>OW799215.2:2647387-12647387 GCA_941918905.2 Xestia sexstrigata | reverse complement strand
TCAAAAGAAGACCTTCTCAAGTGCTGTAATGATTTAGGTACAATACTTCGGGAAGGCGTAAAAAAGCGACATACAGCCTTTCGAATTGTATGAAGAACTCCAACTTTTAAAAACAAATTCACTAGACTCTATCAACGACGCGAAACAACTCATTCAATACATTTTAGAAAATAATTTGGAAGAAATATATCCAAATGTTTATATAGCAATTAGAATCATGCTCACAGTTCCCGTCAGTACAGCTTCCGCTGAGAGAAGCTTCTCAAAGTTAAAATTGATTAAGACCTATTTGAGAAGCACGATGAGTCAAGAGAGATTATCTTCGTTATCAGTTCTATCAATTGAAGCTGAAATAGCGTCTGGTATTAGCTATGACGTAATCCTGAAAAAGTTCAGTGAGGCCAAAAGCCGAAAAGTTCGTTTATTTTAACTTCTATTTATGTAAGTTTTGTCATAATTTGATAATCAACAAAACTTGTTTAATAGCAATAAAATGTTTGATAAAACTTGTTGTTAATATTATTTTAACTATAATTCGGCTTATGTAATTTAATATTTTCTTGATTGGGAAAAAAGGAGGCCTCGCGTACCTAATTTCGCCGACGTCCACGCGAGATCCAGCGCCGCCACTGTCTCCATACACTCTCATCTATTCCCCGAATCTCCTTTGGTATACAATACTCTACAAAGTGATAGTGTAGAAATCAAGGAAAATATTCTTAATATTACTCCTCCTTCCTTCATAGCTGATAATTGTGATCCAGCCTCAAGGTTATTAGGACTGAATGAACTATGCCTTGGTGAGACCGATATTACGACTAAGACTTTTAGGGATAAACTAATAGTTCTCCTTCAAACGATCAATGAAAAAATTAGTATATGGTCAATGGATGCTGAACTGAAAACAGATCTATCTAATACTGATAAGCTTAAAATGTATTTAGAAATAGTTAAACAACATTTACATTCAGAGGGTATACTTGTTAATAAATTGTTCTTACACACGAGTAATCAATTGTTCAGAGTGAGAGAATATATTCATCGTTTCGATTTATCCTGTAACTTCCATAAGCCTCCGTCCAGTCACCCACATAATCATGAAGTATATGTAGTTATTTTTAGTAAGGAATCCCGTATATTGAGAGTAAAGGTATTCTTGGTGAATCACAAATATTAGAGTTTGTTTTAACTGACCCTCACACTCATATGTTATCAATATATCAGAATTGACAATCATATTTTAAGTACCTTATATCTCTCATGACACAAAGTCATCTACTTCAACTGGTACACCATCCTTGTTTAAATGCAGAGCATTTTATTCAATGGCGCTTCTCGCCTCCTCTTAGTCCTGCCTTCAACGGGTTAGCTGAAGTAGCTGTTCAATTAGGTAAGTCACACCTAAAGCGCGTCATAGGTGATGGACCTTTGCCATTCGAGGAGTTAACGACAATCTTTGTTCAGATAGAAGCAATCTTAAATTCTAGGCCGTTATACCCTCTATCTAATGATCCTAATGATTTATCCGTCTTAACTCCGGGCCACTTCCTAGTTGGTTCTCTGCTTGTCTCGATTCCCGAGACACCCCCAGTAGAAACCAAGCATATTAACCACCTAGCTCGATGCTCCTTAGACAAATGACCATGAATGTGTGGAAACGTTGGAGTCATGATTATCTCCACACATTACAGCAACGTGCCAAGTGGCACAAAACTCAATACAACGTTAAGATAGGAGATTTGGTCTTAATCAAAGAAGACGGTCTTCCACCACTTTACTGGTCTCGTGGTAGGGTGACCAAACTTTATCCTGGACGAGACTCAATCGTTCGCATAGTAGAACTGAAGACAGCTAAGGGATATTTTACGCGATCTTTGGCTAAGCTGATTCCTCTACCTTGTAATCAAGACTAAATTCAGCATTCATTCAATATTAAGTTAGGTAGTTATTAAGTTTCATTTTCAAAATTATACAGTCCACTTGCTAAATTTTAACAACAAACCTATTGTAAGGCAGTATGATACAACCTATTGACTTGATAACTTCACTCATAGGTTGAAACTTCAGATTCTAAAAACGGCAACCCGTTTTTGTGGGGGGCCATGTTACGTATTCTCACATTTTCAATTGATTCGGTTGATCGCTTTATGTTTGTTTACGGGGACAACACTATTTAGTGCATCCTCTTCCTAACCTGGTCCCCTCCCAATCTGTCACTATTAAGAAAAAAAACATGCCACGGTCGGTCGCGCACCTTCCGCATCGAAATTAGCAAACTCAGATAAATCAAAGATTCCAAGTGGTTCCTGACATTACTATCCTGCCACCGGTAAGTCCCATATGTATCCAACAGTAGGAAAAAACCGTAATTTCCACTTCACACACCAAGTCTACTTGGACCGATTTATGCAAAAATGATCCAACCCACAATCTCGACAATTTCGAGTTTTTGTGACTTATGTACTCTAAATAAGGTATATTTTAACATATCAAAGACTCGGAACTCTATGTTAATAATTGACGAAAATCCGTATGGTCCAAACCACAACTGTCATAGCGAACATCATTTTTTCATAATGCATAAATGTTTCAAGCTATTAGAATCATTTTTGCATTTTCTTGGTTGCCCTGATATAGGTTTTTTGTTTTTTGCTATAATGATTCAAACTACTTGGAACAATAATGCTTTTTATACAATATGGAAAATATTATAAAAATCATTCTGCTTAAATGTTCCAATAACCTTGAATCATTTTAACTCAATTCCAAATAACATTCGACTACAGAAGTATACTGATTCAGACCACATGACTATTCTATTTAATTAAAGAAAAACGAAAAATTCAATTCTTAAAAAACGATTCACGGCTAAATATAAAATTATCATTAATATCTCGGCTAAAAAGTAAACAAAATATTATTTTTATACCGAAAACTTTAATGAAATACGTATATAACTATTTAAACCTTCTATCTTTTATTGCATTTTTTTGTACCTGCAATAAAATTGTATGTTTTGCATGAAATTTATTCTATTTTTTTAGAATAATGTGGTCATGTAGACAAACTTATTGAAGATCATTTTTGCATATTTCTAAACCAACCATTTCAAATGCGCTAAAGTTTTGCAAAAAAGATTCAAGTGAGGTGGATCGTTTTTGTAAAACTTTAAGCGCAGTGAAAAATTACTGTTAAAGTTTTACAAAAACGATCCACCTCACTTGAATCTTTTTTGCAAATAATGCTGCTGCGTGTTTTCTTCATTTAAATTTTAACACAAAATGAACTTCAGAGCTTGAAACGTTTTTGCAATTTTGAAATGAAAACTATATTATACTTTAATTGAATAAACAAAAAGGATCCACTTCGCAATTTATGGCAAATTTGTTTATTAAGTAATTGTTGAGTAAATACTATTGTGTCATTAAATATTTTTCAAAACAAAAAACTGCACCCATTGCAAACATTATTACTTTATTAGGTTGTGGGTAGGTACTTTAAATAAACTTACCTACTCGCGCCGCTGCAAACGCGTAATATGTGCGGCTGCAGCGGGCGGAGTGGGGAGCGGGCGTCGTCATTTCGTACTGATCTCGTCTATTGAAACGTTGTGTGAAATTTATTGCTGCGTAGTAAAAATAAAGAAAAGTGCATGAGTAACATCTCATTGTAATTGAATTTGTTAAATTGTGTTTTGTAAAGTTGGTGATTCGAGTTTTTATCAAAAGTTTAGTCTTAAACCTAGAAATGAATAGAAAAGATTCAATATTAAAAAGTGTACGTAAAAGAACAGATGCAGGGCAAAAAGATGATGGTAAGTAATTTTATTATTGTAGATAGCTACTGGTAATAATTATTAATATGTCTCGTAGATATTTTACGATCGCGTTGTGTTTATGTACCTACTCATATTCTTTTAAATTGTTTTCATTGCAGTAACTTCTGTGGTTTATGTATTTTATAATCATATTTTGTTACAATAATTACTATTACGTGCAGGTGACATTATCTACTTAATCTACGGATGAACTTTTAGGTATATTTAGCCGCTAAATAACCTTTATGCCCGGCTTGCTACCTATACATTTTACTCAGAATAAGTTGGTAGGTACCTAGAAACACAGCTATAGGTGAGCTCCAAATTATTTGGAACTAACCTACCTACTATCTAACTACAGCCGACCGTACGTACCTACTTACTTATTATTTACCTATTTGCATTTTTTTTGTTTTGCCGTAGAAGGTGGCGGTTCGCTTCTTAATTATTCACATCTCTCAAAGAAATGTAAGAGGAGTGATAACATTATAAGGATGGTTCAGAAAGACTATTGCAATAAAAACTCTCGTCAAACCGCTCAAAGTAAGCTAGGTAAGAACACATAATACTAGGTATCTACTTATTTCCACATTGTTTTTAAAGTGTTTTTTAGAAAAAAAACAGCTGTTTTATACAAAATGTTTATACCTACTTAACCAAAATGTGTGAAACAGCTGATTTGCTTTTTCGCGCTTTGTTTGAGACCCTATATTGAACGTGGCCCGACGTAATTTTAAATAGGTGGAACGTAAAGAGTTAAAGTACTTATCAGGGATACAAAAATATACACGACGGCTCCATATTGTTTCAGATGACGAAAATCAACAATCTTGTACGTCATCGCCAATCAGAGAAATGTCTCCAGAAACGGAAAAAATTTTCAACATTTTGACAAATGAGATGCTTGAAGAACCTTGTGAAGACTCTTTTGTTGAACGGTGCTCTGAAAATCCACTTCAGGGGATTGTTAGTATTAAAGATAGTTCACATTTTAATGAAAGGCAAACATATGTAGAAGCAAGCGACAGTAATGATGAGGAAACGGTATGCCCTTTTAAGCCAAAAGATGTCATAAACTCTATGTCGGGGTCAGAATGCACAGTAGTTCAGCGCATTGACAATACTCAAAGTCGACAAGAAACATATATCGAGGCAAGTGATGACGAGGAATTAGCCTCTTGTTTACAGCGAGATTGCACGAATGAAGTACGTAACTTGAAAGATCGGGAAAGATCTTTTATTTTAGAGAATGCTATTGAAGAAACCGAAGTTAACAAATCGCCAATCAATGTTAGCCAAATGGCTTCTGGTGAAGTTTTCCAAAAACGAATATCTGAAGGTAAGGTACTATTTAATACCAGGACAGTAAAATGTTCGTTAGACTAAAGTTCAAAATACAATAATCAACATCTTAATTTTATTGCAATTAATCTTTCAGATAATGATGATGTCAGTAGTCCAACGCTACTATCCAATTTGTCAATTGCTCCGCCGTCATATTCACCTCTGACTCCACATATAACAAAGAGTGTTCCTAATGATGCGCACATTGCATTTGACCAAATAGTTGAAGAACCAACATCACCGAGATTAGAAGGTACTATTATTTACATTAAAATTCCTAAATGATGACTGTTTTATGTATGTATGTATGTATGTAAAATTATTATTATAAAAACAAAAAACCCGACTGCTTAAAAATAATGAACTGAAAAGGGAAAAACAAGTCTCACAATGTATATTCAAATTAGTTAAACTAAATACTTTAAGGCGCTGCAGGCGGGGACAAACAATACTTTGTTACCTACTGGCACAGAAGGATCTAGCAAAACTACGTTTAAAGCAATCCCGATTAATATCATATTATTGTTAAGAAAATTAAATTGGATTGTCAGAACCACTTATTTTTCATGTTTCAGATAATGATGGCGTTACTAGTCCAACGCTACTTTCCAATTTGTCAATTCCTCCGCCGTCATATTCACCTCTGACTCCTTATATAATGAAGAGTGTTCCTAATGATACGCACATTGCATTAGACCAAATAGTTGAAGAACCAACATCACTAAGATTAGAAGATAATGATAACCTAACATATAACAGTGACGATAGCGTAAGAGATCCAGATTTTATAGCACAAGATACCACAGATTCAGAAAGTGACACTGATTGTGATGAAGTAAGAATCAAAACCACACAGGCATTAATCCATTCTCCGAGTACGGCAACTGAAAAAAGAAAATCAACGGAGAGACTTAATGTTGAAGATGTTATGGAAGAAATAGAACGTGAAACAGAAAATAACACCGAAGGAAGTGAAGAAGCGGAAAAACAAATTAATTACCGACAAGAAATTGCTAACGATATCGTATGCAGTTTAGAGAATGCACCAGAAAACGAAAATGAAGGTCGTAAAAAAAGAGGAAGGAAACTCAAACAAAAATACAGTCGTCAGGAAATTAAAGAAAGGAAATACAAAAATTTACCTTACCAAACTAAAAAGAAGGAAGTATCATCTAAAAAATTCATAGATTTTAAATGTTCATGCAAAAAAGATTGTGCTAATTTAGTTTCAAAAGAAGATAGGGAACGAGAATTTCATAGATTCGTACATCTTGAATCGTACGCAGCTCAAGTTTTGTACATAACATCTAACATTACAGAAAGCAAAAAGAAACGAAGTTACGTTACATTATGCTCCCCGTCGAAGAGGAAACCTCGCGAATTTATTCGCACGTATACACTTGGCAATATACCTGTTTGTCGAGACATGTTTTGTAGAACTCTGCAAATAACACCTCAAAAAGTTACTGTCAGTCTTCGAAAAAAACGCAATGACAGAGAAATAAAAGATAAAAGAGGAGAAACAGCAGGCGGATGGAATAAAACGCCACAAAGACATATTGAGCTTATTATCGATGTTATCAAAAGGTTGCCAAAATACGAGTCACATTATCGTAGAGAAAAGAACAGCGATGCTTTATATCTGCAGCCAGGAATGACGGTACCAAAAATCTACGAATTGTTCAAAATAGAATTCGAAAAAGAATTTGGAAAAGATGAAAAATGTCCATCCTTCAATGTTGTTAGACATATTTTTGTACAAAAATTCAATTTGAGGTGCAAGAGCCTTAAGAAAGACACGTGTAACAAATGTGATCTTTATGAAATGACATTGAAAAATTCTACTACCTCAGCTGAAAGAGCAAATGCCCAAAGAGAAAAAGAAGAACACCAAAAAATTGCCGAAGATTTAAGGAAGAAGCTGAAGGAAGATTTTGAACAGGCTAAAACTTGTGAAGAAACTGAATGTCTGACTTACGATTTGGAGAAAACCTTGCCTTTACCTAGAATACCGACCAATATAGTTTTCTACAAAAGGCAGTTATGGGTATACAACTGCGGTATACACTCGGCTTCCAACGGTGTTGGGAATTGTTTTGTTTGGGCTGAAGGCGAGGCAGGCAGAGGGGCCCAAGAAGTGGGTTCATGTTTGAGGAAATATATTAAGTGCGTGCTACCTCCTACAGTAAAAAAATTGATTTTGTGGAGTGACTGTTGCGGAGGGCAAAACAGGAATATCAAAATCGTTTTGATTTTAAAGGCTTTATTAAATAGACACCCCACTCTCGAGACAATCAGCTTCCGTTACCTAGAATCAGGACACACTTTCCTACCAAATGACAACGACTTCGCTAAAATTGAGACTCGACTCAAGCAATATGAAAGGATATAATAATAATAAATAAAATAATAAATATCGCTGGACACTAACACACAGCGCCATCTAGTGCCACACTAAGCAACGAGGCTTGTGTCGTGGACACCAGATAGTTGATATACTACATAGATACTTTTTTGTTTGTAAATACATACTTATTATACATATAAACATCCATGACTCGGAAACAAATGTCCATGCTCATCACACAAACATTTGCTCCCACCGGGATTCGAACCCGAGACCCTTAGAACGTAAAGCAGCCTCACTACCGCTACGCCATTCGGGTCGTCAAATACATCGGGTCGTGATATACTCCGTGGATGATTATATTGCCATTATGAAACAATGCAAAAACAAAAATCCTTTACAGGTCCATAAAATGGAAAGTTGTGATTTTGTTGGATCTCAAATTCTAGAAAAGAAAATAGTTAATAGAAAAATATTTAATGATAAGAGCAAAGTAAACTGGCTCAAAACAAAAGAAATTTTAATCACAAAAAAGACTCAACATTCTTTGTTCATGAGAACTTCCTTTAATGAGGACTACAAAGAACTGAATATTAAAAAGAAATTAAAAGGTGTTGATTTGGGTGTCATAGAAGAAGATTTGCAAGAATTATGGCCTTCAGGAAAACTGATTAACAAAAAGAAGTTAAACGATTTGAAATCGTTATTCCATCTCATACCAAATGATTGCATTGGTTATTATAAAAAACTGAAGGGAGACGATGCAATAATAGACGATATAGATGGTTATTGTGATGAACCCGACTTTGATTTGGATGAGGAGTAGGGTAACATTTGTGTTTTTTTTAAATAAAATAAAAATAATAAACATTTTTAAGCTTTTATTTTTGTCATAGTTTGGAACATTTTTGCATTTTTCTTTCCGCAGCCTACACAGCTAATTCCATACAAAATGTATTATGTAATAATGATCCACGCGCAAGTTTTCTTGAATATCTACGAAACTATTAAAATTTATTTACTAAATACATGCATGTAAATTAGTTTAGAACACTTAGAATAACATAAAATTAAAAACATAACATTTAGAACTACAAAGCCAGAGAAATACCGAAATAAACTTTAAACTCTATTATCTCGAAATGAGGTTAGTGTGGACTGAATCATTTTTGCTTAAATCGGTCATAGGTGATGGACCTTTGACATTCGAGGAGTTAACGACAATCTTTGTTCAGATAGAAGCAATCTTAAATTCTAGGCCGTTATACCCTCTATCTAATGATCCTAATGATTTATCCGTCTTAACTCCGGGCCACTTCCTAGTTGGTTCTCTGCTTGTCTCGATTCCCGAGACACCCCCAGTAGAAACCAAGCATATTAACCACCTAGCTCGATGCTCCTTAGACAAATGACCATGAATGTGTGGAAACGTTGGAGTCATGATTATCTCCACACATTACAGCAACGTGCCAAGTGGCACAAAACTCAATACAACGTTAAGATAGGAGATTTGGTCTTAATCAAAAAAGACGGTCTTCCGCCACTTCACTGGTCTTGTGGTAGGGTGACCAAACTTTATCCTGGACGAGACTCAATCGTTCGCATAGTAGAACTGAAGACAGCTAAGGGATATTTTACCCGATCTTTAGCTAAGCTGATTCCTCTACCTTGTAATCAAGACTAAATTCAGCATTCATTCAATATTAAGTTAGGTAGTTTTTAAGTTTCATTTTCAAAATTATACAGTCCACTTGCTAAATTTTAACAACAAACCTATTGTAAGGCAGTATGATACAACCTATTGACTTGATAACTTCACTCATAGGTTGAAACTTCAGATTCTAAAAACGGCAACCCCTTTTTGTGGGGGGCCATGTTACGTATTCTCACATTTTCAATTGATTCGGTTGATCGCTTTATGTTTGTTTACGGGGACAACACTATTTAGTGCATCCTCTTCCTAACCTGGTCCCCTCCCAATCTGTCACTATTAAGAAAAAAAAACATGCCACGGTCGGTCGCGCACCTTCCGCATCGAAATTAGCATAACTCAGATAAATCAAAGATTCCAAGTGGTTCCTGACATTACTATCCTGCCACCGGTAAGTCCCATATGTATCCAACAGTAGGAAAAAACCGTAATTTCCACTTCACACACCAAGTCTACTTGATCTGTAAAGACTTCTTTTGTGTACCTACCCATTTTTTTACGTATTTTTGACAAAACCAAGACAAAATATAATTCCGATTACGATACACCAAACCCAACCTATATCACAAGACGTACAATAAATTTGGTAGCCCTCTAAGAATACAAAACTTTTTAGGCTTGACACATTTTGAAAGGGATCAAGCAACCAAGTCTAACAACCATTGAAGAAATCACGTGTATACAAACATGAAATGAAAGCCCACTGATGAGATGAATGTTCATTAGCACACTCATTAACTCACTCCCTTTACTAAAATGTACTCTGTGTCTAAAAGACAACACAGAGTTGAGACCATCGAACCGAAAGAATATGTATGCCAAAGGCAAGAATCAACTTGAATCAAAAATATATATTCCAATGTAAAAGTGCACAGCACATCAGTCAAATTCACAAGCACATTGCACAACAACGAAGACTGACTGTGACACAGAACATATCACAGACCACATAGAGCTTGAACATATATACCCTAGACCTTATAGACTGTGACGGGTGACCTGTGACTGACCGGACTAACCCACAGATTATATAGAGAACTGGACTGACCTGACGGCCAAAGAGTATAGATTTAGATAGATAGTAATCTGACGGCTGACGAAACGAACCGAAAAAGATAGAGACGTCCAAAGAGTATAGTAATATATGGAGACGTCAGTCAGACACTCAAACGATGCTCTATCCATCATATCAGTCACTCCCCACATTCTTTTTTTTCTATGCAATCTCCCACACAGCATAGACACAGATTGCACACAGACACAGATTGCATAGAACTTTATACGAAGAATTGGAATGCGGCTACCATAGAGTATAGTAAGCGGCTACTGCAGTGCGGCTAAGTCTGCGTTCACCTTTATACTGTGCTAATGGCGATGGCTGGTCAAAACTGATTGTAGATGGCGCGTCCATAGCTTAGACCCAATCTGTCCAATGAGGTCAATCTGTTTTAAAATATAAAATGACAGTGACAGATTTTCAACCAATGACGATGTTTGGTTCATGCGCTGCTAGCGCCATTAGTTCCACCAGTTGCCCACCCCATTATACTCTGCTCTATCACCACAGAATATATATTTTTTCACAGAGCATCAATATTCTATCACTTTACTTCCGTCCACAGATTATATTTTATCTTTGATCCATTGACCAAAGAATAAAATACGGACTTTTTTTTATTAATGGCATCTCGTAGTTCAACCTAGAGAGGTTGTCGTCTGCTTATCCAGCCAGGGAAAAACTTACAAACTACAAAAATAAGCGACTACACGCTAAGGGCACCCCCTACGGGATACGAGCCTCGGCTAAGGGCGTCGCTGTGGGAGGGAGGACAGCAAAGGGACAGGCTGGGTCTGAGTGAAAAAATACTGTCACAGTGCCATCCGTAAAATATTAACACTCTAGCATAAAGTGCCTAACAAATGTCTGACGCTACGCTCTAAAGTTGGGTCCGGTGTACCAATGTTGATGATGCGGTTCATTGTGTTGTTGAGTATGCTTGCCTAGAAAAAACCGATTCACTCTAACTTTGAATAGATCCAGATTTTAATGATCAGTAGGGCTATTACGTATCTCTGTTGACAGCTCGAAATGATAGTAACTGGGCTCAGTGTCCATCAATTAACTGTCAAAAGGTTAGTTTCGTATTATGTATGACCAGTCGCGATCAAATATGACGTCAATGGTTGTCATCGAGCCTGATAGTCACTGTAACTCATTTTGACAGACGCTTTTGTGTCGATACTTAGTTAAGTAAGCATAGTGGACAACAAATTGATGACAACTGAGTTTGAAGTGTCACCGTAAAGTGATATCCACTCAGTGCGATACGTAATACCAATATTATGACATTCTCGGTTGTCATCAAAGTTCGGTGTACAACCGATCTTGATAGTCACTGGATATCAGAAAGATACGTAATAGGCCTGCTGGCCGCACCGCACTTGCCACAGTCGCCGCATTCGAATTCTTCGTATAAAGTTCTATGCAATCTCGCACACCCTCCCGCGCCGCAGTCGGTGCAGTACCTGAAGAGGCCGAACTCCCCAAGCCGCAGCTGATGATGTCATTGTATTGTATTGTATTGTCTACCGGTAATATCTCTATATAGTCTGTAGCATCTGCGCAAGGTGGGCCGCGCTGAAAAACCGAGCTCCGAGCCGGCTTTTTGAGCGATGGGCCGCGCAAAAATCCGGCCCGTAGTGCGGACGCTGCTATATATTTTACTATCGTACAACGAAGGAGTTCAAATATCGCGTGTATCTTTTTAGCTTGTATTCTTCTTTTAAGCTAAGCTTATCAAGCTTCGGTTGTACACCGAACTTTGATTGACAACCCAGGATGTCATAATATTGGCATTAAGTATCGCACTGAGTGGATATCACTTTACGGTGACTAACAGCCCGGGTACGGTGTAACGTCTTTCACGAAAGCCACTTCAAACTCAGTTGTCATCATGTTGTCCAATATGCTTACATAATCAAAATAATATACACACAGCAACACGGTCTAGGGATATTTTTAAAAAAGCGAATTACTATCAATGTGTTAATTATTTATATGACATGTATATATTTAAAAGATACGTTATTTAATATTCTACCATTTTTTAATAATGGTTAAGGTATAGATTAAAATTTCAGGATTTTATGGAAAAAAAATGAAGCATAGACGGAAACCGTATATGAATGAACTTTTAATTTGTGAGTAAAAACTGAAAAAAATAGAAAAATCATTTAATTTGTGTTTATAAACTTGAAGTTAGTAGTCTGAGAAAGCGCTCATGATGTTCATAACACATCGGCAACGATTCGGCATGCTCAGAACAAGGTTGTCAATGTCTTGCTGCGGAATATTGTCCCATGTCCTTCTGAGGTGCGCAAAAAGTTGATCTTCTGTAGCCAGATTTTCAGGAACTTCCTTCAGAGCTCTTCTTTGCAGCATATCCCACGCATGCTCAATGGGATTTAGATCTGGCGATTGAGCAGGCCAGTCTAAGGCCTTAACATTATGTGTATGTAACCAAGCTGCTACCGTTCTCGCCGTGTGTGCCCGGGCATTGTCGTGCATGAGCAGGAAATCTTGCCCCATTTGTGTTCTGTGGGGCAAGATTACGGGCCCCAGCACCTGTTGGACGTATCGTTCTGCCGTCATATTGCCCCGCACCCAAACGAGATCCGTCCGTTCTCCAAGACGAATTCCTGCCCAAACCATAATTGTTCCTCCTTGGTATGGGTGAACTTCCTGAGGGTTCTGGAGACGGCTCCATCGTCCAGGAACTCGCCAAACACGCGTCCTTCGTGAATCTGGATGGAAGCCGAACCTGGATTCATCCGTGAACAGCACATTTTACCATTGGTCACGGCCCCAGTCCACGTGGTTCCGAACCCATTATAATCGTCGTCCACGATTGCCTCTCCGTAAAGGTGGGACCCGGAGTGGTCTACGAGAGCGTAGATTGCTTTCATGCAGTCGCCTTCTTACAGTTTGGTCACTCACAAGCACTTGGTGTTCCACTCGCAGCCTTTGGACCAATTGAGTCGCCGTTGCATTTGGTTGTGCTCGCGCAGTAATTTGCAAAAATCGGTCTTGTCTGGGGGTAGTGATGCGACTTGGCCCCCGGTGCCTCTCCGCTACTTCACCTGTGGCACGATAGCGTGTCCACAATCTTGAAATTACATTTTGATGGGTCCCTATAGCCTCAGCAACATTACGCTGAACAGATCCAGCTTCCAGCATTCCCACAGCTCGTAACATCTCCGCCCTCGTCAAATGTCGGCGTTGCATGGCTACAATACCTCAATTTTAAGTTTATCTTTCGTTTAAAAATGAAAAAAAAAACTGTAACTAAACGTAATTCGTATTGTTTTCTAAATTTCGCACAAATGAAAATTCCCTCTCCTATACATCAAGACATTTTTATGCCCCCGAAACAAAAGAATTTTCAAAAATTTGAATTTGGAATTAGTCTGAGATAAATTACAAACAAATCGGTGTATAAAAGATTCCAATGCGGCCAGTACTTTTCGACTTATTTAATTGAGTATGAAATATCCCTAGACCGTGTTGATGTGTGTAAGTATCGATACGAAAGCGTCTGTCAAAATGAGTTACAGTGACTATCAGCCTCGATGACAACCAATGACGTCATATTTGATCGCGACTGGTCATACTTAATACGAAACTAACCTTTTGACAGTTATTTGATGGACACTGAGCCCAGTTACTATCATTTCGAGCTGTCAACAGAGATACGTAATCATAATAGTTACTTTACTCTTTGTACGTAATAGTACCTACAGTAGTGAGTAGGAACCGTTCCTCATTCATTCATTTTTTTGACATAACGTTTGCTTGCTGTCATTGTCATTTAAAAAGTTATTCTCATTCTCAATCTCATTGCTGTCGTCTCGTCTTGCTGGCCGTTGAACAATATCATCTCCGGCACATTTTCGTAAAAATCTCAACTGCTTCGCGAAACTTTCAATAAGTGAATTGCAAATATGGAGGTTACGGATGAAAACTTAGCTACCTTAGCGAATTACCTTCAACAGACGCTAAACCCGGACACCAACATTAGACGACCGGGTATGTAAAATTTATTTGTTTTTTACCCAAGCAATAGCCGTTAAATGTCTGTAATTTTGTATTGATTCTAGTTTGTAACATTACTTGTCAGTATCATTGGGAATCAATATTCTCGATAATTTGTTAATAAACTAAAATATAATTTATAGATAACCTCAAAGCTTAACTCAGAGTATTACTCACAATTTCCTTGATTCTCTTGATTTAATATTATAGTAGTGATAATAATAATCCAAAAATCCGTAGATAATTGTTAAATAAAGCAAATAGGTACCTTGAAGTAACCTAAATCTCTGTTTAATATTTTTATTGTGTATTTTCTCAGCCCAAGTTATTAGATAGCTTACTTACTTTTCACAAATCTTACAATGTTCTGGATCGATTCTATTTAAACTGCTATCTATAAATTATATCTATAAATTCAACAAAACAAAATGTCAGATTCTGTATTGATAACAGAATCTGACATTTTGTTTTGTTGAATTTGCAGGAACTGTAAGAAACAAATATTTTAAAAAACTGAACTTGTCCATTTTTCATGCTTTTATATTTTTATTGTGTCAATTAATAAAGGTTGTCAATTTAATTTGCTTAACAATTAAATTGCCTGATGGTACATCAGAAGTACATAAATACAAATTATCATCATCACTAGTTTCTTGGAGTTGTGCAATACTTATCACTAGCACTTCGCCCGCAACTTTGTCTGCAAAAATTATGATATCTCGGCTAATATGCATGGTATAAATGTAACTTATACCCTATAGCACCTGCAGTGCAAGTATGTAGCACTCGATTCGATACGATTCGATAAATCTGACAGTTATTCTCGATAAAATGAGTTATTAACCAATCGAAAAGTCGGATTTATCGAATCGTATCGATTCGATCGTTATCGATTGCTACGTACTTGCAGTGCTGGCCCTCTAATAGTGTATTTTTCTGCCAGTGAATGATTTTTTCAAATCGGATCATTCATTCCGGAAATTACCACCTTACTAACTTACTTACAAGTTTTAAGATTTACTATGTATTATGATTTAATATGTATTTAAGACTTACTCAGGGTAACTATTACTTTCTCATTCCACTCCTCACCTCCTCACACCTCCTCTCCTCTTTTTATCACGCTGCTAAAATTTAACAGGGTCTTATGTCAAACAGTCATTTACAGATTCTCACTGCCAACGTTTTGTCGGTGGTTTTTGTTTGTTTTTTTTTTATCTAAAGATTTATACATATAATAATATAATTGATTCATAAAAAATTATTGTGTTTCATATATTATCGGATGAACAAATAATTTTGCTGATTAATGCTAACTTCCTTTGCAGCTGAAAAGTTTTTGGAAAGCGTAGAAGTAAATCAAAACTATGCTATCTTGTTGCTGCACCTCATTGACAAAGAGACAGTGGACCTCACCATCAGGGTTGCAGCAGCAATTGCATTTAAAAATCTCATCAAACGAAACTGGCCTGTTGTAAGTATAAGCAACTGTCATATTTATTGTTTAATAGCTTCTGACTCGCGGTTTTGCTTTGTGGTATCCAGGGATAGGACAGTAACCTATGTCCATCAGGAATAATATATGAGAAAAAGGAATATTGGGATTTTTCAAATATTATCTTCTTCATAGCAATTCACACTATCTTTGTCTCTCACTCTCTGTAATATGAGTATAGATTTATACTTTTTGAACACTTACTCAACCAGTCAACCAAGGGTGGTGGAGAGATAACATGCCTAGATGCTTTTCTTGAGAGGAAAATAAAATAAATTCAACAATCAGCAGGAAAAAGGGTAGGCCTATACCGGGCAGTGGGTGATTGAACTGGTGTAACATTCACATAGCAACATGTTGCTCTTAATGTAATTGTTTACACCAAATGTAAAGATTGAGGAATTGATTAATGTGTGGTATTAACAGGAATTCATATTCTGCATTATACTGTCAGTCCATCTTTTAAACGGTCTTTCGACCTTTTGCACGGTGGTCGTGTCCATCTCGCGGTTCAATAATCCATCTGTCGTGACAGAGGCGTACGACATGACCTGCCCAACACTTTAAGATGGGCTGACGATAAAATTCAGACTGCTGGCTAAAACCGGCTAAAACATTCTTCTTCCTCCATACTTCTCTATTTTTCGTCATCTCATCAGACACTTCTTTTTTTGCCATATCATTCTTAACACAGTCCATCCATCGTTTCTTTGGTTTTCCTCTACTCATATACCCATCCACATTCATACTCAAAACTTTCTTCACGACATTTTCCTCATTCCTCCGCATCACATGCCCATACCACGACAACCGATTACCACACAACTTTTCAGTCACCGGCGCCACTTTCACACTTCCTCTCATATACTCATTTCTTACTCTATCCATTCGAGTAACACCACACATCCCCCTTAGCATCCTCATCTCCGCGACATGCAAATACCTTTCATTCATTCCTTTTGTGGCCCAACATTCTGATCCATACAAGACAGCAGGTCTAACCATTGTTTTATAATATATCTTCCCCTTAAGTTTAAGGGGGATGCCAAGGGTCAAGTTATTTGGAAAATGATAGAGGAGGCCTTTACCCGTAATCGGTCTACATCTTCAATCCTTATAAAACAAAGAATACTACTAACTAGCTAAAATAATTCATTTTATCAATAAGTAGTGATGAAAGTTTGAAATAAAAAGTCTTTCTTTTACACTAGACTAGAATGCCACAAGGCCCTAGAACAAATCACAGTACTAAATCTCAACACGGTATGACATGCCATCGCTGGATACAAGGCTGAAAGGCAGATAGCCTGCGTCTGGTCTCGGGATCCATAACTTCAGTCAGTTTGTTCAGTGAATAAACACTTCCACACCCTAGGAATCAGAGCATGCATGGAGGCGGAGGAAACGGTGCATGTGCTCTTTGAGTGCACAGGCTTTACCAAGATTCGCGAGGAGACCCTGGGAACACCAAGATCCCTTGCGGATGCCCTGATTAGACCGGGAAGTTTGGTTTGCTTCTGGAGGGAGGTGGGCTGGTTAGAGTAATCGGCCACCATGGCTCACACACAATGGTCCACTAAGTGCGGAAACATAAACTCCATGATAGATAGAAGCCTTTCTTTTTATTTATTTTTTTAACAGGAAGATGATGGAGTCGACCGCATCCATGCGTCAGACAGAGCCACCATCAAGACCTTGATAGTGTCGCTGATGCTGAAGTCTCCTGAAGCCATCCAGAGGCAGTTCAGTGATGCTGTCTCCATCATCGGAAAGTGCGACTTCCCAGAGAAGTGGCCAAGCCTTATACCAGAGATGGTTGAGAAGTTTGGTACTGGTGAGTATCTTTTATAACTGACTTTAAAGCCAGAATGAGATGTTTTCTGAGATTCATTTGGGTTGGGTGCGATTCCATTAAATGGCACCATTTGAGGTAGAGACTAACTAAATGGTTAGTTGTTTTGGTCTAGGTCTAGTATTTGCTACCTTTTTAGGCGAGTTACTTCTTCCTGTGAAGTTATAGGATCTTATCCAATTAATTTGTATGACTATTTAGTTTTTCTTTGCAACTCCTACTTTTTTAGAAGGCTTCCTTCTTTATCTCTAGCTATTCATGATTTTCTGTGATTCTCGCGAACCAGTGTGCACCATATATATATAGGGCACCATATTACAAGACATGTTTTATTAGTTATAGAATTTTCAACTCGGCCGTACTAGAGAGGTTCCATAGAAAAAAGATTATAATATATATTTTTTTAATTTCTTGTACCTAACAATTTTGTATACTTAGACAAGTAGCAACAGCCGATACAAACTTGTTCTACAAGATCATGTTACCTTACAAATGTCCATATTAACATCAGCGTTTGCGGTAATGGGGGCTATCGCGCATGAATTCGCCGCTAGAGGCGGTAGTGTAGCGAAATGTCAGTCAGATGTTATAGGGCAGCCTTTCTCAAAGTCGGCGATAACGCCCCCTTGTGGGCGCTGCAGGCTTAAAGGGGGGCAGTAAGAGACCCAGAAAAAAAATAGGGGCGTTGTGTGGAGGCTTAGGGGGCGATTTGTAATTTCATCTTGGAGGACTCTAGTGACGGACTAAGCTCTCGACTCTCGACTACAACTTGTGAACATCAACTAATATATTAATTAAGAGATCGAAATCGTGAGAAGAATAGATTGTTTGTTTTATTTTTAATAAAAGATACTCTGTCTGAATACAATAAAGTTGCGTTTCAATAATTATTCTCATTCTGCCAATGAGAATGATTATTGTAGCCCGTAAGAGTTAACTTGAGACCTGAGCACCGCACCATTGTGTACTACCTACTGCGCTCAGGTCTCAAGTTAACTCTTGAGGGTTATAGTAAGTCTCGTTTAGAATGAATGTTTAATCTCAGCTAATATAGCTCACAAAAATTAATTTAATTTAAAGTTAAAGTATTTTTTAAGTAGGTGAAAAAATGGGGGCGCTAAACATTTTTTTTTTGTCAAACTGGGTTGTAGACAAAATAAGTTTGGGAACCCCTGTTATAGAGTATGCTTTTTTATCACGTATTTTTACTAATATTCACGATTGTGGTCAAGATTGTGCCATTCATAATGAATTAGGACTTGAAATAGTATCTAAGTTAGGATCTTATTTTAAGTACTTGGAGGCAGAATGATTTTTAAATGGTTCATGCTTGCTAATTTTAGGGACAATATCGTAACATGTATCTGAAGTTTACACTTTGTTGTTTTAAGTAATAATATAAACTCTTTATGAAGTTATTGGTTTAAAGTACAAAATAGATTTTGACAGGACCTTACTCGACAGGCGCCATCTAGTGAGCACAAAAAAGAAGCCCTCATTGAACCAAAATAGCTCTACTTACTGTTGCACGTAATTAACTTAATTAAATTCAAATTTATGACAATATTTGAACGTTAAATCGCAAAAAATAGAGCACATACGAAAATATAACATGTCACACACTCAGTAACTACCTATTCTAAGAAATAAACATTCTGATTAGATAGTAATACAGGGTGTAAACAGACTTCACGAAGCTGTAACAAATAAACATTTTTGATTTGATTTACTCCAATCATTGATCATCACGGACCAATGGTATCTTACTTGCTTTCTGGGATACAGAGACCCCTCCGCGTGGTTGTCATTATTAGAGAGCAGCGGTGGCCCAGTGGTGGCGGCCCCGACTTACGAACAGTAAGTCGTGGGTTCGAACCCAGACAGGCGCATTACTTTGTGTAATTTATTTCATCACCGCTGCTCTCAAAACGGTGAAGGAAAACATCGTGAGGAAACCGGCATGTCCTAAAACCAAAACATTCGAAGACATGTGACATCTACCAATCCGCACTAGGCCCGCGTGGTGGATTATAGTCCATACGCAAAATACGCGCTTTGACGTGGAGTTGCGGACACCTGCCCGTTATACAGTACAGTACAGTACAGAGGTCGTTACTATGTAACATCTTGCCAATTTACCAGCTTATGCTTCTTAAATATGATTATTGCAGGTGATTTCCACGTGATCAATGGAGTGTTAAGAACGGCCCATTCTCTTTTCAAGCGTTACCGGTATGAGTTTAAATCACAAAAGCTTTGGGAAGAGATTAAGCACGTCCTTGAGAACTTCGCTAAACCACTCACTGATTTGTTTGTTGTAAGTATACTTTGTTTATTTATTTAGCAGTTTATGTACACACTAAATTATGATCTGCCTAGCTGGCTGGGGTCGGCTTCCAGTCAAACAGGATGCAGCTGAATACCAGTATTTTACATGGAGCGACTGCCTATCTGACCTCCACAACGCAGTAAGTACTGGGTAATAGATGAAATATTAAGCAAATAATGCGTAATCTTCACAGAAACGTTTATTATATTATAACACGTCCATTACAGAAAAGAGAAAAATCACCTTCATTTATTTTCTGTCAGAGAGAGACAGATATACATATTATAAACTACTCCTGTCTCTCACACCTTATTACATTGAAACTTATTAGTCTATTTTACAACAGTAATACGATACCCCTTGGTAAGACTTGTTGCCAGAATTTTTGGGCCACTGACTACCTGTAACTACTGTCAAAGATCTGCAAATGACAGCCGGGACCAACAGCATAACGTGCTTTCCGAGGCATAGAGGAAACTCGGTATGTAAGGGTGGTCACCCATCCACAGACCAACCTAGGCATGCACGGCTTAACCTAAAGATCGACCTTAGCCACGATGTCCTCCACACGTACACATATGTACACATACACACTAAATATAGAAAAGAATAAAGGAACTGAAAAATAGGTCACAAATATGTAATATATAAAAATCTGGTGTCAAGTGTTTATTATCGAACTCCTCCAAAACAGCTTGAACGTTTTTTTTTTTTGTGTTTATTTGGTAGGTCTGAGAATAGGTCTTAGACTATTTTTTAGTCTCACACATACACATCAAAATTTCCACGCGAACGAAGTCCCGGGCAACAGCTAGTATATTTATATGTATAGGTTTGTTTTTAGTGTCATAAAGTTTTGTTGTAACACCTGCCATGTTTACCTCACATACTCGTAACATCACGCCCGTAATCGCCAAAGGATTCGGAAGAGTCTGAGGTGTGCCTAATAATAGCATACATTTCGTCAGTTATGTTTTATGGCGCCTCTCCGAGCAAATGACCTTGAACGAGCAGTTTTTTGGAGCCTACTCCTCTTTATCCAAAAGAAATACCAACTAATTAAAAATACATTAAATCACTACATAATCTTGACTCCAAAATTGTCGTTTCATTTTTTTTTAAGTAGCTTAATGTTTAATAAATCCCCTCACAACGAAACCACAGAAATGAGAAATAATGATTTATAAAATGCTACTCCTCGTAAAGTAACCATTATTTTGATTCGCTACTTATACTAATGGATAGACAATTTAATAATGAACATAATTGTCGTTTTATTTTTTCCAAAAGACGTAAATTTGATTTTATAAAGAATAAAAACCACTCATTTCGCTCTATTCGGCCTGCAGTGACTGACGTAACAATCACTTTGTAGTGCAAGCTGATTAGAACTTTATTATAACAGTATTTCAAACGAAGTTTGAACCACCACAAATAGAGTTGCTAATTTTGCTCGGGGAACCGCCTTAAGTCCTATGTAATAGCGGACCAGACTATTGCCATTAACAGAGCACAAAACTTGCCTTCGTGGCTGCTACTGAGAAATTCCTAATGGAAAAACCCAATAACACTTTGCCCGACCTGGATATATAACCCTCAGCAGTGGTGCTTGCAACCACTAGACCTACGAGGCATTTTTTTAGGGTTCCGTACCCAAAGGGTAAAAACGGGACCCTATTACTAAGACTCCACTGTCCGTCTGTCTGTCTGTCACCAGGCTGTATCTCATGAACCGTGATAGATAGACAGTTGAAATTTTTACTGATGATGTATTTCTGTTCCCGCTATAACAACAAATACTAAAAACAACACAACAAACGTGATTTTTTGATAATGGTACGGAACACTTCGTGCGCGAGTCTTACTCGCACTTGGCCGGTTTTTTTTCTAATATATTTTTTGTTTCTAATGTCGTAAACTTGATGTTATTTATTTTTATATTGCAGGCTACAATAGACTTGACGTCGAAACACGCCGACAACCCACAAGCACTGCGTGTGATCTATGGGTCCCTAGTACTTATATGCAAAGTGTTCTACTCTCTGAACTTTCAAGACTTGCCGGAATTCTTTGAAGATAACATGCCCATCTGGATGCCAAACCTACTTAATCTATTGCAAGTCAAAGTACCTTGCTTGGAGACTGATGTGAGTATAAAATAATCGGGAGAAATCTGATGCTGCCAACATTTTACTGATAAAAACCTTGAATATCACTGCAAAGTTGCCAGCCTATCGGGTACATTTCGGGGAGTCATCATCTGCTTAGCCTTTTCCCAACTATGTTGGGGTCGGCTTTCAGTCTAACCGGACGCAGCTGAAAACCAGTTTTATTTTATTTTATTGTGTTGATAATCTGACCTCCACAACTACAGTACAGGTAACAGTACTAGGTAATACGATACCCCTCGAAAAGACTGGCTGTCAGACTTTCGGAGCACAAACTGTCTGTACGACTGTCAAAGATCTACAATTGACAGCCGGGACCAATGGCTTAGCGTGCTTTCCGAGGCACGGAGGAAGCTCGGTATGTGCTTGGTTGCTCAGGGAGTCAACCATCCACAGACCAACTTACGGCCCTTTTCAACAACTTACTAGCCAGATTTGTTTCTAACCGGTCCGGTCCGGTTTCGGTAGGTCGGCAACTTACCGAAAGCGGACCGGACCGGTTAGAAACAAATCTTCACAGAAAATCTTTCTTTGATTTTTCTATGAATCAAGTGACAGGTAGGTGACGCGGATAGGGTGTTCTTTGTTTATAGAAATAACGATAGCTAAGGAAGTAGGCATATTAACCAACAGTTATACGTAAGTAAGTCATGGAAAATGGCCGTTAGGCTTATCTGAGTGACTTATTATTTAGCTATAAGCTATATCGGAGTGTGCTTTGAAATTACACAATCTAATTCCCCAGTCCCATTCTATCATCGGACGAGCAGAGATACGGCGAAGCGTCGCCGTTATATATATGGTTGAACTTCCACGGACCCGAACAAAGCGCTATGCTTCCACATTTAAATATAAATAAATATCGCTGGACATAACACACAGCGCCATCTAGTACCGCACTAAGCAACGAGTCTTGTGTCGTGGACACCAGATAGTTAATTTTGTTTGTAATACGTACTTATTATACATATTGATATTGTTCTTGTTATTTTTTTGTAATACTTTTTTAAATAAATTATTCTTATTCTTATAAACAAACATTACTCGGAAACAGATGTCCATGCTCATCACACAAACATTTGCTCCTACCGGGATCCGAACCCGGGACCGCTGCGCCATTCGGGTCCTCAATTTTTTTTTATTCTGTGGAACTTCTGCCGGCTTTTCTGTTCTCTGATCATTATATTCTGGATCTATTCAGAGTTAGAGTGAATCCTTGTCTCCCTGAGACTTGATCTGACGTAACGTGTCTTATATAGGATAGCGACGAAAAACCAGGCGTGTTGGAGCAGCTCCGTACGGAGATATGCGATTGCGCAGCGCTGTACGCACTAAAGTATGAGGAAGAGTTCGGGCCGCACGCGCCTGCCTTCGTCACGTCCGTGTGGACCGTCCTCCTGGCCACCGGCCCACAGCCCAAATACGATGCGGTTAGTACAAGGCATTTTTTTTTACAACAATTCAAATTAGGCTGCAAATCAGCAGTTTTTGAACGTTAGTTACTAAAGATAGTACCCCGAAACGCCCGCCTTTCGCGACTTTCTTGTGTTTTAGCTGGGAAGAAATGGCGGAACAAACTCCCTAGCAACACATCTGTTTGTTAGGCCAAAAGAAACAGATTTTATACAAAGTACGGATTTATACGAAGTTAATAATCTTATATAATGGAATTATAACATTAAATTGCCACATGTCTGCTAGGGACCATAAATTACGCCACACGAATTTGATGTCCCTCCCCCCTCTAGGTATAATTACATCATTCTCTGTCACGGCTCGTCACATTGGTGAGACTCCTCCCTCCCTAGTGAAATATTTTTAAGCTTTTCGTGAATAGTTTAAATTTCGTACCTTAATACTTAGATAATAGATTTTGAAACGTGACGTAACGAAATCCCCTCCCTTCCCTTGTCACACAATGTCACACTTAGTCGACCCCTGCCCGCCTCCCTCCTAAAAGTGTGAAGTATTTTGTGGATGTCCCCCTAACACGCAATTTTGTCATAACTAACGCTTGTATAACTCAAACCAGTTATTTTAAACTACATAGCTGTGATCACCCATCCACGGACCGACATAGCATTCAGCAAGCGTACCTATAACCCTTTAATTATTTAGCAACAAGCCTGTACGTTATAATTATATATTTCAGTTAGTATCCAACGCACTGACTTTCCTCGCGAAGATAGCGGAGAAGAATAATTACAAGAGCTTGTTCGAAGACCCCGCCACACTGAGCAGTATTTGTGAGAAAGTTGTCATACCCAACATGGAATTTAGAGGTAATATTACTTTCTACTAAATAGCCTGTAATCGGAAAGTGTGGTCATATCGTCCTCAAAAAAAATTGTCAGTAAGTCAAAAATATTAGTTTTGAGATATACACATAGTATCTTATACACGTAGAAGCAGGCAGCCAGCGTTCTATACACTCAACAGGGTGGAAGGTACACCTTATTCAGTACATTGTTCTGAACCCCTCCAAATACACATGTTCGTAGGTTATTAAAAAAAAAACATCCGTTTCCTACAAAACTACAATACCTACGCGGTCTTATTTTTCTAATCCTGTTACGTGTCTCACTGTTGGGCGAAGGCCTCCGTTTTCTCCTTCAAACCTCTATCTCGTGCGATATCTAGCCATGTTCGCCCCGCAAATAACATCAGAGAGCTAATTCACGTAATTTTATGACGCGCCGATGAAGTTGTAGTGCAGTTAAATTCGAGTGACAAACGGTATTCTTGTAAACTTTGAACTGCGCGTAAGCTGCGCGTGAACTGCACGTCAACTGTACGTCAACCAAACTCTACCAAACTTACGGTGTGGCCATATGAGCGAAAAAATATTACTCACTAAATAATCGAATAGAATCGATTACATTTCAATAAATATGACGTTATTAAAATAATACCCCAGCACAGACTTTAGTGCTTTTTCTTACTTAGTAGAATACCGATCATGTTGCGTTCCGAAGCACGCACCAAAGACGCTGTCTACGCCATTCGCATTATTTTATCTATACTTAATTATCTATTGGAATCATAAACGCATACTTGCAACACTATATATTACACTTCACTCATTGGCTCACTCGAGAAGGATCTTCCAATCAAAATCGATTCCTTTCTTACTTCCACTCTTTCCGGTCCCGTTCATTCTAACAACCCCCGCCCTCAACACTCCAAAATCCGCTCGCTTACTGGCGACACGTACCTGCGTGCGCCCGCGCTCCCGCTAAAAACTCTAAAGTGAAAAATTATTGGTGCTGTGTGGTGAATCCTCAAACTCTCTCTCGTGACGCTAGGTGGAAATGTCGCCTGAACCGGCATGCTGGAGGCTGCTATCGAAGAGACGCATGACTTACATCCTCCTGTAAGTTCCTTTTCCTTCCAGACGCGCAACAGTAGAATGCCGTTATTGCGCTCGCGTGACGCCAACTTGACGCGAGCGTGTCTGACAGCGGTAGAGAATACGAAAAGCGTTGTTTCGAATCGAAACTTAATTGCAACAGCACTTCTTTAGTTAAGTGAATTAGCCTACAGGTCGTCACACCACCTTCGCCGCGGTCTACCTCGACGGAGATTTCCTCTGTCAGGCGTCCAGTGAGTGACGATCTTTGCCTACCTAAAAACTATCTATGTAGTACTTAATGAACTATCTGGCGTCCACGACACAATCCTCGTTGTTTAGTGTGGCACTAGATGGCGCTGTGTATAATGTCCAGCTATATTTATATTAATTTATTTACCTCTCCGGGTGCATTCGCGCTACGTGGCCACCGGGAACTTTTTCTCCGACATCTACAACCTGAGTTATGGAATGCAGTGTCTATAAAATACTAAAATTATAATGGGTTATCTATTTGATTAGAATCGGACATGGAGTTGTTCGAAGACAACCCGGACGAGTACGTCCGTCGCGACATCGAGGGCTCGGACGTGGACACTCGTCGCCGCGCCGCCTGCGACCTGGTGCGGACACTAGCGGTGCACTACGAGGACAAAATGATGAACATCTTTGGGCAATACGTGCAGGTAAGGTATAAACTGCCTTCAACCATGTATTCTGTACATCGTCATGTCGTTTCCCAGCAATGTTTTTTGCGTAGAGTTACTTAGTTCCAACAGTCAAAAGTTAAATGTTAAAAGCTAAATAGTAAGGGATTTACCGTTACTATAAGCAAGACTTATTTACTAGATGGCTTGCCGGTGGACAAGACATCAAAATTATGGCCCACCTTTAAAATAAGTTAAGTAGCCTTAATTTTGCTAAATCCCAAAATATTCATTATATTTTGCCAACCCTGATGCACCTTTCATATTTATTTATTAATAACGTAAACTACTTAAATCTTTCCAATGTTGTTTGGCAGCTGATGCTAGCGAAGTACGCGGAGCTGGGCCCGTCGGCGTGGCGCGGCAAGGACGCGGCCATGTACCTCGTGACGTCACTGGCGTCGCGCGCCAGCACGCAGGCGGCCGGCGTCACGCGCGCCTCGCCTCTCGTCGACCTGGCGCAGTTCGCGCTCGCGCATGTGCTGCCCGAGCTGCAGAGACCGGACGGTGAGCATGTCATACTGTATGTACTGTGACGTCACGCGCGCCTCGCCGCTCGTCGACCTGGCGCAGTTCGCGCTCGCGCATGTGCTGCCCGAGCTGCAGAGACCGGACGGTGAGCATGTCATACTGTATGTACTGTGACGTCACGCGCGCCTCGCCGCTCGTCGACCTGGCGCAGTTCGCGCTCGCGCATGTGCTGCCCGAGCTGCAGAGACCGGACGGTGAGCATGTCATACTGTATGTACTGTGACGTCACGCGCGCCTCGCCGCTCGTCGACCTGGCGCAGTTCGCGCTCGCGCATGTGCTGCCCGAGCTGCAGAGACCGGACGGTGAGCATGTCATACTGTATGTACTGTGACGTCACGCGCGCCTCGCCGCTCGTCGACCTGGCGCAGTTCGCGCTCGCGCATGTGCTGCCCGAGCTGCAGAGACCGGACGGTGAGCATGTCATACTGTATGTACTGTGACGTCACGCGCGCCTCGCCGCTCGTCGACCTGGCGCAGTTCGCGCTCGCGCATGTGCTGCCCGAGCTGCAGAGACCGGACGGTGAGCATGTCATACTGTATGTACTGTGACGTCACGCGCGCCTCGCCGCTCGTCGACCTGGCGCAGTTCGCGCTCGCGCATGTGCTGCCCGAGCTGCAGAGACCGGACGGTGAGCATGTCATACTGTATGTACTGTGACGTCACGCGCGCCTCGCCGCTCGTCGACCTGGCGCAGTTCGCGCTCGCGCATGTGCTGCCCGAGCTGCAGAGACCGGACGGTGAGCATGTCATACTGTATGTACTGTGACGTCACGCGCGCCTCGCCGCTCGTCGACCTGGCGCAGTTCGCGCTCGCGCATGTGCTGCCCGAGCTGCAGAGACCGGACGGTGAGCATGTCATACTGTATGTACTGTGACGTCACGCGCGCCTCGCCGCTCGTCGACCTGGCGCAGTTCGCGCTCGCGCATGTGCTGCCCGAGCTGCAGAGACCGGACGGTGAGCATGTCATACTGTATGTACTGTGACGTCACGCGCGCCTCGCCGCTCGTCGACCTGGCGCAGTTCGCGCTCGCGCATGTGCTGCCCGAGCTGCAGAGACCGGACGGTGAGCATGTCATACTGTATGTACTGTGACGTCACGCGCGCCTCGCCGCTCGTCGACCTGGCGCAGTTCGCGCTCGCGCATGTGCTGCCCGAGCTGCAGAGACCGGACGGTGAGCATGTCATACTGTATGTACTGTGACGTCACGCGCGCCTCGCCGCTCGTCGACCTGGCGCAGTTCGCGCTCGCGCATGTGCTGCCCGAGCTGCAGAGACCGGACGGTGAGCATGTCATACTGTATGTACTGTGACGTCACGCGCGCCTCGCCGCTCGTCGACCTGGCGCAGTTCGCGCTCGCGCATGTGCTGCCCGAGCTGCAGAGACCGGACGGTGAGCATGTCATACTGTATGTACTGTGACGTCACGCGCGCCTCGCCGCTCGTCGACCTGGCGCAGTTCGCGCTCGCGCATGTGCTGCCCGAGCTGCAGAGACCGGACGGTGAGCATGTCATACTGTATGTACTGTGACGTCACGCGCGCCTCGCCGCTCGTCGACCTGGCGCAGTTCGCGCTCGCGCATGTGCTGCCCGAGCTGCAGAGACCGGACGGTGAGCATGTCATACTGTATGTACTGTGACGTCACGCGCGCCTCGCCGCTCGTCGACCTGGCGCAGTTCGCGCTCGCGCATGTGCTGCCCGAGCTGCAGAGACCGGACGGTGAGCATGTCATACTGTATGTACTGTGACGTCACGCGCGCCTCGCCGCTCGTCGACCTGGCGCAGTTCGCGCTCGCGCATGTGCTGCCCGAGCTGCAGAGACCGGACGGTGAGCATGTCATACTGTATGTACTGTGACGTCACGCGCGCCTCGCCGCTCGTCGACCTGGCGCAGTTCGCGCTCGCGCATGTGCTGCCCGAGCTGCAGAGACCGGACGGTGAGCATGTCATACTGTATGTACTGTGACGTCACGCGCGCCTCGCCGCTCGTCGACCTGGCGCAGTTCGCGCTCGCGCATGTGCTGCCCGAGCTGCAGAGACCGGACGGTGAGCATGTCATACTGTATGTACTGTGACGTCACGCGCGCCTCGCCGCTCGTCGACCTGGCGCAGTTCGCGCTCGCGCATGTGCTGCCCGAGCTGCAGAGACCGGACGGTGAGCATGTCATACTGTATGTACTGTGACGTCACGCGCGCCTCGCCGCTCGTCGACCTGGCGCAGTTCGCGCTCGCGCATGTGCTGCCCGAGCTGCAGAGACCGGACGGTGAGCATGTCATACTGTATGTACTGTGACGTCACGCGCGCCTCGCCGCTCGTCGACCTGGCGCAGTTCGCGCTCGCGCATGTGCTGCCCGAGCTGCAGAGACCGGACGGTGAGCATGTCATACTGTATGTACTGTGACGTCACGCGCGCCTCGCCGCTCGTCGACCTGGCGCAGTTCGCGCTCGCGCATGTGCTGCCCGAGCTGCAGAGACCGGACGGTGAGCATGTCATACTGTATGTACTGTGACGTCACGCGCGCCTCGCCGCTCGTCGACCTGGCGCAGTTCGCGCTCGCGCATGTGCTGCCCGAGCTGCAGAGACCGGACGGTGAGCATGTCATACTGTATGTACTGTGACGTCACGCGCGCCTCGCCGCTCGTCGACCTGGCGCAGTTCGCGCTCGCGCATGTGCTGCCCGAGCTGCAGAGACCGGACGGTGAGCATGTCATACTGTATGTACTGTGACGTCACGCGCGCCTCGCCGCTCGTCGACCTGGCGCAGTTCGCGCTCGCGCATGTGCTGCCCGAGCTGCAGAGACCGGACGGTGAGCATGTCATACTGTATGTACTGTGACGTCACGCGCGCCTCGCCGCTCGTCGACCTGGCGCAGTTCGCGCTCGCGCATGTGCTGCCCGAGCTGCAGAGACCGGACGGTGAGCATGTCATACTGTATGTACTGTGACGTCACGCGCGCCTCGCCGCTCGTCGACCTGGCGCAGTTCGCGCTCGCGCATGTGCTGCCCGAGCTGCAGAGACCGGACGGTGAGCATGTCATACTGTATGTACTGTGACGTCACGCGCGCCTCGCCGCTCGTCGACCTGGCGCAGTTCGCGCTCGCGCATGTGCTGCCCGAGCTGCAGAGACCGGACGGTGAGCATGTCATACTGTATGTACTGTGACGTCACGCGCGCCTCGCCGCTCGTCGACCTGGCGCAGTTCGCGCTCGCGCATGTGCTGCCCGAGCTGCAGAGACCGGACGGTGAGCATGTCATACTGTATGTACTGTGACGTCACGCGCGCCTCGCCGCTCGTCGACCTGGCGCAGTTCGCGCTCGCGCATGTGCTGCCCGAGCTGCAGAGACCGGACGGTGAGCATGTCATACTGTATGTACTGTGACGTCACGCGCGCCTCGCCGCTCGTCGACCTGGCGCAGTTCGCGCTCGCGCATGTGCTGCCCGAGCTGCAGAGACCGGACGGTCAGCATGTCATACTGTATGTACTGTGACGTCACGCGCGCCTCGCCGCTCATCGACCTGGCGCAGTTCGCGCTCGCGCATGTGCTGCCCGAGCTGCAGAGACCGGACGGTGAGCATGTCATACTGTATGTACTGTGACGTCACGCGCGCCTCGCCGCTCGTCGACCTGGCGCAGTTCGCGCTCGCGCATGTGCTGCCCGAGCTGCAGAGACCGGACGGTGAGCATGTCATACTGTATGTACTGTGACGTCACGCGCGCCTCGCCGCTCGTCGACCTGGCGCAGTTCGCGCTCGCGCATGTGCTGCCCGAGCTGCAGAGACCGGACGGTGAGCATGTCATACTGTATGTACTGTGACGTCACGCGCGCCTCGCCGCTCGTCGACCTGGCGCAGTTCGCGCTCGCGCATGTGCTGCCCGAGCTGCAGAGACCGGACGGTGAGCATGTCATACTGTATGTACTGTGACGTCACGCGCGCCTCGCCGCTCGTCGACCTGGCGCAGTTCGCGCTCGCGCATGTGCTGCCCGAGCTGCAGAGACCGGACGGTGAGCATGTCATACTGTATGTACTGTGACGTCACGCGCGCCTCGCCGCTCGTCGACCTGGCGCAGTTCGCGCTCGCGCATGTGCTGCCCGAGCTGCAGAGACCGGACGGTGAGCATGTCATACTGTATGTACTGTGACGTCACGCGCGCCTCGCCGCTCGTCGACCTGGCGCAGTTCGCGCTCGCGCATGTGCTGCCCGAGCTGCAGAGACCGGACGGTGAGCATGTCATACTGTATGTACTGTGACGTCACGCGCGCCTCGCCGCTCGTCGACCTGGCGCAGTTCGCGCTCGCGCATGTGCTGCCCGAGCTGCAGAGACCGGACGGTGAGCATGTCATACTGTATGTACTGTGACGTCACGCGCGCCTCGCCGCTCGTCGACCTGGCGCAGTTCGCGCTCGCGCATGTGCTGCCCGAGCTGCAGAGACCGGACGGTGAGCATGTCATACTGTATGTACTGTGACGTCACGCGCGCCTCGCCGCTCGTCGACCTGGCGCAGTTCGCGCTCGCGCATGTGCTGCCCGAGCTGCAGAGACCGGACGGTGAGCATGTCATACTGTATGTACTGTGACGTCACGCGCGCCTCGCCGCTCGTCGACCTGGCGCAGTTCGCGCTCGCGCATGTGCTGCCCGAGCTGCAGAGACCGGACGGTGAGCATGTCATACTGTATGTACTGTGACGTCACGCGCGCCTCGCCGCTCGTCGACCTGGCGCAGTTCGCGCTCGCGCATGTGCTGCCCGAGCTGCAGAGACCGGACGGTGAGCATGTCATACTGTATGTACTGTGACGTCACGCGCGCCTCGCCGCTCGTCGACCTGGCGCAGTTCGCGCTCGCGCATGTGCTGCCCGAGCTGCAGAGACCGGACGGTCAGCATGTCATACTGTATGTACTGTGACGTCACGCGCGCCTCGCCGCTCATCGACCTGGCGCAGTTCGCGCTCGCGCATGTGCTGCCCGAGCTGCAGAGACCGGACGGTGAGCATGTCATACTGTATGTACTGTGACGTCACGCGCGCCTCGCCGCTCGTCGACCTGGCGCAGTTCGCGCTCGCGCATGTGCTGCCCGAGCTGCAGAGACCGGACGGTGAGCATGTCATACTGTATGTACTGTGACGTCACGCGCGCCTCGCCGCTCGTCGACCTGGCGCAGTTCGCGCTCGCGCATGTGCTGCCCGAGCTGCAGAGACCGGACGGTGAGCATGTCATACTGTATGTACTGTGACGTCACGCGCGCCTCGCCGCTCGTCGACCTGGCGCAGTTCGCGCTCGCGCATGTGCTGCCCGAGCTGCAGAGACCGGACGGTCAGCATGTCATACTGTATGTACTGTGACGTCACGCGCGCCTCGCCGCTCATCGACCTGGCGCAGTTCGCGCTCGCGCATGTGCTGCCCGAGCTGCAGAGACCGGACGGTGAGCATGTCATACTGTATGTACTGTGACGTCACGCGCGCCTCGCCGCTCGTCGACCTGGCGCAGTTCGCGCTCGCGCATGTGCTGCCCGAGCTGCAGAGACCGGACGGTGAGCATGTCATACTGTATGTACTGTGACGTCACGCGCGCCTCGCCGCTCGTCGACCTGGCGCAGTTCGCGCTCGCGCATGTGCTGCCCGAGCTGCAGAGACCGGACGGTGAGCATGTCATACTGTATGTACTGTGACGTCACGCGCGCCTCGCCGCTCGTCGACCTGGCGCAGTTCGCGCTCGCGCATGTGCTGCCCGAGCTGCAGAGACCGGACGGTCAGCATGTCATACTGTATGTACTGTGCCATAAGCATTTTCTACCAGCTCAACCTTAGGGTGCGAGACAAGCAGTGGTACGTGTAAATCTGAAAATAATGTCATTTAGTACTAAAATAAATTACGAACATATATAAAAAATATCAATATTTAATATGGAGCAACTGCCTCTCTTACCTCTACAAACCAGTTACTGGGTTTATTCCCAGTAAAAGGTGGAGTGGCTGATTGTATAAGTCCTTGGTAAAATCGTATTGTCAGACTTTCGAGTTTCTGACCAACCCTTGACAACTGTCAAAGATCTTCGAATGACGGGGTTAAGAGCGAGAGTCCCTGACCTATCTGAATAACGTCACCAATAAGGTCAGTTTCCACTCCCGTCCTTCAAGTACGTCCCTCTCGGCTTTTCCACTTCTATCTGATCGCTTTTTTCGAGTATGTGGTCCTGTGTTTGGTTCCCAGGTCGAAAAAAGTGATTCTGAGCTTTCCCGTCAGGAACTCCTCAGTAGTAGCCTGGAAGCTGGATTTTTGTGTGATTGATGGCAATAGGCTCGCCCTCTATTACATAGGTTTCAAAAAAAACGTGTATGAGTGTGCGCTATAGGTACACTGCTGCCTAATCACTCGTGGATTACAGGCGTGATGTTTTGTTACTTGAAATCGAACGTAATCTATATATTAACTTGTATGTATCGTTGCAGTGACAGAGTTGCCCGTGTTGAAGGCAGATGCCATCAAGTACGTCATGACATTCCGGTCCCTGCTGCCCAAGGATCTGATCACCGCCGCCGTGCCTCTACTGGTAAGTACTTTTAACAGACTTTATTAATAGGCGAGACGACAAAAAACGCCTTCATGTAATTTTTTGCTAGTTCTATTTTATGAGCTGCTGCAATTTGGAGTTGGACGTCGGAACCACCGGGGTCACCAACTGGCTAGTTTTATGGAGAAGGAGGGCCTCTATATGAACTTCTTCTTCAGAAAGCGTAAGCACAGAAAGTGGACTTGGCAGAGCCCCGATGGTGCGACTAGAAATGCGATTGACTTCATTATGTCAACCAAGAAGCAAATGTTCAATGATGTCTCTGTGATCAATTCGGTGAAATCCGGGAGCGTTCACCGCATGGTAAGAGGCACATTGAACATCAATATCAAGCTTGAAAGGTCTCGACTGATGAAGTCTACGCTCCGTCCAGCACAGATTCAGATCCAAAACCCCGAGAGCTTTCAGCTCGAACTCCAGAAGCATTTCGAGTGCCTAGGAAGCTCAGCGGACAAATACAACGATGGGTTCGTGGAAACCGTCCATACGACCGGCATTCAAGACACGTCGTACAAATCAGAACAAGAGACTCTCCGATCACACTCTCAAGCTCATGAAGGACCGGCTGAGAAGATGATCCTGCTGTCTTCAGACGAGGCGTCGAAATACGGGCACCTTAATAGATGGATCTCTAAATCCTTGAAGAGCGACCTCGGCGTTGTAATACCGAGCTTATTAAAGTCGCGGTTGAGCGGAATAAAGGCTCTAAGGTTTTTGCAAGAGATCTGGCTATTGGGCAGAGCCTGCTCACGAAACTGAAGACCGACGATGGTAGGATCTTATCCGCCAAACCAGAGCTTCTGAAGGAGATCGAGAGCTTCTATGGACAGTTGTACACGTCAACCAGTAAACCCGTCGTAGATCTAGCAAACGACCCAAGAGCTAGACTGACCCGACACTATACCGATGACATCCCGGACGTCAGCCTGTACGAGATTAGGATGGCTCTGAAACAGCTCTTCTGCAGCGAGGTGTCAGACAGGGAAACGCTCTCCGAAACTGTTCACCGCTGCACTGGAAGATGTCTTTAAGGTTCTGGACTAGAGAGGGCTAGGCATCAACGTCAATGGCGAGTACATCACACACCTTTGGACGATATTGTGGTCATGGCTGAGACCATGGAGGACCTCGGTACAATGTTCGATGACCTCAGTACACTAGCCCTCTCCAGCCTAGAACCTTGAAGACATCCTCCAGTGCAGCAGTGAACAGTTTCGGAAATATGACGGTTTCAGCGAGTTTAGCGTTCCGTGTATAAAAATTGAAAAACATAACAAAAACATTAAAAACACTCTAAATTGTTAACAAAATCCGATTCAAATAGGGAAGTAATATTTTTATAATAATTTCACGCAGACGAAGGTCGCGGACAACAGCTAGTCAAAAATAAAACTTGTTTCTCTTAATATTGCTAAGTTTCAAGGCTTTTAAATAAAAATAAATGTGGCTTTCATATAAATTTTTATAACGGATTGTTGTGACATGACTCCCATTTAACGTCACTAAAGTAATAAACCACTGAAAAGCCGGTAGGATCTTGCGTGAGGCCGAGAGAATGACGAGAGAGGCGTAAAGAAATTACTTTGGAAAGTCATTCAGTGGGAACTTCGACCCCCGGCGGGATCTGCAACGAACCCGTCTAAAGAAATGTTTGTGTCCGCTCGCAGATCGCGCACATCCGCGGGCGCGGCGTGGTGTGCACGTACGGCGCGTGCGCCATAGAGAAGCTGATCGCGGGCGGCATGCTGGCGCGCGCCGCGCTGCAGCCGCACGCCGCCGCGCTGCTCGCCGCGCTGTTCGCCGCGCTCGGCGAGCAGAACTCGCCGCTCGACCACAACGAGTACGTCATGAAGGGTACGTGTCACACTAGTACAGTGTGGAGAAGTACAAAGCTGGCTCACATGCTATCTCTGCTCGTTAAGAACCAACCGTTTTTTTACACACACTACCTATACGCAATTTTTATATGTACTGTTTTATATGTTTTTTATGTGGTACAAAGTTTTGGCGTTCTCTTATCACGGCCTACAACTCAGTTATCAATTTTCGTGCTGAAAAACCTTCTGGGCTCCTCATCCAATTGTATTAGGGGTTTCATGAAATAACAGAAATTTTTTACACCGTGATTAACCATAAGGTCAAAAATAGACAACGCCATCTATCGAGGCTTCGGTGACTAAAAATTCAAAGTAATAAACCATTAGACACTTAACAGTTACGTTTGTTACTGGTTGGCAGCGGTCCTGCGCACGCTGTCGTGCCTGCAGGAAGGCTCGCTGGCGTACCTGGGCGACGCGCTGCCCAAGCTAGCGCTCATGCTGTCTGTTGTGGCGAAGAACCCCTGCAAGCCACACTTCAACCACTACCTGTTCGAAACGCTGTCGCTGGCTGTGTCGTGAGTTACTTTTCTATAATTTCTTGATTTTTTGCGAATTTCAGATTTCCGTACGTCGACCGATATACAGGTTGGAATTTTTCAGCGCCACCTGGAGGAAAAGTGCTCTAAATACTGGAGATAGCAAATTTTACTCAAACGAAACATTCATTTATTTTTAAAAGAAACAAATCTGCATTTACAGATTTCCGAAAATCCGCTTGCTACACTCGGGAATAGAACCGACTTAAATTCGAAAAAAATAACATCCCGTACTTTTTTTACATCAATCGATAGGGTCAATCATATGGAGGATCAAATCTCTCTTACATACATGATAAATTAAATGAAAGGAAAACCATGAAATCTAAAGTTATAAATTCAATGGCATAAATAAGAAAAAGCACTCTGTTACACGTTTCCTTTGAGTAAAATTTGCTATCTCCAGTAATAAATAATAATAATAAAAATCTTTATTTATCTCCACAAATTACATATTAACGTGAGTATAAATTACAGTCAAACACAGATATTTTGGAAAAATGTGTTATTTGTGGGAGATCTGGACTAAGCCTAGGCCTGTATTTTAGAACTTCAGGGCCCCAATTAAATTATGTTGTTCAGACTGTCGACGTCGTGAGTAAGCAGATATTTAAGTGGATGAATGAGCTAATATCTGCGTGTATGCGCGCATGTGTGTATTTAGAGTACTTTCCCTTCAGGTAGTGTTAAAAAATTCCACCCTGTAAATGATGACCGCTACAAGAAATTGTTTCAGAAACATTAAAGCAATCCAATAAATTTGATTTGTTTGATTTCCTCATATGCAATGTATCGTTACCGTTTCAAACACACGTAGCTAACGGCAAGCGCGACGACGAGTTCGATGAACTCTTTAGCTAGACAGGAAGTGAACATCCATTGAAATAAAGGAATAGTAACAGATGAAACGATTAAAACTAGAAAAAATCCAATCCAGATCCAGTGGAATATGATTAAAAATAAGGAGCTGAATACACCCTGTCAGTCTGTGGAGGGCTGTCCCTTACCTTGACCAGTTGCACTGTTGCCAAATTTCTCAAAGATTTTTGAAACGGTCATCTATGCTAGAATCACAAAGTTTTAAATGTTAATCAATTTGGATTCCAAAAAAATAAAACTACATCATTGGCAATATACAAATTATTCAATTCCATTTGGGAAAAAATTAATGATAAAAAGCAATGTGCTGCTCTTTTCATTGATATGTCAAAAGCATTTGACTCTGTAAAGTATGACATTTTGCTTGAGGAGGTTTAGGAATAAGAGGCATTGCACTTAAATTAATTGAGAATAATTTAAATAACAATGCAAGACACTGTCATTGAGATATATAATGACCGTACAACAATGGTGGAGGTAGTGACATCTAAATTCGAATCCGTAATATTAGGCGTACCGCAAGGCAGTATATTGGGACCTCCCTTGTTCTTATTGTATATCAACGACCTTCCAAATATAATTGACCATCTTTTCGTAATGTACGCTGATGACGCAACTATATTTATTTCAAATGAATATTCCAATGACCTCATTTATGAAACTGAAATAAATAGAACATTAACAACTGTGACTGATTGGTTGCAGTCAATAAACTTAAAAACCCAAATTGACTCAATTTAGAAATTATAAAAGTAAACCTACGAAATGTCTGATACAGCGGTTGAAGAAGTAAAATACACATTTTTCTTATGAGTATATCAACAGCTACAACTGGAAGGAACATATTGAAAGAAAAGATTAATAAAAGAATATCCAGTGCTTGCTACGCATTGTCAGTTCTGGCAGAAACTACAAATCCAAGTGTTACGAGAAATGCGTATACGAGGGCGGCACTGAAAATTTCGGGGATCAAAGAAGTGACACAACATTACTATTTAAAAATGTATTTATTCCTTTTCGAAGTATTCTCCGCGAAATTTGACACATTTTTCCATACGATGGAACCAATCATTGAAGCAACCATTCCATTCGGAAGTTGGGGTCTCCAAAATGGCCGTTTTGTAGGCGTCCACAGCTTCTTCAGGTGATGAAAATCTCTGTCCACGCAATTTATTCTTTATTTTAGGGAAAGTATAGAAATTTTAAAATTCGTCACCATGATACGATGTTGTATACAGCATTTGAGAATCCTGCGTGGAATCTTTCGAGAGTTCTGACGCACCAAGTAACGCGAGCCGCTTTTTGCTCTTCACAGAGCGAATGCGGTATCCATCGGGAAAACAACTTTTTTACACCTAATTGTTCGTGCAAGATTATTTGTATTTCACTCATGCCAATGTCTATTGTTGCCTGAATCTCGCGGTATGTCACATGTCGATCTTCCTCAATCAGCTTAGGCACAGCATCAACGTTTTCTTGGGTGATTGCAGTTTTTGGACGACCTTGGCTGGGATCATCACTGAGCTTGACACGTCCACGTTGAAATACAGCAAACCAGCGATAAATTGTGGTTTTAGATGGGGCTTCATCACCAAATGCAGAAATCATCCAGTCAACACACTGTTTTTGTGTTAAACCACTTCGAAAGTCATAATAAATCATCGCTCCTGAATTTTCTCGAGTCAATTCCATTTTCTCAACGACTAAACAAGTTTGACAAAACCTTGTGGCAAGACCGAGAATCTTTTTTTTTAAATAAATAAATGGTATTCGATTTTTAAAACCAAGGAGTTTTCAATTAAAAAGATTTTAATATGACAGGAACAGTAGAAATATTCCATTCCCGATACTTTTAGTGCAGCCCTCGTATTGGAAATGTGTACCCACTGTTAACTTACGGTGTTATAAATTGAGGGAACTCGACAAACGTACAATCCACATTCATTCTCCAAAATAAATGTCTTATGACAATATACAGGGTGTAAACAACCTCACCACGAAACCGCCAACCAAGCAGCCTGTACTTCAAACTAAGTAACTTTACGCAAAAATTATCCCTCGAGAGAAATAAATGGCTGTGAAGCCAGCAGAGTCTGGACGGTGGTCGGCAGACGACTGCTTTATATTGTCATCGCAGTACTGTGGATTTTATTGGCCTGATAAAATTTAGGATTTCCTTTTCAGGGCGTATCACGTCGGGGTCACCAATTTAGTGGTTGTTGTACACTAATCACATTAAATTAAAATTTTTCATCATTCAATATAAATTTAGTCAACACAAGACAGAGAAGTGACAGATCAGAAGAAAAGTAAAAATCATATCGTGAAGGTTTTATGTATTTATAGTTTCTAAATAAGTAGGTCGCTACACCATATTATAGGGTGTGCGTTTCGATGGCGCGACCACGGCTTTTTTTTTTTTAAATAACTGCCATGATTTTGTAAAAATATGTAAAATTTGGTTCAAATTTCCCAAAACCTTAAATTTGTCAAAGTTATGTTTGAACGTGGCCACACCATCAAAACGCGGAAAACCGCGCGGTCACGGAAATCTTAAAAACTAAGCGTTGCAGAGACCTGAAATTTAGGTAAATAACAGATTGAATTTGTAAAAATTTGTAAAAAAAAATTGAAAAACTCTTTGGATTATAATTTTAGGAGCTGTAAGACTAAAACCCTATGGCCGCGCCATTGAAACGGTGAAAAACACGTTATCGCCGATATCTCGCTGAAAAAGCATCGCAGGTCTGAAGTTTTTGTAAAACCTAGATTTGAATATGTCAAAATATACAAAAAATCGCGCGGTGCGGTAAGTAGTAAAGTGCGGTATCGCTTTTAACCTTCAAAACGTTCTGAATGTGAAATTTAAAATTGAAATAATTTAATTTTTCAAATTCAAATTTTTACAAAATCTGTCCATAGGTTTTTTTTAAAAAAACGCCGTGGTCACGCTATCGAAACGCACACATTAAAGGAGTGCAATAAAATTGCACAGGCTCTTCAACTTCAGCGAAAAACAAATGACACGTCACTGACGTCATGCATAAAATGAAAAGGACAGAAATATAGTTCTTGTTCTTCTATCAAACAAAGGACATGTCAATATCGCGTGTGACATATTGTTCATTATGTGTGCGTGAGCGTCGTCCTCCCGCACCGCACCGGGGGAAACATTATTCAGTGAGATGCACGAAATTTCATTGTAAAAGGCGCGCGTAAAAAATACGAAAAAGCCTTTGGGAAATCGAATTTTATGAAAAAACCACTGCATATCATTTACAAATAAAATTTATTGAATTTTTCGATAATTGTGCTGTGTCGGTACGGACTTTGTTTTGGAAATATGACACTTCTTTTATTACTAATTTACGCTGAAATTTGCGTTAAAATTAGCAATAAAATCGAATCTTTGTTGTTTTATTTTAATATTGTTTCCGCACAGACACAATTAATAATGAGACAAAACGATATCATGTTTAACTTCAGATGTACCATGTCAAACAGTGGAGTAATTACCCCCCGAAATTTGTATGGAAAATATGTTGAGTAGTGCAACCTTAAGTGTTTGTTGATCCCGAACTGATACAACTTATTGTTACAGGTTGGTGACGAAATCCAATCCCAATGCCATATCAGCGTTCGAAGACGCCCTGTTCCCGATATTCCAAGAGATCTTACAGAATGATGTGCAAGGTAAGAATTTGATTTTAATTTATTATAACCGTGTACCAGGCGATGAGATTGCTTAGGGATACACAAGTCGGTCATTCTTCCATACAAACGTAGTATAGTAGTCTGTTTGACGGTGTACACTCAAAACTAAAAATTGTATCAACTGTTCTTGTCATTATCTAGCCCTGTATGGAAGCAGAATTGGAAAAAAAAATGGTTAGGAAGTTATGAGCGTCGAAACTTTCAAATATCAACATTAATTTTAACTCATCTTTGGGCGTAAATAAATAACTTATGTAGAATGAAAATGGAAAAAGTGAAACCATACAGGCATAGATAATTTATTCAAAAGTTCAAATAATTTATTTTGAGTAGATACATCCAATAGTTTTTCCATAATATCTATACGCCCAAAGGTTAATTTATAAATTTTACGCGCTCATTTTTGTTAAAAATTTTCGTCGTATATTTCACTAAATAAATAAATATACAAATAATAACTAGATAAATGAATACTAAATAAATTAAACTAAATAAATAAAAACTTAACTAAATAGCATGCATATTAGACACTCCCGCCAACGAGTTCGAGCCGTCGACTTGTGCACCCTTAAGAAGAGACACAAAAAAATGTTTTTAGTACAGTTGCTCAAAAGGTGGTGTATTGCAGGGACGTATAGCGTTCGGGATGTGGGCTATTACATACTAGTGCTTTTTTTTACCTTTTCCGAACTCGTGCGTTCTCTTTCCCAACTGTCAAAATAATGTCTATTAAAAAGAAGAACCAACCATGAAGTTTTTACTAAAGAGTTTTTGTGATTCATACAAATACGTATATATTTCTAAAAAGAAGCTACTAATTTATTTCAATATCAGATTTAATGATTTAATTGAATGAGTTAGGTTAGGTTTCATTTCATCTCATTAAATTTCATTTTCGTTTCATATCAATAAAAAAAATCTACTGAAGACTAAGCTATGGATAGTTCCCTTTGCCTACCAAAATGGGTGAAGAAAAAAAAACTCTGCTTATATTCTAGAGATGGGTAACTAGCCGAAATTTCGATAGCTTAGCTAGCCGGCTATTTGTGGTGGAATAGCCAGCTAGCTAGCCAGCTATTTTGGCTACTTGGCTATTGAACAATAACGGCTAGCGCTCGCTAGCGGCTAGCGGCGCAGCGGGAATAACAGTTAACTGCCCTGCGATTCGAGTTCGATCCTCGCCGCGGCAACAAGTCTAGATGTCAATAAGTTAGGTAATGTCATAATTTCGTTTTTCATTTACTTTTTATTTTATTTCATAATCTTTTGAAAAGAATTGACTTCCCCTCGTAGGTCGTACGTATTATTATTTTAGGAAAACGAAAATCTACAGTAGCGTCATCTCTGTTTGTATGAACTAAAAAACTTTTACTTTACGTACTTAAATCGACTCAGACTTTAGTTGTAGGCAAGTAAAGTACAGATGTCGCGCTTCTGATAATTTAAACGATTCAAACCTATTTCTTGACTGAAATTAGGTTTAAAATCGTATAGTTAGTATCAAATTCCTTCACATCTAACTGTAATTAGCTACTACCTTTCTAACTATCGTATTTCGTAAATTCATACACTAACCGAACGAAATTACTAAGATACAATGCCTTCTCTTTCTTTATTCTATTTTGTGACTATTGTGAGAAAGAGATGTGCGTTGTGAATGAAGTTCGCACTCGCGTCTCACATTACGTCACTACCTACTCAGCGCAGTGAGCACGCACACAGCTAGTTAGCTATAGCTAACGGCTACTCCGGCTAGCCGGCTACCGAATATCGCGACGGCTGCAAAACGCAGTAGTTATATTATACTCTGGGGCAGCTATCCGCTGCTGTGCCGTATTCTAGCCAGCCAGTAGCCAATAGCTAGCTATCGTATAGACGGATATCATAGCCGTGACTATTTCATTAATAGCCGCTATTTGGCTAGTTATTGGAATAGCTACCCATCTCTATTATATTCTACGGTTGGCGCCATTTTCCAGAAATTTTCTTTGCGAGTTTAGTTGTTTGTTGCACAAAATGAGTAATTTCGACCCTATTTTTTTTTAATTAACACCACCGGAACTCATAATTGCACAAAATGCTTCGGAGAACATTTTACCGGAAAAGTCAAATTATTTTATTAAATTGCTTCATTTTTTCGCAACTGTATTAAAAATAGCCGTTCAGTACACCTGCGGAACCGTCATTGCAACTTGTTCCGACTGTCAACCCTCGCCTTCGGCTGCGCCTCGGCTTGGGTAGACATTTGTCGGAACTCTTTGCAATGGCAGCCTTTCCGCACTTGTAATGAAATATACTATTTTCACTTCTCATGCTCTGAAAGTGCTTGTTTGTGCAGGATATAGGCTGCACAAAATCGAATTTTGTGCACAAGGGCATTAACGTATCTACTCATAAATGTATCTATATTAAGGCAAAGAAAATGAGCCATACAGCCAAACGCAATAAGAAGTTAATAGAATAGAATTTGTTATTTTATAATATTTACTTTAATTTATTTGCCTTATGTGTTTTTAAGACATAAAAGATATAAAAATATAAATTCAAGTACCTACGGTAGGTTATTTAATTAATTTAAGAAAATTATTATTACAAAATTCATTTAATAGTAGGCTGTATAGGTCTGCAGCCCAAGCCTAATATCAATGTCGTAAGATTTCAAAAAAATAATGCGGCGGGAAACAGCTCTTGTTTTTTCGTGCATTTATTAATTTCTTCAATTTATACTACTGTTTTATTTCCTCGCAATCGAAGTGAAAAGCAGAGTTTATAAAATGGTTCGTTTTGTGCACTTGTTGTAAAATCTACTATTTTCACTTCTCATGCTCTGAAACTGCTTATTTGTGCAGAATTTATGCTGCACAAAATCGAATTGCAAAACAAGTGCATTAACGTATCTACTCATAAATGTATCTATATTAAGGCAAAGAAAATGAGCCATACAGCCAAACACAATAAGAAGTTCATAGATAGAATTTGTTATTTTAAAATATTTAGTTGAATTTATTTGTCCCATGTGTTTTTTAAGACATAGAAGAAATTTAAATTCAAGTATGGTAGGTTATTTAATTAATTTAAGAAAATTATAGTTACTAATTTAATTTAATAGTAGGCTGTATAGGTCTGCAGCCCAAGCCTAATATCAATGTCGTAAGATTTAAAAAAAATAAAGTGGCGATATGCCGGGAAAAACAATTTCCTTCAGTATTCAAAACTGTACTAATTTTACTTTGATTTTAAATTAAAGAAATGTTATGTTATACTACTGTTTTATTTCCTCGCAATCAAAGTGAAAAGCAGAGTTTATAACTCGTCCACAAAACCATTTTATCCTCGACATTACACTATATACACCGATTTCCGCAAAGCTTTTGACAAGGTTGACCATCAGCTGCTAATGAGTAAGATTGCATTCAATGGTATACGTGGGGACCTTCTGAGATGGTTCTCTTCTTACGTGTCTAATAGGACTCAGAGGGTTGTCATAAATGGTTTCATTTCCAGCACTCTGAGTGTTACTTCTGGAGTGCCTCAAGGCTCCATTTTGGGACCTCTTTTATTTGTCATATTTATTAATGATATTAACAAATGTTTTCGAAATTCAAAATTGTTACTGTATGCAGACGATCTCAAAATTTTTAGGCCTGTTAGGAATTTGCAAGATTGCCTACTCTTACAGAAAGACCTGGACAGATTCTCTGCATACTGTTCAAATAATAAACTACAACTTAGCGTAAATAAATGTTGCTGTATAAGTTTTACTAAAAATAAAAATACTATCATGCATCCGTATTCCTTAAATAAAGTAACATTAAGAAGAGAAACGTTAGTGCGTGATCTTGGAGTTCTATTAGACGACAAATTACACCTTGACGCTCATATTAATATGATAGTGAATAATGCTTTCCGAATGTACGGATTTGTTATGAGGTCAGCCATTGAATTTGTTCGCCCATATACATATTTATACCTTTACAAATCGTTAATCAGGTCCCAGTTAGAGTATGCTGTTGCGGTATGGAGTCCCTTCTATAGGAAATACTCAGATGCGATCGAAAAAGTTCAAAGCAAGTTTCTGAAATCCATGCATTTCCGTTGTTTTCGTACGTATGCTTCCTATAGTGACCTTTTGATTAAGTATAAACTACATAATCTTAAAGCTAGACGTATTATTTTGGAGACAATGTTTTTATATGATTTATGTAATAATGTGTGTGATTGTATGGACATCACTAATAAGATTAGTTACGTAGTACCTAGAACAACTATAAGCCGTGGGGTGCGCGCACGACCCCTGTTTGCCGTATCTGCTAGTCGTACGAACGCAGGCTTACGAGCACCCCTACGTTGCCTATCTAGCCAGTACAACAATCTGTTCGAAAGTGTTGACATCTTTGCTGTACCAATAGGTAAATTTAAAAGCCTTGTTCGTAAGACCATTTTGGATTGAGTGATATTTTTCTTTTAACTAGATTATTATCATTTCATGTATTTCTTATTTATTTTTTCCTTTTAATTTGTATGCCTGCTATAATGAACATTAACACATTATGTCATTTTTGTGTTCGCATTTAATTATAAGCGCAAGTCGCATTGTTTTTATAACTAACTGTTTTTATAATATGTGGAAAATGTCGTTGGTTGTACATTTACTCACACCCTAGATATAATTCTGTTTATGTAATACTGTAATGTGTAACTGTTTGTTTTCCCGAATAAATAAAAAATAAAAAAAAATAAAAAAAAAAAAAAATACTATCAGCCCTTGCCTTCGGCTCAGGCTGCTAAAAGTCTCGGATAAAAATGGTTCGTTTTGTGCACTTGTTGTAAAATCTACTATTCACCTCTGACAGTAGGCACAAACTTCAATGTACGGAATTCTTTGTGCTCTGCGACCGAAATGTATCTTTTTTATGGTCTGCCGTGACTCCGTCTTGCAGTATAGGGCTCAATTTGTGCTTGTTAACATGCGATTATCATATCCAGCCTACTCCTATTCAAGCTGCGCAGTCTATTGAGCCTTGTCAAAGATCTGTGATAACTAAATTATGGTGGAGATTCATACACAACTCAGCCCTGGAATGTGTTGTGGTTCCACTAACGATAGGACACTTAAATCATATGTTATATCATTGTTCGCAGTGTGTGACTTTACTGAAAGTGACAAACTCGTCGACAAATTAATTTAGATTGCCATCGACACGCTAAGACGAGACTATATTATTATCTTTTTGTTTTCGTCTCAGAATTCATGCCGTACGTGTTCCAAATGCTGTCCCTCCTGCTGGAGCTGCGCGGCTCGTCCAGCGCTCCGGGCGGCGACGCGTACGGCGCACTGCTGCCGTGCGTGGTGGCGCCGGCGCTGTGGGAGCGCGGCGCCAACGTGCGCCCGCTCGTGCGTCTGCTGTGCGCCTTCGTGGCGCACCGGGAGCGGCAGGTGCTGCAGTCCGGACGCCTAGTGAGTCACCACCTACTGTTGTGACGTCACGTGCGTGGTGGCGCCGGCGCTGTGGGAGCGCGGGGTCCCTTGAGCTGGGGAATTGAACCTGGAAATCTCAGGACTCGCAAGCCCATCATTCGCGCATGCGACGATCATCAGCCTTTTTTTTTTTCGGATGGGAAATCATCAAATGACTTCTCCCGCTCTGGGCGGAGCAGGAGGGAGTGTCAGACTTTTACTGACTAAAACCCATCCATGTTCCTACATCGCCCTTCCCTTTTTGTTCCGGGGCCACGGTATCTCATTCGAACAGTCCCGCAACCCCGGCAGGCATCGGTCCTTGCGGACCCCTTCCTTTTGCTGACTCTCTTTGAGGCGCGCGTGGAACACTCCTGCTTGTCGACACGGCCTGTCGTCATGAGCCGGCCGGACGGCTCGCTAGCCCATAGCCCACCGTCCACAGGCCCGCGCCTACGGTGCACGCCCGGGGCGTCTCCCGCGGCGGCCGGGACGCTGTGAGGTTCTCTCCCTCTCACGTTCCGCCACCTCCTTCTCTAGCATTACTGCTTCGCAGAAGGAGGTGACGGCGTCCCATTCACGATCATCAGCCTAGCTTGGTAATCTCTGAAACTACTCAACCGATTTCAAAAATTCTTTAACTAATGGAAAGCTACACTATGACCGAATGCCATGGCAAAACTATGGTTGGGGTTTTTCATCAGGTATTTCTTAGCTGCAGATGCCCCAGTCAGGATTTTTGCCTGACTGATGGCTCACTGTTCTTAATATTGTTTCTTTTTGTTTTAGAACGCAATGTTGGGAGTATTCCAGAAATTGATCGCGTCGAAAACTAACGATCATGAAGGATTTTATCTCATTCAGACAATGCTGTTCAAGTTTGGAAAGTAAGTCATAATGTGCATTACTAGCTATATTTAAAAAATTAAAAACCAACTTTCAATATACATTGTGCAGTAAACACCGACGCACAAAACAAATGCTCACATATTGGGTACATCATTTCAAACATCATACAAAACTGAACAACTTGACACGGTCAAAATGTATGGAACAGCTGCGTTTATAAAAATTACTGATGAAAATTTTCTATTTGGGGGCACAGGTGGGGGGTTCAGAATGGATGTGTAACGTTTGAATAACCTCATCAACAACCTAAACGTCAGTAGGTTATTTCCTGATATTTAATATTATTCATTACAGAATTTTTACTGAAAATGAGTGAATACATAATTATGTATTTACAAATTTTCAGCCTAAATTCTGTAATATAATTTCTTTATTTTCCGATTTATTTTATTCTGTCTTTTGTTCTGTTTCTTTTATTTTGTAATTATATGAAATAAACGTTATACTAAATGTTATTAGAGCAAAAGAAGGTTATATGAAATGTAACATTAGATCACATGAAATTATTTATTTATTTAGGATCTCCAACAAAGGATGTACACAAACATATTAAATGAGTAATGGACGATAAAAGTATCTCGTAGGAGTACTCCTTCACTTACAGGACACCACAGCATGCACAATAAAATGTATAACTAAGTTAACAAAGAATTAGTCGCATTAAAAACAAAATCTAAATTAAAATCAAAATCAAACAACAAAACTAGAGAAATAAAATTAAAAATGAAATAAAATTAACAATGTCGTAGTAGCAAGGGAAATTAAAGTCAAAATCAAAATCAAACACATTAGGTAACAAAATTGGAAAAATAAAATAAAGAATGAAATTAGGTTATTTGTTTTTATAGCATATGAAAATTATGTCATGTAAACTTTATTCCAAGTGATATTATACTATCTGTTATTATGCCATATATTACACATCCGTTTGTTGATTATGATCTGCTTATCGCTGATTTAGTTTGAGGCCAATCTATATCAGTTTTTGTATGTTTTGGCTGTAGGGGTTTTTTTCTTGGCGGGGTCGCCATGTAAGGATAGGTGTAATTGACTAGACGAATTGATGTATAATACTGATATTTATTAGTATATCATTCAAAGTATAGACTTTATACTTACACATACAGACATAGGTATAGTTCTATGACACCCACACTACATCACCCATTCACTCACGCAACAAAAAAATCGGGGCAGTTTTGGGGACTGCCGATAGAGGTGAAAACAAAATTACACAGGCCCCGCCCCAGTCGTAGCACTGCTACGGTTTGTGCCCAGTGCACGTCTATGTTGTGCTACGCCGTTGCGGATCGGCTACGAGTGCTACGAAGCGTGATGTGAGTGGAGGTGACGATCGTTCAATGTTTTTCCTTCACCAAAAAAGTGCTCAACGCACCTAAAAAGTTTTCACTTCAAAAAAATCAAACATATTGCTTTTGCTGACCCTACCCAATTTATTAATTTGACAGCTATGACGTCACAATATGGCTCGGGTCAGTCCTATTCTTATTTGAAATTGAAACGCAATATAAGTATTTTTCTAACACAATGACATGTTATTTCCTCAGCGAGGTGATGTCCCAATACACGAAGCAGATAATGACCCTGCTATTCCAGCGGCTCTCCTCGTCGAAGACCACGAAGTACGTGCGCGGTCTGATCGCCTTCCTCGGCTTCTATGCCGCGCACTTCGGCGCAGACCCGCTGATCGATCTCGTCGAGTCCGTACAGGCTGGGTAAGGAAAAATGTTATTAGATATCATCATCATCATTACAGCCGAAAGACTCCCACTGCTGGACAAAGGCCTCCCCCAATTACTTCTCGCATCCAGCGGATCTCCGCAACCTTCACCAGGTCATTGGTCCAACTAGTGGGAGGCCTACCGTCTTCCATTTCGCGGTCGCCACTCCAGACCTTTTTTAGGTCCTCTAGGCCATCCGTTCTGCGAGCAATGAGCATTATGAGTCGGTCATCGGGCTCATCTAAAGCTTAAAATGCATAAAATAAAGGGGTTTGAAAGAATAAGTTAAACAAAATATGATGATGATCACCAATAAATAAAATAAATAAATATCGCTGGACATTACACACAGCGCCATCCAGTGCCACACTAAGCAACGAGGCCCCTGGCCTCTGACCCTAAACCCCTGACCATCATGACTCGCCTGTCTGGCACGAGTTTGAGAACTAAAAAAACAGTCAAAATGTATTTAATATAACAAATGTAACCGTTTAACCCTCAGAATGTTCGGCATGTACGTGGAACGCGTCCTAATAGCGGATCTCCAGCGGGTTTCGGGCGCGTTAGAGCGCAAGGCGGCGGCCGTCGGCTGCGTGAAGCTACTCACGGATAGCCAGCACTTCCTGCACGGCTCCCTCGCGCCGCTGTGGCCCAGGCTTCTGCAGGTACGGTGGGCTGCATCAATAGGCTGGTTTCCACCATCAATAAATTGCAAATCTATTTAGTCCGTCAGTTACAGTATTGGAAAATAATGGACACGTATTTTTTATTTTTGTAAATCAATGAATAAAAGATAAAACGATAAAAAAAAAAACCAAAGAAGATAAAACATAATAACGGGGGGCTCGTGACGTCAGAACGCACTAGAAATTATAGCACGGCGTGACGTATTGAGAATTTTAAAAGCGTCGTATCTTCGTTAATTTTGGTTTACGTAATAAAAGAAAAAATACGAGTCATTTTTTTTTTGATAATCTAACTGACGGTCTAATTAGTTTTTTTTTTCAGTTGACAAGCCTTTTGGGTACCCCATTACTCCGGGTTCGAACGTAGGCGCTTTCAAGGGGGGTGTCATATCGTGAAGCTGACTGTACATACACATGTGCCTAATAATACACCCACAGTTCGCTAGTAAAAGAAATAATCTTACTAATATGGATGGCTGTTTGTTACCCTCTCCCGCTAAAACTACTGGACTGATTTGGATGAAATTTAGCTCATAGATGGTTTATAACCTGGATTGTTAATCCAGGTTATAAACCATCTATGAGCTAAATTATAGCATAGGATACTTTTTATCCCGTTAGTATAATCCCATGGGATAATTATCGAATTCTAATTGTGCGGCCAGACTGGCAGCGCGGTGCGGCGCGGGATCGGAGATCCCCGCTCCCGCCAGGGTTACCAACTTAGGGGTAAATAAGAGGGCAAGGGCGAGGTGCGGGTTGTTCGAAAGTTACCGCGGCCCTGGAACACAAAAGGCAAAGAAGGAACATGGATGGGTTTTAGTCAGTAAAAGCCAGAGCGGGTGGGGTTATTTGATGATTTCCCATTTAAAAAAAAGGAGGATTTTCAAGTAATTGTGGGAACTTTGACTTAGCTTGAGCGGTAAATATTTTTTGGTAGTTGGTAACCCTGGTTCCCGCACCTGCCGACCGCGCCCTCACTGCGGCCACTTGTATGAACGAGCTATGGCTTGAGCTGCCCGCGCGCGCCAACTAGCCCGCACCGCAGCCCGCGCCCGCGTGCCCACTATGGACACTCCAATGAAGTTCATATGTTTGAGCTCGTCGCACCGCGCCCGCACCGCACCCGCGTTTGCAGTCTGGCCGGGCACTCAGCGGGTGAAGCTGCGGGCTTAATAGAATTTTAACGAAGCCGAAAGGCACTTATTCTTCTCGTCACTGCAATCATTTTTTTGTTCTAGACCATAGTTGGGAACGTACTAGTTATGGAGATATTGGGGGTCAAAGTTCCAACTTTTTGACAAGTTTTTTCTTTAATACAAGTTTTTAATGTTATAACTTTACTTTAAACACCTCCACGACTCCCGTTCTATTCAATCCATCCATCAGCACAATGTGTTGAATGCGTTACATTGAGTTTTACCGTAAAATGTGATTTTCACTCCAAAAAAAAAAAATTTTTCCCAGCAATAAAGTTACTTAATTTGATGTACAGAGTGCTTGGTTGACGGCTTCGTGAAGGGTATGTTTACACTCTATATAATGTGTTGATCATATGTGATCTGCTCCGCAGGCTCTCATCTCTCTGTTCGAGCTCCCTACGGACGAGTCAGCGCTGCCCGATGACCACTTCATAGAGGTGGACGATACGCCGGGCTACCAGGCGCAGTACGCACAACTCACCTGCGCCAAGGGGGCCGCCGGGGACCCACTTGCTGGTACGTACAACATCACTATCTGTGCTCGAAGATACCAGATTGACTTATAACGTACTTTTCCGTTCGTAACATGGACAATCAAATCATTTATTTGCGTCAATATGGGTAAGTACATGAGGTGAAACATACAACAGAAGTTCTTTAAGCCATATGCTACCTTAACAGGTGTGCAAATATCTATTACAATAAAAAGTAAGTAAGTAAAGTATTATTATTATGGTAAAATCAAAGCATTTATTTCAAGTAGACCAGTTACAGGCACTTTCGAAACAAAGATGAAAATTAAATGTAGCTACAGTCCCAGTCACAAGACATAAAAACTGTGAAAGTACTGTAGTTGCCCATTCCCTAGCGTAGATCTCTATGGAGAGGAACAAGCAAGAAACTCCATGGTATTTATGAAATTCATTAAGGCTGATGCTCCAGAGTAGCCCGCGAAATTCAAATTTAATTACGTTTTTTGCAATTTACAGGCCAGTGCGAGGTTGTCGCGGCTGTAAGACGTAAGTAGTTACAGAAAATCAAAATCATCAATACTACCCTCCAAGTTCCTAAAGGTCTAGAAATGACTTACCTTGAAAAAATCGTTCCTCGACCTGTATGAACTTAGAGGGTTGTATTGATGATTTTGATTATTATAATTCTGTAGCTACATACGTCTTACAATTGCGAACAATATTTTAATCAACATACAACCAAGCACTGGCCTGCAAATTGCAAAAAACGTAAGAAAATTTGAATTTCGCGGGCTACACTGGAGCATCAGCCTTAATTAGATTACATTTATTTATCTTGGAAGGAGCTTGTGGATAAATATAAACAGCCGCTCGAATTGATCTTAGGTTGAGCCGTGCTTGCCTAGGTTGGTCTGTGGATGAGTGACCACCCGAGTTTCCTTTGTGCCTCTGAAAGCACGTTAAGCCGTCGATCCCAGCTGTCATTTGTAGATCTTTGACAGTTGTTACAGGTAGTCAGTGTCCCATAAAGTCTGACAACCAGTCTTACCAAGGGGTATAGTATTACCCAGTACTAACTGGGTTGTGATCAGATAGGCTGTTGCTCCATGTAAAATACTGGTATTCAGATGCATCCGGTTAGACTAGAAGCCGACCCCAACATAGTTGGGAAAAGGCTAGGCCGAAATGATAATGTTACTTGGACATTGGACTTGGCCTTTTTAATACAACTTTCCGTCTGTTATCACAGGTATCGAGTCACCAGTGAACTACCTAGCCGTGTCGCTAGGCTCGCTGTCGGCTCGCTCACCAGGCGCTCTGCCGGCCCGCCTGGCCGCGCTAGACGCACCACACCGCCAGGCGCTACAGAACTACCTCAACATGTACAGCGTACAACTCTGCTGATCCAACGTCACCAGGCGTAGGGATCTGAGAATGAAAACCCATCTCTATCGGAATCAATGAAACAGTGATTTTTAAGGAGTGTAATTTCAAGGAAGGAATGAAAGATGGAGTCAATTCTGACACACTAGTGAAGTATAAAAGATGGGAGTAAAAGTAATTTTCTTTTAATTTAAATTTTACGACAGCATAGTCAAAGTAAACCATAGTGTCAGTCGTTGAAGAAAGGTATTCAGCAATCCGCAGACCCGTAATTGGTAATAGGCTCGCACCCAATTACACGGGACTTATGTATATAGCTGGCGTCAAACAGTGTAGTGGTTATAATTCCGACGTGGAATGGGTAAAAAGTGAACTTTGAATTTTTGAAATTTGAAAGTGAATCAAGAAAGAATTAATGAACTATTATGTTAACTAAAAGACTGCTGATTCAAGTATGGAAGTAAAGAATGATCGATAGTAACTAGCCGACCAAGATAAGACCAACTGTTATCAGTGGTGTCAAATCTCCTTCGTTGTCCCCTTAGTGTTGAGGATCGCGAACACATGTGAAACGTCTCAAAGCCATGCAACTCTGTAGGCCTAAAATGGCCGTACTGTAGTAGAATCATACATACTAATGTTATAAATAAATAAATATCGCTGGACATTGCACACAGCGCCATCTAGTGCCACACTAAGCAACGGGGCTTGTATCGTGGATACCAGATAGTTGATATACTACATAGATACTTTTTTGTTTGTAAATACAAACTTATTATACATATATACATCCATGACTCGGAAACAAATGTCCATGCTCATCACACAAACATTTGCTTCTACCGGGATTCGAACCCGGGACCCTAAGAACGTAAGGCAGCCTCACTACCGCTGCGCCATTCGGGTCGTCGGTCGTATATTATAAAGCTGAAGAGTTTGTTTGAACGTGCTAATCTCAGGAACTACTAGGTTGGAATTTTTAAAATTCTTTTTGTGTTAGATAGTCCATTTATCGAGGAAGGTTACAGGCTATATAACATCACGCTACGACCAATGGGAGCGGAGCATAAATGAAAAATATTGCATAAACGGTAAAAAAATATTCCTTTTGTAAGCTTTTTCTCTCTTATGTGACGCAGGCGAAGTTGCGTGGGTCAGCAAGTAATAGGATAATAATATAAATAAATGTTACAAATCAGAAAGTGACTATTTATTATATTAACTTCGTTTGTGACCATTTTAAGAATTTCGCGCGATTCATATTATGATCCGACTTCGTCCGCAAAAATTGTGATAGCTCGGCTAATATGGATGATATATATATCATTTATAGCCTCCCCATATCACCCACGAATAACGTAACTTTCTGTCAGTAAAAGAATTTTTAGAATTGGATCATTAGTTCCGGAGATTACTCTGTACGTACAAACTTTCTAACAAATTTTACCTATATATAATACTAGCGGACGTCACGCGGTTTCACCCGCGTAGTTCCCATTCCCGTCGGAGTACGGGGATAAAATATAGCCTATGTTACTCGCTGATAATGTAGCTATCCATTGCTGAAAGAATGTTTCAAATCGGTCGAGTAGTTTTTAAGTTTATTCGTAACATGCTAAAATACAAATCTTTCCTCTTTATAATTTATTAGTGATTAGGATTCTGCTTAAATCGGCCATTTTAGGTCCCTCGTTGTATGATTATCTTGGCTGGCTAAAATGATTGCGTTATGAGCAGTATTCATATTGAACAAGAATACGAGCGTTAGTGTAACAGTGATATTAATATCGGTGAACAAATGAATTTAAAAATGGTGAAGAATAATTGATGAAATAAATGTAATTGAGCTGGTTTCATATAATTACATTAACATTATTCCACAATATTAAATAAATGTATTTTTAGAGTTGTATACTAATAAACAATAAACAAATTGTTATCAATTGTAATCGTCAAACGAAAATAATTACATCATATGGCAGATTCAAGCTCGCGCCGATTATGTTAAGTAACGTGTTTGGAGGTCGCAATAATGTTATTGTAAACTGTAGTATGTTCTTGTTTCTTCTAAGGGTTGCAGCCCATCTACCAGCACGAAAACGCACTCTCCAGGATATTCTTGCTGTCGAAGTTCTAGCAAATGGCGGTTCTTAGCGAGAGATTCGGATTCCGTGCTGATAGATGAGGCGCAACCAAGTCTGAATGTAGATAGACGTATGCTTGTTATAATTTAATGTTATGTTAGTAGCGGGCGGCGCTAAGCGTCGCCATTTTGATTGTTTCCAAATGCAGTGATATCTTAATGTTTATTTTGTACTGTATATGTAGTCTCTGTAATTTTTGTATAATAAACGGTTCTTGTCAATACATGATTTTTATTGTACAAACTTTCCGCGTTACGGAGATCTCTCACCCGTGGAACTATCTCCGGCAAACGTTGCTTAGGGTGTGACCTGGAGAAAGCAAAGCGCAAAAACAATTAAAACTAAAATCATAGTTTCTCAATAATTCATGATAAAATATTTTTCGTTATTTTATTTTATTACTTCAAAAGTGTTTTGAAAAACGTCGTTTGATACAAATGGACATTTGTTAATTCCGCCTCGAATGCAATAACAAACTTTCTCCACTTGTATCAAAATTGTACTACTATGATTATGTTGGCGCCTACCACAATATGCGAGCGACAGTAAATTCGTACGATACGCGGAATAATAGTTTGTATAATTTGTGCAAATGAGTACGTTGGTAGGAGGGGAGGTCAGGGGTGAATTAACTGTTTTATCAAGTTAAAACGATTTGACTGTAGCTAGTTCATTGTGGGTTTCCTACATAACGTAACGTGTTATTTTCAAGATGAAGTTAAACGTAACGTTAGTACTACTATTAGCAGTCTGTTCTTTCGTTTATACAGGTAAGTTCCTTTTTAATAACTAAAATGTAGTGCCAGGCTAAAATATTGATTTGGGCTGCTCACGTCAGCCGCACGCACAGAGGTACTGCTGGGAAAGAGTCTCCACGCAATGGGGTTTTGAAAACGGCAGACGCCGTCGAGGCCGGTCCAGAAAGAAGTGGCGTTTGGGCTCATTTAACGTCGTTGCGTGACATAATCCAGACTCGTACGAAAATGTGGCGTAACTTACGCAACTCATACTTAGAACGTTCGTTTGGTTCGCGACGGCGCAGCGGAACTTGAAGGACTTTGGGGAGGTCTTTGCTCAGCAGTGGAGTGAAATAGAATAGGCCAATTGCAAAAATTTGGCCGCCACGGGACGTCCGCCTGATGTGAAGCTTGTTCTTCTTAGTCGTTCACTCTTGACAGAGTCATAATCATGAGAGGACGCTGACTTCGCGATCCTTTTCCACCGGTCTCTATTGGCCGCTTGGCGAGCACATTCTGCCAGAGGTATAATCTTGGTGATAGGTTTGATAGAGACTGTCTATCGGGTTGGTGATCGACCACATGGTCTCGTGCCTTCGATTCTACCCTGAATCACCAAACGCTCCATGGAATCATTGTTGCGAGTCTCGTGTCCCAAGAATCTGAGGATTCGTAACTGCGCAAGCGACGGGAGTCTTTGTTTAATTTTGAGTTTTTTGAGTATTGACACGTTGATCCGATGAGCGGTCCAGCTTATCCCGAGCGAGCTATATCGAGTAGAGTCCCACCTATGTCTCGGCAAAAACTCAAACTCAAAGCATTTATTTCAATTAGACTAATATGGCACTTTTGAATGTGAAAGATATAAAAAAAAAAAACAAAGCTACAGTCCCAGTCACAAGGCATAATAACTTGAGAAAGTACTGTAGTTGCATATTCCCTAGCGTATTAAGAACGAATGAAGAAAACACGTAAAGCCGTGCGTCGGTCTTTTTTCTTCTTAGATCGTTAATAATCTTTATGCCAACATCAGACGTTTATACCTACTATATTTATGCATTTCAGTTGCTGGCTTATCCTACTTTCCTCCACCTTCACGATTGGTATGCAAATACCATGAGGACGAAATAAAAAAACTTCTGGAAAATTATAACCGAACTCAAGAACAAAATGACAGGATAACATTCTTGGAGGAATACGTAATGGATTGCAAAGCATCACTTACACACAGGCTATAGACGTTACAATCTTGAAGACCGACTTGAAATAATATTCTCAATAAGGAATATCAACTTTGTCTTAAGTGCAAACAAATATTTTTTCATTTATGTAAAAATACTAGCTTCTGCCCGCGGCTTCGCCTGCGCCGTGTTCAATAATTGTCCCACGGGGTCATACTACTAGGATAAAAAGTACCCTATGTGTTAATCCAGGTTATAAACTATCTGTGTGCCAAATTTCATACAAATCCGTTTAGTAGTTTTTTCGTGAAAGAGTAACAAACATGCACACACATACAAACTTTCACATTTATTATAGTGTGAGTTGTTTCGCATTTGAATAAAGTTTTTCTTCACTAACACGTATTTGTTTATATTTTATTCCTAGTTCTCTTCTCTTTAACCTTTGGCCACACAATGCTGAGTGTAAGTCTCTTCCAAATCTCTTCACTTTTAGAGGTTTTGTGTCATGGCTATACAGTTTCTTCCGGCCACTTTAATAAAATCGTCTGACCACCTAGTCGGTTATCTTCCCATGTTCGTCCGTCCTGCCCATGGGCTCCATTCCAGCACACCTTTTATTATATACTTTATATATTTACACACTTTATGGCCTGTCCAGCCCGCGTAGCGTGACCACCGTGAAAACGGGTTTCTTTGAAGAAAGAATCAACAAATAATTTTTAATACACTTCCTCGAAAACGGGTACTTATCGCACTATGATCAGGTTCAACATGCAATGTATTACATATTTGCAGTTCTCTGCTCAATAACACCCTCGCCTCCGGCTATTTTGAGAATATAACATTTGGCGAATCTAATATTTTGAGAATCTAATATTATGCGAATAAAGGGCCTCCGGCTCGTGTGTCAATTCCGACTCGAATGCAATAACAAACTTTCTCCACTTGTATCAAAATGTACAATTGTTCATCTGTCATTGAATCGAAAAAATGACATAAACAAAAGATTTGTCGATTCATTCTTCAAAGAAACCCGTTTCTGTGGTTGTCATGCTACGCGGGCAGTCTACCTCATCTATCTCAGGTGCGGCAAAGTAATATTATGGAATACCCCCAATTACCTCGTCGATTCGATCGAAGATTCTTCCATACAAACTTAAACCCTGAACTTGTTTTTAGGGTTCCGTACCCGAAGGCCAATAGGCCTCCGCTGTCCGTCCGTCTGTCTGTCAGCGGGGTGTATCTCATGATCCGTAATAAGTAAACAGTGGGCCCCTTTACTACAATGGTAGGTACAAGGAAAGAAAAGAAACACGGGCACACATTCCACAAATTTTTATTTAAAAAGCAAGATTGCCACAAATATTTTTGCGAAACCATCCTATGAGATGAAACATTTAACTTTTAAAAATTCATAAATCACATTATACATGCGGGTAACCGACACATCGAAATACATTTATAGTGAACATTTTACGTTTAAGAAAATATGCAAAAGAAAACACCGTGAATTTAAATACATTTAAAACCCATCGGCGACGAGGAAGAGACTATTATAGCAATCGACTATACAGGGTGGTCCAAATAGTGACGTCGACTATACAGAATGATCTAAATAGTGACGTCATAAAAAAATAGATTCCTTATGCTCAAGGGTATCTGAAGATATCCCATGTATCTTCCATGATTTATGATAGATTTCTAATTAAAATACAATGCGGAGCCAAAAAACAAAGAAGGGAAAAAAGTACACGGCCTTTTATTACTCTTGATGCTAATGAGATTAGAAAATGCCTCTAATTAACGTTAAATAATGTTAAAAAACCGTCTAAAATTAAAGATAGTTGTTTTTATGACGTCACTATTTAGTTAAACCAGTATTCTTTTTCAAAAAACGTACAAAAGACAAAGGAGGCGTCAATAAAGGAGGTACATAGTATTAATAGTTGATCGCTGCCTGTTTACACGCTGGTGAGAACTCTGTCAAACATACTCGTTTTTTGTTGTAAAGACTGGGCCAGCACATCAAGCGACTACTATCTGTCAAATTTCTTTAATAGATTTTCAACTTTATCGCTAAAGTATTAGGTGCTAGGTTGATTGGGAACATTTGGCAGTTTAGTTTTCTGTACCTCTAATCGCAGACTGAGGGACGGTGCCTTTGCGCAAATGAAAACAATGTTAGCAAGCAAAAAAACAATATAAAAGACTAACAATTTCGCGTAAAAAGCGATACCACATTAATTTTAGAATAATATAAATATATTATAACGATCACATTACTACACGAAACGTCTAAATACAGTAATAATTTATACAAAATTGTTTTTTTTTACAAAAAAAAAAGAGATACAGATTTTTGAATAAGATGAGAGATAATAAATATAATAGTTACTGAAATGCAAAGTTTTTCTACGTTTACTATTCTCCTGTTAGAGACAAAACGCTATCACACACATAGAGTGAAGTTTTTTTTTTAATATAAGTACAGAACAACAATGAAAAAAAGGTCCTATCGCTACCAAAATAATTTACTATACCGTTTTTTAGTTAAAGAATTATAAACCATTTCCTATAGACATAGAATTGATTTTTTATTGCTACCAGCAAGTACATTCGCTTGGATAACTATTCGGTATTCATCTTCGGTAGAACCTCTGATTTGATTTGTCCTGTAGGTAATATTGTAATGAGGCCGTGAATATTGAGCTTATGTACAGTCTGTGGAATTGATCGCTAAGCAAGTTGACCACTAAATAGTCCGTAATAGACAAATTAAATATATTAAATAGTCTGTCAATTTGCTTAAAAAACAATTTCATGACAGCATTAACAAAACAAGCAATTTTAACACAAATAATGCTTGACAAATCAACAAAAAAAAACTATAATTTCCTAACATTATTTGCTACCTGACAAATGATTGGGTAAGTGTGAGACCGACCTTAAATTATGATGTCAACAAAAAAATACTTTTGATTGTAGCGACACATCTACGGAATTACGCGGTGAAAGAAACCAATAGCGACCTTATGTTTACGTCCATAAAGATCACTTATGATTTAGCCAGATTCATGATAATGGGGTAGATGACACACCAATCAATTGAGATACTTTTTAAGATCTGTCAAAACGCGGTTCTCTCATTGATTTTGTATGGCAAAAGCAAACTGTGACGTCACTGTTTAGTCAACTCAATGACTCAACTATTTATTGATTGCAAAGCAACTAAAAATCGAATTTGGCAATTAATTGAAAATAAATCGGGTTTTCAGGTCCAAAATAAAGTGTTGTTTTTAGAGATTGGTGTTTTGTAATTAATGTTTTATGGTGTCATCTACCCTATTATACTGACATAATTATCGTGACGTCATACTGGATTGGCCAATTAAAAGAACTTATTGAGCTATCAATAACAAGTTTTGTTTGGATAACACAGAGTTATATGGGACAACACATGAATTCGGCTTTACTACACTACATTCGGCAGATGTGTCACTTTTTTCTAACATTACAGTGCTGCAAGGATCTATTGGCACTTGGATGACAGCGCTGTGGGTAAACATTATTGTGTTTGGGAAATTGTATTATGGGCGGTTTGAGATTGGCGTATGAGTTCGTTTTTGAACGCGGGTGTACGCGCGTATACGTGCGCTTTTTACCGCACGCAAAATTCATACGAGCGTTGACGCGCGTATAAGATCGTACAAGCGCGATTCGCAAGATAAGTCGCCACTTTAGCTGACAGCTGTCATTTTATTCAAGTGAATAAGCGCGTGTATTCGGTACGAGCTTATACGCGCTACAAAATACGTTAGTCTGAAACCGCTGTAACAAAACAAGATGGCGGCTTTAGTGCGCCAAAAGATCCTTGTCAAACTGTACATTATTTGCTACCTGACAAGAGTGAGTGTGTACGAGTGCGAGTTTACAGTCTGCGGGCGTGTGTGAAGCTTGTCTCGCGAGTCCTCGCGTCACTTGAGTGCGCACTCCACGAACACGGCGTGCGACGTGGGCGGGGAGGGCGGGGCCGGCTCGGGGCCCAGCGCGGGGCCCAGAGAGGGGCCCGGGGCACCCGTGCGGCCCGCGGAGAACTGCGACGCGCTCAGCGGACGAAGCTCCTTAAGTATGCAACTGGAATAGAGAGGGAATATTTTGTTAGGGTCGTAATAGTTGAGGGACTATTTTATTATACTTAATTTGGTAGTGACCACTATTATCGATGCGAAATTCATTAGAATGAACCGATTACACATTTAGTTCGTCGCAGTGTCGAGTCGCGTCGTTTGAACGTTAATTCTTTACCCCTAAAAAAATCCCCCGTTTTCTCCCCTCTTGAAAATGTACAATTCTCATTACCCTAGAGTTATAGGACATGAAAAAAAAAACATGCGAGGCAGTCTTTGGGGACTGCCGATAAAAATGAAAACTAAGTAACTTATGAATTGTATCGTCGAGCTGTGTGTGTGCTATTTTTTTTTAATTTATTGGTTCATTTTCAATTCCCCCCCCCCCTCCCCCTCTCCCCCCTCAGGCCCCGCCCTAGTCGAAGCACTGCTACGGGTATTACCCCGCGCACGACTAGTGGTGCTACGTTGTAGCGGATCGGCTACGAGTGCTACAAAAAGCGTACGTGACCGTCTAAAAAAAAAAACCATGTATATTAAAGCAAAGTTCATGAGTAAAGGAATACTCACGCCAGTCTGGCGTCCACCACAGGGCGCACGGTGGGCACCGGGAAGCCGTTGAAGGGCGAGGCCACGGGCAGCGTGTAGGCGCCCATGTCGCGGAACACCAGCCAGTCGCCCACGGCCAGCGCGGGCAGGCGCGTGCGCGGCAGCACGCAGTCCAGGCCGTCGCACGTCGGGCCCCACACCGAGCAGTCGGACTCACAAGACCCGTTGTCCTGGGGACGGGAGCAGCTGACATTAGCATGGGCTGTAAGACTATTCGAAAGAGATACCGTGGCCCCGTAACACAAAGGTCGATGAAGGAACATAGATGGGTTTTAGTCAGTAAAAGTCTGACACTCCCTCCTGCTCCGCCCAGAGCGGGAGGAGTCATTTGATGATTTCCCATCCGAAAAAAAAAAAAGTGACATTAGCATACAAGGTGTCATTGACACATCAGCAGGCTTAGTCAAGCTGACAATCTACAATCGTTAACGCTAGTAGAAAACTAATCACATGTATGGGAATTACATCATATCAACGTTAAATCACGTGATAAACACAAACGAATAGAAAAGTCGTAGACAAGTTTACATCGTTCAAAATGATTGAATAGAATGTTATCGTTTCTACAATATTGATCGCTATACTCTTTGATAGGAACGCTCACCATAGATTAAAGTGTAGGTTTTATCTACAGACATTAGAGAACGAGCGATGGACTCAGTCGTGTCAACTTGGCTACCAATTTTAGGGTTCCGTAGTAGCCCATTATGACAATATAGAACGATTTATTCTAAGGACCTTTGTATTTGGTACAAAATTATCCAACACCCAAGTTCAACGACTATTACACTAGTTATCTTAATCGCTATAATTTTCCTTTAACGTTCATGAAATGCACTATCATCATGAATTTTTCCAGATTTTATAAGCCAGCAGTTTAGCTTTTAGGTGAGGCGCCCTACTAGAACAAAAATGTGCACTTGAAAGTTTGATATTTTGTAACTGGAGCATTAAATCGAAAAATAGAAAATAGTATTAGCAACCCCTCAGTCATTTTATAAGACCTATTCAACGATACCCCACAGAAAGGGAAAACGACGAAAAAAAAAAAAATTCATCGCCACTTCACATGTAAGGGAGCTACCCAAAAAATTTTTATTTTACCACTTAGCATCACATCTTTAAAACTACGCAACGGATTTTGATGCGGGTTGTTTTCCGTCAATCAATTTTTGCGTAGTATCTTAGTTTGATGTACAGAATGCTTGGTAAACGTCTTCGTGAAGGATCCGTTCACACATAAGAGAGTTAAATACTTACGTTGAGCGGCTCAGCGACGACTTGCTGGTGATCGTACAGCACGCAGTTGAAGGAACCATACACGCCGTCGTTGATGAAGTACATGGTGTGCGTCTCCGTGTTTTCGTCGCACTCCTTAGACGCCACCTAGAGGACGAGACGAGGATTAGTATTCAGACGCTTATGGGCTGCCTCCACGAGCGAGAGAATCGCGGCGATATTTTCGTATAGAAATACGTTGAATCGCCGCGATTCGCTCGCTCGTGGAGGCGGCCCCTAATTATACCGGCTTTATAAGATAGGTAAGTATTATGATCTTACTATATTGGTGTCGTATTCCAGTCTAACCGGATGCAACTGCAGTATTTTACACACAGCGACTGCCTATCTGACCTCCTTAGCCCAGTTACTGGGTAATCGATACCCTTTGGTGGGACTGGTGGCCAGACTTCCTCACGTTAGACTCTATACTTGGATCCGGTAGGCGACAATAACACCCAGAAACGGACAGGACAACCGGTTAGCTAGTCCAAGTAATATTATAAAATAGTGTATTTTATCGAGAAAATCGTATTTGAATTTTATTTTTTTTTAGCTAGCTCGAGGATCTAGATAATTCGTAGATGACAAAAAAAATCTAATTAGTCCGTCAGATAGATTTCCAAAAAATATTGGACGCATATTTTTTTCTTTTTTCACGTAAACAAAAAATGAAGACGATACAGTGCGTCGAAAACTCGTGTGACGTCACATTTGAGTACATTTTTTATCGGAAAGTGACGTCACAAGCCCCCACTCATGATCATCTTAGTATATTTTATATAATAGTATTTATTTTATTTTTCGATAATCTAACTGACGGACTTAACAGAATCATATTTTTGATGTGAAACATCTATAGGCGCGGGTAAACCAAAAAAACAAGGTTTACAACAAGTCAGCTGGTCTCGGGGCACAGAGCGCTGGGTTACAATCTCGTGACTTCGAGTTCGATTCCAGCATAAGGATTTTCTTTTTGAGATCGAGTCATTTTGTTTTTATTTTCTTTTAATTTATGTGTTTCTTTTTTATATTACTTGTACAAAATAATTTCGATGTTTCACATCTGCCAGGCGTTGCGCGACAGTTCACTTTTTTTAGTCAGGAATCATCCCTATTCATATTAGCATCGAGTGTCGTGTACGCACCTCTCGCTTGGCGTGCACCATGGCGGCCAGCGTGTAGGCGGCGGCGGCGAAGTACCGGCCGGGCTCCGCTATGACGCGCACCGAGCGCTCCGGGAAGTGCTCCTCCAGCGATGAGTTGATCACCTCGGCCACCTGGGGACAACGACACATAAATTATTTCCTTCGCCCAAGTGTGAAATGTTTTAATACAATTATTTTTCGTAATATTTTATTCCTGTTGTACGCTTGTCAAGTCTTACCACGCAGATGGACGAGTGCGACCCCCCCGGGAAGCCGCCCTCTACGTCCAGAAGACGCATGCCCTTGTGTCCCACGTTGTGTGCTACGTGGAACAGAGCGCGGGACAGCGCGATGGCGCAGTGAGTCTTACCTCGCAGATGGACGAGTGCGACCCCCCCGGGAAGCCGCCCCCTACGTCCAGCAGACGCATGCCCTTGTGTCCCACGTTGTGTGCTACGTGGAACAGAGCGCGGGACAGCGCGATGGCGCAGTGAGTCTTACCTCGCAGATGGACGAGTGCGACCCCCCCGGGAAGCCGCCCCCTACGTCCAGCAGACGCATGCCCTTGTGTCCCACGTTGTGTGCTACGTGGAACAGAGCGCGGGACAGCGCGATGGCGCAGTGAGTCTTACCTCGCAGATGGACGAGTGCGACCCCCCCGGGAAGCCGCCCCCTACGTCCAGCAGACGCATGCCCTTGTGTCCCACGTTGTGTGCTACGTGGAACAGAGCGCGGGACAGCGCGATGGCGCAGTGAGTCTTACCTCGCAGATGGACGAGTGCGACCCCCCCGGGAAGCCGCCCCCTACGTCCAACAGACGCATGCCCTTGTGTGCCACGTGGAACAGAGCGCGGGACAGCGCGATAACGCAGAAAGTCTTACCTCGCAGATGGACGAGTGCGACCCCCCCGGGAAGCCGCCCCCTACGTCCAACAGACGCATGCCCTTGTGTGCCACGTAGAACAGAGCGCGGGACAGCGCGATAACGCAGCAAGTCTTACCTCGCAGATGGACGAGTGCGACCCCCCCTGGAAGCCGCCCCCTACGTCCAGCAGACGCATGCCCTTGTGTCCCACGTTGTGTGCTACGTGGAACAGAGCGCGGGACAGCGCGATGGCGCAGTGAGTCTTACCTCGCAGATGGACGAGTGCGACCCCCCCGGGAAGCCGCCCCCTACGTCCAGCAGACGCATGCCCTTGTGTCCCACGTTGTGTGCTACGTGGAACAGAGCGCGGGACAGCGCGATGGCGCAGTGAGTCTTACCTCGCAGATGGACGAGTGCGACCCCCCCGGGAAGCCGCCCCCTACGTCCAACAGACGCATGCCCTTGTGTGCCACGTGGAACAGAGCGCGGGACAGCGCGATAACGCAGCAAGTCTTACCTCGCAGATGGACGAGTGCGACCCCCCCGGGAAGCCGCCCCCTACGTCCAACAGACGCATGCCCTTGTGTGCCACGTGGAACAGAGCGCGGGACAGCGCGATAACGCAGAAAGTCTTACCTCGCAGATGGACGAGTGCGACCCCCTCGGGAAGCCGCCCCCTACGTCCAACAGACGCATGCCCTTGTGTGCCACGTAGAACAGAGCGCGGGACAGCGCGATAACGCAGCAAGTCTTACCTCGCAGATGGACGAGTGCGACCCCCCCGGGAAGCCGCCCCCTACGTCCAGCAGACGCATGCCCTTGTGTCCCACGTTGTGTGCGACGTGGAACAGAGCGCGGGACAGTGCGATGGCGCGCGCGTACACTTCCGTCTCCATAGCGCCGCTGCCCACGTGGAATGAAACGCCGATCACCTGAGGAGGGACAGGAATCATATATTTACATAAAATACGGTGCAAAAAGTCTTGGCTAAGATGGGCGCACATAAATCCAAGAGACTTTAAATACATTTATCTCAAATCATCTTACTACTATTATAAATGCGAAAGTTTGTGAGGATGTATGATTGTTTGTTCCTCTTTTATCTCTATGAGAGAATAAATGAAGTTGAATATGAAACAAATTGCAGAAATTAGTATATTGTAAGTGTTACTTACGTCCAGTCCGACCACGGCAGCTAGTTTGAGTAGGCGCGGCGCCTCGGTGACGGGGTCGCAGCCGAACTTGATGCCCAGAGGACACTGCGCAGACGCCGCGTCACAGCGGATACGGATCACCAACCTGACGATGCATACAGAATGATCAAAATCTAGACACATTTATTTAAACTAGGCTGATAATCAGTGCTTTTTGAGTCAAAAATTACACACTTTGGTCCGGATATGATTTAGGGACATCCACAGATGGACCAATGAAGGTTAGACCAAACAGCTCATTATCATATGGCTAGCCTTTTTCCAACTATTTTGGAATCGGCTTCTAGGCTAACCGGATGCAGTTAAATCAGTATTTTATATGGAGCGACTGCATTTTAGACCATAACCCAGTTACTAGGCAATAAGATACACCTTGGTAAGACTGGTTGTCAGACTTTCGGGCCACTGACTACCTGTAACAACTGTCAAAGATCTGCAAATGATAGCCGAGACCAACGGCTTAACGTGCTTTCCGAGGCCCGGAATAAACTCGGTATGTAATGGATGGTCACCCGTCCACGGACTGACCTTGGCAAGCGCTGCTTAATCTTGAAGGACAGAAAGCTAGTGTTATTAAGGGCTAGTACTCACTGTGCGTGCGGCATGTATTGTTTGATCTTCATGAGTTCGGTCTCGGAGTCGAATGTCATGACGTCAACGCCGACGGCCGACGCGTAGCGGATGTGCGACGCCATCTTGGCTGGGTTCGCGAAAATAATGCGCCTGTAACAAATACAACAGCTTATAATGTCACTGGATTAGCAACGTTCGCCCTAGTGTCGAAAATTGATAATTGAACGTTCAATGTTCCTTTCGACATTTTAATAAGAAGATCAGATTGCTCTCTATGATATGGAGTGAGTCGGCAGTTATCCACAACACAGGCCTAGACGCCTATTGCGGGTTGATAGATGTCACATGTCTTCGATCTTTTGGTTCTAGGAAATGTCGGTTTCATCCATTGCGCTATTACTACTACGTATAAAGAAGACACCGCGAACAAAATCTGTGCTCCGTTCAACTGCTGTCGACTGGCCGCAGTTCACTCAGTCGCTTGCTCGCTACAGAACATCTGTATACACGGTGTTAGCCGCCAGAGCACACATTTTGTTCGCGCTGTCTTCTCTATACGTAGCAGTAATAGCTCAATGGTTTCATCACCATAGAAGAGAATAGAGAAGTACTCACTCGGGCGCGACTCCGATGGATTTGACGAGCTCGATCTCGACTTTGGAGGCGCAGTCGAAGCCGGTGCCCAGCGCCGCCAGCGTGCTCACCAAGAGCTTGTCGTCGTTGCACTTTACCGCTAAACACAAAACATTACATGTTAGTTTTATAATTTAAAAAAAATATAATAATAATAAGTATTAAAAACATTATTTTATTACACATCTGAAAGACACGCTGGTGACTGAAAAGTTGTGAGGTATTTTAATCGGTAGTCATCGTATGCATGTGATGCGGAGTAATGAGGAAAATGTGGCAAGGAAAGTTTTGAGTATGAATGTGGATGACTATAAGTGGAGAGGAACACAGAAACGATGGATGATTTTCATTTCAGTGTATGTCCTTCAGCAGGGCTATAACTATAACATATCTCTGTTGACAGTTCGAAATGATGATAACTGGGCTCAGTCTCTGTCCATCAATTAACTGTCAATAGGTTAGGTTTCGTATTGTGTATGACCCGTCGCGATCAAATGCGACGTCATTGGTGCTCATCGTGGCTAATGGTCACCGTAACTCATTTTGACAGACGCTTTCGTATCGATACTTAATTTATTTCGATTATGTAAGCATAGTGGACAACAAATTGATGACAACTGAGTTTGAAGTGGCTTTCGTGAAAGACGTTACACCGTACCCGGGCTGTTAGACACCGTAAAGTGATATCCACTCAGTGATACGTAATACCATGGTACTGTACGTAATACATGTACTCGTACACCGAACTTTGATGACAACCGAGAATGTCATAATAACGAAGAACCAACCGAAGCTTGATAGTCACTGGAGATCAAAAAGATACGTAATAGCCCTGCAGTTCTTCTAAATTACGACAATTTAGATTCAATTTTTACTGGCGTGCAAAGCTATTTTAATTTTCCTTAATATTTTCTGATGTAAAGTAATTATTTATTAAACTGGGTACTGAAATTCTATATTTTTGTCCCAATTAGTTATTGCTGATAAGGATAAAATTGTAGTAGTTGTGTGTAGTGGCAATTTCACTATGTTTGAATTGCGCAACTAAATAATTTATTATTAGCTTATTATTGCGTCCCTGCAGGGCTAGATTAAGCTTATTCTCATACAGATATGGTATGGCCGTTGGTCACAACATTTGCCCACAATGTGGATCGGTGATTAAATTTTTATATTAATCAAAGTTTTCTCATGATAACATACCATCTCATCATCTGCCTAAATTTTATGCCAACTATGTTGGAGTATCGGCTACTAGTGCAATATCATGCAGCTGAATATCAGTATTTTACATGAAGCGAATGCCTATCTGACCTTACTGGGTAACACTCCTTGGATACTCCTTGGGAGAACTGGTTGTCAGACCTTCAGGCTTCAGACTACCCGTGATGACTGTCAAAAATTTACGCATGACAGCCGCGGGACTAATGGTAAGAGCGTGCTCTTCAAGACAAGAGAAGGTCTCGATATATGTACGGTCGAACAAGCTATTTGGTTTACATTTTACAGTGTAATTTGTGGATTAAACTGTAAACCAAATAGCTTGTTCGACCGTACATGGTGACTATTTCGTTACCTGCATTCTTTAAGGAGGTGAGTCCATCCGTCATTGTAAACAACTCTGTCAAAGAAACTCAAATCCGATTCTTAAAAAAAAATGTAGCTTCAAGTTATCATACATGAATCAAAACAGTCTGTCTACTGTTTTCTTTTGTCTCGAACCAGTTAATAGTTTCTTTAGGCAAATTGTTGCTGGTAGACTCAGTTCCTTGAAGGATACAGGTAAATAAAGCGTCACTCTTGTACATATTAATCGGAAATAAAGATTTGAATAGACTCACCATAGAACGGCTCGACGCGCGGCATGAGCTCCTTCCAGCGATGGTACCTCGCGACTACCTCCCCGAGATCCATCACGTAGAACGGGTCCTCCTGCGTGCCCGTCTCCACGATCTCGCGGATCAGCGCCGTGGGCGACCACGGCCCGTCCATCACAGTGATAAGCTGTTCTTCTTCTACGACCTTCATTGTGGCTGGGATGTTGAGCCTTGTGCGGTTACTTTAAGGTTGACTTTGGAGCCGACTTAGCCCCGGCAGTGCCGGAGCGTGGGGTCGGCTATGCTGCGCTTGCCTGTCCGGGCCGGGAGGGGCGGTGTCAGGTGTTCGAGCCGGGTTGTGGTGGCCCACTAGCGCTAGTCCACAAGTGTCAGCTGGAATAATTACACAATTGTTAAAACTTTCGTAAACTCATTAAATTATAACCTCCTTTAGGCTTTGTCGCACTCTGCTCATGGATTTGCTGCGGAGTTTTTGCAACTCAAACCATAGATTGTGCAGATTTAAATGAACAGGAAAATCTTAACTGTGTTACTATGGCACAGTAGGGGGGCGGTCAGTAGGCTCTAAAACGGGTCGGGTTCGGGATTTCAATGAGTAGACAAGAATTGTAGCGGTATACCAGGTACCAGCTGGTAGCCAGGTACCAGGTTACCAGGCGCTCATAAAATATGAAGAGACTCGAATATGTTGTGTCGCTAGGTAAAGCGGGCCTAGACTTTCAGAAAGTCATGAACTAACTGCATCTGTGTACTAGGCACCCATAAAACATGAAGAGACTAACGTAAAATCTCTCTGGCTACAACAATTCCAGATTTTTGCACATCCTTTCAATGATTCATCAATTAACTGCACGGGTGTTTGAGTACCAGGCACTCATAAGTTTGAAGAGACTCACGCAATGTCTCGCTGGCGTCAGCGGGCCCGGGCTCGCAGCCAGGGCGGGTCGACGTTGAGGGCGCGGCGCCAACAGAGCGGCGCGGGGCGCAGGCGCGCTGCCTGCTGCGGCCTGCTCAGCCGCACACGCCCGGCACTTGTAGACGCGCCGGACTCGCCCGGTGCTCCCTGGGACAAATGGAAAGAAACACGTCAGAAAATGAAAGAACATGGTAGGTGTAAAATAATAAAAAAAAAACAAGATCTTCTTTCACAGACATCCAGAAATTCAATGTCTCACCCTGTGTAAAACGTTTTACAAGGAAACCCTCTTTGGCAAGACAATGTGCACTTTGTTCTGCTTTGTTTTAACAAAGAAACTACTGTTATCGTGGTAAAATTCGTGCAAAATAATAAAAGAAAAAAAAATAGTAAGCAAACGGTTTTTATTTTGACCCACTTAATTTCACTGTGATAAAATTCACACTCATTTTGAGAAGTGCTCATTTTGATAAAAAAAAAAAAAAAATTTTTGGGACAAGCCCGCCACACTGTTCCCAAACCACTGTAACTCCTGAAAGCCAGAATCAACAGTGGCGACCACCAGAAAAGCGCCGAGACAATGAAGCTCGACGAAGTCCCAGAGAATGAATTTAACTGTCTTGGATCCCGCAACGAAATTAATCAGAAAAGTATAGTGGAGGAGTAGGAAAAATCCGTAATTTCCACTTCCCTCCATTTCAGCAGGAGACAGAACGAAACAAGGCCAATAGGCACAAAGGGACGTTTACAACTGGGATAGGCCCAGTTGCCTAGCACCACGGATAAATATTAACATTAATGGGTCCTAAGTTGTGAGTTGTTATATTTGATTCCAATAATAGGTATGGCAAAAACGCTTGAACGCACGGAAATTTGTTCTAGTTTCCACAAGGTCTGTATAGTAAATAACTCCGGATGTAACCTGTACACTATCCAACATAATGTTGCGTTCATTCTGCCAAAGACTGCACTCCCATAAAATGTGATGTGCTGATTTTGATAAGTTTACATTTTGATAAGTTTACATTTTGCGAAGTGCACATTTTGCGTCTAGTGCACATTTTGCGAAGTGCACATTCTGCGTGAAACCCGACTGATTATCAGACTTTTACGCTTCTTCTTTTGGTATGCTATGCCAATTTCTAGAATGTTATCCGAATGAATATCATGATTTTTGACAGAACATTACACATTAGATATAAAACAGACTATTAGGATCCTGATGTCTATAAAAAGGGGCCTAATTCTAAAAAACGGGGGGCTATAACTAACTTGATTGATCGATTTGATAATCAATTTGTAAAGATAAATGTACAAAACTACTTACTACATTAAATCGCGTCGAATGAAAATTCTGTTACTGAGAGTAAGTAACTCATAGACGGCGCAATTGATAAGTAGATATTATCATAACTGTTTATAGCTATTCCACAATCATCTATACTACTAACAATAATATAAAGACATTTAAAAAACTATTTTACTACCTTACAAAGCGACCCGCTGACCGATTACGTAAACTAGTCGATAATATTTACAATCAGCGCTTAATATGAAAATTAAACCTTTTTTTTTTTAAAGAAGCACTCTTTTTTCACACACTCTTGTATCGAAGATGAGCCTTGAACTAACTTTTGGTTACTTTTCGAATACTGATATCAAAAGATAAGGTGGCTGACGACAGTTATCGATAGAGTTAAAATTACGTGTGATGACATAATATCATTTGCCTAGCTTTTTCCCAACTATGTTGGGGACGGCTTCCAGTCTGACCGGATGCAGCTGAAGTACTGGTAAGTACTTTACATGGAGCGACTGCCTATCTGGCCTCCACAACCCAGTTAGTACTGGGTAATACGACACCCCTTGGTGAGACTGGTTGCCAAATTTTTATGGCCACTGACTACATCTAATGACAGTCAACGATCTACAAATGACAGCCGGGACGGGTTTGACGCAGAATGTCCACAAAGCAAAATGTGCACTTAACGCAAAATGTGCGTTTCTCAAAATAGTACTTCTCAAATTGAGCACTTATAAAAATGAGCACTACAAAAACAAAAACCGTTTGTCTACTACATTTTTTTATTATTATTTCGACCGACTTATAGCATGATAATGTCAATTCTACACCAATAGCGCTCATTTTGAGAAGTGCACATTTTGCGAAATGCCCATTTTGCGAAGTGCACATTCTGCGTCAAACCCATTCTTGATGAAAAAGTCATTCAATACAGTTACATGAACTTAGAGGGTTGTATTGATGATTTTGATGATTATAATTCTGTAACTACATACGTCTTACAGCCGCGTATCATATTTTAATCAACATACAACCTAGCACTGGCCTGCAAATTGCAAAAAACGTAAGAATATTTGAATTTCGCGGGCTACCCTGGAGCATGCTTTCTGAGACACGGTGTGATGACATAAACGAATTGGAAGTACATCGTAAATATATTATGGTATCTATTGTATGGGCATGGGAAGTTGTGTTTGAGTAAATTCGATCTAAATATAATACAGGGTGGAATGTACGGTCGAATAAGCTATTTGGTTTACATTTTACAATATAATTTGTGGGTTAAACTGTAAACCAAATAGCTTGTTCGACCGTACATCAACGCGAAAACGATTGCCACGTATTAAGTACCTACATCATTCTGAGCCCACTATAAAGGGTGTAAAAAATCTCTTAACGAAGCCGAAAGGCACTTGTTCTCCCCGTCATTGCGATATTTTTTTGTTCTAGATCATATCTGGGAACCTTCGAGTTACGGAGATATTGGGGGTCAAAGTGTCAAAGTTCTAACTTTTTGACAAGTTTTTTTTTAAATACAAGTTTTTATTGTTAATTTTTTCCTTTGAACACCTCCACGACCCCCGTATTATTTATTCTATCTATCAGCACAATGTTTTGAGAGCGTTACATTGAGTTTTACCACAAAACATGATTTTTCACCCCAAAAAAAAAGTCGATCCCAGCAATAATTTTTTCGTACAGTAACTTAGTTTGATGTACAGAACGCTTGGTTGACGGCTTAGTGATGAGGTTGTTTACACCCTGTATAGAAAATTTACACTGGTCAATGAAAATAAATTTGCTGTTCTTTTGACACGACTGTCCAAAAAGAGGAGTGTTTTTTGACTCTAAAAATAGCTTAGCTTATTCTGGGAAACCAAATCCAAAATGAGACTAAGTAGTCATGTAATAAAGGGGGAAATAGTTTCAGAAAAACGTGCTGACGCTAAGTTTTAAAATAACATAATTTATTTTGGAAAACCGTGTTGTATTTATAAACTTGAATCGTTTCATTGGTTTCCTTTGTAAAGGGTATAAGTCTTCAGAGTTTGTATTATAAATAATTACAGCCGTCAACGTAGGGACTAGAGAGGTCAGTGGCGGTCGACCACTATTGACACTTATGCCAAGAGTTATAAAGTTGAACGTGGTCAGTCGACAGTCAGTGAACTCGGTGGTACCATTGTAATTATGGAAGGGCTACGGACCTACACTTACCCCATTAGGCAATTTTGTATTTTTTTTATTTATTTAAAAACGCACATAACTGAATCACAGTCTATGCTAGAAGCTGTAGTATTTGAAGATCTCTAGCTGAGTAAGGATGTTTCAAAATATACTTAATTTTTTTAAATGTTGATCAACTTAATTTTATAACCATCTACAGCAACAAAAAATAATATTCTCCTCTATTTTAAAAAGACCTTTTTTCCAAATATAGACAAGAGTATTGACGACATTATCTATACTATAATATTATAAAGCGTTTATTTGTTTGGTTGAACGCGCTAATCTCAGGAACAACTACTGGTTGGAATTAAAAAAATATATGTTTGTGTTGGATAGTCCATTTATCGAGGACGGTTATAGGGTATATAACATCACGCTACTACAACCTATAGGAGAAGATCATAAAAGCAAAATGTTGCAAAAACGGGGAAAATGTATTCCTCATGTGACGCAGACGAAGTTGCGTGGGTCAGCTAGTAATGAATAAGACCGTAGAAGCAAATTTTCTAAATCGAAACCGTAGACAACCCTATCCTTGGTCATCTTTTATGCATAAACGGTAAAGGAAACATGTGATTTCACGACGACAGTTTGTGTGACACAATAATGTTCAATAATACGTAGGTTGAACGGAACATGTATGTATATTTGATTGGGTTTTCTGCTAACCTCTGCACGTGACTTCATTCGCGCCAAGGAAACATATCTTATGTGTTAATAGTCTAGTTTTCCCTTAGTGAAAGAATTGTTGAAATCGGTCGAGTAGTTTCGGTGACTACTTACTACATCCAAACTTACAAGCTCTTTTTCTATTGTAAATTTTGTTTAATTTGTTTGATACTTTTTGATGATAAGTTGAGTGAATGAGTATTTCATGAAAAAGTCATTCAATGGCATAAAATCAACTTATAGGGTTGTATTAATCATTTTAATGATTATGTTTCTGTAACATCCTTGTTACTCGTTACGATCACGAATCATGATTTAATAAGCATACAGCCTGGCACCGACTTAAAAAGTATTTATTAAACTCACACAGGACATAATAGAAACAAAATTTATGCCACACGACTGAAGTAGAAATGTTCATAAAATGAAAACTACTGGGCCAAACTATGTTAAATTCCGCATCGAACTAAAGAAGAATCACGTAAATCGGTTCATAAATATCAGCGCAATCGGTGTACATCAAAAAAAAAAAAAAAATCCTACGCTCTATACAGACTATCGAAGATTGTTAATCAAGCAGCAGTACTAAGTCAGTTATTCATTTGTCATTGTGTACGAGATTACCATTTTAGGCTATTTCTTTTAATGGAGTGTCAGTCGTCGATCATTGGAAATTCATAGTGACGCCAATAAATAGTAGATTTCCAAACTTGTCAAAATCAACAATTATGAAATCAATGATAGATCATTGCGACACTATTGTAATAGCAGACTAGGTGGAAAAATTACTTTTTCAAGGTCTAAGTCATTCCTGCACCTTTATGAACTTGGACGGTTGTATTGATTATTTTGATGATTATAATTCTGTAACTACATACGTCTTACAGCAGCGAATAATATTCTAATTAACATACAACCTAGCAATGGCCTGCAAATTGCAAAAAACGTAAGAATTTTTTTATTTCGCGGGCTGGTTGGAGCATTCACCGCGAGCAGCTATCGGAGCTTCCACCTTAAGTCGTAACTACGAGTAATCAGCATTTTAACTGATATAATAGGACTTTAGACTAATGATGATGACTAAGTATGTGATGTTAATTGATATCAATTTAAATAATAATTAGGGCACTTCTCCCGACAATCAAAGTCATGATCAAAAAAGTGGTTATCGTAATTGTTAATAGTAGAATTATCGTAAAATTATCAATCGATTTATCAATCTTATCGTCGACTTACTAACAGACTTACAAAACGATTAATGCCCGTTTTCAAAAATCGGAACCTAAATTAATCTGTAATCCTTGAAGGGTTCAGCAGAAGTGTACCTAATAGTACAGTCCCACGTCCTATACCCACATTTTAAGTCCTATGTAATGGGAGGCGGGCCTATTGCAATCAACCGGGCACAAACGTTGGCTGCTACTGAGAAATTGCTTACAGAAAGCACCAATAACAGTTAAACACACTGCCCGATGCCAATGTTAGTGAAAACGGGTATTTAGGGCTACCGCACACTTGAGACAAAACTGTCTTGAGACAGACTATTTCCCTACTAGCGCGAGCGAGAGATAAATAGTCTGTCTCGTTCGCACTAGCAGGGAAGTAGTCTGCTCAAGACAGTTTTGTCTCAAGTGTGCGGTAGCCCTTAATCTTCAAATTCTATTTCCGTCACAATTTAGATTATTGTCTTTAAGATTAAAACCCAGACGGCGGCGATGAAGTACAATATTTCAATATTTTAAAGATATCAATGATAGATAATAAATATTGATTAGTAGTATTTATTACCCAATTATACACAAATATTGCGTGATTATTAGGTAACACACCTTTTATTTTATGCCGGAAATGCTACAGTGCACGCCGAACTGATTTTCACGAAACTTCAGCAAACTTATAAGCATATTTTAATATAAAACAGCTTCTGTTTAGGGGAAATATAACGTTACATCACGCCTGTTCTTCCAAAGGGGTGGGCAGTTAAATATAGCATCTTCTCATTGAACAGTTTTAATTCCCATGTAATTGTTGACCAGCCTGTCCACTAAATCGATTCGAACCCATAACACGCACCTCTGATTTTTGGGATTCATGTGCGTATTATACAATTATCACTTCCTTCGGAGAAGGAAAATACCGTGAGGAAACCAGCATGCCTGAGAGATATTTCTTGACGGTATATAAAGCCAAGTTAGAGGCCCAAGAGCGGCATAAAAACACTGACACCAGGTTAAGCACCAAGAATAAACCGGGTAAAAAAACAGATCCCGGACTGGTATTGAGAAATTCCTGGTAGAAAAACTTGATAATACTTTGCCAGAACCCTGAATCGAATAGGAACCTCAAGTTCAGCAGAAGCTTTCGCTTACCACTGGATGAATGGACCAATGAGGCATTACAAAAGGAATCATTCGCTCTATGTCGATTCGCGAAACAAATGACAAGCTGCTACAAGTATAATATTTGTAGCCCAATTTCTTCTTCAAATCGTTTCCGTTCATAAATTGATTGAATATCAAAGTCCATTGATAAATTAAGTACTTATTTACTGGGGCCCAGTGAGCATGTGTTTGTCGCGTGCCCATTTTATACAGTCAGAAAAACCAGCAAAATATTGAAAAGTTACAATGATTTTACAGATGGAGTTGGGCAGGACGGCGCGCGGCGCAAGGCGCGGTGATGGCAGGTGTAGTAAAGCTGTGACCGAGTGACCGGAGTGACGTCCAAAGAATGAACAGAGAGTGTTGGCCGTCAAGCCTTAGCCGGTTAAGTTTAAGGGCCGTATACTACCTCAAATGGCTTAGCATGATCCTCCGTTACGCCTTAAATACTGTAGCATTAATTTTGAAATAAATATATGGTAAAGTTGAGGATTAATGTCAAGTCCTATATTTGGCGAAAACACGATTTCATAAAATTTTCTCAATAAACCGCTGGCAATCATAAAATACTTCAAATTAGATCATGAAACTTTTTATACTAACTGAACTAACTATAAAGCAGGTCTTACATTATTTATTTTTTTAGTCCAATCAATCGTTTTTTTGTAAATCGCAAAAAACCACTAATTTCGCACTATTCGGCCCGCAGTGACTGACGTAACAACCAGTTTGTAGTGCAAGCTGATTAGAACTTTATTCTAACAGTATTTCAAATGAAGTTTGAACTACCAAATATAGAGTTGCTAATTTGAGGCTCTTATTGTTGAATAAAATTAACATATAAAAACATTTATACTCTAGATTTTAAATGTAAAAAGAAGTACCCCTTGCTCTTTTTATTCTTTCTTTTTAGTCGCTCCATGTAAAATACTGGTATTCAGCTGCATCCGGTTAGACTGGAAGCCGACCCAAACATAGTTGGGAAAAGGCTAGGCAGATGATGATATCTCATTTGCTATTTTTATCATTTATAGAAAAATAGTTTTTATGACAGCTACAGTTAACACTTTTATGATAACAGTACTTTTGATTGTTTTGCTAAAGACAATTTACTCGTAAACTCGTGTTCAAATCGAATTTACATCCGAAATCGTACATAGTAACAATAATAAGTGGCACCAATTGAATCTGTTTGTTTTACAAGTGGCTGAGATGAGCATGATGAACGGGGATGTGTGGTTTGTGGTATAACGCGAATGGGCCGAATAAGAAAACGAAACCGACTTCAAAAAACAAAAAACGTTTTTTGTCATGAATGAATTTTACATTGTAACGAAATGATTACGGGACCATCGTGTCGTCCACATAGGCCAAGAAGAAAAAATACGCATTAAAAGAGCTAACTCATAAACTACTACTACATAAGCAAAATTAATAAAATTTATATGAGACCACCATGAGGGCATCCTCGGCCAAATAAAAAAAACAATCTCTTGAATCGGCATATTAATCACGGAGGGATAGGTGTTCATCATACATAAAAAAGATGCCGGTGAAATACATAACCTTCCCTTTTCTTGTAGTCGGTTAATGAGTGTACAGATAGCTACAGGAAAATGATCTTAGCTTTTTGATACGCTTTTATATTCGGTCTGCATTCATCTAATTTAGGAGTAAAGTGGCAAATTTTAACAAAAACTTTTTTTTTCGGGTTTTAGTACAAGAAAAATCAATTATCGCAAAAAACAATCATACATTTCGTATCGTTGGAATAAGACTCGAACTTACTATGTATTTTATGTTGTATGTTTCAGAGTACAAACCAATCATCAAACAATTAATCAGTAACCAAATAGTCATGGAACAGAGTTTTCACAAGAATCGCTCCGTGATGGACACATCACTCGTGACGTCACGCGGCGCCATGTTGAATCAGCGCGAGCGCAAGGTCAATGTTATGTGGTAAAAGATAATATTCCATTACGCGCTGTACCATGTGTGCTGAATAAATTTTCCCCGACATTTTGAATTCGGTGGGGACAATTTCGGAATATTTTGCTCTTATCTATATTAATATACTATAATTAGGTACTAATAGTATAATGAGGAAAGATTTGATTTTTTGTTTGTGTTTGTTACGATTTAACTCAAACTCCTCGACCGATTTTAAAATTTCTTTCACCATTAAAAAACCACATCTAAATATGTAGATATATATTTTTTTTAGAAATATATATATATATATATATATATTTAGAAATATATATATTTAGAAATATATATATTTAGAAATATATATATATATATATATATTTAGTTCACGAAATTGTTTAATTTGATTTTCCGAATACCTTTTATGAGATGCACGCCTTCCTGTACTAAATCAAAAACGATTTTCATAATGTAATCCATGACTAATAATAATAAGTTTAATAACATTTTAGATAGCTGATAAGACAAGGACATTTTTCTAGTAATTTGTACATCTGGCGTAGTATTATTTTTTTTCACTATAAGTCCAACATTTTTGTATAAAGTAATGGCAAAAATTACAAAAAAAAAATGTTCAATAGTGATCTTTGCCAAAGTTTTTGGCAATAACTTAAATTTCAGTACAGTCGCGCTGTAAATCGTTTTTAACTCGACTGAACTCTGACTATTATTTTAATCTTATCCAAAAAAAAAATCGGAATATTTTTCTAAGAACTAGATTTAAATCAACTAGATTAGCTAATGTTGAGTGTAAAGTAGGAATAAATAAATGAATAATTTACAAATCAGCTTGCACATTCTATAATGTTATTAAATCTAACGGAAAAAATCGTCACGCTGATAAAAAATAATTAGAAACTAGCTGCCGAAATCGGCTTATCGTTAGCAACTGCAATATTTGCTATACCAATTCATTCATATTGTAATTTATAGGAACAGCAGTGCAAGTACGTAGCACTCGATTCGATACGATTCGATAAATCTGACAGTTATTCTCGATAAAATGAGTTTTTAACCAATCGAAAAGTCGGATTTATCGAATCGTATCGATTCGATCGTTATCGATTGCTACGTACTTGCAGTGCTGTTCTATTAACGTAAGAATAAAAATCAGTAAATGAAGAACTTATAAGAACAATAAACTGAAATTCACCGAGCGTTTACTTACTATAAATTAGGAAAAATTATATTTCGAGGTGTAAATAAAATGTACTTATCTGTTAAAAAGTTAATACCTAGTTATAAATAATGATACCTACCAAAATAACGCAACAACTCACCTTTAATAGCGTAATTCTCAAAGCTTTCTTTCCACTTTAAAGCAACAACCTCAGGGTTGTTGCTAAAACAACGAAACAACAAAACTCAAAGAGCGAACACGTTGCAAGAGCAACCGTCGACAAAAACTTTGATTTCCGAACGAAAATTCGAACTGTCACAGACGCGCGATGGCGGCAAACTGATAAAAAATGGCCGCCGCTCCCGTATTTATGCGGAGCGTTATCAGGATTCGTGGGATGGCCCAGTTATCACGAGTGATAGTACTATAGTCTGATGTAATTGTAAAACCTCGTCTACACTGCTATTAACCGCTTTTGTGACGTGAATTACACGAGCGCAAGTTGTGCCGTGCGCTCTTCCTCTATATCTTCCAACTGTTTATTTTGGGCTAATCACAACGCATTATGTTGATTAGACGCTAAGGAAAGCATGTTAATGTCGTGATAATTTGTAAAAAGTGTTATAAAACGAGTTCAACGATTTTTATCACAAATTTATTGCGCCGTAAGACGTGGCCTTCAGATATCTTATTTATATGCCTGCCCTTTAGACTCTGAAGAAGTACTATTGAGTCTAAAGAAATCTGAACAATACATCAATTTGTTTGATTAAACGAGTACATTGGCTGAGTGTTTCCGGTTGCCCTTGAACTTAACCTAACCTACACAATTTGTTCCTAACAGCTCTTTGGCCTTATCATGACTCTTTGGAACCTCAATCTATTGCAGTCCTCTGCTGAACAAAGGCCAAGCTGGGCCACCACACCTTTGCCCAGCAGCCCAGCCAGATTTTTAAGGTCTAGTAGCTAGGGGCGTGTGGGCGGGGTCAGTTGTGCTCTCAAACTATTAGTAAATAAACAAAATGTGATTGCAATAATCATTAGCTAATCCTCAGTTAAGTACATACATGAATTTGTCCACTGTGTTGTTATAAGAGGCTTCAATTAGGTCGTCAACTCTGGATTCAAGATTTATGGCATCATTAGACAGTCAATTACGATTGTAGTCAAGTCAGTTTTTTGGCAAACTTAAAATACATTTCATTTATGTAATTACATAACATTATGGGTATGTAATTACATTTTTTTTTTAAATTGTGTTTATGTCAAAACAGATGCATGATTTTCATCAGTTTTTCGGACTTTTAATGACAGATGATAGTACAACTGTACAAAGATCTATTAGCGCGTGAGTCAAAAATCGGAACTTACAAGTTACAACGCCATCTTTTCCACACCTCATTCAAGAAATGAGCGCCAAAATATTCTTGTAGCTCTATAACATCGCGGAGAGATATCTCTACCTCGTTCAGGCTCAGAATGTCCCTTGGTTTCAAATCGTCCATTTCCCATAATGTCCCTTTCCTGCGACAGCTACGCGTTTAAACGGGGAATATACGTAGATGTATAGAGCGGGCAGCAATGCAACGTTGATATGACCTTAACCTCCCCGATCGATCTGCGCGGTCCCGCTAAGCAGATGTCCTTCAATACGGAGAGATTTGTAAACATCCCGAGTTAGTACGTTCTATAATTTTGCGGGACGCCTGTTGACAGGACAGGACTGGTTTTCATTGCGTCCTATTTAAAAAATAACCGTCTTCCCAGGAATCGGTAGGACATAGTTGTTTTATAAAATCTATTGTAATTTTATGTTGCGCCACAGACTTCACTTCAGCGCCTTTATAAGTTAACTCCTGGACAACGGACATAGTCTTATCATCATCTGCCGAGCCTTTTCCCGACTATGTCGTTGTCGGCTTCCAGTCTAATTGGATGCAGCCGAATACCAGTTTTTCACTTGTAGCGACTGTTAGATGATCTCCACAACTCTCTTACACCCCGTTGACAGGGTCTTCATTTGTACTACCTACTACTACTTTATTTTGCAGCATAATTTTGAAATTACTTGGCAGTACGGTGGTCCGAAGGTCGTCTTAGGGGCGGAGTTCCATATTGCATTCGTTTTTAACTTTGGGTTGTGACATGAGATCCCAATGATTTACTGTAAACTTTCGAGGACAGCGCCGCATGAACAGCCGTTTACAGGGCAACAAGATACCCTTGGACATAGTCCTCTACAGTCAGAAGTCAATCTAATACAACAACATTCGAATTTTGTGTGGAACTAACCAATAATATCGCTTCTTTTTCACAGCTTGAGCGATTCTAGCTATGTGATTGGTTAGTTCTACACACATCCCTCTCTACGCATCGTCGCTATCTCTGGTGAAGACACAGCCTAATGCACCTTTAGTCCTCGTTATCAGTCCATCTGGAAATTCCCACAAATAGATCTTTGCAAACTAAGTCTAAATTTCCGACAACTGCAATTCCTGACTCGGTAGCCTTTGGCCTTATATCTGTGATTGTGTGACGGGGGAGCGGTCGGGCGGGCGTGAGCGTGACCAATAGAAAATGATATGATACAGCTCAGCTATTCTAACGTCTGTTTACTTTAGGACGTTTAGCTGTGCTTGTAATGTTTGAGGTTACTTTGCTGCTACATATTTTGAATATGATTTCGTTTTCAGTTTCCCGTTTTCTAAAGGCCTTACCTAGGTTCTCTTGTCGAATTTTAGTGTTTTTGGATTTGTAAATTTTCTATAAAGTCCACAAAAGTAGCCTTCGTGAAAGCTTTTTTGACAAATTAACTGCTGATAACTTTTAGGTATTTTGTTTTGTATCTCCTAGATTCATCCCCAAGTGAAGAAGCTTTGTTAGGTGTTTATTGTTTCAAGATCTCTGGCAAGCGTCATAGTCCTATTCATGCACTTGACAGTTGAGTTACCTACATAAAACATTGTAATAAAATGATTTTAACATAATCATTTTACAAAAAAACATGAATTCATGACTCATGTATGTAGTCATGGAAGTAACTAAGTATAAGTATTATAAGTAGACTACATTACGATCTAAGTAAATACGCAGTTTCTTAGAACTCCATTTTACGACAACCACGTGGCACATGACTATTGTTACGGATGTTTGTATATCAGCGATTTTCCTTGACTTTTTGTTTTGTTTCTCGTTTTGATAAGAATTTCAATAAACACGCACTTGTTTACCATGTTGGCAAAACACATTAATGTACAAATGACAAAAAAACATTAATATACCTATTCTAAGTACTAGTATTTTGCGGCGTGAAACGGTAATCACCGTTGGCGGCTATTGTAATAGTATTTTTTTTGTCATGTTGGGCGCCATTTAGATGAAAGGGCTTGGAAGCAGCTTGGAAGATTTTTGTATGAAGCGTGGCCGGATTAACTTCCGCCATTTTGTTTTTTTTTTAATATAGCGGTCACGCATACGACCTATATTAATCGATAGCTGGTATCAATACAAACAAGTTTTCTATGAGATGCAAAATGTTCCAAAGTGTCACGTTTCCTTTTATGTTTCCAGTTATTCTTATTCTATACTTGTGCACTATAATATGGCTAGTAGTATTGCTGAAATAGGCTTGTGTCCTGAAAAAATCTAATTAGTCCATCAGTTAGATTATCAAAAAATATTTGACACGTATTTTTTTTTTATTACGTAAACCGAAATTGACGAAGATACGACGCTTTTAAAATTCTCAATACGTCACGCCGTGCTATAATTTTTAGTGCGTTGTGACGTCACGAGCCCCCACTCCCGAGTTTCGATGCGTTTTATCTTTGTCATTATTCATTGATTTACAAAAACAAAAAAAACGTGTCCTTTATTTTCGAATACTCTGACGGACTCAATAGATTTGCAATTTATTGATGGTGGAAACTAGCCTATTGGTCACCATGACCGGAAACGGTCAAGAAAGTGTGTAAATTACATAAGGGCCTTTAGTTACTTTCAGATGTCATATCTTCGAGAACATTGCTTGTGCGGTGTGCTGTCATCATCTTTCACAGCTGAACTTCACCCACTGCTGGGTATAGCATCTCTTTGCTTGTGCCACGCTCCACGATCTTGTGCAAGTATTCGCAAAATCTTAGATATTTCATACTGACCAATCTCTATGATGATTTAAACAAAAAAGGTTGCAATGAAAAAATCAAATGATAGTTTCCTATAAATCCTATAGATCTAACCTATCTTGTTTCTATCCTAACTAATATTATTAATGCGAAAGTAAGTTGGTTTATTTGTTTGTTACCTTTTCACGCCTAAACTAGTGAACCAAAAATCCTGAAATTTTGCATATACGTTGTCAGATGTACAGAAACGGACATAGGCTACCTTTCATCCCAAAAAAAAGTATTGTTCCCGAGGAAAACATCAATAACGTTCTTATGATAATAGATGGCGCCACGTGTCTGTCGAACCATGATTGAAATGGGGTGGGCAACTGGTGGAACTAATGGCGCTAGCATCGCGTGAACCAAACACCGTCATTGGTTGAAAATCTGTCAATGTCATTTTATATTTCAAAATAGTTTGACCTCATTGGTCAGATTGGGTCTAAGCTATGGACGCGCCATCTACAATCAGCTTTGACCAGCCTAGCCTTCCCCATTATATTATTATAACAAGTAGTAGTGCGAATTGATTGTCAAATTCTAAATGAACGGGAGCGAAGCCGCGGGCAAAAGCTAGTATTTAAATAATAAAAACCTCGCAACTTCATTCAACAGCCTACTTTGAACTCTCTCCGAACAGTTCAGGGTCACAAATCACAATACTTAAAGAATTCACGGTTAAACCCTAGAATTCAAAACTAAATAACAAAGACTTACCTTTCCCGACCTTGACCGACTCATTCGTAGAGCGCCTCGCACCCTCAATCTAGGTTAAACGAATTTCAGGAGTCCGGAGCGAACATTCACAAACTCCAGACGATATTTTGTACTGACAATTTGATTTTCTCTAGGTCTATTTATCATCAAAGAGCGTAGCAATAAATTCGTTTACAAACAAAATCAACCGTATTTTTATTGCTTTCGTAATTTATTATTTATCAGTTATTCAGTTTAGTAAGTCTTTAGTCATCGGTATCATATTTTCTATAAGCACGAACTACTAGATTAAATGCTCATTGCTGCTAGCATTCACGCTACTGGAATTGATAAACACCAGTGACAACGCATTCATAAACACCTCTTTGTCATAGGAGTCACATACAGCCCCCTGTGCCGAGCCTGTATAAAGGAAGACGAAACAGTAGCCCACGTGCTTCTGCACTGCCCAGTGGTTGCACCATACAGGGCAAAGTACTTCGGTAACCCAGGTAGTCTCCGCGAGAATGTCAGCCCTTTCTCGGGGAGTTCGGGTGGGTCGAATAAATTTCCCAGCCGTACGCAAAATACGCGCTTCAACGTGGAGTTGCGGGCACCAGCCCGTTATACAATACACCGGTGACAGCCTAATTTGTGGCAAAGTTCTAAGCCATTGTGTGATCTAAATAATAAGCAAGGTGGTCGTGGGGCTGGGACCTGGATGTAAACAAATAAATAGCATACGCTTTCTTACACTTGACCGGCAACTTATTGCGTCTATACTCCTTATTCTGTGAGAATTTTTGGTTTTATTACTTGTATTCATCGTAAAGGCAAGCTCTATAAATCAGGATAATAAGCTAAGTCTTATGTAGGCTAGATCCAAGGGTTTTGGCAGGGCACTAAAGAGTCAGTCAGCGAGTCATGACATTCAGGAGTCCATGACATTCAGGAGTCTGGTGAGGCTATTTTAATGTACCCTAATCATTATCATTAGGTACACATCTGCAACGGTCATTTGTTAAACAGTGCACTCACACTCATCTTATAAGCTTCCGAATGATTCAGAAGCCGATGATATTAGTTGGCAGATTGCCAGATAGGTAGGCAGTTATTCTAATGATGCCAACTCAGGTATGAAAGTGCCAGATTTCTGGAGAAATGTTGCCAAAATTACCAGGAAGTTTGACTAATTCAGATAAAAGAATTGACAATCGAAGTAAGTGCATAAATTGAAAATGTTATCATATTGTTCGATTGATGGGAATAGGCTTGCCCCTATTACGTTGGACTTAAACATACCCTCCGGGGACTACAGGCGTGGGTTATGATACATTATTGGTCGCTAAGGTGTATTTGTCTGTCTAAGTGAATCCGCGGGCAAAAGTCATATTTTAATGTGTATTACTTTATCCAACGCGGAGGTCGGAGGTCGGACAAAAGATGTGGTATCCATTTCTTCACGTGATTGGAACCAGAGATTATAGTATTCAGTCGTTTATTGTTGCTATTATGATATATCACGCAAACGATAATAAAAGAAGAAGATTGGCGTTATTATTCTGTAAACATTTCATTTTTTTTTTGTAGAATGTATGAATTCGTATAAAAACGTGGGCAAAAAATGTGATTACGGAATCTTCGGCAGCAAACTTGGTACTTTGGAGCGGCATCAATCCAAAAGAAGCTAACACATCATGAAAAAGTTATTAGAATGACAGCAGAAGTCGACCCTCGAGCCCGGAGATGTCAAACTACCCACATTTTGCAAAAAGTCCCATATAATTTTGGCAATTGATAGAAAACATGCAAAAACACTGATTTTGTTGTGAATCCATTGTCGCAGTAGGTCATGGACCGTGGTCAAAATAAATATATGATATGCAATAACATTGTTTTTTAAATATTATACTTTTAAATTTGCCCGATCGTTCTTTGGACACGTTGGCGTCTTGAGATTACTTTGAGACATGCAAAATATTCCGGAAAATTTTAAAAGTCACGTTGAAAGACAACACGGTGTTCTGTGAGCAAATAGTAATCTAAATATTTTATAGCCATATAGTATAACTGATCTCTTTGTCTCAGATTGTACTGTTATCATCTCAGTAGATATAAAATCACGTTCTTAAAGCGATAGGCGCGGATAATTATTAAATTGTGTGTTAAATGCTCAGTAATAAAAGATTATGGCTCTTATCTTTATATACAAGTGTGTTCGTTATCTGCCGTTATTTGACCAGATATTGTCGTCCGTGTAGATATTACATAATGTTGTTTTATCAGAAGAAGGTTTCAATATTTTTGTATTAAACTTGGCCTGCCTAACTTCCGCCATTTTATTTTGAAACTAGCAGCCAAGCATAAGTGTCTTGTATTAATCAAAATAACGAACGACGAAATTTTCAGAAGCGAAAAATCCGCTCACTGATAAAGTCAGTAACTCCTAGTCAAAACATAACATGCGACGCAAGATGAAAGAAACAATTTGGAGAGAGGTAAAAAAAAATTGAATTTGAAAAGATGGATTTTAAAAAATAAGAAAGAAAATTGTGTTTATTGGCATTACAACAAAGAGAAACACCTGAAAATTAAACAAAATAAACTAAGCTATTAATGCTAAAAGGGCCTCAACTCAGAATGATGCCAGATGGCAATACAAGGTGCTGACACAACAACCTTTTTTTTTTTCGGATGGGAAATCATCAAATGACTTCTCCCGCTCTGGGCGGAGCAGGAGGGAGTGTCAGACTTTTACTGACTAAAACCCATCCATGTTCCTTCATCGCCCTTTGTGTTCCGGGGCCACGGTATCTCTTTCGAATAGTCCCGCAACCCCGGCAGGCATCGGTCCTTGCGGACCCCTTCCTTTTTGCTGACTCTCTTTGAGGCGCGCGTGGAACACGAACGCGCCGTCGACACGGCCTGTCGTCATGAGACGGACGGACGGCGAGCTAGCCCATAGCCCACCGTCCACTGGCCCGCGCCTACGGTGGCCGGGGGCCACCACGTGGCCCCCGACGCCCGGGGCGTCTCACGCGGCGACCGGGACGCTGTGAGGTTCTCTCCCTCTCACGTTCCGCCACCTCCTTCTCTAGCATTACTGCTTCTGACACAACCACCTGACTCCGATTTTCAGCAGCAGCCCACAAAAAAAAAAGAGAAAGATGATATGGCTAGAAAGGATGGAATAAGACGAGAAGTATGGAAGAAGACATGCTGCGTTGACCTCAAATAAATTGACATAAGGGCGGGAGAATGATTATGAATTTGAAAACGTACCGAATGCCGTTCGTTACCTATGGTTTCAAGCTAAAAGACAATATATATAATATCGTATGCTGGCGCTTACGATTGTACTTTCAGATGAAGTTAAATTCTTCTACTTACTATTGCTTACAGTTGATGCCGTAGTACAAACTGGTTTTCAACGGAACGGAAACTAGACTGTCCGTTTGTGCGGAAGGCGAGTTGACGTCAACGTCAACACGCCTATGTACGGAAACCAAGTGTAAGCAGAGGGGACAAAACTATTCGATAGTTTATAGATGCACTAGCTTAAGCCCGCGGCTTGGCCCGCGTGAAGTTCGACAACTGTCCCAAGGGAAAATACTACCGGGATAAAAAGTATCCTATGTGTTAATCCAGGTTATAATCTATCTGTGTGCTAAATTTCATCAAAATCCGTTCAGTAGTTTTTGCGTGAAAGAGTAACACTAACAAACATCCATCCGTCCTCACTAACTTTCAGATTTATAACATTAGTAGGATTACTATTTAATGTGATTGACGAGAGACAGTATGATTAAAGAGTGAGAATAGTCTATTTGAAATGCTTCTAATTCTGATTCCAAAGGAACCAATTTTTGTGGTTATTGCCAGACTTTTTGAGTTAATAAGAAACGGACCGGCCTGAATAACTGGTACAAGGCAAGTTAGAAAGGGAAACAGGCCCCTTTTCGCCGCTACAATTTCCTTGTGAAAACAACCGGGATCTTACATGGAATAAATATAATAAACCGACTAGTTGTTTATTTATACAATTCTATGTTTAATTGTAAACTCATTAGAAAATCATGTTCAGCAGCCCTGTATCTAAAACCAATGTTTATTCTACGGGAACACGTGCCAAACTCATGTGTGTACAAGTATTATTGTTTAATTATCATATACCAAGCACATTCCCAGTCTGATAACGCCGTTTCTGAGGAATGACATAATGTAATGATTTCCTAAGTAAATACAGAAATTATTAAACTTCGTTTCATGTAAGCCTCTTATCTCATTTCTTAGACTTTGTGGCATCTGCAGTGCAGTTTCATAAAGTTGTTATACCTGCTCATAATGTCGTATAAATTTTATGCCACTTGGATTTATATTGGCTGTAAGCCAACCTGTGTAAATTAAGTATTTCGTGAATGCATATTCAGTTAATTACTAACCAACAGCCATGCCATAAAACTCAGGCACGAAACCTTTAGAAAGTATATACTTAATCTTCAGATTTCAACATTGTGAGGGTAGTTTTGAAAAATAATGTCAACAGTCTTTTCAGTTATTTTGAATATGACAGCTCCAATATAACAGTAACCTTATTGCAAAAGAAATAAAGCTCACTATCATCTTGACATACACACATCAACACGGTCTAGGGATATTTCATACTCAATTGAAAAGTACTGGCTGCATTGGAATCTTTTTTATACACCGATTTGTTTGTAATTTATCTCAGACTAATTCCAAATTCAATTTTTTGAAAATTCTTTTGTTTCGGTGGCATAAAAATGTTTAGATGTATAGGAGAGGGAATTTTCATTTGTGCGAAATTTAGAAAACATTACGAATTACGTTTAGTTACAGTTTTTTTTCATTTTTAAACGAAAGATAAAGTTAAAATTGAGGTATTGTAGCCATGCAACGCCGACATTTGACGAGGGCGGAGATGTTACGAGCTGTGGGAATGCTGGAAGCTGGATCTGTTCAGCGTAATGTTGCTGAGGCCATAGGGACCCATCAAAATGTAATTTCAAGATTGTGGACACGCTATCGTGCCACAGGTGAAGTAGCGGAGAGGCACCGGGGGCCAAGTCGCATCACTACCCCCAGACAAGACCGATTTTTGCAAATTACTGCGCGAGCTCAACCAAATGCAACGGCGACTCAATTGGTCCAAAGGCTGCGAGTGGAACACCAAGTGCTTGTGAGTGACCAAACTGTAAGAAGGCGACTGCATGAAAGCAATCTACGCTCTCGTAGACCACTCCGGGTCCCACCTTTACGGAGAGGCAATCGTGGACGACGATTAGAATGGGTTCGGAACCACGTGGACTGGGGCCGTGACCAATGGTCCAATGTGCTGTTCACGGATGAATCCAGGTTCGGCTTCCATCCAGATTCACGAAGGACGCGTGGTTGGCGAGTTCCTGGACGATGGAGCCGTCTCCAGAACCCTCAGGAAGTTCACCCATACCAAGGAGGAACAATTATGGTTTGGGCAGGAATTCGTCTTGGAGGACGGACGGATCAAGTTTGGGTGCGGGGCAATATGACGGCAGAACGATACGTCCAACAGGTGCTGGGGCCCGTAATCTTGCCCCACAGAACACAAATGGGGCAAGATTTCCTGCTCATGCACGACAATGCCCGGGCACACACGGCGAGAACGGTAGCAGCTTGGTTACATACACATAATGTTAGGGCCTTAGACTGGCCTGCTCAATCGCCAGATCTAAATCCCATTGAGCATGCGTGGGATATGCTGCAAAGAAGAGCTCTGAAGGAAGTTCCTGAAAATTGGCTACAGAAGATCAACTTTTTGCGCACCTCAGAAGGACATGGGACAATATTCCGCAGCAAGACATTGACAACCTTGTTCTGAGCATGCCGAATCGTTGCCGATGTGTTATGAACATCATGGGCGCTTTCTCAGACTACTAACTTCAAGTTTATAAACACAAATTAAATGATTTTTCTATTTTTTTCAGTTTTTACTCACAAATTAAAAGTTCATTCATATACGGTTTCCGTCTATGCTTCATTTTTTTTCCATAAAATCCTGAAATTTTAATCTATACCTTAACCATTATTAAAAAATGGTAGAATATTAAATAACGTATCTTTTAAATATATACATTTAGATAATTAACACATTGATAGTAATTCGCTTTTTTTAAAATATCCCTAGACCGTGTTGATGTGTGTACTTGTCAGTGGAATCAACCCAACCCCTATTAAATTAGCTAAGCCGATGTTTGTGTAAAAAAATGTTCTTCAGGGCAATCATTAAAACCTCAGGTTAGCCAACATAACAGCTACTTGTAAATGAACTTTAATAATCCTGAAGTGCTCGTATGACCACTTTTAGTGTGCAGTTCAAGGTGGCGTAGCTTGCGAATAAAATATGCTTCAATATGTCAAACTTGGTACGTTTATTTTAGTTCTGTGTTTTCCCGCCTGCACGGATAAGTTGGTTGAAATGTACAAATCACTGCGATTTCTACAGATAAAATAACTGTGTGTGAACGGACTGTAAAGACGATTACCCGCAAAGATGGCCGCTTCATTATAATGGCAGATCACTTGAGACGATAGGCTAGTAACAAAGTCTACGGACCCCAAGATATGGCTCTTCGAAGAATTTTAATGTGAGGTCTATATTTGAGTAAAATCGCCATCAAAAATATCGTATGTCGCAGATCGACACGCGTGAGGTGTGACCTTCGGGCGACCAATGTTACATGCCAGGGTTATTTATAAAACACATGGTTCGTCTATGAAGTGAATCCCAGTTTACTCAAAGCAAGGAGATTTTGTTCAAGAAACTCTGCGGTGAACTTGAGGGATTGTAAATTTGTAATCATTATATTTTTACCTGATTACGAGTGTTCTTCGGAAAGATTAGGTGCGGAATACTAGCCGCTGGCATGTGTGTATGGCCAGCTGTATAAACGAGGACGAAGCGAAAGGAGAATGTAAGAATCGTGACATTGGCACCCTCCATTGGAAAAAGGCGTAAGTTTATGTATGTAGACAAACATGTGTTTCGTGAGGAAACATTTATTTCTGATTTGGAATTTCCACGAGGTAAGCACCCTCAATAATTATGCATTATATTTATATACTAGCTTCTGCCAGCTACTTCGCCCGCGTGAAGTTTGATAAATGCCCCATGGGATCTTATTACCGGGATAAAAAGTATCCTATGTATACAGGGTGTAAACAGGTTGTCATCATGAAGCCGTTAACCAAGTATTCTGTACATCAAACTAAGTAACTTTACGCAAAAATTATTAATGGGAAACGACTTTTTTTTGGGTGAAAAATCATGTTTTGTGGTAGAACTCAATGTTACGGAAACAAAACATTGTGCATTGGATGGATTGAACAGTACGAGGCTCGTGGAAGTGTTTAAAATGAAAAATCTTACAATAAAACTTGTATTAAAAAAAAAAAACTTGTCAACAAGCACCCGGGGTGTCTACACCCTTCAAGGGGGTTTTAAGGGTGTTCTACACCCTTTATATAAGGGTGTAAACACCTTTTAACGAAGCCGAAAGGCACTTGTTCTCCCCATCATTTCTTTGTTCTACACCATACCTGGGAACCTTCTAGTTACGGAGATATGGCGGTCAATGTTCCAACTTTTTGAGAAGTTTTTTTTAGTAAAACCTACATGTTTTTAATGTAAGATATTTACTTTAAACACCTTCACGACCTCCGTACAATTCAATCCATCCCTCAGCACGTTTTGAGTGCGTTACATTGAGTTCTACCACAAAACATAGTTTTTCACCCCAAAAAAAAAGGCGTTTCCCAGCAATAATTTTTGCGTAAAGTTACTTAGTTTGATGTACAGAATGCTTGGTTGACGGCTTCGTGATGAGGTTGTTTACACCCTGTATATCTATATACTATAGATATAAAACTATAGATCTGTGTGCAAAATTTCATCCAAGTCCTTCAAGTGCTTTTGCGTGAAAGAGTAACAAACATCCATACATCTCATACTCACAAAATTTTAGCAACTGATTAGTCTATGATCATGCGCTTCGGGAAATTTTAAGGTAATTTCTAAGCCAGATCCCTGTCGAAACCAATAAATACTTCGTAGCGTATTTATGGCAAATAGGTGAAAATGTTTGGCCCAAAGAAGTCAGTCAGGACTTCTAATGAAGTTGTAACTTCCTTTTACAAAACAACCTACTTGCATCGAGTTTCCAAGAATTATAGAATTTAATAGAATGTTATTTCAGGATGTTCGGTGATATCAGCGATAAAACAATTCTGATAAGTGAGACGTAAGTATTGTTTTTCTCGTATAGATACATGAATCAGCAAATTGAATTGCAAACTCACCTGGAGACCATTTTCTAAGCGCAAAATTTACATAGAATATATTATATTAGGTACCTAGATCTATTAGGTATTATATAGTTCGCCCTCTTTTAAATGGGATTTAACCATAACTGGTGAAATGTGAGTTCGTATTCATCTCTTCTCCCCTTCCCCTTCGTTGAACACAGGAGTTGTGGTATGTATCCATTTTATGAATCTTTCAAAATTAAATTGAAAGAGAAATAATATAATATGTAGTCGCTTGATAGTTTTCTTTAGCACGTGCGACCCAAACTTTTTTTAGAGTACCTACCTAGGTATTTCAGTAACCGCCTACTTACCATGATAATATGGCTGCATATTATTATCTATTTCCAACCCAGAGCAACCACCTGACCTTAACCTGTTAAGACCTGATTAAAAAAGAGGATAAAATGCTCACTTTTTATAAACTCAAATCACGAGAGACAGTAGTGAACATTTTTATCCCAAATTTTATCAAAAGGTTAATGTTTGTACCGTGTAAAAATTATCTTAGTTATCTGGGGCCTAAATGTCAACTGTCAAATTGCAAATTGGCGCCATTATTAATTATTATCTGTGGTCGGCGCCATTTTTTTTTATCTCTGCTCACGAACTTATCTTTTGGGATTATAGGGTCGTCTTTAGAGTCAGGTGTTTGGCCTGTTATCAATTGGTGTGTTTAATTTGTACATGCGTCAATTGAATGGCAGAAGTAAATAATATTTTTTATAAATAGATTTGACCACTTGGTTAGTCAAGACACGAGCTAAATTATATTATTGACGAAAGATTGGTCGTTATTTTGGTCAGCCAATCACAATAGATATCGGTGTTGCAAAGTACTTATGCAAACTGGCATTTTACCCAATTGCCTACTTATCTGAAGTCAGAACAAGGCCATCACAGTGTTGATACGAGCAATCCGTACTATCAGTAGGAAACGACAAATCCCTACAATTTAGACGATTCTTTGTTTATCTCATTTGAAGGTCTATTGTTTATTAAGGACGCAATGTCTAGACCAGTGATTCTCAACCTTGGACTTTGCGGGCCGCAGTTTACTTTCGGTGGTCACTTGCAAGTGTGGAAGTACCTATTGTTTTGTATGATTTTTCTGGCGAGGAGGCATTCTACATGACAAAGTGCAACTTCCAATATCCCTGAATCACGAAGTAAAGTTTGCATGATTAGCATTGATAAAAATCTTACTTATTAGGAAAAAAGATGTTGGTAACTGTGTTGGGCGCCAATACTACAAATAAAAACTCTTTGAGGAATGCTATGAACCATTTATTTAGGTCCATGATGGTAGTGGTTTACAATAAGTACAAAAGACTGTTGGCCTAGTCTAGAAGAGTGATACGGTAGGTAGGTGTTTATACCTACCTACCGTATACCTTCTAGACTGTAATCTTTTAAATATTTTCCTCTTTACACAGCAACGAGTAATCAAATAGACATATACAATGTTAGCAGATAACTTAACTTTATTGTGAAAACGTATAAAATGTTTAACGCTAATCTGGGGATTCAAGCGACGCTAAGGTTGACGAATATATTCGCTTGTTGTTGTGGTATTTATTTGAAATCGCTCCCTTACTGGACTTCATTCATAGATGGTTTGTAATAAAGAGTATCTAGAATACTAACCGGGCAGAAGCGTATAGTCTCTTATTAGGTATCGGATATTTGGATGCATTTTTACCTAAAGTACACACACACAGTCAAAGGGTTCAAAAGTGTAGAAGCGGCGGAGGCGCGGCGATTTAACGAAAAAAAAAAAAATAAGTGTGTATAAAACTGAGTGCTCCTAAGAATAATAAATACTATTCTGTTTAAAACTAGGCAAGAAATTTGTGGGAAATACGTAAAAGAAATTCTTCAATTTTAAAATCTTGCTGCTGAATATTCAAATAGACTAAAATGGAAAATATGACTGGGAAATGATTATTTTGATACTCAAACTCGCAGTCCATACTAGTCAACACTCAATATGCATCCGAATATCCGATCTCTACTCATCAGTGTTATATAAGTATATAATTGTAGTAAGAGGCGAAGCATCAAACAAGAAAAAATAATAACTCCGAACAGCTCAGTAGACCTATTACGTATCTTTTTGATATCCAGTGACTATCAAGCTTCGGTTATACACCGAACTTTGATGACAACCGAGAATGTAATAAATATTGGTATTACGTATCGCACTGAGTGGATATCACTTTACGGTGACTAACAGCCCGGGTACGGTGTAACGTCTTTCACGAAAGACACTTCAAACTCGGTTGTCATCAATTTGTTGTCCACTATGCTACATAATCGAAATAATATAAGTATCGATACGAAAGCGTCTGTCAAAATGAGTTACGGTGACTATCCACCACGATGACAACCAATGACGTCATATTTGATCGCGACTCGGTCATACATAATACGAAACTAACCTTTTGACAGTTAATTGATGGACACTGAGCCCAGTTAGTATCATTTCGAGTTGTCAACAGAGATATGATAGCCCTACAGAGCAGCTTAATGTCCCGTACAAAGTGATAGCAAAAGCGTTTAAAACCTGACCTCGCCCTTCCAAGTTTTCTGAAATATTAGTCTTGGGTGAAGGATAGTGTGGCGGATCTAGCATTCAGCTCAGGGATAGGTCAAGGCTGACTGCTCCGTTTTCCTCCTAGCACCTAGAAATGAGGCCACGGACGTAAGCAGAGACATCTAACCAAAGTGACCCCGAATCCGCCGCTAGAAAGACGGTACTTGTAGGTTATTATGTAAACTTTCAATTGGTTAGATGCCTTTGTAACCAGGAAATGTAAATTGACAACGTGTTTCTGGGTGAAGACGGTAAAGCGGCAAGCGCAGGGAAGGACGTCCGCCAGCTAGGTGTAGTGACGATCGTGGAAAGACCACTGGCAGCAGTTGGATGAGCAGCAGAGTATTGAACTACTGAAGAGGCCTACTGAGTCATGATTATGCTTAACCAAATATCTGTATGTCGTTTCAGACTCATCTAGGACCTTTCATCAGTTTGGGTTCTACGATGTCACACACAGACACAGAACAGTTACACGATTTTATAACAGCCCTCTATTTTCGTCGGATGTTTAAAGAAAAAAAAACCAGCAAAAAAATTATAAATAAATAAAGATACTCACAGAAATTACAATTTTATTATGCTCAAACAGTAGGTAAATACAACACCAAAACAGTACTTCCAAATTGTAACAAACAAGCCTGGCAGACACAACAAACGAGAGAAACGCAAGAAGTAAAATAAGGAGTTCTCGGCTTCGGAAACACGTCTAAATGCATCACTCGTTTCGGATAGGCTAATTAGAAAAGAACAAAAGGACATATTACCAGAGTAAATTACCATTGTAATCGTAAAAGCACAATTATTACTTCGTAAATCGGTTATATTCACCTGTTCATATTTGCAAGGCGAACAACCATATTAAAATAACTATCCAAGTGACAAACAAATAAACAAAAATTATAAACAAAAAGGAGTTCTTAATAAGTAAGAGGCATTACAAAAAATGTGCAGTTTTTTTTTTTTTAAGCGTTAAGTAGATTTGTATGAATTAATATTGATTTTCAAATTCATATTATGCAGTCAAGTTAAAGAATTGATTCTAAAATAATTAAATTTTACTAGAAAGTATAGTGCTAACATCTACTAGCTGTAAAATACGCAAATACAGTCTTCAAGAAAAAAAAAATCTATTTATTACTCTGGATTTTTTCTAAAAGGAGTTCCAATCTCCCAGTCATCACTGGCTGTCCCTTCTTAGTCTTCTTACTCAACTTCTTGAATCGTTCATTCTTCTTCTTCTTATACTCGTTTAGCTTTTGTTGTTTCTGCTCTATAACTCTTTGTTTTTCCTGCTGTTTCTCCAATTTCTCTTGTTTCACTTTGTTAAAGTGTTCTTTTGCTTTGTGATACGGGTCCTTCTTGGACTTTGTAAAAGTAGAAGAAATAGAGTCATCTTTCTCAAAAAGGTTTTCTTTTTCTAGCAAATCGGGATGTCGCACGTATTTCCCGGCTGCTTGAGTCCCGTCTGTGGTGTCTTCGTCGAAAGTCTTAGCTTTATAAGTGCCTATACTAGGATCATTTTTTATGTCTTTATGGTATTCACGTAGCAACCTCTTCTTACGTTGTTCCTCCCACTGCTCTAGCTTGTACTTTTTACTGTATTTCTTTAGACGATATGCTTTCTTATCAAACGGCTTTTTCTCCTTGCTTTGCTTGTTCAAGTCCACACCTTCGCGGTTCTTATTAAACTCCTCCTGCCTATTATTCTTGGGTTCTCCTACTTCTTCATGATTCTTCTTGGACGGTTTGCCATTATCCCTTTTCATTTTCATGAAAAAAGAGTCTCGTTTCATTTCCATTTTATTCAGACCTATAAAGAAATGAAAAAGCGTGTTTGACAAAGGAAATTAAAAGAAAATGGACTGCCATACTGACTGCCTTCAAATAATGGGAAACATACAAAAAATTGATTTCAAATATGAAATCAATGAGTGATCATTTGGTACTTTTTAAATGTTAGCGCAAATCGGCTAAATGTTGAGACACATTTCGAAATAGCAAGCATGGTTTTATTCATAAAGAAGAATTTTCTTCTTTTTTTTTAATAATATACAATCTCCTTTCAAAATTGTTTACGAAGATATTGTTTATTTAAAATTACATATAATATACCTAAATCCAGTTTCCCTGCTAACAATATGCAAAAAAATCAAAAAGCTACATAATTTAAATTTATTTTAAATAAATAAAATATAGAAAATTACATTGCAGTACAGATATAAATATGGCAGTCATCATAAAATAATATCATGCAGTAAAATAGTAAAATAAAATATAAAAACACGCCTTTTCATTTCAACTAGCTGAATAAACTAAATTTACTAATAATTTTATATTTTTATTAGAAGTAGTTATATATTTATTAGATAGTCAACAAGTTTTTACAGCCATATGGCAAGAATAATAGAAATATAATATTTCAATAAGTTTGTATAGTGTATTGGAATAAAAATAACATTATCATAAAACCTAGTTTTGAATACTCTGTTTGAAGTGATAAGATGGCATCTGCAGCATAAGTACTAAACTAACGCGGTCTTGTGAATTTGAAAATAAAAATATTAGTGTTGTTGGAAACTAAATCACTAGTTTGTCTGGCCTAACCTGGCTGCCTATCCCATTATCTTTCTAATCAGTCAATCTATTAGCTTGCGTTTTAATTAAGTATTCATTGAATGTCTCGCACGATAACCAAAGAACATTGGAACATACTAGGGCATATAAATCGTACTACAATTCTATTCTACACACACGATAGCCATCTACATTCATACTCAACTCTCTTTTTCTCATTCCTCCACACCACATCACATGTCCATACCGCAATAACCAATTACCACACAACTTTTCATCCACAAACGCCACTTTCTGACTTCCTCCTGCAATTACAATTAACACAGCCTGGGTTATAATTTCCAATTTCCACATAAGCAAAGCCACTGACAGAAGCTAGTGGTCTATATCTTGATTGATATGAGGAATTTAAATTGATCTCAATTGCAATAGGCTTGTTTTATTATTGCGAGCGATGATGATACTGAACAAATAGTATTATGTTATGAACTTTCGTCATGTTAGTACAAATTATTGCATGTAAATGGCCTCTATGAGTATGATAATTTAGTATGTCTGGCACACCCTAGGCAGAACTACAGTTTGGCAAAATAGAGTATGGATAAAATGAGGGCGTTGTTAGCGACTTTCTGGCAACCCTGAGCACTGACAAGCCAATGACATTGCCGAATTTGACAGGAAACGCGGTATTGCCAGGTAGGAAATTTGTAGTTCCAACTGTCACCGAGTCAGATTTTTTGAGAGTCTGGAGACTGAAGAGAGAAGAGTCTGGCTTAATAAACAAAAAACTGATAAACAAATAACTCATTCTGATGTAGGTACTTCAGAATGAGTTATTCCATTTATTTGTTTATGATAGAAGGCATAGCATACGAGTTTTTTGTCCTGTGTGAATCCAATAAATACTTTTTCTTTCTCTCATATTCGGCCAAGGGCTTCCCCTTGGCTGTTTCCCGCATTGAGAACAAACCAAATGCTGTGGGGGTTGATGGTCGAAAGATGACTTTTTCAAGTCCCTTAATTTCTTGGAATTACAAATATTATCTCATAGAGTTAATAATAGGTATGGCATGTCAAAGTGGGTTGTTAATAAATATACACAAAACTCGTGTCACTGTGTTGGCGCACTTCTCCAAAATGGCTGAACCAATTTTTAGGAAGATTTTCATGTATTCTAATACACCATAATTTATATGGCAGAACTAGGTCTTAGGTGTCAGCTAGTCATTCTAAAAATTCGTTAGATTTTTAGCTGCTTGCAAAGATATTCAAGATAAACTACAAAGTATAGAGATGCTATCAGAAGAAATATCATAAATAAAATGCTATATTAAGTTTCGAGACAAAACAAAGCAAAATGACAACAATAACCAAGTTTCAGACATTACACTTGTTTAAACAACTTGTTTTTGCAAGTTACAAGTAACATCTGTACGTTTCTTGTTTGTTGTCCTTTCTTGTCCATTGATTTAAATGTTGGCTACTAATATCCTTATTTTCAGAAGTAATTTAGTTTTTAGTAGTTTTTTGAAGTTAGTGGCATGGTGTATCTACACTAACCGTGAGATTCAAATAATGAAAGGAATTTCCAAATAAGAAATCCTTCCAACCAATGATTTCATTTAACACAAATATTAATATCAAGCGATTGGCTATTGTGTCAACACAGATCACCAAGTAACAGAGAGAAAAGAAAAAAGTATTAGCTGGTATAGGATATTAACATAGAGAGGCAAGCTAGTGATGAAGATAGGTAAAAAAATATTTGCTCTAATTTTATTTTCCAGTGAGGAAACAAGGGAATACATTTGTATGGGCTAAACATCGCCAGCCTCAAATACTACCTATTTCTATGAGACTTTATTAGTGTGCTTTTAATAAAAATAATGGTGTAAATAAATAGCTCTAAATATTGTTCTAGTTATCTACTTGATAAATACTTTAGTATCAGTTAACAATGTCATTGCAACAGAGTAAGTTGGTTCATTAAGATTATGTTAATTCATGGTAATAAAGTACTGTAGAATATTTTATTTGTATTATATCAATTGCAACGATGTCTTAAGACTTGGGACTTAGCTGGCAAAACGTGGGTGTGATACAGGGTAAATGGCATACTGTCGCTAAAACGGCTACCACATATTCAGTACATCATTCTGAACCCCCCATTTTAGAAAGTTGGTTAATAAAAAAAAAATCTGTTTCCAACAAAACTACAATACCGACACGGTCAAAATATATGGAAAAGCTGTTTTTTTTTAAAATTACCAATTAAAAATTTCTATGTGGGTGTCAGAGTGATGTACTGAATATGTGGTAATGGTTTTAGCATCGGTGTCCCGTCAACCCTGCATAGGCACACATCTGCCTACCCTTTTGGGATTACCTGTGTCATCATATTTATTTCAGTTTATGTTATGTGTTCCATAACCGCAACTCAATTGAATAAGTGCTTTGTAAACAGGCAAAATATTCATAATTATCACCACTAAACTGTCGACTTATTTTTATTGCATATTATGTAACAGCTTTTAAACTAGCAGTAAGCCATAAGTTCATAAATTTTGTGTTGCGGAGTCTCCGTAACATAATATCTGACATTGGCAGAATTGAAAACAACCAGAGGAATTGCCAATGAGAAAAATAATAGAATAAGTATTATTATTTTAGAATAAGAAGAAAACATGCTGCGGGCAGGAGAATGATAATGTTGATGATGAATAGAATTCTGGTAGCGCAATAACATAACACACATCAGACGCAACAATATGACATCGGCAGTGCCTTGTGATGTAGCAGCAAGGTATAATGTCTAGACATGTGTTGTTATGTTGAACGTAATCTGTTTCCTTATTATTTTTATTATGGTTATAATGATTTAGGAGACCCTACTAAAACTTTGTTTGATAAGCCTATTTGGATCATTATAATATTTTTTAAAGATAATTTTGGTTTAATTACAGGTATTACAGGTTTGCCCTCTGTGCCCTATTACAAGGTAGAGTGATCTTTTACTTGTTTGAGAAATTGGGCTGATATTGGGCAATGTTTGTTTTTTTTTTTTAGGGAAATGAAAAATCTGTAAGATTGAGAAATATTGAGTAACTAGCTGATGCCCGCGGCTTTGCCCGCTTGATAAATTGTATACTAAAACCTTCCTTTTGAATCACTCTATCTATTAAAAAAACCCACATCAAAATCGTTGCGTAGTTTTCTAAGCATACATAGGGACAGACAGACGCGGCGGGGTACTTTGTTTTACAATATGTAGTGATTATATTAAATAAATCTTGTAAACATTACATTTTACATGTTTTAACTTTTTATGGCCTAGCAAAGCTCTAATTTATTGAATATTGGGGTCAAATTAATAAATCTAAATAGGAATGTAGGATGAAGCATGGTTCTTTCACAGTAATTCTGTATTTTAGCAGCAGCTGTTTGCACAATCTTGTGCAAATGATTTGTGTAGAAGTAAACGTTTTAGCAACTGAAAATTGTCCAATACCTACGTTATCAAGTACATACTAGAACAATGCGGTGTGACGTAAATTTCGTCACGGTATACAGAGCTGAATCCCATATTTTTTATTATACTACTACCCAATACCAGCACCTGCCTGACCGAGATTTCAAGGCAAAACGACGCGACACGACGCTTTTTCAGACACCAAATACGGGCATTACGAGAACTATGAACTCTTCAATTGTCGAACACGTAACAACGATTTTACCAAACATATGGCTATGCCACGCAATAGTATCTTAGATAAACATAGAGACAAATCAATAATGCTAAAAAATATGATGAAATAAGCAAGTAACTCACCAAAATAAGCCACCCACTGGGTAGGCTTTGAATTATCGGCGGAATCTTGATTGTTTAATTGCACTTGGCACAAAAAAACTTAACCACGGTTATAGATTTTATATCACGGTGTTTCGTGTGAAAAACTTTACCGAGCATGCCCTAATGTGATTTTTTGATGAATTTTCATAGGAAACGCGTTCGACGTTTCGCAAAAATGTCACGGAAGGAGCGAGAAAGTAGAGGAAACGTGCTACGAGCAGCTACGCCATCTACTTCTGCTGTCACATTGCATTCGTATCGATTGATAGGAACGTAGAACGGAGCATGCGCGCTGCTGTAAAAAGAAGTGCATGATGGGCTTTCTGGTGTTTTTTAATTTTTTAGTGTCCCTAACATAATTTGTAAATCAACGTTGTTATGAGTGCTGATAATCGTGACATAAAACAAAAACATAAGAAACGTATCTGAAGTGTTAAACGTAACTAACGTAAGTAAGGCGACATTTTTGTATTTTGGAACGTTAACGAAAAGCGAATTAGAGCGACATCTATGTTGATTAACTAAACTAAGTAGCAAGTTGTCATCAACCCAGCATTTCCTTTCGATTCAATTACAAGACTTTTGACTAGATGGCGTTGCCATTCAGGTGGCAGAGTTTAAAAATAAATCATTCCCTTGGAATCTTGGATTTCCATTTTCCCTTTAGCATTTCCCTCACATTCAAATTAGGTACTTTACTTAAATATGTCTGGTTAATTTCAATGGGCGAGCCCCTCTTAAAACAAGGGTCAGAAGAACAAGAGCGTAGATCAGATAATCTGGGCCCTAGGTCACACTAGGTGGTCAGCTGGTTGTATGTAAGTACCTATCCTACCGACTACCCTTATCAGAATACAGGCGTGATGTTGTGTTGATATTTGATCTGATTTGTACTTGTGCCCACATAATCTTCATATTTGAGAGGAAAACGAGTCAGACTCGCACACCGAGGGTTCCGTACAAACTTTCTTAACTTTGCTGTTTGATTCCTAGAAACGGCTATTGCACCAACCACAAATAATAAGTTTGTAATAGTAAAATCGCTTTTTTATTGTTTTCAGATTTTTCCCTTTAAATGTGCTGTAAGACATTGCTCCCCAAATTTCGTGGTTCCGGGTCAACGGGGACTACCATATAGGTTTTCGACCCAAAACCTATAGGGTATTTCCGGTTGACCTAGAATTGTCAATTTTGGTTAAAAGCAAGGTCTTACAGCACAAGTAAAGGGAAAAGTCCGAAAAAAGTTGAAAATTAAGGTAAATTTTGGTACTTACAAGTTTTCGCAAAAATCTAAATTTGCGAAAATCTTAATCTTTTTATCGTGTTGACTCAGAACCTTGATTTTACACACCTAATAGGGACGATAGAGCTCAGTATCTGGTATAAATTTCAACTTGCTATAGGTCTATCCGTTCCTGAGAAAATCATTGGTGAGAGACGGACAGATGGACAGACGGACAGACTAACAGACGGAAAAGAAAGTGATCTTATAAGGGTTCGTTTTTTACCTTTTGAGGTACGGAACCCTAAAAATAGGTTATAGTACAGTATGTCGACGAGTATATCTATCTACTTGATATCTTTCGAAAACAGGCAAGAAAGAGAAATCGATCGCCGAATCGAAAATGCCTGGAAAAGCTACTGGTCCATGAAGACGCTAATGCAGGGTGATCTTCCGATCTCCCTGAAGCGCAAACTCTTCGACATGTGCATCCTGCCCGACCTAACCTACGGTGCTCAGACCTGGTCACTCACCGATTCTCCGAAGCTCCGCCTTGGAGTTTACCAAAGGGCAATGGAACGCAGCATTCTGGGTGTCAAAAAACAAGACAGGGTTCGAAACACCACGCTGCGTTCCAAAACGGGCATAGTGGACGTTGCATGAAGGTTGCTAGGCTAAACTGGGTTTGGGCGGGTCACGTCAGGCTGCCGGAAGACGGACGGCGCCGCCACGGCCGACCCAGAAAAAGGTGGCGAGACGATTTGGACGCGTACCGCGAGGGTAGGTCCGAGGGGGAAAGGGAAAAGAGCAAATGGAAGGAATTGGGGGAGGCCTTTGGCAGCAGTGTGACAGATCAAGCTAAAAAAAAAAAAAAGTAGGATATGTGGGAACTTTGAAGGTTGTGAAATTTGCTGACTCCGATAGGAGAAGCAAAGCAATGATTGACTGATCGATGTAGCGACACCTGGCGGATGCCAATGAGGCAACGCCTATGTCCATTGTCCAGCAGTGGATGTAACGTTTTGTATGAAATGTTAATGTGGATGAAATTAGGTAGGTCTTCGCCGGTTCTCAATATTATGATTGTCCCAGTCTTTTAAGTTTTAACTATAATTAAAAGGCCTATTTTTTAGTTAAAATAGTTATTTCACAATTTGATAAATAAATGATTCTGATGAAAATAGGTAGGAGTACCTACGTTTTGCGGGTGAGCAGCGGTGGCCCACTGGTGGCGGTTCCGATTTACGAACTACTGTTCGTCGTGGGTTCGAACCCAGACAGGCACATTACTCTGTGTAATTTATTACATCACCACTGCTCTCAAAACGGTGAAGGAAAACATCGTGAGGAAACCGACATGTCCTAGAACCATAAATTCGAAGACATGCGACATCTAAGTACCAATCCGCACTGGGCACACATGGTTGATTATAGCCCATTCCCTCTCATCATGAGAGGAGACCGTGTCCCAGCAGTGGGAACATTATAGGTTGATGATGATGATGATGACCTACGTTTTATTTTATTGTATTGAGAACAGATAGAAAGTAAAGCATAAGAAAATAACTAGTATAGTGGCTAGCATGTCAACGTTCGCAAGACCGCGTTAGCTACACGTATTGAATTACGGCAGTAAGCGTATAGGAGGTACAGGCGAGTACAGAACCATTATAAAGCAAAGGAATGTTTTTATTTTTTGCTCTTTTAAAAATAAACTTTATTTTTTAACGACTTTTTGGTCCATAAGTATTTCATAGAAGAAAGGAGTTTTTTTTTTAATACAGGGTGTAAAAGACCTCATCACGAAGCCGTCAACCAAGCATTCCGTACATCAAACTAAGTAACTTTACGCAAAAATTATTGCTGGGAAACAACTTTTTTTTTTGGGTGAAAAATCATGTTTTGTGATAGAACTCAATGTAACGCACTCAAAACATTGTGATGATGAATGGATTGAATAGTACGGGGGTCGTGGAGGTGTTTAAAGTAAAAATCTTACATTAAAAACTTGTATTTATAAAACAACTTGTCAAAATGTTGGAACTTTGACCCCCAATATCCGTAACTCGAAGGTTCCCAGGTATGGTGTAGAACAAAAAAATGATCGCAATGACGGGGAGAACAAGTGCCTTTCGGCTTCGTTAAGAGATGTTTTACACCCTTTATATTTCTGTTATATGGTTTGGTCATATTGTGTAACTACACTAATGCCCGTTTTCACCGACAACTCCTATTAGGAAACCTTTGTTACAACTCATCAACGTTTTTGGTAGTCTTTTTCTGACTGGCTCAGTAAAGACCTCCTCCTGTCTGTGGCGTGTACCATAAATGTGTGGTCATAGTTAAGGATGTGGTACAAGTTACAGACCATCAAACTGATCATCAGGATGATTACACAAGGTTTTAGCTGCTATATTAAAACCTCTTTTGGACATGAATTCCTTCACCTTGATCTATCAGAGCTTTTCATTCAGGTTATTAGGATTTCATTAATATTAAATCACCAGTAACGATCCAGCGTTACACTCTATAATGGCATATGTATAAAACCGTGTAGAAATATAAAATATGCGCATGTAATTAGATTTGGATTCCGCGAATTTTATATCGATCAGAAATCTAATACATAACTAATAAATTAGGTGACAGTGATCAATGTGGTGACTGTCTTCTGTATTATTATGTTTAATTTAAATTATACCTAATGTATTATTTGTAAATAATCTGATCTCGAGACCATGGAGTCCTGCACTTTTGAAAGGCGTACCAGGGACCGAAGACAGCTTGCAGAAGCCCGTTATACACTTTATTGATTAATGTTGGACAAGTAATAATTGTGGGCTTATGAGACTAAATGCTCATAACTTTGTTTGAGGCGAAAGGAGGGTTACGTCGGACTCCAGTAGAATAAAAACCCCGTGTTCCTATACTACTACCATACCATGACATGTGTCGCGGGCCTGGGAGATATGTCTGACAGTGGTCATCTATTCCCAGTGGGCCCCTTCACCAAGTGCAGCCTTTCCAGCGACCGCACGTTCTCCAAGGATTCGAGTAAGAACCGCTGCGCACCACTTCTTGAATGACCAAGGCCTAAAATTCAGTTTTAATTCACGCCAAACCCAGCCCGTTTGATTTTAAATATTAAATCAGCTGACTGCTGAGGCTATTTTTTATTGCATTATTTTAATGATGCATTGCAATGTAGTCTCGTCGTCAGTTTCCTCATTGACTTGGTTTGACAACATTTTTACTTCACTATTCAATAACATAACAAAACTGCTTCATAAAAGTACTGCATTTTTTCGATCTGCTGCGCTATAAAAGCTCTAAAAAAACGAATGGTTTTGTGGTCCACCCCACTCGACACTTTGTTTTTTCAAAAATAAGTAATAATATTTAACTCCTACAGAAATTTAAAACAAATAAATTAAATTAGCCAGAGCAGCGACTTTCGGAGGTCATCTAGACGACTGCTCAAAGTGAACAGAATATGAAATTATTAGGTTCCATTTGACAGAAACCCACCAAACTGAGTGCTTGTGCCATAAAAAACGATTAAGTTCCCAAAATATTTTTTTCACTTAAACAAAATGAGTGCGGACTATTACAATGGACAAGAATATTAAAGTGCATTCTTTGATCTTGCAAAAAAAGTGAATTATTGGATTGTTTCGTTGGTTGTGGTTAAAGTTAGACTTCTTTTTTGAGGTGAGTGAGTTTTATTAGTTATTACTTAGTAATATTAACAACTTACCTAATTAAACAAGTTTTATTAAGTTCCGCCTCGTTGGTCTTGTGGTCGCAAGCGCAACTCTTGAGTATAAGGTCCTGGGTTCGATTTACTGGTCGGGCAAAGTGTTTTTGGGTTTTCCATCAGAAATTTCTCAGTAGCAGCCACGGTGTCTGTATTTGTCCCGGTTGATGGCAATAGGCTCGCCCCCTAATAGGGTGTTATGTGAACTAGGGGAACATGGGCTTAAACATAACTGGCGAAATGTGGTTGTGTATAGGTACACCTCTGCCTAACCCTTCGGGGATTACAGGCGTGATGTTATGTTATGTTATTGTGGACAAATAAATATTTATATCCAAAATAAAAACAATAAAATAACAAAAATAAAAATTTAATACAGTAATTTAGTTGTATTTTAACCGCTGTATGACATTTCACCACAATAAAAACAAAATAGACTCAACAAAATAAAATCTTTTTTTTAAAAAAGGGCAAAGTGTTTTGTGCCCGACTGTTCAAGCCTGTACTTGCCCAATTGAACCGGACAGTCTTATTGGCTTTCCGCAGTGCCAGACACTGTCCATTCAGTGTTCGAACTATGAATTTAGAAAACAATATTATGTCAATGATGCTTGGTATAATTTTTTTATTCAAATCAAATCGGTGACGTAATAAAATCGTAGTTTTTGTAAGTGAAACTGAGATAATCAGTTTAGTTGGTTGTGTGGAAAGAATCCTTAGAAGTGTACCTAGTGCTGGTGTTTTGTATAATATGAAGATTTAAGTGAGTTTTTCATCTGAGATATACCTAATTCAGGGCTATAAAGTTTTATTAAAAGTAGGTAAGTGGTTTTTCTGACGGATTTAAAAAAAAAAGGAATTGAAAAGTTGGCGCTAATGAAGTTATGAACCTATTTGTTTATTTAAACTTCATGTCTAATACTGGGTAATTAATAGGCTCAATACTACAAGGCATTCTCTACCAGTCAACTTAAGTATATATTTTTTTAATTGGCCTATTCTGTTTGTCATAACATAAGTATTAAGCAAAATTGGAATCAAATCATTTTAGAACTTAATAAAGGAGGATGGGGTTTCGGGATCAATACTTTTATGCTGACGGATAATAATGATCACAGATCAAATTAATGTCATAACTTAAAAAAAAAGTGCTGCCTACATACCTACTTAATGTAATGCCCGTTTTCGCTAACACTAAGGGATACTTACCTATAAGAATGCGGTTGTTTTTTTACGTTTCTTACTGTACTGAGGCAATGCGGAGACTGTGGCCGCGTTCCGAATTGCGCTGTAATCGATTTGATCGTCCAACCGTTTTACCCGTTCCGAATTACCGTGAGCGCGATATCGATGTCCCTTGAATCGTCATAGATGACGTCATGACATGCGCCATCTTGCAATTACACCGACTATGCCGCAAACAAATATCACCGTGAGCGCTGTCAAAAATGACAGTGTTGTGTTGTTTTGATAGGAACTTACCGCTAATATAAACACATCCGTCATCCTTTTCATTACTGGCTGAATCGTCGTTCTCTATCTCAAAATCTGAATTATCAGTCTGAGTTAGAGTCAACCAACATAACTTCCATTTTCAAAAATACGTCTTGTGGAAGGTTTTGGTTTGGGGTTATGTTCACTGTCAACGCGTTCACGGGCGTTCCGAATTGATGACAGTTCTTAACTGTCATAATCGTGATATCTAAATCGGAACGCCAATAATAGGTAGATGTGAGCGCTGTGAGCGATTATTTTCTAATACGGAATGCAACCTGAGTCTGTGTTGTCATTTCTTTTCAAAAATTACTCTGCAAGCATTGGACTAATAACACATAATAACATAGTGACGTAAAAATAGTAGTTAGGTACCTACTATTTTTATAATTACCTACCTACATATAATACTGTAAGTATCTATCTAAGTATGTAGGTATATCAATATCTATATCTATATGTATAGTATATATATATATATATGTAGGTAGGTAATTTAGTATATTACCATTCAGTAAAAAGTATTAAGACTTTTTACAAATTTATAATTTGAATTTAATTGTCAAAAAACTTGACTAAACATTAACGAAAAAAGTAGTAGGTAATGATAGCACGTAATTAGTAAAACAGTTCAGTATCGTAATTAAGTAATGAACAATAATTATTATCTGAAGCGTCAAGTAAGCATTTTGTGTCTTAAAAAGGCCATGAGCAATCGGACCCCATGGTCCTAAAGTTTCATCCCTAAACGGTTCGAAAATACAGTTACCTACCAATAAGGTTACTATATTAACGCTGCTTGAGGCTCCCAGCGGCAGTACCATCACAACACTTTGAGCTAGGAAGATAAATAAGATGGCTATTGAGTATCGACAAATGTTGCGTCCGACACTGAAGGTTTTCCCATCTTCCATTGAAACAAACACAAGCCGTCCAGTCTTTAGCCAACGTCGATCGCGTGCCAAGACATTGGGTTCTAATACCTGCTGGAACGCCGACGCCAACGGTGACAAGAGCTCTTCGGATGATGTCGTTTATGTTCGTGTGCCGCGAAAAGCGGCAGCAATCTGACTTGGATAACAAGTGCCATTCGGCTTCGTTAGGAGTCTTTTTAACCCCATTAGTCTATAATGTTCCAACTGCTGGGGCATAGGCCTCCTCTCTATGAGAGGGAATGGGCTATAATCCACCACGCGGGCATAGTGCGGGATGGTAAATGTCACATGTCTTCGAATTTTTGTTTCCAGGACATGCCGTTTTCCCTACGATGTTTATTTATTTATTTTTGTTTATTTATTCAAAATTACGTAAATAACACCTTAACAGCTATGACGCCAATGCGATGTTACTACCAAGATACACATACCAATACCAAAAACAAACAATTAGAAAAGCAATTAACTCACACTTAAAAAAATACCTACAATTAACAATCATCTCTAAATATTCTCAATGCACTTCAGTGCTACTCCTGTGAACTTCATCAGGCTGCAGTGAAATATATCTACCTCATCTGAAATAATATTTTTTAACACCCTTGCTCGTAAAGCTGATGTAATTCCACCGGTTTTAAATATGTAAAGCGGGTCATAAAAAACGCGTGTGTTACCAAAGCAAATAGTTAAGTTATAGTCCATACAAATTCCATAACAGTATTATTTGCCATTTCAAATATGGAACTGATCGCCGCCGCACGACTCCAGCTAGTGAGCAGCGTGCAGCGCGCTGTTGCTATTCAAATTTCGAACTAATTGCCGCGCGGCCAGTCAGTAGGCAGCGCTAGCGCGCTGTTAAAATGGCGGGAAAGCAACAGTGTGCATTCACAGATTGAGTTTATTTAAAATAAAAATAAAACAGTTTATTCGGTAATTTAAAAACTTGGCTGCATGCTCTAGCGTCTTTGCCAACATTTTCACGCAGCCACGGCAGAAAATAATCCTCGCGCGCGCCATTTTTCTCAAATTTTCTTTTCTTTGTACTTGTATTGTGAATATCTTTTTCTGTTTCCTCGCAAATGTGTTAAAAAACGTCGTACGATATACGTGCGTATTGGTTATAACATGCTCGGCTCAATTACGCCCTCGCCTTCGGCTCGGGCTGAAATTCCGCCTCGCATGTTATAACCATCTTTACGCACTAATATCGTAATGTACTATAACAGTCTTATGGCGCGTGACAAGGGGGCAAACTTGTTCAGGTTAGTCCTAGAGGATGACTCCAGTAGCGTAGGCGTGGGGCGACGCGCACCTCCGCAACCGGGCGGCGCGCGCAGCCCCAGCTCCGCTAACAAATTGGATTGGTGCAGCCAGCCGCGCAGCACCCGAAACACGAAGCTACACAGAGCGACATCCCTCCGCACCGCCAGCCTGCTGTACCCTACCATCCCTATTACAAAGAGATTCGGGTACATGAGCGGGAAGAAGGGGTAGACGCCGTTTATGTTTGCCTCTATACTTACCTAAACTATGTCAAATATCTATACCTAATTTAAGCTTATCCATCTGTTTCCCAGGTGTCCGCCACCATGAAGCTACCACGTTTCTTGGGCCACGTGGCTGGGATCGGCTACAGTAAGCCAACGACGGTGGTCTCCCGACACGAAGACTACACTGTCGGTCAGACGACCGGCGGGCTGTCTGTCCTGTTAACTATACTGTGCATTGTCGACCTTTTTGGAGTCTTCCCGGTTATAACGCTGCCTAAGAGTGTTATTTCTTGTGGTGAGTGTTATACTTTTTTTGTTTCCCCTCGTTACCCCTCGCTAACACAAGTCACAAATATCCATTTAGATATGTCCAAATGGATGCTTAAATAAAAGCAAGGTAAGGTAAGGTTGTTCGCTGAGTTTTGCCGTGGGGTCCTGGGTGTGATTCCCATCTGGTCAAAAACGTGGGCCAGTGGTCAGGGCTCCAGAGAGAGTAACCTCCTCACTATGCGTGCCGTGTTCAGGAGTACTGCTTTCTGAATGAAGCCCTTGACCCAGCCGTGCAATAAGAGCCTCTTAAGGTGTTGGTCGAGGATCTTTGCCCCATGTCGACAAACTCGTGTGTTAAATCAAGACAGTTTGAATCTTCACCATTCTCAGCATTCACAATATTCTCGTCATAGGAAGTGATGTCAACAATCATCGCTTGATGCCCCGGCAATCTACCACCACAATATCAGGTTTATTTGCTAGAATAGTCCTGTCCGTGACGATCGGTTGTTGTTACTATGATGTTGCTAAATAAACACTATGTTTTACACCCAGGTGTATACGGGCTACCGCTAGTCCTGGGAGTATTCGGCCTGCAGCTGTACACAGCAGTATTACTGGGAAGAAGCTGGCTGTTAGCGCAGAAGATCACTCCTAGCATCAAAGAGAAGAATCGGTGAGTTTGTCTTATACCTCAGGATCACAAAAGAGGGCATTACGTACTTCCGACGCCGACGCACAATTGACATTGGTGGTTAGCTCACTTGTTGTCTGGGCCATATTTTTCGGTCTGATCTATTTATGCTATACGGCTCTGAAATAGAAGATCCGAAAGAAGAATAAGGGATGTGGACGTGTTGAAGACTTACCACCACTTATTGATGGACTATGTTCGATATGAGTCTAAAAGAGATGATTTATTTAGGGTCTTGGAATTGAACAGATATTATGAGCATATTCCATAAAATGTTGCCTCAACGACAGTCTGGACAGATTCATGGTCAGATATAAATGTTTTTATGGCACTGTCATTATAAAAGTCCTTATTCAAGAAGAGAGACTGAGGTCTAAGCACCTTTGGACCTATACGTCTTCTGTAAAAAGGAGTAATTCGTCAAGACACAAGTCAAATCTTTGCCGTGTTCAACGACAATCATGAGTAGGAATGTTATTACTATTTGTTTTGTGCGCGGTACATCAGTTTTAAAGCTGTTTTTGTTCCATACCCAGGTTTCCCTACGCGGCAGTAGCTGAATTAGCGTTTGGTGCACCAGCAAAGAGTTTGGTGACCTTCCTCATAGATGCAGCGGTCTTCGGGTCAGGAGTACCTAACTTTATCATTGGTAAGTTTTTCTTTTAACGTTTGCAAAAAATTCAAGTGTACATAAAAAAACAGTCTATTATTAACTGTCCCACCGGCTAACGGGGAAGGCTGGTCAAAGCTGATTGTAGATGGCGCGTCCATAGCTTAGACCCAATCTGACCAATGAGGTCAAACGATTTTGAAATATAAAATGACATTGACAGATTTTCAACCAATGACGATGTTTGGTCCATGCGATGCTAGCGCCATTAGTTTCACCAGTTGCCCACCCCACTGTAACAAAATTGATATTACCCCTCAAATCACCCAAACATTTGCATAGCCATAGCGTATAGGGAAACGAATTTACCTCATTAAATAACATAATACAGAACTCCAAGAGCTGAACTTTCAACGACTGTAAATAAATATCAGCATGGTGGTATTGGATACAGTAAATCTCGATTTGGGCAGCAACAAAGACATAAATCCTCCTCCTGACACTGCCTGAACTGACACTGTGTAGCCGAGAACCTTACCACCCAGGTCCTTACTGTCAGCAGCAGCCGCTTGCGACTTCTTGAGCAGCGAAGTACCCACTGGACCAGTCCCTTGGTAGTCAAATACTCCTGGAGGCCCGGAACTCTTGTAATGCATAGTATTATTTTAATTTTACTTCGGTGTAGAAAAGAGATAGAGAAGAGAAACTATACAGGATGTCTAGCTAGTAGTTCCATCTCTTTCCGACTGGTATCGTCCCTGACCTCTTCTCATTTCTTTTCCATGTGCAGCCTCGCAAACGCTCCAGATATTCTGGTGGAAGATATCGGGCGGGGAGATCGGCATCACGTACTGTGTTTGGATGGTCATCCTCGGACTGCTGTTGTGTCCTGTCATGTGGCTCGGATCGCCTAAGGAAATGAAGTAAGTGCGTACCGGGAGGACGGAACTAGCAGTTAATAGGCATAAACCATAGTACATCAGGGATAACACAAGACTTGCACTACGCGAATTGTTCTTTCTGCTACGACAAAAAAGCGCTGCAAATGTCTGATTGTTACCTAACTCTATAGAGCTTGTACCATGGCAAAACTTGGTGGAGAAATCAGCATTTTATGGAGCCAAAAATCGAAATAGACTTGTAAAATATAATCTGCCTCTAATGTTCACAATACTCAGAAGACACATACCTGTCTGTGTTCCTGTCTGTGAGGTATATTCATGTCGTGGACTTGGTGAGGGTTGGTCGATGCCACTAGTCTTCAGTTCGATTTTAGGACAACCTATATGCTGGACCTCCCAGTATGTTTTCCGTCACCGTTTTGAGAGCGGTAGCGTCAAAGTAATTTTCGCAAGGTTAAGTGTAAAACTTTGTACTTCAGGTCAAAAAACTTGACTCATTATCATGTCATTTTAAAGTTGTACTATACAAAGTCCCATTTTGAATTCGAGTAGACCATATAGCACAGCTTTTCCCTTAGCTCTTGTGAAGGAACTACAGAGATCTTGCCTAGAAACAAGTACATGATAAGCGTCACTTAGCACAGCTTTGGTTTAGACCAAGTTCTCTTCTCTATTTTGCGCTATTGCAGTTTGTCAGTTTTGGGACAGTGACCAAGGTGCGGTTTCGGAGAGTTGAGAAATGTGATGTGAACAACCAATGTGATTGGTCGGTTCCAGCAAGTCTGCTCGCCGCTAGAAACCGAACCTAACGCTTAGCCAAAGTACTAGCAAAGGATCGTTTGTAGATCTCAGCCTTCTTCTTCTTAGCGTATCGATGGCAAACATACGATAACGATATCTGACTTGGGTTCGGAGTCGAATATCCTCGGCCTTAATTTCTACTGATAACATAACCAAAACCGACCTCTTTTACAGGCCCTTAGCGATAACGTCAGTGATAATAGTCACCACGGTAGCCATCACCACGTGGACGTGCATCTTGCGTGACGACACATCACCCACGCCGGTCGCCAACGTGGCGAAGATACAGCCGCAGTTGCAGGACTTTCTTATTGCATATGGGATACTGGCTTTTCAGGTAAGTGTTTGTACTTTACACGCGATCATGATCCGTTTCCATTCCCTCCGTACAAGTATCGCCAAACTTAAACGATAGAGTACTATCGGTCATCATTCTGCAGTGCCCTAATTGCTTGTTGAAGTACGATTGCCGATTTCCATGAGGATGTGCGTATTGTAAGAATGATCACTTAGGGAAACATCGTAAAGAAACCAAACCAGTCTGAGAAATATTTCTCGCCGGCATGTAAAGCCAAGTCAGAGGCCCATGGGTGAATAAAAACCGTCTAACACTTATTTTTCCTCCAGTTCGACATCCACCCAATGCTGCTGACCCTGCAAGTGGATATGAAGGACAGCAAGAAGATCAACGCGGCCGTGCTCGGTGGGTTCGGGATCACGGGCTTCATGTTCGCGGTCACCACAGTTCTGGCAGCTATCAGATACGGCACTGATCTTGATAATAATATACTACAGAGTGAGTTCTTGCTTCTTTTCTCGTATTGTAGGAATCCGCGGCCAAATTGTAAACGGAACCCTATGAATTTCGTCAGTCCATTTGGCCGAACTGCTGAGAGTCACTTTAGAAGAAGATTATTTTTCAGTGTTTTGAGGAAAATTGAAGAGTAGTAGTACATACAGCCCTGATAGCTGTGCACCTCTCAACAATGATGTATGAGGGGTGAAAAGGCACTCCCCGTACTTGAGACCATTATCTGCCGAGCCTTTTCCCAACTACATATTTTAGGGTCGGCTTCCAGTCTAACCAAATGAAGCTAAATACCAGTATTTTACATGGAGCGACTGGTTCATTTAATGCTTAGTGCTGGGTAATACGATACCCCTTGGTAAGACTGGGTTGCAACCTGTTAGTTGGACTGGACTGCAAAAAAATTATCTGCCTTTAGGCGTGTGGGGTATTGAACAAACACATTGTATCGTCAGGGAAATTATTTGTTACGGAAACATACAATTGTTGATTAATATCAGTAGAGATTTGAAAATAAACGGCCTATTTAAGTCGGCAGTCAGTTTGCTTAACCATTCATTCCTGATTCCTCTGACTTTAGCTACCTATTGTTTGAAAATATGTGACATCCACCAACGCGCACTGGGCCCACGTGTTGGACTATGAGTGACTCACCCCTCCACACGGATGATAGATCATTGTGACACTATTGTAATAGCAAGGCCCCCTGAACGATAACTTAATCACGTTAAAACGTCATATAACGACATCATAGCTATGACGGGTTTGTTGAACGTTAGAATAGAGAATTTTAAAACAGGTTTATTAGTTCTAATGAGCATTTTAACTAATGAGAGGACTTTTATGAATAAGACAGTAATTATTTATTTTCTGTTCAGGTATACCGTCATCGATACCGCTGTACCTGATGTCGTTGCTGGTGACTCTTCAGCTGTGCCTGTCCAGTGCCGTCAGCCACTCGGCGCTGTTCCAACATATTGAAGATATACTCAAGATTCCTAGAGGTACGTGGGCGTACTATGCCATATCGAATGCCAAATAATCGAATATCAATTGATCGACCACTATAAATCGAACTATAGTTTTAATATTTTCCATGTTACATGTGTATTTTCATGTTTGTTTCAGATTTCTGCTTCCAACGCTGTCTTATAAGATCAAGCATAGTAGCTTTTGCCGTAATTCTAGCTGAATCTGTCCCTAGATTCGACTTAGTCATGGGTCTAGTGGGGTCCACCTTAACAGGACCTTTAATGTTTATATGTCCGCCGGTATTCTTTCTCAAACTATGCTATATGAAATCAAAGATGCGTTCTACACAATCCTTGTATAAACTGACTGAGAAACTAAACGGAACGCAAAATGGAACTCAGAATGGTGGGGCTCAAAATGGCGGGGCGCATAATGGCGTGGCGCAAAATGGCGGGGCGCAAAATGGCGTACCTCAAAATGGCGCGGCTCAAAATGGCGGGACGCAAAATGGTGACCTGTCAAAAAGCCCGCTAATAACCGACGCTTTACATACAAAGTATAAAACGTTTACTGAATATGCAATAGAAATCAGAGAAGAAGACGAGTATGATATTAAGTGGTACGATGTTGTATTAGCTTTAATTGTGATGACTATAGGTATACTAGCTACTATTGTTGCGACTTACTCGAGTTGGTCGAATTCTATATCTTATGCGACTTTTAGCCCGCCATGTTTGATGAACGCTACTGAGGCGGCTAGGAGTTTCCTACAAATACCTATGTCTATTTAGAAATTAAGCTAGATCTTTAATTTAAATTCAGAGGGACCAGACCCCTTAGTTTTAGCTAGGGAACGACTTTTCGCCATCCCTCCTACAACGATCGTCAGGGATTTTTTTGTTAAGCAACTTATTATTAGACACCCTAATGGTATAACCACTTTAAGTGTACAGTTAAGGGTGGTGTTGCTTGACAAGAAAATTGGCATCGATACGTCAAACCTGGTAACATTTATTTTAATTCTGTGTTTTCCCGCCTGCACGGATAGTTAAAGTGGACAACCACCAGCACATCAAGCTACAACAATCTGTTAAATGTCTTTAACCGATTTTTAACTATAACGTTAAGGCATTTATGTTCAAGGTTGATTGGGAAAATTTGACAGTTTCGGGTTGTTGATGATGTGTACACATAACACACACACACACATCAATGTGCGTCGGTACATCAATTTGCCGTGTTATAGCCATTTTATAGAACTTTCAAAGAATAACTGTCACTGTTGTCATCTGGATATAGATACGAACTATGTAGTAAGTAGGTAGTCCAATGGGGAGGCTAACTGTGGAACTAATGGCGCTAGCATAGTTGGCACCCAAACATCGTCATTGGTTGAAAATGTGGTAATGTCATTTTATATTTCAAAATAGCTTAACCTCATTGGTCAGATTGATACCAACTATGGTGGCGCCATCTGGGATTTACTTTGCCTTAGCCACCCCATTTGGATAAGGTGAAAGCGTCAGGGTAGGTATTTTTTCAAGGTCAAAGTCATTCCTCGACCTGTATGAACTTGGAGGGTTGTATTGATGATTTTGATGATTATAATTCTGTAACTACATACGTCTTACAGTCGCGTACATTATTTTAATCAACATGCAACCTAGCACTGGCCTGCAAATTGAATTTCGAGGGCTACCCTGTAGTATCCACCTTAACAATAATGTTTCCCCGAACTTTACAAAAGACTCAACGCCAATACTTGTGGCAGTCTTAGTCCAAGAAGGACGGTGATCATTTAGTACTTACGAGATACCTATATGGTTTCTAATTAAACTGATGTTGTCCCGCTCTCACTTTCTATGACCGCGTCTGCCACGAACATTGGCACATTTTTATAAATCCTGGCTTTACTTAATATCAACCATACTATGTATTTAATCACTCTTAAGCCTGGTTTTCACAGGCCCAGTAGCTGGCGGATAGTGAAGGACAGTTAAACTGTCCAGCAGCTAATGGGTCCGTGAAAACAAATTTGAGCCGGTACTGACCGGTCAGCTACTTCAAAATGTTTTGTTTCTACAGTCCACTGACCTTCCCCCACTCCCACAAGGACAGCTACTGGGTCGTCACTCGCTCCATACGAACGCAACTGGTGGGTCAGAAACACCTGGCCAGAACTAGTAACACAGTAGCTGTGTACTGCTGTCTCCTATGCAGACCCAGTAGTGAGAACACGTTGGGAAACTGACGGTACTGTATAGACAGCAGAATGTACAGTTGCTGAGTACTGGGTGGTCAGAAACTGGGCCTGGGCCAGGCTATAAGCGCCGTGAGTGCCATGTTTTATTATATAAGTTATATGTTGATAAATTAAAAATATACCAAAGTGGGTTTTATTAATCCAATTGTTGGTTAAACGTTACTTAGTTGACCATTTCTATGTTTGATAGAATTATTTTGTAAGTATGTATGTTCAGTGTAGTTAGATAAATTAAAATATATTTACATTGTTTTAATATTCGGCTTGTACTGGCTCATAGTGAATATTATATTATATTAATAAATTCCTAAAGCTGCATTTCACAAGCGCGTCAACCATTGCATTACAAACCTTATGTCAATTAGGTAAATTCAAAGTCACATGATACTAAGCAATGGTGTCGATTCTGTTGTGCACAATTCAATAATATGTCAATTAAATTTGACAGCTCTAAATTACGTCCGTCTCTTTCTCGTTTTATTAGAGAGAAAAAGATAGCAATAGCCTAAATTAAGTTTAGTTTGTGCACGACAGAATCGACACCAATTAATGACAAATTATTTTTGTCAATATTTTTAATGACTAATGATAATGTCGTTATTTCGTAAAGTATAAGATACTTGTACAGGTTTATTTTTAATTGCTAATATATTTACTTACTTAATAATCAAGAATAGATATGGAGCGTATTGTTTGCCTCTCATTTGCAGAGCCCGTGTGTGAGCAAGAAGCTAATAACGAGAGTAATATAGTGAAACTGCCACTTTAAGTCAAATTAAATTAGTAGGCGATACTTCACAAACGTGACGGAAGAAAATTTGAAAACGCAAAACAGTGAGTTTATGTTTTTTGTGGTACTTACTTGAAATGTGAGTTTAGAAGATGAGTTTCTTTTTGTTTTATAATATCGTGTTTAAATTTCGATCGATACATAACAGCTGAGCCAATAGGGAATTTGCATGTACCTTTTTTTCACTTAAATCAATAAAGTACAGTACTATCAAGTATCAATCCAAGAAAATAATTAAAAGTTGAGTTCAACGACTGCTTGTCGCTCAAAAAAATATACTAAACTTCTACAATTTTCTACGACAGTTCAAACGTCCGTGACTGTCGTGGCCATTCATGTCATAGCGTTTGTCGTCATTTCCGTCTATCTGCCTTATTAAGTTTTTACTCTTATTAAAATCATTTTACTAAATGTATGTGCTTTAATCAAGCAAACATTGCAATAAAAATATTATAATAACATATTAGTGAAACTTCAAGTAGTTTTCAAATAAGTGTTTCATTGACACATACTTAAACGTTTGACGTCACTACCGGCGACGATGCGTTTTGAATTTGCGTTCCATTTCACCAAAAACATGCTACATAAAATATTAAATTGTATAATAAATGTTGTATTAGAAAGATAAACAAGTGTACCACAATGTTTATAATTATGGGCCAATACAAGGCATTTTTGAGGAATAGAAAACGTTTTGAATTTCTTGCATAATGTATAAAAATTATTATAATTTAATTAATATTCTATTACAATATTTTTTTTTTAAATAGGGGTATATGCATGATTTTTTTATCACTTTAAACAAAGCGTAATAACATAAGAAATAGCAAAGTGATTTATGTTTAATATCTATAAACGACGTACAAAATCCATACTAAATTCCGTTTATCTAGAAAGAGATAGAAACAAAAGTTTAAATGGTTATAACTTTTGTGTTGTTTGGCCGATTTATGTCTTTTTTCGCTTTATGTCATTATTTTTATAGTACTTTAACATTCCTTATCGAAATAAAAAAAGAAAATTTATGTATATTCCCTATTCGGATTTAAATTACCGATGAAACATTTCTAAATACGGTACAGAAAGATGAAATGAATAAGTGGTAACCGTTTTCGCGTCGGTGGAGATTCCAACCTGTTTAGGCTTGCCCTTGGCAACTCGCTTGATTTGAAGCTATGCTGCAGCCTTTTTTTATTTGTTATTTTTTTTTTTTCGGATGGGAAATCATCAAATGACTTCTCCCGCTCTGGGCGGAGCAGGAGGGAGTGTCAGACTTTTACTGACTAAAACCCATCCATGTTCCTTCATCGCCCTTTGTGTTCCGGGGTCACGGTATCTCTTTCGAACAGTCCCGCAACCCCGGCAGGCATCGGTCCTTCCTATGGCTGACTCTCTTTGAGGCGCGCGTGAAAGGTGAGGACGCCGTGGCGTCTCTCCAGCAACTCCTCAAAGAAGGGACTTATCGCCACTATCGTGGCGTGCCCTGCACGGGGTGGCGACAGTCGCTCTCTCCATGTCGCAGCTATGCTGCAGCCTTAGGGTGCTTTTCCACCAGAGATGTGCTGATGATGCAGCTATGCTGCGAGGATGTAATAGTTAAGCTGTGAAACTATGTGACCGTATCCACTGTTACAGCTATGTAGCGGTAAGATGTGCTATGAAGATGCGCCGCCGCAGAGTAGCTGCGCGAGGAAGATGCGCAGCTCGGGCTATGCGATGTATTAGTAGGGAAGCGGGTACACTCTGCTCTGCACACACCACACACCACACACCACTCGCGACCATCCATAGCACGCATGCTTCCATATAAAAACATATCTTAGTTGAATCCGTTTCAACCAGTGCTAAGCTATGTGCACCAATGAATATGATTCGTGGATATCAAACGCATCCATAGCAACGTAGGTTAGCACATCTCTGGTGGAAAAGCACCCTTAGGTGGTGCACACTTGTAACTGAACTTACTACTACACTTCTCCTCCTTCTTCTTCTTTCTTCTTACTTACTTACTTACTTATTCCAACTGTCGATGACTTTAGATCATCAAATACCTATCAATTTTTTGTGTTATATCTGTGGAGTACAGCTAGGTAATTTTATTTGACCCTAGTTTAAAAAAAAAGACAAATTTAAGACCACCGTTAGCTTCTGGACCTTGTTCCTGATGCCGATGGGGATATCTATTTTTAATATTTTATTTTTTTAAATATTTTAAATGGAATAGATACTTAAGAGAAATTATGAATAAAGGATAATTTTGTTGTAATTTTAAAATGACGTAAATGACAAACCATGATATGACATGACTTAAAAAACTATAAAATAAAACTGATAGAAATCATTTGAATTGTCTTTTATTCAACGTAACAATTAATAATACAATATCATTACAACAACGTTACATCAGTCATTACATTACATTACAAACAAGCCCGATACATTTTATAGGAACAACAAATTTTTAAAAAGAAACTATGTCTTTCTTCCTTTTTTATAATTATGATTACAGAATTGTTAGATATTAACGATACACAAACAGACTGTTTCATGCTGAGCGAGCCTATTGCAATCAACCGGGCTCATATCCAGACTCCGTGGCTGCTACTGAGAATTTCCGCCCCAATAACCTTTTGCCCGACCCGGGAATCGAACCCAGGTCCTGATGCTCAGCAGTCGCGCTTGCGAACACTTGACCAACGAGGCAGTCAGCTAAATATATGACAGTTACTTTTGAAATTACTACGTTCCATTTTTCAGATTGAACACAAACAATGGTGTCGATGCTGTTGTGCACAAACTAAACTTAATTTAGGCTATTGCTATCTTTTTCTCTCTAATAAAACGAGAAAGACGGACGTAATCTAGAGCTGGCAAATTTAACTGAACTAATATTTCCATACAAATTAAGGGTGCACGTAAAAACATGTCGACTAAAAACACGGTGAAGCGCAAGGCATAAACTAGTTTGACATCTCTAACTTAGTTCATAGCTATAGCCGTACTTTTCTCGCACTGCCTTTTAGAAAAATATAGCAAAAGCCTAAATTAAGTTTAGTTTGTGCACAACAGAATCGACACCATTAACGCAGGTATGTATGTGTATGAAATAACCTATCAATACATTAACTTTTTTTTAAATCGTTAAAAATAACAAAAACTTCAAGCATTTTTTTAGTTTATTAAACATTTAGAAGACATTCTCTGGTATACTTTACCCGTAAAGAGAGTAGGTGGGGGGAAGGGGGGGGTTATTTTTTTTCTTTTTCTTACATTTTATAATATCGTTCAACCCAGCCTAGTACAAAAATAACCTTTTCTTCAATCGCATCATAAACATAGGTACCTTAAACAGCGTTTAGCCTATAAAACAAAATTATTATTATTTATTAGTATTTAGTGAATATCATGTGATTTCTATTATTATTGCACGTCTACGAAGTACGCAGTACGGAATCCACGTATTCAAACGCCGCATTCACATCATTTACACTCAACAATATTATGGCATTATTAATAACATAAATAAACGTTACCTGTTTACTGTTAGTAGTAAAAAAAAAAAATATGAAAAAAAAAGATGGAAGCCTAGAAACAAACGTCTTATTAACAAAACTAAAACACGATATTACTATGAATTCGAATAATAAATGCAACAATTTTAAATTAAGACAACAGAATATAAACAAATCATTCAAAAGTGCTAAGTTTGTGATGTTGGGAAAAATAAAATTGATTACCCAATGTGAATGGCAACTGTGAAACTAATGGCGCTAGCATAGTATGTTCCAAGCATCGTCATTGGTAGACCAATGACGATGCTTGGAACTAACTATGCTAGCGCCATCTGCTTTCAGCTTTCACCGGCCAACTTATTTTGCCTAGAATCGAATTGCAACTGTCACTATAACAGTTGTTACGAAATTTGACGTAATGTGTATCAATAATTAACAATTGATTTTTCTAATTGTCCAAACAAATTATGGAAATTCTTGAATCTTTTGAGAATATGCTAAACACATTTTAAGTGATTTGAAAATATACCAAAAAAGATTAAATTTTAAAATAATATCCCATGGTTTTATAACTACTGGAACTAACGACAAATAAAACGTTCTGAAGAATATGTTCTGTATACTAAAATAAAAATAACTTTGCATTGTTATAGGACCCCTGTCTGGTTGCCCAATCGCTATTTATTACATGATGCTATTAGTGATATTTATAGCGGATAACAGGAAGACTTCAATCAACTCCTTTTAAGGGAACACACTTATCGACATGTAATCTACTTGAGCCGATCCCTCATCAACACAATATTTGTCGCATTTCGTTGGACACGGTGTCAAGTCGCGTCTTCCGAAGTATTCCGAACAGAAATAAGGCACATGACGTTTCGTTTTTACTGCATGGACATTCAGCTCTTTTTGATCTACCCAAACCGATTCCACGTCGACAAGTTTGGTTACTCCATAAGGCCGACACCGTCAAATAATATATCAGCCTTTAAATTACGTTCTCGTCTTATCAATTTGATTGCTACAAAAGAAAATATTCTTGCACATGATTTAAAAAAAAAAGTAGGAACATTATTATGAAGAAAAAAGAATTATAAGTTTAAAAAAATATTTTTAAAGATTTATATAAGTTATCGTCAGTTGTCAAAAGATATAAGTACTTAATATAAAAAATTTAATAATCTACACAAATTCTTTAAGCAATCTTAAAACTGCCCAAAAATAACAGTAGGTTTTTACTTTACGTAGTTTCCGAGTATTTGCGCATTGCGTTATCCGGATCCGAGAAATGAGCAATTTCCGATTGCAGTTTCATCTTTAATTCGGAACGAACTCAAATCTCCAAATCAATTTTTTTTTTTACCGTTTGAATATTGATTAAGGCAACCGGTATAAACATTTTCTGTTCCCAAGTTCAATAAAAGACATATTACAGTACAGGTACACTTACAACACCAAAACGAATCTTAAGCATTCAGTTTAGGCATCTCAAGCTGTTTCCCGAACAACTTACGAATTAATTTCTTATCTAACTTCCCCATCGCGTTCCTTGGCATTTGGTCAATAACTAACATAGTTTTAGGAAGTTGGTACGGCGCTAATTTCTTTCCAGCTGATTCTTTTAGCTCTTTAAGTGTTAATTTAGCATTTTCCTTAAGAAGTATTACTGCTCCAATGATTTCTCCGTAACTATCGTCTTCTATACCCAAAATGGCGGCGTCGGCTATGCTCGGGTGATCCAAGATGGCGGATTCGACTTGCAACGCGCTTACTTTGTATCCCCCAGTCTTAATAATGTCCACGGAGGTTCGTCCCAGGATTCTGAACTTACCGTTCTCGAAGGAGGCCGTGTCGCCCGTACGGAACCAACCGTCGAGTGAATCCGAGCTATCTAGTTTTGGGGATCTGTTCCAGTACCTGAAAGATGTATGATTGTTGTAGTATCAACATGATCAGAGTAAGGAGTTCCCACTACTGAGACCGAGCCTTATTTATGAGGTGTGGGGCCTATTGCACCACGTGGGGGATGCGGAGTGGTAGATGTCGCATGACTATACATTTTTCTGATCCTATGTCATGTCAAGCAGTGGTGGTGAGTTTAAATTATACAATGTCCCTAGAGGTTAAAGCCTCGCCTCTCATGCACGAGGTTATGGGTTCAAATCTGGGTAAGTAGTACCAAAGTGTGAGCAAGCGTGGTGATCAATGCTCGTGCCTTTTCTGTATGAGAAGAGTTTTGCCCAGCAGTGGGACAGTAATAAGCTGGTATAATGTACTTTCTGGCCTGGGTTCAAACCCACGGCCTGCAATGCGAAAGTTGGGGCCGTTAGTTACCAGAGCCATCATTGCACTGCTCTATGTGTAGCATCGGAACTGATTATTTTGGATTCAATTCCTTGGTAGTCTTAAGTTACATACAATATTTGAAAGTGACTACTTTCACTATGACCTGCTAAATAGTTTAACATAACATCAGGTTCCGATTTTTTGTTTTAAAAAGGAAATACCAATATTAATTAAGGGGCTCCCCCATGCACACTAGCGCCACTTTAGTTAAAAAATCAGAACTATTAATTGTGTATTTAACGAAATACACAATTAATATAAAATCTGATGGACAAAATCAATCTTTTAGTTTTCTAAATTATTTACGTCTGCTTAACTCATTGAAACATAGCTCGCTGTCGTTACAGATACAAAATGGAAAAAAACGGCCGTTTTTAGCAATTTTTCTAACTGTAACATGCCCCTTAAGGTGAATGCTCCAACCAGCCCGCGAAAATTTCTAACGTAATTTCTTACGTTTTTTGAAATTTGCAGGCCAGTGCATGGGTGTATCAACCTACCTAGCACTGGCCTGCAAATTGCAAAACACGTAAGAAATTTTGAATTTCGCGGGCTACCCTGACGCTTTCACCTTAAGTAGTTTTAATAACTTCATTAGAGCAGTTTTAACATAACATCACGCCTGTAATTCCCGAAGAGTTAGGCAGTTGTGTACCTAAAAGTACACTCTTACTTCGCCAGTTATGTTTAAGTCCCATGTAATAGGGCCTATTGCCATCAATCGGGCACAATTCCAGACTCCATGGCTTCTATTGAGAAATTCCTGGTAGATAATCTAATAACACTTTGCTCCACCCGGGAATCGAATCTAGGATCTCAAGCTCAGAAATAGCTGTTGTGACCACTACATGAAACTACTAGTAATTGTAGTGGTAGTAATAATAAATTGATAATTGCTCTCTATTGACGACCCGAATGGCGCAGCGGTACTGAGGCTGCCTTACGTTCTTAGGGTCCCGATTTCGAATCCCGGTAGAAGCAAATGTTTGTGTGATGAGCATGGACATTTGTTTTCGAGTCATGGTTGTTTATATGTATAATAAGTATGTATTTACAATCAAAAAGTATCCTTGTAGTATATCAACTATCTGGTGTCCACGACACAAGCGTCGTTGCTTAGTGTGGCACTAGATGGCGCTGTGTGTAATGTCCAGCGATATTTATTTATTTTAGTTACATTAAAAAAAAAAGGGATATTTTTTCACATAATGGGCCACGCAACATACAAGTAGGAAACTTATATCTGTCAAGTGTAATCTCATATTGATAATAGAAAATTGTAAATCTCGCATTATTAATTCAAACCCAAATCTATGACGCGTGTCAGAATCAATCTTTCTTAGTGTTTCAAACCAAGGTAAAACATCACAAAATGACCTTATTTAGCAGTTTTAATGAATTTAATACGGTTTTTTTATCTTCAATTTGCGTCATTACTAGTAACTAAGAATACCTTTTTAACTAATGCATACATATCGGAAATATATGCGTTATGGTTATGTAAAAATGCTAATTTATGTGTAGGCTAAAAATAGATTCGTTTAAGTTATTAATGAAATGTAGAATTGAGTTGATTATAAATTTGTGACGTACGTTATAAACGGTCGTTGTCGTTATATAAATCCATCCATAAATTACGTCACACGAATTTCATAGTTAGTTAAAATAATTAATCGTTTTTAGTTTTGTAAAATTTTTAAAATGTTTCATTTGATGTTAATTTAATAAAAAATAATTTAAATCAAAATAAAACTAATTTCGGAACTGCTTTTTTAATTCAATAATTTGGAAATGTAAAATTACAAAATATGTGACATCACACTAGGGCGGGGAGGGGGGCAGGGGGGGGGGGGGCAAAATAAAAATAAAAAACTTGGCCTTTAAAAATTATCTAAAACTTTGTATAGTGTGTGTTTGCCGACTATACATTTGTGCGTCAACCTGAGACTACAATGAAATCTGGAATCAGTTCCATTATTTCATTCATATTTTTAATAAATCTTTATTAATAGATTGCAAGGCCGTAAGAAGCTAATCATACTCAAATAGTAATAAAAAAACAGCATGTCGGCGCCACTATCGACTTTCAAATTAACATAAAAAATGTGCATAAAATCAAATGCATTCAATTCATTCAACTATGGAAAATAACCTAAGTGAATAAATAACTACAAATACTGATTTGCTAATTATTTATTTTGTCGTATAATATCGTTTTATTAACCAACTTCTAAAAAAGGAAGAGGTTATGTTATCAATTCTACGCATGCATTTCTCTGTGATTACTGTTCAGATTTTCGTGATTCTTTTAATTTGGTAGAGGAAGCTTGCGCGGTAGTCCCATATAATTTTTATTGACTTTACTTGGGTTGTTTAAGAGTTCTAACACGTATTTTTATGGTTTCGTACCCAAAGGGTAAAAACGGAAACCTATTACTAAGACTACACTGTTCGTTTCTCTGTCACCAGGCTGTATCTCATAAACCGTGATAGTAAGACAGTGAAATTTTCACCGATGATGTATTTCTGTTGCCACTATAACAACAAAAACAGAATAAAATAAATATTTTAGTGGGGCTCCCATACAACAAACGTGATGCCGTTTTTGCTCGATATTAATAACGGCAACTGGTAGACGCTTGAAATATTCACAGAATATTTTGTTGTATATACATTAAAAAAAAAAAAAAAAAAACATACAACTGTATTTTTTTTGCCGTTTTATCTAATGTTGTATATAAGATACGGTACGGAACCCTTCGTGCGCGAGTTCGACTCGCACTTGGCCGGCTTTTTCTTCTTGGCCTTTGTTGACGACATGATGATCCCTTAATAACTTTTATTTAAAATATAAAAATTATTCATCACAAGAATTTGTGTGGGATACTACAACTAAAAAAGGCAAAACTTTTATGGAAAAAATAAAATCAGACTTCCAAAAAACCCCTAATAAAGTCTAAAATAACTTTATTTTCGGAAGTCGGTGACTTTGTTTCATTGAAATTTTTTGGCACCGACTTCGGTAAGTTAGTATATTTTAGTTTTTTTTTTGGAAGTCGGTTATATTTTTTGCAAATCAAAGTTTTATAAAATCAAAAATGAGCATAAAATAAACAAATCTTACCTAGAGAACACAGCGGGTCCCCTGATAAGCAGCTCTCCCGTAAATCCGTTGTCGCCCACATCCTTGTGTTTGGTCTCCTTGGAGGGCTGCCAGTCGTAACCCTCGGACTCCACAAAGTAGTCCTTCGTCGACAGACCGAGACGGTCGAGGCATATCTGTACACAAAATTACTAGATTATTTTTAAACGTTCTAAATAAACCGAACTGTTTTAAACTCTAAGTGTAACTATTTACGGCTGAAATTCACGGTGAAGGTTTCATCATATACAAGGTATAAACGGACCAATCACGAAGCCGGCAACCAAGAATTCTATACATCAAATTAAGTAACTCTAATCTACGCAAATAAAATTGCTGGAAATCGACTTTTTTTTTTGGGTTTAAAATCACGTGTACAAAACATTGTACTTATGGATGCATTGAATAGTACGGAGGTCGTGGAGGTGTTTAAAGTAAAAATCTAACATTAAAAAAATGCATTTCTTTTTAAACTTGTGAAATAGCTGAAACCTTGACCCCCAATATCTTCGTAACTAGAAGGTTCCCAGGTATGGTCTAGAACAAAAAATATCGCAATGACGACGGGGAGAACCATTAATTTTTGCCTTTGTTAAGGATACACCCTTTACGTAAGGGCGAAGTTTACTATGATGAAAAGAGCGGAAATCGAAAGTGTAGGGTAAACAAAAACTCAGCTTGTAATCTTAGATAAAAAGATTTCATACCTGTGTTTCAGGCACCTGTGTCTCCACAGTGACCAATGGTTCCAACTCCCCGGTATCCTCCCTCGTGGAGACGATCCTGGCTTCCACCCCCGGCAGGGGTAGTCCCACGCACCCCACAGTCCTCGCCTCCACAGGTCTGTAGGGGTTGCTCAACGCCATCCCCACTTCTGACATGCCGAAACGTTCGAGAAGCCGCATGCCGGATATCTGGGGAATAATGGAGAATTTAGGGAAGAATAATGGGGAACAATGCTGCCGAAGCAAGGTTTTTGTTTAGGCTATTTCTTTGCAATATTCATTACTCAAATGCGGTCCCTTTCAATGGAGTAGGTGACACACCAATTAATTGAGATACTTTTTAAGAGCTGTCAAAACGCGGTTCTCTCATAGATTTAGTATGGCAATAGACAACTGTGACGTCACTGTTTGGTCAACTCAATGACTCAACTATTTATTGATTTCAAAGCAACTAAAAATCTAATTGGCAATTAATTGAAAATAAATCGGGTTTTCAGGCCCAAAATAAAGTGTTTTTTTAGAGATTGGTGTGTTGGAATTATTGTTTAATGGTGTCATCTACCCTATTATGACCACAGAAACGGGCATGGTTACCCAGTAACTGGGTTGTGCAGGTCAGACCGGCAGTCGTTTCATGTAAACTACTGGTATACAACTGGATCCAGTTAGATTCTGACACTAGACACTATCTCTTAAGATACAGGATACCCTAGCTTAAGAGACAGAGTTTAATCTATTGTGTACAGATTTTTAAAGCATCTAAATGTTTAATGTAAGTATTCTCTGCCATTAATTTAAAATTGTAGTCTGAAAGTACAATTATCTGTGTTTTTGGGAAAAAAAAAATTTATTTGTTTATTATTCCATGAGTCGGCCATGCCTTATAAATTATGGTTATGCCTCGAGAGGCTTGTGTAAAAATGTACAAGTAAGTGTGCATGTTTGTAAAAGGTTATCTCTGAAAATATCGAACCGATTACAAAAATTCTTTCACTGAAAGAAAACAACACTATTCCCCAATTGGCATAGCATTTGATCCTAGAAAAATGCTCAAAATATCTGGAATCTCACCTCCTCCCATTTCAAGAACAGCTGAGCGGGCAGCGGCGCAGACCCAGCCACCATGAGCCTCATCCTGCTGCCCAAGGTAGTCCGCACGTACTCCGCGGTCTTCGCGTCGGAGAACATGCGCTCGTGGTCAGCTACCAGGCGCGCATACATCGCGGGGACGCCGTGGAACACGGTCACTTTGGTCTCGTCTCGTTCGCCCATGCCGAGGAGGCGCGACCAGACGGTGTGTGACGCGAAGGATGGCAGCATTCGGAGTCTGTTGGAACGGTAAAGGAGTTGATTGTTGAATACCAATAAAAATGGAGGGAGTAGAAACTCATGCATAAAGCAAGGATACAACGACAGGCGAACGAGGCTACGATCGCGTGTTGCGGAAGACGCCCGCGGTCAAGCTGCTGTGCGCAGCTTGGTATTATAGACTTAAAAGACTGTTAAATCCGTTCCGATCCGATGCGATGCAAGCCGTTTGGTGGAAATCATCTTTTACGTGCCAAAAGTAATAGTCACCTTAAGGGATGTTTTATGTCAATATAATGACACTTTCTTACTCAATGGGGAGGCTAAGGCAAAGTAAATCTCAGATGGCGCCACCATAGTTGGTCTCAATCTGACCAATGAGGTTAAGCTATTTTGAACTATAAAATGACATTACCAAATTTTCAAACAATGACGATGTTTGGGTACCAACTATGCTAGCGCCATTAGTTCCACAGTTAGCCTCCCCATTCATAACGTGACACTGCATAATCGTAATTTTGTAGGTATTTGCATAATTAAAGTTGTCTGCGGGCGTGTGATGCGGAGAAATGAGAAAAACGTCATGAGGAAAGTGTTGAGTATGAATGTTGACAGGTATAAGAGTAGAGGAAGACCAAAGAAACGACGGATGGACTGTGTGAACGATGATATAGCAAGAAAAGAGGTGTCTGACGAGATGACGAGTAATCGAGAAATGGAAAAACAAAACAAGCTGCGCCGACCCCAAATAAATTAACATAAGGGCAAGACACTGATGATGCTGATTACATAAATAAAGCTTTCTGGCGCTAGCCAAACTCAAACATTAATCAATCATGATTAATCAATCTCAAGCATTTATTTCAATTAGACCATTACGGCACTTTTGAATGCCAAAATTAGAAATAAAAAACAAAGCTACAAAATCAAAATCAAAGCATTTATTTCAAGTAAGCCAGTTACAGGCACTTTTGAATTGTCGAAATAAAGATGAAAATTAAATGTAGCTACAGTCCCAGTCACAAGACATAAAAACTGTGAAAGTACTATAGTTGCCCATTCCCTAGCGTAGATCTCTATGGAGAAGAACGGGCAAGAAACTCCATGGACACTCTTTTAAATCAGAATTTTGTTACAAAATCTTGGTTACATCATTCATGTTGAGATGGTATATTATGTGAGAACAATGTAGCAAGATGTGTACGTTAAAAGTGTCCACAGCAAAAACACACAAACAAAAAAAATACAATTCAAAATAATTCATTCAAATAAGCCATGGCAACTAAGAGATGACCAGTCACAACTGACAGCGCCCGTTCACGGACATGACGCATGGATCAGCACCATTCAACTCAACCATTTTAAAGGGAACTAAATGATCCGACACATGCGCCACCATCAGCGAGACATTTGACAGTCCCAGTCACAAGGCATAATAACTTGAGAAAGAACTGTAGTAGCCTAAAAGCTAAAGAAATAATGACTTGTAGACGTCATACCTTGCCCCCGCAGCGAGGGACGCTAGCATAGAGTTGAGCTGGCCGTGTATGTGATGCAGAGGCAATGTGTGCAGGACCACGTCGTTCGCGGTGTATTGCCACGCGGAGTGTAACGCCGATATCTGCGTCTGGAGCATGCTGTGCGTCCATATTACGCCTTTAGGTTTGCCTGTTGTACCTGACGATGATTAAAATAGTTTTTTTTTCTTTTATAAAGGCTGTAAAACACCTCTTCACGAAGCCGAAAGGCACTTGTTCTCCTCGTCATTGCGATCATTTTTTTGTTCTACACCATACCTGGGAACTTTCTAGTTACGGAGATATTGGGGGTCAAAGTTCCGACTTTTTTAGTTTTTTTTTAAATACAAAGTCGTTTCCCAGCAATAATTTTTGGCGGCTTCGTGATGAGGTCTTTTACACCCTGTTTAGAAAAGAAAGCGAATATGTTATAGTCACAACTGTTAATCTCTCAAAACCACTTTTGAAGGTACTAAGTTTGGATTCAGAACCACTTTTGCTCTATGACTTTTGGAAATCCTTTACTTTTTTCAGTTTTGTAGTCCATTATAAGCCTATTTATGTTACAATTATGCAATATCTAATCAGGAATCAATCAACATAAAGAAATTATCTTCCAGAGAAGTTCTAAGATCTCCGAACCTAACTTAATCATATTAAAATAAAAGTGAGCCGTCGCGGGACGCTTGGCAGATGTAAAACATCGAAATTATTTTTACAAGAAATATGCTTAAAAAAAAACAAACATAAAATAAAATGACTCGATTCACAAAAAGAAAAAGCACTCTGTGCCCCGAGACCAGCTAACTTGTTGTAAACGTGTGCTTATGCTGCTTCAAACACGCGATTTTCATTTGTTTTGCCACGGCATGCGTTGCGACGCTCGCCACGCGATTTTTGGTTTACCTGCGCCTATAGATGTTTCACATCAAAAAAACAGGCTATAAATTAATTAAAATTCACACTTACCACTAGTATAAATAATAATCGCCTCATTTTGTCCATACCAAGCATTGGTCCTGCCTACATCGGCCAAACTATCCTCAGGCTTCGTGTTCAAGAACGACGTGTTCGGCTGGTACAACTGAGCAGTCAACACGTTGTCTCTGCCCGTGACTAGCAGGGGTGTCTTCACGTCCAACGTGATTGGTCGAAGGATCTTCTCGTACTCTTGAGTACACACTACAAGACTTGCTGAACTGTCTGTGAGGAAGTATGTCAGCATGTCTGGCGGATGCAGCGGGGTTAGGGGGACGGCTGTAAGAGAGAATTGAAGATTTATTGCTGGCCACGATGAGTTTTCACCGTAGCATTATAGTGTTCCCACAGCTGGGACACAGGCCTCCTCTCTATGAAAGGGAATGGGTATAAACTTATAATTCACCACGCGAGGCCATCGCGGGTTGGTAGATGTCACATGTCTTCGAATGTTTAGTTCTAGAACATGCCGGTTTCTTTAGGATGTTCTCCTTCACCGTTTTGAGAGCAGTGGTGATGAAATAAATTACACAAAGTAATGCGCCTGCTTGAGTTCGAACCCACGACTTACTGCTCGTATGTCGGGGACGCTACCACTGGGCCACCGCTGCTCTCGGCATTAGATGACACGCGCTAAAGCGCGCTCGGAGTTGATATTTCCTATTTAAAAAAATAAAATAAATGTATAGTAATATTTAGGCATTGATTTAAGTGGCGTTTGGCGTTAGTGAATACGAGTATTAGATTTTAACCCCCAAATGCTAACTCATTTTTCTATGGCGATCTGAAGGATTTTTAAACAAATTAATAAACTATTGCTTTGCTTCATACATTTTGTGCTTGAATCATTTGTCTGCTCAATAATGTAAAGATCGCAATGAATATTGTGAAATTATCTAAAACTAGCTGACCCGGCGAACTTCGTACCGCCTTAGCGTAGCAATGATGCACTACTTTATTTTGTGTAGCTGACCTATCTTAGGTATGAGTACCTATTCAATTTGAACTGGAATCTATAATATCCTCTATATATAAATGAATCCATAATACCTTGGTCTCGCTATACCTGAAAAGGACCTTACTAATTTAATTAAATAAAAAACAAAATATATATTTTCATAATAGTGTTTATTCCATAGGATTCAATAATTTCACTAATGTTTTTACAAATCGCTATTGAACAACTTGGCATTTTTAAGTAAACACTGAGCTCAATACCACGCGCGCTCTAGAAAGCAACTAATAGTCTCTGTACCCTTCACTGCTTCTCTCTACTCTAATGCTTTTTGATAAACTATATTTTTAGTTTCATGTTCTGGCGCGTAAATAAATAATGTTGATGGTTTTCCGACACGGGAACAGGCGACATATAATTGGCCATGTGAAAAACATGGATTTTCTAGGTTGATGTGTGTACCTATAGTGTTTAATTATTTCATGAAAAAATTCTCTTCTACAGTCGGGTTAAAATAAGATGTATACGCTTAGCGACTGCCCTTGCGATTTATTTATTGTAATTAGAATTTAATTAAGTAACCACGTTTCCGAACAAATGATGCTCGAATTTAATTAAGTAACCACGTTTCCGAACAAACAATGCTCTTTCAATATAGTCTATGGCTGTGAATGACATTGACATTCGTTACGCGCGTTTTTTTAAATATGCAAAATTAAATGTATATTTTTCAATATTTCTGAGAGATTTTCTTAATATTTTTTTCCGTAAGAACCTTCTCCTAATAATAACAAATACAACAAAAAAAGAATTAGTGAAATCGGTCCAGCCATTCACGCGTGATGCCGTGACCTAGGAAAACGGGTTTCATTTTTATATATATAGATTTATATATGCTTGTCTTCTAAAATTAAACCAGTAAGTTCAGCGAACACAACATGTTTCACACTTCACTGTTAATAAATATTCCATTAAAGCACAAAAGGGCTTATAAGACCAACCATCATTATCCTACCGAACCTAATTAATATACAGGGTGTTTGGCTTATGGACCGACACAATTTTTCCAGGGATTTGGGTGGTCAATAGCTAGGTTCTACCCAGACACCCGATGTCCTAAATGTCACGGTTGGTTACATATGTTTTTTTTTTTTTTAAATGAAATAAATACCCAAAATGTTCCTTTAATTCCAAATAACTTTTTCGTTTGTGGGTGTAATGGCACAAAATAAATTTTGTTGTACTCTTCAAAGTCGTTTAAATCTAAGTAAATCTTTGTTTGATAGAACTGGTTTCAAGAAAATTTCTTACGAGCTACCAAAGTTATGTGACATTTGGGACATAGTATGTATGGGTAGACCTAGCTAATGACCTCCGAAACCCCTGGAAAAATTGTGTCGGTCCATAAGCCAAACAGCCTGTATATAACCGGATTAACCTTCATTATTAACTAACATCAACCTAGTCTTTTCCCAACTATGTTCGGGACGGCTTTTTGTCTAACCGGGTGTAGCTGAATACCAAGATTTTACATCGAGCGACTGCCTTTCTAACCTCCGCAAATCGTTAGTGGTGGGTAATACGATACCCCTTGGACTAGACTGGTTGTCAGACTTTCGGGCCACTGACTACCTGCCACAACTGTCACAGATCTACGAATGACAGCCGGGACCAACGGCTTAACGTGCTTTCCGCTTGCTTTGCATAACACGACACTCCTTGGTAAGACTATCTACCGGTAAAGACTAAAAGATCTAAGCAAGCATTCCTCGACAGTCCCTGCTGGACAAATGCCACCTCCAATGGTGTATGTGCATAACCTTTTCATTATACAACTGGTGCTCAACCTTCTCATACCACGACTTACCGATATTGCCTGACATCCATATTGCCCACTGCACGATCACATGTGATGCGTCATTGTTGCACATGTAGGCTATCGTCCTCTCTGACTCGCCAACTGAAATGCAAAGAAATGAAAAGAAATTACCAAAAGGGAATATGCATGAAATACTAAACTCTTTTTATTTATTCAAAACGCCTTGTATTGGCGCATGAAAACATTGCGGTACACTTGTTAAGTTGCTAATATATCACTTATTTTACAATTTACTGTTTTATGTAGCATGTTTTTGGTGAAACGGAACGCACTCTCAAAACGCGTCGTCCTCGATAAAGCCGGCAGTGACGTCAAAGTCTATGTGTCAAAAAAACACTTTTATTTAAAAAAGTGCTTAAAGTTTCACTAAGATTTTATTAGAATATTGTTATTGCAATTTTTACTTGACTAGAGCACATACAATTAGTAAAATTATTCTATTAAGGACAAGAAATTAGATGTAAACAAGGCAGATTGTGGTAAATGACGTCACATCATGGCCGCGACAGCTACGGACGTTTGAATTGTCGTAGAAAATTGCAGGAGTTTAATATTATTTTTAAGCGACAAGCAGTAGTTGGACTTAACTTTTAATACTTTTCTTGGGTTGATAGTACTGTATTTTATTGATTTAAGTGGAGAAAAAATTACGTGCATATTCCCTATTAGAGAGTAAATAGCAGAATCTGATCTTGACTAGCCATGACGTATTCTTTTTTGTTTTTGTGAATGGCGTCTAGCGGGTCAACCTAAGAGGTTGTCGTCTGCTTACCCGGACTATCCTGTGGGTGCCTTGAGTGTAAGGCCTCCAGCCAGGGCAAAAAACTTAGAAACTAAGCGACTACACGCTAAGGACACCCCTGTGGGGTACGAGTCTCGGCTTAGGGCGGCGCTGGGGGAGGCTGGATCTGAATGGACTAGACATGGCGTTTTATGTGCGTTTTAAATTCTCAGCAACGAACGCAGTGTCAAGTATAACTAAATGTTTTTTGTCTGTTAAAAATAAGCACTATTTTTGACAGATTGAAACTGATTATGAATATTGCCCCCCAGAATGCATGCACGAGAAACGACTACAATGTATCTTCTAGTTTTCGGCTAAGCGCATTAACAAGCGTTTTACGCGCGCTAACTATAAATGGGTTAGGTGGTTAGGAGATTATCCTCGGGCCTGTGGACGGTGGGCTATGGGCTAGCTTGCCATCCGTCCGTCTCATGACGACAGGCCGTGTCGACGGCGCAGGAGTGTTCCACGCGCGCCTCAAAGAGAGTCAGCAAAAGGAAGGGGTCCGCAAGGGCCGATGCCTGCCGGGGTTGCGGGACTGTTCGAAAGAGATACCGTGGCCCCGGAACACAAAGGGCGATGAAGGAACATGGATGGGTTTTAGTCAGTAAAAGTCTGACACTCCCTCCTGCGCCGCCCAGAGCGGGAGGAGTCATTTGATGATTTCCCATCCGAAAAAAAAATATTATCCTTAAACAAATCAGTAGGTTATTTGCGAATTAATCTTGAGTTCCCAAGGAAGTGGAGGTATTTTATCTTAAGTTTACCTTTTGAGGGCCACGGTCGGATATAGCCGACAAATGAAAACGTGCCCAACACGTCACCGAAGAAAACGACATTTTTTTTAAACTTCGTAACCACTGTTTAGTGATAGTTTATTACGAAATAATGTCAATAAAAGAATAATGTAACGAGAGATATTTTATTTCAAAAATATAGGACGAAAAGCAATGATTAATTGGTTATCGATTAGTTGTTGGAATCGTTTTTTTTTTATGTATTGCGCTGAATTTGTGGCTTAGCGTGGGACGGGACGCCGATGCGTTTAGGCGCTGGCGTTCAAAAGGTTATAATAGTTTAAGATTGTTAGTTCCCATACCCAACTGTGCGGAGATCTCCTGCGAGAGCACGGAGGCGGCCTGGTACAGCCCCGCGTACGTGTAGATGCCGAATTCATCCTGCAACGCCACGCGCGTCGGGAACAGCAGGGCGCGCCGGAACACTGGGACCACTCCACCTGAGAACAACATATTCATCAACATCATTATTTCAGCTGAAAGACGTCCACACATAAGCCTCCCACAAATATTGCCAGTTTGCCACATTAACCGGTCCCGTGCGACTCACATCCAGCAGGAACAACATTATTACCACACATAAATACATAAACCTGGTGGGGTTCTGGAAATCGCGACTGCTGAGCATGAGGTCCTGGGTTCGATTCCCGGATCGGCCAAAATGTTATTGGGGGTATCCATCAGGAATTTCTCGGTTACCGTCGCGAAGTCTGGATTTGTGCAACAGTTGATGGCAATTGGCTTGTGGGTATACTATTAGGTATATCTCTGCCTAACCCTCCGATGATAACAGGCGTGATGTTATGTTTATGTAAATACATAAACATCTTTTTCCCAAGGGGGGGTAGGCAGTTACTACAGAAGGCCGCTTGTGATCCAAACAAGCTCCTTAGATAAAAGTATGAGTTCCCTTGTAATAAAATCGGACTTATGCAGGATGGAAGAGACCACGTATTCTGTACATGATTCTGAACAAAAATCAGCTGGTTCATGACTTTTACATGGGACTTCAACATATAACGGAAGTAACCTAGATAGGTTTACGACTAGGTGCACGGTACACCTGTGCCTTACCCTCTGGGCGATGCAGGCGTGATGATATGTAGATTAAAGATAAAACAGACATGGGTGTCGATTCTGTTGTGCACAAACTAAACTTAATTTAGGCTATTGCTATCTTTTTCTCTCTAATAAAACGAGAAAGAGACGGACGTAATTTAGAGCTGTCAAATTTAATTGGAACTAATAATGGTGTCGATTCTGTTGTGCACAAATTAAACTTAATTTAGGCTATCTTTTACTAAAAGGCAGTGCGAGAAAAGAACGGCTATAGCAGTGAACTAACTTAGAGATGTCAAACTAGTTTATGCCTTGCGCTTCACCGTGTTTTTAGTCGACATGTTTTTACGTGCACTCTTCATTTGTATGGAAATATTAGTTCCAACTAAATTTGACAGCTCTAAATTACGTCCGTCTCTTTCTCGTTTTATTAGAAAGAAAAATATAGCAATAATCAAAATTAAGTTTAGTTTGTGCACAACAGAATCGACACCATTTCCATACAAATGAAGGGTGCACGTAAAAACATGTCGATTAAAAACACGGTGAAGCGCAAGGCATAAACTAGTTTGACATCTCTAACTTAGTTCATAGCTATAGCCGTCTTTTTCTCGCACTGCCTTTTAGTAAAAGATAGCAATAGCCTAAATTAAGTTTAGTTTGTGCACAACAGAATCGACACCAATATTAAAGAGATATGAATATTCAATAAAATAATTGTATGGCCGCGCTAACGTAACTGTCGACCAATTTTCAACATTATTTCTTAGGTTTTAAGGGTGAAAATTAGTCGATCGTCAGTGAATTCGGTAGTACTTACTGAAGTAATCATATTTTGCGTCAATGTTTATATTTGAAGTGTTATGTATTAGATAATATTACAAAACATTTATTTTGAAGCAGAGATAACCTGTTTTTAGATAACAATGTATTTACGTAATAACAAAATTTGGCTTTTATACATAACTAGCTGATGCCCGGGGCTTCGCCTGCCAAATTATATACTAAAACCTTCCTCTTGAATCACTGTCTATTAAAAAAATCCGTTGCGTAGTTTTAAAGATCTTAGCATACTTATGAACAGACAGACAGACAGATGAAGCGGCGCGGCGGCGGCGGGGGACTTTGTTTTAGATTATTAGTGATAGTGAAGTGGGTAGGTTATATAGACGTATAGTACACACAAATTTAACAAAAACTCCTGGTTTCGTTTCCCGTTTCTGGCAAAGTGTTGTTGGGTTTTCCATCAGTCATTTCTCAGTAGCAGTTATGGAGTCTGGATTTGTGTCCCCATTTCATGGCACTAGGCTCGCCTCTTATTACATGGGATGATGGGACTTGAACATAACGCTCAGCAAAATTTAAAGGCGATTTTTTTCTACTGTATTTCTCACATCTGCAAACACACACGTGTTTGCAGATGTGAGATACAGTACACATACACTCACAGATACACGCATGTACACTCACACACACACGCATTCAGACATACACACACACAGATTCACTCTCACACGACATTAGACACAATTCTTTTTATTTTTTATTAATGTAATATCATTTTATTTTTGTAAAAAGGTATTTCTCATTTACCTACTTACCTCGCATGTACTCGTATCACATCAACAAATTATATGATTGTGTTTTAATTTTAAATAAACGCAACTCCGGCTCCCAAGATACAGGGGCAGCCTAGTTTGGGGACCTCTGTTTTCTAAATATTAATGTTAAAATTTTACTTGTTACGATTTTGTCATAGTGCTAAGTTAGTTTAAGAAAATGATTGTAACAATGATTCAATAAATTTATTCTTATTCTTATTTCTATTACGAAATAGGTCTTATTTCAAAGTAGAAACTGTTATTTCACAAGGAAATCGCTTTGAACAGTTGTTAAGTACCTTTGTATTTACATTTTTTGCCTGTCACAAAAAGTTGGTGGTCAGCCACTTTTCACCTCTATGCTTTTAAGAATAAGGTTGAGAATTGGTCAACCCTGATTTTTCCCGCCAGATACCTAATTAACCAGCAAAGAGTGAGTTTAGGACTTATGGAAAATAGAGTAAAAACTAACTTCTACTTAAGTATAGAAGAAAGAATATATAGATAGTAGTAGAAGTTTTTGATCAGTATTAGAAACAGAATTGATTGGCATCAAAAAAAAAAATGTTTTGTGTAAAATGGCCATTTTTTTGCTAACTGTAGGTACATATTTTTTTTGAAAATCTGTGAACCGTGAGCAAAATTTGACAAAAAAAAAAAATTTGAATAGTCTCACCCTAGGAATCACTGACAGTCCCCTGTGCAGAGCATGCATGGAGTCGGAGGAAACTATGGCACATGTGCTCCTTGAGTGCACAGGCTTTACCAAGATTCGCGAGGAGACCCTGGGAACACCAAGATCCCTTGCAGATGCCCTGAGGAGACCGGGAAGTCTGATCTGCTTGTGGAGGGAGGTGGGCTGGTTGGAGTAATCGGCCACCATGGCTCACGCACAATAGTCCACTTCAAGGACTAAGTGCGGAAACCTAAACCCCATGATAAATAGATCGATGAATAGTCTCCTTAGACCATTTTCATGTAGCTGCAATGGTTAAGGTCCCCCCCTTACTGCCCCGTTGAACATAATTATTTACATCCAACCTGTATATCCCTCTATATATTATTTTTGTACTCTTAACACAATCAACCCACAGTTTGACTGATAGACAATGCCTTGTGCAATTTGAAGTTAAAAAAAAAAAAACATCTCAACTATTAGTCCTAAGCTTTGCCAATGCAAAGCTTAGGACTAATAGTTGAGATGTTTTTTTCAGCATCGAGCTATTGAGACCTTTCTGGCAGCAGCAGTTTTAAAAACATAATTATCGATATCTGAATTCTCTATGATGACTACTCTCTCTACTGCCATTATATCCTCAAGAAACTAGGAAGTAGACAAAAAAAACCTTTGGCAAACCAGTTGTCAATCAAAAAGGTTAACAAGATAGTAGCTTTTTTTCACGGAAAAAACCTCACAAACATTTTGTCAGCCGTTTAATGGGCTGATGTAACTTAGCTAGAGTAAGTCGAAATGACTTACCATTCCTTATATCTTGGTTAAATGAGCTCAGCAGTTCAGTATTAACTTCTTCTTTAACTGCACAGCCGGTAACATTTCTATATGAAGTGATACCGAAAGGTTTTCTCAAAAGCCGGTTTAGTATTCTTACGGTGCGAAAGCCCAATTCCATGGTTATAAAACTAGTGATTACTCTATTTGAAAATTTGAAGTGGTCTTTTACGTGTCCACCATAGATATACTAGTAGGCTATGCGCTAAATTATAAGATATTTTCGTTTCGAAAAGATAAGATGTAGAGACGAAGATAAGGTTATTTTTGTAATGACAAACAGCTGACAATGACAATCACATGACACATTACTGTCACAATTGTCAGATTACTTTTTAGGGTTCCGTATCCAAAAAGTAAAAACGGGACCAAATAGTAAAACTCCGCTGTCCATCTATCTGTCACCAGGCTGTACCTCATGAACCGTGATAGCTAAACACTTGAACGTTCAGTTACACAGTATCTACTTACCATGCCTATACCTAGGATTGAATTATTTAGACGTAATTGTGTATATGTGGCCCCACTCATCTTTAACTCTCTTCTTAATTTTATTACTGATCTTCCGTACAGAAAATTCAGCAATTCTGAAAAAATGGCTTAGTTCACATAGCTTTTATTCCTTAACTGAATTTCTCAAAAAATCTAATTGGCAATCTTACCATTACCGGAATGTATTTTAAAGAATTACCTAAATTATAATAATAATTATGTTGTTGTGTTTGTATATTAAAAATTATTTTATTTTCCTTCTGTTAACAATTTCTTTGTTTGGTTCTAATGTTTATCAGCAAAATTTTGTTTTGTATTGAGTAACTTCGAACACGCATAGTTACCTTATTTAATGTTTGTTTCACATTCAGTTAAGGTTTTGAAATTAGCATCTAATTCTTTAATGTTTGCATGCCAATGTTATGGCGAAATGTATCATTGCACTACATATTATTTTTACTATCTTTTGTACCACATTTACTGCAAATAAATAATTTTGACTTTGACTTTGACTGAAATTTACAACAAATAACTAATAAAAAAAGGTTTAATACTACGAAAGTACGGAACCCTTCATGCGGGAGTTCGACTCGTGCTTGGCTGGTTTTTCTATTTACCCGAAGGGAAGGCAGTCTTTCGAACACATTGCATAGTCTTTCGTCAATATTTTCTTGCGTGATAGGTTTTTATTACAGTTGTCACTTGTCAGATTATTGCTCCCTGGCTCTTCCAGTATGCAATGTATCCGATCACTGCTTATCCAAGACATTCATCCCCTGTAAATCAAAATCATTGTCTAAAAAAATCACCCAGCATTCAGTACTGAATGTTTTGGAATAAATATTCTACCCTTTGGTTGAATCTTATGCTGCTGTACGTATTTATTTGCTTAAAAACTGCAAATTTTGTGTATGAATCTCAAGCAACCCACAAAGAATGTAAAAATGGAAATCAGAATTAGTTTTACAAATGAATACTGTAAAATAAATCAATAAATATTATCTGGAAATGGAACGTTGCCCGATCATGAAACGTCAAAACTGATGATTAGGCAGCATGGTCTCAGACCTTAGCCTGTTCCGTCAGGAACTAATAAAAAATCTGAAACTTCAAACTCTAAATTGACACTGACAGCAAAACGTCACAATCATTGTTAGTTGCTTGTATGTTGTGTTGTGTTTTTAAACAAAAAATAGCGTATAGAGTAAAAAAATATGGTTGTAAATGCTCCCGACTCGCCTGTACAGGCCGAAGTCATATTTGTAATCGAAGCAACAGCTGCTAACGGCGCGTATATTGGAGAATTGAAATCAAATTACATAGTCCCAACTTTAGAGTGAGTATATGCGTTTGTTTACCTTATTTCTTCGTCCCTGACCTCATAAATGACAACTAGTTGAGCTACCCATGATGATTATGGATGCATCTATCCTTTAACTAGTTTGAGACATACAGAAATGAGATTTTCATTTTATTTATTAATTTAAGTTCACCAACAGCTTCTGTGTACAACATATAAGTATAGATAGGTTTTACAGTCTTGGACACCGTCGCCAATTACAGGTTAACCAGCATTCACAAAAATAAGTGATAACTTATGAAATTTAAACGAGATATTATATGTAGTATGAGTGCAGGCAATATAGTGAAAGAACTCTGAATGTACTCAGATTAGTCATGAAATGATAATAACTGGCAGCCACTGTGATCGCTGGTCTGAATGATTGAAGTGGTTTCCTTCACTTGATCTATCAGAATCTGAAAAATTGTAATTTTCATGTCATGCTTCTCTCTCTCTCTCTATCTCTCTCTTGGTTGAAATCATCATTTCTGTCAGACAAGATGTTTGTGTATGTGAATGTAAAGTAACCATAATCAAAAACGAATATTTGTATAGGATTCAATAATAGAAATAAATGTGGGCACTCCTAATGCATCCTCCAGTTAATTTAGATTGCCATTGACACAATAAGGCCCATTTTCTATGACTTACTTACGTTTAACTGTCAGTTAATATGCCACGTCTCGCAGCTATCGGTGTTTCTATAAACAAAGATAGCTTGTAATATCCTATCCGCTCCACCTTCCTGTCACTTGATTCATTGAAAAATCAAAGAAAGTATTTCTGTGACGTTTTGTTTCTCTGTAACCAAAATATCAAACAGACAGAGATAGCAACCTACCGAAACCGAACAGTAAGTTATTGAAAATGGCCATAAGAAGAATTACTCTAGAAGAAGATCATAAAACATTGGTTATATTGGTTGAGTGGTTGCAAGCGTGACTACTGACCATGAGGTCTTGGGTATGATTCCGGGGTTGAACAAAGAGTGTTATTGGGTTTTTCCATCAGGATTTTTTCAGTAGCAGCCACAGAGTCTGGATTTGTCCCCGGTTGATAATAGACTCTCCCCTATTACATGGGACTTAAACAATAACTGCCGAAATGTGGCCTGTCACTAACCCTCCTGGGATTACAGCCATGGTATGTTTTTTGTATATAAATTTGTTTAAGATTAATAAATGTTATTCTTTTTCTAGATATTTCCATGGAGGCCCTTTAGAGGAAGGAGGTGGTAGTGGCTCGGTGTACAGCGTAGTAACATACAAAGCTGCAGACTGCCAGCCGGGGCTGCCTGTTGCTACCTTCGGCCCTTACACATGTCCACAGACTGTTGTGGAAACTGTTGATAAAATACAGTAAGTTCAGTTGTTTCTTTGTTTAACCAAGAATAGGCATGACGACAGTATCAAAAAATTGCAAATCTATTTAGTCCGTCAGTTAGAGTATTGGAAATTAATGGACACGTATTTTTTGTTTTTGTAAATCACTGAATATTGACAAAGATAAAACGCATCAAAACTCGGGAGTGGGGGCTCGTGATGTCAGAACTAGCTAAAAATTATACCTAGGCGTGACGTATTGAGAATTTTAAAAGCGTCATATCTTAGTCAATTTTGATTTACGTAACTCGCCTATTGCTCACAAGTTACAGTCAAGAAAATTAATCATACTTATAATAAAAAAGTAATTAAACTTTTGACTGTCAGAGCATAAAGGCATGCGTGTGCCCTCCACTCCATGTCATAATTTGACCTATTTTGTCACATATTTGTGTCGTTTGGCGTACAAGGCACGTGCTTGCTTGTCACGTATATTTGGCTATGGCGGTCAAAAGGTTAAAAGATGAAGAAAAGAAAAGACTAATTACCTACTTGCTTAAATCTCATAAAATTTTGTCAAAGTGATTTTAATTATCAAAAAAATGTACTGTACAACGGGAACTGTATAACGGGCTGGTGCCCGCAACTCCACGTCAAAGCGCGTATTTTGCGTATGGGCTATAATCCACCACGCGGGTTCGAACCCACGACTTGCTGTTCGTAAGTCGGGACCGCCACCACTGGGCCACCGCTGCTCTCTTGCACTTTTGTAGGATATAGTACATTTTTTTAAAATAACTAAAGAATTCTCTCCGGTCGTGTCGGAGTCGTGTCCGGTGTTCCATCATTCCCATCGGGATTATGAGTGACGTTACAGAGAATGCACCTGTTCACTATAATATCTGCCGCGCCCGTGGCTAATCTCCGCTTACATTGGCCTTCGTGACCAGAAACGGCCAGCGGAGCTAAAATGGCCGCTTTATCATAATAAGAATCACGTTAAAAATTCATACATGTTACGTTTATGGTCATACACATAAAGTCCATTGTTGTATTTGTATAACGGGCTGGTGTCCGCAACTCCACGTCAAAGCGCGTATTTTGCGTATGGGCTATAATCCACCACGCGGGCCCAGTGCGGATTGGTAGATCACATGTCTTCGAATTTTTGGTTCTAGTACATGCCGGTTTCCTCACATAAAGTCCATTTTGAGAATTTTAATTTTTGAACGTGGACTATCAGATCTCGGTGATAAGCGTATGTCCATCGTATGTGTGGTTGATTTCACTGTGGTCTCTTGGACGCAAAGAGTCGCAACGAGTTTTACGGTAAGCTTCGGAAATAATTGCTGGTTTTGTCTTGTGAGAACCCTTCGGTGTTGACCGAGACTACGCACGAAGTCGGTTTAATAAGTGGACTTTGCATTGCCATTGCTAGGAGGACTATTATTATTACTAGCCTTTAATTCTCTTAAATTCCAGATACATAGGCGGCCACGCAGAAAGCCGGGCATGCGTGGTAGAAGCCCTGACAGCGGCGCTCGCGTGCTTCGACGAGCTCGGTCGGACGGACATACCTGTACATGTGCTGCTACTGTGCTGTTCCCCTCCTTACTCTGCATATGCTGGAGGACTAGTTCCGGCAGGTAGATGTTTTTAAAAATAACTAGTTAATAAGTTAGTATGTATTTGTCAAATCTTGCAACTGAATTTAAAACCAGTTCCCCTCAACCGATTGAGCTAAAATTTTGCCCACACTTTTGGTTCTGGTGACAATACATTTTTTAGGTGACATGACTTAATCCTGCAGCCAGGATCGCCTCGTTACGAAAGAACTCATGAAAGGTTATAGATAGAAAAAATAGCCTAGACCTAGAATAGTCTAATAGAGCATGCTAGGTCATAGGTGCCTTAGGTTTGGTTTAGGTTGGCCCCCCCGACCGAGGACGGTGCCAATAGTGGCGGGCACATAGTGACACCACGGGACGAGGTCCAAAGCCTGCCAGCCGGGATCCCGGACGCAGCCACATCTACACTATGCTAGGTATGCAGTGACTTCGAGCGGGTTTCAGCATATTTAAGGAAATGTTTCCCTAGATTAACTTAGAAATCAGTCGTGTCGCAGCGATTAGGCGATTTTGCTGCTGCAGTTCGCGGTTCTGGTCGCCTTCTGAGTTGTACAGACGCCTGCACATCAGGCTACTCAAATTTTCCCAATCAACCTTGAACCGATTTAGCCTTGCTTTAGTGATAAAGTTGAAACTATTAATTAAATTTGACAAATTGTAGTACCTTGATGTGCTGGCCACTGTACCTAAAGGCCGCGTTTCTTGCCGATTCTTGTATAGGAAACGAACAACCCTAATCGTTCCCGACGTTTTATAAGTGCCCATGTAGGCCTATGTGAAATAAAATATTATCGTTTTAATTTTGACTTTTCCTGCTAACACATGAAATACACAACCAACAACTGCTTGACCCAAATATTAGTATCACTTAAGTTTAGAAAGTCATACTGTTTTGTTTAAAATTGAAATCTTTCACCGCTTTCGCTACTGACTACTGTGTAGTCTCACTCGTTAATTTAATTGTGACCTTGACCTCAGGTGCCCCAGCAACCGTAGAACAAGCAGCCCGCTTGCTGGCCGAACGCGGCGTGCAAGTATCAGTCGCGTCAGCACGCCGCGTGCCCGCCTTGCACGCGCTGTACGAGCACGCGGGCGGGGAGCTCCACCAGGCGCAGCAGAGGAACTTTGCCAAGGTAACACCTGTGTGTAGCACAGCCCGCCTGCACGCTGCACGCTGACCGCGTCGGCAAGTGTCAGCACGCCGCGTGCCCGCCTTGCACGCGCTGTACGAGCATACGACCCGAATGGCGCAGTGGTGGTAAGGCTGCCTTACGTTCTTAGGGTCTCGGGTTCGAATCCCGATTTGAGCAAAATGTTTATGTCATGAGCATGTACATTTGTTTCCGAGTCATGGATGTTTATATGTATAATAAGTATGTATTTACAAACAAAAAGTATCTATGTAGTATATCAACTATCTGGTGTCCACGACACATGCCTCGTTGCTTAGTGTGGCACTAGATGGCGCTGTGTTAATGTCCAGCGATATTTATTTAAAAATAATCGCTCCATGTATACATATTCAGCATTTTAGGGGTATGAAGAACAGGGTGTAAAGCTCTACATCCCCATAGAAAAGGGAGGATCCGCCGACCTGACAGGTATTGTGTCTGGTGGGCCACTGGCTGACAATGGGGTATATTCATGATTTTTTTTATCACTCTAAACAAAGCGTATTAACATCAGAAATATCAAAGTGAAATTATTTTTTTAATATATATAAAAAATACTAAGTTATAAGCATTTGAAACTGCATCAGCAGTTTCAAATGACGTCATTCGCTGCATCGACGTACAAAATCCATACTAAATTCCGTTTATCTAGAAAGAGATAGAAACAAAAGTTTAAATGGTTATAACTTTTGTGTTGTTTGGCCGATTCATGTTTTGTTTTCGCTTTTTGTAATTATTTTTATAGTACTTTAACATTCCGTATCGAAATAAAAAAATTCAAATGTATGCATATTCCCAATTGTTGTCGGGTTTTTCTGAATAGTCTTAAGAGGGCTATCACAATTTTTCTTGTGTTTGAGTGTTTTAAGAGTCTAACACTCAAATACAAGAAAAAAATTACTTTTTATTATAAGTGCTCTCTAGAGAAATAAAACTTTTCTCAATTAAACTGTCTCGGGCATACTTTTTTTTTATTTTGTGGCCACATCTAAACCATAATCACACATCTAAACTGAGATTTTTGATGTGTGATTATGGTTTAAATATGGCCACAAAATTAAAAAAAATATATGCTTGAGGAATTTTGATTAGTAGGTACTCTAAGGAGCGCACAAAATAAAAAAATTTTTTTTTGGTGTACTTGAGTGCTAGACTGAAAACTCTCAAAAACAAGAAAAAATGTAATAGCCCTCATAAGTCGCGGATTCAGAAATTGGTCGTTAGTTCTTCATTTGTATCACAGATGGCGCTGCAGTACTTTTAGTAATGCCGCTAAACCAGCATCTGCTTGGACTGGAAAACAAGTCCAATATAGTTGTTATAGTGGGTTTAACGCAGAATGTGCACTAGGCAAAATGTACACTTCTCAAAATAGCACTTCTTAAAATGAGCACTTCTCAAAATGAGCACTACAAAAATAAAAAACCGTTTGCTTACTATTTTTTATTTTTATTTTGCACAATTTTTAGCATGATACCATATAATTGATGTAGAATTGACATGATCACGCTAAAAATCGTTCAAAATAAAAAAAATACATACTTAGTAGGCAAACGTTTTTTTTTATTTTTGTAGTGCTTATTTTGCGAAGTGCACATTCTGCGTCCAACCCGGTTATAGTTAAGTCTAGACAGATGATGACGATCAGTGGTGTTGCCAGGACCCTCGTCACCTGGTACTGCTCCGCGGGTACAGCCTGAAGGAGCGCCCCCCAAGCCCCGCCCCGCCGCCCGTCCCCGACATACAAGCCGACGTCTATGGGTATGTTCACTCATCATATTAAATCATTCAATATTGATTTTGTACGCATAAAATGTCTGCCTAATATGTCAGCCGGGACATACTATCGATTGACACCTCATTCATCCACTTCGGCTGATGAGTACAGTGGAACACACGTTATTTTACAAACATACATAGATAATTGAAATCATAACCCATCCAAGTTTTGTCTTAGTAAGGTAAACAAAAAAAAATATGCTTGTGGAATACATAACCTCCTCCTTTTTTAGAAGTCGGTTAAAATATTGTAATAACTTTTTTGTATCATATAACTCACTTATTAATAAAAATCAAAATTAAATCCGCCTCAAATATCCTCAAGCCTCACGCGCAAAATATATGCATGTTGTGTTTTTTTTTCTGGCCTACTTTGATTCTGTCTCATTCCTGGGCAAAGGCCTTCCTCAAAGGCCTCGGGACAGTAACAGGGAGAAAAAAAAAAAAAGTAGTTGTTAATAGTCTGCCCTAAGCCGCGAATGAGGCCTTACTTCGATACGATAGCCCAGCGAAAATAAAGACTTGTTCTTTTCCTACAGTCAAGGCCGAGGCACAACGGGCCCCGCGCGGCCGGGGGCCCAGAACTTCCCTCGTCCGGGCGTCGCGGCCGCTGCAGGCGTGGGGCCCGTGGGTACCGTGCCTGGTGTGCCCGGGGTAGCTGGTGTTGGTAAGATCACAGCAGTTTTATGCTTAAATTGTAGATTTTGGGTTCCAAGCTAAAAATCAACTCTTGGTTGCCTTCTAGGGACCCTAATTTTGTGTATGAGATATGATGAAATGAAATGATGTTTATTTTTGCAAGTAGGTTCTTACAAACACTTTTACACGTCATTTTTTTAAAACTAGATGGAGCCGGTGCTTCGTACCTGACTACTCTGAGAAGAAACAGCCGAAACATACTCAGAGTTCATAGTCTCTTTTGAAGTCCAGACATAATCTTGCTTAATTCACATGAGGACTATACAGATTAAATGTCTGAGATGGTATTTTGAAGAAAAAACCACACAGATTTCAGTGGGCCTGTCCAGTCAGTGCAAGCATATGTCAGTTATCGTGTAGCTAGCTCGACTTATAACTCAAGGAGCTCAACGAAACGACGAACAATACCAAAGAAAGGACATTTGGGTAGGTCGCTTATAGTACTCAAACTGCCAGACAGTCGTGGGTAAAAAATAAAATAAAATATGTGACCCACATGGTCCTCACATTCACAATAATTAAATAAAATTAAAAATAATTTACAAAACGAACGTCAAAAAAAAATCAAAATCAGATAATCGTCTTGCATACCATCCGTCTGGGCCATCTGGCCTTTTGTGTTCCCCACTATAATATCACTGTTCCCCTACACTACTATGAGCCGGGTCCTGACTGTCGGGAAACTAGAATATACAGGATGTAAACAGACTCTTCACGAAGCCGTCAACCAAGCATTTTGAACATCAAATTACGTAACCCTTTGCAAAAACTATTGCGACTTTTTTTTTGGGGTTGAAAATTACATTTTACGGTAAAACTCAATGTAACTCACTCAAAACATTGTGCTGATGGGTGAATAGTAAACGGGTTATGGAGGTATTTAAAGTAAAGTACATCAAAAGCTAGTATTAAAAAAAAAAACGTGGGAATAAGTTGGAACTTTGATCTCCAATATCTCCGTAACAAGTAGGTTCCCAGGTATGGTTTAGTCCATATCTGGACTATAGTCCATATCTGGACTATAGTCCAGAACAAGTGTGTTTCGGCTTCGTTTACAAGTATATAGGCGAATATACAAGTACACCTTCAACTGGTACCTTCTGGGGGATCTAAACATGATACCGACGCCAGAAAAAAATAAAAAATGTATTGCACAGAGTTGTTTTTGTTAGTTAATTATTTTATATTTTTGTTTAAGTACTTCAATGGTTTAAGCTCCATGTTATTAGATTTTATCATAGCACGTGATTAATTACGAAGGTAGACGATGATTGCCGAAGCACATACTTTTTTTGATGGGATAGCAGTGATAACAGTTAGTGTTACAGTCTAGCGGTGTTAGAAGAACTTTTACCTCTAATATCTCCGTAACTAGAAGGTTCCCAGGTATGGTCTAGAACAAAAAAATATAGCAATGACGGGGAGAACAAGTGCCTTTCGGTTACGTTAAGAGTTTTTTTACACCCTTTAGACAACTGAACGTTGGTTTTGTCCAACTGCTCTCGCCATCTTGGGCATGATCGTTTTGTTGAGCTATCGTCTGTTACTTACGCCAGGCAACGCGTCGTGCGGGCGCGGCGGCAACTGGCTGGCCCCGCCGCGCGCGCCGCTGTACGCCAACAACTCGGCGCTGCTGACTCAGCTCGCGCAGCCCTCCTACCCGCCGCCGCCGCCGCCCGCGCATGCCGCGCAGGTCAGTACTTAACACGAGAGAACACAAATGAGGAGGTTAGGAACAAAAAGTGACATTTACGTATTTTGCTCCATTCGGTTTTTTTTTTAGTCGGCTCATGTTAAATTCTATCTGTAACTCCCAAGATTTTGTTCAAAAAGTGACTAGTTTCATAGAAAAATCGATCTGAACTGCTGCTTCCGGAACAAAAAGTTACATTTTTATTCAATCACACTGATTATTAAGACTTGAATTGAAAAAGTGACATATTCTTAAGAAATACGTTTGAAGAGTCTTTAGTCGATTCAAACCCGGGTACATTTTCCCTAAAAAAAATGAATCGATTTTAAGTTTCAAAAGGAGGCATTTTACAAAATGATTTAATCAAATAGTGACATTTACAAGCTATTGGATCAAAGAATGTCATTTGATATTTTGTAGGTATTTTTTTTTTCCAAATTTCAAAACCAACAAGATAACCGTATAATACATTAAATTTTATACAATAATTGACACATAAATGGCTAATAAAAACTATTAAAAATTGCTTAGATCAACTTAAATATTTATTTTCTCAATTTACTCAAAAAGTTAAAGACTGTAAATGACACTTTTTGTTCCTAACCTCCTCAAAAATAAAACAAGAAAAAATCTAACTTCTTATATAACAGTTTTGTGCTTCCAACAGATAGCTTAGCATAAATATTGACATACCTTACGCTGGTTTTAAACTAAAGGGAGAGTGAGTCTTGACGCGTTTAAGTCGGGTAATTAAGTGAAAGAGTTATTTAGCAGTTAAAAAGTCCGAGGTCCTGCGGCGGCGATGCTCGCGGTGCGCAATGGTACGTGCGCTCGGTACGAGGGTGGAAGACGAACTGAAGTATGAACCGACCGATTGGTCGTTCAAAAGAAGCGCGCGAATGAACTTCGCGCTTCCATTCAAGTGAACGGCGTGCTACTGAACTATGAACGTGTTCGCAGCGGCGGGGTCTCGGTGCTTATTTAATATAAACAGAAAATATATAAAATAAGTGACAAAATGTTTTCCATACGTAACAGTGAGAGTTAGATAAGGAGATAGAGGGAGGAAGAGAGAGATTTACAACATGTAAGATCGCTTTGTAAGTGTGGTGAACGTCCCAACGTCGTACTCCGAGTCGGGTGACGTTCTTCTCCGTAGCGTCAATGATTCTTTTAGAGCTAAATAAGGTTCGACCTGGAAAACAATTGACTCCCTTTAATGACCTGCAGAGGCCTATTTTGAAAGCTTTGAATCGATTGCGTACCCAAATAGGACGCTGCAAACATAACCTGGAAAATCATTATTCATATTGTTGGTTCTTCCCCATGACCCGTGTTACTTGGGGTCGACGCAACACGTTTTTTTCGTACGTTCGTTTCGTTCTTCCAATCTCTTCTGTCAGCCGTCACACAATCATTTACACCTTTTTCGTTCATGTCATTAATACCCACACAATCGATCCATCGTTTCCTTGGTCTTCCTCTCCCTCTCCATCCATCAACAGTTATATTCATCACTCTTTTAGTCACATGCGATTCGTCCCTCCTCATCTCATGCCCATACCAAGACATTCGATTCCCTCAATATAACAAATAAACCCAAGCATAATCTGGAAAAATGTGGTACCTATTATTAATGCCCCTTCTGCTGGAGTGTCCTAGGTGTCCGTTTACGGTACGAAATCGGATTTTATTACTTAACAATTTCCCGGGGTTAATTTTTTGCACGGAACCCTAATCCTAAAACAAGCAAACAGTACTTACGACAAGTTGTTATCCGTTTGCTTGTTCCGGCTAATCTCAGAAACGGCTGGACCGATTTTGACGGGACTTTTACTGGCAGATAGCTGATTTTATAAAGAGTAACTTATTTTAGAAAAAGTACAGAATACATCAACATACAAAAACAAAACAGTTTTTTTTTGTTAAAAGTACCGTATATACTTTCATGTGAATACGTACTTATTTTCAGTAAAAAGCTGTTACCTATATTGAAATTACAAACAGACACTTCAATTTTATTAACTTTGATGTTGTTATCTGACTACTCTGAGAAAAACACCGAAACAAACTCAAAGCTCACAATCTCTATTGAAATCCAGTCCATTATCTTGTTGAAAACAGTTATGGTTATAAATACCGTCAAAACATTGTACGGTTTACGCTCATTAATTCGTTTTATCTATGAGCACTAGTGATGCACGATCCGATAGTTTACAGTATCGATAAAACAGGATGCGCATTTCTTGGATCGATACAAAAGTACTGGTTTTGGAATGAATATATCGTATTGGGAAACATTGGCACGGTCAGTAAATTCAAAAGGATTTCAAAAGAATTCTGAAAACTTCTCTAAACTCAAACACAGTTTTAAGCTTTCATAGTTAATACCAATCGCGCCTCAAACCCGCGATCATGGCGCTTGCAACAGCGTCGAAATTACGGAAGAAATCCCATAAGCAGTTTAAGTTTCCCTAATCTCTTAGAAAGATTAATAAGTAGGGTACGAAGCTTTTATTTGTATCGATACTTTGGTATCGTTATCGTGCATCCCTAAATCACGTCTATGACTTTGGGATTTCCCGATACTCGGCCACACACACACACAATCGCACGTTATTTTTGTGGGTATTCGACTCGTCGCTGCCCACGGCATTTCCCTTGTGACCGTGATAACTCGTGAACGTGTTTCGTGAATAGTTAAAAATTAATGTATATTGGTGTCGATTCTGTTGTGCACAAACTAAGCTTAATTTAGGCTATTGCTATCTTTTACTAAAAGGCAGTCCTAGAAAAGGACGGCTATAGCTATGAACTAAGTTAGAGATGTCAAACTAGTTTATGCCTTGCGCTTCACCGTGTTTTTAGTCGACAGGTTTTTACGTGCACCCTTCGTTTGTATGGAAATATTAGTTCCAACTAAATTTGACAGCTCTAAATTACGTCCGTCTCTTTCTCGTTTTATTAGAGAGAAAAAGATAGCAATAACCTAAATTAAGTTTAGTTTGTGCACAACAGAATCGACACCAATATCATTTATTTTTTAAATAGTGTTTAAAATCGTTCAATATAAAAAAGAGCCAAGTGTTATTGGGTTCTACCATCGCATTGGAATTTCGTTGAGTAACTGAATACAATTGAAAGTGTAAATATAGTAGAAAGTGCAAAAAACAGTTTCGAGGTAAATTACAATAATTTACTTATACCAATAAAAGAAGCTACTTTTCTGCCGCTGGGCCACATTGTCTGCCATTCACACCTTGAGTGTAGTTATACTCATTTACGCTATTAAAATGTGTCGTACATCGCAAGAATCTCCAATAGGAACCGTAAAAAATGAAAACTCTGACTCCGAAAGTGACCTTACTGCGTTAGTCTGTGACAAAGTTGAAGAGATCACCGTCAGAAATAAACGCCAGCGAATTGATGACTCGTCGAGCCCACTGAGCTCGAGCAAGCAAGTCCTTGTCCTGTAGCCCGACGAGCTCGATCGAGCGGAGCTTTCATGACTCCCCAAGGCCGGTGATCCCGACCAGACCATCATGCAAATGTACAGAGTTCAAAACTGACCTCCTTCAGATGTTATCCTTATGGAAGGCAGATCTAGACGACAGGTTCACTGCATGGGAAGCAGAACAGGACACCTTGTTATCAAGATTTTCTGAAGATGTGTCCGAAAAAATATGGGACCTAATAACAAGCCATGTAGACGAGCTAATGGAAAGAAAAGAACAACAAATTCAGGATACAACCGTTTCCTGTCCTGTAGATTATCTCAGGGTGCGTAATGATCTTCCCGTAGAGATTCGAGCTGATTCGGTTTCCATGGGCACCGGTTTCGGAAATTTGGAGAACTCCGTCTACGTTAGAAAAGACTTGGTATCAAAGTACAGAGGAGTTTCTTCGATAGTCGTCAAGTAAGTGATAAAGTCAACATGATCACACTTTCTGCCGAAAGGTTTCCACTGGACTTCTTAGACTACTTGGACTTCTGGCTTCTCCTAAGGATGCTCAATCGACCGGTCATATGCTTCTCGTATCTACTGGATACCTTCGGTCCTCATTGTCTACCAACGCTACACCTCCCGGTACGCGGTCGCCACTCCAGAACCCTGTAATCTAAAAGGCTAGTTTCTACCATCAATAACTTGCAAATCTATTTAGTCCGTTTCACACATCAAAAAGATTTAAAAAAAATGGTCGACATTTGTCGTCAACGTCAAGATCGAATACAAATTGAGTAGTGGTAATGGATATTACTTGTTATTGGTCCTGTGTTAGTAAATTACGCTAAGATCTGTGTATTTTCATGTTGTATAAAATATTTGGAAAGATTTAGTCATATTTTTATCGAATCTATACGCGTCTGTGTGATACAATGTGAAAAATAAAATGTAAACATGCAAGATTGCCGCGAAACTTCAACTTTACATTTCAAAATTACTTACCAAAGCACGCAAGCTTAGCGTAGCTTTACGATTACTTATTTAAATGGAACTATGGATGAATTCGTCACATAATTAAATGACGACTTAATTATTCTCAACATAGTAGACCTTGGATGTCTGAAAACTACATTTTTTATGATCGTCTCTCAAAATGGCGATGACCGTATTTACGCACTTGGATTTTATTAGGGTAAATTATGGATCTTGCGCGCTAAATATATAACTTTTAATGGTGTTGACATATGATCCTTTTATCCAACTCTCTTAATTAACGCACACTATTTGTGTTTTTTTTTTTTATAATCAGAATATTAATAATAACAAGAATTCATCGAAGATATGTCAAAATACTGTATCAGCTGGTATGTTACGATGAGTAAACATAACATTGTGACGTCACACACGCGCTCGTTTTTGTTCGGTAACTGTCGGTGTGTTTTCGGTACTGGGTTCAAAGAATTATTTTAATATATCTTTTTAATTAGAGCGAAAAAACAAAAACTAAAAATTGTTTGTTATATAGTACATTACTGCAGCGGCCAGCAACAGAGGCATTGATGGACGAACGTAAAAATACATACTTAACACATACAAGTCCATCAATGCCTAGTTTGGCCAAGGCTTGTATAGTACTTTTCTCAAATAATGCGAGGAAATTAAAACTCTCACGTTGAAGAGTTCAATTGTTTTTTTTTTTCAATAAACCGCTTTCTATTTGCGAGCCAATTCGAAATTTAAATAAAACCTTTGATAAGTTACCTCCTTGGTTGCTATGTTTCAGAGTAAAAGATCGTTCCATTTTTAAATAACACGACAGATATGAGTTTAGTATGTAATTTATTTGGCCGCTAAACACGACTGCTATGGATTTTCATACAACTTTTGCCAGCCGCTGGTCGCACGTATCTGGCCAGTACAGCAATTTCGATTTATTTCGAAGAAAGTTGTCAAAATAATGCTCAAATTTCCAAAAATATATGATATTTCCATATATGACAAAAAAAAACTAGTATAATTCTCAATTACAAGGTTCCTTTCATCATTAATAAGTACGAACACCCATTTCGAGTAGGTACGATATAGTTTTAAAAAAACTTTTTTTTTCACAGCCTGGCCACCCACGCATGCCCACAATGGTGACGCCTGGCCCATCGGGGGCGCAGCTCCAGCGCTCCTACATCTGGAGCGGCGTCATCGAGTGGATGGAGAAGGGCAAAGCTCCGGGGGACCAGCAGAAAACTACCAAGCATCTACCTTGTCAGGTTATTGTGAATCCTATTGATCTTGTGGCTAAGTTCATTTCAGATTGGTATATTTTTACTAAATCACGTCAGTTCTTTAAGCAACATTATGGTGGTTTCTTTAAAATAAGTTGACAAGAACAATTTACTTGTTTTCTTATATAATCTACAAGTTTATGCCCACGGCTTCGCCCGCGTAAATTCGGTAACTATCCCACGAGGTCATAATACCGAGATAATCCTATATATTAATTCAGGTTATAAACTATGTTTGTGCCAAATTTCGTCCAAATCAATTCAGTAGGTAGTTTTCGCGTGAAAGAGTAACGTGTTTCAACATTAGCAGTGACCTTCTGACTCTCAAGTCATAGGTCCCGAGTTCGAACCTAAGGCACGCACCTCTGATTTCGGATTCATGTAGGTACGTATTGTATGATCATGACTTGCTTCGGTGAAGGAAAACATAGTGAGGAAACCAGCATGCCTGAAAGATATTTCTTGACGGCATGTAAAGCTAAGTCAGAGATCCATGGGTGGCATAAACACTCTAACACCAGGTTAGGCACTAACCACACGATCTTCCTCCAGGTGTCAGCGAGCACAAAAGACATCGAGCCTGAGTTAAAGGTGGACACATGGCCGAACAAGTTGTTGATGCAGCTGATGCCCAAACAGCTGATCTCCAACATCGGCGGACAGTACCTGAAGGACAGCAAGTCTGTGTTGTTCCATCTGCAGCCCAGTGAAGCGCTGGATGCCTTGACCAAGGTCATGGTTAATGGATTTGTGAGTACATATTTTACACGCCCGCGGCTTCGCGCGCGTCGAGTTACTGCAGTTCTCGGCTTCATAACAACCTCGTCTGCGGCTCGTTTGTGAATTCCGCCTCGACTGCAATTACAAAGTTTCCCCTCTTATATCAAAATGGACTTATCAATAATTGTCCCATGGGATCATATTACTGAAATAAAAAGTATTCTATGTGTTAATCCAAGTTTTAAACTGTCTGTGTGCAAATTTTCATCCAAATCCGTTCAGTAGTTTTTGCGTGAAGAGTTATAAACATACAAAATTTCGCCTTTATATTATTAGTGTGTCATCACGCCTGTAATCCCCGAAGGGTTAGGTAGACGTGTACATAATAGTACACCCACATTTCGCCAGTTATGTTTATGTCCCATGAATTGATTATTGCCATCAACCGGGCAAAGATCCAGACTCCGTGGCTGCTACAGAGAAATTCCTGATGGAAATTTCATTTCCCTAGTAAATCGAACACAAAAACAAAATATTAAGAATGAAACACGTCACGCTGCTGACAGTACTCTTGGTGAAGTGTGGAAGGTGCGCGGCGGAGATGCGTCGCGCGGGAGATGCACCGCGCCTCAGGCCGATTGTTTAAACCGGTTTAAACCAAGCAAAAGACGCGTCGCGCTCTAGACCGACCTCACACCTACACTATCTATGTGCATGAGCACAAATGCAAGGCTCAGCTTAGGCCGAGCGGACTGTACTAACTAAAACCCATCCTTCATGGCCCTTTGTGTTCCGGGGCCACGGTATCTCTTTCGAACAGTCCCGCAACCCCGGCAGGCATCGGTCCTTGCGGACCCCTTCCTTTTGCTGACTCTCTTTGAGGCGCGCGTGGAACACTCCTGCTTGTCGACACGGCCTGTCGTCATGAGACGGACGGACGGCGAGCTAGCCCATAGCTCTCCGTCCACAGGCCCGCTCCTGGTCCTTCGCTATACTTTTCTGATTAATTTCGTTGCGGGATCCAAGACAGTTAAATTGTTTCTCTGGGACTTCGTCGAGCTTCATTGTCTCGGCGCTTTTCTGGTGGTCGCCACTGTTGATTCTGGCTTTCAGGAGTTACAGTGGTTTGGGAATAGCGTAGCGGACTTGCCCAACCTGGAAATCGAAACCAGGACCTCATACGGAGCTGACAAAAAGACCAGCCTAATAAACATTGTTTTCTTTTGACGACCCGAATGGCGCAGCGGTAGTGAGGCTGCTTTACGTTCTTAGGGTCCCGAGTTCGAATTCCGGTAGGAGCAAATGTTTGTGTGATTAGCATCGACATTGGTCTCCGAGTCATGGATGTTTAAATGTATAAAGCTTTATATACTCGTAGTATAATAAGTATGTATTTACAAACAAAAAGAATTGTAAGTAGGTAAGTATTTATTATATTACACCAGATAGTATATGAACTATCTGGTGTCCACGACACAAACCTCGTTGCTTAGTGTGGCACTAGATGGCGGTGTGTGTTTTGTCCAGCGATATTTATTTATTTGATTTATTTATGTATTATATTTATTTTATTTTTGTGTTTTTCAAGGCGGGCTGCGTACACTTCTCCCCAATGCCGACACCGCCGCAGTGTGATATCAAAGTCCTCATACTCCTGTACACGCCGGACAAGAAGGCTTACCTAGGGTTCATACCCAACAACCAGGCCACCTTCGTCGACCGACTCAGGAAAGTAAGTGGAAATCTTTTATTTTTGTTAGACCTTAAGGCCAGCGCAAACCGGTGTGCACTCGCCTTTACTGTCCCACTCCTGAGCAAAAACGCCTGTCCCCATTCCTTCAAGTTCTCTCGGTGTTCAAATGTGCAAGCTAAATTATTTACTTTAATTTTTGCGCCAGAGTAGCTTGCGAAATTCAAATTTTCTTACGTTTTTTGTAATTTGGAGGTCAGTGTTGTCATGTTGATTAAAGTACAATTCGCGACCGCAACAAATATGGCTTTACAGAGTTATAATCATTAAAATCATCAATACAATCTCAGTTCATTTAATGCCTTTGTATGACTTTTTGACAATGAAATATTCATTGAATAAGATTAAATGAACTTAGAGGGTTGTATAGACGATTTTAATGATTATAATTCGGTAACTACATACGTGTTACGGTCGGGACTTATATTTTGTTTAACATACAGCCTAAAACTAACCCGCTATTTGCATAAAAAAGGCACAAGCGGCGAAATTTTTGTTTTTAAGGCTGATGCTCCAGGATAGCCCGCGAAATTCAAATTTTCTTACGTTTTTTGCAATTTTCAGGCCAGTGCTAGGTTGTATGTTGATTAAAATGTTATTCGCGGCTGTAAGACGTATGTAGTTATAGAATTATTATCATCAAAATCATCAATACAACCCTCCAAGTTCATAAAGGTCTAGCAATGACTTTGACCCTGAAAAAATCGTTTCTCGACCTTTATGAACTTGGAGGGTTGTATTGATGATTTTGATGATTATAATTCTGTAACTACATACGTCTTACAATCGCCAACAATATTTTAATCAATATACAACCTAGCACTGGTCTGCAAATTGCAAAAAACGTAAGAAAATTTGAATTTCGCGGGTTGGTTGGAGCATTCACCTTAACTTTCTTATTTTCTTCAGTTTTCTCATACAAAACTTCAATAACAAATGAATGGGGAAACCGTTTTTTGCCTTCACAAAATTTGTCCCATATAGAAATTTGTGAAATTGTTTAGTTTAATGGTTTGTATCATACCATTCAATATTTATTTTAAATAACACTTCAAGCTCAAAGTACAGTACAGTCAACCTTTGGGTGATGCATAGAGAAACAGTGGTAGGTGTATCTGATGAATATTTTAATGAAATACTAAGATAAAATGCAAGGACATATAAAATACTATAAATATACGTGACCGATCCATAGTCACACAAAATTGCCACACCAGTGTATCTATGGTTAATTTTAATTTATCCGATGCTGCCGAGCTGATCCGATGTCACACCGGTGTGACTACGGGTAAATTAACCTGATCCGTAGTCATATCAAAATAACACCTCATCTTCCTGTTTCTAAGCTATTTCTCGTGGAATGCAGGTAATCCAACAACAGAAGATAAGTCAGATCATCAGCAAGCAACAGTTGCCGGCGGCCGTCAGCAACGCGGGCGGTATGCAACAGAATATGCCCAACGCTACCATGGCAGGTAAGACTTTGTCCTTCTAAGATATCACTTTTCGTGATAAACATGGTAGATATATTATCTTGTTGTGTTAGGTGAAAATTATACCGCAAATCGCGGAAAAAAAGCAAATTCAATCGTAGCTTCCTAATCATTTTTGATAAAAATGCTTTTCTTTGTATTATTTTATTTCTTCGAAAGTGTCTTGAAAAACGTCGTTTGGTACATGTGGGCATTTTTACTGCAGTTCTCGGCTTCATGACAACCTCGCCTGCGGCTCGGGTGTGAATTCCGCCACGACTGCAATAACAAAGTTCCCCCTCTTATATTAAAGTGGACTTTTGTGTATTAAATTTTGTGTTGTTCGTCAGAAGAGCCAATAATAATATTTAGTCATTGCTTCGGGTTAACACGTTCGGCACGGTTGGCGCAGTGGCTGAGCGATTGGCTGCTGCGCTGAGTGCCGCGGGTTCGATTCCCGCACGGGCAAAACATTTGTATGGCCTACAGGTAGTTGTTCTAGGTTCGGCTGTTTGTAGGTAAGCTTAAATGTTTGTAAACGCACCCACGATTCACGAGATATTCCTAGTGTGGGGCAACGTCAAATCTCAAATCTTTATTGCATTCCCTATGTAATACATAGATGGTGTAATCGAATAATAAAAAATCAATATGGACCCTGTCGGGCACAGCAACATTAGGAGAGAGGAAGAGGACGAGGACTAAGTAGCAATCTTAGCGTCTTTACAGAATTAAAACAAAGTCGCTCCCGTTGTCTGTATGTAAATGTATTTATCTTCATTTTACCCGTGCAAAGCCGGGGTGGGTCGCTAGTTTTAAATAAAATAAAAGAATTTGGACCCTAGTGCAGATTGCGTTCAAGAGTTGTCGAAGTTAATATTGTATTGGAATGACACATAATTATGTGCTCATCGCGTTCAATTACAATTGGTGAAATTCTCACTTACGGCCATTTTCAATAACTTACTAACAGGTAACGGAAGGTTGCTATATCTGTCTGTTTGACATTTAGTTTACGGACCGTTAAAAACAAAACGTCACAAAAAAGCTCTTTGATTTTACTATGAATCAAGTGACCGGTAGGTGACGCGGATAGGATATTTCAAGCTAACTTTGTTTATAGAAACACCGATAGCTACGAGACGTAGGTATATTAACTAACAGTAATACGTAAGTAAGTTATAAAAAACGGCCGTTAGTGAACATCAAACTAAATAAATAACCATATTTGTTTGGTGACTTGTATGATCACTATCTACAAGGAGTCGCTTTGCATCCTGGTCAAACTCAAGGGTGTGCTACAGATCATGAAACTGAACAGCTTTCTCCATGGGACCACCATCGTAATCAAGAAAAAATTACCAGCTGTCTCATACATTTCATCTCATTTATTTTTTTATTATTTTTCTCTTTGTTAAATTTTATTAGTTGTAGTGTTCGTTTAAGGGCTTATACTACCTCAAATGGCTTAGCATGATCCTCCGTTACGCCTACAATACTGCAGCATTAATTTTGAAATAAATATATGGTAAAGTTGAGGATTATTTTTAAGTCCTATATTTGGCGAAAACACGATTCCATAAAATTTTCTCAATAGAAAAAAATCCCAAAGTTACCTCTAAACTGAACAATAAACCGCTGGCAATCATAAAATACTTCAAATTAGATCATTAAACTTTCTATACTAACTGAACTAACTATAAAGCAGGTCTTATATTATTTATTTTTTTAGTCCAATCTATAGATTTTTTGTAAATCGCAAAAAACCACTAATTTCGCACTATTCGGCCGCAGTGACTGACGTAACAACCACTTTGTAGTGCAAGCTGATTAGAACTTTATTCTAACAATATTTCAAACGAAGTTTGATCCACCACAAATAGAGTTGCTAATTTTAGGTAGTATAGGCTCTTAACCATTTTAATTTATGTGTTTTGTCCTGTGCGGGCTAATAAATGCTTTTTCTTTTTTGATTATTTTTTCTCGATTACGATGGTGGTCCCATGGAGAAAGTTGTTCAGTTTCATGATCTGTAGCACTTGACTTGAATTTGACCAGGATGCAAAGCGACACCTTGTTTATGAAGGCTTACAGTTTCCCTGTATGATTCCGTTTGTCCGTTAGGCACAGGAGCCATGGCGGGCAGCGCGGGCATGTCGGGCGGCGGCGCCGGGCCCGCCCAGGGCATGGTGCCGGCGCAGATGCAGCAGCATCCCCAGGTCAGCGGAAATGTTATACGAGTATTCCCAGCAGGGGGACTAAAATTAAGCGAATGTACAGTTGGATACGTTCAACGGGGCAGTAAGGGACCATTGCAGCTATACGAAAATGGTCTTAGGATACTATCCATAATATTTCGTAAAATTTTGATCTCCATTCACAGATTAAAAAAAAAAACAAGCATACAGTTAGTAAGAAAATGGTCATTTTACACAAAAAAATTTTGTTTATGCCCATCGATCAAAAACTTCTGCAATTTCTGACTTTTTTAGCACTCCAACCTGGGTTGGTCCCATAGAAGTTTTGATCAGTATTAGAAACTGGTGGCCTATCATGAGGTCTTAAAACAGGATCGTTTTAATCTTGTTCGAGTGTGGGAAAGAGATGGCGCTAGACGTCCTCTATAGCTCCGTCTCTTACCCACACTGGAACAAGATTAAAACGATCCTGCTTTAAGACGTCATGGTAGGCCACCAGGATCGATTGGCATGCAATGGTTATCAAAATTTCACATAAAATTTGGATAATCTCCTAAGACCATTAAGGTAGTTCCCCTTACTGCCCCGTTGAACTTTTCCACCCTGCATAGCTTAATCCCAATTAATTTAGGGTCGCCATAGCAAGTCTTCGTCTTCTGTACTTCTAATAGGCTTGTGTCCTAAAAAAATCTAATTAGTCCGTCAGTTAGATTATCAAAAAATATTTAACACGTATTTTTTCTTTTGTTACCTAAACCAAAATAATTGACGAAGATACGACGCTTTTAAAATTCTCAATACGTCACGCCGTGCTATAATTTTTAGTGCGTTCTGACGTCACGAGCCGCCACTCCCGAGTTTCGATGCGTTTTATCTTTGTCAATATTCATTGATTTACAAAAACAAAAAATACGTGTCCATTATTTTCCAATTCATTGATGGTGGAAACTAGCCTATTGATAACCACACCTCCGAATCCCCAGGGCATGATGATAGGCGGGTCCATCGGTCAGCAAGTGCAGCAACAGGTGGGCGGCAAGGGTCCCCGCCCCGCCACCCAGCTGGACGGGCTGGAGGCAGCTCGCCAGCACAACCTGGAGAAGATCCAGCATCTGCAGCAGACTTTGGAAGCTGCCCATCAGCAGGAGGCCCAGTTCAAGTCGCAGATGGATATCATGTCGCATTTGCATGCGGCTCAGCAGCAGGAGCAGCATTATAAGCAGCTAGAGGTAGGTCCAGAGTATCATGTAAATGAAATATTTTTTCTTTGAATATCGGAATCACTTGAGTGCGTCTAAAATAATATTAGATGGATTGAACTAAATCCTGCTGACATACCCCTTAGAAGAAATGGAGAAACGAAATGTCAGGACAGGCCCACTCAATTCTACAGTAATGTTTTAAGATAGTGTGACGTCTTCCAACCCTCGCTGGGTTCGTGTTGGATTATAGCCCATTCCCTCTCATATAGAGGAGGCCTGTGTCCCAGCTGTGGGAACATTATAGGATGATTATGCTATGCTAAGTTCCGAAATTACTCTTCCGATTGAAAAAATAATTTTCACCAATTTTATCAATTTTAAGAATCGTTTTCCAGGGTAGACATGCAAGCTATTCACAACGCTTCGATTCGACTCCGATTCGGAAAGTCGTATGTCGTATCTTTTTTTGGCATTACGAAAACGAGCGAGATAGACATACCACTTTCCGAATCGGAGTCCAATCGAAACGTTGTGAATAGCTATGCTGGACTGAATATTAATTCCGATGCCCACCAGGCTAAAGCCGCGGGAAAAATCTAGTCATTTTCCTGTTTTTTATTTATACACAATGTGAACTTTGGCAAATGGCTCATAAAGAGCGGTTTCGCACTACGTCCGATCCGAGTCCGATCCGTACCCGTGAAAATACAGTCTGCAATACAAAATCTGTTGACGGCAGCCGGATCTAATGCGTAAACTACCATAGAAATAGTTCTACGACTACTCCGGACCGTGGTTTCACGGGTTCGGATCGGACGTAGTGCGGAACCGCTCGCCTTTTCTTGAGACAAATGTGAGGTACCTACAACGTGTAAGTCTGTCCTCAGGAGCAACGCAAGCACCAGCTGCAGCAACAGCTACAGCAACAGTTGCGCGGCGCGGCCGGCGTGCTCCCGCCGCGCGTCATGCGGCCGCTGCTGCCGTCCAACCCCGGGCTGCGCCACCTGTTGCAGCAGGTACGTGGCACTATGTGAAGACGACACTTCCACCAGAACAGGTACAGCTATTCACCAACGCTTCGATTCGACAAGTCGTATGTCTATCTTTTTTAGGGTTCCGTACCCAAAGGGTAAAAACGGGACCCTATTACTAAGCCTCCACTGTCCGTCTGTCTGTCTGCTACCAGGCTGTATCTCATGAACCGTGATAGCTTGTCAGTTGAAATTTTCACAGATGATGTGTTTTGGTTGCCGACAACGCCGACAACAAATACTAAAAACAGAATAAAATAAATATTTAAGGGTCCTATGCAACAAAAGTGATTTTTTTGCCGTTTTTTGCTCGATATTAATAACGGCAACAGGTAGACGCTTAAAATATTCACAGAATATTTAGTTGTATATTCACTTTATAAGTAAATAGATAAATTAAAATAATATAAATATTTAAGGGGGCTCCCATGCAATAAACGTGATTTTTGCCGTTTTATCCAATGCTGTGTAGATAATGGTACGGAGCCCTTCCTGCGCGAGTCCGACTCGCAGTTGGCCGGTTTTTGGCATTACGAAAGCGAGCAAGATAGACATACTACTTTCCGAATCGAAATCGAATCAAAGCGTTTGTGAATAGCTATGCTGGTATTCGGTAATGTTCGGGTTCCGAGAAAACACGAACGTGTAGTCGTGAACTGACAGTGCCTTTTCGAATCTTATTAGGAATTGCATAGAGTTGCTAATCACATGAACTGATGGTTATTTCATGGTTGTAACAGCTCTATATTAGGTCTCATCATCGAACGTTCGTACTTCCGAAGGTAGCCGATGAGTATCGATGCAGATAGTTTTTTTTAAAGACCTGTATTAAGGTGGAAGCGTCAGTATAGACCGCGAAATTCAAATTTCCTCAAGTTTTTTGGAATTTGCCGATCAGGCTGTATTTTGAACTAAATATGATTCCCGGCTGAAATGCGTATTTTTTCACAGAATTATAATCATTATTAAAATCAAAAGTTCATTTAATCCCATTGAATGACTATTTCATGAAAAAGTTATTCATTGGGGTTAATTTCAATCAACATACAACCCGACACTGACCTGCCAATTGCCAAAAAGGTCAATGGGAATTTGGCGAGCTACCCTGGAGCTGGATGTGGTCCTAACAAGCATCAAATCGAAAATAAAACTTGCTATTTGTCATAAAAGGGTAAATTCTAAACTATTATTTTTGCATCACTACAGAATATAATATATAATATTATCAAAGACAGAGCCGAAAATTCGCGCGAATCAAGAACCGATCCATAGATGTTTTAAGTGAAAGTTTTATTTTTGAAAAGGCTTAACAAACGAGGTATTTATCATCCTTTATTGAGCAGGCCTGGCACAAATAAATATCAACTTTGGTTAAGTTCAAATAAAATTTAACATAAATAAACTTTGAGAGAACATCAAAGCGAACGGAGGTATGCGGTAATTTATTTTCTACTTTATTTTAAGAAGTGCAATGTTTATATTTGTTTGGCTTTGAAACCCGCGTTGTATTCCTTTTTGTCACAGAACAAATCATTATAGTTAGTCATCATATATCCTCATGTAATAATATCATAATCAGTAAACTCGATTGATGTTATCGGTGCCTGATGAACATATTGTTCACAAAATAATAGTTTTTTTTACTAAAATTAAACAAGAATCTTTGACGCTCGATCCTAATCGGAAATAACACCTTCAACTTGTGTTTTATAGTTCTACGAAACATTGGGGTAGACAACTGTATATCTAATGACGCAAGCATAATTTGTACAGACGCCAGCACATCAAATAACCAGAAAATGTCAAATTTTCCCAATCAACCTTGAACCTAATGCTTTAGAGATAAAGCTGAAAACCTAATTAAAGAATTTTGATTAATTGTAGCAGCTTGATGTACCAGCGTCTGTACCAAGCATCGTCATTTTACATTTCAAAATAACTTGACGTCATTGGTCAGATTGGACCTAGCTATGGTCGCGCCATCTACAATCAGCTTTTACCTTCTCTCCATTCCTTCGTTGTTAAGTAATAACGGCTTTCTGTGAAAATCATTCAAGCGCCAAAATATCCTTGTAGCACTACTACCATGTTCACTAACCGTCGACCATTTTTCAACCTTATTGCTTAGGGCATAAGTGTGAAAAGTGGCAGACCCTCAGTGAATTCGGTAGTACCTTGGATTGTCGTTTATAACAACATGTTGTTACGATCAATAAGTACTACGACCTCATAATAAGGGGCACATCTGGCGAAAATGTAAAGGAAAATAAGTCTTAAGGGCGCTCCTAGTAAGGCCAATTTTTCGCTATTTCCTTTCCTCAGATGCACCTTGGCATACAACTGCAATAGTTAAGTGAATAGAAATTAGCACAATTTCACCATCACCCATGAATTCATGATTCTTTATTTGTTGTAGAAATTAATAATAGTTTTAGAGATACTTGACTAAAACTAGTGGTGTAAATAATTTGCAAAACAACTTCATGACCTCGACTTTCAAGGCATAATCAATTGTTTTTTTTGTACCATAGACAAGAAAGACGACCTGCCAAAATGGCAAAAAAAAAAATACAATGGGGAGACACATTGTGGAACTAATGGCGCTAGCATAGCTGGTTCCCAACATCGTCATTGGTTGAAAATGTGGTAATGTCATTTTATATTTCAAAATAGCTTAACCTCATTGGTCAGATTGAGACCAGCTATGGTGGCGCCATCTTAGATTATCTTTGCCTGTGTCTCCCCATTGAAGATGACTTTTGCAGTAAGAGGTTCATGCTAGTTATCTTTATTTGATTTATTATTGAAATTGACAGAGATAATCCATCTCTCTGTCTTTTAATACATGATGTGTGAGGGACATGGACGCGCAAACTGCTACCACTAATTTAGCATATGATTGTAAACCGTCGAAAATAAAGTATGGTTATAGAAAATTATTTTTCAATAAGAAATAATGAAGATTTCACTTACTTGGGAACATTTTAAACTTAAATACAGATTGGAAGGCGTATTCAGTACATCATTCTGAACCCACATATAATGTTTTATCTGTAATTAAAAAAAAAAAACTGCAGTTTCCTATAAAACTGCAATACCTACACGGTCAAAATGGATGAAACAGCAGAAGTTTTTTTTTTTTTACAGTGAGATTTTTGATTTGATGTGGAGGGGGTCAATGATGTTTGTGCGTTGTACTTCGTTGCCCTTCCAATCTGTATCTTAGTAAAAACTTTGACATTCATTACAAGTAACATCACTTTTTCTCAAAAAGCTGTTTATCTTGTTCGGTCGATGTTCTTCACACTCTGTATAGTTGTAATCATTCATAGCGCTCTTTCAGATACCAACGAGCATCGGTAACTAACGCTTTCTCATTATTTCAGCTTGTTTAACATCTCGTGCTCAAGTTCTTAGAGAGTTGAGCGAGGTTGAGCGTGGCGTTGCTTGTCAGTCTGTTTTTGGTAGCGGTAACGCAATATTGTTGAGCAAAACATGGCGATTTCTTGGTTGAGTCTTACACTTGTGTATTCAAAAATAACTGACTTAGACTTAAGATGGTTTATGAGTATATTACTAAAGCTTTGGTAAAACTATGTTTTAGATAACAAACACAATTTTTTAAAATTTCACGTTTCTTTTTATGTTCCGTGATTCTTGATAGTTTTCGAGATTCTTGATTAAGACGACCCACTTACCAATAGGGAATATGCATGTAATTTTTTCTTCACTTAAATCAATAAAATACACTGTTATCAACCCAAGAAAAGTATTAAAAGTTAAGTTCAACTATTGCTTGTCGCTCAAAAATAATATTAAACTCCTGTAATTTTATACGACGATACGAGTTCAAACGTCCGTGACTGTCGCGGCCATGATGTGACGTTATTTACCTCAATCTGTGTTTTTACACGGCTTTTTCACATTCTTTAACGTAACTTAGAGGCATTTTTTAATCCCATTAGCATCAAGAGTAACAAAAAACCCTGTAAAAATAAAGATCGTTTTTTTAAAGCATATATACCATACAATTTTCAAGTAGCTATAACTCGAAAACTATAAAAAATCGCGGATCATACATGGTAATTTCGGATAAGTACCCCTGGGCATGAGGAATCTGTTTTTTTAAGACGTCACTATTTGGACCACCCTGTGTATACCAACACGACGCATCACCGCACATAAGTGTGATTGTGATAATGGTTCCTTCATCTATACGTCTGTATTACTCGTTAACTCACCACTCACAACTTCCATCTATCGTTTTTTTGGTCTTAACCTACTTTTATAGCAATTCACACACACTAACGCTACACAATACCAAGTTATGCTCAACAACAACGTCACGATCAACTGTCACGTGACGTTGAACTCGACTCAACTGTCACGTGACGCTGAACTCGACTGAACTTCGCTGCTCCGAATGTTTTAGCAACAGCAGCAGCCCCGCGGCGCTCGGCCGCACATGTGAGCGGCCCCCCCCGCCCCCCCGCCCCACCCCCCCGCACGCACTTAACGCACGCACAAGTAATGCTTCACACCTTCTACTACTGGTCTGTGTGAGCTATGACATGTACTGACGGTGACATTATTGTTTGGGCAGGTAGTAGGCAAAATTTTAATTAGCAAAATCTTATACCATTTACTTATTGGTATTTGTGTCAAGGTACTTTTGAACGTCAATTGACGGGATTTAACATAGAAAAAGAAATGTTGATCTCTGTGATCTCGCGAAATATTACAAGTATGCAATATTTTATGAATGAAAAAATAAATCAGATGAGTACATATTTTATGTTAGTAAGTCATTAATAGTAAATTTAATAATCATCATTAATAGGAAACTACAAATTTTGTAAAGAAAAAAAAAATTAAAATATTTGTTAATATTATAAAGAGGTAGAATTTAAGAGGTAGAATTTGTTTGTAAGTTTGTATTTGTATGTATGGAAATCTACGGAACTACTGATCCGATTCCGAAAACCCTTTCAGTAACGGGAAGCTACATTACCCCCGAGTGTCATGGAGAACCCACGGGAACGTTTTAAATGTAGCATGCATTTAAAACGTTCCCGTGGGTTCTTTTCTTTACAACACAAGAACGAAGCCGCGAGTAAAAACTAGTTCTTTGGCTATAAACACCTGCGAACATTTGTTAAAATTAGATGAAATTAGTTTGTTTCCGTTTCGACTACTTTTCGAACACAGACATGTCATTAGTTCACTTTTTATGTTGCATGCTTTTCTTAGGTTTCTTTCCTTCAGTTCTAAAATAATTAATACTTTCATAGATCTAACATTTTCATTTAATTTGATTAAAACCCGCTTTAAAATTAGCATCATCATTAATTCTCATTTAATTGTAAATATTTTTTCATGTAATTTTAAGGGTTTCTATAACATTGTTGGAAATAAAAGGATTCTACATTTGCGGAAGAAAATTGGACAGTTGTAATTGTGTACGTCATAATTTTAGGTCGCTGATTTTAATGAGTGCTGTAAAATAGATAAGCATACAGACAAAAATGTATCGGTCACAAACGCGATTAGCAAGGAACTAGGTCCCATTACAGAGGACATTACATTGAGGACAGATTTGTATTTTTGTATGTAACGAATAAACTTAAAAACGACTGGACCGATTTGAAAAATTCTTTCAGAAATGGATAGCTACATTATCAGCGAGTAACATAGGCTATATTTTATCCCCGTACTCCCACGGAAACTGGAACTACGCGGGTGAAACCGCGTGACGTCCGCTAGTGATTAAATAAGAATAAAAAAGTGGCTGTATGCTTATCTACTTAACACATTAAACTTATACCGGCACATGTCTCCATATTTAAATCGATTTCTGTCCCTAGCAGCCGCAGTACAGGCCCGGGGGCGGAGCTCCCCGGCCGGCGTCGCAGCCCCAACAGTTTGACGACGTCAACAACTACTCGGATTTCATCTAGGCCTTACCACCGCATGTGTGGGCGCAATGGGACGACGATGTTGATATTCATTGAAAGAATTATGGTATTTTGGCGTATTTGTACAAAAAATCGCGATAGACACGGACCATAATAAAATAGATGCAGAATCTGTTAGATAAATTAGATTCCAAAATTCCGTTTTAAATTAAAACAACAACACAATAAACGTGTGCACAGGCGGCAAGTAATTACGTTCGCCGACACGAACACAAGCCCTCGAACACAAGCCCTCGAACACAAGCCCGCGAACACAAGCCCACGAGTAAAACGTTCGCACGAGTCGTGCTTGGCCTTAAAAGGCTAACTTGAAATGGGGTAGATGACACACCAATCAATTGAGATACTTTTTAAGAGCTGTCATAACGCGGTTCTCTCATAGATTTTGTATGGCAATAGCAAACTGTGACGTCACTGTTTAGTAAACTCAATGACTCAATGCACGCAAGCTTATCAAAGCTACTAAAAATCGAATTTGGCAATTAATTAAAAATAAATCGGGTTTTCAGGCCCAAAATAAAGTGTTGTTTTTAGAGATTGGTGACTTGGAATTATTGTTTTATGGTGTCATCTACCCTATTGCTTCACATTGCGTGCGACTACGGTTCTAAGTCCCGTATTTCAGAACGTCAGCATTACTTCGTCTTCTCGAATCGATGACTCAAATTTTGTCCGACCAGTACATAGGACAGCTCTGTCGTTTTATTTATTACTTACAACTAGTTTCACCCACTGCCTCGCTGGACTAGTAGTCGCAAGCGCAACTGCTGAACATGAGGTCCTGGGTTCCATTGCCAGGTCGTGCAGTGTTATTGGGCTTTCCCATCAGAAATTTGAATACTGAGGGACCTGTAATGCGGGCGTAAGTCTATTAATTCTTTCGCGTTTCATGTTCGATGCGGTGTTGAGCGGCATCGAAAAAATCGAAGCGAGTCGAATGACCGAGACATGAATGTCTTTTTCTCTTTTATTCTATGCACCGATAAATGTGGTCTCACGCTAATTTAGGCAACAAAATAAACCCTGTGTCTGTGCCACCAATTTTTTTTTTTTTTGCTAGATAAAGCGAATATTTGCACAAATGCGCCAAGTAAAGGTTACGACGGTACCCACACATGTATTCAGGAGCGTTTTCTTGAAATATTTATGAAATGGATAGATCTTCTATGATATTGTAACTTCTTTACTTTACCGTAGGGCCAATGTTATCTTATTGTATTGTTAGTAAAGTGTAATTTTCATTACTTTTGTTATTTTGTAAACAATTATGACGAACCGAGATGCCGAACGCCTTGGTGTTACTGACGATCTGTATCTGTTTACCGTAATTCGTAAAGAAAAACACACGACCATATTTCTTTCATGCCCAGCCTTCCATATATAAACCTAGATTATTGACTGATATCATAATTCGTTGTAGAAAAAGTATTGTTGACGTGCAATTAGAAAAATTTGTATAATATTGTAGTAAGTATAAGTAATTGATCTTTCGTTTTCTGAAAGCCTAATCTTGAGCTAATCACCGCTGCGCTGCTCTCAAAACAGTAAAGAAAAACATCGTAAGAAATCGCCTAAAATATCCTAGAATTAAAAATCGAAGACATGTGACATCAACCAACCCGCACTGGGCCCTCGTGGTGGATAACGATTCACCATAGTTCTGTTCTAACTTTATGGCGATTCTGAAGTTAGCTGTGAGTGACGGTCTAGCTCGAGTGGTTCCGCAAAGTGTGTGCCGCAACACACTGTTGTACCTTGGTCATAAGTTCAAAACTTTAATAATAAATGTTGATTAATATAATGCCCCAGCAGTGGAAACATTATAGGCTGATAATGCTATGCTTAATATTATGTAAAAATGATTATTCATTTATGGTGTCCCTGCAAAATTTTCCGATTTCCTAGATGCCTTGAACACAAAAAGTTTGTGGAACACTGCTCTAGGCCCTGGATACTTAAAATTGTGTTCTGCCCAGCTTAACGTTTAATGTTCCGAGCTGCCATAAAGTTGGAACAGAATCATACCTTGTACAATGGATTGGCTTTCAGAAAACATGGGGTTTGGTTTGATAACAACATAAGCCAAGTGTTTTCCCAACTTTGTTGTGCTTGACTCCATATGAATAAGTAATAAATGATGTTTTTTAGAAAAAAGTTTTTAATTTCATTTCCTTTGTCGTAACGTTTTCTAGAATTTTCTCATATTATGTCAGTACCGTGTGGTACCGTAATAAGAAATTGTCAAAAACAGAAGCTAATATGCAAAACGTATAGCGCCCTCATTTTTTTATCACAAAAAAATTCGAAGAAAAAAGCGACATTCTGCAAAAGCGACATTATGAGAAAGAGACATTTTACTACCAGTCGACATTTGCGCCTGAGCCTCTGTGGCATGTGACATCTACCGACCCGCACATTGGGCCCGCGTGGTGGATTATGGCCTACACCCTACCATAGACAGGAAAATTATGGGCTGATTTTGCTGGGTAAATAAAAGACATTTCTTGTAAAATATCTTCTTATATATTAAGTATTTGTTTTCGAATTAAGTATACAAAGAATACAAACACACTAGAAGTCTAGTCAGGGTTAAGTTTTGGTATAAAAGTCTGGCACTAATAGATAGAGCTATATATATCATAGTTACAAGAAAAAAAGATAATTGTACCGTTAAACATGTCAAGGTTACATTGGATTATAAAAGGTAAAAATTTGTTCGAAGCAAGGATTTTTTTACATTATATTTCAGGAATTATTAAAGATTACAGCAAAAGTGACCCAACCCATATTTTTTTAAGAAACAATTTTGGAATGTACAATTGCAGGAAAAATTACATAGTATTGTTTGATAATGGATTTATAATACATTTTTTTATTTAAAACCAAAAAAACCCATAATATTACACATAATATCGGTTGAGACGCATTCACTTTACAGATAAAATAAATTAAGTGATTTGAATTAGGAAATATAGAAGGTGAAAGGGCACCGATGCTATAATGGTTACTAAGTATTTAGTACACACACATCACACATTTTCATTAGAAATAAAAAAAAACAGCTATTCCATACATTTTGCCCGTGTAGGTATTGTAGTTTTGTAAGAAACGGCTGTTTTTTTTTTGTTTTAAATAACCGACGAAAATTTTTTATTTGGGGGGTTTACGACCGAATACTGAAATGCCACTCAAAATTTAAGAAGTACATAAACACCATTATTTTTAAGTCGTTCTGGAAATGAAAGCCTTAAACTCGATCATCGTACTCGGAACGCGTGGGATTGTTTTTTTTTTTTTTAAAAATTACAATAAAAAAAAATATTTTTAATAAATTTAATATTTTTTTTGTTATTTATAAAAAAAATAGTCCCAATCGTTTCGAGTTCGATGATCGAATTTATGGCTTTCGGTTCCAGAACGACCTAAAATTAACCGTGTATCTTAAAAGATTCTCAAAAGTGACGTTTGGGTATACAAAATTAAAGTTTAGGAGCTGCTCAAACGTAAGCAGCCCTTAAATATTTGAGTGGCGTTTCAGTATTCGGCCGTTAGAATGATGTACTGAATATTATTATTATTTAATTATTATTATTATAGGCCATTTGTGTCCCACTGCTGGGCAAAGGGCTCCTTTCCCTCCTTCCACTTATCCCTATCCAGTACTGTTATGCGCCAATCCTTGTGGAAGGAGTCGAGTTCGTCCCGCCGTCTCCTCGGCCTGCCACGTTGCCGTTTGCTGCTGTTTGGGACCTATATTGTGGTAGCTTTAGCCCTACTGCATTTGTTTTGAAAACTTAAGAAAGAAATTTGTTTCTATTAATTTATACTAAAAAAAAGAAATACCTAACAAAAAAAATAAAGAAATCGGTAAATATCTTTTTCACATATAGTGACCGTTTTAGCGTCGGTATTCCTTCCGCCTTCTATATATAGAACTTGTTCGCAGTACCGTACTGCTCAAAAGTCACACTAAGAAGGAAAATTCAAGCCAGATAGTCATTAGTTACCAGCGAAGATATACACTTAATTTACTCCACATACACAAGTATTATACGCGTAATACACACAAAAAGCGCGTTACGAATTTGAACTTTATCGTAAATACATAAGTTTGAATATTGTTTAAATGCTCAGAATTAATTATTCTATTAAAACTTGAGAAGCATGGGATACAGTACAACACCAAACAACTTTAATTAGAAAACTGTTAGGGATCCGTTAAAACTAGTGCGGTCAAATATGTTACTATCTCCTTCTTATGTATCAGAATAGAACGAGATAAGACGACTTTTCAAAAGACGATACCTTAGAACAGGTTGCGTATATTCGCAGAGTTATTAATTTGACAGCTTACTTCTCTTTCTAACTGTGTATGTTAGACAAAGACAGCAATACTTTTTAGACGGCATTAGCTTATATCACTCCATTGTTAATACAATGATTATGAAAGAAATTACTTTCAATGTTAAAATACAAAGTGATATCAACTATTCGCAGATAAATGTCTATACTTGAAAAGTTGAATCTTATTCAAGTAACAATACAGCCACTGCACATTAATTTGAATAAATAGAACATATACATTACAGTACTAGGGTGTAAGGCGCTTGTCCCACCGTAAGCGAGAAGCGAGTCAAGCTAGAAAATGAAAGCGAGTTTTATGTTTGACAGAGTTGTCGCCGTCGTGTGAACAGCGATCAATATGAATATTATGTATCTCCTTTTATTGACACCTACATCGTCACCTGCCAAGCCTTTTCTCAACTATGTTGGGTCGGCTTCCAGTACTTTTTTTTGGGACAAGCCCGCCACTTTAATTCCCAAACCACTGTAACTCCTGTGCGCCAGAATCAACAGTGGCGACCACCAGAAATGCGCCGAGACAATGAAGCTCGACGAAGTCCCAGAGAAACAATTTAACTGTCTTGGATCCCGCAACGAAATTAATTAGAAAAGTATAGCGTAGTACAGGAGTAGGAAAAATATAATTTCCACTTCCCTCTATATCAGCAGGAGACAGAACAAAACTAGGCCGAAGGGCACAAAGCAACGTTTACGGGACGCTTCCAGTCTAACCAGATGCAGCTAAATACCAGTATTTTACATGGGGCGAATGCCTATCTGATCTCCACAACCCAGTTAGGGGTGATATGACACGGGACCTACATACATAAGCATATTCTTTCTGCATATTTCTTGAGTGAGAAAATAATCAATACCAAGTTTACGGTGGGTCATGTGCCTCGCTTAGCCCGGTCGCACTTCATCCGAAAATAAACCTTATTAATATGTTGTTAATGTGCATATTCCTACAAGCGACTGTGATCAAGCATATTATACAAATAAGAACATTAACTGTATGCAAATAAGATTCAATTTCGGTTGAAGCAAGACTGAGTTCGCTCTCTAGATCTTTGCCTAAGTACGACACATGGAGCGTAAGAAAGAGAAAGTCACTAAAGTGTGACAAGGCCGACGCTCTACAAATCCGAACCTTCTCTAAAAGACGAAGTACCATATTTATAGTAGAGCCACTGTACATTCGTAGGCAAATAAATCGATGACTCTTATCAGTCCTAAAGGATATTACATTGAATTTATCATTAATTCATTGATTCGAAAATCTCACTAAATTACACTAAGGTGGATGATGGACTAGACAATCAGATACATCACAATATTGTTCTCAGTTAATATAGAAAGTCGAATTTCAATTTGACTTTAATACCTCTGAGGAGCTCGTGGCTAAATAATAACAGCCGCTCGGGATGATCAGGTTAAGCTGCGCTTACCTCGATCGGTCCGTGGATGGGTGACCACCTATACATACCGAGTTTATGTGCCTCGGCACAGAAACGTTAAGCCGCTGGTCCCGGCTGTCATTTGTAGATATTTGACAGTCGTTACAGGTAGTCAGTGACCCGAAAGTCTGACAACCGGTCTTACCAACGGGTACCTACTAACTGGGTTCTGGAAGTCAGATAGGCAGTCGATGTAAAAGAGAGTCGCCTCAAATAGATGTCAGCAAGAAGGAAGGGGTCCGCAAGGGCTGATGCCTGCCGGGGCTACGGGACTGTTATAAAGAGATAGCGCAGCCCAGTTTTAGTCAGTAAAAGTCTGACACTCCCTTCCGCTCCGCGCAAAGCGGGAGGAGTCATTTGACAATTTCTTATCCGAAATAAAATAAAATAAAGTTGAAACTTTGACCCCCAATATCTCCGTAACTAGAAGGTTCCCAGATATGGTGTAGAACAAAAAAATGATCGCAATTAGGAGGAGAACAGAGGCCCTACTCTCTAACGTTTCGTCCGTATATTCGGATCTATCTGTTCCTCTCACTCGCACTCATCTGCAGACGTGCGCGATAGAGACGGATAGATCCGAATATTCGGACGTAACGTTAGAGAGTAGGGCCCCAGGTGCCTTTTGGCTTCGTTAAGAGTCTTTTTACATACATCCGGTTAGACTGGAAACCGACCGCAACATATTTGGGAAAAGGCTAGGCAGATAATGATGTTCATGTGATTTGTACCCTATTATATATATATATATATATATTGTCAATTGATCTGTAAGTCTGATAGTCTAGTACCCCATCTTGTTTCTCCTGACAGATATGTAACTATAAACTAATAAATACATCATTCCATTATACATAAACTTTGTTACTGTGCACTAAAAATGCTTATTTTGTATCTCAGTTACTACATGTTAAACTTACACAATTTTGTTAATAATTTCTACTAAAAATACATTGTTTTTTTAATTAATATTTATCTCTCTTTCTATCAGTACAGTGATAAAAGAGACAGCGCAAAGAACTGTTAGACAATTTTTAAACTATCAAAGAATTTGGGAACCCAATTTCTTATTTATCACATTCAAGTAACTTTATGTAACATATTTTATGATATGTTAAAAGCATAAAAAATTCGCGAAATTTTAAATTCGATAAAACGCTAAAACGTATATAAAAGCTACGTAAAGGGAATGCATACATAATTTCTTTCTGATTGGACACAAAAAAAAACATACCTTAACATTCAAATATTTTTTTCATAGAAAATATTATATTTTTTATTTTAAATTAAGAAGAATTGAGAAAATATTGATTTTTCGTAACCTCCTTTTCGGGACACGAAACGAAACATTTTTCTAAACCTAAGTGCCTGTAAAGAGTGGCTAACGATGGACAAACACAAAGATTGATTTCAATCTTAATCTACCCATTTGGGTAGATGGCCTTGTAGCCCGTCAAACGATAAAACATAACATAAATACGTCGATTATTTAGTCGAAAATACAATTCTATAGCATATTAGTTAAATTGTTTACAAGAAGCACAATCAGTAAAATCCGTAACTATGAATACATTCTTAAAATTATGAAATTATTATATGTGAAACGGGTATTTTTTATTTTGAAATCGACGTATTTACGTTAAGACTACCGCGCGCTCGTGCTAGGGCCTCATGTTTGTTTTGTTGACTCGCAAGATAGATCAAACACTATTTTCAGTTAAGGTGAGGCCAAACGAACGTAATTATTATGAGTATGAGTCGCGTAATTTACGCCACATTTTCATACGAAAGTCTGGTTTGTGTCACGTGAAATGCGCCCAAATGTGTATGAAACCGAATTTACGCGACTCACATACTTACGTACGTTTGGCCTAAAACGTACATACCGTTCCATGTGAGGTCTTCCAGCTCACTCGTTGTCACTCAAATAACGTTTTCGCGCGACCTTATGAGTCATCTAACCATTTAAATCGTTGAGCTAGGTATAGTTTACACCTCTGCCGTCCCCATGGGGGAAATACAAGCGAGAAGTTATGTTCTGACCATCCTAAGCCACAGTGTATAGGCAAGCAAACACTAACTTAATATTGAGTATTAGCACCCTGCTACTCATTAAATAAAGTGCATTTTACTTAACTGGTGTCGATTCTGTTGTGCACAAACTAAACTTAATTTAGGCTATTGTGATCTTTTACTAAAAGGCAGTGCGAGAAAAGGACGGCTATAGCTAAGAACTAAGTTAGAGATGTCAAACTAGTTTATGCCTTGCGCTTCACCGTGTTTTTAGTCGACATGTTTTTACGTGCACCCTTCATTTGTAGGGATTTTTTTTTATTTTCAATTAGTTCCAATTAAATTTGACAGCTCTAAATTACGTCCGTCTCTTTCTCGTTTTATTAAAGAGAAAAAGATAGCAATAGCCTAAATTAAGTTTAGTTTGTACACAACAGAATCGACACCATTGTCTTATTTTGTTAATAAATATGGCACAAAGAAATCAAAGTTTTGAGAAAATTAAAGCTCTGGAGGCCTAAACATTAAAGGATACTAATATGAATCACGTTAAAATAGGGTAGATGACAAAAAAATATCTAATTAGTCCGTCAGATAGATTATCTCTCCTCTAACTCCTGTGACGTCACATTTGAGTACATTTTTACCGGAAAGTGACGTCACAAGCCCCTACTCATGATCTTTGACGCGTTTTATCTTCCGTCAATTTTTATTAATTTGGTAAAACAAAAAACACGTATCCAATATTTTTCGATAATCTAAACAGATTCATATATTTTTTAGTCAGGAATCATCCCTATTCTTAAAATGGTCACAAACGCAGTTAACATAATGATTAATGAATTCTCAATAATGCGTAATTTTTAATCCTATTATGATTATATTATTGGTCCTATTACCGTTTTATTTTAATAATTAACCAGCGAAAAAGGGTTTGAAATACTTTTCGATGAAGCCTGGCCTGACTAACTACCGCCATTTTGTTTCACAAAAACAAAATGGCCTGCCATGCTAGAGGTCTAGAAAAAAGAAAGAAAAGGAAGAAGAAGAGGTCTGGGGGTCTAGAATCGTGTACTGAATTTGTTAACAGTTTACGCGTCAATATTCTTTAAGAGATTCGCAAATTCATGATTCTTGTACTATATTCATTAACCAAATAAGACAAATTATGAAGAATACGCTATAAAAAAAAATTGTTTTTAATATTAACGCAGGGTCTGTCTGACTAACGAACACTAAACATTTAAAAATGGCGGCTTAACTAAAACTAAATTTATTGGAGCGATCAAAGTTTGTTTTTACTCGACTATGAAGGAGTACTTTTAAATGCATTTCTGCATGAGGTGCAGAACTCATTTGTATAAAAGTTGATTTAGCCAAATAGTTAAAATGCTTTGCTTAGTTTTTTAAAGTAGCTAGCTAAACTTGGTGACAAAAACGGTACTTTTACATGATTTTGAAAAAGAAAACGATTAGCACAATGTAATGTATTTAGTACTTAATATGTTTATTATAAAATAGACATCCAACTTCATCCAAGTGCTATAAAATCTCCACAAGATATTTTTTCACAGATTACCTTTATTTTGTCTTACTCTTGTGTAGTTTATTTTATTATATCAAGCCTGCAGTGCAAGTACGTAGGAATCGTTTCGATAAATTTGACAGTTATTCTCGACAAAATGAGTTTTTATCTTTGTTATAAACTCATTTTGTCGAGAATTACTGTCAGATTTATCGAATCAATTCCTACGTACTTGCACGGCTGCCTTTACAAATGAGTTCAATCCCAAAAATATTTATTTGGAATTCTGGATTAATCCTATCATCATCGGACCTAAACTAAAATGGCCGACAGATAAAAAAAAGTATCAAATTACCATAATTAGAAAATTCTAACAGCCAAATCTCTCTATGAACACCTCCCGTTCGCCACTTAATAATAATAATTATTAATGTTACAAAACCAGTCACTATATCACTTAAAAGTGTTTACGAAACTTTAGATTTGTCACTTGCACTTTTGTCACTGGCCAAGGTACCGTTTTGGCACTTTCCGTTGGAACTTCCGGCTGATAGTACTTTTTTACTGTTCTTGGGAATATATTTGACCCTCTCCAGTAACGCTTGCAGAATGCTGCCGGGAATCCTTTGGTGTTCTTCTACTAATTCTTCTATGGCACTTGCGACCTGAAAATGGGTATTGATTTTATTATTTGGGTTTTCATCACAGAAAAGGACCAATTTGAGACGCGCGTCTAGCTTCTGTATTACCATAAGTGCCCATACAAGTTCAAGATACAAAAAAATATGCGTTGGCAAGAGATACATCTGATTTATAACCAAAATATTAAAAGTTGAACAGTGAAAAAAATGTTGCTTCATTGAATAAAGTTTTTGATCATGGATTATTTTTGAAATGATTGGGGTTATTTATTGATTTTCTATTTGAAGTTTATACATTTTGTAATAAGGTTCCCGTGGCGAGTTTATGAGACTATGGGTGAGGCCAAACGAGCGTAATTTTGTGAGTCGCGTAATTTCGGTTTCATACATATTTTACGTCGTCGTGTCGTCACGACGTAAAATGCGCATAAAATGCTATGTATGAAACCGAAATTACGCGACTCACAAAATTACGCTCGTTTGGCCTCACCCTAACACAGACCACGGAGGCTTGGCATGAAAATTAGCAAAGGGTTGAATAGAGTTTGTCAGTGGTAATAATGAAATTCGTTGACCGTTTAGCTCAGCGCCAAAGGTTTGAACCCACGCGGTAAAACTCAGTCCGGACGGAACTGAATCAGTTTTGATCATGGGCTTTTCCACAACCTTTACTAAAGGTTACCTTCTGCTGCAACTGCTCGGGCGTCAAGTCGGGGTCGTAGGCGATGGGCCGGCCGAGGTGCGTGATGAGCTTGACGGGGAAGCCGCCGTACACGGGCGCCAGCGGCATGCGGAACGTGGCGTAGATCTTCAGCCACACGCCGCGCAGCCAGCCCACCGTGCGGAACGCTTCGCGGACGTTCTGCGTGAACATCGGGACTATTGGCTGGGGACGAATGGAATATAGTTAGTAAGTGATCTTTATTTGGCTAAATAATAACAGCCGCTCGGGTCGATTTTTAAGTTAAGCCGCGCTCATTATATACGGAGTTTCCTCCGTGCCTCGGAAAGCACGTTAAGCCGTTGGTCCCGGCTGTCAATTGTAGATCTTTTACAGTCGTTACAGGTAGTCAGTGGCCCGAAAGCCTGAAAACCAGTTTAACCAACGAGTATAGTATTACCCAGTACTAACTGGGTTGTGGTCGTTGTGGACCAGTATTTTACATGAAGCGCGACTGCCTATGTAGGCAAAAAAAAAAAGGTATTCACCGGAAGCCGACCCCAAAATGGTTGGGAAAAGGCTAGACCGATAATGCAGTAATCTTTATCTGCATAAGATATGGTACAGTATGGTCTAAGTACAGTTCAGTAAGGTCTCTAATGTATAGTAAGTAGTAGGTATAAAAGGCTGCTTTTGGGCCAGATAAAGACCCGGGTCTTCAGTATGGATCGGTACCGATTAGTTCCATAGTTTCTGTATGCATTCGAAACCCTTTTTTGGTAACCTAACGAACTAAATTATATGTAAAATTTTAAGGTGATTGATCTAGTATTATATCAGATCATGTCTGTAATCCCTAATTCCTTAAGTGTTTGTCCGGTATACTAAAACACCAACATTTCGCCACTTACAACAGCCCTGTGTAATAAGGGGCGAACCTATTGTCATCAACCGAGCACAAATGGCAAGTACCCCATGGGTTTTGATGTACTGGCGAGTAATACAACGAAGTGATCCTCTTACAGCGAAATACACACATTGATCGCAGAACGGATGGCCGTTGGGGCCGGAAAGTTCTGGAGTGGCGACCGTGAACCGGAAGACGTTGCTTTGGAAGGCCTCCCACTAGGTGGACCGATGACCTGGTGATGGTTGCGGGGATCCGCTGGATGCGAGACGCACGGGACCGGGACATGTAGCGACATTTGAAGGAGGCCTATGTCCAGCAGTGGACGTCTTTCGGCTGAAATGATGATGAAGATCCTCTTACCACTTTGGCCTCCTGGGCCACCTTCGCGAAGCCGATCCTGTTCCTCCAGTTGAGCCTGTAGTAGTGGTCCCCGAACTGCGCCTCGTACACGCCGCCCGGCGATATGGCGAGCGAGTTCCCGCCGCGAAGCACCGAGGCACAGGTCTGGACCGTCCCCGGGATCACGCATAGACCTTCTAGGAGGGTAGCCCAGCCTGGGAATAATTGGTTAAATTGTTAGGAGGATATTCAGTTAAGTCTTCTAGTTTTTTTTAAGTTAATACTTCTTTAGACGCGTTGAGCACTTTTTGGGTGAACAAAAATCATGGAAATCACGTGATCGTCACGTACGCTTTTCGTAGCATTCGTAGCCGCTACGGCGTAGCACCACATAAAAGCACAACCCGTAGCAGTGCTACGACTGGGGCGGGGCCTGAGGGGGGAGGGGAGAGGGAGTGGAAAAGAACAGAAAATTTTATGAACACACAAATTAAAAAAAAAATGCATACACAGCACGACGATACAATTCATAAGTTACTTAGTTTTCACTTCTATCGGCAGTCCCCAAAGACTGCCCCGCATGTTTTTTTTATGAAACCCAATTCTGGGTTAAGTTGGTCTTTGTACATACATACGCTGCAATATTGCAATTTTAGATGTCATGTTTTCAGGACAATAAAGAGTAAGAAATAGCTTGTTTTATATGTAGGGAAACAAACCTAACATAGCGCCGGTAACCCCCGAAGGATTAGGCACTGGCGTACCTAATAGAACATCCACATTTTGCCAGTTAGCTCCTGTACCTTGGTCTAAAAAGAAAGCAGTGTAGGGCTAAACAAAGAAGAACTGGCCAAAGTTTATAACGATTTTCGTGTTTCCTCGTCGACACAAGCGCGACTGCTGAGGGTGTGGACCTGGGTTCGATTCTCAGGGCGGGCAAAGTGTTTTTGGACGAAAACCAAAGACAAACTCTTACCAGGAATCTTGAACATAAACCGATCGGCGACGGTGTGTATGTGGCGCCGCTTAAACAGCAACATGCGAGCGGTGAAGTAGTACATGTCTATGGGCAGGGCGCCGTGGTAGTAGATCACGAGGAACGGACCATCTGGGATGTTCTCCAGCCCTTGGATGTCGTAGCCTGGGGAACGAAATATGTGTCAAATGATAGATACTGATTATGTTTGTACAGTGGTGCAAGGATCATTTGGAGCTTGACTGACATTGACGGGGACGTTGTTCGTAATATTTGGAAAATCCTTCGGAAAAAACAAGATGGCTGCGTTGGTTCTGATTTTGGAAACACTACAAAGTTCAAATACAGCTAGGTAGGTGTAGTTACACTGCTGTTTTTTTAAATACACTGATACAGTTAAAAAAGGAATCTGTTGCTTTTTTTTAAAACTTTTCCGGCCCTCAAGCTTTTATAATAAAGTTACTCGAAGTTAATGAAGTTTTATGTTTCAGTAAGCAGCCGTTTTATGCTTCATTAATTAACTCTTGAGTAACATCAACCAGTACCCATAAAGGTACTATTCGGTTCGATATATCGTGAACAATGCGCTTACCATGCCACAGCCACCCGTGCGCGTCCCACAGCGCGCAGACCGCAAGTCGTGCCGCGTGCTTCCAATCAGGCTGCACGCCATCTACCACTTTCATCCTGCAAACAGAGCATGGCAGTAGTAGTAGTAAGTTAGGATCTTAAAATTTTTTTAGATTATTCCACCCTCAAAGGGTTAAAAAAAGGGGATGAAGTTGTGTATGGAAAGTCCTTAATTTTCGAAGTAAAAATCACAAAATTTATTATCTAGGCGTATGGTTGGAAGCTAACGCAACGGTGTTCTTAGAATTTCAATCCTTAAGAGCGGCTAACCCGCCATACTTTTCGCGAGAATTTTGACTTGTTTGTGCGTGATTATGAAGTTGTTACACATATATCTTAATTTTTTTTGAAATGATAGGTATTTTATGCACTATACCTAGGCTTCTATCGAAGCAAAAAATAAAAATTTGTAGGAACAAATTCAGAACAAGCCTCCAGAAATTGCTGTTTTTCTCAAATTTTACCTCAACTTTGGCCGTTCATAATGTACTCATAAATTGTAAAACTAAAGAAAATAGCCTGATAGAAGCCTTGCAAATATAGTGGAGATTTTAAATAACAAACATTTATTTCACAAACTTGTAAGACTTATTCAAAAACACGTATTTCCTGGAACAAGTTTTATAAATTTTCGAACACTATTTTTCGTTCAATGTCCTCGCGTTAGTCGGTATGAGGTGCGCGGGTGACGAGTAGTGCGGGGTCGGGGCTAGGTAAGACAGGGCAGTTGAAAAAATATCGCCGCGATGGCTCTGGATGAAACAACAAGCTTTTCGACCATGCTCGCGTTGACGATAGACGCGCCGCGCCGGGAAGGGCCCTCTTAAGGGGGTGAAAAGGAAGATGAAATTTTGTTCTTTATGTTCAAAACAGTAATATCATGAAAATTTGTATTTAGCCTTTTGGTTGGTAATTAATAATTACATGTAAGTATCAGCGTTTTTGGAAAATCATCCTAGAAGAGAAATAATGATAATTCAGTGTAAATAATTCAATTCAATTCAATTCATCAAGGTATGCAATTTTTCATCAATGTTTTCTTATGACGTTATCACGTAAAATTATCGTTCGTAAACCGACTTTACAGGCAACCATGTTTTTTTTGCATGTCTTGATACGTACGGCTGATACGATTTACCATCGGCAAAACCTCCCTCATTTGGGGATAAGCATTTATTCTTATTTTTTTCGAGATTGAGGTTGGTTTTAACCAAGGTGATAACTTACGTAACAATCGAATCAAAAATTACTTTTGAATACAGGTGTAATTTTATCGGGGTTGCGGGACTGTTCGAAAGAGATACCGTGACCCCGGAACACAAAGGGCGATGAAGGAACATGGATGGGTTTTAGTCAGTAAAAGTCTGACACTCCCTCCTGCTCCGCCCAGAGCGGGAGAAGTCATTTGATGATTTCCCATCCGAAAAAAAAAAAAAAAAAAAAGGTGTAATTTTATTATTGTTTTTGCTTTGCGCAAGTCATATAAATAGGTACATCGCGTGTCGGTAATACAGATTGTCGCATAAGATCGCATGTGCATTGCTTTGTTCGCACAATTGTTTACCTGTAAGGCAGAAGAAAAACTACTATTTGTTCTTATAGCTTATTACTTTAGCGTGCACTTGAATTTTAGCACATATATACGGATGCATCATACAGTGCAAAATGCCTATTCGTTTAAAAACACTATGGGATGGGTTGGTCCAACTGGAAAGACCCAGTTTTATCCAGACAGAAATGAGAAATCGACCTATTCTTGGGGAATGTCGGGTAGCTAAATTATTGAGAGCGAGACTACCCTTAACTAAAACCATTTATTGTCAAAACAAGTTTCCCAGTCTGATATCCTTCTAGCCATATAAATAAGTGCATCATGCGCCTAACCTTGCCGAAGGATATTGGGGTCGGCTTTCAGTCTAACCCAGGGGTTCCCAAACTTATTTTGTCTACTGCCCACTTTGAGAATAAATTATTTTTTAGCGCCCCCATTTTTTCACCTACTTAAAAACCAAACTTCAAATTAAATTAATTTTTGTGAGCTATATTAGCGGAGATTAAACATTCATTCTAAACGAGACTTACTATAACTCGCAAGACTTAACTTGAGACCTGAGCGCAGTAGGTAGTACACAACGGCTCAGGTCTCAAGTTAACTCTTACGGGCTACACCTGCCAATGAGAATGATTATTGAAACGCAACTTTATAGTACTTAGACAGAGAATCTTTTATTCAAAATAAAACAAACATAATCGATTCTAATATAAAAACTAATGTGACGGATGAATCTGATGCTGTTCACAAGTTGTAGTCGAGAGCCGAGAGCTCAGTCGGTGTTTTGGAGTCCTCCTAGATAAAATTACAAATCGCTCCCTAAGCCTCTACACAACGCCCCCATTTTTTTTCTGGGTCTCTTACTGCACTCCTTTTGGGCTTGCACCACAAGGGGGCGTTATCGCCCACTTTGGGAAAGGCTGGTAACCGGATACAGCTGAATACTAGTATTTTACATGGGATGACTGCTTACCTGGCCTCTAGTAACAGGCTAATCGATACCCAAATGAGTGGCTTTAATTAAAATCAAATCTTCGGATCACAAGCACACCGCATGCCAGACGACCCAGCGACCAGACAACGTCGGGCCAAAGTCTACACATAAGTCTTTCACTTGATAACTATGTAAATACATATATAAAAAATAATTGGACACAATTATTACCGTCTAATTAAGCCGTCTGGCCATTGTCTACAATATTTCACTTTTATCTGGAAAAGTCAGAAGGTCTTCGAGGTGTTGAAGTTATCGAGAATTATATTTTTTTTAATGAAGGAGGTGACGGACCTTATTAAAATTTTGTTGTTTAAGGAAATGCATGATGTTTACGTGTTCAGCTGATGTTTGTGTGTGAACTACATTTTTGGGACTTTTGATCGGTTATTTTATTATATTTTCAGCAAACTAGGTCAGCTATCATTAGAAACTAATTAGTCTAGTGGTCATTTGCACGACTGCCTAAGTGCCTAGTATGGGGTCTTGATGCAATCTTGATAATGAGTAGACTTTCAGTCAGACTTTCGGATTTCATTGGATTTGAAAATAACTGACGAAATGTGAGCCTCTTATTGTTTTGATACTCGACCATACTCACTATGCCCGCTTGGGGGCACTAATAGTACGTAGGACATCTCTGGGGACAGGTACATTTCAAAATCAAAATCATTTCAAGTAACCCACTTACCTACAAGCACATTTGAATTGTCGAATACCTACATACAAATACACAAGCATAGTCTACAAGGCATAATTATCACCAGTTGCCCATTCCAAAGCGTAGATCTCTGTTTTGTCTTTGAAAGACGTCTCGTACTCACGTCCTTTCATTTTCGAAATAAATTAATTAAGTAAGCAAAATTACAAATATCGCGCCCGATATATGAGGAGTTGTAGACCTTCTAAAAAGCTTGTGTACGCAACTCGTTTTACAAAACATTTTTTTATGTAGATTGATCAATCTTGTTGCAAATCAATCATGGCCCTAATTTCTTGAAACCAGCAATTTACATGTCATAATATGCACCTCATCAAAATCGGGTGTAATGACCTACATAAACCAAAAGCGCCCTCTATAATGAGTTTACCTTTGAATTTAATGTAACACTGGCTGCATCGTCGTTAATTTTTTCTTAGGCCTGAATTCGAAATTCGAAAAACAGTTTATTTAAAATTACAATCAAAATTGCGACGGTAGAGTTTACGTTGTTGTGTTGCCATAATAATAAATGCAACAACAATATAAGCAGGCAACATTTTGTGGCAGATGACAAAAGTCTGCAGGGTTCCAAGGAACCTAACTAACCTAACGTGGAGGTGCCCCAAGTCCCGATTATGGGGGCAAAGATACTTTGATCGCATGCATTTGACAATTTGACGGTTTCACTTCGACAGTTTACAATCTAACTAGGCAGATTACAAAATGACGGGTTTTACAATATGATTCCGACATATATACATCGTATAAGACAAAATCTTCTAAAGCGACACATTTTCGAAATATGAGCTAGTTACAAGTCCAAGTTGCAATCTTCATTTAGAATAAGTTTTATGCGTGACCGCTATTTTGAAAATAAACAAAAATGGCGGAATGAAAAATTCTTCCAACACCTCTGACCCAAAGGTGCTTAATCATTTAATGAAACGACTACAAACAACTTAATACTTTAATTACTTAAGGTAAGTTTATCGGAGTTTAATAACATTCTGTGCATGCGGTATTATTGTGCCTGTAATCTCCAAAAGGTTGGGTCGAGTTGTGCTACTGAGTTCACTGAGGGTCTACCACTTTTTCCCCTTATGCCCTAAGTAATAAGGTTGAAATCTGGTCGACCTTCAGATAACTCTGTAGTTCCTAATAGTACACCTACATTTCATGTTTTTGCAACTATGTTGGGGTCGGCTTCCAGTCTAACCGGAAGCAGCTGAATAGGTACCAGTATTTTACATGGAACGACTATTGGATATACAAAACGTTCTCTGTATGTGTTTATGGAGTAAATTCTAATTTAAGAAAAATATGTTATGTAGTACTTTTGTCAAGTGTGATTCCTTGTCATTATTTTGTGTGTATTATTCTCTAAAAGCTTTCTCCGAATATATTTACAACAAGCTATTAGTTTATTTTATCCTATACAGAGACAGGCTCAGACAGCCTATATCTGACCTCCACAACCCACCACCGAGTTAGTACTGGGTAATACGATACCCCTTGGTAAGTCTGATTGTCAGACTTTCGGGCCACTGACTACCTGTAACGACTGTCAAAGATCTACAATATACTGACCTTAAAGCGACCTCCGTCGATATCTATCTACTTTATCACTTAACTGAAGGTAAGTTTATCAGAGTTGAATAAATGTGCATGCGGTAATGTTATGATCAGCAGGATTTGTTATTTTGTTTCAATGTATCTGTTAATTTAATGGCTGGAGGTCTCTGCTCTGCGATAAGTTTAATGATTGTTTAATGTTTTATTTTAAGACTAAGCTGAGGTAATACTGTGGCACATGTTGCCAACCGCAGGTGACCAGTGAGCTGCTGATAACACTAAACAGGAGCTGTATGCAGATGGTGACCATCTTTATCTTGTGGTTAGTGCATAACCTGGTGTCAGAGTGTTTATGCCGCCCATGGGCCTCTGACTTGGCTTTACATGCCATTGAGAGATAATCTCGGGTATGCTGGTTTGGTTTCCTCATGATGTTGTCCTTCACCGAAGCAAGTGATAATTATATACGCAGTGAATCCGAAAAATCAGAGGTGCGTGGCTTGGGTTCGAACTTCGAACTCGAGACCTGCCCGCTTAGCATGACCACCGAAGAAATGAAAGAGAATCGACAAATCTTTTGTTCATCTGTCATTTTGTCGATTCAAAATGACAGAAGAACAAAAGATTTGTTTCTTCGGTGGTCATGCTAAATGGGATGGCCTGAATTCTTGTCGCGCTGACGGTCGGTCGCGTACGGCCGGTCGCGTATGAGTATACATTATGTTATTGTGTCATTCACAAATGTCGTCGTCGCTCGCCTCGCCCTCGCCTTTCGCCTACGCTCGACGCTCCTCATGCTAACTAGCAAGACTTTTAGGACAACTTTAGTAGGTTATTTGAAGTATCGGAATTGCTGACAATAGGGTAGATGACACCTTATCACAATAATTCCAAGACACCAATTTTTAAAACGAAAACTCTATTTTGGGCCTGAAAACCCGATTTTCAATTAATTGCCAAATTAGATTTTTAGTTGCTTTGAAATCAATAAATAGTTGAGTCATTGAGTTGACCAAACAGTGACGTCGCAGCGTGCTATTGCCATACAAAATTTATGAGAGAACCGCGTTTTGACAGCTCTTAAAAAGTATTGCGACGCTGACATCAGCGGCGACCGACAGCCGTATTTTGTTCTCGCCGACGCGACGACGTCACGACCGACGGTACGCGACTGACCGTCATCGAAACAGTAATTCAGGCCTTAGACTTAGCAGTCCAACGCGACGGTCAGACCACTAGGTTTAAGGCCCTTCTAACCCTAAAATTAGCAACTCTATTTGTGGTGGTTCAAACTTCGTTTGAAATACTGTTAGAATAAAGTTCTAATCAGCTTGCACTACAAAGCGGTTGTTACGTCAGTCACTGCGGCCGAATAGTGCGAAATGAGTGGTTTTTTGCGATTAACAAAAAATCTTTTGATTAGACTAAAAAAATAAAACACATAAGACCTGCTTTATAGTTAGTTCAGTTAGTATGCAAAGTTTCATGATCTAATTTCAAGTACTTTTTGAATACCAGCGGTTTATTGTTCGATTTGGAGGTAACTTTGGATTTTTTTTCTATCAAGAAATGTTTATGGAATCGTGTTTTCGTCACACATAGTAACGGAGGATCATGTTAAGCCATTTGAGGGATATATAGCCCTTAATGAAAACTAGTATTCTTTGCATACCTGTAAAGCCTATATAGATGGAAGATAATGGCACTGATGTATATGAGCACGATGATCACAGCCGGCAGGAGGAACGTGACGATGACCGGCATCAGGAACCATGTCAGCCACAGACTGTATTCTGTGTCCACGTATTCCACTGGAAACAAAGAGAAGAAGACGTTAATTATGGTAGGTCAAGATCCTTATTTGTGCAGATTAACAGTTTGCAGGGTTCAGATATCCGTACGTCCGTCTGTCTGTCAGCGGACTGTATCTCATGATCAGTAGGAAAATAAGTAAAATTACAGCGTATGTTTTCTTTGTATTATGTTTCTAACTCTTAAATGCAGGGTCTACTTTAGTATTTCATGCCACTAATTATTATTTTTCTCTCTCTTATGTTATCACTTATTCTTGTGAATGCTGGTTAACCTGTAATTGGCGACTGTGTAAGTCCAAGACTGTAAAACCTATGTATACCTAAATGCTGTACACAGAAGCTCTTGGTGAACCTATATTAATAAATAAATGATTAGGTTGACAGTTGAAATTTACACAGAATGTATATTTCTGTTGCCGCTATAATAACAAATAATAAAAATTAAAGGGGGCTCATCATCACTCTATCATGGGATTTGGGTTTCCGCACTTAGTCCTTGAAGTGAACCATTGTGCATGAGCCATGGTGGCCGATTACTCCAACCAGCCCACCTCCCTCCATAAGCAAGGGATCTTGGTGCTCCCAGGGTCTCCTCGCGAATCTTGGCAACGCCTGTGCACTCAAGGAGCACATGCGCCACCGTTTCCTCCGCCTCCATGCATGCTCTGCACAGGGGACTGTCAGTGATTCCTAGGGTGTGGAAGTGTTTATTCAGTGAACAGTGTCCAGTGATGGTCCCCGCCACCAGACGCAGGCTATCTCTGTCCAGGCGCAGGAGGCGCCTGGTCAGCTTTGTATCCAGGGATGGCATAGCTTCCTTGGATTGCCTACATCCTGGTGTCGAGGTCCACCATTTCTCCGCTTGTATTCGAATGTGATCCTTTAACCAGCTTCCTAGCTGCTTGAAAGGAATGGGCACAATGGGTTCGGGTCCGTAGGGTTTTGTGCTGGATCCTCTTCTGGCAAGTTTGTCAGCCGCATCATTTCCAAGTGATCCACTGTGACCTCTAATCCATTGTAGCGTTATCGTGTTGTGATTTCGTACCGTGATTCGTTCTAGGGCCTTGTGGCATTCTAGTGTTAGTCTCGACGTGATTTGATTACTCTTTAGGGATTGAAGAACTGAGGCACTGTTGGAGAGTATTCGAATATTGGTATCCGTAACCTCCCTGGCGTCTATAGCGTGTGCCGCTTGGATAATACCTACACACTCTGCTTGGTAAACAGAGTTGAGCATTCCAAGTGGTTTGGAAATCTTAATGTTTAGGTCGTCGGAGAACACCCCGACGCCTGTCCCATCATCGGTTTTTGATCCGTCAGTGTAAATCCTTAGCTCTTTTGTACCTGAGTAGTCACACAACGGGCAGCAGCGTTTTCTGTTAGTCTTTCATCACTGCGATCTCCAATCCGCCTGCCAAGCGTGGAGATTACGGCAAATTCCTCCCATCATGGGAGAGGCTATGTCCAGCAGTGGACGTTATGGGCTGCTGTAGTAGTCACACAACTCCTCTATGAGCTCTATGTTGTAGTGTTTAAAGGGGGCTCTCCTACTACGATGGTACGGAACCCTACATGCGCAAGTCCGACTCGCACTTGGCCAGTTTTTTCTATTTTTCTGTGACGATTCTTACATACAAGCCAAGGTGTATGATAGATAGAATCGTAAAAAATAAATCGTATAAATACAATCGTATCAAAAACTAGCTTGCTAATTGATTCGTTCATATTAATACATCTTGGGGTCTAAAATGGCCCATATAAAATGGCTGATGCTGCTAAAGCGGACGTTTCAGGCCCCTTGGTCATCATCATCATCATCATCATCATCAGCCTATTAATGTTCCCACTGCTGGGACACAGGCCTCCTCTCTATGAGAGGGAATGGGCTATAATCCACCACGCGGGCCCAGTGCGGATTGGTAGATGTCACATGTCTTCGAATTTTTTGGTTCTAGGACATGCCGGTTTCCTCACGATGTTTTCCTTCACCGTTTTGAGAGCAGTGGTGATGAAATAAATTACACAAAGTAATGCGCCTGTCTGGGTTCGAACCCACGACTTACTGTTCGTAAGTCGGGGCCGCTACCACTGGGCCACCGCTGCTCTCAGGCCCCTTGGTCATTAAAATATTAATATTGTAAAAAAATTTTTTTTTTTTTTCTTTTAAAGAAACCTTGAGGCAGACCCTGCCTAATTCGATAATTATTGTCGTAATTTTACAATGTAAGTTCTCAAGCAATTTGTTCGGATATTATCTTTACGTATTGTATTTTTTACAATAGGCCTATTAGGTACTACATGACATATTTTCGCCAGAAATAGCAAATAATTATGATATTTTTGCGATAATACTTCCTAAACATGTACCTACTGCAAACACGTTAAAATTCGACTATACATATGGCATACCTAATGTACACCCACATTTTGCTAGTTATGTTTAAGTCCCATGTAATAGGCGTCGAGCCTTTTGCCATTAAGCGGGCTCAAATCCAGACTCCAGCTAACTGTACCGGATTTTTTTTTGTGAGATAAACATAAAGGTCTATCTATTCATACACGAAATCTCTTAAGGGGTCATTGTACTCATCATTATGAACAACTTTTACTATGGGACCAAACCCCTAATAACGAAAAAAAATCAGCAGTTCCAACAATTTGACAAGTTAATGCAAACATAATTATTGTAGGGAACAGAACATCTGGAATTCTTATTGGGCCGGACACTGACTTGAGTCAGTGTCACCGACGACATGCGAAAAGAAATCACGGATATGCCTTGATTGCACGATCGAGTAGTTTCAGACATTGTAAAGACAGAGAACACGAATAGTGCTTAGGACGAGCTTTCGGTCAAGTCCACTTTCTGTTCGGTCTCAACTCTCACCGTGGTATTTGGCACGTGTAAACAAGGCACTAAGAAAGAGTTTCAGAGACCACAGATAAAAAATTCCAGAGTGTAAAGTCCAAATAAAGTCCCTTTCATTTATCAGCGACAATGAACTCAATATACACGAATAGAATCGATGGCACCAATATCAACAGGATACACCGATATTCGACGGCAACACAAAATAAACGACAATACGTTATTTTTTTTAAACAATCATGGCGGGACATCCGGGTAGTTTTATCAGCGTCTATGGCCCGTCTGCTGATGAGCTGTCAGTTATTCTAAAACAAACTCTGTTCCGAAGAAGATAGAGTTGAAATTACATGTGGCGGTTGTCTCTGGACCATTTGCTGGTGAACTGTTAGTTATTCCAAAACATACTCTATTTTTAAGAACATGGAGTTGAGTTTACATGTGGCGGTTGTCTCGTTGCACTATTGGCACGGTGACCTATGTTCACGCAACGCGCATGCGTCGCGCACCGTTTCCCGCCTTTATACTGTTTATTTATTTGTTATCTGTGGCTGTAAGCAATTAGACTGATTTCCTAATAAATGATTATTCAAGTTGTTTATGTAAATGATTAGTAATGATTTGTTTCAAGGGCGTCGAACTTAACGTTGCGATGATAAAGGATTTATTGAACTGCAGTTGCAAAATTATGCAGAGTAGTAAAAATGATGATGATGAGATAAGTAATCATTTTCATAAGGCATTTTTGCAATTAGATAAAAGAGCCATTGAGCTTGTACTCGCGACGCATTGTTCTACAACCGGGCACGCGCGCCCCGGGACTGAGCGGCGGACTGAGCGTCTGAGCGGGGCGAGGATTGCTAGCTTATAACTAAAGGACGTAAACGACAAAATGGTTTTTGTTATTTAATTTAGTTGAAAACGATAATTTCAAAAAACGTAATTCTACTACTCATAATTAAAGGCTCATCTACGGAGAAAGTTAAGAGGCTTAAATCGGTCCCGTTTGCTTTGTAATTTTTTTCTCTGTTACAAAAGTTACCTAATCATGTATTGAAAACTAAGAAAATAAGGTTTTTATCATGAATTATCAGGTCACCAACTTCTGGACAATCAACACCTTCCTACCTTTCAAGGCAGGGTTGGATGGTATTTTTCCGGCTCTGCTCAGATGGAGCGGTGACTCGCTAGCCGAATACCTTGTCAAGATGTTCCGTGCCTGTCTGGCCCACCGTTACATCCCCTTGAAATGACGCGAAGTAAAAATAATCTTTATTCCAAAACCAGGTAGGAGCGATTACACTCAACCCAAGTGGGTCTGAAACCCATTAGCCTCACCTCGTTTTTCTTAAAGACACTAGAAAGGCTGGGAGACAGAAGGATTAGGAATCAAACCTCGCTACTTAAACCTTTACACCCTAATCAACATGCCTACTGCGAAGGCAAGTCAACTGAATCCGCACTCCACTGCGTGGTCACACGCATAGGAAACGCTCTATAAACCAAAAACCCAACACTGGGCGCCTTCATAGACATAGAGGGTGCTTTTGACAAAACGAACTTCGCCAGCATCAGCCAGGCACTAGTCGTGCACGGTGTGGCGCCGACGCTTATACAATGGATTCACAATATGTTAAAATACCGCGCTATTCAATTCAGTGTGAACACCACCACACGAGGTATCGTTAGTAGGGGCTGCCCACAGGGTGGGGTGCTGTCACCACTACTGTGGAACCTAGTAGTAAATGAGCTCATTACAGAGCTCAACGCTAGCAGTCTGTACTCGGTGGGTTATGCAGATGACATAGCAATTCTAATCACGGGGAAATTTGAAGGTGTCTTATGTGACCTCATGAGGGAAGTCTTCAAAATAATCGAGAATTGGTGTACAAAACACGAACTATCGGTTAACCCCACCAAAACAAAACTAATAATGTTTACAAACAAAAGAGTCCTTGGACCGCACAAACTTCATAAACGATTCAACACCGTACTAACACTCAAAGAAGAAGTCAAGTACTTAGGAGTGATTCTTGATAGCAAATTGACTACAAACTTAACAAAAGCACAATCGCACTGTACCAATGCAAAAAAATGTTAGGAAAAACGTGGGGGCTGTCTCCAAAGATCACGCTGTGGCTTTACACAGCGGTGATCAGACCAATGCTGACTTATGGCGCCTTGGTTTGGTGAACTGAATTTTCGACCACCGTCTCTAGGCTTCAGCGGTTCCAAAGGCTGGCCTGCTCCGCTATCACGGGCTGTATGAGGACAACCCCAACTGCGGCAATGGAGGTAGCCCTACAATTAACTCCCCTTGAATTGTACATACAACAAGAGGCAGCACTAGCAGCTATCAGGCTTATGCACTTAGGCATATGGGGCAAGAACCACACCAGTCCCCACGCGGGCATCCTGGACCGGGTGCTTGAGTATCAACCTCTCATCGCTGCCCCGTGTGATAGGACACCTAATAAACCTATGATCAACAAAAACTATAGCATACAAACAACAGAGGAATTAAGGGATCCGTCAGGGGTTAATGAAGTACGCATCTACACAGATGGCTCTAAAACTCCAAACGGCTCAGGGGCTGGCTGGTACACTCCCTAGACCTCAACATCAACTTTCACCTACCACTAGGCGAACACAGTTCGATATTCCAATGCGAGTGTGTCGCCCTAACACAAGCTGCAACAGCCGTAAAGCGTCTAGGGATTCACAACTACGCAATCAGATTCGTATCTGATAGCCTAGCTGTGCTTAAAGCCCTAGAAAACAAACAAATTAACAGTAAATTAATATTTGAATGTCACCTCGCCCTGGAGAGTATTTCGCTGTCCAACAGAATTACCATCCAGTGGATAAGGGGGCACAGTGGATCCCTAGGCAATGACGCCACAGATGAACTTGCTAAGAGAGGTTCCGAGATGGTAGTGCTAGGCCCATACCCACTCCTTCCCTTGCCTTTCTCACAATTCCGTACATGGATTCGCCAGAGATCAACTGAACTACATAACAACAAATAGTCACGGTCTACAGACTGCAGGCAGTCAAAAATGACGATGCCAAGTCTACATCCGCGACTAACAAAACGACTGCTCAGCCTAAGTAGAAATAAACTCAGAATAATAATAGGGACAATAACGGGCCATTGCCCCCTAAACAAACATCTCTTTAACATAGGTGCCACGGACAGCCCACTCTGCAGGGGCTGCTTTGATGCCGAAGAATCAGCCACCCATGTCGTCCTACCCAACGCAAACAAATCCTCGGAACGGTGAGGTCGCTCCGCGAAGCCTGTGAAGCTCCCAGGAAACTTCTGTGTTTCTGGGCGGAGATAGGCTGGCTAACTTAGCCAGGACACACCTACGCACAACGGACCGAATGAGAGTCTAAGTGCGGAAAATGGAGTCCCTACTCTACTCTACTCTACTCTACAGGTCACCAACTTATATTTTGATTTGTTTTGTAATTACTGACAAAAATTTAGATCATTGACTCCAAAATTTCCAATGCGTCCTCTTAACAGAAGTGTGTTAAACATTTATGTGGTCTTTATGTTGCTACTGGTTTTGTTAATCGTTAACTAGGTGTAAACGATTTACGGAAATTAGAATGATGTAAATACATGGTTACTGTTTGCACGTCGTCGGTGTCCCTTCCACTCTGTAACCTTCGTCTGTGGACCCGACCCGACCGATTCGGTCGGGGACGCCATTAATATATATACACACATCAACACGGTCTAGGGATATTTCATACTCAATTAAATAACTCGAAAAGTACTGGCCGCATTGGAATCTTTTATACACCGATTTGTTTGTAATTTATCTCAGACTAATTCCAAATTCAAATTATGAAAATTCTTTTGTTTCGGTGGCATAAAAATGTCTTGATGAATAAGAGAGGGAATTTTCATTTGTGCGAAATTTAGAAAACAATACGAATTACGTTTAATTACAGTTTTTTTTCATTTTTAAACGAAAGATAAAGTTAAAATTGAGGTATTGTAGCCATGCAACGCCGACATTTGACGAGGGCGGAGATGTTACGAGCTGTGGGAATGCTGGAAGCTGGATCTGTTCAGCGTAATGTTGCTGAGGCCATAGGGACCCATCAAAATGTAATTTCAAGATTGTGGACACGCTATCGTGCCACAGGTGAAGTAGCGGAGAGGCACCGGGGGCCAAGTCGCATCACTACCCCCAGACAAGACCGATTTTTGCAAATTACTGCGCGAGCACAACCAAATGCAACGGCGACTCAATTGGTCCAAAGGCTGCGAGTGGAACACCAAGTGCTTGTGAGTGACCAAACTGTAAGAAGGCGACTGCATGAAAGCAATCTACGCTCTCGTAGACCACTCCGGGTCCCACCTTTACGGAGAGGCAATCGTGGACGACGATTAGAATGGGTTCGGAACCACGTGGACTGGGGCCGTGACCAATGGTCCAATGTGCTGTTCACGGATGAATCCAGGTTCGGCTTCCATCCAGATTCACGAAGGACGCGTGTTTGGCGAGTTCCTGGACGATGGAGCCGTCTCCAGAACCCTCAGGAAGTTCACCCATACCAAGGAGGAACAATTATGGTTTGGGCAGGAATTCGTCTTGGAGGACGGACGGATCTCGTTTGGGTGCGAGGCAATATGACGGCAGAAAGATACGTCCAACAGGTGCTGGGGCCCGTAATCTTGCCCCACAGAACACAAATGGGGCAAGATTTACTGCTCATGCACGACAATGCCCGGGCACACACGGCGAGAACGGTAGCAGCTTGGTTACATACACATAATGTTAGGGCCTTAGACTGGCCTGCTCAATCGCCAGATCTAAATCCCATTGAGCATGCGTGGGATATGCTGCAAAGAAGAGCTCTGAAGGAAGTTCCTGAAAATCTGGCTACAGAAGATCAACTTTTTGCGCACCTCAGAAGGACATGGGACAATATTCCGCAGCAAGACATTGACAACCTTGTTCTGAGCATGCCGAATCGTTGCCGATGTGTTATGAACATCATGGGCGCTTTCTCAGACTACTAACTTCAATTTTATAAACACAAATTAAATGATTTTTCTATTTTTTTCAGTTTTTACTCACAAATTAAAAGTTCATTCATATACGGTTTCCGTCTATGCTTCATTTTTTTTCCATAAAATCTGAAATTTTAATCTATACCTTAACCATTATTAAAAAATGGTAGAATATTAAATAACGTATCTTTTAAATATATACATGTCATATAAATAAATAACACATTGATAGTAATTCGCTTTTTTAAAAATATCCCTAGACCGTGTTGATGTGTGTATAACAGTTACACGGTTAATTTTAGGTCGTTCTGGAACCGAAAGCCATAAACTCGATCATCGAACTAATTTTAACTAACAAATTTTTCGTGTGGTTTTTTTAAAAAAAATAACAATAAAACAATATAAAAAAAAAACACGAAGAATTAAATTTATATTTTTTTTTTGTTTTATTGTTATTCAAAAAAAAACATTCCCAATCGTTCCGAGTTCGATGATCGAGTTTATGGCTTTCGGTTCCAGAACTATCTAAAAATAATGGTGTAAATAAGACCCATAATACCATACATAGATGGTATTCAAATATTTTCTCACGCAAAAGGGAAGCCCAGTAAATACTTATCGTCTACTTAGTTCAAGATGTAAGGTAGCCTCGTGCAAGGGCAGAATGCATTTTATGTAAGTGCGCATGCGTGAGATTTGTAGATGCATCTTTGTGTACTGCTATAATCATGGATTCCCGATTCAAGGAAAATAGGTACATGATGACCTCCTTAATGAATTTACCGCCAAGAATCAGTGTTACAGTCACTGTCTTCAAAGTTATTTTTAACATAAAACATTATTTTAAAAAACACGCTGTATTTTATATACAGGGTGTATTATTTTCATATTATTTATTTATTTAAACTTCATGTACAATAGTGGTACATAGGCGGACTTAATGTCACAAGGCATTCTCTACCAGTCAACCTTTGGGTTAAATAGGAAAACATAGTGATAGGGTACAAAGTAATGTCCAAAAAAACTTTTTGTTTTTGTTCATAACTATTTTACAAAAAAAATATGGCTACAATGGCGGTCTTATCGCTGATAGCGATATCTTCCAGGCAGCTTTTAGAACTTTTATATGCAAAGAACTCATAGTTCAGTCTCCTAAACTATTTCTAAAAATAATTAAATTAACACAAACACTGTATTCAAATTATCGATTACATGTTAATTAAGATAAACTTATGATACATTACAAAACTAAGTGAGTAACGACGTGCATTATGCTCAATTTAGATAGCCTCTGACACTGATCACTAGTTTACTAATCTACATCTACAATAATAATATTATAAAGAGGAAAGATTTGTATTTTTCTGTGTATGTTTGTAATGAATAAACTCAAAAACTACTGCGCCGCATTCTTTCACCATTAGAAAGCTACATTCACCCTGAGTAACATAGGCTATATTTTATCCCCGTACTCCCACGGGAACGGGAACTACGCGGGTGAAACCGCGTGACGTCCGCTAGTGTTCTATAATTGAGTCGATTAGGATTAAGGCGATTACATGAGCTAAATAAGCAACTGTATTTGTGTTGGTTCAAACTTCGTTTGAAATACTGTTAGAATAAAGTTCTAATCAGCTTGCACTACAAAGTGGTTGTTACGTCAGTCACTGCGGCCGAATAGTGCGAAATGAGTGGTTTTTTGCGATTTACAAAAATCTATTGATTGGACTAAAAAAGTAAAACACTATGATACTAGTATTTTGCTTGTAGAATTATTTGCCAAAAAATTAGAATGATCGCATATATTTTAGTATGGTTTTTACTCGTTAAAAGAAATTTTTAGAGATAAGTTCGTGATTTTTTTCTATCGAATAAAATTTGTTGTATTATGTTTTCAAAACACTATCGTACTAGCATATATCCTTAAGAATATCATATATTTTTCTGGTTTTGTTAATTGCAGTGAATCATATGCTTTTTTGCATTATAAAACTCGTTTAGCTCATGTAATCGCCTTAAGAAAGTTTCCACGACGATAACTTTAAATACCTTTACGACGCCCACTTTTCAATGCATCTGCACAATGTTTTGAGTATGTTACATTGAGTCTTACTGTAGACCGTGATTTTTCACCCAAAAAAAAGTCGTTTCCCAGCAATAATTTTTGCGTATAGCTACTAACTTTGATGTACAGGTTTACACCTTGTATGCAAGTACTTCGTTTTAAAAGGTTTGTGTTGGCTGCTGTAATGCCAATAAATGCATTTTATTTGATTTTTGTATTTAATTTACACAGTAATTTGATATTTCAATTGAAAAAAAAAAACAATTTGAATAGACTAGGCATCAATTAAGCGTCGCTTAATTTAATTATAATTTACTTTTTGCGTGTCTCGATCACTATGCGCTTATAAGAAATGGCCATTACTGACCACACGTAATTTTGTGGCAGTAAAAGTAATTGAAGACATCGGATAACAGGTTCAATGAAGATTAAACCAAGTAACCTTGAAATTCTGTAGGGAAACAAGTTATACAGGTTGTTGCAAAAATGGAGTCGATCGTGTAACTTATTTTGGACTTAAAGTTGGGAACCAAAATTAGGTTCTGTCAAACGTGGACGCTTTTACCGTGTACATCGGATGATGAATAATTTATTAAGAATAGTGATTTAATTTTCAGGAGTATACTTTTATAATTATGACAAGTCTGCCATGATCTGAATCAGATGCCAACCCCGATAAATTTATACCAAAGCTTTTTTTTCTAGTGTTGCTCATAAATTCACAAAATTTTGACTATCCGACAAAAAAACAATATTTATATTTCGGCCGCTATAAAATTATTTAACAACTTAAAAAAGTGCATTCAACTTATTGTTTCTCTTTTCCTTGTTTAGTGTCTTGAGAAAAAAAAGCTCTGAAAATAACTTAATTTACTTTAAATTTAAACACACTTCGCATAAAAATATTTAACAATTTGTTTACATTCGTTTTATGCGAATAAATTTATTTCGGTGTTGCATTCCTTGTTTCATTTTTGAGGTCAACTACCGAAGCATCAAAAGGTATTTATTGCATTTATCAGTTGCCAAAAATTCTGATGACAGACCAAGAATTATTTATTATTTTTGGTAGCGCCTCATGCGTGAAATGCGTGCACGCAGCGTGCCCATTGCGTCAAAGCGGCACAAATACACGTGGAGATCATATTGTGCATTTGTGTTGATTGGAGAAATGCGAGCGCAAATGTTGAATGTTGACCTTTTTTGTGCAGTCACTCTTTGATTTGTGTTTTTGATTCTATACTACTGTCGTAGTTATTTTGAATTGAAAATGACTTTTGTATGCGTCAATGTGACCGCTTGATGGCTGCGCTCATGTATTTTTCAGTAACTTTATTTTACAATTTATCTAATGTACGAGTTCTTTAAGTCTGTGATTGCATCTACGGAAAACCCTCTACAAGAAGTTAACAGCCAATCGCCCAATATCGCATTTTGCCAAGCCTGCAATCCACGAAAAAAAAAATTGCCAGTTAAAAAAAAATAAATAAATTAAAAACTTTTTATTTCAAAAACATTACATACATTTAGGTTGAACTGGTTACGTTTACGTCTCATGTAATAGGGGACGAGCCTATTGCCACCAACCGGGCACAAATCCAGACTTCGTGGCTGCTACTGAGAGATTCCTGGTGGAAAAACTGAATAACAATAGGCCCGACCCGGGAATCGAACCCACGACCTCGAGCTCAGCAGTCGCGATTGCGACCAATAGACCAACGAGGCAGTCAGCAAAATGTCAAACATTTCCGAGTGATTGACTGCACCAAATGGTGTATAAATTGGCAAATTACTTGGAAATGTTTGACATCTTCGAAACGGATTGCCGACAACCAGTAACCCTGTTTGAATCCAAGAAAGTTTTACTGTAAGTATATTATTAACTGTAAATGCATGTGCAAGTAAACAAAACACGTGTTACACAATGACTTGTTATTCTTCCTTACCATTTATATGAATCAGACCAATTATGTAAACTCCTAATGGTGCTTGAAATGGTCTAGCTAGACTCTGACGCCCAACAGTTATAGCAAACAAACATTCTTGTTTAGTCTGGAATGAAACAAACAAGATACAATTTCTTGTTGCATGCATGTTGCATCATACCATAATGCACCCCGGTCCACGAGTGACTAGTGACAATCCTCTAGAAAAGTCTGCAGATATTTAGAAAACTTGGTATAATATTTAATAGTTTTATTATGTATGTGTGTCCTGTACTTTAGTCCTTATATTACTATTTAAAGTCTCAAATGCGTCCTTCTTTCTTATATAAATATATGAGTGCGTCTTAGGACCAAATAATGGATGCTATTGGATCCTTAACCTGTATGTTTCCAGACGTTCTCAAAAGGAAACAGAACATTGTTATTTTAATTGTGTCTGTAATTACGGGTAACTGCACTAGCTACTACAGGACCCAAGACGAGTAACTAAACTACTAGATATAATCTGATTTAGGATGCTTATCAGGTCCTGCTTGTTAGTCGGCTTTTTTAAGCATTGAATTCAATGCTTTTGAATTTAAATTTAGTTATAAGGGCTGCAAGGGAGCATGATCGCCTCAACTTCATATTTTTGCGTAGGGTTACTTAGTTAGATGTACAGAAAGCTTGGTTAACAGATCCGCTAAGGGTCCGTTTACACACCTTGTTTATGGAAGTGGTAACCTCATCGTAGTTCTAATGGAAAATAAGATGATAAATGTATTCTTTATAGCTTTATTCTGTATAAGTACTTCTCCGCAGCCCGAGTTCGATGCAACGGGAATCGATGAAAACCTTGGCCTCTAATCTATACAGCCACAAGTTCGGATCAAACAAGTTCATACAAGATGCACTAGTTGTTGCATAATATGCACTTAAATAAACTAATAAATAACTTAACAAAATATGAGATAACGTTGTTTTGTTAATTGATTTATATTAAGATTTATAGATTAAACATAAACATAGGTACATATTGATTCTCGGATGGTCTTTCGGCAAAAATTTAAATATTGTGTTGTGTAGTTCTATTTTCGCATTTAGAATAGAATAGAAAGCTTTTATTTCAGACCGGAGTCCATAGGGTTAGTAACAATTTTATTTAAGTTCTAGCGAGAGAGAGAGAGAGAGAGAGAGAGAGAGATGAGAGAGAGAGAGAGAGAGAGGAGAGAGAAGAGAAGAGAGAGAGAGAGGAGAGAGAAGAGAAGAGAGAGAGAGAGGAGTGGGGGAGAGTTTTAGTTCAGTTCTTATTGTAGGGGTATCCTTGTGGCTGTCCTGCACTTTGGAACGAGCTAAAGGGGACTTCAAATACACATTCATACTCGTAGCAACCAGGAAGGTGTCGCAACCAATCAATAAAATAAAAATGGCCACCCGATACCGAGATGTGTTCTATATTAGTAGCACAGATACTGGCAGGTCCGGAGCACAAAGTCACGGTGGAATCACCAATGGTATTAGATAACTGTTATGATAAGTACCGATAACCTAAAATTATCGTCTCGGGACCGTCTGGGGGAAGAGATCCTGCACTGATACTGTGTGCTGTACCTTACATTTTGAGCTTCGTTGGAGTGTGAACACTGTAGTGTTGTCGAAAGAAGCGGAGATTCCGTCCGAACACAATGGGGGCTATCGTTTTTGAGCTCATCAGATGGCGCCACTGTCGAGTAAGGTCTTGTCAATAATTCTATTTTATACTTTAAAGTACCAATAACGTCATAAAAGTTTATTTTATTACGTATAACAACATAGTGTATCCTTCAGATACATTATTTACATTAATCTTCCTAAAATTAGCAAGCATGCCACATTTAAAAATCATTCTACCTCCAAGTACTAACAAATAAGATCCTAAGTTGCTAGTTACTTAAAATCTTCAAGTCATAATTAATCAGGAATGGCTCAGTCCAGAACACAATCGTGAGTATTAGTATAAATACGTGATAAAAAATCACGCAACGCGCGAACACTGTATGACATCTGACATTTCGGAAGACCGTAGTCTACACGAACGCCTCTAGCGGCAAACTCATGCGCGATAGCCCCAATTGTCATGCCTCCATCATGTTTTTAGGTTTTTAAGTTGGAAACCGCAACAACTCATTTTTTGGCCCGGCGGCGGCGGCGGTTTTGCTCGCTAAGGTTTTGGGTCGTTAAAAGTCCTTTCTAAATTCCATATAAGTGATGTATAGATTTCGATTTACAATAAGTTGCAATTGCATGTAGAGTTTATATCCTTCTTTCTTCTATATATCCTCAAAAATGTATATAGGGTGTAAAAAAACCTCTTAACGAAGCCTAAAGGCACTCGTTCCACCACGTGGCCCCCGGCCACCGTAGACGCGGGCCTGTGGATGGTGGGCTATAGGCTAGCTCGCCGTCCGTCCGTCTCATGACGACAGGCCGTGTCGACGGTGCAGGAATGTTCCACGCGCGCCTCAAAGAGAGTCAGCAAAAGGAAGGGGCCGCAAGGGCCGATGCCTGCCGGGGTTGCGGGACTGTTCCAAAGAGATAGCGTGGCCCCGGAACACAAAAGGCGATGAAGGAACATGGATGGGTTTTAGTCAGTAAAAGTCTGACACTCCCTCCTGCTCCACCCAGAGCGGGAGAAGTCATTTGATGATTTCCCATCCGTAAAAAATAAAAATAAGGCACTCGTTCTCTCCGTCACTGCGATCATTTTTTTGTTCTACACCATACCTGGGAACCTTCTAGTTACTGCGATATTGGGGGTCAAAGTTCCACCTTTTTGACAAGTCTTTTTTTTATAAAAGTTTTTAATGTAAGATTTCTACTTTAAACACCTCCACGACCCCCGTATTATTCAATCCATCCATCAGCACAATGTTTTGAGTGCGTTACATTGAGTTCTACCACAAAACGTGATTTTTCACCCCAAAACAAAAAGTTGTTTCCCAGCATTTAATTTTTGCGTAAACTTACTTAGTTTGATGTACGGAATGCTTGATTGACGGCTTCGTGATGAGGTTGTTTACAAGTTCATACCAACTCACCACTTCCATGTTACTTGGGGTCGGCGCAATACGTTTTTAAGCACATGCAAACTATGAAGAACAACTATTTAGGAACAAATGATTTATTGTATCTTACTGTTAGACTTCGTTCCGACTGTTTGTGTTATCTTTACACGTTCTATCTTGAGCAACTCGGAAGCGAAGTAGTGACCGATCATCTTCGAATCACGTGTATCACAATCAGCTATGGTTTTTTTAAAGGTCTCGAGTTCGAGCCCAAGGCACGCACCTCTGATTTTTCGGATTCATGTGCGTATTGTATAATTATCACTTGCTTCGGTGGAGGAAAACATCGTGAGGATGCTGGTTTCCTCCTGCCTGAGAGATACTACTCGACCGCATGTAAAGCCAAGTCAGAGGCCATGGGCGGCATAATAACTCTGACACCAGCACTGCAAGTACATAGCAATCGATAACGATCGAATCGATGCGATACGATAAATCCGACTTTTCGATTGGTTAAAAACTCATTTTATCGAGAATAACTGTCAGATTTATCGAATCGTATCGAATCGAGTGCTACGTACTTGCACTGCAGGTTAGGCACTAACCACACGATAAAGAAAGATGGTTTTTTTTAATAACTGGTAATAAGGTTTCATCATGTAGTTTAGGTTTAATAAGCACAATGGCAATTGATCTAAATATTTTTCTTCGGAAACAAACGTCAACGGAAATGCATAATCTAACTTTGAACTGGTATGGCAAAATTGTAGGTCGATATCTAGCAAGCGGGTGTCGGATGTTCCAAGAACACATAGAATTCGACGAAACTGTTTCACAAATTATCACACCATAGCGTTCAATACATACTAACAATACCACCAGTCGTTATAGTACCTACCTAAATATTTCAGGGATTTATTAATGTCGGTCTAAACGATAGGTAAATCTCAAAATCAATATGCTTGGGTAGTGCAACGCCGCGTCGTGCTCTCAAAGAGGCCTATGCCCAGCAGTTATGGGTGAATTCAGGTTGTAGAAGATGATGATCCCTAGACAGTCTTTCTAAGCAAAAAATCTAGCTACACAAAAAATAAACGAATTCAGATGATTAGGTTCTAGTTGGCTGGTTGAAGAACGAACATTTACCAAGCAACCTTACTTTTAATATTTGTTTTACTTTGCAGACGTCTTTTTGCCCTCAAAAAATCAATTGTCTAAAAGTCAACCAAGGTGAAGTGTTACTGACATTACGAGGCCAAAGCGATAAATGATTCAGCCTCTTGTAGGTAGTCTATATTTCACCGGAGCCCCCCGAAAATAAGAGTTAGACCTTCAATCAAAATGTTTATTAAATTGACAGATAACGCACGCTCGTACTTGTTAACAATATTAATAACGGTTAAGATTGTTTGTTTATGGTTCAATGAAATGAAAAATTAAGAGACAGTGTGAAGACTGCCTGGGACAAAAATTTTGATTTTAAATAATTACTTTGCTTTAATCATTTCTGTTTACATCCTGTGTAAATTAATAGAAAGATTGGTGCTAAAACAATTTTCTATATTTCTACATTCTGTTTAAATTAAAAACTAGGATTGTTTCTCAAATATAGAAAGATTGGTGCTAAAACAATTTTCTATATTTCTACATTCTGTATAAATTAAAAACTAGGATTGTTTCTCAAATATTTTTCTACTACAAGTGTGGAGTGAAATGAAGTAAGTACTATTTTTATTTAGATAAATAGTGCTGAAAACCTGATTTAATTATATGTCACGCCCTAAAAGCTTCATTTTTTTTCATCATTGTCTAGACTTGCAATGCTAAAAAAAAAATTACCTTTTACGCTTTCTGCATCGTTACCTCTTCGAACTTTTTATAACGCTGTACCTGGTGAACGAAGCGTAGATAGCGTTGCCAATTTCCCCATTCAATAATATTTTATGACAAAATCATTCAATAGGGTTAAATGAACTTAGAGGGTTGTATTGTATTGATAATTTGAATGAATATAATTCTGTAACTACATACGTATTACTTGCGCAACTCATTTGCCATCAACATACAAACTAGCACTGACCTGCAAATTGCAAAAAACTTAAAAATCGCGGTCTAATGCACCTGTTTTTAAATGGTGTTGAAAAAGGTGATTTACTATTATCGCTACACACGCTTACATTCCGTTGAAAAAACTATGTTATCCGATATCATCGTTTTTTCGACGGAATGTAAGCGTGTCTAATAAAGTCAATGAAACAAACAAGTCACCGACTCCCGAAAGTAAAGTTATTTTCCGTTGTTTTTTCCGTTTATTGCCCGTGGTACTACAAGTATTACTACCAGTAGTAAAAAAATCCCCTAGTACTACCAAGCGATCCAGTAGTACCACGGGAAGTTTTTTTTTACACTCGGATTTGGTACAAAAGATCAACAATCTTAATCTCAACATTGAAAATCTCAAAACCATAATCTCAACGATTCAAAATCTCAATCAACACTTTAAAATATCAAACGTTTCATAATTAACAAGTCGAAACTTTTAATAAACTTTATTTTTTATTTTTCAAATGATTGTATATTATCGTTTGTTCACAAACAGTTTCGATTTTTTTTGACAACAGCACCATCTTGTTAATGTCATTCAACCGCCAAAACAACCATGTTTAAATTTAAGTATCAATTATTTGGAGAGTAAGATCAGTAACATTCAAGTAAGTCGTAAAGATATGGATTACCTCTCTGATCTCTATGCAATCAAAATATTGACTCATTGAGTCAGTTTATAAAGGCAAACACACCAGGAGCTCGGAGGCGTGTAAACAGCGATATGAAATCTTGAAGACTATAAAAGTGATAATTCAAATATAAACACTGTATTTTCATGGCGACGTGCATATAAATGAAGAAGCAGATACAGATGAGCAGAGTGGAGTCATCATCATCATCATTTCAGCCGAAAGACGTCCAATGCTGGAGATACGCCTCCACCAAGTGTCGCCACATTGACCGGTTCCGTGCGACTCGCATCCAGCGGATCCCCGTAAGCTTCAACAGTCATCGGTCCACCTAGTGGGAGGCCTTCCAACGCAACGTCTTACGGTTCGCGGTCGCCACTCCAGAACTTTTCGGCCCCATCGGCCATCCGTTCTGCTAGCAAAGCGCCCTGTCCGCTGCCACTTAAATTTGGCAATTCTTCGGGCTACGTCGGTAACCTTGGTCCTCTTACGGGTCAATTCAAATCGATCGGATTTGTTGCAGTGGACCAATGACAGAAAATAAGGCAAAAACAAAACACTACAGACTTGGAAAGGGAAGATTGATTGCTAAATACCTTGCTCATAGCTCCCAAAGGTTTGTTAATTCGACTCGATTCGATATTGTTGACTCGCTACTGTCAGATCGGTTTACACTGCTGTCTTTGCTTGTCCCAATGTATTTATCTACTTCGCTAAACACTTGACAAATAGAAAACAGGCCTAAATTACTGTGACGACTGACCAGTCTTATTCTGATTGAACTTTTTTCATCATGCACTCTCCATGATTGAGACAAACAACCTTCGATCACAAACAACAGAAGCCCAATATGGGACAGCTGCATACAGTAGAACTTGTGTTCAGCAATGATCAAATTAAAGAGCCGTTATGGCAACAGGCTGAATGTATAATAATAAAGCAGGTTTTTTGTTTGTAGAGATAATCGGATTAATTGAATCTTATAAAGTGCAGTTAAGTAGATATTTCAGAAGACCTCTGTTAGTCGTTATCATAATATTTGCGCACAAGCGCAACAGTTTTCATCTTGAGCTGAACGAGTGGACTAGTCTGTCTTATCTTAAACCGAATTTGTTGATTTTATGGAATTGCCAAAAATTCGGGGACCGAGCGATACTTTACACCTATAATAGGGTTAGGCAGGAAAATTGGCAAGACGCGGAGAGGACCAGTGGAGCAGGCTTTGACCGAAATGGTGGCTAGGTCTTTTACCATGTTGGGCCAAATAAACCAGGGCCGTTCAAGGGCTCGTCGGTTTGGGGATTTCATCAAAGTGAGGATTCGCAGAAAAGACCTGAATGAGGGATCCAATCATCCAGTAAACTCTGGCAGAAGAAAGGCCAATAACCAGTACTAGATGATTCCAAAGGGCTGCAGCACTTGCAACTACACTTAAATTATTAGAAGATTCACATCCATATTTAATCGTAACATACGCCACACACCCATTATTACAGTTTTATTGCCGTGTGAACTGGGCTTTCAGGTCCGAATCAAGACAATTTTGAAACACTACACAAAGAGCTTTCGAAGACGATAATGAAATCAACTTCATATGGCGTAAGAAGTTTAATAACCCTGAAGTTTTTTTGCTGGTTCTTCTCCACAGAATACGACGGCCAACCCGAAACTGTGTTTTGATTTTTCATAAGCAACCATGTAGGTTTATTTGAAATGGAATATTTTGAATGCCTCGTTGGTGTAGTGGTCGCAATCGTGACTGCTGAGCATAAGGTCCTGGGTTCGATTTCCGGGTCGGGCAAATTTTGGGCTTTTCCATTATAAATTTCTCAGTGGCAGCCACGGAGTCTGGATTAGTGCTCGGTTAATGGGACATGGGGCTTAAAAATAACTGGCGAAATGTGGGTGTACTCGTACGTGGCGTGATGTTATGTTATGTTATGAAATATTTAGAACTTTCATTTGATTTGATATTATTAAATCTCCGATCGATCGCCGAAGCACATGGAATAGCGTGTGACTAGAGATGGGTAACTAGCCGAAATTTCAATAGTTTAGCTAGCCAGCTTTTTGGCTACTTGGCTATTGAATAATAACGACATTAACGACTAGCGATCGCTAGCGGCGCAGCGGGACTTAAATGAATAACGATCAACTGCCCTGCGATATGAGTTCGATCCTCGCCGTGGCAACATGTCTAGATGTCAATGGTCAGTTCACACCAAGATCTTATAATTATCAAATATTTTTTTCTTTTGTTTTCCTTTACATCTGACTGTAACTAACTACTACCTTTCTAACTATCGTATTTCGTAAATTCGCATACTAAACGAACTAAATTACTAAGTATAATGCCTTCTCTTTCTCTAATCTATTTTGTGTCTATTGTGAGAAAGAGATGTGCGATGCGAATGAAATTCGCACTCGCGTCTCACACTACGTCACTACCTACTCAGCGCAGTGACCACGCACACAGCTAGTCAGCTAATGGCTACTCTGGCTAGCCGGCTACCGAATATCGGGACGGCTGCAAAAGTAACGTAGTTATATTATACTCTGTGGCGACTATCCGCTGTGCCGTATTCTAGCCAGCCAGTAGCCAATAGCTAGTTATCGTATTGACGGATATCATAGCCGTGGCTATTTCAATAATAGCCGCTATTTGGCTAGTTATTGGAAGCTACCCATCTCTACGTGTGACTATTATTAGACAGATTTGTGTCGCGTGTCATTGAAAGTGTCCTCATTGTTTTTACGACCAAGTTCAAGAACACAGAGAGTTAAATATGCGAAAGATAAACTCTTTTTAAACGATATCATAAAGTTTTCATTTACTTTTATCTTCTTACCTATTTGTTTATCGGCCATTCTCTTTGAGATTGTTTGTGTGACTTTTATTCAATATTTTGGATTATTGCGGGGTAAATCTGGAAATGTGTGGTCCAATTGTATTTGTACCGCGGCTGTGCTTGCGCACACATAAACAGTCCTACTTATAAGTATAATATTAAAAATGCAAAAGTTTGTGAGGATGGATGGATGGATGGATGGATGTATGTTACTCTTTCACGCAAAAACTCCTGACCGGATTTGAATGAATTTTAGCACACAGATAGTTTATAACCTGGATTAAGACCAAGAAGATTTTTATAATAATAATAAAAAATAATAAAATTGTTTATTTCTCACCACAAGCCAAAAAATCCAAACAATACCAGTAGTATGATCCCGTGGGACAATTACCAAATTCACAACGCGGGCGAAGCCATGGGCATACGCTAGTATGTAATAAACACGCAAAAACTAAGCTAGGTCTTTTACCAGTTATCTATCTTAGTGGGCGTCCATTCAGGGCACGCCACAATAGTGGCGGTAAGTCCCCTCTTTGAGGAGTGGCTTGAGAGACGCCACGGCGTCCTCACCTTCCGCCTGACGCAGGTCCTAGCCGGACACGGTTGTTTTGGGAGGTTCCTGCACCGAATCGGGCGGGAGGAAACGCCCGGGTGTTTCCATTGCGAGGATCGACCGGAGGACACGGTGGAGCACACGGTGGAGGTGTGCCCCGCGTAGGCGGAGCACCGCCGTGTCCTCGAAGCGGCGATTGGCGGCGGCGACCTCTCGCGTCCGGCCCTGGTGCAAGCCATGGTCCGGAGCGAGACGGAATGGGACGCCGTCACCTCCTTCTGCGAAGCAGTAATGCTAGAGAAGGAGGTGGCGGAACGTGAGAGGGAGAGAACCTCACTGCGTCCCGGCCGCCGCGGGAGACGCCCCGGGCGTCGGGGGCCACCACGTGGCCCCCGGCCACCGTAGGCGCGGGCCTGTGGACGGTGGGCTATGGGCTAGCTCGCCGTCCGTCCGTCTCATGACGACAGGCCGTGTCGACGGCGCGTTCGTGTTCCACGCGCGCCTCAAAGAGAGTCAGCAAAAAGGAAGGGGTCCGCAAGGACCGATGCCTGCCGGGGTTGCGGGACTGTTGGAAAGAGATACCGTGGCCCCGGAACACAAAGGGCGATGAAGGAACATGGATGGGTTTTAGTCAGTAAAAGTCTGACACTCCCTCCTGCTCCGCCCAGAGCGGGAGAAGTCATTTGATGATTTCCCATCCGAAAAAAAAAAAAAAAGCGTGGGCGTCCCTTAAGGGCCTATACCCCTCAAATGGCTTAGCATGATCCTCCGTTACGCCTAAAATATTGCAGCATTCATTTTGAAATAAATATATGGTAAAGTTGAGGATTAATGCTAAATACTATGTGTGACGAAAACACGATTCCATAAACATTTTTTGATAGAAAAAAAAACCAAAGTGAAACAATAAACCGCTGGTATTCAAAAAGTATTTCATATTAGATCATGAAACTTTGCATACTAACTGAACTAACTATAAAGCAGGTCTTATGTGTTTTACTTTTTTAGTCCAATCAATTAATTGTTTGTAAATCTCAAAAAACCACTCATTTCGCACTATTCGGCCGCAGTGACTGACGTAACAACCGCTTTGTAGTGCAAGCTGATTAGAACTTTGTTCTAACAGTGTTTCAAACGAAGTTTGAACCACCACAAATAGAGTTGCTAATTATAGGGTTAGAAGGGCCTTAATGACCGGCCTTTGTGATGGTTGGGGACCTAAATTGATGAGAAGAAGATGATGAGAAGGATCATAAATTCATTATAATCATAAATCTTTATTTTTCTCAACATCATAAATTACAGGCGCTGGTATGCACAATCTTAGATAAAGAAAGGTGTCTGATGTAAGATACAGAATATTTAAAAAAATCGGTGTTTCTCCAACACCGATTTTTTTAAATATTCTGTATCTGAAGAGTAAGAATATTATTTTCTATCAAAACTATAGACGACATATTTTTCCCACTAAAAATCTTATATCGTTTAGTTTTTTTTTCAAGTTTGCACTAATTCATAAAGCTAGTATAATTAAAACAATAGTAATTACCTAATTAACCTCATAAACTCGTAATCTATATTTAAATAGACCTAAGTAGGTGAAAACACGCAAAATATCTAAAAATAAACTCATATTAATTAAATCAAAATCATGCGAATGACTCAAAACCGTGCGAAACGACATATAACGGTGATTCTCTTTGTTTTCAAAATAAACAAGAGGTAAATGAACAGCACATATTTTTCGCATATAATGAAACATTTTGACAGTATGGCCGAGAAACGGTAGAAGAAATGTGGGACACACTTCCACACTTCCTACAGCAAGGGTTACTAATAAGACAAATAGCGAATCTTCATCTCCTTCTTCAAAACAACGATTCATAATATATTGTCGGGGTACCTACGCAGAGAAATTAAGGAAAGAGCAATAACCTTTAATTCCTACTTATCTGGCGCAGACTATAGGTATTAGACTATAGGTTCGAGTCGAATGACATACCTACTAAAGAATCCTAGCAATACTAAAGTAAAGGCTGAAGAGATAAGTTGATGAAATAACACTTTTGGTAAAGAACTTCGAAGAATTGGTATCAGCTTATAGAAGCAAAGTTAAACATAATATAAAATCACGCCTGTATCCCGGAAGGGTACAGCAGAGATGAACATAACAGTATACCCACAAGTAGAAGAAGTAGAATAAAGTCTTTAAAAGTAGTCAAAAAACAAGGAAAATAGAGATATAGATAGAGAGAGAAGTAAACTTAGATTGAGATAGTTTACCCGAAGTAGTAGTAGTTAAAAGCTGATTTTATAAATCGAGATATATAATGTTACTACAAACTACAACTACAACAACCCATAACGTCCACTGCTGGACATAAGCCTCTCCCATGATGGGAGGAATTTGCCGTAATCTAAACGCTTGGCAGGCGGATTGGAGATCGCAGTGATGAAAGGCTAACAGAAAACGCTGCTGCCCATTCTCTGGTCTACGGAGGCGCAAGGTGTTCTGCCTCAGACATTAGTCGCCTTAATCTTACTAGTTACTGAGTAATACTGCAGGTGTAGGATATGTTAAGGATTTAATTAACCGTCTATAGGACAGGATATATTTATCAGATGTAGAAAATTAAAAGTGAGTTGTTTCTTACAGTGTGCAATTGATCATGGCAGATGATTAAGCTCAAACTGTCCCGCTGAAGAAGACATCTATTTTGAAACAGGGACCTCATTATGAGAGTTTATTCGCAGTCTAGTAGATTATTATTGTAGATTAAACTGTATTCCCGAGTTGGTCAAAAGATAAAACTTAAACAACTTAAACACAACACTTCCCCTATACCGCGTATGGTTTAAAACTCAACGCGCTCGTGGAGACCAACCCTGGATTGGACTTGTTTGCTGATGGATGGAAGACGATAATTTTGGAATGTTTGTGGTTCTGCGAGAAGACCGAGACCGATTTAATTTGGTGTTAACGGTTTTTAATTAATAATAAATAAATAAGCATTTATTAAAACCAATACAAATAAATAAAATTGAAGTGTCCGTTTGTAATTTAAAAATTACTGGATTCATACGAAAGTATATACGAAGGTCGCGAGCTATTAAAAAAAAATACACTAGCCTGCTGTGTTTTGCGGAACTGTCCCATCATCATCACTCAAGGATTCGTCTGCTCCTTCGGCTATCAGGTTAAGCAGACTAAGGGTTCTTACAGACGAGCGGCACGTTGCCAACGGCAGATAAACTGTAGCCGTCGCCACCTGTCGACGGCTGCCGTCGACGCTTGCAGTTTTGGCGTCGGCGGCTGCCGCCGCGCCGGCGCATCGACGGCAGCCGTCGAAACAAATTTACGCGGCGTGCCACAACTGCAAGCGTCGCCAGCCGTCGACGGCAGTCGTCAACGCTTCGGCGGCTGCCGCCCGGCGCGTCGCCGGCAGCCGTCGACAGGTGGCGACGTCTGCTGTTTGTCTGCCGTTGGCAACGCGCCGCCCGTCTGTAAGAACCCTAAAAGTATGACTCGATTCACAAAATGAAAATCATTATGCTGGGATCGAACTCGAAGTCACGAGATTTAACCCAGTGCTGTGCCCCGAGACCAGCTGGCTTGTTGTAAACCGTGGCGAATATGTAGATCTTATGCTGCTTCAACAGGTCGGTAATGTTCGGGATTGTTCCGGCCGGGTTGACAACTGGACAGTTGGCGACGCGTCGCCACACCACTTTTTGGTTTTACTCGCGCCTATAGATGTTCAACATCAAAAAGGCGTGAATAGACTAGACCACAATTATATAACTAAGTATAGGGGGAAGTTGATTATTCTTGGCAGACGAGTATGAACGAGAGAAGAGTATGAAAAGAGTATGAACTAGAAGATGTGGATACTAAAGTCTACGCGATCCTAGGTTGAGGAGATACCACCCCGCAAACCTTTAAAACTTCTTTAAGGTGGTAGTGCCAGGGTAGCCTGCGAAATTCAATTTGTAGGCCAGTATGAGGTTGTATGTTGATTAATATATGATTCGCGACCGTAACAAGTATAGCTATATACTGAGTTATAATCATTAAAATCATCACTATAACCCTCTATCCATTTTATCCAGGGGTTCCCAAACTTATTTTGTCTACTGCCCACTTTGAGAAAAAAATATTTTTTAGCGCCCCCATTTTTTCACCTACTTAAAAACCACTATAACTTCAAATTAAATTAATATTCGTGAGCTAGAGAGAGAGAGAGTCGAGAGCTTAGTCCGTCACTAGAGTCCTCCAAGATGAAATTACAAATCGCCCCCTAAGCCTCTACACAACGCCCCCATTTTTTTTCTGGGTGAGCGCTGCAGGCCTAAAGGGGGGCACCCCCTTTAGGCCTGCAGCGCTCACAAGGGGGCGTTATCGCCCACTTTGGGAAAGGCTGATTTAATTCCATTTAATGACTTTTTCATGACATAGTTCACCTTGGCGCTTCTCTTTTTTAACCGACTTCCAAAAAGAGGAGGTTATCAATTCGACTGTTTTTTTTTTTCTGTGTATGTTCAGCCTTTTTTTCGCCAATTGTGAACCGATTTCGATGATTTTTTTTTTGTTTGGAAGAAAATTACTTCGCGGTGGTCCCGTTTAAATTTGGTAAAGATCTGATAGTGATCTTCGGAGATATGCAATGGAACTTTTCAATATACAGCAAATCGGTCGTGATTGCTGCAATCGCTTGGATGTTTGTTGTTTTCACAAAATCATAACATAACATCACGCCTGTATGCTCTGAGGGGGAAGTTTATTATAAAATATGTTGTCAAGTTATAGTTCTGTCAGGTTTCACTCGTATAGTGGCCATAACAAGAATGAGTGTTGTATACTAAAACTAAAAAACCCGACTACTGAAAAACAACGCTCCAATTAAAATCGGGGTTTACAAGGTAAAATCGAATCCTCCTATTGTTGAAGTCGGTTAAAATGTATAGCTTAGGTTACCCAGACTATAGTAACGAATCGATTGATACCTTATTCATCAAAAACGGATGCATCTAGTGCGCTACGGAGGAACATACATACATAGACCGCTAAAGTCATAACCCTTCCGTTTAGCTTTGCCGAAGTCGGGTAAAATGAAGTATTTTTACCATTTTCCGAATGCATCTTTCAAAACAATCTTAGTGTTTATGTCATTATTTATGTGCGCATTCTAAACCTTGTAGTATGCTAAAATGTATCGCTGACGGCGTAAACTATTGACACAGATTCTTTAATTTATACATTTATGTAACATTTTAATATACAAATAACGTTTATGCAGTTTAAACACGTGTGTTTATTAAACGTGTTTTTTTATATTTAATTTTCTGGAATTAAAAGTCCTTGTTTAGAAACTTATGCCCGAATTTTCAGTAATACTAAGCGATTTCTTGTGGTTCAGGTTCAGCCGCGCTTACCTAGGTTGGTCCTTGGACAGGCGACCACCCACTACCCATTACATACAGAGTTTCCTTCGTGCCTCGGAATGCACGAGACCGTTTTTAAAAGAGAGGTATTTATTGCAACGTTTAATAGCGATTATTAACTTACAAGCTGATAAAAGTCTGAATCAGATTAAGTATATCTTTCACATAAAAAAATCAACGGATAGCCAGACAAAACATATTTTCATAGAGATTATTTTATATTTCTTTAGATTGAGTAGGTATTACAATGACATATGATCTTAGGCATAAGATAATTTTCATTGAAATCATGTATGATGTAACGACAGTTTTAACGATTCATTTCTTCTTGTTCTATCCCATATTGTGAGAGAAAAATATTGTTTATACCACTGAAGCTAAAAGTTGACAAAACTCTATGGAAAATCTAATTTGGCGCGAAAATGAATTGAAGGATCATTTTGACACTTAATCGAAAAAAAAGTAAGTTAGTACTTAATAAACCCGTAGTAATAGATATGTATGGTAATAACAATAAGATTGCCCTAACCACCACATATACTAAAGTCCGTTAACTTAAATGTCATAGACAAAAAAACAGAGCGCAAAACTCCGTATCATTTAACCCGTTCGTTCGTGCTCGCGATGCACCGTCCACGTTAAATTGCACATAATGCTAAAAATGTGAAAAAAAAAAAATGGCGGACGACCGCCGTGCTGTCATTACAACCGGCCTAGGTACACCTGCCGGCTACATCCTTGTAGGTGGACCCTAATATTAAAGCTAACGTTAGCTTCGTAGGAGTTCACATCAATCTATGTAAACTGTAAATAGCGTAGACCGACCAGTTTTTTCCTTGGTTCAATTTAAACTTGGCAGAAAAAGTGATCAGTTTTGTTCACGTTTTTTTTTTCAAGAAGCATGGAAAGAAAAGGTAAGTATGTTAAGATTATTTCTGTGCATGCTATTGAAGAAATTCACCTATTTATTGCCAATATTACGTAATAATTTGTAATAAACAAAATCAACGAATCTAAGCGAAATGTAATTTTCTCCATTAAATTTACGTACATGAAAACTTTATCATTTCAGCATAATTATATTAAAACATATTTATAAAAATAACTTGTTACTTCATAGTGAAATAATATAGGTATTGCGGTCTTTGCCAATTTCACAATAAGCACGAGTATAAGGAAATTAACTGTACTAGTTTGTGGTTTTCTCAAATAACAGTATGGGTTTACTTTACTCTTAGGTATAAAATATCTTAAATAGTTTCGTTGTGATAGCTAGATAGATATTTTCAGCAAACATTTTTCAGCACGCCATAAAGTAGTTACGTTTTTTTTTACAAACAATACTGTAACATAATAAAAAAACAACTCATTTTTACGCAAAAGAGCCAAGCTTAAACAACGAAAGCACTTACCCAGATTAAAAAAAAAAAAAATGGACACTTAAAACCGAAAACAAAAATTTACAAAAAAGAAACCAAAAAATTAGAAAAATAATTGAATACATACAGCAAAACACCCCTAAATAGAATCCAGCGATGGCTACCGCAATTTGCACGACATCGTTCCTCGTGTCATGATCAAACTTCTTCAGCAAATCACTCATGATGTAAGCTTTCACTGGTCGCGCATCACACTGACTCTTCACCATCTTTCCGAAGCCCTTATCTTTTTTTTTTGTAATAAAATAAACCGAATGCACCCGATAACCCGCCGACCGATCGATACTTAATTTGCATACAGAGGTCGCATGTTTAAAAAAAAAGTAATTAAAAAAATTGACGCGTATGATTGACGCGATGTCTCGACTCAGAATGATATTGAAATGAAAGCATACGCGGTGCTGACCCTAGCACAATTTTATTATCTATCTAATAAGTCAAGATATAGACAGGCGGATATGTTTATATTTTTAATTTATGTATTAGAGCGTCCTTTGATATTTATGTTTTTATTTTTTATTTGTCGTTAAAACCCGTTGCTCCCGCGCTCGTTCCCAAGCAGACTGACTGTAAATACCAACTTTTTTATTCCCTGTGCGCAAGGGCCGGTGCACAACACACTATACGAAGTCCATTGATGGTTTATTGATTACTTTCATTGTCAAGGCACTGTATCTATTATTGGACATATTTAAGAGCAAAAATAGCATTTAATGGGTCCTAGCTAGAATCGAGGTCCTACGTTGTGATAATAACAGCGTGTTTCTACAGTCGCAACGGTAAAATGGTTTTTGACCGTAAATACGCCCCTATAATAAATAAACTAGGTATATTGCAGTATTGCAGACCACTCTTGGAAAAAGTCCTTTCTATTCTTCATTTGTGTATATATATCAATCATTGCAGGTTATATTTAACCAATTTCGTAAGAATTGTTTACTGTTTATGGTAATTAACCATGACTCATTAATGTTTCTGGTACAGACGGTATGAAAGTGACCTTTGGATCGGACAAACTAAAGGACTAACTAGATTAGTAACAGGAATATTGGCTTTTTACTGGATACTTATAACACACACATACAAGGACTTTGCACCACTGGGCATGTGATGCGGAGAAGTGAGGACACTGTGGTGAGGAAACTTTTGAGTATGAATGTGGCTACAAGAGTAGAGGAAGACCAAAGAAACGATGGATGGACAGTGTGAAGGATGATATGGCAAGACAAGAGGTGACTAGTGAGATGACGAGTAATAGAGAAATGTGGAAGAGAATTTTGATTCATTTGAGGTCGGCGCAGCATAATTATACACAATATGCTGCGCCAACCTCAAATGAATTGGGATGAGGGCAGGAGAATGACGTACATGGACTTTGTCCTAGTATTTCTTTATTTTCCTACATTTAAATAGAAGGTACCTGATTATTTTAACTATTATTAAGCGGTAACCATAATACACAAATAGATTACTTCCTAGTCCGACGAAATAAATTAAAGTGCATCAAAGACTGTAAAGTCTTACCGGGAGAAGACTTGGTTACACAGCACAGACTCCTAGTTTTGAAAATAGTCACAGAAATAAAAGTCAATAAAACCAAAGACCGACCTCCCCCTAAAATAAAATGGTATATGTTAGAGAAGGATGACTGTGCGAAAGAATTTAAAGAAGATAAAATGTTAGAGATGGGAGACATGAACGAGCAAAGTCTAAATGAATGTTGGAATGAGATGGGTGTATTAGGAGTGTAGCAAAGCATATTTTAGGAGATACGAAAGGAAGGGGTACGATAGATAGGGATACATGGTGGTGGTCGACAGAAATCCAGAAGGTGTTGAAGGAAAAGAAGAGAAAATTTAAGGAATGGCAGAGTGTTACTTTGAAAGCTGAAAGGAAGAGTGATGATGCTCTTAAGAAAAAAGCGAAGAAAGCTGTGGCCATAGCGACGCATTCGATAGTCTACCTATATCGGCTTGCTAGAGCGAGTGAAAGAAAGTCGAGGGATGTATGTCAGATAAAATGCATAAAAGGTGAAGATGGAATGGTTCTGTCGGATGATCAGAAAATAAAGGATAGGTGGAAGGGGTACTTCGCAAGACTGATGAACGAAGAGAATGACTGGAATGGTGTGCTGGACAATAAACCAGTGAATGAGGGTCTAGTGAGAATAGTTAGTATGAATGAAATGAGAATAGCAGTAAATGGAATGGAGAATGGTAAAGCATTAGGACTTGTCGATATACCAGTTGAAGTTTGGAAGTTATTACGGGTGGATGGAAGGACGTGGTAAGCTTTATTCTTCAATAAGTTGTTGCTGGAAGAAGCCATACCTGACGAATGGTGCAAGAGTTTGCTGGTGCCCATCTTTAAAAACAAAGGTGATGTCCTGGAGTGCAATAACTATAGAGGAATAAAGCTAGTGGCACATAGTATGAAAGTTATTGAAAGACGACTGAGAGAAGAGAGCGAAATTTCACGAAATCAATTCGGATTTATGCCTGGTTGGGGAACGACGGACGCCATTTTTGTCATCCGCCAGCTGTGCGAGAAATACAGAAGTGCGCACAAAAACTTGGTGGTCACATGGTGTTCATCGACCTCGAAAAGGCATACGACCGGGTACCTCGTGACTTCGTGGGGTTTTGTGGTGGGCCCTGAAAGAGAAAGGTATGCCTGGAAAGTATGTGCAGTTGATTCAAGCGATGTACAGTCGATGTAGTACCCAAGTCCGGTCTACAGCGGGCACTACCGGCAGCTTCAATGTGGCTGTTGGCTTGCACCAAGGGTCGGCTCTAAGCCCGTTCCTCTTCCTGGTGATAATGGACGCACTTACGCCGAACATCCAGAAAGAGGCTCCCTGGTGTATACTGTTTGCCGACGACATTGTGTTGGTTGCCGAGAGTGGCCTAGAGATCCAGAGCAGATTGGAGGTGTGGTGGCAAAGACTGGAGAATGTTGGCCTGAAATAAGGTAGGTCCAAAACAGAATACTTATTCTGTGATTTCGGCGGTCTCTCCAGTACTACGCCGTAACTCTTGCCGGAACGCCCATACCGATATGTTCCGATTTCCGGTACCTCGGGTCGCTTGTCTAAGGGGATGGTGAAGTAGACCGTGACGTAACGCACCGGATCAACTCAGGATGAATGAAATGACGACCGGTCACTGGAACAACTTGCGACCCACGGATGCCCAAGTTAAAGGGGAAAATATACAAGTTTGTGATTAGACCTGTCGTACTGTATGGATCGGAATGCTGGGCTGTGAAGAAGATGGATGAAAAAAGATTGCATGTAGCGGAGATGAGAATGTTGAGGTGGATGTGTAGTGTGACAAGAATGGATAAAATAAGGAATGAGTATATTTGAGGAAGTTTGAAAGTTACGCCAGTTACAGAAAAGTTGAAAGAGAATCGACTGTCATGGTATGGGGCTGGGCATGTGATGAGGAGGGAAGAATCGCATGTGACTAAAAGTGTGATGAATATAAATGTTGATGGACGGAGAGGGAGAGGAAGACCAAAGAAACGATGGATGGATTGTGTGAGGAATGATATAAATGAAAAAGGTGTAAATGATTGTGTGAAGATTGACAGGGGAGAATGGAAGAAAAAACGTGTTACGCCGACCACAAGTAACATGGGATAAGGTCAGAGGGCTAATTCACGTAATTTTATGACGCACCGATGAAGTTGTAGTGCAGTTGCAGTTAAGTTCAAGTTCGAGTGATAAACGGTATTCTTGTAATCTTTGAACTGCGCGTAAGCTGCGCGTGAACTGCACGTCAACTGTACGTCAACCAAACTCTACCATACTTACTTTGGTGTAGCTATATGAGAGAACAAATATTACTCACTAAATAATCGAATAGAATCGATTAGATTTTAATGAAATTGACGTTATTAAAATATTAAAATAACACCCCAACACAGATTTTAGTGATTTTACTTAGTAGAATACCGATCATGTTGCGTTCCGAAGCACGCACCAAAGACGCGCAATAGTAGAATGCCGTTATTGCGCTCGCGTGACGCGAACTTGACGCGAGCGTGTCTGACAGCGGTAGAGAATACGAAAAGCGTTGTTTTGATCGAAACTTAACTGCAACTCAAACTCAAACTCAAAGCATTTATTTCAATTAGACCATTACGGCACTTTTGAATGTCAAAAATACAAAAAAGAAAATCAAAGCTACAGTCCCAGTCACAAGGCATAATAACTTGAGAAAGTACTGTAGTTGCCCATTCCCTAGCGTAGATCTCTATGGAGAAGAACGGGCAAGAAACTCCATGGACACTCTTGCAACTGCACTGCAAGAGCACTTCTTTAGTTACGTGAATTAGCCTACAGGAAGATGATGGTGTACCTGATTATTTTACTGCAGGCAACACCCAGAAAAGTGAATTAAATAAATAGTTTACATTTCCAGCTAAATAAACATTGACGCCAGAAATTGCAAAGGACAGTTAAAGATAGTTCCAATGTCGTTGGTAACCATAATTTTATGAACAATAGCCAATAATGCTCCTGTTTAAGGCATACAATGATCGAGATTAAATGCAAGAACCATATTTTCGGCATAACGACCACTTCTGACGTGGCTGTCATTTGCTTGATGACGTAAATGAGAAGACAGTGGAAAATTGGCCATGAAGAATGCGATGGAGCCGTAAACTATAAAATTGGAGACTGGGATTGGAGTGTTAGTGGGAAAACGTATACCATCTACAGGAAAACTAGCTATTGCTCGTGGATTCGCGAACTCATATACACAAATAGCCAGATCCGGAACAACTGCCTGTATGCCATACAAATATTTATTTCGTTCGGGAATCGAAGCCGCGACACGCAGCCCAGCAAAACCAATCTTTCAACCACTGCGAAATAAAGCCTCCTAACCCAGGTCATGGTCACATACAGAGTTACTTTCGAATTTAATGCATTTTTTTTTGTATAAGCATGAATTAAATCCACGTCCAAAGTACACAATAAAATCTTCACATAAAAGTTCCATCTCCAAAAAAAAAAGGAATAAAGTCTTTGTTTCAAAAATCACGCAGCGTTGGTGTGAAGATATTTACTCCGACGCGGGAATTGAACCGGCGACCTTCATGGCTCAAAGCGGTCACTGCGTCTACATAAGAGATAAATATTGTGCATCCGTATCAGTGTACAGTTTTAGTCACATCATTAAACAAGATTACGATACTAACAATCAACACAAATGTGTAAAGTTTAACCGGTAGACGTCCAAGAGGCACAAATATAATTTTGTAACTCTTACATTTATTTGGCAGCTCTTGGCCATATTTTTAGGGTTCCGTACCGTGAGTCGTGCGTCTGTCTGTCCATCCGTCTGTCACAGCCAATTTGCTGAAAATTTACTGGACCAAACCAGGTGAAATTTATTGGTAGGATGGTGTAATCCTATGACCCAAACACAGATGTGCAAAGTAAATATTTTTTTTTTTTTTAAATAAGGGTCATTTACGGGGAATAAAAATTAGGAAATTAAAATAAAAGTTTTGCAAACCTTACTGTGTCATATATCAAATCAAAGGGCTCGTTATGAGGATCTCAAATATATTTATTATTATTTTATTATATTATTTTTATTTTATAACTTTCTATTGTTGTAAAATAAATAGTTTAGATTTTATTCATGAAAGAAGATGAAAATTGACCATTCCGCCCCTGATCTCTGAAACTATTGAGCCTAAAATGTAGAAAAAATAATACAATATAACTATAGCTCATTACTTGTAGACTACAGGAAAACCTATAAAAATTCTATCAATTGAAAATAAAGTGGTAAACTCAATATAAGACTTAGGTATTGTACGGAACCCTCTCCACGCGAGTTCAACTCGGCACTTGGCCGGTCTTTGAATAGATTTAGAAGCCTTGGCCGAAAGGTCAAATAAAACTTTGAAAACTAATATGCCGTAAGTTCTCCTTGCGGATATGAAAACGGAAATGACTCCGTAAACAGGGCTGTCTTTCACCAAATGGAGGCCCTGGGCACTTGAGAATTATGAGGCCCTTGTGGGATGCAAGAGCGAACGAATTTTTTTGAACCCTGCCTCGGAGAACGGGGCTTTTTTTATTGTATCTCGCAGGTAGAGTTACCATCTGACCGAATAAATCCGGTCTTGACCGGATTTTTCGACTCATGCCGGACGAAAGAAAGAAACAGACTATCAGTGTCAGGAGTCCATTAGAGCCATCGTACTTACGAAGTATAAATAACTGGAAAGATTATTTGTGAGCAATAGGCATGATGACAGTATCAAAAAATTGCAAATCTATTTAGTCCGTCAGTTAGAATATTGGAAATTAATGGACACGTATTTTTTGTTTATAGAAATCAATGAATATTGACAAAGATAAAACGCATCAAAACTCGGGAGTGGGGGCTCGTGACGTCAGAAATAGGTAAAAATCATACCTAGGCGTGACGTATTGAGAATTATATACCGCGTATTTTTGATACCGCGAGGCTAGTCTATTTTAGTTATTTTCATAGTATTATGTCATACGGTATTTTACTATGGGGACGGGCTGCAGACATCGAGTCTATATTTATTCTGCAGAAAAGAGCCATCAGAGCCATTTATGAATTATGTAGACGCGATTCTCTAAGAGAACTGTTTAAGGAAATTAATATCATGACAGTACCTTGTCAATACATCTATGAAAACATCATGTACGTTAGGAAAAATCGGCATTTATTCAGTAGAAGAGGTGACAGACACCACTATAACACTAGAAATAGGGACCAACTAGTTCAGCCAGGTTTCAGGCTTGCTAAAGTAGATTCATCTTTCATGGGGTACTGTTTGAAATGTTACAATAAAATACCTCCCCACATTCTTCAACTGAACGAGACGAAATTTTAATCTTGTATAAAACGCACATAGTGTGCGTTTTATACAAGATTTAAATTTCGTCTCGTTGTAGTCGTAGGCAAGCATATTATAAGTTGGGGGATTACATTGATGATAAAAATGCTTGGCTAAATGCTGGTCCTGCTCCACAACCATAGGGGCAAACTAATTGATTGTACTGGTCGGGCATTATTTGAGTCTATCGACACGCAAAGAAGAAGAAGAAGAATTGATTCCCATGTTGATGTATTGTGGAAGCTGCAGAAGATTGTAAAAATATACTTACTTGCATTGTGTAGATTCCAGTTTTTAGTATTATATAACTGCATAGCACATGTGTGAGTACTTTGTATTGTTCAGCCACCATTTACATTTAGTTATCTTTCATTGACTTGAATATGCCTTGGTGGCTGAGAGAATGTCATGCTCACTCAAATGTCTAGCTGATGGTGGCGGGTGTGTCGGGTCATTTAATTCCCTTCAATATGGTTGAGTTGAATGGCGCCGATGCGCGCGTCATGTTCGTGAGCGGGCGCTGTCAGTTGGGGCTGGTCATCTCTTGGCTGCCAGGGTTCATTTTAATTCATTTGTTGTTAAATTGTTGTCTTTTTCTACTCTGGACGCTCTTAATGTGCACGTCTTTCTACATTGTTCTCACATATATGTATAATTTCAAAATTAATGATGTAACCAAGATTTTGTAACAATATTTTGATTCAAAAGAGTGTCCATGGAGTTTCTTGCCCGTTCTTCTCCATAGAGATCTACGCTAGGGAATGGGCGACTACAGTACTTTCTCAAGTTATTAAGCCTTGTGACTGGGACTGTAGCTTTGTTTTTATTTGTAATTTTGACATTCAAAAGTGCCGTAATGGTCTAATTGAAATAAATGCTTTGAATTTGAGTTTTAAAAGCGTCATATCTTCGTCAATTTTGGTTTACGTAACAAAAGAAAAAACACGGGTCAAATATTTTTTGATAATCTAACTGACGGACTAATTAGTTTTTTTTTGTCGTCTCGCCTATTCTTCAATCAAATTTTTGCGGTCAAAAAAAAATTACTTAACACTTTTACGTTTATCTATTGATTACTGAACATGATTTATTGTTTTATAATTCTAACTTTGAATATAAATTTCTGTGTTTTGTTTGATCGTAGGTAAACTTTAGACTAGACCGGACTTTTTTGTCGAAAATCAGGAATTTTCATCCTCCAAGACCGGATTTCCGATTTTAGGCAATAGTAACCCTACTCGCAGGTCAATCTATGAGTTAGGCTTCAGCTTAACCGGTCTATCCTGTGGATGCTTTGAGCATAAGGCCTCCAGCCACGGGGCGAGGCGGTGAACTTTAAATAGTAATAAATACGCGTCAGCCGCGGTGGCCTCATGCCCGAAACCATATTCAAATATAAATGGCATAAAATTATCAGTCAAATAAAGCCAATTTCACGGATATGAAAAACATTAGGTATACTGTATTTTAATTCAATTTAAAGTTCTCAGCTTCTAAAAAAACACCCTTCAAAAGTAACTATTGCCTTATGCCGAAAAGTAAGAGAATACTAAGAACACAGGACGCAAAACCGTGGTCAAAAAGTTTAGTATCCCGGTATAAGCTAATTTTCTTATGAAAGCCACCAGCTATGTAATGTAACTTGGGGCCCCTTTGGATCGTAAAGTGCCCAATAGAAAAGCTGGCCCTGCTCGTAAAGTAAAAAGAGAGATTATATTTCTTAGATGAAGACAACATACAAAATGTTTTTTTTTAATATTTTGAATGACGCAATAAAAGGAACCCTCCTCTTTTACGGTAATCTGCTTATGAAACTAGTGTTTTAAAATACTTCTCTTAATAATCACGGGAAATCATCAAAAGTGTTCAACATTATTTTGTTTGCAGCTCTTGTAGTAGAAGCTCTCTTGTCATAATAACGGATTAATATATTATATATCTGTGGGATTAACGGACCACCCGCGCCGTTGAGGGTTAACCATAGACAGTATTATTTATTTTAATGTTGAGGACCGCAATGAAGAAGTACGTATGTACATTCCAACATTTCTAACTCTGTTTTTATTTACAAAACGAAACACATTGAAATATTTAAACTGTACAACTTGTTCACAGTGCATTAATGAAAATAAATTAGCACTCGCATGTAAATTAAGCTAAATTTATACCCTTTTTTTTTTTTTGGATCGGAAATCGTCAAATGACTTCTCCCGCTCTGGGCGGAGCAGGAGGGAGTGTCAGACTTTTACTGACTAAAACCCATCCATGTTCCTTCATCGCCCTTTGTGTTCCGGGGCCACGGTATCTCTTTCGAACAGTCCCGCAACCCCGGCAGGTAAATTTATACCCTCAGAATTAACTCATAAAGCAGTAAGTACTTAACATTATGAAAATCTCAATAACATATTTATGAATCGGACTTTCGTCTGTGGTTGGCCCTTGTAAGTACCAGCATAGTACAAAATTTCAAAAACATAAGCGAGCGAAGGTAGCTTATTACATGCTCGTTTTGTTGGCAGACGTGCGCTCGACTGTACCGTCTTTATTCGACAGGATTTTAATGTGTTTATCTGGATATGAAGAACAGGGTGTAAAGCTCTACATTCCCATAGAAAAGGGAGGATCCTCCGATCAGACGGGTGTTATGTCTGGTGAGCCATTGGCAGTAGACCAGTAGCCCACCAGACGGGCTTCTGTCCGACAACAACTCGGGCAGTAGGCTGCTACTCGTCATCGGGTTTTGCTACATGCTCATAAGTCGCGGATAACTTTTGTAACGCGATTATGAATTTTGATGGTAGTTCCTCATATGTGGCATAGATGTCGGTGTAGTACTTTTTGTACAGATGTGCTGGGCATCAAGCTACTAAAAAACAGTCAAATATCTTTAATAGATTTTCAACTTTATCGCTGAAGTATTAGTATTAGTAGGTTCGAGGTTGATTGGGAAAATTTGACAGTTCCGGGTAGCTTGATGACTTTGATGTCCAGGCGTCTGTACTATGCCGCTACATGGTAAAGGAAAATATTATGTACAAAGCATCTCCGATACATTGTGATCCCATTGATTAAGTAATAAAAGTCTGCCTATTGCAATCCAATATGAACGATAAAAATAAATAATTGTTGCAACTTATTGTAATCTCTGTATCTGATAAGACTGCATCGTTTCAGTCGTTTGTTTAATTATCGCAAGCACAACTACAAGGTATTTGTGTTTTTTTTAGGGTTCCGTACCTAAAGAGTAAAAACGGGACCCTATTACTAAGACTCCACTGACCGTCTGTCTGTCACCAGGCTGTATCTCTTGATTTCATGAACCGTGATGGCTAGACAGTTGAAATTTTCACAGGTGATGTTTTATACTAGGTCCTATACAACAAACGTGGAAGGAGGAACGTTATAGGCTATATAACATCACGCTACGACCAATAGGAGCGGTGCATTTAAATGAAAAATGTTGCAAAAACGGGGAAAATGTATTCCTTTGGGAGCTTTTTCTCTCTATGTGACGCAGACGAAGTTGCGTTGGTCTGCTAGTATTTTATAATGAGTAGGAGTGAGGAGCTCGTGTTTAAATAATAGCAGCTGCTCGGGTCGATCTTCAGGATAAGCCATGGTCACCCATCCTTCAGGTTAAGCGCGGCTTAACCTGAAGAATGGGTGACCGTCTATTACATGCCGAGTTTCCTCCGTGCCGCCGTTGGTCCCGGCTGTCATTTGTAGAGTAATTACAGGTAGTCAGTATTCAGTAGTAGTAGTCAGTGGTTCGAAAGTCTGACAACCAGTCTTACCAAGGGGTATCGTATTACCCAGTACTAACTAGGTTGTAGAGTTCAGATAGGCAGTCGCTCAATATAAAATACTGGTATTCAGCTGCATCCGGTTAGACTGGAAGCCGACCCCAATATAGGTAGTTGGGAAAAGACTAGGAAAATGATGATTTTAATAAGTATTTTATAATACTGAAATCAGTGCTTTCTAGAAATCAGTCATAATCGAGGTGCGAGTTCAACATCACACGATATTTTTTAACTTAGTAGCTATGTGCGTCATGAGAGTCATGACTCATGTCATGCTCAGTAACTCAGTTCAGTATGTCAAAAGAGAGGATCAATAGAATGCGTAACTTTATGTAGGTACCTACGTGTCGGTCGACATGACGGTCAACTTGGCAGGTCCAAAGTCCAGGTCCTTTCGTGGTCACCTACAAGTCGGACACGTTACGGATCCAAAGTACGGTCTATACGCGGTGACAGGTTAAAATTGTGCCTTAGGAATTTAGAATATCCTTTGCTTTTTGCGGTAAACAATATTAAAATGTGCTATAGGATTTTTTAGCGCTTGCATGACGTTGACATTAAAGAAAAACAACATACTTAATGCCACAAGGCATTCTCTAACAGTTAGCAGTTTATAAATAGGATAACATTGTGAAAAAAACCAAAATTAATTAAAAAATAACATTATGTTTTCGAAAAATTAAAATATTGTAAAATGAAATATTTTGAAAAATTTCATTTTTCAATTTAGTAATGGAATGGAATGGAAATTTAGTAATGGATTGAGAACTAACCGTAAACCGGTATTTGTTCTTACGTTGCCTGCTATTTGGTTTCTTCTTAGAATTAAGGATAGTTGTATAGCGGGCTGGTGTCCGCAACTCCACGTCAAAGCGCGTATTTTGCGTACGGATTAAGGATAGTTATAACTTTTTCAATTTGACTACCTCAGACTAAAAAAACTTGACAAATTGATTTCATGGGAGACATTGGATGGTCTTAAATGAGGTTTTTGTAATGTTTTTTTTCCTGTGTTTATAAGTTTATGTAACTCAAAATATGGATCAGTGTCTGTAATAATTATTAATTAGGCGCTGATACATGAATAAAAATAATTTTTAATCTGTTTGATGGACAAGTTATAATAGAAACTCTGTTTGTTTTTTCACAGTAATTACTTGCGAATCTAAATGTAACAATTAGCGCAGAAAAGCGCATAGCTACTAGCACAGTCTAGAACTAACTGTAGACTGTGCTGTTAGTCTAAAAGTCTAATAAATCAACATGGCGGCGTTAGTGCCAATTTTGGCGCCAAAATAACCTTGCACAACTATATTGAGATGATTCCGATGTGAATGTCATCGGTTGAATGTCAATTCCTAAATTTAAGAATTCGTTATACTTAGATTTTATATTGCGACAGCTAAAAATATTGCATTTTTGGTACACGAATATCTATCACAATCACAAACTTAGAGGCCTACGCAGGTACGAATTTCCATACAATCGAATAGACATAATATCTCGTAGGTCAATTAACTGAGGAAATAAACTTGTAAACATACGGAATTGTACATTATTTTGGAAAACTTTTGAAGGGATGCCGTCAAAAAATGTCAAAGGATACTGATCAAAGATGAATCTGATCCAAGTGTTTTTTTCCACATCTGCTTTCTCTGAGAATTTCAAAGTCCCCAAAGTCAAATTTCGTCTTTGCTCTAAAACTACATAACTGATTGATTTCTAAAAACAACTCTATAACTCGTATTTACTCAAGATGAAGAAATACATATTTCTTGTGCATGTTTTTTGTGCAACTGGAGGATACGAGCGCTGGTACGTAATAAACAGACTTTGGACCGGCTCTTGCCAAGATTTTTTGTAGATAATTCTCGTAATCTGATGAAAATTGTGTTGCGTGTTGTCAATGGCAAAGATCACGGCGAGCCCCAGTACGAAGTCCACGACCTTCGTGGTTTTTAGGGGAGATTATTCTCCGATTTTAGTCCCGAAGATTTTAGTAAGGTAGACACTACGGCTCCAGAGTCTCGTGGCTTACTAATTTACTAATAACAGCTGGTTGGGAGGGGTATCGTATTTTTCAGTAGCTGGGTTGCGGAGGTCAGACAGGCTGCCGCTATATGTGTCCTTGTTTCATGTCGATGGTACGACTTGTTTAAATTTCTTGGGCCCAGTATGTGGCCACGTTAATCGTGGCAACTGTGGCGTCTTTTACGTCCTCTAAAGTGCAGATGTTGGGACACTTTGGACACTCCAGCAAGTGGGACATCGTCTGGTCGGGAGCATCGCATTCACATTGTGTGGAATCTTTCGAATTGGAAGGATCGTTAATTCCCCATTTTGGCAAATTGTGTTTACAGCGGTCTACTTAAAATAGTGGTATTCAGCTGCAGCTAGTTAGGCTGGAAATCGACCCGAACAATGTTCGGAAAAGGTAATCTTTGACACCACGATAGAGATGGACTACTCTACTCGACCTCGGAATAGGCTAGAGGGATTTCGTCAATCCAAACACATGATACACAATTCTCTACCAAAACCATTCTACGCCAAATTACTCGACGACGCGGCAATCCTTTTGAGCCTTTTAGTCCTTATTAGCCCAAGAGATAAGCCTAATCGTAGCGGATCGCATCAGCTATTGGCGAGGCTTCAGAAAGCCAGGGTTATTACAGTTTTTGGTTCGTAGAGTAGGTCGTAGGCCTAAAATATTAATAACTAGCGGACGTCACGTGTAGTTCCCGTTCCCGTGGGAGTACGTGGATAAAATATAGCCTATGTTACTCAGGGTGAATGTAGCTTTCTAATGGTGAAAGAATTTTTGAAATCGGCGCAGTAGTTTTTAAGTTTATTCATTACAAATATACAAAAATACAAATCTTTCCTCTATAAAATATTATTAGTGTAGATTATTCATTAAATCAGTCTTATTAATACATTTTATAACCTGCTGACTTGCCTTTTCTCAACTATATTGTGGTCGGTTGCTAATCTAAGCCGATGCAGCTGAATACACCAGTATTTAGCATGGAGTGACTGCCTCTCTGCATCTTAGCAAGGGTTGTGAACTACGTCTCCGATTTCTCTTTAAGCCACTTCTAACAGATATTAACCTCGACATGGTTGTAACTATGCGCTGTGCTACAGCTTAATCCGGTAAAAACAACGTAGGTGCCGTCAGCGGGTCAAGAGTGCAATCAATGCCAGCGCGGACAAGCCGTATCCAATATTCTGAGTAACACTGTTCTGTGTACTGAGTATCCTTGACATGACGTAGGTCAAGGTGATGCAAGGGCGTTTTTAAATTGCATTTGTTCATTGTTTTTGGGCAATAAAACAAGTGAGTCAAGTTCTTTTTGGGGCTTTTTGCGGTTAATCTTATATAAGCATTCTAATTAAGTTGGTCTTTAATTTAGGATTCTTAAAAATGCAATGCTCGTGAAATGCGAAAAAAATAATGATTAGCTCGCCAATCTTGATTATGAGACAATGCGATTGTTTAGGAGCCCATTTCCACTGAGAATATTGTACGTGCCTACAGCAATTTTCATTGTCTTTAAACCAGGTTTTACAACTGACTATAATATATTATGGACACCAAGTCGAGTTGGTGTACAAATTCAAGGTCGTTCAGCGCGCTATGGAGCGGGCTATCCTCGGAGTTACTTCGAGGGATCCGTCCGAAATAAAATTATCTGAAAACGAACTGGGGGCCTAATATGGCCGCTTCAGCAGAATCATAATAGGATAATAATATAATTTTGCGGCCATTTTAGGGCCCCTGGAGTTACCGTCATGGCGTCATAGCTTTCAGAGTACGCTAGTGCTGAAGGCGCCACAAGGTGTCTTGGTGCAGTTGGGAGTGGCTTATGTGCAATAGTGAACTGCGAAAGGCCGAGTCGATATACCTAGACTGTGTAATAGGTTTATGTTGAGGGACATCGGCGTACAAACGGGTACATACTCGTCTCGTATACATACGGGGGTTGGTATGAAGTACTGAAAGCGTATCTGCACCGTTGTCCCGGAAAGCAGGTAAAATTACCTGAATATTATTTCCTCAAGGGGCAAAGGTGCAGCATAAAATTTACGATTAGTAACCGATAACGGTAAACATACTAATTGTAAACAAATGGAATAATTTGTAAAGTCAGTTAACTGTAACATTCACTACTGGCAATGAAGAAAACAATAGTGTGGCGTTTTAATATGGTAATCCTGACCTTTGTTATTTTCAAAGTCTGGTTGTTTTTTTTAATTATTTAAACTTGGAATCCCAATAAATAATCCAAGTATATGGCTGCTCTGCTTTGCATATTTATTATGTATCTGTGTGACCACTTATATCATAAGAACTGTGCAACAGATTTTGATGTGGTTTCCATTTTGGAATTAATTTTCATTTATGGACTTGATTCTGTAGTTTTGAGCAAGCAATATAAATAAAACACTGTTTTTTTTTGAGAGTTTTAAAAATCGAAATAGACACACAGATAGACATGATAAGAAACTCTTATACTACGTAGTTTAGAAGCTGGTTCATTATTTAACACAACACACACAATGCATCGAAGGCTAGTCATCTATCAATTTGACACATTACATGTAATGTGTCAAAACAATGACTGATATAGGCATAAATGTTTGATATGCAACCTGATGAGATTGATAAGTGTAGTTAAAGGTAAAGTGTGTGTTAAGAGATTTATAAGTAATTTTATTCTTTGAGTGTGTATTTTGTTTTTTATTTATTTGTTACAGGGATTAAATACAATGTTGGATATGATTGGTGAGAAGCTTGTGGCTAATAATAACAAACAGGTCAATCTTCAAGGTTAAGCCACACTTGCCAAGGTCGGCCTGTGGGTCGGTGACCGTTCAGTACATGATGAATTTACACCGTGCTTACAATATTCAAAATCAATATGGCACATTACATGTAAAAATGGCTGATACGCACACTGATATGTTTTGGATAATGTGTGTGTATTTTGTTATTTTATTTTTTTGTTGTATGGTTTAAGTATTATATTTGCTATGTTCGGTATACTTATGTAGATGAACTATGATACAAGTTAAGCCTAAAATGATGGCTAGCAGAGGTGTTTGGATACATGACCTACTGCCCCATTTATGTTATAATAAATACTGATGCTAAGAAGCCTTGGCCAACCTGAATGTGGCATTTATGTTCTCTTTTTAAAGTTATCTATATTCAAAAAAGAGAAATATAATGAATATTGTATTTAACCGCAACTGCATGAGAACCCAATGACTCACAAATAAAATTTATCATGCAATTATTTGTAAAAAATGTTAGATTAAGCTATATAAAGTTATGCATAGTAAAAGTGCAAGAGTTATGAATTAAAAGTGAAGTTTTTGCTATAAGTAAATAATACTCAGGATAGAACAAGAAGACCTTTGAGTAAACTTGAATTACAAGGAAGATGCACCCAGGAACAGGATGGTATTAAAACTATAGGTACTTAATATAATCGATAAAGGACAAGGTCATTAGAAAAAACACCACTCACCGATTATATCGTAAATACTGGCCGTGTAATTGTCCATAAAATATGAAATAAAACCCATTTTTAGAAACAGCTGATCACAGAATATGTAAACACATTAGTAACACGTTCACTAAAGTTAAACTTGACATGAAAATAATACTGGTTCAGTTACGAAATACTTTCCGCGCCATCAATTATTGAATTACGCTTTGTTTTGCTTTATTGTTCTAGTGAATCGTCAGCGATTCGCAAAATAGCTAAATAATTTGACAGTTTATTATGACAGCAATTAATTGACACCATTTGGTGGCGTTCCAAAACTTACTACGTCGTTCCAAAACTTACTACTAACTTATTACTAATTTCAATAAAATATTGTGGTTACAATAAAATCAAATCAAATTATAAGACAATTTTATATAATTTACTACGTGATTATCCTTTAAATGTAAAAAAATCTTCCGATGTAAGAAATTAAAAGTCGAAATATTTTGTAACATTCTACAAACGTCAAAGAAAACTTAAAATAAAAAAAAACCAATTTTTGTCAAAAATTAATGTCAGCGATTGACAGGAAAATTATATTTTCCTCAAAAAAACATTTTCCATCATGTTTTGTTAGTTAATTTTCTTTGTAGGTATTATTATTTGTCATGTACGACAAAATTTACGGAAACATGATGTTGCGACGGCGATTTTTTAAGAAAGCCTTTGTGGTGTTGACCGTCTTTTTTGTTTCATATTATGTCTCTCTTTTTGTATTTGGTGACTGGAAATCTTCTAGAGTGATGTTGTTATCTAACTGGAACCGTTGTCCGGCTTGTTACGGACTCTCTTTATGTCCAGAGCTGTATTCCGACAAAATAACTTTAGAATCATCAACTACTCTGTCTAGTTTCTTCAACGCCAAAAACATTTACTATGGTTACACTAAGTCGAATCGGCGAGTTGTTTTGAAGAAATTAGCTCACAATTCAGAGTTAAAATCTTTTGATGAAAATCTGTGTGCGATATTTAATCTGAAATGGAATTGTAGACCAATGGATTTGCTCAATATTTCTAGTATTGACGACAAATTAATTAAACTTGTGGAGTATAATTTGACGAAGCCAGATCTGAGTCCTCGAAAAGGTCTGGTCATGTGTCCGTATGCATACAGCTTGTTTGACTTCATCTTGCCGATATTGAACAGTGGAAGGGACCAAGTAGACATGGTAAACATTTGGACAATGTTGAGTCTCAACCCCGAACCTATTGTATTACAGGTAAGTTACTGATTTAACGATTGATATACTACTTTACAGTCACAAACAAGAGAAGAAAGGGATTAGAGGAGGCCTTCGCCAAAAGGCAGGCAGAGGCTCAAACTTGTCATTGACATGCTAAGCAAAAAAGTATAAATATATAGTAAAATACATACATTTTGTTACAACAACTTCATGGGACAGTACACAACTCCCACCTATAAATGTATCAGCTAGACTTCTTACTACTATTATAAATGTGAAAGTTTGTGTGGGCGGATTGATGGATGGATGTTCATTAATTTGTTTATCCCTCAAGAATATATTATGGGGATAGAAAGTATCCTAGGTCCTAATGCAGGTCATGGTCCACCTAAATGCCTAATTTTATTAAAATATGCTCAGCCATGAAGTCATGAAAGGTAACATCCAAACAAGCAGAGTTACTTTTGCATTTATGATATTAGTATCAATGTAAATAATCAAACAGGCATTGCTGAATTTTTACAAAGATTGTTTATCATGTTTTGACCTCTTCAGGTAATATCAAAACTCAGCGGCTGGCCCGTACCCGCATACGGAGGTGTTTGTGGCCGACTAGAGGTGGTAGCCCATGAAGGTGAACCCTTATCAACTCTGACACAAATCTCTTGGCATCGAAAACTTAAGTTGGCTAAGAAAATGCTTGATGCTGCTATGGATTTCACTTTTAAACATGACAGGTAGACATCTTATTTATTTTATCATTTATGTACTTACACACAAGAGAGAACATATGGAAACGTCATCACTACTTAGTATAAAACAAAGTCTTAGTTCTTTAAAACTCCGCAACGGATTCTGTTGCGGGTTTTTTTAATAGGTAGAGTGATTCAAGAGGAAGGTTTATACGTATATGTCATGCATAATATAGTAGAGAAACACTGATAATTTTAGAGGTTTCTAATGTGATTCCGTAGAGATAAACACATTTTTTGCACTTACATTGCAAACGCTGCCTGAACCCTACGAGATAGATCAAAATAATGTACTATAGTATTGTACACTATAAAAGGGTCTACAAAAAATTTCGCGATGGTATATGCCTATCTCTTATACCTAACCCACAATAACCATTTTTTATCCTTTACTTTTTACGAGAGATAATGGCTTATTTACGAAGCGAATTTAAGCAATACAGCATTAATCCTTATCCAATTCTATATCTTAAGTACATTGTGCATTTAATATAGATCAATATTGCCCTTTACAGCATGTAATTTAAATGAATATATTTTAAGATATTACAGATTTAAAACAAACGGTTACGGCGGTACGGCCGGCTGGCGGCGCGTGCCTATAATTGGCGCGTAGATAGCAGTTTAGAGATTCCAAAGGCACTTGTTCCTTAATGGGGTTTAGGGGTGCACTAAGAAAGGATTTTTCAAAATTCACCCCCTAAGGGGTTGCAACGGGTGTCCAAAGTTTACATGGGGAAATAAGATTAGTTAGACTATTTTATTCGAAACTTAACAGGATTACTCCTAACGATATGTGAGTTAACATTTGTGTTTCAGGTTTTTTTCAGAATTCAACCCCTATGGACCTATGAGAATATGGAGAAATGGGGTGACGATGTCTGAAAATCTACTCATTGCTCAAACCACTGGGTGTAGAGATTCTAATTTAGCATGCGTAGGTTTCTTATGAGGTCTAAGGGTGATTGTGATGATGCTGATTGTGATAACGATGATGATGATTGTGATAACGATGATGATGATTGTGATAAGGATGATGGTGATTGTGATAATGATAATGATGATTGGGATGATGATGATTGTGATCACGATGATAATGATTGTGATAACGATGAAGGTGATTGTGATAGTGATTGTGATAGTGACTGTGATAGTGATATTGATAGTGATTGTGATAGTGAGTGTGATAGTGATTGTTATAGTGATTGTGATAGTTATTGTGATTGTGATTGTGATAGTCATTGTGATAGTGATTGAGATAGTAATTGTGATAATGATAGTGATTGTGATGGTGATAGTGATAGTGATTGTGATAGCGATGGTGATTGTGATGATAATAATTGTAATGATTATGAAATTTAGCACATAGATAGTTTATAACCTGAATTAACATGTAGGATACTATTTATCCCTTTAGTATGATCCCATGGGACAGTTACTGAACTTCACGCGGGCAACAGCTAGTCATAACATAAGTTAGAGTACATACACACAACGCACAGGTTATTTCAAAATAATTCAAGTCCTTTGATTCAAATTTAACTTCAGCTTTTATTCATTTCAGATACCGTTTCTACCTCATGGACTGGTCACTGGACAACATAGTGGTCAACGAAAAAGATGACATCACCTTTGTAGATCTTGAAGACATAATCGTCTTAGACAAGCACATATCGCCCAAGGCAGACCTGCCTGACTGGTATAAACGCTACGGTAGAGAAGCCATGGGCACCGGCTTTTCTTTCTCCATAGACAGTATGTGCAAACATCACCTCAGTGACCACAACATTTGGGCCGCCTGCTACATTTTAGCTGGAGAAGAAGATCCATACTTATACCCCATACCAAAAGAGGTTAATGCATCTAAACCTCATTTAGACAAGTTACTAAATGAATGTGTGAATGGTGAAGATAGATTTAAAACTATAAATAAATTGCAGCACGTTTTTGACGACTTGTTGATGGACAAAAAAATTTTGGGGTACAGTGAGGTTGTTAGATGATGAAATCTTTTGTGGAATGGCGCTAGTGTCATGTGATTGTTTTGTAAGAGGGGGGCCACACAATGCGGTGCGGTGGCGGCAAAGTTGCTCTGCCGTACCAACCGACCTTGTGATCGCACAGACATCGGCGGATCATCGTCATTGTTGCTTAAAGTTAAGCGCGGTGTCGAGCCGCGTTATTCGAAGCGAATGACTTCGTTGTCGCGTTCATTGCATGGACATAAACTCTTTCGAACCGGCTTAAGCCGATTCTTATTTACTACCACCGTAACGCATCGTGTGGCTGTTACATCATTTAAGTTGTGTGGAATTTTTGTGAATGAAATGCTCACATTCAAATCATACATGCAATACATTAAGATTTTTTGTAAAGAATTGAGAGTAAATTTTAATATGTTTTGCATTATCTGCAGCACTGAGGGAAAAAAATTGCATGCTGATCAATTGATATTATGTTTGTATTGAGAGTAAACTAAAGATCTACCAAAAATCTCATGAATATAATCTGTTATGGTATATTGTGTTCTGAAATCTGTGATGTAAGTACCGCCATGATGTTTTTGATTTAAAACATGTCTATTATTGGTTGTGAAATATATTACAATTTAGATTTTACGTTATAGCAATATTGTATTTTATTTAAATCATTTCAAACAAATCTTATCCCCATAACATCATTCTAGAGATGTTCATTTCACGACCAGACAAGACCTATGATTGAGTTGCTAACAAAGGCGAATAGCTTTTGTTAGCAACTCAATCATAGGTCTTGAGATGAGCCCATTGTCGTGAAAAAAAATAGTATGTATGCAAGCTGAACTTGCGTTTTAGTTTTAGTGAGTGAGACACAGTGGGAGATAGAATATAAATAAAATATAATATAAATATCGCTGGACATTAACACACACATCTAGTGCCACACTAAGCAACGAGGCTTGTTTCGTGGACACCAGATAGTTGATATACTACATAGATACTTTTTGTTTGTAAATACATACTTATTATACATATAAACATCCATGACTTGGAAACAAATGTCCATGCTCATCACACAAACATTTGCTCCAACCGGGATTCGAACCCGGGACCCTTAGAACGTAAGGCAGCCTCACTACCGCTACGCCCCATTCGGGTCGTCAAATATGCGAAAGGTCAACTTAAATTGCTCGTCTGCTTGTTTGCCCACATCAGTTCTAGTTCTGTAAAAAAAAAGATTTTTCTTCCAAAATAATAGTTAAGTCCACCAACACCAAGGTCATTGTGTGTTAATTTTATCACCTTGAATGAAAATAAAGTAGGCCTATACATAGCATTGCTCTAGCTAGGGCATCTATAATATCTAAAAAAAGGGCGCAGAAAGGGCTATTTACGGCACTGTTTTTAAACTTTTAACGGCTGTAGCGCAGTGCTTCGTCAAACAAAAATAATTTCTAATTACTTTTAGGTTTTCAACAGGCAACACAGTTCTAGTAGAAATTTATTCAAACTGCAAACACAAGTGAAAGTGAGTGACAGATGTCAGATCACAAAAATCAACAGCACGGTATTTTTGTAAAAAACGTTTAATTATTACAGTACAGAATACCATTAGAATAAGTGCAAAATAATTACTTCCTAGCAAGAATGAGTGATTCAGACGAGGACAACATAGTACGCTATGGAACACAATTAGAACCTTACGAAGAAGGTTAGTTTATTCTTTCTGTTTTGTTTTTGCAAGATTGCCATTATTGTTTGAATTGAATTTATCAGCTGAAGTAATTTAATCCTTTTTCATTGCCTGTATTTTAGTAGGGTTAGTACGTATGGTGTATTTGGCGGATTTAACTTACAAAAACATTTTTAATTGGCATTGATAAAATCTTTTTTTTTGAAAATTTTGCGATCATCCGGTTCATTAATTCATTAGGACCATGCCATGCTCGCGTGGCTTCGGTGAAGTACGCTTACCATACCAAAACGTGGGCAAACGAAATCAATAACTTATTATAATGAACTCTGTGGCCATAACCATGGGTTTATAAAATTCTCATTCAAAGTTACTTAAAATTGGTTAAAACCTGAATGAGAGTTTTCTTTATAGTGGGGTAGTATATGTGATAGGTAGAATTTAAGAAAAAGGCATTTGGTGGGTGGAATATGTATTACAAAATGAAACGCTAGTTTTCTGAAATGTTTTTCTATAACCATCCAATCAACCAGTAGACAAAAAGGACTACCTCTCATCTATTCTTTTAATATAACAATCATGCCATTGTGTTATTTGACTTATCGTAACCCTCCTCATATTACTGTGCTCTACTGCGTGACAGCAGGGAGGGTTATGTTTTTTTATGTTCTTCCATGCAACATTTAGTGTGTGAACTTAGGATATTCCTAATATATATAAGACCACCATTGGATTGATCATAAACGAACCTGTGCCTGGCATTAAAAACAATAGTAATTTCGAAGTTTTTAGATATTTATTTATTTCCCACAAGAATGTATGTTTTGTTACTAGTTTTCAACATAATTATTATTAATTATTAGTAAAATAAGAATTGTAATTCACTTACACAAGAAAATATACAACACTTGACTTTTGTATTCCTATTTGTTTTGAAGAACACTAAATAACCGAAAGAAAAGTATGTATGTGAAAATATTCTCAAGTGAATCTTGAATATAGCATTAACAGAAAGAAGTAATTTCCAATGTCTACAATAACTGATGTTAAAATGCTGATTCAAAACAAATGCTTTGACAGCCAGACAATATGAACTACTCAGACTGACTACTTTCTGCATCTGAAAAACCGATTACTTATTAAGTACATATTTTCTTGGTTAACTGAACCTACTAAGTTCGATTTAAATTAGATAAAACAGTTGATAAATTCTAGGATTTTCTTTTACTTACCAGATCACACCAGCACCATGCCGAAGATCCCAAAACGTTGGGCAGGATCCAAAAAAAAGAGATTCAGAAAGCTTTTAGCAGCTAATGTCAACCCTCAAACAGCTTATGAATTGTCTAACCATCATTGGTCAATGATTTGTCAAATAATTCCTGAATTAGAACCAATCAATCTGTTAACTTCTTCTGACAAAAGCAAGAAGAAACAGCCTCAGTTGAAGGTACGAGATGAATTTCAGCCAGCAGAACATCTTTCTAGAGAGCGCGAGCCGGTTCAAGCTCGCTTTTGGCATAGTCCTTGTGATGACCAACAAAACTCACAGGATGCAGGTCCAAGCTCAAATTACTGGGAGTTAACCCAAAGAAGAGAATACCATTCTTCAAATGAGCTTGAGAATAATCAAGAATCGTTTTTGGATCAACCTTATAGGCCCCCGCTAACCTATACCAAGGAGGTTTTACATACTTCACAGCATAACTATTGGGATGAAACTGATCTATCGCATGCAAGAGGTCATGAGACCAGTCGGAGAAAACGACGTCATACTAGTGAAAGAGAATCCCATTTGGAACCCTCACACAGTCACAGGAGGATGATGTCACCTCACAAGGTCCCAACATCCTCCCAGAGAGATCGTGGACATCCAAACACCTTGGAGAGAAATCGTTCACCACAGAGGTCTCGTTCGCCACTTGGGGCTCTTTTCCCACTGAGGGCTCGTTCACCACTGACGCCTCGTTCCCCACGGAGGGCTTGTTCACCACTGAGGGTTCGTTCACCACTGAGGGTTCGTTCACCACTGAGGGCTCATTCACCACTGAGGGCTCATTCCCCACTGAGGGCTCGCTCACCACTGAGGGTTCGTTCCCCACTGAGGGTTCGTTCCCCACGGAGGATTCGTTCACCACTGCGGGCTCGCTCACCACTGAGGGCTCGTTCACCACGACGGGTTCGTTCACCATTGAGGGCTCGACATGACGAGACTCCGATAAAGTACAGCTCGTGTCATTCGTATGAGCGTACACAGATAAAATACATCCATGCAAATGAAATGAGGGCAGTAAAACGCCACTATAACGACAGTAACAATGACGAATCTTCTTCCGACCAGCCTAATAAGATCAAGAAAACGACTTCGGAGACTGTAGCACCAGTTAATTACTGGCCCGACCTTGATCGGCCGTCACGATTAGGGCTTCGTGACAAGACCCATCCACCAGAACGTGCTCATACTTATAATTATTCTGATGATAAAAAGTTCAAGGAAGATCCTAAGAACTACCAGAAAATCTCATGGGATAGTAATGTTAACCTCGACTACAGGGACTCTGACCGGCCGTCGCGAGATGGGCTGCGGAATGAAACACAGTCGATGATAACCATCTGTATAGATGATGATTCGGAAGAAGAACACGGGGGCCCACCTGATATCATACCTATCAACGAGGGTAACGCATATCTTGACTTTGGCGAAGCTGATCGTAGGGGCATTAACTCAGAAACTAGGTCTCGTTCTCATTGGCACCACCCTGCAGAGCCTCAAGAAAGTTCCGGGAAGAAAGCAAATGTGAATAAGAACGCTAAACCAATCCGTGTTGGTATCTCCAACATTATCCCCATGACCAAACAACAAATGACGTTGGTTCATCAGTCTATTAACAAAGCCATAGTTCAGATCGCAGTACAGGGCGCTGGACCAAAGTTTTTGGGGAGTACTTTTAAAACTGGCTGGATTCGCATGATTTGCGAAAACCACGACAGTCGGAAATGGCTTGAGAAGGTGGTCCCGTCACTGAAACCGTGGCCTGGAGCGAGTCTTTCGATAACGCCACAAGAAGAATTGCCTAAGCCGATAACAGTATCAATTTTAATTTCGGACAAAGAGGGTGTACCCATAGCAACAGCTTTAAAACTGCTCCGTGTGCAGAACCCAGGACTGAACACTGACCATTGGAAAGTGTTTAAAGTGACGAGAACATACAGTGGTCAAATCGTGCTTCTATCCATCGACGAGGCCTCGTTTGAGGCGCTAAAACTTGTCGAATTTAAAGCGAATCTAGGCATGGATAAAGTTACTTTTTGGGTTAGGTCTTGGCCTGGCAAGAAGGGCCTCTTGCCAACCCCAGATCTATCCCCAGATCTAGGCCAAAAAATAAATTTTGGGACTCCACCGTCAGAAGTCCCGTTAGCATCGTCGTCTACTTGTACAGAGGCGCAAATAGACGCCGAGACTTGCACTGGTGGAAATCTCGGTTTGACAGTTACAAGACAACTTCGTCGACGACTCGGAAAACGTCGTTCCACCCGAAATAGGGCAAAAGGCAAAAAGCCAGGCCCAAACTTGGATCAAGAGGATGACAAAAAATTGATCATTGATGAAAAAAGTCAACACATTAATGAGAGCTACTCTTCCTCGGATTGGGTAAATTGGTAACTTATTGAAAGTCACCAATGGGGTTGGCCGGTGAAAGCTGAAAGCAGATGGCGCTAGCATAGTTTGTTCCCAATCTGACCAATGAGGTCAAGCCATTATGAAATTTAGAAATTTTATTGAAATTTATTATTTATTACTTTCACAGTTGTCATCCCCATTCAATACTCCCAAGGCTTAGTAATGCCATTACCACATAATCCCACTGTGTTATTAACTTATTACGACATTGATACTCGTTTTCAATAAGAGTGAATCCACTAAGTAACATAACGTGTTGTAAAACACAACTAATTAGAGAGGTTACCAATGTTTTATAATGTAGACGCATAATATGTACAACAATAATTTTGTTAACTTGTAACTTAATCTGGACGTACAATTAAATAGTCGACACTCGACACCTTAAACTTTGGAAAGACACGTGGTCTTGTCATAGTGCAGTGTTGTTTTTTTACATACTTAAACGAAACTGTTAACGTATTATATAAGTATCACATAACACGGCACGATTAACTGTCGTGCATCATAATTTTTGAAAAGTTGAAAGAGAATCGACTGTCTGGGTATGGACATGGGATGCGGATGGACGCATGTGGCTAAAAGAGTGATGAATATAAATGTTGATGGATGGAGAGTATTGGAGAAGGAGAGGAAGACCAAGGACGATGGGTGGATTGTATGAGTGATTGAAAGAGACTATGATCAAACGTTCCATACAATGCATGCGAGGTATGAATAGCCACTGCCAGAGATCGTTCTATAGATTTAAGCTTACAGCATCTGTTTAAAATTCAATGTAACGTGCGCGCGAGCGATCCCTTACTGTTTTGACTTTATTTATTGATAGTGTAAGAGCAGTTAACCGTTTTAGTCTGTGTAGTTTTGTCAACGGTCAATCTTGTTATTGCGTCTATTATTCTTTAGTGACTACATATTTGCGGCTGTAACGAATACATCTACTAGGTACTTATTTGTCAAAAGGAACCATTTTGTAATACCATGACCAAGGGGCAATTTCCATGTTTCAAGAATGTGCGCAAGTTTTGCAAAACTAAGTATCACTCTTTTAAAATTGTAATAACTTTTTAAGTACACAAGATATACTTTCGAAACAAAAAGAACTCGAAAAAGAGTTTAATTTTGTACATAAAAACTAATGAAGCTGATAAAAATTGCTATAAAACGTTTTTTATTTTAACTTCAATTTTAAAAGTAGGTAGTACTTAGTTTTGCAGGCCAGTATACTCGTAGTTTGGCGACAGCTAAATTGATGCCTAAATATAAGCACACATTTTTAACAATAGGGTATATTTATGTTTTTTTTGTATCACTCTAAACAAAGCGTATTAACATCAGAAATAGCAACGTGAAAGTATTTTTTTAATATCTATAAAAAATACTAAGTTATAAGCATTTGAAACTGCTGATTAGACAGAGTGATCCGATACAGCGAAAGACGTCATTCGCTGCATCGACGTACAAAATCCATACTAAATTCCGTTTATCGAGAAAGAGATAGAAACAAAAGTTTAAATGGTTATAACTAGAAACAAAAGTTTAAATGGTTATAACTTTTGTGTTGTTTTGCCGATTTATGTCTTGTTTTCGCTTTTTGTCATTATTTTTATAGTACTTTAACATTCCGTATCGAAATAAAAAAAAATATATATATGCATATTCCCTACACCGAGAGTTGAAATTCTTACAATTTAATAATATTTAGGCATATAATTAGTGGTCGCTTAGTACTTACTAGGGAAAACGAGCTTACAAATATTGCAACGTGCAAGATTCAACCAATCACAGGAGAGACGACAGACGCGATATGGATTTCAATGAATGTGATTGGTTGATTTCCGCACGTCTCCCCTGCGCTCCGCTTTGGTGGACACTGGGCCTATGCGTAATTCATTATTACATTTGATTGATCTATCTCTATTGTTGTTACTTTTTATGTATGATCTGAGTATTAAATACATTTGTTATATTATTAAAACTGTGTTTTATACCACTTCCTGCTCTGTATCAATTTAAACGCTAATCACAAAAATTATAAAAATATCGCCACCAAACCCGAATTTTAAAAATAAAAAAATAAAATCATTTTATTTTTGCCTCCGTAGCTCCATTCACAGCCTAGAAGAACTAGACACATTGATGATGCGTAATAATGAATAAATTAAAACTTTTTAGAAAAAAACAAGTTTTTGTAAAATGATTAAAAGACAACTAAGGTTATCTATCAGCCGGGGTTGCGGGACTATTCGAAAGAGATACCGTGGCCCCGGAACACAAAGGGCGATGAAGGAACATGGATGGGTTTTAGTCAGTAAAAGTCTGACACTCCCTCCTGCTCCGCCCAGAGCGGGAGAAGTCATTTGATGATTTCCCATCCGAAAAAAAAAAAAAAAAAAAAAGGTTATCTATCAGCATTAAACGCTTATACAACGTTTTGTGCCCGTGCGATTAACAATTCAGGAGTTATCTCGTGAGAAGACGATCCTGGCTGCAGGAGGAAGTTATGTCTGTCATAAAAATGTATTGTCACCAGAACCAAAGGTATTTGCAAAATTTCAGCACAATCGGTTTGGGGAACTTGTTTGAAATTCAATTGCAATATTTGACCAATACATAATAACAAACAAAATAACAAGGCAAGATAAATAAAAGCTTATACCATTTAGGAGCTAAGTATCCTTCTAGACGAATCAAACGAGCCCAAACTGGATGGAATTATGTCGTTTTATTACGGACTTCCTATTGCCACCTTGCAGCTCCATCATCAGATCCTAGCTATACCATCTAAAGACAAAGTACTCGTCAAGACAAATCAAACGAGTCCAAACTCGATGGGGTTGCGTCGTTTCATCATGTTATCATTCGTTCGTACAGAGTTCCTATGGCCACTTTCCAGCTCCATCATCAGATCAGCTCCATGTTATCATAATATTGCATTGTCACGCGATATACATATGCGTGCAAAATTTCAGCTCAATCGGTAACCGGGAAGTGGATCAAATTTAACTTGCAAGATTTGATTACAGACAGACAAACATCGGGACAGGTGAAACTAAACAAAAGCTTGTATAAACAGATGTAGGTGCCACTTTAGAAGGTGCTGGCGCATGACGGGCAGGAGAGAAGGTGTGGCATATCCTGTGTTGTGGCTCCAGATCATTGTGTTCAAGGCGGGTCGATTAAACCCCATCTAACCTAAATGGAACTGCAGATCATATCGGCCATTGTCATCATCATCATTTCAGCCGAAAGACATCCACTGCTGGACATAGGTCTCCCCCAAGTGTCACCACATTGACCGGTCCCGTGCGACTCGCATCTAGCGGATCCCTGCAACTTTCATTTTTGGCCAGTATATATTAAAAAATACTTGTTCCTTAATAATATTCTCCAATTAAAGACGTTAAATTTACTTTACCATCAGATGAAGTGCCTTCAAAACGCAAGTACCAACAGGCGCCAGACCAGTTCGCAGTGGACGAGCATGGCCGGCGTCGGTTCCATGGAGCTTTCACTGGGGGCTTCTCTGCAGGATTCGGGAACACTGTTGGCTCTCAAGAAGGATGGACTCCTAGTACTTTTAAAAGCTCGCGAGCGGAAAAGGCTAAGCTTCCGGTGAGTTTTATTTTTTGTTTAAATAATGATCCCATTCAAATCCAGCCTGTCCATTTGCTGCCCTCCCCATCGCAACGTCCTAAGCCGAGGCTTGTAGCCCAAAGGGGGCGCCCTTACCGCGCTATCGCTTAGTTTATTATGGTTTATGCCATTGGCTTACACTCAAGGATCCTACAGGATGGTCCGGTTTAGCAGAAGCCAGCATCATAGGTTGACCTGCGAAATTCCATTAAAAAAGTATTTTGTTATCAATGCAAGATGCCATGCCGTAACTATTCGTGCCACTAACTACTGTTTTCCTTCACCGTTTTGTGAGCATTAGTAATAAAATAATGTCATTGTCATCATCCACTGCCTTACTTCGACCACTGCTGGGTATAGGCCTCTCTTTGCTATTACCAGTCTGCTCCACCTTTGTGCGAGCCTCATCCAGGTTTTACAGTTTTTTAAGGTTTTGTATATACAGGGTGTGGCGTAAGTAGTGGTCCACCGTTCAGGATTCGATGAACCAGTTAATTAACTATAACAATTAAAAATTTAAACCATTTATACCCAAGGGTTCCGAAAATATTTCCTTTTTGTCTTTTATTTACGAAATTTCTACCCTTTATTACAAATTTGGTTGTAGTTTCAACAAAAGTCATTATTCTTTCATTTTGACTTCTGTTAATTACTGCTGAATACTAGAGCTACCATGACAAATAATGTTTTTTTATGTAAATTCAGCTCTTTTGAAGAAAAAGTTGGTTCTTCTCTAATTTTAACCCAAATTTTTAACACACCATCAAGTTCAAGAGCGATTTTTGTAAAAAAAACGTACCACATTGTCAGTGCCCATGTATTTAATAATATGCCTACTAAATGCCGATTTCAAAATGATATCATTATAACAGATCCAATAATTTAACAAAAAGACATTCTATTTTAATTGAAGAAAAGAAGATTATCATTAAACTATTTTTTTAAACTTTATTGCGTTAATACTTACGATATTTGCTAAAAAATGCACTACAGTGTCAATGCCATTTGTTTTAAAAAAAAACTACTATAACAGAGTTATGTAGACCTAACTTGTTACTTCAGGTATTTGAACAAAGAATAAAAAATAAAAAAAACATTTTATTTATCATTTATTATTAATCTTTGTCATGATTACAATCATTAAAATTAAACGAAATGTTTAAAATGGCCCCCATTCGCAGCAATACACGCTCTGCAACGTCGAATAAACGACCGTTTAAGTCGTCGGGCAAACCCGCTTTCGCTGACTTCTCTAGCTGCTGCCTGGATTCTAGTTCCCAATTGGTCAATACTTGTGATTTCTTTGCTATAGACTTTTTCTTTTAGGCAACCCCAATAAAAGAAATCTAGGGGATTTAGATCTGGCAAGCGTGGTGGCCACAATATTGGACCTAAGCGCCCAATCCACCTATTTGGATACGCTGTATCAAGGTGCTCTCGTACTCTAACAGCATAGTGAGCGGGACAGCCATCGATCGTCATCGACATCAATTTGCAAAAAACTTAAATATCTTCAAAAAACTTAAAATCGCTCTTGAACTTGATGGTGTGTTAAAAATTTGGGTTAAAATTAGAGAAGAACCAACTTTTTCTTCAAAAGAGCTGAATTTACATAAAAAATCATAATTTATCGTGGTAGCTCTAGTATTCAGCAGTAATTAACAGAAATCAAAATGAAAGATTAATGAAATAATCTAGGTTTAAATAAACCTAGATCGGACAGGTCGCTAACAAACATTTGAATTCCACATATACTCTATGGTTCCCTAATTCCAATAACTCTATGGTTTCTTGCAATTGTTAAATATATTTTAGTTATAGTTTACTTTTATGCACTAATTATATGTTTCAGAACTAACACTACTGCACCTAAATGTACATATTTGTAATGCTTTTTTAAAATAAATTATTCATATTCTTATTCTCTAACTACCTAACTACCTGTAAAGGCTGTACAAATATCTCCCACTGCTGGTTATAGGCCTCCTCTTTCTTCTGGCACACTTCCCGATTCCGATCAGATATTTCCCGTATGTCATGTTTCTTGTTTACTCTATTGGTACAGAACCAACGCGCCGAAGACTTTATGGACGAGGAAGACCGCGGCGAGTTCGGCATTGCGCCACGACAGGTACAAACGCAAAACGAGTTCTCCGGGCAGAAGAGAGCGCATCGGACGCAGTTCCACGACGGGCCCATACCGGGTAAGTTTCCACATTTTCAGATTGAAACCTTGAACCCAGACTGGCGCCTTACTTGATGTAATTTATTTCACCACCACTGTTCTTCTAACGATGCAGAAAAACATCATGAAGTACACATACATAGTGACATGTTGTCATATAATTTAAAATGGGTAAAATAGAAAATTTGTTTTTTCTTCAGTGTTGTCGTTTCCTATTTTAGCATTCCGAAATCATAAAAAAAAAAACAATTTAAGTGTCAGATATTTTCCACAAGCCTACCAGTCTTACCAAGGGGTATCGTATTATCTAGTACTAACTGGGTTGTAGAGGTCAGATAGGCAGTCGCTGCATGTAAAATACTGGCATTTAGCTGCATCTGGTAACACTGGAAGCCGACCCCAAGTTGGAAAAAGGCTAAACAGATGATGTTTATAATCTGCTCCACAGGCGAACCAGTACTACAGCAACTGGTCCGCGCAGTCCACGAGACAGCTGCAGTGCGCATGCTCCGCGCTATGGGCTGGAAGGAGGGGCAGGGCACGGGGGAGCGACTCAGCGGGAAGGGCAAAAAGAAAGCCAGGGAAGAGCATAAAGTGTACGGGTGTTATATGCCGCCGGAGATGAGACAGGTAAGTTTTCTAAAGTAGAATACGTGGTTTTATAATGGTGTCGATTCTGTTGTGCACAAACTAAACTTAATTTAGGCTATTGCTATCTTTTTCTCTCTAATAAAACGAGAAAAAGACGGACGTAATTTAGAGCTGTTAAATTTAATTGGAACTAATATTTCCATACAAATGAAGGGTGCACGTTAAAACATGTCGACTAAAAACACGGTGAAGCGCAAGGCATAAACTAGTTTGACATCTCTAACTTAGTTCATAGCTATATCCGTCCTTTTCTCGCACTGCCTTTTAGTAAAAGATAGCAATAGCTTAAATTAAGTTAAGTTTGTGAACAACAGAATCGACACCACTATCTCATGGACATCCAGACCTAGTATAAACAAAACCGGCCAAGAGCGAGTCGGACTCACACACCGAGGGTTCCGTACAAACTTTTTAAAGGACAAACTTAACTTTGCTGTTCGAAAAATCGCTTTTTTTTAATTAAACTACATAATTACGGTTTTCAGACTTTTCCCTTTACATGTGCTGTAAGACCTTGCTTTTTGCCAAATTTTGTGATTCTAGGTCAACGGGAACTACCATATAGGTTTTCGACCCAAAACCTATAGGGTTCTTCCGGTTGACCTAGAATTGTCAAATTTGGTTAAAAGCAAGTTTTTAAAGCACAAGTAAAGGAAAAAAGACCGAAAAATAAAAAAAGTTGAAAATTAAGGTAAATTTTGATACTTACAAGTTTTCGCGAAAATCTAAATTTGCCCATATATTTTTATCGTGTTGACTCAGGACCTTGATTTTTACACATACATATACATACATACACGTAATAGGAACTAAAGACCTCAGTATCTGGTATAAATTTCAACTTGCAAGGTCCACCCGTTCCTGAGAAAATCAGTGGTGACGACGGACAGACAGATGGACAAGAAAGTGATCTTATAAGGGTGCCGTTTTTTCCTTTTGAGGTACGGAACCCTAAAAATCACTTCTTAATCTATAAATTTCATCATCTGCCTTTTACCCAATCCCGAGGATAGATTGGTTGTCAAACTGCCCGTAACAACCTCGGTTTTGCGAAACACGGAGACAGGAGAGGACTCGCTCGCTATGTAATGGATGATCACCAATCCACGGTCATACTTCAGCAATCTTTGCTTGCTGTTTCGTAATGTTGAATGTATTGCTTTAAAATTATTTCATGATTGATACCAATGTAAGGTGCATATTCAGGTTTATTTACAGAGAAACAGCAATAGGATTATACATAATTTATTTCCCCAACAGAAACTACACAATTACAAGCAAGTATACATAGATCAGGGACAAATACAAGTGTGCGTTTCCAATTATAGGAGACCACATCATTCACTTTTAATCTAGGTAGGTACATACAGTAAATTTGATAAGGTTAAAAATCTAAACGAATCAAAATACATTACACAAAAAGTTATACAAAAGAAACAAGATGAATTACATAAAAGATGAATTATAATAACAACGGAAATGAACAATTAGAAAAAATATATTATAACAGGAACAACAAATTATTACGACTTGGGTACAGTGACATATAAGTCTTTTTTTCAACACACTTGCTCATAAAATGGCTCTAATTTCACCGCAATTAGGCACATAATGACACCTATAATCGACCTGTGACTTTTTCATTACCTACTATTATTCACAAGTGTGTTATAGGGTTTTTTTTTTTTTGGTTGAGGTGCTTGTTGCTTTGTTCCTACAAAAGTTTCTATATAAGACAATCGTGTTCAATTGTACAAATAAATTAATGTACCTATTGCTTGCTCATTTCACTGAAATGTAACTTTTGTTTTCTCTGTAATAAAGAAAACTTTGAATTCCCCATTTTGTACGTGGATTCACTATCCGCGAAAAGCCAAAAAAACAAACCTCATTATTTTAGTCTATGGCCGATCGCCATTGTTAGATGCGCGCGCTTAGGAAAACTGATTAAATTTTCCCGCCATTGCGAAAAACTTTTCATTACTCGTTTTCACTGTTGAAATTATAGTTATTTATGAATAAAAAATGTCTACAAGTACTAGTTATGATGAAAATGATTTATGTTGTACACCGCCCGATACTCGTATAAGATGTGAAGCCCTTAACGTTATGGAAAGTTTACTACCTGAAAACTCCAAGGACAAATATCTATTATCTAAATGATTTATTTGTATTATTTTCTTTACAAGTGTGTTGAAAAACGTCGTATGACACACGTGTGTATTGATGATTACCGTCCTCGGCTCTATTAAGACCCTCGCCTGACGGCTCGGGTCTCAATCGCGCCTCAGCGGTAATCACCAACATTACACACTTGTACCATAATGTACTATTAAACCTAGCAATGTTGCATGTAATATCTACTTCATTACGCTTCGATACTTCGTTATACTTACGGTATACTTACACACCAACCGCCAAAATATATACACCTCTGCGTACACCCTTGAGGATTACAGTCGACTCGTGATATCTTACGGTTTTTATTGCAGTTTTAGCAATACATAGAGTGATTCAAGAGGAATGTTTATTAATGTACATTGCACCCGTGCGAAGCCGAGACGGGTCGCTCGTAATAGCCACTCCCGCAACCCCGGCAGGACGTATGCGTCCTGCCGGGGTTGCGGGACTGTTCGAAAGAGATACCGTGTCCCCGGAACAAAAAGGGCGATGAAGGAACATGGATGGGTTTTAGTCAGTAAAAGTCTGACACTCCCTCCTGCTCCGCCCAGAGCAGGAGAAGTCATTTGATGATTTCCCAACCGAAAAAAAAAAATAATGATAATAATATTATGCGTACTTCTTTTTTTTGTATTTATGTATAACCTAACAATAACTCTATTACAGGGTCAAGACGACCAAACTCAAGTCGAAGACGACGCTGAAGACAGCACGGACTCCGAATTTGACTTCGATACCCTATTTGCGCCAGACGACTATGAGCCCTATATCCTAAACCGTAAGAACGATCGCTTTGGACTCGGGTATTCGGGGCTAAGTCGGCATTCCGTATTGGGGAACTTGACTGGAGAATATGGGAGTGAAGCTGGGTCTTCGCGAAGTCATCTGGTTATGAAGGATAAGGGGAAACGGGTAAGAAAAATATGAAACTTACTAAATAAATATTATTTTTAGCCGATTTCTGAAAAGGAGGAGGTTCTCAATTCGTCTGTATATATTTTTTGTAAAGTTACTTTAGTTTTGCTTGGGTAGTTTATGAGTTATCAAAAAGTATCTATGTAGTATATCAACTATCTGGTGTCCACGACATAAGCCTCGTTGCTTAGTGTGGCACTAGATGGCGCTGTGCGTAATTTTAGCGATATTTATTTTTATTTATTTATAATACATATTGTTTAAGTGTGCTGTGTCTAAGTGGATGATCTACTAATAACAAAATTAATACTCGACAAGAATTTGCGTGAGAAACCATCATACCACAACTAAAAAGGCTGAAATAATATGTTTTGCAAATAATCGGTTATTTTGTTACTTTATTTGACACCTATGAGACTGAAGCCTCATTAGTGCGTTGCTTTGCGACGTCGCAACGGATCAACGCATTGTATGCTATACCTGCGTTGCGACAACGCACGACATCGCAACGCAAGAGGACGACGCACGCCATCGCAGCGCAGTGTAGATTTCAGTCTTTATATAAAACATGTTCTATTCTTGCTTTTGTTACGCTACCGCCGAAACAAACAAGTTTGGCCGTCTAGCAGTGGAACACTGTCCGTCGTCGCACCGGAACTCCGACAGCGCATACAATCCACCCGCTTCGTATCTCGTCCGACGATCCGTTGCGCATGCGACGACGCTACGCATAGTGTGGCATATCACTTAAAAATGTATGTAAAACGACGCAGCGTTGTCGATTACGCAACGCACTAATGAGGCCTCAGCCTTAGACGACTTTTTTCATTAGAAACGCTTAATTTTTACCCCAATGCCCTCTCAAATTCACACATAATAAATGTACATTCTCAGGTATCAATTCGCGGCCAAGCATTCGGTGTGGGCGCCTTCGAGGCCGACGATGAAGATATCTACGCGAATGAAGACATGTCCCACTACGACTTCGCTATCGGAGGCCCCGCGCCGCTCAGCGAGAAGAAGAAGATTGTTCCGAAGAGTGGCCATGTAAGTACATAATATCACGCTTCTATTAATAATGTGCCTGGTTATCAACATTACAGCAAGTTAGAGCAAAGCTATAAGGGAAAACCGTAAGCTATGAAGCCAAGCTTTAGCCTTGTATAAAGGTATCGCCACTTTAGATCTTTGACAGCCGTTACAGGTCTGACAACCAGTCTTACCAACGGGTATCGTATTACCCAGTACTAACTGGGTTGTGGAGGTCAAATTGGCAGCCGCTCCATGTAAATTACTGGTATTCAGCTACATCCGGTTAGACTGGAACCCGACCCCAACATAGTGGTACAGCGTCTGCCTAGCATTTTTTGACGTTAGATTAAAAATGCATGTGGACCGATTGCCTACCTGTACGCACACTCAACATTTACGCTTTTTAATTATTTTGTGGATCGTCTTGCACTTTTACACAGGTCAGCAAATTGGATTCTGCAGTTTGTTCAACCTCAAACTGTTTTTTGTCAGTAAATAAAAGATTGAATAAATTAGATATCTTTGACTTTTTCAGGTCATACAAGGTTTCGTCAAAGCCAGCAAACCGTTACCATCAGTCCCTGCCTACCCCGCCCCGGCGTTACCGCGTGACTATGTAGCCGCGGTGGCCGGCGCCAGACGCTCCCGGTTCGAACCTACCACTCATCAACCTAGGGACCAAGGTATGACCGAAATTGGCGAGTCATGATCGTTTTCTTTAACACAGATTCTGTTAAATTTTCAAAGTTGTTAGTTTTTTATGCTTATGATGAAATAATTAGGTATTCGTCTTTAGTGTTACTACTTTAGGGGCATAATTGCCCTTTGTTACGATTGCGTTTTCGCGCGGTAATCGCTTATTTTAATTTTAAGACACTGATCTAGAAAGGCCTATAATTGAAAGGTTTTTAAATTTTAAGCTTCAACAACAACAACAAGACAAGCCTCAGTTTGGCAAAGGCCCCTTGTCGTTCAGAAAAGGAACATAAACAATACATTTAATAGTAGTTTTGAGTCCACTAAAGTATGATCATGACGTCATGTCACGTTGTTACTGCCTCTGTTATTCCAAGGTTGCAAAATCGACCCAAAACATTTTAATTATGTTCTTATAAAAACTCTGTATTTTTTTGGCACAAGCCCGCCACACTATTCCCAAGCCACTGTAACTCCTGTGCGCCAGAATCAACAGTGGCGACCACCAGAAATGCGCCGGGACAATGAAGCTCGACGAAGTCCCAGAGAAACAATTTAACTGTCTTGGATCCCGCAACGAAATTAATCAGAAAAGTATAGCGGAGAAGTAGAAAAAAAACCGTAATTTTAACTTCCCTCCATATCAGCGGGAGACAGAACGAAACAAGGCCAATAGGCACAAAGGGACATTTACAACTGGGATAGGCCCAGTTGCCTAGCACCACGGATAAATATAAAAACTCATATGACTCTATCATTTACAGGACTAGGCCGTCATGAATTATCAGCGAAAGCTCGCGGCGAGTTACTAGGGGAAGCTCCCTTACCAATCCAACTACCCCCCACCCCCACACAGCCAAACACCCCCACAGAAGACCCCATAGACAAACTCCTCGGTAGAAACGTCAATTTCGTCACATTGACGGAAAAAACAGAACTAGACTACATCCCTATTAAAGACTCAGGGAAAGACCTGACGAGGGTCTTCAAACCTTTCGTTGGGAACCCTGAGAAACAAAAGAGGTATGAACGTTTTGTGGCAAGTAAGGGGGTGTTGGAGAGAGACGGCGATATAGACAAGTTGCAGGAGTGGGAGAGAGAAAGGGAGATGGTGGAGTTTGAGCAGGCTGCGAAGTTGTATCGGCCTTTGAGTGGCATTATGGGAGATAGGTGAGTTGGTTTTTTGTACTGTTCATAATTTTTCGTTTGTTACTACTGGACTACAGGAGCTTAACGCGAGTTTTATAATGCAAAAAAAGCATATGATTCACTGCAATAAACAAAACCAGAAAAATATATGATATTCTTCAGGATATATGCTAGTATGATAGTGTTTTGAAAACATAATACAATTAATTTTACTCGATAAAAAAAATCACGAAGTTTTTTAGTCCGATCAGTAGATTTTTGTAAATCGCAAAAAAACACTTATTTCGCACTATTCGGCCGCAGTGACTGACGTAACAACCACTTTGTAGTGTTAGCTGTTTTGAACTTTATTCTAACAGGATTTCAAACGTAGTTAGTAATCCTGTTAGTTAGTTAGCACTCTAATATTATAAAGGTGATAGTTTGTATGTGTGTATGTTTGTTCCTCCTTTTTTTTGGATGGGAAATCATCAACTGACTTCTCCCGCTCTGGGCGGAGCAGGAGGGAGTGTCAGACTTTTCGAAACACGACGCCGACAACGTTGCGTGTATAGTTTTAGTCCCGTATAGTTAAAAATATGTGTTAGTATGTTATTACTGTTAATTATTATTTTGTGTATTTTACCTATGGGCCTTAGTTGCCTGATAATAAAATGATTATTATTATTATTATTATTATTTTACTGACTAAAATCCATCCATGTTCCTTCATCGCCCTTTGTGTTCCGGGGCCACGGTATCTCTTTCGAACAGTCCCGCAACCCCGGCAGCCATCGGTCCTTGCGGACCCCTTCCTTTTGCTGACTCTCTTTGAGGCGCGCGTGGAACACTCCTGCTTGTCGACACGGCCTGTCGTCATGAGACGGACGGACGGCGAGCTAGCCCATAGCCCACCGTCCACAGGCCCGCGCCTACGGTGCACGCCCGGGGCGTCTCCCGCGGCGACCGGGACGCTGTGAGGTTCTCTCCCTCTCACGTTCCTTATTCCATGTTCCTTCATCGCCCTTTGTGTTCCGGGGCCACGGTATCTCTTTCGAACAGTCCCGCAGCCCCGGCAGGTTCCTCCTCCTTCACGCTCAAACGGCTAGAGTAGTAAAAAGTCTAAGGAGGTAGTAGGTAGGAATAGTGAATAGGGAATTTGCATGAAATACAAAACTCTTTTTATTTATGAAAATGCCTTGTATTGGCGCATAAAAACATTGTGGTACACTTTTTTAAGTTTCTAATACATCACTTATTGTATTTTACAATTTACTGTTTTATGTAGCATGTTTTTGGTGAAACAGAACGCACTCTCAAAACGCATCGTCCTCGATAACCGGTAGCCGGTATTGACGTCAAAGTTCATTGTGTCAAAAAAACACTTTGAAAAGTGCTTAAAGTTTCACTAAAATTTTATTACAATACTGTTATTGCAATTTTTATTTGAATAAAGCACATACAATTAGTAAAATTATTTTATTATGGTCAAAAAAAATAGATGTAAACAAGGCAGATTGTGGATAATGACGTCACATCATGGCCTCGACAACTACGGACGTACTGTAACTGTCGCAGAAAATTGCTACTGCTTGTCGCACAAAAATAATAATAATAATAATATTACACAATATTATTTTTGTGCGACAAGCAGTAGTTGAACTTAACTTTTAAAACTTTTCTTGGGTTCATAGTACTGTATTTTATCGATTTAAATGAAGAAAAAATTACGTGTAAATTCCCTATTGCAACGTATATGGCCCAGCTAGTATAACACATAACAACAACAACAACACGAACAGCCCATAACGTGCACTGCTGGACATAAGCCTCTCCCATGATGGGAGAAATTTGCCGTAATCTCCACGCTTGGCAGGCGGATTGGAGATCGCAGTGATGAAAGACTAACAGAAAACGCTGCTGCCCATTCTCTGGTCTACGGAGGCGCAAGGTGTTCTGCCTCAGACATTAGTCGCCTTATACGACACCCGTCAGTGTAATGGGTTGGTTCTATTCTACTCTGCGCGATACCACACGGCTAAATTCTACTCTAGTAACACATAATATAACCATTTTCCAGATTCACCCATGCTTCAGAGCCTGACGAAGGCACAAATCCTCTGACCGCCGTTGCCAGAAGCTCCACAAACCACGGCCTGGCCACCAGGGCGCAGATGGAAGCAGCTGCGAGCGGCGTGTACGGCGTCATGACGCGACAGCACACGCTGTGGCGTCCTGACGCTCTGCTGTGCAGGAGGTTCAATGTGCCGGAGATAGGGGGAGATAGGTTAGTGTCTTTTTGATCGGAAAAGTGGGCATCTTTCCCATAGCTATGATTTGGAGTATTCAGGGAGCATTGACAAGAACACACAGCTGAATCTGTAGTCGCTTGAGTCGTTGGGTAAGTTCAAATATGCAGGGTCAAACGAAATAATGGTGATGTGTTTCTAGAACTGATTGAATGAAAGAAAAATTCTTCATTTTCAACTAAAAATACTGACGAATTTCGTTGTTTTAGTTACTTGAAAATTTAAGAAAGTATCGCTAGCTAATTAAATTTGATCTTGTCTAAAGAAATTCATCATCATCAGCCTATAATGTTCCCACTGCTGGGACACGGCCTCCTCTCAATGAGAGGGAAACGAAACGTCTAAAGAAATTATATTATAACAAAGCTAGATATGCAATATTAATGACTTGAGTATCTCAAATCATGGAGGCGTTAGGTAAGGTAAGTTAAAGTACCAGAGACAAGTAGCCAGAAGATCCACAAATCACAGCACTTTGGTCGCTACGAAGCGCAGATGGAAGCAGCTGTGCAGGAGGTTCAATGTGCCGGAGTTAGGCGGAGACAGGTAAGTGTCCTTTAGACCAGAAAAGTGTGGTTCTTCTCCATAGCTATGACTTGGAGTCTTCAGGTGGTCTCGACAAGGAGACATAGCTTGAGTCTCGCTTCTCGCTTGAGTCGTTGGGTAAGTTCAAATATGCAGGGTTAAACTAAATTAGGTAGCGAAACTCTGAAGTGCAGCGATATGTGTATCTGTAAGTGATAACACAAAATATTGAAAAATATGTGTTTTTTTTAGGTTTTAAATTCTTCATTTTCATCTGAGGGCATTGACGACCTCAGTAGTTTTAGTAACGTGCCCGAGATAGGAGGATATATGGGACATATTTACCCTGGCTAAGACGACCAAGACCCGAGGGAGTTGGCTTGACCCGCCTCTCGCAGCCTGCCTTATTTTGTTGATAGAAGCATTATTAACCTGTAGTCTGCAACTAGAAGCTTTTATATCTGTTAGGATCATTTTCGAGCTCGCTACGGTCGCTCTTACATCGGAACTTTAATATTATCTGTACGAATAGTAACAATATGTCCGAGGCGAGGTATTATTGTTCCAGTTCACTTCGCTCGCTTTTTGATCCTAAATTCTCAATCTTTTATGTATAAGCTGACAAGAAAACTTCTTTGTCTGTATGAATGGTTAGAATAAAATCTAATCCTTCTTAAGAACAAACTTTACACTATTGAACGAAAATTTAAAACCTATCATGAGTTGGCGTAATGGCGTAATGTTTCTAAAACTGCATTTTCTGAAATCATCTAATCTAACTTGTCCACAGAATCGAAAATAAGAAGGAAGACCGACCAAAAGTCTCCTACTCAATATTCTCATACTTGGAGTCTTCAGTCCACGATAAAGACAGTTTCGCCAAAGAGCAGAGCAAGTTCAGTGGCTCTAAGTCTTTAACAAGCAGCATCTTACCTAAAACTGATCAGATCGCTCAGAAAACTGATCAGGATAAGCCAGCTGATCAAGATGTCGGTCAGACTGCTAGAGAAGTAATAAAAGAAAGTGTACCAACCCCAGGATTCAGTAAAAGAATGACAGTAGCAGAATTATTCCTAAAAGAATCGGAGAAAACCAAAAATCAAGGCGCTGAAGTTTTCGATACAATAAATAAATTCGATAAAATGGACCTCTACAAATCCATCTTTCTCAGCGATAGTGAAGAAGAAGATAAAGATACAAACAAGGATAAAGATGCAACAGACTTTATAGATGCCCCTAAAAATGTAGAAAGGAATACTTCTCCACCTAGAGGTATATTCGCTAACATAGACTTTGACGAACTCAACTCCTGGAGACGAACAGAAGAACTAACAAAAAAACCTGAAGAAACTAACATGAAGATTAAATTTACAAAACCAACAGCTAAAAACTCCGAAGAATCGATCACAAACGTCGAAAATGAAAAGACAAATGAAGAAGAAGCAATGTACGGACCGAAAATACCAGAAAATATACAAAAACGGTTACAATCTGAAACTAGTAATAATATAACAGAAACTGTAGATGTAAACTCTTCGTCCAGCGAAGACTCGTGGGTCGACGTTAATGAAGTAAAGAGTAAAAAACAAAAAAAGAAAAAGTCTAAGAAACATAAATCTAAGCATAAGAAGAAATCTAAAAGTAAAAAGAAGGATAGATAAGTTAAAACTGTAGATAAGTGAATTAGGGAATATGCATGTAATTTTTCTTCACTTAAATCAATAAAATACACTGTTATCAACCCAAGAAAAGTATTAAAAGTTAAGTTCAACTATTGCTTGTCGCTCAAAAATAGTATTAAACTCCTGCAATTTTCTATGACAGTTCAAACGTCCGTGACTGTCGCGGCCATGATGTGACGTCATTTACTTCAATCTGCCTTGTTTACATCTAATTTTTTGGCCTTATTATTGTAATTTTACTAATTGTATGTGCTTTATCAAGCAAAAATTGCGACAACGATATATAATTATAATATAATCTTAGTGAAACATTAAAAACTTTTTAACTAAAAGTGTTTTTTTGACATATAGACTTTGACGTCACTATCAGCGTTATCGAGGACGACGCGTTTTGAGTGTGCGTTCCGTTTCACCAAAAAGACGCTACATAAAACATTAGATTGTAAAATAAGTGATGTTTTAGAAACTTAAACAAGCTTACAACTATGATTATAAGCGCGAAAACAAGGCATTTTTAATAAATAATAGAGTTTTGTATTTCTTGCATATTCTCTATTATTCAGTTTCCTATTCTAGCTAGGGCACAATCTTATTTCATTCATACAGGGTGGGCGGCACATCAATGTACAAACGCTTACCTACCACATATTAATCAGTATTTTTTCTTTTTCATTTCTCTTTTTTTTGACTTCCCCTTTGGTCTCGTGGTCGCAAGCGCGACTGCAAAGCGTGAGGTCCTGGGTTCGATTCCCGGGTCGGGCAAAAAGTGCTATTGGGTTTTTTCATTAGAAATTTCTCAGTAGTAGTTCGGAGCTTAGAAGATGGCGGTTAGATACCCCCGTGCCTCTGTGCGCACGTGTCGCCGTTGGTCCTGCGCCTGATCTCTCTCCGCGAGTTTCGGATTACCGTCCCATCGGACTATGAGAGTAAAAGAACAGAGAGTGCACCTGTGCCTGCGCACACACTTGTGCACTATAATATCTCCCGCGCCGATGGCTAATCTTCGCTAAGATCTGACCGCCGTGATCGAAAACGGTCAGAAGGGACTATTTTTCATCGGGAATTTAACAAAACTGCTCATCTTTCTGCCCCATGTTACTTGGGGTCGGCGCAACACGTTTTTTTCTTCCATTCTCCTCTGTCAACTGTCACGCTATCATTTACTCCTGTATCTTTAAAAAAAACCGGCCAAGAGCGAGTCAGACTCGCACATCGAGGGTTCCGCACAAACTTTATTGAATGAAAGGTAAATTGCGGTTTACGATTTATGACGTATTATGAAAAAACTACTTGATCTCGTTCAAACCAATTCTCGTTGGAAGTTTACATGGTAATGTACATCATATATTTTTTTAGTTTTATCATTCTCTTATTTTAGAAGTTACAGGGGGAAGTGTTTTTGTCTTTGGAAGTGTCTCTCGCGCAAACTATTCATTTTAGAAAAAAAAAATATTAGAAACCTCAATATCATTTTTAAAGACCTATCCATAGCCATACCCATAGATACCCACACGTCTGGGTTAGACGAAAAAAACAATTTGAGTTTGTTCTAAGTATGGTATGGGGAACCCCCAAAATTTATTGTTTTCTTTTCATTTTTGTGTGGAAATCTTAATGCGGTTCACAGAATACATCTACTTACCAAGTTTCAACAGCATAGTTCTTATAGTTTCGGAAAATAGTGGCTGTGACATACGGACGGACAGACAGGCAGACATGACGAATCCATAAGGGTTCCGTTTTTTGCCATTTGGCTACGGAACCCTAAAAACTGCTGTTTAATTACCGATGAATTTCTGTGTTCGGAACTTCGGAATGATGTAGGTACTGAATGCGTGGTAAGCGTTTGTGTGTCGACAACCTTATTTGCCTCCATCTCAGTAATCATCCTCACCTCCTTTCTGCCACTGACGTATAAATTATATGGACTTGCATACCTACAAGAAAAACGTGGATACCTACACTTTATATGAGAAGATAAAATGGCCGCCTATGGCAGCCCATATCGATATTTCTCTACAATAACATCGATAAAAGATTGTGAGAATGTTTTAATATTGTGACGGTATACAATATCAACGGGTATTTTTAACACACTTTTCTTAGCTTCACTTGTATTTAACTAGCGAGATAACTAAATATGTAAACAAAAGTTATTTTTTACCCACTTCTCGGTTTTTGATTAAGCTAAAATTTTGCGTACCTAGAAGTTTAGTTTGGATGACATTGCTGCCGATTTTCTTGTTCAATAACTAATCTAAAATTAGAAAATCGCCATCTTTTACTAAAAGGCAGTGCTTCTCCCGCTCTGGGCGGAGCAGGAGGGAGTGTCAGACTTTTACTTACTAAAACCCATCCATGTTCCTTCATCGCCCTTTTTGTTCCGCGGCCACGGTATGCGGTATGGTAAGCGTAGGTAGCTTAACCTTGGCTCGACCCATGCAACTGTTATTACATAGCTACGAGCTCCTTACTGTACTCTCGAAAATATAGCGCGTAAAATTACAATAAAATCCCATGTTCCTATTCTATTCCCATAAAAAGTACTTATAAGTATGAATAAAACATTGTTATATTTACATCTAAATCTGTTTTATTTCAATCCGATAGAAGGAAAAACACAAAATAATCAGCTGTTTACCATCCCGCGCAATCATTGAGGAATGCTGACGATTGGAGCAATACAATGTGTTGCCAAATTATTTAGAGAGGTATTTTTGCACCTGTGAGCTAATACAATGTTCGCAACGGCTGGGTCTGGACAAAATTTGTTAGTTCCTCTCTCTACTTATCGAACTCGGAACGATTGGGACTGTTTTTCTTTTTAAATATGTAACAATAAAAAAATGTAGGTATACCTAATCAATTTAATTTTTCGTGTTTTTTTTTCGGGTCCATAATTTATTGTTTCTATTTTTTATCAACCACAGGGTATTAATACCATTGTCCAGCAGTGGGATAATCTACAAGTATACCCACATTTTGCCAATTATATTTAACTTCCACGAAAATGGGGGGGGGGGTCGGGGTGAGCTTATTTCCAGCAACTGAGTACAGATAATTATCCAGACAGTTACGCATTAAGATAACATGATCTATTCTGTCTAAACGTTTACTGAAATCGGTATAAATAACATCGACTTGGGACCGATGTGACACACACCCGATGATCCCATCACCCTTCTCCAAGAAAGTTGTAGGGAAACCAGCACATTACGCAAGAACAGACACAAGAACCGATACAAACCGCGAATCCGGCCCCGCCGCCGAGGCCCTCCGCGACCCTCCAGTAACATCACTGCCCGACCCTTGCTCGACGAGTCAGTCCGCGACGCTGAGCATGTAACGACCGATTCCCCAATTAATGATCCGACCCAGCCTGTTGTCCCTTGCTGCCCTCTCATCAATGACGCACTAAGCCGAGGCCCGAACCCCACAGGGGGTGCCCTTAGTGACCGTTCATTTAATTTAAATCCTTAGTTTGTAAGCCCTGGCTAGGGGCCTTAAAGTAATTTTTGGCCACCACAGGATTGTCCGGTTAAGCAGTAAAGCAACCTTAGCGCGTTGCAACTGCGAGCGGTCCTTCCTAAAAAAAAAAAAACCGATGTGACATAGACTCTGACATAAATTCACTGCAGAGAATCAGATTTCCTGTTTCCCCCCGAACCACCGCAAGGTGTTGACGTGCCTCAGTAGGTACAGGTTCTATCATTACGATAATAATTAAAAACAAAAAACTGGCCAAGTGAGAGTCGAACTTACACGTTGTGTTTACCACTTTATTTTCAATTCATAGAATTCTTTTAAGTTTTCCTGTAATCTACGAGGTCAATTTTCGTCTTCTTCCATGAATAAAATCAAAACTATTTATTTTACAATAATAACAAAAATATATTTGAAATCCTCATAACAACCCCTTTCATTTGATATAATTATGACACAGTAAGGTTTGCAAAACTTTTATTTTTTTATTTCTTAATTATTGTCCCCCGAAAATCACTTTACCAGCCTACCTCTACACTCCTACAGTGACATACACACGTTCCAATGTAACAGCATAAAGCCACATCATATCTGAATTAAATATGTATGCATTGCCCCGTACAGTACAGTGCTTTCATAGACCACGTCACTATCATAGATAAGTCACTATGACGACCGCCGCCGTGCCAACAAAAAACACGAGAACCGAACAATTATTAGGTAGATCGTTGGCAAAAACGAATGAATATCTTAATTACCTAGTTTACCTACCTACTATATAATAGCACACTAATCACAAATGCGAAGAACTACTTAGGATTGATGCCACTTATTTACCTACCTACTTCGTGGATGCTATTCATGGGTTTATGTAGGTACCTACCCTACCATAAGGCTCAAACCACACAATTTTGGGTCAGGGCCTATTCTTGTTGCAAAGTTCTTTTTAAGTTTAACATCTTTAATTATCAAAATAGCATATTTTGTCACCTGGGACCGTCCGGGTCCGTGACTATAAAATATGCATAGACCTCACACCGACAAGCGTAAAGGAATAAGTCTAAATGCTATACGCTTACAAGAGGACTGATGAACTAGCCCCCATTTGCACAAACCCTCCGAGATCTCGATTAAAAAAGTCGATATATTTATATTTTTTTGACATAGGTAATGAAAGCAAGATAGACGTGGGGACAGGGGAGAGAATCGAAACCTAAGACCGAGCTTTAGTGAATACGAGGCCATCACAGGGCCCGGGTACCTGAAGAAGGGCGTCGTCTTCCATGCAGGCAGGCAGGCTTAAGGAAACGCCGGTATTGCAATCTGGAATTCAGGATTCGTCAGATTGGTCGAACAAGGCGCAACCCAGACATTCAGCCAAAGAGTATAGTAATACATATCATTCAGCGCTCCCTGCAGGTATTCTGTATTTCGTCGTTTGGGGACATAATCGCCGTATAGACTGTAGCCACAGACTTAGATAAATATAATATCTGTGATGGAAGTGCTAGAGAATGAGAGAAAGAAGTGTTTAAAAACGTCGAAATAATCCAGTAAGTCCCCACCTTCGATGGCAGTTCTAAAAAAGCAAACTGTGAACGACGACCTACCTTCAAAATTATTCCTCTTTGTTATGGACGAGCTGTCCCATAACAAAGGTACAAAGGTAGCGTTTCATCATCGACGGCTGTTGAGTTTGTTTGAGCTGAATCTGAATACAATAATTATGTAGGGACTTTGTCGTATTTTGTGCTATAAGTTTATTCAAATAGAAATGCAAATTTTAACAGAGGTAAACTGATCTAGTAACAGAATCATTAAACGTAGCGCGTACAGAGTAATTTTCCGCCATCGTCTTGTGCCTGAGGCGCATAGCGTGATGATTTTACCGTAGCTACCGAATATTTTCCTCATTCAAAATATAGGTCACTGCCTCTATGTTCCACAACAAGACAAACCCGAAATAAATGAAGGGATACTCTTGATTAGTTCAAAGTCCTCTGACGCCCGTTTATGCAAAAATACGTGATTTCTATTTCGAAGTAAATAAACATGTTATTGTGTAATAACATTACGTAGGCCAGTGGGCGTCAGAGATCGCTCCAAGGTTATTTGAGAATGGCGGGAAACCGAGCGAAAGCTGCAGCCCTACAAAACATATCAGTACCATCGATAAATACACATCAATTTAGTTCTAGAATGTTATTTCTAAACCTAGACGTGCTGTCTAGGTCGTCCTAGGAACAGTGATTCAGGGACGTACGTACTAAGACATAAAACAATGCACTTTTAAACATGTCGATTTTTGTCATACAATATACATCTCTTGCTAAGTTCTCTCTGTTTGAAAACTACACTACAGAGGACCAGACATGGATACTAAAAAAATACTGTTGTGTATAGGTCATAACTCTACCCAATTATCGATAACAAGTCCGACGGATAGAGACAAAGCGATCAGTCTATAATGAAGCAAAAAGAGACAGCATGTAAACTGTTGATAGGAACGAGACGGAAATACTGAATTGACATGTGTTAGAAAGAGATCTCCGTAAAACAGTCTACAAAACTATTTCTTCTGTCATGGTTGGTACGCATGCGTCACTCGATTATGCCAGGACTGAATTTTAAAATATTAATTTAGTCTAGAGTTTGGCTTGTTTTGGCTTTGGTCGGGGATACATTTTGTATCGTAAGTGATCAGTCAAGGTCTTTTTTATTTGAAAATATTATTGTCCGAAAAAGTGTTTTTTTTTTATTATAACTTAGTAGCGATAATAGACGAAAGTTCGTGTGAAAATTGTAAAATAAAGCCATAAATAAGTTTAATGATTTTACTCCTTTTCCCAACAATAATGAACCCTAAACCATTTAATTAATCATATTTTAGTGTGAAGTCTTATGTGAGTCGTACAAGAAAAAAACAAACACTTCCAGTTCGGACCTGGCAAAATACAATCAGCTGTTTGTAATGACAGTTCCTCTGACAAATACAAAATGGTTGAAAACTAAAGTTGGCAAACAAAGAAAAGGCAGCGTAATAGCAAATTTTAGCGTTAAAAAACGTTTTTTAAAGTGAAAGTTAGTTAGTTTAGTTTGTGTTTAGTGTTTTGTGCACGATGTTGGATTTGGAAATCGTCCCTGAACGCTCTCTGGGCTGTGATGCCTGGGAATTTGTTCTAGGTAAGGACCGCGTATGTTTATTTCTTACGTCAAGAATTTGCGCTTTATTTCTACGGGACGTGTCTTACGCAATGGTGTTTTTAACGAATATTTATCATAATAAATGACTTAGATTGACTGTGGGATAGGCATAGTGATCGTTTTACCTTTGTATAGCATTGATTTTTTTTCTGTGGAAGTGTCACGAACAGCCTTTGTTTCGCTGATCTGTGCTGTGTTTATTTTTTTTATTGCTAATCTTGACCGTGAAATTAGTAGATTGCGTTGTTTTCGTGTTTACTACGAGTAATATTAGGACATATATTTGGATTTCGTAGTATTTAACTGTTTTTATAACATTTGACTGACTCAGAAAATACTTCTACATTTCTAATACCTGATAATGAGAAAGAATGATGCAATTTTTAAAAGTAGATATGTTTGTGAATTTCTTTATCTTATGAAATAAGATTAGGAAGCTCTTCTTTAGTTATCTTGGTCTTAGGTTATTGTCCTTTGTAAAAAAGATAAAAAATAATCCTTGACAGTAGAAGATATGTATCAAATTATCCTTTTCTTAAATAAAACGTCTGTCCCAAGCATCTTTATTACCCACAGTTTTCGTTTCAATTAAAATAAGGTTTTATTAATAGCCGAACAGATAATTAAATTACTCAAAATGTTACAAACATTGTGATAAGTTAACCTGGTTTTTGGCTAACAAAGTCGATCACAAATATTTGATCTTTTCCTCATCAAATTCTCTATCCTATTTATTTTATAAAATCAACTTAAACTTGATATTTATTAAATTAAGTTTCATTATTTATTGATTATCAAAATGGTGGTGGTGATGTCTGATGTGTAAATTTTTATAAATGAAACTACTAAATCATGAAATAAAATCTTCTTAAGATTTTATTTAATTGTTTACTGAAATCAAGTAGGTACTTTTGAAAGTTGTAAACTAAAAAGATGTCATTGCAATAGGAAAATAATGAGTAAATAAATTAAATTATATAACCATGATCATCATCATTAATTCTCTATTAGTGGGCAACTTGATAGGCTTTCTGATTGATCAAAACTGATCCATCCTAGTATATTCTACAAAATAAATTAGAAACAGTAAAACATCTTTCTTAATAATTATAGGAGCCTCTGGCTAAATAATAACGACTGCCCGGGTCAATCTTCAGGTTAAGCCGAGCTTACATACAGAGTTTCCTCCGTGCCTCAGAAAGCATGTTACAGTTGTTAGTCCCGGCTGTCAATTCTAGATCTTTGACAGTCATTAGGTAGTCAGTGGCCCCAAAATCTGACAACCAATATTACCAAGGGGCAACCAGTCTTACCCAGTTCCAACTGGGTTGTGGAGTTCAGAGATATGCAGTAGCTCCATGTAAAATACTGGTATTCAGCTGCATCCGGTCAGACTAGAAGCCAACCCCAACATAGTTGGGAAAATGATAGGCAGATGATGAATACATTTTCCTCTGCAGAGAATATTGCACATCCTAGTTCCGTTGTTGATAAAATAATAAGTACTTTGCATGGTTTTCTTGTATCCTAGAATCCTAGAACCAACAATATTGCAAAAATAAATGCTTTTAATCTGAATTAATAAAGCATAAAACAAAGAGGTAAACTTACAAATACACAAAAGCTTTATTAATTTAGTTAAAAACATATTTAGTTAAAGTAAAATAATAACAAAGAACAATGTCATTATCCCCGCACTGGTTTACCAACTTGCATTTGCAGTTAAACTGATAACAATTTATATTTAAATGTGTTGTTATAAAAAATATTTGAATGGTAAAGTTAAGTTTGTTTACCGTAGTGTGTTATCAGGCGATGACTATTTCAAGTGATTGCGTCATTGATATGTCTTTTTATTGTTTTTAATATTGTTACAATTTTGGAGTGTTAATTGTAATAATATTACTACACCGCTACTACAACAGCCAGCAACGTCCACTGCTGGACATAAGCCTCTCCCATGATGGGAGGAATTTGCCGTAATCTCCACGCCTGGCAAGCGGATTGGAGATCATATAAAATATAGATAAAGATAGATATGGATGATATATAGATATAGATTGGTAATAATATTATCATGTATTATTTAAAAAGCAGATGATATTTAATTTGGGTTAGATCCAGCATTTTGGACGATTTTAGAGTAAAAAGACCAAAATATCGATTTTAGTATACACGGTGATAATGTCAACATTCAACACTCAGGGTTTAGCTAGAACCATTAACTGAATCCTCGGTGTAAAGTATGTGTCACTGACAATGACGCCTACACTGTGTACAAAAATTTTGAGGCAAAATGATTTTCTTGAAGCTTTGTTTTACCAACTCTAGAAAAAGTATTGACACCATCAAAAGAAACATTTTCAAATGTGGAACACATTCAAACCATTAGTGACACATGTGCAAATAAAAAAAAAACAATGCTCTCATATTAAACCATTGACAAGATTTTTTTTTAATTGGAAACCTATTGTCTTCATTTATGTATGCAGACATGGAAAAAACAAGTACTAACATGCCTTATTGATGACATACATTGTGTGCCAACTAGCTATCATGTAGTAACAGATACATTAATATGATAAAAAACGCGACATTGAAAGTCATACTTTGTTACTATTTAATCGGCAAGTTCATTAATCAAAGCTTAACATATAATGTTTGACATTGGCCTCACATATTAGTACCCGTTTCCACTAGCGTGAGGCGATGTCTAAATGGATGCCTAAATAAAAGCGCGCTGTTCAATTTTCAACGTTCAGCTCGGCTCCTAAAGTGAAAAATCTTATGTATCGCTTAGGTAAAACAGGCATTACGGGCATTAGTTTGTTTGTTTTCTGAATCTAGTCTATTACATTATGATTTCAGTTATTTACATGGGTATCTCAACTTCTCAAATCTGTTGGTGAATCTAGCAATTTCTTTTCTTTCCTCGACCCTCGACTGCCTCGTTGGTCTTTTGGTAGCAAGCGCGACTGCCGGACATGAGGTCCTGGGTTCGATTCCCAGGTCGGGCAAAGTGTTATTGGGTTTTCCATCAGAAATGTCTCAGTAACAGCCACGGAGTCTGGATTTGGGCACGGTTGATGGCATTAGACTCGCCGCCTATTACCTGGGACTTGAAGATATGGGCACACCTCTGCCTTACCCCTCGAGGCTTGGTGCTACGTTTATTTTTCTCAGTAGCAGCCACGGATTTGGGCACGGTTGATGGCAATCCCCTATAACACAGGACTTAAACATAACTGGCGAAATGTGGGTATACTATTCGGTACACAACTGTCTAACCCTTCGGTTATGACAGGCGTGATGTTAAATTATGATGGGAATTAGTCGCTAGTACCATTTCAGTAAAATGAAAAAACTCCTTTTTTATTCGACTGTAAGGCAGCCCAAAGGACGCGGGCCTGTAGATGGTGGGCTATGGGCTAGCTCGCCGTCCGTCCGTCTCATGACGACAGGCCGTGTCGACGGCGCAGGAGTGTTCCACGCGCGCCTCAAAGAGTCAGTAAAAAGGAAGGGGCCCGCAAGGGCGATGCCTGCCGGGGCTGCGGAACTGTTCGAAAGAGATACCGTGGCCCCGGAACACAAAGGGCGATGAAGGAACATGGATGGGTTTTAGTCAGTAAAAGTCTGACACTCCCACCTGCTCCGCCCAGAACGGGAGGAGTCATTTGATGATTTCCAAGCCGAAAAAAACAAAAAAGGCAGCCCAGCAGGGGTCATGTTTTTAACAATTTTGTTCCTGATATCCTAACTCGTTTAGTAATGAAATTAGAAGTTCCAGTTATAGATACCTAATTAGTATTTCACGTAGCACTTGGCAACAGTGCCAAGTGTCACTCCTCATTTCCACCATCGAGTATGCTGGACAAAGCGAAGCATGATGGAATTTCCGGTCGCGGACATTTTGAACCAATTAAAATGCGCGCTTCTATTTTTTGTTTTAAGCTTTGAGATGCTGCGTTTAATGCAAATTGAGGGAAATATCATAATGTCGAATGGTTTAAGTTAGGTTAGGTCTTTACAGGCACATCATCTATCTAACCTTTTCCCAACTGTGGTTAGGCTATGTATCCACCAAAGTGGAGACGAGTGGAACGGGGCATGGGTTCCAAGTTCTAGGGTACTCCCGGCAACCAGCACAACGTTTTCACGAACACAACGCGATGCCCAAATAAACGACGCGCGACGGCAATAATAGTTGCGTGTTCCCTTACGGTTTATTGATACCTACTGAAAATAAGTAGTAGGTCTTCAATTGTCCACCATTGTACTCTCTCTCTGCTTCTCTTGTCCAATCCGACTGCTATTACGTCTCACGGCTCACGTCACGAAGTCTACGAACATCGTGGCTCCATCCAAACTTTAGCCTTATATTGGGGTAGGATGCCCAAAGAACATATTTGTGCAGGATCGATTTCGTGGAAGAAGACAAAATTCTAGAGATTGAATTTGGTTTTCTGAGCTTTTTTCTACAAAACCCTATTTTTCGTGTTGGACTTTTTCTTTACGTGATTCTGACAATCAAGTAGCAACAGAAACGTGTTGTTATGTTTGAGAAAAACAACATTACAATAAGTCAAAACCTAACACGTTCTAAATACCTAGTATCGCGTGGTCGCTCACGTGTTTACCTGATTATATATTGTAAATATTATTTTAATATAATAATACTCATCAGGTGGTTTAACCAGTCTTACCAAGGGGTATCTTACTGATCCCACTTCTGAAATTGTAAGATATAAACTTCAGTTACTTTCAGATAGAAATATATTCCTCATCATCATCATCATCCTATAATGGTCCCACTCCTGGGACACGGCCTCCTCTCGATGAGAGGGAAAAATATATTAAAGAAAAGAAATTCACAGGGACGTATGTAGCCCTCACGAACTTCCGACAGACTGTCGAACCAAAAAACCATTAGATCAGGGACACGTGTGTCGATTCCCGGCGAGTAGTGTTGGATCTTCCACGATGCTTGCTATTAGTTTGTTGTGGAAGTCAGATAGGCAGTTGTTCTATGTAAAATACTGGTATTCCGATGCATCCGGTTAGGTGAAGTCGACCCCCGCATAGTTGACCGAATCATATTTTAATCAACATATACTACAACTACAACTACTACAACAGCCCATAACGTCCACTGCTGGACATAAGCCTCTCCCATGATGGGAGGAATTTGCCATAATCTTCACGCTTGGCAGGCGGATTGGAGATCGCAGTGATGAAAGACTAACAGAAAACGCTGCTGCCCATTCTCTGGTCTACAGAGGCGCAAGGTGTTCTGCCTCAGACATTAGTCGCCTTATACGACACCCGTGAGTGTAATGGGTTGGTTCTATTCTACTCTGCCGGATACCACACGGCTAATCAACATAAAACCTCAGACCAAATAAAAAAGTTAAGACGGAACTCTGCGAACAGAGAAGTGAGGCCTGTTTCGTAAACATGTGTGCATTTATTGAGACGTTATTTAATTGTAGTTTGATTTAAATGTGTGCGTGTGAGCGTGTATGCACAGAGCGAGGCTTAATTTTGCGCTGGCCTCACTTGTATTGTTCGCAGCGCTCTGTCTTGGTTTTTTATTTGGTCTGAGCATACAACCTGTCACTGACCATTCAAATTGAAAAAAAAAAAACGCTTCTCCCTTAAACTTGCACTGTCTTTTTTCATGTTACGAACATTTTCAGCCAAACTTAGTGATTAGTTATGGTTAATGCCCATTCTACATCAAGATAAGTGAGCCAAGTCAGACGCCCATGGGTGTCATAAAAACTCTGACACCAGGTTAGGCACTAACCACACGATAAAGAAATATCAAGACAGGTTAGTGAACCACCCCAAAAACATCTTCACCAGGGTCATTCACAGACGGCGCGTTTAAAAGCTCAACGTAGCGAGACTTACCCCCGACGACGAATACCCCCGTTATAAACTGTCCCCCTCCGTCTGTGGTATTAATTATTCAGCAAGGATAGTACGTATCGTGGCCCCTTATTCACGTAATTATAGATTTGAGTCCGCCACTAACCAGTTCACGTGGCATTTGCGAAACAAACCGAATCGATATTAGTTAGGTAGTGTGGTCTGTCTGATGTCCTATTCGTCCTTTGGAAACTAAGAAGCGTGAAGACAAAGCATTTTGTAGACATTTTGTGCTGTGGGCACTTTTTTGTTTCGAGATTATAAGTCGCGAAATATTTCGCAGCTTAAGGAACTTATAATGAATGTTCACACTGCTGGGAATAGGCTTCCACTCTATATGAAGGAGCAGGCCGTAAAGGTTGGACCTCATCCACCAACACTCCAAGAACACCTGGCTCCAGGAGGTGCACTGCAGTGGCCTATTTGGAAAGCTTTGAATCGATTGCGTACCTAATTAGTCCGCTGCAAACATAATCTGGCAAAATGGGGTATCACTAAGTCCTCCAACACCTAAAGCGAGTGTGGCGCTCCGGATCTAACTACCTGCTGGAGTGTCCCGGGGCCGTTTAGCTGCACACTCGACGACATGAATCACACCTCTAACGCTGCAATAAACGTGGCCACCTACTGGGCCCAAACTGTACAATATAACTAACTAAAACAACACACAAATAATATAACTAATAAAAACAACAAAACAAACAACATAAACAACTAAACCAATAGCTGACTAACTAATAACTGTACAATCGAGATGGGCAGACGACATTGTTGCCATCGCGGGAATATCCTGGGTGAGGCTGGCACAAAAGCGTGAAGCTTAAGCCAAGCAAAGAGAGGACTATACCCAGCATTGGGTAAAGTCGGGCTATGGATTATGGTGATGATGAACATCGATACGAAAGGAAGAATAATAAAAAAAAAACCAACACATACCAAACTCTTACGCCAAATGGGGTGGCTAAGGCAAAGTAAATCTCAGATGGCGCCACCATAGTTGGTCTTAAACAGACCAATGAGGTCAAGCTAATTTGAAATATAAAATGACATTACCACATTTTCAACCAATGACCATGTTTGGGTACCAACTATGCTAGCGCCATTAGTTCCACAGTTAGCCTCCCCAACTAACAAAACAAATAAAATCCGCGTATTTCACGACACGTGTTTCCCTCACGCGACAAACTGCGTAGGTACTCCATCACCAAACGATGTTTAATAACATCATTGTTATTGTACAGTAACCTTGATCGATATCATAGTAAACAACATGTTTTTGACTTTCAGAATTCAGCTTAAATGTTACCTCCTTGATAAAGTTTAATACGTAATTAATAATCTTATCTTTATCCTTCGTTGCGTCATGTTTTGTAAGGCGTTTATGTACATAGTAGCACCTGGACACGAGTTGCCATGGCTGACCTGGAACTTTAAATAGATTCCGGACACAGATTGACCGAAGCAAGGATCTCTATTCAGGTGGAGATTCATAGATGACTCTGCCCTGGAATGTAAGTGTGGTGTTACCCCACAAACGATGGGACACTTGATATCGTGTCCTGCCTGTCCTGTTGCTTGCACATCACAGGAGCTGATAGACGCTTCTGACAGTTCCAAACTCGTCACCAAATTTTGGGCTGACTCAATTTAAACGGTCACCGACTTGCTAAGAAGAAGAATAGCAAAGCATAGTAGAATCAGCATTAAACGTTCCCGCAGGCCTCTTCTGTGGGCCAAGGATCACCACTATGATACCCTGCAAACATAATTTCCCTCCCCTTGGCTTTACCATCACATCAACAGCCCATAACGTCCACTGCTGGACATAAGCTTCTCCCATGATGGGAGGAATTTGCCGTAATGTCTGAGGCAGAACACCTTGCGCCTCCGTAGACCAGAGAATGGGCAGCAGCGTTTTCTGTTAGTCTTTCATCAATGCGATCTCCAATCCGCCTGCCAAGCGTGGCTTTACCATAGTCTGGTAAAATTCAGATCGATCAATTTCAACCAGAATCGTATATTTAAATCTGGAATGGACTGTGTTAAGAATTATGTGGACAGAAAGGACTGCTGAGAAGTATGGAAATAGACTAGCTGCGCCTGTATTCTGATATTATAAAGAGGAAAGATTTGTATTTTTGTATGTAACGAATAAACTTAAAAACTACTCGACCGATTTGAAAAATTCTTTCAGCAATGGATAGCTACATTATCAGCGAGTAACATAGGCTATATTCTATCCCCTTACTCCCACAGGAACGTGAAATACGCGGGTGAAACCGCGTGACGTCCGCTAGTCCTAAATATAATAGGATAAAGTCAGGACAATAATGATAATTCAGAAGGGACTATACGAGTAACACGGCAAATTGCCGTAGAGTGACAAAATGATTAACAATGAACTTCGCTGACGGTACCTAGATCTCTTTTACTGACTTACTGATAGCAATTTTTTAAATCAATCAATAAGTGCAATGAGAATCCATTTAGCAGTAGATTAAAAAATAATGAGGCTTTCAGAAACCAATAATTCATGCCAAGATTTTTGCATAATGTCGAATACTGATAATATCATACAGTTTACAGTTAAAGGGTATTGACCCAACTTCGTATCAATATAATAATATCTTTTTCGGTCAACGGTTTTACGACGTGACTGACACTGAATAATAAACAGCTAATTCTACTACTTCTCTATCAAAACCAATAACAAATCTTTGTTTTGTAAACATAATAATATTCTGTTGTCAAATTCAGAGGTCTATAAAATTGCGAAAGTTGTTTACATTGAGAGTTTTTGGAACGTAGGACCATCGTCTAAAAACCAGTAATAGGTGGACATCAAATTTTGAATCTCGTCTCGAAACGGTAGACGATATTATATCTTCTTCTTGCACTTGTCCCATGTTACGTCGGCGCAACACGTTTTTTTCTTCCATTCTCCTCTGTCAACCGTCACGCTATCATTTGCTTCTTCTTCTTTCATATCATTCCTCACACAATCGATCCATCGTTTCGTTAGTCTTCCTCTCCCTCTCCATCCATCAACATTTATATTCATCACCCTTTTAGTCACATGCGATTCTTCCCTCCTCATCACATGCCCATACCAAGACAGTCGATTCCCTTTCAACTTTTCTGTAACTGAAGCAACTTTCAAACTTCCTCTAATATACTCATTCCTTACTTTATCCATTTTAGTCACACCACACACGGTTGACAATAGGATAAGAGAATTCACTTCAGGCGCCAAAATATTTTTGTCCTTCCAAGCTCATAATTTGGCTAGCCTTTTCCCAAATCTATGTTTGGGTCGGCTTCCAGTCTAACCGAACGCAGTTGAATACCACTACTTAACAAGGAGCGACTGCGTATCTGATCTCCACACTCCAGTTTCTAAGTAACACGATACGCCTTAGTAAGATTGGTTTGCAGATTAGCTTCGGTCGGAGTCTCACGTAACGACTAACTTCCCAAGAATCCTTTCAAATGCTCTCTAAGAGTATTTTCGTCCTTCAACCCGCAACACTAACACGGCTTGTCGTGAACTTTAAACAGAAACATGGTTACGTTACGTTCCCAATATTTTTCGCCTGTTATAAACTTTTCCTTATCGCAATAGGTACAAAGAGTTCGGCAACGTGAGTCAAAAAGCAGAAAGCAAACAGAATTACCAATAAGAAAGGTTTAAGGCCCTTTAACCTTAAAATTAGCAACTCTATTTGTGGTGGTTCAAATTTAACTTCGTTTGAAATCCTGTTAGAATAAAGTTCTAATCAGCTTGCACTACAAAGCGGTTGTTACGTCAGTCACTGCGGCCGAATAGTGCGAAATATTACAAAAAACCTATTGATTGGACTAAAAAAATAAAACACATAAGACCTGCTTTATAGTTCAGTTAGTATGCAAAGTTTCATGATCTAATTTCAAGTACTTTTTGAATACTCGTACCAGCGGTTTATTGTTCGATTTGGAGGTAACTTTGGATTTTTTTTCTATCGAGGAAAGTTTATGGAATCGTGTTTTCGTCACACACAGGACTTAGCATTAATCCTCAACTTTACCATATTTATTTCAAAATTAATGCCGCAGTATTTTAGGAGTAACGGAGGATCATGCTAAGCCATTTGAGGGATATATGGCCCTTAACTGTTTAAGAATTATTGTATCCGCAAATAAAAGGTTTTGTCTCGAGGTCTTGGCTGCAGATATAACGCCCTTTGAAATTGACACAAGTTTTGTTGAAAAAATCTATCATCTTCTCAACCTTTTCCCAAATATGTTGGGGTCAGGTTTCAGTCTTAACGGATGCAGCTGAATACCAGTATTTTACATGGAGCGACTGCCTAGTGCCTACCTGATCTCTATACCCTAAGTTACTGGTAGATCAGCTAGTTGTCAGAATTTTTAGCTGCTGGGTACCGGTAATGACTGTAAAAATCTACAAATGACAGCCGGGACTAAAGGTTTGAAAGAAAGAAAAGAAAAGAAAGCAAACAAAGAAAAGAAACGAAATAAAAAGAAAATAAAAGAAAGAAAATTGTGTTTATTTGGCATTATTAAAAACAGAAACACCTTAAAATTAAATAAAACTAATAATACCACAACGGCCACATCTCACCATAGACGTGACGACGTGCCGAGGCACGGAGCCGTCTCGGTATCTAATGGATGGTCTCTCATCCACGGACCGACCCCGACAAGCGCTGCTTAACCTTGAAGATCGACCCGTGCGGCTGTTGGTTATTCAACCATGAGCCCCTCTCTTATGTTGATAAAATAATGATTATTATGAATACAATTTATATTGCTTTTCAAATGCCATTATCTTCTTGTTCAGTGGGTTTATCAATACAGGAATAGTATAAACTTTCCACGGCAACTGTCTCTAAGTACTTATCATTATTACGGCAATCGATACACGTGCGGCTCACGTGTTTTTTTTATCTGCTGCATAACATAAACAGATGACGTCACGCTAGAGAAGTCTGAAGTTAGGAGGTATAGAAATGTACTGTTTTTTTTTTTAATTCTATTATTATATCAGGCCATCTATTATTATATAGCAGTGTCATGTTATCACTTGCTTCGGTGAAGGAAAACGTCGTCGTGAGGAAACCAGCATGCCTGAGAGATATTTCTTAACGGTATGTAAAGCCAAGTTAAAGGCCCATGGGCGGCATAAAAACTTTGACACCAGGTTAGGCACTAACCACACGATAAAGTAAGATCAGACCATGGTGTCCCCCTCTTCACTCCTATTTGGCATTTTTTATTTTCATAGTAAGGTTTGTCTAAGAAAGATTTTGCTCTCGGCTCTGCCTTTAGTTCGGGTATCCCAAGAGATCGTAGTAGGTTGGTAAGGCTGACCAATTTTTACTGAGTTGTTTGAGATGTTTCCTATTCCCACTCATAGAGAGGAGGCCGTGTCCCAGCAGTGGGAACATTATAGGCTGATGATGCTATGCTATACTGAATCATATTATTTGAGTTACTTTTTAGTGTTAAAAGCTAACTTTAGAGTAGTTCTAGTGAAAGTAATTTCGATACCATGAATGTTGAAGCCGAAGCCGTTTCTCCTATTCGGATCGGATGCGAAAATCTGAGGAAAGTCGGTACGTAATGGGTGGACACCCATTCACGGACCAACCAAGCCAAGCGCGGCTTAACCTGAAGGTAGACCTTACCGGCTGTTATTATTTAGCCACGAGCTCCTTATGTGCCTTATGGGCGCCAAACACACCCCAAAAATCTCTTTGGAGTCGCGTTTTCCCAATCTGCAACTGCCCTAACCACTTACCAACAACAGTACAAAAGTAGTCTTTAATGCGATGTCAACAATCCGACAAAGTATAAGTATAATATTATATCGGAGTAAACACTCGAAGAATATTGTTAAACCAAGTGAAGGACCTGATACAAAACATGTTTTTCTTTCCATATCTGCATAGGAATTATGCATGAATTCGTTACGTAAAATAAGGGATACTTTTAGGGCTTTTATGCCCGTTTTCACCTACACTAAGAGACACCTAAATGAGCGCAATGATGTTTTTAAACGCTCGACTCTGCAAAACGCTTTTCGCGAACCAGCCAGCTACACAACGTATTATAAATATGTTGTTAGTAACACATAACTAAATATTGTATGTTTACGTTCCAGGGATGCATTTCTCTCAGTCAGTGGCCATCATTCAGAGTCAAGTGGGCACAATAAGAGGAGTACAAGTACTTTATAGTGATCAGGTGAGTCACACTTATTTAGAATGTTATGCTTATAAAGCTCGTTGGGTCGACGACATCGTCAAAGTCGCGGGAAACACCAGAATAAGGGACGCACAGAACCGGGAACTGTGGCATATAAAAGGGGAGGCCTATCCCAGCAGTGGGTGATTCCGGGCTGATATGATATCTATTATGACGATGAAAGCGAAATATTGTAATGGGATTACCTCGTTGGTTTTAATTGGGAATATGCATAAATTTCCTTTTTTTTTTTAATTCGATACGGAATGTTAAAGTACCATAAAAATAATGACAAAAAGCGAAAACAAGACATAAATCGGCCAAACAACACAAAAGTTATAACCATTTAAACTTTTGTTTCTATCTCTTTCTAGATAAACGGAATTTAGTATGGATTTTGTACGTCGATGCAGCGAATGACGTCATTCGCTGTATCGGATCTCTCTGTCTAATCAGCAGTTTCAAATGCTTATAACTTAGTATTTTTATAGATATTAAAATAATTTAACTTTGCTATTTCTGATGTTAATACGCTTTGTTTAGAGTGATAAAAAAAATTCATGCAGTGCCAGTGCTAGGTGGTATGTTGATTAGAATATTATTCGCGGCTGTAAGACGTATGTAGTTCCAGAATTATATTCATCAAACAAGTTCATAAAGGTGGAAAAATGACGTTTTCAAGGTCAAAGTCATTCCTGCACCTTTATGAACTTGGAGGGTTGTATTGATAATTTTGATGATTATAATTCTGTAACTACATACGTCTTACAAACGCGAATAATATTCTAATCAACATACGACCTAGCACTGGCCTGCAATTTGGCAAAAATTAAATTAAAAAGGGGGCGCTAGGGTAATGTTTGCACACGGGCTTTACAAGGGCTAGAGACGGCTCTGATAGCAATGGGCCCGCCCCCGATTACATGTAACTTAAACATAACTGGCAGAATGTAGGTAGTACAAGTATGATACAGGTATATGTGATACAACGTTACAAAAATCTGTTCTAATGTATTTTTTTTTTCCAGAACCCGTTATCCGTAGACCTAGTAATAAATATGCCTCAAGATGGGATCCGGTTAATATTCGATCCGGTAGCGCAACGACTTAAAGTAATAGAGATCTACAATATGAAATTAGTTAAACTTAGATATAGGTAAGTCTGATGCATGGTTATTATTACTTTTAAGTATGTGAATGCTTACTTTCTCAAAATACTTGAGAAAGAAAGCATTACTGCCTCATTGGTCTAGTTGTGGCAAGCGCAACTGCTGCGGTTCGGGTCCTGAGTTCGATTCCCAGGTCGGGCAAAGTGGTATTGGGCTTTTCCATCAGGAATTTCTCAGTAGCAGCCACGGAGTTTCGGTTTGTGCCCGGTTGATGGCTTGCCCTCTATTACGTCGGACTTAATAATAACTGGCGAAATATGGGTGTTCTATTAGGTACACTTCTGCCTAACTGTTCGGGGATCACAGGCATACCCATTTCTTCAATTACCAAAGAGTACCATTATCATTCCTGTTCTTATCCCAATTTATTTGGGGTTGGTGCAGCTTTGCTTCTTCTAAAGTCCCAGTTCAATTACAGTCTATCATGGGGTTTAGGTTACCGCAGTTAGTCCTTGAAGTGAACCATTGTTCGTAAGCCATGGTAGCCGATTACTCCAACCAGCCCACCTCCGTCCAGAAGCAGATCAAACTTCCCGGTCTCCGCAGGGCATCCGCAAGGGATCTTGGTGTTCCTATAGGATCTCCTCGCGAATCTTGGTAACGCCTGTGCACTCAAGGAGCACATGCGCCACCGTTTCCTCCGCCTCCATGCATGCTCTGCACAGGGGACTGTCAGTGATTCCTAGGGTGTGGAAGTGTTTATTCAGTGTCCAGTGTCCAGTGATGGTCCCCGCCACCAGACGCAGGCTATCTCTGTACAGGTGCAGAAGGCGCCTGGTCAGCTTTGTATGCAGGGATGGCATAGCTTCCTTGGATTGCCTACACCCTGGTGTCGAGGTCCAGACCATTTCTCCGCTTGTATTCGAGTGTGATCCTTTAACCAGTTTCTTAGCTGCTTGAAAGGACACAATGGGTTCGGGTCCGTAGGGGGTTTCAATTACAGTATACCAAATATCCTTTAGATAAACATTAGCATCTTATCCGACAGAATCATTAAAAAAATATAAGTGTTAGCGTTAGGTACGTCTAGAACTCTAGACTGTTGCTGTAGTCAAACCTCTCATTGTGCCACAAACGCGATTGGAATATTAATTAATTTGTGGCTGAACGAACTACCAGTCTTGTTAACATTATCTATCTATACTTCTTGTACAATAATTTGTCCTGACATGACTATATCAGCGCTCAACTCACAACTCTGAAGTAAAAAAAAAATTCTTTATTTCTTTTCAAATTTCATTAATCAGCAAGGCCAATACCATTCAACTAGGGTTTATTGTATTACCCCGTACTAACTGGGTTGCGGAGGTCAGATAGGCAGTCGCTCCATGTAAAATAGTGGTATATTGGTATTCAGCTGAATCCGGTAAGACTGGACGCCGACACCAGCATACAGGGTGTAAACAACCTCATCACGAAGCCGCCAACCAAGCATTCTGTACATCAAACTTACGCAAAAATTATTGCTGGGAAACGACTTTTTTTTTTTTGGCGGTGAAAAATCATGTTTTGTCGTAGAACTCAATGTAACGCACTCAAAACATTGTGCTGATGGATGGATTGAATAGTACGGGGGTCGTGGAGGTGTTTAAAGTAAAAATCCTACATTAAAAACTTGTATTTAAAAAAAAAACTTGTCAAAAAGTTAGAACTTCGACCCCCAATATCTCCGTAACTAGAAGGTTCCCGGGTATGGTGTAGAACAAAAAAATGATCGCAATGACGAGGAGAACACGTGCCTTTCGGCTTCGTTAAGAGGTGTTTTACACCCTTTATAGCTAATATTATGAAAAGGACTTCCGATAAGGAAGAAAGAGTGTTCACGGTTCACCCGTTTATGGGTTGTACTCTCCTGTCTTCCTGTCTAAGGGTTGAAAGTTTACCTTTGAAGTTTATTTAAAAACCATCAGCCTGTATTTATTATGAAGTTTAATAAACTACAGGCTGTTGTTTTTAGTGCCACTTCTTGTCTTTATTATTAGAAAAGAAGTAAAAAAAATGGTTAACCCTTTAATCGGCAAAGCTAATAAATACCATTCAACTATCGTTTATCGTATTACCGAGTACTCACTGGGTTGCGGAGGTCAGATAGGCAGTCGCTCCATGTAAAATACTGGTACCTAGGTATTCAGCTAAGAAAGACTGTACGCCGATACCAACATAATGTATTTGGGAAAAGGCTCGACAGATGATGGTGGTTTTCATAAGCGCAGAAATCTCGATGTTTTCACATTGCAGTGCTGTGAAAGAAAGCGGTATTATTAATATGTATGGCCAGGACATGGTTGGATGTTGATCACTGTGTTGCCCAATTTCTCACCGGTCATGGTAACTTTAAGAGTAAATTATTTTCCTTCAAGCTTGTTGACTCGCCTTTTTGTCAATGTTCCACATCTGACTGCGAATATGAACAATCAGCACATCACATTTTATGGGAGTGCAGTCTTTGGCAGAATGAACGCAACATTATGTTGGATAGTGTACAGGTTACATCCGGAGTTATTTACTATACAGACCTTGTGGAAACTAGAACAAATTTCCGTGCGTTCAAGCGTTTTTGCCATACCTATTATTGGAATCAAATATAACAGCTCACAACTTAGGACCCATTAATGTTAATATTTATCCGTGGTGCTAGGCAACTGGGCCTATCCCAGTTGTAAACGTCCCTTTGTGCCTATTGGCCTTGTTTCGTTCTGTCTCCTGCTGAAATGGAGGGAAGTGGAAATTACGGATTTTTCCTACTCCTCCACTATACTTTTCTGATTAATTTCGTTGCGGGATCCAAGACAGTTAAATTCATTCTCTGGGACTTCGTCGAGCTTCATTGTCTCGGCGCTTTTCTGGTGGTCGCCACTGTTGATTCTGGCTTTCAGGAGTTACAGTGGTTTGGGAACAGTGTGGCGGGCTTGTCCCAAAAAAAAAAAAAAATATTAATATGTATAATAAGTATGTATTTACAAACAAAAAAAGTATCTATGTAGTATATCAACTATCTGGTGTCCACGACACAAGCCTCGTTGCTTAGTGTGGCACTAGATGGCGCTGTGTGTAATGTCCAGCGATATTTATTTTTATTTTATTTATTTAGTATATGAATAAATCACATTTAATAGCATGATAAAACACTAGTATCTTCATGACTGTATCGCATTCGACCTAATGACATTATAATGCGCGCGACTGTTTCTATGTCTCGCTCAAGGTCTGGTTAATGTTACTGCGCTCCTTGGGTACGTCTTGAATGTTAATGTTTTTTGGTGTTACGATTTAAGGGCTTTTTATGTTGATATTAATGATAAATTAGGTGATAATTAGATGTCTATTTCCTTGATTGAACGAGACCCTACACGTCGTCAACCAAGCATTCTGTTCAAACTGAGTAACTTTGCGCAAAAATTATTACTAGAAAACTACTTTTTTATTGAGGTGAAAAATTACAGTTTACGGTAAAACTCAATGTAACGCATTCAACACATTGTGCTGAGTTGAGTCGTAAACGGGTCATCGAGGTATTTAAAGTATAGTTATAATACTCGTATAACATTAAAAACTTGTATTAAAAAAAAAACTTGTGAAATAGTTGGAACTTTGACCCCCAATATCTGTAACTAGAAGGTTCCCAGGTATGATCTAGAACAAAAAAATGATCGCAGTGACGGGGAGAACAAGTGCTTTCGACTTCATTATTGGTCTATCAACACCCTTTATACAAATGAATGAAATTGAAGTGTCTGTTTGTAATTTCAAAATAACAGCTTTATACTGTAAGCCTATGAAAGTGGATACGGTATTTAAAAACATTTTTCTGTTTGTTCGGCTGTTTGTATCGGCTAATGTCCGAAACGGCTGCTGCGTTTTTGACGGGACTTTTACTGGCAGATAGATAGCTGATGTAAAATGAGTAACTTAAGCTTATTTTATTTTAGAAAAATTATTAGAGTTCCGTACAAAAAAATTAAAACCCTTGAAATTGTAAATAAAATCCGATTCAAATAGGGAACTAATCACTACATATTATAAAACAAAGTCCCCCGCCGCGTCTGTCCTTATGTATGCTTAGATCTTTAAAACTTCGCAACGGATTTTGATGCGGGTTTTTTTAATAGATAGAGTGATTCAAGAGGAAGGTTTTGGTATATAATTTGTCAAGCGGGCGAAGCCGCGGGGATCAGCTAGTATTTTATAATAATTTCACACAGACGAAACACGCGAGCAACAGCTAGCATAAGTATTTATTTTATTTTTCTGACTTACCTCCTAAAATGTGTATTATGTAATTAATTAGTTTTTTGATCACGTATTCTACAGACATATGACACGGTAGTTAAAGCTAATACTCGTACTTGTGAAATTTTAATGTCGTCTTTCTCAGAAACTCCAACGCTTTATTTGAAGGCTTCCAAAATGATTTCGGTCTTCAATGACTATTAAATCCTTCTGTATCTTTAATTTTAACTTAAGACTGCTTTAATCACAAAAAAAAAATCGACGGTTCGAAGTACTGTCGCATGTTAAATATGGCTGATATTTAAGGCCCTTCTAACCCTAAAATTAGCAACTCTATTTGTGGTGGTTCAAACTTCGTTTGAAATACTGTTAGAATAAAGCTCTAATCAGCTTGCCCTACAAAGTGGTTGTTACGTCAGTCACTGCGGCCGAATAGTGCGAAATGAATGGTTTTTTTGCGATTTACAAAAAACCTATTGATTGGACTAAAAAAATGAAACACATAAGACCTGCTTTATAGTTAGTTCAGTTAGTATGTAAACTTTCATGATCTAATTTCAAGTACTTTTTGAATACCAGCGGTTTATTGTTCGATTTGGAGGTAACTTTGGAATTTTTTTCTATCGAGAAAAGTTTATGGAATCGTGTTTTCGTCACACATAGGACTTAACATTAATCCTCAACTTTACCATATATTTATTTCAAAATTAATGCTGCAGTATTTTAGGAGTAACGGAGGATCATGCTAAGCCATTTGAGGGATATATAGCCTTTATTCGCATATATTCTATTTGAAGTATTCATCGTCCCAATGCAGGGCAAATGTCTCCTTTTTCCTTTTCAATACAGAATTTTTCTTTACCTCACTATTGAAAGACAGTCGTCCACACTAGCTCAATATATCTCTAACTAGCTTTTGCTTGCGGCTTCGCTCTAGTTATGTACGTAAATTAACCCACGAAAAAGTTCATCTCTTTAGTGAAAGAATTTTCGGAATCGGAGATCACCCTTATACCTATTCAAACAAATTTTTCACTTCTCATGCTCTTAAAGTACGCCAATATAGCCCTACTATGCGGGCCTAAAGTGGCCCTTTTAGGCCCTAGGGCGTAAAGTAAATCTCTTACTCGTGACTTGTTGAGCCACGAGTACCTGGACGTGCTCTCCCCCGGCAGCCGCGACCTGCTGCTGCGTGATGCGCACATTTAGCTTCAAGTAAACAAATCTGACGTGATTTTTATTTTATTAAGTAATATATAATAAATGTTTTTGTACTAAATTGACTATTTTTCTCAAACTCAAAGTGAAAAGTACAGTTTAACACACGGCGCTAAAATCCCATTATAACTCGGTTCCTATTTACTACCTCGCTAAAGCTCGGTAGTAAAACTACCTCGTATATAATGGGTTATTTTAGCCACTTGTATTACAATGTACTATTACTTCTTAGACTAGTGTTGCTCCTGTGTGCAAGCGTCAAGCTTGTATCAATCAAAATACAGTCTTCTTGATTTTCGTGTTACCCGACATACTTCAATTTTTGCTGGCGACAGACGTGGCCCCTTCAAACGCAGCCGTTGGGGGAATGCACATTGGTGTCGATTCTGTTGTGCATAAACTAAACTTAATTTAGGCTATTGCTATCTTTTACTAAAAGGCAGTACGAGAAAAGGACGGCTATAGCTATGAACTAAGTTAGAGATGTCAAACTAGTTTATGCCTTGCGCTTCACCGTGTTTTTAGTCGACATGTTTTTACGTGCACCCTTCATTTGTATGGAAATATTAGTTCCAATTAAATTTGAGCTCTAAATTACGTCCGTCTCTTTTTCGTTTTATTAGAGAGAAAAAGATAGCAATAGCCTAAATTAAGTTTAGTTTGTGCACAACAGAATCGCCACCATTGACTGCATATTTTGGGGCAGGATCTGGGATTAGATGTTACATGTAGTTAAAATACTTCAATAATCATTTCAGTGGCATGTGTTTCAACTCGCCGGAGATATCACCGTCTATCGAGCAGGTGGAGCACTGTTTCGGCGCGACGCACCCCGGCCTGTACGACTCGCAGCGGCACCTGTTCGCGCTCAACTTCAGGGGGCTCTCCTTTTATTTCCCTGTTGATAGTAAATTTGAGGTGAGGACATTAATGTTAGTACCTTGTTCCCGAAGGCAAGCCAGTAGGAATTGGCTTTTTAGGTGTCTTGAGTCTGATATATAGGTAAAAAAGGCAACCAGGCTCAAATTTAGGCTTTGTACTTGAGCCACATGCATAACTACCGCTGGTCTCCACACAATATGTGCCTGAGGATGTATGGTGCTGCCAAAGCTGATCTACAAAAATGTTTCGCAAAGGCCTGTTCGAGTCACTAAAAAAATAGTTGTTGGAAAAAATGACTCACAAAGAGTCTTTTTCTTGGGGAGGCTTTAGTAAAAGAAGTGGGACATATAATGCTATTTAAAAAATGCTTCGGCAAGCCCAATATGGACTTTTTTAACTTAAAATTATTAATCAACGAAGTCGAGATCTTCAGATCTTCACTCACAAGTTAGAGATCAAAATCAGGCAACAATCGTCCTTGACAAACAATTATAGGACCAAATCGAAATTAAAATGAATTAGAAAACTTACCAAGCCTCTTCAAATATTACTATTAATGCGGTTTCCTGCTAAATTTGTTTTTAACCTTTTGACCGCCATAGTCACATATTCGTGACAAGCAAGCGCTGTGCCCTGTACGCTAAACGACACAAATACATAAAATGGTAAGTGAAATTATGGCTTGGCGTGAAGGGCACGCGCGTGCGCTTATGCTCTGGCGGTCAAAGGTTAATGCCAGCTAAGCGAAGCCCTATTTGGTAGTCCGGGCTACGAAGTAAATCCACCATTTTGATTAATTTTGTTTTGACCATGTTTTCAGCCTGGCTACGCTCACGGGCTGGGCTCGCTTCAGTTCCCTAACGGTGGTTCGCCCGTCGTTTCGCGGACTACCATCTACTATGGATCTCAACACCAGGTCAGTTCCATGTCCCTACTTGCTACCATGTTTATATGCAGAGAACCGAAAGATGATTGACGCAAAATCTAAGAAATTCGCGTCTCTAAGGTAACTATGACAATGGGCTCTACGTTGTGGGGTCAAGCAATAGTACATTGTTAACCTATGGGTGAAAGTAACTTATTTAATCCGGAGACGGGGTTTGGCGCCCGAACGTAGCGAGGGCGCCAATAATTCGAGGGACTAAATAAGTCTTTAACCCGAGGTAAACACTGTGCTTTTCATTACGAATACAGGGAAAGTAAAAATAAAAACATGAAAAAACAAATGCAGCCGGCGCTTTCCCGCCTCGCCTATTTTGTTTTTTTTTTCTGTGGTCGGCCAGCTATTCAGCCACTATTTTTCATTTTCATTAGTTGAAACTAAATTATAATAAAGTTATTTAAAAAATTATATTCTTTAATATTTCAATTGAGTGGCTATATAGAAAGTTCAATAGAAAAGTGAAAATAGAACTACTTTTTTTATAATTTGACAGCTGTCAGTTGAAAACGATTCTCCCTAGGGCTAAAAAGTATTACTTTCAACCCGCTCCTCAGGCAACTTCAGACCTACTTTCCGGGTGATACTATGTTTAGGTTTGACTTCTAATACGATTCTCTTAATCACGTCTTTCGACGTCGTTCTCACTTATATGTATAATCTCAACATGAATGATGTAACCAAGATTTTGTAACAAAATTTTGATTGAAAAAGAGTGTCCATGGAGTTTCTTGCCCGTTCTTCTCCATAGAGATCTACGCTAGGGAATGGGCAACTAAAGTACTTTCTCAAGTTATTATGTCTTGTGACTGTAGCTTGTTTTTTTTTGACATTCAAACGTGCCGTAATGGTCTAATTGAAATAAATGTTTTGAGTTTGAGATAAAAACAACTCTCTTTCTACCATAATGCTAAAGCTCATAGCCCACAACCACATAAACGACTCCGCTCCCACCCAGCAAAAAGAATATAACTCAAATATGGGCTTTATGAATTGCTCTTTAGATATACTTTACATTGGCAATTAAATTTAGCAGACATCTTGCTGTCAGCGCGCTTACCGCCGTCAGACTGCTCGGTTGTCAATGTTAAGCCCATATTTGAATAATATTCTTTTTGCCGGGTGGGAGCGGAGGGGTTTATGTGGGCCAGACGTTAAATGTTTGTTACTGCTTCCAGGCTAGCAGTACAAGTAGCGGCAGCGTGTGCGGCGCGCCGCTGCCGGAGCTGCCGCTGTCCTGCTACCGGCACCAGCTGCACCTGCGCCGCTGCGACGTACTGCGCACTGCCACCGCCACGCAGGGCCTGAGGCTGCACATGTTCACTGAAGGTTACTAATTCCAAACCACAAAGATGACGTACCTCTTTTGTGAAAGTTTTAGCGCCTGGCTTGTTTCATTTTTCTTTTTTTTATTGTCAAAAACACCTCTTCCCTTTGTCAATGTCATTCAAGAGCTATGAGATCTATGCAGCATTATACGGAGTGAATTTTTCATCTTGGATGGCCAAATCCGTAACTATGAGGAATAGCGAAAAATACTCAATGGAGTCTCGAGCCCGATTTTGAGTAAAAAACTAAAACTGTATCATTGGATTTTTGAAAAATGAATATTCCAAATCAGAAATTGAACACATAGCTTTTGAAAAAAAAAAAACTTACTGTGTTATTACACCATTCGATAGTGTGTCTATGTTGTTAAGAAGCAGCGCAGACGACAGACTTTTTGTGTGTACGAGTCTACGACAGACAAAAACTGCGACAGATTTTGCGTGATTGATGTGTTTGACTACTTTTTTGTCCATTATAAAGATCTACTGATGGAAAGGATCCTACTGATCTCCCTAACGGCCTGTGCAGACGACAGACTATCCGTGACGCACTTTTTAGTCTGTGCAAATCTATATAGTCTGTCAGTTAGAGAATTGGAAATTAATGGACACGTATTTTTTGTTTTTTTAAATCAATGAATATTGACAAAGATAAAACGCATCAAAACTCGGGAGTGGGGCTCGTGATGTCAGAACTAGGTAAAAATTATACCTAGGCGTGACGTATTGAGATTTTTAAAAGAGTCATATCTTTGTCAATTTTGGTTTACGTAACAAAAGAAAAAAACACGGGTCAAATATTTTCTGATAATCTAACTGACGGACTAATTCGTTTTTTTTTTGTCGTCTCGCCTATTATATGCAGTAACGCATACGACGCGCAAAATGTCCGGCGGCCAAAAATTCCGTGTCATTCTGGCAGATCACGCCGCGCCGCGCCGCACAAGAAGTGCGCGAAAAATAGAACTTTTGCTCCAACGCGTGCTAACGCAGACGGCGCACACTTTAAGTATGCAATCTGCACTCGAATAGAATGGTCGAAGATGTGCGTCGTGTGCGTTGAGTCTGCGTAAAGTCCGCGACGGACTTATTGTATGCCATGCAGACATTTTGTGCGCCAGAGACTCGATCGCACAAAAAGTCCGTCGTCCGTGCTGCCCCTAATAGGGATAAAATTGTGGGTAGTAATGCTATCAACCCAATGTTTAAACCTGTATCTCCCCTCAGGTCCGTCGCGGTCGCTGAGCGAGGGCGGCTCGGGCCGCGCGGTGTGCCGCGTGGTCCGGTTCGGCAGCTCGGCGCAGCGCGTGTGCGCGGCGCTGGGAGCGCCGGCGCGCACGTACTACAAGGCGGACGACAAGATGCGCATACACCGCCCCACCGCGCGCAGGAGGCCGCCGCCTGCCTCCGACTACTTCTTCAACTACTTTACTTTGGGATTGGTGAGTTTAGTCGACCACCCTTGGCCACCTGGAATCCTCACTGTGTTGAACTCAACTCTGGCAATACCCACTTTGGCGCCCTCGTCCCTGGCGCCAAGTTTTAATAACAAAAACAACAAATGTATTTTTTTTTAATGCTTCATCGATCTTGTGGTAGCAAGCACTCCTGCTGAGAATTAGAGCTCAAATTCAATTCGTAGTTTGGGCGAAGTGCTATTGAATTGTGTACGGTTTACGTGCATTGACCCTACTTCTAGCTGACAGGGCGAATCAATAGGTTCACTTGTTACAACAAATATTGTTACTTACTCAGTGTGCAAAATCACCAACCTTTATGGTGTACGACACTAGTGATAAATATTTATAATGGTTTACTATGTGAAGTGTTTTACATGTAGGACACACTCGCTACCTAACACAAACAGTTATAGTATACAGTTCAAGAACTAATCTGTTCCATACACTAAATGGTCCTTCGAGCCGGATTTTCTCCAGAAATTTGACAATAGCAGACCAGAGTTTAGATCCATACCCGGATAATTGTATTTTTTCTTTTAAACGTTGCCCAACCTATACCCTATACACGGAACTTAACACACCTAGCGATAAGAAAGTGTACTATAGGGTACACCACTGCCTTTAGAGAATCAAACGTTATTAATTCGATTTCAGGACGTGTTATTCGACGCGCGCACGCACCAGGTGAAGAAGTTCGTGCTGCACACCAACTACCCGGGACACTACAACTTCAACATGTACCACCGCTGCGAGTTCGAGCTCACCGTGCAGCCCGACAAGTCAGTTAAATGCCATTTTGAACTCTATTTTGATTGTGGTACAGTTTTTTTATCAGTATATGTGGTACCACCACACCATCAATACCCACTAATTTTTCTTACATCTTATCGCTCACCATATTATTATGTTCAGTATAGAATAGTAGGTATATCGGATTGTCCGCCTAGCATAGCCGCCGTGGAAACGGGTTTTGTCGACGAAGAATCGACAAAATGACAGACGAACAAAAGAAATCTGTAATTTTGTCTAATTAGTAATAAGTAGTATAATTTAGTAATAAGGGTATTTCTTTCAACCATTTTCACCCACGTCTTGGTTACGAGTCTGAAAAATAAAAGAAAGAAGCGACGGCGCTCGCACGAAGAGAACAAAGACGCGCGTGGATCGCTCTACGCAAGTCGCTTCGTTTGAAGTAATTTTGTTTATAAATGGCTACCCGTCAGGTCAACCTAGGAGGTTGTCGTCTGCTTAACCGGACTTAACTTTAAAGCTAAGCAACTACACGCTATTGGAACCCCTAGGGAGTCGTGAACAGGGCGTTACTAACCTATACTATCAATACTAATATTATACACAGTATGTGAATAGGAAAAATTTGTAATTTAGTATGTAAAGAATAAACTTAAAACTACTCGACCGATTTGAAAAATTCTTTCAGGAATGGATAGTTACATTATCAGCGAGTAACATAGGCTATATTTTATCCTCGTACTCCCACGGGAACGATAACTACGCGGGTGAAACCGCGTGACGTCCGCTAGTATAACATATTCCATTCCTCTAGATGCGAAGCCAACTCCCTGGTAGAAAGTCGCGGCGCGGTCTGCATCACAGCGTACAGCAAGTGGGAGGTAGTGTCCCGCGCCCTGCGCGTGGCCGAGCGACCCGTCGTACTCAACCGCGCCTCCTCCACCAACACCACCAACCCCTTCGGCTCCACCTTCTGCTACGGCTACCAGGACATCATATTTGAGGTAGGACTTACTTACAAGTGGGAGGTAGTGTCCCGCGCCCTGCGCGTGGCCGAGCGACCCGTCGTACTCAACCGCGCCTCCTCCACCAACACCACCAACCCCTTCGGCTCCACCTTCTGCTACGGCTACCAGGACATCATATTTGAGGTAGGACTTACTTACAAGTGGGAGGTAGTGTCCCGCGCCCTGCGCGTGGCCGAGCGACCCGTCGTACTCAACCGCGCCTCCTCCACCAACACCACCAACCCCTTCGGCTCCACCTTCTGCTACGGCTACCAGGACATCATATTTGAGGTAGGACTTACTTACAAGTGGGAGGTAGTGTCCCGCGCCCTGCGCGTGGCCGAGCGACCCGTCGTACTCAACCGCGCCTCCTCCACCAACACCACCAACCCCTTCGGCTCCACCTTCTGCTACGGCTACCAGGACATCATATTTGAGGTAGGACTTACTTACAAGTGGGAGGTAGTGTCCCGCGCCCTGCGCGTGGCCGAGCGACCCGTCGTACTCAACCGCGCCTCCTCCACCAACACCACCAACCCCTTCGGCTCCACCTTCTGCTACGGCTACCAGGACATCATATTTGAGGTAGGACTTACTTACAAGTGGGAGGTAGTGTCCCGCGCCCTGCGCGTGGCCGAGCGACCCGTCGTACTCAACCGCGCCTCCTCCACCAACACCACCAACCCCTTCGGCTCCACCTTCTGCTACGGCTACCAGGACATCATATTTGAGGTAGGACTTACTTACAAGTGGGAGGTAGTGTCCCGCGCCCTGCGCGTGGCCGAGCGACCCGTCGTACTCAACCGCGCCTCCTCCACCAACACCACCAACCCCTTCGGCTCCACCTTCTGCTACGGCTACCAGGACATCATATTTGAGGTAGGACTTACTTACAAGTGGGAGGTAGTGTCCCGCGCCCTGCGCGTGGCCGAGCGACCCGTCGTACTCAACCGCGCCTCCTCCACCAACACCACCAACCCCTTCGGCTCCACCTTCTGCTACGGCTACCAGGACATCATATTTGAGGTAGGACTTACTTACAAGTGGGAGGTAGTGTCCCGCGCCCTGCGCGTGGCCGAGCGACCCGTCGTACTCAACCGCGCCTCCTCCACCAACACCACCAACCCCTTCGGCTCCACCTTCTGCTACGGCTACCAGGACATCATATTTGAGGTAGGACTTACTTACAAGTGGGAGGTAGTGTCCCGCGCCCTGCGCGTGGCCGAGCGACCCGTCGTACTCAACCGCACCTCCTCCACCAACACCACCAACCCCTTCGGCTCCACCTTCTGCTACGGCTACCAGGACATCATATTTGAGGTAGGACTTACTTACAAGTGGGAGGTAGTGTCCCGCGCCCTGCGCGTGGCCGAGCGACCCGTCGTACTCAACCGCGCCTCCTCCACCAACACCACCAACCCCTTCGGCTCCACCTTCTGCTACGGCTACCAGGACATCATATTTGAGGTAGGACTTACTTACAAGTGGGAGGTAGTGTCCCGCGCCCTGCGCGTGGCCGAGCGACCCGTCGTACTCAACCGCACCTCCTCCACCAACACCACCAACCCCTTCGGCTCCACCTTCTGCTACGGCTACCAGGACATCATATTTGAGGTAGGACTTACTTACAAGTGGGAGGTAGTGTCCCGCGCCCAGCGCGTGGCCGAGCGACCCGTCGTACTCAACCGCGCCTCCTCCACCAACACCACCAACCCCTTCGGCTCCACCTTCTGCTACGGCTACCAGGACATCATATTTGAGGTAGGACTTACTTACAAGGCCAAATAGTCACAGCGGCCGAAGGGACAATGATAAGGATGATTTGGCAGGTGTCAATGTCACACAAGCGCCAAAATAACCTTGCTACACTGTGCACCTTCTGCTATGGGTACCAGGACATCATATTTGCGGTAGGGCTTACTTTTAGTCATACAAGATGGAGACAACAATACGACAATAAACTTACACTGTCACTTACTATATCTTCCGTTATTTTCAATTATTGTGAGCTCCCGATATTTCGACGCTGTTGCAAGTGCCAAGATGACTGGAGAATGCGGGTCGATCATAAATCAATCATTAGGTGCAGACAAATCTATCTACCTTCATTCTTAGGCTTTTGCTACCCGCCCTATGAGATATTAGATATAAAGTCACGGCAAAACACACTCGCTATATCATCAAGTTTTTTGGAGTGCTTATTCCGATACCGTCTACCACTAAAGAACAGACTACTGAACATCACAATGACGGGGAGTACACAAGTGCCTTTCGGCTTCTTTAATTGTATTGTTACACCCATTCTGTTGACAAATATAAAGTTTTGAAGAAACAGCAGCTATAAATATCAGGGTATATCAACTCTGTAACGCTTCGTCCGTATATTCGGATATATCCGTCTCTCTCGCGCAGGTTTGCAGATCATTCCGAGTGAGAGAGAAGGATAGATCCGAATATACGGACGAAGCGTTAGGGAGTAGGGCCTCAGGTACAAACACTAGCGCAATTTTGTTCCTTATCAGGCTCGCAATACGGGCTATATTCTTATGTAATGTCAAACCCTTTCAGGTGATGTCCAACAACTACATAGCGTCGATCACGCTGTACCAGCCCGAGGGCACGCGGCCACGCTACGCTGTCAACTCTATCGCGTGACATAGCCAGGTAAATGACTACCTTATTTCTAATAGAATAGAGTTCATATTAGGTTGTTATTATTTGTTTTTTTCTTTGTTTTTGATAAATACGTGTTGTTTTTATTAAGACGTTTTAGGGTAAAGTTCAAGTTTGTAGTTATAAAATAGGATTCAATTTTGATTAAATTTATTTGCTTTTTTCTTTCACATTGTGACATATTATTAATGGTGTTGTTTTTAAAGACGTGTATAGGATAAAGTTTAGTTTAGAATACTGATACAATTTTTTTCCCGCGCAGGGATCTCCAAGCAAAGGTAATAAATACACGTCCTGAACGATTTCGGTTGTCAGTCACCACACAAAACCTACACCCGTGTGGTTCTCCACACAATCTCGAAAATGTTCAACTTTCTACAAAAAAAAACTACTTCAGCCGAAGTGTCTACATATCTTTACCACGAAGCACCTAAGAGGAAGCAGTATTTTAAAAAATGTGATAAAAAAAAAACTGTAAAAAAAAAAACTCGAAAAAAGTGAGTGACAGATCTCAGACGGTGTGTTAAGTCTTATTTAATTCTTTAGACGGACTATATAGTTAATGTTTTTATTTTTAAGCTTAAATAAGTTGGTATATTTCAAAAATGAACATTGATTCTTAAATAATAGTCAAATGTGTTCTTGTAAGATTACTTTTTAATCTCACTGTACAAAAATATATTGTCTATGGCAATATATTTTTGCAAAGTGACCTCGGGATTATATTAATAATTAGAAGAAAAAAAAAAACATTGAAAAAAACTAGAAATAGACTGTGCTGTAAATATTTTTGAGAATTTGATGAAAAATTAAAATTAATATGAAATTGATGTATTTTTTCTAAAAAGAAATGACTTTTCGATTGAGACGTTAGGTAGGGGGTGTGAAAAAAAATGTTCAAAAGTAATTTGTCAGCACCACAGATTTTGAGTTTGTGTGTATAACTTGTGTTGTCCAACACCTTGTATAATTTATTATTATCAGACATTTTATTTCGTACATATCTTAATTTAATAAAAAAAAAGTGTTAAAAAATATTTATGTAACAAAAATGTTGACAGATATTTGTTATAAATTATTATTATTTTGCGAATAGACAATCGCACGGTGTGCGCTTTTTCTATATTTCTTAGAAATAATTGTTTTGAGATAATGGCTTTTGAGAGATGCTTGGGGAAAAATAAAATATTTTCTATAGGTCATGATTGCTGTGCGAATGCGGGAGGGAGAAAGAAACACTTTTGAAAAATATTAGTCACAAACTTAGCCTACGATAAGAAAATATGGCTTTTAAAATTTAAGGTGGACTCTTCAGCATGTTTCTTCTGCCGGCTCTCAAATACTAATTTTATGAAGTACAAAATTTTATTTTTAAAAATATTTTACGGTATTTTTTATAATAGTAAATGATTTCTCATTTTAACTGACAAAACATTTAAGAAAAATCTTGTTGATTTTTTCGAAAATTAAAATTCATTATTTTTATTTTTGAAAAAGTATTTTTAAGGTTAGGTTTTTTAAATTAGGATTATGGCTCTCATACGTAATGGTAAATGATGGGCATACTACAAGGTACTATGATCTATTTAAAGATATGGTCATGAAATTTATAGGCCTGGTTGGCATAAAATTATTTCTTAGCGATACACATTAAAAAAACAAAATTGTATGTTACATGTTACTTAAACCTTTTTATTAATAATAGTTCAGGATTTCGATTGCTTCAGACAATTCTTGATGACAACAATGACTTTTATGTCACTGAACCATTTGTACACAAATGGATTGATGGACGTTGGAGTATGTCCATTTCATGGGCCATAATGCAGTAGACATCAAACAGCCATCGACTATAAAACTTGGCTATCAGATGACGCACGCTATTATACTATACAATAGACTATAGAAAAGAAAAAAAATTGACAACAAACCTCTTTGGTGACAAAATGCTTTCAAAATCTAGTGCCAATGACGTTTCGTTCAAAATTCATTGTCATTTCGATAATAATGAGCTTAATGTAGGCTACAAAATGGCGGGAGGCGGTTGTGATGTAATACTATACTGCTGTTACGGCAATATGACACATTTAGCTTCGGTAAGGTTTAAATGATTAGATTTGCTTTTGAACCGATTTTGAGAACACGAAAAAGAAAGTTTAATCCGCCATTTTTTGTTTTCCTCACTCCAACTGTCATCAATAGATGGAAAAAATTACGACCACACAAAAATTACATTGTGTTGCTATCAATAAAACCATACAATAATTATTTTAGTTATTTTCATAGCAATAACGCAGCTGAAAAGCGGTTCAAAAGTAAAATTAGTATGTTTGTTCATGCACAATTTGTCATTTGTGTGAATGTCGAGTAATGGCTGTGGTGCCATAATAACAAGAAAAAAAAATTAAAAAATTGACATAATACAATAAAAAAAGTATTAAATTTAAGGTAGCTTCATGCTACATTCTAGTTACGTATGTGCGAATATTTTGACAACTTATACAGTTATTTCATAAGTAATTTTAGTCAGTAGGTAGTAAATTGTCTTCTTTTTCTATTTAATAAGCCGAGGTCGTCATCCACTATGATCACTTACATCCACTGATCATTTAATTTGTCAAAAGATGCTATAAAAACTGTTTTTTGGTGTTTGTGTTCTAAATAATACAAAGAACGCGTAATTTCTTAGCCAACTTTAACATAAAAAATCTGTGTTCAAAATAAAAATGTGACCGAAAATGGCGGGAAGTGAACTGTCAAAAAATTCGCACAAACGTCAACACAATTATTTTTATAACGATTAGCTTATTTCGTCACTCGATGACGTATATCGTTCATTCGTCACTTAATGATTATATAACTATGTCAGCCTTAGTAGTTACACGGGATAACGCGAATTAAAATCATTATTATTTTTATGATATCTTTTTTTTGACGCCGCCATCGTTAATGTTGCAGACAGCGTGTCGGACTTTTGACAAAATATTATTTGACTTAAAATATGTTATTTTGAACATTACTTACAAGTAATAGACCTTATTCTTATAAAGTTTCGTGACTTATTTGGTCTTAAAATATATATAAGTATTAATAAAATAATATATTATTTATACTTATATTATTATATATATTTATTTATTTGTCGCAGAGACATGACATGCATACATACAGACAAAAAAAAACATTTTGGATGTAATACTGACAGTTAATTTAATTACAATGAATTATAAATACAAAAATAATAGGCCGTATTTTGTATCATGACTATTTTATGAAATAATGACATTTCTAGATCATCAATAATTTTGACAATGGTACTGATGTTTCCAATGATTATAATTCTGGAAATAATAAAAATATCTGGGGGCCTAAAATGACGCTTTTTATGTCTCAAATCATTCAGTCATCATACAACCTGACACTGACCTGTAAATTGCATAAAAAAGCTTAAGAGAATTTGAATTTTTCGGGTTATTTTTGCGATTCACGGTGCAAGTGTACCAAGCAGATTAGGTAACAGTTATCACTATGCCTTGTCACAAATCTATGCCGTTCTTGAGATAAAAGAAGTGACGCTACCGATGTGTCATTCACCAAACAAAGTATGTATTTAATATTATAAAACGTACTTAGGTACATTGTCATTAAAAACACGTGTCGTGTTATTAATGTTCTTTTTATCTAGCAAAATAACATTATTGTAGCGTAAAGACATTCCTTTTAAACATTTTATCCTTCCACCAGACTATTACGAATACAACACATTTTAATTCTAATTTTGTGCAAAATGACATACCACAATAATATATGGAGTTTTTTTTATAGATGTTCAGCATGTCCATTTTATGGACTTATTTATGGCCAAGGTCTCATAGAAAAATGCAATATATTCTTAATTGGATTTAATAAAAAAAATCGAAACGTTTTCCTTTCATCGATTTTTAAAGACTGCCAGTAATACTTGGATTTAATAAAAAAAATCGAAACGTTTTCCTTTCATCGATTTTTAAAGACTGCCAGTAATACTTCTAAAAATGTTTAATGAAAACAAACGCGAATTGTAATTAAAACAATATTCACCACTGCTTAAACGCTTCTTAATTTAACAACGTTCCGATTTATCTAATTTGCAATAAAGGCCTCTGAAATAGTTTTTTGATGTTATTAGAAGTTGTTTATTTATTATGTACTCTTAAAATTCTTTTTACAATTTTTTTTTTTTTTTGGAAATATTATTATATAAATCGACCGATTAATGAAATAAAAAAAGTTATTATCAGATAAGTAGGACCTACTTACTTGACAATAGTTTAAATTGCTTTTGAATTAGGATTAACAGCCAGTGTCATTGAGTAAACCTTTACAAAGAGCCACGGACTTATAAAATACAAGTACTCTTGAGAAGTTTCTTAAATCGCCATCTTGAAATGGTTCAAAAAGTTGTAGATTTATCACTTTTATCAGGTAAAGCATCTTTTGTTATCAGAATCACTCGATACAAGTTAAGAAGGATGTTTTATTTGACGTCAAAAATAAAACAATAAGGAAAATCATTGTCTTTCTCCGAAATCGTTTTTGTCTGCGATATTACGATACCATATTCTTTTTATCCACTCTGCATAATCCCAGACATAATCATTGATATCTTTTTATCGAAAACGTGACAGATATCAACATTATAGAGATAAAAAAAAAGCCGACTCATAATTATATCTGAATATCTCAAATTATCTTCATTTGTGTGTAACTTACAGTTTAGTAGCTACTTAATTTCGGGTGTAATTATAAAAATAGTCAATTAGTCATCACCGATTAATATTATGAAATGATAGTATATCTAAGATATCAGGCTTGTATTATTTTATTACATAGAAATTATATGATTTTTATTCAACTTTTAATCTTTGAAGGGTAATCCAATGACAATAGGGTAGATGACACCATAAAACAATAATTCAAAGACACCAATCTCTAAAGAAAAACTTTTGGGCCTGAAAACCTGATTTATTTTCAATTAATTGCCGAATTCGATTTTTAGTTGCTTTGAAATCAATAAATAGTTGAGTCATTGAATGACCAAACAGTGACGTCACAGTTTGCTATTGCAATACGAAATCTATGAGAGAACCGCGTTTTGACAGCTCTTAAAAAGTATCTCAATTGATTAATGTGTCATCTAGCCTATTGCACCATAATTAAATTGACAAGAAAAACTTCAACAAAAGTTTATGTTGATATTCGAAAAATTAATGAAATAAACATATTTATTCTAGGATAAATAGGATTCGGAATCACACATACACGTCATATTCAAAAAATAAATAAGCTAAGCTAGATAGAGTCACCATGTACTTTCCGACTACCATTGTATTGTTTGTTTTTTTGGTAAAAAATATTGATTAATTGATGATGGGTTAAAATAAATAAATAATAAAAATATAATTAAAAACATCAAAAAGCGAAATAAAAGAGGTACTAAAAAGGCTGACATATTAAACTCGTATAATATAACTTTAGCTTGTGTATTATACCTGTAGTAGCGTTATATTATGCATTTAGGAATACAACAGCCTTTACGATAAGTGGATACAAGGCCCACTTGCGTTTAGATTATATAAAGGGACATAGACCACAAATAAAATTATATTTGACGAAAATTTTTGTTCGCATGCGGAAAAATTACTTAAGGATCAGCCAAACCGACCTGACTTGATACGGACACGGACTTTTACAGATACTTCTGTAAATTATCTGTCAAAATCAGGTGTCCGGAGTCATCTCTGCAATCTTTCCGTACCGGTTTGACATTTGTAAGGGAAAAAAACCTGAGCTGAATTCCGCGCGCGTTGTTGTGTTCAGATTAGTTGATCCTAGCCTCTCCATTTGATGTGATTCGTTGAACAAATATAATTTTTACACACTTAGCATGCTCTATTCGTTTTAATTGTAATAAAAACTAAAGAAATGATCTCGTTTCGTATTTCGATCTCTTTTTCCACAGTGTGTATTAATTATTATTTTTTCAGCGTCATTTGTGCAGAGTACTTTTAAGGAAAAAAAAACTACATGCGGAATAACCCATACTGACTAACGAATCAAAAATTTCGAATAAAAATACTGTGCGGATTTTATTTTATTTTTTAACAGAATAAAATTAAAATCTTCACAATTAATTTGATAGTTTTAAAATGCAGACCTCGAAAACATTTGGTACGCGACGGTAAAATAATCTTAATCGCTTAATATTTTATTTATAACCAGAAGTTATTTTGAAGATCACGATTTAAACTGAACTCGATCAGGTCATCTAAAACCGCGATCAAGAGCTGTCAGTGTCAATATTCCGTAACAATTATGACACCTCTCTTGAACGCAGTTCAAATGTATAGATTGTGTGCAGGTTTTTGGTGAAATTGGTCCTTAAAACTAAATCTACTCTATTTCTCGTAAGTCATTTTCATGTCATTTGATAACTAAAAAAATATTATTATTATATTTAATTATAAGTTTAAAATTGTATCCTATTTATTGATTTTCCCGCCGTTTAGAGCTCTTTGTAACATTAAAATTTGACTTTTTAATAAATATTTTTGCTAGCTTATATTTAACGATTTTTTATTACCTTAGCTGTTTTAAATCAAGGCGGAAATTCAGCAAAAAAAACTTATGATTATATAACAGAAAAATAAATCAGTAATTAATTTGTATGGACTTTTTGTAAGAATGTACTACCAGATCTGTTTACGGCTGTATTTTGGTCTATTAAACTTTATATAATTTAAGTGTTAATAATTTAAGTAGTAACAATTATAAAGAGGCATAATAAATCATTTTATGTAAAAAATAATTTGGATATTGGCGCCTGCCAATGTCTGTGCAAGAACAAAGTGGCAATTATTTTCTATGTGGAAAATATCCCGCATGTCATTTGCTAATATTGATTGGCTTTAAACCCTTTTTGCTCTTAAAAAACTCTACAGCGTGTATCAGAAAGGGCGCATATTTAAGGCCATAGGTGTAAAGACCATCAAACTGAACAACTTTCTCCATGGAACCATCATCAAAATTGCGAAAAATAAAATCTGCTGTCCCATACAAAATGTCAATACCTAATAAAAAAATCTACTGTTCTATTCTGGGTCGAGCCATCTGCCTAGCCTTTTCCTAATTTTAGTGGTATCGGCTTCCAGTCAAACCGGATACAGCTGAATACCAGTATTTTACATGGAGCGACTGCCTATCTGACCTCCACAACCCAGTTAGTACTGGGTAATACGATACCCCTTGGTAAGATTGGTTGTCAGACTTTGTGGGCCACTGACTACCTGTAACGACTGTCGAAGATCTACAAATGACAGCCAGGACCAACTGCTTAACGTGCTTTCCGAGGCACGGAGGAAACTCGGTATGTATGTAAGTGTGGTCACCCATCCACAGACCAACCTAGGCAAGCACATACATATATAATAATAATAATACATCCTTAAATATGACCCCATATTTCTGATACATGTTGGAGAGTTTTTTTTTGTTCTGTCAAATGTTGGCGCCAATATTTGATATTGCATTACCAATATATTGTGAATTGCAAGCACTTGTCTGCTAATAGCCAATGTTTTGTTTCCCATGGTGTTGTAAAATTGTTGATGGAATCGTTTTGTTAAATGTTATTGCTCTAGACAAAATAAATTACGTTTTTCTTATACTTTATTTGACCGCAAAAGATATGGTAGAAAAATACCCTGATATATTTATCGAATCTATTGGAAAAAAACATGATAATAGAAAAGCATTTTTATGGCTATTTTTATCTAGATAGCTTTTAGTCTGGATTCGTGCATGGTTGATGGCAATAGGGTCGCCCCCTATTATATGGGACTTAAACATAACTGCCTAATTCTTTGACGGAGTCGTGATTTTGCATTCAAAATCGATATTTTATCGTGATTTACATTTTTAAAGTAATATTCACAAATTAAACAAAACGGGTAAATAATTGAACAGCTACGTGCGATGTTGCCAACTATCAGAAAACACGCTCTAAAGTGGCACTTGAGTTTTCGGGGAAAGCAAATCAGATTCTGTACATCAGGCGACTTAGAAATGATAGGAATCGTGCAGGTTTTATATATCATCAAGATATAGTAATGACGTAAAAACAAAACACTATCTGAATGTGTTTGGCATGACGTATGACAAAATATGTTCAGCCAATTCTAATTGGCTGAACATATTTTATCATATAACAAACAAGGCAAATAATAATTTAGCAACTTATTATTTGCTTGAATAAGGTATTAATTAGTTATATCGACTTTTGAAATCTTAATCAGTATACGATATATCACAATACGATACTGAGTCTACTTACCTAAAATCAATACAAAATTAGTTAGGTTAGGTTATGTTAACTGCTGTGATTGGCTGAAATAACAATAGCCCCTCAAACAGCGTGACATATTTGGCAACAGATGCAAATTAGCTTTTCAGAAACCGAGGCTCAAGCCGGCGAAATAAAAGAATTACTACTACGGAGTACCTAACACAGACATGACCTATGGCGACTTCACCATCCGGGGCTGCGGGACTGTTCGAAAGAGATACCGTGGCCCCGGAACACAAAGGGCGATGAAGGAACATGGATGGGTTTTAGTCAGTAAAAGTCTGACACTCCCTCCTGCTCCGCCCAGAGCGGGAGGAGTCATTTGATGATTTCCCAATCAAAACAAAAAAAAAAGGGCGACTTTACCAATCTGTACAAGTACCTAAATGAAATTGAAGTGTCTGCTTGTAATTTCGAAATAAGAGTTTTTTGCTTAAGAAAGTGTGGGTGGAAACTTTCAGCGGGCCAGTAAGGGTTAACCTTAAGGGCTAGCGCACATATGGCGGACCGCAGCGCAGAGCATTTTTCATTGTCAAACTATTATCGACATCGGTGTCGATTCTGTTGTGCACAAACTAAACTTAATTTAGGCTATTGCTATCTTTCTCTCCAATAAAACGAGAAAGAGACGGACGTAATTTAGAGCTGTCAAATTGAGTTGTAACTAATACTTCCATACAAATGAAGGGTGCACGTAAAAACATGTCGACTAAAAACACGGTGAAGCGCAAGGAATAAACTACTTGACATCTCTAACGTAGTTCATAGCTATAGCCTAAATTAAGTTTAGTTTGTGCACAACAGAATCCACACCAGTGTCTTCATTGATATAATATCTAAAATCAATTAATTTTTTAATCAGTCTGCGCTGCGCTCCGCCATATGTACTATGCCCTTACCGTTACAGCTAGTCTTATGAGACTAACCATATTTATTTTATTCAAATTATATCACAGATTAAAAAAAAAAAATACAGTTAGCGAGAAAATTGCCATTTTACACAAAAAAAAAATTGTCGAAACAAAATAATCGATCCTGTTTTCAGTACTGATAAAAAACGTTTATTGGACCAAGCATCGTTGGAATACTAAAAAAGTTAGAAATTGCAAAAAACTTTTCCAAAAAAAATGCAGTCTCGTCAGAAGCAGTTTGGATGTTCCTAATAAAGGCTGCTAAACTATACCGTCTGCTTTAATTAGTGATAATATTCACACGGATACATGACTAATTACTCCCGCCCAAGAGTCAAAGGGTTAAGAGGACCACTACAATTAAGCCAAGGGCCCTCCTAATTAGATAGCACATCGCTAACGCTACAGTATGGTGAACATGTTTTAGACAATGCACCTTTATGAAAGAACATAGCTGTGCTCTGCGGTTGCTCTTCGATTTTTGACATTTTAAATTTCAAGTTTAGTAGCGTTTGCTCGAGGCTACGCTTCCGTTATGTACGGAAATTAACCTTTTTTTTTCGGATGGGAAGTCATCAAATGACTCCTCGAGCAGAAGGGAGTGTCAGACTTTTACTGACTAAAACCCATCCATGTTCCTTACATTTCAAATGTAGCTTTATGACACTCGGGGATAATGTAGATTCATGTTAGTTAATTATCGGTTTCGGATCAGTGGGCCTAAAATGGCAGTTTTAGCGGAAACATAATAAGGATAGGATAATAATATGAATCACTTTAAAAATATTTAAATGGAATATGAATTGTCACTTTGTAACCAATTATCGAATTATTACGTGTATTATGATTGTATGAGGATGATAATGAGGGTTATAGATACTCAATACTCAATTCCTTTATTGCATTCCACAATGTAGGCTTAGGTGGTAAACATTTCTTTGGAAACAATCGTGGACCCTGTCGGGCACAACAAAAGTAAGATAATGTGGAGAGGATTTATCATTTAAGTATCTTATAATCAAAGTTATTATAAAAAACATTAACATTACAAAAAACATTTATTTTTCAAGTTTTAAGGATTTATCATTTAAATATTCGTCGACACTGTAATAACATTTGGTCAATAATAACTTATTTGTGAATATATGGAGTTTTTTTTTTCTTCTCTTATGGATTCCGGTAACATCGATGGCTAAAGCTGCCATTTTAGGCCCCCAATAGTTCCGAAGATAACCCCCTACGTACAAACAAATTTTATCTCATTATAAATTAGTATAGACTTATATTCGCTCGTTTTAATAACATCCGTACCTAATTGCTTCGTGTACACTGTGTTGTTTTATAAAAACTGCCGAATTGATAATGCTACTCCAAAAACAAAAATAAAAGTTATAGAACCATAGATTTATCAAGTTGTTTTCCCCTTCGAAATGTACAGAGGTTCTTATCTTTATTTCATGGCTATTAAAATAGTTATTTGGTATTTTCTTTTTAATTTCTCTTCCTTTCTTTTATTGAGGATATTAAAACTAATTAATAACATATTATATTATTATTTATGTAACTAAATCAATAAAGGAATTAAAATATCTGTTTTGTGGTCAAATTAAGCATATAAGGAAAACTTTACAGGTAAGATAACCTATCTACAATTAAATAATATTGCCATGTTGCTGTGGTTGAACATAATTACATATTTACTACACAATAGTCTTGCAAGTGATAAATGCGACATGTGACTTTTATGCTACTGTCATAAGATTCAAATTGCAATGACAGTGGCACGCTCGAGAAATTTAACAATTATACAATGTAATGTGTATTTTAACGAACTTCATTAAAAAAGTGGAGGCTCTTTTTTACTATTAATATTTATTTTACTATCAAATAAGCAATAATCTGTTAAAGTATGGTATTCAAAAACTGTATAGTTTTATGAAAATGTTTTGAATACCAAACCTACAACAAACCTACTATTTCTTTTCCTACTTGCTTTACTTTTTTCACCTTTTAAATTTTAAAGGCATCATAAAAATTGAAATATCATGACATTTTTATTACCTTGTATTTTTACAATTCGTTGAAGCTGGTTTTACTAAGTATATTCGATAAATAATAAAACTATGAACCATTTGCCGTCATAAATAAATTTATGTAAGTAATTTTAATTGGAAGTTCACAATAAAGTCCATGTCATCCATGTTAACCCATTATTTTATTTTTAACCTTGCAACACTTAACACTTATTTTCAACTATAGCAACATTGTCTTTCAACATAAAAAGGCATAGTTTAAAAAAAAGTTGGGCATTACCTACCACACATGGAGCTGTGAATTAAAATAGGATTGTTGTGAAATACGCACAAACTGCTTGTGCGTATACCGAGTTTAATAATGCAACTGTATGTAATCTATACTTAGTACAAGTTGGAAGGTACAGCGACGTTAAAGGTGAACACACACTAATCAGAGCCGAAGGGAGCGAAAGAATCGAATTTTAGAAAATGCAAAAAAAAAATTGTTGTATGGGAACCCCCTTTAAATATTTATTTTAATTTAATTTTAAAGTGCCTAAAAACTAAATATTTTGTGAATATTTCAAGCGTCTACCTGTTGTCGGTATTAATATCGAGCAAAAAACCGCAAAAAAATCACGTTTGTTGTATGGGAGTTGTGTATGTACCCCCTTAAATATTAATTTTATTCTGGTTTTAGTATAGCGGCAACAGAAATACATCATCTGTGACAATTTCAACTGTCTGGCTATCACGGTTCATGAGATACAACCTGGTGACAGACAGACGGACGGACGGATAGTTAAGTCGTAGTAATAGAGGGTCGGGTCCCGATTCAAAAAAAAAAAAAAACTTTGATCGGCTGTTCCAAACATTCCGACCGTGTAGGTATTGCAGTTTTTGTTTAAATTACTGGTGAATAATTTCTATGTGGGGGGTTCAAAATAATGTATTGAATATGAGATAACGTTTTAGCATCGGTGTACCTTCCCCCTTGAATTTGTGGGCATTTTTTTTCCAAGTTTTAGGCTGCGTCTTAACCAAAGCCATCGTCGCGTTCATTGGTTCGGCGAACCCGTATGTTGGGTCGCACCGAAAGAGGGCGCTTTCCGGGGTCCTGAACAAACAAACATAATAAATGAACCCGACGATTCGCGAGCCCGATTGCTTTGGTTATAACGCAGGGGTAGACCCAGTTTTACCATGTAATCGTAGTAATTTTTTTGGATTATTTCCCTTTGCCCCACCGATTTGTGCGACAACTTAGTGAGGCAGAGTGAAATAATCCCATTTTTACTCGACTGCGCCACTCAAAAGATGTGTTTTTTACATTTAAACTTCTTTGACCAGTGGGACGAGTTGATGAATTACTCGGGATTACAGGCATAATTAAAATGTTATGCTTGATTGTTCAAAAGTCCAATTACAAAATGATTAACAAATCATATGATTATTCATTTATCAATTGGTAAATAAATGCCCAGAAAAAAAAATAGAAATAAATTACATAAAAGTATAAAAAACTGTTGGTCCATGCATTGTAGTAGTTTCATTCTCTGCATCTTTATGTTATTTAGCTAAATTGTTATTATTATAGTTTGAAAATGTAAGCGATTTGAAAGAAAATCATAAAAATTGTAAATCGTCATCAAAATTGTAAAAAATCCCGTTTTTATATTCCAGTCATTTGGGTACAAAGAGGAATGTGTCTCAAAAAATACCAAAAAATCTAAATAAAGGATTTCATACCGAGTTTGTGTTTTATTTTTAGATATTTTTCTACCAGTTTTAGGAACTTCAGACCAACGCGATGTTCCCAGTCATCTATCAAAAGATGGTAAAGAAATGCTATGCTAGAACATAATTATAATAGACTAGCGGACGTCACGCGGTTTCACCTGCGTAGTTCCCGTTCCCATGGGAGTACGGGGATAAAATATAGCCTATGTTACTCAGGGTGAATGTAGCTTTCTAATGGTGAAAGAATTTTTGAATTTTTTTTCGGCGCAGTTGTTTTTGAGTTTATTCATTACAAAAATACAAATGTTTCCTCTTTATAATATTAGTGTAGATTTGGCAAATATATGGGGCAATGGCAAACATACATTGCTTGCATTTTTATTGGGATTTTCCATCAGGAATTTCTCAGTAGCAGCCATGGAGTCTGGAATAGGCTCGCCCCCTATTACTTGGGACTTATACATTACTAGAGAAATATGTACTATTAGGTACACCTCTGTTTAACCCAAACCTTTGGGGATTTCAGGCGTAATGTTATGTATTTTGCAAATATGACAACTAGTCTTACCAAGAGGTATCGTATTACCCAGTACTAACTGGGTTGTGGTGGTCAGATAGGCAGTCGCTCCATGTAAAATACTGGTATTCAGCTGCATCCGGTTAGACTGGAAGCCAACCCCAATATAGTTAGGAAAAGTCTAGGCAGATAAATAATGGGATTAATCATCAAAAACATTTAACGTAACTGTTGGGTTTCGACCAATAGGTGCTAAGTCAAAAGATTCCATCGCAATGTAACAGGTTAGTAGTTAATCTAACTTAATGTGAGAAATTCTTTGTAAACTATCGACAAAACGTTAATTATATTAAGGTGATTCATATCTTAGGTGCAAGTACGTAGTGCCCAAAATTTGGTCAAAGAAACCAGGGTCCCTACTCTCTAACGCTTCGTCCGTATATTCGGATCTATCCGTTCCTCTCACGCACGTCTGCAGATGAGTGCGAGTGAGAGAGACGGATAGATCCGAGTATACGGACGAAGCGTTAGGGAGTTGGGCCTCAGGGCCGTCCTAAATCTAGTTGGGTTGACGATATTGTCACAATCGCAGGAATCACCTGAATAAGGGACGCACTGAACCTGGAAGTGGTCGAAGAAATTAGAGGCCTGTCTGTAAAGCAGTGGGTGATTCCGGACGGAGCGCGACTGCTGACTATGAGGTTCCGGGTTCAATTCCCGGAAAGTGTTATTGGGTTTTTATTTTTTCATTAGGAATTGGTCAGTAGCAGCCACGGAGTCTGCTTTCTGCCCGTTTGTTGGCAATAGGATCGCCCTCTATTAAATGGGACTTGAACATAACTGGCCAAATGTGGGTGTACGATTAGGTACACCTCTGCCTAACTCTTCGGGGATATCAGGCGTGATGTTATGTAGTCCTTCCTATTTCTAATCATCACTCACTGTACTCCTGATGAAGGAAACCGCTGTCTAGATAGACCGCGGCGAATTCGGTGTGACGATCTGATCTAGTTTGCAGGGTGAACATGGCCAGATATCGCACAGGATAGAGAGGTTTGGAAGGAGAAAGAGGGGGCCTTGCCCAGCAGTCGGACACTATATTGGACAAAAAGTAATTTTGCTTCTAGACCACATTACTTTTTTAATGACTTCATTATCGTCTCGCCTACTTTTGGATTTCATATTCATAAATCCTGCATAGTTAACTTTTGAGGTTGTAATGAACCGTTCCATTTTTTATCGCCACGCTGTCCCTCAGCCTCCCATAAAAGTTACAGCGGCGTTTGTTTACTGAACTTTTCAACCTCATTTGATGAGTTATGAAATCCCTTGACCTACATTGTAGCTGGCTGGTTATAGGGGCGTTAATTTTTCATTAGCGTACCGCATCATGAGTTTTTCGCCCTTTATTGGGCTAGCTCCTTCTGCCCGCATCACCATCACCAGCATCATCTGCCGTTCACTTATTGGCAGTAGCGTAAACTTTCAATCAGTGAGAAATTTTTGAAATCATAAAATGTTGATGACTCTATGACTACTCTATTAGCCATCAACATTTTATAAAACCCTACTCAACCCCTACGGTTTGACTTTGAGTAGGGTTTCCCGATCATAATCTAGATCTCTACAAAGTTCGAGTAAATCGGTTTCTTCTAGGCAAGCGTGCTCCAGCTCCACGCTAGGCCGCATGGTGAGTTACCCAAACGCAACCCAATTTAGTAATAAAATAAAACTTAAATAAAGAAACTCTGGATGGACTGTTTAAAGAATGGTGTGGGAGGTGACTGCTGAGATGACGAGTAATAGAGAATGTGGAAGGTGTGGCAGATGGATGAATGTAGAACTGCCGTGAGAACAGATAGTAGGCCCATTCAGTGGCGTGCAGTGGTTCTCCACGGAGGGTAGGACACGAAATAATGAGAGCAAAAAAAAAAAAAATCGTCGGCGCCATCTTGGATTTTCATTTTGACCTCATTTTTATTATTAGTGACCCCAAAAACCACGAAAACGACACCGTTGAAGAAAAAACCGAAAATTTTTGTCGACGCCATTTTGGATTTTAATTTTGACCTCATTTTCATTATCAGCGACCCCAAAAACCTCGAAAACGACACCAATGAAGAAAAAACTGAAAATTTTCGTCGGCGCCATCTTGGATTTTAATTTTGACCTCATTTTCATTATCAGCGACCCCAAAAACCTCGAAAACGACACCAATGAAGAAAAAACCGAAAATTTTTGTCGGCGCCATTTTGTATTTTAATTTTGACCTCATTTTTATTATAAGTGACCCCAGAAACCACGAAAACGACACCGTTGAAAAAAAAACCGAAAATTTTTGTCGGCGCCATTTTGGATTTTAATTTTGACCTCATTTTCATTATCAGCGACCCCAAAAACCTCGAAAACGACACCAATGAAGAAAAAACTGAAAATTTTCGTCGGCGCCATCTTGGATTTTCATTTTGACCTCATTTTCATCACCAACCCCAAAAACGACACCCATGAAGAAAAATATAATAACAATAATATTATTAATTATATAACCCCCGGTAATCATTATTTTAATCAACATACAACCAAGCACTGGCCTGCAAATTGAACAAAACGTAAGGAAATTTGAATTCCGCGGGCTAAATAACATCCACCTTGAATCCTGGCCTTGTGTTGTAGCAGCCAATCACAGCCCAGCTACACTCGCAGGAGATACCGCCCTAAAATGACCGCAATCTATACATGTGTGCGGTTCATACACACGAAAATATGCACCAATGTGCCGCTGTGTGCGTAAAATTATCAATGGGTTTTAGGCTAGTCGAGTGTTAGCCTGGAGCTCCAAGCGTCGTAGTAACTTCCAGTATAGTGTTAGTTACGTGACACGGGAGCGACAAATTGCTATAAGTATTCTAACAGGTGCTTGATTTTTTTTTATTTTGTACATTATGTGTTATTTTATTACATAGTTAATTAGTTATATAAATTGCCCAGTTGGTAGGGTAGGCTTTGCCTAATTGCCTCTTAGGAGCGCACGCCCATGGGCCCATTCTGGAAATAAAAAAACCTGACACCTTGTCACTCTAGAGCAGCCTTTCCTAAAGTGGGCGATAACGCCCCGTTGTGGGCGCTGCAGGCCTAAAGGGGGGCAGTAAGAGACCCAGAAAAAATGGGGGCGTTGTGTAGAGGCTTAGGGGGCGATTTGTAATTTCATCTTGGAGGACTCTAGTAACGGACTAAGCTCTCGACTCTCGACTACAACTTGTGAACATCAACTAATATATTAATTAAGAGATCGAGATCGTGAGAAGAATCGATTATGTTTGTTTTATTTTGAATAAAAAATATTCTGTCTGAAGTCTGAATACAATAAATTTGCGTTTCAATAATCATTCTCATTGGCGGGTGTAGCCCGTAAGAGCTTGTTCCCACTTGTCGGGTGTCGGATCCGTATATTAATCGGAGGTTCCAGTGGCAGAGCATTTTATATGAAGCTATTCACACTTGTCGGAAACCGATTTTGTGTCGGCGCCGACAAGAAATGTCGGGTGTTTTGCCAGCCCTCTACGCCCGGAAAAACATTGTGTCGGATCTAGCTCGTCTATGGGTAAGAATGGCGCTGTTCACATTTGACAACCCAAGATTTTGGTAATTTATGCTCACTGATATTTGAGCCAGTAGATCATTGAATGTAGTTATCGACATTCTAAATAATTGAAAAACTTCATTTTGTCACTTCTCAATTCTGTTATTAAAATCTGAAATGTTTCCAAACTAAATCTTTCCCCTTAGGATTGGGTAATAATATTTTCTTTCCTTGGTTGTGATTCTTCGTTTTCTTCTTAAATAATAATACATAACAACAAGAACTTTGTCGTCGTCCATCGTGACAAGTCGCCTCGCGTAGAGTGCTGAAAAATGGCACCAGCTTCGACCATGGCCGACAACCGATTATTAAGCGTAAGTGTGAACAAACGCGCCGACATCCGATTAATATACGGATCCGACACCCGACAAGTGGGAACGAGCTGTAAGAGTTAACTTGAGACCTGAGCACCGTTGTGTACTACCTACTGCGCTCTGGTCTCAAGTTAACTCTTGCGGGTTATAGTAAGTCTCGTTCAGAATGAATGTTTAATCTCCGCTAATATAGCTCACATAAATTAATTTAATTTGAAGTTAAAGTGGTTTTTAAGTACTTAGGTGAAAATATGGGGGCGCAAAAAAAAATTTTTTTCTCAAAGTGGGCAGTTCACAAAATAAGTTTGGGAACCCCTGGTCTAGAGTCTGTAGACCCTAATTCCTGTGCATCACACTCACCATCAAACATCATCTGACTAACCTTTTCCTATGTTGTGGTCGGCTTCCAGTCTTATCAGATGCAGCTGAATAACAGTATTCTACATGAAGCGACTGCCTATCTGACCTCCACAACCACAACCCAGTAAGTACTTACTGGGTAGGTACCTAATACGATATCCCATAGTAAGACTGGTTCTGGCCACTGACTACCTGTAACGACTGTCAAAGATGCACAAATGACAGCCGGGACAAACGGCTTAACGGGCTTTCCGAGTCACGAGGAATACTCAGTATTTAATGCCGGTTACCCATCCCCGGATCAACCTTGGCAAGCGCTGCTTAACCTTGAAGGTCGACCCGTGTGGATGTTGTTGTAATATTATGTATTCTGTGGTACAAGTGAGAGACAGTAGTTATTTATCTAACGATAACACCTATTGAAATTGCCAGGTACACAACCGAGGCCCTAGCACGCACGCGAGCGCGCGGTGTGAACGTAACGTAAATACGTCGATTTTAAAATTGAAAATACCCGCTTCACGTATAATATTTTCATAATTTTAAGAATTTATTCATATAATAATGGATGTTACTGATTGTATTTGTAGCAAACAATTAAACTAAAATACTATAGGATCATTGTATTTTCGATTAAAAAACCCTTCGATCAATCAAAAAACCGGCCAAGAGCGAGTCGGACTCACGCACCGAGGGTTCCGTACAAACTTTTTAAAGGACAAACTTAACTTTGCTGTTCGATCCCATGAAACGGTTATTGCACCAACCGCAAATAATAAGTTTGTTATAGTAAAATCGCTTTTTTATGGTTTCGTAGTTCTGACAAGGAACTCTTACAGTTTCGTCATGTCCGTCTGTCTGTCTGCCCGAGGTTTTGCGAAAAAGACCGTTCGTACTAGAATGCTGAAATTTTGTAGGGGTGTGTATATTAATTACGCCGAAAAAGTAGTAAAATAAAATTTTTGAAAATATTATTTTTTAGGGTAGCTCCCCTACATGTGAAGAGGGGATGTTTTTTTTTTTAATGACTTAGGGGCTGCTAATACTACTTTTTGACTTAATGCTCCATTTACGAAATATTCAACTTTAAGTGCAAATTTTCGTTCCAGTAGGGCGTCCCCTCCTCTAAAACCTAAACTGCTGGCTTGTAAAATCTGGAAAAAAATCTTTAGATTAAATCCTATAAAGTGACTAAAATGAAGCAGTGGCTTGTTTATAACCGGTAAAAACTTCATTGGAAAATCAAAATCTAAAATAAAAAACTAAAACAACAACAACAACAACAACAGCCCATAACGTCCACTGCTGGACATAAGCCTCTCCCATGATGGGAGGAATTTGCCGTAATCTCCACGCTTGGCAGGCGGATTGGAGATCGCAGTGATGAAAGACTAACAGAAAACGCTGCTGCCCATTCTCCGGTCTACGGAGGCGTAAGGTGTTCTGCCTCAGACATTAGTCGCCTTATACGACACCCGTGAGTGTAATGGGTTAGTTCTATTCTACTCTGCCGGTTACCACACGGCTCAAAAAAAAAAAACAAATATGAAAAACTAAAAAAACATAATAAATTATCATAAGTTTCACAAAGCTGCCGCTAGATGGCGCTGTACCAACGGGTTCGTTCTATATTGTGATAACGGGCTAATACGGAACCCTACACTGTGCGTGGCCCGACACGCACTTGGCCGGTTTTTTTTTGTTATTTAACTACATATTTACGGTTTTCAGATTTTTCCCTTTACATGTGCTGTAAGACATTGCTTCTTGCCAAATTTAGTGAGTTTAGGTCAACGGGTAATACCATATAGTTTTTCGACCCAAAACCTATACGGTACTTCCGGTTGACCTAGAACTGTCAATTATGGTTAAAAGCAAGGTCTTACAGCACAAGTAAAGGAAAAATACCGAAAAATAAAAAAGTTAAAAATTAAGGTAAATTTTGGTACTTACAAGTTTTCGCGAAAATCTAAATTTGCCCATATCTTTTTATTGTGTTGACTCAGGGCTTTGATTTTTATACACCTAATAGGGACTATAGACCTAGTATCTGGTATTACAAGATTCATTTCAACTTGCTAGATCCACCCATTCCTGAGAAAATCGGTATTGACAGACGGACGGACAGACTGACAGACGGACTAGAAAGTGATCTTATAAGGGTTCCTTTTTTTACCTTTTTGGTACGGAACCCTAAAAATCGACGTATTTCTATTAACGTAACGCTTAAACCGCGCGCCTGTGCTAGGTCGACGATTAATAAACATGAATATACAATGTGAAGTATTTCTCGTGAAACGTAACACGTCATAGCATAATATCACGTCATTATGTATATAGTATTATAAGTTTATTACATAGATTTAATACTTACATAGTTCGTTTACATTGGCATGTAGGTAATGTGTTGTCTGAACACAGGTGGTACTTATATGTAAATTCATTTCAAATGTTCTTTACTATTCTTGTTTTACGAGTTTATGATTAATTCATGTATTATAATGTATACAGGGTGTAAACAACCTCATCACGAAGCCGTCAACCAAGCATTCTGTACATCGAACTAAGTAACTTTACGCAAAAATTATTGCTGGGAAAAGACTTTTTTTTCATGTTTTGTAGTAGAACTCAATGTAACGCACTCAAAACATTGTGCTGGTGGATGGATTGAATAGTACGGGGGTCGTGGAGGTGTTTAAAGTAAAACTCTTACATAAAAACTTGTACTATTAGATACACCTGTGCCTGACCCTTCGAGGATTACAGGCGCGATGATGATATGTTGTGTTCCGCTTTGTTGGGCCAACGGTCGCTAACGTAACGGCTCGGCTGAGGGAGGGCTTAGGGTTCTTTGGGAGCAGCTTTGTCAAAGGAGATTAGCTGGGGGTGGGATCTGCTAACGAGAGGTTTTCTCCACGTAACTGCTCCTTGATGAGTGAATATAAATGTACAAAAAAAATATATGTTGCTTATTAGACTCTAAACTTTAATTGGTACAATTGAAATAATTCTATCTTTATTATTACTATATGAAAAAAATATTCAAAGTGAAGCATTTTTTCTTTGAAATTTCGTAACTACTCCTATACGGCAATAAGTTTTAGTATTTTTTTTTTCACACAAATATTTGCCACTTTTTTCTTCACAAAGTGTACAATTGGCATTTTGATCTGATGATTAATTAGGCTACAATTAAATAAAAACCACTCATTTCGCACTATTCGGCCCGCAGTGACCGACGTAACAACCACTTTTTTAGTGCAAGCTGATTAGAACTTTATTTTAACAGTAATTCAAACGAAGTTTGAACCACCACAAATAGAGTTGCTAATTTAGCAGATACCACAGCCTTAACTCGCCATCTCCGCCTGGGCCTACCTGGATGTCTTAGCCTTAAGGTGGATGCTCCACGGTAGCTCGCGAAATTCAAATGTTCTTACCCTTTTTGCAATTTGCAGGCCAGTGCTAGGGTGTTTTTTGTTTTGTTACGTAAACCAAAATTGACGAAGATATGACGCTTTTAAAATTCTCAATACGTCACGCCTAGGTATAATTTTTAGCTAGTTTTGACGTCACGAGCCCCTACTCCCGAATTTTAATGCGTTTTATCTTTGTCAATTTTCATTGATTCACAAAAACAAATAAATGACCATTAATTTCCAATACTCTAACTGACGGACTAAATAGATTTGCAATTTTTTGATACTGTCGTCATGCCTATTATAATCATCAAAATCATCAATACAACCCTCCAAGTTTATGAAAGTCGATTGAATGACTATTTCATGAAAAACGTAAGAAAATTTGAATTTTGTGGGCTACCCTGGACCCTACCCTTAACTGTCCCACTCCTGGGACAGGCCTCCCCCCATTTCTTCCGCTTTTCTCGATGCTGCGCTTCTTCTTACGAATTAACGAGAAAGCCACCAACTCGTCTAGCCATCTTCTCCTCGGTCTGCAGCGACGTCGCCGCGCCGCGAAGCTGTCTCAGGGCTCCAGAAAAATAATTCTTAGGCAACGTTAAAATGATTCATACTACGGCCTCAGTTCCCACATCAACAAGAGTAATAAACATGCAGGAACATTAAGGTGTATCATCGTTAATTAAACAACAAGGCTAATTGTTTAATTGAGCATGTCAAAGGTGTGTGTTTCTACAGACAGACGTGCAGGAACGCAGCTAATTGTGCAGTCGGCACCTGTAGCTGAGTAGGGCTATAATTTGTGCGTGTGAGGTTGACCGAAGTAAGGAAAACCCAGATTCATAGATGACTCTGCCCAAGAGTGTTTGTAAATGTGGTGATGCCTCACAAACGATGGGACACTTGATATCGCGTCCTGCCTCATGCCTGTCTCGTTGTTTGCACATCACAGAAGCTGATGGACACTAGGTACTGAAATTTCCAAACTCGTCGCCAAATTTTGAGCTGACTCATAGGCTTGTGTCCTGAAAAAATCTACTTAGTCCGTCAGTTAGATTAGCAAAAAATATTTGACACGTATCTTTTCTTTTGTTACGTAAACCAAAAATTGACGAAGATACGACGCTTTTAAAATTCTCAATACGTCACGCCGTGCTATAATTTTTAGTGCGTTGTGACGTCACGAGCCCCCCCACTCCCGAGTTTTGATGCGTTTTATCTTTGTCAAAATATTCTTGATTTACAAAAACAAAAAATACGTTAGTGGCTAGTTTCTACCATCAATAAATACATCATCGACACGCTAAGAAGCGTGGTCGTGATTTGCGGTCTCCACTCAAGAACACGTCTACCCCAACGGTCATTGGTTCTACGGCTAATATGGCCGACCCATTGCCACTTCAGCTTACTTATTTTGTGAGCTATGTCGACAACTCTGGTTCTCTGTCGGATCACCTCGTTTCATCGAGGGACTCTAAGTATAGCTCGTTCGTCACTGAGCGACCTTGAATTTATGGATCAGCCGTACCGTGAGTATCCATGTTTCGGCCCCGTAAGTCATAACAGGCAGGACGCGCTGGTTGAAGACCTTATTAGTCCTTATAGGCTCTGTGGAATACGCGACGGGAAGACCCGATGAAATTTCCCAGTCGCAATGTGTCGCTTACCAGTAGACACTAAGCGACACATAGCGACTGGAAAACTTCATCCCGTTATGCCCGTTTTGTCCGCTTATTAGACGCCCAATATTATACAGGGTGTAAAAGACCTCATCACGAAGCCGTCAACCAAGCATTCTGTACATCAAAATAAGTAACTTTACGCAAAAAATATTGCTGGGAAACAACTTTCTTTTTTGGGATGAAAAATCATGTTTTGTGGTAGAACTCAATGTAACGCACTCAAAACATTGTGCTGATGAATGGATTGAATAGTACGGGGGTCGTGGAGTAAAGTAAAGTAAAAATCTTACATTAAAAACTTGTATTTAAAAAAAAACTTGTCAAAAAGTTGGAACTTTGACCCCCAATATCTCCGTAACTAGAAGGTTCCCAGGTAGAACAAAAAAATGATCGCAATGACGGGGAGAACAAGTACCTTTCGGCTTCGTTAAGAGGTGTTTTACACCCTTTATAGGTTTACAATAATTGAGCCAACACGACACGATCAGACAATAAGCACACAACAAATCACAGTAAAGTATCCTGTCGCAGCAACATAAAAACGCTGTAGCATCGCATCCATCGCTCACCAACCCAACAAACCCGACTTGCATGCTAATCACCGATAGATGGCATCATTGACATTCGGCTACATCATTAGGTATTGATGACGTGTGGTCCCATGTGGCAGGTGAGCACTTCCCGCGGGCGTTGTTTGTCTGGTAAGGAACGATATTTACATAATGACATTATGTTTATGTGTGGATGGTATTACCATAACAAACGGTTAGGTAGTTGACCTTGACAGTCTCGTTCACCTTCTAATTTATTTTTTATTCATATCTGGCTGAAGTCCGGCCAGTCTTAGTTTTTAGAGCGTCAAAATGATACAGCCCCTAAAACCCTTCGCTTTGTTAAAGGTCTTTTTACATTACACCCATTTTAAAGTACTGAAGTATCTATGAAAACCTTGTGTCTGTAATCTGTTCTTACCGGTTTGACTGACGCCTTCGTGTCTGGCTGATGACAATAGGGTCATCCCCTATTACATAGGACTCCAACATAACTGGCGAAGTCTGGGGTGTACCTTATACCATATCGATGAGGTCTCCCAGCCTAATTAAAATTAATTATTAGAAAAACTATGGCTATAAACAAACCCTGGCCACCTGCCTGCCTGGCCTGGCTGAGAGCAGCGGTGGCCCAGTGGTGGCGGCCCCGACTTACGAACATTAAGTCGTGGGTTCAAACCCAGGCAGGCGCATTACTTTGTGTAATTTATTTCATCACCACTGCTCTCAAAACGGTGAAGGAAAACATCGTGAGGAAACCGGCATGTCCTAGAACCAAAAAATTCGAAGACATGTGACATCTACCAATCCGCACTGGGCCCGCGTGGTGGATTATAGCCCTTACGCAAAATACGCGCTTTGACGTGGAGTTGCGGACACCAGCCCGTTATACAATATATACAACAAACCCTGGTCTGGTTAAATTCTTTCGCCATCACTTACCAAAGGGAATCAGTCAATCACCTAAATTTAGAAGGTTTCCACTCTTTATCTCATTATGTTATTACGAACACACATCCTACTCAAATCTGTGTGACAATCTCTTCAAAAGACCATCTCAGACACTAATCTGCATAGTCCTATGTCAGTTGACCAAGATTCTGTCTGGAGCTCAAAAGACGACCTCTGAGTTTGTTTGTTTTTGATTTTTTTGATTTTAGATTTTTCTTCTCAGAGTAGTCAGATATGAAACACCGGTTACCGGCCCCATCTATTTTTTTTAAATAACATCTACTCGTACAAGTGTTTGTAATAATAACCTATTTAAAAAATACATCATTTATGGTTGAGTTAGTTTACAAGTTGTGAGTCAACTTGTAAACTAATTCAACTTTAAATGATGTTTACAAGTGAGAAAAACTGAAAACATTCAAATGACAAATAAAAATGGTGCTATCAAATTAGAATTTAGGTGATTACAATAATCAAACGGGTCGGGATGCTTTTGGGACCAGGACCGCGGTCCCGGATTCCCCCTAAATATTTTTGAGTGGTATTTTGGGACCACAAGAAAAAAAACAAAGTTTTTTAAGTGGCACTGTACCTAAATTAGCATCCATAGGTAAGTACAAACTTCACAGGTCACCTTCTTTCGAACACGCATCGTTCACGGTGTGTATTTAGCACAAAGCCACACGTATCGTGATACCTGGTGATACGTAATCTATTATTTCCCGAGTATCAGATTATTTGGCCAGCACATAATACGGCCTACATACATATTTCTGTCTGATAGGTACTCTATCATTATCAGTTGCTTGTTTGCAAAACCATTTTCAGTCTGTTTATTTTGTGAAGTCCGCAAAACAATGGAACTCTATTAAAGTTTTGTATTGAGAGTTTACCTAAATCTAACTTATAAAGAGGAAAGATTTGTATTTTTGTATTTAACGAATAAACTTAAAAACTACTGGACCGATTTTAAAAATTCTTTCAGCAATGGATAGCTACATTATCAGCGAGTAACATAGCCATATATTTTATCCCCGTACTCCGACGGGAACGGGAACTACGCGGGTGAAACCGCGTGACGTCCGCTATAGTATTTAAATAAAACAACATTATGCTTTGCAACCCCCGTAGGATTAAGCAGATGTGTAGAAGAATGTACACCCACGTTTCTCCAGTTATGATTAAGTCCCATGTAATAGGGGGTGAGCCTATTGCCCTGAAAAGAGTGTCCATGGAGTTTCTTGCCCATTCTTCTCCATGAGATCTACTATTTTCGAATGTGCAACTACAGTACATTTACAGTTATTATATGCCTGCCTGTGGCTGGACTGTCGGTAGCTTATTTTTGACAATGAAAAAGTAACTGTCACGCATTGAGCTATTACTAGGTACTACGTATAGAGAAGACACCGCGAACAAAATCAGGTGGCCTACCATGACGTCTTAAAGCAGGATCGTTTTAATCTTGTTCCAGTGTGGGAAAGAGATGGCGCTAGACATCCTCTATAGCTCCTTCTCTTACTCACACTGGAACAAGATTAAAACGATCCTGCTTTAAGACGTCATGGTAGGCCACCTGTGCTCCGGTCAACTGCTGTCGGCTGGCCGCAGTTTACTCAGTCGCTTGCTTTTTTTTTTATGTATCGCATCTCGCAGTTCAGTCTAGAAGACTGGCTACTGCTTAACCGGGCTAGACCTGTGGATGTCTTGTATTTAAGGCCTCCAGCCTCAGCCTGGGTCATAACTAAAAACTAAGCGACCACACAATAAGGGCACCCCCTGTGGGGTACGAACCTTGGCTTAGGGCGTCGCTGGGGGAGGGCAGCAAGGGGACAGGCTGGACCTGAGTTAAAAAATTAGGGGCTGGTTTAATACTACTTGCTCGGGTCGGGGGGGCAGTCCATTGCTCGCTATACAGAACATCTATATACGGGGTTGGCCGCCCCCCGCGCGCCTCGCACTGCGCACAGATTTTGTTCGCGCTGTCTTCTCTATACGTAGTCTAGTAATAGCTCAATGCTGTCACGGGTCTATTTGAAATAAATGCTTTCAGTTTGAGTTTGCCATTGCAATCAACCGGGAATAGATTCAGATTTCGTAGCTGTTCCTCAAAAAATCCTGATGGTAAAACCTAATCGCGTTTTGCCCGACCTGGGAATCGAATCCAGGACCTCATTGTCAACAGTTGCGCTTGCCATCATTATACCAACGAGGGAATCAAGAACCTGTTTTAAAGTCTGCAAGAAAAAAGGACAGTTTTTAAAGTTATCAGATAACTTTAAAAACTGTTTTTTTTTTCTTGCAGACTTCTAAAACAGGTTTTTTCTCCAGAACAGAACAGAACCAGAACTGAACCCAAAACCAGAACTAGAACCCAGACCCAGAACTGTTGTTTTTTTTTAAACTTATAAACAACGACCTGTTTTCCAATGTTTATTGGGTTCCGTAATGTGGTAACATAGGTACTAAGTTTTCATTCCTAGTTTTTAAAGATCTTTCTAAATTTCATGACATTGGTGTTGTGAGCACAAACTAAACTTAATTTAGGCTATTGCTATCTTTTACTAAAAGGCAGCGCGAGAAAAGGACGGCTATAGCTATGAACTAAGTTAGAGATGTCAAACTAGTTTATGCCTTGCGCTTCACCGTGTTTTTAGTCGACATGTTTTTACGTGCACCCTTCATCTGTATAGAATTATTATATTAGTTCCACCTTAATTTGACAGCTCTAAATTACGTCCGTCTCTTTCTCGTTATATTAGAGAGAAAAAGATAGCAATAGCCTAAATTAAGTTTAGTTTGTGCACAACAGAATCGACACCAATATATACGAGTATCTAGTTCCCAGCCTCGACACAATAGAACGATGTTCGTCTTATTTACTCGGAAAACCCGCTGACGCATGTGCCAACAAAGGTGGACCGCAGACGCTGCCCATCGAGACGTAGAAGGATGAAGTCACATGCGACGCCGACGACATGCTTGATGGATGACATTGATTTCAACCTACGTCCTAGTAAGAGCACGCAGTGTACCTACCTAAACGTAACGTAAATACCTAGATTTTAACATTAATAATAAGTACCTACTCGTTTTGCAAATACCTAGGGACTATTTTCATAATTTTAAGATTTAATTCATATCTATCGGTCACTGGTTGTGCTTGTTGCAAACAATTTAACTAAAATGCTACTACAATAGAGGATAATTAATTGTATTTCCGATTCAAAAATCGACGTATTTTACGTTAGGTAAGTACGTTTACTCCACGCGCTGTGCTGAATAGTTTGACATGGGTTTGTGGTTTTACGTAGCTATTGAAGAGAAATAAAGCTCCATGATTCTGACGTTTATTTGTCGACACAGTTGGCGCAGTGGCTGAGCGATTGGCTTCTGCTACGCTGCGTATCGTGGGTTCGATTCCCGCATGGATCGAAAATTTGTGACCTCTTTAGGCTGTAGGCCTGTAGGCCATTGTACTTGTTCCGAGTCTGTTTGCCTTTTCAAGCTTGCTTTGAAAAAGTGAAAACATAATTATTTATTATTCATTTATTTAACACTTCAAGCACAAAGTACAGAGGCGGACTTAATGCCATGTGCATTTTCTACCAGTCAACCTTACCTACCTTCGTTCCTTAATTACCTATACCTCTTGGTTAGACTGAACCTACATTATACATAGGTTCAGTCTTATCGTATTACCCAGACAAGGATACGCATGCGCAACGGGAAGTGCAGTACGGCGGCATACGAGTGCCATTTTCCTTCCTTCTCAGTTCATACCTACCAAAATAAACACTAGTAAATAGCTTTAATTACCTACAGTTCAATGTTTCTTGTCCAGGAGTTCCAGGACTAAACGATAAAATTTAGCCAATTTAATGGCTAAATACTGCTAATTGGACAGATGTTGGCCCAGCGGCTACGGTTATTTAGGTAAACTGTCGAGCTGTTTATTTGTAGCACGAACATACTATCACGCCTGTTATTCCAGAAGGTTTCGGCTGAGGAGTATCTAAGTGTACACCAACCCCCTTATTTCGCCTGTTCTGTTTAAGATAAGGAAGGGTGAGCTCATTGCCATCAAGTTTACAAATGCTACTGAGAAATTCCTGATGGGAAAACACAATAATACTTTGCCCGACCCGAGAATCGAACCGAAGACTTTATGCCCACCAGTCCCACTTGTGACCACAAGATCAACGAGGCAGTCTATGGTAGCAATGTTTGAGAGAAATCCTTTAAAATTTAGTTGAGAGTACAATAATAGGCTTTTGTCCACCACCAATAAATTGCAAATCTATTTAGTCCGTCAGTTAAATGATTGGAAAATAATGGACACGTATTTTTTGTTTTTGTAAATCAGTGAATATTGAAGTTAAAAAAACTGTCTGTTTGTTGTTTTTTTAAAACGCATCAAAACTCGAGAGTGGGGGCTCGTGACGTCACAACGCACTAAAAATTATAGCACGGCGTGACGTTTTAAGAATTTTAAAAGCGTCGTATCTTCGTCAATTTTAGTTTACGTAACAAAAGAAAAAATACGTGTCAAATATTTTTTGATAATCTAACTGACAGAATAATTAGATTTTTTTAGGACACAAGCCTATTCTGCTAGTGGGCTCATCACCATCTTTCTGCCCTTGTCTCATGTTACTTCAGGTCGGCGCAACACATTTTTTTTCAATTCTCCCTTGTCAACCACCACGCTATCATTAACTCCTTTTTCCTTCATATCATTCCTCACACAATCCATCCATCGTTTCCTTGGTCTTCCTCTCCCTCTCCATTAATTAACATTTATATTCATCACTCTTTTAGTCACATGCGATTCTTCCCTCCTCATCACATGCCCATACCAAGACAGTCGATTCCCTTTCAACTTTTCTGTAACTGGCGCAACTTTCAAACTTCCTCTAATATCTCATTCCTTATTTGATCCATTCTTGTCACACCACACATCCCCTCAACATTCTCATCTCCGCTACACGCAATCTTTTTCATCCATCTTCTTCACAGCCCAGCATTCCGATCCATACAGTACGACAGGTCTAATCATGGACTTGTGAGGGGCAGCCGTGGGTCGCAGTGGGCTGATTTAGTTAAAAAAATACCAAAATGCCTATGATAGCTGAAAACTTCACCACAAATAATGTATTTACGTACGTATCTATCGCGGAATTCTGACGCAGGCAGGTGTAAACAAACTACGGCACTTGCATGTCCAATCTACAGCACCTGTATTAATGAATGCTAGGCACGTGGTACAGTCCACGTGTGACTGTTATTTATTAGGAGGTATCCAGCTAAATAGGTACTACTATGTATTGAACACGAACGTCTAAATAAATACTCTGAATACATAGTACTTAGTCACGCAGTTTTGGTGAAATTACATAATAGGTGTAAAAATCCCCTGATCGAAGCCGAATGGCACTTGTTCTACCCTACATATCATAGCATGTTTTGTTCTAGAGAACATTCTTTCTTCTAGTTACGGAGGTATTAGGGGTCCCAACTTTTTGGCAAGTTTTTTTTTAATAAGTAGGCTAAAAACTTGTAGGTAGTTTTTAATGTTGTACTTGTAACACTTGTAACTTTAAATACCTAACTACCGTAACTCCCGTACTATTCAACGCATAATATCGGCACACGACCCGAATGGCGTAGCGGTAGTGAGGCTGCCTTACGTTCTAAGGGTCCCGGGTTCGAATCCCGGTAGGAGCAAATGTTTGTGTGATGAGCATGGACATTTGTTTCCGACTCATGAATGTTTATATGTATAATAAGTATGTAGGTATTTACTTTTTTTTTTCATTTTTTTTTTTTTTTAGTTTGTATTTATTTTATTTTGTATGTATTTTTGTGTTGTACTAGATGGCGCTGTGTGTTAATGACCAGCGATTTTTTTTTTTTGTTTTTTTTTTTACAATATTTTGAGTGCGTTACATTGAGTCCTATCGTAAAACGGGTTTTTTTACCCCAAGTCGTTTCCTAGCAATAATTTTTGCGTAGAGCTAAGCACTTATTTTGACACCGGTTTCTAATTATGCTATTTAAGTACTTATCTAATTAAAAAAAAACAATCCTTGATTGATCGCGTCTAAGTAAACTTTCATTTGTTTCGAAAAACTGTTTCCCATTTTTGTCAACATTTTAGTTCAGTTTCAGTACAAATTCGTGAACGAATCGAATAGGTAGGTACCTATACCTAACATAAAATAAATAACGCACTAAGCAGTCTCTACAGATATAAGAGGAGGTATCATGGGTGCGTTGCGATAAAGCTGGATAATTATCTATCACACGCGCCTGTTATTGATAAAAGACTTGTTTTTCGATGCCCATCCCATCAAACCAAAATATTACAAGGTTGATTGGTATGGCGCGCGTGTATAAAGGGTGTAAAACACCTCTTAACGAAGCCGAAAGGCACTTGTTCTCCTCGTCATTGCGATCATTTTTTTGTTCTACACCATACCTGGGAACCTTCTAGTTACGGAGATATTGGGGGTCAAAGTACCAACTTTTTGATAAGTTTTTTTTTAAATACAAGTTTTTAATGTAAGATTTTTACTTTAAACGCCTCCACGACCCCCATAATATTCAATCCATCCATCAGCGCAATGTTTTGAGTGCGTTACATTGAGTTCTAACACAAAACATGATTTTTCACCCCCCAAAAAAAAGTCGTTTCCCAGCAATATTTTTTGCGTAAAGTTACTTAGTTTGATGTACAGAATGCTTGGTTGACGGCTTCGTGATGAGGTCTTTTACACCCTGTAGAGAGAGAGAGAGAGAGGCAAAAGGAGTATGTACGGATCGTAGCAGTAGCAGTTGGCGTACTGTGGTTTCTGCCTACCCCCATGGGAAAAAGCCGTGAGTTTATGTATGGCTTGGTGTGGTGACGGAATTTAGTGCGGTGGTAGTATTTCCGTTAAAGAGCTACTACATAAAGAGGTACCTACAAGTTTTCATGTATTTGGATGTCAAATAAACTGCCGCCTTCAGCATTTTTCTCAGCTAATGTTGAGCGAACATCGTCTTCTACGGACGTCTGCAAAATGCAGGTTGCGATTTCAGAGGCGTCCCTGAGACTGAAATGTGTCGTGTATTAAGGCCCTTCTAACCCTAAAATTAGCAACTCTATTTGTGGTGGTTCAAACTTCGTTTGAAATACTGTTAGAATAAAGTTCTAATCAGCTTGCACTACAAAGCGGTTGTTACGTCAGGCACTGCGGCCGAATAGTGCGAAATGAGTGGTTTTTTGCGATTTAAAAAAACCTATTGATTGGACTAAAAAAATAAAACACATAAGACCTGCTTTATAGTTAGTTCAGTTAGTATGCAAAGTTTCATGATCTAATTGGCTTCCTCTTTGGGAGAGAGATTGATCATACATAATCCACCGGGCCGGCTCTGTGTTGGTTGATATATAACATTCTACTATTGAACCATTACCTTCCTGATCTTGTCCCATGTTACTTGGGGTCGGCACAGCACGTTTTTTTCTTCCATTTTGCTCTGTAAACCGTCTGTTTAAGAAATCAGCACCAGGAAACTTTGCAAGCGTTTTTTTTGTTTTAGGATAAAAACATTTTTTTTATCGTTATTTAGATCTATAGTGTTACCTATGTTTCAAGGGCCCTGTTATCATTATCACAGATTTGGTTAGCGTAGTGTGGAGTGTATGAGTAGGTAAGCGTAGAATTTTGATAAGTTATTGTAAGTAAAGATACATAGATTGACACAATTGTTAAATAGGCTTGTGTCCTGACAAAAAATATTTGACACGTATTTTTTCTTTTATTACTTACCAACGTAAACCAAAATTGACGAAGATACGACGCGACGCTTTTAAAATTCTCAATACCTCACGCCGTGCTATAATTTTTAGTGCGTTGTGACTTTGTGAGTGTTGTGACGTCACGAGCCCCCACGTCACGCCGTGCTATAATTTTTAGTGCGTTGTGAGTGTTGTGACGTCACGAGCCCCCACTCCCGAGTTTTGATGCGTTTTATCTTTGTCAATATTCATTGATTTACAAAAACAAAAAATACGTGTCCATTATTTTCCAATACTCTAATTAACGGACTAAATAGATTTGCAATTTATTGATAGTGGAAACTAGCCTATTGACATAATTTGTCATTTCACGATAAAGTTAATGATAGGTAAGTCGAATCAATAACAAATCAACATTAGCAACAATATTTTATTTTCCTTATTGAGTTGAATGTCGAATATGAATTTTGTTATGCTTGCATCTTCTACAACAACAATAATTATAATTTGCCTATCTTTTTCCCATCCAGGTATGTTGGGGTCGACGTCGACCAGTCTAACCGGATGCAACTAAATACCAGTATTTAACATGGATGTCTATCTGACCTCCACATAACCCAGTTAGTACTGGGTAATACGATCGATTCCCCTCGGTAGACTAGGTATTTGTCAGACTTTCGGACTGACTACCTGCTAACGCCTGACAAGATCTACCAATGACATCTTGGACCATACATGCTTTCGGCGTTTCCTCCCGCCCGATTCGGTGTAGGAACCTCCCGAAAACACCGTGTCCGGTGAGGACCTGCGTCAGGCGGAAGGTGAGGACGCCGTGGCGTCTCTCAAGCCTCAAAGAGGGGACTTACCGACACTATTGTGGCGTGCGATACACGGGGTTGCGACAGTCGCTCTCTCCATGTCGCCATGAGATCACGCCGGAAGTCTGTCCGCTGCGCGACAATTTGCCGCGACAGCGGAGTTTCCCCCCGGCGTAGCGCCTCCGCGCGCCATTCATGCAGGCGCGCGAGGACTATCGCCTCCAGATCCCATGGCGGCAATCCGGCTAGGAGGCTCGCCGCCTCGCGGGAGATCGTGCGGTACCCCCGGGCCAGCCTTACGGCTACCACCTTTTGGGGCGCGTTCAGGTAGTGGGCGGCTCGCCGCCTCAATGAACGCGCCCACACCGGGGCCCCGTAAAGGGCCAAGGACTTCCGGCAGGAGGCGTTTGGCCCCCCCAGGTTGGGCAGGAGCCGCCTAAAGGCAGCCCCGGTCCGTTACAGTTTGGGGGCCAAACGTTGAAAATGCTCCACGAAGTTCCATCGGCTGTCGAGGACGAGTCCCAGGTACTTCAGCGTCGACTCGACGCCGACGGATACCCCTCCTACCGTCAGTGAGGATCCCGGAGGTGGCGCATTCCGAGGCCATGAAAGCACATGGCCTCAGACTTGTGCAATGCCACCTCGAGACCCAGTTGCCGGATCCTCTCAACGACTATCGCAACCCCGCGTGTCATTATTGTACCTACCTAACCTTGTGTACGGTCGACCAATTTTCAACGTAGTCCATAAGGGTGACAATGGCAGACCCTCAGTGAACTCAATAGTACCTATAATTTGCTTAGCGTACATGCTCACTTGGTCCAAAATAGAATAGGTACATTTCCTCATTCATCATACGGTTGGTCTGACGAGGTTTAATTTTGGTCACACAATACTTGCTGACGTATTTTCCGGTCTGGGTTTGACAACCTTTGGTACGGATTCATATAATTTATGACTTTGAATGTAGGTATCTAGGACAGGACTAGACCTATTTTTTGCACCTATTATTCCTATTAAATAAGTACCTACTCAATTAGAGTAGATATCTTACGGCATCTTGCAGGTAGCTTGCTCAATTAGGTACTTACCTTGCATATTTACGACTTATTTTTAAAACTATGCACCTAATTATTCTAAAGGATTTAGAATTTCCTTAAATATCCTTCGGGATTGTGATTGGAAATGCCGAATGCGTTTAGGATTTGGATCGGAGTGCTAGTTAGAGCAGCGGCGGCCCAGTGGTGGCTGCACCGACTTACAAACAGTCAAACCCAGGTTCATTACTTTGTGTAATTTATTTCATCACAACTGCTCTACAAACGGTGAAGGAAAACATCGTAGGGATACCGGAAAGTCTTAGAACCAAAATTTCGAAGATTATGTGACATCTACCAACCCGCGCTGGGCCCGTGTGGAGGATTATAGCCCATTCCCCTGATAGAGAAGAGAACGTGTGTCCCAGCAGTGGGAACATTATAGGCTGATTATTATGTTAAGCTAGTTTGCAGGTACAGGAAATTCACTCGTTCATAACTATCAAAAGGTGGGTGACCCAGTGTGACGTGAATTTGTTATTTGCCGACGACGCACCGCAATGACCCAATGAATAAACATGCGTAATGCACTAGTGAAACATGTTACGAATGTTTATTTTGTCAAAATTACGTCTTGTCTAGTGTTAGTGTTACTAACCTTGATTTTAATACTGCTAGGCACAGACATTACCTACACATACACAGACATAGACACATGCATAGACATTACCTACCTAAGGCTTAATTAAGTAAATACATAGTAGAGTTTATACTCTCTGTTTATAAAGAATAAGTAATAAAGCTTCCAAAAAACAAATTAACTTCCAACGATCTGTGGACTGTGGTTGACTGTACCTAACACTCGAATTACCGAAAAATTAACCGACAAAAAACATGAGCTTATTCAAACTACCGTACTTTACATCTCTACGAAAAATAACAAACTTCTAAAAAAAATACAAATTTTCCGAAAAATTACTAAGCTTCCGAAAGCATGTTCTTGTAATGTATAATAATTGTTTTCTTAAACTCTAAAATTTAGGATGCAAGAGCGAGCGAAGCGTGCTCAGGACAGGGTAACTCCGACTCCGGACAGGGGAAGGTTCGAAGGGGACGGCGGGGTCTTGAGAGACTCCGCCATCCCTTTCGTGTTAGGTTACTTTAAACCCTGGCCTGCAGACAGAAATAGGAGCCTCGCGTAGCAGGGCTACATCGCCTTATTACAACAATATTTTGTCATTTATCTCTACGTTGATTTATTCCTTTTTCATTTATTTTATAGTTTATAACGAAATTTAAGCTGGTGGTAAAATATTACGTCAGCAAATGCTGCTGTATTGTTTTTCGGGATTTTCAGTATTCTATTCGGTCGTTTCTTTGTCCTATCAGTTGTCGGAAGATCACACACAGATACAGGGTGTGTAAACCGACCCTTCACGTAGCCGCCAACCAAGTATTATGTATATCAATAGTAACTTTACGTAAAAAATATTTACTGCAGGGAAACGACTTTATTTTGGGATGAAAAATCTCGTTTTACGTTAGTAAGAGTAGGACTCAATGTAACGAACTCAAAATATTGTGCTCATGGATGGATTGAATAAAGAAACATTTCAGAAATCTTACATAAAAACATAATTATTTTGCTAATTTATACATGAATGACTGAATCGATTAAAAATTAATAAAGTAGGTACCTACTTACCAACTAATATGAATTGGTTTTGCCAATGATTCAACTTTGTTTTTCTAATCAGAAATCTTATGTCCAGTTGCTAATTACCAACAGGTGGGTCGATTAGGTAGTTACCCTTATCAAAAATAATTTCGAGTACATTCATACTTCTTGTTTTAACAATGACATAAATTAAATTACAATGATTAGGTACCTATATTAGTGATAATTGATAAAATAATGTCGTATGTTCAGAATTTTCACGTTTTTCACAATTCGTTGAAATTAATAACAACACTTTACTTTTTGTTCATTCTGTTTTGTCTTTTATTCGGCATCTCTTACTACCTATGTTTGGTTTAGAAAATGAGGCTGACATGCGGCTATGGATAAAAGCCTGTTATAAAATAAAGAATCCATTTTTTTTCAAGTCATAGTCATATAAACACGAAATCAAAAGAATACATTATTGAGTTAGTGAGTACGGATCTAATAATGTTTTTTGGTTTTTGGCATCATTCAATAAAAATAAGGAATTTTCTCAGTGAGTGATAAAACGTGGAATGAAAATAAACTGAAAATTCACTCAAGTGAACCCTGAGAGTGAACCATACATTCGAATGGAGCGTCTGATATCAGCTTAAAGAAAAGGGCTCCGTGAAGTATAAAATTGTTTAAAGTGAGACTTGATAAGTCATACCACAGTAGGTATACCACATCCGGTGGAAGATCTCACAGGGCTAATAAAGTAATATAAACTTTAAATTGCTATATTAGTGTGTACTAACGAATGGAGAAATACCCCAACCCCCCCCCCTCCCCTCCCTCCCGTTTTTAGTGTTAATGAGAATGGAGTAAACACTCGCGTCCAATCAAAACTAATAGCAATTTGAAACGCACAGTAGCACATTACCCATTTTAATTGTTAAACTTTACACTTCTACAGTCTACCGAATGGACAAATTAGTTCATTTTAACATTCACAAACACGTACTACCCATTTCCCGGACAAATGGAGCGTTGGATTATATATTTTTTTCCTATGAAGTTTTCTAAACACCGTTCTTAGCAGAGGGTAAGAGGATTTTCATACGAAAAATAAAGGCTGCGTTTGTTACTGTTAGTGCGCAAACAACGACGAGTACTCCATTTTGACAAGGCATGACGACAGTATCAAAAAATTGCAAATCTATTTAGTCCGTCTGTCCGTTAGTTAGAGTATTGAAAATTAATGGACACGTATTTTTTGTTTTTGAAAATCAATGAATTTGACAAAGATAAAACGCATCAAAACCCAGGAGTGGGGGCTCGTGCCGTCAGAACTAGGTAAACATTATACCTAGGCGTGACGTATTGAGAATTTTAAAAGCGTCATATTTTCGTCAATTTTGGTTTACGTAACAAAAGAAAAAACACGGGTCAAATATTTTTTGATAATCTAACTGACGGACTAATTAGTTTTTTTTTGTCGTCTCGCCTATGCTCTGTGACAGTCTGATAATATTATCGGGCACGTCCGCTCTGCCATAATATGTATTAATCTCAGACTGCATCTGATAGAAATAAAATTACGCTCAAGACATTTCGGCTTTATTAAGAATCATTTAATCTAAAATCTTAATTGGTTAGGTTAGGCATTACGAAAACGAATAATAAATAAACTTGTGTAGTAGGACTTTTGTACTAAGGCCATTTTAATCTCAACATTTCTCCAGTCCTCCAGCTTTACAATGGCAATGCCTTTGATTTTGACATTTCATCAACATTCTTTGCGCATAGACTCGCACGTGGGACTTGAATATGTTTAACAAAATAGCAAAATACCACAGCGGCTTTAGCTTACCCTGTGGGGATTATAGGCGTGATAGTTATGTTAGATTCTTAACGTTGTTGAGCAGTGTTTTTCAAAAAATGATGAAGCAAAGAATTAGGAATTTCTTTCAAAATACAACCATCGGTTTCATAGAATGTTTTTGTGATAAAAAATTGATTTCATTGCGACATATTTTCCTTTTTTTGGAGTTTCTTTCCTTCAAAGTCAATGGTAGTAAAAAAGATAAACACCAAATTAAGGAAAACCTTTCCTTGTCCGCAAAGCATGACAGACAGAACGTCCAACCACTTTTGTCTGCAGGAATGTTCAATGCGTCAGTTATATACCTAAAATCGTAAAGGATTATGTGATTTTGTATCAAAATGATAAGATATAATGTCGATTAATTGACATAATTAATTCTCTTGCGAACACACCAAAACTTAGGTAAGTACGAAAGTATACCTAGTTGCCACTTGTTGCGCAAGAGTTTGTTGCCTTGTCATGTTGTGAAACAGCTGTTTGATAACAATAAGATAACATCACGCCTGTTATTCCCGTAGGGTGAGGCAGAGGTGTACAGTCACGACACGAGCACCAATATGTAAACACTTAACAACTTTTAAAAGTATTTTTATGCTACCTGTTCTGATCAAAATTTCATGTTGTTACGAACCTAGCATTCTGGAACTCATATCTCCAAGTTACAATCGTTATTTCTCGCGAAAATTGCTTTTAAATTTATTTTTATTTTATTTTATTGGGAACAACAAACAATTACATAATAAAGCATAGAGAGACATAAAACTTAAAATTACCAATTATGTAATCAGCAGAGTGTTATTCACAGAATAAAAGTAAAATATTAATAACACGCTTCAAAGAGAAGTTAAAAGTACCAAAGATATAAATGAAAATAAAACAGTTATTTTAAACTTTTGAATAATTAAAAGTAAGTGCACTGATTATGACACAAATAATGACCTACAATAATCTAGAGTTAATTAAAGGACAAGATGTCTGCCTCGTGTGTCGAGTTTCGGAATTTTACACGCGTTACACAGAATAAATCGATGTCAAGAAAGAAAGATTTAGGAAAATGTCATATTGGTGCTCGTGACTGTACCTAATAGTACCTACACGCGATTTTCGCCAGTTATTTAATACAGGACATCGACTATTGCCATCAACCGGGCATAAATCCAGACTCCTATTGAGAAATTCCTGATGGAAAATACCAAAAAACACTTTGCCCGACCCGGGAATCGACCCAGTACCTAATGCTCAGCAATCGCGCCTACGTCCAACGAGGCAGTTGGTAATTCTACAATAGGGCGTATCAGACAATTAGTGCGTAACAGACTTTCAATCACAATCAGAAGAAGTCTAAACGGGATTTCTAAAATCCATTGCTTCAAGTTTTTAAACTATTTATTATGTGTGTAAACTGTAAGACCAGTAAAACGACTATCCCGTTCGCCATGCGTCATTTTATAATCCTTTACCGCTGTAAAGAATAATAAAATTAAATAATAATTGACAGGTTCGGCTTCTGAAGCTAAAGTCACTTTTTTTTTTTTGATGTCGGTTTTATTTTTTGCAAAAAAGATTTTTTTATTTATTTTTCCATTTTTAGTTGTTCCCAAACAAGTCGCCATGAATTTGTTTTACGTTATTAACAATATCTTTCATGGTAATAGGCTTAACCCCAATAAAAGGAACTTAACATTTATTTAATTACAACGGTTGTATTTAAACCATTTACTGTAACTAAAAGAGTAAGAGATAACATAAAATTAAAATGTACAAAATAACAAAGTAAAGGTTCACACATTCACAGATTCCTCTCACAATAGGTACTTCTGACATGTCAATAAAATCTTTGTCCATCCATTCGCAAACATACCTAACTGTCGAAATCTGGGTGTATTGTTCACATCTGCGTACCCCCTCAAAGCATACAGGCGTGATGTAACGTCATGATGTTGTATTATAAACAATAAACATCCAAGCGATTGCAGTAATAACGACAGATTTGCCGTCTATTTTTAAAGAGTTCCATTGTATATCTCCGAAGATCAGCATCAGATCTTCACTAAATTTAAATGGGACCACCTCAGGAGTATACTCTTTCAAATAAAGAAAGAATTTTGTGAATCGGTCATCAAATGGGGGAGAAATCAGGTAACATACAAAAAAATAAAAATACATACACACGAACATATAACCTCCTCCTTTTTTGAAGTCGGTTAAATATACATAAGTCTTGTACGTGCTGTGGTACATGTTACAAGTTTACTTTAAGAAAGCAAACGAGTGTTTTGCTACAAATCTGATCTTAACCCCAAAACTAGGCCTTGACCTGTATTTTAGGGGAAAAGAGGGAGCCGTATTTTTATTTTCACCCAAGATTCAGTAGAAGAAACTTATTTTGTATGACTCTTAAAATAGACTCAAGCTGTGGCGAGGTAGTGCATCCTACCAATCCCTGTTCGTTCCACCTGCTAAAAATCTCCGACCGGGACATGAATAGGCATGACAACAGTATAAAAAAAATGCAAATCTTAAATAGATTTGCATTTTTTTTATATTTTATGTCCGTCAGTTAGAGTATTGCAAATTAATGGACACGTATTTTTTGTAAATCAATGAATATTGACAAAGATAAAACGCATCAAAACTCGGGAGTGGGGGGCTCGTGACGTCAGAACTAGCTAAAAATTATACCTAGGCGTGACGTATTGAGAATTTTAAAAGCGTCATATTTTCGTCATATTTTATTTACGTACCTAACAAAAGAAAAAACACGGTTCATATATTTTTTGATAATCTAACTGACGGACTAATTAGTTTTTTTTTGTCATCTCGCCTATTGCCATGGCTGACCAGAAAGTCTTTAAATTTAAATAGACGCCGGACCCAGGTTGGCCGCAGTAAGAAAAACCTGCTCAGGTGGAGATTCATTAATGACTCTTCCCTGGAGTGTAAATGTGGTGCTGTTCAACTAACGATGGGGCACTTATTATCGTGTCCTGCGTGTCCTGTTGTTTGTTCACTACAGGAACTGATGGACGCTGCCGAAAGCGCCAATCTAGTAGCTCAGTTCTGGGCCGACACAATTTAAATTGCCACCGACACGCTAAGAAGAAGAATTTTTTTATCGATAAGAAAATTAAATTAGATTTTTTAGTTGTTTGTAAGCAAACAATGCGAGCGAGATCGATTTTGTGAACAGTGGGCCTAGCATAAATGCGAGTCATAACGTAAATCGAACGATTTTTGAATCGAAAATACAACACATCTGTAGCATTTTGCACCTTGCTGAGATAGGAGCCTTTTGGCCTTGCACAGGACCATTTTAATTGTTTTTTATTTTTCTCCTGTTTACTTTTTTATATAATTTTGTCATGTCTATTATTTCTTTTTTTCTGTTATGTCCTGTGTAAGTTCAATAACACTTTTCTTTCTTCTTTCTTGTCTTTATTTTTGTTTTCATTTTGGCGACAAAGACAATGGGGGCTATCGTTTTTGAGCTCACCAGATGGCGCCACTATCGAGTAAGGTCTTGTCAATAATTCTATTTTATTCTTTAAAGTACCAATAACGTCATAAAAAGTTTATTTTATTACGTATAACAACATAGTGTAAACTGCAGACACATATTTACAATATTCTCCCTAAAATTAGCAAGCATGAAACATTTAAAAATCACTCTACCTCCAAGTACCTCTAACAAAGAAGATCCTAAGTTGCTAATTCAAATCTCCAAGTCATAATTATTCAAGAATGGCTCAGTCTAGAACACAATCGTGAGTATTAGTATAAATACGTGATAAAAAAGCAGGCAAAGCGCGAACACTGTATGACATCTGACATTTCGGAAGACCTTACTCTACACTACCGCCTCTAGCGGCGAATTCATGCGCGATAGCCCCCATTGGACAAGAACAACATAAGGATCACACATGGAAATGAATCATCATCATCCATTTTCCCAACTATGTTGTGGTCGACTTCCAGTCTACCCGGATGCTGAATACCAGTATTTTACATGGAGCAACTGCCTATCTGACCTCTAATAAGTAGTAATACCTACTAGTAATGCTATGACCATTTGTTACGGACTGGTTGACAGTCTTTCAGGTCATTGACTACCTGTGTAACGACTGTCAAAGATCTACAAACGTCAGTCAGGACCAACGGCTTAACGTGCTTTTCCCGCAGGCACAGAGGAAACTTGCGATGTAATTGACGGTCACCCATATTCGGACCAACCAGGACCTAGGCAAGCGCTGCTTAACCTTGAGGATCGACCCGTGCGTTTGTTACTTTTTAGTCACGACTCTCAAACTTAGGAATCAATTTTTATTCAATACGATGAACCTGGAGGCTTAACGTGCTTTCCGAAACTCGATCTGAATACGCAGAAATGAATAAAATCTTAAAAATAAATAAATAATATGTGCGTAACGACTATTTCCAATGTTGAAATTGTTGGAATTCACGTTACATTTGCGTCACACGTTCATACTACGGCTTCAGCAAGAAGTATTTCAAGTATTTTGTTGTTCGCTTAAAATTCGCTGAGTTTTAGTTTGTTTAGTAACACCCGTGTCATGTTTATAATTAGGCTCCATTGTTTAACACGATTATTATTAATTTATAATGCTTGAGAGACAAGAGAAGAGAAGAGAGTAAAATAATATTTAGAATTATGTACCTACTAAAAGTTGAGGTTTTTTTCATGTAAATTCATCAGGGGAGGCTGAAAGCAAGGAGTTTAGGGCTTTACCCAGCATTATAATGTTAGTTAGGTACATTCCAGTAGTTGACTGCTTCGTTGGACGAATGGTCGCAAGCGCGACTGCTGAGCTTGGGGTCCTGGGTTCGATTCCCTGGTCGGGCAGTGTTATTGGGTTTTTCCATCAGGATTTTTTCAGTAGCAGCCACATAGTGTGGATTTGTGCACGATTGATGGCAATAGGGTCGCACCCTATTACATGGGACTTAAAACAATACCTACCGGCGAAGTGTGGGTGTACTATTAGTTACACGTCGGCTTAACCTTTCGGGGATTACAGGCGTGATGTATGTGTTATGTTTATGTTATGTGTACGTTCCTATCCATCCAAGTTCTAAAACTATCAATATTTTTGCGTAATTGATTACCACTACTTTCAATCGCGGATACACCGACATGTCCGAGAACCTAAAAAATACATAGGTACTTAAGAAAGTAGTTGAAATAAAAACACACTTTAGAGCCCACGCTTTTGTTTTTTTCATTTTATTTCTCGTATTCTTCTCAGAAAACCCTTCATTTGATACCCATATCATGAGAATGCATAAAAATAACGTGCGCCATCTTCAGCAGTCCGCCACATTGGATTTAGAATGATGTCACTAAGCTAATCATGCATTGTCATCCAAACTAAGACATGTATGCAAAATTTCAGCTCAATCGGATACCGGGAAGTTGGTTAAAAACTCAGATTTTGTACATAGTCACACGTAGTCGATGACGGCCCACTTCCTCTCATAGAGAGGACGCCCTGGTGTCCTAACAATAGGAACATAATATTATAGGCTCAGTATATTACACGAGACATTATGCAATGACGCATAGACAAGCATAGATATTAACTTATAAATCGTTTCATATCAATATCACTTGATATCATGTGCGTGCATGCTCGATAACCGCAGATAGGTAAGTTAATTTCGGAATTTCCAAATCGTTAGTGGACAATATCTATTTCCGAAACTCATCCTAATTGCTTTTCGCGTTAATATGACAGAGAACCCACTTATTTAAATAGGCATTTCTTGAGTCATCGCTGACTGATCGACTGATCTTTACCGGTGATTCATATTTCTTTTCCCATCCTCGGGTCGGCGCAACACGTGTTCTTTTTCCAGTCTCCCCTGTCAGACGTCACGGCATCATTTACACCTTTTTCTTTCGTATGATTCCTCACCCAATCCACCCATCGTTTTCTTGGACTTCCTCTCCTCTATCCCGTTGATGGATGGAGACATCCATCAACTTTCATACGTGAAACGTTTAGCCACATACGTTCTATTATCTCTCCTCATCAAATGTCCATACCAAGACAGAACTTTTGCGATGGTTAATGAAGTGTTACTAACATAGAGTTAAGGTTCTATTTACTAACACAATTTCTCATATGCATGTTAGTCTGTAAGGTGTAAAGGGTGTAAAAACTCATAACGAAGCCGAAAGGCACTTTTCTCCCCGTCATTGCGATCATTTTTTTGTTCTACTCTACACCATACCCGGGAGCCTTCTAGTTACGGATATATTGGTTTAAAAATATTTAATTGTCAAAAAGTTGGCTTTTTGACAATTCAATATTAATAAATACAAGTTTTTAATGTAAGATTTAAACACCTCCACAACCTCCGTACTATTCAATCCATCCATCAGCACAATGTTTTGAGTGCGTTACATTGAGTTCTACCACAAAATAAATTTATACGCCAAAAAAAGTCGTTTCCCAGCAATAAATTTGCGTAAATTTACTAAGTTTGATGTACAGAATGCTTGGTTGACGGCTTCGTGATGAGGTTGTTTACACCCTGTATATCTATGGGACAAAGTTGCCTGAAAATAAATTAATGTTATGTTATGTAATGAACTTTGTAGTAAACCTGGTTGGCACAGAATAGATATTTTAAGTAAGTAGTAATATTTGAACGCGGACGAGGCGAAAGGTGTCGCTCTGTGGTTTATTAGTTTCTGCCTACTGCATGGGAAAAAGGCATGAGCTTATGTAGGTATACGTATATTTACGAATGATGAGCATGAGGACCTTAGAAGGGTTCGATTTCCGGGACGGGCAAAGTGTTATTGACTTTTTCCATCAAGAATTTCTCATGTGGTTGGTGAATTTATGTATACAATTATGTACATAGTTTATATATGTTTCGACTACGTAGTATAGTATGGTATACTGTGGTAGCTACTTTGAAATAATAGTATACCTACTTATGTTATAAATTACGATAACAACTCAGTCGGTTACCTAGTTATGAACCTTCGCAGCCAGGTTATTATGACTTCGGTGACTCTACGTGCTGAGACCGTATACCATCAGATGAGGCGATACTTGTTGGTATCTAAGTTGGAGCCCTAAACAAAAGACAATCAGTGTTCAATGAATTAAAATGAAGAACCAATGTGAGACGTAGACGGTAGTAAAAATGTTACATTAAAAACTTGTATTTCAAAATAAATTTGTCAAAACGTTGGAACTTTGACCCCAATATCTCCGTAACTAGAATGTTCCCAGGTATGATGTAGAACAAAAAAATTATCGCATCGGGAGAACAAGTGCCTTTCGGCTTCGTTAAGAGGTGTTTTACACCCTTTATAAACACGTGGAGATAACACTTGATATATTTACCTATATTATGACTCTTACAGGCATTAACCTTTCTACATCATAGTAGCTTATCATTTGCCTAAACTTTTCCCAACTATGTTGGGGTCGGCTTCCTGTCAAGGAGGATGCAGCTAAATCTTATTTAGTACGTACGGTACAAAACAAACAAGCCTAGTTTTTGGAACTGATGGTGATAGAAGCCTCATAGATGGCACTTGCCCAGATGGGTTCACTTATTCAGCTCTATTCAGCTTATAGGTACATTAGGTACCCATAGAACCCGTAAGCGTCTCATACAAAATCGTTGCTGTTTCTGATTGCCCATGATGTGCCGGACGTAATGTATCACGCTCAAGTACTTATCGACACTTGTGGTCGCTTCTAAATCTACTACAAATATTCAGTATCATTTTCCTCAAAATCTCTGTAAGCATCACGTCATACTCAAACCGCAATAAATCTTATATTACGTCCGCGTGAACTCTATTTGAATCGGATTTTGTTAACAATAGGCGAGACGACAAAAAAAAACTAATTAGTTTTTTTTTATCGTCTTAGTCTTAGTCCGTCAGATATATTATCAAAAAATATTTGACCCGTGTTTTTTCTTTTGATAAGTAAACCAAAATTGACGAAGATATGACGCTTTTAAAATTCTCAATACGTCACGCCTAGGTATAATTTTTACCTAGTTCTGACGTCACGAACTCACGAGCCCCCCTCCCGAGTTTTGATGCGTTTTATCTTTGTGAATATTCATTGATTTACAAAAACAAAAAATGCGTGTCCATTAATTTCCAATACTCTGACGGACTAAATAGATTTGCAATTTTTTTAATACTGTCGTCATGTAGTCTATTTCGCTAGGAAACGACTTTTTTTTTTGGATTGAAAAATGACGTTTTACGGTAAAACAATGTGACGCGCTCAAAACATTGTTAAAGAACGTCATCTTCTACGATCTCTTTGGCTTCGACAACGTATAATTTATCATCTGCCTAGCCTTTTCATGATTGTGAATCAAGGTAACTTTCAAGATTGAAAGAAACGGTAGGTACCTACATCAAACGTCACCTGCACTGCATTGCACCTTCCTACGGCGAAAGGACTGGATATGGATGGATTGTATAGTACGGAGTACGGAGGTCGTGGAGGTGTTTCAAGTAAAAATCTTACATTAAAAATATAATACACTTATTTTTAAAAAAACTTGTGATATAGTTGGAACTTTGACCCCCAATATCTCCATAACTAGAAGGTTCCCAGGTATGGTCTAGATCTAGAACAAGGAACAAAAATGAATCAAAAAATTATCGCAATGACCGGGAGAACAAGTGCCTTTCGGCTTCGTTAAGGGTCTTTTTACACCCGTTTTGACTTTCCTAATATGCATTCAGTAAAAAGCTGTTATGTATTTTGAAATTACAAACAGACATAATATGTATAGATTATAGTTTACCGGTTATGAATCACCTTTCTGAGTGAGAAGGTCACGCTCACGGACGACCGGCAGACAGGTCTGACTTTAGTATTAATGTAATTATGTATGGTAATATTAAGTGACGTCATTGGCGGCGTCATGTGATATTGGTTATTAAAATTGTGTTATGTACATACGGTTTGTTATGTAATACACACAACAATAGCTTTAGTTCCTAGGAGTAGAGTTGTCGCAGCAAAATCAAAAAAATGATCGTCTAGTTTTATGTGTCCCAATTTCCCAATTTTAGCAAAGACTTCGGCAAAACAGACCATCCAGTTTTAGGACCACAAAGTCAAAGTCAAAATTATTTATTATTAATATGTTACAAATGATGGTAAATAGATGAATGATTTTACAACAAGTGCACAAAACGAACCATTTTTTTTTTTTTTTTTTTAAATTTATTTCAACAAAAAGTTACTTAAGAGTAATTCACAAATCATCTGCCAAACTGCAGGACAGTTTGTCGGCAGTGTTCTCGTGGACACAGCTCTTCGTTCACTAACAATAGTACATAATTATAATTATAAAAGGTAAAAAAAGGTAAGGGAACACATACTTAATTTTGTTACACAGACGTACGCATCGCACCACGCCTACTGCACACATACTCGAGCAGCCCAGTGTTTAATTAAAAAAAGACGTAGATAGGTACATAATTATACTGATCTACATCTCGAGTATCCGTGCATATACATCAGCTCATATCGACATGCCCACCACGGCCACCCACCACGCGCGACGAAAGCACATGCCCCTAGCGTCCCGACCACCGCTGCAGCCCCCCCCCCCGATGGGAGACGAGCTACCCAGCGCGACTGAGATGAGCATGAGACACCACAGCGGCCGCCCGACCGCCAGCGGCACGACGCGCGCGCATTAGCATGCTAGCGCATGGCCGACCCATTCTCGCGTTATGTACGTAATATGTACTTACCTACACTTCACCCGACGTACCCGGACAGACATTCGCCGCGTAAAAATGAAATTTATTTCGAAATTTATAAGCTATACTTTCCATTAAGCAAGTAACGCGAATCTCCGGACAAATACGCCAACTGAAGCGACTCCTGAACAATTTAGGTTCCAGCGCTACGGACACAGACCCAAATAGTGCTTACGCAGGATATTTTTTAAGGCATTTTTAGATACAGTTTCGGTAGAAATTTCCTTAGGTAATTCGTTTAACAATGTTGGAACTAGCCATTGCCGCGTCCGTTGACCGAGACTTTTAGCGCTTTTAGATTGTCGAAGATAAAATGGTTTTGTGGACGAGTTATAAATAAATAAATAAATAAAATAAAATAAAATCATTTGTTTCAGGTCCGAGACCCATATTAAACCAAAATACAAACACATATAATTAAAATTGCAGAATTACATTAAGAAATAAATAAATAAATGTCAAAATAAATTATCAAATACAAAATTTGGAATTACAAGAAATTTAAATGTCAAAATTAATTATCAAAATAATACAATACGTGGAATTAAAAGAAATATGTCAAAACAATCGAAACTAAACTCTGCTTTTCACTTCGATTGCGAGGAAATAAAACAGTAGTATAACATAACATTTCTTTAATTAAAATTCAAAGTAAAATTAGTACAGTTTTGAATACTGAAGGAAATTGTTTTTCCCGGCATATCGCCGGTTTTTTTTTTTAATCTTTCGACATTGATATTAGGCTTGGGCTGCAGACCTATACAGCCTACTATTAAATTAATTTTGTAATATTAATTTTCTTAAATTAATTAAATAACCCGTACTTGAATGTTACTACTACCGTTACTTAAATGTTAATATCTTTATGTCTTAAAAAACACATAAGGCAAATAAATTAAAGTAAATATTATAAAATAACAAATTCTATCTATGAACTTCTTATTGTGTTTGGCTGTATGGTTCATTTTCTTTGCCTTAATATAGATACATTTATGAGTAGATACGTTAATGCCCTTGTGCACAAAATTCGATTATGTGCAGCCTATATCCTGCACAAGTAAGCACTTTCACAGCATGAGAAGTGAAAAATAATATGTTGTGCAATGAAACATTTTACCATAAAATTGGCATGCAAACATTGAATTAGATGCTATTTTCAAAACACAATACCTAAGTGCCAGTACTAAAACTTTTATAATTTCTCGTGTGTCAGTTTTATAACGACTAAAATACAAACGGCCGGGTGCGGCTATGTGTGCTTTATCAATTTTATCATCATTTTGCTAGATACATTATCAACCACCTATATCAATATAGTTTCTATTCTAAATTATGTTTGTATGTAGGAAATAAACTTCACAACTGCTGATCGGATTCCAAAAATTATTTCACTAACGGGAATCTACTTTATCACCGAGTGTCGTTGGCTACATTTAAAACGTTGCCATGCGTTAATTTCCTTACGAAACGGGAGAGAAGCCGCGAGCAAAAACTAGTGTTAAATGTTGTTGGCGTGATCAGTATGGCGCTCAAAACAGTAAGCCGCTCTGATAACGTAACTCTGACAAGGTAACCTTAATCTATTTCATTTCAAGGAAAATATGCAAATACTTTATCACGCTGGTGAAAGCCCATATGGGTATGTGGCTCTACATTAGATAAAGCCGTTTAATAGTTTCCTGTTGACATTTTAAATACTCTCCTTATTTGGATGAAAAACAATGAAATTATCGGTTTTTACTGTGTACACTATTACAAGCCACACAACTCAATAGTTCAGAAGGAAGCACAATATCAAACTGAAACCTACCACAAATGTGGCTGGTGTTCACAATCAGACTAGAGCAGCCTTACTCAAAGTGTGCTCCGCGGAACCCTAGTGCTCCGTGGAGTATCTCCAGGAAAATACTGGTCATTATTAAAAAAATGTACCAAAAAAAATAAAATGTAATGTATGAAAAATAAAAAACAGTTTCATTCCTCTCATTAGATATTATAAATAATTGTTAAGACATGATTATTTGATTACTAATAAAGAATAGTACCTACACATAAACTTTTTTTTATTATTTTATGCAACAAACGTATTTTAGGGCTCCGTCAAGTATTTAGGTTTCCAAAAGGGTTACGTTGCTAAAAAAGTTTGAGAGCTGCTGCTTCTAGAGCACACAAGGTGTAAACAGACCCTTCACGAAGCCGGCCACCAAGCATTTACAGAATGCTTGGTGGCCGGCTCAAACTAAGTAACTCTACGAAAAAAGTATTGCTGGGAAACGACTTTTTTTTGGACTGAAACATCACGTTTTACGGGAGGATTCAATGTAACCCGCTCAAAACACGGCTGATGGATGGATGGATAAAAAATTGTCTTAAAAAAGAAACTTGTGAAACTGTTGGAATTTTAACCCCATTAATCTTCGTAACTAAAAGGTTCACAGGTTTCGTCCAGAACAAAAATAAAAAATATCACAATGACGGCAGGGGGACCAAGTACCCCTGTAGTACCCCAGTAGAACTCAAGTACCCCTGTAGTACCCCAGTAGAACTCGAGTACCCCTGTAGTACCCCAGTAGAACTCAAGTACCCTGTAGTACCCCAGTAGAACTCAAGTACCCCTGTAGTACCCCAGTAGAACTCAAGTACCCTGTAGTACCCCAGTAGAACTCAAGTACCCTGTAGTACCCCAGTAGAACTCAAGTACCCTGTAGTACCCCAGTAGAACTCAAGTACCCTGTAGTACCCCAGTAGAACTCAAGTACCCCTGTAGTACCCCAGTAGAACTCAAGTACCCTGTAGTACCCCAGTAGAACTCAAGTACCCCTGTAGTACCCCAGTAGAACTCAAGTACCCTGTAGTACCCCAGATGAACTCAAGTACCCTGTAGTACCCCAGTAGAACTGGCACACATTACTCGCAAAACTATCTACCTAACCGAAGTCTTTTGGAGTAGCGCCCACGTGCCGGAAATTACAGCATTGGGGAATTCCCCCTACAAGGTAGACCGATGACCTTATGAATAGTTGCGAAGGCCTTGGGTATTCGCTGGATCTCGCATAGCACATCCAGCAGTGAAGCAGGAATATTTCCACCAGGGAATGTCTCTCGGCAGATTTGAAACTATTAATAACTTTCAGAGTCACGCTTTGTTTACAAAGTACAAATAGTTTTTTTTAAGTATTGCATTTGTAGATCTTTGACATTTGTTACAGACAGTCAGTGGCTTGAAAGCCTGGCAACCAGTCTTACCAAGGGGTATCATATTACCCAGTACTAACTGGATTGTGAAGGTCAGTCGAGCACTCGCTCCATGTAAAATACTGGTATTCGGCTGCACTCGGCGACCCAAACATAGTTGGGAAAAGGCTAGGCCTCGACAGAGCTCTTTTAACACGTAAATCTTACGAAGTCCGTTCGAGTGTTCGTTAACTAGACAAAAACTAGCTCTTTTGAAAACATCTCGTTTATTACCGGTCTTATTACCAGAGCAGGATATAATATATCAGACCTCGGTAGGTATGGCTGGTAGGTTTTAAAATCATTGCGCTGTTGAGGTTATTGACTTTTGATCGTGAAAGAGAATATCATCTCAAGGTTGAGGTGTTGTGTTATTCTTTAAGAATTGCAGATAAAATGGTAGCCTAGTATTATTAGTAACCTAACATCGTGCTATAGTTTCGCGATGGGGAAGGCAGAAGCGCATATCACACACCGATTGCATATAATATGTTGAAGTTACAGGGGTCGGACCTTACGTTATCTAGGCACAAATGAAAACTCCGAGCTGTTTCTGGCAAAATTCTTAGGAAAATGATGTTGATGAATAGAGGAATATTCTTCTTTATAGTGTGGTCAGTGCCTAACCTGGTGTCAGAGTTTTTACGCAGCCCATGGGCTTTACATGGTGTCGAGAGATATCTCTCACGCATGCTGGTTTCCTCACGATGTTTTATTCACTGAAGCAGCAGCTGCAGCTGATAATTATTACGCACGTGAATCCCAAGACTAGAGAAATTAGAGGAATTATCAGTTTGAGAACCTCCGAGCGAAAACGTTTAAAAGATTCCACGAACCTGAGAACTTTCAGGTACAATAAACCAAGACGCTAGACTATTGTGGAACCAGAGTGTTACCAGATTTCACAAGATTCGACGAAGAATGTTCAAGGATACGAAGTGCCAACCAAACCGGTTTTTCCCGGGTTTTACTATTGAATCGAAATCCGATTCCGCATGCCCTAGCTGGTGCAATAACATACCAAACAACATATTATATCTAACAACAAACAACATATCAAATCTAAACCAAACAATAGAACTACTGAATCACAAAAACTGAGCAATACACAGGACTGTATAAGCTTTAGCTTTTATTAGCTTATGCCTGGAATAGGAATTCGATAATTGTCCTTCGATAATTAAGCTACCGGTATAAAAAGTATCCTATAGTTAATCAAGGTTATAAACTATCTGTGTGCCAAATTTCATCCAAACCCAGTCAGTAGTTTTTGCATGAAAGAGTAACAAACATTCATTCATCCATTCAGATTCACAAACCTTCGCATTTACAATATTAATAGGATATGCTCTCTTTACGATACCGATCCAGCTGCAGACAGTTGCAGAAGGGTAATCTGGTCATGATCCCATTGACCGTCTGTCATTGCCGGGAGCGTACCCACCGTTTTCCCTATAAATACGTCATCATTCTGCGTCCATACTGTTTACTACTGCGGAAACTATTTCTGAACGTTATTCAATGGAATAACTTCGCTTGCTTTCGAAGAAACGCGTGAGTAACCGTGTTATCTGATAAACTTTTCATTCAAATTCGCTGAAAGTCAATAAACAATAACTGCTATTGAAAATCATGAACAATTAATTCGTGGTATGCTCCTCGAGGTGGCGAATCTTGCTTGAGTATTACCATTCTAACCGGATAAAGCTGAATTTTACATACAGCGACTGCCTATCTGACCTCCACAACCCCCTTACTAGGCAATACGATACCCCATGGTAAGACTGGTTGTCAGACTTTCGGGCCACTGGCTATCTGTAACGTCTTTTGTATATTTTTTTACAATGGAACAAGCCCGCCACACTATTCCCAGACCACTGTAACTCCTGAAAGCCAGAATCAACAGTGGCGACCACGAGAAAATCGCCGAGACAATGAAGCTCGACGAAGTCCCAGAGAAACAATTTAACTATCTTGGATCCCGCAACGAAATTGATCAGAAAAAAAATAGCGGAGGAGTAGGAAAAATATAATTAGATACCTCTAAGAAACTAAGGACTGTCAAAGATTTACAAATGACAGCAGAGACCAGCGGCTTAACGTGCTTTCCGAGGCACGGAGGGAATTCGGAATGTTATGATGACCCATCCACGACCGACCTTGGCAACCACTGCTTAACCTTAGAGATCGACCCATGGTATTGCGCTGGCAAATCGGCGCCGGTAGCCAGATTTCTACGTGTATACGCCCTTAGACTTGAAATCTGATACCGGCAAGTCTAGCTTTAACCAAAAAGTTCAAGACATGTGACATCTACCAACCCGCAATGGGCCTGCGTGGTGGATTGTAGGGCTATAGCCCACTCGCTCTCATAGAAACGAGTTATCTAACAGGAACGGTTTCGCAAAAATTCTGCCTGGCAGAAATTCTGTTGGGATGCCACACGAGCGCATTTTATTCAGTTACTTATCCAACGTTTATAGCGGATGTTTGTGTCGTGGAATGGAACCGTTGCAAATTTTGTGTATTTACGACGCATATTTAGAAGACGAAGAAGTAGATAATGCCAGAAAAAGATGCTGGGTAAATCCGCTTAATAGTAAAAGACTGATGCTTGAACAGTTCCACACTTTATACAGGGTGTAAACGTAAACCACCTCATCACGAAGCCGTCAACCAAGTATTCTGTACATCAAACTAAGTAAATTTACGCAAAAAATATTGCTGGGAAACGACTTTATTTTTTGGGGCTGAAAAATCATGTTTTGTGGTTGAACTCAATGTTACGCACGCAAAACATTCTGCTGATGGATGGATTGAATAGTACCGGGGTCGTGGAGGTGTTTAAAGTAAAAATCTTACATTAAAAACATGTATTTAAAAAAAAATTGGAACATTAACCCCCAATATCTCCATAACTAGAAGGTTCTCAGGTATAGTGTAGAACCAAAAAATTTATCGCAACATAATTGACGAAAAAAATAAGTGCCTTTCGGCTTCGTTAAGAGGTATTTTACACCCTTTATGAACGTTTATGTGCAAATCCAGATTATATATTTTAAAAGTACCATCATTTGTCATTACATGTTTTTTAAGAATTATTACAACTCTTAAAACCTTTTATTACTAAAATCACGCAACCTGTACCTGACTGACGCTTTGCTCGTCGGCCCGATCGCCCCCCGGGCCCGCAAACTCAATTCGGTCCGAATAATGTGTGATTGAAACAGGACTTTTGTATGAAACCGAATGCAGCAGAATTTCTGCGACCGAAATTCTGCGACTCACGACTCACAAAATTACGCTCGTTTGGCCTTAGCTTTATATAATATGCGAGCGAAGCGAGCGCGCGTCATGGAGTCGTAGCAGGTTCCAAAATAACAAAAAAAACAGTTCTGCAAATACCAAGTATATTTACTTAGATTTATTTAGTGTGCTGAGTGTGCACAATTTGTGTGCAAGTCAATATTTTTTTGTTTTAACTTTGAAATATTTTGTTAGAAAAAAGGGAATTATATACAGATATTGATTTAATTACATGCCAATGTGAATTACACAGAGTCTGATTTTTAAGTTTGTTTTAATTTTAATAAAAGGATTATTTTAATTATACGAGTTGCTTTTTTTTAATCTTATTGAATAAACGCGAAATAGGAAATAGCTATAATTTAGTTAGAAGTAAAGTGGTTTATAATTAGAGTCACAGAAAGCTCAGACAGTTATGATTTTGCTATATCATAGGGTCAAACTTTAGGGGTTTGTTTACTATTTTTAGGTATTTAATAATGTATTTGGAAATAATTTACTTTTATAGAATAAAAAAGTCATTTTATATTAAAATTCTGTTGAATTTTTGGTGGTCATTAACTATTTTTGTATTAAACAATCCTAATTTGGAGTTGGTTGGTAAAATTTTTGGTTCTAATTTCACGCTAAAATGGGCATTAATTTGGGTGATCATTTACTAATTAAAAATTGTTTGCCGTTTCATTTTACTAAATCTGGTGGTTCGTTAATTGTATAAGGGTATGCCAAATTAAAATAAAGCTTTCCTGTTTAGGTAAAGCCTAGTTACATAACTACGTACTTCTCTTTGTATCTGGGACTTAGCATCACATATTTTCGATGTCTTTTCTTCTGATAGCCTATCCCTACATTCAATTTACATAACATCACGCCTGTTATCCTCGAAGTATTAGGCAGAGGTGTACCCTAATTACAGTCACATTTTGTTAGTTACGTTAAACTCATGTAACAGGGGCGAAGTCAATTTCCATACTGAGAAATATCTGAAGAATAAACCTAATAACACTTACCATGACCTGGGAATTGAACCAGGATCTCGTGCTCAGAGTCGTACGTACTTGCGATTCTGGACTATTGCATCTTGATTCTCTGTGTATAAATCTGACTTGTATCTAGCTACTTATCTCGGAGAAAAACGTCCAGGCAAACTGAAGCAGATTGTTAAGGTCTAGTCTAGACAAATCGTTATCAAGAATTATCTGGTTGTAACTACATTATAGGACAACAAGCTCATGCTTGGCTTGGCCCGCGTGGAGTTCGGTAATGTCCCATGGGATCGTGCTACCGCCGCGCCGGGATAAAAACTATCCTAGTGTTAATTAATGCACGTTATAAACGATCTGTGTGCTATATTTCATCCAAATCCATTCAGTAGTTTTTACGTGAAAGAGTAACAAACATCGACCATCGATCCATCCTCACAAACTCTCACTCGCATTTATAACATTAGTACGATGTTTCCTATAGGCCCATTATAATTGAGGAAAGAGTCATCGCTTCCAGTTGAACTGTTCACAGACGGCACGTCCACAATATTATGTTCGGTGACTTCCAGTCTAATCAGATACTTCCGCATTAAACAGGGTGATTCATTGATCAGTGGAGCAGTTGTGCCCTACTGGCACAGGAGTGGTAATGGTCCCGATCAACGAGTGGAAGGTTCGAACCCAGACAAGCCTTTTACTTTGTGTTTTTATTTCATCACCCTCAGACCAAGTAAAAAACCAAGACAGCGCTACGAACAATAAAGTGAGGCGAGCGCAAATTACGTCTCGGTCTGTTCATCACGCTCACAGGCGCACATTTACATCAAACTACAAATAAATCACGCCTCAATAAATGCACAACATGTTTACGAAACCAGCCTCACTTCTCTGTTTGCAGAGTTCCGTCTTAACTTTTTTTTTTTGGGACGTACTCGTAGTTTAATCGTATCATTGCTAATAAGGAGTTCCATCTGGATTTGTGCCTGGTTGACGGCAAAGACTCGCTCCCTATTACATTTGTGAAATGTGGGATAACTTAGGCTGTACGTATTCCTACAGCCTTATCCTTCAGGGAAAGCTCCTTACAATGCAGGCCGTATCGAGGAGTACGGCCTTCTGAATCAGGCCCTTGATCCAACCGCCTAAAGAGAGCTTAGACAGATGTTCGTTAAAACTCTTTGACATCAGGCCATTGGCCGTAACGACAATCGGCACAATGATAGCCGAGTTCACATTCCACAACCTCGTGTGCTAAGTCGAGATACTTTATTTGTTTCTCTTTCTCAACTTTTACGAGGTTCTCGTCAGGTTTACCCCACGTGCCATTACCGCCCATAGATACTGTAGGTAAATACTTATTACTGGCGCACATTGCTTTCGTACAAAGAACAATCCAACATCTGCAATGATTCTTATCCTGGTCCCTCACGACCCTGATGTCATAATGACGAGCATTTTGAACTGTCAGTTCAAGGCTTTTTCGTTCACGTTCATGAACGAGACGAAACAATGGTAAGTTCTATACTTAACTATGTATTGTTTTTTTTATCATACCTTATGTTTTTGTCCGTCTAGCGATGATTTGAGGAGTTGGGTATAGGTACCCAACTCCTCTCTTGAGAATTGTATTTTGGAAATTCCGACACTACATTATTAAAAGTAAAATTTATTTATCGTATTTACCCAGTAAGTACTGACTGGGTTGTGGAGGTCAGATAGGCAGTCGCTCCATGTAAAATACTGGTATTGAGCTGTTGTTGTGTATCCGGTTAGACTGGAAGGCGACCCCGACATAGTTGGGAAAATGGCAAGGTAGAGGATTTAGGTATTTATTTATTTTAGTACATAGAGGACGTACAGCTAATAAAAATAAACATAAACGGAAATCATAGTCACCAGAAAGCCAATTACAAATCCTCACGTATAGACTTACAATAAATAGTAATTTATGGTGTGAGCATAAAAACAAAACATCCGTGTAAAAAACACACCGCTTTAATGGGGAGACACAGGCAAAGATAATCTAAGATGGCGCCACCATAGCTGGTCACAATCTGACCAATGAGGTTAAGCTATTTTAAAATATAAAATGACATTACCACATTTTCAACCAATGACGATGTTGGGAACCAGCTATGCTAGCGCCATTAGTTACACAGTGTGTCTCCCCATTAAAGTAAGAAGTACCTAATATAAATACTTGGTTGATATAATAAGAAGGTATCTGTGTAGATAAGGATAATTCATTTGGGGAATTCCAGACAAGTTTTTTTTATCATTGATATCCGCCGATTTTTGGTTAAATCGCCTGCAATTGAAAGAGATTAGTTAGGCAGGTAATGGTTTTGTTACGCGATATGATATTGAAGATAAACTTTTAATCTACATACAGGGTGTAAACAGACCCTTCACGTAGCCGTCAACCGAGCATTCTGTACGTTGATTACTAAGTACCTTTACGCAATGATTATTGCTGGGAAACGACTTTTTTTTGGGGTGTAAAATCACGTTTTACGGTAAAACTCAATGTACCGCACTCAAAACATTGTGCTGATGGATGGATTGAATAGTACGAGGGTCGTGGAGGCGTTTAAAGTAACAATCTTACAAACATTAAAAACATGTATTAAAAAAAAACTTGTCAAAAAGTTGGAACTTTGACCCCCAATATCTCCGTAACTAGAAGGTTCCCAGGTATGGTCTAGAACAAAAAAATGATCGCAATGACGAGGAGAACAAGTGCCTTTGGGCTTTTGTTGTCATACAGATCAACAGTCTGCCCTCTTTCTTTATGTATTTCCGTGTTTTCCTCGTTCTTTTCGATACACTTATTATGACAAAATATCGTCGACTCATCATCTACCCATCGATGCTGTCTAACTATAGATTCTGGTCCACAGCTGAACTAACTTAAGGGGAGACTGAAGCTGTGGCGAGAAAGTGTTTCCTTACCCAACCCATTTGTGGCACTTGTTGAAAACCTCCCACTTGGACACGAGTTGGAGATAGGAGGAGTAGGTCAGACGTGTACAAAGTATACAAAAATGGTCCCAACACCGAACCCTGACGCACGCCTGCCCTTATGGTATAGAATTTGGAGGTTGATTCAGATTCTTTCACTTGGAAGATCTGTCTGTGAGAAAGGATTTCAGCAGAATGTAGTAGCTGTGTGGAAGACTTGTTCTTATCTTACAGAGAAGACCCTCATGCCAGACCCTGTCAGATGCCTGCTTAATGTCCAAAAATGCAGACGAACAGTGCTGTCCTTTTCCTCCAGAGGTTTTTTGATTTTCTCGACCACTCTATGTATTTGTTCCACAGTAGAATGCTGCTGCCTAAATCCAAATTGGTGGGAGTAATTCATCAACTCGTCCCACATGCCCACGGCCCATTTGAGACGAGTTGATGAAAATCGGGATGGCATTATTGCTTTCTAATAGAGGCATAATTCGTTGATGGATCAGTTTTTCACAGACTTTTGACAAGATGGGTAAAAGGCTGATTGGGCCTATACGAAGTGGTCTGGTTTGGTGGCTTCCCTACCTTATGTATCATAAGGATTTGTGATACCTTCCAAAGGTCTGGGAAGTGTTGAACCCTTAGTATGCCATTATACAACATAGTCAGGAAAACCAGCGCCTTTCTTAGAAGTTCTATTAAAATTTATTTTGTAATGAGGTCATATCCTGGTGCCTTCTTATCTATGAGGTCACTAATAGTCCTCCAAACTTCTCGTACAGTGACCGGTGCAGGTGGGAGCGACATCTGTATAGGCTGGGTGAGGATTGATTCAACCTCTTCCTCGGACTCTTTGTCGCCGGAGTGATTCGGGCTAAATACATTGGCTAAATGTTCTGCGAATAGGTTTGCCTTTTCTTGCGATGTGCGGGACCAGCCGTTGTTGTTTTTCAGTGGATTTGCCAGCTGTGGTCTGTCATACGACTTCGTAAACTTCTACAGTCAGCAATCAGTGGTGGTGTAAGCGATTCCAGTTGAGCCTCAAGAGTCTTATTGTGCCAAGTCTTTAGCATTCCTCTTAGACGTGACGCTTGCCTGTTAAAATTTGTTTTGTCTGATGCAAGTCTACTCAATTGCTAGACACGGCAAAGCCTCCGTCTTTCTTTTTTATTTCAAGAGGGTAGTTATTTAACCGCTTCTTTAGGTCTAGTAAAGGGGTACTCCTACAGCAGGCCTGCTGAATGAGGTTCGTAATGTAACATAAAACATCGGGATGCCTAAAACGTGACCACACAACACCCGCCCAGTGCGCACTGTGCAATGGTCCACACCCGGCGAACTACAAATTGATTGTGAAGAATGCAGAAATCCTGCTAAGACGTTCAAAGTCAACATACCAAGCGGCAAGAAACTATCAACCAATAATCTCTTCTTAAATTAAAAAGCAAAGGATAGACCTGTGCCAAACAAAGACAGTTGAAAATCCTGAAAACACAACAAAATATTCCCTGAACTCTGCCGCCACGCGAAACAAAAAAGACCCAGCTCAGGAAAAAACTAAGCAACAACCTTTTCTGAACTTAGAACAGATAATAATCAAACAGACTGAAAAAGTTGACTTACTCATTCAATAGATGAGTACCCTTATGATGCTCATTAACACGACTCGTAGGCGTTATCAAAATTACTGCAATTCGAATAGCAATATGGAACATAAATGGACTGACCCCAAACAAAAATGACACGGAAATGCTTCTGACCCAACAGAATTTGGACTTGTTATTGGTCATGGGTTCTGCTATGAATCATTTCTAGGTTCTCCATTCGTTGCCGCGGACATCCTGTATGTATTTCAGTTCTTTCACTCCTTTATTATTTGGTCCAGGTACAAGATTAACAAAAATTGTGGATGTTGGTTTCTTGTCTTCTGTGAATGTATTTCCTGTAGCTTGTCAATGTCTTCTTTTTGTCTTTTTTGCTTCAATTGCAGACATTGATGTTGTTGGATGCAGGTTTCGTATTACCACTCTGAAGCACCTCTGGTCTTTCCGATTAAAAGTGTGACCGATCAACCCGTTTTCTCTTACTAGTTTTAAAATTTGTTTATAGCTTTTATCTTAACTGGCTTCGGTTGACAATTTAAAAGTGAACTGGTTCTTGTCAATAACAGTTTCAATTAGTTCTGTGAGCTTAATGACGTTTTCTATACCATATAGGACTATTGGTGGCGGTTTAAGGGGGTTGTTTATCTTTCGGTATATCATTAGTTTCGGTAAGAGTAAGGTCAATTGACAGACCATCGAAGCTGTTTGATGTTTTAACTGTTTCGGGACTGTTTGAATTTTTTTCTCTTGGGTCTTCTGCTTTTTGCCATTTTGGAGGACAAATTGGTGTGGTCTCCGACTCTATATCAGGGGTCAAAGGTTGATTATCAGGAGTTGAACGAGCTCCGCCTTGTTTACTACTGCTGCCAGGTGCATTTACCAACGCAGGGGCCTGGTCGCCCAGCCCTGAGCGGTCTTCGGTAACAAATTTCACATTCACAGGCCCGGGTACCTGCGAGTGCCGGGGGTTGGCCGGATCGCATGACATCGCATTATCGTTATCAGACATTTTCGTATTAAAAGGGATTGGGAGTATATACATAATGCTTTCCCAAGGCATCATGACCAGACTTTTATAGGGGATTTGGTCCCTCTAGGCTTGTGGCAGCCCAGGAACAGGTTACTTGACCGCCGCGCTGCCTGTGACTCAGCAGCACCCAGCACGTGGTGCCACCACGGGCAGGGTGGTTATGTTGGTGGCTAAGATGGACGCGAACAGCGTAAACCCCCACCCCCCCCTTATGGTTGGGAGAAGACTAGGAGGCAGATGACGAAGATGATTGCTGCAGATTCGTTTTTACCCGTAGCCGTACCTATGCTTATAGTAGTGGTTGATTTACTCCATTGTTCTCTGAGTTCACAAACGCATTGTTTGTAATTAGTTACAAAACATAATATTGTTATTGTGTACACTATCGCAATATGTAACCCTGAAGCTGTACCTAATGATAGTCGTAAGATGGAGAAAATAAATGAATGCAATAGTAAAGCAAGTATTGCAGCTAAATGTTCGATGCAAACCGCTCGTTCGAATCGAACAACTATTTAGTTACATTGGATGTTTTCCTGGGTTGCAGAATGCAGATGTGTTTACCTTGATTCAATGTACTTATTCTTGTCGCTTACTGTTACTATTGATTTAATTAATGACTGTGTTTGTTTAAGACTAGTCATAGTCATTTAGGTATTCATAAACAAGTAATTTGTATCTGAATTTACACACAAAAGTTACACAATTACAGTTTATACACTAAAATTAATTAAATTTGAATTTCAAGAAAACTTTTCCATTCCTTATTGAGAATGAGATTAGGTTCGCCCTTTTTACGTAAGTACCTAAGTATTTGGGACTAGCCCGGAATGTGGTATTCGGGGTTGATGTCTGTGAACGTGAACGAGGCGAAAGGCGTACGCAAGGTTCGCAGCAAGTCGTCCGGCCCTGGTTTAATCCATGGTCCGGAGCGAGACGGAATGGGACGCCGTCACCTCCTGTTGCGTAGCAGTCATGCTTGCGAAGGAGGTGGCGGAACGTGAGAGGGAGAGAACCTCACGTCCCAGCCGCCGCGGGAGACGCCCCGGGCGTCAGGGGCTACCACGTGGCCCCCGGCTGTGGACGTTGAGCTATGGGCTAGCTCGCCGTCCGTCCGTCTCATGACGACAGGCCGTGTCGACGGCGCAGGAGTGTTCCACGCGCGCCTCAAAGAGAGTCAGCAAAAACGAGGACCCCTTCGTTTTTATACCGATACCGTGGCCCCGGAACACAAAGGGCGATGAAGGAACATGGATGGGTTTTAGTCAGTAAAAGTCTGACACTCCCTCCTGCTCCGCCCAGAGCGGGAGGAGTCATTTGATGATTTCCCCTATTTGGCGATTGTGGCGCCCTCTAGTCTCTAGCTACCCCCAAGGAAACAACGCGTGAGTTTATATATAACTTATAGCTTCTGCCAGCGGCTTCGCTTGCGTGATGTTTGATTGTCCCATGGGATCTTACTACCGGAATAAAAAGTATCCTATGTTTTAATCCAGGTTATTAACTATCTGTGTGCAAAATTTCATCCAAATCCGTTCAGTAGTTTTTGCGTGAACGAGTAACAAACATCCATCCATACATCCATAATCACAAACTTTTGCATTTTTTGGTTAATTTTTGTTATATTTGATGACCTCGTTCAGAAAACATCTGGTTTTAATTTCACACAACCACTTTAAGTGTGCAGTTCAAGGTAGCGTTGCTTGTCAAGAAAATTTGCATCGTTAAGTCAAACATCGTACATTTATTTTAGTTCTGTGTTTTCCCGCCTGCACAGAATATATATAAAGTTGATTGAAGTGTACTTACGGCAGTATATACTAAGTCTATGAGTGTACTTGCGTGTGAGAAGAATGACACATCTGTCAAATCAGACAAGGCTATAATTAGCACTGGCATATATTGTGACGTCAACGGACGTCAATAATGACGCAAATTTAGAATGCAGTAGAATGAGTGTAACCTTCATTGTATCGCGGTATCAGGTAAGTTACTGTTCCGTAAATTGAAGGAAACCGTTTTGGTGTATGATATGATGCTTATTTAGATTCTAAAGTTGGCGGCATTATTGAAATAGAAAAATATTTATCATCAAGGTACCTACAATGGGTGTAAAATATTCTTTTCTAGATCGAGTTTTTCCAGCGATATTTAAAATCGGAAAAAATATATAGTACAGATACATGTTTGATCTAGTGACTTTTTTGGTTAAAAACACAATATTTAACATTTTGCTCGATAAAAAAAAATCTGAAGTAACGTCGATTTTGAAAGAAAAAAAAAAAAACCCATCAATAATTTTGCCGTAGATTTTTACCTATTTAGTTTGCTGTACAGAATGCTTGGTTGACGGCTTCGACCCTTTACTAACTTGTATGACCAGGTAAACTGTGCCTTCTGCACTATACAGGGTGTAAAATACCTCATCACGAAGCCGTCAACCAAGCATTCTGTACATCCAACTAAGTAAATTTACGCAAAAATTATTGCTGGGAAACGACTTTTTTTTTTTGGGATGAAAAATCATGTTTTGTGGTAGAGTAGAACTCAATGTAACGCACTCAAAACATTGTGCTGATGGATGGATTGAATAGTACGGGGGTCGTGGAGGTGTTTAAAGTAAAAATCTTACATTAAAAACTTATATTAAAAAAAAACTTATCAAAAAGTTGGAACTTCGACCCCCAATATCTCCGTAACTAGAAGGTATGGTGTAGAACAAAAAATGATCGCAATGACGGAGAGAACAAGTGCCTTTCGGCTTCGTTAAGAGGTGTTTTACACCCTTTATACCTGTTATGTCCTTATGTCCTGCGCCAATGGCTCCAATCTCCGAGGTCAGGACTTCAGGAGGATAAAAATAAAATGATACTATGTTTTCCTCGTTTTCTTAATCAGATTGATTTTTGGATTGAGTTTCCGTTGACGCAAATCGCACTGATTTGCGTTTTATAACATTTTTGATTAATGTCTTATTTATGTTTCTTTTGAAGTAATCTTTAATGCACAATAAAAAGGTTGGGCAAGACTAAAATTTAAACAGTAAAAGATTATTTTCAAGTGATGCATTCAGTGTGGTATTTCCAAGTGGATGCATTTCAAGGTGACCATATGACCAAGTACTTGCGTCAGTGGAACAAAGAGGTTTGCAAAGCTTTCTTGTACATGAATATATTGATACTTAAACATAACAGAACATCGGATCTGTTTTTTTTTAAAGAAATTGACCGAGGACGGTACTGCCGCGTTTTCAGACGATCGATCACTTTCAACCTTAATACTCAAGACGGGTGAAAAGTGATCACCGACCGTCAGTGAACGCGATAGTAGGTACCTACTCTATAGTAAGTATACAAACTTTTCGGGAGAGGAACTTTTCTACTGACATCAACCGGACACAAATCCAGACTCCGGTATGTTACGGAGGAAAAACCAATAACACTTTGCCCTACCTGGAAATTGAACTCAATTCCATACAAAAGAACCACAGACTAGACAAAACTGGTATGTTAGGTACACCTACAATACCAGTTTTATAGTCAGTCTACTTTAGTTAGTACCTACTTACTCATATTTTGTATTTACTGAAAATCCCAATAAGACGTTTGACGGAAGTACTTTTTATTGGGGTAAAGTATATATAGGAACACTGACACACAAACGATTACAATATAATTAGTAGGTACTTAAATCATTTTTAGGCCCCAATATAATTATTATAATTTTTTGATCGGCTGTTTCCTTTAAAAGTGCAATAGCTGCACGTCAAAATGTATGGAAGAGCTGTTTTTACCCGACTGCGCCAGAATGAGGGTTATGTTTTTCGAGAGTATGTATGTTTGTATGTATGTAAGTACCTACGTATATGTATGTATATACCTATGTATGTATGTATAATTGTTTGGCTCGATGGATTTTAGCTTGAGAGGAGTCGTTAGACTCGTATTTAATTTACTGTGAGAGTGACACTGGGTATTTCAAAATAAAAAAATAAACAAAATGGCGGATTTTTGGCGCCAAATTCAAATGTTTAGCACGCTCTGCAGCCTGAACAGCTCGATAAAGGGCTCACCATGAGGATTTTAAAATGGATTTTTACACTTTTTAGTTACTAAGCTAGATAAGTAACTAAAAAGTGTAAAATAAATAAATTAATTTAAAAAATTAAAACACCCGACTGCTTAAAAAATAACTAATAACTTTAAATAAACCGTTGCTGCCAGCCAGACACTTTTCCGGTTTCCCGTTGACAGGGATGTGGAAAAATTTTTTCGACGTCCTTTAATCTTCATCCCTTTCCTGTTTTCATACTCGTAAGTACCTATATAGAACTTTAATTATTTATCAAAGTTTTTGTTACTACTATTTAGTGTTAGTTACAATGGTGCTTATTATGTAAATATGTTAGTATTGTTAGTGTTCACAATTTTATTATTTACTTGCTAGCTGTACCCCGCGACCTAGCTTCGTCCGCGTGAAATACCACTTCCCTGAATTGGATTTTGTTAAAAATTTCAAGGTTTTTAATTTTTTTTGCACGCTACCCTTTTCCTGTTCCAGAATGAAAGTAGCCTAAGTTACTCCTTATAACATCAGCTTCATCATGTAGCTGTAAGTAGCATAAATGAGAATATAAGTTCATCAAAATCGGTCCAACCGTTTCGGAGATAAAGCCGGAACAGACAGACAGACAGACAAAGAAAGTTAGTCAATTAAAAAGAAAGTTTCCCAGGCGAAACTTTATAAAAAGTGAATCAACAACAAACATATCATCAATCATCAAGTCCCGTTTTTCTTCCGTATTCCCTGACAAACTGGTATTTTGGAAAGTTCAACACTGTTTCTTCGAATAAAAACGACTTGTTTCCTTGTAGGAAACCCGTACGGTCTTCTTTACTCTGTGTGTAGGTTTAGTACGAGTAGGTACTTATTGATTCAGGGTACAAAAGTATTGAATGTTATACAGTTCACATTATTTCATACACTAAACTGGGTGTAACACGATAAATAGGTACCAGTCCTCTTGTGTTGTGTCTCAGACCATAAACCTGAACACCTTTTTGTCTATGACTTTTGGAAATTCATACTTTTTTTTAGTTTTACCAAACATGTTGACCAGCTGATCGCGTCAGTTCCTTAGAAGGTACATTTTTTTTTACGAATTTATAGAACTCGTCATTTGTGATCGTTATTATCTTCATAATGGTAAATAACTTTATCTTATGTATCGTTTTTTTATGACTTAATCCGTACTTTTCAACTGTGACAGTTGACAGATAGAGGTCATCGTTTCTACTCTTATTTGAACATAGCAAAGGGAAATTTTAATTCAAAGGGAATTTAAAAAAAATTAAAAAACCCGACTGCGTAACTAATAACGAATAACTTTAATTTTCATTCATTAGTCAATATTTCCTGTTTCCTGAACTTGTTTTTAAGGGTTCTTACAGACGAGCGGCATGTTGCCAACTGTAGATAAACTACAACCGTCGCCACCTATCACAATTTTTGCGGACAAAGTCGCGGGAGAAGTGATAGTTACTATGTTTTGACAACCACTGCACACTGGCTTGTTCACATTACAAATACATAGTTATCTGAAGGCAACATTGACTTTCAAATAAATCAAGGAAAAACGTACCAACAGAGTGTTGTGTAAACGTTTTATTGACCTCGTTATCAAGCCAGCTGTTAATAAACTAAATAAGTAAACGCGAATTCCGACAATTTTGAACATTTATACAATCGTTGACCTGACGGTGTTGATGACCTGCTGACCTTAGACTCATCGCTGTTGATCGTTTATAAACATTTCTCTGGTGAGCAAAAACACCGTGGACGGTAGGTACGTAATATCACGCCTGTAATCACCAAAGGGTTGGGTTGAGGTGTGCCTAGGGGGCGAGCCTATTGCCATCAACCAGGCACAAATCCAGACTGTTTTTTAACCGACTTCCAAAAAGAGTAGGTTATCAATTTGCACAGTTTATTTTTTAATTGTTTTGTTTGTTTGGAAGAAAATTACTTTGCGGTGGTTTCATTTTGGTGAAGATCTTATGCTGATCTTCGCTTCGCTTGGATGTTTGTTGTTATCACAACACCATACGCCTGTATGCTCCGAGAGGGTTGCAGATGTGTACAGTACACCCACATTTCGACAGTTAGGTACTCGTATGTTAGGTTCCACTTTATTGGGAATAAGCCTATTATCTATTACCCTGACATGACGTATTGTTAACAATATGAAATAAATTACTGCCTCATTGGTCTAGTGGTGGCGACTACTCAGCATGAGGTCCTGGGTTCGATTGCCAGGTCGGGCAAAGTGTTATTGGGTTTTTCCATCAGGAATTTCTCAGTAGCAGCCACGGAGTCTGGATTTGCACCAGCGCTCGCCCCCTATTACATGGGACTTAAACATAACTGGCGAAATGTGGGTGTAGGTACTTATTGGGTCCACCTCAGTCCAACTCTTCAGGGATTACAGGCGTGATGGTGTGTTATGTTAAAATAAATCTATAGCTAATATTTGTATAGGATATTACAACAAAAAATGGAAAATTAAAAAACTTTTTTGCAAAAAATAAAACCGACTTCAAAAACACAACAAAGTGAAACAACAATAACAACAACAATTAACCTTAGCTTCAGAAGTCGGTGGCAAAGAAACTGAATCAAACACACAGAAGTCACCGAATTCTGAAGTTAATGTTATTTTTCACTTTGTTGTGTTTTTGAAGTCGGTTTTATTTTTTGCAAAAAAGTTTTTTATTTAAATCCCAATAACCTTGTCTTATTAGACAAGCCGTGTTCGCGTAAATAACAATAATTTATAAATAAATTTGTAAATAACAATAATTTGTAAGTATAGACAAAAAAAAATCGGGAAAAGAATTCTCGAATTGTCGTACAGTCACTCACCAAACGGTATTCAAAAGAGGTTCAACCAAACAGGTTGTTCAAGATTGTTATATTTTTAGATATCTAGCTGGCAGGTAGATTGTCTAAAAAACACCATATAATGACTATCCTCAAACGAGATGTGAAAAAACTGGTGCCATTAGAAAAACTAGTTTGCGGATTTATTTTTGAACTATTTTTACCTGATGATACGGTCTATGCATTTACAAATGATCTGATGAGGAGAATATATTTGAAAGATGTTTATGAGGATTTATTTAATTCATCATCTACCAAGCCTTTTCTTAACTTTATTGGGAAAAGCCTAACTTAACCGGATTCAGCAGAATACCAGTATTTTACATGGAGCGACTGCCTATCTGACCTCCACAACCCAGTTAGTACTGAGTAACACATACGGTCTAAACTGGTATAATACCCGGATTGGCAGAAAAAAAATTAACAAATAAATAAAAAACAAATCATCAACTGTTCTTTACTTTAATGTAAATTAAATTATGTTGTGAAATGAGTCATGTTCAAAAACAAAAAATGAACAAATAAATAAAAAACAAATTATTAACTGTTTTCAGAATATTTTTACTCGTGTTGACTTACTTTACTTTAATGTAAATTAAATTAAGTATGTTGTGAAATGAGTCATGTTCAAAAACATTCGTTATGAGTATGACAGACAAGCACACACAGGTATTTATTTGATACCTGGAAATTACATTTTAAAATAATCAACAAAATTTGTTATCTACTAATAAAATATGTACTAAATCTACATATTATTATGGGTTTCCCCGCATGTGTACTACTTATGTAGGTATCTATCTATCTACATATTTTTATTTGCCACGCATGTGCTTTTTTCGACGTATCAATTTATTATGTGGCCCGCTCTGCTGGTAATATTGATAACATTGAAAACATAAAAATTTTGGATCGTCTTCATTAAATTCGGGTCAGTCCTGATTTCTTTTAATTCTCTATCATCCATCAAACTGCCTAGCCTTTTCGGTTTTAGTTGGGGTCGGCTTCCAGTTTGATGCAGCTGAATAGGTACTACTGTTTTACATGGAGCGACTGGCTATGTGACCACAACACAGTCACTGGTAGCTATACTGGGTAATACGATTACGATACCAAGGGGTATCTAAGACTGCTTGTCAGAATTTCGGTTCACTGACTACCTGTGAGACTTTCAAAGATCAAAATGATGATGCTTTGAATTTCAAAAATAATGAAATTACTTAGTTTTTTAAAATACTAGGTAAGTATATTTTAACTAAAAAGAAATTAATAGTTATTTATGATACTAGTGCGGTAAGTTGGTTTTTACAAACGAGTAGACGGATGTAAGCCCGAGACGAAGTCGAGGGCTTACCATAGTCACGAGTTTGTAAAAACCAATTTCTGCACGTGTGTCATACAATGTTTTTCAACACATTTGCGAGAAAACAGTACAATATGTAATGGAACAAACAGCGACCTCAAAAACCACGAAAACGACACCCATGAAGAAAACTCCGAAAATTTTCCTCGGCGCCATCTAGGATTTTTATTTTGACCTCATTTTCATTATCAGCGACCCTAAAAATCACGAAAACGACAGCCGTGAAGAAACAACCGAAAAGTTACGTCGGCACCATCTTGGATTTTCATTTTAACATAATTAAAAAAAAACTGCAAAGAATACGCACGGTGCTATACAACGGGGTATGCGGTAAAATAGGTACTTAGGTGAGAGTACCTATTTTACCGCACGTTCCGTTGTATGGTGCGTAATTATTAACTTTTGACCAATTTATACTGGCTCCGTAAATGCATTTTTTGAGCAAATATGTTGAAAAATAAGTAACAGGTTAGATTTTTTGGACAATGCCCCAAGTAATCACTTAGACTTGTTTCTAACTACGGGTACGGGTACGGGTATTTACAGAACGTCACCCAATACTCAAGCATTATTTAAAACTAGTATGGCTTGAAACTAATACGGGCTTAGGACTGCTAAAATCAAAATAGACTCTTCCTTTTGCTTTTTCCGTAATCGGCTAAAAAAAGCGTTCTTTCTCACGTTGTTTACATTGCACTCGAGTTCTTTAGTGTACTACAAATGCTATCATTTCCATAAATACGTCAACTACTTCGTGATTATTATTTTATACTTAGTTATTTACTTACTCGTATAGGTCTGTAGTACTCGCGGGTTCATTGAACATTCCACGTTTCGGGGTATGGAAGTAAACAAACACCGGGTTTTATAATTAACTGGGTATTGAAAGATGTTGACCAGACATGCTAGATAACTAGTATCGATATTTTTATTAGTAATGTCTGTTATTAGTAATGTCTGTTATTAGTAATGTCTGTTATTAGTAATGTCTGTTAAACAAAACGTTTTTCCTACTCTGCTATTTTTTTCAGATAATGTCGTTGTGGGATCCAAGACAGTTAAATTGATTCTCTGGGACTTCGTCGAGCTTTCATTGTCTCGGCGGTTTTCTGGTGGTCGCCACTGTTGATTCTGGCTGGCTTTCAGGAGTTGCAGTGCCCTTTTACGAGCACGAATGTGTAAGAACTCCGAATCTACTTTACAAAAAAAGGTAATCGAAAGACCGTATCAATATTCGCACATTTAAATTATGTAATTGTGTCGCGACTCGCGGTCAAAGGTTCTTGTTATTTACACAGCAATAATCATTGTTGTACGGTCTGTCTAAATACTAATTATTGTTTTTACGTACAAACCTTGCTCTTTGCGCTGCTTTAGATAATAATTATTCATGCCAACTCCACGTGATTTAACGTGAACATTTTCTGCTTAGGCCTTCTGAAGCCCTAGAGTACGAGCGCGTGATCGTAAACCCACGCCATTTTCCCCATGGTGGTAGGCAGAAACCCCAGAATGTCACCTGCTATTCCTTTGCCTCATCCACGTTCATACATCTGTCATACACGCACGCCGGTAGCGAGTACTACGACGCACCTGACCTTTCTGGAAGAACCTCACCAAAGAACTTACTGGAAAAACGGTAAGTGACTGTTATCGAAAGTCTTCAGTTATTAGTTAAATAAACGAGTATGTAACATAACAGACACCAGCAAATCAGGCTACCCAAAACTGTAAAATTTTACCTATCAACCTTGAACCTAATCCTTCAGGGATAAAGTTAAAAATCTATTAAAGAAATGCAGCAGAAATGTAGCAGCTTAACGGGCTGGCGTCTGTACACCACGTGTAACCTTCGGAAAAACTACTGGAAATCAATTACCTGACGTTTCCGTGACCTACCCCTTTGTAAACAAATATGTTTGTTCGCGGTTGAAGCTAAAAACTTCAGTGGTAATCATTTGACAGTGAGGTCGCCCTTATGTCTTAGCAATAAGGGCATGCATTATCCCTGGAGCGCATACTCATCGACATATATACATGTGCATTCTCAAACTTGGTCCCTGACCGACTCGCAAAAGTCTATACTCAAGGTTTGCCAAAAGGCGATGCGCGATGGAGCGTGGCGTATTGGGTATTAACATCAGCGACGGATTTCGCAATACCACAATACGCACAAAAACTTTAGTCGCTAATGTGGGCAATAAGCTGGGTTGAAGTAGGATCACCTGGGTCATGTCTGCAATGCATTAGGACCGATGGGCCAGAGTTGTCACACAGTGGGTGCCAGAAGACGGGCGTTATCGCCGAGGGAGGCCTAGCTATGCTGGCGTAACGACCTAGACGCTTTTGTGATTTGGCAAGAGACAACCGCACGGAAAGAAGAATGGAGGCTATTGGGGAGGCCTTTGCCCAGCAGAGGAACATTAGAGGCTAAATAAAAAAGCGTTGACTGTGAGTGAAGGGACAGTGACAAGTATTTGGTCACAGTAGACAACTAGACATTACGTAGAGTCATGCCTTGTTCTCGAAGAGGAGCCGGCAGGAATCGGCTTTTTAGGTGCCTACGCGCCTGGTACAGCAAACAAACCCACGGTGAGGTCACATCTATGATCTTAATCTTTGTATTAGCATTAGCCATTTGCTGCGGGCAGTCGGGTAATGAGGGAATTACGGAAAATTAAACCATGGAAAGGACATTTTATTAGTAAAATTAACATCCACCCCATTTTAATTCACTATCTTGCAGTAATTAGAAGGGGGTACACGAGCGTAGAATTGTTAAAATAAACACAGGTTCCTAGGTACATAAGGCCAGCCGCAAACGAGCACATTATTTTCACGTCGCTTTCGTGCTTCATTGGAAAAAAAGTGCTACATGTTAGTAGTGGCAGTAGATCTTCAGAGGAAATAGTATAAGTAGGGTACATTCCGCGCTGCCCCCCCTACTGCTGTTTCATACAGTTTGTACTGTGTAGGTTTGCACTTTTGTAGGAAACGATAACGAACGAAAGATTTTTTTTAATTACCTTTGATAAATTGCTATAAACACACATCAAAAAAGTTTGTGATCACTAGCATAGGCTGATAGTATTTTTTTAAATTGAACTTTATCAAGAAAAATTCTTTGTTGTGTTTTTTTTTACTGTTCTATAGTTTTATATTCTAAATCTATATAAGTATATCTAATCTATTTTTAAATAAAGAATCTGAAAAGAAAAAGAAATCATAATAATTATAATCTACCGTATTAAAAAAAATCATAATAATTATCTGCCGTGTGGAATCCGGAAGAGTAGAATAGAACCAACCCATTACACTCACGGGTGTCGTATAAGGCGACTAATGTCTGAAGCAGAACACCTTGCGCCTCCGTAGACCAGAGAATGGGCAGCAGCGTTTTCTGTTAGTCTTTCATCACTGCGATCTCCAATCCGCCTGCCAAGCGTGGAGATTACGGCAAATCCTTCCATCATGGGAGAGGCTTATGTCCAGCAGTGGACGTTATGGGCTGTTGTAGTAGTAGTAGTAGTAGTATTAAAAAAGATTTCGTTTTTTCGAAGTGTCGCAAACTTTTATTGTGTAAATAGGTATGTGGTATCCGTTTCAGCGTCGGTGTCAGTGAGTCAGTGTCCTTCCACATTGTTATTTACTCCTCCACTTATCCTTCCTGTCAATCAAATTTTAATCAGCATACTGACAGTGACCTGCAAATTTCAAAAAACGAAAGAAAATTTTGTATTTCGAAGGCTAACCTGGCGCTTCCACCGTAATACCTTCCCTTTTCCTACCCTTGGCCCATGTTACTAGGGGTCTGCGCAACACGTTTCCATTTTTTTTCCTTTCAATAACATGTAAGAACTTTTACTAAAAAGAACGGACTTTACTATTATTGTCTTTAGATCTCTTATTAACCGACTTCAAAAAAGGAGGAGGTTGTAATATGTTCGTGTGTATGTATTTTTTTTTATGTATGTTACCTGATTTCTCCCCCATTTGTGGACCGATTCTCAAAATTCTTTTTTTTTTTAAATTAAATAAAAAAATCATTTATTTCAGGTCCGAGACCACAACACCGCCACAACAAAAATACAAACACATATAATTGAAATTGCAGAATTACATTACAATTAAGAGTATACTCCTGAGGTGGTCCCATTTAAATTTGGTGAAGATCTGATGCTGATCTTCGGAGATATACAATGTAACTCTTCAAAAATAGACGGCAAATTTGTCGTCATTGCTGCAATCGCTTGAATGTTTATTGTTTGTACAACATCATGACGTAACATCACGCCTGTACGCAGATGTGTACAATACACCCAGATTTCGAAAGTTAGGTATGTTTGCGGATGGATGGACAAAGATTTTATTGACATGTCAGAAGTACCTATTGTGAGAGGAATCTGTGAATGTGTGAACCTTTACTTTGTTATTTTGTATATTTTAATTTTATGTTATCTCTTACTCTTTTAGTTCTAGTTTTAGTTATAGTAATTGGTTTAAATACAACCGTTGTTGTAATTAAATAAATGTTGAGTTCCATTTATTGGGGATAAGTCTATTACCATGACGTGTTGTTAATAATGTAAAATCAATTCATGGCGACTTGTTTGGGAACAACTAAAAATAGAAAAATAAATAAAAAACTTTTTTGGAAAAAATAAGCACGACTTCAAAAACAAAAAAGTTTTCTAATTGGGTGAATACCGTAAAAAAGCGCTCGTCTGTCTCAAACGTAACACATTTTTTATTCATTACAAAACAATTACTTTGTACTCAATTTGTACATTCATGGTTTCGTATTAATATTTAATGATTAATTAAACCTGAGTCATTAATATCATCCACAGTACAATGTATTGATATTTATGAGTATTTGTTTGCGGCTTTCGCACAGTTATAAGTACCTAGAAATCTTAAAATTAATTTTATCTAAGTGTTTTTATTATAAATACTGTCATTAGTTTGGGTTTTCAGGTTTCCTTGTTTGGTTTGTATTGCAATTAAATAAATAGGTAATAAATGTTTATTCAGAATCCCAAAAGGTTAAATACAATTTAATAACTCAATGAATTTAATTATAAATCTGAAATTAACAATGTAGTTAAAATGGGTAGGTACTTAATGTTAGATGCATAATTTGAAGAAGGAAGTTGAAACTTTGACCTTCAATATCTCCGCAACTTAGAAGGTTCCCGGTATACTCGTAGTGCCAAACAAAAACATGATCACAATGACGCCGCTTCATCAACGCTCTAAGTATTTAAAAAGTCGCTCAATGTAAAATAATGGTATTCAGCTGCATCCGGTTAGGTATGTTGGATTGGCTAGGCATAATGATATTGCTAAAAATAAGTTTTACACATATATAAAAGATTTAATTAAAAAAACATTAGTTTGTCATCGCAGATAGGTCGAGAATTGAATAAATCTTTACATAGTATAAAACAAAGTCGCTCCCGCTGTTTGCACGCTTAGATGTTTTAAACTATGCATTTTAATGCAGTTTTCACTTTCAGGTTTCAGTAAAAGATAGAGTGATTCAAGAGGAAGGTTTATACTTGCGAATCCGGGGCGGGTCGCTACTCGCTAGTTAGGGTTGATACCTTTTTTTAGGACGAATAAAGTATTTTTTCATTTTGTTAGAATAAAAATAAAGTACACAGCATAAAAAATTGTATTATTATTATTTTTCATTATTTGTCCTTAAAAACGAAGTTTTTGTTGCTCTTTGCGACATTTAATTTGACAAATATCGAATAAAATAGCCGTGTGGTATCCGGCAGGTAGCCGTGTGGTATCCGGCAGAGTAGAATAGAACCAACCCATTACACTCACGGGTGTCGTATAAGGCGACTAATGTCTGAGGCAGAACACCTTGCGCCTCCGTAGACCAGAGAATGGGCAGCAGCGTTTTCTGTTAGTCTTTCATCACTGCGATCTCCAATCCGCCTGCCAAGCGTGGAGACTACGGCAAAGTCCTCCCATCATGGGAGAGGCTTATGTCCAGCAGTGGACGTTATGGGCTGTTGTAGTTGTAGACTTGTAGTAGTAGTAATTACAGCCTATTTGCAATCAAAAAATCAAAAACTAGTTTATTTAGTTTCATAAGTATACTCATAACCAGTAACGAGCCAGTAACAATCAGTTTTACGTAAATAGAGTATTTTAGTGTACTTTATTGGTGTCGTAGTTTATAAAGTACGCCTACATGAAAAAGAGGACAATACTCTATTTTAGAGTACGGGTGGCACCCCTATCGCTAGTACTTACGTCTATTTTTTAAAATAGTTATTCTATCTACCGTTTAATCATCGTATAGTTTTTTCCAAGTAATTTTCATCAATCACAAAGTGCACTGCGGTGGGAAATTAAAATGTATTTAGAAACATTTAACGCTTCACAAAATAAATACAAATCGTCATGCTTGCGTGCTCGTGGACGTACACTACACCATAGATATAATTTATATTTCTATGACGTACCTACCTACACCTTTTTTATTGTTGCTCTATCAACACGTGTATGTCCAATTTTGATGGTAAAAAGATAAACATTTGGAATCTTGCAATTTATTGTCACAATTAGGTAAGTATCTACTGTGAATATTATTGATTTCAGCTTTTTCCCAATAGGTACGGGGCCAAGGCCTATTTGCGTTTGAATTCTTTATTGAAGGGTTTTATGCAGAGCCGTGTAGACCAGGCACTGTGATTAATATTGAAGTAGGTATATCTGTAATAAATTATCACTTTGCCCAATTTGACTTGTGACTTTGATGTTATAAAGGAAAGATTTGATTTTTTGTTTGTTTGTTTGTGTGTTTGTTACGATTTAACTCTAAAACTACTCGACCGATTTTAAATTTTAATTTTAATTTTTCTTTCAGCAACGGATAGCTACATTATCAGCGAGTAACATAGGCTATACTTTATCCCCGTACTCCCAAGGGAAGGGAAACTACGCGGGTGAAACCGCGTGACGTCCGCTAGTTCATAATAATTAGGTGAACCTTTGTAAAGAGAGAAAAAAAAGAAATTGTATTGTGTTAGAGGAGCTCGTGGCTAAATATAGAGTTTGATCTCCAAGGTTAAGCAGCGTTCGCCAAGGTTGATCCGTGGATGGGTGACCATCCATTTCATGCTGTGTTTTCTCCGTGCTTCGGAAAGTACGTTAAGCCACTGGTCTCGGCTGTCAACCGCACACCCATCCACGGATCGACCTTGGCAAGCGGTGCTTAACCTTGAAGTTTATCTAAGTATAGAGATGTGGGCCTTAAAATGACATCACAAAGAAGGCGTTCAAAACTTCGCCAATTTTTATTAATTTGTTAAAACCAAAAAACACGTTAGTATCCAATATTTTTCGATAATCTAACTGACAGACTAAACAGAATAATATTTTTTTACTCAGGAATCATCCTTATTTTGGTAAGTGGTGGGTCCACAAGGCGATGTATCAAACTATCAAGGGGTCGTCCATTAATCACGTGAGGCTCGAAAGGGGGGAGGGGGTTCGGAAAAATTACGAAACATCGCATGTAGTGAGATATAACGTGTACCTATTTATTTTTTCTTTGAACGCGCGATTAAATTAGATTATACCTGTTAACCTATATTTAAAGATAAAATATTGTTTTTTTTTTTTAAGATACTTTTTAGGTACCAAAAATATACCTACGTGATTTTTGGTAGGGGGCGAGAGGTAATCTAAAACCTCACCATGTGTCACCATGGGGGTGGGGGTTGACGTGGAGTTGCGGACACCAGCCCGCTATACAATACAATGGGGGGGGGGGTTAAAAAGTTGCTAAAAAACATCACGTGATTAATGGACGACCCCCAAGGTATACATTAAGGCTGCGTTTTCACCAGCGCGATGAGAGGGGATGTGTGTGAATCTTACTAATATTATCGCTTCTTTTTCACAGGTTGAGGTCCAAGCAGACCAGGTTGAAGTCTAGCCTTGTGATTGGTTAGTTCCACATCCCTCGCTATGCAATTGCATCCTCGTTCATCTGTGGTAGAAACGCAGCATAATTTTTTTATTTTTTTATTTCAGTATAACATGACCTCGCATATTTAAATTGGCATAGCCCGACTGGTCCTCGTGCGTGTACAATACAAAAGGCGATTATAAAAAAATCGGTTTGATTCCATTCACGAACTTTTAGAAAAGCATAAAAAAATTGTTTTTCTTCTTATCTTCCCTATCATCAATCTTAATGATTATAGAGCTTAAAGGTTTACTCTAGTTTCATAAATTAATTACCGTCTTTCTGCCTTCGTCCCATGTTCCATACTCCCCTGTCTGCCGACACACTGTCACTCACTCCTATAACTTTCACACATTCCATCCATCTTCGCTTTGTTCTAATACCAATAGGTACCATTTTTGTTTGCCCTGATGTCTCATAAATTCACAATCATAAAATCTGCATAACCTGATTCATACAAGGTCATTGGCCAAATGAAAATTCACAGCATAAATTGGCAATACATAAAAAAAACAATTTGCTATTTTTAATTCGCGCCAAAAAGTAAATGTCAAATTTAGAATACTTGAAACTATCACTCCAATTCTAAAATCAATTTGATGATGTCATTTTTTTATCGAGCGAGCCATTGACCTTCAATGGCGGTAAATATTTTAGTGGTACAATACGCTACTGGCCGAAAACAATTGTTGAACTCATTGCTGCCGGGTCTGTCATTGTTAGGTTCAAATTGCTAGTAGAAAAAAACTAACTAACAAGAACTTGTTAAAACCGTAAGGTGAATGCTCCAACCAGCCCGCGAAATACAAATTTTCTTACGTTTTTTGCAATTTGCAAGCCAGTGCTAGGTTGTGTGTTGATTAGAATATTAGTCGCGGCTGTAAGACGTATGTAGTTATAGAATTAAATTCATCAAAATCATAAATACAACCCTCCAAGTTCATAAAGGTGGAAAATAGACTTTTTCAATACACTTCCTCGAAAACTTTTGCACTACGATTAGGTTGAACATGCAATGTATTTCACACGCGTGCGTTTTTTCTCATTTTCCAACACGTGTGCGGAAATGAAAATTGCCACAGATAACTATAGGTACCTATACTTAGTCCAAGTTGGTTCAATGCCTATAGTAGGCGGTACTTGTTTTTTTTTTTATCTCGCCAAAGAGTTAAGCGTCTTTACAGCGTTAACATTTTTGAATAATTAAATAATGCTTATAAATGTATATCATCAAAAACCAACGAATAATAAACGTTTATGAACAAATTAACATTTGTTTGTGTTCTAAACTCAAAGATATGTGAATTTTCTATTTTTCATATTAGGCTGTTTAGCGGCTTTACCTTTGCTTCTCCTTCAACCTGGCGAAAGCAAAGCGCGGAAAAAAAAGAAAATTTAAATAATAGTTCATGACAAAAATATTTGTCGTTATTTTATTTCTTCAAAAGTGTATTGAAAAACGTCGTTTGATACACGTGGACATTTGTTATTGCAGTTCTCGGCTCAACAACAACCCTCGCCTGCGGCTCGGGTTTTAATTCCGCCTCGAATACAATAACAAACTTTCTCCACTTGTATCAAAATGTACCATTTTAAGGTTAACGGCATTCCTGCACCTTTATGAACTTGGAGGGTTGTATTGATTATTTTGATGATTATAATTCTGTAACTACATACGTCTTACAGCCGCGAATCTTATTTTAATCAACATACAACCTAGCACTGGCCTGCAAATTGCAAAAAACGTAAGAAAATTTGAATTTCGCGGGCTGGTTGGAGCATTCACCTTAAGTATAAAAAAACCCACTCGTTTGCGGTTTACAAAATTCTAGTGCTTATCATTAGTATTTTTTTTAAGTCATGTTCTTATGAGGTTTTCGCGATGATTCTTGTGCAATATTGAGCATGTTATAAACATTTTTAAAAGCGCGAATTTAATAGGGGTAGGGTTACCATCCGTCCGGATTTGTCGACGTACGGCAATTTCTTTGAGAAAATTATGTTTGATGAATAACGAAAAAAATCTGAACTTTTTTGCAAATGTTCACTTTTTGTCCGTGGTTGTCAAATATCAAAATGTTATTTCTAGCTTGAAAACCACAATAATCTTGGAAACCACAATACCGTCTTGTGAAATTTAAAAACTTATCTAGTATGTACCTACTTACTTAGGTACATGTCAAACGTTTACCTTGTGTAGTCTACACTAGGTACTTACCGAAACTAACTAAGTACTACTAAGAATTAATGTTGTTTGGTCATCTACTTAAATATTATTGAACAGATTCCCATTGTTCATAATAAAGAGCCGTTATTTATTCAGAATAGAAAAAGTCACGCCTAACGCCTTTGCAACACAATAACGCATTTGTGAGCACTATTTATTACTAAGGTAGACTTAACATTGTAATGTTAAAACAGGCATGGTGTAATGTTTTAAGTGTTCTTAAAACATTACACCATGCCTGTATTTCTCCGAAGGGTTAGACCAGTGGTATCCAACCTATGGTCCGCGGACCACCGGTGGTCCGCAAGAGCTTCGAATATAGTCCGCGAAAGATTAAAATGTTATTCGAACTTTTTAACTTGCACGGAAGATGCAAGCTTATTAAAAACCTCTCAGAGGCAGGTGCTAAATTGTTTGAGCTTGCTGCGCTCGCTCTTGCTAGAATCTAGCAACAGCGAGCGCAATCTAGCAGTAGATCCATAAGCATTTCTTATCTCATAAAATCGAGATGCTTAATTGTTTGAGCTCACTTCGATCGCTCTTGTATCTTTCACTTTCTAAAGGTATACTTATCACGTTTTCCAATTTTTGCATTCCCTCCTAGATATTTAATCGTCAGAGTCAGGATGGCTGGACCAAGAGAGACTGTCGGTGTCCTAGGACCTTATGGCCCCTGCTAACACTAAAGACACCAAAGTGGTATTTGGTCCAAGAAAGGTTGGGAACTACTGGTTTAGACAGACAGAGGTATATCGTACGTAGTACACCGACATTTCACCAGTTATGTTTAAGACCCATATTATAGGTAATAGGGGACGTGCCATCAACCGGGCAGGAATCTAGACTCCGTGGCTGCTACTGAGAAAGTTCCAGCTTATTACAGTACAGGGAGATACTCAGTTCCACTGTTAGACAAAGACTTCATTCAGAAAAGATGAGCTGCTTTATTGTAATCCTCTATGTTCTTACACGCCAATCTTCGTCACCACCAAACCTATTTCAAGTAATATTGTGAATGGGGTTTGCATGGCTTAGGATATTTTTTGACCCGATAGGTGACGCTGTTGCGAAATCCGCGCGAACTAGGTTGCGGGCGGTATGCTAGTCTTATGTATTTGCAAACTTTCTCTGCAAGACGGCGTAAATAAATAATGTAATGAACTTTGACGAATTGAAAAAGCTTTGGCGCTCTGCCAATGTAAATGTGTTGTTACGCAATGTTATTTTAGACATTTTTTTTTTCTGTTGGGAAATCATCAAATTACTCCTCCCGCTCTAGGCGGAGCAGGAGGGAGTGTCAGACTTTTACTGACTAAAACCCGTCCATGTTCCTTCATCGCCCTTTGCGTTCCGGTGCCACGGTATCTCTTACGAACAGTCCCGCAGCCCCGGCAGGCATCGGTCCTTGCGGACCCCTTCCTTTTTGCTGACTCTCTTTGAGGCGCGCGTGGAACACGAACGCTCCGTCGACACGGCCTGTCGTCATGAGACGGACGGACGGCGAGCTAGCCCATAGCCCACCGTCCACAGGCCCGCGCCTACGTTGGCCAGGAGCCACGTGATGGCCCCCGGCCAACGTACGTAACGCTCGGGGCGTCTCCCGCGGCGGCTGGGACGTGAGGTTCTCTCCCTCTCACGTTCCGCCACCTCCTTCTCTAGCATGCGATGCCTGGCGTAAAGGTGTCACGCAGCCACGCACGCCTCGCGCAGAGACCTCAGCTCACGCGACCACCAGTACACCTGACGCCGGGCGCTTCCTGGCCGAACACGGGGCATTGCCACTGCACGTTACTGATGTCGGACATGGCCTCCTAGAACCACCCTGCCTCATTGTCGACGTCGGCAGGCCTGCCCGGTAATGTCACCCAGGCCTGCACGATCGAGGCTTCCAGGAGGAGCTCCCGGTCTAGCTGCTTCAGCGCCCAACGCGGACCACTCGGGGCCAGTTGGACCGGCGCGCTTGATGTCTGGGTAGAGACGTCGAACCGGATGTACCGGTCTTCGAAATAGGTCTCCACCCCCTCCATGACACGCCAGTCAACGACACGCGGCGACAGAGCGGGGCTAGCGAACGAAATGTCCACCACCGACTCGCCCCGCATCCGCACACATTATTTTACCCCTCAGTATTGCCAGGAGTACCTACCTACTTATTAAATATTAATTGATATAGAGTACTGTTTTATTGATTAAGTAATTAATAGTGGAAAATACGGCCGGTACTCACATCAATATGTACCTATAATAAATTAAGTACTGCAAACAATGTTACCAACCATGAATTATTGTGAAATAATTACTTTACTACTTACAATCTTTATTAGTCTAGTTTTAGTTGTGGAAGAGTTGCAGACTATGCGTTCTTTAGAGTAGTTGCACGTGGAGAGATATTTTGGAGCGTAGCATTTCAATTTAGCATTGTTCCGATCCAGCCTTTCCCTTTGCTGCCCTACACAGCGACGACGCCATAAGCCGATGCTCGTACTCCACAGAGGCTGCCGTAGTATTAGTCGCTTAGTTTTTAAGTCATTCGCCCCTGGCTGGAGGCCTTACACTCAAGGCATACAGGATAATCCGGTTAAGCAGACGACAGCCTCTTATATTGACCTGGGAGATGCCATGCACAAAAAAAAAAGAATTTCGCATCTTGTTCCTTTAATTACAGTTTGTTTCCGACTGCGATAGAAGAATAGTTATGTTTTTGGGTCTATTGTGTACCTATCTATACTAAACGAGGAAAAACCTCGATTTTAAACTATGAGATCCTGTTTCGAGAGTCTGCACTTAAATTAACAAATAAAAAAAATGCTCAAGACCAGCGGAGTACTTAGATGCGTGACGTAACACACCAATTAGTTTGACATTTCAACAAAGTGAATTGCGTTAGTAACTTTGTTATGCAGGAGATGGCGGGATGAGCGTGACAGAACCAACGACCAGTGGTCCACACTCCACATTAGCCCTAGGTCGAAAGAATTGGAAGTTCTGGGGAGTGGCCTTTGCCCAGCAGTGGGATGAGAGAGGCGCACAGTAAAAGCAACAGTAACGTTGTTGAGCAGACCTATCTTTCTAGCACAATCTGAAAACATCACGCCTGTAATCGTGATCCCCGAAGTGTTAGGCAGAGGTGTACCTAATAGTACACCAACATTTCGCCAGTTATGTTTAAGTCCCATGTAATTAGAGGCGAGCCTATTCCCATTAACCGGGCGCAAATCCAGACTCCGTGGCTGCTACTGAGAAATTCCTGATGGAAAACCCCAATAACACTTTGCCCGACCTGGAATTGGAACCCTCATACTAATTTCCTTCAATATTCTTCAAATTGTAATTCAAACTGTGCCACACAATTCTGAAAACCCCATGTTGTAGAACAATTTTCATTTCCGCAACGTAATAATCTTTTTTGTCCTACTTTACCCGAAACAAAAGAAGCCTAGCATAATAGTTTAATCAACCCTCACTCACCCAGGTATATACGAATCAGGCCAACCAAAGGTTACACTGGAGTGAAAGTAACCGTAACAGATGACCGTGTTAGACTGGATTGCCTATAAAAGTTTCACCAAATGTCTAGGCTAGTTGTGCCTCATACTGCTTTGATTTCAAGAACGTATTTAATACATATGTTAGGGTTACTTACCATTTTGACTTTTCAAACTTTTCGACGCAAAAGCAATATGGACGTAATTTTTTCTTCACTTAAATCAATAAAATACAGTACTATCAACCCAAGAAAAGTATTAAAAGTAAAGTTCAACTACTGCTTGTCGCACAAAAATAATATTAATAAACTCCTGCAATTTTTTACGACAGTTCAAACGTCCGTAGCTGTCGCTGCCATGATGTGACGTCATTATCCACAATCTGTCTTGTTTACATCTAATTTTTTGGTCTTAATAAAATAATTTTACTAATTGTATGTGCTTTATTCAAGTTAAAATTGCAATAACAATATTATATTAAAATTTTAGTGAAACTTTAAGCACTTTTCAAATAAAAGTGTTTTTTTGACAAAATGAACTTTGACGTCAATACCGGCTTATCGAGGAAGATGCGTTTTGAGAGTGCGTTCCGTTTCACCAAAAACATGCTACATAAAACAGTAAATTGTAAAATAAGTGATGGATTAGAAACTTAAATAAGTGTACCACAATGATTTTATGCGCCAATACAAGGAATTTTTCATAAATAAAAGTAGTTTTGTATTTCATGCATATTCCCTATTGCAAAAAGTCCAGACTTTTTTTTTTAGTTTTACGTTTTAGTACTTACTTACCTACTATTTTTAATTAAGTTTTTTTTTAGTACTAATTCGTTTTATAAAAAAAAAACACCGTTTCCGAAAGTCTGGTAAATGGCAAGATCGGACTTGGACAAGACGAGAGGTCACATAGCCAGACATGTCCGGACAAATAGTAAACCTAGTCTAATACCACAATACCACTCGTCGAGCTGGTACATTTTAAACCTCTCTGACTGCATGCCTATCTAACCTCCAAATACCAGAAACGGGGGATAAACCCTTGGTACGACTGATTGTCTGATTTTTGGAGATTCTCACAGCCAGGACCAGCTAGATAACACGAAACCCCTTTTTTTTTTTTTCGGATGGCAAATCATCAAATGACTTCTCCCGCTCTGGGCGGAGCAGGATCCCTCCTGCTCCGCCCAGAGCGGGAGAAGTCATTTGTCAGACTTTTACTGACTAAAACCCATCCATGTTCCTTCATCGCCCTTTGTGTTCCGGTGCCACGGTATTTCTTTCGAACAGTCCCGTAACCCCGGCAGGCATCGGTCCTTGCGGACCCCTTCCTTTTTGCTGACTCTCTTTGAGGCGCGCGTGGAACACGAACGCGCCGTCGACACGGTCTGTCGTCATGAGACGGACGGACGGCGAGCTAGCCCATAGCCCACCGTCCACAGGCCCGCCCCTACGGTGGCCGCGGGCCACGTGGTGGCCCCCGACGCCCGGGGCGTCTCCCGCGGCGGCCGGGACGCTGTGAGGTTCTCTCCCTCTCACGTTCCGCCACCTCCTTCTCTAGCATTACTGCTTCGCAGAAGGAGGTGACGGCGTCCCATTCCGTCTCGCTCCGGACCATGGCTTGAACCAGGGCCGGACGCGAGAGGTCGCCGCCGCCAATCGCCGATTCGAGGACGAACACGAAACCCCTTGAAAAATGTATAAAAACAAAATGTGTTAAATAAAAGAAGTAAAAGAATTCGCTTGATAACTAACTACATGTAATGTAACAAAAGCGATAATAAACTCGTCAATTTATCAGCTAGCAACGCAGTTGATCATTACTGTCGCCAACTTGTCCAACCAGTCTGACAATTAATAAAAAGATAATTATTACAAACAAAGCTAGAAAAATGTCAGAAACATATCACGAGTATCAGGAGTTCCGTAACACACGGGATCGTACTAACGGGATAAAAAGTATCCTACGTGTTAATCCAGGTTATAAACTATCTATGTGCCAAATTTCATCCAAATCCGTTCAGTAGTTTTTGCGTGAAAGAGTAACAAACATCCATCCATCTATCCTCACAAAAAAACAGCTGTTCATTTTGACCGTGTAGGTAATTAGTACCTACTGCACTGTTGAAGGTAACAGTTTTTATTTTAATAACCGATGAAAAATGTCTATGTTTGGGGGGGTATAGAAGATGTACCTACTGATTACTGAATGAATACTTTGTAACCATTTTCCCATCGGTGTTCCACCTTGTATAAATACGTAGGTACCTACGTACGTACACGAATTTGGGGCTTTGACTTGTAAATAACTAATAGGAAAGCCTTGAAGAAACTGAAATCGAGGAGTCATCAACTGGCTATCTATGTTTTTACGAGCGTACCTAAGACGAAATAATTCAAAATTTGCTAGGTCATCGAAGTACTTCGGGGTCTTCGTTTTACCTTTTTCGTATGTAGGTAAACATTTTTTATTCCCGCGCTTTACGGTTTCATAGAAAACAATGGTATAGTTCCCAGGGGATGAGCAGACATTGACATTGACAATGACATGGCTAAGCTAGCTTTTTATTTTACAAATAAGTAAAGGATTACGTGGACACTCACGGTACGGCTGGTTCATAAATTCAAAGTCGCTTACGACCTATACTTGGAGACTCTTTGAGGGATCGCATCCGGAACGAGGTGATATCCGACAGAGAACCAGAGTTGTCGACATAGCTCACACAATAAGTAAGCTGAAGTGGCAATGGGCCGGTCATAGCCGTAGAACCAATTACCGTTGGGGTAGACGTGTTGTTGAGTGGAGACCGCGAATCGTTATGCGTAAGGAGGGACGCCCTCAGGCTCGGTGGAGCGACGATCTTCGCAGGGTGGCTGGTAGAAACTGGATGAGAGTGACCTATAATAGAATAGGCGAGTCGACAAAAATAATCTAATTAGTCCGTCAGTTAGATTATCAAAAAATATTTGACACGTGTTTTTTCTTTTGTTACGTAAACCACAATTGACGAAGATATGACGCTTTTAAAATTCTTAATACGTCACGCCTAGGTATAATTTTTAGCTAGTTCTGACGTCACGAGCCCCCACTCCCGAGTTTTGATGCGTTTTATCTTTGTCAATATTCATTGATTTACTAAAACAAAAAAGACGTGTCCATTAATATCCAATACTCTAACTGACGGACTAAATAGATTTGCAATTTTTTGATACTGTCGTCATGCCTATTGAAGAGGCCTATGTGGACTTGAGTAGGCTAACGACGAGCTATGCAAAAGATTCTTGGAAGTTTAATTTAACTGACTTCCCGGTCTCCGATTGAACTGAAATTTACATACATATTTACTTTGGATGACAATGCATGGTTAGCTAAGTGACGTATTCTCAACGTATGATGACATACAGTCATCATCTGCCTAGCCTTTTCCCAATTATGTTGCAGTCGATTTCCAGTCTAACCGGATGTGGCTGAAACCAGTATTTTACATGCAGACTGGTTAACTGACCTCCACAACCCAGTTAATACCGGGTAATACGATACCCCTTAGTAAGACTGGTTGTCAGAGTTTTTGGGCCACTGACTACCTGTAACGACTGCCAAAGATCTAAAAATGACAGCCGGGACCAACGGCTTAACGTGCTTTCCTAGGCACGGAGGAAACTCGCTATGTAAGGGTGGTCACCCATCCACAGGCCAACCTAGGCAAGCACGGCTTAACCTAAAGACTGTTATTATTTAGCCACGAGTGCGAGCGTATTTTTAATAACCCAAAATATATATTGTCTCACTGCTGATAATGCAAAGATCTACAAATGACAGCCGGGATCAACGGCTTACGTGCTTTCCGAGGCACGGAGGAAACTCGGTATGTAATGGGCGGTCATCAATCCACAGACCAACCTAGGAAAGCGCGCACTAAAATACATGATTATGTTATTTTTGAGGGACAATAATTGTGTTTGTGTGGTAGTTACATGTCGCATTGATGGTCAAAAGTAAAGTGGACAGAATACAAGCATGGCATTGAGCACAAATTCTGTCGCGAAAATACTTATTTACCTGGTATGATTGTAGTGTCAAGAGTAGTTTCCTAGGTTCTATTCCTAGGTCGGCAGTGATATTTATACGGGGTATAAACAACCTCATCACGAAGCCGTCAACCAAACATTCTGTATATCAAACTTAGTAACTTTACGCAAAAATTGCTGCTGGGAAACGACTTCTTTTTTTTGGGGTGAAAAATCATGTTTTGTGGTAGAACTCAATGTAACGCACTCAAAACATTGTGCTGATGGATGTATTGAACAGTACGGGCTCGTGGAGGTGCTTAAATTAAAAATCTTACATTAAAAACTTGTATTGAAAAAAAAACTTGTCAATAAGTTGGAACTTTGACCCCCAATATCTCCGTAACTAGAAGGTTCCCAGGTATGGTGTAAGTAGAACGAACTGCTCAACGAACCAGTATGGGGCAACGTCTTTTACGAAAAAAATAATAACAATTTGCGCTCATCGCAGTCTTTTTACTCCAGACATTTCTATTAGGCAGTATAAACGACGCCTTTATGATAATAATAAAAACTCATGCATACCATAATAAGCGGAAAATTATTTAAATTATTCAACAGCGCACGAATTATAAAGTTAAATTAAATTAAGTACATGCCAAATAAGTATGTACAGTCATTAACATTATCAATAGACTAGAGGTCGTTTGTTTGTTAGATAAATTCTACAGCAGTTTTTTTTAAACCATTATAATTATTAAATTAATGTTTTTTTTTTTTGTATTTTACTCTCATCTCTGCCTAGCCTTTTCCCAACTATGTTGGGGTCGGCTTCCAGTCCAACCGGATGCAGCTGAATTCGAGTATTTTACATGGAGCGTCTGCCTATCTGATCTCCACAACCCAATTAGTACTGGGTAATACAATACCACTTGGTAAGACTGGTTGTCAGACTGTTTGGGCCACTGACTACCTATAACGACTGTCAAAGATCTACAAATGACAGCCAGGACCAACAGCTTAACGTGCTTTCCTAGGCACGGAGGAAACTCGGTATGTAAGGGTGGTCACCCATCCACAGACCAACCTAGGCAAGCACGGCTTAACCTAAAGATCGACCCGAGCGGCTGTTATTATTCAGCCACGAGCACAAGCGTATTTTTAATAACCAAATATATGTATTGTCCCACGGCTGGGCAAGGCCTCCCCCGTAGCCTTCCACTCCTCTCTACGTGCGGCTTTTTCAGGCCAATCTCACACAAACGCCTCATCGTTACGCCAGTGTTTACTAGGCCTCGCTCGGCGACGACGCCCGTCTTCTGGCATCCACTGCGTGACGACTCTGCATCTGGCCCATCGGTCCTGATGCATTCTACAGACATGGCCCGCCCACTCCCTCTTCAACGCAGCAGTCTTATTGCCCACACCAGCGATTCTCGTTTTTGAGCGTATTGTGGTATTGCGAATTTAATAGTTTTAGACTATTATACGCGTTTGTGAGAATTTGGCAAGAAAAAAACAGCACTATGAGAAGTGTGAAAGGCTTTGAGGGAGGCCTTTGCACAGCCGTCGGACGAAATAGACTAAAGAAAACAGAAGCCCTACTCTCTAACGTTTCGTCTGTATATTCGGATCTATCAGTCTCTCTTACTCGCACTCATCTGCAGACGTGCGCGAGAGAGACGGATAGATCAGAATATACGGACGAAATGATAGAGAGTAGGGTCCCAGTTACTAGCAGATACACGCGACCGTCCCATGCTTAAAACGTTTATTGTTTTTGGTACTCATATTTTTTTTTGCACCAGATCCCTAATTATTTTTCCAAAATAAAAGTACCTTAAGTTACTCCTTATAACATCTTTCGAGCTACTGACTACCTGTGACGACTGTCGAAGATCTTCAAATGACAGCCGGGACATAGTTAACGTGCATTTCGAGAAAATCGGTATGTTATAGGTGGTCACTGGTCACCCACTACCCATTACAGACCGAGTTTAAAATTATTAAAATTTTATGATGTCTCAAACCGCTGCCAGAATAAAACGTCAACGAAGCCAGAATGGCCCATTCTACCATCGTGGAGACGGCAATAGGCCAGTAACAACAGTAGGTAACATAATAACCGTCGCGTGTTTTTGAATGCAGTTTACCGAGCCATTCGAAGAACGACCCATTATTATTGTAAAAGTTAAAGCAAATTACTTAGATATAAAAACTAGGGTACTTAGACGACTGTACCTAAAGTCGATAGTGGGTTAGTTTTAATAGATTGCAAACATTTGCATTTGTCAAACTTTATTTTAGACGAATTATTGAAGAACCTTATTGGAAGGCAGCAGCGCTTAACAAGCGATCTGTCAGGTTCAGCTGCGGTTGGTAAGGTCAGCGAAACGATGATGGGTGACTGATGTTTGTTTTTTTTTATAGACTCGCCCCGTTTTGCTCCATACCTGAACATAACAGATTGAATAACGCGTTGGTCTAGTGGTCCAAAGCGCGACTCCTGAGCACGAGGTGCTGGGTTCGATACCCGGGTTGGGCAAGTGTTATTGGGTTTTTCCTACAGGAATTTCTCAGTAGCAGCACCGGTGGCTGGATTTGTGCCCGGTTTATGGCAATAGGCTCGCCCCCTAAATGGGAATTACATAATTGGCGAACTGTGGGTGTACTGTTCAAACTAATCCTTTGGGGACCTTGTTCGTAGCCTGTCAAAAAAATGGTAAATATTTTGCCCAAATCTATGTTATTTTAAAGAAATAGTTGAAACTTAATTATAATAAAATTATTTAAAAAATATATATTCTCTAATTAATACTTAATTGTATGTTATTTGAATTTTACATCGTGGCTGTATAGAAAGTTGGAACATGGTTCAATAGAAAAATGGACAAACCGTGCGAAGCCACAAAAAAAATAAAAATGGACTATTTAACTTTAGACCTACTTTCCGAGTATGAGTAATGAAAAATATTTAAAAGTACTTCCTCTTACAAAGTCCCGAATATAGTTAAAATCTAGGATTCTACGTATATTACACTGACATTTATTGCCGGTGAGGTTGGCGCATTGGTTCGTCACTGTACCTTCTGGGTTTATTGGGGAGAATGCAATCGTGTCTCGGCACCCCAGCCAGAAGTGTCGAGGAAGGCCATCGTTTTAGTCAATAGGAGTCTGACAGACCCTTCCGCCGGCCACAACGACGGAGGATATCCAGTGAGGATTTGCACAAGTAATAAAATAACACTGCCTCGAGTGGGTCCTGGGTTCGATTCCCGGGTCGGGCAAAAGTATTATTGGGGTTTTCCATCAGGAATTTCTCAGTAGCAGCCACGGAGTCTGGATTTGTGACCGCTTATTACAATGGACTTAAACATAACTGGCGAAATGTGGGTGTAGGTACTATTAGGTACATTTCTGCCTAACACTTCGGGGATTATAGGCGTGATGTTCATCGACGTTATGGTTCATTGTACGCCAAGCGCTGTGCCCTGTGGTAGGTACGCGAGTTCGACTCCCGCACGGTCGGAACAAATAGTTTTCAAGGCTGAATATGCCAGATAGATAGTGTACCATGTGAAATTCGTGTATGTATTAAGTATTGCTATTGTGTTATTCGCAGTGGGGGATAAGTTTTTTTTAGCTATCAGTTTTATCGGTAAATCGTAATATGACTTAACTCATGGGATTAATTAGCTAACACGGCCGAAGTTTTTACCTGTGAGCTAATCGAAAATTAGGAGCGCTTAGAGAAAGCCATAAAATTTAATATACGATTCGTTTGAATTTTCATGTATAATAAAATTGTTTACTAATGTCAAACTTACACAAAAATTAATAAAATAAAATGCGGCATTATTCTTTTGGCGTTTTAGTGACATTTGTTATGTGGGCCGGCTGTTTGGGGTATTGTCTGTGATATTGTACCGGCTAAGAACGAGTCGGACTTAAAGACGAAGGGTTTCGTACAGGGTTAGATGATATACTAAATCATCTGATTATGAACAAGTGAATTTAAAAAAAAATCGTTGATTTTAATTAATACATTTTTTTTTTATGTAATTCCCCGACACAAATAAAAATATTGATACTTTTAGAATTGCTATGTTGATTCTTTTTTAATTTATAATTAAAGTAAATAAGGCGTTGTTTTTTAAATAATAACAGAGTTCCAAATAAAAAACCAAAATTGGAATATGAAAAGACAAGAGCGAGTCGGACTCGCGCAACCGAGGGTTCCGTACAAACTTTTTAAAGGACAAACTTTACTTTGCTGTTCTATCCCATGAAACGGCTATTGCACCAACCGCAAAGTTAGTATTATTAAAATCGCTTTTTTTGTTATTAAACTACATATTTACGGTTTTCAGTTTTTTCCCTTTACATATGCTGTAAGACATTGGCTTCTCGCCTTTCGTGATTCTAGGTCAATGGGAACTACCATATTATAGGTTTTCGACTTAAAACCTATATGGTACTTCCGGTTGACCTAGAACTCTCAATTTTGGTTAAAAGCAAGATCTTACAGCAAAGGGAAAATTCCGAAAAAAAAAATGTTAATGTAAATTTTGGCACATACAAGTTTTCGCGAAAATCTAAATTTGCTCATATCTTTTTATCATGTTGACTCAGGATGATTTGATTGGATTGATTTTTATACACCTAATAGGGACTATAGACCTAAGTATCTGGTATAAATTTGAACTTGCTAGGTCTACCCGTGCCTGAGAAAGTCGGTGGTGACAGACGGACGGACAAGAAAGTGATCTTATAAGGGTTTCTTTTTTTGCCTTTTGAAGTAGGGAACCCTAAAAACCTGATTTAAATCCAAATAGATCCGGTAATTTAGAATTTTTCATTAAAAACATGCTTTTGTCAACTCTACCACTGTACCTACAATATAACACAGACTACCTATTGAACTTTGAAACTTTATTTTTATTATTTGTTGCTATAGCGCCATAGTAATACGGGTCCCATTGGAATACGGAACCATAATAGTATTATCAATTTACCTACAACGTTGATTGAGTAAAATCTTCTCGAGTCAAGTTAGGTTATCTGCTACCGAATCGTACGATTTGATTTTCGTATTATTCTTCCCTATGAACGCGTTCAAGTAATGTGATTTTCCCAAGTTTTATTGGGGTCGGCTTCCAGTCTAACCGGATGCAGCTGAATACCAGTATTTTACATGGAGCGACTGCCTGACCCCCACAACCCAGTTAGTACTGGGTAATACGATACCCCTTGGTAAGACTGGTTTTCGACTTTTTGGGCCACTGACTACCTGTAACGACTGTCAAAGATCACAAATGACAGCCGGGACCAACTGCTTAACGTGCTTTCCGAGGCACGGAGGAAGCTCGGTATGTAATGGGTGGTCACCCATCCACAGACCAACCTAGGCAAGCACGGCTTAACCTAAAGATCGACCCGAGCGGCTGTTATTATTTAGCCACGAGCTTCTCACTACCAAGAAACTATCAAATATCATGAGAAATAGGTTCAATGCCCTGTAAATAATTTTTAAATAGATAAATGTAAGTATTATTAGAATAACATTACAACTTACATCAGCTCTATCTAGACTTTTATCAGTATTTTGAACAATTATAATTATAGAAAAATTAATGTTTTATAGACAAAGATGATAACTTTTTTGAAGTGATATTAAGTTTAATCAACAATTGCAAAACATTTTAATTAAATGAAAGATAACTATTGTGTCGTTTCTACACTTAAATTCCAGTTTTAAGAAATCTTTGATTTAAAATGTTTTCGAATTAAGGTCGAAGTCAGAATGAGCAGTTTAAAAAAAAGTGTTTTCCTATAATTTTTTAATTTTTTATTCTATGTAGGTAATAGGTATCATAAAATATGTACTTTACATAATAATCGGAAGCCTTGTTTAAGTGTTTTGTAACACCAATTTACAGAAATAAATATGATTTATGAACACAGTTTTTATTACTGCTCAATAATTTGTTTTTATTTATGTACGTATAACTGGTTCATTTATAGGCAATTTATTAAAACAATAACTTTACGCAGGGTAAAGGGTAAAGGCAGAGAAGTACAGTATAGGTACACCCACATTTGGCTATTTCACTCAGTCACAGCAGTGTAACCCATTCCATGAGACAATGAGAACTGTAACATAATTATTTGATTATTTTAGCCATATCCATACTTAAGGCCCCTCGTTTATGTTGTAGGTTATCACATTTTTTTTTTTTTTTATTTGTTTTTCACTGATATCGCCAATCACCCCATAAAGATAACAGCTAGTATGTCGCCTACGCCACGCCTGCGGTTATCGCCGACCTTAGCCTAATTCCAGGTACACTTCAAATAAAACATATAATAGTTGATCACAATGTATTCTTTAGAGTATAACCCTGTACTTTTTGTAATTAGAATTAGGTATTACAATACAACATTAACTGTTTGCGGAGAATTACACATGGGTATGATACAAATACGTACGTATTGAGTTTCAGAATCATGCAGTGTAGTTAAGTAACTATACTAGACCTTATCACATTTCATATTTTATATTTTACATAAGGTAGGTAGAACGGCAATCTGTTATAATTACAATAACAAACACCTTCCATATTGAGATTAATTAATATTTCAATAAACATATAATCATATGTCATACAAGATTCAGTGAGAACATTATGAATCACAACAGAAGGGCCAGACATCTCTGATAAGCAATGACTCACTTTACTATACTTGTACTCCGCGCAACTTAACTACTATCTTGTCATGACACAACTCAATGTAGGAAATGACAAACCTGTTGCAGTAAAAATAAATTACCAAAAATAAATAGTGTGACGTAACTTTAAACTAACAAATGTACAAATCTTTCTAAAACAAAAGCAACAATCAACCACTGTTCATTCCAAAACTAACATCATAGCAATTAAAATAAAAACTTAATACTATATTAACTATAAACACACATCTGAAATTCAGTCGCTTTCAAACAGACTATGATACACTGGTAAAACGTAAACATTCACCAAATTAAAGCTTTCGAGTATGAGGAAGGGATGGGGCTCAGAACTTTAGTTTAGGATTGAGTTCGTGCGCGCGGCCGCCCCAGTCCAGCCGGTAACTGCGAGTCCGCCACGAGATCTCGGGGCTGAGGAGCGCCGCGGCCAGCACGAACGGCGCGCAGCACTCGCTCCACACCCAGCCGAGTAAGAACTGCACTTTGGTGAACGGCGGCGAGCCGTTCTGCACTGACCGGAGCATCAGCCAGTCCGAGAGAAACCACACTAACACATGCACGAGGAAGAAGGGCAGCGGCTCGGCGCCGAACAGCTGGCCGGCCGCCCAGGCTGCGCCCGCGCCCAGCGGGATGCACTCGCTCAGCGGCTCCAGCATGGCCGTGGTGGGGATCATGGCGATGCGCAGCCGCGCCCAGCGCCGCAGCCGCGCCTGCATGGCGCCCACCGAGCGTGTGCCCGAGTTCTGCAGCGCCGGCAGCGAGCTCACGCGCATCTTCCAGCCGCGCGACGTGATGTCCTTCGCGATGAAGTAGTCCTCCGCCAGGTAGTCGGCGAAGGCGCGCAGCCCGCCCGCCTCCTCCAGCGCGCAGCGCCGCACCATTGAGGACATGCCCACGTGACAGTTGATGCCCATGAAGTCGGCGCTCAGGTACATGCGCGACTGAGCCGTGCCGAAGAAAACCTTCTCGTAGACGGCTGCGAAGCCCTCCGCGTCGCATACGAACGGCATCTGGTGCACAATGGCGACGTCGTCCTTCATGTGCTGCACCATATCCAGGAGGGAGTCGTCGCGCATCCGGATGCCAGCGTCGCTGATCAGCACCAGCGGGTACTTTGCCGCCAAGTACGCCGGCTGCATGTTGTTGATCTTCGGGTTCACACCGACTCGCAGCCCGCCCATAAACAAACGAGCGTCTATGTGTGGATGCTTGTGAATTAGACTGTTCACTAACATCACTGCAGGATCGTTCTCGTTCTCCACACAAAATAGCAACTCGTACGTAGGGTAATCCAGTGTGAAGAACGTTTCGAGGTTGGAGAACAGGTTGGGGTCCACCCCGGTGAGCGGCTTCATGATCGACACACCGGGGTACGGCTGCTCAGGTGGAGACCGGTCCACTGTCCGATGGAGCTTCCACTTTGAGTAAGAGTAAGCCATTATGTGAATTATCAACAGACACACCCACGCGATAATGAAAAATATGGCAAAACCATACACCGTATACACCATGGGCATCATAATTGTATCCTTAAGTAGTTGTCGCGTTCGGGCCGCATAATATCGACTGGTGTCTTGTTGGAGACGTGCGCTATGACGCGATCATAACACTGAACTGAACGTACGATAAAAAAGTTTTAACGTGAAGAATGAACACTCCGTAAAATGATTCAACATTTTATATTATCACGTTATCTCTACGGTTTTATCATTTCGAACTTGGAACAGGTTTCAGCGATTCCTTTATCAAACGGCTGAACCCCACAGAGACAAATCGAAAACCCTACCTACACACGACAAACTTCAAGCGCCACTGCTGCCAACATACTGTGAAGAAATAATTTTAGCGTTTAATTTTTCCTCTAAAGCTATTTCACGTTTCTGTAAAGTCTAAAATATCATTATTTTTATTTCCTTTTCTTTTTAAACATATTTATTGTAATAATTTAAAACATCATACCGATATGTTATTATGTCCTCAAACGCTAAAAATAAATGCAGAAGTTGGGTAGATTTTATTTATAAAGTCGGAAACAAAACGTAATCTACTATTGATCTCTTTTGTTTTCCAGGTGTTTTCGGTTTACGAACGGAAGTCTTACAGGTCACAATTGAGATTCAATGGTCATGAAATAATGCAAAATAATATTCTTTTCTTTGTACTGTTCCGGAAAAAAATTGGTTATTTTAGAAGAAGAAAATCAACAAAGCAAAAATATTTGTTACAGACCAAAAAAGTGACACGAAAGAAAATGTTTGTAAAATTTGGCACTTGAAATAAACAGACCTAAACAGGAAATGATTACCAACATAAACGTGAAAGCCCGGAAAGCCGTCAAACTGAAATCAGAAAAATAGCGTCTTTTCGAATTGTTTCGCGGCAATTTGTGATAATTATTTTTTGTTTGAGATGGAATAGCTATTTCTTCGCTATGGATATCGGAAAACTACTGAGAAACGTTCATAGCTTGAATGAATACATATCAACTACTCAAGATGCTTCAGAAAAATGTAAAACTTCAAGAGTTCAATTGAATATGTCGACTGTTCTTGCGCTGAAGAAAATACGTTCTCTGGAAATCGAAGTCTGTTCATTTACATTAAAACAAAACAATTATACGTTTAATTCATTTACATCCATTTTAGTTTTTCGCAAAAAAATATGGAACATAATTCTGTTTTTCGTTTTATTTCAGTATTTCAACAAATGTGAGGAAAATGGAATCGCTTGCCTGATATTCGAGCGTATGTTATGTTTACCGCCTGCTAAAACGTGGGGCGTGTTGAGCAAGGAGGTAGTGAACCTGCTGCAATACTGGCTGGATGCTGTGAGGAAACATTTAGTTCGACACAACTTACAATGGTGGACTTTTTTGAAGTTGCTGCTAAGATTTGTAAAGGTAAGTATCCTACATTATTAGTCAGAAAGAATATTATTTATTCGTCCTATTTATTATAGCATAGATAGGGAGGCCCTTGCCCAGCAGTGGGACACTATATAGTCTAGCAAAAAAAAAATTACTATAGTGACTACCAAAAAACATTGTAAGTTTTCCTTCAATATTTTTTAATTTATATTTTAAACACACTACATACATAAACTCACGCCTTTTTCTAGCGAGGGTACGCAGAAACTACAGAACCTTTTCGCTTTGTCCACATTTTTACATTCATACTCACTTTAATTCTATTAACAATAAAACTATTGCTGTACTAAAGATTCACCAATCTTCACAGGAGATCCGTCAGAAAGACGTCTCACTCCCCAACATCCTCGTGGAGCACACCGCTGAGTGTCTCCTAGACCTGGCGACTAACAGCCGTCCCGATGCCTATCAGAGGCATGAGATCCTTCACTGTTTTAACATGTACTGCTCTGAGTCCAGCCGGGAAATCCGATTTGCTTTGAGGAACAAGTTTGGGCAGTATTTGTAAGTGGAAGTAGTTGATTTTAGTAAGATATTTATTTTATTAAAGTCACCGAAGCAGGCTCAAAAAACGCTAGCTTGACGATTTGGACTCGTTCTTGACTAATTGACCAAAGAAAGCAAAATACCGAAAGAATTGTAAAGGTATGGGGGAGGCCTTTGCCCAGCCAGCAGTAGAAAAGAATAGGGTACCCACAAAATTGATGAATGAATTGATTTGAGAGCAGCGGTGGCCCAGTGGTGGCGGCCCCGACTTACGAACAGTAAGTCATGGGTTCGAACCCAGAGCGCGAGGCGAGGCGCATTACTTTGTGTAATTCATTTCATCACCACTGCTCTCAAAAACGGTGAAGGAAAACATCGCGAGGAAACCGGCATGTCCTAGAACCAGAAACATTCGAAGACATATGACATCTACCAACCCGCACTGGCCCCGCTTGGTGGATTATAGCCCATTCCCTCTCATAGAGAGGAGGCCTGTGTCCCAGCAGTGGGAACATTAATAGGCTGATGGTGATGACCCACAAAATAATATAAAAAATGTTTCTCATCTTCCAGACAGTTTTATTTAAATTATTTGGTATGGTGGGAAAATATTTTAGTTTTAATTTATCTGTAGGATTGTTGTGGTGAAATAGGCCTGCTTGTCTACCTCGAATAGCTGAATAATCTTAATTTAAATTTTATTTATAGGTTTTGGGATTATTCTTTTTTTGGAGTAATTGACTATATTTTTATCAACCAATTAAATGGAATAAACTTGTAGAAAAATATGTTCATTGAAATTAATATTAAAAGCAAAAGAATACTATAATATTATGAAAAATCTTAGTGATAATTATGTTTGACAAAAACCAAAACATTTTCTCAGCATCAAACTGTCCACCTACATGGCTTCCTGTGGTCACCTTCCAACCCAGTACAGCATCATGGAGACGCTCCTGCGTTGGCTGTTACCTCGTCAGGACCGGATCCTCAGGATCACATCCGCTAACAAGTGGTTCCCCACTTCAATGTATGTTGAGAAAGATGTGGATATCTTTTTGGAGAGGTCTTGGGTTAATTTCTTCCAGGTTTGTGTGATTTTGTAAAATTAGATACCTAGTAGGCATGTATGACTGGCACTTTGCCAGAGATTTGCCCCCATATAGTTTAGGAATTTTCAAAAATCTAGCCATTTTTATCCGACTTCAAAACAAGGAGGAGGTTCTCAATATGGTTGTATTAAAAAATATATATGTTACCTCATAGTCATAACTCTGTCATTTAGGAACCGAATTGAAAAAATCTTTTTTTGTGTGGGCGGGCGGGCATACTTTCTAATTTGTCCTAAAGAGATTTCATCAAAATCGGTTCAGTATTTGTTTTTGTGTTTCCTTTAAGTCGTATTTTTTCTTCTTGGGCTATGTTGATGACATGATGATCCCTTAAAAACTTCTAGTTACAATGTTAAAATTAATTCGTGACAAGAATTTTAGTGGTCTAATAAAACTTAAAAGGGTAAGAAAAAACTTTTTTTGCAGAAAGTTTTTCTTTGTCTGCATTGTTATAGGAAATTCTGCTGATAAGTGCAAAAATGCTGCTTTAAATCAGGCAGGTAGTCGGTCGGAGGACTTATCTGTTCATGTATGGGGGTCTAAAATGGCCGCTTTAGCAGAATCGTAATATGAATCATGTTCAAAAAATTAAATTCATAAAATGGACTATAAGATCATAAAGTCCATTTTAAGAATTTAAAATTTTTAACGTGATTCATATTTATATATATATTATATATATAATATATTTAAATTATATTTATACATATAACCCGACCCGATTGGCGCAGCGGTAGTGAAGTATAGCCTTACGTTCTTAGGGTCTCGGGTTCGAATCCCGGTAGGAGCAAATGTTTGTGTGATGAGCATGGACTTTTGTTTCCTAGTCATGGATGTTTATATGTATAATAAGTATGTATTTACAAACAAAGTATTTATGTAGTATATCAACTATCTGGTGTCCACGACACAAGCCTCGTTGCTTTGTGTGGCACTAGATGGCGCTGTGTTTAATGTCCAGCGATATTTATTATTTAAATTTATTTATATTACGATTCTGCTAAAGCGGCCATTTTAGACGCCAGCGACGCCAGCAGTGCCAGCACATCAAGCTACTAAAATCTGTCAAATTTCTTTAATAGATTTTCAACTTTATCGTTATAGCATCAAGTTCAAGGTTGATTGGGAACATTTGTCAGTTTCGGGTAGGTTGATGTGTGCTGGCATGTGTACCTGCCTTCTTGCAGTATTGTTGATTACTTGGTTTCAAATGTTTTAACCTAACATTACGCTTGTATTTCTGAAGGGGTAGGCAGAGTTTATAGTACCTATAACACTGGCCAGGAAGCCAGAATAAGTATTGTCCCCTAAAATGCTAAACTTTAACTCAGACTATGATGATTGAAAACTGTGTTTTGTTGTAGGATGCAAGAGATTTCTTGAACGCACACAATCAAAGGCATGATTTTGTCACATCAGTTGTGTGCAGGAAACTGACTGTCGGCAAAGTTGTTATTATTTCGGTAAGTGATACCCGTCTATGAAAGTATTTATATTTTAATATAGAAATGTGTTGTCTTCCTTGCGCCTTGTCCACGTTCACCATACATCGTCAGATATGTACGTGTAGGCGAGACGACAAAAAAAAAAAAATTAGTCCGTCAGTTAGATTATCAAAAAATATTTGACCCGTGTTTCTTCTTTTGTTACGTAAACCAAAATTGACGAAGATATGACCCTTTTAAAATTCTCAATACGTCACGCCTAGGTATAATTTTTAGCTAGTTCTGACGTCACGAGCCCCCCACTCCCGAGTTTTGATGCGTTTCATCTTTTTGTTAAGTCCCATGTAATAGAGGGGCGATCTTATTACCATCAGCCGGGCACAAATCTAGTCTCCGTGGCTGTTACTGAGAAGTTTTGATGGATAAACCCAATAACATTTTTTTCGACTCGGGAATCGAACCCAAGACCTTATGCTCAGCAGTCGCTATTGTGACCACTACACTAACTCAACGAGACAGTCATGTACATTTTATGTACTTGCTATAAAAGTTGGCCTCCTTACTAAATAATAGGTACTTACCCCTTAAATTGCCATTCAAGCGAGGGCAATTGTCTACCATACCTACCATTTACTTCGAATCCAATATTTGTGTCAAAATTCAGGGTCAACGTTCAGGGGTTGGCAACATTTTTGGCCCAACGCCCGGCCATAGATCAATTATTATTTTGTATGTCGGGGCTAGATCTTATACCTACTTGGTACCCCATACGCCTAGAGGGCGTTGGCCTCCGAGACTCATAGGGCAATCATCTATGTTTCCTAGACACTGTGGCGGCACAGCCAAGCTGCCGTCTAGCGTGTACACTTAGTAGCTTTTTATCACCACAATTTTATAAAATCATGTCCCAGTGGTGGCGGGCCCCGATTTACGAGCAGTAAGTCGTGGGTTAAACCCGGGCAGGCGCATTACTTTTGTAATTTATTTCATCACCACTGCTCTCAAAACGGTGAAGGAAAACATCGTGAGGAAACCGGCATGACCTAGAACCAAAAATTCGAAGACATTTGTTACATCTACGAACTCGCACTGGGCCCGCGTGGTGGATTTTACAGCCCATTCTCTCTCACAGAGAGGAGGCCTGTGTCCCAGCAGTAGGGACATTATAGGCTGATTATGCTTATGCTGTCTCATCACTGTTCTCAAAATGTTGAAGAAAAACATCGTAAGGAAACCAGCATGTCCTAGAACCATAAGTGAGAGATGTGACAATGTGCGCACCACTGGGCCAGCGTGGTGGATTACGGCTTTCTGATAGAGGAGCCCTGTGGAGTAGGTATATTAATAAAGCCTTTTTCACTTCTCATACTCTAAAGTTCGCCTTTAAAAGTGTCGTGCGTAGAGTGTGTAGAGGGTGTCGTAAAAGGCGACTAATGGACTTACCAGAGAATGGGCAGCAGCGGTCTCTGTGTATTATGTAAGAACCGCACACACTGCGATCGCCAACCCACCTGCCAAGCGTGGCGATTATGGCAAACCCCCCCTAGTGCCCGGCAGCCCGTCTACCCTCGACTACGGCAGCGGTCGAGGCTACGGCGTGGCAAGGGGTGCGAAGAATCTCCAGAAGGGATGCCAATACCAACGACTAGACCTGGCAACATACAACACGCGCACACTCCGGACCGACGAGAAGATAACGGAACTCGAAGAGGAATTGAGCAGGCTGCGATGGAGTAATGTGGGATTATCCGAAGTCCAAAGAGAGGGGGAGGACACGATAATCCTGGAATCCGGCAACCTGCTCTATTTCCGTGACCGGCCGTCTCAGGGTGGTGTTGGGTTTATCGTCCACAAGTCCCTTGTGAACAACGTGGTGAAGATCGAGAGTGTGTCGACTGTCGACCAGGGTGGCGTACCTTATACTCAGAATATCCTCAAGATATTCGCTGAAGGTCATACAGGTCTACGCCCCGACCTCGGCACACCCCGACGACGAAGTGGAGAACATGTATGAGGATATTTCTAAAGCCATGCATAGTTCCAAAACTCACTTCACCGTTGTCATGGGGGATTTCAACGCAAAACTGGGCAAACGAGACGGGGATGAGCTGCAGGTGGGGCAATTTGGAGTTGGACGTCGGAATCGCCGGGGTCACCAACTGGCTAGTTTTATGGAGAAGGAGGGCCTCTATATGATGAACTCCTTCTTAAGAAAGCGTGAGCACAGGAAGTGGACCTGGCAGAGCACCCATGGTGCAACTAGAAATGAGATTGACTTCATCATGTCAACCAAGAAGCAAATGTTCAATGATGTCTCGGTGATCAATTCGGTGAAAATCGGGAGCGATCACCGCATGGTAAGAGGCACATTAAATATCAACATCAAGCTTGAAAGGTATGACACACAGCCGGGGTTGCGGGACTATTCCGGGGTTGCGGGACTATTCCGGGGTTGCGGGACTATTCGAAAGAGATACCGTGGCCCCGGAACACAAAGGGCGATGAAGGAACATGGATGGGTTTTAGTCAGTAAAAGTCTGACACTCCCTCCAGCTCCGCCCAGAGCGGGAGAAGTCATTTGATGATTTCCCATCCGAAAAAAAAAAAAAAAAAAAAAAAAAAGGTATGACACACAGGACACACACACACAGGACTGATGAAGTCTCCGCTCCGTCCAGCACAGACCCAAATCCGAGAGCTTTCAGCTTGAACTCCAGAACCGTTTCGAGTGCCTAGGAAGCTCAGTGGACAAATACAACGATGGGTTCGTGGAAACTGTCCATACGACCGGGTCTAAGTTCTTCAAGGTACGTCGTACAGATCAGAACTAGAGACACTCCGATCACACTCTCAAGCTCACGAAGGAGCAGCATGAGATGATCCTGCTGTCTTCAGACGAGGCGTGTAAATACCGGCAGCTCAATAGACGGATCTCTAAATCCTTGAAGAGCGACCTTCGCCGCTTTAATACCGATCGTATTAAAGACGCGATTGAGCGGAATAAAGGCTCCAAGGTATTTGCAAGAGATCTGGCTATTGGGCAGAGCCAGCTCACGAAACTGAAGACCGACGATGGTAGGATCTTGTCCGCCAAACCGGAGCTTCTGAAGGATATTGAGAGCTTCTATGGACAGTTGTACACGTCAACCAGTAAACCCGTCGTAGATCTAGCAAACGACCCAAGAGCTAGACTGACCCGACACTATACCGAAGACATCCCGGACGTCAGCCTGTACGAGATTAGGATGGCTCTGAAGCAGCTCAAAAACAACAAGGCACCGGGTGATGACGGAATTACGGCCAAACTCCTGAAGGCGGGTGGAAAACCGGTACTTAAGGCCCTTCAGAAGCTGTTTAATTCCGTCATACTTGAGGGAAAAACGCCACAGGCATGGTGCAGGGGTGTGGTGGTACTCTTCTTCAAGAAGGGTGACAATGCCCGGTTGAAGAATTATAGGCCCATTTCACTTCTAAGCCATGTCTACAAGTTGTTTTCAAGAGTCATCACGAATCGTCTCGCGCGCAGGTTTGACGATTTCCAGCCTCTCGAACAAGCCGGTTTCCGAAAAGGCTTTAGCACCGTGGACCACATACATACGCTGCGGCAGGTTAGACCGAAGTGTATAACCTGCCCCTCTGTTTAGCGTTCGTGGACTACGAGAAAGCCTTCGATTCTATGGAGACCTGGGCTGTACTGCAGTCTCCAACGGTGCCAAATCGACTATCGGTACATGGAGGTGTTGAAGTGTTTGTACAAAAACGCCACCATGTAAGTCCAACTTCAGGACTAAGCCTCGGAACCTATCCTCCTGCAGCGAGTTGTGAGACAGGGAGAAGTCATATCTCCGAAACTGTTCACCGCTGCACTGGAGGATGTCTTCAAGGTTCTGGACTGGAGAGGGCTAGGCATCAACGTCATTGGCGAGTATATCACTCACCTTCGGTTTGCCGACGATACAGTGGTCATAGCTGAGACCATGGAGGACCTCAGTACAATGCTCGATGACCTCAGTAGAGCTTCCGGAAGAGTAGGTCTTAAAATGAACATGGACAAAACCAAGGTCATGTCGAATGCCATGGGCATTCGACACGACCTTGGTTTTGTTAGTATTGTCTGTTCATCTGTCTGTCTATCCGTCTGTCTGTCCGTCTGTCTGTCTGTCAGTCTGTCGCCGTCTGTCTGTCTGTTCGTCTGTTTGTCCGTCTGTCTGTCCGTCTGTCTGTCCGTCACTAAATTGACTATTTTTCACGCACTCCAAGTGAAAAGTACAGTGTAACACACGGCGCTAAAATCCCATTATAACTCGGGTCCTATTTAGGTACTACCTCGCTAAAGCTCGGTAGTACAACTACCTCGTATACACAATGGGTCATTTTAGCCCCTTTGTATTACCTACAATGTACTATTAAAACCCTGTCATTTTCTTCTATCTTTAGGGTACAGAGCGCCAAGAATCGTGGCTAGACATAAATCTGGTCAGCGGCTGTGTGTCGGTGTTGCTAGACCCGCGCGTGCTGGAGAGCTTCGGCTCCAACAACCACAAGTCCTTCGAGACGTTGGTCGTCACCCATCAGAACACGCACAGCGCCAAGTTGCACAAGTAAGTCATATTAAAATTAATCGGACGTCCATGATCTCGAATGTCTGGCAACCAGTCATACCAAGGAGCATCGTATAACCTAGCACTAACTGGGTTGTGGAGGTCAGATAGGCAGTCACTCTATGTGAAATATTGGTGTTTAGCTGCATCCGGTTAGACTATAAGCCGACCTAACATAGTTGGGAAAGGGCGAGGCAGATAAGTAACCACACGCCACACGTCTATGCTAATTTTCACAGCTCCTTTATTTCAAAGTGTGTAAGGCTGGTTTTAGAAGTTCAAGTGTTGCTATCAAAGCGCGGATGACCGCAGAAGCTACAGGGTCTGGGTTTGGTCTACCTGCATTTTTGAAGGTCTGGAAAACACTACGGATTTCTGGGCCCTGTAACCAATAAACAAAAAAAACTAGTAGTAGGTAGGTAATAAGTAGGTAGGTTCTATAAAGGACACTCCCGCCTGATCACCACTAAGCTAATTTTTGCTTGCATTTACAACATAGAAACGCTCTCTAGACCCACCCCGTTGACTTTGTATTGAAATAATAAATGAAAACATAACGCGCACTGATGACGCACGCCAAACGAGAGTTATTGTTATTTTGCGCGCCGAAGTTGACGCTTTCATAATAGGCCTAAACTTTAAGGGGGCGTGGCTTGGCGCCTCCGCATGATTTAAGCGAAAAAAAATTTTACTGATCAGCCGAAAAAGATCACGACTGTACCCGCTAGCTAGCCCGGCCTAGGGGAATAACTTCATCATCATCAACAAGGATAACATGAATCTGAATGTGTAGCATGTTCCCCATGACGATGTAAAATCTGCGCAGTTCTCCTGACCAATTTTTCGAAATGTTTCCTTTACGTTACGTAAAGGCGTCCGTGATGAATGTCGCGTACCTTTTTGTGTACGTAGAAAGATATGTAAGTACTTAAGTAGAACATGACTGCTGATTCACCGGAAACTACTAAGTAGGTACTTTGTATTCTCTGCATTCTTAGTTTTAGACCGTCCCAATATTGATAAAAAATGATTCATTATGCGCGTAAACACATTTTTCCAATAACGGATTAGGTATCTACTAGTTCGAAATTATCATTCCTTTATCTGTTTTTTTTTCTAATCTTATAATGTCGGTGCAAAAATTTGCCGCAGTATTATTCCGTACTTCAGTGATTCATCGTGTTATTGAAAGGGATCATGTGTTTTTGTTTTTAGCATATATTCTAGTCCAGTCTCTACATCTGTAATCAATATTTTTTTAAATACAAATAAATTAAATTGAAATGTCTGTTTGTAACTTCAAAATAACAGATTTTTACTGAATGTACGTGAAAGTATGTAGTCTATTCAGTACTAATAACAAATAAACATTTTTTTTTTAATTTAGTCTTTCTGCCGGTCTGTGTCCATCTAATCTCCAAAACGGCTGGACCGATTTTGACAGAACTTTTACTGGTAGATAGATAGCGGATGTTATAACGAGTAACAATATTTTTATTTTAGAAAAGGCTTCCGTGCAAAAAAAAAGGACCCATGAAATTGTTAATAAAATCAGATTCAAGTAGGGAAGTAGGTAATATTTTTAAAATAATATCACACGGATGAAGGTCGTGGGAAACAGCTAGTTTATGAATAATCTGTTTACTTTTAAGGAAAAATATGATTGTAACACTTCATAATATGAAACAAAAATCCATATAGATAAACTAATCGGTCTAAGTAACATCAGATAAACAATATTGTATTAGGTTCATTTGTCCGCATGCAGAAGGCTTAGCGTAGCTTGGATTTTCGATATAATAAAGACCAGCGCACACCGGGAATGGCAGAGCAGAGCATTTTCTCGTAAGCTGCGTTGACACGACTCGGATACCTACTCGGACACAACTCGTAATGTGGCAACTCATAATCCGAGCGCACTCAGATGACGGCGTCCGATCCGAGTAGACTCGGACCGCGTCCTACTTTCCGAGCTAGCTTGTATACGAGTAGGATCCGAGTAGGTGAACCTTAGTCTTAGATGGTTCTTATCAGGATCTCGATCCTGTTTCATTTCTCGGAGAAAATTATTAGATGCTTGATATGAAACCTTCTTATCTAATAAGGAGATTGTCGTAGTAATGTCAAATCGTGGTGACAAACGATTTATTTGTCTAAAATACGCAATGTAATTTTATTGTTGAATAAATTGATACAGAATAAAGACAAAACCAAAGGAAATCTTGGTTTTATTCAACAATAAAATTACATTGCGTATTTTAGACAAATAAATCGTTTGTCACCACGATTTGACATTACTACGACATTATATTTCCTTTGGTTTTGTCTTTATTCTGTATCAATTTATTCAACAATAATTGTTATCGCCTATTAATATCAAGCACGATGTCTCAAGAGAAAGTAACTCAATATCTTCGACCCGATCGTTTTGACGTGGAGCCTGCTGCACCCGGTGCCGATCTAAAGTGGGCCCACTGGAAATACACCTTTGAGAACTTCATCGCACAACAAGGATCGCCCGATGAATCGCTCAAACTAAAGGTACTTGTCAACCACATTTCGCCAACAATCTTCAACAACATCCGCTCCTGCACTAAGTACAGCGACGCAATAAGCAAACTTAATGATGCCTATGAAAAGAAACAGAACATAACCTTGGCAAGGCATCGACTTACGACTAGGAAACAACAGCCTGGAGAAAACATCGCAGAATACTCTCGAGCGCTTAATATCCTTGCTCATGACTGTAATTTTAAAGCAGTGACAGCGGAAGAACACCAGAACGAAGCCATACGTGGGACATTTATCAGTGGGATCTTATCAAACAAAATAAAAGAACGGCTTCTAGAAAAATCTCTGACACTAGAAGAGACTTTGAACCTTGCGATTACCTTGGAAACTGCCGAGAACACCTCTCAACTACTAGTACAATCTCCTTCCTTCAATCCTAATTCTGTTAATGCTGCCACTGAGGCAGAAACACGAACGCAGCCGAACCTAGCAACAACACATCACCGTCGTTGTTTCTTTTGCGGAGGTAATATTCATCAAAGATTAAAATGCCCCGCCCGCAACGTGGAATGCCAACTCTGTTCGAAGCGTGGTCATTTTGCCAAGGTCTGCAGAAGCTCTAACCGCGATTCTACTAATAACTTTACAAATGCAGCTGTCACAGATGATGATACGCAAGTACAATCTGCCGGCTCCCAACTATCAGCATTTTCTGCCGCTGCTCCTTCTAGTCTCAACAAAGCAACAACTCCCATTACTCTAAACAACTACCGCGCTGATGCACTCGTCGATACTGGCAGTTCCATCAGCTTCATTGACAAAAATCTCGCTCTTATTTTGAAACTCAAACTTAAGCCTTGTAGACAAGCTATAACACTCGCATCTCTCAACAACGTTTCCTACGTCGATGGATTATGTTACGCGACGATTCAAATAGGTGGCCATATACACCGAAACCAGCCTTTATTGATCATCAATAATCTTTGCGCCGACGTTATTATTGGACATGACCTACTCCAAAAGCATTCTTCTCTTGAACTTCAGTTTGGAGGTGATAAACAACCGTTAAAAGTCTGCAACGTACTAGAGGCTTCCGTTCCGCCTGTATCAGTATTTACGAATCTTTCTCCAAATATCAAACCAATCGCAATCCGCTCAAGACGCCACTCACAAGAAGATCAAGATTTCATATCGAACGAAATAAACAATTTGATCAAGGATAAAGTTATTGAGCCCAGTGTGTCACCCTGGAGGGCTCAGGTTCTTGTCGCTGGAGGAGGGAACCATCGAAAACGTCTTGTGATCGACTATTCACAGACTATAAACAGATTTACGGAGCTTGACGCATACCCTCTTCCAAGTATCGATTCTATTATAACGCGAGTATCACAGTACAACTTATTTAGTCAAATAGACCTCAAAAGTGCATATCATCAGGTGCCCATTCTGGCCAAAGAACGAAAATATACCGCTTTTGAAGCATGCGGGAACCTATATCAGTTCACACGGATTCCCTTTGGAGTAACGAACGGCGTAGCAGCTTTTCAGAGAACTTTACAATATATCATCGATTCGGAGAACCTCAAAGGCACATTCGCTTACCTGGATGATGTCACTGTATGTGGTGTCAATAAAGAGGACCATGACGAAAACCTTCGCAAGTTTACGGAAGCTGCTGGAAAGTACAAACTTACGCTTAATACTAACAAATGCACGTTCGAAGCGGAGTCAATCAACCTCCTTGGTTATAACATACAAAAAAACATTATCAAACCAGACGAGAACCGTCTTGAACCCCTGATGAATCTTCCTGTTCCAACTGACTCAGTAGCCTTGAAAAGAGCCCTTGGCCTATTCGCTCACTATTCGAAATGGGTAGCAAACTTCTCATCCAAATTAAGACCACTGGTCGAAGCAATATTTCCCTTATCTCAAGACGCTATTAATTCTTTTAACGACCTCAAGAAGGACATAGCTAAATCGGCCTTGGCTGGAATTGACGAGAAGGAAATATTCTCGGTCGAAACCGATGCATCGGAGTTTGCAATTGCTGCGACACTTTCACAAAAAGGAAGACCTGTAGCATTTTTTTCACGGTCGCTAAATGATACAGAAAGGCGACAGCCATCAATAGAAAAGGAGGCCTGCGCCATTGTTGAAGCACTTCGAAAATGGAGGCACTTTCTGATTGGACGACATTTCGTACTAATCACAGACCAACGATCTGTAGCATTTATGTTTAACCAGACGCACTCTAATAAGATAAAAAACGAGAAAATCGAGAGATGGCGCCTGGAGCTCTCCTGTTTCAAGTACGACATAATCTATCGGCCAGGCAGCCAGAACTTTGCTGCTGATGCCTTATCAAGAGTTTGCATCCACATCAACAGCAACTCTCCAAGCAAACTCATTTCTCTACATAACTCTCTTTGCCACCCTGGTATTTCACGCATGACTCATTGGGTACGGTCCAAAAATCTACCCTATTCAATCGAAGACATCAAAAGAATGACCGCTGCCTGTCCAGTATGCGCCGAAATCAAACCCCGTTACATAAGAAATGAAGGGCGCCTCATAAAAGCTACATCACCATTCGAGAGATTAAACTTAGATTTTAAAGGCCCACTCCCCTCAAAAACTTCAAATAAGTACATTCTAACCATAATTGATGAGTTTAGTCGGTTCCCTTTTGCTTATGCCTGTAAAGACATGACGTCGGCAACGGTTATAAAATGCTTAGTTGATCTGTTCTCCACATTTGGCACGCCAGCATACATACATTCCGATAGAGGGACGTCTTTCTTATCGGATGAGCTCAGAAAGTACCTGACGTCACTTGGTACTGCATGCAGTCGCACTACTCCATATAACCCACAAGGGAATGGCTTGGTTGAACGCTTAAACGGAACTTTGTGGCGTACGATTCAGCTGTATCTTCGCTCCAACAACGCTGACATTAGTGACTGGGAGAAGGGCTTGCCTCCAGCCCTACATTCTATTAGATCCTTGCTTTGCACGGGAACTAACGCCACTCCTCACGAGCGCATGTTCAATCATCCTCGTCGCTCAGGAAATGGACAATCACTACCGACATGGCTCCACTCTCCAGGGCCAGTCTTCATGAAGAAAAACGTACGAAACTCCAAATATGAGCCTGTGGTAGAAGAAGTGGAACTACTACAATGCAACCCTGAATACTCTTATGTACGCCTACCTGATGGCCGTGAGACAACTGTTTCGAATAGATCCCTGGCGCCTCTTCCATATACAGTAGATGACGAAGAAAACTCCGACGATGAACCAGAAGATTTTTTTGAAGCAGCTGGGCCAGCTGAAGTTGAAGACGTAGAAGTTCCTCGTAGTTCTACTCGAGAAAGAAGGCCTCCGGCTTATCTTCATGACTACGTTTCTTCATAGAGCAAGGGTGAATGATATGAAACCTTCTTATCTAATAAGGAGATTGTCGTAGTAATGTCAAATCGTGGTGACAAACGATTTATTTGTCTAAAATACGCAATGTAATTTTATTGTTGAATAAAACCAAGATTTCCTTTGGTTTTGTCTTTATTCTGTATCAATGCTCCTGTTCTCCGCGACGTATAATCCAAGGGCGAGTCCAAATTCTTCTCCTTTTGCCAGATGCTACATCTTTTTCCCGTCTTAACTTCGATTAACATGTCTCCAACAATTTCGATACTTTTTCGAACAAAATCAGACATTATTCGATGTTGACTGAAAAATTAATTATAGAATGAAGAAAATGATCCGAGTGAACTATGACAATATAAACAGCTAACCGAGTACACTCGTATGAAGCTTACTCGTACGAGTCCACTCGGTCCGAACATACTCTGATCTTGTCAACGCGGCTTAAAAGGGATTTCCTTCACGGCATTGAACATTGTTATCTGTATCTTGTTACCACTCCCTACGTATGAATTTACGTTGAGTAAAGATAAAATGCTCTGGCCTGGTCAGCAGGCCAAGAGGTCAGCTCAAATTCACCATGCGACATTAACCCACACTGGACCCTCCTTGTGGATTACAGAGAAGGACGCCCCAGTGCAGCACTGGGAACATTGTATGCTGTTGTTAGGCTAGCTCAGACTGGTTTTGTTATCATTGACGTGCGTACTTATGTACTTAACAAGGTTAGAAACCTGCCCGGGCATTGAATGAGACATCGATCTTTAGTATTAGACTATTTGTACGAAACCCATGTCCGGTTCGTGGAAAAAACAATTTTTCATTATGCATCATTCTCGATGTGTCATATTCACGGCCGGGACATACGGTTTCTTTTCTGTGTTCTTTGATCGAAAAAAGTCTTTACTCCAAAAAACTGTTTTTAATAACATAAAACTAGTTACTTAAACGAAATTTTTAAATGTTTTACAGAGCTATATAGAGAGATATGACGTCAATATTTATTATCTACAAAATTAACACATACACACATCAAACAATGTTTGTGATCACTTGCATAAGCTGATATAATTTTTAAATTGATCTTTATCATGAAAAATTCTTTGTTGTTTTCTTTAAATAGAAATACCCTGTTTGAAACTATAAAATAAAACTATTTAAAATAATCTAAAAAGAAGAAGAAATCGTTATGTAATCTACCGTAACAAAGAGATTTCGATTTTTCAAAGTGATCGCAAACTTTTTTTGATGTGTGGTAGGTACCTATGTACTTAATTGTATTATTTATTTTATTGTACTAACATAGTATAAAAGATTTATGTTACACTAACCATTCACATTTGTTATTTTTTGGTACTAACATAGTTTAAAGATGTAAGTATATTATTAACCTGTTATATAGACTTATTTGTCTGAAAATATTTTATTTTTATTGTTAATTATTATTTTCCGTCGGAAATCATACCTACATTTTGACGCCAGCGTGATTTTAACGGATGAACACTCTCCTTGGAATCCAGTGAGAACATAGAATATAATTAAATAGCGAATTAAATATTCCTCCTCATTCTCAACGCCCAGGGACTCACTACAGCTGCTCCTATCAATCCGCACGGTTTCCCCCCCGCAAGTGTTGCCCTCCTGTCTCAGCCTCGGCGATGACGTCGGCTGTGACGTCAGCGCCGTCGTCACGACGCGGTGTGACGTCAAACGGCTCGATCACGCGCTGAGGAAGGTTTTTGAGGATAAGTATGAGGTAAGCTGTGAGAAATAGTAGGTACTAATATTATTCTACAGTATTTCGAAAAAAAAAACTGCAAAATGGTAGTTCTAGTTGGTCCTGTAGTTTCGAAAATTGGTGTCAAAGTCACCGGTTTGACCGTATATTTTTTTCATTATCATTATTTCTCGCAATCGATGAGCTAGGGCTTACATATAATTCTATTTTACGAAGCCCTGGTTGGTAGTTATTGCAATTTGAACTTTATTTTTAGTGCAAAAACAACTTGGACAATAATTCGATCATGATTGGTTTCAGTCATCACTGGATTTGGACAAAGAATCGGAGCAGTCACCGCTTGTAATAACTGAAAATTCGAACCATAATAATGATTCGGTAAGTTGCGGAAATTACAATTTCTTTAGGAAAACTATCATTCTACGACATTTAACCAAATTTATATGGGGCGACTCGTCGCCTCCTTTCTAACCATATCATAATTCTCGCAGTCCGTCCAACATTTGGAAAATTCGTTTGATAAAGTAAGTATGATTTTAAATTTTATATTTAGTGCCACTTGCCAGTCAGTTGACGAATATGCGATATTATTATTAGTATTAAGTACAAGGATGTTTTGGTAGTTGACTGACATTGGCCAAGGAGATAATAACAATAATTTCACAAATCTTTTGTGAAATTACCTATTGTTCTATGAAATTGTAAAGAAAAAACAACACGGTGACTAATCCCAATGGGTAAGGAAACTGTGGAACTAATGGCGCTAGCATAGCTGGTTCCCAACATCGTCATTGGTTGAAAATGTGGTAATGTCATTTTATATTTCAAAATAGCTTAACCTCATTGGTCAGATTGAGACCAGCTATGGTGGCGCCATCTGAGATTTACTTTGCCTTCGCCACCCCATTCGAAAAAAGATCCTGGACTCCTGGTACATCGATAACTATTGCCCAAGTCACAAGCTGTCTTAATATAATAAGCTGTCAGAATTATATTTTATTTTTGTTCAAATGTAGGGTAGTCGAATATTTTAAAGAATTAAAATGTTTGTGTAGGACGAAGATCCGAGGTTTTCGAATCCCGTTGAAGTGAAACGACGTAAACATTCAGGTTAGTTCATAATTATACTTTATTTGATGAAGTTAGGATATTTGCTGAATTATTGTAAACTAGCACTTCGGCCGCGACTCCTTCTAATTTGTATGATATCAATATAGTTTATAGCATATGTTACTCGGTAAAGATGTAGTTTTTTAATAGTGAAAGAATTTTTAAAATCGGTTGAGTAGTTCTTGAGTAAAATCGTAACAAACACAAACAAAAGATCAAATCTTTCCTCTTTATAATACTCGTATTAGTTTAGATTATGAGTGAGTGATTGTTTCTTACTAACTTTACTTACACTTATAGGTCGCAGTTCCCCGAAGGGAATAGGTAGACGTGTAAGTACCAATGGAACACCCACATTTCGCCAGACAGTTATGTTTAAGTCCCATGTAATAGGGTGCGAGCCTATTACCATCAACCGGGCGCAAATCCAGACACCGTGGCTACTGACTGCTACTAGCTGTTATTTGGTTCAAATGAAGAAGATTAACCTACTCAACAATTAAATACCATAATACAAATACAAATAATTTGGCAATTTATTGGCAATACCAATAATTTGAGGAGCTCGTGGCTAAATAATAACAGCCGCTCGGGTCGATCTTTAGGTTAAGCCGTTCTTGACTAGGTTGGTCTGTGGATGGGTGACCACCCATTACATACCCAGTTTCTTCCGTGCCTCGGAAAGCACGGCCGTTGGACCCGGCTGTCATTTGTAGATCTTTGACAGTCGTTACCGGTAGTCCAGTGAATAGAAAGTCTGACAACCAGTCTTACCAAGGGGTACCGTATTACCCAGTACAAACTGGGCTGTGGAGGTCAGATAGGCAGTCGCTCCATTTAAAATACAGGTATTCTGCTGCATCCGGTTAGACTGAAGCCGACCTCAACATAGTTGGGAAAAGACTAGGCAGATGACGAATACAAATACAAATAATTTATTTTCTTTCACAAGTTATGTACTACATCTTGTGGTTAAAGTGTCCTTTTAGACAAAAATTGCCTATGTTAGGTCACTTCGCTCTTCCAAAGCTTAAAGTTACGTGGTGTACCAACAATTTTAAATCATGATTGTCTTAAGAGAACATTTCAAAGTAATTTGGGGGTTTTCCATCAAGAATCTCTCAGTAGCAGCCTCGGAGTTTGGATTTGTACCCGGTTAATGGCAATAGGCTCGCATCCTATAATATAACGGGCGAAATGTGGGCGTACTATAAGGTACACCTCTACCTATTCCCTTTGCGGATTACAGGCGTGATTTTATGTTATGTGAATGCAGGATACACGGTGAAGCCACGTCAGCCCATCTCGTGCGTGTCCCCGTCTACAACGTCGACGACTTCATTAGCACAAGTAAGTTTTATCTATGTATGATATTTGATCTATGTTTTATGGAAACTTGCACACAGCAAAATAGCACATTTTAAGGTCTTGAAGTATAGGTCTGTAGGTGCCAAAAAACCACTAGCTAAAAAAAACTTTAAGCCAGTTCATTAACAGTTAAAATCTTTCTAGTACAGCTAGATTTTGCTATTTCTCTCACATTTGATGTGAGAGAAATAGCAAAATCTAGCTGTACTAGAGCATAAATTGTGTCGTTTAAAGATTGCGACTCATCTAATAGCACGGAATCCAATTTTCTATGCTCCTATTTGGAAGGATGAGGCGCAACCCTAATACAGTGTAGCTGGCTTTGCTGAATGTCGACATAATAACTTTTTGCTTTAAAAAACACTAGAGTTAAAACAGTAAAAACCGCTTAAATACAGTATCTACTTAAAAAAAAAAACAAACTTCAAGCCGGTTAATAACTCTGGAACTAAGATTAATACTTTTGTAATGCATAATTCTGTACAAGAGCATTAAATTGAATACTGTTATCGTTTCGATGTTGGTGTGTGTGTAAAATTGTGCTAGAACTTCGACTATTTTATCCTGCTAATTAATTCGATTTCAAAACTAAATCATAACTTGACATAAATTACCTTTCAGCTTCACGAAAAGCTTGCAGCATTACCTCGATACTGTTACGATAAAGAGCCTGTAGGCGTTTGCGCTCTCCCCGAACTATCCATAGTCACCGAACTCAGTGAGGCAGACGACAGGCAAAGCTTCAACACCACACTCAAATTTAAACCTTATGGCGTTTTCCATAAGAAGCTGAATAAGCTAGAGCTTGAGAGCAGGAAATCTCAAAGCGATCCGGAATCTTATATAAAGACTAGAAGTGGTCGAGGGCTTTCGCCTATCGTCAATGAAGATACAACCAGTTGTTTGCTAGTTGCTACGATTGGTTCATCTGACAATTCAGTCATAAAGGATACTGTGGAAAGGCTGTCTAAAAATAAAGATTATACTACAGACAATATAGTGGATTTGTTAGTCCAGGAGGCTTTACAAGCAAAAGACGATAAGGATAAATCTGACAGCGGAATAAACACAGGAGAAAAGAAATCTCAAGATCAAGATAATAGTGAGACAATAGATAATACACCGGAAATAGATAAAATTAAACTGAGTAAAATTCCAAAAAAACCTAAAGTAGTTTCATCAACTGATGATGAGTCAAATACAGAGGTTGTTAATGAAACACTGTCTTTCGTGAGTGTACGAAGGAGGAATAGGAAAGAACTAAAAGATCCAGCGCTAAAGAATGCTTTTGATGAACAAGTTGTTGAAGAATTTTTCTCCCAGCATATCACTGAAACCAAAGCAAGAGAAATTGTCATAAGTCCATCATTAGCTAAGAAAATCAACGAAACCAGTTCAGAAACCAGCGATAATTTTGGTGAAAACTTAAATTTGAATGGAGAAGACTTAGAAGAGGATATTTTACCTTACGATTTCAACAATATCGAGGTTTTGGAATGTCTTAATAGCATATTAGATAAAGTGTGCGATGATCTTGATAAATATTTGAATAAGGAAGACGAAATAATCGCCGACCCTAACGACAGTAGCGAAGACGACATACCTTTAAAGGATATCATAAATACTATTCACGATATTGAGACAAAAAAAGCTGAAACTGCAAAGAAATCAAAAGGGAAAAAGAAAATTAAACTGAAATATAAGATAAAAACTCCTAAAAAGACTAAAGCTCGTGCAGCTAAAAAGAAGAACAAACTTGTTCTAGAGTCTGTATCAAAAATGTCAACTATAATTGAAGATAAGGGTCTAGAGAGCGCTGCTGAGAGCATTGAAAATAACATCCCACCAGTAACTAAGCTACCAGAAGAAAACATAGAACAGGCTAGAATAGAATCACCTTTCATTGATGCGGGAGATACAAAAACACCTTTGACGCGGCGAAAACGTAAACTTTACTCACCAAAAGACGAGGAAATGTCTGCAGATTCTCCTAGGCCACCAAAAAATTACGCATCCAATCGCGAATCAGAATACGATACTATACTATCTGAAATAATACATGTAAAAAAGACGCCAATATCCAAAGCCACTTGCTACAAAGATATAGAGAAAGATCGACAAAGGATCCGAATGCCACGTGCAAGGAAATCTAAAGTTTCCGAACCCCCGTCGCCTAGAACGAAAAAACTGAACGATATATTCGATAAAGTTAAAGATTCAGCAAACAGCGAGAATGTAAAAATAGCTGAAAATAACTTTGAAGCTGACGTTTATAACTTTACGAGTGACAGCGAAGATGATTTTAAAGTTAAAAAGATAGAAATATCCAAAAGAAATAATAGTACAACTACTTTAGCTAGTAATGATTCCGCAGTTTCCAAGCGCGGACGAGCCCTTAAGAAAATAAATTACACCGATAATAAGTCTTCAGATGAAAGCAATACGATTAAACGTAAAGTTAATAGAAAACCTAGAACTAAGAAGAAAGTGAACGTTGAACAAGACGAACTGATTGATGAACGAATGAGACACCCAAAAGATGTGTTCAATACTTCTATGGTCGTTGAAAGTACTAAGAACACAGTAACCGAACCTGATTTAGTTCTGGTAACAGCTCCTGAAATGGAAATCATTGAAACTAATGATAAACAACAAACCAATCAGAAAAAGAAAGGGAAGAAGATTAAAGTAGAAACATCTGAGTCTAAACGTCCAAAGAGAGTACTTCACAAGGCTGTAGTTGAAAAAGTGATTAATTTCGATGAAGATAGAACTGAAAGTCCTTTACCAGGGCTGTTAGTTGAACCAGTTACGATTATCAAAGATGATATTAACGATATATCAGCGACCATGGTTGATAAGTTCAGGAAAATATATCAGGAAGGCCCTGATAATTATATCAATGAGTCTAATACTACACAGAATTTACTGTCAGATGTTGAAAGGTTAAACAATTATAGTCAACAAAATGTTGATACTGAAGATTTTATACAAATTGAGGACTTACAGAGCAAAGACGAACAGAAACCTGAAGAAAAAAGTGTTAAAAAGAAAAAATCTAATAGTTTAATACTAAAAACTGTTAAGAAAAATATAACCCCGAAAAAACCGATTAAAGAAAACTTAGACGCTATAAACATACTTGAGACAACTGATGTCAAATCTGAGAAATCTATAGCAACGCTTGGAATAACTGGTCACGGTGAAATACAGGAATCACCGCCTAGTCAGGAGTTAATAAATGAAAAACTTGAACCGCGGAGCTTAGAGTTTGAAGATCTAAGCCATTCTATGAAGGATTATTTCGATAAACTAACGAAAGAAATGGATGTGTCAAAAAATCGTGAGTCCAGTGGTTCTAATAGTGATGCATGTAAAGTCAGCCCTAAACGCAATAGTAGTAAGTCTTATTCTCCTGTGGTATCTGTGAAGAAGTTGTCTTATGAAGATATACGTAGATGGATACCTTCAAGACGTAATTCCGATTCGGACGGATCTTACGTTAGCGCGAAGTCTGGGGAAAAACAGAACAGCAAAGAAAATGTCGTTGAAGTAATTGAGAGTCCTAAAATATCGGAAACACAACTCGACAATAATGATAATGACTCAGACATTTCTGAAATTAAGAATAAAATACCAAAATCTTTGAGACGAATTTTCCAAAGTTCACAACCTGCTAAAATTAATAACAGCGGCCAAACCATAAAGGATTCTGAATCGGAAAACGACAGTGAATCTGAAAAAGACATTATAGACAAGCCAAAAGTTACACGCAAAGTTGTAGAACCTAAGAAAAGTGCAAAATCTCCAGAAAAAACGCTTAAAAAGACAGTAATTCAACGAAAATCGGTAATATCACCAATAAAACTATTTGAGGAACTAAAATCTAACGCAGACAAACAGTCAGAAACTTCTCTATCAGTTGACGGAGAATATATGAAGGACATAATATATACACTACCTAAGAAGAAAGCCGAAAATCTTCCAAAAACCAAAATTACTCAAGAGAAGACACCACAGAAAGTTATTGAGCACAAAATAATGATAAGAACAATCAGTTCAGCCTCAAGTCATTCTAAAATCAGTACGTCAACGAGAATAGAAGATTCCGGAAGGATTTTGAAAAGGATATCGGGAGAAGAAAGGACAGATTGTAAAAAGAGGAAAGTCGAGGTTAATAATAATGAGGAGTTGGTGTCGAGTGGAGTGACTGTATCCAGTGTTGATGACTGGTTCAGGAGGATGGAGCCAGGGAGTAGCAGAAGTGAGTTTATTATTTAATTTAATTACCAATTAGTAACTGAGTTTTGGAGGTTAGATAGGCATTCGCTCCGTGTAAAATATTGGTATCAGCTGCATCCAGTTAGACTGGAAGCTGACCCCAACAAGTTGGGAAAAGGCTAGGCAGCTGATGATTGTCCCACTGCAGAGTTTCCTTTTTTTCAATCAGAGAGGATACTCGAGATCTTGACCAAGTGTGGACCAATCCTGCCATTACGCATCAAACTGGAACTTCACCATGCTATGAATTATTTCTGTGTGCCAAATTTCATCCAAATACTTTCAGTAGAGAGAAATAAACATCCATTCCATCCATCCTCACAATCTCATAAGTAATCTATACAGTGTAAACACCTACCAGCAATCTGCGTTGATGAAGCTCAATATGTTTTTGTTTTTTTTTTAGCTGAAGCAATTAATGCGTCGACCAGACACATTATGCAAGAAATAATGGAAAAGTTGGATACCACGCTCGTTGAAATAAAGAGGAATACTAGTAAAAAGTAAGTAGTCTTTAGTAGTAGTCTTTTTGCGCTTGTCCTATGTTACTTAGGGTCGACGCAATACGTTTTATTCTTCCATTCTCCCCGTCAACCGTCCCGTTACCATTTACTCGTTTTTCCTTCATTTCCTCACACAATCAGTGCCTTAAATAGCCTTTACTGCGCCCGTGCGACCTTCTATAACTGCGCCCTTGTTTTTATAGGGACCTTGATCTAACATTTGGGAAAAAAAAATAAAAATCTATTTTTTAACCCCCGACCAACAAAGAGGGGTGTTATTTAAAGAACTAGAACTGATGCGGACAAATAAGCAGACGAGCTATTTAAGTTGACCCTTAGCTTATTATTATTATACCACCCACTGTGTCTCCAAGTTTACTAGTACGAATGCGTTGCCCACCCGAACAGACGTTTTTGATGATACTGGCATGGTACGTATGTGTTGGAATTGAGCACTAGGGGCGCAGCGGGAACTTATCAGAAGGAAACCGAAAAAATAATAGTCCTGCCTGGTCTGGCCATTCTTGCGCTCCCCCCCGTCTATGCCCTGTGCCTGGGCACCGGCACCGGCCCTATTTACGGCACTGCACACAATGCATCCATCTTTTGTTTGGTCTTCCTGTCCCTCTATCACATGCGTAGTCACTTAGTTTCATATCCAGAATGCTTGGTTGACGGCATCGTGAATGGTCCGTTTACACCTTGTATAGGCGTAATAATGTTGCCTATTTTACAATTTCCCAGATTCGTTCACCTATTCGTAAACGCTCAGAAGCATTTGAGTGAGTTGAAGGAGAAACGCCGCGGCGTGTACAGTGAGGTTGCGACGGATATACTGAGCGAAGTTGTCAAGGTCATGGATAGTAAGTTCGATGGTCTAAACAAGAGGTGAGCAAATACTTTGTGTTCTTCTTAGCGTGTCGATGGCAATCTATCGTTGGTCTCATGGCGCAAGCGCGACTGCTAAGTGTTGGGTCTTGGGTTCGTTTCCCAGGTCGGGGAAAAAATGTTGATGGATTTTTCCATTAGGAATTTGTCAGTAGCAGTCCGGAGTTTGGAAGTTGGCGGTGTGACACTCCGTACCTCGCTGCACACGTGTCGCAGGTAGCACTGCGCCTGCCATGATCTATACGAGTGTCGGATGTGATTACATGCGCACCATTATTTCACCATAAATATTTTGACAAAACATAGGGAACAGGTACAATGCATTACTTGATGCGCAATTGTGGCTACAGGTTCATTTAATTATTATTTAATGGTATGATTTGGCGTCAACATAAGTCTTCAAAACACAGTGTAGCCACTCCATTGGGTACCTACGGGTACAGCCAAATTTTATTCGACGAAAGGCAACAACAAACGTAAAATTAGCATTGACGTTGTTGTTATCGCAATATTATACGGTTCACTGACTGGCTCGTTCGTTGCCTTTGCCACAAGCGCTACTGGTTTGCACGAAGTCCTGGGTTCTACAGGGTTATTTGTAAAACACCGACTACCTTTCAGGACTATGTACTAATATCATAATGAACAACTATTGTTCTATGACTTTTAAAAGTTCATCAGATTTTCAAACAAAAATAAAAATATTTAAATTGAACGCCCTAAATGTTACGAAGTCTATGCGAAGCAAAAGAAAGCGATAGTACTGTTACTTCGTACCTACAAATGAACATCAGGAATTGTCATTGTAATTTCGACCGTACGCCGAGGGCATAAACTACCTATTTCTTTCCTTTGTACAAGTTGTGGAAGTATCTCGAAGGACAATGACCCACTATAGAATTGTCTAGAAGATTTTAGGAAGTTGTGGATATTTTTCGAACGGTCGATCGCCATATAAATAGTCGACGTGTTTGCGGGAGCAGGCAGTCCTGCGAGACCGCCGCAGACGTTGAGAGGCTTAATTGCGGAAGAGGTCACCGCCTGCATCCAACGCGCCTTGGAAGAGGCGACTACAACATCGCAGACGCCGCCGGGGGGGTTTGTTGACAAGCCCCTCCCCGCCCACATCAAGCACCTAGTCGCCCAGAGAAGGCGCCTACGCAGGCGGTGGCAGGACACAGGCTGCCCCACAATCAAGCGTGACCTCAACCGTCTGGCGGAGAAGGTCAGGGTCAAGCTGCAAGAGTTCAACGCCGCGGGCTGGGAGGAACGCATCGACGCCGCAGAGGGAGACTGGCCGTCGATTCACAAGCTGTGCAGGACACTCACGAACACCCCAGCCCCGGTACGTCCACTTCGCCACAGCGACGGGGCGCCCAGATATGCTGCAGCAGACCGAGCAGAGATCTTTGCTGAGCACCTGGAGCGTCAGTTTCAGCCAAACCCAACCACCGACGCCGAGCACATCGCAGCAGTCGAGAGGCACCTTGGAGAGTACTTCGCCTCGCCGGTAGCTCCCGATGAAGACCCGATTTTCTTCTCACCTTGTGCAGTTAGACGCGCCATCCATAAGACAAAGCCAAGAACGCCGCGTACCTCGCCACTTCACTCAACGTGCATCACGCGGCCGTCAAGATGCAGCGCGTGCTAGACCAGCTGCCAGAATGGCTGTCAAAATGGAGGTTGTCGGTGAATGTGGGAAAAACACAGGCACTGACTGTCGGCGGCTGCAAAAAGCCACCACCCCTGAAACTGCAGGGAGCCGACGTCGGGTGACTCGGCGAGGCCAAGTACCTGGGAGTCACCATCGACAGTCGGCTCTCCATGGCGCCACACGTCCGTACGATAATCGCAAAAAGCAGGAGTGCCCGCTACCTGCTTCACCCAGTGCTCTCGTCCCGCCTCCCGCTGCGTGCCAAGCTGGGCGTGTACAAAACGTACATCCGCCCCCTGCTCACGTACGCTACCTTAGCTTGGCTCGCCCTCACGAGCGAGAAAAGCAAGAAGGCCCTAGAAACGCAGCAGAACATCACGCTCCGCAAGATTGTCGCCGCCCCTCGCTACATGAGGAACACAGTAGTTCAGCGGGACCTCAATATCGAGAGCCTGGAGGACTTCAGCCGGCGCCTCGCGTCCAACATGTTTGCGCGCGCCGACGCCTCTGCCTGGCCGCACATTAAGGAGATCGCGCCATGGCACACGGGCCCGCCTGAAGCGGGGCGCCCCCCGCGCCTACCCAGGCGCCTACCACGCGACCTAGTGCCGGACGTGTGACGTCACATCACCGGATTGACCAACCGAGTATGTCGCTTCACCTACACGCGACATACTCGTACAATAAGACTCCACAACACCACAGTACACACACATCGGTGCAACGCCGCGTTCTAAGTTAACATAGGCGCGGCGCGCACCCCTCCATCTCATACCCACACGACTCCACAACACGATGACTCACGCGACGGATAGCGGCACGGGCACGCCATCTACTCGCAAACATGAGCGGTGTTACACAACACAATACCGCTCACACATACATACATGGCCCCTTAGCCCGGAGCGCATCGGCTAGCTTCGATAACGCTGTGGGCGGGGGCCTCTGCCCGGTAGGGGCAGCCCCAGCCGCCTCTGGCTGGTCATCATCCGCCGGGCTTCACCCGGGGCACCGGGAGTTCCACCTGGCGGTGACAGACCGCCGAGGCGGCGTGAAGATACGGTTAACACCGTGGCGCCCCTACCGCCACAAAATGACACTAACTCACAGGCGAGCGGCGAAAGCGCGCTCGCCGTTGGCCGAGGCCTACATGGCCGCCACAATGACGGTGCCCGTATGTTTACGGGCACAAAGAGATCCCGCGGGACAAAGGGCGCTGCCCATAACCCGCCGGCCGCACCCCCCTACGGGGATGCAGCGACTACTCCGGGAGCAGGCAGTCTGATTTTGACTACACAAAGAAGCGAATCGAAATGAACTAGAAGTGCGATATCTAAGCGAATAGTGATCAGTAGTGTACTTGTGATTAAGTTTTAAGTGTTTTGTGATTATTAAAGTCATTTGTGGTTCAATCGGTAGTAATTAATTTATCCCATACCCAGCTCGTAACAATTTGGTGTCAGAAGTGAGGGATAAATTATGCCAATTCTACCAAAGGACAACACGGACGGTATCCGTACCAGGAGTCAGCGACAGCAGAACATGGACCAAAGGCGGTTTGGAGATTCTCCGACACAGACACCGGATGGTGTCCAGCCTACGTCAGTGCCAGTCGCTGGCCCATCCGGAGTTTCTCCAGCATCAGTGGCGCCAGACGTGTCAGCTTTAATGGCGCTGCTGCAGGAGCAGGCTCGCCGTCAAGAGGAGCAGGCTCGCCAGTTACAGGAGCAGTTGCAACGAGATTAGGAAGAGCAGGCTCGCCGTCAAGAGGAGCAGGCTCGCCAGTTACAGGAGCAGTTGCAACGAGATGGAAGAGCAGGTTCGCCGTCAAGAGGAGCAGGCTCGCCAGTTACAAGAGCAGTTGCAGCGAGATAAAGAGGAGCAGGTTCGCCGCCAAGAAGAACAGATGCTCCTCATAAAGGATCTTCATGCAACTTTTGGCAAAGATCTGAAGGTGATGAAGGATCATGTTCACCAGCACGAGAACCGTATCTCAGAGGCCGAAGTTCAGATCGCTGGGGTGAAAAAGGCTTTGGGAGAACTGAAGACTGGAGACGTGACTGTGGCTTCAGTAGTTGCTGCACCTTCAGCGCGGGGCTTTAAGGTGCCTCCATTCGATGGAACTTCTTCGTGGTCGGCTTATAAAATTCAATTTGAGGCCGTTATAAAGGCGAATGGATGGACAAAACCGCAAGCCATGACCGCGCTCACCTTAGGCCTCCGAGACCAGGCCTTAAACATTCTTGAGGCGCTCGGTAAGGATGTAACCTATGAGCAGCTGCTGGAGGCGTTAGAGTCCAGATACGGCGACGCGCACCTGGAGCACGTATTTCGTGCTAAGTTGAAGGATCGTGTTCAACGTAGTGCCGAGAACCTGCAGCAGTGGGCCCTGGAAGTTGAAAAGCTGGTTCGAAAAGCATACCAGGTCTGCCCCTGCACTTATCGATGGGAATCTGGTACAAGCGTTCGTTGATGGAATACTTGACTTAGAAGTTAGAGCCGCTGTGAGACTTGGGCACCATGAGACGCTGAAAAACGCCTTAGAAGTAGAGGCAGTAAGGCAGGACCACCGAACGCACCGCGTCAGGGAGGTTGTAGCATCACCTGTACGCGACCGCCCGCAAGGGTTCAGTCCTAGGTGCTACACTTGTGGAGAAAGGGGTCATCTTTACTCAAGCTGTCCTAAGCGCAGCGCTCCGAGAGAAGATCAGCAGGGAAGGGTGGCTGAAGTGACTGCCCAGCAACAGCAGGGAAACGAGTAAATGCCAGGACTGGAGGGCGGGTGCTGGCTGGTATTGAAAGAGCCCCGAGAATTTTGATCTAGCAAGCACATGTGACATGACGGGAACAGTCTAACCATCAAAGGCGAAGTCAACGGAACACCATGCAAACCGACGTTGGATACTGGAGCTTCTCACACCGTCGTCAATTTTCACCTGGCAAGTCGGTTTCTTGGGGACTACTTCGATAACCACGACCGTATACGATTACTAACAGCTACCGGTCAGCCTATAACCGTCCGAGGCAAGAAGGAGGTGGAGTTAAAATTGGGTGACAGATTTTACAAGCACAATGTCATCGTGGCCGACATAGTGGACGATTGCATCTTGGGCTTGGATTTTTTTTCAGATTTTATGCGGAAATATCGTTGTGAGATCGACGTTGATCAAAAAGTACTGAAATGTGGTTCAGAGGAAGTCTTCATGGAAGGTGCACCATCAGGGAAAGTATACTGCTTGAAGGAGATTGTTTTTCCTTGCAGATCAGAAACGATTGTGCCAATTAGTCTACCACGGAATTCTGGACAAAAAGATCGAAGTGTTCTGATAGAAAGGGTGAACAATGACTTTCCATGGAAGATGGCACGGACTCTGGTCAAGGCCACCAACGTCTCGGCAGTACGCATACTGAATGTAAGTGGCCGATCAAGGTGCCCTTCTTAATCACTTGCTCCTTGCAAGTGATTAAGAAGGGCACCTTGATCGGCACTTGCAAGGAAGTAGCTTGGATGCGTCAATTGCAAAATCTGCCTACCGGAAATAAAATTCGTAGTCCGAAGTTTGACGTGTCAACGCTTTTGGAAAACTGCGCTTTAACTAAAGGAGAAATGGACAAGGCTCAGAAGATGTTACTTCAGTACGCCGACACTTTCTCTTCAAATGATGCTGACATAGGGCGAACTGGACTAGTTCAGCACAAGAATAATACAGGTAACGAGTTACCAATCCGTCAGCGACCAAGAAGACTGCCAGTTGCACGTGAAAAAGAGGCGGAAACCGTGATTGAGGAAATGGTGAAGGACGATGTTATAGAGCCTTCATCCAGTCCATGGTGTTCTCCTGTGGTCCTGGTAAAGAAAAAGGACAGCAGCATGCGCTTCTGTGTGGACTACCGACGACTGAACGATGTCACGAAAAAGGACAGCTACCCGCTGCCTAGGATCGATGACACACTGGATACGCTGACTGGTATGAAGTGGTTTACCACACTTGACCTGAAAAGTGGCTACTGGCAAGTAGAAATAGACCCCAAGGACAAGGAGAAAACTGCATTTTCAACAGGAAAAGGGTTGTGACAGTAAGTTATGCCATTCGGTTTGTGCAATGCTCCTGCGACGTTTGAAAGGCTGATGGAGCAAGTATTCGCCGGATTAATTGGAGACGCATGTCTTGTCTATCTAGACGACATAATCATCGTGGGCCGTACATTTGAAGATCACCTTAAAAACCTCAACCAAGTGCTGTCGAAAATCCAAACAGCAAATCTCAAGTTAAGTCTGAAAAAGTGCCCGTTTTTCAGACAAGAAGTGAACATTTTAGGACACATAGTTTCGGGGGAAGGTGTTCAAACAGACCCAGAAAAAGTAGTCGCCGTCAAGGATTGGCCAGTTCCGAAAGACAAGACACAGGTCAGAGCATTTCTGGGTTTGTGCTCCTACTATAGAAGGTTTGTCAAGAATTTTGGCGAAATTGCAAAACCTTTGCACAAACTCACTGAGGAAAAGCGGCAATTCTGTTGGGACGAGAACTGCAACGTCGCATTTCAGGAATTAAAGAAACGTCTGTGCAATACGCCTATTTTGGGATATCCTGACACTGAAAATGACTTCATAGTTGACACAGATGCAAGTAATACTGGAATTGGGGGCGTGCTGTCTCACGGAAAGGAAACCAAGAGGTTGTGATAGCTTACTTCAGCAAGTCAGAGTCAAGTCTTTATCTAAACCAGAAAGAAATTACTGCGTTACAAGGCGGGAACTACTCGCCGTAGTAAAGACATTGCAGCACTTCAGTAAATATTTGTTGGGACGTAAATTCCAATTAAGAACTGACCATGCTGCATTGAAGTAGCAATTACAGTTCAAGAATCCAGAGGGGCAAGTGGCGAGATCGATTGAACTACTGCAAGAGTTTGACTTCGTAACTGAACATCGCAGTAGGAGAACCCGAGAACTCACGGTAACGCAAACGCCTTGTCAAGAAAACCTTGTCCTGAAGACTGTAAGCACTGCCAGGCAAGAGACTATGGAAGTAGTGCCCGTGAGGATGCTTAGAACGGATCTTAGCGATGAATGGAAGGAAACACTACAGCAGGCTCAGCAAAATGACTCGGACATCAAACCGATCTTCGAGTGGATCAAAGCTGGTGCTCCTAAACCTAAGTGGAGTGATGTGGCTGCGATGAGTTCCATCACGAAGAGTTATTGGGCGCAATGGAACAACTTGGTGATCCAGGATGGAGTCTTGTGCCGTAAATGGGAAAACGCTCGAGGGGATAGCTGTCATCTACAAATGGTTGTCCCTAAAGCTAAGGTACCGGATGTTTTACGGCTCTACCATGATGGATGTTCAGGAGGACATATGGGGGTAAAAAGGACTCGCTTTGACTGAATCTACTGTCGAGATGATGTGGAGGACTGGTGTCGCAAATGTACCAGTTGTGCGGCTGTAAAAGGACCCCACACACGCAGTAGAGGTGCATTAAAAGTGTACAACGTTGGAGCCCCTTGGGAACGGATAGCACTAGACGTTGCGGGACCATTTCCAGAAAGTGAGAGCGGAAACAAGTACTTCCTGGTGGTCATGGATTACTTCATAAAGTGGCCAGAAGTCTTTGCCATTCCTAACCAAGAAGCTACAACTGTCGCAGATAAATTAGTTCAGGAAGTCTTCTGTCGTTTTGGAGTACCCTTAGAAATACATAGCGATCAAGGAAGGAATTTTGAATCGCAAGTATTTCAGGAGACTTTTCGATTGATGGGTACCCACAAAACCAGAACCACCTCTTACCACCCATAATCTGATGGAATGGTGGAACGATTCAACCAAACATTGGAAAGATATCTGGCAAAAGTGGAAAGCAGACAAAGGGATTGGGACAAGCACATTCAGCCGTTTCTTCTGTCCTACCGCAGCGCAGTCCACGAAAGTACGACTGTGACTTCAGCCTTCGCGACCTTTGGAAGGGAATTCGGTTGCCTGCTGATTTAATCACTGGAACTCTCCCTGATGCTCCACGTAGTGTAACAGATTATGCGAAGGACTTGAGTAACCAGTTGAATGATGTTTATGAGCATATCAGACAATCCGGCCAACAGATGTCTGAGAAGATGAAGACCCGTTATGACCGGAAAGCAAATAGTAAGGGTTTCGACGAGAGTTCACTGGTGTGGTTGCATAACCCAGTACGGAGCAAGGGGAAGTCTCCGAAATTGCAAGCAACGATGTCACCTACCGAATACAGAAAGGTCCACGAGGTGCGCCTAAGATTGTCCATGTAGACAGATTGGCGCGATACTACGGTGCTAATGATGCTCGGGACGAGCATGTCTAAGGAGGGGGCAGTGTTACGTCGTACCCGTACTTACCTACAGTTACGGTAGTAGGTAGTAGTAGGTAGAACGAGTCTCGAATAATGTAGGTACAAATTCGCAAACTACCTACAAAAGAACATCAGGAATTGTCATTGTAATTTCGACCGTACGCCGAGGGCATAAAGTACCTATTTCTTTCCTTTGTACAAGTTGTGGAAGTATCTCGAAGGACAATGACCCACTATGGAATTGTCTAGAAGATTCTAGGAAGTCGTGGATATTTCTCGAACGTTCGATCGCCATATAAAATTAGTCGACGTGTTTGCGGGAGCAGTCAGTCCGATTTTGGCTACACAACGAAGCGAATCGAAGTGAACTAGAAGTGCGATATCTAAGCGAATAATGATCAGAAGTGTACTTGTGATTAAGTTTTAAGTGTTTTGTGATTATTAAAGTTATTTGTTGTTCAATCGGTAGTTAATTAATTTATCCCATACCCAGCTCGTAACAGTACAATAGCGAGGGGAGCGGGGTTAGGGCGGCGGGGGCGCTTGAACTTGACCTATTTACAGGCGGCCCTCAGTCGGTCGTTCGCCTTGATGCGTTTGCTTTTGGTAAATGTACTATGTTTTGTAAAAAGTCATAGAACAAAAGTTTATGTTTATGATGGTAGTATTACAGTCCTGCAAGGTTGTCGGTGTTTTAGAAATAACCCTGTATAAACTGATCTAACTCAGTCCGACCTGAGTTTTGAGCTTTTATGAAATTTCATGGGTTATGTTATTTTTTTTTGTTAAATTTTGGATTAACTGGCCACCGAAAAATAAAAATTCACCAATTTTGGTCATTGGCTTTTATGTTGCGGCCCGCGGTATTATAGGTACCACAACCGGGTAACAAGTCTTTGTGACCCCAATAAGAACAGATTAATTATGGCTAATCTAAATGCTTATTTCCGTCACCAGATTACAAGAATTAGATGATGACTTCATGTATGAGCTGAAGAAACGTTCGGTAGACCTGATCAGAGAGGACTGCCAGCATACGAAAGCTATGGTGCGTATCTTGAAAGAAGACGTACAGAACGTGCTTGACCATATGGAGAGGCAGGGTACTCTGTGAGCTATTTGTAGGTCGATATGCGCGGGAGTTTATTAGTACCGTAAAAATGGTGCTGGCTTAGCATTTAATAGCGTTGCAGTATTTTGCGAAAAAAAAAGTGTAACTACTCGTTTAAGGTGAATGCTCCAACCAACCCTCGAAATTAAAATTTTCTTAAAAATCTTCTAATAATGTAATCTTCTTCTTTTCTTAGAAATGACTTTTTCTGTATGTTTTTTGGTTCCTACACCTTTATGAACTTGAAGGGTTGTATTGATGATTTTGATGATTATAATTCTGTAACTACATACGTCTTACAGCCGCGAATAATATTTTAATCAACATACAACCTAGCACTGGCCTGCAAATTACAAAAAACGGAAGAAAATTTGAATTTCGCGGGCTACCCTGGAGCATCCACCTTAAGTTATTTTCATTTTCAGCTGTTTATCTAAGACTCGGATACTAATGATCTCGTGCGCAAACGATGTCTAATATGTTGAACCTGTTGGTATTAAGTATCAGTGTATAAAGTAATTTTTATATCGTATCTGGTACTGTATTTAGTGTAAAAATGTCTATACGTTTTTTTATTGTATCAATTGAATGTTCTCTATACCTACTTATTTTATGATTCTCGATACCTGGTTGATTTATACTACTAATGTGCAGTCTGCTTATGTGCGTTAAATATTTCGTCAGATATTTTTTGCATTTTTATTTATTTAAACTTTATGTACAAGAGTGGTACATAGGTGGCCTTATGCCTGCATTTTTCAACCAAAAATGGATTTACTTCTGCCAGTGTATTATTAATTCAGTCAAATTTTGGATTTGTTTGACGTCAGATCCAATCAAATCAGCCACTATGTAAAAAATAATAATAGTCAGGTTTTCTGACCAAAAATCAAGACGTGGGTTGGTATATTCTGTTTTTGGTTGAACCGTGTAACAGTTCCATCATCGTACGGTATCAACGCATATTGTCTTTTAGGCCCGGACTCCACCAAAGCGAAGAAGAGCGAACCGGAGAGAAGAGGTGCGAGAATCAACCAAATTCGTTTAAGGTGAAAGCTAATAAGTTCATTTCATAAAGGTCGAGAAATGACTTTGACCTTGAAGTTCTTCGACCTTTATGAACTTGGGAGGGTTGTATTGATGATTTTGACGATTATAATTCTGTAACTACGTACGTCTTATAGCTGCGAATCATATTTTAATCAACATACAACCTAGCACTGGCCTGCAAATTGCAAATAACGTAAGAAAATTTGAACTTCGCGGGCTACCGTGGAGCATCCACCTTAAACCGACATCGAGTTTCTCGTGTCCTGTGATTGGTTAAATCCAGCACGTCCCGGTACAGCTCCTCTAGTCTTCAGCAAAGAGTACCTATAGCATTATATTATATGGGTCTTCAGTTTTGTGGTGTCCGGGTCTTACGTCGTAAGTATTATTAAAGTACAATTCGTTAATTTTATCAAATGTTTAATTCTATGAATGTTATAAAGTTTAATGCCAATGGTGATTGTTAAATTCTTTTTTATTTATTTTTAAGCAATTCATATCAAATAAGGTATGCAGTTTTCAGTTAAAGTTTTTATAGTAAATAATAAAAAGAAATATCTTTTTTCATTTCAAATGTTTTATTTAATAACTTATGTAGATATAAACCTAAATAACAACCAACTTAGTATCACTGTAAACATTGATGACAACTTTTTTACGATTGATTCTTACTTATGATTAGCAGTATTCGGTATCCTGTATTACTTGACCCCCGTTACAAATAAGAATGCGGAAAGAGGGGTTCAGGTAGTTCTGGGCACTAACTATACAAGCTGGCCACAATTACATCACTGGGCTGATTGCCACTCACCCATCCATAAGACCCTCAAGTCCACCTTTCAAATTGTCCAGACATTTGCGAAAGTAAAAACGTCCACTTATTTATTATTCATACATCAAACAGTTAAAAATAAAAAAAGAGGCAGTAAGCGAATTTACCTTCACCGTTGCAGCTACACGAAAATGGACGTAGCTCCCCTTACTGCCTCGCTGAAAATTTCCACTATGTATACCAGCAAGTACACAAGAAATAGGGTAGATGACAAAAAAAAACTAATTAGTCCGTCAGATAGATTTCCAAAAAGTATTGACACATATTTTTTATTTTTTCAAGTAAAAAAATAAATAAGATGATACAGTGCGTCGAAACATCGTGTGACGTCACATTTGAGTACATTTTTACCCGAAAAGTGACGTCACAAACCCCCCACTCATGATCTTTGATGCGTTTTATCTTCGTCAATTTTTATTAATTTGATAAAACAAAAAACACGTATCCAAAATTTTTCGATAATCCAACTGACGGATTAAACAGAATCATATTTTTTTAGTCAGGAATCATCCCTTTTGACATTCTGGTGATGAGAATTACATGGCATTCGTCATAAAAGTTTTACATACCTGCTTCCCAATCATACAAAGCTAACATAAGCTTACTACATACAAGTTCGGGTCAGCCTGGTTCAGCATAGCCGGGCAGCAAAATACGCATTTGTTTTTACCGACCGGCCTGTGCGCAATCTGGTCAATTCAAACATGTTTCTAGCACCCCTCTATATTAAAAAAAATAATTATGATTATTACAACTCACAAAACACGTTACATTTATGAACATGTCAAATAAAATAAGTAAAAGGATTTTGCAAAATATTATTCAAGCTAGAGTCTAAAATTGAACTATTTACATTGGAGATTAGGTTCATAATGCTTTGTTACCTAATAACTCCGTTGATTTACATGCAATTAAACGTTGCATGCATTCCTACTCATAACATGTCCATACCAAACCAGACGACTTCCTTTCAATTTTGCCAGTTTCAAACTTCCTCAATTCCTTCCCATCCATCCATTCTATTTAACTATCAATACAAGACTATTACAAACCTATTTAATCAGCTGTGCATAATGCTGATTATTAGACATTTATTAGTACAAAAGTGTTATGATAGTAAACTATTTACATTAATGCTATTATATTAAATTCATGTGGGCATTTGTCACTGCAGTTCTCGGTTCCATAACACCCTCGCCTACTGCTCGGGTGTGAATTCCGCCTCGGCTACAATGCCAAAGTTTACCCACTTGTATCAAAATGTACTATTTTGGTTTTCAATCACCTTTATAGCTGATTTCTATAAGTGATAAAGTCTATGTCACTTAGATTAGGCCTTCTGGTTGCAAATCAAACTTGGGAGCAAAACCCATAAACAAGAATAATTGATTAAAAACTACCTCCTTATATGATTACACTATTAAATTGTGTGTGATCAAAATTTAAGTAATTGTGCCAGTGTAAACACAAACTAGATATTCAAGAGTCCTTTCAGAATAATTATGATTTGGTATGCTGAGGAGCTGGTTTTGATCAGCTAGTATCATACCAAGAGATATAGCGACCTACACTGCCAAGACACGACTTATTGCATGACCAGCCGCTATCTCGAACAAAACTGGTCGATCGACCGGTCGTGCGACCAAACTATCTTCGGTTCCAACAAAAAGCCGCTTCTGCGGCCAAAAGTCATCGTGGTCGTATGTGTGTAGTGCGCTAGGTCCCTTAGCCCTGTGTCGACAAAAGTCGTAAATCAATCAATCGAGATCTTTGCCCAGCGGTGGGATGACGCAGGTTAACAGTAACTGTGGTATATTCTGGTGGAACAAAAACCTGGTGATGCGAGATATATAATCTGCACTATCACACCAGACAGGGTCAAATTAAATTTGCTAATGAAATTCCGCAATCCGCATACGTGATTGTATCGAATAATGATAATACAAAAACAAATGTATTGATGTCTTTTTGGATCTAGGACCGCAGAACTGAAATCATCACCTTTATTCTCCTTCCCTCATCCCAATTTATTTGAGGTTGGTGTAGCATGACTTCTTTCATACTTCTCTACTACTCGTCATCTCATCAGACACCTCATTTCTTCCCATATCATCCTACACACAGTCCATCCATCGTTTCTTTTGACCGCAGGACTGCGATATCAGTTTAAAACTAAACTTTTTTGTTCAACTCAACACGATACACATCACGGTGAAGTTGCACTAGCTAATTTATTTTGAACTTTATTTTTGAGGCTTAGTTCATAAACGCTGTATAAGGTGGAAGCGCCAGTGTAGCCCGCGAAATCCGATATTTTTTTTAACGTTTTCTCAATTTGCAGGTATGTTGATGAAAATATGGTTCGCGTAAATTAACTTAGGGGGAAGTTCATTTAATCTCATTCAATAACTATTTCATGAAAAAGTCATTCAATGGGGTTAAATAAACTTAAAAGGGTTGTATTGATGAATTGAATGATTACATAACATCCAACCTGACACTGACCTGCAAATTGCAAAACACGTAAGAAAATTTGAGTTTCGAGGGCTACCCTAGCGCTTTCATCTTAAAAGAAAAGTTAACGACTACCATACATTTTTGACGTTTCAACGTCTCTTAACTTTGATCAACCTTTATAAATACACCACTTGTTTTCTTGTCCGCACTATTCGTATATCACTTCACTTCACATTCTTATCGGAATCGGAGCTGTGCGTTTCGCACTTCATGCTGCTGTCTTGGTACTAGGAGTCTTCCTGAGACGTCGCTACTTGGGCCAGGAACACCTGCTGCTGGGGTTGATTGTGGGCTTGGGATTGGACCTGGGGAATAATTAATTAAATGTAAATTAGTTTTTGGTGACAAACAAGTGGCTCAAGTTGATGGTATGTGGTCATCGCAGCTTAGGGACATTTGCAATCTTATCTTACTACTATTTTAAATACGGAAGTTTGGGAGGATGGATGGATGTTTATTACACTTTCACGTAAAAACTACTGCATGGATTTGGATGATATTTGGCACATAGATAGTTTACTACCTGGATTAACATATAGGATACTTTTTGTCTTAGTAGTACGATTCCGTGGGACAATTACCGAACTTCACGCGGGAGAAACTGCGAACATAAGTCCCTGTTATGGACATGGCAGCTAGCCATCGTCGCGGGAGATAAGGTGTCGATTCTGTTGTGCACAAACTAAACTTAATTTAGGCTATTGCTATCTTTTTGTCTCTAATAAAACGAGAAAGAGACGGACGTAATTTAAAGCTGTCAAATTTAGTTGGAACTAATATTTCCATACAAATGAAAGGTGCACGTAAAAACATGTCGACTAAAAACACGGTGAAGCGCAAGGCATAAACTAGTTTGACATCTCTAACTTCTTTCATAGCTATAGCCGTCCTTTTCTCGCACTGCCTTTTAGTAAAAGATAGCAATAGCCTAAATTAAGTTTAGTTTGTGCACAACAGAATCGGCACCATTATAGTGCACAAACACAGGTACCTTCTCTATTCCTTCACTTTAATATTTCAAAGGGATAACTATTCGACACGACTGGAAATCACTTCGCCAACTTCCAAACCTCGAGCTGGTATTGAGATTTTCTTGATGAAGATGACTCACTAAGACTGCACGACTCGGGAATCGACCCCAAGACTTCATGCTAGTGCTTCTGACAACTAGATCAATCTGTTGGGAAAAACCATAAGTAAAGTGTTAGCATTTGAAGGTCGTGTCATGTTACCTGTATAATCTGTGGCGATTGTTGAGACTGCGCCTGTATGATGATCGGCTGGTTCGGGTTGTTCTGCACTTGCAGCCGGATCATGTTCAACTGCGCTTGGGTTAGCTGGATCTGAAATATGTATAATAATAATTATTCTAACCCTAAAATTAGCAACTCTATTTGTGGTGGCTCGAACTTCGTTTGAAATACTGTTACAATAAAGTTCTAATCAGCTTGCACTACAAAGTGGTTGTTACGTCAGTCACTGCGGCCGAATTGTGCGAAATGAGTGGTTTTTTGCGATTTTGAAAAAATCTATTGATTGGACTAAAAACATAAAACACATAAGACCTGCTTTATAGTTAGTTCAGTTAGTATGTAAAGTTTCATGGTCTAATTTCAAGTACTTTTTGAATACCAGCGGTTTACTGTTCGATTTGGAGGTAACTTTGGGTTTTTTTTTCTATCGAGAAAAGTTTATGGAATCGTGTTTTCGTCACACATAGGATTTAGCATTAATCCTCAACTTTACCATATATTTATTTCAAAATTAATATTGCAGTATTTTAGGTGTAACAGAGGATCATGCTAAGCCATTTGAGGGATATATAGCCCTTAAGAGAGAATCATTGAGTTTTAAAAACAAACTAACGAACGGGTATCACACGAGACTTAACGTAACAAACTTTAGTCTTTTACTTATTATCACATAAGGTAAAATGTGCCTGAACTGAATTTGTTGTAATAAGTAACATGTGATGTGGAGGAATGAGGAAAACGTCATGAGGATGGTTTTGAGTATGATTATGGATGGGTATAGGAGTAGAGAAAGATCAAAGAAACTACGGATGGACTGTGTGAAGGATAATATGGCTAGAAAGGGAACACCCAAAAAATTAAATTCACCCGAAAAACTAAATTCTGAATTTCGATATTGCGATTCCGATTATCAAAACTCCGAATTTTATAATTCCGAAAGTCATGCATACGAATTGTTTGTTGTCCGATTTTTATATGTCCGAAGAATCAAATGTTCGATGGATCGTTAGTCCGAAAAACGATAATATATTCCGATACTTCTGAATAAACTGCTAAAATTGTCCTAAAAGTCTTGCTAGCTGGCATGAGGAGCGTAGGCCGAAGGCCGGCGGAACGAAGCGACGACAACATTTGTGACAGAAAATAACTATCTATCTATCTATTTGTGTTTGTAATGTAAAATGCGAGCGTAGCGAGCGCGCGTCATGGAGTCGTAGCAAAGTTCAAGATTATATTTATCGTAAGTTAATAACTGACCGGTAGCTGTTGCAGCTCCCCGGACGGCGTGACCACCTGCTGCACCAACGTCACGGGCTGCTGCGACACCACGTTGTTGGAAGATGACGATGTTGATGCCGCTGAAGCTTGCTGGAATGTACAAGTAACAAGTTAAAATAATTATTTCTATGTGAGTTAACTGTAAGGTCTGCCACTAGGTGGACCGATGACCTGGTGAAGGTTGCGAGTCGCACGGGACCGGTCAATGTGGCGACCCTTGGGAGAGGCCTATGTCCAGCATTGGACGTCTTTCGGCATGGATGATGCTGATGATTTAACTTTATTTTATCGTACCAACTCAAAGAAGGCTTTATTTGACCAAGGACGTATTATAGGAACCTTTTCGAGGGGGACCTTTTTAGGAGTAAGACATAGCATATATGTAAACAATACAAAATGATGTATACCTGTACCACATTCGCGCACGGCTGTATCACAATCTGCGGCTGTGGCTGCGACTGCGTCTGCGCAGCGTTTTGCATCGCGGCGTGGTGATGTGCTACCTGAAGACATATTATACGCTGTTAATGTTAATTATAAGATTAAAATACCAATATGTTATGTATTTTCAACTTTATGTGTACGTTTATTAGGTAGATTTCAGCATGACTAATAGTGGAAAAGTTGAACAAAAGTTTGTAGCACACGACTTACGTGCGTAACCTCTCCGTGCTCATCGTACACAGTGAAATTGTCTTTATTTTGTGGCCTATGTCAACTACGGTTAATTATCAGATTACCTTCTTTTTAAGCATCATTAAGGGAAAATAACCACCCATCACCTCCCCAGACTGAGTCAATATGGATGGCGCTATGTGTTAATGTCCAGCGATATTTATTATATTTATTTTTATTTATTTATTTAATATTTTGATTTCCGTCCCGGCCATAAACTGTCTACCCGAAAAAATTGGATGGGGTTGTGTCGGTGCACACGGCCGCTGGTTTTAACGTGAAACGTCTTTAGCAGCGAGTCGCGTAGTGTTCAAGATTGAAAGAAAACCAATAAGTGTTAATTTTTAACACTTATTGGTTACTTTTTGGTCTAACCTGACCTGACCCTGTAAATACACGAAAGAATCACCGCGCTATCACGTGTGAGTCGTGAGTCATACTGAATAGAATCCAGCGAGAGCACATTGAGGCAGTGAGGGATCAATTTCCCAAACAACTACCTATTGCGATTACGGTGATTCTGACCATGACCCATTGCTGGAGTGTCCTAAGCGCCCGTTTACTTTCACGTTTGATGACCTAAAGAAAGCCCCTGATGGCGCAAAGTGCCATCTACCAGGCCACTCTGGTCGCCATTAAAAAAAAATTAAGTTATAAATGAATGGTTACCTGATCAGCATGGCTGCTTCTTGGTGCGTGGTCGTACCGCGGCTTGTTGGGCTTCACCTCGTGGCGCGGCACTATATCGATCAGAAAGTCGAACTGATCGCATTTTGATATCGCCATTGCTATGTCGTTGCGCTGAAACGATACATTTCAAGTTTAGCTGAAGGATGGGGACTGTTTGTGTGACCAGAACGGCTATTACGTATCTCTGTTGACAGCTCGAAACGATAGTAACTGGGCTCAGTGTCCATCAATTAACTGTCAATAGGTTAGTTTCGTATGATGTATGACCAGTCGCTATCAAATATGACGTCATTGGTTGTCATCGTGGCTGATAGACATTTTGACAGACGCTTTCGTATCGATACTTATATTATTTCGATTATGTAAGCATAGTGGACAACAAATTGATGACAATTGAGTTTGAAGTGGCTTTCGTGAAAGACGTTACAAAGTATCCGGGCTGTTAGTCACCGTAAAGTGATATCCACTCACTGCGATACGTAATACCAATATTATGACATTGTCGGTTGTCATCAAAGTTCGGTGTACAACCGAAGCTTGATAGTCACTGGATATCAGAAACATACGTAATAGGCCTACTGGAGACCGTTTGGAAAACACACGAAAAGTATACAAATACACACATCAACACGGTCTAGGGATATTTCATACTCAATTAAATAACTCGAAAAGTACTGGCCGCATTGGAATCTTTTATACACCGATTTGTTTGAAATTTATCTCAGACTAATTCCAAATTCAAATTTTTGAAAATTCTTTTGTTTCGGTGGCATAAAAATGTCTTGATGTATAGGAGAGGGAATTTTCATTTGTGCGAAATTTAGAAAACAATACGAATTACGTTTAGTTACAGTTTTTTTTCATTTTTAAACGAAAGATAAAGTTAAAATTGAGGTATTGTAGCCATGCAACGCCGACATTTGACGAGGGCGGAGATGTTACGAGCTGTGGGAATGCTGGAAGCTGGATCTGTTCAGCGTAATGTTGCTGAGGCCATAGGGACCCATCAAAATGTAATTTCAAGATTGTGGACACGCTATCGTGCCACAGGTGAAGTAGCGGAGAGGCACCGGGGGCCAAGTCGCATCACTACCCCCAGACAAGACCGATTTTTGCAAATTACTGCGCGAGCACAACCAAATGCAACGGCGACTCAATTGGTCCAAAGGCTGCGAGTGGAACACCAAGTGCTTGTGAGTGACCAAACTGTAAGAAGGCGACTGTATGAAAGCAATCTACGCTCTCGTAGACCACTCCGGGTCCCACCTTTACGGAGAGGCAATCGTGGACGACGATTAGAATGGGTTCGGAACCACGTGGACTGGGGCCGTGACCAATGGTCCAATGTGCTGTTCACGGATGAATCCAGGTTCGGCTTCCATCCAGATTCACGAAGAACGCGTGTTTGGCGAGTTCCTGGACGATGGAGCCGTCTCCAGAACCCTCAGGAAGTTCACCCATACCAAGGAGGAACAATTATGGTTTGGGCAGGAATTCGTCTTGGCGGACGGATGGATCTCGTTTGGGTGCGGGGCAATATGACGGCAGAACGATACGTCCAACAGGTGCTGGGGCCCGTAATCTTGCCCCACAGAACACAAATGGGGCAAGATTTCCTGCTCATGCACGACAATGCCCGGGCACACACGGCGAGAACGGTAGCAGCTTGGTTACATACACATAATGTTAGGACCTTAGACTGGCCTGCTCAATCGCCAGATCTAAATCCCATTGAGCATGCGTGGGATATGCTGCAAAGAAGAGCTCTGAAGGAAGTTCCTGAAAATCTGGCTACAGAAGATCAACTTTTTGCGCACCTCAGAAGGACATGGGACAATATTCCGCAGCAAGACATTGACAACCTTGTTCTGAGCATGCCGAATCGTTGCCGATGTGTTATGAACATCATGGGCGCTTTCTCAGACTACTAACTTCAAGTTTATAAACACAAATTAAATGATTTTTCTATTTTTTTCAGTTTTTACTCACAAATTAAAAGTTCATTCATATACGGTTTCCGTCTATGCTTCATTTTTTTTCCATAAAATCCTGAAATTTTAATCTATACCTTAACCATTATTAAAAAATGGTAGAATATTAAATAACGTATCTTTTAAATATATACATGTCATATAAATAATTAACACATTGATAGTAATTCGCTTTTTTAAAAATATCCCTAGACCGTGTTGATGTGTGTAATAATAATCAATAACTTAAAAATATTACAACATCGGCCTAGCCTTTTCGCAATTATGTTGGGGTCGGATTCCAGCCTAACCAGATGCAGCTGGACACCAGTGTTGTACATGAAGCGACTGCCTAGCTGACCTCCACAACCCAGTTAGTACTGGGAACTTTGGGGCCTTGGAGACTTTCGGGCCACTTACTTACCTAAAATAACTGTCGAAGATCTACAATTGACAGCCGGGATTTCCATTTGGTATAAGTATTCTACTCTTTGGCCAGGACCAACGGCTTAACGTCCTTTCCGAGGCACAGAGGAAACTTGTATAAAATAAATTTAATACAAAACTTTTATTTTATACAAAACTGGCGGGTAGTTTTGTAACTGTCAGAGCTGAACACTATCGATGTGGAATCGACTTGATGCCGTCAGAAAGGCCTTTAAGTCCAAGCAATAAGAGTGAATATTCCAACGCGGTGTGAAATCGCGAAACGAGACGAAAATACGCCGAAAAATGCATAATTTTGCTATTGCGTCGCGTACGACGCACACTGCAATTATGTATGAAATCGAGTGCAACGCAAAAAATGTGACTCATATAGTCTTTGACTCATACTAAAAAATCGCTTGTTTGGCTTCAGACCAAGGACCAACAACCCATCGGATTGGTGACAAACTGAACTTCTCTCGAAGAATTTAGGTTACTTTTAGGCCCAGAAATTCAAACACAAAGATTCGCGGAATAAGTTCCCTGGCCGCGCAAATTAATTTGTAAATAGGGTAAGATTTCGGAACACCGCCGGTCACCAGGTACGTCATATGCTTGATTTTCTTTTTTTCTGAGTAGGTTCTCGTATCTTTACCTATTTATGGCGAAAAGGTGAGTGGATATAGGTTGTGTACAGGATACTCCGAATTCCTGAAGGGGAATATTTACCTGCAAAGTCCTCCTCTTATTGTCCTCAGTATGTGCCCAGGCCCTCAGCGTAAGCTCGTGTATGAAGATCTCAGCAGCTTTCGCGAACAACACCGGCGCTTCTGCTGATATCATCTTTACTTCCTCGTCGAGCTTCATTATCTTCTTGATCCGGGCTAGAGGCAACGCTTGGGATTTGAAGTCGTCCTGAAAACGGAGATGAAAATTATTGTTATAATAACTAAAATGTTCCTCCTGGCCGCTTTCAGTTATCGCGGCCAAGTTCAGCGGATACTGTAGCCATCGATGCAAGATATAAATGAACGCACACAAATGCACATTTTCTTCCCTCACCCTCATAGTCCGATGGGAAGGTAATTTGACACGACCGAAGACAGATCAGGCATAGGGCGAACGTCCTGCTACTGAGAAATTCAGTACTTCATGGATAAACCAGCATTGTATTACAACCAAAAACTAAAACACGTCATTAATGTGACATTTTCTAACCCTCACTGAGCCCGCGTGGTGAATGACCTAGCCAGCTGTCTGTCCTAGCAGTTTCTGGTTATGAATCTCTTGACTAGCAACTTTGCTTATGCTTAAACCGCCGATTGGATTGGAAAATCAAAATATTCACTTACCGAATTCACCTTCTTGATGTCATCAGTGACTTTACACCAGAACTGCTGTAGACTCTGCTGTGGCGACTCCGCTGGAGCGTTCTCCTCTCCCATGAGGTCGCCATCGACTTCCTCAGAGACGTTTGAGGAACCCGCCTGGTCCCTGTGTAACAATGATAACCGTTGTATCGTTGCGTATCCAGATAGCTATTACAAGGCATATAGTTTAATTTATGACAGACTAGCTGATGCCCGCGGCTTCGCCCGCTTGATAAGTCTAATAAAAAAAACCCGCATCAAAATCCAAGTCCAAAATCAATGTTTTAAAGATCTAAGTATACATAGGGACAGGCAGACGCGGCGGGGGACTTTGTTTTAATGTGTAATGTAATAAGTAAGTAGATAGTGATAGTTATTAAAAAAGTTTCAAGTGTCGTCAAGTGAAAATAGCCAGGTTGTTTTTGCTTTTATAAAATAACCGTGTTCAATCTTCGGTGAAGGAAAGAACTATGACCTAACTTAACTCAAAAGCATTTATTTCAAATAGACCAGTGACAGGCACTTGTGAATAGTAGAAAAAAAATACATACACACGAACACATAACCTCCTCCTTTTTTGAAGTCGGTTAAAAATAAGCTACCGACAGTCCAGCCAGTCATAAAACGGTGAATGGACCGCAGCATTCCAAAGCGTAGATCACATGAAGAATTTAGAGACCCGTTTACGACTTCAGGAGATGTAGCTTGCGTCAAGTTACACGCGCGTGTATTATCACTTGATACCTTCGCGTGAGCACTGTCGCGTCTTGGCGACTCATCAAGTTCTAAGCATTTTATTTATTTGCTTTTCCCGCAGCCGCTGTAGCAAAACGCGTCTCGCTTGAGCATTTATCTAGTGGCTGCTGTAAGCGATGTCTTTCTTTTAGGGTTGAACCAGATCCGGCAGCACGCGGAATCCTACTCTTCCATGCTCCTATCCTTTTAGCCGTAATTTGGTTGAATGAGAAACAGAGCGGGAATGCTATCGCACGATCGGCAACACGCTGTTTCTCGCTCAAGCAAGTCGCAGCCCCAGCCGCCGCTTGAGTGTGTTCAGCTAGTTGCCAGCCGGTTGTGAGCGCATAATGTGAGATGTCTTACCAAGGTGTCCGTTGCATGGCGTGGCCTGGATCTAATGTGGCTCCGAGCCTGCGCAACTGGTAGCCATACTTGGTGGAAGGGCCATCGACGCGAGAAGGTCAACCCGTATTCAGTAAATCATTCCGATAATCAATCCCCCAATGACTACAGAATTTATAGGCTCCGACGTGTCCAAATTCCAGCACAAGAACTTAAGTGGTCGGTCCAAAACAGTTAGTTCTAGCGTTACACTGGCGGTCGCAGTGTCTGACTGACGGCTTCTATTCGATATGTTGTACTTGCACGCTTTGCAACACTTCAACAATTAGACGCGATAAACTTGCAGCTATTTCAAGACTCCTGAACAATAAAATACACTAGGCGAGTAGTTCCGAACTGCCGGCAGTTCGGTCTGACCGTCGACTTCTTTACTAGTTAAAGAATACTGCCTGATTCAGTTACCGTGGAACGCTTGAATTCCTAGAAAAATCGTGGGCAGAAGTGACCCACTTCTTCGATGATCGATAACTGATTCCAGTCGCCCTCCCACAACATTTAACAGAGGGCAAGTATTTTTGTTATGTCTGGATCAGTGGCGTGCAGTAGTATTCCACGAAGGGTAGGCCACGAAATAATGATAGCAAAAAAAAATTTTCATCGGCGCCATCTTGCATTTTCATTTTGACCTCATTTTCATTATCACCAACCCCAATAACCTCGAAAACGACACCCATGAAGAAAAAACTGAAAATTTTCATCGGCGCCATCTTGGATTTTCATTTTGACCTCATTTTCATTATCACCAACCCCAATAACCTCGAAAACGACACCCATGAAGAAAAAACCGAAAATTTTCATCGGCGCCATCTTGGATTTTCATTTTGACCTCATTTTCATTATCACCAACCCCAATAACCTCGAAAACGACACACATGAAGAAAAAACTGAAAATTTTCATCGGCGCCATCTTGGATTTTCATTTTGACCTCATTTTCATTATCACCAACCCCAATAACCTCGAAAACGACACCCATGAAGAACAAACTGAAAATTTTCATCGGCGCCATCTTGGATTTTCATTTTGACCTCATTTTCATTATCACCAACCCCAATAACCTCGAAAACGACACCCATGAAGAAAAAACCGAAAACTTTCATCGGCGCCATCTTGGATTTTCATTTTGACCTCATTTTCATTATCACCAACCCCAATAACCTCGAAAACGACACCCATGAAGAAAAAACTGAAAATTTTCATCGGCGCCATCTTGGATTTTCATTTTGACCTCATTTTCATTATCACCAACCCCAATAACCTCGAAAACGACACCCATGAAGAAAAAACTGAAAATTTTCATCGGCGCCATCTTGGATTTTCATTTTGACCTCATTTTCATTATCACCAACCCCAATAACCTGGAAAACGACACCCATGAAGAAAAAACCGAAAATTTTCATCGGCGCCATCTTGGATTTTCATTTTGACCTCATTTTCATTATCACCAACCCCAATAACCTCGAAAACGACACCCATGAAGAAAAAACTGTAAATTTTCATCGGCGCCATCTTGGATTTTCATTTTGACCTCATTTTCATTATCACCAACCCCAAAAACCACAAAAACGACACCCATGAAGTAAAATATAATAACAATAATATTATTGATTATTATAATAATAATACGCGCCAATAACCCCCAGGAATCATTATTTTAATCAACATTGAACATACACCCTAGCACTGGCCTGCAAATTGCAAAAAACGTAAGGAAATTTGAATTTCGCGGGCTAAAGATCATCCACCTTGAATCCTGGCCTTGTGTTGTAGCAGCCAATCACAGCCCAGCAGCCCAGCTACACTCGCAGGAGTTACCGCCCTAAAATTACTGCAATCTATACATGTGTGCAGTTTATACACACGAAAATATGCACCAATGTGCCAATGTGTGCGTAAAATTATCAATGGGTTTAAGGCAAGTCCAGTGCTTGCCTGTCCGGCGGAGCTCCAACCTTTGTAGTAACTTCCAGTAAAGTGTTAGTTTTAGCGTGACGCGGGAGCGACTTGCTATAAGTATTCTAACAGGAGTTTGAACTTTTTTTTTTATATTTTGTACATAATGTGATATTTTATTACATAGTTAGTTCGTTATAATGAATGCCCAGTTGGTAGGGTAGGCTTTGTCTAATTGCCTCTTAGGGGCGCACGCCCATGGTCTGGATAATAAAATAAACATGAAATGTTAATACAAGACTATCTCTTTGTATACTCTGGAGCCTTATGCCCGGCAGTGTTTACTGCCAGACTAGGCTTAGATCTTAGGCTGAAGTGATGATATGATTTGGAAGTTCTAGATTATTCTCCTACAAACAAAACATACTAGGGTCATAGATTCATCACCTGCCTAGCCTCTTCCAAACTATATTATTCTAACCGGCGTGCAGCTGAATACCAGTATTTTAGGCTGCCAACAGACGGACTGCATCGCAGCAACCGCGCGCAGTCGATGCATGCAGTTATACGCTCGACTTCGTTCTGTCATGATAATTATTTATTATCAACTTCACGCGGTCGGCTGCAGTCGTGTGCAGCAACCGCATAGAGTCAGTGTGCAGTTGCAACTGTATGCGGTTAGCGATGGACAGCGTCTGTCGACACTAAACGACTGCTACCAGTACCATTATCTATTCTGTGCTGTAGCCGACCGCGTAAAGTTGAAGTCACGAGTAGTCACGACTGTATGCAGTTAATATTGACTTCACACGACTGCAGCCGACCACTGATATTCACTCGGTTGCTGCACACGACTGCAGCCGACCGCGTAAGTACCGGTTAATACGATACCCCTTTGTAAGACTGGTTGTCAGACTTTCTGACCACTGACTAAATGTAACGACTTTCAAAGATATACAAATGATAGCCGGCACCCACCGCTTAACGTGCCGGTGCGTTACGGACCAACAGCGGCTTAACCAGAAGATAGACCCGGACGGCTGTTTATTAATTAGCTACGAGCTCCGCTTGTAAGTGTTGAAATAATAATATCGGAAACTCAAAAATAAACATGGTAAATAAGTAAATATCCCGTTCTAAACATTGAGCTATTTACTACTACGTATAGAGAAGACAACGCGAACAAAATCTGTGCGCAGTGCGGGGCACGTGCTGTGGCGAGCAAGCGACTGAGTGAATTGCAGCCAGCTGACAGCATTTGAATGGAGCACAGAATTTGTTCGCGGTGTCTTCTCTATACGTAGTAGTTAAAAGCTCAATGGTTCTAAATGACATACTTAGTGTTAGTGACCATGTCAGTTTAAAAATTATAATGTTTTAAGTTCTAATTGTAAACGATCACGTTCAAGGGTAGTGATTGGCTTATCATGTTGTAGCCGTTGTAGGTATTTATGTATGTAGGTGCATATATAACCATCAAATTTTTCCTTGACATTAAAATACGTAATTTAACTTTATGCGCAGTTTATATATAGATACCATACCATAACACAGCATAACACCGCGCTTGTATTTCCTCGAAGGGTTATGCAGGGTTGTACCTTAGATAGTAATACTCAAATATACTTAAATAGTATGTACGCCGTTTTCTTTGCGACAAAGTTTAAAATAAATCTGTTCCACATTACGACACCGAAGGATTCCGCGCAAGGATTGAACCCGCGACCCTAGGCGTAGAAAGTTATAGATAGGTACGGCAAATTAATCAATTATATATGGCGCTTTTGGTAAAATTTGTATACGACTATGGTTTTGTGGTAACAAAATGCTAACCGTGAATTACCTACCAGGTTCATTTCTTATCTGCTGTATAATAAATTGTTTTAGAAGTTTTCTTTTAAATTACCATTTTTACCAGCAATTCACTTGCTGTAACTTTTTGATGAATTTAAATAAATATTATAGGTACTTGGGACGAGTGGAAAAGGCAGGAAGCTAATTTATTTTCGCGTTGCGTTTTTTTTTTAATAGGTAAAATCTGCTATGAACAAAACAACAAGCAAACCTGGGGCGAAAAGTGAAATTAATTTAATAAGCTATGACATCATTCGTAATTAAAATTTTGAAGTTTTCTCAAACATAATTATTCGAAGTAAAAACACCGACAATTTAAAAACCATAATAAAAACAACAATATTTATTATCTAAAGAGGAACTTACGCAGGCACAAAGAAACACACGGACATCTTGTCTCACAAACCAACGACACGCCGACCTCGACTTTTTCACAAATCACAAAGTCTTTCCAACGAAATAAATTATTGGAAAATCGCGATTAGAAAATTAGTAACCGCTTTCAAAGTTAATAAAAACACAGTAACCAATAATCAGTGTAATATTTGGAGATCTCCAATCAACAATTACAGAAAATGCGCCCGACACACGATTCGTCCACCGATGACCAGTCACAAGCTTGACGTTTCGTTTGTGTTACCATTCTTTGGCGGTTGTCAATGGTTATGAATCTACCATCAGACTCCTTTTTCTAAAACTAAAAATAAAATTGTTTAAACACATAAACAATGCATACAGATCAATTTTATTATAACTCTAAGTTATGTCAAGCAATGTGTGAATATAATCGCGAATGAAATAAAAAAGTTTCAATCATGTTGGCGATGGTAAATTGTATCAAAATTAATTGGTAACATTGGCGGAAACGGGCTACGTCAGCTGACGTCACCGAAGTAGCGTCTGTCTGGTAAGAAAATGGCGGCGGCGGAGATTCAGATAGTGAATCCTTCTAATTTAACGAAAATTGAAAGGTAAATAGAGTATATTCGACAATAAATTATTTTCGGTGATGTGCACAACGTAATTTATAAAAAAAAGGTGTATTGGTGTGTTTAGTGTAATAACCAAGTGTTCAATTTTCATGTTTGTTTTTGCATTGAATGTTTCAGTTTTCTCAATGATCCAAGTTACAAAGAGATTATTGAGAACTCTTCGACCTTCAATTCAAGACTATGTGCGGAAAGGAGGATGCGTATGCCGTTCATCGACACACAGACCGGTAAGATATCGATTTTTTTGTCACTCGGACGACGCGTCTACGCCCATTGCCATTCAATAGTATTTTTTATAAACACTGGCTTTTTTAAGTAAACAAGAAGCGGCTTTAGCGTTATTAATGTATTGCCAGCCTATTTCGTAGTAGTCACGCAATATTGACTATTGCTAGACTGCTCAACAATGTTCTGAGGTGTTATCAAAAGCTATCTGTCCCCTTTTCACATGGTACCCTACACATAAGACCATCCCTCTCTGAAAATCAATCAAAGGCTAATCTTTGTGAATCTAACTTGAGTACTAGGCCATTTTTAAGTGCATGGTGAACATAAACAAATACTATTAATCAAGTAATAGTAATTAAAAGTTATCCCATTGTAACTGAAGTAAAATTAGACTTAAATGTATGGAAATCTTGATTTGTTTGTACTGCCCGTACATAAAATAACATGCATCAATAAACACAGCTTCCTAAATTGAAAATATTGAAATGGAACACTAACATAAGCTTGCATCATGCAACAGCTGATTGGGTTGTGCTTACAATAATAACACTACATTTGTTTAAACTGTTTTCTCACGATCCCAAGTGCTACTGCTGAGCCAGAGGTTATGTGTTCAATTCCCAAGACTGCACAAAGTGTTATTGGATTTTTCCATTAGGAATAACAGAAGTCCTCAGTCTGGATTTGTGCGCAATTGTTGGTGTGCCCCCTATGTCTTAAAGATAACTGGCAAAATGTGAGTGTACCATTGTTAGACCTCTGCCTACTCCATGAGGAAGTATGTGTAAGCGTTATAAAAGTATGTTATTTCTTATGTCATGAACTCATGAAGAGATAAATACTGTAAAAGGGAATTCAGTCAGCGAGTTTTCTGATTCATCTCTAGCTTAACAATATTTTATTCCCATACTTTGTTATTACAGGTGTCGCACAGAGCCATTGCAATTTATTTATGACACGGAGACAACGCATGCCCGGCCAGAAAGAAGGTCAAGTGTACACATACCCTGCCCAGAGGTAAGCACACTTAAAAATAGTGGTAATTACTTTTTATACTAGAAGAAATACCTATCAATTGATGTGGAAGCTACTCTAAGGGATGTCTGATCAAAAATTTACACTAGTAGTAAAACAAAAAAAGACCTTAAAATATGTAAGCTTTTTTTATGATATAAATTTGGTTTTAAAAAAAAATCTCATGCTCTGTTATGAACTGTTCATAGACCACTTTTTTTGCGACCAATAGGATAGAAACAAAAAAAAGGACCAAGGAAGACAATGTTAAAAAGAAAGAAAGAAATAACTTATGGCAGGAAAGCATCCAAACTTGTGTCTGACCACCATAAGGATTGCCTTAGGGTGGTCAGACGCAAGTTTGGATGACTGTACATCTCTGACTGAGAACCCCACCCTGATGCCATAGTCTGTTAAGACTAGTTTATGTGTCGTAACTGGGAGACTGTTGCAGGAAGAGACACAATAGGGAAATTTGTGAACACTACCTGCTTTTTACTACTTTACTTTCAGTGTGTGCTTTGTGTACTGTTGGTCCTCTGCTTGTAACCCTCCAGTCAAATACAGGCAAAATGTTACATGGGTTAATGCTAAATGATTTTGTGTCCACCCAGATGGCGCAAAGCCCGCCGCCAGTATTTAACAATGTCATCAACACGGTGGGGCTGGGCCGGAGCATCAGACAATTTAGACAACACCGGTGAGGGAGAGAACAGCTCCGGAGTACCAGGCGACGCGTTGGCTGGAGATGACAGCAGAGACGGGTCACAGACTGCCGCTAAGGATGATCCTAAGGTAAGGCGGTTTAGGTCGTAGGATGGTGAAGTGTATCTCACGTCGCATTGACTTGAATGAAACCTGTTGATGCCTAACCACGTACACAATCGGACCGCGCTGAGGACCGGCGTTCATCGCGTCTACGCGTGGCGCACTGCCCATACATCCGCTTTTCCGAATCCCATCTCAGACTGTACAAGTCAGACCTGACTAACAGGGTATGGGGCTGTTACTTAGGTCTATCTACGTAAGACAAGTATTATCGACGTAAAGATTCGTTAAACAAGTACAGGCAGAAATAATCATGTTATGACGTGCAGAAAATGTATACAACTAACCCTATCAGCTTCCACAGGAATGGTTCTACGACGAACTAGCGATGGAAGAGATGGAAACCGGTGAAGAACCCGACCCGGAATCGGACGAGGACTACTTTGACGACACGTACGCGAACCGGCGCAAGCGGCGCGGCGGCTCCACGCCGTCCGGGCCGGGCTCACGGGGAGGCAGGACGCGCAAGTCGCAGCCTGACGACACGCCTGCCAAAAGAGGGAGAGCTGTGAGTATGATATCTGTTCTGGGACCTACAATATTATTTTTGTCATGACAATTAGGCAATAAGCCGGGTAACTGATGGCTACTGCCGTGCGGTGAACGTGTTGTTGAGGGGAGACAGTGAATCGTTACTTGATCAGACTCGATGGAGCAAAAGCATCGAATGGTGGAAGGTAGCAGTTGGATGAGAGTTGCCAAGAATCGCGTTGGATGGCTTGCGATTGGAGAGGCTTATGCCCAGCAGTGGACTGCTGTGGGCTGATATAATGACCTCATGATAAATTTGTGCCCCAGTATAGATATACAAAAGGTTAACGGTTTCACACACATGAGACCTATACTGCTGATATACGGGTTTAATATAGACCTCCGCGTTCTCCTTTGGCGCAAACTAGCTTCAACAGTCACCTGCCAGACTCTTCCCTGCGAGACTTTTCGAAAGAGATACCGTGGCCCCGGAACACAAAGGGCGAAGATGGAACATTGATGGGTTTTAGTCAGTAAAAGTCTAACACTCCCTCCCGCTCCGCCCAGAGCGGGAGGAGTCATTTGATGATCTCCCATCCGAAAAAAAAAAACTATTCCCAACTATGTTAGTCGGGGTCGGCTTCCAGGGTAACTGTATGCAATAATTGAATACCAGTATTTAGTAGACAAGCGTTACGTAATGTTATTATAATATCTTCAACCCACTCCCGTCGTTACAGGGGCGAGGTCGAGGCAAGCGCGCGCAAGGCACACTACCCTACGAAGTCCCCGGCGACAGTGAGAAACCCTTCGGCTGTGAACGTAAGTCTTCTCGAAGGAGGCACTAGTGTCATCCCGCCTTTACTCAGGTCCTTAAAGCTGGCAATACAACCTCCTACTGTCAGTTACTCGCTGGCAACACAGTCTCCTGACAGTTCTGAAGACATATCATTTTATAGTTGGGGTGTTGATGTGGGGAATGGATTGTGGAGGGTTATTGTTCTAAAAAGTTGTTTTTAATGGTTACTATTTAATTTTAAAATAGGCAGTTTGTGATGATGCAAGTTTTGTTTAAGAAAACGTCTTACGAGTCTTATTTTCAATGCAAACCACATGGTTGAGTCTAACTACTATGTTTACGGTTGTTGAATGCATGTATCTATTTGATATTTGGTATAGACAATTTTTTGCACACTTATACTACTTGTTTTTCACAACTGAAAAAAACATCTTCATATAAATAATTTTTAATCTGTAACAGCAATCAAAGTCCCCAAACTCATTCCATTCCCTATGAAAACATTTTCAACAGAAATTCAATAATTTACAGCAACACCAATCAAGATTTATACCAACATAAATATATAAGAAATAGTAACATAGACAATTAGATATACCTACATTTAGAATAGTATACACATCTAAAACTACAATAGTGAATACAGCTAGACATTCCTGCCAGTGCAATACCACGCGGTAGGCAGCCAAGCAGTAAATCATTGCAACACAGACGAAAAGCAATGTTGCCTGACTTAAAAATCTTTTTCTACCATTTCAATGGTAGTATATTGAACCTACTCTCATCCGATCACCAATTTTTTGACTATGGAATTTACATTTTATACTTCAACATCAAAGTCAGAACATTCAATTTATTTTGAAAGGAGTTTTGATACAATTAAAACTAAAGTTCTAGATAGTACATCAATTGGGAACATTTGAGTGACGTAATCGTCCCTCGTCGTACGTCCCTTATATCTCCTAAATGAGATTTGCAATCTCCAAATTAGATGACTTAATAAATTTTTATGTAAAAACTGGTCACACTGATCAAACTAGAATGTCTGCAATTCTAAACAGAATCCCTATAAGCCTATATCAACCAAAAATAAATTTACTGCTTGGATCTGTCTGCTTTACCATTAAACCCATAAATTACTAAAAAACAAAGTGAATTTTTGCTCAACAGTTATGGTATAACATAGGACCTGAGTGTTTGTAGAACTCTTCAATGATAAAACATAAAATTATGGTCTGTGGTCAATGTAGATGTTTTTTATAGAATAAACAAACCTTGTGTGTTTGATATATTTTCAAATGCTTTTTAAGAGCGGCCAACCCGCCATACTTTTCGCGTCAATCTTTGTTTTTTTTGAACTAATAGGTATCTTGTGCATTATATCTAGGCTTTTATCACAGCAAAAAATAAAAAATTGTAGAAACAAATTCAGTATAAGCTTCCAAAAATTGCTATTTTGCACAAATTTTACCTCAACTTTGGCTGTACATAATGTACTCATAAATTTTAAAAGTAAAGAAGAAGTAAGATAGAAGCCTTGCAAATGTAGTGGAGATTCTAAATGACAAATATTTATTTCACATACTTGTAATACTTAGTCAAAAACCCGTATTTCCTGGAACAAGTTTTATAAATTTTCGAACACTATTTTTCGTTCAATGTCCTCGCGTTAGGTGGTATGAGGTGCACGGGAGATGAGTAGTGCGGGGTCGGGGCTAGGTAAGACAGGGGAGGTGAAAGAATACCACCACTGTGGCTCTGGATGAAACAACAAGCTTTTCGACCATGCTCGCGTTGACAATAGGCGGGCCGGGAAGGGCCCTCTTAAGGCTATGACATACCATAGCCTTAAAAAGCATTTGTCATTTTATCTGAATCTAGCTTTTTGAAATGTACTATGGAGTCTTTGATCAGTTATAATAGGTTAGACAAGAGACTTATGTCGTTCTTAAAGTGTGTGGGATGTGTGTCTGCAGATTTGTTTCGTCATTGCAGATGATTATAACTAAGTAACATAACATCAAGCCTGTAATCCCGGACGGGGTAGGCATAGGTGTGACATTATCGGTACAACTATGGGCAAAAGTCCTTATATCTGTTGTGATTGTTTGACCAAATAAAAATTAACCAATAATTACAAACAGCTTTTTGGAATTAGTAAGTTACTTCAATTATCTTTTAAATAGTGTATCAAGGCCAAAGTCTATCTTTTGTCTTGATACACTATTTAAAAGATAATTTATTAGTTTTTATTGGTTTTGCTTAAAAATAAAGCAGTTTTTGAAAACATGTACCTGAACGCGTCTATCATCATTTGTTGGATACTAATAGTGTTTAAATTGATAGCAAAATATTTAAATTATTACATTATATCAGCATGCATAATATAATTATTGGCAATAAAATTTATAAATATATTTAAATATAATTATTAATTTAGTTAGTATCTACTTTTTGGATAGTTCGCACATTCATTTTAATTCGCAACTTTATCATCAAGAAAATTAACTGTTAAACAAATTGACACTTAACGTCAGTGTTAAAATCAAACAGCTGTCAAAGAATTACAGTTGTGATTTAAATTTACAGCATTTATCATAAAGGTGTGGACAGACAATTAAACTAAATAATTAGTCAATTTGCTTAACAATTAACTTCTCTGACTTTACATCTACGTTGACCACATGCCGCAAGCCGTATATAGATATATAAATAAACAAGATATCATTGAGGTAAGCATTGCATAGTTTGTAATAGTGCAGGGCCAATGAGTACTGTAATATCTAGCGTTATAGTAACTAGGCGGGTTCGAAGCAAGCAACTGTGTTATAAAAGGCTTATTATTGTATGTCTTTTCTATCTAGAAAAAATTATAAAACTAGACATAGATGTCTAAATATAAGAAAAAAATATCCTGCTAAACTTGCGATTCACCAAAATGTTCAGTTAGAAAATCTGAACTAAAAATTATGGCAGCTAAATTCTTGGGTTGAAAAAAAAAACTTATTTTGTCATTTGTGTTGTTATTATTTTGTAAATTACAGAATGAAATACAGTCTTCCAATTTCAAATAGTTTTTAACAATCCTTGCCAACATAAAGTGTTTTAATTTCAATTCTAATCCATCAAAAGGTTCTGCAGAAGCCAAATGGGCAACATGGGGAAGGCCTGTCAAAGTTTATTGTAGATGGCGTAACCATAGCATGGCGTCAACAGATTTTCAACCAATGAGAATTGTAGGAACTGGCGATACTAACGCCATTAGTTTCACAGTTGCCATCCTCATTGACTGACAGGCCACTTGAAAGAAAAATTTTACTTATCTTAAGGTGGCTGTACATTCTCGCCGAGACACTCCCGAGGTAGGGCGAGCACATGATTTAAGCTGTTTCCGCCAGAGATGAGCAAGGATGCGTAGCGAGGGATGCAACCGATATAATTGGTTAGTTTAACACACATCCCTCGCTACGTATCCTCGTGAGGAACACCGAGGCTAGACGAGCGCTAGTATGTACACTAGCACTCGCCCTACCTTGGTGTGTCAGCCAGGGTATACAGCTACCTTTATCAAGGGTGACCGATACGTAAACACGTGATTGTACTCATGATAACAAACAACTTTTGCTATGGGATCAAACCTGAAATCACGAAAAAAAACTGCTGTTCAGTAATTTATGTTCGCCTAACTGGTCAAAATGTACTGAGCAGCAGTATTTTTTTCGTGATTTCAGATTTGGTCCAGTCACCCTATACATTTTTTACTGGCTGGGATATAACAACAGTTCTTCCATTTAAAAACTAAAAGCCACACGATAATAAGCCTTAAGTCCTTGCAACGGGCCGCAAAAATGCCTTTTCATTGTTGTGTACGTATGATGTGAATATTAGGTAGCGTAAGAATCTCTAAACACTATCGGAATTAATGAAATTGCTAAATTTTAGATAATACATTGAAGTAGGTGATGCGTTTGTACAGTGTTTTGTGGAAAGATCTTGTTGGGTTGGCCGAAATCTCAAATGCGACTTAATTTTAAGTCGTTAACGATCATATTCGGTCTATGAATTGAAAGCAGATTCAAAATGTTCATGATTTTGTTTCGTGATCTTCAAATCGTTGCATACAGGATGTGAGCTGACTCTTCTGAGTGAAACCACTTTTTCGCTGTAACGGTTTACATAGTTCTTCGCTGTATGTTGTATTGAGAGTCTGTTTAAGGGTTGACCCACAGCTATCAGTACGGAATTGTATTTGCTAGAGCGAGAAATAGCAGAAGTGCACGTGGCAGCATCGACGCTGGGCTCGGCATCACGCTGTTTCTCGCTGTAGCAAATGACGGCTCGAGTTACAGAAAAGGATAGGAGCATGTTAAAATGCGATAACGTGCTGCTAGATGTGGGTCAACCCTAAACGTCTTAGAGTTAAGTATCGTTTGGGAATTTGCGGGTAGACTGTAGGTAGTGAAATTGATCTGATTTGATTTTGAAGGGACTCGAATACTTGACTATTTGAATTATCGCACTACAATGCACATACTACGTTATGTGCTACGATTTTATTTGAATCTCGAATGACTTGGTTATGTACTGGGTTTATTGGTCAAAAATCTAGGTATTTTTTTGATATTTATTTGGGCCAACTTTGCTATCCAGCTGTTGAAACGCGGCCCGATTTAGAATAAAATTAAAATCTACTATAAAGAAAGAAATCTCTTTGGTGTTTATTTTTTTCTGGCAATACTAGCATAATTGGTAGTTTTAAATTAAATTATAGTAAATCGATCGTTCTACAAAACACTGCAAACTGTTAGGAATTGGAAAGTTATTAGTGGTCATTTTATTTAACTAAGTATTCATATTATATAATTGCGAAAATATAATGCATTTAGATGAGTTAATATTAAGGCTAAATTTTTGGAGGATCTCACTGAGAAGGTTAATGGTTGCAACTGTTGATTGAATTTCAAGCTTCTATGGGCGTAGCTAGGGTTTAATTTTCCACATAGAGAAATAACGACCTATCGGAATGTTTAGCCCTTGCTACTTACGGACTGATAACTATTTTTGTGAAGACACCTATTTTCGTTTTGGAGGGTAGGTACCCTCATCCGTTGGAATATCAGTATTTGGTAGCAACCAAAACCTTTTTGGACTTAGACTATCAGAAAGAGAACTGACAACATAGATAAAGAATGTCGTCGGGCCATTTCAAGCAGTCAGTATGAGTATTTTATCTCAAAAATAACTTGAAATTGATTGTTTTCTCAATCAAAAGATCTGAATCATACAGATGATTCATTTAGTAACAAATATATTTTTAAAACGGATTCTAGCTACGCCCTTGGTTTCGCTAAAATTTAAAATGGCATTTATACATTTTCTCCAATTCTTCTATCTCTCTCTCTTCTGACTCTATTAGAGACGCGTCGGTATGCTTGAGGCCTTATAAATAAAAAATGTGCTGGGTTAAAATCGCGAGAAATAACGGAATCGGATCCCTTTAGTTCGTAGTCTCTTTTTATGGTCCCAGAATGCAATTAGTCAATGAATCAAAATTAGGCACACCACTGCCACTGGTTGCAATTCTGGTTAACTTTCTGATAAAAAAGTGCGTCAGATTAGTGTTATGCTGTTTTTTCGGTTCTGGATTAGTGAAAATAAGATAATAAAAAAGATAGATAGAGTTTAAAAAAAATCAGAAAACACGCTTTAGAGTGACTTCTCAGCAAACCCTTTCATTTGATACCCATATCATGGGACTGCTTAAAAAACAACAAGTCCGCCATCTTTCGGAGTTCGCCATATTGGTTTCAGAATGACGTCACTTAGCTAACCATGCATTGTCATCCAAACTAAACAAGAATGCAAAAGTTCAGCTCAATCGGAAACCGGGACGTGGGTCAAATTTAACTTCTAAGATTTTTTACATAGTTACAGTTGAATACCCAGCCGTGTGGAATCCGGAAGAGTAGAATAGAACCAACCCATTACACTCACGGGTGTCGTATAAGGCGACTAATGTCTGAGGCAGTACACCTTGCGCCTCCGTAGACCAGAGAATGGGCAGCAGCGTTTTCTGTTAGTCTTTCATCACTGCGATCTCCAATCCGCCTGCTAAGCGTGGAGATTACGGCAAATTCCTCCCATCATGGCAGAGGCTTATGTCCAGCAGTGGACGTTATGGGCTGTTGTAGTAGTAGTGGAATACAATAAAATCGTGTTAAAAATAAAACGCATTCTCGACTAATATCGGTAGAATTACGACAATGGTAATGAAATTTCGTACTCAGATGATTACTGAATCTATCCATTTCTGGGACCATATGTTAAAAAAAAACGTATTGAACTACTTTCGTTCGAATATATCTTCGTTTTAGCTCTCAATTAGTAATCAGTTGTAACCATAGCTCCTCAGTGAGAAAAGAGTGAACGAGAACTATTGACTTTTAACTGTATAATTTGTTAACTTACTAGGCGAATCTACGCGCGGTTTATAAGACCTTTTTAGGCATAAGTTTGCCTTATCTAACTTCCTTAGGTTGGCAGTAACCATATACTTCCATATGTCTTATCTATTTACTAATTTGTTAGGTTGTCGGTCTGTTTTCTGCTGCCAACATAACTCCTTGGAGAGTAGGGGTGCACTCTTAGGCCCATATAGAGATAGTCACTCAAGACTCAAGCACTTCAAATTAGTTTTAACCACTGCCTCGTCGGTCTAGTGGTCGCAACTGCGTAGTATGAGGTCCTGGGTTCGATTCCAAGGTCGGCCAAAGTGTTATTGGGTTTTTCCATCAGGAATTTCTCAGTAGCAGCCACGGAGTCTGAATTCGTGCCCGGTCGATGGCAATAGACTCACCCATAATTACATGGGACTTAAACATAATTGTGGCGACAAGTGGGTGTATTATTAGGTACACCTGTGCCTGACCCTTCGAGGATTACAGGCGTGATGTTAAGTATTTTCAATCAATAAAACGGCAATTTCAAGCAAAAAATAATTATTGCAAGTAATGGCATTTTATTATAATGTTATCAGCGCTCGAATTTATTTGATCGATATAGACGAAGTGCAGTTTTTATAAAAATTGTTGAAACGTTTTGCAACGGAAATGCAGAGAGTCTTCGAGTGCTTAGGGCTATAATATCTTCTAAAAAAAGTCCTAGAGAACATTGAGCATGCTGTCTGATTTCCAACTTTCACCCCTGAGCCGGACGTTGAAAATTGTATAGCATTTCCACCGCTGATAATTATGTTGACAGCACAACACAGACGCCGTCACATCATAGAAGAATTACTATTATATGTGCGCACACTTGGATGTAACCGATATAACTAATAAGATATTTTTTTTGTCGATTGCTGTCAAAAGTGTGCGCAATAGCTTAAAGTTTATTTTTCTCTACTTTTCCTATTTGGTAAACAAATATGGCGTATTAGAGATTTTGAGATAAGTTATGCGTTTAAGGTAAAAGCGCCGAGTAAAGAATTTAAAATTTTCTTAGGTTTTTTTTTGCAATTCACAGGTCAGTGTCAGGTTGTATGTTGATCAAAATGTGATTCGCGACCGTAACAAATATGGCTTTACAGAGTTAAATATATATTATAATCATTCAAATCATCAATACAACCCTCAGTTTATTCGATTCCAATGAATATTTTTTTCGTGAAATTGTCATTGAATGGGATTAAATAAACTTAGCGGGTTGTGTTGATGATTTAAATTATTATAATTCTGTAACTAATTACGTTTTACGGTCACGAATGATATTTCGTCTGGCACTGACCTGCAAATTGCAAAAAACGTAAGAAAAATTAGAATTTCGCAGTCTACCCTGTCGCTTTTACCTTAAGTGATTATATTCGAAGCAGTTTTTGTTGCAATTCATAACTTCGCATTTCCTAAAATATTCGTATCTACTAACTTGGTTCAAAACGTTGTATTCGGAGTCCTGTTCTTCTTTTTCATGCTGCTGATACGACGGTGTTACTGTTCACGTAAAACTTTGCTACTTTGGGATCGTCGGTGGCAGCGCAGAGGCCACTTTGACTACATTTTGAATTTCGTAGTGTTTGTATACCAAATAGGAAATATAAAGAAGAATAAACTGTAGATACAGTCAATTACATGCATGAAAGTTCAAAAAAATTTAAACAAGCGAAAACACCAATGATTTAATAAAAAAATTAACACTGCCACGTAATTATCCTTATTATTGAATCGGAATATTGTAGCGTAGCTGTGTTATTTATAATGTAGGCTAGACTAGATATTATTATCTTTATCATAATTGTTTAAAGTGCGATTCTCTTTACTTACTCCCGGTTTCTGAGACCTTTAGTGTTAAAGCCATCTTTGTTTTATTGAGAATAAGAGATGCCCTGAGCCTGTACCACTACTACTACACATTACTAGCAGTATTATGGAGCTATACGGGATCCCGATCCATCTCTTGTCCACACTGAGATTAAATACTGCTATCGCTGTTTCGTGAAGTCACATGCAAAGCGCTTCGTGCGTGCTCGAGGATGCGCGAGCTTTTAATTTTATACTTAAAGGCAATACTTCTTTACGTGTCGATGAAACTCAAATTGTGTTAGACCAGTATGTAGCCACCTGTACAGCTCTAACATTTGCTTCGATGAAATCCTGAAATGTGCAAGTTGTTTTGCAGGATGGGTAGGTGTCAAAAATCAGTCTCGTCATTAAAGACTTGGATTTACTCTCTAGAAGTGGTCCTTCGAGCCGGATCATGTATGATTTTATACGCAGCTGTAGGGTTGGTGATTGAAGTAAAGGGCTCGTGGCGAATTATACACGTTATTCTTCTAGAGAGTAGATCCAAGAGTCTTAAATGACGAGCGACACAAATTTTTGACAACATGCACGCAGTATTGCAAGAATAAAAAAATAAAAATAAAATGGGGATGCCAACAGATAGAACAAAAAGCTTCTGCAAAGTATAAGTTATATTTTGCAGAAGTCAAAATAAAGGCAATACTGCTACAGTCCTTTGTTCACTAACATCAAAAAAGTGCGCAAGGATTTTTCCGCTAGGTAGAAACATACTCTAAGATTATGGTCGGGATACTATTGTGAAATCTCTTTTCTCCTTTCCGGAGCTGGCTGTTGTTAGATTTGACTGACTCTCAGAAACTGGGTGTTATGCTTAGTAATATAAGGTTTAGGATCGAATGATGTCTTTAAATTGAATCGGTTTGTAAAGAGAATCGAAGTTGAATGTTTTTATTTTTAAATATGGAGCTATGATTGATTGTGAGTATCGTTAAACTTATAACTTCTTAAAGGCGTTTTTTGTGCCTTAACTAACACCTAAATTTATGTGTTCAAGTAAATTTAAGGAGCTTTATGGAAAACCTACATATTTTCCAAGCTAACGAACCTAAATACTCGCATTTTAAAAAGACTCCGAACGAGAATGTTCCTATTCAAATTATTCACTGAAAAGCACCAGAAAATAGCGCCTGTATTTATTTTCTAAACAGGCAGAGGTGTATAAGACACATATTTCACCAGTTATGTCGTAAGTCCTATCCGATTTAAGAGGCGAGCAACATTCTGGCCCGTTTGCACAACAAATTACTAAATCATAAAACTAAATCATCCTGTCATCTTCTAACATTTGACGGATATAAAACGCTGTTTTAAATTCGTTTAGCGTTAAACGTAACTGAGTTGTAGTGCGAATCGGCCTTAATGTTAATTTTATTGACGCGCAATATGGCAACGTATTAATTACACTGCCGTTAAGTAATATTGACCACAACATCATGAGCATTTAAAACGGGATATTTACCATGTTTATTTTTTGTGATGGTGCATGCAACACTGCCGAAATATCGGGAACTCGAAACAAATAATAAACATGGTAAATATCCCGTGTTAAGTGCTAATGATAGTGACCACGTCAGTTTAAAAACTAATATCGACCACATCAATCATAGCTTCATAAGTCTTTTCTAAACCGGATCTTATGAAACAATCACAATTTTAATAAAATCACAATGTTTTGAATTTTGCACTGATTGGTTGAGCGTGTACGACTCATGTGTCTGTGATAGTTTATTTATTTTTTCAATTTTTCTCTCGTAATAGTTCTTAGGAAATTGTCTGTTTTTCTCTTCAACAATGACTAAAGTTTTGCAGTAGTTTCGACCTTTGTATAATCTTGCCCTTCAAGGTGAAGTTTTAGACTCTAATGTCATGCAAATAAATGCTAGATTGATTTAGAGAGAACTTAATGTATTTGAAATTCAAGATCTGAAAATTCTAAACAGTAAGTGAAAACTTTTTGTTGTAAACTTTTTGGTTATATGACAGGTTTTAGCAATATTTGGCATAATATTATTTATTTAACATAAATTATATCAAAATTTCAGTATTAGAGTAAAATTTTAGTCATTGTAAATCTCTTATTGCGTTTGGTTAACATTTATTCATTTGAATTATTGAATGTGAGGGGAATATGACATAAATTATCTGCAGAAAAAAAAACTAAAGTTGTTACAGAAATGTTTTACTATTGAATTTTTATTATACAAATTTTTACAGTGAAAATAAATGAAATTATATTTTATAACAGGATTTCTAAGGTTTTTTTACGGACTACAAAAACTCCAAAAAAATTATAGACGTCACCCGGGCAATGTGAATGTTTTAGGTTAAGTTTTAAGTTACTCTTGGTTTATTGTAAGAACGTTGGTATTGCCCGGCTGATGTACAGAATTTTACATACTTTGCCGGTAATATTGTTCATATTTTCTATTATTTCTTGTATGTGTGGAGCAGTGAAGTATTAAGCGATTGATGTTATTCTTAGATCCAAACTACACTGTCGTGCAAAAAATTGCACCAGATCTTTATAAAATGCATTTTCGTTGCTAATTTAGGCAAATTAAATATGTAGGTCAGTTTTCTGCACGCCAGTGTACTATTATCACCCAAAGATTGTTATGAATTTATACAAGAAATATTTATGTTGAATAACTAATAAAATTATCCAATGTATAACTTTTTATTCTTGTGTTAAAGTTTTGAATTGATTGACTACAAGTTTGGATCTGGCGATGTGCTGTTTATTTTGCTCTTTATTTCAATTATGCGGATTTAAATCAGTGTTTTTGTTTGTCGGCGGCATTTTAAAGCAGCAAGAAAATACGTGTTATAATTATGACAGGATACATGACTACAAATAAATCTCACACTGGCATTTTGATTTTGATAAGCCAGTTTAACGAATGATACTTACCTGTAAAGTTTTTTTTAATATATTCGTTCAACTGGTATTATCCTTCAAAAATGTACTACAAAATAATACCGGGTAGCGATAAAGTCACCTGGATGCGTCAAGGGGGTGAAACTACCCGTCGTACTAAACGACTTTCAGTGTGGAACTCATATAAGATTGATAAAAAAAGTTTTTATACATGCATCGAAATAGTCTGTCAAAACAAGTGTAGTATTAGATTTTATTTGCACGGATCGGGTATGAGTTTCACAGCCAAAGTTGTTTAGTATGAAGGGTAGAATCACTCCCTTGACGACGGATGCATTTAGCCAAATAGCCAGCCTGGATATTTACCTATTCCTAGACCTTTATTTCAGAGCAGAATCAACAGCACTACTCGACCAAGAAAACAGTTGTTGAATTGGAACTTGGTTGAGCTAGTAATAAATCAATGAAGTCAGTGCTATCGCTGGGCGGATCCATAGATTTGAAGTCATCAATCAAACAGCCCCTTAGCGTGCGTCCTCTAGAACTGAACATAGAACGATAATCACGACGGGCCGGCTTTCCAACACGTAGATTGTATGAGAACATTTTAGAAAAAAAATCTTCTTTTTTTTATACGATCTAAAAGAATCTCGTTCGTAACAGAGATATCCCTGTCTAGCTTCGCAGTCGGGACAAATATTTAATGGGGTAAAATAGTGTGTCAATTTTTTTGGGCGGTAGTGTAATGTAGTAGCTTAGTTTAAAGATACAATCATCTGATTTCATCGGCGAATGCATTATTTTTATCTTATATAATCTTGTTTTTTTTGGTTTCTTCACAAACAATAATCATGTTTAAGATTTACATTTCCTTCACAAATCAATCTTCAATTCTCTTTCTTTTACTAACTTAGAAGCTCAATTTCATGTTTTCTTCTATTGCAAATATTTTTCCACTAAGTAAACTGCACTCATAACAAAATGTTCTCATACATACTACGCCTAAACCTATGTATTGATTGATGACGGATAACTATAAATAAATAAGGCTTCGTTTACACTGTAACGCCGATACCGTCGTGTTGCCTCCTCTATGCTCTGTTCTGATGACGCTATGACCTGTTGTTCTGTCGGTACCCTAATTTTATCGCGGTATAGTGTGTTAAGCAGACGGAGGCATCACGGCGGTAAGTATTGGTTTTGATGTTTTATGGTTTTTTTTGTCTGTTCTGGTGGTGGATTGCATTTTGTGAACATTTGGTGCGTATATGAGAAAATCTAAGCAGATGATTGTCCTAGGGATTCATAGATCTGACCGTAGAATCAATATTTTTTTACTGCTTAAACTTGAGCCATAGTGATGTCTGTAAAATGATCACTTCAACTGAAAGATGGTTATTAATTGGTCACAATTGACAGAATAACCTAACCTATAAGTTTTACATTTTTTTTTTTAACTTAGTTTCCTATCATTCTATTCGAAACACAAACTAACTCAGAGGTCAGTCTCTTATATTCCAAATCCCGGTCAAAACATATGAATACCATGCAGATAAGTGTCTGAAATAGTCTTTTGATGAAAGAACCACAGTTTTTAAGAAGACCTGTGCAGTTGATGCACGCATTTGCCATTAATACCACCAAGGAGTTCCCAAGGGTTAACAGTGCGGCAAGCTATGGCTTCCTTCTTGAGCAAGCCCGAAACGATGAACAGATGTATGAAAGTACCACCAAATATACACAAAACTCAATCCACCCTTTTCACAGTACCCTGACTTAACCAACTGCCCCCTTCCCGCAGTCTGTGGCGCCAAATACAAGACACGTCCGGGGCTCACGTACCACTTCACTCACACACACAAGGAGCCTACAGGCGGGTCAGGCGGCGCGGGCGCAAGTGACGGCGACTCACGGGACTCCAGGCCCGGCGCGCACACGCCCCCTGCCCTCCAGCCGCCCCCCGCGCAACCTGCCACGGAGTACCAAGACAGTTACGTTACGTTCCTCAATAATCCTGCCGTTGGGACTGGTGAGTTTTTGCATCAGTGTTCAATGTGTTTGTTTAGGGATCGTATAGTATAGTTCAAAGGGCCTAAAATGACCGCTGAAGCAGAATCACGTTATAACTCGTAAATAGTGGCAGACGCAGTTAATATTATGAATTGTCACTTTGTGACTATTCTGCTAAAGCAGTAATTTTAGGCCCCCAGATAGTTTTGGAATAGAACTTTGCCAATTGTTTGTAATACTAATAAAAAAAGTAGAGTTCGGGAAGTTAATACATCCAAAATCGTATCGTTGGTACGATAGGATTTAAAATTTTGTTGGTCCAAAACTTGAAATGACAAAGAAAAAGTAAAACCAACATTTTACTATTCCACATTGGCCAAATATTTTTGCGCGGGCAGTAGGTAGTAATACTTCACTAACATTGGCTCTACGCGTTTCTAATTTAATAAAATCAAGGAATCCATTTCTAATCAAGTCAAAAATAAAATAAATCAGTTTGTAGCAATGAGTGATGCATGCACATTACTAGTATTCGTGTGAGTTTACAAATGTTTATAATTTCATGCAACACAAGTGTCCTGAGGGCAGCGTAAGTGGTGTTCATACATCATTATTTGACTACTATTTCTACTTTATTTTTTTGTATTTTGTTTAACGATGGGTTTTTTTTTAGAAACAGAATACTTTTACATTCAAGAAGTGCAGATTTTTTGTTTGTATAAAAAGTCTAAATATTTTTAGAAATTGTCTCGTAATATTGTTGTATGTATTCGTAAAACATACGATACTGTAAATCTATACTATTGTAATATGATAAAACTGAAAAGTTCGTTTGTTTGTTTGAACGAGCTAATCTCTGGAACTAACAGTTGAATTAAAAAAAAAAACATTTGATAGCCCAATACTTAAGGATGGTTATAGTCTATAACGTCACGTTGCGTCTCTTCATAGCCGTGCAAAAAGCGAAACTGCAGGATACAGCTAGAAACCATTATAACTTTCTACTAAGTTCTCAAATGTGCGTGTTGCAGTAAGATAGTTATAGCCGTGACATAGTTATATTCCTCCCTGGGGATATAGCTATATCCTGGAACATAGTAATATGATAGCGATTTATAACTACCTTACTAGATTAATCTAGTGAAATAATTATAAGCATTATATTTGAAGCAAGAGCGAGCGAAGCGAGCTCGGGACTTGGGGCACCCCGACTCGGACAGGTTAGGTCGAAGGGGATAGCGGGGAGAGAGCAAGCGAACTATGATCCCGCCATCCCCTTCCTGTTCGGTTACTACCCTTCAGACAGAAATAGGAGCCCCGCTTAGCGGGGCTACGACGACTACGCCTTAGTTTGGAGTAATTTTCTTTAATAGGATAGCAAAATGTAAAATCTTACTGCGACAAGCACAAGTTATGTCTTTTGGTCGTGCATCATATTAATAATGTACGCAGTTCAAATCGGCGGCATGTATGTGTGTAACTAAAAATGCCTATTATCTGTGAAGGGCAGGGTGTTACGTTCATGTCTTTGCGTCTATGACCCTAGGACAATAAACCGTTATTAGGTCAAGGCCACAGATAATTCCGCCATGCTATAACCCTGATTCTGTTTAGCAGCCAGCCTCCAGGAAACGCCGGCACGACGCGCCACGCCGCCTCCTGAGGGTTAGAAATACACCTTCATTTTCGTTTTAGTCTATTCTCAAGTAACTCGCAGTTACGGCTTTAGCATTGGCAGTTGTAGTTAGTCGTGTGACTGTACTCTTTGAAGGCTCAAGGCTTTTATTCACTATGACAAAACTTGTTAGTAATCTTGGGTTGTAAAGGTGACTAAATAAGGTATATTTTTCAATGACCTGTTCATCAAATAATCTTCATATGAAGCTGACGCAAATACTCTTTCAAAGTGTCATAGTGAATCATAGTCCATCATTTATTTTGTGGTATCTTTTTAAGTTGAAAGCTTTTTTTGCCAACGCTCGATATACTTTCCATAGTACTTGTGAAAAGATTAGAATGATATTTGAAGACATTTATTCCGCTTGTACAGCAACCCCTATCTCCACAACGACCTAATCTTCTGTCTCCGTCTAGCCGGTCTGCCAGCCCCGCCAGCCCGTCGGGCGTCGCCACCGCCGAGGCCCGCTTCAGCTGACACGTCTAGCTCAGACTCGGCGCATGTACCGCTGTCGGCGGCTGTACATGCGGCTGCCCCGTCTGCGCCTGTACCTTCGGCTTCCGCCACCCCTGAGGTTAAGGAGCCCGGTGACGGCATTAAGCCTAAAGTTGGAGTAAGGAGACTGATAAGTTTGAACTGTTAAATAAATGGGGTTTCTCGCTAAAAACTTAGCCGCGAGAGGGCATTGATCATTTCGTCAAAATGGAAACCGACACAGACGACAATAGGCTTGTGTCCTGAAAAAATCTAATTAGTCCGTCAGTTAGATTATCAAAAAAATATTTGACACATATTTTTTCTTTTGTTACGTAAACCAAAATTGACGAAGATACGACACGACGCTTTTAAAATTCTCAATACGTCACGCCGTGCTATAATTTTTAGTGCGTTTGTGACGTCACGAGCCCCCCCCACTCTCGAGTTTTAATGCGTTTTATCTTTGTCCATATTCATTGATTTACACAAACAAAAAATACGTGTCCATTTTTTTCCTATCCTCTAACTGACGGACTAAATAGATTTGCAATTAATTGATGGTGAAAACTAGCCTATTCATAACTCTCAGCACCATCTTACGGCGTAGATTTTAAAAAGAATCCCTTCCACTTTCATGTCATCTTTTTGGAAGTCATTTGACGGTGAGCATCACCATTATATCTAATGCAAATAAAAAACGATCTCTTCCATCGTGTTTGGAGGTAATGATAGATCGGCTTAGAAAACCGAGTCAGCCGACCAAACAGGCTCAGTACAAGACAGATTTTCAATTTTAACTATTTTGTTCAAGGCGTCACCATCACCCTACTGCGACTTCTGTCTCGGCGACGATCGTGAAAACAAGAAGACGGGCACTCCCGAGGAGTTAGTCAGCTGCTCCGACTGCGGCAGATCAGGTAAGAGGCGCGGCAGACCTCCGCGCAACGGCCTCCCCAAACCAACCTGCTACCATCTTGAGAACCGCGTCTGTGAGCGCCATAGACATCTTCGAGACAGCATCAAACTCAACGGTGTCGTGGAGATTCTCAGCTCTATGTCCTACTCAGCTGATGACTTTGATAATTTTGCTTCCCAAACGAAATTACTCAATGACGAATACGGACAGTACCCCGTCTCCCCACCCTCCCGTCAAAGTCCTACTTACGATTGTGATGCCTACGTCACCCGTTCCAATAATATCTAAATTATTTTCGAGTATTACGTGTGTGTTGTCTGTCACAAAAAATTCGCGGGATTTTTTGTTGGTCCTACCAAAGAGAATGTTTGATGGCTAGTTTTAAATGTTACATTCCAGGTTTCATATTCTAATTTTCGAATGAAAAGACCTTTGATGAATATTTAGTAGTTTTTAAATGTTGTAATCATACTAATAGAATAAGGCATCACAATGAATATGTCAAAATCTTTGTCTAAAGTACTACGTCATATCGGAACATAGAAAATCAAATATATCCCTAAAATAATTCTATATCACATATCATTGTGATTTTTTTAATCTGTGTGTCAATGTTGCACTATGTGATCTTGGTGTTGCCATGTGAAAAACAACACTTGTGACGATGGATGCCAAATGATGAGATATTTTGAATTGTTGTCTGTTGTAATGTTTATATCTTAATGTTTTTATATTTTTAGTGAGTACAAGTGCCTTATCAAAATTAAATGGTTACGTGTGAAATACACTAGATCTTAGTGTTGCCAGTCGTTTCGTAAGAAAATCGAGAATGTTTTAGGTTGATTATCCAAAGTTGAAATTCTTAAAATGTATTTTATTGTTATAAAAGTGAATTTACATTATGTCTAGCTTATTTTATGATTTAATTAGCGCTAATTATCAAACTATTTTCAAATATACTATTATAATGTATATTTTTAAAACATATTTTATACATTCGACAAATTATTCGTAGAAAAAAAATGCTATAATACTTAATACAGTTGAACTGTTCTGATCTGGCAACACTACAGACAATTTAATTTAGTCATAGCTTCGCTTGATGCCAAATAACGGCGCCACTAGACTAAAGTTCTACTTTGGCGCCAAATCGTTCAGATATCCTAGCTTTCTAGTCACGCTGCAACAAAGTCACTGCACGCGTTGCTCTGTGCCCAATATATCTTGTGCCAAGATGGCGACGATAACCGCGAAGTCAACTGTCAAACATACGTCAAATTAATTTACCAATATCAACTTGACATTTGATATGTCGACTTGACATTTGGTATGTTATTATTTACAGAAAATTTACATACTGGACAGTATATATTTTTTTTTTTACACAGTTATTTTGTATCACTTTGAAAATGGTGGTCGCAAGCGCAACTGCTGAGCATGAAGTGGGTTCGATTCCCAGGTCGGGCAAAGTGTTATTGGATTTTTCCATCAGGAATTTCTCAGTAGCAGCCACGGAGTCTGATTTCGTGCCCGGTCGATGGCAAAATACTCACCCATAATTACATGGGACTTAAACATAACTGTGGCGAATTGTTGGTGTACTATTAGGTACACCTCTGCCTAACTCTTCGGGGATTACAGGCGTGATGTTGTTATGTTATATTCCTTCTATTGGGCAAGACTTTGTAAAGAAAACTGGTACATACTTTTATATTCATGAAATAGTGGGCACAGAGATACAGTTACCCGACTACGCGAGTTTAGATAGCAATAATTGTGTTTTTATATACAAGTGTTTTAATGTTTCCTTTCCTATAACTTTTTGGGAAGGTACTACCTTTATTTTATCTCCGTGCTAGGGGCAAAAGAAAACATTTATTTTTCGCCTCTAATTCTGGGATGAAATTAATTAACAATATCTTAATTATGGCTTACCTACATAGATTTCAGGGGTTTTCTTGGGACCTTATAGCTAATGAAATTTTACATTGAATCGTCACTAGTTTTTTAAACATTGGAGTGAGAATTGCAATAAAAAGTCATGTACACACTTTTTACTAATTCTTGTGTTCAAGAAGTATTTAGTCTGGGTATAATAGTGTTAAATAAAATAATGTAATATCATAAGTGTAGGCAGGTCAAGTAGCTTATTACATACATACATATAAATAGGAGCTTTTACGTGCCTTTTTATCAACGTTTTTTGTATAGTAACCCAAAGATTTTGAAAAATTAAGTTTTGTAAAGAATACCTTCATGTTACTTTTCAATGCGCCGTTTTTTGTACCACGTTTGTACATATTTTTTAAAATATTCAAAAGGCCAGTTTTAATTAGGCCTTCCATGTTACAATCGTTACAATTATATTTTGTCATGACCATAGATTTAATAATATGTTTTTAAAGTGTCTCTGCTTTTATTTATTTTTTGATACAATATTACGTATCATAACGCATTGATCATAAAATATCATTCCTATAGTTTATAGAATGTTTTTGTTTTAATTTTTAAGAAAATTTTAATCGAAATTAGGTTTTTAATTTTAGAATAATAATAGTAAATATATTGACAATTTATTTTCTTGATAGTATATTTCTATATAAGTTAAATATATACTTTATAGTTTAGTTTTTGTGGCGATGTAATCTGACATTGTTCACTATTGATCTTTTAGCGGAAAATCTTAGGGGATGTAGTCAATGACGTATGTTGGCCACGTTTTCTCTGTATGTGAGTCCCATTCTACTAAATTATCCTCCTAGCTAACCGTGTCCAACGTTTAATTTAAATAGTCTGACACATAGTGACTGCGTTTGGAAGAATTTATTGAGTGAAATTTGCTTACCCGGTATATTAATTGCACCTACTATGTTTTGTCTCTGCATCGTCCTAAGGTAGACTGATAGAAAATGCCCAAAGCATTAAGTCCGGCTTTACACAGTGTTGTTAATCAGTATGTGTATAAATTTTAACAAATAAATAAAAAGAAATAAAATAATTCCAAAAACGAACTTTCCGAACTTTCGCTCCTGAGTATGATAGCTTTTTGTTTTTGAGATCTTGTTGATTTACATTGATTCCAGAAAACCCCTTGGTGAACTTTTGTACCGTGTTTCCAGTTTTTTTTTTTACGATTTATTTGATAGCCGAATTGTGAGCGGAACCAAGATATGAAATCGTGGCTTGTAATACGTCATTGTACTACGTCATTGACTGGCTTGATAGAGGTACAATTTCGATGACGAACGCTATCGGAAACCATACCGGCAAAGTCTTCCAATAACAATAATAGACCGCAGCGACATTGCTGGTTTGTATTTAACTCTTATGAAAACAGCAACAGGCATCAATGTCCTACCTAGTGTTTTATAGAATCTTCCCAGTGGCGTGCCTAGGGGCCAACAATACGGCAAGCTCATAAGGCGAGCAAACGGTTCAGAAACCCATCCTGAAGAGTCGGTTATAAGGGGAACCCAAGCTTTTAGGCTTGTATGAAAGTAAGTACCTTAGCGAAGACGAAAAGCACTTTTCTCTCTCCGTCATTCCGATATTTTTTGTTCTAGACCACACCTGGACTTTAAACTATTACCTAGGATCCTTCTATAGTGTATTCACGGAGACGAGTTAGTATAGCGCCTTCTCTATCACACATTATCATACAAATGATAAAAAAAAAAAAACTTTTTTAGGATCAGTAGGCGTTAACAATACCAGATCGTCAAATTTTTGTTTAATTCAATTTTTTAATTTTATAAATTCAAATACCTCCACGACTCCCGTACTATTCAATTCAATGCATCCAATCAGCACAATGATTTGTGTTATATTGAGTCCTACCCTAAAACGTAATTTTTCACCCCAAAAAATAAAGTTTGATGAACTGAATGCTTGGTTGATGGCTTCGTGAAGGTCCGTTTACACCTTGTATACAATCAGGCATAACGATTGGTCCGGTTTCCCGGTGCGGTCTGCGGTTTGCTGTCGTTTTAGACTTGTACCTAAATGGTACCTATGTACTTAACCCTGGTGCCGCTTCATATAAAGCCCTACAGGGAAGCGTGAAGTAGGAAAGTAGTATAAGTTACCGTTTTATAAATAAATAAATATTATATTAATATTGTGTCTCGTCTCTTAGGTGCCTTAGTATGTGCAATTGTAACCTTCTATAGAGTTCGTATTTATTATATTGTATCTTTGTATGTCGTGTAATTGTTTATACAGGGTGGTTTTTTGAATGAACTGTCAAATGGTGGGGGAATATGCTCTGTGGTTACTATCAATATTTTCAATCGGCCCAGAATTTGGCCAAAACTGCAGTTTTTTTTTTAAAAAAAAAAGGTTCTTTTCCAGTCTGAACTCACTACTTTAAGGTACACCGTGGCTGAATCTTTCATATTTAGTAGCAAGGTAAAAACTATAGCAAATTTCATCATAAAAAAACCAAGTCGGAAGTTTGCTTACATTCAAATCACCATCCTTGTATAATGGTAATAAAGCTGTGGTTTACTATGTCGGCGATATTTATATAAAATATTAACATAAACAACAAATAATCACTATAGATGAAATACATGTTTAGTACTTTTACTAAAATATTGAATAGTAATTATTATAACCATTTTCAAGAACATTTATTAGTATCAATTTTATTATGTGGAATTTTAATGTGAATCGTCTGGAGATTTCTTAAATATCTTCGTTTTAAGAGTTGTTGTGTTATGTGGTACTTTAAAGTACCAGGGGGCCTACTACCACCTCTTTTATACTTTAGTGTGCGAAAGAGATGGACATCGACGTCATGTAGAGCGCCATCTCTTTCAGACATTGAAGGACGATAAAAGTAATACTGTTATAAGAGGTAGTGGTACAGACTCAGTTTATCACTGTTTCTAATTTAAATGTTTATTAACGGCACCAAATTGTTAATTTTTCATATTATCTATCTCGGCAATATCTATATATTTTATTTTGAAAAGTTTTAATGCCTGCAGGGAAGTGCATAAATGCGGATACCCAAAGATTAAAAAAAAAGAAATGTTTCCGTTTTGTTGTTCCATATATTTTCTTTTTTTTAGCATAAGTCCGAGAATTTATAAAAAAAAAACATGTTTTTTATTATTTTATTTTTTTTGTAAAACATTGCTACTTTATCAGAATTAAATTGTATGAACTCGATTCTTGGTCGATTTTTATTTAGTCTAGCTGTGCTGAAGAATAGTGAATGTGCACTTCCCTTTAGACATTTTTATTTTTTTTCTCTTCTAAATAAATTGTAAGTCATTAATTGTTCTAAGTGTTGTTTATTTACTTTTTGTTTTTCACTATTGTTCGGCACATTATGTTTTCCCCTATTCTATAATTATATGCAATATATAAAGAGATTATATAAAATTGCGAAGGCGATTGAAGATGAGATAAGGTAAGAAAATACTATGTGCCTTACAATATGTGAATATGTTTTATTTTTATGATGTTTTTGGAGCTCTTCGTTTTTATGTATAATATAACTTCAAATTAATAGCAACCGCGGTATAATAGATAAGTCGAGCAATAGTGCATACTAACACGACTAATACAACCATACTTAACGCCTAATTCCCAGTGCTGGGATTGTGAGAGTGAGTAGACCTTTGTCCACCTCACGGACCCAGCATAGTTTAGCATATTAGCTTTAAATTTTGCAAAAGATATTAAGTTTTATTTTGAAAGAAATAGTTTTTCTTTATCAACTTTTTTAATTACCTACTACTTTGGTAGTAATTGAAGAGCTTCGAATACAATAATTATCTTATGATCTTGTAACGTCGTCTTCATATGTGTCTTCCCTTATGTGCAGGTCACCCCACATGTCTGCAGTTCACTGTCAACATGATCGTGTCAGTCCGCAAGTATCGCTGGCAATGCATCGAGTGCAAGTGCTGCTCTGTGTGTGGCACCAGTGATAATGATGTAAGTGAACCTTTCACTAAGACGTGACCACTTATCGTCGTTGAATATGCTTGACCCGATCAGAAAGAGCTTTAAGTCCATACAGAACTGAAAAATACCTGACTGTTGTAAGCAGATCACTTAGTGGTTTGACCTGCGTCGAAGGGACGGAATTTTTAGTGGATAATGATTTATTTATCGTGTGGTTAGTATCTAAGCTGGTGTCAGAGATTTTATGCCGCCCATGGGGCTCTGACTTGGCTTTACATGCCGTCGAGAAATAACTCTCAGGCTTACTGGTTTCGTCACGATGTTTTCCTTCAACGAAGCAAGTGATAATTATACAATATGCACATGAATCCGAAAAAGCAGAGGTGCTGGTTTTGGGGATTTGAGACCTATGAATTGACTTTTTGCCATTCAATCGTTGCCTTATGGCGAAGTTAGAAAACTTCGTGTCATCGCGTGCACTTGGTATCGAGTTGTCATTGTAAAAATGCCCATTTTTTATCCAGAAATTGACTTTTAGCCTGTACAATAAGTACAGGCTGGAAGCCAGTTACCAGCCATCATAATATCTGCGCATCTGGTTAAGATGTAACCATATAAAGACCTCTCTGTTGATTACAGGACCAGCTGTTGTTCTGCGACGACTGCGACCGCGGGTACCACATGTACTGCCTGGCGCCTCCGCTCGACACGCCGCCCGAGGGCTCCTGGTCCTGCGCGCTCTGCATCAAAGAGTTCCACATCAAGTAGTGAGCTGAGGTAAAACATCTCTACTTTTATCGAACTCAAAAACTCAAAGCAGTTTTTGAAATTAGACCATTACATTAGGCAGAACAACTTGCGCCTCCGTAGACCAGAGAATGGGCAGCAGCATTTTCTGTTAGTCTTCACTGCGATCTCCAATCCGCCTGCCAAGCGTGGAGATTACGGCAAATTCCTCCCATCATGGGAGAGGCTTATGTCCAGCAGTGGACGTTATGGGCTGTTGTTGTTGTTGAGGCACTTTTGAATTGCAAAAAAAAAGGAACAAAAAAAAAGCGAAGCTACAGTAATTGTCAAAAGTGACTGTAAGAATCGCTGCCGGCTTCTCTGTTGCCCAAGAATAGGGATGACGAAGGACTAAAAAAAATTGATTCTGTTTAATACGTCAGTTAGATTATCGAAAAATATTGGATACGTGCTTTTTGTTTTATCAAATTAATACAAATTTACGAAGATATAAAACGTGTCAAAGTCACTTTTCGGTAAAAAATGTACTCAAATGTGACGTCACACGATCTTTCTACGCATTTCATTCTTCATTTTTCGTTTACGTGAAAAAAGAAAAAAACATATGTCTATTTTTTTTTGGATATCTATCTGACGGACTAATTAGATTTTTTTGTCGTCTACCTTATTGTAATATAGATCTCTTCAAGGTGCCTCTGACTCGGTTTCTTCTAGGCAAGCGCGCTCCGCCCTAGGCCTCAGCATCAGGCGGGTTGCAGCCAAGCCCAAGCCTATTTATAGTAAAAAAAATAATGGTTTGTGTGAGGAACGAATATGAAAGGAGTAAATGATAGCGTGACGATAGGCAGGGGTGAATGGAAGTGAAACACGTGTAGCGACAGTCTTAAGTAAGATGAGATAAGGGCTGATAGGTGTTGTGTTGATGATCACAGTGGTGACTCCACTGTGATCATCTAGGGGTCACGTTACAAGCAAGTTGCTGCTGGCAAGCTGCCTGTTCAGAAACCTTTAAATTATGAAGCGTAGAGAAGCCAAGCTTTTCAACTTGTATGTGAATACCGCCACTGGCACATAACAATTGTTTGGTAATCAAGAATTTAAATCTTTGGTAGTAATACAAATCGCAAGCGCTCCTGCAGATCATAAGGTCCTGGGTTTGATTCTCAGGTTGGGCAAAGTGATAAAAGAAAGATTAAAGATTTTTTCCATCAGTAATTGCTTAGTAGCAGCTGATTTGTGCTCATCATCATTATCCTTTAATGTTCCCACTGCTGGGACATGGCCTCCTCTCGATGAGAGGGAATGGGCTATAATCCACCACGCGGGCCCTGTGCGGATTGGTAGATGTCACATGTCTTCGAATTTTTGGTTCTAGAACATGCCGGTTTCCTCACGATGTTTTCCTTCACCGTTTTGAGAGCAGTGGTGACGAAATAAATTACACAAAGTAATGCGCCTGTCTGGGTTCGAACCCACGACTTACTGTTCGTAAAACGGGGCCGCCACCACTGGGCCACCGCTGCTCTCAGCTTGTGCCCGGTTGATGGCAATAGGCTCGCCCCGCATTACATGGGACTTGATAACTGGCAAAATGTGCATTTACAGACAGCAGTACATTAGCTACTCAAATTTAATTAATAGACTTTCAACTTTATTGCTAAAGCATTAGGTTCAAGGTTGATTGGGAAAGTTTGACAGTTTTGGGTTGTTTGATGTGCTTTCTGAGGTTACAGGAGTAATTTTATATTTAATTAACGTATTATTTTTGTCTCTTTCCAGATTGTAAAACAAGAGGCCGTGAGAGAGATAGATAGGTAGGCGAGATAACGAATTATAGCGGCAGTCAGGTTATAGGGTACAAGCAAGTGATCAGATAGTGTTGCTATAGTTAGACGGACTGTAAACAGTGTTGCCATAGTTTAGTGAGATTCTGCGCGGGAGGCGGCGGTGTGACCAATGTTTTGGTTCTAAAGATTATATTTCTAAAGGCCTAACTTGGATTTTTTGTTAGACTTAGCTTTGTTCGGGCTCGATTTATTATTAATACTTTTTACATTATGTAAACAGGAACATTTTTTAATAATATATTGCCCGATGTCTTATCGCGCAAATTGCTTATTTAAATGCCTACATTTTTTTATTTTGAATAAAATAATACTTTTATTTACACTACAAACCTACAAACATTTGTCGCTGCTGTCTCCCGCGTCAACTCTTCATCGTATCGTATTGAGTCACTGCATTAGCGCTCTTTCTACCTCTAACGGTGCTTGCTTTAGTATTTTTATAATTTATTTACCTTCTTACACTCAGGTAGGGTTGATGAATTACGTACAAAACTCGACCTTAAGACAAAAGGATCACACATTACATTTGTGTGGCAGAGACCACGCTCTGTAACGAGTATCAGAAATGCGTCTCCAAAGCCCCTCAACTGCCATTTCTATGGAACAACTGAACATTTTTTGAGATTACAATGCTCATACTTCAGAGAAACTTGTTCAGTTTAATAGTCACCACGTCCTTAAGTACAAGATGGAACGAACACCGATCTTAAAACGGATACAAGTACATCATTCTGAACCCACAGAAAGTTTCATCAATAATTAAAATAAAAAACTGGTGTAAAAGTGTTCCATACATTTTGACAGTGTAGGGTATTGCAGTTTTGTAGGAACACAGCAACGGCTGTTTTTTTTTTAATAACAGATGAAAAATTTCTACGTGGGTCGGTTCAGGATGATGATATACTTACTGAATACGTGGCAAACCTTTGTGTATCGATGTTCCATCCATCTTTTATGACTACACTTTGCGTAAAGCTGAAGGTTTGCTAAAACTTCATTTTACTGACGATAAATATCATTTCGTGACTTGGACATAGTATTTCTAATCGAAATCGTGTAGGTGATTGTGGATTTGAGACGTTAGTTCTCTAATTTTGATCTTTAAAATGTTGGCAGTAGGATGTAATTTGCTTTTGCAAAGGGTCTTATTTAACTCAGGCTTTTTAGAGCATAAAAAAACACTTATGAAACTAATTTTGGTTAAGAAACAACAAAACTAAAACAGCTGTTTCTATGAACAAAAACTTCCAATAACCATAACCTCCTCAGTTTTATGAAGTCGTTTAAAAGCGATAGCTTTGCGACATTTTTTATTTGACCCTCAACTAATGATTCAAGGGTGCATTCCTATGGGCTGCGGGACTGTTCGAAAGAGATACCGTAGCCCCGGAACACAAAGGGCGATGAAGGAACATGGATGGGTTTTAGTCAGTAAAAGTCTGACATTCCCTCCTGCTCCGCACAGAGTGGGAGGAGTCATTTGAAGATTTCCGATCCAAAATAAAAAAGAAAAAAAAAGGGTGCATTCTTATGACTTACTTGACTTAATATACTGTCTTTTGGCATATTTGTTCATATTTTTTATATTTTTTATTTTCCAGGGTAGGAAACCCTGATTGATTAGGTTGTGCTATTTTATTATTAAATATAAAGTCGGATTGTGAGCCGTCTTTCATTCTTCCTTCCCAATTTTTGATAATTTTATAATATTTTTTTTTTATTCTGAAATAGACAAGTGATCTCTAAATAATTTGCGCTTGAAGTTATTGTATTGAAAGGACAAGATGGCGACGATAGTGCGCTAAAAGATTCTCGCGTAACATCTCTAAACAATTAAAATAAATGAGACATCGAAACTAATCTTCCAGATTTTTATAAATTTTTTTTTTTTATTAAAAATATAAAAATACATAATTTAGTGAAAAAAATGCGTAATTTTTCAACCCTCCATATTTCTCTAGCCCGTATTCAAATCGATCAAACTTTCCAGTCTCGTATCATCTTATAACTAAGCTACTATGGTTCTTATTTGTAATTATATTAAAGACTAAAATCGTATGTAAATGTTTACTGTAAAAAATCGCGGGCGAATCCAGTCATTATACGTAATAATCTAAATAATTGTTCGTGTATAGGTTTTCACCTTTGAGAGTGTCCATTTCTAGTAGTTTTTTCGTGCAACCGGCTTTTTATATCCGGAATTCCGGGACGGATCTTAAGATCCGTATAACTTGGACTTCCGGATGTCAAGCTGGCCTAAGGAAGGGAGTTGTGATAAATTTACAAAATTCATTTAAACTGCAACGGTTTTTCTTGTATAATATTATGGACCCCATGATTTATTTTGATCAGTATAGTCCAAACTACTGCTTAACATCAAGTAAAATCTTGGGCAGACTTGGCTAATAAAAAACAAACAAGGTCAAGGTAAATTAACTAGCAAAACGCCACAGTTTTGCAAATTTAAATCCTAAAAAAGGTGTTAAATTCTTCACAACTCTCATTGAACACTAGTTTCACTGTGCTTCGATCGCTGTCTGCATTTAGTGTTACCGTGGTACCAAAAGGTACCTGGTAGAAAATCTGTTAAAATATAAGTACATTAGTGTGTATCATGTATGTTTAAGATAAAGCTACGTTTAACGCAGTGTGTGACATTGTTTGACAAACGATTAGCCGGAGTTCTATGGAAACGATGGTTTAGGTAAACGTGAATACGATTTTTCGACTATATTCGTGTTTTTGCATCGGCAATTTGTTGCACTTAACTATTCATGTATAAGTCATTGTTTTCACTGCGTTGTAACGATTTTTACACACAGTTGTTGAGATGAACAAAAAGTACCAACTATTGAAAAATTGCAGTATTCTGTGAAGAAATAAACATGCACACACACAAAAACACAACACACAACATGGTAAATATCACGTTTTCAATGTTAATGATATGTCTGATTACTCGTAAAAACTTATATTGTGAATTGTTGAAATTTTGGTCGGTTAATAAACAATATTCAAAACATTTTGGTAATAGGGTATAAGCATGTTTTTTTTATCACTCCAAACAAAGCGTATTAACATCAGAAATAGCAAAGTGAAATTATTTTTTTAATGTCTCCAAAAAAATACTAAGTTATAAGCATTTGAAACTGCTGATTAGACAGAGAGATACATAATCCATACAAAATTCCGTTTATCTAGAAAGAGATAGAAACAAAAGTTTAAATGCTTATAACTTTTGTGTTTTTTGGCCGATTTATGTCTTGTTTTCGCTTTTTGTCATATTTTAATAGTACTTTGACATTCCGTATCGAAATAAAAAAGAAAATTTATTCATATTTCCCTATTGCAGTTTTGATAGAATAGCAATCTGTTTTCAAAAACCGACACTTTCGTCACAATCGTTACAGTACAGTGAGAAAACTCGCTAAGTAGTGTTTCTTAATACTCGCTGCTCATTGATAACAATAAATACTTAACTACACTTAAATATGTTACAGTTTAGGTATAGTCGTATCCTTAGAACTTCAGCTTTTTAGTTACGATGACAAATTGGGTGATAATGTCGTCAATAATAAAAGGTTAATATTGAGTTTAAAGGCCCTTCTTGAAGCCGTGTTTGGAATAAAATATACTTTTTAATCCCTCAAGCGATTGCCTACAGTCCGCCATGTCGTTTTAAGAGCTCCACGTTTTTAACGATCATACAGGGTGTAAACAACCTCACCACGAAGCCGTCAACCAAGCATTCTGTACATCAAACTAAGTAACTTTACGCAAAAAATATTGCTGGGAAACGACTTTTTTTTGGGGGTGAAAAATCATGTTTTGTGGTAGAACTCAATGTAACGCACTCAAAACATTGTGCTGATGGATGGATTGAATAGTACGGGGGTCGTGGAGGTGTTTAAAGTAAAGAACTTACAATTAAAACTTGTATTAAAAAACTAACCCCCATAATCTCAGTAACTAGAAGGTTCCCAGGTATGGTGTAGAACAAAAAAATGATCGCAATGACGGGGAGAACAAGTGCCTTTCAGCTTCGTTAAGAGGTGTTTTACACCCTTTATATACTGTCGTTAAAACTGACCCTAAATAACATGGGTCAACTGTATCGAGTACCTTGTTCTTATGTACTAACTCCGGTTTATACAAAATTCGTCAGATTAATCTATGTTGTAATGTAAAAGTTTCGTTTCAACAAACCCACAGCTAAGCTACGTATGTGTACCTACTTAGTTTCGCTTTGTTTCACACATTACCTCCGGTGTGTGCAAGCACATACCACGTACGGACAGGCATTTGGACTGTATTAACCTTAAAGCTCATCTGCGTGTGTCTTATGTTTGTCAACATTGTTTTTATATTCTGCTGAAAAAATCAACAATGCAATCAACAAAAATGTTCAAAATTAGGAAACTGATATTTCCGTTATTATGAAGACATTATCATTCTATCCCAAATCGTAACGAAACCCTTTTATTTTTGTACTAATCCCGAACTTTACGTAACACTTTTAAAATTGGCGATATCCACAAGCATTCCAGTTTTTGATCGTCGTGGACTACATTTGTCATTTATCTATAATGTTCTTGGGACGTTCAGTTTGTGTGGCTACACTTGAAAAACCTTTTTTTTTTAAGAAAAGACGTGAGTTCTGCGCACATTGCCGACGCGACCCACAGTAAAGCACAGAAATGTGAACTTTATATCGTTCTCTTCACGGTAGAAATATCAAAGTCGCCGTCGCGTTCACTTACTTGAAAGACGTCAAACACATACGACGTGTTTGACGTCTTTCAAGTAAGTGTAAAAACTACCGTGAAATACACGATAGAGAGATCAAATTTCAATGCGGTAAGAGTCGAGTCGGAGTGGAGTTTTCGTCGAGTCTGCAATGTGAGTAGTGCTGCAAGGGCCCGTCTCCACAAGCGAGAGAGGGAATCGCGGCAATATTATCGTTAAAAAATACGTCGCTCGACGATAATATCGCCGCGACTCTCTTGTTTAGCGCAGATAGAGCAGCAAGATGCTCGAGCAGTGATAATAATTTCACCAAATGTTATTAAAAATTTTCACAAGTCTCACGCAAACTGAAGCTGAAATCTAAAGAGCGTACTTACGAGTTTACTTAAGCTAAGTTGAAAAAAACAGAACCTTATTAGTATAAAGTTAATTTGCATATTTCTAGCAGACACCGTTATAAAACGTTTCATAAGAATACGAACATTAAGACTACCAATAAGGATCATTTTTGTTAGAAACGCTAATGTACTAATTTTGAAAAAAAAAAAAATAAGTTCCCTCTGTATATTTCAGCTTGATTGTCCCCTTATGTATTAACCAATGGTTTTATGTTTAAAGTGTGAAGATTTTTACCAGATATACGTGATTTTACATCGCGTACTAATACGAAAATATAGCATAAGTTATTTTAAGAGCAAATCTTTGTACGTAATTTTTTTCAAATAGTTTTTCTATATTCTTTGGGCTTTTCCATCAGGAATTTCTTAGTAGCAGTCACGGAGTCTGGATTTGTGCCCAGTTGATGGCAATAGGCTCACCCTCTATTACATGGAACTTAAACATAACTGGCGAAATGTGGGTGTATTATTATGTACACGTCTGCCTAACCCTCCGGGGATTACAGGCGTGATGTTATGTTATGTGTTATTTGTCAATGCCCAGTGTTCGCAAGCGCAAATGTTTTTAAAAGTAATCTGTTGCCTGTACTAATAGGCTAGTTTCCACCATCAATAAATTGCAAATCTATTTAGTCCGTCAGAGTATTGGAAAGTAATGGACACCTATTTTTTGTTTTTGTAAATCAATGAATATTGACAAGAGCAGCGGTGGCCCAGTGGTGGCGGCCCCGACTTACGAACAGTAAGTCGTGGGTTCAAACCCAGGCAGGCGCATTACTTTGTGTAATTTATTTCATCACCACTGCTCTCAAAACGGTGAAGGAAAACATCGTGAGGAAACCGGCATGTCCTAGAACCAAAAAATTCGAAGACATGTGACATCTACCAATCCGCACTGGGCCCGCGTGGTGGATTATAGCCCTTACGCAAAATACGCGCTTTGACGTGGAGTTGCGGACACCAGCCCGTTATACAATATACAATTGACAAAGATAAAACTCATCAAAACTCGGGAGTGGGGGGAGCTCGTGACGTCACAACGCACTAAAAATTGAAATTAATCTAACTGACGGACTAATTAGATTTTTGAGGACACTAGCTTATTAGACTAAAAAAATGGCTTAAATATTGCCAATAATTTCTGAAAAGTTTTTACGGTACTCTAATGAGATGATGATTAATCATTGATCAATGTATTTTTGTCCCTTTTTGTTGTAAGTTATTTGACAAAAAAAAACATTTAAATTTCTTTATTTTCATTCATTTTATTTATTATTTTTTAAGGTATATCCTTATATTTTAATATAATTTTCCCTCATTCTCAAAACCGCGTATGTCTGGTAAAATTCAAAGTTAGTGTAAAGTAAAATTGTCGTAAGTAAAGCTGTGATCAGATTAGGAGGTTGTGATGGGGTAAGTGTGGGTTTACAAGGATTTTTTAATTAAAAAAACGTGCTTTTTATTTTTTAAGGTTGTGTAACTTAGCGCAAGAACCGTATGTTTGCTTTAATGTAACGAACAAGATTTTTTTATTCCTGCCAGCTTGAACGAACATTCGATCGTGCAGCCGTTCGCACCGACTTAGCGGTATAACCATACTTATCGACGCGGAATAGGTTTAAACCGATCAGTAACACCACATTTGTCGCATTTAGTTCGGCACGGTGTCAAGTCTTAGTGAGGCGAATGCTGGTTCAAGCCGATTCCACGTCGATAAGTTTGGCTCTTAAACTAAGCGTCCACAGTTTCGCATTGGACAGAGCGGTTCGGGGTTTCTTCCTTTGAAACTGCATACTGCAGCATCTTAACAGCATCGCTTTTGATCGGGATCAGCTAGGAACCGCCTAGCTAATGAGCCCAGGCGATGCTGATCTCCAACTGTGGGCGCTAACCAAGTGTACATTTTGATGCTAGCTAGCTAATTTTCTTTGACTACCCGTCAAAGAAAATTAGCTCACTTTGTAATCGCTACTGTGTGATAGGCGGACAATTCGATCGAGACAGATGCCTCATTGCCTGTTCTTTCCAATAACATTATAGGGTCGCTCCAGTGAGCCTTGTGCGAGCTTTTATACTTAACTGCCCTTTAACAATATTATAAGTTGGCTAACCTGAGTCTGTAAATAAAAAATTACAACCCTCAGGTTAGCCAATTTAATAGATAAACTGTGAAAGGACTACTCGACCGCGTTTAACGTTCTCACCAATTTGAATTGTTTCATATTATTGCCACTAAATGGCGCTTTTTGAAGTACGCTAACACGATTAAATATATGTATAAAAACTAGCAAAAGGTAATCAGGAAGTCGAAATTGGATTAGAATTTTGATTATTTTTAAGATATTGACTACTATTGTTTTTTTTTGTTTTTTTTACACTGACACCAATTGCGATCATGACTCACCTTTATGGCTCGAAATGTTTTACATACTTAATGTTTATTTTAATAGTTTATAAACTAATTTAATTTCTAGTGACTGAGTATTTACATTATGGTACTATAAGGTGGATACGCTAAGGTAGTCCAAGAAATTCTAATTTTAGTAAGTTTTTTGTAATTTGCAAGTCAGTATTAGGTAGTTTGTTGATCATTGATTGATGTAGTCGAAATACTATGGATTTTTAGAATCATTATCTCTAAAATCATCAATCAAAGTCCCTGTATTATTACTATTTCACATGAAAAAACAGTTTAGGTCGTCATAATTCTGTAAATACATATTTTTGCAAGTCGTAAATCAAAAGATAATCAACATAACCTACAAATTACAAAAAAAAAGCGCAAGATAAATTGATATTCGCGGGCTACCCTAGCGCTTTTTCTTTTCGATTAATTTTAACTGTTTTTTTATACAATTATGGTGACTTCTACATCCAATTTCGATACGAGATAGCGTTCCGATTAACAATATTGAATTTGTTAGATTATATTTTAAATTAAGGTGTCCATCCTGTAATATTGTGTCATACTATTTGTGGTGACGTAACTGATATAAATTGAAACGAAATGTATTATATTTGTTTTATTTTAGCACCCTTCAATCCTTAACACACACACTTGATTTTACTGCTGCAAGCTGCAGCATGTATTCTTTCATACATCTCTATACACACATAAACTCACGTCTTTCCCTATGAGGGTGGGCAGAAACTAAGGTACCTGACCAGAGACGTAACTCCGTAAGCTCCTTCAAGAGCTCACCTGCTTTCCCGGCGCCTGAACAGATACTATCATTGAGGTGCTGCGGACTTAGACCGTCGGGGCCGCCAGTGGAGCCGCTCCGGAAGGACCAAACGACTGTGACCAACTCTCGACCTAAATGGTGGGACATTTCTGAAATATGTGCTCATGTCAAAATGTCTGAAAACAAACTGTTTCGTAGTAAAATGAAGAAAACTTATGTACCTACCTAATTACATGTAAAACTTAAACCTACCTCACTGTCTCGTTGTTCAAATGATCGCAAGCGCGACTGGTGAGCATGAGGTCCTGGGTTCGATTCCCAGTCGGGCAAAAGCGTTATTAGGTTTTTCCGTCAGAAATTTCTCAGTAGCAGCTAGACAGTCTGGACTTGTGCCGGTTGATGGCAATAGGCTCGCCCCCTATTACATGGGATTTAAACATAACTGGCGAAATGTGGGTATACCTATACCTCTGCCTAACCCGTCGGGAATGGATGTCTCAGGGGCAACGCAGACGACAGACTGTTTGTGTGCGACAGATAAAAACTGCGACAAATTTTGCGTGATTGATGCGTTGACTACCTAGTCAAAGAAAAAACATGAACACAAAAAAAAACAGAAACAACAACAACTGAAGCGATTGAAAAAACATTTTCAATGTTAAAAAGTAGGTACTTTTTAACATTGAAAATGTTTTTTCAATCGCTTCAGTATAGCCCCCATTTTCGCTCAGAGTGTGACATCGCCTGGGTGTCGTGAGTTTTAGGGCTACATGAATGTTTGAGGTCTCAAAAGACGCGTATTGACAAAAGCTATACTATGGTAAAAAAAGAAAATGTAAACTTGAAAATCGCAAAAATGTGAAAAATCCGATCATTTTTTTAGGGTATTTTGGCATAAAATCAACTGTATCTCAATAACCAAATGTGATATCGAAAAAATAAAAAAAAAATCCTCGGGGCTGCATTACTCGCTTGCTCGGGGTTGCAGTTGGGCTACATTTAAAAAAAAAGGTTCTCTGTATCACTAATAATCCTGGCAGGTGCCCTTTGTGTGGCGTAATTTCGGAGAGCGCGCTCCTTAGGCTCGGCGCAAACGGGCCACCAACCACAGCCACCGGTAGCCAGCGACAAGCAGTTCACACGCTTTTTCATACATTTTGTTGAAACTCGCCGCACACTTGTGGCCGGTGGCGGCCACTCGCTGTAGCAGTCAACAAACAAACCACATCCACCCGGTGGCTCTTCATGTCGCTGATTTCTTATGGGACTGGGAGTGTTTAAGATTTGATCTTGAAATGTATTTAAATTTATTTATTTTAATTTAATTTTAAAATGATGTTAATTTAAATTAATTCTTTAAAATTATTTTTGTGGGAGAAGGAATGGCAACAAAATTAGACAATAGACCGAGAGTGCTGGAAAAAGGGTAGGGAGGCCTTTGCCCTGCAGTGGGACAATATTTAATATGAATTTAACAGAAAGCTGTTGGCTTGAAAAATAAAACCACACAATCAATAATAATTCACAGCTCAGAGTAGTATGTATAGACGAGAACTGTATTAAATGTTTTTTTTTTCATTTGTTACAAGATAATTTAGTAAATAATACAAACTTATAAGTACCTATACGTAGAGTAGAAAGTTCTTCCAAGTAAATGCATATGCAATTTAGAAAATTAACATTGTAGCTAAAGTGACTATAAAAAAGGAAGCCAAACCAATATTAAACCCCCGGGATGATTGTAGGTGTACAGATTCATGTGTGACCTTAAGGGGCAGGGCAGACGACAGACTTTTTGTTTGTACAATAAGTCTGCGACAGACAAAAACTGCGACAAATTTTGCGTGATTGATGTGTTTGACTACTTTTTAATCCACATAAGGATCTGATTGAAAGTTTCTACTGATCGCCTTATAGTGAACAAAAATTCACAGCTCTCGTGCTCTACACGATCTTCGGGTACATTGAAAATGAACTTAGGCAGGCTTTTCATTTTGTACGATGCCTAGTCTAATAGATTAGACGTAATAGATTTAGTATCGTCTTTGAAGTAATACGAGTAGCGCTCAAATGCACAATAAAAAATCCGTAAGGTAAAAATAATCATTTTTTGCAAACAAACATCACAAAACAGTTCTTTTGTTTGACATTAACTCACTCGGCTTGGAATGGATCTTGTTACTGCGTAAAAAACACAGGCTAACAATTTCACTAGGACCGTGTGGTTCGTTTTGTGTCAAATAGATGTTTTTGTCTCTACGCGATTAACAAGTAGGTACTAGGTATTTGGTGTAAGACAACAAACCTTTCGGGAGCCAAACATTTATTATGCAGTTTGTGAGTCTCTACTGCGTCGAACGAGATCTATTATTCAGAGAGCAACAATTATTGTTTTTTTATTATAATTAAGAAAGTTAAAATAAAACAACACAATAATTTGTCTATATTTATTTATTTATCGGAACAATTCACTACTTTGTATGATATGAAACCAAACAGTTATTTTGGCATTAAATATCGAAAAAATTGTGTCGATTCTGTTCTGCACAAACTAAACTTAATTTAGCCTATTGCTATCTTTTTCTCTCTAATAAAACGAGAAAGAGACGGACGTTATTTAGAGCTGTCAAATTTAATTGGAACTAATATTTCCATACAAATGTAGGGTGCATGTAAAAACATGTCGACTAAAAACACGGTGAAGCGCAAGGCATAAACTAATTTGACATCTCTAACTTAGTTCATAGCTATAGCCTTCCTTTACTCGCACTGCCTTTTAGTAAAAGATAGCAATAGCCTAAATTAAGTTTAGTTTGTGCACAACAGAATCGACACCAGTGTCTATTTACTAAAATTGCACATCTAATAATGACTACTACTAAATGTAATGCTACTACTATTATTTAATAATTATTATAATAACAGACCTTTATAGAACAACGTAGAAGGTAACAATTTATATCAAGATCACTCGAACAAGAATATCACTGGGTTACCGGAGATAAAAATTATAAAATATGTAAAATATAAAAGTAACAAAATAAATAATAATATTATAATGTGTTTTTATTTTGAATGTTATAGAATCTAATTCAATTATTATCAAAGACTACAACTATTAATATGATTTTTTTTTTGTAGAAATATTTTTTAAACTTTTAGTAGGTAAGAGTATCGTATTGATACTGTCAAATTATAAGTAGTAGCTGCCGATATAATATACTTTGAATAGGAAAATATAAATAACTATCAACTCATAACAATTTATAATTTTTTGTTATAAATACAATAACCATGAAGGTATATTCGTTGTTTTAATAAACTAAATAGAGGCAATATCTTTTAAATGTAGGTAAAATATAAAACAAAAGAGCTCCTGTATTTGTATTTTTCGGCAAGAATACTATATTGTACTAAAGGACTGGCTTATTCCTGTACCTAAAGACTACAAAAACATTTATGCGAAAAGAAAGTTTAGGTGTCAATGTATATTTTATTTTGTATATTACTTTATTTTGCCTTTTTTGTTAAGCATATCAAAAGAGACGCGTGAGTAGAAGACAGTCGGGCCCTGAGGTAAAGGGCGTCAGCACCTCCCCAGCCCGGTGCGTAGTGCCTGCACTACGCGAACGCTTGCGCATTCCTAAGCTCAATTCAACCCGCGCGCCTACAACAAGAACCTAAAAAAGATTTATTTAATTTATCAATCGCGTAATGGTTGTCTCAACTTCTGAGATCACATTAAAATACCTAGCGAAACTGCTCAGATATGATGGCATCACATTAAGTTTGGTTCTGCAAAATAATTTGATTTCATTTTGTAGGTATATGGTGCAGCAAAATAAATACAATTTTTGTCACCTTATAAAGCTTTGACTTTCATACAAATAAGGTAGGGTAGGGTAGTTATATTATTTACTGTTTTTTTAAATTTTATTAACAATATAATATTTATAAATTAATGTGTGTCATGGACATGATTGTTAACACTTAAGACTAATGGAGATTGTGTTAAAATATCTATTAATACAGGTGTTTAGACAAAATTTACAATCCTTCGAAACAATCTTAAGTTTTAAATTACCTACCTAAATCTTTATAGTATAACCTATTTGTTTTTTTTTTTTTATATAAATTTTATAATTAGTTTTCTCTGAATAATATAATTTTGAATTGACATTTGTTTTTGTAAATATATATTTTACGTTTTATAACAATTTATAAAGTTTAACACCTGCATTTTATAAAACACTAGTAATATTTTTTATATTAAATCTATCAACAAACTAGACATGTAATATTTTGTAACATACATAATATTTAACTAAATATATTATTATCTATTACATATCACAATATTTTGTGACCAACTTAAATAAATAGTTTACAGCTTGGAAGACATTTATGATTTTGTTGTTTAATTTCGTACGCTACACGTAGGTACGATAATTTATTATTTAAAATATATTATGCCAATTCTAATTATATTAACTTAACATAACTATAATAACTTATATTTTATTGAATGGTCAATAAGAAATCATATTTCTAAATAGGTATTTTTTTTAAATAACTGGTTTTCAAATTTTATATTTTATGAGTATGCAAAAATTTAATTCTTTTATATTCTTTTATTTTATAAAAGCTTATATTATATTTTTGCAATATAAATTCACCTTGACTTATAAACTGGATTTTAAACTTGGTTGGGAAATCTAATTGAGATATAATTTCTTAAAGCTCATACTGCTCATATTATAACTTTACTTTTTTTAACTTCCTGTAGAAGCTCCGGGGCTAACAATGTAATATTTAAGTTAATAAAATATAAAATGGATACTGCTTTTAGTATTTTTTTAATAACAATTTAAATATAGTATACTCTGCACTTTGTAAGTTTTTTTTCTTTTATTTTTTTATAATTTTATACCATAGTATCATTCGCTGTTTGTTTTTTACTGTTCATTTTTGAAACAATATGGTAAACAATTAAATGTATATTTTTAATCATATTATTAAAATTATGTGTGATTGGAAATTGTTTGCCCATAAAATATTACTCTCACTTAAATATTTATTTAAATTAACTAGGTAAATCTAGAACTTAGAGACGATTGAACTTAAAAAGTTCTATTTCTCAGCAACATTGAGCAGCTATAAGAATTGAGCACAAAAATAAAATCGAGACAGTTCTTTGTCACAAGTTACTAAGCCTGTCAAGCCAAATTTAATACTAAATTAAATTCTACTGGCCTTTGACATTCACACGTTTCAATATTATATTAGTTACTAAATAATTTGTAAAACTAAAAAGCTTTTTGAATGCTAAGTCAAATTTGGCTTGACTCATGTTTAAGTTAGTGATCACTGTGACACAATACAATACATACACTTAACAATGCGAATGAGCAGTGTATAAGCACAATATTAGCAGCTCAGTTTAAAAAATCTTATGCTCTTTTTAGCTAAGACTACGTGACATCAAGTGCCTTCCAAATTATTAGATTTTCAACGCCTGTTTGAATATTCAGCAGTTCACTTTTGTTTACGCAACAGTGTTAGTGAAAACGAGTACCTCTATCATTAAAACTTCGAGACAATAATTCATTTAACAGTTTAGTTAAACATTTATATAAAAACAAGAGCTGCTCAAAAGGCTATAGATAAAGGGGTTATTCTTAAAAATTATGGCATATTTATGGTTTCGAATAACTACTATATTTACTACTAATTGAGCGTCGACTTAATCTAAGTAAACATAAACTCAATAATAACATATATTTGGTTTAATTTCTACAAACATAACGTAACAGCACCTTTATATCACTGCGGTACATGCATTCGTTGTCGATGTCAACATAGAAGGCACTAACAAGCAGAAAAGAGACAATAAATAAAATATGAGATAATAAATGTTAACAAAGGGATCGATAATAGAAAAAGAAATAATGTCAACGTTTCTTTGTTTAAATGAATTATCTCGAATTACATTCCATTGTTTAAATCTTTGTATAAATCTTATGCAATTTTTTTCAATACCCGCATCTGCTTCATGTTGGCGCATATATGCAATGGCGACTTACCTACATCAAGATTTCTGTGATCTAAGCGATCACATAAACGGACATGAAAAGTAACTTCATTTTATAATATGCATAGATATAGAAAATGTATACGAGAAACAGCCTTTTTTAAGTAAACATCGAGACAAATATTCGGGACTACAAAAATAAAGATATCTACCGATATTTTTTAGATACCAGAGCAGGCAATATCTATGGAGGTATACCTCCTTGTCTTTAAAATAGAGAATGGTTTCTGCTTGTATTGTCTTCCGTGTCTATGAGATAAGCAATAAATATCAGATAGATCTTGTAGCTATGAAGAGGAACTTTCCTAATGTGATTTTGGTCTTTTTATAGTGTTTTTTACGAATGCCACCAAGTAAAGCATTGTTTTTTTTTTTTTCATATACTATAACATAACTTACTTACATAATCTTTTATCTTTCACTAATAAAACTCTAAGTACTAAAAAACATAAAAATATTTTTTTTTGTAAATTATTTAAGATTCGCTAAAATATCTGAAAGATCAACAAATAAAGTAGATCATTAACATATTAATTGCAACAAATTTTATAATAAGTGTGCGTTTGTAAATATAAATTTTATTTATATAAATCTATCTAAATATACATATAAATTATTTCTAGAAATATCACTCTAGATTGAGCCATTTCATTCGGTTTTGAAAAGTGATGCTATTTAGGAAGAAATTCAAAGAAAAGTATGTATTATTATTCGAAGTTCTTGTTTGTACGATATGCTTTAAAAAACGTTTCGTTCCTTAGTTAGGTTTTTTATTAGCTGAAAAGTCACCTTTAAAACTTTTCTTTTCGTTTCTTTTTTTAATATAAAAACTGGACAGTGATACCGAATGCCAAAAATCATTAAGATGAAAATTCTAACAAATCAAACGAGCACGCAAATGAATAACTAATTGGCTGAAAAACGGAAACTCATTCATATAATAAAATTAGACATTTTATTCCGAATACAGTTCTCTAATTTCATAGGATAAACTTTTCTTACTTTGTATGTAGAATATATTTATATTATTTACAATTTATATAAAACATTTACATTTGCCGTTTGAGCAGCGTTCTTCGTTGTGTGGGGTGTATGTACATGCTAGTTGACCATGAATATGGGCCATTCGGGACATGCGGCTGGCGGTGGTATGGGAATCGGTGACCCTCCCCCCACTGAAACCACCTCAGGGATCTGAAATTATTATGAGAGCTGTTAAATCTGTCCTTTACAACAATAACTTATAAGTACCAAAGCCAATTGTACTGAGACGTGATGAATAATGATATGTCTACATAAATAAAAGTGATTTTCTTAATTCTATCTCTAAGTAACTGCACCACATGCAGTCGATGACCCCAAAATACCATCACGTCTGCATAGTTTCGCTAGTGGATTTAACTTGACCCTTTACAGGGTTTTCTTCTATGGATATGAGGGAGGGGGGAGGCAGAAAGCACAGCTTACTTTATTTCCCATGCTTCCTAGTATCAGTCATTGAGAGACTCATTTTCTGCATCGCACCACGGTTTACGTTGAAACTCACCATAGTCTGAGGGTGATGCGGGGGGTGGTAGTAATGCGCGGGGGAGACGGGCGGCGTGGGGTAGCCCCAGTAGACCAGCGGGGGCGGCGGCAGCGTCGGGCCCATTGCTGGATAGTAGTACGTCAGGGGACCTGTCATACACATACAAGACGGTGTTAGGGACATGTTGGCGACGTATGAAAGGCTTAGTGTCGTTTGTTGGGACATGAGTAGCTTAACATATTTTTTTGACATTAGTGTGTATTCAAATTTGAAAATATTTTAAAGAGAACGGATCTATTTGTGATTGTTTTAAAATACTCAAGCCACACAAGCCCTATAAATTACTTTTCATTTATATAAAGCGGTTTGCTCACTGATATCTACACAACAACTTAGTCATAATAAAGGATACACATTTTATGTTTTGTATTATAAAAATAATACGTCCAAATTAGGTCAATGTTGTCGTTGTAGAACAGTAGGCAAAAAGCTTAGGGACATGACGCCATAATCGACACTCCAAGAAACATCTGTGAATGATATCAAAATACATTCGTCTACAAATTGCGAAGATTCTCGTTCAAAACAAGATGGTAGAATAAATCAGAAAATATTTTTGTCGCTCGTTCATAAATAAATCATGCAGTTGTTAGTCACACTAATGATAATGCCTAGTTCTTCGTACCTCAATGAAGTATACAAGGTATAAGTATTTTTAATTCTTTGTGCAGTTCTGACAACGTGCAGAAAGTAGGTAAATAATACTAAAAGTTAACATTAATGTTATGTGTAGTGAAACATAATATATGAATTTATTTCTTCACGTCGCATAAATATATACTTATACCTACCAATATAATTTATCCCATTAAATTTTACCCACTTAAATGCTTAATATGAAAGTTCCATACAAGTATATTATTGTGATACTAAGTTAATACTAAAATGCTTAGCAATTATAGAACGAATTATAAGTAAATTCGGAGAGGTAAAGCTAAGCATTTTGTGCCTTGTGACGTCTTACGATACGAAGAGGGACGTACACAGTTTATGTATGTTAGATTTGCTGTGAATATTTGGCGAAAGACAGAAAAAAAATAATGTACTTAAGTATAAAAAAAATTAAGGAAATTTTTCAATCAAGCACTAACCGAAACCAGAGGCCGAATATTCGACAAACCGAGGCAGAATACCAGAAAATTTCACCGAATACCCACAGCAGTCTTATTTATGTAATTATTAAGAACAAGATGAACAACTCACCGGGTCTCTGAACGCATTAACATTTCACCAAAGCAGTGCGCACTTACACCAATACTCTGTAATGTTACACACGTCGATCTTGCCGCCAACCACCAAGCCAGTCTGCGGACTTTACCAAACTTATGCACGCCTAGTAACCCTAGTACTTTCAGCACCACTAGTTTGCGACCTCAATTGGAAGGGGGATTTATAATTTACAAATATAATCTTTGTATTTTATGTTTTTTTTTAGAAATATATTTTGTATTTTTTTTTTTTGAATAATTTAGAAGTACCTATATTTTAAAAATAAATTTTAGTTCACCTGCTCGGATTATAATTTATATTAAAGTATATTATATTTATAGACATTATTTCATGAAAATACTTACGTTATCGAACAATAAGTTGTTTTAGTACTTAGGGGGATAAATCTTGAACTTTCTTTTCACAAAAAATAACATTCTTTTTTGTGAAAACACATACAGGAGGTTATCTCAATTGAGGTCACAATATAAATGCGATAAATCAAGAGTAGATAGAGCTTATTTCATGTGATCCCACAACAAATGATAGATAGATACTTACGGCGCTTCTTGTTAAAAACACTGCCAAGTTTTTGTGCCCACTATTCCGACCCAACCTCTAGTGGTACACCATACACCCATGGACCTACCTCTAGTCAAGCACAAAACATTTTTTCTACAACACACTAAGCTTGAAGTCCCTTGGACATTTAAATTTTAATTCTATCACCTGTCCATGCATTTTTAAAGCGAAACAATTTAGATTTAGAATTATGTTGTTTATAGTTTGGGGCACAGCGGCTAAATATTGGGTTTTGGAAAAGGTAATTTGCCTGAAATTGTATATTTTAACTGGAAGATTTATATATATACAAGGAAGTAGAGAAGCTAATAGAAATCTGATAAGCATTGTATGTAAAGACGAGAAAAAGAGATTTTAAGCTATTCACATACGTGTCATTATTACCACAAAAGCGAAAGTTAAAAATGTAGGCAATATAATGGTTAAAAAAGAAACTTGTCTGATAAATTACATGTATTTATAAAAAATATACGATGTATTTTTAAAATTAACTAAAATTCTATTTTTTTTAGTTTACATACTACAGAACCACTTCTTAATCCGTCTATGCCCCAATAAATAATATAATGAAGCCTGTGCTTACTGTGTTCGTTAAAAATCGTCATTTTTCGTGTCTCATGGGTTTTTATAATGTCCATTCATCGTTCTAGACACAGAGGAACGTTAGAAGCATTAGGAGGGGTATGATTGTGCTATGTATCTGTTATATTGTGAAGGAAAAGTTATACTAAAGGAAAAAGGTATGTGCGTATCGCGACGCACGTGAAAAATAATGTGTATTTTAAAATCATTTAAGTTAAATTTGTGCAGCCTATTCATGTTTTTGATGGTTGATTATACATTTAAACCTCGAAACGAACCCATGTTCTTTTTACTATTTTATTGTCATTAGTTTGACAGCGAGTCCGTTAATGTGGCATGACCACTTAACAAATTCCAGAAACTAAAATGTGTGTAACATTTTTTTTGTAAATTATAAATTATACTTACTTACCTAAATTCTTTTGCCCACTCACCCGGAAGTATGTTAGTAAAACATAAAAGGACGATACTTTACTGTAGCGGAGACAGATCAAGCGGTCGAGTGTTAGTGTAACCCTGCCTTCACAAATACCTCCTTACTATCTACGCGACGAAGCCTTGGATAGACTTGGACTATGAACCTGATCTTCCATTTTTAACTCACAAAAACGTTAATTACGATTAATGAAAGTTTTATTCTGGATACTCAGTGCCAAAATGAAGACATAATAAAATAAATGAATTAATACTTCATAACCAGATTAAAACTTGAAAAATAAAAGTATATTGATCAAGGGTTTAGAAAAATCAGATCCATTTCATACCCGACCTTAGAAATAGTACATATAAGAGACAATAGCACAACCACAAACCAGAGAAACTCGCAATTATCATCTAACATGTAAATTAACCTTTTATTTCTATTCGCAATACACTATATTTATCCAACTATAATTATAATAAAACCATCATGATGCTAACAAAATGAGACAAAAAACTCTGTAAAACGGAAAAAAAACTTAGTTCTATTCAATAAAACTACATTTTGATATGAATTTTCGGCTTCATAGTGAAAACTTCGAGTAAGCGCATCGAAAAAGTTCGTTTGCAAAATAATAATGATTTCAACTGTAATCGAAACGCTTTGGCAGTCTATGTTGTGATTGTGACCCGTGACGTATGTCTATAATATTGTAGCGAACAGAAAATGTCCGATATCCTCACACCAGGTCCCCCAGTCACTACACAGGGAATATTTTAATAACATTTAGTGCAAACAGAAGACAATTCGTGAGAATAAAATTGTGTGTCCATGTATTTTTTGCATTTTCACCTGCCAAAAAGTTCTTGAACATCAGCTAACTAGTTGGATATACCAATACTTTTTAATGATAAACATATCAGCCGGAATAATAAGTGCACTAAAAATCATTAAAATCGTTAAAAACAACGAATTTATTTTTAACTCCGTAACGAGATAAAAGAAAAGCGAAAATATTTGAGATAGCAAGAGAAGAAGAAGCTGTGATTAAAGAATAGCGTGTTAATGACTGGAGGTGACAGGACCCTTACCAAGATTGAATATATGATCCTTTACTCATGATACTATGTAGAACTCGTTTCAAGTTACACTACAAGTTTTTAAAGCACAATGCAAACACGTAGCTTTAGAAAAAATATCGTATCGTCACTCAGCGCCGTATTAGTAACTCGATACAAATGCATTTAATGCTAATATATTTCAAGTGACCCATTTCGAACCATAGTACCAAGATAAAGTTACAACCGTGTACATAATTTCATGAAACATTAACATAAAGTTCCGTAAAAGAAACTCTTTAGTATCCGACCGCGATGTGCTTTGGAAAACTATGGAAGCTCAAATATCGGATTATAATTTGTCGACCCGAGCCATGCAACCCTTTCCTTAAAAATAAGCGGTTCATGCTACACCCTTTAATTTTAATTTGAAAAACGACATATTATATTTTGGTTTTTAATACAAAAATACGTGTGCAACACTTACCGTTTGTCTGATGGGTATCATGCACATTTTCCATAACACAACCCGACGGATACACCATAATACAACAGTTTTTTATATAACCATTAATAAACACAGTATTGCATTGTATAATAGACTAAATTGTAACTTCAGCAATATGGAAAAGAAAACTACTACGTACTACTAGAATTACATCTTAGTTTAAAAAATTGTGTCTACTTTCTCAGATTGCCAAAGTTACAACAAGTAAATAAATTTAGAAATGACAGAACAAAGATTAGCCATTACACCGTGTACTTGTGACTAAAGCCCCATACCTATATTTGTGATTATTGAGACAAAATGGCGACACCATATAGAATGACGTTAACTTTTATAAGTATAAATTGTTCCATTATACAAGTCACCCGATTGATTTATACTCCCGAATCAAACTCAGTACTTGGTCGTGTTACACAAACGCACAGTGTTTTTGACATTTCATTTTTTGTTAACCAATGTTATCAAAATGTTATAATTCGGGAATATAGACCAAAATATAGCAGTAAATTATAATTTTTAATGTTTACTAATCTATGTGGTGTGAGGTACAGACGATGGGGTTAAGCTAGGTGGTACCTATATAACCATGGATTATTATTAGGTGATAATTATCATTTGTATAAGTTTTTTGGATTGGTCAAAAGGGAGGATTGGGATTTCATGGGATGTTGCAGCCGTCCCGTTATATTTAAACGTACGTTGTATGAGAAGAGGCCTTTGCCCAGCAGTGGGACAGTAATAGGCTGGTATTTTTATTATTAAATATAAGTTAGAATTTTAAATCGAACGTACTGAAAACTCATTTTTCATAACTTTAAATAAGACCTAATTTTATAATTAGTTATGTATTGTTTAATGGAAGATTTAGGTAAAGTTTTTTATTTTCAAATCATATAACGTGAAATAAATTTCAATCGCCGATTGCGAAAATAATACATCGTAAACAAATATTTAGAAAATACTGTGAAAATCTGATTAACTGATTTGATTAAAAAAAGACGCGCAATCCGTTATTAAACGGTTGTTCAAATAAATATAAAGCCGAAAAAAACTCGTTTGAAAATCAATTCATTTAGCATATTGATTACGGTAGCAAAAACACTAAATAATAAAAGTAATAACTAAGCACAACAAGTGTACGACACACACAATCATATTGTACTCAAACAAAAAAAAAAACAAAACTTTAAGTATCTTAACATTAATATAGAACCTACAGAAAAATATCGTGAAGCAGATGTATTGCATGAGCTGAAAATGATATAAAAAAAATAAGACAATGACATATTTTGGAATGCATGAATTTTTGCGGTCGGTAGGTTCTTGAGAACCTTTTTAACAAGCATTAGGTTTTCCTCGAGATAATAGCAGTTATAATTTGAATATGGAAGTATTTTTTTTTCTGAATATTGATCCGCTCCTGGCTTCGCCCACGAAAAATTACCATGTGTTATGCTGACGTATGCTATTTTACTGGAATGTCTCATTAAAATCCGTTCAGTTGTTTTTGCGTGTTAATAGGGTAGATGACAAAAAAAAACTAATTAGTCCATCAGATAGATTTCCAAAAAATTTTGGACACATAATTTTTATTTTTTCACGTGATTAAAAAATGAAGAGGATACAGTGCGTCGAAAACTCGTGTGACGTCACATTTGAGTACAATTTTTATTTAAATGTGACGTCACAAGCCCCCCATCTCATGATCTTTCACACGTTTTGTCTTCGTCAATTTTTATTAATTTGATAAAACAAAAAACACGTATCCAATATTTTTTGAAAATCTAACTGACGGACTAAACAGAATCATATTTTTTTAGTCCGTCATCATCCCTATTGCAATACATAAGCTTCATACGACCAAATAAGTACCTAACACTGTCTCAGACTTAACATCAGCCTTCAAGAAATTGGCAAAACATTGTCTTTTCATAATGGAATGTTTAATATTTAAAAATCACAACGACGTCTAATCACACAGTTGGGGTTGCCATATGGAAGATATTTTTTTAGTCTTTGTGCCTCTTTAAAGAGAAATAAAGCTCTTGTAATTCTGAACATAAATCGTCAAAATTATAATTAGTTTTTTAGTTGTTTCTCATTGGTTCCCACGATTTCGAGGTTTAGGAAATCTCCTAATTCTGCCTTTATGAAGTATCTTATTAAACGATGAAACAAGCTACCTACTTCTTTTTAACTATGGCAACCCCCATCTTAAAACGTAAAATAAATCATACAACTACTTGTCATTGATTAACAACCTCTGGTTCACTTACAGATAATTAAAAATATGAAAATGAGAGTTCAACAATATTTAAAGTCAAGTAATAAATTCAACAAGTAAATATTTTAAGTAAGTACTTAACCTATCAATATCGAGCTGCTAAATAACTGCCTTTATAGATTTTACACTTATTTTTGTAGTAAATTCATGTTTATTAACTAAAATATCGTAAAAATAGCGAAGGCACTTCACACTCTTGAGCTTAACGTCAAAATGTCATTTTGTCTACCCTGTTTCTTGCCGATATAACGCCAAATGTAACGCGACCTTTTTCTCTCGGCAAATATTGGTCCAAACATAGGCTAAAAAGTCCAACAAATCCAAAACTGCAGTATATAATGCTGCATTGGACGTTTTTTTAGCGTTGGCCGGCCAACAAGCTTACACTTTTCTTTATAACAAATTGACTGTCGCCTATTCCTTTTTTTTTAAATTTATATAAATTTGTCAAAATAGCGTCGCATCAAGAAATCTAACTTTTCTAACCTGCATTTCTCCTGACATTTGTGACATGGTCTTGCCATAATAACGCACACATTTAGACAAAGCAAAAAAAATAACGTTAGCGATAACTGCGTACTTTAAGTGATTTTAGCTGCTTTCATAGTAACTGTAAAAGTATTTCTTATGATTAACCGTTATTCCCCTCAGGTACTGTTGTTTTAGCAAGTTAGTATTCTTGTACTCAGTAACGTATTGAGTTTATTGTTAATTATTAGTTTACCGCTTTAAATCTACTTTATTGAATGACAGTTCATTAATTTTATTTGTGGAATCATCAAGCCTTTGTAATAAATATAAAAAAACTACAAGTTTTATCAGCAGGTAATTTTAACCGTTGTATTTGAAAAATAATTGTTTTAATTTTTAATTGAGCTGCGGTGCAGTTTTGTTTATATTAAAATGTCGTTAGGTATTTTTTTCTCTTTCTAATTTCTTTTTTTTTTATCAAAACTGCATTCAATACGTCTCAATGACTTTAAAGGCACGACTTTCTACTTCATTTGATGTTTCAACTTTTCAACTTAAACACCCGGATAGTACGGGTAGGTAGGGAACATGGACAGCGTAGGGAATGGTGAAGTCATCGAACCTGGCAAGGCTGCGGACAAAGCCGACCCGTACCCGGCCGGCAAGGCCGTCGGCATCGCAGTCGGCAACGTGTTATACGTGGACAGCATAGGACTCGTATTCGCGTACGAAAAAATAGGAGCCGAGGCCCCATACGAAAACATAGGTAAAGATAAAGCAGGCGTCATTTGAGGAGGCATAGTATACGCCCGCTTTGCCGGCGTCGCATCAGTCTGCTGGAACGCGCGCTCGTAAGACCGTTTGGTTGGCAGCATCGATTGCTGTTGCAACATTTGTGACATTTGTGACATTTGTGACATTTGAGACATTTGCGTCATTTGGGGCAGTTGGTAAGCCTGCGCGGTCGGCTGCTGGGATCGGACGGCCGCGTACGTGGGGAGCATGCCGCCCATGGGCAGCAGGGGGGGGCGCAGGGACGCGAGGAGCAGGTTCTCGTGCTGGCGGGCCAGCAGGGACTGCTGCGCGATGTGGTGCGCCAGCAGGCGCGGCGCCGGGGGGGGGGCACACGTACCGGGAGAGAGCACCTTGGGCGACGTGGCCGGCGTCACGCCGCCGGTCAGCACCAGGTTCATGTCGTCGCCTGAGCACTGGAACACCTGGATTGAGCAACGGGATTCAATTACAAGTACTTAAAAAAAATTGCTCGCTTTATCTCCCTTTCTATCTGTAGTAAGTAGCATAGTTCCCAGAAACTAATTGCATTTTAAAACATTGAGCTATTACTACTACGTATAGAGAAGACAGCGCGAACAAAATGTGTGCTCCGTGCGGCGCGCGGGGGGCGGCTAACCCCGTGGATATAGATGTTCTGTAGCGAGCAAGCGACTGAGTGAACTGCGGCCAGTCGACAGCAGTTGAACGGAGCACAGATTTTGTTCGCGCTGTCTTCTTTAAACGTAGTAGTAATAGCTCAATGTTTTATACTTAAAATGTCACATACGTGATATTCGTGTCATTTTTAGTTTAGTTTTAGCGCTGTTTAATTGCATTTTATTTTAAATGCCAATATGAAACTGCAAAATTTTAGATGATTAAAGAAAGAACCAGTTGCTCAATTTTAACGATAAAACTCGTTTAAATGAACACGCTCGAAGAAAACCAATAATGATGACAAGTCACATTTGACGGAAGTGAAAAGGCCACATACTCGTATGTTTCGTAATGAAGACACCTCATGTGAACTTTACGTGGCAATTAGAACCATACTGAAACCAGTTTGGTCATATTATACACTGCGTCACTGTTTGGCTTTGTTCTGACAAAATGCACCAAACCTGACAATATTTTTTTGTTTCATACAAACGTTTTTGATGTAACATAGGTATGAGGCTGATTTTACTATTTCGTAATATAGGTGTAAACGGATCCTTAACGAAGCCGTCCAGCAACCAACCATTCTGTACATCAAATTACGTAACTCTACGCAAAAATTATTGCTGAGAAAGGTTTTTTTTTTGGGGTGAAAAATCCCGGTCTGTGGTAGGAATCCATGTAACTCACCCAAAACAATGTGCTCATGGCCCTCAAAAATATCTTCCGCTACTAGAAGGTCCCCAGAAATGGTCCAGAAAAAAATAATTACGCGGAGAACCCTTCGGCTTCGTTAAGGGTAATTATATACCGCTTAGTATGTTGGATTCGTTCAACATATTATTTAATTTGGTTTGGGTTGTGTCTAAGTCTATTGATTAGGTAAAATGTGTTACCTCAATATACCGCTGCTTCTTGCCGAAGGTCATGTAGCGATGGTGTTTCTGCTGAGCGCACAGGAACGCGCTAGCTTCGCTGTCCATCTGGATGAACGCCTCGCCACTTGGGTGACCCTGGGGTGGACATAATTGTAGAAGATTACGTAAATTTTATGGAACAACCTACTTCTGTAAAAGGTCAGATGCAATTGTAAAATAACAGAGAGATATGTTTCCCGAGAGTTAGTTAGCACCTAGTTAGTTTATTTGGGGCAAGCCTGCCACACAATTCTCAATCACTGCAACTCCTGAAAGCCAGAATCAACAGTGGACCCACTAGAAAAGTGATGAGCCCTGGAGAAAACCCAATTCATCAAAGAATTTCTGTTTGTCTCTGCTTCACCCAAAGGTTGACTGGTAGAGAATGCCATTGGCATTAAGTCCGCCTATGTAGCTATTCATTCTGTGTGCTCTTAGCTTTATTAGACAATCGTTTCTTAAACTGGGGTCGCGCCTCTTAGCAGTGTCCTCCTTAATTTAGCAGACCTCATGAGCTTTAAATGAACGTGGCTTGTGGCAAAGGGACAAATCAAATCTTGATATTATCAGGCGCAGCATGAGCACTAACCTGAGCATTGTATACCATATGAACTCCTTGCACCACTATATTCTTGGCGAACTCGTCTAAGAATGTCAATATGTGCTCCACCTGCAAAGAAAACATCCACAATATGATAATGTATTGAAAAATATGCACTTCTCCAAGAGTTTTCCCATTTCATTTTCTGTCCGCTTCCTATGTTCAGAAAAGGGATGGTTTTGCTAACAAATCATTATCTGCCTAGCAATTTCCCAACTATATTTGGGGTCGGCTTCCAGTCTAACCGGATGAAGCTATACCAGTATTTTACATGAAGCGACTGCCTATCTGACCTTCACTACGCAGTTAGTGCTAGATAATATGATACCCCTTAGTAAGGCTGGTTGTCCAGACTTTCGGGCCAGTGACCACCTGTAAAGACTGAAAGATCAGATGTGACAGTCGGGACTAACGGCTTACCGTATCCTAGGCACGGAAGAAACTCTATGTAATGTTGTGCCCAATCGTTTAGTAGTACGATAATGTTTGTTCACTTACTTGCGCCTCATAAGGAAGTCCTCTCAGCCTGACGCAGTCCTTAGCAGTTCCTGAGGTGATGACATGCTGCGGCACCAGGGCTACGGGCAGCAGACCCTCAGCGGGAGCCGGCGCTGTGGACGGCGTGCTGGACTGGCTCGTGCGAGTCTCTAGCGAGCGGTTCAGGACCTGGGGAAAAAGGTAGCAGGTTTGATATAGAACTAGAAAATGTTAGGTAAGAATTTTTGTTTTTGTTTGTCTTCAAGTGTCCCACTGCTGGGAAACGGCCTCCCATTCTCCCTTCCCAACCTGTTTATGTGATCTCTGGCCATGTCAGGCCTGAAAACTATAGATCAGATCGCCACACCGTCTTCGCCACGGACTATCTTCGACGGCAATTTTCTCCATCAGGAGTTCAGTGAGTGACGATTCTTGCATACATCGGATGTAGCAAAGATTTTTAGGTATAGTACCTATGTATGCAGTTCAAGGTGGCGTTGCTTGTCAAGAAAATTTGTATCGATACGTCAAACTTGGTACATTTTTTTTAGTTCTGTTTTTCCCGCCTGCACAGAAAAGTTGGGTGAAATGTAGAGGAATTTTGTGTTTTTTTAAAGGAAGACAGCCAGTGTGTCAGTTGTGAAGTTTTTTCTTTCTTCTTTTCTTATACTTTCGGATTCTGGATCGAGTTATTGATACGAATGTAAATTTCTTCTTGCTATTTTTAAGTTTTTTTTTTTTAGGTCCTTTTTTATTCGAAATACTTTAGGTACCAATTTCCAATTCTTTCAACAAGTTTCGCAATAAAAATATACGTAATATAACATCACAGTATGCTATACGTGTTCAGCTATGTTTTATTATATCGTCTACGATAATCGATATTTTATACTTATGAAAATAAAACAGCATGCAACGCGTTGTTTCACAAAATATTTAAAATATATTTTTCGCTGAATTAGAAGTAAAACTACTGATAGAGCAAGGAAAATAATATCACATATCTGCATTATGATCTATTGCAAAATTACTTATGTAGGATGATTTAGCAAAGGACCAAGTTTATTTATACGACGAAGACCGTAGTAAGTATTACCTAGCAATTAATATTAATACCCGAAGGGTAAGGCAGAGGTGTACCTAATAAATAGTACGCCCACATTTCGCCAGTTATGTTTGATAAATTATATGAAATATGGAGCAAGCCTATATTGCCATCAATCGGGCACAAATCCGGAGTCCGTGGTTGCTACTGAGAAATTCCAGATGGATTGGAGATTCCGACCCGGGAATCGAACCCAGGACCCCGCGCTTACCAACGAGGTAGCCAAATCTGTAACTGGCAATCAATGGAAATTACCTCAGATTCCAAATTCAAACGGGAGAAATAAAAAGCGCTGTAGAAGTAAAAAAATACACGTGTTTGGAGTTAAGGCCTTGTGAAACACGTAACAAATTATTGTTGCATGACTGCATCAACGACTGGCGGGCACTTAAACTTAGGTACTTACCAGAAACCTCAAGAGCGGGCTATATAGACAGAAATATTGGTCAATATGACGTTTTTGAAATGATTCTCTTACACACAGTGGAATAAAATAATAGAGAAATTAAGTTGCATAAATTTAGTCGATTCAAGAAATTTGCATGAAATACAACACATAGTAACACCAGTGACTTGTGTGCAGTTCAAGGTGTCGCTGGTTGTCAAGAAAACTTGCATCCATTTATGTCAAACTTGGTACATTTATTTTATTTCTGTTTTCCCAACTGCACAGATAAGTTGGTTGAAGTGTACCTACCTACCTAGTTAGTTACGTTCCTAGTTCCAGAGATGTAGGTAAATCTTTGCCGAGTTCTATAGATAACGCTTTACATTTTATCATAGTCTCTAAATCAAATCTCATAGTTAAGAACGGTTGTTGGTCTGACATTTCGTTCAATAGGGAATATGCATGTAATTTTTTATTCACTTAAATCATATAATGCAGTGTTATCAACCCAAGAAAAGTATTAAAACTTAAGTTCAACTACTGCTTGTCGCTTAAAAATAATATTAAACTCCTGCAATTTTCTACGACAGTTCAAACGTCCGTAGCTGTCGCGGCCATGATGTGACGTTGTTTACATCAAATTTTTTGCCCATAATAGAATAATTTTACTAATTGTATGAGTTCTAGTCAAGTAAAAATTGCAATAACTATATTATAATAAAATATTAGTGATACTTTAGGCACTTTTCAAATAAAAGTGTTTTTTGGACAGACAATGGTGTCGATTCTGTTGTGCACAAACTTAACTTATTTTAGGCTATTGCTATCTTTTACTAAAAGGCAGTGCGAGAAAAGGACGGCTATAGCTATGAACTAAGTTAGAGATGTCAAACTAGTTTATGCCTTGCGCTTCACCGTGTTTTTAGTCGACATGTTTTTACGTGCACCCTTCATTTGTATAGAAATATTAGTTCCAACTAAATTTGACAGCTCTAAATTACGTCTGTCTCTTTCTTGTTTTATTAGAGAGAAAAAGATAGCAATAGCTTTAATTTAGTTTAGTTTGTGCACAACAGAATCGACACCATTGGCGTTACTACCGGCGTTATCGAGGACGACGCGTTTTGAGAGTGCGTTCCGTTTCACCAAAAACATGCTACATAAAACAGTAAATTGTAATATAAGTGATGTATTAGCAACTACAAGTGTACCACAATGTTTTTATAGGCCAATACAAAGAGCTTTCGAGAACTAAGGATCAAATAGATATAAAGTGGCATTTGTATCAACGATAACTATAACAGAAAAGGCAAGCACTGGAATGATATTTATACATATGAACACTTCAAGTGTGCAGTTCAATGTGGCGTTGCTTGCCTGCACAGATAAAGTTGGTTGAAGCGTCACCGGCAACAATATACTATGTCAATCGGGTTGAAAGTCGTTGCAGAAACACGAGATGACTTATAAACGATTGTCACTTCTCTGAACCCTAAGGCCAAACACCAATTTCGATAGCACCACAACCTTGTCAAGATATTAGGGACATCAAAGAATGCAAGGTCTTCTTTGGAAGTCGGTAAGTAGCGAAAAAACCTTGGCAACATGATCAGTAATGTCTGAAATCGTCGCGTCTACATAAAACCACAATTTACGTACGATTGTTTGTGGCTGCGAGCTGTTCTCAGCGATTACATTATTATGTTCGTTGCAGATAAAATAACAGATCGGTCAGACGTTTAATATTTTTGTAGCGGGCACGACGGGCGTGTCATTTCTACTTAAATCATCATCATCATCATTTCAGCCGAAAGACGTCCACTGCTGGACATTGGCCTCCCCTAACCCCTAAGTGTCACCACATTGACCGGTCCCGTGCGACTCGCATCTCAGCTGATTCCCGCAACCTTCACCGGGTCATCGGTCCACGTAGTGGGAGGTCTCCCAACGCAACGTCTACTTAAATACATGTAGGAGATTGTTTTGAACTGTATGTACTAAATCAGGGTAAGGAAAAAAGCTTGGACCTATAGAAAATGAATCTTTGGAATTGGAAGAAAATGTACCAAATCACCATTAAGTTTTTCTACCAAGGTACCAGCTGTAGATGCGCAATGTGGAATAGGTACTCTTGTTGCGACCTTCATTGATGGGAAGGATTGAATATTTTGAACACCCCAATGAGTATATATATGGTCCTCCGGAAGAAGACTACCACCTACCCCGTAATTATGTGCCAACAACTTTGTTTTCCTATTTGAAGGTTATGTTTAGGGTCTTAAAGCTCATTATTGTTTGAAACAACTCCAGTGTCAAATGGGGTTTGCCGGTGAAAGCTGAAAGCAGATGGCGCTAGCATAGTTTGTTCCCAATCTGACCAATGAGGTCAAGCCATTTTGAAATATAAATGACATTACCATTACCATTACCATTTTCTACCAATGACGATGCTTGGAACAAACTATGCTAGTGCCATTAGTTCCACAGTTGCCATCCCCATTGTAAATAAACAAAAGTAAGTAGGTAGGTAAGAACTCGAAAAGGCATCATCTGATTAAAGATGCTTTTGCGTCTTTCCTTTTTTACATTGGGTTTAGCGCACACAATTTAGTTGATGCCAAGAAAACGTGTTTACGTATCCTAACAGCTCATACTGCGAAATGAATCATACAAAAATCTCAAGCTGAAGTATTACGCAACTAGTTCGCTATAGCGCAGATTGTATTGTATTGTACCTACCGAGTTAACAATCGTACAATGAGCCACGGTGAAGGCTTCCAATAAATGCAACACAGCTAAATTCTTGATAACATTACATTTACGCTCGCGGCAAGTGAACAAAACAAAACTAGGACTGAATATGTATTTCACCTTTCTATATTATGTAAAGTTCGTGTGTCTAAAGTGTCATTGTACAACGGTAGCGATCATGGAACAGTCAAAAATGTATTAAATTGACATAATGTTACCGAAAGGATTATTACTGTTGAATCTCTTCAAAGTTCGAGTGAATCGGCCGCAGCCCTAGGCCGCATCATCGCTTCACAATTTAGGCGAGTTGCGGCCAAACGCAAGTCAATTTAGTGTAAAAAAGTGGTTGTGGACGTACAAATCGCTGTCATCTTCCGTAAACATAACAAAGAGAAACACTGGCAGGACCTTTGGCACATTATTGAGTGTGAAGCACCAACTTTTTTGAACATCGACACAATTTGGATCATAGGCCTGAATTCCTGCCATGCCGACGTCGATCGCAAACGGTAGGTCGCGTACGTCAGCGAGAAAAACAGTAGCAACACACGACCTCAATTTTATGAAAAAAAAAAATATTGTTTTATTTATTTATTTAACACTTCAAGCACAAAGTACAGAGGCGGACTTAATGCCATAGGCATTTTCTACCAGTCAACCTTTAGGTGATGCAGAGACAAGCAGAAAAAAGAAATATTGCTATAACTTTAGACATTATTTACGAAGAAGAAAGGGGAATACATTTGTATGGAGAATCGCAGCCCCGGTCCCTGGTTTTCACGTCATACATAACTATTACTGAATATTCTAGTCTTTGTGCTTCAATGTATGTGCGTCAAAGGTTATCTCTGGCATTTTATAGATAGCTAACTATTGAAGGAGCTTCCTAGCTTGTTTGTGTCCTTTCTCATTATTTAACGATGCTTCTAATGTCGGAGATGAATGTGGTTTTGTCATGACATATTTGCAATCTGCAAGTCGTTTTGGTTCATTGGTTCCTATTTTCTGAAATATTACTGGTAGCAAAAGACTTTGATTAAATTACAGTCGTAATGGAAGAAAACATTAGTCTTCATATTTGTAGGTAGTACTGCAAAGTCATGCTTATCTTGTTTATTTTTGTATTGTACCAAGTTATTTCAACCGATTTGCTACTAATATTCCTGTAATTTTCTTCTTTAACATTTCTATAAAGCACCTGTACCTACATAACTACCACAAAATCAAAGAATTAACAGATCTTAACACCATCGAAAATAAAAATAAAAGACAAAATCAAAAATGTTCAGGTTCAAAATAGTAGATTATTAACCAAGGGGATAAAGCAGTGTCTTCTGTCGCGGGTGACGATTTAAATCGCGAGCGTAACGAAGGACTCGAGGGTTACTCCCGAGCGTAGCGAGGGTGTTAAATAAGACGACTCCTGAGTGTAGCGAGGGATTTAAGTTCACCCAAGACTAAGACAGCTTTATCACCGAGGAAAATACTCTACTTTTCGTACCATTTGCGAAAAAATTAACACAATAATAATATGAGATAAGCATGTATTAAAAATAATGACAATTAAAAATAAACTTAACGTTTATGTATTTGAAGAAAACAAAAACGCGGCAAATTACTAGACTAATATTTTTTTGTCGGAAAAGCAAAGGCATCAAGCTCATACGGCCTCGTCGGTTTTCGTAATTTTATTTAATAATCATAACTGCATAATAAATGCGTATTCCTTTTTCAAAAAGATGTATAATGCTTTATATACAAACTCAATGGTGTAAACACAGATGTAGTTCAGTATAAATTTCGGTAAGTATTCCAAATTTAAATCAAATTCTCCCCCTAGAGGATGAATGAAATTCACATGTATATACTAAGTCTACGGAAATTCAGTACAATTTTCTTTCCCTGTTTTTAACAGATTAAAAATGACTATTGTTATGTTCGCTTTTTGTGGCATAGAATGTCACTTTTTTGAGCAAGTGGTACGAACATTTTTGTATGACTTCCCAATGGCCGCTCTGTAATTATTTTTAATCTTTTTGCTTGGAACGAAAATAAAGATTGAAGTTTTTGACAGCGATGCAATGCAAAGTCACTCAGAGGTAAAATAATCGTTAGTCATCTAGCTCCCAAAACGCTTCAATGATCCGCTCATTCATCTAAATTACAAGACACGCGATCAATTCATATTTTAACTAAGACCTAGAACCATATTCTCACCTGTTGCACTTCAGCAGTAGTAGACCGGAACAGCTCAATATATCTAGCTCCAATAGACTTGCGGTGTCGAGACAACGCTTTAGGCGCGTCGTCTTCTTTAGAAAAGAGAACGAAGGCGTCTCCAGTGGCCCTGCCGTCGGCTCGACGCACGAACAGCACGCCTTCTGCTCCGTCCAGGACTAGGACGGGGTTGTCGCCCGTTGAGAAGAAGTCCAGCTGGAAATTGAGGTAGCTGTTAGTATACTGTGAATTGGCGGACAAAGAGTTCTGGGAAGGTGGCTTAGTTTAACACTGGACGGACACTAACAAGCACCTGTAAAACTAGCCAAAAATGGTCTTGGCTTGGCTTATAAATCAACGGTATCCAAGAAGACTGATGTGGACTTATACATAAATCTTTGTGTGTTCAATACTAGGTGAAGCTACTAGTTGGAAATGAGTCCTACTTTCAAGCATATATTGGCTGAAAGAAGTATTGATCACTAGGTATTCTCTTTGGAATCTACTTCGAAATAGAATGTCCGTACTTAGCTAATTTATAATAATTTTCGTATTTTTTTTCTGTAAATTGGTTTTCAGAACACGTCAAGAAAGTAAATATGTAGGTATAATTAGAAACTAGACAAGATGAAGTCGGTGTTTCTTTATCCGACTTCGCTGAGAAAAAGCACCGAAACAAACTTAGTCGGCAAAGTCTCTTTTTAAAATCCAGAAATAATCTTTTCAGAACCATGCAGATTAGTGTATCTGATGGTGTAAGATATCTAGAAAATACCGTCACAAATGTCATTACATCTAGTTCAAGTTTATTAATAATATCATAACAGCAAAGGTTAGATAAGTTAGGTAAGCTGCCACCTAATCTGAGCAGCTAACCCGGAGGTTATGGCGTATCTGTGAAGTTGACAACATATTATCAATTCGACGCTTTTTGATTGGCTGACAAGAATATTACATAGATCGTAATGTTAGAAGATTGTGGTTTAGAAATAACATGTATTAGTTGAGATCAAACATAATTATATTAAAATCAGAATACAATTGTGAATTGGTGTTTAGATGGAAACGCACACTGTTATCACAAATTCCGTACATAATTCTAGCCCTTGATATTTTGCCGGTTATTAAAAAACAGCTGTCTGTTTTATGTCAAAGTTCAGTACTATACGATCAAAACGTGTGTAGTCCAAAAATACCAATTTATACTCACTACTTGTTGTGGTGTCGCATCGTAAGGCAATCCTCTCATGCGCACGATGACTTGAGCCCCACGTGAGAGGAACGCGGCCGCTTCGCAAGTGGCGCCCCCTGCTACTGACAGGAAGTCTTCGCCGCTTGCACGGTACACCTGGATCAGAGACAAGAGGATTTTGTAGAGATTTAGGAAGTCTTTGGAAGGATTTTAAAAGCTTACTTACTGATCAAAAGATTAGGTCACCAATCTGATAACTTTGGTAATGCAAATTTAGTTGGAATTAATCTTTAAAACATGAAGGATTTGAAAAGAAGAAAGCTCTTCTTGGTCTCAATAAGGCTCTGCTTATGTCATGATATTAAGTGCATGTAGAGGTTCTAAGTTCTCCACCAAGTCGGAGATGAGAAGAGTGGAACACACACACTCTCGTCTCTCCTTCGATTGGAATCGAATCGAATCTTGCACATCTCCCTCCACACCGCTCTGCTCGACTCCGCTTTGGTAGAAATAGGGCCTCAGGGCCGGCGCACAATGGCGGATCAATTAACAGACTGCGCGCGGATGCGCGTGCCTCCGCGCGAATGCGTGCTTTCTCGGATTCATTGATTTTAGATATTATTTCAATGAGGACACTGTCGATAATAGTTTGACAATGAAAAATGCTCTGCGCTGCGCTCCGCCATATGTGCGCCGGCCCTTATTCAAGTCAGAGGCAAGAGGCCTTCAATTAAAAAAAGAAATGGGCTCCGAGCTGGCTTCCTTATGTGTTTGTTTGTTAGCTGCATCTGTCTAACTGGTATTTTATTTGCAAAGATTACAAATGCTTCTTTAATTACGAAGGTTCATGCTTACCTCAATGTACCGCGATCCGATATGGTGCTTATGTCGTTTGAGCGCCATGTCTCTGTGCTCCTGAGACACGAACCGCACCAGCGCCTCGCCGTTGCGTCTACCTTGAGGCGACAGGCACAGGGCTACGCCACCCCTGGCGAAAACAAGAAGAAATAAGCATACGTCAGGATACTGTCCTCTAAAGTAAGATAAAAGTAAGGTTAAGTTACAACTCGTATCAGAAAATGAATGGAACCTGTATGAAAGGAAATGGATGGTAAAAGTTGATAATTTTTATGTGTGTGGATAGACTGAATGCAGAAGACGGAAAATTGGCAGTTGTCGCGCATTTTGGCAGAGGTCTGCGTTCAGCAGTGGAGTGCAACAATTGGTCCTGTTAATTATTCAGGACCAAGAGAGAATTATATTACCTAGTCAGGGTAGTTATAATTTCCATTTATATTTTTGCCGTACTCCATCATCATATTAACTCTGTTTCCGATACTCACTTGGCAACATTGAGTCCTCGGAAGAATTTGGCGATATCCTGATCTGATGACTGCCACGGCAGGCCCCGCGCGCGTACTATGCAGTTGCCGTCTATTTCATCGTCTTTTGAGCTGTAACAATACAAAATAGCACGTTATTTATTTGTCTAGATAGATGCATAGAATAGTACATAAACACATCAAAAAAAGTTGTGAAAAAAACATCCAGACGAATTGATTTTGGAAGTCGATTAAAGTTAGAATCACGCGGTCATCAATGCTCCAGTGGTTAAAAACAAATGCTGTCTGAAACCGCCATGTTATCCCAAATTATGTAGTAAAGCATGGTATCAGTCATCTCTGAGAATCTTCCAAATATGAGTGTGTTACTATAAATACGCTGTTCAAGACGAATCTTTTTGTAAACAAGAACAATAAATTCGACAAGAACGTGTGAAAATTGCGCATTTACCGAACTTGGTTAGTAAGCCTTGAAAAGTTCGCGAAAGTACGGGCCAAGGTTAAAGAAAAGACGAAGATATCTATGCCCAAAGATATTTATAAGACTTATACGAGTGGACATTAAGAATATTTTCATACAAACATTTTGGCCCGAACATTTTTGATTTTGACTCACGAATGCTACTTGACAAACGCGCTTATGACACTAGACAGACCGATTTGCGTATTGGATTACGATTTTTTCTATCGCTCGTGCTATATTAGAATGTCTTTGTTTGCGTATCATGAAAGTATTTCCTATTTATAATTACTTAAAGTACTAGAACGTTATCAGCCTCATTAAAGTGGGACAAACTGTAGAAGTAACGGCCAATAAATGTAAAAAATAAAATCAAACAATGACATTTTGCTATCGAAATTACACGCTGATTATATTAACCCGTTGATTTTCCAACGGAATATTATTTTTTACTGAGTATATAGCTTATAATATTAAACGTTGTTTTGAAAATATTTTCGTGGTGATTGTGGTGAACTTAATAATGGTCGTTTGTACTTGTAAGCAGTTTCTAACTCAAACAATAATATTATTTGTAAAAAGCCTATTAAAGCGGATATTAGGAATATTTTCAAGCAAAAATTTTGACATCAAGATATCTACCAAGTCGAGAAGAGGCCTGCGTGAACAGTGTCTTTTTTTGATGATTGATTTTCGCAGGTCATTATGAGGCTGGCTTCTGCTTAACCGGACTATCCTGACTCCCTGACATCCCGACTCCGACCAGGGGCAAAAACATTACAAACTAAACGACCATACACGTTTAGGGCAATAGAGTGAAATGAGTGGTTTTTTGCGATTTACAAAAAATCTATTAATTGCACTAAAAAAATCAATAATATAAGACCTGCTTTATAGTTAGTTATGTTAGTATAAAAAGTTTCATGATCTAATTTGAAGTATTTTATGATTGCCAGCGGTTTAGTTTAGAGGTAACTTTGGGATTTTTTTCTATCGAGAAAATTTTATGGAATCGTGTTTTCGCCAAATATTAACATTAATCCTCAACTTTACCATATATATATTTATTTCAAAATTAATGCTGCAGTATTTTAGGAGTAACGGAGGATCATGCTAAGCCATTTGAGGTAGTATAGGCCCTTAAGTACCCCACATAGTATTCTAGGAACCCCAGAACGTTCATAAAACAAGAATAGTGTAGTCTTTTGTCCTAAATCCAACCCGTCCGTGCGTAGCAACAGTATTTTAATAAAATGAAAGCAAAACAATGGTTTCTAGAAGCTATAATTTTGCGCCAGTTCGCATGACGTCCGTAACATAGAATGCATCGTAAAATTTACTGCTTAGGTCATCACTATTATTTTATGATTTTATTCTTGTTATAATTTTGTTGGGTGAGCTAAATGTGAGATTAGTGTTGAATTGTGAGTTGATCACTTCTTAACTGTTGACGTTGTTGTAAAATACGAATTGGAAGTACCTAATTTTGTTTGAAATACATACCTAGATGTAATAAGTCTTCATATAATATTAAAGAAGCAATGGGCGCATTGTGGGAAATATCATGACAAGGGCGGAACGAGGTTACCCATTTTACTGATAGAGAATATGAAAGAAGAAGACATTGCGAATATTGAGAGTAGTTAAATATAGGAGGTTAATGAGAGAACTATGTGAACTAGTTACCATCTTAAAATTTGAATTAAAACCTTTTAGTAAAACTATAATCGTTTTAACAGATCCTTATTAGTACAGTATCCTCTAACTAAACGACAGTGATATACTCGTAGGGAGGCTTTTGGCGTTCAAATGATGCACAGAGGGGCGGCGCTGTTGGTGAATATTTGTGAAATGCATTGTAAAAACAAGATGGCCGTCTTACTTCTTATTTCGGTCACTCGCCAAAAGGCCCTTATTCAGCTATATCTATCTATGTGAAACGCAGAAGCTTCGTATGGTCCATCGTACTGCATAAGTGTCACTCGCGGAACAGTAGAGGTTCGTCTACATTTAATTTTATATCAGTCACAAATCAAGTTATCAGTGGACTCGGAGCAGCTGCCATATGACCTACACATCTAACACATCGCAATGGAATATACCTAAGCTTATCTATTGAAACCTAAACTAAAATAATACTACTAAGGTAAAAGTACGTATTCCCGTTAGTGTACCAGTACCCGTTAACATGTCAGTTTTTTTATTATTGCACTTTTCTACCAAAAATAAATCAAAGTTTTCGAATTTGGCAACATTGACAAAAAAGTTTAATGGCGTCAAAACCATGCGATTACAAAAGTTTGCTCTAAGAAAATATTATGTAACTTCAAAGTTCTGTGAGTGAACTACGAAACCACCACGTCGCATTGATCAGCTAACCATACTGAGACAGATAACGTTAAGCTATGAGTGTTAATTTTATAAAATATTTATGTATATTATTTTGCGATATAACCTATAAATTGAGGTGAATCTAATTGAGAAATAAAGATTTTTGGCGTTCACATCTATTGGTACTAACAAACCCCTACTTGACCTAGTATCGGAATATTTACACTATCAATGAATGATAGTGGTGACTTAGACCTTTGGTAGCACTAGTTTAGGTCCCGACTTCGCCTGTCGAAGTAACATATCCTATAGCATTCAGTTATAGTGTAGTTTCATATGTGAAAGAATATTTGAAATCGGATGAGTATTAGTTACGGATATTAACCTCCTATATTCAAAATTACTTCTACTTTATCCTTTACAATATTAGTATAGAAGGCGTTACAGATTTTTACGACTTGACGAAACATCACATTTTTTAGAGTGCAGTGTTAGTAACTATCCTATGTGTTAATCTAGGTTAGATATTGTACATACCTGAATTATCACAAAGGAGACATTTTACCCCCGTTTATAGTTATATATATACTAGCTCTTCACCCGCGACTTCGCCCGCAAAAATTGTGATAGCTCGGCTAATTTGCATGATTTAAATATAATTTATAACCTATGTTAGTCGGTGATAATGTAGCTTCGTAACGGTGAAAGAATTTTTAAAATCGATCTAGTTGTTTTTTTGATTGGATGAACCAAATAGGTTTAATAGATTTTTCCTGAAAGAGTAACAAACATCCATCAATCTATCCATCCTCGGTAACTTTCGTATTGATAAAACTTATGTGTCACACACATACACAATACACGAACATAAACAGAAACACACTGAAACGTATACTAATAGTCGTTTTTACCCGACTACGACAAAGCCAAAAGGAATGGTTCTGATTATCATATAATGATGGATGGTGAAAACTTCACCAAAATTCGTGGCATAGTTTAGAAAAAACAACGCAGCCATACAAACAGACACGAAAACTACCCACGAAAATGAACGTTTATTCTAAATATTTAATTATGCATAGATACAAATGAATGATATTATCTAGCGATGCACTTGACCTCAACCTTTAATTATACCATTATATACCACAAATACATATGTTTGCTAGTTAAACAACGTGCGTTTATTACCTTATCTTGATTTGAAAATCCACAGGAAAATCAACCGCGGCAATTGGAATTGATAATGCATTGATTGAATTCAAGATTGTCATAATCTGTTGGTTAATTTAATAGACGTTCTGTTGATGCCTATCTAGTCTAGTGTGTGGTTTTTCAAGTTACAATTGGTTAAGAATCGAGCAATTTTTAAAATGTTGCATATTTAAGCATAATTAACATAAAATCATGCCTGTAATCCCCGAAGTGTTAGGCAGAAGTGAATATAGCATACTACTGCCATCAACCGGGCACAAATGCAGACTCCGTGGCTGCGACTGAGAAATTCCTGAAGGAAAACCCAATAACACTTTGGGAGACCCGGGAATCGAGCCCAGGATCTCATGCTGAGTAGTCGTGCTTGCGACCATGTTACGAAGATATAGGGGGTCAAAGTTCGAACTTTTTCACAAGGTTTAATGCTATAATAAATTTACTTTAAATACATACAGTATTATTTAATCAGCACAGAGTGTTTTGATTGCGATACAATACATTGCGTCCTACCGCAAAACGTGATTTTTCACCCCAAAATAAAAGTCGTTTCTTAGCAATATTTTTTGCCTAATACAGAATGCTTGGTTGCCTTCGCGATGGGTCCGTTTTCTTACACCTTGTAAGAATTAGCTTCCACTTCTTCTTCTTTTTCTTCTTCTTCTTTTCTTCTTCTTTTCTTATCATAACAAAATAACAAATGTGCCCAATTTTATCTAACTATACAATGTTTCTATTATTTTATCATAGTGACTTGTAAATAATACTTTAGCTTTAGCACTGAAGCAATGTGCTGATATAACATATAATAATTATAATTATTTAAGTACTTTTGTCATATTTTGTTTTATCAATATTCTTAAATCCTTGGACCCAAAATGTGATAGCGAAACTTTACAGAGACTATTACTTGTGGATTATGAAATGTATCATGGTTGATATTGGATAAGTATATGAATGTTGTTCTTAGAGGAAGACTAAAGAAGCGATGGATGGACTGTGTGAAGGGTAAAATGGCTACAAAGGAGATGCCTGCTGAGATGACGAGTAATAGAGAAGTATGGAAGAAGAAGACATGCTGCGCCGACCACAATAAATTGGGATAATGGCAGGAGAATGAAGAAATGAGGTAGAAATATTTAGTTAATTGTGATTAACCATTTGCTGTGTTAATCACAATTAGATTTCTATACACGCAGGAGGGTAATGGTAAACTTGAGATGATGAAGAGCCATTGATACCTTCCTTCGCTAGTGATAACAAATCGCGTGACGGACGGCCCACACTTCCTCACACTGAGGAGGCTCAGCATTGGGTACGTTATTATAGGTTGATACGTGGAGAAGCAACAGATAATACCAATACGGAAGCATTCAAAGACTCCTGTAAGAAGCCAGTCTTCACCATAGTGGAAAAGACACAATCGTATAAGTTATTGTCATTTCATTATGATTATAATAATAAGTACATGTGACGGTCCCAAGCAGACAATGTCTATTATGGATGACAGAACCAAAACATCTTGAACAATGATGTTACAACACTGACCTGACACTTGATATGACCATGGTCTATAGGGGTTTTGAAGATAACATAACACCTGATTTTCTAGAAGGGTTGAGCAGAGCACCTTTAGTAGACACCCACATTTCACTAGCTGTGTTTTAGTCCCAAGTAGTAAAGTTCACCCTATTGGCCCAACCGGGAACAAACACAGATTCTGGGCGGCTACAAATAAATCAGTGATGAAAAAACCGAATAACACTTACTGGCTCGACCTGGGTATCAAGAAGGAGACAAAGAGATAGATAGAGAGAGAAAGAACATTACGCCAACGAGACAATCAGGTATTAAAAACGTTTTTAATTACTCTATCTAGATTTTAGAATTTATTTATTAGCTGAAAAATTTCTATATCTAGAATTTTTTCAGCAAATGAAAAAAATCTTGGATGCATTGAGCTATTGGACTATCTTTGTAGGAGAGATTAGGAAATCTAGAATAATTTGAATTTAGCTACCTATGCAGATTATTTATCATCAGCCACGGTTCCTATGGCGACTTGTCAAAACAACGAGATTTGTGAAAACATAAGCCTCAGCATGAAAAGGGTAATAGAAGGGACTTTAGGTTTTGCGCAGACGACGGACTTTTTGTGCGATCGAGTCTGTGGCGCACAAAATGTCTGCATGGCATACAAAAAGTCCGTCGCGGATTTTACGCAGACTCAACGCACACGACGCACATCTTCATGGTGCAGATTAACCCACAGAGTACATTATCTTTATAGGTATTGATTAACCACTAACGAGTGCAGATTGTATATTATAAGAAGTGTGCGCCATCTGCGTTAGCACGCGTTGGAGCAAACGTACTATTTTACCGCGCACTTTTTGTGCGGCGCGGCGCGATCTGCCAGAATGACACGGAATTTTTGGCCGCCGCCGGTCTTTTGCGCGTATGCGTTACCACATATAAGCTTAGGTTCTCTTTTCACAGGCTAAAAAGTGCGTCACGGATAGTCTGTCGTCTGCGCAGGCCCTTAGAAGACACAATAATCGTTAGAAAAATAAAATGTTATTTCTATCATTGAAGAACACGATAGAAAATGTAACACACACGAGGCAAATGATAATGGAAAAAAAAATCTTTGCCATGATCTTGAGAAGATAACCTAACTTATGAAGATTTTCCACAATGAATACTATTTATGAATAACTCTGCAGGGTTCTTTGTGAATGTCACATTCCCTTACCATGAGATGAAATATCAATGATCTTCAGAAAGGATGACGTAGGTTAAACGAGAGCTACAGATGCTTCACGTGAACTCCAAACGGCCATTTTGTCAGTAATTTTGATGGCTCCGTATTAAATTACTACCTTAAGCCCGCGGCTTCGCCTGCGAGGAGTTCGATAATAGGGAATATGCAAGAATTAAAAACTTTATTTATTCCTTAAAAATGCCTTGTATTGTCCTATATAGACACTGTGGTACACTCGTTTAACTTTCTAATACAACACTAATTTTACAATTTAATATTTTATGTAGCGTATTTTTGGTGAAACGGAATACAAATTCAAAACGCATCGTCGCTGGTAGTGACGTCAAACGCTTTGTGTCAAAGAAACACTTTTATTTGAAAACTACTTAAAGATTCACAAAGATGTTATTATAATATTGCTATTGCAATGTTTGCTTGAATATAGCACATCACAATATTATATTTAGTAAAATTATTATATTATAGGTAAAAAATAAGATTTAAACAAGGTAGATAAATGAAGTCAACCGCTTTGACAGGAATGGCTGCGACAGTCATGGATGTTTGAACCGTCGTCGTAGAAAATTGTAGAAGATTAATACTTTTTTTGAGCGACATGCATATTCCCTACTGTCCCACGGGATCATACTACCGGGATAAAAAGTGTATCCTTTTTGTTTTTCAGGTTATAAACTATCTGTATGCTAAATTTCATCCAAATCCGTTCAGTCGTTTTTGCGTGAAAGAGTAACAAAACATCCAACATCCAAATCCATCCATCCAACCATCCTCACAAACTTTCGCATTTAGGTATAATATTAGTAGGATGTCTAGTGGTAGGAATAAAAACTTAAAAGTTTTTAAAATATCAAACAGAAGAAGTCTGAAAATTGGCGTTCTTAATGGAGAGGCTAACTGTGGAACTAATGGCGCTAGCATAGTTGGTACCCAAACATCGTCATTGGTTGAAAATGTGGTAATGTCATTTTATATTTCAATATAGCTTAACCTCATTGGTCAGATTGAGACCAACTATGGTGGCGCCATCTGAGATTTACTTTGCCTTAGCCACCCCATTTTAGTCATTAATGTCACTAAAACATAACACACTTCAAACTTGGGAAACGCAGAATTAGAACTCACAATCAATCACATACTTAAGTACATCAAGTAAAGTCGAAAACGCAAATTCAGAAGCAAATTTCTCCTAACTTATCTAAAACCTACTCGATTCGGATCAATAATATTGCAAACAGCGCGTTACAAGTAGAAACACAACAGCAAGCCGTTCCACGCCGATTTGTATTTGAAATTAAAACTAGCAGTGTGTTGGCTCCTTATCTTTCTGCGAACGAGGTGACGCATCGCCCCAGCCGAACATACAGGTATTGGAAACGGAAATTGAAGTCTTTAATCCGACAAATCGTCGTTGAAGTTCAACGCTGCGTAAGTAAATTTTTGGCAGTTTTGACATTTTGATGCCGTTTGCTGGAGTATCAGAACACGCGTTGTTTCAGCTAATCAGAAACAAGCAACGTCTCTATCTAATTTAGAGAGAACACAAATTAAAAAATGGTTTTGTACTGTTACCTAGGTACAAATATGCAGTTTATTCATTCTCCCGTAAAGATGCTATTTTTGATGTATGTGGTGTACAATTACAATGACAATTTCTTCCCTGAAGTTCTAATACCACGTACGTCAAAAATAGCACCTTTTCAAAACCGCCTAAAATGACGAACGTGTCGTATTAAAACTTCAACGACGATGTTGTATGAACCGACGATAGTATACAAACCGGAAGGAACACAAGAGGTTACAACGTATTCAGTACATCATTCTGAACCCCTCACATAGAAATATTTCACCGTTTTATTTTAAACAGCTGTTCCATGCAGTTTGACCGACAGTCGTTATAACCGTGTATTAGCTCACATCAGGAGAGGGCGGATTGTGAGCAATCACCTAACAGGTCAAAACAAGTAAACAAATCACTCATTGTTACTGCATCCGCTTCGTCTGTTTCAAAGACGTTATTGATCCCCGTTTTCACTAAACTACTGCTACAGGTAATAAGTCTAAAAATACGACGACCAAAGTTACTTATAAGTATCTTGTTATAGTAACTGGGTTGTCGAAGTCAGATAGGCAGACGCTCCATGGAATATGACTTATATTTTGCTGCATCCGATAAGACTGGAAGCCGACCTTAATGTAGTTGGGAAAGGCTAGGCAGATGACGATGATCACCAAGCAAATAGCGTAGCTCTTGCCACCGAGCAAAGCACCTGTGTGGCTACGTCCTACTAAGTATTTGATTGGTGACTTGTATTGAAGAATTGTGAGAATTGCAAATCGTATTCGCAAGAATTGTTTCACAAACACCTCTTGAATTTGCCGTTTTTGGTTGTTTTCCTAAGCTTGGTTTAGATATGCAAACCATGTTGTGGAACGGCTTATTTTCAAATTAAAGCTAAATTGGAATTTTCTAACAACACTAAAGTTTTAGATCAATATAATTTCAAAACAACACTGAAGGCGAAATCCAGAACGAAAAAAAAAACTATGCGATAGTAGGTAATATTCATTGATACACTTGTTTAATCTAATTAATGACATTAATTTTGATTTATCAGACGGTAACATTAACTTTATCTTCATCTAGATAATAACAGAGCTAAGCAATGCTTACTTATTGTAAAATCATTTCTATCTGATAAGCGACCAAACGTCTCAAAACCCAAATATTTACCAATTCTTCTGCATTATGTGGCATGTAAGGTATTGTCCACATTTCCACGAAGAAGACAGAATGATAATCATTTAAGACAGAAGATTTTTTGTATGTAGGAGTCTAGGACATGCCGGTTTCCTCACGATGTTTTCTTTCACCGTTTTGAGAGCAGTGGTGATGAAATAAACGATGACGTCACACGAGAGATTAATTAGTCATTATAGACTTGTTTTCAAACATCCTGTGACTAGTGTCGATGTCACAGTGACGCGTCACGTTACGCGTCAGTTTTGCCACTCATTGTTGAAACAATTATGAATCCCTACGATCATAAGTTCAAACGGGTAATACGTACAAAAACTAATTTCATAATTAAGTTTCAGTAGCAGTCCAGGTAAAAATATATTATGTAGTTTATGGGACAGACGAAGAAATGCTGTAAACCTTCACGGTAAAAAACTAAACTTATACCTACTGTCATTTAGGGGATATCTCCCGTGATTATTAATTATATCAACTTTATGAGTACAAAACAATTAAAATCACTGAAGATATGCTGTAAGTGACATTATAAGTTTAGACCAAATAATGTTCTGAAGTTAGCATTCTTCAAAGATAGTCGTTTTAATTATTAAGACTGAAATATCCAAAAGTCATCAATGCTAAAGGCGTTTGAAACAGTCAACCTTATTGCAAACTCACGATTAAAGTTTCAGTACATAAATTGGGCAGAAGTCAATTAGTCAATTGAAAAATAAACAGTAGTTAAAACAAATCAATGAGGTTTTAGTGTGGATTCATATCTACAGTAGTTCCCCAAGGCACTATTTTTGGCCCTCTGTTAATCATACTTTAACATCGGTGTATTGTTACTAGGGCACATTTGTTAACAGTAATTTTAATATTACTGTAACTTAATTACATAATTTCACGACTAAATTCCCCGAAAGGATCGGCAGATGTAAATAAACGTTAAGCTTTATGTCATACTTTGCAGCTTCGCTCGCGTATGGTCGGAATTTATCCCACGAGAGCGTCCTGTTTTAAAAATGTACCCTATGACGCTCATTTACTAGTTTTAGTTTAATGTTACTACTTGTTTATGTAAATTAAGAAGGTCAGAGTAAGTAAAATTGTATTTTTAAATACATATTTTAATGACACTCGGAAATAATATTATCTTCCCAATATTGAAAGAATTTCGGAATCAGACCAGTACCTAGTTCCGAAGATTACCCCCCTACATCCAAACTAACAAACTTCACCTCTATATCATTTTAGTGTAATAGAATTGTAAATAGTGTAGATTAACAAGGGGCCAGTCCATTATCAAAAACCAGGAACAAATCCAGAATCAGAGCCAACCGCTCTTACTACTGTTTTCTTACAAATAAACCCAATATCAGTTTACCAATCTTTTTTTTTTTTTTTTTTTTCTTTTCGGATGGGAAATCATCAAATGACTTCTCCCGCTCTGGGCGGAGCAGGAGGGAGTGTCAGACTTTTACTGACTAAAACCCATCCATGTTCCTTCATCGCCCTTTGTGTTCCGGGGCCACGGTATCTCTTTCGAACAGTCCCGCAACCCCGGCAGGCATCGGTCCTTGCGGACCCCTTCCTTTTTGCTGACTCTCTTTGAGGCGCGCGTGGAACACGAACGCGCCGTCGACACGGCCTGTCGTCATGAGACGGACGGACGGCGAGCTAGCCCATAGCCCACCGTCCACAGGCCCGCGCCTACGGTGGCCGGGGGCCACGTGGTGGCCCCCGACGCCCGGGGCGTCTCCCGCGGCGGCCGGGACGCTGTGAGGTTCTCTCCCTCTCACGTTCCGCCACCTCCTTCTCTAGCATTACTGCTTCGCAGAAGGAGGTGACGGCGTCCCATTCCGTCTCGATCAGTTTACCAACCTGAGGTTTGCACATAGTCAATCAGGATCAGCAGTAACACTTACACGTCACTATGACCAGTTCTGACACTCAATATTATCGTCCTCCTACCCTTGTCTATGTTAGGTTCTTCCATTCTCTCCAATCAGACGTCACGCTATCATTCACACCTCTTTCTTTGATATAAAATTCTTCCACGAACTGCCTGCCTCATTGGTGTAGTGGTGTCAAGCGCGACTCTTAAGCATAAGATCCTGGGTCTGATTCCTAGATCGGGCAAAGTGTTATTTGGTTTATTGGAATTTCTCAGTAGCAGCTACGGAATCTGGATTTGTGCCCGGTTGATAACTGGCGAAATTTGGGTGTAAGTACTATTAGGTACACCTCACTCCTCAGCTTGATTAATAAAATGATTATCAACCCTTGGGGTATACAGGGTGTAAACAACCTCATCACGAAGCCGTCCACCAATCATTCTGTACATCAAACTAAGTAACTTAATGGAAATATTATTGCAGGGCAGCGACTTTTTTTTTGGGGTGAAACATCATGTTTTTTGATAGAACTCAATGTAACGCACTCAAAACATTGTGCTGATGGATGGATTGAATAGTAATAGGTCGTGGAGGTGTTTAAGGCTGGGGTATCTGCTAAATTAGCAACTCTATTTGTGGTGGTTCAAACTTCGTTTGAAATACTGTTGGAATAAAATTCTAATCAGCTTGCACTACAAAGTGGTTGTTACGTCAGTCACTGCGGGCCGAATAGTGCGAAATTAGTGGTTTTTATTTAATTGTAGCCTAATAAATCATTGGATCAAAATGCCAATTATTGTACACTTTGTAAAGAAAAAAGTGACAAATATTTGTGTGAAAAAAAAATACTACTACTAAATGCCGTTTATGAGTAGTTACGAAATTTCAAAGAAAAACTGTTTCACTTTGAATATTTTTTTCACATAGTAATAATAAAGTTAGAATTATTTCAATTATACCAATTAAAGTTTAGAGTCTAATAAGCAACATATTTTTTTTTGCACATTTTATTCACTCATCAAAGAGGAGTTACATGGAGAAAACCTCTCGTTAGCAGATACCACCCCCTTAAAGTAAAAATCTTACATTAAAAACTTGTACTTTTAAAAAAACTTATCAAAAAGTTGGAACTTTGACCCCCAATATCTCCGTAACTAGAAGGTTCCCAGGTATGGTGTATAACAAAAAAATGATCGTAATGACGCGACGGGGAGAACAGTGCCTTTCGACTTCCTTCTTTAAGAGGTTTTTTGCATGTATATGTATAACAGGCGTAATGTTATGTTATGTATGTTAATTCCTTCACAGTCCAGAGGCAGCGATGAGGAAGAACAAAGTGAAGAGTCCATCTTTGCTTTCCATTGATTTTCCTTTTCTCTCCGTCCATTTTCATTGTTTTACAGTCATCGCTCTTTTAGTTACAAGCGCTGCAATTGTGCATGTTACTAAAGTATTTCATAATAACAATTATTATATGTCTTGTTTGTATCTTTAGCCCACAATTACAACGAAATCAGCAGAATCCAGTATTGTAGGCATTGTAAGGTATGCAAATTAAAACCGCCTTTTTAGCCATTTATTCCTAACTGTTGTTGCTGACTAAACAATCGCATGTGTTGACAATTTTCAATCCGCATCGTGTTTTGTTTGTCGATGCTTGCGAAACTTGACGAATAAAAAACGGCGTATGTTTTAGACTTTATATGCGTTGTTAGAACGGATATTTTGAGTCAGCGATATTTTGAATTGTCATCGCAGTAGGAATCTATGTTGACTTGTTATACAGGTGTAAAAGACCTCATCACGAAGCCTTCAACCAAGCATTCTGTACATTAAACTAAATAACTTTACACAAAAAATATTACTGGGAAACGACTTTTTAGGGGGGGAAATCATGTTTTGTGGTAGAACTCAATGTAACGCACTCAAAACATTGTCTTGATGGATGGGTTGAATAGTACGGGGGTCGTGGAGGTGTTTAAAGTAATACTTACATTAAAAACTTTTAATTTAAAAAAAACTTGTCGAAAAGTTGGAACTTTCACCCCCAATATCTCCGCAACTAGAAGGTTCCCAGGTATGGTGTAGAACAAAAAGTGATCGCAATGACGAGGAGAAGAAGTGTCTTTCGGCTTCGTTAAAAGGTGTTTTACACCCTTTAGATGTTTTCCTGATTCTGATAATATATGGTCAGTGTTAAAAGCTAGTATAAGCTTGCTTTTCCAACTCCTCCGCTATTATTTTCTGATTAACTTCGTTGCGAGATCTAAGATAATTAAATTGTTTCTCTGGGACTTCGTCGAGCTTCATTGTCTCGGCGCTTTTCTGGTGGCCGCCACTGTTGATTCTGGCTTTCACTTTTGGCTTCGTTAAGAGGTGTTTTACACCCTTCCTATCAATTCTGTGTTCGTTATTTAATACCCCCATGGGAAAATGGAGTGAGTTTTTGTATGTATTTAATTCTAAGTATTCGTATCTTTTTTTAATTGCAATTTTATTTACTGCAATTTAAAAAAGGAAGATGTCTGTTTTTATAATTATTAGTGATATTGTAAACACAGGCAATTGTATCTAATAAGACGTCAATAAATGCAACTATGTATTTTAAAAACATTTTGGTAGTAAAACAACAACTCCTTTAACCGATAATTACTTAATTTAGATTACTATAATATTGGTTAAAAGTAGAAATTGTAAGTTCAACAACGATCACTTTCTATAATTTCATGAATACGAAACATTATAATGATGTACTTAGCTCTTAGCTCTTAGCTTACATGGGTCAGTGCAACACGTTTTTTTCTTCCAAACTCCCCTGTACGCCCGTCACGCTATCATTTATTCCGTTTGCTTTCATTTTCCACACACAGTCCATCGAACTTTTCTTTGATCTTCCTCCCTCTCCATCCATCAACATTTTTATTTATGTCACTGTATTACTCACATTGTCTCATCCCTCCTCATCACATGTCTATACCAAGACAGACCTTTCAACTTTTCTGTAACTAACGCAACTTTCAAACTTCCTCTAATTATAATAATTTCTTACTTTATTCATTATTGACACTACACACATTGATCTCAACTTCTTCACCTCTGCTAAATTTTAATGCAATCTTCTTTCATCCATGTTTTTCACAGCCTAGCATTTCGAACCATACAGTACGACCTGCAGGGCTATTACGTATCTCTGTTGACAGCTCGAAAGGATAGTAACTGGGCTCAGTGTACATCAATTAACTGTCAAAAGGTTAGTTTCGTATTATGTATGACTAGTCGCGATCAAATATGACGTCAATGGTTGTCATCGTGGCTGATATTCACCGTAACTCATTTTGACAGACGGTTTCGCATCGATACTTATATTATTTCGATTTTGTAAGCATAGTGGACAACAAATTGATGACAACTGAGTTTGAAGTGGCTTTCGTGAAAGACGTTACACCGTACCCGGGCTGTTAGTCACCGTAAAGTGATATCCAGTCTGTGCGATACGTACCTAATACCAATATTATGACATTGTCGGTTGTCATCAAATTTCGGTGTACAACCGAAGCTTAATAGTCACTGGATATCAGAAAGATAAGTAATAGGCCTACTGGTTTAATCACGGACTTGTTAATTCCTATAAAACATTCTCAATTTAAATCAACATTTTTCTTCCTAAAACAAAGTGCGATTATCCGCAAACGTCGTCACCATGCGTCCTGTTAGCGACCGTCTCACGTTACAAGCACCGGAACGCTTGCGCACTATAAATCTTACAAATGTGTTCCGTAGAGGTTGTAACTCGAACCTTATCGAATGAGTTTTTTTTCACCAAAAAAGCAGGGACGAATTGTGTGGAGGTGCAAAAAATTATCGCTTGTTTGTGTTAGGCTATTTTTTTGTATGTTGAAGAGTGTAGAATAGAACGTTTGTTAGATTAGTATTATCGGCCTAAAATATTCCCATTGCTGGGGCAGAGACCAGATTTCTCTTCTTCGTGATCACGAGTGGGCAATTTATATGTTCTGGTTTTCGGTACAGAGCGACTGCTGACCATGAGGTCCCGGGTTCGATTTCAAGTTAGGGCAAAGTGTTATTGGATTTTCGGATTAGGCACTTTTCAGTAGTAGCCACGACGGATTTGTGCCCGGTTGATGTCAAAAGGCTCGCCCCCTACATAGCACTTTAACATACTAGCGAAGTGTGGCTGTACCTAGGTACTATATTTGGTGCATTTTCGCCTAACCCTTCGGGATTACAGGCGTGATGTTCTATGGAATAGCTTTACCATATCAACATTCACCTATATCTCTAACTATGGTTGGATATGTGGTCTTACAGATGAAATGATTCCTACTATAATGCTGTGACGAATGTGCGACTCTATACCTGTATTTTATTTGTACATATACATTATGTCAGTGCTAGATAAGTAATTGGAACAATGTATACTTATAATTTATTGTGATAAAAGGTCGATCTAAGGTATTGCTGTTTGTTTTAGACATTATTCTTTTGACGGGGGACTGTACCACCGTTTCTTCGATAGCCGTGATAGCATTATCAGACTTTCGGGCTTCTGACTGTTCGTAACGACTGTCAAAGATCTAAAAATGACAGCCGGGACCAGCGGCTTCACATGCCAAGAGCCACAAGGAACCTTAAATCTATAATCATCTTCGTCAGTGATGTTTACATTCTGTTTAACCTCTTAGAGGTCATAGCCGTAAAGCTTATATTTACGATCTTGAATAGCTACTGGTACTGTTACATGAAAGTTGTTAATGTTTCTATTATTTCCAATAATGCCATTCTTTTTCATCATTTTAATTAGGTCATTCAAATGTGTTTCATCAAAGACGTAAACAAAGTTATAAGAAAAGAGTTAATCAAACCTTTGTGATACAATGATTTCATTATTGGTTGTTAATAACGTTTAAGCATCTAATAACAAATAAGTTATCGACAATTAGGAAGAAAAGGCTTTAAATGGAACAGGAGCAAGCCTAGATACGGCTCAAGACTTCGCTAACAAATCAAATTCCTCTAGCTCCGAAACTACAAATATTAGACCTTTACTAAATACCAATATGAATGGGTTGCAAAGCAAACTAATTATCGTAAAGCTATCAACGCTCACCTTGTTATCTTAAGTTGCTGCCGAAGACCGATAAAAGCGTAAAAGAGTCCCGAAAGCGTACCACTTTATCATAAAACAAACACTTGACAATCCTGTGCTGTCGCTTATCGCTAGTTTTTATTACACTACCACGGGTAAGGAGTCGACGCGTTCCAAAACATAAAATTTCAAGATAAGACGGTGTTGTTTGTTTGAGGAGTGTTCGAGACGTCCGCTCCGCGCGCCGTTCGGGGACGGAATGCGTTGCGTTGACGTGACGCCTGGCGACACTTCACATGCGCCTGAGTTGATATGCCTGTACCATGAAACTTAAGATTGATTTGATCTTCCAAGTTATTATGCTTATGATTGATTTGAATACTTCTATTCAGACACAGAACGTTTGGTCTTCAGGGACGATGCACTTTTGAATTCAGTAACGATTTGAGAACTATCGAAATAAGCTTTTTTAATTTCAATATCATGAGACTAAACGCAATTTGGCGAAGATGATGAAACTAACAAGAATTATGTTGTTCCTAGCAGGGATGCAAGCTTGATAACAGAAAACGTAATAAAACTAAAGATAGTGGAGACCCTGAAATAAACAGACCTTGGCAGATTTAACGACCAAAATATACAAAACAGTTCTGTAAAGATATTATAGCATAGCAACAGAAGAACTACAAATAAGCACTAATTCTATTAGACAATATTAATGAATATGATGGGTACCGTACAAATCGTACACATGAACTTGGATTCTAATGTCAAAATAGATAAGGAAACGCATAAGATGTTTACACGGGGTGCTATGTAGGTAGTTGATAATTATAGCCATGTGATCTTCAGTGAATGAATAAAGCAACTTAATTTTTTAGGGATTGGAGGAAGTAAAAAGAATAAACAATATTAGTGGATTTACAAAAAAAAACATGCTATAAAGAAGAAGCAGATAAACAAAACTGCCTAGTAGAAGGGATGAAACATCTAGCAATGTCATCATTCACAAAGATATGAAATCATGGATTTGATTGGAAAGGGTAATCATTCGGGTATTAATAAGACACTGGACTGTAGTCCATTAAAGAACAAACTAACGACCCCACAGTTGTAATGGTATAAATGTTGAAGCATCTGAGAAAGCAGGGCAAGAAGAAAAAATAATGTTTTTTTTTTACCAGAAGTCTTTTACAAATGAAAGTAGGTTCTTTAATGTAATTCAATAAAGAATAATAATTAATCGACCATATTAGGATAGATAATGGCATCGATAGAAGTGCATTCAAACGAGAATTTCGCCAAGGTTTTGAAAGTTGTTTTTGAACTTCAAAATCACGACTTACAGTGACAAAGTGTAAAGTATACATAACACACTCAATGATTTACACTTACATGTGAGTTATTATGGTATAGCTACTGTTGTTACATGACTAAATATAGATTTATCACGGAAATTGTTCGATGGACACGGTTATGCAATGATGGGCGTCAATTTGGCTAGAATCTTCTGTTGCACGTTAAATGTAAGGACATGTGCAATTAGGTATGGAGTTATCAGGAACGGGGCGAAAAGTCCTTATAACTCTAATGAAGAGGGAGTATTGAGCTATGACCAGATGGGTTCTGTGTAAGGCTGAGAAAAGTTACTTAGGCTATATGATAAGAAGAATGATGCTCGAGCAGATAAATTAGGACTTGTGATAATAGGTAGCGTAACAAACTGAGATGTGGATAATGATGATGCAAATACTTGTCCCCTCTCATAGAGAGGAGGCCTGTGTCTCAGCAGTGGGAACATTAATAGGCTGATGATAATGATGATGATGAAATACTTGTAGTTTTGGTATCGAAACTAGTTCTTGAAAATAACCAACACATTTAAACAATGAATCTGCATAGTTTTTAATTTATTACGTTTTCCTGCAAAAAATAACATCGAACCATATTTCTTCCCATTATAAGGAATTAAGGAGTAAATGGTGTAATGTTACAATAAACTTAAAAGAGCTTCTGTTGATCGAAGTAAAAGAGTAATAACAATTCCTCGGTAATAGCATACCAAGGTGCTAAAACCCAATTTATCGTAAAGGCAATGCAACTGTCAAAGTTTAATGCAGAAAACAGATAATAAGTGCTGTACGGCAGCAGGTGTACCATAAATACTAAATTGACATCGACACTGGCATAGCAGAAGTAATGAAAGCATTTATTAAAGAAACAAGTAAGTTTTTTTGTCGTTTTTCTATGGCTTGTAAGGAAAAACAGGTGGGAGGAGAAGATAAATAATTGTTTGTTGAAACGGTTGATAACAATACGTTTATAAATTGCCTATAACGTATTTTGTAGTGACATTTGACAGGACAGTGTATCTATTTATTGGTTTAAATACTGCTGTTGTTAAACATACGTGTGTAGATCATGTTAATGTAGCAAGTAAAGAATTCATAGATAAAAAAAAAAACTAAATTGATGATATACAAAATAATGTAATGAGGAAAGTGTTGAGTATGAATGTGGAAGGCTATACGAGTAGAAGAAGACCAAAGAAACGATGGATGGACTGTGTGAGGGATGATATGGCAAAAAAAGGAAGTGACTGATGAGATGACGAGTAATAGAGAGAGAAGCATGGGTGAAGAAGACTTGATGCGCCGACCCCAAAGAAATTGGGGTGAAAAAATTCACTAATAAATTGGGATAAGCACAAGAGAATGATGATATAGAAAGTAATGTACCTACTTAGATGAAGTCTGCCAGACATAATAGGGAAACAGAAAGAAGCTATGTTACTTTTATAAAATGATCACAAGAATCACAAATTACTTAGATGAATTCAAAAATATACTAGAATGGTAGCAAATACGCTAAAATATGTAGTAAAAACCTGCCAGAATAATTAGGATATTCGTCATAAAATTAACAATAATTGTAGAATTAGCGAAATAACCAATGATATTCTAATAAACAGATATGTTGTGAGCGCGCAATCGTGAAGACTCGAAAACGGGCCAATTGGCTCGTTTTGCCTTTATTCTGCGTCATTGCGTGTATGTGAGCTGGCGCTGCCCCGCGGAACACTTTTTTCGGTGGTTTTGTAGGTGTATAACATATCTGTTTCGCCTCGGCCCCATATGTAATTAAGTCCGTCAATGCCTAATGTGTTGTGGCTTGTATAGTACTTTTCTCAAATAATGCGAGGAAATTAAAACTCTCGCGTTGAAGAGTTCATTTGTTTTTTTTTTCAATAAACCGGTTACCTACCTTCTTGGTTGCCATGTTTCAGAGTAAAACATCGTTCCATTTTTAAATAACACGATAGATATGAGTTTACTATGTAATTAATTTGGCCGCTAAACACGACAGATTTTCATACAACTTTTACTGGCCGCTGGTCGCATAATTAAATCTGGCCAGTAGGGGAATTTCGATTTATCTCGAAGAAGGTTGTCAAAATAATGCTCAAATTTCCAAGCATGTTTGAGAAAAAAAGATTTGTATTAAAGTACTAGACGAATAAATATTATTCGAAATACGAAATAAAACACTGACGACCAATTTTCGTAGAAACCAAGAAATCTAATAAAAAAAAACCAATCGATCGCAACGTCGCGCGTCGCGCGTCGCCAGTTCATTGGTACCTACAGGTGTGTTTAGTTTACACAGCGCTTTCAGGACAGTGTCGAGTAGCCAGTAGCAAGTACAGTGCAACAGTGCACGTGTGCCTGATTTTGTTGATACGCCGATTTTTATGCGCTGCTGCTGTTGCGTCAGTTTTTAAAGAAATATTTCTATATTGTATGCAACAGGTTTGAATGAGGCTATATAGCTGCTAGACTCGTCTATTATACCTATATTGTTTTCGAAGACCAATTTTACTGTCGGTAGGCACTGTATATTTATGAGTATTTCATCATCATCAACCTTGCCTTTTCCCAACTATGTTGGGGTCGGCTTCCAGTCTAACCAGATGCAGCTGAATAAAAGCATTTTACATGGAGCAACTGCCTATCTGACCTCCACAACCCAGTTAGTAGGTACTGGGTAATACGATACCCCTTGGTAAGACTGGTCTGTCGAAGCAATGAGTAGTCGAACTATTGTTATTGGATATTGAGACCGTGTCGAAATAATTAACTGTCGAGTGAGACTTTTTAAAGTATTTTATTTACCGGAGGTCCCGGCTATGGTAGGAAGTTTGAAAGTTGAGCGAGTTCCAGAAAAGTAGAAAGGGAATCGACTGTCTCGGTATGTGATATGGAGGGATGAATTCCATGTGACTAAAAGAGTAATGAATAAAATGTTGATGGATGGAGAGGGAGAGGAAGACCAAAGAAACGATGGATGGATTGTGTGAGGAATGATATGTAGGAAAAAGGAGTAAATGATTGCGTGATGATTGACAGAGGAGAATGGAAGAAAAAAACGTGTGGCGCCGTCCCCAAGTAACATATTATGGGACTAGGGCAGAAAGATGATAGACGAAACAGAATGAGTGTGGCCGTTCTATAGTTTCAGATTACTCCCATCCGAAAAAGTCGTGAGTTTATACATATAGGTGTAAAAAACCTCTTAACGAAGCCGAAAGGCACTTGTTCTCCTCGCCATTGCAATATTTTTTTTGTTCTACATCATACCTGGGAACCTACTAGTTACGGAGATATTGGGGGTCAAAGTTCCAACTTTTTGACAAGTTTTTCTTTAATAGTTTGGTTTTTAATGCAAGATTTTTAAGCACCTCCGCGACCCCCGTACTAGTCAATCCATCCATCAGCACAATGTTTTGAGTGCGTTACATTGAGTTCTACCACAAAACATGATTTTTCACGCCAAAAAAAGTCGTTTCCCAGCAATAATTTTTGCGTAAAGTTACTTAGTTTGATGTACAGAATGCTTGGTTGACGGCTTCGTGATGAGGTTGTTTACACCCTGTATTTTATCAGAGAGTTATAATTTAATTCTCTTAACAAGAGCCATTGATGGAAAGAAAGGTATTCAACGTCGGGAAAGTAACTAGATCACATCATTAATTACATCATAGCTCTGGAACTTTCATTCACACAATGGACCCTTAGAATCTACTATTACTGCCTTTCTTTACCAACTTATTTTATTTCATAAACATAATACCGCGTCTGTAATCTCCGAAGACGTATTCAGAGGTGTAGGTACCTTAGTGTGCAGTGTACACCAACATTTCGCCAGTTATGTTCTTTTTTCTTTATCATGTGGACTAACCCCACCTAACCTGGAGTCAAAGTTTTCATGCCGCTCATGGGCCTCTGACTTGGCTTTACATGCCGTCGAGAAATATTTCTCAGGCATGCTGGTTTCCTCACGATGTTTTCCTTCACCGAAGCAAGTGATATTTATGCAATACGCACATGAATCCGTAGAATCAGAGGTGCGTGTTTTGGGTTCAAACTCAAGATCAATGACTTGGCAGTCCGATAGTCACACGTCACACCATTAGATTATCACTGTTGTGTTTTGTTTAAGTCTTTTGTAATAAAGAGCTAGCCTATTGCCATCAACCGGACACAAATCCAGACTCCGAGGCTGATACTGAGAAATTCATCATTGCCTAGCCTTTTCCCAACTATGTTGGGGTCGGCTTCCAGTCTAACCCGATGCAGCTGAATACCAGTATTTTATATGGAGCGACTGCTATCTGACCTCCACGTGTGACTGACACAGGCTTGGCCATCCATCAGGGATTTTAATTTTGATAACACAAAAAAATAGTCGCTAATTTGTCGAAATTTGTCGCCAAATATCAGAATTTGTCGGTCACTGGTTCAAAAGATATAATTGTCTATAGGTGGCCGATCTGGAAAGTCTCCCCAGCTTGGCCACATTTTCATCTCAAAAACTAGGGCACTTAGCGAAGATCTGTTTTCTCAAATATTTTGTCGAGAATTAGTCGCAATTTGTCGCCAAGTCACAGATTAAATTGGGAGTTAGTACTGGGTAATACAATAGGTACCACTTTATATTATCTGTGCCCTTTGTAAGACTGGTTGTCAAACTTTTTGGGCCACTGACTACCGTAACGGCTGTCAAAGATCTAGAAATGACAGCCGGGACCAACGGCTTATCGTGCTTTCCTAGGCACGGAGGAAACTCGGTATGTTATGAGTGGTCACCCATCCACAGACCAACCTAGGCAAGCACAGCTTAACATAAAGATCGACTTGAGCGGCTGTTATTATTTAGCCTCGAGCTACTGAGAAATTCCTGATTGAAAAATCAAATTACACTGCGTAGGACCCAGGAATCAATCCTAGTACCTTATGCTCAGAAGAGCGACCGCGATAGTCCGCTTTGGTACCTACTCTTTGCCCGACCCGGAAATCGAAATCCAGGACCTTCCTTGTCTCATTCGGAAGCCAGGGCGCCCTGCGGACTCTCCGTCCGCATACCGGCCCATAGTGTTGCTCGACGAGGTGGGCAAGCTCTTTGAAAGAGTAATTGCAAACCGCCTCGCCGAGCACCTTGCGGGGACGGGGCCGGATCTTGCGGAACACCAATTTGGTTTCCGCAAGGGGCGCTCTACGGTGGACGCCATCATGCGCGTGAGAGCCCTCACGACGGGGGATGCGGTGTCCCGGGGTGGGGTTGTCTTGGCGGTGTCTCTTGACATCGCCAACGCCTTCAACTCCATGCCCTGGAGCTGCATTAGGGAGGCACTCCGGTATCACCGGGTGCCGACCTACCTCCGTCGTGTGGTCGGGGATTACTTGACGGACAGAGCCGTCATCTACCCCGGTCGCAGCGGAGAATGGAAACGGCGAGAGATGTCGTGCGGTGTTCCACAGGGATCGGTTCTAGGGCCTTCCTTGTGGAACATCGGGTACGACTGGGTGCTGCGCGCCGACCTCCTTAGCGGCGTCAGCGTGGTCTGCTATGCAGACGACACGCTGGTGCTGGCACAAGGGGGGTCGCACGAGGCGGCGGCTGAAATAATGACACGCGGGGTTGCGATAGTCGTCGAGAGGATACACACAAGTCCGAGGCCATGTGCTTTCATGGGCCTCGGAATGCGCCACCTCCGGGATCCTCACTGACGGTAGGAGGGGTATCCGTCGGCGTCGAGTCGACGCTGAAGTACCTGGGACTCGTCCTCGACAGCCGATGGAACTTCGTGGAGCATTTCCGACGTTTGGCCCCGAAACTGGAACGGACCGGGGCTGCCTTCAGGCGGCTTCTGCCCAACCTGGGGGGGCCAAACGCCTACTGCCGGAAGCTCTACGCGGGAGTCGTGCGGTCCATGGCCCTTTACGGGGCCCCGGTGTGGGCGCGTTCATTGAGGCGGCGAGCCGCCCACTACCTGAACGCGCCCCAAACGGTGGTAGCCGTAAGGCTGGCCCGTGGGTACCGCACGATCTCCCGTGAGGCAGCGTGCCTCCTTGCCGGATTGCCGCCATGGGATCTGGAGGCAATTGTCCTCGCGCGCCTGCACGAATGGCGCGCGGAGGTGCTACGCCGGGGGGAAACTCCGCTGCCGCGGCAAATTGTCGCGCAGCGGACAGACTTCCGGCATGATCTCATGGCGACATGGAGAGAGCGACTGTCGCAACCCCGTGCAGGGCACGCCACGATAGTGGCGATAAGTCCCCTCTTTGAGGAGTGGCTGGAGAGACGCCACGGCGTCCTCACCTTCCGCCTGACGCAGGTCCTCACCGGACACGGTTGTTTCGGGAGGTTCCTGCACCGAATCGGGCGGGAGGAAACGCCCGGGTGTTTCCATTGCGAGGATCGACCGGAGGACACGGTGGAGGCGTGCCCCGCGTGGGCGGAGCACCGCCGTGTCCTCGAACGGCGGCGACGACCTTTCGCGTCCGGCCCTGGTGCAAGCCAGGGTCCGGAGTGAGACGGAATGGGACGCCGTCACCTCCTTCTGCGAAGCAGTAATGCTAGAGAAGGAGGTGGCGGAACGTGAGAGGGAGAGAACCTCACAGCGTCCCGGCCGCCGCAGGAGACGCCCCGGGCGTCGTGGCTCCCGGCCACCGTAGGCGCGGGCCTGTGGACGGTGGGCTATGGGCTAGCTCGCCGTCCGTTCGTCCGTTGGGAACAGTGTGGCGGGCTTGTCCCAGGCCGTGTCGACGGCGCGTTCGTGTTCCACGCGCGCTTCAAAGAGAGTCAGCAAAAAGGAAGGGGTCCTAAGGCAAGGACCGATGCCTGCCGGGGTTGCGGGACTGTTCGAAAGAGATACCGTGGCCTCGGAACACAAAGGGCGATGAAGGAACATGGATGGGTTTTAGTCAGTAAAAGTCTGACACTCCCTCCTGCTCCGCCCAGAGCGGGAGAAGTCATTTGATGATTTCCCATCCGAAAAAAAAAAGAAAAAAAAAGGACCTTCCTTGTGTGCGTTATCGACCACTAAACCAACAAGGCAATCAACTAAAACTTCTAATCTTCTTATCAATAAGAAAAAACGATTAAATCAAAACACGTTATGTCGTAATTACTAGTCAGGTAGTATTACTTGCTGTTAACTGATAAGTGATTAGCTACCTAATCAGTGGTTGAGCAACAGACGTGAGAAGGGAAAAGTGTTTACCTTGTTTCGAACTTCTTACGATTAAATCTTTGTATGTTTTGATAGTATGTCGCGTGAACTATTTTTTATTTTATTAGTGGATATCATGTCGCTTGCAACACCGTCAAAATATCGGGACCTAAAGAAAATACATTATAATAAAAAAAAACCGGCCATGAGCGAGTCGAACTCGCGCACCGAGGGTTCCGTACAAACTTTTTAAAGGACAAACTTAACTTTGCTGTTCGATCCCATGAAGCGGCTATTGCACCAACAGCAAATAATAAGTTTGTAATAGTAAAATCGCTTTTTTTTTCGTTATTAAACTACATATTTACAGTTTTCAGATTTTTCCCTTTACATGTGCTGTAAGACATTGCTTCTCGCCAAATTTCGTGGTTCTAGGTCAACGGGAACTACCATGATTGTAGGTTTTCGACCCAAAACCTATAAGGTACTTCCGGTTGACCTAGAATTGTCAATTTTGGTTAAGGTGAATGCTCCAACCAGCCCGCGAAATTCAAATTTTCTAATGTTTTTTGCAATTTGCAGGCCAGTGCTAAGTTGTATGTTGATTAAAATATTGTTCGCGATTGTAAGACATAAAGGCCTAGCAATGACTTTGACCTTGAAAAAATCGTTTCTCGACCTTTATGAACTTGGAGGGTTGTATTGATGGTTTTGATGATTATAATTCTGTAACTACATAAGTTTTACAATCGCGTACAATATTTTAATCATCATACAACCTAGCACTGGCCTGCAAATTGCAAAAAACGTAAGAAAATTCGAATTTCGCGGGCTACCCTGGAGCATCAGCCTTAAAAGCAAGGTCTTACAGCACAAGTAAAGGGAAAATTCTGAATAATAAAAAAAGTTGAATATTAAGGTAAATTTTGGTACTTGCAAGTTTTCGCGAAAATCTCAATTTGCCTATCTTTTTATCGTGTTGACACAGGACCTTGATTTTTATACAACTAAGGCTAATAGGGACTATAGGCCTCAGTATGTGGTATAAATTTCAACTTGCTAGGTCCACCTGTTTCTGAGAAAATCGGTGGTGAACTGGTGACAGACGGACAAGAAAGTGATCTTCTATGGATTCCTTTTTTTACCTTTTGAGGTACGGAAGCTTAGAAAGAAAATGTTAAAGAATGTTTTTACGTAATGGAATATTATGCCAGTTATTCCCTGAATTGCAACGGAATTATCAGTAGCTGATCCAATTTATCTTTAATTGATAACCTACAAGCACCTACATCTGTTATTATTTATGATTTAGTTATTACTGGTCTGATTTGTTAATTTCCTTATATTCCCTATTCGTTCTCTTTAGACCTATGCCTAGATCCGCATGGCAACTGATCGATTCTACACCATGGTTCATGTCAGATTTACCTTTATTTAACTTGCCTGTTAGTATGTGTTAGCCAAATTTTGCAACTGAATTTTAAACCATTTCCCCCCAACTGATTGAACTGAAATTTTACACACATCTATGGTTCTGGTGACAATGCATTTTTATGAGTGATGTGATGACAGTTATGACTTAATCATGTAACTAGTATCGTCTCCTCACGAGAGAACTCCTCAACGGTTAATAGCACGGACACGAAACTTTGTATACGCTTTCAATGTAGTTAAATCAACATAAATTAATTCTTATAATTTTTATAAAAGTTTATTTATTTAGCCACGAGCCCCTCTGTTATCTATTAGTCAAAAATGAGTCGTGAAAATAAATCTAGACTTCAGTATGCACACAACATCGTCCGTCTATCTCAATCACGCTATCATAACGCAGCATAGCTTAAAGTTCATCTCGTATCTCTCGACCGTTCGTCCTCTGGCAACCTTGTCGATCGGTGATACAGTTAAGGTGATGATTCACGGTTCGCGTGAATGATCCGTCTGCTTGTCCAGACGCCAGCACATCAAGCTATCTGAAACTGTCAAATTTTCCCAATCAACCTTAAACCTAATACTTTAGCAATAAAGTTGAAAATCTATTAAAGAAATTTGACAGATTGTAGGCTTGATGTGCTGGCGTCTGTACTCAAACTTCTTCAGTTTGACAGAGAGTGACCTGTTAACCACAACGCGGGCCCATTGCGGTTGGTACATGTCAATTGGTTGTTTTTTTTATTTATTTAACTGAAAACATTCCAGTTTAATCAGGATGATATCATTTACCATTTTAAAAGCTGTGGTGGTGTGTTAGTTTTCACAAAGTGAACTGCTTGCTTACCCAAGCATGCAGTCTTTGTAAAAACTACACATTACGACTGTTTCATGAAAAAGTCAAACAATGCTGGGATTAAATGAACTTACGACTCTTAGAGGATTATATTGATTTAATTCATATTATTATTATTTATATTCTGTAAATAAGTGCATGCGTATTACGTCCGCAAATCAAATTTTATTCAGTATAACAGCCAGACACTGACCGGCAAATTGTGAGAAAACTTGAATTTCGCGTGCTACCCTGGCGCTTCTATCTTAATCAATTTGGTTGAACCGTGTATTGTCACCATTATGATATTAAACATCAAAGTAAGTGTCCTACATACTCGTAATCCAATGTTTTAAGATCGATGTTACTTCGGTTTTCATGTAGAAAGCACATTCATGCTGTGGTCTTGGGTTCGGAGTGCGAGTAGAGTGCGAGAGAGAGATTTGTTTCTTTTTAAAAATAAAGGAATGTTTCGTTTGAGTAAAATTTGCTATCTCCAGTATTTAGAGTACTTTCCCTCCAGGTGGCATTGAAAAATTCCACCCTGTATATTAAAAACGTTAAAGTTACGCTTTTTAAACGCCTGAAACTCCTTTATGGAGCTGTAATAAGCAGGAGATTGCTCCACCCATTTGTAAGGCGTTCGATTCAGGCGCCTGCGCATATTCGTCGTCGTCGACTCGAGTGATCATATTAAGAAACAGTGCTTTAAGTATCTTTTGTCGCTTAAATGACATTGACAGATATATTTACCACGTATTCATTATGGTACCTACATCATTCCGAACCCCTCCCTAGAGAAAATATTTTCTACCGGTAATTTAAAAAAATCTGCTGTTCCATTTCATTTTGACCGTTTTGGTATTGCACTTTTGTAGGGAAAATCTGATTTTATTTCTTCATGTGGTAGGTACTTTTAATTAATATTTGAAATATTTAAAACACTTACCAAATTCCAGTCTCTAAAACTAAGTCCACAGTCTCAGGTAACTCTAACCGGAAACCTGAAAAAAAAAGCAAATTATTCACTATAATATGAACCATATAACATACGGGGAACATTGAAATTGACTTTATTTACACGTGCATAAAGTTGATATTTCGTTAAGTGTCATAACATCAATTTGGAAACCAGGATTCCAATAGGAAATTGGCTGGAGGCGGGGAGCACACAAGACAAAGAGTATAATAATAATAAGGCAGAAGAGAGCCCTCTTGTGCCATTTTTATGCATCCAATTTGAAGCGCCATCTGGATTTCTTAACGAGAACTAAGGCTCTATAGGTAGCTATAGGTAGATAGGAATGTATGTATACCTTCATATAGGTCAATATTTGTTTACATAAAGGTGATCATTCAAATTTTCTTGTTTTTTTGCAAATAGCAGCTGTTTTGTTTATGTCGTATGTTGATCATAATGAAATTTGCGAATACATAACATAATGATGATACATTATAATATGAGCCATCTTTTTATTCGCGAATTGCATTTTGATCAACTATACGATGTAAACAAGCTTCTATTTGCAAAAAGCAAGAAAGAATTTCGCTGGCTACATTCATATTTGAATAGAATTGACAGTTACACAGAGAATTTGTAAATAATTAAACATAAGATGGACTAACGAAACACACAATTCAAGCGTAAGCGCAAGTTGCGGCGGCCATTATATGATGTTGCCAGTTTATGTTAGACAAAAAGGATTTCCGAGACAAGGTTGTGGTATAATTGATAATACGAAACAGCCATGAAATATAAAAACGTGATAATTTTGATGAAAAATGTAACAATTATTCTCATTAAATTATAGAACTTAATTATTTGATTTTCATAATTGAACAGAGACATCTATCGTTAATTATGAAATACATAGTTTATTGGTTAAGTAAAGTAGATGGCGACTCTTTCTTCACTGAAGTTGTACATGTTCTAACTGTCTCCCCCCTGACACAAGACCCAAGTTATTGTTCAGATCTTCTGATGCTTCGAGAAAGCCTTCCAGAACAGAAGACCCAACACACACCATCACTCACATATTACACACACACACTCACAGAAACACACACGCACACCCACACACACAAACACGAATAATCCAAATGTCAAATAAATAAAATATTCAATAAAATGTTTTTTTCTTAATTCTGCAATTGCTCTCTTGCTCTACTTGCTCTGCCTGCAATTATTTTGTGAAACAGAAGTATGTATTGTAATACAATATTATGTTAATATATAATATACAATAATTTGTTAACTAGTGCACACAGATTTTACTTTATTTTGTTATCATTGTTATTTGATTAAATAAATAAATTGAAATTGAAGACGCCTTTCGGCTGAAGAATAATGATCAAGAAGTACGTTCATCATCATCACCTACAGCCCCACTTCACCCACTGCTGGGTATAGGCCTCTCTTTGCTTGTGCCAAGCTCCACGCTCTTGTGCCAGTATCATCAATCGTCGTCTGCCCATCTCGCCGCTGGCCTTCTCTTTTCATATCTAGGAAGCCACTCGGTCACAGTTTTACTCCACCAGCCATCACCGCGCCTTGCTGGGTGTCCTGCTAGGAGGACGTTACTTATCTTGTATAAAAGTCTGACCAAAATAAACGGGTGGTCTTACCATCAGTGATTATCCTCTGTATGATGCTGGCCATGTCTTTGACCTCAGCTGCGTAGAAGTTATCGCCGCTGTACGGACTTATACCTAAATCTGTACACAATCACGTTAAGGTTTTATTGTTGAAATATATCAATTTTGCATGTTCTTTCGTTTAGAAGCAGAATTGCCGCTTCAAAAATTTTTAAATGATTATAGTTTTAAAAAACACACTTTCTCGTATTCTTCTCAGCAAACCCTTCCATTTGATAGTATATTATGGGAATGTCTAAAAATAACTAGTCCGCCATATTGGATTTAGGACGACATCACTTAGCTAACCATGCCATGCTAAACATTTGCAAAATTTCGTAAACCGGGAAGTGGGTCGAATTTAACTTCTAAGATTTTTTACAGAGTTAATTAGTTACAGGTGAAGCTAAAATCCGTGTTAAAAAATGTATACCCCTTTGCCATTGGGATAATTATAATACGTTCTTAACAAACGGCCCTGTGGCAAACAGACAGACTGTGTGGGTAGAGTAATAGGGGCCTGTAACTTTTCCCGTTTCCGCTCTTCGAGTGAAGAACGCCTCTATTGGCCAAATGCGGAACTACTAGCGGTTTGACGTAACACCATAGATAATATATAATTATTTAGAACTGTCAAACATGCGTCAGTCTTATAATAACTACTAGAACTAGACTATCAGCTAAGTGCAACTTCTATTAACTCATTTCCTTGACGGTTAATACTTAGTTACGAGTTTAAAGTACACCTGTAAACGGATTGATGCTCTGTAATAATTACCAACTTCTCATTATTTTTTTCTAAGTATTAAAACTGTCGCAATACAGAGTGTTTGTGATAATTTAATTATAGCTTTGCCCCGTTTCACCGTCAAAGAGGTGCCTGACTGCCTGGTAGGTGTATTGCCAAATGAAAAATTAAAGGCGCCTGTTTACAATATTTCAGCTTCTGTCATCTGTTTTGCGATGATTCGCTCTTGATCAGAGGATGCTAGTCTGTCCCAAGTATATTCTATTGATAAAGGATACAGTTGAGCATATCTAGCAGCGAGCCGGGATGATCTGGGGGCGGCGGCGGCGGGGGCACCGTGCGTGCGCCTGCGACGGCGCGCAACGTATACGCCCGCACGTACTCCTTGCGGATGTCGTGGAAGCGCGCGTAGTACGTCGGCAGGGACAGGTCCTTGCTGCAGGCTTCGGGGTGCAGGCATTGTCTGGGGAGAAACAAGAAGATTATTATATTTTCTCAAACATGCTTGAAAATTTGAGCATTATTTTGACAACCTTCTTCGAGATAAATCTGGTACTGGCCAGATACTTGCGACCAGCAGCCGGCAAAAGTTGTATGAAAATCCATATCTGTCGTATTTGGCGGCCAAATAAATTACATAGTAAAATCATATATTTTTTTTTTTTTTTTTTCGGATGGGATATCATCAAATGACTCCTCCCGCTCTGGGCGGAGCAGGAGGGAGTGTCAGACTTTTACTGACTAAAACCCATCCATGTTCCTTCATCGCCCTTTGTGTTCCGGGGCCACGGTATCTCTTTCGAACAGTCCCGCAACCCCGGCAGGCATCGGTCCTTGCGGACCCCTTCCTTTTTGCTGACTCTCTTTGAGGCGCGCGTGGAACACGAACGCGCCGTCGACACGGCCTGTCGTCATGAGACGGACGGACGGCGAGCTAGCCCATAGCCCACCGTCCACAGGCCCGCGCCTACGGTGGCCGGGGGCCACGTGGTGGCCCCCGACGCCCGGGGCGTCTACCGCGGCGGCCGGGACGCTGTGAGGTTCTCTCCCTCTCAAGTTCCGCCACCTCCTTCTCTAGCATTACTGCTTCGCAGAAGGAGGTGACGGCGTCCCATTCCGTCTCGCTCCGGACCATGGCTTGCACCAGGGCCGGACGCGAGAGGTCGCCGCCGCCAATCGCCGCTTCGAGGACACGGCGGTGCTCCGCCCACGCGGGGCACACCTCCACCGTGTGCTCCACCGTGTCCTCCGGTCGATCCTCGCAGTGGAAATACCCGGGCGTTTCCTCCCGCCCGATTCGGTGCAGGAACCTCCCGAAAACACCGTGTCCGGTGAGGACCTGCGTCAGGCGGAAGGTGAGGACGTCGTGGCGTCTCTCCAGCCACTCCTCAAAGAGGGGACTTATCGCCACTATCGTGGCGTGCCCTGCACGGGGTTGCGACAGTCGCTCTCTCCATGTCGCCATGAGATCCCGCCGGAAGTCTGTCCGCTGAGCGACAATTTGTCGCGGCAGCGGAGTTTCCCCCCGGCGAAACGCCTCCGCGCGCCATTCATGCAGGCGCGCGAGGACTATCGCCTCCAGATCCCATTGCGGCAATCCGGCGATCGGCGATCGTGCGGTACCCACGGGCCAGCCTTACGGCTACCACCTTTAACGCGAGAGTTTTAATTTCCTCGCATTATTTGAGAAAAGTACTATACAAGCCTTGGCCACAGCTAGGCATTGATGGACTTACGTATGTGTGCCTCGGCCCACATTTACACGTTAGTCCATCAATGCCTCTGCTGCTGGCCGCTGCAGTAATGTACATATCATCTGCCTAGTTTTTACCATACTATGTTGGGGTCGGTCTCTAGTCTAGCCGGATGCAGCTGAATACCAGCTAATACTTTAAAAAGAACAGCTACCAATCCTGGGAACTAGTTGCCGTTGTACGACTTTGGAGCTGTGACTACCCATAACGACTGTCAAAGATCTACAAATGACGGACAGGATCAACGGTCTTGTAAAGGATTCAACACTTTACAAGACCTCTCCGTGACTCAACCCGGTCACCCATCCACGGACCAACTTATATCAGTTCTGCGTATTCGTAACGTTTATAGTCTGTGGCCAACATGACTATTCTGTGCTCTATGGTCTTAACACCAGCCACCAGCAAACAAAACTCCATAGAAAAAATTCAAAGCGACATTTTGTTCTCTTCGAATTACCATTTTCCGTCAATACCATCATTTTTTTCAATACTGATGTAACTGATACACCTGTGATCATTATCATCATAGAATATTTTGTATAATAATGCGAAAGCCACCAGCTCTGACTCTCTGACCTCTGAACGGTGAATAGAAACCGTTTGTGTTTGGGGAAACTAAATAATGTATGACTGCTTTTTTATGTGTGTGTGTACGTTGTTGTAGATGTAGACGATACGGGAATTTGAATTTCAGTTTCTTCTTTTTCGTGTGGTTAGTGCGTCACTTGGTGTCAGAGTTTTTATGCCACCCATGGGTCTTACTTGGCTAGTTGGCCAAGACATGCAGTCGAGAAATTTTTCTAAGGCATGCTGGTTTACTTACGATGTTTTCTTTCACCGCAAGTCTAGTGCTTAAAGTCGTAACTTAAAGAAGTCTGATGCTATTATTCTTCTTCCGCTACGAATGCTACCTCTTGTCGTATCACTTTGGCAAGCAGGTAAATATCGTTGAATTCATTTATACTTAATATTATGAAGAGCTTTTTGTTTGTAAGTTTGTATGTAGGGATAATCTTCGGAACTACTGATCCGATTCCGGAAATTCTTTTACTACTACATTGATATCTCAGAGTGTTATAGGATATATTTTGAACTTTCCTTTGGGTTAATTTCCGTACCTAACGGGAGAGAAGCCGCGAGCAAAATCTAGTTTATAATATAAACGAGAAAGTGTGTAAGATCTTTGACATCCGGATAATGAAAAAAATTCACGTATCGTTCTAAAATCGTGACGTATGAAAGTGTATAACGGAAACAGGAGACGCGCCTACAATGGATCTTATTATGTTTACCGGATGTGGACAGATTGGCATCGTGTTTTGACGCTTTCATACAATTTTTGTCGTAGCTCGTAATCTGGTGCCATAGTGCTGGATGGATGTAAGAGAATTTTAATGTTTTACTTGAAAAGAAATGGTAACTGAGCGAGTTAACGATGTGTAGCTGGAAATAAATAATAAATGAATAACTAGTACCTAAGTCGCTCCATGTTAAAATACTGGTATTTCAGCTGCATCCGCGGTGGTTAGACTGGAAGCTGACCCCGACATAGTTGGGAAAAGGCAGATGTGCTCAGATGATGTTGGGCAGAGTTGTACCCAAACACCCATATTTCGCCAGTTATGTACCTATAAGTCCCATGTTATAGGGGGCGAGCCTATTGCTATCAAACGAGCACAAATCCAGACTCCGTGGCTGCTCTAAGGTCAAAAAATAGTAGTAATAGTAACATACCTTAAAGGAGGTTGTCCGTCTGTGACGAGCCTGAAGAGTGGTGAGTGAGGGTCCACTTGTAGAGATCTCACGAACTCGTCGAACTGAAACGTTGAAAAAAAATACTGTTATTTATTAGATTAGGTACACATAGACTAAATTTTTGTTGCTGTTGAATATTCTATTTGTTGTGCAAAAATATTATTTGGGAATTTTAAACAGGGTGTAAAAGACCTCATCACGAAGCCGTCAACCAAGCATTCTGTACATCAAACTAAGTAACTTTACGCAAAAATTATTGCTGGGAAACGACTTTTTTTTTTGGGGTGAAAAATCATGTTTTGTGGTAGAACTCAAAGTAACGCACTCAAAACATTGTGCTGATGGATGGATTGAATAGTAATAGGTCGTGGAGGTGTTTAAAGTAAAAATCTTACATTAAAAACTATTATTTAAACAAAAACGTCGAAAAAAAATTTTGTCAAAAAGTCGGAACTTCGACCCCCAATATCTCGGTAACTAGAAGGTTCCCAGGTATGGTGTGAACAAAAAAATGATCGTAATGACGTGACGGGGAGAACACGTGCCTATTTTAAACAACCTTAATTTTCTTGTAAATTTTTCTATTACGTTGCATCCGTTTTTTTTGTGTATGCGTATACACCATAAAGCAGAGTATTAGAAATTGACCAAAGGCACAGCATAGATAATAGTACTAGCGTACCAAAGGTCCCAGGCATTAAGTAACATATACAGTTTTTATAACTAAGTCAAGACCTTTTAAAAATCCAGCTTGTCACTGGTTGTGGATTTCAGATAGGCAGCTTAAGCCGTGTGGTATCCGGCAGAGTAGAATAGAACCAACCCATTACACTCACGGGTGCCGTATAAGGCGACTAATGTCTGAGGCAGAACACCTTGCGCCTCCGTAGACCGGAGAATGGACAGCAGCGTTTTCTGTTAGTCTTTCATCACTGCGATCTCCAATCCGCCTGCCAAGCGTGGAGATTACGGCAAATTCCTCCCATCATGGGAGAGGCTTATGTCCAGCAGTGGACGTTATGAGCTGATGTTTTTGTTGTTGTTAGTCGCTCCATGTAAAACACTGGTATTGAGCTGCATCCAGTTAGACTGGAAGCCGATCCCAACATAGTTAGGAAAAGGCTAGGCAGATGATGATCGTTGTTTTGTTTGTTGCTCATTACTTTTGGCGGTTAGTTACAAAAAACGGCAGAAAAATAACATCATCCTAGACTAAAAACACGTGCCGTTTAAAACACAAAATAGCCTACCGATTATCAATAGGCTTCATATAATAACATAACCTTCGCTTTACATAATGATGTCCATATGTAATTCGACAGTATCGGACGAATCGATGTTTCATTCAGTCATGATAACTGAACAGATTGGTCCTAAAAAATGTTGACGGCCTCAATGCTGTGCAACTTTTAAGGTGACTACAGAATATAGACGATGGTTTATTTTTACCCGACTGCAAAAGGCGACAGCAAAGATATATTTATTTTCATAACGTTACATTTTGCAATACGTCTTTAGCCTCCGATGTAAAAAGTGAGGTATTTCAGGTTTAACGTGTGGATCTGTCTGTGGTATCGTTAGTGTAGCTCCTAAACGGATGAACGATTTTGAATTCTGTTTTTTTGTTCGAAAGGTGCCGAGAGTTGTTATTAGTCGTATTCAAGAAAATCTGTTGAGCTCTTTGGAGATCATCAGATCTTGTCTTACTTCGTTTTTGGAGGAATTTAAGGTAGGTATGTTCTTTGGTTTTAGTGATTCAATATTTAGTTTCCTTTGACGTCAATGTTATTACAATAACATGTATGCAGGATTAGGAACATGTATCAGGATGCTGCAGTATCATCTGAATTCATTAGGATAGCCAACTCCTCACCAATTTACAGTATGGTTTGAGCTCATTGGAATGGTCTCAATGAAATGATTATACCTCATCACGAAGCCTTCAACCAAGCATTCTGTACATCAAACTAAGTAACTTTACGCAAAAATTATTGCTGGGAAACGATTTTTTTTTTGGGGTGAAAAATCATGTTTTGTGGTAGAACACAATGTAACGCACTCAAAACATTGTGCTGATGGATGGATTGAATAGTACGGGGGTCGTGGAGGTGTTTAAAGTAAAAGCTTACATTAAAAACTTGTATTTAAAAAAAACTTGTCAAAAAAGTTGGAACTTTGACCCCCAATATCTCCGTAACTAGAAATTTCCCAGGTATGGTGTAGAACAAAAAAATGATCGCAATGACGGGGAGAACAAGTGCCTTTCGGCTTCGTTAAGAGGTGTTTTACACCCTTTATATGTAGGTACTTATAGATAAATGTCGGGGGTTTTTAATTTCACCAAGTGGTTAGGATGTCTTTTCACAAATGAACCTCTGGCAGAAGAATCAGTTAATTCGACATAGTCCTTAAAACAAGCAAGCCGGAGAGACAACACGATACATCTTGGCAAGTCTGGTTGTCGGATTTTCGACTGTCAAGGATCCAGGAATGCTACCCAAACCAACTATCAACATACTTTCTGAGGCAAGGAGGGCTCTCGATATGTAGTGGACGGTGACCCATCCACACATCCAACCTCAGTAAGCGTTGCTTAATCTTAAAAATCGACCGCTGCAGTTGATATTGTTTAGCCACGAGCTCTCAAAGTTCATAAGAGTAAATTAGTTTGACAATCGTCAAATCAGTAGTAATGGTTGCCTGCCGGGGTTGCGGGGCTGTTCGAAAGAGATACCGTGGCCCCGGAACACAAAGGGCGATGAAGGAACATGGATGGGTTTTAGTCAGTAAAAGTCTGACACTCCCTCCTGCTCTGCCTCGAGCGGGAGAAGCCATTTGATGATTTCCCATCCGAAAAATAAAAAAAAGTAGTTATGGTTAGGATAAAAAAAATCTGTAGCCTCTTCAAGCACAGACGCCAGCCAGCCAGCACAGCTACTCAAAACTGTCAAACTTTCCGAATCAACCTTGAACCTAATGCTTCAGCGATACAGTTGAAAGTATATTAAAGAAATTTGACAGATTGTTGTAGATTGATGTGTTGGCGTCTGTACCTACGTACCTATACGTTGTGAACAAGGCCTAAAGCCTATTCATGTATTCATGGCTTACATTATTAAGTTATTATTTTCATCAATTATAATATTTTTTCCTGCGGATAAAGGATTTATGTTTAATCACACATAATGAATTAATCACCGACACGAGGTCTCTGCAGGAATTCCCTTGTTTTTACTTAATTGATTTGTCTATGCAAAAATATTTATAATGGAAAAGTTCGAGACCGTTGTTGTATGTATGCCTATTTATGACTTTAATTATCAAGTAGACACCTAGGTACTTATCTCATCATCATCATCATTTCAGCCGAAAGACGTCCACTGCTGGACATAGGCCTCCCCCAAGTGTCGCCTCATTGACCGGTCCCGTGTGACTCGCATCCAGCGGATTCCCGCAAGCCCGCAACCTTCACCAGGTCATCTATCCATCTAGCTAGTGGGAGGCCTTCCAACGCACAGGTATCTCTCATAATGAGACAATATCCATTTCAAGTTGAAGCTCAGTGTATCTTTGTAGTACCTACATCCATAGATAGGGATCCCAATTCCCAAAGTAATTTTTGATTCGACTTTAGGGTTGCGTTGTACTACCGTGACCCCGGAACACAAAGGGCGATGAAGGAACATGGATGGGTTTTAGTCAGTAAAAGTCTGACACTCCCTCCTGCTCCGCCCAGAGCGGGAGAAGTCATTTGATGAATTGCCATCCGAAAAAAGGGTTTTTGAGTTACGTGGCGATATAAGTTCAACGGTGGGGCGAAACTAAGCACGTGGTCAATAGGCTAGTTTCCATCATCAATAAATTGCAAATCTATTTAGATAGTGAGTGTTTATTTAACTGTGTTTTGTTTTGTTTTTGAGTATTGGAAAAAAATGGTTACGTATTTTTTGTTTTTGTACCTTAATCAACGAATATTGACAAAGATAAAACGCATCAAAACTCGGGAGTCAGAACGCACTAAAATTATAGAACGGTGTATTGAGAATTTTAAATGCGTCGTATCTTCGTCAATTTTGGTTTACTTACGAAAACAAAAAATACGGGTCAAATATCTTTTGATAATCTAACTGACGGACTAATTCAGTTTTTTTTGTCATCTACCCTATTGAAAAAGACGAGAAAAAACTTAAGTTTAAAACAATTCCAGTTCTTTGTTCTATCACTACCAAATCAGATTAAAAATCAATATAGGTACTAACACACCCACAAAAACAGTCAAACAATGACACAGCAAGCCATCTTAAAAAGCAAACTCCAGTAGCCAAGGCAGTAATTGGCTCAGTTGTTTTTGGCGGTGCAGTCAAAGTGACAAGCATGGCCGGGCATCGAACCCGGGACGGTACTGTTAGGAACTGGTTCCCGGTACCTGTCGCACTCGTGTAGACGGAGAAATAAACACAGTGCATTTCCGTGTGCGAGTTGCGAGTGTGATTTTTTTCTGTCTTGTTAATTTTTTGGTTTTTGGTGGAGTTGAGATTTTGGAAGGAAAGATGTGAGTTTGTGTTGTTGGAGCAAAGGACCAAATATGCTGAAGGCTTTGCTTTGGATTGCTTATACTGCTTATCTAAGAAACCGGAAACGTGAAAAAAAAATTCGCAATTGGTAGATACAAACGATTACAGACCGATATTTTTGCTATAGATTACTATTGTTTTCCAATCATATTTTTTTCTTTTGTTACGTAAACCAAAATTGACGAAATACGACGCTTTTAAAATTCTCAATACGTCACGCCGTGCAATAATTTTTATTGCGTTGTGTCGTCACGAGCCTCCACTCTAAAGTTTTGATGCGTTTTATATTTGTGAATATTCATTGATTTACAAAAACAAAAAAAACGTGTCCATTATTTTTCAATACTCTGACGGACTAAATAGATTTGCAATGTATTGATGGTGGAAACTAGCCTATTGTCTGTCTAAAGACAGTCTTGTCTATAGTGTGCGGTAGCCCAAAAGCCATATTTGTTACGGGCACGAATAATATTCGACACTGGTCTGTAAATTGCAAAAAACGTAAGAAAACTTGAATTTCGCGGGCTACCCTGGCGCTTCCCCCTTATCATGATGACTGACCAAAGGAACCCTCATTATCACAGTTCACTTTCTACATCTAAAAATGACACTCGACCACGTTAATAGAAATTAGCAATTCAAAACAGCACGGGTTATGTCATCTATAAATATAAATAATGATTTATAGTCATCGATTTACTTGATTAAGATTCTGAATGTCGTTAAAGATACAATGATCTCGAGAAATGATAGAAAAATTTAATAAATAGGAAGTTACGTGAGATATTGACGTAAACTGCGAAGCGCTGTATCTCTTTTGAAAATACAAGATGTAAACGGACCCTCTACGAATCCGTCAAACAAGCACTCTCTACATCAAAATAAGTATAGTTCGGTTTAAACTTAATGTCGGCTCGGAAGTTAGCTGCAAGTGACAGTCTGCGCATTATACAGACAAAACGATGCGTCATCTGCGCCCCGTAGATACCTAAAATTGTTGTCTGCGCAGCTTTACATCAGATGTTCCGAATCGCCATAAAGTTTGAAGCGTTATTCCTGCGCAGACCGTCATTCGCAGCTAACTTCCGAGCCGCCATTAAGTTTGAACCGAACTATAACTATACGTAAAAATGATTGCTGGAAAACTATTACTATTAGCAAAGTCAAGGCAGATCAAGGAAACGATGGATAAATTGTGTGAGGAATATTTTGAAAGAAAAAGTAGTAGGTAAATGATAACATGGACGGTTGACAGAGGAGAATGGAAGAAAAAAACGAGTTGTGCCGACCCCAAGTAACATGGGACGAGGGCATGAAGATGGTGATGAAGATGAGCAAAGACAAGGCAGATAATAAGTTGAGGTCTGAGGTGGTTCCTTTAAAAAGAACGGTGAACGGAAGCCAAAATAATGCCAACATTAATATTGACTTATTGAGGTAGGTATTAAATCTATGTTTCTGACACAGACCGTCTTAGAAACAGATTTCAGTAAACACTTAACAATTTTGTCTGACCCCGCAACCGCGTCTTAAATCTCAATATTTACCTTTCGTCGATACCTTAAGCAAATAAATCAAGTTTGCTGCCGTATCTAGATTCTTAAGACCGGTTCAAAGCGCTTTTTACCGGTTTCGTTTTTAATCAGGTACATGCTTAGTGATTATATGAATTAGCATCCGCGACTGGACGCGTAGTAAGTGCTAGTGGACAACCTTCCTGCCCTAGTCTGATGTCACTTTAGGACAGCACAATACCTATTATCCTCCATCCATCCGTATCAGCTATCACTGTATCGTGCACCCTTTATCTTTCATATCATTCCTCATACAATCCATCTATCTGTTTATAGTCTTTCTCTACCTCTTCATCCATCAATAAAGGGTGTAAAACACCTCTTAACGAAACCGAAAGGCACTTGTTCTCCCCGTCATTGAGATAATTTATTGTTCGACACCATACCTGGGAACCTTCTAGTTACGGAGATATTGGGGGTCAAAGTTCCAACTTTTTGACAAGATTTTTTTTAATACAAATTTTTAATGTAAGATTTTTATTTTAAACACCTCCACGACACCCGTACTATTCAATCCATCCATCAGCACAATGTTTTGAGTTCGTTACATTGAGTTCTACAACAAAACATGATTTTTCAACCCAAAAAAAAAAGTCGTTTCCCAGCAATATTTTTTGCGTAAAGTTACTTAGTTTGATGTACAGAATGCTTGGTTGACGGCTTCGTGATGAGGTCTTTTACACCCTGTATGTTTATTATTCATCACGGTTTTAACAACATGCATTTGAAATTACTGTTGTATAATTTTCACAGTATAAGTCATTATCTATGTAAACGAATACAAATCAATAACTACTCAATCCACTACGAGTCTTCTGGTAGTGTCACTAAAAATGCCTTTGCAGTTGGTAGATGAACTTCAGAATTGTGATGAACCCACAATGGTGTTGATGAATTCAAAGAAGAAGTCGAATCAACCAAATTATGTTCTTAGACCATATTCCCACTAGGCCGCGTCGTGGACTACGGCCGATTCTTTCCAGAGGGAAGGCCTGTGCATTAGCAATCGGATCTTCATACGCTGCTGGTTATTATCATTTTTCTGGCCTTTGTCCCATGTTACTCGGGGTCGGCGCAACACGTTTTTTTCTTCCATTCTCCCCTGTCAACCGTCACGCTATCATTTACTTCTTTCTCCTTCATATCATTCCTCACACAATTCATCCATCTTTTCTTTGGTCTTCCTCTCCCTCTCCCTCCATATACATTTGTACCTATGTTATAGGCTTTGCTTATGCTAGTTCACAATAAAAACTAGGGATAACGGAAATAAGATTGAAGAGTTTATTTTATTAACAAGTTCCATCTCATTGTTCTCATTCTTTGTTATAAGTGTCGCCTCTTTTGTGTACCCTTTTATACTGTCGACATCATTAACGATATCTCCATGAACAAAACACATAATACAATTCCTTCTCCAACCAAAACCCTTTCAAAAAAGACAATTCCCAGCTGCGAATAACCTCAAAATGGTCAGTTTCCGCGTTGCCTTTTTTAGTACAGTTACAAAACAGGTTGTTCAAAAATGAAGGGAGAGATACTTTAAAATGTGGATCGCCACGGATTCATACCACAGAAGATAGTAGGTACAGAAGCTCAACTCCATACAACGAGCAAAAACAGACTTTACGCACAAATGGAAACAAGGTACGATCTTAAATTGCATAATACCTGCAGTTCGGAGAGACGACCACTACATCGCAAATGCTACTGTTGAGCAATATCAGCATAAGTTCCTGAGTCCGAAAATTGTTATATGGTTTTTCTTCAAAAAAATTCTTTCTTCGAAAATTTCTTAGTGGCATCCCGAAGTTTAGATTTGTGCCCGGTTGATGGCAATAGGCATGCCACCCTATTACATGGGACTTAAACATATTTGACGAAATCTGAGAGCACTTAGGGTAGGCCTAGCCCTTTGGAATGAACAGCTATGTTTTTTTACAAACTACGAGTAGAGAGTATGAGTAGAGTACGCAAAGTCGCGTTGCTTACATTAGTTGTACCGGTACGTGAAGAATCTCTATGTGTGTGAGTTGTGCAGACCTTCTATAAGTACATATTCAGTGTTCGTATTCAATTCGCACTTCCTCGGTTTCGGCGAAACGAATACTTTTGATCGAATAATCAATGCATTTCTGACATGATTGACGCTTGTTCTCAAAGATATTAAGGTCTTGTGTATGGCCTGTTTTTTGAAAGATATATTGCCTTTTTTGGTCGGAGTATTACGGTATTTGGTTGGGAATTAACCTCGTTTTTTGATCGAAATTTGAATGGGAGGTTATTTGTGTTCTTATTGGGAAAGACATGTTAGTAAAATTACTGTAATGTTGCATATTAAAAGCAAGATTAAAAAAAAGTCTTTGATCAAGAATATTAATTGGCAACATGCGGAAGGATTTTTTTAATTTTTAATTAAAGTTACTGCCGTTATGTTTGATGATGCTGATCATGATGTTGATGTTATAATATATCAAAGTTATGATGAAACGCAAAATTTTGAAGTAGGTATTGAAACATGGAAATATTTGGAGATAAGGTAAAGTAAGGTTACATCATAAAACAAAGTATCTCAGTACTTAGTAATGATGAAAATGTAGCAAGAAAATTGCTGAACATTAATGTGGTATAAGAGTAGAGGGATACCAAAGAAACGATGGATTGGACTGTGTAAAGAATGATATGGCAAGAAAGGAGGTGTCTGATGGGATGACGAGTAATAGAAAGGTATGGAAGAAGACATGCTGCGCCGACCCCAAATGAATTGGGTTAAGGGCAAGTGAATGATAATGATAGCATCTTAGTACTTTATTTATCCGTGATTTAAAATATTAAGACCTCTTTATTAACGCTAGATGAGGCACAATCAATCCCCGATACTTTAAAAGACAAAAAACAAACAAATATGTCACCAAGGGCCTTGGACGGACATTATAAGGAGAATGTATCATGAGTACTTTATTGAAAATACCAGTTTCTGAACACGTTTCACCAACCTAGCGAACGAACAGGTGACGTTTTGATATATACTTGTAAGTACAGTACACTTCGACCAACTTATCTGTGCAGACGAGGTATTCCTCAGAGCGCACCTATTTTAAACGCAACCATCTGAGCGCAACTAAATTATGACGGGAACACACAGAACTAAAACAAATGTACCAAGTTTGACATATCGATGCAAAATTTTCTTGACAAGCAACGCCAACTTGAGCTGCAAACTTATAGTGGTTATACTATACAGTACTTGGGCGATAGTATATGACCCATCGAGCTTGAGAAAGAAACAGAAGGTATAAGTGAAAGAGACGGCGCTCTACATAGGTGACCTTTTGTCAAAACTCAATGCCCTCAGATGGACTACACAAAGAGACATTTATCAATGATGTAGACGATGTAACAGTCAAGGTAGCAGCGCTATCCGAGGGCGGTATGCGGATTGGTGTAGATCCCTAAACAAACCGAGACTCCGCAGTGTCTCCGGGAAGCACATTAAGCTGTAGATCCCGAGTCGATCATGGAATAGTCAAAAAACGTATTAAATTCCAAAAAAACTCCCGAAAATCTTATGTCATCTCTTTTTGTTGAAAGTCGGTCAAGAAATACGAAACGTTATGAAAGCGATTGCAACTTGTCTGGGTCTTCTCGGCGGTAATGATGGCACATCGAGCTACTGATGTGATTCTAAAAATTCTTTCACTTAAGTTGGAAGCGGCAGGTTACCCCGCGAAATTCAAATCAGTTTAACCCTTGATCTGTCTACGAAGTAGCCGCAATAGTTAAACAATGGCGTCCCCACCGAATCGGTCGGGTGGACAGTTCATGATTTATTACAGGTAATTTAATCCCATTGAATTACTATTTCATGAAATAGTAGCGCCGATGCAAGACTATATAAGCCGATGACGACCATGGCGCAGCCCTTCATTCTGCCTACAAACTGAAGTCTATCTTGTGCGCTTAAATCCAAAAGTGTATTTACTTTAAGTACAACTGTTTCACGAGGAGAATAAAATAGTCACTTTGGTTGCCATACCCTGATTCTCAAAAGCCTTGAAACCTCAATGCTTGAAACATAAGGACACACCTTAACATTGGTCCTTCGAGCCGGATGACTATTTCATGAAATAGTCATTAGGTGAGGTTAAACGAACTTAGAGGGTTGTATTGATGATTTTAATTAATATAACTCTGTGAAGCCATATTTAACGGGAATCATACTTTCATCAACATACAGCCTGACACTGACCTGCAAATTGCGAAAAACGTAATAAAATTTGATTTTCACAGGCTACTATAACATATGTTTCTTAAGTAGAAGCTACATTATCTCCGAGTGTCATTTAGGCTATATTTAAAACATTCCCGTGGGAAAATGTCTGACCATTTTGTGACCTAAGCTGCGGGAAAAAGTTAGTGCTGTGTAATAAGTAACCAGTGTAATAATACTGGTTTGGTTACCACTTACTAAAATACACTATTCAATGAAAAAACTGTTGTTGATCTTACACTTTGTGATTAAGTATAGTTGACATCATCTTGATTAGTTGTGGTTATGGTGTAAGGTGTAAAAAATATTGTTTACATAAACTGTAGTGGCCTTGAAGTAATTTGTATGACTTTAGAAGTGAGGCTAAAAAACTGACTACGTAAGTACAGACCTGTTTTCACTTATACTATAGACATGTGGAAGTTTAAATACTTATAATTGCATTGCTTTTTAGGGTTCCGTACCTCAAAAGGAAAAAACGGAACACTTATAAGATCACTTTCTTGTCCGTCTGTCCGTCTGTCACCGATTTTCTCAGGAACGGGTGTATCTAGCAAGTTGAAATTTATACCAGGTACTGCGGTCTATAGTCCCTATTAGGTGTATAAACGTCAAGGTCCTGAGTCAACATCATAAAAAGATATAGGCAAATTTAGATTTTCGCGAAAACTTGTAAGTACCAAAATTTACCTTAATTTTCAACTTTTTTTATTTTTCGGACTTTTCCCTTTACTTGTGCTGTAAGACCTTGCTTTTAACCAAAATTGACAATTCTAGGTCAACCGGAAGTACCCTATAGGTTTTGGGTCGAAAACCTAAATGGTAGTTCCCGTTGACCTAGAATCACGAATCACAATTTGCCAAAAAGCAAGGTCCTACAGCACATGTAAAGGAAAAAATCTGAAACCGTAAATATATGTAAAGCTTGTGTCGTGGACACCAGATAGTTGATATACTACATAGATACTTTTTGTTTGTAAATACATACTTATTATACATATAAACATCCATGACTGGGAAACAAATATCCATGCTCATCACACAAACATTTGCTCCAACCGGGATTCGAACCCGAGACCCTTAGAACGTAAGGCAACCTCACTACCGCTGCGCCATTCGGGTCGTCAAAAAAATTAAAACGCATTAAGGCAGGAAGCCCGGAATATTTGTATGGGTCAATGGCAAATGACAATAAGCTCCTCCCTAGGACAATTAAAACATTAATGGCGAAATGTGGGTGTTACCTCCACCCAACTCTTCAGGGAATCTGACGTAATGATGTCAATATCATGTACTTCGGCATGACCGGACGGCATGTCTTTGTTTCATTGGAAGATGGGTAGGCCTTTAGTATGGGACGCAACTTGCGTCGATACTCTTGCGCCTTCTCATCTTCCAAGCTCGTCGTGCTGTGCTGGCGCTGCCGCTGCAGCTGCAGTGAACCTCAAGCGGCGTAAATACAGAAACCTTTGTAGTAACTATATTTTCGAGCCGTTTGGGGTTGAATCTCTGGGGCCGTGGACTCCGAGTGCCCTGCATAGCCTATTCAAGGAAATTTCAAAACGCCTAGTTGACGCTTCCCGTGACCCAAGAGCTTGCTTTTACCTTGGTCAGAGGCTAAGTGTTGCCATACAACGTGGCAACTCCGCCAGTCTCTTGGGCACATTACCAGTTGATAGCGTTGAGTAGGAGGTTTTCGATGCCCTTTTCTAGTTTGTTGTTAGTTTATTTATTAGTTTTTAATTAATCTACACTAATAATATTATAAAGAGGAAAGATTTGTATGTTTGTAATGAATAAACTCAAAAACTGCTGCGCCGATTTCAAAAATTCTTTCACCATTAGAAAGCTACATTCACCCTGAGTAACATAGGCTATATTTTATCCCCGTACTCCCACGGGAACGGGAACTACGCGGGTGAAACCGCGTGACGTCCACTAGTTATGTATAAAGTTAGTTTGTGTACCTATAGAAATTAAATTTTGTGTTTTTGATTTTAATTACTATCTTTTTTTTTTTTTTTTTCGGGTGGGAAATCATCAAATGACTTCTCCCGCTCTGGGCGGAGCAGGAGCTCCGCCCAGAGCGGGAGAAGTCATTTAAAGTAAGCGGAGGAGCGGGAGGACAGTAAAAGTCTGACACTCCCTCCTGGGAGTGTCAGACTTTTACTGACTAAAACCCATCCATGTTCCTTCATCGCCCTTTGTGTTCCGGGGCCACGGTATCTCTTTCGAATAGTCCCGCAACCCCGGCAGGCATCGGTCCTTTCGGACCCGTTCCTTTTTGCTGACTCTCTTTGAGGCGCGCGTGGAACACGAACGCGCCGTCGACACGGCCTGTCGTCATGAGACGGACGGACGGCGAGCTAGCCCATAGTCCACCGTCCACAGGCCCGCGCCTACGGTGGCCGCCCGGTGGACGCCCGGGGCGTCTCCCGCGGCGGCCGGGACGCTGTGAGGTTCTCTCCCTCTCACGTTCCGCCACCTCCTTCTCTAGCATTACTGCTTCGCAGAAGGAGGTGACGGCGTCCCATTCCGTCTCGCTCCGGACCATGGCTTGCACCAAGGCCGGACGCGAGAGGTCGCCGCCGCCAATCGCCGCTTCGAGGACACGGCGGTGCTCCGCCCACGCGGGGCACACCTCCACCGTGTGCTCCACCGTGTGGACACACGGTGGAGCACACGGCGTTTCCTCCCGCCCGATTCGGTGCAGGAACCTCCCGAAAACACCGTGTCCGTTGAGGACCTGCGTCAGGCGGAAGGTGAGGACGCCGTGGCGTCTCTCAAGCCACTCCTCAAAGAGGGGACTTACCGCCACTATTGTGGCGTGCCCTTTTAATTACTATCTTAAGCTAAACACTTGCAATGTAATTATAATAAAGTCCCTATTAGTCATAAATCAACTTTAGTGTGCCTCCTGAGATCAAAGTTCATTCTGTCATTCATAAATTAAGGGTTAAAAACATATTATGCAGCATGCTCATGAAACTTTGTAATGCTTATTACTTTTATTAGCACAGTTTGAACGTTCATATATTATGTTTATTTTACAGGGTGTAAAAGACCTTATCACGAAGCCGTCAACCAAGCATTCTGTACATCAATCTTTAAGCAAAATATATTGCTGGGACACTTTTTTTTTTTGGGTGAAAAATCATGTTTTGTAGTAGAGCTCAATGTAACGCACTCAAAACATTGTGCTAATGGATGGGTTGAATAGTACGGGGGTCGCGGAGGTGTTTAAAGTAAAAATACTGCATTAAAAATTTGTATTAAAAAAAAAACTTGTCAAAAAGTTGGAACTTTGACCCCCAATATCTCCGTAACTAGAAGGTTCCCAGGTATGGTGTAAAACAAAAAAATTATCGCAATGACGAGGAGAACAAGTGCCTTTCGGCTTCGTTAAGAGGTGTTTTACACCCTTTATAGGCATCAAAGTCGAAGGTGAGGCCTTGCGAAACGAACAGACTTTCAAAAATAAAATATCAGATCAGTTTTGTGTTTCGGTTTATTTTAAAAAAACTCTGCGCACTTACTGCGTTTTTAAGATAACATCACTCCTGTGTAAGAAAGAAGAAATTTCATCAGATTACTATCAACTTCACACTCCGGGCTGGAGAGTCCTTGATGAAAAACTCAATAACACTTTGCCTGACTTGAGAGTCGAACCCAGGACTTCATGCTCAACAATAGCGCTTCCAACCGCTAGACCAGCGAAGCAGTTAATAGTACATAGTTCTCTCATCCGCACATACCTAATAATTTTCCAGTTTGCTAGTATACCCCTTCCAAAGTCTACTCTAGTCATGACAATTCCTCCAAACATGACACTGACACAGCACCTTTTGAACATACAGGGTGTAAACAGACTCATCACGAAGCCGTCAACCATCATACCCGGGGTTGCGGGACTGTTCGAAAGAGATAAGTACCGTGGCCCCGGAACACAAAGGGCGATGAAGGAACATGGATGGGTTTTAGTCAGTAAAAGTCTGACACTCCCCTCCTGCTCCGCCCAGAGCGGGAGAAGTCATTTGATGATTTTCCATCCGAAAAAAAAAAAAAGCATACATCATACTAAATAACTTTCAAAAATTATCGCTGGCAAACGATTTTTTTTTGGGTTAAATATCACGTTTTACGGTAAAACTCAATGTACCGCACTCAAAACATTGTGCTGATGGATGAATTGAATAGTACGGGGTTCGTCAAGGTGTTTAAAGTAAAAATAAAAAAAACTTGTAAAAAAGTTGGTGGGTATGTGTCAGTGGTGGGTGTGTGTGTGTGCGTGTGAGTAAGGAAAAAAATTGTAGATAGCTGGATGCACAAAATAGTGATGTATCTAAATTGTACCCTTCGACAAGCAAGTTATTTCGGGGCAGCTAGAAGTTTATCCGTAGCTTCATAGCTTAACTCCAGAATACAGCTCGAAATTTTGGATTTACACGTTAAGTTATGCCCTATAAAAAAACCACTAATGTCACATGTCACATTCACACACCAAAGTCCATATCACGCCAAGTCTTCTAACCGTGACACAGCACCTTCTTATCAAAACATCTCTTACGTCACAGCCGTTTGTCTGACCTCTCCGACCTTCAAGGACAGACTCGTAGCGCAACCTGTCATTACTTGTACCTAAGTATGTATTACTGTGATCTTGATCTGAGAGTATTTTTGTGCTGTGAGCTGTGAATGCTGTATCATGACTGGTTGGCTTGGGTTTTTGATAATAGTTTCCACCATCAATAAATTGCAAATCTATTTAGTCCGTCAGTTAGAGTATTGGAAAATAATGGACACGTATTTTTTGTTTTTGTAAATCAATGAATATTGACAAAGATAAAACGCATCAAAACTCGGGAGTGGGGGCTCGTGACGTCACAACGCACTAAAAATTATAGCACGGCGTGACGTATTGAGAATTTTAAAAGCGTCGTATCTTCGTCAATTTTGGTTTACTTACGTAAGAAAAGAAAAAATACGTGTCAAATATTTTTTGATAATCTAACTGACGTACTAATTCGATTTTTTCAGGACACAAGCTTATTGTTGTTTTTTGACTTTGCAGTCGTTGCAGTTTTGGTGAACATAGAAGATGATACTAAACTACTGAGTACTATGTCATCATATGCCTTATTCCCAACTTTATTCGGGTGGGCTTCCAGTCTTACCAGATGCAGCTGAATACCAGTATTTTACATGGAGCGAGTGCCTATAATCTGACCTCCACAACCCAGTTAGTACTAGGTAATACGATACACCTTGGTAAGATGGTTGTCAGACTTTCGGGCCACTGAACTGACTGTCTGAACAGCCGGGACCAACGGCTTAAAATGGTTTCCGAGGCACGGTGGGTCGGTATGTAATGAGAGGTCACCTATCCACGGACCAACATGTATTGATCAGATAATTCGATAATGTCTTAGTTGTTTTTACTAACAGAAAAGTTCACACAAAGATGACGTCACCAAGTACCTACCGGTCACGGAATATTAAATGTGAAAAATTCCCTGAATAGGTACAATATTTGGCAGTAATCGAATATTATGACAATTCTCCAGCCCTTATACCAATTTATTTGGGATCGGCGCAACATGTTTTACTTCTTCCATACGCCTGTATTACTTGTCATCTCAGCAGTCACCTGCTTTCTACCCATATCATCCTAGTCCATCCGTCGATTCTTTGGCAGTAATCGACTATGAACCGAACTAAAACCCCCACTAAATGCAGCACAAATATCAAGTGATGCTAATATTGGAATATTAGCATCACTTAAAACACAGTTTAAAACAAAAAGTTTCCTAATGACAATTTTATGGTGTTCATCTTTTTTTCATCCGCTTAATGTTAAAGATTGTTGTTGTTACAACCACGAACCAGTTTTTATGAAGAAGCCTATAAGATCAACCCAAATCTTGTAAAAACTAGTGAGTTAACTTTCACTGGTCAGGAGATCAAAGATTAATATTAACGGTTAAGTTAATACTTACAAAACAAAGTCCGGATGACTGTAGTTACTTTGGTACAAAAGATCTCTTTTGTGGTTTAGAGATGCGACGGTTTTTGACGTTCAAAAGCTTTTAATAATCTTCAACATATCAAAAAATATTCTAATTAAAATTTTGTGGGATAGAATTCATTCGCATGAATCCCCGAATGGTTAGGCAGAGGTACCCACATTTCGCCGGTTATGTTAATTCCCATGTAATAGGGGGACAGCCTATTGTCATCACCCAGGCACAAATCCAGACTTCGTGGCTAGAAATTCCTGATGAAAAACACAACAACAATTTGCCCGACTCAACTCGAACTGAGGACCCCACGCTCAGTAATCGTGCTTGCGACCACTCGACCAAAAGGCAGTTGATGATGAAATAGGATGGATCCATTTTCAATAATTAGTCTCGGATTAAACTGACAGAAAATCAGATTTCAGAAAGCAGTTATCTAATCGCTTAAAAAACATGATACTCACATCAAAAAAGGGAAAACTTCTTTAAGAAGCTAATTCTGATCATAGATTTCTAAATCGTGGTAATTCGCAAACAATCTTCGACTTAGCCATTTATGTCTTCAAAGTCATAATTTATGGACGCTAAAGTGAGACAGCTCACTGAGCAAGGGATTGACATTACAACACTTCTGCTTTACGAGTTTCGTGCTTTACACATTTTTGAGCATCGACCGTCATATCTGGGCGGCAAAACCTATTATAGTATGTCTGCGTTCGGGTAAAACCCGCTTGGATTGTGCCAACCCGACCCGAACATGATTTTAGCGAGTTTGTCGGTCGGCAGTTCGGCACGAGCTAAACCATCGTCTGTCCAGCTTCTAGACTTTCGGGCCACTGATTACCAGTAATAAACGACTGTCACAGATCTACAAATGACAGCCGGGACCAACGGCTTAACGTGCTTTCCGAAGCACGAGCCAACTGGAAGCCGAATATGCTGACCGACCTACATTGTTTCTCAACAAATACTACCGAATCTAATACCCCGAACTAGTGTTTAGATGTGTTCACCGTGTTTAGATCGTAACGTCCTTCGTCTGTCAAAACCACATAAGTTTCCTCACATCAAACAACTTGATTCAAATTCAAGGGAAGCTGCAATATGGAAGTAATCAGCTTCTGACGTAAGTCTTTTTTCTCCTCCGACGGCGCTAAGCTCATGGTAAAAACGTATTTACATTACCATGATGTATTATTACATTCAGCTTGCGTAATGTCCGTCATTTGTTACCTGTCTCGGTACTATGGGCTCTAGAGACCAAAGCCGACGACGTACGCTTAGTTGCCTGGCGAGTTGGCGACACGCAAACTGTGATGTCAAAAAGTATTCAGCAATAGCAACATGCCGCCGACAAAATTCTTTGACTTGCAAAGTTTTTGAGCCACTAAATAGCCCGCCGAAATTAAACTCGCTGACCATTTCGGCGGATCGCGGTCGGCAGTTTTGGTGTGTAGAGCCCTTTAGGAACGGAAGATTTCGTTGCGTGTGAAGCTGAGATTTAAATCCTTAGTTTGTAAGCCCTGGCTGGGGGCCTTAAAGTAATTTTTGGCCACCACAGGATTGTCCGGTTAAGCAGTTAAGCAACCTTAGCGCGTTGCAACTGCGAGTGGTCCCACCTAAAAAAAAAAAAAAAAAAAAAAAAAAAAAAAAGAAGCTGAGATTGTCTAATGATCTACAAAGGTCTAGTCTCAATTTCAGAAACTCCAATATGGAAAAGTTTGTTGCTTGCGAAACTGGTTCGCCAAATTAATGGCCTGGTAAGGTCTTATGATGACGCTTTTAGTTGTGGGTTGGGAGTCAGTCTTTAGTTATTATACTTTTATAATTATCATCATCACCTAGCGCTTCACTTCTCGGCATAGGTTTCTCCAACTCCATGCTAAGTACAGCACCAATTTGAATATCAAAAATTACATAAGACTGTCGACCGACATTGCATCCTGAGAAGGTAACATTTTTTTCTTTAAACAAGCTTTTTTTTAAATTAAAAGAAAATTAGGTAAATCTATAAACATTGAACGCATAGACAAAGTTTCGTGTCCGTTATATGGATTGTTGAGTCGTTGAGGAGTTGTCTCGTGAGGAGACGTTCCTGTACAAGTCATGTCTGTCATAAAAACATATTGTCACCAGAACCAAAGGTGTGTGCAAAATTTCAGCTCATTTGGTTGGGGTAAACTGGTTTGAAATTCAGTTATAAGATTTGGCCAATACATACTAATTAGGCAAGTTACTTAGAAGCTTATAAAAAAGTTGTTTATAAGAATTTAATAAATCCTTTTTCGTTCATCCAAATTGTATCCTGGTTATGCCTATGACGCAAGCGAAGAAGCACGCATTTATGAAGGACGAATATCAAGTTTTGTGTCAGATTAATAAGTTTATGTAAAAAAAAGTTGAGTAATGAATGATATATACGCCTCATTGAACCTTTGAGCCTTGACAGGTCACATCCATGATTTGTCGTCAAAAGGGTATTAACCAACTGTTTCTGTCCAAGAACTTTTCAATTTTGGATCGAGGTTGCGACTCGAGGTTTCTTTTGTGATAAGTTCATCAAAAGACATGGTCTTTACTAAAGTTTGTTACGCTAGCGTTAACGCTGTGACATTTTTAAATGTTACAGCACCATGCTGAGGTAAGAGTCGTTTGGCCTCATACAGGACCAATTCAGTTTATATTTTCTTGTTGTCCCCTTTTTATTTTAATATTATTTTATTGTTTTGTCCTGTTCGAGTCTAATAAATACTTTTTCTTTCGTTCTCTATGATATTTACTAGTAGTTTAAAACAACCCTGCAAGTTAAACAAAAGTCAAAAGTCTTCCAGATTTGCCTAGCATTTTCCCAACTATATTGGGGTCGGCTTCCGGTCTAACTGGATGCAGTTGAACACCGGTAGTTTACATGGAGCTACTGCCTTTCAGACCTCTACAACGTAGTACCTCTACTGCAGCTGCAGGGCACAGGATTCCCTTCCATCCTTACTTACACATACCACATCTAACTTTGGCAAGAGTGAAAAGTAATTAGGTAAGTAAGTACCTACTTGAGTTAAACGTTTTTTATGCAATAGCTTGTCTATTGAACGAAGTAAGAACCGGTAAGAACCGTCAAAGAAAGCAAAGATAAGAATTCTAACTTTTGACAGTTCTAACTTCAAACAATGGGGCGGGCAACTGGTGAAACTAATGGCGCTAGCATCGCATGAACCAAACACCGTCATTGGATGAAAATCTGTCAATGTCATTTTATATTTCAAAATAGTTTGACCTCATTGGTCAGATTGGGTCTAAGCTATGGACGCGCCATCTACAATCAGCTTTGACCAGCCTTCCCCATTACTAAACTACCTACAGAATAAAAATCGTTTCATAAATAATGACTTTTATTCAAGTAATCACTTTTATTTGTTTAGAGATGCGGGTGTTAAAGCTGTCATGAAAATTATGATTTTGAGTAACGAAAAATACCCAATCAAATTCAAATTTGTGTCCGAAGAGGTTATTGTGAACCCAAAAACGAATGAAAGAAACTCATTTCCATACAAAATGTGAATAAATTCACACTCCGTTGACCAACGATACATTTTGAACGAAGCTCGTTGAAATAAGTCTAAAGAAGCCATTTTTAACGCTTAAGCAAATTATTATAATTTATGAAATAATAATATCTTAAATAAAATAAAGCTTTTGAATACTTTAATATTTTTTGTTTTGTAACTTGTAAAGGATTTATTTATTTTGTGCAATTGTGCATTTTTAACGTACACTTCCGCGGTAAAACTATTTATCATTTGTTTTATTACTTTTGGAAGGACAAAAGTTGAGGGAATTACCGGTTACTTATAATACATATATGATTGCGTCATCAATCAGCCAGTAAACACATTTCATAACAACACAACAACAGAAGACACTTTTATGTTTATAAAAACATGGGTCTGTGCTCTATGGTAAGCTATGCTATACAACCACATAACAGGTTATAGATTAAAACAACAGACATATTAGGAACTATGGGAAACTTAATACATAGTTCAGAATGATCGCTACTGAGTACTGAGTGATGTGATTATTTGTACTGAAATCAGCAAGGTTCCTGTGACTTAGGTCGCATTCCCACTTTGTCGTGACGACAGATAATTGTGTAGTTTAAAGTGTCGTGGCTTGTGTATTTGAATGGAGTGTTTACATATTATAACGCGATTACTGTTGTCCACGACTTTTGCCAACAAAACAACACAACAACAACAGCCCATAACGTCCACTGCTGGACATAAGCCTCTCCCATGATGGGAGGAATTTGCCGTAATCTCCACGCTTGGCAGGCGGATTGGAGATCGCAGTGATGAAAGACTAACAGAAAACGCTGCTGCCCATTCTCTGGTCTACGGAGGCGCAAGGTGTTCTGCCTCAGACATTAGTCGCCTTATACGACACCCGTGAGTGTAATGGGTTGGTTCTATTCTACTCTGCCGGATACCACACGGCTTAAACAAAAACAAAAACAACAAAACCAACGATAAATTAATCGTTACGACATAGTGGGAACGCGGCCTTATGATGGAAGCCACGGTATCCCGCGAAATTAATTTAATTGAATGACCTATTCACGAAATAGTCGTTCAATGCGATTAAATGAACTTAAAGGGTTGTATTTATAATTTTAACGATTAAAATACTTATTATTTTGTAGACGCGTTACGATCGCAAAACATATTTACCTAAATCTTCATACAACCTGGCGTAAATGGTACTTAAAGTGCAATAAAGGCTTGTAATGGCCAAATAAACGTCAAAAATTCTTCAAAAGCTACCGAATACAACCCATTTTTCCTGAAAAAATAAATTCCGCTAGCTATCCTGGCGCTTCCCCCTTAATGGTAGGGATTAAAGATTAATTTTCAATTTCATAGCACAGTCTCAAAGTATAATATAATAAATCAACATTTCCTTCCAATATTATGCTAATGTCGACGGGTAGAAACAAAATAGCTAAAATAAGGCTGAGCACAGACTTGAGTCACGACAGTTTCACAGACTATTGCTAAAGGGAATAAATAGTCTGTTTCGCTCGAACTAGTCAGCAATAGTCTGTTTTAAAACTGTCGGGACTCAATTCTGTAAAGAAGTTAATAAATTACCTGTTGCACTATCACTTCTAAAGGTTGTCCAGTCTGTAAGTCTTCCGAAGGCCTCCTCGTTGGCCTCACCGCATATTCTCTCTCTCCAATTATCTGAAGCAACAGCAAACAGAAACAATTAATTGATGCCTTTACTTGACTGTCTCGTTGAAATCAAAAAATCAAAATCAAAGCATTAATTTCAAGTAAGCCAGTTAAAGGCACTTTTGAATTGTCGAAACAAAGATGAAAATTAAATGTAGCTACAGTCCCAGTCACAAGACATAAAAACTGTGAAAGTACTGTAGTTGCTCATTCCCTAGCGTAGATCTCTATGGAGAAGAACGGGCAAGAAACTCCATGGACACTCTTTTAAATCAGAATATTGTTACAAAATCTTGGTTACATCATTCATGTTGAGATGGTATATTATGTGAGAACAATGTAGCAAGATGTGCACGTTAAAAGTGTCCACAGCAAAAACACACAAACAAAAAAAATACAATTCAAAATAATTCATTCAAATAAACCATGGCAACTATGAGATGACCAGTCACAACTGACAGCGCCTGAGCGCCAGCGCCAGCGCTTGAGTCGTTGGTGTAGTGATCGCAAGCGCGAATTGTTAATCATGAGGTTGTAAGTTCAATTCCCAGGTAGATCAAAGTGATATTGGGTATTTCTATTAGAAAATTTTCAGTAGCGGGCAGGGAGTCTGATTTGTGCTCGCCCCTTTATTAATGGGACTTGAACATAACTGGCCGAATATGAATGTAGTATTCGGTACACTCCTGCCTTACCATTCGGGGATAACAGGCGTGATATTGTGTTTTGTGATTCTTTTGTCAAGCTAGGACATTTATCCAAGGATGATTGCCTTTAGCCTGAAGTTAATTAAAAAATATTTAGCATTTTTGTCAAAACTGTTTTTTTTTTTCAATCTTTATGTCTTTTTTTTTAACCCAATTTCATATATTTTTTACATAAAAATAAGATCTTACTTATTTAAATTACACCAAAAATGATTACAGATTGAAGTAGAGATATTGATCTATTAGCAGCTTTATAGTTGCCATATCCTAGAACATCACAATTCCAGCGAAAGAATCTCGCAGGTGCGTCGATTACTAGGCCAGTAACTGCCCCGTTTTGCGGTAAAGCTAAAAGAGACCACAAGCATTTCACAAGTCTATCTTCTACGAAAACTTACGATGTGTTAACCGAAGCTTACAAAATTGTAGTGTCCCAGATTATTAGCGCAAACGCATAGCGTGTTTTTTTTCTTAAATCCGTTTAAGTAGTTAATCAAAAGCAACAGTCATCTTCAAATTGAAACACAGATTACAGGAGTTCGTAATGGCTAAATAATAACAGCCGCTCGGGTTGATCTTTAGGTTAAGCTGTGCTTGCCTAGGTTGGTCGGTCTGTGGATGGGTGACCACCTATTACATACAGAGTTTCCTCCGTGCCTCGGAAAGCACGTTAAGCAGTTGGTCCCGGCTGTCATTTGTAGATCTTTGACAGTCGTTACAGCCCAAAAATTCTGACAACCAGTCTTACCAAGGGGTATCGTATTACCCTGTACTAACTGCGGTTAACCCTGTAAGGCGACCCCAACACAGTTGGGAAAAGGCTAGGCAGATTATGATGTTAAAGTCTAAGTCTCCTTTTTATCATCCAGTGTGCCTGCTGGCTTCCCCTTTCCCCTTTCTCCTTCCAAACTTCTCTATCTTCTGCGATCTCAGGTCATATTCGCCATACGTCACAAGTCTCCTTTTACACCAAATAAATCCACGAAAACTCATAAATTGGATAAAATTTTGAACTGCAGTAGAAGACATAAGACCTTCAGCTTTGAGTATTGCTGAACAGGCAAAATGCGTATTTTCTGCCAATAATTTTATTATTCTTAATTAAAATTTTAAGTATATAGCTAAGTTTAGATACTTAGTATAATGATTGATTTCGACGTGCACAAGCTCAGTATAAAAAAAATAAGCTTTACTTTGGTGGACCTTGAAGCTTTAATGATGTTTTCGCATAAAGTCTTAGCGGTGTCTATTATGTCATAGACCTACAATTAGTAAAGGTTACACGTGTTATGCGGTAAAGTAAATACTGTAATTAAAATATCTCTAAGAAACGCTTGGAAGCTATCGCCTTCCATCTACTTATTATAATAATTTACCTACTCTATGTCTTGCGTGGAAGGAAATTTGTATTTTGTAATTCTGTCAATGAGTATTGGTGTCGATTCTGTTGTGCACAAACTAAACTTAATTTAGGCTATTGCTCTTTTTTTCTGTCTAATAAAACGAGAAAGAGACGGACGTAATTTAGAACTGTCAAATTTAGTTAGAACTAATATTTTTATACAAATGAAGGGTGCATGTAAAAACATGTCGACTAAAAACACGGTTAAGCGCAAGGCATAAACTAGTTTGACATCTCTAACTTAGTTCATAGCTATAGCCGTCCTTTTCTCGCACTGCCTTTTAGTATAAGATAGCAATAGCCTAAATTAAGTTTAGTGTGTGCACAACAGAATCGACACCATTAGGTACTTGGATTATGCCTAGCCTGTTCTGTTACGTTACTATGACTACGGATACGGGTAGCTCTTGGTAAGAAAAAAAAAACATTCGAAAATGTTGTCGAATTCAGTTCCTAATTTAGTTCATTAACTGTTGTCATTTTAATGAAACTACATTGGGACTGTGTTGGGACAGGGCATCCTGAAGTGGCTTTTTCAAGGAACTATTTTAAAAAAACAAAATGTTGGTTTTTAAACTGTATATTGTATAGTAACCTTTTTGATAGCTCAGATACCTTGAAATCCCTTCCCCTAAAATTATACGATTTAATATAATATAATATTAATTGGGTCTTCGTGACTACCTTTCAATTTAACAGCAATAAATCACCCAAAAATTAATTAACTAAATAATCATGGTTGGTTTTAACTTAACAGCATCTTCCGGTCCAGCGAATAACGAGATGCGCCTTAAATAATTGACATGTCATGAATTTTGACGTTTGGTAACCCTGTTGTCGGCCATATTTAAAGTTGCATAGCGTTGGCACAAAATTGACCAATTTACACGTACTGCGCGATGATCAGTGCCTCAGTGGTTAGTTATAAAAGCCCGACATACTCGTAACCGGTTAGTACACAAAAAATGTGAGAACAACCATAAATAATGTTTTAAAATCGAGAAGCGTTATTTTTAGGTTATGATGTTTGGTAAATAAATTGTTTTAGCTGAAGATTTACACTAGGACACTTGATGATTAATAGTACCTATTCACAGTTTTAATACAGAAAAACTTAAGTTGAAAAAGAGATATTTTTCCAAGTTCTTGTTCACAATTTCTCTTCAATGACACATTCGCGCTTAGAACATGTTGTAGTAAGTACATGTTCTCCAATGTTGTTTGTGGAACATGTTCTCCATTTCCCTTTCTATCTTTCTCTCTCTTATCTTATTTGATATCTTTTTCTCATCAGGCAACATCTTTTTATGCGAATAATGGGTCAGTGAGAACGCACGCTTACTTACATAGGTACACTTTTTAAGAGACTGGCTAGTTGCGTTTTAAAGGTCTATAAGACAATTAAAACTCCTTCAACATAACCTTAATTTTTAGATAAAAATAATAAAAGATAATCTTCTACGCACAAAAACACTAAAAAACAAAATTTTGTCATTATTAGCCAGTGTGTAGGCCAGAAAAATACAGATAATGGTGAGACCACCGACATTGCGACAGCCTTCAATCACGTGCAATGACAGTCATGCACAATTTTTGGTAAATGACAACCCGTTCCCAAGGTATTGTGCCAAGATGATTGTTTCGCAAAAAATGTACGAAAATTATTTAAGTTATTATATTTTTAATCGTGTTTTCAGCACATTATAATTTTATAACTGCAGCTACTTTAAAATGCGTGCCAATCTAAAGTGATATTGTCTTTAACCATGCTAATATTATTATTGCAAAAGTAACTGTGACTGTCTGCCTGTTTTACGCCTTAACGGCTAAAGGTATTTCGACGAAATTCGGCCCACAGACCATAACCTGGGATATGACACTTTTTTATTCCGATGGGATCATTTCGGATATCCACGCGGGCGACACCGCGATCTAAAGTTGGTAAATCATATTTTCAGAGCTATATGGGTTAAGTACGGTCGAACCAGCTACACACATCAAAAGTATCTAGGGATCAACATATATTTTTGCAATAACTTTTCTCCTGATTGATATTAATTAAAATTTTCTTTAAGGATTCATCAAATAAAGTGTTTTCGTTTGTCACAGTAACGATAAACCAAGTCACCTTTGCATTAATAAAGAAATTTGCCATTTTCCTAATAAAGGGATTTTTGACATTTGAACCACTAACATTAAAGTTCGAAAAAAAGACTGAAATAACAGTTTTCTTTAAAATTTTATTGGGTAACTTAAACAATTAATAATCCGTGTTTCTACCGCGAACACTAACAACACAAGAACATCGGTTTGGCATACTCAAAATTAGTTCATCCAAATCACGCTGTGGAATGGCCGCCCATGTTCGTTGCAACAACAAAAAAAGGTCTTCTTGCGACTGGATACCCTCCATATTCGGCAGAGCTCTTCTCTGTAGCATATCCCATGCATGCTCAATCGGGTTCAAGTCTGGCGACTGAGCAGGCCAGGGCAGGACATTGATGTTAGCTGCGGCGAGAGTCTGTCTTACAACTCTTGCGGTGTGCGGTCGTGCATTATCATGCATTAACTGAAATAAGGGACCGATTTGCACTTGTAGAGGAACGATGACGTCTGATACAATCGTCTCAGCATAAATTTGAGCGTTGAGGTTGCCTCTGATCCAAATCAACTCAGTTCTTCCGCCGATCCAAATACCCGCCCATACCATGATGGTTCCACCACTATAAGGATGGACTTCCTGGCAGGATTTTAATCGCTGTTGGCGTCCAGGGGTTCTCCAGTGTCGTATACGTCTTGTATCCGGTCTCATACCAAAACGAGACTCATCAGAAAAGCACACGAAACGCCATTGTTCTTCTGCCCAATTTCTGTGTTCAAGAGCCCATTGATATCGAATCCTACGATTGTGCATTGCTATAGGTGGTACCCGTAGCGGTCTTCGGGAATGAAGGTTCACTTCATGCAAGCGGTTTCTGACTGTTTGGTCGCTAATTAAGTTCCCTGAAGAGTGATGAAGCCTCACGGCTAACATCATGGCGGTTATTGTTGGAGCTCTTCGAGTTAAGATTTGAATGTATCGGTCTTGTCTCCGTGTGGTGCAGCGATACCGTCCTCCATGGCGCTCAGCCACGGTACCAGTGCTTCGGTAACGTGTCCAAAGTCGACTGATAACACTCTGACTTGTATTCAGAGCTAAAGCTACAGTACGTTGCCGGGAACCAGCTTCTATCATTCCCACGGCTCTGAGCATTTCTTCCCTGCTTAAATGACGTCGCCGCTCCATAATAACGTTGGTTTTAATCAGTAGTAGGGAAACAGTAGCACTAATAATGTCTTCAATGCGTTGTATGTTTTTATAGGGAAAATATTGACAGCTTATTTTCATCTTTTACTCGAATTTGATTGAGAGTTCCTGATTCAAATTATGAAATGCACCAAAAAGGATCCATATAAATTTATAAAATCATAAATTTATTACAAAGCCACATCTCAATCTCAAGAAATCCGCATAAAAATGCTTGATCCCTAGACATTTTTGATGTGTGTATTTGTTTTACATTTTACAATGTAATTTGTTGGTAAAACTGTAAACCAAATAGCTTGTTCGACCGTACATCAGATAAGTATTTCTCGAATAAAATAGACATGTTAATGTGCCTGTAATTAACCGTCAAAGAAGGTTATAAAGTTAAAAATACAGTAGTAGGTACCTATACATTTGTGTCGTCAACATAATTGTGTCTACATTATGATATGAGGCGTCAAGGGACCGATGATATTTAAATAATAGGTATTTTATAAAGTATAAGGGTTCGTGGCTGAATAATAACATCCGTAGGTACAGATCGATCTTCAAGGTTAAGCAACGCTTGCCGACGTCATTCCGTGGATGGTTGACTATCTATTCCACACTAAATCCCTCCGTGCCCCGAGTGCAGCACGTTCAGAACTTGGTCCCGGCTGTAATTTGTAGATCTTTGATAATCGTTACAGGAGCCAGTAGCCTGAAAAACTGACAACCAGTCTTACCAAAGGGTGTCGATCGTGGTACCCAAATGGGTAGATAGTGGAGGTCAGATAGTTAGTCGTTTCATGTAAAATACTAGTATTCAGCTGCATCCGGTAAGACTAGAAGCCTAGAATAGAAGTCGATTCTAACAATCCCTAATGCCATGGAACCACGGTTAACGAGTGGGGAAAACGCTTGGCAGATGTAGAGAATGAGTGTACCTTTAAAGAAAAACAAGGATTACACTTATTAAATAAAAATGCCACATCCAGTATTTTCTAGTTCATTGTTCTTCCAATGACGCAATTCCCGCTCAATCCAACCCACCAGTTCCAATTTCAAACTGTGTCGGGACGCTTGGCCAATCAGAGCGCGATACGATTAGGCATGCATACGATTAACCAATCAAATTGCAGTGATTGTGAACGATAATATGGCCGTTTTGGATTCTCTACGAGACGTGTTAAACAGTGGATATGAATTACTAAAATTTTAATCATGGCTATCAAGAAGTATTTTCATTTATCGTAATTACGTTTGTGTTCTTAATTAATTAGTCTATTTTTAAGTTATCTAAGTAAGTATTGATAAAGCTCTTGTTACTCTAGCTTTAGTTTTACTTTTTTTATTTATAGAAAACGGCCTCGCTTAATTTTTATAAAAAAAAACACGCAAAAATATTTGTTTTTATGCCATATAAGATCTAACAAACTAAACATCATTCATCAAAACAATTGTTAAAATGTTTGTTTATTAATTTTGATCATCCTTCTCCGCTAATTATCACAGAAATTAAGCAACTCTGTGTTTCTCTTGTATTTCATTGTGTAAAAATCCTAGCTTGAATGTTTGTGAGCAATTTTTTCTACATTGTATGTAAAACGTAGGTCACGACTCGCATTGCGCATGCGTGGGTCAAATGTCACAGCCACAATGGCGGGAACCGGGGTTGCCAGTCGATAAAACAGTGTATAAACGGATGTCGGTGTACAGGTTCGTTTTTGAATGGTAATTTAAATAATTATAGCGTTCTGTGAATCAATTTCGGAGTTGTATTTAAAGGTAGGTTGTTTTTTTAAAGATAGTTTACGATTCTTGAGAGTAAATTACAGCCAGAATTAAAAAAAAACCGGCCAAGAGCGAGTCGGACTCGCGCACCAAGGGTTCCGTAGGTACCAAACTTTGCTTTCCCTAGAAACGGCTATTGCTCCAACCGCAAATAATAAGTTTGCAATAGAAAAATCACTTTTTTTTGTTATAAATATCGCTATCGCTGGACATTTCACACAGCGCCATCTAGTGCCACACTAAGCAACGAGGCTTATGTCGTGGACACCAGATAGTTGATATACTACATAGAAACTTTTTGTTTGTAAAAACATACTTATTATACATATTTACGGTTTTCAGTCTTTTCCCTTTACATGTGCTGTAAGACATTGCTTCTCGCCAAATTTCGTGATTCTAGGTCAACGGGAACTACCATATAGGTTTTTGACCCAAAACCTATAGGGTACTTCCGGTGGATCTAGAATTGTCAACTTTGGTTAAAAGCAAGGCACAAGTAAAGGGAAAAGTCCGAAAAATAAAACAAAGTTGTTTTCACGAAAATCTAAATTTGCCAAATCGCTTAAGGGCCCCTTATTCAGAAAGTTTAGGCATTTTACGCACCGAGACGGCTTGCGTCCGCGTTGCACAGGAGCCGTCGCGATATGAACTCCGGTGACCTATGGCGGCGGGCGAGCACGCCACAGTATAGATAAATAAATCAGTAGTTCAAATATTATTGGCGTGCTGGTAATAATAGCTTGTTTGCAACAAAAACGTATAGCTTGATGTGCTGTCCACTGCACTATTGACTGTAAACACTAATACACTTAGGTATATCGTTATAAATGTATGACTTTTTTTTATTGCTTGGTAAAATCATCAAATGAGTCCTGCCGCTCTGGGTGGAGCGGAAGGGACTGTCAGACTTGTACTGACTAAAATCCACCCTGTTCCTTCGGTTGCCCTTTGCGTTCCAGGGCCACGGTATTCTGATAAGACAGTCTCGTGAATGAAAAGGTAGGCGATATCATCCTGTAGAACTTAAAGAATGGTTGTAGAAGATTTGGTGAGTAATAGAATGAAAGACAAATATGATTAATTATAATATAATAAAATAAAAAATAAAGAGGTATTCCATGAAGCACACCCAAACGAAGCACACCCAGACGAAGCACACCTAAAGTATTCCACTTAGCACACCCGTAGGTGGGCTTCAAATAAAAAATTAAAATAATTAATTTCCTATTCCACGAAGCACACCTACGAATATCACTCGCGTAGTGCGGGGACTAAGAAATAAAAATGTCGATAGAAGAAAATATTTATTATTTAAAAGACTAACTTAAATTTCTAACATCATTCAGTTTCATTATAACAATGTGACACAATATTTGTCATTTTTCTTACTATTTAAAATCACAGATTGTTTCATAATTATCTTTCCAAAAAAATAATTATTTTTTAACTATTTTTCTATTATTTCAGATCACTTCGACGATATCATTTTCAAAGTAACTATTCAGAACCATTAATTTATTTGTATTGTCATAGTCGCTTACTATCTTCTTTGTGATATCTATGCGAGTATGAAGTTCCGTTGACCATTTTTGGTCTTCTTCATCAGTTCCACTTCATCAAATGTTACTTTTTGACTGTAAATGCATAATATTTGAGGAGTTCCCTCGATTCCTCATGGATTCCATCATCATAACTGGATTTTGAAAAAAATGGGACCAATCTGGAAGCATATCTTATATGAAAAATAAAAAAATTGCAAATCGGTCCATAAACGACGGAGTTCTGAGGTAACAAACATAAAAAAAATGATGATAAAAAATACACCCGAATTGATAACTTCCTCCTTTTTTTTGAAGTCGGTTAAAACGTGCGTTTATTTCACCGCAGTGCGCGGCGCTTCCTAGATCTCTATGCGATACAAAAATATTTGCGGTAGATTCTCCGCAAATTTGCAGCGAGAGGCCAACGAAAAAAGGGCCAAATAAACGCATGCGGTGAAATCGCCACCGCATGCGTTTATTTCACCGCAGTGCGCGCACTTCTATGATACTCCATACTTCACAGATTATGCGTTAGAAAAACGTAAGGCAGTGCGCGCAAGGCCTACAAGGTTCGGACCGTCAAGGTGCGTAATTTTTATTTTCACGTATTTATTTTATTTAAAAAAAAATAAGTGCCATATTATAAATTTATCCAAAAATATCCCTGTCAAACCTGATTAGTAAATGAAATGTTAAATTTTCATAAAAGTTGCGTTCCCCCAAGTCTCATAAAACTTAAAATACTTTCAAAATCGACTTTACTTCAGTATTTTTTTTATCGAGCAAAATGTTAAATAATGTGTTTTTAACCAAAAAGTCACTAGATCAAAGATGTATCTGTACTATATATTTTTTTACGGATTTAAATATGATGATTTCTCTGAAAACAACTCGATCTAGAAACGTAAATTTCGAAAAAGGGGCCCTTAAATAATGCATTTAGCGCTAAAAGAAATTTAAAACATCGTTCTTATTCGGTCAATCGTTTAAAGATGACAGAGACGAGTATTTATAAATGTATTACAGTAGAACCCGCATAATTAATACGATCACGCTTAATACGATTTCTCGCATTTTACGCCATTTTATCAGTCCATGCAACTTGAGACATGTTTTCATACATTTCTGATGAGCATGGACATTTGTTTCCGAGTCATGGATGTTTATATGTATATTATGTATGTATTTACAAACAAAAAGTATCTATGTAGTATATCAACTATCTGGTGTCCACGACACAAGCCTCGTTGCTTTGTGTGGCACTAGATGGCGCTGTGTGTTATGTCCAGCGATATTTATTCATTTCTTAACCCTTAATACCTACGATGCGTCATCCCGTTTAATATGCCTAATACGATCTGCTCTGAATAATTAATAATTTATTATAAAAATTAAGATATTGAAAGTTTTCTAACTCAGTTAGCTGCCGAGCTTCAGTTACTTCTACGTTACGTACCATTTTAAAAAATAGAGAAGAAATCAAGGAAAAATACAGATTAGGAGGTGTGCAGAAAAAAAGCAAAAGATAGGAAAGTTTAATAAATTAAAAAAAGTGTTAGTGGAATGGCTTTATCAAGCACGAGCTTTAAAACTGCCCCATAAGTGGCCCCATAATATACGAGAAAGCACGTAAAATTGCTGAAAGCTTACAAATCACTGATTTTACATAATTAGTACGTTTTATATTTTAACGCTTTAAATGGCATACTTAAAATTAAGAAATTAGAACATAATACATAATAATAGTACGTTTTATATTTTCCCTATCCCGCATAATACCTACGCTTTCTCGCTTAACACGCGTTTTTGGTTGGGTCCCTGTGAAATCGTCTTATACGGGTTTTACTGGATGTCTATTCAGAAAGCCACTATCAGTGGTGGTTATATTTAATTTTACAGGGACAACCCTATCATAGAGTTATAAAAAAATATGCTTACAAACAAACAGTTATTAAGGTGGATGCTCCAGGGTAGCCCGCGAAATTCAAATTTCAAATAATCAATATTCAACTCTCCAAGTTTATAAAGGTGCAGAAATAAATTTGACCTTGAAAAAGTAATTTTCCTACCTTTATGAACTTGGAGGGTTGTATTGAAGTTCATAAAGGTGTAGAAAACAAAAAAAAAGCAGAAAAAGTCATTTCTACACCTTTATGAACTTGGAGGGTTGTATTTTGATGATAATAATTCTATGACTACGTACGTCTTACAGCCGTGAATAATATTTTAATCAATATACAACCTAGCACTGGCCTGAAAATTGCAAAAAACGTAAGAAATTTTGAATTTCGCGGGCTACCCTGGAGCATCAGCCTTAAGTGCTTCCCAATCTATTCGATTATTAATTGCATTCAATATTTTATTGAACCCCGTTTACAAGCCACCAAATAATAATTCATCAAACAACACTACACTATATCTAAAAAAATACCTAATTAACATGTTAAAAATGGATTTATCGTGCAAAAATTGGCAAGCAAGTGCTGAATGAAATTGTAACGTAAGAGTGTCAGTACTGATGCAGTCATAATGCAAATCGTTGTCACATGATCTTAATGTTGCAAGCACAAAAAATTATCTAGATGTCATTGTCTTTTGAGTTCTCGAATAAATAATAAAATTGTTAAAGTGCTGGTAGACTTGGTAATTTAAGTTGTAGATACCTGTAAACAGAGCCATTAAATTTATTTTTCGCTATCAGTAACTGACCACACATTATTTATTTATTATGTATATGTGTAGGTACATAAGGTAAGGTAGTGTAGGTAATTAAGCAAGTATAATAGTTTAGGTTGGATGAGCTCGTGACTAACAATCACTCGGGTCGATTATCAGGTTAAGCCATGCTTGCCTAGGTTGGCCCGTGGATGGGTGACCACCATTATAAGGTACATACCGAGTTTCCTGCGTGCCTCGGAAAGCGCGTTAAGCCGTTGGTCCCGGCTGTCATTTGTAGATCTTTGACAGTCGTTACAGGTGGTCAGTGGCCTGAAAGTCTGACAACCAGTCTTACTAAAGGGTATCGTATTATCAAGTACCTACTAACAGAGTTGTGGAGGTCAGATAGGCATTCGCTCCATGTAGAATACTGATCTACAGCTGCATCAGGTTGGTCTGAAAGACGACCCCAAAATGGTTGAAAAAAGGCTAGGCAGATGAATATTCTAGGTACGTCAGTCGTCAATTGTAGCCATTTATGTCGATAGCCTTAATAAACGACTAAGCACTAAGAAGTGGTTTTTTAAAAATCAGGGGTATATCTTATAGGGATGACAGTTTTATGGTAAGTATTGGTAAGATTTTATTTAAAGAAAACAGAAATGTTAATAAAGTTTCTTTGTCATAACTGTACCAGGACAGCATAGTACACTAGGATTAGATTGTATCGTTCCACTATCATTACGGAGTGTCAAGGCTTGCACCCGTCCTCTACTCATGTCACCCTAGTACTTATAATTAATTATGCAGCATTAGTACTATAAGTGCGGTATAACAATCAACTAGCTTCGTCCGTGACTTTACTTGTACTTCTGGTTGTTTTTAAACCTTGCCTTACTTAATGATTTGTAAGATCTAACCCTGATGTTCCTATTCGCGCCTTTTTTTTGACCGTGTTAAATAAAAATCTCTGTGAAGTAAATTACAACGAAGTTGATATTTCAACTAATATTCTCACTCGTCATCATCATCATCATCATCGTCATCATCATCATCATCGTCATCATCATCATCATCATTATCATCTGCTTAGCCTTTTCCCAACTATGTTGGGGTCAGCTTCCAGTCTAACCGGATGCAGCTGAATACCTATATTTTACATAGAGCGACTGCCTATCTGACCTCCACAACCCAGTTAGTACTGGGTAATACGATACCCCTTGCCCCCTTGGTCAGGCGCAGATACAGGATTTCCCTTAGGGGGTGGCAATTTTTGTTTGATTTTACCTATCTTACGGAAAATACATTAAAAAAATTGATGAACTTTTGATAATAAATGGAATCAGGCGTTACTTTACGGAAATCCATGATCCATGTTCTCTCCAAGAGAGAGCGAAACGAGCTCGAAAATTTTAACACTCTACCTTGAGCAGGTAAACTGTTTAAACCTTTCATACAGGAGTTACTAGATCGACCCTCAGACAAAGGTAACATTCAAGAGGAAGTAGGCTGCAAGAGTGAGCGCAGCGAGCTCATACAGGAGTTACTAGATCGACCCTCAGAGAAAGGCAACATTCAAGAGGAAGTAGGCTGCAAGAGCGAGCGCAGCGAGCTCGAAATTTCGTTATCGTTACTTGGTCGGCTTTTAGATAATTTCAAGAGAAATTAGTCTATAGAGCGAGCAAAGCGAGCTTGAAGATTTTAACACTTAATAACCTACCTTGAACAGGTTAGAATTGTTTCGAGCAACTGGAATTACCTGGGCCTCTTATAGACAAAGTTAAGTAAAGAAAAACTAGATTGCAAGAGCGAGCGAAGCGAGGTCGAAATTTTTTACATCATTGCCTCAGATAATTATGCTATAATTGCATAGGCCTCGGGGCAAGTTGCTCCTAATTTATTTCAGGCTCTGTCTATACCGGTCGATCATGTAAAAATCCAATAGGAAGCCAATCCAGAGGTAAAAAAAGAGCCCTTTCGATAAATGTTTTTCCGCAGGGTTAAACAATATTTTAATTTGAGTGATTCCATTTTACGCTACAATTTATTACTGTACAAGGAAATACAATAAAGTACGCAGGAAAAGCTTTTAAAAATCCTGAGCCTCTAGGGGCAGCTGCCTCCTTCTGGCGACGCCTATGACAAGATATACAACTAAAATATTTACAAGCTTGGCTAATGACGTATTTGGTCTGATTCAGGGGGGAGGCAATTGCACCCTTTGGTAGAATATATTTTTTTGCCGAATTCCTTTTAATTATTTAGACTGGTTGTCAGACTTTTTGGGCCACTGACTACCTGTAACGACTGTCAAAGATCTATAAATGACAGCCGGGACCAACTGCTTAACGTACTTTCCGAGGCACGGAAGAAACTTGGTATGTAATGGGTGGTCACCCATCCACAGACCAACCTAGGCAAGCACGGCTTAACCTAAAAATCAACCGGAGCGGCTGTTATATTCTCACTCGTCATCAAATAAAAAATCCATAGCTAGGTAAGTATTTTATAAAAGTAACTTTGTCTGTCTGTATGTTACATTTTAAAGCCTCTGCTAATACATATGTCACACAGGTAGGCTACGACCAGATTTAGGATAAAGGATACTTTTTATCCAGGTAATTAACGAGAACCACGCGGGCCATGTCGCGGGCCAAATCTAGTCATTAAAAAAATGTTGCCAATTAAAATAACTTTGCATAAATATTGCGAGATCGCTAAACGAAAGTGCACATACTGTAATAATTACAACTACATAACAGATCTAAATCATTTCAAAATCATTTTCATTGCCATCATAATTATTACGCTGTCTAATTGCTGTAATATTTCATATTTAAATGAAGTGTCAAAATGAAATATCTTACACTAATGGGACCTATGCATAATAAATTCACTTTTTGTTTATATATAGTTTCGGTACAGTGTCAGTCAGTGTTTGCCTTTATGAAGAGTTTGCTCTTTATTTTGCAGAAGCCATGTACCGGATCTCCAGTCAACAAAACGAGGAACATTATGCACAATATTTTTTTATAAAAATTCCTTCTACCCATTGGTTTAGGCAGAGCTGTATCTAACAGTATTTACACCCACATATCGCCAGATATGATTAAGTCCCATATAATAGGGGGTCAGCCTATTCTTGTCATCGACCGGGTACAAAGTCAAGACTCCGTGACTGCTGCTGAGAAATTCCTGATGATTCCTTTAGGAATTGCTCTTTTTGTTTTAAGAGAAACTCACGTTTATTTCATGTACTCAAAAAGAGCTCGTGGCTAAATAATAACAGCCGGTCGGGTCGATCTTTAGGTGAAGCCGTGCTTGCCTAGGTTGGTCTTTGAATGGGTGACCACCTATTACATACCGAGTTTCCTCCGTGCTTCGGAAAGCACGTTAAGCAGTTGGTCCCGGCTGTCATTTATAGATCTTTGACAGTCTTTACAGGCAGTCAGTGGCCAAAAAAGTCTGACAACCAGCCTTACAGGGTATCGTATTACCCAGTACCTACTAACTGGGTTGTGGAGGTTAGGTAGGCAGTCGCTCCATGTAAAATACTGGTATTCAACTGCATCTGGTTAGACTAGAAGCCGACTCCAACATAGTTGGGAAAAGCTAGGCAGATGATGACTCACTCAAAAGGCTGAGGATGTAGCCCAAAATAATGGTCAAACCAGATAATGTAGCAATTGTAGCATCAAGCCAAAACCAAGGAAATGGAGGTCAGAAAATCAATAAAGCAAATTGAGATCTACAATGCATATCTCTACTAGGTATGGATAGTAGGTACAGAGAAGTCACGACTTCCAGAATCGGGGGCACGATTTCAAAGACGGAATAATAATATTGGAATCAAAATCAGGAAACTAAAGGACTCCAAAACTATGCGATTCTGTTGTCGGCGTGCTAGAAGGCGTCTTCAAATCACTGCTAGCCGAAAAACTTTGCAGGTGGTATGTCGGCGACACGGCACGAGACGTGCAACTTTTTAGGTTGGTACTGCTTGTGGCATTGTGTGTCGCCGAGCAACAGAGCAGTTACCGTACGTTACGTTAGTCATCAACATAGGGCTTTGGTGTGACATTTTCCTTATCATTTGCATTTGCTAAATTGACTCCTTGATGAAGTTCTTCCTAAAAATTATCTCGAAGCTTATCAGAGGAACCGTAATTATTAAAGGTAGACAGCTAATCATTTTAATAGTCAATGCTTTTTCTTTCAATCCTTACAACCAATTTAAGCGTACGCGTGTTATCGTATTTTTTGCTAATTAATCCTTTTAAAAAAAGGTCGATAATTTTAGCTTGCGGCTTTAAGGGGCTCTTCCGGCATGATTTATTAATATAATATTAATATTTGACATTTTATTGAAGAACTATAAGTTGCAATTAAGGCTAATTATAAGTAGGTACCTACTCAAATAACTGTTCACAAAAAATCCGCTTCGACCTAGAAAACTTTGAATCATATTAAGTAATTGATTTAATCATGGATTTAATAAATAATAACCAACAAAATTATGAGGATGTTGCTTGAAAGACCACAGTACAAATATTCTATTTTGCTCAATATGGGCAAATTCGACCAAACTTTTAACCATAAACACTCAAGTCGTAAAAGTTTTATACTTCAAACAAAAATGTCTGACTATATATTAAAATCATAGCCTTATTATTTGGACATCACTGTCCAACACTTCTTATTAATCAAACATTCAAATAACGAACAATAATATCAAAAACCAAAACTACCAACACAAGAAACATAACTGTCAAAGAAAGATGCCAGCCAATATTTCGGCCAGCACTTCACTTTACTTTCTCATCAACCGATTCGCCTTGATACGACATTTCTTCTCTTGACATAAATATAAAACCACACTGTCATGTCGTGTAGAAGCTTTGGCCTTCTGTAACAGGTTATATATATTGATTATGGGGCTTCGTTTGGTTACATTTTAGGGCTTTTCGAATATTGCAAATTGGCAAAATGGTGCTACATTTTTTGCCCCTAATAATTCCTTTGTAGTGGCACTATAAAAAGCAACATCTATGCCATAACCCTCCATTTGGGCTTCGCCGCAGTCGGGTAACAAATGAAGGACTAACATCAAATTCCTAAATAGCGGTATAAAAGTTCTCCGTGATCTTAAACCATTAGCAAATCCCGACAACACACCAGAAACATCACCCGTCTGGTCAGAGGATCTTTCCACTTTCCACCCTGTTCTCCACACCCGTTTCAGGTACTACTGATGTTTTCAAGAGTAGGTTTCTTCAGTAATTTTGGGAGTAGGTTAGGTTGCTTTGGTTATCGGCCGGATGTCAGCCCTTTTTTTCTTCACCACATGTCTTTTTCTTTTCTTCTCTAGTCGTTATATCTCAGTAGTCATCCTCTGCCTAGCTATATCATTTTCACACAGTCCATCCATTCGTTTCTTTGGTCTTCCCCTACTGTTATGGTCAGCAAGTGATTACCTTCTGTTGCTGAGTACACACCGGACACACGCAGGACACTTACCTTCCCCCAGCCTCAAGTAGACCAGGTATAGCCAGTCAGTAGAGAAATATGTAATGCCACTTCATGCCTCTGTCACCATTAATCGTTTCAGCAACGCTGATAGCGAAACCGACTGCCAAAGATACGAACCGGCTTTAGAAACGTCATCTATACTAATATTATTAAGAAGTAAAAGTTTGTGGGGGTAATCTTCAGAACTACTGATCCGATTCCGAAAATTCCTTCAATAACGGGAAGCTACATCATCCCCGAGTAGCTATACTTATTTGAAACGTTTCCGTACATAAAGGGAGCCAAGCCGCGAGCAACAGCTAGTAATTTATAACAAAAATCTTGACCATACCCATCACATCACTTCTTAACATAGTCTTCGTCAAAACCCGTAATGTTTTAGTCAAACATTACTAAGTTTAAAGAAGTAAACAGTAAGAGTACTTAAGGTGTAAAGTGAAGGTGATAATTATTTGATAGGACGTTTTCATTAAAGTTTGGGATAACCATGGCTTAATGATGACGTGTTTCCTGAGGTGTGGTCTAAGAATAGGATAAGTTTAGTTGTCTATGTCGTAATGTTGAGTTCAGGTTTATTTTGACGGATGTCATAATCCAGAAACACATTTATTTTAAGTACATCCATCATGCATTTACCTCTAGCTATTAAGTTGGCTAGACTGAGGCTAAAAAATAATTGAATCATTCAACGTCAGGTTAGCCAACTTAATAGCATACAGTAAATTAACATTTTTAATAGATTTTGTCAAAATTACATTCGATGTCAGTGACATCACCAAACCGCACTACTATAATAGGCCGAGTGATGGCCCGCTCTCTTTCTCTCTCAGTGACGAAGCATTAGAAACCGGAGATGATTTATGATATTATGGTGTCTTACTCAACAGCAACGCTGCTTTTGGTGATGATGGACATACCTGTGGAAAGAAAAAATATTTTAATTAATTGATTTCATAATTATGTGTGACTTTGACGAACATAAGACTTGACAAGATGAAGAAATATCTTGACTGTAAAAAAACTGGTGTACGGGTTTACATTCTGAAAAGATCTTTTGAACTGTTGCTACATTACATTAATCATATTGTTTGTGGATATTCTATTGAAAAAACAAAATGGCGACGTTATGGTTTGATTATGACCGCGCTCCAAAAAAAACCTTATGAAGCTTTAGCTTTGTTGTAAGTAAATGATTTTGTAAAGATACTACGCAAAACTGTCATTGGTATGTGTATCTGCGCAAAAGGATATACGTTGAAGGTTCTATTTAAATACTCCTTACAAAGCTACAAAAACAAATCTAACATAAGCAAGCACTAGAACTATTGATATTCCATCATCTCTGTAACCACTTGGGCTCGTAGGGATCCAAGTATTTGTTCAATTGATAGTGTTGTTACAAACGCGCGGAGGTCCGTATTGGCAGGACAGTTGTCACTGAGTGGAAATGTCAGATCCGTATTGACAGTGACGCTAAGTGGAAACGTTATTATGTGTTTTATGTTTTTACTGGCCATTTGTAAGGTTTATAAAGGCTGTTTTTAGCAGGTGCTAGGTTATTTAATGGATTTTATGTCAGGATTTGTGCAAAAAAAGTGTCATGCTTAAAATATAACAATTTTAAGAAAACACGGATTTCCTTCAAAATCCTTTAAAAAGCGATGAAAAGAGTGTTCTTTTCATCGCTTTTTGAAGGATTTTGTGTGGTTTCAAATTTTTGGAAAGTTCGTCTGGCCAACAAAGGAAAAAAAAAAAAAACATGTTGGGAAAATGTAAAAGTGAATAGCAATAGAAATGCGAGTACCAACATAAGAATATTTTGCTAATTTTTCAGAGCTTTCCACATGGTAAGATTCACGTCAAAAGTCACATTGAAGTCTTGAAGTAACATGAAACTTCCAATTAGCCAGCCAATTACTGAAGTTATCAATAACAGTGGACCGTAATGAGAGTCCACTTACAATAACAAAAGAATAACTTAATAGGTAATCTTAAGTTAATGGTGGCTTATAAAATAAAGCCTTCATATTCTATTTCCTAGTTCACCTTTAACCCGGTGGCTTGCAATTGAAATTAAACTACATGATGTTAATGGACAGTAGTAAAATACATTGTTTTCTACACGCAAACAAAAAAAAAAACATATTCAGTCTTACTTTGTTACCTACTTATTAGTTTCATGCGTTTATCTTATCTCTGACTGCATCACTGTCAAGATCACAGTCAATCTTTTGTTTTGTTAAAAAAAGGTTGCTGAACGCTGCCGCTGACAAGCATTTAAACATAACTTGTAATCTTAATTCTCGTAACAATAAGATTGAGTAAACTTTTTGAGTTGGCGTAGTCGGAGGTAAAATAATTGTGAAAAAAATATAGCATCAATCAACCATAACGACGTCAATTTTTCAATAATTAAACTTCGCATTTCATTGCGGCTCTAGTAGCTTAGAAAACTGTCAAACATTCTGTCAAATTCAGAACTTTTGAACTTAGTTCCATAATTCACCACCCTCAGTTTGCAATGTGTTTTGGGCAGCGTTACATTTGAAATTCGAACGTCATGTGGCCAGTGACGCAGAATGAAAAAGTCAATAAATTGAATCCTGCTAGAAGCGAGTTGTTGATAAAAACATGGACTTGTTCGCGTTGTAAGTGTATTGAAGGTAAAATGTCAATGCGTGTTAAATAATACGCAATTGGGTGTGTTTACGTAAGAGACAGGTTGTTTTGGTCGGTTGAAAAAGTAGTTATTGTAGTAATTGTGAGGGAAAAACATTAAGTCTGACGTCAGATTTATTTACTTACAACTTTTTGTTTCAGTTTGTCAAAATTGGTACCAAAAAATGGAAACCAAGAAATAGTTAAATAAGTCAATTGCACTTTACAGGGAAGAAAAAATAACCTTTGATATTATTTTGTTTTTTCATCTAGGGATTCGAGGATTTGAGAGGCATTAAATTATATATCTTAAATTTTATGAGGTCCATTTAGGACACGGAAGTGGGATTACACCAAATTCACGATCATGAACGTTTCCGTTCGTTTCGATTCGTTATCGAATAATTCTGAATCAGGGTCTCGAGGCCAAAGTAGGTAGGTATCTACTAACCTAATTGACCCAGACCTACTGCTATCTAACTTTATAATGGCCCAATTACTGAAAATCCTTTTTATAACTAATGTTATTTCTTATTATTTTTGGCCGACCGACCGGATATAATTTAGCATGACCCGTACTTATTTTGAACCTTGGACACTTGCTGTAATAATATGTCAATATTGCCAGGAAATATAAAGTAAATAGGTAGGTAATAATTTAATTGGCAACACAATTCACATACCTGATTTAATCTCTATATTTAATGCATCCTGTGCAGAACACGTTATTTATTATTTAAATACATTTTTGAAAATTGATTAGGTACTTATGTGCAAATAGGTAGTTGCAGATAAAAATTGCAGAATCTAAAACTAGTACCTATAGTTTAAAAAAAAAAACAAATTTTTAAACTAAACTAAGTAGGTAGTGTTTGGCAGGTCAGGTTGAGGTTGTACTTATGTCGATTAAAACTCGATTCGAAACTGAGTTAGAATCCGTAACAAATATGGTTTTACTGAGCTAAATAACATTAAAATCATCAATACATCCCTCTAAGTTCATTTAATACATTTTTTTTATGAAATACTCATTCAATGAGATACCCTTAAGCAATTAAGTTCGTTGTTTAAACTACAAACCTAACTAAAAACCATCTAAAATCTAGATAATATTAAGTTTCCGCAAAAAAAAAGCGACATAACCTACAAACCTAGTGTCACAAAAACTAAAAAAAAAAACAACTTTTCTTTCTTTATTTATGACAAAAGGAGGTTATATACGGTCTACTTAGTTACGAAATAATTATTATTTTACTAACTGCAAGTCATTATGACACTCATTTTCTGCAAGAATAATGTTTGACATACACGGTCACCTGTCGCATGTTAATTGGACACACTCCACCTAGATTATAAATATGATCTCTCTTTGATTTAATGTCTATAAGTATTTAGTTTATCTGTTATTTACATTCGTTTAGTACATCACGTCATATACGCACATCTGTGGTCATACTTGCACTTCCGAAAACTGTAAACACAGCGACACATCAAGCTATACATTGCAGTATAAGACCTGGCCTGGCTTTGTATTATTTATACTGGTTTTGTATAGTTTGATTTATGGAAACGCTGTCAGTGTCAATGTCAAATACTGTCAACAATGATGAGAGCTTGATTGTACGGATGTAATTTATAAGCATGGCGCCCTAAGTTTATAAAGCTACAAGTTTTTTATTTTTTAACCGAATTCAAAAAGAAGGAGGTTCTCAATTCGATTTGAATTTTTTTTTCAAATCGTATTTAAGTAACCAGCACTAGTATTTTAACAAACGTGAAACTCCGCTTCACTCTTATCTTCTCGTATTTGGACTCAATCCAATAGGAAAAACTGACCCTCAATGACACGGCAAGAAGTAAAAACTTAAAGGAAAAATAAATTATTTATTTATTTTTGGCCAAAAAAGTTTTTTATTTTTTCCATTTTTAGGGAACTCTTCAATAATATACAGCAAATCTGTCGTGATTGCTGCAATCGCTTGGATGTTTATTGTAATACAACATAATGACGTTGAGTAAGATTTCCCGTCTATTATTGAAGAGCTCCCTTGTATATCCGAAAATCAGCATCAGATATTCACCAAACTTAAACGGAACCACCGCGAAATATTAATCTTCCAAACAAAAAAGAACCATCAAAACCGGTTAACAATTGGCGAAGATATCGCTGAAAATACACAATAAAAAAATCTGACGAATTGATAATCTCACTGAACTCCTCCTTTTGGAAGTCGGTTAAAAAATAGACGTGAGATTAATCAAGTGGTCACTAGTGTATCTACAGACTAAAGATTGACAATAATTACAACGTCACACGAAGGGTTAAAGCAATCAGTCACTATTAAGTACTAACAATGAATAATAATGATTCTGATCTTTAATCCCTTGCGTGCGACTGGCGCTAAACTTAATGATGTAGCTTTATTTGTAGCAGATAGTATAGCTCCTAGCTAAATAATAACAGCCGCACAGGTCGATATTCAAGGACTGGCAACACTTACCAAGGTCGTGCCGTAGATGCGTTATCATAGTCAGTGAACCGAAAGACAACCAGTCTTGGTTGTCTTTCGGAACCGGAGCTGAATACCAGTGTATTCAGCTCCGGTTAGACTGGAGGAAGCCTTTGTTAAGTCAAGGCTAATGATGATAGCTGTAGGTACTTACAGCAGATAGGATAGCTAAATTTTTTCACAGAATCTCGACCATATACTTCCAGTTAACCCATGGTTTACAAGTGTCATTATCGTAGCATATAGAGGTATCAGAATCAGAACTGAGAAGTCCTCATTTTCAATTGAAAAGGGAAGGGTCCTCCGACCAGACGGTTGTTGTGTCTGGTGGTACTGCCCGATGGTTGTTGGGTTTCTATAGCTATAAAGGGTGTAAAGCACCTCTTAACGAAGCTGAAAGGCACTTGTTCTCCCCGTTATTGCGATCATTTTTTTGTTCTACACCATACCTGGGAACCTTCTAGTTACGGAGAAATTAGGGGGTCAAAGTTCCAACATTTTGATAAGTTTCTTTTTTTAATAAAAAATTTTAATGTAAGATTTTTACTTTAAACACCTTCACGACCCCTGTACTATTAAATCCATCCATCAGCACAATGTTTTGAGTGCGTTACATTGAGTTCTACCACAAAACATGATTTTTCACCCCAAAAAAATAAGTACTTTCCCAGCAATAATTTTTGCGTAAAGTTACTTAGTTTGATGTACAGAATGCTTGGTTGACGGCTTCGTGATGAGGTTGTTTACACCCTGTATGTAGTTAGATGCCAATCAGACGGATTACTCTGCTAGAGCGATGTAGAATAAAGTTTGCCTGACATTAGGCCTGATAAGTATTTTGTAGCTATTTATTAGATGCCATCCACGCTTTATAACTTTATCTTTTTTTTTCATTTATATCTCTATCAGCTGTTATTTCAGTGTTAACTTCCATTCTTGCTATATCATCTTCCTTATCTTATCTTTCTTTATTCACGCTAATTACAAGACAGTTATCTTTTCCGAATGTCGAATCCAAAAAAATAGAAGCTGGAAAATAATTTCTTGAGATTTTTACTATCTATCTGTCATGGGGTTTATGTTTCCGCACTTAGTCTTTGAAGTGGACTATTGTGCGTGAGCCATGGTGGCCGATTACTCCAACCAGCCCACCTCCCTCGAGAAGCAGATCAAACTTCCCGGTCTAGCAAGGGATCTTGGTGTTCCTAGGGTCTCCTCGCGAATCTTTGGTAATGCATGTGCACTCAAGGCGCACATGCGCCACAGTCCGCCTCCATGCATGATCTGCACAGGGGACTGTCAGTGATTCCTAAGGTGTGGAAGTGTTTATTCAGTGAACAGTGTTCAGTGATGGTCCCCGCCACCAGACGCAGTCTATCTCTTGTATCCAGGGTGGCATAGCTTCCTTGGATTGCCTACTTCCTGGTGTCGAAGTCCACCATTTCTCTTATCCGCTCTTTTGTACCTAGATGAGATTTTTGCTAATCCAACCATGTAGGTATATACGGATCTCTAAATCAAAAAGTATCGATTGTATGCCAAAAAAAATACGGAAGTCACACTGTCAATTTATGTTGTCATCTTCCTTAAGCTGAAAGTAATTCCCCTCTTAAATATTAACTATTTTACGTCAACATAACCTTAAAATGTTTGCGTACTTAATCATCTTGCATAAAATTATGTATTGCTCAAGAAACACAATAACGCAAATGCAACCTTTTTTTCCAGTGTCAAATGTCAGCCATTTTGAATGTAGTATTATCTGTCAAAAGGTATTATAAATGAATAACGTGCAACCGTTTTTAAACCTTGTAGAAAATTCTTTTGCTACGTAGCTCAGACCTTTTATTTGGTCTGAGGTAGGTAGATAGCAGATACTAATTGTGTTTGCAAAAAATTTGCAATGTCAATAGTCTATCAATTGATTTCGTAGAAGAAATAGTGTCTGAAAATAACACAATAGGTATGGAAGAAATTCGACCTTTCCTGTTATTGAAAATAGTACCTAAATAATTTTGGGTTAAAGATTTACATTTCTCGATTTATTTTAACCGTATTCTAGATTTTTCACTGCCTAAATATATTCTTTATCATGCCAGCGTAACCAACTAAACTTGCTCGTCTCCCATCTAACATTGTATCTTTACTTTTAATAAGCATTCAGGGAACTTCAGCTATAGCCGATAGAAATGGGTGCATTTTTCTTTGCACGCGCACACCGCAATCATATTCATATTTTCCGGTTAAAACTGCACCGCCATGTTTTTTTCACCCGGATCTGTTATAATGACATTTCAATTCAGTATTGCCAACATTACCTAACAAAAGTACCATAATAACATCTTGCTAAGCAGCAGTTTCACAACGTAACGTTTAGTTGATTATCCCATAAAAATAATGGAAATATTAACAGCATGTCATTGTTGTAATAATAGTTTATTGACGGTAATATTGTTAAACGCTAGAATGGCTAGTTTTGTGTCATTGTCTTAATTTTAGCAAGAAATAACTGTTGATTTGATAATTGTGTTCGTACGATTATCGACGGGAGGGATTTAAATCATAGGTAATTGATGATATTGGTGGTGATTGTGCCAGACATGATAGTATTTTTTTTAATAAGTATATAAAGTTGACAAGTTTTTCAATTTGAGGGCCACTAAAATCCTAGGCCACCCTAAAAGTATACTTACTTATAAAAGTGAATTTTTGATTGACTGTACTTAACAATCTGATTAAGTAATCCGATTTATAAGTATACAGGTTAGATAAACCTGTGTACTTATAAATCGGATTACGTAAGAATCTTTATAGATTAAAGATTCTTAAACTGTTTAAGCCTCGTAACAAAAAAAAAACTAATTTTCATAATGCCCTCTTGCTGTTTTAGCGAGTAATAATAATCGTCCATGCAAACACTCAATAAGTTGGCAAACCTTTCAAATAACAACAATGTTGCCAACATAAAATTACCGCTTGTAAAACAGGGCAATATTTCGAAGGCATCCATTAAATCCACAGGTTATGAGCACGGCATGTACCGAGTCTGTAATTAAACATCATTTGTAACTATAATCATGTTGTGTTATGTAATTGTGAGACCATGGTCCATGGAGCGTGGAGGAAACTTAGAATAAAACCCTTTTTATCACTCACTCCTTTAAAAAAACTGTTTTTTTTTTTTTAATTGAGCTTCGGCTTTTGCACGGGTAATCATTTTTCTTACTGATCTTTATCAAAACTATACTACTGGTACTCCATCCAGAAGCAGATTTACCAGGACAGACCTACAGTTACCTACCAAAAAATCTTGTAGAGTTGAGAAGTCGAACCTGCTGTCGGTTAACTATGACTGTCAAAAGACCGACAGTCTATTGTTGTGGACTGTAAAACGACAAGCATAAGAGTCGCCCCCAGCCAGTGGCGTGCCTAGGGGCCAACAAGACGGCAAGCCCATAAGGAATGCAGACTGTTCAAAAACCTTAACCTCATGAATTGAAGAGTATAGTCAAGCTTGTAGGCTTGTCAGAGTATCGTCACTACCCCCAACCAAATGGAACATCGACATTCAAAAGGTGACTGGATGTGGAAGGCGAAACCCAGGGTCCTGATTAGGAACCTCAGAGAGGCTATGCTTGTGTAGAATGAAAGGCTTAGTTGAATCGTCTGTCATAATCTGCTGCAAAGTTTACAGGTAAGGACTCCTTATAAGCCAAAAAGGACCGCATAATTCCTAACAGTGTGCAAATCCGCCATGCGCGTTGACAACAGTACGAGTTAAAATAAATAAACTTTTCTCCACTAATTCTCTAGCAACAGGATAACAATTGCAAGTAGAAAAAAAAATGAAATACCTAATAAATTATCGGCAGTCAGTGTTGCAAGAGTGAATTATTTATTGCTTTACACTATTGTTCTATGGAAGTCATTCTAGATTTTCTTGATGGTGTAAAATGTCATAATATTTAATGTTGTCAGCTAGGAAGCGGATGGTGCATAGACGGACGTGATGACGTCATCAATCCACCATATTGTTATATTTTCCGCGATCTAGACTAACGGGAGATTAGTCTTGGTATATTATATGCATAATAATTACCCATTATATCACGTGGAAGTGGGAAATATGTCGATGTGTCCGTGATATCCGCGGGATGAACCTAGTAATATTTATATACCTAGCCTAACTTCCATATTAACATATACAGGGTGTAAAAGACCTCATCACGAAGCCGTCAACCAAGCATTCTGTACATCAAACTAAGTAACTTTACGCAAAAATTATTGCTGGGAAATGACTTTTTTTTGGGGTGAAAAATCATGTTTTGTGGTAGAACTCAATGTAACGCACTCAAAACAGTGTGCTGATGAATGGATTAAATAGTACGGGGGTCGTGGAGGTGTTTAAAGTAAAAACTTTTATTAAAAACTTGTATTAAAAAAAAAACTTGTCAAAAAGTTGGAACTTTGACCCCCAATATCTCCGTAACTAGAAGGTTCCCAGGTATGGTGTAGAACAAAAAAATGATCGCAATGACGAGAAGAATAAGTACCTTTCTTTTTCGTTAAGAGGTGTTTTACACCCTTTATACATAATATGTATAAATCAAAGCACATAGATGATTATTTATCGGTTGTTATTTTGATCAACTAATCACCACAATCGAAATGAGCTAAAAATCTATTCCTCGTCTATACAGTCGGTTTACGGGCGATAATTTTGCGTGATAACGTCATTTTTCATGATATTAGTGATTCACCCCCTAAGGATTGAAATTCTAACACCGTTGCGTTAGCTTCCAACCATACGCCTAGCTATGATTTTTTTTATTTCTACTACTACTACTTTTTAACCGTTTGGAAGTGGAATTATCATAAACGATGAGACACGTAAAAACATAATTTTCAATCGTCACAAAATTTTAAGATCCTAACTTTAAAACTGACGGACTTGCGTATAACCCCCTATTTAACTCCCTTAGGGGTTGAATTTCGAAAAATCCTTTCTTATTCCTTATCTTCATTATAAAGTGAACCACTGTGCAAAATTTCAGTTTTCTAGGTCCAAGGAATCCAAGGAACGGTGTGACACTTTTTCGTGCAGTCGGTGTTCATCGATTTTTAAGACGTTAGGACGTCACGACGACATAGTTATTAATGTCAAAAATGTATCGGATTGACATAAGATACCGATAAACTTATCAAGCTGAAAATAAACTCAATTTGGTTAAAATTTGTTGGAGAATTTTTTTTATTCTTTGTAAGCAATTGACACTTTTCTTGTGTTGATCTTTTTTTTGAGAGTATATTTACGAATATTCATACATACCTATGAGCTATAAATGGCTTCCCCATATTGCATGAAGCGTTGCCATTATTCTTTTATGAATCTGATATGCCAGAAACTTTGAGAAACATGCTACTTCATAACAATTGCATTCTCTAGTAACTCTCAAAACGGTGAAGGAAAACATCGTGAGGAAACCGACATGTCGTAGAACCAAAAAATTCGAAGACATGTGACATCTACCAATCCGCACTGGGCCCGCGTGGTGGATTATAGCCCATTCCCTCTCATAGAGAGGAGGCCTGTGTCCCAGCAGTGGGAACATTAATAGGTTGATGATGTTGATGATGAACTATTGAAGGAAAGAAAGAAAGAAAAACTATTTATTTATCCCAAACAAAACAAAACGAAATGATTAAATTAACAATACTTAAAACAAAATGATATAAAAATATAACCAGAAAAAATTAGACATAGGTACGTTACACTAAATTGGTCCTGTACGAGATCAAAAGACCTCAAATCTAAGCATGGTGCTGTAGCTATTGAAACAGTCCTTCATTATGTTAATTATTATGATAAGAGTTACCCTTTCAAGTCTATAGTCAGTTCCACACAAGATCTAGTCAATAATTAAATACTAAAGACATTAGTTGATTGTGGGCAAAGATCGGGAGTAAAGGTCATTGTCATAAACGAGCTGAAGTGCCGTTTAAACTGACGGTGACGGTGGGATATAAATGCTAGTTGAATTGTGTATATTTCAGGCCATTAAGCCAAGTTTATTACTTTTACATTAATTATCTTGTTGATTGATCTATAACGTTAATAATGATGGAAAGATGCATTCCATTCGCTTGTCCATTGTAAGCAGGTAGGTGTATGGTCAACATGTTTGCTAGAAAAATTAAAATTCTATTGAATACCGAATTAAAAAAAAAATTGAATTCGGTTTGGTAATTTAAGAGATTTGGAAAACTTTTCTTAGTTTTAACACTAGGCACATTTTACCAATGGAAGGTTCTGGCATGCTACCTACTTAACTGGAAAACGCATTCTAACCACAGATATCGTGCGAAACGCTACTTCCTCGCATTACAATAAAAACATCGTGTAAAAGAGGTCTTACCCAGCCAGTACTTACGCGATTAAATCATGAGTCAATTCGCTAATCACTGGATTGCGTGGACAATCCGCCTGTCCGGCCAACAATACAAAACAGTTCGACACAATCCTAGGTATGAATCACGCTGATAATTTGCTAATCTGAGGTGGGTTGCTGGTTCCTATAATGATAACGCATCATAAAATAGTTGAAAATGGATAAGGAATTATAGCCGCCATATTGTCATATTTACCAACAAGGCCGCCCTGTCAATGTCATTCACACGCCAAAAGATTCCTGTAAGGCCACCGCACACTTGAGACAAAACTGTCTTGAGACAGACTATTTCCCTACTTAGCGCGAGCGGGAGGTAAATAGTTCTTGTTCGTACTAGTAGGAAAATAGTATGTCTCAAGACAGTTTTGTCTTGAGACAGACTAACAGTAAATTTGCTAAGCTGAGTAGTAAGTAGGTTGCTCAATGGATGAGTAAGGCATGAGACGCCGCCGGCGCGTTCGTGTTTCACGCGCGCCTCAAAGAGAGTCAGCAATAGGAAGGGGTCGCAAGGACCGATGCCTGCCGGGGTTGCGGGACTGTTCGAAAGAGATACCGTGGCCCCGGAACACAAAGGGCGATGAAGGAACATGGATGGGTTTTAGTCAGTAAAAGTCTGACACTCCCTCCTGCTCCGCCCAGAGCGGGAGAAGTCATTTGATGATTTCACATTCGTAAAAAAAAAAAAAGGCTGCAATACAATGCGAAGCAATAATATTTAAATTGATTGTAAAATCATTTAAAATGCCGTTAAAACAAAACTGCGTGTTTCTAACAGGTTTCTCGTTTTTATTGGCCTACCTGTCTTTGTTAATTATAGACTTATAGATTAGACTAGATTTAGATCTTTGTTAGACATAGACACAAACTAGTTCATTTAGTCTTTATGATGAAGTGGTTTACTGCGCAAATACCCGCCCACTGCCTTTGTTTAGTATGAAGTTACGTAGAACGAGAAGGCCTGGAACGAGTGTCATAGCAGTGGAAACATTATACGCTGATTATCCTATAAATTTATGAAAGATAGAAGGATCAATTTCACGGAACTTTGGTCAAGCATACAGGGTGTAAACTAGCTCCTTACAAAGCCGTCAACCAAGCATTCTTTACTTACATCAAACTGAGTCAAAACGGCACTCAATGGTCCACTCCACGAATGCACAAGAAAACCCACAGTACGGGAATGGTGGGATTGTGAAGCTTGCCACCACCCCTGAAGTGACCACGACTACTCTGGCTCTGCCAAGAGTGTGACGACGAAGAAGATGAGTAACTTTGCGCAAAAGTTTTTGCTGGGAAACTACTTTTTTTTGGGGTCAAAAATCACATTTTACGGTAAAACTTAATGTAACGCATTCAACACATTGTGCTGATGGGTGGATTGAGTAGTAAACGGGTAATGGAGGTATTTAACGTAAAGTTATAATTAAAAACTTGTATTTAAAAATAACTTAAAATAGTTGACACTTCCCGTGACCCTAGGGCTGGCTTTTACCTTGGCCAAAGGCTTAGCATTGCCATACAGCGTGGTAACGCCGCCAGTCTTTTGGGGACATTACCAGTTGACCACCAGTTGTTGAGGAGTTTTTTGACGCCATTTTTTAAGTTTTTAGTTAAGTTAGTTAGTTTAGTTTATTTTAATAAATTTGTAAATTGTAAATATACTTTGAGAACGTTAATAAAAGATACTATTTGGATTAAAAAAAAAAACTTAAAATAAAGTTGGAACTTTGACTCCCAATATCTCCGTAACTATGGTTGGTGCCAGTTAAGATCGCAAAAGCGGTCATTGACCCAATAATAATAATAAAAAAAAACTGAAAAAATTAAGAGTGCTATATTGATACTCAGAGAAGCCAAAAATCAAATAACATTAAAAAGGGCGTAACCTGCGTTTACCGCTATATTGCCCGGGGCCAGCGATTTATTGAAATCTAAAAATAAGCCTGTTCAAGTCTTGAATCGTCATCTATCGTGATCTTCAACATTTTGTCTAATGAAACGATACATGGTTCATTTGTTTGAAGAGATATTAGGGAAAGGGCAATGACAGCTATTGCGATCTTAACTCGCACCAACTATAGAAGGTTCCTAAGGTATGGTCTAGAACAAAAAAATGATCGCAAAGACGGGGAAAACAAGTGCCTTTTGGCTTCGTTAGTTACACCCCTTATAATATTAAGTACTAGCTTCTTCGCGCCAATTTAGAATTTGACAATCAATTCTGCTTGTAATTATAAAAATAATATGTAGAAAAATTAATTTATGAGGGCGGAGCGGCGGCCAGAACCTAGGTAGTTTCCCTATTTATAATTTTCTTCACGTCCGCTTGTGGGTGACAACTGATGAACTGACAAACAAGTGATTGATACTCGAAGATCTTAAGGAAGACGGTGATGCATCAGTGCATAGGTACCTACTTATTGACAATGTGAAGAACTATAAAATTTATAGGTTGGATTTTATTAAAATTTAACGATATGATTATGATAGCAAATAAAGTTGATGTTGCACTAAAATATTTTCAAAATTGACTGCTAAGTCCATTTTATGGATTCTAATCTACAGACCATCAATAGTTATGTTTTCTTAGGAATCGTTAATTAGATCGTAATTCGTAATTAAATACCTACTAGAAATATTGTAACTGTCAACTAAAATAATATAAGTACACATGGCGACACATCAAGCTTTACATATCGAGTGTGACCAACAGTGCAAGTACGTAGGAATCGATTCGATAAATCTGACAGTTATTCTCGACAAAATGAGTTTTTATCTTTGTTGTAAACTCATTTTGTCGAGAATGACTGTCAGTTTTATCGAATCGATTCCTACGTACTTGCACGGCTGGGCAGGCAGTCTCGACAGAGATAACGACAAAATCGCAAACTTTTGATTGCTAATTACTAATGAGTTAAGTTGGTTGCAATAACGATGCTTGCGGGAAATCCAAGTCTCTACATCCAAGATGCGTTTGTCGCAAGCATCATCATTGCAACCGAATTTATTCGTTAGTAATTAGCAATTGAAAGTTCGCGATTTTGTTGGTAACTCTGTCAAGACTGCCGGGCCCTGACCTCGCTTTGTACGAGCTTCCCGTACAATGAGAGATCGGCGTATACTGGTTTTGCCAAGCGGATGGTTGTCGTGCGAACACACAACGTGTATCAGAATAGTGTGGTCATATTTATATATTTAACGGTATGGTGGAACATCAAATTGAACAACTTTTATCACCATCACTGCTCAACACGGTAAAGGAAAACATCGTGAGGAAACCGGCATCGGAATATCCTAGAACCAATAATTTGAAAACATGTGATGTGACATCTACCAACCTGCACTGGACTCGCCTAGTGGATGGCCCATTCCCTCTCATAGAGAGGCTTGTGTCCCAACAGAGGGAACATTATAAGCTAATATGGATGCAATTCTGCAATCAGGTGTCCCATACATTTGCGTCAAGTAGGTATTGAAGGTTTGTATGGGATAGGATAGCATTACAATTGTCATTCTTGTATTCAAAATCTTGGGAAGCACTAATAACGTTCTGTTGAAGGTTCAAAAACTTCCCATTTACACCAAAAATAAGATCAAAACTAAAATTGCAACTTCAATACACAGTAAATAGGGCAGTACATAAGTAGTATATAATGATGTGTTCGTGTGTGTTCCGATCGCGTGCCAGCCGCGGAATCTAAGCTATGCATTATACTTGAACTATTAAGACTGGTATTATGAATCCAGCTACATTGAAGACGGGCAGAAGTTCCATTACCTACAACAATTAGGAACACGTTCGAAATTCCAAAGAATTGTTGCAAATAAGCCAGATTCAGAGGCCACTGCAGCTAAGGTGTTCTCGTGGTATCGGGCCCGACATACGGAAGATCGTGTGTTCAAAACCAGTCAGGCACTTTACTTGCATTGTGACTTTACTCTTCCTTGGCAAAGGGAAACCGGCATGTGCTAAAATCATAATTGGAGACATCGTCATCTGACCTGGCAGCCTACATTGGGCGTCCGCGTTGTGGAGTAAAGAAACTAAAGAGGATGTCTGCCTTTGTCCCAGCAGCGGGAAAATTATGGCCTGATTACAATATTATGCATCAAACACAAAACTTAACGACAGAAGACAGAGCTGACTGCTCCCAAAATCTCCCAGGCCAGCGAAAAGCTCTAAAGTTTGGATCACGTAAATATCATACCGGAAAGCACAGATATAAGTCTAGTACCTAGGACTAGTAGTGGAATACGAAAGAAACGATGAATTGACTGAGTGAATGATATGGCTAGAAATTGGGTGAGATTTGAGATAACAACTAAAAGAAAAGCATAGAAGAAGAACAGATGCTACGCTGACCCAAATGAATTAGGATCTGATTTTGGCTACGCGCCAAAAAACAAAGTTACACCACTTGACTACTGTACCTTTATAGTTTATTTATCTGAGATTTCTGTAGACAAAATATGTTCTAAGTACATTAAGGGGCTCTCCCATGCATACTAGCGCCACTTTAGTAAAAAAATCAGAACTCGTTAAATACACAATTAATATAAAATCTGATTGATAAAATCAATCGGTCTTCTAAATTATTTACGTGCTTAACTCATTAAAATATACTTCACTGTAGTTACAGTTAGAAAAATTGCTAAAAACGGCCGTTTTTTTTCCATTTTGTATCTGTAACGACAGCGAGCTATGTTTCAATGAGTTAAGCAGACGTAAGTAATTTACCGATTGAATTTGTCAATCAGATTTTATATTAATTGTGTATTTAACGAGTTCTGTTTTTTTTACTAAAGTGGCGGTAGTGTGCATGGGGGAGCCCCTAAAATCTCAGGTAATATTTTATTTTATTAATTTGGCTCACCAACAATTAAATACACTAAGATAAATGAGATACATCCATTATAGGTATAGACTAGGATAACGAACATAATTGCTAGCGGTTAATAAACTGTACAACGGCTGTCTACGCTATTCGGCATTGGACCTTTTGTTTTCCATTACATTGTATAAAAACTTTAATTCATAGACAAGCAAGCGCGACCGCACCAACCCGCTTTATGAAAACAACTTGAATTGTTCACTCATTTAAAAGTATGATGTTTCCTGAAATTGTAATATTGTGATTGCTTTAACGCTACGTAGTTGCCTAATCATCGCATCGGGGATTGGAACGGAGTACTAGGTATACAGCATTTGGTAAAGCACGAAGAATGTACCTAAGTATGCGTTCTGAAAGTTGGAGCAACGTCGCAAATATTACGATGTTATTCAGCATTGATAAAGCCTTCAGGATTAGAGAAACCTAGAAAAAGCTCACGCCAAGGTTTAGGTGGATGCTTCACAGTAGCCCGCGAAATTCAAATTTTCTTCCGTTTTTTGAAATTTGCAGGTGATTCGCGGCTGTAACACGTAGGTACTATGTAGTTACAGAATTATAATCATTAAAATCATCAATACAACCCGCCAAGTTCATGTAACTGTATTGAATGATGATTAGAAGCTAGAGTGAATCCACCGAAGCGCGCGGAAATGAGTACCGACTGGACTGGACTGGAGAGAGATGTGTTGTACACTGTACTGGCTCTTACGCCAAATTTAGCACGATCAAACCAACGAGAAGTGTAAATACGTAATATTGTTATCAAATCCTCTTGAATTAGAGTAAAAAAAATATAAAACACAACAGTATTGTCATGACACCAATTATAAAACATCTGAAAATTAATATTATCAACAAACAGCTGTGAAAAGACCGCCATTTTGCATAGGTACCAATGTCAAAACACTGACTTACATTTTTCAGGCAATATGGTTTTTAAATTGGTTTTCGAAATGAAGATCTAGTCATTTCCAGACGTTTCGGAAATTCAAAAGAATTGTTCAATACTACTGTGGACCTTTTCTGATTTTCTAAAATCGAAACCGTATACAATGTCTTAGAATAAAAAAAAAATCCAAGGCTTTTGACATTCACCAATACGCACAGTTCCCGCTTAGTGGATTAGGTACAGCTTAACTTCCTGTCACAGAGTGGACGCCTGCTGTGTACCAGCAGTTGGCTCTTAAATACATAATAATATTTATAGGCTGATAAAGATATAGAGATCCTTTCAATTAGATAGTAGGTTCCTACAGAGTAAATATTAACAAACACGTAAAACAATATCTCGGGCTCACCATATTCGCCATTACATGGGACTCAAACATAACTTCTGTATGGTGTCGGACGTAAAGAATAGCACCATCCCATATCTTCCCGTGGGTGTCGTAAGAGGCGACTAAGGGACTTACCAGAGAATGGGCAGCAGTGTTCTCTGTGCTTTTGTAACAACCGCACTGCGATCGCCAACCCGCCTGCCAAGCGTGGCGATTATGGCAAAACCCCCCTTTGGGAGAGGCCCATGTCCAGCAGTGGACGTCTTTCGGCTGAGATGATGATGATGAAACATAACTGGCGAAACGTGGGTGTACTGGTAGGTACACCTATGCCTAACCCTTCGGGATTACAGGCGTGATGTTATAACAAGTTACAGGGAAATAAGATCAGTTAGACTATTTTATTCTAAACTTAACAGGAGTACTCCTATCGATAAATGAGTAAACATTTGTACTTCAGGTTTTTTTCAGAATTCAACCCCTAACTAAGGAGAAATGAGGTGACAAAGTCTGAAAATCAACTCATAGCCCAAACCAGAGACCGGTCTAGAGATTCTAAATTTAGCATGCGTAGGTTTTTTATGACGTCTAGGGGAGATTGTGATGATGATGATTGTGATAACGATGATGATGATTGTGATAACGATGATGCTAATTGTGATAATGATGATGATGGTCGTGATGATGATTATTGTGATTACGATGATAATGATTGTGATAATGATGTTTGTGATAACGATGAAGGTGATTGTGATATTGATTGTGATTGTGATTGCGATTGTGACAGAGATAATGATGGTGATTGTGATAGTGATAGTGATAATGATTATGATTGTGATAGTGATGGTGATTGTGATGATTATGAAATTTGGCACAAAGATAGTTTATAACCTGGATTAGCATGTAGGATACTATTTATCTCTTTAGTATGATCCCGTGGGACAGTTACTGAACTTCACGCGGGCGAAGTCGAGGGCAACAGCTAGTAATCTTATAAGTAAGTTATACTCATCATGAAAACATTGTATCTAATTTGATTTTAACGAAGGAAATCACTAAAACCTAAATTACTCCTACTTAAATCGAGCAACAACTAAAACAATAGAAATGGAAACTACGTTTTCTCATAATTATTTTAGAAGTATTATTATTTTAGAAGTGGCAACACTGTCGATTATATTACATTGTGTCACTTTCTCTTTTAATGCTTTTTTGCCAAGGGATGGTGTGACGCTGCACTGCACGGACGGATCACGGACTCCGTTGACCTAGAATTACGAAATTTGGCAAACAGCAATGTCTTACAGCACATGTAAAGGAAAAAACTCTGAAAACCGTAAACATGTAGTTTAATAACAAAAAAAATAGCAATTTTACTATTACAAACTTATTATTTGCGGTTGGTGTTTCTAGGGATCGAACAGCAAAGTTAAGTTTGTCCTTTAAAAAGTTTGTACGGATCCCTCTGTGCGCGAGTTCGTCTCGCTCTTGGCCGGTTTTGTTTTAATAATTATTTTATTCACAGATTAAGACGCATTGCTTTTTATAAGAAGTAGGTACGGGCTGACTTTAGAATCAGAATAGAAAATTCAAATTCAAATTGAATTTTTGCGACTGTTCAGTCTATTTACTATTTAACACGTACGAATGCATTTTGTAAGTAAATATTTACTTTACCAACTAAAACATATTACTCCATAGTTATCGTGCTACTTCCTCATCTTCAAAATAAGACATGATGTACTTCTTGGGCGTAGGTGAAATCAGACTGAAGATTAAGAAGATGAATAGACATGACGACAGTATCAATAAATTGCAAATCTATTTAGTCCGTCGGTTAGAGTATTGAAAAATAATGGACACGTATTTTTTGTTTTTGTAAATCAATGAATATTGACAAAGATAAAACGCATCAAAACTCGGGAGTGGGGGGGCTCGTGACGTAGGTAAGAACGCACTAAAAAGTATACCACGGCGAGACACGTATTGAGAATTTTAAAAGCGTCATCTTCGTCAATTTTGGTTTACGTAACAAAAGGAAAAATACCGAGTCAAATATGTTTTTGATAATCTAACTGACGGACTAATTAGATTTTTTCAGTCGACAAGCCTATTCTTCTTGATTTCTAAATTTTGTTGTTAAAGTATTTTTAGATTTTTACCTTATCTAATTAATTAACTAGCGTAATGTAATATGCTCATTTCAGAGCCTTATAACTAAGTAAGAATTCATTACTTACTTCCTAACTAAGATTGACATAAAAACACCATGTTTGAATCGTCCAACAAACCGGTTTTCTAAGCTAGTGGAAATAAACAAAGAAGAAACAGTAAACCAACTCAATGGATTACTATTAATTTATCAATCTCACAGAATTTAATTAACAAAATATGTGTGAGGAGCTCGTGGCTAAGGCTTGAATTCCTCTTACGCTGATGTCGGTCGCGCGTACGCGTTACATACATTGCGTTCTATACATATAGCACCATATTGTGACGCTGACTTCAGCGGCGCGTACGGCCGCGGTATTTTATTATCAGCGTAGGAGGAATTCAGGCCTTAATAATAACAGCCGCTTGGGTCGATTCTCAGGTTAAGCCGCGCTTGCCTAGGTTGATGGGTGACCACCCATTACCCTAGACCATTTGAACCCGAGTTTCCTCCGTGCCTCGGAAAGCACGTTAAGACCCTGGTCCCGGCTGTCAATTGTAGATCTTTGACAGTCGTTACAGGTAGTCAGTGGCCCGAAAGTCAGACAACCAGTCTTACCAAGAGGTATCGTAATAGGTACCCAGTACTAACTGGGTTGTGGAGGTCAAATAGGCAGTCGATCCATGTAAAATACTGGTATTCAGCTGCATCCGGTTGGACTGGAAGCCGACCCCAGCATAGTTGGGAAAAGATTTCCGTATCTGATATATATTTCATGTGAACTGGAATATCATCTTCTTAGTCTGAACAACAGTTTGTTAAGCTTTAATTGGACAGGGCCATCTTTTCCACTGGCCTCACTAGGCCAGTGACCAGATCAAGAAGACCTGGATATCACATCGGTAGATTACATATCTTTCATTTTAGCCTTGATTATAAACTTATCCTTATTTGCACAAGGTCAAATGACTATAATTTAGAAGTACTTAATACTTTACCAATAATCAAAATATTATGATTAGACTGCTAACTTTAACACTAATGATGAGTAACGTTAGTTTTTTTCAAGCGAAAATATATAAATGTTCGTAGCAAAGAGTTTCATAAGGATAATCAAACAAATTATTACGTGCAAGTATTGACTCTTAGTACGATTTATGATCTCATTGTCAATATTTTGTTGTCACATCTAGAGTACTAGGTACAGGAAAAATACTAAGGTATTACATCATAGCGAAAAAAAGTAATTCATAAAAATTTGTTTTTGGATTATCAATATTTATGCAATTGAAGTATCTTGTGATTGAATTGTATTGCATAAAATAATAATTATAAAGAGTTGAGTGCTGTTTTAGATAAAAAAAAGTCAATATGACCTCAAATTGGTAGGTACCGACGCTCGGCTAGATCAGTTATCACGTACCTATTCAGTATACTATTCTTCCTCCACATAGAAATAGGTTATTAAAAAAGACCATGAAGGTATAGTTCTAAAATAATTACAATATTTAAACCTAATTTAGAAATTCCCTAAAATGTATTCTTGTTTTTGATAATTAGCCCACACTGCTGGGTCTAGATGAAATTTTGCTCATGACTCTCATGAAAAGAATTCTAAAGAAGAACTTTTTAAATCTATAAAGGTGACGAAGGCTGTAATGAAAGTTCATCATTGTTGCCGAAAAATGGCTTCAACTTATCAAAGAGAAAAATAAAAGGTCACATCCTAAAATTAGTACCTTTAAAATAATATATACATATAATTGTATTGATTGGTAACACTGAATCTCAACTTTACATAGCGCCAAACTCCAGAGAAGTTAATTAAAGCTGTAATACTTAGTCGACCTAATTCAATTTTAACCTTTCAGGAAAACATAATAAATGTAGGTATTTGGAACTACTCTGTTTAAAAACAGAGATGGTTCCAATGGTAAGATCTTTAAAGTAAGTGACGTTTCTCCCATGTGTCAGAACGGGAAAGTATACGAATGTTTAATTTCTCTAAAAATATTATTTTTTATATTTTCTTAAAAAAGATCGCGGTGTGTAACGTAAATTAGGAAACACTACAACGTGATAATAATTATTTTTCAGATTGCCACTCATAAAATTAGAATCAAGGTAAGCTCGTTTGATTCCCAATTGTATTGATTGGGAACACTGAATCTAAACTTTACGTGACGTAGCGCCAAACGCCAGAGAAGTTAATTAAATTATACGAAACTCGGTGTAGCTTCAAATAACAACACAAACTAATGTTTTTGCTCAAACATCCTTAAAAATAAAGTATGAACAAACTAGTGGAAGAAAAAACAAATCCGCGTAGGTCTGTATGAGCTTTGGGAGCTTTTAGCGCGTAAAAGAATTACAGTGTTTTTACACTTTGATAAAAACTTAGGCGATACATTCGTGTGGCAAGCCAGGAATAGATTTTCTTTTTTGTTATTGGCTATCAACGAGTTTGAACAGGTAGGTTTTAATTAATTAATTAACGCTCTAAGATCATCAGCAATATCAGACATTTCTCAGTTGTGGAACAGAGTGTGCCCGGCCGGTTGAATTTGAATTTGAATTGGTTTGCCCCCTTTAACGTGGGATTCAATACTTACCTATTATAGAAGGCCAAAGCTTCAACACGACATGTCAGTGTGGTTTATAATACTTAAGTCAAGAGAAGAAAATCGTCGTATCAAGGCGAATCCGTCGATGAGAAAGTAAAGTGCTGGCCGAAATATTGGCTGGCATCTTTATTTGACAGCTATGTTTTTTTTTATATTGGTAGTTGTGGTTTTTGATACTATTGTTCGTTATTTTAATGCTTGATCAGTAAGTGTTGAACAGTTACGTTGAAATAATAAGGCTATGATTTTATGGTCAAACGTTTTTTTTCGCAATACTTAAGGTGAATGCTCCAGGGTAGCCCGCGAAATTCAAATGTTCTTAGGTTTTTTGCAATTTGCAGGCCAGTGCTAGGTTGTATGTTGATTCAAATATTGTTCGCGATTGTAAGACGTATGTAGTTACAGAATTATAATCATCAAAATAATCAATACAATCCTCCAAGTTCATAAAGGTCGAGAAACGATTTTTCCAAGGTCAAAGTCATTGCTAGACCTTTATGAACTTGAGAGGGTTGTATTGATGATTTTGATGATTATAATTCTGTAACTACATACGTCTTACAATCGCGAACAATATTTTGATCAACATACAATCTAGCACTGGCCTACAAATTGCAAAAAACCTAAGAACATTTGAATTTCGCGGGCTACCCTGGAGCATCCGCCTTAAGTATAAATCTTTTGGCGACATTTAGGCCTAATACAGTTACACCTCAGCCTATACCTTCGAAAATACCTGCGTGGTGTGTTAATACTGAATTGTAGACGTGATGTTACCATCAACAATAATGTCACAAACCTGCCGATAGGTAAATAGGCATGACGACAGTATCAAAAAATTGCAAATCTATTTAGTCCATCAGTTAGAGTATTGGAAATTAATGGACACGTATTTTTTGTTTTTGTGAATCAATGAAAATTGACAAAAATAAAACGCATCAAAACTCGGGAGTGGGGGCTCGTGACGTCAGAACTAACTAAAAATTATACCTAGGCGTGACGTATTGATAATTTTAAAAGCGTCATATCTTCGTCAATTTTGGTTTACGTAACAAAAGAAAAAACACGGGTCAAATATTTTTTGATAATCTAACTGACGGACTAATTAGTTTTTTTTTGTCGTCTCGCCTATTAGGCATATCATACATGACATTATTCGAAGATTAAAATGATATCGTATCAGATACCTTAATTAACATACGCAGGATTCATATCTATGATGATAACAAATTAACAAGGCTTTCAGGAAAAATAAACAAAGCAATAATGGTGGATGCTTTTGCCACTGATTTATTTTTGACAAGTCGTGAGCCCCATGGATTTACCATCAATTTGGTTGAACCATGCAGCAACTTAAGTAATCATTTATGTCAACTAACTCCAATAACTTTTAACTAACTGAATTTAAACATTTATTTATGAGCTACATCCGTTATAAGTTTAATTTATGATATTAATTTGATGTAGTTTAATGCGCCGGCATCGATACCGGACAAATACCTTGACCTAGTCGTCCGCTTGTCTCAAAAGACCTCGCAGTCAAAAAGCTGTTGTATATACTTGTTGGTATCATGTCTTCCTTTTGCCATGCGCATAAAAACAAGATTCGTTTTAATTATAATATCAGTAATTAATTAATATGACCGCAATTTATGATTCGGAAAAATATCTTATAATTATAAATATTACTGGACACTAAGCAACGCATCTCCAATCCGCCTGCCAAGCGTGGAGATTACGGCAGTTTCCCCCTAACATGGGAGAGGCTTATGTCCAGCAGTGGACGTTATGGGCTGATGTTGTTGTTGTTGTAGGTACTAAGCAACGAGGCTTGTGTCGTGGACACCAGATAGTTGAATTCTACGAGTACATAGATACTTTTTGTTTGTAAATACACTGCACGGCTTCGCTCGTTCAGAACAAAAAAAGAAATGCGCTTACTGTAAAATTACTTTGTAACGCGCGGGTGCTTTTTTTTTCCAATAATTATTTTTTTTTAGGGTGGTAAAATCAATAAATTAGTCCTCCCGCCCTGGGTGAAGCGGATGGGACTGTCAGACTTACTGACTAAAACCTAAAACACACTGACCAATACACCAATTTCTTTCGGTTGCCCTTTGCGTTCTAGGGCCCCGGTACGGTACACTGTTTAGACAGTCCCGCGACCCCGGCAGTTGCGATAACTCCTAAGATATTCATTTAAATTGATTAGGGTAAATACGTTCTAAAATAGATATTTAAGATAATCTATATAGATTTAATGCATTACTTTTTACGCAAAACTTAAAAGATAAAAATGGTTAAAGTGACCAACTGTTACACTGCGACCCCATTTGTTTTGCTGAGAATTATATTTTTAGTTGCGCGTAATTTTAATTCTGTGATATCTTCTAAATTATTCATTTAAATGATATACTGTGAAGGGCCATATTGATCTATATTAAATGCACAATGTATTTACTGTACTGAATTGGATAAGGATTAATGCTGTATTGCTTAAAATCGCTTCGTAAATAAGCCATTATTTCTCGTAAAAAGTAAAGGATAAAAAATGGTTATTGTGGGTTATCCCTAAGAGATAGACATATACCATCCAGGACTTTGTTGTAGACCTTTTTAAGGTGTACAATACTGTAGTACATTATTTTGATCTATCTCGTAGGGTTCAGCCAGCGTTTGCAATGTAAGCGCAAAAAAATGTGTTTATTTAAGACATCACATTAGAAACCTCTAAAATTATCGGTGTTTCTCTACTATATTATGCATGTTATATGCATATAAACCTTTCTCTCGAATCACTCTATCTATTAAAAAACCCGCATTAAAATCCGTTGCGGAGTTTTAAAGATCTAAGCATACATAAGGACAGATAGACAGCGAGAAGTGACTTTGTTTTATACTATGTACTCGTAGTGATAGTGATAGTGAAGTGATGTTTTATTGTTTGATACTATGTAGTGATGTATTGATACTTATTATACATTTCTCGTAACCTGTGCGGTACCACACCGAGTGGACCCAACATGCTCTGCGTCCTGCTGTGCCTACGACGCAGCTGTACATTTCACGTCTGCATCACTCCACTACAATTGACGAAGTGGTGCAGTATTTGAAAGTGAAGACCAACTGGACTCTGAGGGTCGAAAGGTTGGAATCGCGCCACAACATCAACTTTAAGTCATTCGTGGTAAGAGTTCCAACCCACCATCTACAGACCTGCATGAGGGAGGACTTTTGGCCGAAGGGTGTCGTATATCGATGTTTCCGAGAGCGGTTACGCGATTCCGCGCAGCGACACACGACAACGCCGACAACGTTCCGTGTATAGTTTTAATCTCATAAGGTTTAAAATATGTATTAGTATAATTATTATAGTTGTTAATAAATTATTTTGTGTATTTTATCTATGCGCCTTAGTTGCCTGATAATAAAATGATTATTATTATTATATCTCTAGCTCATCACACAAACATTTGATCCTACCGGGATTCGAACCCGGGACCCTAAGAACGTAAGGCAACCTCACTACCGCTGCGCCATTCGTGTCGTCAGTTTATTGACTTGAATTGTTTTATAGCGCGTGTGGTTTCTAGAAATCCGCGAAGTTTTCCCGCTTCCAATCAATTTTCTAATCTAATATAGAATGGGCAACAGCCAGCACCCGCGTCTTCCAGCATGCTAATAACATAAAAACCGACTGTCTTCCATTGTACGTTGTTATCAAACTTTTTACTTTTGTCATTCATTGTAGCTGGCATTGGAATCATGGGGAGACTTTGATCTGCAATTTTTTCCATAAAAAGCAGGTATCCTAAATTCACGGTATAGCCAGGTACAGTGCTACAGGCGTCTTTTGATTTATGAAATGTAATAAATGTGAAATGAATTTTTAAAAAATGGCGGCGTTCGTTCCGATTTTGGTATCCCGCCAAAAGATCCTTGAGCCGTCAAATAACAATATCAAATCCAACATGGCGGCGTCGTCGATTGGCGCGAATCTTGACTACAATGTTTTTGCCACAGATTACATAGATATTAGATAATAATTACGATATTCACGTGTTTCATCGAGGCACATAATGTAGCTTCACGACTTTGTAATTTAATTTATGTATTCCTCAATCTTACTGTTGTTATGTCATGTTATTATAGGTATTGTAGGTGTTTTGTTGGAAAAAGTCGTTTCGTGTTTACTATTTGTTTTTTTTTTTGTGTTATGGAACGAAATTGTATACTTATTATGGAATCTAAAATGGAATCCGCCTACCAATTTTGAACGAAGTTGAGACAACAACAAGATTATATTTTGGTAGAAACTCTTTGCAAGATTTTGTTTCGTCTCGATATTATTTTGTCTGTAGCTGTGTAGTACGTACCTTACGTAAATTAGGTTTACACCTTGTCCGGATTTATCCAGTCTTATTATATTGTTGCCCGCCTGTAGGTAGGTACATTTTGAATCATAGCGTTTTTTTAAATGAAATAAGTACGACACATATATTAGTAAAAAGTCTAGAATTATTTCAAGTACCGGCTTTTTAGAATTCACAAATTTTTAAATGGTTTCGCTAGGGCTAGGCGTAACCGTGATTGTATTTTAGCGGCACTACTATGAGTGCTATAGTTGGTGCCAGTTAAGATGAGAATAGCGGTCAATGACCCACCTACATTTATTAAACTTCTTAACTTTGAAAACCAAAAATAAGCCTGTTCAAGTCTGGAATTATCATCTATCGTGATCTTCAACATTTATTGTAAGACAAACGATACATAGTTTATTCGTTTTGGTTCGTACGAAGAGATATTAGGGAAAGGGCAATGACCGCTATTCTCATCTTAACTCGCACCAACTATAAGTATGACATCAAATACACTATAATTCTATGTACCTATCTTCTTAGTAGTTACAGAACTAAATTATCATCGCAGTATAAATTACTTACTATCTGCTCAGTAGTAATGATAAATTGTACATAATCGATGCCATGTCGTTTGCCAACTAAACTGATTAAGATAGGTTATAAATTCTTGAATATGTGTCACCATATCTCACTTAAAAACCGGCCAAGTGCGAGTTGGACTCGCGCACGAAGGGTTCCGTACCATTTATCCATACAACATTAGACAAAACGGCAAAAAAAAACATGTTTGTTGTACAGGAGTCCCCCTTAAATATTTATTTATTTAACAATTCAAGCACATAGTACATAGGCGGACTTAATAAAAAAAAACACGTTTGTTGTATGGAAATCCCCCTTAAATATTTATGTTATTCTGTTTTTAGTATTTGTTGTTATAGCGGCAACAGAAATAAATCATCTGTGGAAATTTCAACTGTCTAGCTATCACAGTTCATGAGATACAGCCTGGTGACAGACAGACGGACAGTGGAGTCTTAGTAATAGGGTTTTACCCTTTGGGTACGGAACCCTAAAAAACAAGGTAAATCTGACTGGAATCGATGAAATCATTTGTTTTCAATTTTAATTTATCTTTAATTTTTACACGACTTCCCAAAAAAGGCAGATTAAGTATTATATTTAGAATTAGATTTTTTTCAGGACACAAGCCTATTAATATAATTTGTATAAAATTGTGTTTTACAACAGTTTCTTAGTGATCAATCGCATACCATTAATTTTCTATTCATATGCACAATTAAAACAAATAATATATTATTTTAATTCATCTAATCCTGTTTTACAAACGATTTGAACATAACACGAATACTTACCGGAAATACCTACCATCAAAATTGATACTAGAAGCAATTATTTTAATTCACAAAAACGTAGAAATAATTCAGTCATCATTATTTTTGACACGACTTCCTTTAAAATTGTTATAAAAAATAATAATATGAATGGTTTTAAGTTCTCATAATATTAACATGGGTCGACGAATGCAATCATGGAGCGAAAAGATATTTTATCTGATAACGAAATGAAGGTTATCAAAAAATATTTAAATGCACCATTATTTATATTAAAATTATTACAATATTTAAAAAAAAAGACATTGTTTCAAGATGTTGCTAACAATGGGAATTTCGCATGTGGCAACCTTTTAAAAAAGGAATTAATTTTTGAAGGATGCGCGGATGTTGCCAGGTAATTAAATTATTATAATCTGATAACATTATTATAGGTTGCTCATTATGTAGGTAGGTACCTAAAAACTACTGATCTGCATGAGGTGTTGGATTCGATACCCGCCCCGGTAAAAGTGTTATTGAATTTCTCCATTAAGAATTTCTCAGTAGCAGCCCAAAGCCTGGATGGTCGGGTTCTCACTATCTTTTACATGGGACTTGAACATATCTATCTAGTGAAATGTGGGTGTTGGTACTATTGGGTAGATACACCTTTGCCTAACCCTTAGGAAATTACAGGTGTGATGTTATGTTATTTCGCTATTGTATCTTTATAGTTACTCTTATGTACCTAACTATAAACCTAATCCTATATACCTACCAGACTAAAAATAAATCCGATACCAAAAAAAAATCACTTCACAGAATATGACCTAAAGATTATTAAAGCAGATTGATTGATTACAGATAACGAATTATTTAATTATTATTCATAATCTGACGCAACTCACATGAATACTGAAATCATTTTAAAAATAACTCTTATGAAATGCTACAAATGTCCCTTGATGCTTTGGTCGGTTTTAAAATAAGTTGCAGTAAAGTCTTGATCTCATTATAATTCCTATAAGACCCTCAAATTTAATTGTCACTTGCACTTCACAAAACGTACCAAAGGACCTGGAAAAAGTGACAATCTAGCAGTTAATAAAAATAAAGGGGCATAATCGGCCCATCTCGAACACAATGTGAGTGTGGAGCCCCGACACGATATGCCGCACATTCTCTCCTGCAAATCGTGCACAACTAACTGCAGTCTCCAGGACTTGACAGAGTCAAATGAGGTCGCCACGTACTAATCGGACAGAATTAGAGAAGGAGAAGAAAAAGCAGAGATAACAATAATGGAGAAGTTAAATATGAGGACCGAGGACTGTTGAGTCCTTTTAAAGGCTCCCACAGACAGGCGCGTTTTTGCGTTTCTGCGTCCTGCGATATTCTACTCGTATCGCAATATGGCAGGACGCAGACACGCAAAAACGCAGATAAGCAAGCGTCCCGGCGGCGCGCGGCGTTATTATCGCGGCAGTGTGTGGGATCGCACGCGTTGATGCGTCCCAATATCAAATGTTCTAAGAACTCATATCGCAATATCGCAGGACACAGAAACGCAAGCGTCCTACTTCTATTGCGGCGTTAATATCGCGGCAGTGTGTAGCTTCGTAGCCGTCCCAATACATAATGTACAAAAAAAATATCGCATTACACGGAAACGCAAAAACGCGCTTGTGTGTTCGAGCCTTAAATGCGTTAAGCCTAAGTCCTCTGTTCGATTTGTCTTTTTTAATGGGATTAAGGTTGCCTATCCTCTGAAGCGGAGAAGAGAGGAGCGGAAATATGCAAATTTTGACCAATAGAATTGCATAGAATGAGCGGAGCGGAGCGGGATTTAGATTTTATGTAATTCTATTTTTTTTAATTCTTTCTCCCCTTCCCTCTTCTCCGCTCCAGTCGTCAGGCAGGCCATAAAACTACGCGAGTCACGAAAGACAACTTGGAAAATAACAGCGGCAGAGTTAGTGCGTCATGTCTTTATGATAGTTGATGTGTAAACTTACCTGGTGAAGCTTCAATTTAATAGGGCTTTTTGTCAAAAGTGGAAGCTTGCTTAGCCGTGGACAGGTGGCGACGGCTACAGTTTATCTGCCGTTGGTAACGTGCCGGTCGTCTGTAAGAACCCTACGTGGTCGAATATACAGGATTAGTTTCCAAAAGTGCATTTTAAATATATTTGTCGAAAAATATAAAATAAAACAATAGCATTCATTTGAAAGTGTCATAAAAAAATCCTTAAATCATAAACCTAGTGGGAATCAATGCACGCATGCACCGCCAAATGTATGTATGTGCTAACTGCTACCTTTCTAGACTGTTGAACTAAATTGGGCTGTTGTAATATCCGCAGTTCCACTCTTTTGCTTTTTAGTGGTGGACAGGAATGTTTTTTTTTGTTTTTTTTTTCATATTATCGATTCTAAACCATTTCTGAAAATTTTGCCGGTTATTGAAAACTAACCCTGCATATATGCATTTAGCTCCCTACTTTTTAATTACCTACTGGTCGAAATAACTCACTGTAGGTAAATAAAAAAGTCGAACTTTGTAGTCTGATTCATCATGACTTTGCCAATTCAAAATCTAAATAAGGGTGGATAGTCGTTCATGGACATTAATCTAATCGTACCAAATACCTACATGAAATTCTCCGAAACCTTGCTAAGAATAAAATATAAACAGACTTTGATACTTACTGATTTTTTTATTAAAGAAATACATGACATCAATAAAATAATTAGTAGATCTTTGACAGTCGTTACAGGTGCAGTGGCCCGAAAGTCTGACAACCAGTCTTACCAAGGGGTATCGTATTACCCATTACTAACTGGGCTGTATAGATCAGATAGGCAGTCGCTTCAAATAGGTACTGGTACTCAGCTGCATCCGGTTAGACAGGAAGCTTAACTCCAACATAGTTGGGAAAAGGTAAGACAGATGATGATACATTAATAAAATATTTGGACAGACAAAATTGTTCCTCATCTGCCTGACCTTTTCCCAAATATGCTGGGGTCTGCTTTCTGCCTAACCGAAAGCAGCTGAAAACCTGGAGCAACGGACTCTGACTTTCACAAAGAGCATAAAGATTTCTGTGATTTTGACAGCGATTCAAAGGGTGCAGGTGAAGTAACCATGAAAGTACTGTAATAATGTATATGGTATATTTCATCTTTTAAGTATCGACAAATGAGTCTTGGTCATAGATTCTTTAAGTTAACAGCTTGTAAATCTTTTTTATCCTTCTAAGGAATCTTGTCGAGCATTATTTGTAATTGGTTTTATTCATCATCTCATAGAATACATTATAGAAAAATGTGTAGAAATAGACCAGTTTATTATAAAAGCATTAGCAGCAACGAACATGCTTATGATTATGAGATCATTATCATAAGCATGTTCGATGGATGTGTACTGATTTAAATCTACATGATATTGCCTGATGGTAACATCATGCAAATCTAATTCAGTTCAAGGCCAAACAGAACTTTTTATAACAGTGCGATAGTCATTGTCTAACGTACTACTCTATTACTCTCCATCTCAGCAGTCACCTCGTTTTTATAAGCTTTTATTAGCCATACACACTCCATCCATCCATCCGTTTCTAAACATAAATATTTAATTGCCATGAAATCGTTAATCAGCGAGAAATGGTATTTTTTCTTAAAAAGATTCCAAACATTATAATTTATAACATGCAATATAAATAAAATGGTAAGTAAAACTAAGTAAATAAACATGACATGCATTACACAGCAATAAATAGTTTTTTATTGCAATGTAATGCTTCCGTTCCTCGGGTCACAAATAAATTAATTGCGAAGGTCACGTCAATATTTTTCCCTTTCATTAAATCAAAATAAAGCCTTCGACACCCTCATTTATACAAAAAAGTCACTCTGCTAAGTTGTTTACAACTTCGGCAGTAGAATAGAATAGAATAGAATAGAATACTCTTTATTATGTACACCATTAAAATTACAGATACAAAATAAAGTAAAACATACAAGGGGTGACACAATGGGCGGTCTTATCGCTAAAAGCGATCTTTTAAAGACAACCTTTGGATGGATTTAAGGGGGAAGGAGAGACAATACTGCAGGTAGCCTGTGGTGTACCATTTACATATATACAATAAATACATACATACATAAAACATATTACACTTATATAAATATTTTCATTTTTCTATTATCGAGAAATGAGTGCGAAGAACTAAATTAAAATACCTAATAAAAATGCTTAAGTAGAGAGATACAGGTTTTTTATCATGCTTTTAAAAATTGGCAGAGATTCAGCACGCCTTATAGACACTGGCAAGGCATTCCATAACCGAACTGCTTGAACTGTAAAAGACTTGTCATAGAAACTGGTGGAATGCATCGGCATCTCTAGTTTTAAGTTTTCCGATGACCTCAGATATCTATTATGTGTGTCATGAAGGAACTTGAAACGTTCTTTAAGATAAGAGGGGGTTGTAGGATTAAACAGAATACTGTAGAGCTGAAACAGGATGTGAGAATTCCGGCGAAGACGTATAGGAAGCCACTTGAGCTTTGTACGAAATTCAGAAATGTGATCATATTTGCGCAAGCCAAATATGAATCTTATGCAACAGTTTTGAAGTCGCTCAAGTTTATCTAGCTGTGCCTCAGTGAGATCGAGATAACTGACATCAGCGTAGTTAAGAACAGGAAGTAAAAGAGTTTGAGCCAGCGCAATTTTAGTGGCAGTTGGAAGAAAGTTCCGCAATCGTCTCAGGGACTTGGCAGATGCGAATATTTTGCGACTTACGTCCTGCAGCTGGGGACCCCAGGAGAGATTCTTGTCAATCCAAACCCCAAGGTTCTTGACCTTCTCACTTATCGGAAAAGTAGTTCCATTAAATTTAATTTGGGGAAGCTGCAACCAGTTTATCTTGGAGATCATCCTTGAGCTACCAACAACAATGACCTGAGTCTTCAACGGGTTTACCTGCAACCCATGTGCCTCACTCCACTCGCAGATTGAAGCCATTTCCTTGTTGATTATATCAATTGCATCAGCCAAATCTGAAGATGCTGCTTGCCGGTAAATTTGCAGATCATCTGCATAAAGGTGGTAAGAAGAAAGAAGTCTTGTGGAAATAGAATTTATAAAAATTGCGAAGAGTAAAGGAGATAAAACGCCACCCTGAGGTACACCCGCAGAAATATAACACAAAGAAGAGCAAGACCCTTCTATGCATACACGTTGCCGGCGCCCATACAGGTAACTACGAAACCAGTCAATCGCCGTTGGAGATATGTTAAGTGAGCGAAGTATGCCAAGCAGGATATCGAAATCGACAGTGTTGAACGCATTACTAAAATCCAATAAGCAGAGAACTGTCAGATTTCCTTTCTCCATGCCTAAACGTATGTCATCGGTAACGTTAACTAAAGCTGTAGCAGTGCTATGACCAGGACGAAATCCAGACTGGAAAGGATTTAGCAGGCTATTCTTACACAGAAATGCACTGAGCTGATTGTGGACAAGGCGTTCTAGGACTTTGGAGAGGAAAGGCAGGATGGAGATAGGACGGTATTCTGAAAAGGAAGTAGGATTCGATTTTTTGGGTAAAGGGGTGATTTTGGCCTCTTTCCACATCGAAGGAAAGACACCGTAGGATATAGAATAGTTTAGGATATGCCATAGAATAGGAAGGATCTCGTCGAGGACAGGGAGTATCATTTTTCGACTTACACAATCACTGCCAACTGCGTTAGACGTAATTGAAACTACACTCTTCTTAACATCACAATCAGAGAATTGACTAAAAACAAATGGGGGATGATCCGGAGTTGGAAGGTTAGAAAGATAGTTTACTGTGGCTGCCTTCATGGTCCCATTACAGTAGGGCGAAGATGAGAAGTGTTGGTTTAGTTGGTCAATATCTAAGTCTTTAGGAATCGATTCTTGGCGTGATTTTCCAACTCCCATGGATTTTAGAAAATTCCAAACTTTAGCTGGATCTCCGTTTTCAACTGAGGTGTGGATATGGCGTCGTTGGGCATCTCTACACACCTTATTGCAGCGATTGCGAGCATCAACAAGGATCTCACGGTTCCTCGACGAGGGCCGACACTTAAATTTAGTTTTTGTAACAGATTTCCTGTGCATGATCCTTCTAATGTCATCTGTAATCCACGGTGCCGGAAGATGTTTGATTTTTACTGCACGAATGGGAGCGTGAACATCGTACAGTTGCACAAGGTTATCTGTTAGCAGGTTGACTTTGTCATCAATCGACTCCACACTGAATAAAGGAGCCCAGTCAATGCTGCTGGCATCTTTTCGTAGATCCTCTGTCCTCATACCACCAAAATTGCGCTGCAAAAGAATTTTAGGCTTTGCCTTAGGTGGGCGAATTTTGTAGGAGAGAAATATTAGGTCATGGTAAGAAAACATGTCAGCTGAGCATTGACCATGCTTGCTGGCATGTTGTGGAGAGGAAACAATGAGAAGGTCCAAAAGTGAGGGATTGCAGTTCGGGAAATGGTGTGTGGCACTTAAAGGAAGAATTGACAAATTGGACGACTGAACTATTGATCGAAGAGAAGAAGAGCGGGAATCGATTTTTAATAAGCAAGTATTAAAGTCGCCCATGATTATTGTATGACTGTAAGAGGGTGTAAGGTTTTCAAGAATCTTTTCAAAGGAGGAAAAGAAATTTATCCGTGACGAAGGGCTGTAATAAACTCCTAGAAGTACTTTCACGTGATTCAGGGTTACTTCTACAAAGAGGTGCTCGCCCGCGTTCTGTGGGGGAGGTTGAGCAGACATATCGACAATTGAAAAAGGAATATGTGGGCGAAGGTATATGGCAACACCACCACCACCGCCACGCGCGCGATCATTCCTAATCAGTTGAAAACCTGGCAGGGAATAGGAAGTTGAAGGGAGGCATGGTTTCAACCAAGATTCCGAGACAAGGATAGCATGGATGTTCTTGCAGTCTAGGTTAGCTAGCATGTCAGCATAATGTGCCGGAATACTCTGGGCATTTATATGGACTACATTAAAATTCTTAGGTACATCAGAAAACTGAGATTCAAGCGTGTCAGCAAGGGACGGAAAACTGACAAAGCTGTCATTGCTACAAGCCGACAAAAAGCTTTCGGCGTCGCTGTCGTCATTGTTATTTGACATCGACACAAGATAATTATTTAGAAATAATAACAAACGTAAATAAACTAAATTAATATAAAAGCAAATAAAATAATAAAAAAAAAAAAAAAAAAAAAAAAGAAAAGAGCAATCAATTATATCCACCCGCCAGTTGAGTGTTTATGGCTAAAACAAACAAAAACGTTTATAAGTTTCATCGCCCGGGTAACAGAAAGGTACTACATATATTTATGCCAAAGTAAATGAAGAAGAAAAACACGTAAGATAACATGCAAAAACTAATTAAATAAAATTATCATAAAAATCACAAAAATTATGTTATACCGAAAAATGCTACATTAATAAACTAGGCACACTGTCAGCCGGTTTCTGAACGAAGACTTTAAAAAATCAAATGGTATATAATGTCACAAGTCATGGGTTGACATTGACAGGCTGACAGCTGACTGAAAGAACAGAAAATAAAACTAAAGAAAATAAATAGACGGTATACGGTATAAGAAGTATAAACAAAAACTGCTACCCGGACGGCGACACTACCTAAAAAGTGCTACTGCATAATTACTTCTTCTTCGCGGCAGCACGCCGGAATTTCTTCGGTGCTGGTGATGGAGACGGCGACGAAGACACTGCTGATGCGGTGGGAGACATGACCTTTTCACCGACCTGCTCGATATTATTGAGGTCGTCCAGTGAGTTTACTCGATGCCGGGAGCCATCAGCGCGAAGAGCATATATCAGACCCTGCTTAGTCCAGCAATTTGTTTCGCCAAGTCTCTCACGCACAGACATGAAGAGCTGATGCCGCGATTTCGTCAGGAACTCTGAGACTGTGATACCGGTGCCCTTCAACTTAGTCTTACCAAACCAGACACTGTCCCTGACACCAACGTCCCGCAGCTTGCAAAGAATGGGCCTGGGCTTGCTAGCACCTGTTTGTCTGCCCATCCGATGGCACCGCCTGATATCAGCAACTGCAAAATCGGTCAGCTTCAGATGACATCGTACAACCTCAGCGACTACCTGTGCTGTATCTTCCTTGGCCTGCTCGGTGACACCATGCAACAACACCATCTTCCGCCGCCCACGCATCTCCAGGTTGTCGAGACTCTGGGCTAATGCCTCCAACTGCTGCTGAAGACAGCCCAGTGCATCAACTACAAACTTCTTGAACAAAGTGAAGTCCACCACCAAACTGTCTGTGCTGCTTGTTGTCCCGGGAGGATTCTTTTGCAATTCCGCCTCAAAGTTTGACATTCTGTCTTGAAACAGTGCCATCATTTCTGACATTGAGACCTTTAGTGCTTCCATGATTTAACGCTTGTGTTGTTTTGTTAAATATGTGATCCGTTTTTGGAGATAACACTATACTGGCGGGTACCCTATATTAGCATGTATCTGTATACATTTAAATAGTAAAAATTATAGTAATTTGTAATTAAAAATATTTTTAAAACGAGAGCTAACAATTTTCACCTTTCGTAACAACTACCCTCACCGCAGTAGCTGGATTTTTAAAACCGAACTTTAAAACTTCGACAAAGAATCTAAAATCAGTTATACTGCTTTTAGGGTAACGTAGTGAGTTACTGCAAAGACTACCGCAAGGGTTGATAATTTGCCCTTTCCTATGGTGAGAAGAGAAATCTAGGCTAGCAGCATAAGTTAGATAATATTCTTAATTCCTCATACCTAATCATCAAGATAATTTTAGAATGCTTAGTGTTATCTAATAGTTTCATGACGATTATTAAAATGTGAGAGACAAGACTAATCTATGAAACTTATCGATAAAGTTCACGTTTTATGTGTCACTAATTAAGTACGGTAAGGTCGCACGTCAATAGTAACAAAAGCAGTATGAGTACTATTACTACTAGGATATAAGCAGTGATATCCTATATGTGTGACCGTCGGACTACCAAGTCATAGGTTTCGAGTTCGAATCCATGACACGCACCTCTGATTTTTCGGATTCAAGTGCGTAATGATGACTTGCTTCGGTAAAGCAAAACATCGTGAGGAAACCAAACCAGCAAACATGAGAGATATTTCTCGACGGCATATTACTCTGACGACAGGTTGGGCAATAACCTCAAGAAAATGAAGATTTTAAGGCTAGGTCTAGGTCAAAGAGTTACCCGTATTATTTTATTTTCTGAAAGCTTGGTGTGGACTAGAGTTCCATGGATAAAAATGTCAATGGTAGTATAACAGACTGTCAACTACTACCTACCATCCGTACTAAAATATGCAATTAATAAAAATATTTCACAAACCTGTCTCATATTTAGCGGGCAATAAAACAGTGATACGCTATCACAGGTCAGATGATAGTGCGATAATGTTATCTGTGCACACCATGTACTCGCTATCCAGTATTTACAACACGTTTTTATGCTTTGACACCATCATTCAAATAGTTTTAGGCGATAAAAAATGAGCCATTCTAGAGGCGCCTTTTTTGGCTATGGCTGAAGTTGACATAGAACTAAGTAGATCTGGGTGATATGATGGGTGAAAAATACCCTTAACGAAGCCGAGAGGCATTTGTTCTCCCCGTCATTACAATTTTTTTTTTCTAGCTAGACCATACCTGAAAATCCGCGGAGATATTGCGACTTTGCGGCTAATTTTTTTAATGTAACTACAACTTTACTAAAAATACCTCCACGACCCTCGTACTATTCAATGCATCTATCAGCACCATGTTTTAAGTGCGTTTCATTGAGTTCTTCCAACCGTAAAACGTGATTTTTCACCCCCAAAAAAAAGTCGTTCCCCAGAATTGTTTTTGCGTAGAGTTACGTTTGATGTACAGAATGCCGTTTACACTCTGTATTATAAAAGCAATATTTACAAACACGTTTAGATCCTAGTCATATTAGCATTTAGTGTCGGAAGCAACTCACTCAAAGGCACTCAACTGCAAGTGTGTTACGCAAATAGGGTGCCAATATGGTAATATGGAAAGTTCATAAAACTGCGGATATCGTCACGGCCGGTTTCCTTAATGGCTAGGGGAAATAAAATCACTATCAATAGCCGGCCCAATACATGTGTGGACGAAGAACAGTATTCCCGTTTGATTTTAGAATATAAAAAGCTGCATAGTACATAACAGTATTCAACTCTTCTCTTTCAAATCAATTCCTTCATCTGTTAAATTCATTCATCTTTACAGTCATCAACTACACAATCTTTCGGTTAAAGGACTCTTCCTAATAGGGAATATACATGAAATACAAAACTCTTTTTATTTAAGAAAAATGCCTTGTATTGACGCATAAAAACATTGTGCTACATCACTTATTTTACTTTACAATTTACTGTTTTATGTAGCATGTTTTTGGTGAAACGAAACGCACTCTAAAAACGCATCGACCTCGATAACGCCGTATTGACGTCAAAGTTCATTGTGTCTTAAAACACTTTTATTTGAAAAGTGCTTATTTATAAAACAGTACTACACTACTAAAATGTTAACACTAAAATTTTATTTTAATACTGTTATTGCAATTTTTACTTCAATAAAGCACATACAATTAGTAAAATTATTTTATTAAGGCCAAAAAAAATAGATGTAAACAAGGCAGATTGTGGATAATGACGTCACATCATGGCCGCGACAGCTACGGACGTTTGAACTGTCGTAGAAAATTGCAGGAGTTTAATATTATTTTTGTGCGACAAGCAGTAGTTGAACTTAACATTTAATACTTTTCTTGGGTTGATAGTACTGTATTTTATTGATTTAAATAAAGAAAAAATTACGTGCATATTCCCTAATGCATGCCGCCAAATTCTATTTTTGGTTAATTTCATCCATCGGAATGGATTTTAATTTAGCTTGGGGGACTTCGCAAGTTTACCTTCCTTTCATCTTCTTTCTGCCTTTGTCCTGTATTACTTGGGGTCGGCGCAACACGTTTTTTTCTCCCATTCTCCGTCAACCGTCACACTACCATTTACTCCTTTTTAATTCATACAACCTTTACCTTCCTTTGTTGAAACATTTTGATCGGACCAGACTATAGTATTTAGGTTTATTATATCTTTCTAGCTTTTTGCCATCTATGTTGGGGTCGATTTCTAGTTTAACCATACTATAGTCTGCGCCAGATAAGTAGGAAATAAAGGTCATTAACCCGCATACATTTATTCAAATACATAATTCTGAAAACAGAAATAATGACATAAACTTGTCCCGAAACTACCTTTATCGTGATCCTTGTCTTTTTCTAGTAAAAAAAACGATTCATAATGTACCTACGCAGAGAAATTAAGGAAAGAGCAATGACCTTTAATTCCTACTTATCTGGCGCAGACTATAAGTACTTTACACTGGTCAAGATTCACGATCCCTCAAAATCCCTCAAATACGTCAATATTCTTTCACATATTTTATGTTTATAATCCACCTCCATTCTTTAGGAGCGGCTCCGTCAGTTCAAACTGCTCATAATCTAAAGCGTCACGCTTCATGATCACAAAGACTATGCAGTAATTAAAATTATCTCATTATATTGTACTCAGTCTTATTAACTGGCTCTAAAACGAGATTTAAAATTATTTGACGTTGATTTCATTTTGCTCTATTACCTAGTGATATCTCTGCGTCGAAGTTTTTTTTTAGTTTTGTTAGTTACTCTCTGTTTGTCTTTGATAAGTAGAAGTACCTACATTTCCTTTTTTTGTCAGTGTGGCTTCTCTTTTTATTTGTTTGTCTTCCATGTAAATTCAAGAGCAAAGAGTTTTTTATAGGACGTGAATCGTTTATCCAGCTTTACAGCGTTGCTTTTTCGTGTTTCCTTCTATTTCTCGAATGTATTTTCCTAAATGGTAATTTTATGTGAAGATGGTTTGTCAGACCGACTATAATATCTTTCAGTAAGGTCGAGTCGAGAATAACTTTCCAACATTTAAAATAACGATGATTAAGTAAGATTTCTATTTTTAGTAACTTATTTGAAAATAGAAAACAAAGCGAGCCGCGTTCGTCACTAGCCAGTGACTGGCGCGAGTAAATAAGCTGCAGAGTGCAGTGTTTACTATCTACATAGTTGTGTTTAACTGTACTCGGGGCTTTGTTTCTAAGGTCTCGCAATGAAAAGCATACAGTGCATCGGCTGGGTTACTTACTTGCAGTGTTTTCTTACACAGAAAACGGCTAAGTATAATATTTAATCTTTGAACATCGTTATGGTCATGTTGTTTGACTTGCATGACTTTGATTTTACATTCTTAATTAAATGGAGTCACAATCTTCTTACTTTAAATTATTTTTTCCTAACATTATCATCGTCCTCCTATCCTTATTATAACGTAATTTTGGTTCATCTTATCATCTCATTCCTTGTAGCACAACTTATTACCTGTCATCTCAGTATTTACTCCATTTGTAGCAATAATATTTCACATAATCCATTCATACCATGGTTTGCTTGAAAAATCCCAGACATTTTTCAGACCAGCACTGCAAGTACGTAGCAATCGATAACGATCGAATCGATACGATTCGATAAATCCCACTTTTCGATTGGTTAAAAGCTCATTTTATCGAGAATAACTGTCAGATTTATCGAATCGTATCGAATCGAGTGCTACGTACTTGCACTGCAGGTTCGTTACAAAGTTGCAAATACTTTACAACTTATTAACTGAGTAGAGTATAAGTTCCCGGTATCCGATGGTATCTGCAACAATCGGGCATCACGATTGCCAGTGCAGATAGGGATAAAGTAAGTGGGAACGGGACGACATCGACAGTACCTACAGTTAGGTACTTATAATAAACTGTGAACGAGGCATATTTCTTATACCTACTCTCTTTTTGATTGTAATAAGTGGAAAAATAAGTTTGTGTTTTTGGATAATTCTTTATTCAAAGAACTGCGGTTGCGGGCATAGACAATTGTAGTTACATATTTGGATATTTCTTTTTTTCAAAATCATTTTTGGTTCCTACCTATTTTGGGCAGTTACGTGTATTTATTGTTGATTATGTCAATCTCATGAGAATTACGGAGCCCGAGCCCGTATATACATCTGCGTGGTCATAGTCATGAACACATAAATAATTATGTTATGTACCATGTATTTAAGCTTCTATGGCAATCGGAAATTAATACCTAGTCGTGTAAGACCACATCTATTTATCTTTGGTTAGTATTGCCATGCTAATTAGTAGTCTCTGGGCCGTGGATAGATGACGAACCTTGTAGCTTTATATCCCTATAGAAATGACGTATTTCGCGTTATGTACTTCTTGAAGTACCTACTTACTCATCTCAATTGACTTTCAGCTACAGACGCTACAGTTCTTTCCTAAATTATTTTATCTCTGATTTTCCAGCACTATTAAAATCACAGGCATCTACCTATTGTAATAAGGCTGCTTTTCGGTTGATGATGTCAGAGAATACCAGACAGGACAGCAGGACCATAGACTGAAAAAAAAATCCCTTTTTTTAATCAAAAGCTGTTCTAAGTACCTACTCGTTCTACTACAGTCAACTAAGTACGTAGATCAACACAAGTATTTAAGCAAACAAATTCAAGCATTTATATTAGGTCATTGTAAAAACTTATGGGTCAGACATACAGACATGTAAAAGCCATTACCCTCCTTTTGGTTGCCAAAGTCGGGTAAGTAATGTAGATCACTTTCAAACCTTACGTGGTTGAGAGCCTTGTTAACATATTTATTACTTACATAGTTTAATGGCGGTTCAAGCTTGTGAATACTTAGAGGCCTATTATTCCCGCAAAAATAAATTATGAATGAGAGTGTTGAAGTTGTTGTTCGTTATGTGTGTTACACAATCAATCGAGGTAGGTACCTACTGTCAAACAAATTAATTGATAATTAAATTCCGTACTTACGTCAATTTGCCGTGTTATAGGTACGTTTCATACAACTGTCAAAGTTTAATTAAACAGTATGAAATTGTTGTATTATTACCCAAGTCCCCAAGTTTATTACTTACTTATTTTCGGCCTTTTTCTATCATTTAAATCTTGTGTTTTTGAGTTCGAAATTTGTGTGAAAATTGTGTGCCGCTCACTCAGTCTTGATAGTTGATCAAACATGGCTTTATTAAAAAAAGGTGTGGTAGCCCAATTTCCATTATGGACTACGTTACGATTATTATTTCGTTTACTCATTATGTTAATGAAATCAAAACACAGGTTAGATTTTTTTTATTTTGTTTTCCTTTTCGCTTATATGCCGTGGCGCGGGTAGATCACAGACAGAAACGTCATTTTCCGTAGGCGTGGAGAAGCTACTAAAAGATTATAAAAGCGACATCGTCATTGGAATCAACAGTGAACTAATATGGAAAACAATACTAATAAATTAGGCTAGTGCGTAGAGCAAAACCTCGTCTTACGGAAAATGAATGATCATTGGGCTTCACAAAAGATCCTTACGAGCTACGTTTTAGCTTATTAAACATAACATAACATCACGCATCATTTCAAAATTTCTCCCTTTTGTTAAAGTTATTGTAAAAATCGTTATTTGTCTAGCTTTTTCCCAATCATGTTGAACTAAGTTGGCGTTGGCTTTTCCAGTCTAACCGGATGCAGCTGAATACCAGTATTTTACATGGAGCGACTGCCTATCTGACCTTGGGCCACTGACTACCTGTAAAGACTGTCAAAGATCACAAATGACAGCCGGGACCAACTGCTTAACGTTATTTCCGAGGCACTGAGTAAACTCGGTATGTAATGGGCGGTCACCCATCCACAGACAAACCTAGGCAAGCACGGCTTAACCTAAAGATCGACCCGAGCGGCTGTTTTTTTTTTATTTAGCCACGAGCTAAATTAGAATGTTGGAATAATATGACGGCTTTAACCGAATTAATTTAAGAGACCATGGATTTCCTCATTCAGCATCGGTTATTTTGAAAACTGCGGCTGCGGCTTTTGTAAATTGTATTCTTCGTCGGTCAATTTCCGAATTGGATCTTATGGTCCTTGATATAATAGTTAGTTTCATTGAATTTTAATCAATGTTTCCTTGTTGATGTCAAAATAAGAAGAGAAGGAACACCTATACTGCGAAGATAATTAAATTAATTCTAATTGATCTGAAAAAAAAAACTATTTAAGGTGTCTCTGAGAATCTATAAATTAGTTAGATTATAGATCAGTTCAAAGTTTAAAATGTTCTTAACTGAGTAACGCATTTTGATGTGTTTTACCATAATTTAGAAAATTTATTTCGGAAGGTTTATTCAAGGATGTTACGAAGCTTCGACTCCGATTCCGATACGTCGGAACTTCCGATTGATTTTACACCTCCGGTTCCGACTTCGGTTCCGATATTTTTAAATCGGAGGTCGCATAGCAGATAGCGGCGGGCGGCGGCGACGACTCGCGGCCGCTGTGGTCAACGTACGAACAGGTTTATGCATGTCGCCCGGGGAACACAGCACGCGTTCTGTCATCGATTCATAATTGACTATTTTATTTTATTGCCTGCCCTTAACACATTTTGCTTCTGCCACCATTTCCGACTCCGCCTCCGACTCCGATTCCGGTTCCGGTTCCGACTCAGACTCCGACAAATAAAATTTAAAAACTCCGACTCCGATTCCGGGCCGATAAAACCACCTCCGTAACATCCCTGGTTTATATATTATGTAGTATGGTACAGATAGATTAAATTAACATAAAATACAGAAATCTTGATGTTTTTTCAAATCACAAAAGCCGTGTCTATAATTCATCTAAAGCTGGTCTTATCGAATTTATGTTAACTATTTTTTCCACATAGAAGCTAGAATATGGTTACAATAGTTACAAACAAGTCACAATGAATGTTTTCTATAAAAGACTTTCCTATTATTTTGATGTAAGTCGATAGATAAAAACCTAGATCATCAATCTACTCAAGTCAAGCGTAAGTCGAAAAGTAAATGATTAATGAATTCATAAATTATTCAAATTATATATTTCTATCTTTATCGCACTACAACAAAATTTAAAATACTAGAAAAGGACAGAAGCAATTAAATATTCAACGCTGTTACTTGATGTTTAAATAATCAGGGAATATTCATGTTTGAAAAACGTGATCACAATACACTATTCCATATATTTCGTGTGTTAAATAGGAATATTTAGTATTAAATACAAATTCACTACGTCAATCGTCTTTGACGTGAAATTAGTAATTCTGTAACGGAATAAACCTTCGATTTCTAATTATTCTATGTTAGTTTTATTAAAATTTTCTTTACGTGGCTTGTGTTTGTGAAAGATAATACCTAAGCGTATATGAAAGTGTTGTAAGCAGGGGCCAAAGGTGGTATCGGGATGGTTTAGAATTAACAAACGATGAGAAACTATAATGTTTGACGAAACGTTTGCTTTGTGAGTTGTGGTGTAATCGCGTGATTATCATTTTTTTGTCAGTCTGTGTGTACTAAATAGTAGTACCTAGCTATATTACAATTTTAAAGACATTCCAGACTTTTACGCTTACAATTATATAAATGTAATAAATAAATATTTCTTAATTAATTGCATCATCACGACGCGACGCCGAAGGTGTGAAAAGCAAATGACGTCATTGAAACTATTTAAATTGAAACACTTTTGCATTTTAAGTGCATTACTCTTGTAGATTATTCTAGTGTCTAGACATAATTAAAATTAAAAGTAAATGATTTTACCCCACTTTCTTCAACTGCTTATTACTACTGAAATCTATACTAATATTATTTAAATATAAAGTGGAAATATTTGTATTTTTGTATCGAATAAACTTAAAAACTACTCGACCGATTTGAAAAATTCTTTCAGCTATGGATAGCTACATTATCAGCGAATAACATACGCATAGATTTTATCCCGTATTCCCTCGGGAATGGGAAATACGCGGGTGAAACCGCGTGACGTCTGCCAGTAATAAATATTTTTGCAATTGAAATATGTTTTCATTTGGTAACTTCTTAACTAATACCTTGAAAATATCTGTTGTTTATAGACAAGCCAAAATCCTGATATTACCTGATATATTTAATAATATAAATTAAAGCAAAACATTTGCAAATGTCGCTTGAATGTGAAATGCAGTCTACCATATTAATTTGCTACAATTATAGAACTTATGTTGGTATGTTTAATTCATCAATATAATTTAGTTTATTCTTTCCAAATGCATACAATGAACCAACGTTTTTTTAGTTTTTTTTTAGTAGTAATGACTATCTGAACTACATTCCAGATTATTGCAAGACCAAAAGTCGCCGAATTGTTTAAATTGACAATCTGACAAATTTCTTTAATAGATTTTCAACTTCATCGCTAAAGCATTAGGTTCAAGGTTGATTGGAATTTTATACAGTTTCGGGTAGCTTGATTCGCTTGCTTCGGGCGTCTGAACCTACGCAGCATTTTACTATTCTATTATCTTAAGACTTATAAGAACTACAAGAAATCAACACTTAAAGTAAAAAAATAATACTACATCCTGGTTTTAAAGTTAGAAACTAAGTTTGCAATGGGAATATAAATCAGTATCACTATTGTTACTGCCGACCCTCCGTTGACAATGAGTTAGCATTCTCTTAACCTTTATAATGTAGGAACTATATATTTTAAAATTATAATTTTTAATTGCCTGATTGTTTACCGAAGTGTCGTAGGGAAAGTATCAAGATTGTCTGGTCCTTGATTTTGACAACTGGCCAGTAAAGGTTGTTGTTTTTTTTTTGTTGTAATGTCAAAGTGATTTTACAATATTTTTAATGTTATTACGCTTCTAAGAGCCACATAGCAATGATATTTTAATTCACTGTATTTAAAAAAGACTGAAAAAACTGTAATTACTTAGTTACTTTTCTCAGAACTTTGGTTCCAAATATAAGTACCATATTTATGTTTGTGTGAATTTATGTGAATTTACAGCCATCAACACCTAGATCGCCTATTTTTGCAGAAATAACCACGACATTACATTTTTTACTTTAAATCTTTGTTTTACAGTCATCCAACTTCCCTTCCCTTTACCAAATATGGCTTTGTAACCCACACAGGAAACGCCATTTCCCATCATTTTCCTCATCGATGACGTGAATTTCCGCACACACCGCTCCGATAATCTTGCGGAGAAAAAGGCAATCAAGCATCAGTAATACGACGTAGGAATTCTCGGAACGTACCTAACTCTGATAGGCTGGACATGACAGTTTGTCCGGTTTAGACGTAGGGGGCACCTATAGCTATAAATTGCCGAGGCTATATCACGAGCGCGCGGAGTAAAAACGAAACGTAATTGGAACGACTTTTGAATGGAAAATGCAACTGTCATATAGCAGTTTGGTTCAATTTTTTACTACAAGCACATTTTGGAAGCGAAGAAGTACGCATCTCCTTCGCTCCCGTACTGCGCCGTCCCGTACTGTGTGTTATTTTTGAATGGACAAACCGTCGAATACTGAGATGACCAATAATTGAGAAGCATGGAAGACATGCTGCGCAGACACCACATAAATTGGGATAAGGCCAGAAAAATGAAAAACCGGCAATCAATAACCTTAATGTCATTCTTAAAAACTAATAAAGTCTAAAAACAAAGGAATACTAAGTGTGTGACGCGTTTACTCCGCGCGCTTGTGCTAGGCCCACGTTCCATAAGACAACCTCGATGGAATGTTAGGTTGTATCTCTGGAGTAATCCTGTGAGTTTTCTGTGCTGAGATAGAAACGGTTGTATTCCTCTGAACTAAAATACTCTTTTTGTGTGGTAATCGATTTTCATTGTATGGATGCGACGAGGAATGAGGAAAATGTCGAAAGAAAAATTTTCGAGTACCAATGTGGATGGCTAAAAGAGTAGTGGAAGACCAAAGGAACGATGCATGGACTGTGTGAAGAATGTTATGGCAAGCTAAGAGATGACTGCTGAGATGACGAGTAATAGAGAAGTATGGAAAAAAAAGAAGCTGCACCGACCCAAATAAATTGAAATAATGGCAGGGGAATTTTCTGTTCTAAATATTCCAACATGAGTCAGCAGGACCATCAGAAGATAAAATGACGGAAAAAAAGATTTCTTCGGCATGTCATAAAGGAAATGTAAAGTCTTAGTAAAACCGGACACGATCGTTTTCACTAGCACTGGACAAAAAACTGGTAGATACAGTTGATTTTTTGTGCTCGACACGAGACGTCGTGATTTTCCTCTGTAGTGCAACACAATTTCAAACACGGAAAACAGACATAAACGTTACTTTGTATAGTGAGAGATGATTCAATTATTGTCTTGTTCTTCTTAGAGTAGAGATGGTAGTGGTCATGCTATTTTTGTTTGTCTTAAATCCTTGTTTGTATATCAAACCAGTCTTCGATCTTGCGTGGGCGCACGAGCCCAACACGTGGGTGACGCGGGCCCTTCGAGTGAATGTAATAAAACAGCACTTCCGGGTTGATGTTATAAAGAGACTTCAAGATTCTTTCTCTATGGGATCAGCACGGCATCGGCACGCACGAATATGCAATTCTCGAATTGGTACTACCTAATTAATGTATAAGGCTCATCAACATTTTCCTGCCTTTGTCCAATGTTACTTGGAGTCGGCGCAACACGCGTTTTTCTACCATTCTCCCCTGTACACCGCCCGCCGTCACGGTATCATATACATCATCATTCATCACTTATGAAGCTCATGCAGTGGTCAAAATTAACAAGAACAAGATGGTAGTGATGCAGAAAATGGTTCAATACAATTAAAAGCAGACTTATTGAGAAATTGTAGAACTAAGGACATGGTGAAGTGGCAATGGTTTTCACAGCGTTTCGTCTACATAATTATGTCTCCAATTCAACCAACTGATCTGTGCAGATGGGAAAACACAGAACAAAACAAATAAATGTATCAAGTTTGATGTATCGATGCAAATTTTCTTGACAAGCAGCGCCACATTGAACTGCACGCTTAATGTGGTCACACTATACATGCACTTTCAAAAGCATTGAAATAAGTTTTTGGTAGTTTATGTCAGTACAATGCTTCAGTTGTGTGTACAGACTGAACGAAACATTTCCTGTTGTTTTAACAGGTGGTTGACTGGTTGACAATTTGGCACATTTTTTCACATTTTCGGAAACAGACGCTTGGAACACATTACCTGATTAATTACCAACTGTTTACATTTACATTCGAAAAAGGAATTTACAAAAAAAAAGAGTATTTTTCGGTGTTCACAGCGGAAAAAGTTGCTGACAATTCAATTTTACTCTATCTTGCACTGAACCAAGTTTAGGACATTCATAATCTCTTGAAAACATCTACTGCTGGAAATGGTTCAAAGGGAAGTAATTAAGAAACAAGTCACCAGTTCTTCCAAATAAGTTTCTTAAGTTTAACACTATAAGGCCAAAACGGGTGATACCGACCTTCTCAATTCTGATAGTCTTAACATTTTATTAATACAAGAAATTATCAACAACGCCAATGATAAAAACAAAAAATCTAATCAAACGAATGAGGATTGTGGTGACAACTGTTTTTATCTGAGTTTTATCTTCGTTAGTGATAAGTCTACTGTTTATGACTAAGTATAGAATTGGAATAAATGTGACATGTAATGTTATTATGAAATCTTCAATAGATGATGCAAAACTCATAACTAGACATTTAAAGCAATGGACGACAGTGCAACTTGCACAGAAGGAAATGTTCGCCAAAAGCTAATGGTAACAGCGAAACCAAAGAGTTTTCACATAAAAAATAAATTCAGGTAAGGCAAAAATTGTACAGGTATAAAATCTGACGATAGAAACGATACACTTAGAGGTGTTAACAAAGATAACAAACCTAAAAAGCTAGAAATAAAATGAGATGGATTCAATCATTTGTGAAATCGTGATCATGCTAAGACATTTTTATAAGACAAGCTTGGCTTGGTTTTTGCCCGCGATTTCGCTTGCGTTAATTTAGAATTTGACAATCAAATCAGGCTGTACTCTGCTTGTAATAATAGAATTCATTCATGATTCGAAACACACGTGGCGCCATCTGTTATCGTAAGAACATTATTGTTGTTTTCATCGGTAACAGTACCTACTTTTTTCAGGATTGTAGGAGAAACACGAAATAGCAATGCAAAAAACCTAGAGGCGGTTTAAAAAAAAAACGATTTTAGTATGACCTAGCGTTCGTACCGTAGCGTTCTACGTATATACGCACTTAGATTTGACGTCAGATTACACATTCAAGGGGTTCGTCATTTATTGTCTTGTCTAGATCAAGTACCTTTTTGTCTAGCCTTTCAGACACCAAGTCCTAATCATAATGTCACTGAAGTCTTCATAAACACTGCAATTTACTCAGATAAGTCCTTACATAGTGATAAATAATTATAGCCATTCGTAGACTCATATATATTATTTCCAACTTACTTTTTATTTGCCTAGCACGAATCCTGATAAACTCGTTTCTCCTTTGACGCAGGTTTTTGGCGTTTTTATAGGGAATTCGTTGGTTTTTATCGATTTGTGTAGATGTACAGAAACTGGATGGCAACTTGTTTTTGTATCTCTGTTAATTTAGCGAAATTTTCATTATTAGGTTTAATAACGCGTTCTCTAATGGCCTAGGCGTCCTGTCTTGAGAAAATATTTGCGTTATAAGTATCTTTATTGCTTTACTGCAGAAACCCAGCGATTCCCATGAGCAACTTTAAGGTGATTAGATCTTGGCATCATCCAAATATTGCTAATCTTTATGGTTCCAGTAAGTTTGCCAAAAAAATGCAAAAAACACACAGGTCCCAATAGAGTGCCTTGCGGTATTCTACTGTTAATGAGTGTTTGAATTCATTGTTTTAAAGATTTCAAGTACTAAACTCTCAAGTAACACTTTCGAAGAGAAAAAGAACACAAAAAATACTAGGAAATCTCATTGAGACTGAATTCTCGCCGTCACTAATCTGTGTTTTTGCTTTACGTGTTTGAATGCCATTACAATTACAAAAGACTGGCATAATTTGTTTCAATTTTGGAGAAATTAAAAGTAAACTTAAAAGTGAATAGTTTTACTCATTATTCATGCAAAGACGGCCTGCTAAATAAACAGAATAATATGTTATCAAGAAAACACTCGCAAAGTAGAATAGTGATCATGACTTTCCGGATTTGACCAAAAATACTGAATCGTTAGGAATATAGACACCTTGTAGGATTGGTTGATGTTGATAACTATCTGTATCAACAAAAGGTTTACCTAATCTGTTATACAATTTACGCCGCTCCTATACTGATATCAAGTTGTATTTGTTAACACTTTGCATTCATTGGTGTCTCTCGTGTTAATATAGTCGGTTTTGGACTATCTGTGACTGTTGGTTTGTCAAAATTGAAGGTTTGCAGACCTTCTTTTGTTGTATTATCATGAATCTTAAGACTATCCGTTTGGTGTCAAAATGTTTGAAGGTTATAGGACCTTTTTCTATTGTCAAAGTTTGTTCGCTTACCTGATTCGTCAGTACATCAATAACAACATAGGCGAGATACACAATCTCCTCCTCGTCAGAGCCCAGCGCTGCGCCGCCGAGTCCCGCAGTACGCACGTGCAGTGCGCACACCCAGCCCCCGCTGATCATCGCGCCATGCACTGCCACACCACCTCACAACAACACCCTCCTCAAACAACACTACCAACAACACTCAGGTCCAACAACTCATCAACAACAGTCCAAGTCACGTACTTTCTAACGGGACAAGTGGGCGAACCACCGAAAATTCACGTATACGCTGTATGTTCGACTTCGTTCACTTTTTAGAAACCTGACGGTTACTCAACATGAAACAAGAACTAGCGTGCGGCGCGGACGGCGTTTTACCGCTAGCCGTCGACGTAAGCTGTTTCCGCTGTAGGTGAAAATCTAGAATTAACTCACATCACATAGCCACACCAAATCTAAAGAGTCCAGTCGCTAACTCTATGGAAAGAACAAGCTTTTGAACGGTGTCGTTGAACGTTCCTAATTTGAATACCGTGTTCGAGCCCAGATTTTAAAGTTTTCACTTCGCGCGCTTTTATAACACTAAAGTACTTATTACGAATCACTGATAACTTTAACTTTGATATTTGTGGAATATTTTTGATATAAAAATGCAAAGACAGCTCGGGACGAGCGTGTCTGTCGGATCGTTGGATCGACTGGCGTTCGCTCGCTCGCTTGCCCCCCTGTTGACACTGCGCAGGTAGCGCCAGGTGAGCAAAGCGACGTTGCCAAACCGACCATTATCAATGATGATGAGATAGCTGCTGCTTCTACCACGTCATTTCGAAATTCACGCACCGTTGCCAACGTAATAAAATGCTGTTTTTACTCGAAAGATTTTCGAAAAGTTGCATTTTAACGCGTCGATGGAATGTGTTGTGTAGCAAGTATCGAGATTGTGCGGTCGCTGTTGGCTAACAACAGAATACTATAATTCTTTTTTTGAAAATCCTTCTAGACAGTTTGTCGTGTGATTGTTGCAGGATACATTGCGCGCACAACAGGGCTACCTGGTTACCGTAATGTTAGAGAAAGTGTAAATAGAAGCTGTGTTATGCGATCGTGTTATTTGAGTTTACACAAATACGGTGTACGCGGCAAGGTCGAGGATTAAGCAATTAATAAAATGATTTTTTGTAGTTACATATTGCTTTTTTCTGATATGATTTTATGATGAAAAGTTTAACACATTATTTAAAACGTATTTTTGGTCATTAAAGTAAATTATCACCTCAATAAATAAGACACCTGGCTAAAAGTCTTCTATGCGTTCATAATTTGAATGCATAATTTTAATTCTAGAAATCACAGGCAGGTAAATCGATGCAGAATATTTTTTTTATTTATTTTTAAATCTGATATCCAATATGGCCGATGTCATAAATAGACGTTTAATATGCCTAACGATTGGAAGTCACTACAGGTCAATCGGTAGTCGATTCATTAAAATGCGTTTAGCTTCGTTTTATATAAATTGTTTTTGTTCGGTGCCATTGAAGTTTTAATAGTTGTCGATGTTGACAACTAGCACCGATATATATTTTTATAATAGAATTTAGGCGATGTAGGAACTCAACTTTGATGTGCTTCTTGGTTTCTTCTGCCATGTAAAAGAGTGTGAACAAAAAAAAAACATGAATTTATTTTCAATTTATGTACATAGAATGAATGTAAGTTTTCTACTAATGATGTCCAAGGAAAGCAGATGATAATAATAATAATAATAATAAATCGTTTATTGAACTCGTTAAAATATAGCCTAGATATAGATTAGAAGATACTTAATATTTTATTATATTTTATTTAATGCGGAATATGAGCTGTAATAATTTGGCGACGCGCGACGTGCAGGATTCGGAACAACAGACAGTCAGAAGAAGATAGCGCTTTTACAACAGCTATGCGTTAGAAAGAGAGAGAGAGGCAATCGGCCACCTGTCAAAAAGTGTCGCTCCAGGGCTAAGCTGGCTAAGCTAACATTGAATAAATCTACCTGTAGAATGTGTAATTATGTACGAAAAAGTTTAGCATTTGTGTTATGCAAGCACCATTAAAGGTACATAGGTATACCTACTAATTTTGTTTTTGTTTAGTTTGTGCCGATACGTCTATTTTTACGTATTTTTTGTGAGCCTATATGTGGTCAGTCTTTTTAAATTTTGGGACAGTCATTTCTATGTTATTAAATTATCTTTCAATAAATAATATACCTACGTAGAACTTACAGCTGTTTTGCAGACATACAATACTGATAACTTGAGTTCTAAGTAGATGTCACTAAAGTTATTATTTAACAAACTGGAGAGAAAAAAGTACCTAGGTAAATAATGTTTTCAAAACAAAAGAACGCTCCAGAACTCAAATTACTGTCGTAGGTCAAAAGGCTGCTAAACTAAAATGGGTGGGTAGGCCATGGGATGCCGGAAGCTGTGGGCCCGCATATACAGGGTGTAAAAGACCTCATCACGAAGCCGTCAACCAAGCATTCTGTACATCAAACTAAGTAACTTTACGCAAAAAATATTGCTGGGAAACGACTTTTTTTTGGGTGAAAAATTGTGTTTTGTTGTAGAACTCAATGTAACGCATTCAAAACATTGTGCTAATGGATGGATTGAGTAGTACTTACTGAGGTCTTGGAGGTGTTTGTTACTTTTTGTACAAAAGTTAATTAAAATAGAAATAATCACTAACGCAGAGGCAGACTACTAAATTAGATTGAAAATAAAAACTTAAAACCTATGTTGTAGGTGAATACAAAAATAAATCTACCTACCTCAAATTGTCGGGTGAACCCGTAGCGACACCTATGACGCCACATACGAACTGACTTACCTGAGTGAGGCCCACAAAATCCTACATCACGCAGACGCCCCAAGCAGAAATTAGGATAAGTAGGAATCGCCGTCCGTCCTGCATAGTCCTCATGTGAATTGAGCAAGATTATGTCTGGACTTCAAAAGAGACTATGACTTCTGAGTTTGTTTCGGCTGTTTCTTCTCAGAGTAGTCAGGAACGAAACACCAGCACCGTCTAGTTTAAAAAAATGACGTGTAAAAGTGTTTGTAAAAACCTACAAGACTTGCAAAATAAACATAATTTATCAGTAAGGGGTCCTCAAGGGCCGATGCCTGCCGGGGCTGTGGGACTGTTTGAAAGAGATACCGCGGCCCCGGAACACAAAGGGCGATGAAGGAGCATGGATGGGTTTTATTTATTAGTAAAAGTCTGACACTCCCTTCTGCTCCGCCCTGAGCGGGACCCCTGATGATTTCCCAACCGAAAAAAAAAAAAGATAAGCAGGAATGTAGCCCACCAGACATATATATCCGTCTGGGAGGAACCTTGCTCTTCAATGGAGGTTGAGGAACTTCCTATAATTGTTCCTTAAATCTCTAAAAACCCTGTGCAGATGAACATAATATCACGCATGCTATCCCTAAAGAGTTAGGCAGGGATGTACCTACCTACCCAATAGTATGGGTGTACTATTAGGTTTACTAGTTCTGTGTGTGAGCGCACACCAAGAGCAAAGCTTTTTTACAGACTACTTAAAAATGAATCTTATGACAACTCCATACGTTGCAAAATTACACGTACAAACTTGATGCTCGACCAAGCTAGAGCTTGCAAGATGCATGTTCGAGAAGGTAGTAAGCTCTTGGTGTGCGCTGGCTGACCCTTAATCTCATGTTTACGGGAACGAGCCTGATTACCATCAGGCTCGTTCCCTATACATGAGATCGTATCGTTTTCTTGGTAAAGAACCGGTCGCAAATTTTGATAATTTTGCTCGACGTGGGAATCGAACTGAGGACCTCAGCAGTTGCGCTGGCGAACTAGACCTGCAACGTGGCAATAAACCCAATGCATGGGATTTAAAATATGCTGATAGAAAATTGTGAAAACCTAATTTATACATTGCCCTGGAAATCCTGGAACACTCAACATGCAGTGGACAAGCTTGATGATGATGATTAATCAATAAAATTATGATGGTTCCTTCTCTGTGGAGTAAAAAGGCCTTATTTTTCAAAGACAAGGTTTTTTTGGTCTCCTGTTTCGCGGGTGAGTTTACAAACATTTAAACTCACATAAACAAACAGCCAGACCCAGAACAACTAACAGCTGTAAGCCATACAAATATTTGTTCCATGCGGGTATCGAACCTGTGACACGCATCGTAGCAGCCAATCGCTTAGCTACTGCGCCAACCGTGCCGTTTTATGATGGATTTAAGTCAACATCGAATAAGTACTTATTAATTATTATCTAGCAGCAACACAACGCACAGTAATTAGCATTTTTCCATGCATAATACTTATTTCCACGACCTGTTTGAGCATAGTTCAAAGTCATTTTTTGTTCTTAGGCGTCAATTTAGTTTCATTTGATTTAAATATTCATGCTTAAAGGCATCATAGCGAAGGTTGAGACAAGGACTTCATAGTTCTACCAATAACAAAAAAAAAGAATGCGTTTTTAGGGTTCCGTAGTCCTGACACGGAACCCTTGTAGTTTCGTCATGTCCGTCTGTCTGTCTGTCCAAGGCAGGGGCGTAGCTACGCCCCTGCCTTAGACAGACAGACAGACGGACCGCCGTATCAGCCGTATCAATGATACGGGGCCCCCGAGTAACAAGGGCCCCCCTGATGAGGAAAAAAATAACAAAATCTTTTCCCAACCTTTTTTATCTTTTTTTTCGTATGGGAAATCATCAAATGACTCCTCCCGCTCTGGGCGGAGCAGGAGGGAGTGTCAGACTTTTACTGACTAAAACCCATCCATGTTCCTTCATCGCCCTTTGTGTTCCGGGGCCACGGTATCATCTCTTTCGAACAGTCAACAGGATGCTGTAATTTTCTATTTTAGCTCTTCATAAGTCATAACGTTGTTGTATCATTTGCTCGCTCACACAGTCTCCTAGTAAAATGAATGACAGCTAAATCGATGCAAGTCAGGGTGCTATATTCTTAGTTTTGCAAAAATAATTTATGATTTTCCCCCATTTTTGGGCTTCGCCGCACTCGGGTTCAAGGGGCCCCCAAAAATTTTATCGTTAATAGTACGTTATCGTTATTAGTACGGGAAAGCTGTAATTTCGTAGAGGTATGAATATCAATTACGCCGACAAAGTGGTAAAATAAAAATTTCGGTTTTTTTTTTTTTTTCTACATGTGTAGTGGGGATGATTTTATTTTCGTCGTTTACCCCATCGTGTGGGGTATCGTTGAATAGGTCTTTTAAAATGACTCAGGGGTTCGATTTAATGCTCCATTTGCGAAATATTAAACTTTAAAGTGAAAATTTTTGTTCCAGTAGGGCGTCCCTCCCCTCTAAAATCTTAACTGCTGGCTTGAAAAATGATAGTGATAATGATAGTGCCTTTTATGAACTTTAAAGGAAAACTATAGCGGTTTAGATAACTTTATCAGTATTATTTGAGCAGTATTATTAATTAGTGATTAAGATGAAGTAGTTGCTTGAATATAACGAGCTACTACGGAACCCGTGTGTGTGGCCCGACACGCACTTGGCCGGATTTTTTTAAACTGTTTAACGTTGGTACGATTGGGTGGTGTGGTGTATGTGCATGTCCGAAAAATCTAATTTAACTGTTACCGAATCAAGGTTGAATTATTCGTTTTTCAAAATACTTCTACTGATTTTAGAATGATGTTCTGAATAAGTGGTAATGGGGAATTTTCAAGTGCTTTTTATGAACGAACTAGATGGCGCTGATTTACCTTGGGAATAATAAAATGGCTCGTTTTTATGTCCACAAAGCCTTAACTAAAGTACGGAGGAACCTAAGCTCGACTCGACGCACCACAAGTTTAGACGTAACGCAAAAACACTCAGAAGAACAATGGCAAAAACCATGCAAAAACTTGTCGTTCAGTTCAGTGATGCAAAAGAACAGTAGACTTTTACAGTTTAACAGAAAAATGGTTCTTTACAGTTCACTCACTTTATGAACAACAATAAATAGTAAAGAAATTTGACTATACCTACAATGAGTTTGACATGTGTCTAGGGGAGTTTTTTTTTTGCCCTGCATAAAGATTTTACCATTGACCTACAATATAATACGAAGTAAATTCTTTTTCATTGGATTTTACTAGAACGCCACTTTAAAAAACCCTCCCAAAGCGGATCAGCGACATCTATTGATATACCTATACTGAAGCGTTGTGCTTGTGACAAACGTCAGTGGAAAATTCCTCATTGTTTTAGCGTCGGTGTTCCTTCCACCTTGTAAATTGAAACCAGTACCTTAGTAAAAGTAATTAACAATCTTCAATTATTGATTAAAACTTGGAAGTGGGCCCCAGAGGATTTTTCATGCAGCCATCATATTCGGCACAAAAAAAAGAAACTTGATAGCGGAGTAGATGAGGATGAACGCCAAATTATTATTTTTTCTAGTCAAATCTTGCGATCAGTCTTTCAGATTATGAGCAGATGAGATGGCGCGCATGTCAAAATTACACACATCAACACGGTCTAGGGATATTTCATACTCAATTAAATAACTCGAAAAGTACTGGCCGCATTGGAATCTTTTATACACCGATTTTTTTGTAATTTATCTCAGACTAATTCCAAATTCAAATTTTTGAAAATTCTTTTGTTTCGGTGGCATAAAAATGTCTTGATGTATAGGAGAGGGAATTTTCATTTGTGCGAAATTTAGAAAACAATACGAATTACGTTTAGTTACAGTTTTTTTTCATTTTTAAACGAAAGATAAAGTTAAAATTGAGGTATTGTAGCCATGCAACGCCGACATTTGACGAGGGCGGAGATGTTACGAGCTGTGGGAATGCTGGAAGCTGGATCTGTTCAGCGTAATGTTGCTGAGGCCATAGGGACCCATCAAAATGTAATTTCAAGATTGTGGACACGCTATCGTGCCACAGGTGAAGTAGCGGAGAGGCACCGGGGGCCAAGTCGCATCACTACCCCCAGACAAGACCGATTTTTGCAAATTACTGCGCGAGCACAACCAAATGCAACGGCGACTCAATTGGTCCAAAGGCTGCGAGTGGAACACCAAGTGCTTGTGAGTGACCAAACTGTAAGAAGGCGACTGCATGAAAGCAATCTACGCTCTCGTAGACCACTCCGGGTCCCACCTTTACGGAGAGGCAATCGTGGACGACGATTAGAATGGGTTCGGAACCACGTGGACTGGGGCCGTGACCAATGGTCCAATGTGCTGTTCACGGATGAATCCAGGTTCGGCTTCCATCCAGATTCACGAAGGACGCGTGTTTGGCGAGTTCCTGGACGATGGAGCCGTCTCCAGAACCCTCAGGAAGTTCACCCATACCAAGGAGGAACAATTATGGTTTGGGCAGGAATTCGTCTTGGAGGACGGACGGATCTCGTTTGGGTGCGGGGCAATATGACGGCAGAACGATACGTCCAACAGGTGCTGGGGCCCGTAATCTTGCCCCACAGAACACAAATGGGGCAAGATTTCCTGCTCATGCACGACAATGCCCGGGCACACACGGCGAGAACGGTAGCAGCTTGGTTACATACACATAATGTTAGGGCCTTAGACTGGCCTGCTCAATCGCCAGATCTAAATCCCATTGAGCATGCGTGGGATATGCTGCAAAGAAGAGCTCTGAAGGAAGTTCCTGAAAATCTGGCTACAGAAGATCAACTTTTTGCGCACCTCAGAAGGACATGGGACAATATTCCGCAGCAAGACATTGAAAACCTTGTTCTGAGCATGCCGAATCGTTGCCGATGTGTTATGAACATCATGGGCGCTTTCTCAGACTACTAACTTCAAGTTTATAAACACAAATTAAATGATTTTTCTATTTTTTTCAGTTTTTACTCACAAATTAAAAGTTCATTCATATACGGTTTCCGTCTATGCTTCATTTTTTTCCATAAAATCCTGAAATTGTAATCTATACCTTAACCATTATTAAAAAATGGTAGAATATTAAATAACGTATCTTTTAAATATATACATGTCACATAAATAATTAACACATTGATAGTAATTCGCTTTTTTAAAAATATCCCTAGACCGTGTTGATGTGTGTATACCTATTAGAAACATTTCAGATAGTAGCAGGAAGGACTGAGGCCCAGCTTCACATTTCAGAATGTTAGGATTTCAACGACGTTTATATTTTCATGTTTCGAGCCTGAACCAAAACAACATAATAAGAATAGTACCTATGTCCTAGGTAATATAAAATAAAATAATGTAAGTACCCAAAGATGATTCCTCCTCTCCTCCTATATACGCTTGTATCACTAAAACCTCCTTTAAAAACAAATTAAATAAGTAGGTACCTATATAATATCTTCTATCAAAGCCTCGCTGTAGTAGAGGATAGTCAATGTTAACACACCTGTTTTTTTTGTTGTTTACTTGTTATTTTAAGGAATGCAAGAAGTTTTATTTTTATTTTTTACTTTGTTTTACTGTATTTGTGGAAAAGTGTCATTAATAAAATGTTATTAGGTAAATGTAAAGAAAAAGGAGCTACGTCTGCCAACAAACTGCGTTGCAGTTTGGCGGGGGTAATTATGTACCAGTTAGAGAACATTTTCGTGAATAAACACTTTTTCATTTTTTTTTTTTTCATTTAGTCTCAGAGATACAAAAAAAAACTGAAAAATATCTGACATTGGGAAATTATATGTTTAAAGGTTTTTAGATATAAGGTCATACAATACAATAATTACATTATATCACAATAAACTTTTAAAGTATAGAAGACTTACGTTACGTGAGTTTCTCATACTTACTTACTACTTACCTAACTTGCGGATGACGTTACTCTTGCCGTAAATCTCATTAAAAATAAAAAATAAATATATAATTTTATTCGTCGATCAAAATGAAGGACGAATGCGCGTAGTCGTTGCTTACAAAGTTTCTAAAAAAAACCTTAAGCGCGCGAAATAATGAGAAATTGTAAAATAGCAAATGTAACAAACAAGTACTTTAATACTTAAATATTTACAGTGTTTTCATCAGGCAACTAGCTTGTTAGCAATAGACTATAGCAATCATTTGAACTGGATTACAAACCCATCGTGAGAAAACCGGAATGTTAGACCAAAAGTAAGAAGAAAAGTGACATTACACTGATACTGACACCAACCCGCACTGGTCCTCATGTAGTGGATTATATGTATGCAGTATAAAGGGTGTAAAACACCTCTTAACGAAGCCGAAAGGCACTTGTTCTTCTCGTCATTGCGATCATTTTTTTGTTCTATCTACACCTTTACAACCTTCTAGTACGGAGATATTGGGGGTCAAAGTTCCAACTTTTTGACAACTTTTTTTTTAATAAGTACAAGTTTTTAATGTAAGATTTTTACTTTAAATACCTCCACGACCCCCGTACTATTCAATCCATCCAGCACAATGTTTTGAGTGCGTTACATTGAGTTCTACCACAAAACATGATTTTTCACCCTAAAAAAAAAGTAGTTTTCCAGCAATAATTTTTGCGTAAAGTGACTTCGTTTGATGTACAGAATGCTTGGTTGACGGCTTCGTGATGAGGTGGTTTACACCCTGTATATTACTATTTATACTCTTTAGTATGCAGTATGGCCCAGCTTACATCCCGCGCCAGTAAGAAAAGTTTATGAGGATTTTTTTTTTTTGCTTGGTTAGCGAAGGCACAGGCAATGTCCTGCGGAGTGGACATTTTCGTCTGAATGCTGCATTAATTGCAGATCCTATAAAATCATAGACATTTTTAAAATATTATTAACTTCATAAGAAATCACCGATTGTCTGACTGAACCCTCAAAAATCAATTTACCCGCCACCAAAACTCCATCTAGGATTGCAACCATAAATCATTCACAAATTAGTCCTCGGAAGCACCGCCACCGATCGCGCCGCCCTCGCGACCGATTGGCGGGCTCATTACAAAAACAAGATGGACGCCTGCCGCTCAGATTACAGCCACATGTGAAGTTTGTTTACAGAATCCCGCCGACGAATGACCTATTTAATGAGCTTATGTAATCGTCTGCTGAGTTACGCCCATATTTAAAGTGATGAAGGGATATACATTATGTGGATGGTCCACGCATTTCGCCAGTTCCGGACACTGGGTGGCCGAAGCACAGATAATAGAGCCGAAGCATGGAAAACCAATTCTGGTGGAGATTCATAGATTGAAATTGTCGATGGGACACGTGATACCGTGTCCTGCCTGTCCTGTTCCTTGCACATCCCAGGAGCTGATAGATGGACGCTACTGAAAGTGCCAAACTTGTCGCCAAATTTTTGGTAGACTCAGTTTAAATTGTCATCGACACGCTAAGAAAATTTCGCCAGTTATGTTTACGACCGAGCTATAAACCCAGCACTAATCTGGATTCCACCGGCTACTGAGACCTTCTTGGAAAAACTGCCCATCTTTGCATAACCTGGAAATTAAACGAAGATTTCCATGCTTAGCAGTTATTTATGTCTGTACACTTCAAGGCCACACGACCAAACCAACGAGGCAAACCTTTGGACAATTTTCGACAGCCTTAGTTAAAATCTCAGCCAATAAAATTACTTAACTAAAAAATAATTGAAATTTATTATAAATTTAATTTTTCGTTTTTTTTTTATTTTTTGTTTTTTTTTTTAATCACGTAAAACTAAAATTTAATTTTTTCTAGTTATTTAAAAATAAAACAGTCCCAATCGCTCCAGAACGACCTAAAAATAAGCGTATTTCGAAGTTGAAGTTGGTCCAGAGCGGACCATACACAAATCAAAATTGATTTTTTTGTTTTTTTTTTATTTGTGTCTGATTAATTAAAGGCAAAAGATTGACACAATATGAACTCCCCTGCTTACCCCTTCAACCTTTGATTCAAACATCACAACACAACTGCAAACGTAAAAAACAATTCAACATGCTATTATCATTGTGAGACAAGGACAGAGTCGGTAAACTCCTTACAAAAGAAAAGGACGGCAATTAATACATTGTTGCAATAAATGACATGGCAGGTTTTTTGTCACGTTTCCACCTGCTAAGTAATAATAATATGCACATTGGTTAGCTAAGCTTGGCACTGTTATTTTATTACTAGGCAATAAAGCTAGTTTTACGATAGGTATATTGTGATGAACCTACTTCATGGGGCAAAGTGTTAAAAGTCCCACGTGGCGATGTTCGGGGTAAAGCAACGCTGAGGTAGCTCAGTGGATGGGTGACCAATGGCCATCAATTACATACCGAGCTCCCTCCTTGGCTCGGAAGGTCCCAACTGTCATTTGTAGATCTTAGAAGGTCTTACCAAGGGCACAGATAATATAATACTTCGCCAAGGGGTTGGTAACTGGGTTGTGGAGGATAAGAAAGGCAGTCGCTCTATGTTAAAAACTGGTATCCAGCTACGTCCAGTTAGATTAAAAGCGAACCTCAACATAGTTGGGTAAGTGCTAGGCTTATAATGACGATGAGTACCTATCTGGACCCCAATAATGAATAACCATCAGTTGCAAATTGCAAATAAGTATCCGCGGAAAGTTTAAAACTTCAGAACAGTAATAAAGTTATATTTTATGCTTCAAACAAAACAAGGAGTAAGAACTTATCAATAAATCAATTAATCGATTGACGTCATAAGTGGGAAATATAAAGTTGTTCCATTCCATATTTAAAAATAGGAAATTACCGATCTTATTTGCAAGTTGGTACATTTTTAACTTAACTTTTAGCGTAACTTGCGTCATAGCTACCAACCTATCAGTTCTATTTTTTTTTTTTTAAACGACTACTTACTATAGCTTCGATCATTCGTTGCCCACGTCGTTCAACCATCATGTTACCCTAGATGGGTTGTAGCATGAATTAATACTAGGAACACCCAGAAAGCATCCAGCAGAGACCGATGTGAAGGCCGCGGGAATCTGCTGGATGCAAAATGGCGATAGCGACGTTTGGGACCCATGTTTACTGCAGTAGGCGTCTTCCACCTCTAGGAAGATTATCCAACAAAGGTTTGAAAGATTTTATACCTTTACAAGAATTTAAGTAAGATATGGAATCGTTACTTGGAGGACACTAAGGGTTACATGAGAAGTTACATGGAGGCGTTACTTTGCGAAAATCCGTGACATTAGAATGTTGTGCAAAATATTAAGAGTTAATTAAAATTAAAAAAAGATCCATGGCTAGTTATTGCAGGATGCAGCCTAGATCTTTTTCGTAATCGTTGTTCAGTACCTTCTCCTAGTACTTAAGGTGAATGCTCCAGGGTAGCCTCCGAAATTCAAATTTTCTTACGTTTTTTGCAAATTGCAGGCAAGTGCTAGGTTGTATGTTGATTAAAATATTATTCGCGACTGTAAGACATATTATGTAGTTACAGAATTATATTCATAAAAAATCATCAATACAACCCTCCAAGTAACGTAAGAAAAATTGAATTTCGCGGGCATATTCCCTGAACAAGTGACAACCGTTTTGAAATCGTTTCGTATTTTTATAACGAGTTCCAATACTCCATTTTGCTATTTCCAATGATGTAAAAATGTGACATTGTCTATGTCTTCTGCCAGTCAAGGTGGTGGTCACTTTGATTGGTAGAAGACGTGGACAAACAAAGTAGTAGGATAGGTTCGTTTAACTAAAAGCTCTTTAGTTTTTATACCCTACTTTTATATATTTAGCTTTAATTTCCCAACCTACTCTTTTTCCGCCATACTCCTTTGCCCTTTAATTCCGTAGCACATTAGAACGTGAGCTGCATTTCAAAAACCATAGATTTCGGTGATGCATGACCTAACCGGTCGGCCGCCGCCCTTCCTAGCTTGATACGCTTCAGGAAATTAACCACGGAACAAAACCACACAAAAAATAACCTAACTTTTTTAAATCCATTACGTTGTTTTCATCGGAATTTCCCCAAGGATTGATGGAAAAACTGCAATGGAAAATTACAACGGAGTTTCGTTGTTAATGTTTGCACGTGTTACCGTGTATGGTAGGTACAGTTTTTGCTATAATAAACTATTGCAGTATTGGAAGTCGCGTTCCATAGCACATTGCTGGGTAGTTGCCCGTCATTTTGCTATTAGACGCATTTCCCGCCAAATGCACGGTCCTGTGACGGGGTGTGCTTACTGCAGGTGTAATGCTTTGTTTTTTAATGTTTGATTTACTTATGAATCAATATAGACGAGCAGTTAAGTTATAACGCAAGCATTTTTTAAAGCCTAAGATTATTTGTCTGGCTAACGAGAACTGACGCAAGCCTAAAGTATTAGACACTATAATGGCCGCAGGGAGGAATGGCAGGGCAGGAGCTTCACGGACGCTTTTACCGGGCCCTACATGGCCCCGATGTAGACTTCTTAGCGTCCGTATCCTGGCTGCGCTCTGGTGACCTCTTCGGGGAAACCGAAGGTTTTGTCTGTAATAATATAAAGCCAACGTACCTATATATGGCTTAACGTCAAAATCGGGATTGATTCAATAGTTAAATCTTAGTGGACTAGTACATAGAAGAAAACAGCACATGGGAAATAACGTCTGTCTCAGACACTTTTCCTGCATATTAGATCAATATTAGAGTGTCAATAGTGCAGCCGTACCCTAAAGGGTCTATATTTAGAACCATCTTTACAATGTTTCTTGAGAACAACTAAGAGAATAGGACAGTTAGAATTGACAACCTTAATTCCCGTTACTCCTTCTTATTGTTTTAGAAGTCGCCCAGTTCAGCATCATTGCCATTTTTATAGAGTAATAACTTCAGATGATTAAAGAAAAGCAGCCTTTTTTAATGAAACCTGCAATAAATCGAAGGCTCGACATGAAAAGCAACAAACAAATCAATAAACATGGCCGTGTAAACATGTTAACTGTACTTAATTGGAAGAGAAAGTTGTGTATGTCAGATGACATCGTAAAATCCTCAATTTCTGGGTACCCGCGTCTTTATTTCGCTTTGGCTTATGTTTGTGAGATTGACAACCAAAAAAAAATTATGTAGACGCTTGTTTAGATCATTTTTTATCATTAATGGCGGTGCCACTCGCGATGGAGGGACGAGCTGGTAAAATCAAATTAATAATAGATCACATTGGCCCTGGATTGAAAGAGCTGGAAGTCATGGGGTACTGATATGCAAGCTGACAGCAACCCTGACAGAATGTAGTGATGGGGCTCACGAGCAGTCTTAAGGGTGCTATTTGGATTGACAATTTAAGTTTACTTACACTGTATCAATGTTATTGGGGTTCTTCAATCATGAATTCGTCAATAGCAGATTGGAATCTGGATTTGTGTCTGGTTTCCCATTTTTTTTTTTCTTTCGGCTGGTAAATCATCAAATGACTCCTCCGCCGCCGATCGCCGCTTCGAGGACACGGCGGTGCTCGGTCGATCCTTGCAATGGAAGCAGGGCGTTTCCTCCCGCCCGATTCGGTGCAGGAACCTTCCGAAACAGCCATGTCCGGTGAGGACCTGCGTCAGACGGAAGGGGAGGACGCCGTGGCGCCTCTCTAGCCACTCCTCAATGCCTGGTTGCCCTCACACATAACTTGTGAAATCGAGGGAGGAATACAGGTGTGGCGTTATTTTATGTGTAAGGTATCACAATATATTATAATAATAGTCCTCCTGACCGTTTTTGGTCACGGCAATTAGCCATCGGCGCAGGATATATGGCGTGGACAAGCACGGCGCAGATACACTCTAATTTACTTTACTCTCATAGTCTGATGGGACAGCAATCCGACACGACCGGAGTGAGATCAGGCACAGGACCAACGGCTAACGTGCTTTCCGAGGCACGCGGGTATTATACCGCCAACTTACAAACTCCGGGCTACTAAGTGAGTAACTAATAATTTCTAATGAAAAAACCCAATAGCCCGACTCGGGAATCGAACCCAGGACCTAAACGCTCACCTGTTGCGCTTGCGACTACAAGACCATTATTTCATGCACCATTGCACCTCAAAGGAACTCAATGATGGACGATTTCTGGGAACGAAATTACGCAACATTATTAAACTTTTAAATAAGTACCTAAGTAGAAATTCACGACTTACGTGTCATCGGTTGGCTTACTTCTGGCTTCCGGAACACGGCAATACAGATCAACAAGTGATATGAACGTCTGTAATTGTAAAATTGTCTTTAGGGACTAAGTGCGGAAACCAAAACCCCATAAAGAAGAAGAAGGTCTGTAATTTGTCCTTAGGTAAGTTTAGATCCCAACAAAAAAAAAACTATCTTGTATTTCGAATTAGTTACCTAGGTTCGTACTTAGCCAGCAGTTCCTTTAAGCTCCTTTAAGCTAGATTCCTGTAGGCTAGATCCATTTTAAAAAATACCATTGGCGATGAATTTGCAATCTTTCGAGACTTGAGAATATTAAAGAATTTCCTAACGCTATAAAATGAAGAAATTAGCAAGCAACTGTATTTTTGGAAGTATTTTTCAAACTAAGTGTCAACACTGACATTATAAATTACACAAAAAATAAAAAATAACTATGGTCCTAATGTATTAATGCTAATGCTATGAAAAATGACGCCATTATTGAAGCATAGACAACCTGCTCATTTTTACCATTAAAATGCAACATAGACAAAAGTATCTATACAAAGGCACTAAGTATTATGCAATGTCTGGGTAGGTATCTAAGTAACTGTGATTATATTAAATAATAACTTTATTATTTTCAACTATCATCGTGATCAGACTAAATTATTATTCGAGGAGAAATTTTTTGCAAGACACATCAAAATAAATATTTTTGAATGTATGATTAATTTCACACATCGGTAGTTATCTATTATTTTAATTGAACAAGTACTTATTAGTTTAATTTAGTTCCTACTGATTAGGATTGCAAATTCATAAATAAAAGAGAAACAATATTTAAATGTAAGTACATACCTACATAAATAAATAGAAATAAATATCGCTGGACATTACACACAGCGCCATCTAGTGCCGCACTAAGCAACGAGGCTTGTGTCGTGGACACCAGATAGTTGATATACTACATAGATTCATTTTTTTTGTTTGTACATACATGATACTTATACATAACACAAACATTTGCTCCGACCGGGATTCGAACCCGGGACCCGAAGAACGTAAGGCAGCCTCACTACCGCTGCGCCCGCGCCATTCGGGTCGTCAGCCCCGAACCCCCGATACCCCCCCCCCCCCCCCGCCCCCCCGATACCTCCTACCTCGTTTGTATTGAAGTATATGTCTCAATGTCCTCTCACTCAAAAAGTTATAGCTGTGGCGAAACAGTGCTTACTGCTAGGTAAATAAAATAAATAAATAAAAAAGCCTTTAATTCACAGACCATAACCTTAAATACACAGAACATATAAACTTAATTAATCGTAGTTGTAACAAATCGTATTAGCATTACTGCTAGGTACCCTACCATAAATTACAAGATTATAGAACACGGAGCGGTCGACGCTACTGGGGGCAGCACGATTTTTACGTATTTGTCCGATTATGAAACGTTGAAAAGAGTTTGAACAGAATAACGTCTTTCGGATCAGATAATACCTCGTCGGCCGAATGGTCGCAAGTGCGACTGCTTAGCGTGCGGTCCTGGTTTCGATTCCCGGGTCGGGCAAGTGTTTTTGGGTTTTTTAATCAGGAATTTCTTGGTAGCAGAAGTCAGGATTTGTGCCCGGTTGATGGCAATAGGCTCGAGCATAACTGGCGAAATGTGGTTGTACTATTAGATACCTACACCATACACCTCTGCCTAACCATTCAAGGATAGCAGGGGTGATGTTATGTTATGCATCAGATAATACAAAAATAAGTAGGCAGGAACGGGAAGTGGAACGGGAAGATATTTCATCATTCGTTCGACCTGCACAAAATCTCTCACGCTGGCTGGACATGGCTTGGCATTCTAAACTCTCGACAGTCTGGACTTAGGATGAAACAAAGAAGACCTGTTCAGATTCATAGATGATGTTCCACAAAACAAACAATAAGACATTATACCTAATATCGCATCCGGCGAGCCCTACTGCTGTCTGCAAGAGCAAGTTGCAGGAACTGATGGACTTTACTTAAGGCGCCAAAATAGCCAAATTCTGGAGCCAACAAAATAGGCTTGTGTCCTGAAAAAATCTAATTAGTCCGTCAGTTAGATTATCAAAAAATATTTGACACGTATTTTTTTTTTTTGTTACGTAAACCAAAATTGACGAAGATACGACGCTTTTAAAATTCTCAATACTTCACGCCGTGCTATAATTTTAAACGGAATTTCGGATTTGGGATCAGTAGGCTTCTGTCTATATAAACTTAATAATAACGACTTATAACTCATGGAGCTCCCACGAAACGACAAACAATACCAAAGAAAGGACATTTGGGGAGGTCGCTTTTATATAGTACTCAAACTGCCAGACAGTTGTGCGAAAAAATAATCAAAATAAAATAAAAAATGTGACCCACGTGGTCCCCACAGTCACGATAATCAAATAAAGTTAATAATAAGTAGGTACTTTTCAAAATTAATGTCAAGAAAATAATATTAAATCTATCTATAAAAAATACTACACCAATACATTAAAATAGTAGGTAGTCATTATTTTGGCAAGGCGCGAATTTTACAAACGAATGTTGCCACTAGTACTTCACTTACCGAATGTATTAATTTTTAGAGCTCATAAAAATATATTCCATTTAATTTTGAGCGTACAAAAAGATTCAAATCCCATGTTATTTGATTTATAATGAATAAAGTATGGAAATGTAACGTCTTAGTTACGCACTGAACATTTTTATGTATAATACTATTATTTGTATACATAATTTACGAGAATTATGCGTAAACCTACTAAAAACAAATGTAAAGTTGTTACAAAAACTCAAAAATCCACGGAAATTCCCACTTTTACGATAAAAATTTCTAGAAAAAATAATAATAGTAAATATTTTATGCTGGCAACACCTTCACATGACAGGTGTTTACGCGCCAAACAACAATGGTTGCTTGCTAACGTTTGTAAAAAGTTTTTCGACGCACGTTTTTTGTTACAATTTACGTGTTTTGTGATCTGTAAACCGCCGTAACTGTTTATGTAACGTTCAATTACCTAAATTGCATTTCAATATGTAGTATCACAGTAGCTAAGTAGGCAAAAACTTGATTGAGTAGTGAGGCTGGGTCATCGAAACGTTGAGAGTGCTGTGTCTGATTTCATGTTTTATTGTTAATTAAGGTCAGTAATTCGGTCGTAGACATGGCGGCGATGACTCCTAGACGTTCCTCGCGGCTTCCTCATACTCATACGCCAAAGATGTCGGAAAGAAAGAAAGGGTTATTTCAATTTGAGGAGATACCATCGCGGGAGTCCCTGACGACGCATCGGAAGCTGCCAGTGGTTGATAGTGAGAGTGACAGCGAGGACTGTGACCTGGGCATCATCAGCACGCTAGACTCGAGCTCTGGAGACGAAAACGACCAGAATGTTCCGAAGACGCCAGAAAGGAACCTTTGGCGTGAGTCCTTTTAATTATGCTTATATTAATAGCTTCTAAACCATATTTTGTATGTAAACAACGACATGTACAAACAGTTTCATGCCGAAAGTACAAGTAGCAACGTGTAGTGCCTTTCCAACGTGCATGAGAGGTCAAAGGGCCTTGAATTTAACTTAAAATAAGCACATTCAAGATAACCTTGCTGTTATTTTACCTGTTCCTGTTCCTGTCTTGTTTTGTATGCATGCTGCAAGTTCTTTAAAAACCTTTTTAATCATGTAAATTACTGATTTAGTATAGTAAGTATTGCTGAACGACTAAACTGGTTTCTTAAGACAACATCATTTTAAAATGCAGGTATCAACATGTACCATTCAAAACACACAGAATACCATGTAGAAAGTAATTATAATTTGAGTCTGAAAGAAACATGCATACATAGTACATCATAAGTTTTTAACTACAGCATACTGACTGAAACATAGTTAGTATCTCATAGAATAATAAACAAACTACTTGTATATCATTCAAACATCTGCTAAAACATTCACTACTCTTTCTAACACAATTTTAAAGCATACTCTCAAGGAAATAATTCCTACAAAATCTGTAGCAAGCGGAATGATACTCACTATAGCAGCATTGGAGGACCCTGAGATCTCCACATGTTATGATGCTTTATTATCATTTTAGAACAACTAATAGAGGAAAACTTTGTGAGGGGAACCTGAATCTATAATAAAAATGAAAATGCCTTAGTCTTGGGCAAGCACTATATTTAATGCTCGTGCCTCGTATGAGAGGCCTCTGCCCAGCAGTGGGACAGTAAATGGCTAAAATATTTCATACTTCATTATTCAAATACATTTTCCAATATTTGAGTACAAAAAAAAACAGTTTATTTCCTAAGAGAAGAGAAAAATCGCCTAGACTTAAACACACAAACTATCTAACATTCTTATATATTCCCTCGATTTTGTCCTCTTATCTCAGGGCACCACTGATATGCTATCACAGCAGATGTGCCCTCTAAATAAAACTAGATCGAGAGCTAATTTTGGGCACAATCTATTACTGATTAGTTTTTAATAGTGTCAGGTTGATATACTCAGTCGGACATTGATCTCTAAGTTTACCAAATTATAAATGACTAGCGGACGTCAAGCGCTTTCACCCTTCGTAGTTCCCGTTCCCGTGGGAGTATGGGGATAAAATATAGCCTATGGTACTCGCTGATAATTTATTTATTTATTTATCTGTTTATGTACACACTAAATATAAAGAAAAGTAGAAAGGAACAGAAAATAGTACAAAGGTGATGCTTATTTCTAAAGAAATCTCTTCCAGCATACCTGCGAAAGGAGATACTAAAAAAGATATGTAGACATAGAGTGTTAATAAAAAATAAAAAAATGGAATACATAAAACAGATAACTAATGGAATACGTAAAACAGATAACTATTTTAAATATAATAAACATACCTACTAATGTAGCTATCCATTGCTCAAGGAATTTTTCAAATCGGTCCAGTAGTATTTAAGTTTATTCATTACATACAAAAATCCCAAAAATACAAATCTATCCTCTTTATAATATAAGTATAGATATACTTTGAGAATATACTTTTAATAAAAAAAGGTACCTTTTATTCAAAATGATTATTGAAATGGTTACAGTAGTCTTTGTTCAGCTAAAATTATGAAAGTTTTTAAATACACATGGTTAAATTGCTAACTGTGTCATTGTTTGCAAGTGCAACTGTTGCAATTACAAGAGTTACTACTGAGCAAGAGGTCCTGGGTTCAAGTCCCATTCATCATAAATTTGTCAGTAGCAGCCCAATCTGGATTTTTACCCAGTTTATGCTATTAGGCTTGCCCCTCTTTTAAAATGTAGATGTTTCTCTGCCTAACCCAGAAACCGATATAAAACAGATCAGATAATATAATGTTGTTAACTAAATATTGTACCAGGAAATGAGTATGTTTTAAACCATATGTAGATCTTTATCAAGCTATAAGTTATTAATATAAAGCAGGAAATTAATACAAATCCATCAAAAATATTCAACACTGCCATACTTTTTAAATGTTGACTAAAAGGTTTATAAGAACCTAAATAGATAAATGCATGTCAGCATATTGATTGATTGATTATAATATCTTAGAACATGACATATTTAAAACCATTGGACAGTAATAAAATTCTGCCGCTTAAAACAAATAAAGAAAAATAAGCCTGAATAAAGTGCTTTCTTTGCCTAGTAAGGCATATTTTTTTCTCCTCAGAGTTACGTACATTTGTTACGGTGTAAATAAAGCAAAACAACAGTTTTACTTTATTTAGTAATCCATACTATTAATATAAATGTTAAGAGCGTGGCCAAATAATATAAACAGCCGCTCTTGCCTAGGCTGGCCCGTAGATGGGTGACCACTCATTACAAACCGAGCTTCCTCCGTGCCTTGGAAAGCACCTTAGGCCGTTGGTCCTGACTAACCTGGGTCAGGAAATAGGATACTTTTATACAGGCCCATTATATGTTCCCATGGGATAATTTTAAAACAACACGCAAGCAAAGCAGCAAGCAAATGCTAGGAAATCCATATTAAAAATTTAAAAAATACAATTACATGTCTTTAGTATATGATAAATGTAATTTAACAGAAACAACTAACTACTAACTCAGTTCCTATTTAAAACAAATTATTTTATGTTAGTACTGTATTCTATATTACATTACGACAAAGCAAAAACAAGCATTGTATGCTAATTTCAGCATATAAATTACACTAACCACACCAATCAACATAAGATTTAAAAATACTATTCTACTATAATCGAGAACATCTATTCCACAGATGATACCAGAAGCCAGACCAGGAAACTCCTAAAAGAATGCAACGATTTGAAGAACTTCATCAAATCCCCATTTACATTGAAGAAGTATCAGACGAGATACTGCCCCGAGACAAAATGTTCTGTGTCCACACCAGCTACCCCACACCTAAACAACCACCCTGGGACACCATCTTCCTCTCACTCTTGCACGAGTGTCCATACAACTTCATCTACCTCAAGCCGGGCCCGCAAGAGCCTGGCCAGTCTCATCGCAGACACAGAAAGCTGCAGCAGCTCTCTAAAAGACCTAAACTTTGACACTGATTCTGGAACAGACTCCAAAGAGAATACTCCAACGAAACCACTAAGAAGATCAAGCCGGAGACATAAGTTGACTCCAAAATTCCATAGTTTCAAAGGAGTTTTACTTGAACAGAAGAAAAACCATTCGCCAATTAAAAACGCAGTAGTTTGCTTGACGAAAATAGATATGAATAGTACTATATCTCCTACGCAGATGCTCAAAACTCCTCATACAACCGACGCGGGTGCTTCGCCCCCTAAGTTGGGACACAACCGTCGTTCTATCGTCGAGATAGGCGAAAGTCCTGAGTCAGCTTGTGACAGCGAGAAAAGTCACAAAAGACTTCGTAACGACAGTTTGACTGAACACGGTCCAAATTCAAAGTACCCGAGATTAGAAAACGCTCCCAAAGCTCGGACATCATTATTTAACAGTGATAGACTGAAAGAAATTCTTTCCACTAAGTCTTTCTATGGTAAATCAAACCCAGAACTGAATAATACTGTCACTTCAAAGATTTCGAACGCTATTGAAGCTACAACCACTAACAGACGCATGAGACATTCCCATTCGCACAGACGCAAGCGTAAGCCTGGTCAGATCAACCTGGGAGTTAGGCATAGGATTAGGAAGCCTAAACATCATAAGAATAAGGCTGTGATTGCTGTGAAGCACCATAATGAGTCGGCGAGTGAGTCTGTTATGAATAACACTGTTGTTTCTGCTGTTACTATGACCGACGCGTCGATGCTCAGTCAGAATTCATCACAGGAACTTGGAAATGGTAAGTGATTTAATTGATGATCATTTCGAAATTTAAATATGAGTATAGTAGAAAAGGAATCTAGTTCATAACTTGGGAGATGTTCTTGATTTATTAGGCAAAATGTTAACTCTCATTGGTCTAGCGGTCGCAAGTGCGACTGCTGATCATGAGGTCCTGGGTTCGGTTCCCAGGTCGGGCAATTAGCTATAGGGTTCTTCCGTCAGGAATTTCTCAATGATGACAATAGGCTTAAACATAATAGACTTAAAAATAACGGGCGAACTGTGGGTGCACTATTGAGTTAATTTGAGCCCAGGCACAAACTCAGGCCATTATCCAGATGAAAATCATAAAATGGTTGTTCTGGAGTTAGGTACAACTCTGCCGGCCCGTTTGCGATATATCGGCGTGATGTCATTGTTATGCACAAGTGTGTAAATATCATTGTAAAGTTTCAGAATTAGAATTTGTATGGGTAAACATGTTTAATTAATTGTTTACATTGAAAAAGTCATTGTTAGTTGGTCAATATTCACCAAACTATCTAGCCTTGACGAAGTATTAAAGCGTCGTTACTAGAGATCGGTTAATTATTCGGATGCCTAAAGTTTGAGTGTTGGCTAGTATAGAGTGCGAGTTCTAGTATCAAAATAATCATTGTTATACGCCCAGTCATATTTGAATTTCATTCTGTTTGATTTTCTTTTTGATTATTTAGCAGCAAAATTTTAAAAGATGACGTAATTTTTGACGTGTTTCCACTTCTAGCCTAGTTTTAAACAGAATAGAAATATTTATTACTCTAGGGAATACTAAATTTTATACACACTCTATATTTATTTTAATTAAATCCCGCGAAATCGAAAAAAAAAATTATAAGAAGCCGATTCCACACTTTAGTACCCTTTGCCATCCGAATATCCGATCCATAGTCAACACTAATTCATCGGACAAAACGAAGCTTAGGCAACGGACACTTTTAAGAGTGCCTAGACTTGTCGAAGGGGTCAATTTGCACTTTGTGCAACTCAATCTGTGTCCCAGAAGAAACATAGACTCGTTATGCTACTTCGAAATGCAAATCAGTTCAAACAAAATATTACTTAATATAATTTTCCACATTTTCAGTGTTTTCTGGTGTCGGCCACGAAAAATCCAAAAGAATTAAAACATGCGTTCGTTTGAATTAGCAAACAGATTTATTTTGGGTAAAACCTCACTACTATTATAAATGTGAAAGTTTGGATGGATGTCTGTTACTCAATAACGGCTGAACGGTTCGGGATGAAAATTAGCACACTAGCACAGTCATGATAGAATTATACTCGGGAATAACACATAGGCAATTTTGATTTCTCTCATACACATCAAAATTTTCACGTGAACAAAGTCGCGGGAAACAGCTAGTATAAAATATAATACAAGCCAGTTTGCCTATACGACCCGGATATAAAATTAGCATTGAAAACACAACTTAACTTGCAAAATAATGAATAGGAAGATTATGTATTTTTGAATGTGCTGATTGGTCATGTAAAAACTAAAAAATATGCAGTCTTTAAGTTCTTTTTGTTTACGATTGATTGATTGGTTATTAGTGCTTAATAGAGTATAATAATATTTTTTCTTAAATCTCATATCCTCATTTGTTTTTCGTATGTTCGTGATTGACGTATTTTACTCTTGAAACTAATCTTTTGAAGTAAAGTTTACTAAGTTGCAATAAATCATCGGATTACGTTCTGATATTTCATGTCAAAAAGATCTCGTTGGTCTAGTGGTCGCAAGCGCAACTGCTGAGCATGAGGTGATTGGGTTCGATTCCCGGATCGGGCAGTGTTATTGGGATTTTCCATTAGGAATTTCTCATTCACGGAGTCTGGATTTGTGCCTGGCTAGGCTCACTCCAGTAGCAGTCACGGAGTCTGGATTCGTGTCCGGTTGACGGCAAAAGGGCTCGCCGCCTATTAAATGGGACTTAAACATAACTGCCGAAATGTGGGTGTACTATTTAGTACACCTCTGCCTAACACTTCGGGGATTACAGGCGTGATGTTATGTATTAATGATAAGTATTTAATCCGATCGGTTGGTTTTCATGGTCACAATCGCGATTGCTTAGCGTAGGATCCTGGGTTCGATTCACAAGTTAGACAGTGTGATTGGGATTTTCCAATAAGAATTTCTCAATAGCAGCCCGCAGTTTAGAAGTAGGCGATATGATAACCCCGTGCCTGGAGTGACGGAAGAGAATGCTCAATATCTCAGGTGACGATGTAGCCCCCGCTAAGATTGGCGGCCATAAGACAAATTTTTTTTTAACTTGGTAGTAGGGTCCCGTGGTATAATCTCCAACCTTCACGCGAGCGAAGCCGCGACTAATACTCGCGACCTGATTTCCTCCTGTACTGACGTCGGCCGCGCGTACAAGTTTACATTATTTTCTTTATAGCACCATACTGCGACGCTGACGTCAGCGGCGCGTATGTCGCTACATATTTCTCGCTGACGTACGCGACCGACCTTAGGCCCGAATTCTTGCCACGCCGACGTCGGCGTCGTCTCATTCAATTTAAGCCATTCACTTTAATAAAAATGTAATATTTTTGCTCACAGACAAAGCTGACCCATTCGACAAAGAAAAACTCACAATAGAAGCATTACTCAGCCAATGGGACGAAGAAGACATTCCAGAATCAGAACTATCCATCTCAAAACCCATGCAAGAACTACCATGTTTCAACAGCACAGTTATAGAAGAAACTAAGCAAATATTCCAGCCATTGACCGCCGTGCCAGTAAACATGGCAACACTACCACAGGATTCCGAATCTATTATAGTCGAACTGGGTTGCCGGAAGTTAGATATGACGACGCCAGAGAATGTGGCAAGTCTACCTCCGACGGTAGCATCAACTTTGACGACGTTGCCAGGAGAAGTGGCAGCGACATCACAGCCTATGACAACGTTGCCAGCGCCGGTAACGAATGACGTTGTTATGGCAGACATTGATGGGCATGTGGAGAGTCATGGCGAATTGCCTAAAAGTGGACAGTTCTTACCTGTTGAAGGAGGGTATATACTTGTTGAAGAAAATGCTATGCCAGGTATTTAATGCTTTTTCAACTATTTACTTGTATCAGAGTTTTATCTGCCGAGTTTGAAGTCCTAGGTTTCTGGGATCCCTGGGTAGGGACCCAGTTTTTCAAAATTAACTTCTTAGTAAATGATTTGATTTGGGATTTATGTCTGGATAGCGGCCATGGTACACCTCTCACATATCACTAAATATTATATAACAAAATCCCCGCCGCGTCTGTCTGTCCCTATGTATGCTTAAATCTTTAAAACTACGCAACGGATTTTGATGCGGGTTTTTTATTAGGGTTCCGTAGCCAAATGGCAAAAAACGGAACCCTTATGGATTCGTCATGTCTGTCTGTCTGTCCGTCCGTATGTCACAGTCACTTTTTTCCGAAACTATAAGAACTATGCTGTTGAAACTTAGTAAGTATTCTGTGAACCGCAGTAAGATTTTCACACAAAAATAGAAAAAAAAAACTATAAATTTTGGGGGTACTTAAAACTGAAACTCGATTTTTTTTTTTCATCAACCCCATACGTGTCTGGTATCTATGGATAGGTCTTCAAAAATGACATTGAGGTTTCTTATATCATTTTTTTCTAAACTGAATAGTTTTCGCGAGAGACACTTCCAAAGTGGTAAAATGTGTGTCCCCCTGTAACTTCTAAAATAAGAGAACGATAAAACTAAAAAATATATACTATGTCAACTATATAAAGCTAAATTACCATGTAAACTTCCACCGAAAATTGGTTTGAACGAGATCTAGTAAGTAGTTTTTTTTTAATACTCGTACGTCATAAATCGTAAACCGCAATTTACATTATATTCAATAAAGTTTGTGCGGAACCCTCGGTGTGCGAGTCCGACTCTCTCTTGGCCGGTTTTTTTTTTTTTAAATATATAGTGTGATTCAAGAGGAATGTTTTAGTATATAATTTGTCAAGCGGGCGAAGCCACGGGCATCAGCTAGTTCTGGTATATGGTGGTATTTGGTACTTATAACTGTCAAAACACCACCACCTGTCTGTCTGTCTGTGTGACTGCCTCGTTGGTCTAGTGGTTGCAAGCGCGACTGCTGAGCACAAGGTACTGGGTTCGATTCCCGAGTCGGACAAATTGTTACTTACAAGTTTATCCATAAGGAATTTCACAGTAGCGGCCACGGAGTCTGGATTTGTGCCCAATAGGCATGACGACGTATTTTCGTCAATTTTGGTTTAGGTAACAAAAGAAAAAACACGGTTCAAATATTTTTTGATAATCTAACTGACGGACTAAATAGTTTTTTTTTGGTCGTCTCGCCTATTAATGGCAATAGACACACCCCCTATTACATGGGACTTAAACATAGCTGGCGAAATTTGGGTGTTCTATTAGGTACACGTCTGCCTAACCATTCAGGGATAACGGGTGTTATGTTATGTAACTAATCAAAATGTCGGTGGCCATAATTGGGAGAGGACTATCTTCAGTTGTAACTATGATATACTTACCATTACCGACCTCTGATATATATTTTTATGATTTTTCCGTTCTCTTAGATATCATATCGTTTTTTTTTTTGTAGCTATTCGACCTTTTCAATGTCTGTATCAAACATACTGCCGTAATGCAAATGTGCTAACATTCGTCAATCTCAAAGTCGTAAAAATAATAATAATAATCTAGAACTCTAAAGCATTGATTTTGTCAATCAGATTTTATATTAATTGTGTAATTAACGAGTTCTGATTTTTTTACTAAAGTGGCGCTAGTGTGCATGGGGGAGCCCCTTAAAGATCAAGTTAATAATCCTAGTCCACAAAATAAAAATAATTTCAACACACAGGTGTGTTTCTAAATTCGTTCACTGCCCACCAGACCCCTTGTCGCCTATTATTATTAGTTAGCGGTCAAGTAATATAAGCAGCTGTTGCATTATTATTCTATTCGGTTCAAAGAAACCAGTTTTCTTATAACAACGGGTCTGGTCATACTTACTCGCCCTGTTACGAATAATGCTCCTTTCAAATTAGCATAGTAACGTCTTGTAGTTTAAAACGGTAGGGTAGGTAAACAGTTACTCCGTGGCCCCGGAACACAAAGGGCGATGAAGGAACATGGATAGGTTTTAGTCAGTAAAAGTCTGACACTCCCTCCTGCTCCGCCCAGAGCTGGAGGAGGCATTTGATGATTTCCCATCAGAAAAAAAAATGATGAAATTTCGGATGGGATCCGAAAAAAAAAGGTGTTTTGTGTTGGAAGCTGTTCATCTCAAATGGTATTAAAGTTTTCCCGTTTCTCTTGTGTAAACTGCAGAGCGAGATTCGGCTTCTGTTATAGCCGGTTTTACAAATATTAGGCAAACGATTTTCAACGCTTGAGTTAGCGCCGATATTTGAAATTCCTACCGTACAAAAATATCTAGGCATTCATTTAGTTTTCGCTTAAAAAACGTCCATTACTGTGGAGCATTCGCCCGCTGGCTAGACTGGGAGATGACCGATAGAGCAAGGCTTTGACCGAGTGGTAGCCAAGGTGAGGTCAAAAAAAACGGCCGTCTAAAGCTCGTTGAGTCGATGATATACTCAAAGTCGCGGGAAACACCTGGATAAGGGACGCACAGAACCGGGAAGTGTGACAGAAAAAAGGGGTGGCTTAAACCCAGCAGTAGGTGATTCCAGGCTGATATGATGATGGTGATGATGATGATTCGCCCGTAATGTAACAGTTCAGATACGAGCTAACATACACACATCAAAAATGTCTAGGGATCAAGCATTTTTATGCGGATTTCTTGAGATTGAGATGTGGCTTTGTAATAAATTTATGATTTTATAAATTTATATGGATCCTTTTTGGTGCATTTCATAATTTGAATCAGGAACTCTCAATCAAATTCGAGTAAAAGATGAAAATAAGCTGTCAATATTTTCCCTATAAAAACATACAACGCATTGAAGACATTATTAGTGCTACTGTTTCCCTACTACTGATTAAAACCAACGTTATTATGGAGCGGCGACGTCATTTAAGCAGGGAAGAAATGCTCAGAGCCGTGGGAATGATAGAAGCTGGTTCCCGGCAACGTACTGTAGCTTTAGCTCTGAATACAAGTCAGAGTGTTATCAGTCGACTTTGGACACGTTACCGAAGCACTGGTACCGTGGCTGAGCGCCATGGAGGACGGTATCGCTGCACCACACGGAGACAAGACCGATACATTCAAATCTTAACTCGAAGAGCTCCAACAATAACCGCCATGATGTTAGCCGTGAGGCTTCATCACTCTTCAGGGAACTTAATTAGCGACCAAACAGTCAGAAACCGCTTGCATGAAGTGAACCTTCATTCCCGAAGACCGCTACGGGTACCACCTATAGCAATGCACAATCGTAGGATTCGATATCAATGGGCTCTTGAACACAGAAATTGGGCAGAAGAACAATGGCGTTTCGTGTGCTTTTCTGATGAGTCTCGTTTTGGTATGAGACCGGATACAAGACGTATACGACACTGGAGAACCCCTGGACGCCAACAGCGATTAAAATCCTGCCAGGAAGTCCATCCTTATAGTGGTGGAACCATCATGGTATGGGCGGGTATTTGGATCGGCGGAAGAACTGAGTTGATTTGGATCAGAGGCAACCTCAACGCTCAAATTTATGCTGAGACGATTGTATCAGACGTCATCGTTCCTCTACAAGTGCAAATCGGTCCCTTATTTCAGTTAATGCATGATAATGCACGACCGCACACCGCAAGAGTTGTAAGACAGACTCTCGCTGCAGCTAACATCAATGTCCTGCCCTGGCCTGCTCAGTCGCCAGACTTGAACCCGATTGAGCATGCATGGGATATGCTACAGAGAAGAGCTCTGCCGAATATGGAGGGTATCCAGTCGCAAGAAGACCTTTTTTTGTTGTTGCAACGAACATGGGCGGCCATTCCACAGCGTGATTTGGATGAACTCATTTTGAGTATGCCAAACCGATGTTCTTGTGTTGTTAGTGTTCGCGGTAGAAACACGGATTATTAATTGTTTAAGTTACCCAATAAAATTTTAAAGAAAACTGTTATTTCAGTCTTTTTTTCGAACTTTAATGTTAGTGGTTCAAATGTCAAAAATCCCTTTATTAGGAAAATGGCAAATTTCTTTATTAATGCAAAGGTGACTTGGTTTATCGTTACTGTGACAAACGAAAACACTTTATTTGATGAATCCTTAAAGAAAATTTTAATTAATATCAATCAGGAGAAAAGTTATTGCAAAAATATATGTTGATCCCTAGATACTTTTGATGTGTGTAGTTAGTGAGGAGAGAGCAACAGTGCGCAACCTGTAACGATACAACTTGTAACAGTCACTCGTTTCAGTTCAAAATCTAATCTTGGATTCTTACATTACACGCGAATGCTCCCGTGACGGACCGCCTTTAGTTTTTTAACCGACTTCAAAAAAGGAGGAGTTCCATGTTCGACAGTATGTTTTTTTTTTAATGTATGTTCACCGATTTCTCCCCCATTTGTGGGCCGATTCTCAAAATTATTTTTTAATTTGAAGGAGTATACTCCTGAGGTGGTCCCATTTCACCAATTGGGTGAAGTTTTGTTGCTGATCTTCGGAGATATACAATGAAACTCTTCAAAAATAGACGGCAATTCTTTTCGTTATTGCTGCAATCGCTTGGATATTTATATATATATATAATAGTAGAAAAATTAGATAAAGAAGGTCCGTGGACTCCTTTGTATCACGAATTCAAAGCTAATCGATCAGTCGACCTGGCGTTTATCCAGAACATTAAAGTCAATAATAAACACACCACCGGTATTGAGGAAACAACCGAAGTTCTATTAAATAGTCTGATACCTGATGATTCGCCGGTAAATGACAATGACTACCATCAACAGATCAGAGCTTGGGCTGCTGTGCCACCTGAATCACCAGCGTCAGACCTTCCATCCAATGACGAATTCATTAATGTTGTCAGGAAACTGCCTCTTAACAAATCATCAGGTGAAGATAAAATATCTAATCGGATGATAATAGAAGCGTGTAAAACAGCGGGCGACGCCATTCTATCTGTTTTCAACCGATGTATTGCGGACGGCGTTTTCCCTCGCGTATGGCGACGTGGCTTTATACGAATAATTCCAAAAAGTGGTGATAAGCCACCGGATGACCCTAAGTCGTACAGGCCCATAACCCTACTGCCATCTTTAGTAAAACTCCTGGAGCGCCTTATCGTTCCACGTTTGCTGCCAGACGGGCCAAAGTTTCATAACAACCAATTCGGTTTCACCGTGGGAAAATCTACCGTAGACGCGGCACTTTCTGTTAGAAAAATTGTTAATAACTCGGAACACAAGTACGTGGTTGGAATCTTTTTAGATATTTCCGGGGCCTTTGATAACGCATGGTGGCCGATGCTACTACTTAAACTGAAGAATCGTGGCTGCTATAAAAACATATATAGATAATCTTGTTTATTCTTACTTTTTAAATGGTTCTGCGAAACTCAAACTCGGTTTTTTTTTTAAATTATTCTATGTCAAAGCCCCTTACCATGGGATGTCCTCAGGGGTCGGTAATCGCTCCGTATGTATGGAATTTAGGTTTTGATGATTTTCTCGCGATTCCCCTTCCTCCCGGCTGTTCATTAACCGGTTACGCGGACGACGGCCTGCTGCTCATTCAGTCGAGTACTCGGGCTGGTCTAGAGAATTTAGCTGACACTTGCCTACGATTAATATCTCAGTGGGGCGATCGAAACCGTCTGACCTTTGCACCGCAAAAAACTTATCAACTAATTTTAAAAGGTAATCTTAAATCGTGGCCTAGTATTAAATTTAATAACGTTCCCGTGAAAAGAAAGCAATCCGTGTGCTACCTTGGTTTGGTCTTAGAGAGAAATTTTTCATTCATAGATCATATAAAAACTGTCGGTGAAAAAGCTAAAAAGAACTTTTATGCCTTAACGAGAATATCAAAATCTACGTGGGGTCTGTCATTTATAACTTTAAAGACCATTTATGGGGCTACTTACTTGGGGTGTATGTGCTACGGGGCACCTGTTTGGGCCGATAGGGCCACCATAGGAGCGGCACGTCGTAAATTGCTTCAAAGCCAGCGTTTGGCTTTGATATTCTTATGCAAAGCGTATAGGACGGTTAGTACTGAAGCCTTACCGGTACTTGCAGGTGTACTTCCAGTTGATCTTGAAGTGCAGCGACGGGCTGCAATGTACTATAACGCACGTGAGCTCACGGACGCAGACTTTTTAACCCTACGTGACCGTGTTAAGATTGCTAGATTATTCAAACTTCAGACCGACGTCTGGGAGGAACTTTTGTCTGAATGGCAAGGTAGGTGGGATAATTCCATCAAGGGCCGACACCTCCACCAGTTCTTTCCATCCGTTCGTGGACGGCTGGCCAGGACATGGTTGGAGGTTGATCACTGTGTTGCCCAATTTCTCACCGGTCATGGTAACTTTAAGAGTAAATTATTTTCCTTCAAGCTTGTTGACTCGCCTTTTTGTCAATGTTCCACATCTGACTGCGAATATGAACAATCAGCACATCACATTTTATGGGAGTGCAGTCTTTAGCAGAATGAACGCAACATTATGTTGGATAGTGTACAGGTTACATCCGGAGTTATTTACTATACAGACCTTGTGGAAACTAGAACAAATTTCCGTGCGTTCAAGCGTTTTTGCCATACCTATTATTGGAATCAAATATAACAGCTCACAACTTAGGACCCATTAATGTTAATATTTATCCGTGGTGCTAGGCAACTGGGCCTATCCCAGTTGTAAACGTCCCTTTGTGCCTATTGGCCTTGTTTCGTTCTGTCTCCTGCTGAAATGGAGGGAAGTGGAAATTACGGTTTTTTCCTACTCCTCCACTATACTTTTCTGATTAATTTCGTTGCGGGATCCAAGACAGTTAAATTCATTCTCTGGGACTTCGTCGAGCTTCATTGTCTCGGCGCTTTTCTGGTGGTCGCCACTGTTGATTCTGGCTTTCAGGAGTTACAGTGGTTTGGGAACAGTGTGGCGGGCTAGTCCCAATACAAAAAAAAAAAAAAAAAACATTACGTAACATCATGCCTGTATGCTCTGAGGGGGTACGCAGATGTGTACAATACACCCAGATTTCGACAGTTAGGTACCTATGTTAAGTTCCATTTATTGGGGATAAGCCTACTACCATGACAATGACACATATTGTTAACAATGTAAAATAAATTCATGGCAAATATTTGGAACAACTAAAAATGGAAAAATAAAAAACCTTTTTGCAAAAAAAAAAAAAAACTAAATAAATGAAACAAAGGTCACCGACTTCTGAAGCTAAAGTTATTTTTCACTTTTTTGTGTGTGTTTTTAAGTCTGTTTTATTTTTATTGTTGCTCTTTTTTTTTTCTAAAAGCCGTACTTACTTCTTCCCAGCTCAAGACGAAGAACTGACCGACCTGGACGAGATCGAGCGCGAGCTGAAGATGTTAGACGAGCAGATCCTCAAGATGGCGGAGTCCAACAACATTAATGCTGAAGCTGTGCTCGCTTCTACCGAAACTGCCATACCTGCTGTTAATGGTAAGTCATTCATAGTACATTGTGTATTAAGGTCGGTAAGTAAGGAATTACGATCGAGGCTCTAGTAGAAGCCCGAAGTCGTAGACTGAGGACTTTCTAAGTCGAGGTTCGTAATTGCCGTACCGCCCGTGATACATGCAGTGTTTTTCATCACATTTGCGAGTAAATAAATAGGGCAGAAAAAGTAATATGTAGCGAGATTGCAATAAAAATCCTGTTTAGATAACATTTTAAGCCAAATTTTTAATTTCGATCTGATGTAAACTCCTTGCTTGAACTTGAACCTGCATGACCTGTGTGCAGTGCTACAAATTAAAAAAAATACTTACCGACCTTGGGCTTCATGGGAAGAAAAAGGGTCTAGGATTTTATACATTGCGGCCAAGTTAACCTGCATGTTATGATACTGTTTACGTGTAAGTGTGATGAAATAGTAGATTGTATCATAGGGGAGCAAAATAATATTTTATCGGCGAGGGCGCTTTTTTAAATCCAGAGCGAAGTAAGGGATTCTAGAGTAAAATCTGGGGTAAAATCCGGGATTCTTTTGTAGAATCCTGAACGTAGCGAGGGATTCAAATTACGTCGCTCGAGCCAAAAAATATGTTGCGCCCGAGTGATACACTCTACTTTTCATCACCCACTATGAGAAAATAAAAGGTGCCTCATATTTTATTGTAATGTTATTATTTAAAAAAACATAGAGTAACAACTAAATTGAAATTAAATAGTATCTAATAATAAAACAACTAAAAACTTATATTTCTACCGGGATTTTGCAGGTAATAGATTATCCATCACATTTCTTGCGTCAGTTCTAATACTTTCAGGAGTTAGAATTACTTTCACTATCACTTGAAGAACTCATTTTTCAAAACAAAACCATTAATTTCTAACAATCCGTGAAAATTTACGAAAACGCGGGCTGTAGTTCGCGCGTTTTTAATTTGATTTGGTTTTTTTTTTTATATTCAGCCGGCGGCGCGACTATGGGCCGTAGTACCAGCCAGTCTTTATTCAAACAATATTTGCGTTCGATTTCTTTGGCGCTGAACACTAACATGTTCCATATTCAAAAAGTGCGCGGCAAAGATAATTGCGGCGCACTTATATAGAGGATTAAAAACTCACTACTGCCCGCTAAAAGTTTCTTATTGAAAACACCACCTTTTGAAAGGCGAACCAAATCGTCCTTTTCGAATAGATGGGATTAAAAATCTGTGTAGGACTCTATATAGGAAACGCAAGCCGGTTACCTTTCTAGAACTAAAAATTTCTAAGCCATGTGACGTCGAGTTTTACGTCGTGCAGACACAAATTAAAGTAAATTTGTGTAATTTATTTTATGTAATAATAAAATAAAAAATAGTAATAATAATAAATTTTCCTTCATCACAGCTCTCAAAACGGTGAAGGAAAATTTCATTAGGAATCCAATACCTCCTAGAACCGAAAGTTCTAAGACATGTTCGTCCACCAACACGCAAAGAACCACCGTGAGGGAGGTCCGTGTCCCAGCAGTGGGAACTACTGCTGGGACACGGACCTCCTCGAACTTATACTTATTGGCTGATTTCCTATGCTATCGATCATGATGTGATTGAAGAAGGGGATACAGGGGATGAAAGAAGTACTTCTAACATCCCCGTTTTACCCCTTCTTAGTTGCAGTATGTACAGTCGAAAAAATCTACCACATCTGTTTACCGCCCCTTTTTTGTGTGGTACAATAGTAGTAAATCAAAAAAAGTAAAATTGTACATACTGCAGAATAAGCCGGGATATCGGTGGTGAAGCTTATAATACAGTATTCATCCAACTTATTCAAACATTGGCCAATAGGTTCCCAACACCACGGTTTCGACAATCTAAACGTGTGAGAAAGGGCTTACTTGCCATCATTAAGATAAATTATTTTTTTATCAGCCGGAACTATATCTTAATTCAACATCATTAGGACAACCCAAATTAACAAACAGTTCATTATTCATACATAATATCATTCAAAATTAACCAAGACCCAATTAAGCCAAGAATCACATAAAAATTACAATATTTTTATATTAAAATGAAGTATTTTTGAGAAAATTCACATTAATGTACCATTGTTTCAAGTTTTTGTTTTGTACAAGGTCGTGAATATTACATGCAGACAATGATCTTCTAAAGTAGAAGTTAATTTGAGCTACTGACACGATTCTAATCATGTTGTTTGTAGGAATAATACTTGTTTTACTGAATGTTATTGAAGTACCGTAGGGGTACGTGAGCTCTTTCTAAAATAAATAATAATAATCTATCTCTACCTCATGAAAGCCAAGAAAGATAAGCAAATCATGTATCTTGACTTGGCTCGCGAGGTTGTCGACATTTGGGATTTGGACTCAGCGATTATTGTGCCGATAGTCGTATAAGCGAATGGCTTAATTGCCAAGAGCCTCGATCAATACCTGAGGAGGCTTTCGTTAGGGAGCTGGATCAAGAGTTTGATTCAGAAAGCAAAGCAGTACTCCTGGACACGGCTCGTATTGTTAGAAGGTTCCTTTCTCTGTTGTCTGACTGCCGGTAGCTTGAACCCTGTTCCCGATCCCGCGGGGCTACATTTCTTTTTTTAATGTTTTTTTTAAAGAATTAAAAAATTTATACAATTTGTAAATAAATAATTAAAGGAATAATCTATCTCTAAATAATATTAACATATTTCAGCCAGTTCTATTAGGCTTGAACTTAACTACTTCAAAATATCTTAACTTGCGTCTAAAACAAATGGATTCTATTTTAAGAATAATTTATTTAAACTTTAGTTAATGTTCATCCGTTTTCATGTTAAATAGTTTGACTGTGTTTTACACCTAAATAAAACAAAGGACACATTATAAAATACACACATAAGATGTTGTTTTGTAATGGGGGAAAATATAATGACCACCAAAAATAACTTTGTGACCACTAACATCTATCAACTAAAATATAAATTAATCACCAAATTTAGTAAATTGAGCACCAAATTTTAATGAGGTGGTTGATGACAAACTAGTTATGCCTAGGCCGATTTGGGGCACCCCGACACGTAAAGATTAGGTTAGAAGGGTATGGCGGGGTCGAATGAGCAGGCGAAGCGAGCGAATAGACCCCGCCATACCCTTCGTGGTTATTTTTTTATAAACCATTCGGAAGTAGGTCTGTCGACCGGGTACCCCTCCCTCGACTCGGATGCAAGAGCATAACAGTTCATTTCTGGTGGTCATTAACTAAAACAACTAAAATTTTTAGATCTAATTTCACTATAAAATGGGGATTAATTTTGGTGATCATTTACTATTTTTTTGCTAGATCTGTAGGTTCGTTAATTGTATGCTTTTTGTAATTTCAGAAGTTCCCGGTGCATCATCGTCTGAGAATACAGTACAGGGTGAGAAACCTAAACTGTTCGCCATCTTCGACAAACCTAACCCTGGAATAGTCGTGCCTGCTAGCAGCAAAGGTAAATATCATCAGATTCTGTTTAATTATAAAGTGTGTAAAAAGTCTCTTAACGAAGCCGAAAGGCACTTGTTCTCCCCGTCATTTTTTTGTTCTAGACCATACCTGGGAACCTTCTAGTTACGGAGACATTGGGGGTCAAAGTTCCAACCTTTCCACAAGTTTTTTTTAAATTCATGTTTTTAATGTAAGACTTTTACTTTAAATACCTCTACGACCCCCGTACTATTGAATCCATCCACCAGCACAATGTTTTGAATGCGGTACATTGAGTTTTACCGTAAAACTAGATTTTTCACCAAAAAAAAGTCGTTTCCCAGCAATATTTTTTGCGTTCAAGTTACTTAGTATGTACAGAATGCTTGGTTGACGGCTTTGTGATGAGTCTGTTTACACCTTGTATTATAGTTCTGGAGTGGCGACCGCGAACCGGAAGACGTTGCGTTGGAAATCCTCCCACTAGGTGGACCGCAAAAGGGTCGCCTCCTAATAAATTAGGCTTAAACATAATCTGGCGACATGTAATGTGACATTCTGGGATAACAGCCGTAATTGTTGCTATCTCCTTTCAGATGGTACGGAGAAAAGTAGCAAGCGCTCGTTGATAAAGACGGGCGACGATCAGTACGTGATAGATGCTGGACAGAAGAAGTTCGGAGCCACGCAGTGTACTGAGTGCGGAACTATTTATCAGGTAACAATTTTAAGCTGTCAACTGTCTTGGTCTTAACTTTTACGAATTGTTTTGGAATTATAGCCAAAACAGATTGTGCTGATGCGTAAACTGTTACTATTCAGGTTCCCACCACCGTTGTTTCACGTCATTCCGTTCCATAGTAAAATGCGCTCGATATCTTAGGCTAATCCAAATAGGGAATATGCATAAAGTACAAAACTCTTTTTATTTATTAAAGATGCCTTATATTGGCCCATAAAAACTGTGGTACGCTTGTTTAAGTTGCTAATACATGACTTTTTTTTACAATTTACTGTTTTATGTAGCATGTTTTTGGTCAAACGGAACGCACTCTCAAAACGCAAAAAAACACTTTTATTTGAAAAATGCTTAAAGGTTCACTAAGATTTTATTATAATATTGTTATTGCAATTTTTACTTGACTAGAGCACATACAATTTTATTAGTAAAATTATTCTATTAAGGGCAAAAAATTATATGTAAACAAGGCCGATTGTGGTAAATGACGTCACATCATGGCCGCGACAGCTACGGACGTAGAAAATTGCAGGAGTTTAATATTATTTTAAGGCAACAAGCAGTAGTTGAACTTAACATTTAATACTTTTCTTGGGTTGATAGTACTGTATTTTATTGATATAAGTGAAGAAAAAATTACATGCATATTCCCTATTCCTGTACCTAGTTTATTTGAAATAAATGCTTCGAGTTTGGGACCCTCTGTGTACATATAGAATAGGCTGAAAAGCCAATTTTATTGCAAATAAAGAGAAAAATATGTCTCCAACACAACTTTGTCTTCTTCACAGATCGGCGATCCACAAGACGAGCATGATCACTTAGTGCACCACAATGCTACAGATGTACTGAAGTTCAATGTAAGAGCGAATGTTATTTTATACAAACCTTCAACCCCAACATAGTCGGGAAAAGCTAGGCAGATGATGACATACATGGAAGAAAACCAAACTTTCAACTTCTACTAAATAAAAACTAAAAAAAAATGAGCCGTCACGGGTAAAAAAGTATATATTAAAAACAAAATGACTCGAAGTCACGAGATTGTAACCCAGCGCTGTGCCCCGAGACCGGCTGGCTTGTTGTAAACCGTGGCGAATTTGTAGATATTATGCTTCTTCAACGGGTTGTTAATGTTCGGGATTGTTTGACAGTTGGCGAAGCGTCGCCACGCCATTTTTTGGTTTTACCCGCGCCTATAGATGTTTCACATCAATGTTCCAGGGTTTCAAAGACGAGTGCGTAGTGGACCGCTCCGGTTTAGCGCGCTGTATACGCATACGAGGCGGGGAAACCGGCTGGAAGAAGGTGGAACAACTGCTCAACCGGGTCGTGCATCCACACCTCGGGTATGGCAACGAGCTGCCCAAGGCGCAGATACATGCTTATACGGTAAGTTATTTGATAAATTTGCAACAAATAAATAGCATATAGCAAGCTTGAAAACTGCCTTCATGGTTCAGGGGTGGCAAATGCTACGGCTAGTCCTATTTGGATAGTGTTATTGGAATTTTCTATCAGGAATATATTAGTAGCAGCCTATAGTCTGGATCTGTACCAGAGGCTGTTAAATAAAACTTAAACTGAACTTTCTACTTTAACTCCGCTTCCATCTTCCATGAACATTTGTGCCTCTGCAATGTTGCTTCACAACACCCGGTTGTCTGAATTTTCGCATCAAAATAAGGTCAGATGACAATAGGAGATTAGTCCTGTCTACCTCTTTTCATTTACACAAAACGCTTCTACTGTTGAGGCGCTCTAGACCTCCAATCTGTAAGGAGTGTTTTTCTGTCATCCTTATTAAAAAATAACACTGTTTAACATTATTCCAGGCATACTTTTACATAGAAAAGAAGCAGATAGTGGGTTGTCTGATCGTAGAACCCAAAGTGCGCGCTTACAAGCTCATCCCCGGAGACCCTGACTGCTGCAGTGTAGAGGATTATCCTGTCAAGTGAGTACAAAATACCATACTCTGGGAAGCTATTTACTTTATAAAAAACAGGTTACTGAAAAATGTGTGATCCTGGCTCCAGACCTAGGTTAGAGCAGTACCTGTATTTCTGGAGACAGGAGGAGTTGCTTCAAGAATGCGAACGGCGATCTAGGTCTTGACTGTCTCTTTTGCCGGTCACTGAGCTGAGCACAAGGTTTTAAATTCGATTTCCAGGTCAGGCAAAGTGTAATTGGGATTACTAATTTCTCAGTAGCAGCCAGGGGGAGTCTGAATTTTGATTGTATGAAATTCATGGCTCGCCTATTACACGCCACTAAAAACTGGCGTTTGTGGATGATATATATGTAGGTACACAGCTCTGCCTTACCCTTTGGGGATTACAGGCGTGATGTACTCAATACGAACTAACATACAACTAAAAAAAAAAAACTGTCACATAACCTGAGAAATAGATATAAAAACAAACTTGAAGTCATCAGCGTACGCACTAATTACGGTAGATAGACCATATTATTTGAAAGAGTTTATCTGTTCAATGAATTACCGGACGATATTAAAGAGTGCGCTAACGTGAATATATTTAAAAATAAGCTTCTGAAACATGTATGGACATTATAACTTCATAAACTCTGGAGGAAATTGTATTGTACATAATTATTATCATACTTTTTACTTTGTATCTCATTTTAAGCGGACTGTATGTTCTTGTGAGAAATAAATATCTTTAAAACGATGTAATGTTTGCGTAGTATCTTCAAAAGCCGTCATTACCTATCCTTGGCTTGATCATAAAAAATCCATTTTCAGATGCGGCGTCTCCCGAATATGGACACACATAAACCACCGTCGACGCGGCATAGCGGCTCGCTTACTAGCGTGTGCGCGGGCCTCCTTCCTGTACGGCGAAGCCCTAAGGGTCTCCGACATCGCCTTCAGCGCCCCCACGGCCGCTGGCAAGGCTTTCGCCACCAAATACTGCGGGACACCCAACTTTTACGTGTATTTGGACTGAGAAAACACATAAGAAATATGAATTAAGATTGAAAATTTGTTATTTTCTATGTTGGGCAGAAATGACACTACAATGCCCAAAATATATAGATTAGTGCTCAAAAGTGCGAAAACTTGGGTATTCCCCGTGTTCAATTTAGTGTTTCAAGGACTTGTGTGTGTAAATATGAAATGAAATGTTTTTAAAAATGTTGCTCATAATTTATGACATAGGATTATTAGTGTTGCGGCGTTGGTTTTGCTTTTGTTTACGCCAAAATAGCGGGATAGTGCCAAAAAACTTAATGCTTCACCCATAATGTGTGTGATTCGGGAATATAAGTGCGAAAAACGGTAACCTACCTCAGTGTGAAAGAAACTGCAGTGCATTTGTGACTTCTAACATTAGTTTTAATTTTGTTTACTTATTGTGATTTTAATTATGTCACCGAGTTTTTAAAACAAAAATACCTATTAGACTGTCAATACAGTTTGACAGTCTGTTAGTTATTCCAGTTTTATACATAGTTACTGCCAATAAGCACTGGATGCATGCTATCTGGTTTGTATGATAGTTGCGAAAATTTTATTTTTAATACCCTGAAAGTTATTTCTGAGACTTAATGAAAAACGAAGATAGCAGAAAGAAGACAATATTATTATGATAATAATTGTAATGTATTCTTTTTTTCATACAGGAATATGTTACTGATATATTCTCTATTTTTGAAAACGTTTTAAATGCTAAACAACACTGTTTTTTTTTTTAAATAAAAAGCTTACTTATTGAATGTGAAAATAATGTGTTATTGAATCTTTTACAATAATATTTTTGATACTAATATTTTCTTGATGAAAAACATGGAAAATTGTTCAAAGTGCCACTTTGGGACCAATTAGGTAAACTGTATTTTTAACTTTAAGAGATACTGAGTAAAATAACAAAAAGACATGCAAAGCTATGTTTTTAGCAATAATAATTGAGCAATGATTTCCGATAAACATATTGTGGCAACAATTCTGTCTTGTACTGACTTACTGAAACATTTTACACCGTTGAACTATGCCTACCTATTTCAACAACGTATTCTCATACGTTGTTTCATTGTATACTTGTTTCTTAGTAAATCATTGCTCCATGAGAGTCAGGGCTAGTTATTTAAAATCAAATTTTCCTAATCGGACAAAAATACTGAACATTGTTCAGAATGTGTCTTGACAAGTAACAACAAAGTTTCATAATTTATTTACTATCCATGAGAATTAGTGTCTGATTACTTCAGTGTATTGATTTGGAGCAGCAGAAAAACTAGTAATAAGTTAGAAAAATAGAAATGTTTTACCTAAATTGGAACATTTAACTCATAATTTTTATGACAGTGCCAATGTGTGTTAAAGTCCTTATATTAGTTTAATTTCAATTTGCCTCAAAATAGGATAAGTACTAGTTTTAAATAATTTTATACTTAATGAAGTCTTTTTCGCATTTTTTAAAGATTTTTTCTTGATTGATTCAGTTTAAAATTATGGCTATTTGAAAGCTTATTTTTGAATATTTTTTTGATATGGTTATTGTGAATATCGCGTCTTAGTAAGACTTTTCATTCTTAAATACTTGTCTGGCCATTTTTATAGTATTTTGGAATTCAAATTCAAATATTTATTGCTCAACACAGTACATTTTATACATTTCCAGATGTCAAGTGAATGTGTCCACTGTATTGTACCAAGTGGAGCATCTGATATTATCAGTATTTTTTAATCAATAACCAGCTGAAAAGAACCGAATTCAAGAAAAGATCTAAATTCCTGATAGCTCATAAGCTAGAATAGTGTTGATTTAAACATGTACCACAATGATATTTTGTCACTGCATTTAATTTTAGGATATTTGTATGATAGGCCGCAGTGCGATGGTAGGCCCGACGAGTCAGTGTAGAACTCTCTGCATGTATCTTCTGGGCAAACAACTGTCTTTTGGGGTAAAAATCAAGTTTACGGTAGGACTCAATGTCACGCACTCAAAACATTGTACCGATAGATGCATTGTATAGTACAGGGACCATAATAGTTATTTATGCAACTTATATAATGAGGGGTATTAAACACGAATGTGAGTAGTCTGATAATAATATTAAAACAAATAGTTACTACATATTTCTTGCACTCTTAGATCGAGATCTATGAACGCTACTTAGCACTAACTTTGGCTAAACGGTATTCCAGTCACTGTCGCACAGGTGCCAAAACACAAGTGTGAAACAGTCCTAAGCTAAGACAACAAATCTCGGCCTCAGACCATAGACTATACCCAAAACAAACGCTTATTTTCAATAATCTAACACATACCTCATTAAAGTTTTGTTAAAAACACGGTATTTTAAGATTTTAGACGATTGCCGTAATGTCAGGTCAGTACGCTTATTTTAAAGTAAGTTAGTATAATATTGTTAGCACCCCGGTTGGGCAGACTGGCAGAAGGACTTGATACTCTAATTAATATTATTATGTGAAATTGTGTCATCGAATTTTGTCCCGTCTTTTAAGCTTGGCGCAGATCCCTTTTTATATGTATGTAAAATTAATTAAATGATAGACCATTACAAACAGTTGCTACAAGCTTGTTTGAGTGCCGTCGTTATTGGGCAGTCGGGCGACAAAATGCGGGAAAAAGCCGCGAAGCTTTGAATTGCTTAGTCAACCGGCCCACACAACATTATGCGATGGTAGATACTGAACTGAGGTTCCGATGGCAAGCTGAATATGTTAAATAATAGGGTAGTTGACACACCAATCAATTTACATACTTTTGAGGAGCTGTCAAAACGCGGTTCTCATAGTTTTTGTATGGCAATAGCACGCTGTGACGTCACTATTTTTTCAACTCGACGACTCAATTATTTATTGATTTCAAAGCTATTATAAACATGTCGACTAAAAACACGGTGAAGCGCAAGGCATAAACTAGTTTGACATCTCTAACTTAGTTCATAGCTATAGCCGTCCTTTTCTCGCGCTGCCTTTATAGTCCAAATTAAATTAAGTTTGTGCACAACAGAATCGACACCAATGTTCCTTCCACCGCGTATACTACCGGAATACGGCTCTCGAACAAGTTTATAGCATAGCTATCGTGCCTGCTGACTACATTCTACCATCAAGTAACCACAAAAACTGCAATATTAAAAGTATTTCATCTTAACTGCGCCAAGCTTAATAATTTTAAATTGTTTACTTTCACGTGTCATTGAAAACTAGTCTCTCTATTAATTTATATTATGATCTGAACATGTCAGCCTTCTTATTCTGGAAACTTTCACAGTTCCCTTTTTTAACTGTGTATAAACCATAGACTTGTAGTATATATACCGAGATATATACTAAGTCTATGGTATAAACAATGTTTTATTGCTTTTTCTGTGAGCCTAATGCGAGTTTTTGTTACTGACAAAACCTTTTTGAACTAGTACTTTAGAAGGTAACTGAAAGGTCCAGCGCACACCGCTGGAAGCGCAGCGGAGTGCATTTGAAGACAACAATTTAATATAAACAGTTTTATACGGTCGCGCTTATGCTCTTGTTGTAGCTTGAGGGCGCTCCGAGTACCGCTTGAGAATTTATTCATATATTGACCGTATATCAAAGTAGTTAAGGTTTATATTAAATTGTTGTCTTCAAATGCGCTTCGCTGCACATCCAGCGGTGTCCGCTGGGACAACTGGTGGCCCTAGCATAGCTAGTTTCTAACGTCGCCGCGTCGTCATTGGTTGAAAACCTGTTAAGCTGGAAGAGCCAAGGTAGCCCGCGAAATTTAAATTGTCTTACCGTTGTTTGCAATTTGCAGGTCAGTGTCAGGTTGTATGTTGATTAAAATATGATTCGCGACCGAAACAAATTGGCTTTATATTGAAATCATCAATACAACCCTCTTAAGTTCATTGAATCCAATTGAATGACTTTTTAATGAAATAGTCATTGAATAGGATTAAATTAACTTAGAAGGTTGTATTGATGATTATAATTCTGTAACTACATAGGTACGTGTTACGGGCGCGAATTATAATTATGTATTTTAATCAACATACAACGTGACACTGACCTGCAAATTGCAAAAAACCTTAGAAAATTTTAATGGGATTTCGCTACAGACACGCCATCTACAAAACAAACCTTTGACAGACCTTCCCCATTTGTATGGAACAATTGTATTTCCCATCTTTGTCACTGGACAGAGAGCTAGAGTTCAGTTTCATAACAAAAATTCGCACTAGGCCCACTAAACTCTTCCGACATTTTATTTGCAAAGGGGCAAGCCCAAAGATGTCTCGTACCTTATGTATTGCCATAGTTGTGTAAATAATATTTATTTATAATTTGTTTCTCTATGTTTCAACTCTTAGTTTGACAAAATTCTCGTTACTTTTCGAAGTGCTCTTTTTAAAAATACACAGGAGGTGTGAATTTTGGTTTTTTAATAATAAAAATGATTTTTATTAAACTTGTGTTTTACTTATTTGTGTGAAGACTATAAGTTGTCATCTATTTTCGCCAATATTTCAAAAACTAAAGGTCTTATTTAAAAAAAAAAAAAAAATTTCGTCTCTCCCCCTTTTTATGATATGGCCTTAAATTGGGTCAATTAAAGGTTATCGCATTGCCTGCTTGATGCTAAGTAAATTGCTCACTAATCCGGTGCGGCAAACGATCTTGCGCGTTCAATAAATATTTCGTGAGGTGCTATGAACGCGTATGCGCAGTTGAAGAAAGTCTACTCAGTGCGGCTGGACGCCTTAGGCCCAGCGCACACCGCTGGAGGCGCAACGGAGCGCATTTGAAGACAACAATTTAATATAAACCTTAACTACCTTGATATACGGTCAATATAAGGATAAATTCGCACGCGGTACTCGGAGCTCCCTCAAGCTACTACAAGAGCATGCGCGCGGCCGTATATCAAGGTAGTTAAGGTTTATATTAAATTGTTGTCTTCAAATGCACTCTGCTGTGCCTCCAGCGGTGTGCGCTGGGCCTTAGAGTGCGGCGTTCAGTACTTTTCCCACGTGCGGCACGGCGCTTATAATTACGTGCGATTGAAAATTGACCTATAGAGGACTGTTTCACACGACAGTTGTTTTTGTAACAATATTTTGCCAAGTTACTAGGCCGTAATGTAACCTCGCGGATACATTACGGCCATTTTGCTCATAATTTGTTGATCGTACTTTAGAGTGAATGAATGAATAAAATTGTTTTAAGCAATAATAACAGCCCCTTAGTTATTTTAAGATAGTTTTTTTTTTTTGGTAGTAGGTAGGTAGTAGAATAAAACGAATAAATATTTGCAGTCAAAACATTTATTTATTACATATGTACCTACATAATTTTTAAGTACTGTCAAATAATACAACGCCCTATAAATCCAACCACTGATTCGTCTATAATCTCTTTCTGAATAAGTACATGAAATTCTTCATCATATTGTTAAAGTTATAAAAATCATAAATTAAACTACACCATACATATGTATGTACTTACATACACACATCAAAAATGTCTAGGGATCAAGCATTTTTATGCGGATTTCTTGAGATTGAGATGTGGCTTTGTAATAAATTTATGATTTTATAAATTTATATGGATCCTTTTTGGTGCATTTCATAATTTGAATCAGGAACTCTCAATCAAATTCGAGTAAAAGATGAAAATAAGCTGTCAATATTTTCCCTATAAAAACATACAACGCATTGAAGACATTATTAGTGCTACTGTTTCCCTACTACTGATTAAAACCAACGTTATTATGGAGCGGCGACGTCATTTAAGCAGGGAAGAAATGCTCAGAGCCGTGGGAATGATAGAAGCTGGTTCCCGGCAACGTACTGTAGCTTTAGCTCTGAATACAAGTCAGAGTGTTATCAGTCGACTTTGAACACGTTACCGAAGCACTGGTACCGTGGCTGAGCGCCATGGAGGACGGTATCGCTGCACCACACGGAGACAAGACCGATACATTCAAATCTTAACTCGAAGAGCTCCAACAATAACCGCCATGATGTTAGCCGTGAGGCTTCATCACTCTTCAGGGAACTTAATTAGCGACCAAACAGTCAGAAACCGCTTGCATGAAGTGAACCTTCATTCCCGAAGACCGCTACGGGTACCACCTATAGCAATGCACAATCGTAGGATTCGATATCAATGGGCTCTTGAACACAGAAATTGGGCAGAAGAACAATGGCGTTTCGTGTGCTTTTCTGATGAGTCTCGTTTTGGTATGAGACCGGATACAAGACGTATACGACACTGGAGAACCCCTGGACGCCAACAGCGATTAAAATCCTGCCAGGAAGTCCATCCTTATAGTGGTGGAACCATCATGGTATGGGCGGGTATTTGGATCGGCGGAAGAACTGAGTTGATTTGGATCAGAGGCAACCTCAACGCTCAAATTTATGCTGAGACGATTGTATCAGACGTCATCGTTCCTCTACAAGTGCAAATCGGTCCCTTATTTCAGTTAATGCATGATAATGCACGACCGCACACCGCAAGAGTTGTAAGACAGACTCTCGCCGCAGCTAACATCAATGTCCTGCCCTGGCCTGCTCAGTCGCCAGACTTGAACCCGATTGAGCATGCATGGGATATGCTACAGAGAAGAGCTCTGCCGAATATGGAGGGTATCCAGTCGCAAGAAGACCTTTTTTTGTTGTTGCAACGAACATGGGCGGCCATTCCACAGCGTGATTTGGATGAACTCATTTTGAGTATGCCAAACCGATGTTCTTGTGTTGTTAGTGTTCGCGGTAGAAACACGGATTATTAATTGTTTAAGTTACCCAATAAAATTTTAAAGAAAACTGTTATTTCAGTCTTTTTTTCGAACTTTAATGTTAGTGGTTCAAATGTCAAAAATCCCTTTATTAGGAAAATGGCAAATTTCTTTATTAATGCAAAGGTGACTTGGTTTATCGTTACTGTGACAAACGAAAACACTTTATTTGATGAATCCTTAAAGAAAATTTTAATTAATATCAATCAGGAGAAAAGTTATTGCAAAAATATATGTTGATCCCTAGATACTTTTGATGTGTGTACATTATAGGTTATAGGCATTTCGTCGTGGTGTAGACAGGTACAGGAAAGACAAAGTCCGACATCACAATTCGTATGATTTTAGTGTCTTTCTTTACTTTTTTTTTTACCCAGCACCCTGAGTCCTGACACAGTTGCGCCTTTGTATACACCCTTGGCATTTCTGGTTAATTCCTTCGGCATGTGTCTTGCCCTTTGATGAGGCGCAAGTGTGTCAGCTATAGAGGGAAAAAGTTCAAGCAGTACTTATTCCATAATTGACTCTAAGGAAAAAGAACTGCCTTGTACGTTTTTGAAACAAAACAAAAGGAATATAATAACATCATTTGCATTAGCTATGGTGAATGCCAATTTTTTTATACCATCATATGGATTAGGTCGTGTCGATCCTTCATATATTTATTATATTGGTGGCAGTGATAGCCTTGAGGTGTGACCATTGGTATTCCAAGTCATAGGTAGGTCTCGAGTTCGAACCCAAGACACGACTACTTTGCTACTCTCTGACTTTGCGCATTCATGTGCGTAGGTATTGTATAATAATATCACTTGCTTTGGTGAAGGAATCGTGAGGTAACCAGCATGCCTGAGAGATATTTCTTGACGGCATGTAAAGCCAAAACAGAGACCGCCCCTGGGCGGTATAAAAACTGATACCAGGTTAGGCAATCACCACACAAAGAAAGATTGGATAACCATATTTGGTTTATTAACCAGACGACCACACCTATTTTAATAGTAAGCACATCCCTCTTGTCTTTCCATTTAACAACACAAACACTTTTTCCATTGTACCTATAATTATTTCCATCTTTCGTAAGTTTTTTAACAACAACAATTCCATTTACTTAGTTATACAAAAAATGTATAATGGATGTTTGTTACTTTTTCACGCAAAAACTCCTGAAAGGATTTAGATGAAATTTAACACACAGATAGTTTAGAACCTGGATTAAAACATAGGATACTTTTTATCCCGGTAGTAAGATCCCATGGGACAATTATTAAACTACACACGGGCAAAGCCGCTGGCAGAAGTTAGTAATCCTATGAAGTATCATAACTACTTGATGTGACTGAGGAACCTTTGTACATGTGTATTCTATGGACTAGGTAGTCTTTTATTGATCGGCCAAAACATATAATTGAATGCACATTACATATAATTATATTGGAATTATTTACCTATTTACACACATTAATTTGATACAAGTCCCTAATAATAATTATTATGTTAGTAGGTAGAAAGAAACTTAAATAAATGTTAGTAATTTTTAAAATAGATATGCTTGTGCCTTTAATTTAATGTGAGTACCTAATGTCAAATCAACACCTAAATCCAACTATTGATTCATCTATATTTAATTCCCTTTTTTCTGGATCTATATTAAATTCTTCATCATATCGCTATAGTAATTCAACAAGTAATCAATTTTGGAGTACCTAATGTCTTAAAGTCAGTCGTGTTTTTCGATTTTGTAAGGCAGCTATTAGGCATATGTGACCGGGATATCAAAATTTGGCTACGCGCTAGGCTGGTCACAAAGTTTTCTTGGCAAACAGCTTTAAAATAATCTACAGGCCCTTTAGTAGATGCTTCCGCGATCTTGATCTCGGGCTCCCAGCAAATGGGAAATTATTTTCTATTGCTGTCTCCTCAGTCCACTCTCCATCCGAAGAGAAGTCAATGGAGGAAACTCTTGAGCTTTCTAAAGAAAAAATATCTACTTAAAAAAACCGTTGAAGGCATGAAGCAAACACTACAATAAGAATAAGTACGTAGTCTTTTTACTCAGTACTCACCTCACAACAAACGAAACGGCGGATGGCCAGGCTCCAATAACTCATTATATTACCTATTAAAATTTATCGCACACAGCCACCGGCAATGAACTGTGACAGAGCATGTGTTGATATGTCAGGTCAGTCAGTCTCAATTTGAAATCGTAGCTCAAAATTTTGAACGAGTGAATGAATGACAAAACAAAAAATAATGTTACCGTCCATGATATTACTTACCATACAATTATTTTTTGATAATATACTTGTTAAAATGTTACTGACCTGAGGAATTTTCTTTTTTAGCTCTTCCCTAGTCGCTAGATAGATGGCGCTGAACTTGATAAGTTACTGCAAGGAACGGAACGTAAAAAAACTGATTTTAACAAAGCGCGAGAAAACTAGGTTATATTTGGAAGCTTATGCAAACGAAAGTGTCAGTCAACGAGCGTATGTGACGTGACGCAATGTTTTTTTTTCCAAGCGTTTTTGATTCGGCACCAAGTAACTTAGTCAGTTCAACGCCATATAAAGAGTTCTTGGAATAGTACATTTTGATACAAGTTGAAAAAGTTTGTTATTGCATCCGAGGCGGAATTAACTCCCGAGCCGAAGGCGAGGGTGTTTTTGAGCCGAGAACTGCAATAACAAATATCCACGTGTATCAAACGAAGTTTTTCAATACACTTTTGAAGAAATAAAAAAAATAACGAAAAATATTTTTGTCATGAACTAAGAAACTATGATTTAAATAATCTTTTTTTTCGCGCTTTGCTTTCGCCAGGTTGAAGGAGAGGCAAAAGTATGAAGCCGTTAGACAGCCTATAAGAAATAGTTTTTTTTGTTATTTTTGAATTCAGAACACAAATAAATGTTAATTTGTTTAAAAAGGTAAATATTACTTTTAAATAATCATATTTATCTATGATATTCTATTTATAAACACAATTTGAATAATCAAAAAAATATTTACGCCGTAAAGACGCATATTGCTTTGCCGAAATTAAAAAAAAACCTTCACCTCCGACTATAGGCATTGAAACGATTTGAACTTCGTTTAAGTATAGTTATGTGGCATTTTACTTTCCCGCACACGTGCGGGAAAATGAAAAAAAAACGCACCCGCGTGAAATACATTGCATGTTGAACCTAATCGTAGTGCGAAAACAACCCGTTTTGGAGAAAGTGTATTGAAAACTATTTTTTTTAATCCCTCAAAAAGAAAACCTCTCTTTCAGAAGTTGAATGTTGTATTATTTTGGTCCAAGGATGGTGAGTCTTTTTACTCATATTTAAAAAAAGATCTAGCTAATACTTACTTTCTTTGATAGGTAATCACTACTTACGAGTATTTCTAAGCGACACCGTTTTATAGCTCCTGAAATATAAACCTAGGATTTTAATGTGTATTTCTACAAATTCAAATTTAGGTTTTACAAAAAACTTCAGACCTCTGCGATGCTTTTTCAGCGAGATATCGGCGATGAGATGACGTGTTTTTCACCGTTTCAATGGCGCGGCCATGGGGTTTTAGTCTTACAGCTCCTGAAATTTTAACCTAGGACTTTTTGTTGTATTTTTACTAATTTTGCCAAATTCAAATCCGTGTTTTACAAAAAACTTCAGACCTCTGCGATGCTTTTTCAGCGAGATATCGCCGATAACGTGTTTTTCACCGTTTCATTGGCGCGGCCATGGAGATTTAAGTCTTACAGCTCCTAAAATATAAACCTATGATTTTTTCTATATATTTCCAATTTTTTTACATTATTCAATCTGTTACCTAAATTTCAGGTAAAATGCTCTGCAATGCTTAGTTTTAAAGATATCCATGGCCGCGCGGTCCTCCACGGCAATGGCGCGGGCACGTTCAAACGCTTTTATCTTTTTAACCATAACTTTGACAAATTTATTAAATGGTTTTGGGAATCAACTTTTACAAAATCTTGGCATAGTTTAAAAAAAAAAAAAATAAAAAAAAAACATTTTTTTTTTTGTTACAAACCTAGAAATAGTGCACAAGATACCTATTAGTTCAAAAAAATCAAAGATATATGTCTAACAACGGCATAAAACGTACGAGCAGGGAAAATGGGATTTAATGAACTCAGAGGGTTGTATTGATTATTTTAATGATTATAACTCTATATTTTAATCAATATACAACCTGACACTGACCTGCAAATTGCAAAAAACGTAAGGCGACTGGCGCTTTCACCTTAACTAATAGGCATGACGACAGTATCAAAAAATTGCAAATCTGTTTAGTCCGTCTTAGAGTATTGGAAATTAATGGACACGTATTTTTTGTTTTTTTATATCAATGAAGATTGACAAAGATAAAACGCATCAAAACTCGGGAGTGGGGGCTCGTGACGTCAGAACTAGGTAAAAATTATACCTAGGCGTGACGTATTGAGAATTTAAAAAGCGTCATATTTTCGTCAATTTTGGTTTACGTAACAAAAGGAAAAACACGGGTCAAATATTTTTTGATAATCTAGTTGACGGACTAATTAGTTTTTTTTTGTCGTCTCGATTTAATGCTTGTATATCAATGTGTGTGACCGGTGCGCTTTTGCCGCTAGCAAAACTATGATTAATTTGTATGCTGACTAATCGGCTAGTAAGAATGATGTAAGGGTGCGTATACGTGTGCTATGAGCCTCATTTTGTTATGACGTTACGTAAAGGATGCGGGGTGACAAATGAAATACGACAATTTTAAAACAACATTTATTTTTACATACATTAAGTCGGATTCAAAATGCCTGAAACATACTGATTTTTGTACACATCAGTTATAGATTATTAATTTCATGGACAGTAAATTATATATTCTCTTTGCACGAATCTGTGGAGACAAAACTTATAAGCTTTTGTTATTTATAATCACCTCGCAAGTACACTACTATACACGTAAATATTAAAAATTTCATTTTTTATCTTTAGGAATTTCATTAATTAGGTATATTTTTTAAATTAAATTTGTTAAAAATATAGATTTTCAGTATATCATTAAACGTAGGTATTAAGATTAAATACACCATGATCCGCAGTCCGTATGTAACGAACACAATGTTACGTGCTGATCTCAAATACCGATTCTAAACAAGGTTTGAGTTTGAGCTATGCTATAAAATATCTATTAAAAAAATTAACTACCCAAAATTGAGAGAAAAATACGTTTTATTTTTGTGCTACAATGGAAAGAAATCTATGAGCACTAATTAAATGCGTTCATTCATCAGCGCGAGTAATGCGAAGGTTAAGGTATAACATTACCAAAAATATTTGCAGTCGACGCCTGCACTTTGTGTAAACAAAACGGTACTCGACACGTCCTCACAGTCACATGCATTGTGCGCAAGTACATTCACTTATCACTACTATGAAGATATATTAAAAAAGGAGGAATTTTTCAATACTATTTGGTTATTGGCAACGGACGTTACAATCTACAAGTGAAGAACCCGAGCACGCGAAACGAAAGTATTAAATCTACGTACTGTTTGCGCAACACGGTTATATGAAAAATATTGAAATGAAATATGCCCCCGAGAGCAAAATACCGAACCGAAGCCCTACTCCGACATAGCACGACACCGGCAGTATTTCATCTAAATATTGAAAAACATAGAAAATTATGTTCTAAGCTACCTTTATACATTTTACTTTGACTCACATGTTATTGCGTTTACTTAAATCGTAAAGGGATGAGGGAAGGACAGCAATATACAATGTTTACATACTTGTATTACGTTGACATTTGTTAGGGGATCATCCGCTCTGTCTTGTACCGTGAGATACTTAACACTGATGTTATACTCCACCACGATTCTCAAGTTTTTTTTTTTAAATAAACTTGTCCTATTACCATCTAGTCTTTAGTTTAAAAACACCTAGTTCAAAAACTCATTTAAATGGACGAAATACCCCTAAAAATGCGCTAACGCCATATATACAATTTGTGAAAAAAATATAAGCACCGATGAGCCGACTATAGAAGGTCTGTACTGCATACAATATATATAAAAAATTGGAACTAAATTTGTTTACGTATAATTTTTAAGTCTTTGAAGTTTAAACAACCGAAAACATTGTGAGCTTAAAACTGGCATTTATTATAAATTAATATGTAAATCTCCCTTTTCACTAACACTATAGGCGACACCTAAACCGATGCCTAAAAAAAATGCTTTGAAATTCCAACAGCATGCTTTCATTTAGGCGTAAATTTAGTTGTCGCCTAGTCTTAAAGAAAACGGGCATTAATATTAGTGAACTAACTATAGTCAACAACTGAAGCGCAACTATATAACAATAATGAAAATTGTTTTAGAATTCAAAGTGATTTCCTATGAAATCGTGATTTTTCTCTAAGTCGTGTACTTTTATATTAAAAGCTTAGCCAGACGCTACTTTTACGAGTGCTAGAGTTTATATAACTAGATAGTAAATAAGAAGTAGTTAACAAGTTCTTTAAAAATAAGATGATCGTATGAAGATATTTCTTTTTGATCGTGTAAATAAAAACAAGCAATTAAAACTTAACAATAGGGAATATGCATGTAATTTTTACTTCACTCAATAAAATACAGTACTATCAACCCAATAAAAGTATTAAAAGTTATGTGCAACTGCTCCTTGTCGCTTAAAAATAATATTAAACTCCTGCAATTATCTATGACAGTTCAAACGTCCGTAGCTGTCGCGGCCATGATGTGACGTCATTTAGCACAATCTGTCTTGTTTACATCTAATTTTTTGCCCTTAATAGAATAATTTTACTAATTGTATGTGCTCTAGTCAAGTAAAAATTGCAATAACAATATTGTAATAAAATCTTAATGAAACTTTAAGCACTTTCAAATAAAAGTGCTTTTTTGACACATAGACTTTGACGTCACTACCGGCGTTATCGAGGACGACGCGTTTTGAGAGTGCGTTCCGTTTCAACAAAAACATGCTACATAAAACAGTCAATTATAAAATAAGTGATGTATTGGCAACTTAAACAAGTGTACCACAATGTTTTTATAGGCCAATACAGGGCATTTATAATAAATAAAAAGAGTTTTTTATTTTATGCATATTCCCTATTAACTCCTCGCATGAATATTTACATACGCTGCAATTCAAATATCCTTTTAGGTAGTTTTTATTCCCTTTCAATAACATATATCTTCTGTTGAAAGCCAGTCTTACTAATGGGTAACTTCCCAGTACTAACTGGGTTATGGAGATCAGATAGACAGTCACTCCATGTAAACTACTGGTCAGTTGCATCAGGTTATACTGGAAGCTGACTCCAAATTGATAGAGAAAACACAAGACAGATTGAATTTGAAATTATGTCTAACTAAAAGATGATTGATGACAAAAAAAAAATCTAATTAGTCCGTCAGATAGATTTCCAAAAAATGTTGGACACATATTTTTTCTTATTTCACGTAAACAAACAGACGCAGACGATACAGTGCGTCGAAAACTTGTTACGTCACATTAGAGTACATTTTTTACTCAAATGTGACGTCACAAGCCCCCACTCATGATCTTTGACACGTTTTATCTTCGTCAATTTTTATTAATTTGATAAAACAAAAAACACGTATCGAATATTTTTCGATAATCTAACTGACGGACTAAACAGAACCATATTTTTTTAGTCAGTTATCATCCCTATTCAAATCGAGTTTAATTGTCCTACATAACTAGTTATATAAACTCGCACTTAGCTCCCGGCCTACATTTGAAGTCAGTTCAAACTAAACATGGTGCTTACTTAGATGAAGAGACAGTATGTTCCTTTTACTGAGTCACGGCTTTTACGACATTACTATAATTATATGAGTTAAATTTTCAAATTATATAAACAAGATATTATGTCAATCAATTAATCACCTTTGTACCTATTTTTTATTCCTTTCTTCTTTTTTGTATGTGGTGTGTACATAAACCGTTAAATAAAATAAACAAATGGGTGTACGTGTATTTTGGGAATTACGGCGTGAAGTAATAAGTTAATGATTAGAGGATCACAAGTAACACCCGGTGGAGACTCCCACAAGCTAAAGAAGTATGAACACCACAACAGAGTGTGAAACAAGGCTCCCAAACCCAATGTTAATGTTGATGATTATGTCAAAAAGATACCCTTAATTTTGAAAAATATTTGACGAGTTTTAGTAGGGTATAGTAAAATGCATCGAATATTTTCCAAAATAGATGGTACAGACACGTACTACAGGATAATTTACTATTTATAAGTCCTCAAGTTCTTTAAGTATGTCTGTAATTACTTCGAGACATTGTTTTAACTATATTGAGAAATTTGCTGTCACTAAAATTTCTGTTAACCTGATTCTAAAATAAAATATAGACAGCGGTAGTTTATATCGAAATTACTCAAGTAAAAGGAGGGGTCCATTTTGTTTGAAAACCAAAGGAGGATGGGTGAATTTTAATCAAAAACTAAAGTAGTAGTACCTAGTGAATTTTAATCGAAAAGCAAAGGAGTATGGGTGAATTTTAATCGAAAAGCAAAGGAGTATTGGGTGAAGGGCGAGTTGAGGTCGTAAAGTCATAAAAGTCGCGACCTAGTCCGAACAATCCGACTTCCATGTAGCACTGCAAGACAGAAATTACCCCAAACTTTAGCAGTCTACAATATATGATTATACCTTTTTTTGTTACTTTTTGTTACTTTTGCAATCCACTTTATTTTGCGTTACGCTATTACTTACTTAAATAGCTACCAAATAGTACTTTTTTTTAAATTACATATATAATAAAGAATGCCATGTTAATTTTTAATTACACAATGATTCTATAGTGATGTTGTTAGTACGGAGGTCGCCTTATTGCACGATTGTACGAGCGCGGGTGACATTGGCGGGAAAACCCTTTTAATTTACCGGAAATTTGAATATTTTGAGAAAAATGCCTAAAATATTAAGTCCAGGACGTTTATTTAACCTAGTTTAGTTTTTTTTTTTTTGTGAATTCCAATGAAACCACGCTCGTCCGACATTATTAAAGTCGTATATAATTGACAGGCAGTCAAAACCTGTGGTAACCCCCATACAACATTATGAATTAACATATATTTTCATTTAATATTTTAAATGTACGTTATTATATTCTCTTCTACTTACATTTAAAGTGAAACTTATATAACACAAAAAGAAAAAAAAAATACAATTTCAATATAGTTATATTTAAAAAAAAAATAACGATAGTGTTACGATTAGAAAGCAAAAAATAGCGAATTTTTGTTACTTTACATACGATACGAAGGAAGGAATTATTCAGTTTTTTTAGTATGGTAACATAGGATATGGTGTTTCCGCTGGCAACACTACATTATGGCACATAACACAAACTCCAGCTTAACTTTCTTATATTAAGGACCATTTTCTAACAAATTATATATTAACAATTTTTATTATTTTGCCGCTTAAGGTATTTTAGGATATTTTACATTAGAACCATGAAAATTTTATCTAAAAAGTAACCAATGACTGGACGAGAAGTCACTATAAATAAAACAGTGATAGAATTAGTTAATAAGTTACGAATCAACAGTTGGGCAACAGTGGCGCAACAGTCCATCGCAATTACTATGAAAATCGTCTTGATATTTTACAATGTTTCAGTGGAATGATAGCAGAGCGATAGTTTCCGTCAAACTTTTAGCCTTTATAGCTTTAGTTGCCCAACAGTTGACCAACAATACCTTAAACGGTTAATAAAAGGTTCACTAAATAAAAAATATATTAAGATTCATAACGATAGAATAGATCAATTTGTATTTTAAAAATATTTTCTTAAAATAGCACAATGTGTAGTAAGTACATAAACCAATTTTACCTTTTTTTTAATATAAATAATAAAATAATTATATTTAGTAAATTAACGTTAGGGTAGGTTAGTAATCTTTGTACTTAAAGGCTAAAATTGTGTCCATCTTATAACGAAAAAAAAAATAGTAATAATCTTTGAAAATATTTTTTTACTCAAATACTGCTATATGATATTCGGCCAACCGCATTAAATACGATCTGGATCTTTGGATCTTAAGTTCCTAAAAGCTCAACATTACAAAAAAAATATTTAAAACTAAGTTAAAATCTACGAAAGCACTTTTATTTTGTTACATTTTAGTCAAAAATTGTGCTATGAACGATGAACGTTAGACAAAACGAAATAATAATTAAAAACCTATAGACAACATTGGAAGACGTACATTTTGATAAACAATTAAAAATAAAACTATTTTGTAAAAACTAAATAAAGGAGAGCACTCATGTGTTGGATTCTGTCGCCATTCTTTCTTTGTGAATAAATTGCTCTTACATTTTCGGAATACAACATCGCTTTGATATCCATAATCCAATAGGTTTTTAACACTTTACGTCGTAAATAAATTTCCGTTTGAAAGAGTTTGAAGTGCCACAAAACTTTTAATTAAGTAAAAAAAATACTATGGTTAGTCTATGTAGCATAGATAAAGGAACCAACACATCAGTGCCCACCCTAAAAATATTACTCCAAAGGAAAAAAATAAAAATTAAAAACTTCTGTAATCAAAAATATACAGATATTTCAAATATTCCTCTTTAATTTGATCTAGAAAAAACATGGCTATACTTTGATTGTATAATTTCACTACAAAATTAATATTTTTATTCAGGTTTATTTTTTAAATAAATAAAATAAAAATTTGGCCTAGTTTGAGCATAAAAATGATTGCGCTCGGTAATTTTTGGTTAAGGAAGTGGACTACACATTAAAAAATATGTAAAAAAAACTTGTGCGTGCAAGCAAATTGTTCTAAGCAACAGAAATGAGTTTGGTTAAGGCCAGTCCATTTAATTCCACTTAAAAATCACGATCACACTGTTTTATTTTTAAACGAATAGCATTATGATCTTCGGAATAACAATCTAAAACACTTGACAATACAGTTCATTTTGCTATGCATAGTCCAAACCTTTTCCCAATTAAGCTTAAAACCTAAAAAGCTTGTGTGTAGTCGAAAGTGAAGTGAAATACTATTTGAACTAGCCTCGAGGCGCTAACCGATGATCCTTAATATAAAACCGTTTTAGATCAGCTGCGGAGCGGTGCGGACGACGACGGTGACTAGTGTGGTGTCTTTAATAGCTTAAATTGCATCTGTACTATTTCACTTTTATATTTAGTTTCGTTTAATGTGTTTCTAGAGGTATTTTCGGGTATTTTTCTGAGAAAACTCTACCAAATCGTAATATTTCCTAGATTTTTGTCAGATTTTTTTTTCTTGCATGTAAATTAGTCGTATAGGTATCGCACCGTCGTCGTATCGCCACCGCCTCCCACCCGGGTCTCTCGCTCCCCCACACGACATTCTCAATTCTAAATAGTCCGCTATCTAGACTCATACTAACTTCAAATCGACAAATACACTCAAAGTACCTTCACATCACTAAATAGTCTGTTTTGGCGATTTTCAACACAACGTTACAAATAACGCTCATAGAAATTAGTCGATTCTCCGTTCCCAAACAATTTTAGTCGATTAAAACATTTTATAAAATGTTCTCGACTACCTTCTGCCCTAAATCCAGCACTTACTGTGAATATCGCAATGATTTCTTTTATTTTATGTATAAGTTACAATTAAAAATAAACGTTTTTAAAATCAACAACTATCAATTTAAAATAGAATCTTGAAGCAAATAATTAATACAATAATAATAAGAATTAAGAACAACTTATAAGTACCATTTTTTGTGTCAACTGAATTAAATATACGTAAATGTATCGATTTTTTATCGATTCATTACAAACATAACTGGCGAATATTCGAAAACTCCACGCTTCTAATCGAGCAGTCGAATTTAGTCGAATTGCGTCACAACCCAATAGACCCGACAACGTCACAACACTACGTATTCGAATTTGGAACGTAGTGATGTGCGTTCACAAAATCGACTAAGGTGACAACTTACTAAAAATGAACTAAATTATGTACTTGTATAATAATGCCATTTTATTCTAGCACTTTAGTGATTTTCTGTTACACTATAGTGTAACAACGAAAAGGATTTTCAGAATAGAATTAGATACATCATTGCATATGGCTTCTCACAAGTACATAAAGAAACAAATGGCATTATTCTACAGGCTACAGAAATCAACACAGCTCATGAAGAAATTCACAATAATGGTGTAAATTTTTTTCTATACATATTTAGTAAATTCTCACATACAATCGACTAAAGTTGCCAGCTTTTTGGGAACTCTGACGTTCGGAAACACCATGGGACCATCGCTAGCCGCGATATATCGATAGACGCTTCGCAATCGATTCACAATCGTCTAGAATATAATCGCCACTGAAAGTGATCTTACATATCATCCCTTTTCTGTGGTAAAATAACGAAAATTCGAGAAATAAATTGCTAAAACCCTCGAAAACATTCGAAATCTTGTAGACATTGAAATTATTCTAAACTGTTACCTGATTTATATTTTACAATAACTTAATTGCATCTCACTTCCTCAAAAAACAATGGCGATTACATCCATCAACTCAACGTCAAATCGAGAACATTTCTCAGCCATATAACGATGGTATCGTCACGAAGCGCTATCACTACGGCGGTAAACAACGAGGGGACTCACGGCTGCGCGTTGTATGTATTGCTGATCGGGACATTTGCGTTGCGGGCCCACCGAGTAGAGCACGAACTTTATCTGTAGAAGAAACGTTGCTGATTAATTTTAGTTAGGAATTGGTCTAGAATTACTACATTTTGGGCATAAGCATTCTAGAAAATCGTTTCGACTATGTCGCGGCACTATGTGGTACAGTTACACGTTACCTATTCGCTGTACGTCGGTTAGAGCAGCTCGTACTGCCGGAGGTGCATGCGCTGTATGATGTCGCGGCAGTCGTTGAATACGCGCTTGATGTTCTCGGTGTCGACAGCGCACGTGAAGTGCGGGTAGCAGTAGTGCTTGCCGTCGCCGCTTGCTGTACTTATGCGCTGGAAACAAAACGAAGAATCAATGAGTTTGGGTTTAAGAATGTTGTGTTTTGTCTCCGGTTATCTTAGAATTTTAGACATGAATTTCGATTATAAACTATACCTACTACATTTGAAGTTTCAAAAGTAAGTGGGTATAGTTTATAATCAAAATAAAACGAACACTACGGTATCCAAAAAATGACCGAGTGAGCAGCTGATTATGAGCGGGTTAGTAATTGCATATAGTTACTTGAAATTATGATAAATTAAAGTTTCTTTGGGTATTCTGGTGTTCTAAAGTCTCTGCAAAATTCGTCCAAGTATGCGTCGGGCGGCGTGGCGAAATATACAACACTCACAAGAAACTCGTCCCGTATGAAGTACTTGGCGCGCGCGACGTCGGGATGGTCGCGTGCGTCGGGCGCGGCGTCGGGCGGCGTGGCGTAGCGCGAGAACTCCCCGAAGTACTCCTCCAGGCGCGACTTGCCCGCCAGCACCTTCTCCGCCAGCAGGTCCTGCTTGTTCAGGAACAGGATCACCGATATCGTGCGCAGCCATCTGGGGGAGGGGGGGCAGGGGTTAGTAAGAGACGATTAACTAAATTATAATAATAATAGTCCTTCTGATTGAATTCCGGTCACAGTGGTCGATCTCAGCGGAGACTAACCATCGGCGCGGAATACATTATAGTGCACAACAGCCCATAACGTCCACTGCTGGACATAAGCCTCTCCCATGATGGGAGGAATTTGCCGTAATCTCCACGCTTGGCAGGCGGATTGGAGATCGCAGTGATGAAGGACTAACAGAAAACGCTGCTGACTAACAGTAAACGCTGCTGACTAACAGAAAACGCTGCTGACTAACAGAAAACGCTGCTGATGCACATGCGTGAGCAAAAATGGTAAAAAGAGTGCACTGGTGAACCGTTTTTTATCATTCATAGATCGGTACATTTTATTCGGCATTTCGGTGAATGTAGAAGACGAACCCACACTTACTAAATTTTCTCGCCTGATTGAGCCAAATAATGCCGATGGAAACCTATGTGTGACCTGAAGATATTTGGTAGCAGCCGGATGAAACGGTCTGTAACCGTAATTGCATTGAGGAGAAGCATATGTCCACCTTGGTGATGAAGCTTACCTGTTGTTCCATATGCTCTTGAAGAGGTCGAGCGACTCCCGCAGCCGGTTCTGCGTGGGATCCTCGCGCAGCACCATATTGTAGGAGGAGCAGGCCGTCACGAAGATGATGGCCGTGACGTCGTTGAAGCACTGGATCCACTTGCGGCGCTCGTCGCGTTGTCCGCCTACGTCGAACATACTGGAAAGGGAAAAGATGCGTTAGCTTTGTAATTTTTAAGAATAAAGAATACTTTATTTCCACCGACTGTGCCTCAAAAATATGCGGTCAAAGTAACTGCAACACAGTTACTGGATGTCACCGAAGACGCCGTAAAGTGGCGCAGTTTAGGGCCAACAGAATTTGAAATATAATCGTGTCAGTATGCATTATGTGTATGTGTCTTATTACAGAGTCTAGACTCCTCGTTTCGTTCCTTATTAATTTATTCCCAAACTTGAACCACGATAAATGTACCGAAACTCACACCAGTTCGTCGCGCAGCACGAGAGCGTTTACCCTGAACTCAGCTGTAGGCCCGTGTTATTATAATTTTAGTATATTTTTGTTTTTATTGCTGCAAGAACCGATGAGAGATCAGATCAGAAGTATGCTATACCGGTATTAGATGCATCTAGTTAGCATGGCAACCGTCCCAATATAGTTAAGAAAAGGCTAGGATCTCTTCTTCTACTTTCGTATCGACTACGGTCGACTACGGTCGACTACGGTACATCTTATCAAATAACTCTGGTCCAATAGACAGATTCATTGCGGCGTGTGGTGCATGATGATATGATTCAAATTAGCTTCTCATTTGAAAACTTTCACCAATTACAAAAAGGTGTTATTGCACCTGTGTATTATCTTGCATCACGCTACGGTAGACTGGTAAAAAATGCACAAGGCATTAAGCCCGCCCTTGTACAGTTTTTACTTGCGCATAAAGTGTTAATAAATAAAAAGGCCTTTTTGACTCACTGGAAATTGACTTTGTCGACAACGAACTGCGTCTCGAAGATGCCGGACGTGAGGACTCGGCAGCGCAGTATGTCCTGCTCCGTCGGCGTGTAGTTCGGCTGTTTTATTATGTGCACCTGGTCCAGGAAACTGGAAATAAAATAATTAAATATTACAAGACTTGCCCAGCAGTGGGACAGTAATAGGCTGGTATAATTATTTATGATGATGTCACCAAAGCAAAACTGAACAGGCATCTTCTAGGCACGCTTGTTCCATCATAGACCCTATCCATCGCGTTTGATCAGGCGTGATTGAGGTCAAAAGTAGGCCCATTTTCAATTTAAAAAAACCCAGGCACACAGGCTCTATTAAATGCCAAAATTAAAGGGTTATGCTACAGTCAGTCACAAGGCAAGGCAAACTTGTGAAAGTGCTGTAGTTCCTCATTCCAAAGCGTAGATCTCTATGGAGAAGATCGGGCAAGAAACTCCATGGACACTCTTTTAAATGGTCATATCGTATACGTACTACTTGGCACAGTCGATGAGCTGGTACTCGTTGCTGCGCTCGTAGGTGCGCTGGACGCCCAGGTCCTTCCAGAGCGCTTCTGTGTGCTCGTAGAATTCCATGGGGTAGTCGAAGTCTGGCTGAGACGCTACGTCCTGAAGTTTGACACAGAGAACGTTATTTAGAGACCTATGCAGCGAGAATAGTGGTTTGTTTGCACATAAATTTTAACAACTTCTAATAGAAACACAAAAAAAAACAACGAAACAAACAAAACTCGCCGACTTCCGAAAGTAAAGCTGTTTTCCACATTTTTGTGGTTTTTTTTTTGGAAGTCGATTATTATTTTTTTGAAAAAACTTTTTATAGGAGCCTTATAGGAGCCTTACACATTAGAAACGTGGCTAGTGACAAGAATTTTAATAAATTAACACGTGGTTTAAAAGTGGAGTCCTAGTTTAAAGTCTTTTTTATGAAACATGCTAAAGCGACAATTTTTATTGCAGTATCTGCAAATATTTAAACTCTGATTAGGTATTTAATTATACTTCTTCTTTATCGTGTGGTTAGTGCCTATAAACCTGCTGTCAGAGTTTTTATGCCGCCCATGGGCCTCTGACTTGGCTTTACATGCCGTCGAGAAATATCTCTCAGGCATGCTGGTTTCCTCACGCTACGCGCTACACGTTAGTTTAAGTAAAGAAAGTTCATTCCTAAACCTACTGAACACTTTCATCTAAGTGTGGGAATCATTTTCGTCAATTCACGCATCCACGGTAATCTATACAAATAAATAAAATTTAAGTGTCTGTTTTTCATTTTTACTGACTTTTACTGACAGATAGCTGATGTTATAAGGAGTAACAGACGCTACTTTTAATTTAGAAAAAGTGCAAAAAAAATGAAAACCCTTGAAATTGTTAACAAAGTCAGATTCAAATATTGAAGTACCTAATATTTTTATAATACTACAACAGCAACAGATACTCCTTTTTTATTGACATAATTTATGTATTTTTTATTTACATGTTTTTTTTTCGTTAACCTGTTTTTTTTGTTGAAATGATTTATTTGATTTACTTTTCAATAACTTCTTGTTAATGTACCGAATTTTAATTGTATATTTTTTTAAATTGTAATCATTAAAATCCGTGTTCTGTTAGTTTTTAATGAATTTTCGACAGAATGTAAACATTGTTTATGAATTAAATGAATGAATGAATGAATGAATGACCCCATAGAATAAGTCTTACCTGTATATAGTCGACGCGCGCCTTATTCTCAGGCTTTTCAAGCGGTATGGGCGGCGTTAGGGTACTCATAGCGCCCGTGATTGTCTGGAACATTATGCAAGTAGCTTTAGTAACATTATATGCAAATCAAAATGTATTTCTAGTGTTTGAAATATTGAAGTGAGTATGTTTTCTGATTTCTTGGTTAAGTAAATAAACAACTACATCTTTTGTCTTAGGTATACAACTAATTTCTAGATTTTTGATTCTCACTATAAGGAGGATCAACAAATATAACACTAGATTATTCACATGTGGCACACCCTGAGTTGTGTGATAGTCTGCCTGAGATTGGTAATTTTGTTTCTTCTAGTAATCATGATTGTAATCATTCAGTTATGTTCTCTGACAGTATAGGTAGGGGGCTAGGTAAATTAATTAGTAATAACCTGAGTTATTGTACCCAAAACAATTGTATGCCAGGGTCAACCTACAAACAGATTATGGCATCAGTAACAAAGACTGTTTGTGATCCTAGTACCACCATTACAATATGTGTTGGTAATAGTTCAAAGATTAAAAAGGAAGACATCACTGACTGTGTTTCAGAGTTGTTGAAGTTAAAGTGTAATAAAATAATATTGTGTTCTTTTCCATATTTTGAAAGTTTATGTAACAGAAAAAACAATTATATTCACATGTTAAATAAACATTTATATTTTTTAGCAGGTCATTATAGTGACAAACTTATGTATCTTGATATCAACACTTTTGTTGATAAACTTAGATCGACTCGGGGTAAAGTGTTTCTACCTATTAGTTGTAGACACAAAATAGCTCGGCTATTAGCTTATAATATTCACACAGACATAAATAGTATGTCTAAGTTTAGTTATATTATTAACACTGCGACTATTAGTAATAATACTAATGTACAGGTGACTTTAAATGAAGATAGCATTAGTGCTATAAATGTTTACAAACATTCTGAGGAGGATCCATGCGTCACCGTGGAAAATCCTCAATTAAGCTCTATTAGTGATAGGGTATTGTTGTCTGAGGATGGCACGGAAGTCTCCGGCCTTACTCCAAATATTATTATTAATTTAAACTAGAAAGTGAGACAACAGAAGGTACCATTAACAATATTGTTAATCCTTCCAACAGCAAGGTATCTTCTTGCACTCAGATAGTTAGTAAAAAAGGGCCTCAGCAGAACACCTTAAAATTATTCCACCAAAATATCCAAGGCATTTCTTCCAAATTATTAGAAATTGAATTGTTTTTAGAGAATAGTAAGTTTGACATTATTTGTTTTACTGAACATTGGCTAAAGGATTACCAAATGCTTATTAATTATGAAAACTATATGGTGGGTAGCTGCTTTAACCGTAAAACTATGCTTCGTGGAGGTTCCCTAATATTAATAAAAAAAGGTTTCAAATATAAGCAACGAAATGACATAGTAGGTCTCTCGGTTGAACATTGCGTCGAACTGTCCTGTGTTGAGCTAGATAAGCATGTAATTGTGTGTGTGTACAGACCCCCAAACTATCAAAACTTTTCCTTATTTGAATCAATAATGGAAGATGTTCTGGCAAAAATTGCAGCCAGTAATAAATCTACAATTATTTGTGGTGATTTCAATATCAATATTTTAGAAGAAAGTTCAAATAGCAGTCGGTTGTTAAATCTTTTTAAGTCATTTGACTTGACCAACACTTTTATAGAACCTACTAGAGTCACTCCATCTTCTGCGACTTGTATAGATAATGTTTTCTGCGATTGTGATTACTTAGATAAAGCCATAGTAAACTGTCTGCCGTCTGACCATAGCGGACAAACTGTAACTTTTAGGTGTAATACACCTTTGCAAAAAGTTCAGATCAAATTTAGACCTATAACTTCTAGCAAATTAAATAGGTATAATATTTCCCTACAGAACAAGTTAGGTGTTATGAGCCATGACGATATTAATATAAATCAATTGTATGATCGTTTCTTTTCAATAGTTCACACGGAATTCAACAAAACTTTTGAAAAGAAGACAAAAAGTATTAGCCCTAAATTCATATTTAGTGATTGGGCAACTAGAGGTATCAGAAAAAGTAGGGAAAGACTATTTGAGCTTTATGGCCTTAAGCCTTATATAAACACCGAAACTTTTAACCGGTATGTTGCTAAGTATTCAAAAATTTTTAGAAATACATGCAAGGTTGCTAAAGCCCTGCACATTAGCAACAAAATCAAAACAGCAGAAAACAAAATAAAGACAGTCTGGAAAGTCATAAATAATGAGACTAACAGGAAGAAAATAAGTAACACTAGCTACACATTAGATTCACCATGTGGTCCTAAAAGCTCTAATCTGGAAGTAGCTCAAGAATTTGTAAATTTCTTTACCGATATACCATTAAAGACGACGGAAGCTCTTAATTCCTCACCTGAAGTCTCAATTGGTTTATTAAAGGCGAATGTATCTGGCTGCACGGTTGAATTTAAATTTAAACACATAAACCCTATGATAGTTATTAAAGCTTTCCGGCAAATAAAAATCAAACTGACCGAAGATCTATGGGGAATGTCTATCAAAGTTTGTGCATCCATACTTGAGACTATAGCCCCATACTTAGCTTTAATTTTTAATTTGTGTGTAGACCAAGGAGTTTTCCCTGATCTAATGAAATACAGTAAAGTCATACCTCTTTTCAAATCCGGGGACAGTAAAGATACTAATAATTATAGACCTGTATCCGTGTTGCCAGTTTTTAGCAAGGTGTTTGAAAAGGTAATGCTTAATCAAATGCTCAATCATTTTAACACCAACAAAATTTTACATGATCAACAGTATGGTTTCATCAAGGGACGTTGTACGACTGACGCTGGTGTAACCTTATTAAAGCACATATTTACTGCGTGGGAAGAGTCTCAAGACGCCATAGGAATATTTTGTGACCTTTCCAAAGCATTTGATTGCGTAAATCACGACACATTACTTTTGAAACTTGAGCATTACGGATTAGGTCAACTTGCACTTAGTTTGGTAAAATCATATTTGAGTGATAGACAACAACGTGTTCAAATAAATGGTGTTAATTCACAAGGTTTAAAAGTAAAAATGGGGGTTCCACAAGGCTCAATATTGGGTCCTTTCCTCTTTCTCGTGTATATAAATGATCTACCCTATTTATTGAAAAACCAACCTCAAAATATGGTGTTGTTTGCTGATGATACTTCCCTTATTTTTAAGATAAATAGACGGGCCCAGAATCTAGATGACGTGAATGATGCCCTACTTCAGGTCCATAATTGGTTCACAGCAAACAATTTAGTATTAAATGAAAAAAAAACTAAATGCATAAGATTTGCTTTACCCAATGTTAAAAGTAGTGATTGTGAAATAATATTAAATAAAGAGAAACTTGAATTCGTAGATAAAACGGTTTTCCTGGGGATTACGCTTGATTCAAGGCTACAATGGGGTTCTCATTTAACATCCCTTGCGGCGCGTCTAAGTTCAGCAGCATATGCTATTAGAAAAATTCGTCAATTTACTGATGTAGATACCGCTAGACTGGTCTATTTTAGTTACTTTCATAGTATAATGTCTTATGGCATTTTGCTATGGGGACGGGCTGCAGATATTGAGTCTATATTTATTCTGCAAAAAAGAGCCATCAGAGCTATATATAATCTTCGTAGGCGCGATTCTCTAAGGGAACTGTTTAAGGATATTGGCATCATGACGGTACATTGTCAGTACATCTACGAAAACATAATGTACGTCAGAAAAAATCTGCATCTTTTTGGTAAAAGAGGTGATAGACATAATTACAGTACTAGAAATAGGGACCAACTAGTTCAGCCAGGCTTCAGACTCGCTAAAGTGGACTCATCTTTCATGGGGTACTGTTTGAGATGCTATAATAAAATTCCACAAAGTATTCTTGAACTGAATGAGACGAAATTTAAAACATGCATCAAACGCACACTATGTAAGCAAGCTTATTACAAGTTGGGCGATTATATCGCAGATAAAAATGCGTGGCTCAATGCTGGTCCTGCTCCACATGGACAGGGGCGCATAAATTGATAGTATTAAATAGAATTGTTGGAGCTGCTGAAGATTGTACAACTGTCTTTGCATTGTATAGAATCAATCTCTAGTATTATATAATCGCACAGCCCATATTGTGTGAGTACTATGTACTAGAAAGCTATCATTCACTGAAATCCTACGTCTTTTCTTGACCTGGCGGTTTGTGACCTTCTTGTGCCCTGGCGGTTGAGAGTATGTCACGCTCACTCTAATGTCTCGCTGATGGTGGCGCGTGTGTCGGATCATTCAGTTCCCTTCAAAATGGTTGAGTTGAATGGTGCTGATCCATGCGTCATGTTCGTGAACGGGCGCTGTCAGTTGTGACTGGTCAACTCTTAGTTGCCATGGCTTATTTGTATGTTTATTTTAGAATTGTATTTTTTGTTTTTACTATGGACACTTTTAACGTGCACATCTTGCTACATTGTTCTCACATAATATACCATCTCAACATGAATGATGTAACCAAGATTTTGTAACAATATTTTGATTTAAAAGAGTGTCCATGGAGTTTCTTGCCCGTTCTTCTCCATAGAGATCTACGCTAGGGAATGGGCAACTACAGTACTTTCACAGTTTTTATGTCTTGTGACTGGGACTGTAGCTACATTTAACTTTGTTTCGACAATTCAAAAGTGCCTGTAACTGGCCTACTTGAAATAAATGGTTTGATTTTGATTTTGATTTTGATTTTAAGGTGACCCTGGCTTCTGGTTTAAGGTGACAATGGTTTTCCGGGTTGAAAAATAGCAGTATTCCATCTGAAAATGTCAGTGTCTGTGGCAGCCTTTCCCAAAGTGGGCGATAACGCCCCCTTGTGGGCGCTGCAGACCTAAAGGGGGGCAGTGAGAGACCCAGAAAAAAAATGGGGGCTTTGTGTAGAGGCTTAGGGGGCGATTTGTAATTTCATCTAGGAAGACTCTAGTAACGGACCAAGCTCTCGACTCTCGACTACAGCTTGTGAACATCAACTATATATTAATTAAGAGATCGAGATCGTTAGAAGAATAGATTATGTTTGTTTTATTTTGAATAAAATATACTCTGTCGCAATACAATAAAGTTGCGTTTCAATAATCATTCTCATTGGCAGGTGTAGCCCGTAAGAGTAAACTTGAGACCTGAGCACCGTTGTGTACTACCTACTGCGCTCAGGTCTCAAGTTAACTCTTGCGGGTTATAGTAAGTCTAGTTTAGAATGAATATTCAATCTCCGCTAATATAGCTCACAAAAATTAATTTAATTTGAAGTTAAAGTATTTTTTAAGTAGGTGAAAAAATGGGGGGCGCTAAAAAATATTTTTTTCTCGAAGTGGGCAGTAGACAAAATAAGTTTGGGAACCCCTGGACACTATGGCTATCTGCATTACCATAAGCACCGCAGATGGGTACAACATTTCAGCTTTCCCTGTGCCCTTTAATCCGGAACACTGCGACGCTTTTTACTCAACTACGTCGAAGCCAAAAGGGAGGGTTATGATTTTAGCAGTCTATGTATGTATGTGTGTTTGTATTTACGTATGTTCCTCCGTAGCGCCTAAACTATTCATCCGATTTTGATGAATAAGGTGTCAATCGATGCGTTATTATATGCCCCAGGTACCATGGCATTATTTGTTGTTTAAAATAGGACATTTTAACCAACTTCAACAATAGGAGGAGTCGATTTTACCTTGTTAAACCCTGATTTTAATTAGAGCGAGATTTTGTAGTCGGATTTTGTATTCAGTAGTCGGGTTTTTTGTTGTAGTATACCACACAAATTCTTGTTGGAGTCAGAAATTGGTGTAGCGATAATACTCGTAGTTGACAAGACGTACTTCTTGTCAAATTACTTAGGCCCAAAAGGCCAGGTTTATCGCAACGTTAATGGCGTTTTTTGAAGTCCCCCAATGTATAGGGGCAAAAACAAGTGACTCATGGTCTAGGGCAGGAGCGCTGCATTCACACGGGTGTCGGAAGGACCTTTAATTCCTCATTTCGCCAAATTGAGTTTGCAGTGGCCTACATGGTAAAAAAAAAACCCTAGGTCCCACTCACAAGTATCGCGTCTCGTATGTTCTTCTTGATGTCCTCGATCTTCTCGCGGCGCTCCTTGTCGGAGAATCCGTTCACGTGGAGGATGCGCATCTGTTTGACTATGGTCGACTTGCCGGACTCTCCCGCGCCCAGGAGGAGGAGCCGGTGCGTCGCACGATATAGCTGCAATAAGAAAACGGTGGAAGTTAGTATTACGATATGTTAGAATTTGCAAATTAATCACAAGCTATATACTATCTCATAGTTTGTCCCAGGCGTCTTCATCGGTTTCTTAAGACAGAAATCCTAATTCTCCTGCCCTTACACCAATTTACTGTCTTCTATATTATCTCCATCCATCCATCCATCTTTTCTTTTGTCTTCCTCTACTCTTATAAAATTCATACTCAACATTTTCCTCACTATATTTTCCATACTACGATAACAGTTAGTTCACTTGGAAAGCTAAGAGTATATTACTACAAAAAGGCTGTCAAGGAAGGCTGCCGCGTCACTACCAAAATCAGTGCTTTTTGTGACGTTGACACAAGGTAAAACATCACGCCTGTATTTCTAATGGCAAGGCAGAAATGTACAGTACGGATTTTGGCCAGTTTTAAGTCCTGTGTAATAAAGGCGGAAGACACTTTTCTTTTTACTTATATATAATTAGAAATTACAAGCTGAACTTTTGAGCCTTTTTTCTAGACAAAAAACTAAAGATTTTCTTACAAAAAAACCCCAAGATTTGATATGATGAAGAGATATGTTCACCAGTGACGGTACCTTCACAGAAGGCAAAACGCATGGCTTGTTCTTAAAACCGACTTATCATCATCATCATCAGCCTACAGCAGTCCACTGCTGGACATAGGCCTCCTCAAAGTCGATTCTCAGTAACTCTCATCCAGTAGCTACCAGCCACCCTGTGAAGATCGTCGCTCCACCGAGCCTGAGGGCGTCCCTCCTTACGTTTGCCGATTCGCGGTCTCCACTCAAGAACACGTCTACCCCAACGGTCATTAGTTCTACGGCTAAATGGCCGGCCCATTGCCACTTCAGCTTACTTATTCTATGAGCTATGTCGACAACTTTGGTTCTCTGTCGGATAACCTCGTTTAGGATGCCAACTGCGCTTCCTAAATTCTGGACAGACTGTAACAGCAAGCTTATAGAGCTTGATGTAATGTTGACTAAGTACTGCACTGATGATCACCTGTTTATCCTTCTGCAGCTGCTTGGTGATGGCATCGCTGCGTCGTTTCTGTTTCTTGGCATCGTCTTCGCTGCTCTTGCCGCCCGGCGAGCCGAAGCATCCCATTGCCGACCACGCCGCCCACCTGGAGGCAAGGAGACAGAATGCTGATTAAAATATCCAAGAAGAAAAATATGATGATACCGAAAACGATGAGGTTTGGAGCTCTTCCACCGTTAATTATATTAACACAGATACGAGTACACTAAACGCTGTAACCGTTGTAATATATCCTTTCTTAGTTTACCATCAGATTAATAAGCGTGAAAACTCATAGTATTATTGTAGCTTCAATACGTTCCCCGAAACCATATCGACTATCAACAGATTGAAAGGCTAGATTTTGTCGAAGCTGAAAAGTATCGACATTGGCACTATACTCAGATTAAGCTCTTTCAAGCACATTTTCAATCGGATAAACTATGTAACACAGACTGAATGCATTCCAAAATAAAGGAACCTGCCAGATTGAGGGTCATTAGATACGTTCAGCACACCCTGGGTAGTCAACTAGTCAGCCCAGCTATCAACCTTGATGACTCTTTTCGATTGGCCCATATAGTCTAACACCCATACATAGTCACTTCAGGCTTCGGTGAAGGAAAACATCGTGAAGAAATCAGCAAGCCTAAGATATTTCTCGACGGCATGTAAAGCCAAGTCAGAGGCCCATAGACGGCCAGTATTTTACATGGAGCGACTGCTTTATCTGACCTCCACAACCCAGCAATTACTGGGTAATACGATACCCCTTGGTGAGACTAACAACTAACGACTGTCAAAGATCTACAATTGACAGCCGGGACCAACGGCTTAAAGTGCTTTCCGAGGCACGGAGGACATTAAGTATGTATCAGGTGGTCACCCATCCACGGACCAACTTCGGCAATCATGGCTTAACCTAAAGACCGACCTGAGCGGCTGTTATAATTTCGCCATGAGCTCCCCTTTTAACTAGGTATGGTGTGTACGACCTGAGTACCCGTGAGAATACTTCCACAAGATTGATTAAATCCTAATTGCAATTGCCCTAGATTTCTAGAGCTTCTAGAACTCAGCTATTTACAGTACATTTATAAGCAGAACCTAAAGCATCGCTAAGCTAAATGAGGTACTAAATAATTTCGCCGCGTATCAACGTTAGCGCCTAAAATATTAGTCGTGTTCCTATTTCGGAACAGTCTGAGCACCTGATTGTAGAGGCTAGTGCCGCGGACTGTTATAGAAGAAATGCAAACTGGAATGAGTGAATGTTTCTAGAAAATAATGGTGGTTTTTCATTGGACGAGCTCGTGGCTAAATAATAACAGCCGCTCGGATCGATCTTTAAGTTAAGCCGTGCTTGCCTAGGTTGGTCTGTGAATGGGTGACCACCCTCACATACCGAGTTACTTCCGTGCCTCGGATAGCACGTAAAGCCCTTGGTCCCGGCTGTCATTTGTATATCTTTGACAGTCGTTATAGGTAGTCAGTGGCCCAAAAAGTCTGACAACCAGTTTTACCAAGTGGTATCGTATTACCCAGTACTAACTAGGTTGTTGAGGTCAGATAGGCAGGCTTCGCTTCACGTAAAATACTGGTATTCAGCTGCATCCGGTTAGACTGGAACCCGAACCCAAGATAGTTGGGAAAAGGCCAGGCAGATAATGAATGGTGGTTTCTCAATATAATTGAAGTGTAAAAGGGAATTTTAATAGAACTCTATCATAATACTTAATACGCGACCTTCGGCGGCGTAAAATTATTATTTAATTCCCTGTTTGAATCGGCTTTTGTTAATTATACAAGGTGTAAACGGATCCTTCACGAAGCCAAGCGTTCTGTACATCGAACTAAGTAACTGCCAAGTGGCGCACCAAAATAGTACCCGAAAAGATATGGGGGAGGCTTTTGCCAGCAGTGGGACATACTGAACTATTAAAAAAAAAGTTTTTGTTATCCTCATATAATAAAAAGAAAATTTATGCATAAATTTTCTTTTTTTTTTATTTCGATACGGAATGTTAAAGTACCATAAAAATAATGACAAAAAGCAAAAACAAGACATAAATCGGCTAAACAACACAAAAGTTATAACCATTTAAACTTTTGTTTCTATCTCTTTCTAGATAAACGGAACTTAGTATGGATTTTGTACGTCGATGCAGCGAATGACGTCATTCGCTGTATCGGATCTCTCTGTCTAATCAGCAGTTTCAAATGCTTATAACTTAGTATTTTTTATAGATATTAAAAAAATAATTTCAATTTACTATTTCTGATGTTAATACGCTTTGTTTAGAGTGATAAAACAATCATGCATGCGAGCAATTAATGATGCCGTGACGATTGACAGGAGAGAATGTAAGAAAAAAACGTGTTGCGCCGACCCCAAATAACATGGAACAAGGGCAAAACGATAACGGATCCCCATTTAGGTTTACGCTAAGTAATATAAGTACTAGATCTTTTTTTGTGATGTGCCCTAACCTAGTAACAGAAACCATCATGGATGTAGCATTCGCTAGAGGCTCATATTACCAAGGACCAATTTATAAAAATCCCTTTAAAAGCTGCTATGATTGTGCACCCCGCACATTTATAGTTTACGCTTATTTATAGTTTATTTTCACAAAACGGCACGGAAGTCATAAACATCGAAGGAGTCGAGTGCGCTATCGTCTACGGAGACACCATGGCTTGTCTGCGTGAAACAGCGCTACTCTGCTATTTAGCAAATCTACGTACAGCAGGCCTAGCCAAGTTACAAACGTTTCGTATCGATTCTCTTTCTACAATCGTAAACGCCTCGACGTAAGCGATTGTAGAAAGCGCTAAATTGGTAGCCAAGTTGACACGACTGAGTCGATCGCTCGTTCTCTAATGTCTGTAGAAAAAACCTACACTTTAGTCTATGGTGATCGTTCCTACCAAAGAGTTTAGTGATCAACATTGTAGAAACGATAACATTCTAATCTATCATTTTGAACGATGTAAACTTGTCTACGAATTTTCTATATTCGTTTGTGTTGATCACGTGATTTAACGTTGAGATGATGTCATTCGCATTCATTTGAATAGTTTTCTACTAGCGTTAACGATTGTAGATTGTCAACTTGGCTAGGGGTGCTGGTGTAGATTGTGATGCAAGGGTTCGCAGGACCATTTGCATTGTTTTAAGTTCCAATGAAATCTTTAAAACTAAAATCAACGAGGGCTCAGTGGCGGCCCCGTGACAATCCTAACTCTCTCCATTGCCACGTTTTTATATAACAAAACAGTTAACAACAGAAGAAGAAAGTTATTTTAATGCTCAAAGAAGTTGTACAAACTCCTACCTACCCTCAACAGGTCGCGGGTCTCTTTTCCTTTGCTATAAAGCCTTGTTTACATGAGGAGAGTTACTAGACTCGAATAGGCGTTCCGACTGATATGTAAAATGTTCAAAAATATCTCAATAGCTGGTCTGGATTTGTGCCCGCTTGATGGTAGGCCGCCCCTTATAACAAGGGATAACTGGAGGAACCTGGATGTACTTTTCAACTTTGCGTAAGCCTTCGAGAAATACGTACTGGCGTTAATATTATCAGCCTACAGCAGATCACTGGCATTATAAAGAGAAAGCTAGCTCATGTAATCAATTCCTACGATATCTACTACTGCATCTCGAGACGTTAACATTGCCTCAATTTCCAAAATTAGTACTCATCATCACCTGTGCAGCTTTTTCCCCAACTATGTTGCAGCTCGATATCCGTATTTTACATGGAGCGAATGCCTATCTGACCTCCGCAACCTTGTTAGTGTTACTGGGCAACACGATACTCTTGGAGACCCGGCAAGAAAAAATTAAGTTTCGAGCTGTCAAATCGCCTGGCAAGTTTCGCACGTACTTACTCGCCACTTGACAGTCAAGTTACTCTCCTCACGTAAACGAGGCTGAAAGGTTCTCGTTTGCGCGAACGAAGCGTAAACCGAAGCGTGGGCGACCCTCCCTAGATGAGTTGTTTCTTTTTTTACAAATAAATACAATTATTTTTATGGGTGCCATGTTAAAGTGTTCAGGTCAAGTTCGTCGATATTTTACAATGTTGTTGTTGACGCAGTATTTTGTTATTTATGGGGGGGTTAAAAAAGGGTAGAAATGAGCCTTTTAAGTTGTAGGCATCTCCTACTACATCCACGGACCAACCTAGTCAAATACCTACGGCTTAAGAGGGTTATTACATTTTTCTTGCTTTTGAGTGTTTTAAGAGTCTAGCACTCAAATACCTACAAGATTTTTTTTTAATTTTTTTTTGAGCTCTCCCTAGAGAAATAATCAAACTTTCTCGGGCATATTTTTTGTTTAATTTTGTGGCCACACTATATATATATCATAGATGTGTGATTATGGTCTAGATATGGCCACAAAATTATCATGAAAGTTTGATTAATTCTCTAGGGAGCGCTCAAAATAAAAATCAAAATTTTTCTTGTATTTGAGTGTTAGACTCTTAAAACACTCAAAAACCTGAAAAAATGTAATAGCCCTCTCAACTCAACCTAAAGTACGACTCGCGCGGCTGTTGTAATTTCGCCACGAGCTCCTGCCTCCTTTCAGATCTAAAAAGTGATGGTAGAAATATGATTGTTAAAAAAAAAACGTTAGGTGCGTATGCGGTTAAAAATATTTGCATCTGAATCAGATAGCAGAAGTCCGGTTGTGAAATAAATTTTAAAGGTTAACCCAAATAACTCCACAAAACAAAAACAGAATCTTGTTAACAAATGTTAAGACTCCTCCTCCACCATTCCATTAAAAATTAAACAAAACAAACATCACAACATATAAACCAATCCGAAAAGCCCACATTTCCTCGAGACCTACATTCTCCCTTCGCGTTACCATCAATAATAAAACCACGCAATTTAGTGAACAGACTCCTAATTCATAGTCTGAACCTAAATTCTAAAAATAACTCGTAACGCTGTGTCAAGGCTAGAGGAAAACTATTTGTGTATGCGGTTAAGGCTATGTCTTATTGGGGTTACCCTGTTTAATATTTTAAGGGTTAAGGGAAACCAACATACATCTACAGGCCTAGCCTTTGACTGAGAAGGTGTTTGACTTGTATGAGATAGCTGATCGGTGCTGGAGGGGTGTTTACACGACAACTGACAAATGCTTGTACTGACTGGACAGGTCCACTCAAATCTGTGTGGTTCTTACTTCAAAAGAACCACATAGATCTTAGACACTAATCTGCATGGTCCTCATTTGAGTTGACCAAGATTATGAAAACCCATATCTTTTTTATGACAAAAGTCGAACGGACCATCTAATGATAAGCGGTCAACGCCGCCTATGGATCCTAAATGACATCACAGGTGCGTTTCCCAGAAACAGCTTATATGTCTAATGTGCCAGTTATTATTACTGGGATCCTTATTTCCTTCCCTTTCCTTCAGACCAGAACACAACAACAATAGTTAAGGTGGTAGTGTGTTATTAAGCAGTTTTTTAATTAAATAAATCAAATGTTTCTTACCCCTGGTTTCTGGAAGTCTGATCGATTCCCTGATCACTAATTCTGCTGAAATAACGAAAGACAATCAAATAAGATGAGGTTTGAGAAGGTTCAAACGGCTTGCAGAAACCGTAGGTAAGTCTTTTGGGCGTGGAAACATAGGCCTCTGAATGTAACGGACATAATATTACTGCATAGCTGAAGGATTTTGAAACGAAACGATGTTTGCTAGACTAAGAGGAAGGGTACTGAGCTCCATCTTTCGAACATCATCCCCTACGTACTCATTTCCGAAAACAAAAAAAAAAATGTATTCGAAAAGTATGGTATCTAGTGATGTAATGTGTAGTGCAACTAATAACTTTGACCAGCTCTGACTTAAACTTAAACGATTACAATAAGTTCATTGAAGAATATATGGAAGCCTCGGGCAGTCACAGTGAGTATAAAATGATTTCAGACCTATTTCCTTGACATGTGCAGTGCAATGAGAGGTTTTCTTTTTGAGGGATTAAAAAAAAATAGTTTTCAAGAACTCTCTAGATGGCGTTGAACTGACTACGTTAGTTGGTGCCAAAGCCAAAATGCTTGGAAAAAAAAACATTGCGTCACGTCACATACGCTCGTTGACTGACACTTTCGTTTGCTTAAGCTTCCGAATATGAACTAGTTTTCTCGCGCTTTGTTAAAATCAGATTTTTTACGTTCCGTTCCTTGCATTAACGAACCAAGTTCAGCGCCATCTATCCAGCGACTAGGGAAGTGCTAAAAAGAAAATCCCTCATTGATACGGTCACATTGATCTGATTTGACTTAAATTTCCAAGCAAACATAATACACACATCAACACGGTCTAGGGTTTTTTTATACCCAATTAAATAACTCTAAAAGTACTGGCCGCATTGGAATCTTTTATACACCGATTTGTTTGTAATTTATCTCAGACTAATTCCAAATTCAAATTTTTGAAAATTCTTTTGTTTCGGTGGCATAAAAATGTCTTGATGTATAGGAGAGGGAATTTTCATTTGTGCGAAATTTAGAAAACAATACGAATTACGTTTAGTTACAGTTTTTTTTTCATTTTTAAACGAAAGATAAAGTTAAAATTGAGGTATTGTAGCCATGCAACGCCGACATTTGACGAGGGCGGAGATGTTACGAGCTGTGGGAATGCTGGAAGCTGGATCTGTTCAGCGTAATGTTGCTGAGGCCATAGGGACCCATCAAAATGTAATTCCAAGATTGTGGACACGCTATCGTGCCACAGGTGAAGTAGCGGAGAGGCACCGGGGGCCAAGTCGCATCACTACCCCCAGACAAGACCGATTTTTGCAAATTACTGCGCGAGCACAACCAAATGCAACGGCGACTCAATTGGTCCAAAGGCTGCGAGTGGAACACCAAGTGCTTGTGAGTGACCAAACTGTAAGAAGGCGACTGCATGAAAGCAATCTACGCTCTCGTAGACCACTCCGGGTCCCACCTTTACGGAGAGGCAATCGTGGACGACGGACGATTAGAATGGGTTCGGAACCACGTGGACTGGGGCCGTGACCAATGGTCCAATGTGCTGTTCACGGATGAATCCAGGTTCGGCTTCCATCCAAATTCACGAAGGACGCGTGTTTGGCGAGTTCTTGGACGATGGAGCCGTCTCCAGAACCCTCAGGAAGTTCACCCATACCAAGGAGGAACAATTATGGTTTGGGCAGGAATTCGTCTTGGAGGACGGACGGATCTCGTTTGGGTGCGGGGCAATATGACGGCAGAACGATACGTCCAACAGGTGCTGGGGCCCGTTATCTTGCCCCACAGAACACAAATGGGGCAAGATTTCCTGCTCATGCACGACAATGCCCGGGCACACACGGCGAGAACGGTAGCAGCTTGGTTACATACACATAATGTTAGGGCCTTAGACTGGCCTGCTCAATCGCCAGATCTAAATCCCATTGAGCATGCGTGGGATATGCTGCAAAGAAGAGCTCTGAAGGAAGTTCCTGAAAATCTGGCTACAGAAGATCAACTTTTTGCGCACCTCAGAAGGACATGGGACAATATTCCGCAGCAAGACATTGACAACCTTGTTCTGAGCATGCCGAATCGTTGCCGATGTGTTACGAACATCATGGGCGCTTTCTCAGACTACTAACTTCAAGTTTATAAACACAAATTAAATGATTTTTCTATTTTTTTCAGTTTTTACTCACAAATTAAAAGTTCATTCATATACGGTTTCCGTCTATGCTTCATTTTTTTTCCATAAAATCCTGAAATTTTAATCTATACCTTAACCATTATTAAAAAATGGTAGAATAATAAATAACGTATCTTTTAAATATATACATGTCATATAAATAATTAACACATTGATAGTAATTCGCTTTTTTAAAAATATCCCTAGACCGTGTTGATGTGTGTATTATATGGTTATAAACAGAGAATTTTCATGGGGAAAGCGATTTGGTTACTAAAGAAAGTCTGTGAGTTTTGGACAGTCACAGTTAGTACTAAATGATTTCAGACCTACATCTTTAGTCACAAAGCAGATCGTTACATAGTTGGGAAGAGGCTAGACAATTAATAATGAAGACCTTTGTCCACAAAGCCAATCCTAACATAGTTGAGAAGAAGAAGTACCCAAGAAAAAAGCTAATTTTGCTTATAAAACATTAATCCATCAGACAGCGCAGAGTGTTAAGGGCGTTGACAACTTTGTTTTCCCTTCTAGATAAACCCACTTCTCCTTCTTATCTGACTTCGCACTTCCAATATTTATGCTCTGCGCACAGCAAGAATCTTCGTTCTTCCAATAATCGTCTTCTACGATGTCCTACTCACCGCACTGGTTTTCTTAAATCTTCTTTTCCTGTCCAGGCGGTTTTCCTTTGGAATGCGCTTCCTCTGAACATCAGGATGGCAACCAGTCGACTCATGTTTAAAGTGCTCGCGAACACCACATAAGAACTTGGCAGACTTGTCCCATAATTAATTAGTTGTTTTTCATCATCGTTGTTTTTTAATCTCTCTTGACTTTGTATATTTTGTTTGTATGTATGTATTTATTGTTTTATTTTATTATATCTAAATATATTGCTTTATTTTCTTAAAAAATTTCTGTACTTGCACCTACTGTTTTGTCTCTGCATCACCCTAAGGTAGACTGGTAGAAAATGCCCAAGGCATTAAGTCCGCCTTTGTACATTATGTGCATACAGTTTTAATAAATAAATAAATTAATTAATTTTTAGACCAACAACGATTCGCCACAGCCTAGCGATAGGCAGCCATGGAAAAATCGTCCTCGGCCTTACATGTCCATCGTTCGGATCATTCGTGCGGCCAATTGTCCGACTATAACGCAGCAAATATGCTAATTAAGCTCATTATGTCCTAACGCCTTTGACGACGCGTGTGCGACTATGCTAAACGATTTTGGTAACCGATTTGATCTCTTAATATTAGGAGCAGTTATGTTGTACTGGATTTTTTATTGGGGCTGTGCTGTTTGGTTGACGTCATTGATGTGGAGTTAGGGATACGGGTTTTGAAATAGAATGTGGCTTTGAAGCTTAGAGCTTGGTGAAGATTGTTCAAGTATGTTTAAGAATATTTATGACTACCCAAAATTATAGAAGAGAAATGATAAAGGTATTTGCTATGCGCGGGAGCTTGGGAATTCCTATACAAAATACCAATGATCACAAGGCAGGTCACGAACAAGAGAGCTATTATGCTGGGCTTGCCTTTGTTACAAAAATATCAAGTATAATAGTCAAAACCTTTTTAGGAGCCCGTGGCTAAATAATAACAGCCGCTCGGGTCGATCTTTAGGTTAAGACGTGCTTGTCTAGGTTGGTCTGTGGATGGGTGACCCATTACATACCGGGTTTCCTCCGTGCCTCGGAAAGCACGTTAAACCGATGGTCCCGGCTGTCATTTGCAGATCTTTGACGGTCGTTACAGGTAGTCGGTGACCCAAAAAGTCTGACAACCAGTCTTACCAAGAGGTATCGTATTACCCAGTACTAACTGGGTTGTGGTTAAAATACTGGTATTTAGCTGCATCCGGTTAGACTGGAGGCCGACCCCAACATAGTTGGGAAAAGGCTATGGCAGATGATGAACAGTCAAAAGTTTTGTGAATCGGTTAAAATGTATTTGGTAAACCGTTGAAAGTGTGGAAATTATAAGAAGCCTAGTTACTCCCGAAGAATACATATGTCTTGCCTGTGTACTGTCTATAAACCTTTACTAGGTGCCAACGGATGGATAAGGGACACACAGAACAGAAAAGAATGACAAAAGAAAGAGGAGGTCTAGCTATAGCTTGTTCCAAGGGTCAAGGGTCAGGTTGGTCGAAAATCTGTTTAATATCATTTCTATTTCAAAATTGCTTGACCTCATTATCCAGATTGGGACTAAGCTGTGGTCACGCCACCTATAATGAGCTTTGACAGGCCTTCCACATTTAGATGCCGTCAACACGCTAAGACGAAGAACCTTTAATTATGTCAAACTCAATAATTGATTCACATAGATTCGCGGTACTGTTAAGCATGAGGTTTGATTCCCGGGTCGGGCAAAATGTTATTGGGTTTTTCCATCAGAAATTTCTCAGTAGCAACCGCGGAGTTTGAATTTGTGTTACCAGTTGATGGCAATAGGCTCGCACCCTATTAAAGGACTTAAACATAACTTAAAATGTGGGTGTACTATCAGGTACACCTCTGCGTAACCCTTCGCGTATTACAGGTGTGATGTTATGTTAGATAAAGTAAAACATATCCATTCAATGTTTTCAGTCCTAATTAAAAGTCTGCGTCCGCTACAGCTCACATAATTAAGTTTCCAATCCTGACTATCACCATAATATTTGCAAGAAGGCTCAAATTTGGTAGCATTTGCAAACCAAATGCAAGGTGAGTGTGCACGATTAATTTTATGTAGGGCAAGCCATTATGTGCTTTAAAAGGATATCCTGTGGTGATAAAAAATTGAAGCCTTTTTGATTTGAGTATTGAATTAATGTAGATTAGATTACCTTCCTGTCGTGTTAGATTTGGACTTAATTAGATTGGAGCAACTTAGAGATTTGGAGCAAAAACTCAGCTTGACATGTTGTACTATTTATTAATTTAACAAGAATTTGTGTAGTATACTATAACTAAAAAACCCGACTACGTAGAAAAACCACGCTCTAATTAAAATCGGGGTTTACAAGGTAAAATGGAATGCATCCTATTGTTGAAGTCGGTTAAAATGTAAGTTATGTTACCCGGGCCATAACAACGAATCGATTGACACCTTATTCATCCACCGTCCGTAAATACAAACATACTTAAACTGCTAAAATCATAACCCTGCGTCTTGGCTTTGCCGTAGCCGGGTAAAAGCATGTAAAAGATTGGTTCACCGATACTTTAAGGGCTATGTTCACCGAAAACATAACGGTCTGATTATCTAAAAACAGCTGTTTAAAACACATTTTCATGTTCACTAAAGCAAATCAACCGATTAAACACGCTAATCAACTGTTTTTTCTAACCGAGGTGGGAGAGGTTGTTTAAAGTCCCGGTTAGTAGTTAATCGGTGTATTTGACGTTTGTAAATTGCAAATATAACAAATTTTAAGGTTACATCCAGATATTATTGTGAGAATTTAACATGCAGTCTGCTTTGAATTATATTTTGGAAGAGGATAACGTTTTGGACGAGTTTGAAACCGTTGAAAGACTTTTGCGAACTCCTCGTTTGTATTCCACCAGACGACACTACTTCACGGAGTTCGGTGCGTTGGTTTTTAATTACGCCTTGGTGCTTTCACTAAATTAGTGTCAATTTTTTTTTCCTCTTGCGTAAAATTTGCAATGCGCTTCTTTTCCATTGTATTTAATTTAAAAACTGTTTCAAACGAACAAAACTTCAAACACAACAGATAATTTGATGGTTATAAAGAACTGTCATCTCAGGTAGGTATAATGCAACCATTTTAAGATGTTTCTCATTTGTATGGTTTTTTACGTGTTAGTTACCCACCCTTTTTGACTGTATTATAATCATTCGGTCTTTCATTCCTAAAATGCTTGTTTACTTAACCGAGCTAGAATAAGTTGTAGTGAACACCAAAATTCCCACGGCATGTTTATACAACTGTTTACGTTTAGCGGGCCGATTACGAAACAGTCTGTTATTTTACTGTTGGTGAACTTAGCCCTAAATATTCTTTTGTGTTTTTTTTTTATTTATGGCGAGAACCTCAATTGAATTTGTTGATATTTTAGTGACTGCCTAATGTTATTTAAACGTATATAACACGCCTGAAATCCCCGAATGGATATTCTAATAAGGGGTAAATAGAAAAAATCCAGACTACGTACAGTCCCGGGGTTGCGGGACTATTCGAAAGAGATACCGTGGCCCCGGAACACAAAGGGCGATGAAGGAACATGGATGGGTTTTAGTCAGTAAAAGTCTGACACTCCCTCCTGCTCCGCCCAGAGTAGGAGAAGCCATTTGATGATTTCCCATCCGAAAAAAAAAAAAAAAACTCCGTACATTCAAAGCCTAATTTGAATGGTGATAAATACAATCGGCTACAACAGGGTTTCCTTGTCTTAGAAAGATACGATAAAGAGTGCTATGTGGCATCTCTCTCATACACCCTTTTAAAGACCCCAAACCCGGTTCTTAAGACCCAGAAACTACCATCCTCAATTACCTTACATAACCTCAGATAAAATCACTAGGCAGAGAAGGTCAAGAACATTGCAACACCTCTCAATAACACAATAAACAATGGATCCGTTTACAAACGCCCACCGAACGCGTATCAGTGGCTCGAGCTATTTATATACAGGATAATACGACGGTTTCATGACAAAGGATATTTGGAGATGAACGTTTACCTTGACATCCATTTTTCTGCGCCATCTTTAAGGTTTTAGCCAGACGAATTTCCGGTCTGGGCGGTAATTTTAGATGGGAGTTTTGACTACATGGGAGGTTAGTATTTGAAGCCAATAGATTTCACCAGTTATGTTTAACATAATATAACATCACGCCCGTAATCCACGAAGGATAAGGCAGAGGCGTAACTAATAGTGCACCCATATTTCACCAGATATGTTTTAAGTCCCATGTAATAGGGGACGAGGCAGCCTATCGCCACTAACTGGCCACAAATCCAGACTGTGGCTGCTACTGAGATAATCCGGATGGAAAAACCCAATAACACTAATAATTTCAGTTACCTATGTTTAAGTCCCATGTTATAGGGGCCAGCCTGATGTCATTAACCGGGCGCAATTAAGGACTCCGGAATGCTACTGGGAAATTCCTGTTGGAAAAACCCAATAACTCTTTGCCGGACAGATTGGACAGAAAGGCCAATGGTGTATTCGAGCCTTTTGGTTGTACAATTAAGACAAAATACTGTCCGCTAGATAAAAAATATCCGCATTAATGTGTGAACTGAGTTTAAATCTAAAACCGTGCAGGATCGCCAACATAATTAGCATTTTCGCATCTTTTCGTACCTTGTCTTTTCATAATTAACCACAACACACCACACAACAAACATTTTAAAACTAATGTCCTATAAATAATTCGTTCACTATTAAAATTGCTAATATTATTGTTGTTGAGTATTTACCAGCTGTCGATTAACTGGAAATTACATAAACAACAACTGAACTAATGTTATTATCCCTATTTCGCTGTAAAAGTTGATTCCAAATACATAATATATAGTACATATAATACCTACTAATGAAAAACCGGCCAAGTGTCGGACTCGCGCACGAAGGGTTCCGTACCTACCATTATACGAGTTTCTATACAACTTAGCCGTGTGGTATCCGGCAGAGTAGAATAGAACCAACCCATTACACTCACGGGTATCGTATAAGGCGACTAATGTCTGAGGCAGAACACCTTGCGCCTCCGTAGACCAGAGAATAGGCAGCAGCGTTTTCTGTTAGTCTTTTATCACTGCGATCTCCAATCCGCCTGCCAAGCGTGGAGATTACGGCAAATTCCTCCCATCATGGGAAAAGCTTATGTGCAGCAGTGGACGTTATGGGCTGTTGTAGTAGTATACAACATATTAAGACAAAACGATATCTGAGGAGCTCGTGGTTATTTTTTAAACTGATCCCGCGGGATCCAAATGAGCGGGATCAATTTACTAAAGAGCCACAAGAACAGTCGCTCAGGTCGATCTTTAGGTTAAGCCGTGTTTGCATTAAACCGTTTGTCCCGGCTGTCATTTGTAGATCTTCGACAGTCGTTACAGGTAGTCAGTGACCCACAAAGTCTGACAACCAGTCTTACCAAGGGGTATCGTATTACCCAGTACTAACTGGGTTGTGGAAGTCAGATAGCCAGTCGCTCCTTGTAAAATACTGGTATTCAGCTGCATCCGATACGACTGGAAGCCGACCCCAACATAGTTTGGGAAAAGGCTAAGCAGATGATGTTGAAATGTTTTCTACTTTTCCTAGTGTTAGTTATTATAGGTGAAGGTCGTCTGGTCTAAATTGCGTACGACCCCATTCAAATACATCATAAATGTTTTCACAAAACAGTGTTGACATAACGTCCCTGTATTTTCGCTCGCACCATTTCACTTATTAACCGTTTCGTCTGGGCTAACTCTCAATCGGTTTTAACGACACCCTTGGGAACAACACGGTTGCCATATTCGTCCTTTCATTTAATATTTACTCACACACCGTTTTATCTGCTGCTTTTAAAATCAATACGAACTACATTGGTGCCAGCTAAGATGAGAATAGCGGTCATTGCCCTTTCCCTAATATCTCTTCGTAGGTACGAACCAAAATTATATATACCTACCATGTATCGTTTTGCATTACAAAAAATGTTGAAGATCACGATAGATGACGATTCCAGACTTGAACAGGCTTATTTTTGGTTTTCAAAGTTAAGAAGCTTAATAAATGTAGGTGGGTCAATGACCGCTATTCTCATCTTAACTGGCACCAACTATACACATAATATCTGATGTACTGTACAATACACTGTGTACAATGCATACACTGTGTACAATACACCCAGATTTTGAAAGTTAGGATGTTTGCGGATGAATGGACAAAGATTTTAATGGCCTGTCAGAAGTATTGTGAGAGGAATTTATGAATGTGTGAACCGTTATTTTGTATATTTTAATTTTATGTTATCTCTTACTCTTTTATTAAATTCTAGTTTTAGTTACAGTAATTGGTTTAAATATCATCTGCCTAGCCTTTTCCCAACTATGTTCGGGTCGGCCTCCAGTCTAACCGGATGCAGCTGAATACCAGTATTTTACATGGAGCGACTGTCTATCTGACCTCCACAACCCAGTTAGTACTGGGTAATACGATACCCCTTAGTAAGACTGGTTGTCAGACTTTTTGGGCCACTGACTACCTGTAACGACTGTCAAAGATCTTCAATTGACAGCCGGGACCAACTGCATAATGTGCTTAAAACAGCTGACATGCCAATAAAATCTTTTACCATCCATCCGCAAACATATCTAACTGTCGAAATCTGGGCGTATTGTACACATCTGCGTACCCCCTCAGAGCATACAGGCGTGATGTTACGTCATGATGTTGTATAAACAATAAACATCCGAGCGATTGCAGCTATCACGACAGATTTGCCGTCTATTTTTGAAGAGTTCCATTGTATATCTCCGAAGATCAGCATCAGATCTTCACTAAATTTAAATGGGACTACCTCAGGAGTATGCTCTTTCAAATAAATAATTTCAAAGAATCTTGAGAATCGGTCCACAAATGGGAGATCAATCAGGTAAAATACATAAAAACATACATACACACGAACATGTAACCTCCTCTTTTATTGAAGTCGGTTAAAAAAAAAAAACAAAAAGTGAAAAATAACTTTAGCTTCAAAAGCCGGTGACAAAAACACCAAATAAATCACCAAGTCGGTGACCTTTGTTTGATTGATTTATGTGTTTTTGTCACCGACTTCTCAAGCTTGACCTTTGTTTGATTGATTTGGTGTTTTTGTCACCGGCTTTTGAAGTTAGTTATTTTTCACTTTTTATTTTTTTTTAAGTCGGTTTTATTTTTGTGTAAATATAGTAACGAATAAACTTAAAAACTACTGGACCGATTTGAAAAATTCTTTCAGCAATGGATGGCTACATTATCAGCGAGTAACATAGGCTATATCTTATCCCCGTACTCCCACGGGAACGGGAACTACGCGTGCGATCAGTTAATTTGACTAAAATCGCCCTAACATTAAGAACCTGACAATATAAGTCCGTAAGTCGGGCATTAACTACCATACACGACACCCGTCTAGTCGGAGAATCCTGCCTTTTCTGTTGAGGATTAGGAACGTTTCGCCCTGGTTCCTATGCTTAAATGTCAAGTACAAAAATAACTGCACGTTCTACTATTTTTGGCTGTTCTGGTCGAATTCAAAGACCTATTAGCTATTTAAAGGAATTAGGAATGTACTTGAGCCTTAAAGTTAGTTTAGCTTTTTATATTGAGCTAGGGCTTTGCATAGATTTTATTAGTCCCTTTGATAAAGTTTCTAAGCTTTTATTTTGGGCTGACTGAAAATAATCGCAACTGGGTTGTGGAGGTCGGATAGGCAAACGCTCCATGTAAAATACTGGTGTTTAGCTGCATCCGGTCAGATTGGAAATCGATCCCAACATAGTTGTCAAAAGGCGCCACTGTTTGATTTTGGCTTTCAGGAGTTACAGTGGTTTGGGAATAGAGTTGCGGGATGGTCCCAAAACAAAAAAAACAACAAAAAAAAAAAGATGGTGATGTCATATCATTCAAAGTATCAAGTAAGTCAAAAGAACCAAATTCATAGCCTCATTCAACATTATGTTTCTCTTTAAAATTGGGCTTAGATCAGCAATTTATTGTTTTTTTATAAAACAAACAATTTCCAACTTAGTTGAAAAAATGTTGTCGATCTTGTGAATCCATGATTTAGTTTTGATGCATTTGAAGTTCTTGACTAGCAGAAACTGTCCGCCTCTATGCAATACTCTTGACCATTGCATATTATAAAGGCGAAAGTTTGTATATGTATGTTTGTTACTCCTTCACGCTCGAACGACTTAACAGATTTGGATGAAATTTAGTATCAAGATAGATTATATTCTGGATTAACACATAGGCTACGTTTGATCCCGGTAGTATGATCCCGAGGGACAATTATCGAACTCCACGCGGGCGAAGCCGCGTACATGAGCTAGTTACGAGTATAAACCAATTACCTAAGTACGATTCCTATTATTCCCTTATCCCATTATCACATGTCAACACCATAGGTATACATATCCCCAAGTACCTACCCAAAAAACTTGAAACCAAAACGGACTCGAAAACGACTTTCCCGAATGAAGAATGCTGTTCTCATATCACTCGACTACCGTTTCGTCACAGCCACCATTGTGAGTTGCCGGCAACAAGGAATTTAAATCAGTTACTATGTACCTACATTTTATGTAATTTGTTGAGTTCACGCCATAAAATAATGTTTTTGGGATAATTCTTTAAATGGTCTTGAAGGTCCTATACCTTCATATTATAATTGTGGAAATTGAGCTCGTGGGTAAATCAGGGTCGATTTTTAGGTTAAGCAACACTTGCCAAGGGTGGTAAGTGGATGAGTGACTATCCATTACATACTAAGTTACCTCCGTGTCTCGGAAAGCACGTAAAGTCGTCGGACCCGGCTGTCATTGTAGATCTTTAACAGTCGTTCCAGGTAGTCAGTGGCCCGAAAGTCAGACAACCAGTCTTACCCAGTAAGTACTGGATAATACTCGTACGGTACCCCGTACGAGTATTATCCAGTACTTACTGGGTTGTGGACGTCAGAGATGCAGTCGCTCTATGTAAAATACTGGCTAGGTAGATGATGAGGTTTACACTAGGTATCGTTTAGTAGAGAACCCAGACATTATTTCATGTGCCCATTCTGTTTTGAGTCCTGTACATATCTTTTACTTCATTCATTAAATAACGACTAGCCGTCTACTGATAGTTACTATCTTTAAAACAATGGAAGTACTACATTAAAAGGGACTCCACTAGTTGCGATAAGTAAGTATCTCTGGCGCACCATAGTCTGAGAAGTCCTGTTATCAATCTTGTTGTCTACTTACTCGTATGTTTACCACTATGCATAAAGGTCGTCTATTCTACTAACTAGATTGCCGTGTACTTTTGCTAGAGCATGCAATATAAAAAACCGGCCAAGAGCGAGCCGGACTCGCGCACCGAGGGTTCCGTACAAACTTTTTAGAGGACAAACTTAACTTTGCTGTTCGATCCCATGAAACGGCTATTGCACCAACCGCAAATAATAAGTTTGTAATAGTAAAATCGCTTTATTTTTGTTAAACTAGGTACATATTTACGGTTTTCAGATTTTTCCCTTAACATGTGCTGTAAGACATTGCTTCTCGCCAAATTTCGTGATTCTAAGTCAACGGGAACTGCCATATAGGTTTTTGACCCTAAACCTATAAGGGTACTTCCAGTTGACCAAGAACTGACAATTTTGGTTAAAAACAAGGTCTCACAGCACAAGTAAAGGAAAAATACCGAAGATAAAAAAATTTTGAAAATTAAGGTAACTTTTGATACCCTTTACGGGGCCCCGGAGTGGGCGCGTTCCTTGAGGCTGCGTGCAGCCCACTACCTGAACGCGCCCCAAAAGGTGGTAGCCGTAAGGCTGGCCCGTGGGTACCGCACGATCGCCCGCGAGGCGGCGAGCCTCCTAGCCGGATTGCCGCCATGGGATCTGGAGGCGATAGTCCTCGCGCGCCTGCATGAATGGCGCGCGAAGGCGCTACGCCGGGGGGAAACTCCGCTGCCGCGACAAATTGTCGCTCAGCGGACAGACTTCCGGCGGGATCTCATGGCGACATGGAGAAAGCGACTGTCGCAACCCTGTGCAGGGCACGCCACGACAGTGGCGATAAGTCCCCTCTTTGAGGAGTGGCTTGAGAGACGCCACGGCGCCCTCACCTTCCGCCTGACGCAGGTCCTCACCGGACACGGTGTTTTCGGGAGGTTCCTGCACCGAATCGGGTGGTAGGAAACGCCCGGGTGTTTCCACTGCGAGGATCGACCGGAGGACACGGTGGAGCACACGGTGGAGGTGTGCCTCGCGTGGGCGGAGCACCGCCGTGTCCTCGAAGCGGCGATTGGCGGCGGCGACCTCTCGCGTTCGGCCCTGGTGCAAGCCATGGTCCGGAGCGAGACGGAATGGGACGCCGTCACCTCCTTCTGCGAAGCAGTAATGCTAGAGGAGGTGGCGGAACGTAAGAGGGAGAGAACGTAAGAGAGAGGGCCGGGGGCCACCACGTGGCCCCCGGCCACCGTAGGCGCGGGCCTGTGGACGGTGGGCTATGGGCTAGCTCGCCGTCCGTCCGTCTCATGACGACAGGCCGTGTCGACGGCGCGTTCATGTTCCACGCGCGCCTCAAAGAGAGTCAGCAAAAAGGAAGGGGTCCGCAAGGATCGATGCCTGCCGGGGTTGCGGGACTGTTCGAAAGAGATACCGTGACCCCGAAACACAAAGGGCGATGAAGGAATATGGATGGGTTTTAGTCAGTAAAAGTCTGACACTCCCTCCTGCTCCGCCCAGAGAGGGAGGAGTCATTTGATGATTTCCCATCGGAAAAAAAAACAGTAACTTTTGGAACTTTAAAGCTTTCGCGAAAATCTAAATTTGCCCATATCTTTTTATCGTGTAGACTCAGGACACAAGGGTACTACTTTTACTTTTTATACACTTATTAGGGACTATAGACCTCAATATTTGGTATAAATTTAAACTTGCTAGATTCACCCGTTCCTGAGAAATCCGTGGTGACAGACGGACAAGAAAGTGATCTTATAAAGGTTCCTTTTTTACCATTTGAGGTACGGAACCCTAAAAATTGATATAGAAATCACGCTATAAGAGAAAAAGACTTAAAACTCAACTAAATCGCAAGTTCATTGTCAAAGCTAGTTCTTATGCAGCAGTTCATTTGCATACGAACTGGTTTTGAGGGAAGTTTTGGTTATGTCGGAAGTTCTAGTGAGGAATCACGAGAACTTCCGACATAATCTCACATGAATTAAATCACATTATTAGCCCGTTTGAGTTCGCGCATCATGTCATCTTCTTTCAAACCTTATGCGCAGGTCACACCGACATCTAGCGAGCGAGCCGCGAGCATCGGTTCACTTTTCATACTTCAGTTCGGCACTTTGTTTATTCTTTGTTCGGGTAGTTTTGTCGGGTGTTTAGTAAACTGGTCCCACACAGGTGGATCCCGCGGGATAAGTCGACCTAATGAATTTTTGAATTGGTCAATTGATCCCGTTGACCAATTTTATGATTTGTACAGTCAAGTAGAAAAGTTTCTTGATATTAATTTATATGGTGATTCCCGTTGGCCCATCGCCCGTGTTGTCAACCCGCGATCATGGCGCGCTTGCAACAACGTCGAAATATCGGGAGCTCAAATAATGAACAACCACGGAAGATATTCCTTGTCTTATAAGAGCCAAGACAAGAGTTATGGATGTACTAACGAAGATATACCAACTAAAATGGAGATGGACAGACCACATGTTAAGGAGTACTCAGAAAAAGTGGAGTAAAATTGTGACAGACTGGTATCCCAGAGATGGTAAAAGGAAACGGGGAAGACAATTTAAGAGATGGGAAGACGAGTTAAAACTTACAGCGGGCCCTTACTGGAGAAGGGTTGCCAGAGATAGAACACAATGGACAATGTTAGAGGAGGCTTTTGCCAAAAGACACACTGAACTTAGAGACATCATCTAAATGAGGAAAACAAACATTTTAAAACAGATGGAAGTTCAGGGTAGAGGATTATCCGGCCCTGGTGCAAGCCATGGTCCGGAGCGAGACGGAATGGGACGCCGTCACCTCCTTCTGCGAAGCAGTAATGCTAGAGAAGGAGGTGGCGGAACGTGAGAGGGAGAGAACCTCACAGCGTCCCGGCCGCCGCGGGAGACGCCCCGGGCGTCGGGGGCCACCACGTGGCCCCCGGCCACCGTAGGCGCGGGCCTGTGGACGGTGGGCTATGGGCTAGCTCGCCGTCCGTCCGTCTCATGACGACAGGCCGTGTCGACGGCGCGTCCGTGTTCCACGCGCGCCTCAAAGAGAGTCAGCAAAAAGGAAGGGGTCCGAAAGGACCGATGCCTGCCGGGGTTGCGGGACTATTCGAAAGAGATACCGTGGCCCCTGGATGGGTTTTAGTCAGTAAAAGTCTGACACTCCCTCCTGCTCCGCCCAGAGCGGGAGAAGTCATTTGATGATTTCCCATCCGAAAAAAAAAAAAAAAAAGGGTAGAGGATTATTGATTGATTGAAGACTGCTGTTGACTGCCTAAGGAAATCAATTTCTTAATCAAATTGCTCACAGTACAACAGCCTCAGGGTCAAGAAGGTATTACAGTGATCATCAGCAGTCAAAAGCCTGACTGTACCTCTAAAAAAACATGAGGTTTTTTGCTCCACAGTACAATTGAGTCAGTGAACCGATCAGATGGAAAAACTGTGTATCTGTCTATTAATAGATTGTGGTTTAATGTTTTTGCTGTTTTTGTGTAGTTGAAAGTTAATATTATTTATTGTTAATGATGTCTTTGTTAGTTTGTTTACATAGCTGTGAGTTTTATTTATATTTTACGGATGATTTGATCAACTTTACAACTTACTAGTCTTAACATCTAGTGTTCGCACTCGCAACTGCCGAGCAAGAGGTTCTGGGTTCGATTGCCGGGTCGGGCAAATTGGTTTTGGGTCTTTTCCATCCAGAATTTCTCTGTAAGTAGCAGCCACGGAGTCAGGATTTGTGCCCGGTTGATGGCAATAGCCTCGCCCCTTATTACATGGGACTTCAACATAACTGGCGAAATGTGGATGTACTTACAATTGGTACAGCTCTGCTTGACCGTTCGGGGTTTACAGGCGTGATGTTATGTTATGTTAATTTAAGGGTAACATAGTATAAACACGAAAATAAACCATTATAAGTATAAAAAACAAGATGAAGATTCTTACGGGGTTTCCCGCGATGACGTAAGTGCCATTGCCACACATTTTTTAAACAAGTTATGCTTTCGCTTACTTAATCAAGGCTTACAAACAGGATAAGCAGATATTTAAGTTACCAAATCGCTGTTTGAAATGAGAATGAATCATAGAGTTTGATATCAACATTGTGATGTTTTTTTTTTTTTTAGTTTATGGCGTGTGCCCGGAGGGATTTCCCCTCGCCATTTAGGTATCTCCTGTTTGACCAAGTCCCCCGAAAGTCTGACAACTAGTCTTACCACGGGGTATCGTATTATCGAGTACTAACTGCGCTGTGATCAGATTGGCAGTCGCTTTATGTAAAATACTGGTATTCAGCTGCATCCGATTAGATCAGAAGCCGACCCCAACATAGTTGGAAAAGGCTAGGCAAATGATGATTCATATCTTATTGGGGATCAATTTTACAAAAATCCTTCCTTAGCGGCCGTTCACGGTGCTGCCCCGCACGATTTTTCGATAATACACGTTATAGAAAGAAAAGAAATAGAATATGAAAATGTCGTGTGATCCCAATACTGCAAAAAATCGGTTACAGTTCGGCGCCATGTGAACATAGATTTAAGCCTCACTCATGTAAAATTTCATGCAATGTACTTAATGAATTTATGATTTGTAAATTGTACTGTATTCATATACTTAATTAATTGTATTGTTTGTGTATTGTGTGGGCTAAAATAGCCGGCTCCGGCCCATCTCGTAACTTTCCCATTACGACAACTAAACAAAATAGCATCACAAATGTCCCATTTCGTAACTATCCATTTACTGGAGCCCTGACACAGCTAGAAGGCGACGCGGCAGACATCGTAGAAGATAGCCGGACGAGCTGGACAAGACCAGCGACCAGTGGTCCACATTGGCCCTGGATCGAAACAACTCGCAGAGCAGCAGAGGGATGACGCAGGTTAACAGTGTCAGTATCAAGTTCATGTGGTAGAACAAAACCCCTGATTCACAAAATGAGGTCGATAGACTGTCTGCCATCTCTTAGGTGTCATTACCTCACTCAATGGTTTGCCATCATTAATATCAAAGCTTCGTTAAATCTTACATGATTCACGCAACAGTTACGCAAATTTTAAAAATAAACAAGGAAAACGGATCTCTTACAAAATTGAATCAATGAGAAACACAGCCGCGATAATACACAATCATCTGATGGGTTTTTATTTTTTTTCGGATGGGAAATCATCAAATGACTTCTCCGGCTCTGGGCGGAGCAGGAGGGAGTCTCAGACTTTTACTGACTAAAACCCATCCATGTTCCCTCATCGCCCTTTGTGTTCCGGGGCCACGGTATCTCTTTCGAACAGTCCCGCAACCCCGACAGGCATCGGTCCTTGCGGACCCCTTCCTTTCTGCTGACTCTCTTTGAGGCGCGCGTGGAACACGAACGCGCCGTCGACACGGCCTGTCGTCATGAGACGGACGGACGGCGAGCTAGCTCATAGCCCCCGTCCACAGGCCCGCGCCTACGGTGGCCGGGGGCCACGTGGTGGCCCCGACGCCCGGGGCGTCTCCCGCGGCGGCCGGGATGCTGTGAGGTTCTCTCCCTCTCACGTTCCGCTACCTCCTTCTCTAGCATTACTGCTTCGCAGAAAGAGGTGACGGCGTCCCATTCCGTCTCGCTCCGGACCATGGCTTGCACAAGGGCTGGACGCGAGAGGTCGCCGCCGCCAATCGCCGCTTCGAGGACACGGCGGTGCTCCGCCCACGCGGGGCACACCTCCACCGTGTCCTCCGGTCGATCCTCGCAGTGGAAACACCTGGGCGATCCCTCCCGCCCGATTCGGTGCAGGAACCTCCCGAAAAGGACCTGCGTCAGGCGGAAGGTGAGGACGCCGTGGCGTCTCTCAAGCCACTCCTCAAAGAGGGGACTTATCGCCACTATCGTGGCGTGCCCTGCACGGGGTTGCGACAGTCGCTCTCTCCATGTCGCCATAAGATCCCGCCGGAAGTCTGTCCGCTGAGCGACAATTTGTCGCGGCAGCGCCTCAGAGTTTCCCCCCGGCGTAGCGCCTCCGCGCGCCATTCATGCAGGTGCGCGAGGACTATCGCCTCCAGATCCCATGGCGGCAATCCGGCTAGGAGGCTCGCCGCCTCGCGGGAGATCGTGCGGTACTCCCGGGCCAGCCTTACGGTTACCACCTTTTGGGGCGCGTTCAGGTAGTGATCATCTGATGGGGTCGGCTTACAGTCTATCCGGATGCTACTGAATATCAGTATTTTACATGGAGCGACTGCTTATCTGATCTCCACAACCCAGTTAGTACTGGGTAATACGATAGCCCTTGGTAAGACTGATTGTTGGACTTTTGGGCCACTGACTACCTGTAACGACTGTCAAAATTTTACAAATGCCAGCCGGGACCAACGGCTTAACGTGGGAAACTCGGCATGTAATGGGTGGTCACGGTCACCCATCTACGGACCAACTTAGGCAAGCACGGCTTAACCTGAAAACCGACCCGAGCGGCTGTTATTATTAAGCCACGAGCTCCTTCTGGGTAACACATTAATATCCTATGTTAAGTAGGCTAGTAATGTCTGACTTTCGGGTTTCTGATACCCGTAACGCCTATCATAGATCTACAAACGAGAACCGGGACCGAAAGCTTAAAATGCTTTACGAAGCACACAAGTGCCTCGGTATGTTAGGAATGGACATCTACGAACCGCCTTCGGCAAACGTCGGTTAACCTTGAAGGTCGTCCCCTACGGCTGTTATTATTTAGCCACAATGTCCTAATAATAAATGGCGAACTAATTTGCTACGACAACATTACAAATAACACAATAAAACAAGCATATTATTAAAAACAGTATGTTTACCACAGCTCCGAGTTTCCCTGTCCTACTCAATTTTATAGGAGAGTGTGTTTTATGAATGAACGGTAATACCAACATAACAAAATTAACAAATAACTGACTCATCCTGTGGGTGGTCAATGAAATCGGGAAGCACGCGAAGGTTGATCGTCATTTGTTTTTTGATAGAACTAATTCCACAAAGAGCATTCTTTTTTTTTTCTTTTATCAACAAAGTTCAAGATCAGCTCTAAAGGAATTTGGACAGAATACAGCATTTATTTTGCAAACACAACTTAGCCAGAGTTGTCAACATAGCCCACAGAATAAGTAATTAGCCGTAGAACCAATGACCGTTGGGGTAGACGTGTTCTTGAGTGGAGACCGCGAATCGTTAAGCGTAAGGAGGGATGCCCTCAGGCTCGGTGGAGCGACGATCTTCGCAGGGTGGCTGGTAGCAACTGGATGAGAGAGTCCGAGGATTGAGTTAAGTTACCTGCACTTGGAGAGGCCTATGTCCAGCAGTGGACTGACGATGATGTGCTATTCAGCCATATAAATATAAGTCAAAGAAGTCTTAATTACATCTTTAAAAAGTAAGATTGCTCCAGCATTCAGAACCCTCCAGAAACAGTAGTTGGAAGGTGCAATATTGTTGTTGTGTTTGTTGGGTATTTATTTATTAGTGTCAAAACATGTCATTTTTCTCCACTTTTCCTTATGTCGTCAATTGACACCATTATTTCAAAATGTCGTGCGTAAGTTTTTGATTGCACGTCACAATTTGAAATAAAGAGTTGACGAAATACGGAAAACGGTGAAAATAATAAAAAGCTCTTACGTAGAAACACTGTAGAATTACCTACCTAGATTATTAGTATTAACTGGGCCGCATCATTACTTCACATCACATCAGGCGAGTTGCGGCCAAACGCAAGACTATTTAGTATAAAAAAACACGATAAAACCGTATGCAGGACTGTTTAAATTATTATTAACATACAGGACTAGTGTCAATGCTCAGTATCGTCACCTCTTAGCGAAGCCGAAAGGCACTTGTTCTCCCCGTTATTGCGATCCTTTTTTTGCTCTACACCATACCTGGGAACCTTCTAGTTACGGAGATATTGGGGGTCTTTGTGACAAGTTTTTTTTTAAATACAAGTATTTACTTTAAACACCTTCACGACCCCCATGCTATTCAATCCATTCATCAGCACAATGTTTTGAGCGCGTTACATTGAGTTCTACCACAAAAAATGATTTTTCACCACAAAAAAATCTTTTCCCAGCAATAATTTTTGCGTAAAGTTACTTAGTTTGATGTACAGAATGCTTGGTTGACGGCTTCGTGATGAGGTGGTTTACACCCTGTATAATGGTACATTTTTTACAGTTCATTGCTGAGTTCCGAATTAATCCGATAAAATCTAGTTTGGAAACAACACGCAAAAAAGAAGACTTCACTAAGTTTATAAATACGAACAAAAATACTACAAATCATATAGACTATAAAAAAACAGATAATCAGCCTATAATGTTCCAAGTTTGAGTTTGGGAATCAGGACTTGTGAGCCTGATCTATGTAAGAGTGAATCCAAAACGCTGAGACTCCTACTGCAAAACAATTCTTGAAATTGGGACAAATGGATGTGTGGTGCTCAGGCAATACACTCCAGGAAACTCAACAGTGACTTTTGTCCAGCGAACATCTTAATAACGAACTCACTGCGCTGGCCCAATGTGGGTTTGCACTGAGATACAACAGTTCATTAAAGAAAACCATTACAAAAGTCAGAAAAAAAAACGACAACACAAAGATTGAACCGCCATCAAAGTTATCAACGCCACGATTCCAACTAACAGGCTTATTATAACTTAATTACTGTGCAAAATTAACCCATCTATATATAGCATTGTTGGACATCCTCTCACGGCACCCATTATTAGGTTTTTTTTTTCTAGTTAATCGGTTCAATTCAATGGGATAATACCTACTATAATGCTACTGATTACCTCGAAGCGAGCAGGCAAGCTTCTTGATTGGATTATTAGAGCTAAGAGGTCCCATGGCACCAGAGATTTGTTACAAAGGGATTTGTGACTTTCCATGGTATGGGATGCTTAAGCTGTGTTTATGGGAAGATGTTGCATTTTAGGGCTGAAGATAAGAGTCATTATAAGTAGTAAGGATATTTCATTGGATTGATGAATTTACATTGTAATCTTGAAGGAAGTTTTGTGTATAAATGCTGGCTATGAGAATAGGCGAAAATCGAGGAAACGATGGATGGACTATTTTAAGGATGATATGGCAAGAAAGGAGGGTCTGATGAGATGACAAGTAATAAAGAAGAATGAAAGAAGAAGACATGGTGAATAATTGAGTAAGTAGATATAAATATAATTTTTACTTTTGCATGCCGTAAGGTAGAGTGTGCTGGAACTGCTTTTACATCTTATATTGTACCCACATTCATGGCAAATAAATGATTTCTGTCCCCAAATGACTTGGGATAAGGGAAGAATATGATGGAGTATGGCTGCTAAGTTCGAACCTGCGAGTTACGACCTACAAACTCTTAACTCGTTTACTACTCGTGCTACCAAACGATTCGATGTCAAGAGACGTAAGAATGTCAACGCTGACGTTTTAGAGGAAAATTAATGAGATTAAACCAGAATGCCGGCCGGTAGATTACCTGAATACTAGTTATGCCGGTAATCTCCCCATAAGTTTTCCTCTATATACCTAATCTCGGAGAATGTAGCAGTGAAACTATTTTGGCTATTGACATGCGTATCACAGCAGGTCAATCAATATGAATCATCATTAGATTAGATACTTATGCGATTGCCTGACTCAACACCGTCCGTTTTGGAGAAATCTTAACCGGGCAGATAGCATGATGATGATTAAACGGGAGTCGAACCTGGATTATCAAAAATCTTCCCCTTACAACTAGGTAGGTATTATAAATGCGAAATTTTGTGAGGATGGATGTATGAATGTTTGTTGCCCTTTCACGCAAAAACTTCTGTACATATTTGGGCGAAATTTGGCATACAGATAATTTATAACCTGGATTCATTCATAGGATACTTTTTATCTCGGTAGTACATATATTATAGTATATCTCGGGAGCAGCGGTGGCCCAGTGGTGGCGGCCCCGACTTACGAACAGTAAGTCGTAGGTTCAAACTCAGGCAGGCGGCATTACTTTGTGTAATTTATTTCATCACCACTGCTCTCAAAACGGTGAAGGAAAACATCGTGAGGAAACCGGCATGTCCTAGACCCAAAATGTCGAAGACATGTGACATCTACCAATCCGCACTGGGCCCGCGTGGTGGATTATACCAGCCCATACGCAAAATACGCGCTTTGACGTGGAGTTGCGGACACCAGCCCGTTATACAATACAATCTCGGTAGTACGATCCCGTTGGACACACGGGCAAAGCCGCGGGCAAAATAGAATAGTAGTAAGAAGTAAAAAGGAAGAACTCATGAAAAACCTCACAAAGACAAGAAGCCTACCCCAACACACTTTGTATAAAGGCTAAACCAATAATGACACACCATTACTTCGTTATAGAAACGAAAAAAGAGATACAAAAAACTCAATTGAACGGAATAGGCATAACTAAGTGGAAGCCGAGTTGCCGATGTACTTAGTCAAATGAGTTTGTTTCGACAACTTTGGGAATAGTTACGATAGCGTAAAGTGCCAAGCATGCTTCGAATATTTATCGAGTATAAGGACATTTTCTGGCCTTTTTATTAGACCGTAGTATAAATTAGAAAAAGCTTAGTAGTTTGAAATTTAATTAAACTGTGGATGAACTAGACTAACATTTGAAAGATTGGCGTCGAGCGTCAAGTAGCTCAAACAGTAGGACAAGCAGAACTGTAGTAAGCATCTTAATAGTAAAAAATAATTTCGAAAAACAAGATTTTAAATATAGTTGTGACGTATTTTTTTTTGTATTGTTCTTAGCAAACCCTTTTAATTGATACCCATATCATGGAGTTGCATGTATATAATAATAATATTATAAACTAAACAAAGGTTGCAAATTAATTAAAATCTTGTAAAAACCGTTTAAGAACTGCAGTGCAAGTACGTAGGAATCGATTCGATAAATCTGACAGTCATTCTCGACAAAATGAGTTTATAACAAAGATAAAAACTCAATTTGTCCAGAATAACTGTCAGATTTATCGAATCGATTCCTACGTACTTGCACGGCAGGTTGGATAGTTACAAGCATAGGACTCCTCTATGCAAATGCAGCTAAAAAAAATTCTGATGTCTCTGTTCGAATTGAATAATTAAATGACTTGGATTTTCCACTGGTGACAAGACTACACGAAGGGGAAGGTACTCTGACGGTCACTGACCTCATTGCTGATGTCCTTCAAAGAATTCAGTTGATTACTTAGTACTTGCAGCCAGTGTATTTTTAAGACCAGATTTAGGAATTATTTGATTAAAGCAAAATTAATAAGCATAATAAAAAAACTTAGCAAGTGGAGTTCCTTAGTTTCTGCCTACCTATGGGGAAAAGTGTGGTTTAGGTATGTTTTGATACATTGGTAAGAAGTTGTAGCTGGTAAAATACACTACTTAGGGTTCTTACAGACGAGCGGCACGTTGCCAACGGCAGATAAACTGCAGCCGTCGCCACTTGTCTGACTGTCTTGGCGGCAGCCGCCGAAGCGTCGACGGGTGGCGACGCTTGCAGTTGTGGCATGCCGCGTAGGTAAATGTGTGTCGACGGCGACGGCTGCCGTCGGCGCGCCGGCGGCAGCCGCCGACGCCACAACTGCAAGCGTCGACGGCAGCCGTTGACAGGTGGCGACGGCTGCAGTTTATCTGCAGTTGGCAACGTGCCGCTCGTCTGTAAGAACCCTTAGGTTTCTGGTGGTCTCAACCGCAACTTCTGCTCATGGCTTCCTGGGTTTCATCACCGACTCTAACTCTACCAAAGCGTTATTGTGTTTTGTCGTGAGTAAATTCCCAGAAGAGCATGGAACTTGGCACAAGCAAAGAGAGGCCTATAACAAGCAGCGGGTGAAGTTGGGCTGTAGGTGATGATGATGATGATGAAATATCCAGCAGCAGTTTTGACATTCTTTATTATTGCTCTAGGAACTTACAATAGGCATGACGACAGTATCAAAAAATTGCAAATTTAATTAGTCCGTCAGTTAGAGTATTGGAAATTAATGGACACGTATTTTTTGTTTTTGTAAATCAATGAATATTGACAAAGATAAAACGCATCAAAATTCGGGAGTGGGGGCTCTTGACGTCAGAACTAGCTAAAAATTATACCAAGGCGTGACGTATTGAGAATTTTAAAAGCGTCATATCTTCGTCAATTTTGGTTTACGTAACAAAAGAAAAAACACGGGTCAAATATTTTTTGATAATCTAACTGACGGACTAATTCGTTTTTTTTTGTCGTCTCGCCTATTGTCGAGAGGGTTTATTAAACACTTCTGTGTACTACTCCAATGAATTCAAGCGTGAAGCGTGATACGCGTGTGCGCGTATATCAGTACCAAAGATAAATCAATACCAACAGACTACCTACCTGCAATTGGCCGTTAACTAGCCCCTAGTTGCAATTCAACCCCGACACGGTTCTATTTTTAGAGGGGGTGCAGTAAAAATACCCCCTGTGGCAACACATGACTGGGGAAAAACCCCGAAGGGCTATGTACTTCAGGTGGAATGTGAGTTATGATGATTTTAAAAATGGCGAATTTGAAGTGGTTTTGGACTTACAGGGTTAAGTAGTCGCCAAAACTTGTCAATTTAGGTACACGACACGACACGATTTACAAAAATGTGATCTTAGTAGCCCTAAAACCAGCAACAAATAGGTATAACACCAAACTTTCTGAAAATCTGAACTTTAATACTTGAAATCCGTATAGTTGTGCATTTAATTAGTTAATGTGACTGATCACATAAGAATTGACATAAAATCCAATTAAAATAATACCTTTTGTAACTGAACCAGGTAAATTTAAAAAAAAATTGAGCCCGCACAGCATCTATCTCCCTCACAGTGTAACGCAAACTCTTTCTATTTTGATTAGGGTTACAAGAAACAAAATACATAGAGTTGAAGGAGTCAGGAGTCTTGTTACGTTTTTGCATTGGAGCACACACAATCCTATACAGTCCCAAGTCTTCAAAAAAGCATTCCCCATTCAAATTCCAAAGAATAGTATTCCGAAGCGTTCGGTTACCGTTCGGAAAGTTTCGGCGGTCAAAAACAGGAGCCGATCGTAATATATCGGTCAGTTAGAAAGGAAAGCATGTAAACTAGCGAACGTTACTTTCTCTGTAAGTTCGTGTGACACATTACGAGCAAAGCTGAGCTATGTGCTAACGACTTTGACAATGGAATGTGTTAACAGTCGCTTTTTTGGTTGAAGGAGGTTCGAAGATATATTTACGTTGCATTTAAAACAACATAGTTTAGGCATCAATGTCTAGAAGCTGTTAATTTAATTTGTGTAGAATCTTATCATGAAAGGGCTTTGTGAAGGTTGATTGAAGAACTATATCTATTTACTACCAGTGCGAACTACATCCCAAAACAAAATACAGTTTTTCAAAAAAACTCCTAGAACTATCCCATTGCTAAGTCCAAGGTCCTTCGAGCCGGATCACTCAACTTCCAAATAAACCATTACGAAGCTAAATACTTATCCATATCTCTTTGATTATGATGCGTTATCACTTATTTGGTGCACCGATATCTCAATAGTTAACATGAGATTTGAAAGCAGATTTACAAATTGGAGATTACTGTCATTTTGACAGAAATCTTGAGGTCCTTGGTTCTATAAAAACCCTGTAAAAAATAAGAAGATACTCGATACAGTTGGCAACAAATTCGCACAGCTAAAGATAAGAAGTAACATTATAATATATTCATCTTCAAGTGATTTCATCAAATTTTTAAACGGAACACCAAAAATTTTTGTTTCGTGATATTAAAACAATATTAATTTAAAATGATTACGTCTAGGACTGCAGATTTGACTCATACTGGTGATTTCCGCCACCTTCTGTGGGTACTTTTGCACTCCTAGAGATTTGTGAGTTTGTGACATTTGGTGTCCACAACAAAAGTCTAATTCAATTTATACCTCAGGTCAACAAATAAGGCATATCACATCACCTGGCTTGTGCACAATTTTCCAGAGTTTGTGGGTAAACACTCATTGATTGACGCCACTCGTTATAGTTTCTGTTTTTAAGAACATTCTATCGATTTCAATCAGCTTCAGTAGGAGGCATAAGATCTTTCTTAGTTTAGATTGTCTCTGAATAGAAGGTCTAGTGGCCGCAAGCGTGACGTATGCGGTTTGATTCCCAGGTCGGACAAAGTGTTATTGAGTTTTACCGTCAGGAATTTCTCAGTAGCAGTCACTGAGTCTGGATTCGTGCCCGGTTGGTGTCAATAGGCTCGCCCCCTATTATATGGGACTTAAACATAACTGGAGTAATTTATCTTATGTCATCGAAGAAGGTGTTAATATCGTCACCCAATAAGGAACCGTACTTCCATACGATCCATCCTACTACACTACGTTTACACAATAAAAACTACTGATTGATTGAATTCTACTTTTAGTTAAGCTTCATCTCGGAAACTGCTGGGGCTCAGTTGCAGTGCAAATTCAAAATTGTTGAAATGTAACAACTAATCTGCAAAACTACACTTCGTCCTCGGAAAAGCTTACGGCAACCAACATCAAACCAACCGGCATGTCCTAGAACCAAAAATTCGAAGACATGTGACATCTACCAATCCGCACTGGGCCCGCGTGGTGGATTATAGCCCATTCCCACTCATTGAGAGGAGGCCGTGTACATTAGAGGCTGGTGATGATGATGAACCAACATCAAGGCAGGGTAAAATGGAGCTTAGAGGGATGAGTTTGGACTTCTTTAACCAATAGTTAAATACTGGTGCTTAGCAGGTCGATTCAAAAAGCAGTGAAAATAAAGCAGGGAGGACTTTGCCCTGCAATGGGAAAATACTGGCATAATCATAATGACGCGTACATAACAAACAAAAATCACGCCTGTAATCCCCGAAGGCTTAGGCAGAGGTGTAACTAATAGTACACCCATATTTCGCCAGTTATATTTAAGTCCCATGTAATAGGGGACGAGCTTATATAGCCATCAACCGGGCGCAATTAATAAATAAATATATCGCTGGACATTACACACAGCGCCATCTAGTGCCACAATAAGCAACGAGGCTTGTGTCGTGGACGCCAGATAGTTGATATACTACATAGATTCTTTTTGTTTGTAAATACATACTTATTATACATATAAACATCCATGACTCGGAAACAAATGTCCATGCTCAACACACAAACATTTGCTTCTACCGGGATTCGAACCCGGGACCCTAAGAACGTAAGGCAGCGTCACTACTACTGCGCTATTCGGGTCGTCATGTATTCCAAACTCTGTGGCTGGTACTGCAATATATATTTGCCCGACCGGGGAGTCGAACCCAGGACCTCTTGCTCAGCAGTCGTGCTAGCTAGCCAACGAGGCAGTTATGACGCGTAATCATGTTCAAATCTTCAATGTTTAGCACGATAGATGCTATACACGATAGTGCATGAAACAGGAACTATTTTTCAAGATTAAATGCGTCGAAGGCTTAAAGTTTACAGCATCCTACAATATGTCAAAAACAGTACGGAATTCACCGATACGATACGCAGAATTGTCACAGCAAAAATATATTAACATGTCAAAGTATTTATAGTAACGAGATAACAATCAATTGAGGATTTTGTCCCGCTTATCAATTTAATACTTAATTGTCAGTATCACACATTTCTATTTGTGAGACGCCGGTGTTATTTTTGGAATTATTATTTCCCCTTGTATTATGTATTTATCTGATAAGGCTATGTTTCTATACGTACGTCATTGTATTGTGTAGGCGAGATCAGTTTGTGCATTTCTCTTTACTGTCAAGTGCACAAGAAAATGGGAGGGTTTTGTTTTGCTGTTTTTGGCTATAAGGACCAGATTTCCATGGCATAAATTTTGTGGTATCTATTTTGTTGCTTATGAGGAAAACTGGTCTCAAAAATATTGTTCTTAAAACAAAAACATGCATTGCACATTGTCATCTATCTCCCATCACTTCAATGGAACAACGACGGTTGACGACCCGAATGGCGCAGCGGTAGTGAGGCTGCCTTACGTTCTTAGGGTCCTGGGTTCGAATCCCGGTAGAAGCAAATGTTTGTGTGATGAGCATGGACATTTGTTTCCGAGTCATGGATGTTTATATGTATAATAAGTATGTATTTACAAACAAAAAAGTATCTATGTAGTATATCAACTATCTGGTGTCCACCATATAAGCCTCGTTGCTTAGTGTGGCACTAGATGGCGCTGTGTGCAATGTCCAGCGATATTTATTTTTTTATTTTTATTTTTTAACTATATCTATAGGCGTATGAAATATATGGCGCGGGAAATATGCAAAGAACCGTGTTTTGTGCATGGCGACAAAATACGATTCTTCGCATATTTGCCGCGTTCAAGAAAAGCTTGAGCAGTGGCCTATTGACCGCTACACTTGCACATGCACTCTTTACGACTACCTCTAGCCACATAAATGGCCTACCACACAAACAGAACCAGCCTAAAGTAACGTTTCTGATACGTCTGGGCCACAGGCATCCTTTCTCTGAGGGCCGGTATCTACCACGCGAGCATAGTACGGTTTGGTAGATGTCAAATGTCTTCGAATGTTTGCTTCTAGGAAATATCGGTTTCTCCACGACGTTCTACAAATGGCCTATGTTTCTATGAACCGTCGAAAGTGTTAAGCAGACGTATCAACCGAAGCAAAAACACCTTACAACTACATTTGGCATAAATCCACGGCAATAAACACTGTTCAAATTGCAGTGAACGGTGCTTGACAGCCTGCCAAGCTATCGGCCAGCTATTAGTACAACTATAACGCACAAAAACCACTTCCCACGTAATACTTAGGCATGGAGGCGAAATTTGCGTATTTACATTGGTTTAAGGTGAAAGAACATAGTTTTAGCGAGAGATTTTCGCAGAACCTTAACTTCTGAAGCCAGAATCTTAAAATGCGAAAGGAAGGGTTCACTAAAAATATTATGTCACCCCTAAAAAGTGATTGGGGCATGCAGGCTGTGGAAAGCAGAGAACGGAGCGTAAGTCATAAGCACGATGAAGAAGATTTGCTTAAGCTTGCAAATGGAAGGTGTCATACTACAACCCCTTAAAAGTCAGCCCAGGCAGACTGGCTGCAGAAGGCGAAGAATCGGGTGCGTGTAACACCCGGATTGGGCCCGTGTCGAAGAGGACATTACGCAAAACCTATGTGAAAGTTTAGAAGCAACTTTTGCTTGCGCGATGGTTTGTAAGGATCATAGCAAAACTAGAGGCTGCCTAGGGAGGGCCGGAAGTACCTACATAATATGGACCAACAAAATGCTTCGCTTTTTTGGTATAAATCACTGGACGCCTGAGGGACGACATCGCCTTCGAGGTGGACCTCGACGGCGATGTCGTGTGACGACATGCTCTCGCACTTAATAGGTTTGGAAGGAGAAAAGGGAATCTTTTGCCAAATAATTGGACACAAAGTACGCTACAAAAAACTTCTCGATGTACCTAATTACGTAACAGAATTCCTATGACTCACGGCAGGATAAAAAGTAACAATGGTACAGGAAAAAATTAAGGTAAAAACATACCGTTTTGCAACACGGGTTATCAACGCTGATTTAGGGAAACTATGAGTTCAATAGCGTCATTGATTGGTAAAAGACTGTGTGTGAGGTCACTAACCCGCCCAGTTTGCGTCTATGGATGGCAATATGGCGGCAAAATGACGACAACCATGGACGTTCGAAGGGGAAATTGACGTAATAGCTCCTGAATGAACGGTGTTATCAACCCATGGTACATGGATGAGTTCATGTACCATAAGTTAGAAAGAGGAAAAAAGAACATTCTTTTAGATACCCGGAGTCCTAATAAACTCCTATTAACTGGGAGCATAACTTGCGAAATGCGGATGTACGGTACCTCTGCCTTCTTCTCTGAAGAATTAGGCATAATAGCTTCACAGAATCAGCCGATAATGTTCGCACTGCTGGGAAGCAGGTCTTCTCTATGTGATCCCTCTCTTGGAGAGTATGCCGTATAAAACCACGCGAGCCGGCCCGGTGCTGAATGATGGACGATGATATCTTCGAATTTTTGGTTCTAGGATATGCTGGTTTCTCAGGATGTTTACCTTGCTTTGAGAGTAGTGGTGATGAAATATGTGACACAAAGTAATCTGGATAGCCACGACACAAAACCGCCAAAAGTTGAGAGATTTGGAAGAGACTTACACTCAGCATTGGGTGGCCATAGGTTGAAGAAGAAGGAAATCTGGGTCGAAACCACGTCAACCCCCGTAAGTTGAAGCCCTTACCATTACATCTGCTCTGATGTAATGTTAAGTATTAACCACAGTGAGTAAGAAGGCGGCATGCGGTTTTTATTCGATGATAACTAGGACGAATGAACGATCATGACTATGTCTGTTTTCTCGGGTAATCCCCTACTAGCCCAGTAGCCTTTAGGTACTCTCTGGTTGTTAGAAACCGCAGAAAGGTGGTAGATACTATTAGGATTTTTTCTTTAGAAACATCACGTCTGTTTTCACGGAAGGGTTTACCAGAAGTTTACCAATAGTACACCCATATTTAGCCAGCAATGTTTAAGTCCCATCCATCATCCCATGTAATACGGGGGCAACGTTACCGGGCAAAACTTCAGAGCCAGTTGCAGGAGTCGCAGTTCCGAGCTGTTGGTGAGAAATTGAAGAAATGGTCTTTGATAGTTTTTGGTTCAAAGAAGAAGTAAGCCTGAGTATGTTTTGAGCACTAAAACCTACGTTTGATTAAGAAAAACTTCATAACATACAAAACTGCTATACTCCAGGGCAGAAGTGTATAGCACACCCCCATAGAGTTTAAGAACATTTGCCCAGAGGGTTTTATTTTGTGAGTGATTCAAGAATATCAATTTATGCCTGGCTACCATAGGTTAGATGGGATGTACGTAGGGTGAGTCTGAGAGCATTTAGATTTTAAATATGATTTGATGACCGTGAATAAAAAAATAGCTAGAACAAACAGTAATTTCTGCTATCCCTATTAACTTTTCTCGTTGTCAATTATAATGCCGTAAACAACATTCCTTAGTAACTATGTTAATTACTTAGGTTTGTAATTAAGTAGTCTTCAACAAATTGACTTATTTGTTGTCAAATGTTGCGACACACGAGTCCGCTCGATTTTTGTCTTAACAGGAGGGAGGGGATTCATTCAAAGTATTTATTATAATCATTTTTTTTTAATGTCCGTAACATTAAAAAAAAATGATTATAATAAATACTTTGAATATATATATATATACTATGCTGAGATTGGCCTTTTGGGCGCGTATTTTTTTGTTTTGTCTTGTGCGAGTCAAATAAATACTTTTGTGTGTCGACAATTCCAGACTCTGGGCTACTACTGGTAAGCCCCGATTAACACTTTGCCGGACCTGGCAATCAAACCCCAGACCCCAAACAGGCAGCTACAATAAAAGTAGGATTATATTAATTTACATGAAATTTTATTCATGTGCTTCGATCGCGACCTCGCCAAATGACCTGTCTTCTATAGAGAGCAAAAGTAGTGGGTAAATCCCGATAATATGCTCGGGAAACATAACATCACGCCTATATTAAATGAGAGATAAGATAGAGGTATCAACATTTGGAGAATTTTGGTTTAAGATCACGTAATAGCTGCCAGCCTAATCTTTTTCCGCCATGTTAGGGTCAACTCCCATATTAGGAGCGAATGCCTATCTGACCTCTGAAACCGACTTACTGGGCAATACGATACCCCTTGGTAAGATTGTTTGTCGGACTTTCAGGATACCCACTACTTTGTACGACTGTCCATCAGATTGATACTCTTACTACGACTTGGCGCCTGGTAACCTACGGTCAGCATTCGTGTATTATATATATAACTAGCTGATGCCCGCGGCTTCGCCCGCCCGCAAATTATATACTAAAACCTTCCTCTTGAATCACTCTATCTATTAAAAAAACCCGCATCAAAATCCGTTGCGTAGTTTTAAAGATCTAAGCATACATAGGGACAGACAGATGCGGGCGACTTTGTTTTTATAATATGTAGTGATAGTGATAGTGATAATGATAGCAGTGATAGCAGTGATAGCCTAGTGGTGTGACCATCGGATTGCCAAGTCATAGGTCTCGAGTTCGAACCCAAGGCCCACTGATTTTTCGGATTCATGTGCGTATTGTATAATTATCACTTGCTTCGGTGAAGGAAAACATCGTGAGGAAACCAGCATGCCTGAGAGATATTTCTTGACGGCATGTAAAGCCAAGTCAAAGGCCCATATGGGCGGCATAAACCGACAAATCTTTTGTTCATCTGTCATTTTGTCGATTCAATGACAGATGAACAAAAGATTTGTCGATTCTCTTTCGTGTCTACGGTGGTCATGCTAAGCGGGCAGGTTAGGCACTAACCACACGATAAAGAAAGAAAAAGTATTCGCGTTTGCGACCACTACACTAGTGTACAAGTATGATTTTTAGTACCAAAAGGTTATTACAACCTACTTAGTGAAGTTTTGTACTTTTCTGATTAAACCTTGAGTGAGTGGAGTGACTGGATACTTTTTTTTTTGCTGTTGTATTGATACCGATCTAAAAGCTATCAGATAGTGTATTGTATATTTGATAATAGCTGAGTGAAATGTCTTGTTTTCGTGTTGGCCAGCCCAAAATTAGAAATGGGAAAAAGTTGCTAAATATAAAAGTAGGTACATTCAACAATTATAAGGTAGTATTCAACTGTTTGTAAATCATTGGTTGCACATACATACTTAGTATATGTTCTCTTTCTGTGTCCTGGGACGCGAGGCCTTCGCTTTATGAGAGGGAAACATTGATTGGTTTACATTTACAACAATTGTGTCTTGTTTAGAGCATTTCATAATGAGAAAGTATTAAAAAATATTTTATCATCTTTTTCCTGTGTTTTACTTATAATAAGCGGCTTATTCAAAAAGATTTTTTTTAAGTAATTTTGCTAAGAAATTATGTAGGTAATTAGGTAACTTCTTTTAACTCAGTTTTCCTAGGGTCCCTGCTGTCTGACATAATACGCCTTTTTACCATAAAATGTACCTACTTCAAGCCTGTTTGCCATGTTGATTTAAGGTGAATGCTCCAACCAGCCTGCGAAATTCAAATTTTCTTACGTTTTTTGCAATTTTCAGGCCAGTGCTAGGTTGAATAATAATTAGAATATTACTCGCGGCTGTAAGCCGTATGTAGTTACAGAATTATAATCATCAAAATAATCAATACAACCCTCCTTTTGATGAATATAATTCTGTAACTACATACGTCTTACAGCCGCGACTAATATTCTAATTAACACACAACCTAGCACTGACCTGCAAATTGCAAAAAACATGAGTCAATTTGAATTTCGCGGGCTACTCTGGAGCATTCACCTTAAGTTACTTTCTAAATAAATTGCTTACCCCATTATCAATATCTGCCACAATATTAGGCCACGTTTTATAAAGATGGCCATGAATGTGTCAGAGTGAAAACAGCTGATATTGATACATAGTTAATTATTTATAGTTTAATGCCACTAAGTTGTAGTAAACAGAGAGTAGTATTGATAAGATTTTTTGAGGAGCTTGTGGCTAACTAACAACAGCCGTTCGGGTCGATCTTCAAGTTAAGCCTTGCTTGCTAAAGTTGATCTGTGGATGGGCGACCATCCACTACACACAGAGGTTCCTCCGTGCCTCGGAAAGCACTTTAAGCCATTGGTCCTGGCTGTCATTTGTAGATCTTTGACAATCGTTAGGTAGTCAGTGGCTCGAGAGTCTGACCACCAGTCTTACCAAGGGGTACTGTATAACCCAGTACTGGGTTGTGGAGGTCAGATAGGCAGTCGCTCCATGTAAAATACTGGTACTCAGCTGCATCTGGTTAGACTGGAAGCCGACACCAACATAATTGGGAAAACGCTAGTCAGATGATGATGATATTTTTTTGTTCTATGATTAGTGTTAATCTACTAGACAAGTAGACACTAGTCTAGTAGATTAACACTCATACCTACTTTCATATCCAAATCTGTATGCAATTGCTGTTGTTTCCAGTTACGCAAATATCAACTATATGTTGGAATTTATTAAGTTGGTTTCAGAATGATTAGTAACCATTGGAGAGTTATATTTGTTTTTGAGTGTATCGAAAATTGTATATTTAAATTTCAACAATAATAAAGTTGTCATTTCCCAAAAAAACAATCATTTACATTTTTGAACTTGCAAATGCATAGACAGTGAATGTACAGTCAACCACACATCAGTGGCAACATTTGCTCTACGAAAATCGCGCTTGCTGCTAAGACATAAAGGTGGTGTCATAAAGATAGCTGTTCAGATGGGCTGATAGCCACAACCAATCATAGGTGGACAATGACTGAAGAAGTCTATTGATTTACAATAACAGACAGGTTTTATGTTTGTCATAATTCCCCAAAAGTCTTGCCTTGAAGGTCTAATGGTTCCAAGTGTGACTGCTGAGCCAGAGGTTCTGGGTTCAAACTGTGAAAGGCAATAGACAATTTTTTTTAATTGTTGGCCTTTTTTTGCTCTTAGAGATTTTTTTTTAACGGTTTATATTGTTTTTTTTTTATTGTAATATCATAGTTTATTTTCTTAAAACCTTAATATTGCATAATAATTATGATCTCATAAGTTTAATATTATCCATATTAATCACACAAACATCTAGAATGTTTGTGTGATAATGTTTTTATTGATGCATTACGTTGACATTACAAGCCTAGGTTCAATTAATGGAAAATTCCTGCTCATAGGCAGCAAAGCTGGATAGTTGACAGCACTAATGCAAAAAACCGGCTAGTGCGAGTCGAACTCGCGCATGAAGGGTTCCGTACTATCATATAATATATTTTTCATTATTTGTTGTTATACTTAGCAGTAACAGAAATACATTATCTGTGAAAACAACTGTCTAGCTATTACGGTTCATGAGATACAGCCTTTTACCCTTTGGGTACGGAACCCTAAAAAAGGAACTGCAAAGGCCAGTATGAGGTAGCACAGGAACAGTACTCGAAAGAACTAAGGGATAGCCTTTTGCCAAACTCAGAAAGAAAAAGTAGGATTAGCAACACCAAGGTGTGAATATACTCTGATACCCTCAGAATACAAAATAATATCTTTTTTTACTAACAATAAGCTGTTCTGTTGGATTTTGAACTCTCAATGCTAACCCAAATATTGTAAATCCTTTAGGTGTGCTTATATTAAGTGTAACTTAATGATAATGAAAATTAACATTTGATTATGTTTATTTTTCTAGTAAGATGTGGTACATTGACTTAAAAATAGTTCATACTGTGGCAAAAATATGAGCAAAGTGATAGCAAGCTAAATGGCTAGATCTTTTAGACATATTCAATCTAAAACGGTTATCTTTCAAATAGTAGGGTCTAGAGATCAGACTCTCCATGTAAAATACTGGTATTCAACTGTATCCGTTTGGACTAGAAGCAAAAAAAACAACATACTTCAGATGATAAGAAGGGCAAAGAGAAATGCAACATTGCAACCAAAAAAAAATGCACCCACACCTGTAATGTTCTTCATTTAAATTCCACTCAAAGAATTTAAAAATAAGAATGCACAATGGTATGCTACTGAATTATTTTGGCTTTAAACACTACAATGTCAATTTGGTTGACATTAAATAAATAGTGATTGCATGTTATGTTTACATTACTATAAGACCTTGGTTTTTAGTGTTTGGAGACATTTTATAACATAGGGTTTCATAATGTTGTGTAGAATTCTAAAAAAAGAAATAAATTTATGGGACATCCCTATTTTGCTAACTGAATTGTGATTGCATGGGATTAATTAATTGTTCACTATAATATAATATTATATTATCAATATGAACCAGTTAATTAATTACTGTTAATTTATATTTATTAAATTACCTGATAATTATTTAACTAATTATTGGCTAAATCAGAATAAGGATTGAACTAAATTATTGTATTAGAATTTATGTCCATTGAATTTCTGTTTGCGTTACCACATGTTACTCATAAGTTACAAGCTTTTATTAAACACTTCTGCCCAATCATTGGAACAACTGTCAAGACTTAATTCACTGTAAACTGTGATATTTGACAGCCGTTTACGACATTACAGAATTTCAGAATACGCCATCATTTCTGTCACCTACACTATTACATTTTATAGCTTTGATTGCTCAGTGAAGACCAAAAATACAGAAAATTCAAAGAGTAATAGGGCTTATGGATTGAAAGTCCTTATAATAAATAAATAAATAAAATAAATATCACTGGACATTAACACACAGCGCTATCCAGTGCCACACTAAGCAACGAGGCTTGTGTCGTGGACACCAGATAGTTGATATACTACATAGATACCTTTTGTTTGTAAATACATACTTATTTACATATAAACATCCATGACTCGGAAACAAATGTCCATGCTCATCACACAAACATTTGCTCCAACCGGGATTCGAACCCGGGACCCTAAGAACCAATATTCATTTTTGAAGATGATAGACGCCTCATTGGTTCTCTAGTTTTCAAATCTAGAATAGGTTAATGTTTTGCCTAATACGTTGTCAGTTACAATATGACACTTGGATCATTTAACATTCAAAGTACCAACTCTGATTTAAGTACCGGCTCACAGTTATTATTCATTGTCAATGTAAAGGTTATAATTTATTACACCCTACCATAGATATTTAAGGTAATGTAATCGGTTTTTCAATTAGTCTAAAGACAATGAGATTAAGAGGAAAAAATAATAAGCATTAAAATTGGGGAAATTTTGTGGTGTACTGGGAATTTGTTTTTGAATTTTTACTAGGATCTATAACGGGTATTTTAGTAAGGAGACTTATGAAAAGTGAGTGTTGAAATTGTAACTGTAACTGCCTGTACAGTGAGGATTAACACATAACTATGCTATTGTTTATCTTTTCGCCTTGATAGTAATTGTAGAAATATTTATTTGAATTTGAAGTGCTACAGAATGAATGAATGACAAAATATCACTTGACTGCCAAGGAGTTGGAGTACCAAGACTTTTAGGTGTAGGACCTTTTTGGTAGGATAGACAAGGAGGACTTACCAGCAGGTGGGAGTGGCGTTATCCACCGTGTCTTGATTGGGCTGCGAAGGAGACTCGGCTCCCCGCGCGCCGCCCGCCACAGAAGAAGCCGTCGTGTCGCTCTGCCCCCTCACTGCGACCGCATCATCACGTCACCACGACCACAACACGCACTGCTATTATCTCGAGCTCACTGACACTAGTTGCATCTCAACCTGAAAATCACCACACCACAAACTCGTATCACAGCCTCGTAGCAAGTCCTAGCACCCGCGGCCACCGGAACACCACAGACGTGCACTCACACTGCCCCGGATTCGGACTCAAACCAACTCCGAGCACTGAGATCACGCCCTGATATCACCACACACGATTTATCCCACTAAAAAATGGCAACCTTTGCCACTAATAACCGAGTCGACTCACTACTTCACCATGGAATACTGTAATATTTATAAACTTTCACAAGTTAATTATAGATCAGACGTTACTATTAACGTTTGAACATAAGTAAAAGCTGAGAAAATAATATTTATAAATAGCTTCGGATTATTTTGATACAAATCTATATCGGTGTATCACTCAATACACACCCCTGATTCGGGCGGAGTGGATCCTCTTCTTTCTCTTTACGAGACGTTTAACATATGAAAATTAGCACGGATTAGTTAATATTACTACAATTATATGACCTACACCCTGATAACTACAAAGACATTTTGTAGCAATGACAGCAATCCGTATCGGCTTCACAGAACCTATAGAAAAAAATCAACATGTCGCCTCCTGTGATATTGCAAGGTATTTTATCATTCAAACTTCAGTCAAAATCGAGATAAAGGGGCGTGGTCATCGAGAATCGAGAAGATATTCCATCCATGAACGACAGAGATAAACAATGTCAGGTTCTGTGCATTTTTGCAAAAAAGATATTCAATGTTTTAGTCTATCAATAAAACATGTTTTTAACGTTGATTCTGTGCAGATTTTTAGAATTTCGGAGGAAAATACATTTAAAATAAAGTATGATAGTTGGATTTTATTTTAATCGACTAAAACATCCGCGATACTATTCTTAATTTTTTTAAACTTGTATTAAGTTGTAAGCAATGCATTTTATGTTCTGCGATACTGTGATGGTAATTAATTCATTTTCTTTACCTAATAGCAAAAAAAAAATCATAATTCATCGACCATATTATTTTCGAACCATTACTTTCTGGAAAAAATTGCATTTTCTTGTAAGTCCAACACTGTTCCCTCTCCCTCCTCATTTGTCTATGCCAGGTAAGAACGAATGACTTCTTCATTGAATGACATAACGTGACAGCTGACTGAATGAAACACAAACAAATGTCACAAAGTCGTTCAAATGGCGCGAGGCGATTTATTTGTGGTTGTGGATGATGAATTTATTATTTGTAAACGTTTTGTTGTATTAAAATAGATATTTTAAAGTGAAACATAATAAAATATTAAAATGGCAACGAATAACAAAACTTTGCACCTGATAGCGTCCAAACTTGGACTTGGCGAGGAAGAAAAAGTTATACAGTACGTAAACAAAACACGTTTCATATAAACTTGTATTTTAACGAATTTAATAACAAGCTAACGTTTAGTATCTACTCACACTCTTTACTATCATAATAAACACCTTTGTTATAGTATTTTGCTAAAGTATTGGATGATTTGTTTATCTATAGGCGGCTTCGTGAGGCCGAGCCTCGTGAGTGTGGACTTTTAATAAACTCACGAGACTCGGCCACGCGGCTCTAGTGGGGATGGGGACGCCGCTTAGGGTCACGAAATTGTTTTAAAAAATTACAACCTTCTAAACTAACTGGTCTTGGTAATTTATTTCATTGGGGTACAAAAAATAAGCTGCATTTATACTGGATGTACCTCCAAAAGGTTGTCTACCACTCTGATGGATGCATCACAATGTAGTTCCTAAGAAGTCTCTACTAAGTTTTTCCAATGATAACGAGAATGCATATAGACTTTAAGACCATAATTGATGTGTCAAAAAGATGGACTGTTGCAGTTTGCAGCCAAGCCAACCACTCATCATCTGCCTAGCCTTTTCCCAACTATGTTGTAGTCTGGTTCCAGTCGTACCGGATGCTGTTGTTTTAAAAAATTACAACCTTCTAAACTAACTGGTCTTGGTAATTTATTTCATTGGGGTACAAAAAATAAGCTGCATTTATACTGGATGTACCTCCAAAAGGTTGTCTACCACTCTGATGGATGCATCACAATGTAGTTCCTAAGAAGTCTCTACTAAGTTTTTCCAATGATAACGAGAATGCATATAGACTTTAAGACCATAATTGATGTGTCAAAAAGATGGACTGTTGCAGTTTGCAGCCAAGCCAACCACTCATCATCTGCCTAGCCTTTTCCCAACTATGTTGTAGTCTGGTTCCAGTCGTACCGGATGCAGTTCAATACCTTAATTTTACATGGAGCTACTGCTTATCTGACCTCCACAACCCAGTTATTACTGGGAAATAGGATGCCAGATAAGCCTTGGTAAGACTGGTTGTAGACTTTTCAAGCCACTGACTACCTGTAACGACCATCAAAGATCTACAAATAACAGTTGTGACGAATAGCATATTATGCTTTCTGAGGAAAGGAGAAAAGTCGGTATGTAATGGGTGGTCACATCCACCGACCAATCTAGGCAAACACGGCTTAACCTAAAGATTGATCCTAGTGACTGGTATTATTTAACCACTAATCTGTTATGATCTCTATGCTGAGCCCTGTTGTATCTAATTTCAGTAAAGCGGCAGAGCTGGAACGTCTGCTGCAGACAAAGAATATGGCAGGCAGCAACATGAGTGACACCAGCAAAGTTGTCATATGCTTGGACTTGGCTGCTTCTATGTTGGGGGCAGATTTAGACATAGTAAGTTGTTTTTACTGGTATAGTATTGACGGAGTAGGTTCGGAGATGGCACCAGTCATTTGCAATGTTATTTGACTCAGAAAGCATGTTAAGCTGTTAGAGGTTGGACAGTTGTTACAGGTAGGTAGTCAGTTGAAAGTCTGACAACCAGTCTTACCAAGGGGTATCGTATTATCAAGTACTAATTGGGTTTTGTAGGTCAAATAGGTAGTTGCTCCATGTAAATTCCATATCATAATAATCTACCACCACTAGAACCTTTTCATTGAAATTTTTCATTTTCCACATAGAAATTTTTCATTGGTTATTGAAAACATTGTTTACCACAAAAATGCAATATGTACACATTGAAAATGTATGGAACAGTGCATTATAAAAAAAAACTACTAAAAAAATCATGCATGTAAATGCATAATTTGATCACTCTATACAAAGCGTATTAACAACAGAAATATCAAAGTAAAATTATTTTATTATTATCTATAAAAAATACTAAGTTCATTTAAAACTGCTGATTAGACAGAGAGATCCGATACAGCGAATATGTGGTTCAGAATGATGTACTGAATTTATGTGGTAACCATTTTAGCATCGGTGTCCATGTGTACCCTTAACACTTACAAATCAACCACTTAAAATGTTTACCTCATAATTACAGAAAACAGCAATAAAATACTCCGGCCTCAAGCCCTCGGCTTACACAAACACTAAAAAGGTGGTCCAGAACCTTCTAGTACTGAACAGTGACAAGCTGACCACCAACATGCTGTGTCTGACGCTCCAATGTTCAGGAGTGCAGGAGCTCGCAGATAGGATCCTTGAGGAGTACCAGCGATTGGCTAAAGTGGTGAGATTGTTTTGTATATAATATAATAAATCTGACTGCCTCATTGGTGGAGTGTTTGCAAGTGTGACTGTTAGGCATGATAGTACTGGGTTCGATTCCCAGGTCAGGCAAAGTGTTATTGTATTGGTTTTTGATCAGGAATTTCTCAGTAACAGCCACCGTGTCTTGATTTGTGCTCGGTTGATGGCAATAGACTCGCCCCTATTACATGGCACTTAAAACATAAATGTGGGTGTACCATTAGATACACCTCTGCCTAACCCTCCGGGGATCACAGGCGTGATGTTATGTATGTTTTATCATTTCAATTATATTATAGCTAACTGCTGCTGGTAATTGTTATCTCTCAAAGAGTTTAAAATTAAATTGTCTTTGTTTTCAGGAAGTTGATTTGAATCTCCCTCAATATGTCTGTATGGCGGTGTACCACGCATGCAGGTAACAATTTTTTTCACATTTTAATATACATTTTGTTTTGTCTGGTCTGTGACATGATAAGACTATACCTTGAACTTACCAATGCATGCATATGTATGACAAACATCAACTTAAGCTAGAAACAATATTAATAAATAGAGAACTATGAACGTTCATCACAATATTATTACCTAGAAATGTAATTAAGGGGCTCCCCCATGCACACTAGCGCCAATTTAGTAAACAAAATCGGAACTCGTTAAATACACAATTAATATAAAATCTGATTGACAAAATCAATGCTTTAGAGTTCTAGATTATTGACGTCTATTTAATTCATTAAAATATACTTCACTGTAGTTACAGTTAGAAAAATTGCTAAAAACGGCAGTTTTTTTCCATTTTGTATCTGTAACGACAGTGAGCTATGTTTCAATGAGTTAAGCAGACGTAAATAATTTAGAAAACCAAATGATTGATTTTGTCAATCAGATTTTATATTAATTGTGTATTTAACGAGTTCTGATTTTTTTACTAAAGTGGCGCTAGTGTGCATGGGGGAGCCCCCTAATACACTAAATTAAAATAGACCATGGTAATTAAGCTGGATAGCAAACAATAACGAAAACTCTTTTTAGAAGCAGGGCCTTTTCCTCATGCAATGCATTTCTGTTACTGAAAGAAAGAAAGAAAAGGTATTTATTGTCCTGCTCATTTAAAACTAGTGGCTCAGCGCCACTGGCTGGCTCAAGCAAGGGTCAGGGGGAGGATCAGAATGCCATTCAAACTTAATATTTATTTAATAAGAACCTATTTTAATTCAAGGTTATAAATTTTACAGGGTCAACAAAGTAAAAGTACCAAAGAGTAAGATAATAGAGAAATCAAGACTGAAGCCTGCACAGTGGAGCAAACTGGACGCAGACTGGACTAAGTTTACTGACCTCCACTTCGCCGCTGCTAAGAAGAAAAAGGGACGGCTTCCTAAGAATGCTGTGGAAAATGGTAAATTAATAAATAGTATAATTAATAATAAAATAGAAATACTACTGTTATCTGTCATTTATTAACATAAGAATCATAACTTTCATTTACAGTTATCTGGTTTTCGATGTTTTGACACCATAAATGCTCATAATATGCAACAAAAATGCAAAAATCTGCAACATAAAATCGTCGACTTGAGCATGCAAATAAGCAAATGCTCAAAATATGCAACAAAAATGCAAAAATCTGCAACATTATGTTAAATTAATTACCTGCTACAAAATGTTTTTTTTTTATTTAATTTTCTCGTACTGCATTTTCGACTACATTTTTTTTATGAAAACCGTATTCAATTATATACGGTTACGGAATACGGTTTTCATAAAAAAAATGTAGTCGAAATGCCTTGTATTAAATTAAAATATTTTTAAAACTTGAAAGCAATCGATCTATTTCAATGGGCAATTTTGCACTATTTGAATTTAGGTGCTTTTTACATTTTGCCAGTTAGGAGCAGATAAAATTAAAGGAAACATGCCCAAATATGCAAGATATCCCGATTATAACTAAAATATGCATTATCTTCAAAAAACACCACAATATGCAATTGTAAGTGTGCATTAGGAAATAATTCGGTCTCTAATTATTATATAAAGACTAGCTGTAGCCCGTGACCTTCTTTCGCGTGAAATTATTTTAAAAAGATTACTTACTTATTTGAATTTGACTTAGTTAATAATATTAAGGGTTTTAATTTTTTTGCACGGAAGTCTAATCCTTTTTCCAAAATAAAAGTAGCCTATCTATCTGCTAAATTCCTGTCAAAATCGATCTAGCCATTTCGGAGATTAGCCGGATCAAACAGACAGATAATTTTTTTTAAAACATTACTCACGTTACGGCCGGGCGTGTTAAAAATTCTGATTCAGATGTGTGAAGACTTTTATTCTTTCCTCACAAGTAGACCCTGGGTCCCATTGTGGCTTGTGGCGCATAATTACACATAAGAACAAAATTCATTTTCGTCGATGAGTCTGTGTAAGAAAATATGTAAGGTTGTAAGGTTTAGAAATTTAGATGCTTCGTTATTTTTTAATTTATTTGTGTTTTTTAATCGTGACTAAAAATTATAGAATTTAAAGTATTCATTATACCTACTTACAAATCATCGACTAAATTCGTCGCTTGACCATGTAGGCAGCGTGGCCGAGTGGTCTAAGGCGCTGGTTTTAGGCACCAGTCCGAAAGGGCGTGGGTTCGAATCCCACCGCTGTCAAAACTTTTTATTTCCACACTTACCTAATTTCTCAATAAAATATTCATCCCTCAACCCCCTTGCCAAATTCGGCGAAAATTCTCAAATATTAATGTTTTTAAAATTTATTTTCAGTTGTAAATGAAGAAAACATGGATGTAGATATGCCAAAGCAAGAAGAGCCTCAACAGGAACGTATAGAACCTTACGATGACTGGAAAAAACGAATGCTAGAAGCGGCCTATAAGGAACTTAAGCAGCTAGAAAAAGTCGAGGCTCGAAAGAGCGTAACACCTCGAAAATCGCCTAGGAAGGCACCTCAGAAATTTTCACCTTACAAAAGTCCTACAAAATTGAATGGTGTGAGACTTCTATTTCCTATAAATTTATGATTGTAGTTTTATTTATTATTTTGCCATGTAATGTTACTTTTATTTTATTTTAATTATGGATTTGACATTTTTAGTTTTGTATTTTTTTTTATAATTATAATTGTATGTCGACTTTTGTGCTGCTTTTTTGTTATTATTTAAATTGTTAGTAGAATATTGCTTACCACATTTTAATGCTAATGGTTCATTATTTTAATTTGTATGATATAGGATCATACCCAGTAGTGTGGCTGAATGGAAAATAACATTGGGCTGTAACAATGATAACTAAATTATTTCTAAAAATGTTTTTAAACGAAAAAAAACGAAACCAGCTAAAACCATTAGGCCATGAAACCTGTCTTTTACAGCATTTACTATATCCTTCCATAATAACAATATTTGAAAAAACTATGGATTCTCTTGCAGACCCTAGGTTACTAATAAACTCGACAAATGAAACCATTCCGTTCAACGACCAAAGCAGGCCCTCATTAGCCTACCCTACGTCTTTGGGGTTCCTGTTCGTATTTACAACGCTCCTATTAGGCGTGATCGTAAGGGCTATAATGCTCTGGATCGGAATGTGCATTCCTTACCGAGTTATCATGTTTACTCTTGGCGGCTTCGCGGGATTTTGTGCCAACCGGTTCCCTACAATAAAGCCAATTGTTCATATATGCTTTATGGATGTTGATGTGTTGTTAATAACGTTTTTACCGCTGCTGATCTTTAGGACGTCCTATAGCGTTGATGCCCATTCGTTTTGGAGAAGTTTCCCTCAGATTTTGTTGGTTGGAGTACCAGGAGCTTTGCTGACGGCGTTAATGGTAGCTTTTATGGCATTTTACCTGATTGAAGCTACATGGGATTTCTCAACAGCATTATTATTTGGTATTGTGTGTTCTCCTATATATCCTTTGGAAGTTGTAAAGCAATTGAAGTCGATGTCAAAAGGGAAAAATATCAGCGTTCTCTTACTCGGGGAAGGATTACTAGGAGATGTGACGGTCATGATTGAATTCACAGCAGTTTTTGGATTTATAGGTGGTGCTTTAACTGAAGCTGGTGATATAACGTTATTTTTAATCCGTTACGCAGGAGGGGGAATTCTACTAGGAATAGTGATGGGAAAAATAACCGATACGTTACTATCGATAACTTATTACGATCTACTTTGTGCTGTGATTGTAACGTTGGCTGGGGCGTATTTGACATACTATATTGGTGAAAAGTTTTTATATGTATCTGGGTTGTTGGGGACAGTGATTATTGGTGTGCTAGTCAGTAATAAGAAGTCGACCATCGCTGGTGATGTGGAACAAGTGGTGTCCCAGTTCTGGATGATATTGGGCCATGTGGCCAATACACTGGTTTTCACCATGATTGGGGTCGTGATCTTTGAGAAAGTGAGTGATGTTATCAGTGTTCGGCAATTTTCGTTGATCTTCGTGACTTATACTACGGTTTATTGTTCGAGGTGAGTTGCTTGCATGTTGTAAATTGTACTTTATTTTGTCTTGTCAAAGGTTGGGTTTACATTGATATCAATCACGATTCACGGGCTAACATTAGCATTATCAGCTTTTAACATAGCCACTGTTTCTGGTCACTGATTATAATATTATCCACAAAATTAATCGGCGAAACTGGTAGACGAGTTTTGCTATGTAATTTAATTTAACCTTGTATAAGGGCATAAAGTGGTATAATGTTGTAAGGTTGATGGTGTACGCCGCAATGACGCCTCTGCTACGCCACATAGGGTATGGCATGACCTGGCAGCACTGTATGTTGTGTGTGTGGCACTGTATTGCACTGTTTCTCATATTATAATGTTGTAAGGTTGATGGTGTACGCCGCAATAGCTCCGCTGTTGCGTCACATAGGGTATGGCATGATCTGGCAGCACTGTATGGCATAACGTAGCAGCACTGTATGGCATGACGTGGCAGCACTGTATGGCGTGTGTGGCACTGTATGGCACTGCCTCTCATGTGATAAATTTTGTAAGGTTGTTGGCTCATATGATAATGTTGTAAAGTTGATGGTGTACGCTGCAATGACGCCGCTGCTGCGCCACATAGGGTATGGCATGACGTGGCAGTACTGTATGGCGTCGGTCTGGCACTGTATGACACTGTTTCTCATATGATAATGTTGTAAGGTTGATGGTGTACGCCGCAATGACGCCTCTGCTGCGCCACATAGGGTATGGCATGACGTGGCAGCACTGTATGGCGTGTGTGTGGGGCGGGCTTAGAGGACCGCTGTCTCTCTGTTTGGCGCTGATCGTGCTGCAGACGCCCACGGTTTCGAATGCCGGAGAGGTAAGTCCCTAACTATCTATTAAAACATTTGTCTAAGCTTACCTACCTTCGATCAAGAATAATCTTTTTTTTTCGGTTGGGAAATCATCAAATGACTCCTCTGGGCGGAGCAGGAGGGAGTGTCAGACTTTTTCTGACTAAAACCCATCCATGTTCCTTCATCGCCCTTTGTGTTCCGGGGCCACGATATCTCTTTCGAACAGTCCCGCAACGCATCAAGAATAATCTTAGACCTTGAGGAATGTCCTAACACGCCTTTTAGAAACGTAACTGGACGCATCGTACGCTAAACCTTTAGAGTATAATTGCACGCGCGTGCCCTCCACGCCAAGACACAATTTCACCTACCATTTTGACACATATTTGTGCAGGGTACGCGCTGGCTTGTCACGTATATGTGGCAATGGCAGACAAAAGGTCCCTTTGGCTGGTAAGGATGTACGTATACGTTTCTCTTTTCTAGATCTTCATAATCCAAACAGCAGGTCTAGTAATCCTCTCCCTCCTAATAAACGCGACGAGCATGACGAAGGTCCTGAAGATCATGGGTCTAGCAGAGATCTCGTTAGCCAAGAAAGCGAACATGACTAACTGCGTCAAACGCATCATGATGACGAGGGACCGATGTATCTCTATGCTGAAGATGGATAAGTTTCTCGCTGATGCTAACTGGGACTTGGTGTCGGGAGGTAGGTAGACCCTAAACATGCCAGTTTTATAGGTGTTCTAGGCGGTTTCCTGAAGAACGTCGTAATACGAGTAATAAGCTAGTTACCACCATCAATAAATTGCAAATCTATTTATTCCGTCAGTTAGAGTATTGGAAAATGGGGTGCGATGTCAGAAGTCCTCCACGTGTGTCGGTCATCGGTCGCCGGCCTCTTCAGGTGTAATTTTGATAAAGCAGATGCCCGTCCTTCAAAGTCATCTCTCCCTTCCACCAGGCACTACAATAAAGCACCCCTACCAGCTCCAAATGTCCGGTCGCGACGACGACGATGAGGACGACACGTACATGGGGTACCACTACACCACCTGTCCCGACTGCGAGAGGGAGATACCCAACGAGCCCACCAAGAAGGAGTTCGCGGAGATGGTCAAGTAACATAATTACTGTTACTGTTAGCTGCTGGGCAAGGCCTCTTCATGTCTTCCAGTTATTTCGATCTAGAGCTAATGTCGGCCACTGGTCATTGACTTTGTCCAGCTCGTCCCGCCATCTTCTGCGAGATCTGCCGCAACACCTTCCTGGTCATAAATACTTATCGTTTCATCACAATCATTGTTTTCTTTGACAGGCATTTTAAAGAGGTTTTGACAAAATACATACCATCATCTCACATTACTCAGGACTGTCACAATAGTCTATTATTCTTCCGCAAACAACCGTGACTCCAGGGTTAGCGTCTCAATGAGCTGGAAGTACAAAGATCAGGGGACTGTACTCGCGCGACGATGTGGCTGAAACTCAAAGCGTTTATTTCAAATATACCTGTGACAGGCACTTTTGCATAATTAAAAATAAGCTAACCATAATCCAGAAAATAGATCACATGGAGAAGAATTGGCAAGAAACTCCAAGGAAAGTCTCTTCAAAACGAGTTAGATATAACATAGTTCTGGGTACAATATTGTTGCTTCTATAATATGTGAGCATAATGACTTAAGGCACTATATTTTACTGGAACACAATGACACTTAGGTTCGACAAAAAATGGTAGCATCCCTAACTAAAACAACTACACTGAAAAACTACTTTAACGCCAAAATGTTCCCCACAATCCAGGGAAGCCAACCAACGTGTTTTAAAGGCCTTAAAAATATCGTACTGGCGGCAATACGAACATGGGAAGATCAGCAAGGATGGGGTCAGAATGCTGGTACAGGCAGTGGAGGTAGCTGCGGACTCTGATGACGGCAGGGTCAATCTGGACCAGCTGGGGTTGCTCTGGAAGCCTAAGGTAAGGTCCTTTACAGCTCCTCTTTGCTAAGGTCCCATGTAGCTGGTGGTATTGTTAATGTTGCTGGGGACTTTGTGGTAGGTTCCATGCAGCTGAAGACTGCCCATGTAGGTGAAGTCTTTGGTAAGGTCTTTTGTAGCTGGACACTTGTCATCTCAAGTAGCTGGTGACTCTGGAAGCCAAAAGAAAACCCCATAGGTGTAGCACTAGTATAGCACTGAAGATATCTAACTGGCGAGAGTACGAACACTGCAAGATCAGTAACATATTGTATAGAGCTTTACTACAAAATGAAGTCTAATTTAGCCTTAATCTTTCCAAAGACGCACGCAGTCTGGCTACGTCGCAAACTAGTAAACATGATGACGCCCGAAGCGGCAAACGCGCAAGTACCTCGACAAAAGTGGCGGCAACATTGCTACAGAATCGTGACCAACGTGTGGTTCGACGGCTTCATATACTTTGTGATACTGTGTAATACTCCCGTGATACTGTGCGAGGTCGCGCTACCGATACCCGTGTCGTCTTCTGTCATGCTTACTATTAGAGGGCTGAACTTGTGAGTATAGTGCATTATCAAAGTAGTTAGATTTTATAATATCAACATTCCAGCTTCAGCTGTTTTACTTTAGGCCCAACCACAGTTTTCGCTCCAGGGAATTTGAGACACGAAATTTTCTGGGAGAGTTTGCTTTTTTATCATAAATTCAATCTTAGGTTTCCGGAAAGAGATCGGATAACCGGGCGATATAATCATCGTACAATCAGGTATTTCGCAATTTTTCTGAATCAATTACGAAGACTTCAATGTTTTAGGACATAATATTCCGATTCCGTAGACCAATATGCCCCTATCCGCCCATTCGATACCTCGAAAGTTATTACTTGGACTCGGCAAAATACCAAATGGCGTAGAATCATGACCGGTGTAATTATTGGAGGGATATTTTTGCCCAACAGTGGGACAATTCGGGTTAGTAATAATAATAAGGCCAGAAGATACATTGATTTAATATTACAGTTTCTTCTTCATAATCTACGTAATGGAAATGATCATAAAGATGTGTGCGCTCGGATTCTGTGGCTACTTTAAGTCGCATTGGAATAAGCTTGACTTCTTTATCATTGTCATGGCTACTGGTGGTAAGTACAGCTTTAACGTATGTGTTTAGCTCAAAACAACCACACGAACTCCGCTCACTGATACAGTAAATAGAGCATCAAGTGCGCAGGTGATACGGTGCAAAATGGATGGTGTGCCATTGTCTGTGGGGAGATGCCGGATTCGCACTTCAGATCTGAGCTGTCCATGAACCCTCATTTGTGCATGTGTAGGACATCTACATTGTGTAGGTTATTATTATAACTTACAAATCCCATCTAATAGTGGAGAAATAATGATTTGACTGTTACTGAAAATGTTCGAGGATCTTTACATGTGCACCTCGGACGAATAGACTCACAGACAGACGGCGGACACTGTACTCCGTCTGTCTGTGAGTCTATTCGTCCTTAGCTTAGTAAAGTTTCGGTCAAACTGAGTCGTCGGCTCCGGACAGCAGACTGGCAGATAAAGTACTGAAGTATCTGCCTGGTTGGGGCAGTCTAATCCCAATTTGTCCCTACCAGTTTGACCGCATCATCACAAAAGGACCGCAATAGGGCATTGGCGACCGTTGTATACGGATGCCTGACAGTGTGGTAATTCTTCACCAGCCCATGTATCTCTCCCTCCTCTTCCAGACCTAGTACTAGATGTGATAGATGTTTTCACTCCTTGGAACAAGTGGAACAGCGTCAACTCCAGCTTCATCACGGCTACCAAGTTGCTAAGGATGCTTCGTTTCTTAAGATTATGCAAGCTGGCCAGGTATCATGTTACTTTAACAATAAAATTGTTTCATGGGGATGGCTTTTCAAAGCTCATTGCAGATGGCGAAAAATAGCCCAAATCGTCAAAGTCACAATCTGTCCAATGAGGTCAAGCTATTATGAAATTAAATATCACATAGACAGATTTTTAATGAACAGAAAAGTTGCCTCATTCAAACTTTTGCTTGTGGCTTTATAATGCTGCTCCTGTAGTTGAGCCTCATGCAAATGCGCCTTGATATCCATCTGCGACCACGACATCTCAGAACGTGTATTATCAGAGATTACGTTTTGCAATTAGACAAACACTTTTAGATGAGTACGTATTTATTAAAAAATTACTTGATTGAATACAACCGATCGATCCCGAACGATCGTAGAACCGATGACCGTTGGGGAAGACGTACGTTCTTCAGTGGAGACAGCGAATCGGCAAACTAAGGTGGAACGCACTCAGGCTCGGTGGAGCGACGATCTTTTTAGGGTGGCTGGTGGCAACTGGATGAGAGTTGCTGAGAATCGAGTTAAGATTGGCGTGCGATTGATGGGGAGGCCAATGTCCAACAGTGGACTACTGTAGGCTGATGATGGCTGTATTGAATACTATGATGATCGTGCTTTGTTTCAGGGTATCAGTGCCCAGAATAATGGCTTATATAGACCGCATGATTGACATACAGCTAGCGTTTGGTTATGACGTCGGTAAGGTACATACATACATGAACATCCTTACAAGTATTACAAATAAATGCTAAAGTAACTCTGTCTCTTTGATACCTTTTCACGCCTTTGACGCTGAATGGCTTGAACTGGCTTGAATTGGCTGAACCAAAAATCTAATATGTGAGGTGATGGTGATAGGACCGCTGTTGTACCCATAGAATTAACAATATTGTAAAATCGCTGTGTATACTTTTTTTCGACTTGGCATCAACCAATGAGGCTGGCTTCTGCTGGGATCGAATCCCGGTAGGAGCAAATTAATGTTTGTGTGATGAGCATGTACATTTGTTTCCGAGTCATGGATGTATAAATGTATAATAAGTATGTATTTACAAACAAAAAGTATCTATGTAGTATATCAACTATCTGGTGTCTACGACACACGCCTCGTTGGTAGTGTGGCACTAGATAGCCCTGTGTGTAATGTCCAGCGATATTTATTATTCTGCTTAACTGGACTATCTTTCGGGTGCCTTGAGTGTAAGGCCTCCAGCCAGGGGCACAAAACTAAGCGACAGCACACTAAAGGCACCCCCTGTGGGGTACGAGCCTCGGCTTAGGGCGTCGCTGGGGACGGCAGCAAGTGATGCTGGATCTGAGTGAGTTTATTTAGGGGCTGATGTAAAACTACTGGCTCAAAATCGCGGGCTGGCTCGAGCAAGGTTCGGAAGGACTGTGTATTAATTTTGGAGCATTATGTCGGCGAAAACTCCATAAGTGAAACGTTCTATCGACGAATCTCTCAAAAACGAAACGTCCTGTTGGTGATCAGTCCAAAGGAGAAACGACTGTCGGAGTACGCTTCTAGAATCGGTGTACAATAAAGTATACAACGTGTAACAGAAAGGGTATAGTCATATGGAAGGGTGTGCTACTGACCATCAACCTGAACAACTTTCTCCTGATTATTATTTTTTCTCGATCAACGGCCCCATACAAGTAGGTACCTACAGTTTTATGGTCAGTCACCCTTCCATACCTCCCTTTCTGTTACGCATATATTCTACTCTATCAGGAGGTAGCTGTGCTGTGTCCCAGCAGTGGGATTATAATAGGCTGACTAAATAACTTGGCTTATGACTTTTCAGGCATACATTTTTTCTGTTGCCCGTTTCATATTGTCTACTCTCCCGTGTCTATTATATCTTTATTTTTGCTAGGGTTTCGTCACCGGTGCCCAAGAAGTATGTACTCTGCTACCACAGTTAGTGGATAATAAAGTGATATATGACATGTTAACTGCCAAACTGGATAGTGACAGGTAACTTAACATCGTAACTGTAGTTCTTATATGGGTATTAGGTAGAAGTTACCATATTTCGCCAGAATACAGCGATTCATACCAAGAGGTATTGTGTTAACTGTGTACGTTAGATAGGCGGACGCTCTGTCAAATACTAGTAATATAGTCAATAACTGGGCGCAAATTATGAAAGATTTCTCTTAAGGTGAATGCTCCAACCAGCCAGCGAAATTCAAATTTTCTTAAGTCTTTTGCAATTTGCAGGCCAGTGTTAAGTTGTATGTTGAATATTTCATGAAAAAGTCATTCAATCGAGTTACATGAACTTGGAGGGTTGTATTGATGATTTTGATGATTATCAAATATTAATCAAATATTACAACCGCGAATAGGCGGCGTGCCTGGCTAACCTCAACTACTTATGTTGAGCTCAAGGGTCAATAATAATAGACGCTCGGATCGATCTTTAATTAGCCGCGCTTGCCTAGGTTGGTCCGTAGATGGGTGACCACCCATAACATACCAAGTTTACTCCGTGCCTAGGAAAGCACGCGGCTGTCATTTGTCGATCTTTGACAGTCGTTACAGGTAGTCAGTGTCCCAAAAGTCTGATAACCAGTTTTTCCAAGGGATATCGTATTACCCAGTACTAACTGGGTTGTAGAGGTCAGATAGGCAGTCGCTCCATGTAACATTATGATATTCAGCCGCATCCGGTTAGACTGGAAGCCGACCCCAACATAATTGAGAAAAGGCAGACGATGAGTCGGTTAAAAACAAAAGAATTACGGATGTTCACGGTGTTAATATGGTTGGTTATAGATTAGCAGTAACTCGTCAGCTAGGGTTACTACAACGCGACAGGCCCTGGACCGCCATCACTGTGAAGACCAGACAAGCCACTACATCTACTCTAAATATTATGATCTTGGATGCTATGCAGTTGAAGGAAGAAGGTAAGATTTGATCTTAATGGAATATAATTTTACTTTACTGTTTTTTGGTACCATCAGCAGTGCTGTATTATCCCATTATGGTGGCTGGTAAAGTTACAGGCACATGTGACATGAAATATTAGGTACATTTTGATATAACAGGGGAAACTTTGTAAGTAATTGCAGTCGAGGCGGAATTCATAACCGAGCCACAAGCGAGGTTGTTGTGGAGCCGAGAACTGCAGTAACAAATGTGTATTGAAAAATCAAAAGAATTTGTATTCTTTTGATTCATGATGAAGAGTATTTTTGTGTTGATTGATTAGGGAATTGATTATGATTTAATTTCCTTTCTTTTTTTTTTTTCGCGCAATGTTTTCGCCAGGTTGAAGGAGAAGTAAAGGTATGAAGCCGCTAAATAGCCTAATACTTATGAAAAAAGACAATTAAAATATTTTTGAATTTAGAACACAACTACATAAATGTTAATTTGTACAAAGTTTTCCCATTTTTATGAAAAGATACTACATAAGCGAGCTCATGACTTGAGTTATTGTGTTTGATCGTCATTTAATAATTTAAAAAACTGCCAATCCGATATTTCAGGTTTTCTGGACGAAATGGAGTATAGACTACTCCTAAAAGCGATTCAAGAGAAAATCCAACTTTGTCGTCACAAAGGCAGCTTAGTAGCACCATCATCTCCCGAGGTAACTATAGTTCTGTTCAAACTTTATGGCGGCTCGGAAGTTAGCTGCGAGTGACGGTCTGCGCATCATACAGTCAAAACGATGCGTCCTCTGCGCCCCGCTCTGATACCTAAAATTGTGTTCTGCTCAGCTTACGTTAGATGTTCCGAGCCGCCATAAAGTTTGAACCATTATACCTGCGCAGACCGTCACTCGCAGCTAACTTTCGAGCAGCCATAAGGTTTAAAACCGTTATACCTGCGCTGACCGTCACTCGCAGCTAACTTCCGAGCCGCCATAAGGTTTGAACCGTTATACCTGCGCAGACCGTCACTCGCAGCTAACTTCCGACCCGCCATAAGGTTTGAACCGTTATCCCTGCGCAGACCGTCACTCGCAGCTAACTTCCGAGCCGCCATAAGGTTTGAACCGTTATACCTGCGCAGACCGTCACTCGCAGCTAACTTCCGAGCCGCCATAAGGTTTGAGCCGTTATACCTGCGCAGACCGTCACTCGCAGCTAACTTCCGAGCCGCCGTAAAGTTTAAACAGCAGTTGTGTGTTTAACATAAATAATCGCGGGGTCTAAAATGGCCGCTTTAGCAAGATCGTAATATGAATCACGTTAAAAATTCAAAATTCATAAAATGGACTATATGGGTTATGATTAAGATTTTTTTTTTTTAACGTGATTCATATTATGATTCTGCTAAAGCGGCCATTTTAGGCCCGCTGTATGTTGAAATTAAAACTGTGTCGACCTAGAAAATCATCCAGCGATGTGATAATAATGTCCTTTGCAATAATAGGCGAGACGACAAAAAAAACTAATTAGTCCGTCAGTTAGATTATCAAAAAATATTTGACCTGTGTTTTATCTTTTGTTACGAAAACCAAAATTGACGAAGACATGACGCTTTTAAAATTCTCAATACGTCACGCCTAGGTATATTTTTTACCTACTTCTGACGTCACGAGCCCCCCGAGTTTTAATGCGTTTTATCTTTGTCAATATTCATTGATTTACAAAAACAAAAAATACGTGTCCATTAATTTCCAATACTCTAACTGACGGACTAAATAGATTTGCATTTTTTTGATACTGTCGTCATGCATAGTAAAATATTTCCAGACACAACTCCGCGCAGTTTCTTGGTTACAAGGAAACGAAAGGATAGCAGACTTCTTTATAGAGCATTCAGAGATACTGAACTTCAATATCAACGATATTTTGATATCAAGAGGTAAAACTCATTATCTATTATAAAGTCTGGTTTTTGGTGTTACGAGACAGAGCGGTTCCAGACTAGCATATTTTTTTGCGCGTATAAACTCGTATCGTACGACTTTGCTATCCAAAACAAAGAACACGCGTTCCGTTTCTGGAGTGTAAGCACGGTGTGAGTAGGCGTACGGAACGGCGGCGGCGTTTTTCGCGGCTCCCGCTTCCCGCACGGTCAATGCTTGTACGAGTTGCGTATACGCTACACGCTTATCTGAAACCGCCCTAACAGGAGCATATTCCGCTACTTGGTAATATCTACCTTTATCATCTTCCTGCCCGTCCCATTCTATTTGGGGTCGGCGCAACACGTTTTATTCTTCCATTCTCCCCTGTCAAACGTCACGGCATCATTTACTCATATCTCTTTCATACATATCATTTCTCTCCCTCTCCATCCACCATTTTTTTTTAGTAACCATCGTTTCATCCTGGTAGTACCTTAATAATTGAGAAATTTCCGACCATTCCTTAGGTGACGAGCCCAAAGGCATGTACATTCTAGTATCAGGTCTCCTAGAAGCGACCTACACGCCCCCAGACGATGATATCGACGAGGCCATACCTAACTATGAGTTCATGACGGACCTCAAGTTCGGGGAGCCCTGCCAGGATTATATCGTGTCAGGGAACGCTGTGGGGGTGCTGGGGGTATGTCCCCATTGGGGTCTTTTCAGATAACTTTCTTGTCTTTATGTAACGGCAATAAGGAATACTTATGCATAATTTTTTATTTTTTTTATTTCGATTCGGAATGTTAAAGTACTATAAAAATAATGACAAAAAGCGAAAACAAGACATAAATTGGCCAAACAACACAGGAGTTATTACCATTTAAACTTTTGTTTCTATCTCTTTCTAGATAAACGGAATTTAGTATAGATTTTGTACGTCGATACAGCGAATGACGTCATTCGCTGTATCGGATCTCTCTGTCTAATCAGCAGTTTCAAATGCTTATAACTTAGTATTTTTTATAGATATTAAAAAAATAATTTCACTTTGCTATTTCTGATGTTAATACGCTTTGTTAAGAGTGATAAAAAAAATCATGCATACACCCTATCCTATTGTATGTTAATAAATAAGTGACTTAATAGGAAGCAACTGTGACTGCCTCGTTTGTCCATTGGTCGCAAGCACGACTGCTGAGCACGAGGTTCTGGGTTCGATTCCCAGGTCGGGCAAAGTGTTATTGAGTTTTTCCATCAGGAATTTCTCCGTAGCAGCCACGCAAGCGCCGCTTAACTTCAAGACCGATCCAAGCGGATGTAATTTAAGAAGGCTATTACAATTTTTCTTGTTTTTGAGTGTTTTAGGAGTCTAGTTCTATACAAGAAAAAATAATATTTTTGTTTTGAGCGCTCCCTAGAGAAATAGGTACCTACTTAATCAAACTTTCTCGCGCAATTTTTTTTTTTCCCTTTTTAAACCAATAATCACACATCAAAAATCTCAGTTTAGATGAGTGATTATGGTTTAGATGTGGCCACAAAATTAAATAAAAAAATATGCCCGAGAAAGTTTCATTATTTCAATAGGGAGCGCGAAAATAAAAATCAAATTTTTGTGTGTTTGTATTTGAGTGTTGGTGTTCTGTATATAGCCCATGATTGGACAATTTAATTTTGAATATTCTTGTGCGCTCGCCAAACCGGCACGCTATTGGCTGCACCGTGCTGCATGTCACTGCAACAACGCGATCTGCGCGCCATCTGCGTAGAACGTATAGTGAAAAGGAACTAGAGAGCCCGTTGGTTTTTTGACTCGTTCGAACAGCATCTAATATTTTAGCTCCGTGAGTGAAAATTGTGATTTAAGGACAATTTGTACAGTACCGTGTTTTGTACAACGTGCCAGACTCTGTGATCATCTTTCCAATTAAGAAAATATCAAGAAGCGGCCGTAGCTGAGAAAAGGTGAGTCGTACTCGAATTTTTCTTAGTTGATTGTTCCTTGACTGGGCGAACGGGAAGAACTCAGTTCATACAGAACAACCTCTTTTACCACTACAGCAACGTAAATTCATACAGTCCATTTCTCTATTCCACAGGTAGTCTCTTAAAACACTCAAATCCAAGAAAAATTGTGATAGCCCTCTTAAGCCACGAGCTTCTCCGCATATCGACCATGTCCATAATAATTCTGGGACTACAGGCGTTACGCTATGTTCATGTTATCATGTCTGTACTGCAGGTGTTAACAAATCGTCCGTACAGCTACACAGTCCGCTGCGACTCTGCTGTGCAAGCGTACTACATCACGATGCCCGTCATCAAGGAGGCTTTCAACCTAGCACCTCATTGTATAATGGGGTAATTACACTGCACAACATCATGCTGGTATCCCCTGAGGAGGTAGCCTGTGGTGTATTGCTATCTACATCTTGCCAATGGTTTTGCTCGCCGTTCATTCGTAGTCAACATATAGTTTATATCAATGATATTCTAATAAACACATATGTTAAACACCTACAAATCAACCTACCTACCAACTAAAATACGACCCAATTGGGCCGTTTTCGAGTCTTCACGATTGCGCGCACACAACATATCTGTTGACTAGAATATCATTGGTATATATCATAGTTCATCATTTCATCCGAAAGACGTCCACTGCTGGACATAGGCCGTGCGTGCGACTCGCATCCAGCGGACCCCCCCAACATTCACCAGGTTATCGGTCCACCTAGTGGAAGGCCTTCGAACGCAACGTCTTCCGGCCGGTGAATTGGCAGTCATCTTGAGTGAAATCGACCAATCAGCGATAAGACAAAAGAGTTTTCACTATTCACACGGAACTTCCCTATCCATGTTATGAAATGCGGAAGTAAATCTAACTGCGTTGTTCATCGGATTTCGACAAAATATGGCACACAGCGTAGAACATTATATGGGTTAGGTAGGATATAGGATACCTAGTTTTATCTCGATAGTACGCCCCCGTAGGGTTGGCGCAGTGGATGAGCAGCTGGCTGCTGCGCTGCGTGTCGCGGGTTCGATCCCCTCACGGAACAAATATTTGTATGGCCTACAGGTAGTTGAGTTTAAATGTTTGTAAACGCACCGACGCGGACGCGACGATTCCGACAGGGGACGTTCCGAGTGTTTGAGAGTTTAAAAGACGTGGTTCCAAGACAAGGTTAAAAAAAACAACAAAATGAAAATTCTGATAAATTAACCGTCTCCCTTTGGAAGTCGGTTAAAAAAGAAGAAAATCCGACCTCAACGCAAGAGAAGCCACGGGCAAAAGCCATTCTGGCCACCAAAAAACATGTTGTTTCTCCTCTCCAGCCTCGAATCATCAATGTGGCGTGAAATAGGCATCAAGATAAGCATGATGGTGCTGCCCAACGTGCCGGCCTACCACGGCTGGCCCGTCGAGCGACTCAGCATGAGGCTGGAGCACGCCTTCGTGCCTTGTCTCAAGGCTTTTAAGGTAATGTTCTGACTGTGGTAGCATCTAGACCACATACGCACGACGCTTTATGGAAACTGACGTGATGCAAAATATGACAAGTCGCAAACAGCGTTACCTACGCTACAAGGTGTAAACAGACCCGGGCCTTCACAAAGTTTTATTTGGGGTGAAAAATCACGTTTTACAATAGAACTCAATGTAACGCACTCAAAACATTGTGCTGATGGATGCATTGAATAGTAAGGGGGTCGTGAAGGTGTTTAAAGTAAACTTATACGTAACTTGTATAAAAAAATAAAAAGCTTATAAGGAAGTTGGAACTTGGACCCCCAATATCTCCGTAACTCGAAGGTAGGGAACCTTCGAGTTACGGAGATATTGGGGGTCCCAGGTAGAAAAAAAAAAATAGCATTGACGGTGACAAAAATTGCCTTTCTGCTTCGTTAGGGGAATTTTTACACCCATTTTGTACAGAAACCCGATAACAATCGTCGGGCGGCCACCGCGGCCCACCAGGCACAACACCTGTCTTACCCCTAATAAGGCTAAAATTGATTCAATAGTCTAGGTATACTTTTAATTGCAGGTGTTTGTCGTAAACGAATTGATGGAAGATATCGTGTTGCTGGACGGAATCTGTCAGGATATGGCAACAAGAGAAGTATTCCAGCCACCGACTTACTTACCGAGGTACCAAACTGTGATTTGTTGGAGTCCTGATCGAACTTCGGTCTGGGCGACCAATCTCAACGCTCGTGTGTGCGCAGACACAGGTGCACTCTCTCTTCCCTCATGCTCACGACTAGAGTGATCGGGTGCAGGACCAACACAGCCACGTGTTTCCAGTAGGCAGCTCACCTGATAACGACACTACTCTTAACACTGAAACACAGTAACGGTGTGTACGGACCATAGACTTAGTATACAGGGTGTCCGGTAATTAATAGATAACCTTGAAATGGCTTATAGTAGAACTTATGGTCATTTAGAAAAAAATGTAACATAAGTAGTGTTTAGCAAGTTCATTTATTTGGAAAATTAGTATGCATTAATTTTTAGACAAAGTTTAAACATACGTAGGTATGCATTATGCATACATCATGAGTGACTAATAATTTTAAAATAATGTCGGTTTCAAGTAGATTTGAATGGTACAATTCATAATTTTGTATCTGCCTTAAATAGTGAATTATGTTAAAAAACCCACACAAACACCACAGGCAAAGAAACCGGAGGCGCTATTAAAAAAAAAACTATTTTTAATATGGCCTAAAAATGGTTTTTATTTTTTAATAGCGCCGCCAGGTTTTTTGCCTTGCATCATCGCCGTTTGGTGTTCCCCCATTAATAACGTTGCTAATTATAAATTTGTCGGGTTGTCAAGATTTATTTTGCTAGGGTCGAGCATTTTATGGGCAGATGGGTTTCGTGCTATGAAAACACACTGGATGCGATACACTATTTCATTTCACATTGCACGGTTCGGGTTGGTCGTTTCCATGGAGAAGAACCGGCAAGAAACTCCATGGTTACTCTTTTCAAACAGATACACTGGGTAAACTAACAAATTACTTGACATTACACTTTCACACAATATCACTGGGCACAATGAATCGGGTACAGTTTCAAGACGTCTTAATTCCGCTGCGATCAGACCCAGAATGTCCTCCTCGCCACGAGCTGTTAACATCAGGACTCTGTAAAAGCCGCCATGGTGGGGTAAACTGGTAAGTAGGTCACGTGATGTCACCACTGGCGCGCTTTCGATCCATTGGCCCGTCCGTACTCATGACCACATCCGACATATATTTATATATCATCTGAGAGTCATATCGAACTAGGTTTAGTGTCGTTGGCTCTAACTATTATCGGCGCCGACCTGCCAGCGCTGACACCCAGCGTTCTACGTGAATACGCCCTATGGTATGGACTATGGTATAATCTGGAGGAACGAATTTGCGTCACCTAGCTGCTACTGAAAAGTTAAAACACTGCCTGAACCGGGATTCGAATTCGGTTCGGGCAGTGTAGCACTTGCGACCAATGAACCAGTCAATCACGTTGAGATAATACTATTCATCTAGTACTTTCTACATAACATAACATTGAGCATGAAATATGAAGGGTTACGTAGAGGTGCAGTACCTAATACTACACCCACATTTTGACAGTTATGTTTAAGTCCCATGTAATAGGGGACGAGCCTATTGCCATCAACCGGGCACAGATCCAGACTCCGTGGCTGATACTTAACAATTTGTCCGACCCGGGAATCGAACCCAGGACCTCATGGTCAGCAGTCGTAATTGCGTCCACTAGTCCAACAAAGCAGTCAGTAGGCTGTACTTTCTAATGACAGCAAAAATATGCTAATTATCTCCAGAACCGCCCACCGCCTCATCTTCCCCAAGTCGTCACAGCTGATGGTGTCCGGCAGCTGTCCGGAGACGAAGCTGTTGATCGTGCCCGCCAAGGACACGGACGAGCTGGACATCATGGAAGACGAGATCGATGATCTGCAGTGTGAACTGGTAACACTTGGATTCAGATGAGTGATAGCCTAGCGGTGACCGTCGTTCTGGCAAGTCATAGATCTCAAGTTCGAACCCAAGACACGCACCTCTGATTTTTCGCATTCATGTGCATCACTACATATTATAAAACAAAGTCCTCCGCTGCGTCTGTCTGTCTGTCTCTTTTTACGATAAACTCAAAAACGATTGCACCGATTTTCATGCTGTTTTCACCAATGGCTTAGAGTGGTTCTCGAGGAAGGTGTTAATATATAATTTGTCAAGTTTTTGTATAGATACATTGGCAAAAATATAATAATATTTGTTGGAGGTGTCGGAAAAAAATAAGCCATCTGGGAGCTTTACTTTTAGTCGTGATAACTGACATCCACGCGGGCAAAGCCGCGGGCATCAGCTAGTATTGTATAATTATCACTTGCTTCGGTGAAAACATCGTGACCACCAGCATGCCTGAGAGATATTTCTTGACGGCATGTAAAGCCAGGTCAGAGGCCCATGGGCGGCATAAAAACTAACACCAGGTTAGGCACTAACCACACGATAAATAAATAAGTCGCCATCTAATTTTACATTACGTCGTACGCTATTGGTAAAGACACAACGTTGTTATTTTTTATTGTTGATAGTTTACTATTAATCTCTTTTTTATTGTTTACAACGCTAATCTTAAAATTTACCAAATTGTCTCATTGTGTATCTGTGGAGAACGTGGTTGATTTCACATTTGTATCATTTTTGTATCTTATCTTTTTGTAATTCTTAATGTGTAATTGTGTGTTTTCCCGAATAAATAAAATATAATAAAATCTGCCAAGTTTTTTCCCAACATTGTTGGTGTGTTGTTACCCTGGCAAAATGTTGTGCATTTGAGAGGTGAGACCATAACAAATAATTAGTGTATCATGAGGAGCAATTTGTTTACCAATAGCAAAATTTGTGTGAATTGTAGTTTTAAAGTTATTTGAGAAAAACACATTTTGTGTAATATGGTACCTGCACTTCAAACATTAAAATATCGGTTTCACGTATAACGTTTTTCTGCTTAACTGTACAAAACATCGGACACAAAGTTGGTAATTTGCGAAGACTACTCGTACGTACGGTGCGGCCGCTTTTACGTGATCTTTTTAATTTGGTCGGCTTAGTAGAGAATTGCTGACATATTCTTGTTTTTGATATAACTTTCATTACAGCCGTAATTGAAAGCTGAAATTAACAGGAATTAATATTCATGAATCATTTTAATGTTTAACGCCATGACTAGCACCATCTCTTTCCCACAATGGAACAAGATTAAAACGATCCTGCTTTAGGACGTCATGGTAGGCCACCTGGAAGCACAATGGTCCATTCTAATGACTAAGTGCGGAAACCAAAGCCCCATAACTACAACTAGAAGGGTAGGAAGATAAGATAAGCTAAGATATTTTATTTGTATAAAACATGGTATACAAGGTGTTTATTATTAAAAAAAAATATTAGATCGAACATGTAACAAATAAACAAAACTGGATGCAAACTTACTAAAGATACATTCATCTGCCTAGCCTTTTCGCAAGTTTTTTATTAGGGTCGGCTTCCAGTCTAACCGGATGTAGCTGAATACCAGTATTTTACATAGAGCGACTGCCTATCTGACCTCCACAACCCAGTTAGTACTGGGTAATACGATACCCCTTGGTAAGACTGGTTGTCAAACTTTTTGGGCCACTGACTACCTGTAACGACTGTCAAAGATCACAAATGACAGCCGGGACCAACTGCTTAACGTGCTTTCCGGGGCAACGAACTGGGAAACTCGGTCAGGAAACTCGGTGTAATGAGTGGTCACCCATCCACAGACCAACCTAGGCAAGCACGGCTTAACCTAAAGATAGACCCGAGCGGCTGTTATTATTTAGCCACGAGCTCCTCCTTACTAAAGATACATTATGAGATTGAAATAATATATTACTTACATTGAATTCATATTAAAAAAATCATTAATGCGATAGAAATTATTATTATTATTGAGCCATTTATATCATTGGATTTTAAATAATTTACAATTCAATGTTTTAAACATTTTTGGTAATTTATTATAGAGACGTAGACAGTACACACGTAGCTAGAGTTTTTATTATATTTCGCTGACCGGGGCAGCACATCTAGCACAAGTCTGTATTGGTCACGCCGACTTCGAGAGCTTACTTCCTCTGCTGTTTTAAATAGTTCTTGATGAATGGTCACCCATCCGCGGACTGACCGCGGCATCGTTGCTTAACCTTGAAGATCTACCCTTGTTATTATTGAAATGTCTATAGTCTAGCGAGTTTAAGATATATATTGTATCCTCCCCAGATCTCGAACGTATCGTCCCGCTGCCTGTACCACCGGGTAGCGCGGCGCTTCTCGACGGAGTCCCGCGCGCCGTCGTCCCGGCGCGGCCGCAACAAGCGCCGCCGCGCCGGCAAGCGGGTCAACTACCGGGACTCCGTCTGGGGGAAGCAGATCTGTTAGTGGAGCTTGTTGTTCAGCTTTATATCACGCCTGTAGTACCTCATAGGGTTAGGCAGGGATATACAGGGTTAGTTTTCAATGACCAGCCAAAATTTAAAATTAAGATCTATATATCAAACCAAAAGTGTATTTTAAATATTATTGTCGAAAAATATAAAATAAAATAATAGCATTCATTTGAAAATGTCCTAAAAATTTCCTAAATCATAAACCTAGTGGGAATCAATGCTTAGTGTGCGTGCATGCACCGCCAAATGTATGTGTGTGCTAACTGCTACCTATCGTTGTTGAACTGAATTGTGCTGTTGCAATATACACACTTTCGCTTTTTAGTGGTGGACAGGAATTAAATTTTATTGAAAATAATGTTGTTTTTTATTTTCATTATTTCGAAAATATTTTCGATTCTAAACCATCTCTGAAAATTTGGCCGGTCATTGAAAACTAATCCTGTATATATACCTAACCAGTACCTACACCTAATAGGGAATATGCATAAATTTTCTTTTTTTTATTTCGATACGGAATGTTAAAGTACTAAATAATAACAAAAAGCGAAAACAAGACATAAATCGGCCAAACAACACAAAAGTTATAACCATTTAAACTTTTGTTTCTATCTCTTTCTAGATAAACGGAATTTAGTATGGATTTTGTACGTCGATGCAGCGAATGACGTCATTCGCTGTATCGGATCTCTCAGTCTAGTCAGCAGTTTCAAATACTTATAAATTAGTATTTTTTATAGATATTAAAAAATAATTCACTTTCCTGTTTCTGATGTTAATACGCTTTGTTTAGAGTGATAAAAAAAAACATGCATGTACCCTGATGTCATCAGATTTGTTTGACTTCATCGTGGGCGAGCTTATTGTCATCAACCGGCCATAAATCCAGACTCTAGGTTGCTACTGGAGTATTTCCTGACGGAAAAACCCAATATCACTTTGCCCGACCCGGGAATTGAACCCAGGGCCTCATGCTCAGTAGTAGCACTAGCACTACACAAATGAGGCAGATCATTAATAACCAAATCTTTACAGCGTCACAGATTATGGGCGGCACGAGCGAGAGAGAAATGAGTTCCAAGTATTACAAGCCGAGCTTAACAGAAGTTGTAAGTACCGATTATCTTATAGTTCATGCTTTTTCGAAAGTTTTTTTCCGAACCGGAAAACGGAACCTATTACCCTAATAATAGGTTCCGTTTTCAAGTTCTGGGTTCGGAACCCTCAAAAAATCTTTCAAATTTTTTTCCAAAAATAAACAAAAAAAATCCAGAAATAAACAGCCAGCATAGCCCTAACTATATCGGCTGTTTATTTTTGGAAAATTATAAATCGGGTGAATAAAAAATTATTTAGCTAGTTTCCACCATCAATAAATTTCAATCTATTTAGTCCGTCAGTTAGAGTATTGGAAAATAATGGACAGGTTTTTTTTGTTTTTGTAAATCAATGAATGTTGGCAACTATAAAACGCATCAAAACTCGGGAGTGGGGGCTCGTGACGTCACAACGCACTAAGAATTATAACCACGGCGCGCGGCGTGACGTATTGAGAATTTTAAAAGCGTCGTATCTTCGTCAATTTTGGTTTACGTAACAATAGAAAAAATACGGGTCAAATATTTTTAGATAATTTATCTGACGGACTTATTAGATTTTTTCAGTTGACAAGTCTATTGATAGCCGACTAATATACCAAGTAAGTAACTATATTTATCCGGTGATTGCGGCGACGAGACTAAAAGAAACAAGAGCGAGCGAAGCGAGCTCGGGACTTGTGGCACCCCGATTTGGACAGGTTAGGTTTGCAGGGGATGGTGGGGTCTAGTGAGCGGGCCAAGCGCTCGAACTAACGGCCGTTTTCTTTAGCTCACTTACGTACCTATAACTGTTGGTCAATGTGCCTTCTTCCGTAGCTGTCGGTGTTTCTATAACCAAAGGAAATCCTATCCGCGTCACCTACCTATCTATCACTTGATTCATAGAAAAATCAAAGAAAGCTTTTCTGTGATGATTTGTTTCTTGTTTCTAACCGTCCAATAAGCAATATGTAAAAAGAAAAGAAAGAAAGAAAAATATTTATTTGACATCAGAATATTTTTTGAATGTCAAACAGACAGAGATAGCATCCTACCAAAACCGGGTAATAATGTTATTGAAAATGGCCGTCAGACGCATTTGTATAACCCCCCGATTATTTCAGTAATCCATATTCATTTTTGACACTTATAATTTGAATTTATTTTTACTCGTTTAAATACTAGGTACCCGTTATTTTTCATCGTAAGAGTCCCCGGTTCAAATCTGGTCTTACATTCAGTCAAAAAAGTATCGGGAATGGATGATTTGTTTATGGTTCCAAATTCAAATTTTTGTTTTTTTGTAGTTGTTAGATTGGCACAACTGTTTTCCATTTTGGCGCGGAGTTTGAGTTGCATCTGTTATTTATATTAAATACAGTGCTGGTTTTAGTAATATCATATATAGTGTGTATTGCGAATTTCATAATGGACAAAAATATCGAACAAAGAGTTTGTCTTAAATTTTGCATCGCCAATGGAATTTCGTGTTCGGAGTCACTGAAAATGTTACAGAAGGCTTACGGTGAATCGACTTTATCAAAAACTCGTGCTTATGAGTGGTTCAAAGCGTTCAAAAGCGGTCGAGATGTGATGGAAGATATGCCTCGCTCTGGTAGGCCGTCAACGTCTGCAACTGAAGTTAACATCGCAAAAGTGAAGAAAATAGTGACTGAAAATCCCCATTCAACTCTGAGAGAGATAGCCGCCGAACTTTCTGTATCTCACGAGTCGATCCGTACCATTTTAACTAATCATTTGGGTATGAAACATGTTGCTGCTCGGCTAGTCCCAAAAGATCTGAATTTTCTCCAAAAACTCAATCGCATGAAAGTCGCTGAGGACATGCTAGAACGAGTCAGTTCGGACCCAACATTCATGAAACGCATTGTTACTGGTGACGAGACGTGGGTTTACGAGTTTGACATGCAAACTAGTCAACAAGCTTCGGAGTGGCGCCTTCCAACTGAACCGAAACCGAAAAAACCACGCCAAAGTCGATCAAAAGTCAAAGTCATGTTGATTGTTTTCTTTGACTATCGCGGTGTTGTGCACTCTGAATATTCTTACCGGAAGGTCTAACGGTAAATAAAGAATATTATTTGAGCGTTATGCGGCGTTTAAGAGAGCAAATTCGACGAAAAAGGCCAGATTTGTGGAAAGAAAATTCTTGGATTTTGCACCACGACAATGCGCCTTCGCACAAGGCTATCATTGTGAACGAATTTTTGACCAAACACTCAACAAATACCATCCAGCAACCACCATATTCACCAGATATGGCTCCTGCTGACTTTTTTCTTTTTCCTAAACTCAAATTACCACTTCGTGGCACCCGTTTTCAATCGATAGAAGACATAAAGGAGAATTCGCGGCGAGAACTGAACTCAATTCCGGAAGCAGCGTTTAAAAAATGTTTTGATGAATGGATTATTCGTTGGCGCAAGTGTATCGTTTCTAAAGGAGCATACTTTGAAGGTGATAAAATAAATTTGGATGAATAACAGACATTTTGTGTAGGTATTATTGATCTTTTCCCGGTACTTTCTTGACAGAGTAGTATATCTCAATTTATTTACCACTTATGGGCCGGCGCAGCATATCAGAATCAGAATGTCAACATAGGTAGTTACAGAGTGTGCGAGATGTTACATTTTCGTATGTGCTCTATGTTTGCCATAATGCTAAATATTATCATCAATTTGAATTAAATTCAGTTAATTACTTGCAACTAATAGATTATCTAAAATTATTACTTACAATACATTCATTAAAATTATAAATTATTAAAGCAAGTCGATTAATAAAAATTCTCAGAATATCTTCACAGACTACCTGCAGTATTGTTCCTCCCTCTTCCTCTAATCCATCCAAAAGTTGACTTGAAACGATCGCTTTTAGCGATAAGACCGCCCATTGTGTCACCCTACGTAAAATGTTTTCTGTCATGTAAATTGAAATTTGTATGGTGTGAATAACAAAGAATATTCAATCTTCATATATACTCCACTTATAGTCATAATTTCAGTGGTTACCCTTTTTCTAGCCATATCATCTTTCATACAGTCCATACAGGGGCGGATCTATATAAGGGCTTTTTGGGCTGCAGCCCAGGGCCCCGTGGATATAAAGGGGCCCCCAGTCACCTTTTTTCTGGCTCTGGATTTTCACTCCTATTTATTGGATTTACGCATGATCGACCGGTATAGACAGAGGTTGCCGAGGTGTTGCCGGTTTTCAGCAAGGTGTTTGAAAAGATAATGCTCAATCAAATGCTTTACCATTTTAACACCAATAAAATCTTACACGAGCAACAGTACGGTTTCACCAAAGGACGTTGTACGACTGACGCCGGTGTCACTTTATTAAAACACATATTTACTGCGTGGGAAGAGGCACAAGATGCCATAGGAATCTTCTGTGACCTTTCGAAGGCATTTGATTGCGTAAATCACGAAACCCTGATCTTGAAACTTGAGCATTACGGTTTAGGTAAACTTGCGCTCAGTTTAGTAAAATCGTATTTGAATGATAGACAGCAGCATGTACAAGTAAATGGCGTAAATTCAATGGGTTTAAAAGTAAAAATGGGTGTACCACAAGGTTCGATATTGGGTCCCTTCCTCTTTTTAGTGTACATAAATGACCTACCCAATTTATTTGACAACTACCCGCAATTGGTGTTGTTTGCAGACGATACTTCTTTAATATTTAGGATAAACAGACGTGCCACAAATCTGGACGACGTAAATAACGCCCTACTGCAGGTTCATAATTGGTTTACCGCTAATAATTTAGTTCTAAATGGGAAAAAAACAAAGTGCATTAGATTTGCTTTACCAAATGTCAAAAGTCGTGATTGTGACGTAGTATTGAATCAAGAGAAACTAGAATTTGTCGATAAAACGGTTTTCTTGGGAATCACGCTCGACTCAAGGCTACAATGGGGTCCTCATTTAACATCTCTTGCAGGACGGCTGAGCTCAGCAGCGTATGCTGTTAGGAAAATCCGTCAATTTACTGATGTTGATACGGCGAGGTTAGTCTATTTTAGTTATTTTCATAGTATTATGTCATACGGTATTTTACTATGGGGACGCGCTGCAGACATCGAGTCTATATTTATTCTGCAGAAAAGGGCTATCAGAGCCATTTATGAATTACGTAGACGCGATTCTCTAAGAGAACTGTTTAAGGAAATTAATATCATGACAGTACCTTGTCAATACATCTATGAAAATATCATGTATGTTAGGAAAAATCTGCATTTATTCAGTAAAAGAGGTGACAGACACCACTATACTACTAGAAATAGGGACCAACTAGTTCAGCCAGGTTTCAGGCTTGCTAAAGTAGATTCATCTTTCATGGGGTACTGTTTAAAATGTTACAATAAAATACCTCCCCACATTCTACAACTGAATGAGACGAAATTTAAATCTTGTATAAAACGCACACTATGTAGGCAAGCATATTATAAGTTGGTGGATTACATTGACGATAAAAATGCTTGGCTCAATGCTGGTCCTGCTCCACAACCATAGGGGAAAACTAATTGGGCAAATTATTGTGCTAGCTGCAGAAGATTGTAAAAGTATCTTTGCTTTGTATAGATTCCATCTCCTAGTATTGTATAATTGCATAGCACATGTGAGGACCATGTATTTTTAAGCTACCATTTGCATTTAGTTATCTTTCATTGACTTGAATATGCCTTGGTGGCTGAGAGAAAGTCATGCTCACTCAAATGTCTCGCTGATGGTGGCGGGTGTGTCGGGTCATTTAGTTCCCTTCAATATGGTTGAGTTGAATGGCGCCGATACACGCGTCTTGTTCGTGATCGGGCGCTGTCAGTTGGGACTGGTCATCTCTTAGCTGCCACGGTTCATTTTAATTACTTTATTTTTAATTTGTTGATCTAATGTTTTACTCTGGACGCTCATAATGTGCACGTCTTCCTACATCGTTCTCACATATATCTATAATCTCAACATGAATGATGTAACCAAGATTTTGTAACAATATTTTGATTGAAAAGAGTGTCCATGGAGTTTCTTGCCCGTTCTTCTCCATAGAGATCTACGCTAGGGAATGGGCAACTACAGTACTTTCTCAAGTTATTATGTCTTGTGTCTGGGACTGTAGCTTTGTTTTGTTTTTTTTTGTATTTTTGACTTTCAAAAGTGCCATAATGGTCTAATTGAAATAAATGCTTTGAGTTTGAGTTTGAGTTTGAGGGTTGAAATAAATTAGTAGTATGCCTCGAGGCCTTAATATTAATAGGCAATTATGTGATATACATACACAAAAGGCTGCTAAAAATGCAGCATGTGGACATTTTGATCTCAAGATCTCTCTTTTGAGGTAAGAACGCTTTTCCATCGCTTTCCGTTAGGCGTGATCGAGGTCAAGAGTAAGCCCATAATGTAATAAAAAAAAGATGTTATATTTTCGAGCTCGCTAGGCTGCAAGAAGCCTAGTTTGTCTTGAATCTTAATTTTGTCTATAAGTCACGCAAGTAACTCCGGTAGTTCGAAACAATTCTAACCTGTCCAAGTTAGGTAAACTGTTAAATCGAGCTCGCTCCGCTCGCTCTTCAGACTACTTTCTCTAGACTTTTTTCAAAAGTCGACCAAGTAATTCCTGTATGAAGGACAGAAACAATTCTAACTTGTCCAAAGTAAGATGTCAAAAAATTTTCGAGCTCGCTACGCTCGTTCGTCCGGCCAAGTTCCTCTTGAATCTTAACTTTATAAGTCGACCATGTAAACAATTCTAACCTGTCCAAGGTAGGGTGTTAAAATTTTCGAGCTCGCTTCGCTCACTCTTAGTCTTAGTTATTTTTTTCTTAAAATTGACTTCTTCTTATAATTATTAAAAAAAAGGACAAAAGAAAATCTAACTTGTCTGGAGTGGAGAGCTTGAATTTTCATTTAGTTCCTAGACTTCAAATAAAAAACCTCTTCAAAACCTAACCAAACCAAGGTCACCGAGGTGTTAACATTTTTGAAGTGGCTATTGCATTTTAGATTCATAGAAGCACTTCAGCTGCATCCGTATCTAGTAAACTTACAAATCGGTTTTTACACGCATCCTTCTGCCCCCCCTTGGCCCAAAAGCTGGCGACGCCCTTGGGTAGGCCCCCAATTAGTATTAGCCTAGGGCCCAACAAACTCACGGTCTGCCCCTGAGTCCATACATCGATTCTTTGAAGGAAAAAAAAGAAAAACCTAATAATCACATTTTTTTATTGCAGCCTGAAAAGCTGGAACAAACGAAACCCAAAGGTGAGTTTTACTCAAGCGATATAGTGTAGTATGTTAATTATAATAAGTGCACGACACAATTGGTCAGATGGCTGCGAAATTAGCATTTACAAATCATGGGTCGAATACAGAATAGGGTAGTTGACACACCAATTAAGAGCTGTCAAAACGCGATTTTCTCATAGATTTTGTATGGCAATAGCACGCTGTGACGTCACTGTTTGGTCAACTCAATGACTCAACTATTTATTGATTTCAAAGCAACTATAAATCGAATTTGGCAATTAATTGAAAATAAATCGGTTTTTCAGGCCCAAAATAGTTTTTTTTTAGAGATTGGTGTCTTGGAATTGCCGTGTGGTATCCGGCAGAGTAGAATAGAACCAACCCATTACACTCACGGGTGTCGTATAAGGCGACTAATGTCTGAGGCAGAACACCTTGCGCCTCCGTAGACCTGAGAACGGGCAGCAGCGTTTTCTGTTAGTCTTTCATTACTGCGATCTCCAATCCGCCTGCCAAGCGTGGAGATTACGGCAAATTCTTCCCATCATGGGAGAGGCTTATGTCCAGCAGTGGACGTTATGGGCTGATGTTGTTGTTTGTTGTCTTGGAATTATTGTTTTATGGTGTCAACTACCCTATTGACATAAAATTTTGCTTCTTGTAGACTAGTAGTAGAGTTCAAAGTCTATTGTGAATGTGAGATTTGTCCTAGTAAAGGGTAATAGCTACATCTAAGATTCTTTGGTTTAGGATTTTCAGTAACGAAACCGAACGGAAGGCACTTGTTTCCCCGTTATCAGTCGTCAGCTAGAATCACGTTAACAATTTTAAATTCTTAAAATGGTATTTATGGGAACGACTATAAAGTCCATTTTAAGAATTTAAATTTTTTAACGTGTTTCATAGCTGGTTCAGATTCAGATTCTGCTAAACTCCATACGTTACAAAACGCATACTCGAACATGCATGTTGCAAGCTCAAGCTTGCTCGAGACTCGAGCATCAAGTTTGGACGTGTATTTAATTTTGCAATGTATGATACGGAGTTGTCATAAGATTAATTTTTCAGTACCTACCTAGTCTCAAAAAATGCTCTTCTCCTGGTGTGCGCTGACGCTCAGACAGTCAGAAGATATTGTTACTTATAGAAGTTTGTAGGTACTTAAACCTTAGATAGATAAGTACAGAATATAATTATTTTGCACAGAACTGACGATACTGCCATCACCTTTAAACGTCCCTGCGATCACAGGGATGGGCGCACAAGCGCACGGCTCGAGTTCTCTGCAGAATTCAGAAGAAGAGGTGAGTACTCAACTGTGCTGTGTTTACCCACAGATGTGTATATTGTAAGTATATTATATATATAGTATTTGGCCACAGTAGACTTATAGTATTTGGCCACAGTAGACAGGCACTCTTAAAGTGCCTAAAGTTGTTCTCGAAGGGAAGCTTGCAAGAATCAAGGCTTCTTATGTGTCTACGCGCCTGGTACTCATCATAACTTGTTAAAATGTAGACGTCTACTGTTGGACGTAGGCTCCCTTCTAGAATAGCCACAGCAACCGACTCTAGGGAACGTGCAGGTGGCAGCACTAAATCGACAAAAGAGACACTATGCGGACAGTAAAGGAAGCTTTTCAGACCTGTCATCGTGCTTTCAAATAAGTAAACAAAATGATCTCTTCTTTTAAATATGATAAAAACTTTTTTGCAAAAAATAAAACCGACTTCAAAAACACAACAAAGTGAAAAATAACTTTAGCTTCAGAAGTCGGTGACTTCTGCGTGTTTAATTCAGTTTCTTTGCCACCGACTTCTGAAGCTAAAGTTATTTTTACTTTGTTGTGTTTTTGAAGTCGGTTTTATTTTTTGCAAAAGTTTTTTATTTTTCATTTTTAGTTGTAATATCGAATACCCACAAATATTAGCTATACATTTATTGTAACATAACATAACATCACGCTTGTAATCCCCGAAGAGTTGGGCTGAGGTGTACCCAATAGTACCTACACCCACATTTCGCTAGTTATGTTTAAGTCCCATGTAATAGAGGGCGAGCGCCGGCTCAAATCCAGACTCCGTGGCTGCTACTGAGAAATTCTTGATGGAAAAACCCAATAACACTTTGCCCGACCTGGGTATCGAACCCAGGACCTCATGCTGAGTAGTCGCCACCACTAGACCAACAAGGCAGTCATTTATTTCATATTTTTAACAATACATGTCATGGTAATATGCTTATCCCCAATAAAATGGAACCTAACATACCTATCTGTCGAAATGTGGGTGTACTGTACACATCTGCATACCCCCTCAGAGCATACAGGCGTGATGTTACGTCATGATGTTGTATAATTATAAACAATAAACATCCAAGCGATTCTAGGGTTTAGGCGCCAAAGGCCTAATTCTCAAAATGGCAACAGTCTCAAAAGGACTAGTTCTCAAAATGGCTAATTCGCAAAAGGACTAATTCTTAAAATGTCCAATTCGCAAAACGACTAATTATTAAAATACCCAATTCGCAAAAGGACTAATTCTTAAAGTGCCCAATTCTCAAAATGGCTAATTATCAAAATGGGAAATTCTCAACTGATATTTTAAAATATTCCTGATGCATTTAGTTACTAAATGCATCAGGAATATTTTCCATAAATATTAAATCATTATTTATTAACCATTTTCATCATTAATACACACACATAGCCTTTCTCGCTTATCCAGATTCAGACCTTATTTCCAATTCTTGGGGTCGTCACTAAAGAAGACACCCATGTTTTTTTTTTGTTATTGTTGGGGATTATTAGGTTTAGTTTTTAAATAAAATATTCCAGCAACGTTATAATGCTTGTATTCCGTGCGAATTACAGCGGAGAAGAGAAAAATAAAAACTAGGCGGTATACATAAACCATTTGATAAAAACTGAAAGTTTGTTGACGCAATAAGACACGTATGTGTGAACTGCTTGCTATTAAAAAGTAGTAGGCGCTTTGCACTACATAATAAAATAATCTAATTCTAAACATGCCCCCAGGCGTTGAGAGACTGTCTCTCAACCAGATTCTTCATCTTGAGGCAATGGACATATTTTACTGAAGGCGCGACGAACCACTCCACACGCCGTCCTGATATCTGCGACTCGACTGATGCCATCCTGCCCCGGATAGACCGTCGTAACTCGGCCTAATCGCCATTTCAATGGTGGTAGATGATCATCTTTGATGAGCACAAGAGTGTTCGGTTTAAGAGCCGTAGTGCAGGATCTCCATTTCACTCGCTGCTGTAGCTCCGACACATACTCTTTGCTCCACCTTAACCAAAAATGCTGACGGAGTTGCTCAATTATCTGATATCTGGTCAAGTGATGCTTGGAACAGTCCTCCAAATTTTGAGTGGGCAGTGCTGTGAGTGGTCGTCCTATGATGAAGTGTCCAGGCGTTAGCGGCAGCAAATCATTGGGGTCCGATGAGAGTGGTGTGAGTGGACGAGAATTCAGCAGGGCTTCTATTTGGACTAACACAGTGTTCAGTTCCTCATATGTAAGATTACAATTTCCCAGTATTCTCTTTAAGTGATACTTAGTGCTTTTAATACCGGCCTCCCAGAGACCTCCAAAGTGTGGAGCGTACGGAGGGACAAAATGGAAATTAATTTCTTCATTCGCCAAATCATCAGATAACGAATTGCAATTATCCTTAATAAACTTGCCAATTTCGTTATAAGCTCCAACAAACGAGGTCCCATTATCAGAGTAGATGTGTTTAGGCTTTCCTCTACGCGACACAAATCTACGAAGACATGATAAAAAATTGTTGCTCGTTAAATCACCTACCAACTCTATATGAACAGCTTTTGTGGTGAAGCAAACAAATAGAACGATGTACACTTTAGTGAGGCGACATCCACGTCCTTGTCTACTAGCTGATAAAATGGGCCCAGCGTAGTCGACACCAACAGTTTCAAAGGGATATCCCCCGGGATCCAAGCGCTGCTGCGGTAAATTACCCATGAGAGGAGGGATTACCTGCCCTTTAATGCGACAACATATTATCACACATTTACGATAAACTGCCTTTGCTAAAGTTAGACCACCAATCGGCCAGTAATTTTCTTTAATGGACGCTAATAAAAGTTGTGGTCCTGCGTGCATAAGCTTCTTATGCATGTAAACAAATAATAATTTTGTAACAATATGAGTGGACTGTAATAATAAGGGATGTTTCTTGTCGTAACTAAATTGAGAATTTTCTAGACGACCACCGACACGTATTAAATTATTGTCATCTAGAAAAATATTATATTTGATTAATTGACTCTTTTTTGATAATTGTTGCTTATTTAATAGAATTTTATATTCTGGAAAGGCTTCAACTTGTGAAAGTTTTATAATTAAATTTAAAGATTGTTTTAACTCATCATCACTAAGATACTGATGTTTTGATGGCTGATTTTTGCAAATATTTATAAACCTTAATAAGTAGGCCACCGCGCGTTTAAGTCTTGAAAAATTTGAAAATCTATAAAAATCTAGAACAGGTTGACTCACCGATGTAACAAGTAAAGAAATCTCCGATCGCACTTCCGGTAATTTCTCACTAGTTACTGTTGGAGTATTAGGCCACTTTGAGGAATCATATTTTAAAAAGTCTGGGCCTGACCACCACAGTTCTAAAGATTTTAAAAGACTTACATCGATTCCACGGGATACGTGATCTGCTGGATTTAGTTAGGGACGTGCCTCCAAGAACATGCACCAGTCTTGTCCAATATCTCAGCAACACGGTTGCGCACAAAGGGTTGTAGTTTGCTTGGTAACATGTTAAGCCAGCCCAACACTACCATGGAGTCAGTCCAAAAGGTGACACTTCTGACTTGAGCTCGGAGTGACTCAATCACTTTTTCGTAAAGACGAACACCAACCAACACAGCACAAAGCTCGAGCCTTGGTATGGTAGTTGGTTTGATTGGGGCCACTCTGCTTTTGGCTGTAAGTAAACGTACCAGTACATTATTATCATGATGTGAACTACGAACGTATAAACATGCACCATATGCACTTAGCGACGCATCACTAAATATGTGCAAGTCTATGTACCTGTGGAAGTCACACAGTACAATACGTGGAATACGTAATTCATTTAGAATAGGCAAGCTATGCATTATATCGGTCCATAATTTTAAAAGATCAGGTGGCAACTGATCATCCCAACCCAATTTTAGAATCCATAATTTTTGAATTATCATTTTCATTACGATAATGCACGGGGCCAAGAGACCCAGCGGATCAAAAATTTGAGAAATAGCAGAAAGTATTCCACGTTTTGTCATTGGGCTGGAAGAATCAGAGTTAATTAAAAAACACAGCACATCTGAATCAGTCAGCCAACTGAGACCTAAAGTTTTACAGGGTTCTATGGAGCCAATATTTAAATTGCATGAAGAGTGTTCTGTGTTGTTAGACACTATATGGTAATCATTAGATTTCCATTTATGTAATGACATTCCAGCTGATGCCAATTCAGCCGTTACCTTACAACGTATGTCAAGTACCTCCTCAATCGTATCCCCACCAGAGAGCAAGTCATCAACATAAAAATCGTGTTTTATTATCGTTGCAATTTTGCTATCAGTACAATCAAGGCCTATCTGACGCAGACACCTCGTAGCAAGATACGGAGCACTAGCGGTACCATATGTAACCGTATTTAACTGATAGGCTACCATAGGCTTTGAGGGATCCTCACGCCATAAGATCTGCTGCAGATGCCTGTCATCAGGGTGTACAATGACTTGCCTGTACATTTTCTCAACATCTCCTGAAATAACATATTTATAGTTCCTAAATCGGAGAAGAATTGACAGCAAGTCATCTTGTACAGTGAGTCCTATCATTTGTAAATGATTAAAGGATGACCCTGAGGTAGTTGGACTACTAGCATTGAACACCACCCTAAGTTTGGTGGTTGTACTGCTCTCACGCACAACGCCATGGTGAGGAATAAAATATGATACCTTTTGAGGATCAGGTACACATTCAGACATATGGTTTAAAACAGCATACTCTTTCATGAAATCACAGTAACGTATTTTGAATGATGGTTGACTTCTAAACCTGCGCTCTAGAGAGAAGAGACAATGCTTGGCTCGCTGCAGAGAGTCACCTAAGTTATCACATGATTTCTTTAATGGTATTCTCACACAAAAACGGCCGTCTTTAAGACGAGTTGTATTTGTGATAAAGTGCTCTTCACACATCTTTTCTTCTCGAGAATAGACTGATGACTGATGGCCAACTTCCTCAAGCTGCCAAAAACGCATTAAAAGGTTTTGAATATCATCAGTATTCGAGTTGCTCAGAGAACTATTATTATTTTTATTAATATTTGCAAAATTGCAAATTATAGTAGACGATTGTGATAGTTGGTTACTATTTAATATAGGGCCTGAAGCTATCCAACCAAGTCTCGTTTCGAATAGTACCGGCTTACCTATACCGAGGTTAATTCTTTGTGTGCCCAGTAGATCCCAGAACACATCTGCACCTATAATCAAGTCGACGGAGGCAGGGGTATAAAAGTGTGGATCAGCCAGACACAAATCACTCGGAATATTTAAATTACTAAGATTTAATTGACGGCAAGGTACTTCATCAGTAACAGTTATAGAAGGTAAAATAAAACAATAAATGTTTGTAGAAAAGTTTTCATTTAAAGATTTAATTGGGACGCAACACATTTTACTTATCGGGGAGCTAGCATTATTAATACCCATCAGTGACTCATTAACTTGAATGGTTGGTAAATTCAATAAATTATGGAATTTTTCTGTTATCAGGCAAGATGTACTCCCACTGTCGAGGATAGCGCGACATAGATATTCCCGGTTATTTCTATCATAAATTTTTAATAGTGATGTGGCTAAAAGAACTTGACATTTATTGTGTGCAAATGTCGTAACTCGTGCAGACAATGTGACGTTACTGTTGGGCGACTGATCACTATCCTTACCAGTGACATCGCTGTCAACAACAGAAGTCAAAGTCGATTTACCTTTGGTATCCACATGAACAAGTGTGTGTGCTTGCGTTTACACACTTTGCAACCACTTGATTTGCAATGGTTAGCATACTGGCCAGTACGGAAGCAATTAAAACATACTTTGTATTGCGGTAACAATTCTAACGTCTGATCATTACTAAGTCCCAAGAATTGTGAACAGTTAGTGAGACTATGTTCACCTCGACATTTGGGACACGGTTTTGATGAGCTAGTACCGCTATTTGACTGACTACTTGGCGTACTGGTAACAGATACCATGCTTTTAATTTTATTATTATTTTTAAGATAAGTTGTACTATTGTGTGACATTTCTAAGGTTTCTAACAAGTCTGCACGTTTTCGAATAAATTCAAGAAACATTTTTAATGTAATTGACTTACCGTTATCCAGATTACCTCTAAATTCTTCCCATTCACGATAAGTTTTTGAATCTAATTTATTCGTTACAATATAAATTAACAGTGTGTCCCAATATTTTGTTGGTTCCCCTAATGACTCCAAAGAACGCAAGTTTTTATTAACGATATCGATGGTTCGTTTTAAAGTAAAAGATGCTTCCTTTTTAATTGTCTCAATATTAAATAATGCAGATACGTGATTCTGAATCAAAAGACGTTTATTATCGAACCTTTCGCACAATATTTTCCATGCGACAGGATAATTACTTGCAGAAAATTCTATGGATTGTATTACCACAGCAGCTGAACCCTCGAGAGAGGTCCTTAGATAGTGGAACTTGTTTACGTCATCCATCTCATCATTAGAGTGTATCAAACTAGAGAATGTGTCCCGAAACTCCAACCAATTTTCAAAAGAACCGTTAAATTTTGGCAGTTGTATGGTAGGTAATTTAACGAGCCTATGATTATGAATTCGTGATGAACCTTTATCACTCCCCGGAAACTTATCGGTGTTTGATTTTATGTTTCGTGACAGCAGGTTTTGAGCTTCAGAAAACAACTTATAATATGTAGACTCAAAGTCGTTTCGTTCCGATATTTGAATATTGACGTCATCCACTAAACACTCTAATTTTAATTGAACCTCGTCGTATTGAGTAAATAAATGTTCCATCTTACCTAGGCGTAGTTGCAATTCGTTAACCTGTGACGGATTTAACGAATCCTCCAAACTGTTTAAATAATTTGAGAACGCAGTCAAACGTCCCTTATAACTTGCCCGTCTTTTGGTTAACTCCTTCTCCTCTTTGTCAGTCATTCTGAGAAACCGGTACTTTACTTAACAAATTGTTGAAACTTACTCAACGTATTACCTTAAACAAACCTAATTTAGAATACTGGGTGTTACTAATTATAATAATGAACACTGAACACCGTATCCAATACTCCAGGATCTCAAATATTCCTTGACAGGATCTCAAATATTCCTTGATGTTCGCGTCGAACTTCGTGATGACCTTTGTACCCCGTACAAAGTGGCTTCGTCCAATCTTCAACATCGTAATCCCAGTATAAATCCGTGATTCTTCTTGTTTTTGCTGATTACTGATTAACTTTCTTTATAATCCGTGTCGTAGGGCCATGTTGGGGATTATTAGGTTTAGTTTTTAAATAAAATATTCCAGCATCGTTATAATGCTTGTATTCCGTGCGAATTACAGAGGAGAAGAGTAAAATAAAAACTAGGCGGTATACATAAACCATTTGATAAAAACTGAAAGTTTGTTGACGCAATAAGACACGTATGTGTGAACTGCTTGCTATTAAAAAGTAGTAGGCGCTTTGCACTACATAATAAAATAATCTAATTCTAAACAGTTATAATGAGTTTTTTTTATTATGTTTACTTTAATACTGGATGTACCAAAACCCTTAACGAAGCCAAGCACCAACCAACCAAGCATTATGTACATCATATTATGTCACTTTACGCAAAAAATATTGCTAACTTTCTCATTTTTCTCCGCTTTCAGATTGAGAATTGAGCAGATTTTTGATATTTTAAAAAAAATATGACTAACTTTTTAGACCATAACATCTCAACTTATGACAATTTGGCCCATCGTTTTTTATCTCCTTTGCCATTTTGGGAATTGGGTATTTTAAGAATGAGTCGTTTTGCGAATTGGGCATTTTATGAATTAGTCCTTTCGCAAATTGGCCATTTTGAGAACTAGTCCTTTTGCGACTCTGTTGCCATTTTGAGAATTAGGCCTTTTGCGCCTAAACCGATTCCAGCAATCACTGCAGATTTTCCGTCTATTTTTTAAGAGTTCCATTCTATATATCCGAAGAACAGCATCAGATCTTCACCAAATTGGACCACACGGGAAGCACCAGTTTTCAAATAAAAAAAGAATAATCAAAATCGGTTTACCCAGTCGAAAGTTCTCAGGTAACAAACACAAAAACAAAAATACAGTCGGATTGAGAACCTCCTCTTTTTGGTAGTCGGTTGAAAAGTTATAAAATATGGGTTCCGGTCTATCAATAATGATCGTCAGCGTGGCCAAAATATGTCAAAAGGTCAAAATCTGAAAGAATTGGAAGCAAAGAGTATAATAATAATAAAGGAGAAGAGAGCCCTCTTGTGCCATTTAGAAGCATCCGATTTGAAGCGCCATCTGGATTTCTTAACGAGAACTAAGGCTCTATAGGTAGCTATTGGTAGATAAGAATGTATGTATATCTTCTTACGTATAGGTCAATATTTGTTTACTTAGAGGTGATCATTCAAATTTTCTTGTTTTTTTGCAAATAGCAGCTGTTTTGTTTATGTCGTATGTTGATCATAATGAAATTTGCGAATACATAACATAATGATGATACATTATAATACGAGCCATCATTTTATTCGCGAATTGCATTTTGATCAACTGTATGATGTAAACACAGCTTCTATTTGCAAAAAACAAGAAAGAATTTCGCCGGCTACATTCATATTTGAATAGAATTGACAGTTACACGGAGAATTTGTAAATAATTAAACATAAGATGGACTACCGAAACACATTCAAGCGCAAGCGCAAGTTGCGGCGGCCATAATAATTATGATGTTGCCAGTTTATGTTACACAAAAAGGATTTCCGAGACAAGGTTGTGGTATAATTGATAATAGGAAAGACCCATGAAATATAAAAACGTGATAATTTTGATGAAAAATGTAACAATTATTCTATATAAAACTACTTTAAATTAAATTCTTAATTATTTGATTTTCATAATTGAACAGAGACATCTATCGTTAATTATTAAATACATAGTTTATTGGTTAAGTAGTAGATGGCGACTCTTTCTTCACTGAAGCATGTTCTAACTGTCTCCCCCCTGATTGGAAGTCTTTAGTGTGCACTTGTGCAGGGTGTGCGTTGCACACGGGCACAGCGGTCCTAGGGGGCGCCGAGCGCCGCTCGCTACGGAGCCCAAAGAGTATAATAATAATAAGGGAGAAGAGAGCCCTCTTGTGCCATTTTGAAGCATCCGATTTGAAGCGCCATCTGGATTTCTTAACGAGAACCAAGGCTCTATAGGTAGCTATAGGTAGATAGGAATGTATGTATACCTTCATATAGGTCAATATTTGTTTACTTAAAGGTGATCATTCAAATTTTCTTGTTTTTTTGCAAATAGCAGCTGTTTTGTTTATGTCGTATGTTGATCATAATAAAATTTGCGAATACATAACTTAATGATGATACATTATAATATGAGCCATCTTTTTATTCGCGAATTGCATTTTGATCAACAATACGATGTAAACACAGCTTCTATTTGCAAAAACAAGAAAGAATTTCGCTGGCTACATTCATATTTGAATAGAATTGACAGTTACACAGAGAATTTGTAAATAATTAAACATAAGATGGACTAACGAAACACATTCAAGCGTAAGCGCAAGTTGCGGCGGCCATTATATGATGTTGCCAGTTTATGTTACACAAAAAGGATTTCCGTGACAAGGTTGTGGTATAATTGATAATACGAAACAGCCATGAAATATAAAAACGTGATAATTTTGATGAAAAATTTAACAATTATTCTCATTAAATTATAGAACTTAATTATTTGATTTTCATAATTGAACAGAGACATCTATCGTTAACTATGAAATACATAGTTTATTGGTTAAGTAAAGTAGATGGCGACTCTTTCTTCACTGAAGTTGTACATGTTCTAACTGTCTCCCCCCTGACGGAGCCCCACGAGGCGCGGGCGTTGCCCGGCCGCGGCACTTTCAATAATTACCAACGTAAAAAAATAGCTCCGCTTTGCAAACATTTTGTACCTATAGCATCTGCAGCTCTTCTAATATTTGTCGAATACACCAAAGCAAGCCGCGCCACGAGCGCGCGAGCGGCTTGTACAATAAACTTTTTTTTCAACATGAAATAAACCATTTTTTTTTTCGGTTGGGAAATCATCAAATGACTCCCGCTCTGGGCGGAGCAGGAGGGAGTGTCAGACTTTTACTGACTAAAACCTATCCATGTTCCTTCATCGCCCTTTGTGTTCCGGGGCCACGGTATCTCTTTCGAACAGTCCCGCAACCCCGGCAAACACTGCTGTCCTGACGGCTTGATATACATTTCTTTCTCTTTCACAGTTATACAACACGATGCTGTCGAAACTGAAAAGATCATCTATAGGAGGCAACAGAAATACCAAATGAACACAACTATGTAATTATGTACCTTAGTTTGTATTAAAAGGGATTTTACAAAATATTTTTATTTTAGAACAATGAATTTACTTAGTAGGTACCTATGTTGTTTGTTTCTTGACATTTCATTAAGATTTTAAATGTCTGTTATTATATATATATACTGCAATGCAGTTATTTAATACATTTTTATTGAAGTACTTATTGAAAATTTGTGTTTTATTTTACATCTGCATTAGTCCCAGTTCCCTATAAAATCCCGGTGTTTTTTAAAGATCCGAAATAAAGCTGTATATGGAGGTATCCACATGTTACTTACTCCCTTATAGGTTTACTGGCTGATGCCCGCCCGCAAATTATATACTAAAACCTTTATCTTGAATCACTCTATCTATTAAAAAAACCAGCATCAAAATCCGTTGCGTAGTTTTAAAGAACTTAGCATACATAGGGACAGACAGACGCGGCGGGAGACTGTTTTATAATAAATATGTAGTGATAGTGAAGCAAAAAACTCAACCTATTCGGATGTTGCTGATCTGATGCATGGATCAAATAAAACACACCTTGGCATTTAGACCAATTTATTTTAAAACTAATAAAATTAAAAAGAAACATTGCTTAAAAACATGGACCGAATGTAAAACATTATGACCAACGAATAAGGTATAAGAAAATTATAATAAAAAAATAAAAATAATTATGTATTTTTTTTTTTTAATCTGTATTGCAATCGTAAACTTAATGTTTAGGAATGTGGAGAAATGCTATAGTTTATCATTTAATTAATGAAACAATTCAAATGGTTTAGCACCAAATAAGAGTAATCTAAACTGCACTATCTAATTTTATTTATTATTTTTATGTTATATCCACTTTAATTATTGCTTGTAGATTAAGTTCCCTGATAACAATTTAATAAAAACATAAAAAAGTAAATAAATTAAATGCAATTTTGTCGTAAATCAAGCTGAATGTAATAATTTAATTCCCTGTAAACCAATCAGGGCCCTATTGAAATAAATTAAAACTTATTCTTGGCCCGCAAAATTAGTTCTCAAAAACTTAAATACAATCAAAAATATTAGCGAGACCATTCACCAAAAAGCCGTTTATAAAATATTAAAAAAAAAAACATAAAATTTGTGCAGTACTACTTGTGTGGACATTAAGAATCTTTATAATTATTTAATCAAACACTGGATAACTATGTACTGAATTACCTATATAAAATTATACTATATTATTCTGTTTTTCATACTTCAAAATATTATATTCTAATGAAATGGTTTGTGCTCACACTGATTCAAATAAAAAGGTGATTGAAATCGTCTTATATATAGGTGTCATATACAGCATGTCTGATACATGCTGTATATGACACCTATATTTGAGACGAGACTTACTTATCCCATGATGTCGCACGCAAATCGCGGTTGCGGCGAATGTCGCGTCTATCGGGCCTGTCTGTGGGGCCGAGCCGATTCGGCGCGCTCCCGAAACTATGATAATTAGCTCGCTATCAGTTATCTTAACAACTTTATTTTTATTTGTTGCCATTACGATATTGGTTCCCTACAAAGAAACTTGTTCAATTTTATGGTCTAACAACAATCTTTAATTTAACCACACCTGTATGTATGATACACATAAACAGGTGGTACACCTAATGATGATGATGATTCCAAAGGGGAGAAACCTGATGCTGAGACATTTCAGTATATTTCTGAACAGTATACTATGTATCTTTGTTATTTGTGGTGTGAGCAGTAACCATTTATCTCTAAGTACAGTAACACACTTTTATACAGTCAACAAATGAAGTTATAATGAGTTTTTACACAACAATAATTAACTCATTGAAATAAAGCTACAAATACATAGAACTAGTAATAAATGTTTGTGGCATGCCCTGGGCAGTCAGCCCCGGTTCTAATGATGCTGGCTGTCGACATGACATATTTATGTCTTATAAAGTTGCAGTTGCACCTAACTCTTATCTACTTCTGTCATTTGTGCTATCTGATTCCAATGTATTTGTAGCTTTTTTAGTGCTCATCATTTAAATATGTATAGACATTTATAGGAATAACAAGTTAATCGAAATAAGCTCAGATTTTATTCCTAGAAATGGCTGAATATTCTACAAACTGGTAAATAAAAAGCCTACTGATTAGGTTGTTATAACAAGACAGGAACGAATATAATAACGCGTTATAAATAAATAAAGTGCTTATTTATAATACAAAATATTCTTAATATACCAATCTAACCACTAGGCAGAATACATGATTCTAACTTGGCAACATGATAAAATAAAAAGCTTTATTTTAAATGCTGGTAACACATTTTGTGTAAGAAGTCTTTATTTCAGAATTGTGCCAAGTCCGAACCTTGTTTATTTAGGTCTTGTTTACATTAGGTAATAAAAACAGAAGGAATAGAATGTCAATTGTTTATGATTGTGGAATGTTTTATTCTCATATGATTGAGAAATGTAAATATGGAAGTATAAAAATACTTAAGTAAGAATGTGAATACAGATCTAAGAACCTAGTTTTGAAGAAAGTACATGCAATTTAAGTAATAATGCGCGTTTTCACTAAGACCGAGAAACACTTACGTATCGCCGTTTTAGAGAAAACGGGCAGTCTTTTTTTTGTGGATGTTGACTCCAATGACGTTTTAGAAAGTGCAACATGATTGATAAGTTTATAAGTTGCCATCCAGAAAAAAGTAGGTTACTCACCTTATCAAAATACATATTACTTTATCACCACCAAAAGTTATTTATAAATTGTTACAAAATAAAAATATTTCCATTCAAAATGCCTAATGTAAACAAGTTTCATGATACAAGTTATCAAGGTAGATAGATAAACTAACAGTAACCATTCCATAGCGTAACACAATTTTTAAGATATGGTATCACCTTTTGATATTGGCAGTTTTGATGTTATTGCATTGATATTGTTGATGGCATGACCAATAGATTATATGGTTATAAAAACATGCTTCTTTTTCACTTAAAAATGCTACTGTTTTTTAAAGTTCTGTAGAAAGAGAGACACACAATATGAGCTTAATTTCTCGGCTAGAGAAGTAATGGGCCATGTCATGTCAACTTCTGTCTCTCTCTTGCATGTTGCATTGCTGCTTCAGGTCACACCATCATAAGGCATTACGTGGTTATGTTTTTAAGAGAATGAGTTAAAAAATGAACTAAGAACTCTTCCTTAAATCTGATATTATCTTCTGTAGATCTACCTAACAACCTCAATAGCTTTCCGTGACATGTGCCCTACTTCCTGGGTTGTTGGATATTTGTTGGAGGCTTAAAATTGACGTGCGCTGGAGGCTTAGGGCTATGTGCCACCTGAGCAGCTTCCGGAGTGAAGTCCGCGTTACCTCTGTTTGGTGCTCCAGAGATTGATATAGGGTTTGAAGGCACAGGTGATGGTCCGGAAAGACCAGTTAAGTCTTCATTTGCTGGCTCCTTACCAGTTTCTTTAGTGTGGCCTGTTTTGTGTTGAGTGATTCTCATGCCTCCGGCTTTCACTGTAATCGTAAATGACGGAAATTATTTAGTAAATGATTTCTAAATTCAGTGTGAATGATTGAATTTGTGAATGTGTTGGGTTTTTTTCCGTGTGAAAATTGAATTTGTTATGCTAGTGAGTCAGACACGGTGTTATGCGTAAACAGATTTTTAGGTTATAAATAGATTGGATTATTTTCACTTAAACAATTTTGTAGTGAAGGTATCTAATCAGAAACAGGTAAAATACAGAACAAGAATAGATCTATGGCCTATCAATAAAAAAAACGAATAAGATTCTAATATGAAATAATTGTAATTGTACAAGTTTGGGCAACTGCGCTGACCGCCTGGCGACCTTGAAATTAGTCTCTTTGTTTAACAACACTCAATCAATTCGTAACTTAAAAACATACTGTATATGACGTCATGCTCAAATTCAAGGCCCATAAACTTGATTGCATTGCAGTTTATAAATAAATCAACTTGTTTACATCAAAATTCCATTCATTTCCTCTAAGTATTGCGAATATTTTGTTTTTGAGTAATATCCTAAAGGCATAGAAGTATTTTTGCCGCCATACGGACACTTTTAAGGATTTTTTTTGGACGGAAAGTTTTTTTTTTGGACGGAAAGTTTTTTTTTTACACCTGAATATACATAAACAAAGGCATTGGAAACTAAGTTTATACCTGCCGGGGGATGACCAGCCTTAAGTTGAGAAGTCTCTTCAGTGGACGACATGATGAAAACAGTAATATTTGATAGTAAATAGTTAAAAATGCCAACGTTGCACTACACAGTTTTAGGTAAATTGTACTTCGACTTCAACGTGTAATTACGATTCGATGACACGGCAGCGGCTTCGATACCGATGGTGATTGGCGAATTGTCAAAATTTAGTAGTGATGTGCATTACAACTACTTGTATAAAAAGTTTTTTGTCGATTTCTAGCCAGATTACTAAAATGGTCACTAACACTATCATTAACACTGAAAACGTGATATTTACCGATTGTTTTTTTTTAATATCGTGTAATCAAAACAAATAGTAATAATTCCGTTTTCAGTCTTAATGAAAAATCATTTTAGCCTTTTTTGGTGTGAGAGAGACTACACTCTAGTTACAACCTAGGCCGCATTCCGAACTACAAAATAATCGCTTACAGCGCTCACATCTATATTTTGCGTTCCGACGGTTGGAGTGTAGCCTTAGGGGCACTATGGACCAAGGACTGAAAAATTTTCGTGTTTTTTTTTTTCGGAAACTTTACGATTTTTTTGCAGAATCGGGTTGACGTTGTCTGTAGCAACCATTTATGTTCTGAGAAGCATGGCCCTACGACGCACCATTTCCGAGTTATGAGCCTTTTTCTTTTTTTTCTTTTATATAAAACAATTTATATTTCCGAAACGGTGTGTCGTAGGGCCATGCTTCTCGGAGCATAAATGGTTTCTTTAAACAAGCTTAATCAGTTGCTGCAATAAAAATGGTCAAATTCCATTAAAAAAAAATCTTCGAAGAATTTACTCTCTGCCCTTATGAATACTCAAGCTGAAAGACGACGACCGACACTTATAAAAATTTTGATGTTTTTTTTTTTCGAAGTTGTTGCTAATTTTTTTACATGACGTCATGGCTTTTGAGTATAGCAACCATTTCTTTCCCGTAAACAATCTCATCCGAGCTACCATTTTGGAAATATAAATCGTTTTATATAAAATTAATAAAAATTAAAAGGCTGTCATTCACTCATAAAGCCCCAAAAATTTTTTTTTTTAACAATTTTTTTTTTTGTGTTTGCTTTGCTGCTCATAGTGCCCCTAAGCGTATACACCAACTCCTACACTCCGTCCCTAAGACGACCCACTGACCGTTCCGACTTACATATCACGATTATGACAGTTAAGAGCTGTCATCAATTCGGAACGCTCGTGAACATAACCCCAAACCCAAAACCTTTCACAAGACCTATTTTTGAAAACAAAAGTTATGTTGGTTGACTCTATCGACTCTGATAAATCAGTTATTGAGATAGAGAAGGACGATTCGTCCAGTGATGAAAGAACAAAATACGCTAATCTAAACATTTCGACGTCATCCTTGACGTCGAAATGTTTAGATTAGCGTATTTTGCTCCCGGCAAAGATTTAGCTCGTAAAAAATACTACGAATTACAAATTATATAGATGCAACGATAATTTAATATAATGTTCATGAGTTTAAAACTCATTTCAGCTATGCTGTTACGTCTTGGTTCACGATAGAATAGTTAGATGTGACTCCCATGTTCATAACAAAACAACACAACTTGTGAACACAACTGTCATTTTTGCCAGCGCTCACGGTGATATTTATTTGGGGCATGATCGGTGTAATCGCAAGATGGCGCATGTCATGACGTCATCTATGACGATTCAAGGGATATCGATATCGCACTCACGGTAATTCGGAGCGGGTTTATGGACGCTCAAATCGATTACAGCGTAATCTTAAATGCGGCCCTAGTTTTAAAAAATGACGTCTATATGTGTTTGTAAAAACTTATTTGCAAAATAAACATCATATAGCATTTATCACAGACAGAATGTTTTAAGATTTAATTTGAACAAAAAGAATTTGCAAAATTATACTTTTTCTTTATTTTGTGCAGACATATACCGTCGTCTTAGAGTGAAAACCTCGGGAATGCATTTTAGCTCAAATTTATTTTATTGCGTTTTTAAGAAGAAAACCTCACAACGCACATTCTGATCTGACTAATTTGTTCATTCGGTACTCGTAGCGCCATCTATGACAGTAATTGAGAACCTCGTAAATACTCGCATCTGTCAGTTACGAATACCTCGTAAGTAGCATTTTATGCATTTCAGACAATCTTATAGTATCGAACAGTTCTGGATATAAAAGCGGGTAAAATTTCCATATTAATTAATAAAAACACCTAAATGACGCCGTACAAAAATTTTACAGCACCCAGTTTTTTCTTCCTCCTGAAAAGTTACTTCTTTTACACTCACGAGGCTTTCACTCTAAGGCGTCGATACGTTGTTGTTGTGAGACCAATTTGGCCAACAAAATTGATTGAATAAAAATTAAAAAGTTTAGTCGATTTTACGAAACGTAAATGTGTAACCGTCCATCCTTATCGGCATCGTACTTTGGAAGTAACGTCGATAGATGGCATTGTTTTTTATTTATATTATTATATTCCGATCTCCACGAGGGAAACCCTCACATAATAATTTCATCTAGATTTTCTTTGGTTAAATATAAGCACGGGTCATAAATTATCTAACAATTAATTATAACCACGATAGCAGAGCTTAATAATTTAGTACCACAGAATTCGATTCTAGGCAACACCTAAAATACCTAATGCCTAAGTAAAGCGCACTGTTGGATTTCAAAGCTGGACTCGGCACTGCGTCGTTTAAAAGTGCAATAATGCGTTTTTACGGTTACTTACCCAACGGGTAAAAACGGGACTCTATTACTAAGACTCCACTGTCCGTCTGTCTGTCACCAGGCTGTATCTCATGAATCGTGATAACTAGACAATTAAAATTTTCACAGATGATGTATTTCTGTTGCCGCTATAACAAGAAATAAGAAAAATTAAAATAAATTTAAAATTAAAGGGGGCTCCCCTACTACGATAGTACGGAACCCTTCATGCGCGAGTCCGACATGCACTTAGCCAGTTTTATATAGGCTTATAGATTACTTTCGTTATATTTCTGATAGGTTGAGGGATTCATTTAAGTAAGTGTCGCTTGACGCTTAGTGCTAGTGAGATATTGATTTTTCTGTCTAAAAATCAGTATCTCGAACAGGATAAGGGAAGTTCAAATGAAAACTCCAACATTTATTTCCAAGCATTTATTCTGAACCTCCTCTGCGGGACCACCACATCGGCGTCGTCCCTGCCAGGCTTCATCATGTCCTTCTGCAGCTCCACTATCATCCGCAGCATGAAGTTTATCACCTGGCTGCTGGTGCCGTCTCGTAGTCTTTGGAAGTCCTGGGGAAGCCAAAAGATAATTCAAATATTAATTAAAACCATATTTGTTTAAGATAATTAAAGGAAAGTAAATAACAATAGTCTTCCTTGAGAATTGGAAAGAAATAGCACAGAATCGTGACCGTTGGAAGGAATGCAGGGAGGCCTTTGCCCAGCAGTGGGACAATACAGGCTAGATATAATAATAATAATAAATAACAAATCTTAGGCTGAGAAAAGTCCACCCAACATCATAGCCCCAAAAAAAAAACTCAAAGCTCGCCACCTGTAGGTATATTTATCACTATCATGATTTGAGTCAAAAGACGTAGCCGTTCTCTGCTGGATGGATGCTGGCCTCCAAAGAGCACGTCGATGTGTCGGTCCACATCCTCGTCTATAGCGACGGGTTGATCTTTTTTTGCTTATATTTTCTATTCCCGTAATGACATAAAGTATAGTATCGTAAAACAGGGCGAATAGAGGTCGCAGGAGGAATAGAAAAAAAAGAACATGGTACAATTTCTAAAATTTTATGTGGCCAATCACAATATACTCGTGCCTTCAAAACTTAACTAGGTGACACTTTCGCCGGGTCATTTTTTGGTTGTTAAAATGTACTGGGGTATCTACGCAAATTTCGTTTTGTACTATTACCTTACGTGTGGGAAGACATCGTCCGTTGACGCAGACAGTCTGATGCGTCAGGGAGGCGAGCAGACGCTTCAGTATGTCCACCTTCTTGTTGGCAGCGAGGGGACGCAGGCGAGTCACGAAGCGGAGGAGGTATTCTAGGAGCATTATGTCTTCCTAAAAGTTAGAAAAGCCTGATGAAAGTTTGGAGTGTAGAAGTTAGTTCATAACTTGTTTATCAACAGGAGCGCCGACATTTTTTAATGTTTCTAGATCGAGTTAAGATGCGGAGTGAGGTAAACATCCACGCGATTGCTTATTTGACATTCTACGATTAACTCTAATTTTTAACACCCTTGCTCGTAAAGCTGATGTAGTTCCACCGGTTTTAAATATGTAAAGCGGGTCATAAAAAACGCGTGTGTTACCAAAGCAAATAGTTAAGTTATAGTCCATACAAATTCCATAACAGTATTATTTGCCATTTCAAATATGGAACTGATCGCCGCCGCACGACTCCAGCTAGTGAGCAGCGCGCTGTTGCTATTCAAATTTCGAACTAATCGCCGCGCGGCGCCAGTCAGTAGGCAGCGCTAGCGCGCTGTTAAAATGGCGGGAAAGCCTCAGTGTGCATTCACAGATTGAGTTTATTAAAAATAAAAAAAAAAAAAACAGTTTATTCGGTAATTTAAAAACTTGGCTGCATGCTCTAGCCTCTTTGCCAACATTTTCACGCAGCCACGGCAGAAAAAAATCCTCGTGCCATTTTTCTCAAATTTTCTTTTTTTTGTACGGTCGAACAAGCTATTTGGTATACCTACATTTTACAATTGTCCTCGCAAATGTGTTAAAAAACGTCGTACGATATACGTGCGTATTGGTTATAACACACTAATAATAATATCGTAATGTACTATAAAAGTATAGCCTAACCATACAGGTCCCTCTGGCACCCGTTGAAAGTCTAGACCGTGTTTAATTTTGTGCATTTCTGGCGATTTTCAGCAGGTAATTAATGTTAAACATAATCCTTATGACCGGCTGCAAAATTCAGGGAATGCCTACTTTTTAATTTGAAATAAAACCTTCCATAACTGTATTGTTACCATTGTCAAGGCCAGCACACACGACTCCACATTGTATGCCCTCCCAACGATGAGCGACAGGTCTTCTCTATCCAGCACTGGCTGCTTCAGACCCTCCAGCCATTCGAACAGTAGCCCAGTCAGAATTGTAGGGTCGTTCTGCAAACATAGGAAAGTATGATGTGAATAGGTCATAATCTGACTTGATGAAGTTGTAAATTAGTATTTTACCATGGAGCTACTGTCTACTAACATGATAACCCTTTGGCAGGATTGGTTACGAGGATAGCTCATGACGTGAGGCAAATCTGAGCTAATCAGAGAAATGATGCATCCATAATTCTTATGGTTAGCTGGTGCTGATAAGGCTGAATGAGTACTCTGAGTGTGCTGGACGTTTTGCTACTCTTGAGGGTTCTTTCATAATTATGTGGCCTAAATCCCAGGATTGGCTGGTGAACCTAGGAATATAGGTAAGTAAGAATATGCGTAACAGTGATTATTACCTCTGTGTTGATTTTATCAAACGCTTCTCGATGCTGGTTGATTTCATTGCGAAGTGTCTTTAAGTATTTCTGCCTTTCGTCTGGAAGACTGTGGTGGTCTACTGTAAATGCCTGAAAGATGAAGAAGTCACGAATTTATGAAGACAGGAAAAGATTACCTAGTTATACTGTCGGAAAGGCCCAAGCATGAGAGCCCGTAAAGGCTCGTGTAATGAAAAAGACTGTCATGCTCATGTTAGCAAGATTGGAGCTGATTGTGGTGTGGCATCTTTATGAGATATTAAGTACAAATGACGTAAACGTTTTTTCCGACGTCATGCAAATCCTGCATCGGGCAAGTGGATAAGAGCTCAGCACAGAATCCCATGTTTCCATGCTCCTATCTTTTTCTCTCGCTCAGAATCGTAATTTTCTAGAGCGAGAAACAGAGCGGGAGTGGTATCACACCTGGTAGGCTCGTTTTGAAGGTCTTTTATTTCGCCTTATAAGAGAGCAAGCCACGAATGACGAGAATATCGTGTGGAAAGGTAAGATTAAGAATGTGGATGGTTAAGAGTAGAGGAAGACCAAAGAGATGGACGTACTGTGTGAAGGATGATATGGCAAAAAAGGAGGTGTCTGATGAGATGACGAGTAAAAGAGATGTATGGAAGAAGTTATTGGCATCATGACGGTACATTGTCAGTACATCTACGTAAACATAATGTACGTCAGAAAAAATCTGCATCTTTTTGGTAAAAGAGGTGACAGACATAATTACAGTACTAGAAATAGGGACCAACTAGATCAGCCAGGCTTCAGACTCGCTAAAGTGGACTCATCTTTCATGGGGTGCTGTTTGAGATGCTATAATAAAATTCCACAAAATATTCTTGAACTGAATGAGACGAAATTTAAAACATGCATCAAACGCACACTATGTAAGCAAGCTTATTACAAGTTGGGCGATTATATCGCTGATAAAAATGCGTGGCTCAATGCTGGTCCTGCTCGACATGGACAGGGGCGCATAAATTGATAGCATTAAATAGAATTGTTGGAGCTGCTGAAGATTATACAACTGTCTTTGCATTGTATAGAATCAATCTCTAGTATTATATAATCGCATAGCCCATATTGTGTGAGTACTATGTACTAGAAAGCTATCATTCACTGAAATCCTACGTCTTTTCTTGACTTGAATGTGCCCTGGCGGTTGAGAGTATGTCACACTCACTCTAATGTCTCGCTGATGGTGGTGCGTGTGTCGGATCATTTAGTTCCCTTCAAAATGGTTGAGTTGAATTTTGCTGATACATGCGTCATGTTCGTGAACGGGCGCTGTCAGTTGTGACTGGTCATCTCTTAGTTGCCATGGCTTATTTGAATGAATTATTTTGAGTTGTATTTTTTGTTTTTCTATGGACACTTTTAACGTGCACATCTTGCTACATTGTTCTCACATAATATACCATCTCAACATGAATGATGTAACCAAGATTTTGTAACAATATTTTGATTTCAAAGAGTGTCCATGGAGTTTCTTGCCCGTTCTTCTCTATAGAGATCTACGCTAGGGAATGGGCAACTACAGTACTTTCACAGTTTTTATGTCTTGTGACTGGGACTGTAGCTACATTTAATTTTCATCTTTGTTTCGACAATTCAAAAGTGCCTGTAACTGGCCTACTTGAAATAAATGCTTTCATTTTGATTTTGATTTTGAAGACATGCTGCGCCGACCCCAAATGAATTGGGATAAGGGCAGGAGAATAATAATGGTGATAGTGAATTAGCAGTCGCCGCTACGGGACTTGCGAAGCTAAGAAAGTAAGCGATGCGCAAATCCCATAACGTAATCGCATACAGCTTTAGGTTGTGAACAGGGCTATACAAGACAAGAAGCCTCTAACAAACGACACTATAGTTACCTCATAAATCTGAACAGCAGGTATACTGCCGTTGTTAGCCGTGCCTGTCATCTTGCTGACTGACTCCAGGTTGCGCTCGATGTCCTCCTCTACTGGGTCTCGCCATTCCACCATTGGTAGGGGTGCTCTGTTGTGATCTGTAGTCAATGGAAGGAAGTATTGAGAAGAAGCTGATAGTGAGAAGAATTTTATTCTTAATTCAAACCAGTCTCTTTTCACGAACACTAACGCGTCACCTAAATGAATGCCTAAGCTAATGCGCACCGCCCAGAGTGAAAAATCCAATAGTAAGTTTTATTAAAGGAGGCTGCGCTAAGGTAGCCCGCGAATTTCAAATTCTCTTGTGTTTTTTGCTATTTGCCGGACAGTGTCATATTATTTATTGAGTTTCGCAGGTTACCCTGGCCGCCTGGCGCTTCCACCTTAATCACAATTACCAAGATCAGTAGCCGCTTCCTCAGGAGTAGTAGGATCGGGAGGCTTGCTCTTCCTTAGCTTGTAGACCATAAAGGATTTGTAGAAAGGCTTATTCTTGACGCGGAAGTCCAGACCGACGCTCTGATGACACCCGCAAAGCTTCAGGAGGCGTTCGCAGAGGCAGTATACTATCTGAAAAAGATGGTGAAAGATGGAATAAGTCTGGTTGGGTCCTTGTGAAAATTTGTTGTAAAGTATTGGCAGGGATCAGTTAACTGGTCGTATAAGGACGTTTCTGAGTTGTCAGAGCGCAGGACTAATTAAAAAATCATGTCCACTAAAGAATTATTTTGTCCAAATTGTACCATAAAACTCTGTGGATGGGTGACCATCCATTACATACTGAGTTTCCTCCGTGCCCCGGAAGCACGTTAAGCAGTTGTTGCCGGCTGTTATTTGTAGATCTTCGATAGTCGTTACACTGACTACCTAGTCAGTGGCCCAAAAAGTTTGACAACCGTCTTACCAAGGGGTTTCGAAATTAGCCAATACTAACTGGGTTCAATACTAACGGTCCAGTTTGGTAGGTCTAACTTCGAGAAAGAGGTCAATCGTAGAATCAGACTCGGCTGGGCAGCGTTCGGGAAGTTGCGCGGTATCTTCTCGTCCAACTTACCACAGTGTCTCAAGACGAAAGTCTATGACCAGTGTGTGTTGCCAGTGATTACATACGGGACCGAAACGTGGTCGCTCACAATGGGCCTCTCATCAGAAGGCTTAAAGTCACCCAAAGGGCAATGGAGAGGGCTATGCTCGGAGTTTCCTTGCGTGATCGAATCAGAAATGAAGACATCTGCAAGAGAACCAGGGTCACCGACATAGCCCGAAGAATTGCCCAACTTAAGTGGCAGTGGGCAGGGCACATTGCTCGCAGAACGGATGGCTGATGGGGCCGAAAAGTTCTGGAGTGGCGACCGCGAACCGGAAGACGTTGCGTTGGAAGGCCAACTAGGTGGACCGATGACCTGGTGAAGGTTGCGGGAATCAGCTGGATGCGAGTCGCACGGGACCGGTCAATGTGGCGACACTTGGGGGAGGCCTATGTCCAGCAGTGGACGTCTTTCGGCTGAAATGATGATGATGAACTGGGTTCTGGAGGTCACATAGGCAGTCGTCCCACGTAAAATACTGGTATTCAGCTGCATCCGGTTAGACTGGAAGCCGACTCCAACATAGTTGGGAAAAGGCTAGACAGATGATGATCATGATGATGTACCATGAAACTCTCTAAAGATTTCGGAAGCTTCATCTGCGTTTGTTATTTTCACTTGTTTTACATAGCGCCTCGTCAGTACCTAAGAGAACCCTTAGATGTACCTCCTACTACTACAGACCTTTGGCAATTCTCTAAATGCTCTTTCTTCTAATCCATGCAGAGTCGCTCGCTGTCTGTACAGATGCTGTTTCAACGTGAACTCCGAGGTTTTTCTATCTTTCGTCAGGTTAAGGGTTTCCCTGAAAGAAATCAAACAGATTTAGAAAATGATGAATTGTTTTATGAAGTTTCATCTGAGCTTGGAGCACAAAGCTATATTCGCTTGAGACTTTGTACATTACTACTTCTGCGAGACCTTTATCTTCATTTGTCAAGGACTGACACAGTCTATTTTGTTCTTCCATCTTTAACAGTTGTAATCTCAGCGTCTCCCTCAGTCATATCATCGTTTCTTCTTCCACTCTGTTGTAGCCGCACATACCTCGAAATATCCTTCCTCAAGGGGCGGTATTTTCATACCAGCTTACAAGCTAGACTTGCTCTTATGATCTACATGATGTTAGGGTTTCTGAACAGTGCTTGCCTTGTGGGCTTGCCGTATTGTTGGACATTAGGCACACCACTGCCCTCATTTCCTTTAATATATGTATACATCTTCATCCAACTTACTTAGAACTAAACACAATCGTCTGCGGCAGCATGTAATGCTCGAACTGTTGGACGCAGAGGATCTGTCCAGAAGTCTGCACAGACTTGGGCCTCTTCTTGCGCACCAGGCGGATGGCATCGTTGGCCCTGATACGTAAGGAGTACACCAGGTAGCAGGCTATCAGGACCCCTGTCCGGCCTAGACCTACAAAATAGAAATGATTTTGAAATCTGCTACGAGTAGTTCATCGAGTCATTGAGCTCCATTATTTCCGAGTTGAGCTTCACGATTGCACTCACTGAGCAGGTCCACTCAAATCTGTATTATAACCTCATACGACCATCTCGGACTCAAATCTGCATAGTCCTCATATGGTGTAACCAGGATTACCTGTCTTGAAAAATGATTGTGTGTGACCTCTGAGTTTGTTTCTGTGTTTTGTCTCAAAGTAGTCGGATAGACCAGGAAATATCGATCATATCTAGTGTTAATAAAACATAATTTGTCATGACGTGTTAAAATGTTTCCTTTTTCACCCAATTTCCAGAAATTTCTTCTTTCAGGTTTGATCATAGACGTCGCGTTTGTCTCATAGTCGTGGTCGTCAGTGTGATAGCTTGGGGTTCGGGTCAGAAAAAATGTTTTTTTAGGCCAGGCAATGCAAAAGTCCGAAGTGTATTGGACTGGAAAAAGCCACCGAAAGCTTGTGTTTGTCCTTTTAATATAACACATTATCAATTTATGGCCTTAGTCGTCCTAGTTATGAAACTAGTATGTAAGATTAAAAAATAACAATATAAGTGCTTATTTTTCATGAATCTTTATAACTCAATGATCTACTTTAAAGTTATTTTTGTGTTTTGAGTGACAATTTTAGATGTCGCTTTTGTAAAAACATTGTTTTTTTTTATTTGTCAATTCAATATTAATGCTGTACACATACTTTCTAGAATAAATTCCTCAAATGGATGGTGAAAACCGTTTCAAAATCCAATATATAACATAAAAAGCGACTTTATTAGTTAATACATATTTTGGTGCCGGCTGTCATTTATCTTTGACAGTCGTTACAGCTAGTCAGCGGCCTGAAAGTCTGATAACCAGTCTTACAAAGGGGTATCGTATTACCCAGTACTAACTGGGTTGAGGAGGTCAGATAGGCAGTCGCTCCATGTAAAATACTGGTATTCAGCTGGATCCGGTTAGACTGGAAGACGACCCCAACACAGTTGGGAAAAGGCTAAACAGATGATGATGACGATGAAATATGTAAAGATATGATAAACCCATAAATTAGTCTACACAATTTGAATATGGCAATGTGAGCTAATCTACTAAGTAATACGCCTACCCTTTTTTTTTTTTTTCGGATGGGAAATCATCAAATGACTTCTCCCGCTCTGGGCGGAGCAGGAGGGAGTGTCAGACTTTTACTGACTAAAACCCATCCATGTTCCTTCATCGCCCTTTGTGTTCCGGGGCCACGGTATCTCTTTCGAACAGTTCCGCAACTCCGGCAGGCATCGGTCCTTGCGCGCGTGAAACACGAACGCGCCGTCGACACGGCCTGTCGTCATGAGACGGACGGACGGCGAGCTAGCCCATAGCCCACCGTCCACAGGCCCGCGCCTACGGTGGCCGGGGGCCACGTGGTGGCCCCCGGGGACGCCCGGGGCGTCTCCCGCGGCGGCCGGGACGCTGTGAGGTTCTCTCCCTCTCACGTTCCGCCACCTCCTTCTCTAGCATTACTGCTTCGCAGAAGGAGGTGACGGCGTCCCATTCCGTCTCGCTCCGGACCATGGCTTGTACCAGGGCCAGACGCGAGAGGTCGCCGCCGCCAATCGCCGCTTCGAGGACACGGCGGTGCTCCGCCCACGCGGGGCACGCCTCCACCGTGTGCTCCACCGTGTCCTCCGGTCGATCCTCGCAATGGAAACACCCGGGCGTTTCCTCCCGCCCGATTCGGTGCAGGAAAATACGCCTACCCTGGGTTCGTGGTTTGGAAGTCAGGTGTATTTTGCATAATTTATTTCATCACCACTGCTCTCAAAACGGTGAAGGCAAAAATTGTAAGGAAACCGTCATGTCCTAGAAAAAAAATTGGAAGGCAAAGTGATATCGACCAACAGGGCTGGTAGGTTTACTAAATTAATTCACACGCCCTCTCGCAGATAGGAGTCTGGTTGTCAAGGAGGTAACATTGAAGGCTGACTAGACCAAAGAGTTCAATAATTATATTCTATTTTTATTTAACACTGACTAATTATTTACATACTTTACTCTCTGGAATAGTAATAAAAATATTTACAAGTATTAAAAAGGGTTACAGGGCGTCGAAAAATTCGTCCACATCGCTGTCAACAGGAAAAGTGCCCAGATGGCTGGCAGCATTGTCACTTTGGAACGCAATGCTGATTCTTTGGCCAAAAAATAGGCCCGCCCTCTGGTCACGTGAAGGATCGACCAACCGCTTGGCGATTTCCCGAAATACAGGTGGGCCTAGTGTTAAAAAGAGTGGAATCATGTCAATGTAATGTCTCGCTACCTAGAATTTACGGAAACAAAACTAAGTGAAGTATCTACATAAGTAAAACTAGGAAGTCGCTAGCGACTTTTTGACATTTTGACCAGTTAGGCGAACATAGATTACCTACTGAACAGCAGATTTATTTTCGCGATTTTTTTTTTATTTGTCACTAATTACCATGCAGTCACCCTATATTAAGACACAAACAAATTGTACCTCTTTACAATATGAGTAAAAATAAAATCCCTCCGTCTAACCTCTCGGGGGATCGTGATGTTATGTTAGGAATTATGATAGCATTTGTAGTGGCAAATTTATAATCTCGTTTAAAATAACCTTCGGCAATGGCTGCTATTGCCAAGGTAAACAATTATATTATGTTCTTAGGAAAAAAAATAGCACACGTGCAAGTAAGGTGAGCGGGTTAGTAAGTTAAATACGTGTTTAGCATTGTATAAGTGTTTAGATCGACGGGACGGGAAACACGCATAGGTTCTCTCCGACAGTTAATAGGCTAGTTTCCACCATCAATAAATTGCAAATCTATTTAGTCCGTCAGTTAGAGTACGGTATTGGAAAATAATGAACACGTATTTTTTGTTTTTGTAAATCAATGAATATTGACAAAGATAAAACGCATCAAAACTCGAGAGTGGGGGCTCGTGACGTCACAACGCATTAAAAATTATAGCACGGCGTAACGTATTAAGAATTTTAAAAGCGTTGTATCTTCGTCAATATTGGTTTACGTAACAAAAGAAAAAATACGGGTCAAATATTTTTTGAAAATCTAACTGACGGACTAATTAGATTTTTTCAGGACACAAGCCTATTGTCTTAATCATCATCACTACATCACTATCACTACATATTATAAAACAAAGTCCACCGCTGCGTCTGTCTGTCCCTATTTATGCTTAGATCTTTAAAACTACGCAACGGATTTTGATGCGGGTTTTTTTAATAGATAGAGTGATTCAAGAGGAAGGTTTCAGAATACAGGGTGTAAACAATCTCATCACGAAGCCGTCAACCAAGCATTCTGTACATCATCAAACTATGTAACTTTACGCAAAAATTATTGCTGGGAAACGACTTTTTTTTTTGGGGTGAAAATTCATGTTTTGTTGTAGAACTGAATGTAACTCAAAATATTGTGCTGATAGATGGATTGAATAATACGGGGGTCGTGGAGGTACTTAAAGTAAAAATCTTACATTAAAAACTTGTATTAAAAAAAACTTGTCAAAAAGTTGGAACTTTGGCCCCCAATATCTCCGGAACTAGAAGGTATGGTCTAGAACAGTTGATCCCGACTGTCATTTGTAGATCTTTGACAGTCGTTACAGATAGTCAGTGGCCCGAAAGTCTGGCAACCAGTCTTACCAAGGGGTATCGTATTACCCAGTAGTGCCCAGTGCTAACTGTGTTGTGGAGGTCAGATAGGCAGACGAGACGATCCATGTAAAATACTATTCAGCTGCATCCGGTTAGACTGGAAGCCGACCTCAACATAGTTGGGGAAAGGCTAAGCAGATGATGATGAGAGGTAGGTACCTTATAAGTACATTTTGCAGGTTCAACCCGCATAGATCAACGTAGGTCTTAATGCTAGCTATATCTTTCATAGCTTAAAGTGTATCACCAATGATATATTACGTTATTACACATTACTTTATAATAATAACATCACGCCCGTAATACCTGCCGAGTTAGGCAGAAGAGGTGTTCCTAATATAGTACACCCACATTTCATCAGTTTTGTTTAAGTCCCATGTAATAGGGGGCCAGTCTATTGTCATCAACTGAGCACGAATCCAGACTCCGTGGCTGCTACTGTCAAATTCCTGATAGAAAGTCCCAGTAGTACTTTGCCCGACCCGGGAATTGAACCCAGGACCTAATTTATTTTTATTAAACGTTTATTTCAGATTAAATAATCCATATAAAAAAAATAAAAATAAAAGTAACATAATTAATTAAATAAAAACACAATACAATTACAATTCAATGATAACAAATCACAAAAACTTAAAAGTAAATTAAAATATTATCATTAAATTATCTAATTCATAAATTATACACAACTAATCGAATTACAAAATAAATAACAAGACATTCACATAACAAAATTTAATAATAAAATGATAAAAATAAAAACAATCAATCAATAATAAAAATAAAAAATCAATCAATCGGCGAGCCAGACCGTCACCTTCATCTTTGCAAGGCCAGCGCCAGACACCAACAAATGCAACAAACTCCTGCGCTAGATTGCCGACATCTAACTTCTCAACGTATTTTATTTATTAACATATTATATGATATTCATCCATCTCTATTGGATTGGGCAATCAGCACGTGAATTTTTTGTTTTTTGAAGTCGGTTTTATTTTTTGCAAAAAAGTTTTTTATGTTCATAATATCCCTGTATTCACTGAGTCACTGACTTACGGTTGATTGTACCTAAGTTTGGTAACAGAATAACACGAGACTCATTTCATTTACATACGGTAAATAAGGTTTGGCTGTTCAAAAATGTACATATGTATTAGACTACGTCTTTATTTATTTATTTACAAAGTTAATTATGGTAATTAAACCCGTACAATCGATGTATAGAATAGAGAGCGAGGATTATAATAATTGTTAATTCTTAGCTTCTTAATAAGTGCACGCCAACCGTTGGACGATGGAACACTTAATTTATATCATGCAAGTATTGAGTATTGTTATGGTGGAAGCGCCAGGTCGGTAGGTTAAGGTAGCCAAATTCAATTTTTCTTACATGTTTGCAATTTGCAGGATTCGCAACCGTAACAAATATGGCTTAACAGAGTTTTAATCATTAAAATCATCAGTATAACCCTCTAAGTTCGTTTAATCCCATTGAATGACTTTTTATGAAATTCAGTCATTCAATGGGATGATAAAATTTTAATTTTGCGCTACCCTGACGCTTCCCTCTGAAGGCCAACGCTCAGTTATAAGCACTGCACGCGGTAAGTATAAGTACCAGCTCGTTGTCAACACGGTGCCCCACAGCCACAACGTAACACGTAGCTATATCGGACCGACCCGTAATGTACGAACCGCTTGCGGTACCACCGTAGCAGTATCGCTTCCGGGATCAGTTACGAAGCATCAGTCACCGAGGTTACAGTCGGGCGTCGTGGCTCCGATTGCAGCAAGTCAGCCCTACTTAGTAAGTAGGGCCGCCGTTTTAGAGTTTAACCACATATATCGAATTTTTCCAACCTCCTATCCTTTTCTGTCGCTCAGAACCGTAATTTGCTAGAGCGAGAAACAAAGCGTCAGCTCGACATCGTCATGCTGCCGCGTACTATGCCACTCACGCTCTGTTTTCTGCCAGAAAAGGATAGGAGGATAGAAAAATGCGATTCCGCGCAAATGTGATCAACCCTTACTCCATCGCAAGTGCGACGTCAACCTGGAGACGCCTCGTCGGTGCTGAGCCCATCTGGTTAAGTAGTTACGTTGGATGGACGCCTCGTTGACAACGAGCCGATGAGCCAAGGTGATGTGGATCCGTGCAGTGCTCATAAGTGTGCGTTCACACGTTGAAAGAACTTTTGGACGCTACTGACTACGGAGAAATTTTGTAGTTTTGAGCTAACCTAACAAGACTGCTATCCTTACACTGAGAACACGGACTTTGAATTTATTTCAGTTAATAAAAGAGTATTCGTCCTGCACAAACGAAACCTCCTCCGTTAGTTAACTTGAGCTCGTCAATCTTAAACTCGTGTTCCACACTTTTTCCACTAGCTTATCATCATCAGCCATTTTGCTATATTCTCCTTCCTCACACTCCATGAAATACTTCCCTCGTACGTTCTCCAATTCCTCAGAAACACACAGATGTATCGTCGTCTGAGCTCCCCCTTTGGGTCCTCTATAAAATATATCGAAGATGAACTGCTGGATTTTCCTAGCTACAGCTGGCAACCTTTTAAATATCTCAGTTTTAACAATTCCTGGATGTAAACAATTGACTGTCACTCCTTCAGGTAATCTCTCAGCTAAGGCCTTTGTCCAAAGAACGTCACATAATTTACTATTTGCGTAATTCAAGAACTGTCCCATTGTTCCCTCTCCTGCTGGTTCCTGCAAGTCGTGGACACTTAACCTTGCAAAATTGTGGAGATATGATGACACTATGATGATCCTGCTAGGTTTAGAGGCGTTCACTTTGTCTAGCAGCAGGTTTGTGAGGAGGAAGGGCCCGAAGTAATTGACTTGCATCACTACATCTATTCCATCTTCAGTTAGTTTTGAATTGAGGCCGGCGCAACCAGCATTGTTCACCAAAATGTCGAGGCGATCGTAAGATTTGTTAAAATCTTCAGCAAATTTCCGCACACTACTGAATTTTGCTAGATCTAAATGTTTAAATTCAACTTGTTTGCTTCCTGTAGTAGCTGCTATATTTTCGATAGCTTCTGCAGCCTTGTTGGCGTCCCGGCAGGCGATGATCACTTTGGCTCCTCTGGATGCGAGGTCCCGGGCTGTCTCCAGGCCGATACCTTGGTTCCCGCCTGTCACGAGCGCGATCTTTCCATCTAATCTCGCATTTGATTTACACACACCGTGAAAGGGTTCTAGTTTAAGTTTAAAATATAGTGACAGCAAAAACATCAACATAAATAATGTGAACAATAGAATGAGTGGTATTAACATTAAGTAGTAAATGATAGCGAGAATCATGTTGCCGCGGTTGACGGTTGAAATGCAACTGAGAGAGACTGAATTATATAGGCAGTCTTGTGGAACGTATAAATTGAACTTGCTTTTAATATTCAAAGGATCATTGAACTTAATACGGTCGTTTTACATATTTGTATTCGATTTGTTCTAGTTTTTCTTTTCAAAACAAGGTGGCTAAGGCCAAGCTAAGGCTAAATAAATAAATGTTGAACATATCTACTTATAATAAACAGATACTTCAATTTTATTTATTTGTATAGACAAATAAATAAAATTGAAGTATCTGTTTGAAATAATATATCCGGCACATAACAAAAACACATTTTTCAATCTTTATCTGTCTGTCTGTTTGTTCCGGTTAATCTCCGAAATGGCTGGACCGAATTTGACGGTACTTTTATTGGCAGATAGCTGATGTTAAAAGGAGTAACTAAGTGTACTTTTATTTTAGAATAAGAATTAGGGTTCCGTGCAAAAAAATTAAACCCTTGAAATTGTTAACAAAATCCGATTCCTATAGAGAAGTAGATACCTAATTTTTTTTATAATTATTTCACGCGAACGAAAGTCGCGACATCTAGTAGGTTGAAAAAACCGGTCCGATTAGAAAGGGGCATATAGGTACCTATACCAATGACATCACCAAGGAAAATAATAAACACAAAATATTCATGAATTTAAAAATATTAATGAATTTTAAACTGCTCTCTTTTGTCTTAAACTAAATAATTAACTGCGCAAAAATTATGTTCGATGAAACCATTTTCATTACAACCATTTATTTAAATTTGCTTCGTCATGTAATGTTTGTGTTTTCTATATGGGTTTTTACTTTTAATTCGCTGCTGGAGTTAGGAGTAGGTAGTATAGGTATTTGATATTGTAAGTACCTCGTTATAAATTTATTTATTTTTCTTTTTATTCTAGAACCTCGCTTAAAAATTTGAAATAGCCTAATAACATTGACGGGAATCGGGTCGTGAGGGCCAGTCTACGCCGAGCTTCTGAACAGAATACTTCTCCACTAAAAAGTCTACGCCGGGCCTCTGAACGAAATACATCTCTACTACAAAGTCTGCTGGTTTTCTAAAATCTCTGCTACGGTGGTCTACGTCTAAGTAAAGTGCCAGAGTGACGTCCTCCTGGATCGTCTTCTTCGTTTCTCCTCTTCGGCACTCCTGACATCCGCCGTTTTCTGCTACAGCCGGCTTGAGTTGACTGCAGGCTACAACAGGCCCCTTTACGAGCTCTACGACGGGAAGGCCTGACTTGAGGCCTTTCACCGAAGAAACTCCTGGACTCTGCATAACCAAGGACCTTCACCCCGGTTTCCCTGTTTAGTGTTATGTTTTAGTTTAGTATTCCCCATCCGGTAGGTAGGGCCTGAAAGGTGCCTTAGGTTTAGTTATATTTTATTTTGTTTATTAAATTTCTGTTTACCTTTTCATTTTTTTTCTCTTAAACTGCGCTTTCCGCCTATTAGGTAGGATAGTGCTAAATGGGACCTTACATTTATCAGGCTCCCCCTGCTAAATGTAACGTTACAAGCTGGCGCCCTTCTCTTTTTAACCCACCCCTCTTTATGTTTCCAGGTGCTCCCTAAATTCAAAAAAACCTCGCACGATAACTTATATTTGGTAAATATTTATCATCATTCATCACTTCACCAACCTCAATCCACTCCCTAAATTCAAAAAAAACCTCGCACGAGAACTTATATTTGGTAAATATTTCTCATCATTCATCACTTCACCAACCTCAATCCACTCCCTAAATTCAAAAAAAACATCGCACGAGAACTTATATTTGGTAAATATTTCTCATCATTCATCACTTCACCCACCTCAACACATTTTTTTATTTGGTAACTATTTTTCTTTATTTATCACTTCAAACACTTCAACCCTTACTCGACTCTTTCATACTAAACATTATATAGGTATTCTACACCCCTACATACATTCCGTTATCGAAAGATAATTGGCACCCTTTCGGCCTCTTGGATGTGATAACCCACTTGTGGGCACTGCCAAGGTTGGAGATTGGTTACTCTGCAACGGTTATTGGACAATATCTCGTAATCGTTTATCTCGTATTATACTTACTCTCTACCAAAACATCGCTACACTGCATCCCACAGACTTGCACACCACTACGTTTACCCTCGGGTATTCGTACCCAATGGCCGCTTGATGTGTTAATCCATTCGTGGACACTCCCAAGTGTTAGAACTACCTTTAGTAGGGATATCCTATCACCACTTCAAAAAAAACCTACAATTGTGGAGTTCAGGGGCCATCTGTTGCCTTTCTCATCAGTCCTGAACTTGCACCAAATAGTACTTTCTGAATGCAACTGCTTGGCTTGCTGATATTTTACATAATTTAAAAATAAAACAGCTGTTCCATACATTTTGACCATGTAGGTGTTGCACTTTTTTAGGGAACAGATGTTTTTTTTGTAAATAACCGATGAAATGTTTCTATGTGGGTTATGGGAATGATGTAGGTACTGAATATGTGGTATTCGTTTTCGCGTCGGTGCCCCCTTCCGGGTGTAAGTTATAAATACCAAAAGTACGCCTATAATATTTGTGGAGTTCTCTCAATTGCTCATTATCACATGACCACATCATCAGATCTGGATTTTGATTAAAATGGGACCAATCTGGGATAAACACATCCAAAAAAGAAAATGCTTTCCAAGCATTTAAAGCATTTTTTTTTTCTAAAAGCACCACACCTCACACATTCTCATACTTTTTTTTTAAATATTTGTTATTGGTACAGATTAGCCACTATCTACCAAATTTCTTTAATAGATTTTCAACTATCGCTGCTAGATTCGAAACTGTGAATTTTTCCCAATCAAAGGTTGATTGGGAAAATTTCACAGTTTCGGGTAGTTTGATGCGCTGGCTGTCGTCTGTACATGACAATTTTTAGTTTGTTAACTTGTTTTTTATTTTTACTTTATAGGAATATCCATTTATTAGTTTCTGTAAATAATTGAAACAAAGCCTAAATTTTTTTTTTTTTTTTTACTTTTTTTTATCAATAAACACTGTTTACAAATATTTTATACAACTTAAACATACCACACAAACCATCGTGGGTTTAACAGTGGTATGCCGGACACGGCAACTCGGTGCCACAACACATTACTAAGCAGTACCTACAATACAGGATATTATGTATACGTACTTACCTACGCTCTGTAGTCTATGAGCTACTACGGTACGTGCGCGATCCGAGCGCAACCGGGGCATAGGGTGCGGCGCGGGCGCACCCGTCCCCCCCGCCGGCGGTATACCCCACCCCGCTCGCCCGCAGTGATGTAGTCAACACAACGCGCGCGGGCCCCACACCCCACACCCCGACGGCACCTCGACCGCCCGCGCACCGCAGGCGCAGGTACAGTATAGGAAACATATCGGATATTATATCTAGTAAGTACGTTTATAGTAGTATAGGCACTAAAAAGACACTTCCTAGGCTGTACCACAACCTAGAAAGTATCTCTTTAGTATCTTCGAACAATTATTCACATTTATTGCCTTGTAGATTTCTAGCGGTAAGTCATTCATAATTGATGGTAGTAATAATATGTAGCTTTATATAAAATAAACCTAACTAACAAAAATTTACAACTTTGCATTTTTTCTGTTTCTTTTGTAATTAGTTCAGTTAAAGCTACATGTTAGCTTTGTTTGGGAACAGACTGGACCTCACGACACAGCGTATCCTAGTGTAGAGTCTAGGGAATACATTAAAATCTAGCGCATAATGTTTTTTTTTAGGGTTCCGTACATCTCAGTCGACAAAAACGGAACCCTTATAGGATCACTTTGTTGTCTGTCTGTCGCACCTTTTTGACGCGTGAATACCTCCACGCATTCCTGAGTAGAAGGCTCATCATTCATCATCATTTCAGCCGTAAAACGTCCACTGCTGGGCATAGGCCTCCCCAAGTGTCGCCACATTGATCGGTCCAGTGCGACTCGCATCCAGCGGATTCCCGCAACTTTCACCAGGTCATCGTTCCACCTAGTGGCAAGCCTTCCAAAGCAACGCCTTCCGGTTCGCGGTCACCAATCCAGAACTTTTCGGCCCTATCGGCCATCCGTTCTGCGAGCAATGTGCCCACTGCCACTTAAGTTTAGCAATTCTTCGGGCTACGTCGGTAACCATGGTTCTCTTGCGGATGTCTTCATTTCTGATTCGATCACGCAAGGAAACTCCGAGCATAGCCCTCTCCGTTGCCCTTTTCTTTTCATTATGTATATTGTGAGCGACCACGTTTCGGTCCCGTATGTAATCACTGGCAACACACACTGGTCATAGACTTTCGTCTTGAGACACTGCGGTAAGTTGGACGAGAAGATACCGCGCAACTTCCCGAACGCTACCCAGCCGAGTCAGATTCGATGATTGACCTCTTTCTCGAAGTTAGACCTACCTAACTGGACCGTTTGTCCCAAGTACACATAATCGTCTACAACTTCGAGTGTAGTCTCCGATCTTGATAGGAGTGGGTGTGACATGGGCATTCAACATAACCTTGGTTTTGTCCATGTTCATTTTAAGAACCACTCTTCCGGAAGGTCTACTGATGTCATTGAGCATTGTACTGAGGTCCTCCATGGTCTCAGCCATGACCACTATATCGTCGGCAAACCGAAGGTGAGTGATATACTCGCCATTGACGTTGATGCCTAGCCCTCTCCAGTCTAGAACCTTGAAGACATCGTCCAGTGCAGCGGTGAACAGTTTCGGAGATATAACGACTCCCTGCCTCACACCTCGCTGCAGGAGGATAGGTTCCGAGGCTTAGTCCTGAAGTCGAACTGACCTGGTGGCGTTTTTGTACAAACACTTAAACACCTCGATGTCAATTTGGCACCGTTGGAGAGACTGCAGTACAGCCCAGGTCTCGATCGAATCAAAGGCTTTCTAGTAGAACACAAAAAATATTACCACTTATGTCGCAAATTTTACGATTTCCCAAAGGACGAATCAAAACCTATAGTGTACTTCCCGTAACCTAGAATCATCATGTTAAGGAAAAAAAACATAAATAATGATAGTTTTAACAAAATACCTACTTTTTGTTACTAGATTTTTAATATTTTACCATGCTATGTGAACTGAATAAAATTGTATTATTTATTTATAAATGACGAAGTACTGTTATAAAAGGTAATTATTTCCGCTTTTTATAAAAATCAACCGAATTGGGAACCTCCTCTTTTTTATTAAGTCGGTTAAAAGAATATTTGGTTCTAAGGCATGTCGTAAAACCAAGTTTTCTTTCAAAGTTCTGCGAGCAGTGACTCAGTTTCATTGCGGATAACATACTCAACGACTTTAGTTATGTAAATTAAGACGTATCTATCTGATAGTGATTCAAGAAACACGTTTGATATATTAATTTAAGTTTGTCTCAGCTCAGTCCCACAGTACCACTACCGTGGCCACCGCGACAACATGATACTCGACATACTTTACGTGTTGTTGTTACTACCCCTCATATTTTATTTCACTTATTTTGTAATCCTGCTGGCGTTGGGGATATATACAAGAGTAAAGCTTGAACCCGTTCGAGGAGTGTGTACATCTGAGGCGCGACTTGATGGTAAGATCGCGCTCGTGACAGGCGGGAACCAAGGCGTCGGCCTGGAGACAGCCCGGGACCTCGCATCCAGAGGAGCCAAAGTGATCATCGCCTGCCGGGACGGCAACAAGGCTGCAAAAGCTATCGCAGATATAGCAGCTACCACAGGAAACGAACAAGTTGAATTTAAACATTTAGATCTAGCAAAATTCAGCAGTGTACGGAAATTCGCTGAACACTTTAACAACACGTATGACCGTCTCGATATTTTAGTGAACAACGCTGGATGCAGCGGCGTCTATCCGAAGCCTACTGAAGACGGAAATCAAGTAGTGATGCAAGTCAACTATTTCGGGCACTTTCTCCTCACAAACCTGCTGCTAGACAAAGTGATCGCCTCCAAACCCAGCCGGATCATTATAGTATCATCCTGGCTGCACTTCTTCGCGAGATTACAAGTTAACGATTTACATGATCAAGGATTAAGAGGCCCAATCAGCCAGCTCTTTAATTATTCAAATAGTAAATTATGTGATCTTCTTTGGATGAAGGCACTGGCCAAGAGATTACCTGAAGAGGTGACTGTCAATACTTTACACCCTGGAATTGTTAAAACTGATTTATTTAAAACGTTGCCTTTTTATATAAGGGGTATGTTTTACGTGGTAGCAGATGCTATGATGTTTAGGACACCTAAAGAAGGAGCTCAGACGGTAATACATCTGTGTGTTTCTGAAGAAGTGGAGAACGTGCGCGGGAAGCACTTTATGGAGTGTGAGGAACGAGAATACAGTAGCAAAGTTGATAATGACGAGTTAGTGGAACAAGTGTGGAACAAGAGTGTACAGGTGACGAGTTCGAATCTTGGAAGTGTTTTTGCAAATAATTGTGTTGAGTGAATATGTGCAGTTTTATCAGGCTGGGATAGATAATTAATAATATAATAGCAAGACGATAGATAATTGTGTGTTAGAGCGTAGTATAAACAATTACAGTCGATGAGTCTTATTATATACAGGTTGTCCGGTAATTAATGGATAACCTTGAAATGGCTTATAGTAGAATTTATGACCATATAAACAAAATACGAAAAAAAATTCTATCATAAGTAGTACCTGTTAGCAAGTTCATTTATTTTGGAAAATTAGTATGAATTAAATTTTAAACAAAGTTTAAACATCCAATAAAAATAGTGTCGGTTTTAAGTAGATTTGATAATGGTACAATACATAATTTTATCTGCCATAAATAGTGAATTATTGCTATGAAAAAATAGAAAAAAATAAAGAAATAAAATAGACAGCCAAGGAGCATAATTATACTCGATAAGTCAGTCCAATAATAATATAGATAAACGAAATAAAACTGTTTTTCAAAGGTTGACTATTTTTTTAGCTTAGCACATTTCATGACATTTAAAATAGCTAAAACATGAACTCTTCAACAGAAATGGTAAATAAAATTCATAATTCTTGCAAGATGACGGCAGTTAGGTATTATTTATAATAATAAATCTTTATTCAGAAACTCAGAACGTAAAATACAATATGAATCTAAAAACTAACTATGTAGGTATGATGCCTGTACTAGGATAATCCTGTATCACAGGCTGCAGGAGCTCTAACAAAATGCTATATGTAGGGCAGTAGTTATTTTTTTGTTTAATATTTAACATGTTACAAAATTGTTTTGAATAACTTAAACTCTAATGAAAAAATAAAATAAATTAAAAAATTTTTGAACTAAGATATTTGGAAACAGCTGAAATGCCAACAGACCTGTTCACTAAAGGTTTGGGTAATACCAAGCATTATTATTTTTTGCAGTTATTAGGAATACAGGATGTAAAGTCAAAGAAATATAATGGTTTTGTATTGTTTAATTTAGATGAGGTAAAATATTGTGTGGGCCATCTAATGTTATTTTGATAAGTGGGGGTGTTAGTATTATATCAAAATACCAGTAATGCCATAGACTATCTATAGTGTTATTTAAGAACTATTGTATGATTGTCTCTGGTACTTTGTTCTAGAATAAACTTTCTGTTGTTCGCTGTCTGTCTAACAGAAAAACTATGGAAAAACTGTTGTTTAATTTATACTCTCACTTTACAAACATTAACTAAAAGTTCAAATAGTCATGAGGAAACGTATTAGACTATTTAAAACTAAAAGTTTAGCATACCTGACGCGCCTGACGGCTGACCGATTCAAAATAACTAGTTATGTTATTAACCTTGGCGTGTTTTCGTAGTAAGTAGGTACTATTTTTTTTGGGTAGTTTCGATCCTGTACAAATTCACCTAGTCCAAGGTCAGTCAATCAATGTTTTTTTAAGGCGTAGTCGACGTACTTCTATTTGCAGGGTTTACAGTAATCGAACACGCTTCGCTTGAAACCGTAGTTTTTCTTGTTTTTTAAAATTATCGTTATGACTTACTTATGACCTTAATTTTTAGGAAATTGATTTGATTTAATAATACAACACATGCTTCGGCGCATAGGCTGAGCGATTGGCTGCTGAGCTGCGTGTCGCGGGTTCGATCCCCACATGGATCAATTATTTTTGTATACACATCAAAAAAAAAAAAAAAAATTCTGTATTATGATTATGACCAAGAATTAACTGTTACGGCATGGGCGTGCGCTACGAAGAGGCAATTAGACAAAGCCTACCCTACCAACTGAGGCAATTATTATAACTAATGAACTATGTAATAAAAAAAACACTTTGTACAAAATATTAAAAAAAGTTCAAACTCCTGTTCGAATACTTAGAGCAATTTTTCGCCCCCGTGTTACGTAACCAACACTGTACTGGAAGTTGCTACGAAGCTCGACGCTCACCCGCCGGACGCATCTTATAGGCAAATAGTCTGCTGGCCTACAACCCATTGATAAATTTACGCACACAGCGGCAAATTGGTGCATATTTTCGTGTGTATGAACTGCACACATGTATAGATTGCAGCCATTTTTGGGCGGTAACTCCTGCGAGTGTAGCTGGGCTATGATTGGCTGCTACAACACAAGGCCAGAATTCAAGGTGAATGTTCTTTAGCCCGCGTAATTCAAATTTCCTTAGGTTTTTTGCAATTTGCAGGCCAGTGTTGGGTGTATGTTGATTAAAATAATGATTCCTGGGGGTTGTTGGCGCGTATTATTATTTTAATAATTAATAATATTATTGATATTATATTTTTCTTCATGGTTGTCGTTTTCGTGGTTTATGGGGTTGGTTATAATGAAAATGAGGTCAAAATGAAAATCCAAGATGGCGCCGATGAAAATTTTCAGTTTTTTCTTCATGGGTGTCATTTTCGTGGCCGCTGATGATGAAAATGAGGTCAAAATGAAAATCCAAGATGGCGCCGATGAAAATTTTCAGTTTTTTCTTCATGGGTGTCATTTTCGTGGCCGCTGATGATGAAAATGAGGTCAAAATGAAAATCCAAGATAACGCCGATGAAAATTTTCAGTTTTTTCTTCATGGGTGTCGTTTTCGAGGTTTTTGGGGTCGCTGATAATGAAAATGAGGTCTAAATGAAAATCCAAGATGGCGCTAAAGAAAATTTTCAGCTTTTTCTTCATGAGTGTCATTTTCGTGGTTTTTGTGTTCGCTGATGATGAAAATGAGGTCAAAATAAAAATCCAAGATGGCACCGACGAAAATTTTCAGTTTTTTCTTCATGGGTGTCATTTTCGTGGTTTTTGTGGTCGCTGATGATGAACATGAGGTTAAAATGAAAATCCAAGATGGCGCCGATGAAAATTTTCAGTTTTTTCTTCATGGGTGTCGTTTTCGAGGTTTTTGGGGTCGCTTATAATGCAAATGAGGTCAAAATGAAAATCCAAGATGGCGCCGATGAATAAATATTTTACGTGTTTTTACAAAACCAAATATTTTAAACAACAGTTTTTTAAAGATTAGTAATGTAAGTAATCAAAAATATAAAAACACTTTAGTTGAAATATAATTTCCTAATTAGATACCTATCTAATTTAAATAACTATAACCTTGCCCTCCGCATTTAGAGGACATTCTACAACACTCTCTCAGCGAAATCTCTATCTCTGGAACATCTTCAGGCGAAATAAATCTTTCCTTGCAGACAGTAAATTGGTTTCTTGAATATAATTGATTTAAAACACCTTATTTTGTTCCCAGTTTATGGTGGTGAATGGTTAGAGGCTGTTACTTCAATAACGGTAGCAAGCATATTTCTTCCATCACTACGAGCGCGATCAATATCGGGAACTCGGACTCTTACAGTGTCACCAATAGCAGCCATGGGATGTTTAGCGCTTGATACATCCAACATTTTATTTGCTTGTTTCTGCAAATTACTTAAAGCTAGATTCCTAACTGCCATAACATTTTCTTTTTTTGTTTTCGTGTGTAGGTATTGAATTTGAATCTGTATCTGAAGTTTTTTCAGACTCCTTATCTACGGTAAAAGTTAACGAAAATTGACTCGAGCTAGCTGAAAATAACTTCATATCATTTTGAGTAGACTCCACGCGGTCAGTTTCGATGGGCTCTAGTTGATCATTTTTGGTGGACTCTACTTGATCATTTTTGGCGGACTCTACTAAATCATTTTCGGTGAAAACCACTAGATTCCTTTCGGTAATAGTGCTCTCAGTAGATAAAAGTTTCTCCAAGTCTTCTTCTGAATTAATATCAAGCAGAGCCTCATGTGGTATAGAAGAACTTTTAAGCCTTACTTTCAACTTCGTTCCAAACATGGCTTCATATGGAGTACAGTTAATACCTGTGTGATGGGCCCTATTTTTCATTAATTATACAAAACGTAATCCTTCTAACCATTTCTTAGTGTTGTTATCCTCCAACCACGTACTCAGCATATTCTCTATGTCCTGGTTTGCTCTCTCTACTGACCCTTGGCTTTGAGAGTGTCTCGGTTTTCCATGTACAATTTTCAATTCGGGCCACATTATACAATCTTCCTGAACAATTTTATTAGCAAACTCTCTGCCATTATCGCTTTGAAGAATGCTTGGTGCACCGAATATTGTAAAAATATCAAGTCGTACATATGCTACTTCTTCAGCAGTTTTGGTCTTGAGCGGACGGAGTTGCACAAATTTTGTGAGATGATCTTGGTATACAAGTATAAATTTATACTGATTATCTCCTTGTGACTGCATGTCAATAAGGTCTACTTGACATCTTGCATTCATTTCCCCGCTAAGAATAGGTTTAACAACTAATCCTTTTTTTGGAACGCTGCGTTTCTTTTCGCAGCTCTCACATAGGTTTAAATAAATGGCAATCATTTCCCTCGTAATATTTTTATTCCGAAAATTTAGTTCCTTCTCCATCCGGTTTCTACCACCATGCCCTACACTCAGGTGGGTTTCATGCAAAATCTGAAATATCTCGTTGTTTTTCACGTAGTACCTAATCATATCGCCTTTGACTGTAACAATCAATTTCTCTGTTTCTCCAACAGCCATGACGTCAAATCTTCGCAAACGCTGATAATCTTCGGGTGTTTTACGCGACTTCTTTGATTTTGCAGATTTAACTTTTTCAATCATCTCAGTATAGCTTTCGCTGGTGAAAAACTGAGTATTTAGTCCTTTAAGTGACATTAATTCACTCAGTCTTTCGTCAAATTGACGATTCATTTCGTTTAGTTTCGAAATATCCATGATTAATTATTAAAATACACACTAACAGCTGTTTCACTGTAGTTCGCTAACATACTCGCGTTGACACTGAATTACGAAAGTAAAACCCATCCGCGTCCTTCCGTATTCGCTTACAATGCGAAACTAAACAAAACAATAGCGCTTGAAGTCCGCCGCACGAACCGCACGCTGAAGGCGGTCTCTGATTAGTCAAAGCGTGCCAGGCCATACATGCCTTTCTCCCCGCCCTCACACCGCGTCAAATTTAGCTTTATTATCAAATGCCCAATTGTCATGTGGCAATATAATAATGACCGTGCAATGTGATAAATAATGAACTTAAGATAGTATTAATCACTTAGCCCGATAGAGCTAGACATTCTTCATAAAGCTCGTACATTATGTATGTATAATGCCCGCATTAATCACCAGGGGGCCTAGTCTGCTATTACAATAGTGTCACAATGATCTATCATTGATTTCATAATTGTTGATTTTGACAAGTTTGGTAATCTACTATATAACGGCGTCATTATGGCTTTCCAACTAACACTCCATTGAAAGAAATAGCATAGAAAGGTAATCTCGTACACAATGACAAATGTATGACTGACTTACGCGGTAATCTGCAAAAATTTTGACAGTTCCAGCCGAAATTTGCTTAATGTAATAGCAGACTAGGCCCCCTGGTTCATAACCTGGCAAGCCTTTTCCCAACTATGTTGGGGTTGGCTTCCAGTCTAACCGGATGCAGCTGAATACCAGTACTTATTTTACATGGAGCGTCTGCCTATCTGACCAATACAACCCTGTTAGTACCGGTAGACTGTTAAAGATCAGCTATTGACAGCCCGGACCAACGGGTTTACGTGCTTTCCGAGTCACGGAGAACACTCGGTATGTAATGAGTGGTCACCCATACAAGGACCAGTCTAGGCAAGCGTGGCTTAACCTGAAGATCGACACGAGCGGGTAATTACGCGGCCTTGTTATCTTACACGTGGCAACGTTTGTTGTTATTGCCAAAATCATTAAATTGATTTTTGTTAAGGAAAATTAATTATGCCTTCACTAATTATTTATGCGCATAATTATTTTCCATTCCAATATTTAAATACTTAATATTGTTAATTCGCATCGTTCACACGGTGTATTTTATTTAAAAAAAACTAGTCAATTACGAGTCAGACTCGCGCACTAAGGATTCTGTAACATTGTAATTATTTAAGTGAACAATATTTTTTATTTTTACCGTAATAATCAAATATTAACGTAGTTAAAACGGAGTAATAAACGGGGTCCGAAATCATCAAGATACCGTAATTATTTCCAGATAATTATATTATCAATGTTGATTCATAACGTGATCTCTTAATTTTCAGGTTCCGTACCCGAAGGGTAACTAATGGGACCCTATTACTATCCAAGCCTCCATTGTCCGTCCGTCCGTCCGTGTATCCGTCTGTCTGTCAGCGGGCTGTATCTCATGATCCGTAATAGGTAGACAGTTGAAATTTTACAGCATGTGTATTTCTGTTGCCGTAATAACAACTAACTAATAAAAAAATAAAACTACTACGATGGTATGGAGGAGCTCGTGGCAAACAGCCGCTCGGGTCGATCGTTAGGTTAAGCCGTGCTTGCCTAGGTTGGTCTGTGGATGGGTGACCGCCCATTACATAACGAGTTTCCTCCGCGTCTCGGAAAGCACGTTAAGCCGTTGGTCCCGGCTGTCATTTGTAGATCTTTGACAGTCGTTAGGTAGTCACGAGGCCCAAAAAGTCTGACAACCAGTCTTACCAAGGGGTATCGTATTACCCAGTACTAATTGGGTTGTGGAGATCAGATAGGCATCATGCTCGCTCTATGTAAAATTCTGGTATTCAGCTGCATCCGTTAAAACTGGAAGCCGACCCTAACATAGTTGGGAAAAGGCTAAGCAGATAATGATGAACTACTACGATGGTATGGAACCCTTCATGCGTGAGTCCCACTCGCACTTGGCCGGTTTTTTTGATACGCGCGGAAGCGGTTAATTGCGTTCGAAACGCAATCAAAACGTACACGTGAAGTCAATCAAAAAATAAAATCATTATTGGCAAATAATTACTAGTACTACTTAGCTCTTGAACTAGTAGTTCCTATAGCATAAGAGCCAGCTAATAAAAAATATTGTTTATGATTTTCGTCATCAACAAGATAATTATCGTGATACTTTATTATCAAGATATTTATCAATGGTAATTATCGCTTCGAACCCTGACCTCAGACCTTAGTCCATAATAAACCGATGAAACGTACGGACAAGCTTTTGTCCCTACATTTGTTTATCGCACACAGGATTTTGAATGCTCAGCTTAGAGTAACAACAGTGCACGCTTTGTTAAAGAATTAATAGGGATACGTTTTGTTGTATTATAAACAGTCAGCTTGATGCCAAACAGTTAATATTCCAGTGCGCCGCTGTGGCACTGGAACACGTATTTTGTAATATCATATAACTGGCTCTAAGTATTAGGTACAGTTAAAAGGTACAACCCGGTGAAAGGCAGTAGATGACGCAAGTTTAATAAATAGGGTCTTATTTTACATCTTTTGGGTACGAAACCCTACCAAGGAACTTTTACAAGGTGTATACGGACCTTTTACGAAGCCGTCGACCAAGCGTTCTGAACATCAAACTCCACGCAACAATTTATTGTTGGGAAACGACTTTTCTTGAGTGAAAATCATGTTTTACAGTAGGACTTGATGTAACGCACTCAGAACATGGTGCTGATGAAAACATTGTAAAGGGGTCATAGAGGTATTTAAAGTAAAGTTACAACATTAAAAGCTTGATAAAAAAAAAACTTGTGAAAATGTTGGAAAGACCTCCAATATATCCATAGACGGTTCACATGTATGGTCCAGGTGGCCTACCATGACGTCTTAAAGCAGGATCGTTTTAATCTCGTTCCAGTGTGGGAAAGAGATGGCGCTAGACGTCCTCTATAGCTCCGTCTCTTATCCACACTGGGACAAGATTAAAACGATCCTGCTTTAAAACGTCATGGTAGGCCACCAGAACAAAAAACTGATCGCAATGGCGGGGAGAACATTAGTGCCTTTCTGCTTCGTTAAGGGTATTTTTACACCCATAATAAAGGTACCTGCATGACAGTGTATGGCGACCCTGCCCTCCTGCAGAGCGAAGGACAAGACCTTCGCCATGTTGAGGAGTCCACTCAGGCTTGCTTCCGCGTAGTCTGGCCACGCGAAGTTGTAGTAGTATACTGAAAAGATAAGTGATGATGGAATCAGGAATCCTTTGCGGAAACCCATGCCAGTAAAATGTTAAGGTGGAAGCGCCAGGCTGTCTGCAATTTGCAGGTCAGTGTCAGTTTGTATGTTGATTAAAAAATAATTCGCGATCGTAACAAATATGGCTTGATTGAGTTATAATCATTTAAATCATCAATACAACCCTCTTAGTTAATATCAATACAACCATCTAAGTTAATTTGGTCCTTTTGAATTACTTTTTCATAAAATAGTTATTTAATGGCATTTGGAATTTCGCGGGATATCCTTGGCGCTGCAAGAATATTTCGTTTTAGTTTCACATTTGGAGCCAAGGTTGGATGCAAGAAGCAACGCCAGCTCAGATGCCCGAGTGGTAGACAGACACATCAATTTTATATATTTGTATACTTAGATTTAATTGTAATCTAGTTTATTATCCGTATATTAATTAAAAAAAAACAATTCGTTCGTGGCGAAATATTTTTAAGTTAATTAAAAACATTTGGTTTGTCACTGATGTTTCATAAGAAATTTAAAAAAAAGTCTTCGAAGTCTTTGCTAGGCTATAATTATTATTATTTTATCCTTTATTTATTTCATTCACCGTATTTTACACATTTTTAAATATTTCTTTAGTTTTTATTTTTTATTTTATAAAATGAAATATTTTTTGTATTATCAATGTAATAACATACTATCATTGGCCATAAAGATGCAGGGGTCGTAAGTGAACCCCGACTTGGTGAGGGGAGGTCCACAGCTGGCGTGCTCACTCGGCGTCTGCAGGTTGATCACTGTACGAATGCCCCAGCTGAAACAGTATAACATCACCTTTAGTAGGTCGAAATAAAAGCTCTCCCGGTTATGTTTACTAGAAGACAAAAAAATAATTTGTGTGTGAAAGCCTAGTGCAGGCCACACCGCCAGCCGCCAGCTAGCGAGCGAGCGAGCGAGCCAGCCGGGCGAGCCTCGTTTCACCTCGTTTCATACTTTGGTTCACACCGCGAACATCAAAAGAGCAGGGGGTCTAAAATGGCCGCTTTAGCAGAATCGTAATAGGAATCACGTTAAGAAATAATTTTTAACGTGATTCATGTTATGATTCCGCTAAAGCTGCCATTTTAGGCTCACAGAACGAAATATGAAAAGGACCTCGCCCACCTCGCTCGCTCACTCGCTAGCTGGCGGTGTGGCCTGCGCTTTAGGCTTTTAAATGTGAATTCTGATAAGGCGTGCGTGGCGCGCAGCACTTACTCTCGAGTGCGGCTACGAACTATATAAAGTTTCGTTCACCTATACAAGGTGTAAACAGACCCTTCACAAAGCCGTCAGCCAAGCATTCTGTACATCAAACTAAGTAACTCTGCGCACAAATTATTGCTGGGAAACGACTTATTTTTGGGGTGAAACATTAAGGTTTACCATAAGACTCGATGTAAAGCACTCAAAACATTGTGGTGATGTGATGGGTGCATTGAATAATTGGAGGAGGTTCGTGGAGCTATTTAAGTAAAGTTAGAACATTAAAAACTTGTGCATAATAAAAAAAATAACTGTGAAAAAGTTAGACAGGCCCCTATTAATTATCTCAGTAACTAGAAGGTTCTCAAGGTTCAGGTATGGTCTAGAACAGTGTTTTTCAACCTTTTTCATGTCACGACCCCCATAGGATGAAAAAATATTTTGCGACCCCCGACAATTAGGTTTTATTTCATGTATTTTATTATGTTACAAATATTCAATCCATACAATATTTTTATGCATTTGCATAATTAGAATTCGGATAAATATAATACCTACATAATTAACACCTTTTATTAAATTTGGAAAACGATAATACTAAATGTAGTAAAAACGAATCCACGATGGGAGAAATTAGATAATTATTAAAAACAAGCGCAACCTTCGCATTAAGGGCCTATACTACCTCAAATGGCTTAGCATGATCCTCCGTTACGCCTAAAATACTGCAGCATTAATTTTGAAATAAATATATGGTAAAGTTGAGGATTAATGTTAAGTCCTATATTTGGCGAAAACACGATTCCATAAAATTTTCTCGGTAGAAAAAAATCCCAAAGTTACCTCTAAACTGAACAATAAACTGCTGGCAATCATAAAATACTTCAAATTAGATCATGAAACTTTTTATACTAACTGAACTAACTATAACGCAGGTCTTATATTATTTATTTTTTTAGTCCAATCAATAGATTTTTTGTAAATCGCAAAAAACCACTAATTTCGCACTATTCGACCCGCAGTGACTGACGTAACCACCACTTTGTAGTGCAAGCTGATTAGAACTTTATTCTAACAGTATTTCAAACGAAGTTTGAACTACCAAATATAGAGTTGCTAATTTGAGGTAGTATAGGCTCTTAAGATGGACGGGTATTTATAGGTTTTTATTTTGTTAATTTGTATGCATACAAATGTTTATTTTCTTTAGTAACCATTTTCTTATTAGATATTATACCTTTGTATAGTTTATTGTTTTTTTTTTACTGAGGTAGTGTTCGCTAACTCTTGCGACCCCCCTATAGAAGCCAGGGGGTCGCGACCCACAGGTTGAAAAACACTGGTCTGGAACAAAAAAATGTCGCAATGACGGGGAGAACAACAACACTTTCGTCTTCGTTAAGGATACTTTTACGCTCTATACTTCTACTCCAGCTCCAGAGGAGCTTGTGGCAGGTTAAGCCGTGCTTGTCTAAGTGGTCTGTGGATGGGGAACCACCCATTACATACCGAGTTTCTTCCGTGCCTCCGAAAGCACGCTAAGCAGTTGGTCCCGGCTGTCAATTGAAGATCTTTGGCAGTCGTTACAAGTAGTCAGTGGCCCGAAAATTCTGACAACCAGTCTTACCAAGGGGTATCGTATTACCCAGTACTAACTGGTTGTGGAGGTCAGATAGGCAGTCGCTCCATGTAAAATACTGGTGTTAAGCTGCATCCGGTTAGACTGGAAGCCGACCCCAGCATAGTTGGGAAAACGCTAGGCAGATGATACTTCTACTACATCACATTTGGGATGTGCTCTCCAACACACGGAAATTATGGACGCAAAGAATGATAAACTATTCATGAATTTATCGTGCCAAAAAAGAAGAGAGAGAAATAACGTCCAGCATACAGTTTAAACCATGTACCTAGTTTTGTATCATTGTATCTACATTAGTGTATACAAAGCACTTACCTATGGAACTGTTGTATAATGTTCCTGGCGGCAATGCTGGCGGTGCTGGGGCGCGCCATCGCCAGAATGTCGTCAGTGACCCTGTGACAACATCACGGCAGCTATTTTATTAGGTAATCATTGAAACAGCCAGAGTTATTGTTGTACCTAAATATGTAGTTCAGAGAGTTGGTTAATGGGTCTAGCAGCTGGTCAGCCTAGGGTTGCCATCCGTCCCGGCACACCGGGACAAATGTCACCGGTTTGGAACTTCTGTCCCGGTCGTCCCGGTTGATCTACAAAATGTCCCGGTATTTCAATGGGGAAGGCGCGTCTGTAGCTTAGACCCAATCTGACCAATGAGGTTAAATTGACAGATTTTCAACCAATAACGGTGTTTGGTTCAAGCGATGCTAGCGCCATTAGTTCCACCAGTTGCCCACCCCATTGCAACGTTAATAGGCGTACAGCACAGACCGGTGAGGCGGTGGCGGGCCCTGCCGCCATCTTTAGTAGCTGCACAGTGGACTAAAGAACGTCTCCTTCACGTAGACACGGTCGAAAGCATAATTCAATGCAAGTTCAATAAAATTACAAAATGACACGTTCGGAATTTCATGAGTGTTATGGGCAAACCGGACCGGTTAGATATGGTGAAGAAATCTGAAAAATCTCATAGCAATTTAGTGTTTCAGGTGTAGAATTTACATTGTAGAAATCTAATTTCTATTTTTAATAATTTTAATCTTATTAATAAAGTTAAAATGGTAACAAGTATGATTTTTTTCTTTTACATTACATGGATATTTTCAATATTTCAGTCACTTACTGCTAATGTCCCGGTCAGTACTTAGGCTGCTATGGCAACCCTAAGCTAGCCCGATTACGGTCCTTGTCTACGAGAGAAGTTTTAAATAGCTAAAGAAACAATAAAAAGTTGTTACAACAAACAACTGCTATAAAGCTCTCAGCAGGCATTTTACAACTGTATTAGCTAATTACTAATATAAAAACACATCATAAAATCGGGCGGATTAGCACAATAAACATGTAGGCAATGGGATGGGCAACAGGTGGAACTAATGGCGCTAGCAGCGCATGAACCAAACATCGTCATTGGTTGAAAATCTGTCAATGTCATTTTGTATTTCAAAATAGATTGACCTCATTGGTCAGATTGGGTCTAAGCTATGGACGCGCCATCTACAATCAGCTTTGACCAGCCATCCCCATTAAAGTTATTACATGAGTATAGGAGTACCTACCTACTCTAAAATTGAACATTATACACCTACATCTTACCTATGTATTACCTACTAGAAATGAGTTCCTTCCATATATGCTTTATTATAAAGGGTGTAAAACACCTCTTAACGAAGCCGAAAGGCACTTGTTCTCCTTGTCATTGCGATCATTTTTTTGTTCTACACCATACCTGGGAACCTTCTAGTTACGGAGATATTGGGGGTCAAAGTTCCAACATTTTGACAAGTTTTTTTTTTAATACAAGTTTTTAATGTAAGGTTTTTACTTTAAACACCTCCACGACCCCCGTATTAATCAATCCATCTATCAGCACAACGTTTTGAGTGCGTTACATTGAGTTCTACCACAACACATGATTTTTCACACCAAAAAACAAAGTCGTTTCCCAACAATAATTTTTGCGTAAAATTACTTAGTTTGATGTACAGAATGCTTGGTTGACGGCTTCGTGATGAGGTCTTTTACACCGTGTATGTTAACACGCGTGTATGGGCTTGTTTGCAATCATGTTCGTTCAGGTTTATCTTACTATGTACTATGTATTTGTGGTATTATTAAGGGTACCTACAACAAGACCCATAACGAAGCCGAACGGCACTTGTTCTCCGCGTCATTACGATTTTTTTTTTTCATTTATCTCTAGCTAGACCCATCGATCTTTAATCCTCTTTTATTACTACTAGCTTCTGCAAGCGGTTTCGCTTAGGTAGGTATTAGTATATAGGATTATTGTTCGAAGTCTAGTCTAGACCATACCTGGGAACCTTATAGTTACGGAGATATTGGGGGTCAAAGTTCTTACGTTTTCACAACTTTTTTTAAATAAGTACAAGTTTTTAATGTTATTATGAGTTTAGTTTTAAATACCTCCACGGCCCCGTATTATTCGAAATATCCGCACCCACATCACATTAGCACAATGTTATGAGTGTGTAACATTGAGTCCTACCGTAAAACGTAATTTTCTACCCCAACAAGAAACAGGTCGATGGCAATTATTTTTGCGTAGAGTTATTTTGATATTGTTACGAGCTGGGTATGGGATAAATTAATGACTACCGATTTAACAACAAATAACTTTATTTAATTACAAAACACTTAAAACTCAATCACAAATACACTACTGATCTCTATTCGCTTAGATACGAGTATCGCACTTCTAGTTCACTTCGATTCGCTTCGTTGTGTAGCCAAAATCAGACTGCCTGCTCCCGCAAACACATCGGCTATTTATATGGCGACCGAACGTTCGAGAAAGATCCACGACTTCCTTGAACCTTCTAGAGTAGGTACCTACATCATTCGAGAGTCGCCCTACCTACCTACTTTTAGGTACCTACATCACTCGAGACTCGTCCTACCTACCACTACCTACCTACCTACTTGTAGGTACCTACTACCATAACTGTAGGTACGGGTAGGACGTAACAATATACAGAATGATTGGTTGACGGCTTCGTGTAGGGTACGTGTACACCCTGTATAAATGTATAAACACGAATGTGTATGGGTTGTTACCAATCGTGTTCGTTTAAGTGTATAATGTAAGGAATATTATAATGTAGGTTTATGTTTAATTGCTTAGATGTACTTGACACAATTCTGTGTTTATATACCCTAGCCATGATACGGTGCGTGATAATTAACTTAGTATAACTTACCTGGTGAAATTTCGTGCTTAGGGATAAGCAATTTTAGGTTATCGAAACCGAACTTCTAATTTCTTATAGATATATCTTTTTTTTTTTTTTTCGTGTGGTAAATCATCACATGACTCCTCCCGCTCTGGGCGGAGCAGGAGGGAGTGTCAGACTTTTACTGACTAAAACCCATCCATGTTCCTTCATCGCCCTTTGTGTTCCGGGGCCACGGTATCTCTTTCGAACAGTCCCGCAACCACAGCAGAATTTCTTATATACCTACAGTAGAATAGACGAAAAGTTATTGAAGGAGCTCGTAGCTAAATAACAACAGTTTCTCCAGTCGATCTTCAGGTTAAGCTGCGCTTGACTCGGTTGGCCCTTGGATACCGAGTTTCTTCCGCGCCTCGGAAAGCACGTTAAACCGTTGGTCCCGGCTGTCATTTATAAATCTTTGACAGTCGTTAAAGGTAGTCAGTGGCCATACCATATAAAGTCTGACAACCAGTCTTACCAAGGGGTGTTATATTACCCAGTACAAACTCGGTTGTGGAGGTCAGATAGGCAGTCGCTCCTTGTAAAGTACAGGTATTCAGCTGCATCCGGTTTGACTGGAAACCGACTCCAAGATAGTGGTAAAGGAAAAGTAATTGGGTACCTATTTTTTTTTTTTTTTTCGTATGGGAAATCATCAAATGACTTGTCCCGCTCTGGGCGGAGCAGGAGGGAGTGTCAGACTTTTACTGACTAAAACCCATCCATGTTCCTTCATCGCCCTTTGTGTTCCGGGGCCACGGTATCTCTTTCGAACAGTCCCGCAACCCCGGCAGGCATCGGTCCTTGCGGACCCCTTCCTATTGCTGACTCTCTTTGTAATTGGGTACCTTGGATAAGGAAACTGAGATTTTTCTAAAAAATATTTTATTGATTCCTGAGGAAGTTCCTTTCCCTGGAGCCCTAACCACCGGTAGCTTGAACACCGTCGAACCACATAATTTTTTTGGGTTGCTTTAAGCAATATTTAAAAAAATGTTAAAAATGTGCTTAGATTTAGAAGATAAATAAAGGAAATTATAAGCCAGTGAGGACTTATTAGGATCTTATTAGTAAAAATAAACAAGCAAACAAATAAATAGATAATTCTTTAATAAAAAAGCGTCCAGTAAAACAGTTTTTTTTTTGAAAATATTAGTTAAACAAAACAAGCAAGAAAAGTAGCAAATGGTACGAACAACATACCTAATTAACATTTCAACATACTTAATTAAAATCCTACACCGCCATAACGAGTGACATTGAAAACAAAAAAACTGAAACTTGCATGCGCCTATTTTATTAAAGTAGCTTTATTTAACTTACTTGCAGTCATACGTTAGTAGTTTGTTTTATTAAGAAATGTCATGTTCTCTATGTATGTTATTACGACTGCAGTGCTGTTGTTAGGCTGAGGATACACTGAGGGCTTCTAGTGTTGCTCGACGAGGTGGGCAAGCTCTTTGAAAGAGTAATTGCAAACCGCCTCGCCGAGCACCTTGCAGGGACGGGGCCGGATCTTGCGGAACACCAGTTTGATTTCCGCAAGGGGCGCTCTACGGTGGACGCCATCATGCGCGTGAGAACCCTCACGACGGGGGATGCGGTGTCCCGGGGTGGGGTTGTCTTGGCGGTGTCTCTCGACATCGCTAATGCCTTTAACACTATGCCCTGGAGCTGCATTAGGGAGGCATTCAGGTATCACCGGGTGCCGACCTACCTTCGTCGTGTGGTCGGGGACTACCTGACGGACAGGGCCGTCATCTACCCCGGTCGCAGCGGAGAATGGAAACGGCGAGAGATGTCGTGCGGTATTCCGCAGGGTTCGGTTCTAGGGCCGTCCTAGTGGAACATCGGTTACGACTGGATGCTGCGCGCCGACCTTCCTAGCAGCGTCAGCGTGGTATGCTATGCAGACGACACGCTGGTGTTGGTACAGGGGGGGTCGCACGAGGCGGCGGCTGAAACCATGACACGCGGGGTTGCGATAGTCGTTAAGAGGATCCGGCAACTGGGTCTCGAGGTGGCATTGCACAACTCCGAGGCCATGTTCTTTCATGGGCCTCGGAACGCGCCACCGACGGGATCCTTACTCACGGTAGGAGGGGTATCCATCGGCGTCGAGTCGACTTTGAAGTACCAAGGACTCGTCCTCGACAGCCGGTGGAACATCGTGGAGCACTTTCGACGTTTAGCCCCCAAACTAAAATGGACCAGGGCCGCCTTCAGGTGGCTCCTGCCCAACCTGGGAGGTCCAAACGCCTCCTGCCCGAGGCTCTACGCGTGGGTCATGTGGTCCATGGCTCTCTACGGGGCCCCGGTGTGGGCGCGTCTCTTGAGGCGGCGAGCCGCCCATTACCTGAACGCGCCCCAAAAGGTGGTAGCTGTGAAGCTAGTCCGTGGGTACCGCACGATCTCCGATGAGGCAGCGAGCCTCCTGGCCGGATTGCCGCCATGGGATCTGCAGGCCTATTACGTATCTTTCTGATATCCAGTGACTATCAAGCTTCGGTTGTACACCGAACTTTCATGACAACCGAGAATATCATAATATTGGTATTACGTATTACACAGAGTAGATATCACTTTACGGTGATTAACAGCCCGGGTACGGTGTAACGTCTTTCAAGAAAGCCACTTCAAACTCAGTTGTCATCAATTTGATGTCCACTATGCTTACATAATCGCAATATTAAAAAAATCGATACGAAAGCGTCTGTCAAAATGAGTTACGGTGACTATCAGCCACGATGGGCACCGATGACGTCATAATTGATCGCGACTGGTCATACATAATACGAAACTAACCTTTTGACAGTTATTTGATGGACACTGAGCCCAGTTACTATCATTTCGAGCTGTCAACGTGTGATACGTACGGCCTGCTGGAGGCGATACTCCTCGCGCGCCTACATGAATGGCGCGTGGAGGCCCTACGCCTGAGGGTAACTCTGCTGCCGCGGCAAATTATCGCTCAGCGGACAGACTTCCGGCGTGACCTCATGGGACATGGAGAGAGCGACTGTCGCAACCCCGTGCATCGCACGCCACAATAGTGCCGATAAGTCCCCTCTTTGAGGAGTGACCTGAGAGACGCCACGGCGTCCTCACCTTCCGCCTGACGCAGGTCCTCACCGGACACGGTTGTTCGGGAGGTTCCTGCACCGAATCGGGCGGGAGGAAACGCCCGGTTGTTACCATTGTGAGGCTCGACCGGAGGACATGGTGGAGCACACTGTGGAGGTGTGCCCCGCTTGGGCGGAGCACCGCCGTGTCCTCGAAGCGGCGATCGGCAGCGGCGACCTCTCGCGTCCGGCCTTGGTTCAATCCATGGTCCGGAGCGAGACGGAATGGGACGCCGGTACCTCCTTCTGCGTAACAGTCTTGCTAGAGAAGGAGGTGGCGGAACGTGAGAGGGAGAGAATCTTACGTCCCGGCCGCCGCGGGAGACGCACCAGGCGTGACGTGGTGGCCCCCGGCCACCGTAGGCGCGGGCCTGTGGACGGAGAGCTATGGGCTAGCTCGCCATCCGTCCGTCTCATGTCGACAGGCCGTGTCGACGGCGCGTTCTTGTTCCACGCCCGCCTCAAAAAGAGTCAGCAAAAGGAAGGGGTCCGCAAGGGCCAACGCCTGCCGGGGCTGTGGGACTGATCGAAAGAGATACCGTGGCTCCGGAACACAAAGGGCAATGATGGAACATGGATGGGTTTTAGTCAGTAAAACAACTCCCTCCTACTCCGCCCAGAGCGAGAGGAGTCATTTGATGATTTCCCAGATTTCCCATAAAAAATTGCAATGATGGGGAGAACAATAATTCGGGATGAAAATAAGCCATCGCCAGGGATATTTACGATTTGGCAAAGAATTTGCACTCCATTAGAAGTGATAATAATTTGATTATCAATTTTAATTAAATGCTCACGACCAGTAAGTAACGTAAAAAATATTACTTGGAAAGTAATTTTCTTTATAGCTACTCTGTTACAACACCAGCATAAACACTAAAATTGAAATACGAACGTAGGAAATCAAGGACACTTTTTCTAGTAAGAACGACTAATACTAAAAAAACTATTTAAATAGTGTATCAGTGTGAAATACACATTTTGTAATTCGCGAAGAAATAGACAACAAAATTCCAACCAGGCAATAAGTAAGAACACAATTATTATCCTTCAATTTAAAATTAGGAAGTGAAACAAACCAAAACGAAGACAAACCAAACAACGATGATGACAAATATTTCAAAGCAAATTAGTAGTAATAGCAAAATATCGCAGAACAGAAATGAGTTTGAACGTGTATCGCTTAGGTAACCTCAGGTTTTACACTATTCTGTATTTTGAAATTGATTCATGAGTTAGTTTTTTGAAACTTTTTCTTACCTTTCAGCAGACGCCTGCATACTGAAAAATTCTGGCCACCTAGAAATTGGTATAAAAATTTTAAAACGTTATAGAACCTCATTTCATTACCTTTCAGCAGACGCCTGCATATTACTGAAACATACTGACCACCGAGAAATTCGCATAAAAACTGAAAACTGTAAAAACCTCAAGGAACTTCCAAATTCTTATTTTAATGTAAAATTTAACGCGTTGTCGTAAGATTTAATTTGGATCTTTTAACTTTTTTCATACAAACATTAAACACCCTTAATTTCGTAAAACCTTTTCTTAGTGAGCACCTAGAAGCCGAAAGGAACATTCAGGCCCACATTCATGTCTCTAACTTTAAAAACATAGGACTTTCATACAAACTTTGACACCCCTTTTCAACACCTTGGGGTGCGAATTTAAAAAAATCCTTTCTTAGTGCGCGCCTGCACCCCATAGAGAGTGCTTGTGCCAAATTTCAGACCTTCCGGCACAGTAGTTTTCGAGATTTTGTGATTAGTGGTCAATCAGTCAGTCAGTCAGTGAGTGGACTTCTCTTATACTCGTATATATATAGATTATTACTAGTAAAACATTTCTAATTTAAATGTTGTGGCTGCTCGATTCAGACTGTAAAATTTCAACTGCATCTTTTTGAAAGGTTATCAAATCTGAAAACACAAACGGTTATCACGTATTCAGTACATCATTCTGATTCGAAATGTTTCTACTCTTGTAGAAAACTGCCGATATCCCGATGTGCAAAAATCGTAAGAAAATTTGAATTTTGCGGACCCTGCTAATGATTTAAGGATTGTGTAATTTATGATATTTGACATCTTACGTTCTGGAACGACGACGACCGTATGCCCCAACCCTTATTTCTTAAGTTCAGCACATTAGTAAGTCGAGTAAAAAAGTATATATTATTACGATAATTAACATAAAATAAAGCGGCCAGGCGGAAGTCACGCGACCCTCGTATTTTGTTATACTTTGTTTTTAAAACCAAGGATACCTACCTTTTGACCATATGATAATTTTTCGAGAGGTGCTTGATTACTTTATATTAATTAACGAATAGGAAAGTTCTATTGTTCGCTTATATAGTAACGATATGTAGACTGTGGAAGATGATAATAAAGCTAGAAAGAAGGCGTCTCCTGAGATGACGAGTAACAGAGAAGTATAAGAAGACATGCTATTAAGGGGAGCTCGTCGCTAAATAACAACAGCCGCCCGGGTCGATCTTCAGGTTAAGCCGCGCATGCCTAGGTTCCTAGCTCCGTGGATGGGTGACAACAACAATGAGTTTCCTCCGGTATCTCGGTATCACCGTCAACATTCCGACGCATTTCCGGGAATCGAATAAAATAATCTCTCTGACGCTAACAACGGTCGGTCGGTAAACAACTGTTAGCACCCTAAGTCACCTGTGTTTCGTTGCAAAGCCTATGCGTGTGGAAGTTTACGAAACAACCATTTTTTTACTCACCACGTTAGCCTACAAATAAACCGGTGACATTGTAAATACAAGTGGTACACCACGTGTCGTGGATGGTGTAGAACTAAATTATGAACGTGTTGGGTACGGGTGGTTAATTATGTTACGGTTGATGTAATATGTTACACACTAGACCGAGGGTGGTCTGTTTTTGTAAAGGTTAACGTTATCTTTCTTGAAATGGTGTTATAATATTATGTTTTGTGGGTCACTGGGTGTTAATATAATCACTAGTAAAATAATTAAATGTTTTGATGCATGCCATTGGACTTTGAACGTATAAAGTGTAAAGATCACTACCGTATTTTAGTCTCGAAATATGCGGAATTGATCGCGAACCTGTTTTTGGCCGGCATTACCGGTGCAGTTGGAGGATGAGGTAGCGTTTGGAAGGATACGCCACAATTTTTTGAGTTTGAGATCAAAAATGTCACCGGCTAACCCTGATGTCTAATGGTAAACCATTAATAATATTATAAATAGAAGAAACGGTTCAACAAACTATCCTCGCCCTTATTAACACCACAGTAGCTGACTAAATATATTCTTCTTGGTGCCTGATTCGTCACACAGTGGGCCAGAAGGAGCACGCGCGTCGGAATGCATCGGAGACCATTTTAAAATGTAAGAAGGAATTGGAATTAACATAGCTTTGAACCTGGTCGATCCGCGCACAATATACCGCGGTAGACAGTGTACATTCAATGCCGGGCATTTAATTACCGTCATGAACGCTTCAATTTCCTTTAAAACATTGTAAATTGAGTTGTGAACAGGCCTGATGCCCATCAACTCATTCGATAGTCTTACCAAAGGCTGCCGTGTTTCCTAGGCATTGTGGAGATCGGGTAGAAAGTCACCTTGTGTAAAATACCGGCTGCATAATTGGGTAAAAGGTAGCCAGATGATGATGACTCACCAGTCAGAGTACAGCCCCTGTATCGCAGTCCCCGGCTGCGGCAACTCGTACCTGCAGCGCTGCCCGCCACAGAACAGCGCACATTGTAAGCCGCGAGGGGTGCTTACGCGCAGCTTTTCGCCCACAACGCTGTAGAGCGCTGAGGGCGGGTGGTTGATGCGGCGGCGGGATTCGCGGCTTCTGAAAGATGGAGAACAATTGTTTGAATTGCTAATAGTGACAAAACTGTGTAGGACAAACTGGACTGGAAACAGGAAACATTTAACAACAACAACAACAAAAAGATACGTACTCAGATGTCGGAAAACTTTTTGAACTTACCTACAGACTTTATTATCTAAACTAATATTAAAACACGTAAAATTTGTTTGTAAATTTGTATGTAGCGGGTAATCTCCGGAACCAATTGTAAAAATTCTCTCACTGTCAGGAAGCTACAACATTTTTCGTAACATTTTGGCCCAGCGCACACCTACCTACTACCTACCTTGATATACGGTCGCGCTTATGCTCTTGTTGTAGCTTGAGGGCGCTCCGAGTACCGCGTGAGAATTTATTCATATATTGACCGTATATCAAGGTAGTTAAGGTTATATTAAATTGTTGTCTTAAAATGCGCTCCGCTGCGCCTCCAGCGGTGTGCGCTGGGCCTAAATCTGTCTACGCCTTTGCTACGAGTTGGCTACGAAAATGGCCAGTAACTAAGATTCAATACTCTTCTTGGCAAAATTACGTAATTTCCTATATGAAGTATTATGCTTTTGAATAACTATGCTACGATTCACAATTAATTTATATGACTGAGATTCTAAGAATTAAAAACAGTCCGTCACAGAGTTTTTTGGTTGATGATTTTGCAAACTGATGACATCACACACTTTCTCTTCGTGATAGTTGGCCTGACCGTATCCTAAATTGTGTTGGTCCAAAACTTCGGCACTTAATCTCCGTCGTCGGTCGGTGGTATCACAGAGGTCACTTTGACTGCATATTTCGAAGCACAGAGTGCAGGATAGCACGTTGAACACAATTGACGACACAGATCCACTTGGATTCCATACCCTACTGCTGTTCCATCATACTATTGTATTGTATTGTATTGTATAACGGGCTGGTGTCCGCAACTCCACGTCAAAGCGCGTATTTTGCGTATGGGCTATAATCCACCACGCGGGCCCAGTGCGGATTGGTAGATGTCACACGTCTTCGAATTTTTGGTTCTAGGGCATGCCGGTTTCCTCACGATGTTTTCTTTCACCGTTTTAAGAGCAGTGGTGATGAAATAAATTACACAAAGTAACGCCGCCTATCTTAATATTACACCGATATATGCATTTAACTTGAGAAAGTAAAGATGGATGGACTTGTGTTAGGAAGGATATGAAAGAAAAAGGAGTAAACGTGAGTTAGGAAGAAAAAACCGTGTTGTGCCGACCCTCAGTAACATGGGACTAGGGTAGGAAGATGATGAGAGGTCTTGGGCCTTCACAAACTTAATGCCTTTTTATTTTATTTCCGATTATTTAAGGTGGAAGAGACACCGACGCTGAAACGTTTAAAACCACGTTATTCAGTACATAAATCTGAACCCCATCAAGAAATTTTTCATCGGTAATAGGGAATTTTCTTTTTTTATTTCGATACGGAATGTTAAAGTACTATAAAAATAATGACAAAAAGCGAAAACAAGACATAAATCGGCCAAACAACACAAAAGTTATAACCATTTGAACTTTTGTTTCTATCTCTTTCTAGATAAACGGAATTTAGTATGGATTTTGTACGTTGATGCAGCGAATGACGTCATTCGCTGTATCGGATCTCTCTGCCTAATCGGCAGTTTCAAATGCTTATAACTTAGTATTTTTATAGATATTAAAAAAATAATTTTACTTTGCTGTTTCTGATGTTAATACGCTTTGTTTAGAGTGATAAAAAAAACGTGCTTAACCCTATTAAAAGAAAACAGCTGTTCCATATATTTCAAAACTAAATTTTGTTTCAAGTGGGCCAGTTACAGGCACTTTTGAACTGTCAAATTTCACCCGTAGGTATTACAGTTTTTGGAAAAGCTTTTTTTTTAATTACCGACGAAACATTTCTATGTAGAGGGTTCCACTATGTTTAAATTAGTTACCTGTCCAAAAAGTGGAATCTCCGGAAATTAACAAAATTGATGCTTGATTTCCTGCGTTCCTTCTCTAATATTTTGGTGGACATTTTTAGTAATATTATAACGTTGTTACTTGGCGGACTGTCCACTGAATACTGTATCGTAGAACATTACAATGGTGCCACCCTTAGTATTGTAAAAATAAACAAATGGCCCACTGAACAATTAGGAGAGTTGGAAAAAAAGTTTGAAATGTATAATAATATGTATGACTTTTTTTTGGGGTGAAAAATCACGTTTTTCTGTAGGACTCAACGTAACGCACTTAAAACATTGTGCTGATGGATGGTTTGAATAGAGGATCGTGAAGGTGTTTAAAGTGAAAATCTTACATTTAAAAACATGCTTTGGAAAATCTTTTGAAAAAGTTGGAACTTTGACCCCCAATGTTTCCGTAACTAGAAGGTTCCTAGGTATGGTGTAGAACAAAGAAATGATCGCAATGACGGGGAGAACAAGTGCCTTTCGGCTTCGTTAGGTCTTTTCACACCCTTTATTTCTTGAAAGTACTGTTAATTTACTTAAGGAGGGACCCACAGTTTTCACAACGATGCTTCCTTTCACCTTTGATCCACAACCCTCACTGGGTCCTCATGGTGCATTATGGCCTATTTCTTCTCACAGACACGATTGTGTGTTATAGTGGAAACGTTATAGGCTCTTCTTCTCGTATCAAAATTGTGTCGACCCAGAACTGTGCTGCTTCAGGCGCTTTCAGTAGCGTGCAGAAGTTCCTGTAGTGAACAAACAATAGGACACTCAGGACACGATATAAAGTGCCCCATCGTTTGTGGAACAGCACCACATTTACACTCCTGGGCAGAGTGATTAATGAATCTCAATCTGAGCAGGTTTTGAGTTTTCCTTGCTGCGACCAACCTGGGTCCGGACTCCGGAGTCTATCATACTCCCAAAGCTTATTATCGGTAACGCGCTGTTAAAATAGGTGACCATTTGACGAGATCAGAAAGCGCATCTTTTTAGAAATTCCATATATGCTCCAGCATATACTACCATTTTGTTATTGCAATGTGACACCAATTCACTGGCAGACTCGTAACTAGATTCCTTTTTTGAGGCCAAGGAAAGTTGCATGGTTCACATTTATGGGTTGAAAAGATGGTGACTCAATCATCGATCAATCTTCAAACCCATTTCATCCGTGCGTGCGTGCAGTCTGCAACCGAGTTGACATTCAGAAAAGTCAGACACGCATACCTCCTACCCACTCGCTATTAAATCATTCATCGGGAATCTATAAATAAGTAGGTAGGTACCAAACCGAAAATAGAAAAATATATCGTTCGTTTATATTCTGACGGTACGACGCGGTGAAGGTTAAAGTCACATTAGTGGTAATGGACTAGCACAGGGGCTATGAAATTGTACCGACAGTGAACTAGGCACACTCAGTGCCTTTATTGTAAGGACGAATCGTTTTAGTTGGCAAAAGTATTTCTTCGGAGACGGGATTTGTGCCCGGATGATGCCAATAGGCTCGATACTATTAGATTGTACTTGAACTTAAACTGGCGATGTGAGTATTCTTTGGGAGATACAGGAATGATGTTATGTTGGTATTTTGATAGGGGTTTTAGAAAAGTTTTACCTGTACTCTTGTTTAGGCTACAGATATCACTATTAAGGAAGGCCTGGACTCCACCAAAGTGGACACGAAAACAGCGGAGAGGAGACGTGCGGACACTGACCAATCATATTGCTTGAAATCCACATCGCGTCTGTCGTCTCCCCTGTGATAGGTCGAATCTTGCACATATCCCCTCTCCGCTCTGCCCGTCTACGCTTCGGTGGAGTCCGGGCCTAAAGCATGGAACTCTGAGCTAGGAAAAAAATATTCGAAATTGCCTTGATAGATGACAACAACAACAGCCCATAACGTCCACTGCTGGACATAAGCCTCTCCCATGATGGGAGGAATTTGCCGTAATCTCCACGCTTGGCAGGCGGATTGGAGATCGCAGTGATTAAAGACTAACAGAAAACGCTGCTGCCCATTCTCTGGTCTACGGAGGCGCAAGGTGTTCTGCCTCAGACATTAGTCGCCTTATACGACACCCGTGAGTGTAATGGGTTGGTTCTATTCTAATCTGCCGGATACCACACGGCTGATGATAGATAGATGAATTTAATGATAAATAACTCATGAAGACAATAGACAAGGGTCAATAATGGTTATAGTGAAATCGGTCAAAAAACTGGTACTCTGAAGATAATCACTTTGATGGCTTTGTTTGATAAGCAATGATTACTTGTTTGATCAAATTGTCATGTACATAGATTACCTACATGGATAATACACACATCAAAAGTATCTAGGGATCAACATATATTTTTGCAATAACTTTTCTCCTGATTGATATTAATTAAAATTTTCTTTAAGGATTCATCAAATAAAGTGTTTTCGTTTGTCACAGTAACGATAAACCAAGTCACCTTTGCATTAATAAAGAAATTTGCCATTTTCCTAATAAAGGGATTTTTGACATTTGAACCACTAACATTAAAGTTCGAAAAAAAGACTGAAATAACAGTTTTCTTTAAAATTTTATTGGGTGACTTAAACAATTAATAATCCGTGTTTCTACCGCGAACACTAACAACACAAGAACATCGGTTTGGCATACTCAAAATGAGTTCATCCAAATCACGCTGTGGAATGGCCGCCCATGTTCGTTGCAACAACAAAAAAAGGTCTTCTTGCGACTGGATACCCTCCATATTCGGCAGAGCTCTTCTCTGTAGCATATCCCATGCATGCTCAATCGGGTTCAAGTCTGGCGACTGAGCAGGCCAGGGCAGGACATTGATGTTAGCTGCGGCGAGAGTCTGTCTTACAACTCTTGCGGTGTGCGGTCGTGCATTATCATGCATTAACTGAAATAAGGGACCGATTTGCACTTGTAGAGGAACGATGACGTCTGATACAATCGTCTCAGCATAAATTTGAGCGTTGAGGTTGCCTCTGATCCAAATCAACTCAGTTCTTCCGCCGATCCAAATACCCGCCCATACCATGATGGTTCCACCACTATAAGGATGGACTTCCTGGCAGGATTTTAATCGCTGTTGGCGTCCAGGGGTTCTCCAGTGTCGTATACGTCTTGTATCCGGTCTCATACCAAAACGAGACTCATCAGAAAAGCACACGAAACGCCATTGTTCTTCTGCCCAATTTCTGTGTTCAAGAGCCCATTGATATCGAATCCTACGATTGTGCATTGCTATAGGTGGTACCCGTAGCGGTCTTCGGGAATGAAGGTTCACTTCATGCAAGCGGTTTCTGACTGTTTGGTCGCTAATTAAGTTCCCTGAAGAGTGATGAAGCCTCACGGCTAACATCATGGCGGTTATTGTTGGAGCTCTTCGAGTTAAGATTTGAATGTATCGGTCTTGTCTCCGTGTGGTGCAGCGATACCGTCCTCCATGGCGCTCAGCCACGGTACCAGTGCTTCGGTAACGTGTCCAAAGTCGACTGATAACACTCTGACTTGTATTCAGAGCTAAAGCTACAGTACGTTGCCGGGAACCAGCTTCTATCATTCCCACGGCTCTGAGCATTTCTTCCCTGCTTAAATGACGTCGCCGCTCCATAATAACGTTGGTTTTAATCAGTAGTAGGGAAACAGTAGCACTAATAATGTCTTCAATGCGTTGTATGTTTTTATAGGGAAAATATTGACAGCTTATTTTCATCTTTTACTCGAATTTGATTGAGAGTTCCTGATTCAAATTATGAAATGCACCAAAAAGGATCCATATAAATTTATAAAATCATAAATTTATTACAAAGCCACATCTCAATCTCAAGAAATCCGCATAAAAATGCTTGATCCCTAGACATTTTTGATGTGTGTAGTAGTCACTTTATTTCAAGTGAACATAGAACGTCCGTTGTGTTATTATTCTTTTATTTTTAAAACAATCAGAGATATAAAGAGTTTCCTCCATGCCTCGGACAGCACGTTAAGCAGTTGGTCCCGGCTGTCATTTGTGATCTTTGACAGTCGTTACAGGTAGTCAGTGGCCCAAAAAGTCTGACAACAAGTCTCCAATGGGTATCGTATTACCCAGTACTAACTGGGTTGTGGAGGTCAGATAGGCAGTCGCTCCATGTAAAATCCTGTTATTCAACTGCATCCGGTTAGACTGGAAGCCGACCCCAATAAAACTTGGGAAAAGGCTAGGCAGGCAGGAGAGGCCAACCCATTTCATCATTAAACAGCCCAGATGGTAATATATCTGACTGGAAATATGGCCTCTCCAAGCGAGCGCCAATTAACCCGATCCTCGGCAACTGTTACCGAGCTGGTACCAGCTATTGTGCCAAGATCTAACATGAAAAATCACGTTGTACAGTAGGACTCAAACATTGTGCTGATGGATGCATTGAATAGAATGCTGGTCGTAGAGGTATTTCAACTAATTTCAAGTAAAGCTATACAGGGCGTCCCACGGATGTGCCACATGGAGGGAAAGTACCTTGAATATTGTAGATGGAACATTTTACTGAAAGAAGCCATTATTTGAATTTAAAAAACAATTTAAACTGCATTCATAGATATTTAAATAATTACATCATGGTTGAACCGGGAAACTAACCCGTTACACCAGAAAAATAATCATCCTGTAGCTTTATCATACCGATCGAAAGGCTTCATCATAAGGATTATTTTTTGCCAAATAACATAGTGTCAGAAGTAAAAGGAAGACCATGAATTTTTAAAAATTTTGAGACAAATTGAGTTCCTTCCTGTTGAATACAAAGTCGCACTTTTTTAATTATTTCGCTCCCTGTCGATTTTCTGATCTTGTGGTGGATATTTAGAATAATACGTCTCTAATATGGCATATCCGTGGGACGCCCTGTATAACATTAAAGCTAGAGTATTTAAAAAAAAACTTTATTTTTTGAAAATGATGTAACTTTTATACCCAATATCTCTGTAACTAGAAGGTTCACAGGTATGGTCTAGGACAAAAACAAATGTTCGCAATGATGTGGAGAACAAGTGCCTTTCGGCTTTTACTTTTACACCCATGAGGTCCGTTCTGGTTACCAAACAAACTTCTTATCAGCCTCCTAACACTAGAACATTATAACCTGTTTTATACCACCGTCCCGACCTCGACACAGGTCGGAAGTCTCCATAAACACAAAACTAACCCATATTTGGGGGGTGCGTGCCCCATGAAATATGGGGGTTGTGGAATATCACGGCATGGGAAATGTCACGCGAGTGCTCCCATTATAAGTGACGAGAGGAGGGCGGGGGAGGAGCGGGGAAGGAGGGAATGTTATTAGTGTGCTTGTGAATAATTAAGAAGATTGGTTTGGGAAATTATTTTAGATTGCTCAATTTTTTTGGGTTCCGCTGCCAAGTGGTAAAACGGAACCCTCATGGTGTCGTTCTGTCCGTCTGTCCGTCCGTATGTCACGTCACCATCGCCGCCATCGCCACCACGTCGCCATCGTCGCCATTTTACTGGCTCTTTAGTAAATTGATCCCGCTCATTTGGATCCCGCGGGATCAGTTTACAAAATTATTATTTTTATGTCATTTTCTTTAGTAGATTGGTCCCGCTCTTAAAATAAAAAAAAAATGCCTGTTTGCTCCACACAGTTGTTTGGAAAGTAGGTGTCTTTTATGAACAACTACAAGAAAGTGATGGACGTAGGACCAATGGTAGGGGTTAGTCCCGCTATGGTATGGTCCCGGTATGGCACCCTCTTAAAATACCTATCAAAAAGTCCCGCTATGGTACCCATCTTTTAGATCTACGTTAGACAATAGAAGGTACAACTGAAAAGAAAAGTGTATCTATAAATAAATACTTTTAGGAGTGTATCAATAAAACGTCTGTTTGCGATATTAAATCAGTCTTTTATTAATTCAAAATATTTATAAAAAAATATCAAACAGTAAAACGAAATATTAATTGCAATGTAATTTTTAAAATAATCAACAATATTAATTACCAATAATCAACAATAAAAAAAATATAAAAAATCCACATCTCAGAAAAGTATTACTGTAAATATTATAAACTACAAATAAAAACAACATCCAGACATAAATATTAGTTACAAATAATCAACATTGAGAAAAGGCAGTAATTGTAAATTTATATAAACTACAAAAATAATCAACAACCAACTAGACAAATATATTAATTACAAATAATCAACATGGAGAAAAAGGCGCAAATTGTAAACATAAACTACAAAAAATAATCAACATCGAGAAAAAGTATTAAACATTTTAATAGGCTAAAAACAAAATTAAAATAAACTATTTTTTTAAATGTTCTGATCGAAATATTGACTTTGATATGTTAATCAGAAAATCACCAATGGAGATAGCTTTATTTTCGTAACTTTTTGTTAGCTTTTGAATCTGGCGGTCGATTTCTATACTTGTTCTTTTTCTTGAATTTATAGGTGATCTTTTTAGTCGAAAGCTATAACAAAAATCATCAGTTATTTAAGTTAAGCTATATTTTTTTCAGTAACCGTCTGTAATAGAAGGCGACAACCAATAATATCTACCAAAATAAATAAAATCAAATCCATTTTCAAATTCTTTTATGTACTCGTATTATGTAAAAAAATATATATCTGCTTTTAAAAATATTATATCTGCTTAAAAATATTGTCTAAAAAATACAACTTACTTGGCTTGTTTTATATCAAAGTGACATGTGTCGTTGCCAATTGTTTGCAGAAACAATAATAAACTGGGATTTTTTCCAATAATTTTGTTGAATCTGCCATTCCATGATTCCGCCAAGTTAGTTGTTCTATGGCGTTCATTATGGCAACACCAAATGAGGTCTGGATATTCAAGCCACTGAGTGACAAAATAGTCATTGAATTTGGTCATAGCTTCATCGTCGAAACTGAAAAAAATACTTATTAAACGTTCGTACTTGTAAAGCAATGAAATTAACAGGTCCTTACTGATATTGTTGTTCTTTACTTTTTTGCCATATAATTAGAGTTAAGTACTCAAACATCATTTTGGAAAGTAACCAAGATATTATACCTATTTTCCATTATATGCAGCCAGCCGTCTTCAATATCTTGTTTTGGCAAAAACGCCAAGCCTATGCATTGCTTAACATGGTTCGAGGACTCTTCGTGTTCCATGAGATTTAAAGATTTCGCTTTTTTGATAACGTTCTTTTGAAAATGTACGTTACATCCATTTATTTTGATATCAGGAAAAATCTTCGCTGCTGCATTTATTACTCCTATTTCATAATCGAAGGTAAATTTCGATGGACGCCATTCAGGCAAAGTTTGTTTAATCAATTCGAAAACTTTTTCATAAGTTTTCCCTTCTTTGTTTTTTAACAGAATATAAAATAATGGTGCTACATTCGTGGATAACTCAGTGCTTCCCATGTCTCCATGAATGACATAAACTTGTTCGAATGGGTTTGGGCAGCCGTCGAAAGTGCCATCACCAAAGTAATGCGTTACACATTTTATATATTCCTTTACTTCTGTCGAGGAAAATATAATTATTCGATTACAGTCTTCATTACAATAATCAGCCAATACATACTTATTAAATTCTTCTGGTATTATAATTTCTTCCACATTCTTAAATTGTGTTTTTGGTACGTTCAACGACTTATTTCGGTGTCTGTATAATACTGTTTTTAATTTTTTATAGTCAGGAACATTTCCTGTAAGGTGTAACCCTTTGTCTTTTAAGTTACCCATGTGTTTTTCGAAAATTTTCTGTACTGATCCGTAATTTGAATTTACTTCTTTTTTGCACTCACTTATAGCCATTTGAACTTCATTGTCTTCAAAATGTGGCACGCACTGATCACTGTGTTTATAATCTTTAATTATTGTATTATTGGTATTCTCAATAGTTATATATCCACTACATTTAATACTATTTCTCCTATTTACACAATGCCAAGTACTTGAATTTTTATTTTCTCTGCGTTTAATATATTTATGTCCGGCACGTAATAAAGTTTTTCCACCGCGTCGACTGTCAATAATTATTAAATTTACACCACGTGAACTACTTGACCCAGACATTGCAATAGATAAACTAACAAGCTATCCTAATTACTCATATCGCAAAAGTACAGCTGCAAATAGCAAACTAAACCCGGAATAATACTGTCTCTCTCTATTTTCATAAAAACAAAAGGGAAGAGCTAGATACGAATTCGAGGAAGGGCTCGTCTCTATTGTTTTACGAAAAAACCGGTTGGTCAGGTAACTACCTGAAGTGAAACGACAATTACCGAGCGTGATTTGTTTAAAAAATAGTATTAATAAATATTATCTTGCTTAACTATAATAGTTAAGAAAAGATATTTTTTATTAATACTATTTTTTTCTTAACGCATTGTATAACTTTTCTTTACAACAGTACCAAAAACTGAAGGGTACCATAGCGGGACTTTTTGATAGGTATTTTAAGAGGGTGCCATACCGGGACCATACCATAGCGGGACTAACCGAATGGTAGGAATGGAGGAACACCTTTGCCCGGCCGAGGAACCAATAAAGGATAGTAGTTTTTCTGTAGGATTTATATTTTTATTTGTAGTTTTTTTTTTAAATCAAAATACGCTAAACCGTAATATGCTATTATGTTATGTGAATGCTTTTAAAAAACAACCGAGTTGAGAACCTCCTCCTTTTTTTATGTCGGTTAAAAACAGAAACTTTATCAAATTAAGCGGGGCTGCTTATATAATTAAAGAAATAACTGTCACATTTGATCACATGGGCGTTTTTTAACAAAAGTCCCTTACGGCCCTTTTACCGCTACATAGTTAGAAACAATTTAGTGTTTATTCATTTTCTGAGTAAATCGTACCTAACAGTTTTACTTGGAATCAAAAGCTAGTAACTTAGTAGAATAAAAGGCTGTTTAGCAGGTACTTGTACTACATCAAAATGCATAGTTCTACCTAGAGTTAGTTAGAGTTCCGTGTAAAACTGCTGGTAATATCTGGAGTTATAAAAATGTGGTCTCAATAATTAGAACATTGGCATGGCAAAAAAAGAAAAAAACCGGTTAAGTGCACGTTGAACTCGCGTGGAAAGGGTTACGTACAATTCCAAAGTCAAATTTTCCGTAAGTGAACGTATTATATTGAGTTTACCACTTAACTTTCAATTGATAGAATTCTTGTAGGTTTTCCTGTAATCTACAAGCAATGAACTATATTTCAAATTTTTTCCAAAATTGTAGGTAAGTACAATAGTTTCGGAGATCAGGAGGAGGGGAATGGTCAATTTCGTTTTCTTTCATGAATAAAATCAAAACTGTTTATTTTACAATAATAACAGAAATATATTTGAGATCCTCATAACGACCCCTTTTTCATTTGATATATGACACAGTAAGGTTTGTAAAACTTTTTTTTTAATTTCCTAATTTGTCCCCCGAAAATTTTACTGTGTTTGGGTCATAGGATTACACCATCCTACCAAATTTTACCTGATTTGGTCGCGTAGATTCGGAGCAAATTGGCTGTGACAGACAGATGTACAGACAGACAGACGCACGAGTGATCCTATAAGGGTTCCGTTTTTTTCATTATTTGTACGGAACCCTAAAACGGTTAAGAAACAGTTCTAATTTAATAGGCATGACGACAGTATCAAAAAATTGCAAATCTATTTAGTCCGTCAGTTAGAGTATTGGAAATTAATGGACACGTATTTTTTGTTTTTGTAAATCAATGAAGATTGACAAAGATAAAACGCATCAAAACTCGGGAGTGGGGGCTCGTGACGTCAGAACTAGGTAAAAATTATACCTAGGCGTGACGTATTGAGAATTTTAAAAGCGTCATATCTTCGTCAATTTTGGTTTACGTAACAAAAGAAAAAGCACGGGTCAAATATTTTTTGATAATCTAACTGACGGACTAATTAGTTTTTTTTTTGTCGTCTCGCCTATTCTTGAGTAGGAAGATATGTGTGACCCAATTTATTTAATAACAATGAATAATAACAACTGTACCTAGTGAAATAGAACCTTTTCAGTCGGTACTTCAGTTTGGCTGCTGAGAGAATGCGTTCCTGACGTCTGTCAGGTCAGGTGAGAATGTATTGGGGCATGCGTTGCGCCGATTGGCTCTCCAGTCGTAGAACATGCGCAGATATCCCCTCCACGTTTCGTTCAGCGCTAGAGTTACGTGCCGCGACCTATACTAATACTCGCGACCTGTCAGGAACGCATTCTCTCAGCGGCCAAACTGTAGCATGAAATCTTATCCGTTCCTTCTTATTTTTTCTACTCCCGTTTTGAGACCCTTCATACAAGTTGTAAACAGACCCTTCAAGATGCCGTCAACCAAACTGGCATTCTGTACAACAAACTGAGTACACAGTAACTCTGTGGTAACTCTACGCATAAATTGTTGCTGGGAAACGACTTTTTTGGGGGTGAAAAGTCACGATTTACGGTAGGTACTCAATGTAACGTACTAAATAAAAACATTGCGCTGAATGTGGTGGAGGTGGTCATGGAGATATTTACACGTTTACAGTAAAGTTATAGGTAACAGAAAACCATGTACTTATTTAAAAAAAATGTGAAAGAGTTGAAATTTGACCTCCAATATCTCCGTCGTCGTCCGTGCGGGAATCCGTTGGATGCGAGTCGCACGGGACCGGTCAATGTGGCGACACTTGGGGGAGGCCTATGTCCAGCAGTGGACGTCTTTCGGCTGAAATGATGATGATGATGATCTGTGTCACTAAAAGCTGTGCTAAACGGTATGATTATATACGTAAAGATGTTCTGTGGGTATGATCCAGAACAAAATAATGTTCGCAATGACGCACGGGGAAAACAAGAACAATTCTCTTTCAATAGGGATTATAATGCATAAAATACAAAACTCTTTTTATTTATGAAAAATGCCTTTGTATTGGCGCATAAAAACATTGTGGTACGCTTGTTTAAGTTTCTAATACATCACTTATTTTACAATTTACTGTTTTATGTACCATGTTTTTGGTGAAACGGTGAAACGGTACGCACTCTCAAAACGCACCGTCCTCGATAACTCCGGTATTGACGTCAAAGTTCATTGTGTCAAAAAAACACTTTAGGAAAGTGCTTAAAGTTTCACAAAAATTTTATTATTATATTGTTATTGCAATTTTTACTAGAGTAAAAAGAAAAATTAATTTATTAAGGCCAAAAAAAAATTAGAAGTAAACAAGGCAGATTGTGGATAATGACGTCACATCATGGCCGCGACAGCTACGGACGTTTGAACTGTCGTAGAAAATTGCAGGAGTTTAATATTACTTTTGAGCGACAAGCAGTAGTTGAACTTGGGTTGATAGTAGGCACTGTATTTTAAAAAAATTACGTGCATATTCCGCCTATTTGCTTCGTGAAGGGTCTAATTTACACCCATTGGAGAAATACCGAGCATTGACTAAGCACTACACTATTTCATTGCATGTAGGTGATTTTAGATTAGGTACTAATACCATAACCTATACCAAAGTTTCTTCACTTATTTTCCTTGATTATGGCCCTTTCATGTGAACTCATATCGTTCTTTGAGTTAGTTTCCTCCTCAGAAACTGTAACAATTATGTAAAATACAAGTCTTCGTGCCCCGCACAGTGGGCACAGTGGGCAGGTTCACGTCCGGGTCAAAGGCTGTAATATCCGGAATTAAAACAATTTGGTCACGACAACTTTGCACGGAATACTGTGTAGTTCTACTGTTTACGTTTGGGTCTTTACGCCTGAGTATTTTGGAAGTAAGACTAGAGGTTCGAGGTAGAGACACGATCAACGAAAATGTGCAGAAGAAAATATTGGATGGTTCCAAATCTCGACGGTTTTCTTTTGATAACTTACGCTCAGAGACGTTCCTACACAATTGGTAGGAACGTCTCTGAGCGTAAGTTAAACATTACTTTCTATTTACTTTATCAACAGCTTTAAGAATTGTTTCTTGTATAAAGTTACTTTATAATAGATTAACGTTGTAAAACCGCACACTCGAAAGCTCGAGAGTCAGTTTTGGAAATCCGCAAGGTCGATAAGCGGACATTTAAAGTAGCTTCCTTCATTTTTAAAGATAAAAATAGTTATACTTTTGTAATTCATAAAAGATAGTTGTACAACGTGTGTGTGTTGTTGTTGTGTTGTGTTGTTGTTGTTGTGTTGTTGTTGTGTTGTGTTGTGTGTGTGTGTTGTGTATTTGTACATAAATAGTAAAATAAATAAATAAATAGTTATGGAATAACAAGAATTGCGAAGACGCCACAAAGTGATTCAGTAATAATTCCTAGGTAAACTAAACTAAGTGCTCAGTGACATACTGTAAAAGTTTTATTATCATTAATGGGGCTTGCCTTTATATCGCAAAGATCTTTGACCATTTACCTAAGTAGTGAAGAAAACGTGTGAGCCTCACAATAATTATGATTAATTAATTATGTTACAACATGGAATAATAAACATTGCATTTATAAGCTGTGGTTTTCTCATTAAGGAAAGTGGGAAGGCTGGATGCAAATGTGAACATATTTCATAATAATATTGTTTTTATGATTGCGGCGCTTCGAGGAACGTAATATATTTTTCCTGTTGTGGTTTGATTAGTACATAGGCCTACCTTCTTATTTCTTTTTTATGTATAGTGAAAATAAACATTACAGAATCAGCATTTTATGTACCTAGGTACCTACTTGGTGGCCTCATGAGTCATGGGCGTGACACGTAATAATGATTTCACATAAAACATTAGGTTTTTAGATAATATCCCACTCAACTTCAATAATACTTGTTTTATAATTTAAAAAAAAAACCGCCATAATGTACTGCGAAAATAATTGTGACTGGGACTGTAGCTTCATCCTTTTGTTATTGACCTTCAAAAGTGCGTAACGGTCTAACTGAACTGAAATAAATGCTTGAGTTTGAGTCACCGAATGGCACAAGGGAAACTTTTTACGAAAAGTCTATCACAAAAAACATTAAATGCGTGCATCTCAAAACTGCTGAAGATTTTATAAATTGACAACGTAGGTCTGGCGATCACTGGATCTCACTGGATTTAAAGGAGTAGGGACCCTGGGGCAATCAAAAAGTGGGCGATAATTTTATTTTGGAACAGACGAAAAAAACAACAAGGTGTAACATAGACTTAACCGTACAACCTCTCGTGTGGTGTCTCGGACCATGAACCTGGTCATGGACACAAATAATGTATTTTTTTCTTATATATATAAAAAAACAAGTTTTGGAGGCCCCTTCCTTGTGAAGGCCCGGAGCAAGTGCCCCTGTTGCCCTGCCCTAAATCCGGCGCTGGTCATCTAACTCTAAGATATCGTCATTAGCGATAAGACCGCCATGAAATACCAATATTCTAAAACAGTTGTGTTTTAATTTTGGTGTGCGTCCGCATGGTTATGCTAGGCTCACTGGCAATCGAAATTAATAGTGTAAACCATTAGAAATTATAATTAATGGTGACTACTGTAATGGAGGAATGTTTGTTATTTATTTTGGTATTTTAGATCGGAGAGAACGATAATATTGTTTATTCAAAACGTATAGGTAGTGGTCTTGATGAAGCCAATTTTCCTTTTAATGTGTTAGATTCCAGTTTCATGACTCACTGATTGACTGACGTTGGACACGCGGTACAGCCTAGGCAACTGAAGATAGGAACATGTCTCATGGTCAGATCATGGTCTCATGATCTGCCTAGCCTTTTTCCAACTGTTGGGGTCGGCTTCAAATCTAAACGGATACAGCTGAATACCAGTATTTTACATGTAAAATACTGGTATTCAGCTGTATCCGTGCATAACTAGTAGCACAGTAGCACTGGGTGATACGATACCCCTTGGTAAGACTGTAATGGTTGTCAGACTTCCATCTGCTGGTATTTTACAAAAAAATCGGCTCATAAAGCTAATGAAACGGTTTGATATCTCGAAAATACTGCAGTGTTCATCTTTATAGAACATACTTTGTTCGTTACTGCTAAGTGCTAACTTTGCTTTGAGCACTAAGGATAATAAGACTTGCCTATACGTAGACTGTGTGTGGAGAATAACAAAAAATGGTTGTCTGTAAAGTCGGTTTACGGACGATAATTTTACTTGATAACGTAATTTTTCATTATATTAGTGATTTAAACTTAAAAAATAAAATTTCACCCCCTTTTTCAACCCCTTAAGGATTGAAATTCTAACAACACCGTTGCGTTAGCTTCCAACCATACGCCTAGATAATAAATTTTGTGATTTTAACTTCGAAAATTAAGGACTTTCCATACACAACTTCATCCCCTTTTTTAACTCTTTGGCGGTGGAATTATCAAAAACAACGAGACACGTATAAACTAATTTTCTATCGTCAGCCTAAACACAAAATTTCTAGATCCTAACTTTAAAACTGATGGACTTTCATACAAACTTTCATCCCCTATTTAACTCCCTTAGGGGTTGAATTTCGAAAAATCCTTCCTTATTCCTTGTCTACATTATAAAGGGAACCACTGTGCAAAATTTCAGTTTTCTAGGTCCAAGGGTTTGGGCTGGGCGTTGATCGCAAGATTTGTGACACTTTTTTCGTGCAGCCGATGTTCATCGATTTACAATCTCTCTTCTTAGGTTAGCATGTGAGGTTTGGCTTTGCTCTTTTACAAAACGCCATCCTATTTGTTCTCGTGGCTAAATAATTTGTAAATCTTTGACAGTCGTTACAGGATGTCAGTAGTGGCCCGAAAGTCTGACATCCATTCTATTACCTAGTACAAACTGATTTGTGGAGGTCAGATAGGCAGTCGCTCCATGTAAACACTGGTATTCAGCTGTCATCGGATAGACTGGAAGCCGACCCCAACATAGTTGGGAAAAGGCTAGTCAGATGGTGATCCTATTCATTATGAGACTACCTCAAGACCTCAACTCAATGTCATGTTTGGTACTAACCTGTTATTATTATTCCCATTATGCGTGGGCGCGACTCTGGTCCTTCCTCGTCGTCGGCACAGTCTCGCGCAGACGCCGCGTGCGCATCCCAGCCTCTCCCACAGCGCACGTCGGGGAGACTCCGGTGGGATGTCGCCATTCATTTCTGTATTAATGTGTCTTGGATAATCTAATTTTACTCATTTAAATTGTTTTATTGATTTTGTGTTTGTCCATTGTGGTTACAGTTTTTTTCAATTCCAACCAGTAGTTCCTGAGATAAAAGCGTTCAACCAAACTCTTTAGCTTTTTAATATTAGTATACTTAGATTAATTTAGAACAAGACTTAATGTATGAATAATAACTAAATGCTAGTGCGTCTGTCTTCAAATTTTGACAAGCATGGCCCATACCGTGAAACTTTATGACATTGTATATTTCAATGGTGTCTACTATGAAATTATACTGGGTCACGAAAGCCTACGAGACAAGCTTTATAGGTAGAAATAAAAATAGAAAATGCTAGTCTAGATTTATTTGCTAGGCCTAATTTTAAATAGGTATCTGGAAGGTTCACAAGCATTCGTCCTTTCGTAGTCAAAAATCATAAAACTTTATAGTCTCATATACTTAAATAGCAGATTTTCAGTCTACATTTAGGTTGGAATATTTATTTCTTCTTTTTATGTCAAACTATTATATTTTTATAGCCTGAGCCTTTCAATGATTTATATGTAAGATCTTGCACTGCTTTTTAAAAAAACGTATTAAGAAAAGTCGCTCTTCAAGAAAATTCATCATCAATCATCATTTCAGTGCAGCCGAAAGACGTCCACTGCTGGACATAGGCCTCCCCCCAAGTGTCGCCCCATTGACCGGTCCCATACGACTTTGGGTAGGGTTCTAGGGTGAAGAAAAATCTTGGTGAACCCCGCGGTCTCAGTGCGTGTTGGTGAATATCACATGTCTTCGGATTCCTGCAACCTTCACCAGGTCACCATCGGTTCACCTAGTGGGAGGCATTGCAACGCATCGTACAGAACTATTTGGCCCCATACGTTCTGCGAGCAATGTGCCCTGCCCACTGCCACTTAAGTTCGGCAATTCATCGGGCAAGAAAATTACTGATTGTAATATTTGCCTCAAAATTTTCAGACTATGCCTACAAAACTACCGTTGAATACCTACTTTGCAGTCTTACCAAGTAATCATCTACAAAATCTTCCAACTCGTTGTCATTTAATACAATGGTATAGCCTTGTCAACAGACTGTGTTCGATGGCAATGCATCGATATATTTATGACACACGGCTGATACGACCAGTCGATGTGAATTATTAGTTAGGATATCGATTGACAGGCGATGTATCTTGTAATTAGGCTCTCTAAAGCATTGTCTTGGATGAAGGTGGTTTGTGTCAGAATATGTCCAAACGGTGGCGTTTTTTTTTTATTGTCAGGCTGGCAGTTGATATAATTAATAACTGCGAGTTTCCTCCCGTTCCCCACTAGATCTTCTACTGGCAGTATGAGATAATTTTTTTATTGTTTTTTTTTTAATTTTTGGTAAAAAAAATATGTGCTAGATACATTAACTAAGAATTTAGAAACAATGAATGAACTGTGTGAAAGATACGTTTTGGCTATAAAAGAAACGCCGCTGCAAGGAAGTAATTATGCTGAAATGACGAGTCGGGAGGCTTTTGGGACCAGGACCGCGGTCCCGGATTCCCCTGAAGAGTAATAGAAATAATAGAAGAAGAAAACAAGATGCGCCTTCCCCGAATAAATCTGATTATGGGCAGGAGAATGAAATTATGTGTTCTTACGTTCGCTTACACCACATAATTATCACTAAATTGTGTTTAGCGTAAGACTTTTAAAAACTGCATTCTGTTAACTTAAAATGATTGACAGAATCAGAACCATGTTTAAAATATACTTATCGATAAATGCATTTAGTGTTTATAAATATAATAATTTACGAATCCTTCTCTCCTATTTATAACGAGCATTTAAGCATGATTGCATAGCATAAGCAACTGCTGGGAAAAATTATGATTTATAAGTGGTGCAACATTTCACAAGATGTTGTTTTCTTGTTGTTTTTATGCATGTGCGTAGGTCATTACTCAATTAATGAAATAACGTCATCGAAATAAACACATCACTAAAAGGTCCGTACAGTAAGTCTTGTTATTTGGGCGAGTTGCCCAGATTTTAACGAACAAGCTGTTTAGTGTTTTTACTAATTACACACCTACTTTGACCACAGATTTATTCAAACATTTTCAGTAAATAGGGAAAACTTTTAACGTAATTTCCACTTTATTCAATTTAATATTTTAAGTACCTACCTAATGCTTTACTTAGTTAAAGAAACTTTAAATGTTACAGTAATGTTCGATAAAACCAATTTTAAATCACACAAACGTTCATAATTTCACATTCGCGTGAGATAACACATATTTATCAATTTAAAAAAAGAACTGCTAATTTATTTTTTTTGTCTTAGGAAATGTTTTTATCGCGTGTTCGCGGCATTCAGAGCGTATACTGCCAGCGTGGTATGGCAAGGGAGGCAAAGGAGTTACTAGCAAACAGCCAACAGCCAAGAGGCGAGGCAAGACGGTATCGAATAAACGCGAACTAGGAAACGGAGGGGAACTATTATCGACACTGATAAGCTTTTATTTTACTTGCAATGTTTGTTAGTTTGTTAGAGGAGCTCGTAGCTAAATACTAAATAATAGCCGCACAGGTGGATCTTCGATTGGAATCTGGGAAATTACCTTTTTTTGGGGTGAAAAATCACGTTTTCCTGTAGGACTCGGAAGTAACGCACTCAAAAAATTGTGCTGATGGATGCATTGAATAGTAAGGGGTATTTAAAGTTAAAAAAAAAACTTGTACATGGATTGGAATTTAGCCCCTATATCTCCGTAACTACAGGGTTCATAGGTATCAGGTATGGTCCGTAACAAAATAAATATCGCAATGACGGGGAGAACAAATGCCTTTTGTCTTCGTTAAGGTTGACACCCATTACTGTCTATTAAAGAATATCAAATAGGTTTAGAAATAAAACCATTTTTTAATCTTATAAATGCCTGCAAACTCCATAAGGTATTGACCATAGGTGTACCTAATAGTAGACCGACATTTCGCCAGTTATGTTAAAGTCCCAGTAATAGGGGGCGAGCCATTTGCCATCAGCCAGGCACAGGACCGGACCCCATGGCTTCTGTGCTTCTACCGAGATATTTTGAATGGAAAAATATGTAACTATAACATTTTGCCCGACCTGGGAATCGAATCCAGCCCCTCATGCTCAGCAGTCGCGCTTGCGACCACTAGACTATCGAGGCAGCCACAGTTAGTAAAATTCTCTCGCAGCACCTTTTTTTTTAGATTCAGTCTACTCTGTCCCACAGCTGGGCGGGCCTCCCCCGTGGCTTTCAAATTTTGTTTACAATTGGTGGCCGGAAAGTCCCCGGATCGACTACGCGTGCTGTACCAACGTAATTACCTAGATCCTAAAATCCTGCCTGACATAAAGATCGTAGTCCCGTGGCCCAATTAATGAGTCAAACATGTCAGTCTTTCAAAATGTTAATTAACATTTAATACGTTTCAAATGTTTCTATATGAGTTACGTCATAAGACATGTGTCATCAAAAACCGGCCAAGTCACTCGCACACTGTGGGTTCCGTTCCAAGGTAGGTACTGAAGGTACTTATAGACAATATTTAACAGTACCTACATTTTCAAAAAACGCCATAAAGATGGGGGGACAACATCACTCTTTAATTTTTAACATAATTTAATTTCTTTTTTTTCTTGTACTATCACTATCACTACATACTATAAAACAAAGTCGCTGTCTGTCTGTCTGTCTGTCCCTATGTATGCTTAGATCTTTAAAACTCCGCAACGGATTTTGATGCGGGTTTTTTTTAATAGATAGAGTGATTCAAGAGGAAGGTTTATTTGTATATAGGTATCATGCATAATAGTAAACTCGTGGCTAAATAATAACAGCCGCTCGGGGTCGATCGTTAGGTTAAGCCGTGCTTGCCTAGGTTGGTCTGTGGATGGGTGACCACCCATTACATTCCGAGTTTCCTCCGTGCCTCGGAAAGCACGTTAAGCCGTTGGTCCCGGCTGTCATTTGTAGATCTATGGCAGTCGTTAGGTAGTCAGAGGCCCAACAAGTCTGACAACCAGTCTTACCAAGGGGTATCGTATAACCCGGTAATAACTGGGTTGTGGAGGTCAGATAGGCAGTCGCTCCATGTAAAATATGGTATTCAGCTGCATCCGGTAAAACTGGAAGCCGACCCCAACATAGTTGGGAAAAGGCTAGGCAGATGATGAGGTATCATGCATAATATCCTAGATAAACACTTTTTTTTTGCGCTTACATTGCAAACACTGGCTGAACCCCACGAGATAGATCAAAATAATGTACTACAGTATTGTACACCTTAAAAAGGTCTACAAAAAAGTCCGCGATGATATAATGTCTATCTCTTAGGGGAACCATTTTTTATCAGCATTAATCCTTATCCAATTCAGTACCTTAAATACATTGTGCATTTAATATAGATCAATATGGCCCTTTAAAGTATGTAATTTAAATGAGTATTTTCGAAGATATTACAGTGATTGTGACAGTGATAGTGATTGTGATTGTGATAGTGATGGTGATTGCGATAGTGATGGTGATTGTGATAGTGATGGTGATTGCGATAGTGATGGTGATTGTGATAGTGATGGTGATTGCGATAGTGATGGTGATTGTGATGATTAGGTATAATTGTGATGATTATGAAATTTGCCACATATATAGTTTATAACCTGGATTAGCATGTAGGATACTATTTATTCCTTTAGTATGATCCAGTGGGACAGTTACTGAACTTCACAAGAAGGTAACTTGGTTATTCTCGTAAATGAACTTAATTTGGTTTTCCTTCATGTTATTTTCGTTGTAAAGCTTCCCGACGTTTACGGCTAGCTCTTAATTAGTAGTTTCTTAGTACCTAATCAAAATGTACAATACCTACCTATAGCCCGAAACGCACCTACTTGTTACATCATCTTCATCACAATCTTCCTGCCCTGGGTCCCATATTACTTGGGGTCGGCGCAACACGTTTTTTCTTCCATTCTCCCCTGTCACCTTCACAGCTCGCTCCCCTTCTTGTTGGAAATCCCACAGGACTGAACGTTTTAATATAACCTATACCGAGCGATAACGATGGATGGACGATGGAGGGATATATATTAGAGGTCAAAGTTTCACCTTTTTCACAAGTTCTTTTAGAAATACAAGTTTTTAATTGTTTTAACTTTACCTTAAATACCTCCCTGACCCCCGGACCATTCAATGCATCCGTCAGCGCAATGGTTGCCACATTGAGTCCTACTGTAAAACGTGATTTTCACCCCCAAAAAAAAGTCGTTTCAGTTACTTAGTTTGATGTAAGTACACAATGATTGGTTGACGGCTTCGTGAAGGATCCGTTTACACCTAGTATAATTTAATTATACATACATCCATATTTCGTCAGTTTTGGCAAAGTCCCATGTAAAAGGGGGCAAGCCTTCAACCGGGCATAAATTCAGACTCCATAGCTACTACTGAGAAATTCTAGAAAAATCCCAATAACACCGTGCTCGTTCTGGGAATCGAACACAGGACCTCAAGTTCAGCTGTCGCGCTGACGACCATCAGGCCAATTAAAATGAACAACTATTTATTATTATTACTTTGTGAATCATCAGTCATCAGAATGTGTACTTAAAGACCGAACGGGAAAATGGAGGAGCATTCCTAAATTAACCTCCATTGGGACTATACGGAAAGTAAAGATTGTTTTCATCATGGGTGAGTACCTATTTTTGTTATTCAAATTAGCTCAAATTTAAAACAAGGGATTAAGGCCCTTCTAACCCTAAAATTAGCAACTCTATTTGTGGTGGTTCAAACTTCGTTTGAAATACTGTTAGAATAAAGTTCTAATCAACTTGCACTACAAAGCGGTTGTTACGTCAGTCACTGCGGCCGAATAGTGCGAAATTAGTGGTTTTTTTGCGATGTACAAAAAAACCTGCTTTATAGTTAGTTCAGTTAGTATGCAAAGTTTCATAATATTATTTCAAGTACTTTTTGAATACCAGCGGTTTATTGTTCGATTTGGAGGTAACTTTAGATTTTTTTTCTATCAAGCAACGTTTATGGAATCGTGTTTTCGTCAAACATAGGACTTAGCATTAATCCTCAACTTTACCATATATTTATTTCAAAATTAGTGCTGCAGTATTTTAGGAGTACACTACACAGATACTACACACACCGGTGGATAGATACTTTTTGTTTGTAAATACATACTTATTATACATATAAACATCCATGACTCGGAAACAAATGTCCATGCTCATCACACAAACATTCGAACCCTACCCTAAGAACGTAAGGCAGCCTCAGTACCGCTGCGCCATTCGGGTCGTCAATTTCAAACAGTGTTGTGAGCTTCTATAACTTAGTTGTAGCCGGTCACCGCGGAGGTCAAAGAACACAACCCTCCACTCTACAAACTCCATTTATAAAAGTACACATAATATTCGATCTCTGCTATCACACAAAAGGCTACTAGAACTTAAACAAGCAAAAAATATCCATTTAAAACTTTTTTTTTCGTCTGTTTTTTTGTTCCGGCTAATCTCAGAAACGGCTTGATTTTGAAGCCGGACCGATTTTGACGGGACTTTTACTAGCAGATAGCTAACGTTAACTTTCGATCGCTAAAATAACAACGAATAAATTCAGTTGCAATAACGATGCTTGCGAGAATCGCATCTTGGATGTAGAGACTTGCGTTTCCCGAAAACACTGTTATTGCAACTGAATTTTTTCGTTGTTATTTTAGTCCCCAGATTGAGACTTGTTTTTTTTTGTTGTTATTTTGTCACCAGTACAGTCGTTACATTTTATAATAATACTATTCGTTACAAATTTATAATAAATCAGTTTGTAGATAAAAAATGTTCAAAATTCTGGAGGCAAATTGGCGGCAGCGCCAGGTCCCCGCTGTTGTTGGTGAAACATTTGCGTTAGGTTGGTTAGAACAGTGACCGGATGGAAATTAAGATCCTTGGGCGAGGCCTATGTCCAGCAGTGGACGTGTTTTGGCTGAAACAAAGATGACTGTACTACCTAATTTGTTTTTGTCTGTTTTTCAAGTGACCGTATATTTAATTTTATTAATGATCGTTTTCTGTTAATTTTATTATACAGTTATCAGGACTAACCTATTATAATAAATACAAACATATTTATTTGATACTTGATAACATATCTGAATGTTAATAATTATGTCATTTATTATGAAATTTTTATAATATTGTTTGGCGACTACATTTTGGTGACAGATCTACTATTTTGAGGACAAACCCTATTATTTAATAAATGCTAAACCAATTAAATTGGCGACAGCTTAAATCATACCCTTAAAAAAATATCACTTCGGTGTCTATGTCTATTGATACAGTCTATGTAATGTCAGAAAAGATTTTTTTTTGGTTTTGTAAAATTCGCTAAAGTTTATCGCAGGATTCAAAACAACAACAACACAACAACAACAGCCCATAACGTCCACTGCTGGACATAAGCCTCTCCCATGATGGGAGGAATTTGCCGTAATCTCCACGCTTGGCAGGCGGATTGGAGGTCGCAGTGATGAAAGACTATCAGAAAACGCTGCTGCCCATTCTCTGGTCTACGGAGGCGCAAGGTGTACTGCCTCAGACATTAGTCGCCTTATACGACACCCGTGAGTGTAATGGGTTGCTTCTATTCTACTCTGCCGGATACCACACGGCTAGGATTCAGAAACTCACCTGGTTTTCGTGAATGTATAGGTACCTAATCTACCTCTAAATTAGTTTAATTAGTTCGTCACTTCGGAATAACCAAGTTTAAAAATTATTAGCCGAGTAAACAAATGTTTCATAACACAACTCAATTACCTACATGTATTTTAGCTTACTCACAACCACAAGCAGTGAGGATATCAGCTTGAGTCATGTATGTAACTGTACGTATAAGTACCTATGTAAGGGAACCATCATCGGTGTTATTTTTCTCAGTTGTAAATTGTATTCTGTTAGTGGAGACCTCTGGGGGCCTAGTCTGCTACTACAATAGTGTCACAATGATCTATCATTGATTTCATAATTGTTGATTTTGACAAGTTTGGTAATCTACTATATAGTGGCGTCATTATGACTTTCCAATGATCAACCACTGACACTCCATTAAAAGAAATAGCATAGAATGGTAATCTCGTACACAATGAGAAATGAATGACTGACTTACTTATAAGTACCTATGTAAGGGAACCATCGGTGTTATTTTTCTCAGTTGTAAATTGTATTCTGTTAGTGGAGACCTCTGGGGGCCTAGTCTGCTACTACAATAGTGTCACAATGATCTATCATTGATTTCATAATTGTTGATTTTGACAAGTTTGGTAATCTACTATATAGTGGCGTCATTATGACTTTCCAATGATCAACCACTGACACTCCATTAAAAGAAATAGCATAGAATGGTAATCTCGTACACAATGAGAAATGAATGACTGACTTACTTATAAGTACCTATGTAAGGGAACCATCGGTGTTATTTTTCTAAGTTGTAAATTGTATTCTGTTAGTGGAGACCTCTGGGGGCCTAGTCTGTTATTACAATAGTGTCACAATGATCTATCATTGATTTCATAATTGTTGATTTTGACAAGTTTGGTAATCTACTATATAGTGGCGTCATTATGACTTTCCAATGATCAACCACTGACACTCCATTAAAAGAAATAGCATAAAATGGTAATCTCGTACACAATGAGAAATGAATGACTGACTTACTTATAAGTACCTGTGTAAGGGAACCATCGGTGTTATTTTTCTCAGTTGTAAATTGTATTCTGTTAGTGGAGACCTCTGGGGGCCTAGTCTGCTACTACAATAGTGTCACAATGATCTATCATTGATTTCATAATTGTTGATTTTGACAAGTTTGGTAATCTACTATATAGTGGCGTCATTATGACTTTCCAATGATCAACCACTGACACTCCATTAAAAGAAATAGCATAGAATGGTAATCTCGTACACAATGAGAAATGAATGACTGACTTACTTATAAGTACCTATGTAAGGGAACCATCGGTGTTATTTTTCTAAGTTGTAAATTGTATTCTGTTAGTGGAGACCTCTGGGGGCCTAGTCTGTTATTACAATAGTGTCACAATGATCTATCATTGATTTCATAATTGTTGAACGATGCCATTGTCATTTTGTTAAAAGTTCGTAATCTGCTAACTTCTTAATGGTCGATCATTGGTCGGTCAATGGTCTCGTAATAGAATTGTGTTACAATGACATTGTTGTATTTCCATTATTATAAAACCTGTTAATGGAAATGATTTTCGAAAAACTAGAATTAAATTTGAACATCTAATCATGCCAGATTTCATTTATATATATTTTTACAAATTATTTATTAGTCTTCTATGCAATCTGAAGTAGTAAGAAGTTCGTAAATAGCAAAAAACATTAAGTTATGTGTAACGCGGATTAATGTGAAACTATACAATTCAATAATATTTTATCTGTTTAGCTGTCAAAGTCAAATGTGACATTACTGCTTACTGACGTTTTATCTGTTTTTATTTCTAGCGGCCGATGTTTTGATTTATTTTCATTTATGTGTTTTAAATTATCTTTACTAGAAAACCTTGTATTTATTGCAATACAAAATGGTGCTAATTGAGCAAATTTCGGCTGGAACTGTCAAAATGTTTGCAGATTACCGCGTAAGTCAGTCATTCATTTGTCATTGCGTACGAGATTACCATTCTATGCTATTTCTTTCAATGGAGTGTCAGTGGTTGATCATTGGAAAGTCATAATGACGCCACTACATAGTAGATTACCAAACTTGTCAAAATCAACAATTATGAAATCAATGATAGATCATTGTGACACTATTGTAATAGCAGACTAAGCCCCCTGGAACAAAATTGTCATAAAATGAGAGTTAATTACATTTTGTTCAAATCAAATCAAAGCATTTCTTTCAAGTAGGCCAATTACAGGCAATTTTGAACTGTCCAAACAAAGACATAAGTATTATGAATACTACAGTCACAAGGCATAAAAACTGAAAGTTCTGTAGTTTCCCATTTCAAAGCGTAGATCTCTATGGAGAAGAACGGTAAAGTAACTTTAAGGACACTCTTTTATAAATCAGACTATTGTTACAAAACCTTGGTTACGTCACGGTGGAGTGGAGAGCCTAAATTTTCTTTTAATTCCTAGACTTTAGGTTTAGCAGCATCCGTAGATAAATCCGTTTTTTTTACTCGCAGCCTACTGCGACGCCCTTGTGTGTTACACCTAAAAGTTACAGTTTGTCCGCTATGGTCAGACAGCAGACAATTTTCTATGGCTTTATCTAAGCAGTGATTACTTCGCAATCGCAGAAAACATTATCTATACAAGTAGCAGAAGATGGAGTGACTCTATTAGCTTTAAAAATGTTGGTCAAATCAAATAATTTGAAAATACTTAATAATCGAAAATATTGATATTGAAATAACCACAAATAGTTTCAGATTGATTACTGCCTGCAAGTTTTGCCAGGACATCTTCCATTTGATTTATGATTCAAATAAGAAAAAGTCAATACCTACCAAAGATTTACTAGATGTAGATGTTGCAGGCATATTGTATAACACGCCGTATTACATAAAGGCTCGCCAGATTAAAAAACGTCGCTGTTTTGTACTGCGGCGTCTTCACGTTCAGCCGGATTACAATTCGGTTGAAATAAAGTTCGCCGTATTGAATGAGCACTTCGCGTTCGTCAAAGCGGAGCATCGTCGATACGCCGCCACTTTGATAGCGAGCGAAGCGAGCTCGGTACTTAGGGTACCCGACGTTAGGTTTGGTTAGGTTACTTTAAACCCTGTAGCTAAACGTTGGACGCCGCTTTGTCGAACGTAGCGGCGTCCAACGTTTAGCTTTATTGTCAGCAAGAAGAAACGCGCGAATAAAATACTGAAAACACGCTATTAGCTTACATTCACTCAAACATAAGTAGTATGTCAAAGTTCAATTAGTTAACACTGCGACTATTAGTAATAATACCTAATAATACACAGGTGTTGACCTTATATAACGGACGGGAAATGTGTCATTTGTAAAGTGTATTCTGTTAGAAGGAGACCTGCAGCAAAATTGTCATAGAATGAGTGAGTTTGTTACGTTTTGTTTAATATACTCATTTTCCTGCGCTTCACCCTATTACATTGGGCGGCTCATCATGTCTTCTCACATCGTACTTCTATTTTCTCTATTAGTCGTGATTTCAGTAGTCACCTCCCTTCTAGTAATATCGTATTCATCCATCGTTTCTTTGGTCTTCCCGTAATCTTGTAGGTAGCTTAGTTCTTGTTTATTACTATTTTAAATGGGTCTTGAGTAAGCAAGCAAGCAGTGGTGGCGGCTGGGGACTTACGAGGAGTAAGGCCCGGTTTCCACCAATGTGGAGACGAGCGGAGCGGAGAGGAGAAGTGTGAAAACCGACCAATCACATTGGTTGAAATCTACATCGCGTTTCTCGTCTCTCCTGTGATTGATCGAATCTTGCACATCTCCTCTCCGCTCCGCTCGTCTCCGCTTTGGTGGAAACCGCGCCTAAGTCGTGAGTTCAAACCCAGACAGGCGCATTACTTTGTGTATATTAGGTACCTACTATTCGCATTGTCATAGTCCAAGAATTTCAGTAACCTCATGATTAAAGGAAACAAGCAGAATCAATTTTTAGCCTTTTCAAATAAAGTCGTAAAAAGTAAAGTCGCCAGTAACGGCTTATGAGCAAAACGTCTCTTTCGCAAAATGTCTACTGGTAGTAAAATGTCTCTTTCTCATAATGTCGCTTTCGCAGAATATCTCTTTCGCAAAATGTCGCGTCGCTTTTGTAACCACTGCAGGTCAGTGACGCAGTGTTTACCCATGGGTACATGGGTTTCCCGATTTCGTCTCGGCGGTATTTACCGCATCCCACAGTAATCTTAATAGAGGGAGTTTACCTATTAATAAAGTTATTTAATAATAAGCCAAATCATAACAAATTTAAATACCTACAATTAATTAAAAATTAAACCTAAAAAAAAACTAAAAATTAAAATTAAACCTTATTAATAAAAAAAAACAACCACAAGTAACTAACTTAAAAATAAGCTAAAAATGCCGTCAAAAAACTCCTGGTAATGACATAATTTACTGTTGAACTTATTATTTTATACTAACTAGATTTTGCTTGTGGCTTCTCTCTCGTTAATTTAGAATTTGGCAATCAATTCGGGTTGTACTCTGCTTGTAATAATATAATTCAATCATAATTCGAAATACACGTGCTGCCATCTATTATCATACTTGAACGTTATTTTAGTTTTCCTCGGCAGCAGTACTCTTTGTCGGTTTCTGTACACCTGACAACGAATATGCAAAATTTCAGGATGACCGGTTCAGTCGTTAAGGCGTGAAAAGATAACAAACAAACAAACTTACTTTCGCAATAAAATTATGATTATGATATGATAAAACTGCTGGTTTTTTTTGTTGTTCCCTCAGTGTTCTTGTATAATACTTACTTACGATTTAATATTGCGTCTTTTTCGACGTTTTTTAAGTGCCCATCTAGGCCTATGTAAAATAGAATATTTTGATGATAATAATTAAACCTACTTAATTTTTTTCAGGTTTCTTCAGAGCTTTAGTTTTCGCCGTGGCAGCGTTGCTGATCATCAACTTCGTATCAGGTAAGTTTTCCTCGCTAGAATTTCTTTATTTTCCCATTGGTCATACCTGGAATATTTTCACAAGAATATGTAAGATCTCAGGGTTTAGCTAGTAATAACAGAAAAAATAACACGAGCGAAATTTATTTATTTATTTATTTATTTATTTATTAATGAGAGAAATGCTATAAGCATACGAGTATATATCATTGGCACGAGGGGTACCCAATTGTATTGTACAGCGGGCTGGTGTCCGCAACTTCACGTCAAAGCGCGTATTTTGCGTACGGGTGGGAAATTTATTCGATCGACCCTAACTCCCCGAGAAAGGCCAGCAGCGCCTTGGTGTTGCTGACAATCTCGCGGAGAGTACCTGGGTTACCGAAGTACTTTGCCCTGTATGTTACAACCCCTGGGCAGTGCAGAAGCACGTGGGCTGCTGTCTCGTCTTCCTCTATGCAGGCACGGCACAGGGGGCTGTCTGTGACTCCTATGACAAAGAGGTGTTTATTAAAAGAGCCGTGTCCAGTAATGGCGGCTGTAACTGTGCGCAGCTGCGGTTTGGTCAACCGAAGCGCGCGTTTGGTAAGGCGGCCGTCGGTAGTAGGAAGTGCTTCCTTGGTCTGCCTGCACTCGCCGTGGTCTAGCCATAGCTTGTGGTGTTGTTCACTAGTTCGGTTCCTTACCAGTGTGCGTAGGTATCCGAAAGGGAGTGGTACGATAGGTTCGGGTCCCACCGCTGCCATGCTCGATCCCTTTCTAGCGAGTTCGTCCGCCGCATCATTGCCACGGGAATCGCCGTGTCCCTTGATCCATTGGATGGTTATATTATTGAGATTACCAACCTGGTTCAGGCGTTGATAATGATGAGGATTATAATTTTATCGCCTGATTTTTTAAACATTCCCCACACTAAAATTTTATCCTACATATTGTTTTGTAATTTATTTCATACTGATTTGTAAACGTAACCAACATTTACAAACATGTAAACACACATAAACAAACAGCTTGCATACATTTGGACTTTAAAACTGCCTACTAAGAGAAATTTGGGCGATTTCAGAATTGAGTAATTTAAGTTTAACATTGCATTGAAGGAAACATCTTAATTAGAATTTACGTTGATCTACAGGGTATAAACAGACTCTTCACGAAGCCGTTAACCAAGCATTCTGTACATTAAACTAAATAACCCTACGCAAAAAATATTGCTGGGAAATGACTTTTTTTGGGGTGAAAAATCACGTTTTTCGGTAAAACTCAATGTAACGCACTTAAACATTGTGCTGATGGATGGATTGAATAGTATGGGGGTCGTGGAAGTGTTTAAAGTAAAGTTCTTACATTAAAAAAATGAATAAAAAAAAAAACTTGTGAAAATAAAACCGACTTCAAAAACACAACAAAGTGAGAAATAACTTTATCTTCAGAAGTCGGTGGCAAATAACCTGACTCATTCACACAGAAGTCACCGACTTCTTCTTCTTATTTTTTTGCAAAGGAGTTTTTTATTTTTCCATATTTAGTTTTAATCTCCGATACAAGTATTATCTATACATATATTTTAACATAACGTAACATCACGCAACATCACGCCTGTAATCCCCGAAGGATTGGGCTGAGGTGTACCCAACAGTACCTACACCCACATTTCGCCAGTTATGTTTAAGTAAGTCCCATGTAATAGGGGGCGAGCGTTGGCGCAAATCCCAACTCCGTGGCTGCTACTGAGAAATTCCTGATGGAAAAACCCAGTAACACTTTTCCCGACCTGGGAATCGAACCCAGGACCTCATGCTGAGTAGTCACCACCACTAGACCAACGAGGCAGTCATTTATTTTATATTGTTCACAATACATGTCATGGTAATAGGCATATCCCCAATAAAATGGAACCTAACATACATAGCTGTCGGAATGTGGGTGTAGTACTGTACACATATGCATACCCCCTCCGAGCATACAGGCGTGATGTTATGGTATGATGTTGTGAAAACAATAAACATCCAAGCGATTGCAGCAATCACGATCGATTTGCGGTCTGTAATTGAAGAGTTCCTTTGTATATCTCCGAAGAGCAGTATCAAATCTTCACCAAATTTAAACGGGACCACCGCGAAGTAATTTTCTTCCAAACAAAAAAAGAATCATCGAAATTGGTTCACAATTACAAAAAGGCGAAAACATCGCTGAACATACAAACGAAAAAAAAAAAACAGGCGACATGATAACCTCTTTTTGGAAGTCGGTTAAAAAATTGTAACTTTGACCCCCAATATCTCCGTAACTAGAAGGTTCCCAGGTATAAAACGGTCAAGAACTCTATAACAAAACTAGGTTCACCCGTTTCTGAGAAAATCGGTGGTGACAGACGGACAGACGGACAAGAAAGTAAGCTTATAAGGGTTCCGTTTTTTCCTTTTGAGGTACAGAAGCCTAAAAAAGATCGCGTCATGGAGAACAAGTGCTGCCATTCAGCTTTGTTAAGAGCCTCTTTACATCCTTTAGAAGTATAATCAAATACTCACATCAGAAAATGGGCAACTGGCACTTTCACACATCTCTGGTGTCGCAGCAGCATCACGTGATGCCTAAACAAGCGGTGGTTACCAATCTTCACTGGGCCTATGTGGTGGATATTTCCCCGCTTCGTCACATATATCATAAAACAGCCAATGTATTATGTTCCCACAATTAGGACAAGGCCTGACAATAGATCCAAGCTTGGATGCAGGAATAGCACAGACGCAGCATGCTAAATGCACCCAAGTCTACTATTCAAGTCTAGTCGTCACGTGTTATAGCTTCTCCACGGTGCATCCTCCCGACAGGAGGATATTATGTTAATTCGATGAAAATTCGAGAGCGTCGTGGGTACTGCATTATGCATCTAAACCTGTAACTATTTGCTTAATTTAAACCATATGTTTCACTTAACATTTAACATAAAGGGTGTAAAACACCTCTTAACAAAGCGGAAAGGCACTTGTTCTCCCCGTCATGGAGATCATTTTTTTTGTTCTACACCAAACCTGGGAACCTTTTGAGTGCGTTACATTAAATTTTACCACAAAATATGATTTTTCATTTAAAAAAAAATCGTTTCCCAGCCATATTTTTTGCGTAAAGTTACTTAGTGTGATGTACAGAATGCTTGGTTGACGGCTTCGTGATGAGGTTGTTTACACCCTGTATTATGCTCCTGTCTGTGCCGGTCCGCCGGTAGCCTGTCTTGCTCTATGTGTCTGTGTCATCACAATGATCACATACCACAATTTTTTTTCTTTTCCAGCAAGCAACTGCCCCCCTAAGAACAAGGTGACCAGCAACAAGCATATCTGCTTCTCTGACGCTGATTGCCAAAAGTTTAGCCATCAGATCTGCTGCCCCAACCAGTTCAATACCAAGTCTTGTACACCTGGATCGCCTTATATGAGTCGTGATGATGGTAGGAACAAGAACAAGGACAAGTACAACGGTGAGTTGATTCAAAAGTTACATTCAGGTTTTTGAAAGGTCAGTCAAGATGAAAATACTTATGCTTATAGAATGTCAAAATAACATCTAAACTTGATTTGATTAAGTTAGGTTTTCGAGTTAATTCATGTTTTTATTTTTACTTTTCTTGTATTCGTAATGAAAAGCACAGTGTTTACTCGGGATAAAGACTTATTAGTCCCTCGAACTATTGACCCCGTCTCGGGACTAAATATGTTACTTTCACTCCAAGGATAACAATGTACTATTGTACAGCTCTAACGTGTTTGACAGTCCGTCAGCAATGTTAGTCTAGATATGAGAAAGTGTTTTAGAATTAAGATTTAGACTTTAGAGATCTTGATTAATATATTGATGAATACAGGACTTCGGATGCTAACTATATACTAATGAAAGAAAACATCGTGAGGAAACCTGGACTTATATTTATGTGAGTCTGACATCGCCAATCCCGTCTTGCCCATGCGGGATCATTCTCGTGCCTTCTCTGTATCCCTCCCAACTCCTCTCCTCCTCCTCTCTGGCCCCTTTGCCCAACAGTAGGACAGTACCAGGCTGGTATTATTATATTCAAAAATACTATTTATATTTCCAGGTGGAGGTCGTCCTGACGTGTACCAACCCTACCGCTATTAAGCGGCCGAAATACCAGAAGGCTCTTAGAAGTGACAACACATCCTGGAGAAATATACTAACTTAGTTGTTTAAAATTTTTGCTAACATGCATAGTTTAAGTTCATTTCTATGAATTTAATGACACACATGAAGTATTTAAATCGTGACAGAATGATATTCCGGGCTTTTAAGGTCTTTCAGATTCATTTAAGAAGGGCCGCCTGCGGTGCCGCCTTTTGTAAATGATCACAGTCAGGCGTTTGTAATATTTACTTTGGCTTTCTGCTATGTCCTCGTGTTTTTTGTTTTTGCAAATAAAATGTTAACTTACATTAATAGTTTTATTTTCAATCTTACATGAGGAATTGGGGATGCTTAAGCCCGTATAATTTTTAATGTTGAAACTGATGAAAAATATCTTCTGCTTTCATGCAATTCAGTTAGGGTCAAAGGTGGAAGTTGTTGATCTAATCCCATCTTCACACTTCTATTGATTTTATAATCTGCTCCTCAACATTTAAGGACTTTTTTCTTCACCTTGCTCGAAAACCAAAGTCTGTCTCTATCTCTTACATCTCCACGCCGTTACGACTGAACGAAATTAATGGAAGGAGGTGTGCATACAAGCACCTGATGTGTTTGTGGAAATTGCAACAATTTCAATTGGACATAGCCCTGGTCTCCAGCGACTTTCGTGCTTGTTGAAATAGTACAATTTGGAGAACTTATTATGGGCTATGATTTGAGATATATAGTATTTCAAATCTGTTGGACTTACGCCCATTTTATCCAAGACCCTTCGGCTCATAGCTCCAGGCGGGGTGATCCGCGGGTAATAGAAAAAATACAACATCCTAATAAGTAAAAAAAGAATATTTATTCAAATGCAAAAAAGATGATAAAACATAGAATGTATTATTGTAATTGTTCAGGGTCGGCTGCACTTATTGCGCTTGGTCTTGGGGTCCACCTTGCAGACCTCGAACGAGTTGCACTTCACGTTGTCACAGTATATGCCGGCACCAGCTAGAAGAGACAGAGATGGGGATTAGATTTCGGAAGTCATCATCTGCCTAGCCTTATCCCAAACGATTTTGTGGTTGGCTTCCAGTCTAACCGGATGCAGCTAAATACCAGTATTTTACATGGGGCAACCGCCTACCTGGCCACCACAACCCAGTTAGTACTGGGTAATACGATACCCTTGTTAAGACTATTTGTCAGACTTTCCGGCCACTGACTACCTGTAACGACTGCCAACGATCTACAATTGACAACCGGGACCAATGGCTTAACGTGCTTTCTCAGGCACGAAGGAAACTCGGCATGTAATGGGTGGTCATCCATCCACGGACCAACCTAGGCAAACACGGCTTAACCAGAAGATTGATACGAGCGGCTGTTATTGTGTAGCCACGAGCTTCTCCTCATTAGTTTTCGGAAGTATGTGACATCATTTATTCATTCCTAAGAGGTAATAGTTCTACTCAAAAAAAACCTAAGAAAATCTACTAGAAAAGATATTGTTGTTGTACGATAAACATCATATGCCCTGTTTTTTTCAACTCTATTGTGTTGGAGTTGGCTTTCGGTCCAACCGGATTTTTGAATATCAGTATTATACAAAGAACTACTGCCTATAAAGAGTGTAAAACACCTCTTAACGAAGCCGATCATTGCGATCACTTTTTTGTTCTACACCATACCTGGGAACCTTCTAGTTACGGAGATATTGGGGGTCAAAATTCCAACTTTTTGACAAGATTTTTTTTAAATACAAGTTTTTAATGTAAGATTTTTACTTTAAACACCTCTACGACCCCCGTACTATTCAATCCATCCATCAGCACAATGTTTTGAGTGCGTTACATTGAGTTCTACCACAAAACATGATTTTTCACCCCAAAAAAAAGTCGTTTCCCAGCAATAACTTTTGCGTAAAGTTACCTAGTTTGATGTACAGAATGCTTGGTTGACGGCCTCGGATGAGGTTGTTTAAACCCTGTATACTAATTGGCCTCTATGACTTAGTTGTAGTTGAGTGCTGTGTGTACTATCAGACCTTGGGGTTTCTGACTACTGCCAAAACTTTACGTGCTTTCCGAGGCACGGTATATTACACACTTGAAGATTGACAAGTACGGTTGCATAAATCTCCGATTTGAATGAATCTAATTTTGATCTAGCAAGTAGATACCATACACCCCGTTGGTCGCAAGCTTGACAACTGAGCGTGGAATCTTGGGTTCAATTGCGGTCGGGGAAAAAGTGTGAAAGTGTTTTTCCATTATGAATTTCTCAATAAGTTTGGAAGTTGGCATTGGTTCCCGTGCATCGGAAATCACGTCAAGCCGTCTGTCTCGCGGCTGATCTCTCTCCGGTAGTGTCGGATTGTCTTCTTATTGGACTATGAGGAACAGAGAGTGCATCTGTGTTTGCACACAAACTCTTGTTTCTATAATTTCTTCTGCGTACTTAGTTAATTTCGGTTGAAGCTAGCCGCCGCGCCCGAAGTAAGGTCGGGGAGATACTGTTACCACAGGCAGCCATGAGTCTATTGCCAAAGCCCTATTATTAGGTCCATTAGGACCAAATAATAGGGCTTTGGCAATAGATCCATCCGGTGGAATGTAGGTTATCACTTCCTGTTACTCATATAGCACGGAGTTACCCCGACAGCATCCAGAGACGGCTCACGGCAGTACGCATAACTTCCGTTACTTGCTGGCGTGTCCTATATAGCAATGAGTTAACCGCCTAATTGGATGGTCACGTTTCATGACCTAAGATTGCCAATGATGCCGCAATCAAAGTAGACGTAGGCTACCTACTGGGCTTACATCATCTAAAGAACTTGCGACAAGATAAGAAGAGGAATTTACTAGAAGTCGTTTACACTACGAAACGAAAGTGCGAGTAATGGACTCTGCTCTGTGTCCTATCTCTTCGGAAGTAACATGCTTGATGTTGCAATGCCTTCTGAAGTTTTATAATTTGGAACCAGAGTGATCTAAGTGTCATTTTTACCAATACTGAGGTTATTATACAATGTCTTGGAAAAATTATAATTCTTGCATGCCACACTGATCTAAGTGCTCTCAGTGCTTTCTTTACTGGGTGTAAACAACCTCATCACGAAGCCGTCAACCAAGCATCAAAGTATCAAACTAGTAAGTAACTTTACGCAAAAATGATTGCTGGGAAACGACTTTTTTTTTGGGATGAAAAATCATGTTTTGTGTTAGAACTCAATGTAACGCACTCAAAACATTGTGCTGGTGGATAGATTAAATAGTACGAAGGTCGTGGAGGTGTTTAAAGTAAAAATCTAACATTAAAAACTTCTATATACTTAAAGAAAAACTTGTCAAAAATTTGGAACTTTGACCCCCAATATGTCCGTAACTAGAAGGTTCCCAGGTATGGTGTAGAACAAAAAAATTATCGCAATAACGGGGAAAAAAAGTGCCCAATTCGGCTTCGTTATGAGGTTCTTTACACCCTATATGTAATGGGGTGCACTTACATACTGTTGTGCCCTAGATCACTCTGATTCCAATTTCCAACGCAACGTCGTCAATTAAGGACTTTATAAGCATAATTGTATACTCGCAATTTGTTTGGTGGTCTATACAAAATGCGGGTAGGTATACATACATTATGCTCTGTATTACTTCACCTCTCCTCTCTTTATATCCATTATACCTGGGGTCATCATCTGCCTAACCTTTTTCCCTATTATGTTAGGATTGGCTTCGAGTCTTACCTAGATGCAGCTGAATACCAGTATTTTACAAGGACCGACTGCCTATCTAACCTCCACAATCCAGTTAGTACTGGGTAACACGATACCCCTTGGTAAGACTGGTTACCTTCTGACTTCAGGGCCACTGACTACTTTCAACGACTGTCAAATCTCTACAAATTAACGTGCTTTGCAAGGCATGGAGGAAACTCGGTAAGTATGTAATGGATGATCACCCATCCATGGACCAACCGAGGCAAGTGCAGCAACCCAAAGAAAAGATCGACCCGAGTGACTGTTATAATTTAACCACGAGCTCCTCTGATTTGATACTGACTGTAATACATGTCTTTTCTTCAATCTTCTACCCATACAGGTGTGATGTTTCTAGAACTTACACTGGCTTTTGCTGGAGCTGCTGGATCCAGAACCGTTGGCAGCCGGTATAGTGCAGGACTTGGCGTTGCAGGCGTTGTTGCAGCAGACCTTTCCATTTCCGCACTCGTAGTCCTGGACACACTTGGGGCTGCAGCCGTAGACCTTGGAAGGCAGGGGGCAGTTGCCAGCTGGAATGAAGAAAAAAACTGTGATTAGTTCAGGTCTTTATCAAAATCTGCCTAGCCTTTTCCCAACTATGTTGGGCCGGGTACCAGTCTGCTGGCTAAAATTCTACTCAGCACCTCAATTATGTTCCACATTTTCTATCACAACCCGAAGTATTTTGAAGAATCTAGTTTCTGGCTCTGGATGAAGTAAAGGGAAACACAAACATCAATCTACTAACGCTCACTTTTTGTTTTTAGAATTTTACACTACTTTCACAAGTATACTACACTCCAACCAACTTATCTGTGCAGGCGGGAAAACACAGAACTTAAATAAATGTACCAAGTTTAATATACCATGCATTTTTTTTTCTTGTATACCAGCGCTACCTCGAGCTGCAAACTTAAAGTGGTCGTATACTGTACAAGGGTAATCATTGATACTTCTGGTTAGCCAACTTAACAGCTACATGAAAGGATCAAAGTACATGAGCTCGGACGAAATCTGCTCATTTTAAAACAGAATCCCGTGCACACGGTCTCCACATCTGTTTACCACCCTTAAGAGGGCCCTTTCCGGCGCGTCTATCGTCAACGCGAGCATGGTCGAAAAGCTTGTTGTTTCATCCAGAGCCATCGCGGCGATATTTTTTTAACTGCCCTGTCTTACCTAGCCCCGACCCCGCACTACTCGTCACCCGCGCACCTCATACCGACTAACGCGAGGACATTGAACGAAAAATAGTGTTCGAAAATTTATAAAACTTGTTCCAGGAAATACGTGTTTTTGAATAACAAAAACAAGGATGCTGCGATGCTTTTGGTTGATGAGCTTAAATAAGCGCTTCAACAGCGGCCGTATACTGCAAAATAAAAGAGTCGTATTGGTGGTGAGATTTCGTCCGAGATCATACATTAAAATACACGAGTCGTTTTTATGAATCCGTTATAAGAATAACAAGACTTCCTGCCAACGATTTTACTTATGCAACAACGATGACTGGTAAGGACAGAATATGCCGTTTATCTAATCTAGTCACTCCTTAAACGGTGTTCTGATTGAATAATTTACTTAAATGGCTCGTACCTACGTACTACGAACATTCTGGGTGATGCATAATGCCAGCAATGATGGGTATGGCGACATAAAAATAAAAAATAACCGTAGGTCTTTGTCCGTGTATCTTGATTGTCTGTAGTTTTTAATTTATTTATATCACGCTAGCTTATGCCCGCGTGGAGTCTGGTAAGTCCTGTATGACGTGACCGATCCATAGTCACACGATAATCCAGGGTATAAACTATCTGTTTGCCAAATCTCATCCAAATCCTTGCAATAGTTTTCGCGTGAAAGAGTTACAAACCTCCATCCATTCCATCCATCCTCACAGACGCATTTATAATATTAAAGTAGGATTTGTATAGGCCTTCGACTTCGTCCACGTAATGATTCTTGTTTTTGGGATAACACACATCCTACTTGACCTACTTCACTCGATAATGGTGTGCTGTTAATGAATGGAAGAATCTTCGAAACTTTACTCTTTCAAACTTTACTCCTTGAAGAGTGGTAAATCTTTTGGGACCCTGGGCGCATTAAAATGTATGAAATTGGATCGATTATGTCTAAGATACTTACAAGCTTCAGAGTAGGACACCATCAGCACCACAGCCACAACGGACAGCAGAATAGTTGCGGAACCTGGAAAGTAATAATAGTGATGATTAATACTGGGCGTATTTGGGTCAGCCTTCAGACACACAAATATCTCTTTTTTTTAAATAGATTAAATGTATTTTTTTTTTTTGCTGTGTGCACTTGTGCCAAAGAAATATGTTTTCTTGCTTTTTAGGCCGTGTTCAAACTAAATGTTTAACTGGCCGCCGACTTCGCAAATGTCTGAAAAACAAAAGGTAATCAGTTGGCGGCTGAAATAAGGCCCCCAGCCAGGGCTCAAAAACTAGGATTTTCAGTTAAATGAACAACACTAAGGGCACTCCCTGTGGAGTTCGGGCCTCGGCTTAGTGAGTCATTGAGGGAGGCAGCAAGGGTGGCTGGGTCGGATTACTATTTGGGGAATTTAAAGCTACATGCTCAGCGGCGCGGGCTGGCTCGTCGAGCAAGGGTCGGTCGGTGATGTTACAGGGGGGTCGCGCTCGCGGTACGTCACGGCGGCGTGGTCGGTTACGAATTCGCGGTTTGTATTTGTGTTTGAGGTTTTTGCGTAGAGTGCTACTTTCCCTACAGCTTTCTTGAATGAGGGTGGTGGGGTCATCGGGAATGAGTAGTGTAAGCCTGGGACGGCGAATCTTAGAGATTTTAGATGGGGCATAGTGGGCGGCTGAACAAATCAAGGGGTTGGTGTGCTTCTCGGCCTTATCAAAGAAACTCTTAGAGAGACGTTTCATGAACTGTTGAATGGTTGGGATTTTAAGATCTACATGAAGTTGCTCGTTCCTAAGGTACCACGGTGAGCCCGTGGCCCTTCGGAGAAAACGGTTTTGGAGGGTCTGCATCCTGTGGATTAGGTAGGGTTTTGAGTGCGCGAACACGGGGCACGCGTATGTCATGATAGGCCGAATGGACGCGGTGTAGATACGCAATTTGCACTTAAGTGACAATTTGCTGCGTGCATTCAGCACATAGTGGAGCCTACTGAGAGCGAAGGCGGCACGCGAGCGTACCGTCTTTATGTGTTCTCGAAAGTTTAGGCGTTGGTCTAAGATGACCCCCAAGTATTTGGCTTGCGTCTCCCAAGGGATCGGCTTGTCAAACATGGTGATCGGACTAGGGTTCGTGGGGATAGGGTGGTGGGATCTGGTGAAGAGTACCGCCTGGCTCTTGTCCGGATTGACTTCTATTCTCCATCTCCGGAACCAATCGCCTAAGGCGTTTGCGGAGGTTTGGAGAGTACTAGATATTTTTGAGGGACTCCTTCCAGAGTAGTAAATGGCCGTGTCGTCAGCAAAAAGGGCTAACTGGGTTGTATTACTCTTTGGGATGTCGCTAGTGAACAGCGTGAATATTAATGGGGATAGCACCGAGCCCTGAGGGACACCGGCGCGAATCGGATGAGGGGCGGAGAGCGCACCCTCGATTCGGTATTGGAAGGTGCGATTCGACAGGAAGTCTCGGAGGATGAGAACGAGACGATCTGGCACACCGAGCCGATATAACTTGTATATCAGCCCGTTGTGCCAGACCCTGTCAAATGCTTTCGCAACATCGAAGAACAAGGCACCTGTTATCATGCCTCGCTGAAAGCGTTCGCTGATGTGTTCTACAATGCGGTGCACTTGTTGGACACAGGAGTGTTGGGGTCTAAACCCAAACTGCTCTTTCGGAATTAAACTCTTTGCTTCGGCGTAGTCCTTGAGACGCTTATAAATAAGCCTCTCGTAGATTTTGCCTATGACATTGAGGAGACTAATGGGGCGATAACTAGTCGGGGAGGATTTAGGCTTGCCTGGTTTTGGAATACCAATAACGGTAGCCTGTTTCCACGATTGTGGGAAGATATTATTGGCCATGGCGCCATTGAAGATGGCGGTTAATAATACTATGAGGGCAGAGGAGAAAAGTTTAAACACCTTATTGGTGGTTCTGTCAGAGCCAGGGTTCGGCGGCCGACTATTACGTTTGGTGATATTATAGAGACTTGTATAAATGGTGTCTGTTTGGCGTTAGTGGTCCAAAAACAGGCGATTCTCTTGCTCTTTTTTGCAGAAATAGTGGCTTCATGACTGTGACTCGGATTAAGTCCCATGTAATATTTGGCGACCCTTTTGCCTTCAACCAAGCAAAACTCCTGGCTGGTACTGAAAATATTCTGGTGAAAAAAACTAACCATTAACAGTTTACTCCTCCCGGGTTCCAAGGCAGGTCCTCGAGTCAGCAGGTATAGCGCTTAAATTGTGCTCGCGTGATAGATATGGCGTTGGCGGTCGAAATAGATGTGCCCTACTACTTCTCTGTTTGTTCAGAATACGGCTGTTAACGCTATCTACTGCCCAATATTCAGAACAGACCTAATCTTGATTGGCAATGTTAACAATCGCCGATGAATCTCCTGTTCTTATATTGTTCCCATTTCCATACAATGTAACAAGTCGTACTTATGTACCTATAATTGTCATTATTGGTTCCGTACGATAAAAGGAAAAGACGGAACCCTTATAAGATCATACTTTCTTGTCCGTCTGTCTGTCCGTCTGTCACCACCGATTTTCTCAGGAACGGGTGAACCTAGCAAGTTGAAATTTATACCAGATACTGAAGTCCCTATTAGGTCTAAAATCAAAGTCCTGAGTCAACACCATAAAAAGATATGGGCAAATTTAGTTTTCGCGAAAACTTGTAAGTACCAAAATTTACTTTAATTTTCAACTTCTTTTATTCTTCGGACTTTTTCCTTTACTTGTGCTGTAAGACCTTGCTTTTGACCAATATTGACAATTCTAGGTCAACCGGAAATACCCTATAGCTTTTGGATCGAAAACCTTTAAGGTAGTTCCCGTTGACCTTGAATCACGAAATTTGGCGAGAAGCAATGTCTTGCAGCACATGTAAAGGGAAGTAAATATGTTGTTTAATAAAATAAAAAAAGCGATTTTACTATTACAAACTTATTATTTGCGGTTGGTGCAATAGCCGTTTCTGGGGATCCAACAGCAAAGTTAAGTTTGTCCTTTAAAAAGTTTACATGTACGAACCCTCGGTGCGCGAGTCAGACTCGCTCTTGGCCGGTTTTTTTGGCTCTAGCAATGCAGGGCATTGGTAATTAACTGATTGTTAACATAAGTAAAAAAAAATGCAAAAACGTCTTTGACAGTTAAATAAGGTATATACTTATATAAGTCGTTGCATACTGTTTCTACTGCAACATAAAGACAGAAAAATACGCAACATGCAATTTTATCCTTATGTTTACCTTCTTTGTTCAAAACAGGAAAAAATATTATTATATCCTCGTATTTCAATTGTCTTTTGCAAAGTTGTAACGAGAAATATTCCTTTTGCAAAGTTGTTATTCTGCCAACTAATACCTCACAGACACAGTCAATACTCTGACCTTTAGCTGGTGTAGCAAATTATGGACTTCAGTAGATAGAATAAAAGGCCATTATGCTGGTTTTGTTACCACCAACGTGCAGTACCTTCATTAAATTCTTTCATTTGTGTTTTTGATTGTATCAATATTCATGTAATCCCCGAAAGATACGGCAGAGATGTAACGTAGTACCAAATAGTTCACCCACATTTCGCTGTGTTATGGTTAAGTCTCATGTCGTTAAAGGGTTGCATATTAAAAAATCAAAACTTTCTCGAGCAAATTTCAAAAGAACAATAAACGAAATAACAAAATTTAAATGACCAAATGTTTTATTTAGAAAAATTTTAGAATCCCAATTTATGTGACATCAAATGAACGACTGATCAAAAGTTAGGTTAATTTCTTCTTTAAACAAATTGGGTATAGGTTAGGTTAAAACTGTGAACTCCTGCCAGAAACGACTTGCATTAATATAAAAAAGAGATTGTTTTTAGTAGGTTAATTAATCGAACACGAGTGAAAACGAAAACGCTTCAAACAGTTTGTAACATGCATTCAGTTAAAAAAAATATTATCTAAGTTCTACCCGCATTAGTATGACGCCTAAATAATTTTTCAGACCACCTGCTCGAAAATGTCAAGCAACCTTAACCTAAAGTGAGTCATTAGTGGCCGGGGGCACAGCCGGTCAATAATGTTGTACTGGATTTCATTATGAGCAGCTGGTCAATAATGTGATTTGAATTTGGAATCTCACATGTTCAGCTAAATTGGCAGTATAGTACTAACAAACACCCTTTGGTGCTAGAAAGAGGAAAGCTATTCTCGATACCCTTACTACGCGTGGATGATATTCTCGATTTCCTACAAAATCATAACGACTGCTTCTTCATATCGTTGCCATATTTTCGAAGACATAATATTGTAAGAATAATTAGATAACTACGAACCATTTTTTAAAAGGAATGGAATAACATTAAAACTGGCATTAATAATAACAAATACCGTACCGCGCCGTAATACCGTAATAGTTATTGGCTGTAACATTAGTTAATTATTCTTACTGTTTGTTTATTTAATAAATACTTTGTTTTTCGTACTATGGCTATTATTTTCTCACAGTAGGTGTAAAAAGTAGAGTATCCTCCTCTGGGCTAAAGGTGTCTTTGCCTTGGGCTAGCTTGAATCCCTCGCTGCATTCAGGATTCTTGTATTAAGTCCCTCGCTTCGCTCGTGAGTTAAACTCTTAACTCCCTCGCTGCGCTCGGGAGTTAAATCCCGAATCCTTCATTGCGCTCGAGATTCAATATGACGCCCGTGACATAAGACACAACTTTAGCCCCTCGGTGCATAATCTACTATTATTATCTAAGTTCTACCCGCATTAGTATAACGCCTATATTATTTGTATTAATTTATCCAGTAATCCATTTTGACCTTTAAACGATTTGGTCAATTGTGTAATAAATAATATAAACATTGATATTCCAGACTTTGGTCAGCTGAACTTTTGATCAAATGACCATCCTTATTTTAAACTTTGTTGATTTGTACGTTGTTCTTTTGAAATTTGCGCAGAAAAGTTTTGATTTTCTAAAATGCAACCTATTAAAGGGGACAAGTATATTGCCATCGGCGGACCAGAAATCAAAACTCCGTGTCCGCTACTGAGACATTCCAGACGAAAAACCCAAGACCAACCAAATCAGCAGTCGCAGTTGCGTATGATCAAGACCAACGAGATAGTTACATTACATAACATAATTAATCTTTGTAATAAGTTTTTGAGAACATACATAGCTGTAAGCCATCGCAAAAATTATGCAAGCAAATAAAGTTGTTTCGTTAAACTGTACAGTCTTGGGTGGTAAAATGTTAGTGAGTCAAGGGCGATCCGTCAGGTTCGCACGAACACCTCGTTAATTAAATAAATAAGGAACGCGTTTCTAGATGACGTATAAATTGGTACAGCCAAACCAGACTGTAACCTTCTTACGCCTGGGGTACAAAAATCTGCATGGGAGAGAGAAGTGGGCCATTCACCATGAGCGCTGATTGTGGATTGGTGGATTTCATGTGCCTGTGATTGGCTTTACACACCGTCGAGAAATATCTCTTAGTCATGCAGGTTTGGTTTCCTCACGATTAACAACATCGTGAGGAAACCAAACCAACAAAAAAGGTTTCCTTTTACCGAATCAGAGGCGTGTCTTGAGTTCGAACTCGAGACTTGGCAGACCGACGTTACATTGGTCACACCACTGTCTAGGCTAGGCTATCAATGCCATTTCCGTTGATAAGGCGTGTATTGGAGCAAAAGGTCGCAAGTACGATCACCAGTCGTTGCACTGCTGTACGTGAACCCATTCTCGGCTCAAACTTAGGGTGCTAGCAGGATGTACAAATTGGGGACTATTGTCTTATTATTTCTTCAGCGTTTGAGGTTTGTGACCCCTTCAAATCTGATGTTCTCACGGTTTATATCGCGTGTCGTATAAGATGCCATACAATTCAGTTAATTGATTTACCACGTTAAATAAATAATTTAATGTCTCGTTGGTCTTAGTGGTAGCAATTATCAACTGCTGAGCATGCACGAGGTCCTGGGTTTGATTCTTATGTCGAGTAAAGTGTAATTGGGTTTTACGTTTATAAATTTATCTGTAGCAAACACAGAGTCTGGATTTATGCCCGGTTGATGGCAATAGGCTCGTTCCCTATTACATGGGACTTAAACATAACTAGCGAATTAGGGGTGTACTTATTAGGTACCTATACCTCTGCCTATCCCTTTGGAGATTATATTATGTTGTAAATAACTGAGTCACAGTTATTTACAACATAACATAACATCGCATTTGTGTCTCATCTAACATCGAAACGTTCACATAGAATTATTTTCAAATATACTTACTTAAATCGTTTTTTTTTGCTTAGTTGAAACCTTCACAAAACATGGTTTCATACCAATGTTTCACCAGTTACCAAGTCATACACATTTATAATCATATGTATATGAATGTGTTGTATTGCTACACACTTTTTGCTTCATTATGTGTGGCTAATGTATTCGATTAAACGATTTAACCTACCAGATACTCGGTACTTACTACTACTGGACAGGTGAGTAAGAACATTACGGTTAAGACTGATGCTCCAGGGTAACCCGCGAAATTCAATTTCCTTGCCAGTGCTCCATGTTTATGTAACTCGATTGAATGACTTTTTCATTCAATAGAGTTACATGAACTTGGAGGGTTGTATTGATGATTTTAATGACTATAACTACATACGTCTTACAGTCGCGAACAATATTTTAATCAACATACAACCTAGCTCTGGCCTGGAAATTGCAAAAAACGTAAGAAAATTTGAATTTTGCGGGGTGGTTGGAGCATTCACCTTAAGGCAACACAAAGGATTCATACATACCTAAGTAAAAATAACCATTCATTACCTATGCAACTTTCCGTACAGACGGACAGGGGGACCTATAGACTAGACGTACACCCATCAATTGATTTCTTTGCAAGCAGCTTAGCGACATTTAGTACTGCCTTGTCTAAAAGCAATGTTTGTAAAAATGTATAATTTATTAGTTAAATTGGTATTAAATTTAGTAATATTCTATTTTTCATAAAGTTATGCTTAGTTATATTATGCTTAGTTATTAGTTTGTACAACAATGGTTTATTGCTAACTGTAGAGGCTTGTAAATGGCTTTTCGTTGTTTGTATCACTGTAATTGTTTGTATTGGTAGCTGTAAGCCACCCCAAATACAATAAAATAAAATAAATAGACAAGTGGGAAACGCTTTCGAAGTGCTTCGTATTTCTGCGTCCTGACTATTCTGATATTTGGAACCTTATGCCAATCCAATCGATCCAATAGGTACACTTGTGACTTTTTCGTCATTAGAACTACAAGTGTAGACTCCAAGTCCCTAGTCTACTTAAGTTATCAATCTATGCTCGTTCTATGAACACAAAAACACAAATGATAGTCAAGTACCTAGATAGATAAAGACGAGTCATTCAAGTTCAACAATTAATCCTGCCCGACAATATTTATAAACTTAGTAAAATCTTACTAGCCGGTAAGACCGCATTGTGACGTATAAGACCAGTATGCAGAAAACCGGTTCTGCTCTTATTATTATTTGGCATTGTTGGCAAGCAAGCGAGTGGTCCACTAAAAGGGACCTTTATGTGGCTCTGGCTACTGACTTACCTGACTAAGGTGATTTGGCATCCTTGAGAACTTTTCACACCCTATTGCGAGACATTCCCAATGCATTGACAATTCACCAATATTCATTGCGTGATTTACATAGTCGAGCTGACGATTTTTCCAAACAAAAGAAGCAATGGATTACGTTTTTTTTCTTTTTTGGACTTTTGATTGTGATAGTACTCCGGATGCTGGACCAGGGAATAGTTCTCTGTTCATATTTCATTACTTCTATGCTTTGCTTTCTTTGACGGTCTGAAATCGTTCAAATTCTTGTCTATTGCATAAAAATGGTTGAATTAAATACTTAAATTCAAAGAATGACTCTATCTTGACTTTATCTGCCGTTGGCAACGTGCCGCTCGTCTCTAAGAACCCTTATACGGGTGTAAACTGTCTTATTTGTTTAGATTGTCATTTGTCTAAAAATGGGGAGTCAATCGCTCGTAAATATTTGGACGTCTTTGAGAGTCAACATTGGAAATTAGTATTCAAATTCAAGAGCCAAGTAAACATCGTATTGTGCAAGCAAATAGCCAGTACGTATTTGTATTCAATTGAATAATGGGCCAACGGCCTCCCCATACTGTCATCTCTCTGGATTTTTCCTCTAGACAGCTCTGTTACGAGAACATGACTAGTAAACAAAAAAGTTAAGAACGCCTCGATATTTCATCGGGGCACCGTACTCAGATGCCCGATTTGTAAAGAACTATCTTTTCTAAGAATGTTTATTTTTCTATAAGCTTTGTAGAACGTAGATTTGAGGGAGGCACTTTTCTTTGTGTAATTTATTTCTTTACTCATCAACATCTGCCTAGCCTTTTCCCAACCATGTTGGGGTCGGCTACTAGTCCAACTGGATGCAGCTGAATACCAGTATTTTACATAGAGTGGCTGCCTATCTGACCTCCACAAGTCCACAACCCAGTCAGTACTGGGTAAAACGATACCCTTATGGTAAGACGGCATGCCAGACTTTCAGGCATAGGTACCTAAGGGACGTCCGAGAATGATGATAATTCAAGACCCTTAAATACTAGTAGGTAACTACTTAATAGTTCCGTGGCTATATTTAATCAAAATTAAAAGTCATTTGTTCAAATTAGGCTGATATTCAGCACTTCCAGAATGTCAAAGTTTACAAGAGACAGTGTCCTGAAACGACCGCCCTTCGCCACTAGCCCGCTTAGCATGGCCAACGTAGACACGAAAGAGAATCGACAAATCTTTTGTTCATCTGTCATTGAATCGACAAAATGACAGATGAACAAAAGATTTGTCGATTCTCTTTCGTTTCTACGGTGCCGGTGGTCATGCTACGCGGACAAGTAGGTACTAAGTGTTTTACTTGGGAAGAAGTGACTGAACAAACTCCCCAGCGGGCAAGCAAGATTTCTAAGTATTCTAGGTAGGTACTTAGGAACCGTGTGAACTTTACGATTCCGTATTTTATGATTATCGATTTGCGGTTGTGTAAACATAGGTAATGTACAGTTGTGCATGCCTATTTGGGAAGCGGTTTTGTACGAAAACAATAAGAAAATCTCGCATTTTCATAAACTTCTTCAGATATTTTATAATTATTATTAGGTACCTAATATATACCTTTTTCTGAAATGTATTTGTAAGGAAATTGGTCCTAATTGAATATTAAATCTTGGTTAGAGGCCTAGCGTAAAAAAGTTCCAAAAATAAAATCTTTTGTCAAAAATGGACAGGAGCGCGGTTCCCTGCGAGACACCGTTTCCCAAATCTTCCACCAAAACTAATGACAACATACGTCTTGACAAATGCATCACTGCATGTAGGTACCTACGTTTGTAGAATTTTAATCTCAACATTTTCCTAATCATCTTATTTTATTGTTCACGGGAAATTACTCACCCATGTTTCTTGGTCTTGTAATAAATTCACTTTGCGTGCACTCACAACAAATGCTAATAAGCAACTGGCCACTGGTAACTGGTTCCGTAGTCCGCTGCGAAACCTCTCATGTTCTTAATTCAATTATGTATCTTGGCGTGCATTGGCTATCCAACGCCAATGTCACTTCCATTGCTATACTTCTTTATATTTTGAAAGAAGCCTTCCTTATTTGAGAAGTAATGGATACGTGTTGAATCTTGGTTGTGTGGCCCAAGTTTGCAACCAATATGTTATGATGATTTACGATAATGTAATTTGCTAATCGTTTGGTGTCAAGGTCTTGGGTCAAGATTATAAGTGTGAATTTTAATAATATTAATTTATTAGATGACCCGACATATGTCCTGTCCTTTTCTAGATGTCGACAACAGCGCCACAGATTTACCGGATCCAACTGTAGAACAGTCCAGATGGCCCGTTAGCATGAGAAGGGTTACGAACACATACACAGCGGAATTTTATATAAAGATTATAGCGACCCGCACCGGCTTTGTACGTGCGTTCAATTTACTAACAATAGCACCAGCTATGGGGTCTACAACTATTCTATCTAAGCTGGAACAGAAAATACTCATTCATTCACATACATAAAGAAATCGGTTGGTTGGTTTCGGAGATTAACGATGACACAATTTTGAAACCTGCAGATTTTTTTTTAATGGGACAAGCCCACCACACTACTCTCACTCCCAACAACTGGAACTCCTGATAGCCAGAATTAACAGTGGTGACCGCTATATTTAAAAGCACTGAGGGAATAAAGTAGGTAGTTGATATAGGTATCAAAATCAAAATCAAAGCATTTATTTCAAGTAGGCCAGTTACAGGCACTTTTGAATTGTCGAAACAAAGATGAAAATTAACAGTCCCAGTCACAAGCCATAAACACTGTGAAAGTACTGTAGTTGCCCATTCCCTAGCGTAGATCTCTATGAAGAAGAACGGGCAAGAAACTCCATGGACACTCTTTTAAATCAGAATATTGTTACAAAATCTTGGTTACATCATTCATGTTGAGATGGTATATTATGTGAGAACAATGTAGCAAGATGTGCACGTTAAAAATGTCCACAGCAAAAACACACAAACAAAAAAAAAATACAATTCAAAATAATTCATTCAAATAAGCCATGGCAACTAAGAGATGACCAGTCACAACTGACAGCGCCCGTTCACGGACATGACGCATGGATCAGCACCATTCAACTCAACCATTTTGAAGGGAACTAAATGATGCGACACATGCGCCACCATCAGCGAGACATTTGAGTGAGCATGACATACTCTAAACCGCCAGTGCACATTCAAGTCAAGAAAAGACGTAGGTTTCCAGTGAATGATAGCTTTCTAGTACATAGTACTCACACAATATCGGCTATGCATTTATATAATACTAAAAAGATTGAATCTATACAATGCAAAGATAGTTGTACAATCTTCAACAGCTCCAACAATACAATTTATGCGCCCCTGTCCTTGTGGAGCAGGACCAGCATTGAGCCAAGCATTTTTATGAGCGATATAATCGCTCAACTTGTAATATGCTTGCTTACATAGTGTGCGTTTAATGCATGTTTTAAATTTCGTCTCATTCAGTTCAAGAATACTTTGTGGAATTTTATTATAGCATCGCAAACAGTACCCCATGAAAGATGAGTCCACTTTAGCGAGTCTGAAACCTGGCTGAACTAGTTGGTCCCTATTTCTAGTACTGTAATTATGTCTGTCACCCCTTTTACCAAAAAGGTGCAGATTTTTTCTGACGTACATTATGTTTTCGTAGATGTATTGACAATGTACCGTCACGATGCCAATATCCTTAAACAGTTCCCTTAGAGAATCGCGCCTACGAAGATTATATATGGCTCTGATGGCTCTTTTCTGCAGAATAAATATAGACTCAATATCTGCAGCCCGTCCCCAGAGCAAAATGCCATAAGCCATTATACTATGAAAGTAACTAAAATAAACCAGTCTAGCGGTATCTACATCAGTATACTGACGGATTTTTCTAATGGCATAGGCTGCTGAATTTAGCCGCCCCGCAAGAGATGTCAAATGAGAACCCCATTGTAGCCTTGTATCAAGCATAATCCCCCTGAAAACCGTTTTATCTACGAATTCAAGTTTCTAATCAATATTATATCACAATCACTACTTTTAACATTCGGTAAAGCAAATCTTATGCATTTGGTTTTTTTTTTCATTTAATACCAAATTGTTTGCTGTGAACCAATTTTGGACCTGAAGTAGGGCATTATTCACGTCATCTAGATTTTGGGCCCGCCTATTTATCTTAAAAATTAGGGAAGTGTCATCAGCAAATAACACCATATTTTGAGGTTGGTTTTTCAGTAAATAGGGTAGATCATTTATATATACTAGAAAGAGAAAAGGACCCAATATTGAGCCTTGTGGAACCCCCATTTTTACTTTCAAACCCTGTGAATTAACACCATTTATTTGAACATGTTGTTGTCTATCATTCAAATAAGATTTTACCAAACTAAGTGCAAGTTTACCCAGTCCGTAATGTTCAAGTTTCAAAAGTAATGTGTCGTGATTTACGCAATCAAACGCTTTGGAGAGGTCACAAAAAATTCCTATGGCGTCTTGAGACTCTTCCCACGCAGTAAATATGTGCTTTAATAAGGTTACACCGGCGTCAGTTGTACAACGTCCCTTGGTGAAGCCATACTGTTGATCATGTAAGATTCTGTTGGTGTTAAAATGATTTGATTAAGCATTACTTTTTCAAAAACCTTGCTAAAAACTGGTAACACGGATACCGGTCTATAATTATTTATCTTTACTGTCTCCGGATTTGAAAAGAGGTATGACTTTACTGTATTTCATTAAATCAGGGAAAACTCCTTGGTCTACACATAAATTAAAAATTAAAGCTAAGTAAGGGGCTATAGTCTCAAGTATGGATGTACAAACTTTGACAGACATTCCCCATAGATCTTCGGTTAGTTTGATTTTTATTTGCCGGAAAGTTTTAATAACAATCATAGGGTTAATGTGTTTAAATTTAAATTCTGCCAGGCAGCCAGACACATTCGCCTTTAATAAGCCAATTGAGAGTTCAGGTGAGGAAATAAGAGCCTCCGTTGTTTTTTGTGGTATATCGGTAAAGAAATTTACAAATTCTTGAGCTACTTCCTGATTAGAGCTTTTAGGACCACATGCTGTACATAATGTGTAGCTAGTGTTACGTATTTTCTTCCTGTTAGTCTCGTTATTTATAACTTTCCAAACTGTGTTTATTTTATTTTCTGCTGTTTTGATCTTGTTGCTAATGTGCAGTGCTTTAGCAACCTTGCACGTATTTCTAAAAATTTTTGAATACTTAGCAACATACTTGTTAAAAGTTTTAGTGTTTATAAAAGTCTTAAGGCCATAAAGCTCAAATAGTCTTTCCCTACTTTTTCTGATACCTCTAGTTGCCCAATCACTAAATATGTTGTAATTTAGGGCAAATAATTTTTGTCTTCTTTTCAAAAGTTTTATTGAATTCCGTGTGAACTATTGAAAAGAAACGATCATACAATTGATCTATATTAATATCATCAAGGCTCATAACACTTAACTTGTTCTGCAGCGAAATATTGTTACGAGCTGGGTATGGGATAAATTAATTACTACCGAAGAAACAACAAATAACTTTAATAATCACAAAACACTTAAAACTTAATCACAAACACACTACTCTATTCGCTTAGATATCGCACTTCTAGTTCACTTCGATTCGCTTCGTCGTATAGCCAAAATCAGACTGCCTGCTCCCGCAAACACGTCGACTATTTATATGGCGATCGAACGTTCGAGAAATATCCACGACTTCCTAGAATCTTCTAGACAATTCCACAACTTGTACAGAGGAAAGAAGTAGGTACTTTACGCCCTCGGCGTACAGTCGAAATTAAAATGATGTTCTTTTGTAGGTAGTTTGCGAATTTGTAAATACATCATTCGAGACTCGTTTTACCTACCTACTATTACCTACCTACCTACTATTAGGTACCTACTACCGTAACTGTAGGTAAGTACGGGTACGACGTAACACTGCCCCCTCCTTAGACATGCTCGTCCCGAGCATCATTAGCCCCGTAGTATCGCGCCAATCGGTCTACATGGACAATCTTAGGCGCACCTCGTGGACCCTTCTGTATTCGGTAGGTGACATCGTTGATCCTAGTCACGACTCGGTATGGTCCATCCCATTTTGCTTGCAATTTCGGAGACTTCCCCTTGCTCCGTACTGGGTTATGCAACCACACCAGTGAACTCTCGTCGAAACCCTTACTATTTGCTTTCCGGTCATAACGGGTCTTCATCTTCTCAGACATCTGTTGGCGGGATTGTCTGATATGCTCCTAAACATCATTCAACTTGTAACGCAAGTCAATCGCATAATCTGTTACACTACGTGGAGCATCAGGGGGAGTTCCAGTGATCAAATCAGCAGGTAACCGTAATTCCCTTCCAAAGTTCGCGAAGGCTGGCGTCACAGTCGTACTTTCGTGGACTGCGCTGCGGTAGGATAGAAGAAACGGCTGTATGTGCTTGTCCCAATCTCTTTGTCTGCTTTCCACGACTATTGCCAGATATCTCTCTAACGTTTGGTTGTTTCGTTCCTCCATTCCATCAGATTGTGGGTGGTAAGAGGTGGTTCTGGTTTTGTGGGTACCCATCAATCGACAAGTCTCCTGAAATACTTGCGATTCAAAATTCGTTCCTTGATCGCTATGTATTTCTAAGGGTACTCCAAAACGACAGAAGACTTCCTGGACTAATTTATCTGCGACAGTTGTAGCTTCTTGGTTAGGAATGGCAAAGACTTCTGGCCACTTTGTAAAGTAATCCATGACCACCAGGAAGTACTTGTTTCCGCTCTCACTTTCTGGAAATGGTCCCGCAACGTCTAGTGCTATCCGTTCCCAAGGGGCTACAGCGTTGTACACTTTTAATGCACCTCTACTGCGTGTGTGGGGTCCTTTCACGGCCGCACAACTGGTACATTTGCGACACCAGTCCTCCACATTATCTCGACAGTGGATCCAGTAAAAGCGTTCTCGAATTTTCAGTAGAGTCCTTTTCACCCCCATATGTCCTCCTGAACATCCATCATGGTAGAGCCGTAGAACATCCGGTACCTTAGCTTTAGGTACAATCATTTGTAGATGACAGCTGTCCCCTCGAGTGTTTTCCCATTTACGGCACAAGACTCCATCCTGGATCACCAAGCTGTTCCATTGTGCCCAATAACTCTTCGTGATGGAACTCATTGCAGCCACTTGGGTTTAGGAGCACCGTCTTTGATCCACTCGAAGATCGGTTTGATGTCCGAGTCATTTTGCTGAGCCTGCTGTAGTGTTTCCTTCCATTCATCGCTGAGATCCGTTCTTAGCGTCCTCACGGGCACCACTTCCTTTAACTCCTGTCTGGGACTGTGCTTACGATCTTCAGGCAAAGGTCTTCTTGACAGATCATTTGTGTTGCTGTGGTTTCTCCATTGTTGCTTGGCAGTCATTCCAGCCGCTTTTCCTTGCAGGGATTGATCTTCTCTCGGTATGCTTCGCTTTTTACAGTTTGACCGGAGGTGACCCCTTTCTCCACAATTGTAACACTTAGGACTGTACTCTTGCGGGTGGTCGCGTACAGGTGATGCTACAACCTCCCTGATGCGGTGCGTTCGGTGGTCCTGCCTCACTGCCTCTACTTCTAAGGCATGGGCCAAGGCGTCTTTCAGCGTCTTATGGTGCCCAAGTCTCACAGCGGCTCTAACTTCCAAGTCACGTATTCCATCAACGAACGCTTGTACCAGATTCCCATCGATAAGTGCAGGGGCAGACTGGTATGCTTTTCGAATCAGCTTTTCAACTTCGAGGGCCCACTGCTGCAGGTTCTCTGCACTACGTTGAACACGATCCTTCAACTTAGCACGAAATACGTGCTCCAAGTGCGCATCGCCGTATCTGGATTCTAACGCCTCCAGCAGCTGCTCGTAGGTTACATCCTTGCCGAGCGCCTCAAGAATGTTTAGGGCCTGGTCTCGGAGGCCCAAGGTGAGCGCGGTCATGGCTTGCGGTTTTGTCCATCCATTCGCCTTCATTACGGCCTCGAATTGAATTTTATAAGCCGACCACGAAGATGTTTCATCGAATGGAGGCACCTTAAAACCCCGCGCTGAAGGTGCAGCAACTACTGAAGCCACAGTCACGTCTCCAGTCTTTAGTTCTCCCAAAGCCTTCTTCACCCCAGCGATCTGAACTTCGGCCTCTGAGATGCGATTCTCGTGCTGGTGAACCTGATCCTTCATCACCTTGAGATCTTTGCCAAAAGTTGCATGAAGATCCTTTATGAGGAGCATCTGTTCTTCTTGGCGGCGGACCTGCTCCACTTTATCTCGCTGCAACTGCTCTTCCAACCGGCGAGCCTGCTCCTCTTGATGGCGACCCCTGCTCCTCCTTATCTCGCTGCAACTGCTCCTGTAACTGGCGAGCCTGCTCCTCTAGACGGCGAGCCTGCTCCTCTTGACGGCGAGCCTGCTCCTCTTGATGGCGAGCCTGCTCCTCCTTATCTCGCTGCAACTGCTCCTATAACTGGCGAGCCTGCTCCTCTTGACGGCGAGCCTGCTCCTCTTGATGGCGAGCCTGCTCCTCCTTATCTCGCTGCAACTGCTCCTGTAACTGGCGAGCCTGCTCCTCTTGACGGCGAGCCTGCTCCTCTTGACGGCGAGCCTGCTCCTCTTGACGGCGAGCCTGCTCCTACAGTAGCGCCATTAAAGCTGACAAGTCTGGCGCCACTGATGCTGGAGAAACTCCGGATAGGCCAGCGACTGGCACTGACGTAGGCTGGACATCACCCGATGTCTGTGTAGGAGAATTTCCAAACCGCCTTTGGTCCATGTCCTGCTGTCGCTAACTCCTGGTACGGATACCGTCCGTGTCGTCCTTAGGTAGAATTGGCATAATTTATCCCACTTCTGACACCAAATTGTCACGAGCTGGGTATGGGATAAATAAATTACTACCGAAGAAACAACAAATAACTTTAATAATCACAAAACGCTTAAAACTTAATCACAAATACACTACTGATCACTATTCGCTTAGATATCGCACTTCTAGTTCACTTCGATTCGCTTCGTCGTATAGCCAAAATCAGACTGCCTGCTCCCGCAAACACGTCGACTAATTATATGGCGATCGAACGTTCGAGAAATATCCACGAGTTCCTAGAATCTTCTAGACAATTCCACAACTTGTACAGAGGAAAGAAGTAAGTACTTTATGCCCTCGGCGTAAGGTCGAAATTACAATGATGTTCTTTTGTAGGTAGTTTGCGAATTTGTACCTATATCATTCGGGACTCGTTTTACCTACCTACCTACTATTACCTACCTACCTACTATTAGGTACCTACTACCGTAACTGTAGGTAAGTACGTGTACGACGTAACAATATTATACCTATTTAATCTGCTAGAAGTTGTAGGTCTAAATTTAATTTGAACTTTTTGCAATGGGGGTGTATTACAGTTTGTCCGCTATGGTCAGAAGGCAGACAATTTACTATTGCTTTATCTAAGTAATCACAATCGCAGAAAATATTATCTATACAAGTAGCAGAAGATGGAGTGACTCTAGTAGGTTCTTTAAAAGTGTTGGTAAAGTCAAATGACTTAAAAAGATTTAATAAGCGATTGCTATTTGAGCATTCTTCTAAAATATTGATATTAAAATCACCACAAATAATTGTAGATTTATTACTGGCTGCAAGTTTTGCCATCACATCTTCCATTATTGATTCAAATAAGGAAAAGTTTTGATAGTTTGGGGGTCTATACACACACACAATTACATGCTTATCTAGCTCAACACAGGACAGTTCAACGCAATGTTCAACCGAGAGACCTACTATGTCATTACGTTGCTTATATTTAAAACATTTTTTTATTAATATTAGGGAACCTCCACGAAGCATAGTTTTACGGTTAAAGCAGCTACCCACCATATAGTTCTCATAATTGATAAGCATTTGGTAATCCTTTAGCCAATGTTCAGTAAAACAAATAATGTCAAACTTACTATTTTCTAAAACAATTCAATTTCTAATAATTTGGAAGAAATGCCTTGGATATTTTGGTGGAATAATTTTAAAGTGTTCTGCTGAGGCCCTTTTTTGCTAACTAATTGAGTGCAAGAAGATACGTTGGTAGGATTAACAATATTGTTAATTGTACCTCCTGTTGTCTCATTTTCTAGTTTAAATTAATATTTGGAGTGAGGCCGGAGACTCCCGTGCCATGCTCAGACAACAAGAACCCTATCACTAATACTAATAGACCCTAATTGAGAATTCTCCACGGTGACACATGGATCCTTCTCAGTACAATGTTCGTAAACATTTATAGCATTATGCTATATTCATTTAAAGTCACCTGTACATTAGTATTACTACTAATAGTCGCAGTGTTAATAATAGAACTAAACTTAGACACACTATTTGTGTCTGTGTGAATATTATAAGCTAATAGCCGAGCTATTTTGTGTCTACATCTAATAGGTAGATACACCTTACCCTTTTTTTTTTTTTTTTTTTCCTGATGGGAAATCATCAAATGACTTCTCCCGCTCTGGGCGGAGCAGGAGGGAGTGTCAGACTTTTACTGACTAAAACCCATCCATGTTCCTTCATCGCCCTTTGTGTTCTCTTTGAGGCGCGCGTGGAACACGAACGCGCCGTCGACACGGCCTGTCGTCATGAGATGGACGGACGGCGAGCTAGCCCATAGCCCACCGTCCACAGGCCCGCGCCTACGGTGGCCGGGGGCCACGTGGTGGCCTTACCTTACCCCGTGTCGACTTCAGTTTACCAACAATAGTGTTGATATCCAGATATATAAGTCTGTCACTATAGTGACCTACTAAAAAATGTACATGGTTATTAAACATATGCTTGTATATAGTTGTTTTTTCTATTACCCAAAACTTAAAAAAATGGAAAAGCACACAATATTATTTTATTACAATTTAACTTCAACAACTCTGAAACACAGTCAGTGATGTCTTCCTTTTTAATCTTGGAACTATTACCAACACATATAGTAATGGTGGTACTAGGATCACAAACAGTCTTTGTTACTGATGCCATAATCTGTTTGTAGGTTGACCCTGGCATGCAATAATTTTGGGTACAATAACTCAGGTTATTACTGATTAATTTCCCTAACCCTCTACCTATACTATCAGAGAACATAACTGAAAGATTAGAACCAAGACTATTTGGTGAGACAAAATTACCTAAGTCAGGTATTGTGGGTGGAAATACAGTCCTGAGTACTCATACTCACAGCTAGGGACGGGTCCTCCGTTGCCTCAAGCTGGAGGGCATGACAAGTACACTGAGTGTTGCTGAGAGTCAGCGAGTCCACTTTGTCTACCAATGCATGTGTAGCAAGAATATGCTCTTTAATTTGATTTTGAGAGCCTTCATATTTATTATATAAAGATTTTAGTGACTTATTAAGAGCCTGTATTTCTGATTGTAAGCGCTGAGTGTCAATTTCATAAATATTTATACTATCTTCTAATTTAATCTGATAGTTATTTAATTTATTAACTAAAGAAACACGTTCTTTCCTTAATTGAATATTTTTGGAATGGTGTTTTTGTTGTTTCTTGTACCTATTTATTAGATTTTTTAATGATTCTATTTAATCGTGCATATTTCTTAATTTTATTTTGACTAATTTTATGGCTTTAGTTAAGTTATGCTTTAGTAAGGAATCCTCTGTAAGGTCTATTGTTATAATGGAATGAGGGATAGAGACATAGATGATGTACGGCTTCGTGAAGGGCTTGTATAGGTAATGGCCCGGCCTACGTGTCGTAAGATGGTGAGTTCAAATTCCAACCTAGGGACACTCACTTTATGTAGGTACCTAACCTAATTTAATTCATTGCACAAGTGAGGATGTCACGACTCGCGCGATGAATAAAACCGCTGCAAGAAATACTGGAACACCAGCAAAGGTCAGCCATGAGAACTGGAAAGAATCGAGAGAGGCCTTTGGGAGACCATGGGTTGTTTCTGGTAATCACATCACAACTGCTCTCAAAATGATGAAGGAAACTCCCGAAGACATGTGACGTCTTGCAACCCGCACTGGGCGGTGTATCATAGTCCACTCCTCCTCTGCTCCTCAAAGACTAGAGTGGAAATGTTATGCCGAAGCTAAGCCTTGTTATCCCCGTTTCTCAATGTTTTGGTAAACAAGTTCTTTTAATTGATTCTAGATGACTCAATCTTAGTAATTACTTTTATCATGGCATGGTTCATTGGTTGCCCCTTATTCGTTGAGTTTATAAACAAAGCTATTATGACGAAGTTTGTGACGCACTTTTGAACCTGACAATAATGAAGGAGTGTCAATGCTAAAAGTTTTGTTCGACAGTTAGCTACTTTGGTTAACCTAGGACCTCTCGCTTAACAGTCGCGCTTGCAACCACTAGACTAACGAAGTGAATGATAAAGACTGTTAATTAGGCACCAAAGGTCCTATGATAGGCATTTTTTTTTTATAAATGTCGCTGGACATTACACTCAGCGTGATCTAGTGCCACAATAAGCAACGAGGCTTGTGTCGTGGACACCAGATAGTTGATATACTACACGTACTTTTGTTCCATGACTTGGAGACAAATGTCCATGCTCATCACACAAACATTTGCTCCTACCGGGATTCGAACCCGGGACCCTTAGAGCGTAAGGCAGCCCTCACTACAGCTGCGCAATTCGGGTTGTCAAAATACGCATTATAGGGTAAAGATACCGGTTATCGACTGTTTAAGCGGCTTGTTGACTTCAGAGTTGATTTATGCTGCACTAGCACTGCTAGACTTTTTATTTTCATTTCATCCTACAATAGTCTAGTTTTATAAAACCTAACGTTTATAGACGTACAGTGATACATAATTTAAAAAAAAATATTATTCGTAAAAATGGCAAAGGGTGTAAACAACCTCATCACGGAGCCGTCAACTAAGCATTCTGTACATCAAACTAAGTACTTCTGTACGCAAAAATTATTGCTGGGAAACGACTTTTTTTTTGGGGTGAAAAGTCATGTTTTGTGGTAGAACTCAAGACATTATGCTGGTGGATAGATTGAATAGTACGGGGGTCGTGGAGGTGTTCAAAGTAAAAATCTTACATTAAAAACTTGTATTAAAAAAAAAACTTGTCAAAAAGTTGGAACTTTGACCCCCAATAACTAGAAGGTAACTAGAAGGTTCCCAGTTATGGTGTAGAACAAAAAAATGATCGCAATGACGGGGAGAACAAGTGCCTTTCGGCTTCGTTAAGAGGTTTTTTACACCCTTTATACTTGCTATCGGCCTTTTCACTCAGCTAACGACCACCAGTCCTAATTCACGATAGAAACACGACACTTATTCAAATAGCTCATAGGGTTTATACCTAATAATATGAAAGTAAAAAAAATATAAATGTCACAAAAAGTGGTATATTTTAACTATCCTTCTACGACTTACAAAAAAAAATATAGATAGATTAAAACTACTAATATAAAAATTAATGTTTTTTTTTTAATTATAAGATAGGTTTTTTTATTTTTTTTTTTATTTTCTATTTTAAATTTTACCTAGGAATGAATGAACTTAAAAATTTTTAATTAATGAAGATTTATTTTTTTAAATGCTACCTATTCACTCTAATACTATAAATAAGATTTATTAAACACAGACTAATAATATTTACATTATTTACACACTAACTCTATAAAAAGAAATAAAAATATTTTACAAATATCAAAAAAAAGAAAAAAACGGTTACAGGGTTATTATTTATTTATTCATACTATAAATTGAATGAATCTAGTTTTAAATACACAAAATTCTAGCTGTTCACAAATAATATGCAATTTATGTTGGTAAATTTAAGATTTCCGCAATAAAGGCAAAGAGAAATTACGTGAATAAACCGGCTTTGCGACCACCACCCAGTCGGTAAGTAGAGGTTGAAAATAATCGTTGACGTATTATGCGACCATCAAAAATATCACAAGTTATGAAATGTTTGATGAGTTTGGGCACTTGAATATTGAAATTAAACGTGCTAACTACACACAAACCAAATCAATCACCAATAAACCAACATTTAAAAAGTTACCTTTGAAAATAAATCCACGTGCTATTTTTTTCCTAAATTTGACACGCGTCCACACACTACATTTTGAAATGGCGACCGAGGGCTCAGTTCGCATATTTCGAGGTCATGCCGTTGAATTATGAACAGTGGAGTTCGTCCGGATCGAATTGCGAGAAATTAGAAAGGAGTGGTCTTTAACTCTGTCTATTATTCAAAATAAGGTGCGAAGTGGTCGTTTAGGGGTAGCGGTCGGTAACAGGTATGTTAACCCTATGCATTATTATACCAAACGACTAACATCATAGTTAACTACTTAACCACGTTCTAGAACATGGTGGCTTAATTACCGGTTCTAGATTGGTCCATAATATCTATCTCAGACCAAATAAAAAAGTTAAGACTCTGCGAACACAGAAGTGAGGCCGGTTTCGTAAACATGTGTGCATTTATTGAGACGTAGTTTAATTGTAGTTTGTATGCACAGAGCGAGGCGTAGTTTTGCGCACTTTATTGTTCGCAGCGCTATGTCTTGGTTTTTTATTTGGTTGAGCTATCTATCTTGTGTCAATGTTATCATAAAAGTTATATAGTCTACCTACTGGGTCTGCTGTGGAAATACTCTCATTAAGTCAGCACCTAGGTACGTACCTAGTTAGCTAACTATGTATGAGATACTGGTTTGTAAACATACATTGCACTGACGAAATGGCAATCGGTATAGGTATTACCGGTCTTACAATAACATATTAATTACATTTCGACTCAAAACTGGTTTTGTAGATGTTTCACGTTCATGATTGATTTCATCTTGATCTGCAGCGTTTAGTCTAGCTAGCCAGTTGATCTTTTAATTATTCCATTTTCAACCGCTTGCGTCATCATCGATGCTTGCAAACTAGGATTATGTGCCTACTGCCTACTTATGCATTGGTGCATCGTCTACTATTTATCCAAATAGCCTATGTATTCATAAAAGCTTATAAAGCATGTTTTTACTACCGGTACCTACTTTTCCAGAATTCAACGCCATCTGTAATGCAGTACAGAAACTATGATGAAACGCCACACCCCGTCCCTCTTCAGCCGCAACTCGGTGCTCTGTGCAAGTTGTACTATTTTTGTTGTGTAGTTGTTTGCACAGAGTACATTTTATATAGCTGGTTGTTTCTATATAAAATAGCAAATATTTGATTTCATATTATTGAAACGAATTTGGAAACTGGTGAAATGGTAAATCGTGATGTTGCTTGCTTTTTCTGTGCGGTACTAGATGGCGCTACCCATAGATATAAGGGGCTGCCTATCTGATTTTATGTGTCCAAAAAGAATAAGTTTGGGAGGAACAAACAAGAAACAATTATGCATAGTTCTTCCAAGCTAGAGCACCTCACAAAATTTTTCATATGTTTCACGATATAATAACAAACTAAAATTACAATAGACAGAATTTAAGTATTCTTAAAAATTTCCGAACGGTGAAATTTTATGACGCGATACGGCGCCTACCGGATACAAAGCGAACTAAATTCAAATATTTCGGTTCAAACGTCAAACGTCCAACGAACGAGTGAGTGTTTGTTGAAATTGTTTTCTTGTTTTAATAAAAAAATATCGTAAAATCATCAATATCGTGCAAAGTGTACACAAACTATGTCAACTGTGTGATTTGTGATATTCGAGTACCCTAAAAAGTGTTTAAATTATGGATCCCTTCACTCAGGTACGATTGGGCGATAATTTATGTTTTAACGGTCGCAAACTTTAGAAGGTCATCAAGAATCGCATGTTTTAACATTTAAAAACTTATTTTTAGCGCATGTTAGAGAGAGCACGGGCCAGACAGGAGAAGATCGATCAAAAACTCGCAAATTCCGGACAGGCTGTTCCGAAAAGGAAGCCACTATCAGAGAACATCACCATATTGAAAAATGAGAGTTCTCCTGCGAAGTCTCCGAGTAAAATGGCTCGGGAATCCATTACGTCGCCTCGTAGACAGTCGAAGGACTCTACAAAGTCTGACACCCCTACAAAAGCTGTGACTAAGAGGTCCAGTTTGAAGTCTGAAGTCGCGTCACCTCAGCGGGGTCGTAACGACGTTGTAGTTACTAAAAAGGAGTTCAAGAGTCCAAAGAGGGGGAGTATCAACAGGAGAAACTCTGATGTGTCAGTGGAGATAAACATTTCCCATAGAAATGACATACAGATTGAAGTTCAGGTGGAAGAAAGAGACGCTCCTATCAGTGTGGTGTATGACTCACAGGCGCGTCCTGGTGGCAATATTGTTATAAAGGAGATTACAGGTAAGGAGTATGACCCACAGACATTTTTAATAATTCTAATTGACCTTAAAGATAAGCATTGGGGCCTTGTTTAAGTCAAAACAATTCCTAATCGCAATCATGATTCTAATCATATATTATACTAATCCCTTTTTTCATTCGGGTAGGCAGAAACTTCAAAACACCACCTACTAAAATCTTCACATACAATTATCGCTTTGTCCATATTCATTTGTCATCTGGCCATACCTAAGCATCCTATACATGTAGATGTCGTAAGAATCAACATAATGCCAGTTAACAACCACATTATATTCCCTTACAACACAAATTCCTTTTCCAAAAAAGGTTCTAACTTATAGGTAAGGATGACTAACTATAAGGCAATGACACTTCTTTTTTTAAATATTTAATGTTTATTTATCCTCACAACTTGACAAAGCTTCTTGCTTGTTACTTATTAAGTTATTACTCACCTCAAGAAGATAATGGTTCCAATAATTAGTAAATGTTTCATAAAAGTTTAACAAAGCATTAGCTTAATGGTTGTAAACAGTTTTTGAATTTAGTGTGTGTGGTCTATGGTTTTATTCAATTGTTTGTTGTTTAAAATTGTGAAGCTTGTGGCTAGTGGCCAGTGTGGTGTTTGCAAAGTTATTTTTTTATTTTTATTTTGGGTTAGAATGGCAGGTAATGTTAATATTTTTTTTATTTAATAATGTAAATGTCTACCAACTTGCAATGGGCGCATATGGTACATTCTGGTACTACCTCTTACAGAGGCGAGGTTTGTGTCCCAGCTATGGGAAGGTAGTAGCCTGCTTATGCTCATGCTATTAGTATGTGATATGCTTACAATTACGACTAACACAACTAACATTTAATTATGAATAAGTACATGTTAAAAAGTGTGTAAATTTAAGCGAGATTAGAAATAAAATGCTTTTTATTTATTTATTTATGCTTACAATTTACTGTTGACATATTTAAATACATACTTCCTTTGTATTTAGGATCAAAAGTTAGACAGGAAAAAGATCAAATTATTTTAATCAAAAGTATGAAATTGAATAAATAGGTTTACCGCTTTTGGCACTTTCCTGCTCACTCCTTCAACTGCTCTAAATAATATTGAGAGCAACTGTCAGCTTGTAGTAACAAATAGCTGGTGAGGGAGATAGGAATCTGTTAAATGCGAGAAGTAAAGGACCAGTGGACATAGCAAGGCTTGCGTGAGTGCAGTAAACATCTCTGACCATTTGGTGATAATGTAAACTTGTTTTAATGAACTGAACTTCTCATCAGTTTCGTATTTTGTCTTATTCATATCCATGACTTGTATTTACAGATGACACATCCAGTAACCTGGAGCAGGCGATAGAAGACGCATTGGAGACCAAGCGTGCAGGTCTCCGGCAAAATGTTAAGTCACGACTTGACCGACTCGGAAATCTGTATTCAGGTATGATCCTTACTATATCAAAGCAAACATAATTAAATTGATAAAAATAATGCCAGAAAAACCCTGTAATGTGCTAACAGAGTTATCCGGGAGTTAAGCCTAGATCGTAGCGGAGTAGTAGCCCACCAGACGCAAACACCAATTCGGTTAGTAGAGGATCCTCCCATTTTACATTGGACAAAGAGACAGACAAGATGAGGAAAAAAAAAAAAATTGAGAGCAGTGGTGGCCCAGTGGTGGCGGCCCCGACTTACGAACAGTAAGTCATGGGTTCGAACCCAGACAGGCGCATTACTTTGTGTAATTTATTTCATCACCACTGCTCTCAAAACGGCGAAGGAAAACATCGTGAGGAAACCGGCATGTCCTAGAACCAAAAATTCGAAGACATGTGACATCTACCAATCCGCACTGGGCCCGCGTGGTGGATTATAGCCCATACGTAAAAACGCGTTTTGACGTGGAGTTGCGGACACCAGCCCGTTATACAATACAATACAATACAAGATGAGGAACTTTACATTCTGTTCTTAACAGTATATCATTTCTTTTTATTCTTGCACATAACGAGGTAGGCCTCGTTATGTGTCAAAGTTAAACATAGGTGTATAACTTTGTAAAATAGCTAGAAGCTCTATTATAGCCTATACATCTACCTGTTTAGAATCAAATATGATAAAACTCAGGAACTTAAGGCCCCACATGCAACAGTTGTGCTTCTAACCACCGCACCTATTAGCAATGACAAAACATCATAACATTTCTGCGATTTCTTTGTTTACATCATAAAAATATTGTGGTATTACTTAGTCTTATCATTTCACTTGATTCATACTTTTTGACTCATAATAACAATATCGTGCTTTGATGACTCGTTGAATTACTCCCAAAAACATAGAAGGATGGAATACAACAAATATCTGATAAAATGTAATAGATATTGTTTTAAAATAGGATAGAGAAAACGGTTTATTCAATGTTTAGCTTGGATAGTTAACATTTGAGTGTATTTTTTTGGTAGTTGTTTGTTTCAAGAATAAATACTTCGTTTTGGTAATTTCTTTTAATACACAAGTAAGCTTTTATTGCAATAAATACTTTTACTTTTCTATGGTTATGTCTATACTATCTCATTTACTATAAGCTCTGAAAAACTCTTTTAACCCCCAACCAAAAAAGAGGGGTGTTATAAGTTTGAAGTGTGTATTAATCGATTTTGATTAAGTTTCTTTTACAAAGACTGCTGTTTAGAGAGAGCTTTTGTTAATTCTCATTTAGCATCCGATTTAACTCTATGGACTCGATATTACTTCCCTATTTTCCATTGATTACCTATAAAAAGCTTAGTTGAGCCTTAAATATCAAGAGTGTTCCACTACAGCAGGAGTCATTTGTCTTTTAATCCTATTTTAGCAAATTTTTGCTCAGCATTAGTGCATGCGCAACTTGGTTTCGGCCCAAAAGTAAAGCCGGGTTTTGAACTGGGACCGAAACCGGGTTTCGCTTGCCCCAGCATAATGCCCATAATAATTAAAGTACCATTCTTTTTTCCAGATAAACCAACCCTCTCATCACCTATCCACCGCACGGAGCAGGAGTTCTCCTCAGCGACTCCACCATCAGACCTTGAGCCTAAGCAGCCGAAGCCGCGCCCCCAACAAGACGGCAAGAAAAAGTTCGGTAGACTGGCGGCTTTAGCTGACCAGATCAATAACTGGGAGGACGATTTGACGCATCATACTTATGTAAGTACCTTATGTTGATGGCATAAGGTTCCTTTTAGAATGCCAAATAACTGGTGGCTTTGGCAGACTGGGGGATGTTTTAAAGCGTCGTACTTAAGTGTGTATTGGATTTTGTACTACATGTTGTTGGTGTAAAATTGATTTTAACAAGTTCTCATCTGATGGAAAGTGAACATAGGGCTGTTATTAACACGGAGGTAAATCTATGAATTGAATTAACGCTAAATGAATGTTGTAATAGTATAGTTTTTAGAAAGAACATCTACATGAACATACAAGATTCACCATCAGATTTTACAAAAGATTTAGATTCGCATGCTGCTTTCCATTGTGTAAACCCCTGGCTCTTCAGTCACTGTTTATCTCTCCAAAATAATCGTCAATATTATCATCATTATCAGTTTCCAACAGTCCACTGTTGGATGTAGGCCTCTCCAATCTCAAGCCATTCAATTAATTTGTATTTGTCAGCAACACTCATCCATATCCCTGCGAAGAACGTCGCTCCACCTAGAGACTGGACTCAAAATGCAAAACCAACAACTAAATGTCTCAATCAACCATTTTCCCTTTGTTCCAGCAACCTGACAACACGACAAAGAAGACAACGGCTAAACCCGAACCCAAGAACAACAAGCCAACCACAGCACAACCCAGAAACTTCAAGCAGACCAACAAACAGACATCAGCAGAACCCAAAAGCAAACTGCAGGAGAAGCTAGATGCATCTACAATAGATGTATCAATACATTCCATCAACGACATCAACAAAGTGTTAGATCATACTAGCAAGGCTAAACAGGTTTGTTGCAACCTATTTGTTAATTTATTATCCTGTTTGCTTAGTGTGGCACTAGATGGCGGTGTGTAATGTCCAGCGATATTATTTTATTATTTTTGACGTGAACACCGGCTGCACGAAAAAGTGTCACACCGTTACGCGCGCCGCGATCAACGCCCAGCCCAAACCCTTGGACCTAGAAAACTGAAATTTTGCACAGTGGTTCCCTTTATAATGTAGACAAGGAATAAGGAAGGATTTTCCGAAATTCAACCCCTAAGGGAGTTAAATAGGGGATGAAAGTTTGTGTGAAAGTCCGTCAGTTTTAAAGTTAGGATCTTAAAATTTTGTGTTTAGGCTGACGATTGATAATTAATTTATACGTGTCGCGTTTTTGATAATTCCACCCCCAGAGAGTAAAAAAAGGGGATAAAGTTGTTTATGGAAAGTCCTTAATTTTCAAAGTAAAAATTACAAAATTTATTATCTAGGCGTATGGTTGGAAGCTAACGCAACGGTGTTGTTAGAATTTTAATCCTTAAAGGGGGTGAAAAGGGGGATACAATTTAGTTTTTTAAGTTCAAATCACTAATATGAGGGTGTATGTATAGTGTCTCGCCAGTTATGTTAAAGTCTCTTGTAGCATAACCATAATAAGCCTATAATGTTCCCACTGCTTAGACACAGGCCTCCTCTCTAAGAGAATGGGCTATAATCCACCACGAGGGCCCAGTGCGGATTGGTAGATGTCACATTTCTTCGAATTTTTTGGTTTTAGAACATGCCGGTTTCCTCACTATGATTTCTTTCACCGTTATGAGATCTTTCAGTGGTGATTAAATAAATTACACTAAGTAATGCGCCTGCCTTGTTTTGAATCCACGGCTTACTGCTTGTAAGTCGTTGCCGCCACCACTGGGCCACCATGCTCTTATCTTTTGTAATTACAAGATTCACCCCTAACTTAAAACTTACAAAAAACTCACAAAATCCAAATGCTTCACCACAATAAATAAAGGGTGTAAAAAGACCCTAACGAAGCCGAAAGGCACTTGTTCTCCCCGTCATTGCGATAATTGTTTTGTTCTACACCATACCTGGGAACCTACTTATGGAGATATTGGAGATCAACTTTTCTTTATTGAGGTTCCAACTTTTTCTTAACCCTTTTTTTGAAATACTAATTTTCAACTTAAACTTTACTTTAATTATCTCCAGGACCCGTTTACTATTCAATGCATCCATCAGCAGAATGTTTTGAGTGCGTTACATTGAGTTTCATCGTAAAATGTGATATTTCACCCCAAAAATTGTCTTTTCCCAGCAATAATTTTTCAGGGTTCCTTATTTTGATGTACAGAATGCTTGGTTGACGGCTTCGTGGAGGGTCCGTTTATACTCTGTATTTTCAGCAGGTACATGATATCTTTCAATTGCCCACAGACTGCCAAGCAAATCGACTCCAACACCTTCACGAAACCGTCTCCGAACGAGTGTCAACGGCTAGGCAGGCAGATAGTAGCTGAATTGGTAAGTACATGGCATGTAAGACTTGTATATAATAAACTGTTTATATTCTAGGTGATTGATTTCATTTGAACTGTTTTTGGATGTGTATATGACTTTTCATTTAGGTTTTCGTTTATTTATTTGACGATTTTGTAAGAAGATGTGGTATAATATATTTTTTTAAATTAATTACATAATTTGAATAAATAAATTTGAAAATTTATGGTATTTACAAATGAACAAGGTAAGTTAGTTTTCTTTATTTTATTATTAATATTAAACCGGTTTTATGTGGACTGCTTTGGCAAATTTATAAGTCATTTAAGGTTCTTACACAGGCCAAAATAAACGTTATCTTTGAGCAAACATACACAAAGTTGAGAAGTAACTATAGTTAAAAATCTAAATTAATTAATTGGAAGATTGATTGATTGACTTTTTTAGCTCTGTAGGGCTGTAATAAATATATCATCCAGCCGAAACAGTCCATGTATTACCAAATTTCCCTTTTAAAATGATATTTTGAATAAATTCCCATTTTGTGTCTTATTTCCCCTAAGAACTATCTACAGGGTTTTATAGAATACCTAGGCGTAATACCTCATAGGTGGTGATTCAGTCCATCAAACTGGAGAACACACTAAGAAAAGGGGATAACAAAAAAACAATTAGAGTTCCCACACTAAATATAGCATCGGCGCAATTAAGTAGTATAGAGTCCATTTTTTTCCCGTTTCATGTTGAATCACCATCTAACAGGTATTGAGCTTATTCTGTTACACCCTGTATATTACATAAATACTTTTTTTTATGTATACTACAAGCTTAAATTAACTTAGCTTGCGAAACTCTGCAGACGTGTCACGTGATGCATTAAATAATTCGATAAATTTATCCTTTTTTGTTTTATAGTGTTTAGATAAATATTCGATACTCATCTGGTCTGAAGTTTTGCTAGCTAGATTAATTTGACCCTGTATAGATAATTCAAGGCGTCACTAACGTAGTTCTAGTTACTAACCGACCCTCAGTTTCTTATGATTGGAACAATGGTGGACGGGTGCTCGTGAATAATTAACAACAACGGTTTTGGGGTAAATTGTGTTAAATTCGTCAAAATTATCGGCCCGGTTTGTGGTGAATTCGTAGGTTAACGGCGAAGTTGCATTATTTAAGCGTTTTTTAAACACGACACTGAACTTTCACGAATTCGAAGGTAAAGGAATTATCTTTGAACGGTAACTCTAACGCCTGCGAAATTTTAGATAGCAATTTTTTGATGCGATCTGGATTTGCGTAGACCTGTTTTCAGGAGCTCTGTTGTGCTTAAGAGGGCCCTTCCCGGCCCGTTTATTGTCAACGCGAGCATGGTCGAAAAGCTTGTTGTTTCATCCAGAGCCATCGCGGCGATATTTTTTCAACTGCCCTGTCTTACCTAGCCCCGACCCCGCACTACTCGTCACACGCGCACCTCATACCGACTAACGCGAGGACATTGAACGAAAAATAGTGTTCAAAAATTTATAAAACTTGTTGCAGGAAATACGTGTTTTTGAATAAGTCTTACAAATTTGTGAAATAAATGTTTGTTATTTAAAATCTCCACTACATCTGCAAGGCTTCTATCCGGATATTTTCTTTACTTTTACAATTTATGAGTAAATTATGAACGGCCAAAGTTGAGGTAAAATTTGTGCAAAACAGCAATTTTTGGAGGCTTATACTATATATATATTTTTGCTTAGGTAGAAGCGTAGATATAGTGCACAAGATACCTATCAGTTCAAAAAAATTAATGATATATGTGGAACAACGGCATAATCACGCACGAGCGTTTGTCAAAATTCTCGCGAAAAGTAAGTATGGCGGGTTGGCCGCTCTTAACACACACACAATAATAACTAATTTAAATGGTTAAAAGCCCTGTCATCATATTTACGGTTGCACCTCAACTAGCAGCACGGAATTTACTTTTCCATGCTTCCTATTGAAAACATCATGAGGAAACCAGCATGCCAGACAGATATTTCTCGACGGCATGTAAAGCCAAGTCAGAGGCCCATTTGGGTGGGATAAACCACATCAGGTTAGGCACTAACCACACGATAAAGAATAGAAGCATCTTCTGTTTCACCTCTTCTTTTCTTTTTATCACTAACCACACGATAAAGATTAGAAGCATCTTCTATTCTTTTCTGTCGTTTAGAACCGTCAATTTTGCTAGAGTTTTTTCTAGAGTTAGACACAGCGTGATACGATACCGACCGCATCGTCGATGCTGCCGCCTGCTGTGGCATTCTCGCGAAAACTGATTCTTCTGCTTTTTGTGGCGCAACCTTAAACCATACACTACAATATCATACACATCTACTCTTCACCAAACTTAGGTGGTAAATAATCGGCCCGGATTTCAGCTGGCTCGTCTATTTACTATAATAGGTCCTTTGGCCTAAAACTCCCAATACAGGTGTTGCAAATCACAGTGTGCGCAAATTTTGACTTCTAAGTCATTAACAGAAAGTTTAATTTCAAATGATTGAACTGCACTCTTGAAATGCTACACTAAACATTAAACATTCACACTCTGTTTTAAGCTTTCACGGGTTATAACTAAACTTACGTCACTTGCTCGACATTTTCCGTGATTATCATTTATTTTAAGGTTTATTTCGACGCTAAACAAACTAAAAAACTAAACAGCAGCGCTGTGCAGCGTTGAAACATCGGGACCTCAAAATTTATCACAACCACGGAAGATATCCCGTAAGTGACAGTCTATGACGTATACTTCACTCTTATCCAAAAATAAATATTTGAATGACTGATCAAACACTGTTTACAATGGATACCGTAATTCATTTGATTACGATGTCATGTGACGCCGCACCGTCAATGGGCAACAGATTTGCGTAGGAGGCACATACGACCTTTATGCAGGACAAACTATGAAGTAGCTAAAGTGTTCTGACAAAACATTTTAAAGAAAGTATCTGTAATTTATAAAAATAGTAAAAAAACAAGTTAAATTACCTATATGTATACCGTTTTTAGTATTAATTACTGTCTTGAGCAAGCCGATCGATTTATGTATTGAATTTTCTTCTTCAAATATTTTATTTCACGAAGGCAAATTGGGCACTTATAAAAACGTCGAGAAAAGGTCCACGGTTCGTGTTGGTCGTTTCCTATGCAGAAGAACCGACAAGGAACTCCATAGTAATGCCACTCCACAGTTTTCTCATTCCGTACCTAATCAAGGATTAGAGTCGCGCCATGTATCGTCAATTTGACGCGGCGCCCGCATAGAATACTAATAGGAACGATTTAGTTATCTACCGGCTATCTATTCTTATTTGCATGTCTAGTCACACTGTTATTAGGATCATATATGTTGTATTTTTGTGATTATTATTTGTATCACGCCTGTATTCCCCGGAGGGGTAGGTACAGGTAGACAGGAACACCCACATTTAGCTAATAAGCCCCTTGTCAAAAGGCACAAATCCCACTGACACTCTGACATAGGCATCGAATCCCAGGACTAATCATAACTGGAGTTGCTAAACCACACCAACGAAATAGTAGAAATATTCTTTGCATCAATCTACTCAGTCACATGGCAGTAGAATAGTAATCGACTCGATTCTTTTTGGTTTTCCCCACCTCAAGTAGTTATGACGTGCTAGATAATTTAACTTCATTACTTTTACTCTTCTCCAAGGAGCCCAGCCCTTATCTCATGTTACTTTGTGTCGGCGCAACACGTTTTTTTCTACGACTGTCCCCTGCCTCCTGTCCTTCCCCTTTTTCTTGCATATCATTCTTCACACAATCCATCCATCGCTTCCTTGGTCTTCCTCTCCTTGTCCAAGGGGATAAACTTCTTCTTCTAGGAGACGAACTTATCTATATTCTCTCCTAATTCGTGCTACTACACCATCTCCTGAACTTTCTGATCCAATCTTCTCCAAGACTTTGAACCAGCCCATGATCCGTCTTGTTGCTGTGGATCGATTAAACAATGTCACTATTATCTATCTATATCTGATAAAGCTCTTTAATTGTGATCTTAAAATGTCATATCAACATGATTATTCTCTTCAAAGCTGTTTTTTAAAAGCATTTTATTGACTACTCCCGTCTGACTAACTGATGTTTCTGCCCGTAAATGCACCCACGAATCAAAATAAATTCTTAGCGTAGGCTTACTCTGATAAGACAGTACTAAACCAGAGTCACTTTCCAAACGGATAAACTTGGAAAGCTCAATTTTAACGACATCTGTAGTTCTTGCTGTGTGGTTTTCCCTTAACCATTTCTGAATCATGCGTCAATGTTGTATGCAAAACATGTAGCGAATACTTTTTAGGTACTCTTTGAATTTTTTTTAAATGTTGTTTGGTTTTTCCATCAGGAAGTTCTAAGTAACAGCCAGTAGTCTAGATTTGTGCCCGATTGATGGCAATAGGCTGGCGTCCTATAACATGGTACTTAAACTTAACAGGTAAACTTCCTTTACGACTTTACAGGTAGTGAGTGTAAAGGTACTAAAGGTACACCTCTACCTTACCCTTCTGGGATTACAGGCGTGATATTACGTTGGTATTTAGTTTTCTTTTTAAATAAAATTCGTTGATATTATCTGTGGTAGTAAAATTGTAGTGTTTATGGAACCTTGAAAAGGACTACTTGATGTCCTTTCAAAAGCTTTAAATTTTTAACTGTCTGGAAGACCGTGAGCTCTTTTTGTGACCTGCTTTTATTTTATTTATAATCAAAAGCTTCCTTAAAAATGTCCTGTAGGAATAAAGTGTTGTTTTTAATTAGGCCAAATACCTACAAAATAAATAAATAAACTAAAAATATTTCATTGGATTTACATCGTCCTACCTAATAATGTCACGCGCGGCCAATACAACCCATCCGTCTTGGTCTTCCTCTTCAAGGAGACAAGCTTCTATAAGTTTCCCCCTAATGGGGTGGCGAAGGCAAAGTAAATCTCAGATGGCGCCACCATAGCTGGTCTTAATCTGACCAATGAGGTTAAGCTATTTTGAAATATAAAATGACATTACCACATTTTCAACCAATGACGATGTTTGGGTACCAACTATGCTACCGCCATTAGTTCCACAGTTTCCTTCCCCATTCAGTGGCACGAATTACACATTATCGGTCTTTGTCGGTCTTTTTTAACCAATCTGCTCCAAGTCCTTTGAAACTAGCCCAAGACCCGTCTGGTTGCTGGTGGTGGCCAAAATCTTGACCTGTGTCTGATCCGCATTCTACTATGTGGCGTGTTGACGCCAATCTATAATGAGTCAACCCAGAACTTAGGAACGAGGGCGCTACCACTACATCCTCATACTTAAGAGGAAATGGATGAATGGATGGATGTTTGTTACGCTTTCACGCTAAAACTACTGAACGGATTAGGATTAAATTTATCACATAGATAGTTTATAACCTGGATTAAACGACATTATACTTTTTATCCCGGTAGTATGATCCAGTGGGACAATTATCGAACGAAACCGCAGGCATAAGCTAGTATAATTATAAAGCTCTTTCTTTCATCACGTAACTGGATGGAACTACCATTAACTTTATCAAAACTCAGTACCAAGTCCAACCAACTGCACAGACACACAGACATATCTTTAAATAATAATACCCCCACCATATCTAAGCCGGGAAACCCTTTGTCCCTACGCACCGAAGTCCCGCCGGCTTTACCACTTATTTTGATCTTTTACGGCTATATTTAAAGCTTTCGTTGTCTCGACTACGGCGCCATATGGGTGGGCTTACACGACGTCTGGGTTCGTGTCTAATTTGTGGTTATAGGGTTATCTTGTAGGCTCTTTAGGATAAAGGGACTTACCCTTTATCCTAAAGAGCCTACAAGGTATAAAGAAAAAGTTTTTTTTTAATTAAAGTGGAGAAATATCATTTTTGCTAGAGCAAATCTCGATTTCCATAAATCAAAGGAAATCAAAAGGTTCATCATCATTATCTGCCTAGCCTTTCCCAATTTTGTTGGGGTTGGTTTCCAGTTTACCGGATACAGCCGAAAATCAGTATTTTACATGGAGCGACTGCCTATCTGACTTCCACAACCCAGTTAGTACTGGGTAATACGATACCACTTGGTAAGACTAGTAGACCAAAGTTATTACTGAAGAATCTTTCAAAATATGTTCTTCATCTGGCTGCGTTTTCAACAGTATGTGGATGTACGTAAAATTAACCAATTGCATAGTAACCTAACCTAACACGAGCTGTGAAAAAGAAGCTATATTATTGGTTGGTTTACACACATCCATCGCTACAAATCTTTAGTGAAAACACAACCTTACCACGCTCAATGCTGAGTGTAGATTTCTTTCATTGAACACCATACTTCCCCCTAAGGACCTCGACTCTATCCTGCTACCCAAATATAAACTAAAATTTCTAAAGCGTGCCAACCCTAAACCCAAGGCCAGCGCATAAAATCAACGCAGGAGCATTCTTTCGCCATTCCTTCGCGTTTCAGCGCGCATACGGCACAATGCCCGTCGTATTATTATGCTCTCGAGTGTTCCCTATTGTTTTCTTTAACACAAATCATATTATTAATATTTTCAAAAGACCTTTCGACGAATGATTTTTCTGAACCTCTTTTGTTTCCTGTTTTTTTTTTCAAGACAGCCCTGAATGTGTTGACTGCGAAAGCTTTTGAATAAGCATTTTTAGTGCCTAATAAAAATGTTGTGTAATACGTTCTGGGGATTTTGCATGTATGCAAGTTTTTATAGTTTTTTGCTTTTACATAACTGTTGATTGTTAAAAAAAAATGCAAAATAACGTAGAATTTCAAGCTCAAACTCTGAAGCATTTAGTTCAATTAGACCATTACTTACAGGCACTTTTGAATGCCTAAAAAACAAAGAAATTGAAGCTACAGTCCTAGTCACAAGGCATAATAACTCGTGAAAATACTGTAGTTGCCTATTCCAAGTAGTCTATGGAGAAGAATGGGGAAGAAACTCCATGGACACTTTTTAAATCCAAAAATTGTTCCAAATCTTGGTTACAATCATTCATGTTGAGTAAGAACGATGTAGAAAAAAAGCTTCTATATCTTTATTGGCAGTATAACATAGTCAGAAAAGTCAACCTATATTGTTCCCACTGATGGGACACAGTCATAGGCCTCTGTATGGAAGTGGGCAAGCCCACCTTGCGGGCCCATACCGTGTTGGAGGATGTCAGTAGCTATATAGCATAGTATTTTAAGAAAACCCAAGTCATTATAAAATTATCTTTCTATATATTTCACTTACAAAGTTTTATTTTTGTAATTATAAAGAGTTTTAGGTGTAGTAATGAAATGAAATGAAATGATGATGATGATGATGAAATGATGTTTATTTTTGCAAGTAGGTTTTTACAAACACTTTTACACGTCATTTTTTTTTTAAACTAGATGGGGCCGGTGTTTCGTACCTTACTACTGTGAGAAGAAACAGCCGAAACAAACTCAGAGGTCATAGTCTCTTTTGAAGTCTAGACATAATCTTGTTCAATTCAGATGAGGACTATGCAGATTAGTGTTTGAGATGGTCTTTTGAAGAAAGGACCACACAGATTTCAGTGGACCTGTCCAGTCAGTGCAAGCATTTGTCAGTTATCATGTAGCTCAACTTATAACTCAAAGAGCTCAACGAAACGACGAACAATACCAAAAAAAGGACCTTAAAAAATAAAATAAAATATGTGACCCACATGGTCACGATAATTAAATAAAATTTACAATAATTTACAAAACGAATGTCAAAACAAAATAAATAAAAATAAACATTAAATGTCACAATAATAATAAAAAAGTAAAATATTTAACAAAATATGTATTCATGTCAAATCAATACATGTCACATAAAATAAAGTAAAAAATAATAATAAATTATTGAACTAAGTATTCATGGCAAATCATAGTATGTGAATATCACAGTGCAGTGATTATAATTAATTCCGCAATGTGTGCTTAGATAACTTACAAAGGGTGACATTGTGTGAATAAAACAATCTCCCATTCATGCATTCAAATTCCCCCTTAACACCACGTGTGGTCTTTATGACGTCATTGGACACTATCATGCTCATTCATTCTTTTAGATAAAATGTTTGGGTGTTTATTAATTGCCCATTACATCTTGAAACATCAAGGTGGCGCTGCCTGCTAAGACAAATCCCTATCAACTGTCAAATTCAGTACATTTTTAGCTAAATCACCTATTGTGCCACGTGTCAAGCGGAATTGGGTGGGTCAACGGTTTTTTATTCGGAACAGGGAAGATAGGAGTATAACAGACATCTGTTTTCCCTTTGCCTATGAGATAAAACATCGATTATGTGGATAAAAACATTGATTCCATTCATTTGGAGCCCCTGGTGACATAAGTAATATGGCTTTATCTATTTCAGAGAAATTGGGTCATATGCAGGTTCACTGTCACACGAAGACCGAGGAGCTCGTGGCTAAATAATAACAGCCGCTCGGGTCGATCTTTAGGTTAAGCCGTGCTTGCCTAGGTTGGCCCGTGGATGGGTGACCACTCATTACACACCGAGTTTCGTGTGCCTCAGAATGCTCGAGCAATTGATCCTGGCTGCCATTTGTAGATCTTTGACAGTCGTTACAGGTAGTAAGTGGCCCGAAAGTCTGACAACCAGTCTAACCAAGGGGTATCGTATTTTCCAGTAATTATCTACTAATTAGGTTGTCGAGGTCAGATAAGCAGTCGCTCCATGTAAAATACTGGTAATCAGCTGCATCCGGCAAGCCGACCCCAACATAGTTAAGGACACATGATTTACAAAAATAACTTTTCTTGAGCATAATGCATACAGAACCTGGGAGTCAATCTATTTGAGAAACACACTGACCATACATTTAATCATGCACCCGTATTTGACTTACAATAACACATGACAGTCATTTGCATTGTATGATGATTTTATTTTCAAAGTCCATTCATGGTAGCAGCCGAACGGACTGAACGACATAATAGACCATTTACTTTGTAATACCTTGGGCCCTCGAATGGTGATAAATTGCCATTGTACAGGTGATAGTCTCACTGCATAGAGGTCCATTTAAGATGAGGCGTTTAGAAAAAACCGTGAGCCGTGTGGTATCCGGCAGAGTAGCCGTGTGGTATCCGGCAGAGTAGCCGTGTGGTATCCGGCAGAGTAGAATAGAACCAACCCATTACACTCACGGGTGTCGTATAAGGCGACTAATGTCGAGGCAGAACACCTTGCGCCTCCGTAGACCAGAGAATGGGCAGCAGCGTTTTCTGTTAGTCTTTCATCACTGCGATCTCCAATCCGCCTGCCAAGCGTGGAGATTACGGCAAATTCCTCCCATCATGGGAGAGGCTTATGTCCAGCAGTGGACGTTATAGGCTGTTGTAGTAGTAGTGTTTAGAAAATGTAGGTTAAGAAAAAGCTTTAACTATAATGACCTTAAGGTAGAAAACTTTTACTTTACTAGTAATAGTAAAGTGTGAAAAGCGAGTAGAATAAGAAAAAACGGATTGGCAGCGAAAGATAATATCCTAAAACAAAACAAAATCTTGCAAGTTCAAACAAGGTTTTATTATTTAATTTTAAGCCGGTTTGCAGAAACACCGAATCGCATCTGCATTTATTCCGACTGTGACCTCTTTGTTAGCCAATCGTGATCGTAAAACCGTAACGTTAATAAAAATTGTCTTTTTAAAGGTCTTCTACCTCTAAGAAAGATATCTGTAGACTGAACTTAAACTTCACTCAAGCTAAGCGTAGTATGTAGGTTGTTCCATTCGAAAATGAACTTTGTTCGTACAGAATTTACTCTTAGACCTCAGCCTGAGTTAATTTCAGAATGTACGTTACCTTAGCGTATAAGTCGACTTGTTTTCAAGAAATTGATTCCCAAACAGAATTTCCGTTTACAACAAACAAACACAACCAACCCAAGTCAGTAATAATCCGCGGAAACACATCTATTTCTACGTGCATATTTGTGCGGTGCGCAGGAGTTCCGCGTGCAATCTAAATACAAAACCTTTCAAAAATCCTGCGGGATGCAGCTGAATACCAGTATTTTATATGTAGTGATTGTGTACCTGATCTCCACAACTCAGTTTCTGGGTAAGACTTACCAAGTTTCATTATGTATTATGTCAGAACTTATCTTATAAACTTCCTTTTTCAAAAAAAAACCAAGTAAATTGATTCCTATACAAAATGTCCGTTGCAACACAACCAACACAAATCAGTTTCTCAATCCGCGGAAACACATCTATTTTCTACCTGCATATCTGTGCGGTGCGCAGGAGTTCCTGGTCCAATCTAAATACACATCTCGCATGGTGTGGCCGCTTAAAATGTCATCATGCTCATCGGTTCTCGTTTCCGTGTTTACTGGTATATGGGTCGCTAGCGTACTGTGTATATTTGTGTTGGGTTTACACCAACGGCTGGTTGTGAAAGATAGAATTGATCGTATGTTTGGGGAATTGAATTGTGGTGAATCCGTGAATGAACCTATTCCCGTGGGATTATAATTCGGATAAAAGTTTTTTTTTTTTCTCTAAATGGAACTTCTGGCACTGTTTCTAACTGATGCCTTCTAAATTCACTTCAGATGATTTCGATCCCAAAAAGTACTACAGTTGAAGCCAGTTGAACCTGACAAAAAACCATTTTTGTAAAAGGCGAAAACAATTAGGGCCTGCGCAGACGACAGATTATCCGTGACCTACTTTTTAGTCTGTGAAAATAGAACCTAAGCAATTATAATTATGCAGTAACGCATACGACGCGCAATAAGTCCGGCGGTCAAAAAATCCGTGTCATTCTGGCTGATCGCGCCGCACTGCTCCGCACAAAAAGTTCGCGAAGAAATAGAACGTTTGCTCCAACACGTGGTAACACAGGCGGCGCACTTTTAGTATGCAATTAGTTAGTGGTGGATGTTATGTACTATGAAGATGTGCGTCGTGTGCGTTGAGTTTGCGTAAAATCCCCGACGGGCTTTTTGTATGCCATGCAGACATTTTGTGCGCCACAGACTCGATCGCACAAAAAGACTGTCGTCTTTGCAGGCCCTTAAGCACACTGGACTCGGTGCCAAAGTTACAAACACAAATCTCACTTCATAAACACGTGTTAAAACATCAAAGTCAACACATGCTTATCAGTCGAACGTAATTGAATACTCATCATTCTCGGAAATATAGTAACTTTGTACATCTGAGTCAGCGTTACGCTTTGTAAAAATGATTGAAGCTTCTGGTGATAATTGTTATGTCAATACATTTTAGAGGAGTCTTTACCAAGGGGTATCGTATTAGCTAGGCAGTCGCTCCATGTAAAATACTAGTATTCAGCTGCATCCGGAAGACTACTAGACTACTAGACTGGAAGCCGACCCCAAGATAGTTGGGGAAAGGCTAGGCAGATGATGACTCAAAAACTACACAAAAGGGCCGAAATCGATTTTGCTGAAGTCAGAAACAGCTAAATTACAACTTTGTAGCTGAGATGCTTTTATTTACGATGAAACCAAGACTGACCTTCTCCACATTTCAGCAATTATGTTGAAATCTAAATAAAAGTTTTAGCACAATAATATACTCTTCCACTTCATAAACTGAAAGTATGTTTCACAACGGACATTGCACATCGCGCATTGAGAACTGACTATCAAAACAAAGCTCGCCTTTATAACCAACAGGGAAGATTACCAAACTCCCGAAGCCCAGCCATGTGCTATCATAAACATTAAAAGACCCACACACTATAAATCTTGGACCTATTTAACGGTGTGAATTTACTGTCTTTTTACACCCCGATTAATCGCCACAGTTTTTATGTCGCAACATTTTTTTTTTCTACAAATTGCATCATTGTTACGACAGCTTCACTTCCCTGCAAAGTTAGCCAGGTTAAATAACCCATGTTTTAGTTAAAACGTCTATAGAAATATAGGTCTTTTTAACTGGTCATGGAGTTATGGCAGTAGTTTGTTGAACCAAGTTTTTGCGCACCATTTACCGGTCGGCTTCGATCGAGGAGTTTTTCTGTAAATGCTTTTATGAGATTGATTGCTTGGGTGCATCGAACCGCGACTAGATAGTTAGGATTATAGAATGTTAGTATTTGAAGGTTTATAGACACCGTGAATTTTGACTAGGTACGATTAATCACTACATACACTGGCCTGCAAAACTAAGTACTACACTTATAAAATTTCAATTTTTTCTAAACTATAGAAATTAAAAATTTAAAATAAAAAACGTTTTATAGCAATTTTTATCAGCTTTATTAGTTTTTATATACAAAATTTAACTCTTTTTCGAGTCCTTTTTGATTCGAAAGTATATCTTGTGTACTTAAAAAGTTATTGCAATTTTAAAAGTGTGATACTAAGTTTTGTAGACCAGTGTATTATAAAACAAAGTCGCCTGCCGCGTCTGTCCCTATGTATGCTTAGATCTTTAAAACTACGCAACGGATTTTGATGCGGTTTTTTTAAATAGATAGAGTGATTCAAGAGGAAGGTTTTGATATATTAATTTGCCGGCCGAAGCCGCGGGCATCAGCTAGTACTTCAGATATTAAAATACATATCTAAGGAAATGATTAAGCATTAGTCATATGGCTACGCTAAAGTGATGTAAATTCGTAGTAAATTAGATGCAAGATTTGTTTTAGGTGCTGCAAAAAACTTAATTGCAGAATCATGCTAAGTTTTTACAAGCATTACTGACAATGATTAGGAGTTCGTTAAGTAGGTTTAAAATTAGTGCTAAGTAATGATGTTACACATCGAATTATTCTAGTACAGTCTGCTTATAAACATGACTTCTCAGATTATCCAACAAGATTCGCCACTCCTCATTTGGTTGCAGTTGTTCTTATAACATTAGTAGGGGCAACTACAGTACTACACTACACACTACAACTTTACAAGTTATTATGCTTTGTGTCGGTAACTCTAGCTTCGTCTTCTATGTTTTTATGACATTCAAAAGTGCCTGTTAAGATCTAATTTAAATAAATGCTTTGAGTTTGAGTCATTAGAAAAGAAGCCTTTGCTCGCGTGGTCTTCTAAATTTCTCCCATGAGGACGTAGTACCGGAATCATGCATGGTCTACCTGTATCAAATTCCAAATCCCTCCAGAAAGTCGATAATATTTGAATGAATGTCCTCCACCAACTCTCTAAACACCCGAAAACGAAAAGGGATACCCGAAAACCGCTCCCCAGTTTACTTAACCATTTAAATAGTCCTAAATTAGAGTAACAAGACCCTTCTCATTCAACTAAGCAGCATTAGCTAGCTAAAGCCATTGACCGTAAGGGGAATGTCTATCACAATTCGGAAGGCACCCGAACTTAAGTAGACGAATTGGTTAAATGGCTTCTATCAATTTAGGAGCGTGGAATTTGGTATTTTGACCCCCGTTCATGATTGGAGTTTCTATTTGGTGGTTTTTCTATCAAAGGGTTATGATTGTGCATAAAGTGGCTTAATTGATACAGTCAACAGTCTTATTTGAATAGAAATATATAATGCTATGCGTGTATAGTGTACAATTCAGGTTCAGTAGTCGATGTTGGATAATATGCTAGTCATTTGAGAGCATATGAAAAAGCAGTACACGGAGTACACTCAATCTCTCGAAAACCACCCTCGTCAAAAGTCAGGTTAACAAGATAGTCGCAACTATCTTGCTAACGTGACTTGACTTTTTTAGAACCATTTGCATCATAATTTTGCCTAGTTTAGGTAGTACTAATTAAGTAATTACAATTTTCAATTCAAGGTATTATTTCCCGTATTGAATCATATTCAAATGCATTATGGAAATGTTGGTTATGGACGTAACCATTTTAGTGTAATATTTATCCAAATGTTTTTGAATAACTCGCTGTGTTTTGTACCGTAGATTATCTGCTCTAGGGGCATTACCAAGTTCTATAGGGTGAACATTACTGTCACTTACGGGATATTATCCGTGATTGTTCATTATTTTGAGCTCCCGATATTTCGACGCTGTTGCTGTCCGCGCTTGCTTTTAAAACAGATACATCTGCCACCACGAACATCCACGGGAAATCTCTGCGTAGGTCTAGCGTGAGTGGGATCGTTCCATATGTAGCGATCTGTGTGCCATTAGCGGCCACTAACCCATAGGCAGATATTTGGCGAGCCGCTCCTGAATCAGTTCCTCAATGTTCGAAGGTGATTCAAAGCAATTCCTTGCAAGGATCTCAAATCGAAATGATCTACAAGGTAAATATTATAGCCTCTGAAGTACCTCCTCCAAGCCACAACTTAGCCCAATTTTAATGGTTGACTGGCAATCTATTGAATCTTAATCATATTATGATACACTATATATACTTATATATACTTTTTACAAGCTTATGTTTTTTGTCTTCTTTTATTATGGCCTTTGCTTGTGCCAGTCATTATTTCTTGTTACTATTATCCTCGATCAATCCGTTCCTTTATGATTTACTATTTTCATTGTCTTCTAGCATTCATTTTATTGTCATGGATTTCCGCAGAGTAACGCTAGATTCCATAACTTATTGGTCTTATAACACTCAAGAGCTGTTCTAGCGGTTCATTCAGTAATAATGAACAAAACATGATCGAATGCCTCATCGGCTGTTTTTAGAGGAAAAGCTAGCGGCTCTCGCTTATACCCTCTAGCCCATACAAGCGTATTCCCCTATTTTCTCCCTATTAATGGACCGTCAGCCGTGTGGTATCCGGCAGAGTAGAATAGAACCAACCCATTACACTCACGGGTGTCGTATAAGGCGACTAATGTCTGAGGCAGAAAACCTTGCGCCTCCGTAGACCAGAGAATGGGCAGCAGCGTTTTCTGTTAGTCTTTCATCACTGCGATCTCCAATTCGCCTGCCAAGCGTGGAGATTACGGCAAATTCCTCCCATCATGGGAGAGGCTTATGTCCAGCAGTGGACTTTATGGGCTGTTATAGTAGTAGTAGTAATGGACCGTTGAAATTTTGTGATAAATATCGTTTGAACAAAGACTGCCGTTGGTCTAGTGGTTGCAAGCGCGACTGCTGAACATGAGGTCCTGGGTTCGATTCCTAGGTCGGGCAAAGTGCTATTGGGGTTTTCCACCAGGAATTTCTCAGCCACGGAGTCTGAATTTGTGCCCGGTTAATGGCAATAGGTTCGCCCCCTACTACCTACTTGAGACTTTACAACATTAACATTACTAGCGAAATGTGAGCCGTACTATTAGGGACACCTCTATCTAACTCTTCGGGGATTACAGGCGTGATGTTATGTTATGTTTGAACAAAGCCGGCAATTCGCCCGGATTTTTCCAAAATCATTTGCTGTCATACCGTTGGTAATGAGGATAATCACGTCAAAGTTTTGAGAGCAGCCCGTTAGGACATATTTTCTCAAAAAAGACGTGTTTTTTCCGGTCGTGCCGATATTTCTGTACAACTAAATTGTCTTGTCATTAAGGCTTCCGGCACGACACGGACTGGTCTTCGGAAAACTTGGTGTAGTTAAAACTTGAAAAAAGAAACTAGTGCAGGCGATCTTACACAGATTTTATTTGTTTGAGTTGTCCTCATATTCTTCGAGACCAGATGTTGATTGGCTCATTTATTATGAAACGTTTTGTAATAGTTTTCACTAAATTTAATATCTGGAATATGTATCAACTACTACCCAAATCCGTCAACGAGTACTAAAACCCTCAATGTCATTGAATGCTAAATTGCCGCTCTGATGACCACAGTTCACAGACCAGACGCGATTATCAACGCGTACAACAATAGTAATATTATAATCATTTCATAAATCATAACACAGGCGTGCAGTTTACCCGAAATAATGATACATATTTCCTCAATAATTATTACAATAACACAAAGCGTTGCATCAAACGACGCGATGCGTCAAAATATAATTATCAGCTGGGCTAACGTGTTCGGCCCTCCGCAGACAGAGTGCCAGTCAGTTGGAGCTCGCCACACGGGCCTCACGTGCGCGACCTAACGGACACGACACACACGTTCATTCAACTTCCCAAACTATTTGTTTATCATCATAACAATTATAACACTTCTCAGTTACGCAAGCGACCGACAGATGCGATGCAACTTCGCCGCGAGCCCTCTAACGCTAACCTAACCCAGTTTAACTAACCGCGCGAACTCAGCACCGATATAAAACTTATCAATAAACGAAATGCAAGCACGTGCTCACCCCTCGCGTTACGCGGCCGTTGTCCAATCGTAGGAGGGCGAGGGCTACCGGCGAGTCTCGGCCAGCCAATCGCGGCTCATCTACGAATTTACCACGAAAACCGCCGATCCCGACCGACAGGAGCCGAAGTGCGCATCGACTACCCCCAGTGCCGCTTCAGCCCCCAACATGGCGACAATGGTGGCCTCGCCCGCCAACCCGGCCGTCACAAAAAAGCCCTCTATCAAGAAATACAAAGCACCCACGCCGCCGCGGAATATTATCACGGAAGACGAATGTGAAAGTGAAAAAGACAAAGAGAATGCAGTGCAACTCGACAACGAAAATGACGCAAGTGATGATTGTAAACAAACAAAACCGGAACCGGCGGACGAGAAGCCGGCGCCGGAGAAGGGATCGCCGCTAGTGAAAAAGTTGGGTCCAAAAATAAACGGGAGTGTTGACAGGAGTTCTGTGTTGTCTAAGGCGGCGATGTTCGAGACGGGCAGCCCGAAGGCGAAGGACCCGGCCGAAATGTCTCTCAGGGAACGTAAAGCGCTCTTTGAGAAAAACAAGGGCGCAGCGATCGTTCCGAAGGCCCCCTTCGGCCAAGCACCCTCCGCCAAGTCCCTGCATGGGGACAACAAAGGTAAGTTCAAATTTTAATATTTGCTGCCAACAATGAAGAACATGCTAACTCCTTGACACACAATTATTTCGAATTTATGGTCTGAAACTAACATAAACAGTTTTTTTTTGCGCTCCGGTGTTACGCAGTTGCCGAGATTTTTCTGTAGCTGTTAATTGATTTAATTGCTGTCTAACGTTTACACGCAGCTGAGCAGACGATAATGTATTGTGAAACGAAACGAATTATGTATTGTGCAGCTAATTCGTAGATAACGGACACTAGATTAAATATTAATGAGAAAAATACTTGTCCCAAATCTAATTCGGAACAAAAACAACAGAGAATTGTTCCTTTATTGATAACCTACATAACTTTAGCCCGTTCCTGATAATCTTATAACAATCAACAATGGTTTCATCATGATCATCACATCATACATGCAAAAGTGTTGCAATTTTTCGCGAATTGAATAACGAAAACAATAAAAAATAATTGAAATGTCATGTCGTGCTGCATGCAGATTCGGTCACTACCTTCGTTTTTTGGGCAGTATCAGAAACCGGATTTTCTCTGAATAAAGATACTTATAAGATAAAAGTTTTTATTGGTTGTTCGTCTGTATTGGTATTTAGATGTTATCGATATGCCCCCAGGGTAAATTGGTATCTAATTTATTTGACGTATCCGGAGACAAAAAGTCATGGTATTATTAGTTTTGGTTAGATTTTACGTCATAACTGTTGTTATAACATCTAAGTATATTAACCTATAATTTTACCACTGCTGGGACACATGACACCTCTTGTAAAAAGGAAGTGGGTTGTGTTCCACCTCGCGGGCTCACAATTTTGGATCTAGGATATGCCGGTTGCCTTTCGATGTTTTTCTTCAACAGCTGTAATAATCTTTTAACTATCATAAATTAAACAATATTATTATTTGTTTTTATGCCCACACTTCGTTAAATAAGACTTTATTTGTATTTAATTACTTCGTTTAAATGATGGAAGCACGTTTAACATTATGTATTTGTTACATTTGTCTATTTTTCCTCGACCCAAATTCCGTCGCCTACTGTGCTCAGGGTCACAAGGCCGATTCCCGTATCGTATCGGGACAAATATTTTACTATTTATGGGTGTTTATTTAGGGCATTGGACGAACTTGTTGTAACACATGTTGTACAATGTGGGTGCTAATAATATAGGCAATCCCATAAGAAAAAAAAAATACTCAAAAAAAATTGGAACACTATTCTGGAAACTTAAGCATGGTATGTCATTGTCAATAAAAAATATCGACTCGGAACACTTAAAAGCTGTACAAGAATAATATCATATTCAGTTCATGGTTCATTGACACCTAGTCCCATCCAATTTAAAAAATTCACCACACAATACTTTTTTATGAAATTTTAAACCGAGATTTTACCCTTTCCTCTAGAGTCAAAAAGTAACCCCCGTGCAAAAAAAATACCACCAGAATACTATGTATTATGATTTGCAACGTATAGCCAAGGTCCACTACCTCAGGTCATGTCAAAGACCTTTGGTGTCAGTCATACTGGTTCTGTTACGTCACGCTGCAGCCATAACGATCCCTTTGACATTTCTGCTTTAATAGGTTTAGCTAGCCTTAATTGAAGAGGAAAATATTTATCATATCATGACCATTGACTTTTCAAATCCATTGCATAGTGTAGTGCAAGATGAATGTTTTGTTGCGCAAGATTAACTGAAAATTTAAGTAAGAAGCTTAAGGGCCTATACCCCCTCAAATGGCTTAGCATGATCCTCCGTTACGCCTAAAAGACTGCAGCATTAATTTTGAAATAAATATATCCACTGAACAGCGATCGGTTCACTAACTTCCCGATTCCATAAACTTTTCTCTATAGAAAAAAATCCAAAGTTACCTCCAAATCGAACAATAAACCGCTGGTATTCAAAAAGTACTTGAAATTAGATCATGAAACTTTGCATACTAACTGAACTATAAAGCAGGTCTTATGTGTTTTATTTTTTTTGTCCAATTAATAGATTTTTTGTAAATCGCAAAAAAACACACATTTCGCACTATTCGGCCGCAGTGACTGACGTAAAAACCGCTTTGTAGTACAAGCTGATTAGAACTTTTTTCTAACAGAATTTCAAACGAAGTTTGAACCACCACAAATAGAGTTGCTAATTTTAGGGTTAGAAGGGCCTTAACTTGACAGACTCGTTGGTCACCGCAATCACGACTGTTGAGCAAGAGGTCCTGGGTTCGATTCCCGGGTCGGGAGATTTATTATTGGGTTTTCCCATCAAGAATTTCTCAGTAGCAGCTATGGAGTCTGAATTTGTGCCCGGTTGATGGCAATAGGCCCGCCCCCTATTGCATGGTATGTAAACATAACTAGTGAAATGTGGGTGTACTATTAGGTCCTCTACCTTACTCTTCGGGAATTACAGGCGTGATTTTATGTAGCTCGTGCAACTCTCTTTACTGAAAGTCTTAGGGCAACCGCTCACTTGAGACAAAACTGTCTTGAGACAGACTATTTCCCTACTAGTGCGAACGAGACAGAGACTATTTATCTCTCGCTCGCGCTAGTAGGGAAATAGTCTGTCTCAAGACAGTTTTGTCTTAAGTGTGCGGTAGGCCTTAATTCTTTACTCAACTTTAATGGTGAATTTAAATTGGCTAGCAAAACTGCAGACGCAAAAAAACCGTATCACAAAAATACTGATAAATACAATACCTGCGGTCGTTGACCCCAAAAAAAATTACATGTAAGTATCAATTTTTTTTTTGTGTCCCATTACGTCTCCCAGTTTTGCTTTAGTAGATTTTATTTAGCACTGTAACAACGCTCCATACATTTGTGAGTAGAACATGTTTCTTTTGGGATGTTTTAATATCGTCGGTAAGTTCAAATACCAACATTCCTCTCCTTTCGAATAGAATAAAACCCGTCTAGACGTCTAGAAAGGTCATTCGTAAAACGGTCAACGTAGCATCCGACTTGAAAATATCTAGAGATATCCAAATCCAGACTGACAACTTATCCACAATTTTTTGCACTGTATCTGGTTAAAATATTAAATATTATTTAATTGGATGATAAATATAATTAACTATGAAATTTTAAATTATGTATATATGTATATTGTGTTGGCAATAAAGGCTTAATAATAAAAAAACCGGGCAAGAGTGAGTCGGACTCGCACACCGAGGGTTCCGCACAAACTTTATTGAATGAAAGGTAAATTGCGGTTTACAATTTATGACGTATTAAAAAAAACTACTGACTAGATCTCGTTCATACCAATTTTCGGTGGAAGTTTACATGGTAATGTACATCATATATTTTTTCTTAGGTTATTTATTTTCTTATTTTAGAAGTTACAGCGGAGTGATATACCCCACACGTATGGGTTTGATGAAAAAAAATATTGAGTTCCAGTTCTAAGTATGGGGAACCCCCAAAATTTATTGTCTTTTTCTATTTTTGTGTGAAAATCTTAATGCGGTTCACAGAAAACATCTACTTACCAAGTTTCAACAGCATAGTTCTTATAGTTTGGGAAAAAATTGGCTGTGACATACAGACATGATGCATCTACAAGGATTCCGTTTATTGCCATTTGGCTACGGAACCCTAAAAACCTATACAGCGTGTATCAAAAATGCGTGATCATATTTAAGGTTGTGATAGACTGATATACCATCAAATTGGACAACTTTCTTAATAGGCCCTTCTTAGTATCATGATTGTGACAGCTGTCTCAAACATAGCTATTGACATTTTGTAAGGGACGTATGAAAGAGGTAGCCGAAATGGTTTCTGAGTAACCATATTCAGCAAGAAAAGGAAAAAAAAATGGAGTTCTTTCATCACGCCCCAATTTTTCAGCTACCGAGTTTTCGTGCTGAAAATGTTTGCTAAAGAACCCTCAGGGTTTCCCTTACAATATTATCTAAAACTAGCACTTCGTCCGCGATAATTTATTAATATGCATAATATAAATATAATTTATAATTTGTAGCTTTCTGCCTGTAAATGATTTTTTAGAATTGGATCATTTGTTTCAGAGGTTTCCCCCTACAAACTTACAAATAAATTCCTATAATATCATTAAAAATATGACCACACGTTTCTTATACACTCTGTATAGTATCAGGTCATAACGTCTTCGATCGATTCTCTCTGTACAGAACGATGCCTGGAACTTTTTGTTGCCATTCTTAAATCGATTTGACTCGATAACTAAGTACATAATCGACTAAGTAATAAGTAGGTGAGAAGCGATACAAGTTACGTGCAAGTTTTTTGTTCCGAATACTTGAAAGTGTATTCACCTTATGTATCGGTAGTAGATTAGTTTTATGGGTCTATTGAGTTTTTTTGCCAATAAATTCTGCAGTACCTATGTACTCAAAGAGTTATTTTACCGTAAAAATTTGTTTTGCGTAATGTTTGAATATCTAAGCATGTAATTTATACCGTAAAAATATCTATTTCTATGTTAGTTTTGAGACCCTTAGTAAAATAGCAGATAAAGATAAATATTTAAACATGTGTAGATAATATACATGGTATGATGTTTACTATAGGTGTTACAGGATAATTCTTTGGCACAACATTTTTGACCATGGCTGGTGTACAAATTAGGTCGGAAGACTATTAGGTCTCAAAAAATAATAAAAAATTATACAAAGTTTAATAATAAAAAAAAATAACATTAATATTAAATAAAAACCAATTGGTAAATATTCATGCGATTCAAAATAAATATAATAGATTCAATCAGTATATCAGAGCGATTTGTCATTTTAAAATTTAATGACATAGTAGGCTTTTCCTGCCAGTATTTTTTAAATGTTTTCTTAAACTGTTGTGTATTTAGTTTTTTTTTACACAGATAGGGATATTGTTATAAATTATCGGTGCTTTGAGAGCAGCGGTGGCCCAGTGGTGGCCGCCCCGACTTACGAACAGTAAGTCGTGGGTTCGAACCCAGGCAGGCGCATTACTTTGTGTAATTTATTTCATCACCACTGCTCTCAAAACGGTGAAGGAAAACATCGTGAGGAAACCGGCATGTCCTAGAACCAAAAAATTCGAAGACATGTGACATCTACCAACCCGCACTGGGCCCGCGTGGTGGATTATAGCGCGTTCCCTCTCATAGAGAGGAGGCCTGTGTCCCAGCAGTGGAAACATTAATAGGCTGATGATGATGATGATGATGGTGATCGGTGCTTTGCATATAACGGTTTTATACAGTAGTGCTGTCTTAGCTGGCTGAACACGAAGTTTACTATTATCCCGGCGATTTCGTATTACAAGGTCCGTTATTCGAGGCAGAGGCTCACCATAGATCCCTTCTTCTGCTTAGCGTGTCGATGACAATGCAAATTGAGTCGCCCGAAATAGACCCTGGGGGCTTAAAATGGCCTCTTTAGCAGAATCATAACAGGATAGTAATATGAATCACGTTCCAATTCTTAAAATGGTCACAAACGCAGTTAATTTTACGAATTATCAGCGATCATTTTACGAATTGTAACGTAATTCATGTCATTGTCTTATTATGATTTTCCTAAAGCGGCCTTTTAGGCACCATGATATGACTTTTTGCACGTCTAGCGAACTTAAAAGACACACAGACTCAAGAGCACATTATTAGAATAAATACGACATTACATAAGCAAGTTAATTCATACTTCCCGTGGAAGTGGCCTCAGCGTATCATTAACATCAAATTAAAACCACAGGGGAGCTAGCAGAAATTGAACAGTGCGTTCACCAGTATTCACCACCTGCAGTGTTGCTATTTAAGTTCTAAATCGCCATTGGTGGATAACATAATGTGGGGATTACTGTAATTATGTTGGATTCTTTATTAGCTGTAAATATATGCTTTAAAGGTTATGTCACATAAGTCCTGTAATTTATTTGCTTATTAAAATTGTCGTCCATTGTTTTTATTAAATACTGCCTCGTTGGACTAGTGGTCGCAAGCGCGACTGCTGAATATGAGGTCCTGGGTTCGATTCCCAGGTCGGGCAAAGTGTTATTGGAATTTCTCAGTAGCAGCCACGGACTCTGGATTTGCGCTCGGTTGATGGCAATAGGCTCGCCCCCTATTACATGGGACTGGCGTAATGTGAATGTACTATTAGGTACACCTCTGCCTATCCGTTCATGGATTACAGGCGTGATGTTACTTCTGGCAATTTAAATTGGTCTACGTTGCTTAGCGAATCATTAGTTTTAACAAGCGTTCAGTCTGGACAGTTTCATTGTATAAGTTTACCTTGTATTAAGATAAATCGTATAAGTATTTGAAATTTTGAAATTGATATATTGATTTCCTTTTTAATAAAGCAGTAATGTCTGTATTCACACACTTGCATTTCTTATGTACCCCATAATTCTGAAAAGACTTGTTTACTTGAGTGAGGCTGCTACGTGACTTTAAGTAGAACAGAATCCTGTGTCATACAATTTTTCCATGAATACCATTATGTATTGTTAAAATAATACAAAAATTGCATAATCTGCAAAATATCCTCATACGTATAATTCATTCAGTATTCTAGTACTTACCTGGCAAAACAAAACGTATGCTTAACAGGAAAATAATAAAATGAATACTGATCAGGTGTTTTTCCAGGAAAAAAATATACCTACAGGTGGTTACCCAACAACCTGAACATAAAAATGCTTTTAACTAATTGTTGTCTGAATTAATACGACTACAGTACCGGATATCATTCATAAAACAAAAACTTGAATTGGAGAAAAATGTCGCTCTTAATTCTGTGTGCCAAAAGGCATTGAGTTCTGGTTCTGAATCATACAAAGTTATGCTTCCTGGATATCAGGTAAAAAAGACTTTGGATACTAAGGGGCCGCCTCCATGAGCGAGCGAATCGCGGCGATTTAACGTATTTCTATACGATAATATCGCCGCGACTCTCTCGCTCGTATAGACAGACGGCCCAAAAGAGAGTGTATAGAAAAACGTGGCAAGGACGATAACATCGCTGCGACTCTCTCGCTCGTATAGACAGACGGCCCAAAAGAGAGTGTATAGAAAAACGTGGCAAGGACGATAATATCGCTGCGATTCTCTCGCTCGTGGAGACGGCCCAAAAGAGAGTGTATAGAAAAACGTGGCAAGGACGATAATATCGCCGCGATTCTCTCGCTCGTGGAGACGGCCCAAAAGAGAGTGTATAGAAAAACGTGGCAAGGACGATAATATCGCCGCGATTCTCTCGCTCGTATAGACGGCCTAAAAGAGAGTGTATAGAAAAACGTTGCAAGGACGATAATATCGCTGCGATTCTCTCGCTCGTGGAGGCGGCCCCTTAGGGTACGGAATACGGATGCTGGTGAAATTCCAAGCAGATGAGACATTTTAGTTAATATTCTCTGGGATGTCAACGATCGATCCTTGTGGTGTTACTCAATGATATTCTAGTAAACAGATATATGTTGAGAACGCGCGATCGTAAAGACTCGAAAACGGCCCAATTTGGTTCGTATTGCCTTTATTCTGCGTCACTGCCGTATATCAAGGTAGTTAAGGTTTATATTAAATTGTTGTCTTCAAATGCTGTCCGCTGCGCCTCCAGCGGTGTGTGCTGGGCCTATGTGAGCTGCCACTGCCGCGCGGAACACTTTTTCGGTTGATTTGTAGGTGTATAACATCTGTTTATTAGAATATCATTGGTGTTACTACTATTAGAAATATCCATAGGCAGCCTCTAGTCATCAGGTGGGCTCCTGCTTGTTTGCACATTATACGGGGTGGAGCAGGACACCGACGCGAAAACGGTTACCAAGTATTTAGTACATCATTCTGACTTCTCTGAGCCCCCCCAAATAGGCGTTTTTTAAAAACTGTTAAAAAAAAAACAGACTAATTGATAACCTCCTTTTGGGAGTCGGTTAAAAATGTTTGTTTCCTACAAAAGTGCAATACCTAAGTTCAAAATGTATGGAGCAGCTGATTTTTTTTATAACCGACGAAAAATTGTGTGTGCCTCGAAATGGTTTACTGAATCCTGCGATATTTCTGATTTAGTACACCAGACACCCTGTTGTATTTGTTCTCGCTATTGAAAGCATTGTTTCTTTGCTAAATTACCACCATTAACCTCAGCTGTTTGACAATAGACATTATTCAAAAGATGACACACTTTCATTTTTTCTTCTCAATTGAAAACTGACAAATTAGGACCACCCAAATATGGGTCCATCCGAAAGTCTTTGAAAACATATTTAGCACTTCCTACCTACGTCTGGACATTTAACGGTAATGAGCATTACTTTTTTAAACCAGCACACAATATTTGAACAATAATAACACGGTTTCGCAACAAATAATAAAATATTGATGTATTTCGTTTGAGTTTGACCCGGTCGATTAATTAGCAAGTCTACATCGAAAATGGTGATGTACAAAGGCCCATTGAGGTATCTTGGATGGGTTCACAAACATTTAAACTCGCATACACAAACAACCACACCCGGAACAAATACCTGGTAGGCCATACAACTATTTGTTCCTTGCGGGAATCGAACCCGAGACACGCAGTGCAGCAGGTAATCGCTTAGTCATTGCACCAACCGTGCCATCTTAGAAATGGGAAATACGTCAAATGATTTTACGAGGATACTTTTGCCAAGCTTTACAAATCATGTTATGAAGACATCCAATATCATGGGCTGTTATAATAAGATATATTTGCCCATAACCTGAATGTATAAATTCTGCGCAATAAACGTCCCATAAATGCTTCATCTTCATAAATTTTACAATATTTTCCATAATAAAGAGCACACGTGGTCACCGGTTGTGGGAATAATCGATATACTCGTATAGCCAAGTATTTTAAAGAAATCTGTAGTACGCTTGAATTTGGCCTTATTCTTCTGAAAACAGAGTTGATTTTCGCTTACACACTGTCGAACATGTGGTGCTCTGATCATATACCTAGTAAACTTATAATGATAGACAATTAAGTTGCTATGCTTAACCACAAGATAACATAATTCTGTGATCTCAAGTATAAAAATTATACCTATATGTATGAAAATTTGTTATAAGATTGATTATCCAAGAAATTATACAGGGTCTTTAACTAGCCAGCAAAACAGACGTGAGGCTGCGGAGTTTCTCCGTATTTAATCTTGTATAAACAGGAATAAGTAAGACCCACATTGGGTTAAACGTAAACTTCGTGAGGAAACGGCATGTCATTAAACCAATCAATTGAAATTCGAAGACATTGGAGCTCGTGGCTAAATAATAACAGCGGCTCGGCTCGATCTTTAGGTAAAGTCGCGCTTGCCTAAGTTGGTCAGTAGATGGTTCACCACTCATTACATACCGAGTTCCTCCGTGCCTCGGAAAGCACGTTAAGCTGTTGGTCCTGGCTGTTATTTATAGATCTTGGACAGCTGTTACAGGTAGACAGTGGTCCGAAACTCTGACAGCCAGTTATACTAAGAGGTATCGTATTACCCAGTGGTAACCGGGTTGTGGAGGTCAGATACGTAGTCGCTCCATGTAAAATACTGGTATTCAGCTGCATCCGGTTAGACTGGAAGCCGACCTCAACATAGTTGGGAAAACACTAGGCAGATCATGATGAAATTTGAAGACAAGTGACAATGGCCAACCCGCACTAAACTCGCTTGGTGGATTACAGCCCAATCTCCCTTCATAGTAAGAAAGCCCCAGCACTGGGAGGCAACAATATCAGATGTATAAAAGCAAATACAGTAAATACTAAATAGACCAGTGCAGATACAATAGGCATTGTAGGGAACCCTCTCCACGCGAGTTCAAATCGCGCTTGACCGGTTTTTTTTTACACCAGCAGAAAGTAGAGATTTCAACAAACAAAAAGCCCACCGACTTTTTAAAAAAAGCAGATATTTTGACGTGAAGATTTTCGTTTGAAAATTAGGATGCTTTTTCGATATTAAGTCAAAATAAGGTGAAAAAAATAAATAATTTGGATAAAAAAAATACAGTGTGTTAGGGACATAAAAAGGTCAAGTTTCTACTAAATTTCGTGAAAAAAAAAATTGGTTTGTAAAAGATAAAAAAAAACCAAAACCTTGGTTATTTGATTTTTTCACATACATTTTGAGGTTTTGTGAAAAAAGTGTAAATACTAAAGTTGTAGATCTTTTTATTACCTATAACTTTGCAATTTATTTTTTTCCATAAGACTTGCAATTGTGCCGGAAATCGAGATAAACCGTTTTTATTCCCTTAAACCACCTTAACCCACTTCCCGAGCTTTGATCGCCCCTAAATTATTTTTCCTTTCATTTTTGTTACGAGTATATTCTCTTTCTTTTCCAATGGGTTTCATTATACTATGAATTTTTTCGTTTTCAAAAGTTATCTGCACTGGTCTATAAGCTGGCGACAGTTACAAGTCGTCATTTCTATGATTTGCAAGAAGCTTGCGTTGTTTGACCGCAATGTTGCCTGATGGAAACCACAGCCTACTAGGTTAGCACGTCTCACTCTTTGCAAATAATATAGTCTAGCTACACAAAAGAAGACAAGTTTTGACAGTTTTACTAATCGTAATAGAGTTATCAAACCAAGAAGAACCACCATACATGCGCTAATAGGCGAGACGACAAAAAAAACTAATTAGTCCGTCAGTTAGATTATCAAAAAATATTTGACACGTATTTTTTCTTTTGTTACGTAATCCAAAATTGACGAAGATACGACGCGTTTAAAATGCTCAATACGTCACGCCTAGGTATAATTTTTAGCTAGTTCTGACGTCACGAGCCCCCACTCCCGAGTTTTGATGCGTTTTATCTTTGTCAATATTCATTGATTTACAAAAACAAAAAATACGTGTCCATTAATTTCCAATACTCTAACTGACGGACTTTTTAAGAATCATAAATATGCTCGAAAATGCTAGACACATTATAATCTGCATCAGTAACCTACAGTAACACATTCGTGAAATTGGCTCAACCCGCTCAACCACTCCATGGTAATCTAAAAAGAGGTAGTAGATCTATATTTTCTAAATAATTAAGTATAGGCTCCTCAGAAACCCACTTTTAAAAATATGGTTGAAACTGGACACTGGACAGCAACTAAGTTCATCATCATCAGCCTATAATGTTCCCACTGCTGGGACACGGCCTCCTCTCAATAAGAGGGAATGGGCTAAAATCCACCACGCGGGCCCAGTGCGACTAAGTTCATGTCTACTTAAGTATTTTCTTGTCTGGTTCTCAAGTTCCATTCAGTATCGACAGCCAGACAAATCAATCGGCGCAGTAGCTCCGAGCGATTTGAAAGACAATAACATCTAAGTACAGTTACTGCTAAGCCGTTTCACATTATTGGCTCGTAAAGACGTATTGGCTATTACTCTGGTTTTCCCCTTATTCTTGTGTTAGACGAACAGATTGTTAGGCCCACTTGTACGAATAATCATTTAAAAGGTTCAGCACTAAAAAGAGCTAAATATCGTTCTGTCTCTGCGCTGATGGCACCACAGGTGAATAGCTCGGAATATTGATTGCTTGTGTCTCGGAAACGTGACGTATGCAAGATTTTGTCTCTTACCATATCTGCTTGTTTGTATTGATGCCAGCTTTTGATATAAACAGGTGATGAGCGTGGCCACAATTTCGAAAAAAAAAAAAAAATTGGTGAACGAGTAGGCAGTGGAGAGACTCTTGCATCCGTTGTAAAACAACTTGCAATATGTTAAAATCTCGCCAAACAGATGTCGCTACTAATCCATGTTGTCAAGTTATGCGCGTGAGTTTCCGCACTTAAGGCTGATGCTCCAGAGTAGCCCGCGAAATTCAAATTTTCTTACGTTTTTTGCAATTTTCAGGGCAGTGCTAGGTTGTATATTGATTAAAATATTATTTGCGGCTGCAAGACGTATGTAGTTACAGAATTATAATCATCGAAATCATCAATACAACCCTCCAAGTTCATAAAGGTGTAGAAATTACTTTTTCTGCTTTTTTTTTGTTTCCTAATTTTTTTAAGAATTTCGCGGGCTACCGTGGAGCATCCACTTTAACCGTTTTTGGCATTTTAAGTTGGTAAATAAATAAAAGTGTGTCCGAACATTTAAGATACTTAATATTGTCGCCATCGGGTCTGACTATTAGTAATATAATAATTATGTAAAATACTGCAAAAAGCCTTGGGCTGGAATTTTAGATTCCGTGGAACAAACTTTGAATAGAATCCTATTAGCAGTTAAACACATCACCAACCTTTTCAAAGGAGTCTAAACTTATTGACAGCTTCATTTACTTACTACTTATAGAAAACCACGCACAACGATTCCAATAGAAGTTTTAAGTGCCTTAAATAAAGTTAATATGCCTATAGGATGTATAGCAATCCTCTAACAAAACTTCAACAGCTTCAAAAAACATTCCTCCCAGCTATTCAAACTTTTTACTAGCCATAACATCCCGGTTGCCGCCTGTTCCGTCAGTTGCGTAATGCTGTATCGACAATAGTCAATTCAGTATTGAGCTCGGCTTGACTAACTAACGGAACGAATCTGGTCGTAGGGCTGCTAACTTGGAGCCCTGAAGTCTTACATATTGATAGTACAGAAAAAGTTAGTGCTTTAAGACCTAAAAAAAATCTGTCGATTCTTTCAAAGATTTAACTATCTATCATTCTGACTGTTTGGTTTTGTATGACTATCATTCTATACTTAATTTATGGACTTATGATCGTAAAAACTGCTTTAAAATCGCTGTTACTAAAAATAATCTGCCAATAAAGGAAAAACTTGTGTTTTGGTTGTCTAGAGATTACCAAACATTTTCCAATGGCGCTACTGAAAGAAAAATTGTAATGCCCTTCTACAAATCTCTCTTAAACAAGTTTGACGCTTCGCTATTGGTGCCATTTCCCGAAGAGAATCCAGGAAGTATCGGCTTCTTAGGCGCCTTCGAGTCTGAGACACAATCCGTCGAACTGCAGGCTTACTGAAATGCAAATAACTCACAAGCATCCTGGTTCTACAGTTGTTTAACACTGTCAACTACAATGGTCTATTGGAGCTCGAGTTTGCTATGTAACGGAACGTGATTTAGACGGTAGGGCTGCTAAAACCTTAAAGCAATATGGATTGACATTATTATAGTAATAAATCACATGAGTCAATAGATAAAGCAGTGGCTCCAAATTTTTGAAGTAGTCCTTTATCTAAGCCTTGTGAATTGAACAACCCTTCTGTGGTAGATAAGATATTGCCATAATTCTTCAACAGCGTAATTTCTTCCTGATATTGTTTGACTTCATTAAAAATCATGATCAAAACAACCTGTCTAACGATATTGATAGAGCTAAAAGTGACCCTGAACTACGCAAAAAAACATTTTTTGTTTTAAAAATAACAGCATCATACGGTGGTTGGTATTGGCAACCCTGCCCGTAACACTTGAATGACCCCAGTCTGTGCCGATCCGTCGATTCTGGTGGCAACACGAGAGAAAGTCGAAATGACGCGAAAAACTGTCCGAACTGTTTATTTGTGAGATGCTCGTGTTTCTATGTTCTTGTATGTCACTGAAGTAGAACATACCTGTTCTCGCTCGAACATTCTTTGGAAAAAGCTGTTAGAAAAGGTTTCCTGATTAAACTGAAGTCGTGAAAGAATTTCACCTTAGTCATGATCGAATCTAGGTTTCAATCATGTAATTATATTCTTTATTTAATAGAGAACATGATTCATTGACATTACAAGAAATACTAACAATTTCAAATAACTTTTGACTAGGTATTGCTTGACCAGTCAACATCATCATCATCAACATAATCGATTAAAAATATTTCAACTCATCAAGCCATCTGCCCTTATCTCAATTTATTCGGGGTCGGTTCTTCTTCCATACTTCTCTATATCTCATCATCTCAATAGTCACTTCCTTTCTAGCTTTATCGTCCTTCACACAAGCCATCCATCGTTTACAAACAAACTAAAAAAAAAAACTCACTACATTTTCCTACTTAATCCGGATCACACGTCGTTACCACGATAACCGATTACCACTCTCAAAATATTCGAACTACCCACTATAATTAACACAAGACCTATTTTCAAAACTGCCAATTCACCAAAGATTCTCCACCGAAAATAAACGCTTAGATAAGTGTCAATAAATTGTTGACCCAATCCAAAAATGTAAGGTCTTCAATCATCCATTTGTCTACCGGTCTTAAGATGACGCAGTGGTAAGCTAATACAAAACTAATGTAGTCGAAGTAACCTTGCTTATTATTATGTCATCATTACGGATGTAATCGGCGCCTGCTAGCACGCACATACAGTCACACAAGAAGCCATTAAAGCTTATTTTAGGATATCATCGAGGTTTACGACGTAGATCTTGCTGGGATTAAACTGGCGGGAGAATTGCAGTTCTGTAAGCGACATTCGTCCTTATAATATGTCCGATAACTTTGATCCGGGTGGTTGTCTGAGTGACTTGAGGATTTTGGTCAAGACGGTAGGCGTGGTCCAGGCGTTCTAAACATACGGTAAGCACTGCAGTCTTCGGTGGAACGCACTGGCAGTTACATTAACACACGCATAGCAACAGGCCATGATAATGTTAAGATGAATCTGTCATATTATACCCTGTCAATGATACTTATTGCTTTGATAACTTCCCAGAATAATTTCGTCTGTCTAAATATCAATGTATTCTGTTTCGAATTCTTCCCATCAATTGTCAAAAAACTTTCTCAAATTCACTTAAAGCATTGTCAGTCTGTTTGTTACACGAGAAAATTTGTGTCAATGATATGTTAGGTTACATGCAACATGCAATCAGTACAGATCATTAGAGACATAGCCCACAAAATGATGTGTTATTAGTAATACTATTACCGAAACTACTGCTGTTCCGGCCGGTGTCATAACTGGCGGGCTTATTCTGAAAATACTCTACGTGAGTGTATGGGAATTCAGTTGCAATGTCAACCGTTAACTGTAGTAAACTCAATATTGTTTTTAAACTGACATGGTCACTAACATTATCATTAACACTACAAACGGGATTTTCAATATTGTTTTTAAACTGACATGGTCACTAACATTATCATTAACACTACAAACGGGATTTTACCCATGTTTACTGTCTGTTTTGGTAATATCGGGAACTCAACAGACAGCTAGTAAGAGTGTTTTCGCACTACGTCCGATTTGAGTCCGATCTGTACGTACCCGTGAAAATACACTACAAAACAAAATCGGATGACGGAAGCCGGATCAAATGCGTAAACCACCATATAAATAGTTCTACGACTACTCCGGACCGGATTCGGATCGGACGTAATGCGAAACCGCTCTTAACATGATAAATATCCAGTTTCTGGTGTTAATGAAATGTCTGTGAAAACAAAAGAGAGTAGATGCGAGTTTACTACATTATGTAGTAAACTGGCATCTACTCTCTTTTGTTTCGGCTCTAGCAATTTATTTGGAGTCGAAACAGCATGTATTCTTCCATACATTCTGTAAGTCGTAGTTTCAGGTAACCCTTTTTCTTGGTATATTACCTTTTAAAGCACAAACTAAGCATATGAGAAAAATTTGCCTTAGTACAACAGCAGCAAGTTTGATGAGGACAAACTTCTTTAGCGTCTTCGTGAAGGTTTTTTTTTTAAAGTAAAATAGGCCTGATGTATTTAAATGCAAAATTACGTGGATCACAACACAAGGCTAGTAGAATCACGATGAATTACATTACTAGACGCTAAAGCATTGAATCCTCAATCACGAACGCCCATCAGAATGACAAGGCGTATTTTATCTATCAATCTCAACTTCAGTAAAAAGCCGCAAAAGGCTAAGCGGATAAACAGAAGTCGTTTGATAAATCTATCGTCAAGTACGTGAGCTTAAACCACTCAGGGTAAAAGAACTCCTTAGAGTTTTTGCTCGAGTTAAAAGCAGGTTCCAGACCGGTTCGTATGATTACTAAGAAGGTATACATCCTAATGTTGTAGGCTTGTGACACAAAAGGCATGTGCCAAAATAAATACAATTACCCCTTGTTCTTAGAACTTTCAAAGTGATTGAGATGCTTTCTCGAAAATAATACTCAAAATATAGTGCTTTATGGTTCTCTTTGGTGCTTGAAGGAGATGAGTAGATATTTGGGAAATTACCTGTGGAAATTTCATTAAAAAGACAACATGGCGGCGTTCGTTCCTAGTTTGGCACTCAAAAGATCCATGTACCACCGTGCAACATGGCGGTCGACCACTTTTCAACTTTATAACTCAGTGCATACGGTTGAAAATTGGTCGACCGTCAGTGAACTCTGTAGTACACTTGTTCCATGTCAGTTTTCCAAGAACTTTCAAAGCGACAAACATGCTTTCTTGAAGATATTACTCATACATGGTGTTTATTTTTTATTTCCTGCAGTTTTGTAGTCAGGGTCAACAGCTATAAGCCTTGGTCCTGGTAGCACAAGGCTAAAGATTCTAGATCAATTAGTCACTGAATCATTTTGCATTTGAGTCAGCTATTATCAGCATCTTCAGCCTTTCATTCGTTATTATGTTTTTTTAGCCATTTCTCTGCAGCAGGCCTGAGTTTAGATCTGTGCCCAGTTGATGGCAATAGACTCGCCTCCTATTTACTTGAGACTTAGACATAACTGTTGAAATGTGGTTGTACTATTAGGAGCAGAATTCCTTCGAGAATTACAGGCGATATGTTTTGTGTTCCATTTATCTATACTTCCTACTTCCGCTTTTAACCGGTTTGTTTTAATAATTTTATGCAAAAATTCGAAGCCAGAATAGTACTCCAAATAGGGCTGTCGAAAGTGCTACTATATTGCCGAAATTAAGTGATGTCGCATCGCCTAATAGCAGGTGAACAAGGCTAGCAGGCGCCGTCAACCTTGAAACCGCAGATGGTTTACAGGCAAAGAGGCCCTTTTTGACCGCAGTAGACTTTTTTATTTTATGGATGTTTTAATAAAAACGGGACATATGAGAATATTGTAAAAACAGGAAATAAAAATAATCGTTGCGAAAACAGTTATAAAACGGCAGCTGTGTCTATCGCAAATTCAACCAGTTACGACATTGTAAACATTAATTGCATTGATAATGAAAACGACACGCTATCAGACAATTTTCTAGTGAAATTAATAGCTCGTTAACACGACAAATCGGTCATCGGAACTGAACAGATACAAAGCAGTGACGCGTAAAAATGCGACAATAGGTCTCTTATGCCCATGACAGACGCTTCATTTTGGTGACTCATATTTGTTTCGTTCCATGTTCACACAACATTGATATACATAGGAATTAACGTTCATTTGATTCTTTTATTTATTTTTCAATAATTCCGTTAGCGAATAAAAGATGCCGAACGCCGAAATGCAACATCGTTGGATCGGTTCACTAATGAATTCATTTTCAGTTCACTTCATTTCGTATTCACTTTTTGTAAAAATGAGGCTAGGTATATATCGGTTTGTTGTAATAATGCGAATATGTGGTTTGACGACTTATCTACTCGTCAGCTCAGCATATTTTAAGACGAGATTTCAATTTTTTTGATTTTATTCGAATGTATAATATAAAGCTGTTAATACTGCACAACCTCAATCGAATGCCGAACAGAAAGTGAAGCGTCTGCTATCGGTGATCGGTCTAAGTTACAAAAGGTTTAGTACCACTGTTTTGAGCGTGGGATTCGGAAGCGCACCTCACTAGTTCGGAGTAGTGGTGGACCAACGGTTGGTGATCCGCGTCGCCCATTCTGTTGAGCGCACGCGCAGACGATCGAACTTAGAAAATATTATTTAAGTATATTTTTTTTTCGATGATATTGAGTCGTGTATAGTGATCGTGATTGAACGTTTTTTGTGATCGCAGCTTCGTTGGATTTTTGTGACAAAAATTGCCAATCGATAGTGTGCTCGATTTTGTGTTAGAATTAAATTGAGGTAAAGATATTATTTTAATGATTTTATTTTACCAAGTACTGTTAAAAAAAAGTAACTCTGTCCGTTAACTTTTTTATCCCAGTGGGAAGTTCCTAAGTATGGGCTAATTTCTGAACTTCACGCAGGCGAAGCGGCGGGCTATTACGAGTATTACTTAAGTGCATAATCTACCAAACGATTTCACTTTTTAACACTACATATTTGTTTTTTCTTCTAATTAGCATCCAATCCTTAAGTAACCGATCTTACAAGTTATTGATTTGACAAAATAAAATAAAATATTACAAGGTGCCAAAATTTCAGAATAATTGCAATGTTTAAAGCTTTAAAGACAAACAATGTGTCAGTCATTACGCGGTTTCCGTCATTATAATAATTCTGAGATAACTACATTGTTGTGGTTGTCCCATAACATCTACCAGGTTTTCTTGACCCCGATGTTTTTTGTACAAAACGTGCTTTTGAATGGTCGCGTGTCAAAAAATGTCGTTGACCCCCTGAAAGCTTTTCTACCATCAAGCACGGAAGGGACAGCCTAACACACACCCTTACATCGCGTATTACGATTTCTGAAGTAGGTAGGGTAGGTAATCACACTAATTGTAGTTTCGAAAGTATATCTAACCGAAGTTCAGGAGTCCGAAGTTATTCCATAGAACTATTTGTATGTCTAGAAACAGCGTTTTCAAATTGGCTGTTCAAGGGGGAAGCGCCAGGTCTGTCCCTCTGGCCTTAAGAATAGAAGATAACATTATCAAATCAGAGTAACCTGAGTAAACCTTATCAAAAAACCGCCATTAGTAGATAAAACTGAGTCAAAACACAAGGAAAAAAATTCATTGTAGATAAACCTCATCATTGAATTACCTTTGGTGGATCTTTATGTAAAAACTTTGATTTATCTAGAAAAACAAGGAAATATAATTGAATAAGTATTTCCTCCTTGCAGCGGTGGCCCAGTGGTGGCGGCCCCGACTTACGAACAGTAAGTCGTGGGTTCGAACCCAGACAGGCGCATTACTTTGTGTAATTTATTTCATCACCACTGCTCTCAAAACGGTGAAGGAAAACATCGTGAGGAAACCGGCATGTTCTAGAACCAAAAAATTCGAAGACGTGACATCTACCAATCCGCACTGGGCCCGTGTGGTGGATTATAGCCCATTCCCTCTCATAGAGAGGAGGCCAGTGTCCCAGCAGTGGGAACATTAAGAGGCTGATGATGAAGTATTTCCTCGGAGCCCTAAGTTGTTCATAGAAAGTTGCGCTAACTTCAGGAAACATTAAAATGCAAAACGTGTTACCAGCAAGCTTAATTACCTTACAACAAGTTTTACCTAAATGTAAAGATTATAGATAAAAAGTCTCTTTACTTCCGTTAGATTTTGCAGTTCAATTTATGATAATTTAACTGCAACATTTATATATTACTATAAACAAAGTGTCTTACTAAGGGATACCGTATTATTACCCAGTACCCAGTACCCAGTACTAACTGGGTTGCGGAGGAAAGATAGGCAGTCCCCGATGTAAAATATTGGTATCCAGATGCATTCGGTAAGACTGGAAGCCGACCCTAATAATATGACATTATAGTTTCATCAACGTTAAAACTTTATGATTTCTTCAGTTAAGTGGTTAGTTTGCATTTCATTAGTGTACCTTACAAATCGCGAATTTTCTTTATCAGTCTAATTTCTCATTGAAATGGATAAAGACAATATCTTCCCATTTCCTCTTTTTACTCTGACACCGAATGATTTCGTTATAGTCATCTAGCCGTCAGTTAACTGCTAGGCAAAGGCGTCTACTATCTTTTGCAGTTCAAGTCTATCTGCTGATTCTCTAGTCCAGTTGCTTAGAAAGTTCTGTTTTCATTAATTCAGTGCTTCAGTAAATTATTCTAATATCTTAACAGGGTAGCGCCAACATACAACATGATACTGACTTGCAAATTGCAAAAACGTAAGAAAATTTGAATTTCGTGGACTTCCCTGGCGCTTCCACCATCTGTGAAGACTCCTTCATCTATAAATGGCCCTTCAATGACTTATACAAAACTTCATCAACTTCACCAAAAAAATTGAACGCAATCAGCCCATCTAAACGGCGCTCATTAGCTAATTGTGTCAATATTCCATAGTAATTAGTGTGATCGACCTGTTTAACCAATAGTTAATACAAAACAATAGCTGTTATCAACTACGTTTACTACTATACAATCACTACACCTTGTTAACTGGTTTAGTTTACTTGACCCGTATCGACGACAGATGTTCCGCCAAGGTTCAGCTCGTTAATCCGAACAATTAAACCACTTCTGTGACAGTTACCGATAAACTTACAGGTTTATTTTCACTGTGTTAATCCGTTTGTAAATTGAGAGTGAATTAGGCAAGGAAGTCGGTCGAATAACAGTTTAATTTGGTTGATTGTCTTAACAGTTTTTTAGTGCAGTGTGTGTTTTAGTGTTTTGTGTGTGTCCAATAATATTACTAAAAATTATGTTAGACCAATTCTAAATCTACCACACGCCACAGTATGTGCAATTTTCTTCATAAGTCACGACCAATTCGAAACAGACGGAATTTATGGCGTTTTATTGGTGTCCATGTGGGTTTTTAATGTGAAAATAATATTCTGAATCTTGAAAATAAAACAGAATAATATAAAGAAACTTAAATAGCCATTCAAGGTATCACTTTAAACTATGACATCATCCAAGTAATATTTAACTGCCAAAATCAATATAACAGTTAATAGTCTGTGAATCAACACAAATCGCACTTAGCGCGTTGATCACCAAATACTTTTCTACATAACTGCTGTATCAATACATAAAATATTCCTCTCAACTTATTATCGATCACGAAGCATCGAACCAAACGTGATTTATCTAGCTTTTTGCTGCCCCTACACAACACATACATTGTATTAAACCTAGCACATACCTACACAAGCGCAAAAAACACTTCATTGTTGGCAGTTACCACGTCGAACTTTACACCTACTAAATGACCTCGAACATGGCAGATTTTCACTTGTTTTTTCTCTTTTTCAGTTGACAAGAAACCTTTGGTCCAAAAAACGACGCCAACAAAACCTAGTTCTCTAGCGAACTCAAGAACGAACTCGAAAGACGATATCCCTGATGACAATATAAGTCAGAGTTCGCTTGGAGGTGGAATTAAGGGGAAGTTGGCAGCTCTGTTCAGTAAGGAGCAGACGATCAGTGAGTCTACTATCGCGAATAAGTTTAAACTGGAGAGGGAGAAGGAAATGGAGATGCTGCAGAACAGATTTCATTATAAGGTGAGAAGGTTTTTTTATTTTTGTTTTTTATAAATTAATTGACCCGCGTAGTTCCCGTTCCCGTAGGAGTACGGGGATAAAAATATAGCCTATGTCACTCGTTGATAATGTAGCTATCCATTGCTGAAATAATTTTTCAAATCGGTCCAGTAGTTTATAAGTTTATTCGTTACATAATTATAAAAATACAAATCTTTCCTCTTAATAATATTAGTAATAATATAGTCTAGCTTATCGTCGTTGTTCTATACGATTCACTACACAACGCGTTTCAGCCGATCACAGAAATAAGTAACCTCTCTATCTTTGAAGTAAACACAAATTATAAAATGGTATTGTACAATTACGTAGGAATAATTATGCCGCTTTTTCACTGTACTGTGAAGTTGCTATTTTTGACTTACGTGGTGTTTGAACTATGCCCGCGGCTTCGTCCGGATAGAGTTCGGTAATTATCACACGGGATCATGCTACCGAGATAAAAATTATCCTATATTATGTTAACCCAGGCTATAAACTATCTGTGTGCCAAATTTCATCTGAATTCGTTTGGCAGTTTTTGCGTAAAAGAGTAACTAACATCCATCCTCAAAAACTTTCGCGTTTATAATAAGTAGTAGTCGAGATTTTTTGCGCTTTCAATGCCTAGGGTTCAACAATACGGCAAACCCATAAGGCGAGCAAACTGTTTAGTAACCCTAACACCATGAAGAGTAGTAGGCTATAAGGGCTTGTATAGAAGTACCACCACTAATCTGAACCATTAGGACATTTATTAGAATCATTAGATTTCGGATTAAATTCCTGGTGCTAAACTCCCCTAATAGAAATACAACTTGTCCTAAGAAGACTGCGAGTGTCAACACCGACATTTGAAAAATGTAGGATTAGCAGCTTGATGACTGTCAGAAGGTTAACGCAGGACGATTTGATAGTCTCCAGCTATTTCAATTGACCTTTCATCCTAACCACCATGAAAGATCCGTAGCCAGAATTAAGTGTGACTTACTTCTCAGCAATTTCTCTTAAAACATAACGATTACGCCTGTTATTCCCGAAGGGTTAGGTAGAGGTGTACCTAATAGCGTACCCACACAGCGAGCTTATTGCCGTCAGCCGGGCACAAACCCAGGCTCCGTGGCTGCTACTGAGAAATTCCAAATGGCAAAACCCAATAACAATTTGCCCTACCCGGGAATCGAACCCACGACCTCATGTTCTAGACAAACGAGACAGTAAATTTCTTTTAGTAAAGCAAAAACTAGCTTTTCCTAACTATTCCATAACTCCTGACGTAACACGACGTCTTCTCGCTCCAACTCATTGCTTATTAAGCTCCCAAGCTATTCCCGTCGGGGCTCGGGAGCAACAAACCAGAGCTATTTATTTCCTGTTGTTCCTCTCCCTAGAAAGGAAATTAAGAACTGTACTCGCTAGTTATTTCCGAGTAATGTGTGGATTTAATGAGAGTTGTGAAGAATGGGTTGTTATTTTGTATTTTCTGCTTGCGAGGCAAGTTTTTTTCTAGAGAATCGCGACTTTTCGATGTTCCTTCAATCGGACAAAACCAGCACTGTATTTTTGAACGTCAAAGGGCAGCTCCCAATGTCAGTATGAGATTAGACTTTTTTCAGCCCATGAATTTCTTATCAAAATATCAGGCCTACTCGTATACCTAAAAGATAACTGCCTAGATCTTTCAGCAGCCCTTATCCCAATTTATTTGGGGACCACGCAGCATGTCTACTAGCTTCTTTCATACTTCTCTATTTCTCCCCTGAACCCACTGGTCTCTTCTTTCACAAAGTCCAACCATCGTTTCTTTGGTCTCTTATATAGCCAACCATATTCATACTCGGATCATTCTTCACGTCATTCTCAAGCTTTAAAAACCTTAACACAAAAAAACTCAGTTATGTTCCTTCTACATTTACAGTAACATATTGTATCAGCCCAAAAACTCGTCCTCATTTATTTTCTTGAACTTCGTCGAAAACCGAAAACTCTTGACATAACCACAACAAAGTAACGCCTAGTGTACACTATATTTACTGTACACTTTCGTTACTTTGTACACAATACACGATAATTGACAATGCCGATGCCGTACAAGCAGTACGTACACGCCCTTTTCCCTAAAAAGAGGCCATATTGCGAAACGTGACGTAAGAATTACTAATGAGCGGCATGTACTAAGTGTAGCTTTAACGATGGCCGAAGGTTGAGAAAAAGAAGCGCATAAGAATAATGTGGCACTGTTGTAGGGTATTTGCAAATTGAGTAGTGAAGAAACTGTTTATTGATCTTCGAGCTGTTTGAATTGTAGAGGTTAAAGTGAGGATGTAGCTTTTAAATTAGGTGATCAACCTCATAACATAATTTCACGCCTGTTATCCCCGAAATGTTAGGCGTAGGTGTACCTAATAGTACTACTAATGTTTAACTCCCATGTAATAGAGAGCGAGTCTATTGCCACGAACTGGGCATAGATCCAGACACCGTGGCTGCTTCTGAGAAATTCCTAATGGAACACCCAGTAACAATTTGGGAATCGAATCAACCGAATAGCTAGTTCATTTCACTGTTTTTTTTTCCCAAAATAAACAATACCTAGAGTTTCTTGTTGATTTATCTCCATATTAATTCCGTAATATACTATTTATGCCATTTTCATCTACCTAATTTATCTTTTAATATTCACTGTTCAAACTTCCAAAAAGCTCATAATTATATTAAAAAAGCAAATTACCAGTCATCACTTTGATTACTTTAAGATTCTTAATTAACACTTCAGCATTTCTGTCCATTGGAGAGAATACATTTATTTAAACATCTTGATTGTATCTCAAAAAGGTATTGTGTTACAAGTTTTCACAGGTGGCGAGTCCCACTTTTGCTCACCTTACAGCTTGACGTTTCTATCAAGCCCTTATAAGGACAGTAGGAATAAAGCTATCGATATCTACGTTGTATGTAGTCTTCTCTCGTATCGGCACGAATTATACATGTTGACATCGTAAAATAAAGTTTTATCACCATCACTTGGCCCGCAAAAATTGTGAAAGCACGGCTAATATGCATGAAGTAATAGTAGATTATACAACAAGTGAAAAAAAGGGAATTTAATTCAAGGTACTAAGTTGGATCCCGAGAGCAGCGAAGGATTCTAGAGCAGAATCCCGAGCATAGCAAAGGATTCTAGTGACGATGGTAAAAAAATATTAGCCTATCAGCAAGGTGGTCACTGGCCTGAATGCCCATTTTGCGACAGACATACATTTACTCGTAATATCCTATACTATTAAATGTAATACGCAAAATACGCGCTTTGACGTGGAGTTGCGGACACCAGCCCGTTATACAATACAATACTATTAAATGAGAAATATTTGTAATCACATTCTCGAAAACGGCTCTATAACGTGTAGGCGGCGGGGGCGAAAAATCGATCTAGCTCGGTTTCATATCTGGGAAAATTCGTTTTCTTTATTTTCACCTGAACATATCTCGGTCGCCCAGGTACTAACTACTGATGGAAGCTGTTTGTTTTCTCCTTCCTGTAGCAAATATTAGTCATGTATTCCTCTATCTTTGTGAGCGCTTTTTCTGGACCAATGCCAGTTGGCAATATCCATATTGGGTCGTGTTTCGGACAAAAGCTTTTAAGTTTTGATCTATGTTGACAGTTTTGGCTATAGCTGGACAATGAAGATTTTTGGCAATGTCCAAAAAACTAAGTCGTTGTTTTCGTAGAATCAGTGGCTTAAATATTGGAGGATCTAAAACCACCGGACCAAAAAACTGTGCCACGGCCCTTATACGTAAAAAAACACAATCATCTTAAAATGTTGTCTTGAATTTTAATAAGATATTTTTTGTTTATCAGAACAATATGCAAATGTGTCGTGGTAAAATACAGAATAGGTGTGGTCTCCAAAACCGGACATAGAAGATAGTTTTATTATGATTTATGCTAATATTTTTGATGTTACTCGTGTCTTCATTCGCATACAAATAAACTTAACGCCTTTTAGAACCGCCGTGGCAAAAAGTTTTCTTCACCTCGTCACCGAATTCATACTGATATAATAAATGCGAAAGTAACTGTTTGCCCCTTACCGCACCTTAATAGCTGAACGGATTTTGATGAATTTGGCACACGGATAAAATAGAATATACTTTATTGTAAACCAAAGTTGAAACAACTGTTTCACACCATTAACTGAAACACGACTGTTTCACACCATGAACTAGGACATAGGATAATGTATGTCCCCATGGGTCAATTTCCAACGTCAACGAAGACGCGGCCAAAATATAGTAAAAAATATGCCGCATCGTGTAAAGCTTCAGTTATTTGGGCAATGATCTGTCGTTTTATGCAAATATTGATGTTAACGAAACGGTGCAATGAATCATCTGGGCATGTAAATGGCGAAACAGTTTCCAATTTCGACATTTCCGCACCTCATGGAGTCATGGTAGAACCTTCATTACACAATGTTGCGCTACATTTTAGGTTTTACGTTTCTTTAAAACACCATGTATGCACGACGACCAATCAGTATCAAACTGTATGTTTATACACTGTTACTAGTGCCATAGACCATAATGACATTATTTGCGAGTCTACATAACTAATTCGATCTACGCCTTAACGACATCAAAATTCTCCATAACATTTACATCACCATCAACTTGAATCGTTAAGTTTTCCTCATTAAATAAAACTTATGTAGGAAAACCCAATAAGTGGGTTTCGAACTAGTTAAGTCTTAATATATGTACATATTTAAGGCACGACACCCACTGATATGACAATATAAAAAGTAAATGGAATGAAAATCGCAGATTTGATTCTCCCTGCTGACATTTGACTGTGTCACGTTTAAATGTATCTATTCATAAGCTACAAAACAAAGCTGTTATAAAATTCTACTAATCGTAACTGTAAACTGAAAACTACAAACATTCGCCTGTAATCCCTGAAGAATTAATCAGAGGTGTACCTTAGTAAATCCACATTTCGACAGTTGTTTAGTCCCATTTAATAGGGGGCGAGGCTATTGCAACCAACCGGGCAACTACTAAACTACACAAAAGAAGACTAAAATAACCCCTAACCTTCTCAATTCCAGCCCAAACCACAAAAAGCCGAAAGTCCCAATGACTCAGACGATGACGCAAGCGAACAGGACCCCTCAGAAAAGGCACCTCTCATGGGCTCAACCACCAGCCTAGCACAAAGTACTAAGAAGCCAGAGATCATTGCCAATATACCCAAGGTCGCCTTTGATGAGAAGAAGGAACAGCCTAATGATAAGGAAAAGGAGGTTGAGAAAGAGGATAGAGTTATTGGATCACAGCCTGTGAAAAGACGAAGTGAGTATGGTCATATTCTGTTACACTTACTTTAACTGCGCTAAGAGTATTCGCATCGAGTTGGTAGTCAGTGACAGGATTGTAGAGGCCAGATAGGCAGTCGTTTCGTGTAAAATACTGGTATTCACCTGCATCCGGTTAGACTAGAAACCGATCGAAACATGTAGTTGAAAAAATACAAATATTGGGATATTATTTAGATTGAGAGCCAACTTCAACATAGCTTATAAAACCTACATACTAAGATTTTAAGTGAATTAACAGACGCAAATGTTTTTGCACATGCAAAAACATCTCCGTCTGCTAATTCACTCATGTGGATACTCATGTATCCAATCATATCTTCGACAGCCTACTACGATAACTAGTCTTTGGATTGCAAGTAGATGTTGTGATTATCCCACTGAGTAGTAATATCAGTAATTTTACCTTATAAAATCAATCGCTACTAGCTGTCAGTTTAAAGTACTCACGGTAATTTATAGGGAAGTCCAATTATTGTAATCAAGGCCAAATTATTGCGTCTTACCACAATAATCTGTACAATACATATTATTTTTCCTCAGGCTAACACAATTATCAATCTTGTTCCAGGTTCCCAAGATTCGCCCGTAGTCTTATCAGTATTAGACGACGTAAAAAGGATAAAAGTGAACAACAGCAAAAAGGAGCCACAGACTAACGGAGCGATCTTACAACAGCCAGCCAGTCTATACCCGCATATATCAGATATTGAAACAGACACCTCACACACTCAGGAGGAATACTCAGACTGTGGTGGATCAAGGTGTGGGCACTACACTCTCGAATGCGTCTTTTTCTTTCTTTGTATTTAAGTTTCAGGACGAAAGTTGTTCGGGACAAAAACTAGATGGCGTTGTACTCAATTTTGGAGTTCAAGATGGCGGTGTTACAGCAACTGTTGTGCGAACGGTTGCTTATATTTAGTTTTTAGATAAAGTTCCTATTAATTTAGGAAGCCTAATTTTATTTCAAACGCGTTAAAATTTAGTTCGGTTAGTTATTGAACTTACACGAATATAATATCTACAGACAGCTTGAAATAGTCATTTGTGCAACGTTGCTGTAACAAAAACTAGACTTCGATAACGTATCGATAGATATTTATTAATATTTCTATTAATTCGCTATTTATTATACATATTTCTAGCCTAGCCAGTTTTATAGGTATATACTAAGTACTACAGGTATAAAACTAGGTCGTAAATCAGACTAGAACACACATGACCAGGTGACATTGAGCCGATTCTTTAATAGGTAAACATACATAGGATTGCAATCATTAAAATACAATTAGATATATCAAAACTATGGTAAATACCTATTATAAGTAATGACTGGTTATTAGTATGTCGATCGCTTATCGATAGTAAATCTTTCAAATGACAATATAAATACTGCAATTTTGTAATATTGGGATTTTACAAAATATGGTAAATGATGTAATGAAGAAGGTTGTAGTCGACCGTTTTCGATTCGGTAATAAAACCTGTTTGCTGTTCAAGAATTTTCTATACATCTTTTTTTTAATTTTCAATTATTCTAAAATTGAATTTGACTTAAACTTGTGCCTAAATTTAAATGGACTGTTTTACAAACGTTTTTAGAAACTAGTTATTAATAATTGTCAGTGGTAATGTTTGAAATTGAATGTTTCCGGTAATAAAACGGGTTGGTAATGAACCTATAAAATATTCTGTCACGTTAGTAGGTAATAGAAGTTTTTATAAACTTTTTCCCTAATCACGCATTAAAAGAATAATCATTTTGTAACATAATTAACACAGTAAGCGTCAAGGCTGATTTTTGCATTTTATCTAACTCTGCGACTTAAGCAGTCAAAAATGGAAATGTAAAATCGACGGCCCGTATAGCCATAGATTTTAGGCTAACAGCCAGATAATGATGAATACGTTACGGACTGCCTCGTTGGTGTAGTGGTCGCAAGCGCGACTGCTGAGTATGAGGTCCTGGGTTCGATTCCCGGGTCAGGCCAAGTGTTATTGGGATTTATCCATCAGGAATTTCTCAGTAGCATGGAGTTTGGATTTGTGCTCGGTTGATGGCAATAGACTCGCCCCCTACTACATGGGACTTAAAACATAACTGGCGAAATGTGGGTACTATTAAGTACATGTCTACCTAACCGTTCGTGTATGGCAGGCGTGATGTTATGTTATGTGAATAAATCAAGAGAACTTGTTTAAATACATGCATTAGCTTGCTCAAAAACATTCGCCTATAAAGAAAATATTTTCACAAAACCAACATGTGTTCTGTAGAGAAATAGTTTTTGGAATAAGTACTATAATTGTATTGTTTCTGCAAAAAAAAACTTTGCTCAGTCACACTCCTTTGTCCCGTAGTTCAGTGACACCGACAATTTCCAAGTGTCAGGTAATTCGATACAAAGTCGGAGGCACGGCCGTTTCACAATCATCCGTTACTTTACACGTCGTTCGTTGCGAAATCGTCACGTTCACGTATTACATCTCGAATTACCACGAACAAATCTTTTGCTGAACTATGGCTTTAAGGGTTATTCACACTGCGATAAGGTACCTATGTACTATTTCAGGAACTTAGCTGAATTACTAAAGTGCACAATAACTGTCGTATCAAATTATAAAATTGCCCGGCTTTTTCTGTTGTTCAATATGTAGGATGTATTCAAAATTAAGCAATTTCCTACTCTTCAGATTTTAATAATATTTATTCTTAGTTTTCCAATAATATGTTCCACAACGGAACTGTTCGACCATCAAACTCATTTGCTTATTTATCTATGTAGTAAATCAACTATCTGGTGTCCACGACACAATCCTCGTTGCTTAGTGTGGCACTAGATGGCGCTGTGTGTAATATCCAGCGTTATTTATTATTATTATTTTTTAAATTTCTTTTTACTCAAGATAAGAGTAGAGTATATTCTTCAATTGAAGGTGTTGAGCGACACAAGGAGTATCCTTCATCATCTGTCTAGCCTTTTCCCAACCATGTTGTGGTTGGCGTCCAGTCTAACCAGCAACATTTAAATACGAATGAATGGAGTAACTGCTTATCTGAACTCCACAACCGATAAGTTCCCTTTTTATGTCTCCATAGCTCTCTCACAACCAACTTTTAAAGTCAGATCTACATTTTAATAATTCCTCCTAAAATCCCAAGTCTTCAAACTTCTGCGAAATAAAAAAGCCAAGACCCCATTAATTACGGTGTGCAAAACTAACTAGTACTCCTCATTATATATTCAGCAAGTGCCCCACGTTACTGGGTCAAGTCGATTTGCATGGTGGCCGGTCATGGCGGCGAAAAAAACGTTGATTATCGAACGTACATATCTAAACAGTCTGCGATACCCTTTTATTGAAAACGTAGACCGTTTATGAAAGTTTCTTCGTATCGTATTGCATGGTATACTAATTTTGCGTGAATGCAATGTAAGAAATTTTCCCTCTGACACTAATTTTCAGCCATGTCACACAATCTATTTATCGTTTCTTAGGTGACTCTGGCTAAGAAAAAAAGCTTACTTACTCTGTCACTTACGGAATATCTTCTGTGATTTTCAACTAGTTCTAGTTTTTAGTGGAAAATCAGGGAAATGTCCCGCAAGTGACAGTGTAAAGGAAGTAGCAGACATATCAAGTCGGAAAGAATCATCACCGTATCGTGAGTTTGTCCCGAGGCGAGGCGATTACGTTACAATTCCGATAAGTGTGCGTTGCAGTAGGGAGTTTTATACAAAGGATACTGAATGGCTCTAATTGAAACGGTTACGATTCCTTTCCGAGTTGATATGTGTGCTGTGACCTTTAGTTTAGTTATAAACCGTGAAAGCTTAAAACAGTTATGCAATAAGTATGCAAAATAATAAAAATAAAAAAACAAATCAATAAAAACTTAATCTAAGACTGTATGTTGCCTATTAGTCTGTATTTCTGTAGTGGTTTTACTACATTCTGTTGTATATAGCTTAGGTTAGATATACACGGATCTACTTAAAACTGACGTATATGCACAATTATTACAAGTAAGTACTACCTATTATTCATGCATAATAATACTGCAGTACAATTCCATGTTAAAATCTTTATCTTATCTATACAGGCCGAATATTACCCATAGTAACGGATAGGTTATAGAAAAAAATCCATTCAGGGCTGATATTTTATCTGAGGAATAATAATATTGGATAGATAAGAAATAAATGTCTTTGGAAAATAGATCTGATTGTCTCTAGGGCGAACATACTAAACTTATTAGTATCAATGCACAATTTGTACAAAATATAATTTATATTTTATCTAAAACTTGATTAATATAAACATAATAATGATCAAAATCCTGCAAAAATATCAGTTTACTGTGGATTGATGTTGATAAGTGTTTTGCGCCCTTAACCTGTTAACATCATATTTAACCTAAAACTACTTAATTAAGCGTACAATAAAAATAGCAAAACTAAATCGATACGGGAAAAAACTACAATACAAAATCTAGTGACAACGGCTTATCAATAGCAGAATAATTTAGACTAAACTAAACTATGTTAAATTATGTGGGCTAATGTCTAGGCATTTGCGGAGTAGATACATACATAATCAAGTTGTATTGAACAATATAAATCAGCCTTTATTGAAGTGTTCATAAAGTTGAAATTATCAATACTTAATTAGTTAATGATTGCAATAATGTAACAGTCGAAGGTGAGGATTCTATGAATGCGATTATGAATTTGTCGCAATGAACTTTTTGTCGCATTAAGTGAAACTATCATTTTAAAAATATTCCATATAATATGACACTGCGACATTCATAGACGTTATTATAGACGTTATCAATTTGCCATATTTTAACATCAAGCATTTTCAAAAGACGCCATTTCTATTTCGATGAAGATTTAATTTAATATAATTTAACTTCGACTAATCTTATAATTATAAGACTCCTTTTATTATATATTATTATTATTATTAGGTATTTTATAAATTATGTTGTCTGTGATAATATTAAACTTAATTAATATTTTTTTTTTTACAATAAAGCTATTGAAACATATGTTTGGTTATTTTATTCCTTTTGTTTGCTGTGACACCCATATTTTTATTTACAGGAGTTTGTTTCTCAGTATGTTGTTTGGTTTCTTTTCGATATTTCTTTAGAAATGTGGGATTCCAATAGGATAGATTACACAGTGTCAGGAGCGCCAGTGATTTTAAATGTTATTTGTAAAGTGGGCAGTTTCTACTTCTACTGAAAACTGACTTTCTTGCTGGTAACACATAAGCCTTCTGTTTAGCCGGACCTTGGCGTAGGCATCCCTTTTTATTTTTATTATTCGTAATTCAGAAACGTCACGAAGCAACAATACAAACGATGAAAACACGAGCCACCGAGTGTGTCCCTAGTTCAAATTAAAACGGGCATGAAATAGGTTACGACACTTCTTATAAGGTAAACCCTAGAGCGAAACCCGAGCGATGATGTGATAGATCTGGTATAGGCGTTGGTTTCACTTTCATATAATTACTAGCTACGGTGTATCGAATAATTTTTCCACTCCTATGCAAAATATGCGCTTGGACGGACTGCGGACACTAGCCCGTTATACAATACAATTACTAGCTTTTGCTCGCAGCTTAACCCCCGTTATAATAATAACTTCTCTAAACCTGCCCTCTAACACCTACCACCTGTTACAGAAGGCAGTGATACTAAACACGTGTAGACTGGTGAGAAAGTTCCTACAATGTGAATCAGACAACCCGCACCAACATATCCACTTAAACATTCCCTCACCTCACTTCCAAGCTACGACGCAAAACTGTTATGTACCTACTACTAACCCCTGCTAACCCAGCTGATAATCACTTGGCTTAGGCCCGTGCTATCAGTAATTTCCGGCTACCCGGTTAGCCGAGCAAAATAAACGAATAGATATAATAATAATAATAATAAAAAAAAAAAAAACAGACTTGGTCCATAAATTTGTTAGTAACAATGTTCTTAACCTAGTGTTAGTAACAATACAAATCTAAAGTGGTTAGTAACAATGTTCGTGTTCGTGTTGTGTGTGTTGTTATGTACTCACAAGAACGTTTTAAATGTAGCCTCTGACACTCGGGAATAATGTGGCTTTCCCGTTAGTGAAAGATTTTTCGGAATCGGATCAGTAGTTCCGAAGATTACTCCCTACATACAAACTCACAAACTAGTATAGATAGATAAATCCTATAAAATTCCAAAGTTAGTGTTTATTATGAATCTTTGCTAGCAAGCTTATAAAAAGAGAAAACAGATGTCAAATTAGCTGTTTTACAAACACATCTGCCTCAACCATGGCCTGGGGAGGTAACCAAATGTTTTCCGGCCTTTCATTGCATACCGACCGTTACGAAGACACGCGCGGCAGATGGTAGAATGTCCTTTGTAGTAGCTACATCTGATTATTAGGTTGCTGCTTTCGTTACGTCCTGTATGCAAGATTGTAAATACCTGGCAATTTACAGGCACAATCGATATTTTAACTTTGAATTTTAAGACCCCTTTGTTCACTGGGGTCTTATACAATGATAAGGAGATATTTTTTGCTGTGATCCTTTAAGTTGCATAAAGGATCACAGGATTTATAGGGAACGACCTACCCGTTGGCCTTTTTACTAGGAAAAAGGCCTGAAGCGAAATGTACCTACAGTAGGTATTGGTTAGGATTGGTTTACATCCTGCAAGTAGAAATTTAAGCCTATAGGTATATACCTATAGGCTTAAATTTCTACTGGCATATCCGTGGGACGCCCTGTATATGTCCCACGGATATGCCACATGGAGGGAAAGTACCTTGAATATTGTAGATGGAACATTTTACTGAAAGAATTTCTGACACTATGTTTTTAGCAAAAAATAATCTTTATGATGAAGCCTTTTGATCGGTATGATAAAGCTACAGAGTGATTATTTTTCTCGTATAACGGGTTCGATTCCCGGTTGAACCATGTAATTATTTAAATATCTATGAATGCAGTTTAAATTATTTTTTAAATTCAAATAATGTCTACTTTCAGTAAAATGTTCCATCTACAATATTCAAGGTACTTTCCCTCCATGTGGCACATCCGTGGGACGCCCTGTATAACCAGTCTGCTGGTATAAAGGGTGTAAAACATCTCTTAACGAAGCCGAAAGGCACTTGTTCTCCCCGTCATTGCGATATTTTTTTTGTTCTGCACCATATCTGGGAACCTTCTTGTTACGGAGATATTGGGGATCAAAGAACCAACTTTTTGACAAGTTTTTTTTTTAGTTTTTAAGGTATGATTTTTTATTTAAACACCTCCACGACCCCCCGTATTATACAATCCATCCATCAGCACAATGTTTTGAGTGCGTTACATTGAGTTTTACCACAGAACACGATTTTTCACCCCAAAAACGTATGTCGTTTCCCAGCAATAATTTTTGCGTAAAGTTACTTAGTTTGATGTACAGAATGCTTGGTTGACGGCTTCGTGATGAGGTTGTTTACATCATGTATTGTTGGACCTAAAGTGTAGTATTCATGACAACAAGCTCATTTTTCGAACACCGGTTTCTTTGACCATCCCCGGTCGCAAGCAAATAAACATAAACTAATTTTAAGAAGTGTCTAATATCGACAACAGTAGATATTTATCTCATTGTCATTGATGGAGTAGCTACGAGGTCGAATATTCTAAACATACCTAGAATAAGTACACAAGAGGTCCATAAAAACCACGGCCACTTGTTACGCAGTTAAAAGTATTCAGTAACTAAAGTACATAGGCACGTTCTGTTAAATGTGTTTACTCAAGTAAATCGAGACCTTGGCCTGTCAAAAAGTATCAATGAACTTGAAGTAAAAAAGCAAAGGTCTGTGTAATATATACTGTACTATACGACGTGTTTCCGGACGATATCGATAATTTTACCGGCCGGTCATTGTAGTCATCATTATGAACAACCAAAACCTGAATCGCGAAATAAAATCAGCTGTTCCAAACATTTTGACGAGTTATGCGAACATAATTGTAGGGAAGAGCTGATTTTTTTTTTCGCGATTCAGGGTTTGGTCCCATAGTTGTTCATAACGATGAGTACAATGACCGGTCGAAGTTTATCGATATTGTCCGGAAACACGGTGTATCATACAAGGTGGAACACCGACGCTAATAAAACAGTTCGCACGTAACTGTTTCCTACAAAACTGCAAAACGACATGGTCATGAGCCTGGCAGCGTTTTTGCCTACGTCTGTAATTCTTATTTTTGAGCGAACCGTAGTGTTCCGTATTTTATTTATCTGTTCTCTTTACACCCCAAATGCTGCGCTCCATTGCTGACATGGCAGAACCCAAGGCGAAACTTTTGCAATTCGTTGAGTCAGTGACGTAGCTTGGGGGGGCGGTGAGGGCCGCTGCCCCAGGCGGCATACGAAAGGGGGCGGCAGGAAGCTCCAATTTATTAATTTGGAAAATGTAAAAAGTACTTAGATATTCGAAATCGCGCGCGCAATTTCATGCCATTATTTCCTTAAAAAACTATATAAATGTTGATATACATAATGATTGGTAATTAGGACAATTGGGTGCAGGCCTTCAAATGGGCGATACTAGACCTTATTTGCTACAATTTTGACCCCGATAAGTCGGGTCCAAACTGTGTGGTTTTTGAGAAATCGAACTTTTAAAAGTGTTTTTGAAACTATCACCTCTCTACCATAAAGTGCTGATTGTGAGAAATCTACGCCGTTCAGGATGTGAGGAGTGTCAGTGTGTTCAGTGTCCTGAACGGCGTAGATTTCTAATAATCAGCACTTTATGGTGGAGAGGTGATGAAATTTCAAAAAAAAACTTTTGAAGTTCGATTTCTCAAAAACCCAGTTTAGACCCCAAGTTTTCGGGGTCAATTAAAAAACAAGGGACGGCGTATTTTCGATCGGCCCCAATTGGCGAAATCCCACGCTACGCCACTGCATTGAGTGACCAAGTCTGAGCACCGTCGTTGGTTAGGGCGGGCAGAATAAACACATCGATGAGTATGTGCTTCAAAGAGATCGGCAGATCTCCCTTCATTAGCGTCTTCATCGACCAGTCACTTTTATATTAAAGTAATCATTATTATTTATTTAAAACTTGGGTATAGAACTTGGATGGCATAACAAAAAATGTTTATATCCATAAGCTCTATTTAATTATTGCGTTGGAAGGCCTCCCACTAGGTGGACCGATGACCTTGTGAAGGTTGCGGGAATCCGCTGGATGCGAGTCGCACGGGACCGGTCAATGTGGCGACACTTGGGGGAGGCCTATGTCCAGCAGTGGACGTCTTTCGGCTGAAATGATGATGATGATGAATTATTGCGTTTATTTTAGTCGCCGGCAAAAAAAATTACCCCAATCTGGGTGATCTCAGATATTTTGTGGTGGAATAACTTCTCGGTAAATTGACATACGACTTTGGTGCAATAATAAAAAAGGTTTATTATGCTATGCTACTCGTATATCCAAAAACTAAGTTTACTTTTGAAAATAGCCCAAAAATGTATAGAGGCTAGATGATCTCCTTTCTATGTACTCGGCGTCTCTTCCACGCAGTACTTATAGCATTACTGCGGGTGGTCGGAAACTAGGAGATTTGATAGTCGTTATTGGTAGTCCCATGCCTGTAATCCCATGGAAAGAACCAGAATGAATAAAACATGAAAGCTGAACTATCTATTTCTATACTCGATCAGAATGAGCGCTATCGCCCATCCCGTAGCCTTCCTAGCATACGACGCATCTTGCGTTAACATCCAAGTCGCTTTAATTGAAATTCGGATATGAAATTAGAGATTATAAATCATCGGATCGGATTTGTGGATGGATGTTTGTTACTCTTTCACGCAAAAACTACTCAACGGATTTGGATGAAATTTTGCACACAATAGTTTTTATAACCTGGATTAACACATTGTAATTTAGTAATGTAGGTAGATGTCTAGCATAAAATCGGCTACTAACCTGATCTGAACAACAGCTAGACCCAGTCATAGGCTATATAAAAGATATAAAAAACTAGCGACCGTCACGCGGTTTCACCCGCGTAGTTCCCGTTTCCGTGAGAGTACGGGGATAAAATCAGTGGCGTGCAGTGGTATTCAACGAAGGGTAGGCCACGAAATAATGATAGCAAAAAAAAATTTCGTCTGCGCCATCTTGGATTTTCGAAAACGACACCCATGAAGAAAAAACTGAAAATTTTCGTTGGCGCCATCTCGGATATTCATTTTAACCTCATTTTCATTATCAGCGACCCCAAAAACCTCAAAAACGACACCCGTGAAGAAAAAACTGAACATTTTCATCGGCGCCATCTTGGATTTTCATTTTGACCTCATTTTCATCACCAGCGACAACAAAAACCACGAAAATGACACCCATGAAGATAAAACTGAAAATTTTCGTCGGTGCCATCTTGAATTTTCATTTTGACCTCATTTTCATTATAACCAACCCCAAAACCACGAAAACGATACCCATGAAGAAAAATATAATGTCAATAATATTATTAATTATTATAATAATAATACGCGCCAATAACCCCCAGGAATCATTATTTTAATCATCATACACCCTAGCACTGGCCTGCAAATTGCAAAAAACGTAAGGAAATTTGAATTACGCGGGCTAAAGAACATCCACCTTGAATCCTGGCCTTGTGTTGTAGCAGCCAATCATAGCCCAGCTACACTCGCAGGAGTTACCGCCCAAAAATGGCTGCAATCTATACATGTGTGCGGTTCATACACACGAAAATATGCACCAATGTGCCGCTGTGTGCGTAAATTTATCAATGGGTTTTAGGCCAGTAGACAATTTGCCTATAAGATGCGTCCGGCGGGTGAGCGTCAAGCTTCGTAGCAACTTCCAGTACAGTGTTAGTTACGTAACACGGGCGCGAAAAATTGCTATAAGTTTTCGAAAAGGAGTTAGATTTTTTTTTATATATTTTGTACAAAGTGTTATTTTATTACATAGTTCATTAGTTATAATAATTGCCCCAGTTGGTAGGGTAGGCTTTGTCTAATTGCCTCTTCGTAGCGCACGCCCATGGATAAAATATAGTCTATCTTACTTACTCGCTGTTAATGTAGCTATCCATTGCTGAAGTTTTTAATTCCAATCTTTCCTCTTTATAATATTAGTATATTTAGACAAATTAAATTATAAGTACAATATTGCATACTGCCTTCGCTTTCGTTAACCAGAAAAGGGGTCATTGTACTCATCTTTATGAACAACTTTTCTTCAAAGGGACCAACACTGAAATCGAGATAAATTAATTACCTGTTCCATGCATTTTGTCTATTCATGCGAATACAAATGTATAGAACAGCAGATTTATTTTATTTTCGAGGTTTCAAGGTTGGTATCATTGTAAGATTTGTTCATAATGATGAGTAAAGTGAACCCTTTTCAGGCTTTAACAAAACCTAAGCTTGTAAAAGTAATGCCCAACTTTCGGCGCTGATCTGAGAGTTAAATATCAGTTAGGCATTCATTTAGGTGTCACATAGTGTTAGTGAAAACGAGCATTCATCATCATCATCCACAGCCCGACTTCACCCACTCCACGGCATAGGCCTCTCTTTTTAGGGATCCATACAAAAAAAAAAAAAAAAAAAACCATCCTCGGTAGGATGGTGTAATCTATGACCCAAATACAGATGTGTAAAGTAAATAAATATTTTTTTATCATTCTTTTAAGTTTCGGGAGTTAATTAGGAAATTAAAAAAACGTTTTGCAATTCTTACTGTGTCATAATAATGTATCAAATAAAAGGGGTCGCTAGAAGAATCTCAAATATTTTTTTTTTATTATTGTAAAATAAATAGTTTTGATTTTATTCATGAAAGAAGACGAAAATTGACCATTCCCCCCCTGATCTCCGAAACTACTGAGCCTAAAATTGAAATTGTAGATTACAGGAAAATCTATAAGAATTCTATCAATTGGAAATAAAGTGGTAAATTCAATATAACACTTGGGCATTGTACAGAACCCTCTCCACGCGAGTTCAACTCGCACTTGGCTGGTTTTTTTTTCTGATCCCCACGCTCTTTTGCCAGACTCATCCACGAGCAGTTACATAATATTGTCTAAGCTTGTCATGTACAAATAGTGTACAAAATGTCTGGAACGAGAGACACGTTTTGAAACCTTTTAACCAGCTGATCTTGTGTAGATCTATACCCGGATATAAAAATTATTGAAAATAGAAACCAAACACATACTGCCATTGAAAATACACGTCACAGCAAAATAAAGGAATGAAATTATCAATATTGTATGTTTCCTTATATAAAAGTATTAAATTGTGACCATATTCTGACATCTATTGTTATTTGTATTCCAGTTCTGAAGACTGCCTGACAGAAAATGTGAAAGATAAGATGAACAAGTCTGACAACTGGGCTGAGACATCGTTTGGTCGAGAAGTTATGAATGTAAGTCTTTTAAAAACTCCAAAATTACAATAAGAATAAAAAAATAAGGTAAAACAGACTTTTCGACGCGGGTTTGTGAAATTATGACTTTCTTACTTTTCTAAATAATTTCGTTGCGGGATCCAACACAGTTAAATTGTTACTCTGGGACTTCGTCGAGCTTCATTGTCTCGGCGCTTTTCTGGTGGTCGCCACTGTTGATTCTGGCTTTCAGGAGTTGCAGTGGTTTGGGAATAGTGTGGCGGGATTGTCCCAAATTATCGCTGCGAATAAGCTTCAGCCGACCACGTTTCACCACATTATTTGCCACATTATGTTCGGCGCGGTGCCGAGTTGTGTCATCCACACACCGAAACCAAGCAAAGGACGTCTTTTTCGCTGTTAATCTAAAGTCCTCTGACCAAGTCAGGCTATTTTCGTGTTGATAAGTATGGGTACTCCATACTGCTTCGTTTAGAATTGAATTGGGCGTATCACACACCCCATGAATGAACGCGTTCGAAGCGGTTTCGCTTTATAAAACGAAAACTCTCGATTGACTTCATAAACCATTCATATCATTCATGTTTTTTTTTATCAAAGCAAGACAGTCTTTGCCAGTTATTTGATAGTTTATTACAGGCTTTTAAAATAGTCGGGGTCTGAGGTAGCGGGTACGGGAGGGGTGTTGACGCCCGCCATGGGGTGAATGACAGCTCTCGCAACACGACAACATACCCCCTCCCGCACCGCGCACCTACCTCAGATACCTAAGTTCATTGGTAGGCCTGTTGTAATTGTTGTCAGTAAACAATGAAGGAAAATTGTAGTGTGGAGGAAAACCACACAATACCTAATCTTAATAAGTTAACGTTGTCGCCTTTGCTAACGGAACCTACCTAGCAGTCGAATGTCGATATTACTAGCAGTCATTTATTTTTTACTTAACACTAGTTTGTTGGCTCTGCACAAGCACAACCACCTGCATGAAGTCCATATAAGAGTTGAGTGGATAAAACACATCGAGTGAAATCGACTCATAAAAAAGAACAAGACTAGTTTCATTGTCATTTGTTTTTAAATAAAAACGAAACAGTATCACTGCGTTGACTGCCCAGAGTGCTAAACAACGTACAACGTATCCTATCTCCTACTTAAATGCTATATTGAATTGATGGGACATGTTTTTTCATCAGGTGGTAAAGAAAAACAACACAAGCTACCAGAAGGCAGTGAGAGAGAGTGACTCCGATAGCAGCGGACTAGACAGCGAGCTCGACGATATTCTGGACGAGGCGATCAATGAGCAGAGCGAAGGACCTACGCCGCCTAAAGTTAACAAGGTACACACAGTGGATTAAATCTGGCACTTTAAAGCCAAAGCCGACACGATACTTATACATTGTTTTTGAAAAGGGAAAGCTAGACCCATAACATTGAGGCTGAGCTGGTCACACTGGTTTGTGTATAGGTTTGGCAATAAATTATGGCTTATCGCCAAAGTGCACGTGTAATTTCCAAAGAATGATCTCTGATTTAGAAGTAAGAAACGAGTATATTAGAGGAAGTTTGATAGTGACAGTAAAGTTGAAAGAGAATCGTCTGTCTAGGTTGGGATGGATATGTGATGAGGAGGAATGAATTGCATGAAACTAAAAGATTGATAAATATAAATGTTGATGGATGTAGAAGGAAACGATGGATGGATTGTGTCAGGAAGGATTTAGTCAATGGAGTAAACGACAGGGGAAAATGGAACAAGAATTGTTGCGCCGACCCCGGGTAACACAATCAGGAAGATCATGATAATCTCTGAACTAGTTATGTTCCTGTTGTAGCTACTGTCTCAGCATTTTCTAGGAAGATGGAATGGCGGACCAAACTACACAAACAAGCATTTATTTTATTAACCAAAGATTTCAAATTTGATACATGGTTTGTGTAGGTCAGATAGGTTACGTGGAAATAATTTCCACGTAAAATAGTGGTCAGCTTCATCATGTTAGACCCGAAGGCGACCACAACTTAGTCGGAAAAAGATAGCCTTTTGGAGATGACGAGGAACGAACACGAACGAAACTGCTCTGTGACCTGTTACTTATAATCACGTTTTAATTTTCTCAGTAAATCGTGACAAATCAGCGACATATTCTAATGAATACTTGAACAACACAATAGACCAGACGCTGTTGTTCAAATATCTATTGTTGTTTCTTTAGTATTCACGAGTTACCGCTGCTGTACGCAACTGTGGTTTAGTGATTAAGTGTTTATATTGTTGCCGGTAGATTTTATGCAGTAGTAATGTCTAGTTTATTGAAAAATCTGCTGCCGTTTAACAAACAGGTAAAATAAAAAATAAAAACAAGTTTTTTAAGCAAAAACTGTGAAGGTATTGCGGACAAACATGACATAACATCACGCCTGTAATCCTCTAAGGGTTTGGCAGAGATGTACTTAATATTACACCCATTACGCCAGTTATGTTGAAGTCCCATGTGATAGGGGTCGAGCCGATTGTCATCAACCGGGCACAAATCTTATCTACAATTAATGCTTTATTAAATAAGCATACGACTAACAATCAAATTAAGGTCATCTTGCGCAGGCTAAAATGATCTCTTGCTGCTTTCAAAACAAAATAAAAACATCGTCAGAAAACCGGCTTGTCCTGGTACCAAATAACCGACATTTGACGTACCTACTAACCCCTACTTATCCTGTCTAGGTTGGTCTGTGGATGGGTGACCGAGACACACCGACATACCGAGTTTCCTCCTTGCTTCGGAAAACACGTTCAACCGTTAGTCCCGGCTGACATTTGTAGATCTTTGACAGTCGTTACAGTGGCCCGAAAGTCTGGCAACCAGTTCTTACCAAGGGGTATTGTATTACCCAGTACTAACTGGGTTGTGGAGGTCAGATGAGCAGTCGCTGTATGTAAAATCCGGTTACACTGGAAGCCGACCCAAACATAGTTGGGAAAAGGTTAGGCAAATGATGATGTGGTAAATCTATAGTGATTTGTGGTGCAGTCGCGAACCTTAGCTTATACATTTGGCTTGACCAACCACTCCTGGTTGGTTGCAGCATTCCGTCGAGTCCTCATCAAGTTTCGTGTACCAGGAGCGCGCGTTCAAGTCTCCGCTGAAGCTGCAGCCCGCCACGCCGCGCCAGGACAAGGGCAGCGAGCTCGTGCACAGTGTCAGCTTCTATAGGCGTATGCAGAACGCGGTGAGTGCCATATATATTATTACTCATTCTCAAGGGAGATTTCGGGTAGTCAAAGGCCCGAAAGTCTGACAAGCTATATTTATCGAGCATGCAGGTACAGTTAAAAATAAAAAATAAACATTGGAAACCTGCAGCGATTAGACAAAACTTAGAGGTGAGAAACTAAGGCCTAAAGTCCATACACATTTCTAAGGGGCTATGAAGCTACTCATCAGGGTTTACTCGGCCTAAGTTGTCCATTATTTTACACTTCGTCTTCGGCTTGTCTTAATACATACTTTTACCGGTTCCGCAGTCATCCACCCCGTCCACCCCAATGCGAGTGGTCCGGCACGTGTCGCCGGACCGCGAGCCGCCCGCCACGCCGGACGAGCCGGCCGCCTGCGTCACGACGGTGCGCGAGAGAATCAAGGAGCTGCAGAACGAGATCGGGAAGCAACAGACTGTTATATCTCAGGTAATATCTATTAACTATTGAAATATGTCCTTTTTGGCAAGTAACATCGTTTTCCTGCCTTTGTCCCATGTTACTCGGGGTCGCCGCAACACGTTTTATTCTTCCATTCTCCCCTGTCAACCGTCACGAACTCATTTACACCTTTTTCCTTCATATCACTCCTCCCTCACGCACACAATCCATCCATCGCTTCTTTGGTCTTCCTCTCCCTCTCCATCCATCAACATTTTTATTCCATGACTCTTTTAGTGACATGCGATTCGTCCCTCTTCGTCACGTCACCCTCTTTGGCAAGGAACAGGCTTCTAAATTTAAGTTGTCCTGTCTACAACCTGAAATAGAATCTGTGGGTCTCTTGTGGGAACACCGCTATTCTATTCAAATTTACCACACATAGTTATGTGCCTCTTGATAATTCGCTACAAAATCCGGGAGATTACAATAGAATTGAATCTTACTTCAAGGTTCACCAAGTCAGTAGCCATTTCCCTAAATAAATAGTATGCTATTCTAGTTGATCTTGCCTGAGTTATATGCCAATCAATAACAAACATTACGAACTAACGGAGTGTCTATGTTATTTCAGGCCAGTCAAGCTTTGAATCTGTGCGCAGCTACCATCGAATTCAGCGGCTCCACTGAACAAGCGGAGGGCGAGAGATTACTGTTATTAGCAAGTAAGTGTTTACAGACTGATTACTTCTATGCCTATCAGTGGCGAAGGTTCCATACAACCCGATTCCTAACGGCTTCTCTTTGAAAATGGAACAGTCAGTATTATATTACAGTGATTAGTGACGTATTGAGAATTTTAAAAGCGTCGTATTTTCGTCAATTTTGGTTTACGTAGCAAAAGAAAAAATACGGGTCAAATATTTTTTGATAATCTGACGGACTAACTAGATTTTTCAGTTGCTAAGCCTATTGCTCTTTTCCCAGCGCACCGCCGTCAAGCGTGCGTGCACGAGCTGCAGCGCCTGCAGGTGGAGGGCGCGGGCCCGGCGCGCGCGCCCGGCATGGCCGAGCTCAGCCTCCACGCGCTCAACGTGCCGCTCAAGCGGGACTACGTGCGACAGCTCAATGCTGGTATGTACTGTATGCACCTGTGTCTGTGCGCGCGCCCGGCATGGCCGAGCTCAGCCTCCACGCGCTCAACGTGCCGCTCAAGCGGGACTACGTGCGACAGCTCAATGCTGGTATGTACTGTATGCACCTGTGTCTGTGCGCGCGCCCGGCATGGCCGAGCTCAGCCTCCACGCGCTCAACGTGCCGCTCAAGCGGGACTACGTGCGACAGCTCAATGCTGGTATGTACTGTATGCACCTGTGTCTGTGCGCGCGCCCGGCATGGCCGAGCTCAGCCTCCACGCGCTCAACGTGCCGCTCAAGCGGGACTACGTGCGACAGCTCAATGCTGGTATGTACTGTATGCACCTGTGTCTGTGCGCGCGCCCGGCATGGCCGAGCTCAGCCTCCACGCGCTCAACGTGCCGCTCAAGCGGGACTACGTGCGACAGCTCAATGCTGGTATGTACTGTATGCACCTGTGTCTGTGCGCGCGCCCGGCATGGCCGAGCTCAGCCTCCACGCGCTCAACGTGCCGCTCAAGCGGGACTACGTGCGACAGCTCAATGCTGGTATGTACTGTATGCACCTGTGTCTGTGCGCGCGCCCGGCATGGCCGAGCTCAGCCTCCACGCGCTCAACGTGCCGCTCAAGCGGGACTACGTGCGACAGCTCAATGCTGGTATGTACTGTATGCACCTGTGTCTGTGCGCGCGCCCGGCATGGCCGAGCTCAGCCTCCACGCGCTCAACGTGCCGCTCAAGCGGGACTACGTGCGACAGCTCAATGCTGGTATGTACTGTATGCACCTGTGTCTGTGCGCGCGCCCGGCATGGCCGAGCTCAGCCTCCACGCGCTCAACGTGCCGCTCAAGCGGGACTACGTGCGACAGCTCAATGCTGGTATGTACTGTATGCACCTGTGTCTGTGCGCGCGCCCGGCATGGCCGAGCTCAGCCTCCACGCGCTCAACGTGCCGCTCAAGCGGGACTACGTGCGACAGCTCAATGCTGGTATGTACTGTATGCACCTGTGTCTGTGCGCGCGCCCGGCATGGCCGAGCTCAGCCTCCACGCGCTCAACGTGCCGCTCAAGCGGGACTACGTGCGACAGCTCAATGCTGGTATGTACTCGTATGCGTCGGACCTCTACAGACTACTAGAGAGGGACACCTGTGTCTGTGCACCGAACAAATTTGTGCCTTTAAGGTGGATGCTCCAGGGTAGTCCGCGAAAATCTAATTTTCTTAGGCTTTTTTGAAATTTGCAGGCCAGTGTTAGGTTGTATGTTGACCTTAATATCTCTTGAGTACTTAACTAGTTTCTGTTAAAAAGAAGATATTATGATATGTCAATTTTACATATGATATGTTCCTTGCATCACCAAGTGAAATAAAAATGAAAAAGTGTTTATTCACGAAAAAGTTCTTTATCTGGTACATAATTACCCACCCCCGCCAAACTGCAAAGCAGTTTGTTGGCAGACGTAGCTCCTTTTTCCTTTACATTTACTTAATAACATTTATTAATGACACTTATCCACAAATACAGTAAAACAAAGTAAAAATTCTTGAATGACAGTATTATTGTGATGAACACAATGCATTTCTTATTTTATTGACATGAGAACATGACATGACACACAAAACATACTGCTTCTCTAAAACTTAGAATCATCCATCATTACCAGACGGCGCCGTCGGTCACCACGCAGTCTGCCTGATCAAGTGTCGCGACCGCGTCCTCGCGACAAGCATGCAACAAACAAAGCCAACGAGCACAATTCTGCACTTCCCTGATAAAATCAGTATGCTGGGACTTGCGAGCGACTTCAAGGTAAACACTTAGTTTAAGTTTATTAACGATGAGGTACAGAAATACCTGAATAAGGGGCGCACAGAACCACAAAGTAGTAGTAAAGTAGTAAAAAGCGAGGCCTATTTCCAGCAGTGGGTGATTCCGGACTGATGAGATACAGAAAAGAAACTCGGGGTAAACTTACTCCTATCAAAATTAGTTAAAAATCGAAGCGTAAGGCTTTGTCCTAGCCGACTCGTGAATGTACAATTGTCCCGATCGGATATCGGGATTTCAAACCAGATCTAAAAAAACTCATTCTCAGTAAGTCAATATATCTAGCCCAAGAACACCTGGCTCCCGGCAGTGAACAACAGTGGCCTATTTGGAAAGCTCTGAATCGATTGCTTACCCAAGTAGGCCGCTGCAAACATAACCTGGCAAAATGGGGTATAATTAGTTCTTCCAACACCGAGTGCGAGTGCGGCGCTCCGGAACAAACAATGCCCAACCTGCTGGAGTGTCCCAGGTGTCCGTCTACCTGCACTCTTGACGACCTGTACAGCGCCTCTACCGCTGGAATAAACGTGCCCACCTACTGGGCCTACACCGTGTAATTGGAAGGAAAATCGATACGATATGAAGATGAAAAATATATCAAGCTATAAATTACTATACTTATTTTAATAATGAAAGTGAACCAGCCACAGTAGTCATCAGAAATTGTTTCTAAAAAGTTACTATAGTCAAGTTTTATTTACAAGATGGCCCGCGATGACACTGAACCAAAATTTTGGGCCACCTTCAGATAAAGACGATAAAGTTGAGCAACCTTGGTTTATCAAATATCAATATCAATCAAGGAATGGACAAAGGAAAACAAAGTTGATTTAATTTTTGATTTGTTATTTTCAGGTTACAGTAGAAGTTTATTTGCTGCAAGCTTCAAAAGAAGTGTTATCACATGAAATGAAATATCACATCACAAGCAAAAAGGTAACCACACAGAGAAGTTTTAAAAATAATGTTTTTTCTCCCCTTACTGTGTACACTGTACTATCCGTACAGTAACTAAGGGGCGTAATAACATTATTACCAGTAGGTACTTATTTTATTTCACTCGTTATTATCTGGAATACTGTACATAGTTGGTGCCAGTTAAGATGAGAATAGCGGTCATTGACCCACCTACATTTATTATACTTCTTAACTTTGAAAACCATAAATAAGCCTGTTCAAGTCTGGAATCGTCATCTATCGTGATCTTCAACATTTTTTGTAATGAAAAACGATACGTGGTTTATTTGTTTTGGGTTCGTACGAAGAGATTTAGGGAAAGGGCAATGACCGCTATTCTCATCTTAACTGGCACCAACTATAGCAGTGATATCCAAGTGGTGTGACCGTCGGACTGACAAGTCATAGTCTTGAGTTCGAACTATTGTATATTATCACTTGCTACGGCGAAGGGAAACATCGTGAGAGAACCAGCATGCCTGAGAGATATTTCTCGACGGTATGTAAGTAAAGCCAAGTCAGAGGCCCATGGGTGGCATAAAAACTCTGACACCAGGTTAGGCACTAACCAGCCACACGATAAAGAAAAGCCTAATATTTGTTGGAAATATTTCTATTTTCATACTTATTTATCTTCCTTTCTATCCACAGTCAAGCTCCAAGCTCCTCACCCCAAAATCAAAGGTATCAGAACTAAAGGCGCCGCGAGTGCAGAGCCCGGCGGGACCGCTAGCAGTACGCTCTCCGCAGTTCTCTCTGCACGGGTACTGCATCTTCGCGTTGCAGCAAGCGAGTAGAAACAACTTTACTCTGAACAAGGTAAGGAAATACCCTTGGAGCAACATAAGGCTGAAAAGTCTTATTAGGCTTTCCCATTAGGAATTTCTCAGAAGCAAACACAGAGCCTGGATTTGTGCCCGGATGATGGCAATAGGCTTGCCCCTATTATCTGGAACTGGCGAAATGTAGGAGTACTTGTTAGGTACACTTCTGCCTAACCCTCAGGGATTACAAGTGTGATGTTGTGATATATCAAAATCTTGGCTTACAACCATCCCGTATAGGGCGAAACTCGCCGAAAGAAGGCCTGTGTCGTGTCAGTGAGAACATTACAGATAGCAGCTAATTTTATGTTATTGGTTATGTTCCATTTAAATCAATTGTAATAAGTAGGTACTGTGAACTTTTTCTGTTATTGCGCTGTACCTTGATATATTTATTTTTTTATTTATTTATTAACTATGGAAGACTTACAGCTAAGATAAACAGATTAAAAAATAGTATGTGAGACTGACAGCCAATTAAAAGTCCTCACTTCTAAAAGCTGATTTTAAAGATAAAGTGTGAACAACATAATACTGCTACAAAAAAAAATACAGGATAACATTCAAGCTTAAACTAAACTAAATTCACATCTTATATTATGACACATCTAATACAATACCTAATAAAAGCCTGAACAAACAAAATCTTATTTAAAAAAGCTAAGGCTCAGGCACTTTCTGGCTGAGGACACACTCGTTATGAAAGTATCAAAATCATGCTGTTTACACATGTTATTAAAGTTTCTACTTGCACGCACTATAAATGAATTTTGCCTGTAATTCGTAGAGGTAAAAGGAACACGCAACGGCACGTTCCATCGCTTTGACCTTCCGGGAACGTTAAAATAAAATTTGGATAGTATATCGGAGTTATTAATAGAATTATTGAATATTTTAAATAATGAGACACAATCAGAAATTGCTCGCCGATTAGTTAAGGGTAATATATGATACTTCTTACAGAGGCTGAGGTAGTCTTCAGACCGGTAGGGCACTTTCTGATGATAACACAAATACTTGATGAACCTTTTTTGGATGCTCTCTATACGATCAATGTACTTGTGATAACATGGATCCCAAATTTCAGACGCGTATTCCAAGTGACTTCTAACAAAAGTACAGTAAAGAATTTTTAAAGTTTTGGCTTGACTGAAGCACTTGGAGAGCCGCATTATGAAGCCTAGTGCTTTAGATGCTTTAGCGACTATGGCGTTGACATGATGTTCAAACGTAAGCTTAGAATCGTGATATACTCCCAGATCTCGGATGCAGTTCGTTTTAGGTAGTGATTGATCACCCAAACTATACGATGAAGGTATGATTGAGCGCTTTCGAGAATATGTTAGAACCGAACATTTAGCAGGGTTGAGATCAAGCTTACTTCCACGACAATAAGCCTCCAGACGACGTAAATCATCCTGAAGTGATATCACGTCCGCATGCGATGATATTTTGGCATAGATTTTCATATCGTCAGCAAAACACAACAGTTTGGATGAGGTCAAGCAAGAGTTGATGTCGTTTATATATAAAATGAAAAGTAATGGGCCTAGTAATGAACCCTGGGGGACTCCACTGGGGACAGGCACCCAACTAGACATGTAATTGCTTAATACTACTGCTTGGGATCTGTTCTCCAGATAAGAAGAAAACCATCTGAGTAAATCACCTCGTATTCCCATACTATATAACTTTGATAGTAAGATCTCATGGTCAATCCGATCAAAAGCCTTACTGTAATCCGTATAAACGACATCAACCTGCTCACCGTTATCCATGGCGTCAGTAATAAAATCATTGAGCAGAATTAAGTTAGTGACGGTAGACCTTCCCTTCAGAAAACTATGCTGGAAGGAACTGAACGAATTTTTAAGAGCACTGTACACCTGGTTATAGATGATCCTTTCAAAGATTTTTGCCACAATACAGAGCTTGGATATCGGCCTGTAGTTAACAATTTCGGTTTTGGCCCCTTTTTTGTGAATAGGCGTTATGAAAGCCGATTTCCAAAGTTTAGGTACAACACAGGTGTCCAAGGATTTTCTGAACAGAAGCGAGATAGGTTGGGCAATCGAAGTCGAACACCGAACAAGAAATTTAGACGAAATATTATCCGGGCCAGCCGCTTTAGACGTATCCAGCTTGCGAAGCAAGTTAGAAACTTCATCAACGTTCACTTCAATGCTACTTATATCAGATAGGCTGATAGATATATTTCACGACTAATTTTTAAGTATGTGTACACCACAAAGACGTTGTACATAGCTATGTTTACTAATGTCTCCAAACATTTAACACCTATAAGATTTTTTGATATGTAACATCTATAGGCGCGGGTAAAACCAAAAGACCGAACAATCTCGAACATTACCGACCTGTTGAAACAGCATAAGATCCATAATTATATTCGCCAAGGTTTACAATAAGCCAGCTGGTTTGGAGCACAGCGCTGGGTTACAATCTCGTGACTTCGAGTTCGATCCCAGCCTAAGGATTTTCTTTTTGTGAATATTTTATTATATTATTTATATTTTATTTTATTCACGTGTTTGTTTCTTATACTGACTTTTTTTTAAGCATATTACCTTGTACTAAATAATTTCGATGTGTCATATCTGCCAGGCGTCCCGTGACGGCTCACTTTTTTTTATATGTAAACCAGCCACATCCAGCCAGCTGACATCCGAAAACAGTTCTAACAATCACAAGTTTTTTTCCTCCATCCCCAGGTCCCATGCGGCAGTCCGCTGGAAGGCTCGGTGAGCCTGGAGATCAAGGCGCGGGTACAGGTCCCCCCGCCCTCAGCCCACGCCGCCTTCCTGACGGCCTTCGACGACGTGTCGGGTCTGGGCGCGTGGCACCGGCGCTGGTTCAAGCTGCAGTCGCCGCGCCTGGCCTACTGGAAGTACCCGGATGATGTGCAGAAGAAGGTAAAAGTCGGGATTTTGGTCTTATCGTGTACAGGCGCTATCCGTTGTCCGCCAATTGGCGCTTTTCACGTAATTGTTCACACTATCCTATGATTGGTCTCTACTCAGATATTACTTTGATAACTGTGGTCACATTAGTACTGCGAACCATTCAGCATGTACCAGAAAGATGCAGTTATAAGAACACATCCCTATAACCGCATCTTTTTGGTATCCGGTAGTGTATAGATTATCTAACAGAACAATATGAGATCATATGAATAATTGCGAAAAATTATTTACCACATTTCAATACCTACTCGACCAAAATGTTTAGGACAGCACACATGCTGTATAAGCGCGTCTTGATTCGGTTCGGACGTGACGCGACACGACCACGCGTCGTTCCAAATGTAACAAATGTGTGATCGGCTCAAGCAGATTTCACGTCGAAAAGTGTGATCACTTCCAAAGGGTCAATTTAACAGTGTCACTTAACTGTAACCTTCTCTTTCAGATGCCAATAGGCGACATCGACATCTCAACAGTCATATCCGAACGCGTAATAAAAGCCCCGCGCGACCTGTGCGCGCGCCCCAACACGATCCTACTAGAGTCGGCCGTGCCCGCCGGCCTCATCGTGCCGGACTGCGGCTCGCTGGTGTACGTGCGGCGTGCGGACGGCTCCGTCGTCAGGCGCCACCTGCTGGCCGCCGACACGCCTCAGGACCGGGATGTGTGGCTGGACTGTCTCAACAAGGCGCTGGAGTACGTCAGGTGCTGTGCTACTGAGGATGATTAGAGTTTGGGAGAAAAATCGGGAAAAAGGAGGTATGTGATATGTGAAAGACATTATGCTGTGATTACGACATTTTTGACAATATTGTTTGGATTATTGGATGGTGGAAAACCACATTATAGAGTCAGGACCCTCTGTGCTGAATATCAGCTATCGACGTCACTGTCGGTCACACAGATTTAATAAATAAATTAATGTTAGAACATTCATTAAAACAAGCTAAAGTTAACAAGTCTGACAGATCTCTGAGGCTGGAGAAGTTTGAATCTGTTGTGTGAGGATAAAAAAACAATTTAAATATTTAAATTTCTGTTTCTTGTAGTGATTATATAATTGACGGTTACTGGCCATCCATTCAAATAACTTACTGTTATCCGCCTTGCAATCCAGTATTCCATTGGCAGGACCAAGTAATACTCGTGTACCATGTATAATGTCGTATGTAATTGTATGGGACCAATTTAAATATTATTATGTGTATGTATTTGTGTTATTAATTTTAAAGACGTGTCATATAGCAAGATAAATGTATACCTGAAGACGAAACAAGATGCGTCGTTGATTTTTGCACTCGAACTGTGACAAGACAAGTTTCAAATCGAGATTATTGGCTAATTATGACGCTAAAAGTAAACAAAAAAGTTATCCTAAATTATACATGAGACCTGAGGCAGTAGGCTACCACTGCCACAAACAATTGCCATGACAAAATAGATCGTAATTTTTAGGTAGTAACTACGATAGCAGCGTAAACGACGTTTTTTATGTAATTTTGTAGGGTGTATGTATAGCTTTAGTTTGACTGATTCTAGCTTTAACTACTAACAATGTAACCACTAGGTAATTAATTGTATTGTTGGAATTGGAATTCTGGTATTGTTGAAATTTGAATTACGCTATAGTCGGAATTTGAATTCTGCTATTGTTGGAATTTGAATTCTGCTATTGTTAGTATTGGAATTCTGCTATTGTTGGACATTGAATTCTGTTATTGTTGTAATTTAAATGATGCTATTGTTGGATTTTGAATTATGCTATTGTCGGAATTTAAATTCTACTATTGGAATTTGAATTCTACTATTACGCTATTGTTGGAATTTGAATTCTGGCTGAACTGAGTTTTGAAAATCCAACAAAACGTTTTTATAGAAACTTAACGACGAGTCGCAAAACGATTTAAAATGGGCGTAAGCAAACTTTTTACAACTAATTCTATTAGCATTGTAAGATGCTCATAATAACAATGACATAAACAAAAAATAATAATGATAACTGTTCCCACAAATACCTATATATTTTTGATAAATCATCTTAATTTTTGTACTCACATTATAACATTCATTATTTCTACTAACTCACATACTATCTTTAGTTTTATGCATCATTTCATCTTCCATTACTGTTATAATCATAAAATAAATACTCGCGACGTCATACTATGTAATTAGTTCGCTATTGCGTTATAACAATGCAATTGAATAATTATCTGTTTTACTTTTTTAGATGTTATTTTAGGCATAAAGATTATTGATAATACGGCATCGGTCTCCACCGTTTGTACAACAAAATGTGCATTATTTCAGTTCTAAAACTTAAAGTGACCTATTTTTTCGTTGCCTAGATACAAAATATGAACAAAAAAATATATCTGGTTGCGTTTGTGCATCGGTGGCTCTATAATACCCCGTATATAATTGCAGTGTCTATGCGTCAAAAGACATTTGTTTTTACAAAAATTCTAATACAATTTGAATAGAAACATTAGAAGTTTCTTTTATATTAGTAAAGTGTGCACCAAGAATTGGAATTAATTGTATTTGCAATAATTATGTGTGTGTAGTTTGTAATTATATTTTATATGTAAATAAAATCAATTTATTACAATAATATAACTATTTTAAGTATATTTTGTTGTTTCATTTGTTACTTCCTACTTTGATCGTTATCACTGATAATGTCGCTGAAAATTTATCAGCAAGGTAAGATTCTATCAGTAGAGGTGCAATCAAAATTCTGTTTTGCAATTTTTGATGTCTCCGAAATGTCATATCTCTTTCGATCAACTAAAACAACATGGCACAAAACACTGACTAATGGGTACACCTATATTTCGCCAGTTACGTTTAAGTTAAAAAACGCCCAACACCGTCCTACCTGAGCCAAAAACTCCATCTAACTTAATCGAACCCAGGAACCCATGCTCCACAGGCACAATTAGGGCTATCGTTTTTGAGATCACCAGATGGCGCACTGTCGAGTAAGGTCTTGTCAATAATTATATTTAATAATCTATAGTACCAATAACTTCATAAAAAAGTTTATTACGTATATCAACATAGTGTAAGCTTTAGATAAATATTTACAATATTCTTCCTAAAATTAGCAAGGATAAAACATCTAAAAACCAAGTACTAACAAATAAGATCCTAAGTTGCTACTTATAAAATCAGGAATGGCTCAGTCTAGAACACAATCGTGAGTATTAGTATAAATACGTGATAAAAAAGCACGCAACGTGCGAACACTGACATTTATTTTTATTTTTTATTTATTTATTTATAACAATCTTACCTACACTATCATTACAGATCTATGATCCAATGCGACAGAGTGGCCATACTAACTAAAGCTACACCTTATACCTCGTTAAAAAATATCATAATCTAAATAACCTATTACATATAGTGTACTTAACTTTTGCGAATTCACTCAAGTTGCACCACAATACATCAACCCTCCCCTGAACCTCATTCACCACACGTATGGCTCTAGTGAGAGGAGTTCTCGCCAGTAGGTTGGTCCTGGCTGCAGGCACAGCGAGCAGGGCCGGGCGGTGCCGCCTCCACACGTCCCGGTCGGGCACGTACAGCTGTAGGTGTCGCAGCACTCCCGGGTTATGCGCCACGCCACGTAGTAGCTTCACTACATACGCTACGAGCGAAAACTCCCGTCGTACTCATAGAGTGTTATACCCTACCATACCCAGAACAAATAGTGTAGGGTACATCAATGGGTATAATGGATATACCCCATACAGCTTGTAATACAAGTATCGCGTGAACTTATTTTGGATACGTTTCAACATAACACTATATTTCGCCTCATCAGGAGCCCAAATGAATGCGTTATGATCGACATCTGACATTTCGGAAGACCTTACTCTACACGAACGCCTCTAGCGGCGAATTCATGCGCGATAGCCCCCATTGCGACCATACATAACTTATACCAATGAAGCAGTCGCTTTATATGTATACTTATAATACTAGCTGTTGCCTGCGACTTCTCTGGTGGAGAAATTTTGATGTATACGATGACGATGACAGAAAACTAAAAGTATCTCAAGTGCTATTGCTCTATCCCTGTACCAAATTTCATTCCGTTCCGTTCTGGCGTGATAAATGATAAATGATGTTTATTTTGCAAGTAAGTTTTTACAAATACTTTTACACGTCATTTTTTTTAAACTAGATGGGGCCGGTGTTTCGTACATGACTACTCTGAGAAGAAACAGCCGAAACAAACTCAGAGGTCATAGTCTCTTTTGGTCCAGACCAGACATAATCTTGCTCAATTCACATGACGACTTTGCAGATTAGTGTCTGAGATAGTATTTTGAAGAAAGAACCACACAGATTTGAGTGGACCTGTCCACCGGTCACTCGGTCACGTGATCGAAAACATCCAACCAAACTTTCGGATTTATAATCAAAATCAAAGCGCATTTATTTCAAGTAGGCCAGTTACAGGCACTTTTGAATTGTCAAAACAAAGATGACACAAATTAAATGTAGGTATCTACAGTCCCAGTCACAAGACATAAAAACTGTGAAAGTACTGTAGTTGCCCATTCCCTAGCGTAGATCTCTATGGAGTAGAACGGGCAAGATACTCCATGGACACTCTTTTAAATCAAAATATTGTGTTACAAAATCTTGGTTACATCATTCATGTTGAGATGGTATATTATGTGAGAACAATGTAGCAAGATGTGCACGTTAAAGAGACATTAGAGTGAGCATGACATAGGTACTCTAATAATTTAAGACTATGTTATGATGACTAAACCAACAGCAAGAGGGGTTTGATATCCAGTTTGGGTTCCATAAAGAATAACCATCAATAAATTAAACAACCATAAGACTTCAATCTCCTTTATTTATAATACAATACAATATACAGAGATTTTCAGTTGCTATACAGTGATGATATACCTATCAAAATATTAATCATCGCTTATTTATCGTGTCGTGCATTTATTCGCGTAATTTGATACCTAAACATACCTAACTACTTATGTATTAAGTACATAATAAAGCATGTTGACTAGAGTCGAAAGTAGAAGTTAGCATTGTAGGTATTAATTTAAAAGTAGGTTTTAGGAACAATACAGTCATACTTGATGTGGAATTAATCATGAATTTTATGGTGAATTTAGAATAAAAAAAAGAATTTTCTTGAAGATAATACTGTTTTTCTTGTGGATTGTGAGTAAATATTTTTTTTTAAATTTTGTGCAGTTCATAAAATAAATAAGATTTTCACAACACTTTAATTTATGCCTAAATAAAAATGCTCTATTGAAAAACTAACACTATATTTGGGGCCGAGAATTCAAATTCCAACAGTGAAATGAAGCAAGCAAGAAGGATCAGAAGGCAGGGGAGGTGAAGTGAAGCATTCATTTATCTAAGTCACACATAATGAAAACAGATACAGGAGTATTATTCAAAAAAGTAGGGTACCTACTAAAATAATTGAATTCTTAACATATTAGTATGATCAATTACTTTAAAATAAATAACAATTCAATGGCATTAAAACGAACACCCTAAATGATTAACTAATCAACAAAAGCGCCCCAAAATATGAAACTTTCCCTTTTACAAGTATATGGTTTTCAACTTTTCATATAATATTGTCCTCCTTATAATACCAGCCATGCTAAATTAAATTTAGAATTAGGCATAATTCAATGATTGTTTGAAACTTTTAGATTACGGAACCCAATATGGTTACCCAAAGGGCAATGTATGTTATGACTACAGCCAAATAATACGAACCAGTAATAAATACTTGATTAAACAAGAACTCCTTTGAATATTCATATACTTATTCTCTTCTGTTAAAGCTGTTGATTTTTAAGTAAATTAACTACTTGATAGTTGACAGTTGTGCAGAACTGACAGGAATAACACGTAAAGTTATAGAGATAGCCATACAGTCCATACACGCTGTTTACCTTACAGGTTTGCCTGTACAGGTACACCCGTCTGGTAAGCTTGAGCTACGTCGTAGAAGACAAACCTGCACAGTTTTGCAACAAACACGCTCCAGTTTACCTGTACAGGCAAACCTGTCATGTACACCATATCGTGTACCTTGTATGTATGTAACACTTAGAGATCGTGATTTAAGAATTTGTCAGAATCTTTGAACTAAAACAGGTACACGGAATTAACACAATCTTGAACTAGCAATAAACAGAAATCTGCCTTGAAAGTCCAGAGGCCCTACTCTCTAACGTTTCGTCCGTATATTCGGATATATCCGTCTCTCATGCACGTCTGCAGATGAATACGAGTGAGAAAGACGGATAGATCCGAATATACGGACGAAGCGTTAGGAAGTAGGGCCTCTGCGTTCATTGTCCTAAAACAGAAGGCATAGATCAAGAGACAGCACAGCATTACAAACGCGACTTAAACTCTATCCAATCATTACGGAATCTCTTCATCATCAACTGGATCTGGCCGTCAGTTCGCGAGTCTATCTGCCCATTAAGTGCAGGGGCCCTACTCCTCGTCGTAGAGCGGCGGCTTGTCCGGGTCGCTGTGGTGTTTGCTGGCCAGTTCCGAGGTCAGGGCTGCCTTCAACTCGTGCTGCCAATATGGGAGAAGATATTTTAGATTAGTACGTCACTTCTATGTTGGGTTTTGGTGTTGTCTTTCTACATCTTTTTCACATAACTACATTATTGGTTTCCAACCTATGGTCCGCGGACCACCGGTGGTCCGCAGGAGCCTCGAATATGGTCCGCCAGAGGTTAAAATGTTATTCATACTTTTTAACTTGCACAGAAGATGCAAGCTCAACCCAACCTAACTGGAAACCTATAATATCAGAGGCGAGGTGCGATGCAAATTTTTTTGAGCTTGCTGCGCTCGGGTCTTCGAAGATTCATAAGCTTATTCCTATTTCTGCATGAATGACTGCTAAACTTTTCGAGTTCACTTCGATCGCTCTTGTATTGCCTTCACTATCTGAATTCCAAAGGTTCTCGATCATCTCATTTTCCAATTTTTGCATTATGTTAGTTGAAGATTCACCGCCCCTAGTAGAAATCCTGTCGGTGTCTATGTTTATCTAGGACCTTATGGCCCCTGCTAACAATAAAGACACCAAAGTGGTTTCTGGTCTAAAGAAAGGTTGGGAACCACTGACATACATGAATTATGTAACAAAGAGTTCTTTCCATTTCTTGTCCGTAGAGACGGAAAGATGTTTTGGAATAGGCAACTACAGTACCTTTACAAGTTATTCAGCTTTGTGACTAGAGACTGTATAGCTTCATCCTTTTCTTTTTGAAAATTCAAAAGAGTTTGTCTAGCGATTTACTTGTCAGGATTTGCTTGTCAGGTAAGTGAAGCAGTTCAGTATGCTTTTTCACCAGGAATGAGTTTTCTAAGCTACGAAATTATGTGTCTATTTCCACGACAGCACTGGTGTAGCTGGTAAGATGTGTTTTCCTCATTTATCTCTGCCTTAGCTTCGTTGAAAATATTTTCACAAAAACTAAACCACCCACGCTATAATATTAACATACACATAAGGACACATCCATCTCTACGCAGCACATCTAATGAAAAAGCAACCTAATAATCATCCAAGCTTAGCTTCGTTTTGGGAAACAATGCTATATTATCCTTTGTCCAAAATCCGGACGTTTACATTGATAGCCGACATTTATGACCTTTAAAAAAAAGATCGGGTTGTAAACGAGGCCTTAGTCAGAGGGTCAGAATCCGATCAACATTTGCATAAGGATTACTGCAATGAAAATACGATATTATTCTCGCTATTGACAAGTCCATCACTGGTTTTAATCCACTTTGTGTCAGTAACTTCCAGGATATCGCTATTTGCTAGTGTGATCACTAAATTTAAATGTCAACCTAAACCTAACTAAGTTCTTATAATATGCGAAACTGAGCGTTGAATCAAAGCTCTAAAGACACAAATATGCTACAACTAAAGTTACGGACAGGCTTTACTTCGCGGATATCAGTTCCAGTGAACTGTTATGAAGTATCAATATTTTGTTTTAATTCCTCCAAATACTGATGTTGGTGTTTTAACGGCGAAAATAACTCCTCACTAAAAATAATTTCGTAAATGCCCTGTGTAGATAATTTCGTCACCGCTGCTCTCAAAACGATGATACATTCCAGAACATCCAGTCTTCCACTGACCCACACCGGGCCGTGTGGCGGATTATAGCCCACTCCCTTATACGAAGGAGGGTTATGTGTCTCAGCAGTGGGGACGTGGAATCTATCGGGCTGGTGTCCGCAACTCTACGTCAAAGAGCCTATCTCGCGCCAGTGAGAACAATAGGTGTCGGCTAATTATGATGTAAGTAAATGTGGCACTAACTACAAAGTGGCGACACAGCTGGGTGAGCTAGCGGTTAGTCGAAGGCTAGCTGACTCTGAGCAGCTGCCCCCGGTCTACAACGATTGGGCACCAACACATTTCTACCAGCTTTTTCAAAAGAAAGCTGATTTATATCTTACAATGAAGTGGAGACATGCTTGCCTAAGTTGGTCTGTGGATGGGTGACCACCCTTACATACCGAGTTTCCTCTGTGCCTCTGAAAGCGCGTAAAGCAGTTGGTTCCGGCTGTCATTTTGTAGATCTTTGACAGTCGTTATAGGTAGTCAGTGGCCCAAAAAGTCTGACAACCAGTCTTACCAAGGGGTATCGTATTACCCAGTAGCAACTGGGTTGTGGAGGTCAGATAGGCAGTCGCTCCATGTAAATTTACTGGTATTCAGCTGCAGCCGGTTAGACTGGAAGCCGACCCCAACATAGTTGGGAAAAGGCTAGGCAGATGATGATGAATGAAGTGGAGACATAGCCGAGTGCCCTATTCGCAGTCTAGAGATAGCTGTCTTCTTGTCAGTGGTCCAGGGGTCTTTGACATCAGCTGCCTGTAAAACATTCTGAATAGGCTAGTTTCCACCATCAATAAATTGCAAATCTATTTAGTTCGCCAGAGTATTGGAAAATAATGGACAAGTATTTTTGTTTTTGTAAATCAATGAATATTGACAAAGATAAAACGCATCAAAACTCGAGAGTGGGGGGGGGGTCGTGACGTCACAATGCACTAAAAATTATAGCACGGCGCGGCGGCGTGACGTATTGAGAATTTTAAAAGCGTCGTATCTTCGTCAATGTTGGTTTACGTAACAAAAAAAAATACGTTTCAAATATTTTTTGATAATCTAACTGACAGACTAATTAGATTTTTTCAGGACACAAGCCTATTATATACTAACTACGAAGTGCCGACATAGCCGGGTGAACTGCCCGCAGTCTAGCGCGAGCTGGGGGGATGCCCGCTTGCCCCCGGTCCAGTCGCGGCTGAAGGTGATCTGCGCGGAGACCAGCGCCGCAGCCAGCACACAGGCCGCTACCACCGCTACACACCTGCTGGAGAAGAAGCACATTTCATAAAATCTTAGGCCCACTTGACATCCGTTCAGGGGCGATTGACATATACTCGTACATACGAGTACATAAACGGAATGATGTTCTAGATATTACTAACGGTAAACACATTTAGTGATTGCTGAAGGAATTCGGCCGTATTGTGGTGGTGACCATGTTTTGTTCTGCCATGTCGGAGTCATCGAAGTCCTCGCAGTCCTGCGGATATGGGGGGAAGAGGAATTTATGTTTTTTCCTACTCCTCCGCTCTTCTCTTCTGATTATTTCGTTGCGACATCTAAGATAATTAAATTGTTTCTCTGGGACTTCGTCGAGCTTCATTGTCTCGGCGCTTTTCTGGTGGTCGCCACTGTTCATTCTGGCTTCCAGGATTAGCAGTAGTTTGGTAATACCTAGTGTGGCGGGCTTGCCCAAAACATTTGGATCGAATACGTAGGTATTGAAATTTTGAATAAGATAGCTGATATTGTCCGCAATTACGATATTGGTCCCGTAGAAAAAGTTCTGTTACACGTTGTCGAAGTATTATATTACCTGTGACGTTGTATAGCACCTACCAAGAAATCAAATACAATAGACATACTAACATACATAAAGGTAAGAATAATATTTTCTAAGGATTTTTTTATTGTGTAAACTAATTAATTTTGCAAATATACGGCTTTTTATACAAAAAGACCGCTGCTGAATACACCAGCGGAGTACCCCAACGTTCAAAATATGTGCAAACAATTTCAATGCTGGTTGTGGGTAGACTCATGAATAAAATTGAATGGTAAATATTATATCATCACAATATCCTCGTCCATCTTGTATAAATCGATATCATTTACCACAATACTATTTTCTATGTGAATAAAAAATACCTACCCCGGAAAAGACTGTGCGACCCTCACCCGTTCACATTAAAAACTACATAACATACGCCTGTACTCCCCGAAGGATTGGGCATAGGTATATATAATAATACACCCACATTTCAACAGTTAAGGTTGCGAATGACCATACAGCCTCTTGACTGCTCATACGGGCGCGGGCGACTCAGGCTCATGACACATAAATGAAATTGCATTTATGTTAGATGAAACTATGAGTGGCCATTTTAGTTTTGACCAGTTTTTGAATCTCTCCACACGCGGTTTTTTTGATGACTTTTTTAAGGGGCTCCCCCATGCACACTAGCGCCACTTTAGTAAAAAAATCAGAACTCGTTAAATACACAATTAAAATAAAATCTGATTGACAAAATCAATCATTTGGTCTTCTAAATTATTTACGTCTGCATAACTCATTGAAACATAGCTCGCTGTCGTTACAGATACAAAATGGAAAAAAACGGCCGTTTTTAGCAATTTTTCTAACTGTAACTACAGTGAAGTATATTTTAATGAATTAAATAGACGTCAATAATCTAGAACTATAAAGCATTGATTTTGTCCATCAGATTTTATATTCATTGTGTATATAACGAGTTCTGTTTTTTTTACTAAAGTGGCGCTAGTGTGCCATGGGGGAGCCCCTTAAGCGCTATCCACACATGTCCGGGAACCCGGCCCTGACGTATTTTGTACGAACAAATTCACATAGATCCGTGTCAAACTGTTCGTACAAAACACGTCAGGGCCGGGTTCCCGGACATGACGTGTGGATAGCGCTTTAAACATTTCTGCATAAATAAAAACAATTATGAGTTCCTTTCCAATTAAATAGTGCGGGAAATCGTCTACACTCTAGAAGAACATCCAGATACTAAAAACATAGCATCACTTTTTATCGGTAAGTAAAGTATATTTATAATTTAATAATATTATGAATAATTGCAGGGCTCAAGCTTAGCTGATCGTTTACGTAAAATGGCACAAAAAATGTACAGCGCGTTGATGTCTTTTTGAAAAGTCCCTTTTCCTCACTAGGGTATTGTCAATACGACTGCCCCTTTCTATCTGTACTAACGCTGTAGTTTTGTGACAAGTTCAAAACAAAGTTTATATTGACGATAAAATTGGGCCACATCTATCACTGTTTAAGTTTCATGTAATAGGGGCGAGCCTATTGCAACCGAGCACAAATCCAAACTCCCCGGGATCGTGGCTGCTACCGAGAATTTCTGATGTAAACCCAATAATACTTTACCCGACCTGAGAATCGAACCCAGATACTCATCCTCAGCGGTCCATGCAGCAGACCACTAGACCAACGAGGCAGAATACCGATTTCAAACTAATTTGAATTTAATATATACACGTCTGCCGTACCCTTGTGGGATTACAACCGTATTTTCAATTATTCAGCATTTTGGGGGCGTTTTTTCATGCTCTCAAAACGTCCGCTCATCAGCACTTCCTATTGTTTTAGGTATTTATTAATCGCAGCATAACTACTTATTATGTGCGTTCACACGTCGGCAGTTTTAGTTAGGGGATCAGCAGAGCTCGTGACATTTGCTCGCAAACTACAATCATGTCGGCTTAGTGCTTACAATGATAAGTCACCGGGTAACGCGTGGATCTCGTATATCTTCACAAGTTACGACAACTTGTTGCCGTTTCTGTCGTTATTTATATTAATAAGAGGACACACATTTATTGTAGATGTAGAAAATATAATGTGAGATGGTATCTAATACTCGTATGTACCTACGTCAAAATGTTGAAATTGTATCGTTTGAGAATGGCGTGGGTTTTTCTACATAACATCATAACATAACATCACGCCTGTCATCCCGATAGAGATAGGCAGAGGTGAAGTCTCATGTAATAGGAGGCGAGCCTATTGCCATCAACCGGGCACAAATCTAGACTCTGTGGCTGCTACTGAGAAATCCCTGATGGAAAACCCCCATAGCACTTTGTCCGGTCCGGGAATCGGCCAATGGGGCAGTGGGTTTTTCTAGTGATCATAAAATGATATCGCAATATAAGTAATAATATTAGTATTTAACCCAAATAATGCCAAAACTCAGTGTCATGTTTGTATTTCTCGTCTAGTTTAGACCGACTCGAACAACTGTAACCTTATAAGTATGTTGAAACTTTCCAAAACATTCGAATATTGAATCTGGCTATGACTATTTAAAAAATAGTCTCTTATCAATCACATGACTAGATATAGATACCACTGAGGTTTACTTAGAACTGTAGACACTTTTTAAGCCTCGAAACATGTTGTTTTTATCTACTCACACCACACGTCACAATTCTACAAATCAGCATTACAGTGAATGTTGCAAAATCTTTTTCTGGAATTTGGTATTTTAGTAAGATAAGGGCTTATCATGCGATATTATCGCGTTGGCCCCCCTGGAGGTGGACTTGGTGAAGGTCGCGGCATTGGATGCTGTGGTATCATCGTTTCTACAGCTGAAAATAGTATCTACTATCGAATCAATCCATAACACAGATTTACATGACATTTTGAGCGTGTGCAATAATACATTCCTTGCTGATAGAAACGCTTGCAATGCAAATGATATCCTTCATTGTCACTAGTACCTACCATTAACAGTTCCATGATGGAACTAGTGTTGTTTTTTATAATCACTAGTTCCATTTTTAAAGAATCTGAAAATAATGGAACTAGTGTTTATACGGTGGTACTGATCGAAGGGATATCGTGACAAACTTTTATAAGTACGATTAGATTTAAAGTGATTGTAGAAATTTTCCTTTTCAATTTTAATAATTGTGGAAAATTATGTAAATAATTTCACTTACAAACAGACTGCTGGTCTAATAGTGGTCATCATCATCAGATCGGCCTAGTTTCCCAACTATGTTGGGGTCGGCTTTCTTGTTTTACCGGAAACGGCTGAATACCAGTATTTTACATGGAGCGACTGCCTATCTGACCTCCATAACCCAATTAGTACCGGGTAATACGATATCCCTTGATAAGACTGTTTGTCAGACTTTTCGGGCCTCTGACTACCTAACGACTGTCAAAGATCTACAAATGACAGCCGGGACCAACTGCTTAACGTGCTCTAATAGTGGTGGCAAGCGATATTTACAGAGCACGAGACATGAAAGTGAAAGTGTTGTTGTGTTTTTCCATCTAGAAAATCTCAGTGGAAGCCTGGTAGTTACGGGTGGTCAGAAGTGTGGAGGTCACGCTAGGTAGATGATGAATAGCCGGGGATCGTGGGGCGCACTAGTTCCCATGATCCCCAGTGTAAATGTGCGAAGGGAACACCGAGGTGGTGTTTTAGTCGGTTAAAATCCGACAGACCCCTCCGCCAGCCTCAGGGTGGAGGACATGCAAGAGAATTTTCCACCCCGGAACAAAAAAAAGACATGATGAAAGCGGTATGAATTTAAAAAGCGCAATACTTAATGGGCGAAACAAAAGAGTTAAAATCTGTGGCTATAGTTGAAATTTTAAGATACGAAGTTGGTAGACAGATTATGCACCATTTCAGTGTCGTCACAGGAAAGAGGTCAAGAGTGCCTAAAGACGGTATGAAATTATATATAAATAGCTTTTGCTCCCGGTTTCGCCCCCGCTGTGTACGGAAAATAACCCACGGGAACGTTTAAAATATAGCCTATAACTCTCGGGGATAATGTAGCTTCCCGTTAGTGATAGAATTTTCGGAATCGGATCAGTAGTTCCGAAGATTACCCCCTACATACAAACTTACTGTCTTTATAATATTATTAGTATAGATAGTTTTCGAACGATGACATTTCAAGAACTTCAGCTGTTTAGCTCTTGAAAAAAGAGCTTTGTAAGAATAGAACAACAAGCATAAAATCTTACATAAAGTTGACCAAATAACTATGTTGGGGTCGGCTTCCAGTCTTACCGGATGCAGCTGAACCCGCATTTTAAATGGAGCGACTGCCTATCTGACCTCCACGATCCAGTTAGTACTGGGTAATATTTTACACCTTGGTAAGACTGGTTGGACTTTAGGGCCACTGACTACCTGTAAACGACCTACCTACCTGTAAAGATCTATAAACGACAACCTCTACCAGTGCTTTCTGAGGCCCGGATGAAACTCGGTGTGTAATGGTGTAGGTCTAACTCAAAAGCACCATAAAGTAAACCTGATAAGTACTACCTATCCAAAACTGTGAACTCGAAACTTTCAAAAACAAGATTTTTTACACAAAATATACATCCCAAAACTTTTCGCTTTCTCACCAAGAATTTCACTTCCAATTACTACAGGTACACTTTAGCAATATTAACGTACTTTTCACCTACTTTCCTGAAAATCTTAAACTGAAAACTTAAAAAAAAACACAGATACCTTCCCTAAAACTTTTTCTTTCACATCAATAATTTCACATAAAAAGACAACTTTTTTTTAATATAAACTTTTTCTCAACTCACCTACAGCGCACTGGCGTCATGTCACGGTTCGGTTAGCACAGATCACTGGACGCAACAGTGTCCTGCAATCCGGCCGCCATCTTTTATATACCGTCCCGTTTTCCCGCGCATCTTTCCACGCATAGACAACGTGGGAAAGGATTAAGGAAATCTCTTGCGGATATTACGAGATATTTAAAAAGAACGTTTTCCATATTTTTCAATTTCCTTTCTGCTTGTTAAGGGGGAGTTCTTTAAGGGGTTGTGTAGGTTAAATACAGAATTTTTAAATATTGCAAACGTGCAACGAATGATTTTTATTAAGCTTAAGTTTTCCAATCAATTTTGCAATGACTGTTCTTCGGCACTTTTTCCGCTACTCACAATTTTTTATCTCAAAATCCCTGAAACACTTTGGTCGGATTTACAGTCTCTATAAGCGGTGAAGTGTCCGCACGGCACGAGGTAGCAGATTCGATTCCTTTTCAGAAATCATTGTCGACCAACTCACTCCAGGCCCCTTATTCACAACGCTTCGATTCGATTTTTTATTCGGAAATCTTTTTTTGACATTACGAAATCGAGCGAGATAGACATACGACTTTCCGAATCGGAAATCGAATCGAAGTGTTGTGAATAGCCCTGCAGGACAGTCATAAGAGAAATTATTACTTAAAACAGTATCTACACACATCAAAAATGTCTAGGGATCAAGCATTTTTATGCGGATTTCTTGAGATTGAGATGTGGCTTTGTAATAAATTTATGATTTTATAAATTTATATGGATCCTTTTTGGTGCATTTCATAATTTGAATCAGGAACTCTCAATCAAATTCGAGTAAAAGATGAAAATAAGCTGTCAATATTTTCCCTATAAAAACATACAACGCATTGAAGACATTATTAGTGCTACTGTTTCCCTACTACTGATTAAAACCAACGTTATTATGGAGCGGCGACGTCATTTAAGCAGGGAAGAAATGCTCAGAGCCGTGGGAATGATAGAAGCTGGTTCCCGGCAACGTACTGTAGCTTTAGCTCTGAATACAAGTCAGAGTGTTATCAGTCGACTTTGGACACGTTACCGAAGCACTGGTACCGTGGCTGAGCGCCATGGAGGACGGTATCGCTGCACCACACGGAGACAAGACCGATACATTCAAATCTTAACTCGAAGAGCTCCAACAATAACCGCCATGATGTTAGCCGTGAGGCTTCATCACTCTTCAGGGAACTTAATTAGCGACCAAACAGTCAGAAACCGCTTGCATGAAGTGAACCTTCATTCCCGAAGACCGCTACGGGTACCACCTATAGCAATGCACAATCGTAGGATTCGATATCAATGGGCTCTTGAACACAGAAATTGGGCAGAAGAACAATGGCGTTTCGTGTGCTTTTCTGATGAGTCTCGTTTTGGTATGAGACCGGATACAAGACGTATACGACACTGGAGAACCCCTGGACGCCAACAGCGATTAAAATCCTGCCAGGAAGTCCATCCTTATAGTGGTGGAACCATCATGGTATGGGCGGGTATTTGGATCGGCGGAAGAACTGAGTTAATTTGGATCAGAGGCAACCTCAACGCTCAAATTTATGCTGAGACGATTGTATCAGACGTCATCGTTCCTCTACAAGTGCAAATCGGTCCCTTATTTCAGTTAATGCATGATAATGCACGACCGCACACCGCAAGAGTTGTAAGACAGACTCTCGCCGCAGCTAACATCAATGTCCTGCCCTGGCCTGCTCAGTCGCCAGACTTGAACCCGATTGAGCATGCATGGGATATGCTACAGAGAAGAGCTCTGCCGAATATGGAGGGTATCCAGTCGCAAGAAGACCTTTTTTTGTTGTTGCAACGAACATGGGCGGCCATTCCACAGCGTGATTTGGATGAACTCATTTTGAGTATGCCAAACCGATGTTCTTGTGTTGTTAGTGTTCGCGGTAGAAACACGGATTATTAATTGTTTAAGTTACCCAATAAAATTTTAAAGAAAACTGTTATTTCAGTCTTTTTTTCGAACTTTAATGTTAGTGGTTCAAATGTCAAAAATCCCTTTATTAGGAAAATGGCAAATTTCTTTATTAATGCAAAGGTGACTTGGTTTATCGTTACTGTGACAAACGAAAACACTTTATTTGATGAATCCTTAAAGAAAATTTTAATTAATATCAATCAGGAGAAAAGTTATTGCAAAAATATATGTTGATCCCTAGATACTTTTGATGTGTGTACTTATATGCTGATAATATATATGCATTGAAACAAAGCAAATGAACACTTTTGGTGACCCTGATATCACACTCAGAATTTTAATTGTATTTTACTGTGTTTGTGCCTAATTTTCAGATTAATAACTTGTAATTATATGCCTAATTAAGAAAATGGAAGGTAAAGAGCACGTACCTAATGAGCTTGTCCTATTCTTTTTCACAGAAGAAATAATGTGCAATGTTTTTTCCTTCAATGGGTAAAGAGATTATAAAGTTTAATTTTTTATCTACTGCCCCCCCCCCCTCCCATAAGATTACCCAAAGTTTGGGTAGCAGCGCTTTTTAGCGTTTTGTAGTCCTATTTTAGGACCCTGGGGTGCATCTACCGTCTAACAATTCGCTAATTTGTCTGATCTTCTATCTAAGGATGCGTAGCACAGGGACCAGAGTACTTTTAATATGTGGTACATCCAATCAACGAATGAATCTACAAGCAAAAAAGAACTCGCGTTACCCCAGTGATGTTGAGGGTTGCTTATATAGAAGTCTATAATATTCCCACTGCTGGAATACTACACGCCTTCTCTACCTAAGAGGGCGGGAACCATAAACCTCCAGACGGGCCCAGTGCGGGTTGTGGGAATCTAACTTCTAACAAAACCGAATTATTCAGAGATATAGTGAACTAATCTGCTGTTTATAGCTTTTGCATAGAATCTTAGAAGTGGTCGTTAAGATATTAATTGATTGCTTTACATTATTGCAGCAGGGCATTACTCTCATAGTGGCCTGGTCTGAAGTCGGTGACGCAGTGATGTTCTATGTTACAAGGAGCGACCTTAGCGAAGGAGCGATTAGGCGAGACGACAAAAAAGAACTAATTAGTCCGTCAGTTAGATTATTGAAAAATATTTGACCCGTGTTTTTTATTTTGTTACGTAAACCAAAATTGACGAAGATATGATGCTTTTAAAATTCTCAATACGTCACGCCTAGGTATAATTTTTACCTAGTTCTGACGTCACGAGGCCCACTCCCGAGTTTTGACGCGTTTTATCTTTGTCAATATTCATTGATTTACAAAAACAAAAAATACGTGTCCATTAATTTCCAATACTCTAACTGACGGACTAAATAGATTTGCAATTTTTTGATACTGTCGTCATGCCTATCAACACAGTTTGTATTATATCACATGTGGCTACCCAGATAATACCTTACAGACTAACAAGTCTGTAAGGTATTATCTGGGTAGTTCTTCAAAAAGTATTCTCCGCGTAATTTTCGTGGCGAATTTTTGTTTTAGAGTAATCTTCAAATTAACGGACACATTTAAGACGCTCTAGAAACAATACATGCCATTTTTACTATGTGTAAATTGGTGCATAAACTACAGAGATATTCTTTTTTGAAATTTTGGTACCCACGAAAGTTACGAAACTTTTTAAGCAAGAGGGATACAATTGGCAAAACAGCTTAGTTTGGGGTGGGGTAAACTGTTAAATTGGCTACGAGAAAACAGAAAAACATTCTACGAGTCACTACAAGAAAAAAAATTAAACATGCGGTAACTGACTTTCGTGAACCATGAAAGTTGTGCTACGAAAGTTAAAAAAATTTACATTTTTGTGAATTACGATTTAAGTTATGTGTGTAAATTAACAAACAAAGTACTGGGGAATAATCTCGAAGATCTATCTTATTCCTTAATTCAAAATGATTTGGAAAATTATAAACCATTATCCTTCAAAATATACGCATGAAAGTTTCTTGAAAATGGCTACCTGAAAATATTCAAAGAATAACTTGCCTTGTCCAATTGCCGTCGGTTGCACCTGCAGGCGTATGTATTCTAAAAAAGTACTACCCGAAAATTCAAAATTACTTAAGACATCCTTCAAAATTACTTTACAAGGACAACGTTTTGGAATCTGCCGTTGGTTGCCAACAAGGTGACCCTCTCGGGCCTGTCATTTTCAGTTTGGCCATTCATCCCATAATACAACTACTAAATTCAAAATTTAATGTGTGGTATATAGATGATGGAACGCTAGGAGGATGTTGACACGGTTTTGTCTGACCTACAACTCCTCAAAAATCAATTTAAATCTATTGGCCTGGACCTTCACCCCTCAAAAGTGCGAAATTTACGTCTCTGACATTACCGACAGACAATCGACGATTGATTTAGCCCCACAAATCAAAATTTTAGAAAAAAGTTCCCTTCATCTCCTAGGTTCCCCTATTTTAGAAGAAAGTTTTTCACCTTTTTTTTTTTTTTTCGGATGGGAAATCATCAAATGACTTCTCCCGCTCTGGGCGGAGCAGGAGGGAGTGTCAGACTTTTACTGACTAAAACTCATCCATGTTCCTTCATCGCCCTTTGTGTTCCAAAGTCACGGTATCTCTTTCGAATAGTCCCGCAACCCCGGCAGGCATCGGTCCTTCCGGACCCCTTCCTTTTTGCTGACTCTCTTTGAGGCGCGCGTGGAACACGAACGCGCCGTCGACACGGCCTGTCGTCATGAGACGGACGGACGGCGAGCTAGCCCATAGCCCACCGTCCACAGGCCCGCGCCTACGGTGGCCGGGGGCCACGTGGTGGCCCCCGACGCCCGGGGCGTCTCCCGTGGCGGCCGGGACGCTGTGAGGCTCTCTCCCTCTCATGTTCCGCCACCTCCTTCTCTAGCATTACTGCTTCGCAGAAGGAGGTGACGGCGCGGCGTCCCATTCCGTCTCGCTCCGGACCATGGCTTGCACCAGGGCCGGACGCGAGAGGTCGCCGCCGCCAATCGCCGCTTCGACACGGCGGTGCTCCGCCCACGCGGGGCACACCTCCACCGTGTGCTCCACCGTGTCCTTCGGTCGATCCTCGCAGTGGAAACACCCGGGCGTTTCCTCCTGCCCGATTCGGTGCAGGAACCTCCCGAAAACACCGTGTCCGGTGAGGACCTGCGTCAGGCGGAAGGTGAGGACGCCGTGGCGTCTCTCCAGCCACTACTCAAAGAGGGGACTTATCGCCACTATCGTGGCGTGCTGTGCACGGGGTTGCGACAGTCGCTCTCTCCATGTCGCCATGAGATCCCGCCGGAAGTCTGTCCGCTGAGCGACAATTTGTCGCGGCAGCGGAGTTTCCCCCCGACGAAGCGCCTCCGTGCGCCATTCATGCAGGCGCGCGAGGACTATCGCCTCCAGATCCCTTGGCAGCAATCCGGCAAGGAGGCACGCTGCCTCGCGGGCGATCGTGCGGTACCCACGGGCCAGCCTTACGGCTACCACCTTTTGGGGCGCGTTCAGGTAGTGGGCTGCACGCAGCCTCAAGGAACGCGCCCACACCGGGGCCCCGTAAAGGGCCATGGACCGCACGACTCCCGCGTAGAGCCTCCGGCAGGAGGCGTTCGGCCCCCCCAGGTTGGGCAGGAGCCGCCTGAAGGCAGCCCCAGTCCGTTCCAGTTTGGGGGCCAAACTTCGGAAGTGCTCCACGAAGTTCCACCGGCTGTCGAGGACGAGTCCTAGGTACTTCAAAGTCGACTCGACACCGATGGATACCCCTCCTACCGTGAGTAAGGATCCCGGAGGTGGCGCATTCCGAGGCCCATGAAAGCACATGGCCTCGGACTTGTGCAATGCCACCTCGAGACCCAGTTGCCGGATCCTCTCAACGACTATCGCAACCCCGCGTGTCATGATTCGGCCGCCGCCTCGTGCGACCCCCCCCTGTGCCAGCACCAGCGTGTCGTCTGCATAGCAAACCACGCTGACTCCGCTAGGGAGGTCGGCGCGCAGCACCCAGTCGTAACCGATGTTCCACAAGGACGGCCCTAGGACCGATCCCTGCGGAACACCGCACGACATCTCTCGCCGGTTCCATTCTCCGCTGCGACCGGGGTAGATGACGGCTCTATTCGTCAGGTAGTCCCCGACCACACGACGAAGGTAGGTCGGCACCCGGTGATACCGGAGTGCCTCCCTAATGCAGCTCCAGGGCATGGTGTTGAAGGCATTGGCGATGTCGAGAGACACCGCCAAGACAACCCCACCCCGGGACACTGTATCCCCCGTCGTGAGGGCTCTCACGCGCATGATGGCGTCCACCGTAGAGCGCCCCTTGCGGAAACCAAACTGGTGTTCCGCAAGATCCGGCCCCGTCCCCGCAAGGAAGTTTTTCACCTTTCATCAACAACAAAATTAAACATTTCGATGATATATCTCGGATAGACTCTCCAAAATTAATTTACATTCAGCATTCACCATTATCAGATATTGCTGTTTTGGTCCAAATTTTATGTATTTTCTCCGTTGTTCTGCTCTTTGGAAGAATAGAAAGAAAGAAACATTTGGACAAAATTGACCAAATTATTCGCAACACATTAACATCCATTCTTAATGTGGCCCGGGACGACCGAGCGTGGCCGCAAGCCACCCTGCCAATTCGTTTTGGTAGCCTTGGCGTCCACAAAATTTCTAGTGTTAGCTTACTTGTTCCTGTCTTCTGACCACAGCACTGAAAAGCTAACCAGGCAAAATTTTAACTATCTCCCTGGTTAGCTCGGAAGTGCCGTGCTTGACCGACGCAGATGACGCCTGGAAAGTGGCTTGCCCGGACACGGATCGGCCCGAGAACCCGTTTTCCCAGAGACAGTGGGATGAGCCGCTCTGCAGGTTGGTACGGAATAAACTTATTAATACGTCTACCAATACTGCTGAGCGTGCCCGGCTGCTGGCTGTGGGTGAATAGGAATCGGGCCTCTGGCTTCAGGCACTACCGTCACCTAATATAGGCACTATGTTAGGTTCCGGCTCGCTACATGTTTGCGTTTGGGCACTCCTTGTGGGGCTCCACATCGCTGTCAATGTGGTGAAGCAGTCGACTGCCTCGGACACCATGGCCTTTCTTGCAGTAAGAGTGCAGGTCGGATAGCGCGGCACGCTAATGATAGCGTGCCGCGCTATCCGATCTCATCCGTCGTGCTCTTGCCAACGTCGGGGTGCTGCTGTATTAGAGCCCACTGGCTTGGCACGCGTGTATGGCAAGAGACCAGATGACCATAATGCCATGAAAGTTGGGTAGGCCTTTGGTGTGGGACGCAACTTGCGTCGACACCCTTGCGCCATCCCATCTTCCTAGCACAGTGTGCTGCGCTGGGGCGGCTGCTGCAGGTGCTTAAAACCTCAAACGGCGCAAATACATTAATTTAATTGGTAATTATGTGTTTGAGCCGTTTGGGGTTGAAACACTAGGGCCATGGGGTCCGAATGCTCATCTAGTATTGCGGGAAATCGCCAAAAGGTTGGTCGACTCTTCACGTGACCAGAGGGCGGGCCATTGCCATCCAACGTGGCAATGCTGCCAGCCTTCTGGGCAATTGTCAATTGCAATCCTTTTTGTAATTATATATAGCCACAAATGTGTAATTTAAACAATAAAATAAACGTAATTAAATCCTATATTTTCATAATATTAGGTTTCTATTATAGAGTGTGTTTTAAATAATGTAAATATTATTAGTCTGTGTTTAATAAATTATTTTGTTTGCTAATAAAACTGTCTTGTAACGTAAAAAAAAATGTCTATTAAGTACCTATTGTAATATAAGAGATACAATTAATGTGCTTTACTATATATAATGCATAGTTAAAAACGATTAATTTGCTGATGACTCTTCCCTAATTTTTAAGATAAATAAACGGGCCCAAAATCTAGATGACGTGAATAATGCCTATTCAAGTCCAAAATTGGTTCACAGCAAACAATTTAGTATTAAATGAAAAAAAAACAAATGCATAAGATTTGCTTTACCGAATGTTAAAAGTAGTGATTGTGATATTATATTGAATAAAAAGAAACTTGAATTCGTAGATAAAACGGTTTTCCTGGGGATTACGCTGATTCAAGGCTACAATGGGGTTCTCATTTAACATCTTTTGCGGGGCAGTTAAGTTCAGCAGCATAGGTATGCCATTAGAAAACTCTGTCAATATACTGATGTAGATACCGCTAGACTGGTCTATTTTATTTAGTTACTTTCATAGTATAATGTCTTATGGCATTTATACTCACTCTAATGTCTCGCTGATGGTGGCGCATGTGTCGGATCATTTAGTTCCCTTCAAACTGGTTGAGTTGAATGGTGCTGATCCATGCGTCATGTTCGCGAACGATTGCTGTCAGTTGTGACTGGTCATCTCTTAGTTGCCATGGCTTATTTGAATAAATTATTTTCTTTTTTGAATTGTATTTTTTTCGTTTTGTTTTTAATAAGGACACTTTCAACGTGCACTTCTTGCTACATTGTTCTCACATAATATACCATCTCAACATGAATGATGTAACCAAGATTTTGTAACAATATTTTGATTTAAAAGAGTGTCCATGGAGTTTCTTGCCCGTTCTTCTCCTTATAGATCTACGCTAGGGAATGGACAACTACAGTACTTTCACAGTTTTCATGTCTTGTGACTGGGTCTATAGCTATATTTAATTTTCATCTTTGTTTCGACAATTCAAAAGTGCCTCTATCTGGCCTACTTCAAATAAATGCTTTGATTTTGTTTTTTTTTTTTATTTTTTGATTTTGATGTATAGGTAACATTATATGCTTATGAATTGAATACAAAAGTTATCAAAGTTTGCCATGAACGCGAACCGAGTGTGACGCGCGAAGAACACCAATTTTGCTCCCGTTTTTGACATGAGATGTTTATTTTTATAAACATTATAAATAATTTTAGGTGTTTATTAGTGTTGAAATTATACCATAATTATGTAAGTAAAGAGTAATCTGTGTTTGGTCCTAAGACGGAAAGTTCAATAGGTTAGGAATTAAGACCTCGATGAATCACCCATCTATGGGCCAAAGTTGCCTGGAAATAAATGAATTTTTTTGTTGTTGTTATATAACTCACTAGCTGTTGCCCGCGGCTTCGCCCGCGTAAAGTTCGGTAACTGCGTCCCACTGGATCATATTAAAGGGATAAATAGTGCCCTACGTGTTAATCCAGGTTATGAACTATCTATGTGCCAAATTTCATAATCATCACAATTATTATCATCACAACCACCATTATTATCACAATAATTATCACAATCACCATCACTATCACAATCACCATCACTATCACAATCACCATCGTTATCACAATAACCATCACAATCACCATCACTATCACAACCACCATCATTATCACAATCATTATCATAATCACCATCACTATCACAATTACCATCACAATCACAATCACCATCACTATCTCCATCACAATCACCATCATCATTATCATCGTAATCACAAGCATTATCATCGTAATCACAATCATCATCATCACAATCTCGATCCTCGTTATCACAATCATCATTATCGTTATCACAATCATCATCATCATTATCACAATCACCATCGCTATCACCATCACAATCACCGCCACTATCACAATCACCATCACAATCACCATCACAATCACAATCACTATCAAAATCACCATTATCGTTATCATAATCTTAATTATCGTAATAATAATGATTATTATCGTAATCACAATCACCATCATCACAATCACCATCATCGTAATTCAATCATCACCATCACAATCACTATCATGGTTATCACACTCATTATCATGGTAATCACAAACATGATCATCATTATTACAATTACCATCACAATCATAATCACCATCACTTTTACCATCACTATCACCATAACAATCACAATCACTATCACAATCACCATCACAATCACAATCACCATCATCGTTATCACAATCACTATCATCATTACCACAATCATTATAATCGTAATCACAACCATTATCATCGTAATCACAATCATCATCAGAATATCCATCCTCGTTATAAAATCATCACTATCGTTATCCCACGCATCATCATCATTACCACAAACACCATCACTGTCACAATCACTATCACAATCATCGTCATCACTATCACAAACACCATCACCATCACAATCACAATCACTGTACTATCACTATCACCATCACCATCACCATCACTATCACAATCACCATCACCATCACCATCACTATCACGATCACCATATTATCACAATCACCATCACAAATACCATCACAATCACCATCACCATCACCATCACCATTACTATCACAATCACTATCACAATCACCGTCACTGTTATCACAATCATCATCATCAGTATCACAATCATCATCATCGTTATCACAATCATTTTCATCGTAATCACAATCATCACCGTCATCATCATTATCACAATCATCACAATAAATCAACAACAACCCTGTATAGAAGTCGAATCCATCGTCTTCTGGATCTCAAAATAAATGCCATATTCGTAATCAGCACCCCTGATAATCTTGATATCGCACCCCAACAGGGGATGATGATGGTACTTCAAGTCCGCCACATTAAATCTTAAAATCGTTGTTTTTGTAACACACCCGACCCTATACACCATACAAACAATACCGATGTTGATTTTCAGACTTTGTTACCACATTTCCCCCTTTAGGGGTTGAATTCTGAAAAAACCTGAACGTTAACTCTTTTATCGATAGGAGTACTCCTGTGAAGTTTAGAATAAAACAGTCTTACCTAATCTAGTTTCCCCATACAAACTTTCGACTCCCGTTTCATCCCCTTAGGGGGTACGTTTTGAAAAATCCTTTCTTATTGCACCCCTTAACCTCATAAGGAACGTATTTGCCAAATTTGGAATCTCTAGACTCTGCGGTTTGGCCTGTGCATTGATTTTTAGACTTTGTCACCCCATTTCCCTCTCTTAAGGGTTGAATTCTGAAAAAACCTGAAACTCATTTCTACTCATTTATCAATAGGAGTACTCCTGTGAAGTTTTTAATAAAATAGTCTAATTAATCTTGTTTCCCCATACAAACTTTAGAGCCCTGTTTCACCCCCTCAGGGGGTGACTTTTAATAAACCCTTTCTTAGTGTACCCCGAGACCACTTAAGAAACATATGTGCCAAATTTGAAATCTCTAGACTCAGCGGTTTAGGCTGTGCATTGATTTTTAGACTTTGTCACCCCATTTCCCCCTCTAAGGGGTTGAATTCTGAAAAAACCTGAATGTTAACTCTTTTATCGATAGGAGTACTCCTGTGAAGTTTCGAATAAAACAGTCTTACCTAATCTAGTTTCCCCATACAAACTTTCGACTCTCGTTTCATCCCCTTAAGGGGTACGTTTTGAAAAATCCTTTCTTATTGCACCCCTTAACCTCATAAGGAACGTATTTGCCAAATTTGGAATCTCTAGACTCAGCGGTTTGGCCTGTGCATTGATTTTTATACTTTGTCACCCCATTTCCCTCTCTTAAGGGTTGAATTCTGAAAAAACCTGAAACTCATTTCTACTCATTTATCAATAGGAGTACTCCTGTGAAGTTTTTAATAAAATAGTCTAATTAATCTTGTTTCCCCATACAAACTTTAGAGCCCTGTTTCACCCCCTCAGGGGGTGACTTTTGATAAACCCTTTCTTAGTGTACCCCTAGACCACTTAAGAAACATATGTGCCAAATTTGAAATCTCTAGACTCAGCGGTTTAGGCTGTGCATTGATTTTTAGACTTTGTCACCCTATTTCCCCCTCTAAGGGGTTGAATTCTGAAAAACCCTGAAACCCGTTTCTACTCATTTATTAAAAGGAGCACTCCTGTGAAGTTTCGAATAAAATAGTCTAACTAATCTTGTTTCCCCATACAAACTTTATAGCCCCGTTTAACCCCCTTAGGGGGTGAATTTTGAAAAATCCTTTCTTAGTGCACCCTTAGACTACATAAGGAACCTACTTGCCAAATTTGGAAACTGTAGACCCAGCGGTTTGGGCTGTGCGTTGATAGATGAGTCAGTCAGTCAGTTTCTTCTTTTATATATTTAGATATATACGAGATCTTTACGTTCGAATGTCCGAGGAAACCCATTAACACCTTGTCCTACTCGATGATGGGACCCAATACTCAGGACACGCTTGCAACCACTACACCAATGTCTCCTCTGCACTATTTGTGGGTATTTTTAAACCAAGTCTTCTCTCCATCTGTATGACTTCAGCGTTTTTTTTTTTTCTGAAAGTACGTAATATCCAAATCCGATAACCACGACTGATAGAACATTCGTCCCCTGGGCTCTCTTACTCCTCGCAGTTAGCAAGAATCAAGAACGTTTTAAAAGCATTAAACAAATGAAAATATGACACCCCAATGACGAATAAATACTGATATAATTTTTAGCTCGAATTTTTAAGAAAGATATTTGGGATATCACACTGTGGACCTCTTAGATCTGTTAAACAGGGTTTTTATATATAGGTACATATACAGGTACCTAAGTAATACTGTAATACGCATATTTATATGTATCACGCTCATTGTTCCATAGATCCCTAGTTCATAACTAGGAATTCTGTAAATCGTTTATTATAAAAATCGATCGTAAATTCATACTAAGGGTTTGAGGCTAGTAATCATGAAAACTATTACATTACCAATTACCTACCCCGGAAATCGAACCCAGGATCACTAGAATAGGTAGTAATTACCTACTACAATTGAGGCAATCTTCTCTAATCTTGACAACCAGCCTTACCAAAGGGTATCGTATAACCCAGTAAGTTGCTGCTCTGGTTAGACTGGAAGCCGACCCTAACATAGTTGGGAAAAGGCTTGGTCTAATGATGAGGAGATCCCTGACCACTCCTAGTTCAGTATGATGATATTATACTTACTTAGTACAGTCAGACAACGCATGCTTGTGTACCATCAGAATTTATTTATCTCTCTACATATGGCCACCTACACAGCTTAACCCGCCTAAGACATGTCTCTGCACACACAAAGGAACACGTAAACATGTAAGTACATTGTGGAATATGAAATACATTCATTTTCCCTTTGATCCATTGTTAGTCCATAGACTGACAATACTCGTGCGATCTGCCAGGTGGCGCTTTACAAAATGTCCGCCATTGTCGCCAGTTATTTATGAATTTCAATACATTCCTTTGGCATTGGAAACTATTGATAACTACAAACATCCTATGGAATATGATCTGTATACTTTGTATTTCTCTGTGGCGTAACACGGCGGGCTAAAATTATCGCTGTTTATTCTTTGTGGATTAAAATTAAAATCAAACAGCCACACTGTGGGTTTAAAAGACCGGAATCAGCTCGCTTTCTAAAAAGTTGTCAACATAATAATTAGTAAACATATTAATTTCATTTAGCTTGACATTTTGTCAGCCTATTAATTTTTGTCTTCAAAATTAGGAAGCATTCTAGAAACCAGGTGTTACTTAGTTTACTCTTCTAAAATTATTAACTATTGATGGTTTTCTGATCTGATACTTCATTCAAAGAGATTAATGACTAGGTAGGTACCAAACAGGAGTGTAGTGTTTTGTCTATACCGATCCATTAACTTGATACACATTTTATAATCATTAAAAACAAGATAGACCCAGAAACAAAGAACATAACTACTTATATAATCCTGGATCATTAGCATACTTACTTATCTAGTTAGTTATATAAGTTGAACGTTTGAAATTATCGATTCAGATGAATTAATTAAGGAATTTGCTTACAGCCCATTCTGTATAAGCCCATTTTCTTTCATTCTGGTTATGGCTTTTTGTGTGTTGATTTATGGAGGTTGGTCTGTAAGACACTGGACCTCAGGAGAACCTGTATTCTGTGTATACATGTGACTTTTTTATCACTTTTCAATAAAAATGGGTATAATAGGTGGACGGAATCTAAGAATCAAATGGCATAGGGTGAACTCATCTAACTTCGTGACAAAGGCATTTGAGTAATAAAATACCAATAAATTATTAATTAATTTAATTCAGTCTCAGCATGAGTTTTAATCAGTCTTTTATGAGGAATATTAGCACAAATAATCAGATTTTTTTCTAGAAACCTAAGAGCTACACCAAATTTACTAAACCAAGTCAACTTGCCTAATTCCGTGGTGACCTCTTTAAGTCCGTGATAGCTAATACTTTAATTCTGATATAACGGAATAAGGCAAGTTAACTTTATTTAAGTAGTACAATATTAATATTATAATAAAATTAACATAAACATAAAAAAACAAGATAAACATTTTAGTAACATTTAGTTTCTGTTCTTCTTGTTGGGGTCATCCATGATATATCTGAAAGTAAACAAGCAAATTAAAATAATAAATACGTACCTACCTGCTTAGATTTTAGCGTCTGCCCAAATTTGAGCTCATATTAATAAAAAAAAAGCTGCGAAATTTGGTAAATTACTCACGCAATTACGTGACAAGTCCGTGTCAAAAAGTGTCACCCAATTCCGTGATAGCAAAATATAATATTGGCTCAAAGTCGTCATTTTAATTAAGACCAGATAAAAGTAATAAAATGACATCAATCTTGTCTACTACACTCAAAATAAGTCAATAATTTCAGTTAAAACCACAAATATTTGTACATAACTACTATAATTCTGTGATAGCACAGAAACCACTCAACCGCTAAAACGCTAATATTTTTGACGAACAAAATAAGCTCTAACACGAAAAAGACGCAGAACTATGACGATTTTTTTACTGCCACATCAAGGGAATATCAATTACAATTCATTTTATTAGAAAGAAGCTAAAAAATCGGTTAAATACTTACATAAATACAGCAAAGTTCGCCACCAATTCACAAACACAGCCGAAACCGGCGAAATTCGCGCGCGAACTGACAAAACCGTTAGCTGTTTCTATCTCGCTCACTCGAGCATCCCCAAACTTTACAGACGAATTTGAACTTTATCACAGAGGCTTAAGGTTGTATTTCAAACCATTGATTTCACTCGTATAGCCCTATGATAGCGCTCAAACCAAATATCACCGAATTAGGCGAGTCACAGAATTAGATGAGTTCACCATACTTAGTTTTTTTTTTTTTTTGCAAAAAGAAAATATTCATAAAAAATCGAAATTCAAATCATACAACACGTAGTGCGTTTGATTTGAAATTTGATATTTTTCTTTTTTTTTTTTCAAAATTTCTCTTTCTTTGTTCTAATAAGAAAAGTTTACTTGAAATTTGTAGCGTTTTTTGATGATGGATCAATTTTTTTCTAAGCTGTGGAAAAAGGAAAAAAAAACTAGGTATGCCATAAGCTTACTCCGTTCACCTATTAAACCCATTTATTTTGGAAAGTGGTAAAAATGTCATCCGGTATAGTAACGTGTAATTAAGCCAGTGTCTTCTTTTCCAACTACGTATTTCTTAAAGATTGATCCAATTCTATTTAAATAATTAAGTATTACATGTCGAAATGGAATAGGAATTCAGTTATGTTGTAAATTTTCGAATTTACGGAAAAATATTTTTTTTTTTACCCAAAGTAATAATTTTATTGTTAGAATAATTAGATGCAAAATTTGTTGCAAAGGTGTCAATAGATAAAAATCGACCATCGACAATAATGTCACCACATGCTATTGCGTCCTTGACCTATATCTTACACTTAGGCAAAGGCATCAGTTCGAGAACGTTTTGAGTTTTGGCAGCCACAATCAAAAGACAACGTATCACTGATAGCGGTGCCTGGCAAGTAATTGTAACATCTCGATGTTGTTTACAGCAGTCCTCTAGTGCGACGACCGCATACTACACGTCTTGCGCATTTTTTTTTCTTTATTAAAAATCGTTAATAACGTGAAATTGCATCGTGTTGGAGAAATCCGGTTTTCATTCGTGTGCCGTTAACTGAGAAAAAGGTTAGTTATGGCTGTGTTTTTTTTGTTGTTGTCGATGGTTGATGTTTAAATAAGGAAGACTTTCCTCGAGTTTAATTATAGAACGTGCATAGAAAATGTTGCAAGGTTATCGTCAATAGTCACGCAGTGATAGGAACGATATAAATAATAACAATCTGTTATCACTTTTACAAGACTGATTAGAACTGATCAGCTATTGTGTTAATTAGAAAACAAGATTTAGGTAGTGCGTTTATTGTTATTTTCCGCTATAACAATCGAACAATTATAATGAATACACTTGTTTGAACGCACTTCCAGACAGTTTTATTTTTTTTAATAAATCTCATGTTACCTAATTAGTAGCCAGCGGTGAATAGTTACCGAAACTGTGAAATGACAGTACAGACAGACGGTTTTCTTAAAAAAAAAAAATACAACTGTCAAATTCGCGGACCATGTTTTTTTGTCAGTGTCACCTGTCTTTTGCTCATCTGTCAGAATGGATGTCATGTCAATAGTCAACAACCCTACAATAATATTTTGTGTTTGCTTTTATACTGGAATGATGTTATCAAGCCACGCCCACTTCCCGATTGCAACAAATAAAAACAATAACCAATCATTATAATTACATTTATTTATGAAGTCGTTGTTTATTTGCTTGCATTCTATCAAGGAAACTTTTAGATTCAGCAAGTTCGCGAAATAAGTATTTAAAACTTTTCGACTCTGAAAATAGAATTTTGGCTTCGAAATAGAAGTTTTACGTTAAATAAGTTCTTAAATAACTTAATGCGGATTTTCATCGCAATTTAATTGGAAAGAAATGGTTTATATAAAACTGCAAAACTGTGAACAATAATTATTCAATTTTAAGGCTAGTGTTGTTTACTTGAGCTTAAAAAATATTTTGATTGCGAATTAATCATTATTTGGTAGACTAGGTTATTAACTAAGATACTTGACAAGTAAAATAAATCAAAATATTTATTAATTACCATCATTCTATCAAATAACAAATATACAAGATAGAATACACATGGTTTCTTCTACTAAACCTAAAGATCCTCGCTAAAAAAGGACTTTATCTCTAGCAACATTTGCTTCAATATTCTTCGACAGCAAGCTGGTTGCATCACCCCTTCTATAAATCACTTGCAACAAGAACTAACAGTTCTTCGATCCCCTACTGCGGTTTAATAATGATGGATCACTGTCCATCTTTAATACTATAACCAATAGTTAATTTCGTCGATGGCCTAGTGGTTGCAATCGCAACTGCTGAGAATGAGGTCCTGGGTTCGATTCCCGGAGCGAGAAAATTGTCATTACGTTTTCCATTAGGAATTTCTCTCAGTAGCAGCGGAGTCAGGATTGCAATAGGTAACTACCGCCCCCCAATACATGACTTTAAACTAACTGGCGAAATGTGGGTATACAATTTTTTAAATCTACATAATTATATGTACCTATACTAATATACCTTCGCGTTCTGTGGTCTCCATAAGGCTCCAATCAAGTTTTCCAATAGGTCGCATGATGAACTTCTCACCGCTCCGACGACGGTTACCAATATAAAGAAGTCAAACGGGTACCAGTTACCACGGAGACATTACGATCAAACTAGTTCACGACAGTTCCTTGTCAGATGAACCTGTTATGTGCTGGAAAACGAGTAAAAATATTTTTAGATTAAATGTTAAGAAAAACTGCAAATTAATTTGGCATTGACATTTTTCTAACACAATGATTTTAAATGTGTTGGTTCCTATTTCCATTATAATATACTAATAAACCCGTTAATTCTCAGTAACATTTACAATAATGGTTTTAACAAAATGTCTCTAATTTCGGTGTGACTAATGGCATAGGCCTCCTCTAAAAATTTCTCCACTGTCGTCCGTCGCGAGGTACGTACGTTCTTCCAATTTGAACCTGCTGTCAGCTATATTTCTCGCTCTCATCGGGTAGGCTGCCTTCCCCAACTTCTTTTGCCTTTCCTTGGATACCATTCTGTCACTGATTTGCTCTACTTTCCTTTAGTGTCTCGCCTCGCCATTTCCCATTACGTCTTCACATAACTCCCATATTTCTTCAAAAACATTGAGCTCAAATCCATAATTTGAGTAATACACTTACTTTATGTTAGTACCTGGTGGACAGCTAAAATACCACAACGCATTCTCCTTCAACCTAAGCAAAAAAACTTGTAATCGAATACAAAAAAAAACACCCACTTTATTTTCAAAACGGCTATACATATATATATTTCAGTCAGTAGGGCGAGCCTCCGAGAGCCCCGCGCAACAGATGATGTAACATACCCGAGAAGCCACACTACTGATAACACTGTCCGTTGTGACGTACTATATACTTGTTGACAACGCTGCATCTTCACAATCACTAACGAGGGGGGCGTTCTGTAGGTCTGTCGATATGTTGCGTAAGATTTTCTTTTGTTTGTCTTTGGTTGATATTGGGACGTCAGCTGATAACATATGTATAACAGAATTCAGAATAGTATAATTACCAAAGTGTTAGGCTTAAAACACCCATATTTCGCCAGTAAGATGTTTTTCAAGATGTTTTAAGTTAGTAATGAGTGCCACACTGCGAATATTTTACTGAAATCGTAGACAGAATAATGTCATTCATACAGTTCATACGCCTTGACCGTTTTAATATAAATAATAATAGAAACCCTAACAATAGCACAACTGTGAGGTTTTACAACACATAGTAATCAGGTCCCTACCTGCATGGTACTCTATGTAAACATAAGCTGTTGTGACCTTTTAGTTTCTTGCCGGTTCTTTTCCATGGAAACGTGCCCATGTAGGCCTGCATAATATGTGAAATAAAATATTTTGATTTAGATTTTTTATATTTATCTATCTATGGTTTTTTACTCGTTTTTTACATGTTGTTGTCAATTAAAATTAGTTGTGTCAGTGACTCGTAATTTTTTTGCAACATATCTGCCGTAAAGCAAATCTGGTCGTTAAGCGAATCTGTCCTAAAGCGAACAAGGGGAAAAAATACAGTCCACAATTTTCCTTATACAAAGGCCGCACGTTCAGTGGTAACTTTTGGACGTTGAGCAGGTCTAGTTTAGTAAGATATTATTACAGCTCACTCAGAGGAGGCATGTGTTCCAACTTCCAACATCATCAACATCTGCCTATCCTTTTCCCAACTATGTTGGGGTCGGCTTCCAGTCTAACCGGATGCAGCTGAATACCAGTATTTTACATGGAGCGACTACCTACCTATCTGACCTCCACAACCCAGTTAGTACTGGGTAATAATAATACGATGTCTTTGGTAAAACTGGTTGTCAGACTTTCGAGCCACTTACTAGTAAAGTTGTAACGACTGTCAAAGATCTACAATATTGACAAGCGAGACTTTTCGAGGCACGTGTTCAAACAATTATATATCATTAAAGTCTGATTGAGATTATACTTTGCTAAGAGGCCATCTTATACTGGATTTGGTCCACTGACATGCGGCCTACCGTACCGTACTAACATGCAAACATAAAACGCCTTCCAATATTTATTTTAACAAAACATCAACAACCGCGTCTCGACGTCATATTTTATAATTTATTTTTCTACCATAGACACGTCACTCTTTATTACGTTGTCTATGAAACCTTTTAAAAGCATTCGAAGTACATTATGTATCGATGCAAAACCCGTGTGTTGGTACCCAAGGGTGCCATATTACCACTAAAGTGCCGTAGAAGTACCGGCCTAGTAGCAGCTGAGTGCTTCTACAGTAAATAGATCTCTTAGGACACCAGGAGCTCGTATATTTTCCTATTTGAGATGATGAAGTGAAAAATCTAGAAAATTTTCGTAGAATTTTCACCCATTATTCCGGTAGAAATTCTGTAAAAATGACAACGAAACATCGAGGTGTTTTTTATATATTTAGTAACACGCTTTTATTAAGTAGTTTCACCTATTTCACCATCACCAATAAGTAAACAAATCTTAGAAGTTATTTTTTACCCGTTTCTCGGTTTTCGATTGAGCTAAAATTTTGCATCATGTTTCGTTTGGATGACAATGCATGGTTAACTATTATAAGTGACGTCATTCTAAATCCAATATGGTGGACTATTTTTTTTTTGTATTCCTATGATAAGGATAACAAATAAAAGGGTTCGCTGGGAAGAATACAAGAAGGCGTGGTTTTGTAGTTTTTTTTTAAGTTGTATCATATTATTTATTTTTACGCCTATTTCGTTTTCTTTATTAGGTATGTAAAAAAAGCGAAATCTCCTTTTTTTTTCCAGTTTCGATGACACCAATTGTAATAAGTTATGGTAGGAGGCACAATCATTACATTAGCTTGGGGTAGCTTAGCTCAAACTAGACCTAATTAAATTCAGTTTGAAATAAAGGTAAACCAAATGTCATACGTCTCAAAATTCTTCAGCTTCAACACATCATGTTGGCTATATGCAGTTGTTGGGAAGTCCGTAAACCGTAGATCATCGAGATCCTGTTTTATGGTACTCAAATGTCTATATACAATAATTTATGACCGTATGTATGACACAAGCCTCGTTGCTTACTGTGGCACTAGATGGCGCTGTGTGTTCATGTCCAGCGATATTTTTTATTTATGTTTCACACAAAAACTGGTTTTCCTGAAAGTACAATATTCGCTACTAGTAGGTTATTCGGGAAACTTTCCCGGAATCAATCGTCGAATAAGTAGTAAGAATATGACCCTGAATATAGCATAGATTATAAATAATTTAGATTTATAAGGTACGAAGGCATTACATTCATCATCTACAAATAAATTGTTATTTAGAAACGTGCCGCGAAGTTTTAAAATAAATCGCAAATATTCCATGAGAGCTGATAAGAAAATGCGAAGAAAAACTAATTATAAATACCACATGACTTTATATAATGTTATCTGTTTATTTAAATCCGGGTGAAAAGGTTCAGTACAAGTTACTAATTTGATGGATGATGGCTATTATTTTAATTGATTATGTACAAGAAACGGTCTAGAATATTTAGATGCGTTGTTTGTCAATTAATCTTTGATGCGTCAACATCAGACAAATATTTAGATGTTCGTTATCTGCATGATTTGTTTTCTCTTGGATGTAGCGACTGATAAGTTTATTTTATCATGAAATAATTTTGCTGCTGAAATAAATTATTAGCTACAGTATTTTCACAGATATTTTAACTCTTACAGCTGTAACTCAAATACGTCCTTAGTAGGCTTGTGTCCTGAAAAAAACTAATTAGTCCGTCAGTTAGATATATATCAAATAGATTTGCAATTTATTGATGGTGGAAACTAGCCTATTAAGTAAATAATCAATTATTAGTTTAATTATCCTACTTAGAAGAAAGATGCTGCATACCTACCTAGTTACATCTAAACAGTAGCCTGCGTTATTCCGGATGACAGCGATGTGGAGGAGTAGTAATACGCCTATTAAGCGTCCTGTTGTTTATTTAGTTCGTTTGTATTTAGTTAGTTAGTTTATTTTATATAAATAGCCGCTTTTTGATATTTTTTAAATTTGATTATTCTACAAGTAGCTTTAATTCATTTGTATTTTTATTTAGTAAGTGCAATAACTGTAAATAGAAAAATAGGTACTTAATATAAAATAAAAACCATGCACTATTTTATTAAATCTACTGAGCTGCCTCTCTGAAAGTATCAAAATACTAAGTATTTTGCTTGTTAATGGTATGACTAATCCAACTAAATATTTTTGTTTTGAGCCTGCCCTAGAAACTCATGGCCGAATGTATATATATCTGCCTAGCCTTTTCCCAACTATGTTGGGGTCGGCTTCCAGTCTAACCGGATGCAGCTGAATACCAGTATTTTACATGGAGCGACCGCCTATCTGACCTCCACAACCCAGTTGGTACCGGGTAATACGATACCCCTTGGTAAGACTGGTTGTTAGACTTTTTGGGCCTCTGACTACCTAACGACTGTCAAAGATCTACAAATGACAGCCGGTACCAACGGCTTTACGTGCTTTCCGAGGCACGGAGGAAACTCCTATGTAATGGGTGGTCACCCGTCCACAGACCAACCTAGGCAAGCACGGCTTAACCTAACTATCGACCCGAGTGGGTATAATTATTTAGCCACGAGTTCCTTATTTACTCATGGCCGAATGTAACATGATTTTTATCATCGGAACTTGTCATCACAAACTTGAATCATCAAGGCCCAAACAATTCTTATTTGTATCTGATAGCATTTTCGCTAATGCGTAATTTTTAACTGAAAAGTGTTAACAGCTGACTGGTTTGACGTCAAAGAATGATTTTTTCCTCCAACTCAAATAACATTGTGAAGAGGCGGAAGAAATGTTTTCTAAAACATAATCGGCTTTGTTAAATGTGGAGCGAACGGCTAAAGATATCTGTAAGTGTAACCTGCAGGCCTAGCCAAGTTACAAACGTTTCGTTTCGATTCTCTTTCTACAATCGTAAACGCCTCGGCGTAAGCGATTGTAGAAAGCGCTAAATTGGTAGCCAAGTTGACACGACTGAGTCGATCGCTAGTTCTCTAATGTCTGTAGAAAAAACCTACACTTTAGTCTATGGTGAGCGGTCCTACCAAAGAGTTTAGCGATCAACATTGTAGAAACGATAACATTCTATTCTATCATTTTGAACGATGTAAACTTGTCTACGAATTTTGTATTCGTTTGTGTTGATCACGTGATTTAACTTTGAGATGATGTCATTCCCATTCATTTAAATAGTTTTCTACTAGCGTTAACTAACGATTGTAGATTGTCAACTTGGCTAGGGGTGCTGCTTCTATAGGAAAATACATACCTACCGTAATATCACGCTATGTAGGTACTCCCCGAAGGGATAGGCAGAGGTGTACACCCACATTTCGCTAGTGATGTTTAAGTCCCATGTAATAGTGGGCGACCCTATTGCCATCAATCAGGCACAAATCCTGACTCCGTGGCTGTTACTGACAAACTCCTGATGGAAAAACTCAAAAACACTTTGTCCAAACTGAAAAACGAACCCAGTATCTCTTACAAGGCTTGTCGGTCTAGTGGACGCACTTAGCAAGCGTTACTGCAGTGTATGAGGTTCTGGGCTCGACCCCCAGGTGAGGCAAAGTGTCATTGGGTTTTTCCACCAGGAATTTCTCAGTACCTACCATCCCAGTGATGGATTTGTTTCCTATTGATGGCAATGGGCTCACCCCGTTCACAAAATTATGTTCTAAATTATATTCACAACTAAGTTTTCGACTTAATTTCGTCAAATTAATGATCCACTGCAAAACGAAGGGATCCGCAATAAAAAATAGCTTTGACGTCTATATCCAACATCGTGGAGAAACTAACATGTAAGAACCAAAATTTGAAGACAACACATCTACCAAACCGCACTGGGCCCGCGTGGTGGATTACAGCCCACTCCTTCTCATAGAGAGGAGGCCTCTGTCCCAGCAGTGGGAATTTTATTGGCTAATAATGATGCTTGTAGTCGCTATTATAAACCAACTAGCTGGTTTAAAAATAAACGTAGGTAGGTAACCTTTTGAATGTTGGTGACCATTCGTGACATTTTGAACACTGTATAATGATTTCCGTGTCCAAGATACCTAATGATTTCTATAACTTGTATTAAATATCAGGTTTTTATTTTGCATTGTTAATATTATTATCGATAATACTCCACCCAGACTAGTTCTTTTTAGGGTTTCGTATCTCAGTCAGCAAAAATAGAAACTCTATTTATAGGATCACTTTGTTGCCCGTCTGCCAAGCCCCTTTTTCTTAGGAACGCGTGGCAGTATCGAGCAGTATCAATGAAATTAATATCAAATACTCAAGTCTGTTACCCCTTGAAAAAAATACAACTTTTAACTCAACGCGATCAAAATATATGACCGTTTATGTCGGTACTCGGTTATTTGCGAGTTTACAAGGGAATCAAAACCTATAGGGTACTTCCCGTTGACGACCTAGAATCATCAAATTTGGAAATTAGCAATGTCTTACAGCACATGTAGAAGAAAAAATCTGAAAACCGTTATTACGTAGTTTAATAACAAAATACCTACGATTTTTTGTACGGTATCCTTGGTGCGCGAGTCCAACTTGCAATTGGCCGGATTTCTTGTTTCTTTGGAAGAAGATCAACTAGATATTGTTAAAAGTATCTCTTTGAAACATCATGTCTGTAATTCCCCGAATAGATTAATTAGTCTATAGCGCATTTTCATTTTTATACCCGATTTCTCGAACACAAGGCTCCGGTTAAATGACTGCATAATAAAAACGCGTAATTCCTATGTTCACAGTTCAACAGTTTGCCCGACCTGGAAATCGAACCCAGGACCTCATTGCTTAGTAGTCGCGCATTCGACCAATAGACCTAGAGTTTCTCAGTAGCAGCCACGGAGCATCAATATCTGCCCGGTTGATGGCAAAAGGTTCGCCCCTAATACGTTTATGGGACTTAAATACAGGGTGTGAACAGACTCATCACGAAGCCGTCAACCAAGCATTCTACTAAGTACATCATCATACTAAGTAATTTTACTCAAAAATTATTGCTGGGAAACGACTTTTTTTTTGGGGGTGAAAAGTCATGTTTTGTGGTAGAACTCAATGTAACGCACTCAAAACATTGTGCTGATGGATGGATTGAATAGTACGGTAGGGTCATGGAGGTAGGGCACGCCACAATAGTGGCGGTAAGTCCCCTCTTTGAGGAGTGGCTTGAGAGACGTCACGGCGTCCTCACCTTCCGCCTGACGCAGGTCCTCACCGGACACGGTGTTTTCGGGAGGTTCCTGCACCGAATCGGGCGGGAGGAAACGCCCGGGTGTTTCCACTGCGAGGATCGACCGGAGGACACGGTGGAGCACACGGTGGAGGTGTGCCCCGCGTGGGCGGAGCACCGCCGTGTCCTCGAAGCGGCGATTGGCGGCGGCGACCTCTCGCGTCCGGCCCTGATGCAAGCCATGGTCCGGAGCGAGACGGAATGGGACGCCGTCACCTCCTTCTGCGAAGCAGTAATGCTAGAGAAGGAGGTGGCGGAACGTGAGAGGGAGAGAACCTCACAGCGTCCCGGCCGCCGCGGGAGACGCCCCGGGCGTCGGGGGCCACCACGTGGCCCCCGGCCACCGTAGGCGCGGGCCTGTGGACGGTGGGCTATGGGCTAGCTCGCCGTCCGTCCGTCTCATGACGACAGGCCGTGTCGACGGCGCGTTCGTGTTCCACGCGCGCCTCAAAGAGAGTCAGCAAAAAGGAAGGGGTCCGAAAGGACCGATGCCTGCCGGGGTTGCGGGACTATTCGAAAGAGATACCGTGGCCCCGGAACACAAAGGGCGATGAAGGAACATGGATGGGTTTTAGTCAGTAAAAGTCTGACACTCCCTCCTGCTCCGCCCAGAGCGGGAGAAGTCATTTGATGATTTCCCATCCGAAAAAAAAAAAAAAAAAAAAAAAAAAAAAAGTGTCATGGAGGTGTTTAAAGTAAAAATCTTAGACTAAACCAATAAAAACTTGCATTAAAAAAAAGTTATAACTTTGACCCCCAATATCTCTGTAAGTAGAAGGTTCCCAGGTATGGTGTAGAACAAAAAAATGATCGCAATGACGGGGAAAACAAGTGCCTTTCGGCTTCGTTAAGAGTTTTTTTACACCCTTTATACTTAACTGGCGAAATGTAAGTGTACATTAGGTACACCTCTGCCTAACGCTTCGGGGATAACAGGCGTGATGTTGTGTAATGGCAAACCGGCATTAAACTTTGAAACTGATACCTACAAAAAAAAAACCTAGTAATCAAACCTAATATAACTGCCCAACCCTTAGACCCAGAACCAGCACATGCTCAGCACTCAGCAGTCCTACTTGCGACCTCTGGCTGCAGCTCTTGTAAGGACAACGAGACAGTCGCCTGGTGACATCTATACCGCCAAAAACGAACTAGTGCGTAGTTCCTCTACGTAGCTAGATGGCGCCACAAACGTCACAAAATCCTACACAGTTTCAGTATTTTAATGAATACTGGACGTTCCTTTTAGGAGCTCGTGGCTAAATAATCACAGCCGCTCGGGTTGATCTGTGGATGGGTGACCACCCATTACATACCGAGGTCTTCCGTGCCTCGGAAAGCACGTTAAGCCGTAACCGTTGGTCCCGGCTGTCATTTGTAGATCTTTGACAGTCGTTAGGTAGTCAGAGGCCCAAAAAGTCTGACAACCAGTCTTACCAAGGGGTATCGTATTACCCGGTACTAACTGGGTTGTGGAGGTCCGATAGGCAGTCGCTCCATGTAAAATACTGGTATTCAGCTGCATCCGGTAAAACTGGAAGCCGACCCCAACATAGTTGGGAAAAGGATATGCAGATGATGACTGGGCGTTCCCTCTTAATTGATAATAGTACCATATTAACCGGTTATAGTATATCTTTGTCTTTGCTTTTGTCACGCCTGTAATCCCAGAAGGGTTACACAGAGGTGCACCTAGATTTCGCCAGTAATGTTTAAGGGCTATATATCCCTCAAATGGCTTAGCATGATCCTTCGTTACTCCTAAAATACTGCAGCATTAATTTTTAATATAAATATATGGTAAAGTTGAGGATTAATGCTAAGTCCTATGTGTGATGAAATCACGATTCCATAAACTTTTCTCGATAGAAAAAAAACCAAAGTAACCTCCAAATCGAACAATAAACCTCTGGTATTCAAAAAGTACTTGAAATTAGATCAAGAAACTTTGCATACTAACTGAACTAACTTTAAAACAGGTCTTATGTGTTTTATTTTTTTAGTCCAATCAATAGATTTTTTGTAAATCGCAAAAAACCACTCATTTCGCACTATTCGGCCGCAGTGACTGACGTAACAACCGCCTTGTAGTGCAAGCTGATTAGAACTTTATTCTAACAGAATTTCAAACGAAGTTTGAATTTGAACCACCACAAATAGAGTTGCTAATTTTAGGGTTAGAAGGGCCTTAAGTCTCATGAATGGATTATTGTACGGACTTTTTTGTAAGAGGTATAGATGAGACGCCATACGCAAAATTTAACGCATAAAGAAACCCGAGAGTAGTTGCCAGCAACCCTGGCAACTACTCTCGGGTTTCTGGGAGGGCAAGCTGATTAGAACTTTACTCTAACAGTATTTCAAACGAAGTTTGAACCACCACAAATAGAGTTGCTAATTTTGGAAGATCCTGGACTTAAAATCTTCCATACAAACTAACAATTGCGTTTAACCTCTGTTCGGGCCGAATTTTGAAAGATCGGTTGTGCCAAAAATTACTTTGCCGATCTAGGAGTCGAACCGAGGATTCGATGCTCAGCAGTCGTGCTTGTGACCACTACCCAACAAGGCAAACCACTGTCTATTGTCACTGAGGAAACTAGTAAATAATATAAAGGGTAAAAAAACCTCTTAACGAAGCCGAAAGGCACTTGTTCTCCTCGTCTTTGCGATATTTTTTTTTTATGTTACACCATACCTGGGAACCTTCTAGTTACGGAGATATTGGGGGTCAAAGTTCCAACTTTGTGACAAGTTTTTTTTTTTATACAAGTTTTTAATGTTAGATTTCTACTTTAAACACCTCCACGACCCTCGTACTATTCAATCCATCCACCAGCACAATGTTTTGAGTGCGTTACATTAAGTTTTACCACAAAACATGATTTTTCACCACAAAAAGAAGTCGTTTCCCAGCAATAATTTTTGCGTAAAGTTATTTAGTTTGATGTTCAGAATGCTTGGTTGACAGCTTCGTGATGAGGTTATTTACACCCTGTATTTTCTGCAACAGACTGTATCTGATGAGGCGACAGACGCGAGTTTCCGCTTATCCTTTACCGGATGTTCGCTCATCGAACTTTAATAAATAACAATATCCTTTGTTACAGGAAATCAAACAGTTGTAGCGGTAAACTACAAGAAAATCAAAATGGTGTTCTTCTTCTCTCGAATAACTAAAAAGTAAGTGGTTTTGTTAGCTTGATGTGTAGTTATTCAATATATATACAGTCCTCTCATTCTGGACATCAAGTACCTAACACGAAACATATAAAAGTCTGGCTTTATTTAGAATATTCGAGCATTCGCAGTAAGGGGAATCAAAAACCCATTTAATTAGACCATGACTGCCGCCAAGCCATCTAATCTACCAACCATTTCTGGATTTGGTGGATTCGAATCCAAGAAGGAACTTTACTTTGTGGAATTTTAAGAACATATAAGTATACACAATTCCACACTGCTCTCTTTACGATGACGAAACCGGACTAGATGCTAAATTATTGATATGACATGATATGCCATCCACAAACCCGCACTGGACCCAGCCTAGGCCGCGTGGACGTGGTGGCTTAGGTACGACTCACAGTACCCTCTCAAGTCGGTGTTACAAGTTACAACAGTGGGATCGTTCATCGGAACACATTCTGTAAAAGAAAGATGCATCATGCAATCTACATGCAACAAACATTGGCCCATCCACCCACGTGTGTTCGTCGCAACTCTTGCCAACAGTTGCATACATCATACATAGCAAACCAGTTCCGTCGGCGCGTCGTCGTCGCAACTCTTCTATTTAGTTAGTTATGAGTCTATTTTCACATTGCGATCGATCGGTCGTGACGTGCAGAGCTCGGTTGCGTTACATTATTGTTATGAGAGATGGCAGAAGTTTAGGTGACAATGTTGGGGAGGAATATTATTAATAAAGTCCAATTAAACTTCATATTATGTAAGAGTTAGCTGACATTTAAAGTACAAGAAACACCCCAACTAGCACACAAGCTGCTTAAATGACTTCTTATAACCTGAATGTTCTATAACAGCTTTTCAAGGGGTTTATTATAATACTTAAGTAGTTCAGTAGCGTATTTAATAGGTCTTTAACAGGCATGTGGTACAATAGGCGTACAACAGTAAATTAAATCCCAATGAAGATACAAAGGAGTGTTATAGAGTTTTTGTACGAGCGTTTAATATAAAGCAGAGTTATAAATACCTTTTAAAACGCTGCTAGCTCTTATAGAGGGCTTTAATAGTTAAAAGCGTTTAAATGGAGTTATAAGGTTTCTCTAAAGCGCTTTAGGTTGTATATTGCATAATTCTAAATGTCCAAGCTGTTAAATAGTACTCATTACTGCCTTTGAAACTCTATGTCTACAGCAGAGAAATATAATTGTATAGTGGCGCGTAGGTCGTTATAGTGGTGAATTTTACAGCAACTGTATGGTAAGTAGCTGGTTATTGCAAGAAAACCAAGCCTTATAAAGCTAAAAGCTCAAAAATTTCGTTTCTAGGGCCAACATAGCGGCTGAAGTGAGATAAAAGTGTTTTAATTTTTTAGATTTTTATTTAATTGCTTTATTGTGACTCCATTTTTGTAAAAAAATATCGCGTGAATTTTTCATGGACACTCTGGATTCCCTTTTTCTATAGTCCTCACAATTTTGAAAGGCATTCTAAAAAGAAAAGTATACTATTAATGGCTCGTCATCAAACTGTAGAATTTATTACAAAATAAATAAGTCCGATGATAAATAGTATAATAAAAGCATTTGTTGTTGTATGAAGATATTACCCTTACATCAATAGTCCTTTGTACAACCTTCGACTCTCAAAAGAATATATTAATTACCGATGTAGGTACACCTAAAAAAGTACAATAGAGCGTCAATACCACAATCATAGAACCGAAAGGTCTACAATGGTGGATACTAGAGGTTTAAATCGACGATGAGCGGTTGAATGGTTCTAGTATACTCTGAAGGCTGTTGTAACCGAGACGCCATTATAGTTTTGAATACAAACAATTCTCATATTTTTTTATAATTTATTTATATCTTATCTTTTCTAAATATATAAAAGAAGAAACTGACTGACTGACTGACTGACTCATCTATCAACGCACAGCCCAAACCGCTGGGTCTACAGATACCAAATTTGGCAAGTAGGTTCCTTGTGTGGTCTAGGGGTGCACTAAAGAAAGGATTTTTCAAAATTCACCCCCTAAGGGGGTGAAACGGGGCTCTAAAGTTTGTATGGGGAAACAAGATTAATAATTAGACTATTTTATTCGAAACTTTACAGAAGTGTTCCTTCTGTTAAATGAGTAGAAACGGGTTTCAGGGTTTTTCACAATTCAACCCCTAAGAAGGGGAAATGGGGTGACAAAGTCTAAAAATCAATGCACAGCCCAAACCGCTGAATCTAGAGATTCCAAATTTGGAACCACATACGTTCCTTATGAGGTTAAGGGGTGCAATAAGAAAGAATTTTTCAAAATGTACCCCCTAAGGGGATGAAACGGGAGTCAAAAGTTTGTATGGGGAAACAAGATTATGTAAGACTGTTTTATTCGAAACTTCACAGGAGTACTCCTATCGATAAATGAGTTAACATTTGTGTTTCAGGTTTTTTCAGAAATCAACCCCTAAAGGGGGAAATGGGGTAACAAAGTCTGAAAATCAACATCGGTATTGTTTGTATGGTGTATCGGGTCGGGTGTATTACAAAAACAACGATTTTAAGATTTAATGTGGCGGACCTGAAATGCCTTCATTCCCTGTTTGAGTGCGATGGGGTTGAAATGTCTAAAAATCAATATGGGTGTCGATACCGAGATTATCAGGGGTGCAGATTACGAAAATGGCATTTATTTTGAGATCCAGAAGATGGCGGATTCGACTTCTATACAGGGTTATTGTAGATTTATTGTGAAGATTGTGATAACGATGATGATGATTGTGATACTGATTATGATGATTGTGATGATGATGATTGTGATGATGATGATTGTGATGATGATGATTGTGATACTGATTATGATGATTGTGATGATGATAATTGTGATTACGATGATAATGATTGTGATTACGATGATGATGATTCTGATAATGATGATAGTGATTGTGATAAAGATGATGGTGATTGTGATGGTTATTATGATGGTGATTGTGATGGTGATTGTGGTGGTGATTGTGTTGGTGATAGCTATGGTGTTGGTGATTGTGATAATGATTGTGATAGTATGGTGATCGTGATAGTGATGGTGATCGTGATAGTTATTGTGATGGTGAATGTGATTGTGATGGTGATAGTTATTGTGACTCTGATAGTTATGGTGATCGTGATTGTGATAATGATGACGATGATTGTGATAACGATAATAATGATTGTGATAACGATGATGGTGATTGTGATTGTAATGGTGATTGTGATGGTGATTGTGATGGTGATAGTGTTTGTGATAGTGATAGTGATAGTGACGGTGATTGTGATAGTGATAGCTATGGTGATGGTGATTGTGATGGTTATAGCGATGGTGATGGTGATTGTGATTGTGACTGTGATAGTGATGGTGATTGTGATAGTGATTGTGATTGTGATGGTGATTGTGACAGTGATGGTGTTTGTGGTAATGATGATGATGCGTGTGATAACGATAATGATGATTTTGATAACGAGGATGGATAGTGTGATGATAATGGTTGTGGTTACGGTGATAATGATTGTGATAATGATGATAGTGATTATGATAACGATGATGGTGATTGTGATAGTGATTTTGATGGTGATGATGATGATTGTGATTACGATGATAATGGTTGTGATTACGATGATAATGATGATTGTGATGGTGATTGTAATGGTGATAGTGAGTTTGATTGTGATTGTGATTGTGATAGTGATGGTGATTGTGATAATGATTGTGATAATGATGGTGGTTGTGATAGTGATGGTGAATGTGATAATGATGGTGATTGTAATAGTGATGGTGATTGTGATTATGAATGTGATATTAATGGTGGTCGTGATGATAATAATTGTGATGATCATGAAATTTGGCACACAGATAGTTTATAACCTGGATTAACACGTAGGACACTATTTATCTCTTTAATATGATCCAGTAAGACGGTTAACGAACTTTACGCGGGCGAAGCCGCGGGCAACAGCTAGTATAATATAAAAAACCGAATTCACATCACTCTTTCTCACCCAAGATTCTAAAGAAACTTCCTAGAAAGCTAAATTGCCATATATGAACTAAATTCAAAATTCACACCCTCTAATAAAATGTAATTTTTATCCAAACAACTGCATAAATTTTAGCTAAAATATATGTATATAGTCACAATACACTGGCACTCGCACTGGTACTTTACATGCATAAAAAGAAAAATCAATACTACTCACCTGTTGTTTATTTTCCAATTATTTTAAGTCTTCCATCAATCATATAAGTAGACGTCTTTGTTAAAATTTCAATTCTGTTGTTCGTTTCCCCAAAATATCACTACTGTATATCTAATACAGATCTGTAAACTCCAATTCTAGATACAGACGCGTCTAAACAGTCGCGCTACAAGAACTTATTTTAGATAATGAAACGCATACTACCGCACGCATAGCACCTTTGTATCTCCGTACTAACACTTATTTACGAACATTGTAGAGACATTGTAGAACCTTAGGCTGTATAAATCGGGACCTCCTTCGTGGGTACAGCGTTGCTGTAGCCGCTTGTACATCTACTGTAGAACTTAGTTATGGAGGCTATGGTCCAGCGTTTCTATAATAAAAATGGTAGAAAATGGTTTCTATATTAAACCTTAACCCCCTTGATATACGGTCGCGCGCGGTCGGTCGATCTCTTGTAGTAGCTTGAGGGCGCTCCGAGTACCGCGTGCGAATTTATTCTTATATTGACCGTATATCAAGGTGGTTAAGGTTTATATTAAATTGTTGTCTTCAACTGCGCTGCGCTGCGCCTCCAGCGGTGTGCGCTGGGCCTATGCCGTTATTAAAAACTTCTAACCGGCCGGTGTACGGCTTGTTATAGAGCTTGTGTGCTACTTGGGACATGACTGTGTTTCTTGTACTTTTGTTTTAGGAGATTGAGAAACGCCTTACTTTTAAAGTGTCTAGTACAAGTTAATATTTTGGTCATAAAATACTTATTCAAACTTATGTGGATGTGAAACTCAAACAAATTCGAAGTACGTTGCCAAACAGGAAGTATAAGTTACTAATTTACCTGACGCCCTAAGCAAACTGCTCATGAAACGATGAAGGAAAACGTCTTGAAGAAACCACCTAGGATGTCCTGGAACTAAAAAAACGAAGAGGATTACACCCCACTTCCTCTCACCGAGGAGGCCTTTGTCCCAAAAATAGAAACGCTATGAAAAGGCTATGAAGCATAATTATACTCTTCATAATCAAAGACGCCGAACAGAATACGTTGAAAAAAACAACCTTCCATTTTCAAATCTGTAAAGTCTGACAGAATAATTGTTCTTTCAGTATAGCGTGAGTGTTACTGGGTGTCGTACGAGTATTACCCGGTACTAACTGGGTTGCGGAGGTCAGATAGGCAGTCGCTCCATGTAAAATACTGGTATTCAGCTGCATCCGATTAGACTGGAAGCCGACCCCAACATAATTGGGGAAAAGCCTCGGCAGATGATGAGTCTATTAGCGTGAGTGTTAATTAATTAATGAAAATTGTCTCTGGTACCGTCTTTACGTAAAATACACACAGCTGTGCACACGTTTGTCAGCACAACAAGCGAGTTTAAATAACTGATGCAACTTTATTTGAACGAAAACGTAGTAAAACATGTTTAAAGTCATGTCGGTGATAAATACCAATTATCAGACATTTAATTGTTGTCATAACCCGTAGTAATTAACATTATTTGTAATAAAGATTAAAAAAAAACTTAATAGGGAGAACTGATTAAATAATAGTTTTCCAAGGCTGAAATTCGTAACGCTTTCTGAATTAGAAGAGTTTTACATTTTTTGCGCAAAAATAATATTTAGACATTTTCAAATACTTACCAAACTTAACCTTCTAACTTATCTCTTGCACACGCCATCAAACACACACAAATATTATTGTACATCATACGGAGAACTCCGGATTGATAACAGCCCGCAGTGATAAGAGGGTCATCTCGTGACCCTCAACATGGAGGCCTGGCCTCACACCCTCCCACGTAATCTGACTTATAATAATATTTATGTAGCCAGTTATAATGGCGAAATTATCTGAGTAGTAACAACGTTTTAGGAATATTCGTTGTCAAGCCCAGATTGTGGATAAACCTAATAAGGGTTCTTACAGATGAGCGGCACGTTGCTAACGGCAGATAAACTGCAGCCGTCGCCACCTGTCGACGGCTGCCGTCGACGCTTGCAGTTGTGGCTTGCCGCGTAAATGTGTGTCGACGGCTGCAGTTGGCAAAGTGCCGCTCGTCTGTAACCCTTACGTTCTTAGGGGGACCCGAGAGGGTTCGAAATTCGAATCCCGGTAGGAGCAAATGTTTGTGTGATGAGCACGGACATTTGTTTCCGAGTCATGGATGTTTATATGTATAACTAGCGGACGTCACGCGGTTTCACCCGCGTAGGTCACGTTCCCGTGGGTGTACGGGGATAAAATATAGCCTATGTTACTCAGGGTGAATGTAGCTTTCTAATGGTGAAAGAATTTTTGAAATCGGCGCAGTAGTTTTTGAGTTTATTCATTACAAACATACGTACACACAAATACAAAAATACAAATGTTTCCTCTTTATAATATGTAGATGTAGATAAGTACGTAATTACAAACAAAAAAGTATCTATGTAGTATATCAACTATCAGTGCCCTGTTTATTAAAACTTACATGCCTTGTATTACAAGCAATTTTCCTGTAAAAAAATTAATTATTACAAATATGTGTTTAACAAAACTGCACGTGTAAATTACAAGTAACAAGGGTACTTAATTATTTATTTCGCAAGTATATTTTTACACTTGTAGTCGTCATTTTGTTCATCAAAAATCCCTTGTAAGTTACAATTTGTAGAAAATCATACCAATTTCTCACCGGTCATGGTAAATTATTTTCCTTCAAGCTTGTTGACTCGCCTTTTTGACAATGTTCCACATCTGACTGCGAATATGAACAATATGGGAGTGCAGTCTTTGGCAGAATGAACGCAATATTATGTTGGATAGTGTACAGGTTACATACTACCGGAGTTATTTACTATACAGACCTTGTGGAAACTAGAACAAATTTCCGTGCGTTCAAGCGTTTTTACCCGACTGCGCCAGACGGAGGGTTATGTTTTTCGAGAGTATGTATGTATGTATGTATAATTGTTTGGCACCTCTGTGGCCTGAACGGCTCGATGGATTTTAGCCTGAGAGGTGTCGTTAGATTCGTATTTACTGTGAGAGTGACACTGGGTATATCAAAATAAAAAAAACAAAATGGAGGATTTATCGCGCCAAATTCAAATGTTTGGCACGCTCTGCAGCCTGAACGGCTCGATAAAGGGCTCATCATGAGGATTTTAAAATGGTATATCTAAGTACTTAACTAAAAGTGTAAAATAAAAATAAAAAAATAAAAAACCCGACTGCGTAAAAAAATAACTAAATCTTTAAATAAAAACTTAAAAGAAAAAAAACGAGTTCAGGAAACAGGACATATTGACTGCAACAGTCGGGACCCATTAAATAATCTAGACTAAAATCATTACATCCAATATGGGTCCCGACTGTTGCAGTCAATATGTCCTGTTTCCTGAGCTCGTTTTTTTTTTCTTTTCAGTTTTTATTTCAAGATATTAGTTATTTTTTACGCAGTCGGGTTTTTTTTTTTTTTATCCCATACCTATTATTGGAATCAAATATAATAACAAGCTCACAACTTAGGACCCATTAATGTTAATATTTATCCGTGGTGCTAGGCAACTGGCCTTGTTTCGTTCTGTCTCCTGCTGATATGGAGGGAAGTGGAAATTACGGATTTTTCCTACTCCTCCACTATACTTTTCTGATTAATTTCGCTGCGGGATCCAAGACAGTTATAAAAATTCATTCTCTGGGACTTCGTCGAGCTCCATTGTCTCGGCGCTTTTCTGGTGGTCGCCACTGTTCATTCTGGCTTTCAGGAGTTACAGTGGTTTGGGAACAGTGTGGCGGGCTTGTACGGCGACTCTCCATTCCATCTTACAAGTGTCGTGCTTAGTACCGCAATACATTTTTAAATATAAGTAAAATGTATCTCGGACATAGGTGTAATCTTTTCCAGCAGGAACCAGACCAAGCGACTGACATGTAATTAAAATAAGTATTCTTCCACTCTTCTATTTTATTTTTATGTTTGGGCATCCTGTCGTAAAACCGTTATTTTATTATCATATTAATTATAAAGTCGCTTCTTCTTTTTTAATGTCCCATCAATATTAGGCACAGACAATATACCATGCGTTTAAGTAGGGATATTCAATTAAAAACAAAAAAATAGCGGGAAAAGAATGCGGCATATATTTTTGATTTTAGAACTTAGGTACAAGTAGACCCTAAATTGTTCAATTTTACAAGCCCTGTAGATTGTTTTTGATAAACGTAATTTACACGAACTTGTAAAAACTTCCTTGTAAAGTGTAACTTGTGAACGTGTAGACTTGTGAGTTTTGAGAAACAGGGCACTGGTGTCCACGACACAAGCTTCGTTGCTTAGTGTGGTTGGTTGCTAGATGGCGCCTGTGTGTAATTTCCAGCGATATTTATTTATTATATAATAGACATTTTCGGCAGTTTTATTTTTGGCGACTATTGCGATCTTTTTTTTTTCCTAATTAGTAAGTTCCAACAATTTCACATTTTTTTTAATTCAAGTTTTCATGACCTTGACTTCATTACATCCATCAGCACAATGTTTTAAGAGCGTTACATTGAGTCCTACCGGAAAACGTGATTTTTACCCCAATAAAAGTCATTTCCCAGCAATTTTTTTTTGCGTAGGGTTACTTAGTTTGTTGTACCTACAGAATGCTTGATTGACGGCTTCGGGATGAGTCTGTCTACAGCCTGTATGTTGATACTCTTTTCAACTAATGTAAGAAATCCTCCCACCTCAAAAACCTCCTATTATATCTAGAGTAGGTTATATGCTTTTATCTGTTGCAAAAGACTTCGCCCATTTTATGGGCTCGACAATGATAGCTGGGTCACGGTATACAGCATTGATAAAATGTTTGACCAAAGTATCTTAAACTTGTACTCGACCTTTATACACGTCGAGTTCATTCCAAAATAATCTCGTTTCCAACCAGACCGCTTTACTATCGATGTTTATCTAAAGTTAATTAGCTGACCCGAATTATTGGCGGTAGGCACATTGTTACGACATGTGACTCTCTTGAACCGAAAAGTTAACGTTTCTTAGAAATTTTATTTTAAACTAGCTCATGCCCGCGGCTTCGCTCGCTTGACAATTTATATACCTACCAAAACCTTCCTCTTGAATCACTCTATCTATTAAAAAACCGTTCTAAACCCGCATCAAAATTCGTTGCGTAGTTTTAAAGATCTAAGCATACATAGGGACAGACAGACGCGGCGCGGGGCGGCGGCGGCGCGGCGCTTCGGGGGACTTTGTTTTATAATAATATGTAGTGATGCGACACAAACTCACTCAGATCCAGCCTGTCACTTTGCTGCCCTCCCTAGCGACGCCCTAAGCCGAGGCTCGTACCAGTCGTACCGCACATGGGGTCCCCTTCGCTCTGGGTCACTTTGTTTATAAGTTTTAAGCCCTTGGCTGGAGGCCTTACTTTCAAGGCATCCACAGGATAGTCTGGTCAGGATAGTCGGAAAAAAAATCTTTACCGATTTCGACCATGACGGCGCAGGCGAATCCCAGCGAAGACCATAAGTGTCCCAAGACCAATATTTTATTACTCTTTTAGCATACTTACAAACAACTGTAAGTGTCGATTTAGGCGCACTTTATAAGAGAATTCTCGCTTAGAGTCAACTTATAACGCTCTTATTGAAGATTACTTTACACTTACAATAATCTTGTTATTGCTGTTGTAATACCTGTAATATATGCTGTTACAATAAAGGAGTATTTATCACAACGTCCGAAAGAGTGTGCGCGAAAGCTGCTGGAAAAAATAAAATAAAATAAAAGTTTAATTGTGAACTCATGTATTACTAGTATTTTTATTTCTTGTAATCATTTAGTTCATTTGCTTGATAGTTATGTGTCTATGAACTTAAATAACTTGCGGTGTACATTTCTTCGAATGTTTTGTGGAGTAAAGTGAAATATTTTCACAGGCCCACTTGGTTATGTATTTAGAAAATTAGTAAAAAATATTAATTAATTGTAAAAATAAAAACTGACGCCATTAGAGATTGATAAGACCAAATACTCTTCTCTAAGATAAGCTTAATACTAAAATGTCTTATTTCACACTACCTAAGTTAATTTTAAACCTTTTGGCCTTATTGAGCACTTACATAAGGTAACTACTTGCAGCCATTTAATAAATTTAGGGTTCCTTTGTAAACCATGGCATTCAAATTCCATTTTGTGGTAGGTATAATGTTAGGTGAGCCAAAACATGCATAAGTAAAGCACTCTAATATTTTTATTAACTCTTTTTAGGGTTCCGTACAAAGAATCTACTGGACCAAATCAGGTGAAATTTGGTAGGATGGTTTAATCATATGACCCAAACACAGATGTGCAAAGTAAATAAATATTTTTTTATAACAAGGGTCATTTTCGGGAGACATTTTGGAAATTAAAAAAAAAATTGCAATCCTTGCTCTGTCATAATATATTAAATGAAAGGGCTCGTTATGAGGATCTCAAATATAGTTTTGTTAATAATTTAAAATAAATAGTTTTGATTTTATTCATAAAGAAAGACGAAAATTAACAATTCCTGATCATTTCATCATCATCATCATTCTGATGACATTCCCTGATTTCCGAAACTACTTCGAGCCCAAAATTTTGAGAAAAATACAAAATATAGTTAATTGCTTGTAGATTACAGGCAACCCTATAAGAATTCTATCAAAACATGCCACAATTAAATAAAAAACATTGATTGATATTGTACGGAACCCTCTCCACGCGAGTTCAACTCGCACTTGGCCGATTTTATTTATAGTAGTTATTGACCCCCGGCCGTGACATTTTTAATAAAGTGTTCACCAGTCTTTTAAAAGTCAAAATATTCTGATAGAGCTCTACCAGTATTCGTCTACTCTTTAATTTGACTCAGAGAAGACAATTCACACTTACAACTTGTTGGTTGTTATAGTAGTTGTATGCAAAAGTTTATTAAGGTCATAAGTGTTATAAAACACTCAATGCAGACTCTACTAAGAAATACTGTACTTTTAAGATGCTTTTATAAGTGAAAATAATATTCAAGAGCAACTGCTCTTTACAAATGCACTTGTAAGACAACTGTGCTAATAAATGTCTTACAACAATTCTTTATACACATCTATAAGATCACGTACTAAGTGTTTTATTCTTTTAGTACAAAACGCCTTAAATCATGCTTTTATAAGATGTACTGTCATAGTCTAGACACATGTAAGTCTGCTGTAACACCTTAGTTCTTAAATCTGCATATCCGCAAGACAAAATTGCTAGTTGGGTTGTAAGTTAAAATTTTGCTAGTTGGGCAGCCATCGATGTAGAAATACTATAGTACACATTACTAAATAATAATTTAATAACAGCCGAGATCGGTCCGTGATGGGTGACAATCTATTACACACCGAGTTCCGTCCGTGCCTCGGCAAGCGCCAAGCACGTTAAGCCATTAACTATGCCATTAGTCCCAGGCTCCCAGCTGTCATCTGTATCTTTGACAGGATTATTCTGAGTCAGAAACCTGTGTGACATCTTGTCCTACTTACTAAAGGATATCGTATTACCCAGATAATGTGTTGTGGTCAGATAGGTAGGTAGGTACCTAGTCTCTCCATGAAAATTACTGGTATTCAGTTGCATCCGGTTAGACTGGTAGCAGACTGCAACAACCTGACCCCAATAAACATAGTTGGGAAAAGGCTGGACAGATCATGATGACTCTACTCCAATGGGGGATGTAGTCTTCTCGAAATTGTTGCCTTGAATTCTTGCTAAGTAGGTATGAAAAATTTAGACAGAAAATAATAATTTATTGAGCATCATTCCGTGAATTAGACCTCTCTATCTCTAGAAAGTTCTAGAGTCTAGACATAGACTAAGTATTTACAAGATTACATATTGTGTTCCTGAATTGTTTTATAAATAAACAGTGTTTACCATCATAAATCTTGGATGACCCTTAACTCTTAGTTAGAAATGGCACAGGATTAAAATACACGAACTAATCTAATCGAACATAAAGCTAGAAGATAAATTAATTAATCACTTGTGTTGTATTGCAGTTGTTTACCAACTTTCTATTTGTAAAAATAACTTGGATGTAAAGTCCATTTCTACAAGACCTCGAGATACCAGCAAGGCTTATAATAAGCAATAAAATAGTCATAACGAGCGTTGAGTATAATAAACAAACCTTGTGCGGTGTGCCCCACGTAATTTCTCATCCCCAAAAAATTACAACTACTTAATTAAGAGGGAACAGGGCTGCGATTCTCTATATTATTAAAGACCCAGCGGTTAGACTGCGCGTTGTCTATCAGTGAATAAATAAATTTAAGATTTTTATCTAGAAGTTAGCTCCCTAGAAGATAATTTTGCGTTTGGAGTGCCAAAATGGGTGTGCAAAATGTTTGTTGAATATAAACATTTAAAAGTCGCTATTCGTATGCGTTGTCATTATTGTTAATTGTCTTATCTTCAATACTTCATTGACCTCTTGAACTCCCATTCTTGTCTGTGTTCAACTTATTTGACAAGTTTAATAAATCGCGGTTGTAAGCGGTTTATTCCAGAAAGATTTCCTGATTACCGTAGTTTAATCTGCATCACAGATCAGGGGGCTTTAAAAGGCCGGTTTAGCTGAATCATAATAGGATACTATATGAATCACCTTAAAATGGTCGCAGATGCGAATTGTGACTTTATGACCATTTTACGAATTGTTGTAATTCATATTATGATTCTGCTAAAGAGGCCATTAGAAGCCCCCTTTTTTTTTTTCGGGTGGGATATCATCAAATGACTTCTCCCGCTCTGGGCGGAGCAGGAGGGAGTGTCAGACTTTTACTGACTAAAACCCATCCGTGTTCCTTCATCGCCCTTTGTGTTCCGGGGCCACGGTATCTCTTTCGAACACTCCCGCAGCCCCGGCAGGGTTTACTTAGACCCTACTGGCTACTTACATAATACATTTTTATTTTTGGTATGTTGGAAAAATAGCAAGCGAATTAGAACTTAGAGGAAACCCTTATAACATAAGTTTGACAGCAGCCTCGATTCTCGAACAACATTGCTAAGGATTCACTCCAATTTTTTTGATTGCATAATACTTTAGACTTAGGTACTAACCCAATATTAGGCAAACCCACATGACAGTTAACATGCTCATAAAGAAATTATTTTTCTAGTAAACTGTTCTTCATGCTTCTCCTGACCATGGCAAATGTGGGTATTACTCCAATGTCTTACAAACGTGTATGTATGCGATGGAAAATCCCCTTTCCATAAAATTCGCATCTATCCAGCTGGTTTGACCCTCAGATTTCAACGGTATCAGTCGGTACAGCTACCCTTATCACGTATTACTCATAAAATCAAGCAAAATTTTCCTCTTAAACGCCTACTTTAGCAATGTTTTTGTCACAATATTGTTATTTATTATTTTGTTATTCACTCATTGGTTTATTATCACGGAAAATCCCCCTTGCCAGATAACTTGTAAATAATGGAAATGTCTAATTAATAATTAACAGCTATTTGGTCAGACATGAGACTTATTGTTGGTCAATCTTAATAATAGTTTTCTAATTGATACTTTGACATTCTTAATTAGGTTTTTTGAAAAACCCAGTACCTACCTAAATAGTTATAGATAGGTTTTGAGCATGAATGTGGATAGATAAATGAGTGGGAGAATGATGGAATCCAAAAAAAAACGATGGACGGACTGTGTGAAGGATGATATGGCTAGAAAGGGGTTTCCTATCGAGAGGGACGACTAATAGAGAAGGAAACATGCAGCGAGTAGCGACGAACCCAAATCATTTAAGAAAAGGTCAGGAGAATGATGTACTTATTGCACAAACAATACTACAAAACAATTTAATTAAGAGATAAAACTTCCTGCCAAAAATGCAGGAAAAATAGACGACGCAAAATAATCTAAATTACAAAAATTACCTACATTATTTCTATTGATAGTAGTTATTGTAAAGATAATTGCGTTAGACAGTTGTAGATATGTCTATTAATACTGTACTTTGTAAACCCGTATCTTGGACTGTCTGCTGCAAAAGGTCGAATTGTTGCATCAGTAACAATGAGATGAAATATTTATGGCTTACAAATTTTGTTCTGTTGGTCATTCGGTATGATAATTTTATAATTAGTCATTGACTGACCAATTTATCTGGCTGTGCATATGTCGCAGCCAAATTCGTATAACACGCCGTTTTACATAATTGCGCACCGGATTGAAAAACGCCGCCGCGCCGTTATGTAACACGGCGTTCTGACGTTCAGCCGGATTGTGGTGGCGAATTGGCGATACGTTCGACAAAGCGGCGTCCAACGTTTAGCTGTTTTGTCAGCAATTCCGATACTTTAAATAACCTACTAAAAAAAGTCTTGCTAGCTTAGCATGAGGAGCGTAAGCCGAAGGCCGGCGCGCGGCGCGGCGGAGCGACAACGACATTAGTGACAGAAAGTGTGTGTAATGTTAAATGCAAGCGTAGCGAGCGCGCGTCATGGAGTCGTAGCAGGTTCTAAATTTGGTTATATCTCGAAAACGGTGCGTCCTATCACAAAACCAATGAAAAAATTGACCTCCCAATAATCCCCCTGCCACGTAATTCTCAACATGTAGGTAAAAAAATACTCATTTGTGTAACATATGGTTAGTTCTGTTTTCATCGCATTTGTACGTTTTTCGTCATCATGGATACGTTAAAAATTCGAGTGATTATGGAGTATGAGTACCGTCGTGGCAGCAAAGTGGCAGAAGCGGCACGCAACATCAACGACGTACCAACTTATACGGAGCGAACACTGCTAACGATCGCTCCCACCTGTACGTTATTGGTTTGCACGCTTCCGTTCTGGAAATTTCGACCTAAGAAATGAACCTCGTGGTCGACCGAAAACTTTAGTCAGCAATGACGAATTAAAGGCGATTGTGGAAGCTGATGATTCTCAATCTACAGTTGAATTAGCAGCAGCTTTCGATGTTAGCATCAAAACAATATTGGTCCATTTGCGTCGAATTGGCAAGGTAAAAACGCTTGACAAATGGGTGGCCCATGAATTGAGTGATCGCCAGCGCGAAGCACGCGTCGTCGAGTCGAGCCTTGCACTGCTCAACAGGCACGCATCGAAGGCATATTGAATCGCATTGTTATTGCGGCGAAAAATGGATTCTGTTCGACAATCGCAAGCGCTCAGCAAGTTGGTTAGATCCTGGTTCAGCACCTAAACAATGCCCGCAATGAAACCCGACCCCTAAAAAAGTGGTGGTCACTGTTTGGTGGTCTAGCGCCGATGTCATCTATCACAGCTTCTCACCAAACAGGATGAACATTAGGTACTGTGAAGAACTGAACATAATGATGGAGAAGCTCGCACATCTTTGGTCAGTCGTTCGGCTCCGCTGCTCCTGCACGACAACGCGTGACCTCATACTGCACAGCAGACGGTCTCCAAGTTAAAAGAGCTGGGTTTGGAATTTCTCCGTCATCCACCGCACTCACCAGACCTTGCCCCTACAGACTTCTACTTTTTCCAGAATTTGGATAACTTCTTGGCGGGGAAAAATTTCAATAACCGAGAGGCACTTCAAAATGCTTTTGAAAAATTTGTTGCCTAGTCCAGCAGATCTTTTTCAAAAAGGGCATCAATAAGCTACCACTAAATTGGCAAAAATGCATTGATTTCATGGATTTTTACTTTGATTATTAAAAATAAAAAAATTTAGAGAAAAAAGGCCGTTAACTTATTTCATGAATTTCATAGACCTTTGCAACTACATAAAGTTAACATAACAATAAACGATTTTTTCTGTAAAATTGAACGTAAGTGCCTGATTATTTTACCGAAATACAAAGCGCCTAACGAAACAATATAGCTCGGCCCACCAACACCACACGCGGCACCAGCAACTTTCACAAAAAATGTAGGCGCTCTCGATAAGTTTTCGGCATCGATCAAAAATAACATCAAAAAAACAACATCGATAAGAAACGGTTTCCAACAACAACATTCACAATGCACAATGCTATAAAAGATAGATCATTATTTTCTATTAATAAATATTGAATAACAGACGACCAGATTGAAATACTTTTACTAGAAAAAAAATATTAGTTTTCTTACAAACTCAAATAACTATAAATATTATTTTTTTCGTGAATATTTTTTTACATCTGTCAAACTAATAAGCTTCCTAGTTCTAGCTTGACAAAGGAGTCCCATTCTCTTTAGTAAGCAAGACCTGTGGCCTTCACGACCAGTCTAACAAGTGATCAGCAGACAAAGAAACGAGGAATACATTATCTACGAGTCGATATTAAAAGATATTCCGGTACACAAAGAGGGAGATATTTTTATAAAGAGTTCGTAATAAAAAATATTGTTGTCTGTGGTTGAGTAGGAAATGATTAGATAGGTCAGCTATGTGACTGGTTTTGTATTTATATCCTCATTCCAACAAAATTATTGATGACATAAGAAATCGCGCCTTTGTTTCTCGTTAGGCAAAGATGTGTCGTACAACCCACGTATTACAGGTGAGCAGGCACACAAAACATACTTACAATCTAAATGTATCTTATCCTACTAACCTACTATATAAAATGCGAAAATTTGTGAGTATTGATGTTTGTTACTCTTTCACGCAAAAACTACTGAACGGAATTGGATAAAATAGTTTATAACCTGGATTAACACATAGGATACTTTTTATCCTGGTAGTAAGATCCCATGGGACAATAGGCGAGACGACAAAAAAATACTAATTAGTCCGTCAGTTGGATTATCAAAAAATATTTGACCCGTGTTTTTTCTTTTGTTACGTAAACCAAAATTGACGAAGATATGACGCTTTTAAAATTCTCAATACGTCACGCCTAGGTATAATTTTTAGCTAGTTCTGACGTCACGAGCCCCCACTCCCGAGTTTTGATGCGTTTTATGTTTGTCATTCATTGACTTACAAAAACAAAAAATACGTGTCCATTATTTTCCAATACTCTAACTGACGGACTAAATAGATTTGTAATATTTTGATACTGTCGTCATGCCTATTATTAAACTTCACGCGGGCGAAGAAGCTGGCAGAAGCTAGTATACTATTATAAATATCGCTGGACATTACACACAGCGCCATCCAGTGCCACACTAAGCAACGAGGCTTGTGTCGTGGACACCAGATAGTTGATATGCTACATAGATAATTTTTGTTTGTAAGAAACAAATGCCCATGCTCATCACACAAACATTTGCTCCGACCGGGATTCGAAGCCGGGACCCTAAGAACGTAAGGCAGCCTCACTACCGCTGCGCCATTCGGGTCGTCGCATTATAAATACGAAAGTGTGTATCGATGGATGTTTGTTACTCAATCACGCCAGAACGGCTGCACGGAGCTGGATAAAATTTGCCACACAGGTAGATTACAGTCTAGAATATAGGCTAAAATTTTTTTCCTCCCACTTTCATATCAAAATTTCCATGCGATCGACCGGGCGGTCGCAACAACTAGTTTTAATTATATCCAGTGGTGCACGGGAGCCGGGCTTGAAATGAAAACGATTCATAACGTCACGCTTATAATCCTTCCAGGCGGAATGTCACAGACAGCAGGGACAGTACAATAGGTAAATAGTGTACAGTGCAGCCACATTTTAATAGTAATACTGTGGTTATGAAGGCCAATGAAATAGGGCTTAATCCTCGGAAATTATAGACAGTCTTTTGTTTTTTTTTTCATCATTTCAATCTGTTAATAAATTCTCATCAGAACAATAAAAGCTTAATAATTATGTGGCTGCAAATCAGCGTACTATATTGTCAGATTTAATGTAGGTGGCAGTGACAATTTCCAATTTCTGTGCCACTTACAAAGGTGGATCCAGGATTATTTCTAGGAGGGGCAAAAGGGGCGGACGGACAATAAAATCAAAATAACAACAAGTGTTAAAACAATAGAAAAATTTAATGTTTAATTAGGACAGTTTTCTTTTATTCCATGCAACGAAGAAAATTCGCAATTTCAGCCAGAAATAGAAAAGTTTCACTCATGTTCTTTCTGTTATTTTATTCATAAATATTTTAACAACTAATAATTTGATTTGCTTGTATTGTATAGTGATTTGTATGTACTGCGATGGAATCTCCACAGTACACAAAAATACCATAAAACCGCCCTAATACTATAAATCCGCCCTTGTAATCAGATTGGTCACCATTGTTTCATACCGAAACGCAGGCAGAATAGTCCAGATCATAAAAAAAAATCAAGGTTGCAATGTCACGAGTATCTATGAAAAGAGAAAAAGATAAGCCTTGTATGTTTATCTCGTTTTTATATTGTCTAGTCATCTTGTATTGCGTATGCGTCTCCAAGGGGCCTGCCGCGTCGGTGTCCTGATAAGAGTTATCAGGGCAAAGGTGTGTCCAATCGTTTATCAAAGTCCTGTTTTTTATCGACATTACCTTGATTTTTATAATCAGGCATAGAGTTGATAAGAAAAAATGTCACGTCATAATTATAAATTCTGACTTGGGGACTTTTTTCTATGTCTACTATTTCTAAGTAAGTATAACGTTTATCAACTTTTGATCGATTAGGAAGTTCAGAAATGAAGCATTAAAGTCGACATTTACACAACCATTGACGCTAGCAGTGCCGTCATTAAGCGGCACGATAGAGCGACGCGCGACGGCCCGGGGCTCCAAATATGGGGGAGAGCGCCGAGGTCTGGGGCTGACACGGCAAACATTACGTTATTTGTAAACACGTTCACATTGGTTCAGCAAACAATTAACACTTGATAATGATATCTTTAAGTCGCCACAATAATCTTGCCCGGGGCGTCAGTGGCCCCAACTGTACAGGTGGCCTACCATGACGTCTTAAAGCAGGATCGTTTTAATCTTGTTCCAGTGTAGGTAAGAGACGGAGCTATAGAGGACGTCTAGCGCCATCTCTTTCCCACACTGGAACAAGATTAAAACGATCCTGCTTTAAGACGTTATGGTAGGCCACCTGGACGCTGGTCGTGCTTAGGAAATTTATTTAAATTTGAATCTTGATCCGCCGTCTTTTGACATCCACTGCGTGACGACTCTGGACGGCGTGATTTCTTTATGACCTTATCTCATGTCTTCTTCTTTAATCGGCCATTCAGTTGTCACCTCAGTCACAGATAATAATTATAACACTTCGCCTCAGTGATCACTCCCTGCCCTGGAAAGTGTAAGTGTTAATGGGTTTTTCCATCAGAAATTTCTGAGTAGCAGTTCTCGGAGTCTGGATTTGTGCTCGGTTGCTGGTCCCACAACCCACCGACATTTCGCCATGTAATAGGGGGCGAGCCAATTGCCATCAACCGGGCACCAATCTAGACTCCTTGGCTATTACTACTGAGAAATTCCTGATGGAAAAACCCAATAACACTTTGAGCGACCCGAGAATCAAACCCAGGACCTCATGCAGAGAAGTTGCGCTTGCGAACACTCGACAAAATATCCCTTAGACAAGCCTTTTCTCTGCATTGTTCATACCTTAGTGACATAACAACCGATTTTTTTACATTTCTTTTTCAAAAACATTAAAGATTGCAACATATTTTTACACGTGACCAGCTGAAGCAATATTATTGAAGTTTATTTTGTTTTTATCAAGCCATGGTAACAGGCTGGCTGTATGGAACGACGCGGGCGGGCGATAAAAATAAAACTGTTTCGCAACTTTGGTTTTTTTATGATTGATTGGCTTCTTCTAAGGAATTAACCTAAAACGTGACTGAACTTTATAAGTTTCTCAAAAATAGTCCACGACAAACCCGTTGTCCCACCAGCCATAAAAAGGACCTGATGATGCGAAGAGTCTGTTTAGGTTCATGGCCCAGATATGAGCAAAGTGTATTTATGGTATAATACGATGGGACTGATATATACGCATTGCGATCATAGTGAGTCACTAAAAACTAGTTTATATGGGACAAAATGTTGATCTTAGAATGTAGGTGACCACTACTCATCACTTCGTGCAACAGGCGAGACGCAATATTTTGATTATGAACTTGTGTTTAAGCTCAAAAAAAACACGCGTATTCACACTTATGGGGATAAGCAGAAAAGTCAGAACTCCATCGCCACTTGCTACGGTCCTTACAAACCATAGATAAAACATATCTACTTATAGTGACGTAGCAGACACACCCAACAAACGGCTCGTCGGCGGCGCTCGCTAAATATCAAGCTACGTTAAAATATTCAGTAGGTGTGTCCATACCGGTTTAGATAAATTTTCCACAACATTCCGTTTAAATGTTACGATTCAGGCCAAGTTCGGTTTTTTATGTTGTTTTGATGGATATAAAAAAACCGAACTTGTCGTTTCTAGGCGGATCGAGGATAATTATGTGATGATATCATTATCTCGTCGTAAATATCACTTGTTAATATTGATTATACGATTTTCGGTCACATGACATAACATCACGCCTGTTATCTCCGTAGGATTAGGCAGAGCCTCTGCCAGAGGTGTTCCTATCTATTTTGCACCCACATTGCACCAATTACATAGTTTAATTTTGCACACTGGCATAATCAAAGAACAATAATGAGAGGTTTTCTTTTTGAGGTACCTATCAAAAAAAAAAAACATAGTTTCCAAGAACTCTGTAGAATGGCGTTGAACTGACTACGTTCCTTGGTGCCAAAGCCAAAATGCTTGGAAAAAAAAACATTGCGTCACGTCGCATACGCTCGTTGACTGACACCAGTTAATAATAATGTACTCTGAGACTGACACTTTCGTTTGTGAATATAACATAATATTCTCGCGCTTTGTTAAATTCAGTTTTTTTACGTTCCGTTCCTTGCGGTAACTAACCAAGTTCATATCTATCCAGCGACTAGGGAAGAGCTAAAAAGAAAATCCCTCATTGGCATGGCAGTAACAATTATTCATACTTATTATAAACTAGCGACCCACCCCGGCTTCGCACAGGTGCTATGTAGATATATAACTTCCTCATAAATGGCTATCTATTGCTAAAAACTGCATTAAAATCCGTTGCGTACTTAGTTTAAAAGATCTAAGCGTACCTACAAACAGCCGGAGCGGCTTTGTTTTGATGTAAAAGTAACTTTGATCATACATACATCTGTCACACACGATCAGACGAGAGGAGTAAGTAAGGGTCGTGGCAGGTGGCGTTCTGTGGTTTCTGCCTACCCCCATGGGAAAAAGCATGAGTTTATGTAAGTACCTATGTTTAGTATGTGACTCTATTTCTGTCTGTTACCGTTTTACGATATTCGATTGGCCCATAGACAGACTATTAAGACTGTATGTCCTGAATTCTTAGATAAGTCGTTGGATTTGTTTGACGACCCAAATGGCGCGGCGGTAGTGAGGCTGCCTCACGTTCTTAGGGCGGACCCTAAGGGGGGATTCGAACAAGGGATTGTTCGAATCCCGGTAGGAGCAAATGTTTGTGTGATGAACATGAACATTTGTTTCCGAGTCATGGATGTTTATATGTGTGTGTGTGTGTTTATTTTGCAGAAGATGCAGAATTTAATATCTCTCTTGTGTTTACGTTACGTTTCCACTCATTTAAACAAATTCAGCTTCAACTCAATTCAGTGAGTTGGGTACCTAATACTTGAATCTGTATCAAAGAAAATTGTTTTTCAACGTATTAATGAGCCTTGTATAAATTCTCATTCTCCCCGGTCAACCTCCACTACTACTCCTTTTTCCCTCATATCATTCTCCTCTCAATATCCATCCACTAATTTGATATTTTCTTTGGTCCATCAACTTATCTCAATTAATAGTTCGGTACCTAAGCTCGGGCACAGATAATATACTTCGGCTCGGGTGAAAATAGAAAAAACGAATTTTCCCAAAAATGAGATCTAGATAGATCGATTTTTCGCCTCTGTAAACCCCCCCCCCATGTTGCAACTGTCATCGAAATCGTTTGAGTTGTTTTCGAGAAAGTCATTACAAATATACAGATAGGTATTGCTGATTTAATGTATAGGATGGCTTTAAGTTTAATTAATTTTCGTAATGATCGGCCACAACAGAGCTAATTAGTTAATTATGACTAAGTACCCATTATACTACTCTACTATGATGCGCATAAAAACGTGTATTTTATCCACATTTTATCAAACATGGCCGCTACAGGGAATAAGGAAGATGGGTGGTTCCGGGAGCCATGTCACGCTAATTATTATGAACAGCTACCTACTAAATATTTTAATAAAATCATTATCTTTTAGTATAGAGATCCGCTTCCTGGTTACGAAAAAATATTGGGATCGTGTTACTTATTCGGAAGATTTGCTGACTTTTGGCTATAAAATAATTAATTTATCCTAGCTAGAAGTGTGTAATAGGTAGTTTATTTATTTATTTAAAATAGGTACGCCAACAGTACCTACTTATTATAGGTACATCAAGCATTCAACAATAAAAATTTATGGGTACCTACTTATCTAAGTCTCAGTTAATAATAATAATAATAAACCATTTATTTCAGGTAACAAAGACCCATAGATAAATACCTTAGCCTAAAAATACATACTAATAACAATTTTTGTTAGTATAATTAAGTTAGTAGCACTACACAACTATGACAAACGAAGTGGCGGGGCGTCCGTCGTGTTACCGTCGGTCGGTAGACTACACCCTTCGGCCAAAACTCTTCCTTGAGAAAGGGTAAGGTTCACCTCTCACTAGCGCTGGCAGCGTTACGTCACGTAGCTTTATGGGGCAAGTTAAATTATATCTAAATATTTAGTAGGTAAGTACTTAAAACTCCTCAGACGTAGGTACCTAAAGGGTCAAACAAAAAAACTAGGTAAGTAAGTACTTTTCTAAATTCACATCTTGAAAATAATTTTTTCTTTGGTTTGTCATATTTTTGATATTGGTCATCATCATCATCACTCATCACACTATGGAATTTAATATTGTAGGCTCTACTTGTACACTTTGGCACAGGCTAAGTACCTACCCCTTGAATCAAAACAGGCGTCATTATTATGTGACATGTGTTAACTTTTTGTCCAGTCATTCTAAAGTCTTGTTTGACATTTTGATTTAAGTGTTCGTATTATTGTTTGCACATAACAAACTTTATAATATGACTAGGTAGGTACGGAATATGATTAAGAGATGTCAATTAGTGTTAATTTGATAACAAATCGAGTTTAAAGTGTAAAGTACGCTATATTATACTGTCAGGATAAACTTAGGACTACGGTCTTTACAAGTACCTATCAACAATTCGATCTAGTTAGTTCTAGATCAATAGGTAAACTAAGCAGACACTTGGACTTGGAACTATGAGCAATAATAAATGTACTAAATAAGTAACTGGTCATAATTATCTGTTTACTTAGAAATACTAGGATTGCGATAACACTGTTTTCATCGTAGGTATCGTCAATTTATAAGTACCTAGGTAGGAAGGCAATCTAATGTAATATTAATATGTAATAAAGAACTAACAGCTACCCAGGTGTTCTTCAAAATCTGGCTCCATCTACTGGCTTCTCTGGCTACTACTTAGTTAGATAATATTACCTACCTATTCAGTTTTATAAAGTGTACTTTTTTGCCTTCGCCTTTTTTGCCCCCAGTGCTGAGCAAAGGTGTTCCTCCAAAACCGTCCCACTCTTCACCCGTGCGGTTTTCTCAGACCAATCTCACACAAACGCCTGAAGTCGTCACGCGAGCGTTTTCGCTCGGCGACGATGCCCGTCTTCTGGCATCCACTGCGTGACGACTCTGGCCTATCGGTCCTGGTGCATTCTACAGACTTATTAGCTTCGTTTTTAACTAGCACTTTGCCTGAGCCTTGGTTCGTCGTCTGTCCCGTTGGAATTTTGAAATCCAGCTCTCCTTGTCTACATCGTCATCAGCCTAAGCAATCCAATGGCACGCCTGTTGATGGAACACGTACAATGGCCTGGGTAAAAAAAAAAAAAGAAAGAAAACAAAATAAAATGGAAGACACAAACAATTAGGGTTTTCTTTGCCATAGTTAGTCAGATAACCATAACACGTGAAAGAACACGGGATAGAAATCATGTAAAGTCATATGTTTTTCATTAATTCTATTTAATTGTTAATTATCCCCATTAAGTGCTTGTTATACCTAACACATGCTTCCAAGAGAATGGTGCCCACCAGGATGCCCGTCCACACAACTCCTGGTTAAAACATTTATAGGAGACTCGAACGCGAACACACATATATTTTGACATTCTGGCCTATTCCAAATGACATTATTGGCTAATGTGCTGTTTTTATAATTCATTACCTAGCTTAACAACGAAAAGCCCAAAATAGATGATGGACTTATAGAATTATTTAAAGATCTAAGTAATCTTTTTGTTTACGTCTAGAAATGGACTTTGCGCGGACACACCCACTATTGTAGACAAAGGCAATTGATTGAGTGAATCAATTGATAATATTGTTATTGATAAATTCTGCGATGTTGCTAACTCGAAAATGATATCAAACATACATAAACTTTTAATTGGAGGTAAGCAGAAACGACAGAACGAAACTTGCTACTTTTGCTTCGCCCAAATTCATTCTCTAATTAGCTCGAATTAGATAAAAATATAGGAAAAAAACAAAACTCTTTTAACTGAAATAAGTTTAAGAGAGAATGAGTATTTTTTGAACGCCTGAAGTAACAAAGACCGTCCTCCAAAACATACCCTTTCTACACTTAAGTTGGGCAGAGCTAGGTAGGTACGTCTTCATTTAAGCTAAAGCTGGTGTATATCTTCTAAAAAAATATTTTTACTCAAAAGAGCCTATAATACTGAAATCAAGGTACACGTACTCAATAAATCAATACCGAATATGGATGGGCAGATGAGATAATTGGAACGTTGACTTGTAAGTGGACTATGTTGGTAGATTATGCCTTGTTAGGATATTTTTATGAATTACTAACAACATGGGGATTAAACGCATGTGACTAAAAGAGTGATAGATATGAATGTTGATGGACGGAGAGGGAGAGGAAGGCCAAAATGGATAGATTGTGTGACGAATTAAGAAAGAGAAAGGAGTAAATGATGCCGTGACGTCTGACAGGGGAGAATGGAAGAAGTAAACGTGTTGCTCCGACCACAAGTAACATGAGACAAAGACAGAAAGATGATTATGATGAAATACAGACTAACAACATAACATCACGCTTGTCTGCGTACACCCACATTTCCCCAGGTATGATTAAGTCCCATGTTGCGTGCCTATTGACGTTAACCGAGGACAAAACAAAACTCCGAACTTTTACTGAAAAATTCCTAATTTAAAAACCCAATTACACTGCTCCTGGGAATCGAATACAGAAACTCGTGCTCAGCAGAAGCGCTTGTAAGCACTAGACCACACAGCTACCAACAAGTAACTACTACTACTACTCCTACAACAGCCCATAACGTCCACTGCTGGACATAAGCCTCTCCCATGATGGGAGGAATTTGCCGTAATCTCCACGCTTGGCAGGCGGATTGGAAATCGCAGTGATGAAAGACTAACAGAAAACGCTGCTGCCCATTCTCTGGTCTACGGAGGCGCAAGGTGTTCTGCCTCAGGCAACAAGTAAACCAAAAACTAATTTCTGCCCTTTGTAAGTATTAATTTATACACCCACCATTGTACTTATTTTTACACTCACAAGGTGCAAAATCTCTTCTGAAATTCTCGGAAAACTTGTTGCGCGCAAAAATATCTTTTTGCTCAGTTTGGTCACTAGCCCTACAGTCCTTTCATTTTTATTAACCTTAATATTCGTCATCATAACGTTTATTTTAGAGGTGAAAAACTATGAAAGGACTGTAGTCTTGAGGGCGTGTACTGTAAGTACCATAGTAACTCAAGAATACAAAGAAAAAGTGCCTAGCTTATCTTATGAATGGGTGAGAGATGTGTTAGGGGTATGTTGTGCAAAAATGTATGGTACCTACCAAGAAGTGAGTACCTACAGGAAAATTACTAGAGCAGATTCAAATCCAAGATGGTGGCCGTGGTTATAACCATTACTGTAGGTGTTGCTTATTGCCCCAAAATACGTACGCAACAAATATTGCGTCCCACTTTGCACGCATGTTTTTTATCTCAAATTCACACGGCTTGTCATATTATGACTAGCATTTTTTTCATTACAAACAGCTGATGTAAACTATAAACTAAAAGACTATAGTATACTTTCAGCTTATCTCTACGAACTTATGACCTATTCGGAGTCACGTAGTGTAATAGAATTTATGTTGGTACTTACTAAGGCCGTGGATACTAACTTGCATCAGAATTTTATCTAAGTATGGATTTTATTTGTAAACTGACCTTTTTAATTGCTGGTCAGAACTAAAATTAGATGTTTGGGCGGGGTTTTTCTACTTCTTGAGTTTACCTATTTCGAGAGTTCGGGGTGATTTATTACGCTCGCTGCTTTTTCTTCCCAACGGTGTTTTTGAAACTGCCTTTTGTAACTTTAGTTAGAACTGAATGATACTTCTGACCTTTAAAACTATGATAGCCTGTTGATTCCGATTCTAATTTGGTTTTTAGTATTTCATAATTTTATGAAATTGGTAAAAGAACGTTTGTATAATATTTACTTTCCTAACAAAATCGTTTACTTCTACAGGAGCGAGTTTATTTTCCCTATTTGCTTTTCATTCGGAGTAGAGTGTAGCGATGTTTTTCTCTTATAGTGGCGAGTTACAGGAAATTTCAGTTATCAGAGGCTTCAGATAGGATTCCTGGAAACTGGAAAATAGAGCTGAAACCTGAAAGCACTACGCTTATTGAAACGAAGGGTTCGTGGAAATACGAACGCTGCATTGCATTGTCAGTTGTGAAATTCACTTTGATGGTATTTGAGTTTGTATTTTCTGGAGAATGTTTACAGGAATATTACTGCAATTATTAATACCTAAGTATATATTTGTACATATTATGTTGTGAAGACAAAAGAGCTATATTACTGCTTAAGTATATAATTTCATTTCATTTTAATTAAGCAAGTGACGTTTTGTTAGTTTCTGCCTACCACCAAGGCATATATATGTAAATAATTTACATTGTTATGGAAAATGACGGTAATTGTTAACAAATATGGTCAAAAATAAACTTCAAACGTCCTTAGAACGGATTCATTGACTTCTGTAACGTCACTAGTAAGTGTCACTTACTTTACTACAAAACATTGAGACCAAACACTAACAAATGACCACAATATTATGATGCATTGATGAGGTAAACAGAACATGCAATCGTTATAGATAACTAACTATCAAAGACTTCGGTAAACAAATCAGTTAATTGAGCAGAAAAACTAAAACATTCAATTAGTGACGTCAATCAAACGTTAACGGGAAGAGGTTCATTTCGATCATTTACGGTTTTGTCCATGACTTGCTTTTGCCCGCGGCTTCGCTTCTGCTATGTTATCCCATGGAAAGTCAGAATATAGCCCATACACAATTTCCGGAGCCGGTGCAGGAGTTGCGAAGAATAAGATGACTCCCAAAATACAAACTTTGCCTCTCCAAATTATTAGTGCTGAATATAAAATGAACGAAGAAGGAGGAAGCCTATGAAAGATCACCGATCTTACTGTAAGAGAAGACATTTTTTTACGGGTAAATTACTGACCGGCTGCGGAGATATTGTGAATGTCCCGGAGATTATATGCGGTGTCTGGAACTCCGGAGCCACGTTCGCCATTTTTTCGAACCTTGTCTGATCTTATCTCGGACCAGCATACACGCATCTTTTTCAAAGGCCAAGGTCATCCTTCCGCGGACAGAACAGTAAATCTGTTTTAGACAAGTGCGCTAGTGGAAATGTACTCCACTTCCCACAAGTAGGTAGATACGTAGTATTGTCGTCTTTCGTTCATTGACAACAATTTGATGTACTCACCTACGTCATATAAAGACAATCTAATTTATGCGAATTAAGATTGAATCATTGAAATGCGTTTGAAAGACTCCTTGGTGCAAAACTAAGAAATAAACAGGAAAACACTAGCCATCCAATTTATTGTTTTTTATAAATTTTTCAACACTTGTACTTTTTTGCAGGAGTTATTTAAGTACCAGAAAAATTAATACACACTCATTAATACCTAAGTACATAATCACGCTAAAACATAGGTAACACTGGTTTTAGAAAGTAATTTTAATAACAGACATACTCAACAAAATTTAGAAGTAAGCGGGCATTCAGAACTGCAATCAGTATGTGCATAGCGTACACGCCTCCGATGACGAAATTCACCTTGAGCTTTACAACTTGCTGACGAAATAGACGCCTTCAGTTACAATAAACAACTTGGCTCTAATGTCAAAAAGGAAGATAAATGGAGTTTTTTTTTTTCTTCTGGCCATATTTTGTATTTGGCAGTCATGGAAAAAAAAAGACATTTTACACAAAAAAAATTGCGGGAAAGTATTTTTAGAATTCTGCCAGGCCTCCGGCCGTCTTATTTTGATAACAACTTCTCGCATCAATGACTTTGATTAAAAAGTGCTCGATATAGCGTCAACGTCACACATGATTAACTGATGCAATAAGGCTTCCATATTGCCTACGTTCGCTCAAGGAGATTGCTTTTTGGCCTACATAAAGTGTATTGCAAGCGCGATGCCCCACGAAAAGTGCCACGGAATTTACCATTGAAAACTATCCATGGTTTAAAATACTTTGGAGTTATCAAGGTTGGTAAAATTCATTTAAGTCTCAACTAGAAAACATATTAGTCATATTACTTTGTCAATTCGATGCCAAAAAAACTAAAAACCATCAAATCAGGCCTACCAAGTACCAATCCCCTAATCATCTACTTGTAACACGATAATATTTTCAAAAGCACTGTAATATACAATCAGCATTACAAAAACAAATCGATGATAATAATAGTAGAAAAACAAGTTGTTTGAGTTTCGAACGTCGCGTGCACACGTCACGACACACCCGCGCGCTCGACCAATCAGCGCGCACCGTGCAAACACTCCTCCCGGTATTAAAGCGCGCGCGCAATATTTTAAAACCACTTCGTTTCTTAGTTCTCCCAGGCATTGTACCTATTAAATGGGTGACAAATTAAACATTATAGCATATTATAGGTGGCTAATATTTCTGTTCAGTTTCAGTAATTTTGATAAAATTTAGCTTCTTCGCGTTTTAAGTTTTTGAATTTATTTTGTAAAGTATTCATTAATTTTATTGTTATTTAGTTTCTATTTATTTTGAATTAAAAATGTTGCACTTCAAGTCTATCCCCGAAGACTACGTCAGGAAGACCAACCAGTGAGTATTTTTATTTAGTAAATTTTCTTTTTTTTTGCTTCTGTTCTTTTGTAATTACTACTTAAATTATATCCAAAACTACATATTATTTAATTATATTACTGCCATTAAACATATTTCTCATAAAGTTCTAAAGACCTTAGTTTTCAAATATTGCTTTAAATGTCCTTTAATTCATAATGCATGTTTCAAATATACTTATTTATAAGTAATAATGTTATCCAAGTATTGAGCTTCTGAAAATACAATTTTCTACATTATTTACCAATTTAATTAGGCTTTGAAACATCAATTCATACCTATTTACTATTTTAATTGGCTACTTCCGTCTTTTAACTTTTCCAACCACTTCAGATAGAACATAAAAAATCATACGTTAAAAATATTTCCTCAAATCAAATCCCTACGTGGTAACTAGGTAACGGGCCTTCACTTAGATAGGTACTTAAAAAGAAAAAAATGTGATAACGTTCCACCTAAAAAACCAAAATATCGGAAAACTCCACGATTTATGTGGCACGTTAATAAAATAATAAGAAATCTATTTTTAACTCAGAAAAGGAAAATCCCCATGGTTACCAAGCTGTTCCACCCACAGTTAGGTACTTACAGGTAATTTGTTCCATAGTACACAGAAATACAGAAAACCCATGTTTTTTTTCTAAATATTGACCGTCTGCACGCGTTACTTTCCAGTACCGTCTCATATTTCGTCACAACAGCATTGTTTCAAATTGATTCAATAACGAGTCTGGTAACTAAGTAGGCACTGTTCAGATATATTGTATCGTCAATGAGTTCTCAATAAAAAATAATCAATTTGGCACACACGTCACGAGGCGTTGTGGGCCTAGCAGTCTGAAAGTTTCAACTAGGTAATCTAAACGATACCTTGGATTTAAACGATTAAATTAGGTTGGAATTTGAATTTGTGAAATGCAACAGCGCTTTTTATTTACTTACGCTTTTTTTTTTAATTACGCAAATTCACAGTGCCAGTAAAAACTGGCATTTTTTAATCTACGAGTAGTAACCATTATCTTCTATGTGTATATATGTAGCTATATAATCAATTTTCACGCACCACGCTCCTATAGTAAGGTTTATGGTCTGGCGGTCATTGACAGGACAGGACGGCTCAAAGAGCTTTGGCATTTTCAATAGACGCGCACTAAAAAGGTTTTGTGCTTCGTCCAAGATTATACGAAGAAAATGTTATAAGTAAGTACCTATACTTATTGCAGTTCGTGTAGAACATTTTCCGTAGGTAACTGTAATGTAATCATAACCTGACTTGGCTGGCAATAAAATACGATTGCTTAAAACATAAAACAAAAGTGATTGATAAGCTAGAAGCTAAAATTAAATTATTCACTACGCCGACTTTTTCTCGTGCTTTTACCGAATATTTTCGTTGCCCGGGGTTGCATCATCTTAAGTCTCTTTTTGACCTACAAATCGCCAGTGTCCTTTAAAAGCGATTTGCATAATTATGAAGTCAATGTCCTAGCTGAAGAACTTAGCAGCTCGAAATTCTAAAATGCTTGGGTTAAAGTGAAGACCAACTGGACTTGAGGGTCGGAAGGTTGGAATCGCGCCACAACATCAACTTTAAGTCATTCGTGGTACGAGTTCCAACCCACCATCTACAGACCTGCTTGAAAGAGGACTTTTGGCCGAAGGGTGTCGTTAATCGACGTTTCCAAGGACGGTTACGCGACACCACGCAACGTAACACGACGCCGACAACGTTACGTGAATAGTTTTAGTTTCATGGTTTTAATTATGTATCTATTAGTTTATTGTTGTTAAATGGTATTTTTGTGTATTTGTATCTATGGGCCTTTTATTTGCCTGATATTAAATGATTATTATTAAAACCCAAGCATTTTAGAATTTCGAGCTATGAAATGTACGTTATCACTCTTTATCCCGAATCTTACAGGAAAACCCGATAGTGTGCACCTAGGCCCAATTATTAGGTACGCGTCAAAGGGGAAAATGATTAGGATTTCCCCTAATGGTGAAAAAATACCATATCGTGTAAATTATTCCTTATGCAAATCACGACTTTAGAAAAAGATGTAACCACTTGAAAAGAAATACTATGCTATTTATTGCCTCTGTTAAGGTTAGCTCTCGTCAAAATAATTGACACCAACAAATAATTATGTGCTTATGAAATATCTATATCTAGGTACATTAACTACATACCTACCGAGCTATTTTTTCACAACCATTAATGTTAGGATTCTCTATCAAAAGTTGTGCAAGATTACGTACTTATAACAAATTAATCCATTTTATCTACCAACACCTAATTCAATTACGAAGTGAGAACAAAGTGCAGGCAGATAAATATAATATCTAACCTTTGATTTAATTGACCGACATTTTGTGCCCGGTTCAAAGTTTCAAACGTCACCCTGAGAATTAAATGGTCGGTGTGCAAACGTTATAGATAACAAATTTATTGTTAATTATTATTTGATATCAAAAGTTTCAACATAGCTATTAATTTGTAGGAGTCAAGGAGGCAGATAAAATCTTTATATAACATTTTTTATCCAAAAATACATACCTAAGCTACACACATGGATTCATAGTAGGTAATTTATATTTCATGTGTGTCAGTTTGTTTGAAACTTTATACAGCATAAACTGCAAAAAGAAATCCTAAACAAATTAGAGCTCATTTGATTTTTCCTTATGATGTATGACGTCATAGTATGACGGCACGGGGAATAGTAAAAATCGACCATAACGTCAAAATACGATATTTTCTGAATTTGTACCATAATTGGTATATAGGAAATATAAAATGCCAAATGGAATAATTTGTGATATGCCAATTTGAGAACATTCTCCATATATTTGGGTATAAAAATATTTCTAACGCAACCTTTTCTTTGTTCTCAGGTATGCCCAAGTGGCGCTGGCTTGCGGTCGTGCGGCCCACCAGACCGCTCTCCGTGGGGCCACCAGTCCCAGCCCTCAACTCGCTGCATTGACTCCTAAGGTAACTACAACTTTAGCCAAAAATCAGTAGCTGAAAGTAATAAAACATAACATCACTGTCCTCGAAGAATCGGGCAGAGGTGCAACTTTAGTTCACCCACATTTCGCCAGATCCTATTGAGAAATTTCTGATGGAAAAACAATTAAGTATATTATAAGGAAATCATTACCTAGTCAATATTATTTTCCGAAGTCGTAATCGCTGTAATGATTGAAAGATAATTTCTCAAACAAAGACAAGGAAATGAGTACCTATAAATAAAGCTAAAAAAACAAACAATGGTTTCTGTTTATTGCACGACTCAACTAAGGTCTAAATCGTGCCATATTGTAGTAGCAGAAAATTGCGTTGTAATTTTTCTGTAGGGTTCCTTATTTAACAAGGGCCTTTGAAATACATTATACGAAGCGACACCTAAGTATTATATATTGCTCTTTTGCAATTTTAACTATCGACGCCGAGCCGACCGTTTAAATACAGCATTTTTGCTGAAGCATTATTTTTGCTATAACCCAGTCAGTGAAAACGGCGGTAAAGCGCTATCTTTAACATATCATTGACACAAATAGTTAGGTTCTAGCCGCGAATCGAAGGGTTTTAATAACATTTATATGCCAAGCCAGCACGTCACTTTGAAACTGGGTCGAAAACTTTAAATTCTTTATTCAGGCCGAAGGCCATCAGCTTGATAGATCGATGTAAATGCACCAACACAAATATTTGATAGTTCCTTCGTTCCTTTCGTGGTCAAAAAATTTGATCAACTACTGGATATGATTTTGAAGAAAATTGCATCCTCTATTTACATTAGATCAGCCCTGGTCTATTTCTTTCTCTACAACATTAGTTATAGAGTTTCTATTACAAATTAAACACAGTAGGACCTAAGACAAACCCTTGAGGGATCCCACAAAGTTCGTACAGTTAGTGAGCTGTAATACCTAATTCCTCTCACAACACAAAGAAGAAAGGAAGGTGTCAAGTAATGCAGAACAACTAAAATATACAAAATTATACGGCATCTCCAAAGGGTCTGTCGTAGGTCCTGTTGTATTTTGTTACAATTATCACAGCTATTATGATGTAGTAAAAGAATGCCCTAACGTCCGTTCAACTCCTCAGGTTCGTGCCTTCGTGGAGCGCAGTGCTGCTCTCTGCCAGCCGGAACATGTCCATGTCTGCGACGGCTCTGAGGCCGAGGCAGCCGCCTTGCTGCATATCATGCAGCAGCAAGGAACCTTGAAGCGTCTGCACAAATATGACAACTGGTAAGTAACAGATAGCAATTCTTTTCTCACTTCTTTTGTTTTTGAGTTGATTCTTGGATCAGTCAAAGATAGATCAACTAAAATAGTCAAGGAGTTCGTTGTATTCAAACATCCCATTTGGTAAATGAAAATGAAAAATTACCCAAAAATCGTATCGGAAATATACTTAGTAATTATTAACTGTCAATCCAAATAAGTCAATATATTTGGCAAGAAGCTGACTATTGAGCAAAACACTGTTTTAAATCACTTGATAACAAAATGGCGTCCTACACTTTACCAAAAACAAAATCAGTTCTCACACAAAACAAAAGTAACCCATCTCTATCTCCGTCAGCTGGCTAGCCCGCACAGACCCCGCAGACGTGGCCCGCGTTGAATCCCGCACCTTCATCTGCTCCGACAAGGAGAGGGATGTGGTCCCGATAGCTCGCGCTGGACAGAAGTCCGCCCTCGGCAATTATATCGCCCCCAATGACTACGAGAAAGCTATTACTGAGAGGTTCCCGGGATGTATGCGAGGTGAGTAATGTTATGATGGTTTTTTTCTGCCAATTTCGAAGAACACGGAAACTGACCCTTTAAAAGAAGAAAGTGTTCTTTTAAAGGGTCAGTTTCCGTGTTCTTTACAATACAACGCTGTTTATCTAAGTCAATTTGAATATAAGCAGAACGAGAACAGTTTTTATGGTAGTGATAGGACATTTTAGTCTACATCAGTCTTTGTAAGATTTGGGTTCGCAGTCAATTAGAGCTACAGATATGATAGACCCTGTTAGATCAAGGATCTTTCCAACCTATCATAAAAATGTACCCAGAATAGCATCAGCTGCTTGGAAAATTATATTGCTATGTGTACTTTCAATATAGTTTGCACTTAAATAAACATGACCTTTAAAATAATGTATAGCAAATCAGCATGAATTTACATTGCTAAATATGGTAATTGCTAGACGACTTAATACCTGATAATCAAATACGGAAGAAAAACTAGTAATTTCGAACCAGCAGCGTAAGATTTCACGAAAACTCAGGAATTCGAAACTTCCTTGAAACTTATTGAACAACGTTTCCAAACAATAAAGTAAACTATTTCGCAGTACTTCGAAAATGAAAAACAAAAGACTGTTTGTCTTTGTTCCATTTTCAAACAATGAACACTCGAATGTATTTCCCAAAATCCCAACAGTTATTGAGTTACGAGTAGCTAATCAAAGGGGTTCATTGCATGGCAACCATGCGTACATTGATTGAAATATATAGCTGTACAAATAATTGCATAATATGTGCTATGTCTGGCAGTTCAGACTCCCTCCCCTCAAAATCAATACAGCGCGTCGAAGTCCCGGGCAATCCGCTTATTGCTTCAATTAGCCGACAGGTATAATGGAATGAATATGGAGTTTAGGGCATAAATTAAAAATATTTTAGTGAATGCTTGTTTTCTAGGACTATGATCGTAACGCATAAAAAAGATCATTTTTGATTGTAGAAAGTCTAACTTAATACTAGACCTTCAAGTAAAAGACATAACATCACGGTTGGTTTACCCGAAGGATTAGGCAGAAGTGTACCTACCTACCGATGGTACACCCACATTTCGCCTTTTATATCCTTAAGAAATCGTAATTTCTGTTTTACCTCATCCGACCAAAATTTAAGATTATGCTTTTTTGTACTTCGTACTGACCATTTATTTTTATTATGACCTAATCAATCATTTAATCTATGAATATTTTGTCCACAGGCCGCACAATGTACGTGATCCCATTCTCCATGGGCCCTGTAGGCTCTCCGCTGTCCAAGATCGGCGTCGAGATCACAGACTCCCCCTACGTAGTGTACTCTATGCGAGTCATGACGCGGATAGGTACGTTACACAGCACTACAAAATATCAATAAATTATCAATAATTATATTTTGTATCTAGAGCCGTAAACAGCCGGGTAAATGTTATGCACAGTTCATCAAGTCTGTGCTTTATTTAAATCTCGGAGGTCAGTTCATACTGGATGCAAATTAGTCTGCAAACAGGGCCCAGGGGCTTCGCTCGGACTCGGGACTCGTCGGGCGATAGAAAGAGAGGGCGATACGTTTGGTTCTGCTATAACGGCGTCTTTGAGTTCTAAATATAAAATATTTGTTTATTGATGATTCGCGGGTTTCAAAGGCTTTGTGGGCGCATCTCGCTAATGGCATGGAACATTTGCAGCCTTATTCTGGAAAGCGCACGTTTTTAATTACGTTCAGAAGGAGATTAAGCTTTAATTTCAAAATTGAGACAGTGAATGTCACAGCGAGCGCGATTCACAATAAGACTTCGCAATCTTTCGCCAGCTATTGAAATTATAGAATAGGAAAAATAACAATTTCAGCTGTTTCGGGCAGGAAATAAGACACAATATTGGTTCCACAACATTCATTTTTAATTCTAAACACACATAATTAATATTATGTTTAATTATATTAATTAAACGCCTAGCTCTGTCTACACAACTACACAAGTATACCGTGAACAGATCACTGTAGAGACAATATCCCAACTATATTGGGGTCAGCCTCCAGTGTAACCGGATGAGCTGAACCAGTATTTACATGGACCGACTGCCTATCTGACCTCCACAACCCAGTTAGTACTGAGTTATACAATCCCCCTTGGTAAGGCTGGTTGTCAGCCTTGCGTATAACGACTGTCAAAGATCTTCAAATGACAGCCGGGACCAACAGCTTACTGTGCTTTTCGAGGCACAGAGGAAACTTGGTATGCACGGACCGACTTTTCCGCATAACTGTTTTTATTTAGCCACAAGCTCCTCGCATACAATACAATACAATACTTACTATAAGGGTCATTTCACACCGAAATGGTAGCGGTCGGAAGCGCAGTTTCACTGTCATACCATTTTATGCTTTATCTCCAATAGGAAATACATAGTATCGTTAGAAAGACGCGCGGCCGCAAAGTGCTAGACGCTGCTGGACACTGCAACTTCGTGTGAATTGACTCTTAAAATACTTAGATTATTAATTTGCACATTTTAATATAACAATCGCTTTTTCGTCTTAGAACAGACTAAGTAGAAAAAGGTAAATTCGTAAACATTTCATAAGTAACCTGTGCATTTTATATTTATAAAGTTGTATATATTCTAATATTACATATAAAAATCTCGTGTCAGTGTTTGTTATCGAACTCCTCCAAAACGGCGGTAGTCTGAGAATACGTGAATGCGGATGAAAATTTTGTGTTGGGTTCAGAATGATGTACTGGATACGTGGCCACCGTTTGGGCATCGGTGTTTCTTCCAGCCTGTACAAACTTGTTTCTCAAAGATTTTTGAAGTCATTTCTGCGACAAGACCCGAGACCTTTATCTAGTTTTTAACCGACTTCCAAAAGATGGAGGACGAGGAAGAGGTTATCAACATTATCTGGCTAAAAAAAATGTTGGAATATTACTAAAAAACGTGTTGCGAAACGCGCAAAAAATTGTATGTGGCTCACTTTGCGCAAAATTCTTGGTAATGAGACAAGCGTAAACTCAGCGTAGCTATAAAGCTTCCCGAGACTGTCAAATTTTCCCAATCAACCTTGAACCTAACGCTTCAGCGATAAAGTTGAAAAACTATTATAGAAATTTGACAGATTCTAGTAACTTGATGTGCATAAAGAGGTCATCCGGTCATCTACACCTCCACATCTTCTTCATCCGTCTCCGGATATATTAATTGGCCATCGGCATTTCTAGGCCTCTCTTGGCTAGATGGGTAGCTGGCGGATGGCTTCTCTTCAACAGTCTCCTCAGCTGGGACCGAAACCAGTGACGGTTCCGCTCCCATTCCGGGAACACATATTAGTTCCTGCGAGCATGAACCCCGCTCTCCCGCTTCTTGTATTAACTGTAAAATATCCCTCCAAATCGCTAAATTTTGCTCTTTATCTAGATCATTTAAAAGAGAGGTTACTAATGATGTGAAGTGGACATTGGCGGTTTTACGTCCTAGGGTTGCCGACGACGTGGAGGGCATGGCTAAATTAATTAATTGTTGTTGTAGATTGTTGTTGAAGACGGGCGAAGGTGGCATCAGTGTCGGTATGCCAACACTGGTGTCGCTTTGTGCCACTGGGTCGAAATCGTTACCACTGTACTCTGGCCTTACTTCGATATCTGGAGCGTCGTCGGTAGGTTCGAGTAAGAAAGTCATGTTGTCAAATATACTTTTGTGTTTCTTGGGCACTGGTGAATCGGGTCTGTTTTCCTCCTGCCGCATGAAAAACTCCTCTTTCAGGTCCATCCACCTTTTCTGGAGCTCCTTTACTGAAAAAGAATTAAACCTACAATGAATTTCGTTATACCTATATTTAATTAGACTGGCTGCTAGGGGTGACGTCCTTCATTTGATGCTTTATTGTATGGAGCTTTGAGCGAATGAAAAAAATTAAAATAATAACCATATACATACTCGTACTACATAATCATTTATCGGCCGTCATTTACAAGATCCAATTTAATTTAATCAGACATTTTACACGAAAGTGCAATTTTCCCTTCAGGAAATCGAAGGAAAAGGGCTTGGAATCGAACCCGGGTACCCAATCTGTCTCAAATGCCGTAGCTTTGCACCTTAACACTTGAAAAGTAAATTTAGCCGGAACTCAATCGATTTTTAATTTAGCACTGTTATTCTGGGAATCTCAAAAGCGTTGAATATGCACAAATTGCGCCATGTTATAAAAATAAATAAACTCGTAAAAGAGGCTTACCTGTATCTAGTTTCTTTCGTAGCGAATAGCTGTTCCAATATTTGAAGAGCAGTTTGCATATTTTGAACCATGTTTTTTTTTTGATAATTCGCTCTTCATGTTCCTGTCTTGCGTTCATGAAAAGCACCGGGTGCTTTTTAATTTCCTCGATAAGGTCTGCATCGAGGATTTCGTGAGGTCCGGCATATTTCCGAGATGAAGATGCTGATGGTCCAGCGGCAGATGTAACGGCGGATAGAGGCTCCGTCATCACGCGAACGTCTTTCCTGGAGGAAGAAGCTGATGGTCCAGCGGCAGATGTAACGGCGGATAGAGGCTCCGTCATCACGCTAACGTCTTTCTTGGAGGAAGAAGCTGATGGTCCAGCGGCAGATGTAACGGCGGATAGAGGCTTCGTCATCACGCTAACGTCTTTCTTGGAGGAAGAAGCTGATGGTCCAGCGGCAGATTTAACGGCGGATAGAGGCTCCGTCATCACGCTAACGTCTTTCTTGCAGGAAGAAGCTGATGGTCCAGCGGCAAGTTCGACGGCGGACGGAGACTGAGACATGACGCTACCGTTAACTGCAAAGGTCCCGGTACTTAATTATGCCGCGCGGCAAGTCGACGCATAGCCTAGCCTCTACAACTGCAACGACATCTACGTATGCACACGAAAAAGGCGCGCATTCGAAATTCGGTTTTCAAATCACAATTTTTGCCAGTCACGTTTAAAAACCACACCATAAATCCAAAATTTTTTTTCGTTTCTTGAAACAAAAAATCTGAAATCAAAAACAGTTTTTGTGTAACAATTGTCCTGTTTCGTTGTTGTAGTCTTAAAAGTATATACTATTATGATGAGGTCGTGGCCAATAACGGGCTCTCGTCATTCACGTGTTGCGTAGGTTGTGTCCGAGTACGCAGGTGCGGGATAGCCTACGAACGCCAACCGAAGAGCAGGTAGAAAAATGGCGCGAACTTTTAAAATTGTTAGGTTGGATTTTCTGTCAAATAAACATTTTGTTTGTTTTATGATTATTAGGTTTCTTTGTTAGATAATTACTATTTACTAGAACTTAGTGCTCACATGTTTCTACATGAATAGATAACGTTAATGCTTGTTAAAACTAATAGATTATGCCATACTTACCTAAGTACTTTTGATTCGGTGGTGTTTGCAAATCGCCGCGCCGCCGGCGTTTTAATTACTCAGATTTTTGATGATTTGTACATTAAATACTCGGGCACATTTTAATAATATCTTCAGTCAACTGTAGACATTAATTTAAGCTTAAACGAACCAAGCAAATCCTTTGAAAACCGCTAATTTCTAACTGACACACAACTCTTTCAAAAAGAAACAGCTTATCCTTACAAACACCCACTTATAACAGCTGTTTTCAGTTCCCCAAAAGTAAAAGAGACAAAACATCTTCCTGAACACTTTAACTCTGGTCAGAGAGAGACCCAAAAAGTTAAATTATCTTTTTTCTTGTCAACAGGGGCGAAAGTTCTGGAAACTTTACGTCAGGATGAGCAGTTTGTACGTTGCTTGCATGCTGTGGGTACCGGAGGCATTTCTGGATGGCCCTGCGACCCACCTCGTACTATCATTCTACATAAACCTGCTGAAAATGAAATTGTTAGCTATGGTGAGTATTTTGGACCACAGATAAAATATAACATCGTGCGTGTACCTATACCCAAAGAGATGTGTACTTGTAATAGTGCACATTTCGCAACTGTAAGAGGAGGCGTATCAATCAAGCATAAATCTAGACTTCCACTTCTAGTACAATGAATTAGCATAATACCTCACAAATAATTGATGAGACATTGCACGGTCACTTTGATAACATTCACAGTACACTGGTAAGAAATGGACTGATATCTGAAAAAAATTGATGTTGTATGAATTGTGTGACAATTTCAATCCAATTTCAAGAACAATTTCTGTGATTATTCTAAAGCGCCATCTAGTCGCGGATAACGAAAACTTTTGCCACTTAAAATCTGTTTTCACAATGTTGAGCTACTTATGTAGCTTAAATGTAATATTTTAGTATAAATTCAAAGTTTTTTTGTCTTGTGTTAAAGGCAGCGGTTATGGTGGGAACAGTCTGTTGGGCAAGAAGTGCTTCGCTCTTCGTCTGGGCTCTGTTATCGCTCGCAGAGAGGGGTGGCTCGCTGAACATATGCTGGTGAGTTGAAAATAGCTTTTAAACATTTATAATAGATACGATATTATATTTGAAGTAACTTTCAAGAAACATATAATGTGGACCTGACTTTACCAATACATGGGCTAACATGGGAAACCGACCTTAGTACTAATATTGACATGATTTAGGAAAAACCAAACAAAGAAAAATTGTCGCAAATATTTCGCTGTTTGGTTTTCGAAAATGTGAAATAATTAATTAGATGAATTACATTCAATATAATCATTGATTAGTAGAAGTCTTTGTATGACATTTAAATCCGACAAACCGAAATAAACCTTCGAAAACCACATAAAAATGATAATTGTTGTATTTATTTGTGTGTGACTTGCATCTACTATTGAAAGATTTATGATGTTTCAAATATAGGTAACTATGAACCTGAAATAAATGAACGTTAAATTTTAATTCAAAAAATCAACAGAACACTAAAACCAATTTATTTATTTATTCCCCAAAACTAAAAAAAAAACCCTACATCTCGCAGATCGTAGGCATAACCGACCCAAAAGGCCGTAAGCGCTACATCGCTGCGGCCTTCCCGTCGGCGTGCGGCAAGACCAACCTGGCCATGATGACGCCGACCCTGCCCGGGTACACGGTGGAGTGCGTCGGGGACGATATCGCCTGGATGAAGTTCGATAAGAACGGGGTACTCAGGGCTATCAACCCCGAGAACGGGTTCTTTGGAGTTGCTCCAGGTAAGGATTTGAAGATTACTGTAAATTAAAGAATAATTTTGATAAAACTGATTATAAGATCAAATAACTGCGTCGTTGGTCCAGTGTCTGAGCTATTGGGTTCGATGCCCAAGTTGAGCGAAGTGTTTTTGGGTTTTTCCTTCGGGAATTTCTTTGAAGCAGCCCGAAGTTCCGGGGTAAATTGAAATGGTGAGCGTGAGTTCGATTCCTGAGTCGTACAAAGTATTATTGGGTTTCTGTCATTTCTGTCAAGAAAATTCTCAACAAAATCCAGTATTTGTGGCGCTTGCCATCTATGACAGGATTGACAGAAAAAATAAACAAGTGTTATAATGTTACAAATGAAAGTTCTCATGACAAGTTCCGCTATCCAAATTCTAACATTAAAGTCTTTCCACAGGAACCTCGGAAGCCACGAACCCGATAGCCATGTCAACAGTATTCCAAAACACCGTGTTCACGAACGTGGGCGAGACCCAAGATGGCGGCGTCTGGTGGGAGGGCATGGGCACTGCGCCGGAGAAGCTCACCGACTGGAAGGGACAGCCCTGGGATGCTAGCAAGAAGACTCCGGCGGCCCATCCTAATTCTAGGCAAGCTGAATTTATTATTATAAAACCATAACTAGTACCTTGGTTTGATAAAAAGTTAAGGAAAATTGTCTATGGTTGAAAGTGTTGCCAAGTTTGGGAATGTTACCCCATTTTAAGGGAGAAAATTATAACATTATCCGTGAAGATAAAGTTAGGCGAATTATCTATGACTTATACTATAATTTAAGAAAATATTGGTGTCGATTCTGTTGTGCACAAACTAAACTTAATTTAGGCTATTGCTATCTTTTTCTCTCTAATAAAACGAGGAAGAGACGGACGTGATTTAGAGCTGTCAAATTTAATTGGATCTAATATTTCCATACAAATGAAGGGTGCACGTAAAAACATGTCGACTAAAAACACGGTGAAGCGCAAGGCATAAACTAGTTTGACATCTCTTAGTTCATAGCTATAGCCGTCCTTTTCTCGCACTGCCTTTTAGTAAAATATAGAAATAACCTAAATTAAGTTTAGTTTGTGCACAACAGAATCGACACCATTACCCACTTTTTCGAAGACATATCAAATCTACCATCACCTCATAGGGAGGAGACCCTGTTTCCCAGCAATGGGAAAATATATAGGCTAATGATTACCGTTCTCTAGTTTTTTTTAAGATCTATTGCACTATTTGATTATTCCAGTGTTTATAACCGATCATTTGGCCCACAGATTCTGCACCCCAGCAGAACAATGCCCCATCATAGACCCCGAGTGGGAGAGCGCAGAAGGAGTACCGATCTCCGCCATCTTGCTGGGCGGGCGGCGTCCGGCGGGGGTGCCGCTGGTGGTGGAGTCCCGCGACTGGCAACACGGAGTGTTCATGGGCGCTACCATGAGGTCGGAGGCTACTGCTGCGGCCGAACATGCTGTAAGTGTATTTTATTTTTTGATAGCTTACACCCTATTTTTTTCGGATGGGAAATCATCAAATCCCTCCTCCCGCTCTGGGCAGAGCAGGAGGGAGTGTCAGACTTGAGGAGGCTTGGAGTGTAAATCGGGGCTGCTACCACTGGGCCACCACTGCTCTCATCTCTCTCTCTCAACGGCACAATAATACGTGTTATCCCAGCAATCCCTAAACCCTACATATTCTCAACGAATAATTCCTTGAACATCGTTCTAAGCCAATCTTTTCTCGTACAGGGTAAAGTAGTGATGCACGACCCGTTCGCCATGCGTCCGTTCTTCGGCTACAACTTCGGCGAGTACATCAAGCACTGGCTGTCGATGCCTCAGGCTGGACGGCAGATGCCCAAAATCTTCCACGTCAACTGGTTCAGGAAGAATAGTGAGGTTTGTACCATTCAATGTTTTATTTTTGAATTCACATAATGTACCATCTCAACATGAATGATGTAACCAAGATTTTGTAACAATATTTTGATTTAAAAGAGTGTCTATGGTGTATCTTGCCCGTTCTTCTCCATGGAGATCTACGCTAGGGAATGGGCAACTACAGTGCTTTCACAGTTTTAATGTCTTGTGATCTTTGTTTCGACAATTCAAAAGTGCCTGTAACTGGCCTACTTGAAATAAATACTTTAATTTTGATTTTGAATTTTGGTCAAGGAAGTTAAAGTCAAAAAAGAACTAAATGCGTTTAAAAATTAAAAAAATGTATATAAAACATCAATAAGTCTGTTTCATCTTCAAACCATTAGCCGAAACAGAACAATGTTTTCAATATTATGTTTAGCCACAAATCTCTTAATGCGTTTAGTGCTAAACGCATTAAGAGATTTGTGGTGCAAGCAAGCCTTATTGTATTATTGCCTTATTGTATACGGTTTACAGTTTAACCAAAAAATTACATTGTAAAATGTAAACCGAATAGCTTGTTCGACCGTACTTCTGTCCTAGCATACCCTGGCCAATCAAACCCCAGTTAACATTCCTAACTAATATATAAAAATTCCTATCTAATAAATTCATAAAATGAGTTAGCTTTTCTTAAAATATAAAAAATGGACTAATAGTTAAGCTTTAACCTCTGGTTAAAATAGAGCCTAATATATGGTATCTTCTCAACATTCAGTCTTAGAGGAATCTTTAAAATATTTTAAAATACTAATAACTATTTCCTCTCCACAGGGTAAGTTCCTCTGGCCGGGCTATGGCGAAAACTCCCGTGTGCTAGACTGGATTCTCCGTCGCTGTGACAACGAGCCATGCTTCACGGAAACACCCCTAGGAAATATCCCCAAGGAAACCGACCTCAACACCCAGAACCTAGGCCCCATTGACATGAAGAACCTCTTCAGCATACCTAAAGAGTTCTGGCTACAAGAAGCTGACGCCATCGAGAAGTATTTCAAGGAAGAAGTTGGAGAAGATCTACCGGCAGCGATGTGGGACGAATTGAAGAAATTGAGGAAGAATGTTCAGCAGTCTTAAGTTAATACCAAAGATTTTTAGCTTTAAGCTTTATGCCCGTTTTTATACGTGACACTTAAATTCATGTCTTTATATAATTTCACTGATACAAAACAAAATACTGGTATTCAGTTGCATCTGGTTAGACTGGAAGCTGACCCCAACATATGTGGGAAAAGATTATGAATATTATAGTAGTTTGAATATCGACCCGTCGAGACTATAAGTCATGTTTAACCGACGAAAAAAAAGGAGGTTCTCAATTCGAAACATTTTTTTTTCGACAATTATCAATGGTATCACGTTAGAAAACGGCCCCTAGTTGTAAGTTTTGGAATGTAAAGATACTACTTACTTATATTTCTTTTTAGTGTATAGTCTTTGCAAACATTCCAGAGAGATTTTGTGTATTTTATTTTTATTTTAATCCAACGCTGGTCGTCATATTGAGATAAAATGAGAAAAGTTCTAAAAAGGTTGGTTTCTAAGAACGTCGTTTTGAAGAACAAGAAGGCTGTGTTATTTAAGTGTAATAGTCGTTTAAATAAGAATAATGTGTACGATAATGAATTACTCATCAAATAATGGATTAATTAATAATTCTATAATGTAAGTTAATGTCTAAAATAAAACGTATTATTCAATGAGTAACTTTGAATTTTATTCATGGCAATCCACAAGTATTACATACATGCATATATTCAAGCCTTTTCCCACAGGGATAGGCAGAAACTGAAGTATTTATCCCCTTGACTTATAAAACTCGTCTACTTACAATAAGACACTATTTCATATGTTTAGCTGAAAATACTCTGACACCGTCTTGAGTAGAAGCTCTCGCGTACTTCGTCAAAAGAGCGGCAACATTCAATTTCTCTGTGGCGTAGCATCTGGAAAATGCAAATTTACATTTTAGAAGACGTTTCTAGCAACGAGTCGCGATTTTTGGGTTAAAACGTTGAGCACTTTTGGGTGAACAAAAATCATGGAACTCGCGTCATCGTTCGTTTGTGCTCGCTAAAACTCGAGAACGGCTGGGCCGATTTAGCTGATTTTGGTTTTAAAATGTTCGTCGTGGTACAGGGAAGGTTTAAACGGTGAGAAGAAAAAATCATTTCTTTACAAACCAAAAATAATTCAAAAATAATAATCTAATAGCTGGACGATACAGTTCACAAGTTACTTAGTTTTCACTTCTATCGGCAGTCCCCAAAGACTGCACGGCATGTTTTTTTTACTCTGTTTTATTTTAGGGACTTTAATATAAAAACTAAAAATGAACTAGAAGATACCTACATAACTAGTGCATTAAGCCATAACAGTTATTTTTCCTCTGACTTCAACCCACCGGTAACCATTTTTCTGATGGGAAATCATCAAATGACTCCTCCCGCTCTGGGCGGAGCAGGAGGGAGTGTCAGACTTTTACTGACTAAAACCCATCCATGTTCCTTCATCCCCTTTGTGTTCCGGGGCCACGGTATCTCTTTCGAACAGTCCCGCAACCCCGGCAGGCATCGGTCCTTGCGGCCCCTTCCTTTTTGCTGACTCTCTTTGAGGCGCGCGTGGAACACGAACGCGCCGTCGACACGGCCTGTCGTCATGAGACGGACGGACGGCGAGCTAGCCCATATAGCCGAGTGCAACTAAATTAGACAAAAAATACTTAAAAGGTGGAACGAAGTTTGTAGTGGTCGGATTTTCATGGGACTATTTTTATTGAGTTCCTAGAGGAGTGGAGAAGAAAGTTAAAAAAAAGTTAAAATTTTCCGCTCGTTCTGTGAAAAAGCATCAGTTACCAATTCCAAAGGAAACCTAAGTCTTAAAATTTGATATTTTAGAAATAATTGCAGAAAATAGGAAATTTTCAAAAAATACTTGAAATATAGCAATGAACATAGAAACAGACCAAATTATCGTTTAATGGATGTACGCAGATCACACTATTACGCTACAATATGAATTCGCTGAATTTGAAGTTATTAATTTACGAAAAAAAAATATTCAAAAGGAAATTTAAAAAAAAAACTCACGAGCGGCGAAATTTTTTTCTTTTACTTTTCTCTCCACTCCTCTAGGAACTCGCGTCTCCCGCGGCTGCCTAGCCCTTTCCCAACTATGTTGAGGTCGGCTTCCAGTCTAACCGGATGCAGCTGAACACCAGTATTTTACAGGAGTTTTGCTCATGTTAAATGCTGGTGTAATTGCAAAAACATTTTTTTTTTTTAATATCAACTGTTTTTGCCCATGGGGGCAGGCAGAAACTACAGAAAGCCTCTTGCTACGATATTACATACTTCTTTTGCTTCGAGCACATTCTTGAATCTGGTCAAAGATCAGTCAGGTCAGGTACGAAGTATTCGCAACTGGCGAAATTGCGAATATTTCGTACCTAACCTTACTAAAGGACATGACCAGTGTATGTCATAGGGCGCCCTCCCAGCGTTTCTAATTAAATCTTGCCTCAAACTTTATGTTAGTCGTTTTTATTCATCCTCTCAACATCACCAAACAATATCATTAATACTTACTCGATATAAGGTGATATCTGATCAACAGTCCACTTCGGTTTTGTTTGAAACAACACTTTGAATCGCTCGTTAATTTCTTCAGGTAAATCGCTTTCAGCAAACCCCCATACGACTTGTGGCGTGGTTGATTTGTCTACTAATGCTATGCCTGATAGCAGAGATTCCTGGAATACACAAAATAAATAGATATAAATTCAATAACATAACATACACTCACATTTCTTCAGATATGTTTTAGTCCCATGATGGGGCGAGCCTATTGCCATCAACTGGGAACGACTCCGGGCTCCTACTGAGAAATTGCAATAACACTGGCCGACCTGGGAATCGAACCCAATACCTCATGCTCAGCAGAAACGCTTACATCTATAGCTAGACCAACGAGGAGGCAGTAAACAACAAATTAAGCAGTGTAACAAATAGTAAGCAATTCAATAGTACCAGAATATTTAGTAGTAGGTATACAATACCGTAGAGCCGTGTGGTATCCGGCAGAGTAGAATAGAACCAACCCATTACACTCACGGGTGTCGTATAAGGCGACTAATGTCTGAGGTAGAACACCTTGCGCCTCCGTAGACCAGAGAATGGACAGCAGCGTTTTCTGTTAGTCTTTCATCACTGCGATCTCCAATCCGCCTGCCAAGCGTGGAGATTACAGCAAATTCCTCCCATCATGGGAGAGGCTTATGTCCAGCAGTGGACGTTATGGGCTGTTGTAGTAGTAGTGTAGTGTAGTATACCGTTGTAACTACATGATATAAACTGTTTTACGTCCGTCACAACACCATCTCGGGTCCAGTTGAAAACCAGCGCCGGGCACTAGCTGCTCGACAGTTTGCTGAACTGGTATTTGGCGCAGCCGTGAGACACACAATATTATCTCTTTTTTTTGTATCGATTTGATTTTTATTGTTTAGATTTAAGTTTAATCTTTAGTTTTTATTTTATTTTTTTGTTGTGTGAACCTATGGCATGTGCCGAATAAATATGTTTTCTTTCTTCTTTCATATACTTCAACTTTTTATTTTTATTGCAGATGTCTCAGGAAAAGATCTCCAAAAATGCGGTGACCACTTATTGGTCTGCCATTTAGAGATGCGGAAGGACTAGGAAAATGTCGTGAAGAGCGCTTTGAGTATGATTATGAAGGCAATAAGAAAAGAGGAAGAATAGAGGACCAAAGAAAGGATGCAGACCATGGAGGAGAGATGGTAGAACGAGTGGGATGTTTCCCTTAGGAATTGCCAAGAAATGGCGCATAACTGGGACTAACAGAAAAAAATGATGGAGGATAATTCTGGCTAGCTATAATAATAAAAACATCCGAAGAATAATGACAAAAGCTATCCAATAAATAATAATAATCGCTGGACATTACACACAGTGCCATCTAGCGCCACACTAAGCAACGAGGTTTGTGTCGTGAACACCTGATAGTTGTTATACTACATAGATACTTTTTGTTTGTAAATACATACTTATTATACATATAAACATCCATGACTCGGAAACAAATGTCCATGCTCATCACACAAACATTTGCTTCTACCAGGATTCGAACCCGGGACTATAATACCTTAGGCAGCTTCAGTACCGCTGCGCCATTCGGGTCGTCAAATAAAGATAAAACATGACACTTACGTCAGTTACCATTCCTTCCGGAACCGAATCCCTCCAGGCTTGCAAAAACTCCGCCAAGTTGAATCTCCCGGCACTCTTCAACAGCACTCTAGCCAAGAACCTACACACTTTGTCTTGCTTATACTCATAAAACTGAACACCGTCCTCAAGAATAGACTTTGTGGTATAAAATCTGAAGGTTGCCTTTAGTATTGGCAAAGGAACCAGCTCTTTGAGACTCTCAATAGTAATTTCTTTGGATATCCTGTCTAAAAGCCAAGAATTTTCATCTATAAGATCCAACATGTATGAAAGAACTCGGAATTCGTAATCAAATTCTAGCAATCTATAATATCCATCAATTTCTATTGCTTGAATCTTTTCTAGTTCCTCGTTCAATTCTGCTTTAGATGCTTGCACTTGGTTGCATATTGCATCGTAGTTTAGTAACTTAGTTTTGTCTATAGCATATTCTAATTCTAAGCCTTGATATCTCGAAGGTTCTAGAAGTTTCCTTAGCTTTGTTAGCCTTGGTTTACAAGGTTTCAATTCGTAGTATGTGAAAAATGTATTGATGATATCTTTGTGCACAATTTGTCTAGGCAGTTTTGCCTCTTCATCGGATTCAGTAGACTTGTTCAGACTGGCGTTGGATTTGTCGAATGATGAGTCTGATTCCATGGACTCATTTTGTATGGTCTCGTCTAGTCCTGTTGATGCTGCAAATAGTAATTCTGGGACGAGAAGAAGGCTGTTAGAAGTTTCGGCTTCTTTTACATCGTATGTTTTGTTGTTTGTGCATAGTACTACGTTCTCATCGGAATCACCTGGAATTTATATTAAAATGATTTTATTACAAGGGATTTATCAAAGACAACAGGGTACCAGGTCAGGCAGTGTTATTGTGATCTTCCACCAAGAATTTCTCCAGCAACCCGGAGTCTGGATTTGTGCCTGGTTGATGGGTATAGGTTCGCCCCTTCAACTTTTAACTGTTTTACTGGTTTTACTGGTTTTACATCATCTCATGGTTCTCGCCTAGAGCAGTAATTGCTTTCCCGAAAAGTTTCTCATCCAAGTTATTTTTGAGATCAGAGCGTATCATAAATATTACAAAAATATCGAAGGCCCATATCTCGGAAACGGTGGGTCGAAGAGCCTTGCTTCTCAGAGGATAAACGGTTTCCGTGGCCAAGGATTACCCGATGATGCAATAACATTCGTAGAAAAAAAAATACTAAGTCCCGGTTTTAAACATTTTTGTATTTTGTATTGCTCTTAGAGCCCCTAAGCGTATACTAGAACTCCAATAAACCGGCCCTAAGGAGACCCATACATAATGCAACCCTCACGATGGGTGGATATTTTTTTCAGTACTGGCCTACACACGCATAATTACAATGCAGCATACCATAGACTGGTCCCAAGCTTACCGCATCTGCATTCTACCAAGTATAGTAGTCACAACCACAACTCGTTGTTACAAGTGGTCTCACAGAGTGTACGTAGGCTATCCTACCGGGAAGGCTTTGATGATGACGACAGCAAGAGAGATTACAATCTAGCGCAAAGGCTTTTCCAAGCAATTTCAAAAATATTATGTAGTCATAAATACGAATACACTAGCATTTCTATTTTCGAGTACCTAAATTAATTTCTGCAGTTAAAAAAATGTTTACCTTTAAAAACCAGTTCGTTTCCCGCTTCTATTTCCTTCAGGAGTGTGGCATCCAGGAGCATCAGTTTCAAATTATCGTTGTGTTTGCTGGCATCAGGGAACCTTAGTACTTGTGTGATTTCCGTTAACTCTGACTCGTGAAGTTTTGCAGTTTTTATAATTTTTCTCACCTCCTCTGGGGTTCTCAATTCACTGGAATTTAATAATAGGATAAAACATTAACAACTATTTTCACTTGAAACTGCTAAATCCTTAAAGGAACGTACAAACTCCCTGAAGTCGGTCCCCAATGTCGGACTACCCGCACCAAATATTATATATTATTATATTTATTAGAATTCTAATCAATTAATAATTACTATTTCATGATGAATGAAAAAGTCATTAAATGGGGTTAAATGAACTTAAGAGGGTTGTATTTGATGATTTTAATTATGTAATGTACGTGTTACAGCCGGGAATCATATTTTAATCAACCTGACACTGAACTTCACTGAATTTCGCGTGCTACCGTTGAGCTTTTACCTTAACTACATTATCCGTCTACTTTCATTATTTTCTTTATTGTTATTCGATTAAATTCACAAAGTATTGTTTAGTGAATAATTTCCATTGCCAACAATGAAAATCTGAAGTTTAAAGTCTATCGCCATTTATTTTTTTGCAACATTCAAGTTATTTTTGTCTATACTTTTCAGGACCTTTTGTTTGACATTGACATTTCTACATAGTTCGATTTCCTAAAATTCGCGACGTGATATCCGAATCACATTTTAGTTTTTAGATTAGTTAAAATAGTGTGAAAAATAGCAAAATGTCCTTGTTCGGCGATATACTATCAATAAATAAGAATGAGGAGAAGGCACAGCAGGCGGGGGCGAGCCTATCCCCATATTTGAACTTCGATCCCCATATCATACCGAAAATGCAGCCAGAATTCTTGTATCCTGACGACAGTCACATGGCATCTACTGCACGGAGGTCTAACGTAGCGCTACCCATCATTGGAATGTCCTTCATGTCCGGATCAGGTAATATGGGATGATGAAATTATAATATAACCTCAAAATTATTAGTAATTTTTACATAACACTGTTAAAGCCGAATGTGTAAACAGTAAGTATTTTTTATGCATGAGAAATCACGATTTTAAATATATCAAAGTGGTGTGGAACTTTATCACGAAAGTCTAAATTAACAGATGTTTTGAGACATTAATTATCTCTGTTTATATGCATTATGGGCATCTAGCCAAGTTAGATTGCAGTAATATGTGCATACATATACTGTCCAACACACTACAGTTAACATCTAATTTATAAAAGAACAAAGAAACTTTTGATACCAAACAAAAACTGTTCATTATAATTTACAATTATCTCAAGTTATTAAAATGGGTATGCCGCATGTTCTGTAGACCATTAAATCTAAACTGAATAAGTACTATGAAGTTATTTTGCTTCAAGTCCCACAATTATAATTTTTGGATATTTTAATTTTATTCGTCAATCCTTTTGATACAATCTCACACATGAAAGGCTAACAATACAGTTAGATTAGGGGGAAACCAAACTGTATCATTAGAGGATTTTATTCAGTCATAATTTGCTTAAAGCATCAAGTTCTGAAGTGACCGAACCGGAAGACGTTGTGTTGGAAGGCCTCCCACTAGGTGGACCGATGACCTGATGAAGGTTGCAGGAATCCGCTGGATGCGAGTCGCACGGGACCGGTCAATGTGGCGACACTTAGGGGAGGCCTTTGTCCAGGATGGGCCGTCTTTCGGCTGAAATGATGATGAAATCATCAAAAGGCCGTTAAGAATATCACTGCAGATTAGGTATAAGAATCTTAACAGAAACTTGAATTCTGAGCAGTATAAAAAATGCCAGTAAAACAGACACATTTATCACATAAGCAAATATCCAAACAAAGATTTGCATCACATAGTGCACACCAGCAATGTTATAAGCTACTGCACTAAAAGCTTCAGTAGTCTGTTCTGTACCGTAACATACAGCCTGTAATCCCAAAATGGTGAAGCGAGGTGTTCTTGTGACCTATCAGTTGTGGGTGCACATTGCCATCACCGATCTTGGCTGCTACTAACAAATTCCTATTAAAACCCAATATCATGAGTACTGACTTGTACCTAATCTATAATAATAAATAAATACTGACTTTTAAAACTTTATTCTAAAACATGTTTCATCTCTGTTTCAGGCTTGGGTGGTGTGGCAGGTTTATACAAAGGTCTGAGGGCCACGACACTAGCGGGACAAACGGGCAAAGTGCGAAGAACGCAAGTCATCAACTATATTATGAAACAAGGTTGGTTTATTATGTCAATAATAACTACATCAGGACATCAATGTTTATGACACTAAAATATCGAGAGAATTTATCACTAGCACCATGTGATATGGCATAATTGAACAACATTCAACATCTCTTCCACAAAACCATTTATGGCCGACTGATTTATTACTCAATGGTGTTGATTCTGTTGTGCACAAACTAAACTTAATTTAGGCTATTGCTATCTTTTACTAAAAGGCAGTGCGAAAAAGGACGGCTATAGCTATGAACTAAGTTAGAGATGTCAAACTAGTTTATGCCTTGCGCTTCACCGTGTTTTTAGTCGACATGTTTTTAAGTGCACCCTTCATTTGTATGGTAATATTAATTCCAACTAAATTTGACAGCTCTAAATTACGTCCGTCTCTTTCTCGTTTTATTAAAGAGAAAAAGATAGCAATAGCCTTAATTAAGTTTAGTTTGTGCACAACAGAATCGACACCAATATCACCCAAAAACTGTCAAAATAATCAATTGAATGATCAAGCTTGCATCTAGAAATGAGCAGATGAGGTTGGGTATTCATAATATAGATGGAACAAACTGCCATCAGATTCTGACCCCTAAATCCCAGATTAATCACCTCTTACTCATTATTATCTCCCAAGTTCTTACTTGTAATTTTGGTGTACAATAAGAAAAATCACCATACGAAAAATACGCCCCATACAAGAATATTTGATCTATCTGTTATTATAAGACCTATAATACTGTTTCAGGAACAAACACAGGCTGCACCCTAGGCATCATCGCATCATTTTACTCCTGCATCGCGCTCGGCGTCACATGGATACGCGACAAAGAAGACACCGCGAACACCTTCATAGCTGCCACCACCACTGGAATGATCTACAAAAGCACCTCCGGATTCCGCTCCATGGCGTTAGGAGCTGCAGTAGGCCTCTCCCTCGCAGGAGTATACACCCTCATAACTGATAACGACAATATATGGAGCAAAGCTAGATACAATAGATTGTGATTCAATCCGCCTATAGTTATGTAAATACTTAATAGACTGTTATGTTTAGTATTTTGTTATGGACGACGCCAAAGAATCTGTCGGGACGCAGGGACTTATTTGTGCCATGTCCCCCCGTACCTGTTTAGATTTATGTATAGTGCTTTTTGGTATCCATAAACTGTGCAGTTGTGTAACTGTTGCCATAGATGCAATTGTGTACTTGATAAAAAGTATATTTATTGGGTATTTTTTTAGCGAGCGATTTTATTTGTATTTTTCTATAACTTGTTATAGAAAGTAAGCCTTTAGACTACCAATGGGCTCCCTACGCCAAAACTAAAGTGGGTACGTAAATTATTGTGGAAGTCAAAAGGTGCAAACAATTGCTCAAATAATATCAGATTTTTTATACTTTGGTTTTGTGTACGAAAGTGAATGTTGATTATATTCATTTTTCAGGACTTTCTCGAAGTTTTAATTATTTTGTATTAATCTTATACAATTTTGTACTTTATGCAGCTTTGCATATAAACCTTTTTGTTAAATTACGTGCAGTTTATGGATATCTAACCTCCCCTGTATTACGTACATATTCCCGCCTTGTCGTATCAGGACCGCACAAATATGCATAAGCGTTAATAAATGAGTTATTTGAAAAATAATGTTTATTTATTTCATTTACGTTGTCTTACACAGTGCAGTTTGTACAATGTTGTATTTACATGTGGCGATTACGATAGGATATGTTATATACTAGTGGAGTCTGCGGCGATCAACGATACATGAGTATTAGAATGGGTATTTCAACATCCCATCCCTTTTCAGGTCCAGTCGAGCCAATGGGGGTCGTCGGTAATGAGAAAAACTTAGTACTAGTCAAAAATGCACCAGAAATAACAGGTTCTGGTAATTAATCACTAGCAGATACTTTGCGACCACAAAGAGCCTTTTTAGTATACCATTAGCCTTTACCATTTAGTTTACCTCGCGTATGGCTGACCCTCGTGGATGGCCATGGTCTTGTCGAAACTCATCAAAGCCGTTTGGTTGCACATAACTGCCACCTCAGAGCCAAAGCTGAAATGTCTCATCAGCCAGTGTTTCATATGAGCAGATATTTTTTGAAATGTTATTTGATTGTGTTTATAGGGAAGAAGACTATCAGGCCATAAACTCACGCATGTTGATCTTTTAATAAACAGGAAGCCATCAATATTCACTTGGAAGGGCTCTTATTTAACTTAATGTCAATTAAAACAAGTGGGTCAAACCGCCCCAGTTTGGAACTACTTCGTCTGCACGAGTAAACTGACGTCCGTTAGCTCGACTCGACCTTGACATGATATATATCTCCCTTGGGGTGTGTACATATTGGCGAACGAGAAACCTCCATTAACTGCTGTTTTCTTCACTGAGTAAGGCTAAGAACAGAGCGAAAAATGGCAGCATTTTTTCGCTCAACTAATTTCGTTGATGTGCCAATGGCGCAGATTATTCGAACAAGAAATGTTTATTTCGGAAAATTTTAACTTGCTAGGATAAAGCGAATTTCTGTCTCATTTCTCCTTAGTCGAAGAAAATGGATTATACCTTCAGCGCATCATAGCTATTCACAAACGCTTCGTTAAGTCGTATGTCGTATCTTTTTTTGGCATTACGAAAGCGAGCGAGATATACCATACGACTTTCCAAATCGGAATCGAATCGAAGTGTTTGTGAATAGCTCCGCAGAAGCGAGTTCGCCAATATGTCCGCATCCGTTCATAAGCTTATGTTTTCTTATTAGTTCCAACAATGTTATTGAGCAAACAGGCCCTTCATATGGAGTACACCATAAAACAAGCTGCTTATAAAAATAAAATTACAATGCCATCATTACCGTCCAATATTTGAAAACAAAACAATTTGGCACCCAATTATTTACAAATATTCGCGTTTAAAATAAACATACGGTTGTTCCATTATCGTGGTTAACTAGCGTTGTAAAATAATACGACATCGAGTTCCAGGCGACCGGTGTTTATGCCTGAAATGCATTAAAACCTTGACGGTGACCTTCTCGGGCTTTTAAAATGAGGTTTTTATTTATACCTTACTGGTTCTTTTAATAACACCCGGAATGCTTGATCGTCTTTCTTACTTGTCAGTAAAGCGTGCGTCACGCAGTAGGCGGACTGCGGCGACGATATTATTATAATGTTCTAGTTTTTAATGTCAGGAAGGAACAAGAGCCCCGGTCTTTGCCGCCTTCAGTCGATTTAGCTGCCATTTTGAACAACGCGCAGTTGCCTTTTCTAAAATGGTTGCGTTTCACGCAACTCTTAAGCTAATTTCTTCTAATTTAACGTTAATAGATGATCATTTGCTGATTATTATTTGAATTGAAGGCCATTTAATCATTACTTTACAATTAAGAAAATATGTATCCAATAATTGTGGCATCAGTAACGTATTATTTGATCACGAATTGTAGACTACCTTCAATCGAATAAAAATTACCAAAGATCGACACCTAATACTTCCAATAAATTTTGCATAACATTGCAGGTATCAGAAAATACTTTCTAGTATATAAAAACAAGCGCGGTCCGTTTAATATCATATTACTTAAACCGTAGTCATGATAAAATATCTTAGAAAAAAATCCTATAAGCGATAACAATGTAATTTATCTTATTATTCTTTACTTATCTATATTCAACAATACAACCGTTCATTACTTAGCGGTTTTAAAATAAAGTACAATTGGATGGACTGTTGTGTGATAGATGAGTTAATAAGAATAGATGGAGCTGTTCCGTTTGTCAGTTATGTCTAACCGAGCGTGTAATCTAATCATTCATTGAACTGCACTGCTGGTTGATCTTAGCCGTCGCGCGTTCACAGGCGACGCATAATGCGACGATTTTTTAACGCCCACTGAATTTCTAAAGCACTGCTTTGCGCTGAGAGTTCAAAATACAGTGTACTTTTTTGACGCGCTGAAATGCGCTGTTTGAAATCTCAATGCTCGGCTCTTGAAGAGAGTTGAAAAGTCAGGCGCATGAAAAACCGCATATGCGAACAAAAGCTTGCTTACTTGGCACCTAAGAATCTAATCTGGCTCTGTTTTTGTATTAAGTTGAATCGATTGAAAACCGTAACCATCAAATGGAATTTCTAATCGATACAATGGTTTGGACACCGGTTTAGCCAATTTGGTTGTAGAAATCAGATGACGTTGGTTTGTTTAATCTGTCTTTTAAAAATATTTATTGACACGGCCTTGTGGGATCACGGCCCGATTGATAATAATAACAATAAAACTGATAATGAAATGAAACCGCCCGCTGTTTGATTTTACGGAATGAATAGGACAACTACCCGGCTTATCTTGACATTCGGCAGTGTCTTGTAAAAGACTTGAGTATGATTCAAAAAATGGGACTTTGCGGGTGATGCCTCCAATGAGCTTATCTTGTTTATTCAACATGTACCTCAAGTAGATAATCGAAACTAACGAGATTATTTTGGCAAATGTCCTTAATACGACCCCCCTATCGATTAGGTCAACTTATAACCCATTAGAGCCAATCGTAACGCACCGTTTGCGATACATAAATACACAGATAGGACATATACACATACGTTACATTACAGAGATTCTAAACATACATTCTACTAAAATAGTATACGAAAATATACTTCAACAATGCGAATAACCTCCGAATATTAAAACGAGACTTAACTTTTAGACGTTTTCAAACGTAGTTCTGTCACTAAAATACACCTTAATAAACTTTGTTCTTTTTACGAAAATTACTTTAAGGTTTAAAGCGATCTTCCAAAAGCAACCGCGGACGGCAGTGGCAAGTCCCGCTGCCTAATCGCAATACTACCTACCGGGTTCACGTTATTCCTGCAGCATTCAAGTACAGTGACCTAATCCAGCGCTGGATTATAACTGGAATCTGAACCGTCGCTAAAATGCACAGGGTCCAGTCCAGTAACTAGATTGGCGATCTACTTTTAAATCCAGCGCGCCCATTATATGGCAACAGGAGTAGTGTAGTCCAATGGTGGATTTAGGTAACTTTGAACAGTGAACACGGTTATTTTTTGTGAATACACACTTAACTCATCACTGGAATAATGTAGGTGACGATAAGGTCCAGTTTCAGCACTGGGCTGGATTAACTTGCTGGTTTACTGGACTGGAATAATGTGAACCATGACCGGAGTGACACAACTGTTTTTCGGCGAAAGGCGGCAATTACGCAATCTACGGGAGCGTTGTCATTGCGATTGGACACTGTTGCCTCGGCAGTTTTTATAAGTGACAGGTATACATATGGCGTCTTAAAATTAAATAGCGTTTGAGTAATGGACCTTAAGTAACACATACTTAACTAGTCTTAGCACGAACGAGCACAAATAACTTATATTTAGATTGATATTGGACTGTTTTCTGTGTAACTAGAAGCTCAGTTTGAAATCGCAAGTCTAAAAAGACATTAGTAGGTTAATAATACTTTTAGTTTAGGCTATTTTCTAGTACCCGATAATAGGTATAGTTCGGCTCAAACTTAATGGCGGCTCGGAAGTTAGTTGCAAGTGACGGTCTGCGCATTATACAGACAAGCCGATGCGTCATCTGCGCCCTGTTGATACCTAAAATTGTTGTCTGCGCAGCTTTACATTAGATGTTCCGAATCGCCATAAAATTAAAAGCGTTATTCCTGCGCAGACCGTCACTCGCAGCTAACTTCCGAGCCGCCATTAAGTTTGAACCGAACTATAAGATGTATTTCTCGTGACCTAGAATAAGGATTAACTGACAAACCAGAAAGAAGCCCTTTTACACGAACGATTGAGCTGTGCATAAACGTGGCTACTTTTGGATATTTCACAATAAATACGGTTCAATAGATTACTGAATATTGGTTTTTCTACATGATCTGATAAACGATTAATTAAATAGATTATACCGGTAACCAGAGCCACTTCACAAGGCATCGATAGTACGAGAAATTTTTTCTTAATTGTTTGAGTGTTGAGAATGCGCATTCAAACGTATGACACACTGAAATAATTCTCACTGTGATTGAAACGGTTAGGATGAGGCCAAACGAGCGTAATTTTGAGAATCGCGTAAATTCGGTTTCATACATGCCTAGTTAAATAAATAAATTTCGCTGGACATTACACACCGCGCCATCTAGTGCCACACTAAGCAACGAGGCTTGTGTCGTGGACACCAGATAGTTGATATACTACATAGATACTTTTTGTTTGTAAATACATACTTATTATACATATAAACATCCATGACTCGGAAAAAAATGTCCATGCTCATCACACAAACATTTGCTTCTACCGGGATTCGAACCCGGGACCCTAAGAACGTAAGGCAGCCTCAGTTCCGCTGCGCTATTCGGGTCGTCAGTCCAGACACAAACCAGACTTTCGTATGAAAATGTGGCGTACATTACGCGACTCATACATAACTCATACGTTCGTTTGGCCTCACCCTTACGTATGACACACTGAAACGATTCTCACTGTGATTGAAACGGTTGTTTTCAAACAGTAACAAAGCTACTTGATTCATATTAGTGAGTCAACACTGGCGTTTGTAGACTCTGGAAACGGTAATTTTACCGTATAGGTATAGAGTATAGTAAAGAGAAGTACCCGATAATAGGTATTTGTAGTCCCGAATTAATATTTTACATTATACGAGGTAAATGGTAATTTTATGCATAAACTAAGTATAAAATTAAAGCCTTCGACAGCTAGAATAAAATGTTGCTTGGAACCAGTGTCAAGATTTTCAGTTACATTTGGGGGGTGATCGCATAATGACGCGAATCAGCTTGAAGCGGACAGAAAACGAAACAATCCGACTCTGTGTTGAGTCGCGTCTGCCGTTCGAACAGTAGCGAGGCAAATGACGCCTTTGTCGCTCTTATTGTATGGACATAAAGCTCTTTTTGACCTGTTCAAGCCGATCACGCGTCGCGCGTCGATAAGTATGAGCGACTTACCTTAAAAAATCGTTTGCATGAAACATAAATGTTCGTAAGAAAATAAACTCGGTGTGTTTATGTGACCTTGCTCATACAGCTAAAAAAATAGCAGACTTACAAATGTCTCACAAATTGGATTACAATGTTTTAGCATACGATAACTATCTAAAAAACGCCTTCCGACAATGTCTCTGGTTACTCGATAGATAAAATGAATGATTAAGTATTTATTACTACAATATTTACAAAACCTACTTATTTATAATATAATCGACGTAGTTTCATAATAATAATATCATGCCATAACAGTGTACAAACACAAACGTTTCACCTAGGCATTCTCGGCAAGATTTTCAATAGTTTAGAACTGTATATTATGCAGAATTATGGCCGTTAGAATTGTACATTGTATTTCGAATGTTTTGGTCACGTGATAATAATAAAAAAGAACTATTTTGAATGCCAATGTTGTTATGACATGGGTAAACAATGACTTGGTGTAGACTGTTGAATTAATTTGATAAGTCATTCCCATGTAGGTACCTGCACCCATTTATTTAAATAACATTAGTAGGTATTACAGGAAAATGCTCTTTAGTAACATTGAAAACGTCTTTTGTAACCATGAAGGAATAATAGACAAGTCACAAGGAAAATTCGTAATAAAATTACCAAATTGATGAGGTAGGTACTATACACATCCTGAATGAATTTAAAACCTCGTTAAAGAAAAATCAGTCATTCCTAACAAGACAGTTTGTCAGTACTATAATTACTACTTAATAACATCAGATAATAGTGTGTACCTACTGTTATTTTAAGTCTAAGAGTAGGTACACACATCGACACATCAAGCTATACGGTTCCAGTATAACATGGCCTCGCTTTGTATACGATTTTCCGTACAACGAGAGATCTGCATCAACTGGTTTTGTTTGTGTGAATGGTCGTCGTGAACAGTACTTAAATAGAAGCGAAGATTCCCAAAACAATTCGTTTGTGTTAGGACTTAGGATCCACATCAAGAGACAAAGTTATCAAATTGAAGACGTTTGTTTATGTAATTAACTTATTACAATCGTAAGTCAAATAACTACATAATAGTGTCTGGCCAGAGTATGCTAAAATCAAAGAACGTAAAATTTAAAATGCGAACTCAAGTGCCTTGTTATTGTTTTTTTACACCACTTGGCATAATAAAATATATCGCAATAAAACAGTTTAGCAACTCGTTTACGCAAACGACCCCTAAATTCGGTTACTATTGCACGTAGCTATAAACCTAAACATTTCACATGCACACAATAGGGTGACCATGTCTTAGCTTCCTGTATTGTGTCTTGCAGTCGTCGCTGCATCCTCGCAGGTTTGAGGCGCAGCAGTGCTTCTGTCACGTGGCCGCATTGAGAATAGACTTCATATCTTCAGGCAAAACACAGTTCAGGTCATCCAAACGTCGCGCGAGCAATGTCCTGGTATTATCTGCTACTGGCGGGTTACTCTTCAATACCTCCCTTAATTTCAAGACCATGTCAACAATTTCAACCTCCTTCTTGCCAACTGACCATTTCTTTAAGTCACTCTCAGCCAATGCTTCAAGCTGCAACACATGCAGTTTGTTTGTCAGATTGTTGTGCCTTTCATGGAACCACGCACTGAAGTTGGGTGTTCTAAAGTAGTTCCTGTATAGGCCAATCCAATCTCCTTTGATGCCAGTAGTCAACTGTGGGCCTGACTGTTGCAACATTGCAAAGAAATCTTCCGGGTTGAACGGATTTGGTACTGGTGGTGCTCTGAATGGAGATATGTTCTTTTGTAAAGGCATTAGAGATGCCATATACCTCTCTAAGGGTATCATAAAACTTTGAGTCAGTTCAAGCAAGTGTCGCTTCACCATAGCCGTTTGAACTTCAGATGGGCGATCAGTTCTAATCCCATTATGCAATTTCTTTATAATTGCTTTATCTTTTTCCAAAAAAGGTTTGTACTGGGTATACACACCAGGAGCAGTGTCCAAAAGCTTGAGGTTACCAACTTTCCGTAGTTTCGTTTTTATTGAAGAAGAATCACCCAACTTAATGGTGTGCGGCCAGTGTTGCAATGTTTTCGTAAAGAATGGATTGGTCACACCGAGTATTACACAAGGTGGGTTGAATTGTTTCCTTGTAAACTCTTTGAATTCACTGTCATGTATTGTGAAATATGGTCTATATTCTGCCGAATATGGCAATGGCTGTATCAAGTGTGTCAGGGCTTGAACTAATGCAGAACATTCTGTAGGTGAACTTGCCATAACCACTATAGGTTCTGCAGTCAAAACTAACTCCCATAACAAATGTAGGTGTGAAATAACACTGGATAACACATCAAATACATTCACATCTTGTATTGATGCTAATATGTGAGGTACATTTGGAGAATGCACTTGTTTTGCGATGTCAGATCGGGTGATCTTTCCGGTCTGTTGGTTAGGAATGTATGATTGAAAAACTGTACCAAGCACAGGTAATAACACATTCTGGCCGGCGTCGAGTAAAGGCCACCTGTTAATATCATGACAGGCAGCTTCTAGGCTCCTTTCCCCTTCTTCAAAGTGCTTAGGAGCAATCAATTGGATTACTTTGTAGAATAGATTTATAAAAGGTAATCTAGTAAGTAAAATTATACTTTTCTGGAAGTATCCTCGCGGCAGGGAGGGGTCCTTGACTTGTCTGAAGTAGACGAAGCCCCAGTAGTGCGTGGAGTCGGCGCGCAACGTTGGCACGCTGTCTTCGTTGTACATGAGTTGCTGGCGCGTCAGACCCGCTCGAGAACGCAGACGAACATGGAATTGCGTGTCTCCCATACATCCCGAATTAGAGTCAGGGAACGCCAAATAACAAATATTACACTTCTCTTGATCAGTTAGTTTGACACCAGGAGGATACACACTTTCCATAGCCTGTCCGAGCTCCAAGTCGAACGTAACCACACAAATGCAGTGCAACCAGTCGGAAAACCTGCTCCATTTCGCTTGGAACTCAAGTTCTGCCGCGGGCATTTCACTGTCCTCGTAGTTTTGCAATCCACAAGCCATGGTATTTTCTGATTACCGAAAACACATCCCGATCAAAATAAATTTTATGTTTATGTAATAAACACGTATTTAGCACTACGTTATCATTGTTTATTACGATGTAACGAGTTTAGAAACATTTTTTTGTTAATAAAAACGACAAAAACAAGGGAGCGCGCAGAAGTCGTCCCGCAACAGCTGTTTGACACAATATGGCTGCGGGCGCCAAAACAAAAGTTTAACAAGTTTATCGATAAAACTAAACGAAAATCAAAAGTTTTCAGTATAATTTTTAGCACACTACCTTACCCGCAATCCATGATTTTCGATTTTTCATCAATTCACTTCGTTTTTCACATAGATTTTCTAATTATCAGTTGAAAAATACGGTTTCAGGCCCAAGCTACTGAACTGAATGCGTTCCGTTTTACACAGGATTATTTTACCTGACTTTTATTTTTACTGTACTCGATAAATTCTATATTTTAATAGCAATGTTATTTTTACAAAAACCCCATCACTCTTTTTTCGTTTCATTAACTATTTGGCCTTACATCACAGATAAACCAAAATCTAATCGCTTCACTCATTCTTTCGATCATGTTCACGAGTCTCGCCCCTCTTGGATTATTGTTGTCTTACAAAATCTACGATGTACAACAAATAATAGGGGGCAACTACTGCTGGCTTGACTACTGCTTACCTACCTACTTAAAATACTGGGTAAAGAAAACACTACCTTAGATCCGGGGAGGTTCGGCAGTGAACTTTAGATGTCAGATTTCAGGTCTAAGATCCTCACATTTTGTCTCTACTTGGTTCCAACTACCCACCAATTTTACCTTAATATTTCCAGTAGGGTACATTGAGCTATTACTACTACGTATAGAGAAGAAGCGCGAACAAAATCTGTGCAAGAAGCGCGGCAGTGCGGGTCGCGGCTAACCTCGTATTTATAGATGCTGTGGCGAGCAAGCGACTGAGTGAACTGCGGCCGGCCGACCGCAGTTGAACGAAACACAGATTTGTTCGCGCTGTCTTCTTTAAACGTAGAGGTAATAGCTCAATGGTCGGGTACTTGTTTTATTTTAGGATGGCCCACATCATCATCATTTCAGTCGAAAGACGTCCACAGCTGGACATTGGACATAGGCCTCCCCCAAGTGTCGCCACATTGACAAACATGATAAATATCGATATCTAAACCGGTAAAACGAAAAAATTTAGTTCAATTGTTGTTGTTTTAAGCTTTTATTGTGTTTATCTTTTCAAGTCTCCTGAGACTTGCTAGGTAATTAAAATATACCCTGTTTAAAGGCTCACTACAGGCGAATGTTGCCGGTGCAACGGTGAGAGTATCATTCGCTTGTAATGTACGGTCGAACCAACTATTTGGTTTAACCCACAAATTACATTGTAAAATGTAAACCAAATAGCTTGTTCGACCGTACATACAGTTCAGATTCGAGCATTACATCAGTGCGAGGAAAGCAGAGGTGTACAATCCGTAACGAAACAATACATTGTAAACATCACCCGTTTCTGTACAAAATCGAATTTATAATTGTTACATTACAGGCGAGTGATCCCATCACTGGGAGCGATTATTTGTAACTTGGATTCTTATATCACAGGCGAATGCTCCGGTGAGGGAGCGCCTTTATAATAAGTGGCCATTCTGTGAGTAAACTATGACTAGTGTGATAGCTATGGTATAAAGATCCAAAAATGATCTTGCTTTATTGGATCTATAGTCATCCATACGCTTACTTTAAAAAAGGGCCTATACCATCGAGGTCTGCTGTCGGGTAAAAGTAAATAAAAAATATTTCTATTGGCATTATATTTATTTAGGTATGTAATACAGGCTCAATCAGGGCTATATTCAGCCAATATGACTAATCGCCCGTTACTTTTACTATATTACATATTCACTTAATAAAGAATCACATTTAATATTTCAACTAAATACATCAAAAGTGGATTTTATGAATGACGTTATAAAATAATAAATATCAGTACAAATCCGGCATCCTATAATGGTCACGAAGTCAGACACAGAGTAGTAAGAAATGGAGTGCTAATGCCATTTTTATGCACGTGTTGACATCGTAGTTTTCGGTCACATTGCCACTTCATTTCTTGCATACGTCGTCTGCGTAGTTGAGAACGATACTCAACTACTCAGACGGTGCCTGAGGCAGGTCCGCGGTACGGATGGGGTGTGGTCAAGTGATGTTCTGTTGTCATTCCCTCGTTGTCGGGCCACAACATTTCTATCATACCACGCGACTACATAAGGCACCGTCTCAGTTAAACGATGAATAACTGTTAATTCGTACAGGCATTCCATAGAATAAGATCTAGAATACAGTAAGTGAATGGAGTACTCATACCAAGTAGATGTATTTTTAAGAAGTACATGTATTATTTAAGTTAGCCAGACTAAGATTCTTCCTTCATTGAATCACTGCTCTGTTAGCATTACGTTTATACATAATTTGATAAGATATTGTCGACATTTCGCATCTAGTGACGTTTGGATCGGACAGCCCTACGACTGACGCTTTCATATGTTCAACCAACATGATCACGTATTGCATTCGTCATCAATCCATTATAAAAATCGATTAAGAAAGTTCTAGGTACGCATCACTTTCTCATCCCTATAAGATAAGTTCGTGTAAGTCAAATAAATTAGCGCGAAACTGAATGAATGTGATGCTGATGACGAACGAAAAGGCTTTGAATTTCGAATTTTCAATAGGCTAGATGACACCATGAAACAATACCTATCTCAAAAAAAAATCACTTTATTTTGGGCCTGAAAACATTTATTTTTAATTAATTGCCAAATTCGATTTTTAGTTGCTTTGAAATCAATAAATAGTTGTCATTGGGTTGAATAAAAAGTGACGTCACAGTTGGCTATTGCCATCCAAAATTTATGAGAACCGCGTTTTGACAGCACTTAAAAAGTATCTCAATTGATTGGTGTGATAAAGATCTACCATTCTATCCCAATATGTACCTGCGTTTCTCTCAAAATGTGAATAGGGAAGAAGAGAAGAAGCAATTTGCGACTTATATTTTCACTAACAAAAGGTTTATATTGCAATGATTGACATGCATTCGATAAATGAGAAAAACATCGTTTTAATTTTCGATGATGTTTAAATCATTTTTTATGACAGCTATTAGCTTTTGCAATTTGTTGTTTTGAGGGAAACTTAGGTTATAACAGTTACAATGCATACATGTTTATGGCCATGTACGAGCGGGGGTCTGAAAGTCCATTTTACCAAAATATGTATAAATAAATTGACAAAATTATTACTGATGTTTCCGCAATACGATATGTCCCTGTTCCAAGGGAACGATGCACGAGAAATCAGTCTTTTATGACAAAAAATATCGTGCATACAAGCAGAACTTATAGAGCGTGTAACAGAAAGGGTGTGAAACCTAAATATGACTACACCCTTTCTGCTCCTCACTGTATCCAGTACCCGGACGTTAATATGACAAATCGAGGTTGAGGAAGAGTCTGTCATACAGGTGGTAGTGACGACGCTCTACAAAGCAGAGCTTTCTCTAAATCTTGGTGGACGATAAAAGGTGGAAGTGACATTGTTGCACAAACGCTTACCACATATTCAGTACATCATTCCGAACCCTACATGGTAATAAAAAAATCTACTGTACCATCTATTAAATAAATAAATGTCGCTGGACAATACACACAGCGCCATCTAGTGCCACACTAAGCAACGAGGCTTGTGTCGTGGATACCAGATAGTTGATATACTACATAGATAAATTTGGTTGTAAATACAGACTTATTATACATATAAACATCCATGACTCGGAAACAAATTACCATGTGGGTTCGCAATGATGTTCTGAATATGTGGTATATAATTGTTGCGTCTATGTCTGTTCCAGCCCATATTTACAGCCGGGTACTGTACTGATATCAGGGAAATCACTTGTTAAGCAATTTAACCACTAACTTAACTAGTCCGCGTAATGTCATTCTTTGACAGTTGTATGACTTTAAGGATAGTGTACGATATGCTTGACAATTAATTCCTGACGGTACACACTCCTTGTTAACTAAAATTCAATTTTTAAAAATAATAAGTAATACTGTAAACCTTAGCAACACCAACAGAAATGCTTAAAAAGCATGAGATGGAAATGGCTTCCTATTGTAAATAGTATAGTTATAATATAGAAACTTTACAATTTAGAGAAAACGGTTATTCAGATTTTATTTAACATTTTTAACTTTCTATAAATAAACAAAAAATATTTAATGTTGAACACGCACCAATTTTTCGAGTTACAAACGTCCCGAAATATCTTTTAACTTTTTTCAACGCATTTTAAAAATATTTTGTGTATGGGAATAGAACGATTCCGAGACGTCTGCGTATCGCTAAAAAAATAAAAATGAAAAATCTACTTAAATTACTGCGAATTAAGATCGTTACACAAACACAAATTATTATCTGTGCATAAATATTTAAAAGAGTTTTAAAAAAAGTGTTAAATTATTCTTCAAAGTGTAAACGTTTTTAGTTTACACAATCATATAAAATATAATATTTAATATAAATTATTCCATGTAAATTAAAAAAATATATTTGAAAAATATCATCAATTTACATAATTGCACAGGTCGAATTATAAGTTTCAGCTTGGTTGGTTATTTCAAGCTGTTTTCAGGTGTTTTTTTGGCTTACTAATATCAAAACGTTCATTTACATATTATACCTACCATATTATTATACTTACAAGTTTTTTAAATGAACCTATAATGCCTGTTTTCAATAACACTAAGTAAAACCGAAATTCATGACAAAACAAAAAACACATTGATGGATTTTCAACCCTCAGCTGAACGAAGAGAGTTGAAATTTTAAAATTCCAACAGTGCAATTATATTTAGACACTCATAAGATCCTCCATACGACACATTCCTACGTGTAGTAAAAAATTGACTCTTCATACTAATTGTGTCAGCCGATGCAATATTTTGTATAGAAGTCCATTTTTTTTTCTTTTTTCTTTCAGACCCATTTTCATTAGGGGAAACGCCAACGTGTCCCGCGAAATTCAAATTGTCTTACGTTTTTTTGCAATTTGCAGGGGGTTGAACAAAATAAGATTCACGACCGTAAAAAAATAAATATGGCTTTACAGGCCTGACATAGACCTGCAAATTGGAATTATGGAATAAATGTATGAAATTTTGAATTTCGCGGGTTACCTCGGCGCCTTAGAGAAAGTTGTCCAGTTTGATGTTCTGAATATAATAATTAACACACGTAAAAAAATATTTGAATAACCTCATGATATTAATTAAAATAACTACATAAACCTAATACTAGTGATATTTTCAATAATAATTATATTTGTTTAACTAACTGGATGCTTGTTTTGTCCAATCTACATGTTATGTTGCCGTGCCCTTACTTACATATGTAAGTTCCAAGTCCAATTAAATGTACACATGAATGCAATAAAGAGTTTGAATCAACACCTAAGAGATATCATCGCTTGTTCTGTTACACCCTCTAGGTCTAGCTTAGCGTGAGTGAAAACCGGGCAGTATTATAGTTAGTATATTACATTTTGGACTAAGTATGACCCATCATTAGAGGGCTGTTTAATTTAGTTTTTTGACGATTTAGCCACAATGCACGTATAACGAACACAGCTTGAAATAACTTGAGTCTCTGCACACATTTCCTTATAATAAACTGTCTGTTAAAAATTGTTGTTTTGGCATTTTGAACCCTATTGCATAAAGTATAATTTTTGTCTATCACATTTGCTTGAAACTGGAGTTATAGGCCAATATTCATTCGGTTAAATTGTAGGTCTACTTGCACCACAAATTGTTAAATACTTATTTAAAGTTAAAGCATCGTTCTGTCTCTCTCATCTTCAAAAGAGTGACAAAGACAGATAGATGTTTTAAATTCAGTTTTACCAAGAGGTATCATATTATTACCCAGTACTAAATGGGATGTGGAGGTCAGATAGGCAGCCGACCCGAACATAGTTGGGAAAAGGCTAGGCAGATAAAGATAGCACTTAATGTATTAAGCAATTTATGGTACATGCAGGCCTTCGTTAAATATAGTCCAGAAACACAATATCAAGAGAACATATCATATTCCGAACTCTCTTCAACAATCAGTTGTGTCGGTATCATAATTTATACTTTAAACGACACATTTAACCTTCCCAAAAATATAGTGGCAACCAACGTGTGTGCATTGACCGCTATAACTTCAGAACAAGTGGATACTATCGCTTTAAAACAATTGAAAAACCAGAGACATAAAATCACTCCACACAATCACAATCATTCTGGACCAGAGGGCCTAGGACAACATTGATTGCAGGACATTGATGTCCTGCAATCAATGTTGTTGGATTTTAAATTTTCGGTGGCAAGCCGAACGTCTAAAATCCCAAGGTACACTCAGTGTCCTTTACGGCATTTTAAATTACCACCAACGTATTTCTGCAACGACTTTCGAAAGGATTGACAAAAACTTTTCGATAGCTTATGTCAATTCGTTACTCTTTTGACTTTTCCGACACCGTTATCGCAAGAATGTCTATTTGTCTATGACCGACGTCGACGTCTTGACACTAAAGCCTAGACGTGACCTGAAAATAGATGTACGGTCGAACAAGCTATTTGGTTTACATTTTACAATGTAATTTGTGGGTTAAACTGTAAACCAAATAGCTTGTTCGACCGTACCTTTACCTTAATGTGTGGATAGATCTTTATTGTTATGTGAATAAGAGTCATATCATCAAATTGGAGTATACAGGGTGTTACAGTAGTCGCGTGCCATAGCTTAGGGGTGAGTTCAGTAACAGTATCGATAAAGGAACCCATAAAAAATAAAATTAAAATTAAAATCATAAAAAAAAATATTGCAAGATCAACCTAATTTAGTACCTACTAACTTAAAATAGCAATCGTTTAGAATTAAAATTATTTCATATTGCTATTTGAAGTTAGTAGGTAACTAGGTACTAAATTAGGTTGATCTTGCAATTTTTTTTTTTTTTTTTATAGGAAATATTTTTTTTTGGATATATTTTTTATTGGTTCCTTTATCGATACTGAACTCATCCCTAAGCTATGGCACGCGACTACTTTAACACTTTGTATAATACTACTAAGTACTTCACCGTTCGGTCCACTTGTTCCAAAGCCCCAAGCTTTATAACAGGGTTGGGAACTGCACACATCAGGCGCGATGCGGCTTGCCTTTATTTACTGCGTTTTATGAAATAAAATAACTGCCATGAAAGAAATTATGACATCTCCAATCTAGAAATTTAAACATACCGTTCTCATTAAAACTGCTCTGCTGGATTATCAACTTCGAGCTCAGCTCTAAGGATTGAAATTCCAAGAAAACTATGACACTTCAGAATTAGCTTAGGTGTCACTTAGTGTTCGTGAAAACGTCCTCAAATTGACACATGAACATAACATCACGCCTGTAATCCCCGAAAGATTTAGCAGCGGTGACCCATAGGATGACCAAATTTTTTGATATGAAACATCTCTAAGCGCGGGTAAAACCAAAAAATGGCGTGGCACGTGTCGCCAACTGTCAAATTGTCAACCCGGTCCGCAACCCGGTCCCGGTCCGCAACCCGGTCCCGGTCCAAAGCAGCATAAGATGTACATATTCGCCACGGTTTACAACAAGCCAGCTGGACTCGGGGCACAGCGCTGGGTTACAATCATGACTTTGAGTTCGATCCCAGCATAAGGATTTCCTTTTTGTGAATCGAGTCATTATCATTTATTTTGTGTTTGTTTTTTATATTGACTTTTTTTAAGCATATTACTTACAAGTACAAAATAATTTCGATGTTTCACATTTGCCAGGCGTCCCCTGACGGCTCACTTTTTTTTTAAATAAAACCGCACCGTGCCCTCTGCATGCAGTCAAAGTTATCTGAGCATTATAAATAGGAACAAACTGCTTAAGAAGCCGATCGAGCCACTGCTCATACTAACTTATCTACTCGTGTTATCAACTTCCTCACGGATGTATTCATCTTTCCAGTCATGTAGTGCTGTTAAGACTTATTATTTGAGATCGATTTTTGTATTTACTAGGAATATAGCTTTTAGGCTACAAAACGCTAAAGAATTTGGCAATTGCAAACCACTTTTCAAAATTGGACCATATAGGGGTTCTTTCATAAAGGTTGGCGCCAGGGTAACCCGAGAAATTAAATTTTTCTTATGTTTTTTTTGCAAATTTTAGGTCAGTGTCAAGTTGTATGTTGGTTAAAATATGTTTTGCGATGACTTTTTCATGAAATAGTCATTCATTGGGATTAAATTAACTTAAAAGGGTTGTATTGATGATTTTAATTGATACAATTCTGTAAATAAATACGTTTTACGGCCACGAATCACATTTTGTTCCACATAAAACCTGACTGACCGGCAAACGGAATAAAATTTATATTTTTCGGGCTATCCTGGCTTCTACCTTAACTTTACATTTTAACGTTTCCCTTAACTTTGATCATAGTTTATGAATAAACCCCCGTGTCTATGTACCCAAACGGTTGTGAATACAAACTGAACTAAACAAACAACCATGTGCGATCAGACCAGGTATATGGCTCGTTGCCACTCTGGGTTTGAGACATTCAAAATCGGATCGTGAAATTGCGTCGTACAACTGTGAATCTTATAATGCACCATCTTGAGTCATGCTGAAGTACTGCCAGAAAAGTATGTATTAAGAGCATAGCACCCTTTGATAGTTTTACACTAAAATGTAATTGCAGTTAAGTAGAAAGATATGAGGTAATAGGTTCCTAACTATGGCAAAACTATTTCTATGGCATCAGAAGTACTAGAAGTTGTAAAAAAGGTTCTATTCTTTATTTCAGATATTTTCTGGCAGTATTTTTAACTATTATTGTTAGCAAAACATCACTACATGACATCCCAAGCTTCTTTACATACACAATACATCCGCGGTAAATAAAAAAAGTCTAAACCAACGCACTCCTACTGCCATGTCGTGTTGCTAGCAACGTTCGCGTTAGGTTGCGCGAACGCGTTCGGGAAACTCTGTCCTAAGTTCAAACTATTAAACTGTTGCGACAACGGCTGTTGAGGTTGATTAAAGAACTGATTACTCTGAAACGGTTGACTCTGCAACGGTTGCTGTACCTGACCTGGGAACGGTTGCTGGTACGGGTTGGGCATGGGGAACTGGTTGAACTGCATACCGTTTTGTTGCACGGGTTGTTGCACCATGCTACTGAAACCTTGTTGGTGTTGGAACACGTTGGGACCGAAGGGGTATGCTGGTTGCACCGGTTGAACAGGTTGCACGGGGTTGAATTGATTCACTAAATTCGTCGATGGGGTTTGACTGTATAAAGCTAATATACTGTCCTTTGTTAACTTTGATTTTTCTTTCTCCGTTGGCGCGGCTTGTTTGAAGAAGTTTTCTTCCTCAGTCTTGAGGTCCGGTTTCAGGTCTTCAGGTTTCGTTTCTGCTGGTTTTTCTGTAGGTGCGGAGAAGAAGCTGGAGAATATGTCGTCGTTGGCGGGTTTGGGGTCCGGTTTGGTGCTGGTGTCGAGGCCGAGCAGGTCTGCGGCTCCGTTGGAAATCTTGCTGAGGTCTGGTTGTGTGGGTGGGGTAGACCTGCCTAGCTTCGGGCTCACTGACGATTTTGGTTTCGGAATGCTGGGAATGACGTCTGATTTCTGAAATCAAATGAGTTATGTGTAAAAAATTAAAACTCGTTTATTCAAATAAGGGATTTTTTGTAAGTCAAATTACTTTGCCACGTGGTGTTTTAGCTGGAGTATTGAGGTAGCTGAAAAAAATCCCTCAGCAACACATTTATATTTACACAACCAATTTTACATTTATATTTTGTAGGTAAAAAAGCATTTTTCAAACAATATGTATTGTGTAATAAAACACACAATCATGGTATGTACACATTACTTATGTTTATGACGAATATACGCACACAAAGAAGCTTGCACGGAAAAACAATAAAAGAAAATGTATTTAATAATGTAGTGTATATGCTTTTAGCGATAAGGGCGCTCATTGTGCCACCCTATGTGCAATGTTTTCTTTTAAGAATCTTACTTGTATGGTGTACTTAATATAGAATATTCTTATGTGTATGTTTCGTAATTGTCTTGTAAATCGTTATCGGACAGAAAGGTGTTTTGAGTGTAAACTTCTGTGAATTCACAACACCGACTTCGCAATTTGAAGTGGTTCCCTTTATAAATGACTTCTAATTAGAATTTAAAATATAAAACGAAAATTTTCGATTTTCTTCAAAATATTACGGTGAATAAAACCTACAGCAAAAGGTTTAAAGTGGCTCTGAAGGCCTTAAATTGTGGTAAAATGGTATAAAAATGTTATAATAAAAGTTTATTGCTTTCCTTCTTGAAACAGTAATGGTTTATATATAGAAACGATGGATGGAACGTGTGAAGAACGATATGGCTAGAAAAGAGGTGACTGCTGAGATAACGAGATATGAAGATGATAGGTACAGTCGTGGTCTTTTCCGCCTGATCAGTTAATTTTTTTTTTTGCTTAAAACATGCGTTGGCTCCGAGCCACGCCCGCCACAAGTAAAGTTTAGGCCTATTAGGAAAGCGTCAACTTTGGCGCGCAAAATAACAATAACTCTCGTTTGGCGTGCGTCGTCAGTGTGCTATGTGTCTTTTCATTCATTATTTTTGTACAAAGTCAACAGGGCGGGGCTAGAGAGCGTTTCTATGTTGTAAGTGCAAGCAAGAATTAGCTTAGTGGTGATAGTGATCAGGCGGGAGTGTTCTCGATAGTACGTTTTTTTTTTCAACAAGCTCATGACTTAATCATGATTCGCTACAAAACCCTTCTGTAGGTTATTTAGCTATGTATAAGATTATCTTATACATAGCTAAATAACCTACAGAAGGGTTTTGTTCCACTGTTCATAACAGGCGTTTTTTTTTTCCCAACCAAAATTGATCTAGTATATAGGCTAATTTAAACCTAGCAAAAACTGCCCAGCAGTATCCGTGAGTTTTCCAAGGCGTTAGTAATATTATTCTTCTTCTTTATCGTGTGGTTATGGCCTACCCTGGTGTCAGAGTTTTTATGCCGCTCATGGGCCTCAGACTCGGCTTTACATGCCGTCGAGAAATATCTCTCAGGCATGCTGGTTTCCTCACGATGTTTTCCTTCACCGAAGCAAGTGATAATTATACAATACGCACATGAATCATAATGAATCCGAAAAATCAGAGGTGCATGCTATTTTTTTTTTGGATGGGAAATCATCAAATGGCTCCTCCCGCTCTGGGTGGAGCAGGAGGGAGTGTCAGACTTTTACTGACTAAAACCCATCCATGTTCCTTCATCGCCCTTTGTGTTCCGGGGCCACGGTATCTCTTTCGAACAGTCCCGCAGCCCCGGAGAGGTCCGTGCCTTGGGTTCGAACTCGAGACCTATGAGTCCGACGGTCACACCACTAAGCTATCACTGCTATTAATGTAATATTATAAACACTTACATTATATTTCTTACTATCGCTTGTGGGTGCTGGCAGGGGTCCTAAGCCTGAGGTGTTGGATTTCTTTTTTCGTTTTTGCCTCTCTATTTCTTCATCAATCTCTTTGTCCCTGAAACATTACGCCAACATGATTAATATTGCAAAACTTTATTTTTACCGTACCTCAAGAGGTAAAAAAAGGATCCCTTATAAAGATATAGATCACTTTCTTGTTCGTCTGTCCGTCTGTCACCACCGATTTTCTCACGAACGGGTGGACCTAGCAAGTTGAAATTTATACAAGATACTGAGGTCTATAGTCACTATTAGGTGTATGAAAGTCAAGGTCCTGAGTCAACACGATAAAAGATATGAACAAATTTAGATTTTCGCGAAAACTTGTAAGTACCAATATTTGCCTTAACTTTCAACTTTTTTTATGTTTCCCTTATACTTGTGCTGTAAGACCATGCTTTTAACCAAAATTATAAATTGTAAGTCAACCTGAAGTACCCTATAGGTTTTGGGTCGAAAACCTATAAGTTTGGTAGTTCCCGTTGACATATAATCACGAAATTTGTCAAAAAGCAAGGTCTTACAGCACATGTAAAGGGAACAATCTGAAAACGAAAAAAAAAAAATGTGGTTTAGTAACAAAAAAATTTTACTATAACAAACTTATTATTTGCGGTTGGTGAAATAGCCGTTTTTAGGGATCGAACAGCAAAGTTAAGTTTGTCCTTTAAAAAGTTTGTACGGAACCCTCGGTGCGTGAGTCCGACTCGCTCTTGGCCGGTTTTTTTCTTTTTTCTTTTAAATCCGAGGTTCGTAATCTACTATGACTCCAGAGCCCCCTCATTTTCTTTTTATTAGTCCGAGTTTCGTCATTCATGAAGTTTGAAGTTATTTTGGTTTTCAACCTTCGTCCCACTGCTGTACAAATGCCTTACTTTCTTTTTTGAAAATCTCCTCCAGAGCTCTGTGTTCCAATCCTGTAGTAGTCAAGCTCGTTACGACATCTTTGCCCGGCTCTGCTTTATTAGTATGCATATACAGGGTGTAAAAGACCTCATCACGAAGCCGTCAACCAAGCATTCTATACATCAAACTAAGTAACTTTACGCAAATGTATTGCTGGGAAACGAGTTTTTTTTTTTGGGGTGAAAAAACATGTTTTGTGGTAGAACTCAATGTAACGCACTCGAAAACATTGTGCTGATGAATGGATTGAATAGTACGGGGGTCGTGAAGGTGTTTAAAGTAAAAATCTTACATTAAGAACTTGTTTAAAAAAAAACCTGTTAAAAAAGTTGGGACTTTGACTCCCAATATCTCCGTAACTAGAAGGTTCCCAGGTGTGGTGTAGAACAAAAAAATGATTGCAATGAGGAGAGAACAAGTGCCTTTCGTTTTCGTTAAGAGGTGTTTTACACCCTTTATTAGGTAGATAAGTATACAAATGAGTAGTCTTGAGTAGATCTCACAGAAAACCAAACACTATACGATGAAGTGTTGATTCGTCAGATGTCAAGGATAAAAAAATAGGTTTTAATTATTTCATTAGTCCTGTTGGCTTATCAAAGTAAAATGTCGCCTGTAGTACAAGTAACATTTCGCCATTAACCTGGCACAAATCTTGAGTCTGGGCTGCTACTCAGAAATTACTTGTGGATTAACCCAATAACAGTTTGTCGATCTGGGAATCGCAACCAGGACCTCACTCAGCAGAAGCGCTTGGGGCCATTAAACCAACAAGTCTGTGAACCATTTTCTGCTTAATCTTATTTACTACATCAGATACAAGCTCCAATAAACTTACCAGTTAACCTTCGGCAGTGCAGGCGGCACCCACTCCTTAGCAATGTACTTCTTCTGCTCATACTTAGCTCTGATGAACGCTTCGAGCGACGAGTCGTTCTGCGGCCTTCGGAAGGAGTCGGGTAAGTTCGCCTCGTAAACCGCGCGGGCGCGAGAGTTGCCCATTTGTTGGAGAGATACCTGTAGTTGTTGGAGGTTGAAGTAAAGTGAGGTGTTGATATTCTTTGGGAAATTAGAAGATTCAATAGTTTGGCTAGCTGATCATGGACCTTATACTAATTCATAAAAACACACACAAACATCACGCCAGTAATCCCCGAAGGGTTAGACAGAGGTGTACCACATTCCGCCAGTTATGTTAAAGTCCCATGTAATAGGGGGCGAGCCTATTGCCATCTACCGGGCGCAAATTCAGACTCTGTGTGGCTGCTACTGAGAAATTCCTGATAGAAATACCCAATAGTACTTTGCCCGACCCGGGCATCGAACCCAGGGCCTCATGCTCAGTCAGTTGCGACCACCAGATCAACGAGGCACTCTTTGGGAAAATAGAAGATTAAATAGTTTGGCTAGCTTATTATGGACCTTATCCTAATTAATTAGGCTCAGCGTAGCAAATTTTCTTCTTTTTCTATACTTTTCAATTAGGGCTGAACCACATCCTGCCGGGGTTGCGGGACTGTTCGAAAGAGATACCATGGCCCCGGAACACAAAGGGCGATGAAGGAACATGGATGGGTTTTAGTCAGTAAAAGTCTGACACTCCCTCCTGCTCCGCCCAGAGCGGGAGAAGTCAATTGATGATTACCCATCCGAAAAAAAAAAAGGGCTGAACCACATCTATCAGCACGGCATCGCAATTTTCCATTACACTATCCTTTTCTGTCGCCCAACACCGTCATTTGCTAGAGCGAGAAACAGAGCGGGAGTGTATAAAAATATATATCCGATTCCATACTACTTCTCTTTTGTGTGTACATACATAAATAAATAGAGATGTGGTTCAATCCTTAGTCGTCATCTCAGTAAACCACCATACGTAATGCTTGTATGACGTCATAATACCACCCCCTGACCCAGGGGTCAGGTTATTCATGGGGGAAAACAGGTTAAACAGGGGAAATTCGGGGTGTATCTATATAGTACATCAACTTTCGCCAGTAATGTTAGAGTATTAGGGCTATAGTCTGCGCCAGATAAGTAGGAATTAAAGGTCATTGCTCTTTCCTTAATTTCTCTGCGGAGGTACCCCGACAATACATTATGAATCGTTTTTTTTTTTACTAGAAAAAGACAAGGATCACGATAAAGGTAGTTTCGGGAAAAGTTTATGTCATTATTTCTGTTTTCGGAATTATTTATGCGGGTTACTGACCTTTAATTCTTACTTATCTGGCGCAGACTACAGCAGGCATGCCATAAATTGAGCATAAATTCCGATAGTGTTATAATGCCTAGAGGGAGTTAGAGATAGCTAAATATCATCGTTATTCTTTGTAATGTACATATGCAGCCCATATTTAGTTTCGGCACACCTGGTTTTAGTAAAAGTTCTGCTGAATAGAGCGTTGTTTCTCTTACTTAAACCTTCAAGTTTGCAACAGAAGCTCGTGGCAAAAAAATAAATAGCAGCATGTGTCGATCTTCAAAGTAAAGCCACGCTTGGCTAGGTCGGTTCGTGGATGGGCGACTGTTTATCGAGTTTCATCCATGCCTCAGAAAGCACTTTAACCCGTTGGTTCCCGGTGTCATTTGGGTCGTTACAAGGAGTGAGTGGCCCGAAAGTCTGACGACCAGTCTCAACAAGGGGTATCGTATTACACAGCAGTATTAACTGGGTTGTGGAGGTCAGATAGACAGTCATCATCTGCCTAGCCTTTTAGACAGTCGCTCCATGTAAAATACTGGTATTCAGCTGCGTCTGATTAGACTGGAAGTCGACTCCAACATAGTTGGGAAAAAGCAGATGGTGCGTTTACAACATTAGACATTACTATTTGGAAAGATTCACTAGAACGGAAGTACAGGTAGTAGGATACGTAGAGTTGTGAGTACACTCTATTGATGGACAGTGTGAAAAGGTACCCTGAACAGATCGGTCAGAAATGAAGTCGTACAGGCTAAGTACACTAATCACAGCAAGTTATTAAAACCATCCGGCAAATAAAAATCAAACTAACCGAAGATCTATGGGGAATGTCTGTCAAAGTTTGTACATCCATACTTGAGACTATAGCCCCTTACTTAGCTTTAATTTTTAATTTATGTGTAGACCAAGGAGTTTTCCCTGATTTAATGAAATACAGTAAAGTCATACCTCTTTTCAAATCCGGAGACAGTAAAGATACTAATAATTATAGACCTGTATCCGTGTTACCAGTTTTTAGCAAGGTTTTCGAAAAAGTAATGCTTAATCAAATGCTCTATCATTTTAACACCAACAGAATCTTACATGATCAACAGTATGGCTTCACCAAGGGACGTTGTACAACTGACGCCGGTGTAACCTTATTAAAGCACATATTTACTGCGTGGGAAGAGTCTCAAGACGCCATAGGAATTTTTTGTGACCTCTTCAAAGCGTTTGATTGCGTAAATCACGACACATTGCTTTTGAAACTTGAGCATTACGGACTGGGTAAACTTGCACTTAGTTTGGTAAAATCTTATTTGAATGATAGACAACAACATGTTCAAATAAATGGTGTTAATTCACAGGGTTTAAAAGTAAAAATGGGGGTTCCACAAGGCTCAATATTGGGTCCTTTTCTCTTTCTAGTATATATAAATGATCTATCCTATTTACTGAAAAACCAACCGCAAAATATGGTGTTATTTGCTGATGACACTTCCCTAATTTTTAAGATAAATAGGCGGGCCCAAAATCTAGATGACGTGAATAATGCCCTACTTCAGGTCCAAAATTGTTTCACAGCAAACAATTTGGTATTAAATGAAAAAAAAAACCAAATGCATAAGATTTGCTTTACCGAATGTTAAAAGTAGTGATTGTGATATAATATTAAATAAAGAGAAACTTGAATTCGTAGATAAAACGGTTTTCCTGGGGATTACGCTTGATTCAAGGCTACAATGGGGTTCTCATTTGACATCTCTTGCGGGGCGGCTAAGTTCAGCAGCCTATGCCATTAGAAAAATCCGTCAGTATACTGATGTAGATACCGCTAGACTGGTTTATTTTAGTTACTTTCATAGTATAATGTCTTATGGCATTTTACTGTGGGGACGGGCTGCAGATATTGAGTCTATATTTATTCTGCAGAAAAGAGCCATCAGGGCCATATATAATCTTCGTAAGCGCGATTCTCTAAGGGAACTGTTTAAGGATATTGGCATCATGACGGTACGTTGTCAATACATCTACGAAAACATAATGTACGTCAGAAAAAATCTGCACCTTTTTGGTAAAAGGGGTGACAGACATAATTACAGTACTAGAAATAGGGACCAACTAGTTCGGCCAGGTTTCCGACTCGCTAAAGTAGACTCATCTTTCATGGGGTACTGTTTGAGATGCTATAATAAAATTCCACAAAGTATTCTTGAACTGAATGAGACGAAATTTAAAACATGCATTAAACGCACACTATGTAAGCAAGCATATTACAAGTTGAGTGAGCGATTATATCGCTGATAAAAATGCTTGGCTCAATGCTGGTCCTGCTCCACAAGGACAGGGGCGCATAAATTGATAGCATTAAAATGTATTGTTGGAGCTGCTGAAGATTGTACAACTATCTTTGCATTGTATAGATGTAATCTCTATAGTATTATATAAATGCATAGCCCATATTGTGTGAGTACTATGTACTAGAAAGCTATCATTCACTGGAAACCTACGTCTTTTCTTGACTTGAATGTGCCCTGGCGATTTAGAGTATGTCATGCTCACTCAAATGTCTCGCTGATGGTGGCGCATGTGTCGGACCATTTAGTTCCCTTCAAAATGGTTGAGTTGAATGGTGCTGATCCATGCGTCATGTCCGTGAACGGGCGCTGTCAGTTGTGACTGGTCATCTCTTAGTTGCCATGGCTTATTTGAATGAATTATTTTGAATTGTATTTTTTTTTTTGTTTGTGTTTTTGCTGTGGACACTTTTAACGTGCACATCTTGCTACATTGTTCTCACATAATATACCATCTCAAAATGAATGATGTAACCAAGATTTTGTAACAATATTCTGATTTAAAAGAGTGTCCATGGAGTTTCTTGCCCGTTCTTCTCCATAGAGATCTACGCTAGGGAATGGGCAACTACAGTACTTTCACAGTTTTTATGTCTTGTGACTGGGACTGTAGCTACATTTAATTTTCATCTTTGTTTCGACAATTCAAAAGTGCCTGTAACTGGCTTACTTGAAATAAATGCTTTGATTTTGATTTTGAATCTTCTTTATCGTGTAGTTTTATTAGTGCCTAACCTGGTGTCAGAGTTTTTATGTCGCACATGGGCCTCTGACTTGGCTTTACATGCCGTCGAGAAATATCTGCTCGTTTCCTCACGACGTTTTCCTTCACCGGTGCAACTGATAATTATACATTAAGTACATGGATCTGAAAAATCAGAGGAAGAGAGAGAGAGGGAGAGAGAGTACATGAATAAATAAATAAATATCGCTGGACATTACACACTACACATTACACTAGTGTCGTGGACACTAGTTAGTTGATATACTACACATATACTTATTGTTTGTAAATACATACTTATTTCCATGACTCCGAAACAAATGTCCATGCTCATCAAACAAACATTTGCTCCTACCGGGATTCGAACCCGGAACCCTAAGAACGTAAGGCAGCCTCACTACCGCTGCGCCATTCGGGTCAAATTAATCATTAAATGAAACGTGATTTCTACATATTTAGGTAAACAAGAACGATTCTATTTTTACTCTTTCCAAAAAAAGCTGTATTTTTTCATTTATAAACTGAGGGGCTAATTTCTCCGGGGTTGCGGGACTGTTCGAAAGAGATACCGTGACCCCGGAACACAAAGGCCGATGAAGGAACATGGATGGGGCTAATTTCAAAGAAAGAAACCCTTTACTAAAAATAGCCCACCAGCATTTAAAAAATACAAGCAATCGTGCTGCCACGTGTATCGTACATTGACGTCGTTTTCGTAAGCACTTTATTGTTTTGAGTCACGCAATCCACTAAATAAAGGGTACTTTATAATTTCGCACGACACGATACGTCACAAGGCAGGTAAAGCGATAACATTATATCAGGCTAACGTTTCTTTACAGGTGAGCTTGGTCAATGACCGGCTATGGCATTGCTTGGGTTAGCAGTAAAATTAGTATTCGAGTTGTTTTCAGGTAGGTATGCATGAGGTTACTACCTATAGCATAATCAGCCTAGCCTAATAGGTTACGAAGCCGAAAGGCACTTGTGCTCCCCGACATTGTGATATTTTTCTGTTCTAGCTAGACCATACCTGGGAACCTTCTAGTTGCGGAGATATTGGGGGTCAAAGTTCCAACATTTTAAGAAGATTTTTTTGTTAAAACAAGTTTTTAATATTATAACTGTACTTTAATAAATACCTTCACGACCCCGAGCACAATGTTTTGAGTGCGCCACATTGAGTCCTATCGTAAAACGTGATTTTTGACCCCCAAAAAAATGTCGGGAAAATATTTTTTGCGTAGAGTTACTAAGTTTGTTTTACTAAACGCTTTCCTGCAGGGTCCGTTTTCACCTTGTTCGTGTCCGCGACTGAAGAGCTACATAGGAGGGGTGTACAATGAGCTCGGACGAAATCTCACCACCAATACGACTCTTTTTGCTTGCAGCATTCGAAGCGCTTATTTAAGCTCATCAATCAGTAGCATCGCAGCATCTGATCCCTTGTTTTTGGTACTTAATAAAAAACTGGTCGAAAGAAAAAATACTAAAAATAATAATACCAATAATTCAATTCAAAGTTCTTTTTCTTCGTGTCGATGATTCGTTAAGGGTGGTAAACAAATGTGGAGATCGTGTGCACGGGATTTTGTTTTAAAATGAGCAGATTTCGTCCGAGCTCATGGTACCTAATAGCACCCACATTTCGCCAGTTATCTTTAAGCCCCATTTAATAGATGGCGAGCTTATTGCCATCAACCAGGCACAAATCTCGACTCCGGGGGACAGGGCTACTACTGAGAAATTCTTGATGGAAAAACCTAATAAAACACTTGCCCGACCTGGGAATCAAACCTAAGACCTAGTGCTCAGCAGTCGCGCTTTCGACCACCAGACCAACGAGACAGTTGACTTAAAGTTGTGCTTGAATACTGTAAGTTACGATAGTATGGTGCATACCCATTTTATAGGCTTATGTACCCAACTTTATTTATTTTGGGTATGGTTGGGTATAACGAACTGAGGGTCAGGAGAGATCTCACACTCACCACGTATATATTCAAGGTACTTAGAGGGAAAATACATAATGCAGACATTTTGGGGCAGATAAACAGGATACGCACCTCTGATTTTTCGGATTCATGGGCGTTTTGAATAATTATCACTTGCTTCGGTGAAGGAAAACATCGTGAGGAAACCAGCATGCCTGAGAGATATTTCTCGACGGCATGTAAAGCCAAGTCAGTCGCCCATGGGCGGCATAAAAACTCTCGACTCCAAGTTAGGCATTAACCAAACGATAAAGAAGAAAGAAGGACAGTCAAACCTATCAAGGTTTGATTGTTCCGAAAAGGTAGGCGAGCAAGCGATGGCTGATGGTGTCGACGCTTGCTGGCGGAGCCGCGTTTACGGTAAGATGAGGCGCCACTGACGCGTACGCTCCACAGTTCCACACTCTTAACCTCATAACTAGTGACGTTGATTTATGCCATTGTTCTCCGAGTGAGATCACAAAAAATCCATTGTTTTAAATTAGTTACAAAACTTAATATTATTATTGTGTACACTATAGCATTAGGTATAACCCTGTTATGATAGTCGTAAGCTAGAGAAAATAAATAAATAAAGTTCGAACCTAGGCACTTTACTTTCTGTAATTTATTTTATCACCACAGCTTCTAAACGGTAAAGGAAAGCACCACGAGGAAATCGGCATGATCTAGAACCCAATGATATAAACCATATGTTTGATTAACCATTATATGGGTTAACCATTTAAACTTAACCATTTAAATATTGCTGATTAACTAGAATGAAAGAAACAAAGTACACTTTCATGCATTTTTGTATGTAAAAAAAGAACCCTGTGCGTGAACCGATTATAATAGGCTGAATAACCCTTTAATAAGGGTTAACCTTTACTCTAGGGTTAACGCCTATTACGGGTAACCTTTTCGGACCCTGTTTTAAAGCTTCTGTAATATTGAACTTACTACTTGTTCCGGTGTCCATGAGTCGAGGTTGACACTCTTCACTTTGGAGATGTGGACCCCCAGGTTGCGGTGTATCCCGGCACACCTGATGCACAGGAATATACCCAGGTTCCATGACGCCCAGCGGGGACCTGAAGAGATGAGGAAACAGGAATATAATCACAAAAATATATCTTTTATTCTTCCTGTATCTGTAAAGGAAGTAAAATTTCTTCGTAATTTTGAATGTACGGGTTAATCTCCGGAACTAATGATCCAATAGGGAAGACCGGTCAAAGCTGATTGTAGATGGCGTGTCCATAGCTTAGTCCGAATCTGACCAATGAGGACAAGCTATTTTGAAATTTAAAATGATATTGACAGATTTTCAACCAATGGTGATGGTGATGGTGGTGTGAAGCTATGCTAGCGCCATTAGTTCCACAGTTGCCATCCCCATTCTAAAAAATCTTTCACTGGCAGAAAGCTACATTATTCCTGGGTGTTTTAGGCTATATATACTAATATAAATTAAATTTATATTGTGCATATTAGCCGAGCTATCACAATTTTTGCGGACGCGAAGGGCTAGTAGTTAATAAACAAATAAAATTGGTTGACCTAGCACGACGATTTGGACTTGTTTTTGCCAGATGGGCCGGAGGCAAGGAAGACCTTTGCCCAGAAGTGGGAATACAAAGGTTCATAAAAAATGGTTGGCTAGGCTGAAATTCACCAATCTAAGGTTGGCTTCAAAAGTACCATTTCTGCGCAACACTGCGCTTCACTTTGCGCAACTTTACGCGTCGCGTCGATTTGTGCAATATAAAGCCTTGTCTAGTAAGTGACTATGACAATGCATTCAGTATGTTCGTCAACTAGCAAAGTCGCGCGATGTTGTGTAATGATACTTCCACATGCTTATATAGGGTTCCGTGTTTAGAATTAATTTTTGTCAAATGATTACAATGGCTACAAGACTAGAGGAAGACCAAACACAAGATGGATGGACTGTGTGCCTGGATGATATGGCTAGAAAGGTGACTGCTGAGATAACGAGTAAAAGACAAATATTGAGGAGAAAGACATGCTGCGCAGACCCATAATGAATTGGCATAAGGGCAGGAGAACGATGATTACAAACAAAGGAATAAATAGTGACGTTTGACAGGTGAAACGTAACGACAGAATGGAAGAAAAAAAACCGTGTTGCGTGTGCTGTGTTGCGCCGACTCCAAGTAACATGGGACAAAGGGTGTCGATTCTGTTGTGCACAAACTAAACTTAATGGCTTATATCCCTCAAATGACTTAGCATGATCCTCCGTTACTCCTAAAATACTGCAGCATTAATTTTGAAATAAATATATGGTAAAGTTGAGGATTAATGCTAAGTCCTATGTGTGACGAAAACACGATTCCATAGACTTTTCTCGATAGAAAAAAAAATCAAAGTTACCTGCAAATCGAACAATAAACCGGTTATTACCGGCTGGTATTCAAAAAGTACTTGAAATTAGATCATGAAACTTTGCATACAAGTGTTTTATTGTTTTAGTCCAAACAATAGATTTTTTGTAAATCGCAAAAAATAGTAGATTATTAACCAAGGGGATAAAGCAGTGTTGCGGGTGACGATTTAAAACGCGAGCGTAACGAAGGACTCGAGGTTTACTCCCGAGCGTAGCGAGAGTGTTAAAAACTTAAATCACGAGCGAAGCGAGGGATTTAAGTTCACCAAAGACTAAGACAGCTTTATCACCAAGGAAAATACTCTACTTTTCGTACCATTTGCGAAAAAATTAACACAATAATAATATGAGATAAGCATTTATTAAAAATAATGACAATTAAAAGTAAAATAAACTTAACGTTTATGTATTTGAAGAAAACAAAAACGCGGCAAATTCCTAGACTAATATTTTTTGTCGGAAAAGCAAAGGCATCAAGCTCATACGGCCTCGTCGGTTTTCGTAATTTTATTTAATAATCATAACTGCATAATAAATGCGTATTCCTTTTTCAAAAAGATGTATAATGCTTTATATACAAACTCAATGGTGTAAACACAGATGTAGTTCAGTATAAATTTCGGTAAGTATTCCAAATTTAAATCACATTCTCCCCATAGAGGATGAATGAAATTCGGTACAATTTTCTTTACCTGTTTTTAACAGATTAAAAATGACTATTGTTATGTTCGCTTTTTGTGGCATAGAATGTCACTTTTTTGAGCAAGTGGTACGAAAACACTCTTTTCGCACTATTCGGCCGCAGTGACTGACGTAACAACCGCTTTGTAGTGCAAGCTGGTTAGAACTTTATTCTAACAGTATTTCAAACGAAGTTTGAACCACCACAAATAGAGTTGCTAATTTTAGGGTTAGAAGGGCCTTAATGATGACAAAAAGCGAAAACAAGGCATAAATCGGCCAAACAACACAAAAGTTATAACTATTTAAAATTTTGTTTCTATCTCTTTCTAGACAAACGGAATTTAGTATGGATTTTGTACGTCGATGCAGCAAATGATGTCATTCACTGTATCGGATCTCTCTGTCTAATCAGCAGTTTCAAATGCTTATAACTTTGTATTTTTTATAGATATAAAAAAATAATTTCACTTCGCAATTTCTGATGTTAATACGCTTTGTTTAGAGTGATAAAAAAAAACATGCATGTGCCCTATTTAGGCTATTGCTATCTTTTACTAAAAAGCAGTGCGTGAAAAGGACGGCTATACGACGGACGGCCTAAATTAAGTTTAGTTTGTGCACAACAGAATCGACACCAATGACGAAGTCATATTTTCTTCCGAACCAATTCCGGCCATGGCGGCCAATAGGCTTGTCGACTTAAAAAAATCTAATTATTCCGTCAGTTAGATTATCAAAATATATTTGACCCCTATTTTTTCTTTTGTTACGTACCCCTATTTTTTCTTTTGTAACCAAAATTGACGAAGATACGACCGCCGTGGTATAATATTTAGTGCGTTCTGACGTCACGAGCCCCCACTTCCGAGTTTTGATGCGTTTCAACTTTGTCAATATTCATTGATTTACAAAAACAAAAATACGTGTTCATTATTTTCCAATACTCGTAACTCACGGACTAAATAGATTTCGCGTCGCGTTTGTCGTCATGCTAGTCACCGCTGGAATACCAGCGGGGACTAGCCATAGACGCGTGAGGATTTACGATATTATTGCACTGTCTTTTCACTCGCTGTCGTATTTACTTGTATGAAATACCTAGTATAAACAGTCGCACATTCATTGGAAATCCGCAAAACGTCAGCTATTCAGTAAAAGTCCCGTCAAAATCGGTCCAGCCGTTTCGGAGATTAGCCGGAACAAACAGACAAAAATTTAAAAAGTGTGTTTTGGTTAAAAGTGCTGTATTTCCATAATATGCATTTAGTAAAAAGCTGTTATTTTGGTATTATAATTAGACACTTCAATTTTATTTATTAGAAAAGTCTGGAAATATACAAAAACAGATAGAATACATTTTCCTTGACACTTTAAATAGCATAATATTACGCTAGCTGAAAGCAATGATACACATTGCGCGAATTATTTGAAATATGCAACATTAACATACCAAAACATTGTTGATGTAGAAGGTAAAACACAAATTGCAGACTTCCTGTTGTCCATATTGTAATTAATGCAAGGTTACCATTTAAATGTTTACTGTACATTAGGGAAATTCTATCGGCATATACGGGGTGTCCGGTAATTAATATATTAGCTTTTTCCCAATTAAATTATAGTCAGTTTATAGTCAAACTGGATACAGTGGAATGCAAAAGGCAGACTGATAGACAAGGTTGCTTTTGTAGCGTGTTTTTTTTACATGTGCTTATAGGTTTAACACAACATACCATCACGCCTGCAATCAACGACGGTTTAAGCAGAAGTGTACCTAATAGTACACCCACATTTCGCAAGCTATTTTAAAATCTAATGTAATAGGGGGCGAATCGAGAGCAGCGGTGGCCCAGTGGTGGCGGCCCCGACTTACGAACAGTAAGTCGTGGGTTCAAACCCAGGCAGGCGGCATTACTTTGTGTAATTTATTTCATCACCACTGCTCTCAAAACGGTGAAGGAAAACATCGTGAGGAAACCGGCATGTCCTAGAACCAAAAATGACATCATGTGACATCTACCAATCCGCACTGGGCCCGCGTGGTGGATTATAGCCCATACGCAAAATACGCGCTTGACGTGGAGTTGCGGACACCAGCCCGTTATACAATACAATACAATCGAATCTATTGCCATCAATTGGGCACAGGCCCAGATATAAATACTGCTGCTACTGAGAAATTCCTGATGAAAATTGCCCGACCCGGGAATCAAACCCAGGACCTCATAAGGCATGAGGCAGTCAATTAACAGATATTCGAGTTAATTAGTTTAAACACCTGATCAGGCAATGAAACCAGCTGAAATAGTCTAGATAACATATCAGTGTTTATGATAAAAATATCAATGTTGGACATGAGCCATTAAAAGTCATGTCATGGAGATAAGTAGAAATTGGACGATAATTAGGCCAGTTTACCTTTTTATTTTTTGTCCATGAAAAAATATCCTTGTGTTATTAAAACATCAGCATTTAAAAATACTAAGGGCTGTGTCCTCATAGGTCTGATCCCTGTTAATGGAATAACATACATATCTGATAGTTTTTGTACTGGTTACCTGTCAAAAATTCTTAATAATTCCTTGGGTATAGATATTTGGCTTCTGGAAATCAGCCCGTAAGATGGGTTGTTGAATTAGAAAATTAAATTGAAATAATGGTACAAAATGACCACCAAAGGTACCAGATGTATGAACATGGTCGAGGCAAAAGGAGTATTTAAGGATTGTAAGCAGGTGGCATTCTGTGGTTTCTGCCATGGAAATAAGGCGTGAGTTTATGTATGTATGTAATGTATGGTATAAAATTGGAAATAGTATAACAGTTTTTAGTATCGTGTCTAAGTGTTCTGTATAATAATATCATCTGGTCGCTGGCCGCCTTCAGGAGCTAGCGAATCGCGGCGATTCAACGTATTTCTATACGAAAATATCGCGGCGATTCTCTCGCTCGTGGAGACGGCCCAAAAGAGTGTATAGAAAAACGTGGCAAGGACGATAATATCGCCGCGATTCTCTCGCTCGTGGAGACGGCCCAAAAAAGAGTGTATAGAAAAACGTGGCAAGGACGATAATATCGCCGCGATTCTCTCGCTCGTGGAGACGGCCCAAAAAAGAGTGTATAGAAAAACGTGGCAAGGACGATAATATCGCCGCGATTCTCTCGCTCGTGGAGACGGCCCAAAAGAGAGTGTATAGAAAAACGTGGCAAGGACGATAATATCGCCGCGATTCTCTCGCTCGTGGAGACGGCCCAAAAGAGAGTGTATAGAAAAACGTGGCAAGGACGATAATATCGCCGCGATTCTCTCGCTCGTGGAGACGGCCCAAAAGAGAGTGTATAGAAAAACGTGGCAAGGACGATAATATCGCCGCGATTCTCTCGCTCGTGGAGACGGCCCAAAAGAGAGTGTATAGAAAAACGTGGCAAGGACGATAATATCGCCGCGATTCTCTCGCTCGTGGAGACGGCCCAAAAGAGAGTGTATAGAAAAACGTGGCAAGGACGATAATATCGCCGCGATTCTCTCGCTCGTGGAGACGGCCCAAAAGAGAGTGTATAGAAAAACGTGGCAAGGACGATAATATCGCCGCGATTCTCTCGCTCGTGGAGACGGCCCAAAATAGAGTGTATAGAAAAACGTGGCAAGGACGATAATATCGCCGCGATTCTCTCGCTCGTGGAGACGGCCCAAAATAGAGTGTATAGAAAAACGTGGCAAGGACGATAATATCGCCGCGATTCTCTCGCTCGTGGAGGCAGCTCCTTACGGATTACCTGCATTATTAATATATGCAATTGAAACATTATGTCATGCATATTAAACCATCAGCTCAGAAATAACAACACTGTTTAAATACAATAGCTTAAACATACATAATATTATGTAAACATATCCATGAATAGATCTGTCTATGATATTGATAGAATATTGATATGATTGATTAGTAAGAAGGTAGGTATGACATGGCATTGCATGTTCCTTATATAATAAGCCATCTACATAGTCTCTCAATCTTCAATCACCAAGTTTTGTTAACTGAATAATTAAACACAGTGGAAGGTTCATCGACTCACAAATGGTCACCACATATTCAGTACATCACAAAAAAGAAACTGCTGTTCTATATATTTTGACGGTGTAGGTACTGCACTTTTGTGGGGAAACAGCTGAGTTTTGTTTATATTAACCGGTAGATACCCGCAATTACAGACACAATTAAAATAACAATGCTCCATTCCCCTTCGGGAATGGCTGGGGACATACGGGTTAATATGTGAGGATATACAGAATGATATACTGAAGAATATGTAGCAACTGTTTGTGCATTGGTGTACTTTTCAAAAACAAAAAATAAAATAACAAACTAAAATATTGCATCAAAAAACTCCTCAATGCCGTCAACTGGTAATTTAGCCAAGACACTGGCAGCATTGCAATGTTGTATGGCAATCACAGAGTAAATTCATCATTTGCCTGTTTGGATGGATGTTTTTAGCTAGCTTCACTGCCAGTTATTAGGCAGATAACTTACCAGAAATGCTGTTACCAAAACAAAATGAAAATCAGAACTTTTATTATCTGACTTTTGTTCGTTTTCACATAGGTATTTTTATATATAAGTACTATGAATTCGAAACTTGACCTACAAATTCATAAAATATTTTTACACTCAAGAGTTGCCAAACATTTGTTTTCATCATCTTGAAAAGATCAACATAAACAGAATGGTGCGTTTGGTTAACTAAAAAAGGATTTAGTAATCTCCAACATAAATAATTTTGATGTTTATTTAGCTTCATTAAAGTCTTACTTTAAAGTATTAGTTATTGTCTTTGCATCATAATATTAAAATAGCTTAAATTTAATTATTAGTGGTATAAAAATAATGCCAGTCATTTTTCTGATTGAATTTCTGAGGCAGAATGGGTCTTGGGTTTTTCAATAAATAGTTTTGGTGCCTATAAAACAGTTCTGAATGTGACGAAACTCCCTGATGAATTTAATCTATAAGCAAAGAGTGAATGACATTGTATTGGCACAATGATAAGGATTTTCTTAACTTTTCCTAAGCTAAACATTATGAAAAGAAAATTGAGAGAGCTAATGTTTGTAATAAATTCCAGCAGCTGTTAGCACAATACATTAAGTACTATTTTGAAATATTCTTAAAGGTCATTCAACCAACGACAAAACTGGCAAATACCTACCTAAAGCTTTCGTGATTTACGGTTAATTATAAATACTAACAAAGTGAGAGCACGGAAGCAGTGAGAAAATGAAATTTATAGCGATAGCAAGACAGCTATTACAAGTTATCGTGACGCATTTGAATAATTTTGATGTTAAAAATTGAGTTCAAGGACCTCCTTTATACCCACGAAATTTACACAACTTGTGAAGAAACAATAATTCAAGATTATTATGGCCTCAATACAACTGCATTCAAAAGATACACCGAAAAATTTGCAACCAAAAAAAGAAAAAATCCGCGTACCTTTAGCATCGCAATCAACACAATATTTATTGTCCTCATCCTTCAACATCTGCATCAATATGTTCTGACATCTGTCCTGGATCTGTTTGGCTCGATCTTTTTCACTTTTAGAAGACATTTCTTTGAAATATTATTAACAAACGATATCAAATTCAATGAAAATGGGTGGAATGCTTGTTTGTTGAAGGAAAGAGAAACCATAGAGATAGAGCTAAAATGACAGCAGATTTGATGAGTTGTGTTGTCATTTTACTCTATTATTTTTGACAGAATGAGAAAATCGCTAAATCAAGTAAAAAAAGCCTATTATCTTGAAACTTTCATAGTCAGTAAAGAATTAAAGTTTATATGAACGAAGTAACCTTATTTTTTCCTTTTTCTTTGAAAAAAAACAACTCTTTGGTTCAGAATGGACGTTCCTGAACGCACTACCCGTTGTCAACGTCACGTCAAAAAAACACTTTTCGACTGACTGGCAAGCATCTGTCAAAAATTGCAAATTTGCTTTGTTTTGAATACATTCGTGCACTTTCTCACTGGTCTAAAATCGTTGATAAATCGCAGTTATTCTTGTAAATAACAACGCAGAAAATTAATAAGTGACCGAAACAACCCATTGGGTCGAAAATAATTGAGTAATTGTGGAAAAGGAAATGTGTTGAACGCAATATTTTTGCAAATTTTAACATTACACAATGGGGAATCAACTTGTGGGTGTAGCTCCGTCGCAGATATATCCCGTAGAACATTACCTGAGCGACCATGTAGACCTGTCGTTCGATCAGAGGTATGATTCAATTTCATGTCAATATTAATAAGAATTTTGATAAAAATACTTGTAATACGTCCACGTCGTGTGAGCAAATTCAAACTTAAAATTAAAAAAATACTTTAAGGCTATCTACAAACATATTTCCATTAAATCAAAATAAAATTCTGAGTCAGTACAATCCTTTCATTATTTGTATATCATATCCTTTTATTATGATATCTGACTGTCATAGTTTGATACCATGTTGTCTAATAATAAAAATATATGATATCTTACACTTGACTCATTTCATAAAGAGTGGCCAGAGACAGCAATAAATAGAATAATTCTTATGAGTTGTGTCCCTTTGACTTTCCACGCCCACTTTATATGTGAGAGTATGGCAATAGATAGAATAGGAAACTGCAATGAGATACCAAAAGCCGACAAAAATAATGTCTCATTATCTTCCTGCCCTTGTCCCGTGTTACTCGGTGTCGGCTTAACGCATTTTGCATTCCATTCTCTTTTGTCAACCATCATGCTAGTATCTACTCCTTTTCTTTCATATCATTCCTCACACAATCTACCCTTTGTTTCCTTGGTCTTCCTCTAGCTCTCCATCCATCAATGTTTATAACAAAGGGTATCAATTTCAACACTCTTTTATTCATACTATTCATCCCTCCTCATCACATGCCTATTTTTGCAAAATTAATGTCTATTCATCAAAAATGTTAAAAATCCAGTTACCATTTAAAGATACATATTACAAATACTTTCTTTTTCTTTCCAGCCTTGGCTCAACCCGTTTCCTGAAGGTGGCTCGGGCTAGGTCCCGGGAGGGTCTGGTAGTGGTGAAGGTGTTTGCAGTTCATGATCCCTCACTGCCGCTAGCTGAGCATAAGGAGAGGATACTTAAGATCAAAGAGCAGCTGGCTTCGGCATTCAACTGTTTGCCTTTCCAGAGGGTTATTGTGAGTGTTTGTTTCTGAGTTAAGTGTTCCTTTAACCCTTGATCTGGATCCGCAAACTAAACTAAAGTTATCTGTAAAACATACACTTGATGTTGTTTTGTCGTGGATCTACATTCCAACAGTAAAACCAGATTGCACAGGTCCACATTTCAAAGGTTAATGAATAAATTGATGATGGTTTGCAAAAGTTACTGTAACTGTAGAGTATTGAGAGTACTTGGCGGAAACCTATATCTTTTAAATCTGTGGCCTTGATAGAGCTGATTAAAAATTAAGGCAGAAAATAAAAGTAAAGACTTATATCAGTAATGTCAGTGTAACTACCGTAACATGAAACAGTAATTTTGGAATGTAGAGCAAATATCAGTTTCATATCAAGTTGTACATGAGTATGCACGACAACCAATAAAGCTATGCAAATCCATTATAAGGGGATCTCTCATTGTATGGGAAATCTACACATAATGAGCTCATATTATACTGTAAATGTATAGCTTGATATGTCGCCGTGTGTACATTACCTGAAGTTATGTCAACTTTTCCAAAATTATTCTTTATCTGCCATACAAAAACAGACTGCAAGTCTATTAAACCAATAGATGGGATGCAAGTTTGCATGGATATGTCAATTTTTTCAATGGGAAATGCCATCAGCTACACAGCTGGTTTTAAATTTCAACAAGTACTAACCTCAAACTCAAAGCATTTATTTCAATTAGACCATTATGGCACTTTTGAAAGTCAAAAATACAAAAAAACAAAACAAAGCTACAGTCCCAGACACAAGACATAATAACTTGAGAAAGTACTGTAGTTGCCCATTCCCTAGCGTAGATCTCTATGGAGAAGAACAGGCAAGAAACTCCATGGACACTCTTTTAAATCAAAATATTGTTACAAAATCTTGGTTACATCATTCATGTTGAGATTATAGATATATGTGAGAACGATGTAGGAAGACGTGCACATTATGAGCGTCCAGAGTAAAACATTAAATCAACAAATTAAAATGAACCGTGGCAGCTAAGAGATGACCAGTCCCAACTGACAGCGCCCGATCACGAACAAGACGCGTGTATCGGCGCCATTCAACTCAACCATATTGAAGGGAACTAAATGACCCGACACACCCGCCACCATCAGCGAGACATTTGAGTGAGCATGACTTTCTCTCAGCCACCAAGGCATATTCAAGTCAATGAAAGATAACTAAATGCAAATGGTAGCTTAACAATACATGGTCCTCACATGTGCTATGCAATTATACAATACTAGGAGATGGAATCTATACAAAGCAAAGATACTTTTACAATCTTCTGCAGCTAGCACAATAATTAGCCCAATTAGTTTTCCCCTATGGTTGTGGAGCAGGACCAGCATTGAGCCAAGCATTTTTATCATCAATGTAATCCACCAACTTATAATATGCTTGCGTTGTTTGTTGTGTGCGTTTTATACAAGATTTAAATTTCGTCTCATTCAGTTGTAGAATGTGGGGAGGTATTTTATTGTAACATTTTAAACAGTACCCCATGAAAGATGAATCTACTTTAGCAAGCCTGAAACCTGGCTGAACTTGTTGGTCCCTATTTCTAGTAGTATAGTGGTGTCTGTCACCTCTTTTACTGAATAAATGCAGATTTTTCCTAACATACATGATATTTTCATAGATGTATTGACAAGGTACTGTCATGATATTAATTTCCTTAAACAGTTCTCTTAGAGAATCGCGTCTACGTAATTCATAAATGGCTCTGATAGCCCTTTTCTGCAGAATAAATATAGACTCGATGTCTGCAGCGCGTCCCCATAGTAAAATACCGTATGACATAATACTATGAAAATAACTAAAATAGACTAGCCTCGCCGTATCAACATCAGTAAATTGACGGATTTTCCTAACAGCATACGCTGCTGAGCTCAGCCGTCCTGCAAGAGATGTTAAATGAGGACCCCATTGTAGCCTTGAGTCGAGCGTGATTCCCAAGAAAACCGTTTTATCGACAAATTCTAGTTTCTCTTGATTCAATACTACGTCACAATCACGACTTTTGACATTTGGTAAAGCAAATCTAATGCACTTTGTTTTTTTCCCATTTAGAACTAAATTATTAGCGGTAAACCAATTATGAACCTGCAGTAGGGCGTTATTTACGTTGTCCAGATTTGTGGCACGTCTGTTTATCCTAAATATTAAAGAAGTATCGTCTGCAAACAACACCAATTGCGGGTAGTTGTCAAATAAATTGGGTAGGTCATTTATGTACACTAAAAAGAGGAAGGGACCCAATATCGAACCTTGTGGTACACCCATTTTTATTTTTAAACCCATTGAATTTACGCCATTTACTTGTACATGCTGCTGTCTATCATTCAAATACGATTTTACTAAACTGAGCGCAAGTTTACCTAAACCGTAATGCTCAAGTTTCAAGATCAGGGTTTCGTGATTTACGCAATCAAATGCCTTCGTAAGGTCACAGAAGATTCCTATGGCATCTTGTGCCTCTTCCCACGCAGTAAATATGTGTTTTAATAAAGTGACACCGGCGTCAGTCGTACAACGTCCTTTGGTGAAACCGTACTGTTGCTCGTGTAAGATTTTATTGGTGTTAAAATGGTAAAGCATTTGATTGAGCATTATCTTTTCAAACACCTTGCTGAAAACCGGCAACACGGATACGGGCCTATAGTTATTGGTATCTTTACTGTCCCCGGATTTAAAAAGGGGTATTACTTTACTGAATTTCATTAGATCCGGGAAGACCCCTTGATCCACGCACAAATTAAATATCAAGGCTAAATACGGTGCTACGGTGCAGTCTCAGTAATTGAGGTACAAGCTTTGATAGACATACCCCATAGATCTTCGGTTAATTTAATCTTGATTTGCTTAAAAGCTTTTATGATTGTTATGGGGTTTATATGCTGAAATTTAAATTCATTTGAACAGGCTGGAACGTTCGCTTTCAATAAATCAATAGAGAGCAAGGGAGAGGAATTTAAGGTTTCTGTAGTTTTAAGTGGGATACTGGTAAAGAAATTTACGAATTCTTGAGCAACTTCATTATTAGAGTTCACGAGGCCACGTGAGGTCTCTAATGTTATGTCATTACTTTGTTTTTTACTTCTATTTGTTTCACTGTTGATAATTTTCCAAACTGTCTTAATTTTGTTATCAGCTGATTTAATCTTGTTGCTTATAAAGAGGGATTTAGCTACCTTGCAAGAGTTTAAAAAAATTTTCGAGTAAGTAGCAACATATTTACTAAAAGTTTATGTGTTATTATAAGGCTTAAGGCCGTACAGCTCAAACAAACGTTCCCTACTTTTCCTAATACCCTGTGTTGCCCAGTCACTAAAAATAAACCTTGGGCCAATAGTTTTTGTTTTCTTTTTTAAAGTATTATTGAACTCGGCGTGCACTACCGAAAAGAATTCTTTATACAATTCATTTACATTGTTTCTAATATGGCCTGGTATATTTAGTTTGCTTATTAAATTAAACACCTTATCATCATTTCATTTTCATCTTTTTCCAGCTTACAGACAAAGCTGGTCTCCTAATGCGCGAGTACTGTAAGTGCAGCGTCTACGATCGCATGTCCACGCGACCATTCCTCACTACTCTTGAGAAGAAATGGATCACATTCCAAGTATTGTATGCACTACACCGCATGCATAAACTTGGAATTTGTCATGGTGATATTAAGGTAAGCGCTTGTGAATTTTCATAATACATAACATCACGCCCGTAATCCCCGAAGGGTTAGTCAGAGGTGTCCCGAATAGTAACAACCAACATTTCGCCAGTTGTCTTTGTCAGTCCCATATAATAGGGGACGAGCCTATTGCTATCAATCAGGCTCAAATCTAGACTCTGTGGCTGATACTGAGAAATTCCTGAAGGAAGAACATATTAATCTTCATATTGAAATCGTTCTATCCTCACTCCACACATCCATCTCCACATTCTCATCTCTGCTACATGCAATCGTTTAACATCCATCTTTATCCACAGCCCATGAGTCCAGCATTCTGGTCTTATATTTTTTATTATTCGTCACAAAACTCACAAATATTTCTAATATCCTCTTTTTCCAGTTAGAAAACGTAATGGTAACCTCCTGGCTATGGGTGCTGCTCACAGACATCGCGTCGTTCAAGCCCACCTTCCTGCCTGATGACAACCCGGCCGACTTCAGCTACTTCTTCGATACCTCTCGCAGGAGGCTTTGCTATGTGGCGCCCGAGAGATTTGTTAGGGCGCCCGACCCGCACAATAGGCCTGCCGTAAGACGAAAAAGCTTTCTTTTCATTAGATTTTATGCTATAAACAGGGTTTAAAAATCGGCTAATAATTTTTGAGGCGAATAACAACTTATTGAGCTACTAACTACTTGGTTACAAAAACAATAACTTAGTAGTGATTAAATATTTTTAGCACAATTATATTATATGAGCTACATAAGGCAAGGATCTATATAAACTAAATAATGGCTGCTACTATAGGATAGCAAATATATTAAACAGGGCCAATGAAATAATAGGTGAGGTATTCAAAATAATTACTGGCGGCTAATATTTCAAATGTTTATCTAAGGTGGAAGCTCCAGGGTAGCCCGCGAAATTCAATTTTTCTTACGTTTTTTGCAATTTGCAGGCCATTGCTAGGTTGTATGTTGATTAAAAAATTGCTCGCGACTGTAAAACTTATGTAGTTATAGAATTATAATCATCAAAATCATCAATACAACCCTCCAAGCTCATAAAGGTGCAGGAATTACTTTTTCAAGGTCAAAGTCATTCCTGCACCTTTATGCGCTTTGAGGGTTGTATTGATAATTTAGCACTGGCCTGCAAATTGCAAAAAAACGTAAGAAAATTTGAATTTCGCGGGCTACCCTGGAGCATCCACCTTAATTAATCATTATGGGCGGCATGGGCACCGGGCCATAGGCCGACGAAGGAGGCCGGCGGAGGCCCGGCACTTGGGGGGGCGACAGAAGTCAAAGAACACTTTATTATACTCTCTTATTTAATATGCGAGCGAAGCGACGTCTTGGAGTCGTAGCAGGTTCTAAATCACAGTTAATTTCATAAAACAACCTCATTGTATAATTTATGAAAGCCTGTTTTCTACTATTTATCCGCCGTCAAGTTGTCGCACACAACAATCAATTCAGTTGCCACACCAAAAAATCACTGCCAATTTAAATTTAAACAAAGCTTACAACTCAAAATAAAATTGCTACTTTATACTTAAAATGCTACTTTACTGCCAACCTATTATTTTTGCTACCCATTTTAATTTTTTTTAATCCCTAAATTAGATTAGTTTGTCGCCGCGTTAAATACATGCCTTAATAATCTATCTCATAGCTGTCAGTTGGCATGGCAGACCGCGTAGAAGATGGCGGGACGATCTGGACAAGACTAGCGACCAGGGGTCCAGATTGGCCCTGGATCGAAACAACTGGAAGTCATGGGGAGAAAATAATAAAAAGGAAACAAGTGTTGTTTCCTTTTTATTATTTTTGTTCAATGTTTCCCAACGTATTTTTTTTTTAATGCTTTTCTATAAAAGTAATTATGAATTACTACCGCTTTTTTTGCTTGTGACTTCGCTCCCGTTATGTCCGGAACTAACCCACGGGCACGTTTTCAATGTAGCCTATGACACTCGGGGATAATGTAACTTCCCCTTTTTTTTTTTTTTTTTTTTTTTTCGGATGGGAAATCATCAAATGACTTCTCCCGCTCTGGGCGGAGCAGGAGGGAGTGTCAGACTTTTACTGACTAAAACCCATCCATGTTCCTTCATCGCCCTTTGTGTTCCGGGGCCACGGTATCTCTTTCGAATAGTCCCGCAACCCCGGCAGGCATCGGTCCTTTCGGACCCCTTCCTTTTTGCTGACTCTCTTTGAGGCGCGCGTGGAACACGAACGCGCCGTCGACACGGCCTGTCGTCATGAGACGGACGGACGGCGAGCTAGCCCATAGCCCACCGTCCACAGGCCCGCGCCTACGGTGGCCGGGGGCCACGTGGTGGCCCCCGACGCCCGGGGCGTCTCCCGCGGCGGCCGGGACGCTGTGAGGTTCTCTCCCTCTCACGTTCCGCCACCTCCTTCTCTAGCATTACTGCTTCGCAGAAGGAGGTGACGGCGTCCCATTCCGTCTCGCTCCGGACCATGGCTTGCACCAGGGCCGGACGCGAGAGGTCGCCGCCGCCAATCGCCGCTTCGAGGACACGGCGGTGCTCCGCCCACGCGGGGCACACCTCCACCGTGTGCTCCACCGTGTCCTCCGGTCGATCCTCGCAGTGGAAACACCCGGGCGTTTCCTCCCGCCCGATTCGGTGCAGGAACCTCCCGAAACCACCGTGATGTAACTTCCCCTTAGGGCAAGAATTTTCGGAATCGGATTTGTAGATCTGAAGATTACCCCCCCCCTACATACAAACTTGAAAACCTACATAGAAATTTTACTTCTTTATATATTATAGTGTAGATGAATTTGGCGGTGAGACTTACCAGACGATTGTATAATAATAAATAATATGTCTAGAGACAAAATAAAAACGTTTTATAAAATACAATATGATTGAAAACAAAACCACATCGACATTTTCTCTGTTCCAGGGTGATGATAGAATGGGTGGTCTGTTACTGAGTGAATCACCCTGTAAAGTTGGTGAACTTGTACCGAGTATGGACATATTTTCGGCTGGGTAAGTTTCGCTTAACTTTTATAATGAAGGATCGTTGAGATAACCTGTGAAATTCATTATTTTCTAGCGCTTTCATAATTTCGATCTTTATACTCTTGTTTGTCTCTGAAACTGGTTCGGGTCGGCTCGGCATAATAGGGAATATGCACGTAATTTTTTCTTCACTTAAATCAATAAAATACAGTATTATCAACCCAAGAAACGTATTAAAAATTTAATTTAAACTACTTCTTGTCGCACAAAAATAACATTAAACTCCTGCAATTTTCTACGACAGTTCAAACGTCCGTAGCTGTCGCGGCTATGACGTGACGTCATTTTCCACAATCTGCCTTGTTTACATCTAATTTTTTGGCCATTACATTTAATTTTTGTTTTATTCAAGTAAAAATTACAATAACAATATTATAATGAAATCTTTGTGAAATTTTAAACACTTTTCAAACAAAAGTGTTTTTTGACACATAGACTTTGACGTTACTACCGGCGTTATCGAGGACGATGCGTTTTGAGAATGCGTTCCGTTTCACCAAAAACATGCTACATAAAACACATTGTAAAATAAGTGATTTATTAGAAACTTAAACAAGTGTACCACAATGTTTTTATGCCAATACAAGGCATTTTTAACAAACAAAAAGAATTTTGTATTTCATGCATATTCCCTATTTGAGCTGAACCGAGCGATTATTTGCCGAACATATTTTGCCGCTCGCATAGCCGGGCGGCCAATCATACCGACCGGAACATTTGTGTAGCACCCCTCAGATGTAGTCTTCATATTAGTCATTTTAATAATTAATTCACCTTGTAATTTTATTTCAATAATTGACTGGGTTTACAAATTCTTTTGCGGCTATCTTTCCCAACAAAACCAGTATTTTCCCCTATGTTAATAAGGGATCATTCTATTTCCCTCCAGCTGCGCCCTCCTAGAACTCTGGAACGACGGCACACCAGCACTGGACCTGCCAGGTCTCCTAGCCTACCGCAACGGCGAAGACCGGCCCCCTACCATGACGCTTACTACTGAAGAAACGCAGCTCAAGACCTTACTGCACTCCATGACAGAACGGAACCCGAGAGATCGGAGGACCGCTGAGCTGTATCTGGATGAGGCTAGAGGGAAGTCAGTAGAGTATTTTATTTATGTGTCTTCACAAACGCGTTCTTCTTCAAGCTTAAGGTCCTGCGTATGATTTATGACAATCTTAACACATGAAGATACTGCTCCCTTGTTTTAAACACAAATAGATAACTCCACTGATGTCTATTTTAACCCACAAACAAAAAAGAAGGGTGTTATAAGTTTGTATCCGTGTGTCTGTCGGTGGCATCATAGCTTCTGACCGGATGAACCGATTTTGATTAAGCTTCTTCATTACCTATTACAAAATGCAGCAGGTAAAAAATTACAGCTATTTTTTTGTTTCAGATTATTCCCCGAATACTTCTACTCCTTTCTCCAATCATACATGCTGATATTCTCCGCCCAGCCCATTCTACCGCCCGACGAAAAAATACTCCGCATTCACCAAGACATACGCAACATTATCAAGATCTTTACCCAGCCATCGGACACCAGAAACTACCAAGACTTGGTCGAGGAAACCACAGACCATCAAAACATAGACAATATAGACAAACTTAAAGATAAGTTTAAAGTTCTGAATGTGAATACGACGGACTTTGATGAAGATGATGATAAAGCGCCGGAGAGGAAACTGATGGGTCCTGATAGTGAGGGGTTGATTCTGATAACGTCTTTGGTGACGTCGTGTATTCGAGGATTGCATCACTGCACCTCGAAGTTGTATAGTTTGGAGATTTTGCAGCTGTTGTGTGAGAATTCTAGCTCGGAGACCATTCTGGATCGCATTTTGCCGTATATTGTAAGTTTATTTCTTTATTATCTGAGTGTGTGTGTGTTGTATACTCTAAGTGAACCCTATAAAAACTTTTGCGAGTTTGTAATTCATAACTGAAGGCCAGTTTTGTCGTAATTCTAAGAAAGGATTTAACAAGGTTTATCGGTAGACCTTTGTTTTCTTAATTCGAAATAGTTTTATAGTATTTGGAACCTTATTCCGCATATCCTAAAGTTCTTAATGTTTTTTTAATCCTTCAAAACCGCGTCTGAGTGGTCAGTTTTGTTTAAAGAACTTACTCTAGTGGGAATAAAGTTCAAAATAAGCTGGCTAAGAGAATTCGCTTGGTCTAGTATCACCGATTTCAGGAATGCAGCCAATCACCAATCACCCTGTATTTGGAAATCGTAAGTATAACTTATTGCTTATGAATGTGGGTTTACGATAAGAGGAAGATCAAAGAAACGATGGATGGACTGTGTGAAGGATAATACGGCAAGAAAGGTACGATTCATGTAAAAAAAATGTTATCTTTCAGATCCACCTGTCGCACGACAGCGTGTCCCGCGTGCGCGCGTGCGCAGTAGGTACGTGCGCGCGCGCTGTGGCGCTCGTGCGCGCGCTGCCCAACGCCGACTGCAACGTGTTCCCCGAGTACATCCTGCCCGAGCTGGCACCCAGGGCCACAGACCCCAGTGTGCCTGTCAGGATCGCTTATGCTAATAATATTGGTGAGTATCAATCTTCAAGGTTAAGCAACCTTTGCCGAGGTCGGTCCGTGGATGGGTGACCATCACGAACATACTGAGATCCCTCTGTGCTTTGGAAAGCACGTTAAGCAGTTGGTCTCGGCTGTTATTTGTAGATCTTTGACAATCGTGACAGGTCGTCAAATGGCCGAAAGTCTAACATAATTATCAGTCTAACCAAAGAAGAAAAAAAAAAGTTTGTTTATTGGCATTAAAATAAAAGAAAACATATTAAAACAAAACTTTAATGCCAAAAGGGACCCCAGCCAAGCATTATGCCAGTTGGCAAGGTAGTCCACCTGACGCGATTTTCAGCTGCAGCCCACGAGTGTCATATACTCGAAAATTCCACACAATAGTTCTGTTCAAACTTTATGGCGGCTCGGAAGTTAGCTGCGAGTGACGGTCTGCGCAGGTATATAACAGTTCAAACTTCATTGCGACTCAAAACATGTAACGTAAACTGGGCAGAACACAATTTTAATTATCAGCGGGTATGCATTTTTAGGGTTCCGTACCTCAAAAGGTAAAAAAAGACCCAGCCAGCACAATCTGAGTAAGTTTAGTTTAACTTTAGTCCTCTAAAAACTAATTGCTGAATAAGACTACTATAATTAGCTGGTTTGGCGCTTACCAGACGTTGTTATGTCCTAGAACCAAAAATTCGAAGACATGTGACATCTACCAACCCGCACTGGGCCCGCGTGGTGGATTATAGCCCATTCCCTCTCATTGAGAGGAGGCCATGTCCCAGCAGTGGGAACATTAATAGGCTGATGATGATGATGAGACGTTATTCAAGCAATTTGGGCACAAAATTATTCTGCTAATAGCTGTGTAAAAGCAACGTAACAGATGAATAATTTTTGAATAATTGTACGACAAGCTGAGTATCGTCTGCATAAAAGCAATTAGTTCTTTTATACAAGTATTATAGCTCTGTTAGCTAGTGAAATGGTTTTTTTAATTTTTTGCAATTAAGGGTTTAAAAATAACCTTGTAAGACTTTTAAAAGAATATTATAACGATTTCGTTATTGAAATTAAGTATTTGAGTATGAAATTCCACATAATTATAATAGGTTATGTTATTCATTATGGCGGTTCTCATTCTGACTAAAATCTGCTTGCACAGCGGCTTCTCGTCTTATGTCTGCATAACAGATCTTATGTATCCACTTATTAAGCTGTTCTCTGGTTAAAAGTGATTTTCACACAACATAATTTTGCGATAACTGTTCTATAATCACACTCATTCGTACTGTAAAACAAACAATTAGGATTCAATCATTAGTACAAAAAATCTCGGGTCTACTAGCAAAACTCCTGGCAATCTTTGATTGACGACAACTAATAATTCTCCTAAGTATTCTAGAGATATTTTTTTTATTTATGGCCCGTTGTTTAAAGTTATTACGAAATATTAAATTCTTTTCATATTCCGTTTCACTTTTTACAAAATTAATGGTACTCTCATCACTATCTTCAGACGTCTGAATTGATTCATAATCTTCAATCTAGATTCATAATCATTTCTTACGGAACCCGTTTCTATCGATGGTCGAACTTGATTTGTACTTGGATCAAATGAACTGGAAGAACTTGTTTCAGCCGTTATTTTGGCATAAATAGAGTTTCTTTTTATGTTTTCATACTCCCGCAAGCACTTTCTTCGTATGCCTCCTGTTCTTTTTCTATTTTATTATATTTCCATGAATTGGAGTAGTTCTTTGGATTTTTTTAAAGTTGGCTATTTTTCACAATTTAACCAGCGTCGCGCATTTAGTCGAAATGTCAAACTACTAGCCGCTAAATGCTTACTAATGTTGCAGAATAGTTCTTCTAGCTTTAAAAACGTCTTCTTTTCGTGAATACCTAGCAAACTTCTGCATAAGAATCTGTTACTATTGCTTTTATCACAATTAGCTGCACATGACGGTATTTCGTACTCATAGCGGTATAAAGTAGTTATAACTGCTATCCTAATTTATGTTAGTTTACTATATGCTTCATAACAGAAACAACACCAACTTTATACAGCAGCTGAACAACAGTCAAGATGTGATGTGTAATACAACTAAAAGAGAACAGAGCCTAAATTATCCAGCATCATGCTTGATAGTGGAATTTTATACCAGTGTTATACAAAAGGTTACACAAACTCTTGAGTAACAGGTCTGTTTATGATGACTATTCAGCCTTAAGAAATAAAATCGGTATATTACAGAGCTAACTCATCTAAAAGCATTATTGCAGCAAAAAAAAACTTTAAAACAGAACTTGGCAATACACTCAGCTTCTATACATTTATAATAAAGCTTAAGCCTGCATAAGGTTAAATTGTTGGCCAATTATCTGACTTGTGTGCTGCCTGGGGAACCCTTATTTCAAAGCAACATTCTTTCGGCAGCTAAACTAGCGGAGACGGCGGTACGTTTCCTGGATCAGACGCAAAACATGGTGGAGAAAGAAGCTGCCAACATTAACTACGAGACTGAACTGTTGGCGCTGCATGAAATGGTATGTATCTCATTATGTCTTACCAAAGGACTCGGTTGTGGACATGGGCGTGCGCCCCTAAGAGGCAATTAGGCAAAGCCTACCCTACCAACTGGGCATTCATTATAACGAACTAACTATGTAATAAAATATCACAATAAGTACAAAATATAAAAAAAAAGTTCAAACTCCTGTTAGAATACTTATAGCAAGTCGCTCCCGCGTCACGCAACTAACACTTTACTGGAAGTTACTACAAAGGTTGGAGCTCCGCCGGACAGGCAAGCACTGGACTTGCCTTAAACCCATTGATAATTTTACGCACACATTGGCACATTGGTGCATATTTTCGTGTGTATAAACTGCACACATGTATAGATTGCAGTAATTTTAGGGCGGTAACTCCTGCGAGTGTAGCTGGGCTGTGATTGGCTGCTACAACACAAGGCCAGGATTCAAGGTGGATGTTCTTTAGCCCGCGAAATTCAAATTTCCTTACGTTTTTTGCAATTTGCAGGCCAGTGCTAGGTGCTAGGTGCTAGTGTATGTTCAATGTTGATTAAAATAATGATTCCTGGGGGTTATTGGCGCGTATTATTATTATAATAATCAATAATATTATTGTTATTATATTTTACTTCATGGGTGTCGTTTTTGTGGTTTTTGGGGTTGGTGATAATGAAAATGAGGTCAAAATGAAAATCCAAGATGGCGCCGATGAAAATTTACAGTTTTTTCTTCATGGGTGCCGTTTTCGAGGTTATTGGGGTTGGTGATAATGAAAATGAGGTCAAAATGAAAATCCAAGATGGCGCCGATGAAAATTTTCGGTTTTTTCTTCATGGGTGTCGTTTTCGAGGTTATTGGGGTTGGTGATAATGAAAATGAGGTCAAAATGAAAATCCAAGATGGCGCCGATGAAAATTTTCAGTTTTTTCTTCATGGGTGTCGTTTTCGAGGTTATTGGGGTTGGTGATAATGAAAATGAGGTCAAAATGAAAATCCAAGACGGCGCCGATGAAAATTTTCAGTTTTTTCTTCATGGGTGTCGTTTTCGAGGTTATTGGGGTTGGTGATAATGAAAATGAGGTCAAAATGAAAATCCAAGATGGCGCCGATGAAAATTTTCAGATTTTTCTTCATGGGTGTCGTTTTCGAGGTTATTGGGGTTGGTGATAATGAAAATGAGGTCAAAATGAAAATCCAAGATGGCGCCGATGAAAATTTTCGGTTTTTTCTTCATGGGTGTCGTTTTCGAGGTTATTGGGGTTGGTGATAATGAAAATGAGGTCAAAATGAAAATCCAAGATGGCGCCGATGAAAATTTTCAGTTTTTTCTTCATGGGTGTCGTTTTCGAGGTTATTGGGGTTGGTGATAATGAAAATGAGGTCAAAATGAAAATCCAAGATGGCGCCGATGAACACTTTTTTTTGCTATCATTATTTCGTGGCCTACCCTTCGTGGAATACTACTGCACGCCTCTGGTTGTGGACTTTTGGAGGTCAGATAGGCAACGCTCCACGTACAATACTAAACTGTAAAATACTAATAGTGTATTCAGCTGCATCCTGTTACACTGGAAGGCAAGTCCAACTTTTTCGAAAATGCGAAAAAGTTGGATAAGTGGTCCTGGATGGGTGTTGGTTGGTAAGTTGGTTGGTTGCGCAGATAATGTGGATGGTTTTTGACCTCTTGACGTCTAGTGGCTGCAAGCGCAACTTCTGAGCGAGGAGTATTGCCTTCGTGGGTACGATTCTCGGGACGAGTTAATGTTCTTAGGGTTCCGGACCCAATATTAATAACTGGCTCGATATTAATAACTGCAACAGGTAGACGCTTGAAATATTCACAGAATTACTAGTTAGTTATATTCACTTTAAAAATAAATAGTTAAAATAAATACAGGGTTAGTTTTCAATGAGCAGCCAAAATTTAAAATTAAGATCTAGATATCAAACCAAAAGTGCATTTCAAATATTATTGTCGAAAAATTTAAAATAAAATAATAGCATTCATTTGAAAATGTCCTAAAAATTTCCTAAATCATAATCCTAGTGGGAATCAATGCACTTGTAAGCAAGCATGCACCGCCAAATGTATGTGTGTGCAAACTGCTACCTATCTAGGTTGTTGAACTGAATTGTGCTGTTGCAATATCCACACGTTCGCTTTTTAGTGGTGGACAGGAATGAAATTTTATTTTAAAAAATGTTTTTTTTTTCATTATATCGAAAATATTATCGATTCTAAACCATCTCTGAAAATTTGGCCGGTCATTGAAAACTAACCCTGTATTTCCCATACAACGAACGTGATTTTTTTGCAGTTTTGTCCTAATGTTGTATCATTATCTATACAACATTAGGACAAAACTGCAAAAAAATCACGTTCGCACACGAAGGGTTCCGTACCATTGTACGGAACCCTTCGTGCGCGAGTCCGACTCGCACTTGACCGGCTTTTTTTTTGAGCAAGCCTTATTCTGCTTTTATTGATTTGCTTCTGATAGTTTCCACTGAGTAATCTTTTATTTTTTGTCATTCAGGTACGATCAACAGTATCGTATTTACTGACGGATTCGCAAGCAGTGGTGAAGCGGGCTCTTGTAGAGAACGGAATCACAAAACTTTGTATATTCTTCGGAAAACAAAAGGGTAAGTATTTTCCCATATACTTCTTATCTTCAACAAAATATTGCATATTTTCTATATGAGTTTTATTATATCTGGACTTATTTTTTTTTCAAAAATCCAGAAACTGGTAAGATTTATTTTGAAATGTTTCGCAATCATTTATCATCCATAGTCAGTGCTAAGACTAAAGCCTGGTTTCCGCCAAAGCGGAGCCGAGCGGAATGGTTCCAAAACGTGCAAGATTCGACCAATCATGGGAGACACGTAGACACGGAGAGTACTGTCCAATGTGAATTTTAACCAATAGTCAAGTGCAATTAGACAAAAAGGTGGAACGAAATTTATAGAGGTCGGATTTTCATGGGACTTTTTATTGAGTTCCTAGCACCATCGATGTAATACATAATGGAATGCAGTAAAGAATCTAGTATTGAGTTGTGAAGGTGAGAAGGCAAGGTTGTAAAAAAATTTTTCGCTGTTGGCGACTATTTTTCCCTTGCAATGTTTTTTTCCGGCTTCAATGTGATTCGTCAATTCCCGTGTATATCTGCTCTCTACTCCGCTTTGGTGAAAACCGGGCCTAAACCATTTCCGAACGTAGCTTTTTATGTACCGCTCCGTAACAAACGTGATCAGTGGAAATTGTGTGTTTGCTGCCTGGCTAATAATAGCTGTCAGTGGCGTGTCTAGGTGTCAGTGGCTCGACTATACAGGGTGTCCGGTAATTAATGGATAACCTTGAAATGGCTTATAGTAGAACTTATGGTCATTTAGACAAAAAAAAAGAAAAAATACTATCATAGGTAGTACCTGTAAGCAAGTTCATTTATTTTGGAAAATTAGAATTTTTAAAGAAAGTTTAAACACAAGATGTTTAAACTTTCTTTTCACACCACCTGCTCGAAAATGTCAAATTATATGTCAAGCAACCTTAACCTAAAGTGAGTCATTAGTGGCCGGGGGCACAGCCGGTCAATAATGTTGTACTGGATTTCATTATGACCCGCTGGTCAATAATGTGATTTGAATTTGGAATCTCACATGCTCAGCTAAATTGGCAGTATAGTACTAACAAACACCCTTTGGTGCCAGAAAGAGGAAAGCTATTCTCGATACCCTTACTACGCGTGGATGATATTCTCGATTTCCTACAAAATCATAACGACTGCTTCATCATATAAGAAAAAAAAAAACTTCAAATATATATGAAAAAAAAAAAAAAAAAAACCGTTTATTCGTGGTGACATCGTATTAATACATAAAATGTTACTTCTGCCAAACTGTAAAGCAGTTTGTTAGCAGATGTAGCTCCCATATAAAACAACATCTACTTTTATGTTACCACCACTCTAGGTACTTTTCCATCAATATAACGAACTAAACTACGTTAACTAAAACTAAACACTAATATTTTACAATAGCACAAAAGGCTGACCAGTAGTGAATTGAAATGCCACAAAAATTAAAAATGCTAATAAATAAATAAAATTCATTAAACTTTATTTTAGACCAAATTCCATAGTTTTGTTAGTATTTTGCAAACATGAGTGACCAATAATTTTAAAATAATGTCCGTTTCAAGTAGATTTGATAATGGTACAATTAGTAATTGTATCTGCCTTAAATAGTGAATTATTGCTATTAATGTAGACAAGGAGAAAAAATTACTGAAGCAAAAAAAATTTAATATGGTCCCCCAATGTTATGCGGGCCCTACATCTGCGGATGAAATTTTTTTATTAGTTTTTTTTCGTATTTTTTTCTGAATGGTCATGAGTTCTGCTATGGGCCATTTCAAGGTTATCCATTCGTTGTCGGACACCCTGTATATACACAACAAGCCCTTAGGACAAGCAGACTGATCAGAAACCCTAACATCATGAAGAGTAGTAGATTAAAAGGCCAAGTCAAGCTTGTATGAAAGTACCCCCAAGTTGAGCTATTATGTCATAGTTCAATGCTTAATGTAGGAAAAGAGACTTTAAAGTGTGTAGTAGCTACGGCTTAAGGTCGTCACATATGGCGTGGTGCTGCGCGGTTTTCACTGCCAAACTACTATGAACATTGTACGTCTTCAAATAAAGTCGCAAGTCAAATAAATAACCTGTGTTCTTGAAGGAGCACTTAGTTTTTATTACCTTTCAGTAGGTGTAATGTGTGTGTCTTGGGCGAGCTTGAATCCCTCGCTACACTCAGGAGTCTTAAGTGCCTCGCTTTGCTCAGGAGTTAAGTTAGAGCTAGCCCCAGGAACCTTCATTGCTTTCTGGCTTCAAATAGAGCTTGTGACATAATACACCGCTGTAATCCCTTGCTCAATATCTACTAGTATTATAACTTTATTTCAAGAACGGTAACGTTTATATTTGTTTGGCAGCGACAACTGCACTGTATTGCCTCGCCAGATGTAAACCGGCCCTGTTTGACCATATTTTAAATAAATCATATCCGTCTTACAGCTAACGACGTGATCCTATCCCACATGGTAACATTTCTGAACGACAAGGAAGAAGCGGCTTTACGAGGGTGTTTTTTTGAGCGAGTGGTGGGCGTCGCTGCCTATGTCGGGCACCACGCTGCGCCTATACTTGTGCCTTTACTACAACAGGTACTGTAATCTGTTCATACCCATCTACCTCTTCCCTACTTTGGAGTCGACTACAATGATAAAATACATAGTAGAGTGTTATTGGGCATTGGTGTCGATTCTATTGAGCACAAACTAAACTTAATTTAGGCAATTGCTATCTTTTTCTCTCTAATAAAACGAGAAAGAGACGGACGTAATTTAGAGCAAATTTAGTTGAAACTAATACTTCTATACAAATGTAGGGTGCACGTAAAAACATGTCGACTAAAAACACGGTGAAGCGCAAGGCATGAACTAGTTTGACATTTCTAACTTAGTTCATAGCTATAGCCGTCCTTTTCTCGCACTGCCTTTTAATAAAAGATAGCAATAGCCTAAATTAAGTTTAGTTTGTGCACAACAGAATCGACACCATTACCTACCAATTTTCTATCCAGAATACTGAAATTAAATTAGGTTATTCAAGGCTAGAAGTTTTCGAATACATGTGTAATTGCAAAAACCACGCTAACCCGCCTGCCTTAAAAGCAAGAGTGAACACGAACAGGCATCTTCTGGGCACGCTCGTTTCATCATAGACCTCATCCATCGCTTTCCATCAGGCGTGATCGAGGTCGAGAGCAGGCCCATTTTGCAATAAAAAAAGGTTTGAAGTAAGAATAATCAACCTACGATGTTATTTCTACTGTGACACAGGTTTCTTCTCTGTGAGTAAATCAATTTAGCATAAGAAGAAATTAAATTGAACAATCTAGTTAAATTTTTAGCTTAAAAAATGCATTTATTCTTCCCTTTAAAGACCCGTCGATTCCTTCTTCGAAAAGACAGAATATGTTTCTCCTTTTAATTGATAATCACATGTTTCAGGGTCTAACGGACCAATCGGAGTGGATAATAGCAAAGGCTCTCAGAGCTACCACCAACTTGGCAGAGCTTGGCTTACTGCCCAAACAAGCGCTGTGCGACCTTGTAGCGGAGAGCGCTGTGTTCCTGGCGCATCCTAACTTATGGGTAAGTTTAAAGATATACCTACTAAACTGAAATAGTTTGTGTAGGTGTGAGAGAATTCACTGACTAGAATCTTTGAAATAGTGTCTTACTGTGATTTGATTTATTTTTCAGATCCGTCACGAAGTATGCGGCTTGGTGTCTTGCGTGTCGAGTCTCCTGAACCCAATCGACGTGAACTGTAAGATATTGCCGTTAGTGTGGCCACACCTCAAGCACAAACTTATACAGGTAACAACGTTAAAAATATGTAACGTTTAAAAAATAAAGTTAAAGATAATATAAGTCAGATGTGTTAACTTAGATCATGGTCTACCTGTCTACTAAATTGTATCGAAATCTGTCCAGCCGTTAAGGTCTCAAAAGGTTGTAGACAGAGTTATTTTTGTTCTTTTTTGGAATTGATATTAGTTTATGTAGGAAGACACATCATATTCTATGTTCTATAATGCCTGTTTCCTCCGTGCTTCGGAAAGCACGTTAAGCTGTTGGTCCCGGCTGTCATTTGTAGATCTTTGACAGTCGTTACAGATAGTAGGTGGCCCGAAAGTCTGACAACCAGTCTTACCAAGGGGTAATGTATTACGAAGTACTAACTGGGTTGTGGAGGTCAGATAGGCAGTCACTCCATGTAAAATACTGGTATTCAGCTGCATCCGGATAGACTGGACCCCGACGTAGTTGGGAAAAGGCTAGGCAGTTATGTTCTTGATTGTTCTATATTGGCCAGGTTGAAAGAGCAGAACTTCTACTAGAGAGCCTATCGGAGCCAATCCCGCGTAAAGTGCTGGATGCTGTGCTGCGGCACGGAGATGTGGACCGACTGGTGCACACCTTACGAGAGAGGAGGAACACGAGGGTCAAGGTAACATCACTTTAAATAGCGCTTTAGTTGTTAGAAGGGGTAGGGGGCCATCCATAAATTACGTCACATGAATTTCATGATTCCCCCCCCCCGCCTCCTCTCCTTTTCTCCTCTCTAACGAATCGAATATACGGACGAAACGTTAGAGACTAGGGCCTCAGAGCTGGTCACATTGTAAGACTCCCCCCTCCCGGGTGTGACGTCACATTATTTTGCTATTTTACATGGTCTTGCAGATAGAGTTGAAATTATTTTTAAATTTTTCTTCAATAGTTCATTTTTTGTGTTTTAATATTTAGATTAGATTTTGACCTGTAAATTGCAAATAACGTAATAAAGTTGGAATTTCGCTGGCTACCCTTGCTCTTCCCTTTTAATTGTTATCATTTTCTGAACATCTAATTAATCCAGCCACCAGGTTGTAGTTGAGATTTTTGATTGAAGATCGTTTTACTTGACTAGAGAACTGAATTTTATACGTCACTCTTGTGACCACTAGATGGATTGTGAGGAATGATATGAAGTAAAAAGGAGTGACGATTGACAGGGGAGAATGGAAGAAAAAAACCCGGCCAAGTGCGAGTCGGACTCGCGCACGAATGGTTCCGTACCATTACCTATACAACATTAGACAAAACGGCAAAAAACACGTTTGTTGTATGGGAGCTTAAATATTTATTTTAATTTAATTATTTATTTTTAAAGTGAAAACACAACTAAATATTCTGTGAATATTTCAAGCGTCTACCTGTTGCCGGTATTAATATCGAGCAAAAAACGGCAAAAAAAACACGTTTGTTGTATCGGAGCCCCACTTAAATATTTATTTTATTCTTTTTTTAGTATTTGTATTTGTTATCATAGTGGCAACCAAAATACATCATCTATGAAAATGTCAACTGTCTAGCTATCACTGTTCATGAGATACAGCCTGGTGATAGACAGACGGACAGTCTTAGTAATAAGGTCCCGTTTTTACCCTTTGGGTACGGAAGCCTAAAAACGTGTTGCGCCGACCCCGAGTAACTTGTGACAAGGGCGGGAAGATGATGCTTGTGACCAAATCAGTCGCTAATGTTGTCGTTATTATTACAGGTAAAACAAGGTACAGTGCCGCAATACTCTGAAATGGGGCAGCAACTCAGAAACTTGTTCAGGAGACTTGCTTCGGATGGTAAGTACAGCTGGCCTACCATGACGTCTTAAAGCAGGATCGTTTTAATCATGTATGTGTTGTGTGGGAAAGAGATGACGCTAGACGTCCTCTATAGCTCCGTCTCTTACCCACACTGGAACAAGATTAAAACGATCCAGCTTTAAGACGTCATGGTAGGCCACCAGTACAATAATTATTTGATCTGATGAAGCAGAGATTCAATCTCTGCTTTGGAACGTTTGTGTCGCTTGTCCCCCATACCATACCTAAGTAGTAAGTACTAATGCTGTAACATGATAATATTGTAAAAAAAAAGAGTAGCCATGGAGTTTCTTAACGGTTTTTTAGGGTTCCGTAGTCCTGACAAGGAACCCTTATAGTTTCGTCATATCCGTCTGTTCGTCCGTCTGTCCGAGGTTTTGCTAAGAGACTTAGTACTAGAAAGCTGTAATTTTGTAGAGGTGTGTCTGTTAATCTCTGTCAATTACGCCGACAAAAAGGAATTTTTTTTTTTTGAAAATATTTTTTTTCGTCATCTATCCCATGCTAATACTATTTTTCGATTTAATGCTCCATTTACGAAATATTAAACTTTAAAGTACAAATATTTGTTTCAGTAACAAAGGGCGTCCCCCCTCTAAAAGCTAAACTGCTGGCATGAAAAATCTGGAAAAATTCATGATGATTGATTTTATGAACTTTAAGGGAAAATTATAGCGGTTAATTTAAGATAACTTTATTAGTTTAGCAGTAATAGTCGTTGAACTTGGGTGTTGGATATTTTTGTACCAAATACAAAATCCTTAGAATAAATTCTCGAAAGTGACTAAGATGAAGTAGTTGCTTCTTTATAACGGGTAAAGACTTGCATTGAAAAACAAAATCTAAAATATAACGGACTACTACGGAACCCTACACTGCGCGTGGCCCGACATGCACTTGGCCGGTTTTTTTCTCCATAGGAAACGACATTTTTTTAGTGCCCATGGGCAGGGCCTATGTGAAATAAAATATTTTGATTATGCTTTTAAATTTTATTTCAGGTATGACAGAGCATGTGGAAAATCAGTTACTAGCTATGAGTGCGCATTTAATTAAAATACAAGGATCATCTACACAGGTTAGTTCAGTTTTGTATTAAAAAAAACCCTTGAAATTGTTAACAAAATCCTATTGAAATAGGGAAGTACCTAATATTTTATAATAATTACACGCGGACGCGTCTATAAAATAAAACTGATGCCAGAGTTTGTATATTTGCATATTTAAGACTTTTGTATATTTCCAGCACATAACTGAAGCGCCGGGTCGTTTGAACTTACAACAGACGAGTATATCACGCGCTGTACAGTTGGACAGCGGGGCCACAGACGCGATGCAACATGTCGACAAATTATATAATTCTACACAAAATAGGTAAATTAATATAAACAGTACATAGGCGACCGAGTTCTGCTCGGATGAACATAGAGAAAACGAATTCTCCCAGATATGAGACCTAGCTAGATCTATTCTTCGCTCTCGTAAACCGATACATTGCAACTTTCACTGAAATCGTTAGAACCATTTTATTTATTTATTGTAAGGCTTCTCAACAATGAGTACACTGTTACATTATAATTTGTACATTGCAAACTAAAGTCTAAGCGCCTCATCACTTACAGAAAAGCACAGCATGCACTACATTATGTGCAGACAAATATACAATTAAATCATTAATTAAAACAAGAAATACTTAATTACTTAAATTAAAATAAATAACATAGATTAAATTAAATTTGAGTAGAATTAATTAAATTAGAATTGATTAAATTATTTTTTTCGAGAACGTGAGTACAAATATATATGCAAATATTGTTAATTTAATAGTATAGGAAAAGATATTTGTATCCAGAAATTATGTATATTTATAGTAGAGTGCCTAGGGGTCAAAATTACGGCAAGTTAGGGCAACCACGTGTGGCAAACAAATTGTCCAGAAACCTTACGGGTGAAAAAAACAGCGGGTTAACCTTTTGAACGCCATTGTCACTTATACGTGACAAGCAAGCGCGTGCCTTGTATGCCATAACGACTCAAATATGTGGCAAAATGGTAGGTGAAATTGTGGCTTGGCGTGGATGGCACGCGCGTGCCTTTATGCTCTGGCGTTCAAAAGGTTAAAATCCAAGCTTCAAATACAATTTAAGTCGTTAGAACTTTTCGTTGTATTATTAATAATATTTAGTCGTTTTTTTGTATAATTTGTTGGTATTTCAGACGCATCCACAAAACGTCGGTCTCCCACGAGACTCACATGAACACGGAATGGCAACACATGTTCGGACAGTCACACGAACAACATACAAGAGGTATTTCATACTTAGAAAGCATATATGGATGGAAAAAGTCACATTGGTACTTGCCCGGATTTGAAACCACAACCCCAGCTGTATGGGACGAGGCATTTGCCCAGCAGTGGGGCAGTAATGGGCTGACATTATTACAACTCACAATTGACCAAAAAATTATGAAATGTTGAAATTTTTTTCATGAAAAAGGGTATAAGTTCCCTAAGAAAATTTCTAGGTATCTGTTTTAGGTTCGGAATTCTCCATATTGGTGTCGATTTTGTTGTGCACAAACTAAACTTAATTTAGGCTATTGCTATCTTTTTCTCTCTAATAAATCGAGAAAGAGACGGACGTAATTTAGAGCTGTCAAATTTAGGTGGAACTAATATTTCTATACAAATGAAGGGTGCACGTAAAAACATGTCGACTAAAAACACGGTGAAGCGCAAGGCATAAACTAGTTTGACATCTCTCACTTAGTTCATAGCTATAGCCGTCCTATTCTCGCACTGCCTTTTAGTAAAAGATAGCAATAGCCTAAGTTAAGTTAAATTTGTGCACAACAGAATCGACACCATTGTATCACTTAAAAGAATAAGTACACACATCAAAAAAAGTTTGCGATCACTTTGAAAAATCGAAATCTTTTTTGTTACGTTTTAGTAAAAAATAAAAAATAGTTTTATTTTTTAATTTCTAACAGTGTATTTCTATTTAAAGAAAACACACAACAAACAATTTTTCTTGATAAGGTTCAATTTAAAAAAAAATATCCGCTTATGCTAGTGATCACAAACTTTTTTTTAATGTGTATGTATAATGTATAAATATTTGAACCCCATCATTTATTAAGTGTTTATATTTCATATTTTATTACATTTCAAAGCCTACATTGAAATATATCTGCAATTTTCTAGTTTAGGGTGGAGGCGAGATGATTTTTTCTACTAAACTGTCTGTTCATCGTACCGTGTTACATTATTAAACTCTTACTAAACTTATTACTAGATGTGAATTAAGGACATGACCAAAGCCAGTTTTACGTTTATATTTATCGTGGTTTAAAAGTTTCGTAACTTGGCTTCCTGTTTATGCAAGCTTAGTTTTAAACCTCTTATGGGGGGTTATTTTAACCAACTTTCACAACGATTTCAGGGTTGGTTTCATTGTAAAACTTTTTCATAATGATGAGTAGATAAAAAAAACTAAACATGTATGTACAAAGGCCTTAAGCACACATGCCATGTTTTTTTTTGCGTGATTCAACGGTTGATTCGCCGTTTCAAGAACGGAGATTTTCAGGGCACAAAAACGTTTAAGAGGTTTTACGGTAAATAGTAGGCATTGGTGTGGAGTAATAACCATGTTTAACTTCAGAGGGCGTATCTCAGTCACAAGTGGTGTCGGGAAGCGGCGTAGTGTCGCAAGCGATGTCCGTACCGCCGCATCACTCGCAACTAGGACATAGTGCTAGCTATGTACAATGTATGTATATAATGTTTATATGTAGTTCTGACAAAATGTACCTCAAAAGATCTTCCACTACGACTTCATCTGCGACTTCGTACATAAACATTGTGATTGCTCGGCCAATATGCATGATATAAATATAATTTTGAGCCTATATCACCCACGAATAATGTAGCTTTCTATCAGTGAATTTTATTTTTAAATTGGATCATTAGTTCCGGATATTTACGGACTTACAAACAAATTTTACCTCTGAATTTTAGTATACATTTTCCAAAGTGATGATTTTGAATAGTTAACGCTGATTGTTTTTAAATCTATTCTAAGCACGCGATTTTTATGTATCGTCATTATTTTCCTGGCCTGATCCCAATTTATAAGAGGTCACTGCTGTGTTCTTCTTCCATATTTCTCTATTACTCGTCATCGCGTTTTGGATGTATATCGAACTGATTTTTACTGAATAGTAATGTACAACATTTAAACTGTTGAGTTAGTTGGATGTTTTTAACTGAATTAGCAAGACACTGTGGGATGGTACATTTTGACAGAACTACGTCCATTTGATGTTCATCTTCTGCCATTGTCGCATGTTACTTGGAGTCGAAATGATTTTTTTCTATCATTCTCACCTGTCAACCGTCATGCTATCATTTACTCTTTAATATAATTTCTCACACAGCTATTCACTTTCTTTTTTGTTTTCTTCTTCATCAACATGTATATTCGTCACTCTTCTATTCACATGTGTTTAATCATCCCTCTATGTATAAAATAATTATGTTTTAGTGAAATACGGGCAACGTTGAAAACAGGCGTCCCATCCGCATAACGGATGGGACGCCTGTTTTCAACATTTTAACCAAAATCATTAGACTTGACACGTTATATTTCCAAACACTTATTTATTTATACTAAAACAATTGCTTGATGTACTTACAATTTACACTAAAGCGTGCACCAAACTAAGAAACTAACTTTACTTACAATTAAAAAACATAATGCAAACATACGCAGATTTACTGCTACATAAATGTATCAACATCCAGTTGCTGTAAAAGGCGTTTAGCAGATTGATCGCCTGTGTTTTGGAACATATCGGAATTATATTTTTACAAAATCATGACATTAAACTTTGAACCACTGTGCATTAATGTTATATAAATTGGTCATTTGCAGATAGCATGGCTCCCTGTCGTGTAGAACTGAGAGATTTGACGTCACGGATGCAGCAGAAATACCAGAAGTCGTTAAGGTAAGAACCTATCTATATGTTACCCACTAAAAATAATTAAAAACGTTTAGAGATAAACAAGTTCATGACAACATTCAGATGCCCATGGCGTTAGGCAATAACCACATGAAAAAAATGTTATCGTTATGTCTCGGACATCTTTAAAGTATTGACAAAAACAGAGAGAATTTGCGAGCCTGATTGTCTTCCATACTTATAAACAACTAGTATTTGCGTTGTGCGCGAGCTGCACGCAGCTCACAGGTTTCGTGTTTTTAAAAAGTATTCCTTACCCTTATAAAATTTTGAGAATCCATATGAATCCTTAAATGATTTGGAAAATCCATTAGAATCCTCCGTTAGAAGTTTTTTAATTTTTTTATTGAAATCAGTATGCAAATACAAAAAACAAATAATAACAAATAATAAAATATTATATATATATATAATTTTTATTTATTTTTATTTTTTTATTATTATTTATTATATTTTATTATATTATATTTGTATAATATACAAATTTCAACGCCCCTCAATAGTTTTAAGTAAGAATCAAAAGATTTTTCAATAAAAAAGGGGGTGGAGCTCTTCATTGAATATTTTCTACAATGCGGGTGCTGACCCTCGCACCGTACAGCAAACACTTACAGCCAGTCATTTATACTATTTTCGTTCGATTTCAATGAACGATTCATGTTCCAAATTCAAATCTCATTACTGCCCGCTAAAAAGTCTAGTGGAGAAAAGAGCTACTTTGCTCCCGCTTAAAGGGGAACAAAACGACACTTTTCGAATAGAAGGGATGAAATAGTAGATTTTACAACAAGTGCACAAATGGTTTTGTGGACGAGTTATAAACTCTGCTTTTCACTTCGATTGCGAGGAAATAAAACAGTAGTATAAATTGAAGAAATTAATAAACGCACGAAATAGTACATTGTTACCCTAGGGGTGAAAGTAACTTATTTAGTCCCGAGACGGGGTTTGGTGCCCGAGCGAAGCGAGGGCGCTAATAGTTCGAGGGACTAAATAAGTCTTTAACCCGAGGTAAATTACACTGTGCTTTTCATTACGAATACAAGGAAAATAAAAAAAAAAAACATTCAATCAACAAATGAAGATCGGACCACGGAAGACCGCTTTCCCGCCTATTTTGATTTTTTTTCTGTGACCGGCCAGCTATTCAGCCATTACCTATTTTTCATTTTCATCATCGAAAAAATGGTAAATATTTTGCCCAAATCTATGTTATTTTAAAGAAATAGTTGAAACTTAATTATAATAAAGTTATTTAAAAAATATATATTCTCCAATTAATACTTAATTGTATGTTATTTGAATTTTACATCGTGGCTATATAGAAAGTTGGAACATGGTTCAATAGAAAATAGTAGATTATTAACCAAGGGGATAAAGCAGTGTCTTCTGTCGCGGGTGACGATTTAAATCGCGAGCGTAACGAAGGACTCGAGGTTTACTCCCGAGCGTAGCGAGGTTGTTAAAAACTTAAATCACGAGCGAAGCGAGGGATTTAAGACGAGTCCTGAGTGTAGCGAGGGATTTAAGTTTACCCAAGACTAAGAAAGCTTTATCACCGAGGAAACTACTACTCTACTTTTCGTACTATTTGCGAAAAAATGAACACAATAATAATATGAGATAAGCATTTATTAAAAATAATGACAATGGGGAAGGCTGGTCAAAACTGATTGTAGATGGCGCGTCCATAGCTTAGACCCAATCTGACCAATGAGGTCAATCTATTTTGAAATATAAAATGACATTGACAGATTTTTAACCAATGACGATGTTTGGTTCATGCGCTGCTAGCGCCATTAGTTCCACCAGTTGCCCACTCCATTAAAAGTAAGAATTAACATTCGAAACATTGGTCCAATTATTGATAGAGAGAGTTACATTTTTGTTTGGTACATTTATTGTTGATGTGTTGATTTGAGTATTTTAGAACATTAACTTATTTATAAAAATAAATTAAAATAAACTTAACGTTTATGTATTTGAAGAAAACAAAAACACGGCAAATTCCTAGACTAATATTATTTTGTCGGAAAAGCAAAGGCATCAAGCTCATACGGCCTCGTCGGTTTTCGTAATTTTAATTTAATAATCATAACTGCATAATAAATGCGTATTCCTTTTTCAAAAAGATGTATAAGTAATGCTCTAAATACAAACTCAATGGTGTAAACACAGATGTAGTTCAGTATAAATTTCGGTAAGTATTCCAAATTTAAATCACGTCCTCCCCCTAGAGGATGAATGAAATTCAGTACAATTTTCTTTCCCTGTTTTTAACAGATTAAAAATTACTATTGTTATGTTCGCTTTTTGTGGCATAGAATGTCACTTAATTGTATGTTATTTGAATTTTACATCGTGGCTGTATAGAAAGTTGGAACATGGTTCAATAGAAAAATGGACTATTTTTTTTTATAATTTGACAGCTATTCGAAAAGTGTCGTCGGAAACATTAAATTAAGAAGTTGCCCACACCATTGTCGCCACGCCCTTCTACATATACTGAGATTACAAACACTCAAAATAACGGATGAATTTTTATCACTTTCCAAAAAAAACGGGGTATATTAGGTGAACGGAGTAGAAGCTTATGGCATACCTAGTTTTGTTTTTCTTTTTTCCACAGCTTAGAAAAGAATTGATCCATCATCAAAAAACGCTACAAATTTCAAGTAAACTTTTCATATTAGAACAAAGAGAGAGAAATTAAAAAAACAAAAACTATAAATTAATGAATTAATTTCAAATCATACGAAAAAAAATCAAAGTATGCCATTTGCTCCTACTCCGTTCACCTATTATACCCATTTTTTATTTGAAAAGTGATAAAAATGTCACCCTGTATAAATAAGTTCACAACTATATCAATCCCAAATAAAACACACACACAGTGACAATAAATTTTCAAAATTTCGCCAGTGTATTAGATATAAATATAAATTTGTAATTGACCTTTTTTACATTCATGTCATTTTTTTAATTAAACTTATTCATTAATTACTTATAAGTGTCTCTTATTTATTTTCTCATAGAACGAGATGAAAAATAGAGTATATGACTCGAGAGCAAACATATTTTTCCCTCAGGCGATGTACTTTAAATCCCTCGCTACGCTCAGGATTCTATTTTAGAATCCCTCGCTATGCTCGGGATTCTATTCTAGAATCCTTCGGTTCGCTCTGGATTCAAAAAAGCGCCCTCGCCATAAAAATACTATTTTGCTCCCTTGTCATACAATATACTATTCCTTTTCCGAGCCTCCTCTATACGAATCCGTAAAAAAAACAAAATACAGGTCTCTTAGTTTCCGAGATACGATAGGGAGGGGGTGAAAAGGCGAAGTTTGGCACTTTTCCTCTACTCGTGAGAGTTACTTGTTTACGAATCTGTCAAAATATACCCCCCTCCCCATCCACCATCAGGGAGAACAATTAAATCAATGAGTGAGTGAGTCAGTCAGTCAGTGGTAATCGAGCTATAAATAGTATCATGATTTCCGAGTGTCCTCCGTGCCTCAGAAAGTACGTTCAGCCGTTAGTCGCGGCTGTCATTTGTAGATCTTTGACAGTCGTTTCAGGCAGTCAGTGGCCCAAAAGTGTACCGTTCCTATTATTTGTTATTTTCTTGTGCAGGAGTCACGATGACCCGCTAGACAACAATGACGATGTGTTACCACCGCACGGCTGGCGGCCTGGGAACCAACTGCTCGCTTACCTACATGAACACAAGTAAGTTACGTTCATCAAACATAACATCACGCCTGTAATCTCCAAAGCGTTAGGCAGAGATGTACTTAAATCCCTAAAAGAACACCTATATTTCGCCAGTTAATGTTCAAGTCCCATGTAATAGGGTGCGAGTGTCATAAATCGGACACATATCCAGACTCCGTGGCTGCTACTGAGAAATTCCTGAAGGAAAAACTAAATAATGCTATTTGTAATTTTAAATACAATAGATATACAGACGTACATTAACTTACCCGATACTGTCAAATTTTTCCTATCAACCTTGAACCTAATGCTTTAGCAATAAAGTTGAAAATCTATTAAAGAAATTTGACAGATTGTAGAAGCTTGATGTGCTGGCGACAGTTCTATTGTGCTTTTTTTCAGCAATTGTAATATTCATCTGTCTAGCCTTTCCCCAACTATGTTGGGGTCGGCTTCCAGTCTAACCGGATGCAACTGAATACCAGTATTTTACATGGAGGCACTGCCTATCTGACCTCCACAATCCAGTTAGTACAGTTATCCTGTTCCGTATATATTTATCTTAATTATTTTGTTTTTAGAGCCCGCGTGAATCAGTTAGTAACGCTACCGGCTCACCGATCTCTGTTCGGATCGTGTTCGGACGACGGAACCGTAAGGCTATGGGACGCGGCAAGATTACACACACAGGCGCATATTAACAGGTAACAAATATCTATAATACTCTTTATAATCTGCCTAACGTTTTACAAATTATTCTGGGGTCATCTTCAGTCTAAGTGGAGCAGGTTGAATACGAGCATTTTACATGGAGGGACTGCTTATCTGATTTCCACCATCCAGTTATTAGATGGGCTTTAATTGTCAATATATTTTGTATTTTTACTACCAAACTACGACAAAGGTTAAGAATCTTCCTAACGCCAATTTATTTGGGGTAGGCGCAGTATGTGTTCTTCCATACTTCTCTATTAGTCGTCATCTCAGCAGACACCTCCATTATTGCCAAAAAACCAAACAGCTCTCTGAAGCGGTCTACAAAAGGACTAAAGCTGTGACGAGGCAGTGTATCCTTACCTAATCCATTCGTTCCACCTGCTGATAATCTCCCACCTGGACATGAGAGCCATGGCTGTCCTGGAAGTCTTTAAAGATTCCCAGGTAGGCCGCAGCAAGGAAAACCTATACAGGTGGAGATCCAATAATTATTCTGCCCTGGAGTGTAAATGTGGTGGTAATGTGGGTGTGGTGTGGTGTGTAATGTGGTGTGGTGTGGTGTGGTGCTGTTCCACGAACGATGGAACACTTATTATTGTGTCCTGCGTGTCCTGTTGTCTGTTCACTACAGGAACTGATGGACGCTACTGAAAGCGCCAAACTAATATCTCGGTTCTGGGCTGACACAATTTAGATTGCTGTCAACACCCTAAGAAGAAGAAAATAGCCATTCACGTTCATAGTGTTCATACTCAAAACTTTCTTCGCGACAATTTCCTCATTAATTATTCGTTATTATTCGTAGTATGCTCTTTTATCTTCGCAGATCAAAGTCAATGTATAACAGAAACGCTGGCCCGGTGCTATCAATAGCTGCATGTGAAGGTGGACAGTCTCTTGTAGCTGCCACACAAGAGTCGGTGTTTGTATTAAGGTATGTATTTCTATAGTAATAAAGCTTAGTTCAGCTCGAAAGCCATGGAATTTGGTAAACATTTTAATTCAATTCAATTCATTCATTTATTGCATCAAATATGGTAGGTATGTACATAAAGATTATATATATAAAAAAAAACTTTTTTGCAAAAAATAAAACCGACCTGCAAAAAACACAAAAAAGTGATAAATAACTTTTGTTTCAGAAGTCGGTGACAAAAAAAAAGAAATGTATCAAACAAAGGTCACCAACTAAAAAGTTTTTTTTATTTTTCCATTTTTAGTCGTAATATCCTATACAAATGTTTGCTATGCATTTATTTTACATTGTTAACAATACATGTCATGGTAATAGGCTTATAGTTATACCCCAATAAATGGAACTTAACATATCTAAACTGTCGAAATTTGGGTGTATTGTACACATCTGCGTACCTCTCAGAGCATACAGGCGTGATGTTACGTCATGATGTTGTATAAACAATAAACATCCAAGCGATTGCACCAATCACGACCGATTTACCGACTATTTTTGAAGAGTTCCATTGTAAATCTCCGAAGACCAGAATCAGATCTTCACCAAATTTAAATGGGACCATTTCAAGAGTATATTCTTTCAAATAAAAAAAGAATTTTGAGAATCGCTCCACAAATGGGGGAGAAATCAGTGAACATGTTTGAAATTAGACCACACGACTGAAGTAAAAATATTCATAAAAAGAAAACTAATAGACCAAACCATGTTAATTTTTATGGGACCAAATGGCAACTATTTCGCATCAAACTTAAGAAGAATCTCGTTAGTCGGATCATAAATCTCAGCGTAATCGGTGTACACACATAAACAAAAAAAAAAAAAAAACGAATTGAGAACCTCCTCCTTTTGGAAGTCGGTTAAAAATATTTAGTAACACATTTGGCCAATATAAAGCATGCAATAGTACAGGTTTTTACAGTTAGATATTTATTACTTACTAGGTAACTACATTTTTTTAGTTTAAGTCCACTTAACAGTTAAATATGTTGGTGCTTTATATTTAATATTTATAGTATAAAATTTACAGGGACACTTTTGAAAGAACTCATCTATCGAATAAAAACACTCTTCCAACAACCACTTCCGCAACACAACACAAAACTTATTGAAGGGTAGTTAAGTAATTGACCTAGGCAAAGCAGAAAAAGTTCTAGCTTTGGAACAGGCATTTCAAAATCTAAATGTTTAGGTTTCCCTTTATTTGTGTTATCTTTCCGTTCAAATAGTTCAGGATTGGACCTCAAAAACCTGGCAACTTCGTTAATATAAATGCATGGGACCGTCAGTAGATTGCGACTTGAATATAGGCCTGCATGAGTCAGACCACTGCTTTTTGAATATTGCACGAATACATTTCTTTACGGATAGTACATCGACATGCAAACCGTTGCTATGATTTGCTCATCATCATTTTCCTGACCTTATCACAGTTTATTTGGGGTCGGCGGTAGGTTTTTACAAACACTTTACTCGAATTTTTTTTTTTGAACTAGATGGCGCTAGTGTTTCGTACCTGACTAAGTACTCTGAGATAAAACTACAGAAACAAACTATCCTATTAGTCGTCATCTCATCAGACACCTCCTTTCTACCCATATCGTCCTTCACACAGTCCATCCGTCGTTTCTTTGGTCTTCCTCTACTTTTAGAGCCATCTACATTATTCCACATTCATTCTCAAAACTTTGCATTTTCATTTCAGCATATTGCTTTAAATCAATCAAACAATGTTAATTTTTTAACAACCGAAGAACAATTTTAGAGCTAAAATTCTTCTTCGGTTGTTAAAAAATTAGTTGAGAAACGATTTTTTTTGTAATGCCAACGAAAAAATTTAAACTCTGGTGGGTCCTAGAATCATCTACTGCATGCATTCATGGGGACTTTTTCTTGTATATTTAACTAATAACTATAGCTTCTTCTGTAAATTTCTGACTTTTGCCCAGGTCTGACTAAAAAAGGCCCTATATTTTCCATTCTCCCCAGGGTCGACGGCACGTCCTCCCGTATGAACCTGTCCCAAGGTCGTCAGTTAGAAGGTGATGGTGACGACGCGGTGTGTGTAGCAGCTCCGTCACACGGCGCCGTCATATCGTACGCCACGCTACTAGCTTCCATAGTGGGCTGGGACCTGAGGGCACCAGGTAGACAGGATATTCATTTGGTAGTAAAAATATAAGCCAAGATGTGGTTTAACAGTCCATGTCATGATTTCAGCTCACAAACAATATTATTTGATGTTGAGTGCACACTGTGTTGCTATAAATATACTATAAATATTTGAACACTGCCTATGTTTTAGAAATGTTGGTGCCGTGAAAGAAAATGCCTTTATGATGACGTAGAATAAAACATTACACTGGCTAGAAAGTTTAAGCAAAATATGAACGCTTGTTAAGCATTTTGTGCTCCACAGACTTTAACTTGACTAAACTTTATAAATTATTATAAAGGTTAGTAAAGTTAAAGTCTATCCAACTAATTATTATTGCAGTCGTCGATATGGACACCATACTTTAATGTCTTGTAGGAAACGCATGGAAGCTCCAGGGCGACCTGAAGCAGGGAGTGTACACCTGCCTGTACGCGGACCCGTGCGGCTACCTGGCCGTGGGCAGCTCCAGTGGCGCCATCTGCGTGTGGGACCTCCGGTTCCATCTGCCCATCACGTCAGTGCGGCATCCCAACTGTGAGTTATTGTTGATGTGAAACATCCACGCCATTTTTTGGAAAAAATGGCGTGGCGACATATGCCGTGGCGACGCGTCGCCAACTGTCAAGTTGTCAACCCGGCCCGAACAATCCCGAACAAAAAAAAAACCGACCGACCTGTTGAAGCAGCATAAGATGTACATATTCGCCACGGTTTACAACAAGCCAGCTACTCTTGGGGCACAGCGCTGGGCAACAATCTCGTGACTTTGAGTTCGAACCCAGCATAAGAATTTTCTTTTTGTGAATCGAGTCATTTTATTTTATTTTATTTACGTGTTTAAATATTGTATCTTATACTGACTTTTTATAAGCATATTACTTGTACAAAATAATTTCAATGTTTCACATCTGCCAGGCGTGACGGCTCACTTATATTAAATAAAGCCAGGACACTACACATGCCTGTATGTGGACTAAGTAAGGTCTATTTTTTCTTTGAAACCAAAGTGACTATTGTCACTATTGAATATGACATCGTGAGGAAACCAAACACGCCTGAGTGATATTTCTTGACGGCATTTTAAGCTAAGTCCGATGGGCGGCATAAAACTGATACCAGGTTAGATGGTACTAACCCTACGAAAAAAAAAGAATATGACAGTGAATATTGTGTGTTAAGTGCATAGTTTCTGTCAAGACCGCCTTCAAAACGTTTCTATACGTCATTAGTGCCGTAGTGCTAGAAAACACTGACGCTTGGTTTGCATAGCATAGTGTTATTAACAAACAATGCTGTATCTGGCAACAGTCTATGAAGTGGCTCCGAGCCCGTGTGTTCGTCTCGATTTAATTTAAGCTTACCGTATTTTTGAGTGATATCGACTATTTTAGGAAATGTAACTTTAAGGTTGAACTACTCAATATATTTTCCATACAAATTTTGGGGGGGTATTACTCCACTGTTTGACATGGTACATCTAAAGTTAAACATGATATCGTTTTGTCTCATTATTAATTGTGTCTGTGCGGAAACAGAATAGTAAAATAAAAAGCCATTCAAAAGTTACGAGCTACCAAAGATTCGTTTTTATTGCAAATTTTAACGCAACTTTGGGCGTAAATTAGTAATAAAAGAAGTGTCAAATTTCCAAAACAAAGTCCGTACCGACACAGCACAATTATCGAAGAATTCATAGTTTTATTTGTAAATGATTTATGCAGTGGTTTTTTTTTATAAAATTCGATTTCCCAAAGGCCTTTTCGTATTTTTTTGCGCGCGACTTTTACTATGTGTTTTCGTGCACCTCATTGAATAATGTTTCCCCCCTGGTACGGTGCGGGAGGATGACGCTCACTCACACATATGAACAATATGTCACATATAACTTTGTTTGATAGAAGAACAAGAACTATATTTCTGTCCTTTTCATTTCATGCATGACGTCAGTGACGTGTCATTTGTTTTTCGCTGAAGTTGAAGGGCCTGTACATTTTTATTGCACTCCTATAATGTATGCGTTTCGATGGCGCGACCACGGCTTTTTTTTTTTTTAAACTATGGCAAGATTTTGTAAATATTTGAATTTAAAATTAAATTAATTAATTTCAATTTTAAATTTCACATTCAGAACGTTTTGAAGGTTATAAGCGATACCGTACTACAGCTCCTGAAACATAAACCTAGGATTTTTGTGTATTTTGACAAATTTAAATCTAGGTTTTACAAAAACTTCAGACCTCCGCGATGCTTTTTCAGCAAGATATCGCCGATAACGTGTATTTTACCGTTTCAATGGCGCAGCCATGGGGTTTTAGTCTTATAGCTCCTAAAATTATAGGACCTAAATTTCAGGTCTCTGCAACGCTTAGTTTTTAAGATTTCCGTGGCCGCGCGTTTCGATGGCGTGGCCACGTTCAAACCCTTATAATGTTTTAACCATAACTTCGACAAATTTAAGGTTTTGGGAAATTTAGACTAAATTTTACATATTTTCACAAAATCATGGCATAGTTATTTAAAAAAAAAAACGCCGTGGTAGCGCCATCGAAACGCACACCCTATAATATGGTGTAGCGACCTACTTATTTAGAAACTTTATATACATAAAACCTTCACGGTATGATTTTTACTTTTCTTCTGATCTGTCACTTCTCTGTCTTGTGTTGACTAAATTTATATTGAATGATGAAAAATTTAAATTTAATTGAATTAGTGTACAACAACCACTAAATTGGTGACTCCAAAGTGATACGCCCTGAAAAGGAAATCCTAAATTTTATCAGGTCAAGGAAATCCACAGTACCAGGATGACAATATAAACCAGTCGTCGGCCGACCAACGCGCAACGTCCAGACTCTGCTGGCTTCACAGCCATTTACTTCTCTCGAGGGATTAGCAGACCTGGCGTAAGGCGTCCAGGACATCGTGACCCCAGGGTGCCCCAGGCCAACAATAACAAACAATATAGTTATACAATATTATTGTTGCCACTAATTTCGCGAATTGTGTAATGACAACTTATAACAAATTGATAGTAAAAGTTTTAAAGGAAAAGTTATTTTTTTTCTTTTTAGCGCATTTAAATAAAAGGTCAGACGAAAGTATTATACGAAAAAGTTATTTGTAAAGATATATATAAAATAATCATAATAATTAATATATGTAATAATTGAGCGGCGTCGAATAGCATTATGTGTCGTTGGTGTAACTTCATTTATTGTTCGTCACGGTTCGGAGCGCTGTGCGTACGAACTAGACGTGCGTGTAGACTAGCGTCTAACTGCTCATCACTGATACTATCTCTGTCGGGCACGATGCCAGGTGAGACAGCGTGCTTTTTGGCCACGCCCACCTATGAGTTCGAGCCCGTGAGTTGTGTCACCTTAAAGTCTAATTATTTATTGGTTTCTACAGCGGAACGAGTTCGTCGCATAGTGGGCAGTGGCACCAGCGGTGGAATATGGGCAGCTGGGGCTAGGGATGCGGCCGCCTGGAGCCTGGAGTCCACCCAGAGGACGCATGCGCTGTGGCCCAGCACTAACTGTGTGCAACCTCTACAGTATACACCTGCTGTAAGTACTCGGAAATTGTAAAGGCTTGTCTGTGCATTTTCATGTATGCACAACCACGCGCTTTGCTTGCCTCTTGAGCTGCCAGCTTAAGCCAAGGTTCACATGAGAACAGCTGATCCCGACAGCAGTGTGACACTGTTACGGTGCTAATAAATGTGCTTGCACTATAGAGTTTCGAAGAAAGAACGGTGCACGACTCCAGTAAAGACGAGACAGTACTAGATTGCACAAGCGTGAGCACGCTTTCGGAGTTGTTCTTCATTAAAATTTGTTAAAAAAAAAACTTTTTGGACTCTGATTAAAGAATACTCTCGGCAAAAGCTTGATTATGTAGTTACATTCGGCTGGTATAAAATGCCTACATTATGAAGTCCTCCGTAGATTTTGTGCTTCACAAAGTCGCTCCTGCTGTCTGTACGCTTAGATCTTTTAAACTACCCAACGGATTTTAATGCAGTTTTCAGCAATAAATACAGTAATTCAAGATAAAGGTTTATAAAGTACATGTGTACATTGCAACCGTGCCGTCGCTAGTTAAATAAATAAGTAGAAGTTAGCACTTAATGTCACTAAAACAAACGTGTAATTCTTAGCTACATAAAATAAGTAATCAACATTCCCCCAGGCGTCCCACTACATAAGCTCGATCTACTGCGGCTCGCGCGAAGGGAACCGGTTCGTGGTGACGGGCGGCTCCGACCTGCGCCTGCGCTACTGGAACCTGGAGCAGCCCGAGGACTCCTATGTGCTGCTGCATGCGCATAACGACTCCTTGAGGCATACGCCTAACGCTATTAAGTATAGGTAAGTAGAGAGTCTAAACGGATGCAGCTGAATACCAGTATTTTACATGGAGCGACTGCCTATCTGACCTCCACATCCCTGTTAGTACCGAGTAATACGATACCCCTTGGTAAGACTGGTTGTCAGTCTTTTCGGACCACTGACTGCCTGTAACGACTTTTAAAGATCTACAAATTACAGCCGGGACCAACGGCTTAACGTGCTTTCTGAGGCACGGAGGAAACTCGGTATGTAATAATGGTCACCCATCCATAGACCGACCTTGGCAAGCTCGGCTTAAACTTCAAAATCGTGCAGCTACGCGGACGTGATTCGATTGTCTTATTTTCCTTTTTCACAGGAGTCGCATAATAGACGGGACCACAGTAATCCAAGAATGTTGCAAGCTAAACCCTTCAGCCCCAGCCTCCCTGATAGAAGACAACATATACCGCAGCGTGGAGTCCCGCTCGTTCTACCACACGGCGCCTATCACCGACCTCACCATGGTGGAGGGGTCGAAGCCGTACCTCGTCAGCGCGGCCGCTGACGGCGTTATTAATGTGTGGAAGTAGGAGTGTTGACAATCATTGTTACTATTATAACTGGTGTAGAACTAGTTCGGTTGCAGTGGCTATATCCACTTATTAGAAATTAATACTGCCAAACTATTTTTCTGTAAAATATTACTAAGTTTTTTGAGAAACAAAAATTTATTATTATTTCCTTTATTCATCGATAAACAAATTTGTTACATTTTTAAATATTAATTAAAAAAATATATAAAAAACATTTATTATTATTATTAGTAAATTGAAAATTAATCGGGCTTTCAGGCCTAAAATAAAATACTTGTTTAAAGAAGTTGTCTATGAATTATTGGTTAATGTTTTCAACTACCAAATTGATCACGGAAAGAGAAATACGCCTGTGAACAGCTGTAATATACGCTTTGCTTTATGGTACGGTACCATATGTAAATACCTAAATATTAAATTAAAATTGTTTTGATACTTCTATGGGTGTTCTCTGTAGGTATATTCTATGTACCTAAATTATATTTTATTTATTAACATATATACCAGCCTATTGTCGCCCACTGTTGGGCAAAGGCCTCTTCTCATACAGAGGGCATGAGCATTGATCACTACGCTTGTCAAGATGAGTCAGCGATTTCAGATTTTATAATAAAGATCCAGAAATTGAGTTGTTAAATGATTTATTTTATTTCAAATTAGGTCCTTAGATTTGTTTATCTGTGATCTTTTAATTTACTCAGTTATATGCTATGTGCATAATTTTTATTTTATTTTCACTTGCAGTCAGAGGAATTAGAAAAATAACAACGACTGAATAAAATTGTAACAAATGTTTTTTTTATTATATAATATTTAGAGAGTAATTTATAATATAACATTCGTCATAAAAACATTCATGTCTATGATATCTAAGGCTTCTATTTCGTGCATGTCTCGTTTAGTGATCTCTTTCGAGCTCGAAAATATTCGGACGAACCCGAAAACACGCATGAAAGTGAAACCGTACATTATAATTAGAATTGTATATAGTAAGATTCTATTTTTCTAATATAAAATATTATCAGTTACTTGATTGTTTTATTTACATAATTATTTTCCTCATACTGCTGAGGTTTCAAAAATGATTTTTAGTTGTCAAACTTTACACACACAAAAGGTACATAGGCGGACTTAATGCCTTAGGCATTCTCTACCAGTCAATCAAGGCTAGCACAGAGATATAACATGGTAAACACATTGTGAGTCGAAAACTAAAAAAATATCATGATTTCATACACACTTAAAAAAAAACAAATATTTGCTTAGTAGTTTATAAGAGGGAATACCTGAAACCTGTCTTAAAAACAAAGATGGCGACATCACCATCATAAGTCAATAATAATTAATACTAAAAAGGTTCGGTAAAACTGATATGGACAGACTGCGTATATCGGACCCGGAGTGCGCGGCTCAGATGAGAGCGGGTGCGAGGTGCGAGGCGAGTGCATACAGAGGTGTCCCAATCAGATAGAGGAGCAGGCTGTTTATTGCTCTCTCAATGAGCGTGCCAATCAAACTGGCGAGCTACTGCATGCTGGGCACCTACTCTTGATAAAAACGCGTCTGCGCGCCTTTGTAATTTCTTTCAAGTCTCAAGCGATTGTTTACACGCTGACCGCTCCATTCCCCAAACTGCCGTTCCCGTCCATTCAGTTACTTCAAGCCGCGTCCACAATATGTCCATAACGTTTTGGCCGAACCTCAACAAACATCCATTCATTTTAGTCAAAACAACAACAATTCAAAAAGTTTAGTGTTAATAATTCATCACGTCATAGAACACTGTTCGATATGAACTAGATTAACTATCACAGATTATAATAATTTCTAACATAATACAAACAAACATACTGTTTAATCAATTCCATACTTTCTTACGTACTAGGTACATAATGGCAAATCTACAAAAATGTGAAGAAAATAATCCCATTTTTTTTTCTCGTCATGCAAAAACATTAAAGTATAATGCATGAAGAAAAAGGTCAATGTAAGTTGCGTCATTTTTAGAGCATGACTCATAATGAGGGGAATACCGCGCAACGCGTCACACAAAATTAATTAACCGACTTCTAAAAAGGAGGAAGTTATCGGCCGCAATTTTTTTTTTCATAAAGATAATATTGTATAGTGCCACCACATACTTATTCGTAAAGCTGGTGGCATAATTGGTGCTAAGTATTCACTATGAAAATTGACGAGACTAGACAAATAGGCAATATTGCTTTCAAAGCATTACATATTTCTGCAACAACTTTCAAACAGGATTTTCATAACTCATATGCTTTCCAGTAGCATAAGTCAATCCAAAACATTCTTGACTCATCAATCATTGCTCTGTTAAAAAGCAACTTTGCCCAGGCCACGTCTATTATATTTTGTTTGCCAGCACTGCCGTCACCAAGCCAGATGGCGTAGAGAAATTCGGCGATCTATTTTATCAATAACTAGCACTTCGCCTGCGACTTCGTCCACGAAAATTATGATAGCTCGGCTTATTTGCATGATATCAATATAATTTATAGCATATTAATATGTTACTCAGTTAAGATGTAGCTCTAAAATAGTGATAGAATTTTTTAAATCGGTTGAGTAGTTCTTGAGTTAAATCGTAACAAACAAACGAAAAATCAAATCTTTCCTCTTTATAATATTAGTTTAGATTAGATAGTTTAGGCTTTAGACAATGAAGTAAAAAATGTTTTGCATTGACACAGCTGCCGAAAAGCTCAAGTCAAAGTTATTTGAAGTCGTGGTTGCAATACATAATGGTTTTTAAAGAAGTGATTCCAGCTTGTTGGGTACTAAGGAGTTCACACACCGTCAACCACTTTTCAACCTTATAACACAACATAACAATGAATCCCGCATTCAAATTTCGAATTTGATTGGGTGGGATTCACCCCCTAAACTTGAAATTTATACATATCAATCTTCACATACAACCTCCTTCATAAAACACCTAAAATTTCTTCTCAGGTGTATCAGCCAATAGTTTCTCAAGATCCAGGCCGTCAAACTTGGGATCAGCTTTGTTAGCCGCTGTAGCAATGAAGAGTTCCTTCAACAGCTCCAGCTCTTTTGTCAGTCTTTTTGTTGTGTCTTCTAGTTCTTGATTCTCTTCTTTCAACTTTTTGACACGTGTGAATGTGTCTTGGGTCTGCTGTTTAGACTTTACTCTGCTTTTTTTTACCGCCTGGAAATAATTTGAAACAAATAAGTTAATGGTTAAAGCAAAGGTTGAAGAAATTGCTCTAATTGAGTTGTGAATAATCTCTACTTGGTTGGAATAAACAAGATTATTGGTGCATTTTGAAGTACTGTAATAACTGTAATACTGTACTGTGTGTCTTATGGGTTTCTACCGAGACCCATAAGTAAAGTGTGATTGTTAATATTTATTTTTATTAAGATTAGAAAGTATTAGTTACCAAAATCACAAAAATTTCATCATCTCTCAAAACATCATTGCCTTGAGAATTATCAAACAAATGAGGTATCATTCAACATTAATTAAATGCCCTATTTCAGTAAAACTAAGTGACACCTAAGTCTAAATATTATTGCACTATTGGAATTTCAACTCTCAAAGCTGAGCCTTAAGCTGAAAACCAAGTTTTTCTATAAGTTTATTTAAGTGTTGCATTCTGTTAGTGAAAATGAACATATTTTTAAAGAATGCTTTTTAAAACATGAACTATCGAAATAAAATTCAATTATGTATATAAATTAAATTTGTCTTATAACATGAGTTTCCGATGTTACAATGATTGCATCATCATAACAAGATGTTAACAATAAATTGCGCAATATTTCTGCAACATGATGCAGCTATTGCTACAAAGCCTAGATTTGACATATAAAACTAACAAAATTTTGCTATTTTGGTGAATCAACACATATCAGTTTATAAATATGTAATTTTTACACAACAGGAGTCCAAAGAAAACTTATACAATCATATACTACCGTTTGAGTTGATAAAAAAAGTTGATGTTGCATTTTTTAAAAAATATTTTTAGATATGATACATTTTTGTAATTATTAGTTTCTGATGTTATTAAATAAGTACTATCAAAATACATTTCAGGTATCTGAGATTGCCTACCCTTTCGGGGATTACAGGCGTGATGTTATGTTGTTAGACTTTGCTGTTTAGCCTAGCAACAAAAAAAAAAAATTAAATGATTCGGTAGGCTTGCTTGAGTAATTAAATAAATGTATCCTTCCTTCAGCGGGGGAATTTCTAGTAAGGTGAAGCTCATGTTTTCTATGATTTAACGTTTAAAAAGATACAAACCTCATTGTTTCTCTCCCTCTTTTTTCTGTACTCATCGCCCCCTTCATCAACATCGCTGTTCCCATGTCTTCCTCGCTTCACGGGTGGCATGTCGAGCAAATCGTCCAAATCGTATAGGGTCATCAAATTGCTAACGACTCTATGCCGTGAACTTTTACAGAAATTAACTGTAAATCACTTATATCACACTCCTCTATAGAAACAAAAGAAAACGAAAAGTTAGTTTACGAAAAGTCAAAGTTTCCAAGAAATTATGACGCAATTTTGTTGCCCAATTTCGACATCAAATTGTTTTACGTACCAAATTACGGTGCTGATACTTTAAATATACTGCTTTATCTGTTAACAGTCTTGATTTACTGGATTTGTAGAAAAATCAAACAATGTTCATTTATTTAACAATACAAAGTAATTCCTACGCGATACTTGGTTGAATGGAAAGGATTTTGTGAATGAAAGAAAATGAATATTTCTAAACAGAATCAAAAGTCCTCAAAAAACTACGTAACAATGTTGCCATTGTATGTTTTCATAGTCCCATAGCTGCATAGAAAGGGAGTGAGGTGAGAGTGTTTTTTCTGGACCCCGTGAGGCCGTAACAACAATAACGAATTTGTGAACCAGTAAAAACTGACCACAGAATTTTCATTAAAAATTTCTAGCTAAAATAAAACGACTTTAGACCTAAGGGTGCTTGCCTACAGAATGCATTTTTAAAGTACTGACTTAACCGTACGGGTCAGTACCTCTAAGTACAGGAGTTCTATGTGGTCTGTGAGTACAGGGTATATGCGTAAAGAAACAGTTAAATCTGTTCATATTGACCATGATGTCTTCGAGTTCGTCGAACGATAAGTTTTTTCTCCTTGAAAGTGTTCTTAATAAAATAAAAAAAGAACAGTCGATGCGATGTCTCCAATTACAACAGTAAAAGAAAGAAATATGGATCGTATTAACAATTATTTCTACAAGATAAAAAGTTCGATGAACCCAAGTTTCATGATCATACTAGGATGGCACCAGAAACATTTCGGTTTAGCAGAAATGGGGAAGGCTGGTCAAAGCTGATTGTAGATGGCGCGTCCATAGCTTAGACCCAATCTGACCAATGAGTTCAAATTATTTTGAAATGGGGAAGGCTGGTCAAAGCTAATTGTAGATGGCGCGTCCATAGCTTAGACCCAATCTGTCCAATGAGGTCAAACTATTTTGAAATATAAAATGACAGTGACAGATTTTCAACCAATGACGATGTTTGGTTCATGCGCTGCTAGCGCCATTAGTTCCACCAGTTGCCCACCCCATAGACACATCAACACGGTCTAGGGATATTTTTAAAAAAGCGAATAACTATCAATGTGTTAATTATTTATATGACATGTATATATTTAAAAGATACGTTATTTAATATTCTACCATTTTTTAATAATGGTTAAGGTACTTATAGATTAAAAATTTCAGGATTTTATGGAAAAAAAATGAAGCATAGACGGAAACCGTATATGAATGAACTTTTAATTTGTGAGTAAAAACTGAAAAAAATAGAAAAATCATTTAATTTGTGTTTATAAACTTGAAGTTAGTAGTCTGAGAAAGCGCCCATGATGTTCATAACACATCGGCAACGATGCGGCATGCTCAGAACAAGGTTGTCAATGTCTTGCTGCGGAATATTGTCCCATGTCCTTCTGAGGTGCGCAAAAAGTTGATCTTCTGTAGCCAGATTTTCAGGAACTTCCTTCAGAGCTCTTCTTTGCAGCATATCCCACGCATGCTCAATGGGATTTAGATCTGGCGATTGAGCAGGCCAGTCTAAGGCCCTAACATTATGTGTACCTATGTAACCAAGCTGCTACCGTTCTCGCCGTGTGTGCCCGGGCATTGTCGTGCATGAGCAGGAAATCTTGCCCCATTTGTGTTCTGTGGGGCAAGATTACGGGCCCCAGCACCTGTTGGACGTATCGTTCTGCCGTCATATTGCCCCGCACCCAAACGAGATCCGTCCGTCCTCCAAGACGAATTCCTGCCCAAACCATAATTGTTCCTCCTTGGTATGGGTGAACTTCCTGAGGGTTCTGGAGACGGCTCCATCGTCCAGGAACTCGCCAAACACGCGTCCTTCGTGAATCTGGATGGAAGCCGAACCTGGATTCATCCGTGAACAGCACATTGGACCATTGGTCACGGCCCCAGTCCACGTGGTTCCGAACCCATTCTAATCGTCGTCCACGATTGCCTCTCCGTAAAGGTGGGACCCGGAGTGGTCTACGAGAGCGTAGATTGCTTTCATGCAGTCGCCTTCTTACAGTTTGGTCACTCACAAGCACTTGGTGTTCCACTCGCAGCCTTTGGACCAATTGAGTCGCCGTTGCATTTGGTTGTGCTCGCGCAGTAATTTGCAAAAATCGGTCTTGTCTGGGGGTAGTGATGCGACTTGGCCCCCGGTGCCTCTCCGCTACTTCACCTGTGGCACGATAGCGTGTCCACAATCTTGAAATTACATTTTGATGGGTCCCTATGGCCTCAGCAACATTACGCTGAACAGATCCAGCTTCCAGCATTCCCACAGCTCGTAACATCTCCGCCCTCGTCAAATGTCGGCGTTGCATGGCTACAATAACTCAATTTTAACTTTATCTTTCGTTTAAAAATGAAAAAAAACTGTAACTAAACGTAATTCGTATTGTTTTCTAAATTTCGCACAAATGAAAATTCCCTCTCCTATACATCAAGACATTTTTTATGCCACCGAAACAAAAGAATTTTCAATAATTTGAATTTGGAATTAGTCTGAGATAAATTACCAACAAATCGGTGTATAAAAGATTCCAATGCGGCCAGTACTTTTCGAGTTATTTAATTGAGTATGAAATATCCCTAGACCGTGTTGATGTGTGTATTTTCATATTAAGTTTTCATATACTGTCTCTAATAAGTCCATGAAAGTTGTCATATCCATTTTTTGTCAAATCCAAGGTAATTAAACGTCATTACACTGTCAAGTCAAATCATATTACTTCGTCATTGCTGATAGGGATGGGATATTCCATCTGTGATATCGATAATCAAATGCTGACATGATTATTCGAGAAAGAAGAAAGTACTCGATTATTATCATCACAAGTAATTAATTTACGTTTAATCATTGACATTATAATAAACAGATATGTTATACACCTACAAAACCACCGAAAAAAGTGTTCCGCGGGGCAGAGCCAGCTCACATACACGCAATGACGCAGAATAAAGGCAAAACGAGCCAATTGGCCCGTTTTCGAGTCTTCACGATTGCGCGCTCACAACATATCTGTTTATTAGAATATCATTGCGTTTAATCTACTCAAATGATAAAAATAAATATTGCTTCGCTGCCTTTCTATGTACAAATGGTAATTTATAAACGCTGGTAACAGTGGTGCTCCTAATCTCCAATAGTAACATGACATCACGCCTGTAATCCCTGAATAGTTAGGCACAGGTGTGACTAATAGTATACCCACATTTCAAGAGTTATGATACAGTCCCTTGTAATAGAGGGAGCCTATTGTCATCAACCGGGCGCAAATCCACACTACGTTACGCTACTGAGATATTCCTGATGGAAAAGCCCAATAACACTTTGCCCGACCCGGGAATCGAACCCAGGTCCGCACGCTCAGTAGTCGTGCTAGCGTCCACTAGACCAACGAGGCAGTCTATCTAAAGTTCGTTCTGGAAGATTTCAAGGCAGGTCCTACCATCCGAATAAGTTCAAACTTATTATTTGGTAGATAATTTTCTAATAAGTTTATTTACTGGCACTAGAACGGTAAAATGTATTTGGCGGATAATGGCGACCTGTTTGCTAGCTGCGATTGTTAATAAAAGGCGGTGAACAAGTTCTTAGGGTTGAATTCCTCCTGCGCTGAAATTTAGTGTCTAGCACCATACTGCGACGCTGACGTTAGCGGCACGTATTCGCTTTTTTTCTCGCTGATGTACGTGACCGACCGTGCGCGACCGACGTCAGAGTGGCAGGAATTCAGGCCTTAGGGTTACCTGTAGGATTTTCACATAATTTAAAGACAGAAATTATTGTTTTGTAAAATGTATTTTCTGTTGTATTTATCTATTGTTTAATTTAATAAGATCATTTAGCACAGTTGTCTGATATTTCATTTATAACATAAAATAATGTATAGCTGCTAATTCATAATACACGAAAGAAGGGCCTGGCCGGCCCCGGGACTTTAAACATCTCATACAATAATTTGATATCACTGTGTAAAGCAAAAAAACACAATAAAATGCATAGCAGGATGTGGCTTGTGTGTTTCTGTTTTTTAACAATAAACTACTTATTTTAATAAAAGATCGAAATGCTTCAAGCTCGCCAAATAACAAGCGATGTTTTCTTAGACTTAAATAACATAAACCCATGTTTTAAAGAAAATGTCCCTGTAATAAAATGTAATTTCATTCCAGATATATTTAACTCAAAATTAATTGCGAGATTTTCATGTAATATTATGTAATCAAAATTTTACATTATATTTTTTGGTATACATTACCTCTAGGTATCTTTTTCTAAATTATAAAATGTTCATCCAAAATTCAAAGAAAAATAAAACCATACTTTCTAATTATTTGTTATTATAATAATATTGTATCACTGATCACAATGTTTTTATCTACAAGTCATTAATCTATTTTTTTTAATAAATCCCGTATATTTTTCTCAAGATTATAAAATCTCGAATAAGTTTCCTAAAGTAGTGTAAAATATTGCCTCTTTTGTACTAGCGTTACATAGGTAAGGAACTACACATAATTATCATCATTCAGCATTTTGCTTTGTTAAAGGTGCATTTATTGGCTAAACAACAGCTCAAAGAAGAATCTCAAATCGTCAATCAAAAAGAGCTTAGAAGAGAAATCAAAAATTGAACAAAATCAGCTCTTTTAGTAATACAAATCTAAAACAGACAAACACGAAAAAAAATTTTGCTTAACAGAAATATGCAGTAACTCCAAATTAATTAATTGATTTATCTTTATTTATAATGCAATGGATTCCTAAATATGGAAGGCGACAGTGACCGCTGAGCGAGAGTCGCCATTTATCTGTTACATGCATTTTATAAATGCATTTTTAACATTATGTATTAATAATCCAGATAATCTTATCATTACAGAGGTGTGTTTATTTAAAATGCTATGTAGTGTACTTGACATCTCAGAGAAAAAATGATTGGCATTTTATGTATTTGCAAGTCATATTGATTAAAATTATACAGGCAATCATTAAAGAAACATAATTATCTTTTGTTTCTATTGAAGTCATTTATTATCAAGCAATAAAAAGTTCCGTTCCTATTTCCCTACTCTCTAGCATTCTACTACTACAAACAAATTAGTAATTGATGGGTCATTCAGCTCAAATATGAATACAAACAAAATAAAACCTTTCCATAGTCGAGAATGTAGACAAAATAAAAATTCAACATTGAAAAACTGATTATCTGTAGAATGACCCAATTTGAAATGTTAATATAATGTACCAAATGGTACAAAATAACTGTCAGTATACATAGTATACAATAATCATAGTTTGTTGCCACTACGCACTTGCGACCTTATCACTGTTGACAGTTATGAACTCATGATTTACAATTCAAATATGATATAATATGTACACATTGTCACTGTTGTTGTTGCATATACCTAGTATAGTGATTTTGTTTAGTCATCAGTACATACTAGCGATTGATTTCTTCTAATTGAGCCACAGAACACTGAATTAGCTGTCCCAGTGAACACTTTCACAATATTTTGGTATCTCAACCACTACTTACGGCAAGTCTATTGAGTTTAAAATTTAAACAACTATTTCTTATCTTCTGGTATATCTTCTAGCAGTTTGTCCAAGTCTATCCCTTCGAATTTTGCATTGGTTGAGTTTGAAGCATGAGCTAAAAACAGTTCTTTAAGAAACTGGAGCTCTTTCGTTAGCGTTTTTACTTTTTCTTCTAACATTTGGTTTTCTGCTTTTAATTTGTTGACTCGTGTAAATGTTTCTTGCGTCCGCTGTTTTGTCTTGAATCTGCTCTTTTTTACTGCCTAAAAAGATTAAAATTGTTTATTATTATTACTTGAGCACAGCACATAGTTTTATTGCATCACTTGGGGTCTGTAAACAATATTCTTTATTAGTAAAATATCTACCATTATTTTCCGATAAGAGAAACAACACTCAAATAATATATACGATAAATATGTTATGATACATATAATATCACAAAAACAACATGATCACTGTAACTAATTATCACAATAGAATTATCGTTGAAACTAATTTAAAATTAAAGCAAATTGAGGGATAACACAAGCCTTGGAGTGCCATTTTGAAATAAACAATACTATGATAGTAACGCAAACAGTTATAGTAGAACTATTGCATAATGATTACGGAAACTACACAGCAAATTGCACAATATTTTTGTAATCTTTTTATAGAAAATAGTATCAAACAAGTACTCTTTAATGTGGCAGAGATAAGACGAGTATTTTGTTAGTTATTTATGTGAAAATATCGTTTTTTTTTTCAATTCTTACACCATATTTTTTATGAAAAGAATACTATGGGCTCATTTTATTTCATTATTTTCCTTATTCTGTCCTTTATTAATTGAGGTTGGGTAATTCCCAGAAATACTAATTGAGGAAATCAACAGTGATTCAGAGAAAGCCTTTTTAATTTGAAATAATGTTTGGTAAATAATGATGATTCATATTAGGCTATACCTACAAAGGTTCGAGAATACCTGTAACTACGGTAACTGAAGTAAAACAATATGATTAATTTTAATTTTATTTTTAAATAAAATTCTTGGACAAAATACTGTTTCACTAAATGAGAATTCTATTTAAAGAGTTCATGTCTAACATGGTTTACCATGGAGTAACCAAAATGTAATATCCAGGTGGCATTGCCTAGCATGGCTCATAGTTATAATACCTAGCCCATTTACTAATACTTAATAATCATTCTGTTACTTCATTATTGGGAATCTTTATTTGCGGAAGTCTTTGGTTAAAAGCCCTAGGGCTTTTAACCAAAGACTTCCGCAAATAAAGATTCCCCTTTACCTTTCCCTTTGATTAGATTTTCCTTTGTAGAAAACTAAAGAAGACATCTAGATGTCTTCTTTAGTTTTCTACAAAGGTTGTAACATATTACCTCATTATTTCTGTCCCTCTTCCGTCGGTAATCATCGTCCTCATCGTCAGCATCACTGATACCTCGTCTCCCTCGCTTGTTAGGAGCCATGTCAAAGAAATCTTCGAGCTCGTCTAATATCATCAATTTGTTTATACGACAAAAGCCGCGCTTTGCTCACAAATTTTACCAAAAAGTACTTTGGAAACTACTTCTATAAGTCCAACGAGGGTTTTGAGGGACTTTATAAAGATTTTGCAATAGTATTACTGAGAAATCGTGACACTGCTATTAAAACTGGATCACTTTTGCAGTGTTATTTCACAACATAAGCAACGGTTTTGGTATATGTAAAAAACTCTTTACACAATTTTATCTTGTTTCACAGGATTTGAAAACACAAACAACAATAACACGTTTGCAAAGTGTATTATTTACTCAGTTCATGATGCGTAATACTCAAACGAAAGCAAAAATATAAATAGCTCAATAGATGTCAGTTGACGTCATTTTGAGCAAGTTTTTGACGTCATGACTCATTCCATTCGTCGTAGGGATTTCATCATTCGTTTCATGAAAAACTTTCCAAGATGTGTTCTAGAAGGATTTGATATCGATAAAAACAACATTTCACATTTAAATAGAAGGGTTTTACTAATTACAGTTGTTTTGTACATAGTCTGAATTAATTTAATGCATGACAAGGATAAGTGATTATTTTTTTGGTAACGAAAATAATATTATTAAATTCTATGAAACTGAGTCGATTCAATCGACGTATCGACATCGATCGAATCGTCTTCGAATTTTTTACTATACTTTATGTTTTGATGGGAAATCTCAACCACATCTCTTACCGTCATAACCTTGTCATAACCGTTGTTTGACACGTAACTCAATGGTTTGACATGACATGCTGACATACCAATAACTGCGTTCAGAATAATTTTACTTAAATTCGTAAGCTGCGTTCATTTCGTTTTTGCTCATTAGTAATTTTCGTTATAAGAGCGTACTCCGATTCCGAGATTATGGTTCGCCACCATAAAAGATAGTTTATTTATTTATGTACACACAAAATACTTCATAGTTATAGTATAGTGTTATAGTTCATAGTTGTTGGGGTAAAAATAGCCCCATCAACTGCGTTTAGTGATGTGATACGTGATTGTATGCTAGCAGGACAGAGTTGGATCCTAGAAACCCACAAAAAGATTGAAAAATACATACTCTCGAAAAATACAAACATAACCCTGCTTCTGGCGCAGTCGGGTAAAAATAGCTAACAATAGATAGATAAGTTAAAAGGCCCAAGGACAATGAAACTACAATTGTTTTGGATACGGGTTGAAGAAGAACGACGTCTATCGACAGACACAGTAAGCTCTGTTGGTGAAATACGTTACGATGGAGCGAGTCCCTGAGAAACTGGGAAGAGGCTGTCTGTGTCCTTGCAGTGGAGGTATTAAACTTGAATAATTATAGGATAAATATGCATTTTGCTTAAATATGCTACACGGGTTTACTTAACAGGCCCGGACTGGGACCCGAAATCGGCCCGGATATTTTAGAGACAGTCGGCCCACGACTATCAAGAGAAAGGAAAACTACCAAAATTTGAATCGACCGAAGAAACCATTTAAAATAGAATAAGTTGAAATATTGAGCTGCGACTTTGATAAAGAAGAGACTCGAAACTAAAAGAATAGCGACGCTGTTGAATAAAGGCGTAGCCAGCTTTTGAGCCAGGAGTAGGGGGGATACAGGATTTCCTTTAGAGGGGGCAATTTTTGTTTGATTTTACCTATCTTACGGAAAATTTATGAACTTTTGATAATAAATGGAATCAGGCGTTACTTTACGGAAATCCATGATATGCAAGATACAATGTCGCCAGATTTTGGTCAACAAAATGAACTAAGGCTCCAAGAGCGAGCGAAACGAGCTCGAAAATTTTAACACTCTACCTTGAGCAGGTTACAATTGTTTAGACCCTTCATACAGGAGTTACTAGATCGACCCTCAGACAAAGGCAACATTCAAGAGGCTGCAAGAGCGAGCGCAGTGAGCTCGAAATTTTTATGACACCTTGAACAGAATGGTTTCGTTCCTCCTTACAGGAGTTACTTTGTCGACTTTTAGATAATTTCAAGAGAAAGTAGTCAATAGAGCGAGCGAAGTGAGCTCGAAAATTTAAACACTTTACCTCCCTTGAACAGGTTAGAATTGTTTCGACCTATGGGAGACAATTGGAGTTCCTTGGTCGACTCATACCAAACAATATAAAAATCCAAGAAAAAGTAGGTTGCAAGAGCGAGCGGAGCGAGCTCGAAATTTTTACATCTTGCCTTGAATTAATTCAGATATTATTAATATGTAATTTGAGGTCAAAATGTCCACATGCTCCATTTTTTGCAAAAATTACTTATTATCGACTCGGGGCAACGGGCTCTTAATTTATTTCAGCCTCTGTTTGTACTAGTCAATCATGCGAAAATCCATTATGAGTGCCAATCCAGAGGCAGAAAAAAGGCCGTCAATCGGCCACATCGGCCCATCGGGCATTTGCCCGATTTTCCCGTATGGCCTGTCCCGGCCTGCGGGTTTAAGACGAATTAAATAAAACAACAAAAATATCAGACCACAATATAATTCTTTCTTCACGATAAACTTCTAACAATTTACGTAAGTAAATCTTATTTACACAATTAATGGAAGCATCGAATGCTAAACTTTCTAATACTGTAATGCTAACCATTGTCAATACATTTTATAACTATACAGAATAATTAAATTGAAGGTAAAAATGCCTTAATTAATCAAGAAATTCTTATTCATTCGATTTCATATCTAGTTATTACTAATCAAGAAACAAACGCAAAGAAATTATTTTTATTCGTGTTAGATCACAGAAAAAAACCAGAAACTTAAGTCATAATCGAAATGTAACCATTATGAATCGACTATCAATCAAACACAATCGACTAATTACATGACAGCTGAAAAATAAATGCAAAATGGAAAGTTTAGTTACTCTGAATTTACAGTTATTTTACTTCTGACAGCAATAGACCATCCATAATGAAAATAAAGACCTCTTTGACTTTATTATTGTGAGTCTAAAATCAGAGATAAAATATTTGTGAAAAGGCTGTAGTGTCAATGTATCCCGCATAAAGTAAAATACAAAAAGGAAAGTCTTATTTTGTTGCAATACAGTTTCTACTATATTTCAACAACATAGGACTTTCCTTTTAGGCTGAAAAGAACCATAAAAGACAGCCCTCTTGAAAATGAACTATAGAAAGAATGTAGGACTGATTGGCTATCAAGATATTCTATGTGAATTGAGCGATGGTTTAGTTCTAAAGCTTGCCGTTTATTTTCATCAGCAGTAACAGAGCTCATAGTAGCCATAAAAATGATTTCTGGGATAACTCACAATACCACAAAAAAGACTGATCATCTTACAGCAATGTCTATACAAAATCTAGGCTTTTCTATCATATCACAGAACATACAAACTGAAATACAGAACCTCATTCTTTATTAAAGTCGGTTAAAAATGAAAAGACAGTTAGAACCAGAAATTCTACAACGGTTTAAAGTAGCATCATTAACTGCAATGGAAGAAAAACAATCATTTCTTACAATCGAATGTTATCCTATTGAAATTAGACCAGTCTAATGGTTATTTACATATTATTAAGAACGATTAAATACTTTAATTGTTGCGTTATTGGAACTATAGTTAATTATTATGCTTTAAGACACAAATAAAACATATTTCGATCTTGTTATATTGTCTTGAGTCCGCATGATTTTGAATGCGTAAACGTAAACGTTTTTGTTTTGTTTGACAACTACGATGATTTTATTTAGAAACAAAAAAATAATTATGTAGGTACCTACTTAAGCTTAATTTAAGTCCAGTAGGCCAAAATGCTTTAGTAGTTTTTTACAAATAAAGGCAGTTGTCAGACATAAATACTTAGGGAATGTAGCGGCCGTATGTTAAATGGATGTTATATAAATATGTACTATAGTAAATGTTTAGGCCTCAGTGGTATATTTTATGATGAAATATGTAACGTAATCAGGAAATTGCATGCATGATGGCTAAATAGGTAGTGACTCTGTGACTTCTTATAACATGAAAGGTCAATAGGTATACATTTCATCGTGAAAAACGACACAAGTCTTCGGTATAACATACATAAATGATGAGCATGAAGATAATATTTGATTGGAAATGTGTTAAGTTCACTATATACACTGTGCTAAGGCTCACTTACACCACAAATCACTAAACGCGTTTAGCGTTAGCGCTTAACTTAAAACAATGTCCCTATGCATAGTTAGGTATATCACTCATTTCGTTCAATTGTTATTAAAAGCTTTTATTTTATATTTCGTATACCAGAAATGGTTAATATGAGGATCCTTATTGTTATATTATGTAATGTAACATTTTATGTACCATCTACTTACCCATATTATGCGAATAAATTATTTGAATTTGAATTTGAAATGATTCTGCTACTGTCATCTTCAAACGATTGACATTTAAGTACCTACATTAGTGTAAAATTTAAATTGATAATCCACGAATAAATTTACTTAATTTATTATTTTGTATATCGTTGTTAAAAAAATATTTTTTAATAAAATTAATATTTTAAAATTATTATAAAAATTTAAATCAGATCAAATTTATTTAGTGATTTGTAGTGCAAATGCATGCAAATGGGCCTTTTTCCACTTACACTGTTTTTAAGTTAACCCACAGTTAAATAGATAAATAGTTAAATGCGTTGGCACAAAAAATACAGCTTCGGTTATTTTGATACATTTTGTGCTCCCAGATGTAGGTAGGTACGTTATGCCTTAAATAGCTAGAATAACATTAATAAATAAATAATATAGATAGGTAAATACAGACTTGAAAATATTTAATACAAATCCATAACAGGAACATTTTTTTACAAATATTTCGTATTTCATTTGGTTTCTACTGCATAGTGTGGCAATTTAATTCTATACAAGGTCCCTTTTATATTAACATAATGCGTTATGCGTAACGTATTTAAAATAAATAAAATACATATCGTTACATTTCTGTCAATAGTTTGAATTTGACAGAAACTTAATAAATTATGTTTTAGAAGGACGCATTGGAGTCAATGATCTCAATTTTTGTCAGTCATTACAAAACGAATGAAAATATAAGTTGGTAACCTGATAATTCATGATAAAAACCTTATTTTGTTAGTTTTTAATACATGATTATGCAACATTTGTAACAGAGAAAAAATTATCAAACATACCTATTTTTAAAAAGAGATACACATTTTTATGGGCAAACGGGACCTATTTAAGCCTCCAATCTTTCTCCGTAGATGAGTCTATACATACTCTTTAAAATTGTGAAAGCTATTTCTCAAATTATCGTTTCCAACTGAAATAAATAACAAAACCACTTTGTCATTTACGTCCTTTAATTATAAAATTAAAGCTAGCAATCCTCGACCTGCTCAGACGCTCAGTCCCCCCGCTCAGTTTGGAACAATGCGTCGCCTTAAACACGAAGCGCTAAATTCATTTAGATATTAGTGGCGAACCTCTAGACAGGTAGGTTTCTATTTTTTTCGCAATTTACAGTTACATCGTATATTTCAACTATTAATTTCATTAAAACATGAGTAGAATTTCAACATTACAATAAAAATATGAAATCACAATAGAAAAAGTTACAATTTAAACATCTATATAATTAAACCAACAGACACAATTATGAGGCATTAGTAATGGCGTATTGTACATTTAGGCGGTCTTAATCAACAATAAGTGCGGTACCCGACCTCACATGAACTTTTTGAAAAAGTTCGTTTTGCAGAGCGTTGTCTGTGTCACATATACAACGCTCCTCCTCCTTCGCCCGAGCACTCGTTTGGATCGAAATAAGACCTTACAACAAGTAACATTGGTGAGAAGAATTTACGTATTTTAAATATAAAATAGGTAAACGAATAAAAGGTAAAAATATCTATTAGAAAACAGTAGAAACCTTTGGATAGTCGAACTATCGAATTATGTTTTCCGTTTCGAAAATAACTTTTTTCTCTAAGCTCGCGACTTGTACATAGTTGCGAGACAAAAATACGTTTTACTATTTACAATCAAAACTTTCAACTCTTAAAGGCCATTTGACCAAAAACATTTGAGATTCTTAAACTTTTACGTACGTTTTCTTAGTTGAAATTAAATAATAAGCACGGTTGAATTATGAATTAATTTAGTCGATTTCTTGACGAATGTTACTATTAATGAAAAATCGACTAACGTTAATTGATTGGTTTGTCAGAATATTTTTTTACTTTTTTGAAAGGTTTTGTACGTGAATACACGTTATAATAAACCCAAAGCAAAATATTAAAAGCTCAAAATACAAATCTAGAGAGAGTAGAACTTGAAAATACATTGGGGTTTTAGTCAGGCCACTCACTACATTAGGCCAACGTCATAAAACTCCAACCATGTTTATTATTAAGTCTCGTTATTAAAAAGTTTAGAATATTATTATGTCGATGCTTACGCTAAGAATCGTACAGACTAGTGAACTAGTATCGCTTAGTTATCAAATACCAGCAGTCGACGGCGAGCTTCACCGTGTCACTCGTCCAGATACGCACAGCCTTTTGTTTTCTTGCGATGTCGATTAAAATGCTTTACCGAAAGCGACCGCTATTAAAAACTTCAAAGATCGCAAAGACATGCCTGGTTTCTTTAAAACCTAACCTCTATGATACGCTTCCGTAAATAGACTTTGCCGCTGGATACCTTCTTAGTTCCAATTTTACATAGGCCAATGTTTTTTTTTTTTTCGCAGTTGTACTGGAAACCGACCCAAACATAGTTGGGAAAAGGATAGGTAGAGATGAGATGATGTCATGGATTTCCGCAAAGTAACGCCTGATTCTATAACTTACCTGATATGACATTTATTCAATGTTGGCGTTAAACTTGGAGATTTGGCGCAAATATTTGAACTACTTCTGATATTTTGTATTATTCAAGCAATACGAATGTAAATTTGACAAACATCCAAGTTCCAGAACAGTAACATGTCTTACATTGGCCTGTGTTATCTGGACCAGATCTTCTCAATATTAAAACTTATTTACTTTATTATCATTGCGAAGACTTTAAAGACTCTAATTTATAAATGAAGAAGTCATTAAATATCGAAATTTAACTTTTATTAATCGCCTAAATCTAGTCTTAGTTTTAGGAATTAGAATTAGACGTCATTTACATTGACGTATGAGCAACATTTGGTTCTCTCATTTCTGTTATAAGTAACATTTCGATAGTCGATTAAACAGTTTAGTCGAGTAGCTTAATTTAAATTTTAGTCGCATCCTATATATACTTCACATTTCGATTCCTGTTTGAGTTTGGATTCGAATTCACGTATGAATCTCGTTTCTGACAGTTCATAGTAATTCTTAAATCGATTATTACAAGTCAGTCATTGAGCGTATCTTCAGAAATCGATTATCGAGTTTCAAATCGATTCTCGAATTTCAAATCGATGTTTTTCTACTTCCTGAAATCTTATATAAGTATCATAGCATCTTTAGCAGGGGTTACAAATATTTCTACTGCGCGACTATCCTTGCAAACCTTTTCTACGACAGGTCGATCTATGTGTACTAGTGTTGTACCTATCTAAATATTCCTTGGGGTAGTGCTGAGCTAGTGATGTTCACTGTGGTGGTGGCATTTGTGTCTTCCGGCATTGACAGAGCCACTTAATTATGCGCGCGTTCCGTTCTACGACGCTAGGGGGCTCTGTGTTGCGGTAGATCTGTTTCTGGACGCCGCCACCGGGGCCTTGGACCTGGAAAAACAAATAATTTGATGAGAAGCGTTTTAAACTTGTTTGGGTTTAGTCGCAGTCGAGTCAAAATACAGTGATAAGATCTATCAAGCTTATACCCACTGGTGGAGAATCGGAACAAGAATCGGAACAATGGGGTGGGCAACTGGTGGAACTAATGGCGCTAGCACCGCATGACCCAAACACCGTCATTGGTTGAAAATCTATCAATGTAATTTTATATTTCAAAATAGTTTGACCTCATTGGTCAGATTGGGTCTAAGCTATGGACGCGCTATCTACAATCAGCTTTGACCAGCCTTCCCCATCGTTTATCATAAGTCAATGTAGGCCCTCTGCAGGGCAGGGCAAAGATAACCCTTCCACCGTTCCTCGTCTAACAGTCCTGCGTGGTTCAGCTTAGCACTTGAATGACGTTGTTGTTAGCAGGACACTGTTTAAACCGTAAACGTTTGTAAAATAATTGATTGTCTGTGGAAATTGTTTTGAAAAACAAAATGGCCGCGTTAACCATGCAGTACTTACTGTACCGTGATTCGGCCTCGGGCAAATTATTTAATAAGTACTTCAGGTCCCGTCATTCCGTCATTTCTTTTTGCAAGTGAGTATTAGTTTTTAGGTCCTTACCGTATAATCAGCAGTGGCAGCCAACTGGTTGCTATCCACCGTGGAGGCTGAGGAGAAGAACACAGGACTGTCGGGCGGAGCGTCCCGCACCAGCGCGTCGTACTGTCTGGGTTCGAGGCCGAGCCGCTCGAAGAACTCCTGCAGGCGCGACGCCTCCTCGGAGGGACTGTCGGGGGAGTCCTCGCCCTCGCACGGGGCGGAGGCCGGGCTGCGGCCGTCGGAGCGACGGTACCTTGAAGGGGTGGAGGGTTTTCTTTTTTAGAGTAGGGACCTATTGCTAGATTTTTCTATTGAAGTAGTACCTAAACACGGTGTAAGGAATATCGCGTCATGAACTTTTACAATGGGGTCAATAAATGCTTCTAGAAGCTACAACAATTCAAAAATTCAACTGTTCCATACATTTTGACCATGTAGATAAAGCACTTGCTTATGAACCAGCTAATATTATTTTTTAATCATTGACGATAAAAATGTGTTTTGTACGGTAAAAACCACGACGTCTTTCAATTGGGAGATTACCAAAATTGACAAAATCAACGATTATGGTGAGATGCATGATCAGCCATTTTGGCACAATTTTGTTACTTTTAGGAGAATAAGGTAATTAGAAATGTATGTTAGTTACCTATCCGAGATATCAGACTTGGAGCGCAGTATGGGTCGGGGTCGGCGCTGCTTGTACCGTAGACACCGCTGGCGCTTGAACGTGCCCAGCGGTGACGTCACCTCTTCTGTCGGCTGGCAGATCTGCAAGAGAAAGTATATCTTTAGTAGTCACATGGCAAAGGTTGGGGCAATTTTGTAGATTATGAGGTAAATGCTCAGAATTTTGCAGAAACGTATTACCAATAAATTCAACAGGTACCAATTTCGTTATTCGCTTGGCAACAACAAGATCTTGGTTGGAACTACATCATGTACTACGGAACACTTAATGTGTGTAGTGTGGGGACTTTGAATATGCAGGCACTTAAACTGTACGACAGGTGGTAATTCTGTAATCAGCCGATTAGATTTAAGAAGCCGACTAATTTTTTGGTCCTTCGAGCCGGATTAGTGAAAAATCTAACACACAAACTCACGCCTTGTTTTCTATGACCGAATTTTGGTCTTCTAGGCTAAAATTACCGAACTCTATGTTTATGTATAGACGTATAATATTGTGAAAATTCAGGTCACTTATGCTTGGGTAATTTTGTTCTATAGTTTAAAGGTGACACATTAATTATTATTACAGTATTGAATTTGTCTCCGTAATGTTGGTACAATTCTGTCTAAAGATCTAGTTTTCAGCACTAACCTGCGTAGTGTTCACATACTCCTGTTTATCATCAACACGTGGTCTCATGCGGAGCTCCTGGTACTGTGGCTGCTTGTTCACAACCTCCGTGCTCGGCTCGTGGTACCTGGAAGTAAAGAAATTATCATACATGTCGACAACTGTGTCTAGACCTTGTTTAAACATGTTCGGATCGGCAAGGTTTAGTAAAGCCGGGCGGCAAAATCGATTTATGTAGCTACACGTTCAGGACAACGCGGCTCGGCTTAGCTTGGACGTGCCCAGCCGACCCCAACATGATCCATGATGCAATGGTAGATACCGTACTAAGATGTCGATCGGCACAAACCAAATGAAAATCGAATATGCGTATCTAGATAGTAAATTGCTTCAATCACCTTAGTTGTTTAATCAATTCTGCTGGTTCGAAACTGCCAACCCGAACACATGGATAGCACCCCTCAATCTCAATCTCACTTTTACAAAGCCCACCTTAAAAAACTTATCTCTTTTACAGTAACGCCTTAAAAAATCAGACTTTCTAATATTTACGAGCGTTAGACAGGAAAGGCGAAGAAAATCGTAATCCAATACTGGTTACTACTTAGTAACAAGTCGGTCTGTCTGGTGTCATACGGCCGTTTGTCATGTGTCATTCACGGTTGTCATCAAAGTTCGGTGTACAACCGAAGCTTGATAGTCACTGGATATCAGAAAGATACGTAATAGGCCTATAGGAGGGATATTCCCAATGTCCTGCACTATAACTCTTTTAAATCTCTGTGTCAAAAAAGAAGTGTTTCAATGTTTCAACTATGCCTTGATCCACTAAAAGTAAATATAAATAAATAATAAATGTTTTATTCGCAACCCTTCTTACAAATTGGTTTTATTCCTGAAAAAGACTTCCTTTATTCTTGCATCCAAAAACAGAGTCAATGACCGCTATAAGATGATCCTTACCTAGTGTACTCCCTGGCGTACTCCTTGCGGCCCACGTTGAGGCACTTGAGCGGCGTCTTGTACGTGCACTCGTAGTCACCGTAGTCGTACATCGGGGGCTCGTCTTGGAACTGTGGCGGGGGGGCACTGGCCTGGACAAAGAGAAGAAAGAAACGGTTTTTGAAAGATTTTCAAAAGGTGTGATGGTAAATTTTTAATCCGTGAGATAAGCCTTTAAACAAGAACCCGATAACAATTCTGCCGTCAATAGCATTGTTGCAGTATGTATGCTTTAGACGGTTTCGAGAAAAACGCGGTTAGTTTTGGTGCGAAAGTCTTCTATAAATTCTTTGTTTTTAATCAGATCATGATGGTTGATATTTTAAATGAAAGATGACCTCAGCACCTATCTATTACTTATTAGAAAAACAATGATGAGTAATTGAAAGACAAAATACATTCATTATCTTAGTTATACTAAGTATCTCCTAGAGGCTCACTGATATTGAACACTTAGCATAAACACAGGAATTGAATTTTTTACTGTATTTGTGTTATGTAACCATATAAATTTATGATAATATTTATAAGGTTACTTCTCATAACCACATGTTATTTGTTTTTAGAACGGGGCAAGATTTATATTTGTATTTTTTTTCGTACTCGTTGCTTTGCAATAGTGATTTGGGACACCAACACCGTGGTAGTGATTAATTAGCCGCAACTTTTTGCAGCGGTACAAACGCAAAACGGCCGGAGTCCCTCAGGACTACGTCGTCTCCCCACTTATATTCACGCTGTTACACAGCGATATTTCCAAGAGCAAAAAGGTTCAATTAGCCCTGTTCGTGGACGATACGGCCATCTACTATACACTGGTCGTTGTAGGAACGCTATTGCCAAAATCCTCCAAACCTTAGCCGACGTTTTAGGCGCTTGTTTCCGGAAGTGGAGAATCAAGGTTAACCCGATAAGACTGAGGCGTTTCTTTATTCTAAACCGTGTATCAATCCCACCTCCCCCAGCCCGATCACTCAGTACAGTAAGCCTATCCCTTCAGAGAAGCAAGCCAGATACCTAGGAGTCATACTCGACCACCATCTGTCCTTCGGGCCGCGTATCAGTGCAGCTCATGCATGACTGAGTCGCCTCTTCTATGGGTAGGCTCCATTTGTTGTTAACGGGAAAGAGTAGGTTGTCTCTCAGGTGCAGGTTGCACTTCTATACCGCGGTGATCCGACCCATCATGACATATGCTTGTGTCGTGTTTGCACATACCAAACCTAGATATATCCATAGGATGCAGGGACTCCAGAACCGGTTCTTACTTGTGTAAGAACTGGTTCTGGAGTCCCTGCATCCTGCATCATGTCACGGGAGCCCCTTACTATGTTCGCAATGGTCTACACATAGACTTGGAATGCCCACTATCCTTCAGTTTATGAAACGATTTCTAAGCGAGTCTTCGATTCTGTCATAAGGCAACGTAATCATCTAACCGCATCGGCCGCCCGATACGAGCCCTTGCGCATATTGTAAGATTCGCCGACTAAGATATATTATCGTCACCCCCCATGACGCTATCACCCTCTGCGAGAGCAGTAGGGAAACTAGCACGCTCAAGAAACACAAACACAAACAGCCGTCATTCAGTCCTCGCCGTCGAGGGCTGTCGCGACGTCCCGATCTATCCGTCCCCGACCTTTGCTCGAGCCTACCCGCGTGGCTAAGGCTGTAGTCCAAAATCAAAGCCTAAATAATCATACCACTCAGATCTAGCCTGTCCCCTTGCTGTCCTCCCCCAGCGACGCCCTAAACCGAGGCTGGTACCCCTCAGAGGGCGCCCTTAGCGCGTATATAGACGCTTAGTTTGTAAGTTTTTCCCTGGTTGGAGTGGTCCTTTACACTGAAGGCACCCACCCACAGGATAGTCCAGCTAAGCAGGGGACAACCTCCTTGGTTGAACTGCAAGATGCCATTCACAAAAAGAAACAAATTTACTCATCAATCACTAAGGATATTATTACTGTATTCATTCATAACGTACCGTCACCATCGTAATATTTTATTGTACAAATCGCTTGCTTCACAAATTTTAACTATTATGATACAGTGAACGTCATAACGATTTTGCAGGTATCTGTCATGTTTTGTAAAACATTACCATACCTGTAAATAAAAATAATACACGAATATAATTGTTTTATGCTTTACGCGGAACAAGATAATGCGTTTCTTATGCGAATAAAATAGTAATCGTCGCTTACTGAAAAAAGTTTAAGATTGCATAATCTGTTATAACTTGTTATGATACTATTACTTGTTATGATAATAAGCAACCATAAGTAAGATCTGATTACGTTACTTAACATAAAGGCAATATCGCAACGAACTGTCTTTGTGCTAAGTAATCTGGAACCTACGCTTAGGATCGTTACTAAGTATCCATGCAGTATCACATCTATACTGTCTGTATTTTATGTAACCTGAAGGAGATGCTTATGACATCTACTAAATAAATTTACAGTATCGCAGCATACGGCTTTTAAGACTAGATCACTCATTTAGTAAATTTTGTGAAACTGGATTACTGGATTAGGATTAAAACAGTATCAAAATCAAAATCAAAGCATTTATTTCAAGTAGGCCAGTTACAGGCACTTTTGAATTGTCGAAACAAAGTTAAATGTAGCTACAGTCCCAGTCACAAGACATAAAAACTGTGAAAGTACTGTAGTTGCCCATTCCCTAGCGTAGATCTCTATGGAGAAGAACGGGCAAGAAACTCCATGGACACTCTTTTAAATCAAAATATTGTTACAAAATCTTGGTTACATCATTCATGTTCAGATGGTATCTCTTCTTAGTGTCTATTTGCTAGGCTCATAGCCAATTTAGATACAGTAAATGACTTAACATATTAGTGGTATAGATGTCATACTGTACTTTGGCCGAGAGACTCTGAATAAGAACTTCTGCAGTAAGTGTACCCACTGCAATCATGCTTTGTAATGTAAAAAAAATGCTTGACTTACTGCAAATTTTTAATTGTAAAATTTGGTTTAAAAAGTGATACAAACGAATGGGTAAGATTAAATTGTAGATCTCGTTTTTGTGATCACGACTGCATATCTAACTCATTTTTGACAAAAACCCGACTTACTGTAACTATGCTGACGGCAGAATTGTAGGACAGTGGCCCACCAGACACAACAACCGTCTGGGCGGAGGATCCTCTCTTTTCAACAGATTATAAACATCTAAAATTATATACAACAGTGGATTGCCATAGGGTGATGTGATTGCTTGAATAGCTACCTGGAAGTGTATCCCAACTCTAGGCGCGTGAGCGTAATGATGATGATGTGCGTGGTGTTGCGGCGGGGCGGGTACGGGCGCGGTGGGGGGGGGCTCGGGCGCGCCGTCCTGGAACTGGGGCGGCGCCGACACGTAGCACTCCAGCGACGCGCCGTACTCTGACACGCCGTACGAGTTGTAGCGGCTGGGACCGTTATATGGACGTTAGTTTTGTGTGAGAAAAAAAGCATTGGAACTAGCCGTCTATTTTTACGGATCTTAGCTGTTTATTTTTCAAGTGAAAATTTGTTTAATGAAAAAAAGTATTAGTCCTTCGAGCCGGATTGCTATAACCTAGAGACAGTTTTCATATTAATGTAACTTACAATGCAACTGGGTTTATCAAACAATATGTTTATGTATGTTGTACTAACCTGGCGTGTTCATGGTCATGTTGCGTAGAGGAGCCTGAATCGGTACGTCTGTGTTGGTGCGGCGCGTTGTGTGCGGGAGCGCTGCGCTGTGTGTAGTGACCGCTCGAGCCACCGGAGTCACGTGCGAACGATGAGCCGCAGCGACTGGATAACACACAACATTTTATTAAAAATGAGGAAATTTCATTTAATAGTGATGATTTATTTTGGCAAAAAAACCGTAAATGATTCTGGATTTCAATAGGGAGAGTCAACAGCCCGATAGTCTGACAATTTGTCTAACCAAAAGGCATCATGCGGAGGGTGAGACGTGCGAAAGTGGACCAATCTACATTGGTAGAAATTCAAGTCACGTCTCTCGTCTCTCTTGTGACTGGTTGAATCCTGCACGTCGCTCCGCTCCGCTCATCAAAGCTTTTGTGTAAACTGGGGTTTACAGCGAAATTATAATGAACCATAGTCACCTGTTATAAGACTGATAGTTGTCCTCGCCCGGTGAGGGATGCTCCGAGAAGGCATCACATGAGGACATGAGTGAGGAGTGGTTGGATCTGGTTCCTTTGGAGGAACAGGACGCGGTACGCTGGTGTGTGGAGTGACGTCGGCGACGCGGGGAGCGGCCGATGGTATCCGTGTGGCCTACATTGACGCTGAGGGGATTGAAAAAAAGTTGAGCTGGAATTTTTTTTTTTTTAAGAGAAACCTAGGATATATATTTTTAGGATTGTTTACATGTAAGTAACCGGCATCCAGAAAATACGTCTTTAAAAATATAAATAAGTAGTTTTGTCTTAATTATTTGTATTTTTTGATTTTGAATCCTAAATCAATCATACGTGACGATGATATAATTCTTAACTGACACTAAGGAACTGCATCAAAAATATAAAAATGGTATACGAAATTTTGCTGAAGTGATTTTCTTGAAAAAAATACCCAATAGTTCCTAAGCCAATTCCGCCGTATCTCCTATGGATTCGGGTTTGCCCATTCTAGTAAATGTTGATTGTAGGTCTCTTCCAAATCTCCCAAGTCCCCATTCAATCCCAGTGAAAGAATATGAGTAGTATACTCACTGTTCAGGATAGCACCTGGTCTGCGTGTGCAGGTCGGGCAGCGACTTGTGACTGTTGATGTTGGGGCAGCCGCTGTCCTCCTCGCGCATGCTGGGCTGCGAGTGCGAGTTCGACCTACACATACAACTGCGCACTTATTATTGAAGGAATACTTACTTCTGATTGTTTTATAAAATTGTTTGGTTTCTAATTGTTGGCCTACAACATGGAATCACCGGCAGCGTTTAGAGACGGCTGTACTTGTAGTGTAGCATGTTTTTTTGGCGGGAGATAGTGGGAACCAACGCCGCCATTTTGCTTTTCAATACAATTTCCATAGCCAATTTTTTTTCTTACCAACGTTGCCCTCCTAACATTGTCATTGACGCAATATTATAAGATTCGTGGCTTTAAAAGTGCGTTGAGTGAACTTCTGTCGGAAACCGCTATTCAAACCTGTTCTATACGAGATTTCTGTCGTAATTGTTGTCTATGGAAAGTATTGACAATAATGCCGTCTCTAGCAGCAGCCGTCGAGGCGTCTCGATGCTTTATGGGCTCTTCAACACTCAGTCCATTCACATTTATTTTACCATTGAATTTGCATTTCTGCCAAAATCAAAGTAATCTTAATTTTTGCTCAGTTAAAGTTTCTTTTGGGTTGTGACCACTGACATAGCTGACAAAATCTGTCTTCTTTATTTTTCTAACACTAAGGTGAAAGGACTGTAGTTGTTCTATAGCTAGGCAGATGAGAATACCTGATGTACCGTGGCGCAGAGTGTGCGTACTGCGCTGGTGGACTGATGGCGGCCACCGGGTCCGCCGGGGAGCCCGACCCACTGACTACGGGCTCGGGGAGCTCCATGTTCTCAGGACTGGAGTGGGAACTCGCTGGAAAGGTAATATAAATCTAGATTTACTAACAAATTACTGATCACCAGCCACCAACAAGTACCAAATTCTGACTCAAGGAATTGTACCAAAAAGCAGTCGGGCCAGCATAATGAATCGAAGACATTTCACTAGCTCTGTTTAAGTCCCAAGGAAAAGGGAGGCACTTGGCGAGACCTTTGTCAATTATGGGGTTCCACAAGTCTGGACTTTAAGGCTGTCTATGATTATTATAACCTTGATGGACCACTAATACCACTTTGCTCAAGCTGGGTATTGAAACACTAGCAGGGGATCATGTCTAACAAAATTGTAGTGGAAACTAAAAAGACCAGAATACTCACGCATAGAATATCCACTTTTAATCACCACCTCACTGGGCCTCTGCCGAGGAATCACGAAAGACTCCGGAAAGAACACCCTCGCGTCGCCAAAACTCAAAGGTCTGTTCATCTTCTCTCTATGGTCGGGGTCTGACTTCTGGGCCTTGGACCCTGAGGTGCCTGATGACGAGGTTCCGGAGAAAGTCCCGGAGAAGGTCCCTGAGTTGTGTTGCGAGCGGGGAATGGTTTCCCGCTCAGGGTAGGAGTCCTTCAGCCGTCTTGTGTCAGCGTATACTTTGTGCGCTGAAAGTGTGCCTGAAAACGAAAATAAATGATTTTTAGTAGGTACTTATTTGATATTTGCTATCAAGAAAGATTTTTTTGAACAGGTGACTTCATGTCATGTTTATGCTTCTTTCATGTAGCAATAGATCCCTCTATTGCTTACATCAACTTTGTTGGCGTATAGTTTTTGGCTAGAAAGTTATACATGGTGGAATTTAGAAATTCGGCCCCCCTAACCCTTGAAGCTACGGAAAAACGGTACAGCGATTTCTACAAAATGTTTTTTTGATGACATTCGGTCCTCTTTCTTATCAGAATCAAACTTCTTGGGACCGACTCAGGTTTGAGTACATTTGGTAGCAAATAAGACTAGCTCATGGCGTAGTACTGGCAGCTATGGTACTAGATGAATGAACGTCGACGAAGCAAAAGGATGTAAGTATCAGCATGTTATGTGACTTACAAACAGCAAAAGGCGGCGAGTAGACATTCTCCCTGCTGTCGGCATGCTCCAGCAGCCGTCGGAGCGTGTTCTGTAGTCCCTCGCCGGCGCTCACGGCGCGGCGGGCCGGACCCATGCTGCGGGTCGTCGCGTCTGCGAACAACGGGGTAGCTATTGGATACGGTGTCACTCTTGGAGAATATCCTCCCGACCAAATTTCGAGCATTAGGTCCAATCTTAGAAAACACTGGCCATCTTTTGAATCTTTCTTTTTCAGTATTCATTGTTTTATTATTATATTCTTACAGTTGTTTTCTTGTGGCGAAAAGTTCGGAGCTATAACAAAGTCAGTCTCTGGACTGTGACTTTTTTATAGCTCGTAGATAGGCAAAAAGCCGAAAGAAATCTCCTAAAAGGAACGAATTTGGATTACGTATTTTCCGAAACAGATGTTTTTAAGCCCATATAAGGAAAATGCCATCATATTACTCTACGCAGTACAATCTCATACACATAGATCAGTTCTGATTCGGATGTGGTTGACACTGATTGATAGTGAACTGAGAACGTAGGCATGAATTAGCGATGTCGAGACTTCGCAATTAATCTTAAACGAGATGTCAAAACAAGTCAGTTTTATGCAGTGTGTGTCGAAGGAAGATAGATCTGTGATGTAGAAAGCTATTAGAAAACAAGGAAAATGACTATTTTACATTTACTTCTGATGTTTCTGATTAAAACAACGTCTCGCTTGCAATCCCTGAAGGATTATACAGGTCTGCAACTACATATAATGCACTTATAATCCTATATCATATAAGTTGTTTTAAGTCCCAAATCATAACGGCTTGTCCGTTATGATTTGGTATGCCATCAATCAGGCACAAAGCCAGACTTCCAGCTGCTACTGAAAAAATTATAATGGTAACATTTAATAATAGGTATACTTTGCCAGACCTAGAAATCCAAGCTCTCAAGCATGGAGGGTCTCTCGCCAATATATTTGTAATATATTGCCAGTGCTTTTGGACTGTGATATATCTTTATCGTTTCTTTCTTTCCAAATTCATATTTCTGTAGTTACACCACCGCTGGATGTAACCTTGCTAAGTTGCTAATGTTATTATCCTGTGGTATACTTACAAGGGTTACAGCAGGCATCATTGTTCAAGGTGCCGGAGCTGACGAGGTGGCAGCCCCCGGCAGCTATCGCCTGCCCCAGGCCACTGCTCATCTGTCAAACAATATGAAACCATTGAGGTCAAGACGTAGTAGATTCTTCATCTGCCTTGCGTTTCCCTATTTTGGGGTCGACTTCCAGTCTAACTGGATGCAGCTAAATATCAAAATATTACTTGCAACTGCCTATCTCAAATTCTGAACACAATACCCCAAGGTGAGACTGGTTGTGGTGCAAAAGATTAATTTATCCTTAAGTATGTAAAAGTTAGTTTGTCTGCACTGAAACTGTAATGTAGGTATGATTTTTACCTCATCTTTTAACTTTTCAATAAACCTCTTAAAAAAACACTTTCAGTCTATAGTGACAACAGGAACTCAAACCTCGTATCTGAGGGCTCTTTTAGTGAATGGGTGGAAGCAATGATCCCAAACGCTCGCCTTATGGAAGGTAGACTGCTAGTAGATGCCACATTTCTTTTTTTTTGTAGAAGAAATGTCGGTTAGTTCATGACACCGTTCCCTTCATCATTTTTAGAGCAAAGCTTCATCATTTAATCACCTGACAGGATTAATCTAATAAACCTATCAACAATCTAGGAATAAACTCACCCTCAACGGCAACTCCTGTTTCCGATCCAGCACCGTCTCCGACTTCACATAGAAAGCCTTGGTCTCTGCCAGCAGTTCCACTGCAGACTTTCGTTTTTGCTGCTGCGGCTGCGCCAAAGATCTGGGGGCCGCCATGCCTTCTCTCGACTTGCGCGGGAGTTTGAAGCTCGCGAACAAAGAGTCTGCGAGACGACGCCTGGGGAGGGAGGAGAAACTGTGGTCATTGGTTTAGTCTGCCTGGATGAGTGGTTTTAGGCAAAAAGGCGTGGATAAAATGATTTCTTAAAAAGTATTTTTGTGATAGAATATAATTTTTAATTCATTTTATTTCAACTGTCAAGGAGTCGGTCTCTTGTCAGCTAGCATAAGCTGGTGGCCCGTTGTTCAACGTAGATCTTTGTATAGAAGAACGATCTAGATTTTTCGAATGGTGCTTTTCATCCTGCATTGCTCTTTCTCTCTATTGTGCTGGGATTATGGTGGTTCTAACATGTCATTAAACCGTCTCATAGGTAAGTATATATCTAGAACTGAATAGTTTTTAAGGTTATGTGGTTCACCTTCATTGTTAAGATTGAGCCAAGGGCCTTTTTGTTTAACCGTCATCCTAAAAGCAGTACAGCATATAAATATAGTGCAGCAGAACGTTTAATTTGCTTACCTGGGTGGCGACTCAAAGGACCTCGAGAACGACGGACAATTAGCAGTTCCCTCAAACTTCTTTCTTACTTCCTCGACCTTGGACCAGCCGGCTTCCACGTTAAGCCGGCGGTTTAGCGGCGTGGCTTGTGACGCATTCTTCGCCAGCTCTTCCCGGGTCCTCTTCACCGAGACCTCGGGGATGGAGTCACGGGGGCGCAGGCCCCGCGCCTCGTGGCATCTCTCGATGAACTGCTGGCGCCGGAGCGAGAAGTTCACTGACTGGTGGTGATCTTCGTCGTCGTCTAGACACCTAGAAATGGGAGTAAGGTGTTCTGTTTATTGGAGCGAAAGGGAGATGTACAGTCGACACCTTAGGAGCTATTTTCGCCTGCTTGTTGTATGATAGAAGCTGCCTTACCGACTCTACAGTAAATACTGCTTGTAATGTTAATTTAAAATCTTTGTTATCAAGAAATTAAGTAAAAAAATAAAAACAATGCAACAGGCTATTCAGTGCTGTAGCTTCAGGTAAAATGCCAAAGGGCATTTAAAAACTGACTGTATTTGTGCTACTGTATTTCTAAGCTATGCACCTGTTAAACTTAGGGCTACCGCACACTTAAGACAAAACCGTCTTGAGACAGACTTTCCCTACTAGCGCGAGCGAGAGATAAATAGTCTGTCTTGTTCGCACTAGTAGGGAAATAGTCTGTCTCAAGACAGTTTTGTCTCAAGTGTGCGGTAGCCCTTACTCTACCGGAGTCAATGCCCAGACATTGTCACAGCCTAAAAAAAATAATTCAGTTGACGAAATTCAATAACAATGAGCTAGTTAGGATGCCGAAATAATTGCGTTGATCTAGATTTTTTACACAATGTCACTGGAACTTGGTATTCAAATGCCTAATCTAAGTAAACCAAATAGTTTTTAGTATTCTACGCAGCAAGGCGTGTAGGTGTTGTGTCATGCAGTAACTAGGTAAGTATACAGCAATCGACTGGTATGCAGTGTCGCATGTCTGCAAGTACCTGCAGGCCTATTACGTATCTTTCTGATATCCAGTGACTATTAAGCTTCGGTTGTACACCGAACTTTGATGACAACCGAGAATGTCATATTATTGGTATTGCGTATCGCACTGAGTGGATATCACTTTACGGTGACTAACAGCCCGGGTACGGTGTAACGTTTTTCACGAAAGCCACTTCAAACTCAGTTGTCATCAATTTGTTGTCCACTATGCTTACATAATCGAAATAATATAAGTATCGATACGAAAGCGTCTGTCAAAATGAGTTACGGTGACTATCAGCCACGATGACAACCAATGACGTCATATATGATCGCGACTGGTCATACATAATACGAAACTAACCTTTTGACAGTTAATTGATGAACACTGAGCCCAGTTACTATAATTTCGAGCTGTCAACAGAGATACGTAATAGCCCTACTGGCCATGATACTTGAAATCCTATTTTCTCTTTGTTCTTGTTTTGTTGTGTTTGAAGACAGAAAGTCACTAGTCTGCGAAAGAAAAGGTGAATAGTCATGATTTCTTTTAGAAGCGTCAGGTTCATTGCTAAGGACACAGTCGGCGAGGTATCGGTGGCAACACTTTGTGGTTCATCTGGCCTAGTGTAGTAGGGAGTTTCAACAGAACGCGAGGCCAGCTTGTACTGGGTTTTGTACAAGTGATTGCGCCCTACCGTATCTTAAAACGTTAAGAATTTCTAATGTGTGATCCATCGATAGAACGTTACCTTTATTGTTGGCTTGGGAGCAAAAATAAATCGGGGATCGCGGTATTACGGGATGTCTCCTGCTAGGTAACAGAGTAACACACTTACAATGGCAATGTCCTTAATTTTTACAATTCAACGACAGTATTTCGGTAATTTAAATTGTTGAGCAGACGCATCTTTCAAAATCCTTAAGCAATGGTTGGTGAATTTCCACCAAAATCCTTCGAAATGAGACCGAAAAGTGTGTTACGTTATTAAGCCGGTGGTCCTTCAAGCAGGATACATTTTTGGTCCTTCGAGTCTTACCTAGCAGGCTGCGCGAGATGCGACCTGCAGGGTTGGTAGCAGGAAAGGGCGGCCATGTCGCGGGCTCTGCCGGGGGAGGCGCGGGGTGCAGGGGCCGCCGCCGGCGACTCTCATCATTCGGACCGCGCTCAGGAGACACCGCCGCTACAGTCACTGGCTTCTGGAAAGAAGAGAGGTGATGTTAGAATGTTGGAAGGTTATATAAGAAGTTTAAGAAGTTAATTTTGTTTAAACACTGCGTTAAGCTTTCACATTTCATAACTATACTTAAAATAAAATAATAATAAAATAAAATAAAAACGCTGGACATTGCACACAGCGCCATCTAGTGCCACACTAAGCAACGAGGCTTGTATCGTGGACACCAGATAGTTGATATACTACATAGATACTTTTTTGTTTGTAAATACATACTTATTATACATATAAACCATAGACTTAGTAAATATAGACCAACAAAGCGTGCGAGGGAGAAGAAAATCTCTTATGGAAATATAGCAAAATGAAAAAGGATCGCAAATATCACTGTGACCGGTTTTGAATGACAGGTCTGCACAAGTCGGCACGCGGGGAATCAACTCCTCAGTATTTTGGATTTTTAGCGTTCGTCGTGGTTTATTTTCAGTGAATACAGTAGTATTAAACAATGGTTACTTGTTCTCTGCGTGAATGTGGTGTTAATCATAGAAATAAACCTGAAAATTGCACATTTCATAAGTAAATACTCAGGACCACTCACTGATAAAACGCGTTTATTTTTGGTTAAAATTTGCCTTTTTACCTGTTTAAAATATAAAATAATACCAATGTTTTTGTTTACTTTCATATTTTGTATAGCTAAAAGTCCATTTGTTGATAATTTACATGATTTTGGTGAATAGATTGTTCGTCAATCTATTTTTACATGTACGCTAGGGATTGACTTAAATTTACCTATCGATATCGATATTTTATCTTGAATGTTAACTATGAAAATAAATGCTACCTTACGTTTACCGTCTATTAACTGAACCATTTAATTGTTTTGTATAATTTGTACAACAGATTCTCTTTACGTATATATACTATACGTATAATTCGAGGAAAATGGTTGAGATTCATTGGGTGCGTTGGTTGGAATCCAAAGACATGATACAACTTTGTTTACAGATTGAAAATTTTATTCGTGAAAATAATAAAATCAGTCAAGGACAACGTTGCCGTCGCTAGGTAAGAGTCATTTTATGGTAGAATAATAAGTGCTAAGTGCAAAATCGTCAACGCAATATAAAATCGGTTTTGAAAATAGGTATAAATAGTAGATACGGTTTCATCATATTGGGAATTGGTCCAACGATATTTTTAAAATCAGTAGATACCATAAAGAAAAGGCGACCTACGAGTAACGACCAGGGCCATATTGACCTTTTATAAGTTTTAATGCGTGCATAAAATATGTTATAATGTTCAAATTCAAATTCAAAATTCAAATTCAAAAGTCTTTATTGCTAACTATGTGTACATAAATAAAGTTCTTAACAGAGGATATCAGTTCTTAGAACATAGTGGCCCTGTTAGGGCATTGCAATTTCATCATGCATATATGCTTATAATTATTATTGTAACAGTAACAGTTGAACATGCATCATTTAAATTCATTAATTAAAAAGAAAAAAGTTATAAATATTAAATTTTATAGAGGACATCGTTTTAATTACATTATATAATTTTATCATTTACATCATATTAATTATAAATTATTAAAGTCATACCTAAATAAAAAATACACATGTCATGAGTTACCTGATTTAAAAATTATCATTATTCATTAATTCAATTGTGTCACAGTATTGTAATCATTTAATATTAATTATCCTAATCCTTTTAAAAATATTTTACTGAATTATATTCACTTTAGTGATAGGTACTTTATTGAACAAAATTATTTTTCCTCAAGAAATTCTGCTATTGAGTAATAGGCCTTTTTAATTAAGAAAATTTTCAGCATTCTTTTAAAAATAATAATTGAATTTATAATCTTAATGTCCATAGGTAGCTTGTTATAAATCTTTGTGCTCATACAGAAAACACTATTACTATACGCTCTAGTGTGGGACGTTTTATTTCTTAAGGTATGTTTAAGTCGTCTGCTTTTTAACGTATTATAGCTTGTAATGTTTGATTTAACTAAAATTGAGGCCAGGTAGATAAATAGAGCAGGGAGTGTTAAAATCTTGAGATTTACGAAATGTGGTTTACATGAATCCGTTTGGCGTAACCCACATATAGACCTAATACACTTTTTTTGGGCTTTGAACGCAATTTCTTTATCAGTCGAGTTTCCCCAATATAGTAACCCATACGACAGAGTGGATGCCACATACGCATGGTAAGCAGTAAGAAGCGCGGTCTGGTTGGATACTTTTTTAAGCATGTATAGAGCGTAGGAAAATTGATTCAATTTGGTACATACACTATTTACATGTGTTTTCCATGACATATTCGAATCAATATGGATTCCTAAAAATTTTGTATTTGCTACTTCAGCTACTGTTTCATTATTGTATGCAATACTTAAAGGAATAGATGTCGCGTTTTTATTTTTAAAGTTCATGTAATGTGTTTTTGTGAGATTAATTTGTAAATTATTTATTTGAAGCCAATTTATTAATTTAGATAAGGAATCATTTATTTCTTGTTCATGATTTTTGTTTTTATTATTTGTGAAAAGAACCGTACTGTCATCTGCAAATAAAACCATAGGTTGCTGAATAGCATTAGGTAAATCGTTTATGTAAATGAGAAACAGTAATGGTCCCAGTATTGACCCTTGAGGTACACCATATTTTATAAATCTAGGACTCGATGTATACTTAATCTCTCTCTTTGTAAATGGACATAACTGTGTTATTTCAGTAAACTGTATTCGGTTACATAGATATGATTTGATTATTTGTAGTGCTTTACCCCGAACTCCGTATATTTCCAGTTTTTGCAAAAGAAGTTCATGATCAACATAATCAAATGCTTTTGTCATGTCCATGTATAGAGCTGTAACTTGGTTTTTTTTATCTAGTTCTGTAAGTATTTTTTCTAAAAACTGATACATTGCTGAATTTACCGATTTCCCTTTTCTGAATCCTACTTGATTATCTATTATTATTTTATTTTTCTCGAAATATTCAGTAAGTTTATTATTTAGTACTTTTTCAAATATTTTGGCGAATATTGGAATGAGAGCAATCGGCCTGTAACATCGTACATCTTCTGGGTTTCCTTTTTTAAATAGTGGTGTAACCACCGTAGTTTTTAAATATGTTGGGAAAATGCCTTCCTCAAGACACTGATTTATAATATGAGTTATGATTGGGGCAATTATGTACACTACACGTTTTATTATTTGCGTTGAAATTCCATCATTGCCCGTACTTTTGGTGTTTTTTAATGCCATGATTAATTTCACAACATCGTTTAGGGTAACTGGGGTTAAGAAACAGGAGTTTGGTTTATTATAAGTTAGAATCTTTGCGTAATTTATTTTATTATTTGTCAGTTTCGAGATGTCATCAATAAAGAAATTGTTAAATGTTTGTGCTATAGTATCAGGGGCCGTTATAACTTGATTATTATATCTTAATCTATCAATTTTTTCAGGGGGATTATTGTTTTTATTTTTATTTATTATTTGCCATATTGCTTTAGGTTTGTTTGTGGCTGTTTGTATATAATAATTATTTTGCGACTTTTGAGTAAGTTTTACAATTCTTTTAAACTTTTTTGCATAATTATTAAAGTTACCCTTATCTGACTTTTTACCTGAGAGTCGATATATTTTAAGAAACATTCTTTTACGAAGAGAACATATTTTTAATCCTTTACTAAGCCATTTGGTTTTGCTAATAATTGGAACTTTAATTTTGATGTTTGGAAAGCAGAGGTCATAAAAAAGTTTAAATAACTTATGGAATTCTTCAAAAGAAGCATTTGCGTCATTTTTCTCATAGCATTCAGTAAAATTTAGGGCTTTTAGACATTCAATAAATTTCTCAACATTTTCGGTGCTAAAGTCTCTTCTGAATTTATACCAATGGGTTATTGAGTAAGTTTTTCTAACTGGACATGAGAGAATTTGTGCTGTATGATCAGACAGAGCTAGTTCAATAACGCTTTGTTGACAGCCTCTAATATTGTGTGCAATGTTATCAATGCACGTTTTACTTTGCAAGCGGGTTGGCTCATATATTGCAAGTTTTAAGTTAAAGCCGTGTAACAAGTTTTCAAACTCTCTTGAAACAGGAGTGTCTTTCAGTCGATCAATATTATAATCGCCACAAATAACAATTTTCTTAAATTTACTACATAATTTTGCTAGTAAAGCCGCTAAACGGTCGAAAAATAATTGTATACAATCTTTTTTTGTCTTTGGAGGTCTATATATACATACGATAATCAATCCATGCTCTAACAATTCAATAGCCGAACACTCTAAAAGGTTGGGTATGCTTACAAGTTTTGCTTCCTGTATAGTCTTAAATTTATGATTATTTCGTACTAGGATACATGACCCACCATTTCTATTTGTCCTTGTGTAGTTTGCCGCTATAGTATAATTTGGAATATGGAGATGTTTTAAATCGTCTGCTATCATATTATGCTCGGTAACACATAGCACATCAATATGGTTATTTATAATATTATTTAGATTTACAGTAAATTCATCAGCTTTGCGTAATAAACCATTGATATTCTGGTGAAGTATATGGATTCTATTATACACGAAAAAAATTATTATTAGACTTATTATTTACTAAGTTTTCCAATATACCATCAGCGTCTGTTACTTGTTTTTCTGTATCTGAACTTATATCTAGGATAAGGTCTTGTAAGTCACTTAAAATAATATTCAGGCCTTTGTTATTTAAACTTCCATTTCTTAAGGTATATGTTTCGTAAGTGAATGGGAGATTTAGGTTGGAATCCAATAGATACGCATATTTATATGTCTCAATATCCATGTATAATAAATTATTAAAGGTATCGATTCTACTGTTGATCATAACATTTTTATTTACCATATACTTAAAAGTCGGCAGACATACTAAAAAGTTCGTATGGGTTAGGGGTTGTAATTTTTCGCGAATGAAAGCAACTAGTTCTATATAATTATGCGTCCTTCTGAAATCCTCTTCCCCAACATAAATGACACAGTAGTCTGAGCCTGTGAAATCTTGCACTTTTTTATCAATATTATCGAGCAGTATCTTCAATCCACAGTTTGGCATGCGATAGTGACATATATTAAAATTACATAAATTAGTTTTTTGACAAATTGTGTATAATCTATTCGATGTTTCACTACTGATAATACATAAATTATTCTTTACTAATGACGACAATTGGTTACATTTATCAATATTTTGTGACGTATATTGCGACGCTTCAGTTCTAGAATATTCAGCAGTAGCAGACGTGCAATCAGGAACCTCGAATATCTGAGAGTTATTTGACGGCTTGTTTGAAGGAATAATTTTATTTCTCTTTGGTGTTTGTATTTTCTTCTCTAAAGGACTACTGGTAACTTTTTTATACATCTCATTTTTCTTGTGTCGAATGTGTCGTAACGAACACCCTGCCTTATATACCAACTGAATTTACTAATGATGGCGGGGTTGTTATGAAAATAAAGAGTTTTGATGAAGTCAAAGTCAAAGTCAAAATTATTATTATTATTATTTGCAGTAAATGTGGTACAAAAGATGGTAAAAATAATATGTAGTGCAATGACACATTTCGCCTTAGAATTGGCACGCAAACATTAAAGAATTAGATGCTAATTTCAAAACAATAACTGAATGTGAAACAAATATTAAATTAGGTAACTAAGCGTGTTCCGAAGTTACTCAATACAAAACAAAATGAAGTTTTTGTAGTTCATTAAATCACGCTTCACTACTCTGATGTTCCTAATCAATGCGAAAGTATGTGAGGATGGATGTTTGTGTGACCAACTTCTAAACGAATTTATATGAAATTTAGCACACGAATACTTTATAACCTGGATTAACACATATGATACTTTTTATCCCGGTAGTACGACCCCTTGGGACAATAGGCATGACGACAGTATCAAAAAATTGCAAATCTATTAACGTTTTACATGGTGCGACTGCCTATCTGACCTCCACAACCCAGTTAGTACTGGGTTATGGGATACCCTCTTATTAAGACTGGTTGTCAGACTTGATGGGCCACTGATTATCTGTAACGACAGTCAAAGATCTATAATTGACAGCTGCGAGGTACTAGGTAGGTGCTTAGGGGTGTATCACTTATCCAGGAATGATCCAAAGTTTTTAGTCCGTCAGATAAAGTATTGGAAAATAATGGACACGTATTTTTTGTTTTTGTAAATCAATGAATATTGACAAAGATAAAACGCATCAAAACTCGGGAGTGGGGGGCTCGTGACGTCAGAACTAGCTAATAATTATACCTAGGCGTGACGTATTGAGAATTTTAAAAGCGTCATATCTTCGTCAATTTTGGTTTACGTAACAAAAGAAAAAACACGGGTCAAATATTTTTGACTGACGGACTAATTAGTTTTTTTTTTGTCGTCTCGCCTATTATCGAACTCCACGCAGGCGAAGCCGCGGGCATAGGTAGTAGGTAATTCATTAACTTTATCGCCATATTAAAAACCGCTTCACTTTTAATTTAACTTTACATAACCTGACATAAGATAAGTAATACGTACTAGAGTTAAATATTTGAACTCTCAATACTTTCACTGAATGACACGACAGACCTACTGTTAGGTAAGAGTAAACACTAATACAATAGCAGAGAAAACTAAACAGTAATGTTTCAAAAGTGAAGAGATACTGAGTTTTATGATTGTACGATGACTGTTCGTTTAAAAGAGCATGATTTGCGAAATAATGTGAAACTGTTAGAGAATGCTGTCACGTCAAATCGGAGATATCTAATTACGAATTTTAGCTTATTACAGCTCGTATTATTTTTAAATGGCTTTAAGTTTTAAATGGCTATGTAGCCGGTCCGTGGCTACATAAACGACCAAGTCTGAAACTCTAAAGGTAGCACAGCACGTATTCATCGTGCATACCTTTAGAGATTAGGTAAAGATTCGTTGATGACTCTGCAGTGGAGTGTAAATCTGTGCTGTTCCACAAACGATGAGGCACTTAATATTGTGTTCTGCGTGTCCTGTTGTTTGTTCACTACAGGAACTGATGGACGCTACTGAAGGCGCCAAACCAGTGGCTCAGTTCTGGGCCGACACACAATTTAGTTTGTCATCGACACGCTAAGAAAAAGAACCTATATCAAAATACTAGGTGGAAATAACCAAAGGTACAAACGGCGACAAATCAAGCTATACATAACCAGTATAACCTGACCTCGCTTTGTATGAGTTTCCGTTACGATGAAATCAGCTTAATTTGGTTTTGCATAGCTTGATTGGTCGTCTTGCGTGCCTATGGCTCGTTGTTCGGGAGGTATGCAACGAACACCCTCTAAACAGTCAAGTAACCTGCTCACTGACAATAGAAAGCGCAGAGGCGTTCCTATTTTATTCTTCCCTATCATTCGTCTCATTCACTCTCTTTCTTTCATTATTTCCTCACACAACCCAGTCATCTATTTTTAGGGCCTCGCTATATCTCTAAGATTTTTTTCAATGGGTTTTAGCTTCAACAAGCTTGATTTTTTTGAAATAACGACCTAATCCCCATCATTCTCCTGCCCTCATCCCAATTTCCAAGACACGCACCTCTGATTCTTCGGATTCATGTGCAATATCATTTCCTTCGGTAAAGAAAAACATCGTGAGAATACCAGCATGCCTGAGAGATATTTCTCGACGGCATGTAAAGCCAAGTCAGAAGCCCATGGGCGGCATGAAAACTCTGACACACGAAAAAGAAAGAAGACCCCAATTTAGTTGAGGTCTGTGCAGCATGTCTTCTTCTTCCGTACTTCTCTATTACTTGTCATCGCAGTACTTACTGGTTTTCTCGACAAGCTTCCCTGCTTAGACAAATTTTGGGATCGATATACCGGTTGTACCACCAAACGAGATAAACACAAGCGCCCCAATTGTCCGGTATTCGGGCCACGTCCCGCAATTCGGGCAGGCCATAATATTGATGAATAGTTTCCGCGCATACATTCGCTTTATTAAGCGCAATGACAATGCTGACCGCTGGTAATGAGGTAATTGTGCACCATCGCGTGGTTGGCTCACATTTAAATATGGACGCGGTTGCAATTTAATTTTTAACGGGTTTTTGTAGATCTGCGATACATTTCAGTGAAGTTCAATTAACTTTTTGGCTTCCATTTCATTATATTGGAGCAGTTCTGCGGTTTGACTCGTTATCCCTTTTTACGGATGTCATTGTAACTAATTATGTTTTTTTTCTTTACTTTATTGTTGTTTCAAAGATACAGTTCAGAACAAGAAGACATTCACATTACTTCTCAGTATTCTTTAAAACAATAACATTTACTTTGAGTTTTTCAACGTTTATACTAAGTACGGGTAAAAGGACAACTTTTTCAGTAGTCAGTTCTTCTATACCGTTAAGAGTTCCGTAGACTACTTATTCCAAATAGCTTTTCATAGAGCTACAATCATTTCTTCATGCCCCGTTCACTTGCAAAAATCCCTTAGCATTAGCAAACTAACATACCCACAGATGGGACACAGGTCTCCTCTCAGGCACGTATACAGGGGGGGGGGGATAGTTGGGATTTATCCCCCCTGAAATCTGACTGAATATAAACGGGATCCCAACCACAGCGAAGTACGTTAGTACGTAAATGTACGTTCCATGGGCGCCGGCAGCAGGGTGCAAGGGGGTGCACCCCCCTAACGGAAAAGAAAATACATAGAAAAACCGAACCATCCGAGCCAGAAAGCAAAAAGTACTCCTATTTTGCTTTCTGAGTGTAATAATAAAATTAACTTAATTTAACACAAAATATACGAGCGTGCTCAGACATATTATTTCCTTTACGTTCATAAGCTTTTCTTTTTAAATAGGCAGAATTAGGCGTATTTCTTTAATAAAAGACAAGAAAACTACTAACTATCAAATTCGAGGTGGATGCAAAAATTTTCAAGCTCGCCGCTATGCTCGATTTTCGAATCATACTTTTTTAATTGATAGGCTTTTCTGGATAGATCGGCCAAGTTAATCCTTGAATCTAACATAATTAACCGAATGCCGGCGCCCATGCACAGTTCTCATGGTTGTTTTTAATGTTTGTCCCCCCCGAACCAAAAGTTTGGATACGTGCTTGTCTCCTCTCTGTGAGAGACAGAAGGCTGTGGCCTGTGATCCACCACGCGGGCCCAGTGCTAGTCAATGGATATCATCGTCATCGTCTTGATCTTGTCATGTCGTGCCATATGTTACTTGGGGTCGGCGCAACACGTTTTTTCTTCTATTCTCGCCTTTACTCCTTTTTCTTACATCATATTCGTCACGCAATCCATCCATCGATTTCTTGGTCTTCTTCCTCTACATCTATCAACATTTATATTCATCACTCTTTTAGTCACACGCGAGTCCTATGCCACGAGAACTACGAGTATTTATAATGTCTAAAAATGTTTGATTCTGGAACATGCCGATTTCCTCACGATTTTGCCTTCACCGTTGAGCGAATTTTAATCTGAATTAAATACCTACCCATTTACAGAATAAACCTTATCCATAAAACCATGTAGTTTAAGTAGAAAGTTGCCACCAGTCACAAGCTACGGGAAAACGAAAGTAGGTACACAGTGTTTATCTAGTTTTTTCTTCACAAATTACGCGCGTTTATGAGAAACTTCTTGGTAAACAAAGGGGACTAATGCCACGCTTGACTCAATTGAATGAGTTTACACACAGCAAGTGAGATTACAAGTCTTTAGGGCAGTCATTAAAAGCGTATTTTTTGATAATTTTACCTTTTGAGGTTTTTGAGGTAATGGATTTGAACTAGAGATGGAATTAGGAGTAATTAGAAAGAATTGTGTTTGTTTTTAAGCAAGTGGAGTAGGAAATTACTGATAAGCTTAAACACAGCAATAAAAAGCGGGTTTTGAATTTCACGAGGTGTTTCCAGTACAAAAGACCTCATCCGTTTAGGTCTTTGGAGAATTGTGTGGCACTTTTGAATTTTGACCAAAAACGTAGGTATAAAACATGGATCCTTCAGTTAGATCCCTAAAATAGCACTAGTTATTGGCCGGTTTCCGTCAAAATGCGACATCGCTTTCTTCCTAATAAATTGCCTGTCTGCCTTCTTATTTTTCGGACACATTGGTACAGACAGAAATTATTAAAACAACCTTTTACTGGCGTCCAAAACAGAACTAAGAAAGAAAAACACAAAAAAAAACAACCATAAAAAAAAATTGATTGTTTTTATTTGTTTTTCTTTTTGTTTTTTTTTTTTTAAGTCCTTTTATTTTTTGCAAAAAAGTTTTTTATTTATTTTTCCATTTTTAGTTGTTCCCAAACAAGTCGCCATGAATTTATTTTACATTATTAACAATACATGTCATGGTAATAGGCTTATCCCAAATAAATGGAACTTAACATTTATTTATTTATTTAATTACAACGGTTATATTTAAACCAAGAGGAGGAGCTCGTGGCTAAATATAATAACAGCTGCTCGGGTCGATCTTTAGGTTAAGCCGTGCTTGCCTAGGTTGGTCTGTGGATGGGTGACCCATTACATACCGAGTTTCCTCTGTGCCTCGGAAAGCACGTTAAGCAGTTGGTCCCGGCTGTCAATTCTTTGACAGTCGTTACAGGTAGTCATCATCATCTGCCTAGCCTTTTCCCAAGTTTTATTGGGGTCGGCTTCCAGTCTAACCGGATGCAGCTGAATACCAGTATTTTACATGGAGCGACTGCCTATCTGACCTCCACAACCCAGTTAGTACTGGGTAATACGATACTCCTTGGTAAGACTGGTAGTCAGACTTTTTGGGCTAACTGGGTTACTAACTGGGTTGTGGAGGTCAGATAGGCAGTCGCTACATGTAAAATACTGGTATTCAGCTGCATCCGGTTAGACTGGAGGCCGACCCCAACATAGTTGGGACAAGGCTAGGTAGATGATATTTGAACCAATTACTGTAACTAAAACTAGAACTAAAAGAGTAAGAGATAACATAAAATTAAAATATACAAAATAACAAAGTAAAGGTTCACACATTCATAAATTCCTCTCACAATACTTACAAAATCTTTTTCCATCCATCCGCAAACATACCCGAAATCTGGGTGTTCTATACACATCTACGTACCCCCTCAGAGCATACAGGCGTGATGTTACGTCATGATGTTGTATAAACAATAAACATCCAAGCGATTTCAGCTATCACGACAGATTTGCCGTCTCTTTTTGAAGAGTTCCATTGTATATCTCCGAAGATCAGCATCAGATCTTCACCAAATTAAAATGGGACCACCTCAGGAGAATACTCTTTCAAATAAAAAAAATAATGAGAATCGGTCCACAAATGGGAAAGAAATCGAGTAACATACAAAAAAAAAATACATACACACGAACATAACCTGCGTCTTTTTTGAAGTCGGTTAAAAATAGTCTTAGATGATATGATAGAAAGATAGACATTCGTACAATGAATAGTAAACATAGATTAATGGACCTTTGTATCAAAATAATACAAAACTGTGCTAAACAGAGCTCTTTTGTTATTTTCTCTTAAACTACTGAACTGTTTTTGATGAACGACGCTTCATTGATCGACGGAGAAGAATGGGTTATGTAATAGATACTTAAAGGAAGTATGGAACTATTATTATCACTGTCTTAGAGTAAAGAAACAATATTTAGTAAATAACGGAACAACGTATACGGCGGAGATCGAGAAGTTTCTTGACAAGTATTTGCATTTTTACTATGTTAAAATTACACCAACGAATTCTAGAAATATTTCAAAACTAAGTACCGGTAGGTACTTAGTTTACTTACTTGAGTTCACTAGGAAAGTTGGGAGCAATTCCACCAGGTTAACACTGATATGACAGCTGATAGAAATATGTAGAAAAAGTAAGTAGCTGTGTTGCTAAGTCCTGTAATGACTCTAAATAAAAAGTAACAAAGACGTGATGTTGGCCTTACGTGTTGATGATGAACCTTAGCATGGCCCTAGTTTCTACTATCGACAAATAAATCAACAGAATAGAGCACACAATTTTAACAAGTTATCTAGAAACCGCAAAATTGCTAACATAACAATACAGGTGCTGGTCAAGGAAATATAAACAACAGACAAACAAATTACGTATTCAGCAGATGTAGTTACCAACTAGCTGTTAGATCAGTAGTTTGCGGTGACACCCAAGGCTTGCGCAAGAGCAGACGTGATGCGAGCGCCGCGTCATCTATAACGGTAGTCATTGTGGCTGACAATTACTGGTTACCTGAGCGTCATTTGTTTTTATTGGGTAACTAGCGAATGAAAGCGCTTTTGAATCTGCCATTTTGGATTTTTGTGGCAGTGATTGTTTTTTTAACTTTGTTGGCAAGTTTACCTGTCTGTTTCTAGTTTTGCAGACATACTGCATTAGTGCGTCAGTAAACCATCAACCTTGCGTCCATTATCCATGCCAGGTCATCATTCTCCTGGCCTATCTCAATTTATTTGGGGTTGGCGCAGCATAACTTTTTCTTCCATACTTCTCTATTAGTCGTCATCTCACCAGTCACCTACTTTATCTTTCACACAGTTCATCCATAGTTTCTTTGGTCTCTCTCTACTCTTATAGCCATCTCACACATTCATACTCAACATTTTACTCATTCCTCTGCATCGCATGTCCAGACCACGATAACCGATTACCACACATTTTTTCAGTCACCGGCGGCACTTTCAGACTCATTCGCGCCAGTTGGTTGTCATTAAAGGGGATGCGCCCGTAGCCCGGTCTTTGGAGGTCAGAATCAGATTGTAGGTTGACCAAAATATGATTAGTGATAGTACGGTGAACCCAGCTATTTGGTTTACTTTTTGACATGCAAATTACATTGTAAAATGTTAACCAAATAGCTTGGTCGACCGTACTTTTTTTGCTAAATTATAAAGTCATCAGAATCATCAATATTTATTAACCTTTTGAACGCCAGAGCATAAACGCACGCGCTTGTGCTCTACACCAAGCCACAGTTTCACTTACCAGGTTGTCAGATTTTATCCACGGGTTGAGATGGGTGGAATGACGCAATTCTTTGTATAGTTCGGTTCAAACTTAATGGCGGCTCGGAAGTTAGCTGCAAGTGACGGTCTGCGCAATAAACGACAAAACGATGCGTCATCTGCGCCCCTTTGATACTTATAATTGTTGTCTGCGCAGCTTTACATTAGATGTTCCGAATCGCCATAAAGTTTAAAGCGTTATTCCTGCGCTCGACCGTCAATCGCAGCTAACTTCCGAGCTGCTATTAAGTTTGAATCGAACTATATCCGGCATCACATGGAATAACTTTGTCCAATAACAAAAATCGCAATAAATAACCCAAAGATAACTCGCATTTTAAAAAGGTTCTATCCTTGACCCATACGCGCGTTAATGAGAATATCAAATAAGATGTCATGCACGAGTCAGTCTTCAGTCGTAACGAGGTTGTGCAACTTATTGACTTCCATTGTCATATTAACTTGTTACAGACAAAAGATAAATGCTTCTTGTTTAAAGATTTTTCAAGTTATTGTTGGCAAATTGACAGCCCACGGTGGTAAAGTTGTCCAAGGCTGATGCTCCAGGGTAGCCCGCGAAATTAAAATTTTCTTACGTTGTTTGCAATTTGCAGGCCAGTGCTAGGTTGTATGTTGATTAAAATATTGTTCGCAGCTGTAAGGACGTCAATCGAAGTTCATGTAACTCGATTGAATGACTATTTCATGAAAAAGTCATTCAATCGCGTTACATGAACTTGGAGGTTTGTATTGATGATTATAATTCTGTAACCCCCCCTCCCTCCCTCTCATTGAGAGGAGACCGTGTCCCAGCAGTGGGAACATTATAGGCTGATGATGAATTCTGTAACTACATACGTCTTGCAGCCGCGAATCATATTTTAATCAACAAACAACCTAGCACTGGCCTGCAAATTGCAAAAAACGTAAGAAAATTTGAATTTCGCGGGCTACCCTAGAGCATCAGCCTTAACGCTTGTACTCTATCTATAGGTACTAATACTAATATTTTATAGAGGTAAAGTTTGTGAGGTTGTAGGGGGTAATCTCTGAATCAACTGTACTACTCATTTTGAAAATTCTTTTGCTAATAGAAAGCCACGTTATTTGTTAGTGTCATAAGGCTATATTTGAAACGAGCAAAGCGTCGAGTAAAAGCTAGTGAACAATAATGACTTATCAGATGCATTGCAGGACTAACATTATCTAAGGAGCATAAGTACTTGATACTTTAATTACTAACGTTATGTGACATGTTACTTAATCATCATCATGTGTCTAGCCGTTTCCCAAGTATGTTGGGGTCAGCTTCCAGTCTAACTGGATGCAGCTGTATACCAGTATTTCACAGGGAGCGACTGCCTATCTGACCTCCACAACCCAGTTAGTACCGAGTAACACCCCTTTGTAAGACTGGTTGTTAGACTTTCTGGCAACCGACTGCCTGTAACCTGTAACTACATCTAACTTACTTAGTCATGAAATGTATTTTGTTTTTGTTTTTATTTGGGCATTTATTTAGCTGTCTAATAGCATAGTGTTAAAGAAAACGGATATAAATCTCGTAATTTCCCTTCCCTATGAGGAATTTGCGATAAGAACAGAAGGATGAAGAGATTTGAGCGCCGATCCCAAATAACTCAGAGTTATTTGGGGTTAGCTATCAGTTCGACATTATTATAGTTTTCTTTCGGCCTGCCTCTTAGCTTACATACATATACTAAAATCTATAGGCAATAAAGTTTTCTAAGGATCGGGGATCAGACTCGATGGTCTGATCCCCGATCCTTAGAACACTTAATTGCCTACGGATTGATTCGCTATTAGCGAAAAAAATTATTAAAAAATTATATCAGCATATGCAAGTGATCACAAACTTTTTTTATGTTCATTTAACCCCACTTAATAACTATTTCATGAAAAAGTCATTCAAAATCACAATTCACTCAAAATGAAAATAAAAATTCAGTCAAAATGAACTTAGAGGGTTGCTTAATACACATAACATAGAAAAATCGTTACCAACTTTTAAGAGTACCTATTTCCATAATATTAAATGTTAAGTATTCATATTGTTTCAAGCAATAATACCGGAGATTTAAATTAAAATAAAAGAAACTAACGGTCTTTATGATAATAATGTCGGATATTACTAGAGAAATTAGCATAAATTAATAAAAATCTTTAGTGTATGATGTTCGTTACGTACGTGTGGGATGGGCCTCGAAATCAGCGGTGTAGAAATGAGAGGAATACGAGATTTAATTAAGTAAGGATTAGTTAACGCACATTTATGGCTTTGGGTTATTCTGTAATAGTACTTAGATGTTATAAGTAGATAAATATATAAGCCTATGTTTGCTGCTATTTTGAACAAAATATAATGAAGATTAAATTTTGATCCTAGCCTGTATGTGGTTAATTGGTTGGGCCTTCTTCAAAGCTTTTTTGGCAGAGAATTATTGAGATATTTCAATTCATTTATTCAGCTTTATCTTGAAAATCAAAATATTTTATTTCAAATAGGCCTACATGGGCACATAAAAAACGTCGAAAACGTGCACGGTTCGGGTTGGTCGTTTCCATGTAGAAGAACCAGCAAGAAATTCCATGGTTACTCATGGTTACTGATCTACTAAAGTAAATCCACTGATGAAACCCTAAAGACCAATTAAAAAAAAAAAACCAAACGCTACAGTTCTGTTGCGATTGTCCTATTCATCCTATTTGTTACTCTTCTGTCTTTGACCAAGATTACTGTAAAAAGGAACAGTAACTATCTGGGATTTATCTGGCTTGATACGCTAGGTAAAAGAATCCGCGCCATTTCGTGGTAGCCTTTATGAAAAGAGGTAGATTTTGGCCAAGAAACTTTCGGAATATAAAAACCTGCCAAGTACAGTTTGGCTCATTACCTAATGACCAAAAAGATTTGACTTTGAAGAAAAAGTTCTCTCTTTTATCGGCTAACGAGTCATTAGCAGATAAAATAACTTTTTGAAGTGGTATGTTGCCAATTTGCCATTTTCAAAGGATCATTAGGGAAAAACGGAATTATTTTAACGAAATTATTTTTTTAGGAAATTCTTATTTGATGATAACATTCAAAAGGAATTCGCATATTTGGCAATTTAAAAAGAATTAGGTACAAGTTCTCGGTCAGTGGGTCGTCTTAGGCTCATGTAGGTATTGATTTTTCAGGGTTCCGTACCCGAAGGGTAGCCAACGGGGTCCGTCCGTCTGTCCGTCAGCGGGCTATATCTCATGATCCGTAATAGGTAGACAGTATAAAATTATGCCGTTATAACAACAAAAAATAAAAATAAATTAAAGGGGTACTCCCTACTGGTACGGAACCCTTCATGTGCGAACCCGACTCGCACCTGGCCGGTTTTTTCGTATTATTTTTTCATAGCGAAACCAGACAGCTTACATAACACTTAGTTTCCCGGTTTTGCTACCGCTACCGCTTGTACCTTCGTGCTTATTTCATAGCCCATCAAGTATGTGTGTTTACGTTCACATTATAGCATAATGAAAAGCACTGAGCATCGCACTTGTTGTTAATATTACCTAGTTAGCAACTGGAGCAATGCGCGCCATTTTAATATTTTCAAATGTAGAACACTACTTTTTTTTAAATTCACGTACTTGATTGGAACGAATTGTAGAAAGTGGGTGCTCAGTTTTCACGTAAAAAATAATAACGTCATTTTGAAACATGCTTCACGCTAGTTTTTTATCTAGATACTTTTCTTTCCTGTAACTAGCTATAATAAAGTCAAGATTTAAGTCAAAAGACAATCTAAAATCTAGAGAAAAACATTAAAAAAACTCACATTTTATTTCAAGCTAATTCGACGTTTCCGAAAACACAATGTTCATTTAGGGCATTCGAATTTCAATTAAGAACATCACTACGGCACCCAAAAAGATCAACTTCGTTTTCTTTTAATTAATTGCACTCACACAAGTCACAATTGAATCAATGAGTGAACCGAGAATATCAGTAGCGGCCAGTGGGTGCGTTCGCTTCAACCGCAAAAACGTTAATAAATGAATGGTCAATTTGCAATATCAATTTATATAGCGAACAAATAATGCACGAAAGACCGAACAATAATGAGGGTTCAATAAGTACTCTAATTAGTGTAGGTACACAATTTATAACACAACGAAATTCTTAGATGTGTTAATTACTATTACGAGATGCCTAATTACAAGGCTCTATTGGTGTTTTACTAAGAAAAGATGCCTAAAGTTAACACAACAAAATGAATATAAAAAAACAGTATCTTTAAGTAGGTACCAAAATAAAAGACTTTTTTTACAACTCGATTTCTACAGTTTTGATTTCACAAAATTACTGAAATGATCCAGGTGAAAGTCCAAGTTGTTTACATTTATTCAGAAGTAAAAGGTGTCCTATTTCAGGAATAACGGATTTAATGATAAGTCTGTTGCTGTTTCAAGTGGTATTGATTTCAGCGGAACTGTTCGCCGACAGTTCCGCTGAAATTGCCATTCCGCGCCTCGTGATTTCATGAATTCTGTCATGATTTCATGAATTTTGTACGGGCGCGGGCGATGTAACAATTGAAACCATTGCACAATTTTTTGAATCTATTACAAGCGTTTTCTCTATATTTTATTAGTTGCTGCAACTTTAAATCTACAATTTAGTCTTTAATTAGGTACTAAATTGTAAGTTAGTTGTTAAGTTCAAATACTTGATTAAAAGTTCTTAAATTCAAAGTGACTTCTGCCCTAGATTGCATGTGGCAAGCGGGAGATTTGTTTTTCCAATATGTCTTTTTGTTTCCCATATTAAGATTGTTATATATTTAAAGTAAAAATTAACGCCTAACTATTATATTTATCAACTAAGTACTTCACGATCATAATAAACCAACGATCTTTTATATTATTTTTACAAGATGGTAGGCTCACCATAGCGTGGGATTTTGACGTCTGCATCGATGATATCTTCGCATTAGTTAATAGAGGCATTGTGTTTATTTCCTGTGCGTTTAAATATCAATTGTATGCAAGGAACTATTTATATACTAAGTAGGTGACGCCGGCGAGTGGGACATGGCATTAAATTATTCAATTTAGAGTTCTCTCAATGATTGTCTTAAAGTGGACCTTCGTTCGCCATTTGCTCCTCTGCTTTTGTATGGCAAAAAGTGGTTTCAAGCAAAACCTTCACAATACTTTTTCTTTATCTAATGATAAGCCATTGAGCAAGCTATGTAAGCATTATGACCCTTTTAAAATGATTCCGATGTTATCTGATTTTTATCTCAAATCATTCATTATTTAATTTATTAAAACATGTCTGTTCTGACGTCGCCGTAACGTAAATGCCATTCATTGCGTTTTTTACGGTTTACTTACGCGCGCCGGTGAGTTTTTCATAAATAGGTTACTTAAAAGGCAAAGCATTTTCTTCAAAATCCTTTAGTTTGTGATTGAAAAATACGTTACACTATTAGGGTGCCATAAAGCCTAGATTCATTACCCCACGTAACACATCTAGCACAAATTATATCACACACACACACATAGCCACAGAGCTAACTGTACATTGCGAAATACTGCGCACGCACATCCGAGCATGAGATCCAAATAGATACAGCCTATTTGTATGTGGCTCGTGCAACGAAATGACGAACGGGGATCAAAATACATAGCGTTATGTTAATGATCTAAGTACTCATACATGGTGTATTGTTTATTTAGTAATATGGTCTTGTACTAAATATGTGCCTAGCCGGAGAAAGGACTTACCTACTTACTTCATAATGATAATCATCTGCCTAGCCGTTTCGACTTCCAGTCTTACCAGATGCAGCTGAATAGCAGTATCTGACATGGAGCGACTGCATATCTGACCTCCACAACTCAGTTAGTATAATACTGGGTAATACGATAGGTACTTACCGCTTAAGGGGCTCCCCCATGCACACTAGCGCCACTTTAGTAAAAAAATCAGAACTCGTTAAATACACAATTAATATAAAATCTGATAGACAAAATCAATCTTTTGGTCTTCTAAATTATTTACGTCTGCTTAACTCATTGAAACATAGCTCGCTGTCGTTACAGATACAAAAAGGAAAAAAACGGCCGTTTTTAGCAATTTTTCTAATTGTAACTACAGTGAAGTATATTTTAATTAATTAAATAGACGTCAATAATCTAGAACTCTAAAGCATTGATTTTGTCAATCAGATTTTATATTAATTGTGTATTTAACGAGTTCTGATTTTTTTACTAAAGTGGCGCTAGTGTGCATAGGGGAGCCTCTTAATACGTCTGGTTGTCATACTTTCGGGTCACTGACTACCTGTAGGTAAAGACTGTCAGAGATCTACAACTGACAGGGACCAACCGGAAACGTGCTTTTTGAGACACGGAGGAAACTCGGACTGTAATGGGTGGTCACCCATCCACGGACCAACCTAGGCAAGCGCGGCTTTACCTGAAGATCAACCCGAGCGGCTGTTACTATATAGCCAAGAGCTAAAAGACTTTACCTCATAAAATAATAATTACTAAGTGCTCGGGGCACGGTGTACCGCGCAATCTAAAAAATCAGGCCGTTTTCAAACTTAACACAATTTTGTTCACCTGCAACCACAAGCAATCAAGTTATTTGATACTGCACAACTGTACAGGTATCTGTAATCAGTACAATCCTAGCACTTGCTGTTATCTGTCGCCTACATCTAATACTCGAGTTAAACAGAAACAATAGATACCTCAGTACCTGTGTTCCAATTTAAGTGTTATTTACTTGTATTGAATGAGTTGGGCTTTCGAAATGGCCTAAATTGCTCCAATACATATTTGTTTTTGTAAGTATTATTGTTGGAACCTTCCATAGTCTACTCCTATCCATAGTGTACTCATATTCATATTTAACAACTTACTAATTAAGTACTGCTAACTAGCCTGTACGCCAGTGCAGGGCAAACAAAAAAAAAACAGAATTTTGAGGAGAAAGGAGAGGAAGGCCTTTCTCCACACAATTCTGATTTTGTTTAGAGCGGGCCAGTCCTTTCGTTAGGAGTCTATAGCTCGTCCCACTATCTTCTGTATCTTCACCATCTTGGTTAGCGGTGATGTCGTCTACCCTAGCCATATCAGTCTTGATTTTAGCATTGTTTGAATGAATAAAACTACCAAGGCTATTACTTTCTTTTTTATCGCATTTCGCCTGTCTACAACATTAGTTTCCGTCAATCATTGGAAAGGTTCTCCAACCAAATCATTATCATCTTCCTACTCTTGTTCCATTCTACTTGGGGTCGGAGTAACACGTCTTCCATTCTCCCCTGTCGTTGTCCCTGATGTCACGGCATCATTTCCTCCTTTCTCTTTCATATAATTCCTCATAAGTACAATCCATCCATATTTTATTTGGCTTTCCTCTCCCTCTCCATTCATCAACATTCATGTCCATCACTCTTTTAGTCACATCCGTTTCATCCCTCCTAATTACATGCCCATACCAAAACACTCGACTTCCTTTCAATATTTCTGTAACAGGCGCTACTTTCAAAGTTCCTATAATATACTCAAACCAAAAATATAAAAAGGTAATTTACATCAACTTGCAACACACAACAACTCCACAATAATCGAGTACTACGTAATGTCATGGTCAATTTGTTCACCATTTACTACAGTTTCATGGTGGTTGAATTAGTGGCAAGGTCAATACCGCGATGATCTTTACTGATGCTGATGGACGGCTTCTAATCAATTTTAAAGGGACCCGTGTCATTTGATTTAGTTTTAATCCAAGAGGAGAAAAGGTAGGTAAATGGAAGGGTCACAGGGATGGCAAAGAACGGGCGAGTAAAATGATTGTCCCTGTATTCACGCTAGGACAAAAAACCGGCCAAGTACGCTTCAGACTCGCGCATGAAGCGTTCCGTACCATTGGGATAATATATAGCAGTAAGGGGAGCCCCCATTAATTTATAATTTATGTTTGTTGTTTTAGTGGCAACAGAAAAAAACATTCTGTGCAAATTTCAATTGTCTACCTATTACGGATCATGAGATACAGCCCACTGACTATTGTTGCCAAATTTGTATTGGTACACAATTATTTCCATCATTTCCTATTAAATTAAAAGCTCTCATCCTGCTTGGTGCTGTTTGCTGTTTTATTGAAATCAGGCCTATAGAACTCCAAGGATCAAAATCAATATCTGGGCCACGTATAGTTTTCGTTTTTTAGCAAGACTATCAATTTTTTGTTCATCATCAACTTCCATGGACCATCAAAGTTATAGTTTGAAGCACCTCCTTCACGGATATAACATTAAATTTCATCACACCGTTAATAATTAAACCGTAGAGTCCCGTTAAATATAACAAGCCATAGCTAAACCATGAAATAATGTAGTTAAAATCAATAAATCGGTTAGAAGGTGGTAGTTAAAATTAACTATCATTTATTCGACCTTTAAACTTTGGTCCATAACAATTAATTTATCTTTGCTTGAGAGCAGAGGTGGCCCAGTGGTGTCAGTCCCAACAAAACAAAAATTTGAAGACATGTGACATCCACACCGACTCGCACAGGACCCACTTGGTGGATTAGGTACGGCATTCATGATGGCCCACTTCCCCCCTCACGGAGAAGAGCAGCAGCAATGAGAACGAGAGCCCCCTTTAAATTTTTGTTATTTGTTTTATTTGTTGTTATAGCGGCAACAGAAATACACATTCTGCATGTGATTTCAACTGTCTACCTATTACGGATCATGAGATACAGCCCGCTGACAGACGGACGGATAGTGAAGGCTTAGTAATAGGGTCCCGTTGGTTACCCTTCGGGTACGGAACCCAACAAAGGGTCTCGTCATATCACAACCCATGTCCTACACATGAATGAACTGAAATTCGCCACAAAAGACCAGTAAAAAATGGAAAGAGTACTTTTGCACACTTCAGTACACCCTTTGATTCCATTCACTTTGGGGAGTGCACAGTCTATACAGAGATTATTTACGCCACTCTGAAGCTGTGAATCTGCATTGATTGACAATGGTTTTACCGTTAAGTCGTGTATTGAAACATAACAGCGCCACGCATGTAATAGGCTAGTGTCCACCATCAATAAATAGCAAATCTATATAATCCGTCAGTTAGAGAGAGTCCATACTTATAGTCTAGCCTTCGCCGTATTTTTATTAAAGAAAATACAAAATAACAAAGATTGATTCAATTTTATCGCAGCTTCAGCTCCAAACACTACAAACTCAAACATACCTTTAAAACAATGTAACATCACAACAAAATAATAAAGCTAATTAAAAGTCCCATAACTATGTTCACTAGCACTTGGAAAATAATGGACACGTATTTTTTGTTTTTATAAATCAATGAATATTGACTAAGATAAAACGCATCAAAACTCGGGAACTCTGGGGGGCTCGTGACGTCACAACGCACTAAAAATTATAGCACGGCGTGACATATTGAGACTTTTAAAAGCTTCGTATCTTTGTCAATTTTGGTTTACGTAACAAAAGAAAAACTACGTGTCAAATATTTTTTGAAAATCTAACTGACGGACTAATTCGATTTTTTTTTAACACAAGCCTATTCCTGAAGGATTAGTTAGATTTGTACCTTCCTAAGAGTACACCCACATTTCACCAGTTATGTTTAAGTCCCATGTAATAGGGGGCGCGCCGACCCTATTGCCATTAACCGGGCACAAATCCAGACTCCTTGGCTGAGTGTTACTAAGAAATTCCTAATAGAAAGACCCAATAACACTTTGCTCGACCTGGGAATCGCACCCAGGACCTCATGCTCACCAATCGCGCTTGCAACCACTACACCAACGAGGCAGTCAAACTGGTATTATTATTACTTATTACAAATAGGTAGTTGACACACCAATCAATGGACTACTTTTTAAGAGCTGTGAAAAACACGGTTCTCTCATAGATTTTGTATGGCACGCTGTGACGTCACTGTTTGGTCAACTCAATGACTCAACTATTTATTGATTTCAAAGCAACTAAAAATCGAATTTGACAATTAATTGAAAATAAATCGGGTTTTCTGGCCCATATGTTTTTTTTTTTTTGAGATTTATGTCTTGGAATTGTTGTTTTATGGTGTCAACTTCCCTATTGCAATTAAATAGTCTATCTGCATTCTATTTCTAATATTGTATTCTGATGAAGATCAAAATATTTACAAACACTATCGTACCCATTATGTACATTTCTCACGTCTCGTTCGTCAGTACTTACTTGTCTGTGTGTGGAATAGTAATTACAAACATTTGTTGTAGTTATCGCGGTGTTGCATTAGTTATGAACAAACAATCTGGATTCAATAGGACCGTTTATTATGTCATAATGCTATTAGTAGCTTTAATAATGCGGCATTTTTTGGAATTGTTTGTCACAGTTAGTTGAATTTTTAAGAGTGTCAAAAAAGGACCGATTCGCTTAAGGTCATTTTTTTTAAGAGTATCAAAAAAGGACCGATTCGCTTAAGGTTAATTTCACCGATGTTACAATTTTAGCGGCCCTAGCCTATTCCCAACTATGTCGGTGTCGGCAGTTTCCCCGAATGCAGCTGAATATCAGTATTTAATATAGATCTATGTCAGTCTTTCGGGCCATTGTAACGATTGTCAAAAATATACAAATGACAGCCGGGACCATCGGCTTAACGTGTCCGAGGCACGGAAGAAATTCGGTACCTATGTAATGTGTGGTCACCAATTCACAGACCAAACTAGGCAAGCGCGGCTTAACCTGAAGATCGCCCTGAGCGAAAAATCCCGATGATATGACGTTGCCTTAGCATTACTTATTTTAACATCAAACCGACACACAGTAGTATGATACAGTAAATATAATACTCGTATGTAGTATTACTGTGACATCCCTATTTTTAGCTCACCCCACAGGCTGCAAATCAGTTTATTAAAAGCGTCATTAAAATGAATTATTAATAACATCTCATGAACTCTGTTATATGTTTTCAATGGGAGAGTCTGTTGCATATAAATCTCAGCGAATTAATTATTGTTATGATTATTATATCTTGGAAGAAAGATAATTAATATTGTGGGAATATTGTGTATAGGCCGTATATTTTGGTTTGTGTAAAAGTTTGGCACTAACGATGACTATTAGTTTTTTTTTAAGTAGTTATCTGATCTTTTACGATGGCGGTACGAGCTGGACAAGACCAGCGGACAATAGTCCACATTGGCCCTGGATCGAAACAACTGGAAGTCATAGAGAGAGGCCTTTGCCCAGCAGTGGGATGACGCAGGCTAACAGTATCAGTTTCAGATCTATGGAAAAGGGATGATGACTGACTTCAAAAAAAATATGATTCTGTTTAGTCCGTCACTTAGATTATCGAAAAATATTGGATACGTGTTTTTTGTTTTATAAAATTAACAAAAAATTACGAAGATAAAACGCGTCAAAGATCATGAGTGGGGAGGCTTGTGTGACGTCACACGAGTTTTCGACGCACTTTATCGTCTTCATTTATTGTTTACGTGAAAAAAGAAAAAAAAATATGTGTCCAATATTTTTTGGAAATTTATCTGACGGACTAATTAGTTTTTTTTTGTCGTCTACCCTATTATTTTGGATACTTTTCTCGCACTCGAATAACGTTAAATGAGGAGTGCTCATGGCGAACTTACATCATGATTTTTTTTGAAAATACAAGATGGCGCCGCTAGTTCCAACTAAGGCCACGCGCTGGCTGTCAATATAAATGCTTTCAAGTTTGAATGCGTGGTTTCAATTAACATTATTAAAGGGCACCCTAGCTTTCATCAGTTAAAGCCCCGGGGATCAAACTCATTAATGACATGAGTAGGTAGCACACAGGGGCTTATCGAAGTTATCACTCGCCTGTCGCTCCGGTAGCTGACAAACCGATAATAGTGTTTAAAACTAACTTTAACGTCTCTTTAACTATATGTTTTTTATCTTGTTTAGTTAATTATTCTGTTGAGTTTCGTTAGCTAATTTTATTTAAACCTATATTTTGATTCGGGCGTGTTTCTTTCTCTAAACAGTTTTGTTGAAAAAGTCCCTACGAAAAAAACTTTTTAAAATAATGCATCTCTGGTTTAAAGGTTTCTGTACGGTTAACGTACACACCATCCGGCTCGAGGGACCATTAAATGTAAGGTCCCGCTGCGCGCCGCCCGTCTCGTAATAGTAGTTGGCACCTTACACTTGCAGTTTAAGTTAGAAGTGGCAACTAGGTTTAAACGGATATTATTAACAGAGACTTTTCATAATTAAATCGATAAGATCCCGGGGCTAAACTCGTTAATTACATGAGTAGCATATACGGGCTTATCGAAGTTATCGGTCGTCTGTCGCTCGCGCTGGGTGACAGACCTATAATGGTGTTTAAAACTAATTTACATCCCTTTATGTGTATGTGGGGGGTATAAAATAGTTGAATGCAGTTGTGATGGGTGGTAGACAATTATGGGTATTAAATGAGCATTAGACGATTGTTTGCTAGAGAAAATATAGAATGACATTACGTACAATCTTTGACTACTGCCTGACAAACGAAAATTGTTAGCTAGTGTAACAAATCTACTTGCTCCTATTAAATAAAAGGATTAGCAGACTTGTTCAATTAAAATTTAATTAGGGAAAGATTAGAATTAGGGATAAAAAATACAGCTAAATATTAAAAACCTACATATTACGCACTCTAGGATTGTTTTTTAGGTCACGCACTTAGTTGGTTACGAAGTTCAGCACTGTAGGAGAGACAGGAACAGGCGTCAGGGTAGCTGGTCAATACCTGGGCAACTTCGAGGTTCAGTTTCAGGAAACCTCTGCAGGAAGGGCGTCGTGCAGATCTCCAGGTCAGCTCTGTAGTAAGGCAGGCGAGACAAGTAGCAGCTTCAGAAGATCGGGAGTAGAGGTTCCAGATCCGTAGATAACTTCCGAAGATCGGGAGAAGAGACACCAGGCGGAATCTTTAGTGGAATCCCCTGGGTAATATAGTGTACGAGAAACCAAACTGTTTTCTTATGCAGATTCAGATTCAGATGAGATTCAATGGTAGACCTTCTCTAGCGGTTCGTCAGCTCGTTTTTTATGTAGTCTCCCTTTTTTTTATTTTTCAAATCTATGTTTTCTTGCGGCCATCAACTCATCTGACAAGTGTAGTCGGCCAGGACTTATCCATGAGTGCGTAAAGAATTTTTTAGATATAATTTAATTTTAAGTTATTTAGTAAACAATCGTAATAATCTCTATAATACAATAGCTAAACACATATTGATAAAAATTATTTAAATTTTATATACCAAAATCATCATAGACTAAGGTAGGAAGAGAATTAAAAAGTAATTGACAGTTTGACAATTTGGCTTGTCCCAACATGAAAATTATGATAATATTTTATTTCAGCAATTTTTAAGTTAATGAGTCGTAATTACATCGATTTTTTGAGTGTAAAAATATAAACAAATAAAAAGGATGATAAATTGTATTATAAATGATGAATATAAAGTGTAAGTATAGCATAATACTATACTAGTCGAGGATAACGGGTCTACTTGCCCACCCAACTAGCAAAATCAGTATTTATAACGCTCTCAAGACTACTTTTTTTTTACTTCTAAAATTGCTTATAATGCGCTACAAGCCTGTCTTTGGGCGCAGTAATAGGAGCGTTTAGTTCTATAATTATCTTATAATCAACTTATTAAACGTTACTGAGCCCTATAATATACTTGATGAAAAGCTTTAGCTTCTATAATGATCTGAGACTACACAATTACAAGCACAATCGCTCTTGTTAGTATCTGACATAAGTATCTTACCAAAGTAATCTTGTTTATAATACACTAGTAAAAGTATATTTAAATAGAGGTTTTTTTGTTGAGTTTGTTGTTGCTTCAGCTGGTGGTTCCGGCTGTTGTGGTAAAACTTATTAATAACGTAAGTTTCTATTACTATTATTGTAGATTATTAATGACAAAATTTATATCATAAACATAGTGTATGAACTCGTGGGGAAGTCATTTTTACTGTAAATATGTGCCACAATATAGTTAGTTTTTACAATCCCCTCCGAAAAATAGCACATTAGTATATTGTTTGTCAATAAAATATTTTATCAATTCTTATGAATATTCGCAATTTTTAGAAATTGCTCTTCATTAGATACTTTGTAAAACTTTATAAGTAAATTAGTACTTGTAGCAAGAAAGTAAGTACTTTAAAGGTAAATAAGTACTTGTAGCAATTTCAGCCCAGATAACTTGCCTCCATCGGCCTCCATTTTAAAACCAATTATACATTTAGGCATATTCAAGGGAACCCCCTTGGAATATGCCTGCTAATGTTTGAATTTACTTTTTTTATTAATTTAATTAACAAGATGGTTGTGTTTCTTTTAAGTGGGGTAACATTAAATTACTTAATCTTTTGTTCAAATTAGTAGACAGTTCGTTCAGGGCTAGTTGAGGTATATTAAATTTTATAGCCCCAGCTTTGCACATCTTTAAGCAATTCAAGATTTTTTTTATAGTCAGTGGTTTCTTCGATATCTAAATCGTATTTTGCTTCGCAATTTTCAACTTCTTCACTTTTTGAGAGGAGGGCTAGGGGTGCAAAAATATTATTGGCCGCGGAACCCTCATTTACTTCAGCTGCGTTCGCACTTGACGCGCTTTCTAATCCTGTTGATTTTATTCCTGAAGAACTTGGCTTCATTAATTCTAAATACCTATTTTTAACTTTTCTTCTGTAACCACCACTCCGTTTCAATCGTTTCCAATCGCTTAAATTCATGTTTAGCTTATTCACTCAACAACTGACTTTCAACAAAATGGCTGACGTTTACTTATAAATTTATTAATCTAGCAGCTTATAAGCTTCTTGATTTGGAAGCGCTCTTATTAAATACTATTTGATTTAAAAGAGTCTTGAGCAAAACCATAAAGACGCAAACTTATAGTGATCTCAGCTAAGTATGTTATATAAAATTGTTCAATCACAAAATGCTACTATAGAATGAATATGTTAAAATAGATTATTTAGTTTTACTGTAGACAATTATAAGAGACTTATTCGGTTGAGGTTGTTATAAAAGCCCAGAGAACGCTGCTGCCCATTCTCTGGTAAGTCCCTTGGTCACCTTGTAGCTAACTATAATTCCGATATATACAAACTAATGCGATAGTGTATGTTAAGGCTTGGCAAATTCTATTATAAGTTAAATAGACTACCGCAATACCTTTATAAGAACGTTATTAGTAATTATAGACTTATAGTCTTTTTTATAGGATTTATTTGCTAGTTGGGCAGGGTGCACACATAATCAGCTTAGAGGAGCGTTCCCACGAGGACAAAAGTCTTCCTCTGTGAGAGGGAGTTGCTGTAATCTACCACGGGGGTCAGTGCGTATTGGTAGACGTCTCTTTCACATGTTTTCGAAATCTTAGTTAGAACATCATGGTTTCGTCACGACATTTTACTTCTACGAAATAAAGGAACATAAATCAAGAGTTTCTATGGACAAGGTCGACAGTGACAGTAATACTCCAACGTTTTCAACTTTACAACATTTTCGGGAGGAGGAAATTATCCTGTCAAAAAATAATTTGGTTGTAAAATCCAATTTACAATACAAAGGCGAGCAATTAATGATCAGAGCAAGCGCGGGATACACAAATTCAATCCAAAATGGTGAACCATTTTTTTTGTATTAAGTACTTTTTTTTTTCTAAATAAATACTTTTACAAACTACCTAACTATCGGCTTTTAGCCCTAATTAAGGATAGTTAACACAGTTATTTGCTTCAACGTTATCATAGTTAAACTGTTAACGGTAATCACGGTTATAACTTGTTAGTTACGTTACCGTTTAACTGTTTGTTTATTTTGTCTTCTTCGTGAGCAGTTTTAATTGAAATAGAGAGTTTTTATTGGAGTAAGACTGAAAGTCTGACACCCAATCTTAGCGACCGGTATCGTGTACCCAATATACAGGTTAGAAAAGCAGTAATTCCCTAGTAAAATTCTGGTAGTCAAGTGCACTTGGTTAAATGGAAGCCGATCCTAGACATAGTTGGTAATAGACTAGGCAGATGATGATATTAATTACCAATAGTTTTAATGGAAGATAGAGAAGCCAAAAATCTGATATTTTTAGCTAAAACTCTCAGACCAAATAAAAAACCAAGACATAGCGCTGCGAACAATAAAGTGAAGCCAGAGCAAAACTAAGCTCCGCTCTGTGCATCCACGCTTACACGCGTATAATAGTTTAATTGAAAATTTAGTTAAGTTTAAATAAAACTACGATTAAACTACGCTCAAAAAAATGCACACAATCATGTTTAGGAAACTGGCATCACTTTATTGTTCGCAGCGCTATACTGTCTTGGTTTTTTATTTGGTCTGATCTAAAACTACGCAAACTCTAAATGCATAAAGTAAAGACTCCCTTTGCAGTCTGAATCGTTGATATGTTATTCACAAATACAGTAGATTAATTTGATTAATTTAAATGACAAAGATGCATGACACCTTGAGTCAAGCCCCGAAGTGTTTACTAAGTACTACATTATAAAGAGCAAAGAAATCGATCTTCAAGTCTCTTCAGCAGTCTAAATTGGAACAGTTTAATATAGCCATTTACCTCTAGTCTAGATAATTAATTTATACCTGACAATCAATCGCTCCTAAATTCGCTTTTATTACCTGAAAAGACAGAAAACAATTTTATTAGAATGTAGAATTAAATCTTTTCAATTTATGTCGGATAAGACATATAAATAAATATATAACTATAATAACTATAGAGGAAACTGTTTACAAATGGGTTATCATCAAATACCCACAGAAGCTTGTTGTTTATCTTCAACTTTTTGACGCCTAAAAGGAAACTCCAACCACTAGTTTGTAAGAAAAACTTGGCAAAAACAATAAATATTTTTTCATTTTTCATTTTCAACTTCACTAAAGATTATATTATCTTCACAAAAGCTTGTTGTTTATCATAAAGCTCTTAAATTCGGTTAGCTGTGCGACTTTTGTGCAACCCTGTCATCCCGAAAAACCAGATAAACATGACATTCTATCTATAAACAATAACGGAAAAGTCAAAACTGTACTGAACTGACACAAGCTACCGAAAATCTTAATATAAACCTCGTTGAAACCATCGAGACGTTGTCACTTGTCTATGCTTTCTAATCAGACTATACTAGTAGCACATTCAACGCAAACCGACAGAGGCAGTACATAACAACAAGATGTACCACAAATCACTACAAACGTCATACAACATTATATTATCTTTGACACAGAACACGGAAGCTGGAGAATGAAATCGATACTATTTCTGAGCACTTATCGGTGCTCGCCCGGTCATCCGCGGGGTGAATAATAGGTGACAATGCGCACTGCAGTTGTCGGATAGTTCCTACTTTCATTTAATTATGAATTGCACTTTGGAAAAGTATAACGACTGATTTTCTCAGGCAATGATACGTAAAAACGTTGTACCAACAGGCAAATAAAATTAAATATAACAGTCAGAACAATCTTCTTAAATACTATAGTTCGAAAAAGGATCGAGAACTAACTAGTAGATCAGGATAGCTGAAATCCAAGCGAAAGAAATCTCATAAGTATGAAAGATGAAATGAAGAAAAAGACAATCCCATCAAAAACATTTTCATGTAAAATGTTGACAAGAACATAAGACTCGCACTGTCAAAAAGTTATCAAAAATGAATGTTATGAAAATGTTTTTGGTGGGATTTCATTTCTTTTTGTAAATTGTGACATTTTTTTTTCTTTTTTTTATGGGTTTTATTTCTTGCACATCAGAGGCGCCTTTTCTTATAGCCCACTCTCTATCTTTGCTTTTTTCAGACCTCTAGCGTCAAAATTGCGGAAGTCTCAAACAAACTTTCATCCCCTAGTAACCTAGTTTAAGGGGTTGGGGGATAAAAGTTACAAGTTTTATATTTTTGTTCTTGTTTGTGTTCTAATAATAGCTTACATACCAAAGTTCAGCTTTCTAGGACATTAGGAAATACCTTAAGAATTTTGATGTTTTTTTTAGATATCAATAAAATCGAAAGTACAAGAGATATGCAATTAAAACATTTTTAATAAGTCTGCTCCGCTGTTGACAACATATCCCGAGAATTTTGTTTATCTAGTATATTTCAAACCCAAGATAAAAGGGTTAAAAAAAACGACGAAGCGCTTCGAGAAAAGGTAGGTAGTGCCCTTTTTTTTTCTTCTTTCGGATGGGAAATCATCAAATGACTTCTCCCGCTCTGGGCGGAGCACGAGCGAGTGTCAGACTTTTACTGACTAAAACCCATCCATGTTCCTTCATCGCCCTTTGTGTTCCGGGCCACGGTATCTCTTTCGAACAGTCCTGCAACCCCGGCAGGCTTCGGTCCTTGCGGACCCCTTCCTTTTTTGCTGACTCTCTTTGAGGCGCGCGTGGAACACGGACGCGCCGTCGACACGGCCTGTCGTCATGAGACGGACGGACGGCGAGCTAGCCCATAACCCACCGTCCACAGGCCCGCGCCTACGGTGGCCGGGGGTCACGTGGTGGCCCCCGACGCCCGGGGCGTCTCCCCTTGAGGTTCTCTCCCTCTCACTTTCCGCCCCGCCATGGCGGGATGCTAGAGAAGGAGGTGGCGCGCCACCTCCTTCTCTAGCATTACTACTTCGCAGGAGGTGATGGCGTCCCATTCCGTCTCGCTCCGGACCATGGCTTGCACCAGGGCCGGACGCGAGAGGTCGCCGCCGCCAATCGCCATAGGTAGTGCCCTTGCGCTTCGCTTGACTCGTCTTGGCGGGGGGCACGGCATTGCCCCCAGATGTACATAATTTATGGCAAGCTGGCAGTCAGGTACTTTCAAAAACAAATAAGTGGGTGAATGCAATGAAATCAATTATTATTATCAGGATATCAACGAAACCTTTGATAGAGCTGTGCAGGTGTAGAGGTGGAACCTACGTACAAGTGAAATCAATACGTAAAGGAGAAAGAAGCAGAATTGTTATGGCCGGAAACCTACAACTTTTCATCAAACAAAAATTACGAGTACCTACTTACAAACAAGCGCAACACTAGGAAAACACGTTGGAAAATAAATGCATAATTCCAAAAATAAGTACATGGACTATCCCGTGAATTCACGTCGCCATGGTGTCCATAAACTATGACACAGATGCACAGTATATCTGGACGGGTATACGTGACACGACAGCGGCGCCACACTGCGACGCTTTTATTAGTTTTATTAGTATTTGTATCAAAATAACACCACATGGGATTCTTTGAGAAGATTTGAAGTTGCGGCAGTTGTCGGTTGCATCTTGGTTGAATAAAATTGGAGAATACTGTTGGAGTTTTGTGGTTTTGTGATGTTGCTAATTAAATACTAGAGAAGACGATGACGGATTTTATGGAGATCAAAATAACATCGAGGCAGATTCAATTGCGTCTTGGTTAAATAAAATTAGAAAACACTATTGGGGTGTTTGTGGTGCCACAATGAAAGAATTGGAAAGATAACTGTAGAATACCAACTAATTTGATTAATTTATAAGAGAGTTTGGCCATTTAACATCAAAACCTATGATTTACTTTTTTTACGTGTTTAAATCGTCAATGGATGTAAGGGGTCTGTCAGACTCCTACTGACTAAAACTCCAAGGTGTTCCTCCTCGTCACTTCTGGCTGGGTGCGGGTACACAATTATTGCATTCTCCACAATCACCCCAGCAGTAACCTATGATTCACTTGTGCAAACTTCAATCGGGATAGCTGACCTACATTAGAATTTCTTCCAAACTGTAAGATCTTTCCTATCCATAACTCCGGTCAATAAAATGAGTACAATAGTGGGTAGTACCTATGACATTAATGGGGAAGACCGTTAAAAAGTAATTATAGATGGCGCGACCATAGCTAGGTCTCATTCTGACCAATGAGGTCAAGCTATTTTGAAATACAAAAGGACATTATCAGATTTTCAACCAATGATAATGATTGGAACCAGCTATGCTAGCGCCACTATTTGCACAATTGCCATCCTCATTGGCTCATTTTGTAAAACACCGGTTACGACGGACATTCTCTACTCAAAACTTCAAAGACTTTACGATTCTAGAGAACTCTATGGTCTTGACAACCATAGACACAACTTCAATTCTGTAAAGGTGTTCTAAAATTAAATCATCACAACAATCGCTCGGTCCATCGCTCTCACTTGACCCCAGAGACCATTTTGAAGGTATTTTTTGTCGCGCGTTGCGAACGTGACTTAAATCAGTCGCGGGGCTTTTGACAGCCAGTGAGTTACGACATTATGTACCGTTCCGATACTCTCGCTGTATGCAGGAGGTAGCTCGCGATATTGAGGAGCGTTTATGACAAAATTAAAGAGAGTAAATAAGTAAGTAGCTAAAGTAGCGTAAAAAATAAGCTTAAACTTGTAAAAACAACTTTTACATAGGTTTCATAATCGGGTTTTAATATTCCCACTGCTGGGACACTGGCCTCCTCTGTCTGTGGAGTGGGCCTTAATTCAACGCCCAGTGCGTGTTGGTAGATTTTACATGTTTACTGAATTTTCTTTAAAATGATGTAGATCATTTGAATTGATTTTATTGCCAAAAATCATTTGATTTGAAAAAATCTCATTCGATGCGTTTTGGAGATAATAGGCTAGTTTCCACCATCAATAAATCGCGAAAATATTTAGTCCGTCAGTTAGAGTATTGGAAAATAATGGACACGTAATTTTTGTTTTTGTAAATCAATGAATATTGACAAAGATAAAACGCATCAGAACTCGGGAGTGGGGCCTCGTGACGTCACAACGTGCTAAAAATTATAGCACGGCGCGTGAAGTATTGCGAATTTTAAAAGCGTCGTATCTTCGTTAATTTTGGTCTACGTAACAAAAGAAAAAATACGTGTCAAATATTTTTTGAAAATCTAACTGACGGACTAATTTGATTTTTTCAGGACACAAGCCTATTTGGAAATAAAAAAATAATCTTATCTACAATCTTCAAATTACTAGATAGTCTTGTTTGGCATCAACTTAGGCACCTGTCTAGCTTACAAAGCTAAATAACAACTATGACATCACCGTGGGCTGATCAAATGTTTGATATAAAACCGGTAACTAGCATAATTATATTGTCTACCCACCCACACTACGAAGTTGATTTACAAAGCTGAGACTTGAGAGAGAGAAATAAAATGTATTTACCAATGACCATGATATGAAATGAATTGAGTATGATTCAGCTATGTATGTGTCACCGTTTTACGAAAATTAGAAGAATTGTTAATGTGAATTCAAAAAATGAATTACGTTTAGAGGAATTGCTGAAAATGGCCATTTCAGATCCCCTGGTCATTCTGGAAAGACACTTGCAGAATGGAACTTTATCTTTAACCTCCAGTTCAATCAAACAGGATTTATAAGGGGCTGATAAACAAGATATTGATGTAGTATTAGTAGTGAAGTTTTTTTTAAAATCACATAGCATAACATCACGGCAGTAATCCCCGAAGGGTTGGGCAGAAATTTCGCAAGTTATGTTTAAGTCCTATGTAATAGTTAGTGGGTTTGCCATCAACCGGGCACAAACCTAGACTTCGAGAAATCGTGACTACTACTGAGAAATTCCTGATGGAAAAACCCAACAACAATTTGCCCGACCCGGAATCGAACCCAGGACCTCATGCTCAGCAGTCGCGATTGCGACCACTACACCAACGATGATGTAAGGGTGTTAATCAAAAATCATTTAAATGAAGTCAGAAGGAAATTAAAAGTTCCCCTATTGCACTCTCTACACAACATAAAGCATGGTATGCACTCATTAATTCAGTGTAAAAGTGTAAAAGAATACAAATACCAGACGAACAAAGAGTAAATCCTTACTCCAAGTGTGTTTTAAGTTTAAAAGAAACATACGTTTGTGGTTACCGGCCAACCGTCCCGCAGTCCTAAAGATTATTCTGTTCAGTATAGTTTATTTTAATGCCGTGTGGTCCTATGTTATGTTGAATAGGGTACAGTGTGGATAATGTTAAGAGAAACAAATTGTCCTTTGATGTACTGTCTTAAAAAGAAGTGACTGTGAGGTTGTTTTCTTTGAATTGATGCTGTTTTGCCTCAAAGATGGTCTGCCTATGACTAGGATTAATAATTCACCGTAGCTTTTCAAAAGGGATGATGACTGACTAAAAAAAATATGACGGACTAAACAGAATCATATTTTTTTTTAGTCAGATTATCGAAAAATATTGGATACATGTTTTTTTCGTTTATCAAATGAATAAAAATTGACGAAGATAAAAAGCTTCAAAGAATCAAAGATCGTGAGTGGGGGCTTGTGACGTCACATTCGAGTAAAAAATGTACTCAAATGTGACGTCACACGAGTTTTCGACGCACTGTATCTTCATTTTTTGTTTACGTGAAAAAAGAAAAAAATTGCGTCCAATATTTTTTGGAAATCTATCTGACGGACAAATATTTTTTTTTTTTTCGTAGGCTACCCTATTTGTGCAACTATTAAATTTGTTTTTCAGTACATTGAAGAAGTGCCTTCTCTAGTGCTTAGAAAAATATGTCTGTTTCATAAGCCTCCACTCTGCAGCCTTTTCAGCAAATTATTTGGCCCTATAACAAATACACCAACGCGAATGGAAACGAGGGAGGCCTTAGCCCAGCAGTGGGACAATATCGGCTAGCAATAAAATATAAACAAAACACAAGAATCACAACCACAATTTACAGCCCTTCGTTGTCGTATTTTTTTATGAGGCTCAAAATTATTCCCAGTTCCAGACGACTTCAAAGATAGTATTTCAATTAATTTGTCATAAGATTACAATCAGCTGTACCAAACCTCTGTGTGTGAGTGTACATGAGTGCATTATTTATTCACTGCGACGCCTCTCGGTTCGTTCACATCGCGACAAACATTGTGTACTTGTGTACCCGACTTTACATGATAACTGCGACAATGCATCCTGTTTAACATATGACACTTAATCATTTTAAGTATCTACTGCGTTTAGATTTATCCCCCAAATCGTGAGTACAATGACTTTGTACTCTTCATTATAATAACAACTGAAAGACGTCCACGCTGTCTGGTAGAAATAGTGTACTTATTAATTCTACAATATCAATAGAAAACAACACTTAATTATTCTATAACCTATGATATATGACTAGATCAATACACACAACAAGCAAAATAAAATTATTTATACCAAACATTCATGGAATGACAATATTGACTTTGATGACTGCATGAGTGTTGTTACTCGGGAAACTGTATTTCGACATAACATCACGCGCGTTATCCCCGAATCACTTACTTCGGTGAAGGAAAACATCATGAGGAAACCAAACTAGCAGGCTGAGAGATATTTCTCGACGGCACGGCAGCGTGTAATGCCAAGTCAGAAGCCCATGGGCGGCATAAAAACTCAGTCACCAGGTTTGGCACTAACCAAACGAAAAAAAATAGAAAACAGGTTTCCGAAAAGGCAGAAGTGTACCCTAGAGTGCACCCGCAGTTGAAGAATCTGGCACATATCCAGACTCCGACTCAGAAAGTATTTGATTTCTTAATTTAAAACAATGTTCACTCAATTTTCTTGCTCCCTCTTGAATTGCATCCGCCACATCCCATATATTCTTCAATCTTGATAACTATCTCAAAGGCCGCATGCCTGCTTAGCTGCGCGGGCGCCTATACATTCGGTACCCATTGTCTACAAGTGACAGCCGAATGCATTCAGAGCTGAATATGTCATTTAGTTTCGAATTTCGAACTGTTCTTGAGGTTACTGGCACTCTGCCATTTGAAAATGACAGACATTTTAAACTGAGTTTAAAAAGACGAATTATGTAGAAGGTACTACCTTCTACATAATTCGTGTCTTACTTTTGAAATTATGGGCTTAGCTGTTTCCTTTGTAAGTCCGTCATTTTCTTTTTTCTTACAAAACTTTCAATAGAAACTCCATGTTCCCTTAATTTCCGGCAAATTTTGCACATTCTACGATTTGCGAACATTGCAAAAATTTTATGAGTTGCAGTTCCACCGTTGAAAATAAAATGAATATAGGGAAAATCGTTACGTCAGTATATCAGGTTTAAAAGCCAAGCCATCGGATGACCTAGATTGGTATCGGTGGGCGCAGTGGTGGAGTGAATATTTACAGAAAGTCCTAGGTATAAGCATCATTTTAAAAGTGCATTCGCTAAAATACGGAAGAATGAGGGAAGTGTTGAGTATGAATGTAGATGACTATACGAGTTGAGAAAAACCAAAGAAACGATGGACTGTATGAACGAGAATATGGCTAGAAAGGAGTGAGATGACGAGTAATAGAGAAGTATGGAAGAAGAAGACATGCTGCGCCGACCACAAATAAGTTGAAATAAGGGTAAGAGAGTGATGTTTAGCAGAAAGGGTACAGACAAAGCTCAATTGATGTTGTAAGTGTGAACTTAGCGGGATTTTCTTGTCTATTGCATAAACATGGTTGTATAAGTAATTACTTGAGTTTTAGTAGATACTAGGGGTAGAAGATCAGGTCATTGGCATTAATGTGGATAAGATAGAACTTCGTGCCAATCCGCATTGTCTAGTCTAGGGTCATTTGTTTCGTTAGATGAGATTTTGTTTTTGCCAGAATAAGGTTTGCTAAAAGAACGAAGACATCATCAATCATCGCCGCGTTGTTTTCGCTTTTCTTAGATTTTTTTGTTAACGCTTGCCCAAAGTATCCGTGTTGGGTAGAATAGCTTTAATTGCTTAATATCGTAAAGATTTAATTTAATATTTGTTCATAATTGTAGAACTGCTAGAAACCATTAGACAGTTCCATCAATAAAAAAGTGAAGATTTTTACTCTATAAACGCGCGCTTTTCATCAAGATTGAATTTAATAAGCAGGCACTTAGTCAAAACCATGATTCAACGTTAACCAGCTCAGATATTATGGCATTTGACAGCCAGGTTTGTAGATCAAAAAAACAAAGCTTTTCAAAAACCAAGAGTATAAAATTAAATGAACCACGCAGCTCCCTACTTTCCATTTTTTTTTCTACATCTTTATACTATCCGTATTCACATTCTCCTTCAAACCAACATCAAAATTGACACAATCCATCGACAATGGCCGACAAATGACAACAAACAATCAAGTGTCAAGAAATCAAGTATGGCCGCCGCGGCCGCCATTGCCATCCTTCGAAGGCCGCAACACAATGTCATTACCGTTTCAAATGGCTCCCGGTGACCGGTGAGTAATCGAAGGGAATCGTAGATGGATCGCAGGAAATCCGGCTAGACGATGCGCATTAAAAATAATGATTGTAAGGAAATTAGGTTTTTATTTTTGCTATAAATCCTTCTATGATGAGAATAAAACATGTTTAGGTTCTTGGGCTTGGGTTAGGAAGGTGCCAAAGTTATAATAGGCTATCTTTGAAGTAATAGAAGTCTTTCCCGTGGTTGACAGTTGGTATAGTTTTGCTATGGGACGAACTTTGAAATATCTACCAAATTACCGATAACAAAGAATATGATTCATGTTGTGTTGTGTTCATCAAAATGTAATTCTCAAGACCTGTGTAACAATTTTAGAGTAACCTATAATATAAACCTATTCCACTCTTGTCAATCTATCTTTTTAGACGTCCATCAATCATGATAATAACAGGGTGGTCAAACATTTTATCAATAAAACTCCCTCGTAAATAGGAACAGAGATAGGTACCAATATTCAAAAAATAAAACTGACATACTCGTAGATAATAGAGAGGCTATCGATGAATAACCGGCTAGCGGCTAGGCAAATAATACATGGCGAGTTAAAGGACAACAAAAAGCACATTTATTTAATCTATTCCTTCTGAGATTCTAAATTCTGTTTTTTTTTTCCATATTTTATGTTTTCTCTCTGAATACGGGAAAAGAGGATTTAAAAAAGAAGTTTGCAGTACAAGCAGGATAAACAAAACATGTTTTAAAAAGGAAAACAAATGGAAAAAGCTCTGTTGACTAAAAACGCGAACAAATTGAATATTTAAATGCGAATGTATTTTTATATAACGGCGTTTAAAGTCAATATGATGCAAACGAGTTCCTGGGGATGGGTAAAAAGCTTTTGTAGTAGAAGCTGGTTTTTGGCACGCTACAATGTGGCTGGTCCTGGAAGAACGAATGACATTGATACATGTCATTAGGTATAGCTTCTTGAAATGTATTGAAACTGAATAAGGGGCTTAGCGAAAATCGGGTTTTGGACGTCTGGGAATAGGACTACCTCGATTATTATAAAAAAACGTCAGATGCTTCCGTTTTCTGTAACAGATGAGCCTATGCTTGACTCAGGGCAGGGAAACTAGGGCACGCCACGATAGTGGCGATAAGTCCCCTCTTTGAGGAGTGGCTGGAGAGACGCCACGGCGTCCTCACCTTCCGCCTGACGCAGGTCCTCACCGGACACGGTGTTTTCGGGAGGTTCCTGCACCGAATCGGGCGGGAGGAAACGCCCGGGTGTTTCCATTGCGAGGATCGACCGGAGGACACGGTGGAGCACACGGTGGAGGTGTGCCCCGCGTGGGCGGAGCACCGCCGTGTCCTCGAAGCGGCGATTGGCGGCGGCGACCTCTCGCGTCCGGCCCTGGTGCAAGCCATGGTCCGGAGCGAGACGGAATGGGACGCCGTCACCTCCTTCTGCGAAGCAGTAATGCTAGAGAAGGAGGTGGCGGAACGTGAGAGGGAGAGAACCTCACAGCGTCCCGGCCAGCGCGGGAGACGCCCCGGGCGTCGGGGACCACCACGCCTGTGGACGGTGGGCTATGGGCTAGCTCGCCGTCCATCCGTCTCATGACGACAGGCCGTGTCGACGGCGCGTTCGTGTTCCACGCGCGCCTCAAAGAGAGTCAGCAATAGGAAGGGGTCCGCAAGGACCGATGCCTGCCGGGGTTGCGGGACTGTTCGAAAGAGATACCGTGACCCCGGAACACAAAGGGCGATGAAGGAACATGGATGGGTTTTAGTCAGTAAAAGTCTGACACTCCCTCCTGCTCCGCCCAGAGCGGGAGAAGTCATTTGATGATTTCCCATCCGAAAAAAAAAAAAAAAAAAGGGCAGGGAAACTAGAATAATAAAGATAATTACATAGTACTTATACGCTATTTCACAGAGGTGATCTCAGGTCATTGGTTTTCTTCACTTATTTTTCTGCCTGCCCTTGTTCCAAGTTACCTGTGATACGGAAAACATACATTTGTTTTTCCCTGTCAGCATTAGTCCCACTTTAAATATTCTTTGGTCTGCCTCTCCCATCATCAAGAATGATTCGTAGCAAGCCGAAAATAACCCGCGTAAGGTGCTTAGCTACAGAATCCTTACAAAGATTTAACACCTCATAAACGTCTAAATAAGTTAAGCACACACTATTTAAATTTATAAGCATAGACTATAAAGATTTACCGCTATTTATATGCTAGTGGAAAGACAAAAGCTCTAACGGATATGATAGCCTTATCCGTCTGCGTAGCGTTTTATGCCAATTTCAATAATTTTATGGCAAAGGTTGTCACGTAAGTTATAAAAAGTTAATATTATAAAGTGTTGGAATATCTATTGGTTTTAATGATATTAGTATGAGTTTCCGAAAACATGATCAAGCTCCTTGTCAGATCTCATTTTATTTGTGGGCATGGCCCCGACGTAACGAAAGCGGATACGAGACAAGAGATGTGTTGTAAACAACCCATAGAATTTGGTTATTAACCCATTTCGTCTCCACCTAGCTTTAGTGGAAACGGTTGAGCAGAGAGGAGAGGAGATTTCTCATATTTGTTCAGTGCAAACAGGCAGCAACGCATGGCGGAGACGAGAAGAGACGTGAGTGGCGTGCGGCGGTTGCTAAACTCAGCGTGAGTAGCTTGTACGGTCGAACAAGCTATTTGGTTTACATTTTACAATGTAATTTGTTAGTTAAACTGTAAACCAAATAGCTTGTTCGACCGTACACACATCTCTGCTACGGTCAAGCAAGTACGCATCTCCACGCAGCTTCGGTGGATAGACCCTAGTTCCTAAGCATCTCCTGTCCTCTCCACACGTCTCCGCTTCGGTGGAGTATTCATAAACACACATATTTTCACTAATCATCGTCACTTGAATGCACTTTTCAAAAATCAAAGAACCTTTATAATCCTGCCTTCTATAGAACGCTTTGCCGACATTTATTTAATCTGTTATATAATCTGTGCATATCCAATAAGCGCAGGAAATCTGGCTTACATCCACACCACTTGAGTTTATACGGCTTCATTCATATCTTTACTTGTAACGTGATAACTCCAAGAAGACTCATTCATTTTAAAACTGGTTTTTTATTCTTGTCTTTAAAATTATAATCTTATTTTAATTAAAGCCTACGTCTGAGAAAAAAGATGCTGTGGCCATGATTGTGCGTTGTTGACGTCTTTTTATTTAAAAATGTAATTATGAGATACGACTCTTTGCTTGAGAAAATACAGTGAGAAAAATGGGTGTAAGTACCCTTAACGAAGCCGAAAGGCACTCGTTCTCCCCGTCAGCGTCATTACAATCATTTTTTTGTTCAAGACCACACTTTGGAACCTTCTAGCTAAGGAGATAGAGGTCAAATTGCAAGTTTTTAAATACAAGCTTTTTTAAATTCAACTTTCCTTTAAGTACACACACCAAAAAAAGTTTGCGATCACTTTGAAAAATCGATTTTTTTTTTGTTACGGTAGATTATGTTATGATTTCTTCTTCTTTTTAGATTCTTTATTTCAAAATATAGATTTAGAATATAAACAAAAAAAAACAGTAAAAAAAACACTCAACAAAGATTTTAATAAATAAAGTTCAGTAAGTTAAGTTAAAAAAATTATATCAGCTTAAGCTTAGTGATCACAAACTTTTTTTGATGTGTGCACCTCCACGACACCCGTACTATTTAATGAATCACGGTGTTTTGAGTGCGTTATACTGTGTCCTGTAAAACGTAATTTTTCACCCCAAAGTCGTTTCCCAGCAATAACTTTTGCGTAGAGTTCTTTAGTTAAATGTACAGAATACTTGGTTGACGGCTTCGTGAAGGGTCCGTTTACACCTTGCACAGCTGACTAAAGAGTAAAGTCAAATCTAGTCTAGTGTATTATTCAATATTACAGGTTAAACTACAGTTTAACTACTTACTGTAGTTTATCGCCCATACATTTGACGGGACTTGAGAAATATCATGAAGTTTCTCAATACGTTTAATAAGTTATATATAATTGGAACCAGTGATGTGTGTAACCCTACTTTAACAAAGTTTAGTTCTGAATTAGTAAATATTATTAAAACAAATAGAATATTCTTCATAACAATAAGAGTGTCCCATAGGGTTAGAGCAGATACTGGTTGTTTTCGAGAATTCCTTTCCCAGTTTCAGTACATTCATATTTGTATTGCCTATTGATAGTAGTTACAGGTTTGGATGTTGCATTTTAGATTTTTCTCAGTTAACTCTTATGATACAGGGTACGGTTCGAACTGCAACACAACAATCAAAAGTCTACCTATATCGTTGTATGCCAGGCAAAAAAAAACATAAATGATCAGCATACACCTAAATATTAAATCTTTATCAAACCCACTTCCTACCAAATAATTACAAACATTTCGCTTGGCCGCCATTGGTGGAGAACGGCGTGGTTACATTCACACTGGCTGGTGACTGAGATAGGGCATGCAAACTGCCTGCCCGACCAGATATATTATAACGTGCACCGTGGGAACCGGTCGCACTGGCTGCAACCGTTCCGAGAGGCCTACTATGGGACCGCGATTAAGGATTGCTTGAATTAATGGACGATTTACGATGTCTTAAGATAAAGGAAAGTAGAAAAGTGTACATAGCAGTTTCGTATTGGGTAAAGACTGAATTTTGATCGAGATTTTCCTTATAATAATTCTGAAATCGATCCATGTTTAGCCGGGTTAACTAATATTAATTGAAAGTTCATATTATTGTTTTTTGAATTCGATGTAGGATGACATGACGATGATGAAAAATTATAGAATCTGGAACATTGTGCTATCAAGCAGTTCCTATTAATTTAAAGAGGTAAGTGCGATCTCCTATTTTCTGCAAAATCTTTTGAGTTTTGTTGTCTATTACATCTTTATCTGTATCGAATCGAATAACCCCGCGAAATCGGTTACCGATCAATTCAGATAGCTTTACCAGTTATTCGCAATCACAACGGAGAAAAATACTAGTCACAGTCCTCCAATGAGAGGCTTCACGCCTGTTACGAGTTTTAAACAAAAAACAATACGAATTGTTTATGCAATACTTAGATCATCGAACGGAATGACCGAATAGATTGAAATGTTCATTCTTTATAAAAACTGTTTTAAGATCAGGTTTGTAAACAAAGAAGGTAGGTATTCTTCATGGAGGATTTGCTATATCACCGGAGCGTCCAATTTCTTCTACCATCTTAAGTGATCTCATAGCTTTATCTAGAGTTCTAGACAGCAGAAAGACTTATCTAAGTTGTCTAACTTTGGCAAACTGGGCATGAGTGGCTGAAGATTGCTCTTAGTAGTATGCAATTGAGATAATCATATGTCGAACAGTGGACTCCTATACAGAGAATGTATTTCGAGAGATACCTCCAATTTCACAAAGATTCATTTCCTAATGAAAAATACGGAATTTGCAGTGCAGTCGGCCAATGCAAGAGCTCTTTAAACTAAAAGAAGGAAGAAAACCGTATTCGTGACTAATTTTTAATTCATAAACTGCTATTTTCAAAAAGCACTTTGCCATTTCCTAAAGCTCATAGTAGACCTCCAGATATCGAGTTGAGATCGGATTCGGAACAGACAGTCGGTTTACGTAAACTAAATACTGGTCCGGTGCAGTCTATTGCTCGCTGTCACCGCCTAATCGGCGACATAACGCGGCTTCTACTGATTCTTATGTATCGATCGCAATTAAAGGTACTGCTTTTATTAAGTAACTAGCTATGGCTGCAGCTTCGCCCGCGTGAAGTTCGGTAGGGACTTAGGATTAACATATCCAGGGTTATAAATTATCTATGTGCCAAATTTCATCCAAATCTGTTCAGGAGTTTTCTTGCGAATGAGTAACAAATATCCATCCATCCATCCTCACAAACTTTTGCATTTATAATATTAGTAAGTTATAAAGGGTGTAAAACACCTCTTAACGAAGCCGAAATTCTCCCCGTCATTGCGATAATTTTTTTGTTCTACACCATACCTAGGAACCTTCTAGTTACGGAGATATTGGGGGTCAAAGTTCCAACCTTCGACAAGTTTTTTTTTTTTTAAACCAAATTTTTATTGTAAGGTTTTTAAACACCTCCACGACCCCCGTACTATTCAATCCATCCACCAGCACAATGTTTTGAGTGCGTTACATTGAGTTCTACCATAAAACATGATTTTTCACCCCAATAAAGAAAGTCGTTTCCCAGCAATAATTTTTGCGTAGTTACATAATTTGATGCACAGAATGCTTGGTTGACGGCTTCGTGACGAGGTTGTTTACACCCTGTATAGTAAGACATATTTTAGTGCTTAAAGAAAGTGGGCTATAGCTAGGTCGTATGCCGAGCTCTAGGAATGAAATATTTGTTAAAGCACAATCATTATCTGTCTAGCCTTTTCACAACTACGTTGGGGTCAGCTTCCAGTGTAACCGGATGCAGCTGAATACCAGTATTTTACATGGAGCAACTGCTTAACTGACCTCTGGTACCTACTGGATAATATACTATACCTCCTTGCAAGACTGATTGTCAGACATAACGTTTGCTTTGTTGCGTTTTGTGTTGATAAAGAAAGAATTAACTTTTATTTCAGACATATCACTAAAGTGTCTCCATTTCTTATTTTCACGCAATTAATTTATCCTTGAGCTAATACAAGACGTCAAAGACCTTTTTATAATTAACGTGGGTAGAGAAAACGAGACTGATATTTGAAGACAGACCTGTAACCCGATAATGGATATATCTACAAAAAAATGCTAATTTATTTGAACTTTACGCAGAAATAGCAGATACATAAAAATACCTAAAGCCTATCTGCAATATTGATGTCAATTGAGTAACAAACTTTTCAAAGGTCAACCTTTAGATCCTTTTAAAACTTCTAGAGGCAAAATTGAGCCTAAAAAGTTTTCAAACAACAAGATAGCTATTTGAAAACATGAATAAATAATCATCAAGTATTTATTAGTAGAAAATAGGTAGAAATATACAATCGCAAATGATTATTTGATGAACGCTACTAAAACTACTGCCTCGTTGGTGTTAGAGCGACTACTGGCAATGAAGTTCTAGGTCCGATTGCCAGAGGACGAAGTGTTATTGGGTTTTTCCATCAGCCACGGACTCTAGGTTTGTGGTTGATGGCAATGGCAAATAAAAAATTTCTGGTTTCGGTGGAGCTCTGCTGCATTTTTTTCAAGCCCGTGGACCAAAAAAGAAAAGTAAGAAACTTGCAACTTTTTTTTCGCGCTTTCTGTTAAGATTGCATGAGGACCTCTAGCTCCTAAGATTCATCATTCAATCTGAAAATTCGAATCTTATAGCTTCGGAATGATTTTTAAAGTCTCAGTCTCAATATGACCATTTTCATCGAAATACAACCTGTCATCACCGTAACATGTTTTTTTTTTACTTTTTCGAGAAGCGCATGGCTAAATAATAACAGCCGCTCGGGTCCATCGTTTGGTTAAGCCGTGCTTGCCTAGGTTGTTCTGTGGATGGGTGACCACCCATTACACACCGAATTTCCTCCGTGCCTCGGAAAGATCTCGGATCTCTGACAGTCGTTAGGAATATAAGTCAGAGAGGCCCAAAAAGTCTGACAACCAGTCTTACCAAGGGGTATCGTATTACCCGGTACTAACTGGATTGTGGAGGTCAGATAGGCAGTCGCTCCATGAAAATGGTATTCAGATGCATTCGGTAAAACTGGAAGCTGGCCCCAACATAGTTGGGAAAAGGCTAGGCAGATGATGAGTAGGTTATTATCTGCCTACAACTACATTGATAGATAAAGTCCAGCCAACATTTTTGTTCTTTAGTATCGAAACAAGATAAATTTCGTGGACCCTTACAACTTGTGAACACCCATTGTTTTTTCACGCCAGTGTAGACCCCCTGGGAGTCCACCTGGACCACTTTAGGGATCGCTGGCCTAACCCTTCAACGATGATATGCTACGAAGACGAGTATTGTAACTTACTTTCAGTTTAACGATCCGTTTCTGGCCTTCCGCCTTAGGAAGTTTTCCCTAATGCACGGTGCAATAGGGAAAGCATAAATTAGCAATGTGCCAACTTTTTCCCCCAAAGGTAAGACAGCAAAAAAAGAAGTTATTTAAAAAAAGTTCGAAGTTGCCTTGAAGGTTAGAGGAACTAGTATTGACTACATAATCCAATGCAAAGTGAGACGTCGATAGTGAAAGTAATGACGTACTAACTTGGGAAATTACGGAAAATATACATCAAACTTTTATGTAATAATATACATACTCGTACTTAGTGAGTGTTGACGGTAGCCAACAGAAGCTACTTATAGTTTCCATGTACTTGTTGATAGAAGTGAAGCAGCCTTTGGAACTTGGAACCCTGATTCTGATTCCATTGGGTGACATCGCGAAAAGTGCGAAGATACACTGGTTAAAATTGTAAGCACCTTAAAGGAACTAGTATCAGTTCTATTCCCGCCCATTAGGTCCCCAAAGGTTCGCCATATTAATTCAATTAGTGACGGCGGCGATGTATAGATAAATTAAACTTGTGTGAAGATTCTAGCTGCGAAATACTTAGTATTGACAATAATTGAAAGTTAAGTAGACATGACATGATAAATCTCAATGTTCTAATTTAAGTATGTTCTTTCTTTCTACTTTTTTTTTATAGATTATAGTATACAGGGTGTAAAACACCTCATCACGAAGCCGTTAACCAAGCATTCTGTACATCAAACCAAGTAACTTTACGCAAAAATTATTGCTGGGAAACGACTTTCTTTTTTGGGGTCAAAAATCATATTTTGTGGTAGAACTCAATGTAACGCACTCAAAACGTTGTGCTGATGGATGGATTTAATAGTACGGGGGTCGTGTAGGTGTTTAAAGTCATACATTAAAAACTTGTATTTAAAAAAAAACATGTCAAAAAGTTGGAACTTTGACCCCAAATATCTCCGTAACTAGAAGGTTCCCAGGTATGGTGTAGAACAAAAAAATGATCGCAATGACGAGGAGAACAAGTGCCTTTCGTTTTCGTTAAGAGGTGTTTTACACCCTTTATACTGTCCTACTTCTGGGCGAAAGCTTCTGAAGTACCAACTACCAGGAGATTTTCTTCTTAAAAATTTAAAATGCATTCCTTTAACTCATTGTCAGGAAACGTATAGTAGATGCTTTACATTTTTCACAAGAGTTACTTAAGGTCCTAAGGAAGCACTAGGAACACTAACAAAAGATTTTTCAAAATTCTTCCCTTACTGGTCCGAGAAGTACATCAATTTGTCGATGGTAAATTTCATCGGGGGCTCGGCTTGTCCATTGATTAAAAAGTATTCTAAAATGTTTCAGCTACATAGTTAAGGCTCAAAGGATGCGCGTACTGTAGACCTACCATTGATTAAAATTTAATTAAAAACTTTTAACAAGCTTTAACGAAACTTTTTCAAAAAACGAACAGCCATTTTGGTGGAAGCCAGATTAAAGGCACGCTGTTTCATGAAACGAAAATCAACATTTAACAAGCTAATTTTCGACATCCCAAATGGTTGTTAATTTTTAGTCGGGGTTTGTCTGGCACGCTATTTCAGGCTTAAAAAGTCGCACAAATCCAATCTAATGAAGAACGATGCCTGGACATTGGGCGAACATGACTCAGTAAGATAGACCGTATTGGGTTTAAATAGATAAGCAAGGAATACTCAAGAAGAGAATTTGTGATGTTCTCCCAGATACTTAAAGCTATTTTTATTTCTAAGAATTGCTCTGCTCAATTGTCTGCTTATTGACTGCAAAACTCTATGGTTTTGAATAATATTGTTGGTTTTAATAAGCGTTACACTGAACTCTGATATTAAAAACATTTCATCACCTCCTCTCTTGTACCATTTTATTTGGAATTAATTCAGCACGTTTTTTGCTATCATTCATCTGAGGATCTTTTCTTTATCTTTAACATATTCTATAATCTGTCAGTTTTCGTAACATAGAAGCCTAAACATTCCCTCTTTCAAATATAACTACCACTCAGTTAACCAAATACGGTTTCTAAGTAACTCGATAAATAACTGTGTCCTTGATAACTGCCTGTACAAGATTCGTTTAGATTACTCCAAACTGGCCTGCCCACATACGCCCACCCGATGTCGAAACTTGATGGTAACTTTATCTCACTCGGAATTATCTTAAGCATTTTGTTTTGAATGTTGCTTTACCGAATTTAGATGAGTAAGGTGATTGGGTACGAAGAGCGAGAGGAACGATGAGAGTTTGAAAGTAAATGATATCGAAGTTTGAAATGAGATGTGTCTTAAGAATCCTGTTCTGTTAGTTCAAAGTGTTAGACGATTTATTTTCCGTCAAAATAAGAAAACGTAAGAGTAAATGCGCATAATGTGTATGATCAAATAAGTAGAAGGAGCATTTGACCACAAGTGCCAAAACTAAAAGCTGAATTACTAAGTGGAACAGTAATAAATTGCGAAAAGACAAGATAATAGGTCAACAATCGAGACGACACCGACGAAATTAAGCCAATCATTGTACCAATCTTAAAAGGCAGTGCTAAGGATAGAAGCTTCACTTTAAGGGGTGTAAGATATTCTTGGAACGCATGTTCCAAAACCAAACTCCTGAGCCAAGCCTGACCAAGACGAAGTACCGAACATGACTTCTACCAAAGGGACTGGACAAAACAAAGAGTAAGACAGAAGTGTGTGGTAAAGCATGATTTGGAGTCCACTTACTACTTTTGCCCTGCAGTGGGACAATATAAGCTAGAATCTAGGTAGATATAATCGAGCGGGTCTAACGGAGTTTAAACTTTGTATGCAAAGGAAGTCGCAGGCTACAGTTAGTTTCTTATATAATTTATTCCACAACTGATCCCTGCTCAATGAAAGTCGCAGCCTCGCCGCGATGCAGAGTTGTTTACGCTGTATCGATTTGTCGCGCGGTCGCTATAGCAACCGTTCGCTCGATGCTTGTGTAGCCACAGTTTGATTCGAACGAATAATCTGATGCCATTGATGCGGCTTTTATCTTATTTTTATTGGGTTTTAGATTATGTGTGCGGTTTTGTCTTAAAAGCTGTTTTGAGGCTTGTGTTCAGCACGTTTGGGAGATCTTAAAGACAACTGTTTCTTTCATAAACTATCCTTTATTCAAGAGTGTCTTCATTGAATTCTGTTATGTTCAATTGACTTCTCTATTACAGACAAAATCTTACCATTTTAGAGTGTGATAAAGTCATGTATTTCAGAGGTTCGACGGAAGTACCCGATTTACAGTCCCCAGCGCATCAAGTTACTTTGATTTTGAACTTAACGATCAACATTTTATGGTTTTAAATCGTTTTGGAGCTACTGCTATCTATAATAGGGCGCTTAGAGCACCAAAACGGCCGGGCGAGCTCAGAGACAAAGTTCATTATCATCATCCACAGCTACTGCTGGGTATAAGGCCTCTCTTTATTTGTAATGGCAATCACGTTTTTACCCCAATGGCAACCATCTCGCCGCCGCAGTGCTGATAGGTGGAGTAAAGCTGTGACCGAGAGGCGTCTAAGGACTGAGAAAAGAAATGTTGGATAAAGTTCAAGTCAAATCAATTCCTATTCATCATCATCATAATTCTCCTGCCCTTGTTCCAATTAATTTGGAGTCGGCGCAGTATGTCTTCTTTTTCCATCGTCACCTCAGACACCTCCTTTCTTGCCATACCATCCTTTGCACGGTCCATCTATATCGTTTCTTTGGCCTTCCTCCACTCTCATTTCTCATTTTAGTCAGTAATTTGAAAACGACCTAGCAATTCATGGCGACGGATTGTCGGGATGTTGCTCCCATTTTCCCGATAATCTGACACAACACCCACACAGAAAAGAATTGGGTCGGTAATGCGGTATATTACAAAGCAAAAATAGCGGTTTTCCTCCAAGTACGGTTAGAATTAATTCCCGAATGAATGTGAGGCAGTTTGTTCACCGCATAATGTCTATAAATCAAAACGATATCATCTGGTACGAAAATAGGAGCCATCTTTATCTATAATTTATTGCCTCTCGGTGTTATGTCAAGTCATATTGTTATTTGCATATCCGAAGATGGGTTTTCGACTAAACAGGAGGATGCCTTGATGAAATCTTTTTGGATGTGGGTAGATTACAACTTTTTGTATGAAATAACGATGTTATTGGAAATATCTTAGTTCACAATTAATTATTTTGTTAACTTATTATCATCACTAAACCAAGACCTCAAGAAGCGATTAGCTAAGCATTCTCTGATATTAATATTCTCAAGTGCGCAAGTGTCAAACTTAAGTTGAAACAGAAATAATTTTCTAATTTGATATAAGCATGATCAGTCCTAGAAAGATGAGTCGGTCACCAGTCTGCGACATTATGAACAAAATCAATCTACTTTTCCGTATTGTCCTAAATAGCCACTATAAACCTTACCAAAACCAACCAATCATTACCAATTCAGTCCTAAACCTCACATGTACTCTCTCCAATCAATCCAGCTCGTCGGTCACTGACCTACCGCAAGCAATGGCGGCTCTAAACTGTACTAAAACATTTAACTATCAGTCTACTATCAACAGAAGCCAATATATCTGCTCGTAAATAGCTTCGTTTCAGCTTATTTAGATTGGAAATGCCGATGGCAAGGCAGTAATCACAACACACTAGATTCCTCGTAATAGTAATCGATTTGATTACCATCAAGTAAAGGGCAATGTCCTGGGATATAATTGTGATTCTATTTTTATGAATACCTGTGAATCTACGTCAGATTTTGATGCTCATCTGTTTAGACAAATGAACATCAAAATCAAACAGTATTCTGACAAGGATGATGAAGGCAGACAGACAATGTTTTAAAAAAGTAACATTTTATTAAAAGATACAAAAAATCCGACTGCAAATTGTTTAATGTATCTAGATTTTTGTAATTGCCATAATATTTGAGGCTTGGTTGAAAAAAAGATTAACGACACAATTTAGCGCCAATAATCCGCCATTTTGTTTTTTTTTTCAACACCTGTTTAAGGATCTTGGGTTTTTGAGACAAATCTAATGATACCTTAATTGTCGAAATCCAGCCAGCCATTTGGAACATATCAGGTTATAATTTTTTTACAAAGAAATAACAAGATACGCGCGAAAAACAAACCCTTCCTTGGCAGTCGTGAATAACCTCTGAACCCGAATCTATAATTGCTTGATCAATTGATTCTAATTTATTTTCAATTTGACACGTGATTGGTTGTTGATATTGGACGACATAACCGTCACGGCTAGCATGAGGATTGGGAGCAGATTTGGTAAGGCTTTCGGAATGCTTTCAGACTGTTTTTTTCATTAACAAACTTCAGTGTGTTTCCCGTATTTGATCCTCTTTCTTAGGGGCCGCCTCGCCTCCACGAGTGAGAGAATCGCGGCGATATTATCGTCCTTGCCACGTTTTTCTATACACTCTCTTTTGAGCCGTCTCCACGAGCGAGAGAATCGCTGCGATATTTTTGTATATAGAAATAAGTTGAATCGCTGCGATTCTCTCGCTCGTGGAGACGGCCCAAAAGAGAGTGTATAGATAAACGTGGCAAGGACGATAATATCGCCGCGATTCTCTCACTCGTCCTTAGTCATCCAGGAGTGGCCACTAACTGTAATAAGTCCTTCTACGTGAATACAAGCAAAAACTATACTTATTCTGAAATCATTAGGAGTTTTATTGTGTTAGGTTGGTTGTAGGTCTTTTAGAAAACCGCAGTGTATTGACGTCAAAAGTGACAAGGGAAAAGTCATTTAAAACTGGTCAATTCTTAGAAAAACAGCAGGACAATGTTTGTTATGATAATTTATTGTTGTTTTAATTAAGGCTCAAAGTAAAATTAACCTAGAGGAAGTATTATATTATCTGTGCCTAGGGTGAGGTCATTATTTTGTTCGGTAATAATTACCACATTATAACGATAAATACCATCAAGGTACCTATGTGTAGGGCACGCCACGATAGTGGTGATTAGTCCCCTCTTTGAGGACTGGCTGGAGAGACGCCACGGCGTCCTCACCTTCCGCCTGACGCAGGTCCTCACCGGACACGGTGTTTTCGGGAGGTTCCTGCACCGAATCGGGCGGGAGGAAACGCCCGGGTGTTTCCACTGCGAGGATCGACCGGAGGACACGGTGGAGCACACGGTGGAGGTGTGCCCCGCGTGGGCGGAGCACCGCCGTGTCCTCGAAGTGGCGATTGGCGGCGGCGACCTCTCGCGTCCGGCCCTGGTGCAAGCCATGGTCCGGAGCGAGACGGAATGGGACGCCGTCACCTCCTTCTGCGAAGCAGTAATGCTAGAGAAGGAGGTGGCGGAACGTGAGAGGGAGAGAACCTCACAGCGTCCCGGCCGCCGCGGGAGACGCCCCGGGCGTCGGGGGCCACCACGTGGCCCCCGGCCACCGTAAGCGCGAGCCTGTGGACGGTGGGCTATGGGCTAGCTCGCCGTCCGTCCGTCTCATGACGACAGGCCGTGTCGACAGCGCGTTCGTGTTCCACGCGCGCCTCAAAGAGAGTCAGCAATAGGAAGGGGTCCGCAAGGACCGACGCCTGCCGGGGTTGCGGGACTGTTCGAAAGAGATACCGTGGCTCCGGAACACAAAGGACGATGAAGGAACATGGATGGGTTTTAGTCAGTAAAAGTCTGACACTCCCTTATGCTCCGCCCAGAGCGGGAGAAGTCATTTGATGATTTCCCATCCGAAAAAAAAAAAAAAAAAAAAAGGTACCTATGTGTTGTGTGGTAAAACATTTTGGAGGCAACAATGATAGATTAGTTCAAAGACGACTTCGTGCAGTTTTTTAAAATGTATGATGTATGATTTATTAAGTTTCCGCCCAGTCAATGTTACGACAAAAACGAATGAGCGAAAAGTACGAAAACGTGACAATAGTCATATTTTAACTTTCTTTTAACACCACTTTTTTAAATCAAAGCTTTTAAGTAATTATTATCTCCACATATTTGGTAGTAAAAATCACCGAAAACAACCTCAAAAATGTTTACCCGCCATTATTGATTTCCACGACAAGCGGCGTCCATTTTGTATATTTTTTGCGATTAGCGGCAGTCACGTTTGGTGCACCCACGAGTTGGAAACTTTTTGTAAAAACTTCGTTACGCCTCCGGGCTTTGATTCGCTCTGTGATTAGGGCTGCTAAATTGCAGTACAGATTTATAGGACAGAGGCAGGAAAGGACTCCAAAAAAAGGACGAAGAGGTTTATTAAACTTGCATTTAACTTTGTAGCAAGTTTGATAATTGAATAGTCAGTACCCCAGTAACCTACCAGTAGTATTAGTTTTATTCTAAATTTAAACATACTGGCTTTATTCCTAATTATCTCAGATTACTATGTATATAACAGTGAGTACCACTACTTGACTTTATTCAGTACAAAAACTTTTTTGTTACCAAGCTTTCATAAAAGTCCCTGTCAAACTAAAGCCAACCAAATAAACCTCGTAACCTAGCTCGTAGTCACCTGAATTTCGTCAAACGACAAAATTAATCAGATTTCGGTGCACTGCACTCAAACATATCGCATTTAAACCGGATAATCCGGTCCAAACCGGATCAGAGGCAGCCCTATACGTGATTGAAGCCTCGTACTACAAAGTTTGGTGAAAAAATCGATTAAATGGCTGTGATTCACTGAGCGATTGCTATTGGCGACTTTCTGCCATATAGTACTTAGTATAAGAGTCTTTTGGCGCGTGGTCAAAATGGGAACAAACGTCACTACATTGTTTTTCAATACAATTTCACAATTAACATAACATCACTCCTGTAATCCCAAAAGGGTTGGGCAGAGGTGTACTTAATAGTACATCCACATTTCACCAGTTATGTTTAAGTTCCATGTAATAGGGAGCAGACTATTGTCATCAAACGGGCACAAATCCAGACTCCGTGGCTGTTACTGAGAAATTCCTGATGGAAAAACCCGATAACACTTTGCCCGACCCGGGAATCGAACCCAGGACTTCATAGTCACACTTGCGACCACTCGCCAACGAGGCAATTTCACAAATGTTGACCAATAATACCGTCCTGTCAATGTCATTCTAGCACGACAAAATCTTGGCAACACTGTAGATGTATCAAGCATGGACTATGGACCGAATGTTAGGCACTCAATAAATCGCCATGGTTATGGTCTTGTGACTTAAACAATGCAAGCTATCTTTATTGTTCTAAATTAGAATCAAAGTTCAATATATTGCAGCCTTTTGCCGCATACGGAAGGACAAGAGAATTGATAGCTTTTTTAATTTGCAATTAATGTAAGTAACATTAATTGCCCGTGCTATTAACCAAGCTATTAACATACAAATTACATTGTAAAATGTAAACCAAATAGCTTGGTCGACCGTACTACTGAGTTCACCGACGGTCAAAAATTTTTCACCCTATGTCCTGTCCTGAGTGATAACGTTGAAAAGTCTAGTAGTCAAGACAATGTTCTACCATGTTACCCAGGACTTGGGTTGTAGAAGTCAGCTAGGCAATTACTCCATGTAAAATACTGATATACAGCTGCATCCGGTTAAATGGAAACCGACCTCGACATAGTCGTAAAAAGGCTTGGCATATCCCAAGTTCTTGGAAAAAAGGTTACAACCATGTGGGGTTCTTTAAAGGAGACGAGTAAAGGAATAGGATATCTGTGAAGTTCTTTGCACCTGTAAACCACTAGGTGGCGCTTTCACCATATTGGGAAGAGGAACAGCCTAATATGGTGGAGGAGGCGCCACTAAACTGTTTATGGAACATACCAGTTAAAATAAATCTACTGTGGTTTTAAAAAGCAAACGCTTGCTATAGACTCATGGCCTCAGGTGTAATAATTACAAAGAAAACGACTAGCAGTAATAATGTGATCGTTTATGCACATCCGGTGACAATATCCTTTTAAAATCACACTTTAAAATAACCTTAGACATTTACCTCGGTAAAAGATGAAGTAACCTCATTTTAAATAGTAAACAATGCCTCTAAAAACTATAAAATAACGTCTTGCGTAACCTCAACGGACATAACGTAGTAACAAAGCAGTGAAGAATTGCCACGTTAACCTACAATTTGGATCATCATAAAACAACTCAGTGCAATTACTGGTATCGCTACAGTAATATTCTACAATATTTTGACACTGGCAACAATTTACATCATTATTCCAAGTATGTTTCTAATAGGCACTTTGCACTGGCAACTTTAATGGTCTCTGTTCGAAAAAATAGAACCGTTAAAGTTTGAATTCGAAATAGGAACTTCTTTGACCACCTCATTAGGCTAGTGGCCGTTGGTTCGAAACTCATTGAACTTACTCAACTGGGCTTTTCAATTCAGGTTCTAATCAGGGACATAAATAATTGTACCTACTCTACCAATTCTATGCTATTATACCTAATTTACAGACATGCGAAGAGACAATAACTTAGTGATTAATGTCAACTAGTCTGCTAAGTCCCTAATTCGCTTCGCAAATTGTCTTGTTCTACTTAGCGACGTCTATTTAGAGTAAAAGACAAAGCTCGCTGAATGACATTTTTAAAAGTGGGTTACCTCTGGACATAAACAATGATTTCAATGACAAACAATGATTCTTTGAATAGAATACTTTCTTTGGAATGTCAGTGTTTTTGCTTTACGTTCTGTCAGTAGTCAAGAGAATGGTTTTGACATTTTTGAAGTTGAAATTTCGGAAAGGGTGACCATATAGTGTCAGATGTCAGCACATTATAGTGTCAGTTCATAAAGTATAGTCTAAGCTTTATGAAATGCCTACGGGGTTGTTAAAGGGCATTTTTCCATAAAACAGGGGAGATAAAACATGAAACGCCATTTATCGCCTATGTTGCGTACCACGAACCATTGTTATAAGTTTACGAAAAAATATCAAGGAATGCATATTTTAATCCTACTTAATAGATATTCACAAAGCACAGCTTGCGTAAGATCTCAACGGTAGTGTTATTATTTAACAAAAGCCAATTAAAAGTTTCACCCCACCGAAATCGGTTAAACATGCAAATCCAACCTCTTTCAATCTCTTGTTACAATAGATTTGGCAACTTTCCAAAACTCCCTTACCAATAAATCATTCTTTTAATTTTCCTTTTTCTTTAATCCTTAAATCCATTCAGGCGCTATTAATTTTAATTAACAAAGAAAGCCAACTACAGTCCTTTCACAGTTCAAAATCTGTCTCAAAGAAAAAGTAATCTTTGTCTCAGTATCAATTGACAAGGACAGCATGTATTGGAAGATACTGTTGCCGATAGATTGAGATTATGTAGACAACTATGTAAACGGAACGTGATGTATTGGAGAACGAAGATTGAAGTCTGGTCAGGCTCAAAGTAATGCCTGTTTACAATGTAGGGTTTTATGTTGTCAGTAACCCAGTTACGTTTAGATATTACCTACTGATATAAAGTCCCAGAATATTTTGTCTTGTTGTGGTCTTTGGAACCACATCGATAAAAAATATTAAAATATCTCAACATTATATGAACAGAACTTAGAAAAAGTTTTATAAAATCGATAAATCTTTCTAATTCAATGAAACCTTTTTTTTTGTTTTCTAATAATAATTTTTAAATTGACATCTCAAGTACTGGCCTCAAAAAACAAATACGAACTTTAATGGTGACAAGCAATTAAGTCAATCAGACGTCAATTTTCATGCTTTGGTAATCAAGTAAATTAAGATTAGCGACCGTCACGGAGAGACGATTCTCTGCGCTTTATGCACCGCTAGAAGTGACTGTTTACAAAGCTAACCAAGAACCAAGAGTATTATGTATGATCCCAAGCCAACCCACAATTTTCATCCAAACTTTCAACCCCTGGTTCACCCGGTTAGGGGTTAAATTTCCAAAGTATTTTTTTTTTGCGGATGTCTACTTCATAAGAGCTATCTGTATACCATTATAAATTTTAGCCGAATCCATCCATTGGTTCGAGCTGTGCGTTGATAGTCAGTCAGGACAAACGATTTTATAGATATTCTGAGTTAGAATGCATCAGAAGGGTACTGAGTTTTAAATGAGGGATGCTTTGGTGCATGACAATGGTGTCGATTCTGTTGTGCACAAACTAAACTTAATTTAGGGCTACCGCACACTTAAGACAAAACTGTCTTGAGACAGACTTTCCCTACTAGCGCGAGCGAGAGATAAATAGTCTGTCTCGTTCGCACTAGTAGGGAAATAGTCTGTCTCAAGACAGTTTTGTCTCAAATGTGCGGTAGCCCTTAGGCTATTACTAGCTTTTACTAAAGGCGCTGCGAGAAAAGGACGGCTATAGCTATGATTATGAACTAAGTTAGAGACGTCAAACTAGTTTATGCCTTGCGCTTTACCGTGTTTTTAGTAGACATGTTTTTACGTGCACCATTCATTTCATTTGTAAGGAAATATTAGTTCCAACTAAATTTGACAGCTCTAAATTTTCTACTCTTTCTCGTTTTATTAGAGAGAAAAAGATAGCAATAGCCTAAATTAAGTTTAGTTTGTGCACAACAGAATCGACACCAATGGGTGCCAATGGCTTCTTATCCTTGCAGATAATATATATATATTTTTTGGGAATTGTGTGAGACAATTGTGAGAAACAAAAGAGCTGAAAGCCACGAAGAGAGAGACCTTTACACCCGGGAATGGGACGATGTAGGTGATCGTGTGGTGGATGAAAACGATTAAATGGGTAGATCTACCGGCTCTCTAGGGACAAACAAAAATAACACAAGTCAAAACATCATTTCTAAAAAATCATTTAGCGCTCTATGAACTTGTTTCGTACTGTTATAGACCACTTTTATAACAAGACCCAAAAGCGGTCCGCGAATCAAAACTATACTTACTTTTGGAAGATAAAAAAACATGGCCACCAACCATGACTCACCAACCCGATCATGAATCAAATACAAAGCAGCAGTACCTATAATTACGGCAATATCCATACAACAAAATAGACCCAACACTCTTTGAAAGCAAAAAATCAAGAGACGCAATTTGTAGAACGGCCAACGTTCCCTGGGCTACTGAACCGATTTCCATGCGGTTTTCTCATGGCTGTCAACGCACTGATTGTAACACAATGCGTGCCAATAACATTGAATAAGTGGCAAATTTGCGTCGTAACCTCTTAAGAGACGTGTTAACTGCTTCCGAAAGGAGTTTAATGGAAATGGCCTTAATGGCTGGTGAAAACAATTGAAGATCGAAAAAACCGATGGCCTATTATTGGCTGCCATAGTAATTTATCTGGTATTGTTACTTGTATGTGTTTCTCCGTTGAAAACACGTTCCTAGGTACATTTCGATTGACGATTTCCGAGGAATTACAGACTAATATAACATCTTTTTATTCCCTTTTAACCAGCATATAATGTTCCCATGGCTTGGACACAGGCATCTTCTAATTATATGAGAGGGAGGGAGTAGGCTTGAGTTTGTAAAAGTCCTATGTCTTCGAATTTGGGCTCTAGAACATGCCAAAGTAGGAGTTGGTACTTAATACACCCACATGTACCTACAATATGGTTAAATCCCATGAAATAGGGGCAAGACTATTGCTATTAATCATCTTTGTCTCATTCTATGTCGGCGCAACACGTTTTATTATTCTTTTCGTTTTCCATTTACTCCTTTCTCCTTCATATAATTCCTCATACAATCCATCCATCTTTTATTTGGCCTTCCTCTCCCTCTCCATTCATCAACATTCATGTCCATCAGTCTCTTAGTCACATGCGTTTTAGACAATATTGCTATTAAATAACACAAATACGCCTCCGGGCTGCTGAAGAAACTAAAATGATAAGAAACGGAAAAAGATGGAAGGATAAAAGTAGCAATTTTAATGAACCTAGATATTACAAAGTGAATAATAAACTACTACAGTGAGTACGCCAGACGGAAGGGAAGGGGGTGATCGACGACTGTACGGCTGGCTGGCGACTACTTTTTGCACTCTTTTCATGAATTTCTCTGAAATAAGTGCTTTACTTCGCTTTAAAGTCAGACTGAGCTAGATCGCTGCAAAAAATGTTGAACTTTTGAATCGAGGAGAAAAAATTTGAAAATTATGAATGATGAACGAGACGTATTTGGAGTTGGAATTTATACTTTGATGTCAATTCTCATTTTAAGTTGAAGCTGACTATTGTGTAATTGCTTTGCGGAGTTCAAAGGACTAAAAGGACAAACTTCAGTGGTTTGGAAACGGGAATACGGATAGTCCCAATTCATTTCAATCATGCATGTTAAGTTGATCACTTCTAACAAAGGGGAGAAAGGATATAGGATCCTTAGTTACTTACGAAACAAAGTTTATGGAAATTGGACGGAAATGCGTATCTACATCAAACAAGAATCTCAACACCATTTAATTCTTGAATACTTTCCTTATATCCTCATAAGCTATTTATTGCCCGTGGCTTCGCCTGCGTGCAGTTTAGAAATAATAAAATATCTTTTGTCCATACGCGGGTCATGGTCTATCCGCGTGCCAATTCTAATCAAGAGGTCGAGGAAAGGTAAGAGACAGACAGACTAGGTACTTATATAATAAATAACTCCCGAACTGTCACCGCTTGGACAGACGGGAAGCCTCGATCACGAATGGAGTGTCGAAAATCACACAATCGCTGCGAATTCAATCTGCCTGGTACAATGAACTTGGTCGACCATGATTGAAAATTGACAGGCTTTGTAAAAAACGTGGTGGATGGACTGGTATGAATTGAGGAATGTTCTTTGATAGATTTAACAGTGTTGAGATCGGAACGCGAAATTTTAAAGAGAATTTTTCATGACGCATAATGAAAAGATGGAATGTGCTGTGTAAGGAATGATAATTATCAAAGAGAAAAGGAGTAAATGATGCCGTGACGTCTGACAGGGGAGAATGAAAGAAGAAAATGTGTTGTTGCGCCGAGCACAAATAGAATGGGACAAGGGAAGGTAGGTGATAATGCTGCTCTATGCACAAGACTGTTTTAGCTCTATGGCTATATAAATTGTCAAATGTGTGAATATACCTATCAAGAAATATATTTTAAGGGTTAGTTTTTTGTTTAAAAAATGTTCATGGACGTGCCACATCGATATTAGAGTTGTTTTATCTAGATTGTTTCTTTCTTCTTGCGCGCGTATTATTTGCGTATGATTTTGTCATACATTTGCAGTATTTTGATATCGTAATTTAGTCAGGGACAAAATGATACCTAGACGAACTGTCTGGTGTTCATTTGTAGTCTATTATTGACCTATTAATCCAAGACAAAATGCAAAATGCTTGCCAGTTCTAAACCAAACCATGAAGCAACAAACAAGTTAGTAATACATACTGCCGATTTTGCTAATTGAATTTCATTTATTCAAAACTGTAAGCGTTGTGAAATCAATTGAAACGCGTCAAACGGACAGTTAGGACTGATTAGGTAATCATGTTTTCGTGCTAATAACCCGTAATTGTCTGGTTTCTAATATCTTTCTAAGTAATAGCTGGATAATTACATAAAATCTCGTTTTATTATTAAACGGAAAACGTAAATTGGCGCCAATAAATCTGATTCAAATGTACTGGTACTTCTTTGTAAAAAAATTGAAATTGGAATAGGGAATATGCACGTAATTTTTTCTTCACTTAAATCTATAAAATACAGTAGGTATCAACCCAAGAAAAGTATTAAAAGTAAAGTTCAACTACTGCTTGTCGCAGAAAAGTAATATTAAACTCCTGCAATTTTCTACGACAGTTCAAACATCCGTAGCTGTCGCGGCCATGATGTGACGTCATTATCCACAATCTGCCTTGTTTACATCTAATTTTTATGTCCATAATAAAATAATTTTACTAGTTGTATGTGCTTTATTTAAGTAAAAATTGCAATAACATTATTATAATAAAATTTTTGTGAAACTTTAAGCACTTTTCAAATAAAAGTGTTTTTTGACACAATGAACTTTGACGTCAATACCGGCGTTATCGAGGACGATGCGTTTTGAGAGTGCGTTCCGTTTCACTAAAAACATGCTACATAAAACAGTAAATTGTAAAATAAGTGATGTATTAGAAACTTAAACAAGTGTACCACAATGTTTTTATGCGCCAAAAATACAAGGCATTTTTAGAATTATGGATTCGTCATGTCTGTCTGTCTGTCCGTCCGTCCGTATGTCACAGCTACTTTTTTCCGAAACTGTAAGAACTATGCTGTTGAAACTTGGTAAGTAGATGTATTCTGTGAACCGCATTAAGATTTTCATATAATTTTTTTTTATTCATAAATAAAAAGAGTTTTGTATTTCATGCATATTCCTTATTGTCAATGCCACCCTTACCAACCACATCACATGGTACCCTTGTAATTCTTGGAGGTCTAACCTCAAATAAACCTACGAGAACCAGGAACTGATATTTTAACCATTTATCATAAAATAGTATAACAACAGAAATACAGTTAGGTCAAATGCCTTTGAAACTAGCGTGCTGAATTATTTCAGCCCAATTTATTCGATATTTTATCGCGAGTTGTCACGCCAACCATTTTGAATTGCACGCTATGAAATAAATACCAATGCTACCATAGAGGGAGAAAATAAATCGAGAGATAAAAAAAACCTCACAGCTCTGGCACAGATAATATAATACGCACTGGGTTGTATCCTTCCTAAAATCTTAACTTAACCTCGCGCCTGTGATCCTGGTAAGGTTGGACAGAGTAGCTACAGTCGCATTTCGCCAGTTATGGTTAAGCCCCATGTAATAGGGGTCATCCATTCCAATATCATAAACTAGCTGACCAACGCAACTTCGTCAAGCTCACAAAAGGAATAAATTTTCCCCGTTTTTGCAACATTTTTCGTTTATGCTCCGCTCCTATTGATCGTAGCGTGATGTTATATAGCCTATAACCTTCCTCAATAAACGAATTATCCAACAGAAAAATAATTTTTCAATTCCAAGAAGTAGTTCCTGAGAAACTTTATAAATTTAAAACTTTATAATTTTTTTTTTACACTTTATTATATTAGTATAGATAAGTAATATTTCCGTCTGTTTATGTTACTTTTTCACGCTGACTGCCTCGGCGTTGGTCTAGTGGTCGTAAGCGTGATTGCCGAGAATAAGGTGCTAGGTTCCATTCCCGAGTAGGGCAAAGTGTTATTTGGGTTTTTTCATCAGGATTTTTTAGAAGCAGCCACGGAGTTTAGATTTGCGACGGGTTGATGGCAATAGGCTCGCCCCCTATTACATGGGTCAGGCTTAAACATAACTGGCGAAATGTGGGTCTACTTGTTAGGTACACTTCTGTCTAACTGTATAGGGATTTCAAGGCGTGATATTATGATATTTTGAAATAGTTGTGTTATTGACTGATTAGTCAACTTCGCAGTTTTGACCTTTTTATCATCAAATTAATATTTCATAGAACTAGAATATGTGAGCATTTCGTTATTTCGGCAATAAATAATGCAATGAATATGTGCTGTTTGTTTTGTGGGCAGTTCTGTGTTGTTCCCACCAAACACAATAAATATTGTTGAATTGTCAAAAAGAAAATAATGTACCTATTGAGATTATTTGTTTGTTACACAATGACCATACATACTGCTTTGTATGGACCATTTGGCTAGATATGTATATCAGTCAGTGTCTAAAATAAACACTCATTCGACCTAAAGGAACAAGCCATGTCAGCGACAGACTTTAAATTCATACGGTGGTCTTTCCTCATCAAAAGATGAACACACGACATAATAAATCAGATAGCACATACATACTTCATAACGGCCAGGAAGGAGCAAAGCGTAAACAAACCATTTTATTGCACTTACAGACTTACATCTATTCAAACTGTAAACATTGCCAGTTAATCCACTACCCATCAATCAATAAAGCAAGTAACAGATTTGAAACACTCCGTACCACCACCACATGACGCGAACATTATACGCAATCCATAGATTTAAAGCACAGATTCGCCATATCGCGCCATATTTCATTTTGACCATGAGATTTCATATGCCAGCACGCTCATCTCACTTTAAAATCACTTTTTTGCGCGACCTAAGTACGGTGACGGTGACATCTATGATTTAAATCAATGCCTTAATCTTCAAGAGTGCTGTGGCGTCGGGTGTCATAAGTGTGTCTTTAGTCTATGGTGACTCATCGTGTAGGTAGACTAATCTCTATGGTCGTCCGGAGAACACGCGCCAATTCGACTGTGGCTAATCGACTAACGTTGTTTGAAATGGAGCATTGGAGAGGCTAGCGGAATATACGAGGTGTGTAATTGAACACAGGCACGCTTCAAGTATATATGAGCTAGTGGAATGATTTTGAAGTTGGAATAATGAAAAGGAATGTTCTTAGTTAACTGTAAAAACAATCAAAAGCTATACCTACTAACACCTGAATTCTCAATCGACTACTTGAAGTTGCAAAGTTTTTCTTTGAAATTCATGATTTCTTTTGCAAAAAACGTCCTAAATTCAAGCTATTTAAATTTCCAGCCTACCTACATTGCTGGATTTCAGAAACCGGGTGTCACGATCAGCATTTCCTAAAGTATTTGGTAATGGCGTTGAGTGGCGTCAATTTACGGCCAAAATGTTACTCATTTTGAAATAAATTAATGTATCATTCTCAGCGTTGGTATTGTTGTTTTCTTAAAGTAGGTACATAACTAAAGAAACTTTTTGTTTACATAACATCAACTTAACGTATTTTCAAGTCACAATAACGTTAACAAAACAATAGTTACTTAGCACTGCTCTAAAAGCTGCAACAATATTGTACAATGGCAACATTTGTAATACATCTTCTCCTGCCTTCAAATGTGGCCAGCAACCGTGAAGAGTTTATGCAATGTAACTGCTCGTAAGTACCTATGCAACTATCTTTAATAAAAACCAAAAAAAAAAATAATGTCTTTAAACTGACAATTAACATTTCTTATTATTTCATTAGAACCGTTAGAACAATAATTATCATCATCTGCCTAGCCTTTTCCCAACTAATATGTTGGGGTCGGGATCCAGTTTAATCGGATGCAGATGAATGCCAGTATTTTACATGGAGCAACTGCCTATCTGACCTCCACAATTCAGTTAGTACTAGGGAATACGTAATTTCGTAAGAAAATGAATACCAGTCTATTATTGTGCAGCAGTAAGGCAAAGAAATAATCTCATAAAGAGAAGACAAAAATAAGCATAGATATGTTAGGCAGAACCTGGAATTTTGCATCAAAAATTATATTTATTTCTGCCGAGCAATGCATTTTGAAATCAAATGTCAGATTTTGATGTCTAGAATAATCCAGTTTTCAGTCAATCTAAAATCATACTTATAGCACCTGTAATCTGTAAGTTGGAACTTACTTTCATATATTTATCAACTAAATGTACACATGAATGCAATAAAGAGTTTGAGTCAATGTTGCTATAAGTTTTGATGAAAAGGTTATTTACATTTAATATTTAAGTATAATTAATGCAGCACGTATCTTCGTACTCTGCCTTACCTATAGACATTCAGACACCGTGAAGGGTTTGTGCAACCGCTGCTCATAAGAAATAGGGTGACCACACTTTAGGATACAAGCGAGACCGATTAACTTTGAACTGGCATAGCCATATTTACTTTTTGTAAATTAATATTTTTTGCTTTTTTTCTTGTCGCTAGCTCGACATTCCTTAGATTTTGTTGGTCCAAAACGTAATATTTTTTACTAAGGTAGTTAAGGAAATCAATCAAAAACGTATTGAGAAGAAACCAATTTATTGGTGACAATGTTACAAAGTTTTCTTAAGATTGATTGCTTTTGATTTGATTAGATTAATTTGGTTTTTGGGTAGGTACTAGTTTATTTATTAACCAACTTCTTAAAAATGATGAGGTTACGTTTTCCACTAGCATCCTTTTTCATCATCTATGTTCACCGATTTCTCCATGATTACTGGTCCGATTCAAGTGTTTTTTTTTTCATTTGCTAGAAAGAACTCCAGCGGTGGTTCCATATAAATTGGAAAAGTGAAAAAAATAAGAAAGACTTCCCAAACAAAAACTCAAAAAAGTGGAATATAACTTTTATTTTCGGAATTCGGTGGCAAAAAGCAAATGAAAACAAAAACATGTACAGTAGTGGAATAATGCCAAAAAGGCATAATAGGGTAGATGACAAAAAAAATCTAATTAGTCCGTCAGATAGATTTCCAAAAAATATTGCACACATTTTTTTTCTTTTTTCACGTAAACAAAAAATGAAGACACACACGTCACATTTAAGTACATTTTTTACTCAAATGTGACGTCACCAGCCCCCACCCATGATCTTTGACACGTTTTATCTTCGTCAATTTTTATTAATTTGATAAAACAAAAAACACGTATCCAATATTTTTCGATAATCTATCTGTCGGACTAAACAGAATCCTAATTTTTTAGTCAGTCATTACCTATCATCCTTATTTCTTGAAGTTTTGCACCTTTTTTTTTTTCTTTTCGGATGGGAAATCATCAAATGACTTCTCCCGCTCTGGGCGGAGCAGGAGGGAGTGTCAGACTTTTACTGACTAAAACCCATCCATGTTCCTTCATCGCCCTTTGTGTTCCGGGGCCACGGTATCTCTTTTGAACAGTCCCGCAACCCCGGCAGGCATCGGTCCTTGCGGACCCCTTCCTATTGCTGACTCTCTTTGAGGCGCGCGTGGAACACGAACGCGCCGTCGACATGGCCTGTCGTCATGAGACGGACGGACGGCGAGCTAGCCCATAGCCCACCGTCCACAGGCTCGCGCCTACGGTGGCCAGGGGCCACGTGGTGGCCCCCGACGCCCGGGGCGTCTCCCGCGGCGGCCGGGACGCTGTAAGGTTCTCTCCCTCTCACGTTCCGCCACCTCCTTCTCTAGCATTACTGCTTCGCAGAAGGAGGTGATGGCGTCCCATTCCGTCTCGCTCCGGACCATGGCTTGGGGGCCGGACGCGAGAGGTCGCCGCCGCCAATCGCCGCTTCGAGGACACGGCGGTGCTCCACCCACGCGGGGCACACCTCCACCGTGTGCTCCACCGTGTCCTCCGGTCGATCCTCGCAATGGAAACACCCGGGCGTTTCCTCCCGCCCGATTCGGTGCAGGAACCTCCCGAAACAACCGTGTCCAGTGAGGACCTACGTCAGGCGGAAGGTGAGGACGCTGTGGCGTCTCTCAAGCCACTCCTCAAAGAGGGGACTTACCGCCACTATTGTGGCGTGCCCTGAAGTTTTGCACCTTCAGTAACAAACATAAAATTCTTAACAAACACCAAAGTTTCTATTCAATTTACGAACCAAAACAATCGCAGTTATTGATCTAGGTGTAAAGTCCTTGACATTCGTTTACTCTTCACGGTATTCAATGAACGGTCATGAACACGGAGTCAATATCAGTATAGTAAAGATAACCTATTAGATGTACTGATGTAATTAAACAGGTTTCTGCTCAGTGAGCCCGCTTGGTAGGTTTTATAAAACAATTCTTTAATGGGCTGTTGTCTGTAACGATGTTATCTGTAACAAGTTCGTATAGCGAAACGAAATCATCTGACTAGCCTTTTCCCAATTATGTTGGGGTCGGCTTCCAGTCTAACCGCATGCAGCTGAATACCTACCTGTATTTTACATGAAGCGACTGCCTATCTGACCTCCACAACCTAGTTAATACTGGATAATAGATAGATAAACCGTTTATTTAGTGCACACATAAGACTTAGCACAACACACAGAAGTACAATTAAATGAAACAATTTACATGATAAAAACAAGATGCCAATATACAAAAAGAAGAACATATTTTTACGAAATAAGTATAGTAACACCATGACATACTTCAAATAAAATAAAATAACGATTATATACAGTCTGCGGTGTGCGTCTCAAGGTTGCACCAAATGGGAGTCCAGCTCAGCATGTGTCAGGCATGCACCTGACCACCCCTTGGTAAGACTTTAGCGAAACGAATAGTAAATGGAAACTATAGAAACTTGATTCGAAATTTTATAGTAGTGCTTAATGGTTTGCCACCTAATTATTATACAAAGGATTAAGATAATAGACGAAAGGAGGGCGTACTAAATTGTTATGGTACGAATATACCTACTCTCGACCACCATAGGAAAATTAGTTCCGATCACGTTTCGATGGAGGAAAATAAAATACGGAATATTTTAAAAGGTTAGTGTTAGGTCATGGTATTGCCATGGACGTAGCCACGGTGGGGCAGGGTGGGGCGCTTGCCCCACCCTGGCTCTGACCTGTAAGGTACCTAACCAAACCTAAAAAAAAAAAATTATCTAGGTACTAACTACATTACTTAATATCCGTAAGAAAGTTCACAGTCGACACAAAAAATGCGATCTGAAAACCAATAATACCTATGTGTAATTGTTTACTTACTGTATCTGAATAAAAGTACTATCTATACATAGATACAAACCACAATATTGACTGATTAACATATTCGCATACGCCCAGAGCCCAAACGGCTGAAGTTAGAGACACATTTTTGGAGGGAAGATTTCGTGCTGTATGTAGGTGAGCAATAAGAAAGTGTTTTGGATAATTCGAATTATACATACAGATACAGGGTGCTATACCTTTTTGTATGAAAGCCCTGCTGCCCCACCCTGAGCCGATGGCCGATGGCTGGCTACGCCCATGGTTATTGCCGATACAACGGTAAAGTCTAGAACTCTAGACAATACCTATGTTTACACAAATCAGTATTTAAAAGGCCTTGGTAATTTCAAACTTAAATAATAAGCATAGTTTAATATAAATAATTGTCTAGACTGACAAGTATTACGTACATATTTACAAGACAAGCGTTATGCAAGAAATTAATCAAATTCATTTTTTTTGCTTATGTACTTGCAAATGAATACTTTTACATGGCCAATATTATATTGCAGTGCATTCGTACCTCTACTAACCAAAAAAATGTCGATGGAATGAATTTGTGAGAGACCAAATGGCTTTTCATCAATTAATTTTGTCTAATTTTGTTTGTCGTCGACCAAAGCCAACCTCAACCTTGCCACAATTAGACGGTATGTTATTAAATGACCATATTGATAAATCATATTTTCTTTTTTTCTTCTTGCTTTCAACAAAACAGTCAGTCCTCGAACATCCAAAAAGATGGCCACCCTACCCTCCACGCTCGGTTGCACGTCAGTTGAACGCGTGGCTGACACCTGGCCCGCCTGGCCGCCGCACGTCGATCTATTTACTGAGCTATATGTTAGACTATTCAACGTATTTCACATGTTTAATCGTAGATTCTGAAGGCCAGATTAGCAAAAAAAGAGATTATTACTTTCTTTATAAAGGAACAGTGGCGCAATTAAGAAAACCTGGTTAGGCCCGTTTGCACCATGAATCACTAATGCGTTTAGTGCATCGTACATTTTTGAATATCATTCTGTTTTTAAAAATCTTTAGAAGATGACAGAAACGGACTAATGTTTTAAAATTGTGTAGCGCTAAATGGGATTAGTGATTTGTGGTGCAAGCAGTCCTAAGGAGCCGTCTCCACGAGCGTCTATCGTCGTGCCACGTATTCGTAGTCGTACACTTTAAACGTGATTCTCTCGCTCGTGGAGACGGCTCCTGAGAGAGTGTATAGCAATACTTGGCACGAAGATAATATCGCCGCGATTCTCTCGCTCGTGGAGACGGTCCCTAAGTGCTTTCACCAATTACAATGTTTAGGGAACTTCAGGGCTCAACATCATGGACATAATTATGTAGTTGTTACTTACTGCGAGCTTTTGTCAAGACTAGGCTCGTATTATGTTTCTTAGCAAAAACAACCGAACGAATAGGTCTTGCCAGCTCTAAAGGAGACTTTCCAGCAGCGCAGCGGAACTACCTACCTTCCTATGGAAAAATTGCTCTTACCACAGCCTAAATGGCATAATTGAAACATACTTCCTTCAAAGCCTTTGATACCTCGTTCGTTACAAAAACTACTACTACACACCTCTTTGCTAAAATCATCCTTCTCGTTTTCGCAACATTCGAGAAGACAATGACATTACAAATTGCACCCTATCACGGTATCTCACCAGCTCACCTATTTGTCGAGTCTCATTGTTTTGCTTCAAAAGGAAATCTCTAAATAAAGCAAATCGTGTTTTGTTTGGTCTTTTTGGTCTTACATCGTAGGTGTTCCTTAAGTAGAACATGCTTAAATTCCTAACACAGGTTTAAAAAGACGAAAAAGGAATTGCTATGCTTGTAAATGAGAAGAGCCACGTCGCCATACGATATTTTTAGGCACTCACGATCTTTTTGTTACACTGTGATCCAAATTAAAGCTTTGTACACCTGGCATAAAAATAATAACTGTGCATGTACTGTGAAATTAACAATTTTCTGGTACTGACATTTTTCGACGTTGACACAAAAAATGTTGCTGGCCATTCAGAATTGAATGCATATCCCGTTTTTTTTTTAATGAAACATGATGCGACAGAGGACAGATTAAAAAAGTAGAATGTTGCCATGTTAAAAATACAAAGTAGCCAGATTTAAAAATAGGTCCGTCACTACTTTTATTTATAAAGAAGAGAACTTTTATAAACAATTAAGTGAGAGATAAGCAGAGTTCATAACGGCTTCAGGGGCGGAAGGACGCCCTGCGGTCTGGCCAGGAAGTTGCCTGTTACCGCGTCCTGAATTCTGAACTCTTTAGAGAGCCTTCCTACTTATCTGAAGCCTCTTTTACGTTGGCATTGAATAGACTTCCAGGTGGTATTCACGGTTTAAAGTTAAACTTGCTTGATATAATTTGCAGAGACCGAGGATCAAATTATACCTAGATTTTAATTGACCGCTTTACGATTGTTTTCAAAACTAAATATTTAAATTCAAACAGGTCAATGTGCTATTGATTTAAAATTAATAGTCAGACAATGATATAATTTTGTTAATTTATTTTATTTTTGTTAGTGTGTTGACATAAAAATGGACTAGACGAAGCAGAAAACTGTGAGTTCAATGCACTCCGAATTGAATTTATGCAAGTTTTCACGTGCCGCTGTTGGGTTTTCCCTTTGGCAAAAATTACGAACTGCTATGCAAACTTTCATCTTCTTTAAGAGATGAATTTTCAAAAGTTCTTACTTAGTGTTCAGTTTTGTTACTAATCTTCTTTCTTTTTCGTGTGTCAGAGTTTTTATGCCGCCCATGGGCTTCTGACTTGACTTTACATGCCGTCGAGAAATATCTCTCAGGCATACTGGTTTGGTTGCCTTACGATGTTTTCCTTCACCATAGCAAGCGATAATAAGCATGACGACAGTATCAAAATTGCAAATCTATTTACTTAGTCCGTCAATTAAGACTATTAGAAATTAATGAACACGTAATTTTTGTTTTTGTAAATCAATAAATATTGACAAAGATAAAATGCATCAACCCTCGGGACAGAACTAGCTAAAAATTAAACCAAGGCGTGACGTATTGAGAATTTTAAAAGCGTCATATCTTCGTCAATTTTGGTTCACGTAAAAGAAAAACACGGGTCAAATATTGTTTGATAATCTAACTGACGGACTAATTCGTTTTTTTTTGTCGTCTCGCCTACTATACAATACGCGCATGAAACCGAAGTGCGTGTCTTTGGTTCCTACTTTAGATCTATGACTTGATAGTCCGACGGTTACACTGCTAGCCACTAGGCTATACGTTTCACTATTGCTTTTAGTTATAAAATAAAACTGTTGTATTTCATGATTCTCGTGTCTCTGAACTACTTCCAGGCCCAAACTGACAAGCCTTTATCAAAAATTCAAAACTACAATGCGTCCTTCTAATTTTACAAGTTACATCTCCCCAGGTCATGAGACATGACCTCTGTCTTTGATTTCACGCACAACCATCGAATACAAGTAAGTACAATCGAGCACTATCAAGTCTATATACCCACATAAGTAGCAACTGTTTTAAGTGTTTTACATCTGCTTCATGTGTACCAATTGTAATTATATGTTGTTACGAACATAGTATTTTGGAACACAGACTATTATGTAGCAGGACTTATCTCAAAGTTGCAAATTGCAATCGGTACTCCATAAGAAAATCGATTTTAAACCGACTAATAAAAAAGGAGGAGTTATGTGTTCCACTTGCATTTTTTTGTCATACCTATGTACACCAATACTCTGTGATTAGGTAGATTTTCGTGATTCTTTTTTAAATTTTGCTAAGTTTGAAGTCCGCAAAGTAGACTCAACAGTCGCAGTGAGTCATATGCTTCATGGAATAAGCAAAGAATTTTGTGGGTTTATTTTCACACCCATCTTTAGCTGTAGGTACTAACAAGTAATACCTACATGTTTCCGCTCATGACTGTACTCACCAAGTCACCAACCTAACGAAACATCATTGAGACCGTTAAGCCCCAATACTTTCATATCGGACGTATTAGAGCATCACAATAGCCGACATGTTCCTATCATTAGCGGGTATAATATAAGAAATTTATAATTTTACGCCGTCCGTTGCGCCGGCGCACGTACTCGGCTAACACCGTTTTGGTGCAGTTTTCTTGAGTAAATGCAATGGAGAGATCGATGATGTGTCGTAAATTGTAATGGTCGCATTAGGAACCGTTTTTTTAATGGAAGATGGTTTGATCATATTATTGTCAATTACATATCATCACGCCTATAATCCCCGAAGGCTTAGGCAGGGGTGTACACCCATATTTTGCCTATTGCCATCAACCGGGCACAAATCCAGCTCCGTGGTTGCTACTAAGGAATTCCTGCTGCTTGAATTGGAGAAAAAACCTTATACAGGGTGTAAAAGACCTCATCACGAAGCTGTCAACCAAGCATTCTGTACATCAAACTAAGTAACTTTACGCAAAAATTATTGCTGGGAAATAAATTTTTTTTTTTGGGTGAAAAATCACGTTTCGTGGTAGAACTCAATGTAAAGCACTCAAAATATCGTGCTGATGGATGGAGTACGGGGGTCGTGGAGGTGTTAAATGTAAAAATCTTACATTAAAAACTTGTATTTAAAAAAAACTTGTCAAAATGTTGGAAATTTGACCCCTAATATCTCCGAAACTAGAAGGTTCCCAGGTATGGTGTAGAACACAAAAATGATCGCAATGACGGGGAGAACAAAGTGCCTTTCGGCTTCGTTAAGAGGTGTTTTACACCCTTTATAAGCTTTTGAAAAGAGGCATTTAACTTCAATCCAGGTCTTTGATCACGAGGAGCATAGAACTGCACTTGGTGAACGAACGACATTCTGTTGTCGATATCAACGACTGGTTTAACAATGGGAGACTTCCTAATGACCTAAGTAGCCTTCGGCTAAACCGCTGACATCCTGACTAATCACTTACTTACGAAATACCCACTTAAAGTTACACTAACAGAAGAACACTACCCGCATTAGAATTAAAGATAAAAGTAGAAGATAGTTACAAGTACATTTATCGTAACTCTGTGACAGAAAATAAGTCTATCAAGCCAGATGGTCGCTCAGTCGTGGCTAGATCTTTAAACTGCGCACGATCAGAAGTGGGTTATCTTTGCGGATTCCTTGGGTGAAGCAAACTAACGATTGCTGTGTGAACTCAAAGTTGTATAGCAATGTATTGTACACTTAAAGATTTCGGATTCAATGCTCTGAAATGGTGAGACTGCATCAATATAAATAATAATTTTAGAAGATCGATGCGGTCAAACGGACAGACATGAAAAGTAACCTTGTTTTAGGTATATGGCTTAGCTAAAACATTAAAATGTGACAGTTTTTCAGAAACGTTTTGACTTCAAATGCATTATTATAGCGGTCGGAAAAATTTGGCTTATTTTAGCTTTGTTATGAAGATTCCTTGGTCGAAAAGTAGCGTCATTCGTCGTAGTCGATATTTCATCATTTATTTCTGGAGTCGAGAAATATTATTACACTTGACCGTCGTATACAATGATTACACTATGAACCCTATCATTGTTCCGTCAGGGTTCAAAGTTTTAATCCTACAGAAATAAAGCGACAATAGTTCTGCTAGCCAATACCGCAATGTATGTAAGGAACACGTGCATGGCAATCGCGTCGCATGTGCAGAACTACTTTATAAAACATGTCGCAACACTGCCTAGCGCGCATTTGAATGGGTCATACCCATACCATACACTGTATACAGCAGATATAAAAATATCGCTGATATGCTCGATTAATGGAGCCTAGAAAATGCTGAAGATTGAGCTTTGGTTGGTTGATAGGAACTTGTAGACATAACACCACATTTGTTGAACTGTTTGTCATGATTGGTGATACTAGGTAGTCGGTTGTTTGTCATCAGTGCCCGGAGAACGTGCATCAGCATATTGATGGGTTCTGCTGTACTGATCTATACATAAAAATAAATAAAATTGAAGTGTCTGTTTGTAATTTCAAAATAACAGCGTTTTACTGAATGCATATGAAAGGACATCGTTACAAAAAAACATTTATTTTTTATTTTTTGTCCGTTTGTTCCGGCTAATCTCCGAAAAGGCCGGATCGATTTTGGCGGGACTTTAGCTGGCAGGTAGCTTATGTTATAAGGAGTAAATTAGGTTAGGTTAGGCTTTTCTTTTAGAAAAAAGAATAGGATTCCATGCAAAAAAAAATAAGCCATGAAATTGTCAACAAAATCTGATCCAAATAGGTAGGTAATATTTTTATAATAATTTCACGCGAACGAAAGGGGTACTTTACTATTTTATATTATTAAAAAAAACTGATTTTATTTGATACAGCTTAGGCTTGATACGGGAACTACTATCTACCTACTATAATTTAAGAAAAAAAAAACTTTAACTTTATAGGTATTAAGTGTAACTTACACGTGGGTGGTGGGTGCCGGGGGCAGTACAAGTAATTCATACAGAGAGAATTTGAATTATAATCGTTTGGATGTTGACATTTGTGTCCAACCTAACCTTTGTTAGTGTACAGAATTCCTAACAGTTGAAATTAATTTCTCATTCAACCACTCTCGGACTACTAAATAGGGACGGCTCTTGGAGTAGGTACTTATTGCTATTTCTCGGATAAATAAATTATAAATAACTTGTGGAGTGACACCTTGTCGTGAGAGTTACATTTAATGGGATGACTGTTCAATTTAAATGTGGAATATCAACAGATGGTAAGTTATCTATCATAGTTTTATAGGTCAAGCGTTTCACAGCACCAGATGCGATCCTGTCTACATTTTAATGGCACAACGTGGCGAAGTATTTATTAAAAGTGATATGGGTACCTACCTAATATAAAAACGTGTCTCAAATATTTACATAAACTTCAGCCAAATAGGGTAGATGACAAAAAAAAATTAATTAGTCCGTCAGATGGATTTCCAAAAAATATTGGACACATTTTTTTTTTCACGTAAACAAAAAATGAAGACGATACAGTGCGTCGAAAACTCGTGTGACGTCACATTTAAGTACATTTTTTACTCAAATGTGACGTCACAAGCCCCTACTCATAATCTTTGACACTTTGTTAATCTTTATTAATTTGATAAAACAAAAACACGTGTCTAATATTTTTCGATAATCTAACTGACAGACTAAACAGAATCATATTTTTTTAGTCTGTCATCATCCCTATTATCTGTGGAGACGAGAAAACACAGAACTAAAATAAAAGTTTGACATATTATATCACAAAATACTGCAAGATCCATAAAGATAACATAGAAAATAGATAAGAATAAAAAGAGCCAAGCTAATGATCACCTAATCAAATAACTGTCTTCCAACTGGATATTATTTTCGAAAATATGAGATCAAAAGTTTCCAACAGCTTTGTCATAAATCATTGGCAAAGTGCAAAGTCGATGATATCGACAGTTCAATTTTAAAACTGCCACTGAGCAGTATCCGAACGAATCATTATGGAGCGGGGGAACGATCTTGCTAGTAATTAAAAAGATGTCATTGTGAAAGAGGTATTTATCTATGAGGGAAATATGGCAAGAAGGTAGTGGGCAAGTATGTATTATTATTATGTTTATGTAGGACCGAAAGAGCGCGATTTCAATAACTTACTGTTCGGTTTCGGTAGGTTGCTATCTCTGTCTATTTGGCATTTTGCTTGCAGACGGTTAGAAACAAAACGTCACTGAAAATCTTTGTTTGCTTTTTCGATGAATCAAGTGACAGGTAGGTGACGCATTTCAAGCTAACTTTGTTTATAGAAACACCGATAGCTGCGACTCTGAGAGACGTGGCATATTAACTGATAGTTACGTAAGTTATAGAAAATAGGCCTTATTACAATAGCGATTAGAGCCCAATGACGATTTAGAAAAGAAGAATGATTAGGAAAGCCGACCCCAAAGAAAGATGTGGCAGGTGACCGAGAGGCGTTCAATGACTGCCAAAAGAAATGCTTTTCGACCGCGGCAGTGAGATGGGTAGATGACATGGCAACAGCCATCGCAGATTCGCAGGTGAAACATCGATGAGACTGACACAGAAACGTATCTTCCATCCACAGACCAACCTAGGCGAATATGAACAATCAGCACATCACATTTTATGGGAGTGCAGTATTTGGCAGAATGAACGTAATATTATGTTGGATAGTGTACAGGTTACATCCGGAGTTATTTACTATACAGACCTTGTGGAAACTAGAACTGCAAATTTCCGTGCGTTCAAGCGTTTTTGCCATATCTATTATTGGAATCAAATATAACAACTCACAACTTAGGACCCATTGATGTTAATATTTATCCGTGGTGCTAGGCAACTGGGCCTATCCCAGTTGTAAACGTCCCTTTGTGCCTATTGGCCTTGTTTCTGTTTCCTTCGTTCTGTCTCCTGCTGATGTGGAGGGAAGTGGAAATTACGGTTTTTTTTTCCTACTCCTCCACTATACTTTTCTGATTAATTTCGTTGTTCGTTTCTTCGTCGAGCTTCATTGTCTCGGCGCTTTTCTGGTGGTCGCCACTGTTGATTCTGGCTTTCAGGAGTTACAGTGGTTTGGGAACAGTGTGGCGGGCTTGTCCCAAAAAAAAGCCCAACCTAGGCAAGCCCGGCTTAATCTGAAGATTGATCAGAGCGACTGTTATATATTAGCTACCAGCTTCTCCACAAACCTGCTGGAATAAATTATACTCTAAATCATGATGAAGACCTTACAAAATCCGTTATGTAGTTAAGAAGACACAGATAGACTCGATAAGCCTCCTTCAATGTTATGTATGGTAACAGAAATGTGTGTGGATAAAATATAGGTTAATAGGAACCTGGTAGGCGGCTCTTCTTAACTGAAATAAATGATTCCTCACAAAGATTTATCAACGGAGGAGTTAATTTAGACTTTCGTTCTGATGGTTATCAATCAATCAGCGTTAAGCGTTGGACAAATCCTCGGAAAAAAAGGACCAGATTCATCAAACGTAATGTAATCAACATTTTTATAGCCTAGAAACGGGATCTGTCAGTTTACGAAAAGGCTTTATTAATGGTCGATTTACGAATTGATTGTGATGATTATAATGAAAATACGTCAAGAGCAAATTAAGGTGCGAAAGATCCACTACTTACTTGTCATAAATAAATGCAATCTGTAAGTATAAGGTAAATTAAACTAAGTAACATCATGTACAAAAATAATGACTGAGAATAGCCTTTTATTTTTGATGTAAAAAGCTACTGCTGCGTTTACAGTAACACGCAAAAAAATAAAAAATCGTTGGACATTACACACAGCGCCATCTAGTGGCACACTAAGCAACGAGGCTTGTGTCGTGGACACCAGATAGTTGATATACTACATAGATACTTTTTGTTTGTAAATACATACTTATTATACATATTTTAAACATCCATGACTCGGAAACAAATGTCCATGCTCCTCACACAAACATTTGCTTCTACCGGGATTCGAACCCGGGACCCTAAGAACGTAAGGCAGCCTCAGTACCGCTGCGCCATTCGGGTCGTCAAAAAAAAAATGTGCTTAAAGGTGCATGCACAGAGGTCGATGTCACTCTTGACTCTTGGCTTCGTTAAGCATCTTTATAACAAGCTATAAATAATACAGAAAAATATAAGCAAAACCGTATTTAAGTATAAATCACTGCATAACGCTCCCACTGCTGGGACATAGGCTTTCTCTCTGTAAGAAGAAGTAGGCCCTATGTAAGTAAGAAAAAGATACAGACGATGTCTCAATCTACACAGGGCCAAAGATAAGTCCTGCAAGGACACTCAATCAATGAAAACCACTAAATGCCAAGAGATGAAGAGACGCTATTCAAAGAGCAGTTTTCAAGGTCTCTCTCGGACGCTTCCGGAGAAGACCACTGCAGTGTCTATTGTCGATGGACACAATACTATAATTGTGTGGAAGGCAGTATTGACTAGGCACTGACGAGCTATTGTTGAGGAACGAGAGGTGTTCTATAGCGTCTGCTTACTCGCATTGAACGTAAGTAGATCCCTACTTACGTTCAATACGAGAAAGCAACACTATCCAGTATTGTGTGGTCTCACTGCTCTTCCAAAGCTGTTGGAGAATAGTCGAAAGCATATTTGTAGGGAAATAGATGCTCGATCTTCCATAGTTTCGAAGATATTCATCGATATTTTACTCCAACAACGATGAACAGGTATTTTCTGTCATCTTAATTGTATTGATTTTTTAACTCACGATGGCACACGGATGGATTCAAGTTTTAGAAATCAAATTCTCACAAATAAATTCAATCAATAAAGCCTCAATGAATTTAGTGTCTACTATGCAATCATCTATATAACGAAATTAATAAGATTTTTTCAATATATCTAATTGTTTTCCCAACGAATTTAGATATCTATCCGATGATCTTATTTTCATTTAATTATCTTTTTTTGTACAGCTCCATACTTATGTTTAATTGTTTTAACATCTGTGAATGTTTGCGGTCGGCTCAACCCGTATTTTTTACTAACTGCAACTCATATTATTACACTGTCAACCCCACATGGTAGCCATTTAGTGACAAACAAAGAAACAGATGGTCCCACTTCCAATGCTTTTGTACGCAGCATTGTTTTTATCTTTCAAGAAGCAATATTTTTGCAAGCTGTGCTGTTGAAATTGATTCTATAAAACAGATAGGTTTCTGCAAATGAAGAAGTCAAGAAACTCTAGTTTGAGATTATGAAAGACGATTATGGTAGAAAGCTTCTCATAAAATATGACTTTTTGGAATGAACACTTCAATTAATTAATAGCTAAAAGAAACGCTTGCTAGTCTCCAATTACAAATTGAATTCAGTGATTGATATGACATGATTTTGTAAAATCTACTAAATTCAGCTACCAAAATAGACAAGTGCCAAAATATACTGCGGCAATGATCTGTTCTGTACAGTATCCAATATGGCAACCACTTTGTATAGGTACACTATTTCTAGTCTAAAACTCATCGTCATCATTATTCTCATGGCCTTATCCCAATTTATTTGGGGTCAGTGCAGCATGTCTTCTTCCAAACATCTCTATTCCGCGTCGTCTCAGCAGTCGCCTCCTTTCTAGCCATATTACCCTTCACACAGTCCATACATCGTTTCTTTTGGTCTTCTTCTACTCTTATAACTATCTACATTCATACTCAATATTTTCCTCACGTCACTACTCACTAGTCTAGAACTGTCGAAGTTTAATCTTCCCTTTTCCCTTCATGTTTTTCAATTAAATATCTCACACTCGCCCTTCTTTATTTAATTTCTCATCATAACGTGTCATGTATCCTAAATTTACAACCTAGATTATATAAACCTTGTGTCAGCAATAAGGCTCCAATTCGTTTCAAATCGATACATTCCTAGTGAATAATGTACAGTGAATCAGTAGGTTATGGGAATATGATGGGAACGCGTGGGAGAATATTATACGTATCTGGTTACCGTAGCATGAAGTACCGTTGTTTTGTAACGTCTGAGCCAAGTAAGGTTAGATTATCTTATAGATATTTGTGGGTTTTCTTAGAACTTTCCTTTAATTACTGACATCTTAAATTTGGATTAATTAAAAAAAGGGTTGTATTTTCACCTAGCTTAGAAACTGAAGGGCGAACACCAAAATCTGGTGGAATCGAAAATGAATCATAAACGACTAAACCCATCACTTAAACCCATCCCAACATATGAATCATAAACCTATGCAGTCGCACTATTAATAAATTTACGATAAGTACTGCGCTAACAGCTGAAGGAGCATTAGAAAACTAAAATAAGCACGGAGTTCATAACACGAGCACACTCAAGAGGGCAAGCAAAACAAACATTGAAAAACAACGGGCGAGCCGACTGTTTGCTGAACAGAAGTGGCTCCTAGCTACTTCTGCAGTCCTAGTACTTTTATTGGCAAAGTTTTCAGTGCGCCTGGATTTACTGTTGCAAGTTTCGAAATGCTGGATACAGTTGCTAGAGGCAATTTTAAATTTGGTTCGTACTGTGTAGGTTTGCAGCTGTTATTTACTGTTTTTTTTTTACAAAAACTCTGTTGGTCACTGCTTTCTGTTAACTACCATACTAGAAGCAAGCTATGCCCAGGGTTCGTTCTGGAAGGGCTCAGGCCACCACAATGTGCATAGTTGCAATGACAGCCGGGTGAAAATTTTATATGTAAGAATTACACTGCCTAACCGTTTGGAGATTACCGGCGTGATGTTTTGTCTACATGTTATGTCTGCATCAGTAGGGCTAGCTTGTTAAAATTAACACTCTGTTATAGTAAGGTCGAATTATCGCATTTTATTAAGAAAATTATTACGCACGGTATGCGAATCAGTTTTCAAGGTTTCGGATGTTACCTACTACCTACATTGTATGCATATTTGACGGCATCATATTTTGATACGATCAGCTAAAACTCCTATTCTTTGGAGTCTTTAACTTCCTAGTTTCTTTTGCAAAAACAATTATTATTGTTTTTGTGTTAATTTGTCAAAAACGCTACCGCTCTCTTTGAAGATACAGGTTCTTTTTTGTACACCCGAGTAGCCCCCTTTTTATCGGATGGGAAATCATCAAATCTCTCCTCCCGCCCTGGGAGGAGCAGGAGTAAGTGTCAAACTTTTACTGACTAAAACCCATCCATGTTCCTTCTTCGCCCTTTGTGTTCCGGGGTCACGGTCTCTTTCGAACGCAACCCCGGCAGGCATCGGCGCTTGCGGACCCCTTCCTTTTGCTGACGTCATCTCTTTGAGGCGCGCGTGGAACAGGAACGCGCCGTCGACACGGCCTATCGTCATAAGACGGACGGATGGCGAGCTAGCCCATAGCTCACCGTCCACAGGCCCGCGCCTAAGGTGGCCGGGGGCCACCGCGTGGCCGAAGAAGAAAATCGGATCTAACGTCGCCATTTTGTCATTTCAATTCATTTCACCAACAGCTCCATACTCTACACGTCATTCGAGCGCCAAATAATCCTTGTATCCCTGTAGCAGTCCGATTCTTCACATTGTTTTTCAAGTTATCGGAGGTATTGATTGAAAACTTTTTAATTTTCCATTTTCAGCTCCGATTTCCTAACCAAGAGTTTTATCTTTCGCTACATGTTTATAAGATTCATTCAACAGCTTTATCTATCCACTTTAATCTTAAATACTTCCCCTCTCTCTATGGGCAATGAGCCAAGCCAACAAAGCCTCGCTACACATTAGCCCAACTTAAATAAGCATCTCTAATGTCTTCAAATATTTCTGCTTACATTGTTTGTCTACTCTTCGATCTTAGTATTGGAAACAAATACGAATATGTATATCTAGATACTGATTCGTTATGGAAAACACGTTAAGCCGTTGATCTCGAAGGTCATTTGTTCAGATATTTAACAGTAATTACGGGGTTTCGTTTTAACTAGTAACTGTGTTGTGAAAGTCAGATAGCCAAACACTCCATGTAAAACACTAGTATTCAGCTGCATGCAGTTAGACTAAAAGCCAACCCTTGGGTTGGCGAGGCTGATGATATGATTAACCTTTACAAACTCACTCATGCAGCAAAGATTCTGTAGTAACTAATCAACGATGTTAATTTTATTATGAGCTCAGGCTCAGCGCATTCGCAAGCGAATAGTAAGCTAATCACCTATCGCCATTCAACGGTGCGTGTGATGTAATTCTATGTGGCACAGTAATAATCTATGCTTCATTTTAGACGAGTTATATTGCAGCCTCTTCGGGTAAACTTTCTTTTAATTCATTTTCATAAACTTTATTAGGTGTTGGGTCAATTATATTTGTTCTTGGGTCAACTGTATCTGTTTTCTCATTATTATCATCGTTTGGTTTACGAACCGCCTAATAAGGACTTAACGCTCTTTTGTTTTGTTAGGCATATTCTTTTCCAATACCAGAATGTTGTTTAGAGTTTAGACCATTATTTCTTCCGATTATCTGTAAGGTCGTTAATGGCTCTCCCACACAGCCTAATTATATCAGGCACGACCATCGATCTTTGCATCATAACTAATGACCTACTCCCAACGATTTTAGACTCTATAATAACTATACATAAACACCATAATTCATTTTATCCGGCGGTTTACATTAAAATGAAAAATTAACCTAAGTAGGTCAGCGGTAAACAGTGGCCGTATCTACGCGAATCAACCATGCTATGAGCGTCATAAAATCGACGGCTTGTTCAATACTGCTTTTTTATGGGGCTACCCATTCATTACGCAACTTTTTATGGGAATTTTAATTACTCTGTAACTGATGCTAGCTGGGGTCTTTTAATGAAGTAATGTGGTCAAGAGAATAGTCTTGGCAATCTGTAAAGCCATCTTTAGTTTTACGGGCCTAAAAGTAGAGAGAAAGTAATTCACCAAGGCAGTATTTTAGGCCCATTATTTACGGAAGTTCCATAAGTAGGTGATTTCAACTGTTGCAAGTCTTCACGCTATATAAATTATGTAATGGGTTGTAGTTATACTTAATAGATTACGTAATGTAAGGAAAAAGTATAGAAAACAGTACAATGCTGCTGGAAAAAACTAACTCTTAATTGCTAGCAAACACAAAGAACTGTTTTAAGACTAAAGTTACAAACATGCTAAGTATGTAAACATGCAACACTTGTGAACGATACAAAAGAAAGACAAAAATTACATTCTGCTCAATACGATTTTTTCTCGACACAACTATCGATTTCAAAGGCAGCATAAGACATTAACCCTCTCAAAAAAAACTTCCACGTGCCCACAGTTATATCCGTAGAATAATTTATCTAAATAAGAGGGCATATGAAAAGATCCTAGCGGGGTAGCTCCCCAAAATGGGCCAAGGTCGGAAACAGCCGGGTCTAATACTGCATGCAGGCGCAAAAAGACGCAACAAAAATTGGGAGTTGGTGTAGATATTTATTTAGGCTCGTATGAAAAAGTCGTTGAGTTTGGACAAGGGTAGGTAAATAGTGCAATAAAATGTCAGGGACAAGATTGGGTGCGATATGAACGTTTGTAAACATGTCGTTTGGAATGTGGAGTAAAGATAAGCAGATTTTATCAAGCTAAGTGACTTGTCTAATAACTGCATCCGAATGGATGACACCTATGTACTCTTTTAGAATATTTTTTCATTGATTCTTGTGATGACGGAGTAGAGACGAAAATATTTTTTTTTATTTCAGGTAAAGACCAAACCTTTTCTGTATCAGTTGTTCTTTGATGAGACAAAATAGGGTGATAATTTTATGTATTTTTTTTTCATTGATTGAGATATTGTTCCTACATAAAGTTTTCGCTTCAACAGAGTCTTTGTCAATGCTTTTATACACGATAACGTAGGGGCGGGCGGAGGGCCCTTTTTTCAGATAAAGATGTCCCAAAATTTTCATACACCCATTTCTTCTTCTGAAATTATACCGTATTGAAAATTCAGCTTTATTCCATCCGTCGAAATATACCAAAGGCTGTCCTTAGAGATGGCTCGGATTGGGAAATGGGGCCAAGGCCAGTACCTCGGCCTGACAGTGTTTAGGGGATCTAGTATGGGATAATGTACAGTAATGTAATGTTTGGACGGCTGCTTACTTACGTCATATTATACGGCGAGGTAAGCTTGTGGCAAACAATATGTGGACCCTTTTTACGGATAACAAAGAGAAGGTAAACATTTAAGAGTTCTCTTCTTTTACGAAGGATTTATGCGGGAAATTCGGGTAGTTTTAGTTAATTAAAAAATCTATAAAGGTCCTCATTTTATATGGAGACAAAATCAATACTCATCTAAAACAATGTGCAAATGATGTATGGGACAATTTTGAATAAGTGGGAAGCTGGAAATGATCACAACAAAATGCTTTGTATTCTTTAATACCAATAAGTGATTAAGTGCATCCGAAATGTTCTAGGAAACAATTTTAGTGGAACAACATGCAATACAAGCCAACAATATATATAATTGATGTGCTGACGTCTGTACCTATACAACAAAACATAGTGTGTATGTTAATTTCTTATTAAAATGATTATTGTATTGTATAACGGGCTGGTGTCCGCAACTCCCACGTCAAAGCGCGTATTTTGCGTATGGGCTATAATCCACCACGCTTCACCGTTTTGAGAGCAGTGGTGATGAAATAAATTACACAAAGTAATGCCCCTGGGTTCGAACCCATGACTTACTGTTCGTAAGTCGGGGCCGCCACCACTGCTCTCTTTAAATTAAAATGATTATTTAAACCAGACCACTTCGTGCAAAGGAAGTATGATCGAATTAAGGCTCAGGATGAATGATCTCTAAAGTGTTGTTTAAAGATGTTGCTCTTTCATTTTGACATTTTCTTTTAATAAATAAGTAGTATCACTTTTTATCGTAAACCAATTCGACCAGACCAGACACGCAATGCACGTCAAGCATATTAGTACACTGTTGGCAATGAGTATAAAAGCAAACAATTTAATAAAGAAGCAAGCATTAATTAGTGATGATGAAGTTATCGCCAAGTCAAGCCAAGCCAAGTGTCAGCCCTCAACCAACCTGAACAGAACAGAACGTAAAATTAGTGTCAGTGAAAGAAAAAAAAAAGTGTATCTGGTAAGATTAGAAGGTGGACCGGACCTAGGAATATTAGATGGGATGTTACAGATGAAACACAAGTTAGATGGAAAGGAATACACAGATCTTTGGACTACCTACATTATAAATTATAGAAGAATTTAGTATGTTACTCGTTTGAGTACCTACTTATTGTAATTTCCAGAGGAGGCTTCATAAAGAAATACGTATAAATAATTATGAGAGCCTAGTGTCTTCTGCCATAGGTAGGTATAATAATCATCTCTCTGCCCTAATCTTTTGGTGTCGGTTGCACGTCATTTTCTTCGATACAATATCTCTATCAGCTTCCATCTCAGATATCTTTTTTCCTAGCTAAATGGGTGCCCTTAGTATTTTAGCCGAAGTCGTTTGACGGTTGATCGATCTCGCCCGGAGTTTCACCTTGCCCCTGACTCCAGTGCTGAGCTGGCGCCCGTCAATGCCCGCAGAACGGCTGGAGTCGCCCCGGCCCTTGGGGACATAATTGTCGTTGTCGTTGTGGTTCCGCGCTGGTTCAGTGCGTATTGGCGGGTCGCCAGAGACTCGCTGGTCTAAAGCAAGGAGTACTAAGAGCAGGTGAGGGTGGCTCGAGTTCCTCCTAGGCTGTTATTTGTACCCCCTAACACCCCTTGGGTGCATATAAGTACCTACATATTAGTAATTCGTAGACAAATTAATGTTCCAATAATAATGTGATTACCTACTGGGTACTACAGGTATTTGTACAATTGAATAAAACCTTTTCACGGCGTATCTTATCTAATAAATCAGTTTGATAAAGCGTACTAATAACCTACATAATAAAATTATGAATAATGTATGATCCATCATCCATTGTAATGTAACTAATAACAATTTGCATACAAGAGCTAAACAAGATTATTTTTGTTCCTATGAAAATATTATCAAACAAGTGCTGTAATATCGCAATTTTTTTTTTGCCTTACAATATTCTTTGTGTCGCACCTATCTAAATGAAAAGATGATTTCGAATCTATTGATAAAATAAACAATAGATCTTATTCTATTGCAATTCAAAAACGAACTTGGGCAAAGAATAGATGTCCCAATCAATCGTAAAACAATACGAACACTTTAATTGTTTTAATGTACACACATCAAAAGTATCTAGGGATCAACATATATTTTTGCAATAACTTTTCTCCTGATTGATATTAATAAAAATTTTCTTTAAGGATTCATCAGATAAAGTGTTTTCGTTTGTCACAGTAACGATAAACCAAGTCACCTTTGCATTAATAAAGAAATTTGCCATTTTCCTAATAAAGGGATTTTTGACATTTGAACCACTAACATTAAAGTTCGAAAAAAAGACTGAAATAACAGTTTTCTTTAAAATTTTATTGGGTAACTTAAACAATTAATAATCCGTGTTTCTACCGCGAACACTAACAACACAAGAACATCGGTTTGGCATACTCAAAATGAGTTCATCCAAATCACGCTGTGGAATGGCCGCCCATGTTCGTTGCAACAACAAAAAAAGGTCTTCTTGCGACTGGATACCCTCCATATTCGGCAGAGCTCTTCTCTGTAGCATATCCCATGCATGCTCAATCGGGTTCAAGTCTGGCGACTGAGCAGGCCAGGGCAGGACATTGATGTTAGCTGCGGCGAGAGTCTGTCTTACAACTCTTGCGGTGTGCGGTCGTGCATTATCATGCATTAACTGAAATAAGGGACCGATTTGCACTTGTAGAGGAACGATGACGTCTGATACAATCGTCTCAGCATAAATTTGAGCGTTGAGGTTGCCTCTGATCCAAATCAACTCAGTTCTTCCGCCGATCCAAATACCCGCCCATACCATGATGGTTCCACCACTATAAGGATGGACTTCCTGGCAGGATTTTAATCGCTGTTGGCGTCCAGGGGTTCTCCAGTGTCGTATACGTCTTGTATCCGGTCTCATACCAAAACGAGACTCATCAGAAAAGCACACGAAACGCCATTGTTCTTCTGCCCAATTTCTGTGTTCAAGAGCCCATTGATATCGAATCCTACGATTGTGCATTGCTATAGGTGGTACCCGTAGCGGTCTTCGGGAATGAAGGTTCACTTCATGCAAGCGGTTTCTGACTGTTTGGTCGCTAATTAAGTTCCCTGAAGAGTGATGAAGCCTCACGGCTAACATCATGGCGGTTATTGTTGGAGCTCTTCGAGTTAAGATTTGAATGTATCGGTCTTGTCTCCGTGTGGTGCAGCGATACCGTCCTCCATGGCGCTCAGCCACGGTACCAGTGCTTCGGTAACGTGTCCAAAGTCGACTGATAACACTCTGACTTGTATTCAGAGCTAAAGCTACAGTACGTTGCCGGGAACCAGCTTCTATCATTCCCACGGCTCTGAGCATTTCTTCCCTGCTTAAATGACGTCGCCGCTCCATAATAACGTTGGTTTTAATCAGTAGTAGGGAAACAGTAGCACTAATAATGTCTTCAATGCGTTGTATGTTTTTATAGGGAAAATATTGACAGCTTATTTTCATCTTTTACTCGAATTTGATTGAGAGTTCCTGATTCAAATTATGAAATGCACCAAAAAGGATCCATATAAATTTATAAAATCATAAATTTATTACAAAGCCACATCTCAATCTCAAGAAATCCGCATAAAAATGCTTGATCCCTAGACATTTTTGATGTGTGTAGCTACAGAAATAACAATTGTAGCTATATGAATACTTATGAAGATACTTCATACGATAAATATTATGTTTATACTTTAGAAAGGACAGTTACACGAACAAAAGTAACAGGTATGTACAAGTATATGCACATGGTACAACCGGTACAGGTAGACACTAGACAGTTCACGTCACTTGATGAAACCGATTGAACTCGAACAAGTATTAAACTGAGCGCACTTTCCAGTGACGTTGCTTGCATAACCAGAGCTATAGCACAAGTATAACAAGTAGAAGAGGATCACCACTCACCGTGCAGAGGTGGCGAGGTGACGGCTCAGCGATGACCACTTGCACCCGCTTGCAGCATCACTAACGGACACACCACACTCACTCGCAAAATATATATACCACAAACAAACAAAAACCCCAACGGACCCGAAACCCGTTTTTAGTACGACTAGCGGGGCTCACACTTGTTGCAAAACTAAAGTCGTTTAAACACAGAAATATCAACGAAAATACGATCTGTCGTTTGTGATCGATTTTTTTTAAACTCTTTTTTCTCCAATTGTTCACAATACAAACTCGATTACTTATGCCAATACTTTGTAACACTTTTTCTAATAAAAGCCCAAGTTTGTTTAATTGATTAGGTTTATTATTTTTAATAAATAAAATAAATTATAATTATTTTACTGATCTGTCAATGTTCATTCAGCCACCTCAGCTGTGCGCGCTTGCGCGTTTCGACAGCAACAACAATACACTCTGGCTGCGCAAGCCAAACTGACATAACGCTATCGGGTGACGGGCGGGCGCTGGCGGGCGCGACCGCTTATGTTGCTAGCTACGCAAAATATACACCATAACCATTATGTTGCCATATGAAAAAAGTACAAACCACCACATAAAAGTATTCTCAGTTCAAGTTTCTTGTAGGAACATACAATAAACTCAAAATGGTGCACATATTATATGCGCTGTTGAAAAAGTTCCAGAGAGATTTCGAAAAATTATTCCAAAGAGAAAGCTTCCACCATAAAGTTACAAATAAAAACTACTTACGGACATCCGGCCTAGCCATCGAGATGTCAATTTCTTTCTTTTTATTATGGTACGAAATTCGAAAACGAATTCAAATTAAAGAAAAAAAGATATCATGTATCTATCAAAAAAGAGGAAAATTTTGTTACTGTAGATTTAACCACCAATGTCTTTCAAATTCTCTTCGTTTTTATTAACAGTTTTACCGTTAATTTTTCTCTTAAAATTTAGTGACTATTATATTAGTTCGTTTCTTACTCTAAAGATAATTAATTGTATGTGTGAAATGTCACATTGAATGAGCTTCGAAGTGGATCGGTACTCGTCTGCGTGGGCACATATCGCCCTTTGTGCGGATCTCACATGGGCTACGGAACCTCCCGATGAATTCATTATAGCTAATCAGGTACCCTATCGAAAAATCCCATTTATCCATTCCTTATTCCGGACAATACGTAAGTTTTTCCTTCTGTTATGATGTTTTTTCGTTTTCAGCGTCTCTGGTCACAACACTGTCGTGTGTCTCAAGTACTGCAAGACACATCATTGGAATCACAAAGTTTGCCAACGAATAACCAATGCGAACTGACAGGTCAGAACATAGAATAGTCGTAGTACGTACATACTTAAAGTAACGCCCCTTAACTCATTTTTTCATGGGGATAGGCCACAGAGGGAAGTGGAAACTTCCTTAGATATTACTATACTCTTTGTAGTGTACTCTTTGGTGGAAACTACAGAACACCACTTGCCACAATCCTTACATATTCCTTTTGCTTTATTCACGTTCATACATCATTCAGGATCTTTCTTGTCATACACACACTCTGGGTGCGACATCAAATAGAATTTCCTATAAAACTTGTATTTCTGATAGCTAAACTTTTGGATCCTGAGGACATAAACAAGTGGCATTTGCTTTTAAAGTCTTCCCTATTTTCACAACGGCTTTCAACAGGATTCACACCCCGAAGCAATCACTATGCATCTTCATTCGGTTTTTCTGATCAGCAAACTTCGTTCGTCATCTACAATCGCTGAATCTTGTTCGCAGTGAATCTACACAAATCGATTTAAGCTGAGAGCGGCTTGTTATTGAGTAGTAATTATTATTATTCAGAAGTACTAGTGACTGGTTCCTTTAAAATGTTAGAGGCACTGAATAGAACAGATAATACCCATAGGTCTGGGCCGTTTAGCTTTCACAACTTGGAGAACTTTGTTGGTCACCGAGTCTGTTTGTGCAAAAAAATCGACAGATGAGGACACAAATAACCTTTATAAAGTTTTATAAAACAAACTTTTATTAATGATAATATATTTGATTGTAGATAATAAACGCGCAATATCAAGCCAAAGCCAAGAAAATGGAAGCAGTAGTGGCAGAAGAAGCGTGAAAGACTTAATACCAGAGTCCAGATTGGCACAATTCTATGGAAATTTTTATTACGACGAAGTCAGGTGGGTTATGCATTATAATTGGAAAAATAAACCAGTAGTGGTGCAAGTTCTCTCTCTAGGGTCGGTCCCTCATGTCTGAGGATCGTGGTCAGCCTGGGGGTTGCAACTGGGGCGCATGATCTGCCTCCATCGGTTTCTATCCATCGCGTCTCTTACGACCGTTTTAAATTTGGAGGACGACGAGTGTTTGACTTTAGTGCAAGTTATCTTACCAATAAAACGTGTGAAATCCGAGTCATGCTGGTTTTCATCAGCCCATAACATTCTTGAGCCCGCTTTCACCACAAATCTCTAAATGCGTATAGCGCTAAACGTATATCAATCGTTTAGAGATGACTGGGACAGAATGATGATGAATATTCTAAATACTTGTTTAAGGTTAGCTTAGCATAAGTAGTTGTAACTTTTCCGCCAGAGAATTTAGGACCAAGATCCGAATTCTGTAGTCTGTAGCAAACTGGCGTCTTTGGGCTGATAAAAAAAATGCCATTCCAACATTTTTGTCGTCGGAGGCCAAGCAACAAAACAGTTGTCTCCTGGAGTGAGTGATCTGATTTCTAATTCTCGAGTTTTTGAACTCCAAAAACGTATTTGGAATACTGCTTTTCTCCAGAACCTGAATGTAGTACCAGCCGGTTTCATCTCTGGAAATGGCTACGCGTTTTTAAACAGCATGTTTTCTATTTCAAGAGAGAAATGTTATACAAGTACGAACGAAAGAACAAACTTGCGAGGGTACAACGGACAGGGCTGCGAAAACTCTGACCTCACGGAATGCTGGATGCTGCCTGAGGTACATACTATACCTATTGTGTTTGTTTAAGTGACCTAACTGCTTCGTAGCTTGGACGTTCACTCAGATAAAAGTAACAATAAATTTCGTTAGGAGAGGTTACGAGGCTTTAGATGCCTTTAAGTTAATTATGCTAATGTTATATGGAAGAGTTAATAATTTTACTCTCCGCAAAAACTTTTTCGAAAAGGAGTAGTGGTCTTAATGGCAGCGTCGATGGACGCTAGTGATAGCGCAAAGCTCGTAGCTACGTTCTTGGCCGACTCCATGTAGATGCTCCTCTTTCTACACGTCCGTCTTCATTTAGGTTTTCAAAACGCATGGTCATCTTCACTTCAATATTCAGTCTGCCAGCGCAAGTACTCCAGCACCCTGGTCCAAGGTAGTCCAAAAACACCGTGTGGTTTTAGTCAGTACAAGACTGACAGACCCATTCGCCTACCCCAGGGAGAAGGACATCCATGAGGATTTCCACAAGCAAAAACAAGGTCTGATAGGCGACTGCAGAGGGCAGGAGATGTGGGTACCTGCAGCATGCTTTGTTACCACTGCGCTCCAAAAGACTGGCATAGGCGTTTAGACGAGATAATTAGGGGGGCCTTGATGCGCATTGAATGATACTGTGCGTTTCCACTGGGGATAAGTTCACATTAAACCATGTTCTCTTGTTTGATGAGATTAAAGACTTCAACTTGGGATTGGTTTCACCAATGGGAATGCTTAGTTACGGGGTATAAGCATTATCTGGGCCGGCACATAGGTAAATAATGTTACAGAATTTTTATATTCTGGTTTCAAACACCTACTTTGTATGTCCAGGTGGAGTACTGGTTTCGCAAGCTAGTAGACGAGTCAGCCGAGCGCAGCATGTTCCCGCGCCGGCGTCGTCAGTACAGAATGCTGCCCGACGAGGATTTGTGCGTCCATCTTATCTTACCAGCTTAATTGTAGTCATTTTCGTCACAATGCCTTTCTATTTGAAGACAGTTGTCCTTGGTCGAACTCCTGGCAACCGGCGAACAAATAGCATAGCTCTTATTATGACTAGGTTGACCGGCAGCCGGACAAGATCAACGACCAATGGTCCAAACTAACCCTGAATCGAAACAGTTGAGTCATGGGGAAGAGTAGTTTGTATAGTAGTGGAATGATGCAGGCTAACAATAGCAATATTTACTTGGTTGAGCAAGCTGGTTGAAAATGTTTTATCATTGCATGCCACCGACCTAAGGGCTCATACAGTGGTAATGTTGATTAATTATCCGCTTTCGTCGTTCGGTCATCAGTACTCATATCGATTACCTATAGGCTAACTTAGCACTAAGTAAGCTCGAGAGACGTGACTAAGTGAGTAGAGGAATTAATTGGCACCGATCGGCAGCTAGCGAGCGCTGGGGCCCGAGTGGGGCGCGAGTCGCAGGCGAAGAAGCGGTGCTGGCGGCGCGAGTGCTGAGCGTACGCGCGCTCTGGGCCCCTGCCCAGACGTCGAGGGGCTCCACGCACACGCAAGGGCCCCGGGTCCCCAGCCCCCCGGCCGTCTCGCGCAAGATGCGGGCCAGACGTCGCCAACCGAGGCGGTTGACAGCACTAGCTCCTCCGCCGCCCGCATACTGCCTCGATGTACCTGCACAACTCTTCTGCGACCCCACGTGCAAAGTAAGTTTTAGTAGTAGACCGAGACATGTTTAACCATGTTCAGTTCTTTAAGGGGACTACAGGAGCTAAACGCGAGTTTTATAATGCAAAAAAAGCATATGATTCATTGCAATAAACAAAACCAGAAAAATATATTCTTCAGGTTATATGCTATGTTTGTATGATTGATGATTTGTATGATAGTGTTTTGAAAACATAATACTTACAACTAATTTTACTCGATAAAAAAAATCACGAACTTATCTCTATAAATTTCTTATAACGGGTAAAAACCATACTAAAATACATACGATCATTTTGATTTTTTGGCAAATAATTCTACAAGCAACATATTTGCATGATAGTGTTCATTTCGCACTATTCGGTTGTGACTGACGTAACAACCACTTCGTAGTGCAAGCTGATTAGAATTTTTTTCTAAAAACAAACGAAGTTTGAACCACCACAAATAGTTGCTAATTTAGCTCCTGTAGTCGCCTTAAGGAGCGGCGCTACAAGTTCTGTACCCTGTAGATCTATCTGCTTTACGCACTGCAACTTTTCCATTTCGACCCCACGATTGGACGTTACGAGACATAGTTACCAATACAGAATAGTTTTATAGTGGTCCATGTGTCAGTTCCAGTTCGATCCGCCGCGGCCTCCCCAGCTGACGGAGTGCCAGCGTGCCATGGGCCGGCTGTCGGCCAGCGTGCAGGCCGTCATGCGCGCGTCGGCCGTGCGCTGCCCCCCCTACCGCGGCACCAACGTGAGCCGCTACGCGCCCACGGGCCCGCGGCCCCCGCGCGGGCCCGAGCGCTGCTACGGCGTGTGGTGGCCGCGCGACCATCCGTCCCCGCGCCTCGACCACCGGTTCCAGCTCACGCACGTGCAGGCCTCCGCCCCCGCCGCACAGAAGGCGCCGGACCGGACGGAGACAGAAGAGGCCAAGAAGGCAGCAGACATTCCCGAGGAGAAGGAAAGCAGCAGTATTACTATCGAACTGGCTGTGGTCCCTGTGACTGAACCGCAGACCTCACAAAATGATAAGCCAGAAAGTCCGACTACTCAAGACAATATCGTGATTGATGGCCAGCTGCCGTCCACTAGCGCAGCCGCCATGGACACCGGCCTGAGAAAGAAGCGTCTGTACAGCACTGTGCTCAGCATGAGCGCACCGGCGCCTATAGGGCTCTCTCCGGTCGTAAGACTGGCGCAGAAATTAGTGACGCCTGGTCTCCTAAAATTAAGTCCTAAGATGGTGCTCCCTGGATCGAGGGTGCGTCCACCGACTGTCGATCATAAATTTGAAGAACTGGAGAAAGAAGCACTCGAGCAATACAAAGCGTCTGATGAGAGTATAGACACCAAGTTTCGAGAGCTAGAAAAGCAGGCTGTTGAGCAATACAGTACGAGTAATAGTAACACCAGCTGCAGCAGTGGCACTTCCGCGGAGAAGAGAGCCTCCAGCTCGCCCTCCGAAAGCGATACGAAAAGCAAACAGCCGGCAAAATTTCATAAAGAGAAACCGGTAGACAGCGTTGTGATATACTCCCAGAATTTTCCCGACCTTAATTCCAAGGGGCAAACGTCCAGTGTAATGAATTTAAAAAACTTCCACACCCCCCCGAGGGGGGAAAAAAAGGAGCAAACCCATAGACCGAGTAAGATCTTGCGGAGTTTAAAAAGTGAGTCCCAGCGAGCGGCCTCCGATACAGACTACGAAGCTCGGGAGAATTTAAAGAGCAATCACAAGGGGCCCGTGCGGTGGACGCTACACGTGGTACCGCCCAAGAAACGGCACCTGACGCTGTGCGTGACGGACTTCTCCTCCGACGAGGATATCGAGGACGGCGCCGTGTCCATGAAGGACGCGGGGCCGTGCATCAAGAACCACGTCGCGGGGAAGGTGAAGATGTCGGCGCACGGCGGCGGGGACCTGCACCCGATCATGAGGAAGACGTAGCAAAGTCAACGCGACGCCGCCGACCAGTGCGGCGTCCAGCTAACACAAACGATTGCTACTGATATATTTTTACACTTTACACCGCTCCCACCACTGATAGTTGAAGAGCAGCGAATTGCGGCATCCGTGGCCGGTCAGTGACGATTGACGAAGCTTCCCCAGTGCAAGTTGTCGTATTAGTAAATTCATTGTGTTTGTGGCGTACGGATATATTTTTGACTGATTTATATGATGCGTCCGTCAACTCTTAGTGGTCGGGTCAGTTTTTGATATAGTTATTGCTGTGAATGGAGTTGGGATCCCTCGTAGACCAGTATCGAACTATGTCGTGAATGGCGCGAACCGTGTAGTTCCGATAGAGCTGTTTTAGCAATGTGCTTATTTTTACTAGTCATAAATGCTTTGTATATATATTTTTGTATTTTTGACTTTATTATTGAATAAGAAAAATAATTTCAGTTCAAAGAAAAGGTTAACAGTACAGAAATTAAATTCTTTAGGTATTAACATTAAAATAAATTGTATATGAATTGTTCAAACTAAGGATTTTGATTGATAGCTTATACCAAATGATCCCAACACATTACCCATTGCCTTTTAGGTACACCTCTGCTTCGATCGTTCACCTTTGATCTTTCGAAACACCTATTGTTCCCATTATAGAAAATTAAAATGCAGAAGTAAAATATTTAACAATATTTATATTAACTTTGGAATATAAAATAGAATGCATTCGTTTTAATTGTACAAGCTCTGATATCACCATACCGTTGCCCCCCACCGAGAGACTGATCACATCAACTGTCGAGGAACTTCTCCAGGTCGGTGCCGTCAAAATCTAGCTGGATTTGTTCTAGGGTTATTTTTGGTGTTGTGGGCTGACCTGAAAAAGGAGAACATTAATTGACATTATTTGCAGCCCCTGCGTGTCAGTAACTACACGTTTCGTACGAAACGTAACGAACGAATACGGTGTCAATCGATTCTTTATAACAGCCCGGGTAACATAGCCTACATTTTATCCGACTTCAACAATAGAAGGATTCGATTTTACCTTTTATACCCAGTTTTTAATTAGAGCGTGATTTTTCAGTTGTCGGGTTTTTTAGTAGTAGAAAACATCACAAATTCTTGTTACCCGACTGCCCAGGAAGGGTTATGTTTTTGTTGGTAAATTTTTTGTTTCCGTTTTTGTTGGTAGATTTCTAGGACACATCATAGTATCGCGACACCATAATCAAACTATAGGGTGTGTCCAAAGAACGGAAAAATATGAAGGTAGCAACATATCTGTTACTTACTTGTGGATACAGTGCCGCTAGACAAGTACTTTGCAACATCTTGTTGGAATGCGTTTGAACTGTGCTCTCTTCTAGCCTGGTACTCTGCCAGTTGCTGCTTCTCTCTCTCATAGTTCCGCTGGCTGTTCTCCTTCGCTAGCTTGTTACGGACTTCCTCTAGTGCCGCTGGAATTGACAATAGGGAATATGCATAAACTTTCGGAATGTTATAGTACTATAAAAATAATGACAAAAAGCGAAAACGGTAGATATAGAAAGAAAGATAAACGGAATTTAGTATGGATTTTGTACGTCAATGCAGCGAATTACGTCATTCGCTGTATCGGATCTCTCTGTCTAATCAGCAGTTTCAAATGCTTATAACTTAGTATTTTTTTAAGGTGTTAAAAAAATAATTTCACTTTGTCATTTCCGATGTTAATATGCTTTGTTTTGAGTGATAAAAAAAAAATCAACCCTATTAAGGATTCTTGAGTGTTAGCTTATATATTTGTTATCACTACACAACAACTAGTTTTAGATAATTTCTTTTCCCAACTATGTTGGGGTTGACTTCCATTCCTAATTGGATGTAGCTGAATACGAATAGTATTTTACTTAGAACAACTGCCTATCTGACCTCAATAGCCCAGTTCCTTCCGGGTAATATGATACCCCTTGGAAAGACTGGTTGTCAGACTTTCAAGCCACTGACTACCTGTAATGACTTAAACTACCAGATAATGTCATATCATATTGATACAAAATTACATACTGCCTCTCTTGCTGAAGAGAATAGTCGTGCACATGTGTATTTATCCCACCCTCACTTATGGTGTGCAGACATGGTCACTAACCAACCGTCAAAAATCCTCCCTCGGGGACTGTTAGCGAGCAATGGTGTGCAGTATCTTAGGAGTTAAACTCACTGATTGCATAAGCAATCGATACTGCGTTTCAAAACTTAAATCATTGATGTAGGTCACATGGCTGCCAAACATAAATGGAATTGGGCTGGCTGGAGGAGCTATGGGCTAAAATAACCACACAGTGGGTCCCAAACAGCAACGCAACAGGCTCAGAACGAGATGGCGGGACGAACTCTACTTGTTTCTCAAAGATTGGCCAATAACAGCTATGGATAGGGATAAGTGCAATGGAAGGGAAGTCTTTGCCCTGTAGTGGTCACAAATCAATCATCACAATCTTGTGCTTTTTCTCATGGAGGGTAGGCAGAAAATGATGATGAAATTATGAAATGATTCATAATCATGCTATAATCTGTATATTTTCCTTTTGCTTTTCATGTATAATATTACGACTTCATTTAACAAAAGACTAGGAGAAAATTGTAAGGTGTCAAATATTAAGAAAAAAAAAAACCGGCCAAGAGTGAGTCGGACTCGCGCACCGAGGGTTCCGTTCAAACTTTTTAAGGGGTAAACTAAATTTTGGTGTTCCATCCCTAGAAACGGCTATTGCACCAACCGCAAATAATAAATTTGTAATAGTATAATTGCTTTTTTTTTGTTATTAAATCACGTATTTAAGGTTTTCAGATTTTTCCCTTTATATGTGCTGTATGACATTGATTCTCCCCAAATTTCGTGATTCTAGGTCAACGGAAACTACCACAGGTTTTCAACCCAAAACCTATATATTGTATTGTATTGTATAATGGGCTGGTGTCCGCAACTCCACGTCAAAGCGCGTATTTTGCGTATATAATCCACCACGCCGGGCCCAGTACGGATTGGTAGATGTCACATGTCTTCGAATTTTTGGTTCTAGGACATGCCGGTTTCCTCACGATGTTTTCCTTCACCGTTTTGAGAGCAGTGGTGATGAAATAAATTACACGAAGTAATGCGCCTGTCTGGGTTCGAACACACGACTTCCTGTTTGTAAGTCGGGGCCGCCACCACTGGGCCACCGCTGCTCTATATATAGGGTACTTCCAGTTGACCTAGAACTGTCAACGGAACCCTAAAAACAAACAAAAGAAAACCTATAAACTTAGTCAAATCTATAAGTCTTCTTGGTTATTTTGGTGAACTGCTAGGATAAAGAATCTGCTACATACATAGGTACTCACTCCAAATAAACTTAAATTCTTTAGATATTTCGTTTCCTCCAGCTAAGTCAATAACATATTATTATCATAATTATGAAATTTGATACAACAAAACCCACAAGGCCAGATTCTTATCAAAATACATCTCCACTTGTGATATTTAAGTATGTAGGCCAGAGGAAAATCATGTGATAAACTACAAATGTTATCAGAATATTTCCTATAGAGTTGGTGGTACTTATTGGGTAGTTAAATAAGAGTTTTGAATAGCATACCCATTTTCTTCTCTTTATACACAGTAAGATGGTAGTGGTGATCTAGTTTCCAATTTTCCATCTTACTCCTCTCAACAATATCCTCGAATTCCACTAGCTCCTCCTCCACAGACTTCAGCAGCTCCTCAACATTCTTCAGACTATCCATACATTGCGCCACGGAAGCAGTTAAGTTAGGAATAAACGACAAATTATGCGCACACTCATTTGCACTTTGTAATCGTTTTTTAGCAGTTTCGTGTAATTCTACAATTAATTTATCTACTTCGTCAGCTGCCTTAGCATTTATATCGGCATTTTCGTGAATCTTAGCCCATTCTTCTTGATATTTCTCCAGTAAAGCTCCACCAGCACCGTAATTAACTTTGCTTTCGTGGTCCTGAGACACTTTTTGCCTGTCTTTGAATATATTTGTCACCCTCTGCACTTCTTGTAGTGTATGCCTTATATTGTTGTTAGATGTTATCCCATCTTGCACGACAGAAATAAAATCCTTCAGATTACCTAGCATTATATATAATTAATAAAAATATTGGGGAAAGAAGATCAACATTCTGTTTACTTTAGCAATCTGACGTATTGTAAATGACGTTTACATTTTTGTGACAGGTGACAATGGCTGCATTCCGAATTATAAAATAATGGCTCACTGCGCTCACATCTATATTTTGCGTTCCGATTTAGATATCACGATTGTGTCCGCTAAGAGCTGTCATCAATTTGGAACGCTCGTAAACGCGTTCACAGTGAACATAACCCCAAACCAAAACCTTTCACAAGACCTATTTTTTTTATGAAAATGGAAGTTATGTTGGCTGACTCTATCGACTCTGATAACTCAGATTTTGATATAGAGAATGACGATTCGTCCAGTGATGAAAAGGATGACGTCGAAGTATATAAATAAGCGTATTTTGATCCCGGCAAAAATTTACCCCGTAAAGAAATACCACGAATTACAAATTACATAATGCAACGCTATTGTATAGTTCTAAGCGACTCAGTTCTTAACAAAACAACACAACCTGTGAACACAACTGTCATTTTTGACAGCGCTCACGATGATATTTATTCGGTGTAATCGCAAGATGGCGTATATCATGACGTCATCTATGACGATTCAAGGGACATCGATATCGTGCTCACGGTAATTCGGAACGGATTTATGTACGCTCAAATCGATTATAGCGTAATTCGAAATGCAGCCAATATTGGGTATTTCATTTATAACTAGATAGCTCTAGCTGACCTGACAGACGCTGTCTCAATCCACTCTCAATCGAGTTTTCCAATTTTGAAAACTGACCACTGGATACTTCTTCTTAGCTTGTCGAAAATCTGAACGCAACAGCAATTTGCTGTTGCCAATGAACGCAACGCTGCACTAACTTAATGTCAGTGCTGTCAACATTACTTGTCAGTGTCACGTCAAATTCAAAAACATTAGTTTAGGTTATGTTTACAAAAATTTATCAAAGTACCTATTTCAAAGTAATTTTAGCAAAAAAAAACCTCTTAATAAAAAATTAAAGAAACCATGAATATCACTCTCAGTACAGCTTACGAAATTTTAAATGAAGAATCATCAGGTAAATAGTAACATTCAGGCTTGAAATTGCTATACTTAATGTATACGACGGGGATTATTGTTTTTCATTATTCTAGCTTTATATTTGGGCAGAAGCATAGCAGAAACAAATGATTTAGAACCTCTGCAGTTCTATAGAGACTATGTGTCGAAGAATATCCCAGTAGTGTTACGAGGCCGTTATTCTCATTGGCCAGCTGTGTCAAAGTGGAATGCTGACTATTTCAGGTAACAATATTTATTAAACAATATATGTATACAATAAATACTTATAGCTACTAAAGCTACGAGAGCTGTGGCTAGGATTCGTTGGTTGGTTAAGGCGAGGTGAAACTGTTACATTCAAAGGGCCGGATTCCACAGAAGCACAAAGAAGCACAGTTTGTGCACAACAGAATCAACACCAATATGTATCTGAAGTTAACACTATGTTGTTTTAAGTAACAAAATAAACGTTTTATGAAGTTATTAGTATTATAATAGAATTAATGACTGGACCTTATTTGCCAGTGGTGCCATCCGGTGAGCTCAAAAACGATAGCCCTCATTGTTTAGAGTGGTGTGCGGTGAGCAGTGTGCGGGGTGCGGTGAGGTGTGTGGTGAGATGTGTACAGTGTATTGTGAGCGGGGTACCGCTTTGCACATCTCACATATTATAGACAATTAATATCTTAAGGTCAAACTGAAATAATATACATCAACCACATAACATATTATTTAAATTTCTAATATCCACTCAACTTTTGTTTTCAGAAAAATAATTCCTGACAAGAAAGTGACAGTAGCCATCACACCAAATGGCTTAGCTGATGGTATTACTAAAAATGAGAAAGGAGAAGAATACTTTGTTACACCTCTTGAAGTTGAGATGACTATGTCAGAATTTCTGGATGGCTTGGAGCAGAAAGAGTATGTTTTCTTGATCTATTTTAAAATTAAAGTTTGTAAAATATTACACACTCACATATTAACTGCGTTATTGGTCTAGTGGTTGCAATCAATGCTGCTGAGGAGGTCCTGGGTTCAATTCCCAGGTCAGGTTAAGTGTTGTAGTGTAATGTGGGGTTTTTCCATTAGGAATTTCTCATTAATAGCCTGAAGTTTGAAATGACTTTAGTTCATGTTTAAAAACTACATGTTGTTTACCTCCACAATGTTAATTAACAGAAAGAACTACATACAGTATATACAGAAGCAAAACTCCAACCTAACGATCGACTTCCCCGAGCTCCTGCCTGATGTGTTCACAGACATACCGTTAGCTAGTCAAGCCTTTAACAAGAAGCCAGATGCTGTCAACTTTTGGATGGGCGACGAGAGAGCTGTTACCTCAAGTATGTATAGCAAATATCAAGTTATCAGAATTTCTGATAAGAGCACTTGCTTTTGATTTGATGAGCGGTCCATGTCTTAATACTTAATATTGGCACTAAGCTTGGTGTATTTGGAAATTTTATTAAAATGAGAATAGGTTATAATTAATTTTAATTTATTTGTACTTAATTAAATGGGCCTACTCTCGACCTCAATCTAATCCTAAGGTCACAGATGAGGTTGACGATGGAATGAGCTAACCCAAAAGAAGTTCACACTAGCAACAGCGCCGATAGTCACACAGTGGGTGCCTGAAGACGGCCATCTTAACCGAGCCAGGCCCATGAAACACTGGCCTGATGAGATTGGTTGGAGAAGGCTGATGATGAACAAAACTGGAAAGCCATGTGGAAGGCCTTTGTCCAACCGTGGGACAGAGTAAGCTGATATAAAAAAGTATCACCAGTATTTTGACCTTATGCTCTGTACGGCCAGGACCACGACTTTTGGCCCCAGAAGATTCGACCAGGAAAAAATTGGTCGTACAACCGGACGTCCGACCAGTGTTGTTCAAGATAGCGGCCGGTCATGCGACAAGTCGTGGTTGTGGCCTGTACTCCTCGTCCACGACCCTAGGCGACACAACTTACAACAAGCGACACACGCGTGTGTCATTTGTTCCGCGTCGTGGCATGCTCTGAGCTATGCTATTACGTTCATTTCATTTTTTAAGGGGACTCCAGGGGTCCTAAAATGGCTGCTTTATCAGAATCATAATATGAATCACGTCAAAAAATAAAAATTCTTAAAATGGACTATATATGATTATAAAGTCCATTTTAAGAATTTAAAATTTTTATATGATCAATTTCTTTTTTAAGCTGTGGAAAACAGAAAAAAATCTAGGTATGCCATAAGCTTCTACTTCCGTTCACCTAATTTACCCATTTTTTTTGGAAAGTGATAAAAAAGACATCCCGTTTAGGATATTCTTCAGGATATATGCTAGTAAAGGAAATCATAATATAACTAATTTACTCGATAAAAAAAAATCACGAACTAATCTCTAAAAATGTCTTTTAACGAGTCAAAACCATACTAAAATACATGCGATAATTCTGATTTTTTGGCAAATAATTCTACAAGCAAAGCTAATTTAGCTCCTGTAGTCGCCTTAAGGCTGGGGTATCTGCTAAATTAGCAACTCTACTTGTGGTGGTTCAAACTTCGTTTGAAAGACTGTTACAATAAAGTTCTAATCACCTTGCACTACAAAGTGGTTGTGTGGTTGTCAGTCACTGCGGGCCGAATAGTGCGAAATGAGTGATTTTTATTTAATTGTAGCCTAATAAATCATTAGATCAAAATGCCAATTGTACACTTTGTGAAGAAAAATATGACAAATATTTGTGTGAAAAAAAAAACTAAATTTAATTGCCGTTTAGGAGTAGTAACGAAATTTCAAAGAAAAAATGCTTCACTTTGAATATTTGTTTCATATAGTAATAATAAAGTTAGAATTATTTCAATTGTACCAATTAAAGTTTAGAGTCTAATAAGCAACATATTTTTTTTTGCACATTTATATTCACTCATCAAACCTCTTTGATGAGTGAATATAAATGTGGTTGGTGGAATGAGGTTTTCTCCATGTAACTCCTCAGTTACATGGAGAAAACCTCTCGTTAGCAGATACCACAAAAATATCGATATCGATGAACAACACTAGGATATCGATAAAATTATCGACTACGTGTCACGTCTCATGGAGTGTATACGTATTATTCCGCGCCTCCCCAACCTCGAGCCTCCCCCGCAGGGCATGAAAGAGACAACTGCATCTTGGACCAAAAATACCTATTAAAAGTACACAAAATCAACGTTACGTAGTCCCCCGATTTTTTTTCCAAAACTAGACCGATTTTTTTCATTAAAAATTAAAGAAAAGCTTTGGCCGTGTCCCTATGTTTTGCTTTTTTTTATAAAATTTAGTCAAATTTATTTTCTGGATGTTTGAACACAGCGGAGAATCTGGCGAATTTTTTAGGTTTTTGAAGGCTCATATCTTTTTAATTTATTTATTTATGAAAAATAGGAAAACAGAAACATGCCAATAGTGGCCATAGATTTTTGTGATAAAAATTATCGCTCTACTGGCATTATCCAGGGATAAAACAGGGGACTACATTTGTATGGAAAAACGGCCCTTGTGTTTCCTCTTAACACGGTTTTATTAGCTTCACTTGTATTAACTACTAGCTTTTACCCGCGGCTTCGCTCGCGTGAAGTTCGATAATACACGGGTGGTACGGAATAATACTACCGGGATAAAAAGTACCCCATGTGTAAATCCAGGTTATAAACTGTGTGCATAATTTCATCAAAATCCGTTCAGTAGTTTTTGTGTGAAAGAGTAACAAACATCCATCCATCTAATAATCCTCACAAACTTTCACATTTATAAAAAAAAATGAAAAAGATTTTTTGTAATACGATGTTACCACGAATAACACCGTATTACAAAAAATATTACTTCTGCCAAACTGTAAAGCAGTTTGTTGGCCATCATATTAGTAGGGTTCCGATTGAACTGAAATTTTGCACACATGTTTAGTTTGGATGACAATGGTGTCGATTCTGTTGTGCACAAACTAAACTTAATTTAGGCTATTGCTATCTTTTACTAAAAGGCAGTGCAAGAAAAGGACGGCTATAGCTATGAACTAAGTTAGAGATGTCAAACTAGTTTATGCCTTGCGCTTCACCGTGTTTTTAGTCGACATGTTTTTACGTGCACCCTTAATTTGTATAGAAATGTTAGTTCCAACTAAATTTGACAGCTCTAAATTACGCCCGTCTCTTTCTTGTTTTATTAGAGAGAAAAAGATAGCAATAGCTTAAATTAAGTTTAGTTTGTGCACAACAGAATCGACACCAATTGCAATTGTCATCCAAACTAAACATGTGTGCAAATGTGTGGTTACCTAAGCGACGTCATTCTAAATCCAACATGGCAGATTCCCAAAGATGGCGGACTAGTAGTAGTACTACTATTACATATTTTCCCATTCCAGTGCACAAAGACCCCTACGAGAACATGTACTGCGTGATAGACGGCTACAAAGACTTCATTCTGATCCCTCCAACGGACCTGCCCTTTGTGCCCTACAAGCGGTACCCACAGGCGGCGTTCCAGCACAAAAACGATAAGTGGGACATTGTACCTGTGAACACTAATAAGGTGAAGTGGGCGGATTCGAAAAAAGAATGTGATGACGAGTTGGAGGTGGAGCATTCCGGGGGATTACCCTGGATTAGTATTGGTGAGATTTATTCTTGGTTTATGAAGGTTGCATGTATTTCTGAAAGTGGTGTTGATAAATTACAAAAAAAAAAAACTAACATTTACCCGTGGTTTTGCCAGGAAGTAGTTTGGTTTGGTAAGAAATTATCCCACGGAATCGTATTAGCGGGGCAAAAATATTTTATGTAAACGGCTTATGGTTTACCTTTATGTACCCAGTTTGGGCAGAAACAAAACAGATAGACAGGTAGATATTCTGACCGACAGCCAGTTAAATTGTTTCTCTGGGACTTCGTCGAGCTTCATTGTCTCGGCACTGTTGAATCTGGCTTTCAGGAGTTGCAGTGGTTTAGGATAGTGTGGCGAGATTGTCCCATAAAATTCACCGAAGGACAAAGCCCATAAGGCATTTATAATATAATATTACTACGGATAATAACATTCTGTATGGAACAATGAATGATGCAATATTTTGTATGGAAGCGAAACATCCGCTACAAACGAGCTCAAAATGACGTTATAAGCTAAAAACTTCGGGGCGTTTGATGATACGCCCAGTTCTATTTTTTAAATATTAATCAGAGTTGTCTTACTTTCAGACCCTCTAGCCCCGGACCTAACAAAGTATCCAGAATATAAAAAGGCGCACGTATACTCCGTGCGACTTCACAAAGGAGACTGCCTCTACCTGCCCAGTCTATGGTTCCACCACGTGAGGCAGAGCCATGGGTGTATAGCCGTCAACTATTGGTACGATATGGACTTCGATATCAAGTACTGCTATTTTAAAATGCTTGAGAGTCTTTGTAGGAAGTATTGAAGAAAGGAAGATACTTTAAAGTTTGCTATCATTTGACAGCCGGTCTGTCAAATGTCTGTTGGACCAAAAAAGGGCTTCAATTCCATAAATAAAGCCAATTTCGCGTCTATGCATGCGGGGTCACTTCTTTAGGGCCGGACTCCACCGAAGCGGAGACGAGATAAGGAGAAAGGAGATGTGACATCTTGAAAAAACTACCAATAGAATTTCGTTAATTACACTTCTCGTCTCCGAGTGGCAACGGTTGAGCAGAGAGCAGAGGAGATATCTCGTAATTGTTAAGGGCAGTGGAGACGAGAAGAGACGTGAGCGGTGTGCTGTGACCGGCATGCCACTTGCACATCTCTCCCCTCCGCTTTGTACATCTCCGCACAGCTTCGATGAAAACATCCTAGCATTTACATATCTCCTCTCTTCTTCGCTTCACACACCTCCGTTTGTCTCCGCTTTGGTGGAGTCCGGGCCTTAAACTGGCTCACACAATAGGAGTCAAAGATTACAAAAAAAAAAATGACAAGCATGTTTCCTGACTCGGTCTATATCATCTTATCTAGAGCAACTAAAGATACCCTAACAAAAAAAAATGATATTGTTAACTAGTTTTAAAGACATATTACAAAAGTGTATGATAATTTAAATTATGTTTTATATGAGTTGTTAATAAAAATCTTTGGAGACACTTTGCACATTATTTTATTAAACATAACAAAAGCAAACAATAAATAAATATGATTGGGGCGGGCTTTATGCTTCTTGCCGATTTTTTCGCGCCGGTCAAGTGTCTGTTCTGAAATGATCATACATAAATCGTTGACATGCTTGTAAGTACATACATAAAATATAACATAAGATCACGCCTTGTAAATCCCGAATGATTAGGCAGAGATCTACACCCACAGTTCGTCAGTTATGTTCAAGTCAAAAGTAATAGGGGGCGAGCCAATTGCCATCAGCCAGGCACAAATTCAGACTACGTGCCTGCTACTGAGAATTTCCTGATGGAAAAACCCAATAACATTCCCCGACCCGGGAATCGAACCCAGTAGACCAACTACATTTAACTTATTTTATTGGCCATGGTAATAGTAACTTTATAAAGATTTAACCTTGTGACAGACACACAGACGCACAGATGGTTTAACCTTAGTACGTGACTTGAGCTTACCATCACCAAAAGGCTTTCCAGCGGCGTTCACCAAGGGCCCTAAGCTTTGGAAAAGCTAATAATATTGGGCCAGGTAGAAGGAAATGCGCGCAAGGTATAGCACCGGCTAGGTGGTCAGGCGTGATCAGAGGCTGTTGGAGGCAGCCTGTACCGAGCGGTCTACACCGCTGGATAGCGCATAGCTTGGAGGCGTGTCACATGTCGTCGCGATCCTCAGCAGTGAGGGAGCGACGAAGAAGTTCAGCAGTCAAGATGAAATCGAAAGGGTAGCCCGCGAAATTCAAATTTTCTTACGTTTTTAGGTAAGCGTCCACATGTCCGCATCGGACGCATCGCATCAAACGGATCGTAGTATTATTGAAAAAATTCGAGAGATCCGTACAGTGCGGATCAGCGGACGCACTTGTGTGACTTTCTATACAAAGAATAATACGAGCGATGCGTCCGATGCGTGCGATGTGAACATGTGGACGCTTACCTTTTAAGCCCATTCAATAACTATTTCATTAAAAATTCATTCAATGGGGTTAAATGAACTTAAATACCTAGTTGTAATGGAGATTTAAATGATTTAAATCTATAACTACATGCGCGTGTTACTTGCGCGAATCATATTTTCATCAACATACAACCTGACATTGACCTGCAAATTGCAAAAAACGTAAGAAAATTTTAAAATTTGGCTACCCTATCGCTTCCACCCTAATACATTACCATGATACTGGGGTACACGTTGGACCGCGGCGTGATGTGGTCCAGCTTGCAGAGACCGCGCGACGTGCACCTCCCCACGATGTTCTGTGATACACATACGCTGCCCGGCGGCCAAGCGCGCAACCACGTCGCGCTGCACTCGTAGCCACGGCATAGACGGATTGTTACGTTCGCTGGAAGGATAGAAACACAAACTAAACTAAACTTAATTTAGGCTATTGCTATCTTTTTCTCTCTAATAAAACGAGAAAGAGACGGACGTAATTTAGAGCTGTCAAAATTAGTTGGAACTAATATTTCCATACAAATGAAGGGTGCACGTAAAAACATGTCGACTAAAAACACGGTGAAGCGCAAGGCATAAACTAGTTTGACATCTCTAACTTAGTTCATAGCTATAGCCGTCCTTTTCTCGCACTGCCTTTTAGTAAAAGATGGCAATAGCCTAAATTAAGTTTAGTTTGTGCACAACAGAATCGACACCACTGAATGACTATCTAACGACTGTCAAAGATCTACAAATGACAGCCAGGACCAACGGAATGTGCTTTCCGAGGCACGGATTAAACTCTGTATGTAATGGGTGGTCACCCATCCGCAGACCAACCTAGACAAGCACGGCTTAACCTAAAGATCGACCCCGAGCGGCTGTTATTATTTAGCCACGAGCTCCTTACACAAGCCTCATACTAACGTCCTTTATAGTCCGGATCAGGCCAGTCATCCGGTAGCGCGGCGTTGGTAACCAGTTGCTGCCTCACTGCCGCCTCCGCGGGGACGCACTCGCTGTGACCGCCCTTCCCCAGCATCTCACAGCAAATGCCGCACATAGGCGTCTCACCGATCAAGGAACCCTGAAATTAGAGGGAATAATTGAAGGTCGTATATCACAGAATGATTCTCATTAAAATCTAAAGCTCATTTCAACAAATCAAATGGCTTTAAATCTATTACCAGGTCCGAGATCTTACCTTGAGCATCTTTCTCTTATAGAGCCTTAGATAAGAAGGTGACCACTGAGATGGCGCGAGGTTGACGTCAACGAATTAATCGCCTCAAACAAAACTCGATCGATGGTTGATCGAAGAAAGAAATCCGTGTAGCAAGCTTCACTTAGCTCATCATCGACTGACAGGAATGTAATTGAACCTGTCAACCCTGTTATTTTTGGAAAACAAAATTGCATTGCTTCAGAAACAAGTTTTTTGTGTCGGAAGACATGTTGGATTGCATGCTGGTTGACAGAACTACTTTTAACACCTAAAAGCTACATAAAATGTGTACCTGTTATGGTAAACACAATATCTGCTACTACATTATTTTATTTCAGCCACCAACATTTGATGATGTTGGAATCTATGTTGCAGAGCTGTTTCTTCAATAGCTGTTTTCCTAGTCATATTTGCAAGAATAGACAACGTTTCGAAAGGAAGTATACCTATAGTATTTCGAAAGTCTCGCAGACTAATATTTATACATTAATTAATAAAAATATTAATAATTTTGTATGAGACGCGTACGCGCGTTCAGCTGAACGGATGCGTATCTACGTGTCTCATACAAAATCGTTGTTTTCTATGGGCATAAGCTGAATAGAGCTGAATAAGTGTGAGTAGTCTCTAAATCCTCGTTCTTACCTGATAAACTCCATGCGACAATTGGCGATTGGTTTTCTTGACACACGGGCACTCCCTGAGCCCCAACGTGGCGCACTCAGCCGCGTGGCAGGACCCGTCTGACAGACACCTGCCGTTTAGACCACAGCGACAGTGCGCCGTCAGCACTGGACATGTACACTCCTGGTCTTGGGTTCTGCAGTCCTGCAAGTGATGCGTTGTTATTTGCGTCTGTAGCATTATCATGAGAAGGCCCCTAACTATTTTCTGCAAGCAAGTTGATCGGCAAATCGGATGTTGATTGATCTGAGTGGGCAAGATTTATATTATACTAGCTGTTGCCCGCGGCTTCACCCGCGTGAAGTTCGGTAACTGTCCCACTGGATCATACTAAAGGGATATAAATAGTGTCCTACATGTTAATCCAGGTTATAAACTATCTATGTGCCAAATTTCATAATTATCACAATAATGTATCATCATCACAATCACTATTACTATCACAACCGCCATCATTATCACAATCTCCATCACTATCACAATCACCATCACTATCACAACCACCATAATTATCACAATCACCATCACGATCACAATCACCATCACTATCACAACCACCATCATTATCACAATCACCATCACTATCACAACCACCATCATTATCACAATAATTACCATCACTATCACAATCACCATTACTATCACAATCACCATCACTATCACAATCACCATCACAATCACCATCACAATCACCATCTCAATCACCATCACAATCACCATCACAATCACTATCACAATCACCATCATCATTATCACAATCATTATCATCGTAATCACAACCATTATCATCGTAATCACAATCAACATCATCATTATCACAATCACCATCACTGACACAATCACCATCACTATCACAGTGACAATCACTATCACAGTGACAATCACTATCACAGTCACAATCACTATCACCGTCACAATCACCATCACCATCACCATCACAATCACCATCACCATCGCTATCACAATCATCGTCACTATGACAATCACCATCACAATCACCATCATCGATATCACAATCATTATCTTCGTGTCACAATCATTATCATCGTAATCAAAACCATTATCATTGTAATCACAATCACCATCACCATCATTATCACAATCACCATCACTGTCACAATCACCATCACAATCACAATCACCATCACAATCACAATCACCATCACAATTAGGGTTTGCGGACCCGGGTACTCGGGTCGGGTACACCCGGGTACACAAGGATGAAAAACTCGGGTACCCGGGTACATAGAGCACCTTAAGAAAATGATAGAAGCACTGGAAGAAAGACACAAAGAGCGAAGAGATTTAAGACTACTTTCACTTTGCAAATATTAACACAACCCTGCCACCTTCACAACAAGTGACTTGTTGCCAAAAGCTTCAAAAACAAGCATAATCTCGTATGTTGAAAGTCTACTGGCGCGATTGTTTTCAAACTCTTTTACACAAGATCAAGACAATTCAAGTGATGATGATAGTGACAATAGAACTCTGCATGAAATGTCCTCTGTTTCGTTCGAAACGCAGTTGAAAGAAGCCATCAATAACGCGGGCAAACATGTTTCACCAGCACCCTCGTCATCAAAAATCATTCAACTGGAAAAAGAATTTCAAGTAAGTATTTGCCTAGTTTATAGCCTTTCCTAGTCTATACGAGTCTATTTTAATATTGCAAATTCTTCTTTTCTGTTTGAGAGTTACGAGGCCACGAAAAGCTGCACTCATAATTTAAATCTGCTGTACAAAGCCCTATTATCGATGAAACCAACTTCTACAGATAGCGAACGGGCTTTTTCTGTTGCCGGAAGTTTCGTCACAAAAGCAAGAAATAAGCTGTCCGATCGTTCTCTTAACGCATTGGTATTTTTGAAATCTTTTTTCAATAATAAAGCAACATGAATGTTAAAAATTTGGTAATGTAATAACTGATAGATCTCGTTAATTGTTTCTATTTTACTATAATTATTTAAGTGCAATAATTAATAAGATTTCAAGTGCCATTTTATTAAAATAACCTTTATACTTCATAATGTTACTATTACATTGAAGTTTCATTTATTTATTTTTTTGTTAAGAGTTGGTAAAAGCACGATTTTTCTAAAGTAAGAAAAGTTAAGTACTTAGGTACTTAAGTAAAGATTGATTGTTTATTTTTGTTAAAAGATTATTAAATTTTAGAAGATGATTAGTTATTTAAAAGGAGATGTTTAAGATCCTTAAAAAGGTTAATTTTTTTCTAAATAAATATTTAAATGAACTAAAGAACCAAACACAATGATTAATGCGGAGTTTTATTTACATTAGAAGATACCCGGGTACCCGGGCCTACCCGGGTACTTAAAAAAATAAAACCCGATACCCGGGTATAATAAAAGTCCGGGTACGCTAAAACCCTAATCACAATCACTATCATAATCACCATAATCATTATCAAAAATATATTCAAATATATATTTATTTTGGAACAACTAGATCCAAGGGTTAGATAAACAAAACTTCTTAAATACAATTGCAAAGGACAACACTCATCATCATAACACATGAAAAAAAAAAAACGTCGTACCTAAATCGTAATCACAACCATTATCATCTTAATCACAATCACCATTATTATCACAATCACCATCACAATCACCATCACTATAACAATCACCATCACCATCACCATCACAATCACCATCACAATCACCATCACAATCACAATCACAATCACCATCACAATCACCATCACCATCACAATCACAATCACAATCACAATCACAATCACCATCACAATCACCATCACAATCACCATCACAATCACCATCACAATCACCATCACAATCACTATCACAATCACCAACATCATGATCACTATCATTATCATCGTAATCACAATTATCATCTTCATTATCACAATCATCATCATCCTTATCACAATCATCACAATAAATTAACAGTAACCCTGTATAGAAGTCGAATCCGCCATCTTCTGGATCTCAAAATAAATGCCATATTCGTAATCAGCACCCCTGATAATCTCGGTATCGACACCCATATTGATTTTTAGACATTTCAACCCCATCGCACGCACCCCAACAGGGGATGATGGTATTTCAGGTCCGCCACATTAAATCTTAAAATCGTTGCTTTTGTAATACACCCGACCCGATACACAATACAAACAATACCCATGTTGATTTTCAGACTTTGTTACCCCATTTCCCCCTTTAGGGGTTGAATACTGAAAAATCCTGAAACAAAAATGTTTGCCCATTTATCGATAGGAGTACTTCTGTGAAGTTTCGAAAACAGTCTAACCAATCTTGTTTCCCCATACAAACTTTCGACTCCCGTTTCATCCCCTTAGGGGGTAAATTTTGAAAAATACTTTCTTAGTGCACGCCTAGACCACATAGGGAACCTATGTGCCAAATTTGGAATCTCTTGACTCAGCTGTTTGGGCTGTACATTGATTTTTAGACTTTGTCACCCCTTTTCCCCCTCTTAGGGGTTTAATTGTAAAAAAAACCTGAAACCCGTTTCCACTCATTTATCAATAGGTGTACTCCTGTGAAGTTTCGAATAAAATAGTCTTACTAATCTTGTTTCCCCAAACAAACTTGCGACTCCCGTTTCAACCGCTTAGGGAGTAAATTTTGAAAAATCATTTTTCAGTGCACCCCCCAGTCAGTCAGTCAGTTTACCATTTTATATACAGGGTGTAAAAGACCTCATCACGAAGCCGTCAACCAAGCATTCTGTACATCAAACTAAGTAACTTTACGCAAAAATTATTGCTGGGAAACTACTTTTTTTTTTGAGGTAAAAAATCATGTTTTGTGGTAGAACTCAATGTAACGGACTAAAAACATTGTGCTGATGGATGAATTGAGCAGTACGGGGGTCGTGGAGATGTTTAAAGTAAAAATCTTACAAAAAAATACTTGTATTAAAAAAAAACTTGTCAAAAAGTTGGAACTTTGAACCCCAATATCTCCATAACTAGAAGGTTCCCAGGTATGGTGTAGAACAAAAAAATGATCGCACTGAGGGGAGAACAAGTGCTTTTCAGCTTTGTGAAGAGGTGTTTTACACCCTATATATAGATAGATTGTATTCGCGTAAACTTTAATTTGTACTGAAACTAAAGTAGCATCGCCACGCCGTCGCGCCATCTGGTTACAAGTATGAGAACACAAATTGAAGTTGCAACACGATCGAGACTGTTGTGTCGGTGATAAAAACTCGCACTGTGACCTCTGGTTACTGAAACCATTAAAGTCGCCATTGAAGTCTATTTCATTTCCTCGGGGAGTAGCTCCTGACTTTGAGCAATTAGATCCTGACTCCACAGTGCAGGTACTTAGTTTGAGTAGCACCGTAAGGCTTAGGCGAAAATGTCACTTTCCCAAAAGACCAGTGCACAGCAACCAGAGGCAACTTCATCTAAAGCACACCCTACCTTTTCCCAAAATTATGAAAGAAATACTTGAATATAGAAAACTGTCTGGCAAAATACGCGCTTTGACGTGGAATTGCGGACACCAGCCCGTTATACAATACAATACAATACATAGTCAGACAGTACGGTAGTTGTCAAATTGGTCTCAGTACCTATCTATCCAATAAGCTTTTTAAATCTACTGGAATTACACAAAACAAACACTAAAACCGAAGGCCAAGGTCCGTTATAAATTTCCATTATTCCAATATGGGTCGCTACGCCATCGGGCTTAGTTCTGATGTTGATTCAACATGGCCGCTTTTATTCAAACAGACGGCGAGAGATGCTTACAATCATCTAGCCGGCACGCTTCGGTATTAGAGGATGAACAAAATTTGGAACAGGACTGAACCTACGGCAAATAATGGCGAGAAATTGTGATTTGTGTCTGTAATGTTTTGGGGCTTTAGGATCGGCACGAAGTCTAGGCTGTTTGCTAAGGACCTTTGGGGCAGACGCAGTCTATTTCTCGAATTAAAATCTTTTTAAGAGAATGAAAATGTAGGTACCTACTACATCTGAGTATTTTAGACATCATTAATGCGTTCTTAACTTGACAATGGGTTTGGGCATGGTAACCGATTCAATTTTGAGGTGGGAAACGTGTTATCTACCGCAATGCGATCACAGTTTAAAACATACTTATGTAAAGCTTGGATAACATTCATTGTAATGTTTAAAAAATAATTTTGTCGAACGGTAATGTAAGTATACTATTTTTAAACTGAGCACATGTAAGAATTGGAATACCTGCCAGCTACTCTCTCTGGGTGGCTCAAATCTTTGACGGGACCAATGACTTTACTAAAACTTACAGTACTTAACGGTTGGAGACCTTTTAATGATGATAATGATTCTACGTCACTAAAAGCTTTTGTTTTAAGCAGTTCATACACGGTGTATACATGCACTCCATTTCTTTATACTCCATGTTTAAAGAACACTTAATTATGTATGACGAGTCTGCGTTTATGAGGTTCTCACTTAATACTATCGAAACTGTTAGGTGATCCCTATAACGAGAATTTGTGAATATCTTACTGTTGCTATGCTAACAATGAACACGGCTTGCCAGAGCCCTGGCTCTGGCAAGCCGTGTTCATTGTTAGCATGGACAAGTTTTACTGCTTTACCCTGGTAAGACTTGTCCTAAGACACAGCCAGCGCTCTTCTTCAGGCATAGTTTTTAAATGCCCTATAAGAAACGCGTTGAGGACATCAAGAGCTGAGATTTAAGCGCTAATACCAGTCGTATTCGGTGCCCAATATGATTGGGCCTGCACTTTGATCTCTTATAACTCTTAAAACTTAGTTTTTACTGGTAAGTATACCAACTTTATAATAAAATTGAACCTACTAGACCTAGGTAGCTAAGCAAATAAAACTACACAATTACTGAATAAAAGAATTTATTACAATATCTAAATGACAATGAATTTTCTATAAAAAACAACGAATTTAAAGCTTTACTTTTTTTTAGCCAAACCACTTTTACAACGGGTAAATAATCCAAAAAGCAGAATGGAAGAGAACCTACTGAAAATAAAATGAATGTCAAAAATAACATTTAAAAAAAATAACAAGGACGATTGATATGAAGATTATACTACTAACAATACCACTCTTTATGAGGTCCGCTGGCTGGCAGGTAGGGGTACAGCACAGGCCCTGGGACGGATGACACACCGCTGATGGAGCAACAGAACAGCCTTCCTTATGCAGCGCGCTGGAATCCAAGTTTAAACTATCGAAGTGATTTTTGGGTCTGCTCAATGAGACATAATACTTGTGTCTTCTAGAACTCCTGGGTATGTAACGCATTGTTCCAAAGATGTGACCCTTCCATCATCTCTAAAATTTTTTTGACTCGAGCCACAGAAGTCTCACTGACTTTAGCGACATAGCCACTATTCATTACTTAGGCTTGTATTTCTGGGCTGCGTGTTACAAGACTTGCAAAAAAAGACATGTAGAAACCAATTTTTCGTTTTTGGGTCAGTTACTTTTTTATATGAAGACCAGAAAGATGCGATTTGCCAACTTAAGCAGTTACTTCCGTGATTCAATGTTTAAAACTAACTGCAACCAGCGGCCAAGTCGAGGGAAGACGTTCTTATTTGGGAAAAGTTCAGATAGCTACCCTTCTTCGAAGACCAGAGCGCCCCCGCTTCGTGGGGTACAGCACGGATCCTTGAAGATGCACTGGGACGGCAGGCCGCAGTCACAGGATTCACCTTCTTCTACTATTCCTGGGATTTGCAAATAAACTGTTTCGTAAATTCATTCAAGGAGTTTCCACGTAACGTTTTTTGTCCATATATCGTAAGATGGTCTTTAAGACCATCTGCCGCGATCTAGCGGGAAAACCATAAACGACAGCTGTCGAAAATAAAAATAGACGGAATGCTGAAGAAGTACTTGGTTTGACAGTTTTTAGTAGTCCCCAACACAAAACTGCTTCTTACTAGGTTATTTTTGAGTTGTTGGTAGGTATAAAATATGTATATTATGGATGAACGAATAACCAACAAAAGTGGTTCGGTCAAGACATACCTAATATCCAGAAGTGGATTGCGGTAGGCTAGAGTTGATTGGTTGATATCGATAGGTCTACTGTTATAACAAAAATCTACTTACCATTCCCACAATACGGACGATCTTCCTCAATCAGACAATAGCTCATGCTGCTCAGAGTGGCCGCGATCAGTCGCTTGCTGCACACCGAGAACTCGTAGTTCAAGCCGTCGATGGCGGTAGAGGACTGTGAGCCCATGAGGAAGCCGCGGCACTCCGGGTTGGGGAAGTTGTCGTCGTGGTGTGCGCCGAAACTGTGACCTGAGTGAAGTGACGTACTTAATTAGATCAAAATTCCAATTGTCAATAACAGTCCTCCTGACTGTTTCGGGTCACGGTGGGCAATCTCAGCGGAGCTATATTAGACGCAGGAGATGTTATAGAGAACAAGTGCGTGCGCAGACACAGGTCCACTCGATCTTCTCTCTCTTATACCCCAATGGGATGGCAATCCGACACAACCAGAGAGATCAGGCGACCAAAGCTTGCTTCACGAGGCATGGGGGTTTTCTGCCGTGTTAGAAAAAAAACGAGACATGTCACTGCCGGAATTTCTTTGTTAAAGGGAAGGGTGAATGCAAAATCATGCCGCGATGAACAAGTCGTTTGCAAACTCGATTTTCCCCCACGTTTTTGCGTTAACATGATGGGTAATTGAGGACTCTGTAGGCTGTAAATCAAATTTCGAGTTTCGACATGCACTAAAATTATGAATGCTACCAGAAAAACAAATGCAAATTTTAACGTGTTCAAGAAACACTAAAGAGGTGTTACCCATTTCATGAGCAAGCGTAAGAGCAGCTATCCTCTCAGGAACCCTGCCGATCTCCTCGGTTGTGGAGTGCGCTATAGCCAGGGTGTTGAAGGAGCGGCCGTATGCGCGCCGGTCACATAGACCGCCCGCTGCGCCGCCCACGCCCCCACCGAGAGATGTGAAGCTGAAGTGGATATGGAAGAACACGAGAATTAAGGCTGGCGAACTAGTTTTCTTATTCCTCGGCAGTTCTTTTCTAATTAATTTCGTTGCAGGATACAAGACTGTTGAATCGTTTCATTGTACGCGTACCATCTGATTTCATCACAGACATATAGAAATATGACTTCCCTCCAGTATGGAAAGTTTGGTTCGGATAATCGGACCACTGTAGTTACCTAAAAAGTCGTGTCGATGGGAAATGCCTATTTAAATCCGCTGATCTAGAAGGTTTTAATGAATTAGAAGTACCTTAAACCCAAAGTCCTATTATGAAACGCGTGTCCAGAGAAAGCTACTCCAAGGCAGACCTCGGACAGGCGGCGTAGCCTCGCAAATCGCATGAGGTAGTCGCGTCCATCGATCGTCTTGTCTTTCAAGAGGTCCCCGAAGACACGCTTGTTTGTGTCTTCTGATGTCAGCACCAGTATGTATTTAACTGAGAAACCTGGGAAAGGAGGTTTTGTTTAGTATCTTTAAAATATTCCAGATTTTTTAGAATTTTATAGATGTCTTTCTAATGGGTGTTACCCAGTAACTGGGCTGTGCAGGTTAGGGGTACCAGTCATTTCATGTTAATGATGAAGCCAGTGCAGATGACGATGAAAATAAAGAAAATTGCTGCATCCGTAATCCACGTCATCGTGTACTCCCCTGTCTGTAGAGTAAGCCGAGGTGATGGTCCACTTATTAATGCTACTACGGTGATGGTCCACCCATCACCTAAGAAATCATAAAGTTTTACTTACCAATATTATCAGGGACCCCATCCTCATTAAAATCCGCGTTCCTAAATATAATATCGGCTTGCGCTACGGCATGCATCATTCGTCGCACGACATGATTGAGGCTGGAGTTGGCATCTTTCTCGAAGAATTCCTTGTCAGCCAGAAGTAGGAGGTCACAGATCCTTGCACGGGCAACTCCGGGGATTCTCTCTCGTTCTTCTATCCGAAAGGGAAAGTAAGGAACGCGTTCTAAGACGTTGTACTGTAAGAGAAGGTTAGCGTTTAGATTTTTGGGAGTCGTGCCCTATTGAAACCTCCTTATATTCTCGAATTAACTACTCGACGAGGTCTATTAGTTTGTCTACTATTCTGAAGTCTGATGACAACGCAAATGAAGGATGCTAGTGTATTAGTGGAGAATTATCATCATCACCTGATCACCTGTGCATGATCGCGTACCGCCCGAGACCGGGGTATCGCCATGTTGTCGTTCTCAAATGCGCCAAAGAACTTGTGAGGGTTATCGTTGTCGTAAGGATCCGCATGGAGAGTGCGGTTACCTGCCAAACGGAACTTTATCATGAATTTAACGGTTAACATCGAATGTAGGAAACAATGGTCGGCTTCACTCGAATTGTGCAGACTAGCCATCCCAATCATGATTCAGCGATGATAGATGCCAATTATTTCGGGTTGAATTTGTAGAACCAGAACCGCCAGAATTTTCTTTGGGAATCTTTGATTCTCTACCATGGTATTTTTTACGACATTACCGAAATTACCGTCGTTAAGGGGATTGTGGATAACTATAAGATGCGAAAACCTTCTTAATGATTAAATCAAATTCAAATTCAAAATTGACGTTCCTTAAAACAATCATAACTTTCCAAAATAATGAATTCATAAGTAAAAGTTTGAAAATGCAGATTCTAAAAGTTTTTGTTATCATTCAGGTTTCTGTGGAAAATTTTATCAAGGTCAAAATAAGATCACGTGTTTGAGTCCCTAAAACCAACATTGTAACCACGATAGGATTTCAAAAAATTCAATCAAAGTTTTTCCCTAATAATTTATTTACAATCCACCCACATTCTCCAGTCATCCCGCGATCATGGCGCTTGCAACAACATCGAAATATCGGGAGCTCACAATAATTGAAAATAACAAAGATATCCCGTGAGTGACAGTGCAAGTTTAGATTTAAACTGTGAAAGCTTACAAGTGTTTAAAAAAAGAGTACCTACTGCAACCAGCAGTTTTAAATCAGGCACCGAATGGACACCAGGAACAACTTCAAATGCCCTGATGGCCCGTGTTTAAAACCTCGCCTCTCATGCAAGAATTTGTGGGTCTAAGTTCTGGCAAGTTCCAATATCTGTCTTTTGTTAATTTTAGACGTTACTGTTATCGGTGAAGCAAAACACGTTGAGGAAACTTGGATTTCAATATGAGTATGAAACCCAAAATCTGCCTTGAGCAAGTGTATTAATCAATGCTCATGCTTTCTCTGAGGAGAAGAGGCCTTTGCACTGCAGTGGAACAGTATAGGCTATAGTGCAATAACATCAGGCCAAAAAATTACGTACCTAAATGTAAAACACCATAGAACTGATGGTCTTCGCCGATATATCCTTCAGCGGAGCCTGACGACGGATCTCTTACGGGGTACCCATACGCCATGCTGATATCCGTCAGCGAGCGATTCACCACGCGAGTCTGAATGTCGCTATCAGACGTTACGTCTTCGTCAAAGGGTACAGGCGCCAGGTAGAGGGTTGCCATACGCGTTGAGAGGTGCGAGGTGTCTGAAATTAACAGAATGAATGTTATAAAGCCAAAATCCACCTTTAAATTACTAAAAGCTGAAATGCTTACCAATAGGCTGTAACTTCAGGCACAGCACGTGGACTTCTGTGCCGAACTTAGCTTCCAACAGCTGGTAGCCGTAAGCACTGCAGATGGTATGGTGCATGGCTGTGATATGACTCCCCCCACTCATTGTGATGAGCAGGCATGCTACCAGCACAGAGGACATGGCAGGCAATTTTGAATTACATCAGATTATTAATACGAAAACGTTTACGAGGTTTTGCGAACCATATCTAAAGTACATAATACTGTAATTGCTTGTGTGATTTGTGAAGTTTATATAAGTGTCTGTCAATATGACAGTGGTTAAGTTTTTTTCTGGGAGTTTCAGGGAGTCAGAAAAGTTTTTGAAAAAAGTTTTTTGCTGACCACTTTTCACCTACAGTCAGGAAGATTGGACTGTATATAAGTACCTTTAGCATTATCATCTGCTTCGCCTTTTCCCAACTATGTTAGGCTCGACTTCCTGTCTATCGGGATGCAGTTGAATAATCTGACCTCCACAACCCAGTAAGTACTGGGTAATACAATACCCCTTGTTAAGACTGGTTGTGAGACTTACGACTGTCAAAGATCTACACAGAGTTGACAGCCGTGACCAATATGTATATTGTGTATATTATTTAGCCACGAGCTCCTATATTATGCCATATGATCAGGTGTCCTCAACTCCTCATGAATATGAGTTGACCAAGACTATGTCTGGACGTTAAAAGAGTGAGTGAGTGAGTTTGTTTCGGCTTTTTTCCTTAGAGTAGCCAGGACGAAATACGGGCCCCCTCTATTAATTAAATAAAAATAAGTAAATAAATGGGGCCGGTACTTCGTTCCTGGCTTCGGAAAAAAATGACGTGTAAAAGTGTTCGTAAAAACCAATTTGCAAAATAAACATGATTTATCTCTTCTCCACAAACCTGGACAGCGCCTTTTTTGAGCTAAATAAGAACTAATAAATTAAAATGTACACTTTAGCACTTCAATTACCTCAGTCAAGTTACTAATGACCTAATTGAGTTCCACATTGTATTATTCAATTGCTATTTTCATGGCGGCAGACTCGTATTATTTGAATAATAATTAAATTCTGTTTAAATAAACGTGTGCCCGTGTATAGTGTAAGTGGATAAGTGCATCTGTTTGTTCACACATTGTAAAGAAAAACTAGTATTAAATTTTGAATGATAATTACCTATTCTTTATTCAGAGAGTGATTGATATTAAAACTGGAATTAACTAATGTCCAAAATCAGAGATTGAAAAAAACTTTTTTGCAAATAATAAAATCGACTTCAAAAAACACAAAACTGTGAAAAATAATATTTTTCTCTTTTTAGTGGTTCACATGTGTCACCCCTTCACAGCGTACCGGCGCGCGTGATGTTATGTTATGAACTGGTGTAAACAATAGACATACATGAGATTTCAGCAATCCTAGTCCATTTGCTATCATTTATTGAGGAGTTCCGTTGCCTATCTCCAAAGTTCTTCATCAGATCTTCACCAAATTAAAATGGGACCACTCCGAGAAAGTTCTCTTCCAAATTCCAAATCGTTTCAAGTGTGCCTTTAAAATTTGAAGAAATCTCTATATTTCTCTAAGATCCCATCATCAGATCCTGACTTGATGATCATGGGACCACCTGGGAAGTATACCCTTTCAGAAAAAAAATACAAATCGGTCCAGCCATCTTCGAGTAATCGGGGAACATACATAAAAACAGGTTCCGACGAATTGAGAGCCTCCTCCTTTTGAAGTCTGTTAAAATATTTCAATCATCGGTTTACAACAGTACAGTGTTGGATATAAGTAGGCCTCTTCAATAGCAAGCTACTGAACTCGATTCGCAACTCTCATCCAGTTGCTACGAGTACCAGCCACCCCGCGAAGATCGTCGCTCCAGCGACCGTCAGACCCTGAGGGCGTCCCGCCTTATACTCTTGCCGATTCGCGGTCGCGGTCTCCACGCAAAAACACGTCTACGCCAACGGTATTCGGTTCTACGGCTAATATGACCGGCCCATTGCCACTTCAGCTTACTTATTCTGTGAACTATGTCGTCAACTCTGGTTCTCTGTCGGATCACCTCGTGAAAAGTGTTAATGAACTTAAAGTATGGGGATACTTTTCATAGTTAGGGGGCTAGGATGCTATCTATTATTCTCAATTAAAGCTTTATTTTTATCAAAACCAAATATATTCTTACCAACACAACTATTATTTTCTTTTGCTAAGAAAATAAATGTCCACCACAGTTTTAGTCATTTAAGGATTATGATTTTTCTATTAACCGTCATACTGTAAGTACCGCCACATTGATTGCCTTTAATTAAAGTGCATGATTATGATATTGCCTACAATAATAGATAACACGTGTACCGTATCTTTAATGAGTTAACACAAAGGTTACAACTTGCAATTTATATCTGTTTGTCTAATTAAAAGTCTCATAATTAAAGTACAATTCTAGTGTCAGTGCTGAGAATCGTGATCAATTTTGTTTATATCTTGTCCTATCTTGGCGCCAAATTGGTAAATCCAGGGCGGTTTTCGAAGCTAAAGAAGCTGGCTCAAGTATGTGTGCATAGCCCCATCATCGGACCATCTGCCGAGCTTTTTCTCAACTACGTTGGGGTCGGCTTCCAGTCTAACCGGATGCAGCTGAATACCAGTATTTTACATGGAGCGACTGCCTATCTGATCTCCACAACCCAGTTAGTACTGGGTAATAATACGGTACTCCCGTAAGTAGGACTGGTTGTCAGGATTTTTGGGCCACTGACTACTGCAACGACTATCAAAAATCTACAAATGACAGCCGAGACCAACATCTTAACGTGCTTTTAAACTCGGTAAGTATGTAAGGGTGGTCACCCATCCACAGACCAACCTAGGCAAGCACGGCTTAACCTAAAGATCGACAGCGGCTGTTATTATTTAGCCACGAGCTCCAAATGAGTGCATAGCCCCAAAGTGTAATATGCCTTGTGACGGGAGCTTCATTTTATTACTATCTTTGTTTCCTTCTACAATTCAAAATTTGCTTTGGAAAATAACATGAAAATATACATAATAAGTACTGATTGAAAAATGTTTTTATATATGATTTTCAACAACCAACATTACCCCTTTTTTAAGCAAGCAGACCCATGTTACAAGCCTATAGATCTATTCCTTAGCAGGCGCAAACTATATATAAAGTAATTAGCTCACGTAAAGCTTCGTAAGCTCCATTACGGCGAAGTTGCATCGTGTGACGAACATTAGAGCGACAGCTCGCTAATGTCAAGCACGCACGAGAAGCGAGGATATAGGTAACACACGGATGTAGAGGCATGGATCTTCCTTTTAGCCACGTCTTTTAATTAGGTACATTGAGAGGAAGGTGCTGTTGGTAAAGATGCGTGAAACTGTCTGTGGAAATTGTATTGAAAACAAGCTTATAGTAAAAAAACATTTTTAAAGAAAAGCATTAAAATATTTTTTCTCAGCAAACCCTTTTAATTGATATATGGGTATCAATAGTAGATCACAGTCGTTACATGTAGGCAGTGGCTGGGTTTCGTATTACTCAGTAATAACTGGGTTGTGGAGTTCAGATAGGCAGTCGCACCATGTAAAATACCGATATTCACCTGCATCCGGTTATACTCGAAGCCGACCCCTTCATAGTTGTAAAAAGGCTAGGCAGATCAGTGATCATTCAGCCTACAAAAGTTTCATCTAAAATATCTCTGGTAACACCAAAATGGGAGGTTTGTTTAAACTTTAAGGCAATTACATGAGCTAAACGCGAGTTTTATAATGCAAAAAAGCATATGATTCACTGCAATAAACAAAACCAGAAAAATATTATGATATTCTTCAGGATATATGCTAGTACGATGGAGCGTGCCCGTCTGCTGGCTGTGGGGGAATGGGAGTCGGGTTTGTGGCTTCAGGCATTTCCGTCATTCACCATTGGCACTATGATGGATGACGCATCGTTCCGGGTCGCTACGAGTCTACGCTTAGGTGCACCTTTTGTTGCTCCGCATCGGTGTCACTGCGGTGAAGCTGTCGACAGCCTCGGACACCATGGCCTGTCCTGCTACAGGAGCGCAGGTCGCATTGCACGGCACGCCAGCATTAACGACATTATTCGTCGAGCTCTTTCCATCGCCGGCGTACCAGCGGTTTTAGAACCAAACGGCTTGGTGCGTGACGATGGCAAGAGACCGGACGGCATGACGTTGGTGCCTTGGAACGTGGGTAGGCCTTTGGTGTGGGACGCAACCTGTGTCGACACCCTTGCGCCTTCTCACGTTGCAAGCACGGCGGGCTGTGCAGGCGCTGCTGCTGCGGCTGCTGAGATCCTCAAACGGCGCAAATACTGTAACCTTATTGGTAACTACAGCTTTGAGCCGTTTGGGGTCGAGACGCTCGGGTCATGGGGTCCAAGTGCGCGTCTCCTTTTTAAGGAAATCTCTTACCGACTGGTCGACACTTCGCGTGACCAGAGGGCTGGCTTTTTCTTTGGCCAAAGAATTAGCATTGCCATTCAACGTGGCAATGCTGCCAGTCTTCTGGGTACGTTTCCGAGTGACAGCGATGCGGAGGAGTACTTTGACGCTTTTTGACGTCGTTGTATATATGGAGGTTCTTACTTTTGGTTTTTATTTTTGTAATTATATAACTATAGCCACAAATGTGTAATTTAAACAATAAAGATTTTATGTACTAAGTACGATAGTGTTTTGAAAACATAATACAACAAATTTTATTCGATAGAAAAAAAATCACGAACTTATCTCTAAAAATTTCTTTTAACGAGTAAAAACCATACTAAAATATATGCGATCATTCTGATTTTTTGGCAAATAATTCTACAAGCAAAATACTAGTATCATAGTGTTTTACTTTTTTAGTCCAATCAATAGATTTTTTGTAAATCGCAAAAAAACACTCATTTCGCACTATTCGGCCACAGTGACAGACGTAACAACCACTTTGTCGTGCAGGCTGATTAGAACTTTATTCAAACAGTATTTCAAACGAAGTTTGAACCAACACAACAAGCCTTAACGTTTAGTCATCATGATGATGTTATAAACAACTTAAAAACCTAAGAAATTCAGGGCATGCAGTGTCGGACAACGCGCTATCTACAATTCTCTATATCAGTGAGGCTACCTTATATACATAGGCCACATACGCTACATAGGCCTACTCTGTCGTTAACAGATTCCTGGAACGGAAATAGAGGTTCTTTTTTTAGACTTGTGACTAAGTTAACTAAGTTCTAACACCTCTCACTTCTAACGGGTGGGAACTGATGATACCCTTTAGGAACCGGGAGCTCCTTAGGATTGTTGGCCGTTAGGATAGGAGCTTTTTACTTACTTTAAAACTGTTTTAAGCTTTCAAGGTCTATAACTAAACTTATAGGGACTGTCACTTACGGGATATATTTATTTATTTATTTAAACTTCATGTACAGTAGTGGTACATAGGCGGACTTAATGCCACAAGGCATTCTCTACCAGTCAACCTTTGGGTTAATTAGGAAAACATAGTGACAGGGTACAACGTAATGTACCCTGTGTGTGTGTGTGTGTAGGTAAGTAATATATCCATTATTCTGAGGTCCCGGTTAGATGAAACTCCGAAAGACGTCCACTGCTGTACAAAGGCCTCCCCCCCAAGTGTCACATTGACGGTCCCATGCGTCTCGCATCCATTTACTTATGTCTTTCTTTTCTTTCTCATTAAATTATTTTTCTTGTAGTCATTGCAAGTCATGCAAAACCTTGCAATTGTTTTTGGAAATCATGTGTGCATGAATTATAATTTTATCGTCAACACAGTGAGCTTTTGTTTTCTATACGTAGGTATAGGTACAAGATAAGATGAATCATACTTACCTACTGTTATAAATGCGATTTTTTTTATGGATGTTCATTACCTACTTTTTCACGCAAAAACTACTGACAGGATTTGCATTAAATTTAGCACACAGACAGTTTAAAATCCCCATTTACACATAGGATACTTTTAATCCCGGTAGTACTATCCCGTGGGACAATTACAGAACTCCAAGCGGGGACAAAATAATAAAAATACAACTTTGTACTTTGTAAGATTGATTACTTATTGGTCAAGCGGCTAAGATAAAGCAAGCCGAACAGTTCAGAAGAAATAAATCCCTAATCACCGAGCTGACCCTCTTACAAAAAGTACCTAAGTACCACGTTATCATTTATCAATTACACATAAATCTATGATAAAAGTACCGTTAGCACTTTGGTACCGCTACAGTGCCATCTGTTGTAAGTTATGTGAAATCTCTGCGATAATTTATAGACGCCAAGCATGAATGTAGGCGCCTGCGCCAGCGCCTCGTTTTTGCACGCGATCCAGGCTATTTTTAAACTGGCAACACTTAGGACTATAATTAGAAAAAAGGTTGTGTCTCAGGATTTATTTTTATTAGGATGCGCAGGATTCTGAGTAATGGTAGCGGGTGACTAGAGCTTCGCGCCTGGGGTACATAGTGTACCTACATTTAATTTATGCAGAGATTTACGAATGCCTGCAGAATAATATAAAAAAAATATGTAAAAATCTTTAATACAAGGTGTAAACGGACCTTCACGAAGCCGTCAAACAAGCATGCTGTACATAAAATTAAGTACCTAACTCTACGTAAATATATTGCTGGGAAACGACTTTTTGGAGTGAACAAGTAAAATTAAATTAAAATTTTCAAAAACCCCTGACACATAATGTACTCATCATCTGCCTAGCCTTTTCCCAAGTTTTATTGGGGTCGGCTTCCAGTCTAACCGGATGCAGCTGAATACCAGTATTTTACATAGAGCGACTGCCTATCTGACCTCCACAACCCAGTTGGTACTGGGTAATACGATACCCCTTGGTAAGACTGGTTGTCAGACTTTTTGGGCCAATGACTACCTGTAACGACTGTCAAAGATCACAAATGACAGCCGGGACCAACTGCTTAACGTGCTTTCCGAGGCACGGAAGAAACTCGGTATGTAATGGGTGGTCACCCATCCACAGACCAACCTAGGCAAGCACGGCTTAACCTAAAGATCGACCCGAGCGGCTGTTATTATTTATCCACGAGCTGAATGTACTAAAAGTTAAATAAAAAATAATTCGTTAGGTCCTATAATTCTACTTTCCTCATCTCATTTCGTTAGTTAGTATTCCTCATTCCCTTTTAATATAGTGTACATTATTCTATTATTTAAGCTCTTTCATTTGATTCACCCAATTACCCATACTGAAGGAGTTGTGAAAAAAAAACGTAATTTTCCATTTTGTGGTGGCGGCCATCTTGGATTTGATATTTATCATATAACTGGTCTATAACTAGTCAAGCCCTTTCATTTGATACCCATATTGAGGGAGTTGTGATTTTGTGGCGGCGACTATCTTGGACCAATTTTCATCAAACATAGCTAATTAAGGGAGGGAGGGACTGGGTATTTAAAGTAAAGTAATAACATTAAAAACTTGTATTGAATAAACTTGTAACTTTGACTTAAAATATCTTCGTAACTAGAAGGTGCAATGACGGGGAGAACCAGTGCTTTTCGGCTTTGTTAAGAGTCTTTTTACCCGACTGCGCCAGAAGGAGGGTTATGTTTTTCGAGAGTATGTATGTATGTATGTTAATTGTTTGGCACGCTCTGTGGCGTGAACCGCTCGATGGATTTTAACTTGAGAGGTGTCCTTGTGACTTGTGAGGTGGCTTTGTATTTACTGTGAGAGTGACACACAAAAACAAATAAAAACTGAACAGAAAAAAACAAGTTCAGGAAACAGGACGTATTGACTGCAACAGTCAGACCCATTAAATAATCTAGACTAAAATCATTACATCAAATGGGTCCCGACTGTCGCATTCAATAATTATGTCCTGTTTCCTGAACTTGTTTTTTTCTTTTCAGTTTTTATTTAAAGTTATTAGTATTTTTTTTACGCAGTCGGGTTTTTTAATTTTTTAAATAATTATTTTTTTATACCCATTGATAGTCGGATACCTAGTATTACTTATATAGTTTCGAACGAACAGTCAACTCCAAATCAATTCGTACCGTGTTTACATACATTTGACCCCGCACAAATCTGTACTGTTGCTAAAATAATCCAAAAAAATATGCTCGATATGGCAATCAAACCAAGGGCTGGCTTAGGGGGAAACTAGCCTCTGGTCCACGGCCAAGTTTACACAGAGTAGGAACAGTAGTGGAAAAGTCGGCCGAATGCGTGGGCCAGTTTGCCACGGGAAAAAAGTATCGTAGTTAAATCGACCCATTGGGATTTGATTTCATTAAAATGAAAAAAGGTACGAAATAAAACGTAAATATCAGAATATGTATACTTTGTTATAATTATACACCATTATTTTCAGGTCGTTCTGGAGCCTAAAGCCATAAACTCTATCATCGAGTTATTTAAGAGTAGGTACCTCGGAACTGAATGCAAAATAATGATTTATTTATTTAGTACAGCATAAACCATTAACACTAAATTAAATACCTAATCCTTTTACTCGGTCTTCTCGCAGAACCACAAACGTTCCAACATTATAGTCTTCCATTCATCATTAAACAAGTCCAATCCAGGGTTGGTCTCCGCGAGCGCGTTGAGCATCGTAAGCATACGCGGGAAGTGGATCGAGTTACAGTGAGACTGGGTTAAACTTGTTGAAATGGTGTGCAGTGTGCACTGAGCAGCTACCGTCGGAAGTGTCGGAACGGCTTTCAAAAATCTTTTTAGGGTTCCGTAGTCCTAACAAGGAACCCTTAGGCCCAGCGCACGCCGCTGGAGCACATAAATTCGCACGCGGTTCTCGGAGCGCCCTCAAGCTACTACAAGAGCATGCGTGCGACCGTATATCAAGGTAGTTAAGGTTTATATTAAATTGTTGTTTTCAAATGCGATCCGCTGTGCCTCCAGCGGTGTGCGCTGGGCCTTATAGTTTCGTCATGTCCGTGGGTCCGTCTGTCTGTCTGTCCGAGGTTTTGCTAAGAGACGGTTAGTACTAGAAAGCTGTAATTTTGTAGGGGTTGGTATATCAATTACGCCGACAAAGTGGTAAAATACATAGTAACATACCGGTAAAGACTTACATTGAAAAACAAAATCTAAAATATAACAGGCTACTACGGAACCCTACACTGCGCGTGTCCCGAAACGCACTTGGCCGGTTTTAGTTTTATCAAATGAGTTGATGATCTAGGTAATCCAGAATCTCTAGATGCGAAAGACGGATAGGTATATTCTGTTGTTATTTGTGGAGTTATGAAATTGCTAAGGGTCCTTAAAGTTCAAAGGAACTTCAAGAAACAAATAAAGCCTGTGGTCCTGAACTACCCAAAAATCTATTTATCTTTCCTATTTACCTAATTTATCGATTTTAAATCATTGTACAGCCTTAAAGCAATGCCTTGAATATAGGCCTCTGGCTAGCTCCGACTTGAGATTGCAGTTTTAAACAAATACATGCCGGTTGGCGGGAACATGGCTGTAGGCCATTCGGCTTCAGTCCCGGGCAGCGAGCGGTGGCCCGCGCTTTTATAATCTGTGCATTTTTCGTAAGACATAGTGCTTTCAAATAAAAGAAAATGTTGATGATTACAATGAAGAAGTACTGTGTGGGGAGTAAATTCAACCAAATTGTGATTGCTTGTTTGAGTAAGTTCTTTTTTCTTTCATAACTTTATTTTAACTATGGACTAACTTCATTTTAAAATAATTTGATGGTATTTCCGTAACTTTATGGTAAGTACCTACCTACTAAGTCAATAACAAGCGGTAAATTTAAATACAAGGCTTTAAATACCATTTCACATTTAAGAAACTAAACTTTTTAAATAAATCTATATTTACATAAGTAGGTGTTTATAAGGTTTGGGAGAACCAAGATTTCAGATAAACACTGTAAACAGCGGTTTTGAATCAGCCGATCAGTCAATTTTGTCAGATTCAGTTGATGCTTTTGAATTTTTGAGAAGTTTAATTTCTTTTGAATGTTTTTTACCATTCAAAAAATAATCTTTCTTTATAAAAAATCCAGAACAACAAACGAGGAAGAAAGCTTCTTTGATTCAGGATCGGTTTTAGCTTAGTCAGTTTAATCTTATAGTCTTTCAGTTTATCTAGGATACTTTTAATTTTATCTAATTGTTAGTTATAGTGTAACTAACAACTAAAATAGAAAATAAAACAGCCTACATATGATAGAAAAATTGTTAGCGTATATAAAAAAAAAAACAATGTCTGGAAAATGCAAACCAGTGCATACACGTAGACATTTTATCTTTTAATTTTAAAACTCAAGTAGTTGCAATGCAAGACTTACAGCCGAGAACAAGGTACTAGGTTCGATTTCTATGTTGAACAAAGTGTTTTTAGGATTTTCCATCAGGATTTTATTCAGTAGGTTACGACACAAATTTGGATTTGTGCCTGGTTGATGGCAAAACATAACCACCACAACTATGGTCCATAGTCCACCCAGATTTCACCAGTAAGGTTGAGGTAAAGGTGTACCATAGTCTATGGTACTTACACCTATAACTAACTGTACAGGAAAATAGAGGCTTAAATATGATGTTTCAAAACTACATACAGGGTGTGGCGTAAGTAGTGGTCCACCGTTCAGGATTCGATGAACCAGATAATTAACTATAACAATTAAAAATTTAAACCATTTATACCCAAGGGTTCCGAAAATATTTCCTTTTTGTCTTTTATTTACGAAATTTCTACCCTTTATTACAAATTTGGTTGTAGTTTCAACAAAAGTCATTAATCTTTCATTTTGACTTCTGTTAATTACTGTTGAATACTAGAGCTACCACGATAAATTATTCAGCTCTTTTGAAGAAAAAGTTGGTTCTTCTCTAATTTTAACCCAGATTTTTAACACACCATCAAGTTCAAGCGATTTTTGTAAAAAAAAACGTACCACATTGTCAGTGCCCATGTATTTAATAATATGCCTACTAAATGCCGATTTCAAAATGATATCATTATAACAGATCCAATAATTTAACAAAAAGATATTCAATTTTAATTGAAGAAAAGAAGATTTTCATTAAACTATTTTTTTAAACTTTATTGCGTTAATACTTACGATATTTGCTAAAAAATGCACTACAGTGTCAATGCCCATTTGTTTAAAAAAAACTACTATAACAGAGTTATGTAGACCTAACTTGTTACTTCAGATATTTGAACAAAGAAAGAAAAAAAAAAACAAATCACTTTATTTATCATTTATTATTAATCTTTGTCATGATTACAATCATTAAAATTAAACGAAATGTTCAAAATGGCCCCCATTCGCAGCAATACACGCTCTGTAACGTCGAATAAACGACCGTTTAAGTCATCGGGCAAACCGGACGGATTTGGATGAAATTTGGCACATCATCATCATCAGCCTATTAATATTCCCACTGCTGGGACACAGACCTCCTCTCTATGAGAGGGAATGGGCTATAATCCACCACGCGGGCCCAGAGCGGATTGGTAGAATGCCACATGTCTTCGAATTTTTTGGTTCTAGGAGCATGTCCTAGAACCAAAAAATTCGAAGACATGTGGTTTCCTCACGATGTTTTCCTTCTCCGTTTTGAGAGCAGTGGTGATGAAATAAATTACACAAAGTAATGCGCCTGTCTGGGTTCGAACCCACGACTCCTCTGACTCCTGGGCCACCGCTGCTCCAAATTTGGCACATAGATTGATAGATAGTTTGTAACCTGGATTACCATATAGGATACCTTTTTATCCCGGTAGTATGATCCTGTGAGACAGTTATCGAAAATCACGCGGGCGAAGCCGCGGGCATTATCTGTAGGTACCAACCAAATGCGGAAATGTACAGATATTCTTTGAAAAAATGTTCTTACGAAACTCGTTATGCATGAAAACATTATGAAAATCTGTACGGACAATCCGACATTACGTGTAATGTTTTGTAAATATCAAGCTTCATGAGAAAGTATTTTTTCGATAATGTCTCGCAACTATGTACTTATAATTGTTGAGTTTTAGCGAGTAATTACTTCACATATGGTGATTAGTGAAACGTACCTACAAACATAGATAGACGTAGACATTGTACCTACTTATTTTGTAAAAAAGTATTTTTAACGTGTACTACTTACAATGATTTGTGGATACTTACATAATATAGATATGATACATAAGCTCACGCCTTTTGCCATGTGGGCAGACAGAAACTATAGAACGCTATCTGTTACGATCCTGACATAAAGCTTTTGCTTCGTCCACGTTCATTAAGGGTGTCAAGTTCCCTTAGTACGAAGCCGAGAGTTGTTGCACCTGTCATTGCGAACATTTTTTTGTTCTAAACGTATACCGTTACGGAGATATTGAAGTCAAAGTTCCAAACGATGGTTTTTAAATATAGGTTTTTCTAGTTTTTCTTTACTTTCAATATATATACGATCTCTGAAGTATGAATCAATGCATCACACGAAAATGCAAATGCAAATACACGAAATTAAAAACATCTACCTTTGCGAAATCACGTTCGGATCAACTCGGTACAATAGGCTTGTGTACTGAAAAAATCTAATTAGTCCGTCAGTTAGATTATCAAAAAATATTTGACCTGTATTTTTTATTTTTTTTTGTTACGTACCTAAACTAAAATTGAAGAAGATACACGCTTTTAAAATTCTCAATACGTCACGCCGTGGTATAATTTTTAGTGCGTTCTGACGTCACGAGCCCCCATTCCCGACTTTTGATGCGTTTTATCTTTGTCAATATTCATTGATTTATAAAACCAAAAAATACGTGTCCATTATTTTCCAATGCGCTAACTGACGGACTAAATAGATTTGCAATTTATTACTGGTGGAAACTAGCTCAACCTAAGTTGAGCAGTTTTTTCCCGAACGTACGTAACTATGGCAACTAGGGGGCAGAACATCCTGGCTAGACGCGGCGATGGTTGATGGAGCAAGGCTTTGACCGAGTGGTAGCCAAGGTTAGGCCAAAGGAACCACGGCCGTCCTAGAGCTCGTTGTTGCGGGATATACCTGGATAAGGGACGCACAGAACCGGGAAGTGTGGCAGAAAGAAGGGAGGGCTTATACCCAGCACTCAGCAGTGGGTGATTCTGAGCAGGTATAATAATTTTCCATTTGTTTCGAATTATCCATCATGTTGCGATCCACCTCTAATTAAAACTGTCACCGTATTTTCACAAACGCTTCGATTCGATTTCGATTCGGGAAGTCGTATGATCTCGCTCGCTTTCGATAGATCAAAAAAGTTAAAAAGACGACTTGTCGAATCGAAGCGTTTGTGAATACTGGTGTTGATGACTTGATCATGGTTCAAAAGAAGCACCAACCGACTACAGTCAAAGGGCTAAACGTAAAGACACCTAGTGATATAGTAACTAATTCTCTACTTAATGCTGTATAGTATCTTCATACGTTTACGGGAGTCAAAGTCAGGATTTTACTTTCAAGCAAATTAACATCCAACTTTGAATTATCCGTTTGTTTTAATCATGCCTGTAGAAGGACGATGACAATAATATCTGTCATGACTTCATGAGGGTAAATTGACAAAGTATGTCAATTCCTTGGCAATTAAGTTTTTAAGAAGTATGAGGATCAGGGTGTGAAGTTCGTCATCCCCCATAGAAAGGGTTCTTCGACCAGATGGGTGGTGTGTCTAATAGTGGGCTAATGTCCGACAGATTCTGACATACTGATTAACAAGCAGAAGGCAGGTCGCATGTTCGGATCCTGACCATTGCACTCTCCTATCAAATCTAAGCAATGATTAGCAGGAATAATTAAAGTCAGTAACCACCTTGCAATTGAAAACTTGTGTACCTAAGCTTACCCAGAGTTTAAAATAAAATGTCTGCCGTTTATTGCCGGTGACATAATGTGAATATAATAACTATGGTGTGACTCGTACTCTGCAATCTTGGACCGCTTCCTGTAATCTGAGGCTATTCCAGGAACATAAGAAAGTTTTGCTACATAGGTATCTATTTTGTAGTTTATAGATAGAGAAAAAGTGTTAAGGTGAATGCTCCAACCAGCCCGCAAAATTCAATTTTTCTTACGTTTCTTGCAATTTGAACGATGAAACGATTTTTTCAAGGTCAATGTCATTGCTAGACCTTTATGAACTTGGAGGGTTGTATTGATGAATTTGATGATTATAAATCTGTAACTACACACGTCTTACAATATTTTAATCATCATCAACCTAGCACTGGCCTGCAAATTGCAAAACACGTAAGAAAATTTGAATTTCGCGGGCTACCCTGGAGCATCAGCCAGTGTGTGTGGAAAAATACTGTTTTTAATAAAGGAATGCCTGTTTCCGCTAACACTAGGTGTCACCTAAATGAGAGAGCGCCTAAATAAAAGTGCATTGTTGAATATTCAACTAGGCCAATCAGTTGGAGGCAACTAGACGTCTACACTATGTTTCTAGTTTGCGAATGAATGGAAGGATCATGTCAGAAGTACTCTGAGAAGGATTCAGTAACCGACTTCCAAAAAGAGGAGGAGGTTGTCAATTCGTCAGAATGTTTTTTTTTGGTGTGTAAGTTCAGCGATCATTCCGAGCCACGTAGGCCGGCTTCGAAGATTATTTTTGTTCTTGTCAATTTCCGGTTAAAAGTTTATCGTCACACGAGTTTTCGACGCACTGTATCGTCTTCAGTTTTTGTTTACGTGAAAAAGAAAAAAAACGTGTCCAATATCTGACTGACTACTAGGGTAGTCAGTCAGATATTGGACACGTTTTTTTTTTAAATAATATAAAAATGTATAAGCTAAATTCAGTAATAATTTTTAGTCATTTGAGATCTACAATTATGAATAAATAAAAATAAAAAAAGAGATCTACATTTAAATTAATTTAAATCATATGAATAAAATGTGCGAAACTTATTCTTATTACCTACTTAATCAATATAAGTCTAGGTACTGCTAATTCTCAAAAAGTTAATTCGTCATTTCTGAAAACACACTTGTTTAAACATAATAATTGGGTTTCCACTGAAAAAGCAAACTTTACATGTATGACATAACCGTCCCAGATATTTATTGGTGTGCCCTAGAAACTGATTGGAAACAAGCCTATTGTTTTCAAAATAGACCATATTTATGTAAATTTTATCTTAAATGCGTAAGGAACTGTACTTCTGTGCCATGGTTACGGAAAACCATGTTGTTTACTTCAGTTTTGTAAAAATGCAGTCATCATCATCATTTCAGCCGAAAGACGTCCACTGCTGGACATAGGCTTCCCTCAAGTGTTGCCACATTGACCGGTCCCGTGCGACTCGCATCCAGCGGATTCCCGCAACCTTCACCAGGTCATCGGTCCACCTAGTGGGAGGCCTTCCAACGCAACGTCTTCCGGTTCGCGGTCGCCACCACTGAACTTTTCGGCCCCATTGGCCATCCGTTCTGCGAGCAATGTGCCATGCCCACTGCCACTTAGTTTGGCAATTCTTCGGGCTACGTCGGTGACCCTGGTTCTCTTGCGGATGTCTTCATTTCTGATTCGATCACGCAAGGAAACACCGAGCATAGCCCTCTCCATTGCCCTTTGGGTGACTAGAAGCCACCCAAAGCAGAGCAAAAATGCAGTAGATTTTTTTAATAAATGAGACTAGGTACCCACACACTATACTGATTAGTAGATAACTATCATCACTCGCTTGCCCTTATCCAATTTATTTGGAGTCATATACTTCACTTGGGTACTTACTTTACTTTATTACTTACTCAATCTCAGAAGTCACCTCGTTTCTAGCCATACCATTCTTTCTTCACACAGTCCATCCATCGTTTAAAATGTGGTCTTCCTCTACTCATAAAACCATCCACAATACGGCGAGACGACAAAAAAAAACGAATTAGTCCGTCAGTTAGATTATCAAAAAATTTTTGACCCGTGTTTTTTCTTTTGTTACGTAAACCAAAATTGACGAAGATAATATGACGCTTTTAAAATTCTCAATACGTCACGCGGTCACGCCTAGGTATAATTTTTAGCTAGTTCTGACGTCACGAGCCCCCACTCCCGAGTTTTGATGCGTTTTATCTTTGTCAATTTTCATTGATTCACAAAAACAAAAAATACGTGTATATTCATTTCCAATACTCTAACTGACGGACTAAATAGATTTGCAATTTTTTGATACTGTCGTCATGCCTATTCCACGTCCATACCACGATAACCCGATTACCACACAACTTTTCAGTTCCCGGCGCCACTTGCAAACATCTTGTAGCCCTATTTGGAATTATCTTAAATCAGATAATGAAGATGCAAGCCTAACAAGTAAACTCTCCTTAGGTACTGCATCATAATTATACATACTTAGATTGTTTTATCAGGTAAACTTCTAAGAATTTTAATTCAGTATTTTGTTGTTGACCCAAGCTTTTGACTCCACAATTATGACACACACACACACACACAACACATTGCTTGGCAATTAAAGGATTGTGGTTTAAGAGGAAACAAACTGCAGATAGATAAGTAAATAATTTCGTACAAAATTTAGTATTAAAAGATAAAACCGAAATGTCTTCCAAAACAAACATGCTCAAACGATAAAATAGATTGAAAATTGTCCTCGAGGTAATAATTTAAATAAAAACTTGGAAGGCGAGTTCAATTTTAATCTTAAAGTGTTTTCATAAAATAATAATAAAATAATAAATATCGCTGGATATTAACACACAGCGCCATCTTGTGCCACACTAAGCAACGAGGCTTGTGTCGTGGACACCAGATAGTTGATATACTACATAGATACTTTTTGTATGTAAATACATACTTATTATACATATAAATATCCATGACTCGGAAACAAATGTCCATGCTCATCACACAAAGATTTGCTCCAACCGGGATTCGAACCCGGAACCCTAAGAACGTAAGGCAGCCTCACTACCGCTGCACCATTTGGGTCGTCAAAAAACGAAAAACGTATCAATGACATGAAAAGTGTTAATAATGTATTGTATTATAAGCAGAAGATAAGTAGCCAGCAAGACGGAACCTTAAATTATGTAAAAACAAGCAATGAATTAAACGAAGCATAAACATGTATTGATTCAAAGAAAAGTCTGAACGTAAGTATATTATCATTGTGCGCATACTAAGAACAAAACAATACTTTGAATCATTCAATTTTTCTCATAACTATCCAAACGGAACCAATAGCAGCACCACGGACTAGCAGCGGTGAAATATTCGCTCCTTGTAAAATACTGGCATTCAGCTGCATCCGCTTATTCTGTACAGTTTTTATGTCTTGTGACTGGGACTGTAGCTACATTTAATTTTCATCTTTGTTTCGACAATTCAAAAGTGCCTGTAACTGGCTTACTTGAAATAAATGCTTTGATTTTGTACCGATCCCAACATAGTTTGGGAAAAAGCTGAGCAGATAACTCATGAACTACACAGCACGAGTACAGTAACATTAACACTGAAAACAGGAAACCATGTTTACTATTTGTTTTGAATTCCCGATGTTTCGGTTCGATTTTCAGTTTATTCGTGATCATGATGCTTGCAATAGGAGCTCAAAACAAATAGTCAACATGGTAAATACATAGTTAAAAAGTTGGTAAAAAGTTAGGTAAAAAGTTTTTAGTGGTGTTAATGACATTGTATAATTATGTGAGTTGCGTAATAATTCGGGTACATAGGTACGTAGTTTTAGCACATTTTTACGTCGTCACGTGACACAAACCAGAATTTCGTATGAAAATTTGGCGTTAACTACGCGACTCATACTCATTACGTTCGTTTGGCCTCACGCTTAGTGACCATGTCAGTTTAAAAACGTATCACAGTACAGTAACTATTTCGAAAAGCCACACCGGCTTTCTCTTGTCACCCACTAAATTAGTGCATTACCAATCGTGAAATAGTTCATTAACAGGTAGGTGAGTTATTTTTAAATAACATAACACCCTGAGCTTAATCACCAAAGCAAAAAGTAATGGCTCGTGGCTAGCATTAATTAGTAACTGAGCGTTGTTAGTGGAAGGCGCGGCGCTTGTGATAGTGAAGAAAGATTCAAACGTTATTCTAGCTTGTCTACCAACATTAGCACTAAAAAAAGCATCTCCATGTATGACAGCGAGGGAAGAAAGAGTGCACCTGTGTCTGCGTACACACTTTTGTGCACTATAATTCTATCTCCCGCGTCCCATGATGGATAGATTTTGTCAGAAATCATATGAATGAAAAACCGGCACATTGCGTGTCGGGCCACGCGCAGTGTAGGGTTCCGTAGTAGCCCGTTATCACAATATGGAACGATTTTAGGTTATTTTTACTACTTCATCTAGTCACTTAAAGGGTTTATTCTAAGGATTTTGTATTTGGTACAAAATTATCCAACACCCTGGAACAAAAATTTGTAAAAATTCAAATGATTTTCCAAATTTTTATTTTACCATTTTGTGGGCATAATTAATATGCACACCCCTACAAAATTACAGCTTTCTAGTACTAACTAGAACGGTCTCTTATCGAAACCTCGGTCAGACGGACGGACAGACGGACGGAAGTAAAAGGGTTCCTTGTCAGGAATATAGAACCCTAAAAATGAGTAAATGGAACAGGACAGGGGGGGATGGAAGGAAAAATTCGTGTTGCGCCTAAAATAACAAGGTTGTCCCTTGTTATATATGCAGGGCAGGAAGATTATGAAAATCTCCCACGTCGTTATCCTTACATCCATTAGATCATTTCTTAGGTAGGTATCCTTTGTATGGGTGACAGGTGGCACCTACATCAAGCTACCTAGCTAACTCTCAATGCCTTACTCAAAGTGTGCTCCGCGGAACCCTAAGGCTCCGTGGAGTCTCTGTAGGGGCTCCACGAAAATACTGGTCATAATTAAAAAATATACCAAAGAAAAATAAGGTTGCAGAAAAAGTTAAGTTACTATACGACAGTCACTAAAATTATGATATTTTTTTAACCAAGTAAATTGTAAAACAGCGAAATCTAGCTGACTAGCTTTGAATCAGTTGTAATAGTAATCCATTGTCAATTCCATTTCTTGTTTTTTTTTTTTTTGTTTTTTATTTTAGGCAACAAACGTATTTTAGGGCTCCGTCAAATTTAAGTTTCCAAAAGGGTTGCTAAAAAAGTTTGAGAACCGCTCTGACCTAGAGCAAGATTTTTCGGTTTGAATCACGTAAATCTAAAATAGATCTAAATAAAATCAAATACCTAACAGAACCATCCGCCCCCATAGATGACCCTCTAACGGAACCGATATGTATGTATACCTAGATCTTGACATTTAGAATTGTAGATAGTATATTATGGTTTAGGTTAGATATATCCATCTATCCCAGGGTTGCCAGATGATAATTTGATAAAGGAGGGCAGATGAATCTAAAAAGGAGGATTTTCTGTAAAAAAGTAGGACATTTAGAAATTAAACAATTTTTATATAATATTATTTTACTTTATTTTAATCATATTTCGCTGAGCTGCCAATTTTTGAAAGAAGTTCTTGGTTTTTTAACAAACAATTTTGAAAATCTTCACATGTCATGTTTTGAAGTTGTATTGAGTAAGAATTAAAGATTTAACTGACTGCACACTTAGTCTATTCCTCTCTTTGCTCCACTAAGCTAAGTATTAATCAGTGAAAAAACTCTTTCCACATTTGCGTTATGTGCGCAGAAACAAAAATAAAACTTGCAGATCTGAGCAGTTTTGAGAAACATTCAATGTTTTTAACACTTTTCAAGTAGATTGTCCACTGCTCGTGCAACCGATTTTGATTTAAGAAATGAAATCAAGTTACAAAATTGATCATGTAGCTTAACATCGTCAATCTCTACACCTCTGATGATCAAGTACTCAATGCATCAAAACTAAATCATCATATGGTTCAAAAAGGTTTAAAAAAGGAGGACTTACAGTAGGTCAGGGAGGACGGGAGGAAAAAAAAACTTGCATAAGGAGGACATATCCTCCTTTTGGATACCATCTGGCAACCCTAATCTATCCTCACAAGTGGCTGGGACCAGCCGTGTTTTTCCACGTCAACCCTCTTGACTTCTATTCCTCGAAAGTTCGAGGTCACTCTGACACTGGACAAATAGTGGCCGTATCGAGTGGACTCCGATTTGGGGATGATAAATATCGTAGATAAATAAACTTCGTTTACCTATATCACGAAAACAACTTTAATGAAAAAAATGTTCTCGAAAGTTTTTTCGATAACCTCTAACAATGTGAAAACTTTTCAAGTGACCAAATATGTAATAGATATGAGCGCCGATGGCCAATTCCGCGGCGGCGGCGGCGTGGCCTGAAAATTTCCACAGCGGCGGCGGCGTCGCGGCGGCCGCGGCGCGGCGTGGCCGGCCGTGGGCCTTAGTTTGTTTTTTTTATTTATCAGGGATAGATTTCTTAAAAATAACAAAAAAAACCGTATTATTCTTACCAAAAAAAGTTTACAGTCTTTTAAATAATAATTGGAGATCACGTTTACTGAAAAATAATCATTTCAGCATTTTGAGCTGAAGTGATACCGAGTTTTTTTAATAGTAGCACTATCCATCTGTATAATAAAAGCTGTAAAAAAAAATCAGAAAATATAAGTCATTCATCATCATCATTTCAGCCGAAAGACGTCCACTGCTGGACATAGGCCTCCCCCAAGTGTCGCCACATTGACCGGTCCCGTGCGACTCGCATCCAGCGGATTCCCGCAACCTTCACCAGGTCATCGGTCCACCTAGTGGGAGGCCTTCCAACGCAACGTCTTCCGGTACGCGGTCGCCACTCCAGAACTTGTCGGCCCCATCGGCCATCCGTTCTGCGAGCAATGTGCCCTGCCCACTGCCACTTAAGTTTGGCAATTCTTCGGGCTACGTCGGTGACCCTGGTTCTCTTGCGGATGTCTTCATTTCTGATTCGATCACGCAAGGAAACTCCGAGCATAGCCCTCTCCATTGCCCTTTGGGTGACTTTAAGCCTTCTGATGAGGCCCATTGTGAGTGACCACGTTTCGGTCCCGTATGTAATCACTGGCAACACACACTGGTCATAGACTTTCGTCTTGAGACACTGTGGTAAGTTGGATGAGAAGATACCGCGCAACTTCCCGAACGCTGCCCAGCCGAGTCGGATTCGACGATTGACCTCTTTCTCGAAGTTAGACCTACCTAACTGGACCGTTTGTCCCAGGTACACATAATCGTCTACAACCTCGAGTGTAGAGTCTCCGATCTTGATAGGAATGGGTGTGACATGGGCATTCAACATGACTTTGGTTTTGTCCATGTTCATTCTAAGACCCACTCTTCCGGAAACTCTACTGAGGTCATCGAGCATTGTACTGAGGTCCTCCATGGTTTCAGCCATGACCACTATATCGTCGGCAAACCGAAGGTGGGTGATGTACTCGCCATTGACGTTAATGCCTAGCCCTCTCCAGTTCAGAACCTTGAAGACATCCTCCAGTGCAGCGGTGAACAGTTTCGGAGATATGACGTCTCCCTGTCTCACACCTCGCTGCAGGAGGATAGGTTCCGAGGCTTGGTCCTGAAGTCGGACTGACATGGTGGCGTTTTTGTACAATAAGTCATTAAAGTACTACAATACATACACCACACTACAATACACGTTTACTCGGTAAAATATTCGATTCGACTGCGTGAGCGACGAGTGTGGCGACGAGTGTGGCGAAGCGACTAGCCTAACGAATTACGGAGACGCGGCGCGTCGAGCGGTGCGTTGTGCGGCGCGGCTCGCTTTCAACATCGACGATTGACGATGTATGATAGCGTTTACTGAGAAGCGATTATAATCGCGTTTGCTGAAATGCAGCGTTGCCCGCCGCAAGCACCGCCGCGGACAACGCAGCGGTGCACGTGGCTTCACACGGGCAAGTAAAAATATATCGCAGATTACACCGCCTCTCTGTAAACGGGAAAACGCACAATGCGTCGCATGACGCGCCGCACAACGCGCCGCGTCTCCGTCTCGGTCGGCCCGCGTGTGCGAGCGAGAAAGCAAGATATGACTCGTCGCTCGTCGCGACGGCGCGCCGCGCCAGGGTTGCCATCCATACGAGGTTTCTCTTACAAATACGAGATTTAGAGGTCCTAGTACGAGGTACGAGGTCACATCCATCCTCGAACGAAATTGTACGAGATTCATTGACACAAATATTAATTTTGTTCGTGGATACATATTATAATTTTAGAAACCCTAATTGGAAACGACATACACTGCTGCTTTCACTGAAAGTTATAAGCAGCCCAGCATTTAAAGCAGCAGTGAACATCGTTTTCCGGCAATCGGACGGGCGGTAGGGGATCGACGCAGTTGACCGTTAATGCGCGCAGCGCCTGCGCGAAATTCAAATTTTCTTACGTTTTTTGCTATTTGCAGGCCAGTGCTCAGCTATCGTTGTATGTTGATTAAAATATTTGAATAAACCAATAAACCTATTTCTTCAACTCTAGCTCTAGCTCTGGTGTTGTGAGTGTGATTGCATTTCATAATAATGGAAACAAATGACAGTAGTGACGTTAATAGTGAGCGGTCGGCTACTCCACCCCGTAAAGATGTTAAAATGGGTGGTTGGACAGCGAAAAATAATGGTATCACCATTATTTTTCGCTGTCCAACCACCCATTTTAACATCTTTAACCAAAAACGTTCATCGACTTTATATTGAAATTTAATTATCTGATCTACGATAAATATTATACCTATTATATATACCTACCTATTCATAATAAGTATATTTTGTTTGATTATATTTGTAACCTAAACAAGGTGTTACAATGTTTTGTTTTTGGAAAAATAAAGTTCATTTTAATATTGTCTATCTTTTACTAATTAAAACTAAACTTGTGTCACAATTAAAAATATTGTCGTAAATAAATGGTTGAGTGCATATTTTTTTTATGGTGTGTACGAGGTTGTGTTGCTTATGTACGAGATTTTGGACCATGTCTGTACGAGGACAAGCCGTCGACGTCTTGCCACCCTGCCACGGCCGCGCGTGTATTCCCGTTCGTCCCCTCGACTTCGTCCCCCGAGGGGGACGAACGGGAATTCGTTATTTATTTTCCCGATGGTCCCTCAAAATTTTTTGGGGGGACGAATGGGAATAATTTATTAATTCTTTTTTGGGTCTATTGCTCCCACTAAATAATATAAGACTGGTGGTTTTAATTGGTAAAAAAACAAAATTGAAATAAAAATCAGTCATTTATTAAGGAATAAAAATCACAGTAAAAATCACAGAATCAACTTTGCGATAACTCGCAATATTTTTATATATAATATTTTTTTAATTATGAATAAAATTCTCCATAAAACTAAAAATTATGATTTAAAAATCTGTGTATACAGATTACAATAAAAAAAGTCTGTATTATATTACAATTAAACACTACAAACAGACTTTTTACCATTCAGGTTGTTTCCTTTTGAAATATAAGTCACTATTTTTCGTAGAGTTGCTTATATGTATGGTGGCAAGATTTTACGTTTTACGTTATGTAAGTGATTAGAAAAGTTTACTCATTATTTTAACACATAAATAGGGTCAGTAAATTATCACACTTTCAAAAGCAAAATTAAATAAAATACCTAAAATATCACGAAATCAAGATAAAAATAACAAAAAAAAACTTATCGTACTAATTTTTAAAAAGTCACATTTGCTTATATGTATAGGTATACGGTGTCACATTTTTGTGTTACATATTGTATAAGGAATCAGAACAGGTTACACATTAATTTTACATATAAATAGCGTCAATTAGCACAATTTCAAAATCAAAATAAAAAACATATACAAAATCAAAGTGAAAAAACATGAACACAAAACATCATAGAGGGTAACAACAATAAAAAATTCACAAGTATTGAAGAAAGTAGTCGAGGTCATAACAGTAGGCAGTAATAATTATTGCACACAAAGCCTAGAGATTACATCAACGTACACAACCATCGAGCACTTTACTTATTATGATTAATACCTACGTAAGTTTTTCTAAAAAATGTCCTACAGTTATTTCTGAATTAAGAAGTTGCATTTGGCAATCCATAATATATTGGTCTGTCAAGATTGAATGTAGCTTACGCCGTTTTGGATTTTGTTTTGCTTTCACGCTGTATAAGTTAGAGTCTTGATGTAACACCGTAAGCAATTTTAAAATATTAGGTTTTTTTTTGCCTATGGCACTATTTAATTTAAAATGCCACCCTTCGGCAAAGTTATTAGTACGGTGTCGTTTTCCAAAACTGCACCACACTTTTACGAAATTCGATTGAAGCCACTGCGATAGCATGTATTGCCGAAATTTTTCACTTTGGCTATCACCGGGGCTTTCGCTAGCGATATAAAACCAGCCTTCAAAAATACGTTCCTCTGGTAATAATGGAAGCACCGCACTTAGGGCTACTTGACGTCTTAATTTTTTGTTAGATTTAATTCACGGCCTTTCCTCCAAATAGCATTATTAAAATGGTAATAACAGCCGTGGATACTTATCTCTGGAAAAATTGTACGCATAGCAGACATAGCTGCTTCTTCAAAATCACTGGTAAATGATGTAGGATTCCAATCGTTGATTTGAGATTTAACAAGTCTGAAAAGTATCTCGTATGTTTCTTTTTTACGGTTTGACATTAAAGCGTAAAATAATGGCGTCATAGCTGTGCTTTGATTATTACTTCCTAAATCACCATGAACGGTGTAGAGCTGTTGGAATGGAGGTGGACAACTCTTAAATGTACCGTCACCAAATATATTTTTTAAAACTATCAATTTTTCTTTAGCTTCTTGGGAACAAAAAATGAGTAAGCGTGTGTTACCGTAACAGTAATCTGCTAACAAAAATGATTGAAATTTTTGAGGAACCTCAACCGTTTTAACGTCATTGAAAGTGATTTTACTCATATTATAAGTGCTATTTCGATGGCGATACAAAGTGCTTTTGATGTTTGCAAACTTAGGAATATCTTTGGGTAAAGTTACTTTATCAAGTCCTTCGTCCAAAATTTTCGAAATTGTTGAATTAAAGGCGGCTGGTACGCAAGGTACATCATCAGAAGTTATATTTTTCTTGCATTCATCAATATGAATGTCTATTATGTTTTTATTGAAGTCCGGTGTACAGGATGTGTGTGTGGTTTCTTTCAAAATTTGATCATTCTGCAATAAACGTGCATAATTTATTTACCCATTGTCTGGTTTTGCATGAAAAAAGAAGTCAAAAAAGTAGGTACTTACTTTTATGGTTAAGGTCCCACTGCACTTATTCTTTCTTCTAAGATGACATTCCCATACAACAGCTCCACTTTTGTTTTGCCTTTTCCTTAAAAATTGGTATCCAGCACGCAGAAGCACGATTCCACCTTTCCTTTGTATATACTGCAAACAGCTTCCTGTACTACCAGAGGGACCAGGATGCGCTTCTTGTGACATTGTTAAGCTCTAAAAAACAGGAGACAACAATTACACACTTATTAATATAATTTAGAATGATATTTAATATATAAAATTAAATACTAAAATTGAATACAAATATTGATACCGTACATTATTAGCATAAATTAATAAGACATGAGACAATATAGTATTGACTATAAACAATCTAATAATATTTGTAACTTACAAAAATGTAGGTACTTACATCAGTAGTTTTCCGCAGAACTCGTGTCGAATATATATTATTACATTAACACCCGTGCACTTTCATTGCTTTGTCAACACTAACCCGACCGGTCTAATTTAAGGATAGGAAAGGGAGAGAATGTCAGGTAAACCAATAGGATTTACGCAAATAACACAATGTTATCGGCACTCTTTTGTTAACTACCAGAATCGCCGGCGCTTCCCGTCAGAGTTGCTATATTTAGTGTAGGTAAACATAATGAAACAATGATAAACTTAGGATACGTTTTATAATTCATAAAAAAATAGAGAAGAATTTTGTAAAATAATGATTAAATCTAACGAAGAAACTAATTTAAAAGTAAACTACGAAACATCGAATAAACATATTTTCTGCACAAATCTTTTTAGTGGGACGAATGGCACTAATCGAAGAACATATTCCCATTCGTCCTCTCTTGAATTAGGATTGGGACGATCGGGAACAAATTAAATATTATTTTTGTAAATTCCCGTTCGTCCCCCTCGGGGGACGAAGTCGAGGGGACGAACGGGAATACACGGCGCCGCGCGCTGCACTCGGCGACGACGCGTCGACATGAACTCACGGCGACGGGCGGCGGGCGGCGCGCGGCGGCGCAAAGCTTAATTATATCTAATATGTATAGGTAATGGGTGTTAAAATGTTTATGTTTCTGTATGTGGATAGTTCATATTAGGTATCCACTGTCGCTATTATCTATTATTATTTAATTTCAGTATTAGTTATCTGTTACAATCAAAATCATGGAGAAAGTGTGAGTAGGTACCTTAATAAACTAAAAATACTAACATCACGATTCATAATGACAATTTCGTAAATAAAAAACGTTAATAATCGATAGGTACCTACACCGTACAGGCGTGTTTCTGGGTAAAAGGGTGGGGCTCACAAAATTTGTACCATAACGCACTAGAAATTGTAACACACAAGTTCGTATGCAACACACGGGAAATATTGTAACACGCTGGAACTCTATAAAGGCAGGATTACAGTACCAACATTTTACTAAAAAAAGTCTTACCACATTTACGAGTACCTAATGATGACCATGTGTGGGATATCAAAATAAAGGACTTGAGGAGAAAATTACAAAATATAAGTCAGATGTGTTAGTGTTATATTTTTAAACCAAGCAAGCTTTTTGCACTATTTTTTTTGTTTGTTTTTGTTTTGTTTCTACTCAAATGGAAATAAATCTCAATGAAATTGAAATAATTATTATGTTTATAATTAAAATTAAAGAGGAACTTGCTTTTCTTAACGTTAGAAATATTATTACAATCAATAACAAATATTAAAATTATCTAAACGACCACGCCATAGACCTAGCCCGCAAAAATAAAACTTTCCAGACTTGCAAATTGCAGCTCTGTCGGTTTTGTGTCGATCATTTTTCTCTCCATTGTTTTCTTAGTTATAAGTGCTCTTCGGGGTCAAAATTTGAGATTCTTATACTCGTTTATGCACACGCAAGCAAAAATTATATCCCCTTTTTGGACTCCACCGCAGTCGGTTAAAGACAATGTAAGCCAAGCTTAATGCTATCCAGTGTGTTACGTAACACACCATAACACACCGGAGCGAACACACGAGAACATTTTAGTGTTTATTTGATTATAGCAGCCGCAAATTCAAAGTAATTTAGGAAATAAATCCATAATATACGCAATACAAAGGTATTTATTCAGTATCTGTAATTCATTATAGTGAAAAATAAACACTTCTCTTGAAAATGCTGTTTAGTATCCAATAATTTCGATGAACAAAAGCACCCCAACCAGTCACCTCACTTTTGTGGGTAGACTAAAATGGTTGACATTAAACTGACATTTGATAGCTGTTGCTAAATGGTGCTGCCACCCTACAAAACAAGTTGTGGCGGGATTATGACTAAAATACGAAAGTTAACGTGCAACACATTACTTGTAACACACTAAAAGATTTTAACGGACATTTTTTAAATTTGTTGTATTTTAAGTAATTGTAATATTTTGCGAGATTTTCTGTCAAAGTACTTTATATAAACTCCCTTAGTAACAATAAAGACAAAAAGAAATAACATTAACAACGTAATAAAAAAATAAAAAATCAATCATTGTTGACGGACGGTGCTGGGACATGTAGGTTTTGTATGGAGCAAAAAAATATCAAAAGTTTGATGAACTATAATTTTGTGTGTATTGAAGATTTGTGTATTTTATTTACACCCATCCCTTTGTCATGTTTTAAATTAATTTAAACAAATAAAATAAAATTATCTAAAAAAAACATTAAAAACATACTAAAATTTAGGGGCAAACAGGTGACCGCGAATTTTTTTCAAGAGGTACATCTTTTTGAGCCCCACCCAAATAATGTAATTTGATGATTTATTTTTATTTGCTTCTTTGGCTGCCTGAATAAGGTGCTAAACAGTATTTTGTCAGGCTGAAACAAGGTGCGCGCTTTCAACGGTTGGGTCATACCGGTTTTGATGTATTCTTTCGGCAAACTCAAATTGACTCTAACAGAACTTGATGCCCTGGATAGGAGGGTCCGCGCACTGCTGACCGCAAATCGGATGCATGACACATGGTTGTCGGTGATGAGGCTGTATACATACATACAGCCTGATACCTACTGACCTGCAAATTGCAAAAAACGTTAAAAAAATTAATTTCGCGCATTTTGTACAAGGCGATCGAATAGCCAAGTTGACTTTGACAATGACAATGACTTATCTTAATGCTGCCTTCGGCTTTTCACAGAACAGCGAGCGTCAAACAGACACTATTGCTATATAATGACGAACGATTTTGTAGTCGAAAAGTTGTGTATACCTTTTATACAACCTTTCGACGACATAATCTTTATACTTAATAAGTAGACCGTACGTTTAAGCGTCTAAAATCATTTGGTTAATTTACTACAACTACTACAACAGCCCATAACGTCCACTGCTGGACATAAGCCTCTCACATGACGGGAGGAATTTTCCGTAATCTCCACGCTTGGCAGGCGGATTGGAGATCGCAGTGATGAAAGACTAACAGAAAACGCTGCTGCCCATTCTCTGGTCTACGGAGGCGCAAGGTGTTCTGCCTCAGACATTAGTCGCCTTATACGACACCCGTGAGTGTAATGGGTTGGTTCTATTCTACTCTGCCGGATACCACACGGCTAACGGCGCACGGCTTTGGTTAATTTAGTAGATGGTAAAGTGTGGTTGCAAAAACTCCATGTCCATCTTGAGAAGTTAATAAGAGGAGTCCTTGTTTCGAACACTGTGTTAATTTTTCCAGCAGCGAAAAGGTAGGTACGATTTGATTAGGGAAAATCTTTGTTTGCGTGAGCTTGGGCAAAGCTCGGGTAGCTTTGACCAGGGTGACAAACCACAAAAAACAAGACGTGCGTGGCGCTTAGGATAAAATACTTCGATGTTATAAAATAGAGTCTTTCAAAAGACTTTGTTATGAATCCCCAATTAAGAAGTGTCATCAACAAATTCCTAACCTAATTTAAGTTCAAAACAAAACAATAATCACTGATACCTACCTCTGATTGTTTGTGATGATGGCAAATTAATCGCAATATAGAATGGTCAGACTGCCCGGCGACGGCGACGTATCAAACAAATGAATCAATGAGCCAATGTATGGGTTGGAGGACCTATACAATTGATCCGGGACAATTAATGACCCAGGTCCCAACATGAACCCCCTGTGAGACGTTTATGTAGTACCTACCTAGGCATTTCGTGTTTACGAATTCTGATTCTGACTCATGTTCGTATCTAATGCTTTTGGCTTTGATTCTTTAATCAGTCTGTCTTCGACAATACCTACTATTCATCGATAAAGAAAATTGTAATCGCAAAAGATATTGTTAACTAATTTACAGAATTGAGAAAAGTCACCAATCTCAGTGAACGCTGCTCTACATTCCTCACCTCCTTGCTTGGACTTTCTGTTATCAATATTGTTTGTTTAATTGGAAGAAGTCGTAATTTTGAACGGGAAATTAAGAATTTGGCAAAGTACCTCGCAGAGGATGACTGAATAGTTAATTACTTGAGACTTAATTTCCCGTACAAAATTCCTTCCTAGCCTAGCAGGATTTAGGTACCTACTCTTGAGTTATGGTGCGAGGCAATTTTTCTAAAGACTTAATTTCCCGTACAAACTTCCGCCCTAGCCTAGCAGGATAACTGTTATCCTGCTGTTAACCTGCTAGGGAACACTGCTTTAGTGTTCTGTGGAAGTTCTTACAGTAAGTCAGTGCCAGGACGGAGAACTGTGCAATCGAGCGACTGCAGCAGCTCCCAAGGTTTTTGGACAGTTTCTGCTCTGTGTTTACTACTGTCTCACCGCTATCGAGTACGATACGAGTAAAGGCATAAAATAAAATAAAACTCCGTACTTCTGCATCTAGGATACCTAACCAATTGGCACTTGCTCAACGCACCTTCCGCTTCCGTAACCCTGACTTCTCTAACAGGGTCAGGCATCTCGTTAGTATGATGCACTGGCACAGAGTCAACTGCACGTGTTTCGTCGACGGGTCAAACATGGTCCTACAACTAATTGAATATTGATTACTGGACAGATGAATTTAATTGTCTTGTTTGTAATCTGGACAATTGAGCAACTAGGAGGTTGGAAGAGGTAGGTACTATAGAAAAAATATGTGTTTTGAATGAAGCCAATTAAAGTGTTTTTTGTTTGTCATCTCATTGTAGAGGCATTGTTATATACTTACCAAATGTTTCAAATACTTAATTCGCCTTATATTTTAGAAACATCTTGGTGTTTATTTTTGCATTCAATCAATCGGCCTAGAGTCCTAGACATTTCCTGTGTATTCAACTGCATACCAGTATTTTACATGGAGTGACTGCCTGCCAGATGCTAGGTCTTCTTCTTAGCGTGTCGTGAGTCAGCCTGATTTTGACGACGAGTTTGGCACTTTCAGTAGCATCCATCAGCTACTGTGATGTACAAACAACAGGACGGGTAGGACATACCATACCCTACCACTTAAAATAACACTTACAATACACTCCAGTGCAAGGTCATCTATGAATCTCCACATGGTTTTCTTTGCTTAGGCCAACCTGTGTTCGGAGTCTATTTAAAGACTTCCTGGGTAGCCTTGGCCCCTCGTGTCCAGGTATTAGGTCCAAAAAATACTTCTTGATTATAAGGGTTCTTACAGACGAGCGGCACAACTGCAAGCGTCGACGGCAGTCGTCGACAGGTGGCGACGCGCGACGGCTGCAGTTGGCAACGTACCGCTCGTCTGTAAGAACCCTAAGACTGCATGATGTCAAAATTTCGGGTTTGCCTACGTGCATATTCGCTGTTATAGTGCATAATCTTTGCTATATTAGTACCTATTAACTTTTTGCATAGAAGACAAAAGGAAAAATTAAACTAAAATCACAAAGGAACCTAGTTTTAATCTCCAAATACCATTAAGAATTAGGTAAAAGACTGGTTTATTCTACTTGATTACCTACTTAGGTAAACAATGATTAGCAAAGTTCATTAACATAGCTAAGTATCGAAGTATTAGCTTTTTAATTAATTTTGATGTAATTTTAATGCTATAGTCTAAACTCACGTGATTAACACGAGTAATCATGATGATCAAAGCTTGTCGTTGGGGAAATTAGAGTAATTGATTGCCTTGTTGGTCTCGTGGTTGCAACGCAAGCGTTACTGCTGATCATAAATAAGGTCCTGGGTTCGATTCCCGAGTCGCGCAAAGTGATATTCGCTTTTCCACCAAGAATGTCCCAGTAGCTCTCCACCAGTTGCTGCTTAAAACATAACTGGCGAAATGTGGGTGCCCTGTAGGGCACCTACCTCTTCCTAGCCCTTCCGAGATTACAATTGTGATGTTTATCGTTACAGTGGTTCTACCAGTATTCTCGTACGGCACGGCAATAGGATGGATCTCTCCCATGGGCCCCCGGCTCATGTCGGAGGACACCCCAGCCTCGGCCCCCGTGCATCCAGACACCATATCGTGGATGGCGTCAGTGGTGTACCTTGTCGGAACTCCTACTGTGTTCTTCTTTGGCTACATTGTGGATAACTATGGAAGGAAGAGGGCTTTGATGTTTACGTCGTTTTCTATGGCTGTAAGTGTATTTTGTATTTTTTTTTCATAAAATTAATAATAGTAATTTTGCATGTTCCTGTAATTTGGTAGACAGATGATAATAATACGCTATAAAAAAGTATTGTTTGGAGCTGACAATTGTATTTTGGGCTGCGTTCATAAGTTTTGGATGGGAAGCCATGGTCAGGCATCACCTGCATCAGATTTTGTGTACGAAAACTGTAACTTAGAAATAAATAATGCCGTATTATTATGTTTTAGTAGATCATCTTTTCAAACTTCTGGCTTGTTATACATAAACGTTTGGGAAACCTGTTTCCCAAATATTTCTACTACAGTATAGACTAACTAAAGCTACATTTCCCTTTCCAGGCATGTTGGGGTCTAAAACTCTATTCAACAGAAACATGGGCTCTCATAACTGCCAGAGCAATAGTCGGCCTCGGCGTCAGCGGCTCCTACGTAGTCACACCTCTCTACATCAAGGAGATCAGCGAGGATTCCATCAGGGGTACTCTTGGGAGCCTTGTGGTGCTGTCGCAGAACTTGGGGAATCTTTTTGCGTACGTGATGGGGGAGTACTTAAGCTACAACGCCATGCTGTGGGTGTGTTTAATCGTGCCAATCCTGCATCTGTTGCTGTTCACTACGATGCCGGAGACACCTTCGTATTTGTTGAAGTGTGGAAAAGTTGAGGTGAGGAGTTGGTTTGTTTAGCACATTTGATTTTTAAGGTTCAAGAGAAAATAGAACACAATCTGTTATGTCCATCAGTCACAGAGGTTTTTCTCGAGATTTATGCAACGTAGAAATTTAAATTTTGGCGTAAAGTTTAGTTCTCGATGACGTGCACACAGATCCGTTGCTCGATCAATCTCTCGAATAACGGAAGAAAATCGAATAATTCACGTTAAGTACCAATGATACGAGTCATCCGAATGGAGCCGACACACCTAAGCCCCGACATCAGCAATTTTCGTACGAAGTTGATATGCCGACACGCCTGGTGGCTTTAAATTGGTGTGTAGGCTCTATAATAAGTCTTTAAATACTGAGATTCTGCCTACATATTATGTTTTTAAATACATCCAAAATGGTTATTAGCCACTAAAACACTGGTAAACAAGTGTAAACACTTCACAGCTAGATGGGCCTAGGATCTTAGAAATATCACAAAAAGTGTGCTAAGAAGCAGTTTGGGAAAGGCCTAAGGCCTGCAGTGGACTACGAAACGCTCAGTTTATTGAACACACTAAGGTCATAGCCAGCTCTCCCTGTACCTAGCATTAAGCAATGGATTCTACCTACATAAGTACTTATTTCAAACCGCATCTGCCATATCCATCTGATGCTTACACCGTGGCCGTAAAGAGATCTAACACACCTACTTTAGAGAGGTAATAAGAATGTCATAGAAAAATGTGATATCATGTCTCAGTAACGCATTGAAGCAATTATTTGTATTTCTTTTGTCGTTACACTAGAACTGAGAAATGAACAATATCCAGTTGTCTCTTATACGCAGATTTTGTTCGTGTTGACCTGTTTCATCATCTGCGTAACCTTTTCCCTACTTTGTATAGAGCGACATCAAACTTCCACAACCCAGTTAGTATTGGGTAACAGAATACCTCTTGGTAAGACTGGTTGTCACATCTATCAGCTTTAAATGTTCTTATCCTTTAGGAAGCTCGTGATGCTTTAGCGTGGCTGCGATGCCGGGAGCCATCCGAGCCTGCTGTGGACAACGAGCTTCAGAAGCTACTGGTTGAGCTGGAGCAGAGCAAGTCAGGCAAACTGAGCGACGCGCTCAAGACACTCAGTAAGTAGGACATTGAGTAATTCTTACCTACCTTGCCTTTTCTCAACTATGTAGAGTCGAGGACTTAAATTATACTACACATATGTACTTATAGTCCTCGACTGTACAGACGCCAGCACTCAAGCTACTAAAATCTGTCAAATTTCTTTAATAGAGTTTCAACTTTATCGCTAAAATATTAGGTTCAAGGTTGATTGGAAAAATTTGACAGTTTCGGGTAGCTTGATGTGCTGACGTCTGTAGACGTAAACTTGGCTACGTCCATCCGTCTTATGACGACAAGCCGTGTCGACGGCGCGTTCGTGTTCCACGCGCGCCTCAAAGAGATGTCAGCAAAAAGGAAGGGGTCCGCAAGGGCCAAGGCCAGAGCGGGAGGGGTCATTTGATGATTTCTCATCCGAAAAAAGAAAGAAAATAACTTGTACCTATACCTGATTTTTCAATACCAAAGCTAGCTGCTTATTTTAAATGCCCCCAATTTGCAAATTATTGGTTAAATTACTAGGTAGTACTTAAAAAAACGGTAAAACCTTCTACAAAGACACAACTGAACATCAAGCCGCATAGCAACAGACCTCCTTAGACCCAGTCATTACTGTCTGTGTGCTCAGGCAAACGGTAACAGTAACAATAAGTAAACGACTGGTCACCGTAGTGGCTACCGGACACCCACCGGTAACGGGACGTAGGGCAAACAGCCGGGAGCCTATGTTTGTCCACACTAATGCTCTCGACATGACCGTCTGTGTTTAACTAACTTATAAATAGGTTTTTGGGTTAGAATAGACCTTTTTCCAGTTTGAGGAGAACCTGTTTTTAGTAACACTTGTGCTGTTTAAAAAACGAATGGTTTTATTGACTGGTCTAAGTTTTCGATGGTTACAAAGTTACCCTACATAAACTTAGTGATCATGACCAATTTCGCTAGTTAACGCTTTCTGGGATCTCAATCTGTATAAGAATTTAAAGATACGCTAAGCTTACCGAGCAGCAACCCGTCTTACCAAGGGATGCCGTATTTCTCAGTACTAACTGGGTTGTGGACATCAGATAGGCAGTCGCTCCATGTAAAATACTGGTGTTCAGCTGCATCCGGTAAGGCTGGAAGCCGACCCCAATAAATTTGTTAAAAGGCTAGGCAGATGATGTGCGTGAGTTTTCGTGTTTACCTATCTACTCAAACAAGAAAAGCCGCGGCAGTACGTCAGTGTAGCTTGTCTCGCTTTGTGTACATTCCCACGTGAGTCGACGCTTTTAACACGCACACAGCGGCAACCGTTATGAAAAGCTTCCGATAGAAAGAACTTACGATTTTGTAGATGCTTTAATAGGTGGGACTTTATGGTAGGTAGTAATATTATGTATAAAAATGTATGTATATTTTATTATATTTTTTATAGAAAAAAAACCTGAAGTTCGTGTCGTAACACGAACAGTGAAGGGTTCCGAAGTCAGGTTAAATATAATAGAATTTTATTTTGTAAATATGGGAACCTACCTAACACACAATAATTAACGAAGCCGAAAGACACTTGTTCTCCCGCCCGTCATTGCGATATTTTTTTTATTCTGGACCATACCTGGGAACCTTCTAGTTACAGTACAGTAAAGTTCGATTTCTCAAAAACCACCCAGTTTGGTCCCGAGTTACCGGCGTCAAAATTCACACACACCGTTTCTGGTTGACTGTTAACCCGGTAATGTACATACCGTGGAACCGGGCAACCGTGCCGGTCGTATTTATGCGACATTTTACCCGTTTTTTTTGGCTGCGAGCCGGGCGATGATAAAATTCCCTTTATGTTGCGTCCTGCATCCGCCAGATATGAGCTTTATCGAAAATATTGTGCTTTATTTTTGTTGCGAAAAAAGTTTTATCTATAGGTTGGGTTGATTGCATTTACATATTTTATGGATGTGTACGTACTAGGATTCTGAAAATGTTATCAATCTGATACTATGATCAGGGTAATCTGAGCTGGATTTTTTAATTGGTTGATAGAATTAAAACGATACCCAATCACATAACAAGGTATTTGATAATCCGGGGTTGCGGGACTGTCCGGGGTTGCGGAACTGTCCGGGGTTGCGGGACTGTTCGCAAGAGATACCGTGACCCCGGAACACAAAGGGCGATGAAGGAACATGGATGGGTTTTAGTCAGTAAAAGTCTGACACTCCCTCCTGCTCCGCCCAGAGCGGGAGAAGTCATTTGATGATTTCCCATCCGAAAAAAAAAAAAAAAAAAAAAAAGGCCGGAATTTCCGGCCTTAGTGTTACTTATCTTCTTCTGCATGTCGATGGACCCAAATTATATCCGACCAGTATGTAAACACCAGCACGGCTTCGGTTAATGGTAGGCGCAGGTAGGTGTGCAGTATGGGCAGAAAAAGAGGTAGCGCATATCCTGCAGAGGGGTTCTACGCTGACATTCGATTTTGGATGGGTCATTTGGCCAGATTATTTCTGCAGCGGCCAACCTGAGCCCGCAATCGGACACAGTGTTACTGAAAACGAGCAACAGCATCAGCCACTCGTTGGTTGGTATTTACACTTTCCCTAACTAAACCTTTCTTCCTCAGTAACAGACCGCAGTACCTTCCGCGCGTTCCGCATAGTCCTCATCATCACAGTAGCGAGGGAACTGTGTGGCTGTCTCGCCGTCCTTCACTTCGCATCGACCATCTTTAGCAAGGCCAGCGCAGGAGTTTTGCTTACTGCCAATCAACAGGCTGCAGTGCTGGGGCTAGTTCAATTCGTGGGGTCTTGTACAGCCTCTAGTCTGGTGGAAAGAACTGGGAGAAAGGCGAGTGACTTTGATTCTTATGTTACGGCAGGAAGGGTTCCTTTAGTAAGGTTAGCGCTGGAGCCTTGGTTATTGCCAATCAGCAAGCTGAGATGAGGGACTATGATTCTATTCTATTCTGGTAGAATCAGAGAGATATGCTTTGAGGGGGGATCATCTTTGGCTAGGTTAGCTCCAGCGGCTGCCGACTGGTGTGGGCCTAAGAAACTCCATAATTATGAAATGACCCTGATGATGTTGATGTAAACCTAGTCATCCGTTGTCTCGACAAATTGCACCGACTACCTAACAACATGGTTAAAGGAACTATGGATTGTCAATACGGACCTCTCGTGAGAAATATAAGCGTTTGACTAAGAACTACGAGTGACTAATGGCGAAGAAAATATAAGTACATTATATTTCTTAAATGTGCCGTTTTTCTCTCCAGCCTCTACTCGGCACAACCTGCCTAGTTTCCGGCATAGCGATGTGTGCCCTCGGCGCATGGTTCTACGCGCACGTCGGAGCGGTCACCGAGACCGCGTCGTGGCTGCCCATCGTCGCGCTCTGTCTGTGCATATACTGCGACGCAGCCGGCCTGCAACCTGTGCCCTTCGTTATTATGACCGAGATGTTCTCTTTCCAGGTTTGTACTCGCGAAATTCTATAGCATTATACCTGTATACATCGAAGGGTTAGGTAAATCTGTCCCCAAAATGGGTTTGAAGCAGAATCAAAATAAGTACTACTCAAAATGGGGGTGTGAATTTTATCACAATTGGTAGGTCAAAATAAAAACCGTGTGCTTACTATGTTTTTACTATTTTGTAAGAAAATAATCTTTTTCATAAAAATTGCCACTGTAACATTTTTTTTTTCTAATATAACTAAAAGTTTGTTATATTTTTTATCCAATTGATATCTTTTTATTTAGTAAGCAAACGGTTTCATTTTGATCCATTGTGATAAAATTCACACCCATTTTGAGTTTTGAGAAGACTTTTTGAGAAGTGCTAATAAGAGAAGTAAACATTTTGCAAACTGCACATTCTGCGTCAAACCCCCCAAAATTACACTCGCATTTTGTCAGTTATTTTGAAGTCCCATGCATTAAGGGGCGAGCTTGCTCCGAGCTGCTACTGAGAAATTCCTGGTGGAAAACCCAATAACACTGCTCGACATGACGATCGAACTCAAGACCTCATTCATGTTCAGCAGTCAGTAGCGCCTGTGATCACTATTACAACGACGCAGTTGAGCAGTCTTTTATAAGATTTCATTTGGGTGGGAGATACAGTCTTCAGAGGTAGATTTTTTGTCACCAACAGACATTTGGTCATTTTTGTCAATATTATTATTTATTTATTAATCAAAGATGGTAAGTAGACTTAAAAACTAAGCCCCACAAAACCGTTGTAATGTTTTGACTGTGGGAGTCGGTGAGTCTCTAGACACTCATACTTATACACTAATAAGATAAATTTAAGTTTATTTCCGACTACATATTTTTTGTTAGCATATTTTGGTCCCGCAGGCCCTAGCTCAAAATTGAATGACTCAGAGCAATGGACTTACACTGACATCTAGACTCTTCTTCATAACTGTTAAAAGATGGCTGACAGCTGATCCTGATACAGTCCAATTTACCTTACCTACATAGAAATTATTCTGAAGGTCGAATTGTGTTAAAACTCTGTTAAAATCTTTTCTTTTCCAGCTACGCGGCACCGTAACAGCAATAGTGATCGCATTTGCCTGTGGCCTCATGTCAGTGGAACTACGAGTGTTCCAGCCAATCGCGGCTTCCGTAGGCCTGTACCTCATATTCTGGCTGTTCTCAGGTGTATGCCTAGTCAGTACTATTTACATAGCCTTAGTAGTCCCAGAGACCAAGATGAGGTCCCTAGATGAAATCTATGCGGAGATCGGAGGCAAGAACAGCAAGATAAAGAGTAAAGAAAAAGACTGCGAAGCTGACGTCACAAAACTGTAGATAATGACGTTAAGTGTCATATCGGTATTATTTTGAGGTTAGGTTGTCGCTTGTAAAAGTGCTTATTGTTTGCTAGAGTGCTCTATGGATCTTCTGGCGTTCGAATGATGTTGACAAGAGCGCTGGTAGTTAAAATTTCTGTATTTATGATACTGATACTGTTGGCCTGTCATCCAACTGCTGGGTAAAGGCTTCTCCTCATGACTTCCAGTGTTTTCGATCCGGGACCAAGGTGCTCGTTGGTTTTGCCCAGCTCGTTCCGCAATCTTCTACGAGGTCAGTATCAAGGCTCTACAAACTGGCTCTTTTGGCCCACAGTTCATTGGACATGCGGAGAACGTGGCCAGCCAGTCCTATCAGCTTAGCGCCTTTTGAGCAACGAGAGTAATTTGTCTTAGAGCGCAGTGTGGTGTTGCGAGTTGCGTATAATAAGTCGGTTAACTTGACGCCTAAAATGCTGCACATTGGCAAAATATATAACTGCAACGAAATTTATTGCAAAAACAAGATTGCTATCTTGTTGTTGTGCGTTGGTTTCAAATTTGATCACGCGGTGAAAGATCCTTGTACAGCTGTTTTAGTTAAGTTTGGTCAACGTTGGCTTAACAGTGATATTTTGCACTAAATGTGTGTAGTTGTAGTTTTAGTTGTTTTTAATACGGCAAGCTCACGTAATTTTCTAAGAGCCGAAAACTGACACTGTCTTTGTCCATTCTCGGGTACCTTATTCTCAGGTTAAGCTCACAATTTCAGGCTATGTCTACTATACCTACTAACTTCTAGAATCTAAAGACTTGTATGTAGTTTAGTCGTAAGTAGATTATACCGGGTCAAATTAAATTAAGGTAGGGGCTAGTTTCCACCATCAATAAATTGCAAATCTATTTAGTCCGTCAGTTAGAGCATTGGAAAATAATGGACACGTATTTTTTGTTTTTGTAAATCAATGAATATTGACAAAGATAAAACGCATCAAAACTCGGGAGTGGGGGCTCGTGACGTCACAACACGCACTAAAAATTATACCACGGCGTGACGTATTGAGAATTTTAAAAGCGTCTTATCTTTGTCAATTTTGGTTTACGCAACAAAAAAAAAAAAAAAAACGTGTCCAATATTTTTTGGAAATCTATCTGACGGTCTAATTAGACTTTTTTAGTCATCTACCCTATTATGTTTGAATCTTTGCTAGCTAGTTTAGTTTGACCTTGTTTATATACTAAATAATTTATTTAATTATGCGAGTGAGCTTGCACAAATACTCAGCTGTGTAATTGTAAGTAGTTTTAGCGTCTTGCTTTACACCAAAATTGACGCCATTTTTAAGGCCACAGACTAGGAAAGGCCCTTCATTATGGATAATTTTGGGCTTGAATATTCCTACTGACATAATATATCCTACAAAATTATTATCTAAATGTTTTATTTATGGTTTAAAATAAACGTGTGGCCATTTTCAGGGCCTCGATTGCAAATATTTTTTATTTTTATAAGACATAATATGTTATAAATAGAACGACAATGTGACAAAAAACGGATATTATTTGTTATGCATGATTTTGTTACTTAGAAATAAAGTAGTTTTTTAAGTTTCAATTGTGTTGTTTAATTTGTTTGTTTTACCTTCTATAGTAGTAGTGTAGTAGTGTCTTCTTATAGTAGAAACATTTTAGACTCGAACGTACAGTAATCTAGAATGTTCTCGTAAAACAGCTGACGTAACTATATGACAGTAGCAATAAACTATGCATTTTCTTCAATTTTTTTCGGATTGCGATATTGGGAAGTTGGTCCGTAATTGTACACTTTTAAGTGCATAATAGTGCTTTTATAGCAGAAATAGCCTATTGGTGTGACCGTCGAACTGCTAAGTCATAGGTCTTGAGTTCGAACCCAAGACACGCACCTCTGATTTCTCCGATTCATGTCGTGTAATTATCATTTGCTTCGATGAAGGAAACATACTGGTTTCCTTACGATGTTTCACTTCAGCACCTGAGAGATACTTCTCGACGGCATGTAAAGCTAAGTCCACCAGGGTAGGCACTAACCACACGAAAAAGAAAGAAAGAAGTACATAATGAGTTTTTGTGTGTAGGATTTTAGTGTCTGGACATGGTGTAGGTTAGGACAAAGTTCTAGAGTTAAAGGAAATTAAATAAAACATCAAATTCACAAGCAATGGAATGTTTACAATTGCAATGATAAAGTTCTTACACTATCAGGTGTAAGTACATATATAAGCCTCGCCTGAAAGACAGTCTTACTTTGTATATTATACAATCCAATAAACTTTATATAGATAAATAAATACATATTCTGTATCGCGGATAAACTCTTCAAATTCAAGCCATTCGTTGAAGTCACAACCTTTCGCCTTTCAATAGGAATAATAGAATTTTTGTCTTTGCCTTCTTTAAAAGGTCTTATGTCATTGAGATGTCAAATGAAATGTAGGTAGTTCAATAAAGTTTTACAAGGGAAAAATGCCGTTAATTTTTAAATTCAAATATTTTATGTATCAAACCACAGTTGGATTTTTTGTTGAGATTTAAGCAGGTTCATTTGAGATCCCAAAACTCGAAAACTTGGTCAAAATCTCGTCTCCAATTTCACGCCATGTGCTGCCACCTATCAACACAAGTACAAAGCAAGACTACCTTTCTTGAACAGTTCGAAAAGATTTTATACAAAACACTTGATTATTTTTGGTTATATATTACATACATAGTACATAATGATTCTGTGATCTAACGTATACGACATTGATAAAAAATGGAAGTTTATTATTTTTTATACAAAACGACGACCACGATATATTATAGAAAATGAGTGTTCCTTTTAGTTCTGAAATTTGTGCTTTCCCCTATATTTTGATAATACATACATAAATAGAAATGACACTTTACTAAATCTTTGCTCAATTTGTATTTGTTAGGTTTTAAGTACACAGAGAAAATTGTGTTTTTATTTATGAGGACAATAATGCAGAATCTTAAAAAGGAACATAAATATGTTTTTATTATGTAATTATTTTAGTTATAAACTGGGCTAAAATGTCATCGACACTGACAGATTGCGAATCAGCTGCCGACACCAAACGCTGACATAGAGGCTGGAACCCCATCGACACACAAACGGTTGCCACGACTTTAGTACATAATCATTCTGAAGCCATAACAAAAAAAAAAATACTTTTTATTCCAAATCGTCAAAATGTATGGACCACCAGATTTTTGATGTGAAACATTTATGGGCGCAAGTAAACAAAAAAAAAACAAATGAAAAATTCGTGACGAGCGTGGCGATCGAACCCGGCCCGAACAATCCCGACCTGTTGAAGGAGCTTAAGATTTACATATTCGCCACGATTAACAACAAGCCAGCTGGTCTCGGGGCACAGAGCGCTGGGTTACAATCTCGAGACTTCGAGTTCTAGTCCAGCAAAACGATTTTCTTTTTGTGAATCGAGTCATTTTGTTTTTTATATTGTATGTTTTTTAAGCATATTACTTGTACAAATAATTTTGAAGTTTCACATCTGCCAGGCGTCCCGCGACGGCTCACTTTTTTTGAATACCGATGTAAAATTTCTATGGTGGTTTTGAATGATGTACTGAGTAAGTAGTACTGTTTGTGCGGCGATATCTCTTCTACTTTGTATACTTCAATACATTATCTGTCAAAGTATTGTGTACATAGTCGCATTCGTAATCTATCAATACCGGTTTGACAAAACCTATACAACTTACATAAATTGTACATCTTTTTATATTTGTTTTCTCAAATTATGCAAAGATTTAGTTTAATAATTTATTTTATAAGTACACAATAGTTTATTAATACATCTTAAGACGTTAACATACAACTACGTGACTACTCTATTACAAAATCTATAGTACGCATAGTATAAAAGATTATTATGTATCTATGTAACTTTAGTTTCAATGTATCCATTTACATTTTGTGACGAATTGTGCCTTATTTTCACCTGTACTTGAGGAGCCTCAATAGAATAAAATTTTCAATATACAAGCCAGGCAGACTAGAAGAGATTCTACAGGGGTTGATGACCGTTTCTTGCATGGTTTGAAAGGAAAGGCTAGCGGCACTAAGCCTTTACAAACGTATTTCCCTGTTTTTTCCCTCGAAAATAAAACGAGAGCAAATGTTTTCGATATTTTACATAAAATTATTATTTATTATTAAAAAAAAAAAAAAACCTTTTTTTTATAATGTAGCGATGGCTTAACATGTTATCTAAAAAAAAAATGCTCTGGTTTTATTTTGCATTGAGAACGCAGGGGAATGTGTATGTATGGGTAAAGCGCCGTTCCTCATAAATAAATCGTTTTCATTAATAATTCGTTTCGTTAAATATTTCTGAGTGAGTCCACACTGCAATATTATGTCATATTGGGTGCCTTGCCATCTTAAATACAAAGATGAAGTTTCTTGTGCACTGTTTTACAATTTCGAAATCAAAGCTATAATTATCCTTTGCAAATATGTAGACTAAATTCTTTCACTCTACATAATGTATGTATGTAACCTTAATCTTCTGTTATGCTACTGTTAAGTATTTCCTTACTAAAGGGCGTAAATTATTTGTCTATTCCATTCAGTACAAGTGACAATCAGGCCTTTACTATTATAAAAACTGTCATAATATTTAGTATTCCTGATCACTTTACAATTATCACGTCTTCAAGTTTGGGAGGGGTGGGGGAAAGAGGCGCTTAGCTTATTTAAACAAAATAGATGTAAACAATTTAAGGTTCTTAATCTAAATGTTATGATCTTAGTTCATCATTTCTTGGCTTCATTTTTATAACTTAATCTTGAGAAATAAGGTCGAAACTTGGATGAAAACATATTTTCAATATGGCTGAAATTCGGAAAATGCATGTTGTTTCAAAGTTGCTGAATGGTTACCAACACTACATTAAACGAATTTAGCCCTTATAAAATACAATAAGTATAGATATTCCCTATTTGTCTGACTTTTATAAGTACATAATCACTTACAAACTATATCTAAATCTAATAATATGCTTTGGATTGACATTTAAAAATTAAAAATATAGTTGCTGCTATTTTTTTTCGAAATAACAGATCTAAAAAAAAACTTAATAAGAAAAAAAAAACAATTCGATCACACATACCGGCAAGATTCCTTTCGCGAACCATATATAACAATATTGCACTAATATATAACACACTCGTTACAAAAAAAGTATAATGATATGCAGATACTTAACCTAGATATAAATATACCCGAAAATCCAATTTTAAATAAAGATTTTTATACATTTTCGCTGTCTTTCGATAATCGGGCTGGCAGAATGTGTGTAATGAGCAATTTGTAGGTAGGTACGTAAAAATAATTTAATTGATATTTATGATTTTATTTAATTACAATTCACACACACACATTTACTTGTATATAGATATTTTTTATAGACGGGCAGTATAGATGGGAATATCCTGGATGAAACTGGCACAAGATCGTGGAGCTTGGCACAAGCATAAAGAGGCCTATACCCACCAGTGGGTATAAGTCTCTCGGGTGCAGATTTTTTTTTTAAGAATTTTTATATACAATAATGTTACAAACAGTTCTTCTGATTGTTACTGTCATGGCGGCCAATGTCAGCGGAGACTACCCATCGATGCAGAAATTATGATAGTGTACAAGTGTGTGCCAAACACAGGTACGCACACTGTGTCTTCCATCACTCTCATAGTCCAAAACGACGGTAATCCGACATGACCGGAGAGAGATCAGGCGCAGGAAGTATCATACTTCCAAACTTCGGGCTGCTATTGGGAAAAACCCAATAACATTTAGCTCGACCAGGGAATTGAATGTGTGCCCCATTGGTTTAGTTTATTATCAATCAAATCACAAATATCAATGTTACAAGACCTAAAATTAAAATATTAAAAGCAGCCACATAAAAAAAACCTATGAAACATTTTGGCTCGTAGCAATTTTGGTTTGTATTTTCGGTGAGACATATTCAATGTATGCGTCAGTCTTCGATGAGGGATGTGAGCAAATGATCATAAATATACTAAGTACTTGTTACACTTCGGGTGAGTTCGTTTAACCGAACTTTCCCGAAAAATTAAGTGAAGGCGTTTGGAAACGGCACGAAACTACGCTAGCGAAGTAAAAAGATCTAAGGCGATTTATAAAATTGTATGGAAGTGTATTTTGTCAAAATCTGGCAACCAAGGTCTAATCGATTTTTTCTTTACACAGCCTAGGATGTTTTTTTTTTACTAAATTCTTTTTTGAAAGGCCTTCTTCTTTTTTTACTTTTCCAAAGAAATTAGTCTTAGTCTTAAAAAGAAATGCATCAGTAATATTAAAAAAGCTGTATGAATTAAGATAATAATATTATATTAAAAAAAAAAAAACAATTTAAATCAGATAGCAAAAGCCAAAAATGCGAAAGTTAGCTGCTTTCATTACCCGACTGCGGCGGAGCCCAAAAAGAGGGTGATGTTTTTTGTTAATATTTTGTTTTTTAAATGCAATGGAATGTTACCGTTTAAAAAGGCTCAATTTATTAGCACGCACTTGGAAGTTTAGATTCAATCCACTTTTTATAAATACAAAAATTTGTATAGATCGAAGAAAATGGATTTTTGTCTGAATAATTATAGTTCTGATACATGATTATATTCTTACAAATCCGGTTAAAATAAATGCGTTGGAGTATGAATGTTTTATTTGTCGGCTATAACGTAAATAAAATTTAAAGGAAAATAACACTTTTATTTGACACGGATCCATATCCGTTTGACCTAAAGCCAGTACGTCAAATAGTCAAGGAGCTAAATTCATAATTTGTGAAAATGTTTAGTTGTTGTAACCAAATAAAATGCAAATAAATATATTTTCAAATTCATGCATAAATAATGATAATGTATATGTTTTAACTATTTCATAAAACATTCATACTAATACCAACGACGTTACAATATAACACAAAGAAGTAAGACCATAGACCAATACAAAGGGAAGGGAAGTATCAATTGACATGTTTGTACAATACATTGGAAGGAATTGACGTATGGAAGACAGGAAAGGAAATATATGTCAAATAATAGACGTACATATAGTCGTAGTATAATAAGTGTAAGCGTTTTTAGTACAAATAGATGTTAAAAGTTGGGAGTCATGACATTATTTTTCAGGTGGGTTGTTAAATTATGATTCTTTATTATTTTCCATCTAAATATTGCGGAAAAAATAATATACAATATTGGTTTAAGTAAACTACGTAACAAAACCCGGAATCAAAAAAATAATCAGTTGAACCATATATTTTTTTCACATAAAGAGTCAAAATGAAAGGTTTTGTTTTCAAATTTCAGGTTTTGTCTTTATTTAAAGTTGTACATAATGATAAGTACAATGACCTCTTAAAGTTTAGAATTAACAAAAAAACTGATTGTTTATGTCACAAAAGAGGTTTTGACCTTATTAATTTCGTTTCTTTTTTCTTTCTAGAATATTTAATAAAAATCCACCCGAAAAAAATTAACACCAGCCATGACAATATCATAAGTAAGAGTATAGTACTGCAAAGTTAGTAAAAAGTCCTGCCACACTTACAAGATAAAATTTAAAACGAATTTCATAGCTCCGGGACTAGACACAGTAAGCGGAACGCGTCCTTAAAACGTATATATTTACAGACATAAATAATTTCTCTACTACAGTCCGTTCACACTTTCTTTTCTTCTGACTTGAACCTTATTTCAACAACAATAAAGGTCAGTATTCTGCGAAGCAAGAGGTAAAATAACAATTGAAGAACATTAAACAATCATACACTTCTTCGGTACAGTTATATTATGTTAATATACTTAAATGGTATTTTAGTGGCCTTACTAACGGTATAATAGTCTGGGCCATGTGAAAAGTCAATATTTATACAATTAATTTAAATTTTGTATGTCATTAGTGATTTGTAAAGAACCAATATTGAGGTTTTGCTCACTGTCAATATATTTAATTTATTCAAATAGCAAATAGTTCAGTTTCTAACCAATAAACTTAAATTGATGAGAATTTTAAAAGTTTATCCGTTCTAAAATTAACTTTGGTAGCAGACACACAAAGTCGACATTAGTTAAGCTCGTTTGTAAGACCACAAAACATCCTCCTGTCCATTTCCATTAAGTTCTAGTACAAGACTAAAATCCATACATTCAACATCTCGCCTTAATATAAAATTAATTTATATCAGTTTACGATAATATACAAATAAATCGTCATGGGCTCAACTTGATGATTCACCCAGTTATTTAAAAAGCATGGAAATCAGTTAAATTGCATAGGGATTGAATTTATTTTGTTTCTCAAGCCTATCTCATAATATACTTGCAATATAGTCGAGGTTAGATTAATTTAGTTTAGTGTGTATAATGTATAGGTATTAATTAGAGTTCCGTACCTCAAAAGGTAAAAAAAGGAACCCTTATAACATCACTTTCTTGTCCGTCTGTCACCACCGATATTTTCAGGAATGGGTGGAGCTAGCAAGTTGAAATTTATACCAGATAATGAGATCTATAGTCCCTATTAGGTGTATTAATATCAAGGTTCTGAGTCCACACGATAAAAAGATACGGGTAAATTTAGATTTTCGCGAAAATTTGCGAAATAAGCCGTTTCCACGGATCGAACAGCAAAGTTAAGTTTGTCCTTTAAAAATTTTGTACGGAACCCTTGGTGCGCGAGTCCGACTCGCTCTTGGCCGGTTTTTTTTAACATGTCATTTTCTCACAAAATTATTCGTCTCTTTGACTAAATTACAAGCATAATAGAAAGTAGGCTTCCAATTTACACTTTCAGTAACAGCAATACATGTAAATGTTGCAATCTTTTAATGACGAATATCAGCAATTAACCAAACTAGATCATCACATCTTAAGGTAAATGCTCCAACCAGCCCGCGAAATTCAATTTTTCTTACGTTTTTTGCAATTTGCAGGCCAGTGCTAGGTTGAATAATGATTAGAATATTAGTCGCGGCTGTAAGCCGTATGTAGTTACAGAATTATAATCATTAAAATCATCAATACAACCCTGCAAGTTCATGTAACTCGAGTGAATGACTATTTCATGAAAAAATAAAAAAAAAAAAGAATTTCGCGGTCTACCTTGGAGCATCAACCTTACCCGTATTCACGAGCTGTCAGTGTCATCTGTTAGTGTCATTTCCCACCGATAAACTGTTACGCAGTTTAGTGGCTGTATAAAATATACAAAATGTCTGGTCGGATGAGCTCATGGCTAAATAATAACAGTCGCTCGGTTCGATCTGTAGGTTAATAAGCCGCACTTGCCAAGGTCGGACTGTGGATGAGTGACCATCCATTACATACCGAGTTTCCTTCCTACCTTGAAAAGCACGTTAAGCCGCCGATCCTGGCTGTCATTTGTACATCTTTGACAGTCGTTAAAGGCAGTCAGTGGCCCGAAAGTCTGACAACCAGTCTTTCCAAGGGGTATCGTATTACCCTGTACTAAGGGTCGATAAATGTAAAATACTGGTATTCAGCTGCAGCATCCGGTTAGATAGGTGATGATTGGCAGAGCGAGCTCTTGACGGGTGCTGATCGAGTTCAGTTAAATTGGTGAAATCGTTCCGTACTCATTATCTTAAGACAGGACATATCTCACGAATTTATTGAAAAAACATTTGACACTAGTGACAGTTAAAAAACATTTGAACATCAAGTGATTTCCTAGCCGCAATACTTTTAGTAAACAAACCAGTATAAGTAGGTATGTATAGTATAAATAGGATAACGTCTATGTAGTATGTATATTGTATGTAGTTACAGTATATAATATTTAGTTATGGTACATACGTTAGTGGTGTAGCTATGTGCGCGGGTAGTAATGGCCAGTGCGCGCGGGCAGCGGCGGGGGCGTGTCCTGGAACATAATATTGTTATAATGTCGTTAACAAGAATTTAGTTTTTTTTTAGACATTATTTTGTACCTCATCACTATGTTTTCCTATTTAACCCAAAGGTTGACTGGTAGAGAACAACTTGTGGCATTAAGTCCGCCTATGTACCACTATTGTACATGAAATTTAAATAAATAAATTGTTGTCATGTACTTACAGTCATATTATAAAGAAAGTAAGCCCAACCTATGAGTCATCTTTACAGCAGTTACCATAACATATTTTTTATTTTGAACAAATCGCGTCATGGGCGTACAAAAACTACATAAATAAAAACACATTAAAATAATGCAAGGAAATAAAAAGAAAGCAAAACCAAACAAACCTCAAGCAAGCTTATGAGCGCATTTCAACACTGGGTGGTGTGTTCTGAAATAAAACAGAGGACTAATATTTGCAAATAATAATAAAGCAACAAAAGGATTACTACAAAAACACCATTTATTACAGGGTGTAAGGGACAAATGGTTACGGGCACCAATATGTAACACTTTATAACTTTTAAAAGTGTTTTTCTCCTACTGTTCTGACTAAAATTTCATGTTTTTACGAACTCATATTTTTATGAAAAAGATCCTATCTCAGAATCAGGGGCTAGGGCCCCCCCCTCCTTCCCGTCCTTGTCACAGCTGGACACATTTGTGATTTGTGAGACCCCCCCCGCCCTAGCGTTACGTCACATGTTTACAATTTTACATCTACAAATTTTTGAATTAAAAAAGCAGTTCTATGTAAATTCTTTTTTAATAAAATTAAAACATACGTCAAATGAAACATTTTAAAAAATTAACAAAACTAAACACAATTAATTATTATTATTAAAGATTCCGACTTATAAAGATTTTGAAATGTAACGTCACGAAATTTAGGACCCCTCCCACCCCCTTGTCACACTTCGTCGACCCCCTCCCTCCCTCTTAACGTGTGACGTAATTTATGGATGGCCCCTTACAATAGTTATTTCTCGCGAAAATTGCTTTTAAATTTACGAAAGTGTATACATATTGGTGCTAGTGACTGTACTTCCCCCACATGCAGCTGTTTCATACAATTAGACCGTGAGAATTCATAATGAATGAGGCCAAAAAAACAAATTTTCATAAAATCGGGGTCAACTACCTACTAGCACTAAATACTTATAACATGAATTCAAAACGCAAGCTCCGTTTTTTATAGGAGCTAGTTCAGCTAGCAACGTTCTGTTATTGCTGGGACATAGGACAGATTGGACCGTAATTCACCACGCAAATCTCGTACTGGTTGGTGTACTTTATATTATTTTTATCATCATCATCGGAATTACTGACTGCTGGGTATAGGCCTCCCCATTCTTCTGACACACTTCCCGGCTTTTTTTGACAATACCGTCAACCCAACGAGCTGCCCTGAACGAACGACGAACCTGACGAACGGCCCTGGTTTCTTTGACCAACCTTGGCCACCATTCGGTTAAAGATGTCTTGCCCACGTCCACTTGAGGTGCACCGCCCGATCTCCGACGTCATAGACTTTCAACACACACTCTAGAAGACAATCTAGAAGGGTTATGCCGAGCATGGCATGTTTTTATAACCGTATAAACAAACGGAAACATAACAAACACAATACAAACATATGAGCAGCGGTGGCCCAGTGGTAGCGGCCCCGAATTACGAACAGTAAGTCGTTCAAACTCAGGCAGGCGCATTACTTTTTGTAATTAATTTCATCACCACTGCTCTTAAAACGGTGAAGGAAAACATCGTGAGGAAACCATGTTCTAGAACCAAAAAAATCGAAGACATGTGACATCTACCAATCCGCACTGGGCTCGCGTGGTGGATTATAGTCCATTCCCTCTCATAGAGAGGAGGCCTGTGTCCCAGCAGTGGAACATTCATAGGCTGATGAAACAAACGCTTTCTGCTGAACTTACCTGTACGTTGTTGTCGTGTAGATAGTGGCGCGGCGGTTGCGGCCGAGGCATCGGTTCGTCACTGTCGTCATCCTCCTCGAAATCTGAACACGTTTCATATTTATCATCGTTAAGGCATAGTGGTCTGGGTTGGGCACTAGTTTAGCCTTCCCGAGCTCTGTTGACTATGGCATTAGTTATCCATGTACAGATCTCAGGGAACAGTTTGCGCTTCGGAAATCGTCGTCTATCTTCGGAAATTTAATTCGCGATTGTAAGACCTAGTACAAGGTCTAAAAGGACCCTTCACGAAATCGTCAAGTTCAAGCATTCTGTTCATCAAACTAAGTTACTCTACGTAGAAATTATTGCCTAGAAACGACTTTTTTGGGGTGAAAATCACGGTTTACGGTAGGACTCAATGTGACGCACTCAAAGCATTATGCTGATAGATCCATTGAATATTACAGGGGCCATAGCAGTATTTAAGGTAAAGTTTTAACATTTAAAACTTGTATTTAAATTGTATTTACGTTGACCTTCAATATCTCCGTAACAAGAAGGTTCCCAGGTATCGTCCAGAATAAAAAAAAACGCGATGACGGGGAGTACAAGTGCTTTTTCTGCATAATTAAAGGTCTTTACACCCATGGTGACCGGAGTAGGTAAACTGATGTCGAGATTGGTCCTTCGAGCCGGATCAGTAGGGATCCCACTTTGGTCAGACGATTGTGCTTATTTTAAAACACGAAGATTCCTGAAGCGCATACTTTTTGAGTTTATCCTCGTATCGAGGTGATCAAACAAATCAAATTTGTTTTCAGTGTTAAAATTTTGAGCAGTTTAGTATAATTAAACGCAGACGTATTATTGTTTTTCGCTTTTTACCGTAGCGGACATAATTAAGTTTACAAAACGAATGCTAGCGACATCTGTGACGCAATTGAAGAACTAACACCAAAATCCTGAATCGCGATGCTAAAGTTATCCGCGTGTTAAACCCATTTAGAAAAACCTGTCAATAATTTTCGGGCAGCAGCCCACCAGACACAACCGCCGTGTGGTCGAAGGATCCTCCCTTTTCAAATGGAGTATTCAGGAACTTAAGAACCTAGTCTTGATATCCCTAAATTACTATAATAATAATGATAATACAGCAATGGTTTGTTGCAAACACGTCTTATTATGTATTTAATAGTACATTTTGATACAAGTGGAAAAAGTTTGTTATCGTTTCGAGGCGGAATTAACTCCCGAGCCGCAGGCGAGGGTTGTTATTGAGCCGAGAACTGCAATAACAAATGTCCACGTGTATCAAACGACGTTTTTCAATACACTTTTGAAGAAATAAAATGAAAAAACGACAAATATTTTTGTCATGAATTATTAGGAAACTATGATTTAAATTTTCTTCTTTTTCCGCGCTTTGTTTTGGCCAGGTTGAAGGAGAACCAAAGGTAAACAGCCTAATATGAAAATTCAAATATTTTGAGTTTAGAACACAAATAAATGTTAATTTATACATAAACGATTATTTTATTTTAATAATCATGGTTTTTGATGATATTCTATTTATTAACATTATTAAATATTCAAAAAATATTAAAGCTGTAAAGATGCTTAACTCTTTGCCGAGATTAAAAAAAAAACAATCACCGCCGACTATAGGCATTGAACCAATTTGGACTAAGTATAGGTATAGTTTATCTGTGGCAATTTTCATTCCCGCACACGTGTTGGAAATTGAGAAAAAACGCACGCGTGTGAAATACATTGCATGTTGAACCTAATCGTAGTGCGAAAAGAACCAGTTTTCGAGGAAATGTATTGAAAAGGTTATTTTCATAATCGAATCACTAAACACTAAAGCAGAAATATTCAGTTTTGATGGTGATCTTTAAAACTTTAGAACAAGAAAAAAACATCATAAAAAAAATCAAATGCGATGATTTTTTTTTTATTCGCCACTAAAAAGCACACAATTGTAAATCAATAAAAAAATAAGTGTAACATGCTTGTGCACGTGCGAACAATACAGAAAAATAATTAACATGTAAAATCTTGATATTTATTTAATTAAAATTATTGATTTATTTTTATGTTACTGTGCATTAATACCTTTTAACCAGTTTTTGACTGTGTATACCAAACTATTAGAAAAAATAAATGTGCTCAAGTTCATGCAAATTAAATCGTACGAAACCATAATATTCCAAGCAGCGCATCAGACGTGGGCTAATATGTATAATATATTTTTGTACACTTTTTTTTTTTGGTTGTCAAAAAGAAGTCTAGCATCCATACCGTATTCGTACTTTACAGTATTTCCATGTTGCATAATTACTGTTAAATTGAAAAGCAGTTTCCTATATAATGTTTAATATTTTAATTAGACATTAATCCCAAGCACCCGCGCCAAAACTGTTCTTCTCTTGACAGCTCCCCGACAATAGGCTTGTGTTCTGAAAAAATCTAGTTAGTCCGTCAGTTAGATTATCAAAAAATATTTGACACGTATTTTTTTTTTGTTACGTAAACCAAAATGACGAATATACGACGCTTTTAAAATTCTCAATACGTCACGCCGCCACGCGCCGCGCCGTTCTATAATTTTTAGTGCGTTCCGTCACGTGCACGTGCCCCTACTCTCAAGTTTTGGTGCGTTTTATCTTTGTCAATATTCATTGATTTACAAAAACAAAAAATACGTGTCCATTATTTTTCAATACTCTAACTGACGGACTAAATAGATTTGCAATTTATTGATGGTGGAAACTGTGGTTTATTAGAACGGGGACACAAGCTTCGATTCCCGCCCGAACTAGTGCTGCACCATCCACATCGTATGACCGTTTTTTTGCTATTATTACAAAGCACGATACAGAGATTATTAATTTGTGAAACTAATTTTGCGATATCAAATACAATTACGAAAAACAAAACACAATCACACACAACACTAAAAAGGGAGCCGAGCATTGTAGATTTAAAAAGAAAAATAAACGAAAAAAGGTGCATCCTACTCTATGGGTGTCTATGGCCAAAGAAATCTTACCTCTTTGCTTTCTGCTGTCTCCCTTAACGGTATCCTCAGTATCGGAGCCTTCTGCAAAACATGTATAGTTGTAACATCTACTGAGGAAACGGTGCAGGAGAATATAAGTTTTTTATGTATCTGCTAGTTATTTTAGTACGAAGCAGTTGCGATTGACGTCATCATAATTACACGTGTTCAATAAATCTTACTGCCCCCACACATAGAAACTTTTCAACTGTAAATTAAAAATAAATCACATTACACGGTCAAAATGTTTGGAAAAGCAATTTTTATGTGAAATGATTTACTGAACACGCCGTTTGTGCGTCAATGTATCCACCCCGTATATGGTGTTAAAAACATTGAAAAATAAATTAGGTAGGGTGAAAATGACAAAGATGACAGAAAATAGGTATGTCCTAGAACTAAAAAATCGAAGACAGTGACATCCACCAGCTCGCATGGGACCCGCGTGGTGGATTATTGCCCACTCCCTCGCTCCCTTGAGGGGACCCTTAACAGGAGGACTCCCAGCAGTGGGGATAAGAGGGTTTTCACTATTTATAATGAGATGAAAATAATAAAAAAACGATGCAGCAACTTAAACTTATTAAGACAACTTTTAACTACAAATTAAAACAAAGGTTCTGAAAAAGGCTCAATAACCTTTTCAAAACTATGCTTGCGTTCTTTCCGAGATGGGAGATAAAAACGTAAACAATTATATTATTAAATTAGCAGCTAAAAGTTATAAACTTTATTATGAAGTAAAAACAGGGAATAAAAACGGCAGAAATATACTAACCAAAAATTATTCAGTAATTAAAGAAATATTTAGAAATTAAACATTCCGTCTTAGTTTCCACAAAAAAAAAACTGTCAATCGCAACTGTAAAGCCCGAACCGTAAGTAAGAATTGAAGAAACATACAAGCATGCCCAATGCCTCATGACAGACCCATATTTCAGTCAACTATTTTCACCAAATCACAAAGGATGTTGAAACAAACAAAAGTTTCACAATGTCACCATCCTAGACCTTTTGTTGACAACCATAAGAAACTTTAATCGAACTCATAGAGCAAATTTTGTTGCCGATAATTGTTGTGACTGCATGTATCAGATAATTGTTGTGTCTACATGTATCTCATTTAGATAATTGTTGAGTCTGCATGTATCTCATTTAGATAATTGTTAAGTCGACATGTATCTCATTTAGATAATTGTTGTGTCTGCATGTATCTTATTTAGATAATTGTTGAGTCTGCATGTATCTCATTTAGATAATTGTTAAGTCTGCATGTATCTCATTTAAATAATTGTTGTGTTTGCATGTATCTTATTTATTTTTGATGCGGATCACGTTAAAAACAATTCCTCACATTCTGGCAAGACAGCAGTATCTTTTGTATTTGTTTTATTGTTGAGCAGATAAATTTTGCAAACATGAAGAAATTGCTTTTGTCCACATGTCAAAATGAAAGTGATCGAGGTTCGATGAGCGTTTTTACCCTAACAATTTTGCTGTCCAATGTTCCATAGATGGAGTTTAAAGTAGTCTTTTTTTTTTCAAGGACATAAAACTGCATCACATAGTAATTGTCAACGAGCAAAGGCCAGGATGGTGACACTAGGAAACCTCTTTACAAATCGTGTGCCGAACTAACCGGAGTTGAGTTCCCGAACGAGCGTCGACATGGCGTTGGTGACCGAGTCAGCGGCGTACAGCAGGTCGCTGCGGAGACTACGGTTGTCTATGCCCACTGCGCGATCAAAAGCGGACATATACATACATAAATACATATAAAAGTTAGAAGACGTTGATGAAAGTTACTATAAGCACCTTTGCCACCCATAAAAAATATTTTGTTAGTTATGGTGTAATTAAGTTTAGATACATTTTTGCAGGTTCTATTAGTTTCTTTTTTATTTTTCAAAAAAGAGCGATCGCAAAGATATCCTATAGAAGTACAGACATTTCATCTGCATCGTTTCAGTGAAAGATGTCAACGAAATCCAATTGCTCAGCTCCCTTCTCGTAATTTTACGTAGTAAGCCCGATCTTTAAAACTAAGATATGTTTAGCGTTTTCCTGAATTGTTGCAGAAATAAGCAAAGACTAACAAACAGTATTGAAGCCGCAATGTAGCAAGCGAATACAATCATGGTAGAAGGGAACTTGACGCACAAATTGTCACCACGTATTTAGTACATCATTCTGAACCCCACCGCAACGATAATTTAAAAAAAAAACTATGGTGGATGTAAAAAGACCCTTAACGAAGCCGTAAGGCACTTGTCTCCACGTCATTGCGATATTTTTTTTGTTCTAAACCGTTCTTTCCTATCCCGGGAACCTTCTAGTTACGGAGATATTCGGGGTCAAAGATCCAACTTTTTCACAAGTAAAATATAAGTTTTTATGTAATAGTTTTACTTAAAATACCTTCACGAACCACGTACTATTCAATGCATCCATCAGCACAATGTTTTGAGTGCGTTTCATCGAGTCCTACCTTAAAAGGTGAGTTTTCACTAAAAAAAAGTCGTTTCCCAGCAATGTTTTTTGCGTTGAGTTACTTAGTTTGATGAACAGAATGCTTGGTTGTCGGCTTCGTGCCGACAACCAAGCTTACACTCTGTATATTCATACACGAAATCTCTTAAGCGGTCATTGTGCCTACTCATCATTATGAACAACTTTTAAATTACTATGGGACCAAACGCTGAATCGCGAAAAAAAAAATTTTCGTCCGTTTACACATTGTATGGTTTCGGAATGATGAAACTAAACACGCTTCCACCTAGTATATTTTGTAATATCCCGAACCACATCGGGTTAATTTTTTATTTTTAAATTTTGTTACTATGAAGATATAACTACCAAAGCTACCAGTTCTTTATTAATGCTACCTTATGCTACAGATTATTACGGCCAAATGTTTGGCTCGCAGCGCAATGTTATTGACATGGTGTTGTTATTTTACTCGTACTGTCAAAAAGTGTACAGATAAAAAAGGACTATCATACTCACTGGTCGTGGGTCGTTGATTTTGATGGAAGTTTCTGCCGTCACCCATGCTTTCCATACCTTCATTTAAAATAAACAATATGTTACTTTAGTCAAAAGGGCTCTGTATCTGATAATCTGATAAAATCTACGATATATTGATTGTGTTTTAGTTTTGTTTTCAAAATAGGATGGTTAGGTAGAAAATAGTAATAAGGATCTAACTGGATTTTTGATGTGAAACATCTACTGGCGCGGGTAAATAAAAAAAAATCAAATGAAAAATTCGTTGCGAGCGTGGCGATCCAACCCGGCCGGAACAATCCCAAACATTATCGACCTGTTGAAGGAGCATAAGATCTACATATTCGAAAGGATTTATAACAAGCCAGCTGGTCTCGGGGCACAGAGCGCTGGGTTACAATCTCGTGACTTCGAGTTCGATTCCAGCATAAGGATTTTTTTTTTGTGAATCGAGTCATTTTGTTTTTATTTTCTTTTATTTTATGTTTGTTTTTTATATTGACTGTTTTTTTGAAGCATATTACTTGTAAAAAATAATTTCGATGTTTCACATTTACCAGGCGTCCCGCGACGGCTCAGTTTTTTGGAGCTAGAATGATGTTATTTTAGCTCCAAAAAACTGAGCGAAGATCAGTATTAAAAAAAAAAAAATGAAAAACCAAGTGGCGACGTTGGTTCCGATTTTAGGCATACGCCAGAAGACCCTTTTTTTCGGATGGATAATCATCCTCCCTACCACTCTGGGCGGAGCGGGAGTGTCAGACTTTTACTGACTAAAACCCATCCATGTTCCTTCTTAGCCCTTTGTGTTCCGGGGCCACGGTATCGCTTTCGAACAGTCCCGCAGCACGCCAGACGATCAGCTTGTTCAGCTATACTTACCGAGACTGTGTGACATATCAATTCGTTCTCTCTCTCCGAGTGACGGAGTCTGTGGCGCGCTCCGCACAGTTCCCCGTGGTGGTGGCGGTTCCCTGCAAGAGTTATGATGAACGTAAGCAATTTATAGCAAACTAGCAGACGTCACGCGGTTTCACCAGCGTAGTTCCCGTTCCCGTGGGAGTACGGGGATAAAATATAGCCTATAATACTCGCTGATAATGTAGCTATCCATTGCTGAAAGAATTTTTCAAATCGATCTAGTAGTTTTCAAGTTTATTCGTTACAACAAAAATACAAATCTTTCCTCTTTATAATGTTAGTATAAATAAATGTTCGTATGGCTGTCTTCCAGTTGAATTTGTTTAGCAGAGGACGATCAAGGGCCTGATTCAGAAGGCAGTACTACTCGATACGGCTCGCATTGTGAGCAGGTTCCTGTCTCTGGAGCCCTAACCACCGGTAGTTTGGACTCTGCTCCCGACAACAGCGGCCAAGCATTTTTAACAAGGGGATATATATCTACGGGATATCTTCCGTGATTATTATTTGTTTTAAGCTCCCGATATTTAGAGGCTGTTGCAAGCGCCATGATCCCGGGTTACAGCGGGGAACAGCGTCGAAATATCGGGAGCTCAAAACAAATAATAATCTCGGAAGATATCCCGTAAGTGACAATATAAGTGAAGGATTCTTCTTTAAATCGAAGTTTATCCCTCTTCTTTACGTGTCGATGAAACTCAGATTGTGTTAGACCAGTATGTAGCCACCTGCACAGCTCTAACATTTGTTTTTAAACACGGTACCTCTCTGGAGCGCTGGGTTGTGGCTGCGTGCCTGGTAGTGGAGGACTCTTCGTGGAGCGAGGCGACGAATTCGGCGTCGACCGCGGAGATGACTGCTGCGTCTGGGGAAGGGAGAAAACCGCATATAGTTTCCCATAATAAATAATAATTATAAATATCGCTGGACATTACCACACAGCGCCATCTAGTGCCACACTAAGCAACGAGGATTGTGTCGTGGACACCAGATAGTTGAAATACTACATAGATACTTTTTGTTTGTAAATACATACTTATTATACATATAAACATCCATGACTCGGAAACAAGTGTCCATGCTCATCACACAAACATTTGCTCCAACCGGGATTCGAACCCGGGACCGTAACAACGTAAGGCAGCCTCACCACCGCTGCGCTATTCGGGTCGTCGTATATAGATACTAAGGCTTCAATTCCCCAAAGATACCACTGACAGTAGCGACAGGACATGTCGGAGTTCATCCCATTAAATTACAAGAAACCGTCCTGGCTGGCGCGGATACAGAGTGGGGGCCAGTAGGTGCAATTGTCACACACAAATTGTGTATCCCCGTCTGGTCTTCGGCATATGTGAAGGGATCTCTTGTTGGACGCGACGGAGCCCTGTGACGCTCCAAAAATGTTCTTCTCAGAGGGAAACAATTTGTCACCTTTCCTAACTCTAGCGGGCATCTTGCGGTATTAAACACTGCGCGCTGTCAGCATATCGGAGTTGGTAAGAGGGACTTGGTACATCTGCAACCCCTAAAAACTTCTGCAGGTCTTAGCACTGATTGACAGAAGAAAACCACAAAGCTGCCTGTGGCAACCGAGACTGATGTTTACATTGTATTCACTGAACTGTTAATTTAGTACACGTGTCCTAGGTTTAAAGATCGGCCGTCATAGCTCCGACACTAAGGGGACACGAGTCATTCAGACTCAACGTTACATTAATACGCTCCTTACATTATTTAGGTACGATTCTAACACTCACTTCTTAGCGTGTCGATGGCAATTTACATTGTGTCGGCCCAGAACTGCACCCCTAGCCAAGTTGACAATCTACAATCGTTAACGCTAGTAGAAAACTATTCAAATGAATGGGAATGACATCATCTCAACGATAAATCACGTGATCAACACAAAGACAAGACAGACAAGTTTACATCGTTCAAAATGATAGAATAGAATGTTATCGTTTCTACAATGTTGATCGCTAAACTCTTTGGTAGGAACGCTCACCATAGACTAAAGTGTAGGTTTTTTCTACAGACATTAGAGAACGAGCGATCGACTCAGTCGTGTCAACTTGACTACCAATTTAGCGCTTTCTACAATCGCTTACGCCGAGGCGTTTACGATTGTAGAAAGAGAATCGATACGAAACGTTTGTTACTTGGCTAGGCCTGCAGCAGGCCTGAGCAACTAGTTTAGTGCTTTTGGTAGCGTCCATCAGTTCCTGTAGTGAACAAACAACAGGCCAGGACACGATAATAAGTGCTCCATCGTTCGTGGAACAGCACCACATTTACACTCCAGGGCAGATTCATTAATGAATCTCCACCTAAGCAGCTTTTCCATGCTGCGGCCAACCTGGGTCCGGAGTCTATTTAAAGACTTCCAGGACAGCCATGGCAACTTATATCCAGGTTGGAGATTTTCAGCAGGTGGAACGAATGGGATTGAAACACTCACTAATTACCCATCACTAATAACTAATTAATTAATTTACTCTCACTAATTAAACAAATACTCACTAATTACCCATATAAGCATAAAAAGTGAATTATACGCTATTGTATTGTATTTTTTGCTTTACATTTCACCCATTTAATCGGATAATTCGATGCATTGTTAATATAAATGGTGCTTTTTAATGTTTCTTGTCAGTAAAATGAGGGCGTTCTTACTGGTATCGTTCGTCTGTTATTTGGGTGCGGCGTCCGTGGCGGCACAGCCACCGGTTGGCTCGGTACCATCGGTAGAGCCCCCACTTGTAACATGGGTAGTGCGTTTATTATTGTCCGTCATTGAAATAGAAAAACAGTGCATCATTGAAGCACAAACGAAGTGCATAGGTACGATTGATTTAATTATTTTACCACAAATAACTTCAATTGTTTTTATCGGAGGAGCTAGTTGCTAAATAATAACAGCCTCACGGATCTTGAGATTAACCCGCGCTTACAAAAGTGGATGGTGACCATCCAATCCATACACGAGTTTCCTCCGAGCCTCGACAAGCACGTTAACCCGCGTCCCGACTGTCATTTGTAGATCATTAACAGTCGTTACAGGTAGTCAGTGGCCCGAAAGTCTGACAACCAGTCTTACCAAGGGATATCGTGTTACCCTGGAGGTCAGATAGACACTCGCTCCATGTAAAAGGTGTGCAGAAATTGTATTTAATATAAAGTATAAGTAAGGGGCTCCAGCAGAATCTCACCCAAGTCTTTCGCCGTTTTTATCCCGCAAGAAACAATTTTAAAATTGCGAGAAAACTGGGGCTAATTAAGTAAACATGTTTCTCCACTATTTGGCTAAATCCTACAAAATAATATTTAATAATGAATTTGCAATGAAAATTCAGCTAATTATGTATGTTCTTTTAAATAAATCCAACGCAATCAAGCACAGATTAACGTATTTACACTAAAATACACATTTTGTTAAATCGTACTATTGTACGCCCTATATTGTGTAGTAACCTGTAAACGATACAAATTGTAGCAATCATTTGTTTATGTTTTTATAACAGGCGAATGCTGGTGAGGGAGCAACTTCAGGCTCCACAATAAATTATTTTAATGCTAATTGCAGATACAGACCAGCTGAAATGTGCGCAGGAGATCTTTCTGTATCTTATTGAGTGCAATAAACACCACGATCCAAAACTGCTACTGGAAGGTATGTTCTTAATGTTTTAAAAGACTTCTCGATTTACAAACTTTTTAAAACTTGTCAAAAAGTTGGAACTTTGACCCCCAATATCTCCGTAACTAGAAGGTTCCCAGGTATGGTGTAGAACAAAAAAATTATCGCAATGACGGGGAGAACAAGTGCCTTTCGGCTTCGTTAAGAGGTGTTTTACACTCTATAGAGAACTTATATAGCTGTGTCTGTAACCTTTAAATATAACCACCCATTTCTGATACAGGTTGTATACTAAGAATGTTCAAAATATACATTCTTATCAAAACTATGCTCTGTCGCATTAATTTTAAGGTATTTTTTGTAATAACCGTTCTCGTATTTTTGCAGCGTCCCGTCTGGCTGACGAAGTAGGTCATGATACAATTGAAAAACTGAAGTGTGGGTTCAACGTTGCGTTGGAGATTGCTAACTGTTTAGTGACAGAACTACAGAAAAGTAAGCACATTTGTCTATGTTTCTATTATCATAAAGTTTATTATGTAAACTAATATTATAAAGAGGAAAGATTAGATTTTTTGTTTGTTTGTTACGATTTAACTCAAGAACTATTCAACCGACTAAATTCTCTCACCATTACAAAGCTACATCTTTGCCGAGTAACATAGGCTATAAATTATATTGATATCATGCAAATTAGCCGAGCTATCACAATTTTCGCGGACGAAGTCGCGGGCGTAGTGCTAGTTGTTTATACAATCTGGTTAAGAAACCAAAGACGCGATGGATGGACTGTGTAGTGTGTTAAGAATGATATGGCAAGAAAAGAAGTGTCTAATGAGATGACGAGTAATAGAGAAGTATGGAAGAAGAAGACATGTTGCGCCGACCACAAATAAGTTGGAATAAGGGTAAGAGAATGATAGTGATGATACAATCTGGTTCAATTCCCAGGTCGAGTAAATAGTTATTGGCTTTTTCCATCACGAATTTGTCAGTACAAGCTCGGAGTTTGTGACCGATTGATGGCAATAGGCTGGCCTCTTACATGGGACTTAAACATAATTGGCGAATATTTTGGGCAACCTAAGCCTCCGAGGATTGCAGACGCGATGTTATGTTTTCTTTTTTAATTTACTCGCATCGTGTTAATACTATGGGTAGTAGGGCACAAAAGTTTTGATTTCATACCGTTTTGTTTAATTATGTTTTGATATCGATAACATTATTTTGTGATGTTTCGCCATTTAATCAAATATATCCTTTTTGATGTGAAACATCTATAGGCGCGGGTAAACCAAAAAAGCAAATAAAAATCGTGTGGCGAGCGTCGCGACGCATGCCGTGGCAAAACAAATGAAAATCGCGTGTTTGAAGCAGCATAAGATCTACATATTCGACACGGTTTAAAATAAGTCAGCTGGTCTCGGGGCACAGAGCGCTAGGTTACAATTTCGTGACTTCGATTTCGATTCCAGCATAAGGATTTTCTTTTGTGTGAATCGAGTTATCTTTTTATTTAATTTTATTTTATGTGTTTGTTTTTTATGTTGACTTTTTTTTTAAGCATATTAATTGTACAAAATTATTTCGATGTTTCACATCTGCCAGGCGTCCCGCGACAGCTCACTTTTTCCTTACTAAATTATAAATGCGAAAGTAACTCTGTCTGTATATCGGTCTGTTTGTCTGTCCAATACCATTTCACACTAATAGTTGCACGGATTTGGATGAAAATTTGTACACTACTACAATGATCTGGGTTAGATTTTTTTTTATCTCGGTTCCATTGAATAATTCCTCACAGCCACATAAAAGTGTTATCTACCATTTTTTTTTCAGTTACCCAGGGGTTAGTCCTGAAATGTTTTTTGCCAAAGGTTAATCAATTGACCGTGTGCTTCCCTCAGAACGGTTAAAGGTATGTATGTATTCAACAGATAAACGATATTTTTAAGGTTCCGTGTAGAAATGAAAAAAGAAACGAACGGAACCCTTATAGGATCACTCGTGCGTCTGTCTGTCTGTACGTCAGTCTGTCACAGCCAATTTGTCCGAATCGACTGGATCAAATCAGGTGAAATTTGCTAGGATGGTGTAATCCTATGACCCAAACAAAACACAGATGTGCAAAGTAAATGTTTTTTTTTTTTAATAATGGTCATTTTTGGGGAACAAATAAGGAAATTTTAATAAAAAGTTTTGCAACCCTTACTGTGTAAATGAAAGGGGTTGTTATCAGGATCTCAAATGTATTTTTGTTATTATTGTAAAATGAATAGTTTGATTTTATTCATGAGAGAAGACGAAAATTGACCATTCCCCCCCCCCTGATCTCCGAAACTACCGAGCCTAAAATTTTGAAAAAATACAAAATATAGTTAATTGCTATAATTAATAGGAAAATTTATAAGAATTATATCAATTGAAAATAAAGACTCAATATAAGACTGGCATTGTACGGAACCCTCTCCACGCGAGTTCAACTCTCACTTGGCCGGAATTTTTCTCTGTAAATTAGTTCAAAAAAAAAACACGTAAAAAAAAGAACCAAATTGCTTTGAGTGGATCTGTCCAATCAACACAAACGTAAGACAAAACAAATACCTATAACTTATTAGATTTAGATTCGACCGGGTTATCTACTTAAGCAAAGTTCAATTAAATATTCGTTTTTTTGACTTAAAGAAAAAGTATTTATTTGTCTCACACAGGACCAAAAATTATCGACCCCGATGATTGACTTCCTCGTTGGTCTAGAGGTAAGCGCTAGTGCTGAGCATCCGGTTCTGGGGTTATTTCCCAGGTCGAGCAAAATGTCATTGGGTTTTTCCTTCAGAAAAATCTCAGTAGCAGCCACGGAATCTGAATTTGTGCCCGGTTGTTGGCAATAGGCTCGCCCCCTATTACATGCGACTTAAACATAAATGTTAAAATGTGGGTGTACTATTAGGCACACCTCTACCTAATCCTTCGGGGATTACAGGCGTGATGTTATGTTATGTAATTCATTCTATTGTTATTATTTACAGATTAACAGCAGACATGGATGCCGCTGAAAAATATCGACGGGGTACTAAAAATATATTTTCATAGCAATAGAAATAGTATTGTCTAACTAATATACTGACAGTCAGGCAGGTCTAATAAATTTATCTCCCCAAAAATATTAAATTTTGGAAACTCAATCAGTATTATTTTCTTTCCTACTCCTCTTACTCTTCATCCATATACGTATGTTGTCCAATGATTGGGGATTTTTGTTTTTTTGAAACCTTGGAGAAATTTTAGTAAAACTAAAAAATACGGAAAAAATGTGGATATCAAGAGACATTTTTTTCATCCAAATGTATTAATTTGTAATAATACCTTGCGTATTATAGCGGAGGAGCTCATGGCTAAGTAATAACAGCCGCTCTGGTCGTTTTTTAGGTTAAGCCGTGCTTGCCTAGGTTGGTCTGTGGATGGGTGACCACCCAGTACATACCGAGTTTCCTCCGTGCCTCGGAAAGCACGTTAGGCCCTTGGTCCCGGCTGGCATTTGTAGATCTTTGACAGTCGTTAGGTAGTCAGTGGTCCAATTAGTCTGACAACCAGTCTTACTGAGGTATCGTATTACCCGGTACTAACTGGGTTGTGGAGGTCAGATAGGCAGTCGTTCCATGTAAAATAGAAGAAAGAAAGAAAGAAAAAATATTTCTTTGCCGCAGGCACATGACGTGCAAAACATACAAAGCATAACAGAACGGAATGTGTAAAATATAACAGAACGGAACAGAAACAAGAAAAAAAAAAAGAAGTTGACAGCTGGCACGTCGTGAGTGCGACAAACAGGTTAAACCACCCAGCATGATGCTGTGCTATGGGGAGCCCACAGCACAGCGCTGGTTTCCAGTGGTCACCCGTAAAGAAAAAAAATACTAATACATAATAATTAGAAATACTGGTATTCAGCTGTATCCGGTAAGACTGGAAGCCGACCCCAACGTATTTGAAAAAGTGGAAAAGGCTAGGCAGATGATGAACTTGCGTATTATACGCCGAATGCCGATCGTGTCATCGATTTTGATTTTGACATAGTGGTACCTTTTGTGAATAAACATATTTTTGTCTCCGTTTTGAAAATTGAATGGAGTAAAACTTACAAAACACAATATACAATAAGATACTGTTTTCGTTGGTCGAGTGGTCGCAATTGCGACTGCTCAGCATGAGGTCCCGGGTTCGATTCCCGGGTTGGGCAAATTGTTATTGGGTTTTTCCATAAGGTAATTCTCAGTAGCAGCCACGGAGTCTGGATTTGTGACCGGTTAATGGCAACAGGCACGCCCCCTATTACATGGGACGTAAGCATAACTGACGAAATGTGCGTGTACTATTAGGTACACTTCTGCCATACAGTTCGGGGACTACAGGCGTGACGTTATGTAAACTTACACTGTTTTGTTTACAATTATAATTTTCTTAAAAACTGGGAGTGCGAAAACCCGTGTTATATTATGGGACCGAAACCAGGAACACGCGCGGCTACGCACACAGTTTTTATGAAATTAATTATTGTTCCGCATGCTCTACTAGTGGGGCGTAGCAATGTGTGCTTGCACGATAACGACGCTACGTATTGTGCGTGTTTAGTTGGGTTGGGTGGGGTTTAGTTATAGATAACAGCTTCTCTTGGAAAACACACATAACGCAACTATGTGACAAACTCAGATTAGTGCTGGTAAAGTTCCACCACCTTAGTTTTGTACTGTAGAAGGCCACTTTGTACACGGTCTACTATGCGCTGGTGGACTGGCTACTTTCAAATGGACTGACTTGCTATGGTAATACATTTAAAACAATTTTTTATCAATAGCCATGTCCCACCCTTCCCTATATCTTTCCAGGAACTCTTCTCCTGCGCCACCTCAAACCAGCCTTCGTGGTGCGCGTCTATAATTATCATCTCGCCACGTCTTTTTAGGCCGGCCTCAGAGGCGCCGTCCATCCTCAGGCCACCATCGTGTTAAGCCCTTTGCCCAGCAGTCATTATGCATATTTGGATAAAATAAAACTAATACAACAGATTAATGAAACTATTGCTTGATAAATTGTGTTTTCTTGCCGATTGACTTGTTTATCCTGCGATGTTTATTAACCGATCGGGGTTAAACTTAATATTTATAGTTATATTGAGTCATCTCTCCAATCTAACCCCACTATGCAGCGAACTTTTTGACACGTCCTCGCAGCTCTGATTCAAAAGGGAAACGAATTCCTACAGATTAAAAATGGATTGCTACGCTCTCCAGATCATTTAGCAACGAATCGAAATAAACAAATACTCATTATATACCAATGTAAGATTAAAAGAAAATTCTACGCTATTGTATTTTTTAATCTTAATATTCCGTGCATTTTTAACTGGATAATTTTAGCACAGCACAAATAAACAATTTTTTTTTTTCAAGGTATTTTGATTGGAATTTTTTTGTTTGAAGCAGTGAAGACAGTTCGTCCTTACGTTGACGTAATAGACATGAGTAACTCTGATACTAAGAAGACACGAGTCGTTAAAGTTTCAAGATGGATTGATACGCTCGCCAGATTATTTAGCAACGGAACTAAGTAAACCAACATTCATTAAATACAATGTAAGCTTTAATGAAAATTCTACGCCATTGTATTTTTTATGCATTGTTTGTGTTAGGCCCTTCGTATACAACGCTACACAAATCTCTGATACCCAACGACTTTGGTGTCTAAACGACTACCGCAATACAAATTCTCAAAAGTTCGTAAACGAGTGAAATACGCGTGTCTGCGTCGCCGATATGTCACCGACGACAGTCGGACCCTAATTCTAATGTTGCCGATGATATTTCCAAGATGGCAAAACAATTATTGAATTTAAGTCCGTTTCTGAGGACAAAGGTCCTTGTTTTCATAATTACGAATTGAAAAAATATTCTGAAGAGGATATTGCAGAAAAACCTTGGCTAGCAGTAGAAGCCGTTACTTTAAAATGTTGGTATTTTTTGCTATAACTGTGTGTAATTTAGTAAAGAATCTATTTATTATTCATTGAACTCACAATTTAAGGTACTCTTACCTTAAGTTTGAGAGTTCCTTGATAAGTTAGGACGCCTACAATGGCAGAATATGACAACTCAACTCACGACTTTTTAATATCAGACATTTGGGTATCACTTTGTACTAAGGGCACGCTGCAAGTTGCTCGCGACGTAAGTTTACAACAGAAGTAAAGTAGCGTTGTGTACGAAGTCTTAATATAAATATAAATGGTGATTTTTATTATTACTTATCAGTAGCGAAAATGACGACGTTCTTGCTAGTATCGTTGGTCTGTTATTTGGGTGCGGGGTCCGTGGCGGCACAGTCACTACTAGGCTCGGTACCTACGGAAGAGCCCCCGGTTTTGGCGATAGGTCTTAAAATAACCCGGGACGAGTGCGAAAAAGAAGCATTTACACAATTCTTTAAATGTATTCAAAATGGTACGATTGTTTTTTTTATTTTACGAAAATAACTAGCAATATTTAGAACTGAAAAACTCTGCCCGACCTGGGAGCGAACAGTCAGCACAAGAACTATTAAGAGCGCGTATCCAAAAAGTTGTCAACGTCGCAAACAGCTGTCAAATATTTACCTATTTTAATTAATTTGGCAATATTACTGTATGGAAGAAGAAGAAATATGGCTAACTAGTGAACTAGAATATTAATAGTAAATTGCAATTAAAATTTCCAAATACTTTTTTTACATTTAAAACTGATTATTCGGTGTTACGATATTAATTATTGAATTTCATAATAAATAGAGCTGAGAGAATGTCATGCTCACTTAAATGTCTCGCTGATGGTGGCGGGTGTGTCGGGTCATTTAGTTCCCTTCAATATGGTTGAGTTGAATGGCGCCGGTACATGCGTCATGTTTGTGAACGGGCGCTATCAGTTGGGACTGGTCATCTCTTAGCTGCCAAGGTTCATTTTAATTACTTTATTCATAAATTGTTGATCTAATCTTTTACTCTGGACGCTCTTAGTGTGCACGTCTTTCTACATCGTTCTCACATATATATACACATATGTATAATCTCAAAATTAATGATGTAACTAAGATTTTGTAACACTATTTTGATTTTAAAAGAGTGTCCATGGAGATTCTTGCCCGTTCTTCTCCATAGAGATCTACGCTAGGGAATGGGCAAATACAGTACTTTCTCAAGTTACTATGCCTTGTGACTGGGACTGTAGCTTTGATTTTCTTTTTTGTATTTTTGACATTCAAAAGTGCCGTAATGGTCTAATTGAAATAAATGCTTTGAGTTTGAAATATTTTAGTTCTTTAGTTAACCATATTTCTTATTTCCATACAGTAATATTGCCAAATTAATTAAACAGCGAAATATTTGACAGCTGTTTGCGACATTGCCCACTTTCTGTATAAACACTCTTATGGGGCTCCCTAACTGGGAGCATTCACCTGTAATGTAACAGTTCAGATACGAGCTAACATAGTGAGTGAGGAGAGAGCAACAGTGCGCAACCTGTAACGATACAACTTGTAACAGTCACTCGTTTCTGTACAAAATCTAATCTTGGATTGTTACATTACACGCAAATGCTCCCGTGATCCCGATCACCTTCAGGCTCTAGAATATTTATTCTGACACGATAATTTTAATCTTTCTTTATCGTGTGGTTAGTGCCTAACTTGGAGTCAGAGTTTTAATGCCGCAAAATGGGCCTCTGACATGGCTTTACATGCCGTCGAGAAATATCTCGCAGGCATGCTGGTTTCCTCACGATGTTTTCCTTCACTGAAGCAAGTGATAGAATAATACTTACGATATACATGATTACTTTTAATGTTAATTACAGGTACAGACCATTTGGAATGTATTCACACTGTCACGTTGCTATCCATTGAGTGTGTGGCAAAAGCAAAGACCGATCAACCATTGACAGGTATGTTCTTATGAATTTAGTTTTTGAAAAGACAAATAATATCATTTCACAGATATTTTGCATTGCTGTCACACCACAGTGATCTTTATTTCTATCATTATAAAGTTCCTTTTAGGTTGCTACTGTCGAGTAAGAACGCTGTGATAGGGCTGTGTGTTGTCAACGGGGTCATACATTTTATGTCGAATAGGTATTCATTTTTGTACGGGATAGCCGATTAGTGAACAGGGATGATAAAAAAAAATCTATTTAGTTTTAGTCAAGTCATAATTATGAGGACATCATCTGCCTAGCCTTTTCCTAATTACGTTGGCGTCGGCTTCCAGTCTGACCGGATGCAGCTACCAGTATTTTACATGGAGCGACTGCCTATATGACTTCCACAACCCAGTTAGTACCAGGTAATACGATATCCCTTGGCAAGACTAGTTGTCAGACTTTTGGGCCACTGACTACCTGTATCGACTGTCAAAGATCTACAAATGACAAGTCATATGAGGACCATGCAGAAAGTTTGATATGGTCTTTTGAAGAAAGAACCACAGATTTCAGTGGACCCCGTCCATGACCAATCAAACGCAAACATATTTTTTTTTTATCACTCTAAACAAAGCGTATTAACATCAGAAATAGCAAAGTGAAATATTTTTTTTAATATCTATAATAAATACTAAGTTATAAGCATTTGAAACTGCTGATTAGACAGAGAGATCCGATACAGCGAATGACGTCATTCGCTGCATCGACGTACAAAATACATACTAAATTCCATTTATAAATAAAGAAAATTTATGCAAAAACCCGATAGCAGTATGCGACCTGGGAATCGAACCCAAGACCTCGGCAATCACGCTTGCAACCACTAAAACAACAAAGCAGTCATGCACATGTATGAGAAAAACTAAAAACAACATTTTCTTATTAATTCATTGCATTGTTATTATTTACAGATATACACCAAGTCCTTCAGTAATCAATTTCATGGAAAAATATGGACGTGTTACTAAAAATTCGTCAGATGATGGTATTTTGATTAATTAGAATAGAAAAAAATAATCAGTCCTGTGCATAATAAATTAAAAAAACCTAATAGTTGTTTTTTTCTTTCTTATTCCACAATCTAACTTCTAACTGACACAGCCTTAAGACTTGGTCTGCTGGAGGCATGAAATTCTGCATAAGTTTTTTACATGACTACGATGGATTATGACTTCAGCATTTCTAAACTTAACATAATAAACAAATATCGCTGGACATTACACAGCGCCATCTAGTGCCACTCTAAGCAACGAGGCTTGTGTCGTGGACACCAGACAGTTGATATACTACATAGATACTTTTTGTTTGTAAATACATACTTATTATACAAATAACCCAACAAGCAAAATAATCCTATATAACATCTACGGACCATTTAAATCTTAATACTCCTCATGTGCCAGGAATATATGCACTGAAGAGCAATTACTCTTGTTACTTTTACTTATAATCTCTTAAAAGCCAATATTTTAAAAGTAAATTAAAGTTAAATTACTGTAAATCATTTATGGTTTGGTTTTACATAAGCTTAAAAATAAGTATAAAATGAATTTTATATCCATGTTTTTAAAACAATAAATCACCAAGATTATAACAGCTCTCGGTAGGATAAAATGTTCTCTAGGTATATCGATTTATCGTATACCGTTTTAAACCTAGACATATTTATATGGGCATTCCACAGTAGTCTTATTGTCCAAGTAAGTAATCTCAAACAATCCTGGTTAAAACTCTTAAGAAGCCACATTTGGTTGTAACGACCAGTACAGGTGAAAACACGCTTTATATAGTTTTGCAAATTCTATTGTAGGATTTGACATCAGCCATTTTTCTTCGGTTTTAAGATAACCCAATATAGAACCAATATACTTATATTGGTACAACGTCACACTTGGAAATGCTAAAAATACTTATTTTAGCACTATGTCATACTTAGAAATGCTCACCAAGAAAATGGCAGCTGCCTTCGTAATATTTATTAAATATTAATTAATACTAAATTGTAAATAAGCAAATTTCAAGAGGCGCTTTAAAATTTTGATCAAAACCATGTTAGATTTCACAGAAAATTCACGTTCCCCTACGAATAAGCTATAAGACTAACAATTTGACCAAAATAAGGATTTTGTTTTTCTACAATGGTTGACATGAATAAATTCTGATTGTTATAAATACTTAGAAGTTAAAAATATTTTTTTACAGAGCATAATAATGCGCGATACACTCACTTTGACAGTTCACAATATATGAGCTTTTAGAAACATTTCTAGGCGCGTAATAATCTCATTTTTTACTATAACTTACTTATATTGAGATTTACTACTTATATTGAGATTTACAGGAGTAATTGCATTGACGTAATTCCATTACAGGAGCAATATAAGCGTATAATGGTATCTTAGCGGTCTAATATAAATACGTTATAAGTAAAAGTAGACTTATAAAGTGGGCCCTTTTCGCAACTTATATGATGGTTCTAGGATAGTTTAAAAACCACTTTTTGCTAGTTGGGAAACATCCATGACTCGGAAACAAATGTCCATTCTCATCACAAACATTTGCTCCTACCGGGATACAAACCTGCTGCTTACGTTCTTAGGGCCCCGCCCTAAGAAAGGCCATACAGCCATAGGGCTGAAAAGATTTTATGGTAGTTGGTATTATTTTCCGATGAAATTTTATCATAGGGCGCACGCGCATATCTTGTTCTAAACAAATTGTCAGTGAGTAACTCAATTGGTCTGTTTTACGGTATTATACTAATTGTATAAAAGGCAAGCAATTGCAGGCAATTAATTGCAGATGGCAGGTAATTGTATAAGCTTGATATTTGAGAATTACTTCAAGTACCTGTACGTCTAGCCGACGTAGCTACGTCTGACAGACGTATAGGTGCGTCTGACAGATGTATAGGTAAGTCTGACAGACGCATTGGTACATCTGACAGACGTATAGGTACGTTTGCCAGTCGTATAGGTACGTCTCATAGACGTGTACATACCTTGAGCATCCGCATGAGTCCTTCAAGCTGGTGCATGAGGTGCTTGCGCGACTCCTGCAGCGAAGACAGGTGTCCCTCCAGCTCGTCCTTACGTTGTCGTAACAGACGCAGCTCGGACACTAAGGGCGCGGAGCCTACGCCGCCGCTGCCTGCACTCGCTTCGGCTTCTTGTTGGCGTCTGTGGAACCAAAGTGGAGAGTATTAGCTCTGATGAAACGATAAAATATATAGTAAATATTGATATTATGTAGTGATAAAGAAAAGCACGTAGGGGCTGTAGTTTCTGCCTAACCTCACGGGGAAGAGTGTGAGTCTGGATGAAATGATTTACTTTCACAATAACGGAGCATAGAACAGCAACGGATTAACGAAGAGTGATATAGCTACTTTTTTGTTGTCAAGTCTTCAATTCGGCAACCGTAAGGTTCCGACACCCTCAGCAGATTATTCGAGAATCGAGTTAAATGGCGTGACGCTTGGAGAAAGCAATGTCCTTCAGAACTGTAAGTTGAAGATCATGATGGTTTCCTTATTCTAAACAATCTCCACCCTTACCTAAGCCTAGCAATCTCCCTCATAATCTCTCTGTTCTTGGCTTCCAGCTGTGAGATCAGCTCGCGCTGTTGTCGCGCCGCGTCCACTTCAGAGCCCTCAGACGATGAACGACCCTGAGGAAACAATTATTATATGAGTTTATTGAAGTAGTTAATCATAACTAAAAAAAAAAAAAGTGAAGTAAAGTTGTCGCTTTCCGAATTGAGAATTTGAAGGTCAGAACCTGTCAAAAATCAAAATCAAAGCATTTACTTCAAGTATGCCAGTTACAGGCACTTTTGAATTGTCGAAACAAAGATGAACATTAAATGTGGCTACAGTCCACTTACCAATTCTGGAGTAAGAGAAGCTGATCTACCGGCTCTCGGCTGAAAGAATACCATAAGACTTTAGTCATTTATTATTACAAAATACATGAGACGCATGTGACTACAAGAGTGAACATCAATGTTAGCAGTTTTTTTATTCTTTAGCAGAATCGTAATATGAATCAAGTTAAAAAAAATTAAAATTCTTAAAATGTACTTTATGGTTATGACCATAAAGTCCATGTTAAGAATTTAAATTTTGTTCACGTAATTCATATTACGGTTCTTCTAAAGCGGCCATTTTAAACCCCAAGGGCAGGGAAATGATATTATCACTACATGTTATAAAACAAAGTACCCGCCGCGTCTGTCTGTCTCGCGATAAACTCAAAAACTACTGAACGGATCTTCATACGGACTTCACCAATAGACGGAGTAATTCATGAGTAAGGTTTAGGTGTAGGTATAATTCGTTAAAGTTTTGTGTAAATTGGCTGAAATGTGATGATAAATGGTTGAAGATCTCGGAAAAAAAAACATGCCAAATGGTGGCAGAGCTTTACTCCGCTACCGGAAGCCGGAGCGGGTTGCTAAGTTTCTAGTTATAATACTTTTTTTTTATACTAAATAGGCTTGCGTTTGGTCGCAACTCGCCTGATGTGAAGCGATGACGCGACCTAGGGTGGAGCCCGCTTGCCTAGAAGAAACCGATTCACTCGAACTCTGAATAGATCCAGATTATAATGATCAGGGAACAGAAAAGTGAAGTAAACATACAACAAAACACACCGTACGATACAATACAACCATAGTTTAACACATACCATAGTTCTGTTCTCGTGCGCCAACCTCGCCGCGTACCGCGCTATCAGACGATGTTCGTCGTCCACCCCACGAGATAGGTGTTCTGCTATACCTGATGAACAATTTTAATGTGTTAGAAATTATACTGTATAGTAGATAATAAACAATAAAATAAAGTGAATAATAAATTGTCTTGGAAAGTAGGTAAGGTTAAGCCGTTGGTCCCGGCTGTCAATAGGGTAGATGAGACCATAAAACAATAATTCCTAGACACCAATGTCTAAAAAAAAAACTTTATTTTGGGCCTGAAAACCTGATGTATTTTCGATTAATTCGATTTTTAGTTGCTTTGAAATCAATAAATAGTTGAGTCATTGAGTTGAATAAACAGTGACGTCACAGTTGGCTATTGCCATACAAAATCTATGAGAGAACTGCATTTTGACAGCTCTTAAAAAGTATCTCAATTGATTGGTGTGTCATCTACCCCATTGTAGATCTTTTACAGTCGTTACATGTAGTCAGTGGACCGAAAGTGACAACCAGTCTTACCAAGGGGCTTATGAGTTACGAGTTAGTTACACAATTCGACATAGATCCACTGAAATCTGTGTGGTTCTTTCTTCAAAAGAATATCTCAAACATACTGCAAGGTCCTCATATGACTTCACATTTGTAGATCTTTGACAGTCGTTACAGGTAGTCAGAAGCCTGAAAGTCTGACAACCAGTCTGCTGAAGGGGTATCGTATTAATTAATTAATCAGTTCTAACTGGGTTGTGGAGGTCAGATAGGCAGCCGCTCCATGCATCCGGTTAGACTGGAAGAAAGACGATGATACAGGTCATACTATACCGCACTGATGCCTCAACAACAAATTTGAAAGGGTCTCAGTTGGGAAAATGTTAGGTTATAATGTAATACGTACTGCGATGCGTGGAGCGCGACGAGCGAGAGTCGAGCGAGCCCGTGTTGACGTACCCGCCCACGTACTCCGGGAACCCGTTGTGTGCCGGCACCGGGGATGGTGGACTGTAATATATTTATAAGTAGGTAATTAAATAAATATTACAAAAATTGCCAGTTGATGGCAATAAGCTTGCATATCAAAAGGCTTGAATTATCATAATAGTACACCCAAATTTCGCCAGTTATGTTTAAGTCCCTTGTAATAGGGGGCGAGCCTATTGCCATAAACCCGCGCACAAATCCAGATTCCGTGTCTAATCAGCCTATAATAACCGGTTCACGAACAGAGTTAATTTTTGTAAATAAAAAATTTACAAGAAAGCTACGGAGTTAGGTGTTTTGTCTTTTTTGTTCTGGTTAATCAAAAAAAAATTAAACAGTTAACCCATATTAAAAGGGTTAACCCTTACAATGATTAATCAGCATATGGGTTACCAGTTGAGTAGGCCCAACCACTTAACCTATTAACCTCAACCCGCATAATGGTTAATCGACATATGGGTTACCGATTGGGTGGATCCGAGAACCCGATGAATCGGTCCCTGATAGCAACACACAGTCAATACGTACACGATATGACTAAGGTTGAGCGTGCGCTCGGGCTGGTCGGGGTAGCGCGGCAGCTGCGCACGCGCACGCTCCGGCACGCAGCGGAACGACTTGCGCAGCGTCGCGCCGATCTGCTTCGACGGGGATTTCTGTAATAAACGTATGGTATTGTTAAGACATGATTCATTGTTCGCAAGTTTGATGGAATGGATAATGCGGAGCGGTTAATTTGAGCAAGTTAAGATTCTGAGACCTGTTAAGATTAGTTTTTTTAAGGCTCCAAACCTAAACGGAACCTTCGTAATCTAGCCTGCTACTCCTATTAAGGCAATAAATACCAGATAGAGGTCTTTCGAAGACATCTGACATGATTGGAGACGCTGACGATTGAAGTCGACGGCAGTCTGGTTACACTTTAAGTCATAAACATTCGAAGATAACATAACATAACATCACGCCTGTACAAAATCCATACTAAATTGTGTTTATCTAGAAAGAGATAGAAACAAAAGTTTAAATGGTTTATAACTTTTGTGTTGTTTGGCCGATTTATATTTTGTTTTCGCTTTTTGTCATTATTTTTATAGTGCTTTAACATTCCGTATCGAAATAAAAAAATAAAACAATTATGCATATTCCCCATTAGCCCGACCCGGTAATCAAACCCAGGACCTTGGTGGGATGCTCAGCAGTCGCGATTGTGGCCACTATGCCAGCGAGGCAGTCATAGATATCAACCAGTAGAGAGGCAGGCAATGAACCTGTGCAAATCCTACTAATATTATGTTTGTTACTCTTTCACGCAAAAACTACTGAACGAATTTGGATGAAATTTTGTACACATATAGTTTATAACCTGGATTAACACATAGGATACTTTTTATCCCGGTAGTTGACCCGTATTTTTTGCATTTGTACCGTAAACCAAAATTGACGAAGATACGACGCTTTTAAAATTCTCAATACGTCACGCCGTGGTATAATTTTTAGTGCGTTCTGACGTCACGAGCTATAAAGCGATAAAAATAAAACGCATCAAAACTCGGGAGTGGGGCTCCCGAGTTTTGATGCGTTTTATCTTTATTCAATATTCATTGATTAACAAAAACTAAAAATACGTGTCCATTATTTTCCAATACCTACTCTAACTGACGAATTAAATAGATTTGTAATTTATTGATGGTGGAAACTAGCCCATTATCAAATTTCGCGGCGAAGCCGCTGGCAGAAGCTAGTCCCATTATAAAGCTACACACTCACATAGGCGGCGTACTCCTTGACCTCGTGCTCGTTGCTGTGGGTGGCGGAGACCCGGCCTCGCCAGAAGCAGTCCTGGCACATGGTGTAGTTGGCGCAGCGCGTGCAGCGGTAGCGGAAGCCTGTGAGCGAGCTGCGGCGACAAGCGCTGCAAGCTAGCGGGTGGACCACTGGAAGAAAACAATAGGGTAGATGACAAAAAAATCTAATTAGTTTGTCACATACATTTCCAAAAAATATTCAATCCTTAAATTAATAGATTATCTGATGAGAAAATCATCTGTTTACTCATGCATAACATTGTCGCTACTTGAACAGAATAACAAACACAATAAATCAGGAACTGATTGATCGGGCTATAAGGTTAACTGATTAGACCTACAACTCATGTTTGGTTAACCATTATAAGGAATAACCCTTATAATATACTTGCGACCCGCCCCGGCTTCGACGAGTGCAATGTAGCATATACATATAAGCCTTCCTCTTGAATCACTCATATCTATTGCTAAAAACTGCATTTAAATCCGTTGCGTATAAGGTACAAACAGCGGGAGCGACTTTGTTTTATACTATGTAAGGATGGACTGATTAACCCTAAAATAGCGGTTAACACATTTACTCAAGGGTTATTCACCTAACCACAATAAATAACCCGATTAAAACCTCTATAACCTTTAGTCTCTGCAAAAAATAGTAGATTATACAACAAATAAAAAAAAGAGAATTTATTTAGGGACGAAGTTGGATCCCGAGAGCAGCGAAAGATTCTGGAGTAGAATCACGAGCGTATAAAGGGATTATAGATTAAAATCCTGAGCGGAGCGAGCGATACAAGGACCGAGATATACACACATCAAAAGTATCTAGGGATCAACATATATTTTTGCAATAACTTTTCTCCTGATTGATATTAATTAAAATTTTCTTTAAGGATTCATCAAATAAAGTGTTTTCGTTTGTCACAGTAACGATAAACCAAGTCACCTTTGCATTAATAAAGAAATTTGCCATTTTCCTAATAAAGGGATTTTTGACATTTGAACCACTAACATTAAAGTTCGAAAAAAAGACTGAAATAACAGTTTTCTTTAAAATTTTATTGGGTAACTTAAACAATTAATAATCCGTGTTTCTACCGCGAACACTAACAACACAAGAACATCGGTTTGGCATACTCAAAATGAGTTCATCCAAATCACGCTGTGGAATGGCCGCCCATGTTCGTTGCAACAACAAAAAAAGGTCTTCTTGCGACTGGATACCCTCCATATTCGGCAGAGCTCTTCTCTGTAGCATATCCCATGCATGCTCAATCGGGTTCAAGTCTGGCGACTGAGCAGGCCAGGGCAGGACATTGATGTTAGCTGCGGCGAGAGTCTGTCTTACAACTCTTGCGGTGTGCGGTCGTGCATTATCATGCATTAACTGAAATAAGGGACCGATTTGCACTTGTAGAGGAACGATGACGTCTGATACAATCGTCTCAGCATAAATTTGAGCGTTGAGGTTGCCTCTGATCCAAATCAACTCAGTTCTTCCGCCGATCCAAATACCCGCCCATACCATGATGGTTCCACCACTATAAGGATGGACTTCCTGGCAGGATTTTAATCGCTGTTGGCGTCCAGGGGTTCTCCAGTGTCGTATACGTCTTGTATCCGGTCTCATACCAAAACGAGACTCATCAGAAAAGCACACGAAACGCCATTGTTCTTCTGCCCAATTTCTGTGTTCAAGAGCCCATTGATATCGAATCCTACGATTGTGCATTGCTATAGGTGGTACCCGTAGCGGTCTTCGGGAATGAAGGTTCACTTCATGCAAGCGGTTTCTGACTGTTTGGTCGCTAATTAAGTTCCCTGAAGAGTGATGAAGCCTCACGGCTAACATCATGGCGGTTATTGTTGGAGCTCTTCGAGTTAAGATTTGAATGTATCGGTCTTGTCTCCGTGTGGTGCAGCGATACCGTCCTCCATGGCGCTCAGCCACGGTACCAGTGCTTCGGTAACGTGTCCAAAGTCGACTGATAACACTCTGACTTGTATTCAGAGCTAAAGCTACAGTACGTTGCCGGGAACCAGCTTCTATCATTCCCACGGCTCTGAGCATTTCTTCCCTGCTTAAATGACGTCGCCGCTCCATAATAACGTTGGTTTTAATCAGTAGTAGGGAAACAGTAGCACTAATAATGTCTTCAATGCGTTGTATGTTTTTATAGGGAAAATATTGACAGCTTATTTTCATCTTTTACTCGAATTTGATTGAGAGTTCCTGATTCAAATTATGAAATGCACCAAAAAGGATCCATATAAATTTATAAAATCATAAATTTATTACAAAGCCACATCTCAATCTCAAGAAATCCGCATAAAAATGCTTGATCCCTAGACATTTTTGATGTGTGTATTTTTTTTCACGTGTTGTGTACTCTACTTTTTACGTTTAACACATTTTATTATATAATCAGTAATAAAACAACAAAGTATTTGACATGAACATTAAAACGGTGTCTGTAATAGTGGGCCGTAAAGCTTTATGCACTCAGAGAATGAACTGGCGCCATTCGTGGTTTTCCAGTCGCAGAACAAATTGTATGTTTACAGGTACAACTCCCGAGATTTTGGCGGCAACAAATCATCTATTATAACTGCTGCTATAGAACGAAATGATTCCGGAGTCATTGTCTCATGTTCGTCATCGGAAACACTGATTTTATTATTTATGTTAAAAGATAACACAAAACAACCACGATAACAGGCAGAAAAGAACTAAAATTGGCGGGATTTTTTTTATATTTGGAAGGGATTAGCTCCATTCAGCCACCCAGTACGTACTTTCAGCACGTTTTTTTTTTGTACATAATTCGTGTTTGTTCCAAACTCAAAATGTCTCTCAGTGAGTAAAAGAGCGTTTTATTCCCTGTTAGCGATAAATAAAATACCCTTTTTCGAGTGGCAATAGTAAAAACATAATTATTGCAATGACAACATACCATTCTCAACACTAGCAAGTCGGTGCAGCAGAGGTAGCCACACAAGACATGGCGGCCCCGGGTCGGACATCAGTGTGTCGAGGAAATCGTTCACGGTGATCTTGCCGTTCTAAACAAATACATTTTTATTTTAAAAGATGGTTTATGAGATAATTTCTCACGAACGCGGGGCGAAAAAAACACAGACTATGTGAACTTTGCTAAGTTAAACCTTACTTTAGTAAGTCCTTATGGTCCTTTTAGAACTTACCCCATAGAAGAGCTTGTGTCTAAATAATAACACCATATGGGTCGATCTTAAAGGATAAACAGTGCTTACCAAGGTCGAGGCACCAAGGACCATCCATTACATACCGAGTATCTTCCGTGCTTCAGAAAACACGTTAAGCCGTTGGTTGTTACAGGTAGTCATTGGCCCAATGGGGTAGATGACACACCAATCAATTGAGGTACTTTTTAAGAGCTGTCAAAACGCTGTTCTCTCATAGATTTTGTATGGCAATAGCCAACTGTGACGTCACTGTTTATTTAACTGAATGACTCAACTATTTATTGATATCAAAGCAACTAAAAATCCAATTAGGCAATTAATTGGAAATAAATCGGATTTTCAGTCCCAAAATACTATTTTTTTTAGAGATTGGTGTCTTGGAATTATTGTTTTATTGGTGTCACCTACCCTATTGGTTTTATCAAGAGGTATCGTATTAATTACCCATTACTATGGGTTGTGGAGGTCAGATAGGCAGCCGCTTCATGTAAAATACTGGTATTTAGCTGCATCCGGTTAGACTGGAAGCAGACCCCAACCTAGTTGGAAAAGGCTAGGCAGAAGATGAGAACTAACCTGATTAAATATAGTAAGTGCAAGTGAGTCAGTGTAGCTGAACGAAGGCGACTCATACACCGCCGCGGGTAGAGCGAGAACCTCTCGCAAGTAATCCGACAGTCTCTTCATGAGTAGGTGACCGTTGCCGTCCGATAGCTGAGAGAATATGTCTGGCGGGAGAAAGGTCAATTTTATTTTAAGAATATTTGATGAAGGCATTAGAAGATGACCGATTCTTCTTATTTTCATGTCAAGACTACTTTATAGTTTTTAACCTCACATAATGATGATGATGATGATGATAATGATGATATAACAAAATGATGTATGGTGGAATTGTGTATCTTATATAGGTCTACAGAAAAGTCCGCGATGGCATATGTCTATCTCTTAAGGACACAACATACTATATCCATTTTAATTCTTTAAAAAATGGGCAAATAAAGACGGTAATTGGAAATATTTTTACACAAATACGGTATTAATCCTTATCATTTTAAATAAGTTAGAGGCTTTAAGCATTTCATGCACATTATTTTACTCTTTTACACCATATAATTTAAACAAATATCTTAGGAGTAATCGCAAAAAAATTACGGTCGCGAGAATCGCTTCGCTTCGCTTAATGCTATCGCCGACCCTACCCCCGCACCGCACGCCAATGGACCAGTATGGCTGATTAACTTCATAGAAGAATTATTTAAAAAATAAATCGTGTTATGATGATGCAAACTTGCGTCCAAATGTTAGATAATCTACTTATTAGACTATGGTTATGCCCCAGTGTCATTGGTACCTACTTTATTTAAAATGCATGATTTTTAAATTAATATGCAGATCGTTAATGGTCTAAGAAGTTGGATCACATTGATGACTCAGAGCTGAGTAGCCTAGAACAGTAGTCATTAATGTCCTTCACGCTTCGTACACACAATACTGTCCCTGTAAGCCAAACAGCGGTAAGTCAAGAATCTTTGTTTTGAGAAAAATGATGCGATCAGTTGAACAAATAGGATAATTATGTTACAAAATATCAGTCATTCGCAAATCTTTGACAATCATTACAGATAGTCAGTGGTCTGAAAGTCTGCCAACCCATCTCACCAAGGGGTATCATATATCATACACAGTACTAACTGGGTTGTGAAGGTCAGATAAGCAGTTGCCTCATGTAAAATACTGGTATTCAACTGCATCTGGTTCTGGTAGACTAGAAGCTGACCCCAACACAGGCTAGGCAGATGACGATATCAGATTTTCGATTTTTTAAGATACTGGTTTTTGGCTTACAGGACAGAATACGGACGCAAAAGTACTTACATCTTAGTTTATCCATCAACTTGCCGGCACACATCGTGGCAAGAGCCACTTTGATGGAAAACACTCGGATTTTTCCCACATTCTCCCTGAAATAAAAAGTAGATACATTAATATTTTGTTTGTCACGCCTGGTACGTCTATCAGCGTATTCTATTAAAGCAGATAACGTTAGTAGTCTGAGTGAGAGGCCTAGATCTTATTTTATAACAGGCTGTAATTTATCTGATTTAGAAGAAACTAAAAAACAAAGTAAGTTTGGGTCTAAATATTTCATGTTAAGAATGTGTACACATGTAACAAAGGCGAAAGGCACTTGTCCTCCCTGTTATTGTGATATTCTTTTTGTTCTGGATCATACCTGGGAACCTTCAAGTTAAGGAGATATTGAGGTCAAAGTTCCAATGATTTCCCAAGTTTGTTTTTGGAAAAAGAGGTCACCTGCTTTATCTAGGTCTTTGTCACAAAGACACCATTATCTGTTATAGATTAGATCAAAGTGCTTATGCAATGATTTGCCATTATTTATCTATTACAAAACAACATTGATAAATTATTATGAATAAGGTGCAATATGATTAGTATTATACTACCCTACTACAACAGCCCATAACATCCACTGCTGGACATAAGCCTCTCCCATGATGGGAGGAATTTGCCATAATCTCCACGCTTGGCAGGCGGATTGGAGATCGCAGTGATGAAAGACTAACAGAAAACGCTGCTGCCCATTCTCTGGTCTACGGAGGCGCAAGGTGTTCTGCCTCAGACATTAGTCGCCTTATACGACACCCGTGAGTGTAATGGGTTGGTTCTTACCCTTCATCAATTCAAGGCTAGGTAATTTGCATCATCATGTTAATATGTAAACAATAAAAAAATATTCTAGGTCAGGAAGCGATGAATTATATTCGCATAAAAAAAAATAGTCTGGTGAGATTATATATTTCTAGTAAGAGAAGAAACAATGACAGAAACAGAGAGAGAAAAAATGGGTTATTGGGTTTTTTTTCCAATAGGAATTTCTCAGTAGTAAGCAGCCCGTTTGGAAGTTGGGGATATGATACTCCTATGCCTTGGAAAGCATGTTAAGCCATTGGTCCTGCACCTGATGTGCACTGGCTAATCCCCGCTGAGATTGGCTGAACATTTTGCCTTCAAGAGCAAAAAATAAACATTGAGTATTGTTTTCTTCTTCATGAAATAGCCATAGAATCTTGTATACCAACTTACCCAGTACTGTATGCAGACAGCAACCAGTTCAACAATAAAGCAGAACACGCTTCAACGGACACCTGATGAGCAGGCGGCAGTCTCTTGTTCAAGTTGTGGTACAATGAAGATACAAGCGTTTCCAGTCTTGTTACGTTCACACATGCGGTTGGCTCTAGAGTGTTCAGTGCATTCTCACGGAATGCTTCTATTACGTTCCATATGTCTATTACGTGTACTGAAAGAAAGAGGATACTATACAGAATATTGCCCCTGTTAATTTCTCTTTTTTTATTTGATTAATTATTTTTTATTTGTCAAAGTCAACCATGATCTGAGTCAATGTCAATGACCTTGGTGCCCAATCAGACTAAAGATACAGCGGTTATTACAACCCAGTTATAAATATTCATGACTCAATCTATTTGAGGCATCAGTGAAACCGTTCCATAATTTTGGAAGCAATAAACACCAATTTAACCCAATAAAAAAAGAATAAAACTAGTTAGTTGATTAATGTATTTGTGCACTAACAGGGAAAACAGTTAATAGGCCAAGCTTTTTTTTTGTTTCCAGAAAAATGACATTATCTAGTTTTTAAACCAGTATAAATAGATCACACTGTACATTACTCACAGTTACATTTCTTTTGAACATAGCGGAGCTTGCAAGCGGTTCTGTATGAGGCAAATCTGATCAGGTCAAAGTTCTGTTCCCTCATCTCCTGCAGCAGTTGAGAACGAGGGTCGGCGGAGGCGGAGCCCGCACTGGGCATCCCCCTTAGGTCCCCCACACTGGGCACTCCGCCCACACTCTCACGTTCTAACGACATTTTCACTACTACAAAAAATTACAAAGACAATTATCACAAAAAAAAACAGATTAGGAAGGTGCGTACTTCAAAATTCGACAACAATAAGATAAGATTGAAAGTGATTTGAGCGACAAAAAATATAAACAAGGCCCGCGGCCGTAGGTCCGCAAAAACTTTTGATATCACTAAATTGTCACGAAATTTACGATGATAAAGAGCTCTTACCTTAACCGAACGATTAGCTCATTACTTTGTTGACATACCGATAATATATTCACGGCAAACTCAAGATTATTTCTGTATATATATCGATTCAAAGATATTAATAGTGACAACTTGATATTTACTTGATGATTAAATTATAAACGGAAGCCACATTCACTGTTTCAACGCACGTCTTCACTCTTCCTTTATTAATAGATTATTTCCTTGTCATCTACTTCATCGAATAAATTATAAAAGTAATTCCTACGCCAATAAATTACGGAATATTGAAATCAACATGACAAGACAAGCCTGCCATTAAAAGTGCGTTCCTGAAATACAGATTTTTTTATTACTGTATTTTTTTTTTTAATGGTAGGGAATCAAGGGGCATGAAATTGTAAGGTTCATTTAAAAATTAAACCATCATCAAATAAAACTTTCTTGTTAATTTGATAACTAGTGTTTAGAAAATAAAAGAAATACAATTTTAGGCCTTTTAAATTCTATGTGTAATGGAACAAGTAAATGTCACACCATAAACCATTGACACATAATGCCATAAACACATTCTGGTTTCTGATATAAATGCCAATTTGGACACTTGGATTTTAGGTAATAGACAGTGTAGTAAAATATTTATGTTATTTCTACAACGACTCAGCACTACAGTTATCTGTGCTTTCATTCCAGGAGGCAGTCAAACTTCAAATGGGATAAAGCTTTTGTGATGGGCTTCCTAGCCTTTGCCTAATGCCGATCAATCGATCTATTCGTATTGCGGTTTCTGTGCACAAATAAAATAAGGCCCACGTTTTTAACTTACAATAAAAAAACCGAGGAGTGAGGAGCCGAATTCACAGTTGGTAAGTGGTTAGTGGCTAGCTAGTAGCTGCTGCTAGTACCAGTAGTTCTGGTTGGCCACATCTAGTTTATAAGTCAGTTAGTGTTTTTTTGAAATATGTCACTGGTGACACTAAAAAAGTAACTAAGGCCGCATTCCGAATTACGCTGTAATCAATTTGAGCGTCCATAAACCCGTTCCGAATTACCGTGAGCACGATATCGATGTCCCTTGAATCGTCATAGATGACGTCATGACATGCGCCATTTTGCAATTACACCGACCATGCCCTAAATAAATATCACCGTGAGCGCTGTCAAAAGTGACAGTTTTGTTGTTTTGTTATGAACTTAGGGGTTGCTTAAAACTATACATTTTATTTAATTATTGTTGCATCTATGTAAATTGTAATTCGTGGTATTTTTTTACGGGGTAAATCTTTGCCGGGAGCAAAATACGCTATTGTGTCCTTCGGCCTCATTCGGGGTCATATAAACAATATTTGAGTCAAGCATCTTCCGTTTCCGTGTCACATCTATAAAGGTATATGCAACTATCGCCTTTTTGACAACACGATAATGACGTATTTCCGTCTTCGTTCACCAGGTGGCTGCAGCGAGCTTAAAGTTCATTTGGCGTCCTGTTTTTCGGACGGTTCACATCTTTAAAAGTTTAACGTTGTTAACGTTCGATATTTTCAAAATATTTTATAACATCAGAATTTATACAAATTTTGGATAACGCTGTAGGCGTTCGGTATAGTATGCATAATATAAAACAAAATACGTTTTCAAACGAGTTTTTTTTTCTGCCGATTATTAGAAGCGTTTTACCTTACAATAAAACGCATATTAATTTACTTACCTTATTCGAAGCTTATTTAATTGAGAGATAGGCCCTACGTTTCCCGCCTTTTACTTTTGTATATATCTATCTCTTTCTACCACGTCACTTCCGCTTGGCAGTGGTTGGGAGGCTCGCTATGCGAGACTCGTCTTTTTGATTTCATTGAGTCTAATTACCAGGCAGAGCTTGTTCATAAGCTTCGAATAAGGTAAGTAAATTAATATGCGTTTTATTGTAAGGTAAAACGCTTCTATTAATTTGACTTGACCGTTATTCGAAGCTTATTTAATTGAGACGTGTTTGTTATCGCCTGGTGGAAGTGACGAAGACGCCAATGTGAGTTATTAAATGACCATTACTAAAATGTAATGTAGGTATGATGTAGTAAAATAGTAAGTGTCAAAAATGCATACACATAGATTAAATACTAAGATGTAGACATTTTTCGATCAAATATGATCGACGTAGGCATTAATAAAAAAGGGTGTAATTAAAAGAAAGTTTAATTCAAACAAAAACACCTCTTAGGTAATAATAACGGGAACTAAAATACATAAGTTCTAATCAACTGGATTAAATAAATCTGTTACAGAGAGACGGTTTACAGTGGATCTAACCTCACGTTTATAAAATTTGCAAAAAGTATTTTGCGATCGCCAGTTACCCCTAGCAAGAATCTCCTCAAGGGGATATTTATCGACCCAATTTTTTGAGGCCACAGCTGACCTAAAACTCCCAGGAGATGCCTTAATACCGGCTTCTACTAATAGGGACTTAATCCAGCCTGCAATTACGGTTTTCGATGCAGGTTTAGGTTCACCTCTAATGTTAATAAACAAATTACTACAACTTGCAGCATTTCTACGATTCTCAAGAAGCGAGATCGTATGCTTAGCCCAGTAGACCGGGTCTAACTTTTTGATACCTACATTAGAAATTAACCTCCAACCAGATTGTCTATAATCTACGGAATCAGTTTTCGATCCGAAAACCGGCCAAAACACTAATACATCATTTTGATTAGAAAAATTATTAGAATCAACTCTTAGCAAAGTTAAATCATGGATTCTTCTCCCGGAACATAGGAGAAGTAGAGCAGCTGTATGTCTCTGCACTTGAAATATATTATTTTCATCAATGCGCTTACCCTCTAGGAAACTAGCGAGGTCATTTATGTTCCAAACCGGGGGCTTGACATGGGTGACCGGTTTATGTAACGCTATAGATTTTAGAATATGTTTTACCAAGACATTAGAGCTTAACTGGCCGGATGATTCTGGGTTGCAGAGAGTTGCGACCACAGATTTGTGTAACAAAATGGTATTGTACGATAAATTATTAATTAAATGGAGATCAGATAAAAATCTAGCCAAATCGCTTGCTATTGGAGTTGAAGAGTTAACCTGGTGCGTTTCGCACCAAACTAGCCATCTCTTCCAAGCAACGCTATAAACTTTACGTGTTGAGGGACGCCATGACTTTTCAAGAAGTCCTAATTGTCTACTATTCCAGGTTGTTAGCATCCCAGACCACCCCCACATTTCCACACTTCCAGAGTCATGTCGTGGACGTTCGGTGGTGGCAGTCCTGTTGTCGTGTCGATCAGGACTTTGTCTAGGTGATATAGCGTAAATGGGGCTGCTAGGGCACGCAATTTGACGTCGGGGCGCCAAAAAACTCGTTCCCATCGTGGAACTACTATTAGGTACGTTCCCTGTGCTTGATTGAGATAACCTAGGACCTTGGGAATCAGAAAAGGTGGAGGGAACACCCACGCTAGGTTGTAATTCCACATCTGGGAGAACGCGTCGTGAAACAGAGCTTGGTCGTCGTTTTGGTCTAAGGACACGTAATTCGTCACTACATGGGCTCGGTTGGACGCAAATAGGTCGATCAGCGGAACTCCCCATTTGGTGAATATTTTGTTCGTGCATTCTGCCGACAGATGCCACTCTGGGGTTACGCGAAACCTCGACAAGTGATCCGCGTGGCCGTTGTATATACCTGGTATGTAGAAGATGTTCATGTGAATTTGATAGTCCACCATCATTTGGAAAACTTTGTAAGTTAAGTCTAAGAGAGGAGCCGACTTGGTGCCGCCCTCGTGACGGAGATATGCGACTACCGATTTGTTGTCGCTCTGAATCAAAACCGTCTTGTGTCTCAGGAGCTGACAATGATCTTTCAAAACTTTTAGGATTGCTAACATTTCCTTTTGGTTGCAATGAAGATCTCTCTCGGCTTCTGACCACAGACCCGAGAGAGAGAGATTGTCCAGGCGAGCTCCCCAAGCGATGTCTGACGCATCTGTTGTGAGGAAATGAGAGGGAGGTAACATGTGTATGGCCGACGGAAGATGACAATTCTGGCGCCACCATATCAGATTGTTTATGGCAGTACGAGGTAAGGTGTGTAGTAGCCTGTGCTCCGACTTCAAGATTTCGTTCAGTAGGTATAGAAGGGCTCGAAAGTTGAGTCTTCCTTTCGGAACTGCAAAGCTGGCAAAATTGAGTAGACCAACTAGGCTCTGGAGCTCCCTGGGCGTTGTACGTTGTTTCCACAGCAAATGGCAGATTTTGCCTGCAAGTCCGGGAATTTTTTCCTCGGGAAGGCGCTTTCGATTCGTCCATGGGTCCCAATGAATTCCTAGAAACACTAGGCTTTTCGACGGTGTGATTATCGACTTTTTGTAATTGATCAGCCAACCCAACGTTTCCAGAGTGTCGAGCACAATTTTCACATGACTCCGAAGCTTGCCTTCGTCTTGGTGAGCGATCAAAAAATCGTCGAGATAGACTATTATCCTGACACCTCGTTGCCTGAGTGTCTGGGCTATCCAATTTGTAAGCGCAGCAAAGGTCTTGGGCGCTGTGCTCAGGCCAAAAGGTAAGCAGGTCATTTCTAGCAATTCGTTGCGATAAATTAAGCGCAGAAACCTTCTGTGGCTGCGAGCCACAGGTAAATGGAAATATGCCTGCGAGAGGTCGATTTTGCATAGCCAATCCTGTGGTTGCAGGAAATCGGGGATGCGATATGCATTTATCAGCTTGAATCGATCCGTTATGATGTAAGAATTCAGTGCTTTTCAATTGAATATTGGTCGAGTTGAGCCGTCGCCTTTGGGGACAAGAAACATCGATGACAGGAAGCTTGGCGAAACAATAGCTCGTCCTAGAACTCCCTGTTCTATCATTTTGTTTATGACAGATGTCATTACGGCGGATTCTGGAACATCTATGGTTCCGACAACGCTTGGGTGAACAAGCGGTGGCTTCTGGCAAAAGGGTATGCGATACCCTGTTATTATTTTTAAAATGTAATTTGGGGCATTCATTTGTTCCCATTGGTCTCGAAACTGTAGAAGACGGCCCGCTCTGAACGAGTCAATACTTGCGTCGTTTGTTGTCGTTATTCTGCTGGGGAGGCGATGACGCGCGTTTTCGGCCGTACCTTGGCTGATTATTTTGCCGAGCCTTCGGTCGGCCCCGAAAGCTATTGCGATTATTCGGTGCGACCGAATTATATTGAGCAGCATGACCATGAGCGTTACAGCCACCTTGCGGAGGTGGGTTACCGCTGCTGCAACCACCTTGCGTAGGTGGGTTACTGCTAGCACATTGCGAATGCGCATTACTGTGCTGGCAAGCCTGAACTGTATAAGCAAAGCCCTGCGAGGACTTATTGTAAGGCTTTTGTCCCTGCGAGGGCCCACGAAACTTTTTTGCATCCACCTGCGAGGCAGAAGACGTAGAAGCCTTTTGCAATGCCCAAAAACATTTTCTTACTCCGCCAGCTTTTTCTACAGCAGCAGTAAACTTTTCTGTGTTGAACAGGTTGGTACATGTCGGCGGAATTTTTTTTAAGCTGGCCTTCATCAAGGGGTCCTTTTCCTGTTTAATAACACAGTCTCTCCGCATTTGGAGAATCTCAGCAAGATGACCACAAACGATCTGTAATAAGTCTGAAGAACACTTACTAAAGTCCCCTGTGGAAAAAAGGTCGTTTACCTTTTGAAGAAGAGTGTCGGAATTTAGTGAGTCACTATTCCTTGCCCATAGTAACAGTTCTTGAAGGGTTCCTTGCAAAACCTCCCTTTGTTTGAGCACACACATGGTCAAGGCTGCGAAAGCCTTATCAGCATACACGAGGTGACGAGGAGACTCATATACCTTAACTTCCTCGTTAATTTCAATGTCTGTATAACCCGGCGAGTGGTTGTACAATTTTTGGGTCTCAGAATACCTAATTTCATTCCAGTCACTTTTATCTAAATGTTGCAAATCACATAGCAACTTTAAATAATTCTCGGAAGTCTTACGCATTGCAGGCTCCTTCAGCTTTGTTTCAAAAGTTAAAGTAAATTCTTGATCACCACGTGCACTAACATTATCCGGTTCAACATCAAGCATTTGATCGTAAGGATTTTCACTAATCCCGGACATAAGTGAGATGGCATCATAATCTAAATTGGTACTCACGTGTTGACCAGTGTCCTTGCAAACCATTTGCCGACGAAGGCTACGTGCCTCCTTAGCTAATTTCCGAACCTTACGTTTGGAACGACGCTTGCGTTTGCCCCCCTTTTTCTTGTTGCGGCGACTTCTCTTTGGGTTGTCTCCGCTAGACGAGGAGCTACTACTGGAATTCGAGCTACTGGAACTCGAGGTACTAGAACTACTCGATCGAGCTCTCCGCTTCTGCGGCAAGGAAGGTCCTGGAAGAACATCACTATCAGCCCTATCGGCATTATCACACGAATTTTCCATACTGAATATCGAAAGATTAAACTTTGTTCACTTTTTTAATTCGAATAAAAACCGTTAGGATTATTTTCACTGTGCACTTTTTCATTCGAATAGAAAACCGTTATGATTATTTTACACTTTTTAATAATAATATTTTAAGGCAGCTGGTGGGCAGGTGTCGGCAGTTAAGCACGACACGACCGATCGCGGCGGGAAACAAGACGCCAATGAAATCAAAAAGACGAGTCTCGCATAGCGAGCCTCCCAACCACTGCCAAGCGGAAGTGACGTGGTAGAAAGAGATAGATATATACAAAAGTAAAAGGCGGGAAACGTAGGGCCTATCTCTCAATTAAATAAGCTTCGAATAACGGTCAAGTCAAATTAATAAAAAGTTTCACGAGATTGTGTACAACTAGTTTGTCGTAGGGCGTATATAATTGAAAAAAGACGCGAAGTGTTCATTAATCAATTAATAAGTGAATTTTGGTTTGATAAAGTACCCTTTAGTGAATTTATTAAGAATAATAATTGTGGTGTTAACAAACATTTTTATCCAAATAAAAATATATTTTCTTGGCAAGAAAAGAAAACTCCTAGACCTCAGGCGGCGTACCCTGGACCTAGTGGGTTTCAATCGTCCAGTCGCGATCCTGCACTGACGATGAACCAAAGATTTCTTCCTCCTTATAGTGTAGAAACTTTTTGTTACTATCAGGCAATGGACATGTTTAATTTTTTTTTTTTCGTCCTCTATCAAGGGGATATCACGCTGGACAACGCTTTCACCAGCCCAATAGTTTTCGGAGAAATGAATCGCAAAACAATATACCACGAGGCTAAAGGCTCTGGTAAATTAAATAAAAAGTTCTGACTTGTATCAAGAATTTCGGGGGATTGCATAAACAAGTAACGAAGTGAAAGAGATTAGGGGCATTAGACCCATTAGTAAAAATAGTGAAGGGTTATCGTATTCCATTTCAAAAGAAACCGCCTCTGGTCCCGCCAAGGCAGGTGAAACGTTCCATTTCAAAAGAAACCGCCTCTGGTCCCGCCAAGGCAGGTAAAACGTTCCATTTCAAAAGAAACCGCCTCTGGTCCCGCCAAGGCAGGTGAAACGTTCAATTTCAAAAGAAACCGCCTCTGGTCCCGCCAAGGCAGGTGAAACGTTGCATGAATGGCACTCTACCATCTCCGGAGATCGACACGGTCATGAAAATTTTTGTTGAAACAAGGAATTTTAGAATATGCCCTGACTCGAGAGTTTCTTATCAAAGTTCTTTCTGATTCTCAAGGGCGACGGAACCTACCGTCCCATTTTCAATATAAAAAGTTAAAACAATTATTTAATCATAAGCAAGTTTCGTTTGATTTCGGTAAATCAGGTTCCTGATTTTATTCAGGACAAGGATTAGATGTTCAAAATAGACCTCAGGCAAGCCAACAACCGTTGTTTTCTCCGCCTATTGTATCGAAATCGGTTACTGCAAATGACTTGTTTGTCATTTGGCGTGGCGACAGCGCGCAAAGTGTTTGCATCGCTGACAAACGTGACCGCCGAGATTTTCAGAAATCTAGGCATACTATACTACTACTACTACTAATATACTCGACGATTATCTCTTGGTAGCACAAGACAGATTGACACTTATAAAACACGTGGACATTGTACTTCGAACTCTCAGCCCGTTTGGTTGGCAGTAATAGAGGAAGAAGACGATTCTTGTCCCACAGAAAATAATTGAGTACTTAGGTTTGATGTGGGATCCGTGGCAAAATCAAAGTTTTAACTAGAAAGCAAAATTCAGAGCATTCGTATTGTATTGTATTGTATAGCGGGCTGGTGTCCGCAACTCCACGTCAAAGCGCGTATTTTGCGTACGGGTGGGAACTTTATTCGATCCACCCTAACTCCCCGAGAAAGGCCAGCAGGGCCTTGGTGTTGCTGACAATCTCGCGGAGAGTACCTGGGTTACCGAAGTACTTTGCCCTGTATGATGCAACCACTGGGCAGTGCAGAAGCACGTGGGCTGCTGTCTCGTCTTCCTCCATGCAGGCACGGCACAGTGGGTTGTCCGTGACTCCTATGACAAAGAGGTGTTTATTAAAAGAGCCGTGTCCAGTAGTGGTGGCTGTAACTGTGCGCATCTGCGATTTGGTCAACCGAAGCACGCGTTTGGTGAGGCGGCCGTCGATAGTAGGAAGTGCTTCCTTGGCCTGCCTGCACTCGCCATGGTCTAGCCATAGCTTGTGGTGTTGTACACTAGTTCGGTTCCTTACCAGTGTGCGTAGGTATCCGAAAGGGAGTGGTACGATAGGTTCGGGTCCCACCGCTGCCATGCTCGATCCCCTTCTAGCGAGTTCGTCCGCCGCATCATTGCCACGGGAATCGCTGTGTCCCTTAATCCACTGAATGGTTATATTATTGAGATTACCAACCTGGTTCAGGCGTTGATGACACTCGTGTATTAACCCAGAGTTGACTGTGTGGTTGTTTAGTGCTAGCAGTACAGCCATGCTGTCTGAGAGTATACGAATTGAGTGGCAATTCAGAGCATGCAAATAGTTTAATCGAAATTGCTTCGCCGCGCGCGGGCGGAAGGCGTCACTTCGAGAAATACAGAGTATCATATTAGGGCATCTGAATTTTGCTCCTCTGGTAGTTCCGATGGGTCGTTTGAATTTCTGACACCTTCTGGCTTATTGCAACCGGTCCTGAAAATGCCATGTCAGTCGACTTACTTCTTGCCTGCGGAAGTGCTGGAAGAATTGAATTGGTGGAAAGTTTGTTGTCTAGAAAAGTCCAGGCTTCGTCCACCACCAGTAGGACACCGATTCAGGTTGGGTGGCGGAGTTGAATAGTCTTCATTTATCGGACAAGTGGACAAGAGAAGAAGCATGGCTTCATTTGAGTCACACGTCACAGACGGTCTATCGCATCATTCGACGTTACAGGAATGATATCTGCTCCCCGAATTCACCAGCATTGTCTTTGCAAAGTGGGGTGTTCCCCAGACTTCTTTTTGCCTCCGGCGCAACTTACGTAGTGCCTTGCTACATATATCACTCATACAGATCAACAAGACCACCGAGCATGGAGACACAACGCGTTCGCATTTCAATGGGATTTTCGCCTGGCTTGGGTCTTTCCTCCTCCGAGTTTGTTACCCCGGGTCTTGATGCTCTCAATCAGGCTCGAGGTGTACTCCTGATAGTTGTGCCGAGGTGGTCTCGAGCTTTCTGTTCACGATTCACCGATTATCGAAGGTGCTAGTGGACACGAGGACCGGGCAGCCAAGGAGCTGGTCCTAGAAGTATGGAGATGTGGGGGTGGTCTGAATCCAGAAGAATGAAGTATCTGCTCAAACAAGGTTGGAGGTCGTCAACTTTGAATACCTATAGGCCAGCATGGCAGAGATGGTTAAATTGGTGTTCCATGTCTGGTGTAATTTTCAGACCCGTCAGTCGGTAGTGAATTGGCTCGATATTTAGCCGATTTTCACCTAAAAGAAAAATTATCGTAACGTGCAATTTTACTTCATAAATCGGTTGTCTACTTGTCTACTTTAAATAATACAAAGATCGAGGCCCGTTTAAGTTCAAACATTTTAGTTAAGCAAATGATAGAGCTATAGCGTTTCAGCAACCGAAGAAGTGTCAACCCACTGTCTGGGATCCTCAGTCTCTGGTAGGTTGGTTTGGTAGTCTATAAAATCAAAGAGTAGTGCAGTTCTTTTGTTGTTGTGGTCAGGGCTTAGGATACACGACTTTACATTGCCAAGTATGTCTTCAGACAGATGTATAGTAGGTGAGAATAGCTAAATGTTTTGGCCGCATTTTGGGACCAAAACTAATTCGGAACACGTACAGTCAGGTTGGAGATTATTAGGTAATGTTGAAAATGAGGCTCTTGACTCAGTGGTTTGGCTTAAAAAGCTCACAGAAATTGGTAAACCGCGTCGTCTGCTTTGTTCTAGTGATAGATTATTTGTTACTGTTGTTTACTGTGCTATTATTTGTTTTTGGAAAAGCTAGGCCAGCTACTAAGACAATATTGGTTGGGTTAAGTTGATTTTGAAGGAGGCAGGAATTCAAGCTATTCCGGGCAGTTGTCGTTCTGCGGTTGCTTCCCGAAGTTGGTTGGTTAACGAACCTCTTGACGAGATAATGGCACGAGCTAATTGGAGATCCAGTAAAACTTTTAAAAACATTACAGGATGGAAGTGGGTCCAGCACAGGAATCAGGCATCCTTGATTCATCTTTTCATCCAATTAGTTAATTATCTCATTCAATTAAATAATTTATTTTTATTCATATTAAATGAGGTAAATTGATGAATGATAAATGTTGTACTGTAAGATTATGGTAAGTTTACAAGAAGATGATGTATGGTACGTATAAATGTTCAGTTTATTCTCATACGTGTTTACTAGTAATTCGGTATTTTAAAACGTTATTATTTTATTACAATATATTTAAAAAAATAAATATAAATTGGGGTTTTATTTTTAAACTCATTGGTCTTATTAGATAATTTACTTTGTAACACATTGGCGTCCCGTTCACCAGGCGATAACAAACAAAGCCTCAAATATTGTTTATATGACCCCGAATGTGGCCGAAGGACACAATAGTAGCGTTTTACCTTAAAATAAAACGCTTGTTGTGTCCGGAGACTCATTCGGGGTCATAATTTTAAAGTCTGCCTGGTTAAATTGGTTCTCAAGTTTTTAGGTTTTTGAGGCCACAATGAACTTTTGGCGCGCTGCAGCCACCTGGTGAACGAAGACGGAAATACGTCATCATCGTGTTGTCAAAAAGGCGATAGTTGCATATACCTGTATAGATGTGACACGGAAACGGAAGATGCTTGACTCAAATATTGTTTATATGACCCCGAATGAGGCCGAAGGACACAACAAGCGTTTTATTTTAAGGTAAAACGCTACTAATATAAACACTTCGACGTCATCCTTTTCATCACTGGACGAATCGTCGTTCCCTATCTCAAAATTTGAGTTATCAGAGTCGATATAGTCAACCAACTTATCATCCATTTTCAAAAATAGGTCTTGTAAAAGGTTTTGGTTTGGGGTTATGTTCACTGTGAACGCATTCACGAGCGTTCCGAATTGATGATAGCTCTTAACTGTTATAATCGTGATATCTAAATCGGAACGTAAAATACAGATGTGAGCGCTGTGAGCGATTATTTTGTAATTCGGAATGCGGCCTAAAATGACACTGTCAAGTCATGAGTCTGATTGTATGTTTAAATAATCGTAAATAAATATTTTGTTGCATCATCTTCCTGCTGTTATCCCATTTTTAATTTAATTCTAAGGACGCTTTTATATTTTTCTTCAAATAACAGTGTTTTTCAGGTACCATTTTAATATAATATATAACATATAAGTCTTAAGATCTTAGATCATTTAGTGTAAAAACCAATGATATTCTAATAAACAGATATGTTTTATGTACCTACACCTACAAAACCACCGAAAAAAGTGTACCGCGCAGCAGCGGCAGAACACTTTTCATTCGTTCTCTACATTTCTAATGATTACAAAAGGGATAGCTCGTTAGAACCAATAAGAAAAAAAAACAGATAGTGTCGTTGTAAGTCTGTAGTGCAAGCGTCCTTGTCGTACTCACGACTAAAATGCGTTTCCCATCTCTTTCTTTTTTGTATCCTCCATTAACATTGAATATTAGGAAAATAAATGAAAAATATTAATAAATCAAAGTATATTGCGTAGTTACATGTGGTATAGTAGATCCCCTGTGTTATAATTACTTTGGTATCATAATTTGGTACACTTTCTGAACACGCATGACAGTATTTTTACAATTTTTATCTAAATTCGTAGCAGCGTATCGCTCGTCGCCGTGCGTGTTGCAGACTAAAGGTAATACGGGCCAATTGGGCCGTTTTCGAGTCTTCACGATTGTGCGCTCACAACATATCTGTTTACTAGAATAACATTGGTAAAAACCAAATCCAAAAACAAAATATTGTTTAGTTCTAAACGGTTTTAAGGATGTTTCTAGATTTCCTTATTTTCTCTTAATATAGTAGTTAGAGCTGGCGGAGTTATAATAGGTGTTTTGTTTCGTTAACAATTTCCAAAAAAACAGATAAAACTGGTATGTCCGCAACTAAGGCCAAATAACACACTGCGACGGTAATAAGTAACAGAACTACCAAATGCATTTTCAAAGGTCCAAGTTATGTTCAGAAATCAATTACAATAAAATTGTGATGTTGCTGTGTGCTACTTTAGATACCTAAATTTGAGTTCATCGAAAACGTAACAGTGTCCTTAAGATACCTATAGGTATTAGTTTCGTGTGCAATAACTTTGCAAAGAGATTTAAAATAGGAGGTACATTTTGATACAAGACGTGTGTAAATGTACCTACTATTTTAAATCTCTTTTTTTTGTGGAGTGTTTGTTTGTTTGTATTCGAGGCGAAATTAACACCCGAGCCGAAGGCGAGGGTTGTTATTGAGCTGAGAACTGCAATAACAAATGTCCACGTGTATCAAACGACGCGACGTTTTTCAATACCTACATTTTTGAAGAAATAAAAAAAAAAACGATAAATGAATCGGAATGAATGAATCATGAATTACTAAGAAACTATGATATAAATTTTCTTTTTTTTTTTCGCGGTTTGCTTTCGCCAGGTTGAAGGAGAAGCAAAAGTTTAAAGCCGCTAAACAATCTTATATGAAAAATAGAAAATTCAAATATTTTTGAGTTCAGAACACAAATAAATGTTAATTTGTTCATAAACGTTTTTTTTTTTAATAATCATGGTTTTTGATGATATTCTATTTATAAACATTATATAAATATTCAAAAAATATCAACGCCGTAGCCGAGGCGATATTGCTAGCCCGAGCCGTAGGCGAGGGCTACAAGAAAGCAGAGGCTGTAATTATCAAAGCGCACCGACGATCCGATCCGACCGATCATACGACGTTTTTTATCATATTTGCTAGGAAATAAATAAAACTCGGACTTTCTTAAACGAATCTTTTATCACTTGTTAAAGCAGTTTTAAAAATTTGAACAAATTGTAAATTTGATTATTAAGTTGCCAGTTGGCATTTTTAATGTTGTCAAGTAATTATTATTAGTTACAATTTCACCAGTCTCTCTCTCACTCTCTTGCTTGAGTGAAAGTAGGAGAAACGAGACCACAGAGTTCTGCAGTCAGCTGCGGCGGCGGCGACGATGGTGGAATGTACGCGTGTGTGCTCGTAGATGGTCGAGAGTCAACACTTGGCTCCAAATTTATATTCTTTGTAATGCGGGAGCTAATAATTTCTTCTTTATGTCTCATCGAGTCATCTATGTAGCCCTCGCCCTCGGCTACACTGTTCGACCGCCAGCCTCCGTGGCGTTTTAGTGTCAATAAGTTTGCACCTGAATCGGCGAGCAATGTAGCCGACGACCATCTGAAACTGTGCCCTGTGTATTCATGTGGATCATCCAAATTTAAGAAAGTGGCAATTTGTTTCGGCATTGCTCCAAATTTATTTATGCCAATGGGTTATGGGTGCATTCTCCATTTTGGTATTTTGAAATCTGTTAGACATCGCTTTTGTTGAACGAAGCGCTTCGTATTTCTTCACTATGTCGTGAAAAGGCCCCTGTGTTGTGCACGATCTTGGAATTTTATTTTTTGAGAACCCGCCCGTGGTTCTCGACATCATTAGTTGTAATGTTTGCCAATTCTTGACGTCTACATGACAAAACAGCGTACAAAACCCCAATAATGAATACTGACCTTTGTTGGTAAATATCGGCAATCCGGAGCTTCTTTTATAGTCGAGTGCAATTAGACAATAATATAATATATGCAATTAGACAATAATAATAATACTCCGACCACTATAAACTTCGTTCCACCGAAGTTTATAGTGGTCGGAGTTCCTAGAGGAGTAGAAAAGAAATTTAAAAAAATAAAATTTAGCCGCTCGCATTTTTTTTTGTTTTTTAATTTCCTTTGAAATATTTTGCGGAAAACCTAGATGGCGCTACTGGTTTCCGTTTCTGATGAACTTAGAAAGCGGTAGGTGCTCGGTGATGTTAGTTATATTACACGAAGTTCATATACTTGCATACTATTAAGAGCCTATACTACCTCAAATTAGCAACTCAATATTTGGTAGTTCAAACTTCGTTTGAAATTCTGTTATAATATGTAATGTGAATAAGGTTCTAATTAGCTTGCACTACAAAGTGGTTGTTACGTCAGTCACTGTGGCCAAATAGTGCGAAATTAGAGGTTTTTTGCGATTTACAAAAAATCTATTGATTGGACTACAAAAATAAATAATATAAGACCTGCTTTATAGTTAGTTCAGTTCGTATAAAAAGTTTCATGATCTAATTTGAAGTATTTTATGGTTGCCAGTGGTTTATTGTTCAGTTTAGAGGTAACTTCGGTTTTTTTTTCTATCGAGAAAATTTTATGGAATCGTGTTTTCGCCAAATATAGGACTTAACATTAATCCTCAACTTTACCATATATTTATTTCAAAATTAATGCTGCTGTATTTTAGGCGTAACGGAGGATCATGCTAAGCCATTTGAGGTAGTATAGGCCCTTAAGAAGAAGATTATAGATAGGTGTTTTCTTGGGAAGGTAATTCTGCATACTGGCCGTTTGATGGAAACGAATTGTATAGTTATCTAAGACATTTATTTATAAATGAACACAGTTTACATTAACATTATCTGCTGCAGAAAACTCAATACAACAATAAATTATTATTTACATTACTATTCAAAATCTACACATTTACTATTATGAACAACACAACACTATATTTTTACAATTTCTAGTTATTTTTACTCGCCCGGAGCATTGCCTTCAATACACATATATTTATAAGTCTAGGTAGCTATCTAGGTAATTGTAATTAATAAACATATTCGTTTACCTAATTTTTCTACTTGAAATGTTTGTCGGACGCGATTTAGTCAAAAATTTATACTTAAAAATCAATACTAAAATAGAACAAATAAGTAGTTATGTACTAGAGGTAATTAAACAAAGGAGTAAAAAGATTTTGTTAATGAGAAAAGATTTTTTATACGATGAAACTGTAATAAATCAGATGGTTGTATGTAGGTATACAATTCAACTATGTAGGTACTGGTACTGTGCATATTATTATCATAATCATTCTTGGCGTTGTTTCAGACATCAAACCGGTAGGTAGCCATTTTTAATTGGCCCATCTGGGCGCCAAATAAATCATCCACAAACATTAATAAAATATATATTTTAGAGTTTTAAGTTAGTTTTCCACAGATATCTTTAAGATTTAATTTAGTTCAATTTGGCGCCACTTTTAGAGACTCACTAATTTAACAACTTAAGAAAGTAGGACTAAAAGCGATTATTTAATTAAAGTTTTAACCTCTGATGAGATCATTTGGTTTGAGTTCATAATATATGTCATACCAAATTGATACGCCTTGCAAGTTAGATTGAGGGTTACCAAGTGATTTTATTGATGCCCTTTCCGTGGGATCGAAGATATACAAAATTAAGTAGGTACTCTACAGTAAGCGATACAGTTACAAGTTACATGAGTGTACATTTCTCAGGTATACATAAGTATAAAGATATATAGTTATATACAAAATTATTGTGCTTGTCACAGATCTGTTTGCGATTTGGTCCAGCCAGCGTAGGACGTAGATAATTTAGTAATATGCTTAACAACTAGGTGGAAGCGTATCTAGGGATATAGGTTTCTAGATCTTTGTTAAAGTAGGTACATTTATATCTTAAGATAAGGTAGGTATAGCAGCGATTCTCAACCTTTTGCAGCCTTAAGACAAGTCCTATGGCGTTTTTGTATGGGTCAAAGATTTTTGTTTACGTAGGGATTAGTAGGGTAACAATATGGATCGCTTTATTTAAGTACTAATATGCTGGGGTGGCGTGGCTAGGAGGCCAAAAATACGGCAAGCCCTTTTGTTTAAAAACACTAACGTCATAAAGAGTTAATTGGTATTTTAGAGTGGGTTTTAAGGGCATGCCAAGCTAGGCTTGTATGGAAGTACCGCCATCGCACCAGGGTTTTGCTAGATTACCTAGCTAACATGATAGAAGCCCTAGAAGGGATTTCGGGATTTACAGAAGCGCACTAATTTGCATTAATTTGCGTCTGTGAAGTTTTAATCGGGGCAGTAAGGGAAAATACCTTAACCGTTGCAGCTACACGAAAATAGTTTTATGAGACTAGCCGAATTTTTTTTCCAATTTTGTTTTACAGATTTTCGAAAAAAGGTAGGTTCAGTTACCAAGAAAATGGCCATTTTACACAAAACATTTTTAGTGAAGTGAAGCCGTGTGGTATCCGGCAGAGTAGAATAGAACCAATCCATTACACTCACGGGTGTCGTATAAGGCGACTAATGTCTGAGGCAGAACACCTTGCGCCTCCGTAGACCAGAGAATGGGCAGCAGCGTTTTCTGTTAGTCTTTCATCACTGCGATCTCCAATCCGCCTGCCAAGCGTGGAGATTACGGCAAATTCCTCCCATCATGGGAGAGGCTTATGTCCAGCAGTGGACGTTATGGGCTGTTGTAGTGTAGTGTAGTATTTTTAGTAAGTAGGTACTCTAACGATGGTTGGTCCGATTGAAGTTTTGATCAGTATTAGAGACAGGATCAATTAACATCAAAATATTTTTTTTAGTCAAACTTTCAAACAAAATGTATGGCAAAAGTTGTTTTTCAATTTCTGTCATTTTTTAGTAAGTACTCCAACCAACCAATTGGTCCGATAAAACTTTTTGATCAGTATAAGTATTACAAACAGGATTGATTGCCATCAAAAAAATGTTTGAATGTAAAATGGCTTTTTTCCCACTACAACTGTACATTTAAATCTGTGAATGGGGATTAAAATTTCACGAAAAAGTATGGATAGTCTCTTAAGACCATTTTAGTGTAGCTGCATTGTCAGATTAATAAAACTCCTCCAAGTAATCGTCAGGTCAGCACGTATATGACATTAAGATGAAACGTACCTATAAATCTTAATCTGACGCGCTCGAGTATTTCAATATGATGATTTTTTTCTGCATATTTAAATAACCACCAAATTACCAAATCGTCAGAATATTAAATGAGAACTATTTTTTGGGTATACAACATCCCCTTAAAATGTCTGACACGCTCGATCAAATTATTTTTTTTCCTACTTTTAGCCCTAACGTACAGCCATGGAAAACCATCACATTAACATAGCTGCATTACTGAAGATACGTGGGGCATATATGCTATCAAAATCTAACGCGCTCGGACATTTCCATAAAACAGTTTTTTTTTTAATCTATAGACGCTCACCCCACCTTTGCGTTGGACGACTACATATACAATAATAACATTTTTTTCTTTTTAACATTTAGCTTCGAAATCAAAATGTCCCCACGACGCGCGACGCTCGAGTAAATCCAAATTTTGCATCATGGGCGTCATATCTATGTTGTGTAGGTAGGTAGGTAATCGGAATTATAGTGCGGATTTTAATATTTCTAGCTAGGTTCGCACTCTATCAGTAGGTATTAAACCATCGTAAATACTAGAATAGGCCCATTTGTTTAATACTTATGTAGGTAAGTTTAGCAACAATTGAAGACTAGTTTTTATTCTTGGTTGGTTGAGCATCGCATCGTTCTAGAGAAAAAGTTAGTAAAGTTACTTAACATATGATTTAATATTATTATCGATTTGTCTAGTTATATGTACTTAATCATGCTACATTATATATTTCTGAAAGTAGCATTCATCTCACAAAATTCACATTTAGGTACATAAATAAATATTTATATTTTTAACAATAATAATCTACTTTTTTTTTCTTAGGCATAGACAACAGAATATGAGGCATTTCTCTGATAAATATTTCCGATAAATACTTTGGCAGGACGATATTAAAACTGTTAACAACATCACTACTTTATACATGTTATCTACGATAAAGAAATTATCTTATAAAATTAGTGGAATATTTTACAATTTAGAATTTATTTACAGAACTCTTAGTTCCTTTTTCATAGCCAGTGGCGCCCCCATACACAGTTAAGACGTGCAAAAAAACAGGAATTACCCGAGAGGTCTGTTGAAAAATTTGACCTAAAAAATGTTTTGCGTATTTCTTCACAAACTGACAAAGAATTATCTAAAAATATGTTTAAAATAATGAGCTTATGTAGTAAGTTTCTAAATTCTTGTTAAAACTTCCGTTTGGGGCTCTTGACTTCGGTTAAATGCCACTGGCTGAACTATCTCCGAAAAAAATGCCATTGATATGTCTCCGAAACTGATTAAAATAGGAAAGAAAAAAGATAGTTTCCCAACTCAAAATTGAAACAAAATTTTGTGACACCGACACAAATATTAAAAAATCGGGGTAATTCGATAAATTCGGGAGCCATCCCCAAAGTTTTTGGCAAAACATTAAGTTTACAAAAATAAAGAGATCGAAAGTTATCTTCTCCTTATTCTTGACTAACTCTTCACCGCGTCCATTTGGCCCTCCAGGACTGTCGTAGCTTCAGAAGATTTTCTTTTGTGTTCGCTTAGACATACAGCCAGTGTTTCCAAGTAAAGCGGCTGACAGGGGCGCCACCTCTTATGGCCTCGTGTTCAGATTCCGGTGATATGCAGCAGGCCAAGCGCTGAAATGTGAAAAGTAATCATTGCAAAACTAAGAAGGTACAGAAGCTTGACCTCATTGGTCAGATTGAGACCTAGCTATGGTGGCGCCATCTACAATTATCATTAAACGGTTTTCCACATTCAACACGATTTTGGAAATATCTTAATCGCTGATAGATTGTCACTTTGTCTAATGAAAAATTGCTAAGAAACAAACCTGTCGGAAGGTCCCAGGAGTGGATAACAGCTTGTATATCGCGACGATGGGTATCATGAGTATGGAGGAGCAGGCCAGGCCCCAGCCCAGCACCACGGCCCACGGCGGGTACGTGTAGGTCTGGTATTGCAGTGGTTGTTGGTATAGGAGGCCGAAGACAACCACACCCTGGAATGTGACAACAACATAAGTAAGCACCTACTTGGTACTTAGTAATAATGCACATATTTTCGAGTACTGAGGAACACAACCAAACTAACCTAACGTCAGGGTGCCCTAAGTCCCGAGCTCGCTTCGCTTGCTCTTGCATCCATATTTAAAATGCAAAAACAGAGAATATGAATCGAAGCACATAGTTTTTTGTATTTCTAGCAAAACGACCTAACTATGGTTATTTAACTTGTTCTCAAATTAGGATTATGTGACGTGGTATTCTACTTACAATGATGAAAGTAGGACTGACGAACTTCCAGCATATCCTCCAGTACAGACCAGGTCTGAAGCCAAGCATCTCTTCCACGTCATCAGAAAACCGCTTTAAGCCTGAAAATGATATATTAATGAACACACACAAAAACTAGCCCTAGTTTAATGGTGACAGTGAAAAAACAGGGTGTGTTACCATAGAACCAGGATACAGCAACCGCTTCGAAGAGAGCAGAGCACAGCAAAGATATGCCAGCAGCATAGGTGTCCAGCAAATGGAACATGTAGATGCCACCCTGAAAAAAAAGATAAAACGAGAACGTAAAATTAGGAATTTGCCCTCCCTAAGGTATCCTTGAGGATTCTTTCACACGTAGGTACATATGAGAAACATGCTCAGTCGACTTTCATGCTAGTGACGTTGTAACCAATATAGGAAGATATAGAGCATTGGTGGTAGAACAGTAAATAACGGGGGAAAATAATATAATAACCACCAAAAATAATATAATAACCATCAAAAATAATATAATAACCACCAAAAATAATATAATAACCACCAAAAATAATATAATAACCACCAAAAATAATATAATAACCACCAAAAATAATATAATAACCACCAAAAATAACTTTGTGACCACTAACATATACTTATATATCTATCACCTAAAATATCAATTGACCACCAAATTTAGTAAATTGAGCACCAAATTTTAATGAGGTGGTTGATGACAAACTAGTTTTGCCTAGTCCGACTTGGGGCAGGGCCGACACGGAATTTTTTTCATAAACCATTCCATCGACCGGGTCTCCCTCGACTCGGATGCAAGAGCATTACAGTTAAATTTCTTGTGGTCATTACCTAAAAAAATAAATTTAAGGTTCTAATTTCACGATAAAATAGGGATTCATTTTGGTGATAATTTACTAAATTTGGCAATCAAAAGTGATTTTTTGCCGTTACACTTAGCTAAGTGTGGTGGTTCGTTAATTGTATGCCGTAAATAACAGCCTCTGCCTACAAGTAGCAGGTAGGTCGAGCACACGTGGGTTCGAACCCAAGCGCATCACTATGTTATTTATTTAAACATCGCTGCTCTCAAACGATGAAGGAAAATTTCCGGAATTCAAAGACATGAGACTTAGCTTAGACTAATCCACAGTGGGCCTTTGTGTCGGATTTCGGCGCACTCCCTTTAGACTTCTGTCCCAACAGCGGGGAAGTTAAAAGCTAACCAGGCTCATGTATGTCTTACCGGAGTAATATTAATGCAGGCCACACAGAAGGAGACGCAGACAACGATGAGCGTGAAGTGTTCCCGTTTCAACCAGGTGGCGCCACAAGCGCGCGAATGATCCAGTAGACCGGTTATCACGCACTCCAGACCACCCATCTGCAAAAAGAATTTGCTTAACTAATATAGAACGAGGCACTTCTAAACGTTTATTGTCTGTTTCTGCATATAAACATCTTCACAATCACGAACAAGAAAGATACCGATTTGTCTGCGCATAAACTAAACACCCATCCGCAATAACTTCAGTTGCAGAAGAAATATCGGGATATCAAAAGAAATAGTAAACATGGTTAATATCCCGTCAGGGGTGATGATAGTAACCAATAACCATGTTAGTTTTAAAAATTAAATCTTTTCAATCCACACCTACGCTATATAAAACATTGCACTTTGCAACGTCTAAGGGTTCTTACAGACGAGCGACCCCGACTGCAATAGATTTACGCGTCACGCCACAACTGCAAGCGTCGCCAAACGCCGACTGCTGTCGACAGGAGGCGACGGCTGCAGTTTATCTGTCGTTGGCAACGTGCCGCTCGTTTGTAAGAACCCTTACAGTCACTAGTCAGTAGCAGCAATACTCCTTTTTTGGGACAATACCGCCACTCCATTCCCAAACCACTGCAACTCCTGAAAGCCATAATCAACAGTGCCGACCTCCTGAAAAGCGCCAAGACAATGAAACGCAACGAAGTCCAAGAGAAACAATTTAACTGTCTAGGATCCCGCAAACGAAATTAATCAGAAAAAAAGCTTTTAAGAATAGCGGAGGAGACGAAAAGGTTTTCGTATGGTTAACGTAAGGTTTTTGCAACTGTTTTCAGCATATTTAATGCTGATGAATGATTGAATTATTCTCTTAAAATTTCTTAACGCTAGGTACATTGTCCCTAGGTGTTTAGCCAATGTTATGTAGCCTATTCCACGTCAATGGTGTCGATTCTGTTGTGCACAAACTAAACTTAATTTAGGCTATTGCTATCTTTTTCTCTCTACTAAAACGAGAAAGAGACGGACGTAATTTAGACCTGTCAAATTTAATTAGAACTAATATTTCCATACAAATGAAGGGTGCACGTAAAAACATGTCGACTAAAAACACGGTGAAGCGCAAGGCATAAACTAGTTTGACATCTCTAACTTAGTTCATAGCTATAGCCGTCCTTTTCTCGCACTGCCTTTTAGAAAAGATAGCAATAGCCTAAATTAAGTTTAGTTTGTGCACAACAGAATCGACACCAATATCTCCTATTTTGTAGGCAACCGACTAATCTGGTCAGTAATTCTCGAGCTCCATTTCATCTCTTGGCCCGTATATAATCATAAAAGAGATCTGAAACCTAGAAATCCGTTCTTACCCCAGAATCTAAACCCAGCATGATTAGCATAAAGAAGAACAGCATTGCCCATAGACTCGCTCCTGGTAAAGTGGCGACCGCTTCTGGATACACTTGAAATACCAGCCCAGGTCCTTGAAAACATAAAAAAGCAAATTAGATACACGAAAAACGTCAACTTAACTGCCAGAAAGTGAATCCAAATGGCCAATAAGTTATCGGAAGCTCCTTCAGTTCAGAACTTGTTCCATACAGAGTGTAAACTGACCCTTCACAAAGTCGTTAACAAGTATTCTGTAGGTACATCAAACAAGCAAGTATGCAAGTAGGTACCCTGCGCAAATATTTGTTTTTTTGCTGCTGAGAAGTATCACGTTTTGAGGTAGTGGTTCATGTTATGCACTCATAACATTGTGCTGATGGATGTAGTGAATAGTAGTTGTAAATGTATTTAAAGTTTAAAAGAAGAATTAAAAAAAAAATGTGTTATAAATATTTGAACTTAGACCTAGTTCCTTTTCCCTTTTAGCTAGAACCCAGTTATGCTGCAGAACAAAAACAAAACACAATGACGGGAAGAACAAGTGCCTCTGGGCTTTGTTCGTTCCTGTATAATCAATTGTTTCATACCTTCAGTAGCCACAGATGATATTGGTACTCCTTGCTTATGCGACATGAATCCAAGGTAAGTAAAGATGACGAAACCGGAGAAGAACGACGTGAAGCAGTTCACCAATGTGGTTACCAAACAGTCCCTGAAAATATACAGACCAGTCAGTTAGAGGGACACATCAAACTTTCTAAAAGTCCCAAGGATAAACAAACATATCATAACATCACGCTTATAACCTCCGAAGAATTAGGCAGAGGTGTACCAATAGTACACCCACATTTCGCCAGTTGTGTTTAAGTCCTATGTAATAGGGGCGAGTCTATTGCCATCAACCGGGCACAGATACAGACTCCGTTGTTGAGAAATTCCTGGGAAAACCCAAAATCACTTTGCCCGAGGATAGAACCCAGGACCTCATGCTTTGTAGTCACATTTGAGACCAGTGGACCAACGAGGCAGTCCCAAGGATCTTCGCTACATTTGCCATTGCAGGTATTTTACCTACAAGGTCTTGCCATTTTTCTCTTTCCTTTCGATCGGGGCTGTTAAATTAGGTTGTTATATTAATTGCCAATTCCGCCATCCCTATTCTATCATCAGACGCGCAGAGATACGGTGTAGTGTCTCTGTTATATGGTTGAAGTTCCACGGACCCGAACAAATCGCACCTGTGAATTCTACAAACTGGCAGTTTCTGTTTTCCGATCATTAGAATCTAGATCTGTTCAAAGTTCGAGTGAATTGAATCTTCTAGGCGCCCGCCTAAAATAATCCGATTAAAGCGATGCGATGACGCAGCCAAACGCAAGCCTATTTAGTATAAAAGAATATGAGATAATAATGAACAATTCAGCAACGTACCTGTAGCAATTGTTGTGAAAAGTGTTGTAGCTGGCATATGATAGATGAACTCCAAAGCCAGCCCCAACCGAGTAGAAGATCTGGACAGCTGCGTCTACCCACACCTGAAAGCATATGGGACAGTTCATTTATTGTAATAATGGGTGTAAAAAAACCCTTAACGAAGCCAAAAAGCTTATTCTTCCCGTCATTGCGATAATTTTTAGCCCCCGACGAAAAAGAGGAGCGTTATTTTGTTCTGGACTATAACCTTAGAACCGTCTAGTTATGGAGATATTGATGATTCAAAGATTCAACTTTTTCGGACGTTTTTAAAAACATTTTTAATGTTGTTATAACTTTAGTTAAAATAGCTTCATGACCCCAGTGCTATTTCAATGCAACCACTTGCACAACGTTTTGAGTGCGTTACATTAAGCACTACCGTAAAACGAAATTTTTCACCCCAACAAATAAGACGTTTCAATAATGTTTGCGTAGTTACTTAATTTGATGTAGAGAATGCTTGGTTAGCGGCTTCGTGAAGGGTCTGTTTACACCTTGTATGTCTGAAAACCACACGTACGTTCCTTGGGTCTTTATTTTTAGGGTAGGCAATAATCAATCTTTTGAACCTAGTGCGTGTTGGTATGTCGACTGAGATAAGTCCCTATAATGGAAAGAAAAAACTGCTCATCGAAGGTGGTCAATGGGGATAGAAACTAGCACCAAACCTGCGTATCTATAAGCTGCCAAACAACTGGTTTTAGCTATCGTTAGACCAACATCTCCCAGTATTGCATAGACAGATATTATGACTCATTATGACTCATGTTTGATATAAAAAGCAGTACCTATTGCAGCTAAAAAAAAATTGTAACGAACTTGTGTATCCTTCAGCCTCGTGAGCTCCGGTTGCAGATAATACGCGATGCCCCTGGTGGCTCCGGGCAGCAGTAGACCTCTCGCCAACAGGATGGACAGCACCACGTAAGGCATGGTTGCTGTCAACCATACAACTTTGCCTGCAACAAACAATACCAAATGTAGACCTGTCGAGTTGATGTCGATCTCAAACGACATATAAGAAGTTACAGGCTTTACATGATCAAGTTAGTCAAATCGAAGACCTTTACGGATAAACAGTTGCTACAGTTAGGACACTTAATATCGTGTCCTGCCTGTCGTGTTATTTGCACATCACAGGAGCGGATGAACGCTGCTGAAAGTGCTAAACTTGTCGCCAAATTTTGGGCTGACTCAATTTGAATTGTCATCGACACGCTAAGAAGAAGAACAGGTAGGTACTCCAGAACTACGCCACAAACTGTCCCATTTTTTTGCTTCCTTGCCAGATTATTTGTCGTACCTAAGAGACGAACGGTTGCTCGAGCCTAGGTGTCCGATCCCTTGCACACTCTCCGTGTGCAACGCAATTTGGATGCTATACCGATTGTGATATGTTCGCAGACGAATGGAAGAAGATCTCGCAGTTTGTTTGGGGTATTATGACAATAAGAGCCATGCGCTGATATATCTGCAATTTTAGTATATTTAATTATAACATAACATCTCGCGCCTGACGCCTGTTATCATCGAAGGGTTTGGCAGAAGCGTATCTAATAGTATGGTACACTTACATTTCGCTAGTTGTGTTTAAGTCCCATGTAATAAGTAGCGAGCCTGCTGCCATTCACCGGGCACAAATCCAGACTCCATGGATGCCACTGAGAAATTCCTGATGGAAAAACCTAACAACACTTTGCCCGACCTGGGAATCGAATTCAGAACCTCATATTTATCAGTCGCGAGTGCGACCACTAAACCAACAGTCTCCAACAGGCAGTCATCAGCATTATATTCTAAACAAAACATTACTTATTTATAATTTGGCCGTATTATGCTAAAGTAAAACAGATTTAAAAAAAATGACTTACCAGAACTCTTGACTCCTTTAAAGAGTGACAGGTACAGAGTGACATAGACAATTCCCAAGCAGATCGCCAGTTGCCATTTCGGGAAGCCGAGATCGTTCAGACCCTCTGAGTGTTGCATTTCGAGGACCGCACGGCTGGAAACAATATAATTCTTATACCTTTCGGTAGGACTGCAAAGGCATATGTGATATCGTGTAGCTTGTTCTGCCACCTGTATGTTTGGTTATGTTATATTTCAGATGGCAAATTAATTGGAATAAGGATTATCGATATGCTGAAAAGAAGGAGAGTAGGTATATTTATCTGGGTTGTCAGCCCTTTACCTAAAGTAGGTAACTACTTTACTGCCCGACTTATTTACAACACGGTACTCTAACTTAGATCACGCTGTGCTAGAGAAGCAATCGTTTTGATATATTTCCCTAGAACTTGATACCTAGTCTATCTGACCATGTTTCTTATATAGAGATATGCGTATCTTTTGATCAGTTACAGAATCAAATCAAAATAGATTCGGTATTTAAATGTTGAACTAAAAGTCATCATAGATCTATAACCAGCATTAACCTTTCTATTGAAATACGCAGTAGACAAATTACGTTACATCCAGCCTTGAAAAAGGGTCAATTTCCGGAAGCTCTGATTGGACCTTTTGTATGAGGCGGATGTCCTACATACGGTATTCAGGAAATATCGGACGATGATTGACACTTTGTAACACTTCATGACGCGGGGACAAGAAGTTATTTGACTCGCATTTATTTTGAGAAGGTAGATGTGGATCAAAGGAATTCGGACCTTATGATTTGTATTTAGCCTTCATTGTCACTAGTACCATTAACAGTTTAATGATGGAACTAGTGTTTTTTTTTTTTATAATCACTAGGTTCATTTTGAAAGAATCTAAAAATAATGGAACTAGTGTTGATTTTTTTTAATCACTAGTTCCACTAGTAAAATTAACAGTTCCATGATGGCCTGGATTTTCTGCAAAGGTATTCCCCACATTTGAAGTTCGTGGGAACTAAACTGACTATGCGTGGATCTTATTGTAATATGGTGTACCTAGAGTTATGGTTGTCCAGGACGCGAAAAAAACAGCTTACCTTTTGATTCCGTAAAGTTTTTAGGAAACTTGAAATTAATGATCTAACAAAACAATTATTTAAAAATAAATAAATAAATTAAATTCATTTATTTCAGGTCATAGACCCATATTAGATACAAAACACACAAAATTTTAATTATTATATATTTAATAATTATATATTTAATTTACTCTAATTTTTACCGTTTTGTTCGAATAACACTTTAGGTCACTCCAACTAATATGCAAATAAAATAGTTGGTTGGCCAAATTTTGATTTAAGCCATATTAGAATTAGGTCGACATTTGGTACTTCAGATCAACACGCAACATTTTATAAGACTTCGTTTGTTTGTTTTGCTGAGTTTCATAATTAACCAGTCAGTTACGCCACGATTGAAGCGACTCGCGCGAACGTCATTTGTTTCCTTGACCTACGTCATTTTATAAAAGCTGGAACTCTTTCTGTGGAAGTACCTAACCTACCTTTTACCTAGGTAAGAACGAAAAGTCGGTCGTGGTGGCTTTGGCAGATATCAAGTAACAAAGTTGCGCTAAATAACTGCGACTAACGTCGGTCTGGCGGTCATGGGATCTCCCTAATGAGGAACTTCTTTCATACGCAGTCGCTGCGCTGTGGCAAGCTCGCAGCTCGTGGCCAAGAGGCTAGAATGGTAGATAGGTCTACCATTCTAGCCTCTTGGCCACGAGCGCTCAGTAAACGATTAACAAGAAACCCATACACACAAAAAATACTCCTAGCTAAATAAACTCACTGAAAGAACTCGGAAGCCGGTGTGAAGTGCGACAGAGGACCTTGGTAGCGCACGTCGGTCCTGTTACTGGTGCCGTTAACTCCTCGGCTGGAGTCCCAGCACTGGTCCGTGTTCCAGGCGTTGTCGCAGTGCACCCAGGGCAGCTCCGAACGCGCTGATGAGATGAGGAAGTAGAGTGCCCAGCCTGGATAGGAGGAGATAGTTCAATGAGGATATGGAAGTCCAAATGGATTCTGATGGATTTTCTTAAACCGTACACACGGCGACACATCAAGCTATACATTTCCAGTATAATATGGCCTCGCTTTGTATAGATTTTCTGCACAATGAGAGATCCGCATTAACTGGTTTTGTATAGCTTGATTGGTCGCCGTGCGTACTATTTAAACAAATAAGGTACAAGCGCGAAGTAACCCGCGAAATTCTAATTTCCTCACGTTTTTTTTCAATTTGCAGGTCAATTTCATTTTGTATGTTGATTAAAATATGATTCACGACCGTAACAAATATTGCTTTACAGAGTTTTTATCGTTAAAATTATCAATCTAACCCTCTAAGTTCATCTTTTTCATGAAATAGTCATTCAATGTTCTATTACTAAAACATATCAAGTTTGGACCCCAAATTATTGCAAATTAGATCTAATATCATCAATATCAAGGAATGCGCCCAAATAACAATCAGCCTGTATATGAGAGTGGTTTAATTTATTATGACGAACCCATAAAATCTTGTCTAATTCATTTTAATATTAGACCCTATACCTACTAGCATAACTCTTAATTATCAAACCCGAGTAGGTACTCTAACACGGCTAGGTGAGTAGGTGTAAATGCTAATGACTAGCCTAACGCGTCAGTTCTGGCATGCCTCTAACATTTGGATGAGTTCCAACACCGAGCGTTGTAAATATGAGCTTGGGTACATACTTATAAATACGTTTACAACATGATATGCAGCGGTAAGTCGTTAAATACTATCTTTTTAATTTTCAAAAGAGATCACTTGGGGCTGCTTCACCACCTACGAATAAGTTCCCGTAAATTACTCAGATAATTTGAAACAAAATCTGTTCCATTTTTGAATTCATTTGGTAAGTAGTGGCTATTTGGACATCAAAATAGGCCCTTAGGATAGGTTGTATTGTTTTGAAGTGACAACAACCTTAAAGAAATGACAGGCCCTCTAACGGCGCTATGTAGAATTTTGATAAAAAAATGTCTGTGCTTCTTTTTAAAATACTGCCCACAAATGGTGTGTTATGTTTTTTCAATAGTAGGTACTATTTGGAATATTTTGATTTCAAACTTGACTAATTTTCCGATTCCTTCTTTCCACAAATTCTTTCACTACCCCGACACTACTAGTTTTAGCATAATAATATTATTGTGAACCGTCTAGATACTGAATTTGAGTCTAATAGAACGTAAATTAAGCACAAATACACACGTCAAATAAACAAACAGATAAATTTTGGACATAATTACCAATGATGACGTTGTAGTAAAACGACACGTAGAAAGCGACCATGACCGCGCAGAATCCGACACCTGTAACACGAGAGAGAATGTAGTACTGTCACCAACATCAAAAATTTAAAACGGTTTCGCCTGATCTATTGACTGAACTTTTGAGGTGAAGGTTTGTTTTTACTTATAAGACGTCATCTGACGATCAATTCCCATATTTCTGCAGGTCAAATCAATATAGAAAAGTTGAGGAATTACTACGGAAACGAGACTCTAAAAGTCTAAAAGATACTTCTGGACCCATTGTCCGAAGATGCGTCGGCAAATGTCAGCGCATTTCGGACAAGTTTTTGACATTTATTACCGATTACCCTGAGATGACAAACTACAAAATCAAGTCACTTTGGGCCTCAGAATTGAAATTCTAGTTCTAGGTACTTGTATTGTTTTAGAATCGTATGCTCGTGACTGTACTTATAGAAATGGTTGTGTCAACTCACGGCAATAATAACTCTCATTTTGTTTGTGGTCATCCGATAAACATTAGCCGATAATACTCACGTTTCGTTCAAATTCAATAAATTCCCCTTTTTGTGTGAAATTTGACACGGGTATTGGGAATTGAAAACGAGTGGTAACTGTGCGGTCAAACAGGACTGAAGAGCGGACCGCACTGCGGACATCAGATTTTGACAGAAAATATGTAATATTACAGAAATTTCTGTCATAATATTCCGGTTTCCGAAGCTGGTCCACATTTTGACCCGTTCGGTTTGACCACACCTCAAGAATAAATAGTAAAGTCGTCAATACCTTTGAAAAGCGGACATATCTTCCACAAAGTAATGGGTCCTTGTCGGTTGTACTGTCCAAGGATCAGCTCCATGTAGAACAGAGGCACCGCTCCGAACACCAGCATCAGCGTGTACGGGATCAGGAACGCTCCTAAGCATTAAAAAAAATAAAAATCAAAAATTCAAAATTATCTATTTCTTTAACAAGATTACACCAATTAGTTTGTGATTGGAGCGTTCTTTTAAGCAAACAATGCTTGTATTAGACGATGCGCTCTTCCATAACAATAGAAAGAAAACTATAAATAAAACATTTTAACATAGGTAAGTATCGACAAGATAACACAGACAAGATTAGCATAAGTATAGTTTATGTGTATGTGCGTGTGTATGAGTGTGTGTTGTGTGCTTGTGTGCCTGTGTGAGAGTATAGGTTATGTCGTAGATTTCAAGAGATCTTCCGTTTCCTCATAAGTAAGTAGCTTCTAATACAGAGATACTTCACATTATGCTGGTAAAAAACACATCCTAGTGGGTGACTCAGGTGCGGGTAGTGGAACGGTCAGCGTGTAAAACAAGCGCTTGGGACTTGTAAGAAATTACAATGAAAACGCAAAAAATCATAATCGGCCGCATCTTGTCGGTGTATTCCCGTTAGCCTCAAAGCCCGGGAATTGATAAAAATAATTAAAAATTTATCCTATTGGCCCCACCACGCCCTTTGTACTGGTGGGGCCAGTGGGAATTAATAAAATAATTAAAAATTGTTCCCGTTGGCCCCACCGTAATAAAATATTGCTCAAAACCATTGTATGGGATCTAGTAGTGTTAGTACAGGTCGCTTGCCAGTTTGTCTTACACGCTCATCGACTGAGAAATGGATAGCCCGCTCCTCTGTCCGATTGGAACACCTCTGTAAGTACGAGCTAGCTCCTGGCCCCGCAGCCCGCACCCGCTCTCACTGGAGCCTTAGCACTTAGTCCATGCTCGCGTCGGTGGCTTTTTTAACGTGACTTCTTTGTATCACTCTAGGGATGCGCTCTCTGAGGCACTGGTGCGAGTGCGCGGTGTAAACGTAACGTGTACGGACGATTGAAATTGATAGGAGAAACAAACTATGCTGGAGTAAAAAAAACTATCGAATTTACATTCGGGTAACGTCGCGTGTTCGTAGTAGTGTCCTCAGATTCACAATTTTGGATAAGCCGGGCTTAGCTAGAAAGGATGAGAAACAGAGAAACAAACTGAACATTGATTGAAGAACTGAATCCATAAAATAGTTGCATCGTCCTTTCGCTACACCATGCGTAGCGCTTTGCTACGCGATGTGCTACGACGTAGCTTTTGCTACGGCTACGTAGCTTTCGTCTACGAAAGTTACGTGTTATAATTTCAAACAATAATATTTTGATTTGTCTTTTTTTTATGTTTGCTATCACTAATTAACAATCATATTCAACGGTCCAAAAAAAAACCTTGAAAAAAAGAATAATTTCTAATAAAAATAATCTGAAATGCCTTTATACGAGTATATAGGCCCTGCGTGAATTAAGTCACAATCGTTTAAAATCCAAGTCGTAAATAAATAATGTATTAACTTAAACCTATCGTACAATAATCGGCAACAACACAAACAATCTCGCTGTTAATTGAGTTTCCTAAAGAAACTATAAATCCTTCTCTCTCAATGTTGAAGTGGTGGTTTAATTCTTAGAGCCAGATCTATAAGAGATAACTTCCTAGTACTTGGTAACCCAGAATTTGAAAATCAACATAACATAACATCACGCCAGTAATCCCCGGAGGGTAAAGCAGTGGTGTACGTTATAGTACGGTCGACCAAGCTATTTAATTTACATTTTACAATGTAATTTGCATGTTAAAATGTAACCAAATAGCTTGGTCGACCGTACTACCACATTTCGCCAGTTATGTTCAAGTCCCATGTAATAGGGGGCGAGCCTATTGCCATAAACCGGGCCTAATCTAGACTCCATGGCTGCTTCTGAGAAATTCTTGATGGAAAACCCCAATGACACTTTGCCCGACCCGGGAATCGAACCCAAGACCTCATGCTCAGCAGTCGTGCTTGCGACCACTATACCAACAAGGCAGTCCAAAATAATATAAAAAAAAAAAAGCAATTCATATTCTGATACACAGCCGACTCCTATGTTCCACAAGCGATATGATCCTTCATCTGCCTAGCCTTTTCCCAACTATGTTGGAGTCGGCTTCCAGTTTTACCGGATGCAGCTGAATACCAGTATTTTACATGGAGCGACTGCCTATCTGACCTCCACAACCCAGTTAGTACTGGGTAATACGATACCCCTTGGTAAGACTGGTTGTCAGACTTTTTGGGCCTCTGATGACAGCCGGGACCAACGGCTTAACGTGCTGAGGCACAAAGGAAACTCGGTATGTAATGGGTGGTCACCCACGGCTTAACCTAACGATCGACCAAAGCGGCTGTTATTATCTAGCCGCGAGTTCTTCAAGCGATATGATCCAAATAATACATCTAGTGTTTGTATATGCAATCCATTTATATCCAAGAGGCAAGCATTGAAAATCATAAACCCAGTGACACGGAATGTCATATTATGTATACAGCCTTCCGTATAAGGAAAGTTAACGTGAAAAGAGATGGGAATAAGAATTTATGACGTGCATTTCGGAAACTCATTCCGCATTTTTGACTCGTGTCTTCTTGAGTACGTAAACGTCTGTTGTTTTTGGGGGCGAAGAACTTTAAATTGAAGTAAACCTGACCTATGCTAATTGCTTAACACACTTGGCAATGCTTTTCGTTTTGACAATTCAATAATCATAACGTTATTTACGTTGACGAGCAGACAAATTTCGTAAACCTATAAAGCAATAGATTAGTAATTTCTTTCAAAATCCTTTGGTTCGTGATAAAACGTGTAAAACGCATTTGGGTTGCTCGTCGAGTCCGAAGGACACTCATGAGTCATGACTTAGGTCTCAACCGGTTCCAATAGATTAATATGTTATAGATAATCATTGATTCAAGTTTAATATTAAAATGAAACTAATATTAATGTCGAATTCATAAAGCGGTGTCTAACAATGAATCGAAATGCTACTGATATTATCATAATTATGCAGACATCCATTCAAATTGACCAGTGACTGTTCATCCACCAGTCCACAGTCTGAATGATGTTATAGTTCTGAAGAGCATACAATTTAATATTTGCGCTAACAAGGAAGAAGCTCCAATTAATTTTTTCAGCCTCATTTTTCAGTTGACCGCTACCTCTATTGGGAAAGTTATGAAGTCAGTAAATGTTTTAAACTAGCACGTGTAACACTAATGAGTTTACAGCTAATACGATTAATAATGCACCTTACGCTGCTTGACCTTTGTGATATTTCTCGGAAGCAAAGTAATGGCAGGCAAAAATATGAGTTTAATGTTAATCTTGGAACTTTGCAAAGTGATAATGGAAAAAATCTCAATAAAAGTCTGATGACTTTTATTGAGATTTTTTTCGACGTTTCACGTTTTCTATGACTTTAAATCTTGACAACATCTTTTTGTAACGACATTTACGATACTTTCGGAAATAAGGTAGAACTTTCGACGATTGAAAAAAGAAACAAAGAAAATCAAAATTAGATAAGGATAGTAGTTCTAGGTACGTCAAACTACTCCATCTTTCTTTTGGTTTACTACTATGCAGTTGAATACCTCCAAAACGTATTATTACGCGAGGCAGCACAGAATATACGTCGCTGGTTAAATGAACTTGAGATTTTGAAACGATTTTATTAGGCTAAATTCGTTTCAGATTGACACGCAGGCCCGCTGTTACTATGGTTAAACTATTATTTGGTATGATTTACAACCGGTATAAAAAAAACCTTGGTGAGATCAACGATACATCCCGTACTAGAAATATAGAATAGATTTAAAATTAACCAGCGTTAACTAAAAAAACAACAATAAAATCATTACAATTATTTCGAAAACAGGGAGAAATATTAATGTGGTAACATTTTGCCAAAACTAAGTAAGTTTATGAGCAAAGCTATTTCGCTTTCAACAGGTAAAGACTGGCACACAACATAAAAAATAGCCTTTAACACCCACAACATAAAAAAATAAAATAACCCAACTCACCGCCGCCATTTCTGTAGCAGAGATAAGGGAAGCGCCACACATTCGCAAGGTCGACGGCAAATCCGATGATGGACAGCAGAAAGTCAGCGCCGGTTCCCCAGGTCTCGCGCCCGTCGCCTTCCTCTGACATAAATTATGACTGTACAGGTATTTGATGTAGAAGATTCATATAATTAAAAAAAAGGCTTTATCAAGGAATATTACAGTACTTTCATTGGTCTTTTACGTCTCTGTCAAAGTTAAAGTGATCTTTATTAAGGTTGCATTAATGCTGTTGTTAAAATAACAACGATATTTATTGTCTTTAAAATAAGGGTAAAAACTAGGTGAAAGGACTGTACTATATAGATTGCAAGTCAGCTGTGTTGGAATTGCAAAGGGTATATAAGTGGTTACCTGGTTTAATACTATTCGTTCTGAGCTTTTTCGAATTTTCACTAAAGAATTCCTCCTCTATTTGTACTTTAGGCTCCTCTGAAATGATAACAGTTAGTAAATAAATAGCGACTTCATATAGTATCTCAGGTCCGGGTACACCATCGATCACTAAACATTTGCTGTTGCCTATTTGGCGCAGCCGTGAGAAACAGAAAAAAAAGAAAAAAAAATATTACACAATATTATTCTTTTATGTTTTTTCTGTTTTGTTTTTTAATTGTGTAAGTAGTTTTTTTTCTTTTACTATTATTTTTGTTTTGTTGTGTGCACTTATGGCATGTGGCATGTGTACATGCCATAAGTGCACACAACAAAACAAAAATAATAATAAAATAAATATATTTAACGCTAAGGGCCTGTTTCACGATGTCCGGATATATTCAGAAATGGAACAGAATTTGTATTAAATTACCTGACAAGTAAAACGGGCACTTAATCGTAGGTGAAATAGGTCTTAAGTGTATTTAAACATCGTTCCATTTCTGTCAAACGTTTGAATATGACAAATGCTTTAAATAAGTGTAGCGTTAAGGGGGAAGGTAGCCAGGTTAGCGTAGCCTGAATGTTTTTTTCATGAAAATGTCATTCAATGGGATTGTATGAACTTAGAGGGTTTATTGTGATGTTAATGATTATAACTCTGTAAAACCATATTTGTTACGGTCGCGAATCATATTTTAATCAATATACAAACTGACAGTATTCGAAAGATTTCTAAAAATCAAAATTCTAAATATTAGTTTTTATGTACATATTTACTTTTTTTTTTTTTCAAAATTTCAATTTCGCGGGCTGCCCTGGTGCTTCCACCTTAATGCATTTTGTGAGTTGTGGTGCAAACGGGCTCTAATGTAAAAAGTTTTTACTCAAATAATAACTTACTCTTATAACATGCTAGAGTTACAACCGAGCCTTTCGTAGATTTGTTATCTGAAAAAGAAAATAACTATTATCTATGTGAAAATGTTTCCAAGTACGGTCGAACAATCTATTTGGTTTACAGTTTACCCTACAAATTACATTATAAAATGTAAACTAAATAGCTTGTTCGACCGTACATTTGTAGCAGGAATATTTCTGCTGTAAAAATGAAAATCATCTGAAAACCTTCATTTTTTCGTCACTATGCATTATACACGACCGTGTAAACGTATGTTTCTTACTTCAGCTGAATCCAGTATCATACGTGGAGACTACCTGTCCGACCAGTTAGTATGTAATGATTACTGGGTAATACGATACCGAAAACACAGAGGAAACTGAGTATGTAATGGGTGGTCACCCATCCACGGACCAACCTAGGCAAGCGCGGCTTAACCTGAAGATCGACCCGAGTGGTCATTATTATTCAGCCACGAGCTCCTCAAATGTAAAATAGAGTCTTGAATTAAAAACTATAGGGTTATGTGTGAAACCTATTAGTTTTTCTCGGGATTTGTCCATTAAGATGCAGTAAAAATGCACCACCATGAATGACCGTGATCCATTAAGTGCCTACAAATCCGCAAACCAATCACAAACTACCTCGGCATGCACCCAAAACTCTCCAACATTAATCCACCTCATCAATATGCGAATAGTCCAGTCCTTATAACTGTGCATATAAATGAGATGATCCCTAACTGTCCTGCATACCGTTCATTCTTCCACCTACCGCGAGATCTTAATAACATCACTGGCATCCGATCCGTAACGCCATAATAGGATGCCGAAGAGGAAAAATGCCGCAATAATCCTGAGGTGCGATTCCAATGGAATTCAAAAACGGAACGGTAATGTCTGCACGGCGTTGATCGGTATTTCATATTGAAGTACGTCGGTATATGCATCGGTATTTTTTGCTGTTATTGACTCCGTTTCGGCGTTGCCTGGCAATTTTAATTAATTGGAAATGTGGCGTGGATTTTATGTTTTTAACAGTTTTCAGATGGCTTTTGTGAAGTCTCATGAAATAAATGTTGAATGCCAATTTATAGATTTTCCTGCAAGATTTTACATAGACTAAAACTATTATTGTATACCAAAATTGAAAAATAGGTACAGCTGTTTCACAATTCTGCATTTTACGTACTTAATACATATTAAGTTATCATTGAAAACGTCTCAATGCTGCCACTGAGCTACACCTATCCGCGCGAACTTAACCTAAGAATACTCATTTTCAGAAACACAAAGGTTACCTTTCTAAACATATTTATAAACTGAATACCCATATCATGTTTTAATCTAACATATAATAGAATAAACCACTGCTAAAAGCAAAGTTTGAAGACCCCATTCCCAGAAGAAATGCAATAACATGCATAGAGAGAGAGTACAATCACCTAAAACCTGTACCTAAAACTTATACTTTGATTAAATCTAGCCTCTTTTCACGACTCCCTAGGATTTCATTAAAGTTTTCAAGTAAATTAAATGCAACCAAATACGTAGCGGATTACTTTTCTACTTTGTTTTGAAGAATTTCAGGTATCACGCTACATGGAGCAACGATCTTCGCTGCTGGAGCCGAGGATCAAGTGGAATGGCGTGCGATTACAGAAGACTGTGTGTACCAGAGGAGTGGTTTAGACCGATTCTAAACTAATATAAAGGGTGTAAAAAACCTCTTAACGAAGCCGAAAGGCACTTGTTCTCCCCGTCATTGCGATAATTTTTTTTAACAACGTACCTGGGAACCTTCTAGTTACGGAGATATTGGAAGTCAAAGTTCCAACTTTTCGACAAGTTTTTTTTGTAAGATTTTTACTTTAAACACCTCCACGACCCCCGTAGTATTCAATCCATCCATCAGCACAATGTTTTGAGTGTGTTACAGTGAGTTCTACCACAAAACAGGATTTTTCACCCCAAAAAAGAAAGTCGATTCCCAGGAATAATGTTTGCGTAAAGTTACTCGGTTTGATGTACAGAATGCTTGGTTGACGGCTTCGTGATGAGGTGGTTTACACCCTGTATGGTAACTTTTATTCGCGACTCAAATTGTTATTAGGTTTTTCCATCAGGAATTTCTCAGTAGCAACCACGCAGGCTGGATATGTGCATGATGGCAATGGGCTCGCCCCCTATTCCATGTTACTCAAACATAACTGGCGAAATATGGGTGTACTATTAGGTACACCTCTGCCTAACCCGTCGGGGATTACAGGCGTGATGTTATGTTATGGTAACTTACACTAATAGACTTATGTTTTCATGGAGCTAATCCCGTTTTATGAGCTAAAAATAGTATTAAAAGGCCGAGATTATTATAAATCAATATTGATTTTGATTTTGTAACGAATCCTTTCAAAGAAATGCTATGTATACTTTTATTTACATCTGCGCCTGGTCTTGGGGTTTTTTTTTAACTTTGAGAAATTTTAAATAATAAAGTTATCAAAAGCCGTTGGTCTCAGGAGATATCTTCCGTTTGACCGCATCCAGATTACCAATCTTACGGTTTTGCTTGATCTTCAATGTTAAAAAGAATGTTATTTTTCTGCAGCTCTTACTCTTTTAGAATATTTTTCGTTTAAAAATAAATATTAAGTTTTTTTTTAAACGGTAAGATTATCAACCATAATTGCAGCCATTGCAAATAGTTTCTCTTCTGCGTGTTCCTACGTACATACCATCATAACACGACGCCTGTAATCCTCGAAAGGTGACGCAGAGATGTGCCCTAATAGGACACCCACATTTCGCCAGTTATATTTAAGTCCCATGTAGTAATGGCCGCGCCTATTGTCATCAACCGGGCACAAATCCAGATTTCGTGGCTGCTACTGAAAAAATCCTGATAGACGTTTAAAAACGTCTAGGGTTTTCCATCAGGTATCGAACCCAGGACCTCAATGTTCCTAAATGCTACTATTAATAAGTAGTTTGTCATACATTGTATTCATCAAAATATTAATTGTTATTAAGCCTATTCCCCGTTATGTAAAACCGGAGAAAATATTCAAGATCCAACAAAACAAATCTTACCTACCAGAAAAACTTTCCACAACTTCATCAGAAGTCTATTACAAATATTTCAATTTTCCAATAAAATTAATTCAACGGGTAAGTCAAGGAGCCCGCAAAACAAAGTTTTCTGCCAAGTCAAACAAGAGTGGCGGGATAAATAGTGAAGTGGCAATAAGTTTCTACTCGAGTGCCACAGCGCCACCTGGCGGGGCTTAGAGTTTTTAATATATTTCCCCTCTCTAGTGCGCCTCGTTTTTCAGTTGAGTCGATACTGTATTTATTGCAATACAATGGAATTAGTTCTAGTCTAAGTAGTTGTTTAATGGAGAAATATTGGTCTGGAAATTATTGATATATTGTCTATTGTATTAACTTTGTTTGAGACAATATATTGTGACGTTTTTATTGTCTATTATTTTCGTAGTATAATCTAGAGAAAGAAAGAAAAAGCATTTATTTGCCCGCCCGGACAAAACACAGAAAAATAAAATGGTTAAATTGTAACTACAACTAATAAAAGTAAACATAGAGAGAAAAATAATAAAATAAAAAAAGAAACGAAATTGGTCCTGTACAAGGCCAATAAGCTACTAACTCAGCATGGTGTAACATTAAAAAAAAACGAAGTCACAACTTTGGTATTCTCATAGATCTAGTAAGTCCTTATGCTTTTCCTAGTCCTTCTAATGTCTCATAATCTTAACAATATTGCTGGGGTCGCAGTTAACATTAAATCATTTAAAAAGAACAACAGCCATTCTGAACGTGCGAAGCGTACTGCTGCTGAGCAGTACCCGAAGCGGGAGGGATGGACCCTCACGCTTCGTTTACTCCGTGTGACATTTCATCAAAAAGTGGCTACAAGACATTTTTTTTATTGTTTTACGAATATTCTAGGCGAATAAGAACCGAAGCGAAGTCCTTGAATTATGGAGAGAGAAATAGTGCGCACTTTTAATGACCAAATCCTTAAACTCTACGTCTTTGTACTATAGATATTGATAGCCCTTGGCATGCTGTTTGCTTTCACCCGCACACCTTGTTTACCCGGTGTGTCAATAGCGCAGTGACTCATCAGCGCAGGGTTAGCGCTATTTTTTTAATGTAATTTTACTACGGTAACATTACCAAAAGCCCTTGGCGTGCTGCTTGCTGAGCAGTACCCATCATCCCTCACGCTTCGTCCGCCTGGAGTGCCACTAGCGCCTCGACTCAGCAGTGCAGGGTTGGCGCGCTGTTCTTCGTAAGATGGCGCTGTATGGGTCACCACACCGGCGCCGCTTAGCGTGGCCTGTTGGGAAAAATAAAGTTAAACAATCCAAGTTCCGTGCATTTTAATGTTTTTGTTGTTAAAAAGCAGATATTTTTTTTAAATTACCGATGAAAAATTTCTATGTGGGGGTGTTCATAATGATGTACAGAGCACGTGTTAACCGTTTGTACGTCGGTATTGTCTCCCCTGTATAACAGCTAGAACTGTTGGTAGCAATACAACTAGCTGACTTAGTTCAGGACCAAATTCCTTGTTTTCCTAGAACAACGTTCTACTATAAACACCGCTTACTCAACCAGTTACGTGGGTAGTTGAGCCCAGTAGCTTCGCCCCCGCTAAGTTGAGTAACAGCGTAATTAACCTTTAAAGTTTACCTACAATCAAGTTACTGCGGTCGACTTGTAACTTGACAGCTTCAGGATATTATAACACAATCATCGGAACTAGGAATAACTTGAAGGTGGTCGATAAATATAGATTTTGCTGTGTAATTGTGATCGTGAATATTCAGGATCAAAATGTCAAAATATTTATTTTTAGCTTTTACCCGCCTGCTTCGCCACGAGAAGTCATTCCAAGTCATTTCAAAAGTATATTATATGTTCTAACCCGGGCAATAGTCTACCTATGTGGCCATTGAAATCCATAGTACAAGGAAAAGGTAATTGACAGAAAGACTGACGAGAATTACTTTCTTTAGAGTACAAGTATGGTTTTTTTTTTATGAAAGAATGCATATAAGTGTGGTACAATACTAAATAGTAATATAGCACATGACTTGACTTGGAGCAATTCCTTAGTTGCTTCACATATCGTGCCACAACTCAAAAGGCTCAAGTACATATTTCCGCCGGTTCATACTCATCAAACTAAGGCAGATAACGCCGCTCAAAATATGTAGGTATGGTAGTATGATGGTACAACTTCTCTGAGCGACAATTTTTAAGAGTTACTCTAGAAGGAGCATCTCTGGATATTTGAATTCTATTTATCTTAGCCGTGTGGTATCCGGCAGAGTAGAATAGAACCAACCCATTACACTCACGGGTGTCGTAAAAGGCGACTAATGTCTGAGGCAGAACACTTTGCGCCTCCGTAGGCCAGAGAATGGGCAGCAGCGTTTTCTGTTAGTCTTTCATCACTGCGATCTCCAATCCGCCTGCCAAGCGTGGAGATTACGGCAAATTCCTCCCATCATGGGAGAGGCTTATGTCCAGCAGTGGACGCTATGGGCTGTTGTAGTTGTAGTTGTAGTATTTATCTTTGAACCGATAAGTTGGCCGCTGCATATCCAATCTGGCTAGATGGGGTATAATCGACCCATCTCGGACACAATACGAGTGTGGAGCTCCAACACAGGATATGCCACACCTTCTCTCCTGCCCGTCGCTCCAGGACTTGAATGAGGCAAACGACCAACTAGGTCATCCATTCGAAAAGAAGAAGAATTCTACATAAATGAAAGATACTCACCATGGTGGGTACTTTGTCGTGGTACTCTCGGTCATAGCTGGAGGGGCGCGTCCGCGTCAGGTCTGACTTGTGCACCGTCGCGTCACATGTTTCGTGCTCCTGTCACACACAACAAATACAGACAGATCTCTAACAGTCTCCAGGCTGAGGTAATTCCCATACTTTTTAGAAAGCACACTTGAATGTTTATGTTAAAGCCTGGGGTTAACCAGTTGCTGGGTATTAGACCACGTTTCCTTTTTGCTGCTTCCGAACCATCCAGATAAACACTTAGGCTAAGCGATTCATCTCATAGCACCACTCGTACGCGCGATACGGAGGTGTGCCTGTTCGTGTGTTAGGTATCAACGCATTTCATACAAGCTAAAGCGAAACGAGATTCGCATCACCGCCCGACCGCGCGGACAAGCGTTGTTGTGTGATTGGTAAAAATTTAACAAAGTATGAACAACGTCCTCTCGTTGTGTCTCTCTGATCATTGGATATTTTGTGCATCATCATTTTCCTAATCAATACCGCTTCTCCCAAGTCGTTATTGTTATATGTTTACAAACAAGTTCTGATGTTGACAGATGTTTACCTGCGCGTGTTGTGGGGAGGAGCCGCGTCGGGAGCCGCTGCTCGAAGACCTGTTGCTGGCTTCTGCGCACACAAACAATACAAACGATTAGAGTTGATGGCTTTATTACAGAATGGTTGCGGAGGGTAAATGAGGAGCGATGAAGCATGTGTGACTAAAAGAGTGAGGAATATAAATTATGTTTATTGATGAAGAGGAAGACAAAGCAAAGATGGATGAGGATATATAAAAGGAAAAGGAGTATCATAACTGCTGGCAGAGGACAAAAGAAAAAAACACTAGTTGCGCCGACTCCAAGAAATATGGTTGGCACGAACTTAATGATGATGCTGGGAACCGTTTAGCTTGTCTTACTTATCTATATAAATATTAACCGCTGATAAGTTATTTTGTGATTTTTATTCTTTGACTGCTGGGCTAAAGCTTCCCCCATACTCGGCACAAACGCTCCTAGGTCGTCACGCCAGCGTTTTCTAGGCCTCTTTAGGCGACGACGACTATTGCCTTGTCTACGTTTAAATATTTACTTAGATACCGCTCTAGTTGTTACACTTTTAAGAGAAATAAGTATTATTATGATTGTTTAAAAAATCTAACAACGTAACAACGTCAAAGTAATATAGTATTGTTTTGTTGTTTTTTCACTCAGAACCCAAACTTTAGAAACAAACAACCAATTGTTTGTTTCTAAAGTTTGGGTTCTGAGTGTAATTCACGCTGTAGGTAGGGTTCTATTATGGTCATGGGATTTGTGAAATGTCATTGTATAGTCTATACTTCTCTGTCTACCCCGCCAAGTAATACAGGCGCGATGTTCCGTAAAATAGATACGCCCACAACCTTTAAAAATCGCATTATTTATTTATCTAGAATTAACAGCAAACATTTTCAAAAGCAGTCAGTTGCAGCGAATCACCCTTGACACCACTTGTTGTCAAAAGTTCGCACTGAAACGCCAAGTTGGTCCGATATCAATATTAAAAAATAAACAGAGAACTCACAGAAAGTATGTCTGTGAACGGTTTTTAACTTTTGGTTAAATAAATCCGTAAATAATCTGTAACATTCGGAAAATATAACCGAATAAATCGTGTATTCTGTGCTGTAATTAACACAATAAATATATTATGATAATGCATTAGATAAACATACTCATATTTACGAGTGATAGACGAGACAAGACAAAGACAATCTTAATCCAATACTTGTTACTACTTAGTAACAAATCGCTCTCTCTAGTGTCATACGCCCGCTTGTCAGGTAGCACTTGTGTGTCAGTCAAATCTAAGTTTATATGTACTATCGAGGACACTCCCGCCTGATCTCCACTAAGCTCATTTTTGCTTGCACTCGCAACATAGAAACGCTCTTTAGCCCCGCCCCGTTGACTTGGTATAGAAATAATGAATGAAAAGATACCGAATCGGCCGAGCGCACTGACGACGCAAGCCGAATGAGAGCTATTATTTTGCGCGCCAAAGTTGACGCTTTCCTAATAGGCCCAAACTTTAAGGGGGCGTGGCTCGGCGCCACCGCATGATTTAAGCGAAAAAAATTTAAACTGGTTAGGCGAAAAAGACCACGATAGTACATGTTGAACGAGGACAACGTGCCGTAATAAAATAATGTATTTCAAAACATAAGAATCTACCATATGATCAAACTGCAATAACGAGAAGACGGAAAGATCTCATAGCACAGGTTCCTCAAACTAAAACAAAATTTTCTGCCATTCAGTACAATAAACTATCATGTCAACTTTATAATAAAATAAATAAAAAGATATTATGTACACAATACACAAATACAGAAGTGCACAAAATTTGTTATAACAAATTGGATAAAGACACTAAATTACGCAGACACTGAGCCACTATTGCATAACACAAAATGAAACACACACAAACACCCACCCACACACACACACCCACACACACACACAAACACCCACACACACACACACAAACAATGTTTATATCTAAGGTACTAAACAAATTGTATTACATACATGTACATTACTTGCTTAAAAGGAGGCTGCAATCACCAAGGAATGTAAAACTTTTTGGTTAAAAAATTAAAATTTTGTATTTGTATTTTTTGTATTTTGATCCAAAATCGAAAATGTTCGGGATCAAAAATGTTGTATGAAAATATTCCCATTGTCCGCTCTAACCTTGTAAATCTCTTTGATTAAAACGACAGTAAATACATATAATCGTAAGAAAACCTTGGACAGAGCTTTTATAAGGTTAATGAATACCTAACTTGAAAAGTATGATACTCGTAGTTGTTTTATAATTGCATCCACTTCAAAATATTTTATTTCAATTAATTTATTTCTGTTACTCCGTGATTTTCTGCGAGAAATTTTGATTTCGAATATTAAACGCAACGACTAAGCACTACAGAGGTGCTTGAAATATTAATCCTCATTATTTTAAAGCTGGTTCTTGAACTTCACCTCAATTTTAAGACCACTCTGATTCTACAGGGTAAAAGATAAACAGGGTGAAAAATATACTGGCTTAGAATAAGTCACACGTCTTTGGCTAAAGTTATTTCAATTTGCAAAAAAACCATCGAAAGACAAGTTAGTATTTTCTTAAGCGGAATAAAACGCCCTATGGCCCCGACCGTTTGCTCAAAAAAATGCAAATTCTTGTTTTTCGTAAAAGCAGTTAATGCTAAAAAGCAAACACTCATATTTCGCCAGTTATGTTTAAGTCCCATGTAATAGGGGGCGAGCCTATTGCCATCAATCGGGCCCACATGCAGACTCCGTGGCTGCTACTGAAAAATTCCTGATTGAAAAACGTAATAACATTTTACCCGACTAGACCAACGAGGCAGTTATGCAAATTCTTCTTTTTCAGAAAAGCAGCAGGCCCATCAGCAGCTCCTATTATTAATATTGATGGGTCCTAAGTTGTGAGCTGTTGTATTTGTTTCCAATAATAGGCATGGCGAAAACGCTTGAAAGAACGGAATTTTTTTCTAGTAAAGAGGCAGAAGGTAGAGGTTACAGTGACTCACCGCGGCTGTTGTCTCGCAGTTCTCCTGCGCCGACGCTGTTCCCCAGCACGGGCATGCCCGCCATGCCGCCCGCTACGCTACCCGCACCTCCATGTCATCGTCTGAAACAAAAACCATAAAACCAAATTTTCAAATGGAAGGTGCACATGGCAGTTTCTCGGACTCATTGTGGTGACCCGGGTTTTAATAACACAATTTTATGTCACGTCTATTCGGTTTTTTTTTTTTTTTGTTTTGGGACACGCCGTCTTCCTCACCATGTTTTTACACGCGATAAAAATCATAACGAATGGTTATGATCTTGATTTTTTGTAACTATTCACCGCCGACAAAATAACCAATTAATTCGCTCTGTTACGGAACTTTCAGTTAGAATCGTGCCAAACATTTTGTTGTTTGTTTACCTGTTGCATAGTTAGAGAGTTATTCAACTGTGGTAATGAAATTCTATTTCAATGCAAACAAAACAAAAGCTGAAATATTTCATGTTTGTTTCGGAATAGTTAGTTATAACTAGTGCAATACCTACAGCCTACAGTGTTGATAAAGGCTTTTCCTCATTTTGATCTTCTTGCTTTTTTTTCGTGTGGTTAGTGCCTAACCTAGTGTCAGAGTTTTTATGCCGCCCATGGGTCTCTGACTTGGCTTTAAATGCCGTCGAGAAATTTCTCTCAGGTATGCTAGTTTGGTTTCCTAACGATGTTTTCCTTTACCGTAGAAAGTAATAATTATACAATACGGATATGAATCCGAAAAATCAGAGTTGCGTGTCTTGGCACGAACTTGAGACCTATGACTTCACAGTCCGACGGCCACACCACTGGGGTATCACTGCTGATAACTGCTCCATTATTTTTAAAACACATTATGTTATTCTCAAAAACAATCGTCGGTGACGTCCGCAGAATATTTCTGTCTACCCATTAAAGGCAACGTCTGTAAGATCTTATAAGAAATAATTCATTATTTTAATTGGTTTCCCGAGCTAATACTTGCAGCAATAATTTGCATAAACTTCTAATACTTCTTAATTGCGCGTCCTAGCTCATAGCAATGACGCTACGTCGTAGCTCGTACCTACGACGTAGCGTCGTAGCACTGTGCCGTAGCAGTACGCTGCGCAGACCGTAATTTGTTCCCAAAATGAGGCTTCATTACTAAAATTATTTTAAGTTCTTTTTGGGAATTCTACTGATCGTATATTTTACGGGTCTCAATTTAAGAAACGGTAATACCTGTAAACTTTTGTACACTAAACATCATCGTAAGCCATGTTGAAAGATATTTGATGGTATTTTTTTTAGATTGCAATCCATACAAATAAAGGCATCAAAGATGTGTTGCCAATGGCTGAAGCAAAGCTAGCATGCATAGGAATATGAGACATCATATGCATGTTAATACGACGGCATTAAAAGGGCCCGTGTTAATGAAAAGAGTGTAAATTAAATCGACGTGCAATCTGTTACCATGAATTCAGCGCATAATTCTGGACCCTCTAGAGTGCTAACATTTTTCGCTAGTTATTAAAAAGAATTCATGCGCATCGATGTTCCTCCCTAACACGGTGAATAGGGTATATTCACGATCAATGTAATGTTAGCACTTAGCTAAATTCGATAAAAATAAATAGAAGCGATTTTCTCGTCAAATAAAAGTTTCTACTTTGAGATAAGACCTATTTTATAATAGTTTAGGTTCCAAATAACTATGTTTACTACAACAGCCCATAACGTCCACTGCTGGACATAAGCCTCTCCCATGATGGGAGGAATTTGTCGTAATCTCCACGCTTGGCAGGCGGATTGGAGATCGCAGTGATGAAAGACTAACAGAAAATGCTGCCCATTCTCTGGTCTACGGAGGCGCAAGGTGTTCTGCCTCAGACATTAGTCGCCTTATACGACACCCGTGAGTGTAATGGGTTGATTCTATTCTACTCTGCCGGATACCACACGGCTAACTATGTTTGTGAAAACGTTAAGCAAAACAGTAAGAGAAAATCACTTTTGAATTTGGCTAACTGTAAACATTTAAATGCACGTGAGTGTACGTAAAAAAACCAGGAAGCATTTATCTGTCATAATTGCGACTAATTGTTAATTGAATAGAACATAAAGATATATTTACACGCGTATGACGTAGGGCTGAAGGTCCTGATGACAATTACGTCCCGCGTCCCGCTTCGAGGCTACAGCTATGTGACAACCCTCGCGTACTCTCACTTAGACGAGTAATTAATTATGTTCGCACTCCGTCGATTTGTAGGGCTGTCGCGTGAGTCATTTAGAAGGTGGTTGTGTTGCAAAGATGGCTAATAGTGTTGTCGTTAAAAACAGAAATCAGTCTGTCCATCTTCTTTTCTTTTCTCTAATTTACCATATAACTTAAAGAGGCTCCGGCCCATCTCGTAAATTTCCCATTTTGACAAGTAAACAAAACCAATAGCTCATGTCGTGCGTGGTTGTTAAATATTAGACAGTTTTTTTTTAAACATGGCCCGCCTCTATGAATTTGGTTATAAACATTTAAACCCAGAGGCCTGTTTGTGTAACACAGCCAGAGTAAGAACAACTACTAGGCTATACAAATATTTGTTTCTTGTAGGAATCGAACGCAGGACACGTAACGCAGCAGACAATCGTTGAGCCACTTTTTCGTGCGTGCATGTACATATATGTCGAGCTACACTGTCTCGGCGTTTTTCTGGTGGTCGCCACTGTTGATTCTGGCTTTCAGGACTTGCCGTGGTTTGGGAATAGTGTGGGGGACTTATCCCAAAACAAAAACAAAAATGCCTCTTCAGCTTGCTAACCCTGCAAGCTATACCGGTAACTCCGGTGTTTTTAATAAACTTTACGTATAAGCAGAAACTTGAACTAAAATTATTTCTCTCCCAAAGAAAATTGCTTTAATCTCAGTTATTCTAACACGACATCTCATAATCTGTCCTTTCCTCACCTTGAATCTTAGACTGTGATAGCTCCAGGCTTAGATCTATTTCAATTTACTATTGAGATTGGAATCTAACTTGATTTCTGCAAAGGTTACGGTCACAGGTTTTACCAGTAGCTTTTATACCTCGAAAGCCTACAAAAATATTATATCAACATTTCGGCTGTCAGTGATGGCGAACGGGCTAATTGAATGACTGTTTTACTATTTTTAACCTATACTGTGTACAGTCCCACTGCTGGGCAAAGCCCTCCCCCAATTCCTTGCACGACCTCTTTTCCCGTGCCTCCTTGAACCAGCCGTCAGAACATCTCGCCACCTGTTTCTAGGCCGACCTCGGTGGCGCGGTCCGTCAGCACTTGTTGTGTGGAGACTTTTGCCCAGCGGTCATCCATCGTACATGCGGCTGACGTGACCCTCCTAATCCCATTTTAGCCTTGCAGTCTTCTTGCCAACCTCAACTATACCCGTTTCGAACCCTGTCTGGTCTTTTGACACCCAGAATGCTGCGTTCCATTGCCCTTTCGCAAATTCCAAGGCTGAACTTCTGAGACTCAGTAAGTGACCAGGTTTGAACACCGTAGATTAGGACGATAACAGATACTTCTATAATTTTCACCACACCTTTAAGCGTCACGAGCTGAATTGAGATCAACCTCATTTAACACACTACTAAAAAGAGGCAATATTAAAAACCTCGCAAACTTTATACATAAGTGAAGTTATTCCAAGAATTTAAAAAAATCTCTGTGCGCGTGACAGCCCTGAATCACACTTCGTATACCGTGCAGGCAGTCAATTAAATAAAATTAAAACTTACCTTGCACGAAGCGCGTGACGCAACGGTATAATATACGCACTTTATATGATTCACTATTCCATTGATATTTTACAGTTGTTGAAAGGTCAAAGTCATGAGTTAGTTCTTGCTACAATTTATCGAAAAGAATTCGCTTATATCGTTATTTGTATGAAAATATGTATTTCCATTTCTCGTGATAGGTGGGAAAGGGCCAGTCTTCTGGCCACGTTTCCGGATGACAGCGATGTGGCGCGAAAACTGTTTGACGCGCTAAAAAAAAAAAGACTTACTGTTGGTTGATTTTGTGGAGACAATTTTCTTGGTACAGTTTGTAACAATAAAATTATCACAATGTCAATGTAACTTTTTAATTAAATCCTTTTTTGCTATTTTGTCTTTTACTTCTTTGTGCTTAAGTGTAGTATAAAGCAGTATAGATCACTCGAGGGTAAGTACAGATTACTAAACTCGTGTGGTTCACGGCCCTCCACTTCGCGTCGGACCTCAAATGCACACTCGATTAGTAATCTGTGCCTTACTCCCCTTGTTGAATAAATAGCTCTTGATATTTTAGTTATTTGTGGTTTTTCCTTTTTTGTGTTCAATAAGCCATTAATATATTTAGATCTGCCAGGGCCGCTGAGGAACAGAAACTACAGGTATCTAATCGCCTACCTGGGTTAAAAATCTGTTATTGAAAAGACAACAGACAGAGTTACCTTCGCATTATTAATATTAGTTTTGATTAGTTCCTACAGATAACTTTCAGATAAAAGAATTTTGCTAACTTCAACAAACTACGCTCACTTCACCGTTTACCAAGTGGAGTAATTTCCGTTTAAAGTATTCTTGAAAAGCAATGAAAGTTTGCAGGCTCATAAATGTCTAATGCAGGTTCAATACGTTAGACATAAACAGGTTTCATGTAAAAAAATGGTTTTCTGATAATACAGAAATCTTACTACTATTAGAAATGCGAAAGTTTGTGAGGATGGATAGATGTTTGTTACTTTTTCACACAAAAACTACGGAACGTATGTAGGCACACAGACGGTTTTTAATCTGTATTAACACAAAGGGTACTTTTTATCCCGGCAGTTAGATTTCGTGGGACAATTACCGAACTCCACGCGGGTAAAGTCGTGGGTGTAAGCTAGTGGTAGCTATCTGTCTGTCTGAGGTGGGGCACCTCGTTGAAATAGTAGTAAGAAGTGTTAAATTATTTACTCCGCCTGCAACTTCCATTTCAGGCAGAATTGCACTCACTACAGTATCTACATCAGGGTGTCAAGCCAAAAAAGGAAGGGGTCCGCAAGGACCGATGCCTGCCGGGGTTGCGGGACTATTCGAAAGAGATACCGTGGCCCCGGAACACAAAGGGCGATGAAGGAACATGGATGGGTTTTAGTCAGTAAAAGTCTGACACTCCCTCCTGCTCCGCCCAGAGCGGGAGAAGTCATTTGATGATTTCCCATCCGAAAAAAAAAAAAAAAAAGGGTGTCAAGCCAGTCGGCTACACTGCCCCACACAGCCAACCCGTCAGTTAGGGTAGACGCCCCACATTTCGTCCATCAGTACACGCCGGACGTTTTACGAGAAATCTGTTTATAACTATGACAGATGTTATTTGATGGGCAATGAAAATTACGTGTTATAATAGATTAATTTGGGGGTTTATTGCATTTTTGTTGGATATTGGGAGGTATATTAAAGGAATCTTCACGGGTGATAATTATTATTAATTATATATATATCGCATTAAACTATTGTTTTGAGAGTATAGTGATAAAAAAACACCTAGATGCACAGTTCTTTGCATCAGATATAAGAGTGTCCTCGATAAATCAAACTAAGCACAAATTCGAACCCACACCGACCACATAAAGTTGTTTTTGAACCGCGAGCAACGCACGTTGTGTCACGTTTCTAATTCAATTCCCGATAAACAATGGCTGTCACAAGCAGTGAAGAGAAGGCAAAATTGTGCACTTTTTTTGGAGACGCTGAGTGTGTATCTAAGGTTCTTTGAAGTGAAAACTTCTTTAGGCACGTTGAGCACTCTTTGGGTGAATGTGGTGCAAAAATTATGTAACTCGCGTGACCGTCACGTACGCTTTTCGTAGCACTTGCACCCGATCCACCGACCACTTAGGCGTCCGCGGAACACAACCCGTAGCAGTGCTACGACTGGGACGGGGCCTGAGGGGCCTGGGGGGGTACAGGTGGGAGTGGGAGGTAGGGGGGAAACAAAATAGAAAATGAACACACAAATTAAAAATAAAAATATTGCACACACACAGCTCGACGATACAATTCACAAGTTACTTAGTTTTCACTTCTATCGGCAGTCCCCAAGACTGCCCCGCATATTATTTGTTGTACATCAAAGGCGTGTCATTATAACACAAATAAACAACTTTAAATTTAAATTACAATCACATAACATCACGTTAGTTCTACCTAATCACCGCCATTGTCCTGCCCTTATCCCAATGCATTTGTGGTCGGCGCAGCATGTCTTCTTCTTCTATACTTCTCTATTACTCGTCATCTCATTAGACACCTCCTTTCTTGCCAAACCGTCCTTTACACAGTCTATCTATCGTTTCGTTTTTAGTTTAGTTTAGTTTGACACTCTTAAAAATCTCTAATGTCATCCCTGTGGTGACAGTACCAATGTACGGGCTGTACCACTGTATAGCCCGTACATTGGTACTGTCACCTGCCGATAACAAACTAAAGCAAAGTAACATGGAGCGGACGGATATCGGTAACAACGTTATCGACTAATGTCTCTGAATGTTCTGCCTTCGACTGCACGGGGAGGTACTGCCTTCGACTGCACCTGGCTGTGGGGATTTATGACGTAGTCATTTGTTTAAAATGATAGGTACTCGTAGCTGAGATATATTTGAAAGCGAAGTGATAATATTATTAAAATATTATTTACATAATAACATAACATCATGCCTGTTATCCCCGAAGGGTTAGACAGGTGTACCAAATAGTACACCCACATTTCGCCAGTTGTGTTTAAGTCCCATGTTATAGGAAGCGAGCATATTGCTATCAACCGGGCACAAATCCTAACTCCTTGCTTGCTACTGAAAAATTCCTGATGGAAAACTCCAATAACAATTTTCCCGACCGAATCGAACTCTCATGTTCAGCTTGTTATCCAATTAAAAATATTCCCATCAAACAACATTTTGTCTTTTAGATAAAGACAAGACGTTATTTGATGGGACTATTTCTTTATTTTTTAATTCCCCATAATTGCCCACTTCACAAGGTCAAAAACAAATGAGACCAACCTCGCACAGGCTATCTCCACCATAAATTATAAGTACGCACAAGCTTACGGATATCCACAGACATACTTTACATAACTCTGTACTCTGGGTATGTCTGTTTTACAATTATAAACAGCGATAACCTTGACCACCGCTGTACGACCTACTCATACGAGTATATCTATACTAATATCATAAAGAGAAAAGATTTGATTTTTTGTTTGTTTGTGTGTTTGTTACGATTTTACTCTAAAACTACTAGACCGATTTAAAAAAATCTTTCATCATTAGAAAGCCACGTCTTTACTGAGTAACATAGGCTATATTTTATCCCCGTACTCCCACGGGAATGGGAACTACGCGGGTGAAACCGCGTGAGGTCCGCTAGTAAAAAATAAACACATCTACAAAATAATATTACGTTAAACTCTATTGTGTACCTATTTTTGTTGACATTTGTCGGCCGGAGGTACACATAATAGTTACATGACATGTTTAGACTTTGTTGACAGGCACAGGATACCTAGTTATAATAATAATGGATTATTTATACGCGGTAAGGTTATACCACCCACCTGTTGTAATATTTGTACCTACTTTTTTATGTATTTAGATTATCTTAATATGTTCAAAACTAACTGTATACATTTTTACAATAAAAAACTTTTAAAAACACTAAAATAACAATGAAGTTTATAAGGGGATCAAAAAACTCCTCAACGCTGTCAGCTGGTAATGTGCCCAAGAGACTGGCAGCGTCGCCACTTTTCATGGCAACGCTTAGCCTCTGGGCAAGCCAGCCCTTGGGTCACGGGAAGTGTCAACTAGGCGTTTGGAAATTTCCTTAAAAATTCTATGAGCACCCCACGGCCCCAGAGTTTCAACCCCACACGTATTCACGCCCCTTGAAGTTCTCACAGCCACAACACTAGTGCCAGCACAACACGAGCAGCTTCGAGATGTGATATTTTGATATTTCGCAGATTTTTTCCGGAAACTTCTAGACTTTGTGTTGACAGGTAGGTCGGTACATTAATAATAGTTTTCTTGTTCATAGTAAGGCACAATAATCATATTTTCCACGAAAGCGACGGCTGTTATCTACACTGAAGACACTTCGTCCTTCTTGGTAGTCGAACCCAAAACTTTCCGCTCACAATAGAGGTAAAGACAACTTTTATAAGTAGCTATCCATACTTAATATAAACTTTACTTTGTGAAGTCGGTGACTTTGTTTCATTGACTATTTTGCCACCGACTTGTTTAATTTTTTTTTGCCAAAAAAGTTTTTTTTAATTTGTATGTTTTTATTTTATCTCATTTTAATCAGGACTAATATTATCGAATTCCACTGACATGTTTATGTAACACTTTTTGCCTTCAGCATAATCTGCCAAACCTTTTCGGTCGGCTTCCAGTCTAACCGTACATGACGTTACATTTAATTATTGTTATTTTTTTTAAGACATTATGACTTCTTATATTATTTTATTCGTGATATGTACAAACACCTCTTGACATTTAATTTTTATTTTGCTTTCTCAGTTATTGTAATTGAGTTAATGTGATGCTATTTGCAATAATTATGATTATTGTTAGCTTTTAAGCGTTTTGGTATAAAACTGTTAGCTTAAAATGTATTTCTAAATAAATAAATAGTATTACTGAGCCTCCGCTGGCTGTCCGTCCGTCCGTCTGTCTGTCTGTCTGTCAGCGGGCTGTATCTCATGATCTGTGATAGGTAGAACAGACGGTTAATGACAGAATGTGTGTCTGTTGCCGCTATAAGAACAAATAATAAAAATAAATGAAGGGTAACTTGCTTATACAGATTTTACTTCTTTTTATTTTAATAAGTAATTTTAATTCCAAGTCATTGCCGCCATCTATTTAAACGTTATAAGACAATAACAACACTCCAAGATGCCCTTTGTATTGTTTTCAGAATTAACTGTGATATCCGATACTCGCAGATTTTGATCAATTAACTCAAAGACAGCGATGCCCTTTAGAAGCGTTAGAGAGATAGAAGATGCTTTTATCTCTACACTTATATATTTTCTAGCAAGTGTTGGAAAGAGAGAAAAGATTTTCTTCTCTTGACATTTGTACTTGTATTTTGTAACGAATATCCAAAACAGCTATGACGTCTTCTCGATAAACTCAATTATCGGAAATATTCTATGTTTTTTATTAAGTTTGTTTATTTAGTTGAATTCTGATTCCTTGCAAGGAGAATTTCCTCATTTAAGAATATCTTTAGATTGTGGGTTTACTGCGGTTAGTAGCAGCAGCATTAGAAACTGCACGACGCAGTTTCTAATGCTGATGGACTGGCTACAAAAAAAATGCTTAATGTGTTTAAAACAATTAGCCGTCACGGGACGCCCGCCAGATGTCAAACATCTATTTTAATATTAGAATTCAGAATTAATAAAAATCCCTAACAAAATATGGAGTAAAATAAAGAATAATAAAAGAGATTCAAATAAAAGAGACGTTATTAAGACTTTTACTCACAACAATCGTTCCAAAACAAACTTTATTCTAATGGGAAAAGGTTGATTAGAGGAGGATATTTGCGAACACAAAGATTCGACTGCCATACATTGAGTAGGTTCACTATCGTCATCCCAGATTCAACATTTTTTAAAACCTTTTACTGCACAAAAATCAGAGCCCTCTTCCTATGCGAACAAAAGCGTAATGTTAATGGCATTTTGACAGATCCGCCATTATCCGCTTAAGACTTCTCATAGCTCTCATAGCTGGGACGTCCATTAACGTTAATGTAATAAGATATAAGAATTATCACAAAAATCAACCGCCAAACTTTAAGAACCACTCTCTGTTTCAAACATCCGTCTTTACCGAGATTTTTAGGGTTCCACAGTTAGTACTATGTGTCGCAGTAGGTTTAGGACAATTGAATTGATCTGAATCCGAAAATGTATCGTCTCAAATCTAATAGAATACACAGAGTGATCTTCACACAGTTTACTCCCGGCAAATCTTTGAGTAATAGAGAAAGCCAAACCCGAATTGGTATAATATAGGTACGGAACCATTGATGAGGTAGTTACACGCGCACGTGACCATATTTTTCTTCAAATATTACCGGAGATAAGCCGATTTACAAATGTCAATGACCTTCGGATTTTTACTTTCAGAGAACCGTTAGTTACTTAGGACTGGATGTTTTAGAACAACCTTGAAAATAAGACCTTGACCTTTAAGACCTTGAAAAAAGAGGCCGCTAAACTCTTTCTTTCTTCTTCAAAACATTGTGCTGATAGATGGATTCAATAGTACGGGGGTCGTGAAGGTGTAGTAAAAATCTTACATTAAGACATGTACGAGTATTTTTGAAAATGTTGGAACTTTGACCCCCAATATCTCCGTAACTAGAAGATTCCCAGGTATGGTCTACAACAAAAAAAAATATCGCAATGACGAGAAGAACAAGTGCCTTTCGGTTAAGGGTCTTTTTACAACCTTTATTATGGGTTTATTAGACCCGTAACAAAGCCAAAAGGCAAGTGCCTTTTGGTTTTCCCCGTCATTGACTATACTGGGAACCTTCCAGCTACGGAGATATTGGCGGTAAAAGTTCCAAATTTTCCAGAAGTAAAACAAATGCAAGTTTTAATATCAAACTTTACCTTAAATACCTCCATAGCTCCTGTACTATTCAATGAATCCATGAGAACAATATTTTGATTACGGTACATTGAGTTCTACGGTAAGTCGTGATTTTTCATTCCAAAAATGAAAGCAATATTTTTTTGGGAAGATTTACTTAGTTTAATGTACAGCATGCTTAGCTTGATGGCCTCGTGAAGGTACCGTTTACACCTTGTAGAACTAACTACGGTACTGCAAGTACCCTTTTTTTTTTTTTTTTTTCGGATTGGAAATCATCAAATGACTTCTCCCGCTCTGGGCGGAGCAGGAGGGAGTGTCAGACTTTTACTGACTAAAACCCATCCATGTTCCTTCATCGCCCTTTGTGTTCCGGGGCCACGGTATCTCTTTCGAACAGTCCCGCAACCCCGGCAGGCATCGGTCCTTGCGGACCGCTTCCTTTTTGCTGACTCTCTTTGAGGCGCGCGTGGAACACGAACGCGCCGTCGACAAGGCCTGTCGTCAACTGCAGGTACCCTGCTAATCCCATCGAAAATGAACAGCATGATATTATATTATGTTCTACTTAGTAACAACACGACTTTGTATATACTTATTTCAGTTCACCGATTTAAGTTCAAAGACTTTTTTATGGCTTTAGCTCCCAGAATCAGATACTCGCTTCTCTCAGTCTTCCGTCGGTAATAAACACTCTGTATATATGATAATCGAACACAAAGCAAGTACAGGGTGATTCGTGTATCGGTTAACAGTCCAGTGCGTCCCCTTTAACCGAAATGTTGGCAAATACACGAATTTGTATAGGTTTATGTAAATAAATCATGTCTGAGTTGTAAGGAGTGATGATGTGTGGTTACCAAGCATTTATGTTACGTTTAATTGTGTACTAATCTACATCTACACTAATACTAATAAAGAGGAAAGATTTGTATTTTTGTGTGTGTGTATGTATGTTTGTAATAATTGAACACAAAAACCACTGCGCCGATTTCAAAAATTCTTTCGCCATTAGAAAGTTTCTTTCACCCTGAGTAACACAAGCTAGATTTTATCCCCGTACTCCCACGGGAACGGAAACTACGCGGGTGAAACCGCGTGACGTCCGCTAGTTGATAGTATACCGGTAGATTTAGTTAGATTTAGACCTATTTGATTCTCGTTCCCAAACCTTACATAATTGGGTTAGGTATTTTATCTACATTCATTATCATTCTCTTGCCCTTGACATGCATGTCTTCTACTTTCATACTTATCTATTACTCGTCGTCTCATCAGACACCTCCTTTCTAAGAGCTCAACTTTAGATTAGATCACGTGTAGTATTGAAAGCAAAAATTGTTTTTCTAAGTTTTTTTGAAAAATTATCAATTAATGTCTAAAATCATCAAATAAAAGTATTTTTGACATTCATTTAATCAATAAGAAGCAGTGATAGTCTAGTAGTGTGACCGTCGGACTGCTAAGTCATAGGTCTCGAGTTGGAACCCAAGGCCCACTGATTTTTCGGATTCATGTGCGTATTGTTTAATGATGAAGTGAAGGAAAACATTGTGAGGAAACCAGCATGCTTGAGAGCTATTATATCTCTACGGCATGTAAAGCCAAGTCAGAGGCCCATGGGCAGCATAAAATCTCTGATACCAGGTTAGGCACTAACCACACGCTATAGAAGAAGAAAAACCTCGTTTCTAGCCATATCATCGTTCACACAGTACATCCATCGTTTCTTTGGTCTTCCTCTACTCTTATAATCATCCACACGAATTCTTAACATTTTCATCGATAACCGATTTCAGAACACCACCACTTTCAGTCATCCTGATCTGATGTGTATGCTCATTCCTTATTTTATCCTTTCGCGTTACATTACACATCACCTTTAGCATTCTCAAGTATTTTATCTACACTACCTTGATATTAAGAAAGAGGTGAAGTTTGTAAGTTTGGAGTAAGGAGGTTATCTTTGAAACTGCTCACCCGATAAAAAATCTACTACTGATAGTTATGTACACAAGTGCCGAGTGCCAGAGGATATGTTTAATGTTAAAATAAAAAAAAATTACGCGGGCGATGCCGCTTGCAAAAGCTAGTGAATCAATAAAACATATCGTTTGTAGACACTTGTTTTTCCGGTTCATTCCCACTAAAAAACAGTTCCAAGGTATATCTAATGGGAATATTTTTCGCACTAGTCCTAACACGCTCATAAAAATCGTAGGCTAGTTAAACCTTTATACAAAATGACTAATAGCAACTAACCACGCGTCCCAACTGCGTAGATGTAGAACATCGCACGCCAAAAGTTCATAAATTTAGCAACACAGATTAACCATGCGGAAAAAGTTTAATACTGAGTTTCGACTCCCACTGAACACAGGATTAAAAGAAACTTTTTACCTTTTAAAACTAAAGGAATGTTTTCTTTGAGTGAACTGTACTTACGTTCTGTAGGAAAGGGTAATCTGAACGAGTTTTTCTTTTTACCATATACCTGTCCTCTCATCTTTTGGGTACTTAGGTACGTCCACCTTTCTGAGAGACTAATCATTTTATCTCAACATGATCTTTATAGATAACCAGACAAGAGAGACCCTTGGAGTGTTAATGAGGTAATGTTCAAAAACCAATACACATATTTTAATGTTTTCTTTATACGAATATGGTTTGCATTTGTCTGCAACTGACCTGATGTGAAGCGATGATGTGGAGGATAGGATGGAGCACGCTTACCTAGAAGAAACCAATTCACTCGAACTTTGAATAGTTCCAGATTTTAATCTTCTTCTTAAAGAAGATTAAAAGAAGAAGATTATTATCTGGATCTATTCAAAGTCATCTACCCTATTGGGTAGAATGACAACAAAAATTAGTCCGTCAGATAGATTTCCAAAAAAATTTGGACACAATACCTATATTTTTTCTTTTTTCACGTAAACAAAAAATGAAGACTAGTAAATGAAAACACGTGTCTAAATTTTTTATTGAAATGTGACGTAACAAGCCCCCACTCATGATCTTTTTTTACGTTTTATCTTCGTCAAAAAACACGTATCCAATATTTTTCGATAATCTAACTGACGCACTAAACAGAATCTTCCTACACGGTTTACGGTTACCAGTAGGTGGCCACGTTTATTCCAAGACAGATTATAAACAGAAGAAAAACCCAATGCAACTTTAAATTCTTGATCAGGGAACAGAGAAGCCGGCAATGAATTCCGTGGAACTTCAACCATGTAACAAAATCAAAATCGAAATTAAAGCATTTGTTTCAAGTAGGCCAGTTACAGGCACTTTTGAATTGTCGAAACAAAGATGAAAATTAAATGTAGCTACAGTCACAGTCACAAGACATAAAAACTGTGAAAGTACTGTAGTTGCCCATTCCCTAGCGTAGATCTCTAGAGAAGAACGGGCAAGAACCGCCATGGACACTCTTTTAAATCAAAATATTGTTACAAAATCTTGGTTACATCATTCATGTTGAGATGGTATATTATGTGAGAACAATGTACCAATGTGCACGTTAAAAGTGTTCACAGTAAAAACAAAACAAAAAAAAATACAACTACAACCATGTAACTCCATATAAAGAGTACTTATTCTCCAAGTCATTACAAAAAAGAACATGAGCTTTTTCCTAACCGCGTATTATATTAATCTATCTATTCGCAAAAAACCAATAAAGTATATCAACAAATACAAATTGAACTTCAAAACAAAATCTTTACGTTCCATTTTCAAAAGGGAAGAGAAGAGAGGTAAAGAGATCACTTCACACACAATTACGCGTCAGGCGTGGTGCGGTGGTGTCCACTGTGCACTGTCGGACAAAAGCGTCCCTTATCATCGAGCGAGCCACTGCTTTCTGCTCACCTCACCTCGGGTTTATAGCCGTATAGATATGGGCCATGAAGTACGTGCTTAACTCTCGCGTGTTTTTTTATGTTTTACTGTTTTTGTGATGAGGCAGGACATAGGCTTTTGACCAAGTGAGATTCGACTTCCAGTATAACTGGATGCAGCTGTATTTTTCATGGAGCGACTGCCTATCTGACTCCAGATTCTAGTTACTGGGTAATACGAAACCCCTTGGTAAGACTGGTTGTCAGACTTTTAGGCCACTGACTATCTGTAACGACTGTCAAAGATCTGCAAATGACAGCCAGGACCAACGGCTTAAAGTCTTTCCAAGGCACGAGGAAACTCTGTATGTAATGACGGTCATTCACGGACCGACCTAGGCAAACGCTACTTTACCTTTTAATTGCATACATCATAATAACAGTATCTCTCCCACTCTATCTCTGACCGCTCATCATCAATCCGCTCTCGTGGCCCCAATCTTTTTGTATGTTTTTATCAGCGGTACATAGCGTGTAAATTAGAGCTATGCTACATTAACCACGCCTCGCCTGACCTTATAGTAACGCGAACGGCGATGGTGCGGAAAACACACAGTTCTGTTAACTTTACATTTTTGCGCGAAGCGTTTATTGGAGGCCGAACACAGGGACGAATCAGTACCAGTACCTAATACTACATCAGCCCATAACGTCCACTGCTGGACATAAGCCTCTCCCATGATGGGAGGAATTTGCCGTAATCTCCACGCTTGGCAGGCGGATTGGAGATCGCAGTGATGAAAGACTAACAGAAAACGCTGCTGCCCTTTCTCTGGTCTACGGAGGCGCAAGGTGTTCTGCCTCAGACATTAGTCGCCTTATACGACACCCGTGAGTGTAATGGGTTGGTTCTATTCTACTCTGCCGGATACCACACGGCTAACAGTACCTACCCAAGTATTAAAACTTGTAGACTCCTAGACTCTACTTACAACCATAGGAAATGGTCGTGATGCTATCTTTATGGATGTGCAGATACCATGAATCAACATATCATCACGTCTGCAGGGGGCCAGCCTATTGCCATCAACCGGGCACAGTTCCAGACACCGTGGCTGCTGCTGAGAAATTCCTTATGGAAAAAACCCAATAACACTTCAAATTCTTAACCATTAAAATCTGAATAAGATTCTTTTATGTAGAAAGCCCATTCAGCTCGGAGCTTTAGATATTGATCTTGAAATATTACTGAATCTATTTTAAGTTTTATTTAATTTAAGTTTAGTAATAAATGTTTAATGAAATCTTAATAGACTTACTGACAGCCCTAAAAGGCTCCCTCCCATTGTATATTGACGCCATAAATAGCACTATCTTTTTTTATTGGAAACAAGGACAACAAAGGAGTACGAATTTATCAAAAATAAGATTTTTCATTCAACTAATGCCCACATCAAAATGTATTTAAAAAACTCTCTCATAAAAACCATTTTAACCGTCTCATTGGTTTAGTGGTTGGAAGTGCTACTAGCGAACCTGATCATTCAGGTCCTGGGTTTGAAGTCCAGGTCGGGGGTAGTGTAATTAGGTTTTTTTCATCCGGTATTTCTCAGTAACGGCCTTTTTTTTTTTTTTTTTTTTTTTCGGATGGGAAATCATCAAATGACTTCTCCCGCTCTGGGCGGAGCGGGAGGGAGTGTCAGACTTTTACTGACTAAAACCCATCCATGTTCCTTCATCGCCCTTTGTGTTCCGGGGCCACGGTATCTCTTTCGAACAGTCCCGCAACCCCGGCAGGCATCGGTCCTTGCGGACCCCTTCCTTTTTGCTGACTCTCTTTGAGGCGCGCGTGGAACACGAACGCGCCGTCGACACGGCCTGTCGTCATGAGACGGACGGACGGCGAGCTAGCCCATAGCCCACCGTCCACAGGCCCGCGCCTACGGTGGCCGGGGGCCACGTGGTGGCCCCCGACGCCCGGGGCGTCTCCCGCGGCGGCCGGGACGCTGTGAGGTTCTCTCCCTCTCACGTTCCGCCACCTCCTTCTCTAGCATTACTGCTTCGCAGAAGGAGGTGACGGCGTCCCATTCCGTCTCGCTCCGGACCATGGCTTGCACCAGGGCCGGACGCGAGAGGTCGCCGCCGCCAATCGCCACTTCGAGGACACGGCGGTGCTCCGCCCACGCGGGGCACACCTCCACCGTGTGCTCCACCGTGTCCTCCGGTCGATCCTCGCAATGGAAACACCCGGGCGTTTCCTCCCGCCCGATTCGGTGCAGGAACCTCCCGAAACAACCGTGTCCGGTGAGGACCTGCGTCAGGCGGAAGGTGAGGACGCCGTGGCGTCTCTCAAGCCACTCCTCAAAGAGGGGTCTTACCGCCACTATCGTGGCGTGCCCTGCACGGGGTTGCGACAGTCGCTCTCTCCATGTCGCCATGAGATCATGCCGGAAGTCTGTCCGCTGCGCGACAATTTGCCGCGGCAGCGGAGTTTCCCCCCGGCGTAGCACCTCCGCGCGCCATTCGTGCAGGCGCGCGAGGACAATTGCCTCCAGATCCCATGGCGGCAATCCGGCAAGGAGGCACGCCGCCTCGCGGGCGATCGTGCGGTACCCACGGGCCAGCCTTACGGCTACCACCTTTTGGGGCGCGTTCAGGTAGTGGGCTGCACGCAGCCTCAAGGAACGCGCCCACACCGGGGCCCCGTAAAGGGCCATGGACCGCACGACTCCGGCAGGAGGCGTTTGGCCCCCCCAGGTTGGGCAGGAGCCGCCTGAAGGCAGCCCCAGTCCGTTCCAGTTTGGGGGCCAAACGTCGGAAGTGCTCCACGAAGTTCCACCGGCTGTCGAGGATGAGTCCTAGGTACTTCAAAGTCGACTCGACACCGATGGATACCCCTCCTACCGTGAGTAAGGATCCCGGAGGTGGCGCATTCCGAGGCCCATGAAAGCACATGGCCTCAGACTTGTGCAATGCCACCTCGAGACCCAGTTGCCGGATCCTCTCAACGACAATCGCAACCCCGCGTGTCATGATTTCGGCCGCCGCCTCGTGCGACCCCCCCTGTGCCAGCACCAGCGTGTCGTCTGCATAGCAGACCACGCTGACGCCGCTAGGGAGGTCGGCGCGCAGCACCCAGTCGTACCCGATGTTCCACAAGGAAGGCCCTAGAACCGATCCCTGTGGAACACCGCACGACATCTCTCGCCGTTTCCATTCTCCGCTGCGACCGGGGTAGATGACGGCTCTGTCCGTCAAGTAATCCCCGACCACACGACGGAGGTAGGTCGGCACCCGGTGATACCGGAGTGCCTCCCTAATGCAGCTCCAGGGCATGGAGTTGAAGGCATTGGCGATGTCTAGAGACACCGCCAAGACAACCCCGCCCCGGGACACCGCATCCCCCGTCGTGAGGGCTCTCACGCGCATGATGGCGTCCACCGTAGAGCGCCCCTTGCGGAAACCAAATTGGTGTTCCGCAAGATCCGGCCCCGTCCCCGCAAGGTGCTCGGCGAGGCGGTTTGCAATTACTCTTTCAAAGAGCTTGCCCACCTCGTCAAGCAACACTATGGGCCGGTATGCGGACGGAGAGTCCGCAGGGCGCCCCGGCTTCCGAATGAGGACCAGCTTCCCCGTCTTCCAACGAAGCGGGAACTGTCCCCTCTCCAAGCATGCGCTTAGGAGCCCCTCCAGTCGGGGCCCGAGAGCCTCCGAGGCCAGGACCCAGGCTTTGCCAGGCAAGCCGTCGGGTCCTGGGGCGGTATTTTTGGCACTGAGCCTGCGTACCGCTACTCTCAGGTCTACCCCAGTCACTTCCGGAGTGTCGTCGTCGTCATCCTGGTGGTCCGCTTCCAGCACCGCAGGTGGCGGAGCCATAGGCGGGGGGGGATGTTCTCCCCGCGTGGGGAACAGGGTGCTCACCACGTCCTCCACGAGCTCAGGCCGGAGACTCTGCGTCAGTGGGGGGGCCCAGGTGCGGAGTTTATCCCGCACCATCTTATAAGGGCGCCCCCACGGATCTCTGTCGAGAGTCCCCAGCATCTCCTCGCGGGCCAGATCCCTGGCCCGCAGGACAGCCTCGCGGAGGGCGGTCTTCGCCGCTCTGTACCCCTCATAAAGCTCCGCCTCGATGGCTGCCGCATTCGGTGGACGAATGCGGAGCCTGCGATGCCTGGCGTACAGGTGTCGCGCAGCCACGCACGCCTCGCGCAGAGACGTCAGCTCTCGCGACCACCAGTACACCTGACGTCGGGCGCTTCCTGGCCGGATTCGGGGCATTGCCACGTCGCATATATCGGACATGGCCTCCTGGAACCACCCTGCCTCATTGTTAATGTCGGCAGGCCTGTCTGGTGATGTCACCCAGGCCTGCACGATCGAGGCTTCCAGGAGGAGCTCCCGGTCCAGCTGCTTCAGCGCCCAACGCGGACCACTCGGGGCCTGTTGGACCAGCGCGCTTGAGGTCTGGGTGGAGACGTCAAACCGGATGTACCGGTGGTCGGAATAGGTCTCCACCCCCTCCATGACACGCCAGTCAACGACACGCGGCGACAGAGCGGGGCTAGCGAACGAAATGTCCACCACCGACTCGCCCCGCATCCGCACACACGTGGGAACAGAACCCCGATTTAGGACGACCAGGCCCTTCTCCAGAGCCCAGTCCTCCACCATCCTTCCCCGCACGTCTGTACAACGAGAACCCCAAGCCAAGTTCTTGGCATTGAAGTCCCCGAGGACAAGCACGGGGAGGGAATGGTTTCCGACGACAACACTCAACTCTGCGAGAGAGTTGTGGAACTCGGCGAGAGTTCGATTCGGGGAGAAGTAGACTCCCACCACTACGATCTCCCCGAACCGTGCTGCTACGCAACCCCGACCCCTCCTGACACCTCCAAGGGTCGGGGTACCGGCGGCGGCCGACGACACTATGGTCACTGAGCCGCTCAGGTCCGCCACCCAGTCATCCCTGGGCTGGACGAAATACGGCTCAGCGACCACAGCGATGTTTATCGACCACTGCGCCATGCTCTGGAGCAACAGATCCTGAGCACAGGCGCAGTGGTTGATATTCGCTTGGAGGAAGCGTAATGGGGCCGTTATTGGCACTCCATTACCGCTTCCTCCTCCCTGGCCCCTTGTGAGGGCCCCACTGTGGCGGCGACAGCGGCAGCGGCGGCAGTTGCGACTGCGGCGGAGGCGACGGTGGCGGTGGCGGTGGAGGGCCTACCTTTGCCTCTGATGGCCTTGGTGGGTGGAGCGCAGGCCTTGCTCCCAGCCCGGTGATCGGCCGGCTTGCCAGCCGCCGCACATGCACCGCAGTGCGGCGTGGCGCAGCAAGCTGCGGACACATGACCGGGCTGACTGCAACGGAAACAGAGTCCGCTGCGGTCCACCTCCGAGGCGCACCGTACTGACACGTGGTGTCCCACGTGGCAGCGGTAGCACCTCAGAGGTCTGGGCTCCAGCAGCTTCACCTGCGCTGAAACCCAGCCCACCAGTAGCCTTCGGCCCTCCACTATAGTTTTAGCCGCCGTCACCGGGCAGCATACCGTGACGGTATGCATACCCGTGGAGTCCGGGCGAAGGGCGCCTGCCCTGACCTGATCGGCAGGGCACCCTCCGGACCTGGCGACGGCAGCCACCACTTCCTCCTCGGTCACCGAGTCGTCCAGGCCCAGGATACGCAGGTCTGCGCATCTGACGGGCCTGGACACTCGGGCCTCGTCCGCGTGTAGGGACGCCCTGAGCTTTTCAGCCAGAGCGTCAGCGGACGAGCCGCTGGTTTCACCGGGAATCTCCAGCAATCGGGCCCCTGTCGCTGTGACTTTAAGCCGGAGACCCCCGGTGATCCCAAGCTCACCGAGGTTAACCGCCTCTTTCGCCTTCGCCAGAAGGTCGCGGTAGGACACGCCCCTCTTTTCCGCGTCCGGCTGTAGTGTTATCACTACAGCTGCGGTCTTCGGGGCGCGGAGCCTAGCCGCGATCTTTCGCGCCTTGTGCTGGCGCTGCCGCTCCTCATTTCGGGCCTTTTTGGCCGCCTTTCGCCCCTTCTTTTTCTCCCCGACCACCTGCCATCCGGCTTCAGCCGAGGGAGGTGTAGGGGGCTGGGAGGGCGTTGGTGGTGGCGGCGGGTGCTGTGCCGCAGGCACTGGCCCATTCGCCGTAGGCACTGGCATTGGCACAGTGTCCACCTGTGCAGCTGCCTTGCCCTTCCCTTTTTTGCCCTTCTTAGCCGGCGCCGGTTTCGCCGGAGCCGGTTTTTCGGAGGGGGCGGGCGCCACAGCCCTGCCAGAGGGCTGGCTGGATGGCCCCGGTCCGGGTGCGGAGGCCGCAGCAGCCGCGTAGGAGGCCGCCTTCGGGCCCATGGCTGCCTTGCCTGCCGCAAGGGGGGGGCGCAGGACAATTCCCTCCAGGACGGAGAACCGCGCCTGGAAGGAAGCCAGCTCCTGCCGAACCAGGTTCAGGACCTGGCTCTCCACCGGCGCAGGCTGGCTCAGTCGCTGCTGCCGGCCCCCATTCTGAGGCACTCCGCGGGAGCCAGCCTCACGCAGACTGGCCAGGTCTGCATGGAGCTTGGCATTCTCCTTTTGGAGAACCTCCGTGGCGGCCGTCAGGCGAGCTACCTCCGCCCGCAGTTTGGCCACCTCTTCTCCCTCTATCGGGGGAGGAGAAGGGGAAGGCCCCGCAAAGTTGGCCTCTGCAGCCGCCATGATGGAGGCGGAAGCCACGGGTATGGCCTTGAGTTTTGAAGATGTCTTCACCTTCAAGGCCACGCCCCTTATTGCGGCTTCCACCTCCTTTGCGAACCTGGCCTTACGCTCCGCATCGGAGCTGCCAGGTGCACCCACCTCTTCGCCAGACCCGCGAGCAGTCATGCCCGGGTGGCGCCCCTCTTCGGCCAGTCTCGCCGATCTTTCGGGGGCAGATATCCCCCTCCCCCTGCCTCTGATCCCACCACGCTTGTTGGTGGGGATCTTTCTGGCCGAGGCCTCCTCCTCCCCGGATGATGACGCTTGGTCACCATCCTTTCTGGACCGCTTGCGGAAGAACTTGCCGTTCTCCGCAGCAGTCCCGGCCCTCACGCGGCGGGAGCTCTCTGAGCCTCCCGCGCTCGCATCGCTGGATACGAGGTCGGACTCCGACCCCGCATCCCTCCTCTCCTCTTTCTTGCCGTTACCGGCGGTGTTGTTGGGTTTTATTAGTTTTTCCATATTGTTCCCACGAGTATGGGGGAAATATTCTCAATCTAGGCAGAGACCCCTGTACCTAGAAGGGCAGATTTGAGTATTTATTACTCGCCAGAGGGTCTGCAGGTACCCTGGCGAGGGTGAGCACTAGCGACTGATTCGTTCCATGGGAACACCCGTCAGCCATGCATCCCCTCGCGGTGCGCCGCCGCTTGGGATTCGGGGTAACTTTTTATAGAGGTTTTCTACCTCGCAGTCCGGGCGGTTAAGCCAAGACCCTCGGTCCCTATCGAAGCCGCGAGACGTGATCCACAGCACTTCGACAATGGGATTACGAGCCTGACGGTGACAAAGAAGGACGCATCCTACTCTGTCTGCTCGGAGGCAGGGTGAGTGCACACCGAGCCCGCCCTCACTCCTCTGCTATGCCCTCTGCTGTACAGAGGGTCACGCAGAGGAACGCACCGGTGGTCCTGACAGGACCCCACCCATGTCAGAATAATTAGCCACGGCAGTAACTCTCCCCGAGGGATAAAAGGAAATTCTCATTTCCTCTCATTCCCCGGAGAAGGATACTGCCGCGCCCAGGGTGCACCGGCCCAGCAGCTGCTCTTCCCTCCAGACGTATCGAGAGGGACCAGCAACCGCCAGACACACGTGGAGGACTTCTGACATCGCACCCCCTCAGTAACGGCCTGGAGTCTGAAATTATGCCCGGTTGATGGCAATAGGAGCTCGTGCTTAATCTTTAGGATAAGCCGTGCTTTCCTAGGTTGGTATATTGAGGGGTAACCATGTGACCACCCATTACATACCGAGTTTCCTCCGTGCCTCGGAAAGCACGTAAAGCGGTTGGTCCCGGCTGTCATTTGTAGATCTTTGACAGTCGTCACAGGTGGCTCAAAAAGTCTCTTGACCAGTCTCAACAAGGGGTATCCTATTACCCAGTACTAACTGGGTTGTGGAGGTCAGATAGGCAGTCGCTCCATGTAAAATACAGGTATTTAGCTGCGTCCGGTTAGACTGGAAGCCGACCCCAACATAGTTGGGAAAAGACAGATAATGATTATGAAAGTACACTTTGGCCCAACCTTTTGGCATGACCATTTTGTACTTATAGTACCTATCATGGTCATAAGCCACTGTAACAACGAACCTACTCTGTAACAACCATCTAATAATTTCCATTGGTTGATTTCATAGTGCGTGGTCAGCACAAGTAACTGGGGTGGGGAGATGTCAGTCGTTTATGTAACGAGAGAGAGATATACTCGTGAATTGCCCCAATGTGCTGAGCTAGACAGAATTTAGTACAATTCTGAAACGCGTCTATATCCGTTTGGGCAACTGCAATCAACCATCCCTGTCCTTAATAGAAAATTATCTGGATGTAGAATATAACTATGCTGTTCAAGATGTAAACGGACTCTTCACGAAGCTGTCAACCAAGCATTCTGTACATCAAACTAAGTAACTCCAAGCAAAAAAAATTTCTTAAAAATTTAAGGTAAACTAGGTAAATACCGACTGACCGACAAACTACACATTTTACGCCGTATCACAGACTACGTTGTGACGATTTAAACCAGCCTGTGGCGATTGTGAACCGTGACACGTACGAGAAGCAGATGAGACACGGATCTAAAACTTACAAGAATATTTTGTAACTAGCTGCGCCCCGCGGTATCACCCGCGTAAGTTTCGATTCCGTGGGAATATTGGTATAAAAAGTATCAGCTATAGGTAACAGCTATGTACCTATCAAGTTTTAATTCTCAATGCACGCTAAATAATTAATTTTAATAGAGACAAAATTTTACTACTTTGGATTACAAATCATCCCTTTTACACCAAATTAGATCTAATTTAATCCTTATTAGATTTTCAAAGACATGATGAACACAAAAATTATAAAGCCTCCTTTTATGTCTGCGGAGAGGCAGTCAGATCGAGATCATCTCTCCTTTGATCATTTGATTTCTATTTCTCGGATTATAATTTCTAATAGGTTTCTCTAACGGTTTGGCTAAATATCAAAATGGCCTTCGGAGTCAATTAAGATGAAGTGATATCGTCGTTTTCGTACCGGTAAGTAATAAACGATACAGTTGTTCGAGTAAAGTGTTTTCCACTCAAAACTCTCCGTTCGTTCGTACTCCGTGTGTTTAGGAGACTTTCTTAGAAATGTCATTTTGTAGTTTGGCCCAATGATTTAAAATTTTGTTTGGTCAAATAACGTCACTTACGGCCTTTTCTATAACTTTCTTACGTATAACTGTTGGTTAATGTGCCTTCTTCCGTAGCTATAGGTGTTTTTATAAACAAAGAATTTCCTATCCGCGTCACCTATCTGTCACTTGATTCATACAAAAATCAAAGAAAGCTTTTCTGTGACGTTTTGTTTCTAACCGTCGAGTAAGCAAAATGTCAAACAGACAGACACAGCAACCTACCGAAACCGGACCGGCTAGTAAGATATAGAAAATGGCCGTTAGTCGCTCAAAGAAAAACGCTGGAATTACGCAACATCCTGCTTTGAAAAAAAGGGCACTTTTAATACACAATTTGTACAAATTGACGAAACAAACCCAAAATTTCAGTCATGATTTTGTTAATTTATTTATTACATATCCTTATTTTAGTGATTTTATTCAAATGTATTCATTTTAATTATTTTATTAATTTATGTCAATGGTTATAATCTTGTGATTTTATTTAAATTATTTAATTGTAATTATTTCATTATTTGTATTAACTTTATTTTAAACATTTTATTTTTATGATTTTGGTAAAAATTGCTTGTTTAAAACCCACTAAGATTAACATTTCTGCTTGATGGCTGCCATTAATTATAAATTATTTGAGGGGATTGGCACTGATAGTCGAAATACAGGCTTTTGCCTAGTTCGGCTACAGATGTTAAATTCTTTTGCGTTGTGAAAAATATAGCCTAAAAGATATTTGTAAAATTCTGTGACATTTTCTTGAATAAAACATATTATTATTATTATTATATAATTATAAATGTTTTCGGCACATTTTGAGTTACCAAAATGACGGATAGAAGTTGAAGTGTTTCGTATTTCTACAGCAACGTTCTACAGGCTCAACATTTGCTTTCGATAGCTAACGTCAATTCAAAACAGTTTTGAATTTACATCATTGTTACTGCATGTTTTAACTTTCACGTTCACTTTCACATATAGAGGAGCTCGAAGCTAAATAATAACAGCCGCTCGGGTCGATCGTTAGGTTAAGCCGTGCTTGCCTAGGTTGGTCTGTGGTTGGGTGACCACCCTTTACATACCGAGTTTCCTCCGTGCTTCGGAAAGCACGTTAAGCAGTTAGTCCCGGCTGTCATTTGTAGATCTTTGACAGTCGTTAGGTAGTCAGAGGCCCAAAAAGTCTGACAACCAGTCTTACCAAGGGGTATCGTATTACCCGGTACTAACTGGGTTGTGGAGGTCAGATAGGCAGTCGCTCCATGTAAAATACTGGTATTTAGCTGCATCCGGTAAAACTGGAAGCCGACCCCAACATATTTGGGAAAAGGCTAGGCAGATGATGTTCACTTTCACATATGTGACTGTAATAAGTGTATGAGCTAGATTGAAACATAAAGAATGCAATACAGAATGTCTGATATAACCACGGGAACGGTTATCCGCTTCATGCATGAATTAAAAAAAAACCTTTCGCATCTAAACTGGTATCGGTTTTCGATACCGTTAGTGGGACGAAAATTGAATTTCATTTTGTAACTTTCATGCTCATTCGTCTAGTCTAGCTAAAAGAAAAGTAAAATAGAAGAAGTTAAAAATTATTGATATAAATTGTATTTTAACTTGTATTTTCCCAGACGTTCCCAAAAAGGAACAGAACATTGTTATTTTAATTGTGTCTGTAATTACGGGTGTTGGGATACCTAAGGGTAGGTAAGTGGTAATTGTTTCGCTTTTAAAGCCTTTCGCATTTCCACGATGATTGTCATAAGATTTCAGTATAATTAGGTCAATCCACGCAGCACGGTTGCGTAACTTCGATTCCCGCATGAAACACATATTTGTATGGCCTACAGGTAGTTGTGCCGAGTCTTATAAAGGGTTGTGCCGGGTCTTCGCAGCCTGAAGGGGTGAATTTAGTATATCATCGTTATCACCGTGGCAAAACGCACGTAGCGAACGGCAAGCGCGACGACGAGTTCGATGAACTACAGAGTGAACAGCTGATTTCACACGTCGTGTTTGTTAGAGTTTTTCATCATCCATTGCTGGTTTATTTTTATTTTAGCCATATTATTTACATAAATGGAGTGCTGCTTAGAGATAATGTTATTTTACATAAAGGAATAGTAACAAAAAAAAATTCGGTGGAATATGATTCAAAATAAGGGCTGAATGCACCCTAGCTCACAGTTTGCGGAGGGTTGCCCTTACACGCTGTAAATGTAACTTATACGTATACCGGATGATTTTTTTATCACTTTCCAAAAAAATGGGTATATTAGGTGAACGGAGTAGAAGCTTATGGCATACCTAGTTTTTATTTTCTTTTTTCCACAGCTTAGAAAAAAATTTATCAATTTTTTTAAAGTACGAAACGCTACAAATTTCAAGTAAACTTTTCTTAATAAAGAAAAGTTTACATAGTTTTTTTTTTTTAATTTGTAGCGTTTTTTGATGATGGATCAATTTTTTTCTAGCTTTTTTTCATTTTTTTTTTTCAAAATTTCTCTTTCTGAGCTGAAGAGAAATTTGAAAAAAAAAAAGAAAAATATCAAATTTCAAATCATCATCACGCGTGATTGAATTTCGATTTTTGTTGAATTTTTTTTTTTCGCAAAACAAAAAAAAAAACTAAGTATTCCATTTGCTTCTACTCCGTTCACCTGTTATACCCATTTTTTTTGGAAACTGATATAAAAGTCATCCTGTATATATTCATTAACCATACCCAAAAGAAACGATTTCCCCAGAACCGCAATAAAAATCAAAACATGACTAAAATGTAACCCGAGCAGTGGGCACCAGTCAACCTTTAAATTGAATCGCTCGCCAATTGACCCCGGGAGCTAAGTCAGCGCTGTTTTACGCTGCGACGAGAAAAATGACAGTTTTATGAAGAGACCACAAAATGTGAGCAGCTCATTAAAAAAGGTCCTTTGTGACTCTTACAAACAATCTGCAAATATTTAGTGTAAGGATACCTGTCCAGCAAAAGCTGTGGTATAGCGTGACACTGACATAAATGTGAAACTAACTCTTTCCTTCCGTTTTTCTCGTTGGTTTATAGTTTTAGTTTTTGATAATTATCATTTTACTGAAGCGTTTTTATTACCCAATAACTAAAACGTTTATAAACATGATATATTCTTTTTTTAAACAGCAGACAAGAGAAACCTTGATTACGCCTTTGGAAGTTGACAAAATATGCTCCTGGCAAATACTTGAAAATGTCGAGAAACTGAGCCATTTTCTAACTTGGCCTTGGAAATAGAACCTACTACTTAATTGCGTCAGAACAACGGTTGGACGTCATTTTCGTCATTTTGACAAAAAGAGAAGGTTATCAAATCGTCTGAATCTTTTTTTTTTTGTGTATGTTCAGCCTTTTTTTCGCCAATTGTGAATCGATTTCGATGATTCTTTTTTTTGTTTTTAAGAAAATTACTTCACGGTGGTCCCGTTTAAATTAAATTAAATTTTCATCAAATGCTTTTATGCTTGAATGTCAAAGCTATATAGATTTGACGCGGCTTCATCTTCAACTGTGTCGTGTGCAGTTTACGTAACCGCACCTCGACTAAGTTGTTGCAACTTGTCGTAGCTCAGTTTGTGAACTATGTAACAAATGAACTTAACTTATGTTTATTGCAAACTCTGTGCTAACGATTCGAATTGTGCACGTTTGTATGACGTAAGGTATGTGTTATATTCTTAAACAACTTGGTTAATTTCAGATATGAACCGATTAGTCGCCGACTAGAAATAATACTTCGAATGTTGGCCTACTCAATGCAACCGTTTGAGCTGTAGGTACATGAAACGCCGCGGACAATCTACTCAATGCGACTGACACAGCTCTACATGAAACGTTCCGGACATAGCAGATGACCCCAAAACAAAAACAACGATCGCCTTGGCAACCGGCTAATCAGACAGTAGTCGAAGTCATAGTCGGCCCATCTAGTTCGCAGGTCACTCAGCAAGTCAAAGTGAACTTATTTTATTTCTACTTGTATTTCTTTAGAATAGCTAGGTAAAACCGTCGTTGCCAAATTGACGAAATAAATCAGCCACGTCTGAAGTCCGTAAATTCTTAAATATCCATATCCAACCCTAACACACTGTCGGGCTTTCGGTTTTGAGTAGAGGCTGTCAAATTCTTCTGAATACAATACTAACGGCTTTTAAAGTAAAATAGTTGACCAAACGTCTTCGTGACCGTAATTCAGGGTTAACTAGTGTATAATTGATAAAGTCAACATTGTACTATTTTATATGGGGCTGTGGGTGATAAAACATTTAGTTTCATTTGAAACGGCGAGATATTGGAAAGTGTAAATGTCTCGGATGAAACTGAAAAGAATTCGTATTCAAATCTATTGGGTATTTGAAACCTATTTTTATTTAAATAGGTAATGCGATAAGGCCTACCATTGAGAATCTTTGGAAAGTATCGTATATTCCGTTCATTCATCTTTTAAACTCGAGTGCTTATTGAACTTTGTAAGAGAGGAGAGCATTATTCGTGCGTTTTTAACATACTTGAGAAATATTAGTAGAAAACGGGGCCCCACGCTGGGCGCCAAAACTAGATATTAGAATAATATGATACAGTACGATTATTTGCACTTCTTGTACTCCAACACTGATAAGATATACGCTGTGTACGCATTAAGAAACATTTTCTAATGGTCTTTGTTCGGAAAATTGTACCCACGTTTAATTGTGATTAATTGGGCGGGGCGCCATAACCGGTGATAAGATTAATATAGTACTATTCTATCGCAGTTTTTGTACCTCTGGGACTGGTGAAATATACGCCGTAATAACATACATTGAGAAACATAGACTTAGTATATACTGCCGTAAGTCTATGATCTTAACTTAATCGAATAGCGCTCTTTGTCTCAAAATTGAGTCCCGCGTTGGGCGCCAAAACATGTTATTCATTTATTTATTAAAACTTACAACACTTCTTGTACTTTAACTAATCAATCATTAAAAAATGGTGTATGTGCAAATTAATTATTTCCGCAATATATTGCATGGACATACCTATCTAAATCCTAAAACTACCCCATATATAATACAAACAACCCCATTACAAACAGACAGTCAGACATACTTATATCAACACAGATATTGCACCGAGCGTGTGTCAAGGCCAGAACACACACAATTAGTGCGTCTGCCATACGGTCAGGGTTGCGAGTGGCAGACTGACAGCTCTACTGTAAACATATCTCCAACTACCCACATCTAGCGAGGTTTATTGAGAGGAGCGATTGCAGGGGTCAGTTGAAACACGGTCGTTAATGTTACGATGTATTTCCTGTAGACCGTTGGTTATGGTTATGGTTTGTATAATATTTATCCTAATTATTTTAAATTTCTCTCTCTCTTTTGATTTTGTGTCCGGTTGTTGGCAATAGTCTCGCCCCCTATTAGATTGGACTCAAACATAATTGCTGGAATATGGGTGTCATACAAGTACGCCTCTGTCTAACTGGTCGGTGATACAGACGTGATATTACGTATTTTTGTCATCATCATTTCAGCCGAAAGTCGTCCACTATCACTATCACTACATAATAAAAAACAAAGTCCCCGCCGCGTCTGTCTACTACGCAATGGATTTTGATGCGGGGGTTTTTTAATAGATAGATTAATTCATTGGACGGTTTTAGTATATAATTTGCGGGCGGGCGAAGCCGCGGGCATCAGCTTAAGGTATAAGAGTCGCCACAAGGGGTAGGTAAATTTCATCTACTTAACTAATAGTTCGTAATAGTTTCGAACCACAAGACTAAAAATTAAAACTCTGTAACTACCGGTTTTATTTTCAATGTTGAAAACAGAAAGCCTTAACCATTAAAGAGCGGTGAATCACTTAAATTAATTGTGAATGTGATGCACGAAAGGTCTAGGTCAAAGATAAAAAGTGTAATGTGAAAGGTAAAAACGGCCGTTGCCATGTTACGATATTAGGAACTATTACAGTGCAGCATGGTTCATAAAGAGTTTGAATGACATTGTCAGGATAAGTGCTCTCCTGACAATGTCATTAAGCTCTTATAGCATTAGGTTGGTAAACATTTGTGAAATTGACATTTAAAAACCAAGATGGCGGCGATAGTTCCGATAATGGCCTTGCACCAAAACAAGCACTGCAGTTGATCTTGTAAACACATTTGTTTTTATTATCCTTTTCTCCTTTATGATTATGATCTTATTTCATACATTTTAAACTATTTCTTAAAAAAATCGATTATAAAAACCATTTAAAAATAGTAAAAGTATGTTAATCATTTGGAAGTACCGAAAAAAGTTAGTTTGTTTTTTTTTGTTCTCCACCAAAAATTAAGGCAAGAAAAAAATATTTTACTCCATGTTCTTCTTGTTTTATCTCCTTGCTTATTTTTTGCAGTACCGTTTTCAATGAGCGACTCAGCGGCGTATTTGCCCACACACGCAGCGACAAGACTCCTTACCGCCCGAGAGCCCGTGACAAGTGTCACTTAAGAGTGATACGTGACAAAACCACCGCTTGGGAGCACGGTATGAGTAATTCTTCCGCCATAATCTGAAGGTAAATATTTTTTACGATTATGTTTAAGGACCTGATCGTCCTAGCTGAATGTTTAGTCAGTATTAACTGTAATACAAGGTGTAAACGGACCCTTTACGAAGCCGTCAACCAAGTATACATCAAACTAAGTAACTCTATGCAAAAAATATTGCTGGGAAACGACTTTTTTTTGGGGTTAGAAATCAGAGTTTAGAGTAGGACTCAATTTAACGCACTCAAAACATTGCATAGTACACGGGTCAATGAGGTATTAATAACACGATGTACAGTTTTTCAGATCCTCGGTCTTTTTGCAAAGAGTCCTTAAGGGTCCATCAATAAAACCAAATTATGGGTAACTTAGATGATGTCAAAGCTCACAGTTTCACATAAACAATCTACTTATACATAAATTTCCTAGAGACGCTCTTTGAGTTAGTGGAACAACACATCACTGAATAACGATAAATGTACGTACTGTTGTACATATGTACAGCCTACACAACGGATACGTATGCAGGCTGATAAATATCAAACTTAAATTAATTTATTTTATGAAAATAAGTAATACATTGTTGGTAAAGTAAAGAAAAAAAACAAACTTAAAGCATACAAAATGTTTCTCAAATAAAGTTTTAATTTAATTAATGAATACTTTTGAGTAAAATGAATAATTTCGTTGTGTATGTGAACGCAACTTTGAAGGGAATAACGGGACGCAATGGATGTCTTCCTTAGGAGTCGTAGCGCGATACTGAGACCGATGAAATGGAGGGAAGTCTTTGCTTAGCACTAGGACAGTTAAGGCTAACTGTAATTTTTATAAATTATCCATCCCTTGTCCATTTTGAATCTATCTAAAATAATTGGTTAATATCGTATTATTTCCCACATGTAGGCTCCGAGTATACATACACAGTTAAATAAAAAAAGTTCTTAGTCAGTTAAGTAAAGGAATTTCTAAGTAGCCGCCACGGAGTCTTGATTTGTGCCCGGTTAATAGCAATAAGTTCGCCCCCTATTACATGGGATTTAAATATAACTGGCGGAATGTGGGTGTACGGTCGAACAAGCTATTTGGTTTACATTTCACAATGTAAATTGGTGGTTAAACTGTAAACCAAATAGCTTGTTCGACCGTACTATTAGGTAGACCTATGCCTAACATTTGGATTTCAGGCGTTATGATGTTATGTTAAAAATAAAGGAAATATTAATTTGTGTACTTAGTGGTCTTTACGCTGGTTACTGGAACAACTTGCGACCCACGGATGCCTCATGTTAAAGGAGAAAATATACAAGTCCGTGATTAGACCTGTCGTACTGTATGGATCGGAATGCTGGGCTGTGAAGAAGATGGATGAAAAAAGATTGCATGTAGTGGAGATGAGAATGTTGCGGTAGATGTGTGGTGTGACAAGAATCGATAAAATAAGGAATGAGTATATTAGAGTAAGTTTGAAAGTTGCGCCAGTTACAGAAAAGTTGAAAGGGAATCGACTGTCTTGGTATGGGCATGTGATGAGGAGAGAAGAATCGCATGTGACTAAAAGAGTGATGAATATAAATGTTGATGGATGGAGAGCGAGAGGAAGACCAAAGAAACGACGAATGGATTGTGTGAGGAATGATATGAAGGAAAAAGGTGTAAAGGATTGTGTGGCGGTTGACAGAGGAGAATGGAAGAAAAATAACGTGTTGCGCCGACCCCAAGTAACATGGGACCAGGGCAGGAAGATGGTGATAAGTGGCCTTTACGCACCACGTCAACAAAATGAAATGCCTGCAGACTGTTGAATAGTTAATTTCTTTTCTTTCCAAGTACATTTACTGACTGTACACACTTTTATACATATACGTTTACATGGAAGTATTCCCTTTGTACGATTACAAAGATATTGTTAAAGTTGAACTCGTAAGGGGTGTCTGAACTGTGTTGTGTATAATATGCAAGTGGAACATTTATATGTATGTATTGGTTTTCATTCTGTGAAGCTAAGTCACTCAGGGGTGAGTCGTCCTTTTGGGTGAATAATACTTTTGCGTCAACAATATTTTTCTTGTGACTAACTTACAAGTTAACTTCCATAATAAAGCTTAATCACCCAATAATATTCCTTATATAAAAGTGGATTAGATCTTCAAAACGCCCAAATGTTTGATTCCCATTGCTGGGACACAGGCCTCCTCTCTATGAGACGTAGTGAGCTGTAATCCTCCACGCAGGACCAGTGCAGGTTGGTAGATATCACATGGGTTAATTTTTTTTTTGGTTCTATAGAACCTGCCGGTTTCCTCACGATGAAACTGCACAAAGCCTGGGTTTGAACCTACAACCTCCAACTCGTAAGTTTTGGTTATTACCATAGGACCACCACTGTTCTAGATGTTTTATAGCACACTAGCTTATGCCGCGGCGTCGCCCGCGCCGACTTCGGTAATCGTCCCATGGGATCGTACTACCAGGATAAAAAATATCCTATATTGTTAATCCAGGTTATAAAGTATGTGTGCCAAATTTCACGAAAATCTGTTTAATCGTTTTTGTGTGTTAGTGTATCAAACATATAGACATCTTTTGCATTTATAATACTTAGTAAGTAAGATGAATTCACTTTACTTCAACTGTCTGCAAGTATCAAATTCAACTTTTAACTACGCGAATCTTGTCTAAACTATCAATACCGTTTTCTAAAGAGTTCGGCCGCCACATTAACACATGAAAGAAGGCCTTATCTCTCTTATCTCATAAGCTAAGCGGCTCGAACGTCGTACGAACCGCGCCGTCCGGTAAGGAGCGATAAACATCCGCTTAATGACCTTTTGGGTACTCTTCAGTACATATTTTTCTATATAGAAAGAACGAAGAAAGAAAAATACATTTATTTGGCACACGCCGTGCAAGTGCACACAGTATAAAAAATAAACAAAAACGCAAAAGAAGAACAAATAAGGGATGCGTTTTTTTTTAATTTTTTGTACGAAAACCTAAAAATTAATAAAAATTTAAAACTAAACAAAAAAAATTATAATGTGACACTGTGTGACCCACGGCTGCGCCAAAATATATATAAATTCATATAAAGGGTGTAAAACACCTCTTAACGAAGACGAAAGGCACTCGTTCTCCCCGTCATGGCGATCATTTTTTTGTTCTACACCATACCTGGGAACCTTCTAGTTACGGAGATATTGGGGGTCAAAGTTCCAAATTTTTGACAAGTTTTTTTTAAATACAAGTTTTTAATGTAGGATTTTTACTTTAAACACCTCCACGACCCCCGTACTATTCAATGCATTCATCAGCACAATGTTTTGAGTGCGTTACATTGAATTCTACCACAAAACATGATTTTTCACCCCAAAAAGAAAAGTTGTTTCCCTGCAATAATTTTTGCGTAAAGTTACTTAGTTTGATGTACAGAATGCTTGGTTGACGGCTTCGGGTTGAGGTCTTTTACACCCTGTATAGGTGACACTTTTAAATTAGATAAATAAATAACTTGATAGCTATCACATCCATTATGTTTGGGTCGATTTCAAATTGTCCGATTTCTCCGTGATTACTGGTACCATCATCTTAATGCCCTTGTCCCATTCTACTTGTGGTCGGAGCAACACGTTTGCTTCTACCATTCTCTCCTGTCAGACGTCACGGCATCATTTACTCCTTTCTCTTTAAGGCGACTACATGAGTTAAACGCGAGTTTTATAATGCAAAAAAACATGTGATTTACAGCAATAAACAAAACCAGAAAAATATATGATATTCTTCAGGATCTAAGCTAGTACGATATTGTTTTGAAAACATAATACAACTAATTTTATTCGATAGGAAAAAATCACGAACGAATCTCTAAAAATTTTGTTTTAACGAGTAAAAACCATACTAAAATACTTGCGATCATTCTGATTTTTTGGCAAATAATTCTACAAGCAACATATTAGCATCATAGTGTTTTACTTTTTTAGTCCCAAAAGTTTTTTAGTCGCAAAAAACCACTCATTTCGCACTATTCGGCCCGCAGTGACTGACGTAACAACCACTTTGTAGTGCAAGCTGATTAGAACCTTATTGTAACAGTATTTCAAACGAAATTTGAACCACCACAAATAGACTTGCTAATTTAGCTCCTGTAGTCGCCTTAATATCATTCCTCACACAATCCATGCTATCCATCTTTTCTTTGAACTTTCTCTCCTTCTCCATCGATCAACATTCATGACCATCACTCTTTTAGTCACATACAAGTCATCCCTGCTCACTGCTCATTACATGACCATGATTACTGGTACCGATTTTCGTTTATTCACTTTTTATTTAGTACAGGAAACCTGCTATTTGTTGTCCTATTTTTTTATAAAACTTGTATGAACAGTTTATTAGTTAGTTTCTTTAAAACGTATTATTTTTCTTCTTTGTCTATGTATGTAGACAATCTCAATAACACACACACAGTAAAGTGTAAAATGAATCTACGTTTATTTCTTAATACCTTTTCGCTTAGACGTTTGTGTTTATTTATTTTTTGATCAGAAGGATTCAAGGAGGATAAGGTTTACGTCAAAAACATTGATATTCTGTCGACGGACAGATTAGCTAATGAAAAGTATCGGTATTGTGAAATTCGCGACAAAATAAAATGTTGTAACGGAAATTAACAGCGTGCGTTGACTGGCTGGCTAGATTTTAAGATTGTAGATTTATAAAAAAAAAGAAAATACTAAGTATTCGTTTTTAAATTGAGTTCATGTAGCTGCTGGCATAAAATCGGAGATTGAAATATTTAAAAAAAACCGACCACACTGAAGGGTGCCGTAGTCGTGTTGAAAAATTAAATATATTATCCCACGAACAAGCTAAAACACCACTTTCTGGAGCCCTGACACAGCCAGAAGGCGTCGCAGCCGAGGTCGTAGAAGATGGTGGGACGAGCTGGACAATACTAACGACCATGTGCAGTGGTCCACATTAGCCTTGGATCGAAACGACTGTTAGTCATGGGGAGAGACCTTTGCCCAGCAATGGGATGACGCAGGCTAACAGTAACTGATACTGTTAGCCTGCGTCAGTACGAACAAGCTTAGATTTGCAGTTGAAAATCACGTTCTCCCATACATTCCGTATGGGGAGAACGTTTTCATTAAGTACATTTTAAAAGTTGGTCGACTAGCCTACGTAGCTGTGATCGTTTTCTTTTTTTTTGAATGGCGGTACCTGGTAGTAGGGTCATAGAAACACTTATAGGCGCTTCAGGAATTGGACGATGGTAGGCATTCTGAGGTCTAAGGCCTATTAAAACAAAGAGGTCTTGCGATCAACTGAACTCATAATCTGCCTAGCCTTTTCCCAACTATGTTGGGGTCGGCTTCCAGTCTAACCGGATGTATTTTACATGAAGTGACGGCCTATCAGACCTCCACAACCCAGGTAATACCTACTAGGTAATACAATACCCCTTGGTAAGACTGGTTGTCAGATTTTCGGGCCACTGACTCCCTGTAACAACTGTCAAATATCTACAAATGACAGCCAGGACCAAATGCTTAACGTGCAATCAACTAAACTATTTATTTTAAACATACTGTTCATTCACTCATCACCTAGGTACACAGAAGGTATGGCGCTAGTAAGTACCTATTAAATATTATTTTGTTATCTGTATTGAAATAAATTATTATTATTAATTATTATTCTGTATTACTACAGAACGTCACTAAAAACTGCTTGCATTACCTAAAATTAGTAACACATTTTCACTTGGCCGGTTTTTTGCAACTTCAATTTCTATGAGTCTCTTAGTTGAAAGTGATGTACCTCTACTAGTTAGGTTGTACAACAATACTGTCGATTGTAACTACCTATCACGGTTAAGCAAGTCTGCAGTGCACTTTAAAGAATTAAACGAATACACGCACTCTCTATTTATTTACGAGTAGCTACGAGTAGCTACGGCTGATTGAACTCGTTCAACAGAGAATGATAATGATAGTTTACAAAATGAATTGTAAGAACTTAAGCACCTTGCAGAACATAAGCACCCAATACAACGAATAATCAGGTAAGTAAAAGCTAATTTAACTTGCATCTTATTATTTTTGAAACTGCTTTATTGCCAACATTTTGAACTAAAATTACAGTCGAGAATGTGACAGGTGGTAAAAAGACTGAAAATTGCTAATAATTTTCGGCGTAATGTACATACTTAGAAAACATAACATCACGCCTGTAATCTCCGCAGGATAGGGCAGAGGTGTACCTATCTACAACCACATTTCGCCAGTTATGTTTATGTCCCATGTATTCAAGTATATTGCCACCATCAGCCACGCACAAATCCAGAATGCGTGCCATGACTACTGAGAATTTCCAGACGCCAAACGAAATAACACTTTCTCCAACCTGGGAATAGAATCCAAGACTTCATGCGCAACAATGGCGCTATCGACAGCTAGACAAGACGTAATATACTCAGACAGTTCCTCAACCAAATTATCGCCATTTATTTACAAAAACATTAATATTTTAAAAGCAAAGCAACAAAGATGTCCAACCACAATATCATAATAATGAAACATTTAATAAAGGCCATGTCTTGCTCGGCTGCTATTAGATTTGCCGCGGTAATGCAGCAGAGTGCACCTGTTCAGTTTATTTGTTCCCCCCACCGTTATCTCTTGTCTCAAATCCCGCTGTTGGTATAACCGCGTTTTAGCATAAATTAGTTTTTGTCTGGTCTTATTGGAGCTCTGTTTTATTTAGTGAAAACTTCGGAAAAATAAAAATTGTTTACATGTTTTCACGGTGTCATTTTGCGAATCGGACATTCTGCGTCAGTTAGTCAGTATTTCTGTGGTTGTTATCTAGTATCTATAACTTTATGGTAAACTTGCTTATGCATGCGTGGAGTTCGATAATTTGTCCAATGGGATCATACTACCGAGATAAAAAGTATCCCATGTGTTAATCCAGGTTATAAATAAAATACCTGTGTGTTAAATTTCATCCAAATCTAGTATTTGCAGGAAAGAGTAACAAATATCCATCTATACCATAGTCAATTACTCACAAAAATATGATTCGCATTTATTTTAGAATTGTTGATCAAGAGTATTATCATTGGATAATATATACTTGCTTATGTGAATTCTGGGGGGACGGCGCGAACGCAGTCCCCACTACCAAAAATTACGCATCCGAGTTATCCACATTAGGGATAATCGCAAGGGTCAACCTAACCGCAGTGCAATGGGAAGGCCTCGCCCTGGGGGAACCGCCTATTTGATCACGGTTTCCCCTATGCCAGGTAAGTATGAATTCACTTCTGTACCGCGCGAGGGTCGTTCAACGGCGGAGAATCTTAACACCGCGATTCAGAAACGTGACGTAATTGTACAGCGCCATCTAGTTTAAAGATAGGAACTAAATCGCGCGGTGTAAGTACCGCGCGTACTTACGCGTCTACTTGGTGACACCTTAACTTAGATTGCACTCACGGTACAATGTAAACAAGTTAATATATCAAGTACCATTGACAAGATTGCACTTAGTGAGAGTAGTTACTGGAACGCGCGAAAGTAGGCATTGTGCTACGAAATCATGTAGTTATGTATGTAACTATGCAAGTAATTAGATTATGGTCCTTAGTTTAGTTTCACGAAACTACTGCTATTGATCACAAGTGCGGAAGTACGCACATACATAGACGGAAGGCATTTTCGTTTAATTCTGAAATCATTTGTCACTATGTCGTATCTAAAAACACATGTTTAATTCAGAACAAATACATACTTACCAGAAAAGACCGTTTATTTCAAGAAACCGTGTATTTTTTGCAAAAAGTGTATACATGTAATGTTTTTGTTTGGTCCTAGGTTCGATTTACAGGTCGGACAAAGTATTATTGGATTTTCATGACAAATAATAAGTGTACTAACTGTATAACCTTATCAGGTCAACAGGCGTGATGTTTGTAATAAGTCATGTAAACTAGTGCGTGTAGGTACTATTAGGTACACCTCTGTCTAACCCTTCCGGGACTAGACGCCTCATGGTCATAATCACCAATAGGGATGATGACTGACTAAAAAAACAGGATTATGTTTAGTCCGTCAGTTAGACTATCAAAAATTTTTGGATATTACGTGTTTTGTTTTATCAAATTAATACAAATTTACGAAGATAAAACGTGTCAAAGATCATGAGTAGGGGCTTGTGATGTCACATTTGAGTAAAAACTTTACTCAAACGTCACACGAGTATTCGATGCACTGTAGCGTCTTCATTTTTTGTTTACGTGAAAACTGTGTCCAATATTTTTTGGAAATCTATCTGACGGACTAATTAGTTTTTTTTTGTCATCCACCCTATTTTAGCCTTAGAACCAATAACCGTTGTAATATAAACTGACTTTTGAGTGGAGACCACGAATTAGCTAACGAAGTGTGGGACTCAGACTAAGTGTCTCGGCCTGCTGGTACTAACTACGTAAAGAGGCCCTGGCGAAGATCGTTGGCCACAGTTGCTGCTGGAGTCAAGGACATGTCCGACACTGTAATGATATTATACCTAACTAGCTTATGCCCGCGGTTTCACCCGCGTGGAGTACGGTATTTTCCCACGGGATCGTACAACCGCGATAAAAGTATCTTGCGGGTAAACCGGGTGTTAAATGTGTCAAACATCCAAATCCGTCCATTAGTTATTGCGTATAAGAGTAACACACAATCACACATCCATCTTAACAAATTTTCATATTTTTAAAAGTACGAGAAAGATAACAATTGTTTCAAATCACTACATAGTATAAAACAAAGTCACTTCTCGCTGTCTGTCTGTTCCTATGTATGCTTAGATCTTTAAAACTACGCAACGGATTTTGATGTGGGTTGTTTTATTAGATAAAGTGATTTAAGAGGAAGGTTTATACGTACATACCATGAACCACAGAAACACTGATAATTATAGAGGTTTCTAATGTGATGTCTTAAATAAACACATTTTTTTGCGCTTACATTGCAAACGCTGGCTGAAACCTACGAGATAGATTAAAATAATGTACTACAGTATTGTACACCTTAAAAAGGTCTACAAAAAATTTCGTCTATCTCTTAGGGATAACCCACAATAACCATTTTTTATCCTTTACTTATAGCGAGAAATAATGACTTATTTACAAAGCGATTTTATGCAATACAGTATTAATCCTTATCCAATTCAGTACCTTAAATACATTGTGCATTTAACATAGATCAATATGGCCCTTTTCAGTTTATCATTTAAATGAATAATTTAGAAGATATCACAGCATTAAAATTACGCGCGACGGAAAATATAATTCTCAGCGAAACAAATGGGGTCGCAGTGTAACAGTTGCTTACTTTAACCATTTAAGTTTTGCGTAAAAAGTAATGCATTATTTTAGAAGCTTATTTATGGTGTAGTATGGTGTAAATATATATAGATTATCTTCAATATCTATTTTAGAACGTATTTATCCTAAACACTATTCAATTTAAATGAATATCTTAGGAGTTATCGCAACTGTCGGGGTCGCGGGACTGTCTAAACAGGGTACCGGGGCCTTGAAACCCAAGGGTAACCGAAAGAACAGTGTGTCTCAGTCAGTGTGTTTTAGTCAGTAAGTCTGACAGTCCCATCCGCTCTACCCAGGGTGGGAGGACTCATTTAATGTTCAAAAAAATGGCAATATTGGAAAATAAAGGCATTACAAAAATACAAAATAATTTTACAGTGAGCGCAATTCTTTTTTTATTCTAAATTGGTCCCGAGCGAAGCCGGGGCGGGTCTCTAGTATGAAATAAATAAAGGTTGCATGCAGTAGCAGTTAAAATGATACTGGTAGCGAAGATTGTTACTTTAATAGCTCATAATATGTCGGAAACGTGAAGGTTTAGAAGATTTTGTCTCTATCAAAACTTGTTTGTATTGAATAAGTAATCAGACAATAATGTTCCCACTGCTGTGACAAAGGCCTCCTCTCGATGAGAGGGACTGGACTCTACTCGTAATCCACCACGCGGACCCAGTGAGGGTTGGTAGATATATATACTTCGTATTTTTGGTTCTAGGACATGCCGGTTTCCTCACGATGTTTTCCTTCACCGTTTTGAGAGCAGTGGTGATGAAATAAATTACATAAAGTTTTGCGCCTGTCTGGGTTCAAGCCCTTTATATACTGCTCGTAAGTCACTACTGGGCCACCGCCGCTATTGAATAACATCATTATCTACCGAGCCTTTTCCCAACTATGTTGGGGTCGGCTTCCAATCTAACCAGATGCAGCTGAATACCAGTATTTTACATGGAGCGACTGCCTATCTGACCTCCACAACCCAGTTAGTACTGGGTAATACGATACTTCTTCGTAAGACTGATTGTTAGACTTTATGGGCCACTGACTACCGGTGACGACTGTCAAAGATCTACAAATAACATTCACATCTGTAATGCATGAGCATAAAATAAAATAGCAGAAGTTAACAGGCAAACTTTATACAAAAATGTTCTAAGCTCTAATCGGCTGTGTATAAGAAGAGGCTTTGACGTACTGAGGAACAATATAGGTCGGAATGATCTATTAGAATTGAGAGCATGCCGCACACACACGCGTAGATCAAAACGTTGTTTCTTACTAAGTGATATTGTAGCCTGACGACTAGCAATCCGGTCCTACTTCGCACGGGTAGAATGTGGCGACAGGTCCAAACATTGAGATTTCTATGCTTTATCTAAGTTATATTTCTTCATTATCGACTTAGCCTTTACCCAAGTTTTATTGCGGTCGGCGTCCAGTCTAACCGGATGCAGCTGAATACCAATATTTTACATGGAGCGAATGCCTGTCTGACCTCCACAACCCAGTTAGTACTGGGTTATACGATACCCCTTGGTAAGACTGGTTGTCAGACTTTTTGGGCCACTGACTACCTGTAACGACTGTCAAAGATCACAAATGATAGCCGGGACCAACTGCTTAACGTGCTTTCCGAGGCACGGGGGAAACTTTGTATGTAATGGGTGGTCACCCATCCACAGACCAACCTAGGCAAGCACGGCTTAACCCAAAGATCGACCCGAGCGGCTGTTATTATTTAGCCACGACCCCACCCCCCCCCCTTAAGTTCATGTATTCTGTAATCTGCCAGAATAAATTCATTAATGTTATTTTAAGTCACGTATGACGTCCGAGCTCAATAAAGAAGTCGTTAAATGATGTTTATTTTTTATATAGATTTTTCCAAACCCTTTAAACGTCTTTTTTTTAAACTGAGAAGCAACAGCCGAAACAAACTCAGAGGTCGTAGGCTCTTTTAAGGTCCAGACATAACTTTAGCCAACTCACATGAGGACTACGCAGAATAGTGTCCGAGATGGTCTTTTGAAGAAATAATCAAACATATTTGAGTGGACCTGTCCAGCTTTCATTCGTTTACATTTGTGAGGTTTTGGTTCAAGTTCACATTTAATTGTGTTGCCAGCATAAAACTATTCTACTATACAGGGTGTAAACAAACTCATCACGTGTTCAAAGTAAAAATCTTACATTAAAAACTTGTCAAAAAGTTGGAACTTTGACCCCCAATATCTCCGTAACTAGAAGGTTCTTAGGTATGGTGTAGAACAAAAAAAATATCGTAATGACGGGGAGAACCAGTGCCTTTCGGCTTCGTTAAGAGGTTTTTTACACCCTTTATAAAGCTAAGTTTTCACACAAACAGATACGAAAGCGTGTTTAATTTCTAATATAATTTGTAAACGTATAAACATGGCGATAGATATTAAAATAATACGCCAACATAACAGTTTAGGGCCGGATTAGAAGTCCCTTGACGATGAATTATGAATATGAAGTATTAATGGCTAATCACCCACTCCCCGTTGGTAAGTTGAGTGACATTTTAAAATAATTATGTACTAATTGGCAGTTTGTTGATTATGTTTACTAAGGCGTGAGATCCATCATCTGCCTAGCCTTTTCCCAAGTTTTATTGGGGTCGGCTTCCAGTCTAACCGGATGCAGCTGAATACCAGTATTTTACATGGAGCGACTGCCTATCTGACCTCCACAACCCAGTTAGTACTGGGTAATACGATACCCCTTGGTAAGACTAGTTGTCAGATTTTTTGGGCCACTGACTACCTGTAACGACTGTCAAAGATCACAAATGATAGCCAGGACCAACTGCTTAACGTGCTTTCCGAGGCACGGAAGAAACTCGGTATGTAATGGGTAGTCACCCATCCACAGACCAACCTAGGCAAGCACGGCTTAACCTAAAGATCGACCCGAGCGGCTGTTATTATTTAGCCACGAGGTCCTCAAGGCGTGAGGTCTGTGATATTAACAGTTTCAAGTTCGTTTACCCTTTTAAAAGCTCTTTTGTACGGAGGAGCTGCTTAAAGCAAAAGCGCCAAGTTGGGCGCAACTGGTTGTTAAAAGTAGTTGCGAAAACGGCCGGAGGGGTGATTTTAACATTTTCTGATGTTTTCGCAGGTCGGTATCAAGTTATATGTTATCAAAATATGATAAACGACCAAAACAAATTGAAGACGCCGGTACCGAGCTTCACGTGGATAATCAAGTGGGGTGGAAAAATGAGGCGAACTTAGTTCCAATAAATTGGTTTAATATAAGAAAAAATTATAAATCAATAAGTACGTGTGGCGGATACAACGATCTATCAGCGAGTGACAGTATTTTAAATTAATACTATGCGAGTGACACTATCATCGTCGCTTCCGGCCAGTATTGTAGGTCTATAGAAAAGGTCTTATATAATCGGTGTACGCGTGTGTGCGTGAGCCATTGATGAACGCACACATGCAAGGCGTCAACATGTTGCCGCCCCAGGAACGCAGTTCTGGTCCATGACTGGCAGTGGGGACAGTCGGTTGAATGCTCGTCGAAGAGTGCCCGAATTGGTGAGCACGTCAGCCACACGGGTCACGCCGTCGGAGCCGGGGTACAAGCGCACCACGCGCCCTAACATCCATCGGGTGGGTGGCAGCCGATCATCTTTCACCAGCACCATTTCTCCGAGCTGGAGTTGTTTTCCTTGTTTGCGCCATTTCTGTCGTGTTTGAAGCTCTGTAATATATTCTATGTAATAACGTTTCCAGAAATGGGCTTTTAATTGCTGGATTCTCATATACCGTGAGAGAGTAGGTATTGACGAAGGTTCAATGTCCTGAGGAGAAGGTAAAGCTGTTAGCGTACGTCCAATTAAAAAATGTGATGGGGTGAGCGCTATGAGATCAGAAGGATCCGAAGACAACGGAGTAAGAGGCCGAGAATTCAAAATCCCCTCGATCTGTACAAGAACTGTATTCATCTCTTCGTATGTTAAGTTAGCTAAACCTAAAACCCTCTTTAAATGATATTTTACAGATTTTACGGAACCCTCGACTAATCCATTAAAATGTGGACTGTATGCAGGTGAAAATTTGAAGTTAATATGTGAATTAGATGCTTGAGAGCTAATTTCGTCGGAATATGACTTTAAAAATCTAGCCAACTCATTGCATGCACCGACAAAACAGGTACCATTATCAGAGTAAATGGTTTGCGGTCGTCCTCTGCGGGCAATGAATCGGTCTAATGCAGCTAAAAATGTTGTGCTGCTCAGATCGGTGACAAGTTCTATATGAACTGCTTTAATGGCCAGACAAACAAATATACAGAGATACGACTTTATTAGTCTGCTTCCTCTGCCTTTTCGGTTCAGTATCATGACAGGACCGGCGTAGTCGACCGCCGTGTTGGCAAACACATAGTCCGTATGCGAACGACTGGAAGGAAGGTTCCCCATGATGGGTTGAATGCCTTTTCCTGCAAAACGACAGCATTTAATGCAATTTTTAACAATCTGTCTGGCAAGGTTTCGACCATTGATAAACCAGAATTTGTGACGAAGTGTAAAAAGTAATAATTGCGGTGGTGCATGCAATAAAATTATATGATAATGCCTAAATATTAATGTGGCAAAATGATGCCGTGAATCAAGCAGAATAGGGTGTTTCGTGTTAAAGTCGTAAAGTGAATTTTTAAGTCGACCACCTACTCGTAATAATGCATCATTTACGTTATAAAATGGGTTAAGTTGAAGTAATTTATTTTTAACTGACAATTGTTTGTTATTTTTCAATAAGTTATATTCTAAACTGAAAACTTCAAGTTGTACAAATCTGCATATTGAGTTTAAAGATGAATTTAATTCATGGATTTTTATGAAGCCATTGCGTTTGTTTTGTGGGTTTAAACAATTGTGAATGAACCGATGCACGTGTACAATCACACGTTGTAATTTACCAAAATTGGAGAATCTCTTTATGAAGTCAGAGTAATAAGTGACATAATCGGTACAGTCAGCAGTTAGGTGACATTCGACCTTGAATTCTGGTAATTCAGGCTCTTGTAGGTGTGACGGTTGTTTAGGCCATGACTGTTCGTCATGTAGAAGAAATTGTGGGCCTGACCACCATAAGTTATTAATTTGTAACTGTTTGGCATCTGTCCCACGTGACCCAATATCAGCTGGGTTACTTTTAGTGGGCACATAGCGCCATCTGCATGATTCAGTTTTCTCAGATATTTCACTAACTCTGTTAAACACGAACGGTTTAAGCAGGTGTACTTTAGATGAATGTATCCAACCAAGGACAATTGTGGAGTCACACCAGTAAGTACATTTTTTTATATTTAATCTAAGTGATGATTTCACTTTATCTGCCAGGCGGACGGCAAGGAGAGCTGCACACAGCTCCAGCCGAGGCACGGTCATGGGCTTCAAAGGAGCCACTCTGCCCTTTGCCGTCACTAAATGAACAGACACACAATTATCGTTATTGACACTTTTTATGTATACACATGCGGCGTAAGCTTGTGTGCTAGCATCACTAAATACATGAAGTTCGATTGATGAAGGACAATCGCAAAGAATATATCTTGGAATTCGAATATTATTTATATGTCTGAGTGACGTTATAAATTTAGACCACATGTTTTCAATATCCGATGACACGGATTCATCCCACGTTATCTTTGAAGACCATAGCTTTTGTAAGATAACTTTTGCTAGATGTAGACATGGGCTTATTAGACCTAATGGGTCAAATATTTGTGACATAAGCGATAAAATAGTACGTTTAGTAAGGATTTTATGTTCATCAAGATTGACTGAAAATAATAAATTATCTTCTTTAGATGACCAAAGTAGTCCCAAAGTTTTAGAATATTCATTATTACATAAGTTAAGCAATTCGTCGCTACTATTTTCACCGACGATTTCAGTAACAACGTGAGCATTATTTGAATGGAATTTACGTAAATGAAATTTACTACCTTCTAACTGTGCAATCACACCCTTACATGTGTCTACGAGTTCCGATTCAGTAGCGGCGCCTGTAATCAAATCGTCGACGTAGAAGTCATGTAAGATGACTTCCGAGACTGTTTGGTCAGGACATTCGTTACCAAGCTGCGTCAAACACCTTGTCGCGAGATAAGGAGCCGACGCGGTTCCGTACGTGACCGTGTGCAGTTTGTACTGCCTTAACTGTTCATGAGGTTCGAATCGCCATAAGATTTGCTGAAGCATTCGCTGTGATGGTTTAACATTCACCATCCTGTACATTTTTTCAACATCTGCAGTGACGAGAAACCTATGCTGGCGCATTCTAATTAAGATACTGATAAGGTCATCTTGAACTGTTGCACCTACCATTTGAATTTGATTGAATGAAACACCAGAGGTCGTCACTGCAGAAGCGTCGAATACGACACGTAATTTTGTCGATAAGCTTGAGTCACGTAAGACACCGTGGTGTGGTAAAATATAAGTGTGAGTATCATTTTTAGGATTTTCATTTAATGACATATGATTTAACGAAATGTATTCTTTAATGAAATTGCAATACTGCTCTTTGAAATGTGGTTCACGTTTGAATCTACGTTCCAAAGACAAGAATCTGGACAAAGCTTGTTCGTAAGAATCGCCCAGCTTATCAGGCGAATCCTTTAATGGAATCGTCACTTCAAATCGCCCATCAGGCAACCGAGTGGTATTATGTATAAAGCTTTTTTCACATTCGAGCTCTTCCTTAGATATTTGTTTACGTGTAGAGACAGTTTCTAATTCAAAAAATTTTGATAATTTATCATGTAATTGATCGTCATTATTTTGTAGAATAAGATGATTGCAGTGGACTGTATTAATAATTTTAGAACGTTGTATTGGCACTGGGCCTGATATTAAGAAACCCAGTTTAGATTTATTTAATGTTGGTTTGTTTTTACCCAACGGTATATTTTGAGAACCAATTAATGTCCAAAATATATCAGCTCCAGGAAGCATATCGACTGGAGCAGGTATGTGGAAATTAGGGTCCGCCAACGTAAGGAGCGGCGGTATATTTAATGTTGTATGGTCAACTTTTGTAGTTGGTAATAATTGAGTGATACGAGGAACGACATAACAGGAGACGCTTTCGCTATAATTGTTGTATAATGACAATATAAGTACGTCACAACGCTTTGTTAAGCATGATATTTGAGAATTTAATCCTTCAACGACAGTCGAAGTGACAGAAGTGGGTAAGTTAAGTTTAGCAAATAGGCTTTCAGTTATAAAACTTGAGGTACTTCCACTGTCAAGTATAACACGTATTTTATGGCATTTACCATTATTGTCTGTCACATGGACTAAGGCCGTGGACAGTAGAACACAATTGTTTTGAATGGTTGACAAAGCAATATCTTGAGGAGGACTGGGAAGTTGTCCTTGAACGACAGGCTGTGGCAAAGCGTGTAACATGACGTTACTTGAAGGTACAGGTTCAGACGGCGCAGGAATTTTATGCTCGTGTAATAAGCTGTTGCGCCGTGTGCCGCAGAAGCGACATGGCCCTAACTTGCATACATCGTCAGCATGACCCTGACGTAAACAATTTAAGCATAATTTAAGTATCTTAACTTTGTCAAGTCTGGTTTCTAAGGGTAATGATTTGAACTTTTGACAAACATAAAGTGCATGATTACCTTTGCAATATGGACAAACGTATTTGCGAGCTGGGGGAGAAGATGAGTTGGCCACAAATGTCTTTTGACGAACATGTGTAGTGTCACTTGACCTACGCTTTTTATGAGCACTCTCCATTGTTTCCAAGAAATCAGCACGATCTTTTAGAAAACTATTAAACATTTTGAGTGTAGGCAACTCTTTCAACTTATTACGATAGGATTCCCACTTTTTGCTCGTGTCTGTATCAAGCTTGTTTGAAATTATCTGTATTAGTAATACATCCCAGTGCTCAGTAGGGAGCTTAAGTTTTTTGAGAGCTCCGAGGTTCCTATTGACTGTATCGATTAAGTTACGTAAAGACTTAGATGATTCCTTCGCTAATTGTTCCAAGTTAAGAATGGATTGAATGTGATTGATTACTAATGACCTTTCATTGTTAAAGCGATCGTAAAGAAGTTCCCAAGCTACTTCATAATTATCACTCGAGAAATCTAATGCCTGAATTATTACAGCGGCGCTGTCTTTTAACGCGGCACGTAAATAATGAAATTTGTTAATGTTGGGTATCGACTTGTCGAAGTGTATGAGACTACTAAATGTGTCACGGAATTCCAGCCAGTCATGATACTGACCCGAAAAACTAGGCAAATGGATAGTAGGAAGTGCAAGTTTTGGCCCACCTTCAAGCGCAGTGCAACAAGAACCTGTCCCCGAGCGGTCGATGCCCGCTTGGTCAGCTGCTGGAGCCAGCAGATCACGAGCGCACGCCATCATCCTGAAGTACTTGGTCTCGAAGGCCTCACGTTCTTTGTACTGCTCATCTGGAATTTCCATGGAATTTTCTATTTCACATTGAATTGAGTCAAAATCGGTATAAATTTCTTCGATTTTAGATAAACGGATGTTCAATTCATTTATTTGTAATCTACTCAAACTGTCACAACTCTCGACGGTTTGCAAATAATTTTCAAATAGCGTAAGCTTAGCTTTGTATGATGCACGCTTTTTAATTAAAGTTTTATCTGCCATGCTGAAGCAGGTAGAAGGATATTTATACAATGGAACGATTACTTAAATCAGTATAAATGGAGCGAAGTAAGGGTACGCGTAAAATATGCAATAAGCCAAGCAGCGGGTGGAGCGCAAAAGCAGCAATCACGCAGCTTGCCGATGCAGCCCGGTCCCGTTACACTAGAACATACGAGATAATAATAGTTAAATACGCGATATGATACAGTCCATATACACACCAAAGGGAATATGGAATATCTGGAACCTCTGAAATGGAATAAGTTTTAAGTATTGGTTGGGATGTTGCGCAATGCAATAAGAATAAGCCTTGATATGGAAATAACGGATCTTTAACGTACGAAATGAATGACAAATTAAAGGATTTGTGAATTTAATAATCAATTTAACAGCACTAAATGAAGGATTAGTGACTGTTATAATGGGAATAAATGCAAGAATCACAAAATAAAGGATTTGTGACTATGATTTAAGGCTCACAAAATGAAGGATTTGTGGCGGAATTTTAGAAGATTTACGGGGCAATAAATGGACAAATTGGAACGAACTTACAGTAACGCTACCCTCAGGACTCACGAGTGACCTTCGTTGTAGGTGTAATTCTCTTTGCCTTCAGCTCCCAACTCCAAATAAGTCGATGTTTAAGAAATTCTTCTATAATGACGAGATTCTTCGTAGAAATGTTGTATGATGACTCGTTGAATGTTGAACCCGTAGTATGCTCGTAGTATAAATTTTCCACCTGACGGCCGCCATCCACGTCAGCGCAGTATTTCTTTTGTTCTTCTTCTTTTGTTAGTGGTTCAATAATCTGGGGTCGCTGGGCCAATCCGGCTCGTAGGGACCAAAATGAAGACGCCGGTACCGAGCTTCACGTGGATAATCAAGTGGGGTGGAAAAATGAGGCGAACTTAGTTCCAATAAATTGGTTTAATATAAGAAAAAATTATAAATCAATAAGTACGTGTGGCGGATACAACGATCTATCAGCGAGTGACAGTATTTTAAATTAATACTATGCGAGTGACACTACATCGTCGCTTCCGGCCAGTATTGTAGGTCTATAGAAAAGGTCTTATATAATCGGTGTACGCGTGTGTGCGTGAGCCATTGATGAACGCACACATGCAAGGCGTCAACACAAATGTCTCATAGAATTACTAGCTGACCCTGAAAACGTTGTTCTGCTATATACATTATAGTACAAAAATAGCCTAAGACCTATTCTCAGACCTACCAAATATACACAAAAAATTTCATTAAAATCGGTCAAGCCGTTTCGGAAGAGTCCTTATCAAACACTGTAACACGAGATTTTATAAATAAGAAGAAGAACGAAGATTATCATTAAAACCATCAATAAAATTTAACCTTAAGGCCACGTACAGGACCAGTTTAGTGTGTCTTAGTTTTTTAGTAGTTTTCTTTATATTTAATTTTGTATTATTGTTTTGTTCTGTGCGAGTCAAACAAATAATTTTTGTTCTTCTTTCTTCTTTCCTAAGTTCAAAAAGCATTATGGATTATATAATTTTTCACGGACAACCTTGACGCATCCTCCTTTTTTTTTCGGTTGGGAAATCATCAAATGACTCCTCCCGCTCTGGGCGGAGCAGGAGGGAGTTTCAGACTTTTACTGACTAAAACCCATCTGTGTTCCTTCATCGCCCTTTGTGTTCCGGGGCCACGGTATCTCTTTCGAACAGTACCGCAGCGCTGGCAGTGACGCATCCCCTTGAATTGTCGCGAAATATACAAAACGGTGACACTAACAGGATCTAGTTCGTTGTATTTAGTTGTTATAATCTGTCACTTCATGTAGTCTACATCGTTCTCACATAATGTATAATCTTAACATGAATGATGTAACCAGTTTTTGTATTTAATATTCTGATTTAAAAGAATGTCATAGAGCTTCGGAATCGGCAACTACATTACTTTCACAACTTATTATGCCTTGTAACTGGGACTGTAGGCTAATTTTTTGTTGTCTGTTTCGACAATACAAAAGTACCTGTAACTGGGATATTTTTAAGGCATGTATTTAACGCGGCGACAAACTAATCTGATTTAGGGTTTTAAAAATAATTAAAATGCGTAGCAATAATTTGCATTTAAAGGTTGGCAGCTACAGTGAAGTAGCATTTTAAGTATAAAGTAGCAGCTTTATTTTGAGTTGTAAGCTTTGTTTAAAAATTAAATTGGCAGTGATTTTTTGGTATGGCAACTGAATTTATTGTTAGGCGACAACTTGACGGCGGATAAAAAGTAGAAAATAGGCTTTCATAAATTATACAATTAGGTTGTTTATAAAATTTACTGAGATTTAGAACCTGCAGTGCAAGTACGTAGGAATCGATTCGATAAATCTGACAGTTATTCTCGACAAAATGAGTTTTTATTTCCACCATCCATCCATCCACCTGTGTATTTGTCATCGTCTTCTTGGCTAAGCTGCCGATAATATTCTTTCTATATCAAACTGGAGAGGGGGAGGAAGACCCTTTGGTCTTTATGCTACAGATGATTTGTGTTAGGAACGTGATGAAAGAAACAGAAGTGATGAGGAGGAGACAATGGAATAAAATAACATGTTCAGCCGACCCCGAGTAACAAGAGCAGGAAGGTGACAATGATGATCACACTAGAAATGTGGAGTAAGATTATTCAATCATCAATTTGATTCAGACTTTTATTAAGTTGATTCGAGTCTTCAAGTTCAAAATGTAGACTGTGCGCTATGTTACGACGAAAGGCATACAAAATAGGTACTGCGTTAGAAATCATATAACAGGGAATTTTTTATCATCTGTTTAGACTTTCTCAACTATTTTATTTTATTTTATTTTATTAATTTTAAGAAAACTCAGAGCTAATACATTAGAGTAGTTAGAAGTAATAAGTAGAAGAAAGCTAATTACAAGTTTTCACATATATAAAACTACTATGTTGTTGTCGGTCTCCATTCAAAGCAAATACGGTTGAAATCCAGTAAACAAAATTTAAAAAGGCTAATTATTTTTAAGGCGAATAACAACTCATTAGGCGATTATCTACTTGCTTACAAAAGAATAACTTGGTGGCGATTAAATATTTTTAGCACAATTATATTATATGAGCTACATAAGGCAAGGATCTATATAAACTAAATAATGGCTGCTACTATAGGATAGCAAATGTATTAAACAGGGCCAATGAAATAATAGGTGAGGTATTCAAAATAATGTCTGGCGGCTAATATTTCAAATATTAGCCAGTCATTATTTTCAATACATGTTCATTTAAGTAATCATTTATGGGCGACATGGGCACCGGGCCGTAGGCCGACGAAGGAGGCCGGCGGAGGCCCGCCACTTCTGGGACAGAAGTCAAAGAGTGTTATTTAATATGCGAGCGAAGCGAGCTCGCGTCATGGAGTCGTAGCAGCCGTGCAAGTACGTAGGAATCGATTCGATAAATCTGACAGTCATTCTCGACAAAATGAGTTTATTAGATCCACCATCCATCCATCCACCTGTGTATTTGTCATCGTCTTCCTTTCAATATTAAAAGTGCTGATAATCAGCCTAATTTGAATAAATGACTTGATTTTGATTTAATTTTGTTTACAACAATAATTACAATAAGAGAAGCTAAAAAAAATTAAATCAAAATCAAGTCATTTATTCAAATTAGGCTGATTATCAGCACTTTTAATATTCAAAGGTTAAGAGAGACAGTTCGACACTTTCTAGTGTGGAAGAAGAAGTGGTGGGACCAACTCCCCTGCAAAACCCTACCAGTATACCCCAGTACCAGTAGTAGTGCCCCTTATTGGATACCCCAACTCGACTGGCCCATCCCTAAGATGACCCTCTGACCTGTGAATACAACCACTACGCACAGATGATCATCATCACAAAATCAATCATTAATTCATCCGCCCGTTTGATGTCCACCACGAACAGGGTGGATGGAAATTAGCAGGAATGAAGTAATTTTTTATCTTATTTTGTGCTGTGATTGAAATAGCTGTATGACGGTACAGGGAGAGACTTAATAAATAATAATAGCTATGGTATTTAAACTGCTGATTAAATTATCTTCGAGATAAAATACACAGTTTACAATCAAAACTACAATCAAAACTAAAATTACAAAAAAAAAACAACATCACACAACCTAAGAAATAAAAATAAATTACAACGAAGACAAGCTCGGACTAACTACGGTAAAAAAACCATATTGTTCGAAGGAGCACAGCTGTTTAACGACCTACCAAATGACGTAAAAGATTGTGATAATATTAACAGATTTAAACTAAAACTGAGAAAATACGTTTATGAAATGTAGTCATACCGCAAATTAAATGTTAGCAATTACATACTTCCTATATATTTGTTTTGTATAACTTCACCAACAAGCATCGGAGGCAAAATGTCTTTATTTAGATTTATAAAATATTACTTTGTATCTCATTTTAAGTGAACCTATGTATTGTTCTTATGAGAATAAATTCTTTAAACCGAAATATTCCCAAAAACTTAGACCTATACACCTTCATAATCAATTTCGTATACGAGAAAAAAAACGGTCAACCAAATATCAGTTTTTGATTTATTCTTTATCGTGCGGTTAGTGCCTAACCTGGTGTCAGAGATTTTATGCCACCTGTGACTTGGCTTTACATGCCGTCAAGAAATATCTCTCAGGCATGCTGGTTTCCTCACGATGTTTTCCTTCACCGACGCAAATGGGAATTATACGAGTGCAATACGCACATCAATCCGAAAAATCAGAGGTGCGTGTCTTAGGATCGAACTTGAGACAATCCCACGGACACACCACTAGACTATCACTACTTTTTTATACATTAAAATTATCGCATTAAATATTACCAATAATCGATCATATTGAACTTTACCAAAGTTCTTACTTCCAGGAAAACCTCAATACAAAACTCCGAAGTACTCAAAAAGGTCTTACCTGTCATAAATCTTTGTTAAGTTCCGATTTATTGGTTTCAGAAGTAAAAGGGCACTCAATGTTAAGTGTTTATTCACTCGAACAACTTACGTCGAAGTTTTGCGGAGCCCGACACGAGACGTGCGTCTTGCTCGACCGCCCGATCGCAACTGGATACTGGCTGCTATACTCCGTGTACTGGCTCGCAAGGGCAGGTGTTTCGATGTCATTATTACTGAAAATTTTTGTTCTCTATGGTTTTGGGATATTGAAATTGTGGTGTTGCGTTCGCGGTTTTACTGAAAGTTTGATTGATGAGTGAAATTCTGGATACCGTGGCCCCGGAACACAAAGGGCGATGAAGGAACATGGATGGGTTTTATTCAGTAAAAGTCTGACACTCCCTCCTGCAATGAAGAGTTATTTAATTATAACAAGAACTTATTTCAATTGTAAATAACAAGTACACGAGATTTAATGACTTGTTACTAATACTGTTAGCCTGCGTCATCCCACTGCTGGGTAAAGGCCTCTCCCCACGACTTCCAGTGGTTTCTATCCAGGGCTCATGTGGACCACTGGTCGTTGGTTTTGTCCAGCTCGTTCCGCAATCTTATACGTGGTCAGCCGCGACGCCTTCAAGCTGTATCAGGACTCCAGAAAGTAGTTATTTTGGCCCACAGCTCATTAGACATGCGGCAGATGTGACCAGTCTAATCCCCCTTCAGCTTAGCGGCTTTTTGAGCAACGTCAGTAATTTGTGTTTTCGGACTTGATACTTCACGTAATAAGTCTGCTACAGACTCATTCTTAAAATTTAGGGACTTTTAATATATTCCTGAAACTCTCAACCAACACCATCCCTGAAAAGTCAATTGAAACACACACTTGCTACGGCGTAGCAAGGCGTCTACGAAACCGCTACGACGTCTTCGCCGTAGTAAAAGTTAAGCGCAGTATCTGAACGAATAATAATAATAATGTTTTATGCGAAAGGCGCCATATTTTATTAGGTATTATCGTTTAGTACACTGTAAAGGTAGGTATTGTAACATAATATCAGGGGTTTTGTGACCATATGAACGGTAATGGTGTATCTTACGATCGAGTTCGAGAGTTGGCGGCTCGATGTGGAATTTCGAGGAGATTTTTATGAAATTTTGAGGCTAGGTCGATGATCTTTTGGTCTCACTCTCTCACTAATCGATCTACTCGCTACTCCTAAGCACGATTTCCTGTGTTGTATCTACATACTATCACGCCGGGTAATCCCCGAAAGGGTAGGCAGAGGAGTTCCCAATATTCCCAATAAGTACATTTATACGATTCCTGAGTCGAGCAGTGTTATTGGGTTTTTGTATCAGGAATTTCTCAGTAACAGTACTGAGATATTCCTGATAAAAAAAAAACAATTTGCTCGACTCGGGAATCGTATAAATTGGATTTGTGCCCAGTTGATGGCAGTAGGCTCGCCCCTTATTACATGGGACTTAAACATGACTGGCGAAATGTGGGTGCACAGGTACACCTACATTTCGCCAATGACATTTTTGAATTCTATGCAATCAACCGGGCACAAATCCAGATTCCGTGACTGCTACTGAGAAATTCCTGATGGAAAAACCCAATAACACTTTGCCCGACCAGGGAATCGACTCAAGACCTCATGGTTAGAGTCGCGCTTGCAACCACTAGACCAATGAGGCAAAAGAGGGTGTCCTACCATAATAATATATTTGCCAATTCATGGACTATGAGCTTACATAATATTCTCTCTTCTTCTTAGTCGAGACACTCTTGTCAGAGTGGTCGTGGTTGCACAGACAAGGTACACGGAGAGATGTTCGGTGGGTCGTTGGCTTCTCCGAGGATTGCCCTTTCAGCGATGTGCTTCCATTTCTGCCGATTGGAGACGTTGCGAGTACACTGGACCATGATGAACTCAGTAGCTTTCTTGATCAGGTCAGTCTAGCGAGTTGGTGATCGGCCGCGTGATCTCTTGCTCTCCACCTGGCCCTGAACCACCAGTCTGTCCATGGAATTTTCATTTCTAGTGATGTGACCAAAGAACTTTAATATTCGTAGTTGCACAGTAGACGAAAGCCGGTTCTTAATATGAAGCTTCCTGAGGATGGAAACATTGGTGCGAAACGCTGTCCATGGGATCTTTAGGAGGCGCCTCCAGCACCACATATCCAAAGCGTCGATTTTACGGCGATCCTGCATTCGCAGAGACCAAGTTTCGGCACCGTAGAGAAAGATCGGAAAGACAAGGCATTTCATCAGTCTGACCTTAGTCTTTTTGGTAATCCTCCTGTCCCCCCAAATCTTTCCGAGCTGTTCCACTGCTGACCTGGTGATGGCGCATCGTCGTTTTATCTCGTCACCACATCCCCCAGTATTGGAGATAGTAGAGCCGAGGTAGATATAGCTCTGTACAACTTTGCAATTAGCCATACTCTATACATTAATTTGGCTTTTTTCAGCCCGGCTTACTATCATCATCTTTGTCTTATCTCGGTTGATGGCAAGTCCGAAATTGAGGCTGGTAGTCTCGAGACGGATCAGAAGATTTTCCATATCTTCTCTGGATTGTGCGAGAAGGATTGTATCATCAGCGTATCTAAGGTTATTTATCACGCGACCCCCAACTGATATACCTTTGTCCCATTCCTCCAAGACAATGCGCATGATGTATTCTGTATAGGTATTAAATAGCAACGGCGATAAGATGCATCCTTGTCGCACACCGGCCTCGGTTTTAAAGTGCCCAGAAAAGGTATCGTCCACTCGTACCACTGCAGTACCGTCTTTATGTAGTCGCCTCAAAAGAACTATTAGGTGAGGCGGTACACCCTTTTCTGCGAGCATATTCCAGAGGTGTGTCCAAATGACAGTGTCAAATGCTTTTCGGAAGTCCACAAAGCAGATGTAGAGGGTTGAATTAAACTTTCTGGCCTTCTCAATTATCTGACGCAGTACGAGGATTTGTTCGCGAGTGCCTCTTCTCTTTACAAAACCGGCTTGCTCGGGTGCAATTTGCTTTGAGAGTCTTGTATTGATTATGTGGAGCATTACCTTACTTGCATGTGATATTAGGGATATGAGTCGGTAATTGTTGCATTTCTTGGTGGACCCTTTTTTGTGCAGTAGAATATAAACCGATTGCGACCAGTCATCAGGCCATATGCCAGTCTCCTATATTTTACTGCAGATGGTAAAAATAGACATCGACTCCAAATTCTCCCATCGCCTTGAAGACTTCGATTGGGATTTCATCACATCCTATGGCTTTGTTGCATTTAAGGTGTTTATTTGCCGCTCGTACTTCATCCCGCACATATTAGCTCAGATACATACATAACATTGTTCATCATTGTTTAATTAGATAAAGATAAGGATTTACGATTAAAAACTGAGTTTATTAATTGTTTAAGGAAGGAGGAAAAACCTAAGTGTTCAATTAATTTACTTCAAGGCCGTAAATGCTGTGGATGTAGTCAACGAGAATGCAGTAGCCACACTCGTAAATATTACGAAGTCGAAATTGTACAAAAAAAATGCTATTTTCCTAATTTGATCGACCGCACATAGTGGCCACTCTTCGGTCTTGAACTGGCCTATCTAAGCACGGAGTTTCAATAGAATAAGACTACTTTTGTTTCATATAGCTTTGATTCCATAGCTGAATTTCTCGAAAAATCGAATAGTCGATTCTATCCTTATAAAGGGTGTAAAACACCTCTTAACGAAGCCGAAAGATACTTGTTCTCCCCGTCATTGCGATCAATTTTTTGTTCTACACCATACCTGGGAACCTTCTAGTTACGGAGATATTGGGGGTCAAAGTTCCAACTTTTTGACAGGTTTTTTTTAAACACAAGTTTTTAATATAATATTATTACTTTAAACACCTCCACGACCCCTGTACTGTTCAATCCATCCATCAGCACAATGTTTTGAGTGCGTTACATTGAGTTCTATCACAAAACATGATTTTTCACCCCAAAAAAAAAGTAATTTCCCAGCAATAATTTTTGCGTAAAGTTACTTAGTTTGATGTACAGAATGCTTGGTTGACGGCTTCGTGATGAGGTCTTTTACACCCTGTATAGATTTTCGAATCATTGTTTTTAATGTTATAAGTTTACTTTAAATACCTCCACGAGCCCTGTACTAAGGTGTACCCATCAGTATAATGTGTGAGTGTGTTAATGTTTGAGTAGCAATATTTTTTTAAACGGTGTTACTTTGTTTGATGTACAGAATGCTTGGTCGACGGCTTCGTGAAGGCTCCGTTTACACCCTGAAAGGGTGTCAATAGACCCTTAACGAAGCCTTCTACCCGTCATTGCGATCATTTCTTTACCGTAAAACGTGATTTTTCACCCCCCAAAAAAAGTCGTTTTCCAGCAAAATTGATTTCGTAGGGTTACCTAGTTTGATGTACAGAATGCCTATCTTATATATGTACAGAATGTCTATCTTTTCAGGGAAAATCACCTCGATAAAGATAAGTTGAGATAGAAAAGATTGATTCTACGTGATATTGCAGGAAAGTCAGCCAGCAGTAAAAGTTGCAGGTTGTGCACTTTTTTTGGTTATTCAAATTGGTGACGTGCAAAGTTTCACGTTATTTTATACAGGGTGGGAAAGATGAAACGTCACCGTTAATTTTGTAAATAATGTTTGTATTTACGTATATTCCACCGTAGCGCCTAAACCATTCATCCGATGTTGATGTATAAGATGTCAATCAATTCGTTATTATTGCCCGGGTAACATAGGCTACCTTTTATTCAGTAGTCTGGGTTTTTAGTTGTAGTATACCACACAAATTCTTGTATAATTTCCTGCTTGTACTCCGTTGCTCCATTCCTTTGTAATACTGTTAAAACCTACTCTGTGGCAACCAGTCCGAGGCACTTAATCGAACTAGTTGGCTCAATTAGTTGACTATAGTGCATGGTTTTGGCGCCTCAATAGTTCTTATGTCAAAGTTCAAATTAAGAGGATGCACCATCTGCGCGCAACTCCTCCGTTAATTAGAAATTATAAAGACAAACTTACTCTATAAGGAGCTTTGGTAGATTTTCGTGGATATTCGGGCAGGAGAAAGAAGCTTTTTGCTTATAGATATGATTATGGGCGCTAACTTCCTTGCGAGTTAGTAGACATGGTTCAGACTAGACCTAAACTGAAAAAGTTGGACGTCCGTCAAAGAGGCCTTGCTAACAAGCTAGGTAAGCTGACATTTACCGTAGAGACATGCCATGAGACAGACATGGAGGCTAACTTCTAGTCTCCATGTCAGTTGTAAGGTCATATATACAGTGAACGTCAATTTGATAGATGATATGGCCCAGAAAGCATTTTCGAAAATGTAGTGCTGAAATTTGTATGTATCTCTATTCAATCACAGTGAAGAAAGAAACGTATTCTTAAATAAAAGAAAATGTACCAATTTTATGTGCTACGTTTTTAACACAATGTGAAGCGGCGGACGGCCACGTGACGATCAAAGTGCGATACATCACGCCCAGCGCCCAGCCGTCAAGAGGCGCCGGTGATCATGTTACAACTATCACTTACTGCGATAGGGTTTACGGGTTATATCTTATATTATGTTAGAGTAAGAGCCCGAACTACGGTAAATCCTGATATTTTCTTGTAAACGCTAAGATTTTCCAACTCTTAATCGTAAAAACCCGAACTGTTGCCTTTCAAATCCCTATTACTTAATTATTAAATGTACATTATTCACTAACTATACAAACCTAAAAATAAGTATGTGCATGTATCAAAAACCAAAAATACTAAAGGGCGTCAAAAAAATCGGGGAAAGTGCCCAGAAGGCTGGCAACATTTTACGTTGCGTTTTATTAAATAAAACCTAAATGATTATTAAATTGGAAAAGCTATATAATACGATCTTACTTACAAATAATTGTGCCTCACAAGCAAGACGCATGAAATTAAAACAATATGTTATAACCCGTTACGGGACACTGGTTTTTGCGTCAAAGGGAATATTAAAATTGCTGCCAAAGCTTTCATATTCTACTGTTGTTTAATTTTATTTTTCCAAAAGCCCATTGCGAATGGTTCACCAATATTTTAAAAGTAAAAAGTTGGCTTTTTCCTGTAAAAAAGATTAAAAAGATTAAAGTTTTACTGGATTGTATTTTAATCATTTCTGTCTGTGGTTTTTGCTTGAGTTGCTGCTGTCGTACATTTTAGTACATTATGATATAAGTGTGGTAAGTTGAAAATTACAGCCGAAGCAATATTGCTACAAGAAAGCAGAGGCTGTAATTATCAAAGCGTAGGTACGTATGCCATACGACGTTTTATACGTATGCCATACGACGTTTTATACATACTAGCGGACGTCACGTTGTTTCACCCGCGTAGTTCCCGTTCCCGGGAGAGTACGGGGATAAAATATAGCCAATGTTACTAAGGGTGAATGTAACTTTCTTTTGAGTTTATTCATTACAAACATACACACAAAAATACAAAAACTCAAAAACTACTGCACCGATTTCAAAAATTCTTTCACCATTAGAAAGTTACATTCACCCTGAGTAACATACCCGTACTCTCACGGGAACGGGAACTACGCAGGTGAAACCGCGTGACGTCCGCTAGTGTGTTATAAACGTATTTTATGTTTGTCATCATATCATACAATAATGTTATCTATTGTTTTTCATGCTCTTTCTGCATGCAGAAATCAATACATTGAGACAGAAAAGGCTAGTTAAAAAATGTCTTTTGCTACTCATGAAAATAAAAACCCCCGTATACAATTTAATTTTTTTAATCAGATCAGAATTAGAATTAATTCGAATTCGAATTTAGAATCAGATTGTCTAACATGGAATATAAGATAAATCTTTTATCTATTCCGTTCTCTAACGTTTAGCGGGCATAGCTACCTAATAATAGTACATTATGGTACAAGTGTGTTGGTGATTACCGCTGAGGCGCGATTGAGACCCGAGCCGCCAGGCGAGGGTCTTAAGAGAGCCGAGGACGGTAATCATCAATACACACGTGTGTCATACGACGTTTTTCAACACACTTGTGAATAAAATAATACAAAAAAATCATTTTATTTAGTAGATAATAGATATTTGTCCTTGGAATTTTCAGGTAGTAAACTTTCCATAACGCTAAGGGCTTCACATCTTATAACGGGCGGTGTACAACATAAATCATTTTCTTCATAACTAGTACTTGTAGACATTTTTTATTCATTCAACAGTGAAAACGAGTAATGAAAAGTTTTTCGCAATGGCGGGAAAATTTAATCAGTTTTCTTATGCGCGCGCATATAACAGTGGCGATCGGCCATAGACTAATATAATGAGGTTTGTTTTTTGGCTTTTCGCGGATACCGAATCCACGTTCAAAATGGGGAATTCAAAGTTTTCTTAATTACAGAGAAAACAAAAGTTACATTTCAGTGAAATGAGCAAGCAATGGGTACATTAATTTATTTGTTCTATTGAAGACGATTTTTTTATATAGAAACTTTTGTAGGAACAAAGCAACAAGCACCTCAACCAAAAAAAAAAACCCTATAACTCACTTGTGAATAATAGTAATGAAAAAGTCACAGTTTGATTATAGGTGTCATTATGTGCCTAATTGCGGTGAAATTAGAGCCATTTTATGAGCAAGTGTGTTGAAAAATTATAAACATGGACTTTAAATTTTACATAAATAGTAGGTTTAGTATCCTGAATCAACTCGGTCACAGGCACAGCAATCAACCGCTAAATTACAACGAAAACGTAGAAGGATTAAAAACAAATCCAGCACAAGATTCGCCTAATAGATTTTAGATTAATCCGCTCCGTTCAGTCGAGAACACTTTCGTTTTGTATTGGAACTAACTAAATAACGCTCAGGATTGCTATCGGAGCACCTAAACCCCTGTAATTATTCTTCTTTCTTTATTGTGTGGTTAGTGCCTAACTGGGGGCCTAGTCTGCTATTACAATAGTGTCACAATGATCTATCATTGATTTCATAATTGTTAAACGATACCATTGTCATTTTGTTAAAAGTTCGTAATCTGCTAACTTCATAATGGTCGATCATTGGTCGGTCAATGGTCTCGTAATAGAATTGTGTTACAATGACATTGTTGTATTGACATTATTATAAAACCTGTTAATGGAAATGATTTTCGAAAAACTAGAATTAAATTTAAACATCTACTCATGCCAGATTTCATTTATATATATTTTTACATATTATTTATTAGTGTTCTATGCAATCTGAAGTAGTAAGAAGTTCGTAAATAGCAAAAAACATTAAGTTATGTGTAACGCGGATTAATGTGAAACTATACAATTCAATAATATTTTATCTGTTTAGCTGTCAAAGTCAAATGTGACATTACTACATGACGTTTTATCTATTTTTATTTCTAGCGGCCGGTGTTTTGATTTATTTTCATTTATGTGTTTTACATTGTCTTTAATATAGAAGCTTATATTTATTGCAATACAAAATGGTGCCAATTGAGCAAATTTCGGCTGGAACAGATTACCGCGTAAGTAAGTCAAGTCAGTCATACATTTGTCATTGTGTACGAGATTACCATTCTATGCTATTTCTTTCAATGGAGTGTCAGTGGTTGATCATTGGAAAGCCATAATGACGCCATTATATAGTAGATTACCAAACTTGTCAAAATCCACAATTATGAAATCAATGATAGATCATTGTGACACTATTGTAATAGCAGTCTAGGCCCTCTGGTGTCAGAGTTTTTATCCGCCCATAGGCCTGTGACTTAGCTTTACATGCCGTCGATAAATATCTCTCAGGCATGCTGGTTTCCTCCCAGCTAGGCAGATGATGGTACTTTCACACTAATTAAATTTATCCATTAATCGGCGTGTTTCCTGTTACCAGCCATGCCGCATATCTTCTACAAAACCTGAACTAGCACGAAGGCGTCATATCTTGCGATTGCCGATTAAGTTTCATGTCATAGGAGTAGTCATCAATTTCTGCCCAGCCCTTGCCCCCCCTATTTTGAGGTATACTTCCAGTCTGACTGGTTGCAGCTGTATGCAAGTATTTTGCTGAATACCAGTAAGAGTATCCATGGGCAATATTATTAGCCAAAGTGATGCTAAGAAATGCATCCCGAAAGTAATAAAATTGCACAAAACTCGATGAAAAATACGTTTCATTCAAGAAAATGAAACTATTATTCAAATATGGTGATTAAGAGCGGTGATTATCGCGAACGACGCCGGCCCTCAGCGGACATTCGTCTAGAGATGCGCATTAATCGCGCACCTCCATTGTCTCTGGTAATCGGCTATCCAAGGAGAATCGCCGCGATTTATGGTCAGGATCTGTTCAAGCTTTTCACTGTACGGCTTTTGAAATGTTTTATTAATTATTGCTTGGAAGCAAAGATATTGAAATGTTTAGAAAGACTTCTTAATTGGAGTAGGTACCTACGTGGGTTCTATTAGGAATAGAGCTTGCCAGTTCGAAATACTAGGAAGTAACGACATTTTTGTTATGGCAGTTTTAATTTTCATCAAAATCGGGCCCGAGACGAGTTTCGGATTTGGGCATCGACGCCTACTAGAATAATCCATGCTGAGATACTGCTTAGTACCTCAGGGTCAGGATGGGCCTTCTAAAAGGGAAGTAAATTGGATACGAGGCTTTTTATTCTTATAAGTAGCAAAATACGTTTAAGCAAAATTATTAATTGATTGGTGATCAGTTACTGTTAGCCTGCGTCATCCCACTGCTGGGCAAGGACCTCTCCCCATGTCTTTCAATTGTTTCGATCCAAGGTTATTGTGGGCCACTGATCATTGGTTTTGTCCAGCTCGTCCCGCCATCTTCTACGAGGTCTGCTGGCTGTATCAGGGCTCTAGAAAGTGGTTATTTTGGCCCACAGCTCATTGGGCATGCGGCAGATATGACCAGTTCAGTCCCACTTCAGCTTAGAGGCTTTTTGAGCAACGTCAGTTCTTCGACTAAATATCCGCCTTGACGCTAAACTTTTGTTAAAGTTTACGGTTTACGTGTTAGGTTCAGTTAATAGTAAGTTGTCAGATTGCGGCTCAGCGGCTCCCGTCGTAGGCAGTCATTACACCGGGACTATTGTCACGCGCCGCAGACATGCCGGGTATTCATCTGCGGCCTCAAGTACGTCTGCCAGCTCGAACGCTGCGTTTTCAGTATTAGTAACAATATTATGTCCATTTTTCTCGTTTCTTAAAGAAATGTAGTGAGTAGGACGAGATGCCTCGAACAGTAAGATCACGACCAAAATAATCACGTTAATCGGAAAATTAGTTCTAAAAAACATAGACAAAGGCGATTAATAATTGCTACTATATAACTGGTGTCGATTCTGTTGTGCACAAACTAAACTTAATTTAGGCTATTGCTATCTTTTTCTCTCTAATAAAACGAGAAAGAGACGGACGTAATTTAGAGCTGTCAAATTTAATTGAACTAATAGTTACATACAAATTAAGGGTGCACGTAAAAAGATGTCGACTAAAAACACGGTGAAGCGCTAGGCATAAACTAGTTTGACATCTCTAACTTAGTTCATAGCTATAGCCTTCCTTTTCTCGCACTGCCTTTTAGTAAAAGTTAACGTCAATTTATCAACCTAGGTGTCCATTACTCTGATAATGGTGGCTCATTAATGAAAAAGAAGTTTTGATAGGCTACATTATTTTTAAGAACTTACATTTTTTATGAATGGTACATACATACATATAAGCAGTGGTAGCTGAATGGTGTTACCGTTGAACCGCCAAGTCATAGATCTGGAGTTTGAACCCAAGACACGCACCTCTTATTTTTCGGATTCATGTGCGTATTGTATAATTATGACTTACTTCGGTTAAGGAAAACATCGTGAGGAAACCAGCATGCCTGAGAGATATTTTCATACCAAAGGCAGAGGCCCACGGGTGGCAAAAAAACTCTGACACCAGGTTAGGCACTAACCACATTAAAGGAAGAAGAATGTAACAGATATCTACACCAATAAAACTTCTTCAAAATCATGCTAAATCTGACATTTCAAACCGCCAACTAAAGTTAAACGCGGCTTCCCAACCGCCACCCTGCCGCGTACCTTAGGGCAGCGGGTGCGACCGCGGCGCGCGGGTATTCTGCGGCTATTCCAATTATACGTCTTATGAAATAGCGGTGAACGGTGTCTCTTTCGCCTGTGCCCGCAATATCGCACCGATGCGATGGCCGATTGGAATTTTTCGTTGGAATGCGCTGTGTGTTATGAGTGGAGCGGGTTATTAGAATTATTTTTTTACAAGACTTCCCAACCAGTGAAAATGTTCACGAAGAATTTCTAGAAATTAAGGCCGATTTGGCCATGAAAGACAATGATGAAAGATGACTTCCATATCTTGACATTTGAGTCATTTTGGATCAAACGATTCCTTATTGATGTTCTTGCTTTGCGAACACTTGTTCCGGTTTCCTCGATATATTTGTCTTTGACAGGTTTTACGTCACACAAAAAATGGAAGGCTGGGGAGGCTCAACAAAAAAAACCGGCCAAGTACGAGTTGAACTCGCGTGGAGAGGGTTCCGTACAATGCCAAAGTCAAATGTTTTTATTCATGATTGTGGTATGTTTTACAATATGTTCAACTATTTTCCGTAAGTGAACGTATTATATTGAGTTTACCACTTTATTTTCAATTGTTAGAATTCTTATTTTGTGGTTTTTTTTTTCAACATTTTAGGCTCAGTAGTTTCGGAGATCAGTGGGGGTCATGGTCAATTTTCGTCTTCTTAAAATCATAGGATTACACCATCCTACCAAATTTCAACAACGGACGTACAGACAGACGCGTGAGTGATCCTAATAAGGGTTCCGTTAGTTTTTTTTTCATTTTTTGTACGGAACCCTAAAAGGTTAGGAAACCCTGTTTTAGATGGAAGATTTCGTGGTTATATAATAACAGCTGCACTGGTCGATCACTTGCCAAGGTCGGTCCGTCGGTGGGAGACGAACCATTACATACCGAGTTTCCTTCGTACCTCGGAAAGCACGTTAAGCCGTTGATCCCGGCTGTTTTTATTTATAAATCTTTGACAACTGTCACAGGTAGTCTGCGTACCGAAAGTCTGTCACACAGTCTTACCAAGGGGTATCGTATTACCCAGTACTGGGTTGTGGAGGTCAGATAGGCAGTCGATCCATGTAAAATACTGATATAGCTGCATTCAGTTACTCTAGAAGCCGACCCCAACATATTATGTAGTTGGAAAAAGGCAAGTCAGATGATGATTGTCTTTTTTAAACTTTCACGATCTGCACCCCTAGCCAAGTTGACAATCTACAATCGTTAACGCTAGTAGAAAACTATTCAAATGAATGGGAATGACATCATCTCAACGATAAATCACGTGATCAACACAAACGAATAGAAAATTCGTAGACAAGTTTACATCGTTCAAAATGATGTAATAGAATGTTATCGTTTCTACAATATTGATCGCTAAACTCTTTGGTAGGAACGCTCACCATAGACTACAGTGTAGGTTTTTTCTACAGACATTAGAGAACGAGCGATCGACTCAGTCGTGTCAACTTGGCTACCAATTTAGCGCTTTCTACAATCGCTTACGCCGAGGCATTTACGATTGTAGAAAGAGAATCGATACAAAACGTTTGTAACTTGGCCTGCAGAACACATTATAAAACGTATTGAAACGAATCACGGATATCACGAATTTTACCTTCATCGTCGGGCTTATATTAACGGTAAAATTCGCGATAAATACCCGTTTCCATATGTTTTATAATGCAGATGTTGATGTTGGAAATACTAGTACATTGAATACTTAAAACGCTTCCATCGTTCCCATATCGAAGCTGACAGTTCCGGCAGTCAGTGTGCTATTGGATTCACATAACACTGCAGAAGTTGCTGATGCATTGCACCAATAACAGCACTTTCTATAACATTACCACGTAGTCAACAGTGGCCTGAAGGGAAGTGGTACTAACTGCCCGCTATCGCTACCGCCCATCACCGTACCAGCTCCCGAAGGCACCTCACGCGCCCGACACCGCGAAGAATGAGAAATATAGCGGGACGAACAGCTTTTTAAATTCAGTCCATAGACGCCTGACGGAAGGACTACTCATTTATTAGAATTTTTCATTTCTTATTGGTATTCCTTTTGAAAATTATGTCTCCTATTGATTGGGGATTGTTTGGATGCCTGCGAAAGTTTTGTAGATTAAATGCGGCTGGTGTGGGAACATTGAGGAGGTTAGGGGGTACTTACGTAATGGTTAGAGGTCTTTGTTAATGCCTTCATCAGGTGAAAAGCAGAAAGATGAGACTATATGTAGGTACCAGCATATTAGAAGAACATAAGTGAAAAGCGACTAACAAAAGGCTGATGTGAGTGGCTACGCTGGGAGTGGAAGCCCAATATGGATTTACAGTTACCTTATTGGTGAGGTTCTTCAGAAAGGTCGGGTGCATAGTACCTACTCGCAACTGACGTGCGTGTATGACCAGATGAATAAACGTGGACGAGTCAAAAGGAGTATGTAAGGAGCTAGGCAGAAACCACAGAAGGTGCCATTCTCTAAACTATATTCTAGATATTCAGCAATATGTTTGATATTGATAACGGGTTTATACGAAAGCTGTCCAGTGACTGCTCCGTTTATTCTTGTAATCTCCTAGATTAGGTCTTGAGGAATCTTTCTCTTTAGTCTTCTAGCGACTGTTTGGGTGTTTATCAGATTTACTGCTAACTGGTTTGGATGGTTTGCGATTCGCTCTTTGTATGCTTTAGTCTTTTCAGAAATTTCTTCCATTACAGTTGTGATGCAGAGATCGTGATGGAGTCTGTTGTTTGAGACATACCAAGGTGCGTTCGTTATCATTCTTAGTATTTTTGACTGGAACCTTTGAATTATTTCAATATTTGATTTTGCTGCTGAGCCCCACAACTGCAGGCCGTAAGTCCATAAATATAAGATGATAATAATACAAATATAGGAAGAGAAAACATTGCCGTCAAAATCTTAATTATTCCTAACTTCTACGAGTGCGTAAGAACAATGAGATTAGGTCAATTGTTTATGGTTGGAAGTCGGAACCCACACGACATAAGGTAACTGTTTAAAGCATTTCGTGAAGCAACAGGTTGGCAGCCAAATCTTACGAAAAGAATGGAGTACCTATATAGGGTGTAAAAAGACTCTTAAGGAAGCCGAAATACACTTGTTCTGCCCGTCTTTGCGATCATTTTTTTGTTCTCCCCATCTTTGCGATCATTTTTTTGTTCTACACCATACCTGGGAACCTTCTAGTTACGGAGATATTAGGGGTCAAAGTTCCAACATATCCTCAATTTTTTTTTAATACATGTTTTAATGCCAGATTTTTTTGCGGTACTTTGAGTTTTACCGTAAAACGTGAAATTTCACCCCAAAAAAAAAGTCTATATTTATATAGCAATAATTTTTGCATAAAGTTTCTTAGTACAGAATGCTTGGTTGACGGATTGGTGAAGAGTCTGTTTACACCCTTAATAAAATATAACATCACGCCTGTAATCCCCGAAAGGTCAGGCAGAGATGTACTTAATAGTACACTCACATTGCCAGTTATGATTAAGTTCCATGTAATAGGGGGCGAGCCCATTGCAATCAACCGGGCACAAATCCAGTCTCATATAGAAATGGTAATAAATACACATCAAAATAAATAAAACTACCATTTATACTCGTTCAAAGGGCGAAGATAGTCACACAGTGGGTGCCCGAAGACAGTCTTCGTAGCCGAGTACCTATCAGTCTCTCTCGCGCACGTCTGCTATATGTGCGAGTGAGAAAGACGGATAGATCCGAATATACGGACGAAGCGTTAGGGAGTAGGGCCTCTGGCACAAGAAACGCTCGGAGAAGGCATATGTAAAAAAAAAAACTGTCCAGCAGTGGAACAGAGTAGTCTGATATAAAAATTAAATACAAAGGTTTACCAAAAGGTAACGTATTACCCAGTAACAGTTTTTCTGGAAATTGGATATCCAGCCGCTTCATGAAAGATAATGGTAAATATTCCGCTGCATCCAGGATAGACAGGAACCCGACCCCTATATCATTGGAAAAAAGCTAGACACACGAAAATGATACACTAGGTACATGCTTTGATGTCATTAGGCTCTGAAACAGCCTAATTATTTAGGCCACGACCAAAATCAAGAGATCATGATTGCATCCTCAATTTAATTTAGCCTCAAATCCTCCATATACCGGTGTTATACCAGATACACGGCGGCCGGTGCCACCGTCGCGCGTCGCCGCCGGTAACAATCTATCCGGTTTAAGATTAAGCCTGGAAGCCGGTGCCAACATCGTTAACCGACCCATTAAAATTAACATCTCCACCTGTTGATTACAGTTACATTACATTACCAGTAGCGGAGGTTTAGTTCTTAATCCCCTGTTTAAGTTGTTGTGTAAAAAGAACATATAATTACGTTATCATGAATTACCAGGAGGCATTGCCTAGGTTTAAGGAGTACCCACATTTTGCTATGTGATAGGGGGCGAGCCCAATATTTAACTTTTAGCATTGACCACTATGAAGAAAGAGAGAATTTCTTTGTAAAACCCGCCACGACTGTCTAGTCTAGTCTTTAGTCAAACATTTTTTTTTTTTCAGATTCGTAAGATGGGGCCTAGAATTGGTCAAAATCATTTTTCAAAATTCCCCCTTCTCCCCCTCTGCCCCCTCCCCTCTTTACCCCTTTTTTTACTACTGAATTATCTTTTGATTCTTACCTAAAACTATTGAGGGGCGTTAAAATTTGTACCCTCCCCTCCCCTTAAATTGAAAGGGCTGTAACTTCGTAACGGTTAGAGATAGCCATTAGGTGTTTAAACAAATTTTATAGTAGGCTTCGAAACCTGTCTGGTGGTAGGCAGGTCCTGAGCGGAGCGAACTTAGCTAAGTGGGTGAAGCGTAACTCAGGGGCGACGACAAGCAAACTTTAGGGTAATGTTTTTTTGAATGGGAAAAGGTCTGAGTTTTAAATAAAATCTAAAAGGTTGTATTATGGTTTTTTTTTTACTTAATTTTTTTTTATTGAATTAGTTTTTATTATGTTTTAGGTTGAGCAGCGGTGGCCCAGTGGTGGCGGCCCCGACTTACGAACAGTAAGTCGTGGGTTCGAACCCAGACAGGCGCATTACTTTGTATGATTTATTTCATGACCACTGCTCTCAAAACGCTGAAGGAAAACATCGTGAGGAAACCGGCATGTTCTAGAACCTAAAATTCGAAGACATGTGACATCTACCAATCCGAACTGGGCCCGCGTGGTGGATTATAGCCCATTCCCTCTCATAGAGAGGAGGCCGTGTCCCAGCAGTGGGAACATTAATAGGCTGATGATGATGTTTTAGGGGTTCTTAAGGGTTTTCAAAATATTTAAAAGAATTTATATAATTTACAAAATCTTTTAAAGACTCGTTTGGATTTTCCAGTTAATTTAAGGATTCTTATGGATTCTCAAAATTTTATGAGGGTAGGGAATACTTCTCAAAAACACGACGACACCGTGAGCTGCGCGCAGCTCGCGCACTACGCAAATACTAGTATATAGTATACAGGGTGTAAAAGACCTCAACACGAAGCCGTCAACCAAGCATTCTGTACATCAAAATAAGTAACTTTACGCAAAAATGATTGCTGGGAAACAACTTTTTTTTTGGGGTGAAAAATCATGTTTTGTGGCAGAACTCAATTGTAACGCATTCAAAACATTGTGCTGATGCATGGATTGAATAGTACGAGGGTCGTGGAGGTGTTGAAAGTAAAAATTTTACATTAAAAACTTGTATTTTAAAAAATACTTGTCAAAAAGTTGGTACTTTGACCCCCAATATCTCCGTAACTAGAAGGTTGGTGTAGAACAAAAAAATGATCGCAATGACGGGGAGAACAAGTGACTTTCAGCTTCGTTAAGACTTCTTTATTGTTAAAATGTATATGTTTGTGTTATTATGTGACGAAATGTGAGATATTAGATACGCTTATGATCTTGAGATGGACAGCCTAGTCTAGGCACTTATATAATATATAATAGCACTTCGCTCGCGACTTTGTCCGAAAATTGTGATAGTTCGGCTAATTTGCATGATATATCAATATCAATTATAACTTAACTTACTTGGTGATAATGTACTTAGCTTTCTAGAGGTGAAAGAATTTTTGAAATCGGTCCTGTAGTTTTTTAAGTTTATTCGTTACATACAAAAATAAAAATCTTTCATCTTTATAATATTAGTGTAGATGTAGATACAACAATACAATACAAACAATACAACAACAACACTACTAATACTTTACTTTACTTTTACTTTACAGTTTTAGGAAAACTTACAGCTAAAAATTTACACATGATTAAGAGTAACAAAATTAAGGCCAATTAAAAGTTTTCGCAGATAGAAAAGAGCTTATTAACAAACAAAAAATATTTAAGAAGGCAGACAGTGTTTGTAAAGACAGTATCATAGGTAAAAATGAGTTTCAAATAGCGCAAATTGAATTCACTTAGTTTACGTTAACAAAAAAGAAATTGCAAAGAGTCCTTTTTAATTTTGGGATGCTAGTACTAAAAATATACACTATGTAGAGTGCCTTGTTCCCGAAAGGACGGCAGGAATGGAGAAACACACTCAAAGAAAATCTAATGTGGCGCCACCATAGCTGGTCTTAATCTGACCAATGAGGTTAAGCTATATTGAAATATAAAATGACATTCCCACATTTTCAACCAATGACGATGTTGGGAACCAGCTATGCTAGCGCCATTAGTTCCACAGTTTCCTTCCCCATTGGCTTCTTAGGTGCCTTCGCGCCTGCTAGGCAGTGGTCAAAAATCGTTTTATTTTCACTTACAAACTCATTCACAGAATAGAATCCATGACCAACATAACTGTCACCTAACTGACATTGTCATTCACAACTTTCAAAACCACAAAAGATCCACCACATTTTTTTTTCAATATTTCTGTGTTTATACAAAATCAGGGATACCTGATTTTGGAACGGGCTTAGAACGTGCAGCAGATGCCGTTATAACTTGTAATTCTTTGAATTTGCCCACTAGACCGTTTCGTCACCGACAAACACCGTCGCGTGCCATGCACGGAGGTCGGCGAGATTTTGCCGGTGCCGATACGCCAATACAAATAATATTTTTTTGCCTGACACGTTCCTAGCAAGGTCATTATATGATTCCGTGTAGCGGGCAGACTCCTTACAACTGCGGTCCGGCCTGTCGGCCTGTCTTGGCCTATGATAGAGCGGGGCGTAGGACCCCAGCGAAATATAAAGAGAGAATGAGACAATATCATTTATAAATCAACTCTAATTATCGTAGGCATAGGCTTCTCCCGAGTTAAAAATAAATAAATATATAAGTTGCGACACTCGGTTCTCAGGCATGCGTACCCGGGGTACCATTAAATATTGTCCATAGAAAAGAACAGGGTCTTCCAATTTCTTCAACACTAAGAGCATTTTTACTGGAGTCCCAGGCACCACACACATGTGACACTTCACTACTTCAGATCCTGTGGAACACCAGCGAAAGCCTCTAGTTGTCTTGCATATTTACTTAAACTGAGCATATTTAGCGCAGCCGTGAGGCACTCATGCCAGTTTAAAAAAAAAATGGATATATGAGTCGCACGGGACCGGTCAATATGGCAACACTTGGGGGAGGCCTATGTCCAGCAGACATCTTTCGGCTAAAATAATGATGATGATGATTTTTCAGACTTTTTTGGCTTTATTTTAGTATAAGTTAAATAAATGTATGTTCGTTCTTTTTCAGACAAGATGACGGAAGGCAAGTGCACGTTCGGCACGCGGGCCCCCATCGACATTAACATGCTCAATGCCATCATCTACAGGGAAGTCAAGCATTTCAGGAACTACAAGATTTACAGGCCTAACTTTGGATGTGAGTAAAACATTTAGTTTTTATCTTTCTTAGACTAATATCAAGCTATTCTTGACCGAGTTGCCTGGTTGACCGAGTTGTTGAAAGCTCCATCAAGGCATGGGGTCCTAGTCCTGGTATACCTAATAGTACAACGACTTTTCGCCAGTTATGTTTAAGTCCCAAGTAATAGGGGGCAAGCCTATTGCCAGTAACCGGGCACAAATCCAGACTCCATGGCTGCTACTGAGAAATCTCTAAAGGAAAAACCTAATAACACTTCGTGTATGACCAGTAGGGCTATTACGTATCTCTGTTGACAGCTCGAAATGATATAACTGGGCTTAGTGTCCATCAATGAACTGTCAAAAGGATAGTTTTGTATTATGTATGACCCAGTAGCGATCAAATATGACGTCATTCGTTGTCATCGTGGCTGATAGTCACCGTAACTCATTTTGACAGACGCTTTCGTATCGATACTTATATTATTTCGATTATGTAAGCATAGTGGACAACAAATTGATGACAACTGAGTTTGAAGTGGCTTTCGTGAAAGACGTTACACCTTACCCGGGTTGTTAGTCACTGTAAAGTGATATCCACTCAGTTTGATACGTAATACCAACATAACATTCTCGGTTGTCATCAAAGTTCGGTGTACGACCGAAGCTTGATAGTCACTGGATATCAGAAAGATACGTAATAGGCCTACAGATGTATGAACGTGTACGAGGCAAAAGAAGTGTATAAAGATCGTAACCGGTGACATATTTATATTTATTCTGTATATCAAACTAACCCCCGAATACTGAAACGTCACTCAAAATTTAAGGGCTACTTACATTACATTTGAGCAGCTCCTAAACTTTAAATTTCGTATGGCCAAACGTCACTTTTGAGTATCTGTTAAATACACACATCAACACGGTCTAGGGATATTTTAAAAAAAGCGAATTACTATCAATGTGTTAATTATTTATATGACATGTATATATTTAAAAGATACGTTATTTAATATTCTACCATTTTTTAATAATGGTTAAGGTATAGATTAAAATTTCAGGATTTTATGGAAAAAAAATGAAGCATAGACGGAAACCGTACATGAATGAACTTTTAATTTGTGAGTAAAAACTGAAAAAAATAGAAAAATCATTTAATTTGTGTTTATAAACTTGAAGTTAGTAGTCTGAGAAAGCGCCCATGATGTTCATAACACATCGGCAACGATTCGGCATGCTCAGAACAAGGTTGTCAATGTCTTGCTGCGGAATATTGTCCCATGTCCTTCTGAGGTGCGCAAAAAGTTGATCTTCTGTAGCCAGATTTTCAGGAACTTCCTTCAGAGCTCTTCTTTGCAGCATATCCCACGCATGCTCAATGGGATTTAGATCTGGCGATTGAGCAGGCCAGTCTAAGGCCCTAACATTATGTGTATGTAACCAAGCTGCTACCGTTCTTGCCGTGTGTGCCCGGGCATTGTCGTGCATGAGCAGGAAATCTTGCCCCATTTGTGTTCTGTGGAGCAAGATTACGGGCCCCAGCACCTGTTGGACGTATCGTTCTGCCGTCATATTGCCCCGCACCCAAACGAGATCCGTCCGTCCTCCAAGACGAATTCCTGCCCAAACCATAATTGTTCCTCCTTGGTATGGGTGAACTTCATGAGGGTTCTGGAGACGGCTCCATCGTCCAGGAACTCGCCAAACACGCGTCCTTCGTGAATCTGGATGGAAGCCGAACCTGGATTCATCCGTGAACAGCACATTGGACCATTGGTCACGGCCCCAGTCCACGTGGTTCCGAACCCATTCTAATCGTCGTCCACGATTGCCTCTCCGTAAAGGTGGGACCCGGAGTGGTCTACGAGAGCGTAGATTGCTTTCATGCAGTCGCCTTCTTACAGTTTGGTCACTCACAAGCACTTGGTGTTCCACTCGCAGCCTTTGGACCAATTGAGTCGCCGTTGCATTTGGTTGCGCAGTAATTTGCAAAAATCGGTCTTGTCTGGGGGTAGTGATGCGACTTGGCCCCCGGTGCCACTCCGCTACTTCACCTGTGGCACGATAGCGTGTCCACAATCTTGAAATTACATTTTGATGGGCCCCTATGGCCTCAGCAACATTACGCTGAACAGATCCAGCTTCCAGCATTCCCACAGCTCGTAACATCTCCGCCCTCGTCAAATGTCGGCGTTGCATGGCTACAATACCTCAATTTTAACTTTATCTTTCGTTTAAAAATGAAAAAAAACTGTAACTAAACGTAATTCGTATTGTTTTCTAAATTTCGCACAAATGAAAATTCCCTCTCCTATACATCAAGACATTTTTATGCCACCGAAACAAAAGAATTTTCAAAAATTTGAATTTGGAATTAGTCTGAGATAAATTACAAACAAATCGGTGTATAAAAGATTCCAATGCGGCCAGTACTTTTCGAGTTATTTAATTGAGTATGAAATATCCCTAGACCGTGTTGATGTGTGTATAAGTGCTACTTAAATTTTGAGTGACGTTTCAGTATTCGGGGGTTAGTAACTTTAAAAATTATTACTGGGAACTTATTTTTTTTTTTGGGGGTGAAAAATCCCGTTTTACGGTAAAACTCAATGTAACGCACTCAAAACATTGTGCTGGTGGATGCATTTAATAGTTAACGGGTTTTGGAGGTATTTAAAGTAAAGTTATGACCTTAAAAACTAATATTTGAAAAAAAAACTTGTGAAAAAGTTGCAACTTTGACCTCCAATATCTCCGTAACTAGTAGGTTCCCACTTCTGGTCCAGAACAAAAAAAATGACGGGGAGATAAAGTGTCTTCCGGCATCGTTAAGGGTCTCTTTACCCTAAAGTTTCTGGCTATTTCCATGGGGAAAAACTCATGCTGTAATTGACTTGTGCAGCCATCCCCGTGACCGGCAAGTTCTACGCCGCCCACGACCAGCTGAAGGACGAGAGCAAGGCGGAGACTAAGAAGGTGGAGGATTACCACGAGAATGTGGCGCAGACCAGAGCCAAGGGACCGCGTAGCAAGTACACGGCGCCGGCCACCGAAAACCAAGTGTAACATCACACTAACATTATAAATGCGGAAGTTTGCTTGTGTGTGTGTATGTGTGTATGTTTGTTTCTCTTTCACACAAAAACTACTGAACGGATTTGGATGAAAAATTGCACACAGATAGTTTATAACCTGAATTAACACATAGAATACTTTTTATCCCGGTAGTATGATCCCGTGGGACAATTATCTTATTCGACGAGGGCCAAGCCCCGGGCATAAACTAGTGCTACTATAAGAGGGTGACCAGTTTCAGAGAGAGATATTGCGTTGGATAAGATATATTCGCTTTCATTGTATGTACACATAACTCATTCTGGCTTATTTAGTTGTTCCCGGCTGTCATTTGTAGATCTTTGACAGTCGTTACAAGTCGTCACTGGCCCTAAAGTCTTACCAAGGGGAATCGTATTACCCAGTACTAACTGGGTTGTGGAGGTCAGATAGGCGGTCGCTCCATGTAAAATTCTGGTATTCAGCTACATTCGGTTAGACTGAAAGCCGACCCCAACGTAGTTGGGAAAAGGATAGGCAGGTGATGAAGTGTGAGTATCAAATATTTTCTCTTTTGTTTCAACATTGGTTGAGCATGAGGTCCTGGATTCGATTCCCGAACAGTGTTATTGGTTTAACAAGAGTTGCTCTGTAACAGCCAGAAGGCCGAATTGTGCCCAATTGTCAGCAATAGGGTTGCTCTTTATTACATGGGACTTAAACATAACTGGCGAAATGTGGGTGTACTATACGTACACCACTGCCAAACCTAAGGAAAATACAGGGGTTATGTTCATCATCATTCTCATGACCTCAGACCAAATAAAAAGGTAAGTAAAGACGGAACTCTGCGAACAGCAAAAGTGTGGCCGTCAAATTACGTCTTGCCGTAACCACTCAGACCAAAAAAAACAGTTAAGACAAAACTCTGCGAACGGAGAAGTTAGGCTGGTTTCGTGAACATGTTGTGCATTTATTGAGGTATAGTTTAATTGTAGTTTGATGTAAATGTGTGCATTTGAGCGTGTATGCTCATGAGCGAGAAGTAATTTGCGCTGGCCTCAGTTTATGGTTCGCAGCGCTATGTCTTGGTTTTTTACTTGGTCTGTAGTTCTAATACGTATCTCTGTTGACAGCTCGAAATGACAGTAACTGGGCTCAGTGTCCATCAATTAACTGTCAAAAGGTTATAACCTATGACGTCATTGGTTTACATCGTGGCTGATAGTTTGAAAGTTCGTGGTTGATAGTAGACGCTTTCGTATCGATACTTATATTATTTCGATTACGTGGGCATAGTGAACAACAAATTGATGACAACTCAGTTTGAAGTGGCTTTCGTGAAAGACGTTATACCGTACCCGGGCTGTTAGTCACCGTAAAGTGATATCCACTCAGTGCGATACGTAATACCAATATTATGACATTCTCGGTTGTCATCAAAGTTCGGTGCACAACCGAAGCTTGATAGTCACTGGATATCAGAAAGATACGTAATAGGCCTACTGAGCTGAGAATTGAGATAAGAGCCTACCCTTTTGGGGTCGTCGTAGAATGTCTTCTTCTTCCAAACTTCTCTACTATTACATCAGACACCTCATCCTACCTTTTATATTTGTACCCCGTTCAGGCAAAACATAACTGTGTAATTTGATGTAACATTTTGCATGCCATGTGTGTGTATACTCAGGTTTTGGGATAATAAAAACTAGCTTATCTTATCCTTCACATAGTCCATCCATAGTTTCTTTGGTCTTCCTCTACTTAATGAGTAGAGGAAGACCAAAGAAACTATGAATGGACTATGGATCATTTATATCAAGTTTTATATTGTCTTGTTTGTGTTGTGTGTTAGTGTTTCCTAGTGTGAAGCAACGTGTCTCTTAATAGTACATTACGATATTAGTGCGTTAAGATGGTTATAACATGCGAGGCGGAATTTCAGCCCGAGCCGAAGGCGAGGGCGTAATTAAGCCGAGCATGTTATAACCAATACGCACGTATATCGTACGACGTTTTTTAACACATTTGCGAGGAAACAGAAAAAAAAAACATTTCACAATACAAGTACAAAGAAAAGAAAATTTGAGAAAAATAGCGCGAAGATTATTTTCTACCGTGGCTGCGTGAAAATGTTGGCAAAGACGCTAGAGCATGCAGCCAAGTTTTTAAATTACCGAATAAACTGTTTTTATTTTTAATAAACTCATTCTGTGAATGCACACTGTTGCTTTCCCGCCATTTTAACAGCGCGCTAGCGCTCCTACTGACTGGCGCCGCGCGGCGATTAGTACGAAATTTGAATAGCAACAGCGCGCTGCTCACTAGCTGGAGTCGTGCGGCGGCGATCAGTTTCATATTTGAAATGGCAAATAATACTGTTATGGAATTTGTATGGACTATAACTTAACTATTTGCTTTGGTAACACGCGCGTTTTTTATGACCCGCTTTACATATTTAAAACCGGTGGAATTACATCAGCTTTACGAGCAAGGGTGATAAAAAAAAAAAAAAATTGTCAACTTGTTTCAGTTACGGCTGGTATGGCAAGCCGCTCGTGCCCATGAATCGCAACGACAACCGGTTCTACTACCCTCAACGGGAAAGCACAAATACGAAGATCGAAATCATCATCCTCATGTCCAATCCCAAGAATAAAAAGGAATTTTGACCTTATGGAACCTTTAATAGAAACTGAAATAGCGTGAAAGAAAGAAATAGCATAGAGTATAGCAATTTCAAATTAGATGTGGCGAGCACGCTGCGCTAAAGATCACCTAATTTGGAAGCATCATAAACTAAATATGTGCCAAAAGTAATTTATTTCGGAACAACATAAATTGCGTAAAAATTTGTAAAATTAACTGTATAATAAAACAGTACCACTAAAACATGTCAAAGATAAAAAAAAAACATTAGTAATTCACATATAGAATAACAAATTCAAAACGATAATGATAAAACAAAACGTCAAAAAATGGAAAAACGAAAATCAAATAATTATATAAAGATCAAATTTTCTATGAATAATGTAAAAAAAAAACAAATAGTGTTAAAAAGATAAACTAATTTCAGTCATCTAATTTTCTGTGAATAATAAAAAAAAGAAAAAGAAAAAAAAAGAAATTGTTTTTTAAAGGTCAGTAATAATATGTCATCTAATCAGATAATACAATAGTAAAAAATAGAATGTCAAAGATAAAGAGCTTGGAAGATTTTTGTATGACACCTGGCCGGCCTAACTTCAGCCATTTTAATTTTTGTGTGTGCACGTTTCCGAGATACTGATAACATCTTCAGCACAACTTTGATTTGATCAGACACGCATAAAACGTGTATCAATGGGGAAGGCTTGTCAAAACTGATTGTAGATGGCGCGTCGATAGCTTAGACCCAATCTGACCAATGAGGTCAATCTATTTTGAAATATAAAATTACATTGACTGATTTTCAACCAATGACGATGTTTGGTTCATGCGCTGCTAGCGCCATTAGTTCCACCAGTTGCCCACCCCATTGATTACACACAAGTTTTGTCTGAAACAAAATGTTCTAAAGTGTCGCGTTTAAGAAAAAAAATGGCGGAAGTTAGGCCGGCCAAAAATTTCAAACCCCTTTTATAATTATAATACTCATAAAATAGGGTGACCTTAATTAATATCAAAACACAGAAAAACAATGACATAAAAATATAAAATATCTCATAAAATAAGGTAAACTTAACTTTTAAAAATGGTTAATAACATAGAGTAAACTTAACAAGAAATGGCTTATACAATAGAAACTTAATTATTATAAAATTATAAAATAAAAAAAGGCTTAGACAAAAATTTACAAGAAATGTTGTAGGTACCTAAATTCATTGCCGATGCATTGGTTTCTTACTCGTATAAAAATTCAACATTCTTGTGTAAGAAACAACTAGTCGCTTTTTGAAAAGATGAAAAGGCTATGTCAAATAGGAAAATAACACAAAAACCACTAGTAGTCCCGCGTAATAGACAATAATAATTATTATACCATGGCGGTAAAAATATACAGGATGAAATTTTTCAATGCCACCTGGAGGGAAAGTACTCTAAAACACTGCTTTAAGCTTTCACGGTTCATAACTATACTTAAAATGTCACTTACGGGATATCTTTCGTATTTCAACGCTGTTGCAAGCGCCATGATCGGGGGTTCGCGGGTTCGCGGACACGCGATCATGGCGCTTGCCTTTAATTTTACTCAAAGGAAACATTCCTTTGTTTTTAAAAAGAAACAAATCTGCATTTACAGATTTTCGTAAATTCCCGTGTCACACTCGGAAATCGAACTGACTATAGTTCGAAAAATACAATATCAATCGATAGGGGCAATCATACCTATGGATCAAATCTCTCTAACAAACATAATAAATTAAATGAAGGGTAAACCATGAAATCTAAACTCATAAATTCAGTGGAATAAGATAAAGCACTTTTACTCAAAGGTCCATCCGATTACTTGTGTAATTATCTTACAATATTTTTGACGTCATTGTGATGTTAAAATGACGAAGAACTATTTAAATAGGTTGCAATTTCCACGTGTTTGTTTGTGCAAATTGTAATCTTCTTTCTTCAATTGTAAAGGTCCATCCTTTGAATAAAAGTGACTTATCTTATTGAATTTATCCCATTGAATTTATAACCTTAGATTCATGGTTTTCCTTTCATTTAATTTAACATGTTTGTTAGAGAGATTTGTTTCATATGATTGATCCTATCGATTGATGTCAAATACGTAGGTACGTGTTACTTATTCGAATTTTAGTCGGTTTGATTCCTGAGTGTGACAAACGAATTTTCGAAAATCTAAGAATGCAGATTTGTTTCTTTTTAAAAATAAAGAAAAGTTTCCTTTGAGTAGAATTTGCTAACGCCAGTATTTAGAGTACTTTCCCTCCAGGTGGCATTGAAAAATTCCACCCTGTATAACCACTTAGCCAAAGAATTTAGAGGTGCTCCAGATTTAGAATTTAATAAAAAGCTATATAGCTGGTTGTGTGAGTAATGTTTTTATTCCATCAATGAATATTTTAAGTATAAAATGTATAACATTTCTACTATAATTATTATGACATCTGCTTACATATTGACATTAGATATTTACATAGTATTGAAACATTTTTCATTATTCTTGCTATTTACTTTCGTATAATTATATTGATCGCTATTTTTAATATAAATTATTATTTTTAAATGAATTTATTGTATTTAATTTTAATTTTATTAATTGCATTGTACCTAATCTTAATTTAAATTATGAATTGATTACTAGTATTTTTATGTTATTTTTAATTACTAAATGTGTACTGCATGCTATAAGTGCCGATAACCAAGATGTAAAATCAAAATATTTGTACGGCTGAAATACCGAATATAGTGAAACCTGAATATAGTGATCCTAAGAACTGATGTTAGTTACCTATATTTTTGCAAATAAATGTATCATTTATTCATTGCTGCGTTATATCTTGCCAGTGGTAAGCTGGGATTTGCCACACAGACAACTCCTTCCCTGACCAAACTAACTGCATTGAAACTATGACCGTATTTACCACTGATTAAAGTGGAAAATTGTATGAATATCGGCGCGGACATCAAGCGTCGCGTCGCGCCTGCTCGCGATTCAGTCGCGCGCCTCCTCGCGCATGCTCGGGAGTCCTAGACAATACCCGAGACTACGCGAGCAAGAACTGACGAGCTTTAAATACAACCGAATTTCAAGTTTTTCGTGTATGCTCGCGTAGACGCGTCCTCGCGCTGTCTGAAGCCTTGTCACGATGTCGCACCGTCTCGACGCACCTTTCTGCTCTTGGTGTCGATTGCGACCAGATTGGAAGCCCTGCGCGAGGATTTTTCCGTTCTGTCTGAACTGACCCAAAGTCGCTTTGTACTTTCACAGCGATTGGCTGGCTTACGTTTCCTATTTCGCATCGTTATCGCCACTGAAAGCCCGAAGGGTTTTTCAAATTTGATAGCTGAGTAGAAACGCACTGACAGATGGCTTGCTTAGCGACTAGAACCTTAGCGAGTAGCGTGGGCGCCGGATTATTTCCAGGGGCATTATCAGTTCCATGAAAACAGAAAATTGTTTGCACTCCGCCTCAGATATGTTATACTTTCGTTTGTCAATTCGTACAAGGAGTAACTTTGTCGATTTACACAGCTAAGCGTAGCGAGCATAGAAATGTTAACACCTTCCTCGAACTTGATAGGTTTTCCATTGGGTTAATTTTGCCTATTAATAAAGAAAACCTTAGCGAGCCTTATATCGAAACGAGCTAGAATAATTTAGGAGATTCTTGGATAAATTAGGTTATTTTTGTTGTTCACACAAATGTGAATACAAACAGTTGTTCAGGACCTGAGTTGGTACTCTGTGACAGCTATGTCGAGGCGAAACAAAAGACAGTGCATCAAAACCAAGAAAAATCACGAGTCGACGTAAAGGGACTCGACGCAGGGGGAATGATTCGTCCAATATGATGGTCTGAGTCACCACACAAGAGGTTATGCGTTTATTATTTTACACCTACTAGCACATTGGTCACGAGTAAAAAGAAACGCAGTATTTATGTTCCACGGCTATTGTTTATTTATTCATCTGATTTCTTATCGTCGGTCGCATACTGGTTCCATTTGCGTGGACATTTCTTCTTGTAATCAGAATTGTGTAGCGGACTTAAGTGTGCTGCTGCCACGCGGTCCCTGGAAGAATTTAATATACTTAATGGTTTTATCCCCCGTTTCTTCACCGGGGAAGAAAAAATAATAAAATTGTTCTCCCTTGGTTCTGGTTGCAAAGGGAATATGTGTGGTGTTCCAATGTCCTAGTATTGTAACAATGATACAGGTTAATGTGGCGACATTTGTTGATGATGATGATACAGGAGAAAAGACGAGAGTGGGGCAACGTCTACTTTTTTTTAATGGACTTGTCTGGGAACGATAAACTCAGAAACTATGACTACAACTTTAGTTTTAAAAATATTATTTTATGCAAGGCGTTGAAGTTGTCATTCCTCATTCAAGTCTTCGTACATAACAAACTAGTGTCACGCATGGTTGATGGTCCGGGCGTCGTCATACACTAATTTCAAGTATATTCTACCACAAGAAACACCACAAAAAACTTACATTTGAATGCTTTACTGTGCCTCCTATCAGTGTCGGCGTCCAGTCCCTATAATGTGCGACGGCCTAACTACCTACGTTCGCCGGCTCTGCTTTCGCCACATAGCACATACAGACGACGACTTTCCTCAAAATGAATCCATCGCTGTAAAGGCTGTTTGTCCGCCACTATTGGCCAGTTAAAATCGCCTGTAGGTACTCTAAGATCACCATCAGGTCCTTGGAAAGTTCAAAGTAGTTATTGTTTCTAGAACCTATTCGCCAACTCTGTATTTATATAGCAGTTTTTCTGCATAGATTGGGATCTATGTAGAAACTCTCTGTACTTAAAAATCATCATCATATTCTTCGGCACGTCTTCTTCTTCCATAATTTTCTATTACTCGTCATCTCATCACTTCTTTTCATGCCATATCATCCTTAACCCTTCGTCCGACCGAATCGGTCTGATGCTATTGTTTAACTATTGAGTCTACTTCACTATCAGTAGAAGGCACAGTCCATCCATCGTTTCTTTGGTCTTCCTCTACTCTTAAACCCATCCACATTCATACTCAAAACTTTCCCATACCCAAAAAAAAAACAATAAAAAAAAAGAAATCTACTTACGCGAATTCCTCGTAAGTCTTGGCAGAGTGGATGGCATCACACTTCACGTCGTTCACCTTCCAGTGGCGCCGGTCCTGTTCCACGGAATCCTTCAACTGACTCTCAATAGCCGCAAAATCGTCTGCACTTAGCGGCTTATCCATTTTGAAAGCTGAAGATTACTCGGTATTTTTTGCCACGCCTCAAACGAATCTATCAAATTGTATTTTAGTTTTAATTCGTAGTATAGTTGAAATGGCTTGGGGTGGTGTGAGAGGATGATCGGTTCTCGGACTATTTTATTCACAATCATAAAAGGTAACATGGGTTATGAAATGGTGATGATAATGATGGGGTTATGGTCAAGGATGGTGGCGGTAGAATTGCACAATATTGACTGAAATCATTACCTCTTCGCAAAATGTCGATGTCAGTAATATTGACGTAACAGATGGTTGGTTGGTTGCCATGGAAACAGTTTATGTTTTCTTAATGGTAAATGGCATTCTCAGTTCAAACCTACTTCGATTTCTAAATAGCGGGTCTCCATGGCTACTGAATAAGGTAGGTTACGCAGTCATAGCAAAATGCGATAGCGCGATCCATGGCTGAAGGCGAATAAGTTTACCCAACAAACTCGAAACTGTTACGTCATCAGTAATCCATGCTGAGATAGGGGCCTTTTGGCTTAGTACAGGACCAATTTAATTTCATGTTTTTTTTTTTTTTTTTTTTCTTCTCATTTTTCTGTTATTTTTTTTTTTTTTTTATTAGCTGTACTGTTATTTTAACCATTATAATTGTGTTGTGTCCTGTGCGGGCTAATAAATGTTTTTTCTTTCTTTCTTTCTTTAATCATCAAAGAACAAGTTTTTCCTCATATCCAAAAACCACTCTAGAAGGTGTCTGTTGAGATGACGAGTAATAGAGACTTATGGAAGAAGAAGACATAATGCACCGACCTCAAACAAATTTTGATAATAAGGGCTGGAGAATGTTGATGTTCTATGGTGTACAAGTGATTAACAAACACAACAATAGTTCCATCATGGAACTGTTAATCTTACTAGTGGTAACGAAGTGGAACTAGGAGTAAAATAAAAAGTTGTCTGTAAAGTCGGTTTACGGACGATAATCATAGTGATTTTAACTTAAAAAACAAAATTTCATTCCTCTTTTCGCCCCCATGACTACCCTTAAGTATTTAAATTCTAACAACACCGTTGCGTTAGCTTCCAACCACACGCCTAGATAACCAATTTTGTGATTTTTACTTCGAAAATTAAGGACTTTCCATACACAACTCCATCCCCTTTTTTAACCCTTTGATGCTGAGACACATATAAATTAATTTTCAATCATCAGCCTAAACACAAAATTTTAACATCCTAACTTTAAAACTGACGGACTTTCATACAAACTTTCATCCCCTATTTAACTCCCTTAGGGATTCAATTTCGAAAAATCCTTCCTTATTCCTTGTCTACATTATAAAGGGAACCACTGTGTAAAATTTCAGTTTTCTAGGTTCAAGGGTTTGGGCTGGGCGTTGATCGCCTGATCGGAACGGTGTGACACTTTTTCATGCGTGCAGCCGGTGTTCATCGATTTATGAAAACGTTATCACGTCAAAAACTCAACATATGTTCCATCATTTTCAGATTCTTACAAAATGGAACTAGTGATTAAAAAAATCAACAGTAGCTCCATCATAGAACTGTTAATGGTATTATAGACAATAAAAGGTAACATATACTTACATACGTGGAATAATTTCAATCATAACACGGGCAAAGCCGGGGTCAATAGCTATAATTTAGTATATTTCACTTCTGAGATAATATTATAAAAAAAATCCCTTTATTCCTATAAATCACCGACCAACGACCAACCGACTGGTTAAAAGTGCAAAAGCAAACAAAATGCACTAGCGCGATAATGTGTGGACTAACTGATTGTAACGGGATGTTTTACAAACAAACGTCTCATGTTGTAACACGATCGATCAACTGTGGACGCCTGGAAAATATTTCTCATTGATTCAAGTTCATTTCCATTCAAGTGCCCTTTTTATGTCGCTATTTAGCTTATGTATAACCCTGATAAACGTTTGTCTTGTCCAACAGTAACAAGAATTTGTGTGGTAAATATCAGTAAAAACCCGACTACTGAATCAAATGTAGCCTATGTTACCCGGGCCATAATAACGAATCGGTTGACACTTTTTTTTTTCGGATGTGAAATCATCAAATGACTTCTCCCGCTCTGGGCGGAGCAGGAGGGAGTGTCAGACTTTTACTGACTAAAACCCATCCATGTTCCTTCATCGCCCTTTGTGTTCCGGGGCCACGGTATCTCTTTCGAACAGTCCCGCAACCCCGGCAGGCATCGGGTCCTTGCGGGCCCCTTCCTTTTTGCTGACTCTCTTTGAAGCGGGCGTGGAACACGAACGCGCCGTCGACACGGCCTGTCGTTATGAGACGGACGAACGGCGAGCTAGCCCATAGCCCACCATACACAGGCCCGCGTGACGGTGTGGCCTGCGATTAACTTTGCCCGACCTGGGAATCAAACCCAAAACCTTGCGCTCTCGACCACCAGACTAGGCAGCCGAGGCAGCCTATACCGAAACCGGTTATAAACTGTTTCACCTAATTAAACATGACCTGTCATGGGAATTAAGTAATCAACCCAACTAGGAGCCTTAGCATTCGCGCCTGCTACTACAGATCAACGACGATAATTTGTCTGTTTTCTGTATGGCCGCTGTTGATATTGATATGCACTGCCTCTTCTACTACTAAAAATGAATATGTACTTCATTTACATTAGCCCCTCTTCTTAAAACTTGTTAAAATTTAAAGCATCTCTATGCTGTTGGAAAAGAAGTAGGTAACAAACTTACAAACCAACACGTGACCAAGAAATCAGAGGGCGGATAGTGACGCGCGACGCGACGCGCCTTTACATTACTAAGTATACTTGATAACATGATATGAATATTTTACATTATGCATGTGCATTTTTGCAGTATATTGTGCATTGGAAAGCATGTTAATTATGTAAACTATGATCATCATGCTCATCATCATCATCATCATAACAACCAACCAAGTTATAGTTAACATAATTATCACGCTTTTAAAGCAAACTATTTCTGGCCTTTCTTCACAAAGTCGAAAGAAAAAAGATGCTGAAGGTCACCGGCATTGTGTCATAATCAGCATTTACAGTCCCCACTGCTGGGACATAGACCTCCTCGCTCGGAGGCAAGAGGGAGTGAACCGTGATCCACCACGAGGGTCCAGCGAGGTTTGATGGTGTTATGTATTACGTCTTCGTAATTTTGGATTTCACATCCTGGTTTAACAAAACACATCACGATCATACGGCACTTTGTAAACATGCCCGATAAAACACTCTGTTGTGCGACCATTATACCTTCTCACAATACAGTAATTTAACTATTCCATAATAACGTGTTTTAAGACCATTCCATATAACTTAAGTGAACTGAGTGGTTGCGTTTGTTCTTAGTGTGACAAGTAAATAAGAGTTTACTGTTTTCCCCAATATTTTACAATGTTCGGAAACAAATATTTATGTGAGTCATTATTTACTAAGTATATTTATTTTGTATACTCGTACTCACATTTTATCAAATATTTCAATCTATTTTTTTTTTTTTTTAAATAACAACATCAACAGAACATCCATTTATTTTCAGGCTACTATTATGGCCCATAGATATAGGTACCCTAAAGACTAACATAGGTAGGTACATACCATAAAATACAATTTGTGTTAGTAAATTGAACCTAAAACTATGTTAGTAACACTTCACTTGAGCACTGTCACTGTGCGTTCATGAGGCACTTGCCCGTGGAAGCGACGGAACACCACAAACTACGGCCAAAAGTCCTCCTCCACGATGTCCTCCGCTGTAGTGGTTTAGTGTAGGCGAGAGATGTACACCGGAGTGTTCGGCTTCGCGGCAGGAATAGGCACGTTGGGCTCCGATGGAGCCGTACCGCAGCGGTTCTTATTGGTACGATGACGACGCCATTTCTGGCACGGGCTTCCAAGCGGGACCAGTTATGCCCGTGACTACGCGAAATTGCCAGGAGTACGTCGAGATTTTGCAGGCGCTATAGAAAAAAATACATATTAAATAGTAGCCCACCAGCATCGGGAACATAATCCGACCTACCCTTCTGGGCTCTTGAGAGAGGAACCTCCCGACAATAGGCGCCGTGTCCAGAAGTACTGCTTTCTGAATGAAGTCCTTGATCCGGCTGCCAAGCGAAAGCCTCCTCAGGTGTCGGTTGAGGCTATCGGATATTGGCTATTAAGCCATTGGCCGATACGACTAATTATGAATTTGTTCTGTATTGTTATTTGCGAATTCTGTAGGTATGGTATTACCCAGTACTGGCTTGTGTGGAGGTCAGATGGGCAGTCGCTTAATGTTAAATACTGGTATTCTGGGATCAACACAGTTAGGAAAAGGCTGAACATATTATGATGATGAGTTTGGTCCGCGCTATGACGACGCTAGGTAGAAGATATGTCCTCACATTTTAATTTTATCAACAGATCAGGCTGTGCTCTCAGTAAACTTGGCTTGCTGTGTTTGCTACGTAAACTTTAACATGTTTCAAGGGTTTCATAAACATACAACAGAAACTCAGAAAAATATCGGATTGTATAATAAGCGAAGCTACGATGTAAGTCTTGACAGTGACATGGATTATGAGGACACCAACTCGACAGTTTCGACTCCAGTCACCAGCTCGGCAGTTCCCACTTCAATCACCAGTTCGGCAGTTCCCACTCCAATCACCAGCTCGGCAGTTACCACTCCAATCACCAGCTCGGCAGTTACCACTCGAGTCACCCCTAAAAGAAGAGAAATTAATTTTATACCTGCAAATGATTTTGTAAGTACGACTGTCTTTTTTATTTCGTCGCTAATACTTTCCTAATTTCAGAGTTTTTGGCCAACCTTCTGTGAGACGCACCAGAAGAAAGAAAGCACTTTTTTAAGAAAGTGTTTTTTTGTGAAGTTTCCAAATACAAATGCCGAAACCTCTTGAATTGAATAGTTCTTCATATCAGCCCCCAGGAATCCCCAAAATGTTCAACATCGCCAACCCGTCCGGTAAACTATTGAGTTGGTACAGTTCCACTTCACGTCAGACCATGCGAGTGGTACTGACCTATAATAGTACCTACTTTCTTCAGAATTCCAATAGAAAAGGAGGCCAGCTTATGCTGGTTTTTTGTTACCTGACGTGTATACTGCCTGTACTGTACATAGAAAATACACGGAAAATATTCTAATACATCTTCAATTTCAACAGTTCCAGCCTACAACAGAAAGCGAGCATAAGAAACCAACAGTTAATATGAAGGAATTCAACATAAATTGCCCGGAGACCGAGCACCCATTAAGCCTCGGGACCTATGAGATCCCGACGCAGCGAGACCTGGTTCTCTTCACGCAGAGAACCCTACTGAGTATGTTCAACAGCTACCATGAGAAATCACTGTTGTTACTTAGAGATATTAAAGAGGTGCGTAGCTTATGAGGTCACAACTTTTTGCCAACCAACGGTCCAGGAGGTCTACTCTCTAAGTCCTTTAACGAAGATACGGGGCCCATCCGAAAGTACCTTACACTTTAAAATAAACCCTTCTCTCTAATATTTTCGGTTTCATGAGTTTTGAAAACACAGGAGTAAGGACAGATGACCAATCGTGTTGACATTCACTTTTATGTTTGGTCCAATAACTGTTTGATGAAAAAGTCATTCAATGGGGTTAGATGAACTTAGAGGTTTGTATTGATGATTTTAATGATTATAATAGGCATGACGACAGTATCAAAAATATGAAAATCTATCTAGTCCGTCAGCTATAGTATTGGAAATTAATGGACACGTATTTTTTCTTTTTGTGAATCAATGAAAAATGACAAAGATAAAACGCATCAAAATTCAGGAGTGGGGGCTCGTGACGTCAGAACTAGCTAAAAATTATACCTAGGCGTGACGTATTGAGAATTTTAAAAGCGTCATATTTTCGTCAATTTTGGTTTACATAACAAAAGGAAAAACACGGGTCAAATAATTTTTGATAATCTAATTGACGGACTAATTAGTTTTTTTTTGTCGTCTCGTCTATTCCATGCGTGTTACTTACGCCAATCATGTTTTCATCAACATACAACCTGACACTGATCTGCAAATTACAAAAAAACGTAAGAAAATTAGAATTTCGAGGGCAACCCTGGCGCTTCCACCACAAGATTATACCTTAAACATGTTGATTTTTACAAGAGCCTTGTTTTTATGAAACCTGCACTGCAAGTACGTAGCAATCGATAACGATCGAATCGATACGATTCGATAAATTCTACTTTTCGATTGGTTAAAAACTCATTTTATCGAGAATAACTGTCAGATTTATCGAATCGTATCGAATCGAGTGCTACGTACTTGCACTGCTGCATTGCTATTCACAAACGCTTCGATTCAATTTTCATTCGAGTAGTCGTATTCTATCTTTTTTAGGGTTCCGTAGTCCTGACAAGGAACCCTTAATTATGTAGTTTCGTCATGTCCGTCTGTCCGAGGTTTTGCCAAGAGACCGTTAGTACTAGAAAGCTGTAATTTGGTAGGGGTATGTGAGTATATCAAATGGTAAAATAAAATTTTGGAAAATATTTTTTTCAATATTCTTCCTCGAAAACTGATTCTTATCGCACTACGGTTAGGTTCAACATGCAATGTATTTCACACGCGTGAGATTTTTTTCATTTTCCAATACGTGTGCGCGAATGAAAATTGCCACAGATAACTATATCTATACTTAGTCCAAATGGGGAAGGCTGGTCAAAGCTGATTGTAGATGGCTTAGACCCAATCTGACCAATGAGGTCAATCTATTTTGAAATATAAAATGACATTGACAGATTTTCAACCAATGACGATGTTTGGTTCATGCGCTGCTAGCGCCATTAGTTCCACCAGTTGCCCACCCCATTGGTCCAATGTCTATAGTCGGAGGTGAATGTTTTTTTTTTAATTTCGGCAAAGCAATTTTGCGTCTTTACGGCGTAAATATTTTTTGAATATTTAAATTGTGTTTAAAAATAGAATATCCTATATAAACATGATTATTTAAAACTAATATTTACTTTTATAAACAAATTAAGATTTATTTGTGTTCTGAATTCAAAAATATAAAAAAAAAACAATTTTTTATTAGGCTGTTTACCGGCTTCATACCTTTGCTTCTCTCCTTCAACCTGGCGAAAGCAAAGCGCGGAAAAAATATTTTCCGTTCTTTTATTTTTTTTCTTCAACAGTGTATTCATATACGTCGTTTGATACACGTGGACATTTGTTATTGCAGTTCTTGGCTCAAAAACACCCTCGCCTACGGCTGGTGTGTTATTTCCGCCTCGGATGCTATAACAAACTTTCTCCACTTGTATTTACTCCCCTACATGTGAAGTCCTCCCCCTTCGTGTGGGGTATCGTTGAATGTCTTTTAAAATGACTTAGGGGTTGATTGTACTATTTTTTGATTTAATGCTCCATTTACTCGCTACTCGACACGCACTTGGCCGGCTTTTTTTTGCATTACGAAAGCGAGCGAGATATACATACGACTTTCCGAATAGAAGCGTTTGTGAATAGCTATGCTGTTCTTTGGCCCATATGTAATAGCTCAAGTTGGCAGTTTGGGTACAGTATTAATTACCTACTGCTTTTACATAACATCACGCATTTAATCCGCGAAGGGAAAGGCAGAGGTGCACCTAATAGCACACTCACATTTCGCCATTCATGTTTATGTACCACTCCCATGTAGGTAATAGGGGGCGAGCATATTCCACCATCAACCGGGCACAAACCCGGATTATGTGGCTGCTACTGAGAAATTCCTGACGGGAAAACCCAACCCGACCTGGGACTCGAACTGACCTCGGCTCTAGATAGAGCGAACACTAGACCATCGATCGACGCTTGTATCTACTGTTTTCTTATTTGAAACCAGTTTACAGGCTACAAGAGCAACGGCGGCAGTCGAAAAGAAGTGCCACGGCAGAGGAAAAGGATTGATTTACAAGCAATGTGTGATTCAAGTCAACAAGAAGTTTGTTACCGTCACCAAGGGATTAGTGAAGACCCTTGAACGCCAGGAGGCGGAAGTCATCGCTTTGACAGAGGTATTCCTATCCAATATACATATGATGTTTTACCTTATAATACCGTTATTTCGCCCAACACCTGGGGGCCTGGGCCTATCACCACAAAAATTGAGCTTCCATCTCATTGCAACAATAAAATAAGTTTTAAATAGTATTGCGAAATGCACTCCCTGATGCCCAAGCGCCTGCTCTATCAGCCCCTATTCTCTAGATTAATTCTAACGTTTCAGGCTAAAATATGCGACTTGGCATCCATGAAAACAAACCCCATACTGCTTATCAAAACATTGGCCATGGACGAAGCTTCGTTGACGTTCGCTTTGCCAGCCTTTTTAAGACTACTCGGTGGATGTAGCGATCATTGCAATAAGTAAGTACGAGTATGTGAATATTCGCACGAGATACTCGTACCTTATAATTTCTTAAACATAACGGTAATTTTACAGACCGGCTGCGCCTGACCACCGTCCAAGGCTACGTAAAATGACCGATCAAGAACTAGTTGTAAGACATTTCCTTACAAACAAAAATTACTACCAACTTTTAAAGGACAAGACGTATGTGTAAGGATAACAGAATGCAGTACTGGTAAACTGGATGCATTCCAAGCATTCATCGCCAATGAACGCACCCACTACGATCGATGGAGCTTTGCCGTACTCCGCGTGCCACAAGCTAGATGTCGCTAGTATCAATGAACTTTTGACGTGAACTTGATTGAAACTTAGAATAACTTATCCAAAATATTCTAAGCTTTTTGTGATGTGAATAGTGATAACCGTGAGAATATATGTATAAATAACAACTTTTTTATAATACAATGCGTGAGAAATAGACATGTGTTTGAAATCGTAGAATAATACATCCTGGTTGCTCCTTTTAGAACCTTGACCAATTCTTAGGAAAAGGTATGTTGTGTTATTTACTATTAGAATAAGCATTATCTGGGAAAGTGAGTTGAATTCAACTTAAATGTTATCAGTAATGGTACGCTTAAAGTTAATTATATCAGTTTACGAGTCGGCGAAAGTCATATTAGGCCCACTTTCACGCGCGTATCAAGTTAGTAATTACACGTTGATATGATCGGTTTCCTCAAGTGAACAACATCATAAAACCTGCAAGTGTCACATTCGCATGTAAAGTAACTGACTGTTATCAATATTTGCCACATAAAAATACTTTTGATTTGAAGTTATATTAACTTTTCAGGAGTAATTTAGACATAACTTATCTACCTGTCTGGTAATGAAAACATTTAGTTTATCCCCTCTATAGACAATACACAAGTCTAATTTCAGGTATTTATCAATTTTCTGTCACAGAAAACAACATCATAGAAAAGTTTTTTTTAACTCAAATATTTACCCATGCCCTGCAGAAAGTTAATAATTTAATAGAAAGCAAGACAGACTTTGGCTTGGTCACTTCAGCTCACTTGTAAGTAGTGATGAGTTGAGTAAGTGCTTATACATAATACTTTTACCATAACATAGTCTATAATGCAGTGCCAAAATTAAGTATTATAGCCGCTTTGTTTGTTTCCCTATTTACCAAATTGGTGTTTATGTCTGCCCACTTGTAGAACAATGCAGATGCTGTGGGATGATCCTCACTAGCTTGTTAATAAGGGGAAATATCTCATACGAAAGTGTTAATATTTACCCTCTATCTATGTAGGTCCTCTTATTACCGGTTTCAGGTTTTGTTTATCTGTAAAAACCAACACATAAATTGGTCAACAGACTGCCATACTCACGTTAATTAAATCATGTTAAGTTTAGTAATTTTAGTAACGATAACCAATTAAAATTGACTTTTTGGAACTGATATTCGAATTCATCTCTATCTGAGATATTGAACATATCATCAGGAGCAAATAGGGAGGCATGCTTATCTTGGTTCACATCACTCCTTTCCAAGATGCGACCATGGCATAAGTAGGCCCTGTTGCTATTCCACTGGCAAAGTAGGTGACATTCATCTTGTAAACAAAGATGTGAATAAAGATAGATCTATAAACAAAGATGTGAATAAAGATAGATAAACAAAGATGTGAAAAGTGTTAGGTACTAGGAATGCCTACTAATGAATGAGTTTGTTATAGTACATAGAGGTCAAAATTATCAATGCAATGTGTTAGTTGTAAGAATGTTGCGGAAATAAACCAAACTGTCTGAGAAAATAATGTTTCATAAATACATAAAGTCAGCCTTTTTATTCCCGAGATAGAAATTATAGAATACAACTTGCATCGGGTACAGGTACAACACCTAATAATTTAGTATTTTAACATTTAACATGCACACCAGTTGCTAAAAGTTCAAATAAAAAAAAATGTTACAATCAATTTGTAAAACTAAGTTCTTTAATAGATTCAAAGTTACAATCCATGGCTTTAATTAATAACATTTGCACTATTGAAACTTATTTTAAATTGATTTAAAATTACAATAATCAGCCTTAGTTTAACTGTAAGTAGGTATTCCACTTACTATATAAATAGTGGAAGTATAATCAGGGTAATATTTAACTTTTAAAAAGATTATAGTGATGCTTAAATAATAGGTATAATATACAGCATATACATTCAGTCAGAAAATTTAAAAATAGGGTTATATTGATAATTTAATCTACCTATGAATTCTGTATCCCCTGATCTATCCACAAAGTAGACACAATAGTTAAACAATGGCATCCCAACCGTATTTATATCAATTACACATAACACTCTTTACAATTATTTAACATCCATATTATGTTTGAAACACATGAGAGTACTGTCTTTATACACAATGGAAGGGACAGCGATGAACAAGCAGTTACCATGTTTTCATTACATCAGTCCAAACAAAATTTTCATTGGTAATAAAAAAATGCATACATTTAGCTACATTCAAAAACAATTTTCTCATAAAATAACAGTTTTTACTTTGAGATAAGACCTACTTTGTAATAGTATGAATTCCAAAACACTATGTTTGTGAAAACTTAAAAAGGTTAATCAAAATCACTTTTGCATGTATATGTTACAGTCAAAATCCTTATGAAGTTAAAATGCGTTTTCTGCATTAAAAATAACTTGTTTTAGAAGGCCTCAGTTGTCCTAGAATTCTGAAAAGGGTCACAAAAAAAACCTAACAACCTAACTAAGTTATTGTTAAAATAGTTTTCACTGGTTAAAAGTAGTTTTGACTGATTAACAGTTTTGACTGTGACATATACATTACATTCCTCATGACTGTACCTACTCACGCATCCTCTTGGAAATCAAATGTGAGTCAAATGTTATTTCCTATGTTTTTTCCTATCACTACGAGACTTCTTAGATTTGGACTTCTTTGATTTCTTCTTATGTTTCTTTTTCTTCTCTCTGTCTGATTCACTGCTCGATGATGATGATGATGATGAAGAACTACTTGTTGATGATGTACTTGATGATCTGTGAACAGAATCAACAGTAATCAATTATAACCATTCACTAGGATTCTTCTAGAATGGATGCAGGCGTACTATATTTGAGCAATTACAGGCAGATTCGTCTATTGATTAATCTTACTGATATAAATGACAGAAAACGGCAATCTAACAATTACTTAATTTCCGAAACGGCTGGACCTATTTTGACGGGACTATTACTAGCAGATACGTGATGTTATAAGGTGTAACATAGGCAACTTTTATTTTAGAAAAATAATTAGGGTTATGTGCAAAAAAATTAAAATCTTTGAAATTGTAACAAAATTTGTTTTAAATGGAGAAGTGCCTGCAATAATGGGGGTTTTTTTTATAGTAATTTCACACAAACAAAGGTCGCGGGCAACATCTTGTCTTCAATATAATCAGTGCAAAACATTGTAATCTGTAGATCTATCTGAATAGTTTTTCTACACATACCTAGACCTCTTCCTTTTCTTCTTCTCCTTTGCTTTCTGTAGTTTCTCCTGCAACTTCTGCCTCAGCTCTGCCTCTCGGAGCCTTTGCAGCGGAGTGGCATACTCCTCCTCAGTGTCACTGCTGGTACTGCTCACATCCAGCACTATCTCTTTGTTAGGGTCCACCTGTGAGCAAAACCATACTTATGCTAACTTTATCTACAGTGTAGTAGATTTAAATATCTCAATAGCAGCTTAGAGTACATTGGAATATCTCAATAGCGGCTAGGAGTCAGGATCTGTGGAAGGTTTAAGGTACAATTTACGTTTTCGTTTGATTTATGGATAGTATTTTGGAGGTCTGGATAGGTCTTATCTCAAAGTAGAAACAGTTATTTCACAAAAAAAAAAAATTTTGTTTAGTTGTTACAATTCATTGCTCTTGAATAAACAACTCTGCATAATTATTTGGGAATCACGTGTGTGATTGTATGTAGGTATGTTATTTCTACATGGTCAGTTGTCATACCTCCATACATGTGAAATTGTATTCTACGGTATTAAAAACTAAAAATCAGCATAAACAAAGTTAAGAGGTTGGTACTTCATCATCAATATGCTTTTCGGCTTCCATACTATCTAGGGTTATTATGAACTCAAGACTTGTTAGCCTTCAAAGCATTTGAACAAAATGGACCAACTATTTAAAACAATGGGTGATCATTGTACATACCACAGACCACAATAGAGATACTACAATAATAATCATATTTTTGAAGTTGATGATGAGTTATTGATGAAGTTCATTTACCTTGATAAAGTTTCTACATTGAAACGTAAGGTGTCCAGCGTAGCCACACTTCTTACACGCCGCCCGAGACGTCTCCTTACCGAACTTATTTACCAAATCTGTATAATTAGACATTATTGTGTACAAAACGCGAAGAAAATAATAAAACCAATTCTCGTAAAAACGAGATATGAAACGTCAACAAACAATGACGTTCCGTTTCGCTTTGTGCTCTAACGGAACGCGTTACTTCATTAAAAATAGTAAGTTATCTCTAAGACGAATAAATATAACCTGTAGTATCTACGGATGTAATATATAATAATTATGCAGTGAATTAATTGGGAGTTTGTGTTATTGGGATTTTTGTTAATATTTTAAATATGAAAAACAAACAACCTCAAAAATGAAACTTTATCTTAAAACGAAACGTGTACGCCGAACGTTTCGTTTCACGTTGTTGGTCAACAATCTTTTCCCCCATATCAAATAAACAACTAAAACTATTTTCTTATTACAGCAAATGACGAAAATTCAAGAACAAATTAAAATCATTTCATCAAAAATAAGGAGTTGAAAGAAATGTTCGGAAATGGCGGAGTTCCTGCCGCTGTGCGACGTGCTGTTCAACGTTATCTCGCTCGCCGGGTACTTTTGCGACGTGGTTTTCGACGTCGTCATGGGCTACGCGTTGCTTGAACGAGGATATAAGGGCACTTTCGCAGCCGCTTTATCTATCGTTATCACTTCGCTGCTTATTTCACAGGTGTGTAGTATTTTTAACGATATGTAGTTGAGAATTTTGTTTTTTATTTGGAGCCTTGTCTTTTCAGCCTTTGAAACAGTTGAATGAACTGGTTTTTGACAAACGTTTTTAGTAAAACTGTGAGCATGATCAAAGTATCAAGCTTGTTTACATACATACGCTTTTCAAATGGGGTTAGGCAGAAACTGCAAAACGTCAGCAGCTGAGATCCTTACATACTCACTATTTCTGCTTCATCCATGTACACACGTAGGCTGATTGCAAATACCTATACTACGCACCTGACCTTTCCAAAGAACAGCTTATTCACATCTATACACTAATATTATAAAGAGGTATAGTTTGTAAGTTTGGATGTAAAGGGGAATTCTCCAGAACTCCTGATCCGAATCCGAAAAATCTTCCACTAATTATAAGTTACATTTCCCCTAGTATCTAAGGCTACATTTAAAAAGTTCCTGTGGTAGATATCTATGCTCAGGAAAAAGCTGCAAAACGGTAGTTTATAAGATTGTTGTTCTTTATCTCCAGGTACTATCCCTCCGCTGGTACCTGCACGTGTGGTGGGCGGGGGAGGGGCGCAAGGGGCGGCCGCCGTGGCTGCCCATCCTGCTGCACTGTCTGCAGCTCGGGGTACTGTGGCGATATGCAAGGCTGCTCGTACCCGTGGAGCTGAGACGGGTGAAGCATCAAGTGCGGGATTTGTGTGAGTACATGTTATTAACAGTGAACTCATTCCAACTGTATAGTGACAACGAATAAACTAGGGTCTCTCCAAAGGATTTCTGAAAGAAAATGCTAGCAAATTTCTAGCACTGTACAGCATTTCACTGATAAAAACTGTTGAGAGGAGCGGAACAAGTCTCGGGTCTATTTCTGTGCTTCGAAGTCTGCCACCCGCCGAACACACCATATGGTGGCCGGATATCGCTGCGCGCCCTCTGGCGTACAATGCACCTGCTGCGGATAGGGAGGGAAATACACACATCAAAAATGTCTAGGGATCAAGCATTTTTATGCGGATTTCTTGAGATTGAGATGTGGCTTTGTAATAAATTTATGATTTTATAAATTTATATGGATCCTTTTTAGTGCATTTCATAATTTGAATCAGGAACTCTCAATCAAATTCGAGTAAAAGATGAAAATAAGCTGTCAATATTTTCCCTATAAAAACATACAACGCATTGAAGACATTATTAGTGCTACTGTTTCCCTACTACTGATTAAAACCAACGTTATTATGGAGCGGCGACGTCATTTAAGCAGGGAAGAAATGCTCAGAGCCGTGGGAATGATAGAAGCTGGTTCCCGGCAACGTACTGTAGCTTTAGCTCTGAATACAAGTCAGAGTGTTATCAGTCGACTTTGGACACGTTACCGAAGCACTGGTACCGTGGCTGAGCGCCATGGAGGACGGTATCGCTGCACCACACGGAGACAAGACCGATACATTCAAATCTTAACTCGAAGAGCTCCAACAATAACCGCCATGATGTTAGCCGTGAGGCTTCATCACTCTTCAGGGAACTTAATTAGCGACCAAACAGTCAGAAACCGCTTGCATGAAGTGAACCTTCATTCCCGAAGACCGCTACGGGTACCACCTATAGCAATGCACAATCGTAGGATTCGATATCAATGGGCTCTTGAACACAGAAATTGGGCAGAAGAACAATGGCGTTTCGTGTGCTTTTCTGATGAGTCTCGTTTTGGTATGAGACCGGATACAAGACGTATACGACACTGGAGAACCCCTGGACGCCAACAGCGATTAAAATCCTGCCAGGAAGTCCATCCTTATAGTGGTGGAACCATCATGGTATGGGCGGGTATTTGGATCGGCGGAAGAACTGAGTTGATTTGGATCAGAGGCAACCTCAACGCTCAAATTTATGCTGAGACGATTGTATCAGACGTCATCGTTCCTCTACAAGTGCAAATCGGTCCCTTATTTCAGTTAATGCATGATAATGCACGACCGCACACCGCAAGAGTTGTAAGACAGACTCTCGCCGCAGCTAACATCAATGTCCTGCCCTGGCCTGCTCAGTCGCCAGACTTGAACCCGATTGAGCATGCATGGGATATGCTACAGAGAAGAGCTCTGCCGAATATGGAGGGTATCCAGTCGCAAGAAGACCTTTTTTTGTTGTTGCAACGAACATGGGCGGCCATTCCACAGCGTGATTTGGATGAACTCATTTTGAGTATGCCAAACCGATGTTCTTGTGTTGTTAGTGTTCGCGGTAGAAACACGGATTATTAATTGTTTAAGTTACCCAATAAAATTTTAAAGAAAACTGTTATTTCAGTCTTTTTTTCGAACTTTAATGTTAGTGGTTCAAATGTCAAAAATCCCTTTATTAGGAAAATGGCAAATTTCTTTATTAATGCAAAGGTGACTTGGTTTATCGTTACTGTGACAAACGAAAACACTTTATTTGATGAATCCTTAAAGAAAATTTTAATTAATATCAATCAGGAGAAAAGTTATTGCAAAAATATATGTTGATCCCTAGATACTTTTGATGTGTGTAGTATGCCCCCATTTCCTTGCAAAAGGAGACGACGACTCTCAAAGTGACAGAAAAAAGTTAATCATGGCTTCCTAACCACAGGCATGCTCCGCCTCGTGCACGCGTTCTGCGAGGCGGCGCCGATGTTGCTGCTGCAGCTACACATTCTGTTGAAGGATACCAACAGGGAACCGGCCAGCGACCTCACTGTCACACCGGAGCCGAGTATCGACGAGCCGTCCGGTAAGGGAAACAAATAACCTCTTGTAAAAGTGCGAAATTAATAAAGCGATGAGTCCTGCAAATAAGCGATCGTCATGTTCTCTCTCATGTCGCTCATTTGCTCGAAAAACATAAAGGCCAAAATCATCATTTGACGACCCGAATGGCGTAGCGGTAGTAAGGTTGCCTTACGTTCTTAGGGTCCCGGGTACGAAACCCGGTAGGAGAAAATGTTTGTGTGATGAGCATGGACATTTGTTTCCGAGTCATGGATATCTACATATAATAAGTATGTATTTACAAACAAAAAGTATCTATGTGGTATATCAACTATCTGGTGTCCACGACACGAGCCTCGTTGCTTAGTGTGGCACTAGATGGCGCTGTGTGTAATGTCTAGCGATATTTATTTATCAGCGTCGCGTCGGTTTGTAGGACGTATTCTAATTCGTCCGAAACCTAAATGCCTATTTTAGCACGCTCAAAATTCATCTGCTTTTCTCAAGCTATATTGGGGTCTTGCTTCCAGTCTAAATACCAGTATTTATTAACATGAAGCGACTGTCTATCTAACCCCTACAACCCAATTACTGGGTAAAAATACGATACCTAAGGTACCTATTTATTTTTTATTTATTTTAACCTATCGGTACCCGAAAGTCTCGTAACTCGTATCATTCTAACTGAAAAAAGTCCGTATCTTAGGCCAATGATACCAGCAACTTTATACGTTTTCAGAAAACAAAGCATTTGTGGAGCTGAACGTGATTTCGGCGTCCTTATCCCTGTTCTCCGTGTGCTGGGCTCTCGCCAGCTTCAGCAAGAACGTGCGGCTACAGAACGTGCACAGACTTGTGCTCACTTGGCTCGGAGTCATCTTTCAGGTAACCATGTTTAACAGCGCATAAGGCGTGCTTGTTTAGGTTGGTCTGTGGATGGGTGACCACCCATTACATACCGAGTTTCCTCCGTGCCTTGGAAAGTACGTTAAGCAGGTTCCGCAGGTGTACTGAACGACTATTTTTAATACAGTTGCGAAAAAATGGAGCAATTTAATAAAATAATCAAAACACAATAAACTCAACTAACTAATCATTTTCGTTCTTATAAAAGTTATAGTACACATGTACATTGAAAATTTTCTGGAAAATGGCGCCAACCGTAGAATATAAGCAGAGTTTTTTTTTTCTTCACCCATTTTGGTAGGCAAAGGGAACTATCCATACAGCTTAGTCTTCAGTAGATTTTTTTTAATGATATGAAATGAAATGAAACCTAACCTAACTCATTCAATTAAATCATTAAATCTGATATTGAAATAAATTAATAGCTTCTTTTTAGAATTATACGTATTTGTATGAATCACAAAAACTCTTTAGTAAAAACTTCATGGTTGGTTTTTCTTTTTAATAGACATTATTTTAACAGTTGGGAAAGAGAACGCACGAGTTCGGGAAAGGTAAAAAAAAGCACTAGTATGTAATAGCCCACATCCCGAACGCTATACGTCCCTGCAATACACCACTTTTTGAACAACTGTATTAAAAAAATATTTTTTCAGTACTCATACTCGGAAAGTAGGTCTAAAGTTGCCTGAGGAGCGGGTTGAAAGTAATACTTTTCAGCCCTAGGGAGAATCGATTTCAACTGACAGCTGTCAAATTATAAAAAAAAAATAGTTTATTTTTCTATTGAACCATGTTCCAACTTTCTATACAGCCACGATGTAAAATTCAAATAACATACAATTAAGTATTAATTAGAGTGAGTGTTTACCTCGGGTTAAAGTCTTATTTAGTCCCTCGAACTATTAGCGCCCTCGCTTCGCTCGGGCACCAAACCCCGTCTCGGGACTAAATAAGTTACTTTCACCCCTAGGGTAACAATGTACTATTTCATCCCTTCTATTCGAAAAGTGTCGTTTTGTTCCCCTTTAAGCGTCTCCACTAGACTTTTTAGCGGGCAGTAATGAGATTTGAATTTGGAACATGAACCGTTCATTGAAATCGGACGAAAATAGAAATAGTATAAATGACTGGCTGTAAGTGTTTGCTGTACGGTGCGAGGGTCAGCACCCGCATTGTAGAAAATATTAAATTAAGAGCTCGCCCACACCATTGTCGCCACGCCCGCGCACATATACTGACATTACAAACACTCAAAATACCGGATGATGGGTATATTAGGTGAACGGAGTAGAAGCTTATATGGCATACCTAGTTTTGTTTTTCTTTTTTCCACAGCTTATAAAAGAATTGATCCATCATCAAAAAACGCTACAAATTTCAAGTAAACTTTTCATATTTATTTTCATAGTTTTTGTTCTTTTAATTTCTCTCTCTTTGTTCTACAAAGAGAGAGAAATTAAAAGAACAAAATCTATAAAATATCGAATTTCAAATCATACGAAAAACAAAGTATGACATTTGCTTCTACTCCGTTCACCTATTATACCCATTTTTTATCTGGAAAGTGATAAATAAGTCCACAACTATATCAATCCCAAATAAAACACACACACAGTGACAATAAATTTTCAAAATTTCACCAGTGTATTAAATCTAAATATAAATTTGTTATTGACCTTTTTTACATTCATGTCATTTTTTAAATTAAACTTATTCGTTTACTTAAAAGTGTCTCTTATTTTGGCCGTGTGGTATCCGGCAGAGTAGAATAGAATCAACCCATTACACTCATGGGTGTCGTATAAGGCGACTAATGTCTGAGGCAGAACACCTTGCGCCTCCGTAGACCAGAGAATGGGCAGCAGCGTTTTCTGTTAGTCTTTCATCACTGCGATCTCCAATCCGCCTGCCAAGCGTGGAGATTACGGCAAATTCGTCCCATCATGGGAGAGGCTTATGTCCAGCAGTGGACTGCTGTTGTGGGCTGTTGTTGTTGTTGTTTGTCTCTTAATTATTTTCTCATAGAACGAGATGAAAAGTAGAGTATATGACTCGAGAGCTAACATATTTTTCCCTCAGGCGATGTACTTTGAATCCCTCGCTATGCTCAGGATTCTATTTTAGAATCCCTCGCTATGCTCAGGATTCTATTTTAGAATCCCTCGCTATGCTCGGGATTCTATTCTAGAATCCTTTGTTTTGCTCTGGATTCAAAATAGCGCCCTCGCCGTAAAAATACAATTTTGCTCCCTTGTCATACAATCTACTATTGTCATGAATTATTAGGAAACTATGATTTTAATTTTCTTTTTTCCGCGCTTTGCTTTCGCCAGGTTGAAGGAGAAGTAAAGGTATGAAGCCGGTAAACAGCCTAATATAAAAATAGTTTATTTTTAATGTTTTTTAATTTAGAACACAATTAAATGTTAATTTGTTTATAAAAGTAAAAATTAGTTTCAAATAATCATGTTTATCTATGATATTCTATTTATAAACACAATTTAAATATTCAAAAAATATTTACGCCGTAAAGACGCAAAATTGCTTTAACGAAATTAAAAAAAAAATCTTCACCTCCGACTATAGACATTGAACCAATTTGGACTAAGTATAGATATAGTTATCTGTGGCAATTTTCAATCCCGCACACTGTTGGAAAATGAAAAAAATCGCACGCGTGTGAAATACATTGCATGTTGAACCTAATCGTAGTGCGATAAGAACCAGTTTTTGAGGAAGTGTATTGAAAAAAATATTTTACCTTACTGTGCTCAATGTAATCATACACGCGGTAGATATCACATTACTTAGATTTTTGGATTTTGTGCCCGTTTGAGGAACTACAACTACTAAAGTACAAAATGTTTCCGAAAAGGTTTCCAGAATAAAAGCTTTTTTGAGTTAAGTTTTAGGGTTACGTTAAAAACCCGAAAAAGTTAACCCGTATTATAGGGTTATAGTCAGCCTATAATAACCGGTTCACGCACAGGGTTCATGTATAAAAAAAAACATGCAAGAAAGTGACGAAGTTAGTCCGTGCTTGGTGCTTTATCTCTTTCATTCAGGTTAATCAGCAATGTTTGAATAGTTACTTGGGTCTAACCGGTTAACCTTTTAACCCGATTAATCGATCCCTGGTATTGTGCTAATTCAAACACAAAATAAGAAAATCAATTGCTTCAGGAGCTCTGTAACTAATATAAAGTTGTGTTTGTGTATAGTTCCTGTGGCGGCTGGGCACAATATCGGCGCGTATCTGCGCACTCACTGTGTATGCTCTAGTCTACGAATACTGGGTCTTCTTAGTTATAGGTAAGTACCACAATTATAATATTTATAGCTGAAAAAATAACGGTTCTAAATTATAAACTGTATGTTAGAAGAAAAAACATAATTATACAAGGTGTAAACGGATCCTTCACAAAGCCAATAAATTATTAATTCTTCTAATAAATTATATAAATTATAAGCATTGTATTTTAAAAAAAACGGGTGAGAAAGTTGTAAGTTTGACCTCCAATATCTCCGTACCTAAAAGGAATGGTTAAGAACAAAAATAATACCGCATTGACCCAGAGAACAAATGCCTTTCGGCTTCGTTTTCGTTAAGGGTCTTTTTACACCCATTAAATGCCTTCAACTTGTATTTTTTTTTTTTTTGCGTGCTTTGTATCTATATTTTTTCATAATATCATATCATCACAAATGTTGTTCTTTGTATAAATCTTGTTACCGCAGGTCTCCACTGGCTTTCAATGTTCCTGTGGCTGATATCTCCTAAGAACGTGTTCCACGGCGAGCGCATCAGCCGGCCGCGCAAGGCGTACCTGTCCGCGCTCATCGCCTTCGTATACGTGTTCGCGTACGTCAACCTGCAGGAGCTCAACCATAGGCAGAAGATGGTAAGCTAATGACAACATTATCTTAGTACTAGCTTACTAGTATTAGTACATAGCTTACTAGTATTAGTACTAGCTTACTAGTATTAGTACTGGCTTGTTAGTATTAGTACATAGCTTACTAGTATTAGTACTAGTTTACTAGTATTAGTACTAGCTTACTAGTATTAGTACTAGCTTGTTAGTATTAGTACATAGCTTACTAGTATTAGTACTAGTTTACTAGTATTAGTACTAGCTTACTAGTATTAGTACTAGCTTACCAGTTGTAGTACTAGCTTGTTAGTATTAGTACTAGCTTACTAGTATTAGTACTAGTTTACTAGTATTAGTACATAGCTTACTAGTATTAGTACTAGTTTACTAGTATTAGTACTAGCTTACTAGTATTAGTACTAGCTTGTTAGTATTAGTACATAGCTTACTAGTATTAGTACTAGTTTACTAGTATTAGTACTAGTTTACTAGTATTAGTACTAGCTTACTAGTATTAGTACTAGCTTACCAGTTGTAGTACTAGCTTGTTAGTATTAGTACTAGCTTACTAGTATTAGTGCTAACTTGCTAGTATTAGTACTAGCTTATTTGTATTAGTACTAGCTACTAGCTTGCCCGCGTGGAGTTCGGTAACTGAGCCACAGGATCGTACTACCTGGATAAAAAGTATCCTATGTGTTAATCCACGTTATAAACTATCTGTATACCACATGAGGAAGATTTTTGTATGAAGCGTGGCCTGCCGAACAACCGCCATTTTATTTTAGTTCCGAAATAGCGGCCACACATAAAACCTGTAGCTGGTTTTAATACAAACAATTTTTGTATGGGACAAAATCTTCCAAAGCGTCACATTTCCGTGATATTATAAGCTAGCCTAGATGCTCTTTTGTGTTATGTTACAATAGTAACATGTATCTATATGGTAGGTACCTACTACTTATACAGAGTGATTCTTTTAACTGGGACTTTGTGGGAACATACTATTCTTGCTGGGTAGTTTGTTCCGCCACTCCTTCTTCCCAGCTATAACACTAGCAGGGGCGAAGGGCGGGCCTTTTGAGGGACTGTCTCTTGTAAATTTTGACGTTCAAAAAGTGCTGATTATCAGCCTAATTTGTATAAACGACTTTTATTTAAAAAAAAAGAGACTATACTATTATTGTAACAGATACATAGAAGCTTTCTAGGAAACATTAGCTAATAAAAATGAAGCAAGTTATTCTTGTGTTACCGTCCTCGTAGGTAACGTTCTACTGCGTGATGTGCGTGGAGAACTGGCTGCTGGTGACGGCGTGGTGCTGGTCGGGTCGCGCACAGCGTCCGGCCGCCCTCGCCGCCGCCGCCGCCGCCGCCTTCACCGCCGGCATCGTCTTCATGCTCATCTACTACCGGTCAGTACCATCAAAAGATAGAATGGTAAGGTGCATGTGTAATGTCACAAGAATGGATAAGGTACCAAACGAGTGTAGCTTCCTCTAGAAGCTTAAAAGTTGCGCCAGTTACAGAACAGTTCAAAGGGAATCGACTGTCTTGGTTTGGACATGTGATGAGGAGAGATGAATCGCATGTGACTAAAAGAGTGATGAAAATAAATGTTGATGGATGCAGAGGGAGAGGAAGACCAAAGAAATGATGGATGGATTTTGTGAGGAATGATAATATGAAAGACAAAGGATTAATGATGGCGTGACGGTTGACAGAGGAGAATAGAGATAATAAATGACTAAAAATATGATTCTGTTTAGTCCGTCAGTTAGATTATCGAAAAATATTGGATATTACGTGTTTTTTGTTTTATCAAATTAATATAAATTGACGAAGATAAAACGTGTCAAAGATCATGAGTGGCGGCAAGAGCTTGTGACGTCAAATTTGAGTAAAAAATTTACTCAAATATAACGTCACACGAGTTTTCGACGCACTGTATCGTATTCATTTTTCGTTTACGTGAAAAAGAAAAATTATGAGTCCAATATCTTTTGGAAATATAGATTCTGACGGACTAATTCGATTTTGTCATCTACCCGACCCCAAGTAACATGGGACAAAAACAGGAAGATGATAAAGTACCATCAACCTACAGCACTCTACTGCTGGAGATAGGCCCCTCCAATGACACGGATCCAGAAGCTACCAGCCACCCTGCTGGGTACTGTGGCTCTGCCTAAAGCCCCACCTAACCCTCCCCGATCAGCAGTCTCCACTCAAGACACGTCTATCCCAAAGGTCATCGATTCAATATGGCCTAAGCATCTTTACAAAACCACCTTATAGATTTTTAATTAGTCAAAACTGACTTTTCTGAACACCTTATAGATTTTTAATTAGTCAAAACTGACTTTTCTGAACACCTTATAGATTTTTAATTAGTCAAAACTGACTTTTCTGAACACCTTATAGATTTTTAATTAGTCAAAACTGACTTTTCTGAACACCTTATAGATTTTTAATTAGTCAAAACTGACTTTTCTGAACTAAAGCTATATGAATGGTTGTAGAAAAGCATCTGCCTAGCCCTTTCCCAACTATGTTGGGGTCGGCTTCCAGTCTAACCTGATGCAGCTGAACTCCAGTATTTGTCATGCAGCGACTGCCTATCTGTCCTCTACAGTTCAAGATAATGTTTTTGACGTGATAACGTCTTTTAAATCGATGAACACCGGCTGCACGCACGACAAAGTGTCACGAATCCTGCGATCAATGCCCAGCCCAAACCCTTGGACCTAGAAAACTGAAATTTTGCACAGTGGTTCCCTTTATAATGTAGACAAGGAATATGAAAGGATTTTTCGAAATTCAACCCCTAAGGGAGTTAAATAGTGGATGAAAATTTGTATGAAAGTCGCGTCAGTTTTAAAGTTACGATCGAAAGTTACGGCCAAGTCACACAACATTAACTAAGTATAATAATAAAGAAATCGCAGTAAGGAACCTTAGACATGGCACGACTTTGTCTAGATTTCATTACTTTTTAGAGATAAACAAGCAGCTCCATCGAGACTTGGCTAGTTTTTTACAGAATGTTTTTGGTGGGATTTCACTTCTTTTTGTAGAAACGTATATTGATTTATTTTATTAGATTTCCTTATACACAGTTTTTTTCTTTTTAGCAGTAGTTTTTTTTTATTACAAATCTTTTTTTCTTTTTTTCCGGTTCTGATTCTTGTACAATAACAACAGTTTTTCGTATTTACTTTATTCATTCTCTGTACACGTATGCCCGGGGTATGATCTCAGATTACCAATAACCAATCCATTGGTATGATCTCAGAGTAATCAGTAATCCGTCACTAATCATAAAATTCCTAACCTTTTTAAATCTTCGAATTGTTATAATAACAACCTGCTAATTAACCTTAGCAAACCTCACGAAATAATAAGCGAAATCAACGAAATGCAAATAATCCCTCCTAATCCCTAGCAAACGTTTTCAAGCGCAGTAGAAGAATGTCGTAAACAACTGTAACGCGGCCGGTTGCCACTTCGCCATCTAAGGTTATCAGAAAAGGAACGTAAGCGCGTTTTAAAATACAGTCAGCACTATCTAGCGACGTGTGCGGGTATCACCGCCACTCTTAGTCCAATGCATTATATTTTGACCAAATTTTGAGCGAAATCAATATTTTAGTTTAATTTGTGTAATGTTCGAGTAGAATAAAGTTAATCGTTCGACTATTTCTTCTTGTGAGTATAAGTATAAAAGCCAGTCTAGTCTTATCCAGAGTTTTCCTTTAATTTTATTTATATGCGTATTAAAAGCAGAAGGGGAGGCATTCGCCCAGCAGTGGGACGCTATAGGCTAGATTAAATTAGATTAGAAGATGTGTCCCACTACGCTGAATTTTTGCAATGATTGTCGATTTTTTTATGTACCAATAGTAGGAGGGGGCATTACCATATCTCTAATACAGCTGAAACCAGCTGAGGGTTCTTCATCAGATACTTCAGACCTTCGATTTTTGACATCAAATGAAACGGCTCACCAAGTTGAATATTTTTTGTAAAAGCAGTATGTCGATCTCTAATAGTTTGGTTGGGCACTTGTGTTTTCTAATCAGGGTCACCAGGTACTCCAGATCTTCGATTATCCTAGTTTTATAGTTTTCCCTTTATGTGGCCATTAAACCCTAACTCTGTACCAAATTTCAGCTCTCTGAGTTTATAGGAAGTACTAGTTCTATTCTGATGATCATGAGTGAGTGAGTGAGTGAGTGTCATAAATGCAAAATTTCTGCGTTCTGGTCTTATCTAGAGGTTCTCAAATAGGGGCCTGAAAATGCGGCGAAATGGTTCCAGTAAAGGATGGTACGGCAGTGTTTGCTTCGCGCTAGACTTGGCGGGGGCACTGCCGTGCCCCCCGATAAATTTGTGTATGGAAAGTCCTTAATTTTCGAAGTTAAAATTTCAAAATTTATTATCTAGGCGTATGGTTGGAAGCTAACGCAACGGTGTTGTTAGAATTTCAATCCTTAAGAGGGTGAAAAGGGGGATGACATTTTGTTTTAAGTTCAAACCACTAATATCATGAAAAACGACGTTATCACGTAAAATTATCGTCCGTAAACAGACATAATAGACAATCATTTTTTCTCCACAGATATTTTCACGTAAGAAGACTGGGTTACATGTTGGGCGAACATCAACAAGGAACGAATAGCACGAACACATCCTCACAAAATAAAGATGGTACGAGTATGTGTAAAAACACATCTTATTTTAACTATTTTACATTAGGGGCTGATTAATCGGGTTAAAAGGTTAACCGATTAGACCTTTAATCTATACGATTGATTAACCTTAATACGGGTTAACCCTTATAATCTATGGGTTAACCATTTAAATATTGCTTATTAACTAGAATGAAAGAGACAAAGCACTAAGCCCGGACTCACTTTTTTGTATATTTAAATCGTTCGAAAATTAACTCTGTTTTAATATCCGATTAAAACCTCTATACGGGTAACCTTTTCGGTCCCTTTTTCACATAGGTTACTCTTTATTTATAACGATATAAAGTGCAAAACTGTGTCCTAACGTTGACGCAATCATCAATCTGTTTCTAAAGGCGTTATCAAGCTTGTGCTGGAGTGCATTTTAAGTTGCTGAAAATAAAGAGTATTATTAAATGACCCGAAACCTAACTCTTCACTGTTTTAGCCAGCGATGTGGCTAACTGTATATTTTGTTTGTAGGCAAGCAGTCGAATCAAGCGGACAACCCAACGATACCGGGAGTGTTCAACTGTCGATTCTCAAATCCTGTTAGTAACAGGTAATTAGGCAACTTCGATTTTCCTTCGTATTTGAAACGGCTAAGTTTAGAAGAACTTTGATTGTGCGATGTAGGAATCTGATTTTAGATACTTTTTTGAGTCATAGATGGTGCTGTATTATTTGTTGTCCTATGTCGCAACAGTTTTAACCTTTAGTCCTATATACAGGGTGTAAAAGACCTCATCACGAAGCCGTCAACCAAGCATTCTGTACATCAAACTAAGTAACTTAACGCAAAAATTATTGCTGAGGAACGACTTTTTTTTTGGGGTGAAAAATCATTTTTGTGATAGAACTCAATGTAACGCACTCAAAACATTGTGCTGATGGTAGTACGGGGGTCGTGAAGGTGTTTAAAGTAAAAAATTTACATTAAAAACTTGTATTTAAAAAAAAAAACTTGTCAAAAAGTTGGAACTTTGACCCCCAATATCTTCGTAACTAGAGGGTTCCCAGGTATGGTGTAGAATAAAAAAATTATCGCAATGACGGGGAGAACAAGTGCCTTTCGGCTTCGTTAAGAGGTGTTTTACACCCTTTATACAAGGTGTAAACGGACCCTTCACGAAGCCGTCAAGCAAGCATTCTGTACATCGAACTAAGTAACTCTACGCAAAAAATATTGCTGGGAAACGACTTTTTTTGGGATAAAATATAATATCAGAATATAATATAGAATAATCATTGGTAGGACTCAAAGTAATGCACGCATGCATGCTCAAAACAGTGTATTGATGGGTGTATTGAATATAACAGGGGTCATGGAGGTATTCAAAGTAAACTTATATCATTAAAAGCATGCATTAAAAAAAAACCTTTAAAAAAGTTGGAACTTCAACCTCCAATATGTCCGTAACTAGAAGGTTCCCAGGTATAGTCCAGAACTAAAAAAATATCGCATTGACGGGGAGAACAAGAGCCTTTTGGCTTCGTTGAGGGTCCGTTAACACCTTGAATATTTGGGGCCTTTTTTTTATTTCTTCGGATGGGAAATCATCACATGTCTCCCGCTCTGGGCGGAGCAGGAGGGAGTGTCAGACTTTTACTGACTAAAACCCATCCATGTTCCTTCATCGCCCTTTGTGTTCCGGGGCCACGGTATCTCTACCGAACAGTCCCGCAGCCCCGGCCGGGTCACTGCTAAGTGCACGTGTGTCCTGTGCCCGCAGCGCCGCGAACGGGCGCAAGAAGAAGAAGCCGACGTCGTTCGTCCCGCCGCCCGCCGCGCCCGCCGCCGCCTTCTGGCGCCGCCCGCTGCCTGCCGCACACAACCACCACGTAACAACACTTTATGTCTGATATTAACTCCGGATTCCACCAAAGCATAGACGAGCGGAACGGAAAGAAGACGTGCGGGAACCGACCAATCACTTTAGTTGACATCTACATCGCGGCTCTACGTCTCCTGTGATTGGTCGAATATTATTTTTTTCCGCTCCGCTCGTTTTCGTTTGCAGCAATTAAACTGAAACATTCTGTTGTATTTTCAACGCAATTATTACACAAGAAAATGTAAAAGGTAATGATCTACCCCTCGATTTTCATTGTTAACATCACAATTTTCTTCCAGGGTGGCTCATCAGAAAACGAAGGCTCAAGCGTCGGGTCACGCGTCAACATCCAACAGAAACTACAAGAGAAGAAACAAAAGCAGCTCGCGGAGCTCCGCGTCATAGAGGAAGAGATCAAACAAGGCAAGCTTGCCAAGACGACCCCCGTGGCGGCCGAGGAGATCTACAGCAGTCTGCAGCGCCAGCCCATACCGCGGGCCAAGACCCACGCCGAGCCCCCCGCCTGGCCCAGCATCGACATGACGCACTCCTACCAGAACTACCCCATATGCAACATCTACCCTACTTACACAGAAATTAAACCAGACTTCAATATCAATATCACCTTTCAAAATAATGATTCGAACAACCCCACCGATTTAAACGATCCGTTAAAAATCCGAAGGCTCCCGAACAGATACGACAACACGCGAACGTTTTACGAGAACCCGGCGAACATGAGAAGCGACGTTACACGAACGCCTTTACGATCACCGAATTATTTAGAAAATAGAAACTATGAGGCGAACTGCGGCAGTCCTAGGAATGTACTCAATAATAGTCCTAGAACCTACATGCCAGATGTTAGTAATAACTACGAAACTGGGCTAGATAAGCCTAGGATAGCTCAAAACTCTATATATTCAGAAGACCATAGACAAATAGGGGAGTATTCCGGTTATTGCGAAGGTCAATATCCTAAATACGAGAGCAAAGACGAATACGTTTCTGCGTTGCATAATGTACACAATGCTTTAAATGTTCAGAGCATAGAGAATATTAGGAATAACTACAACGAGGTGGGGTGCGGGTACAACCAGAACTGCGAGAGGTTTCAGTACCCGATGGGGAAGAAGGAGAATATGAGGAAGATGCAGCGATGCAGGACACCGGAGATACTGCTGGCGCCGCATTACCTAGAGGGGTGTAATAGACAGGTGTGCTGCCATTGGGGAGCGCCTTATGCGTGAGTAACATTTACATACATATATAGAAATAAGTAAAACCGAAGTGTCTGTTTATAATTTCAAAATAACAGCTTTTTACTGAATGCATATAAAGTACAGATAGTACTTGGGTATTCTTTTTTAACTGTTTGATCCGAACTTCCGACTAATCTCTGAAACAGCCGGACCGATTTTGGCGGGATACTGCCTATATAGCTGGCTGGATAGCTGATATTTAAGTTTTATTCGTTATGAAATAGTTAACTAATGTAATATAAACCTAGCTATGAACAGTGATTGATATTTGCACGTTTGTGTAGCACCAGGAAGAAGGAGGAAGGTGGCGCCAGCAGCGGCGAGGAGTCGAGTCCGGACGGACCCGCGCGGGACACGCCCAGACCGCCCAGCGATATTGATAGCCAGGTACATGACACAGTGTTCTTGACAGGACCAATTAATCGGGTCAACCGGTTAATCAGCAACTTATAAATGGTTAACCCATATGTTATAAGAGTTAACCCATTTATTATAAGGGTTAACCCACCCATATAATGGTTAATGAAACATCACCCATGTAATGTTGGAAGGTTTAGGCAGAGGCGTACCTAATCCCTTGTAAAAGGGGGCTAACCTGTTGCCATCAACCGGGCACAAATCCAGACTCCGTGGCTTCTACTAAGAAATTCCTAATGGAAAAACCAATAACAGTTTACCCGACCTGGGAATCGAGCCCAGGACCTCATTCTCAGCAGTCGTGCTTGCAACCACTAGACCAACGAAGGTTAACCGGTTAACCTTTTAACCACTGATCATGTGCCGTAATTATAGTAACATTTAAAAATCCATTGTGTCTCGCGTAGATCTATGTTCCGGCACACGAACGGTTAATACCATTAGCCCTTCGTATATCTACGAACGAAGGGGGGGGGGGTAGTCGGTTGTTGTATTTGTTCTAGTAACAAGTCTGTAACGGCCCACAGATATCGCTGCCCCGCTCGTACACCCTGCCGCGCGAGTTCCGCTACTGGCGCCGACGGGCGCGGCTACGCGACGCGCATGTGCCCAGCAACAACAGCAGCGATGGTGAGTGTGCCTTCTACTTTATAGAGTTTATAGCCTGAAGATCAGGCTCTCAATTCCAAAGTTCCAACTTTTTCATATTAAAAAAAAACAACAAGATTTTCATGTTATTGCTTTACCTTAAATACCTTCATGACCCCCGTACTATTCAATGCATCCATTAGCACAATGTTTTGAGTGTGTTACATTGAGTTCTAAAGTAAGTCGTGATTTTTCACCCTAAAAAAAGCCGTTTCCCAGCAAAAAATATTGCATAGTGTTACTGTACTTAGTTCCGTTAGTCCGTTTTAGGTAAGCGTCCACCTGTCCGCATCGGACACATTGGAAGCATCGCATCAAACTGATCCTAGTATTCTTAGTTTAGAAAGTCACACAAGTGCGTCCACTGATCCGCACCGTACGGCTACGGATCGCTCGAATCTCTTCAATAATACCACGATCCGTTTGATGCGATGCTTCCGATGCGTACGATGCGGACAGGTGCACGCTTAACTTTACCGTTTACACGTTGTATAAGTTCACGTCATATCCCAGGCGACGTAGACAGCGCTGACGACAACGACAGCTCGCACCGCAGTAACTGCTCGGCGGCGTCGCAGCTGCCGAGCGCGGCGCACGACGCGTACTGCCCGCCCGACTACGTGTGCGAGCGCAGGCGCCGCAAGCCCGAGACCAAGCTGTAACTACAAGCTCACGGCCAACGGTAATAGGGTAATGACAAAAAAAAACTAATTAATCCGTCAGATAGATTTCCAAAAAATATTTTTTCTTTTTTCACGTAAACAAAAAATGAAAGCTATATAGTGCGTCCAAAACTCGTGCGACGTCACATTTGAGTACATTTTATACTCAAATGTGACGTCACAAGCCCCACTGACTCATGATCTTTGACACGGTCTAACCGGATGCCTATCTGACCTCCACAACCCAGTTATTACTGAGTAATACGATACCCCTTGGTAAGACTGGTTGTCAGACTTTATGGGCCACTGACTACCTGTAACGACTGTCAAAGATCTACAAATGACAGCCGGGACCAACTGCTTAACGTGCTTTCCGAGGCACGGAGGAAGCTCGGTATGTAAGGTGGTCACCCATCCACAGACCAACCTAGGCAAGCACGGCTTAACCGAAAGATCGACCCGAGCGGCTGTTATTGTTTAGCCATCAGAATCATAATGGGATGATAATTAAATCACGTTAAAATCCCATAGGCCCCCAGTAGTATTTAGACAAGCATCGCTGGGAGTGTCACACAAGGGTAAGATAATAATTATTTTTGACCAACGATTGTCTAATTTTTGACATATTGTGAAAAAGTCAAAAAGAGGATTCCAAGTTATCCATTTTAGTACGTCACTTACTGTTACGATTACATTCGTTCCGTCGCAAACTGCACACGGTTTTGGTGGTCTAGGTGGTAAAATAACACGTTTTACTGTGTTAAAAATGTCTGCAGCAGGGGAATAGTGTAGACGAAGTACATAGTAGTAGTACGAAGGATAATGGTGTCGATTCTGTTGTGCCCAAACTAAACTTAATTTAGGCTATTGCTATCTTTTTTTCTATAATAAAACGAGAAAGAGACGGACGTAATTTAGAGCTGTCAAATTTAGTTGGAACTAATATTTCCATACTTATGAAGGGTGCACGTAAAAACATGTCGACTAAAAACACGGTGAAAGCGCAAGGCATAAACTAGTTTGACATCTCTAACTTATTTCATAGCTATAGCCGTCCTTTTCTCGCACTGCCTTTTAGTAAAAGATACCAATAGCCTAAATTAAGTTTAGTTTGAGAACAACAGAATCGACACCATTATGTCGTAAACTGTGAAACTATAGTTTAGGCCAATGCCAAGTCTCCTGACAGGGGGCTAAGTTGCGACAAATAATCTGATTACTTATCTAAGCAGTCTGGGGGGCCAAAATGGCCGCGTGAGCAAAATCATTATAGGATAAAAATATGAAACACATTAAAATTCATGTTTTCATCTACGAATAATTAGTAATCTACTGTAAGTGTATGCCAAATAAAAATAAATGTGCTCATGTTTTACAATTTAGTGGATTTGCAGCTACTACGGGGTGCAGTTTGAAATGGTAGGTAGGTACCTTAAATGTTCACGACTTTCATAAAAATGGATTTGATGACAATGTAATATGCCTAAACCAGGCGGAAAATATAAAGTAGTATACTAACAAGAAAATTAATATTTTGTATATTTAATTAGTCAAATATTGTACATACTAACTCTTGTAATAATCCGTCCGTCATTGGATCTCGATGTTAGCTGGGGGCCTAAAATGGCTGTTTAAGCAGAATCTTAGTAGAATAAGAATCACGTTAACATTCTTAAAATGGTCCCAGACGCAGTTAATATTATGAATTGTAACTTGCGATCATTTTACGAATTGTAACGTCATTCATATCATTATCGTATTATGATTCTGCTAAAGCAGCCATTTTAGGCCCCTTGATAAGTCAATAATTCTCACTGTAAACATTGTATGTTAAGTTTAATTTAAATGTAACATACCTTGTATTATTGTATGATAGTGTATATTAAATTAATAGACTGCGAGGGGAGAGGAAATAAAACAATACAATCAATAATGTCTATGTTTTATTTATTTACTCACTAAATTACACAATTCAATCACTTAACAATCTAGTACTGACATCACTAAAAATATCACATTAAACATCGACTAGAACTATATTTTCTTACTACACAAAAACAGGTCAGGTGGCCTGCCATGACGTCTTAAAGCAGGATCGTTCAGTGTGGGTAAGAGACGGAGCTATAGAGGACGTCTAGCGCCATCTCTTTCCCACACTGGAACAAGATTAAAACGATCCTGAAGACGTCATAGTAGGCCACCAGTACTATGAGTGAACGCGTTGTGCCGCGTCGGCGATCATTTGAACCCACACCTGTGTTAGGGCGTATTACAATTGTTTCGTTTGTTCGTTTACCCGTACAATAATGCCGTAGAAATATTTAAATTTCTTGGCATTCAGACTATTGATTGACCAAGTGTCATGTCGAGTAGGTACATCTCCTTACAGGGAAGTATGTTGCCAACTCTTAAATTGTTAACTGACAAAATGTAATTCCACCGTCCTTTGAACCAAAGCTTGTGTTGAATGTGTGATGTTTCCCTAACCTGAGAAAACTCTCTTTCTTTCTGAAACTTAATAATATGTTTGTTAGTATGAAGCAGTTTATTTTCTCAAGTCCCTGACCTCCTCATTCCAGTTATTGCAGTTGTTGAAACCATCTGTGGCCACCCGTAGTTAATCGTTGCCTATGGAGAAGAACGGGCAAGAAACGCCATAGTTACCTACTCTTTTTAAAATACTTAATTTTCTCACGGTTGGGATGAAGGCCTCCTTTGTGTGCCCTAGTGGGCCCTAATTTTCTCATACGGGCCCAGTGTGATTTGGTGGATAGGTGTGGAGCGCCTTTACTTAAGTAGGTTGGCTCTAGGAGCCCAATTTACATTGGTCAAGTGATTAGCAAAATAGTTGAAAGTAGGGCCATAGGTCACATTTGACATCTGTCAGTTCAAAGAAAAGGTTACCTTCTTTTGTCATTATTACAATAAATATGTAATCGTAGTTGAAAAAAGTCAAGCAGTTGTACAGTTCTAACTTCGAAAAAACTACTACTAAGTTCTTCTTCTCGAGAGCAGCGGTGGCCCAGTGGTGGCGGCCCCGACTTACGAACAGTAAGTCGTGGGTTGGAACCCAGACAGGCGCATTACTTTGTGTGATTTATTTCATCACCACTGCTCTCAAAACGGTGAAGGAAAACATCGTGAGGAAACCGGCATGTCCTAGAACCAAAAATTCGAAGACATGTGACATCTACCAATCCGCACTGGGCCCGCGTGGTGGATTATAGCCCATTCCCCCTCATTGAGAGGAGGCCGTGTCCCAGCAGTGGGAACATTATAGGCTGATGATGATGATGATGAACTTCGAAAAAATAAATAATATTTTATGCCAGCCGTTACAAGGTTACGTTGTTGTATTTTGATGAAGTGTCAAATGTGATCTATTAAATTGGCCCTACTGTAAGTATAGTGAGTAATGAAATGACAGTGGTGTAAATTGTTCAGACAGTAGCGAGTCATGTTGGCTAGCAAGCTGCCTTGCAACTACACTCAGCGGCACGGAATTGGCCACATTCCGTGCGTGTTATGTGGTTTATTTTCAAAATGAACATCAAAACAGGGTTTTTTTGTTTTAAAACTTAAATGTTTATTCGAATATTAAATACGAATGAATAATGTAGGTATTAACAAAAAAGTAAGTTAATTTATTAAAATTACAAGAAAGATAAGAATAATAAAGTTAAAACTTAAAGTTCTTGAGTTAAATTCATACAATAAAGCTACTTAAGATTACAAGCAAGTATTTCTACCTCTGGCCCTGATGACCGCCTGCATGCGATCAGGCATGCTGTGGATTATATTTTTTATATCCACTTGGGGTATTTCTTTCCAAGCGGCTAGCAGAGCGGTTTTCAATTGACTGATAGTCTCTGGAGGGTTGGGACTGGATCTGATGCGTTTTTTAAGCATTTCCCAGACCTGTCCTATGGGATTCATATCTGGGCTTCGTGCCGGCCACTCCAATTTTGTAATTTTCATCTCTGACAGGTAATTATCTACGCAACGATCTGTGTGAGGTCGAGCATTATCTTGCATTAAGATAAAATCTTCGCTACCAATGAATCCTACAAATGGTAAAACGTGTTCTTGAAGGATCTCTTCAATGTATCGCACTGACGTTAGCTGACCGGCAACTACTGCCAACTCTGTGCGTGCGTCTGAACAGATCCCTCCCCAAACCATAACTGAATCGCCATGGAAACTATCAGTTTGTGAGGTAGTGTTTGGCAGAAACCTCTTCCCAAGCCTTCTCAACACACGTTCGCGGCCATCTGGAGCTCTTAAGGCCACTCTGAATTCGTCAGTCCATAGAATTTTACTCCACTGCTCGTGAGTCCAATTTGCGTGTTCGCGAGCAAACCTAAGTCGAGCTCTATGATGGTTCCGGAGCAGTTCTGGACCTCGAGCTGGTCTTCGAGCACGCAGATCCCATTCCTCCATTCTCCTTCTTATTGTCCGCTCACTTACGTTGACCCCTCTTGTTGTATGGAGCCGCCTCCGTATTTCGACCGCAGTAAGGAACCGATTCTTCAAAATAGCGAGAGCGATGAATCGGTCATCTCGCGCTGATGTACGTCTAATACCGCCACTTCCTGGTTTCCTCTTAATATGGCCGGTCTGGTCGTATCTTATTAAGGCGTACCTGAGAGTTGAACGAGGTACATTTAAAATTTGAGCCATCTCTCGCTGCGTTCGCCGCTGACTCTGAAGCCACACAGCTTGAGCAACTTGAACTGGAGTTAGAGGCATGGTGTTCCAATTCTGGAAGTATAAATGTCACAGATTAATAAAAAAATAAAGCAGTAAAAATTAAATGCACGACCATTTGAATATCGAATTTTAACTCACCCGTGTCTTGTGCGTTCCAGTAACGAACTAACGTTGAAGTGTACAAACGACCTTTTTTGTGTTTAGTTTTATCGTAAATTAACAAAAACAAATGTCCTTTGCCACTCGAAATTCTCAGACGCGATACCAAAATCGCGCCTGTTATCGATTTGTTTATGTTAGGGCCACATTCCGTGCCGCTGAGTGTGCACGGAATGCGGTATTTTTTGTGGTAAGTGCACTCCTCGCGCGCCCGCTCAACCCCCGACGCGGCACTCGCCACTTGGCGTTGTATAATTCTTTAGTAAAGTGTATAATAAGCGGCAGCAATAACCGCGCGTACTGTTTCCGATAGCGATATTGTGAGCAAAATATCATGGTACGGTCGAACAAGCTATTTGGTATACATTTTACAATGTAATTTGTTGGTTAAACTTTAAACCAAATAGCTTGTTCGACCGTACATGACTTCTTTTTGCTCCATAATGATAGAGATTTTTGCGTAAAATTGCACGTATTATTTGGCATTGCTCGTCTACTTCCGACAGATTAATGCCACTTGAGCCGCTGTAGTATAAACATTCACTATCTCTAGGTGCTCGCCAGTCCTTGACCAGCTGCTACCGGTAAGTTAAATAAGGTGGAAGCGCCAGGGTAGCTCGAGAAATTCAAATTTTCTTACGGTTTTTGCAATTTGCAGGTCAGTGTTAGGTTGTATGCTGACGAAAAATTAATTAGTCGCGCTAGCACCAAGTACCAGAATTATAATCATTAAATCATCAACCATCTAAGTTCATTTAATTAAACGTATTTATTATGAAAAAGTTATTGATTGGGTAATGAAAATTTGAATTTCACGGGCCACCCTGGCGCTACCACCATACGACAAGGCCAGGAAGATGATAATGTATCACCGATTTCTCCGTGATTACTAGTCCGCTTCCTATAAGCTCAGTCAGAGCGCTAGACCGAAGTGGTGTGAGTGAGGGGATCTCAGTTATTAAACCCTCTCATAGTCCGTGTTCATTCTTGTCATCGTCGCGTTGTGCGGTGTGGTAATAGGGTGGATGACACCATAAAACAATAATTCTAAGACACCAATCTCTAAAAGAAAAACTTTCATTTTGGGACTGAAAACTCGATTTATTCTCAATTGCCAAATTCGATTTTTAGTTGCTTTGAAATCAATAAATAGTTGTCATTGAGTTGACTAAACAGTGACGTCACAGCGTGCTATTGCTATACAAAATCTATGAACCGTGTTTTGACAGCTCTTAAAAAGTATCTCAATTGATTGGTGTGTTGGTTACTGGACACTGTACCCCATTGGTTACTGTGGTAATGAATTGTGTGTTAAGACTGCGGGATGGGAAAGTGGAAATAAAACAAGAAAGTCAAACTTTTTTACTTTATTATCTATTATCCAATTGTAAAAGGGGGAACCAGTCACTCGCTATCACTCCATGTCACTACTCTCTACAGATCTCAGCCATTTACACATTTATAAAGAAACATCAACCGAAATAAGGTTAAAAATTCACAAATACACATTTAATGTTGATTAAAACTATCTTAGAAGTAAGAGGCTCGAGCGCGCAGGGAGACAGCGATCAACTGAACGGAATTGAACATAGGACGTCGCAAAACCCTAAGCAATAAAATGCTGTTTAAGGTCTAGGGTTGCTTATCACCAATGCAGTTCACGAATAGAGATTATCGAATATAGACAAAAACAGGTCGCCTCTATGAGTGAACGCATTGCGCCGCGTCGCCGATCGCTCGAACCCACACGTTAGCTCCACCCACGGGACATCGCGACATCGGCCACAAGTTACATTCAAACAATACCAAATGCTATAGCAGCACCTAAACTTAATAAGAAGCGGTTGATCCTTCGACAAAAAACATTAACTTATACACTAATTCCGTGTAACGAGAGAAATGCCGGTCTACACATGTAAGCTAAGCTCGGATTGATACAAGAAACAACTGATATGATTTGAAAAACATCAATGATTTTTATACTTGTTACGCGTTACGACTATTGCGCTAAGGGATCATTTTGGGTTGGGAGGGTTGCGTGTCGGGACACAACAGCGGGCCGTGTGTCGTCATTATCTCGTCAAACAACTGCACCTGACCGCGTACATGAACACATTATGTACTGAGCGTTACGCTAACTTATCGGAACAAATTAATTAATATACAACGCGGGACGCGCGTGCACACACGCATACAGTTAGACAACGAACTTACATGGAGTTATATCAGTACACATCGTTACTTTAATTTATATGAGAATCATAGAACAACGCGACTAATATAACTCATGTATAATAATAATATGTCAAACATTTCACACGCATCATCCCCAAAAATCCTGTGTAATATTTACACTTCTTAAAGTACACTTAACCGACCCTAAATCGAATAGTTTTATTTTGCGATAGTGCCGAAATGCGAGACTTTATAAACTACGTCCGCGTTCAAAAAATAAAATGGCTTCCCGAAACACCATTTGAAACAAATAGTTAACGATTTAAAAAATTAGTAAACATAATGCACAATGACATTAATTCATATTTACCTCGTCATTTTAGCGTACCTAATTTATTTGCGACATTGTACCGACACAGTACTACAACTCAAGTTAATTAACGCCAAAGGCAATGTCGTCCCCGATCCCAATAAAAAAATAATTTTGGATTTTCCAACACTAGTATATAAATCCTTATTATAATATGCGGATTATTACAAGTGATATAACTATAGTGAATTAATTTTGGATTTTGTCAAATATAAATCAATCAACACATGGTGCCAATGTTCCTGAACTTTGTACATATCATTATATAAGGGATAAACGTGACTTCTCAGCCTCGAACACGGCTCGAGTGTTAGGAATACACTTACATAAATGTACTTTAAAATCGAAAACTGTAGAAAACCTGTGCTTATACAACTCGCCGTTCGCTTCATATTCGTACTATACATGAAGCTGTCGTCCGACTGTCAGCTGCATCGCGTCAAAGCGAATATCAACACAAGTCACAATATGAAAAATAAAACAACATTATTAAAATATAAAAATTACTCATTGTAATGCTAACGGTCGTGCTACAGCTTGATGTTCCATTACAAATCCATTTGCTTAAGTAATGTAACTGATTATGAGAAAAAAAAATATGCATTTTATTATCAAACTATAACTTATAACATACAAATAACTCTAGATAATAATGGAAATACATCAGTTACCAACTAACACCGAGCCGCATCCTTCATAATAACATAATCAACAATGTGATCGTAATTACTAATACAGGCACAGTTAAAATAAAACGACTTACAAATCCTAGAGCTGTTTTACTTGGGTTATCCTTACTCTAAGGGAATTATTCCTACAACATAAAATTACATAGGCCCACGCAGCGTCGCCGGCAACAAACGAAACAAACGAATGTGTCTACTTGGAGTAACGTAACGGTGTCTGCGGGTGCGGTGTGGAGCCGGCCGGGCCGGGGGCATTAGTCTAAGTATGTTTAAGTGGTGCTTACTCGACTATGTATGTCTGCGGCCGAATAGTCACCTGCTCACGATGATATGAGCTGCAAACAAAGTGTGCTGGTTAGTAATTAATAACACATATCAAGTCGAAGCTGATATCCTGAAAAGTGTGGACAACCTCCGAAATACTCCTCCTGCCTCACTTTCAAAGCGGTCAATCTCAGCAGACACTTGCGATCGTGTGCGTGTGCGCAACCACAGGTGAACTGTCACTTGCCTCGCTCTCATAGTCCGATGACTCATAACTTAGCTACCAGTAAACAGTAACTTGCGCTCAAGCGACACTTACCAAGTCGCGCAGAAACAAATATCATATAAAATTGGATACATTTATTTAATGTTTAAAAAGCCAAAATTAACAAATGTCGAATGGAAATGGTGATGGGGAAATAAAATTTGCAAAAAAAAATCGCAATTTTTTTTAAATTATCTCGGCACTTGTATGAATGTAACATTTTTCACAAATTAGTTAGAACATTGACATATTATTAAGGTCAAAGTAAATCTGCTAAAGTTAATGATTTGGTTTCAGACAAAATGAAGGTGAATGCTTGAGTAGGAATAATATATTTAAACCATGTTACATTCAAACGTAAAAAAATCGCATGCAAAAATAAAAACAAGCAAAACATCTACCTTGTCAAGTAAAGCGGGTGTTTATCCGTTCCACTTCGTCATATTATTTTTTATTATTCGTAATATATTATTATTGTAATAATATATAGCTATGTCCTTTTATAATCTATAGGTATACTATTGTAGACATCTACACTCCGCCCTTAACTCCTACATCTTAAATACACTGGAACAAAGAAAATTATAAAAAAATAAATTAAAATAATCATAATGTCATGCGTTCGCAGATAAAGCGGTTTATAAAAATTTAGGTCATGCAGTGGTGTATTGAATTTAACTAGAAAAGCACTCCCTGCAAATAAAGAAAAGAATAATATGCTGAAAGCGTTAAAAGTTAACGCAATTGCAATGTTTCATAGAAATTGAATGAACCCAAGCCTAAATAAACAAAAGAGCACATAGGGAGGAATACCGATGATATGATTCTCGTACTCATAAAAAACATTTCTTCAGTTTAGGAAATTCGGTAAACAGTAAACGTTGGCGTCCCATGGTGCGTGAGTTTACTACGAATGCGCTTATTTCTCAAATGGCGTACACCGAGACAGAGATCGAGAGAGAGATCTTGAGGTGATAAGATCAACGTCTTGCTATTTCGATCTATATGATGCGAGCAATATGGTAGGAATTCGTATGTACAACGAACGTGTGCAACTGTGCGACATGCCGCGCCCTTTGGAAGCCGGCTTTACAAACCTTTCCTTAGTGCTCGCTGCACCAATAGGGATGATGACAACAACAACAGCCCATAACGTCCACTGCTGGACATAAGCCTCTCCCATGATGGGAGGAATTTGCCGTAATCTCCACGCTTGGCAGGCGGATTGGAGATCGCAGTGATGAAAGACTAATAGAAAACGCTGCTGCCCATTCTCTGGTCTACTGAGGCGCAAAGTGTTCAGCCTCGGACATTAGTCGCCTTATACGACACCCGTGAGTGTAATGGGTTGGTTATATTCTACTCTGCCGGATACCACACGGCTAGGGATGATGACTGACAAAAAAAATATGATTCTGTTTATTCCGTCAGTTAGATTATCGAAAAATATTAGATACGTGTTTTTTGTTTTATCAAATTAATAAAAATTGACGAAGATAAAACGTGTCAAAGATCATGAGTGGGGACTTGTGACGTCACATTTGAGTAAAAAATGTCACACGAGTTTTCGACGCACTTTAACGTCTTCATTTTTTGTTTACGTGAAAAAATGCGTCCAATATTTTTTGGAAATCTATCAGACGGACTAATTATGTCATCTACCCTATTGTAAAGATCGAAGGTTACTAATAAGCGGAGACACTGGCAGTATAGTCGACATTGGATAGATGGCTAAGAAAAGAAAACAAAAAGAGGTACTAACCGACTTGACTGTGGCCTTGATGAAGTCCTTCTTGTGTGCGAGGTCGAAATCTGGGTAGTGGCTGTACACCTGCTTGCACACCGTCTTCATCGTGATCTGCTCCAGGTTGGCGCCCTCCAGGATCTGCTTCACGTACTTCTTGATCTCATCGTCCTGACAGAAATATGATAATAATAATAGGGTCCAAGCTACTCCCGACACTGGAGGAAACCATATTTTTTTAAATTCTCAAAGTTTAATACAGTGAAACGGATCTACGTTGAGGGAAAGAGAAATTGTTTAATGAAAACAAGCGCAACCTTCGCATTTTTAATGTTAGGCAGCAGATTATGACGAGATCCCTGCGAGGTCCTCCAAGGTCTCTGCGAGATTGTCAGTAACACCGAGGTATTGCTGGCCTATCTTGGGTAGTTGGGATCGATCGAATATCAATTTAGCCACCCGTACGCAAAATACCCGCTTTGGACGTGGTTTTTTTATTTTATTTTTATTACAAAACGGGCCTGCTCTTGACCTCGATCACGCGCGATGCGGACACGAGCCTGATATACTACAAAGCCTCAAGGCCTATACTCACCGTGGGCGGCCGCTTGGCCTTCTTGTCCCCGGGAGTGTCGGACTCGTCGCCGCTCTCGTCGTCGCTGGCCTCGTCCTCGTCCTCGTCCTCGCTGCCCTCGGCGGACTCCTCGTCTGACGACGCCTTCTTGCCCTTCTTGGCCGGCCGGCCGGCCGCCTTGCCGGCGGGTGCCTTCTTCTTAGCTGTGTCAATGAATGTAAGATTAGGAAGATATCTTTTAGTTTAGAAATTATTATTTAAGGAGGTGGTATCTTTTCTGCGAAGCAGTAATGCTAGAGAAGGAGGTGGCGGAACGTGAGAGAGAGAGAACCTCATGTCACGGCCGCCGCGGGAGACGCCCCGGGCCTGTGGATGGTGAGCTATGGGCTAGCTCGCCGTCCGTCCGTCTCATGACGACATGTCGTGTCGACAGCGCAGGAGTGTTCCAGGCGCGCCTCAAAGAGAGTCAGCAAAAAAAACAAAGTGGGTGGTATCTACTAACGAGAGGTTTTCTCCACGTAACTCCTGTTTGATGAGTGAATATAAATGTGCAAAAAAATATATGTTGCTTAGACTCTAAACTTTAATTGGTTCAATTAAAATAATTCTAACTTTATAATACCATATGAAAAAAATATTCGAAGTGAAGCATTTTTTCTTTGAAATTTCGTAACTACTTCCAAACGGCATAAAGTTTGAGTTTTTTTTTTTCACACAAATATTTGGCACTTTTTTCTTCACAAAGTGTACAATTGCCATTTTGATCTAATGATTTATTAGGCTACAATTAAATAAAAACCACTCATTTCGCACTATTCGGCCCGCAGTGACTGACGTAACAACCACTTTGTAGTGCAAGCTGATTAGAACTTTATTCTAACAGTATTTCGAAACGAAGTTTGAACCTCCACAAATAGCAATATAATTTAGCAGATAACTCAGCCTTAATAAGTAAGCCATAAAAAAAATATCGTGATAACTTCAAACCTGGTTGTGTGTGTACGATCATTGTGAGCTTTTAGCGACGAATATATCCTGAATTTGACTTTATCTATCCAACCTTGAACTACAACCTTAAAACGAAACGTATTTTTCTTTGGAAATAGTGCGAGTAGCATACCGGGTGGTGTGGGTGCTTTCCGCTTGACGGGCGTAGCCTTAGCGGCGACGCTCTTAGCCACGGCTCCCTTGCGGCCCTTAGCTACCGGCGCCGCCGGCCTGCCGCGCTTGGACTTGGGTTCCTGTTATAACAAAACAGATGGGCATATCAATGCTTTCAATAAGTAACTTAGTAAGTAAGTAAAATTTTATTTGTTTAAACATGGTGTACATGATACATTGCATGCAAGATAACAATAATATACAGAAAAGTTCTAACATGTTTAGCCGCATATTGTGGCATACAAATTGGTAGGAAGAGATGGTGCATAAACCGTGAAACCGTGTAATTCATCAAAATTACATTATAGAAATTATGTAGGTATTTATTAAATCATCATTATTCATTAATTTACATTATTTCCACTAAAACATCAAAACCATGCAAATTACTGCAAAAAAAATCCTCTTTTTCTCAAACATGCTTGGTAATTTGAGAATTATTTTGACAACCTTCTTCGAGATAAATTGAAATTGCTGTACTGGCTAGATACATGCGACCAGCGGCCGGCAAAAGTTGTATGAAAATCCGTATCTGTCGTGTTTAGCGGCAAATAAATTTACATAGTAAACTCGTTTCTGTCGTGTTATTTAAAAATGGAACCTGAAACATGGCAACTAAGGAGGTAACTTATCAAAGGTTTTATTTAAATTTCGAATTGACTTTGACAGCGATGCGGATGAATTTTTTGACGTCCTGTAATTTTATTATTTTTCCTTCGCGATACTTGTACATATTGTTATTACTTACATCGGACTCCTCCCCCTCACTTCCGGACTCGTTCTCGCTCTCACTCTCTGACTTTTCACTTTCCTCTTCACTGTCAGACTTTGCCCGTCGACCGCGACTTGGTTTACTCGGCTGCATAAAAAAAATATAACCATAAATATTCAAGTTCCTTAAGGAGCCGAAAAATAAAATACAGTGAAGTACTGGGGGTTTTAAATGGCCGCTTTATCAGAATCGTAATATGAATCACGGTAAAAATTTAAAATTCAAAAAAACAAAAACAAAAATTAAAATGAACTTTAGGATCATAAACAAAGTTCATTTTAAGAACTTTTTTTTTTTAACGTGGTTTTATGCCAGCTGGCCGTTATAATTGGTGACTCACTTTTGCCATTTTAATGGAAGTTCATGTATTTATACTACCCTTGCTTAGTAAGTGTACCAATACTACCGCACAGGCTTGAAAGCTGGTCATTAAACCTTCTCAAAAATCTAGGCAGTTATACAGGGTGTGGCGTAAGTAGTGGTCCACCGTTCAGGATTCGATGAACCAGATAATTAACTATAACAATTAAAAATTTAAACCATTTATACCCAAGGGTTCCGAAAATATTTCCTTTTTGTCTTTTATTTACGAAATTTCTACCCTTTATTACAAATTTGGTTGTAGTTTCAACAAAAGTCATTGATCTTTCATTTGAATTTCTGTTAATTACTGCTAGAATACTAGACTAGACTAATAGAATACTAGAGCTACCACGATAAATTATGATTTTTTATGTAAATTCAGCTCTTTTGAAGAAAAAGTTGGTTCTTCTCTAATTTTAACCCAAATTTTTAACACACCATCAAGTTCAAAAGCGATTTTTGTAAAAAAAACGTTGGAAACGTTTTGGAAAAAAAAACAAATAGGTGGATTGGGCGCTTAGGTCCAATATTGTGGCCACCACGCTCGCCAGATCTAAATCCCCTAGATTTCTTTTATTGGGGTTGCCTAAAAGAAAAAGTCTATAGCAAAGAAATCACAAGTATTGACCAATTGAGGACTAGAATCCAGGCAGCAGCTAGAGAAGTCAGCGAAAGCGGGTTTGCCCGACGACTTAAACGGTCGTTTATTCGACGTTGCAGAGCGTGTATTGCTGCGAATGGGGGCCATTTTGAACATTTCGTTTAATTTTAATGATTGTAATCATGACAAAGATTAATAATAAATGATAAATAAAGTGATTTGTTTTTTTTTTTTTAATTCTATGTTCAAATACCTGAAGTAAAAAGTTAGGTCTACATAACTCTGTTATTAGTATTTTTTTTTAAACAAATGGGCATTGACACTGTAGTGCATTTTTTAGCAAATATCGTAAGTATTAACGCAATAAAGTTTAAAAAAAGTAGTTTAATGAAAATCTTCTTTTCTTCAATTAAAATTGAATATCTTTTTGTTAAATTATTGGATCTGTTATAATGATATCATTTTGAAATCGGCATTTAGTAGGCATATTATTAAATACATGGGCACTGACAATTTGGTACGTTTTTTTTACAAAAATAGCTCTTGAACTTGATGGTGTGTTAAAAAATTGGGTTAAAATTAGAGAAGAACCAACTTTTTCTTCAAAAGAGCTGAATTTACATAAAAAATCATAATTTGTCATGGTAGCTCTAGTATTCAGCAGTAATTAACAGAAGTCAAAATAAAAGAATAATGACTTTTGTTGAAACTACAACCAAATTTGTAATAAAAGGTAGAAATTTCGTAAATAAAAGACAAAAAGGAAATATTTTCGGAACCCTTGGGTATAAATGGTTTAAATTTTTAATTGTTACAGTTCATTATCTGGTTCATCGAATCCTGAACGGTGGACCACTACTTACACCACATATATGGATTGTATTGTATGGATTTTCGTTACTGCTCTGAAAATCAGGGTAGTAATCCATTAATAACGCGTTTTTTTAAGTCTTGGTGACGTTGGCAATCAAACGATTTAATTTTACCATAAAAAGTACTGGCCACTAGCACTTTTAAAGCAGGTAGCATACAGTGCTGGGCCATGGCCGGCAAACTTCAAAATTCTATGCGGTAGAGCGAGAGATTTATAACACTTTCTCGCTTTAACACGCGCGTAAGTTGCGGGAAACGGGGCGTTTTTAACTTCTCTAACGTCTTTTGGCGCGAAAACTGACGCGTTAAAATAAAATAAAAAAAGACTTATTGTTGGTTGACGTATTTTGTAGAGACAATTTTCTTGGTAAAGTTTAAAGTTTGGCAGAGTAAATCACAAGTTAAAATGAGTGATTCAAGTGACAATGATAGCAATTTATTAACGACATAATAGCAGATGCTAAATGCTTTTTTTTTACTATTTTGTCTTTTACTTCTTTGTGCTTAAGTGCTATAAACCACTCGAAAAAATAAAGCAGTATATATCACTCGAAGGTTGGTTACATATTACTAAACTCGTGTGGTTCACTCAAATGTACACTCGATTTGTAATCTGTGCCTTACTCCCCTCGGTCAATAAATAGCTATTAGAATCTCGTTTAAAACGTCTTTGCATAATAAATAGACAATAAACTTGTTGGATTCTGTCTCGGATTTGATTTTTGGAATTGAATGTATGGAATATCAAAAGTAATTTATTAAAACTGAGTTAAGAAGCAATTTTTGAACGTCAAAATAACATAAGACAGACCTCCAAACCGACGCCCACCAGTTCCTAGTACTCGTGTATAGTGTACGTACCCGTCCCTTCTTGCCCTTGGGCTTGCGGCCGCGCTTGCCGGCGGGCGGCTTGGCGGCGGAGCGGCGGCGGCCGGTCGGCCTGCGCTTGCGGCCCGGCCCGGCCGCGGCCTCGCCCGCCTCCGGGTCGAAGTCCGAGTCCGCCTCTTCCGACCCGCTCGGGTTAAACGAGCCCTGAGCAATGCATATGCCATTAGTCCTTGCGAAGTTACGACTCTTTATTTATTTAAATCTTGTATAAAAGGCACACTATGTAGGCAAGCATATTATAAGTTGGAGGATTACATTGATGATAAAAATGCTTGGCTAAATACTGGTCCTGCTCCACAACCATAGGGACTAATTGATTGTACTGGTCGGGCATTATCTGAGTCTATCGACACGAAAAGAAGAAGAAGAATTGATTCCCATGTTGATGTATTGTGGAAGCTGCAGAAGATTGTTAAAATATACTTGCGTTGTATAGATTCCAGTTCTTAGTATTATATAATTGCATAGCACATGTGTGAGTACTTTGTATTGTTCAGCCACCATTTACATTTAGTTACCTTTCATTGACTTGAATATGCCTTGGTGGCTGAGAGAACGTCATGCTCACTCAAATGTCTCGCTGATGGTGGCAGGTGTGTCGGGTCATTTAGTTCCCTTCAATATGGTTGAGTTGAATGGCGCCGATACACGCGTCATGTTCGTGAACGGACGCTGTCAGTTGGGACTGGTCATCTCTTAGCTGCCACGGATCATTTTAATTACTTTATTTTTAAATTGTTGATCTAATCTTTTACTCTGAACGCTCTTAATGTGCATGTCTTTCTACATCGTTCTCACAAACGAGTATATGTATAATCTCAAAATTAATTATGTAACCAAGATTTTGTAACAATATTTTGATTCAAAAGAGTGTCCATGGAGTTTCTTGCCCGTTCTTCTCCATTGAGATCTACGCTAGGGAATGGGCAACTACAGTACTTTCTCAAGTTATTATGCCTTGTGACTGGGACTGTAGCTTTGTTTTTTATTTGTAATTTTGTCATTCAAAAGTGCCGTAATGGTCTAATGGGGTAGATGATACACCAATCAATTGAGATACTTTTTAATAGATGTCAAAACGCGCTTCTCTCATAGATTTTGTATAGCAATAGCCAACTGTGACGTCACTGTTTATTCAACTCAATAACTCAACAATTTATTGATTTCAAAGCAACTAAGAATCAAATTTGGCAATAAATTGAAAATAAATCGTGTTTTCAGGCCCAAACTAAAGTGATTTTTTTAAGATAGGTGTCTGGGAATTATTGTTTTATGGTGTCATATACGCTATTGAAATAAATGCTTTGAGCAGGGGGAGGACACTGCACTACTTGACGTAGGCGTCCAATATTTGACACAGATACTAGCACCATCTCTCACGAAATCCGCGTAAACTTGAGAGATTTAATACGTAAAAATATATAGATGGTTCTTACGCCAATTGTCACCAGTATGCTTAAAACGCCTTGTTGATTTGGATAAATGTGGATGAAAATGAAAATTGAGTCAAAAATAATAAATATATATATTCTAAATAAGAATAATCAGCATTAGCATTATTATTTTGCATTTATTAGCATTTTGCATTTTTTTTTACACGTTCTACGTTTGGAAACATTTTAGTCACAGTATCATAAACATAAAAAAAATACTGGTATTTACTATTTATTGTCCTAGAAAATGGTCATTAATTTCACCGTGTGCGCGAATTTGTAGATCTCTTCCATTTTGTGTAATTTATATGGTTTGTCGGTTCTATTAAAGCTCCAGAAAGTGGAATTGAGTCGAGTTCTCCTCCCGTCTTTTTTGTCTGTTTTATATCCGGAAACCTCATTAATTTTAGTGATGTGTTTTGCGAATTAGACACTTTCAGATCTTGTGTTTTATAGTTTACTGTTAAAATGAAAAATCTAAGAAGACAGATGTACAGACGGACAGATAGACTAGACAGATGTGTGTGGTGTTAAGAAGCGGAGAAAAGGTTTGAAGTCGCGACTGAAAAATGCCGAAAAGCTATTCAAGAAATCAAATATCCTAATTTATAGTTGGTGCAAGTCAATAAACCGGATTTTAGCAGGAAAACTTACATTCGACAGTGTGGATGAAACTAAAATGTATGCTCAAGATTATTAAACATCGCCTTAATAAGATCAATAAATGATGTAAATATTAACATAATCATCGTTTTTATTTTGTGCTGGCTATAAAAAACATTCAATTTTGTAAACATTAACTGTATTTGTTTTTTTTTTGTGTGTAAATTTGTAAAGATCAAGAACTAAACACGAATCGCTATGTGACAAATACAAAATGTTTATAAAATTGGTTTTTAAATGGATTTCAAACTACCCGCCTACCTATAGAAAACATATTCAATAAGATATAGATGTATACATATGGACGCACCCATAGTTTTTGGGATTAGTTCAGCGGATATAGTATCAGATGGCGACACCGTCCAATATAGGTGTCAAAAATTCTCGAGAGAGGGCTCTCTATTCCATATATATTACTATACTCTTTGGCTTTGAGTTTGAGTTTGACTCAACCTGAGCCGTGAGCATACGATATTTGAGTAGCGGATCTGGGACTTTTGCGCGAATGAACACTTGCGCGACTGGACTTTTGCGTCACTGAGGTTTACTCTGTAGAGTAAACATAACATCACGCCTGTTATTACTTGGTGGTTTTTTTTTGGTTTTCCGTCATGGGTGTCGTTTTGATGAATTTTGAGGTCGCTGATTACGAAAATGAGGTCAACATGAAAATCCAAGATGGCGCCGATGAAAATTTTTGGTCCGCCATGGGTGTCGTAATCATGGTTTTTATGGGTCGCTGATTACGAAATTGTTTGCGCCATCTTAAATTATATTTTTTTATTTAAATTTTCTTCAAAAATTGGATTTTTTACCCCAAAAATAACGAAAACGACACTCATGACGGAAAACCAAAAAAAATCCACCTTAAAGTAATAACGAGTAAGTTCTGATACCTGACTGTTCAAAAGTGCCTGTGGCCTACCTGAAATAAATGCTTTGATTTTGACTGTCGTGTGTTCCAATTACTAACTTCATATTATTATAATTTAATTCTTTCTAAGAAACTATGTGCTCATTTGAAATATTTTGAATTTGAATTTGGTTTAAGTGTTTCATTGAGTAATAAGTACCTTCCAAAATAAATACGACTGAAGTTCTGACTAAAAGGTTTGTAACTCAAGCCCAGTGAACGCGCCAAGGATGCCCCGTACCGCGATACGTTTGTTTTGATCGTGTAGCGACACTGCCTTTAATTTTTTTCGTATCGATTTGAAATATTGGAATACATCGGTAGACGGGGGTTAATGACCTTTATTCCCTACTTAAGTGGAGGAGACTATAATTAGGATACTGACAGCTCATGAATATGCTGACAGCGTTGAGATTTTCGCCCTTAATTTTTTATGGAAACTCGTTACAGTTGCCGTATGCTAAAAGGGCACTATTTAATATTTGGTGTTCTACCACTTTACACTATAATAATATGAATTATGTTATGGCACAGTATAAATATGGACAGTACCGAAACTGAGCCTAGTTGATGCACTAATTACCTACGCACTATTGAAGCCATAGGGTTGTCTCTTTTAATGTAGTTGATGTTGTTTTTTTTTGTTAAAACATTTTTATTCTGTTGATCAATCAATCGAATTGAAACAACTACCTTACAAATACAATTTAATAAGTTATCTTATGGCGTCGGTTAATCTCAACAAAAGACGATAGTTTAAATACGGAATTCAGTTTAATATTAACACACAACAACTTTTAGAACTATAGATCTTTAACTTTGTCATTACGGCGTAACGGCATAAGTTTTGGCGGAAGCAAGTCGCGGTTGGATGATAACGTTTCGTGCGCTCGTCGGAGCAGGCGGGGAACACCCAAATATTCCGGAAAAACTAAATTCCGAAAATCACAATTCCGAATTTCATAATTCCGAAGAGTTAAAATGTCTACTATTTAAAATCCCGAAATTCATAATTCCGAAAGTCATAAAATAAATACGAATTGTTTGTTGTCCGAATTTCATAATTCCGAAGGATCAAATGTCCGATGGATCGTTAGTCCGAAAAACTTACTAGCTGGCATGAGGAGCGTAGGCCGAAGGCCTACGGAGCGACGACATTTGTGATAGAAAGTGGGTGTGTGATGTAAAATGCGAGCATAGCGAGCGGGCATCATGGAGTCGTAGCAGGTTCTAAATTTGCTTATATCTCAATAACGGTGCGTCCTATAGCAAAAATATTTAAAAAATTGCCCCCTTTTATGAACCCTCGGCCACGTAATTCTCTAATGTAGATAAAAAAAATTGCGCGTCACGCACGACTGACAGCAGCGCAACGTCCGCTGAGGGTCCCCGTCGATGCGCATGTTTGTGTGAGTGTGCGGTTTCGAGTGTTTGTAGGTAGTTTCCGTACTGTCCATATTTATACTGTGGTTATGATATATTAGAAAATATGAATTTTAAATAAAACATTTAATTATTATAGAGAATACGGACGATAAAGAAAAAGTATGTATGGCTACAATACCCATGCATTTGTTTGTACTTACATCTGAATCTTCTGAGCCATCTTTGGGTGGCTTGGGGCCTTTCACTTTTGTTTCTTGGTCCGTTTCATATTCCTCTTCAGAGTAGCCTAAGAAAATGAAAGAAACATTAATAAAAATAAAACTTCATGATTTTTTTAAAATCAGTTTGATAAAAGTCCTGAGTGAATTCTTTTTCTAGCGAAAAACAAATTCAGACAAAATTAGTTGCGATTAAGTTTTCGCAATTATCATATTGATTTCAGGTTGCGTTACAAGGGGACCAAGTAGACTGATGATCTGGTGCAGGTCGCAGAACTCTGTTTCAAACGAGTGGCACAGTACGACTTGGCTATGCTTAGTATGACTTCTTGGCGCAAGTAGTGTTCTGCTGTCAGAGGTAAAAACTGCGGTAAAAGTAGTGTGTTCAGTCAGGTTTCAACTAGCTTCAGCGCGGCGGCCAGGGCCCGCGCGTGCGGGCACTTGGGGCCCGGCTGCTGCAGGAACCCCACCAGACGTGTAGCTGTAGGGTGTGTGTTACCTCTGTTGTGCACCTTGACGGCAGCGGAGCGTCTGGGGCGGCCGCCGGGCGTGGCGGGCGGCGCGGCGGTCGGGGCCCGCGCCACCCCTCGCGCGTGCGGGCTGTTGGGGCCCGGCTGCTGCAGGAACCCCACCAGACGCGCCGACAGCTCCGACGCCGCACCTGTACCGAAGACACTATTTAATGAGCTTCCACAAGATATAGACAAAAGCAGTAGTATCACAAAAATATCTTAGCAGTTTGGCAGAGATAAAGGTATGTTTTATATCTGTGAGTAAATATGTACTTTATAATTATTATTTTTATCATTATTAATCGATCGATCGATCCATAAATTTTTCATCGAACAAATCGAATAAGGAGGAGCCCAGCCAACAATGCATTAGGCGGTACAGTACCGTAGTATACTGTACAGCTATGATTTGGTCGCATTTAGTGCTATGGTGCACTGTCAATAGTAACTTTGACGATGGCACATTGTAATGTTTACCTACCCTACGTTTTGATTTTATATAATTTCTATAGGGTTTTACATTATATTACATTAACATTATACGCTATTACATTAATTGTGTATTACTTTACTAGCAAAATGAGAGTAATGTACACAATCACAAACTCGAGTATTTATTTTAAATAAACCATTTAAGGTGGAACTACTCAACATATTTTCCATACAAATTTCGGGGGGCTATTACTCCACCGTTTGACATGGTACATCTAAAGTTAAACATGATATCTTTTTGTCTCATTATTAATTGTGTCTGTGCGGAAACATAATAGTAAAATAAAAAGCCATTCAAAAGTTACGAGCTACCAAAGATTCGATTTTATTGCCAATTTTAACTCAACTTTGGGCGTAAATTAGTAATAAAAAAAGTGTCAAATTTTCAAAACAAAGTCCGTACCGACACAGCACAATTATCGAAGAATTCAATAAGTTTTATTTGTAAATGATTTATGCAGTGGTTTTTTCATAACATTCGATTTCCCAAAGGCCTTTTCGTGTTTTTTTACGCGCGCCTTTTACTATGAATTTTCGTGCATCTCACTGAATAATGTTTCCCCCCCCCGGTGCGGTGCGGGAGGACGACGCTTACGCACACATATGAACAATAATATGTCACACGCGATATTGACATGTCCTTTGTTTGATAGAAGAACAAGAACTATATTTCTGTCCTTTTCATTTCATGCATGACATCAGTGACGTGTCATTTGTTTTTCGCTGAAGTTGAAGGGCCTCTACATTTTTATTGCACTCCTATAATGTGTGCGTTTCGATGGGGCGACCAAGGCGTTTTTTTTTTTTTTTTTAAACTGGTTTTTTTTTAATAAACTGTTTTTTATTTTAAACTATGTTTTTTTTTTTAAAAAACTATGGATTTTTTTTGTAAAAATTTGAATTTAAAATTAAATTTATTAATTAATTTCAATTTTAAATTTCACATTCAGAATGTTTTGAAGGTTATAAGCGATACCGTACTACAGCTCCTAAAATCATAAACCTAAGATTTTTTTAAATTTTTTACAAATTCAAATTGATATTTACCTAAATTTCAGGTCTGCAACGCTTAGTTTTTAAGATTTCCGTGGCCGCGCGATTCTCCGCGTTTCGATGGCGTGGCTACGTTCAAACCCTTATAACTTTTTAACCATAACTTGGACAATTTTAAGGTTTTGGGAAATTTGAACCCAATTTTACATATTTTTACAAAATCATGGCAGTTATTTAAAAAGAAAACGCCGTGGTCGCGCCTTCGAAACGCACACCCTATAATATGGTGTAGCGACCTACTTATTTAGTAACATTATGTACATAAAACCTTCACTATATGATTTATCTTTTCTTCTGATCTGTCACTTCTCTGTCTTGTGTTGACTAAATTTATATTGAATGATGAAAAAAATTAATTTAATTAGTTTACAACAACCACTAAATTGGTGACCCCGACGTGATACGCCCTGAAATGGAAATCATAAATTTTATCAGGCCAGGAAAATCCACAGTACCGCGATGACAATATAAAGCAGTCGTCTGCCGACCAACGTCCAGACTCTGCTGGCTTCACAGCCATTTATTTCTCTCGAGGGATAGCAGACCTGGCGGAAAGCGTCCCCGGACATCGTGACCCCAGGCCAACAATAACAAACAATATAGTTATACAATATTATCGTTGCCACTAATCTCGCGAATTGTGTAATGACGTTATAAGTTGATAGTAAAAGTTTAAAAGAAAAAGTTTTATTTTATTCTTTTTAGCGCATTTAAATAAAAAGTCAGACGAAAGTATTATACGAAAAAGTTATTTGTAAAGATTTATATTGTTGGCGAGTTTTAAGCGGCGTCGAATAGCATTATGTGTGCATGGTGTAACTTCGTTTTAGTTCGGAACGGTTCGGAACGGTTCGGAACGCTGTGTGTGCGTACGAACTAGACGTGCGTGAAGACTAGCGTCTAACTGCTCATCACTGATACTAACTCTGTCGGGCACGATGCCAGGTGAGACAGCGTGCTTTTTGGCCACGCCCACCAATGAGTTCATTGGTGGGCGTGGCCCGTGAGTTTCGTTACCTTAATAGTAGATTGTATGACAAGGGAGCAAAATAATATTTTTACAGCGAGGGCGCTATTTTGAATCAGAGCGAAGCGAAGGATTCTAGAATAGAATCCCGAGGTTATCGAGGAATTCCAAGAATAGAATCCTGAGCGTAGCGAGGGATTCAAAGTACATCGTCTGAGGCAAAAATATTTTTGCCCTCGAGTCATATACTCTACTTTTCATCTCCTTGTATGAGAAAATAATTAGGAGACACTTTTAAGTAATTAATGAATAAGTTTAATAAAAAAAAATGACATGAATGTAAAAAGGTCAATTATAGATTTATTTCCGAAAATGTCTTCGCTCCTTTTCTATTCTTCCACAGTATGAAATTGTCATAACCTTTAAATTTTTCGTAGGTATTAAGTTTTACATGACGTTATTAGCTTCTAATTTTTGTTTCAGGAGTTAATTCAGAACTCGACGTAGAACTATTTTTTGCAAAATACAATTAAGTCCGTACCGATTACAAGAACAGGGAAGTAAATCGCGCGCTTTTGTTTTTTTTTTGTTACCGCGCCTCCCCGAACCGTACAGCCGACACTTACAGCCAGTAATTTATACAATTTGCGTTCGATTTCAATGAATGATACATGTTCCAAATTCAAATCCCATTACTGCCCGCTAAAAAGTCTAGTGGAGAAAAGAGCTACTTTGCTCCCGCTTACAGAGGAAAAAACGACACTTTTCTAAACTTACATTGTCACCTACGGGATATCTTCCATAATTATTATTTGTTTTGAGCTCCCGATATTTCGACGCGGAAGACACCCCGGATCTTCCGTGGGGTGTCTTCCGCGTCGAAATATCCACATCCACATGTAAGTGACAATATAAGTGTTTTCATCCCATCCATTCGAAAAGGACGTCTTGGTTCGCCTTTAAGTGCACCCAAAGGTGGTGTTTTCTTTATGAAACTTATAGCGGGCAATTATGAGTTTTTAATCCTCTTTATGAGTGCGCCGCAATTATCTTTGCCGCGCACTTTTTTAATTTAAAACATCTTAGTGTTCAGCACCAAAGAAATCAAACGCAAATATTGTTTGAATAAAGACTGGCTGGTACGACGGCCCATAGTCGCGCCGCAGCCGCGCCGGTTGAATAAAAAAAAAAGAAATGAAAACGCGCGAACTACAGCCCGCGTTTTCGTAAATTTTCACGGATTGATAGAAATTAATGGTTTTGTTTTAAAAAATGAGTTCTTCAAGTGACAGTGAAAGTATAGAATTAACTCTTGAAAGTATTAGAACTGACGCAAGAAATGTGATGGATATATAAGTTTTAAGTTGTTTTATTATTAGATAGGTACTATTTAATTTCAATTTAGTTAACAACTATATAATTATATATACTCAATGTTTTATTAAATAATAATGTGCGAATGTAAGGTGAGTTAAGTGGCAACACTGATTGAATGAGGGAATGTTAGATGATGCAGTGACAACACTGTATGTCAAGGAAGGATGCGCAGAGAGCATTATTAGATGTACGACGGACGACGAATAAGAAAGATGGAAGACGTAATATTATTTTGGAATCCCACCACACACACTACATTTTGGGGGCTCTTCCGGTATTACGAAAAAACATGGCTGAAGGCGGCCGTAAAGAAGATTCGAATTGGAGTTCACCAAGATGGCGTAGTTCCGGCACTTCCGGCGATAAAAAAGACCACAACGGCGCATCGACAAGTGGGAGCAGGAGCGGCGAACGTGTAAGCAGAGCAATGCATGACTGAGGACAGTCATAAAAGTCAGAATGGCCGAATGTGGGAATGTAAGGTGAGTTAATAATTTACAACTTATTAACATTTTTATTAGTTATTTATTATTATTAGTTTTTTAATATTATTAATTATAAGTTACATAATGTTTACACTATATTTTTTTGGCTCGGGCGGCGTACTTTGAATCCATCGCTACGTTCAAGATTCTACTAAAGAATCCCTTGCTACGCTCGGGATTCTACTCTAGAATCTCTCACTTCGCTCTGGATTCAAAAAAGCGCCCTCGCCGTAAAAATATTATTTTGCTTCCTTATGATCCAATCTACTATTTAAACCGTGAAAGCTTAAAACAGTGTATGACACTTTTCGAATAGAAAGGATGAGAAAGCACTTTTTTCACTTTCAATGAGACAGTCAGTTAATCAGAAAGTCTTTGACTTTCTGTTACCTGGGTCAAAATGTAGGTATCTATAGAGGAGCATGGGTGGAAATACTCATACATTTCTGATTCTTTCTCCATTAACTCAGACACTTCATTCTGTCTTTAGAAACTCCAATCGTGATGATTGGAGTTTCTAAAGACAGAATGAAGTGTCTTAGTAAAATAGTCTTACCTTTCTTGTCAAGGTCCAGCATCTCACACATGGTCCTCAGTTGCTTGGGTTCCAACTTCGTGGTCTCCTCAAGCTTGGCCTTGTACTCCGACGAGCCGATAGACCACTCGTAGCCCTTGAACTTCTTGACGTTGCGCTTCACGTTGCGGTCCAGACATAGTTGCTGACAGACAAACATGAACAATAGTATCATTATCAGCCTAGCCCTTTCTAATTCCTAGTCTAATTGCATGCTGTTGAATATAGAATTTTACTTAGAAGGAGGACCGCCTAGGTTACTTCGACTACCTAGTTAAAACTAAAAGATAATAGGTAACCCTTGGTGAGCCTAGTCCCATTAAATAAAATTGACAAGAACATGTAACATGTTGAAGATAACTGTGTCCTAGAAGAACCAATCTGTGTGTGTAGTAATGTACTATCACCAATGAGGCAATAATTGACGGTATGTAAAGCCAAGTCAGAGGCCCATGGGTGGCATAAAAACTTTGACACTAGGTTAGGCACTAACCACACGAAAAAGAAGAATTAATTGAACCATTAAATTAATGATATTGAAATTGCAAATGTTTGAGTTGAACGTTCAAGAGGTTTCCCATACTCATGTATACCTTATTTCTGGTTGAACACATAGTTTATTTTTGGCTTTGTCATGATTTTATTAACAGTACCTTCACGTTCAGTAAAAAAAATGTGTCAATCTCTCATATTATGGTCAAAAGTGTGTTTAGAGCAGTAACTCACCCCATACAAATACTGATGTAGCAGCTTCTGGTCCTGCGTCTTGAAGCGCGACAGTGACACCTCCACGTTGCTGATGTGGCCAAGCGGGATGCCCTTGCCGGCCGGCAGCGGCACGGGCGGCTCTGTTGGCTAACATCATATTCCATTTTAAGTAAAATGTTTTAAATAAATATCAGACTCGGCCATCATTGTGCCGATATTCGTGTCAGCCAATGGTTTAATTGCCAAGAGCCAGCAGTTGCAGTTGGATCAGGAGCCTGATTCAGCAAGCGCTACTTCTTGACACGCGCTTTGTTAGGAGGTTGTCGAGCCAGGAAAAGCACAGGCTAAAAAAAACCATGTACAAAACCAATTCGACTTTCAAACTTTAACCAACAAAGCCCAAATCATGTTTTTTTATGAACGGACGGTCGGATTGGTCATCGAGGTTCGCTCGTTGGTATTAGATATTATTTCGCCAAATACCCGTTGTAACTTTTGTAGTTGTTTCTTTTTTTTTAACTAAATACCTACTTAAGTGGATCTACTTTTAAATGATGTAGTCGATGATCTTGGTGCACGGTAAAACTCTAATGAGTTTATGTTGGCAGCAACTTAAATGTATAAAATGTATGTATACTACTGAATAAATAAATAATCTATCTACCGTTGTGAGAACCCCTGCGGGCCAACATGCATCAAAAAATTCTTACTAATATTGTAAATGTGACAGAGGCTTCGATCTGTCTGCGACGCCTTGTTGACCGAATTTCGTTGAAATTTGGCTAACAGATAGACCATGACCGGGTACATAAGGTATCTCGGTATTACGGTCGCGTGGGTTAATAGGCTAGTTTCCACCATCAATAAATTGCAAATCTATTTAGTCCGTCAGTTAGAGTATTGGAAAATAATGGACACGTAATTTTTGTTTTTGTAATTGAATGTTGTTGTCAATGAATATTAACAAAGATGAAACGCATCAAAACTCGTGACGTCAGAACGCACTAAAAATTATACCACGGCGTGATGTATTTTTAATTTTAAAAGCGTCTTATCTTCGTAATTTTGGTTTACGTAACAACAAAAAAATACGGGGCAAATATTATTTGATAATCTAACTGACGGACTAATTAGATTATTGAAGCGAAAACTTCTTTAGACGCGTTGAGCAATTTTGGGTGAACTAAAAATCATGGAACTCTCGTCCGTCATCGTTGGTTTGTGCTCGCTAAAACTCGAGAACGGCTGGGCCGATTTAGCTGATTTTGGTTTTGAAATATTTGTCGTAGCCCAGGGAAGGTTTAAACGGTGAGAAAAAAAAACAAATAAAACATTTCTTTACAAACCAAAAAAAAATCAAAAATAATAATCTTATAGCTTGACGATACAATTCACAAGTTACTTAGATATTTCTTCTATCGGCAGTCCGTCAGTTTTTTGCCATCTACACTACTCGTACTTCCGACCTATACGCTGGCTAATCTATACTGATATTATAAAGAAGAAAGATTTGTATATTTGAATTTTTGTATGTAACAAATAAACTTAAAAACTACTGGACCGATTTGAAAAATTCTTTCAACAATGGATAACTACATTATCAGCGAGTAACATAAGCTATATTTTATCCCCGTACTCCCACGGGAACGGGAACTACGCATGTCCGCTAGTGCTAGATGAAGTATAAAATAGTACCTCTTTCTTAGGCTTGGGTTTGGGCGCCTCCTCCTCCTCCTCCTCTTCCTCCTCCTCCTCTTCTTCCTCACCCTCCTCCTCATCGTCGCCCTCGTCATCGTCCTTAGCTTTCTTTGCTGGCTTCTTTACTCTGTAACGATAAATATGATAACTATTCTGAAATATGTAAACGCTTGGTTACCACTACCATTTTGTTAGTAGTGTCTTAAATGCGAGATTAGTGGTCGCTCAGTGATAGCGTCCCCGAATTACGTTACACAAAGTAATGCAACTTCTTAGGTTACTGATTGAGAAGGTACTGAAGTTTTGTCCCATGGAGAAAGTAGTTCATTTTCAAGTGTATACCGCTGTATAGTACCAGTAGTATATGTTACTTACTTTTCTTTAGCAGGTTTCTTAGGTTCCTCCTCGTCAGCTTCGTCTCCTTCTTCCTCCTCCTCCTCTTCTTCCTCATCTTCGTCCTCCTCATCCTCTTCTTCAGTATCCTAGAAAAAATAATAAATAAATAAAATAACAAATCATTTTCATGAAAGCTCTCAAACAATACGCAAAAACGAACAGGCTTTGAGATTTAAACGAAAAAAAACAGTAAATGCCATTTGGAGAAGTGTGAAAATGAGATGGTGCTATACGTCCAGCATTGCTTTATCCCTTTTCCACTCCGGAACAATAATACCCGAATGAAAAACTTTTTGGCAAAAAAAAAAACCTACTTAAAAAACACAACAAAGTGAAAAATAACTTTAGCTTTTGAAGTCGGTGACTTCTCTGTGTTTGATTTTGTTTCTTTGCCACCGACTTCTGAAGCTAAAGTAATTTTTCACTTTGTTGTTTTTGAAGTCGGTTTTATTTTTTGCAAAAATGTTTTTTATTTTTCCATTTTTAGTTGTAATATCCTATACAAATATTAGCTATACATTTATTATAACATAACATAACATAACATCACGCCTGTAATCCCCGAAGAGTTGGGCTGAGGTGTACCCAATAGTACCTACACCCACATTTCGCCAGTTATGTTTCCCATGTAATAGTCCCATGTAATAGGGGGCGAACGCCAGCGCAAATCCAGACTCCGTGGCTGCTACTGAGAAATTCCTGAAGGAAAAACCCAATAACACTTTGCCCGACCTGGGAATCGAACCCAGGACCTCATGCTGAGTAGTCGTCACCACTAAACCAACGAGGCAGTCATTTATTTTATATTGTTAACAATTAAATACATGTCATGGTAATAGGCTTATCCCCAATAAAATGTAACCTAACATACTTAGGTTACATTTTATTACACACTTAACTGTCGAAATGTAGGTGTAGTGTACACATCTGCATACCCCTCAGAGCATACAGGCGTGATGATATGTTATGATGTTGTGAAAACAAACATTCAAGCGATTGCAGCTATCACGAAATATTTGCTGTCTATAATTAAAGAGTTCCATTGTATATCTCCGAAGATCACCATCAGATCTTCACTAAATTTAAACGGGACCACCGCTTAGTAATTTTCTTCCAAACAAAAAAAGAATCATCGAAATCGGTTCACAATTGGCGAAGATATCGCTAAACATACACACAAAAAAAACAGAAGAATTGATAACCTCCTCTTTTTGGAAGTCGGTTAAAAAGGCGTGAGTGTTTGTGTTCTTACCTCTTTCTTAGGCTTCTTTTTAGGTGCGGCCTTCTTAGGACCTTTGTCGTTGGTCTTTACGTCATCCTTTTCATCTTCGTCATGAGCCTCGCCATTTTCTTCCTAAAAATATACGTGCGTTTTGAGTACTTTACTCGCAAACCTGTGCTCACAGCTTCCCGCCCTTGTCCCATGTTACTTAGGGTCTGCGCAACATGTTTACTTTTTCCATTCTCCCCTGACAACCGCCATGCTTATCTTTCATGGTTTAATTTTTGCAATAAATAATGTTTTGAGTTTGAGTTTCATTCACCTCCTTTTCTTTCATATCACACCCACACACAATTTATCCTAAAAAGTCTATGAGTTCTAAAAACCCATTGTCTTTTTCAAATCGTTTCACACAGCGGAAACCCTGACAATTGTGCGTCGTGAAAATATGATTACAAAAACGTATTCTATTTCCTAGCTGTATAAAAATCGTAGTCCGTAACACCTTCGATGCAAAAAATATTCAAAGGAATCTATGACCGAAAATAAATCCTCTCTGAATGATTCCACTCTGAATTATCACCTTTCGCGACTAATGAAAATCGATGAATTATCTCAAAATAAACCATTGTGTGAGGGACGCGTCCTTGACTTTCGAGGTCGAACTATTTTTAACCTCGCCGATACGATACGACATGTTTTGACTTCTTTTCAGCGCTAAGCATACGATGGACAATTTGTACGCCAACAATTTGCAACAACCAATGGACGTCAACCAATAGATGAAAAAGCAACACAACAACCAATGAACAGGAACGGTAATTTCTATCAGGCGGACAAAAGTCCCTCGTCTGTTTCGTAATTTCTGATGGATAAACCCAGTATCACTTTGCCTTGATCTAGAAATCGAACCCGAGACTTCATACTCAGCAATAGCGCTTTCGACGACTAGACCAATGAGGCAGTTTTTATAGAATTTGACAATATTACTGTGATTGATTAACTTGATGTAGCGATGGACTTTGGATGTAGTGAAAACCAAGTGCTTTGGCGCAATTTGGGAGAGGACCTGTGACCAGCAATGGACTTTCTTGCTTGGGTACTTGAACGATTTTACAAAAAAATGCAAGACCAAATTTATACTTTTTGATAAAATTGACATAAATATTCTAATTAATAAAACCAAGGAATGTGAATGAATGAATTCATCAAGCTAAACTAGTTTTCCTCATGTTTTTCAAAGGCGTTATAATGTAAAAAAAAACATTATCAAGTCGGGTTATTATTTTATTTGTGCCACTTCAAAAAATAAGACGCTCTATTTTGTTGCTGCATGGAACGTTGTATTCTGTAAAAGGTACATAAATTACGTATTTTTTACTGAGTATACCTATCGAATATCACGCTGACTAGTAGTACAAATTACGTACACTTTTCGTTGCTATTATTACATTAGGTAGGTTATTACGGTAGTCGTGAACTTTTGAACGAGGCCATGACCGAGAAGTGGTTCAAATATAGCGATAAGTTCGCGAACCACCTATATTTGGTCAAAGATCTAATATGAATACAGTGTCTTTAGAACTATTTAAGAACGTGGTTTCAAATTAAAGACGCAATTTATGTACAATGTCCGAACTTGTTAAACACGTCAGGTTAGCGTTTCGTCTGGCGTTTATTTCTTGAAATATTCAAATTTCAAGGCCGTAAAGTATTTATTAGGTCATCTTTATATTAATTACATTATAACTTTATCAGAATAGCAGTTAATTTACGTTATTAAATGACGACATTCGTGTTCGTCACGCTCTCGTCGGTATCTGGGCAAACAGCACGCGAGATGCGTCCATATAGGCATAAGAACAACTTGTTCAAAGTCTTCAAACTTGGAAGTAAGTAGACGTTTCGTTCGAAAAGTAGTCACATCGACATCACTGAGGCCCTACTCTATAACGCTTCGTCCGTATATTCGGATCTATCCGTCTCTCTCACTCGCGCTCATCTGCTGATTTGCGCGAGGCGGATAGATCCGAATATACGGACGAAGCGTTAGGGAGTAGGGCCCCTGATTCATTAATATTAGGATGTTGCCCTACCATGTTGCACGCCATGCATAACAGCTATTATAATGAACAAAGCCTTGCTGGAAAAAATCTCAAAAATTGCTAGTGAATGAAATGTGTCACAAACTATGTTCCACCTCCTAGTCCTCTGAACCATACAAGCAGTCGAAAGTGACCTCTGCGCCAGCGAAAGGAACTCGTGTAGCAAAAAACGGCACTTCTAACTTTAAGAACTCTACAATATTATAAGACCACATCTATGAAATGGAGATCTAATCGCTTTCATACAGGGTGGTAGGCATCGACGCATTAACTTTTACCATGGTGTTCAGTACATCAACACTGGATACGCATTTGAACCCCAGATTCGTACAGTGAGATAAAGTGAGTCGACCCTATTTGCATACATTAATGTACTTACAAAGACCTTGACCTAACCCCGGTTTTCAGTTCCTTTTGCCCGTGTTTGTTGTTGTGATACTTTGTATTTTAAACGTTTTCGTGCAATGGACAAACGATATAGGCGCGTTGTTTGTTTACCAACCAACTGACAATGAATGGACAAAATGTGCTCAAAGCTCAAACTAGCTGAATTTCAACTTAGGTGGGTGAGGTGGCACCATAATTTAGCTGGTGTCTTTCAAGTAATGCTTAATATTAAAACTTTCTTATGATGGACATGGGATTCTCCCATGCATCACTCTCATACTTCATCAATATCATTCTTCTCCCCTATCCTAATTTACTTGGGGTTGGCGCATCCGGTTATCTTCTTCCTTACAATAGGCGAGACGACAAAAAAAAACTAATTAGTCCGTCAGTTAGATTATCAAAAAATATTTGAACCGTGTTTTTTCTTTTGTTACGTAAACTAAAATTGAAGAAGATATGTCGCTTTTAAAATTCTCAATACGTCACGCCTAGGTATAATTTTTACCTAGTTCTGACGTCACGAGCCCCCACTCCCGAGTTTTGATGCGTTTTATCTTTGTCAATATTCATTGATTTACAAAAACAAAAAATACGTGTCCATTAATTTCCAATACTCTAACTGACGGACTAAATAGATTTACAATTTTTTGATACTGTCGTCATGCCTATTACCGCTCATACTTTTAAAACTCTTGTTATTTATTTTACTGACCTTTTTAGAATCTGCATCCGCCTTCACATCCCTCTTGTCGTCCTTAGAGTCATCACCTGCGCCTTCGTCGTCCTTGCCATTAGCCGTTGTCGATTTTGAGTCACCTGTTTAGAAAAAAAAGTTTTTCAAATACTTCAAATTTTAATATTTGAGAGCTAATAAAGACGATTCCTAATTTTATTTCTGTAATCTACGTATGTATGTATGTTCCTGAGTTTACGATCTTTAGTTAAGTTTGACACAATAGAAAAATGTAGTGGCACGAGGCGAAACGAATGTAATCAATAAAATTGCTCCCCTGTTCGTGTAATAAAATTAATGTTGGTGTTTCAGATAATCAAACATTATTTCTTACGAAGATCAGTTTACATCGTCTCAGGAGTTTCTAACTCCATAGACATTAAAAATATTAGCGGAAGAAGATAACAAAACGATATCGTTCAGTGACATTTTGATTTCATTTCGACTGAGCAATAATTTGTATGATAACGGGCCATGTCTAAAGATATTCCACTACTAATAATCAGCACCCGCACGAAATTGTTTACTTTTTTTTCCCCAGATACATGATTGCATGCATTTCTTATGCCAGGATGGCAAGCTAGTTCCTCTGGCAGCTTTTTTTCTAGACTAGAGAGCTAGTAAGCCTGGCGTCTCCAGCTAGGATAGGTTAATAGGATGGGTACTAATTTCTGAGCTAGTAGCACTCCCACTACTGATGCATCTCAATTCGACTGAAAGTTACTTCGGAAGCTATGCCAATTCGCACTAGAAGATCATGGATGTTGAAAAACGAGTGTATGTAGCATAATCCCGGCCGTAAGATGCTAGCTACGCGAACAGCCATAATTTTATTGACAGTCTTTTCGCGATTTGGTCGGATGAAATTGGGGGTTGATGGGGTTCGAGTTTTGCCCAGTCGATTGTGGCCCATTGGCCACAATCGACGGACTCGAACCCTATCCAATTTAATTTACCTAGCAACACCATTAAAAGAGAATTCTCAAAATTAAAATGCACTTTGTCCCGTTAAATTTAGAGCCCAAATTCAAATAAAAACCAACGATTTGCAAAATGTGATAAAGTGTCAACGATAAACGCTATCGATTTAGTTTATATAATACAATACTATAATTTACACAATAAGTTGATATAATGAGTTTGACAATACTATAATGAGCCATAGAAACGGCAGTTTCTTAAGCTGGGTATCCACTATCCACTATCCACTATCCATGTTTGCGCATCAACTGTGCCCCGAGCATCTCCTTTGTGTTTGCATAAAACCTGCGCGGAGCACAGTTGGTGCGCAAATAGTGGGCACCAAGCTTTACATTGTTCGCCGGTTGCACACACACAAAGATAACGGTCGTCTATACGGAATTTAACAGAGTAGTGATGAACTCGGTCGCGAGTACTCGCGATGCGGTCTCCCCTTCATAAACGATTACAATGAGCGATCTCCAGGGTATTAATGAATTACATTAACCTCCACAATATCACCGCTTAGCAAAGATGATTTTATTACTGTCTTAGAGAATTTAAAAGAAAGTTTCGTTCTATGCATAGTCGCGGCAGATTGACGCGACTGTCACATGCGTCTTTTTTTTTTTTTTCTTTTTTCGGATGGGAAATCATCAAATGACTTCTCCCGCTCTGGGCGGAGCAGGAGGGAGTGTCAGACTTTTACTGACTAAAACCCATCCATGTTCCTTCATCGCCCTTTGTGTTCCGGGGTCACGGTATCTCTTTCGAACAGTCCCGCAACCCCGGCAGGCATCGGTCCTTGCGGACCCCTTCCTATTGCTGACTCTCTTTGAGGCGCGCGTGGAACACGAACGCGCCGTCGACACGGCCTGTCGTCATGAGACGGACGGACGGCGAGCTAGCCCATAGCCCTCCGTCCACAGGCTCGCGCCTACGGTGGCCGGGGGCCACGTGGTGGCCCCCGACGCCCGGGGCGTCTCCCGCGGCGGCCGGGACGCTGTGAGGTTCTCTCCCTCTCACGTTCCGCCACCTCCTTCTCTAGCATTACTGCTTCGCAGAAGGAGGTGACGGCGTCCCGTTCCGTCTCGCTCCGGACCATGGCTTGCACCAGGGCCGGCCGCGAGAGGTCGCCGCCGCCAGTCACATGCGTCTCAACTCAACTTTGTATTATTAATTCCTAGCTGATGCCCGCGGCTTCGCCCGCTTGACAAATTATATACATAAACCTTCCAATTGAATCACACTATTTATTAAAAACAACCCGCATCAAAATCCGTTGCGTAATTTTAAAGATATAAGCATACATAGGGACAGACAGACGTGGCGGAGAACTTTATTTTATAATTATGTAGTGATGTAGTGATTATCGATTTCATGTTCCACACCGTTCATAGTTCGTAAAGGGATAGGTCGATAGTTGCATGAATGCCGAGACTTGAGGCATCATTTATTAATCAATGTCTATGCTAAACTCGAACGTTGATATGGTACCGCGATTTTATCGTAAAATTAATATGATCAACTTAATTCTGTATCAACGCCATAACAAGCGTGTCAATGCCCTTCGGTTCTAAACTTACAACAAATCGATTTGACTGCAAACCGATCCTTGCGGTCATTGAATTATGAATGAGTGATCCATTTCTCTCAATCTCAAGCATAATAAGGATAGGCTACACTGTTGCGTCTAGATACGTAGATACCGTATTCATACGTCTCGAATTTTGATGCAATACTTTCATATTGAGTTTTGGAGCAGCTCGTGGCTAAATAATAACAGCCGCTCGGGTCGATCTTTAGGTTAAGGCCCTTCTAACACTAAATTTAGCAACTCTATTTGTGGTGGTTCAAACTTCGTTTGAAATACTGTTAGAATAAAGTTCTAATCAGCTTGCACTACAAAGCGGTTGTTACAGTCACTGCGGCCGAATAGTGCAAAATTAGTGGTTTTTTGCGATTTACAAAAAATCTATTAATTGGACTAATAAAACACATGAGACCTGCTTTATAGTTAGTTCAGTTAGTATGCAAAGTTTTTTGAATACCAGCGGTTTATTGTTCGATTTGGAGGTAACTTTGGATTTTTTTTCTATCGAGAAAAGTTTATGGAATCGTGTTTTCGTCACACATAGGACTTAACATTAATCCTCAACTTTACCATATATTTATTTCAAAATTAATGATGCAGTATTTTAGGAGTTACGGAGGATCATGCTAAGCCATTTGAGGGATATATAGCCCTTAAGCCGTGCTTGCCTAGGTTGTTCTTTGGTAGGTGACCACCCATTACATACCGAGTTTCCTCCGTGCCTCGGAAAGCACGTTAAGCAGTTGGTCCCGGCTGTCATTTGTGATCTTTGACAGGTAGTTAGTGGCCCAAAAAGTCTGGCAACCAGTCTTACCAAGAAGTATCGTATTACCCAGTACTAACTGGGTTGTGGAGCTGCATCCGGTTAGAATGGAAGCTGACCCCAACATAGTTGGGAAAAGGCTAGGCAGATGATGACTTCCTTATTGACCTTTCGTCAGTTTCTAAAGGCGCATCAAGGTCTTGGGTTTTAGACTGAGCTGATCAAATACCAGAATTATTTAGGAAAACAATATAGGTACCAACGAATTTGTGTATGAATTGTTTAATATTTTAGACGTTTCTTATAAATGTATGCTTCGCTAACTTATATTATTCTGCTAATCTACGAGTAAGTACCTATATCGAAAAAAAATCTGCGATCTCAGCTTATCGTTATCTGACCGCCCCGTAAACTGTAACGACCAGTATGCACAGTAAATTGCGCAATTCATCATAACGTGTGCTACCTCAACACTGAATAAATAGGTAGCTCGTTGATAACATTTCGCTACGAGAAATCACGGAAATATGTTTGACGATAATTATGCAGTTAAGATTTTCAGATTTTTAAACAAAAGCATAGGCTTTATAGGCTTATTGGTGAGAAATTTTCTCAGATTACGAGTTTAATGAGAGGTTTTCTTTTTGAGTATTTAAAAAAAAAAATGTTTCCAAGAACTCTGTAGATGGCGTTGAACTGACTACGTTACTAGGTGCCAAAGCCAAAACGCTTGGTAAAAAAAACATTGAGACACGTCACATACACTCGTTGACTGACACTTTTGTTTGCTTATGCTTCCGAATATATCCAAGTGAAATAATGTATGTGACTTTCCGTTCCTTGCAGTAACTTACCAATTTCAGCGTCATCTATCCAGCGACTAGGGAAGAGTTGAAAAAGAAAATCCCCCATTCCTCCTGATTCATAATAATCACCCTGTGTTATGCCATTGCAGGATAACGCCTCCAATTCATCTTTCCACTCAACCTGTTCGTTAGACTTCAGCAGGAACCACGACTAAGTAAATCTCAAATTGTTCTCCTTTATTCCATCTCCAAATCTTTCAACGCTTATGGTGAAAGCGTCAGGGTAGCCCGCGAAATTCAAAATTTCTTACGTTTTTTGCAATTTGCAGGCCGGTGCTAGGCTAGGTTGTATGTTGAGGAATTACTTTGACCTTGAAAAAGTCGTTTCTCGTCCTTATGAACTTGAAGGGTTGTATTGATGATTTTGATGATTATAATTCTGTAACTACATACGTCTTACAGTCGCGAACAATATTTTAATCAACATGCAACCTAGTACTGGCAAATTGCAAAAAACCTAAGAAAATTTGAATTTCGCGGGCTACCCTGGGGCATCCACCTTAAACCTGATTGAAATGAAAAGTGTATTCTTCAAATAGCAAGTTAACGCACGAAAGTGCACTTATTGGTCGTTTCTCTGCTCCCACACGATAGGCTAAATTGCACTGGATGGTAACTGAATCTCGCCGGATAAAAGTAAGCGGTTAGTACAGTTTATGAATGCCCAGATATTGTTAGTTACAAATGCTCGTGAGCTGTGGTGATTACTGTGAGATGCTGAGATTGTTAAGTGCAGTCAGTGAATTAATTAACGAGAGCAATTTTTCTCGTACATTTAATAAGAATTGATCACACCTGCGCAAATAGTCTCATTACGTTTTATTTTACGGGTAGTTTTGGCCGTGAGCTGTGATTATAGTAATAAGTAGGCTTTGTGCAAGGTGCAGACTTTTGGGGAATATTGGTTTAGGGAAAGTCCGAAAATTAAGGGAAAAATTATGCTGGACTTTAAGGTTTGCGAATAATAATCCTAGGGATATATCGTGTGAAATGTGCATTGATATCGCACCAAAGCTCAATCGTGTGAAATGTGCATTGATTTCGCACCAAGGCTCAAAGACATTGATCACCGACGACTTAAATTAACACCGTCAAAAACTTGTGAAGACACACTACAAACCATTTGTTCTAAACCGGTATTCATTAAAAATCTGTCTGGAATAATCAAAAGACTGAATTTAAAAGACCTCTGATTTCTAAACGTCGTTACAGTCAAGGAGGTCAACATAATTTGTGTGTAAGCGAGAGTGACTCAGACTTACACACCCAGCCTGAATCCGTAATTACAAATATCATCGGCTAGTCTAACATTAGCGCAGAATTTAACTAATGTAGTAATACTACCGGGTTCCGGTTTTAACATTTTCTATTCTTCACATTTTTAACGCAAGAAAAGAATTATTATGCGCAACTCCTCAGTCAGAGAAACCCTTTAATTGTTACATTGGCTTCTCATTGTTTCGGAAATGTTGAAATTCTATTTGCATGACTTGCGTCTCTCAAGTCTCAAGTAGGTAGGTACCTATGTGATAAGAGTATGACAAGATACGGTCTTTTGTAATTTAAACTTTCTCTTCAAGTAGGTACATGCTTTGGTTGATACGTTGGCATAGATCTGAACCTTTCTATATTTGACTATCCAAATAATAGATTCTTCACTGTACCTACTTACAATAATTTAGATAATTTACAAGTTGACAATTAAGTTTTTTATCTCAGTCTGAGTACTAAAATACATTTGAATTGAAAAAATATGTCTAGGAGAGCGGCCATTACACAACAGGTTTACATCGCGCGGGAAAGCCATGTTTATTTCATAAATAAACATACAGACACGCCAGGAATTCAAATAGTAGTACCTAGATTTATTTATTGAAACCAGTTTCAGAACAAGCAGAGTTCCTTTTCACTGACGAATATTCGTATCTTTTGGACTTTTTTTCGTAAAACGTGGGCAGAAGTAATTGGTACATGTATTTATAGATTTATTTTGGCCTTATTAGCCATACCATCCATTGAATTATAGTTCAATATGCGTCAAAGACATGGCGAAAACTGTAGGTGATCTACGCACAAGGAACGGCGCCATTGCCATTTGAGCCACAGTAAGTGCTATGCACGGAAATCGATAATGACGAGTGACATGGTTGCAAGTTTACCAGCAACGCTTTAGACAATTTATTCAGTTTCTATTTGGTTATCTTTACTCCTTTTTTAGATTTGTTGTCGTTTTGTAGTAAAATATCATGTTGATTTTGTCTTCTGGCAATTAATTCTTAGGGTCTGCACTAACTCGCTAGTTCTCGCTAGGCGTTTCAGCACTTTACTAATCTCAGCGAAAATACCTCGCACTCGGTGGGTACGGAAATCTTCATCCTTTCCATGAAGACTCTTGCGTTTTGCATCTCAAACTGGGATACAAAGGGTCAACATGTTAAGATTTTCGTAATAACGGCAAATTTATTCATGCTTAAATAAGTGCGCAAGGCGCGCTATATCTTCATTGCTGTTACGATAAGGTTTCAATGCGCAGATATGTCTTAGATGATTTTAACTCATTTATTTTCTTTCGAAGTTCCCTAAAAGGGGAATTGAATTTTTTGGCCGGATTTTCTTCCGCCATTTTGTTTTTTTTTTTTTCAAAGTAGCGGCCACGCATAAGACCTATATTAATCGATCGAAAAACTTGTTTGTATTGATGCCAGAACAGTGCTGAAGATTCCATCCAGTGAATGGATTTAAACCTTGATATCTCGGAAACGTGACACTTTAGAACATTTTGCCCCATTCAAAACTTGTTTGTATTGATACCAGCTATCGATTAATATAGGTCCATGCGTGGCCGATACTTTGAAAAAAAAAAAAAAAAATACTGGCGGAAAATCCGGCCACGCTTCATACAAAAATCTTTCAAGCCATTTAACAGAAGTATTGGTTTCTTCTGAGCGAAGTATACTGGTTGTCAAACTAACGGACCGCATCAGAAAGATGAGATGGTCTACAATCACACTAGATCGCGAAAAGTGGAAGGAGGGAAGAGGGACCTTTACCCTGCAGTGGGACAATGGTGTCGATTCTGTTGTGCACACACTAAACTTAATTTAGGCTATTGCTATCTTTTACTAAAAGGCAGTGCGAGAAAAGGACGGCTATAGCTATAAAGTAAGTTAGAGATGTCAAACTAGTTTATGCCTTGCGCTTCACCGTGTTTTTAGTCGACATGTTTTTACGTGCACCCTTCATTTGTACGGAAATATTAGTTCCAACTAAATTCGACAGCTCTAAATTACGTCCGTCTCTTTCTCGTTTTATTAGAGAGAAAAAGATAGCAATAGCCTAAATTAAGTTTAGTTTGTGCACAACAGAATCGACACCATTATAGGCTTATAATAGGGATGATGACTGACTAAAAAAATATGATTCTGTTTAGTCCGTCAATTAGAAAATATAGGCTGTGTTTTTTGTTTTATTAAAATCATTAATAAATAAAATGACGTAGATAAAACGTGTCAAAGATCATGAGTGGGGGCTTGTGACGTCACGTTTGAGTAAAAAATGTACTCAAATGTGACGTCACAAGCCCCCACTCATGATCTTTGACACATTTTACCTACGTCACACGACTTTTCGACGAACTGTATCGTCTTCATTTTTTGTTTACGTGAAAAAAGGAAAAATATGGTTTGAATATTTTTTGGAAATCTATACGACGGACTTATTCGATATTTTTTTGTCATCTACCCTATGCAAGGTTTCTTTACCTGTGAGGATAAGAGAAAAACCTTGCTTGTCTTACATCAACAACAACCTGGTAACCTGTAGATTTCTTTAGAAAGACATTTTTGCACGGTTTGAGTAGAATTACGGTACCTACAGGATGAGATTTTGAGCGTGTTCTCAATGAATATAAAACGTATTTTTTTGGTTACATTATATAAAACGAAAACTTACCTTATGGTTCTCCAGGGATTTTTGATAAGTGAGTTGCGAATGCTGAGACGTACAATTACAAAACATGACGGCAAATCAAGAATTATTGAAAAACAATTATAAAGATCAGTATTTTGGTGTTAAAGTAATTTGCAAACTTAAAGTACCAATTAAAATGTAATTTTAATAAGTTTAATTGAATGCGTTTTGAGTGTGATTGAATTCTGTGCAGTGCGACATTATTAGTCGAGAAAATCGAGCAAGTCTGTGAGCACCTTTATTATATTTATTTTTGATAAATGGGGTTAAAACGATGTGTGCATAAAATGTAACTTTTGTACCTTAGGAATTATTTCTAGTGAAAGCAATTTATTAGGTCTTTTCACTTATGTATTTGAATAAATACTGGTTTTTATTCATGTTACAGGTATTATAATAATATTGTACCATAGTGGATGTAGAATGTAAATGTGATGTACAACAGAATCTCTTGCATGTTAACTAACATTGAAAAATAATGTCATTCAATACTGATGAATACAATAAACATAAATCATCATTTTTAGCTGAGTAAACTAATATATTCACTGTTTGTATTTTTTTTTGGTTGTAACACTGAGTTTTGAAAAGTTAACATTCAAAAGATGAAGAAATTAGTCCCAAAAGGTTAGTTGCCATGTAGATGAACACCGACTTGTGAACACGTCGACCAGATTGGTGGACTGGTACAAGAACCTGACCTTCTATACTAGATGGCTTATCCTCCTCTTTGGTGTCTGGTTGATCTACATCGGCGTTACCTTGGGCTTGGGCAGGGTCCACAGACTCCTGCGACTCACCCTTTGAGTCCTGGGAGGACTCATCTTCTGTTGTTTGACCATCGCCTGTTCCAGACTTCTTGTCTTCATCCTGCACATAAATACATTCTATTGAAAATCTTAATACTTTTCTAGATTTTTAAAATACATTTTGGAAAATATGCACATGTACTTATACATGTCATACATTTGAAGAACAATACAAGGTATTATACAAATTTTTAATATGAAATCTGCCATTGTAGCCATAGATTTAAGACTAATTGTAAAAGAGCTATGTAACAATTTTATTGTACATTATAGTAAACTCTTTGTATAATAAGATATTTTGATACAAAGCATCTGCTAACTTAGCATTGTCAAATATTTCATCATTTTTCATACATGCAAATCTATGTTGCAAGTTATTACTTAGAAACAAATTGGTTAAATCACCTCCCCAGTGCACAGTAATTTAGATATAAATAATTTCTATGCAATTAGTGAGTTTTTAGCAATATCTGATCATAATATCACTATGACAGTTAAGCATGTACTTTTCAATACAAGTAAGTAAATACATACATTTTTAGTATAAATTGACAGAGTATGAGAGTACTGAATGAAAACAGATATATTTGACTACAACACTGGTGAAGTGGCGAGGTACATCATATAATTATATTTTAACAAAACATGCAATGGACATCCTTTGAGTTTTGTGACCAGTAGTTTGATAAGGTTGCCGAGCAAATACAGCAACGAACAACCAAGTATTTTCAGTGAACATTTTCAAACTATGTAAGTAGGTAGATATGACTTCAACATATTCATGCGACTTGAGGCTGCTCTATTAACGAAACTAATTAATTCCAAGATAATGAAACGTTTCAGGTTCTGTATTCTGAATCAACATGACATTTTGCACAAAATCAATGAACAGATTATGACAACTTTTATTACTTTAACAAGTGCAACATGTATTGTTTTTTAAAGTGACAACATATTTTATTAAAAATTTTGCAAACATGCATTGCAAAATCTGCATGTTGAACACCATTCTATTGGTGAAGTCGGCGTCACTTCCGCGCGCCATCACTCAATTATCAACCTTATGTTAATAGGCGCAAGTCACAAAATTCAATGCCTCTCTTCTAGCACTATACAGCTGTGTACCTACATACATTATCTATGTATGGATTAGTACTACCATTTTAGGGAATATTCTACATTTCTCCAATCAAATCAGCCGCACATTTCAAGAATTTCGTGATAATTTATTTGCGTTCGCGCCATAATCGTGTACTATCACAAAAAATGTACCGGAAAAAAAAACTAAAGAGGTCAGCAATAAAGGCCCCCGAAAGGATACCTAAGTTTTATTTACATCGCCGGCCGAGTTCCGAGCGTAAATAATGAGTCGCGAGGCCGCGGCTCAGTGGAACAACAACTTATCACGCTGCCTCTAAAATTGAATAATCGCAAGAAACCAAATATCAAGGTCATGCGGATTTCGTATCAATGTCATATAACATCGTGCACATTAACAAAGGCCCTGCAACGAAATGCAAAGGGGCGGGGGTGGCCAAAATATGCGAAATCCTGAAAAATATCCCATTAGAATCAGTTTCGATAACTGATCAGGATGGCATTCACAGTTTTTATTGCGAAATATTGACTCGTATCACAACCCTCCGTGGCGTAGTTCCCGCTTTTAGCGGGAAGCAATCGTTCTGTCAGCCATGTTGAGACGCAGGCAAACATTAGTGATATAACACGGAAATAACACCACTACACAACTCAAATGCTTCATAATAGACGCGCACTATTACAGAGAAAATTAAAACAAATACATATTTCACAACTATACCTGATTGTCACTGATTTTCGCTTTATCGGTATCACCCGACATTTTTCTTACGAAGAAATTGAAAGCGAATTCCAAGCGTCTTCAAACACCGGACAACACAAATGCACGCACCCATAACATAGAAAAAAAAGTTAGAACGTTTTGTTATTTTCGGTGCATCGACCTTTTCTCATGTCTAAAAACCCAAAATGGGTCGATTATTGCCTCTTATTGGCTAAATCAAAAATGGAAACCTATTAAAAACGTTCTGTTCCCTAAATATTTATTCAAGAAAGTTTTGTTGTACGTAAAACTTTCATGTATTTCGTCTTAATAAACTAATAACATTCTAATAAATTAATAATCTTAATCTGGAATGTAATAAAATTATGTTCAATAATCTATAATAATTAGTAAAAATACATACATAATAAATACCATTAGATTAGAAATTAAAATGTAAAAAGAATACACTTGTCTTGTCAAATACCACGAGCAGGTCCGTACTTTATGTTCGTGAAGGAAGACATTGTAAAAAAAATACTAAATAATGTAACTTCTGTAATTTTGAGAGACTGTTAGCAGTGACTACTGAATTACTGTAATGTTTTTTTTTTTTTTTTTTTAATAAAGGAAACCTTTTTTAATTAATATTTTAACAAATTAGTACTAACCAAACGCATTTTCATTTTCAGCCAAAGACAATAATTTTGACTTTCACAAAAACTGAACTGAAACATTTCAGGATGAAAAATAGCACAATCGCTGTTCTATTTTAGCTCATTATGTTTCAGTATTAATTGGTAACTCATTAGATCATTCAAGTTAGTAGATAAATACAAAAAGAAATAAAAATTGGTAAGCGACATTTAAAACATCTCTCATTTTGTCTATGGTCCGCGTCTTTCTCGCAACGAACTTGCGTTGCGAGAGAAACCTTTCATAAAGTTTTTGGGTCATTTTGATCCTTTTTAATGGCTGCGGTATTACGCGGTTGAATGTGAAATTGGGTTCAAATATGAGTGATTATTCTTCTATGGCTACGCTTCAAAACAATAGCCAAACGGCGGGATTTGCGGCTGCTGTACAACGTGCTAGATTGGTAAGCGCATCTTTTCTTTACAAAAATCGCGTCTATTGACATTTGCGTGTTATTTACCGTTGAAATTTTATGTTTATACCTTCAACCTGAACATTATCATTCATTATAAGTAGTTTTTATTCTAACCCGCCCTTTTCTCTTCATACTATTGATGTTCCATGAAGGATCATTGGTAAGATGCTTTTACCTAACCTACTTATTGATTGTAATTTTTCATGGTGATAAATGAGTGTTACAAGCAAATACAATGCAGCTGTTTAGTTTTGATGTTTGCCCTTGCGGCTCGGATGATTTTGGCTTACATACACGCCAAGCGGTTCTGAGGCGGCAATACTGCGTTGTGGCACAGGCGCGAATATGCATCAGACAACAAACTAAGTTCTGGCCATGCTGTGACGGTACTCCGCCCTTATGACTATCTTCGGCCCATAAATATATTTTTGTGAAATTTTAGACAATTTCACATTAGCAATGTTATAGAACTAACATCATCATCATCATCATCATCTGCCTAGCCTTTTCCCAACTATGTTATGGTCGGTGTCCAGTCCAATCGGTTTCAGCTGAATACCAGTAATTTACCCAGGGACTCATGATCTTTGATGCGTTTTATCTTCGAACATATTGTCTGTAAGTTTGGTTTAGTAACAAAGACAATCATTACAAATCAATAATGTTACACTGTATCCCTAATATGCATATTTTAACAATGGGAACATTCTAGATGTTATAAATATTTTCCTAGCTAAACTATAACATTATAACCTGAGAATGTTAATGTTTTCAAATAATTGGTCTTAGGGGCAGAGAATAAGTCATGGTTGTTTGGTAACTTTAAAGGATGTATTTTATTATAATGTCAGTCTGATAAAATCCATGGTTGGGTAAGGATCTTTTCACTTTTGGAGGGAAACAGTTGAATTTATTCAATGAATGCAAACAGTTGCTTTAACAAAGTAAGAAACTTTCACAAATTCTTGGACATGCAACTTTGTGTATTGGCTCATAAAAACAGTTAAAAAAATACAAAAAAAAAAAAACTATTACTAGGTACTTTTTTTACCCCAATGTCTAACAAGCATATTTTGTAAAATGTCAATGTTCAATACGCAATGGTAGAAATAAAAGTTGTTAAGAATAATAAAACTACTTTTATCATAATATGGCCCACTGTTTGTTTGCAAGTTCATGAGCACTAATTGATAAAATATTAATAATGACTCACACCATTAGTCAGCAAATGCTCTAATTATATGATAAATTCTTGTTTCGTAAGGTTAGATCTCTTTTTCTTAAATAGATTCAAAACTGTAGCTGAATTTGAATTCAAAATGGCGGTGGTTAAAATATCTTTTTTTTTTAAACAGTAAAAAGGTTATATTCATGAATATTCCATACAGGTTGCTGCTAAGCTCGAAGGAGGTGGAAGCAAGAGGCCATTGGAGGAGGGTCCAGAACCGAATGCGAAGAAACTAGCTTCAGTAGAAGTACCGTATCAACAACCTCAACCACAAATGAGGTAAGTTACTTTTTGATGCAGTTATGAACTATAAAAAGTTCAAAATACTGGCCAACTGCGAGTCGAACTCACACACAGTGGGTTCCGTACCACCTAACACTATATTTAACACTCATTCATGTTAATTTCCTCTCAACAGCAAAACTAAATTTGTATTTCATAAAGTTACTGAGAGCCTAAAATGGCTGCTTTATCAGAATAATAATATGAATCAGGTTAAAAAATTTAAATTCTTAAAATGGACTTTATTGTCATATTAATTAAGACCATTTTAAGAATTTTAAATTTTTAACCTAATTCATATTATGATTCTGATAAAGCAGCCATTTTACGTTGTTCGACCTGTCGCTGTTTCACAAAAAAGTCTTGTATCTCAAAATCAAATCTTATTCAAACCAATTTTTGTTGAAAGTTCTTTTTACGTTTTACAAACCCACACCTTTCAGAATTTTCCTCCTCTTAAAAAAATAGACAAAATGTTAACTTGTATGAGGAGGTTCATTTCTACTCTAATTCACATTACTTCTGTATAGCTGTTCATAGAAGAAACCTACTCTCCAAATCTCAACTTTGTGTCTCAACATATGGACTGGAGGAATCTTTTTGGGTTCAGTTTTTTGCCATGTGGCTGTAGAACCCTAACAATTGCAGTCAGGACTAACAATAGTAATTGGCTTAATCTTAGTATCATAAACTGTAGCGAGTCAGCATCGAAAATTTATAAAGACTGTTCTGTTTTTAAAGCAGTGTATGAATGAACTGTGTATTAATGTTAAATCACAAAATCCTCTTCAAATAACAATAATAAAATTAAATACCATTAAACATACTACTTCTCGATTTACGCTTGTCATTCTTTCAGGGAAAATGTATAGTTGTATAATTTGAGATAAAATAATTATTTCGCCATATTTTGCAACAACTTTAATTCATAATTTTATTTTATCAACTATTATTATGTTTTAATTAAGAAATTGATAATTTTCTAGAACTACCAAATTTCACTTGTTTAAACAAAATTTTCGTTTTATCTAATTTATATAAACTTCATGTACAAGAGATGTTCTCTACCAGTCACCTTTTGGTCAAATAGGACATGCGAAAAATACCAATTGGTTATCATAAATTGATATACTTAGATAGGTGCCTACATAATAATACCTATTATATTGTATGTACAGATAAAATAAACTAATTCATATTTACTATGAGTAGTAATGCCTAGATTGTGAGCAATTTGGTCTGACTTTAAATAGTACTTCCAATCTATTTAACGAAACGGTCTATATTTAAATCGTCTTTCTTGACTGCCAATATTGTTTTTTCGCAAGCCGCGTGTGTTAACCCTCATAATGTCCCGTATCTGTTGTCACATGTCACAAAACCACGTGTGTTGCTATTATAGATAATGAGTCAAGATACCTGTCACTGGCACTCGTAAAAACTTGGTGCTTTCAAAGTCAAAGTCAAAGTCAAAACATTTATTGCGAACCAAGCGTACAATATGGTGTTAAGTTATGTTAGTACTTATGACTTAGCAGCCTTTTACAAGCATTGCAATTTCATATTCGTCTGCTCTTCTCACTTTAAATTAGCATGCATTAAACATTGTTATCACGTAATCTTTATATTTTAAATTAGTACAATTCAATAGCGAAAATAATACCTAGAGTTATGTCAAAAAATAAAATGTCAACGATAGTGATAATACAATTCTATATAGTAGTTATGTCAGCATTTAATGTCAATAATAGTGAATGTAATACAATTATTAGGAATGTCAATGTAATCCCTTTCAGGTAGTACAAATTTTAATTTTATATGTAGTTAAATAGGGTAGACTCAATCTTACTGTTTGGGTAGGACAGATCGCCACTTTTGTACATGAGAGGAAATCGTTATTTTAAGCTAGACTCTAAATATTCTTTTACTGAATAGAAACATTTTTGGATAAGGTACAGTTTTGTGCTCGCATACCTGATTTGAGGGTTTTAAGTAGAGTACTCTGCTACTCTATACATTTTAATAGGGTAACTTTTGTATTTTCTAATGGAGGCATTTAGTATGCATGACATAATTATAAAACCTGGGGGTTTTAGTAACAAACTATTTGGCAGCAACCAAATACATTACCCTTCCTTTGGGATCCGCCGCAGTCGGTTAAAAAACTTTGAGAACTCAGGTTAGTTTCCAAAAGTAATAAATCGATCAATTTATGTAGTCTGTTATTCTTGTTGCTTTGCCACCTGCACATAAATTATTGCTTTAGTTTTCAATACTAAGCCCGTCACGTGTATGGCGTGAGGTTTGTCCCACTAAAACTTACAAGAGTTGTATTCTGAACGCTCGGCTCGTCGGTAAGAGTCGAAAATCCAAAGTGTCGTAATAAACTGTCGCGAAAAAAATCGTTCGTGCGTACGTGACTTAGTCATTTCACTTCTGGAAAAAGCAACTCAACACCAACCGTATCTGAATGAGAATAAAGAACACTGTCCATCGTAAAAACTAGGTGAACCCGCCAGTAAAAGAAAGACATTTTCTTATGGAAAATATATTTTCACTATAACAACGAGAGTCTAGCATATTAACCCTTCCGCTTTATTTTAACCTTTTAAACGCCAGGGCATAAAAGCAGGCGTATGCCCTTCACGCCTGCCACAATTTCACCTACCATTTTGTCACATATTTGTGTCGTTTGGCGTACAGGGCACGCACTTGCTTGTCACGTATTATATGTGACAAGGGCATTCATGGTTAAACCGGTTTAAGCATAATATAAAAAAAAAATAGCGAGTTAAATTTTTGGGTACAATTTGTTCGAAACTCGAATGGTGTGTTTTGATAGACTTGTCTGTGTCAGCAACCAATAGCAACGGAAATACTATGACTGAGGTCCGAGGTAAAATAACTGGAAACAAATGCTTTTTCTTGTCCTAAGTGTACCAAGTGCCGCCCCGGCCGTGAGCCGCGCCGCCCCGCCCGCTGCAGTCGCGGCGCCGCCCCCTCCGCCGAGCGCGCCCGCCAACCTCATGCCCGACCAGACGCTCAACGAGTACATCCGGGTGCCCGATAAGATGGTCGGACTTAGTAAGTATCGACACCACCAACTGTACCAACTGTAGTCCACCAGACAACGGAGACTAGACGACATCCGCCGCCATCGATGCAGGAGATATAATAGGGCTAGTGTGTACAAAGGCACAGTAACACTCGTCCTTTCTCATAGTCCGATGTAAAGTAATCCGACGCCACTGTGCAACTGCCATATAATGCAGCTTGACAGCATCCTGAACAATTTTATTGTGAAGTGACAAATCATAACAAATTCCATTATGCTTATTCCCTACAAGAGTAAAGATAAAGAACATTCACAGTTCTATAGGCCTATTACGTATCTTTCTGATATCCAGTGACTATCAAGCTTCGGTTGTACACCGAACTTTGATGACAACCGAGAATGTAATAATATTGGTATTACGTATCGCACTGAGTGGATATCACTTTACGGTGACTAACAGCCCGGGTACGGTGTAACGTCTTTCACGGAAGCCACTTCAAACTCAGTTGTCATCAATTTGTTGTCCACTATGCTTACATAATCGAAATAATATCAGTATCGATACGAAAGCGTCTGTCAAAATGAGTTACGGTGACTATCAGCCAGGATGACAACCAATGACGTCATATTTGATCGCGACTGGTCATACATAATACGAAACTAACCTTTTGTCAGTTAATTGATGGACACTGAGCCCAGTTACTATCATTTCGAGCTATCAACAGAGATACGTAATAGCCCTAATAGGCTCTAATCAAAAATTTGGTCACTGTGGATTCATCCCAGTACTGCAAGCTGTGTATTATATCATAAAATAAATAACTTAGGAAATTATATAAATAACTGTTACACTATTAACATCTACATCTTTTGTCCACAGTAATAGGACGCGGTGGAGAGCAGATCACGCGCCTGCAAGCGGAGTCGGGCTGCAAGATACAGATGGCGCCGGACTCGGGCGGTCAGCCCGACCGGCTGTGCACGCTCACTGGGTCGCGCGAGGCTATCTCCAGGGCCAAGTAAGGACTAATACTAAAACGCGGTCGTTAAGAAGGCAGCTGAACTTCTAGAAAAAGTTTGGCTTTGTGTATTGTCTCTATAAGTGAAAGAGAGGGAGAATTTCTACCTAATCATTGTACTTCTTAACGGCCGCGTACTGTGGACGACCCGATCCCACCATCAGATGATGCTTAATGCATACCCATAGATTTGTTTCTTCATGTCACACCCCTAGACTAACTGTTATAGGTAAAATAACTGTGAACGGTCTCTAACTTTTTGACGCAGGGAGCTCGTTAACCAAATTGTAAACCACCGCGGGCGCGAGAACGCGCCGCAGCACGAGAGCCAAGGGGGCGGCGGCGGGGGCGGGGGCATGCCCCCCATGCCGCGCGGGGGCGGCGGCGCAGGCGGAGGCGGGGGCGGCGGCGCCATGCTCGCGGTATGTAGCGCTCTAACAGACTAACGTGCGGTGGAGGGTACTTAGATATTGCTAAGGTGTACAGTCCAAGAGTCCACATTAAACACAGATAACTAATAAATTCAAGGATGGTTCTGCTAATCTTGTTGTTAGGGTTGCCAACGTTCGTGGTAGCCGCAGACGCAAAATATAATAGTTTTTAGAAATACTGGCTATCGCGCCAAGTCTTGTCGTCTCATTTAGTATTTTTTAAGTCCCAAGCCCAACTTGAGTCCTGTAAGTTGGTGAGATACCTACTAATGGTTATTCATCGGTATCAAGCAACATGACATAATACGTAGTTCGCATTTGAGAAGGTTACATTTTAGAAGGAATACTTGGTAATTATTTTTAAGATTTACCTTGCAAGACTAGAAAATGGGTTCAACTAGGTTTTTTTTTAAACTTTGTTAATAGTAACATAGACTAACAAGTTTTTCAACAGGTAATTGCATATTATAATAACACCTCTCAGCGATAAAAAGCGTGATTCATGTATGTATTCTTGTACATTTGTCACGACTTCGCACCCAATCTGCTGGATCGACCATACTGCCATACTGTACAGCCAGTTATTGTACCTTTACCATGCATGGGAAGTAGCGACTTAAAACAGCCATTTTGTTTTTATTGCTAGTAATCATTATTCACTATTATTTGTTAATATCATGACCCTGAAAATATAGCCGTGTGAGACGCCCGTCTTCATCACAATTTATAGAAGCTAAAGCAAGTTTTAATATTATTATAGGCAAGTTAAATCGCTTTGGAAACAGGATTTAGCAAAGCCTACAACAGAAAAAGTAAATGTCACACAAAAGATTGTGTGGTGTTTATGAAGACGCCATGACAGTTTTAAGCGTATTGCGCGGTAAATTTAAATGGGGGTTTTTAAAACAGAAAGTACATCATGTAAATGTTCGTGTTTTTTTTTTCATTCGAAGGTAGCATATTAACCAATTTTCAAATTTAGTCGACTAGCCTAGTTGAGGTGCGTATGCAAATTACAGCCTGCTGTATGGAGAAATGTGTGGTCGACCGGTAGGCTCCACTCTCATAGGAAATAGTGATTCCAACTTGTCTGAATCCGCAGGGCAACCTACCAATCGGACGATCGGATTGGGTGCAAAATTGTGACGTAAGTAACCATTTTAATAGTAATAATACTTATTTTTGTAGCTTTACCAATAAAGTTATCACCTCAACTTTGTAATAAATTGTCAAATTCATATGCATGTTTTATAATCAAAATCTATATATACGTAAATCATTATGTATGTATAAAAGTGCTTGTTGTAGTTTAGTAATATAGTTACTAAATATTTTATTTAAAAAAAAATTGTATTGTAGAAAATGACGACTTAATGGTTGAAATAAAATAAAACCAGAGTTGCAAAAAGGAAAAATTATCAACTTAGTCTATTCCCAACTATGTTGAGGGTCGACTTCTATTCTAATTGAATGCAGCAAATTCCCACATTATTTAGCAGTAGAATGATACAATATGTAGGTGTCATTCACTATTATATATGCAAGATTTGCACATTTGCATTTACATGGCACATGCACAGCATAACCTTAATTATAATTTAGCCATTTCACCAAATTCCTGCCAACATATCTCGCAGATTATCTTTCCATTGTATCAGATAGATAGGTCCTACTCAGACACAGACAAAAGCACTAAACTTCATTCCTTCAACAGCAGGAGGAAATAATGCTGCCAGGTCCCAAAGTGGGCCTGATCATCGGCAAGAACGGCAAGACTATCAAACAGCTGCAAGAACAGTCTGGAGCTAAGATGGTGGTCATTCAGGATGGACCTAACACAGAATATGTGAGTATTCACATTATTGCTGTCAAGGAAGGTTGAAGTCAAATGAGGACCTGTCTATAAAGTCCGGTTTCAAAAACTGTTGTGTTCGTTCTCTTGATAATTAGAAGTGTTAATTCTCTTGATAATTAAAAACAAATGAAACAAGTTTATTTCAATAGTTATCTTAAAGTAAAATTCCTATTATTTTATACCAACATCCAAACAATTTTAAATACTAACAAGTGGGAAATCGTTCAATAGGGTAGATGACAACAAAACATCTAATTAGTCCGTCAGATAGATATCCAAAAAATATTGAATACATATTTTTTTCTTTTTTCACGTAAACAAAAAATGATGACGATACAGTGCTTCGAAAACTCCTGTGAAGTCACGTTTGAGTACATTTTTTACTCAAATGTGACGTAACAAACCCCCACTCATGATCTTTGACACGTTTTAACTTCGTCAATTTTTTATTAATTTGATAAAACAAAAAACACGTATCCAATATTTTTCGATAATCTAACTGACGGACAAAACAATAATATTTTTTTAAGTCAGTCATCATCCCTATTGTTCTCAACCTTCATCGAAATATGCAATCATGCATCAATATTTTAACACTGACAGTGACGGCCATAACTAAATTTTCTCATATTTTAAACATATATAATTTCCATATTAACATAGAATAATGTCCAGGAGAAGCCGCTACGCATATCAGGCGACCCAGCTAAAGTGGAACACGCCAAGCAGCTGGTGTACGAGCTACTAGCTGACAAGGACATGCTGCAGGGCGGCGGCCAACGACAGCCGCAATACGACGATCAGTACCAGGGACACGACCAGGGGAACGGACTCGCTACTAACTCCACTGAGGTAAGGTCGCAAGGCATTTGCTGTAAAACCAACACGCTTCTTGAGAAAGTGACAAAACATTAAAGAACTTGATGAAAGCATGCCACGAGTCACAGCGACTCGACTTGCAGAGCGTTGGTCAAAGACATTTAAATATTTACGAGCGATAGACGAACAACATCATCCAATAGTTATTACTCTTACTTTGTAACAAGTTGGTCTGCCTAGTGACCGCACTAGACATACCGACTTGTTACAAATTTTCCCATTATATTATCTAGGGGGGTGAATCTTTAACTCACACAATTCTAAAATTGGAAAATGGGATAAAAACCTTTAAAATTAATATAGTGACAAATTTAGCAATCATTCATACGGAAATAGGAATAAGTTAGTAGATTCTCAAAAAAAAATTATCACCTCGCCTCTTGATAGGTTCAATTAGGTTGGGTTGAGACATCTTCTGTGCAAGTTAAAAAGTAGGAATAACGTTTTAACCTTTCGCGGGCCATATTCGAGGCTCCTACGGACCACTGGTGGTATATATATACAGGGTGTTAAAGTAATCGCGTGCCATAGCTTAGGGGTGAGTTCAGTATCGATAAAGGAGCCCGAATAAAATAATAAACAAAAAAAAATTATGATAAAAATAAAAACAAAAAAAAATATTGAAAGATCAACCTAATTTAGTACCTACTAACTTCAAATAGCAATATAAAATAATTTTAATCTAAACGATTGCTATTTTAAGTTAGTAGTTACTAAATTAGCTTGATCTTTCTAAATTTTGTTTTTCGTTTTAATTTTTTCAATTTTTTTTTTGGATTATTTTTTTTTCCGGGTTCCTTTATAGGAAGATGCTGAACTCACCCCTAAGCAGTATTATATTATCTGTGCCTAATCTATGGCACGCGACTACTTTAACACCCTGTATATAAGTTGGGAACCACTGGTCTGTCATACGCCAGCTTGTCAGGTGTCCAAATCGAAAATGTTCCAGACGATTATTTTAGTATGACAATATTCGAAAGCTCTCTTTGAGATCGGTACTAACGAGAATAAAACAAGAGTGACGGTCGCGCTTGTTGCTAGTCGCAAGTCGCTACTGTCTGGCTGGTGTCCTGAAAACCTAAGGAATAACTATAAAATGATCCTTAAAGAGCATAGACCAGGTAGACTACAACACAATGTAATTATTCTGCCCCTTACGATGCTGGTCTCATGGAGAAAATTATCCAGTTTAATGGTCTGAGTCACACCTAGAAATATGGCCACAACTATCTGGTACACTGTATAAGCAACAGAGTAATAATACATCTTATGATATCAGGTACTGGTGCCTAAAGTAGCGGTGGGCATCGTGATTGGTCGCGGCGGAGACATGATCAAGAAGATTCAGGCGGAGACTGGATGTAGGGTCCAGTTCCATCAGGAGCGAGACGACGGACCCGGGGACAAGAGGTATTGTACTTATTCTCAGTTCTACACCAGCATTCTCTAGGTGTGTGCTGATATGTATAGGAAGATTACCTTGCAAAGACGTCGATTACTTCTAGACATTTATGTGCGTAACTCACAGGCGAAACATTCACATAAAAACCTTTTGTCCTGTCAGAGAGATTTCAAAATGTTTTATTGTATACTACCTATAGTGGGAACCCCCTGTAAACTTAATGTCTCGAGTTCGTTTCAAGTATGGTTAGGGTTTTCGTTAGTCGAGTGTACACGCCCACATTTCGCCAAAAAGTAAGGAGTTAAAAATTTACAATTGTGATACAGATGTTACCTGCAAGGCAAGCCGCACCAAGTGGATCAAGCCAGGCAAATGATCGAGGACCTCATCTCAAGTGTAAATGTGAGTATACACACATGTGATTTTGTTACGAATATAAAAAAAAATAGGAAGGAGAAAGGAGAGGCTTTTGCCCTGCAGTGAGACACGAAATACGTAGTAAAAAAAAATTGGTGGAAATGTGATGTAAATACTGCAAATCACTTGCTTTAATTAATAGATTGAAAAATCATCTTAATTTTCTGTTTACATCTTAATTTTCTGTTTAAAACTGGATTCAAATTAAAAAACGGATAACTGCAATAGCTGTTCAAGTCTAGATGATGTCATAGATGGCACATGTCTTCGATTTTTTTTATTCTAGCTAGGACATGCCCGTTTCCTCACTGTGTTTCCCTTCACGGTTTTAAGAGCAGTAGTGATGAAATAAATGACAAAAAGTAACTTACAACTCGTAACCATTTACGAGTTGTGAGTTACTTTATGTAATTTTGGGGTTGATACCACTGGCCAATGTCTGGCCGGTGTTATCAATGTCCGCACGTAATTATTGTGATAATGTACAGAGACGTGAGCAGGAAGTGCGGACGGGGCGCGGGCGCGGCGGCTCCGGGCAGCGCAACGGCGAGCGCGGTGGCGGAGACTACAGCCAGTGGCAGGACGCGCAGGAGATACGCGTCACCTTCACCGTCTCCAACGTCAAGTGCGGCCTCATCATCGGCAGAGGTACGTCTTGTTACAATACCTCATGCCTGATACCCAAAGTAGATGATGGTTGCTGCCAGTTAAGATGACAATAGCGATCATTGAATGACCTGCATTTACTACAGTTCTTAACTTTGAAAACCAAAAACAAGCTTGTTCAAGTCGAAATCCTTGAATCCTTCGTTGAATCCTTGTCTATCGTGATCTTCTACATTTTATCTAATGAAAAATGATACATGGTTCATTTGTTTTGGTTCATATGAAGAGATATTAGGGAAAAGGCAATGACCGCTATTGTCTTATCTGTACCTCTACCATGAGTTGTCATCCAAAAATTACTCGCTAGTGTTGAAGTCGCTAGCGTGCTAACGTGGATCAAATAGATTTCGATAATGCTTGCACCATGAGATTTACGGAGTCTTACGTAGGCGCTAAGGTAAGCTCGATAGACCTTTCGTCTAGCTAACTTCACTCTACTCACTGGTACTTGTTTTGTTTCTTTCTTTCCCACCAATAAGAAGAGAGAATGGCTCTTAAGCTCAAAATGTACTGTTATCCCTATGCTAAAAATGTTAAGACAGTCAATATCACAAATAAACTGACTAAATAGAAAAGTTGACGGTTAGTGGACTACTTAAGGTATTTAGTTGTTTATGAATTTTTATTCCTTATAATAATGTCAAGGTCGTCGATTTAATTTGTAATTTTGTTTGTTGACGTTGTGTCACAGAGCTGTGTACCCTGTTGTGTGGTTTAAAAGTTTACAATAATAGATTCAAACAGATTATTGAATATAATGAGGACCAGTGTCTCACAGTTTCAATTGTTGGTGGAGTTCATGGAAATGTATGTATCAACTTTCTATTCAATTTATTGTTTGGATTGACAAAAAAAAAAAAACACGTTATAATATATTACGTTTTCTAATATTACTTATACATACTTAAAGAGAGTCTGTAAAGTTTAATAAACTTTCTTTCACTTATATTTTCTAATTAGTATCCTACATGAATTCTCATTTTGGCTTGAAAATCACTTTGTTCACGTCGTTAGTTTTCAAATTCAGCGGCCACTAACATATTCCATGCTAAATAAGCTCTTGCAGATATTATTTTGACTGTATTAGACTCAAAAACGTAAATAATTAATTTTAATGTAAACATATGTTTCACACGTCGAAATGCTTGTGAGCTACGTAACTACTATCGTAAGCGTATTATTCGATAGCATCAGTGAAATTAGTGAGTCATGGTACCGTTTTGTATGGTGACAGCTGAAAAATGTTAGTAACTATCGAATAGATTACGTTAGGTTTTAAACCTATCGTAATCTATAGCGCTCATGATACGAATTTTAATTCTTTCTGTGACCTATAGGGACACTGTACAATATTTCATACAAATAATTTACGACGACGCTAGCGAGTTATGGCTGTGTAAACTCATGGTAGAGGTACTGGCAGCAACTATAGACATTTTGAAAGTTAAAGCAGTAGTGAAACTCTTTGTAATGGTACTCCTCTTTAACGAAGCCAAAAGACACTTATTCTCCTCATCATTGCGATATTTTTTTTGTTCTAGACCTTACCTTAGTTACGGAGATATTGGGGGTCAAAGTTCCATCTTTTCACAATTTTTTTTTTTCAGTACATGTTTTAATGTAAGAACTTTACTTTAAACACTTCCACGACCCCCATACTATTCAATCCATCCATCAGCACAATGTTTGAGTGGGTTACATTGACTTTTACCGTAGAACGTAAAACCCTAAAAAAAAAGTCATTTCAGAGCAATTATTTTTGCGTAGGGTTACTTAGTTTGATGTACAGAATGCTTGGTTGACGGCTTTGTGAAGAGTCTGTTTACACCCTGTATACAAGTAGTCCTGTTCTAAAGTTGTCTATGTCGGCTGATCGTTTGAACGTAAAGTTGTAATATCATAATTATTCTGTCTAGGCGGCGAGGTAATAAAGCAGATCAACGCGGCATCGGGCGCACACTGCGAGCTAGACCGGCGCGCGCAGGGCTCGGACCGGAACAACCGCACCTTCTACATCCGCGGACACCCCGAGGCCGTGGAGCATTGCAAACGGATCATCATGGAGAAAGTTGGCATGGTACGATCACCTTACAATAACGTTGATCATTTTTGAACTTAGCTACATTTGACTCGTTTGTTGACGTGTCATATGTTTGAGGTCACCATTTGTATATGTATTTTGTATAATCCTACTTCCTACTTAATATTATAAATACGAAAGTTTGTGAAGATGTACGGATGTTTGTTACTCTTTCACGCAAAAACTACTAAACGGATTTAGATGAAATTTTGCACACAGATAGTTTATAACCTGGATTAAAACATAGGATACTTTTTATCCCGGTAGTAAAATCCCATGGTACAATTATCAAACATCACGCGTGCGAAGCCGCTGGCAGAGGCTAGTTTACCATGATTCTATGTAATAAACTAATTTCGTTGTTCGACCGCACGTAAAACACATAACGGCTGATATTATTTTGCCACTGCATACGTTGTTTAACGATTTTAGACCTATATTTATTTCAAGTTCAGGACACCTCACTGTGTTTTCACATAAACATGAATTTGTAATAACCACACTGCACGGTTTTCGGTTACAATCTGTTAAAAAATGGAAAATGATCCTTATTTGAAATGAATTCTAATCATAACATCTCGTCCCTCTAGCCTGTTAACTTCATAAACGAAGGCAACGGCGGTAATGGCGGCAATGGCAACGGTAACGGTAACGGAGGGAACGGCGGCGAGTACTACGGCGGTGGGGGCGCCGGGGGCGGAGGCCCACCAGCCTGGGGCTACAACCCGCACTGGCACCAGCCGCAGCAGCAGCAAGGCCCGCAGGTACATAACTGGGGCCCACTCTCTAACGCTTCGTCCATATCTTCGGATATATCCGTCCCTCTCACTCGCACTCATCTGCAGACGTGCACGAGAGAGACGGATAGATCCGAATATTCGGACAAAGCGTTAGAGAGTAGGGTGGTTCATCTATTCTCCAGTTACATGGAAAGTCTGGTTACCCTCTCAAGGTGTCAAGTTTTCACCGAAGCTTTTTGTAGAACAACATTTTGCAACATGATAACGTTGAATCGCAACTAATGTTGCTCCCCGAAAAACTAAGGTGTGGGATGCAAGTACATCATTCTCACTTAGTTGTTATGAAAAATAGTTTTCTGAATAAAGTGTGCACTGTTGTATTAGATGTAATGGTCACTGGCTAGATTGTTGAACTAAAAAAAAATTTTGCTTGAGTCAAAACGATATCCTCATCTCAAATAAAATAAATCATTTTTTCACTTCTCATGCTCTGAAAGTGTTTGTCTGTGCAGGATATAACGTATCTACTCATAAATGTATCTATATTAAGGCAAAGAAAATGAGCCATACAGCCAAACACAATAAGAAGTTCATAGATAGAATTTGTTATTTTATAATATTTACTTTAATTTATTTGCCTTATGTGTTTTTTAAGACATAAAAGATATTAACATTTAAATTCAAGTACAGTAGGTTATTTAATTAATTTAAGAAAATTATTATTACAAAATTAATTTAATAGTAGGCTGTATAGGTCTGCAACCCAAGCCTAATATCAATGTCGTAAGATTTAAAAAAAATAAAGCGGCGGGAAACAGCTCTTGCTTTTTCGTGCGTTCATTAATTTCTTCAATTTATACTACTGTTTTATTTCCTCGCAATCGAAGTGAAAAGCAGAGTTTATAACTCGTCCACAAAACCATTTTATCCTCGACATTACTATCAGCTATAAAAATGGTTCGTTTTGTGCACTAGTTGTAAAATCTACTATATTATGTGCAATACAGCCATTTCATTGTAATGAAAATTGCACGTGACTCCGAAAATTTATTCTATAAGCCTTGAACATTGTATCCTGGTTATACACTCTTTGTAATACATAGTCCACTTTTCCGTTGTGTAGCAACAGGTGCAGATCAACCCGGCGACCGGACAACCTGACTACTCGCAGCAATGGATCGACTACTACCGCTCACTGGGACTCATGCGCGAGGCCGAAGCCATTGAGGCGCAGGCCAAGGTGCAGGTGCAAGGCATGGATGGTGAGAAATTCTTCTGATTTTACTAGACTACGATATAGAATGAATTTCACCAATGAAACAGAACTTGAACGGCACATATCAACGGTGTTCAAGAGCTGTGTGACATTTTTAAGCTCATCGAAGTTACAATCTATGCCATCAGCACAATTTTTATAACTTACACTTTTATTACGCAAAATACGCGCTTTGACGTGGAGTTGCGGACACCAGCCCGTTATACAATACAATACAACTTACATTTCGGTAATGTGGTGCTTTAGAAGATTTTGTATCATACATAATATATATTGATACCAGTTGTTGAATCAGTGTGTGTCTTTTAATAAAAACGACGGAAGTTAGGCAGTCCATGCTTCATACTGATGTCTTCCAACTCATAATTATGTATTTAAGGTTTCCTAAAAAATTCTATTTGATGCCTGAAGGTTTGTTTGAAGACATTCTAATTCCTAACACAATGTTGATGAAATCATCCCGCATTCGCTTGTAGTAGGATGAATCTAGCCATGTTACAAGGTTTATGTTCGGCAAAGGTGCTTCAATCTGTAGCCTCTAGATATCAAGTGCATAATCCGTGATGTCAGGTAACGGCGGCGGCGGCGGCGGAGGCGGAGGTGGCGGCACCCCGCCCGCAGTGGGCGCCGGCGCGCCGGGCGGCGCAGGCGCGGCGCCCGCGGCCCCGCCCGGCGCCTCGCAGCCCGACTACAGCGCGCAGTGGGCCGAGTACTACCGCAGCATCGGCAAGCTCAAGGAGGCCGAGGCCATCGAGGCGCAGATCAAGCTCAAGGTTACTTTTGTTTTTACCTAGGTTAAAACAATAGGCTTGTTCGGGTCAATCACCGAACAATAATGTAAAACATGTCAGCGTAACCGCGACACCGCGCTCTATGCCTTCAATATTTTATGTAAAAACAGTCAGTACGTCTCGGACAGCATATCGGGCGCGACTCAATCTCATATCCTTCACCTCATCAGTTTTAATAGTTATCCCATTTGTATTAAGTACTATAATATAGTTATCTTGATAATCTTTAATCTTAGTTTATCTTTATCTCACCCCAACCCCAAACAAGGCTTGTGTCCTGAAAAAATCTAATTAGTCCGTAAGTTAGATTATCAAAACATATTTGACACGTGTTTTTCTTTTCGTACGTTAACCAAAATTGACGAAGATACGACGCTTTTAAAATTCTCAATACGTCACGCCGTACTAAAATTTTTAGTGCGTTGTGACGTCACGAGCCCCCACTCGAGTTTTGATGCGTTGTAACTTTGTCAATATTCATTGATTTACAAAATCAAAAAATATGTGTCCATTATTTTCCAATACTCTAACTGACGGACTAAATAGATTTGCAATTTATTGATGGGGGAAACTAGCCTATTACGACGCTCCACAAACTAACATAAAAATTCATATCCTTGTCACCCGCATACTGTATGCGGAACGATGCGTAGCTTTTTCGACTATTACCTTTCATTGAATCTACAGAAGAGTGTACAACAGTGTGTGTCAGTCAGCCTGGTGTATCATTCAGTAATAGGGATGATGACTGACTAAAAAAAAAATGATTGTTTAGTCCGTCAGTTAGATTATCGAAAAATATTGGATACGTGTTTTTTGTTTTATCAAATTAATAAAAAACGACGAAGATAAAACGCGTCAAAGATCATGAGTGAGGACGTCACTTTCCGGTAAAATATCTACTCAAATGTGACATCACACGAATATACGACGCACTATATCGTCGTAAAAATGTGTCTAATATTTTTTGGAAATCTATCCGACGGACTAATTAAACATTTTTTTTGTCATGTTTCGTAAAGAACATGTTTGTGTAATTATTAGTAGTTTTGTCATGTGAGTTGAGTTGTCGTGTTCCGCAGACGACGGGCGGCAACGGCGGCGGCGGGGCGACGACGCCGGGCGCCGGCGGTCCGGGCGGGCCGGGCGGCGCGGGCCAGTACCAGCAGTACGGCGTGTACGCGCCGCAGGTGTACCCCGGCTACCAGCCCTACCCCTACCCGGGCCAGCCCAGCGCCGACCACCACCAGCAATAGGCCGTAAGTACCTCCACACCTCCACACACGCATACACTTACCGTGCTTAGTCCGATAACACATCTGTGGAAACTACGCGACGGTCAATTTAACGTGCTTACTTTCATAGCACAGGCTGCACTTCTTGTGGGTACAAGTCTGCGACATACAAAAACTCTGCGACGTCTTTGCGTGACTGATGTGTTTGACAATTTTTTGGTCCACTATGGGTATATACTAATGGAAAGGATCGTATTGATCGCCTTATAGTGGACAAAAAGTAGTCAAACACAATCATCAATCACGCAAAATTTGTGGCAGGGTTTTTGTCTGTCGCACACAAAAAGTCTGTCGTCTATGCTGCCCCTAAACTTATATGTTCTATCCCTAATGTTATCGGGCCGCAACACCGTCACCAGGCGGAGCACATAGGCTGTGGGACTATACGCCATATAATTTGTATAGAATTAATTTCCGTCTCGTAATTTCGACTTGTGTGTCGCTTCACATACATGTGTATGCTGCCAGCTGTTGAACAGTACTACTATACTCCGAGTTATATTTGGTTTTGTATTTTAAGTTGTGTGCTTAGGAGTTCTTATGATACTACATGATACGTGTTTATGTTCATATTTGCCTGTTTTTATTATTATTATTTTTTATTCTATGACATGTCGAATGCTCTCAAATGCTTTAACTATATCTTAATAAACCCGGTTCTTTGTTCATAATTGTTGTAAAAATATCTATTGTACCCTATTAGGTATTTTTGTTTATTACAAAAACAATGTTTAAAATAATACTGCAAATGCCGAAAATAAAGCCTAACCAATTATATAGCACCTATTTAAACCAATCAAAAGATAAGACATAAATAATATGTATGATAAACAAAAATAATGTAAAGAATTATGTATTCATTTTATGTAGCTTATTATTGCTTACTTACCCAATTGGATTATGACCACTGTACTATGGACACTTGAAACAATATTTTTGGAATTTATTTAAGTTGTTCCAATTGACACTATCACCCTGAAATGTATGATAAATTATTACTGACATGTTATTTTAGTTTGAACAGTATTACATTGAGCATGTTATGATATATTTTCTGTACTTTTATCATAGGTGATTGGTTTATTTTTACATTGCAAATTAATCTTTATTTTACAGGCATTTTTCGTTATTATCACAAACATATTGACGAAATGCATGTCTTAATTTATGGTATATTCTATTTCAGTTTGCATGTCATACAAACAATGTAAAGTTTATAATATGCTATATTGATGTGTCTAGTAGTTACCTGTGAGATGTGTTGAACACCGACTATTTAGTGTGTGTAGTGTTGCAGATGTAGGCCAGTTCCGGGGTTGCCTGCTCGTGAGCGCAAAGTCGACAATTTGTTACGTAGCAAGTGTTGCCATGTTCGTTTGTTTGTGTGATTGCAGAGCGCCGACGGAGGGCCAGGAGACCTGCAGCCGCCTGACACCCCCGTTGTACATTCTAACGAAATAGTTTATAACTTGGAAAATGAACGCATCATACAACTTCTGCAACGCCTAGCTACTGATGACCCACAATAAATAACTTGGCAGTCAGCTTCGGCTCTAGATCTGAGTCGATCTCTACCGCACGCATACAGCTCTCGACGCATATGTGAACAACTGTATGATCTGATTATTATTTTAAAGCTTTTAATTATTATTATGATTTAAATGCAAATATATTAATAGCCCACTTGGCACCCTTGAAGATCTCGACTCACATCTAGAGTCGTCATAAACAGACAGTACATAGGCACATAACACATATTTATTTCTTGTGGGTAACTAACACTTGAACATTGTCAACAAACGTATATGATGAGATTATTTTTTACGAACACTATATTATTTAAACTTACAAACGGCTGTGTGGTTTATACTTTGAACTGTGTTATATCATGTTCTTTTTGTACTGAAATGTTATGATTGTTTATGTGCCAATATTGATCATTTGACATGCCAGTCTGTCCAGGTATAAGTTAGGAAGCCACACTGCCTTAAAAGATGTAACAGAATGATCCGACCTACCACGGAGCTATAGAGAGAATGAACGAAAAGCGGACACCACGCCGCCAGGAGCCGAGGTAAATGCACTGTGCTGAGTGACTAGTTGACACGCAAACTTCTTATAAATACATGTGTAATACCCACGTGAATTTGGAGATCAACAATTTATTTTTCCACAAAATCAGTAAGAAATCATGAGAATAGAACTCCCAATTCATGTAATGAACTTTGTTTAGCATAAGTTAGGTTATAGTGTTTGGCGCCACATCTCTCTGATCAGCTCGTAGGTTGTAATGCTGGTATCAGTGATGTACGGTATATAGCCTCGGTTTACTTAGGTGTTAGTCTATATGAGAAATAAATGAGATAAAGGTAATGTAATACTATCTACATTCCTCTCGACACTGTTCACTAATGGTTCGACGCGGACACGCTCGACACGGCACCGAGGGCGCACGCCCCCTCAGACTTGTATTAATTTTTAAGCATATAAAGTGTATATTGATTCACTAGTGTGTTCATTTTATTTATAATCATGGTTTCTGTCCACAGTCCCTGGAGGTAAGTGACCCTAACTCTAACAATATACATCGTTGTGGTTTTTTACTCTTTCTCACGATATTCTGAGGTTTTTATGTGTCGATTGACATTAATTTATTTGGTGAATTTTATCATTTCTGACATTTTGCGTGATGGTGTTTTGTATATAGGATCCCTGATTTACTATTGACATGATATTTGGCGTGCGGTGAAAATATTGCATAGGTCAGATTAATTTCCAAATTATATTGAAGCTAATAATGTATTTACTATACATACTTGCATGTCGTTTCAATATAGTAACATCGTCCTTGGTGATTTTTTCCCACACGTCAAAAATCGCACAATGATTTCCAGTCGTGTATTTGAGTTATCAATTTATCATGTTATTTCCTATTTTATTAGGTGTAGATCTTACGTTGACATCTCGTAGATACTAAATCTCATGGTTCACTGTTGTATCGTATTCGTTTTATGATGTTTGCATATTTTAAATGTGCTTTTCACAGAATCGCATATCCAGAGATATGACATCACTTTTCTTACCAATACTGACGAGCATACTTCACCACGAAGGCGGGACATCTTTGCCAACTGATATTTTTAAACATTGACAATGTTTTTATGTTACATATTGTAACATTTCCATGATTTCTCTATATGCCCTTTATTTTTACTTGTATTTTTTACATTGCTGTGTACTTACTGTGTTGATTTGATTATTATCTTGTGTGTATGCTATATTTGCATCTCATCTTGTGATTGCCTCACTACCCTCATTGTTGTCGATCTGTTAAAGGTGGGAGAAGTACTGCCACACCTTAATACATTGAAACTGACACAAAAATGATACAAATAATGTTGGAATATGGCGGAACGGGCACGAATGCTGAGATAAAGGTGGTATTACTGAGATTGTCTTGGTAAGTTTTACTCTAGATGAAAGGATGAAATTAACTCTGATTATCTGGTTACTCTCAAACGTCATGCCAAGCACAGTTAGAGCAGACCTAAGTATTTAAACTAATACACAGCAGATCTATGAGGGCTATGCATAGTCCAGAGTCCATGTTATAGTATCACGTACTGAGGGTAACCCCACTATGAAAACTGCATAAGTATTTTGATTCGTGTTTTAGTGTCTTATTAACAAATATATATGATCTCGGTTACATTGAAACGGTTAGTTCTGTCTGGCTAATGCGATTTCTAAGGAAAGTACAAAGTAACATCAAAACATTGGTTTAGGGTCACTTTCGGCTATAAAAAAATCTTTGTCAAAATTTTCTAATGGGCTTAGTATTTCCTTCTGCTACATTTGAACACAGTGTATTCATACATGCAATTATGTGTATTAATTGATAAAACTGCACACACTAACTAGATAGCTTGCTATTGCTCGCTTTTTGATGTATTTTAATTGAAGTTTTAAATGAATTTAATATTGGAATCGTGATATCGAATATCGCGTTTCTGAACATAGAAATTCGCTTAGATCTCATTGAAATTTTTGAATCAATAGCTATTGAGAGTTGATGACTGAACACCTCAAAAGCCGGGCATTTAGTGTGCAGTTGAATTATTTATAAAGTTCGTTTGAACGCACTTGTCAATACGACTACAATTTAGCCATTTAATAAAAGACAATCCAAAGACGATTACCATTTATATTAGAAACAGTAGTTTTATTGGTTGATATGATTAAGTGCGTTCACCGCTTTACGTTTTGGGCAAATCGTGTCTAGTCATACCTACTCGATGAATTTTTGATTTTATATTAGTTGTATCTATGTTCAACCATTTCACATTTGCATTTTAGTTTCGTAGACATCGTAAAAAACGACAGTTATTCCAAATTACTTTTATTTTCATGTTACATCTTTACATATTTTTGAATTTGATTACGTTTTAATGGTTTTCACAGCGGCGAGTTAGGGGCGATACAATAAATTATATTTAAACTATGTTTTGTTTTATTTCACAATAGTATGAGAGAACATAGTTTGATCAGGACATCAGGACCTGCCTTGTATAGTACTAGAACACTGATTCTTCTTAAATGATAAATTATCTTTTATTTGTACTTATTATCACTGATAGTACACTAGTAGTTACGAATACACATAATTACATCACATTACGGCAACATATGCAATTTGACTTAGATAGATTTATTTCAAGTAGAAACACCTCACGTCATAAATTCTATATTTGCTTAGACAAAAGTGAACTCTGCGCATAATTGCTTCATAACCGCAGCTTTGTCCGTTAGAATTCCTACTATTATTCAACTATAATATAATAAACAATGCTAAAATCTTGAAGATGGCAGTGTAAGTATCAAAAGTTCATCAATCTACTATAAAACCCATCAGTACCTCTGCCGCTGATTGCTGTCAGTCTCATCATCTGAAGTGCGCGAGTTGAGCGATGCCGTTGACGCACTCGACGTCCTGATAAGCTGCGAGAGACGGGACAGCGGCGCTGTGGCCCAGGGCTGGAGTGGACTACCTGCCTCGATGACGGGCGAAGGAGATACCCTGCGAATAAGTATTCTTACACATCCAGATAGCTTTGTTTGCTTCATGTTTTACGAATTTATACCCAATATAAAGAGATAGGCACCCTTGGGAAATCAGCCACTGATACAATTCCTTGGGGCAGCTGTTAACCGTAGCAGCAGTCTCAATGAAAGGAAGGCCACACAAATTGTTACCTTTTGAAGAAATCGTGTCATGCTCTGCCGCGGAGCCACTATCTTGGAAAATCGATCAATTATATCTTAAAATGATGTACGTCAAACATACATCATGTACGATATTATTAACGCTGTACGTGCATTAGGTAATGATAAAATAGGCATCGATTGTGGCTCTGCTGGAGAGCATACCGACTCTCCAGCAGAGCCACACATAAAACGTTCTCGGGAAAGACATACGCTACTGTTTTTTCATGAAAACTGTTGTACGAATAGTGTGTCTAGTGCGTACGTAGAGCTGTTGTCACTGCGGTTCTTGTCAAATATTGTAGGCCGTTATGGCTGCGGAGATTTGCGGTTTCCGACACCTTCGTCGGAGTAGTACCTTTAGGCGATTAACACACTGCCACGCACCACGCAGCGTAGCGCGTGAATGCGTGTTTTAAGGCGATTCTCACACTGCCCCGCATGATGCAGCGTAGCGCGTGGATGCGTGTTCTGTGTGTTGGACTGTGCGTGTTTTCTATACAAACGGAAATACTTACAAGCAACGTTAAAACACGCATTCACGCGCTACGCTGCGTGGTGCGTGGCAATGTGTTAATCGCCTTAGGTTGCCTGTCCATTGAAGCAGAGAGCGAGGCTAGCATATCAACTATCTGGTGTCCACGACACAAGCCTCGTTGCTTAGTGTGGCACAAGATGGCGCTGCGTGTAATGTCCAGCGACATTTATTATTTATTTATATCACCTACGGCTTATCAACCTCTTTTTCGTAGCAGGTGTTCCTCACACATTTCATGAACTATATATTTTTTTTTAAAACATTCCACACATCTTGACCTGAGCACCTGAAGACCTGACAAATATTTGGATGTATGTCTTTCGTTCAAACATAAATTACTGGATGTATTTTAATAAAATTTTGAATGAAGATGATAGCTTACCTTGGAATAGTACATAAGCTACTATTTATAATGTACTTAATCAGGTGCAAAGTCACAGAAACAGCTAGTAGAATATAATCCAATGACAACTTTATTTTATTACATATTACTTTTCTACTTCAGTGTACTCAGGTACAATACGTGTGAACCGGTTAGTGAGTAAAATAAAGGTCATCGATATGTTTGAATCCGTCGCTTTTTAGTAGTCATTTGAATTTGGTCGGATAACCAGCCGTTGTTTACATGTTTTGTTTATATTTACTTAGTGCAAAACATTCCAAGCTGAATATTTTCACCATATATTTTTGACTAAAGGCACACTTTATTGGTTTACACCTACACATCTGGGATTGAGCTGGTTCCTTGTATTTTGCCGTCAAAGTTATGTCACTAGCGTTTTGTTTGACTTATTATTAGATTATTCAAAAACGCATGCATGAACAGTTTTGAAACTTTGTATGGTTATTGTTATGGTATTAGCGTCAAGACGGACCGAATACAGTTTTTATCGAGCTTATACCTTGTCTCATTTAGGCGCCTGCGATATTTTTTCGAGTTTTCACATAACCGCGATAACTTGGAAATTATAAATATTTTCTTAAATCTAATTGGGGCACACAATATGAGCTACTCGTGATGTTTATTCTACAGGGGCACGATTCTGCAAAACGTTACTCCAGCAGGAAATGCAATATCTCGAAAACCGGAAGGGGCACATTGTGGCACTAATAAAAGCTACAAGGCCATGCACAATGTTTCTCTCTCCAATCATTTGTTTAGAATTTTCCTGCTGGAAAAACGTTACCCCAGCAGGAATAGATTTTTCCGTTTTTTTCCAAAACGACGGGGCACACATTTTTATGTAGGGGCACATTTACAGCAGTTAAGATACTAATTAAACGTTCCACTCATATAACTCTAGGAGACCTTTCCTGCTGGGGTAACGTACACGCACGTGTTGGAGTAAACGTACTTTTTTTGCGCGTCGTGTGCGTTACCACATTTAAATAATAGGGAATAAGCATGTAATTTTTTCTTTACTTAATTAAATAAAATACACTATAAAACCAAGAAAAGTACCTATTCAAAGTTAAGTTCAACTACTGCTTGTCGCTCAAAAATAATATTAAAACTCCTGCAATTTTCTACGACAGTTCAAACGTCCGTGACTGTCGCGGCCATGATGTGACGTCATTTACCTCAATCTGCCTTGTATAATTTATTGGCCTTATTAAAGTAATTTTACTAATTGTATGTGTTATAATCAAGCAAAAATTGTGATAACGTTAATTGTTACGAGCTGGGTATGGGATAAATTAATAACTACCGAAGAAACAACAAATAACTTTAATAATCACAAAACACTTAAAACTTAATCACAAGTACACTACTGATCACTATTCACTTAGATATCGCACTTACTAGTTCACTTCGATTCGCTTCGTACTGTAGCCAAAATAAGACTGACTGCTTCCGCAAACACGTCGACTATTTATATGGCGATCGAACGTTCAAGAAATATCCACGACTTCCTAGAATCTTCTAGACAATTCCACAACTTGTACAGAGGAAAGAAGTAGCTACTATAAGCCCTCGGCGTACGGTCGAAATTACAATGATGTTCTTTTGTAGGTAGTTTGCGAATTTGTACCTACATCATTCGGGACTCGTTTTACCTACCTACCTACCTACTATTAGGTACCTACTACCGTAACTGTAGGTAAGTACGGGTACGACGTAACACTGCCCCCTCCTTAGACATGCTCGTCCCGAGCATCATTAGCCCCGTAGTATCGCGCCAATCTGTCTACATGGACAATCTTAGGCGCACCTCGTGGACCCTTTTGTATTCGGTAGGTGACATCGTTGATCCTAGTCACAACTCGGTATGGTCCATCCCATTTTGCTTGCAATTTCGGAGACTTCCCCTTGCTCCGTACTGGGTTATGCAACCACACCAGTGAACTTTCGTCGAAACCCCTACTATTTGCCTTCCGGTCATAACGGGTCTTCATCTTCTCAGACATCTGTTGGCCGGATTGTCTGATATGCTCATAAACATCATTCAACTTGTTACGCAAGTCAATCGCATAATCTGTTACACTACGTGGAGCATCAGGGGGAGTTCCAGTGATTAAATCAGCAGGCAACCATAATTCCCTTCCAAAGTTCGCGAAGGCTGGCGTCACAGTCGTACTTTCGTGGACGGCGCTACGGTAGGACAAAAGAAATGGCTGCATATGCTTGTCCCAATCCCTTTGTCTGCTTTCCACGACTTTTGCCAGATATCTTTCCAACGTTTGGTTGAATCGTTCCACCATTCCATCAGATTGTGGGTGGTAAGAGGTGGTTCTGGTTTTGTGGGTACTCATTAATCGACAAGTCTCCTGAAATACTTGCGATTCAAAATTCCTTCATTGATCGCTGTGTATTTCTAAGGGTACTCCAAAACGACAGAAGACTTCCTGAACTAATTTATCTGCGACAGTTGTAGCTTCTTGGTAGGAATAGCGAAGACTTCTGGCCACTTTGTGAAGTAATCCATGACCACCAGGAAGTACTTGTTTCCGCTCTCACTTTCTGGAAATGGTCCCGCAACGTTTAGTGCTATCCGTTCCCAAGGGGCTCCAACGTTGTACACTTTTAATGCACCTCTACTGCGTGTGTGGGGTCCTTTCACGGCCGCACAACTGGTACATTTGCGACACCAGTCCTCCACATCAACTCGACAGTGGATCCAGTAAAATCGTTCTCGAATTTTTAGTAGAGTCCTTTTTACCCCCATATGTCCTCCTGAACATCCATCATGGTAGAGCCGTAAAACATCCGGTACCTTAGCTTTAGGGACAACCATTTGTAGATGATAGCTGTCCCCTCGAGCGTTTTCCCATTTACGGCACAAGACTCCATCCTGGATCACCAAGCTGTTCCATTGCGCCCAATAACTCTTCGTGATGGAACTCATCGCAGCCACATCACTCCACTTAGGTTTAGGAGCACCAGCTTTGATCCACTCTAAGATCGGTTTGATGTCCGAGTCATTGTGCTGAGCCTGCTGTATGGTTAACTTCCATTCATCGCTGAGATCCGTTCTTAGCGTCCTCACGGGCACCACTTCCTTAAACTCCTGTCTGGAACTGTGCTTACGATCTTCAGGCAAAGGTCTTCTTGACAGATCATTTGTGTTGCTGTGATTTCTCCATTGTTGCTTGGCAGTCATTCCAGCCGCTTTTCCTTGCAGGGATTGATCTTTTCTCTGTATCCTTCGCTTTTTACAGTTTGACCGAAGGTGACCCCTTTCTCCACAAGTATAACTCCTAGGGCTATAACCTTGCGAACGCTGGCGTACAGGTGATGCCACAACTTCCCTGACGTGGTGTGTTCGATGGTCTTGCCTCGCTGCTTCTACTTCCAAGGCATGAGCCAAGGCGTCTTTTAGCGTCTCATGGTGCCCAAGTCTCACAGCGGCTCTAACTTCCAAGTCACGTATTCCATCAACGAACGCTTGTACCAGATTCCCATATATAAGTGCAGGGGCAGACTGGTATGCTTTTCGAACCAGCTTTTCAACTTCGAGGGCCCACTGCTGCAGGTTCTCGGCACTACGTTGAACACGATCCTTCAACTTAGCACGAAATACGTGCTCCAGGTGCGCGTCGCCGTATCTGTGTGTCTACTCTAACGCCTCCAGCAGATGCTCGTAGGTTACATCCTTGCCGAACGCCTCAAGAATGTTTAAGGCCTGGTCTCGAAGGCCCAAGGTGAGCGCGGTCATGGCTTGCGGTTTTGTCCATCCATTCGCCTTCATAACGGCCTCAAATTGAATTTTATAAGCCGACCACGAAGATGTTCCATCGAATGGAGGCACCTTAAAGCCCCGCGCTGAAGGTGCAGCAACTACTGAAGTCACAGTCACGTCTCCAGTCTTCAGTTCTCCCAAAGCCTTTTTCACCCCAGCGATCTGAACTTCGGCCTCTGAGATACGGTTCTCGTGCTGGTGAAGCCTGCTCCTCCTTATCTCGTTGCAACTGCTCCTGTAACTGGCGAGCCTGGTCCTCTTGACGGCGAGCCTGCTCCTCCTTATCTCGTTGCAATTGCTCCTGTAACTGGCGAGCCTGGTCCTCTTGACGGCGACCCTGCTCCTCTTGACGGCGAGCCTGCTCTTGCAGCAGCGCCATTAAAGCTGACAAGTCTGGCGCCACTGATGCTGGAGAAACTCCGGATGGGCCAGCGACTGGCACTGACGTAGGCTGGACACTACCTGGTGTCTGTGTCGGAGAATCTCCAAACCGCCTTTGGTCCATGTCCTGCTGTCGCTGACTCCTGGTACGGATACCGTCTGTGTCGTCCTGAGGTAGAATTGGCATAATTTATCCCACTTCTGACACCAAATTGTTACGAGCTGGGTATGGGATAAATTAATAACTACCGAAGAAACAACAAATAACTTTAATAATCACAAAACACTTAAAACTTAATCACAAGTACACTACTGATCACTATTCACTTAGATATCGCACTTACTAGTTCACTTCGATTCGCTTCGTACTGTAGCCAAAATAAGACTGACTGCTTCCGCAAACACGTCGACTATTTATATGGCGATCGAACGTTCAAGAAATATCCACGACTTCCTAGAATCTTCTAGACAATTCCACAACTTGTACAGAGGAAAGAAGTAGCTACTATAAGCCCTCGGCGTACGGTCGAAATTACAATGATGTTCTTTTGTAGGTAGTTTGCGAATTTGTACCTACATCATTCGGGACTCGTTTTACCTACCTACCTACCTACTATTAGGTACCTACTACCGTAACTGTAGGTAAGTACGGGTACGACGTAACACTGCCCCCTCCTTAGACATGCTCGTCCCGAGCATCATTAGCCCCGTAGTATCGCGCCAATCTGTCTACATGGACAATCTTAGGCGCACCTCGTGGACCCTTCTGTATTCGGTAGGTGACATCGTTGATCCTAGTCACAACTCGGTATGGTCCATCCCATTTTGCTTGCAATTTCGGAGACTTCCCCTTGCTCCGTACTGGGTTATGCAACCACACCAGTGAACTTTCGTCGAAACCCCTACTATTTGCCTTACGGGGCATACGGCGTACGGTCGAAATTACATTGATGTTCTTTTGTAGGTAGTTTGCGAATTTGTACCTACATCATTCGGGACTCGTTTTACCTACCTACCTACCTACTATTAGGTACCTACTACCGTAACTGTAGGTAAGTACGGGTACGACGTAACAATATAATAAAATCTTAGTGAAACTTTAACTACTTTTCAAATAAAAGTATTTTTTTGACACATAGACTCGGACGTCACTATCGCCGTTATCGAGGACGACGTGTTTTGAGAGTGCGTTCCGTTTCACTAAAAACATGCTACACAAAACAATAAATTGTAAAATAAGTGATGTTTTAGAGGTAAAACGTTTGCAAACGATTTAGAGCCCTAAGTGTAGAAAAATAAGGTTTGAATTTGCTGGAGGTGGGAAGTTTGCATCCCGGCGGGGTTCAATGGATATTTTCTGTGTAGAGATACGTCCTGCTTGGAAGTGTACCACAGTGTTTTTATGCGCCAATACAAGGCATTTTAATAAATAAAAAGAATGGTATTTCTTGCATAATCCATATCGCTCAGGTTCTATTTTCACAGACTAAAAAATGCGTCACGGATAGTCTGTCGTCTGCGCTGGCCCTTATTATTCAGATTACTGACAAACAAGTAAATAAAGCACCCACAGACATTTACTAGCCAGTATTTTAGTTTTAAAAGGCAATCTTTGCCAGCTTTTGCCAAAAAAAGTTTTTACACTGATTTGTTCTTGCACAGCGCCATCTATCGATTTTTCTGTGGAAGCTGCCCCAAAAAACACCTCATTGTTCAGAACTGTCTTGACACCGGAAGAATAGTTCCACTTCATTTGGATGATAGCTTACCTATTACGTCTGTGTCGTGCGGTTTTTGGTCTGCGAGTCTTCACGTGCTTGTTGGTTGCTTGAGCTGGCGCAGCACTTTCAACGTCAGCTCCACTCCCGGCCCCTATACAAGTTATAAGATGAGCTTTATTTCATGAACAGAAATAGGTGTAATAGTAGCGTCGATACTGATATCGAATCGAGTAGATTATGCACCGAAGAGGTGTAGAATTTTCTCCACCCGCCATTGTGCGGATCTGAGAGTGTGTAGGTATCCTGAATAGCATAGTCCGCGCCGGTTGGTTGGGGTTTTCCGCACGAGACACAGCACACTTAGGAAGACAGCCACAGAGCTAGCAACTCTCTTGCTCAATATCCGAGTCCAACAGACCCTTTCAATCACCTCTGGGGCGCCAAAATATTGATTTGTGATTATGACGATGGCAAAAAACAAGTACTTATTTAATGGGACTGCACTATTTTGTGCACATATTAGTTACTGATCTTGCCACAGAAGCTCGGTAGAACTCGACTTCGAATCTCCAAAGTTAAAAGGTTGATGAAGGCAGTTGTACGTACCAACTACAATCATTGAGTGCTCCACGTGGTCTGGCGCTAGTAACCCGGTGGCAGACAGGATGCATAAAGGCCGTGCCGCTCTGATACGAGCAACGTCTCCAAGCGCTCTGGCAAACAAAGGAAAACTTGTTAGGTTGAAAATGTCAATACATAGGTGGGTCAGTATGTACAATTGGATAGGACAAAACACGAATAACGTGTGGACCGTTTCCACTGAAAAGGAGAAGTGCAGATTTCGACCAGTCATGTTTCCGCCTCAGTGGAAACGAAAATATTTGAACAAGCGTGGCTAACCGCAAAATATCCACTATATAGGGAAATAGAGTTATTTCAGTTTTAATATTATCATTATGAAGAATTTCATAGGTTCTTCTATGCCACTATTAGTGCACAAGCAAACGTCCTATCGAATTATTTTCAAGTTCTCAACCGGCTTTACCATACGGCGGCATTTTTGACTAGTTGTTCTAGATGGTTTTATATATTATTTAGTGCGTAATTTTGTGATCTGTTACTGTGCTGTCTTTATCATCTAGAACGGAAGTTTTTATTGCCTCTGTCCCATCCAAACAAAGTTTTCAAAAATTAAGTAGAAGTATATTATCTGTGGTAGAAGGTTTGGGTTTGGAGTACCTATGGAGTACTTAGATAGCAGATTAGATAATTATAGTTTTATCGCATTTTCTATCCCTATCCCTAACCTATACCATTTTTTACAACTAGCAACTCTAGTGAACTGAAACTCAGGTTGCATTCCGTATTAGGAAATAATCGCTCACAGCGCTCACAGCTATAATTGGCGTTCCGATTTAGATATCACGATTATGATAGCTAAGAGCTGTCATCAATTCGGAACGCTCGTGAACGCGTTGACAGTGAATATAACCCCAAACCAAAACCTTCCACAAGACCTATTTTTGAAAATGGAGGTTATGTTGGTTGATTCTATCGACACTGATAACTCAGATTTTGAGATAGAGAACGACGATTCGTCCAGTGATAAAAAGGATGACGGATGTGTTTTTAGTAGCGATAAGTTCATAACAAAACAACACAACCTGTCAACACAACTGTCATTTTTGACAGCGCTCACGGTGATATTTGTTTGAGGCATAGTCGGTGTAATCGCAAGATGGCGCATGTCATGACGTCATCTATGACGATTCAAGGGAGATCGATATCGCGCTCACGGTAATTCGGAACGGGTTTATGGACGATCAAATCGATTACAGCGCAATTCGGAACGCGACCTCAAATTGTCAAAGTCGGTCAATAAAAGTTGTTCATGTCAAGCCAAGCCAACAAGCATTTTCGTGGTCATGTTATCAAATCAGTTATTCTGTTCAGGAAATAATTTTGCGAAACTGTTCAAGTGATCATGAAGGAAGATAGCTCAACATCGACAGCTAGTGTATCCCTCAGCCGTGAGACCCGAGCCATAGAAGAAGACTTTATAGAAACTTATAAGAATTTACCTTTACTGTGGGACACCGACCATAAACATAACACAAATAAATACAAACGAAATGAAGCGCTAGACGTCCTGTTAAAAATAATAAAAAGATGGAATCCGTCCGCAACTCGTATGCACGTGCGACAGAAAATAAACATACTAAGATCCACATACAGGAAGGACAGGAAAAAATATTTAGCTTCTAAATGTATCGGGCCGAAGGATAAGGAAATTTATGAATATGAACCTAAAAATTGGAAGTTCTATGCACTGAAATTTCTTGATAAAAACTGTGACAACAACAATTTACATGAAATCAGTGAAATTAATATCGATGACAATAACTTTGATGTAAGTATAGTAGGTAGTAGGCTACGTCAATTGCACACATGATAATTATTATGGCCTTGACTAGACATAGCTTGGTCAATAATTGGACAAGCTCTATTGTGACTTGATGACAGCATTAACTGATTTAACAAAACTTGTTTTATATTTTTATAGGAAGAAGCAAGTGACGAATCGGCATCAGAAAATGGCGAGCCTTTATCTCACACTAGTGATGTCCTAGCATCCATGTCTGAAGATGAACCACCAAAAAAAAGATTTAAAACCAAATTAGGGAACAAATTAGTGAAGGTTGAATTAGATGATTATTTTGAACAAAACGATAATTTGTTGAACAGAGAACTGGAAGCTATTGGAGCCAATGTAATTTGTAAACTGAAGAGAATGGATCCTCTGCAAAGATATCATGCGGAACTGTTGATCAACAAAGTTCTAATAACTGGCTTGAAGAACAATTTGTCTGATGAAACCGACTTGACTGATGTCTATAGACCATGATATTGTTAGGAAATTAATTTATTAATTATGAGCAAATTTAAATAGGTATGTTAATTATGTTTCTAATAGAAAATATTTATGTAATAGGCAGTATTATTAACATAAATGTAACCAAACTTAAACCTACCTATATACATATTTAGTAACTTTTTATATGATTAGGTACTGATTAGACTAACTGAACGGTGGCCGAAACTTACGAATTATTCCCAGAGCTAGGTTGTTCTTCCACGGGCACATCACTCTCCACGGCACTGCTTTCAGATGCCACCAAGTACATAGATCTACAAAAGATAGCTTTGATACATACAAATTCAGAAATATTGTGGTATAATGTAGTCACTAATTAGCTGCTTATTCAGGGTACAGTGTTTCAGATCAGCTCACTTTTGCACTGGCGATTTTTAATGCGACTTTTTTTGCCGTGCACTGGATTTTCAGTTCACAGCATTGAGTCTAACGCGGCGTTAGCTTTGCGTTTGTGCAATTATACGTTCATCGAAACACAGGTTTTTCACCACAGCTTCATCACACCGACATCTTGAGCGTGAGGATTATGAGTATAAGTTATGTGTCGATACCTGGCAGGTACGTAAAGATGAGGTGGTGGTGGAAAGGCACGGCGTGATGCGGATCGTGCACGGCGTGCACGTGACGCACGACCCAGCAGCACTGATTCTGTAACATCAAAATGGAGTTTAGTGAACTCGAACTAATTTGTTTAAATTTCACCACACCAAACAATGTCTAGGTGTAACCTAAACATTGTTTGGTGATTTGTGTTGTATCTACCTGATATAGGATCGCTGTCGCTGTTTTCGTTCCTCTCGCGTTTCCACGCAGTGTCGGTGGTAGCTGGCGCGTCGGCGGCCACTCCGAACAGTCCCGACACCGCACCGGCGACCACGCGGCGCGCTGATCTAGCGGCCGTCTGAAAACAAGTAGCATAATCAGCCTATAATGTTCCCACTGCGGGGTCACCGGCCTGCTTTCTGTGAGAATGAGTGGACCGTAAACCACGACGCAGGCCCAGTGCGAGTTGGGTATATAATAGTAACCACCGTCAGTCATTTAACTATTGTTAAAGTCTGAACTGAAACGGACTGCCAGAGGTGACTGATGGAAGTTACTGATAAAATACCTATGCGAGTAACACCCGCAAATGAAAACTGACCATGTTAGCTAAGCCCAACTTGGTTGAGGTTGGCTTCCAGTCTAAACGGATGCAGATGAATACCAGTAGGTTGTTTTTTATCAGATTCGCGGATGTTGGGCGTATGCACGTTTTACAACAACCTGGTTGACGGCAAAATAAAACTGATAAACAAACTTACAGAAACATTGATGTCAATCTCGGGCACGTCGTCCAGATCAGCAGCTTTTTCAGCAAGAGCTTTGATTTCCGACTTGTCAGGCGTCACGTCTTCAGCCAGCTTGATCAACTCGTACAAATAGTCACGGAACACCTCATCGGAAACTAAAGGCACAGGTTATTTGCGATTATTTGATGTTTTCGTACCGTATTCAAAAGAGCATCATAACACAATGTTATACAAAAACTTACCTGGCTTCTGAATTTGTATTTCAATTTGCTGCATCCCTGGGCCGTACATCTGTCCATACATCGGATTCATTACTCCTGGTTGACCGTATACCATCGGTCCTTGCATTTGGACACCAGAAACTTGCATTTGTGCACCGAATTGCTGCATTTGACCACTGGACATTTGGGTACCCATTAGTGGCATTTGAGCACCAGTGTATGGAACTGGGCCACCTGGCAGTGGCATTTGAGTACCAACGTAAGGCATTTGGCCACCTGGCAGTGGCATTTGGGAACCAGTGTATGGGACTGGGCTACCTGTCGGTGGCATTTGAGTACCAACGTAAAGCATTTGGCCACCTGGTAGAGGCATTTGAGAACCAGTGTATGGGACTGGGCCACCTGGCAGTGCCATTTGCGATCCTTGATATGGCATTTGGCCACCTGGCAGTGGCATTTGAGGACCTGAGTATGTCATTTGGCCACCTGGTAGCGGTATTTGAACACCAGGATAAGGCATTTGGCCTCTTGGGGGTGATATTTGGCTACCTGCGTATGGTATTTGGCCTCCTGGTAGCGGCATTTGGTTACCAGTGTAAGGCATTTGTGCACCTTGTAATGGCAATTGAGAACCAGGTAGATGCGATTGTACGCCAGACATTGGAGTTCCCATAGCCATTTGAAAACCAGCAATGGGCATTTGGGCAGTAGTTGAAACAGCACTGATTGGCATCGCCGGCATTGTGCCAACTACTGAAGTCTCTAAACTGTTCTTGTTTTGAGGAAAAGATGAAGGCACACTGAGCTGGTTAGGTGTGTGGATCATTGACTGAGTTGAAATGGCGGAGGTTGGTGTATGTGGTGACTTTCCGTTGACCAGCAAATCTGGAGTCGGTTGCTTATGTTCTTGACCTGTAGAGACCGTATTTTATTGGTATTTTGAAACAGTAAAATCTTTAATTGATATCCCAGTTTAATGTATGTTTGTAATGTATGTTTAATGTATACCTACCGGTGGTCCCTGTAGTACTCAGGTTCATTTCCTGTGTGAATGCCATGACGTTGAGTGCTGAAGACAACGCGGGAGCCACTCCCCCTCCCTCACCGCCTGCCTGCGGTACTAAAGCACCACTTGCTGATGTCACGCAGTCTGGAGGTGGCGCAGCAGCGGTACGACGACTGTTGGCACATATAACAATTAAGGTGTAAGATTATAACGTAACACTTAGCTGACTAGCAGAATCTTAAAGTACAGACATGTTTCAGTCAGATACAATAAGACGCAATCTTCAGTCAAATCAATTTGGTGACTATTTGACCATGGTTCTTAGGTCCAACTATCAATGGGGTCCCTTTATTTTACGTACCTCCATAGGTACGTAATACGTGTAGGGGGTCTATACCACCTACCCTCATTGAAACGAGCAAAATTCGAGAAATGCTTTGCTCACAAATAGCAACCTAATTTGTTATGTTAATGCTCACCCTAATGGTGCCTTGGTGGGTGTAGATATGGACACTCTGCCCCACATCAGACGACGCAACTCTTCACCACTGATGCCGCGGCGACGCAGTTCGGCTATTGTCACCTTGCCGACGCGCTGTCGTTAGCAGGTAAATAAGTACAATCATTTTAAATAATTATGGTCTCCTAGACTCTAAATGGGATGTTTTATTCTGCCGGGTCTAAAAGATTTCATATCTTTCGACAACTATCAGTATCGGTTCAAATTAATGTACCTATTGATTACGTGGTAACCGTTCAAACGTCGGTGTGCCTTCCACCCTGTGTAGGTAATTATTGACACCGAGTATAATATCTACACATAACAATAAACTAAAAAATAACAATTTTCGACAGTTCAGACTGTCAGTAAAAACTTATGATATGGCTTGGTAAAAAATAGCATTCTCTATGTGACTTCCGTTCTGGTGCAAAACCCTACGTTAAATATGTCTTATAATACTAACTTTACAAATTCGGGAGCAAATAATTAAAAACTTGCAAGAAAAAAGAACAACATCTTCCGATTTAAAGAACTTAAAAAAATATCCTCTGGTTATTATTCCTCACCTTCCAATTGGTCAACGCGCCCTTCCTCTGCTTAGCCCTGGTCTTGGCCGCACTCTTGATGACCATGACGGCTCTCACCTCGTACCTAGGGTCGTCAGAAGGCCCCAGACCTATCGAGTACTCCTGCAAGTACTTGTGAGCGTCCTCTTGGGCCACTGAACGTTCTAGTGATACGACTATTTTTGCCCACTGAAAGGAAATTATATTAAGTTTATAGCAGCACGCCTGCATGGCCGAACCCCTGAAGAGAGACCACCGGAGATTTGTGGTTATTGCCGTTGTTGGCAATAGGCTCGCTTCGTATGTCGCCAAAATTGGCAGTAACTCAATTTAATTTTGAAAATCCATAGTCATCATCATCATCATTTCAGCCGAAACACGTCCACTGTTGGATATAGGCCTTCCCCAAGTGTCGCCACATTGACCGGTCCCGTGCGACTCGCATCCAGCGGATTCCCCCAACCTTGACCAGGTCATCGGTCCACCTAGTGGGAGGCCTTCCAACGCAACGTCTTCCGATTCGCGGTCGCCACTCCAGAACTTTTCGGCTCCATTGGCCATCCGTTCTGCGAGCAATGTGCCCCTGCCCACTGCCACTTAAGTTTGGCAATTCTTCGGGCTACGTCGGAAACCTTGGTTCCAAAATCCATAGTGACCTTATAATATAGGACAATTAAATGAAAAGAATATTTTTCAGTTTTATTTTGAAACACAGTGATATTTTACTTCTTGAAATACAGTTCTTTCTTTTTCTAAGACAAGGCCGTGGCCAAAAATTTATTTGGGGGGGGGGGGGGGCTAAATTGTTTTAGTAAGTGTTATTTATCATATGGGTATATGTATATTATATAACGGAAAACCATTACAGAAATTAAATTGAGTCTTCTAACTTTCTTTGCAGCGAACGAATCAGTTACCTCCTCGTGTCGATGTCAATTCTGCGGTGGATTGACATTAACGTCATAGTTCATACATAATAAAAATAAAGTAGGTGGAGAGTTGTGCTTGTTGAGTTGTGAGTGAGACGGGCGCGCTGCAGTGTCATTAACACTTCCTAAAAGAAATATATTTTTAACATTTCGGGGGATCAATCAATCCCCCTTGATTCCCCTTGGCTACGGCCTTGCTAAGAATAGTGACTAGAATTTCTAGAAAATTAGGTAGGTATGTATGTACATAGCTACTTTTCAAAACAAAATGAGAAACTTACCTGTTTCACCCATTCCTTCTCGGACTGTTCGATGACATGCGCGTAAGTGTTGCCCATCATGGCGATCAACATGTTGAGCAGGAGGATGGGCACAAACACCATGAATATGGCGAACACAGTCTTCGATAGATTCGGGTACGTTGTCATGCTGAGGTCTGTGTACTAGGAGATCATTGTTGTTGTTAAGGCCAAATGGCGAGATGATATTATCAAATCATAAACATACAAGCGTCACACAAGTTACAAAAGATCACGCGAAGAGAAAGGCAGAGGGTAACCTACCTACTTGGTACACACGCAGTTATACATAGTTCCATCAACCTAGCCTTTTCTCAATTATGTTGGAGTCAGCTTTCAGTCTAATCAGATGCAGCTGAATAACAATATTTTACATGGAGCGACTGCCTATCTGACCTCCACAACCAGTGACTATGTAAGAGACAAGGCCTTCTGAAAATCCGCAACGATTTTCAAAGCTCCATAGATGACAGTCGAGACCGCGGGATGTTTATATCCCATACTAACTCCCATCTAATAGATGAAATCATAAAACTAAGAGTAAGTAAACGGTGGACTATTTGACTCACACTGTAATCTCCTAGCGTAATCTGGAACAGTGCCATCCAAGTACTAGGATAGCTTGAAAACAATGTAGACTGCACGTTTGGAAACCCTGCAAACAAATTGAAAGTTTAAGGTTACTTAATACGCACTTGCTTATTTAGCGCCAAGAGCCTCGCGAGTAGAAAAGTGAAACGACTTTTTTTTTCTTTGTTATGTACGAGAATGCCTGATGTAAAGCGCTGATGGTCACGATTTGTCACATATTAGTTCGGTGCGTTATTGAAGCGTGACGAATGACGTCCGTTTCGTTTCTATTGCATGGACCTAAAGCTGTTTGTGACCGGTTGCAGCCGTTTTCAGGTCGATAAGTGTGGTCACTCCATTTCCCCAATAAACAACAAGTTAGGTAATAAATAAAACCTCACCTTTGTATAAGAAATAGAAAGACTGCGAGAACCCGAACAAGACAATGGAGTAGATGATGCCGAAGGTGAACATGTCACCCGTGATCATGCTGTAGATCATCGTCACGAACGGACCCGTCAGCTTTACCGCACTGCCGACAAAAACCGTAGGTAGCATTGAGAAGATCTTAAGGCGTGAGCGGAGGTAACCTTATGGGTGTGGAAATACCCTTAACGAAGCCAAAAGGCACTTGTTCTCCACGTCTCCATTGCGATTTTTTTTGTTCAGGACCATACCTGAGAACCTTCTAGTCCTAATCTCCGTAAGATATTGGAGGTCAAAGTTTCAACTAACACACTTCTAGTTGTTACTAATATTATGTTATAACTTTATTTTCGATAGGTACCTCCATAACCCCTGTACTATTCATTGCATCCAACAGCATAATAATGTTTTGAGTGCGTTTCATTCAGTCCTACAGTAAACCGTGATTTTCCACCCCTCAAAAAAAAGTCTGATGGTCTTACCCAGCGAAGAACATAAGTAGGAACCAGAAGCCTGGTAGTAGGAATATCAATAGAGCTTCTTCTAGCATCGGCTGTCGCATCAATCGCGCTGGTATGCATGCTAACAGCAGCAGGTTTGAACTCAGGAAGATGAACTTCGCCGGTTCGTGGATCTGGAGAAAGAGGAAACAGATAAATCTCCCTAAAATTGAGGCAAGTTTACCGCGTAGACATGAGCCAAAAGTATCAAGCGTATTTAAATAATATTGTGTTATTGCAATTCCGAAAACAAATAAATAAAGCTCCACAGGGCATGGAGTAACTGCGACGCGATTTCTGAAGTCACGGTATTCACACAAACGGAACAAGGAAAGGAAAAGCGTGCGATTGCATCCATGAACGGGGCTTTAAAAACATCAAACCATTAATTGAGAAGACTTACCAACTGTTTAAAATAAGCCACTAGTCCCTGGTTCTTCAGCTCATCTCCCTGCTGCAATATAATATAGCACAGGGTACTGGCCAGAGTCCCAAGTTCACTTGCCAACCGGATGCCACTCCTCGCATCAGCAATCTCGAGCCCCCAGTCTGGTTGAGCATCTGCTTCGGCACTGCTATGACGAAGGTAGACCGAGAGGGACAGGAGAAGGAGGTGGAGCATCAGGATTAGGAGGCGTTTGAGGAATTTATTCTGTAAAGACAAGAGCAATAAGTCTAGTTTTTATTAATGAAATCGCGTTCTAAATTTGATCCTGATGAACGGCCGAAGTAAGCATTGCAGTTTACATTGAGATATTATTTAAAGACCCGTAGTTTGAAACGCACGCGTCTGAATTACAGCTATTGATAACAGCAAGGTAAGGGACCTCGCGCTCTTTACGCAGCCACGATTACGAGTTTTAGCCGCAGTTCAGAAGCGACTTTTGGTCGAAAGTAGGAAGCAATGTTTGCCATTAAGGTGCAGGTTTCCGAAACTTCGTACAAATCTGTAGGTAACAAAAATATAAAATAAAGATACTTACTCGTGCAAACGTCTTCCACTTTTCTTCGAGGAGCCTCTGAATGATGCCACCATCCAACATGTTGAGATGCTCTTGTTTCGTACCATTCAAGATTATGAACAAGGCGGAGTTCCAATCTAAAAAATATACAGCCATTTGCAGTAGAGGGAAAATTGGTTATTATACCAGGGGCGAATCTATATATAAAAGCTTTTTGGGCTGCACTGCAGCCCAGGGCCCCGTGAATATAAAGGACCCCAGTCACCTTTTGCAAAAAATGGAGCATGTGGACATTTTTATCTCAAGATCTCTCTCTTCTGAGGAAAGATGTAAAATTTTCGAGCTCGTTTCGCTCGCTCTTGCAGCCTAGTTTTAGTCCATAAGTCACCTAAGTAGTACTTTAGTAGTTCGAAACAATTCTAACCTGTCCAAGGTTGTTCAATTTTCGAACAGGCTTCGCTCGCTTTTCAGACTACTTTCTTTAGACTTTTGTCTAAAAGTCGACCAAGTAATTCCTTTTTGAAGGATCGAAACAATTCAAACCTGTCCAAAGCAAGGTGTCAAAAATTTAAAACTAACCAATCCGAGTAGGTGCTAACATTTTTGAAGTAGCTTAGAAGAAGTATTTTAGATTCTTAGATGCACTTCAGTTGCATCCGTAAATAGTAAACTTACAAATCGGTTTTTACTCGCACCCTCCAAGAAGTATATTTAGCCCAGGGCCCAATAAACTCACGGTCCGCCCCTAAGTCAGTCTGTCTCCCTTTTGCTATCTACAAAACATTGCGCCTGTAATCTTCGAAGGGTTAGTCAGAGGTGTACGTAACACAGTACACCCACATGTCACCAGTTAAATTTTAAGCCCCACGCAATAGTGGGCGAGCCTAAACGCTTGATGGAAAAACCAAATAATACACACATCAAAAATGTCTAGGGATCAAGCATTTTTATGCGGATTTCTTGAGATTGAGATGTGGCTTTGTAATAAATTTATGATTTTATAAATTTATATGGATCCTTTTTGGTGCATTTCATAATTTGAATCAGGAACTCTCAATCAAATTCGAGTAAAAGATGAAAATAAGCTGTCAATATTTTCCCTATAAAAACATACAACGCATTGAAGACATTATTAGTGCTACTGTTTCCCTACTACTGATTAAAACCAACGTTATTATGGAGCGGCGACGTCATTTAAGCAGGGAAGAAATGCTCAGAGCCGTGGGAATGATAGAAGCTGGTTCCCGGCAACGTACTGTAGCTTTAGCTCTGAATACAAGTCAGAGTGTTATCAGTCGACTTTGGACACGTTACCGAAGCACTGGTACCGTGGCTGAGCGCCATGGAGGACGGTATCGCTGCACCACACGGAGACAAGACCGATACATTCAAATCTTAACTCGAAGAGCTCCAACAATAACCGCCATGATGTTAGCCGTGAGGCTTCATCACTCTTCAGGGAACTTAATTAGCGACCAAACAGTCAGAAACCGCTTGCATGAAGTGAACCTTCATTCCCGAAGACCGCTACGGGTACCACCTATAGCAATGCACAATCGTAGGATTCGATATCAATGGGCTCTTGAACACAGAAATTGGGCAGAAGAACAATGGCGTTTCGTGTGCTTTTCTGATGAGTCTCGTTTTGGTATGAGACCGGATACAAGACGTATACGACACTGGAGAACCCCTGGACGCCAACAGCGATTAAAATCCTGCCAGGAAGTCCATCCTTATAGTGGTGGAACCATCATGGTATGGGCGGGTATTTGGATCGGCGGAAGAACTGAGTTGATTTGGATCAGAGGCAACCTCAACGCTCAAATTTATGCTGAGACGATTGTATCAGACGTCATCGTTCCTCTACAAGTGCAAATCGGTCCCTTATTTCAGTTAATGCATGATAATGCACGACCGCACACCGCAAGAGTTGTAAGACAGACTCTCGCCGCAGCTAACATCAATGTCCTGCCCTGGCCTGCTCAGTCGCCAGACTTGAACCCGATTGAGCATGCATGGGATATGCTACAGAGAAGAGCTCTGCCGAATATGGAGGGTATCCAGTCGCAAGAAGACCTTTTTTTGTTGTTGCAACGAACATGGGCGGCCATTCCACAGCGTGATTTGGATGAACTCATTTTGAGTATGCCAAACCGATGTTCTTGTGTTGTTAGTGTTCGCGGTAGAAACACGGATTATTAATTGTTTAAGTTACCCAATAAAATTTTAAAGAAAACTGTTATTTCAGTCTTTTTTTCGAACTTTAATGTTAGTGGTTCAAATGTCAAAAATCCCTTTATTAGGAAAATGGCAAATTTCTTTATTAATGCAAAGGTGACTTGGTTTATCGTTACTGTGACAAACGAAAACACTTTATTTGATGAATCCTTAAAGAAAATTTTAATTAATATCAATCAGGAGAAAAGTTATTGCAAAAATATATGTTGATCCCTAGATACTTTTGATGTGTGTACTTTGTCCGACCCGTGAATCGAATCTAGGACTTTATTCTTAGCAGTCGCGCTTGCGACTACTCTACCAACAAGGCAGTCTCTCTATCAACCTAACATTATAATTTATAATCCTTTTCCAACCAAAAAATCACTGATACAAACAAAACCAACCAACTACGGAACCCTAAAAAGCGGGCAATTATAAAGCGGCAACGGGATCAAAATTTTATTATTACTTTTGGTCGCGATAACTGACATTCACGCGGGCGAAGCCGCGGGCATCAGCCAGTCCTTTATACATAGATATACCTAGCTTGGTTAATATCACCCGGGCCGAGCTCGGGCAGGCGTTACAACCCATTATTGATTTAGTCTGGGGCTTGACAGCGCATCTATAGGTAGTCTGTAGATACTGCTTGCAGCCCTGGCCCCGTGACTCAGGTAGGGAGAAGGGTAGGTCAGACGGGGTGGCATACTGCAGCTGCCCGCTTCGTTTTTAGGGTTCCGTACCCAAAGGGTAAAAATGGGACCCTATTACTAAGACTCCACTGTCCGTCTGTCTGTCACCAGGCATATGTATTTCGGTTGCCGCTATAAAAACAAAATAAAATAAATATTTAAGGGGGGCCCATACAACAAACGTGATTTTTTTGCCGTTTTGTCTAATGTTGTATAGATAATGGGACGGAACCCTTCGTGCGCGAGTCGGACTCGCACTTGGCCAGTTTTTAAAGTATTTTGATTGATGTGTTCCCTAAAATTAAGTGTGTAGATTAGTGGCTGGGTATACATGAACGTAAAAGCTTCTAATTATTACTTTTATCTAGAACTACTTAGCACTTTTCCCAATACTTTTCCCGCGTAAAATTGTGATAGTGCGGCTATTAAACATGATACTTATAGAAATATAAATTAAGTACTAGCTTCTGCCAGCGGCTTCGCCCGCGTGAAGTTTGATAATTGTCCCATGGGATCTTACCTACTACCGGTATTGATGATTTTGATGATTATAATTCTGTAACTACATAAGTCTTACAATCGCGAACAATATTTTAATCAACATGCAACTTAGCACAGGCCTGCAAATTGCAAAAAACGTAAGAAAATTTGAATTTCGCGGGCTAGTCGGAGTATTCACCTTAATATTAGTAGGATAGCACTCATGGTTCACGAACCCAGGTAACCAGGTACCAGGGCCAGGGCAGCCAGCCACCTAGGGGCGCCCTGGGGGTGCCAGGTACCTAGGTAGCTTTCTGCCAGTGCCAGTGAAAGAATTTGAGAAATTGGATCATTAGTTACGGAGACAGAGTTGCCACCCGTCCCGATTTTGCCGGGACAGTCCCGATTTCGAAGACATTGTCCCGCGTCCCGACGGCCTATCGATTTTGTCCCGATTTTTGACAATATGCGATGCGACAGGCTCAATCAATTTATTCACGGGAAATTTTGATGGATCCCATTTGCGTATTGCGCGACACCGTGCAGAAAATACTGTTTATAAACAATGTATATCGGATTTCAAGGAATTTTACCAAAATGCGCTGAATTATCTTCAAACCCGCTTTGATTTCGATGAATCGAATCCCCTGAAAAAATTGGAACCATTGTCACTTGATGGGAATTTAAATTTTACAGAGCTTTGTGATGCTGCTTCAATTATGGGATTCGACTCCGAAGAAGGATTTTCTACGGACGAGTTATTTGAAGACTACAGTGTGGTGAAGAATATACTACCACAGATCGAGCCAAAGCAAAGCCTTGATAAAAAATGGGTCCAAGTATTTAAAGTCGCAAAGGAGCAGAAGTTGAACGCATTAATTAGTGTTGTATCTCGTGCTTTGAGCATACCTCCTTCAAATGCGTATGTTGAGCGCGTATTTTCACAAATGACCATGAAATGGTCTAATATCAGAAATCGTTGCTCGGTAGATTTGATAAAAGCAGAATTGCTAATTTCTTTGAATATGCACATGTCTTATTCAGACTTCATAAATAAATACAAAAATGATATAGATTTACTAAAAGCGGCTCGTAACAATACGAAATACACATGGAAAAAATAATTATATAAAATAAATACAAATATAAAAACAAAATAAAGTTCCATTTTCCTTTGACTGTCTCATGGGTAATTTGTTTTTTCACCAAACTCCGAACGTCTCTTATGGATGCCCGATTGTCCCGTTTTTTTTCCCCTAAAGGTGGCAACCCTGTCCGGAGATTACCCCCCTACATACCTACTTAAGTAAGTATAAGTACCTAGAAACTTGTACCTATTTATAATAGGTAAGTACCTACTTGTACCCATTTGGCATTAGGTATTTCCTCTGAAACGAACCATTCTTTGTTTATTAGCTGAAAGTTTCCCCACACGGAGGCGGCACCGGAGGCGAATGGTGAGGCTGAGTCGACAGAGTTCGCGTTTTAGAAGACGCGAACTCTGGGTCACCACCCCCAATGCCTTCTACATCTTGTCAGTCAGACGACGACATAAAATAAACCAAAGAATCTAGTCTTTTGCAATCTAAAATTTGACAGGGTCAAATTCAAATGGTTAAATTCAATAAGTATAAATTACTGCTATAATGTAGGTAGTGTACTCTATGTACAGAGCATCGAAGGAGAGTAGGTGTAGTAAGTACTAGTGGAATGGAAACACGTACCTACATGAATACTCGCGAGAGCGGGCGCCGAAACGAAAGTTACGTTGGTAGCCTTGACAAGCGTGTTAGCGTGCGGCTCCCCGCTCTCCGCGTTACCCTTGCGTCGTCCTCTGTTTGGCTGAGAATTTCCCCCCCGCTCTTCACCGCACGCAGTCCGCACTCCGCGTTGCGAGGCGCGGCGCGCTCGCGACACACACGTGCATAACATTATTACGTCCTTGTTTTGAGCAAGAATTGAAACCTTGGTGAGTTTGTTGTTACCTACATATTTTTTATCTTCAATAGATACCTAGTTTAGTTTTATATTTAGTAGGTTATTACTACAGTGACCACAGCCCAGCCTAGGTAGATAATATTGTTACAGACAGTCGTAGTCGGTCGGTCGACGCGAGCGTTTTCGCATCGCAACGTCACCCGTGGAGGGGGCTTGTAGGAAGTGTTGGGGGGGGAGTGGGCGTAGCTTATATATTTATATATATTCATGGGATATAATTTTGAAACATTTTTACGTGCAAAAAGAAAAGAATTTCAAAGTAAAGCAAGTACAGTCAGTACAGTACAGTGATATGCTATACTTACGGATCTTTTGGTGCTTGCATGACATTGACAGGCGGCGTTGTTGGTGAACATTTGTGAAGTGTTTCATTAAATTGTTTTAGAAAACAAGATGGCGGAGTTAGTTCCAAATTCGATCACGCGCCTTAGGATCCATGTAAGGTACATTGGGGCAATTCCGATAGAAATTTCTGCGAGATGACTAGAGGTGAACATTTCAGTTGATTATTCGGGAATGCTCTGTTTTATCACTCTTAATTACTGTTTAAGATCTGCATAGATATTGAAAAGAATTTGTTAAACGTAAATTAGATTTTTAAATATATCGTTGGATTTGTTAAAGAAAGTATGTTATATACTGAACCATATTTTTGGGTCTTACGGATAATTGCGAACTATCGCGGGGTAATTCCGGAAGAGCTCAAAAGTCGCCTTTATTGCATTTCAGCCAGAGTTTACATTTCATTTTCCATCATAATTACCCCATAGATTTTGATATTGTAAGTTTTCTAAATAATAACCGTTAATTTGAATTCTTATAACTTTGTATTACGGAATTACCCCAGAAAAACCTTGATGTTCAGACAAATGTGACAGTGGTTCTCAACATATCTTTTGAGTTTTTAGGGAATTTAAAACTGCAAGTTGGATAAACAAAGTTATGTTTAGGTACTTACAACATGTCTTTTAACTACTGGCAATTACAGTAGGAAAACGTAAGTGGGGTTATTGCGAAACAATCGAAAAAGGAGGGGAAAATAAGAAAAATATTAAAAAAAAACCGTTGAAACCTTAGATTCCTATTATAAATAAGCACAAAACAAAATCCTAACATAAAAACAAACAACCATTTATGAAATAACTTAACAGGATTCCGAGAAAACTATCTTGGGGTTATTACGAATCACCAAAATTCGGCGCGAAATCACTTCTCATGAATAATTTGACGACACTCGCGTGATGTTAGCGCGAGAGACTCGTGACGTCTGTCACGACAAGTAAATCTAAGATGGCGCTTTGCCTTATGTTGCTAGCAGGAATATATGGCTGCGTTTGGTAGATTTTTTGCACTTTCGGAATATACCCATGTTCGAAATAGCCCCAATGCACCTTACAAGTATCGTAATAATACACCTGGACCTGCCTAATAAAATATGCAGTTGCCTAATACTAGTAATTAAAAACTCACTGGTCCTTCCATCAGGCAGCAAGGTATCCAGAGCATTCAGCGGGTAAGCAGAGCAGGTGATATTGGAGTACCGCCAAAACTCCTTGGCGGACAGTTCCAACATCTCCCTGAAGACGGACGCTCGGCCCAGCTGGCAGGCCAGTGTTAGTGGCGTGAATCCTGCCAGGTTCATCCGACCGTTGCTGGCAGGGACCTTCGGGTGCCGGAGCGCGTAGCCGAACATGTCCTGTGTTGAGGAATTGGTGAGTATAATCATGTACTTAATTGTTTTATGTAAAAGGGTATAATTATACAGGAGCAAATTTACCTGGCTAGAGAAACTCCGTAGAATTGACGGAGATCTAAACACGATTGAACAAAAAATGTTTTTCTTGCGGTCAACTACCGCAGATAGATAAAAATAGTTTAGCTCCAGCAATTCAATTTGACTTTGTATAATAACATTGCAAACATTTCGCTTTCTCACGCTCGTTTCAAAATCAATCGAGATAGTTTTTAGGCACTTAGTAAAATACACGCCTAAAATAAACAATCGGTGTAAAATATAAAAACTTCCTCGTCCGTAAGGGACAGCCCTCCGCAGACTGATGGGGTGAATTCTGTATAAAACTAAGATGACCGGTAAACGTAATTTGAATCCAATAAAGTTTTGTTTTATTCCTTTGTAGTGGCACTTCTTACCCCCAAAGCTCATACGCAATGTATTACCGTGGCAAAACGCACGTAGCGAACGGCAAGCGCGACGACGAGTTCGATGAACTTTGTAGCTAGGCGGTTTATGATTTTAGCTGTATTATTTACATAAATAGAGTGATGCGTACAGCAACAAATGTGGATGGCAAAAATGTGTGTTCCATTGAAATAAAGGAATAGCAAAAATAATGAAAATTTTCCTGATAAAAAAACCGGTAGAATATGATTTAAAACAAGGAGCTGAATGCACCCTGTCAGTTTCCAGAGGGCTGATCCATACACCCCGGTGTACCCGACGGACGAGGAAGTAAATACAAGATGTAAACGGACGTTTTACGAAGCCGTCAACCAAGCATTCTGCACATAAAACTAAGTAGCGACTTTTTTTTGGGGTGAAACTTGTTTTTAAACAAAAACTTGTGTAAACGTTAGAATTGGAACTTTGACCCCCAATATCTCCGTAACTAGAAAGTTCCCAGGTGTGGTCTAGATCTAGAACAAAAAAAATATCGCCATGACGGGGAGAATAAGTGCCTTTCGGCTTCGTTAAGGGTAGCTTTACACCCGTTATGATCAACCAAAACTCACCAGTTTATCACAAACGACCACCATATGCAGTATCATGTTGCCAAACGAGTCCTGTGCGTCCGGATCAGCTCCCGAGTCACAAAGAAGGTTGTACACTCCCTCGTTGGCGCAGCAGGCTGCCCATGCTAAGGGGTATTCGCCTAGGTACGCCAGACCTTCGTAGTTTGTCTGACGGGCGGGAGGCACGCGTTGTTGGTCACGGGGAAGGAAGAAACTGCCTGTTGATGAATAATACTCGTAGACGAGCTAAACATACTCATAAATAATAGTACATTAATAGGACTTGCGTATGTGTGCCTCGGCTTCGCCTCGGCCCACATTTACACTTTCGTCCATCAATGCCTAGTTGTGGCCAAGGCTTGTATTGTACGGTCGAACAAGCTATTTGGTTTACAGTTTAACCAACAAATTACATTGTAAAATGTAAACCAAATAGCTTGTTCGACCGTACTTTTCTCAAATAATGCGAGCAAATTAAAAACATTCATTTGTTTTTTTTTTCATCATTAAACCGCTCTCTATTTGCAAGCCAATTCGACTCCTTGGTTGCAATGTTTCAGAGTAAAAGATCGTTCCATTTTTAAATAACACGATAGATATGAGTTTACTATGTCAGTTCAGTGTTCTGTTTGACGCCTACCAAAGTGACACGCGACAAAAAACGGTAAATACGTAATAAAAGAGTGCGATTCTTCAAGATCACAAACACATTTTTTTAATTGTTTTAATATTGGAATATTTAAAAAATGTAAGTAATTATAATATTTGTAGATAAATGAATACGCAAAATAAAAAACATTCAAAAAGAGAATATTTTAATTATTTCATTAGTTTTAATCTTCTAATACATCCAATAAGAAATACTTAATTCAAATATTTTATAGTTAATTTAATTTATATGTGTCAAATGTTTTATGGCTTAAAAAAGTTGGGTAAAATTTTGCATGGATAGACAATCCTTTACCCCATCCCGCCATTGTAAGTTGATATTGCCGTCTTTGTCTTATCAATGCGACGGTATTGTTCTTGCGACTTGTGTAAACGAGACAGAAATATGTTCACTTTTAAATGTTTAGTGGTTTCAAAGCTACGTCGCGGTCGTCGTCGCGTTTTAATAGTGGTTACACTTTTTTTGACACATTTTAATGAGGTCTCTAGTTTATTTAACTCAATGGCTAAACACGACAGTTATGGATTTTCATACAACTTTTGCCGGCTGCTGCCGCTGGTCGCATGTATCTGGCCAGTACAGCAATTTCGATTTATCTTGAAGAAGGTTGTCAAAATAATTGAGCATTATTTTGACAACCTTCTTAACCAAGCATTTTTGAGAAAATAAATTTATTCTGGACCAAACATTTTGTTTTGTACATTTTATAGGCCCACCAAACTGCGTAACAATTTGTCGGCGAAAATAAACGCACCCACGCACAAATTATATTATTATTATCTTTGTGAGACAAAAAATTCTCAAAGAAATACGTTAGAGAACGTAGGACGACGTTTGCTGCTCACTTGTTGAAGTTAAATTATAGTGAATCTTATTTAAGCATCTATTGGATCTTACCAATAGCTCTCTGGTTGACATCAGCGCCAGCTTCCACTAAGTCTTGAACGAGCTCGTTGTTGCTATACGCTATGGCCAGGTGCAGGGAACTGGCTCCTACAATATTTATATAGAGATGTAATTGTACAATATTCCACTGCTGGTTGCAACCAAAACCTCTTTGACAACAATAGTAATGCACTTACCTAAATACTCCTCTCCTTCGACGACATCCAGTGACAGTTTCGGAAAGCATTTCACTAGTGTTCTTGCTAATCTTGTGTGAATCTGGAATTGGACAACAATCGTCATTACTCAATATTGTTTACATTGAACTTTTATTACGCCGTAGCGTAGCATTTAGTTAGCCCCACTTAAACCTAGCCGTCTGGCTACGACGTGACATGATCTAAACTAAAGTTTCCATGAAAGCAGAAACGAGCGGAGCAGTGAGGAGAGGATACACGCACAATTTGAACAACCACAGGAGAGACAAAAAAAGCGATGTGGATTTCAACTAATGTGATTGGTCGAACCCCGCAGGTCTCATCTCCGGTCCGTTTCTAGCCGCATTGGTGATACCACGGCCCCTTGTAGGTAATGGCGATACAAGAAAGGAAGGAAGACAAAACCCAGAATAGTTTATGCAGCTTGGCTTCCTTTATGAACGCGAAATTTTACGTAAAGAGATTAACCTATGAACCACAGGCTGATAATTTGGTTATTCTGTCTACATCGCGACCAGTGAAAGTGTTAAAGCTGTGTCACCTTCGTATCACAGATAATGAGCACATGAAGCAGCGACTCCCCCAGAGCACCTCGGTAGCACATCTGCCAGCAAGCGGTGTGGTCCTCCCACTTAGCGAGCGGGTCGTGGGGCGACAGCGACGCTTCTATTGGTAGCACCACCTGAGGAGTTACCGGGCACTCTTATAGCAGTTCGATATAAGATGAAAATAGAAGTGTTGGTTATGCGATTTTGTACCATGTGTGTGGACTGTGAAATCACCATTCACATCGTTCCGGTTCAGGCGACGCGAATCAACATAATCAAAATAAACTAAGCCAAAAATGTGGCGATACGTGTCCTGATCAACTGAAGCATGCGACCATAGTCACACCAGTAAACCTGTGGTCAGATTTAGGGTAGGGCCTGAACAGAGAACAGATGATCGTTTGTGACATGCTGGGGTAAAACAAGCATCCTCATCAATCTCCAGCCCTAATCCCAATTTATTTGGGGTCGGCGCAGCATAATTATCTTCTTCCATACATCTCTATTACTCGTCATCTCATCAGATGCCTCCTTTCTTATCATATCATCCATCACTCAGTCCAACCATCGTGCAGAAATAAAACAATGTAAAATGTCTTCTTTTGAGGCCAAGTGTGTTTAAAGCCGTAAGTGTACTTTAGGTCCCCAGTTAGTAAAAGTGGGTAGTTCCGTATAATATTTTGTTGTAGCCAAAAGTTTCAATTGTAAATGATGAAAATATTGATAAGCTTGCTTTATCAGTGTTGTGTTTCTCATTATCAGTTTTTAATCACCGTTATCACGAACCCATTTAAATTGCCATCTACAGAATGAACTTTTATTAGTTTTGCTTGACTTTATTGAAAACATTACCTACCACTCGTTCGCGAGTTCGATTTTTAATGCGACGATTTTTTTCGCGCATTCGATTTTCGCCGAAAGTAGTAGTACGTTTTTTACTGACGTATTTAAATTCGAATCATCGTGTATAGACTTCTACAATTCTACATCATAACAGATTATCGGAACTTAGATCAAACCATGCTTAGCTAATGTAGGCGATCCATTCCTCTAACACCGCCTTCATCCAGCTTACCTGTTCCTGGTCCCTGAACTTCCACCTCAGGTACTCAGCGCGGTTGATGACCCTGCCCCTCCCCCTCGCGTACATGTATGCCGCAAACTCGTCCCTGATTAGCTTCTCGGCGGCTATCATTCCGCCTTTCGTGTACGCCTCGAGGAGTAGACCACCTAGGTAGGAAGGGATTAAATCATTTTAATTTAAGGTACCTATTCTAAAAGCAACTTCAACTCTGTTTATTTTTTTTTGAGATAAAACTTGTATATTGTGCGTAATATACGCACAATTTACAAGTTAATAAATCAATGTAATAGTAAGAATAAGAGCAGCGGTGGCCCAGTGGTGGCGGCCCCGACTTACGAACAGTAAGTCGTAGGTTCGAACCCAGACAGGCGCATTACTTTGTGTAATTTATTTCATCACCCCTGCTCTCAAAACGGTGAAGGAAAACATCGTGAGGAAACCGGCATGTCCTAGAACCAAAAATTCGAAGACATGTGACATCTACCAATCCGCACTGGGCCTGCGTGGTGGATTATAGCCCATTCCCTCTCATAGAGAGGAGGCCTGTGTCCCAGCAGTGGGAACATTAATAGGCTAATGATGATGATGTGAGTAAGAAAAATAAAGTAACTTGTGCCCAAAAACTGCTGGCACCATTACCACGCTGAATGGCAACGTGGATTCTCTGGCAAAAATAGGTAATTTCAGGTTGAATTTATTTTGAAAAACACCTCTCATTTCATGAGCAATATCGAAATTGAAAATCAATACAAGCAGAAAAAAATGCGAAAACAAAATGTTTTTTTTAGAGTCGCCCCACGACCTACTGCTCTTCGTTTAGTTAGGTAGGCTCGAAGTATGTATGAGGTAAGAAAATCAGTTCTATATGTCGTGTTTATATTTTGTAGAGTTTCGCTAGGTAATAAGTAGGTATGCTGCGCCGGCCCCAAATTAATTGAGATAAGAGGGTAGGACAATAATGATGATGAAACACCGGGAAAAAGCAAAAAATAAGTTTTCGGAAGTTGACGGACGAGCAATGACAAGGTAGGCAGTACTAGGTAGGCAACTAAGTAGAACAACTGTAGAACATTTCGATGAAATAAAGTGGCCAATTAATATTCAATAGTTTGATACTCGTCAGACGGTCGTTGATCTTTTGCTGTTAGGTATATAATGTCGCGTGCCTGTCACGTGTTCGCGTGTCTGTTTATTTATCAGCCATATATGTTTATAACAAACTTTTCATCTGTCTACAGTATGACTAGTTTAAGTATGCAGTTCGGGGTGGCGCTGCTTGTCAAGTAAAAAAAAACAAGTTCCAAAAACACAACAATGTCTAAAATTACTTTACTTTCTGAAGTCGGTGACTTTGTTTGTTTCATTATTATTTTTTTGCCACGGACTCCTCACATTGTTTTGAGTGCGTTACATTGAGCGCTACTGTGACTTATAATCACACCAAAAACAAAAATACGTTTCCCAGAAATAATGTTTGCGCAGTTACTTGGTTTGATGTAGAAACAGAATGCTTGGTTGACGGCTTCGTGGAGGGTCCGTTTACACCTTGTATACAGTGAAGTAGATAAAAAAGAACTATGATTCAAACTTACCCTTTTTGTAATCTGCAAGTTTATAAAGCACAGTATGATCTTCACTGCTGGGCTGGGATATTACTCTGTCGAGCACCGAACCCCCCGCCTGCACCCCTCCCGCCGATATCAGTTTACTGAGCTTTTCTCCCATTTTACTTAGATCCTTGATTTATGTTGACATGTCGAAAAAACGCTGTAAAAAAATAAACACGTAAAAAAACTTTAGGGCGTCCGCTAACACTCGCGCGAGTGCACGGAGCGGGTGCTCGACTGCTCCTGCTCGCTGTTGTATCCATAGAAAACAGGCCGCACGCGCCCACGCGTTTTGCGCTGATTTAGATAAGTATGGTCAGGTTAACTAAGGAATTAATAAGGTACCTAGGTACTTACTTGATAGAAAATACAATGCGGATATTCTACTCAATTTTTTCATAACTTGAAAGTTGAACATTTTAACATTAATTATTGCTGTTCGTAAATTCACCATAGTTCAGTTATTTATTGAAGTCACCGAACACCATCTTGAATAATAATTGTAATTCGTCAAAGTATCCTTGTTTACTAATACCTATTTATTTAATTTACCTAAATAAATACTTCATCTTAGCCTAGCCTTTACAATGATAATTACTTCTACAAGAGGATGTATAGTCATTGCTACAATCTCAATTCGAATTTGACCCCATTTAGGGCGAGGCCGCGGGGTCAGTATAATTAGGTCAAATTAAGTACCTACTTTTAACGGTTTACAAAAAGTATTTATAATAAACAATGCTTTCTGTAAGAAGTTTCTTTAGAGTTCGGCGAGTATTTTTTATTTTGAAACAAATGAATTTAGGTTAAGAATTTGCCTTTTGTCTTAATTATTACAAAAGAGAAATACAACACGGTAAACCACAATCACTACTATTTTATTCAATTTATCCACTTTTTTAGTCACCGAAATTCTTTTGCTATGGTGTAGGGTTCTATAATTACTGTCTTAATTATTTTAATTATAAACACAATTTAAAACAACTAAGTTTGAACGAGATCTCCGTGGACAGTAATGGCTAGGAAATAAACAATCACCGTTGTCTAGGCAACGCCAGTATGGCTGCTTGCTTCAGAATTAATATAGGTACTGCAAAGAGATTTATAAAAATTAGGTAAATATTTGAATGTCTTTGAGGTACCTACTGTCATCTGAGGGATTTTATTTGAAAGTGAGAATATAGGTAACTTTGGATAAGTGGAAAAATCTGTGAATGATGATGTTATGAATTTTCTAGTAAACAAGCGAATATATACAGGTCATTTATACATATAGAGAAGTAAAAGTAACTGCTAGTTAATTGTAGATTATTAATTTCTATTTGATTTGCGACAATGAGCCTTTGGCGTTCGGGCGTGAAATATCACAAGTCACCGCACCATGCCATGGTTTACATCCCCTCTCTCCTGCGCACCTCAGTTCAATAATCAGTCGGCTTCACGGCTTCTCATCTCACCATCTCGCTCTGTAGTGTGGGGCTGTGGCGGGCGAGCAAGTCCCCCTCCTCTTCTTACCCCTCTGCCAAGCTTCGAGCATCGGATCGGAAGTATTCGGAAGTTTGTAACGGACACGAATATCGCCGACGACCGGCATGCACTGGCACACACATGTACGCCCCGCACCCCGCCAGTTGTGCGCTGTGAAATGATTGTGAATGTAGTGCGGAATTTTGGCGAACAATTTTAGACTTTCCTAATGTTCTGATATACTTACCTAAACTTAATAGCTGTAGGCAGTTTTCTACCCAGTGTGTTTGTAGAAGTGTCAGAAAAGTAAATATCTAGTAAATAATACGGAAGGTAATGTTAGATCCATTTTTTTTTCACATTCATACAGCTACGTAACTTTACAAACTAAGACTTAGGTACAATACGAACGTACAATTTAAAGTATTTCCAAAAAATACGCAAGAAACATCTTAGGGTTTTATTTCGCTAAGCCTTACCTAAAAATAAAATCAAGTAGGTCCTACCTACTTAATGTAGGGATAATGAAAACAAGACAAGTGTTCTCTTGCGTGTTTACTTAGCGGGGTGGGAGGGGGGAACATGGCGAACGAACGCAGGGCCGGCAGGGGGGAGGAACGTGGCGACCAGGGTATTAGACTAGTAGGTGAGGAGGCTTTATCGTATCTTACTAAAGACTGTTAGTTCGTTTTGCTCAGTACAGTAGGTACGCTCAATTTTGCCGCAGAAGTACCTATCCTATAGTCGTCCGGTGAAATGTTGCCAACTTCCAGTGTTTTTGTAGTTTTAATAACTCTTTTTTTATTCCATCGATTTTTTTTCCGTTGGTTTGTTGTTAAATATTTCAATCTTTATAATTATTTAAAAAAAAAATAAGTATCCACTTAGCACATCAAGAGCTTCTAAATCATTGTTCAATATTTTTGTTTTCTATTCATCAGCCTCATCATTTTCATTGATAACATGGAAGCGCCAGGGTAACCCGCGAAATTCAAATTTTCTTACGTTTATACAATTTGCCGTTCAGTGGCAGGCTGTATGTTTAACAAAATTTTGATTTGACACTACCTTCCTTCCTTTGATGATTTCCCATCCAAAAAAAAAAAATACGTATGCATTTATAGAATTATAATTAATAAAATCCTCAATACAACCCTCCAAGTTAATTTAATTCCATCATCAGCCTATAACGTTCCCACTGCTGGGACACGGCCTCCTCTCTATGCGAGTCGCACGGGACCGGTCAATGTGGCGACACTTGGGTGAGGCCTATCTCCTGAAAAACTCATTCAATGGAAATAAATGATGATGATTTTTATTGTTAAAAACTTAAAACTCAGTATAGCCATATTAGTTACAGTCGCGAATTTATTATATTTTAATCAACATACTTACACCTGACACTGACCTGCAAAGTAAAAAAACTTAAGAAAAAATTAATTTCGCGGTCTACCCTGGCGCTTTTACCTTATGACACCATTAATTAGTTAGAGGGAAGAGTGAGACAGCTCCGACACAACTACTACTGAAATTTACTGCGCCTGCCTCAGCATATAATAAGTACATTAGGTACCTACCAAGAAAATGTTTGAGATAATAGTACATTTTGATCCAAGTGGTGAAATTTTGTTATTGCATTCGAGGCGGATTTAACACACGAGCCGTAGGCAAGGGTGTTATTGAGCCGAGAACTGCAATAACAAATGTCCACGTGTATCAAACGACGTTTTTCAATGAACACTTTTGAAGAAATAAAATAAAAAAAGGAAAACTATTTTTGTCATGTTTTATTAGGAAATTAACTATTAATTTTATTTGAATTATTGTTTATTGGATTTTAATTTTCTTTTTTTTTTTCCGCGCTTTGCTTTTGCCACGTTGAAGGAGAAGCAAGCGGCTTAACAGACTAATAAATATATATTATTTTTATATATTTTTGAATTTAGAACACAAATAAATGTTAACTTGTTTGTAAAAGTAAATATTAGTTTTAAATAATCATGTTTATCTATGATATTCTATTAATAGGCATTGAACGTTTACGTACCTAGTTATCTGTGGATTTTTTATTTCCGCACCCATGCGGACAAATGAAAAAACGCACGCGTGTGAAATACATTGCATGTTGAACCGAATTGTAGTGCGATAAGAACCCGTTTTCGAGGAAGTGTGTTGAAAAATATTTTTTTTTTGTACCTACAATTCTAACATATTTTCTGTTTTGTTTTCTTTAGGCAATGTTGGACTCCAGCAATGGGGCTACGGGAGATCTAAATCAAAAACTGGAGACTGAAAACTCCGATGAAGAGCAAACTTTGAAAGAATTTCAGTACGGAATACTTCATTCGATTGTTTATACAACTAAATTAGATGAAATGAAAATTTTCAAGGAAAATACAGCCGACATGCGTGTAGACACTATCACCAATTCCATAATCAAAGAGAGTAAACCAAAATTAAGTAAACGAAAATGGACTCGAGCATCTTCTGAGTATTCTTACAAAGATTTATCTTCTTTTATAGAAACTTTAAATAGAAAAGTAGCTCGAATAGCTGAAAATAACAACCGTCTGTTATCCATGTGCAGACCTGTGAGAGTTGTGCTTGATGACATAAAATATAACATTTCACGTACACAAAGCGACGCAAGCAAAAACTCCCAAATTATTGAACCAATACAAACAAACAACATATCAGGTAAACTTGAAGTTAAAATGGTATATGATCAGCAACATGGAGAAGCTGACATGTATCTTCTAGATAAAAACTATCTAGTTCAGGGATATAACAAGTTTCGTATTGATAATAAGAATTATGATAATTTCCATTCACTGGCATACGATAAATATGTGTCGGAAGTTTCCTGTTGTTGCTGGCTTAACAGAGAAAAGTTTCTAAGGTCGTTAGCGATATCGACCCTACCTAATAAAACAGTGATGTTCATGAGGAAACCACACAAATGTGCCGTTAATCTTTGCCGTTGCTGCTGTAGACACAAAGCTAAAAGGAAATCGGATGTCACAACATCAACAAGTCCAAGTTTACTGAAGCCATCAGAACCACCCAGCGTTTGGTTAAAGAAAATGCCAAAAAAATATGTATCGCAGCCAAGTTCAGCTAAATCAACGTATACACTGCTTTCTGAATCGTTCAGTGTGGTTTCAACATCAGATATTTCTGAGATAGTCGAATCGCAATTTTTACATTCAACAAATATTGATTTTGGAGAAGAATATTATGTAATCGGAGCAGATGGTCATATTAAATTACATTTAAAACACTGCAAGGACGAACAAAAATTGCTAAAATTTATATCGGAAACGGCAAACAGTGTCGTAGGTGATATTTGTTGTTGGTATAAACGCGAAGAATTTGCTAGAAGTCTGTTATCACTAAGAGCTTTACCCGCTACTGTAGACTATATAAGGGGTGTCCACCCATGTTCTCCAACATTTTGCAGTTGCTGTTGCCTGCCTTCAAATACTGAGAAAATTGAAATTACACCTTTACCCAAAGCTGCAAGGCATACGAATGATTTGATCAGCAAAAAAGTTAATATCAAAGTGAGATTTTCAGAGGTCGTGGAGAAACCTGTTTATCCTGCTAATGCTAAACCTACCAGTGCCAAACCACCAGCCGCTGTCAGGAATACAAATAATATGGTTTCGTTTCATGTTTCTCTAACGTCGTTTGACACGATATCAAAAGGCAAAAGTAGATCCTTTCCTCCACTAATCACAGAAGACGAACCACCCCGTTCTGTGAAGGTACTTGTAGAAAAATCAGGAAAACATAAAAATAAAACTGTTATTGAATCTACTCAACCATTAAACAAATTTACCACAAAGGAATTAAGAATGCTGGATATGATTTTTTGTGCTGTGAAGAATGCGTTCCCGACTCGACAAACATTTGATTTTAAAAAAAGATCTAGGAAAAGTCAAGGGAAGAAGTTAACAAGCTGTCACACAATATATCCAATATTATTAAATAAACAATTATGTATTGCAGCAGATTTAAGGAGCAAACGCTTCATGCCACCTCTAAAAGCCCATCTTCAAAAATATAATGTGCCTTTAACGGACAAGGAGTCACACGAACGTATGTTGTTATCAACAAGGACAAATAAAAGAAAAAGATAACTCGAGAAAAAATAATCTGTTTTGATCAGTGCTTGTTCATGTAAAACACGCGGGCGCGGGCGCGGCAATGGGCGCGGTGGTCCGTCCGGGCGAGCTCGTGTTCACATTGGCCGCCAGGAGTTTGCGCGATTGTGACATATTGTCAGTCAGAGGTTATAAACATGGACGATGACAAAAATTAGAATTTGTGTGCACAAAATTAATAAAGACAGAACGGTATGGTGGATTTAAGGAATTAATTGGGTTATTTCCTTCCATAGCTTATTAAGAACATTTTAATTCATAAGATTTCTGTGTTTGCTTTGCCAAATTGGAGTTCTAGCCTGAACAGCACAAATAAACTCTTCTGTATTGAACGACTTGATGAAAACGTGCTATCGTTTGTAGCGATAAATGGCGCCGCGAGTGCGCGCATTAAATGCAGTAACTTTTATAGTAACATTTTGTTGTGTTGGTGTGACTCATTGTAGTAAGTGCTTACGTGCTGAGCAGCTCGGCAGAAAAGCACAGCAGATAGGCTTATTGAAGAAACAATTTTAGAATTTTAGCAAAAAGGGCGTTCAACATCCGTGACCAAGCCCAACAAGCTTTCGTGTTAACTGTGCAGCATCCTGCTGTCTGTCCAGGCGTATCCACAAAGTGAACTGATGTCATCAGCAAAGCGAAGATGTTGAAGGCTTACGAGGCTTTCCCCAAACATGGCCGCAGCGATCAGTCTTGCGCTTCTGGCAAGCATCCACTAACCATGACCACCTTGACGGTCGTCATCCGTCGTTCTTGACGGGACATATCCAGACTACGCTTTCCCCAACCACGTCTTAAAGATGAGATGATTGACAAGATTGAAAGAAAGAGCAATGTTTTGTTTATTTATTTGTTATGTTATTAGTTATCCACGTAGCAAATCAGTTGGTTGGTTGGCGATAGTTGCTGATTATGGTGAATGATTAAAAAATACACAGCTCCATGGAACAGCGTAATTTGATTTTTTTTTAATCCTCACTCTCAGTTTGGGTCTACCTGCCTCGTGCCTTATTTCAGTAGTAGGTAGTAGGTTTGTACAAACTAGACAAAAACATTTACGAATAAAAACTAGCAAATAGTCATTTATTTAAAACTAACGATTAGAAACAATGCTAAAATTGTAGAGAATTGAATTTTGCTGAGAGTCTAACTCTAGCTAGAGCGCCGCGTAGGTACTGCATAGAAGTGTACAGACGCCAGCACATCAATCTACTACAATCAGTCCAATTTCATTTTAATAGATTTTCAACTTTAATGTTCCAGGGTAGCCCGCGAAATTCAAATTTTATTACGTTTTTTGCTTAATCAACATACATCCTAGCACTGGTCTGCAAATTGCCAAAAACGTAAGGAAATTTAATTTTCGCGGGCTACCCTGACGCTTTCACCAAGCATTAGGTTCAAAGTTGATTGGAAAAAAATTACAGTTTCGGGTAGCTTGGTGAGCTGGCGTCCATAGATAATACACTGTAGCTGGCGTCTGTACAAATTATCCAAAAATATTTATGAATTAAAATTAAATCCTTTCTAAAAATAAGCTTATAAATAAGCTGCGCAGAGACCAATTTTAGGTATCAGCGGGCCCAGAAGACGCATCGTTTTATCTGTATAATGCGCACACCGTCACTTGGAGCTAACTTCCGAGCCGCCATCCAAACTATTCCATTCGCGCGACAAGCTTTTATGAAATTTGTAAAAGGTTTATTTTCTTCTTTTCAGTGCATTTTTATGAAACCTTATTTATAGTGTTGTTTTTTACATGGATTTATTTACAAGAAAAAGAAAACAATGAAAACAGAAAATGAATACATATTCGAAGAGACAGGCAACACTGAGTCGATCATTGTCATTAATTAGCGTCAAACTGTCAACTGTCAATTTTCTGCCAGTAGTGCCAGTGTTTGTGATTTGTGCGTCGTAGACTGTATTCTCCCTTAATATTATTATTACTCTTTGGTCGTACTAAGTCGAGTCGTTGTTTCCGTGTAATTTCATCTTTGCTGTGACGAATAACGTACTTCCATAAAAATGACTGTGAAAGAAGGAGAACGAGATGATGTACCCATCCAACTCCTGGACCCTCTGTTGACTTCCAATTATCTTAAACATCTTAATCAAACCAGTATCAGTGACAGTAAGTTTGTTCCTGTTGACTCGTGTATTCTCAAATATTCTATGGTAGCTGTGCGTTATTTTAGTTGTTATTGCCCGCGCTACTTTACTCGCATTGTTTGTTGATAATTTCTTGAAAATTCATAATATTTTACCCTGTTTCTCACATGTTTAGATTAAATTATTAATTATTTTAATTAGATTACATTTTTTTAGATTAAACTCAATCATTGAAAGTTAAGATAAGCTAGTATGGTAAAAAATATCCTTTAGATTAAGTTAACTGTAAATTGTTTAGAGGCAGTGAAACTAGCTTATTCTAATTAGAAATGCCTCTATAAGATACAATACAAAAAGCCTCCCTTTTTTCTACTCATCATAATCTTGAGAAACATAGATCTACACATCAACCATAATTATGTATATGTATTATGCAACTTTTGTACCTTACTTTTGTGATCCATTTGTACTGCCTAATTGGTTGTTTTGACACTACAGCTGAGCATGAGGTTCTAGGCAGTGTTATTGGGTTTTTCAAATTTCTTAGTAGCAGCCAAGTCTTCTTTAATCTACTCAGTTGATGGCAATAGGCTTGCCACATTACATGGGACAAACACTAGGGAAATTTTGCTGTACTATTAGGTTCACATCTGCATAACTGCCCTATAGGGATTACAGGCATGTTGTGTTCCTTTAGATGTCTTACATCTCTTTTTTTTTCTCCTAGAGGGCAATCAGATGGGCATCGGGGTCGGGGAAATGTTGATGGGCGTGAGTAACTTGGCCGAAACCATTATCAAGCTCCAAGAAGCAATGTACAAGAAGAATGGTAACAAGATGAAAGGTAATTAATATTTTCATATCAAAACAATTTCAAATCTAAATTGTCAAAATGTTTAAAGAACACCTGTTTCCTTTGATTCATAATTATTAACAACGGGTCGGCGCAAAAAAACCGCCTCAGTAAATAACGCTCACATGAGAAGTGAGATCTTATTTTGTTTAGTTGGCTTGAAACACAGCTAATGTAAACACGTCTTACAATGCCGCAGTGTGTTTTCAAAAGTTGCAAAAATAAAGCCCGAAAAAGCAATTTAACGGCCGGTGTGTCTTACTTTCGCTATGTACATGAAGAATAAATTATATTTTAAGCTTTAAACTAACAAATAACATTAAACTGAACAAAATTACCGATTTTAAACCACTGCTACAAATGTTGCCGCGTGTGTTGCCGAGCCAACATAGGCACAAACTTTTGTAAACAGTAGATGCATGGAGTAGATTTGTGTTGTAATAATTTGTTACCAGAACTTCAAAATTGGTTGGTTAAAATTGGTTTATGCTACTTTTGTGTCTGTTTGTTGACTCTAATTAGTTACATAACTTTCCCTTTTTTATTTTAGCTTTCTAAGCAATCCGTTTACGTGTGCAAAATGGATCTCGATTGTCGCCAGGGAAAGAAGAGATGACTTTTTTAAGCCAGCTAAGAATTCGGTTATATGTTCGGATCACTTCTATAAATCGGATATACCCAGAAATACTAACCGACGTCGATTGGTTAAAACAGCAGTTAACAAACCTTAAAAAGTATTATAAACTTTTAAACGTTCATATTATAAATTATTTAGTGTCAACGCGACTCCTTACCTCCTGTAGTAAAATTCTAAGAAGTAACTTTATTCTTTTTTCGAAATTTCTCGCAAGGCAATATAACGGGAAGATTTACTGTATTTGTTACCACTAAAGGTTGATTTCACACTTAATGTTGTTTAACTTACGTCTTTATATTTCTAAGTGACAGGAGTAATGTATTGCTTTGCTCGTTTTTTTGTGACGAATGATCGTAAGTATTAGATAATATTTTGAAGATTTGTGACTTTATAACTAAGTGCCATGGTAGTAATTAGGTTGAACTTAAAACTGTTTTCAAACAGTTTTCTTCGTTTGTTAGTAAACAAATGTAAGTACCTGTCACGCGGACAGCGTTTAGCTTTGATTTTGTACGTGACACGGTATCTAGTTGCTAATTGTTGATCGAAGTCTTTTTCATAAAATTTTCTTTGGGAGCTGTCAAATTATGTGCTAAATTCATGGTAAGAGTTAGTGCGTTTGTCCCTTATTACGGCCTTTACAGGTATACAAAAGACTAGGAACAAGTTGGTATCATGGAGCTAGGAGAAATGGCCTTTAGGAATGCTAGCTTTTATAACTATCGCTACTGGCAACTTACTATCCTCAATAAAATTAGGATAGTTATGCAAAAGGTGCAGGAAAACCTTTTATACTACACCTGCTTGGAAAGTACCTTGATACTTTATCAAATTTACGGTAGAAAGTACGTCATTGCATATCGAACAAATATGCGGGGAGAAAACGCATCTGAGCGGGAGAGAAAAGTGTATGAAAAGCCATTTCTTACGTGGTTTTTCTTTTTTAATTTTGGGTAAGACTATGCGCCGGTAACCTAAATATCAAAAGCTAAAAAGTTTTTACAGTGAGTTTTTATCTCCAAGTTCGCAAAATGACACTGGCCACTAGCTGTGTGTTGGATGGTGTCGGGCTGGCAGTGCGACCCTGCGGCGGCAGGATAAACAATTTGAAAAAAGAACATGTGAAATTCCTCCTACATTGTCGCAAACATCTCAAACAAACATTAATGGAAAAAATGTTACATTAAGCTTCACTAACTGCAACAATTTCAATATAAATTTCAATTAGTAAAGATTTCGTTTTTTATTTTCCTCGTAGGTGTAGTATAAAGCACTATGTATCACTCGAGAGAAAGTGCGATTCCCGATCTCGGGTGTTTTAAAGCCCTCGCCTACGGCTCGGGCTTCAAACGACACCCTCGACGGTAATCGGTCACTTTCTCCTCTCGGTGAACAATGTACTATTCCCTTTCAGTGATTATTTCCTTGCTGATTGTACTAACACTTAACTATTCTTTGTTTCAGTTGAGCTTATTGAAGAGCCGCAAGATGTGCATGTGAACTCACACTAAGGCATCAATGTCAGTTTCACAACTGTTTAAACAGTTACCTTCTGTAGTGCCACTTTGTAATCTCTTTATGAACTGACTTTTTTTATGCTGACTGTATTTACTATTTATTAGTATTCAATATATATATTTGAAAGTTAAGAGGGTATAGAGTATGGTTAGTCAAACGAAGTGGCAGTTAAGCTGTTGGAGAAGTTTGGAGTCCTTTATTGGAGAAGTTTGGAGTCCTTTAGACAACAGAATTGCGGGTTCTTTCCATTTCTTACCCCAGTATTGCAGAAGTATCGTAGAAGTGAGATTTCTAACACCTCGACTTGATCTCTAAAAGAAATGTTAAAGTGGTAACAACAATATTACAGGGACAATTGATAGACTGGGGGTTTAAGATTGATATGTATCTTATCACTATGAAAACATTTCCAAAACGTTTAGTTCCCTAAGTTAACCATAAGATTTATATTTTTTGTATTGTTACTAGTCATATATCAAATACCATATGTTTAAGTTGCTGCAGTAGAATAGAAATGATGTATCTTCTGAATACACTTGAACGCTGAATTTGTGTTTTATTTATGCGAATTTTAAAGCAAAACCTTAACAAGCACAATCTACATAATATATTTTCTTATAATTTGAGAATAGTGCCTCAGTTTTCAATCCCAGATCACGCTGCGTTTCCACCAGAGATGTGAAGAAGTGATTCTATTAGTTCTTCACAAACACATCCCTCACTACGCATCTTCGCACATCGTGGTGGAAACCCAGCCTGAAACTAGAAAACCTATAGCCCTAGAACGCATTACGGTACTAAACCACAGCACGTTGACGTTACAATAGAATAAGGTCACAGTCAATCACTTGGGAACGATGCAGTTGCAGCTGATGAACTGGCCAGAAGGAGTTCCAACACGACAGCCTTCGGACCCGAACCCATTGTGCCTATTCCTTTCAATCAGCTAACTAAGGAGTTGGTTAAGATCACACTCAAACACAAGCGGAGAAATGATGGACCTCGACACCAGGGAGTGGGCAAACCAAGGAAGCTATGCCATCCCTGGATACGAAGCTGACCAGGCGCCTTCTGCGCCTGGACAGAGATAGCTTGCGACTGGTGGCGGGGACCATCACTGGACACTGCTCACTAAACAAACACTTCCACACTAGGTATCACTGACAGTCCCCTGTGCAGAGCGTGCATGGAGGCGGAGGAAACGGTAGAGCATGTACTCGAGTGCCTCGGCGTCACCCAGATCCGCAAGGAAACTCTTGGAACATCAAGACCCCTTGCGGATGTCCTGAGAAGATTGTGAAGTGGGAAGATTGATCTGCTTCTGGACTGGAGACAAGTACTCTATATATTGGAGATGGAGATAGCAACAAATTTTACTCAAAGGAAGGAAACATTAAGGCTGATGCTCCAGGGTAGCCCGCGAAATTCAAATTTTCTTACGTTATTTGCAATTTGCAGGCCAGTGCTAGGTTGTATGTTAATTAAAATATGATTCGCGGCTGTAAGACGTATGTAGTTACAGAATTATAATGATCAATACAACCCTCCAAGTTCAATTATCTCGATTGAATGACATTTTCATAAGATATTCATTCAACCGAGTTACATGGGGGCTGGTTGGAGCATTCACCTTAGAAAGAAACAGATTTTCGAGAATTCAATTTTTAAAATAATAACATCCTGTATTTTTATGGCATCAATCGATGGTCAATCATAAGAATCAAATCTCTCTGACAAACATGATAAATTAAATGAAGGGAAAAGGGAAAACCATGAAATCTAAACTTATAAAATCAATAGCATAAGATAGCACTTTTACTCAAAGGATGGATCTTGTGTACCAAGCATCGTCATTGGTTGAAAATCTGTCAATGTCATTTTAAATTTCAAAATAGCTTGTTCTCAGTGGACAGATTGGGACTAAGCTATGGATACGCCATCTTCAATCAGCTTTGACTAGCCTTCCCCATTGAAGAAAGAAGCTTGCAATTTGCACGTGTTTGCTTCAGTCTCGACTCTACAACAACTGATGTTACTGGGCAGATCTGGCAATTTAACGCCATTTGTGCAGAAACCCACCTATCTACTAAAATAAGCACTATTGATGAGATGAAAAAGTAGTTGCAATACTTAACGCAAAAAAATGCGTTTTAGGTTTGCAAATGCATTCAGGGTGTAAGGGAACAGCTCCACGAAAACTGACAGGGTGCATTCAGTGGATGCTACAGGGTAGCCCGCGAAATTCAAATCATCAATACAACCCTCCAAGTTCCTGTAACTCGATTGAATAAATATTCATGAATAAGTCATTCAATCGAGTACCTAACATGAACTTTGAGGATTGCATTGATGATTTTGATGATTATAATTCTGTAACTACAAACGTCTTACAGCCGCGAATCATATTTTAATCAACATATAACCTAGCACTGGCCTGCAAATTCTAAAAAACGTAAGAAAATTTGAATTTCGCGGGCTACCCTGGAGCATCCTTAATTTGAATCTTGAATACTTAGTTTTCGACTTTGACGCCATAGTTACCATAGTAAAAAATAATACGTTACACGTGTGCTTTATATTATTGATGGCCGCTTAAAAAATATATCCTAAACTGGATGATCTCCTTTCAGCTGAATCAGTTGAGGGGAACTGGTTTGAAATTCAGTTGCAAGATTTGACCAATGCATACTATGATACTAACAAACAAACCAACAAGGCAAGTCGATTATAAAAGCTTATAATAATATGGGCTGGGTTCAAAGATTTTTAGCTAATCGCTGCCTGAATCGGGAATCGAACCCGTCAATTGTGAAAAAACAAAACACTGTATGTATTTACGATAACGGTCGATAGGGATATTTTTTTCCTAAATAACATTGAATCATATGTATGTTGTGTTATAAGGATTAACATAGGCTACATATTTTAGTTTTAGAAAAAAGGAATCAGGGTTCCGTAAATTAACCCGTGAAATAGTTAACAAAATCCGATTCAAATATGGAAGCAACGTTTTCATAATAATTTCACGCGGACATGCGGTATGGGACTATGGGTTGCATTGCTCCAGTTGTATAGCAGGCCGTATAACGATGCTCTGTGATAGCAGGGGATATATGCATAGGCACCTAGAAATAAAAGCGTAAGGGGTGCGCAGCGCGCAGTGGAATCTGCGCAGTTTTATTGATTAGGTATTTAGAGCGATAGCAACAGATCGTGGCCCATAGCGCGCCACCGGGAGAGCGTCCTTTGTGTTATATAATTATAACCATAATTATACACATAATAACATAACACAACTGGGTTTGTATTATTATTCCAGTGTTTGTGGTATTATGTAGGTAGTTTTCTACTTTTTTTACTGAAAATGTAGACAAGTCCACAGACAAGTCTAAATGTTTCCGCGACTCCGGAGTTCGTTCAACTCATCTTTCATCTCATCTACTTTACTAGCTAGCGCCTGCTGCCATACCTACGCTCTCCGTCGTCGTCTTGCTGAGACGCATCGTGTAGCCGTAGGTTTTGTATTGTGCCGTTGCACGTAAGGTCTATAACGCTGTTCCCGGTACTTTTCAAGCATGGCTGAAAAGTCTCTAGGTACTCTTAATGTAGGTAATATTTAATTCTCTTGGTTTTATCTACACCGATATTGTGAGTTAAATTTTTGACTGCTTCGTTCGTCTAGTGTTCGCAAGCGCGACTGCTGAGCATGAGGTCCTGGGTTCGATTCCCAGGTCGGGTAAATTAATATTGGGTTTTTCATTAGCAGCCACGGAGTCTTTAATTAAGCCCGTACGGCGAAATGTGGGTGTATTACACCTCTGCATAACCCTTCGTGGATTACAGGCGTTATGTTATGTAGCTAAAGTTTTTAAACTTTGTAATCTTGGGACCTAATGATTCGATTCTGAAAAATACTCTCACTAACGGGAAGCTACATTATCCCAGAGTTTCATAGACTATAAAACGTTACGCTGGAATAATTCCCGACCATAACGTGAGGGAAGCTGCATACAAAGGCTCATCATCTGCCTAGCGTTTTTCCCAACTATGTTGGGGTCGGCTTCAAGTCAAACCGGATGCAGCTAAATACCAGTATTTTACATGGAGCGACTGCCTATCTGATCTCCACAACCAGCAACTAGTACATTTCAATTAATAAATAACTATAATTTCAATAGTGAAAACGAGTTGTGAAAAAAATTTCGCAATTGCGGGAAAAATTAATCAGTTTTCCTATGCGCGCGCATCAAATAATGGCGATCGGCCATAGACTAAAATAATGAGGTTTTTTTTTTGCTTTTCGCGGATAGCGTTTTAGCCACGTACAGAATGGGGAATTCAAAGTTTTCTATATTACAGAGAAAACAAAAGTTATATTCGAGTGAAAGTTTTATTTATTAAAAACGTACAAGTTGAAATTATCTATTTAAATACCAAGTTCAATGAAATGGGCAACGACAACAAAAAGTACATTAATTTATTTTCACTTCCTTCTCATGCAATGTTCGCCTTTACGTCGTGCGTTGGCGACAAAACATAAAGTCGCTTTTTATGCTCTAGCTAGAGCATAACGTAAAATCTTCGTCGAAGGCCAAGGCAATCGGTCCAACAGCCACACGAACAACTTCAACTTCATCTGATTACCTTCTTTATTTTAATTCGCTTCGTTAGTATTGTCTGTCTGTCCATCTGTCTGTCTATCCGTCTGTATGTACGTCTGTCTGTCCGTCTTTCTGTCTGTCCCTCCGTCTGTCTGTCTGTCCGTCTGTCTGTCTGTCCATCTGTCTGTCTGTCCGCCTAACTAAATTGACTATTTTTCTCGCACTCAAAGTGAAAAGTACAGTGTAACTAACACACGGCGCTAAAAACTACCTCGCTAACGTATAATGCCCAAGCTGAAGGCATTCCAGAAGATCCAGTTAAGGCTGGTGCGTGAATTGGAAAAGAAATTCAGTGGTAAACACGTTGTGTTCGTCGGAGACCGCAACATACACACATCAAAAATGTCTAGGGATCAAGCATTTTTATGCGGATTTCTTGAGATTGAGATGTGGCTTTGTAATAAATTTATGATTTTATAAATTTATATGGATCCTTTTTGGTGCATTTCATAATTTGAATCAGGAACTCTCAATCAAATTCGAGTAAAAGATGAAAATAAGCTGTCAATATTTTCCCTATAAAAACATACAACGCATTGAAGACATTATTAGTGCTACTGTTTCCCTACTACTGATTAAAACCAACGTTATTATGGAGCGGCGACGTCATTTAAGCAGGGAAGAAATGCTCAGAGCCGTGGGAATGATAGAAGCTGGTTCCCGGCAACGTACTGTAGCTTTAGCTCTGAATACAAGTCAGAGTGTTATCAGTCGACTTTGGACACGTTACCGAAGCACTGGTACCGTGGCTGAGCGCCATGGAGGACGGTATCGCTGCACCACACGGAGACAAGACCGATACATTCAAATCTTAACTCGAAGAGCTCCAACAATAACCGCCATGATGTTAGCCGTGAGGCTTCATCACTCTTCAGGGAACTTAATTAGCGACCAAACAGTCAGAAACCGCTTGCATGAAGTGAACCTTCATTCCCGAAGACCGCTACGGGTACCACCTATAGCAATGCACAATCGTAGGATTCGATATCAATGGGCTCTTGAACACAGAAATTGGGCAGAAGAACAATGGCGTTTCGTGTGCTTTTCTGATGAGTCTCGTTTTGGTATGAGACCGGATACAAGACGTATACGACACTGGAGAACCCCTGGACGCCAACAGCGATTAAAATCCTGCCAGGAAGTCCATCCTTATAGTGGTGGAACCATCATGGTATGGGCGGGTATTTGGATCGGCGGAAGAACTGAGTTGATTTGGATCAGAGGCAACCTCAACGCTCAAATTTATGCTGAGACGATTGTATCAGACGTCATCGTTCCTCTACAAGTGCAAATCGGTCCCTTATTTCAGTTAATGCATGATAATGCACGACCGCACACCGCAAGAGTTGTAAGACAGACTCTCGCCGCAGCTAACATCAATGTCCTGCCCTGGCCTGCTCAGTCGCCAGACTTGAACCCGATTGAGCATGCATGGGATATGCTACAGAGAAGAGCTCTGCCGAATATGGAGGGTATCCAGTCGCAAGAAGACCTTTTTTTGTTGTTGCAACGAACATGGGCGGCCATTCCACAGCGTGATTTGGATGAACTCATTTTGAGTATGCCAAACCGATGTTCTTGTGTTGTTAGTGTTCGCGGTAGAAACACGGATTATTAATTGTTTAAGTTACCCAATAAAATTTTAAAGAAAACTGTTATTTCAGTCTTTTTTTCGAACTTTAATGTTAGTGGTTCAAATGTCAAAAATCCCTTTATTAGGAAAATGGCAAATTTCTTTATTAATGCAAAGGTGACTTGGTTTATCGTTACTGTGACAAACGAAAACACTTTATTTGATGAATCCTTAAAGAAAATTTTAATTAATATCAATCAGGAGAAAAGTTATTGCAAAAATATATGTTGATCCCTAGATACTTTTGATGTGTGTATAATGGGTAATTTTATCCCCTTGGGCCTTGTATCGAAACTTTTTAAGAACAAAGCAACAAGCACCTCAACCAATAAAATAAAAAAAAAACCTAACACATTGTGAATGAAAAAGTCACAGTTTGATTACAGGTGTCATTTTATGAGCAAGTGTGTTGAAAATAGTAGTTAGTTTTATTTTCTGTACTATATTTGTAAAGACAAGTATCAATGGCCGTTACAAACTTATTCTAAAGTTGTACAAGATCATGTATGTCCATATTAACATCAACTTTTACGGTCATTTGTACCAAAATAGCTCTACTTACACCTATCACTGATGATTCAAGCAAAACTACATAATGACCTATCTGCGGCTCGTGCGAGCTACCGTCTGTGTAAATCTCAAGAAGACGGAGCAAATTTCAAACTAAGAAAACCGCCATGAGCAAAACTCAAACCCGCGACTCCTGCCGTGCCTCGCCACTGCTTTTAACTACTGAGTATAAGTAGCTGCTATGACTGCCATATATAACAAATAATTAGGAATAACGGACTATAATGTATGTATAATGTAATGTGTAAAAGTCTTACAAGCTAATATAAATAAAAAATAGAAAATCTAAAACTGCACGCTTCATAACGCTCATTTAATGTACTTAGCAAAGACAATTTTTACTAACAAACAACACGGACTAGGATATTGAAATGAAACAGGAGAGCTAACAAAAAAACCAGCTCTCGATACGGCATTATTTCTGGGCGTTTTTATGACTACATAGTACACAAAAAACAAAAAAGTCCATAACAGACACACACATAACAGACATCCGGTCCCGGCACTCGGACCCCACAGCTGGAGAGTGTATTGAAATATATATAATTATCTATTACAAGCTTCTGCCAGCGGCCTCGCCCGCGCGTGAAGTGTGATAATTGTCCCATGGGATCTTACTAAAAGTATTCCATGTTTTAATCTAGGTTAAAAACTACCTGTGTGCAAAATTTCATCCAAATCCGTTCACTAGTTTTTACGTGAGTAACATCCATACATACATAGTAAGATTAGGTACCTATTTGAAAAGCCTAAATATTGTGAGTTTCTTTTTTGATTTCGAGTTAGATGGCAGCTCCCAAACGTCACTGACTCACTGCATCCAGCTTGAACGGAAACAGGCCTCCTCATCAGTGAGACGGAGTGGGCCGTATCCAATCCGCCACGCAGGCCCGAACTAAATTACAAGAAGTAACATAACATCACGCCTGTAATCCCCGAAGTATTAGGCAGAGGTGTTCCTAGTACATAGTACACCCACATTTAGGCAGTTATGTTTAAGTCCCATGTAATAGGGGGTGAGCCTATTTCCAATTTTCAATTATCATCATCTGCCTAGCCTTTTCCCAACTATGTTGGGGTCGGATCCAGCTGAATACTAGTATTTTACATGGAGCGACTGCCTATCTGACTTCCACAACCCAGTTAGTACCGGGTAATACGATACCCCTTGGTAAGACTGGTTGTCAGACTTTCGGGCCACTGACTACCTGTTACGACTTTTAAAGATCTAGAATTGACAGAAAGGACCAACGGCTTAACGTGCTTTCCGAGGCACGGAGGGAACTAGGTATGTAATGAGTGGTACTGGTCACCCATCCACAGACCAACCTAGGCAAGTGCGGCTTAACCTGAAGATTGATCCGAACGGCTGTACACGAGCACGAGCCTATTGCCATCAACTTGGCGCAAATCCAGACTCCGCGGCTGCTACTAAGAAATTCCTGATGAAAAAACTCAATTTTACTTTACTCGATCTGGAAATCGAACCTCGTCTCGCGTCCGGCCCTGGTGCAAGCCATGGTCCGGAGCGAGACGGAATGCAGTAATGCTAGAGAAGGAGGTGGCGGAACGTGAGAGGGAGAGAACCTCACAGCGTCCCGGCCGCCGCGGGAGACGCCCCGGGCGTCGGGGGCCACCACGTGGCCCCCGGCCACCGTAGGCGCGGGCCTGTGGACGGTGGGCTATGAGCTAGCTCGCCGTCCGTCCGTCTCATGACGACAGGCCGTGTCGACGGTGCGTTCGTGTTCCACGCGCGCCTCAAAGAGAGTCAGCAAAAAGGAAGGGGTCCGCAATGACCGATGCCTGCCGGGGTTGCGGGACTGTTCGAAAGAGATACCGTGGCCCTGGAACACAAAGGGCGATGAAGGAACATGGATGGGTTTTAGTCAGTAAAAGTCTGACACTCCCTTCTGCTCCGCCCAGAGCGGGAGAAGTCATTTGATGATTTCCCATCCGAAAAAAAAAAAAAATTGGACCTCATGACCTCACAAGACCAGTGTTATGTTAGGTATGTATACGCGCATGTCTGGGTTCAAACGACCAACCCGCTATAACATGGCCTCGCTTTGTATAGATTTTACGTACAATGAGAGATCCGTAGTAACTGGTTTTGTATAGCTTGATTGGTCGTTTTTGCGTGTTACGATACATATGATAAGCAAAGAGTTGGACTCATAATAATATACCTACCCAAAGGACTTCCAAAATTAAAGTAGCATACAATGTGTTTCCATTTTCCAATACTAAGTAAGAATAGGAACGTCAATGACCTCGATCTGTCAAAGTAGGGCTTGCAAAACCAAAATGTAATGAAACGCAAATAATTTTTAGGAAAAAAAAAATTTTTTTTTTTATTAATATTTATTTCGATACTGGTGTCGATTCTGTAGTGCACAAACTAAACTTAAGTTAGGATATTGTTTTTTTTTCTCTATAATAAAACAAAAATAGGCAAACGTAATTTAGAGCTGTCAAATTTAGTTGGATCATTTTTTTTTTAGTTTATTTCTATACAAATGCACGTAAAAACATGTCGACTAAAAACACGGTGAAGCGCAAGGCGTAAACTAGATTGAGTTGACATCTCTAACTTAGTTCATAGCTATAGCCGTCCTTTTCTCGCACTGCCTTTTAGTAAAAGATACCAATAGCCTAAATTAAGTTTAGTTTGTGCACAACAGAATCGACAACATTGTCCAGGGGATTACCATGACATCATCTGTTTTATTCTTATTCCAGAGTGAGAGAGGAATGGCGGACGCAATCTGGTTGAGCAGTGGGGAAGAACCGGGTAATTAACGTTGTATTGTATTGTATAACGGGCTGGTGTCCGCAATTCCACGTCAAAGCGCGTATTTTGCGTATGGGCTATAATCCACCACGCGGGCCCAGTGCGGATTGGTAGATGTCACATATCTTCGAATTTTTGGTTCTAGGACATGCCGGTTTCCTCACGATGTTTTCCTTCACCGTTATAATTAATAATTAACGTTATACAGGGCGTCTCGCACCATCGCCATCTCTTCCCACTCTGGAAGACTTCTTGATAGGCGGCCGGCCAGGCTTTGCTTTCTTTTTTTTTCTGATGTGAAATCATCAAATGGCTCCTCCCGCTCTGGGTGGAGCAGGAGGGAGTGTCAGACTTTTACTGACTAAAACCCATCCATGTTCCTTCATCGACCTTTGTGTTCCGGGGCCACGGTATCTCTTTCGAACAGTCCCGCAGCCCGGGCAGGCATCGGTCCTTGCGGACGCCGGACCCCTTCCTTTTGCTGACTCTCTTTGAGGCGCGCGTGGAACACGAACGCGCCGTCGACACGACCTGTCGACGTCATGAGACGGACGGACGGCGAGCTAGCCCATAGCCCACCGTCCACAGGCCCGCGCCTACGGTGGCCGGGGGCCACCTGGTCAAGCAGTATACTGTAAGTATTATTATTGGTAGGTGGGAAAATCTCTCCGTGACCGAATCAAACGCTACAAAAATAAATACATAGGCACTTACTTATAAGATGAAAGGTCGTTGAACCTTTCATTTAGGTACTTACTATAAACACATTTGAGATTTTCAGTACATTTATATCCGTTGGACTAGACTAGTAGACTCTACCTACCTAGCTAAGTTACGGCTGCCGAATACCTACCGGCTTTTTTAACCGACTTGAAAAATAGGAGTATTTTATTGTTTTTGGAAAGTTGCCTTGGCAATAAACGGTGACAAAAACGTGCTTGAAGAATGAAGATACACAAGTCGTTACGATTACGTCACAAACTTGAGAAAGGTCAAAGAACATAAGTACCAAAGCATTCATACACACGAAAATAAACTTCATCCTAAAAAACAAAGCTTATAATCGTGTGCACAAAATCACACTCGTTAAATAATTTACTTCACGAAAGGTCAAAGAACGTCACAAGTACAAAAGCATTCATACACACGAAAGTAAACTTTACCATCATGACTACAAAGCTTTTAATAGTGTGCACAGAAAAACCCGCTATCTAAAAACAAGTTACCAGCTGCTACGGTTTCATAAACAAGAGTAGGGCGATACGATACTCGTATCGTTAACGAATAAAAAAAAAACACAGCTGCTTACTTTCAAAGGACCTTTGTGTTTGTGACTCTAGAATTAATATTATTTAAACTTCACACGTGCCTACTTAATAAATATATTCTACGTAGTAGGTACCATTGTTATACCACAAAGCATTCTCTACCAGTCAACCTTTGGGTTAAATAGAACAACAGAAGGAGTTCGCTCTACTTTATACCTGACTAGCACTTCCCCGCGGCATCGTCTGCGAAAATTGTGATAACTAGGCTAATTTGCATGACATAAATATAATTTATAGCCTATGCACGCCTATGTTACTCAGTGATAATGTAGCTTTCTAACGGCATTAGAATTTTTGAAATCGGTCCAATAGTTTTTAAGTTCATTCGTTACATACCTACTAAAATAAAAAATAATATTTTCTCTTTATAATATTAGTGTGGATGTTTTTTTTTTTTTTTTATAAATCTATGTTTACATAAACCTGATTTATCTTTTCAAGAACTTACTTAGACAATAATACTACTTAGGTGCTACCTATTTGCTATGGGACTGTTCGAAAGAGATACCGTGACCCCGGAACACAAAGGGCAATGAAGAAACATGGATGGGTTTTAGTCAGTAAAAGTCTGACACTCCCTCCTGCTCCGCACAGACAGGGGGGAGTCATTTGATGATTTCCCATCGGAAAAAAAAGGTGCTACCTATTTGTATTTCCGAGGTTTATACAAATCATAATAAGCATTGAGGTAAAAATACTTCTTATCTATTTTCTCAGGCTGCATTAATTTTATGAGCATTTCTCGTAATTAAAATAAAGCTTTTATCTAGTTTAATTTTTAATGAAAACCATAAAATATTTTTCCCCAGTTTCATGAATAATAAAAATATTCGTAAATAAAATATTATGTTGGCAGACTTGACAATGGAAACAAACGAATTTGCCGGCCTTGAGCTCATTGCCCTACTATGTGCGCCAATAAGACGAATGGATCGGTACTCGTACCTACTCGATTGTAAAGTCAATCGAGTGTTGATCGGATATCTATCACCGATTACGTGCCTATATTCGTTTATGTTGTTGTATTGGTATGTTAATTGTTAAAATCACTTTGAATAATTCTTAAAATACCTGTATATAATATGTTTGGATTTTCCCTGAATGAATGGTTGACAATAGTGTATTTTCCTGTTCTAAAATTAGGATATTCTCATTAAAAGTTAAAACTATCGCTAACATTACAACATAAAATCTATTTTGAGTGAGCAGTTCTCACCAGCTCACTAGAAACGAAAACAAAAAGTAGGGGCTCTTATCTGAGTTTGACTACGAGTTTCGTGTCGGTATTCGGAGCCTTTTGAAACGCTTGAGGAAAACTACACGCTTACCTGAGTTATTCGGGTTTTACTTTTAAGAAATTGAAGTTAAGTTTAGTATTATGAAGTAAGATTCTCTCTGAACCTTAATAACAACAAAATTAATTGAATTAAACACTCAACTATCAGAAATTTGTCCTAGACCAACGATTTCTATTCTATTCCATTGATGACATAAGGTCGGCGGTAACCTACTTTGGTAAAAAACTCTTCACGCTCACTATTATTTTACTGACGAAATCAGTAGACATACACTTGTAAGATCCCAGTTAGAATTAAAATACACTGTGTTTATTGCAACAATAAATTAATAATGCATGTTTCAAATTAACGCGGTTCACCATATTAATTTTCCGGCACTCCGCGACCATACATACGTCCTACCTCTGTGAAGTGTACATTCAAAATGGCTCGTGATTTCGTAATGTTGGTATCTCGCTTACGCAAGTCCTCTGCCTGAAATCCCGCTATGATGCGGGACAGGGATAGCACGACAATCTATTCGTGTTCGTGTCCCGCACGCTGTGGAGTCGGCGCTGCTGTGTTGGTCTTCATTGAGCGATGTACATTTTCGCCATTTTGTTTTGAAACGTTGACGTGTTCGCAAGTGTAAAGAAAATGTAAATTGTGAAAGGAAACTTTAGATTGCTATTGTATAAGTGATTGTGATTGCAGATCTAAATGTGATATAAAAACTCGTGTTCCGGGTTTCCTGTACTCAATGGGTATTTATATATTGATATTTCTTACGTCTAGTTTGGTCAAGAAAACATCCATTTGCGAGGTCGCATTAGAAGCATGCAGACGTGTCAGCCGCTTATATGTTTTGAAGTCGTTTTACTGTATTCTGCTGGTCTTCTAGATAATTAAACGATGATTAATTACTTAGGTACGTTTTATTGTGTAGAGAAAAATATAAAATAATATATAATCTAAAAAATAAATAAGAATAAAATTTAGACAACCTCTAAATGAGCAATGAGTGAAAACTAAGAAAAAATTGTAAAATTAATTAATTTATTTGTGGTATGTTTGCGGTCAATATAATTGACCATAAAAAAATAGTAAGTAAACTTACGGTCAAAGGAGGAATAGGATAGTTGACACACAAACAAGTAATTTATAGTAAATTCCTTGCACACCAATCAATTGACATACTTTTTAAGAGCTGTCAAAACGCCGTTCTGTCATAGATTTTGTATGGCAATAGCACGCTGTGACGTCACTGAATTTCAAAGCAACTTAATTAAAATCGAATTTGGCAGTTAATTGAAAATAAATCGGGTTTTCAGGCCCAAAATAAAGTTTTTGTTTTACAGATTAGTGTCTTGGAATTATGGTTTTATGGTGTCACTGTCAACTACCCTATTAAATATAACTAGATCATATAAAAAAAATATTTTTTGAGTATTTCCGCTTTATTGAAGTAGCACGGACATGACGTGCTTGCAGTAATTGAAACATTACTTTTTGACTGAGTTTTGTTTGATAAATTATGGGATGCGTTCATTGTCTCAATGTTATTAAATAGACAATCACAAATATCGCGCATTTATACCTACCATGTTTCGGCCTGCGATCCGCCAATTTCTTTAATGAATAAATCGGATTTGTGTTTTTTTTAATAATAAAAACACGTGGGATCAGCAAGAGGTCGGCATGGAATATCAGTGAAACGCAGTACTTTCTAAGCGCCTTGAAGTTCTAACCTCTATTGTAAAAATATTTATGTTTTTATTTCTATAAATGACGCATATAAATGAGTTTAGATGGGGTTCCGGGAAAGAATAAATTATATTTAGTTTAGATTTTGTTGTAATCGTAATAGATGGCGCTGTCCTAAATATTAAACTTTACCTAACCTGTAACCAGTGCCAAGCATAGTCCCAAGCGTGTTTGACGCTTAGGTGCAGCATTCCGTTTCAAGCAGAAGAACTATTTCATAATTATTTAAAACAAAAATAGGCCATGTTATGTTTTTACAGCAATAGAAAAACAATAAAATTAATGAACTTTTTAACCTTTAATAATTTAACCGACTTCAAAAAAGGAGATTATTTCCATAACAACATAAATACAACAACAACAATTTTTTGTTTAGGGTTCCGTACCCAAAGGGTAAAAACGGCACCCTATTACTATGACATAATAAAATAAATATTTAAGATACAACAAACGTGATTTACAAAAAACGTTCCTTTATTTTTCGTTTGGTACTGATAATTTCATATTTTTTTTACTTTAAGTGTATTGTCCTGTGCGGGCTAATAAATGGCTTTTCTTTTTTTCTAGACGCTTGAAATATTTACAGAATATTTATTTGTATAATCACTTAAAAAATAAATAATAAAATAACACAAATATTTAAGGGGGGCTCCCATACAACAAACGTGATTTTTCTAATGTTGTATAGATAATGGTACGGAACCGTTCGTGCGCGAGTCCGACTCGATCTTGGTATTTTTTTAATAATATGAACCTCAAAACAAAAATATTTAAATAATAATTTATGATGCTTCAACATAATATAATAAATGCTCATGCTTTTAATTAAGAACATGACCTAACTAATTTTGTTAACATAAAAGTATTTGTTTTTTAGGCCTGTAACGGCTGAATGGATTTCGATGTTATTGATTAACCATGCATTGCGACCACCACGCGAGCGAAGGTGCGCGCAAAAGCTAGTCAAATGCTAATAATATCCATACTAAGTTACAGATAATTATGTTATCTGAAATCGGGCACGATTGGTACAATGAATGCGAAAAAAGCTGTTTTGCGGCATAATTACATCAGTGAATTTATTAAGTTTATCACAACTTTGATCAGAAAGTCAATATAAAGTTATTAAGTAAGTTTATCATCGATTTAGTCATGAAAAACTACTTGAGCATTTTTCCTATCGGTCGTGCAGACCTGTGTATGCAAATGTAAGGAATCATTTACGGAGACTGGGCGCGCCGCGTGTCGCGGTCCGCATTAATATATTTAAACATGGCGATTTATAAGAGTGTTTACGAAGAATCGATTAAAAGCGCGTTTGCTTTAAATGCAGCGTTACTTGCTGCGGAGCCGCGCCGCATCGTCGCACACGGCGTTCAAAACGGCGGGGGCGCACGCAGAATTGCGGCCAGCCATTTCCTTTGATACTTCGTTTACGGAGAAATGGCGTGTAAAACGTAGCGATACCTGCGATGGACCACGCCGTGTCGGACGCGGCGTCTCACGCGCCGATTCACGCCCCGCTTCTTCACAACATAGTATATTATCTTAAGTTTGTGTTTGCGCGTGCGATAACGTGGGGCGTGCTCGCGGCTCGTCTCCGTTAATGGGCTCTTAGGCCGGTGATAGTGCATTAGCACAGAGCGGTTAATTGAAGTGATTCCCCCGATAGGTCGGCTTTTTGTTTAACGATATTTAAGCCTTACAGAGCTGAAAGGTTGTCACCGTTTATGACTACTATGCAATAGGTAGTATCGGCTAACAACGTGCGTGCAGTTAAACTAGCCGGCCAGCCGCCCGTTACGCATATCGCTATAACCGCCCCCAATTTTATTGTTCTCATAGAACTATACGATAAGTCGTATAATTATTCGCTGCTGGAAAATAGTTTTCTGAAATTTACTTGACAAAACGCACGCAAACACATTCGTTATAGGTTATATTTCGGGGATTGAAATTCAATCGTTTGTCAGATTTCATAATTAATTATGGTAGAGAAAAAAAAATACTACTTAACTCAAAATTTTTAGTACTGACTAGCTATTGCCCGCGTCCTTCGTCCGCGCTTGAAATTGTTAAAAAAATATTAGTTCCCTATTTGAATCGGACTTTGTTAACAATTTCAAAGGTTTAAATTTTTTTGCACGGAACCCTAATCCTATTTCTAAAATAAAAGTAGCCTAGGTTAGATTTTTTGTCATATGCACCGTATATAGTTTCCTAAGCACTCAGTAAAAGCTATTATTTTGAAATTACAAACAGATACCTACTTCAATTTTGACCTTAACTACTAAACGATTCACAAACAGAAGTGAAAATGACAGGTACTTAACAATTTGTGTCTTTGCATAATTAATTAAATAATAACTAGTGACCCTCCCCTGCTTTGCATGGTGATAGCGCCACTTGGCTGGTCTATAACTACCCTATCGTGTTTTTTATTTATTAGGATAATCTATGGCAATGTAAGTAATCGTGCTTGTTAGAGGATAATAATTGCCTTTTCCAATAAAAAATCGCTCGTATTTATGTTACGTTTACAACACGGGTTCATAGACCTCATTTTTTTAAATTTAGTGCTTCAATTTATATCCTACAGCTAGCTGATTATCAGCGAGAGATAGCTACATTAACAGCGAGTAACATAGGCTAATATTTTATCCCCGTAATCCCACGGGAACGGGAACTACGCGGGTGAAACCGCGTGACGTCCGCTAGTTTTCAGTAATTTCGTAAAACACAAGTGCGGCGCGCGGCAGTGGCGTGGCGCGGCCGCGGGCGTCAGACATAATCCGGCAACTTATAATTGCAACATCTGGCAACACTACAAAAGTCAGAGGAGTAGCTGTCAAAATTTCGAGAAAAACTTCGAAAGTGAAGCTTTATCTCTTCAGCCCATTTTAGAAGTTATAATTTAAATTCACAAGTTTGAAGTTAGTATGAATAGATGGAATGATAGATCATGGAATCTTGCAAGCTCAACTTGCTATTTGCTGATCAAGTTGCAAATTCGTACACTCGTTGATAGCGTATGACAAAACTTATAATTATTTAGTTTGTACACAAAGAGATTTGAAAAGACTTATTAATATGTTTGTTTGAATGTATTTTTTTGTACATCATATGAAACGAACAATTTTATTACACCAGCTCAGTGGATTCTATTTAGCTCGTAAGCATATTATTCTCCCCAGAAGATCATCGTACAAGAAATGAAAGAGTATAAAAAGACTGTTGACATGAAACTGTTGTTTCTAACTTCTGCTTGTATGTCAATTGTGATTAGTAAATTATTTTAATTTTCTAGCAGTTAAATAATATATATATTCAACCATTTATCACATAACTCTTTGTTTGGTAATAATGACTGAATTTAAATCAAGAAAACTATAATTCTACTTGACAAAATAATTAATTTAAAATTCCTTAAAATTTGGGTTGTATGATGTACTCAATGCGAGTGACTGAGATGTACATGAAACACCATAGACATTACTAATGCGCCTTGTACTCTACCAAAAGCAATGATCGCCTTGGCCGACTAGTCTTTTTGTAACCGACTTGTCGGCCCGTCTCTATTTCTAAAGAACCACCAAACCAACCACCACAACCCCCACCAATAACCAACCATTGATTATTTTGGTTGGTAACTCATATATTATGTTCAGTGATTCTAAATATGGCATCTATTGATCATCATATTCTCTTTCATCATCATCATCATTTCAGCCGCAAGACGTCCACTACTGGACATAGGCCTGCCACAAGTGTCGCCACTTTGACCGGTCCCGTGCGACTTGCATCCAGCGTATTCCCCCAACCTTCACCCTATCATCGGTCCAACTAGTGGGAGGCCTTCCAACGCATCATCTTCCAGTTCGCGGTCGCCACTCCATAACTTTTCGGCCCCATATTCTCTTTGACTAAAACTAAATAGCTCATGCTTGTGTTGTCTTTCCAGACAACCCTACACAGGTTAAGAAGGCTGCGGCAGAGCTAGACAAGTTCAAGAGGCGTCTGATCCGCGCCGTCGCTCGTCTGCTGATAAACCAGAGGAGACCAGAAGAGGAAATATGGAAAGAATTGAAGAAGGAAACTGGGTGCGACTGCGAATTGCTATGGTAAGTTTTGCTGACTCAGCACAGGTTTATTTAAGATCAGATTAAATTGCAGTAGCAACCCTGAGGCTGGATTTGTGGCCGGTCACATAAATGTTATTATTATTACTAAACTACAGGATGGATGGATATCAATGCAGAAACGATTACCATGTATTCAGTACATCATACAGCAAATTTTTTATTGGAAATTCAAAATAAAACTGCTGTTTCCTACAAAAGTGCAATACCTACACTTTCAAAATGTATGGTCAATCACTGTCAAATATATTTAAATTTTGATGAAAAATTTCTAGGTTGGGGGGTTTTGAATGATGTGCTGAAAATGTGGTAATTGTTTGGGCGTAGATGTCCCTTCCAGTGTGTATACCTGTAGTATGTACATATTTTGTTTATTGTCCCATTTAGTTCTACTTCCTCTATACCGTGTATGCTTACGATGCTCAACACGCTCGTGGAGACCAACCGTGGATTGGACTTGTTTGCTGATGAATGGAAGACTATGTTAGAATGTTTGTGGTTCTGTGAGAAGACCGAGTGAAAGGATTATTTAATTTAGTGTTAATGGATTATGCTGTACTAAATATATTTAGCCTCTCTCATCTGATTATGGCCAGACAGCCGATTGCAGATAAAAGGAGAATGCAAAAAAAATATATACAATAATTTATTAATAAATAAAAATTGGTTCCCAGGGCGCGAATGCGAACCCTAACTTTGAAGAAGCTGAACCGACTCTTCTTAGCCAACGACTGCATAGATGCCGTGCCAGCACCAGCCCGGATGTCGCTTACAGACTGGCTGATGTTCGACCTGGTGCTTGTCCACCAGAAAATCGACCTAATTGGCCAGGTAATTATGTTTATAATTGCTTATAATGAAAGAGAAAGTTCTTGTCGAGGTAGAGTATTTTCAAATGCTATTAAATTATTCAAATTATGAATGAAGAATGACATCAATTTTGTTAAGGTTTATCTAATCAACGAAAATATAAATTTTGTGTCCTTATATACGCTTGAACACACACAGAAGTACTCAACAATATAAAATTCCCTTCCGACCACAGACTTTTAAGAGCCTCTCTCTATTTAAAACAGCCAAGGAATGATAGAAAAAACTACAAACCTACAGCTACAAATCTAAAAACTGACAATGAAATTAAAAGTTACGTGAATAGCCTGCAATCACATCTAGAAACCAATTTTAAAGAGACCCCGAGCATCCAAAACTACTACAACACTTTAGAAGAATCCGTGATGCACAGTCTAAACACAAGTAACCAAGAGAAAAAACAACAAAAAATATTTAGTAGAGAAACTGAGGAACTAATAAAGAAACGCACTGAACTAATAAAAACAAAACCCAAAGATAATATCATAAGAAAAGAGCTAAGTGAAGTATTCAAGGTAACCAACAAATCTATTAACCAAGACTATAAAAAGCATAGACAGGACATAATCACAAGAAACCTTAAGAATCATAGAAGTACAAAAAGAGCCTTTAGAGACCTGAAACTACAAAAAACATGGATACAGAAGTTGGAAGACAATACAAGGGAAACAAAAACGAGAAAAGATATTATTAACCACGCTACAAATTTTTACAGAGAAAGATACATAACGACACCCCACAAACACAAGACCGTAATGATTCTAGAACAACAATAAACCCAATAACGGAAAGAGAAGTATATGACCACATTAGAAAGCTAAAAGATGAGAAAAGCCCAGGACCCGACGGTATAACCAACGAAGCCATTAAATTAGGAGCACCTGTTCTACTCCACCATTTCACCAAGCTCTTCAACATGATATTAGATGCTGAGATAGTGCCACAACAATGGTGCACTTCAGAAATAACACTAATTTATAAAAAAGGAAATCCATTAGATATAGGCAACTACAGGCCAATTAGTCTGATGGCAAGTATTTACAAATTGTTTGCATCTATCATCCTAAGTAGAATAGCACCTACAATTGATGACTCACAACCAATAGAACAAGCAGGTTTCCGTTCGGGTTTTAGTACAACTGACCACCTACAGGCACTGGAACAAACAATGGAGAAGTACAAAGAATTTAACAAACCTTTATATCTAGCATACATTGATTACAGTAAGGCTTTCGATACAATTAGTCATAACTCAATCTGGGAAGCACTGAAACTCTCCAACGTCGATGAAAAATACATAAACATTCTGAAGAACATGTATGCTAACAGCACTAGTAAGGTAAAACTAGAAACAATAGGGGACCCAATCAAGATCGAAAGAGGCGTGAGACAAGGAGACCCCATCTCACCTAAACTCTTCATAGCTGTTTTGGAAACTGTCTTTAGGAAGCTAGACTGGACTCACAAAGGTATTAAAATAGGCAAGAGATACCTTAACCATCTAAGGTTCGCAGACGATATCGTCATACTGGCCGAAACACCACACACTCTAGAGGAAATGATTTGTTCATTAGCCACGGAAAGCTCCAAGGTAGGTCTGGAAATGAATGCAAACAAGACTAGAGTAATGACGAATAGTTATGAAAAACCAATATGGGTCAAGGGAAATCACATAGAATATGTAAAAACTTATACATACCTAGGAAAACAAGTGACATTCAGCAAAACAAATAATGAAGAAGAAATACAAAGGAGAGTAAACATCACATGGCAAAAATATTGGTCACTAAAAGAAATCCTAAAAGGCCACTACTCCTTGAATCTCAAGAGAGTAGTAATGGACACTTGTATACTACCCTGCCTATTATACGGCTGCCAAACATGGGTCCACACCGAGAGAACCAAGAAAAAAATTACAACCACCCAGAGGGCAATGGAGAGGAGCATGCTAGGAATAAGAAAGATTCACAAGGTGCGAAGTACAAAAATTAGGGGAAAGACTATGCTGACAGATGCTCTAACACAAGCACTAGCACTAAAGTGGCGGTGGGCAGGACATATCGCAAGGCTCACTGACGACAGATGGACGATACGAGCCACTAACTGGAAAGGACCACCAGGGAAAAGAAAGGTTGGAAGACTATACAAACGATGGGCAGACGACATAGCCCAGACTGCCGGCACAAACTGGCGGACCCTTGCCAAAGATCGGGAGACTTGGAAACGGATGGAGGAGGCCTTTACCCGATATGGGACTACATCTCCAAAAGATACCCAAACAAATAACACTACTAACTAGAATAAGACAAACACTAACACAACTAACACTTATTGAATTTAAATAAAGTAGTACTTAATATAAAATGTTAAATATTGTGAGATGAGAAATAAAAGGCTTATTATTATTATTATTATTATTATTATATACGCTTGATATTCATTACTCAACTAGAAAATAATTTGTTAAATTTCAGGACAGCCCTAAAGATAACAAAGAAGATCCCTCAGTGCTGGTGGACCTGTTCGAGGTGGTTAAGTTATTCAACATTGAGAATCTGCAGGGCAACAACCTGGCTGAGGCCTGGTCATTGGCTACTTTGTATTATAATAACCAGTAAGTTTTACACAAACAATACCACAGGTACTGTCAAATGTTGGACATTTTTCAGTCAAACATCATTTAATGATTCTCCATTTAAACTGGGAGCTAGCAAGGAAAATCTGCCACAAAAACTTTTTGACATCAGACAAATTTTGTTCCTTATGAAGCATGTGTTGTGTTAATTCAGGTGTGTAGTGCTCGCAACTGGCGTGCGTGTAAGACCAGATGTATGGACGTGGACGAGTCAAAAGGAGTATGTAATGATTGTAGCTGGTGGCGTTACGTAATTTCTACCCCCGTGGGGAAAAGGTGTAAGTTTTAAATATGTAGCGAGAGAGTCACTTTATTTTTTTCTGTTTTCTTTTGCAGAGGTCACCAATGCTCCCCTATGCTGCTACAGCGACGTTGGTATCAGCTGCGAGAGGTCACCAGATACAAATTCTATCACTTCTGGTATGCCTACCGAGGAAACACCACCAGAATCAGCCATGCCGAACCGTTTAGGCCGACACCCTTACAAACTGTTATTGCTAAAACGTATGTATTTTTTTCTATTCATTTGTGTTGAATGTTGATTAATGAAAAGGGAGGGAAGGGAGGAAATAATCAGCCTGGGACTTAGGCCCCTTCTCTATGAGAAGTATTGTACATATTACCCAGTACTAACTGCGTTGTGGAGGTCAGATAGGCAGTAGCTACATGGAATATACTGGTATTCAGTTAGACTGGAAGCCGACCCCAACATAGTTGGGAAAAGGCTAGGCAGATACAAATCAATACAAAAATACCTTTCAGATTGTAGTATAAGCCCTATAGGTCTACAATGGTAGGTAGATCTACAATGATGCGTGAACATAAATTTTGATTTAGTACTGAGTTAATATTGTAATTCATTATTTTCCAGATTTAAATCACTAGTAACTCAACCGTTCCTTGAGTGGGAACACATGATTGAACAAAGACTGGTCACGATGCCCGAGGAATTTGTAAGTAACAATTAATATTAATTATTTATTTATTCATCTTCTTAACATATTGATGGCAAAATGTTTAAATGTGCTTGGCCCATAACTCTACACGAACTCCATTCACTGATGCAGTCAATATCAATATAGTTTGATCATCAAGTGCACAGGGCATGTGCTGAAAGATGGAGACCAGCAAAAGAGACAATTGTCCATGCAGCTATTAAGAACTCCTTCCTATCTTTGATATTACGGTCCTGAGACTTCCATACAAGCCCAAAACCTTGGCTTATAAGATGGTACGCTTTGGAATTTAAAAATTTCTGAATAATCTGTTTTCTCTATGGGCTTGTCTAACCTTGCCGTAATGTTGAACCATAGGCACTTCACTGGTTTGTCGGTGTGTTTCTAAAGAGGTACTACATAGGGTATGGCACCTCCTGGTTCTCAAATACCTTGAAAGAACCGGGTGCGTGCCCTAGTTCTATCCAAATGTTCTGGTCTGCTTATCTTTTTGATACTTAAGAATATCTCACCTAAATCCTTTGGTTTACTGTTTTAAATATGCCAAGAATCACAATTTCGAGAAAATAGCTGTCTTAAAAATGAATGTAGTAGAATCAGCTATCTTTGATGGGTCTTATAATCATCCTACAATGGTTTCAATAGTGGACCTACAATGGCTCCTTTAACGGTCTTACAGTCTCCTGTATAATGGTCCTACAGGGCTCACAGTCACACTGGATCCTATAATGGACCCATAACGTGCCTTTTTGCTTTCTTTTTTTTCACCATGTATATTGTGAAACTAGTTCTGCAGTGTTAACCAATATTAACATATTTCAGGAAGAGAAAATGAAACAAAGAGCTTCAAGGAGGAAACCAGCTGTACGGAAACCATCTATAGGTGAGTGGAATCACATCATCGTCCAAACAGCAATGTAAACACGCTAAAACCGAAGTTTTTTTACGATGTTTATATTCATCAAAAGACAGAAATGCCTTATACATATTTTGAAACGCCATGAAAAATCCAGCAAAATGAAAAGGCCGGGAAATGTTCGGACAGATATTAATCCGTCCGAACATTTCCCGGCCTTTTCATTTTCAAAAAAAATCACCTTGTAATCAAGGCGATATTTTTTATTACACTTTTTATCATTTATCTGTTCTTTTGCCTCTGAATCTTGACTTACACTTACACCTTTGATCCCCAGATGTACCAGATTTGGTGATGATAGAACCAAAAATAGACACAATAGATCTCAGACTAGAACCAGATAGTAACGAGACAGAACCGGATAAGCAAGAAGAAGAGAGAATACTTGTACCACCATTAGTAAAGATAAAAGAAGAGCCACTAGATGACATGGAAATAGACGAAACACCCCCAGAACCCCCAAAGAAATCCATGTTCGAAGTAGTTTTAGAATCAACGGATTTAGAAAACTTACAAATTGACAGTATGGATTCTGAGGAATATGACCATGAAAACAATGACGAAAACACTGAAGAAATTGAAGAAACTACAGTCACAGATGAAACAGAACCAGTCATGCCTCAAATAGGTTCCGTGTTCGGTAATGTCACTGATACCAGTGTACTCGCTAACATAGACGAAGATCGAACCTATGCTCACATTGGAAATACAGGAGTCGGTGATAATGTTGACGGTGTAGTTCAGTCTGACGGTACTAATATCTGTAACGATATAAATACCGGTGTTCGTGAGACTGAGATAATCACACTTGAGGATGCTGAACAGAATGTCTGCGGTAAGGATAAAGACGCGGGTGATCGCAATAATAGTGTCGACGGTAGCAAAAAAGACAATGATCATTGTGATAATATGGATAAAAATATTGTCCGAAATAATGATCAAGTTATAGAACTCAGCAGTGACGATAAAGACGATGTTTACAATATCGATGATATCCAGGACACTGTTAAAGATGCTAGTTCTGTCGCTGGTGATAATATACCCGATGAAATAAACGAAATCAGTGATGATGATTGTGAAATCTCTGGGAATGTTGATTCTACTAATGTTTTGGGTCGAATTGACGAAACAAGCGTTGTTGGTAATGTAGTTGAGACCAGTGTAAGCGGTAATGTGGACAATGCTGGTGTTTTCGGTAGCGCTGAAGCTACCAATGTAATTGATAGCGTAGATGTTACAAATACTATCGGTAGCGTGTATGTTACCAATACTATCGGTAGAGAAAATGAAACTAGTGTGACTGGTAACATCGAAGACGGAAGGCAACCAGTCACCAATGAAGATATACTCAATATAGACGTTTTAAATGATCAAACCAGTAATTCTACAGTTACCAAAACCGCAGAAGAAACTAAGGATGTAGAAATCATAGATCCTTCACAGCCTCTTGTGATTATTGATTCAGATGAAGACGAGGACATTGTAGATGACCTGATCATTATGAAAGACCTACATAAAACTACTGAAGAAAATATAACCATACCCAAAACTATCATAGACGAACCTATGGAGGTTGATACACCTGAAATTCTAGAAGCTTCTTCAACTGTGCCGTTAGAAGTCAGTGAAGATAATGTTGAGATAAAAAAAGAGCTGGCTGCAAAGGTTTTCAATTTCGGGGCTTTGCCACCTGGTATCGTTTTCGCGGACGAAGGGATCGAGTTCGTGGACAAAGGCATGGCCTATTTTGATGAAGATAGTCCGAATGGTGAGTAGCTTTTTATTATTTAAACATTAACATTAATTAACTTTATCAGTCATCCAAACTTGCGGCTTACCACCACCGTAAGGACTATTCCCGCTTGCAGCGCCTGGACGCCCCGGACGCTATACACACTTGAAAACTTTCTCCTCCTTTTTGTTTCATTCCTATTGGTCAAAAAGCGGTCAAACATCTGTGATCATTAAAAGCTTGAGATATTGTTTTAAATAAAAATTCATCATTATCATCATCATTTCAGCCGAAAGACGTCCACTGCTGGACATAGGCCTCCCCCAAGTGTCGCCACATTGACCGGTCCCGTGCGACTCGCATCCAGCAGATTCCCGCAACCTTCACCAGGTCATCGGTCCACCTAGTGGGAGGCCTTCCAACGCAACGTCTTCCGGTTCGCGGTCGCCACTCCAGAACTTTTCGGCTCCATCGGCCATCCGTTCTGCGACCAATGTACCCTGCCCACTGCCACTTAAGTTTGGCCATTGTGAGCGACCACGTTTCGGTCCCGTATGTAATCACTGGCAACACACACTGGTCATAGACTTTCGTCTTGATTCACTGTGGTAAGTTGGACGAGAAGATACCGCGCAACTTCCCGATCGCTGCCCAGCCGAATCGGATTCGACGATTGACCTCTTTCTCGTAGTTAGACCTACCTAACTGGACCGTTTGTCCCAGGTACACATAATCGTCTACAACTTCGAGTGTAGAGTCTCCGATATTGATAGGAATGGGTGTGACATGGGCATTCGACATGACCTTGGTTTTGTCCATGTTCATTCTAAGACCCACTCTCCCGGATGCTCTACTGAGGTCATCGAGCATTGTACCGAGGTCCTCCATGGTCTCAATCATGACCACTATGTCGTCGGCAATCCGAAGGTGAGTGATGTACTCGCCATTGACGTTGATGCCTAGCCCTCTCCAGTCCAGAACCTTGAAGACATCCTCCAGTGCAGCGGTGAACAGTTTCGGACATATGACGTCAATGAGATCGTCTATTGAGCTGCCGGTATTTACACGCCTCGTCTGAAGACTGCAGGATCATCTCACGCCGCTCCTTCATGAGCTTGAGAGTGTGATCGGAGAGTCTCTTGTTCTGATCTGTACGACGTTCCTTGAAGAACTTAGACCCGGTCGTATGGACAGTTTCCACGAACCCATCGTTGTATTCGTCCACTGAGCATCCTAGGCACTCGAAACGGTTCTGGAGTTCAAGCTGAAAGCTCTCGGTGTTTTGGATTTGGATCTGTGCTGGACGGAGCGTAGACTTCATCAGTCGATACCTTTCAAGCTTGATTTTGATGTTTAATGTGCCTCTTACCATGCGGTGATCGCTGTCGGTTTTCACCGAATTGATCACCGAGACATCATTGAACATTTGTTTCTTGGTTGACATGATGAAGTCAATCTCATTTCTATTTGCACCATCGGGGCTCTGCCAGGTCCACTTCCTGTGCTCACGCTTTCTGAAGAAGGAGTTCATCATTTAGAGGCCCTCCCTCTCCATAAAACTAGCCAGTTGGTGACCCCGGTGATTCCGACGTCCAACTCCAAATTGCCCCACCTGCAGCTCATCCCCGTCTCGTTTGCCCAGTTTCGCGTTGAAGTCCCCCATGACAACGGTGAATTGAGTTTTGGAACCATGCATGGCTTTAGAAATATCCTCATACATGGTCTCCACTTCGTCGTCGGGGTGTGCCAAGGTCGGGGCGTAGACCTGTATGATCTTCAGCGAATATCTTGAGGATATTCTGAGTATAAGGTACGCCACCCTGGTCGACACACTCTCGATCTTCACCACGTTGTTCACAAGGGACTTGTGGACGATAAACCCAACACCACCCTGAGACTGCCGGTCACCCTCACGGAAATAGAGCAGGTTGCCGGATTTCAGGATTATCGTGTCCTCCCCCTCTCTTCGGACTTCAGATAATCCCACAATACTCCATCGCAGCCTGCTCAATTCCTCTTCGAGTTCCGTTATCTTCTCGTCGGTCCGGAGTGTGCGCGTGTTGTATGTTGCCAGGTCTAGTTGATATTGGCAGCCGGATCCCTTCCGGAGATTCTTCGCACCCCTTGCCCTGCCGTAGCCTCGACCGCTGCCGTAGTCGAGGGTAGACGGGCTGCCGGGTACTAGGGGCCATTTCTTTGATGCGCTATTCACATGGGGGGTTTTGCCATAATCGCCACGCTTGGCAGGCGGGTTGGCGATCGCAGTGAGTGCGGTTCTTACATAAGACACAGAGAGCACTGCTGCCCATTCTCTAGTAAGTCCCTTTAGTCGCCTCTTACTTACCCACGGGAAGATATGGGATGGTGCTATTCTTTATGTCCGACATCATACAGACAACAAAAATTAATATAATAAAAAAGCTTATTCTTCGGTATTTTTTGTCGTAAAAAAAAACCACTAATCGTGTGCACTGTTTTGTTTTAAAATTGAGCCTTTAGTCGACTGTACGGTCGACCAAGCTATTTGGTTTACATTTTAACATGCAAATTACATTGTAAAATGTAAACCAAATAGCTTGGTCGACCGTACCCCTTTATCCATTTTCTTTTAATTAATTCTGATCCGGAAGTTAATTTCATTAAAATTATGCTTTTTAGTTTGATTTATTTGTACATGCCGTACATGTCTCCGAATCGCACGGACTTTGAAATCTTCGTATCCAATACAGTCTTACATACAACCATATTCAAAGGTGTGATTCAGACATAGTAAAAAACAAATCAAAGAATTAAAAAATAATCAACGTATCACACAAAAAATATTAATCAGAAAATGGCGCGTTTTTGCAACTGGTCATATTTTTTTACAACGAAAAGAGCATAAACAGCCTATTCGATTTTCGACAAAATTTGATGTCAAAATAATTAAACAACCATTCTAAAAGACTTGAGAATTCAATGCTAAGACGTACGGACTCATTCATTTTTCCTCGTATAGAATTTATATATTTTTATCTTCGTATATTATTCTCTGTTGTGACAGTGACGTGTGTCAGTGACGACTTACGGCATTAGTGGAATAACAAAAAACTCTAGTATGCAATATTCACCGTGGCTTATTTATTATTAAATTATCCCATACTGTCTCACTGTTGCGCAAAAATCCCCTCTACTCTTTCCCTTTCTCATGTCTGGTGGCTGTTCTGGATGAACATTACTATTTTAGATTGTAATAAACTCGTACCATTGTTTCAGGAACAGATAGCGAAGGTAATGATGATGAAGATACTCCTCAAATAGATCCGAAGCTGCTGTTGTGCCCCATCGTATTCACAACCAGGTTAGATAACATGGACCTATTTCGCACACAGCCCTTCAATCACATTAATGACAAACAATTATTAGACGCAATTACGAAAAAAAGCAAACCAATTAAAAAGGATGACATTGTTAATAACTATTGTGATGATAATATTGAAAATGGAACAGTAAATGGTAATAAAAAAACAATTGAATGTGTCCCTACAAATGCTAATAGTATTAACGATAATAGTATAATAGTTGAAGAAGAACCGCTAAATGTCAGTGAAATAATTGCCCAACAAGATCAGATTGTACACATGCCCATTGAATGTAAGCCAGAAAGTGATGATAATGTTACATCTGATGACAGTGACTCTGATGATAGTATAGATGAAAGCCTTAAAGTAAAACCAACTAGCTACTTATTACAAAAACCGCGAAGTCGCAGATATAATCCTATACAGTTGTGTAAAAACCCTGATTTTAACACTAGACTAAAGAGGTTAAGCGTGGGATTCTTTAGCTACCCGCGTAACCGGGTATTGATCAAATCGTGCAAGCCCTTGACTATTGACCTAAGTAAAACTTTCGAAGCTAAACTTATCTCCGGAACACTATATCTTAAACCCGTTGACCATAACGTTAAAACGGAAATTATCATTGATGATACGGAAAGCCATAACGTTTCAGTAGTGCCCTCGGCCTTGCCTGCTCAGAGTCTTATAGACAACTCGAAAGTAGCAGATATTCTTCCTATGTTACACCAATGTTTGGAAGCCTCAAGACAGCCTGTAGACATAACTCCAACAAGTGAAAGAAATAAAGTAATAAATCTACCAGACATTAGTGAAATACGTCGCATCAACCAACGACTCCTTACTGCGGAAGTAACTCCTATCCAAGTTCAAAATAATCGGCCGCAGGTACCAGTTACTATTGTCACATCTCCCATCACTCCGACTTACTCTCCTCAACAAACTGTACCAGCCGCAGAAACAGTCCTAGATTCACGACCAGTAACAGAAGCGACCGACATTAGAGGTCCACCTAAAAAAGTTCAAATTATAGACGATTCGCCACCCAAAAGGAGTACTGAAAATACTCCATCAAGTGCCAAACATACTGATTTCAGATTTTTTAATGGCTTCAGACCTCGGCATTCAATGCATACTGGCCGACCACCGAGAATTGTAAATGGGAAAAGAGTTAATCCGCCAAAAAACTCGGCATGGAAGCCGAGGTATTTTACCCCTGAAATACCGTGGCTAACTAAAAATTACGAAATACCGTATTCTAATTGTGACGAGACACTCTTAACTTTAGATGCTCTAAACAAAATGTTATTTCTATTAACTGATAAAAAAGAACCAAAAGAACCGAAAGTAGTTCCGCCCAAAAATTCAAGGAAAGTAAAACGTGGACGTCCGAAGCTATATCGATGTGATGATCCTCCTATTATGGTACCAGGTGACGAAGAGTCTGTTACTTCGGAAGTGCCTGTAACTTCCAAAGAGCTTGCAACTTCCGTAGAGCCTGTAACTTACGAAGACCCTGAAACTTACGAAGACCCTGTAACTTACGAAGACCCTGAAGCTTCCGAAGAGCCTGTAACTTCCCAAGACCCTGTCACTTCCGAAAAGTCTACAACTTCCGAAGAGTTAAATACCAAGTGCCACAGGCCCAGGATTAATATAAAATCCGCGACAAACTATCCCGCCAAAGATAAAAGTTTAAATAAAGGAAGCGAACAGGCTAAAAACAAGATTAATTATTGTTGTTGGGCGCGACAAAGAATGTTACAGTTGTTATTTCATAGAAACCGTATACCGCATCACGGCTGTTCCAGAATATGTCAGTGTTGCTGTCGCCACTTGTTGAAAGATTATATTGTGCAAGACGAGAAAATGAAACACAAAGAATTGCAAATCATTAATACACCAAATCCAAAAGAAAATGCAGGTAACGTAACTCTTGTAAGGGGAGAGACGGGTCTCAGCGTAAATATTATGCGTGACAACGAAAATCCTATGCTAAAAGCGGACCATCAAGCTCATGAGGAAATTCCGGGTCAAGCTCCTGGTGTGGCAAAAGTTCCTCTTGTAGAAACAGTCCCAGTTTCTGGTGTGAAAACGGTCGAAGTAGGCACTTCGACTGAAGGGATACCAGTTATGGATGTAGAGGTCTCTAATACTAAAGCAAATACTGATGAAAATGAGCTTAACGAGCAAGTTGTGAATGTAGAAGATGATGTTCCTTCGCTGGGTGGTGAAGTGTCCGTTAGAACTACTGCAGTAGTGCAACCTCTCGTGGCGTGCGGCACACAGATGCCCATCCAAGTTACTCGTAAAATTGTGGCTGTTCCAATTTTGGAAAACAACAAGTTTATATCTGGCGTGACTGCAGAGGCAGTTAAACCTGCATATCAATACACATGTGTTAGTTCTGACAATCAATCTAAAGGTATTATACTCGATTATGATGCGATGAAGACTGGCAATACAACGATAAGCCCGAATATAATTTCTCCAACCAGTTTAACAAAATTATTAGAGGTTAAAAAGTCGAAGGCGCAAAATACACTTAAAACAAATATTTCTGTGCGGCCACCCTTGATTAAACCTAAACCGTTCGAACCACCAAAGCATATCCGGGAAAAAATGATATTCTTAAACGCTAAACAAATTTCTGAAAAACCTACAGCTAGTCCATTACATTTGGGGAAGAACAAAATATTGCTGACCACGATCAAGTTTCCGTTTAATCTGAAATTATTCCATGAGGCGAAAAAGGCTTTACAGTCAACTCTTAATTTACCGACAGGTGTGCATATAATATTGCTGGCTGATGGGACAGTTTCGTACAAAATTGACCCGAATGTAGAGGTGAACGCGACAGACATGAAAGAGATGCCTGAGAAAATTGCAGCTGTACGCGCTCACATGGACGCAGGCGCCGCGCAGGAGCAAACGTTGAATAAACTAAATGTTCTGCCGACGCCCGCTGTCACGGGATGCGAAGTTGTTGATCTTGTTGACGATGACGATGTGGCTGCACCTAATGTAAACGAAACTCCTCTAGTGGCCAACGTTCAAACTATTGAGGAAAATGAAACAATAAATATTGACGGCTCTCCTAATGTTAGTCACAGTTCAAAAATGGATACGTCTAATGAACCAGAAGAAAATCGCACTGATTCTAGAATTAGCACTAATGTCATAGCTACAGAAAGTAATCAAAACGTCGACCAAAATACAGTTATTGACATTCAAGAAAATATCCAAGAGTCAATTCAAAATGAAATGCTTTCAGCACCAACAGGACAATTACAAGATAACCCTGACCCATTAAATAAAGTGAGTACTGACATAGATCAGCAACTCAAACCATCATGCCAGATTAAAAGTACTGATGTACACGAAGTATCAGCTGAACAATCACAAGATCAGCCTGATCCATCAAGTCAGCATTTAAATGCTGAAATAGATCTGGTTAAAACGTCAAACCAGATTGAAAGCGCTCTTGTACACGGCGTATTAACAGTACAAGCTGAAGCGCAATCTGAAACATCAAGTCAGAACAGTACCATCGAAGTACAAGACCTTTCTGAACCAGCAACACAGAAGGTGAGTACCGAGGTACCCGAAGAAAGCATAAGTGAGGCTGATAAACCTAAACCTAAAAATATACTCTCGGATTTGATGGAAATGTCAGGTATATTTGATGAAGACATAACACCTGAAAATGAACAAACTGCAGTTCCTGCACTTGAGGTTGTGGAATCACCTGCTCAGGTGCCAGTGCTACCATCTGTTCAGGGGCCAGTGCTACCCCCTGCTAATCCACCCATTTGCCAGGGGACAACTATAATACGGCCAATGTTGATACCCACAGCCTTCAACCATCCTCAACCTGTAGTTCCGAAAATACAATCAGCAATTGGCGAGCTAACGGCAATCACTTCCTTGTACGAACTTAAATACGCGTGCGCGAATAAAGGAATATTCTTTAAATTAGATATGGAAAATGGATACCTTATACCCATAAATGTTTGCATGAAAGGAACAATAAAACAGGTGCCACCAAAGGCGTCGGCATCGGCACTACGAAACATTGCACCTAAATCAGTGATCGATCTAACTGAAGATGATGATATACCAGAACAGCAAGGTACAGATACATCACCAGAGACTTCAACTAGCTTAAAGTCACTTTTACTCAGTAATAATTTGTCTGGTGACAATTCTGCTGCTGGGCCAGTGTCAAAATCGCCAGATTTGGCTGCTGTACCAGACCCAAAACCGTCAAATTTTTCTGGCCCAGCTAGACCGGTAAAATTGTTTAAAGCCCTGAAACCCAGTATTCTACAACGATTAAACCTAAATAAAATTAATCAAAATAGTAAAAAAATTAATAGTACTGTCTTAGACCACAAAATAAAGCGCAAGCAATTTTTAAGAAATATTAATTTGAACGCTGACCCAGACGCTGAGACGGACTGCGCAAAACCCAATGTGGTGGTGCTTATGCAGCCACACTTGAAGAAAATTACGTTGAAGCGAAAGTCCATGTATACGTATAAAGGTAAAACAAACGTAGATGGCGAACCGACTGCAACAACATCACGTACGGGACCTAACAAAGAATTCGCAACAACCATTTCATCCGATGATTCCTCTGACGATGAACCGCTAGCTAAGATAGCGAAAAGGAAGCAAGAAATTATGAATGCACCCAAGTCGGTTACTAAGGAAATTGAATCAGATTCACCAGTGGCTTACACTGACAAAGATATTGGACGGGAAGGACCAGTTGGGGAGCAGATTGAATCAGAATTACCAGTGGCTGACATTGAAAATGTTACTATGAATGACAATGAAAACATAGACAAACAAGCGCCTGTTGACAAGCAAAATGAATCAGAATTGCCAGCAAATGACGTAGAAAATGATTATATGAGTGAATCTATTTATATGAGTGATGACGACAATGTTTTCATAGACCCAGAAGCACCATTTGGATTTGTCGCAAATGATAGTAATGAAGAGGATGAGGATCACTGTATTTTAGGTGTGTAATTGGTGGACGTTGCACCCTAAATAGGGCGAAGTATTTCTTAATCCGCGGCTGCTCTATGAATCCAATAATCTAAGAGGTTAGGGTAAACATTGATTGAGCGATGCAGTGTTCTGCGACGGTAATTGTGTTTGACTTTCGCAACTTGAACCACAGGGATTTATCTAGATTTTGACAAAAATAAATCATGATGTATTTAGTGATTAAATAACCTGGCGTATTTATTTAAGTAGTGATTCTACTATTTGTCTATTATAGGATAGTGATTGTTATCAACACACAATAAGAGTGTTTTCAAAGTAAGTATTTCTAAAACTATTTCAATGGATGTCAAAGCTTGTTGTAGATGGCGTGACCATAGCTATTTTGAAATATAAAATATACTTACAGATTTCCAACCAATAACTATGCTTGAAACTAAGCTATACTAGCGCAAAAAGTTTCACATTCCATTCCAAGTTTAAACATTTACTTTACCGGTTTAGCTTAAACATTATTCTATTCTCAAATTGGACTTGTTGATCCAATATAAATCACGAAATAAGCTGTTTATGAGCGTAACTTTTTTGCTTCCTACCATATTTCTATAATTGTAGTAATTGAATGCAGTGGTTTTAATTAATTACATTCTTAAACTCATCCAATACTTTATCGCCTATTTATATTATAAGAAACAGCCCATACCACATTTAAAAAAAAAATATGAGTGTAGACATTGCGCTATTACTGCTACGTATAGAGAAGACAACGCGAACAAAATCTGTGCAAGAAGCGCGCAGTGCGGGGCGCGCGGGGGGCGGCTAACCCCGTATATATATATAGATGCTGTGGCGAGCAAGCGACTGAGTGAACTGCGGCCGGCCGACCGCACTTGAACGGAGCACAGATTTAGTTCGCGCTGTCTTCTCTATACGTAGTAGTAATAATAGCTCAAAGATTGTAGGTATAAAAATTAATGTAAGATTCAGATAGGTAGGATTAACACTAATGAGGTGTACTCGTAAGGTTTTCGGTAGAATAACTATGTGATTATTTAAAAATTAAAATGTAAATACAGGGTGTAAACAGACTCATTACGAAGCCAAGGTCAACCAAGCATTCTGTACCTCATATTTTACGCAAAAATTATTGCTGGACTTTTTTTTGGGGTGTAATATCACGTTTAACGGTAAAACTCATTGTACCGCACTTAAAACATTGTGCTGGTGGATGGATTGAATAAATCTTACATTAAAAACATGTATTTAAAAAAAAAATGTAGAAAAGTTGGAACCTTGACCCCAATATCTCCGTAACTAGAAGGTTCCCAGGTATGGTGTAGAACAAAAAAATGATCGCAAAGACAGGGAGAACAAGTGCCTTTCGGCTTCGTTAAGAGTCTTTTTACACCCTTTATGTACTATTCCTACATGTGCATATTTTCCATGAAAATATGTATTGTACTTTTTGATGAAGAGAAACATTACTGTTTCTAATTATTTCATCGGTAGATTAGACATGATGCTAATGCTTTCATATTTAAAAAATACTAAATGTACCTAATGTGTTATATGAGCGAAAATTTTTTTTGAGGATTTTTTTAAACTTGCGCCGTTTTTTTCTCAAACTATGCTTATGTAATATATAATATAGTTAATATAGTTGTAGTGCGATAGGAGTTTTACTTGTGCTGATAAATGCAAAACCTCCAGATTGGTTCACGAATTTTCAACCAACTATTTCGTATTTCAAAATCACAATTTCATGTAGGTACTACCTGTTGTTTGTCCACTACAGAAACTGATGGACGCTACCGAACAAACTAGTAGCTCAGTTTTGGGCCGACACAATTTAGATTGCCATCGACACGCTAAGATGTACATGTCCCTAACCGAGTTCACTGACGGTCGACCACTTGTGCCCTTAGGCCTAACATGCCTCAAATGGCTTACCTCCAAATCGAACAATAAACCGCTGGTATTCCAAAAGTACTTCAAATTAGATCATGAAACTTTGCATACTAACTGAACTAACTATAAAGCAGGTCTTATGTGTTTTTTTTTTTAGTCCAATCAATAGATTTTTTGTAGATCGCAATAAACCACTCATTTCGCACTATTCGGCCGCAGTGACTGACGTAACAACCGCTTTGTAGTGCAAGCTCTAATCAGCTTGCACTACAAAGCGGTTGTTACCTTAATCTAACAGGATTTCAAACGAAGTTTGAACCACCACTAATTGAGTTGCTAATTTTAAGGCCTTAATTAATACTTCTAATAAGACTAGTATTTTAATACATAAAATAAGATTTAAAATACGAGACGGCTGTTATGGTCTATTGGTTGAAAATTCGTCAACCAATCTGGAGGTCTTGCATGTGGGTCATGACCTGTGGGTCATAAGGGTGAAAAGTTGCGGTCAGGTAACTCTGTAGTACATTTTATTGACTAAAACCCGGTTTCTAAAACGAGAGTTAACCCACATTGCATAATGATCATTCAGATAGTCATTTAGCCAATCGAGGAGTTGGCGTAAATTTGTCAATTTTGTTTGCTATTTTTTGGGTTGATGTAAGTCTCAGAATCCGGGATAAGATATTAATTAATATTTAAGTGTTTTCTTGTACATGTACTTTGCATCTTTAGTTCCCTAAAATGAGGTCTATTTTTGTAGATTGTATATAAAGTTATGAATGATAGTGTATTGAATAGGTGTATTAAGAATAATAATTGTATATATAACTATTTTATCCTGATGTTGGATCTGTGTGATGTAATCCATGGATTTTCTGTGATATTATTTTAGGATAGGAATTTGTATTCAATGAATGACAAACAAGGTGTAATTGAAATGACTAAATACTGAGTCAATGTACCGTCAGGGAGATTAATTGATTAGTAAATTGTAAGTCCACATAACTAAACTGGCTCGTGACGTCAGAACTAGCTAAAAATTATACCTAGTAGTAATTATACCTATAATTCGTCGTCGTCATATCTTCGTCAATTTTGGTTTACGTAACAAAATAAAAAATACGTGTTCAATATTTTTTAGAAATCTATCTGACGGACTAATTAGTTTTTTTTTGTCGTCTCGCCTATTGTGGTTGATGAAACAGTTCAAAATATAATATATGCTTAACGTTAAATTGAGAGGGTGGCAGTCCCAAAGGCACCTAGGAAGCCGATTCCTGCCGGCTTCCCTTCGGAACGAAACCCTAGTGTGGGCTGAAGTAGTTGCTGATGCGGAAATGATGTTGAGGTCCGTCAGCGGACAGATGGCAGCTGTCACTACGCGATGGTCTCTCACACTGGGTAGCTGCAGTCCTTACACAGTTCTGTTACATATGACAGCAGCAACCGCTTATGAACCTTATTTCAACCAGGTTTAAGATCATATTGACTGATGCAAAATCAGAAATTTGTAAAAGGACCGTACCTACTGTTGGGTTAACCACTGTCTCAATTAATCGGTAGGCCAGTAAATTGGTCCACTACCTTCACCGTTGTTGGTACCGAGTTCACTGACGATCTGCAAATTTTCACCCTTATGCCTTAAGTGATAAGGTTGAAAATTGGTCGGCTGTTAGTGAATTCGAAACACTCGTGTGGAAGTGCTGTTTGTTCACTTTGTTGCAGCAATAGTTTGCTATAAAATTCTCTTGAATATTGCTTCAAAAGAGGCGTTACATACTAACGAGATATCGCCGAAACCGGTTTTTTTTGTAAATGGTGTAAATGTGATTACTGTGTGTATAAATTATATTATACAGCGCAGAATATCTGCGATTATATGTCGTGTCTTCTACATGTAAAACTGTACTGTGAAGTGGCACTTCAGAATTCTATCAAGAGTTCAAGTTATTTTTCCATTTAATGTGTAAGTATAGAAGATACCAAACAGCTGCTTAATGGATACTTTTTTGCTGCAGTTACGGTACGGTAATATAAGTAAAACAGGCAGGCCTGATCTAACAGCACATCACAATTTAATCCACCAATGTACCTATATATTTAATGTCGTGAAACTGGTGTTAATTTTATGTGTTAATAAATAATCATAGAAATGATGTCTGTGTTTCAGTTAATGTCCTTGAATTATACATACTGGAGGGTCCAAATAGTGACGTCATAAAAAGGTGATTCCTCGTGCCCAGGGGTCCCCGAAAAACCCCATGTGTGTTCTGCGATTCTTGATAATTATAGAGTTATTTTTTGTATGATGTCACTATTTGGATCTCCCTGTATAAGACATGAAATCTCACTAGTTCAATCAACTGAACAAACGAGAAAAGTAATCTCACTAGTTCAGTTAACCGAACTGGTCAACAGAACTAGTGGGAACTGGAGTTATGAACCATTAGCTCCGACCTATCGCATCAAAAAATGTACACGTTTCCGTTTGAATAGTATTCTCGTAGTCACACTCATACATCATACTAGAACATAACTTTGTTGTGTAGAACACAAGGAGACATTTCTATCAAGTTGGACTATATTTCCATCTTGACACCACTGCCCTATCTTAAATAAAACGTATGACTGAAACGGCAGAGCCGCCATCACGGATTTTAATTTTTATAACACAAAAATTTTGTCGCTATTTAGTCGCCAAATATCAGAATTGGTCTGTCACTGGTTCAAAAGATATAAGGGTTTATAGGTGGCCGATCTGGAGAGAGCCTACCCCAGCAGGGCCACATTGATATCTTAAAAACTAGGGCACCTAGCGAAGATCTGTTTTCTCCCATATTTAGTACTTAATTAGTGGCCAAGTTACAGACATAATCGGGTCTTAGTTTAGAAAATATAATGAATAGAATTATTAAGGTATAGTCCAAGAGCTTGCCAAGAGAAAATATTTCTATTAAATCTGTAATATACGTCTAGTTTTATCGGTCTAAAGTCCTTATAAATGTCCGAGAGAGATAAATTCTCTATTAAATACATGTTTTAAATTAATAAGTTATTAAAACTACTTTGAAACCATTAAACCTTTCTCTTGGTCTATTTAGTGTCAAGATGTACAGTCGCATGCAACTGTTTTAAAAAACAACACTCGAGTTCCTAATTATTCTGTAAGTTCCATAGACTTCGGCAGTATATACTAAGTCTATGGTAAGTTCCACCTTAAACTGGCTGACTTTAACTTACGTCACGGGCAACTCGTTATAAGCACCTCGTCTGTACACGCGCATCTATCTCTTTCTTGCTTAAAAATGTGTAAATGAAACGGAGCGCAGCGATCTATCTGCCAATGATTATATGCACACATTTTGTTCGATACCTAAATAATTACATATATTTATTGTAGATTTTGTTTGGTGGGTTCAAGTTATAGAATTCCTCTAGACGTCGTAGATACCTGTCTAGAAACTACTTTGAGTATTTTGTTGTTGCTTGTACCACTGTATGGGGAAATTTAATTCTTTAATATCTTTTTAATTACACACCGACTGAATCTGTCACTTGGCGACTAATTTCGACTAATTAGAGACTAAATATGGGAGAAAACAGATCTTCGCTAAGTGCCCTAGTTTTATAGATATTAACGTGGCTCAGCTGGGGTAGGCTCTCTCCAGATCGGCCACTTATAAACCCTTACAACTTTTGAACCAGTGACTGACCAAATCTGATATTTGGCGACTAAATAGCGACTAAATTTTAGTGTTGTCAACATTAAAATCCATGATGGTGGCCCTGCCAGTGTCAGTCACACAAATAAAACAATTCACATGAAAGTCAACATACTATAATAGCAAATAAATAATATTTTATCTAATGGCTACACCGAAGGCGTCGACCACAGCCTTCTCAATCTCCTTGTGAACTTGGTTGACCTCTGCCTGTGTTAGCGTGCGTTCTAGATGTCTGTATACTATGCTGTAACACAAACTGTGCTTCTTCGACTTTGGGTGAACAAACTTGTCCTTGAGTCGCACCTGAAAAAGTAATATGTTGTAAGAAAATGTCCTTTCTTGAGGAGCTGAGGTTGAGAATTGTCACACTTTTCATTCTTGTGTTTTTGGGCATATATCTATCATGGGGTTTAGGTTAGGGTTAGGGTATTTGGGAATTGGGGGAGGCCTTTGCCCAGCAGTGGGACAGCACTGGCTAACAAAAAAAAACAGGATTATCAGTCTATTCTTGGGGTTAGTCTGAGAAGAATGAAATATGGAGAAAATTGGCCCTGGGAATAAAATGGCTACAGTCTGGTGTAGCCAGGCCGAGGCAGCAGTACCTTGACGTCGACGCCCTTACGTTACATCAATAAAAGTATATAACAAGATTCCTAATGACATCAGAATGGAAGAGAATGACAAAATATTTTTAAATCGAGTCAGAAACCTATTAATTCAAAAATGCTACTATTCATTGAATGATTTTTTTAATGATGACTTCAAAATGGATTGACTTTTACTACCTTTACTTATTTATTGAATTATGCTTTTTATTTTATTGACATGTTGTATTTGATTCTTAATATCTTTTTAACATGATTGTATTCGGATTATTTTAATGACATGATGTATTTGACTTTGACTTTAATTTTATTTTATTGACATTTTGTTCTGATTATTAGCTTTGACATGATTGTATTTTGTCATTATTTTTTAGTGACACGATTTATTTGACTTCTATCTATCTATCATGGGGTATTGGTTTCCGCACTTAGTCCTTGAAGTGGACCATTGTGCGTGAGCCATGGTGGCCGATTACTCTAACCAGCCCACCTCCCTCCAGAAGCAGATTAAACTTCCCGGTCTCCTCAGGGCATCCGCAAGGGATCTTGGTGTTCCCAGGGTCTCCTCGCGAATCTTGGTAATGCCTGTGCACTCAAGGAGCACATGCGCCACCGTTTCCTCCGCCTCCATGCATGCTCTGCACAGGGGGCTGTCAGTAATACCTAGGGTGTGGAAGTGTTTATTCAGTGAACAGTGTCCGGTGATGGTCCCCGCCACCAGACTCAGGCTATCTCTGTCCAGGCGCAGAAGGCGCCTGGTCAGCTTTGTATCCAGGGATGGCATAGCTTCCTTGGATTGCCTGCATCCTGGTGTCGAGGTCCACCATTTCTCCGCTTGTATTCGGGTGTGATCTTTTAACCAGCTTCTTAGCTGCTTGAAGGGAATGGGCACAATGGGTTCGGGTCCGTAAGGTCTTGTGCTGGATCCTCTTCTGGCAAGTTCGTCAGCCGCATCGTTTCCAAGTGATCCACTGTGACCTTTGATCCATTGTAGCGTTACCGTGTTGTGATTTAGTACCGTGATGCGTTCTAGGGCCTTGTGGCATTCTAGTGTTAGTCTCGACGTGATCTGATTACTCTTTAGGGATTGAAGAACTGAGGCACTGTCGGAGAGTATTCGAATATTGGTATCTGTAACCTCCCTGGCCTCTATAGCATGTGCCGCTTGGATAATACCTACACACTCTGCTTGGTAAACAGAGTTGAGCATTCCAAGTGGTTTGGAAATCTTAATGTTTAGGTCGTCGGAGAACACCCCGACGCCTGTCCCATCATCAGTTTTTGATCCGTCAGTGTAAATCCTTAGCTCTTTTGTACCTGAGTAGTCACATAACTCCTCTATGAGCTCTATGTTGTAGTGTTTTTGGAAACAGTGGGTCTTCAGGATTCTGTCGATAGGTGATGCCATCATCGGCTGTTCTTTGATTGAATCTGCTCTGATGCGTGTGTGTTTGATTCTGGAGTCCTTGCTTAGGGTGCCGGATACTTCGAGTCTGAAAGACGCTATGGCCGCCTCCTCTCTTACGACGAGGTGTAGGGGTGGTAGCCCCAGCATCACCTGTAAGGCAGCAGTGGGGGAAGTTCTCATGCTGCCGGTGATTGCTACGCAGGCAAATCTTTGTAGTTTCTCGAGATCCTTTTGAGTCGTACTTAGGTTGGTCCTAGGCCACCAAACTAAAGAGCCGTATGTAATGATTGGTCGGATAACTGCGGTGTATAGCCAGTAGGTGATTTTGGGGCTTATGCCCCAGTTTCTCCCGAGGAGTCTCTTACACTGCCATAGGGCTATACTGGCTTTTGTGATTATGTAGTCAGTGTGTTTTGCCCAGTTCAGCTGTTTGTCCAAAAAGATACCCAGGTATTTGGTTTCAGTCGATAGGCTTAGAGTTGTCCCAAAGAAGCTTGGTAGTTGTAACGTTGCCAGCTTCCTTTTCTTTGTAAGGAGGACGAGTTCGGTTTTGGTAGGGTTCATTGCTAGTCTGTATTCCTTGCACCAGTCTTCTACTATCCTTAGGGCTTGGCGCATAAGGTTGCATAGTGTGTTTTCGTTTGTGCCGTTTATTATTATGGTCAGATCATCAGCGTAGCCACCGTATAATAGCCTCTGCTGTTGAGACGTTTGATGAGGCTGTCTACTACGAGGTTCCATAGTAGTGGCGAAAGGACACCACCCTGGGGGCAGCCCTTCGCCACTATGGCTCTAGTGGTGTCGTTTACAGTGACTTGTACGGCTCTCAGTCGGAGCATATTTGTGATCCATCCTCGCAGGGTCGAGTCCACACCGTGTTCCTCGAGGGATACGTTGATGCTATGGAAGATGGTTTTGTCAAAAGCGCCTTCTATGTCAATGAAGACGGCTAGGGAGGAGCATTTGTGGTACACTGCACATTCGATCTTGGAGATCACATTGTGCAGCGCAGATTCTGTTGATTTTCCTGAGGAATACGCGATTATTATTTGACTTTAATTTAATTTTATTTTATTGACATTTTGTTTTCATTGTTATCTTATTGACATGATTTTATCTCGATTAACTATAATTCTAATTTATTAGTTTTTTTTTTTTCTTTTTTATTCTCTATTTTAAATTTTACCTAGGAATGAATGAACTTACAAATTTTTAATTAATGAAGATTTTTTTTAAATGCTACTTACTCTAATATTATAAATTGTTGTGCCCGACAAGGTCCATGTGAACTTTATTTTAATAATAAGATCTTGTAAAACACATGTGATATGCAATAAAGACTTGACTTGAATTGAATTGAATTGATAATATAATAAAAAGACAAACAAGATGATTTACCATCTGAAGTCTCTCATGATTTTGGAAAACTAGCAAATCTTTCAAGCTGGAACCAACATGATTTTTAGAAACATGGCAATACTAGTTCTAAACTGATTCCCATTTTTATATTAAATACAAGGTTAAGATAAATATAATAACAAACCTGTTCAATAATATCACCTCCAACATCTCTGACTACATCGTAGAAGTCATTACTCATAAATGTATCTATGGTCAAGTTTGCAGGCAACCAAAATGAGATGTCATTTGTACACTGAGGGTATGACGATACAGGCTTATACGTAATCCTTGCATTTATGTCAACATTCTCAAACTGTGTCAAAAACCCTGAATCTGTACTCCACATTAACCGAATATCAGGTATTTTGTACAAAGCCATTGCGAGTCTCTCTAAGCCGAGACCAAATGCATATGCTATGGTGTTTGAAGGCCCTGCATTGACAAGAATCTCGTTTCTAACTATACCACAGCCTAAGACTTCCATCCATTTGTTATCGTAGAATATTTCAAGCTCCCAAGATGGGTGAGTGAATGGGAAATACTCTTCAACCCATCGATATTTTATATTATCACCAAATAACACTTTTGTGAGACCAATGAGATGCGTTTTTAGTTGTGTCTCCATTAATTTTGCAGCTTCTAAAGTATGGCAGCTTTGTTTCATCGGGTCATCAATGGAGTTTGTGAAGGAATGAGGATTTTTCTTGTCATAGTTTGGCTCAAATATTTCTAGATCCGGTTGTCCAGCAAAGAGTTCCTCTTTACGCTGTGATCGGACTGCGTCTACCTAAAATAGAATAGGGTTTTCATTTAAAAATGTTTGGTAAAACATACTATAGCCTCAATAAATCTGATTGTTCATGAAGCTACTTTTAAAGATTTGTTGTCAGCAGTAAGAGTTACAATACAGAGGCCACAATAGTCAGAACGCCTGAGCCTTTGAACAAAAGCGCAATCAGCCTGCATGATTCACCATAATACAATAGTTCCAAAAAGGCAACTGCTCAGATACAGATAGTCTTTTTTTTTGTTATCCTGCACTGTCCCAGGAGTATGGCAGAAGACATGCAGTGCCAACCCCAAATATGTTGGGATAAGGGCAGGAGAATGATGATCCTGAACTGTCCCACAACTGGGCAAAGGCCTCTGCCCATTCCTTGCGCTTCTCTGTGTTGTATTTCTTGTCACTAATTTGCGGAAAATACCTTTGCATACTTTCAATATTATTTCTTGAAATGAATGAATAATAGAATACACAGCATTACTTACTTGGTGGAATATAGGATAATGTGTAGAATCAATTTCATCCCTCCTATACACATCTCCGATCATCAGGAAGTTGTCCAGACCAGACCGCAACAGTTCACTCTGGTGTGCGGTCATGTGAGCCCTCAGAAGATTCCCTCTATTTACATAATAGCAGTCAGACTTCGCCCTGCTGGGGTGATCAGACGGAATCAGCAAGTCATCAAAGTTCTGCTTTGTTGTGACTATAGGAGACAAGTTATCGTAAATGCTAAACGCTGGGTGCCCTCTGTGAGTGAACGAAGAGTAAAAATAGTTAACAATTCTTTGCCTTACGATTGCTAATGGGTTATTTTTCTGCAAGTGCAGATTCTTACCCAAATATGATATAATTTTAGGTGTGACGTTAGTGTAATCGTCTGTAATGAATTCTCTGTCTTTTATTTGCACTGAAGCTACAGATTTTGCAGCTGTACTGTATTTATATTTCGACACAACAGCTGCAAGAGTGCGGTTTGTTTTCATAAGTAAATTCCTCATGATTCTTGAGCTCTTCTTCTTCTTGTCCAAGAAAATTACTTGAACTATAGAAGTCGCGTTAATGATTTCATCTAGCACGTTTTTTGAGCTAATAAATTACTAGAAATTATTTTATGAAAATTTTTAGAATCGGAATCCACGAGCCGATTATAATGCGTGTTCCAGGTATGTGTATGTATTGTGTGTGCAATGTAGGAGTTATTCTTATTTTGTAATGCGCACTTGCTCTTTTCCAAGTAATTAAAAGGTAATAGCAATGAGCAATCAAAATAGGATAAATTAAACAGTATTTTGGAACGAAATCGTTTTGACAGCAACAGATAGATAACAAAAATATTGTGTCAAGCGTGTCAAGTGTCAAATACTAGTGGTGCCTGGATTTTATCAAGTCACTGGTGATTGTTTTTTTAATTTAATTATAGTTTTTTTCGGATTCAAACAATCAAAAAAACTATAGAATACTAGGTTAACAAGCAATCTTGAAAGCTTAATCCAATCAATCTCAAAAAGCTTTGATTGTTTGGTAACCTAACCCTGCCTGTATGTTTACAGGCAGGCAGCTTTCAGAAAAATAAAAGACAGACAGCAGATAATGTCAGTCAGCTGTCACTGACAGCCTGTCAGTGTCATTTCAAATAACGTAAATCTTGGTTTGTTACGTGCTTTGGAATACAATAATTTTATGATTATTGACTTAAATACGTATAACAAAAGTGCTGAATCACATTAATTCATTAATATCAACCTAAATACAGAATGATTGGTAAGCGGCTTATGCATATCGCTCAGTTGAGTGCTGTTGGCCTGACCGGATTTTGTGTGGGACAAAATAAGGATAAATTCTGTAATTTTCTTTGGAATGACTCAATTATTGTTGATGGTAAACGAATTAAGAGCATGCCGGGCCTGCCAGTCTTTGGCACGGTCTCGGCAGCTGCTCCGTACACGGAAACCGGTGGCGCTAGAGATCGGGTAAGATTCGTATTGGTCAAGCTTTACGTGTGTCATTTTAACTCTAGTTTCTCGAGAAAATTGCTTTTGAATTCTGTTATGTGTACAAGTACATAGTCCGGGTATATAAATGTCAGCTTGCAGTTAAACCAGATATCCCAGATACCTACTCGATTTCTACTACACACACACACACACACACTGAGCCATTACCAGCCAGTCTCAGTCAACAATCCTCAGAAAAGTTTCTAATCAATAAGCACATAATTATCATTATCATTATCCACCAAAGGTTTCTTTCTTACATAATTAAAATGGTGACTCAAAAAGTCAATCAAATTTATAATTTGTTTGTAAAATTTCAGGTGTCACAAATAATGAAATATGGCTTCCCTAGTTTGGACAATGTGCGTTCCTTCGATGACTTCATACTGTCTTACGACCGCTGTAACCGAGTGCCAAACTGGGTGTTTGAGCACATCACGCAAGCTCACATTGTTAAGAACGACCAGGTGGACAGAAGCAAATGTGAATTCAAACCTGATGAGAGCATACATCCATTCTTTAGGTTAGAAATTTCCAAATTATTCAATAATATATTTAAACAAAACAAAAAACATCAAATAATTTAGCTAGTGAAGAAGAATAGAATATTTATTTATTTTTTGATATTCTAGGTGGGTAAAAATGTAGTAAAAATTAAAAATTACAACATTACAACAGGGGTTCCAACATAATTTTATGGTGGGAAAAGTTTAGTATTTTTGTAACTGCAGGCCAAAAGAAATGCAAAGTGACCTCTTAATTTGAATAAAACAATCTTTGCCAGACTAGACTGTGATCATGCATGCGCCTGAACTATAACATACTTATATGGCGTATTAGTAAGTTATAAGAAGAACCCAAACAAAAATTGTAGCTCTGACATTATTGTACATTGCTTTGTGGTGACTTAATTCCAGGTCACAGAACACAGACTACAAAGGCTCGGGGTTCGACCGTGGCCACATGGCAGCCGCTGGTAACCACCGCCTCTCTCAGAAGCATGTGGATCAGACGTTCTTCCTCACGAATATGGCTCCACAGGTAAACATATTGTTACGAGCTGGGTATGGGATAAATTAATTACTACCGATTAAACCACAAATAACTTTAATTATCACAAAACACTTAGAACTCAATCACAAGTACACTACTGATCACTATTCGCTTAGGTATCGCACTTTTACTTCACTTCGATTTGCTTCGTTGTGTAGCCAAAATCAGACTGCCTGCTCCCGCAAACACGTCGACTATTTATATGGCGACCGAACGTTCGAGAAAGATCCACGACTTCCTAGAATCTTCTAGACAATTCCATAGTGGGTCATTGTCCTTCGAGAAACTTACACAACTTGAACAAAGGAAAGAAGTAGGTACTTTATGCCCTCGGCCACGGTAATATTATAATACAGTACTCCAACTTCATACAAACGGACGAAACGCGAGCTATACCTACGCGCCTCGATCTCGGGGTGCGCTCGGGGCGCAGACAGTCACGGCCATAGAGTATAATATTATTATGGAAGGTCACGGCTGTACCGCAGTGTCGAACGGACGGTGTGTTGTTTTTTTAACAATAACCGCGCGATTTTTTCTCTAAAAATCAGTTAATATGACGAGTAGGAAATATTGTGCTGTTTTTGGTTGTATGAATTCGTCAATAACGCATCCAGACAAGTTTTTTTAAATTACCTGGAAACTGAAAGGTAAGACTATAAAATAATTTTACTTACTAGTAGGTAGGTACATAATGTGTGTCTTTTTAATGGATAAGTATTTCCTTTTATCTCACGAAAAAAAAGGTGTTTGGATTAATAAATAAAGCGAATAGAGTAACATGTTTTTTTAATTAAATCTAACCCTAAGGCAGCCCTAACGCATGTTTACGTACCGCGCGGCTGTAGGCATTTATTTCTATCATGCGGCCGAGTTACACTACTGTATTATAATATTCCCGTGCCTCGGCGTACGGTCGAAATTACAATGACAATTCCTGATGTTCTTTTGTAGGTAGTTTGCGAATTTGTACCTACATCATTCGGGACTCGTTCTACCTACCTACTACTACCTACCTTTTTGTAGGTACCTACTACCATAATTGTAGGTACGGGTACGACGTAACAATATTAACATAATGTCATACCTGTAATTCCCAAGGGTTAGGCATAGGCAACTTCTTGTGAATATGCTCTCGAGCTTTCAATTTGAAAGTGAAACGACTAGTCAACGTCCTGATACTCTGGGGGAGCGCATTCCAAAGGAAGACCGCTTGGACAAAGAAGGAGGATTTTATAAAGCCAGATCGGTGAGAAGGACAGCGTAGAAGACAGTTATTGGAGGAACGAAGATATTTGTTGTGCGCAGAGCATAAATATTGAAAATGAGAAGTCAGATAAGAAGGAGAAGTGGGTTTGTAAAGAATAGAAAACAGGGTTGTCAAAGCCGTCAATGCTCTGCGTTGCCGGATGGGCAACCACCTTAATAGCGATCGATGTGTAGATACATGATCATACTTGCGAAGATTGAAAACGAATCGAATGCAGTTATTTAGAAGTCGGTCAAGTTTATTAAGGAGTTCTGCATTCAGGTCATAGTAGCACACATCACCATAGTCAATCATGGGGAAGATTAGGGACTGTACAAGCATAGCCTTAATGTGTGATGGGAGAATATTTTTCAGCCGATAGAGCGAACGCAACGTTCCGGTGACTTTCTTGCTCACAATTGCAACCTGCTTACGCCAGTCAAGGCAAGTGTCCACATGCAAACCCAAATCCTTGACGTCAGAGCTAAACAGGATTACTGTTCTGTCAAAGCCGGACGGTGCCGAACGGTGCCACCGGTTGGTGGCACCGTTAAACCATTTAGTCTTCTCAGGCTATGGGGCCTCCCAACAATGATGGCCTGGCACTTGGTTGGGTTAACCGCCACACCGAAACGATCAGACCAGTTTTTAACTACGCGTAAATCCCGCTTTAGCTCCTCGACCGCACCGGATAAGCTGTCAACACCCGCCTGACAATGAAGCTGTAAGTCATCAGCGTAAAGATGATACGCACACTGAAGCTCGGTAGTTATGAGATCAATAAAAACAGAAAACAAAAGTGGAGATAAAATACCGCCTTGAGGGACGCCAGTTTCAAGATTACACCAGCTGGAGTAAGACTCACCAGCAAGAACTGACTGCTGACGCCCCTGAAGATAAGAAGAAAACCATTCCAACGCCTCGGGAGAGACCATGAGATAGGAGAGGATGGATAAAAGGACTTCGTGACTGACGGTATTGAAGGCATTTGAAAAATCGATCAATACTAAGACCGTAACTTTAGTGTCTTCCATTCCTCGCCTTATATCGTCAGTCACTTTAAGGAGAGCAGAAACGGTACTGTGTCTGGGCCTGAACCCGGATTGGAAAGGACTGATGAGGGAGTTTTTGTGAATGAAGTGGGAGAATTGCTTGTGTACTTTAGGCCTCGAGTACTTTGGATAAAAAAGGAAGAATGGAAATTGGACGAAAGTGACTGGGATGTGTGGGATTAGGGATCTTAGGTAGTGGTCCAACATGGGCTTTCCGCCACAGGGAAGGGAAAACACCGGAGTAAAGGGAGAAGTTAACTATATGGGAAATGGCAGGAAGGAGCTGATCAATAGCTGTCACGATCATGTGTCGACTGATGTTATCACAGCCCACGGCTTTGTATTTAATGGATAGGATAATCTTTTTGATCTCTCCCGAATCGACTGGGGTGAAGGCAAAGGGAGTAATATTAGGCCGCGTCAGACCAGCAAGGTAGTCAAGGGTTTAACATTTGGTTAGACTATCAAGGGTGGGAACAATGGAGAAACGACGATTCAGATTGTCTAAGCCAAATGTGTTAGGAAGGTCTGAATGCCGCGATCTTCCAGCGAATTTCCAGATATCAGCAGGAGAAGCAGAAATGATATTATCAAGAATGTGGCGGCGTTTAGCGTTGGATATCATTTGATTAAAACGATTGCGAGCAGTTTTGAAGAGGGTCCAATTCTCTTCCGACCGATCCTTCTTAAACCTCCGAAACGCGCGATCCCTTCGTCGCATCGCCATCCGAACTCCCCTATTCATCCATGGCGCAGGTGGGCGCTTCAGCTTGCCTCTTCTAATAGGAGCGTGGGTGCCGTACAGCTTAACTACAACATTGTTGAAAAAAGTGACTTTATCGTTGACTGTAGTGGCTTCCTCTAGGGGTGTCCAGTCAATATTAGAAGCTTCTTGTAAAAGCCTTTCACTGGTTATTTTCAAGTTATGTATACTTTCCTACTAAGGACAAGTACAAGTTACAACCGCAATGGGGATTTTTATAATTGCAACCTGCTTGTACCTTAATTTGGTATCTACCTAACTAATACAGGATTTCTTTCATCTTCTCATTGTTTTCAGGTAGGAGAAGGCTTTAACAGACATGCGTGGAATGATTTGGAGAGACATGTGCGGAACCTAACCAAAGTTTATACCAATGTGTACTGCTGCACCGGACCGCTGTACTTACCCAGGTAAAGTGACCATTCTATTGTAGTCTAAGAGTATCCATAGTAAATCTCTGTATTGAAAAATAGTGTAGTAAGCTAAGCACTGGATTTTCTGAGGATATTTTGAAGATCTACCCGTGCGGCTCGCTGTTATTATTTACTCACGAGTTGTTCACGTTTTCTTCTAAAAAAATAAGTTTAGGACCATTCCTTCAATGCCACCTTTTCATTAGCAATTGCATTAAATGAAAAGTTATGTATACTTTCCTACTAAAGATAAGCACAAGTTACAAGCTTATTTTAACTATATGAGTTCAAGCTTAAAATATCACTTTCGGGATATCTTCCGTGATTATTATAAAAAAAAAGAAGATATCCCGTAAGTGACATTTGAGTTATAAACCGTGACCACATAAAACAGTGTTAGGTAATCGCGAAAAAAAAATCAGCTGTTCCATATATTTTGACGAGTTATGCGAAAATAATTGTAGGGAACAGTGGATTTTTTTTTGCGATTCAGGGTTTGGTTCCATAGTAAAAGTTGTTCATAATGATGAGTACAATGACCGGTCGAAGTTTATCGATATCGTCCGGGAACACGGTATTTACTTCATTTTTAACTAGTGTTCCGGTTGCGTTTCCAGGAAAGAATCGGACGGCAAATCTTACGTCCGCTACCAAGTAATCGGTGCCAACACGGTAGCGGTCCCCACGCACTTTTACAAGGTGGTGGTGGCCGAAGCGAAGGACGGCTCGCTCGATATGGAGGCCTACGTCATGCCCAACCAGAAGATATCCAGTGAGACGCCTGTGGCAGCCTTCATGGTAAGTAAATGGACAATTCCGAATGCAACCGCAGACAAATCGTTATGGCAAATTGCAGAGACACGTAGAGCCCTGAAAAATCTATGGTACTTTCAGAAAAACTCAGTAATTACTTCACCCATTACTTACCGAGTTTCCTCGGAAAGCACGTTAAGCCGTTGATTCCGGCTGTCCTTTGTAGGTCGTTTAAAATCGTTACAGTGTACTATGTTGGGGTCTGCTTCCAGTCTAACCGGATGCAGCTGAATACCAGTATTTTACATGAAGTGACTGCCTATTTGACCTTTACAACCCAGTTAGTACTGGGTAATACAATACCCTTTGGTAAGTCTGGTTGTCATACTCACTCTGACTACCTGTAAAGACAATCAAAGATCTACAAATGACAACCGAGACCAATGGCTTAGCGTGCTTTCTGAAGCACGGGAGAACCTCGGTATGTAATGGATGGTTACCATCTACAGACCGGCCTTGGCAACTGCGGCTTAACTTTGAAGATCACCCGTGCAGGTGTTTTTATTTAGCCACGAGTTATGATTATTAAGCAACCGCCGCCGGCAAAACGAATAATTATTTTACATAATCGACCCGATTGGCGCAGCAGTAGTGAAGATGCCTTACGTTCTTAGGGTCCCGGGTTCGAATCCCGGTAGAAGCAAATGTTTGTGTGATGAGCATGGACATTTGTTTCCGAGTCATGAATGTTTTTATATGTATAATAAGTATGTATTTACAAACAAAAAAGTATCTATGTAGTATATCAACTATCCGGTGTCCACGACACAAGCCTCGTTGCTTTGTGTGGCACTAGATGGCGCTGTGTGCAATGACCAGCGATATTTATTTATAATATTTTTGTTAGAGACTGCACCATTGGTCTATTCTACTGGGTTCGATTCCCAGGTCGGGCAGTGTTACTGAGTTTTTCCATCAGGAATTTCTCAGTAGCAGCCTTGGAGTTTGGATTTATGTTCGGTTGATGACAATAGGGTCGCCCCCTATTATATGGGACTTAAACATAACTGGCGATATGTGGGTGTACCAACTATAAGGTACACCTCTGTCCATACCTTCGGATTACAGGCGTGATTTTATCTACATCTACACTAATATTATAAAGAGGAAAGATTTGTATTTTTGTGTGTGTGTATGTATGTTTGTAATGAATAAACTCAAAAACTACTGCGCCGATTTTAAAAATTCTTTCACCATTAGAAAGCTACATAGACCCTGAGTAATATAGGCTATATTTTATCCCTGTACCTCCACGGGAACGGGAACTACGCGGGTGAAACACGTCCGTTACTGTTATAAAATTATTTTTCTTGTTACAGGTACCACCTGAGTCAATAGAAAAGGCTGCCGGTCTTTTATTCTTTGACAAAGTACATAGAAGCAAACTGAATAGAATAAATGGTAAAAAAGTATAAAAATATTAATATTGTTTTATAAAATGTTATTTTTTTTAGAACATTATTTTAAATGTGATTTTAGATCTATTATGTTACTTCCTGTATTGTAAATAGTTTTTATTTGTAAATAAATGATAGTAATGTTATACTATGTATGATATTTAATGGTTTTACTTTTGAATTAGTTAGGATAGTTGTACCACAATACTGATATGAAGTCTACAAAGTGTTGAAATAAACAAAACGCCAGAGCATAAACGCACGCGCGTGCCCTCCATGCCAAGCCACAATTTTACCGCTAATACCTATACAAGGTTAGTTTTCAATGACCGGCCAAATTTTCAGAGATGGTTTAGAATTGATATTATTTTCGATACAATGAAAATAAAACAACTTTCTTTAAATAAAATTCATTCCTGTCCACCACAAAAAAGCGAACGTGTGGATATTGCAACAGCACAATTCAGTTCAACAACCTAGATAGGTAGCAGTTAGCACACACATACATTTTTTCGGTGCATGCACGCACACTAAGCATTGATTCCCACTAGGTTTATGATTTAGGAAATTTTTAGGACATTTTCAAATGAATGCTTTTATTACATTTTATATTTTTCGACAATAATGTTTAAAATGCACTTTTGGTTTGATATCTAGATCTTAATTTAAAATTTTAGCTGGTCATTGTAAACTAACACTGTATAAAGAATCAGGATTCCAAAACTATTTGATTATTTCGTGTTATATGCACCGCATTTTTTGTCACATTTGTGTCGTTGGCGTACAGGGCACGCGATTGCTTGTCACGTATATGTGACAATGGCGTTCAAAAAGTTTAAAGTTAAGGGCTGATGTGTTCAATCAACTGAAGTGCATATTTTTGCGGACAGGAGAGCGCTACTGCATGCTTCATGCAAAACACTGCTTCGTTGATCTAGTGGTCTTAAGTGCGACCGAGCTTGAGGTTCTGGGTTCGATTCCCGGGTCGGGCAAAGTGTAATTGGGTTTTTCCGTCAAGATTTTCTCAGTAGCAGCCGCGGAGTCCGGTTTGTGCCCGGTTGATGGAAACAGGCTCACCCCCTATTACATGGGACTCAAATATAACTGGCAAAATGTGGGTTTACTATTAAGTACACCTCTGTTTAACCGTTCGGAGATTAAAGGCGTGATGTTATGTTACGTTATACAAAATATCTTGTATAACATATTTTTATCTGCTAATAGTAGTTTCATATAAAACCCTTTCCATTGTAACTATCATAAATTGCCACAAAATCTAAATACAAACGAATCCTCATAAATTGACCTCTTGAACGGCAGAGCATAAAAGCACGCGATTGCCCTACACCAAGCTACAATTTTATCGCAAATACTTATAAAATAATAGGGATTCCAAAACTATTTAATTGTTTATTTTTTAATATAGTGCACCGCAATTTTTTTTCACAGATTTGTGTCGTTGGCGTACAGGGCACGCGCTTGCTTGTCACGTATATGTGACGTTAAAAAAGTTCATAGATAGATAGGGGTGTCTGTAGGTTGTAACCAAATAAAAGGGTTGCATGTATAAAACGTGTGTATATTAGATATAGTAACATGACAGTACTATCATAGTATGTATAAAGTGACATATATCTCGTGAGCTTAGTCTTCATCTTCGTCCGACGCGCCGTTTTGTTGCGGTTCATCGTCCACGCGAACGTCGCCCATACCTGGGAAAAAACATTAATCAATATTAATATATCAGAAAAAAAACAACTTCCAAAAAAATAAACACGAAATTGTCCAAAATAACTTTACTATCGGAAGTCGGTGATCTTGTTTGTTTTATTGAATTTTTCCACCGACTTCCGTTTCCAAAAAAAGTTTTTTGTTATACCATATTTAGCTGTTCCACATAAATTCACACACAAATGCCGGTAAAAAGGAGGTTACGTTTTCCACATAACCTCCGTTTTTAGAAGTCGGTTAACAATCAACCTTTCTTTAGTCAGAGCATTATTTTTTTTTATATTTTTTTTTTCGGATGGGAAATCATCAAATGACTTCTCCCGCTCTGGGCGGAGCAGGAGGGAGTGTCAGACTTTTACTGACTAAAACCCATCCATGTTCCTTCATCGCCCTTTGTGTTCCGGGGCCACGGTATCTCTTTCGAACAGTCCCGCAACCCCGGCAGGCATCGGTCCTTGCGGACCCCTTCCTTTTTGCTGACTCTCTTTGAGGCGCGCGTGGAACACGAACGCGCCGTCGACACGGCCTGTCGTCATGAAACGGATGGACCGCGAGCTAGCCCATAGCCCACCGTCCACAGGCCCGCGCCCACGGTGGCCGGGGGCCACGGGGTGGCCCCCGACGCCCGGGGCGTCTCCCGCGGCGGCCGGGACGCTGTGAGGTTCTCTCCCTCTCACGTTCCGCCACCCCTCCTTCTCTAGCATTACTGCTTCGCAGAAGGAGGTGACGGCGTCCCACTCCGTCTCGCTCCGGACCATGGCTTGCACCAGGGCCGGACGCGAGAGGTCGCCGCCGCCAATCGCCGCTTCGAGGACACGGCGGTGTTCCGCCCACGCGGGGCACACCTCCACCGTGTCCTCCGGTCGATCCTCGCAGTGGAAACACCCGGGCGTTTCCTCCCGCCCGATTCGGTGCAGGAACCTCCCGAAAACACCGTGTCCGGTGAGGATCTGCGTCAGGCGAAAGGTGTTGACGCCGTGGCGTCTCTCCAGCCACTCCTCAAAGAGGGGACTTATCGCCACTATCGTGGCGTGCCCTGCACGGGGTTGCGACAGTCGCTCTCTCCATGTCGCCATGAGATGCCGCCGGAAGTCTGTTCGCTGAGCGACAATTTGTCGCGGCAGCGGAGTTTCCCCCCGGCGAAGCGCCTCCCCGCGCCATTCATGCAGGCGCGCGAGGACTATCGCCTCCAGATCCCATGGCGGCAATCCGGCATGGAGGCACGCCGCCTCGCGGGCGATCGTGCGGCACCCACGGGCCAGCCTTACGGCTACCACCTTTTGGGGCGCGTTCAGGTAGTGGGCTGCACGCAGCCTCAAGGAACGCGCCCACACCGGGGCCCCGTAAAGGGCCATGGACCGCACGACAGAATAGTACTCCTGCCGTAGTTTGTTCTAGGGGCCCGCAACGCTATGTAATTTGCTTGCCTAGTTCTGTTTTGAAAACACATTGGGAGTAGTTAAGGACAGATGACCAATCGTGTTGTCATTCATTTTTAGTTTGGGCCCCTAACGAAACTTATGTCCGTAAGTGATACGGAGAGGAAACGACCGTAACTTCGGCCGAAACTACGGATTTCGTGCTTAGAGAGTAGACCTCCTGGTACAGTATACCTTAATTTTTTCATATCTCTATCAGTTGTCATCTCATTATTTATCCCCTTATATGCCATAAATATCAGTAATTTAAGAAACGTGTGAACAGGTTCATACCCTGGTCCTCGTCTTCCTCGGCGGAGTCTCCGGCCACCTCCGCGTTCTCGGCCTCCGCGCGCTCCATTTGCCGCGCGAGTTCGGCCTCGTCCGTCGCGGTCACTACCTTAGGCTGTAACACACGACAACCGTAATGGGGTAGATGACACACCAATCAATTGAGATACTTTTTAAGAGCTGTCAAAACGCGGTTCTCTCATAGATTTTGTATGGCAATAGCCAACTGTGACGTAACTGTTTTTCAACTCAATGACTCAACTATTTATTGATTTCAAAGCAACTAAAAATCTAATTTGGCAATTAATTGAAAATAAATAGGGTTTTCAGGCCCAAAATAACGTGTTTTTTTTTAGAGATAGGTGTCTTGGAATTATTGTTTTATTGTGTCTTCTACCGTATTCTTTATGTGCGAATGACAATAATAAGAGAGTGAGATAGAGGAAGTTTGAAGATGGCGGTGTGCATGTTGCTGTGTAAAGACGTTCGGACTGTTAAAAATGAAGTAAAAAGAGTTTAAAATATTTCCCATATTTATTTGAATGAAAAGTGTTGAACTTAAATGTAAATATTAGGTACTTCATAGCTGAAAGATTAAAATGGCAAGTTTGTTTCATAGCCACAGGGTGCTTCGATAGTATCATACTTGATGTCGAAGCTTACACACATAGTGTGGATTATAACATGCTGTAAATATCTTGTATTTAGGCATGTAGATATAAATATCCATTAGGGTCAAATCTAGTGGTAACGCAGTGCATTGTATCTAGAAAAATAATGAGCTTGCTATGATCAATTCAATGACAGAAATAAAATATGAAAGAGGAAAACTTGCTTCGCCGACCACAAATAGGTTCGGATAAGGGCAGAGAATGATGAACAATTCAATGACACAAAAGTGCAAATGTTGGGCATGCAGAGCTAGTCAAGTTTTATTAACTCCAAAAGGAGTTTATAAGTACCAATCCGAAGTTTGGATGTACATAGATGAATATATAAACTCACGCCTTCTGGCGTTTACTGTTTACTGTGGGTTCCCATGGGGGTAGGCAGTAACCACACAACGATATATGCTACGATCCTGCTCATACATCTTGTCATACACGCACGCCGGTTGCGAGTTGGATGTTTACCTGTTTTATGGTTATAACCCCTTCACGTCGTCAATAATACTTTTATGTATACATACGGGTGTAAAAGACCTCATCACGAAGCCGTCAACCAAGCATTCTGTACATCAAACTAAGTAACTTTACGCAAAAATTATTGCTGGGAAACGATTTTTTTGTTTGGGGTGAAAAATCATGTTTTGTGGTAGAACTCAATGTAACGCACTCAAAACATTGTGCTGATGGATAGATTGATTAGTACGGGGGTCGTAGAGGTGTTTAAAGTAAAAATCTTACATTAAAAACTTGTATTTAAAAAAAACCTTGTCAAAAAGTTGGAAATTTGACCCCCAACATCTCCGTAACTAGAAGGTTCCCAGGTATGGTGTAGAACAAAAAAATGATTGCATTGACGAGGAGAACAAGTGCCTTTCGGTTACGTTAAGAGGTGTTTTACACCCTTTATATGTTTACTGTTATCCACGTTGAATGGTAACTTTTAGTTGTATGCATTGTACTCACCGCCATCTGGACATTGAATACTCCTCCCGCGGTGTCTATGGTCTCCTTTATTTTGTCGATGGCGTCTTGCAAGGCTTTGAGACCGTCTGTTTTCTCAGGCGTTGATGTGGTCATTACTGAAAACATAACGCAGTTATAAACATAAGTAAAATGAATCCACCTGCCTAAGCAACACATGAATGACTTATATGGAACACAAGTCAGCCTCTTAGTCTTAATACTATGCTGGCTATGAAAAAGAGAATATTGTCGTGTCGTACATCACTACATATTATATTATTAGAAAACAAAGTCCCCCTTGTCGTGTCTGTCTGTTTGAACGAGATAAACTCAAAAGCTACCAAACGGATTTTCATTTGGTTTTCACCAATGGAAGCAGTGATTCATAAGGAAGGTTTACATGTATAATTCACAGACTTTGTGTAAATTAACAGATATTAGATAATTGTTGAGAGAGAATGCATCATTGCTTCACATCAGGCGAGTTGTGGCCAAACGAAAAAAGAAAATCAGCCTATACTGTTCCCTCTGCGGCGACACAGGCTTCCTCTCTGTTTGTGCGTGTTAATTTGAAACAAACTATTTATTTAAAAAAATAAAATTATTTAATGATTTTCACTTACCATACAAAGGTGGTGCAATTAGATTAATCTTGATAGGCAAGTCCACAGTGGACAACGCAAGCCCCGCTTTCAAGGCAGCGCGAACAGCGTCGATGCCCTCATAGCCATAGCAGGCACATTCTATGTCTGCGCGGATCTTCACTGCTTGTGACGTTAGCTTCCGCTTGATGTTGGCTAGTAGGACCTCTTTCGTGTTCTCGTCGAGACCACACTCGTTCAGGACTGAGGGGTCGCTGGAAAGTTGGTTTAGGAATGGTTATTTCGTACAGCGTGTAAGTGACATCGTCACGCGAACGGTTAACGCGTGTTCAGTAAACTATTCTGAAAAAAAAAACTGCTGTTTTTTAAAAAAGTGCAAATTACACAGTCAAAATGCGAATAGCAGTTTTTTTTTAAATTACCGGTAAAAAAAATCTGTGTATCATGAATAATTAAAAAATCGTTTATTTCAGAGATTTTTTGCATAGAATTAGATTAATGGAAACAAATAAATATTTTCATAGTAATTTAGTTGAAATTCATAGTTCTTCCTCTTTTCTCTTAGTTGAAATTTTTCTCTCTATCAGACAACATGGTTTTGTCTTTGAATAAGACAACATTCTGTAGGTAGCCAATGGCCACAGCATCAATCAACTCAGCTAATTTTAGATCAATGCTGGAAATAATAATAATATTAGACCTGACGTTCTTGTTGAGTAGTTTTATAGTTTAGGAGCGGTTTTAGGATAGCGTATTTTTTGGCGTATACATATAACCTCGTATTAGCTAAAGTGTGTTTGTATGTATGTACAGTACGGCTGGCGCTTATACGAGCTTATAAGCGCGTAAACGCTTGTACGAGTTGCGCGTGTGGCAAAAGCCGCACGTATACGACGCGCCTACACGTGCCACAAAAGAAAATGTTTAGGTAACCATGCAATATTGAATCATTTGATACTTACACTGCGGCCTGTTTGAAGAAGTCATAAGCTGAAGCCTTCTTCTTGTATTTCTCCTCAAACAGCCATGCGGTCCTCTTGTACAGCTCCTCTAACTGTTCAGAGCTCTCGTAGTGCAGGAGTTCTGCCACGTGACGCAGGATAGAGTTCACTGCTTTCGCTTTAGCATACCTCTCCGTACATTTGTCTATGTCTTCAGCGGATACACGACGTTTTGATAAGTCAATGTAACCTGGAATGTGAGTTTGTTTATAAATTAATTTATTGATTGGATTTTTTGGAAGAAAATTTTTATAATTTAATATAATTCAAGTGATGCTTTTAAAACTAGACAAACATAAATTCAGTTGGCTAATAGTGCAAAAAGTAGGTTCATATACAATGGTCCACTTTAAGGACTAAATGTGGAAAAAAAACCCTAACATAGAACATAGTGCAAAAAGTTAAATTAATGCATTTACTACATAAATGAATTTTCTGAATTTAAAAACAAACTGTCATTCTTCAAGGCAAACCATAAAGTTACCATGTCAAATAAACAAAATTGTGAAAGAAGTAATTTTACATTGTTAGAAAGAAATCAATTATTTAAAGTTTAACATAACAGAGTCCTAATTTCAAGTTTATAAACAAATACATTACTTTAGTATTCAAACATAACTTAGTTAATTAATTTAGCGAGTCATAAACGACACAACATAGGTGTGCTCCTGGAACATTTTAATAACTTGAGGAGAAACTTGTTGTATGTAACCTAACTTACCAAGTTTTCCTGTCACTGTTTTTCCATACAAAAATTACAACTAAAAATGAAACGATACCTTTTTCTTTGTCCACTCTGATGACGACGACGGGCTCAGTCTTGCCTACTCTGATCAACTTGTTGATGGATCTGATACGACGTCTGGACAATTCTGACAACAAGATCATGCCTTCAATGTTGTTGTATTCCAGCAGGTGGACGTAAGCACCCATCTCCGCGATGGACCTTACGTTCACCATCACTACATCTTCCACCTCCGGATACTTTTCTTGGTAAAACCGACACGAAAGTGGCATCTGAAACAATATTTAATTCATAACCTATACATTCGATTTTCTTAGTATTGTTATAACATAAAAGTGTCAGTCGGCTTATTATATTACCTTGTCTGTGTTTTTCTTGTTATTTTGCTAGTAATTTTGGGAAATAACTACAAGAATGATGAAATACAGCACTTGTTCACGTTGACGACTGAAGACAACTTTTACGTTCCGTTTTGACAAGCAAAAGATTTGTTCGGAGGAAATTTTCAATTGATACTGAGAACTGACTGACGCAACAAACTGAAGTTAAATATTAAAGCAAAGATACAAAATAGTGTCAACTGTTAAAAACATTTTTCAGTTTAAAATCATGATTGTGTCTGTATTAATATTGGCAGTGATTTCCATTTTTTTTATGAATCTTTATGCGTAATGGAGTGTACTGTGTAGTTAAAGTTGCCAATCACGAAATAGATTCGTAATAAATTTTCATCCAAAAAAAAATATAAATAAAAAAAAACAACAAATAATTATAAACAACACGGTGCACTATTTTAATTGGGAAAACCCAATAGCTGATATTGTTGCAGGTATAGGGCATAAGTATATAGCATGTTTTGATTTAACTAACAGTAACCATCGCTAGATGGCGGGACACGTTCCGAAATGATCCTGTAAGGCAAATGAGAAAGGCTGGTCAAAGCTGATTGTAGATGGCGCGTCTATAGCTTAGACCCAATCTGACCAATGAGGTCAATCTATTTTGAAATATAAAGTGACATTGGCAGATTTTCAACCAATGACGATGTTTGGTTCATGCGCTGCTAGCGCCATTAGTTCCACCAGTTGCCCACCCCATTAGAGAGCCGAAAACTCGGCTAAACTGCACCTAGACCTCTAAACAATGATATTCTAATAAACAGATATGTTATACACCTACAAAACCACCGAAAAAAGTGTTCCGCGGGGCAGAGCCAGCTCACATACTCGCAGTGACGCAGAATAAAGGCAAAACGAGCCAATTGGCCCGTTTTCGAGTCTTAACGATTGCGCGCTCACAACATATCTATTTATTAGAATATCATTGCCTCTAAACGACTAATTAGTAGACACAATAGTTAAACAATTGGCATAAATCTCCTGGAGATTTAGTAACGTACAGGAGGTTAGAGAAGGGAAAATTCTAAACAACCGGACCATTAATAGGCCAATAAAGGTAGTAATAACGAAACGCATCGGTTACAAAAAAGTAAATGTGTGACCGATCTTAATGATTTCCAAAAAACCGAGGGGCTTTATTTATTAAAAGTATTATGTTCTAATGCTTTAGACAGGGCCGAGCTCTTTGGGGCCGAGCCGCCCCGCCCCTGTGTGCGAAGTGTGCGGCGCACACAGGCGCCAAGACAATAGGGGCGCCGCCATCGAAATTATGTTTGTTATAGGTATTTACACAACAACATATTTTTTGAAAGGTTATATATCACTCGATTAAGTTGTTTAGATAGGAACAAACAAGGAGAATAATAAATGTTCCTATAGTATCGGATCAATTATATGGTTGATTCGTTGGGAACAAAAACTAGTTGATCCGTTTCAGTTGATCGGTTTAGTTGATCGGAGTGGAAAACGAGCAATAATTTTAGTCTTAATTTACAACTTTTTTTATTTTTCAGAATTTTCCCTTTACTTGTGCTGTAAGACCTTTCTTTTAACCAAAATTGACAATTCTAGGTCAACCGGAAGTACTCTATAGGTTTTGGGTCGAAGACCTATATGGTAGTTCCCGTTGACTTGGAATCACGAAATTTGGCGAGAAGCAATGTCTTACAGCACAGGTAAAGGGAAAAGTCTGAAAACTGTAAATATGTAGTAGTATAACAAAAAAAAGCGATTTTACTATTACAAACTTATTATTTACGGTTGCGTTTCATGAGAGCGAACAGCAAAGTTATGTTTGTCTTTTAAAAAGTTTGTACGGAACCCTCGGTGCGCGAGTCCGACTCGCTCTTGGCCGGTTTTTTAATAAGAATAAGTTCTAGCACTAAACAATATAAGTATAGATTGTGTGATTGTTTTGTCATTTATTTCAGTCAAAATTAACTTTATAATGAAAAAAAAGTAAGTTGAAACATGAAGATTCGTGAAAAAAAGAGGCGCTTCATAGGTTTCGCGCACAAGCGCTGTGGGGGGGGGGGGGTCGGCGCGGCCCTGGCTTTAGATAATCTACCATGTATTCGATATGAGTAACACCATCCATTAGTGAGTGTATGGTTACGTCGTTGACGTTATAATAATTAAACTGGGTCGATTCTGTAATCAACCTTAAAGAGGGCGGACAATTAAGTGAACAATGCGAACCCTGGCCTGTAACTTTGCCCCGTGGAATTGATTTAGGTATTGGGTCTATCAGAAACGTCTTCGTCTCTTCCTAGGTCATATGTAGATACTAGACTGCCCCTAACAACCCACTGACTGATTGTGTCTACCTATACCTACTTTTGTAGCTATTTAACGTACTTTTTAACACCCTTGCTCGTAAAGCTGATGTAATTCCACCGGTTTTAAATATGTAAAGCGGGTCATAAAAAACGCGTGTGTTACCAAAGCAAATAGTTAAATTATAGTCCATACAAATTCCATAACAGTATTATTTGCCATTTCAAATATGGAACTGATCGCCGCCGCACGACTCCAGCTAGTGAGCATCGTGCAGCGCGCTGTTGCTATTCAAATTTCGAACTAATCGCCGCGCTGCCAGTCAGTAGGCAGCGCTAGCGCGCTGTTAAAATGGCGGGAAAGCAACAGTGTGCATTCACAGATTGAGTTTATTTAAAATAAAAATAAAACAGTTTATTCGGTAATTTAAAAACTTGGCTGCATGCTCTAGCGTCTTTGCCAACATTTTCACGCAGCCACGGCGGAAAAGAATCCTCGCGCCATTTTTCTCAAATTTTCTTTTCTTTGTACTTGTATTGTGAATATCTTTTTCTGTTTCCTCGCAAATGTGTTAAAAAACGTCGTACGATATACGTGCGTATTGGTTATAACATGCTCGGCTCAATTACGCCCTCGCCTTCGGCTCGGGCTGAAATTCCGCCTCGCATGTTATAACCATCTTAACGCACTAATATCGTAATGTACTATTAACTCTGATCGATTCACAAATTAAAGACGTCCACTGCTGGACATAGGCCTCCCCCAAGTGTCGCCACATTGACCGGTCCCGTGCGACTCGCATCCCGCGGATTTCTGCAACCTTCACCAGGCCATCGGTCCACCTAGTGGGAGGTCTTCCAACGCAACGTCTTCCGGTTCGCGGTCGCCACTCCATCCGTTTTGCGAGCAATGTGCCACTGCCACTTTAGTTTGGCAATTCTTCGGGTTACGTCGGTAACCTTGGTTCTCTTGCGGATGTCTTCATTTCTGATTCGATCGCGCAAGGAAACTCCAAGCATAGCCCTCTCCATTGCCCTTTGGGTGACTTAAAGCCGATGCGATCGGCTGTTGATATTTATTTTACCAATCGCAGCAGTTTACTCGTGCTTAACAATTCTTAATAGCTTAGCTTTTTTCGTGTTGATTTTCATCTCAGAAACCAGATCTAAGTAGTAGCTCTAAGATAAGTAATCGAGTTTATTTTACCTATGAACTAAGTACCTACTTCAAACGATGTAGAATTTTAGGGTAGGTAAAAAACCTTCTTCGTTGACTTAACTCTAAGAAACTGGCTACATGAGACCAAAAACTTTTAAAATGCCATTAGTGTTTATTTTTAAGTTTTATATTTTTTCTAAGAGTTTTCAAAGAACACCAGTATTTTATTTATAATTTCCCAAAAATCGAGATCGGGATCGGGCGCAATGGTGAGACCTTCTTAGGTCTCATCATTCTCAAAAATTAAAATCAAAGCATTTATTAAAAGCAAAAAAGCAAAGCATATAAGCATAAATTATTTTATTTATTTTGTCTAGTTATAATAGTATTGTGTGGTGTGTATTTGTCTCTGATTATTTGATTTCCAAGTAACATTATTTTGAGTGTGTCTGATGCAAATAAATTATTAATATTATTATTATTTCAAGAAGGCCAGTTACAGGCATTTTTGAATTGTCGAAACAAAGATGACATGTAATGTAGCTACAGTCCGAGTCACAAGACATAAAAACTGTGAAAGTACTGTAGTTGCCCATTCCCTAGCGTAGATCTCTATGGAGAAGAACGGGAAAGAAACTCCATGGACACACTTTTAAATCAAAAAAATTGTTACAAAATCTTGTTAAAAAAAAAACCTTTTTAGGGTTTCGTACCTGAAGCCTTAGAAGACCTTATTACTGTCCGTCCGTCTGTCTGTCAGCGGGCTATTTGTCATGATCCGTAATAGGTAAGTAGACAATTGATTTTTTCACAGAATATGTATTTCTGTTGCCGCTATAACAACAAAAAATAAATCAAAAACTAAACGGGGCTCCCCTACTACGATGGTACGGAACCCTTCATGCGCTAGTCCGACTCACATTTAGCCGGTTTTTTGTTAGGTTTGGGTACCAATATAAAATTAATTACTAGTAAATAAAACTACATCATTGTATTGTATTGTATTGTATAACGGGCTGGTGTCCGCAACTCCACGTCAAAGCGCGTATTTTGCGTATGGGCTATAATCCACCACGCGGGCCCAGTGCGGATTGGTAGATGTCACATGTCTTCGAATTTTTGGTCCTAGGACATGCCGGTTTCCTCACGATGTTTTCCTTCACCGTTTTGAGAGCAGTGGTGATGAAATAAATTACACAAAGTAATGCCGCCTGCCTGGGTTTGAACCTACGACTTACTGTTCGTAAGTCGGGGCCGCCACCACTGGGCCACCGCTGCTCTCTAAACTACATCATACTTCCCCATTGTCCTAATGATTAATTGTTAGCAACTTATTTAATTGTTAATTAAACACGGGTTGTGTGCGTTTATCTCTCCTTCCATTAAAACCTATTAACGAATGAAATCTATCGCATTCCTTGTTGGCATGCACTCATTCTAGGAAGATGGCCTATTTAAAGATTCTCAGAGCCTTGACAGTGTGATTTAATTGAAATAATTAATGCATTATTGTGTCATCGCTTTGTCATAGACGATTTGTTCATGAATAAGTCGTGGGTTCGAAAAGGCGCATTACTTTATCTAATTTATTATATTACCACTGCTTTCAAAACGGTGACGAAAGCGGCATGTCCAAAAACCGACGATCATAATTTGTGACATCTACCAACTCGCACAATACCGCTGTGGTGAATTACAGCCCATTTTGTCTAACTGAAAAACAACAAAAAACAAAAAAATTGAACTCATGGTATGGATTTATGAAAGCTCAAAAGGCCTAAACTGACTGCGGGCTCAAGTTGGCTGCTGCAGATTCACACTAGACAAATGGAGTATCATCGACTCATCCCAAACTCAGTGAGAGAGTGGAGCCCTGTCACAAGATGTGCAGATTCTTCTGTCAAGCTGGAGTTAAGTGAGGCAAACCATAGAACTGTCCAAGTCGCTTCGTACCTACTGGTCGGACAATAATAATATTTAAGTAGTCGCCTCGAGAAGAAGAAAGAAAAATAGGTAAGAGCTTGTTTGACTTTCAAGAAAAATTGGAAATGTAGCTGGTTTGACTCTCATCAATCAAAATCACGACTGACAAAGCTTCAATAGAAAAAAATGTTCCTAAGTACCTACTAGGCAAAATATACTATCAGTTGCAATTCTGTGCAACGCCATGCGGGCGCGGAAGAATCGCACTGTTCATTCCGGTCTTCAAAAGTGCCTACCAACAATAAAGCTGATGTTATCTCAAAAGTCTAGATTGTAGACGCATTCAATCGGCGGTGTGCCTTTGATTTGTTAGTTCTTATTTAGAATTCGTTGCCCTGACTGCACTGATTGGAATTTACAGCAACTCATCATTACTTTAATAAAGTTATGAGCTCGGAAACGAAGAAAGGATCGGGTATCAGGCGCCATGTGTACTTACAAGTCTTTATTATTAAAGCTTGCCGTTGAGGTCGGCAGGAACGTCTTGTTTGACCAGCTGATGCATTTTTATTTACGAAATTTTAATTAATGCAAATTGATGGAGCTAAGAAGACAATTGACTTGCTACAGTTGCAACGTCCCCATAATCAAATCAAAAATAAGAATATGTTGATGGATTCCACATTTTTATTCGTAGGTTCTTTCAGAATTTTCATATTTCAGCCCTGGATTTTAGAACATCATGGAAGGAAAATTAGAAATATATGTAGGTATCACCACCATGGTTCATTAATGCTTTGTTCTTTTTCCGCATCAATATAAAATAATCTCATGACATTGCTCTTGATCGAAGTTTTTCCGGTAACTTTTCCAAATAAAGCCATATCATATTGGTATTCGGAATTGTGTAAGCGTGCTAGCACTGGCAGTCAAGAAAAAAAAAATAAGGAAACATTTCAACACAGTATTTTGACAGCTGAATAAAATTGGCGGGAACGTTCAAAGAGTTATTTTATTATAATTATAAGTAAATGTTTGGAAATACATAATTATAATGTTTCTGCAGCTTTTCTGTTATATATTTTTTTCTGTAACAATAAACATTTTTTTTTTTTTAAGAAATATATGCATAAGTCATTTTAGTACTAAACAAGAGAAATATGATTTCACATAACCCTGTTTTGTCGAAATTTAGGTAGGTACTTCTTTTTGTCAAGTACCGCTTTTCGGGTTACAGGGGGGAGTTGCTATGAGGAATTTGAACTAATTATTGGACTTTGTAGACCTACACGTGTAGTTATGCACTTCAATAGCGTTGGTTTGCTCTCAGAAGCTTATTAATTGATATATATCAGCGTTGGCTGTCAAATCTCAGCGGCGGTGAGCGTCGGTAGTCAGTAGGAGTGCGATAAGACGCAGCGGTTGGGTCGCGCGAGGCTGCGCGCGCACTCGTTATGCGCGAGAGTTCGTAGTTATGAGTATTATGGCGGTTTATAGGTAAGCTTTTGCATTTTTTTAACTATTTACTAAATTACTTTGTGTTTAAATCGTCAGATGGGAGCTACAAATGTTCAATGATTATAATTTTTGGATTGAATATTCAGTTTGCACCTACCCAAACTACCAAAGCTGCTTTTCTTCGAAATTTTATTTTAGTGTGTTCTTTTTTCAGTGAGTTTCCTTTTGGGTTTAATTTTTGATTTCCGGCTTATTATGATTTTTGGAATACGAATCATAATAAGCAGGAAATCAAAAACCACAGCATATATGTGCTATTGCGTGTATGAAAACCATAGAACGGAATTTCAGAGCTAGGTATATCTTTATATACAGACTAGCTTCTGCCAGTGGTTTCACCCGCGTGTATTTTGATAATTGTATTGTCCCATGGGATCTTCTACCGGGATAAATAGTATCCTATGTGTTAATCCATAATATAATATAAAAGCTATCTGTGTGCAATTTCATCCAAATCCGTTAAGTAGTTTTAGCGTGAAAGAGTAACAAACATCCTTATATCTATACTCACAAACTTTCGCGTTTATAATACTAGTAGGATTAAGTTATGGCCGGCAAAAGCATAATTACCTAATTCAAACTTAAACACCAAATTTTTGTAGGAGTGTATTGACCTCAAAAACAGCAATAATATTAAAGTATTAGTTCTTTAATTTAAAATCGATGATCTTCTGTTAATATGCGGCTCATTCATCATCATCATCATCATCAGCCTATTAATGTTCCCACTGCTGGGACACAGGCCTCCTCTCTATGAGAGGGAATGGGCTATAATCCACCACGCGGGCCCAGTGCGGATTGGTAGATGTCACATGTCTTCGAATTTTTTGGTTCTAGGACATGCCGGTTTCCTCACGATGTTTTCCTTCACCGTTTTGAGAGCAGTGGTGATGAAATAAATTACACAAAGTAATGCGCCTGTCTGGGTTCGAACCCACGACTTACTGTTCGTAAGTCGGGGCCGCTACCACTGGGCCACCGCTGCTCTCAGCGCTGCGGCTCACTACCTATATGTAACTAGCTGTTGCCCGCGACTTTGTTCGCCTGGGAATTTTGAAATGTGGGGTGAGAAAAAAAAGTTAGCCTATGCCCGGACTCATGGTATAATCTATCTCCTTGCTAAATTTCATAACGATCCGATCAGCCGATTAGTCGTGAAAAAGTAACAAACAAACGAGAGTTACCTACTTTTGCTTTTTCATGCCATTAGTATGCATAGTATGGATACTTATAGTGCAGATTTAAAAAAAATAAAACTGCATTTCGTAAGCACACACAATGTGCTATAATTCTTTAGACAAACATTCATAACACGATGATTAATGTCGTATAGCGGCACACTCGCTAAACGAAACAAATGAATTAAATGATTGTATCACATCACATCGCCGAATCATGCGCTCGTAAACTTGTAAAAATACATACATACAATTATCGTTACGTTTGCATTTCATCATTTGCGTTCATGTTTGTGAGTAATTCGCCTTTGACAGACATGTCATCAGCATGTCTTGTAGGTATGTACTTAAAACGTAGTAGTCATCATGATTTGTGGTTTTAGGGTCTGTTCCCACATCTGTCATTCCGAATTTATGTCTTGATGCTTCATTTGATAGTAGTTGGTACCAAAGAATGAAGAGAGCAAACGGAACAGACGAACCTGGTGCAGATCGGCCGGACTGGCACGAAACGATAGATTACATTTTCATATCGTTTAATGTTTTTGCTGTCCGTGATTCATTTTAAGAATTTTAACGTGATTTATATTATTATCCCATATATTTTAGGCCTCCAGTTGAGATCTAAAAACGGTAAAAGACAATTTCGAAATGACATACATGTTCTAGAACTGAAAATTCGAAGATTATCTTACATCCAACCAACTGCGTGGTGAATGGCCAACTCTTTCTACCTGAGGGACCGGTCCTTTCTCCCTGTGTACCAGCAGTGGAGACAGTAGAGACTGAAAGTGAATAAATATGCTTACCACGCTGGCTGCTGAGATGGTAGTGCCACATGGATTCAGTGCAGCCTTTAATAAAAAAACGGATCAGATAGGCTACTAACTGTTATCAAACCCCCCCCCCGTTCTGCTTCTGTAACAACGTTTACTCGGACTCAGAAGACTTACACTGCCACTTACGGGATATCTTCCATGATTTTCAATTAGTCGCGCTTCACCATGTTTTTAGTCGACATGCTATTACGTGCACCCATCGGGGGGCACGGCAGTGTCCCCGCCAAGTCGAGCTACTTTTTACGGAAATATTAGTTCAATTAAATTTGACTGCTCTAAATTACGTCCGTTTCTTTTTCGTTTTATTAGAGATAAAAAGATAGCAATAGCCTCCATACGGCAAATTCCTCCCATCATGGGAGAGGCTTATGTCCAGCAGTGGACGTTATGGGCTGTTGTAGTAGTAGTGTAGTAAGTTTAGTTTGTGCACAACACAATTGACACCATTGCAAAAAAATCCGGACATTTTTCCTTTTAAACTTTCTTTTTTCGGCAATCTGAACTAAACTTTTATATTTCTTAAAAATCCCTTTAAATTGTAAAGTGCGAACAGAGGGCTGAAAAGCCGGACATATACGGACAAATCCAGACCAATGGTAACCCTGCCCAAGAAGGGCCAAGAACCTTACTTCCAGCAACTCTATTCTTTATTTTTCTACCAAGATTCAATGAACGAGAAATGGAGAAACCAGCTTTCATTTGTTTTCATTAAGGTTCTATCTTAGGTCAACGACTGTACCTTTTTATTATGTAGGGAACAAAAAGTTTTGATACAACCACGGAATTCAGTACAGACTTAGTTTGGAACAGATATTACCCAGACGAGCGTAATTTTTCGCTCAAAATGAAAATCGAATTTGAGACTATTTATGAGCTGATTGTATACTAAAACTCCTTACATTTTCAGAGCCTCTACAGCAGTTAGCATCATATTATTTCATTGTATATAAAACACACACACACACATACACTATAACTATACTAGGTATAATGCTTACGCATCTAGTGCAAAACCGTTGCGTCGCCATCTTTATCTCTGCTGACTACTAAAAATTATTAAATGCTGTGATGTACACTGTACAAGCATCAGGGCGCAAGTATAATCCGTCTAGTGCTAATGCCTTATCAATTTCTTAGTAAAAAAAACATTAGAAGATCCTCGTAGTAAGCGCTTCTCTATGCATTAAATATTCTTGTCTGCGATTTCGTTCGCATTTTATAAGTTGCCGTTTGATTTACTTACGGCCATTTTGAATAACTTACTAGCCGGTTTCGGTAGGTTGCTATCGCTGTCTGTTTGACATTTTGCTTACTGGACGGTTAGAAACAAAACGTCGTAGAAAAGCTTTCTTTGATTTTTCTATGAATCAAGTGACAGATAGGTGACGCAGATAGGATATTCTTTGTTTATAAAAACACCGATAGCTACGGAAGATGGCACATTAACCCACAGTTATACGTAAGTAAGTTATAGAAAACGGCCGTTAGATAACCAAGGCTTGTTTATATATACTCATATAATAGTGCGTTGTCTATCTGACAAGCAGTCACGAAACCAATCCTCTTACTAGCCGAAGATGCCAAAAATATTTGCACATAATTCATCTACGAGGAATCAATTTGCTTCGTTACATTGACCTACTCAAGAGACGTCACGATACCGTTGAAAAACCCACCAAATTGGCTACTAGCCACTCATTGACTGTTGAAGGTCAACTCAAGTGGTCGGGACGCAGTTCAATTATTTGTTGACCTGGGTATATCGAGATTCGATGTCCAAAGTAGGACACGGTTGATGGTCTTATTTATTTGATGCATCGACGCTTTGGCGCCAGAGCGATAGGTTAAGGTCGGGGAAGTATCTAGATTATTCCCACAGATATAGAAATACCTAGGTAACCCAAGATCACCTACTTCGCGTACCCAGCTTCAGCATTTTACGCTTAACATGACTGCTGTCGCTGCAAGCTAATTTGTTTGAAACAATGACATTACGACTCAAGAACTTAATTCTAGACATAAAACGTAGTCTTTTTTGTATAGTAACTTGTATATTATTTAGTGACTAAATAATGCTTATACGTCACAGTAGGTAGTCAAAAAAATGGCTGTTATCATTTTATAATGAAAATGGCTGTAATCTAAGGAAAATCTATAATATCTGTGATTATTCCTAACCAAGCTGGATTGAGACCACATTTTGCCAGTTATTTTCAAGTCCCATGACAAAAGGGTCGAGTCTGTTTGCCACCTTTTGATAAACTTAAAACCCGGTTAACATATTAGTTATGATTTTTTCTGTTTTTTTCAGGTTTACTATTTTCATAATTGTGATATCATCATATCCAACCAGCAATGGACAAACAGGTGAGATTATAATTGAAACATTATATTTTAGGCAATTTAGCAGTCTATTTTAGTTTGTAGTCTTCATAACATCTAAATCACCATTAAAAACCAATTTACTTGTCAGAATTGAACAAATTGGTCTGGACCAATTCTGTCAATATCAACTGATTTCCAATTCATCTTTCCATGCATTGATTTGAGGCCATTTTGTAGCATATCATTTTGCAACTGGTAAAAAGTATTTCTTTGTCCTAGTTTGAACGGGTCAGATTTCTTAGTACTACTTATCGGGAAGTCCCAAATGAGCTACTTTTGCTTAGGTACTAACTTCCACGGACAAGCTAGTTTGTAGTTTTTATTATGGTGATTATTGGTGTTGACTTGACACAACACAAGATACATTTCAGTTTTGTCTCTATAATAAAATATAAAATGATTAAGTAAAGTTATTATTATTATTTGTTGTAAGGACATAATTGTCGTTACGCGACCGTGATCTGCTGCTATGTGCAGAGCGACAGTAGAAACGTGGAGGAAACAAGTGAAGGAGTGTCTAAACGGGCAATATTTTTGTAGCAGCGAATGCCAGCAACATTGAGAGCGAGATTACAGCCAAATTATACAATATACGACAACATTTTTAATATGGTTCGGCCATCCGACATGGTTTTAGAATGGCTGATGCATTTATTTGTGCGTTTACAAGGCAAACATACTTGCAAGTTCTACTAAGTTGTTATTTTTGAGAATATTTTAGCTAAGTATATATTCCAGTAAAAATATTGCCTTTTTAAACGCACCTAGACATGCGTCACTGGCACACGACGCCTCGCAAACCGCGCTCAAAAATCGCGTTATCAGCAGGTGATCGGTTATATTTTCAGAAAACACCACTACAGCGTCTACAGCGCGTCCCCTTGCAGACATTGCAACCTCCTGCTCCTCCAACATTTCGGGGAACGTGGACTTCCAGACCGTGGACCTGATAGGCGTGTACAATATGGACCACCTGCGCGACACCAAGGGCATCACCTTGGTACAGGGGTCACAGGACCTGCAGAGAGCCTATAGAATCGGGATCAATGTTAACTTGACACTGCCTTTGCAGTAAGTATTGATATGGTAAAGCACATAATGATAGAAGCAACGAAGACGAGGCGGTCCTCGTCTGTCAAAATCAAACACGGTTGTTTGATTTACAATATTCAAATTAAAAAAACGCCAGAGTATATTTAATTCAGAAAGTTCAATTTAATTAAATTTTTCTAACAATATTTTTTAAAACCTTTAGCGGAAATCGAAATATAAATCAGTAATTTTGATTATCATGTACGGTCGAACAAGCTATTTGGTTTACAGTTTAACCAACAAATCACATTGTAAAATTTAAATCAAATAGCTTGTTCGACCGTACATTTCTATAACCTTAATAATTTATAGCTTGCATGTATTTTTCCTACTTTCAATTTCTCCCCTGCAGTACTTTTACGGCTGCTGCAACAACAAACAACTGCAAGTTGCAAAAAACGAAAGAAAATTTGAATTTCGCGAGCTACCGTGACGCTTCCCCCTTAAGAGTCCTGTTACATTTTTTACGCAAAATCATGATTTTTGACGCAGTAATTTTCAGCAGCAGTAAGATATTTTAATTATTTGCTTATGAATAACGATAGTGCCATTCTCTTTCTTGTAAATTAGAGTTACACATTTTCATTTTTCTTTTCGTGTAATTTACTATAAATATTTTACGAACTCAGTTTGCAAGAAAAACCGTCGGCGATGGAACTTTGACGCTCAAATTCACATTGTTAGATTTAATTCTTATAAAAGCTAAAATTACTGAAAGATAAGTTGAATGTTTTACTTGTTTATTGGAGTTCTAGAATTTCTTAAATTACTTGAGTTTTCACGGAAAAAAACGTAAAGAAAGCGTAATTTAAGCCATAAATGTCTTGATTCAGCGTCCATTATATTGCAAATAAACTCAATTTTGTCAAATAAATTAATATGATATAAAACTACGATCTACAATGAATACGTTTCATTAGTTTTCGTTTGTCAATATAATAAGACAAAATTACAATAAATGAAACTGAAGTACTATAATTTTGCGTCAATTCAACTCGCTCCTCAGTCTTATGTCACTCTCGTGATCTCGTCTCTAATTTTCGTCAATAACAATCGACAATTGTCCGGAGATCGCTATTATTATCGACTCGTGTACGCCGATCGATATGATTTGATCCAGGAAGATAAAATCAAAAATTTGCGAAAAAAATGTAATAGGACTCTTAAGGTGGATGCTCCAGGGTCAAAATTTCAAGTTCATAAAGTTCGAGGAACGACTTTTACATGGTCAAAGTCATTCCTCGACCTTTATGAACTTGGAGTACAACCCTCCTAGTTCATAAAGGTCGAGGAATGACTTGACTTGATGATTTTGATGATTATAATTCTGTAACTACATATACGTCTTACAGTCGCGAACAATATTTTAATCAACATAAAACCTAGCACTGGCTTGAAAAATGAAAAAAAACGTAAGAAAATTTGAATTTCGCGGGCTACCGTGACGCTTCCTTCTTAAAGATCGTTGTGTGTTTCAAGTGTAAACCCCTTCTATCAGTGACGTCTTCCCGACGGGACTGCCACCCCGCTTCACAGTAGTGGGCACGTTCAACGCGCGCGGACAGCGACGCCCGTGGAGCCTGGTCCGGGCACGGTCAGCCTCCAGCCTGCAGTTCTCGCTCACCTTTCTGCCTGTCACCAAGAAGATTGTGGTCTTCATCGGAGGCTCCAGGGTTATGTTTAATAGTTGGGAGGTAGGTAACTGGCTTTCAATGAGGTTTGTACAGGGTTTTTGTAGTGTTGAAAGTGCATGACACATTCGAGTCCACTCCTGCTGCATAGAGTTCATGTTCCATTCCACCATACATATTGCAAGTGGACCCTCCGGTTAGGTCACTGGCAATTAGGGTTGCGCAAAAGTGAACTCACCTGGAGGGTTCCCGGCATCGCAAGTTCGATTTCACGACTTGAGTGAATCCACCTGGGGTTCCCGGCACTGCAAGTGTTAATGTGCCATTACTATTTTAAGCGGTTTAAAAAAAAAATCTAATCCAATGTAAGCTTCTGTTTCTCATAGTTATGCAGTAGCATCGATATAAGACACAATCTTTTGTAGAACAGAAAAAGTTTGTTGCGGTTTACATAAAGTCGTAGTCGAAGTCTATTTACAGCAGAAGTTGATATTTCTTTTTCAAATAATTGCAATTTTGATTTCGATTCCAGATATTCACTCCAGGTTGGCACAAGATACACGCTTCCATTTCTAACCATACGGTTCACGTTGCTGTCGACTGCGTTGAGGTAATGAAATATACTCTTGCTTAGAACATATAATCTCATTTATCGTTTACGGCTGTTAGATTCATTGCGGCCAAAAAACATAAGAAAGAAACAAAAGTTACAGACCCCAATTTTGTAACAAACTTTCAATCACAAACCGAAAGATTTTAAAGGAAATTCATAATTCATTGATCGTCGTCCAGTAGTGATAGGTTAGTTCGTATCACATAGATATGTCACAGTCAAAGCTGTTAATCAGTCAAAACTACTTTTGTCTAGTCAAAACTATTTTAACAATAACTAATATTTACTTAGAAACTTATTAGGTTGTTGGTTTTTTTTTTTTGTGATCTTTTGAAAAACATCATGTAATTCTAGGACTAGGTAATTACAACTAAGGCGTTCTATAACAACATATTTTTAATGCAGAAAACGCATTTTAACTTCATATGGGTTTTGACTGACATCCAGTCAAAAGTGGTTGTGGTTTGGTACATTTATGCACTTTATATTTCAGTTAATGCCCGAGAAGTTTAGTTCTCTCGACTTCAGCAACGCTACGTCTGTCACCATCGTGTCTAATGATGACGGGACCTCTGCACCTGTGAGTTTGCTGAAAATTTCAATTCTTTAACTTTAGCGACCCGTTCTTGCTTCGCACGGTTTTTCGTGACCCGTTCTTGCTTCGTACAGTTTTTGTGACTTCACAGAACATGGAAGATTTATTTACTTTAAGTAAGGTAAACATTAATGATTGGCACACTTAAACCTTGCGGAATAAATTTTCTTAATATTGGTGAAGACCGTATCAAAATCCGTAGCATAGTTTAGTGGAATTATGTGGTCACAGACAAGATAAGCTACTTTAGTATGTTTAAGTTTATATGCAACTCGCAAAAACAGACACATTCCTGCTACAGATCGATATACTATGAAAAAATAAATAGATTACTTTTATAAACATGCAATATACTTATTAATTGATGACTGACTAATAAATAACGTGATCAATCAGTACCTCTTACCGCTGACTTACAATTTGAGCCAGTCATAACAATCATGAGAATCGCTCCGGTTCATTTGCACGGATTTGCGGAAATCCGGCAAATATGTCATATCCGAGGTATCGGTCGGATGTGGCTACCCGGGTATTACCTGCTTTGGTTGACGTCTGACAATTTGAAATCGTATTACATTGCATAAATAAAAATTTGTGTTTACTTCATTTTGGGGGCCGTTCATCATCTTACTGGCCTGGTCCCATGTCACATGGAGTCGGCGCAACACGTTTTTTCTTCCATTCTCCCCTATCAATTGTCACGTTATCATCAATTCAATTCATTCAATTCAATTCAATTAATCCAAAAACGATTAACATCGTGTCTGAATGTCTATTTCTAAATTATATAAGAACATCAAACATACATGCAAACCATATTAAAATCATTACAATCAAATTAAAATCAGAATAAAAAAAAGAATAGAAAAAAAAAAAAAAAAAAAATTAACATCATGTGTCAATTCATAAAATACAATAAAAATGTCCATTTCAAGTCAATAAAGAAAAGAAAACTAAACTTTTTGTACTAATTTATAAATCATCAATAGAATATAGACACTTGTATAACAAGAACCGTTTAAGCGTACTCTGAAACCCACTTGTATACAAACTTGTACACACATCAAAAATGTCTAGGGATCAAGCATTTTTATGCGGATTTCTTGAGATTGAGATGTGGCTTTGTAATAAATTTATGATTTTATAAATTTATATGGATCCTTTTTGGTGCATTTCATAATTTGAATCAGGAACTCTCAATCAAATTCGAGTAAAAGATGAAAATAAGCTGTCAATATTTTCCCTATAAAAACATACAACGCATTGAAGACATTATTAGTGCTACTGTTTCCCTACTACTGATTAAAACCAACGTTATTATGGAGCGGCGACGTCATTTAAGCAGGGAAGAAATGCTCAGAGCCGTGGGAATGATAGAAGCTGGTTCCCGGCAACGTACTGTAGCTTTAGCTCTGAATACAAGTCAGAGTGTTATCAGTCGACTTTGGACATGTTACCGAAGCACTGGTACCGTGGCTGAGCGCCATGGAGGACGGTATCGCTGCACCACACGGAGACAAGACCGATACATTCAAATCTTAACTCGAAGAGCTCCAACAATAACCGCCATGATGTTAGCCGTGAGGCTTCATCACTCTTCAGGAAACTTAATTAGCGACCAAACAGTCAGAAACCGCTTGCATGAAGTGAACCTTCATTCCCGAAGACCGCTACGGGTACCACCTATAGCAATGCACAATCGTAGGATTCGATATCAATGGGCTCTTGAACACAGAAATTGGGCAGAAGAACAATGGCGTTTCGTGTGCTTTTCTGATGAGTCTCGTTTTGGTATGAGACCGGATACAAGACGTATACGACACTGGAGAACCCCTGGACGCCAACAGCGATTAAAATCCTGCCAGGAAGTCCATCCTTATAGTGGTGGAACCATCATGGTATGGGCGGGTATTTGGATCGGCGGAAGAACTGAGTTGATTTGGATCAGAGGCAACCTCAACGCTCAAATTTATGCTGAGACGATTGTATCAGACGTCATCGTTCCTCTACAAGTGCAAATCGGTCCCTTATTTCAGTTAATGCATGATAATGCACGACCGCACACCGCAAGAGTTGTAAGACAGACTCTCGCCGCAGCTAACATCAATGTCCTGCCCTGGCCTGCTCAGTCGCCAGACTTGAACCCGATTGAGCATGCATGGGATATGCTACAGAGAAGAGCTCTGCCGAATATGGAGGGTATCCAGTCGCAAGAAGACCTTTTTTTGTTGTTGCAACGAACATGGGCGGCCATTCCACAGCGTGATTTGGATGAACTCATTTTGAGTATGCCAAACCGATGTTCTTGTGTTGTTAGTGTTCGCGGTAGAAACACGGATTATTAATTGTTTAAGTTACCCAATAAAATTTTAAAGAAAACTGTTATTTCAGTCTTTTTTTCGAACTTTAATGTTAGTGGTTCAAATGTCAAAAATCCCTTTATTAGGAAAATGGCAAATTTCTTTATTAATGCAAAGGTGACTTGGTTTATCGTTACTGTGACAAACGAAAACACTTTATTTGATGAATCCTTAAAGAAAATTTTAATTAATATCAATCAGGAGAAAAGTTATTGCAAAAATATATGTTGATCCCTAGATACTTTTGATGTGTGTACTTGTCTTTTTATTTCTGTCGGCAGTTTATTGAACGTTTTTAATGATTTCTGGTAGGCGCTATACTTTGCGACGTTCAGGGGGGTTATCATGACGTCTTATAGCAGGATTGTTTTAATGTCAATCCAGTGTGAGAAAGTGACGGAGCTATAGAGGACGTCTAGCGCCTTCTCTTTCTCAGTCTGGAATAAAATTAAAACAGTCCTGCTTTAAGACGTCATGGTAGGCCACCTGGTGGGGCACTTGCTTCATCTGTAAATCTTTTCTTCTTGTACTCTCTCTCTCTTTTGCCTTTCATTTTCAGTCTCATATTCAAAGATGTACTTTGATAAGTGGCTAAGTAGGACCAAAATGTACAAGCTTGGGACTGTCAATATATTTAACTCATTAAATATATTGACAGTCAGAATCTACTCCTTTTCCCTTCATATCATTCCTCACACAATCCATCCATCTTGTCTTTGGTCTTCCTCTCCCTAGGTACAATCGTGGTCTTTTCCGCCTGATCAGTTAAACATTTTTTCACTTAAATCATGCGGAGGCGCCGAACCACGCCCCCTTAAAGTTTAGGCCTATTAGGAAAGCGTCAACTTTGGAGCGCAAAATAACAATATCTCTCGTTTGGCGTGCGTCGTCAGTGCGCTCGGCCGGTGTCTTTTATTCATTACTTCTATACTAAGTCAACGGGGTGGGGCTAGAGAGCGTTTCTATGTTGTAAGTGCAAGCAAAAATTAGGCGGGAGTGTCCTCGATAGTACAGAAAACTATACTGTTACGGTATCGTTTTCTGGGTGAAAAGCAGATTATTCATGATCCTTTATCCTAACTATTTTGGGTTCAGCTGCAGCCGAATACCATTATTTTACATGAAGCGACGGCCTATTTTGACAACACAGTCTGGCTAACACCTTTGGTAAGACTGCTGGACGACTGGCAGTCGTTGGTTCGCTATGTAAAGATGGTCATTCATCTACGGACCGTCCTCGGAAAGCGAAGCTTATTATGCAGTGATCCGTAGTGACTTTATTCAGTAACGTTTTCCTTATTATTGTTTATTATTTTCAGATAGATCTCCAATGGCTGTCGTTAAGCTGTGACCGGTATAACCTGAGTCGCGATAGCTGTGAAGAAATCGTAAGTTAAAATTGCACTGGATATTCTAACTGACATCTTTGAAGATGGCAAATAAAACTAAAATTGAGATTTTGTTAATTTTCAGGATAAACCTCAATATTTAGTAGCTACGTCGTCTCCGACAGTAAGTACACCTGAAATCAATTATAGATCACGTTGAAAAAGCCTAGAAATCTAGAGTCTACAGAAATCATGTTCAACTGTGTTGTCGAATTTTGGTATGAAAAAAAAAAACAACTTTATTTGACTAAAACTACGGTATATTATTTTATTTGTCTGTTTTTGCTTTCTTATTGAGATGCCTGGATCAATCACATCTAATACTTTACGTGCATGGTTTACTAGAGCCGCTCGGGCTTCTACTAGAGCCTTGATCATAATTCCTTACATGTACTTAACCTGGAGGGTGGCAGGAGTAAATAGTACATTGTGTATTAAGGACGCTAAGTAAGGTATACTGAGGGTTTTCTAAGTCGAGATTCGTAATGGGGTAGATAACACACCAATCAATTGAGATACATTTTAAGAGCTGTCAAAACGCGGTTCTCTCATAGATTTTGTAAGGCAATAGCCAACTGTGACGTGAACTGTAACTGTAACTGTAACTGTTGAATAAACAGTGACTGACGTCACTGTTTATTCTGACTCAATGACTCAACTATTTAATGATTTCAAAGCAACTTAAAATCGAATTTGGCAATTAATTGAAAATAAATCGGGTTTACAGGCCCAAAATAACGTGTTTTTTTTAGAGATAGGTGTCTGGGAATTATTGTTTTATGGTGTCATCTACCCTATTCCCGTACCGCCCGTGATATATACAAAGTTTTTCATAACATTTGCGAGTAAATAAATAAAATTATAGGGCAGAAAAAGTAATATGTATAAGCGAGATTGCAATAAAATTCCTGTTTAAATAACATTTTAAGACAATTTCTTAATTTCGATCAGATGTAAACTCCTTGCTTGACCCGCATGACCTGTGTGAAGTGCTACAAATTAAAAAAAAAATACTTACCGACCTTGGGCTTCATGGGAAGAAAAAGGGTCGAGGGTTTTATACGGGGCATTGCGGCCAAGTTAACCTGCATGTTATGATACTGTTTACGTGCAAGTGTGATGAAAATGCCTGTGACATACGGTCGGACAGACAGACGGACAGAACGAATCTACAAGGGCTCCGTTTTTGGCTATACCTATGGCAAACGGAACCCTACAAATAAGCTTTGCACACATGCATAACAGTCTGTGAACTGTTGAACGGGAATTGGTTTTTTTCCAAGTCTCGGATATAAGTTTTTATTGGGAAAGTTGTTTAATATTTGGGTAGGTTCACCTCCTTGAAGGATACAGGTCATACAGGTAATTAAATCGCCGACCTGTACAATAGGCTAGTTTCCACCATCAATAAATTGCAAATCTATTTAGTCTGTCAGTTAGAGTATTGGAAAATAATGGACACGTATTTTTTGTTTTTGTATATCAATGAATATTGACAGAGATAAAACGCATTAAAACTCGGCTCGGAACGCACTAAACATTATACCACGGCGCGCGGAGGCGCGGCGTGACGAATTAAATATTTTAAAAGCGTCATATCTCCGTCAATTTTGGTTTCCTTTACAAAAGTAAAATACGAGTCAAATATTTTTTGAAAGTCTAAGTGACGGACTATAATTAGATTTTTTCAGTTGACAAGCCTATTATGTAGGTATGTATAGCGCGGGTGACCTGTGTGTGTTTTACATTATGTTTTCAGTATGAGGTGGACGCGTCTCTCTTAGCCGATCCACTGGTGGCTTCCGTCTGTAACACTACATGCCCAGAAGTAAGATATTTGATGTTCATATTTATTTTACTAGTAGTCACATGCGCGACTGCTGAACAGGAGGTCCTGGGTTCGATTCCCTGGCAAAGACAAAGATATTTATTCACAGAATATATGAGTATAGTTGGTGCCAGTTAAGATGAGAATAGCGGTCATTGCCCTTTCCCTAATGTCTCTTCGTACGAACCAAAACAAATAAACCATGTATCATTTTCATTAGAAAAAATGTTGAAGATGACGATTCCATCAGACTTGAACAGGCTTATTTTTGGTTTTCAAAGTTAAGGAGTTTAATAAATGTAAGTGGGTCAATGACCGCTATTCTCATTTTAACTGGCTCTGGCACCAACCATAGCAGCCAAGGATTCTGGATTTGTGCCCGGTTGATGCCTATAGGTTCGCCCCCTATTACATGGAACTTAAACATAACTGCTGAAATGTGGGTATATTATTAGGTACCTACACTTTTGTCTAAACCTTTGGGGATTACAGGCGTGATGTTATGTTTTCATTGAGTATCTCAGTTTTTTTCGCAATAAACGAGATCAGAACTCTTTGTAAAAAAATATTTCTGTTTCAGGGTCCCATAGGACCTCGTGGATTTAAAGGAGAACAAGGGGAGAGAGGATTTACTGGTATACCGGTAAGACACATAAAAACACTTTTACATTTTCTTGCAGAAAATAAGAATTTAGTATTATGGCTTCACCCGCCAGGAGTTTGGTATTTGTCCCACAGGATCGCACTGCCGAGACAAAAAGTCCCATGTGTTAATCAATGTTTTAAATATTCTATGTGCCTCATCCAAATCCATTCAGTAGTTTTTGCGTGAAAATGTAACAAACATCCATCAATCCTCACAAACTTTCGCATTGATTATGGCTTGACTAGCTATGCCCGCGGTGTCACCCGCGTAGAGTTGTCCCACAGAATTGTACTACCCTAATAAAAGTATACTATATTTATTTATTTAAGGATCTCCAACAAAAGATATACACAAAGCATTATAAGTTAATGGAAGACACAAGGTATTAAGTAGGTGTACTCCTTCACTTATAGGAGACCACAACATGCACAATAACGTTTATAAATTAAGCCCCTAATAATTAAAATTAAAATAAATTATGTAAGTGTAAGAATGAAAAAAAAAAATTACAAATAATAAAGTATATAGAATTTGGAAACAGAGGAATTAATAATACGATTAATACAGACAATTGTAATGATACAAAAAAAAAAACCTACTTAAAACATGGATATAAATTAAAAAATTAAATAAAACATATAAATTCAATTCGATTCAATTCCTAACATTAACATATGTTAATACATGCTATATAAATAATCTATGTGCCAAATTTCATTCAAATCCGTTCAGTAGTTTTTGCTTTAAAGAGTAGAACATGGATGGATGGATGTTGGTGCTCATCCATCCTCAGGAATTTTCGCATTATAATAGTTAGTAAGAAGATAAGTTATTACGGCTTATCTCTTTTATTAAGTGTATCGTTCGATTATTTGTGGCTGATCATAGAAACTGGTTTGTTTCAGGGAATACGAGGTACGAAGGGGAGTATGGGAATCCCAGGTGTCCCCGGGTTCAATGGAACCAAGGGCGAGCCGGGACCTCCGGGGGCTATCGTCAATGTATGATATGTATTTATTTGACTCATATTTGATTGAAACACATTGACCTTATTAGTGAGGTTCTTCGGAAAGGTCAGGTTTTTAGTACTTGCAACCGGTGTGCGTGTATGACCAGATGTATGACCGTGAATGAGTCTAAAGGAGTATGTAAGGGACGTAGCAGGCGTTCTGTGGTTTGTGCCTACCCCAATGGGTAAGATAAATAAATAAATAAATATCGCTGGACATTACACACAGCGCCATCTAGTGCCACAGTATGCAACGTCGCTTGTGTCGTGGACACCAGATAGTTGGTATACTACATAGATACTTTTTGTTTGTAAATACATACTTATTATACATATAAACATCCATGACTCGGAAACAAATGTCCATGCTCATCACACAAACATTTGCTCTTACCGGGATTCGATCCCGAGACCCTAAGATCGTGACGCAGCGTAGTGACGCTGCGCCCGAATAGCGCAGTGGCAGTGGCCACTGCGCTATTCGGGTTGTCGAAAAAGAGGCGTGAGTTTATGTATTTTATTTGATTTAACAAGTAACTTAGGCTTATTAAGATATTAATAGTATTTTGTTAGTGACCTACGTTCGGGTCACTGCTATAGTTATGAGAATCACTGCTATAAACTCAATACTTTGAGAGCGGTTTAAGATAAGCATATTTTTCGTCGCGTATAAGTTCGTAACGGCTTACGCGCGTACCCGCGCTTTAAAAATGGAACTTAAATGCGCCGCAAATACGTGGCATATGAAACCGTTTTGATTCTGTTATTTTAAAAGAAAAAAGATTTACTTTGGTCAAATGATTAATTTTACTTTTATTATATTTAAAGGCATCTGGTCCAGGGTATGTTGGACCTCCAGGGGAGACAGGGCGCCGCGGACCGAAGGGAGGGAAAGGGGATATAGGGCAAAAAGGTAAATGAATTGATTTAATTGTTGAAATTATTTAGGCTCGTTTGGATCACAAATCACCATGGTATATTAACCATGGTATATGACCATGGTATTTTATGGTTAGTAGAAAATGTTTCATAACGATCTTTATTATTTTTCTAAAGACAATTATTTGTGCCGAGTATTCGTGCTAAGTTTCAAGTCTGTAAAGAAGTAAGATTTAACATTATAAACGTTTTATTTTTGTATTCAGGAGATGCCGGCTTGCCTGGATTCGCAGGAGTTCCCGGAATGAATGGAAAAGATGTGAGTTGATATCTAAATATGTATGTGCATATGAGGGGTGATTCATTACATTACAATTTTTCCGGTGAAAACAACCATTTATGAAGTGAAACATTTACAGCTATAGGTATCCCAAAAAAAGGGTTCCTAAGTTTTAATATTCTTTACTTAATAGATTATTTTTACTATTAGCACTTTCATAACCGCAGCATTAAAAACTACAATCTATTTTAGATTGTAGTTTTTAATGCTGCGGTTATGAAAGTGCGCAGTGCGTAATGCGTATTTTGGCGGCCAAAATATATATATATATATATAAATATATATATATATCTATCATGCTATTTCACTCTCACAGTATAACGAGCGAGTGAGAGGTAATGATGGCGCTGGTTACAGTGGTTATACATTGTGATGTTTGATGTAATGTTCAGGGTTTGCCTGGCCTACCAGGGCTTGTTGGACCTCCCGGCGAACGCGGCTTCCCTGGGCCTCCAGGACCTGCAACTAGCATTAATGCCTCGCTCATACATGGTAAGTTAATAAGTTTATTTTGACTCACTTACGGCCATTTTCAATAACTTACTAACAGGGATATCTTTGTTTGACATTTAGCTTACGGACGGTTAGAAACAATCGACACTCAAAAGCTTTTTTTGATTTATCTATGAATCTGACAGGTAGGTGACGCGGATAGGATAAAATAAATATAAATAAATATCGCAGGACATTTTGCAGGATATTTCAAGTTAACTTTGTTTAGGTATAGAAACACCGATAGCTACGAGACCTAGGCATAGTAACTGATAGTTATACGTAAGTAAGTAATAGAAAATAGCCTTTAGACGATTCTCATACGACATGAATTGATTTGAATTAATTTAGTTTTCTGAAAAATATCAACATTTTGTCTATACCATGTGATTGTGCGTAATTTACAGGGTGTAAACGGACCCTTCACTATGCCGTCAACCAAGCATTCTGTACATCAAACTAAGTAACTGTATGCATTTTTTTTTTTTTTTGAGTTTTATGTACGTATAAACTCAATGTAACGCACTCAAACCATTGTGCTGATGGACGCATTTAATAGTAATCGGCTTATGGAGGTATTTAAAGTAAAGTTATGACCTTAAAAACTAGTTTTTGAAAAATAAAAACACTTTGTAAAAAAGTTGAAACTTTGACCACCAATATCTCCGTAACTAGAAGGTTCCCAGGTATGGTGTAGAACAAAAAAAATATCGCAATGACGGGGAGAACAAGTGTCTTTCGACTTCGTTAAGAAGTATTTTACACCCTTTATATTAGGAAGAACATGTGCTTGGTTTTCACCCTTGTCTTCAATATTGCAAGGTGCTAAAGGAGCTCCGGGTGCTCCGGGTGCTCCGGGGCGGGACGGCAGGCCGGGGGACCTCGGCTTGCGAGGCGCTCCGGGACACGACGGTGCTGTGGTAATGTTGCCCATTCTTACAAATGCTTTTTCATCTATGGGGGCTACAGGAGCTTAATGCGAGTTTTATAATGCAAAAAGCATATGATTCACTGCAATAAACAAATCAGAAAAATATATAATATTCTTCAGGATATATGCTAGTACGATAGTGTTTTGAAAACATAAAACAACAAATTTTACTCGATAAAAAAAAATAACCAACTTATCTCTAAAAAAATCATTTAGCGAGCAAAAACCATACAATTTTTTTGGGAAATAATTCTACAAGCAACATATTAGCATCATAGTGTTTTATTTTTTAGTCCAATCAATAGATTTTTTTGTAAATCGCAAAACCACTCATTTCGCACTATTCAGCCCGCAGTGACTGACGTAACAACCGCTTTGTCGTGCAAGCTGATTAGAACTTTATTCTAACAGTATTTCAAACGAAGTTTGAACCACCACAAATAGAGTTGCTAATTTTAGCTCCTTTATTCGCCTTAAATCAAACTCAATAAATGCATGCAAATATTAAGTGTCCGAATCCTAGTGTCATTGAGATTTCCTTCAAGATGAAACGGCATGGATTTTTGCAGTCGGTAAAGGGGCAAGCTGAAGGTCGTTTGGATAAAGTACGCAAAGAACGGGGAAGCGTGGCAGAAATAAAAAAGAGCCCTATACTCGGTAGTGGGTGATTCTGGGCTGATATAATGATCATGAAAGGAGCAAACCAAATGCGGGAAGTTGTAGTGTGTGTCGTGTGCGTGTGGCAAATGCGGGAAGTTGTAGTGTGAGTGTCGTGTGCGTGTGGCAAATGCGGGAAGTTGTAGTGTGAGTGTCGTGTGCGTGTGGCAAATGCGGGAAGTTGTAGTGTGAGTATCGTGTGCGTGTGGTACACACACGACACTCACACTACAACTTCCCGCATTTGGTTTGCACAACATGCGCACGCATTTAGTCTCGTGCATGCTCATCCCTTGTTACATAGCTGGTGAAACGGAGGTGTAAATACTGTACACATACAGTATACTGTATACAGACGTGTATGTACAGATGCCAGTACATCAAGCTACTACAATCTGTCAAATTTCTTTAATAGATTTTCAACTTTATCGCTAAATCATTAGGTTCAAGGTAGATTGAGAAAATGTTCCTGTCTGTGCATACAAAAAGGAGTTCCCATTCACATGTATACTTTTCAGGGTCAACCAGGACCTCAAGGTTTCATAGGACTGCAAGGCTTGCCAGGCAACATGGGCCCGCCGGGCTTATCAGGCCCAGAGGGGAAGAGGGGCTTCGATGGACTACCGGTATATATTTTGCATCCTTTATTTATTTCTTCAAAAAATTAATTATATTTTTATTTTTAATATAGAGAAAAAAATATAAAAAAAAAACCATTAAAATCATAAAATGACTGTATTTTGAAGATAATGCTTAATATTGCTACATTATTTTTTTCGGCATGTTTCCTTTAATTTTAACAGCATCTGACAGGTAAAATGTAAAAATATGCCAAAGATACCTGCAAAAAAGCATCAAAATTCAAATAGCGTTCATTGACTTAATGCATGTAGAACGGTAGTTTTGAATTTTTAAAAAATTGAAATTAAAAAAAGGCTCAGTCGTACTACTGGAACAGTACTCGGTTTTCAAGAAATAAATGACAATATCTCGTCGAAGTAAATAAAAAAATAATAATTTAGTAGTATATATTCAATATATTTATGTATATATTACAATTTTATGTTGCATATTTTGGCACTTTTGTTGCAAGTTTTGAGCATTTATTATGCATATTTTGGCGAATTTAAGCCGAATTTAAGCATTTATGTATAATCCGGGTTTTAGTCATTTCATTAGAAAAAAACAGCTGTTTGATTAATCTACTTAATCCTTTCAGGGTCCGGAAGGCCCTCCGGGAGTGCCAGGCCCCCCCGGTCGTCCTGGGTCCGCAGCTGCATCCTCACAACAGATCTCCATCCCAGGACCGCCGGGGCCTCAGGGACCATTCGGACAGGTAATCACCATGCTAAGATTTTTTTGTAGGTACGGATAACTAGTACGTCACAAGTACTACGAAAACTGTTCAGAAATAAACTCCTTAAGGCCGCGTTCCCACTAAGTCATGACGATTAATTTATCGTTGGTTTTTAGTTGGCAAAAGTCGTGGACGAGAATAATCACGTCGTCCTGTATGTGAACACCTTCATTTAAATACACAAGCCACGATACATAAAACTACACGATTATCTGTCGTCACGACAAAGTAGGAACGCGGCTTATGAGGTATGGCTAGTGGCGACGTTTGATCGCAACTTTTGATCTCTGCCTGGAAAATAAAACCAGACCAAAAAAAATTTTTTTTTACTCTTTAATTTATAAACAAATACATACCGTGCCTCTGTTTCAATATTTTTCATAATTTTAGTAAAATGATTATTATAATAAATATTTTAATCATAATTCATCCACATTTTTTTTTATTAATATTAAAAAAATGCATAAAAAATAACTAGATACTCTGCGTGCGACTTGTTTGGGATATCATCACAGGTAAGGTAAAATCAAATCAGACGCTTCACTTTTTTAAATTTTATTTTGAGAGAAGCGTCTAATTTTGGCATAATCGGCATTACGTCTGGCACTCCGCTGGTACTAGGGTAATGGTAGTATCATCTCGAATAGGGTAAATGCATGTTTTTTCTTTATCACTCTAAACAAAGCGTATTATCAGAAATAGCAAAGTGATTTTTTTTATTAAAATCTATAAAAATACTAACTTGTAAGCATTTGAAACTGCTGTTTAGACAGAGAGATCCGATACAGCGAATGCCGTCATTCGCTGCATCGACGCACAAAATCCATAATAAATTTCGTTTATCTAGAAAGAGATAGAAACTAAAGTTTAAATGGTTATAACTTTTGTGTTGTTTGGCTGATTTATGTCTTGTTTTCTCTTTTTGTCATTATTTTTATAGTACTTTAACATTCCGTAAAGAAAAAAAAAAAAATTATGCATATACCCTATTGTGTCAATGTGTTTTCAGAAAGGAGAGGCAGGCTTCCCCGGGCTGCCTGGCAGGCCCGGCGTGGACGGACTGCCTGGGGCTCCAGGAGAGAGGGGATTCCCAGGGCTGCCCGGGTTACCGGCACCCACCAGCTATGTACAAGAGGTATGTGTAGTTCAGCCTACCAAAGAATGGGAATAGTCGGTGGTGACCCAGAGGTAACGGCTGCGAGTTACGGCTGCAGGTCGTAGGTTACTTTCTAATTATTTCATCACCGCTGTTCTCAAAACGGTGAAGGAAAACATCGTGAGGATACCAGCAAATTTTAGAACCAAAAATGTGAACTTTGAGTCATTTGCCGATTCGCATCTCTCCTCACAAAAAAAAGGTCTGTGTCAGTGGGAACGCTATTGGCTGATTATGCCACAATGATTATTTTTTGTGACTACGCAATTTTTCGTGCATTTAGCCAATGTCATGTTATACGACGCGACTTGCAACTTGTACTCACGAGTAGGAAACAAGTGAAGCACGCTCCTGTCGCTTGAAGCAATGAGGGATTTTCTTTTTCAACTCTTTCCTAGTCGGTTAATAGATGGCGCTGAACTTGGTAAGTTACTGCAAGGAACGGAACGTCACATTATTTCACTTGGATGTAATGGTTATATTCGGAAGCATCCGCAAACGAAAGTGTAAGTCAACGAGCGTATGTGACGTGACGCAATGTTTTTTTTTTCAAGCGTTTTCGCTTTGGCACCTAGTAACGTAGTCAGTTTAACGCCATCTACCGAGTTCTTGGATACTATTTTTTCTTTAAATACTCAAACAGAAAACCTGTCATTCGCATCGGCTGAAGCCGGGAACGGGGTGAAAGTGAGATAGTTACCTGTGAGACCGAGCTCAGCTGGGTTTCCCAGATATGAGACCTAACTACATAGATCGATTTTTCACCCACGTAAACCCCTGTATTGCAACTTTCATCAAAATCCTTAGAGCCGTTTTTGAAAACGTGATCTATAGTCCCCGTGGTCTATAGTATAGTGTAGTCTGCTAATATTATAAAGAGATAATTTGTTTAAATAAATAAATAAATAAATATCGCTGGACATTAACACACAGCGCCATCTAATCTAGTGCCACACTAAGCAACGAGGCTTGTGTCGTGGACACCAGATAGTTGATATACTACATAGATACTTTTTGTTTGTAAATACATACTTATTATACATATAAACATTCATGACTCGGAAACAAATTTCCATGCTCATCACACAAACATTTGCTCCAACCGGCATTCGACCCCGGGACCCTTAGAACGTAAGGCAGCCTCACTACCGCTACGCCATTCGGGTCGTCGGGGTTTGTAAGTTTGTTATGGTCTACTTGTTACTGTTCCAGGCACCTTCAATCTCTGAAGCTGAAATAAGGAACATTTGCGAAGACATTATTAAAGGTCAGTATTATTTTTAGATATTGTTGCCTGTCCGTGAAAAGTAATACATTTTTTTGCCCAAAAAGATATGCGTTCCAAATTGTACTTACATAATGCCAAAAGGCATTCTTAACCAGTCGACATAAGTTCGCCCTAAGTATAAAATAATAATGCTAAGATTAAACACACATAAATAGTTAATAGTTATTTATGCAACTGTTTTAATACCTAATTATGTACAGTTGCTTAAAAGACTTTATCTACATCCATGATATGAATCCTCCATAAAAGGTTCTGAAACCATAAGGTGTTAAGTGCTGTAAGAAGTCTATGTAAATTCATGGAAAGTTTAATTGCTGAGTATTTAATACAAACAAACCATGTATAGGTACTTAATAATATAATTATTTTCATTTTGGATTGTACATTTATTAAAATGCACTAAGCTAGTATCATTCAGTTTTGGTAAACAACAAAGTATACGAACATAATGCAATACTAATATCGAACAAAAATGGCGGGATACGACGTGAATTCGAATTAACCTATAAGTTTTTTTTATTACAGCGCTGTGGTAGTGAATCGCACGTGCTAGACAATGTTCTTTTTTTAAAACGAGTTGCATAATGAAATTTAGTACAACATTATAACACCCGTTTGGATGTTATAATGGTTATTATGACACTGGCTGTTTTAATGATGGCAATAAGCTAACTGTCTCAGATACTTTTATAGAGGATTTATAGCATGGTTGTAGATAAATAAATAAACAACATTTGCGTCCACAGTTCGTCTAGGAGAGCTTGCGTTAAGTCTCCCGATGCAGACGAACACTATAGTTGGGAAGCGAGGACATCCGGGCAGACCGGGACCGCCTGGACCCCCAGGTAACAATCATGCATACTACTTGATATACTTTTTTAAAATTGCTGTTATGCTTCGGACCGAGTTGGAAATATTATATCTTTGCTACACAAATTAACTGCCTAAAGTCAAAGTCAAAAGTCAGAGTCAAAAGTCAGAGTCAAAAGTCAGAGTCAAAAGTCAGAGTCAAAGTCAAAAGTCAGAGTCAAAAGTCAGAGTCAAAGTCAAAAGTCAGAGTCAAAGGTCAAAAGTCAAAAGTCAAAGTTAAAAGTAAGTCAAAATTATTTATTTATATATAGTTAACCAGTTCACTTCAAATTCTGCTGCTAGTTATTTTTTATTCAATCTCCAGGAATACAAGGCGACTCCGGAGAGCCAGGGCCGCGAGGATACCCTGGGGAGACAGGGGATACAGGCAAGAGCGGCAGCCCCGGCCCTGCAGGAGACAAGGGGGACAAGGGCGACAGGGGCCCACAGGGCGTCGGCCTGCAGGGGCCCGAGGGACCCAGGGGATTAATAGGTAATGTAGCAATTTCACCGGTTTTTCTAAGATTGAAGTGGGTTAATTCGAGGAGGAGCTCGTGGCTAAATAGTAACAACCACTCGGGTCGATCTTCAGGTTAAGCCCCGCTTGCAAATGTTGGTCCGTGGATGCGTGACCACCCATTACATACCGAGTTTCCTTGTGCCTCGGAAAGCACGTTAAACCGTTGGTTCAGACGATCAATTGTAGATCTGCCGCCGAGGCCGGCCCAGAAAGCGGTAGCGAGACGACCTAGATGCGCACCGCGAAGGATGCATTGCATTGGTTGAGGTGGCGCGAGAAAAGAACTCGTGGATGGAATTGGGGTCCCAGCCCTTGCCCAGCGGTGGGACAGCATAGGCTAACCAAAAATAAAATCGGTTGGGGCTGTATCGGTGCACATGACCGTTAACGTGAAACGTCTATATCAGCGAGTCGCTTTTAGTGTTTAAGATTGAAAGATTGAATGCTTGATTGATTGTTTGGATTGTTTGTGTTTGATTTAAAAAAAAATCAAGACTTGTTGGTTATTTTTTTATTTAAATCGATTGGTCTAACCGAACTCTGTAAATATACCAAAAGAATCACCGCGCTATCACGTGTGAGTCGTGAGTTATACTGAACAGAATCCAGTGAGAGCGTGTAAAACTGTGATAATTATTAAAATGAAATCATTCCTGTTTACCTTGTTTACAGGTCCCATGGGTCCATCGGGTCATCCAGGCAGAACCGGGGACAGAGGAGATCCAGGACGAGAAGGTATTATAAAGGGTGTAAAAAGACCCTTAACGAAGTCGAAAGACACTTGTTCTCCCCGTCATTGCGATATTTTTTTTGTTCTACATCATACCTGGGAACCTTTGAGTTACGGAGATGTTGGGGGTCAAAGATCTAACTTTTCACATTTTTTTTTTAAATACATGTTTTTAATGTACGAAATTTACTTTAAACATCTCCACGACCTCCGTACTATTCAATCCATCCACCGGCACAATGTTTTGAGTGCGTTACATTGAGTTTTACCGCAAAACGTGATTTTTCACCCCAAAAAAGAAGTCCTTTCCCAGCAATAAGTTTTGCGTAAAGTTACTTAGTTTGTTGTACAGAATGCTTGGTTGACGGTTTCGTGAAGGATCTGTTTACACCTTGTATAAAAAATACATAAATGGACGAGGAAATCAATAAATCTTATAATTATGATAGTTATTAATTATTCTTGTCTTGATTAATTTTCATTTTTCAGGATCGATGGGCCCCCGCGGCCATCCAGGATTGCGAGGGACCTGCGAATGTCCTTTAACATACTACGCATACTCCCCGCAAGGACTTAGCAAGGGGCCCTGACCAACCAGGAGAAAAACTTGTGTACTTAATAAAACTATGAAAACTGAATATGTTCTTTTTTATGATTTTTTAGAAAGAGAAATTTGTTTTTAAAAAAAATTCAATATTTTAAATAAAAAATAATTTAATAAAAATACACCAAAACGTAAAATATACTGTCTCTAAATCATCTCTAAATACAAGAAATTGTATCCATACTTTATTTTATAAAAACAATGTAGGATTGCTATGATTTCCATAGATTTACAAAATGTAACTTGATATACAGCCGCCATTACTGTTGATGACGTCACAAGATGGCGTCAGACGTTAGTGGGTTCTATTTCGTGTACTGCTTCGATGTCTGCTTTGCAGAAGAAACATTGCTTGCTGTTTAGTAGGTGCTGCATTACACAAGCCCTAGGACAAAGAATATTGAAGTTTAAGTCAAGACACCAGAACTTTATCCAGTCTCAGTAAGCAGGTTGTGGTCAGATAGGCACTCGCTCAGAATGTGTAAATAAAAATAATAATACCAGCCTATTATTGTCCCACTGCTGGGCAAAGGCCTCTTCTCATACAGAGAAGGCACGAGCATTGACCACCACGTTAACGCCACGCTAATATAAGTCTGAAATCGCCAACCCGTCTTGACATCAAATAATAAAAATAAAAAAAATCGTGAGCCGTCACGGGACGTCTGGCAGATGAGAAACATCGAAATTATTTTGTACAAGTAATATGCATAAAAGAACATTACGACAGGAACAAATATGGCTTAGTGAACTAGTGAACAAATAAAATATTACTAATTTTGCCCTGAGAACGATGACTGTTTATTTAATAATCATTTCTTTTCATTAAATACAATAATTAAATAAAAACAGAATGACTCGATTCACAAAACAAAATCCTTAGACTAGGATCGAACTCGAAGTCACGAGATTGTAACCCAGCGCTGTGCCCCGAGACCAGCTGGCTTGAAGTAAACCATGGCGAATATGATCTTATGCTGCTTTAACAGGTCGGTAATGTTCGGGATTGTTCGGGCCGGGTTGACAACTTGACAGTTGGCAACGCGTTGTCACGGCCATGCGTCGCCACGCCAGTTTTTGGTTTTACCCGCGCCTATAGATTTTTCACATCAAAAAATAAAGGAGGCTCTCCTACGATGGCGCGGTACCCTTCATGCATGAGTCCAACTCGCACTTGGCCGATTTTTAATAAGTTGGTTGCAATTTTATTTTTAACAAACCTGCAAGAATGATGTCCACAAGGAGTAAAGGCAGTGTCCGCAGGCCTAGCGTAGCAGATGGTGCACAACAGGTCGGACTGCGCTCCGCTTGAGCCCGGGGATTTTACCAACACGGTAGCCTCTCGAGCTACGCGCAGACGTTCTGCTACTAACTCTAGAGCTTTTAATTCTTCCAGTTTTACGTCATCTGGATCTAGAATAGACAAAATTTGTCTCTTAGCAGTCCTTGAAATTTGGATACTCAAAATCAAAATCAAAGCATTTATTTCAAGTAAGCCAGTTACAGGCACTTTTGAATTGTCGAAACAAAGATGAAAATTAAATGTAGCTACAGTCCCAGTCACAAGACATAAAAACTGTGAAAGTACTGTAGTTGCCCATTCCCTAGCGTAGATCTCTATGGAGAAGAACGGGCAAGAAACTCCATGGACACTCTTTTAAATCAGAATATTGTTACAAAATCTTGGTTACATCATTCATGTTGAGATGGTATATTATGTGAGAACAATGTAGCAAGATGTGCACGTTAAAAGTATCCACAGCAAAAACACACAAACAAAAAAAAAATACAATTCAAAACAATTCATTCAAATAAGCCATGGCAACTAAGAGATGACCAGTCACAACTGACAGCGCCCGTTCACGGCCATGACGCATGGATCAGCACCATTCAACTCAACCATTTTGAAGGGAACTAAATGATCCGACACATGCGCCACCATCAGCGAGACATTAGAGTGAGCATGACATACTCTAAACCGCCAGGGCACATTTAAGTCAAGAAAAGACGTAGGTTTCCAGTGAATGATAGCTTTCTAGTACATAGTACTCACACAATATGGGCTATGCATTTATATAATACTAAAGAGATTGAATCTATACAATGCAAAGATAGTTGTACAATCTTCAGCAGCTCCAACAATACATTTTAAGCTATCAATTTATGTGCCCCTGTCCTTGTGGAGCAGGACCAGCATTGAGCCAAGCATTTTTATCAGTGATGTAATCGCTCAAATTGTTATATGCTTGCTTACATAGTGTGCGTTTAATGCATGTTTTAAATTTCGTCTCATTCAGTTCAAGAATACTTTGTGGAATTTTATTATAGCATCTCAAACAGTACCCCATGAAAGATGAGTCTACTTTAGCGAGTCTGAAACCTGGCTGAACTAGTTGGTCCCTATTTCTAGTACTGTAATTATGTCTGTCACCCCTTTTACCAAAAAGGTGCAGATTTTTTCTGACGTACATTATGTTTTCGTAGATGTATTGACAATGTACCGTCATGATGCCAATATCCTTAAACAGTTCCCTTAGAGAATCGCGCCTACGAAGATTATACCGGATTTACTTTAGCTTCACACCGGTTGAATAAATAGATTGCTTATTAACATCATCATCACTCAGAACATAACGCCTGTAATCCCAGAAAGGCTAGGCAGAGGTGCACCTAATAGTACCGACACTCACATTTCGCCGGTTATGTTTTCAGTCCCATGTAATAAGGCGAACCTATTGCACTGAGGAATTTCTGATAGAAAAGCCCAAATATATTATTATAAATAGATTAAATATGGCTAGCACCGCAAATAATGTACTTATTTCAAACATAGTTCTGCCTTTAACAATCTTTTGAAGATAACAGATTAACAGAGACAGATTATAAAGCACATGTAAACAGGTATTGATCGCGAATTTTACCGCACTATTATAAGAGAATGGTTCGGGAAGCGATTGAGATCAAGTAGTATCCTAATTTCAATCGCGAAGACGGCTTCAGACTCTCTCCCGCTTGGAATCCAGTGATCAATAGGTGTACTCGTCAAGTGAAAGAAATACGGACACTGTTAGTGTAGTGTGCTGTCCTAGTGTGAACCGGTTTTTTTTTTTTTTTCGGATGGTAAATCGTCAAATGACTTCTTCCGCTTTGGGCGGAGCAGGAGGGAGTGTCAGACTTTTACTGACTAAAACCCATCCATGTTCCTTCATCGCCCTTTGTGTTCCGGGGTCACGGTATCTCTTTCGAACAGTCCCGCAACCCCGGGGCAGGCATTGGTCCCTTCCTATTGCTGACTCTCTTTGAGGTGCGCGTGGAACACGAACGCGCCGTCGACACGGCCTGTCGTCATGAGACGGACGGACGGCGAGCTAGCCCATAGCCAACCGTCCACAGGCCCGCGGTGTGAACCGGCTCTAATTAACATTTATGAAGATCAAGTGAGGGTATTTGAATAAACCTTCGCTTTGCTATGGCGGTACCTCCAATACTTCAGTCTTCCCGCGACCACGGCTGGTGCAATCCGGTCAAAACGTCGGGTTTATATTAAAGGTAAAATTTGCGATAAATACCCGTTTATATGTGCTTTATAAAGTGTTCCGTAGGGCTATTACGTTTCTCTGCTGGCAGCTCAAAACGATAGTAACTGGGCTCAGTGTCCATCAATTAACTATCAAAAGGTTAGTTTCGTATTATGTATGACTAGTCGCGATCAAATATGTCGTCATTGGTTGTCATCGTGGCTGATAGTCACCGTAACTCATTTTGATAGACGCTTTCGCATCGATACTTACATTATTTCGATTATGTAAGCATAGTGGACAACAAATTGATGACAACTGAGTTTGAAGTGGCTTTCGTGAAAGACGTTACATCGTACCCGGGCTTAGTTAGTAGTTAGTTATCGTAAAGAGATATCCACTCAGTGCGATACGTAATACCTATAATATGACATTCTCGGTTGTCATCAAAGTTCGGTGTCCAACCGAAGCTTGATAGTCACTGGATATCAGAAAGATACGTAATAGGCCTACTCAAAGAGTATAATAATAAGGGAGGGCCTACTGATCGTGAAAGTTTAACAGTGACAGAATGATGAATACAATTCGTTTAGGTTTAATGCATTTTAATTTGTGTACAAGCAGTATTGTCATCTAAAGTGACTTGTGACATGTTTGGGTTTCCTGTTTACCAGTCATTCTGCTACAATTTACTCAGTACTCCATTTCCTTTACACAACGTCAAATTTGATAAATAAAATTGAAATAGTAACTTACATTTGTAAAATGAGAATACTTTGTTGTTCTTCGACTTGCCCAACATAAGCTCCAGTCCATCCATCCTGAACAGTGGCTCTGTCACCAACGCTTTTGTCACTCTGTCCAGATGCTAAAACAAAAGAATGACATTTGTGTCGAGCGTTCTGTTGTGGTTGCCTGTGTGCGTTACCCTGGCAAAATGTTGTGCATTTGGGATATGAGACCATAACAAATAATTAGTGTATCATGAGGAGCAATTTGTTTACTTACAGCAAAATTTGTGTGAATTGTAGTTTTAAAGTTATTGGAGTAAAACACATTTTGCTGAAGTAACGATTGAAACGTTATCCTGGCAAAACCAAATTTCAAAAATTCGTTCAGCCCGAAACCAAATACATGAATAGGTAGCTTTTGTTTTAGTAAATGTTTGTAAATAGCAAAATTTGTGTGTGATATGGTTCTTGAGTTATTTTAGATTTTGCTGCGGTAACATTTTGGGATGTCCCAGATCACGAAAACGGCTCGACGCAGAAGATTGAAAAAATACCATTAGGAGACCTTAATTTGTTTAAACATTAGTTTTTGATTTGGTTGTCGTAAACCAATGGAATTCAAAAATTAAAGTGAAGTTTCAAAAATCAGATAAAAACGGATTTGTAAGTAAACCAAAACACATATAACCAAATAAAAATCTGTAAAAATAACCCATGGTAGACGCTTATAACGTTAGGAATATTAGATTTTATAACTTTACACAATATGAAGATAAATTTGATAAATTTTTGACTGGTCGTACTTTAGCGATGAAATACGCAGTTCCCAAAACATGTTATCTATAAACAAGCAGTCTATGATACGCCTGGACACGTTTAAGTCATACTTACTTCTGGAGGCAGTTTAGGGTCCAGCATTCCGAGGAGACAGCCAGCCACGGGGGCCAGAGCCACGTAATAGTGTACCCGGTCAGTGTCCGGCAGACCCCGGGCCACGAGTCGAGCGAAACTAGCGCCGCCACCGCCGCGGATGCACACCCGGGATACTACTGCCATTAGGATCTAGAATGGAAGATCTGATGAATTTAAGGAGCATTTTTACATCAATTGAGTAGGTCGATCAAAATCCGAAGCTATAATATTGTTAACTCAACTCAACTCAATGGGGGCTATCGCGTGTGAATTTGCTGCTAGAGGCGCTTGTGTAGACTAAGGTCCTCCAAAATGTCAGATGTCATAGAGTGTTCACGCGTTGCGTGCTTTTTTATCACGTATTTATACTAATACTCACAATTGTGTTCTAGCTTGAGCCATTCCTGATTAATTATGACTTGAAGATTCTATGTAGCAACTTAGAATAATAATATTGTTAGTACTTGGAGGTAGAATGAATTTTAAATGTTTCATGCTTGCTAATTTTAGGAAGAATATTGTAAATATATATCTAAAGCTTACAGTATGTTGTTATACATAATAAAATAAACTTTTTTATGAAGTTATTGATGCTTTAAAGTATTAAATAGAATAACTGACTGGACCTTATGCGACAGTGCGCCATCTGGTGAGCTCAAAAACGATAGCCCCCATTAGGCCATTGTAGGCACTTTTGAATGTCAGAAAAACCAAGAAAGCGAAGCTACAGTCTCAGTCACAAGGCATAATAACTTCTAAAAAAATGTAGTTGCCCATTCCGAGAAGAATGGGCAAGCAATGATAATTGTTCTGCCTGACGAATCTAATGAAGACGTGTCTTATCTTAAAATCTCACGCGCATTACCTGACACGTCCTGCCGAGTAGCAGTTCATTCTGATTGTCGCAGGCCTCAGGTTTGGTGAGCAGTTGTGGCACCAGGTGTAGGGTCATCTCCAGCGCCCGGGCTAGCCCGTGGTACAGGTCGAAGCACGTCGCACACAACTTGATCTGACGCAACTCTAGGTGGGAGTCTACACTGACACGGTCCATCTAAACACGTAGAATATTTATGTCATGTATGCAAACAAAACTAAAATAATGTTACGTAAGCTATTTCACATTCTAGATTTCGTTAGCGTCTAGAATGTTCCACTATGGAACTGTGAAGAAGGTTCCATAAAGTTGCGGAACTTTCTCGAAGGATCGGTCAGCAAACAAATAGCCGACGGGTTTGCGGGAGCAGTCAGTCTGATTTTGGCTACACAACGAAGCGAATCAAAGTGAATAGTGGTCAGTAGTGAATTTGTGATTGAGTTATATTGTTTAAAAGGATAGTGTTTTAATTTATCCCATACCCAGCACGTAACAATGACTTAAAATATTATTGTGACATTTAATGATTTTTGTGATTTTTATTTACATTCATTTTGAAAAGTACTTATTATTAATTTTATTTGATTATTCTGAATGTGGGGAGCATGCGTGTTACATTTTTATTTTTTGTTTGTTTTTTCCCACAGCTGTCTGGAAGTTTGAGTAATATAAGCGACCTACCCAAATGTCCTTTCTTTGGTATCGTTCGTCGTTTCGTTGAGCTCCTTGAGTTATAAGTCAAGCTACACGATAAAACTGACAAATGCTTGCACTGACTGGACAGGTCCACTCAAATCTGTGTGGTTCTTTCTTCAAAAGACCATCTCAGACACTAATCTGCATAGTCCTCATGTGAATTGAGTAAGATTATGTTTGGACTTCAAAAGAGACTATGACTAAAACCTACTTGCAAAATAAACATCATTTATCAATAAGAAGCTGGGAATCAGGCCGAGTTACAGCATCACTTAATTTACAACACTTAGAAGTTTACTATTTTGTCACGTCTAGGTAAAGTAGGCATGTTCAAGGACATTTCGTAGACCTGTTTCAGCAAAGCACCTTATTTTTGTACAGTATTGACGTGGAAGAGAGTGATTGAGTGATTTCCAATAGATCATTTGTGACGAGATGAACAGAACAAATATACAAGTATGTACATACAGCTCTGGAACTTTACTGTCACTATCTACTAAGCCTGTTATTAAAGGATAGTGACACTTGAGGGAGGCCTACGTTCAGCAGTGGACGTCTTTCGGCTGAAATGATGATGATAAAATCATTATGAGCCCCTCGCTCAGAATTATGTACTGAATACCTGGTATTATTATAGTTCATTACCTCCTGCATCATAGTGATAAACTCGGAGAATGCCCAGTTGAGCTGACTGAGTAAGGAGTTCAGGTAGGAAGCCGCGTTGGTGGGGTGTGCTACCAGGTAGTCTCGAATGCGACCCTGGATCACCTCCGAGGGGCACGGACCTAGATCACATTAAGGTTGTTTTGGTAAACGCATCTTAACATTGTTCGGTAAAGCTATGCCAGTAACTCGTCCAGCTGACAGGCACCACGGCCAATCAAAATTGGTGGAAACAATTCACAACACAGAATAGTTTTCAAATGACACCTTAATCACAGGTCTTGGGTCCGAAATAGAAGATCACTTAGTATAAATTCCTCATCATCAAAGCACTGATTTGAGAATCTAGAATAGTTGGAATCATTGTCATATGACGCAACTGACAAAAATGTAGAAACTTAACAAGCACACACACCCAAACTCTCACTTACACACACAAACACTCACTTACACACATCCCCTCATGCACACCGACACACCCACTCACACACTTCCACACACCACCTCTTTCCTACTATGAAAGTTTACACCAATGTTGGTTATAGTTTAAGTCTGGAACAATTGTTTTGTCGTTTAGATGGGCGTTGATAATTGCGACTGAAACTTTTGTAGCTATCATCGTTTTCTTTGTAATTGAGCCAACTGTTTATGTTCCAAAATAAAACACGTTTACGTTTTTAGTATAGTTAACCCACAAATTATTTATATGTCAAAACCAATTAATTTGTAATAGCATACAGATGTAACAGATAACTTTACTTCTTTCAGTAACAAAAGTGGCTGTTTAAGTCAAGTTTCTTTTGGGATAAAGAGAGAACCTCACTCACCGAAACACTGGCTCATAAGTCCTGCATCAACTTTGGCTCCGAGGTTGTTGACTGTTGGCTCCCTGTCACCATACCTGCGTGGTGATATGTACACGTCATAACCGATATGAAAAGGTAGGCAGAAGGCTAGAAAATCCACTTCCCCATTAAAGATTTAAGGATGAGAAATGAAATAGACTTTTGTGCCAAAGTATGAAAGATATCATAGAGCAGCGGTGGCCCAGCGGTGGTGGCCCCGACTTACGAACAGTAAATTGTGGGTTCGAACCCAGATAGGCGTATTACTTTGTGTAATTTATTTCATCACCACTGCTCTCAAAACGGTGAAGGAAAACATCGTGAGGAAACCGACATGTCCTAGAACCAAAAAATTCGAAGACATGTGACATCTACCAATCCGCACTGGGCCCGCGTGGTGGATTATAGGCCATTCCCTCTTATAGAGAGGAGGCCGCGTCCCAGCAGTGGGAACATTAATAGGCTGATGATGATGATGAAAGATATCTAGAAACAAACCAATAGTTTCAATGAGTGACAAAATTAGATCTGGCCTTTCCTGATCCTTTATTACCCTTTATTACAGAATATGAAACCTAGGATATATCTTACATCGTAAAACACGCGGAAGTCCACGAAAGAGATGGCGGGACGACGAGAATTCGAAAGAAGTAGCGCAGAATCGTGTCCGATGAAAGGAATGGAGGGATGCTTTAGTCCAACAGTGGGACATTACGGCTAGATATAATAATAAAGAAATAGCCAATATTACACGCAGAAAGAGGTACACAGCTCATTTTGTCAATGCCTATCAAATTTATCAGTTTTCTGACCTCAGGTATGGTTAATTAATTATTTGGACATCTGAATATAATGACTATTGTAAGGAACAACTAGAATTAATCTAGCTTCCTGCAATGTATCTATGTCGTGATTAGTTCAATAGGTACCATTTGGATATTGCGTCAATAAATCTCAATGATGTAGAGGCTATAAATTTGACTAGCGGACGTCACGCGGTTTCACCCGCGTAGTTCCCGTTCACGTAGGAGTACGGGGATAAAATATAGCCTATGTTACATGCTGATAATGTAGCTATTTAGCCGTGTGGTATCCGGCAGAGTAGAATAGAACCAACCCATTACACTCACGGGTGTCGTATAAGGCGACTAATGTCTGAGGCAGAACACCTTGCGTCTCGCATAATCGCGAATAATTTGAAATGGTAACTGTAAAGCAATGTGTATGTAGCAATGGTAATTAAATATGAATTCCCATTTGAACAAAAATCACCACACAGCCAATATCAGGCAGTATAACTTAAGAGCAATTCGTAGTCTATAGTAATAATATTATAAAGAGGAAAGATTCGTATTTTTATATATAACGAATAAACTTAAAAACTACTGGACCGATTTGAAAAATTCTTTCAGCAATGGATAGCTACATTACTACAACAGCCCATAACGTCCGCTGCTGGACATAAGCCTCTCCCATGATGGTAGGAATTTGCCGTAATCTCCACGCTTGGCAGGCGGATTGGAGATCGCAGTGATGAAAGACTAACAGAAAACGCTGCTGCCCATTCTCTGGTCTACGGAGGCGCAAGGTGTTTTACCTCAGACATTAGTCGCCTTATACGACACCCGTGAGTGTAATGGGTTGGTTCTATTCTACTCTGCCGGATACCACACGGCTAACACTAACACACAACACACTAATTGGTCCGACCATTTTCCCCTAGTTCTTGAATGCAACTTGAATTTATTGATACCAAAGTTACCCAATACTATAAGTACTTATAACAAGCTGTGTGGGGTGAAAGAAATGATAAACAGATAGTTAAATATACCAATGAGTGTCATAAGCAGACGCTTACCACGCGCAACTTATACACTCGACAGGAAAATCAATTAAATTCAGACGAATTTAATTGATTTTCCTGTCGAGTGTATAAGTTGCGCTCACAAATATTGTAATGAGCTTGGTCACACGCGTGCACTGGACAGTTTGTACTCTGACATTGTGTCTGCCCTTCGTGATGCGTCTTTGGTGGGTCGAGGGGACACCAGGGCGGGTGGGAGTGGTCCGCGTGTAATAGGATGGGACGAGCTTGTCAGAGAGGCTCACAGAAAGGCTCGGTTGAAGTTTTCTGAGTGGGTAGCGTGTGGTTTTTTTAAATTTATTTTTTAGTGTTCCGGGTTCGAATCCCGGTAAGAGCAAATGTTTGTGTGATGAGCATGGACATTTATGTCCGAGTCATGGATGTATAATAAGTATGTATTAACAAAAAAATAAATAAGTTGCTGTGTAGTATATCAACAATCTGGTGTCCACGACACAAGCCTCGTTGCTTAGTGTGGCACTAGATGGCGCTGTGTGTAATGTCCAGCGATAATTATTTATTTATTTATTAATAGTGGTGATATTACAAGGAACCGTGAAACATTTTATGGTGGGAAAGTGTGGAACTAACCCATTACGTCGAACTAAAACAATCCTGTTCCTTCCCAAACTCTTTTTCTCACATAAATCTTGAATCAACCAATTTAAGTAACGTAAAGTTGTGAGCGTCCATTGTGTTTCTACAGAGAAACACGTCACCCTGTTTAAAGAGGGTAGTTGAAAGTGTTTTATCAAGAGTTCTTGTTAAAGTGCTATTGTTTCGGGAGCACTTGCCAGTTTGAAAACTTTTCTAGAAATGCCATGGTGTTTTCTTTGCGGTTTAAAGCTTCGGATTGTCTTGAGTCTTGCTCATAATAAAATTGATCGTAGTTGTTTAACGAAAAGTAGAACCCAGTTCATTGATATAATTATGATCTTTTTATATAGAATGTCGAAAAGAGAAAGTCTTATCAAATTATTTCTGGAAATGGCTGGACGAGCGGGATAAAACTAAAGTGAAAAAATGCCATACAGTTCTTTGATATAGGTGAACACAAATATACTAAACAGCAGTTTTTTTGCGATTGTAGAGCTGGTACCGCTGTAAACGTTATTCATAATGTTGAGAACAATCACATGTTCAAATATCGGTTAGTTTTTACCAGTTATCTTATAAAGTAATGATTTGATTGGCTTTTACAAGAAAATCCCACACATGCATTCATGTGTTACACTCTGTAAATTCTCACCTAGCAGCCAAATGCGGCCACTGTCGGTGCCGGAAGCCGAAGCCTGAGCCGTGCCAGAAGCGCACGAGTACCCAGTTCGACTGCGCCCACGCACGGTTCTGGTATGGACGCACCAGTTCTTCTATCATGCTCATCTGTCTGGAACAACATTATGGTGCTTGATATTGTGAGTGTGGTATTGTGATCTCGGGAAAAAATGTAAGATAGATAAATTGAGTATTCATTATTTCTATTCGATCTACACGGTAAAAAAGGATTTCTTTGAATAAGAAAGACCAATTTCTTGAAATATTTGTTTATTCTAAAAATATATTTACTTAGGCCAATGCAATATTTTTAAAACAAAAATACCACTCGTCTGTCATTCAGAATTTTTTTTTCTTATTTATTAAGAGAAATATTTTTATTTCAAGACTTATTTAAATTTCTATCAAGCAAAATGACTTAATTGAAATCAAGAAATGTCCAGCTTCTTGCATCAAATTTAAATTATCTTAAATCAATTACAAGTTACTTTGATTGAGATTCTTTAGTTTTAAACAGAGAAAAACTAATTTTTTTGGAACAACGTAATCATAGTTTTCGATAAACACAATAGCATTTTACTTTGAGAAATGTAGCCTGAAATCGAGAGTATTTTTTCTTTACACACAACGCAACAAAACGCAAGTTGCGAGAAGCAAGCACTAGGTTATTACGGTTACGGCTACTGTAGTGATCTATGGTGTTCTGTTCTGTGGGCGTCACTTTCGATCGATCGGGCTGTTTTTTGATTCTGCGTTGCTCTGTGTCTGCGTTTTTGTGTTATTTGTGCGCCCTCACAGTTTGTTTTATTTTAAAATCAACAGGCTTAAAATTAAAAAGATTTTTTGTGTGAATTACGCGCTTTACACCGTGCAGGGCTGGATGCCGCTATCACAAAATGGATGCTATTACTGCTGTACTTCAATCCTGGAATATTCCAGATGAAATTATTAACAACTTTGTGCGTAAGTGATTGTTACCTAATTAAAAAATAAACTTGGATTTGGGAATGAACGAGCGGCGCGTATTGATAAAGTTGATTATTGATATTTTATTATTATAATTTAAATAAACGTTTTTATAATTCTTCCTAATACTGTCTTTTTATTTATTATTTAAGTCATTTTGCGTTTAGCAGGAGGACGTCATTACTGGTACATGTTAAACAATTTACAAGTACTTTTGTAAGGGTCGATTCATCGCCACGACGAGAAGGAGTAGGGAAGCGAAACATTTTTGAAACGAAACAGATAGCATTTTTTGTTCAAACCCTATACACAGTTTCGTTCCAAAAATATGCTTGTTTCTCCTGTTTTCTTGCGCGGGAATATAAATCGATCCCAAACTGGTGTCACTGACACTGGCTTGGCCAGCATCAGGGATTTCAATTTTGATAACACAAAAAAATTGTCGCTAATTAGTCGAAATTAGTCGCCAAATACCAGAATTAGTCGGTCACTGGTTCAAAAGTTACAAGGTTTGATTGATGGAATATAGGTAAATATGGCCAAGCCGGGGTAGGCTGACTTCAGCTCGACCACCTATAAACCCTTATAACTTTTGAAACAGTGACCGACTAATACTGCTATTTGGCGACTAATTAAGTAATTAGCGATAATTTATTTGTGTTATCAAAATTGAAATCCCTGATGCTGGCCAAGCCAGTGTCAGTGACGCCCCAAACTGTGCTCTTGTTTTAAACAAGCAAAATGGCTTAAATCAAAAATATCCCATGTTTTAACGCAAGATAGTAAAATCTTAAATTAATTATTTATATAGATTAATATTAAGTACAAAGTTCTCTAACAAAGACATCAACTGCTTTGATACAACAAAACCAACAGTCACAATGTAAGGAATTGTATTTCAACGTGAGGTCTTCAATAGCTAACAACAAAAAAATATGAATCTTCAATCAATACACATAATCTCAATTTTCCATTTAATGTTTTTCATCTAAAATCAGTTATTACTTAGACCAACTAAACGTTTACTTTAAATGAGTAAAATAATAATTTACTCTGAGTAAGGTTAGTCTACAAGAGATTTAGAAAAATTTTGGTATGAAGAATACATTTTACTTGACTGTAAAAATAGCGGTGTCTTGAATGAAACAACACGTGTCTTGGATTAAATTTATTATTCTTGTAACAACTCAATATTTTTAAGAATATTTTTTACTATTACGAAGAAATTTTTGTCTAGCGTCTATAGGGAGAGAATCATTTTCTTAGATTCAATAAATATGTCTTAATATAAAGTAATTTGTCTCTTTATAAGAAATCTATTTTTACTGTGTAGTGGTGACCGGCGCTCTGCTGAGAGTAAGGTCATGAGTTCCATTACCAGGTCAGTCCAAGTGCTATTGGGTTTTTCATCATATTTTTTAAAGTAGTAGCCAGGTGTCTGAACTTGTGCCTGTTTGATGGCAATAGGGTCGCCTCCTGTTAAACTTAAACATATTTGGCGAAATTTGTGTGCATAAAGGAACATATACATCTTTGCATAATACTTTGGGATTTATAAAATTGTCGAATCGTTATGTTAGAAACCATCTTATTGCGTACTCACTGTTTGATGGGCACTCTCTCGATAGCCCTCATGGTGGCTGGCTGCGTGGCGAACGACGCCAGCGTCTGGACCAGGGACTCCCTCGTGCTAGCCAGTACAATCCGCTGATCTGCGAACTCTGAGCACAGGAACGCGGCGCACGACACCACTAGATCTTCCCATTCTGACGTTGGAAGATATTTTATAACGCAAACAGAAATAATATTTCGTAAATTCCTGCACCATAATAGGCATGACGACAGTATCAAACAATTTCAAATCTATTTAGTCCGTCAGTTAGAGTATTGGAAATTAATGGACACGTATTTTTTGTTTTTGTAAATCAATGTATATTGACAAAGATAAAACGCATCAAAACTCGGGAGTGGGGGCTCGTGACGTCAGAACTAGCTAAAAATTATACCTAGGCGTGACGTATTGAGAATTTTAAAAGCGTCATATTTTCGTCAATTTTGATTTACGTTACAAAAGAATAAACACGGGTCAAATATTTTCTGATAATCTAAGCCGTCACTTAGATTATCAGAAAATATTTAAACTAATTAGTTTTTTTTTGTCGTCTCGCCTATTATGATGTTTAACTGTGCCAGGTAATGAGGTTAATCGTAAAAAACAGCGAAATCAACGAGTAACGCAGCGATAGTCTATTGGTGTGACCGTTGCACTGCCAGATCAGGGGTCTCGGGTTCGAACCCAACGCACCTCTGAACGCACCTCTGATTTCTCGGATTAATGTGCGTATTGTATAATTATCACTTGCCTCGGTGAAGGAAAACATCGTGAGGAAACCAGCATCCCTGAGAGATATTTCTCGACGGCATGTAAAGCCAAGTCAGAGGCCCACAGGCGGTATGAAAACTCTGACACCAGGTTAGGCACTAACCACACGATAAAGAAAGAAGTGAATAACTCACTTCTCGCCACTGGGGCACAGGTCTACTCTCCGTGTGACAGTCCACCTAGTGGACCCCAGTGCAGATAGTTAGAAGTATCATGTCTACGATTTTTGACTTTAGGAGATACCGCTTTCCACGTGATGTTTTCGAGATTTTGGTGTCTTTGTCTATACAAAGACAGATTTAATTTCTAGCATGGGAAAGAAGGGTGAATTTATTAATTTATTTATGTACGTTGTAATAAAGAGTATAAATATATGAAGTTGTCACCTGGTATCTGGTGCACGGGTATGGTGGGATGCATGTACAGCCTCAGCGTGTTGCACAGCTCCAACATTGCATCCACGTGGTATTCCGGAACGAACGCGAATAGGGACTCTGCAAATTCTGTGCCGCCTGTACGATCTAAGCCGTAAGGGTGGTGTATTTAAATAGCCCTGTTGCCCTACCTTCGCAAAAGACATGGCTCTTTTGCCTCATCAAATATCTTATAGGTTTTTTTAAGTGTTTAGTTCCATCACTAATTCTGGCATCAATGTGTACGGTTGAAATATGCGGTGGGTAAGTTTGATTTTTTTAAATTCTTACATGACCACTGAGATTAGAATGCAAGACTTCTTGTAAATACGTTTTTGGCCCTGTGATTTTCTCATCCGATTTTCAGAAAGGTTATCGGAGAATATCGGAGGTAAATTAAATTTTAAGGCACTTAGGGAGACATCTCTACTAACTTGATAGGCGCAAGAGGAGTATTTTACAAAAAGGGGGGATAACAGGGTAGGTATAGTTAGTTATTATAGGGTAGATGACAAAAAAATCTAATTAGTCCGTCAGATACATTTCCAAAAAATATTAACAAAAAGTATCTATGTAGTATATCAACTATCTGGTGTCCACGACACAAGCCACGTTGCTTGTGTGGCACTAGGTGGCGCTGTGTGTAACGTCCAGCGATATTTATTATTTATTATTGGACACAGATTTTTCAATTTTCACGTAAACAAAAAATTATGACGATACAGTGCGTCAAAAATTTGTGTGACGTCACATTTGAGTAAAAAATTTACTCAAATGTGACGTCACGAGTCCACACTCATGATCTTTAACACGTTTTATCTTCGTCAATTTTTATTCATTTGATAAAACAAAAAACACGTTTCCAATATTTTTCGATAATCTAACTGACGGACTAAACAGAATCATATTTTTTGTAGTCGGTCATCACCCTTATTATGTGGAATCTACGAATTGATATTTTATTTGTTTCCAATATTTTACTATTGCACATTGAGCTATTGCTACTACGTATATAGAATCTGTGCAACAAGCGCGGCAGTGTGGGGCGTGCGAGGGGCGGCTGACCCCGTATATATAGATGCTGTGGCGAGCAAGCGACTGAGTGAACTGCGGCCGGCCGACCGCAGTTGAACGGAGCACTGAGTGATGGGGCGGCGTCTTCTCTATACGTAGTAGTAATAACTCAATGCTACTGCATTATAATTTTGCTCTTGGATATATTTAGTACCTAAGTCAATGCTTCGTTGATATCATTAGTGTCACTTACGATTAGATGTTCCCATTTGTGAGTTGGAACCCGTCCGAGGAGTTGTCGCTCTGGAAGTTGGACTCATAGGACTACAAAGAGGAAAAGGTCGGTAAACCATGACTATACAAAATTTAAAACCGGCCAAGTGCGTGTCGGGCCAAGCGCATAGGGTTCCGTAGTAGCCCGTTATCACAATATAGGTATAACGATTTATTCTAAGGATTTTGTATTTGGTACAAAATTATCCAACACCCAAGTTCAACGACTATTGCTGCTAAACTAAACTAAAACTAAACTCCTTTAAAGTTCATGAAATGCACTATCATCATAAATTTACTTTGCACTTTCAAGTTTAATATTTCGTAAATGGAGCATTAAATCGAAAATAGTATTAGCAACCCCTAAGTCATTTTAAAAGACCTATTTAACGATACCCCACACGATGGGGTAGACAGCGAAAAATAATTCATCCCCACTTCACGTGTAGGGGAGCTACCAAAATTTTATTTTACCTTTTTCGGCGTAATTAATACACACACCCCTACAAAATTACAGCTTTCTAGTACTAACGGTCTTTTAGCAGAATCTCGGACATGACGAAACTTTAAGGATTGCTTGTCAGGACTACGGAACCCTAAAAATTACGAAGCTTTTCAAGAAACTTAACTGTAAATGGATTGTCTGAGTTTTGAAATTCAAAACTTGACAATATTTATAAATGTATTTATTCAATTAAGGCTGACAAATCAATGTGTGCAAACTCAAACTCAAACCATTTATTTCAATTAGACCATTACGGCAATTTTGAATGTCAAAATTACAAATAAAGAACAAAGCTACAGTCCCAGTCACAAGGCATAATAACTTGAGAAAGTAGTTGCCAATTCCCTAGCGTAGATCTCTATGGAGAAGAACGGGCAAGAAACTCCATGGACACTCTTTTGAATCAAAATATTGTTACAAAATCTTGGTTACATCATTAATTTTGAAATTATACATATATGTGAGAACGATGTAGAATGGTGCAAACCTCTGATCCGAACTAGACGTATATTCTAACTGTAGCGAGGCATAGCTCGTTCCTCCCAGTATGGAGCTCTTCCCGGGTAGGATCTCCTTGCTCGCCACCTGCGCGTACTGAACACGGTTCTATTAATAAACGTTAACATTTTACATAACTCATTTATAATCCTGTGCGGATATAAAAAGCTTTATACAGTAATATTGCGTACCAATATAGGCTGCTGCAAATTCATTTTGGCAAAAAGTGGGATTACAGATTCGTCCCACAGACAATGTGATTACGATGCTGTTCAAAACAAGAGTGGGATTTCCCTAACTGACCATAACATGAACTTTTGAGGACCTATAAACGCCACTGGCACTATTAACGTGGCCAGTAACTGGTCACACAAAAAGTACCCTGGACTTGAAAAGAAGAAAACAGTACCTAATTTAATGTAAGGTATTTCTTTTAGTGGGAATATTCGTATGTCCCAGCTACACTTCATCTTACTGACTGGACGGTAAAACGTGCACACATCAGGCTATGATGTTAACGCCACACGCAAAAATAAATGTTTATCCATGTTAAACAGAAAATACGACATCGTCAAAATCGCGGAAAACACCTGGATAAGGGACGCATAGAACCGGGAAGTGTGGCAGAAAAAAATCGGGTGGGGCTGTGTCGGTGCACACGACCGTTAGTTTTAAAGTGAAACGTCTATATCAGCGAGTCGCTTTTAGTGTTAAATATTGACTTTTTTTTTAATTTTTAACACTTATTGGTTATTTTTTATTTAAATCGATTGGTTTAAACGAACTCTGTAAAGAAAGAAAGAATAGAATCCAGAGAGAGCGCATTCTACGCAATACCCTTCCCCCGCCGCCCCGCCCAGCCCTAATGCAAACTCAAGGTCTTAGCAGCGAGCTGACTATATACGCTAAATAATGACACTAAATTCATGTTTGTACGATGAATACTTTTGTAGTTATTAATGTCAGACGATCTAACCCAATTCGTTACGCCAATTCGTAACGATCCGGTTTTCTAACATGGTACCCCGTGTATGGTACTGATTTTAAAGACGTTTCACGTCAAAAGGGGAGGCCTATACCCGGCAGTGGGTGACTGTGGGCTGATATGATGATGATGACAGATGAAATAATGAACTTACTTGAACACGTGTTGCATAGTCAGGGTCGGATGCCACCCTCAAAGAGTGCAATGTTCCTGAGAAGTGCTTCGCCAGCTCCGTCTGCCTCTGTTTGGTCCAGATAGCACCGATAACCCAAGCCATTTGCAATGAACCTGTTTCTAATTTCTCCTGAAAATTTATTAATTAAGAAAAGACCGTATCGTTGTACTGGGTATCTTTTGGCGAGTGAACTATCTTGTTAAAGGAGCTACTTTTTTTAAGTATGTTCACCAATTCCTCCGTGATTACTGGTCCGATTTAAGAGATTCCTTTTTCATTTGGTAGAAGAAGGTTACGCGATGGTTCCTTAAAAATTGTATTTTGACGACCCGAATGGCGCAGCGGTAGTGAGGCTGCTTTATGTTCTTAGGGTCCCGGGTTCGAATCCCGGTATATCAACAATCTGGTGTCCACGACACAAACCTCGTTGCTTAGTGTGGCACAAGATGGCGCTGTGTGTAATGTCCAGCGATATCTATTGATTTGTTATTTATTTATTTATTAACCTTGCCTCGATATTAGTTATCCTCTATAATTATACATTTTTCCTTCTTTGTCTATGTGGATGATTAGCTAATAATTTCTATTTACAGTGTAAAATTTAAACTTGACAAGGATTTGAGATACCACAACTAAAAAGAGGTAAAATAAAAACTTTTTTTCCGCAAAAAAGTCAATGAAACAAAAAAAAGTCACCGATTTCCGAAACTAAAGTTATTTTACACTTTTTAGTGTTGTGTTTTAAAAATCGGTTATTTTTTTTTGCAACGAAGTTGTTTTCAAAACAAATTCTCAAAAGAATTTCGCGACTGTTTACCAACAGCGTCCACCTATCAATGTTATTTATGTGTCAAAAGATCCTTGTTACTGCTCGTGCTTGTATAACAATAAAATGAACATACTAACCTCATATACTAATTTGGACCTCTCTAGTTCTTTAAGTATTGTCTGCATGAGTTGTTTCATAGTCTTGTCTTGTTCCGTTTCTGTGCTGTTGACATCTAATCAAAGTTTACACATAAACATTGTAGCTGAATGAGACAAAAAATACTCAAGTGATGGAACGAAGTTTACGAAATTAGGTTTGCTGTAAAAAAGCTGGGTTAAGCTCGCTATTGTACATAATAAAGGTTGTAAAACACCTCTTAACGAAGCCGAAAGGCACGTGTTCCCCTTGTCACTGCGATTATTTTTTGTTCTACACCATACCTGGAAACCTTCTAGTTATTGGGGGTCAAAGTTCCAAGTCCAACTTTTCGACAAGTTTTTAATTTAATATTTTTACTTTAAACACCTCCACGACCGCCGTACTGTTCAAACCATCCATCAACACAATGTTTTGAGTGCGTTACATTGAGTTCTACCACAAAACATGATTTTTTAAAAACTACCGAACCGATTTGAATGAAACTTTGCACACAAATAGTTTATAGCCATGATTAAAACATTATTAACATTAATACCGGTAGTTAAGATCCCATGGGACAATTATCAAACTTCACGCAGGCGAAGCCGCTGGCAGAAGCTAGTGAAATATAAAGGAGTAAATGATTGGGTGACGATGGAAGAAAAAAGCGTGTTACGCCGACCCCAAGTAACATGGGAGAAGGGCAGGAAGATGGTGAATAAAGAATAAGAAAGAGTTTATAGTGGTCAGATTTTATTGCGAGTTCCTAGAAGTGAAGAAAAAAAAATCAAAGCTCACTTTTTTGTACTTTTTTTTTACTCTTCAGAATAACTTAGTCTCCTGTCGAATATAGTCGTCTCCAACTACTGATGCAAGATGTAATTTAATTAACAAAAATAAAGACCTGTTCAATAACAAAATAATTAATAACCAACCTCCCACGGCCTGCAACTCCGTGGTAACGGTGTATATCCGATACTCAATGTCGTGCAGACAGTCGGCCATGTCCACCTGATTGTCCGTCAGCTCGCATAACTACAGAAAAATAACAAAACATCACATCACGTCTTTAATCGTGTAGTGTAGGTGCAGTCGTGGTCTTTTCCACCTGATCAGTTAAAAGTTCGCTTAGATCATGCGGATGCGCCGAGCCACGCCCCCTTAAAGTTTAGGCCTATTAGGAAAGCGTCAACTTTGGCGCGCAAAATAACAATAACTCTCGCTTGACGTGCGTGAACAGGCAGAGGTGTCCTCGATAGTACATGATTTCGTCAGTTATGTTTAAGCCCCATGTAATAGCGGTCGAGTCTATTACCATAAACCAGGCACAAATCCAGACTTCATGCTGGGACTGATGATGAAATTCTTGATGGAAAAACCCAATAACAATTTGCCTGACCCGGTAATCGAACCTGGGACGATTCGAATCAATTATTTTTTAATTAAGGCCTGAATTCCTGCCACGCTGACGTCGGTCGCATACGGTCGGTCGTGACTTCAGCAAGAACAAAATACGGCTGTCGGTCTGCGTCGTTAAGTCGGCGTCGCAGTATGGTGCTATAAAGAACACAATGTATACTCGTACGCGCGACCGATGTACACGACCGACGTCAGCGCAGGAAGAATTCAAGCCTTATAGTAGCGCTTGCTACACCAACGAGGCAGTCTACAAATAATGTTACATTGTAAGAACTGTAACGATGCAGAAGTTATGAGTCCGTATGATTTATATTGCATTTCGTGCAGTTGAGACATGAAAACCAAGTTTATTTGAGCAAGTCACGCTACATTGCTAACATACATATTCTGCAATTTAATGGACGGACTTTTATGGTCTTACAGCTATTCGTATCTTCTATAAACTATACTTATATTATTAAGCTGAAGAGTTTGTTTGGTTGAACGCGCTAATCTTAGAAACTACTGGTTCCAATTGAAAAATATTTTAGTTATGGATTGTCCATTTATCGAGGAAAGCTACAGACTATATAACATCACGCTACAACCAATATGAGCGGAGCATTAATGAAAAATGTTGCAAAAACCGGGGAAAATTGTATTTTATAATAATTCCTCCTTTCCGCTCCGCTCGTCCCCGTTTTGGTGGAGTCCAGGTCTTAGTCTATTTATAGAACAAGGGCCTAACCTACCTTTTCAGCATACTTGATGGCAGCGCCGTGGTACAACGCTAAGAGGCCGTCTAGCAGCCGAAGGTACGACGACCTGATGTCGATGGACCCCGCCCCCGGCATCATTGACCTGGTGCCTTTGAGCGCCAAGGCCGTTTCTCCTGTAGTCCTGAATGTGGACAAGACGAGACGTGAGAAGGGCCAACCATATCAAGTTTTATCACTGACTAAAAGTACTCTACAAGTGTACATCGGTAAACTACAACATGTATGGAACAAATAACACATCAGCATGCTGGCTGTGGAGTGTTATTTGTTCCTGTGAACCTGTTCGTCGCAGTCACGACGTGCAAGCTAAGTCAACTTTTTTGTTCCGTTCTGTTGTATTTATTATATTTGTTATGCGTTGTATGTTCATTGTTTTTTTTTCACGTGATAACGTCTTATAGATCGATGAACACCTGGCTGCACGCACGAAAAAGTGTCACGAATTCTGCGATCAACGCCCAGCCCAAACCCTTGGACCTAGAAAACTGGAAATAAGCACAGTGGTTTCCTTTATAATGTAGACAAGGAATAAGGCAGCATTTTTTGAAATCGAACCCCTAAGAGAGTTAAATAGGGGATGAAAGTTTGTAGTATGAAAGTCCGTCACTTTTAAAGTTAGTATCTTAAATTTTGTTTAGGCTGACGATTGAAAATTAATTTATACGTGTCTCAGCGTTTTTGATAATCCCACCCCCAAAGGGTTGAAAAAGGGGATGAAGTTGTCTATGGATAGTCCTTAATTTTTGTACAATCACAAAATTTAATATCTAGGCGTATGCTAGGAAGGTAACGCAATGGTGTTGTTAGAATTTCAATCCTTAAGGGGGTGAAAAGGGGTATGACATTTTGTTTTTTAAGTTCAAATCACTATTATCGTGAAAAATGACGTTATCACGTAAAATTATCGTCCGTAAAACAACTTTACAGCCAACCATTTTTTTGTCATTTGTACGTTCGTAAAGTCCCATTTTTTTCTTCTTTCTTTCTCAATGTGTTTGCAGTTTTTGTCACCAGATAGCGTTAATTCAGTTTCAGTTTCAGTACAAACTGAAGTTTATGTTAACGTGATCGAATATGAATACAATAAAAACTCCTACTAAGCCCTCAGTGCAAACTTGCTAAGCAGTAGCTACATTAATCTTCAATAATTCGTCCGAACAATATTATCGGTGGTGCTACGCCGTAGCAAGCGTAGCGGCGGCTACGCCGTAGCCGCTGTGCGTAGCGAGTATCTTTTATGCAGCCTTCAAGCACTTTCTTCCTGCCTTTTGTTAATGATACTATGTATGTGAACTATAAATGTTATTGTACTGTTTGTATTTCATCTCAACTATGTTGAAAATCAATCACTGCTCTTTTAATTAGATGATTTTGAAGGAAAAAAATATTAGGGGTGAAACAATTAGGTACAAAAGTCGTAATCACTCATTTCTTCCGAGAAGATTGGCTGTTTGACATACAGAGAGACGGTGTGACGAACTCATGGTTATGACGAAATTATCGATTATTAATGATTATTATTATCTTGCCATTCGGTGACAGAACCCTAAAAAAATATATTACCTGTTAGGTACGGGCGGCATGGGCGAATGCATGAACCTGGCCATAGAGGATATGACCTGCGGCAAGGTGGCCAGCCCCGGCGACCCGGCCGCCATGTCGCTGACACCTGGCAAGTTCCAAGTGTAGTCACTCACCGTGGCTTGGAAGAGTAGTACAGGATTAACATTCCAGCTCAACGATAAACAATGCTTAGGAGCCCCAGATATAGCATACCCGCGCTTAAATAATTATAGTTTTTGAGTTTTTCCACCTTTTAACTCTTTTAATTTCAAGAAGAATTGTAGAAAAACGAGCGGGAACAGGATAAGTACAGTCTAACCGCTTAAATAGTGCAGCGACACCGACGTATAAGAGGAAAGTGTACTCTCATATCAATGCATTAAGATACAGTTCCGAAGATCGCAAACCGCAGCGGCAACTGAAGTAAGATAATACGGTGGCTGGCGGCAATGTCACCAGGTACAGGTGTCACATAGAATCTAGTTGTATCATTGCGGTCTGTCAAATTTCAGTGTTCTGTTTGAGTGCACCGTCACTATTTTAGCGAGTCGACATGGACGTCTAGAAACCCCACTAAAATCATAAGCGATATGTCCGTAACCTCACTAAACCAGGTCCAGTTGAAAACCAGCGTCGGGCACTAGTTGTCTGAAGTGGGCCTGTTTGGCGCAGCCGTGAGGCACACAGTGTCATATTGTTTTATTTTTTGTTTGGTTTTAAGTTTTTATTCATTTATTTTGTTATTCTTTTTTGTTTATTTTTTATACTGTGTGCACTTGTGGCGTGTGCCAAATAAATGTATTTTCTTTCTTTCTTCTTTATACATTGTCTCTCTATTGATGCTCCTTGGACCGCCTCTTAAGCCGCTTTCCGACCAAAAAGCGATCGATCGCGTACAAGTTCAATCGAACCTGGGATCTTTGGGACCGTGTACCGTGTCCCGTGTGAGCCTTAAAAACAAGCCCTATAAACAAGGCTTGGCTTTGTAAGGAGCAAGTTCAAGTCAACATTGTGACGTTGCATATCAAGAGATGGAATTTTTCGTTCTGAACACAACTACTTTAACAGTTTTCTATGAAAATAATGTTTGGCTGAGTAAAGCGACACACGTGCGAAAATTACGTCGCGAATTTCAGCCCAGTTATACAATTCAACGTACTCGTAAAACTACACGTCATAATTAAAATATATGATGCAGATATGCTGCTGTTTATTTAAAAAAACAAATAACATGCACTTTTGTTGCGTTATTTTAGCAAATGTCTCGCAATACTTTGTCTAGATCAGAGATTCTGAACAGTATCATGCGTGGATTGACCAACCGCGCGGCGAGTTGTGATGGACTGACCGCGACCGGCGCTCGCCAACCAAGCGAGCCTGTTCGGCCAGTCTGGGCACGCCTTTATAGCAAATAAAAAAAAAGTAGCTAGAAAATATTTAAGGTAGGTATTATTTATCGAATATCAAGTGGCAAGCAACCAAGCGGTCCATCTGTCATACTATGGGTTAACGTTTATTTGGTCAATAAGTTAAGAAAGTTAAAAATAATATTAGACATGAATATTCCCGAAAAACCAGGTTATCATAAAGTAAGACCAGATTTTCGGTATGAAAATTTGATAGAAAAACTCTCAATATTACAAGTACCTGTGTCGATTCCTCCACCGCGATTGTAGTTGGGTTCAAAACTTTGTATGAAGGGGTTGTCTTCTCCCAATACGCCGACAAGGTCTTGTCTGTAAGTAATATTTACAAAAAAATATAACCAAGGGGGGCTACGGTTGGCTATGGGCTAGCTCGCCGTCCGTCCGTCTCATGACGACAGGCCGTGTCGACGGCGCAGGAGTATTCTTACGCGCGCCTCAAAGAGAGTCAGCAAAAAGGAAGGGGTCCGCAAGGACCGATGCCTGCCGGGGTCGCGGGACTGTTCGAAAGAGATACCGTGGCCCCGGAACACAACTGGCGATGAAGGAACATGCATGGGTTTTAGTCAGTAAAAGTCTGACACTCCCTCCTGCTCCGCCCAGAGCAGAGAAGTCAGTTTATGATTTCCCAACCGAAAAAAAAAAAAAAACGGGGGCTTATTATTAAACCACACAGCAACTGTTAATAGACTATTCGTCGGATAGAGGTGTAAAAGGATCCTTCGCGAAGCCGACAACCAAGTATTCTGTACACCAAACTAAAAACTAAGTAACTCTATAATAAATAAATTCATTTATTTCAGACATGGTCTATAGTTCCATACAAATATAAAAAATTAAAAACACATGTACATTAAAATCTATTTAAACAAAAAACAAAAGGCCTGACTGACTGACTCATCAACGCCCAGCCCAAACCCTTGAATCTAGAAAGCTGAAACTTTGCACAGAGGTTCTCTTTATAATGTAGACAAGGAATAAGGAAGGGTTTTTGAAATTCAACCCCTAAGGCAGTTAAATAGGGGTTGAAAGTTTGTATGAAAGTCCGTATCCCGGGTGGGTGAGATCCAGAAGATTCGACTTCTATACGGGTTATGGTTGATTTATTGTGATGATTGTGATAATGATAATGATGAGTATGATTGTGAATACGATGATAATGATTGTGATTACGATGATGATGATTGTGGTAATGATGATGATGATTGTGATTACGATGATAATGATTGTGATAACGATGATGGTGATTGTGATAGTGATTGTGATTGTGACAGTGATGGTGATAGTGATGGTGAAAGTGATAATGATGATGATGATTGTGATTTTGATGACGATGATTGTGATCACGATGATAATGATTGTGATTACGATGATAATGATTGTGATAACAATGATGGTGATTGTGATAGTGATAGTGACAGTGATAATGATGGTGATAGTGATGGCGATTGTGATAGTGATGGTAATTGTGACAGTGATGGTGATAGTGATGGTGATTGTGATAATGATGGTGATTGTGATAGTGATTGTGATGATTATAATTGTGATGATTATGAAATTTGGCCTATAGACAGTTTATAACCTGGATTAACATGTAGGAAACTATTTATCCCTTTAATATGATCCCGTGGGACAGCTACCGAACTTCACGCGGGCGAAGCCGCGGTCAACAGTTAGTAATCTATAAAAATAAAATTACACATACACATTCGATTGCAATACAATTGAATTAAATTTAATATAAATTAAAATAGTACACATTAAAATAATCAATCAATAACAAAATTAAACATACACAATTATATAAAGTCATACACGCATGTCAACTAACACGAGGAGAGCCGCTAACACGAAGCTGCATCCACCTCTCAGGATACTGTTTGAGCTGCTTCGTAGGCAACTTAATAGTGAAGCACTCCGCTTCCTCATTTAGCATTGTAACTGAGCCCATGGGCTTCCGCATATGTCTCACAAGTACTCAAAAGTTTACGTAACGCACCGATAGATAGGCTCAACAACACCATATCATCGGCGTAACTAATGTAACTCTGTACGCAAAAATTATTGCTGATTAACGACTTTTGTTTGGGGCGAAAATTCCCCGTCTGCGGTAGGTCTCAATGTAACGCAGTCAATGTGAATTCCACAGACTGGCAGTTCGCACAGTATATGTGGAAGCATAGTTCTTTCACTGTTTTAAGCTTTCACGGTTCATAACCATTCTTAAAATGTCACTTCCGTGATTATTGATTATTTTTGAGCTCCCGATATTTCGATTCTGCTGCAAGCGCCATGATCGCGGATTGACTGGAGAATGCGGGTGGTTTTTTTTTTTTCCATCCACCCGCATTCTCACATTTATATTAATATTGTTAGGAAGAATGATTCTCACGTCAGACTTATAGTAGCATATTACTGCTTAAAAATATCTTCTCATACATAGAACGTATTAGTATTTTAAAAATGTCTCACCTCAATGTCCTGACTAGAAATGGCAGTACTCCACCGAGACGGTCAACGTTGTAAAAGTCCAGCTCTCCGTCGATGAACGTCCTGGCTGGTAGGTGAGGAGTTGGGTGACTGCAATAAAAATCTCATATCAGTAAAGAACTTCAGGGTAAAAATACCAATTATTTGGAACCATACAAAGTCAGTTAGATTTATTTGTACAATCATCATCATCTGCCTAGCCTTTTCCCAACTATGTTGGGGTCGGCTTCCAGTTTCACTGGATGCAGCTGAAAACCAGTATTTGTTTGTTTGTGTTTTTGTTTGTTTGTTTTGTCCAGTGTTTGTTGTTTGTCCAGTGTTTGTTGTTGTGTTTGTTGGTTTTTGTTGTTGTTGTGTTGTGTTAGTTGGTGTTTGTTTGTGTGTTTTGTTTGTTTTTTGTTGATTTTTTTGTTGTTTTGTTTTTGTTTTTTTGGTTTGTTAGGTATGATTTTTTTTTTGTTTTTTGGTTTTTGTGTTTTTTTGTATTTATTTTAAATGTACAATATACAAGACAAATCCTCAAGACAAGGCCTCTAGAGGCCTTTGCCTTTAAAGGACTTTCAATTGTTTCTATCCAGGGCTAATGTGGACCACTGGTCGTTGGTTTTGTCTAGCTCGTCTCGTCATCTTCTGCGACGCCTTCTGGCTGTGTCAGGGCTCCAGAAAATGGCTATTTTGACCCACAGCTTATTTGGCATGCGGCTACATTTACTAAAACGAATGCTTATTAACGCAATGTCTAACGGAAGTAAGTTGTTTTTGAGTTTTTAAGCCAGTTCTGTGATTTTTTTTAATATGAATTGTTGTGAATGCTTTAACAACATCTTCAAAATTGTGATATGTTTTATTACACAGTCGAAATAACAGCACAAAACACGTAAGAGAAAATGCTCCATGAATGCGATATTATTGTTGGCTCGCTACGGAGTCGACGTGTGAATTCCTTTTTAAAGATAAAAGCGCTACCCTTATCAGACACGACGTGATATACGAGGGTGCAGGTTTATTCAAATATATTGCTAGGTTATTTAAATTGCTTGCCTCTGTCTTCTTAGCGTGTATAAAATTGAATTTTCGGAAAGTGTTTTCTATTTTCTAAAGGTGAAATACTTTTATCTTGAACTAACTGTTGTTCGTGACCTTGTTTAAAATTATTACTTCCCTAATTGAATCGTATTTCGGTAACAATTTCATGGGTTTCAATTTTGTTAAGTTACTCCATAAAACATCAGCTATCTGCCAGTAAACGTCCCGTCAAACTCGGTGCAGCCTTCCGGATATTAGCCGGAACGAACAGACAGACAAAAATAAAAGAAACCGGCCAAGTGCAAACAGGACTGGCGCATGAAGGGTTTCGTACCATCGTAGTAGGGGTACTTCTGTACTGATTGCAATACTTACGAGGGTCCGATAGGGTTCTCGTTCCAGAGCCGGAGCACAGCGGTGAGCAGCCTGGCATGACAGCACCACGAGATGGCCGGGGAGGTTCGCGAGATGTTGAACAGCCTCTGAAATATGGCCTCCTGACACTTTTTATCGTGCAATTCGGACTACCAATCAACGTGAATAACAAATTGGTTTGAATTGATTTCTTCTATGTTATGTTATCACGCCGGTAATCCTCCAGGGGTAACGCAGAATGTACCTAATAGTACACTGACATTTCACCAGTTATGTTTAAGTCCCATGTAAAAGGGGGCGAGCCAAATCCCATTAATCGGCCACAAATCCAGACTCCGTGGCTGCTACTGAGAAATTCCTGGTGGAAAAACACAACATCACTTTGCACGAGCCGGGAAAATCGAACCCAGGATCTCTTGATTAGGAGAGGCCTACATATACACAATAAATATTTCCCAACTGTGGACGTCTTATGGTGGTTTGATGATGATGGTGTTAAAATTGTGAAATTCTTTATTAGGGTAGAATGGTAGATGACAAAAAAAATCTAATTAGTCCGTCAGATAGATTTCATAAAAATATTAGACATATTTTTTTCGTATACAAAAAATGAAGACGATACAGTGTGTCGAAAACTCATGTGATGTCACATTTGAGTACACCCAAATGTGACGTCCCCACTCATGATCTTTGACACGTTTTATCTTCGTCAATTTTGATCAATTTGATAAAACAAAAAACACGTATCCAATATTTTTGGATAATCTAACTGACGGACTAAACAGAATCATATTTTTTTGTCAGTCATCCTCCCTGTTGTCAATACAACAGACAAAAGACATAGACAGCAGCCCGTTATACAATTATAACGGGCTGCTGTCCGAAACGCCACGTCAAGGCGCATATTTTGCGTCATCCTCCCTATTCTTTCGTCCATTAACTTATAAAAGAAAGTGTCGATATTTACCATGTCGAGTATGCAGTTGTCCATAATGTATCTTCTGAACTTTTCGAGAAAGATCTTCCGTGTTGACGGCACCATATTTGTGCCATCTGTGTTGTCCAGCAGTAGTAGGAGGAACTCGAGCTGTTGGGGAAAGTATTCATTTGAGATAACAAGGCCCCGGATGCTTTGTATCTTTTACTAGAATGTTATTATTGACTTAATATTATATCACTAAAATAAATATAATAGCTGATATATTTTTTTAAATTGAACTTTAAAAACAATTGAACTGTTTTATTGTTTTATATTCTAAATCTATATATTTAAATAAAGAATCTAAAAAGAAGAAGAAATCAAAATATAATTTACCGTAACAAAAAGATTTCGATTTTTCAAAGTCATCGCAAACTTGTTTTGATGTGTGTATGTAAAAACAGTGCCCTGCATTATTTATTTATGCGGTCGGCGCAGCCCGTCTTTTTTCATACTTCTCCATTACTGGTCGTCTCATCAGAGAACTCCAATGATGAAGATGAAATGGCACTTCTCACAGTCTGTCTATCATTTCTTTGATCTTCCTCTAACTACGGAAGCCATATAATATTCTACATTTTTCTACCCTTGAAAGAACTTCCTCATAACTCACACCATATTATTCTAGACTAGATCCATATTTTTGTTGCCAAATTAGTTTGAAAATGTCGACATAATGCCGTCGCCAGTTCCGTGAGCAACAGTCCGCTGTAAGGCCTCACCCAGGGTAAGAAGCTGGCGCGAGTGCTGAGGCAGACGCGAACTATGTATTCAACAATGATGAAAGCTGAGTTAGGCAAAGGTCTATCTAATAGTTCTCGTACACCCACATTTCACGAGTTACGTTTAAGTGACCATGTAATGGAGGGCGAGCCTATTGCCATCAACCGGGCACAAATCTGACGTGGCTGTTACTGAGAAATTCCTAATTCAAAAACCCAATAACAATGTGCCTGACCCGGGAATCGAACCCAGGACCTCATGCTCAGCAGTCGTGAATGCGACCAATAAACCAATGAGACGGTCTACTAGCTATAAAATAAATCAAATAACTGGTGAAGGAGTGTAGCGACTTGGCGACCAAGTTATTATCTTCTATCGATCAAATCTGCATACGACCTAGTTACATTCATCAATTAAGTAGCGTGGAACCTTCGAAAACGAATTATGTAGATCAACAATAGTTCCAAAACAAATTTTATTCTAATAGGAACAGGTTGATTTTACGTAGCATAGAGAAGGCATCACGCCATGACAGCGTTATGTCATCTTCTGTCACGGCATACGATTCGGATTTACTGCCTAAGCGCGCATATAGATGTTTCACATCAAAAATCGCGCTCGCTACCGTGAACGCTGGTGGTGTTCACGGTAGCGGGCGCACACACACACTTATTCCAAGTACACTTACTCACCACGCGCTCATCCCAAACACACCCCAAGGCAAAATAAGTTATCGATACAATAGGTACTTCTGCCAGTTATTTTGCATAACAACGCGGTTACAGTGGGAATGTTGCCAAAAAACAAGCGTTCTTCGTGGCCAAGGTCTGACGTGAACTGTGTGCTTCAGGCTTTGCTCAGGGTCGAAAGTTTGGCATGTGCTAATACTCTTCAGGCGGGTAATTTACTGGCAGCTAGTAAATATTGTTTTGGTCAATAAACTTGTTAACATAAGCAAAGTCAGAGGAGCTCGTGACTAAATAATAACAGGCAGCCGGGATGATCTTCAAGTTAAGCCGCGCTTACCTAGGTTGGTCCGTGGTGGGTGGTGGAGGCGGTCGTCTATTACATACCGGGTTTTCTCCGTGCCGCGGAATGCACGTTAAGCCGTTGGTCCTGACTGTCATTTGTAAATCTTTGACAGTCGTTACAGGTAGTCATCAAAATTTCTATGTGGGGGAGGGGGCTAAAAATGATTTAATTACTGTATACGTGGTAATCGTTTTCGTGTCAGTCCCCCCCCCCCTTCCCACCCCGTATTATTATACAAGCAGAGTATCACCCGAATTTATGGAAAAATCCTAAATTAATGCGAGCGAAGCCGCGGGAAAAAGCTAGTGCTTAATATAGTGGAGCTTGGATGTCTGAAAACTATTTAATTTTTTATTTTAGCCTTTTTTTTTTTTGCCTTTTTTTTAACCTCGGTCAGCACTACGCAATTGGATACATTTTTTTTTTCTTGTACTGTCCCACTGTTGGGCAAAGACCTCTCTCAATTCCTTCCATGCGCTCTTTTCTCGATATTCATAACGGTAAATTAATAAACTTGCGCGTTAAATACAAAAGTTTTAATGGCGTTGACATGTGAACTTTTTATCAAACTTTCTTAATTAGCACACACTCATAGTATTTGATAATCAGAATATTAAATATTTACATAAATAATAAGGATGATGTATGACTTAAATGTAAGTCCCTTTCGGGGCCGATACCGAGCCAGTGGAGGTTCGTGTCTTGAGTCCCTAAAGGGGCCCGTTACGAAATTTATGGTTAAGTTTTTACCCCTTTTGATCAGGTAATGGCGATTATCTTTCAATCTGTGGTCTCTAACAAGAATTTGTGTCGTATACTACAACAAATAGAAAAACCCGACTACTGAAAAATCACGCTCTCATTAAATTCGGGGTTTACAAGGTAAAATTGACTCCTCCTATTGTTGAAGTCGGTTAAAATGTAGTCTATGTTACACGGGCCATAATAATGAATCGATTAACACCTTGTTCAATAAAATCGGATGAATAGTTTAGGCGCTACGGAGGAACAAACGTACATACATACATAGACTGCTACAATCATAACCCTTTCTTATGGCTTCGCCATAGGCGGGTAAAAATTGATTCCACCAAAACAAAGACATGAAACATGCAGTTTCGCAAAACATTTATCTCTGTTGTAGTACCTATACGAAGTTAGGGACTTCATTAAACTACGTCATCAACTGGTCCTGTTCCAAGTATGTGGGTTGCACTTATTTCATTACATTTCTATTTATATGCGTTGCTTTTCTTACCTAAATATGGATGTGGATAGGAAATATTATACAAGAATTTTTGGCTACTTGTGAACACCGTTTTGAGTTTTTGTTTTCAGTATCTTCCATCGCGATTCAACACTTTATTATAAGGCCATCAATATTATGATGTTTACAGATATTAATATTAAAACGTTGTTTTTGAAATAATACTACACAATACAAACTTATTTTATGTACAATAACATCGAGATCAAAAGTCCAAGCTCAGGATTTTCCAACGTGCAATGGAGCGCAGTATCCTAGGCGTCAAACTAACCGACCATGTACGCAACACCACACTGCGCTTCAATACACAAATTACTGACGTTGCTCAAAAAGCCGCTATGCAAAAGTGGGACTGGCCAGGCCATGTCTGCTGTATGCCCGAAGAGCTGAGGGCTGTGAAGCCCTGACGCAGCCAGAAGGCGATACGGTAGACCTCGCAGGAGATAGCGGGACGAGTTGGAAAGAACCAACTACCAACTGTCCATATTGGCCCTGGATCAAAGGATTTGGAAGTCATAGGGAGAGGCCTTTGCCCAGCAGTGGGATGACACAGACTAACAGTAATAGTAAGTAACATCGAGACAGCTATTAAAACTACAAACTCACCTGCACTTGCTCCAAGGGCGCAACTGCTTTCGTAATCTTAGCGCAATCCTCCCTGTACTGAGCCTCGAGTGCCGCATCCGTTTCCGCTGTCAGCATTAATTTCATTATCTTATCTGAAATGTGACTTTGTGTTTGGTTGATGTTATAGTTTATCCTCCTATTACATTTAACAGGGAGCCAAATTAAGAAATTTTTAATTTCGAAATAAAAAAGGTAAAACAACGTACAACGTACAATGTACTCTTTCTGTATCGTGTGGTTAGTGTCCAAGCTGATATGTCAGAGTTTTTATGCCGCCCATAGGCTCCTGACTTGGCTTTACATGCCGTCAAGAAATATCTCTCTGGCATGCTGATTTCCTCACGATGTTTTCCTTCATCGAAGCAAGCGATAATTATACAATGCACATAAATCCGAAAAATCAGAGGTGCCAATAACGTGACTTGGTAGTCCGTCGGTCACATCACTGGGGCTATCACTGCTATGTAAAATGTACTAATCATTCATTGTACGACGTAGTTTAGACTTGAGTTTTATTGGTGACGGAGACTCCTCTGTGTTTGCAAAATTGAAAGAGAAAGTGTCTTTAGACGATTCATAATGAATACCTATTATAATAATACCTGTCCCTGTAGGCGCGAAGGGTGAACGGTTAATGGTCCCCTTCTCTGCCATTTCTGTAAATAAATAATTTTCGTTACACCTTAGCTTTTCTGCGTATGGCGTTAACTATCTATGCGAATGAGATATGTGTGTGTTGCGGTAAGAAAACTAGTTCATTGCATCCACTTGGGAAATGCGAAGCAATTGTTTTTTAGTTGATATTTAACAATCCCTTTCTAAACATATTCTTGTGTTACACTAATATATTTGACGTGGGTATCAAATGACTATTCCAAACCGTGAACGCAATACCCTGGACGAAATACAAATGTATGTTTCAGAAACCATTATGTAGTTTACGTTCTTCATCATCATCACTGCGTATCCTTTTTCTAGACAACTTTAGGGTCGACTTCCAGTCTAACCGCATGCAGCTGAATACCAGTATTCTACATAGAGCGACTACCTATCTGACCTCACATCTGACAACCCAGTTATTACGTCTTTACTGAAAATTATGTTCAGCCCAACGCGCTTTTTGACGGTCTTGGTTTCTTAGGTCTTATGGCTTGGTATACCTACCAGCTACCCTAGGGTCTGTTTCTCCCAGCACCGAGGTAGGTCGCTGCCACCACGGCTTCCTGACCACTGTCCGCAGTACTTTGTCATCGGGACACTTTATGTTCAAGAAGTTGTCGAACCTGGAAGTGATATTGCAGGTTAAGGCCTGGATTCCACCAAAGCTGATATGAGATGAGAAGAGAGGAGAGATGTGTTTGAAACCAACAATAGAATTTCGTTAACACTTCTCGTCTCCGCTTATCTTTAGTGGAATGATTGAGCAGAAAGTAGATGAGCAAATTTTTTGGGTTCCGTAGCTGAATGACAAAAATCGGAATCCTTATAGATTCGTCCAGTCAGTCTGTCCGTCCGTCCATATGTCACAGCCATTTTACTCCCAGATTTGGCACTACACTGTTGAAATTTCGAGTGTAGCTGTCTTCCGTTATACAAAAGTGAAGCGAAATTGGAAATGGAAAAAAAAATACAATCAAATTGAGAACTTCCTCTTTTTTAAGTTGTTTAAATATGGGATGGCTCTCCATATAAGTTACTGAGGGGCGAAAAAAAGGTCTACGTTACTATATAACTGTGTCGGGTGTCGACAGCTTTTGAAAAATGATATTGAGGTTTCTAATATCGACGCTGGAAAGCGATTTTGTCGTACCTTTAAAAATTGTAATTTTCTTTTATTGCATCATTTAAATCAGAAAAAAAACTGCGTCAGACGGTCTGATAAACGTCTTTCTACGAAGTTTTTTTATGATACGACGTTGACTTTTAAATTTTTATAACGAAACATAATTTAAAATGCTGTTAATACCATAAAATCAAATATTTTAAATGACTTATGTTACAACTTCCAAGATACAGCAATATTGCTGCTTCAAATGAAATACCAAAAAATCTCTTTTTTTTATAACTACCAAGATACAACAATATTGTTGCTTCAAATTGAAAAACCAATTGTTGTAACTAATATAAAACGCATGTAGACTAACTTTAGAATGCTATCATTAGTGCCATCTGATAGATTTCATTATAAGAAATACGTATTCCAAAAATTACATCTCTGATTCGATTTACGAGTTGTAGTTGTTGTTGTCTGGTGTAAAGTTCAACTTTTCGAGATACTACAAGATTGCTTTCTCGCGTCGATATGTATATTGATTAAGAACCTCGATGGTAGATGAGATATTCACTTCTTAAGCCGGAAAAATGGTGTCCACCCCTTTAATTTTTTATTATTAAAACTGTATGTTGCAATACTGCACTACTAACGTTATTTTATTGAAGAACACGTATTTGACGAGATGATGCCTCGTCTCCCGGTGCTGCATCAGTCCACATAGTACGTACACACCTTCTATTTGCTGGTTGAAATACATGTCCTGAGAAAAAAAAGAGGTTACCAAGTTGTTGGCGAGTACCAAACAGGTTCGCGGTACATTTAATTAGTCTTGTCTTGTGTAATTTGCATTATAATTTGTGTTTATTATTTAAAAATAAGCACTTTAGCATGAATTAATAATCCTTTTTTAATGAGCTCGGGGACATATTTACAGGGACTTTTATAAATATCTAGTAAAAGGCTTTCACTTATACGAGAATTCTGACCAGCTTAATATGGCTCTTTTGAAAGATCATCATCAATCATCTATAGCTGTAAGTATTATTAAATAAAGTATCTTTTGGTTATAATAGGGTGTAACCGCTTTCATCTTAACTTGGATAATTTAGCGCTCGCCAACCGCTACAGTGCTCTTGCGCTACAGTGCGCTTGCTACGCTCGCTCGGCTCGAGCGTCTTAGCAAAAAAAAGCATACACCTAAGTTTAAACAACTGCTACCAACCGCACCTGGGTATAGCCGGCTACTAGGTGTTACCGTGTTGAACAATATGTATTATATATCAATGATTAATACCTGTGACACCAAATCAAATAGTAGACATTCCCGGACCACACTATGTTCTAAGACATCGCACAAGGCGGATTCGTCGAGGAAGGTCCATAGTAAGTCCAGCATGGTACACAGACGAGGTGACGGCTGGGATATAAGCTTGGAGCCGAGGCCCACCTGAATACAGAAGAAGCGTCACGTTACAGCGATACGTATTGTAAATCGGGAATCCGCTGGATGCGAGACGCACGGGACCGGTCAATGTGGCGACACTTGGGGGAGGCCTATGTCCAGCAGTGGACATCTTTCGGCTGAAGTTATGATGATGATGATGTGTGTAAAACTTTGTGTCTAAGAAGCAGGATAATAATCATGGTATTCAATCCATTATAATGTGTATTAGATAAGGTCGTGTTGACCAATATTAATGTGTACTTTTACGATCCACAGCCTCTATAGAGATTACGACGTAGAGAGGAGGACTGTGCTGCACTGCCAGTGGGGTCATTAGGGTTGCGTCTCATCTAGTAGCTAGGAATTACATTTTTATGCTCCTACCTATCCTTTTCCGTCACTCAGAAAAGTCATTTGCTAGAGTGAGACACAATGTGATCATTCAATGTTTGATACTCTTCCACGTAAAAACTACTGAACGGATTGAGATGAAATTTTGCACACAGATAGTTTATAACCTGGATTAACACATGGAATACTGATGATAATTTTTTGTTTCGGTTGTAAGACAATTATCACACTCCACGCCGGCGAAGCCGCGAGCATCAGCTAGTAATCAATATTCCTTAAATGCTTTAAGCTTGACAACCTGAAGCTTTGGACTGCCTCGTTGGTCTAGTGGTCGCAATCGCGACCGTTAAGCATGAGGTTCTAGGTTTGATTCCCGTGTCGCGCAAATTGTTATTAGGTTTTTCCGTCAGAAATTTCGGAGCGGAGCCTAGATTTGTGCCCGGTTGATGGCGATAGGCTCGCCCCCATGGACATGATGGGACTTAAACATAACTGACGTGAGTAATATTAGGTACAGATCTGCCTGGGGATTACAGGCGTGATGTTGTGTTATGCTTTAAGCTTGCGGTAGAAGAGAGTTACCAAATCAATCGTAGTACGTTTAAGCAGTCTGTGACACTCATACTTCAAGCATTAATTTACACATTAACCGTTGGGCATTGGGCTACTACCGCTTGCAAAATTGAATTAACCATGCTCTTAGAGGCACTCAGAGGTTACCACGAACCACTTAGGAAGGACACTGGTTATAATTTTCAGATGAAAAGTGCCACGCTCCGAAGCTGCCCCAAATCCTAAAATATATTCAACCCGTGCCGAAAGGTCATCGTTAAACAAAGGGCACAGACAGATTTAGAATCGATTGTTTACCTTTAGTGGATAATTATATCGGTAGGTATTCTGATAATATTTTATTTTATAAGTAGCTTTTGCCTCAGCTTCGCTCGCGTTAATTTAGAATTTGACAATCAGTTCGGGTTGTACTCTGCTTGTAATAATATAATTCAATCATGATTCGAAAGACACTTGGCGCCATCTTTTATCATAAGAATGTTATTGTTATTTTCCTCGGTAACAGTGCTTTTTCGGAATGTCCGTTTCTGTGACAACAAGTTCAGGATGATTGGTTCCGTACTGTTTTAGACGTGAAAAGGTAACAAACAAATTTACTTTCGTATTAATAATATTAGTTAGGAAGTAAGGATAGTTAGGAAGTTAGGCTGGATAGTTTCATGTTTAGTTCAAGGCCGACCAGTTAATTACATGGACGAAATATATCATTTATGATGCGGTCTGATTACCCCAGGACGTTGGGACAGCCCCTTGTTACTGGTTCATGGCGTTATTATATATGTATGTAGGAGGTTGACCTTCTAGAAAGTTCACACAAGGAGAACAAGAGATATAAATATAGAATCCCGAGCTTAAAGTGGTAGAACCTTTTCGGCGTTAATTGACCCAATTGCGAATCGAGTCGAGAATTTTCTAAAAGAGCTAATAATACTTTTACCATCCAAAAATCAATCCTATGTCTGCAGACATTATCACCACGATGATTCTCCTGCCCTAATTTAACCCAATTCATTTGGGGTCGGCGCAGCATGTCTTCTTCTTCCAAACTTCTCTATTACTCGTCATCTCATCAGACACCTCCTTTCGTGCCATATCATGCTTCACACAGTCCAATCATCGTTTCTTTGGTCTTTGTCTACCCTTATACCTTTTTACATTAATACTCAAAACTATTTTTCTCGTTCCTCCGCATCACATGCCCATACAACTTTTCAGTCACCGGCGCCACTTTTATGAACTCATTTGTTATTTTATCCATTCGCGTTACACCACCCTTCCCCCTTAGCTTTCTCATCTCAGCCACATGCAAATGCCTTTCGTTCATCCCTTTTGTGGCCCAGCATTCTGATCCATACAAGACAGCAGGTCTAACCATTGGTTTATAACAAAATTAGAAAAATGATAAGATGAAACTCTTCTAAAAGAAGATTGTTTTGGTTTTGAAGAAGTTTGATTTTTGTATCGTATACATACACAGTGATACCGGATTCTCCCAACGACATTGAATGTCATTGGTGGAGAATGATGTTGGTAAACAATTGTGCAATTGTATTGAAAAATCAAGAGGGATGGTTCCGATTTTAGTTACGCGCCAAAAAAGTCTTTTGCAACTTTAGAAGCTCAAACTCCGCCAATTTCAACACGAATGGCTAAACAGGTTAAAAGGTCTACTAACAAAATTCTCATCTCGGGCCCTTATAAAGAAGTCTGCAGCCAGCTGGTCTGTTTGAATACTCCTGGACTTCAGGCCGAGGAGTCCCCGCAGACGAGGCAGCAGTTCTGACACCACCACGTACGAGAGCCGGAGCGTACCCCCCAGTTCAATCACCACCAGCCGGGAGAGGGACATGAGGAACGCCTGGAAGCGATGAAGAGAAAGCAAATAATTTTATTATCTGCTATTACAAAAAACGCAGCGCCGGTCCCGACTCACTGGGGTTCGCACCACACTGCCACAGACAGTTCCGACTTACCTAGAATAATGCGACAACGAGCTTCCACTGGCTCGGCAAACATCACAAGATGCAAGGAGCCCGGTTTCCAGCGGGGAGTGATGTAGCGCTACTACAAAAAGTACTACAGCAACATAGAATAAAAAGTACTACAGCGCCATCTATGACAAAAATGAAAAACTAACATCAAATTCCTACATCGCGCAGTTAAAGTTGTCCGCGACTTATGACTAAATAGAAAAACCCGACAGTAACTGTTAGTCAATCGCCCACAAGACATAACACCCGTCTGGTCGAAGGATCCTCCCTTTTTTTATAGGGGATGAGAACTTAACACCCTGTTCTTCGTACACCTAAACACTTTTAGGCAGAGTACCTTTTTGGACATCTTCTTCAGCTCCGTACTCTGCACATTGCCCATGGCATGCGGTGATGCCCGCGGACTGTACACAGACCCTGAGCTGTGGATCCGAAGCGCCACCTCCTCCTCAGCTACTTTCGAAGACTCTGACTTTGCCTGGTTGAGAAAGCGAAAGAGATACGTTAGACTCGCCTACAACAGATCTACCGCTTCACTAAGATGATGCCTAGGTGTGACGTGTCATTAAGCTCAGTCAATTGTTTACAAATTGTGTCTAAAAGAGGGATGGATATGAATGTTGATGGATGGAGAGGGAGAGAAAAGAAAAGATGGATGCTATGTGTGAGGAATGATATGAAAGAGAAAGGAGCGAACGTGGTTCCTCTACGTTCGCTTCTTTCGTGTTGCTTCGACTCCAAGTAGAATGGGACAAGGGCAGGAAGATGATGAATCTATACGCATGATTTTTTTCATTCCTCTAAACAAAGCGTATTAACATTAGAATATTTTTTTATTTTTTTTATTAGCCTGTTTGAATATCCCACTGCTGGGCAAAGGCCTCCCCTTTCTCTTTCCAAACCTCTCTGTCCTGTGCGATATCTGGCCATGTTCGCCCCGCAAACGAGATCAGATCGTCAGATTTCCTCCGACAGGCGTCCAATGAGTGACGATCGTTGCCCATCTTTTATCGTTGCACATCAGAAATAGCAAAGTGAAATTATTTATATTTTTTAAATATCTATAAAAAATACTAAGTTATAAGCATTTGATACTGCTGATTAGACAGAGAGATCCGATACAGCGAATGACGTCATTCGCTGCATCGACGTACAAAATCCATACTAAATTCCGTTTATCTAGAAAGAGATAGAAACGAAAGTTTAAATGGTTATTAAACTTTCGTTTCTATCTCTTTCTAGTACTTTAACATTTCGTATCGAAATAAAAACAGAAAATATATGATGGGCGTCAACACCCCTCGCAGACTGCGAAGTTACTTAAGTCCACCCATCGCCGTTGGATGAACAGCCCTACACGTCATTAGTTAATCATTCATAGGTCTTGATATACCAAAGCATACTACTATACCTTACTACTCTTAGAAGTGAGTGACTTAATGTCTGTAGGTTGCGCCAGTTCATCCAGCAGCGCATCCAGAGACTTGAACAGAAGTGCAGCGCGCGCGCACTGCTTGCTGGGAGGCGCTTGGAGAGCTGCGTAGCCTTCCACTGGGAAACTGTATTAATAGACCTTATATAAGGAACAAGCATTTTGTTTAATGCTGCCTTATTGTGATTTCAGACTGTTGAGAGTATTTTTCGTCACGAATATCCTCTTAGCGTGTTTGTGAAAACTTAGATTTACATGACTGAAAATGATTATTTCATAAAAGCCAGGTTTTAAACCGTTAACCTGATACTAAGAAGAAGGTTTCTTCCATGATTTTAAACGGTTAAGCTTGATACTGCCGAAACTCAATTCATGGTGTTGTCAAAATTCGTCCACTGCTGGACATAGGCCTCCCCGAAGTATCACCACATTGACCGGTCCAGTGCGTGTCGCTTCCAGCGGATCAACACAACCTTCACCAGGTCATCGGTTAAAACTTCAAATAGTTATAAATATTACATCGAGTTGCTGTCGTTCCAAAACATGACAATTATGAGGGGCACCAGGTATTATCATGGAAAAAAATGGTAAGCCAGGATTTACTGACACAAACGGCACATGTCCAAAGTTAGCATACAGGTGCTCCTGCATCGCCAGTGACACTGCGGGGAAGTATGCTAGACCAGCACCATGGGTCACCTTGTCAAAGGCCAAACCCATTGATGTGCCGTTCCTGTGGAGAAAACAAAGCATTGATAGGTATTACAACAAGTCGACGAAAGAAACCTTGATCGCAATTTTGAGGAAAACATATATTTAGAACCAAGTGATTAATATTTAAGGGGTTAGGGGATATCTAAAATTCTAAGTGTATACAGATCGTCCGAAAACCGTGCATGAGCTGAAGAACAATATTAGTGGTGCTGTACAGTCTTACACTGTACACATTTTGCTGACGCGGTGCGCTGCACCAAACGTGCGTCATTTCGGATACTATAAAACCACATTCATTACATTTAATGAGTGAGTGCAATTACTGCAACGCGGTGACTAACATTAGAGAAAGGAATCGTCAACAGTTCTACTTGTATTTTATACGTAATAAATCTAGTGTGAACCAAGTGATCTTTTCTCTACGCACTTCATCTCAACAACAACTCTGCAAGTGTACGCACCGTACAGGTGCTATTGCCAAAACTGACGCAGACTTGCTGGACATACGCCGAAGCTTCCGACTTTGATTTTCCCAATGTTTAGACCAGAACGGAAGCCACTTTCAAGATTTCATTTTTAAGATATTTAAAAAAAATGTACCAGGTCGTAAAAAAGAAATGTACCTATCAAATATTTTTTGTTTTCTTAAATAAGGAAATTGCCTCTCGCATCTGTTATCCTAAGTAGAATTTCACCTAAAATTGACGATGATTTACAACCCATAGAGTACCTAAGCTTGCTTCCGTACAATATACCACTTTAAGTCTTTAGAGCAAATAATGGAGAAGTACACTGAATTTAACAAAAGCATTTTTTATTTAGCATTTATTGTCTACAACAAGGCTTTTGATACTATCAGTCACATCTCAATCTGGGAAATAGTGAAACTCTTCAATGTCAATTATGAATACGTAACATATGTACTGAAAAATATCTATGTCCACAGCAAAATCAAATTAAAGCTAGATAAAAGAGGTGACCCGATCAAGATCGAAAGAGGCGTAAGACAAAGAGGGTATGCTTGTCTTACGCCTCTTTCGATCTTGATCGGGTCACATGACCTCGATCTAGCCTGTTGGATAACGATGGATGAAAGACCTCGCTTTTTCAAGGATAGGAATAGTAAAACCCTTGAAAGACGAACTAAAATAAAACCAGTCGGAACAAAGTAATGCCCTTCAACTACAAACTTCAAAATACATTATCAATGCAAAATCGTGATCTGAAAATCTATTCCGAGCAACAATGCTACGGCCTGACATTTGTAAGACATTTATAAATTAGTATCAACAATATTTATATCTAAAGTATAATCAATTCTTTGTTGCTGGTCATTTCCACTTCTAGGAATGGTATGGTGAGAGCGATGAATTATTAGGTAACTAGTTTATGCATACGGCTTCGCCGGCGTGGAGTTCGGTAATTGACCCACGGGATTGTACTACCGGGATAAAAAGTATCCTATGTGTTAATCCAGTTTATAAACTACCTGTGTGCCAAAATTCATCCAAATCTGGTCGGTAGTTTTTGCGTGAATGAGCTACAAACATCCAGACATCCTTACATCATCACAAACTTTTGCATTAATAATATTAGTAGGAAGTACCATCTTCACGGTGATCATGCCAAGCTTTTCCCAAACTATGTCGGGGTCAGTTTCCAGACTAACCCGAGGCATGTGAATACCGATACTTTGTTGACATGTTTGGAAACAAAACCACGCTCACAGTTCGTCAATGCCCTTGTATTTGAGGTGGTAAAAATAGACGAAATCGATTCCCATATTTGAGATTGCATCGTTGGAGCGAACATGAATTTCCTGATTGATTTATCCTCTTATTGAGTGAGTGAGTGAGTGAATGATTTACCGTAGGAAATTGCCATAACAGGTGAAACGAAGCATTGCAGATTGCCATTACGATGGGTTTTAGGTTCTATTAAGTTACATTTCCATCGTTTGGGGTGTTTTGCCGTCGTTTTGGTTTCTTAAAGTCTAGTTTTTTTCTGTTGTTATAATGTCACGTAAAGTTCCTTTTGCTGATGTAATTTTTGCCTTTTTGAAACAACTGCAACAGCAAAATTGAAATTCAAAACATTTGTCTGCTTAACAGTACAAATTAAGTTGCTAGAGAATTTCTTGCGCTATTTCTTCACTTCAGCTAAATCGCTACGACGGGCGTTTTTGGAGACTGTCTCCTATGTAATTTTGATGTTCAAAACATGTTGATTGTCAGGCAAAGTTGAGTAATATATAAAAGGTGTAAAAGTACCTTTAACGAAACCGAAAGGTACTCCCCGTCGTTGCTATATTTTTTTTTGTTCAAAACCATACCTGGAAACCTTCGAAAGTTACGGATTTATTGGGGGTCAAAGATTTTTTTCACAAATTTTTTTAAATACATGATTTTATTTTAAATACCTCCACGACTCTCGTACTATTGCATATACAATGCATCCATCAGCACAGTATTTTAAGTGCGATAGTGAGTCCTAACGTAAAACGATATTTTTACCCATATTTTTGCGTAGAGTTATTTAGTTTGATAGTACAAAATGCTTGGTTGACGGCTTCGTGAAGGATCCGTTTACACTTTGTACATGTCTTTTGATTTTGATGTGTTTTCTTTCGCTGATATGAAGCTCTCCACTAAGGCTCAACACGAAACAGAAGTGCCGAGATTTGTGTCCTCAACATTTTGATTTTCAGGCAACACGGAGAACTGATACTCGTTTGCCTTACTTCTGGAGATCTTACCTATAATACTCTAAAGTTCCTTTATCCAGGTCGATACACGTGCCGATGACGTCACCGGGGAGCCAGCCCTGGCCGTATGGAGAGGTGGCTACATTCCACTTCCTCACTCTCCCTCCGTCGTAGGCGTAGGAATGCGCAGTGTCCCCCACGCCAGTGTCCATGGAGAATGTGCAGGACGCCGTGCACCAGCCGATCTGGGAGGCAGATTAGGTATATTTTATTGTGTAGAAATACAGGATAGATGGATATATTCTATCTTGGTATTGACCTGGAGTCTGTCCGTCCGAGACTGTATCATTTTCATCTGCCTTTTCCCAACTGTTGGGGTCGGCTTTCAGTTTAACCGGATGCAGTTGAATACTAGTATTTACTATTTACATAGAACGACTGCCTATCTGACCTCCACACCCCAGTTAGTATTAAATAATACGATACCCCTTCCTTGGTAAAACTGTTGTCAGACTTATGGCTCACTGACTACCAGTAACGACTGTGTCAAAAATCTACAAATGACAGCCGAGACTAACAGCTTAACGTGCTTTACGAGGCACGGAGGAAACTAGGCATTTAATGGGTGGTCACTCATCCACAGACCAACTTAGCCAAGCGCGGCTTAACCAAAAGATTGACCTGAGCGGTTGTTTATATTTTGCCACGAGCTCCTCTCACCTAAAGAATATATCAAACTGAAATTGGACCTTACCTGCATAATCCCCTTCGTCCCGAGCTGCACCTCGTACATCCACCTGTTTCCGAACACGCAGGCCGTTGCCCGGATCGTGGCAAAGCTGGACAGGCCCTGCACACTCACTCTCTCGTCCCCAACCAGGACTAAGCGGCCTGTACCTGGAGATACCGTGACAAGATGAGCGTAAATCATTTTATATGTGTTGAGGAAAACGATGGATAACAACATCTGACTGCGTTATTCAAACTTGAAGCATTTATTAGGGCACGCCACGATAGTGGCGATATGTCCCCTCTTTGAGGAGTGGCTTGAGAGACGCCATGGTGTCCTCACCTTCCGCCTGACGCAGGTCCTCACCGGACACGGTGTTTTCGGGAGGTTCCTGCACCGTGTTTCCACTGCGAGGATCGACCGGAGGACACGGTGGAGTACACGGTGGAGGTGTGCCCCACGTGGGCGGGGCACCGCCGTGTCCTCGAAGCGGCGATTGGCGGCGGCGTCCTCTCTCGTCCGGCCCTGGTGCAAGCCATGGTCCGGAGCGAGACGGGATGGGACGCCGTCACCTCCTTCTGCGAAGCAGTAATGCTAGAGAAGGAGGTGGCGGAACGTGAGAGGGAGAGAACCTCACAGCGTCCCGGCCGCCGCGGGAGACGCCCCGGGCGTCGGGGGTCACCACCACCACGTGGCCCCCGACCACCGTAGGCGCGGGCCTGTGGACGGTGGGCTATGGGCTAGCTCGCCGTCCGTCCGTCTCATGACAACAGGCCGTGTCGACGGCGCGTTCGTGTTCCATGCGCGCCTCAAAGAGAGTCAGCAATAGGAAGGACCGATGCCTGCCGGGGTTGCGGGACTGTTCGAAAGAGATACCGTGGCCCCGGAACACAAAGGGCGATGAAGGAACATGGATGGGTTTTAGTCAGTAAAAGTCTGACACTCCCTCCTGCTCCGCCCAAAGCGGAAGAAGTCATTTGGTGATTTACCATCCCAAAAAAAAAAAAAAGCATTTATTTCAATTAGACCGTTACAGGCACTTTTGAATGTGGAAAAAAACAAAAAAAAGCGAAGCTACAGTCCCAGTCACAAGGCATAATAACTTGTGAAAGTACTGTAGTTGCCTATTCCAAAGCGTAGATCTATGGAAAAGTATGCCCAAGATATATGCATAGACATATATCTTTCTGTATAAAGTTATGATAAACTTGTTTAAATAAAAAAACTTTTTTGCAAAAAATAAGACCGACTTCAAAAACACAAAAAGTGAAAAATAACTTTAGCTTCACAAGTCGGTGTTTGTTTGATTGATTTAGTTTTTTTGTCACCGACTTTTTATTTTTCCATTTTTAGTTGTTCCCAAACAAATTTTTGCCTTGAATTTATTTTACATTAAATATAAGATCGGCCGCTAAGAATTGAAGAGTTCTGTTACTTTGTCATGGATCCCATAATCAGAACCTAACCAAACTCTCATCAAACTATCCTTGAAGTACATCCTTTCAAATAAAAAAACAATACATGTTATGGTAATATCCCCAATAAATAGAACTTAACATACCTAAACCTGTCGAAATCTGGGTGTATTTTACACATCTGCGTACCCCCTCAGAGCATGCAGGCGTGATGTTACGTCATGATGTTGTATAAACAATAAACATCCAAGCGATTCCAGCAATCACTGCAGATTTGCCATCTATTTTTGAAGAGTTCCTTTGTATATCTCCGAAGATCAGCATCTGATCTTAACCAAATTGACCATTGACCATGATTGAAAGGGACCACACGGGAGGCATCAGCTTTCAAATGAAAAAAGAATCATCAAAATCGGTTCACCCAGTCGAAAGTTCTGAGGTAATAAACACAAAATACAGTCGAATTGAGAACCTCCTCTTTCTGGAAGTCGGTTGATAATTATTGCCAAAGCGTTGTGTAATTCTAGTTGCGATTCAAGCTTCTACTCGTATTTTCGAATGAAAGAACTATATTTTAACAGTCTTATTCATAAAAATCCAAAATAGGTTATAAATACTCATTAGTTAAAATGCTCATTAGAACTAATAAACCTATTATAAAATTCTCTTTTCATAAACGTTCAATAGACCCGTCATAGCTATGTTGTCGTTATAAGACGTTTTAACGTGATTAAGTTGTCGTTCTGATAAATCCATAGTATAGATTAAATGCCAAAATAACTGGTGTCCACGGCCAAAATAACTGGTGTCCACGGCCAAAAAACGCATAAAAAAACGTTTTGAGTCAGTTGCAAGTCTTGTCTGACGAGATCAATTTATCAATTTTATAGGCCATAGTATTTTTGTTGAAACGGTATCGACGTTTGAACTCTACATCGGGCAAAGAGAACGGATCATATCTCTCCTGGTAAATCTTTCGACCGACGTGGAACATGTTCTGCTCGTTCAATAGCATGTAATGCTTGCAGAGCTTGCATAACTAATGCAAAACACGATTTACATTTTTTTTTTTATAAAATTGTATATACTTCCCAGTTCCTTGCAAATAACACTTAGCTTCGACCAACTAACCATGAAAAAGGTTCGAAAAAAAAATCAGCTGCTGCACATTTGTTGGCCATATTTCTGTTTCTAGTAGGGTGGGCTGTTTTAAGTTACGAAGCCGCTTTTGAATACTTACAAAGCTTTTTAGCGTTATTGAACGTTTATGAATAATGAAATGAATAAAAAATATTAATTTGTTTAAAAAATACAGTGATATCCATAACATAAATACGAGGAACAAACACAAGTTTGTTGTTCCTGTAACGAGGCTCAAAAAAATAGGGGGTACGTTCAGATGCCAATGTATACGTTTTTACAATAAACTTCCGAGCCAAATTCAAGCACTCAGCCTAAATAAATTCAAATCGTTTATAAAACGGAAGCTGTGCTTGAAAGCCTACTATCATGTTAACAACTATCTCGAAGATAAAAAGGCTTGGGATAAAGCTGCTCCAATGAAATTTGCTCTGTGAATGTCGAAATTTCGGACTTCGCTTGTTTATTATTAATTCCTTTCTTTTATACACTCTGACATTGAATGATTTGACATGAATACTTATTTCAGTATTTTTATTTTTTTTTTACTTTTTTATTTTATTTTATGTTACATTTACCTACTGACTTGAAAGGAATATTTACGTATCTTACTTTTTTATTATTATTGACATATGATTTTTGGGATTTTTATTGACATTGATTTTGTAAATTATTATTAATTTTATTTGATTATTGTGAATGTTTGTTTGTTTGTTTTCTTCCTTTTTTTTCCCACAACTGTCTGGCAGTTTGAGTACTATAAGCGACCTACCCAAATGTCCTTTCTTTGGTATTGTTCGTCGTTTCGTTGAGCTCCTTGAGTTATAAGTCGAGCTACACGATAACTGACAAATGCTTGCACTGACTGGACAGGTCCACTCAAATCTGTGTGGTTCTTTCTTCAAAAGACCATCTCAGACACTATTCTGCATAGTCCTCATGTGAATTGAGCAAAATTATGTCTGGACTTCAAAAGAGACTATGACCTCTGAGTTTGTTTCGGCTGTTTCTTTTCAGAGTAGTCAGGTACGAAACACCGGCCCCATCTAGTTTAAAAAAAAAAAAAATGACGTGTAAAAGTGTTTGTAAAAACCTACTTGCAAAATAAACATCATTTATCATTTATCATTAATGCTTTTTGGGATTCTCATTCTAACAAGCTAATAAACCTGTTTTAACTTTTTATGAATAAGACCGTAAGAGTAAAACCACATCTAATTAACAACAAAGTCAGCAAACAGCGAGCCATTTTACTGCAATTACCAAAATGTCTGGGTAGCGTGGTGCCAGTACTAATTGCGGTAATTACTTCAGGCCTGTCCAGTGACAGCCGCGGCTTGTGACGTCATAGATGTTAACGTGCTTTTGATGTCGCTTCTAGGCAACGTCGAGTCTAAACGAGGAATGTTTTGTGGAAATGTGGGTGCGGTACTATCTGTACAAATAAGACTGTTTGTAATTTAAAAATAGGTAGGTGGTAGGTAGGCGGTAGGTAGGAGGTAGGTAGGTAGTAGGTAGGTGGTAGGCAGGTGGTAGGTAGGTGGGTGGTAGGTAGGTAGGTAGTAGGTAAGTAGTAGGTAAGTAGTAGGTAAGTAGTAGGTAAGTAGTAGGTAAGTAGTAGGTAAGTAGCAGGCAAGTAGCAGGTAAGTAGTAGGTAAGTAGTAGGTAAGTAGTAGGTAAGTAGTAGGTAAGTAGTAGGTAAGTAGCAGGTAAGTAGCAGGTAAGTAGTAGGTAAGTAGTAGGTAAGTAGTAGGTAAGTAGTAGGTAAGTAGTAGGTAAGTAGTAGGTAAGTAGCAGGTAAGTAGCAGGTAAGTAGTAGGTAAGTAGTAGGTAAGTAGTAGGTAAGTAGTAGGTAAGTAGTAGGTAAGTAGTAGGTAAGTATTAGGCAAGTAGTAGGTAAGTAGTAGGTAAGTAGCAGGTAAGTAGCAGGTAAGTAGTAGGTAAGTAGTAGGCAAGTAGTAGGTAAGTAGTAGGTAAGTAGTAAGTAGGAAAATGTGCATTGCAACGCACGGCTATATATACTTGACAGGTATTTGCGACGTTACCTATATATAAAAAAAATATATAACTAAGGCTAGGTACTTAACTTGACTAACTTAACTGTTAATGTACTAGGTATGAGACCTACTACATTAACAGTTAATAAAACCTTCGGTGTAAACTAACCTGTAGATGCGTCGAACACAACAATTTTCGGTCCTATTCTACCGGATCTTTCATCAGCTGTTTCTGTTGCTGGCTGAAATCGCAACAAAGAATAATGTTGTGTCTAAAAGTAACATATTTATGCACAGTAAATAGATCTTTAAAAATATCAATAATCGAATAACCAACTTTTGTATTAATCATTTTGAATTTGATTATTGATTTTGTAGCCTAAAAGCATGTCTCATTACACCATGCAGCGTTTTGTAGCATATCTTATTATCTCTGGAGTAACACGTAAGCAAAGATCGTTCAATACTTTACTCGTCCAATGCAATATCGCGTTTAGGGTGTTGTTACGGTTGCCGCGGGCATGCAGCAAGCGGAGCTATTTTGCGCAAGCGGTGTGGTGCCGCCTTGCGCTGCAGACCACTACAGATTATGTTAGATTCAAGTAGTTACTTTGTTTGTTTTATATATAAAGGAAACTGAAAAGCCCATCAACAGAAAAAATGGATTCAAGAGCGAAGGTAGCGAGCTTGAAAATTTTAACACCTCGACTTTGATAGGTTAATTTTCTTTGGCCTTTACGGATATTTCTGCCTATTTATATACAAAAGCTTACACGAACGCAAAGGACATAAGATGTCTGAGCGGTATCGAATATTTTAGGATATTCTTGGATAATTGAATTATTTTTGTCCATACAACAGAAACCCTTCGGAGAAACCTAAATAGAAAATTTTTGCTTTCCGGCCCGGATGCATTGGTTTCTCTAGAGTAACTCTCTCCCTGCCTATGGCACCGTAAATGCTCGTTGTTCACAGGAAAAGAGTAGAGGAAGACACTAACTTTATTGACAAGGTGATGAACAGGACAGCAACTTAGACGTTAAGTTAGACCTTACCTTTTTATTCACACAGTAACGTAATGAAAACGAAAACTTAATCTTTCCCATGTACTTTCTTTTCCAATAGGGGGGTGCAAATGCACTCCTTTGCATCCTGCTGCCGGCGCCCATGTTTCTATATCGGTAATGCCTAGCACGGCATTTGTTCATTGTGGTATCCTGTGTTTCGGTTACCTAGTTATCTAGTGAGGTGACGAGAAATCAATTGCGAACACTTGCAATAAATTGAGGGATCCTATATCATGTAAAGCCACCTAAGTACTTATAAAAATAAATAAGACCGAATTTTTTCAGCATCATAAACTTGAATCACTACGAAAGGAATGAATAGTAATCACAACGAAAGGAATGAATAGTAAACACAACGAAATGAATAAATAGTAATACCAAGAACGGATATTCTCTTTATTTCGGACAAAAATCAACTCAGACGACATAATGCTAAAGAAGACAGTGAAGTTGAGTAGCATAAACTAGTTGCCATTAGATGGGAAAATGGAAAAGTAGTCTCAATGTCTATTTGTTAACATCGGGCGTTGTAGAAGCAAAGATAACGGTTTGCCTTTTGCTCTTCGGGGGGCACGAACTGCAAGAGAATTAAAAGAGGAATGGGAGATAAAGAAGAATAAAGATTAAAATAAAAGAAGAAAGGGATAGAGCAGTAGGTATCTAAGCACGCTGACAAGAAAAGAACAACGTCATTAATGGTGAAACCAGGAGAAGGATAAAGAATATATTGGCATTCAACTAGTTATGTGCGTAGTTGGTTTGGTTTAAAGTGAGGGCCAATTTTTTTCATGTTTTAAGGGCAGCGAGATCAAGAGAACCACCGAAGGCTTAGGCAGAGGTGTACCTAATAGTACCCATCCACATTTCGCCAGTTATGTTTAGACCTATATAATAGGAGGCGAGCCTGTAGCCATCAACCGGACACAAATTCATACTGCCTGGCTGCTACTGAGAAATTCCTGATGAAAAAAAACAACTCGCCCAACCGGGAATCGAACCCAGGACCTCATGCTCAGCTGTCGCGATTGCGAACACTAGCCAACGAGGCAGTCAAATAATAAAACAGGTTATTACATACGATGTTATACACCCTCAGAATACGAAGAGCAGCAAAATATGATAGCAAAAGATAGAAAACGATAATTAAATGAATACTCAAGAATAAACTTCTTTTTTTATTTTGTTCTTATTAATACTTTATACCTTTATTTCTCATAAGTTACCTATTTTTAAATTTGTAAACCAACCTTTAATATTGGTACCTAACAATGATTCTGTAAATTGCTCTCTGAGTGGAAACCTGGTGACCTGTAATACAGGTGTTTCACTACCTACCACAGGCACCAGTGATTCACGACCATGTAATGTTTTGTTTATGCCAATAAATAAATTTATTATTATTATTATTATTAAACTGAAACGTAAGCTAAGACCCCTAGCACACGCCGGTTGCGGGACTGTTCGAAAGAGATACCGTGGCACTGGAACATAAAGGGCGATGAAGGAACATGGATGGGTTTTAGTCAGTAAAAGTCTGACACTACCTCCTGCTCCGCCCAGAGCTGGAGGAGTCATTTGATGATTTCCAATTCAAAAAAAAAAAAATGGCCCCTAGCACACGGTGTATTTTAAACGCGCAGACGACGCGCAGATGATGCGACCTTGTAACCTAAGCACACGGGGCGATCGTGAAACGCGCGTCTACTAAGCGTATGCGCGCAGATACAGCGATACAGACGTGCTGTAGTCGCTCGCACCTTCCGCGTTTTGGTCAGAGACTTCTCGTCAGTTGTACAATGGCGTCTGTTGAGACAACACTGCTTACGCTGGCTAAAGCCAGCAACAGATCTCAACAGACGCCTTTACTGCTTTTAAAAAGAAAAAAACGTAAAAATAAGCGAATCTATTGGATAGATCCATTTACGAGTGAAAGAAAATCGTGCAACGTTTACAAAATTAGTAAAACAGAAGATGTTTTTTTTTTTAATGTTATCAAATGTCATATTCGTCATTCCAAGAACATTTTTTATTCTAAAACCGGAGTTAAATCGTCAAAATACAGTATAATAATAATAATACAGTATAATGAGATCATGTAAACTAGTTTCGAATGCGCTTCACACAGGCGTTTGTATCGCGACTTACGCGCGTTTGAATCTATAAAAACGCAAAAATCGACATCTACGGCACAGAAAACGTGCTTTCCTGAAACGCGCGTCATCTGCGCGTTTAAAATACGCCGTGTGCTAGGGGGCCTAATGTCTGTAATAGTTGGTACGTTTGTGTGTTTTGCCTTAATTTAATGAGTATATGCTTTCCAGATTGCACGACTATATCGAGAAGATAATTCTAAATTAATCATTCCTTTTTGTCTACTTAACAAACAAATCAATACTTCTGTTTTAATAAATTCATCATAGCATTGATGATTCTGGTATTTCCGGTTGGACTGGAAGTCGAAACGTATGGTTGGGAAAAGGTTGCGCAGATGCTGATAAGTATTGAACTATTGATCATGAAGAGTGAAGGTATCGTTCAATGAGCATGAATCATGAAAATAGAAATATTAAAACAAGAACTACATCCCTTGAGTGTATCAATATGGCTGTGTATAGACGATAAAGGTCCCCGTCATTGCGATAATTTGTTTGTTCTGGACCATACCTGGGAACCTACCAGTTACGGAGATATTTGAGGTCAAAGTTCCAACTTTCAAACAAGTTTTTTTTTATAAGTACTAGTTTTTATCGTCATAAAGTTACTTTCAATACCTCCATTACCCGTTTACTATTAAATGCGTCCATCAGCACAATGTTTTGAGTGCGTTACGTTGAGTTTTACCGCAAAACGTGATTTTTCACCAAAAAAATAAAGCTTCCCAGCAATAATTTTTGTCGTTAAGTTAGTTTCAGGTACAGAATGCTTCACGACTTCGTAATGGACCCTCCACTTGCACCCTGAATAAAAGCTGCTGCGTTGCGTCTCGGTTATGCACTGCGCAGTTAGAAAGAAAAGCAGTAAAAGAAATTTGCAACACTGTAAAATTTATTTAAATAAATTTGTTATTTAGTAATATTATTTGGTATAGGTTGTGGGTCTGAATCTAATTCGCCTGCCTGAGAGGCGAATTACTTGTGTAATTTATTTCATCACCGCTACTCATCGGTTGGCATATCGCAGCAGTGGGAACATTATAGGCTGATTTTGCGAAACCACTGCGTACCTATTCAAAGAGACGGTAAAGGAACAACACAGAACGTTTTTTAGATGGTCTTTCAGATGGTCTTACAGATGGACTTTCAGATAGTCCTTCAGATGGTCTTTCAGATGATCTTACAGATGGTCTTACTGATGGTCTTACTGATGAACTTTCAGATGATCTTTCAGATGATCTTCTAAATGATCTTCCAGATGGTTTTTCAGATGGTTTTACCGATGGTCTTGCAGATAGCCTTTCAAAAGGTTTTACAGATGGACTTTCAGATTGTCTTTCAGATGGTCTTTCAGATGGTCTTTCAGATGTTCTTTCAGATGGTCTTTCAGATGGTCTTTTAAATGGTCTTTCAGATGGTCTAACAGATGGACTCTCAGATGGTCTTATAGATGGACTTTCAGATGGTCTTTCAGATGATCTTCTAAATGATCTTCCTGATGGTTTTACCGATGGTCTTGCAGATAGCCTTTCAAAAGGTTTTACAGATGGATTTTCAGATTGTCTTTCAGATGGTCTTTCAGATGGTCTTTCAGATGGTCTTTCAGATGTTCTTTCAGATGGTCTTTCAGATGGTCTTTTAAATGGTCTTTCAGATGATCTAACAGATGGACTTTCAGATGGTCTAAGAGATGGACTTTCAGATTGTCTTTCATATGGTCTTACAGATGGTCTTATAGATGGACTTTCAGATGGTCTTTTAAATGGTCTTTCAGATGGTTTTTCAGATGGTCTTACCGATGGTCTTGCAGATAGCCTTTCAAAAGGTTTTACAGATGGACTTTCAGATTGTCTTTCAGATGGTCTTTCAGATGGTCTTTCAGATGTTCTTTCAGATGGTCTTTCAGATGGTCTTTTAAATGGTCTTTCAGATGGTCTAACAGATGGACTTTCAGATGGTCTAAGAGATGGATTTTCAGATTGTCTTTCATATGGTCTTACAGATGGACTTTCAGATGGTCTTTTGAATGGTCTTTCAGGCGATTTTTCAGATGGTCTTTTAAATGGTCTTTCAGATGGTCTAACAGATGGACTTTCAGATGGTCTAACAGATGGACTTTCAGATTGTCTTTCATATGGTCTTACAGATGGTCTTACAGATGGACTTTCAGATGCTCTTTTAAATGGTCTTTCAGATTGTTTTTCAGATGATCTTACTGATGGTGTTTCAGATAGCCTTTTAAATGATCTTACAGATGGACTTTCACATTTTCTTAAAGATGGTCTTCCGGATGGTCTTACAGATGGTCTAACAGATGGTCTTTCCGGTGATTTTTCAGATGGTCTTTTAAATAGCCTTTTAAATGTTCTTACAGGCGGACTTTCAGATTGTCTTATAGATGGTCTTACAGATGGTCTAACAGGTGGTCTTACAGGTGGACTAACAGATGGTCTTTCAAATAGCCTTCCAGACTGTTTTTCAGATGGTCTTGCAGGTAGCCTTTCAAATGGTTTTACAGATGGACTTTTAGATTGTCTTTCAGATGGTCTTTCAAATTGTCTTACAGATGTTCTTACGGGTGTACTTTCAGGTGGTTTTTCAAATAGCCTTTTAAATGGTCTTACAGATGGACTTTCAGATGGTCTTTTAAATGGTCTTTCAGCTGGTTTGTCAGTTGGCCTTACAGATGGTCTTTCAGATAGCCTTTTAAATGTTCTTACAGGTGGACTTTCAGATTGTCTTTCAAATGGTCTTACAGATGGTCTAACAGGTGATCTTACAGGTGGACTAATAGATGGTCTTTCAAATAGCCTTTCAGATGGTCTTACAGATGGTCTAACAGGTGATCTTACAGGTGGACTAACAGATGGTCTTTCAAATGGCCTTTCAGATGGTCTTACAGATGGCCTTTCAGATATCCTTTTAAATGTTCTTACAGGTGGACTTTCAGATGGTCTCTTGAATGGTCCTTCAGTTGGTTTTTCAGATGGTCTTACTGACGGCCTTTCAGATAGCCCTTTAAATGGTCTTACAGATGGACTTTCAGATTGTCTTTCAGATGGTCTTTCAGATGGTCTTACAAATGGTCTTACAGATGGTCTAAAAGGTGGACTAACAGATGGTCTTTCACATAGCCTTTTAAATGGACTTTCAGACGGTCTTTTAAATGGTCTTCCAGATGGTCTTTCGGATGACGGATTTTCAGATGATCTTACTTCTGGTACAGGTGCAGCTTGGTGTTTCTTGGACTTCGGTTTTGGGTTCAACATCTTGGCTTCCAACATCTTGGGCAGGTTCTCACGAACATGCGTCACGTATTTACTCCTTCTGAAAAGGTTAGACTTTAGTTGTCATCTTCTTTTTTAAGCAGTGTATTTTTTTTTATGCCATAGGGTTCCTTGCTAAAGTGACAGAGACGAGCAGAGTCGTGTGGAGCCCACAAATCATAAACAAGAAAAGGGACAAAATGTTCAGTTCTACCCGACAGCGAAGGCCAAAATTAACGTAATATGTTTTAGATTACTCTCCCACATAGCAGCTATCAAAAATTATTCTAGTAATAATAAAAAAAATTCCTCATTCGTTACATTGAACGTCTTTGATTGTGCCAATCTCTTTGCTCATGTCTGCTAACCTCATCCCATTTTTAAGTTTATAGTTTAAGTTAGTTAGTTTATTTTAATTTATAATTGTCCTAATGTTAAGGAAGTTCCAGCTTTGAATGTCTGCGTCAAGGCAACTTCAATAAATAATTAGTTCTACTTGTTATAAAAATACAAATTTTATAAAAACGTTTTTAGAGCCCCGCCCCTTTTACCAACCGCTTTGCCACGATCGCCCCACTTTCGCTTACTTGCAACACAGGGGGTCTAAAATGGCCGCTTTATTAGAATCTATGTATAATCTATTTATTAATTTATTTATGGCTATGACCATAAAGTTCATTTAAAAAATATATTTTTTTAACGTGATTCATACTATGATTCTGCTAAAGCGGCCATTTTAGACCCGCAGAGCTTTAATTATGAACTTCTTGCATTATGTTAACTGTGTGAAATTTCTACGTATTTATGTTGTAAGGGCATGAGCCTTTACACTTAATGTTAAAAATGTTAATAAAATAAATGTTAATGTTCAAAGGTGTTTAATACGAAATTGCACTAAAATAATGTAATAAGAAAATAATAAAAAATGTTACAAAAAGTCACAAAATGTTGGATGTTGCGCGAGCTCGATATTAAACCGAAGACTGACGTACTTGCGTACGTGACGATACTACATTTTACAAAATAACAAAATTTGCAGTATTTTAACTAGGCTAACTAAAGTACAATGTGCGGTTGCTGACCGTACATCTTGGCGGGGCAACAAGTGAGATAACTTATTAAAGACTATTTTACCAATATAAATACAAATCACGAAATGAAAACAAAGTGAATAAAAATGATTATAAGTCAAATGTTAAAAGAATGAGGTGTCGCATAGGTAAGTTCTATGTTTTCAGTGGATGCTGCAACTCTTGCTGGCTTCCGTGGCGGTAATCTGGTGGACGCGCCGGTGTCACTGACGATGACCTTGCCGCTGCGTTTGCAGTACACGTAGGCTCCTCCCGCGACGACTATTGACAAGATCAGAAGTCCCATCGTAGAGTATGAAACGATGTATTGGTGCACATCGTGTTGCGACATTTCAGCCTGTTTTGTTTGATCTTCCAATTCTTTCAATGAATTATGAAGCTTTTCATAATCGTTTCTAACAAATTGGGTGTTCTGTTGTCCAGTTGATAAATCAAGCGGCTGGACAGATGTTAAATTGTTGATGTCATCCAGATCTATCAGAGGTATTTCAGGGCTGACATAAATATTGTTTGTGTAGTAAACTTGTGTGTAATATGTTTCTTCATTGTTTCTAATTATAAATCCCTCTTTGGCTTCTAAAATTCCCGTTGAATGTATTGCCTTAGTAGTCATACGACCTTCACAGATTATTTGCAGTTGGCAATCCGCACAGCAGACATAGAGCCAGGTGTTAGGTTTTTGTAATGGTGTCCATTTATTGTTGCAGGATTCGGATGTGTAGATACATTTTGATAATGTAATGTTTGTTATTGCGCCGATTTCGCATGGAATTTGATGATTTCTCATGTTACGTGTTGGTTTGTTTAGTGAACATACAAATGTACTTGGTTCCATTTTAATGCAATGTTCTAGGTCACTGTCTGTGAGCTGCATATATGTCTCTTTTCTTATATTGACTGCAACATATTCAGAATTTGTTTTCATTGTAAGTGAATGTTTGTTATTTTTCATCATCGGTATAGGAACTGTTTTATAAATGGTGAATGGAGTGTCGCCTGTTAATGGTAATGTGATTTCGATGATAAAATATTTATCAAATAATCTTGATTTTACCTCTAGTAGTTTGTATATGTCAGCTAATTGGTTTTGAATATTGTCAACGGGTATTGATAATTGTTGTGGCAATTGTCCAGAGATAATGTTGAGCTCCTGAAAGAGCTGGTTCTGCGGTAAAAGTCTGGTGTCTACATGACCATGGTGAATGTTAATGGCTGTGTCTAAAAGCATGTGTTGGATGTGGCGTAGTTTAGACAGAATTGTTGAACTAGTCAGAGCCATGATGTTAAAGTAGTTCAAAGCTTCCTCTTGCTCAACCTCCTTACCCAATTTCTGTAAATAGTTCTCTGTAGCATTAAGATGTTGATCTAAGAGATTGAACTGAGTGTTCATTGCCTCTTCATTTCTCTTCAGAATGTTATTATGTGCTTCTATAATTGATGTTTGACCTTTGATCAGGTTCAATAAATGGTCTCTGTTATTCTGCAATGTTTCTATGTCCTTTTTATATTGTATTGCGAACCTTTCATCTAGCACGCCGAATAGGCTGTTTGCAAGGTAACCTATTCCATTGACAAGACCTCGCGAAACGCGCCCTCTTGTCTGCCCATGATGTGTTTCCAACATGTAATTGTTATGATCAAGTTCGTTAAGTTCCTGTTCGAATTCGGTCATAATGGTTTTGCACATCGTTTGGTATGCAAATTGCTCACACCTTTCTCTCAGGTGTTTCACAACTCTATGTATGTTTTCCATGTCTTGCCAGTAAGATGTCATATTATAGTAGGTGACAATCTTCCAGTCATCGTGTACGCTTTGCAAATTGCCGATTTTGTCAAAGTACACTGCTCTGTTTGGTTCAAACGGTGTGATGTTTATAGCGTCACTGCTTTGCTTTGTGGGCTGAAATAACGTTAATAATGTTAAGAGTGTAAATAGCAGGCTGGAACTTATATTCCTTGATTTAAATCGTTGGTTTCTATTTGTGTTGTTTGTTGTAGGTTTTTGTTTTTCAATGCAGGTTTTGTCATTGGATGTGGTGGTGTCAGGTATTTCTATATGAGATTCTGGTATTGGGAGTTTAACTAATTTTGTTATTGGTCTTGTTAATACCCCTGTTTTTGTTTTCATAGTCACAACTCTGACTAGATTGTCTCTCCCCGGGTGAACTTCCTGTATTCTGCCAAGTGCCCATTTCGCAGGAGGAAGGTTGTCTTCTTTGATTAAGACAACATCCCCTATGGATAAATTATTTGTTTTGTTCAGCCATTTACTACGAATTTGAAGTTGTTGCAGGTATTCTGACGACCATCTGGTCCAAAACCCTTGCTTCATTTTGTTTAGTAACTGCCACCTATGTCGAATGTTGATGTTTTGCCTTTCGATATTTTCCGTTGGTAAGAATGTTACTGGTCGGCCAATTAAAAAATGTGCAGGAGTAAGATAGTCAATATCGTCCACGTCTTCCGTTAAAGGACAAAGTGGTCTAGAGTTCATACAGGCTTCGATTTGAGTAAGCAGTGTTAAAAACTCTTCGTATGTCAACTTTTGCTCTCCTAGGACACGCTTTAGGTGATATTTCATTGACTTAACTGCAGCCTCCCAAAGTCCTCCCGCAGTCGGCCAGCTTGGAGCGTTGAAGTGCCACTCTATCCCCATCTCGGTGTTCCTTTTCGATAAAGTGTCGTTGTTGAATGTTTGTGAGATATGCAGTTGTTTGGCTAACTCCCTTTCGGCTCCAACAAAGTTTGTTCCGTTGTCGGAGTAAATATGTTTCGGACAACCTCGTCGCCCAATCATGCGGTTGAGAGCCAGTATAAATGTTTGTGACGACAAATCTGATGCAAGTTCTAAATGCACCGCCTTTGTTGCCATGCATACGAAAACAACGACATAACCTTTACTTGTTCTGACGCCTCGACCCTTGTTTAGTTTAACACTAACAAACCCTGTGAAGTCCACCCCTGTGTGATAGAATGGTGGTGATTGCGTTATCCTTTCACTGGGTAGGTCCGCCATTAGTTGGTATTGTTTCGATGGTTTGAAGCGGCAACATTTTACACAGTCTTGTAGGTGTTTTTTAACTGTGTTATTTCCTCCTGTTATCCAATATTTCTGTCTTAATGTAGCCATAGTTAGCCTCGCTCCACCGTGTAGTGTTGTAACATGCGCACGGGCAATGAGAAGATATGCCAGCTTGCTGTTTTTCGGGATGATAACAGGGTGTTTTGTTTCTTCAGGTAAGTTTGAATTCTGTAATCTCCCTCCGACGCGTAGTATGTTATTGTCATCTAGGTAAGGGTAAAGTTTCTGAAGTCCTCTATTGTTGCTTATCCTTCCTTTTGTTTTTAAATCTTGGATTTCTTGTCCATAATGTTCATTTTGTACATGTTTTATAATTATGTTAGTAGCGCGTCGAATATCAGCGAGTGTTAAATTACATTGTTTTGACGCAGGCGGCCTATTCATGTTTGTATGATTCATAGCTGCGTCTTCCCTGTGACGATTATTTTGTGACGTGTTTGTTATGAAACGCGACACCCATGCTACGATGCGTATTATAATTATAATACAGCTGTTCTTGGTAAGGAGTTCAGTTACAATGTCCATGTCTTTGTTTCCGGTAGTTCGTGTCGTAACTGCATGCACCTTTTTAACTTCTATTTCTGGTATCTTAACGGTGTCATATGTTTCCGGGATTTTTTCTCTGTTAAGCCATTCGGGTCCGTCAAACCACAGAGGAAAGTTGTGTAATTGAGAAGGTAGTAGTCCACGTGACGCGCAGTCGGCTGGATTTTGCTCCGATCTTACGTGCTTCCAACACCCGGCGGGCACTACAGATGTTATCTCCTGAACTCTGTGTCCGACATAGGCCTTCCATCGCGAGACATCGCCCTTTAGCCAGCCAAGCACGATCATTGAATCCGTCCAAGCTGTTACTTTAATGTTAGGTTTATCGAGGCAATGTTTTATTTTCTTGACCAGTTGTGCTAACAGCTGAGCACCGCATAACTCAAGTCTGGGAAGTGTTTGTTGTTTTTGGATTGGAGCGACCTTTGTTTTTGCCGCAACCAATGCAATTTGTTGCTGTTTACCTTCTGTAACTTTACTGTACACCACGCACGAAAACGCTTTTTCCGATGCGTCACAGAATGCGTGTAATTCCCGAACCTTGCTTGCTTCTAACCCGAGCCATCGGTTAATTTTGAAAGGTTGCATATTTGTTAATTCAGACTTTAGTATTCTCCATTCCTTTTCTATTCCATCCGGAACAGTGTCATCCCATTCGATTTTGTAATTCCAGATCTGTTGGAATAAAATTTTTGCCTTGATTGTTATTGGGGATAGCCAGCCCAAAGGATCAAAAATTGTTGATATGTCGCTTAAGATTTGCCGTTTTGACGAATTTTTGTTAAGGCCAATGTTGTTTTTGTTTTTTAATGTAGTTGTAAATATGAATTCATCTTGTTTCGGATCCCATGCCAAGCCTAATGCTTTGGAAGCTGATGCTTCTGTAAAACTTAAGTTGACTGGGCTAATCATATGATCTGGCAGATCTTCTAGCAGTTGTTGTTCGTTACTCGACCACTTTCTAAGGTTGAACCCTCCTTCTTTCAATAGCTGTATAAGTTGGTCTCTTGTATCCCGCGCCTCACCTATGGTATCTTTTCCGAATAACGCATCATCTACAAAAAATTGGTTGAGTAAGATGTTTTTAGCTTCCGGGTACTTGTCACCTTCGTCCATCGCTAGCTGTTGAAGTGTTCGGAGTGCTAAGAATGGAGCGGCCTTAGTACCATAGGTGACTGTACATAGTTGATATTCTCTTAGCAGTTGCCGTGGACAATTCCTCCACACTATTTTCTGTAAGGGGTGATGTTCTGGATGTACCACTATAAATCGGTACATTTTCTCAATGTCTGATGATAACACATATTTGTATTGTCTCCATTTGAGCAAGATGCTAAGGATATCTTTTTGTAGATTCGGTCCAGCCTCCATTAAGTCATTAAGACTGTGTTTTGAACTAGTTTTTGCCGACGCGTTGAACACGACTCTAAGTTTCGTCGTGATAGCACCTGGTCGCACTACCCCGTGGTGCGGGAGAAAATATTCAATGTTTTTGTCCCTAGTGTTGCTTTCGACTTGCTCCATGTGACCCATTTCTTCATATTCATCTATAAAAGCTTTATAATCTTTTGCAAACGCATGATTTTTAGCCATCTTTCGCTCTAGTTGTTGAAATTGAGCGATGGCCTGTGGTTTCGATGTTCCTAAGTGTTCAATAAAATTATCCTTCAGTGGGAGACGAACTTGATATCGCCCATCAGGAAGTCGTGTTGTTGTCTCTTTGTACAGCTGTTCGCACCTGTTGTCAGGGTCCACATCTTCTTTGTTTTCTTGCAAAGACTCCTGTTCCCAGAATTGGGTTAGATCCTGAATGTTGTTGATAATTACATGGCAATTGAATGTTTTGTAATTACCACATACTACCCAGCCTAAATGAGTTTGTTGTGCTATGATGGATGACGTGTTTGTTTTTATTAACCCCTCTAACAATATTTCGGAATAAACATCGGCTCCCAATAGTAAGTCTATATCCTGAGATATGTTAAATTCAGGGTCAGCGAGTTGTAAATGTTGTATATGTTCAAACCTATCTTTATTTACTGTTTTACTTGGCAGTTTGTTTGTTATTTTCCTCATAATAAGTGCATTAATGTTAATGTTGAAGTCATTGTGTATCGCTTGGCATTTAAGATGGAGCACTCCTTTACACTTGGTGGTGGCTGAAGCACCAACACCTGACACCACCGCGCTCATCTTGTTTCGTTTTAACTGCAATTTTTGAGCAGCATTTTCCGTAATTAGGCTAACCTGAGATCCCTGGTCTAATAAAGCGCGTAAAACGATCGTAGTTCCATCATTGGCTATTGTCCTGACCTGGGCCGTGGCTAGCAGTACCTCATTTGAGTTGTCATGAGCTAAATGCGTGTTCACTTGTTGACCTACATTAGCCCTGCCGGTTCTCGATTTTGCAACTCCAATCGCCTCATGCAAAATGCTGCTATGCGGCTCATCGCAGTGCTTGCACTTTTTTTCCGATGTACATTTTTCGCCGTTATGACTGAACAGGCAATTTAAACATACATGTAGGTTGTTAGCGGTCTTTAACCTTTCTTCAGGTGACATACTTAAAAATTCTCTGCAATTATAGAGCCCATGATGGTTATTACATTTAGGACAAGTTATAATGGAATTATTAAATGTTTGCTTGTTATGGAATGTTCTCGGCATGTTCTTAGTTCCACCTTGAATGGTATGTTGCTGCACCTTAGGCTTGCTGTACGTTGCATTATGAACTGTTTTCGGCTGAATGTTTTGCTGTTGACTGTTAAAGTTTCGTGGGCGGTTCGGGTTTGTACCCGATTCCATTGACATGAACTTGGTTTCGATGAATTTCAGGAACTCGTTTAGAGGTGGCATTTCCCTTGGATTTTCCATGGATTCTTTGAAGGCCTGGCGTGTATCTGCGTCCAGCCTTTGCATTAAAATGTGAACCACTAAGGGGTCCCAACTAGAAGTATCATATTGCAGATTCTTAATAGCCTGAAGGCACTCAATAGTAGTATCATGCATCCTTTTCAGGAGAGATGCCGTCGGAGTTTGTATGTTAGGTAGACTCAGTAAAATGTTTGCTTGGTAGGTAAATAATAGTCTCTTATTATCGTACCTCTGTTGAAGTATCTGCCAACTAGCTTCGTAGTTATCAGCACTAATGTTCATGTGCTGTATCAATCGCTCGGGCTCTCCCTTTAATTTCGCCTTCAAATGTTGCATTTTTTGTGCATTAGAGATAAAAGTATTACGATGCACGATTTCAACGAACAAGTCTTTAAATGTTGTCCACTGTGCATAGCTACCACTAAAAATTGGAAGTTCAATTTTCGGCGTGGATTTTTCCTGGTGTTTGTTATCCCAAATCCTCTTGTTAATTTGTTCCTTGCTGAATTCATACAGCCTTTCTAATCTATTATAATCACTTTCAAATGCTTGCGTGTTGACCAACATGTTATCGAGCTTCCAATAAGTGCTATCGACTTTTTCCCAACGTTGCGTAACTGTCCTCAACTTATCTTCAAGTTGCCACTTTTCTTTTAATTTTTCAATGTCCATGTTCCGGACTGTTCTCTCAAAAGCTTTGATGTTCGACCGCTGCTCATTCATCATATCCTTAGTTCGTTGGTCCACGACTAACTCTTCATTTGAAGTGTTCTTCACATCATCCGCAATCTCATCGCTCTCCTGTTCTTCTCGAACATTCTCTTGAACACACGGCCTTTCTTCTTTTTTTTGCAACTGACTAAAAGAAGTAAATTTTTCGTCCTCGAATTTAGCAAGTAATCTTTGTTTTGACCTATTTATCATACACTTCGTTTCCTCGTATATTTGTTCCAAACGCTCGTAAATGCGATTCTCATAGTAAGGTCCAGACTTCGTGCCTTCAAACAAGGCTAATTGGATGTCGTTCTTTTTAAACTCACTCCAATACTCCTCCAGCTTTCCAAGTCTGGCATCATGATACTCGAGAGTGTTTTTACGTGTAGAACTATCTTTTTTAAAGTTTTCATTTATTCGTTTGATAGCCTCAAGATTTGTAGATTGAGAGTTAAGTAAAGCATCGTAAGTAGTCATTGTTGTTATCCGGTGCTTAGTGCAGACTATAAATCTTAATATCACTGTTCACACTGTTTTTAATGTTCTGTTGAATGTTCTGTTTAATGTCCGAGTTTAATGTTCAACTGTTCCCGCGAGTGAAAACGTACCACGGCACTGATTTTACTCTTAACGGCTCGAAGGACCAAAATGTAAGGGCATGAGCCTTTACACTTAATGTTAAAAATGTTAATAAAATAAATGTTAATGTTCAAAGGTGTTTAATACGAAATTGCACTAAAATAATGTAATAAGAAAATAATAAAAAATGTTACAAAAAGTCACAAAATGTTGGATGTTGCGCGAGCTCGATATTAAACCGAAGACTGACGTACTTGCGTACGTGACGATACTACATTTTACAAAATAACAAAATTTGCAGTATTTTAACTAGGCTAACTAAAGTACAATGTGCGGTTGCTGACCGTACATATGTCAAAGTGACAGCTAACAGCTGTCAGCTGACAAAAATTATTTCGTTCTCAGCTCAGAACAATAACTACTTATTGTTCTGAGGTTTTCAGGCACTGAAGACCAGGGGCCCTACTCTCTTACGTTTTGTCCGTACATTCGGATCTAGCCGTCTCTCTCGCGCACGTCTGCAGATAAGTACGATTGAGAGAGACGGATAGATCCGAATATACGAACGAAACTTTAGAGAGTAGGGCCTAGGAAATAGATCACTAAGAGAGCACGTAGTTACATTGCCTCCATTGTTCATATTCGATCAATAAAAATATTTTCTTATTGACGATTTTCTTGTCCGAGCTGTTTGTTTGTCCTGAGTTACGTAAAGCTTTTCATTGATGCAATTAAATAACATGCATTGCGTTCTTTCTTTGTCTAGCAAACGATTTTTTTTAACATTATGAAATATTTCATTACGAATCTTCTTCAAAATCCTTCGAATTGTGATACAAGTGTGTGTAATGCAGTAAGTAAATGCTAAAAAGCAATCCTAGGATTTCATGCTGTTGTTTCTTACTTTAATACGGGATGGAAGGTACACTGGTGCACAAACGCGCACGTATTCATTACATCATTCTGAACGCCCCAAATAGAAATTTATAATTATTTTTTTTCTCTTATGTTAACACTTATTTTTGTGAATGCTGGTTAATCTGTAATTGGCGACTGTGTAAGTCCAAGACTGTAAAACCTATGTATACCTAAATACTGTACACAGAAGCTGTTGGTGAACCTATATTAATAAATAAATAGAAAATATTAATCGGTATATTTTTTTATCATCCATACATTTTAGTTTTGTACTTTTGTAGTTTAAACACCGGTGTCTTTTCCACCCCGCATAGTTTTAAATAAACAAAATACTAACTGATTATGTCTATCCGTATTGTCTTTTATAACCATATCATTCCCGAAGACTCTTCGGATCGTGTCGTGGACCTCCTCCTTCTGCGTCGACCCACTGCAGACCCCAAACATGGTTCTTAGCACATTCATCATCGGTAATGGTCGGTGCTTTTTAGCACCAGCTTGTTGGTCAGCAATTTTTGCTGCTTGCGACTGCACCTAGATAGTGCAGCCTTTAGCCCAGATCGTAGATGCAGTACGTGGTTTTTGTCGCAGCGGCAGCAGCAGTTCTTTCTCGCTTTGCAAGTTTCTAGATGGTGGAGCAGTAGTAAGGGCTTTTCCTATTTTCTACTAAATTACTCGTCTCAATAAATACACTGTCTGCGTGTAAAACCAAATTTAAATATGTTTTTCTTCAAGATAAATCCAGAATGTAACGATAAACACAACACAAAAATAAAGTTTCGAAAAAACTTAAAAGGCTACAAAAAATAAGGATTCGATCAAATTCTAATATAATTTACGTTAGCATCGCATATTTTCTGTACAAAATTATTTTAACAAAAATCAAAATCATATGGTAGGTAACTGTCAAAAACGTCACTTCGCTTGATGGCACGTTGAACAAAGAGGTTTGTTAAAAAAGAGGAAATACTCTTTTTGGTTTTTAGTTTCTTTTTTATAGGATCTTTCGGCACATGGCCTTATTCGGAACTTCAATACATTTCCCAGAAATGTTCACCAACAACGTCATCATTGTAAAAACCCACTACAAAGCAACGAGTCAAAGCCGAAAGGTAAATTCGAAATATTGTTTTCATTTTAAATTCAAAAGCGGTCCAGATATTTTCACGGTCCTTGTTTATACCCACCTGACTGACATTAGACAAGATTTGCGCTCGACGCAGTGGCTCGACGTAGTGGTAATGGGTACCTTGCGGAACCACCAACAACGTAGTAACGTCAACCAGCTCAACGTAGGCAACAACATGATGATGAATAAGTCAAACCATAACTCAAAAATTCAGGCACCCACTCACTCTTACACTCACCTATACACATCTACACTCGTACATTCACAGCCACACTCACTTAAAAACACACACTCCCCGCGTCTTTATAGATACACCCTTTTTCCTATTATTAATCCATTTAAACTCAATTTATTTTTTTCCCTACGTTTTTTTTTTATCCTAAACATAAAATTGTAAAAATAAACTAGACTATAGTTTATTTTTACCTAATGCACATTATTAAATTGAAAGCGACTATTATTATCATCCGACGGATGGATGACCCCTATAACACAGGTTTTACCTAGCATGGGGGTCATTGATCATTTATTTGCTTTTTGTACGCTTAAATTAAGGGGCTCCCCCATGCACACTAGCGCCACTTTAGTAAAAAAATCAGAACTCGTTAAATACACAATTAATATAAAATCTGATTGACAAAATCAATCATTTGGTCTTCTAAATTATTTACGTCTGCTTAACTCATTGAAACATAGCTCGCTGTCGTTACAGATACAAAATGGAAAAAAACGGCCGTTTTTAGCCATTTTTCTAACTGTAACTACAGTGAAGTATATTGTAATCAATTAAATAGACGTCAATAATCTAGAACTCTAAAGCATTGATTTTGTCAATCAGATTTAATATGAATTGTGTATTTAACGAGTTCTGATTTTTTTACTAAAGTGGCGCTAGTGTGCCATAGGGGAGCCCCTTAAGTTTCTCCCTATTATCTGTGTACTTTTATGTGTCAAATAAATATTATTATTATCTCCTTTATTTATTTAACATCTTATTATTAACATTTTTAAATATTTCTTAAAAAATCATTATAAAAATATAAAAAATAGTAGTCCGCCGGTGTCGGGAGCAGGGTCCAAGCCACCGGTGGTTAGGGCTGCAGAGACAGGAACCTCCTCACAATGCGAGCCGTATCGAGAAGTACTGCCTTCTGAATCAGGCCCTTGATCCAACCGCCTAAAGAGAGCTTCGATTATTATTATTAATTATTAATAATCAGCAAAGAGGAGTATTAGTATCTAATAGGCCCTGGCATCACCATCACATGAACAAACAATGATGAAAATCTGGTAAAAGAAGGAAAGTACAGACGCCAGCACATCATTTCCCAATCAACTTTGAAGCTAAAGCTTAAGCAATAAAATTGAAAATCTATTAAAGAATTTTGTCAGACTGTAGCAGCTTGATGTGTTGGCGTCTGTACCTAAATGATAAATGATGTTTATTTTTCAAGTAGGTTTTAACAAACACTTTTACACGTAATTTTTTTTTTTAAACTAGTTCGGGCCGGTGTTTCGTACCTGACTACTCTGAGAAGAAACAGCCGAAACAAACTGAGAGGTCATAGTCTCTTTTGAAGTCCAGACAATCTTGCTCAATTCACATTCTTCAAAAGACCATCTCAGACACTAATCTGCATAGTCCTCACTATGCAGATTAGTGTCTGTGATGGTCTTTTGAAGAAAGAACCATACAGATTTGAGTGGACCTGTTCAGTCAGTGCAAGCATTTGTCGGTTATCGTGTAGCTCGACTTATAACTCAAGGAGCTCAACCTGTATTTAAACAGTCACAATCGAGCATTTGTATCAAGAAATATTTAAATCAGGCACATATAACACGTGATTTTGTGAAATAAAAACTAGACACAATAATATTATAATCATTTTATTTCATAGACATGGGTTTTTTCAATATTCCTTTGATGGGGGCGCCTTCAAAGGGTTGTTTTTTTGGCGGCGGGGGCTTCAAGGAGGGCGTTATGCCCCTACGGGAAGGGGGTGCTGTTTTCGGCCGATTTTGCCAGAAAGCACTTGGCATAAACGTATAGGAAGAATCGACAGTGACTGCAACAAAAAATTGTAATTACTCATAGTAACACTAAGAAGGATCTAGTAATACCACATGCAACCTGTTAACAATACATGCAAAGGCATACTCTAATCTTTTGTCGAACCTCGTAGCTTTTATTAAGGTGTCAATGACATCCTACCAAAAAAGAAAGATCGGATTTGAAGACATGCATGCTGTGTATTGGAATCTAGTGTATTCCCGTTGGCCTCAACGCCCGCCCGTGTCCTCACTGGTGGGACCAGCGGGAATTGATTAAAAATAATTAAAAATTATCGTTCCCTTATATAATTAAAAATACGGTTTTGAATAATAAAATATTATTCAAAAACATAGCATGGGATCTAGTAGTGTTAAATAGGGGCAGTAACCTTACAAACAATACTAGGCTGGCATAAATACAGGAAGGTATTTATTACTAGAAGACCGTACCTATACCACATGAGTAGGTAAACGGAACAGAGTATAAGCTTCATACAACCACGCGAATCGCTTGCATTACTACAACCACGCGGGGCATGTGTGCGTGACCACTGGCCGCTTGTCGCGTACGCGGCGAGAGTAGGAAAAACCGGTTTATGCTGTCACAGCCAGTTGACAATCTCAGGGTCGTTAGGGCAACACACGTTGTTTCTTTTGTGACATGTTTGAATATTTTAATGTAAAAACGTGGTATTTATTAATAATGGTTGTTTATTGTACTGTGTGTATGAATAATACTAGAAAAAATAAAAATATATCATACTTTAACTATCCCCAGGAGTATAATAGGTAAGTATATATTTGATTATTACTTTTTCAATTAAGGACCTTTGTATGATCCTTTTTTTAATAAGAAGAGGTTACTACACGGTGTGTTTTAATTTTTTATTAATATTACAAGCTTATATTAAACATTTGTAGGTATGTGAGTGGGTTGGTATGTAGTAGGGGCTAAGTTTAGTATGTGTGTTACGTTCAAATATTGAAAGTAAGATTTGAACCAATCCGATGTCTGATTGAGCTAAAGTAAACGAGATTGTTGTATGGGACCACTACCTTTTAGGAAAGCTGGGAAACTAACCCCTGAATAGGGTGAAGTATTTTTTTTCCTTATATAAATATATAAAATAAGGAAAAAACACAAATGTTTTGTTTAATTTGTCTTCTACTATTGTGACAACCACCAAAATACCTACCAAAATAGGTGACAATTTTGCACGTTCTTAAGAAGCTTATACTCTGGTGCCTATACCCAGAATTATTAAATGCATACCACTTTGAGCTCATGACAGCCTTGTACTTTTTGGGGATCATATGTGTCATATTATATACCTATCTCACTGGCATCAAACAGGAGTTTTTTTCCCGTTTGTCCTCAGGGAAAATATACAAGACCGTGATCAGAGCAGTCGTATTGTATGGATCGGAATGTCTATTAAATCCCACTGACATCATTAAGGTTTGTTTTATTCCTTAATCTTCTGATTTCAAGGTAGGCCAACGAAACGATGGTTTTATTTTTTCTCGTTGGACCCACCAATGGGGCCATGGCAGTGGGGTCAACGGGAATACACCGGTTATTTATTTGTAGAAAACTAGGTTAGTGCCTGTTTTATGGTTAGAAGGCGTGCTTAGTTACCACTAAGATTCTGGCCAGACGGTTCAGTGATATAGATGGCACCGCGAAACCCCGGTCCCGGCAGGATATTGAGGTAGGAGAACTCGTCGACACCCTTGCGGGTCGTCTTGACTTTGTTCTTTTCTAGTAGTTGGCGTAGGCGAACTACCTTTTCAAAGTTCTGCATGAAGGTTTTCGATGTGTCGTGAATGCCTATGGTATCCAGTACGCCTGCAATAAATAAGATAGATGTTAATGTGGATAAAATTACCTGTGCATTGAAATGTACAAAAATATAACAGTCGACTGCCACTAGGTTACTGAACTCTAGTGGTTGCAAGTGCAGAGCACAGCTGAGTATGAGGTCTTGTTTCCTCGTGTGAGTCAAAGCGTTATTGGGGTTTTCCATCCCATTGTAATTTCTCAGTAGCAGCTTGGGGTGTGGACTTGTGCCTGATAATAAGCTGGCAATAAGCTCGATACCTATTACATGGGGAGTAGCTACTGATAGACACACCTGCTTACCCCTTCGAGGCTTGCAGGAGTGATATAATTTTATTTTACGGAGCTGTAAAAACAAGAGGCCAAAACGTAGTAAAAAACTTAAGTTTACATACGTAGTTGTGAACACTTCGCGATGATTGTCTCTTTATACCGATCCATCCAATTCATGGGGTTGCCCAAAAAGTTGATGTTCACTAAACATCCAAGCGCGCTCAGATTGTCAGCAATAGTCTGAAGTCCATACAAGCATTAATAGCCAGATATTTCAGTTTCGTCGTTAAGCGTGATTTGCGAAAATGTTTTTTTTTTACACATAAACTAACACTATGTTGGACCCACGTGGTTGTTGGTATTACTTGTAGACTTTTTGGGAACATTCTGGGAAAAGGTCATTCTGGGAAATGGACATTCTGAGAAATGGTCATTCTGGGAAATGGACCTTCTAAGAAATGCACATTCTGGAAAATAGAAATTCTGAAAAAATTAGATCCTGGGAAATGGACAGTCTAAGAAATGGACATTCTGAAAAATAGACATTCTGGGAAATGGACATTTTGAGAAGATCACATTCTGGGTAATGGACATTCTGGGAAATGAAGTTTTAAAAACCATGGAATTGGACATTCTGAACCTAGACGGTGGGATTGATATGTCACATGTCTTTGAAGCAGTGGTGATGCAATAAATAATTGACAAGCGATGCGATGGCGGTACGTTGCGATGCCTGAGCGGTAGTTCTACATAGAAGTCCGAATGATATGCCATACAGTGCATAAAAAAGGCGTGCGGCGACGCAACGTGAGCGCATTTGAAAAGGGGCTAGAGAGCCAAAGCAAGGAGGGGTACAGCAGCGGAATTGCAGCGCCGCGCAGTGTAGTTCATTATAACAAAGGTATATCAATGCTGCGACACAGTAGCATCGTCATTGCGTTGTGACAACGCTGATGCGTGGCATTGTATTGCTTGTGTGGCACTCAGCCACTCAGCACGTCGAAATTATAGCGCTGCGATGACGATGACGCGACGCACCGCCATCGTCCCGGGGCTTTACTGTTAAGTACTTGTCACGGCCGTAACCACCAGACCATCACTTCTGTATATGCCATTAGCTATGAGTTAAGTTAATGTACATGCAAGAAAAAGAAGTCACAAGTTCTCATTGAGTCAGATACTCACTTCGTAATCATGAAACATATTCTTCTTTGCCTCGAGCACCTCTAGTCGTCTGAGAGGCTTCACCCATGACATGTCCGACAGTTTGTTCTCGGATACATTTAGTATTCTCAGGGAAGCCTAGAAATCAAACCATACCATCATAACATCGCGCGTGTTATCCCCAAAGGGTACCTATGGCTATAGGTGAAATGAGGGTGTACCCATATTTCGCCTGCTTTGTTTAAGTCCCACGTAATAAGGAGCGAGCATATTGTCCATCCGGGTTTGGGGTCAGATTCCGTGCTGTTACTGAGAAATCGTACCCAGGATTATTATGCTCAGCCAACAGTAGTACTTGTGACCACTAAACTAAGCAGCAGATCAGTTTTACCAAAATATACAAAGAAAAAGAAAGAAGAAGAAAGAAAAAGGAAGAATTTCTTAAGAAATAAGCAGTACGTGTACCTTTGTGCTCTTCTATGTAAATATATTATCTTGTAAAGTGTTTTGTGTGTACATAAATAAATAAATAAAAATGCATTGCATTTTAGTTTGACCAGTCATCAATATCATCTACAGCGTGACTTCAGCTACTCCTGGGTATATTCCTTTGTTTGTGCAAATATCCATATTTCGTTTTACCGATTTTACCGAAGATGACAACAATATCGTCTGCCCGTCACGCCGCTGGTCAATCAACACATCTCTTACAAACAAGTCATACGTTAAAAAAAAAAAAACGATTTTGGAATCCTCAAATGGATGTCCTCCGCCCTGGAGAGAGCGGAAGGATCTGTCAGACTCGTACGGACTATAACCACACCGATGTTTCCAAGTCATACTTACACCAATATAAGCAAGGGTCCTTGGGTCAAAGCATAGGGAGTCTGGACCGTCCAAATTTTGCTTTTCTATATGCAATTCTTCCAAATACTTCAACCCTTCCAAATTTTCCACAACGCTGATCCTATTGTTGCCCAGGTAAAGCTTTTTTAAACAATGCAGTTCCTCCAAACCTTCCAGTCTGGTAATCTTGTTCCGTTGTAGTTGTAGTTGGGTGACGTTATAAAAATGTTCTAGGTTTTCAATTTTGGGTAGCTGGTTATTTTGATAGTAGGCGTACACTACGTGGATTGGATTTACAGAGGCAGGCTGAAAAAGATTTATGTAAAAACAACATTTTTAATAGTCATGAAAGTGCTGATTACGAAATTCAATTACTTAAAACTGTCATCATTATTATCTTGCTATTGTCCAATGATATTCTATTAAACAGATATTATGTTGTGAGCGCGCAATCGTGAAGACTCGAAAACGGGCCAATTGGCCCGTTTTGGTTTTATTCTGCGTCACTGCGTGTATGTGAGCTGGCGCTGCCCCGCGGCACACTTTTTCCGGTGGTTTTGTAGGTGTATAACATATCTGTTTATTGGAATATAATTGCTATTGTCCCAATTCATTTTAGGTCTTTTTCTTCCATACTTCTCTATTTCTCGTCATCTCATCAGACACCTTTTGTGCTCTATATTATCCTTCACATAGTCTATCCATCGTTTCTTTGGTCTTCTTTCTACTTTTATACCAATCCACAGTCATACTCAAATCTTTCCTCACGACATTTTCCAAATTCCTCCGCATTACATGCCCATACGACTTAAAACCGGTAACTTATCAGAAAGTGTGGAGGATGATCCCGTGATCCCACAAGCAAATTGATCATAATAGCTATCACTCAATAGGATAATACGATTGCGACTTACAATTTTAGTTAAACCCTTCTCATTCATAAACAAGTTGGTTTGATTTTTTATGATATCTTCGCTTTCTTTTAAATTGTTATGTTTTGGTCCCACACTCATGGTTAAATCTGTTAAAAATACTATTTTTTAAAGTACAAATTATACTAGGAATCAACAGAATAATCCATCAAACTTTGAAAATAGTGCAGAGTTGAATCAAAAACCAAAAAAAAAAACAAAAATGGCGCCCGAAATTCTGTTGCTTTTTTATTATGTCAATCGGAAAACACGTTCGGATATTCTTGGGCCACAAAATTTTTTAGCATGTTAAGATTTTGTAAGTAAAGATTGATAAAAATCTATAATGCTATTTATGGATTCTATGTCTTACGAGATTTTTGAGATTGATTAATGTTGTTCATTTGCAATTTTGTCTTCATTTCAAAAAAAAAAAATTGTCTTACCGACGTTGGTACCCTAGTTTCGTCGCTTTTGGTATAATTATTATACATTTTAGTTGTCGCCTCACGCCTTGGGTATTAATGTTCTGTGGACTTTCATAAAAATTGGACGTAATTTGGAAAAGCGGAAAAGCTGAGAATATTATATTAACATTAAAAATAAAGTAAAAATGAATTTCAATTTAAATTTCCGAGTAAATAAAAGATTATTTAGTAATAACAGATCTAGTAACAGATTTCAATTACTAGATTAATGAATATTGCCACATTGTGCGAGAGGGACCAACTACTATCCATCCATCCAAAAATCTATGGTTAGTGAAAAAGTTATTTGATATTTATCAAAGTGCGTAAGGGATCGAGTATCGAGATCGATTAATGCCTTTAGGTATATCACACATTATCAAATAAAACTTAATTCGTTTTAAATGTCTTCGATAATCGCCCATTCCGACAATTGAATAGCAGTTACAAATAAACATTGCTCTTGCCGGATGGGCTATAAATTTTAATGGCCTGTGAACCGTCCGGGGTTGGATCGAGGCCACAAAATAGAAAGGGACAGAAGGTCTTCTCTGTATGCGGGCGAAATGGGAAAACATGTGCACACACATCTAGACATGTTTGTACGGCTCTTTGTTAAACTGATACACTGATCTCAAATAAATGCCGGTCACATGAAAAATCACGGATGTTTTTCCCGAAGGATTAGACGGAAGTGTACATCTACTACACCTATATTTCGCCAGTTAAGTTTAAACATTCTTTAAACATTCATGTCTTAAAGCAGGATAGTTTTAATCTTGTTCCAGTGTGGGAAAGAGATGGCGATAGACGTCCTCTATAGTTCCGTGTCTTTCCCACACTGGAACAAGATTAAAACGATCCCGCTTTAAGACGTCATGGTAGGCCACCAGTACTGTCCTACTTACGGGATATATCTTCTGTGATTACCGACAGTGTCGAAATATCGGGAGATATCTCGTATAAGTTTAGTTAAGTTTAAGTTGACGAAATTGTTGCTATCTGGGAACAGTTACACAATACAGATTGCTTCTGAGAAATTTTAAGAGCATATTTCAGGAGAGACGAAAGAATTACGATTGATAAGAAAACATGGTGCTGGTTGACAAATATTCAGAATTTGTTGAAGGAAAAAAAAAATTTTCAAGGAATGGCATGGTGTTATATAAGGACAGGAAGATGCTGGGCTGCTAGCAACAAATTCTTGATATAAAAGCCAATTGCGCTTTTACCCACCAAAGAATCGAAGTTATGACCTCATGTGTGGTCACTTTTCGATCACTGTTTCGAGCTGATTTTCTGTACTTAGGTAAGGTACCAATTTTGTGTCCAGGCCCTACATTGGTCCCTTCATTATTTTAGCCCGAAGCCGTCGTGTTATTTATTGTGTTTCAGGGTTCTATCTATATGCGCATATAAACTGGTGTTTGATAGTTTTCTCTCTAGAAAGTTATTGGGGGTTTCATAAATAAGTTGGTATTGTTTGTTTACTTCGATAATGTAGTTCTGTTTTGTATGTAAGTATAGCTGTTAGCAGCTCGAATAGCTTATACTTTTTATTGTTGAACATAAGGCCCAGATCCCAGTGCCAGGTGGTACCCAGGTCTACCAAAGTGTAGTGGAGATTAAGCGAACGGGAATCAACCAATCACACTGGTTGAAATTCAAATCGCGTGTCTCGTGTCTCCTGTGATCGGCATAATTAATCTTGGACTTCCCGACCCTGGTTCGCTCTGCTCATCTTCGCGGTGAAATCAGGCCCTAACCACTTAGTTTTACTTCGTGGTCAAAGTAATTTGTAAATAAAGTGTTTGTATTGAAAACTGTGGTAAACTTCAGTTAGTTAATAATATACGCCCGTTTTCATGAAGGCTAAGCGACCTCCAAATGAATGCCTGAATAAGTAAAAGCGCACTTCTGTGCTTTCATCGCTCGGCCAGCAACGTCGAGAATAGGCGTGTCAACTGAAAAAATCTAATTAGTCCGTCAGTTAGATTATTAAAAAATATTTGACCCGTATTTTTTCTTTTGTGACGTAAACCAAAATTGACGAACATACGACGCTTTTAAAATTCTCAATACGTCACGCCGTGGTATAATTTTTAGTGCGTTCTGACGTCACGAGTTTTGATGCGTTTTATCTTTGTCAATATTCATTGATTTACAAAAACAAAAAATACGTATCCATTATTTTCCAATATTGACGGACTAAATAGATTTGCGATTTATTGATGGTGGAATTAACTACCCTATTGTCGTCCTAACAGTGCAAAATACTGGCTGGAAATGACGACGTTGAATAATTACCGATGAAAAAGTTCTACGTGTGGCGGGGGGGGGGGGTCCGAATAATTTGCTGAGTATGTGGTAACCGTTTGTACGGCGATGTTACTTCCACTTCCACCCTGTATTTAGGCATTCATTAGGTGTCAACATTTATTTTGAAATTTTCGTCAATGAGTGACTGCCTCGTTAGTCTAGCGGTCGCAAGCGCTACTGCTGAGCATGAGGTCCTGGGTTCGATTCCCAGGTCGGGCAAAGTGTTATTGGGTTTTTTCATGAGGAATTTCTCAGTAGCAGCCACAGAGTCTGGATTAGCGCCCGGTTGATGGCATGGGCTCGCCCCCTATAACATAGGACTTCAACTTAACTCGCGAAATGTGGGTGTAATGTGATTAGGTACACTTCTGCCTTACCCTACGGGGATTACATGCGTGATGTTAGGTTATGTAAATAAGTAACCTTGTGCGCTGGACACACAGAAAAGCCGTATGACGAGGACGAGGCGCGAACACACATGCTTCTATACATTTTGTATGAAAGAGACTGTATATATCTGCGGCCCGTCTGAGTCTTACGTCTTTTCTGTGTGTCCAGCGCCTCACAGTCTTGTGCAAAAACAATTATTACGCAACATAAGGAACAACTAGATTAAAAAACATAAAGTAACTTGCAAATAAACATTTTTTATAAACAATAAACATTTCTCCACGTGCTAAAAGCTTGGCCTGTAAATTTTAATGGCCTGTGAAAGTGCCGCGCAGGCCTCGCCGAGCTACGGGCTGTGGACTGGAGCGGAATCACAGTCACAACTCACGGTATTATTTCGGGCTATTTCTCTTTATTTAGGGACCCAGTTATTTGTCGTGAAGGTTTGGTAACGGTGGTACCCTTTTGGTGATATATTGTTTTATTTTATAAGATTGGTTTTCTGTTTGTTGCTAGCTTGATACGTAAGGAAATATAAACTTGGATCTGTCGTTCACATTCTATTCCTTTTTTGAATAATCTCGTTGCGGGTTCCAGGATAGTTTAATCACTAATATGGGGTTTTTTCAAGGAAAACCTGGTTGGGTGGAGATTCATTAATGACTCTGCCCTGGAGTGTAAATGTGGTGCTGTGCCACGAACGATGGAGCACTTAATATCGTGTCCTGCTTGTTTGTTCACTACAGGAACTGATGGATGCTACCGAAAGCGCCAAACTAGTCGCTCAGTTCTAGGCCGATACAATTTAGATTGCCATCGACACGCTAAGAAGAAGAAGGTCCTCGTTGCTTTTCTGGTACAGATTGAAGGAGTTGCAGTAATTGAAAATAGTACCTATCTACCAGGCCCGAAGGCACCTTGGAACTCGATTCCTGCCGGTTTCCCTTTAGGATCAAGGGACACTATTATAATCAAATAGTATATTATTTGTATACATCTGTTGGTATCACATCACAGTACATCTACCACACTATTCCTAAGAAACAGCCCGATTCTGAAATCTGGTTTGAAATGGTATTTGCCTTCTAAGATACCTCCGGCACCAAGGCACATTTGCCCATTTAATCTCACGCCTTTTTCCTGTAGGGGTAGGCAGAAACTAAAGAAAGCATCTGATAAGGTCCTGACATACTTCTTTTGCTTCGTGCACGTTCATACATCGAAGGGCTATTGGCTTTCTTCAGGCACGCTGATTGCGAGTACCACGTATCTGAACTCTCTGAGAAACATCATCAACATGGTCAATGTATATCCATGGTTTTTAGGGTTCCTACCTGTGTCGGTAAAACTGGAACCCCTATTGGATCACTTTGTTGTCCGTCTGTCTGTCAAGACCCTTTTTCTCAGGAACTTGTGGAGGTATCAAGCTGGAATTTATTATTAATATCAAATACTCAGGTCGGTTACCCTTTGAAGTAATGAAAAAATCAAACTTGTTACTCAACGCGATCGCGAGATGAGACCGTTTATGTTGCATATTTTGCGATTTCACAAGAGAATCAAAACCTATAGGGTGCTTCCCTATGGTTGACCTAGAATCATGAAATTTGGCAAGAAGCAATGTCACAGCACAAATGTAATTTAAAAAAATACATTTGTGCAGTTTTGTCATTTATGTAGTTTAAAAAAAATACCTACAAATATATACGGAACCCTCGGTACGCGAGTCAAACTCGCACTTGGCTGGTTTTTTAAATCTCTCATGCTTGCAATTTTATTGAAAACCATACCTTCTGAAGTGGGACATACGAATGAAAATACTTTTACCTAAAAGATCTTCAGCAATAGGTATGTTAACATCACATACTAATATTTACCTCAAATTCCGCCGAACAAGCTAGGACATGACGTTAGCAAGCAATAAACATGTTATGTGAGCAATAAAGCGTACTGTACCGGCAGCGGGCAATATTGCCCAGAGTCTGTTCAGTGTGTGAATACTGGGGTCAAGGTCATTGGGTCTGTTTATCTGTCTCGATGTATGTAACTGGCTATTAGTATGTTACGTGAAGGTCAGGTATTTACCATTGGTGTTTCAGGAGTTCAGCCTATAATGTTCCCACTGCTGGGACACAGACCTCCTCTCTACGGAGGCTAATGGGTGGCCTCCACCACGCGGGCCCAGTGCGGGTTGGTGAATGTCATTTTTTATTTTTATTTTTCGTGTTGGGTATGGCGTTTCTTCACGGATTTTCTTCACCTTTTTCAAATCATTAATTATTTTCACGGATTTTCAAGCATAGCCTTCTTTCAAGTTATAGTTTCCGTTTCCTGCGTCAGAGGTTATCCTGGGTTTTAAAATACTTGCTTGCGTACTTGCATTTTGGAAAAAAAAAACACGATTTTCGCAGAGATAGATTGTCACAATTACCACGCGACTACCTTCACATAATACAGTGATTTGAAAAACATTTTGAACGGTAAAATCTTTTCGGGTTTCGTACCCAAAGGGTAAGAACATTAAGAACGATAACTTAAAACAAAGAAAACTTGTGCAGATGAATATCATTGCCAAGCTAAGTAGGTACATGTAGATCTCGCATTTTCTGGAGAAACCTTATTTGTAGGAAAGCTTTGTTTATTCCTAACACTATTAACTTTATATTACGAAATCTGTATTAAGTTGGGAATGAAAAAACTTTGTAATTCTCTGGTATTTCTGACTGTCTGTAAACCGGAGTTGACTGTGGGTCGAGCTCAAAGTATTTGTTCATATCACTGGATGGAGATGTCTAAGCAAGTTTCATATTTATTGTGTTAAGAGTTCAAGGTTTTTGTATTTTTTAATCATGTTTTATTTCTACTGCTAGGATACAGGTAGTTGAAGGTAATTGAAAGATGGTCAATTACAAGTTTTCACTGACAATATTAAGTAGAACAAGAGAGAAAGGCGAGAGAAAAAATAAATAAAATCAATCAATAAATCAAAATCGGAGAGAATTATAAATAGAACTGAATAAGTTTTAGTAATATTCGAAGAACTGGTTACAAAATATTTTTGTTCAGAAACACTGGTAAAGAATAAGTCAAGATCATCTCACGTTCTGACACATCAAATTGTATGCTCTGCTGGCTCTTGGCGTATAAAAGTTTTGTGTATAAATTCACCCCGCAAAGGGAACATACTAGGCTTAATGATTCCTTAAGGTGAAGGATGGAACACGCAGCCTAATTTTGCTTATCAGTTCAGAACATTCGGATGAACCATTAGTCAAATTAAACAAGAATGTCATGTCGGTTTCACGCAAAAGAGGTTTATAACCTGGATTAACACACAGGATACTTTTTATCCCGCCAGTTCAGTAGGCCAGTTACTGTACTCCACGAGGTCAGATGATTTGGGCATAAACAAGTTATTATATAATCGCTAGAACGGGGCTCACAACCCATCCGGCCACAGCTCTAAGTTTTCACGATTACAATGGTAACCTGTCAGATGTAACGAAGTTCCCACATACCCACAATTTGTGAACCCTCTAATAAAATCATGATCACCCTTTCCACTAATAGGGAAGTCTATTCGTATTTTAGATCTAGAACCAGCAAATTCTCAGTTAATTACCTCCGAATCGAACAATCAAGCCACGCTATTGTTTCTGAACTACAGAGCAATTTGATACCATTGTTCACTTAGTTCAGACTGGCTTAATTGGCTTCCACTGGCAACTATAGAAAGGTTAATATAGCAGCCACCTTGGGCAATTAAATAGGGTTTGTGGAGTCAAAGGCTTATGATTCATTTGACGAAAAATTTGTGGAAGCTTGAAATGGTCATGTGTGCCAAAATTCAATTATAATATTACCTTTTATGTATTTCGTTTTAAAGCAACGATGATACAAAATAAAACATAACTTGAATTTTTTTAGGAGCATCCCGGAGCTTGGTTGTATTGTTCTTTTTAGGGTTCCGTACCCAAAGGGTAAAAACCAGTCTGTATCTTATGAACCGTGAAACACTAGACAGTTAAAATTTTAACAGATGATGTATTTTGGTTGCTGCTACAACAGCAAATAAAAACAGAATAAAGTAAATATTTAAGGGGGCTCCCATACAACAAACGTGATATTTCCGCCATTTTTAGCTTGATATATCAACAACGGCAACAGTTAGACGCTTGGAATATTCACAGAATATTTAGTTGTGTATTCACTTTAGAAATAAATAATTAAATTAAAATAAAATAAATATTTAAGGGCCCCATACAACAAACATGATTTTTTTGCCGTTTTGTCTAATGTTGTATAGATAATGGTACGGAACCCTTCGTGCGCGAGTCCGACTCGCACTTGGCCTGTTTTCATTTATTACATGTGATGCACTAAAAGGTACACACCTTTTAATTCTTACAGCAACGAACGTGTAATTCAAGAGACGAATTCTTTAGGTGCTAAATATGTAACTGCACGTTCACCACCACTCAAAAAATGCTAAAGTGGACTTCTAGTTAGTTTTCCTTTGTCTTATGTAAACAAGAGTTTGCTGTAGTGAAAAAACCTGTATAGTGGCAGGTTGACAGCACGGCTAATGTCCCACGGTGGCAACATAATATGCCTGGCAAATGGAATGCAATGGAAACTTCTGTGATTTACGGAATAAATAAGAGTTCCAACCACAAACTGAGCGCCTACAAATTGCTTCCACCACTCACGAACAGTGCAAGTTAATAAAGTAGTCTGCATCACGAAGTTGGCAACGCCTCGTGATACTATTTGGCCCGAAAAAGTACTTATCTATCTTTCTGCGCTAAACAATAATACCTGTTTGTGAAACGCTTCTAAAATATTGACGTGTTTGGACTGTAATGGCATCGTGGAATTTCAGTGTTTGCCTATTTTATATTGCTGGATATTTGCCAAAATAGGTACGATACCTACTAGAACTTGAATGTACTTCTCGACGCATTTTCTTTCTATAAAGAGTGTAAAAAACCTCTTAACGAAAGCGAAAGGCATTTGTTCTCCCCGTCATTGCGATCATTTTTTTGTTCTACACCATACCTAGACACCATAGACCACCATATCTAGTGCACATCGTATTTGACCAAATTAATACACAGATATTTAAGGAGATTTTCTGTACCCTTTTTACTTGCAATGAAGATTTTTTTTTTTTACCTGGGAACCTTCTACTTACAGAGATATTGGGGGTCAAAGTTCCAACTTTTTGACAAGTTTTTTTTTTAAATATAAGTTTTAATTTCAAGATTTTTAAACACCTATTTAAACAGTTTTTCTTTAAACACCTCTACAACCCCCGTACTATTAAATCCATTCACCAGCACAATATTTTAAGTGCGTTACATTTAGTTCTACGACAAAACATGATTTTTCACCCCAAAAAAGAAACTCATTTCCCAGCAATATTTATTGCGTAAAGTTACTTAGTTTGTTGTACAGAATGCTTGGTTGACGGCTTCGTGATGAGGTTGTATACAGGGTGGATGAGAAACCCACGCTAAATTGGTTACCACGCATTGTGATCAGTATTTAAACAAAAAATAAAAACAACGCGCAACGGTTTCCTACAATAACTACACGGTCATAATGTAAGGAACAGCTCTTTTTAGGGTTCCGAACCTCAAAACGAGAAAACGAAACCCTGTTATAGGACCACTTTGTTGTCCGTCCGTTCGTCCGTCCGTCCGTCTGTCTGTCAAGACCGTTTATCTCGTTTATAATAATGTTTTGAGTGAGTAACAGAGGTAAGAAGGTTGTTTGCCAGCAATTTTTTTTTGCGTAGAGTTACTTCACGAAGCAACTAAGGATTCTATTCATCAAACAGAATGCTTAGTTCCTTCGGGAAGGGTATGTTTACACCTTGTATAACTAGCGGCACGTAGAAGTCTTAAACAGCTCTGACTATCCCATCAGGATGCAGGCGTGATGTTTTCAAGAATAGCCCTCTCATTTAAATAGCAATGCACGTCAATAGTCTTTGTTTACTCTTCATAATAGTCGGACACAAACCAGATGGACTGCGATAGTTCCTGAAGTCATTAATACCTGCTGTATTAGTGTGTTTAGGAGTTATTACGTAAACTACCTGTCTCTGCGAAATTATCAGGAAACATCGAAATAGAATTGTTCTTAGTTACTGTTCTTGGTAATAATAATGGTTGGAGCTACCGGTCAATGGATACGAAACGAGGCACTATTTTTTTACTGCGACCAATTTCGAGGTAGCGCTTACCGGCCGCTGCCGCAGCACCGCTCGCTTCGCTCGCTTGGCTCGTGCGTAGTTGGTCACAGTTCTAACCCAACCTAACCCGGTGTGTGTGGTCGGAGTGAACGGAATCCCTTCGACAACGTTTTTACCAGAAACGGTTAGTCGGAGACAAAAAACACCAAGACACTTTTAGCCTTATTGTTAGGTGTTCTATACGATAGAATCGAGCAAATAAACGATTTGCTAAAATGAAACTTTTTTGGCTAAATTATACAGTACACACAGTATTTAATTAACTTATTCGAAACTTACGCATATTGTAGAGTCACATTATTTCCGCATTTTCACGTCTTTTTCCATCGCGTTTATTTAACGCATTGTCGTGATCGTCGACGCGCTGCATGCACAAATAATGCTGCTTTTACAAGGCAGAAACCTTACTTTGACGTACGTTACAAAACAAAAACTCGTATACAGGATGTAACGTGGAATGTACTGAATACGTATTAACCGTTTTAGCATCGTTGTTCTTTCGACCCTGTATTAGGATATTGCGAATGTTGTTTTCCAGTGTGATGGTAGAAACACGAGCCACTCATTCAAACTGTCATAGAAAAAGTGTCGAAATGCCTTTAATACTGCATGTTGTTTGTTTACCTGTTGCATCACTCGCAATCCAATTTCTCGATTCCAAAAACAAGTCGTTTCGTAACTTCAACAGCCGGTCGCCAAAGCACTACAATCTAAATATAAGTAATCGATTCGAACAAATCGATTTACGTATCGGACTCGCTTTAATCGATGTTTATTCGGTAAACTGTGTTTATTTCCTTTGGAGAATGTTTATGTAACTACGACGATTGTTGGAAGTTTGGTTTGCGCTTCGTGCAGTTTCATTCGCGAGGAGGTTTTTTTTACATTGTGTTTTGGGTAATGTTTGACTAGTATTGTGCGACCAATAGTAGTCAAACATTACCAAAAACACATGTGGGTAAACAAGTTCATACTGCGAATCTATCTTCATATACTTATATCTTATGTTCTAAGAAACTTACAGCTAAGTGTTTTAGCTAATAAGAGGAAAATCAAAAGTCAGGGTTTTTCAGTAAAAACCCTTTTGTGGTAGACTTTAACAATTTAGGAGAACTCTTGTTCTCTGAAAGTTCGGCTATTTTCTGATTGCGGTACAAATCAACTTTCTGCCCTTGGCCTTTGTGATATGGGGTCGGCGTAACAAGTATTTTTCTATCATTCTCCCCTGCCCGTGGGTCCATATTAGACGTAATTTGACGGACCTCACTTTGCTGTTCGCAGAGTTCTGTCTTTACCTTTTTATTTGGTCTGAGCTTTCAATTACATGGATTTCATTCCTTCGCATCACACGCTCATACCAACGAAACGGCGCCAATCAAAATCTCTAATGTTATATTTTTTATTTTCTCTAGTCTCATTCATTCAAATCCCACAGTAACAACCAACCGACCACTCATAATAGACTCGCTCACATGACACTGACGGTTACATGTTTACGGTTGCTAAAATAACCATTACGTTGGCAAAGGGGAATTAATTCAAGTCAACTGGCGGTTCGCTTTATTGTGCAAATACCAGGAAATGACAATAACGTGGTGCCTTACTGTTATGACTGCTAACATATAATGTAGGAACTAGGAACACAGAAAGTTCAGGGCCTGACCTACAGGGTGCAGGTAGATAGTCAGTATTTATGTTAAGCCGACTCGCTTCACACGGCAGCAATCGATTGATGTGGTGAAATGTCAAAATATCGAGGTTTCCGTGGTATGGCGATTTACACACAACACGGTTTTGAGGCCTGATGAACGGATAACGAACGGAGACTGAACGGATTATGAGAATTTTAAATTTTTAACTTGATACATATTATAATTCTGATAAAGCAGCCATTTTAGGCCCCCTGTAATGTGTAATCGTTTGTTTTCCCAAATAAATAAACTAAAAATAAAGTAGTCGGTAGCTACGCCCCCTACGCACCCGTTGGAGCTAGGAAACCGAATTTGGCCTCGTTTGAAAGTGCTTGAAGAGTTCTTTCAAACGAGCCAACAGAATCCTGAATTTTTTTTGAGGCACCTTCGGATGACGGTATCACGTAAACCGACTTTACAGACAACCATTTTTTAAAAATAAGTTCGTTTCTTTTACTTAGTTTTCACTTCTATCAGCAGTGCCCAAAGACTGCCCCGCATGTTTTTTATACCAGTAGAACTATCCTCTGGGACGATTACCAAACTCCACACGGGTGACGACGCGGGCATAAGCTAGAACGATATACGAAAGACAATCAAAATAATGTTGTACTGTTCAAAGTTGACGTTTCACCCTTTTCTATGTAGTAACGCGTATCATACATACCCGTGGAACATTGAAAGCTCTTAATATAAATGTATACAGTATTGCTGAGAAATTAATCTTATTGCAGTGACGTTCATCTGTGGATAAGTCGAGGTAATCTTGTTACCTGAGCGTCTTAATACATGATTATCGGATTGGCGTAATGGATTAGCTTCAGCCGGCTGCAAAGCCTCAATTTTCCCGTGAATTCTTGGTTTATACGTAGAGATTATCAAATGGAATCCTTTGCAAGAGTTTGTGCTTTTTGAACGAATGACTTGAAAATCAAAACGTTAAACGCCTGTTATCTCCAAAGGATTAGGCAGAGGTGTACCTAATAGTACACCCACATTTCGCCAGTTATGTTTAAGTCCTATGTAATAGGGGGCGAGCCTATTGACAACAACCGGGCACAAATCCAGACTCCGTGGCTGATGATATTTTGCCCTTACTCAGCTGATATTGACCAATATACCAACGAGGCAGTCAACTATAATACCGGATGACTTTTTTATGACTTTCCAAAAAAATGGGTATATTAGGTGAACGGAGTAGAAGCTTATGGCATATCTAGTTGTTTTTTTATTTTTTCCACAGCTTAGAAAAAAATTGATCTATCATCAAAAAAGGCTACAAATTTCAAGTAAACTTTACATATTAGAACAAAGAAAGAGAAATTTAATAAAGAAGAAAAATATCGAATCTAAAATCATTATACGCAATAAGCGTATGATTTTATTTCGATTTTTTTGGAGTATTTAAAAAAAAAAACTAGGTGTCCGTTCACCTATTATACCCAGTTTTCTGGAAAGTGATAAAAAATCACCGGTATATTATTTTAACAATCTCTTTATTTACAAGACCTCTTTTAATCTAACAATGAATTATACATATAACAACTCTGTGCCCAGAAAAGCCATTTCGTCCTAAAAAAATAACTCGTGGGCCAGACCAATCACCAATAGTTTATAGTAATAATAAATTGTACCAATAAACCCGCTTCTTTCCTGTAAACACGTTCATTGTCGCCCTGTCTGCTAGACTAGAAATTATTGCCACCGAATTGTAGGACGTCCTCTCTAGTGATGTGGCTTTGTTTGGGAAACAAATACCGGTTTCGGGTATATTTATATACGGGGTTTTGATGTGAAACATCTCTAGGCGGCGCGGGTAAACGCGTGTTTGAAGCAGCATAAGATCTGCATATTCGACACGGTTTATAAGTCAGCTGGTCTCGGGGCACAGAGCGCAGTTTATAATCTAGCGCGGTTATAATCCCGTGACTTCGAGTTCGATTCAAGCACAAGGATTTTCTTTTTGTGAATCGAGTCATTTTGTTTTTATTTTCTTTTATTTTATGTGTTTGTTTTTAATGTTGACTTTTTTTAAGCATATTACTTGTACAAAATAATTTCGATGTTTCACGTCTGCCAGGCGTCCCGCGACGGCTCACTTTTTTCTTGCATGGCGACCATCATAATCTAGACTTTTCCCAATTATGTTTGGGTCGGCTTTCAGCCTAGCCGGATGCAGTTAAATACCAGTAGTTGACATGAAGCGACTTTAACCTACTATTGGTATGTATAAAGCATAAAATAACATCACGCCTGTAATCCCCGAAGGGTTAGACAGAGGTGTAACCTATAGTACACCCACATTTCGCCAGTTATGTTTAAGTCCCATGTAATAGGGGGCGAGCCTATTGCCATCAACCGCTCATAAATCCAGACTCCGAACCTGCTACTGAGAAATTACTGATGGAAAAACCCAATGACATTTTGCCCGACCTGGGAATCGAACCCAGGTCCTAAGCAGTGGCGCTTGCAATTACTAGACTAACGAGGCAGTGAAAGCGAGAAACACTATTACTCGTATATTCTTCTTCGTGTCGCTGGCACGACAATGGGGGCTATCGTTTTTGAGCTCACCAGATGGCGCCACTGTCGAGTAAGGTCTTGTCAATAATTCTATTTTATATTTTATCTACACCCATGCTATAAATCCTCTATAAAAGTATCTGAAACAGTTAGCTTATGGCCAACATTAAAACAGCCAGTGTCATAATAACCTAATGGTTATTATGACACTGGCTGTTTACATTGTACATTATTTACTGTGTACATTATAACACCCGTTTGGATGATATAATTATCATCCAAACGGGTGTTATAATGTTGTACTAAATTTCATTATGCAACTCGTTTTAAAAAAAGAACATTGTCTAGCACGTGCGATTCACTACCACAGCGCTGTAATAAAAAAAAACTTATAGGTTAATTCGAATTCACGTCGTATCCTGCCATTTTTGTTCGATATTAGTATTGCACTAAGAACGTATACTTTGTTGTTTACAAAAATGAATGATACAAGCTTTGTGCATTTTAATAAATGTACAATCCAAAATGTAAATAATTATATTATTAAGTACCTATACATGGTTTGTTTGTATTAAATAGGTACTCAGCAATTAAACTTTCCATGAATTTACATAGACTTCTTACAACACTACAACACCCTATGGTTTCAGAACCTTTTATGGAGGATTCATATCATGGATGTAGATAAAGTCTTGTATGCAACTGTACATAATTAGGTATTAAAACACTCATGTGATACTATTATCACTCTCGGCTTCGCCTCGTGTCATAAACCCACGTTCGTGTTTTAATACCCCTTATTATAAAACAGTTGCATAAATAACTATTAAAGTACCAATAACGTCATTAAAAGTTCATTTTATTACGTATAACAACATAGTGTAAACTTCAGATACATATTTACAATATTCTCCCTAAAATTAGCAAGCATGAAACATTTAAAAATCATTCTACCTCCAAGTACTAACAAATAAGACAATAAGTTGATACTTAAAATCTTCAAGTCATAATTAATCAGGAATGGTTCAATCTAGAACACAATCGTGAGTATTAGTATAAATACGTCATAAAAAGCACACAACGCGCGAACACTGTATGACATTAGACATTTCGGAAGACCTTACTCTACACGAACGTCTCTAGCGGCGAATTTATGCGCGATTTTTATATTTTGTCAACCCAAAGCCTCGCCACCTCCACAGCTTCGACGTTTACTTTTAATACTATTATTAAACGTGTTAAAAGTAACACGTTATGTAACACTTACGGCCATTTACGGCCATTTTCAATAACTTACTGACAGGTATCGGTAGGTTGCTATCTGTCTGTTTGACATTGAGATTACGGACCGATAGAAACAAAACGTCACATAAAAGCTTTCTTGGCTGTCATTTATAGATCTTTGACAGACATTATAGGTTGTCAGTGGCCCGAAGGTCTGACAACCAGTCTTACCAAGCGTACAATATTACTCAGGACTAGCTAGGTTGTGGAGGTCAGATAGGCTATCGCTCCATGTACGTAAAATACTAGTATTCAGCTGCATCAGGTAAGACTGAAACAGAGACCCCAACACAGCTGGGAAAAGGCTAGCCAGATACGAATAACTTTCGAAACCATAAACAAGGTTACGGTACGTCACTATCTCATCTATTTATTCAGCCGGACACGAGGTCCTGTGACAAATAAGGCACAAATACTTATTATTTTGACAAAATATGGACTTCATACGAAATTTTTCATACATTTTCATGAGCACCCAATGAAACTACGTTAGTATAAAATCGATATATAACTAATTTGTTTACGAGAAACGCCTAATGTTGTTTTCTTAGTAATTAAAGATGTTTGTTTTCAAATTGACAACTTATTTTTATAGCTTTTATCACGATTGGGTTTCGTCTGACAGTTAAGGTCATGGATGACTGATGGAGACGATTGTATTGAATCGTTTGGCTTTATTAGTTAAGTAAGCAAGCAAAGCAGCAAGCGTGGTAAGTAGTGATAGCCTAGTGGTGTAACCGTCGGACTGCCAAGTCTTAAGTCTTAAGTTCGAACCCAAGACACGCACCTCTCGTCCCGGCCGCCACGTGAGACGCCCCGGGCGGCCATCGTAGGCGCGGGCTTGTGGACGGTGGGCTATGGGCTAGCATGCCCGTCCGTCTCATAACGACAGGCCGTGTCGACGGCACGTTCGTGTTCCACGCGCGCCTCAAAGAGAGTCAGCAAAAGGAAGGGGCTCGTAAGGGCCGCCGCCTGCTGGGGCTGCGGGACTAAGATTAGTAAAATGAGAAGATTCTTGGTTGGTGCATTCTGTTAACAGTTATGTCATCTTTGACAACCAAACAGCAATACAAGGTGTAAATGGACCGTTCACGAAGCCGTCAACCAAACATTCCGTACATCAAACTAGGTAACTTTGCCCAAAAATTAAAACTGGGAAAGGTATTTTCTTTGGTCTGAAAAATCATGCTTTACGGTAGCGCTTAGTGTAACGCACCCAAAACATTGTGCTAAAAGGATAAGAGCATAGAAAAAGGCGATTCCATACTGATAGATGAGGCGCAACCCTGAATCGTATTTCTAGAATATGAATTTTAAATACACTTCACTTTAAAACATTATCTTAAAGAGACAAAAATATGTTTTATATGTCTCAAGTTTTTCGGCATAGTTCATACACTTCATTGTTTTCCCAGACTGCAAAATTGTAACTTCAACATTCGAAATTCTTGTACAAACACTAGTTCCACAAAGTTAGAGCATCAGTGCTGCAAGTTGGAACTAGTTAACAAAACAAAGATTTCAATTAACTGCTTGACGTAAGTTTGTAATGTTGTTAGCTCGGAGCTCCTATTGTCGGCACGTGGGAACGCTTCGGAATCACTTGCTTATTTGATTATCTGTGATAGGTGTAATGGAAATTGCACAAAAGTTACAGGTCACACATCAAGCTATACATTTCCAGCATAGCATGGCTTTGCTTTGTATAGATTTCCCTTACAATACAAGATTCGCATGAACTAGATTTACATGGCTTGATTGGTCGTCATGTGTACATGTTCCTTCGGCATGAGGACTACTTTTAGCAAGCTTTTTGCTCCATACGACGGATAAAGATGAAACCTTTGCGCTGGATGTATGAAATGGTGGCTGATCACGGCTACCTGCGACACCCGCATTATTCATATTTAGTATTATTTTACCTTGCCTGATCTTTCCGACTCCTGGGCAAAGGCCTCCCTACACTCCTTCTATTTCTCGCGAAAACGCGCGTCCTCCTTCCAGCATTCCTTTTGACCCTTAAAAAATCTTGAACACACTAAACCCTAGATTATTTTTAAACCTTTGAATTTGGTAAACTTAAAACACTAACATTTCATAGCTCAGTTATGACTTTAATAATGTTTTTATCAGCTTTCAATTTACCGCTATCTTTTACCATCTGAAGCCAATATTTTACAAAACAAACTTTCGTTCATCTTATTATAGTATTGTGAATGCGAAAGTTTGTGAGCATGGATGGATGGATTGAGGATGTTTGATACTCTTTCACGCAAAAACTACTGACTGTATTTGAATGAAAATTGGCACACAGATAGTTTATAACCTGAGCTAAAAGTTCCTATGTGTTAACATAGGAACTTTTTATCCCGGTAGTATCCCGTGGGACATTATCGAACTCCATATGCGGGCTTGGTGGCTGAGAGAATGTCATGCTCACTTAAATGTCTCGCTGATGGTGGCGGGTGTGTCGGGTCATTAGTTCCCTTCAATATGGTTGAGTTGAATTGCGCCGGTACATGCGTCATGTTTGTGAACGAGCGCTGTCAGTTGGGACTGGTCATCTCTTAGCTGCTAAGGTTCATTTTAATTACTTTATTCGTAAATTGTTGATCTAATCTTTTACTCTGGACGCTCTTAGTGTGCACGTCTTTTTACATCGTTCTCACATATATGTATAATCTCAAAATTAATGATGTAACCAAGATTTTGTAACAATATTTTGATTTTAAAAGAGTGGCCATGGAGTTTCTTGCCCGTTCTTCTCCATAGAGATCTACGCTAGGGAATGAGCAACTACAGTACTTTCTCAAGTTATTATGCCTTGTGACTGGGACTGTAGCTTTGATTTTCTTTTTTGTATTTTTGACATTCAAAAGTGCCGTAATGGTCTAATTGAAATAAATGCTTTGAGTTTGAGTTTGAGTTTGGGCGAAGCTGCGGGCATAATCTAGTTACTGCATAATTCTAACACAAACTTCTTGTTTTCTTTCAATCCTAATTTTGTTGAAGTCCCGATGCTAAAAAACATGATTCATAAACGTCTGTTAACGCTATCAGTCCATCAAGGCTCTGCTAACGTTAGAGGACCATTGACCCTCCTTTATCTCCTTGCTAAGTCACAAAATGGTCGCCGGAAATTTGAACAGCTGACTTTGACAAGAGCAATTCGGTATGGCAAAAACGGAACCCTTATGAATTCGTCGTGTCTGTCTGTCTGTCCGTCCGTATGTCACAGCCACTTTTTTCGAAATTATTTGGTAAGTAGATGTATTCTGTGAACCGCCTTAAGATTTTCACACAAAAATTGAAAAAAAAAAAACATTAAATTTTGGTGGTTCCCCATACTTAAAACTGAAACTAAACTATTTTTTTCATCAAACCCATACATACGTGTGTATCTAGGTTTCTATGGATAGGTCTTCAAAAATGATATTGAGGTTTCTGATAATTTTTTTCTAAACTGAATAGTTTGCGCGAGAGACACCTCCAAAGTGGTAAAATGTGTCTCCCCCCCCATGTAACTTTTAAAATAACAGAATGATAAAACTAAAAAAAATATATGATGTACATTACCATGTAAACTTCCACCGAAAACTGGTTTTAACTTAATTAAAAAAAACACTATTATTAAAACATCGATCAAAGTTACAACGAACTACAAGAACTTTTATATTATGTTACTTGCTGCTACGGAACTTTTTTGTCATTTGATTTGTCAAGATGGCCAACATAACGCGTCAGTCTGCTAGCTAACAGACCCATCAACAGTCTGCTAGCGTCTGCTAGCAGACCCATCAAACCTCAATTAAGGATTTTTTATGAATAAGGTTGTTAGTTTTGATCTTAGTTTATATCGGCAGTTCCCAAAGACTGTCCCGTCCCGTATGTTTTAATTTTCTTTTCAATTTTTCCTTTCTTCTTTACCATTAAAAAACTCATCATCAAGTGTTTTCCGTCGCACGCTGGAACTAGTTAACCAACAAAGATTTCAATTACGTTCCAGTTGCAAGTTGGCGGCAGTTCAGACTAACGTTGTTTGTGTAGTTAGCCGTTAGCTTTGGAACTGTGGAGGCACTTGTGTTGCTATGCGAGGGGTTCAAGTGGAATTTGATGGATGGTGGTGTTATGTGAGCTGAAACAGAGGACAGATGGCGTTATATTTAGGAACAATTAGCTACGTAACACTTTTAGAAAGTTCGTTACTGACTTTGAACCACTACATTTTCAAGGAACATTATTCAAATACATCGTGAGGAGCTCGTGGCTTAATAATAACAGCCGCTCGGGTCGATCTTTAGGTTAAGCCGTGCTTGCCTAGGTTGGTCCGTGGATGGGTGACCATCCTTTACATACCGAGTTTACTCTGTGCTTCGGAAAGCACGTAGCCAGCTGTCATTTTTAGATTTTTGACAGTCGTTACAGGTAGTCAGTGGCCTGAAACTGACAATCAGTCTTACCAATCAATAATCGTGTAGTTTTAAGTGTCGTGGCTTGTGTATTAAATGGAGGTGTTCACATTTAAGACGACGCGATTACTGTCATCCACGACTTTTGCCAACTGAATTCCAACGATAAATAAATAGTCACGACATAGCGGGAACGCGGCCCTATTTGGTAAAAGGCTATGCAGATGATTATTCGAACGAGTCCGGACCCGCAAACTGTAGCGACGAAGCCGTCGTGTCGGTGAGGTGTATCATTGCGTTCAATCTCCATCACAGACTACAGTGTCACGACAATTTTATATTTAATTATATTAAAACGGATTAAAGAGGTAACATTACCTTCGGCGCATTCGTGCTAGGACGAGTGCGCCGTGCAAACGTAATGTCGTCGATTTTTTAATTGAAAATACAATTAACCTATGGCATTTTAGTTAAATTGTTTGCAACAAGCACAGTCAGTAACATCCATAGATATGAATCATCATCATCATCATCATCATCAGCCTATAATGTTCCCACTGCTGGGACACGGCCTACTCTCAATGAGAAGGAATGGGCTATAATCCACCACGCGGGCCCAGTGCGGATTGGTAGATGTCACATGTCTTCGAATTTTTGGTTCTAGGACATGCCGGTTTCCTCACGATGTTTTCCTTCACCGTTTTGAGAGCAGTGGTGATTAAATAAATTACACAAAGTAATGCGCCTGTCTGGGTTCGAACCCACGACTTACTGATCATAAGTCGGGGCCGCCACCACTGGGCCACCGCTGCTCTCTCTAGATATGAATACATTTTTAAAATTATGAAAATATTAAATGTCAAACGGGTTTATTAATTTTAAAATTGACGTATTTACGTTACGTTTACACCTCCCACTCGTGAGTCGTTCTAGGCTGATAAAAATCATTCATCTCTTCATTTCAGCCGAAAGACGTCCACTGCTGGACATAGGCCTCCCCAAAGTGTCGCCAAATTGAACGGTCCCGTGCGACTCGCATCCAGCGGATTCCTGCAACCTTCACCAGGTCATCGGTCCACCTAGTGGGAGGCCTTCCAACGCAACGTCTTCCGATTCGCGGTCGGCCATCCGTTCTGCGAGCAATGTGCCCTGCCCACTGCCACTTAAGTAAGGCAATGGTTCGGGCTACGTCGGTAACCTTGGTTCTCTTGCAATCAAAAATTAAGACATCCTCTTCATTTTTGATTCGATCGCGCAAGGAAAACTTTCGACATTTTGAAGTTTATCAGTTTTACTGACTCGGTTTTGTGGATATGAAAGGCAGAAGGATGATGATGATGTTGATTTCATCTTTCAAGATTCAATATCGGTCGTAGATTTTCTGGGCACGGAGTCAAGGTGTAGCCGAACGGCTTAATGTGGTGTGGCGGTTTTGGGTTCAATTGGAAAAGAAAATGGCAGCTGTTAAGGTCGAAGCGCCAGGGTAGCCCGCGAAATTCAAATATCATAATAACCATTTCATTAGAAGTCAATCAATGGGGTTAAATGAACTTAGAGGGTTGTAATGATGATTTTAATGATTATAATTCTGTAACTACATACGTGTTACTTGCGCGAATCATAGTCTTATCAACATACAACCTGACACTGCCCGGCAAATTGAAAAAAGAGTAAGAAAATTTGAATTTCACGGGCTTTCCTGGCGCTCTCACCTTAACAGCCGCCATTTTCTTTTCCAATTGAACCCAAAACCGCTACTCCTAATGGCAAGCTGCCGAGTGAAAAGCAATTACTATAAAACGCTCCTGTGGTCATACTGTCCGTGATTGGTAACCCCTGCCGAGCGGGCAAATTAACTTGTAGTTTAGATTAAAATCTCTCTCCTTTTACACTATACACTATTTACTTTAATTACTTCGCTGTGTTTGTTTTAGTTGAACAATTTGTTGAATTACGGCGATTTACTATAACTTGGTAGAATTGGGTGACTGTGAGACTTGTGTGCTTAATGGCATTTCTCATCCGCCATTTCAAAGCAGTACAAGAAGATGAATTTCCAGAAAACGATAAAACTTATTACTTTAACTTTATAAACAGAAGTACTTCAAATGATGATTTTCCATAGTTTCAACGCTTATTTTACTTCTTCAGAAAATGAATTTGAAAAAACTCTTCCACACGATCTCTTGTAAACAGGCACAGCCCAGTCTACAATTGTTATAAGTATTCTAGTTTTTACCAAAGACTAGAGCGCCTGTTTGTCAGTGACTGTGAGATTTTAATCTCCAAAACGGCTGGACCGATTTTGACGGGACTTTTACTGGCATATAGCTGATGTTTTAATGAGTAACTACTTTCAATTTAGAATAAGAGTTAGGGTACTCTGCAAAAAAAATAAAACCCTTGAAATTGGTATAACAAAATTAGATTCAAAAAGGGAAGTAATATTTTATAATAATTTTACGCGATCGAAGTGGTACAGTATTACCCAGTACTAACTGGGATGTCAAACTCAAACTCAAACTCAAAGCATTTATTTCAATTAGACCATTACGGCACTTTTGAATGTCAAAAATACAAAAAAGAAAATCAAAGCTACAGTCCCAGTCACAAGGCATAATAACTTGAGAAAGTACTGTAGTTGCCCATTCCCTAGCGTAGATCTCTATGGAGAAGAACGGGCAAGAAACTCCATGGACACTCTTTTAAAAACAAAATATTGTTACAAAATCTTGGTTACATCTTTAATTTTGAGATTATACATATATGTGAGAACGATGTAGAAAGACGTGCACACTAAGAGCGTCCAGAGTAAAAGATTAGATCAACAGTTTACGAATAAAGTAATTAAAATGAACCTTGGCAGCTAAGAGATGACCAGTCCCAACTGACAGCGCCCGTTCACAAACATGACGCATGTACCATGTATGTAGAGGTCACATAGGCAGTCGCTACATGTAAAATACTGGTATTCAGCTGCATCTGGTTAGACAGGAAGCCGACCCCAACATAGTTGGGAAAAGGCTAGGCAGATGGTGATTTACGAAGATCGCAGGCTACAGCTATTACGAATATGATTGAAGAAAGACTGTGTGAAACCTGATACTGAAAAAGGAGGCGACCGGAGGACCGGAGGGAACCCTTCGTCAAAGACTCCTGTCTTTGACGAAGGGTTACAACATAAAAAATACAGAAAGTGTTAAAAAAAATTAAAGACATAATTCGCAAATCACTGTTTACACAATTTACTTGAAAAAACATAACGATGTGTGTAAACTGTTCTTCAGTCTGTTTTTCTAGCGACAGACATCAAAGGTGATTGGATCAAAGAGCGCTATTTATAGCCCCGACATCTGTGAGTCGTATGTGTAGTCCTATTAGATTGATTGCATCGATCGACACCCTACGAGACGCGAGCAGAGAAATGTTGGTAAAAATAAATAGAATAATGTTTGTAGGAGTTTTGGGAAAAAAGGGAGATCCTTTCCTTTGGTTGGCGTATATTTGCCCATTTAAAGGTTGAAAGAAAAAAAAAGTATTTATTAGTCCGCACAGGACAAAACACAAAAAAATGGTTAGATTATAACAGTAAAACACACTGGATGGTTGGCTCGAAGTGGTTGTTAGCCATAAGACTTCAACTGTACCTACCTTAAGAGCGCGTATCCAAAAAGTTGGCAGCCTAGCAAATAGCTGTCAAATATTTACCTATTTGAATTAATTTCGAAATGAATAGTGAATAGCAATTAAAACACTGAATTTCATGTGTAACCGTTTAAGGTGTAGAAAAGCCATTTGGAAATTTCCAAAAAGTTTTTTCTCATCTAAAACTGATTAGTCGGCGTTACGATATTAATTAATAATTGCATTTCATTATCAATATTTTAGATACTTAGTTAGTTAGCCATATTTCTTATTTCCATACAGTAATATTGCGAAATTAATTAAAACAGGTCAATATTTGACAGATATTTGCGAGGTTGCCAACTTTCTGAATGCGCCATGGTTTTAGTCATGAGTCTAACAGCGGAAAATGGAAGAAGAAAACATGTTGTGCCGACCCTAAATATAATGTGACAAGGCCAGGAAGATAATGATGAATCATGAGCTATGGTGTAGGTAACTACTTTCAGTCAAAAAGTATAATATTAAAACTAGATCCTGATGAGAACAGTTGAGAACCTTATGCTGCAGCGTAACTTGGGAGAGGACTAATTGACTATAAAATAAAAATAAAATAAAATAAATAGTGTTTTATTGCAGGCAAAAATACCCATATACAAGAAAAATACAATTGAAACAGATAAAATAAAATAAAATAGTAAAGAAATCATTAATAATCATAAAAATATCATTCAATTCATTAAAAAATCATAAAATTGCATATCATTCAATTCCTTAAACATCATAAAATATCATTCAATTCATTAAAAACAACATTCAAAAATATTAATAAAAACATTCAAAAAAAAAAAAATTAATACCATAGTCTTCAAAAATAACTTTCCAAATTAATTCCCGAGTTTTGATGCGTTTTATCTTTGTCAATATTCATTGATTTACAAAAACAAAAAATACCTGTCCATTAATTTCCAATACTCTAACTGACGGACTAAATAGATTTGCAATTTTTTGATACTGTCGTCATGCCTGTTGTAACCATTCCACAAAAGCCTATGCATAATCATATTTATATGAATTGAAAAAGACTGCAGGACCATCATAGAGTACGTTTGAAGGCACGTTTGGCGCAGTGGCTGAGACATTGGCTGCTGCTCTGCGTGTCGCGGGTTCGATCCCTGCACGGGGGAAAAAATAATGACCTACAGGTAGGGATCTGGGTCTGGCTGTTTGTGTGTGTGAGTTTCAATATTGTAAACGTACCCACAATACATACATTCCCAGTACGGGGCATAATTAAAAAAAAAAGTTGCCAATAATAAGTAGAATCGTATCAAATACAAACCAAATCGAGGTTTATTGAGAAGAGAAAGAAATCCTAATCACTACTAATTCACTTACAGACCGAATCAATTTCAGATAATACACCAATCTAATAAAATGATTCAGCGGTTTGGGATTGAACCATTTATTTATCAAAGAAAATATTACTTTGTGAGTCCTCAACGCGGTTCGTGAAGTGTATTACGGCTCCTCTTATATCCGTCTCTTGAGAAGCTCGTAACTAAATAATAACAGCCGGTCGGGTCGATCTTTAGGTTAAGCCGTGCTTGCCTAGGTTGGTCTGTGGATGGGTGACCACCCTTACATACCGACTTTTCTCCGTGCCTCGGAAAGCACGTTAAGCAGTTGGTCCCGGCTATCATTTCTAGATCCTTGAAAATCGTTACAGGGAGGTATTCCTCAGAGCGCACCTATTTCTGAGCGCAACCATCTAAGCGCAACTAAATTATTCCTCGAAGCGCAACCATTAGTTGCGCTCAAAAATTCATATTAAAAATATACGGGTAGTCAGTGGCCCAAAAAGTGTGACAACCAGTCTTACGAAGGGGTATTGTATTACCCGGTACTAACTGGGTTGTTGAGGTCAGATAGGCAGTAGCTCCATGTAAAATACAGGTATGTAGCTGCATCCGGTCAGACTGGAAGCTGACCCCAACATAGTTGGGAAAAGGCAGCTGATGCAGGCGGCTTTAGGCAGATGGTAATTGTATCTCTCTCTTCTGTGACTTAGTGGTGAGAATATAAGACTGATTATGCCATGCCTTGAGCGTCACTTCAGTCAGGTGGTCGCTGGCGTATCTACTGAATAGATTCTTTATTTGGGGTTGGCAAAATAATTGAGCTTACGAATGATTCAGCCGCTGTTCGGAGTTAAAATTTCTGCTATAGAAATAGCCTCAACTCTAATAATAGGGATGAGGGCTGACTAAAACAAAATATGATTCTGTTTAGTCTGTCAGATTTTCGAAAAATATTGGACAGTATGTGTTTTTATATCCAATGTTTTAACAAATTAATAAAATTGACGGAGATAAAACGTGTCAAAGATCATGAGTGGGGGCTTGTGACGTCACATTTGAGTAAAAATGTACTCAAATGTGACGCCACACGAGTTTTCAACTCACAGTATCGTCGTAATTTTTTATTTACGTGAAAAAAGAAAAAAACTGTGTCCATTTTTTGGAAATCTATCTGACGGACTATTTTTTTTTTTTTTGTTGTCTACCCTAATATAATATGGTACCTCTGTATATCACATCACGCCTGTAATACCAGTGGGGTAAGGTACAGTGGTGTTTAATATTGTACACCCAAATTTCGCGAGTTATGTTCAAGTCTCTTATAATAGGGGGCGAGCCTATTGCCATCAACCGGGCACAAATCCAGACTCCGTGGCTGCTACTGAGAAACTCTTGATGGAAAAACCCAATATCAATTCGCCCGAACCGGGAATCAAACCTAGGAACTCATGCTCAGCTGTCGCGATTGCAACCGATAGACCAACGAAGCTGTCTATATATCATTTTATATTATTATTTATTATATATTATATATCTACATCTCCACTAATAATATTATAAATTGGAAAGATTTGTATTTTTGTGTGTGTGTTTGTAATGAATAAACTCAAAAACGAATGCGCCGATTTCAAAAATTCTTCCACCATTAGAAAGCTATATTCACCCTGAGTAACATAGGCTATATTTTATCGCCGTACTCCCACGGGAACGGGAACTACGCGGGTGAAACCGTGACGTCCGCTAGTGTTGTATAATATTGTAATACTGCATTTTCATTCGGTCTTAGGTTCACGGTATATGATCGATATTTGGTCAAAGGGCTGTAATTTAACTAATTTTCATAGTTTAATATTGTAGAAGCTTTCTTGGAAGTGCGGCCGCCGGACAAGAATAGATTTAGTAGGTTTGCCAAGGCTTGCCTTACAACAACCAAACTGAGTGTGGTATTGTTTTGTACTGTACCATATAAATACGTCTATATAAAAGTCTCTTAACTTATGGCTTTATAAGTATATCATTTTTTGTTCTGGACCCTACCTGGGAACCTTCTAAGCAATCGCTATACAGGATGACTTTTTATCACTTTCCAAAAAAAATACTTTTTTTTTTTTTCGAAAAAAAAACTTCCAAATTCATATCATACGCGTAAGTATATGATTTGAATTTTAATAGTTATCCTTTTTTTTTCAAAATTTCTATTTCTGAGTCGTTCATCAACTGGTCCCACAGGCCTACGGCCCATTTGGGGCGAGTTGATGAAAATCAAAATAAATAATATTTTCGTTCTGCAACTCGTCCCACGTATGAAAAAGGAATAATCAGTAGTACAAGTGTTAGTGTGGAAAAAATATTGCTAATAAAATATAATCATCACAACTAAGTTTACTTGAAATTTGTAGCGTTTATTGATGATGGATCAATTTTTTTCTAAACTGTGGAACATAAGCTTCTACTCTGTTCACCTAATATACCCATTTTTTTTGGAACGTGATAAAAAGTCATCCGGTATACTGTACAGGACAAAAAAATTAAATCATGGTACAAAATAAAGCAGGCAGAGAGCCCATAAAGCCACAACGATACCTGAAGAAAAGAAAAAGAATTTCTATATCGCAATAGAAAATAAGTGTTCTATTAGAATAGCTATGTAGTCGCTGCTACAGTACTGTAAAGCAAAAATCGAATCCCGAATTCTCCGTAAAGTCCTAGCACATTTTTGAGGTCACGAGGACAAAGGACTTTTACTCCAATTGTACCAAAACTGACCGGCATCGTACAAACCCAGCCTAATGAGGGTAATTGGGAAATAGGAGCAATTTAATGCGTATAAGGAACAGATTGTCCCTTCTAAATTGCCTTTCATTTCCTAATCAAAGGAATTTAATCCGCCTCAAGTTGAGTGGATTTGCGATTTTCAATCTAATTGCTTGAAGTCTGCTGAAAATGGCTTTTTTACCAGTTTCAAAAGAATAAGATTAGAACGTAGCAACAAAATTAGGTGAAAATAATTGTAGTCTCGTCGCCGAAATGCCTCGTTGATCTAATCACTAGTGGGTAAATCCCGACCACCATCCGACACGACCAGAGAGAGATCAATCACAGGACCAACCCCATCAAATAAAAATAACAAAACGCACCACGCTCAATGTGTTTTTCGACACATAATGGGCTAGCTCGCCGTCCGTCCGTCTCATGACGACAGGCCGTGTCGACGGCGCGTTCGTGTTCCACGCGCGCCTCAAAGAGAGTCAGCAATAGGAAGGGGTCCGCAAGGGCAGATGCCTGCCGGGGTTGCGGGACTGTTCGAAAGAGATACCGTGGCCCCGGAACACAAAGGGCGATGAAGGAACATGGATGGGTTTTAGTCAGTAAAAAACTGACACTCCCTCCTGCTCCGCCCAGAGCGGGAGAAGTCATTTGATGATTTCCCATCCGAAAAAAAAAAGAAAAAAAAAAAAAAAAAAAAAAGGGCTTACGCCACCAATAAGGTGAAAATATAACTTCGGTTTAAAGATATTTATTTCTCATAAGAACAGTTCACTTATAATGAGATACAGAGTTATCTTAATAATAATATAATATTTACCGTTGGTGACGTTATAGGGTACATACACATGTTTTTGAGTTTACTTTTAAATATGTTAATATTATTACATTTCTTAGTTCTGGAGTGGCGACCGCGAACCGGAAGACGTTGCGTTGGAAGGCCTCCCACTAGGTGGAACGATGACCTGGTGAAGGTTGCGGGAATCCGCTGGGTGCGAGTCGCACGGGACCGGTCAATGTGGCGACACTTGGGGGAGGCCTATGTCCAGCAGTGGACGTTTTTCTTTCTTTCTTTTTGAAATGATGATGATGATGATGATGATGATTACATTTCTTTAAATCTTCTGGTAAATCATCAACTTACTAGCATAAGCCTGCGGTTTCGCCCGCGTGATTTTCGGTAACTGTTCCACGGGATCACTTGCTAAACAACCTACTCGTTTATCTAGCGGTACCTGTATAGATAATATATTTCACAATGCTCGTGGTAACATTGGAGAAGTAATTGAGACTGCATTATCAGACCACACAGCGCAAATATTAAAATGCAATGTAAAAAAAACCTGTGCAATTCAATCGTGGAAAATTTAAATAAGAGACTTCTCTTCTGAATATATAGAAAAGTTTATTGAGTGTATTGCAAGCTTAAGCTTTAGTGAAGTTTATAAACTGAATGACCCAAATTTAGCATACGAAAACTTCATAAACATATTTAAAGCTTTTTACGACCTATGTTTCCCGGTAAAAATTGTAACAAAGACAATGAATAAAAGGCAAAAATGGATATCCAATGGCATAAAAACGTGCAGTAAAATAAAACGTAAACTACTGTGGCAATACCGTACCGTAATACTGAGAACAATAAAACAATATACACTTCATATGCAGCTCGATACAAAAAAAATTTAAGACTAACAAAGTATGTACAAAATAATCATTACATTAAGACATCTAATAATAAAAGCAAGGCAACTTGGAAAATCATTAATGACAACAAAGTTGATTTCCCTCATGAACCAATAACGAAAATTATTCACGATAATAAAGAAATAGTTAAAACTAAAGACATCTGTAATGCATTCAATGATTTTTACTCTAATCAAATTACTCCAGGCTGCAATAAACTACCGCCACAAATAGACAGAGTGAATGATTCGATTTTTTTAGATCCAACTACACCAGAAGAGGTATCAAGAACGATTCAATCTCTCAAAAATACTAAAAGTACAGGGTACGATAACATAACAACAACCATTATCAAAAAAGTCCATCATATTATTTGTCATCCACTATCACATATTATAAACCTATGTTTTGAAGAAGGTCTTCCCAGATAAACTTAAAATATCAATTATAAAGCCGTTGTACAAGAAAGGGGAGAAGACTTTAATTACAAATTATCGACCAGTGGCATTAATACCGATATTCTCGAAAGTCATAGAAAAAATAATACATCACCGAATGTACAATTTTCTCGAAAGTAAGAATGTACTGGTTGATGAACAAAACGGTTTTAGAAAAAATAAGTCAATTAATGTAGCTATTTATGATTTTCTCAAGAAAATTATGTCAAGTGTAGATAACAGACTACCCATCTGTGCCCTGTATATGGACATGACGAAAGCCTTCGATCATGTTGATCATTCTGTACTTATCGACAAACTAGAAAGATCTTGATCTTATCGCGTCATATTTACGCAACCGGGAACAATACACCGAAATAACAAATATAAATATTAAAACCAAGCGTGAAGTCAAATATCGGTCTAAATCTAGAACGGTGAGGTACGGTGTACCTCAGGGGAGCGTATTGGGTCCCCCACTATTCCTGGTGTACATAAATGATCTTCCAAAGAGTATCAATCACCCAACAGTATTATTTGCTGATGATTGTACAATAATGATAAAAAAAGAAGAGTCCTACAATTATGAACAAGAAATCAATGACACGCTAAAGCAAACTATAGATTGGCTGCAGTCGAATAATTTAAAAATGAATTTAGAAAAGACGTGTATAATGCATTTTAGTCAGCGACAGCGACAACTATCGGTTAATATTAGTCACAATGGACAGTCAGTTACAAAAACGGATACAACAAAGTTTTTGGGGTTAGTGATAGACAGTCAACTTACGTGGAAACCGCATGTTGAAGAAATTTGTAAGAAGCTTAACAGTTTTGCTTTTGCTCTTTATAAGCTGTCTAAATTTGTGAACCGTGACGCTGTGCTTACAGCCTATCATAGCTACGTGGAATCAGTTCTAAGATACGGACTCATTTTCTGGGGTAACTCGACAGACAAGAATTACGTTTTCATCGCACAAAAAAAATGCATACGCGCTATATGTAACCTACACTCAAGAGACAGTTGTAAGCCATATTTTAAATCCTTGGAGCTTCTAACATTGCCTTCATTATACATCTTTGAGGTGGCAGTGTTTGTTAAGACAAACCCACAGCTCTTCAAAATAAGAGCCCCAGCTGATCCACGGTTAAGGAAAAGGGACTCGAACATTCTTTGTGTTGATCGTAGTAAAACAGCCCTTCTACGTAAAAGTATTTATCGAATGGCTCCAGTTATTTTCAATAAAATTCCACGACAGATAAAGAATCTTAATAATAATATGTTTAAAAAGAAACTAAAACAATTTTTAATTTATAAATGTTACTACTCCACAACTGAGTTTATGGAGGACACCACTGACATTTAGCCTATCACAATATTAAATTTAGATTATTATTATTTCTGACATTGGTAAATTGTGTGTTAGTACGTAAGGAATTGGGTGTTAGCATGTAAATAATTGAGTTATTTCATTTTAGATGTGTGTCTGTTGTTTCGACATCACTAAGTTTATTATTATTTGTATGCTCTCGGGTAAAATGTAGCGAACTGACCATCATAATATAACATCTGTATTTTGTAACCTACATTTACGAATAAATTTGATTTGATTTGATTTGATTTGATCATACTACCGGGATAAAAAGTATCCAATATTATAATTCAGGTTATAAACTATCTGTGTCCTAATTTTATCCAAATCCGTTTAGTAGTTTTTGTTTTCCGAGAAAGAATAACAAAAATCCATCTATTATTAAGATAATACAGGCTGCATTTAATAAGTTAACCTTCGCCCGCTGTAATCCGTTAAAAGCTTCACCGTAAACGAATTATTAATATTAACATTTAAAATTCAATTTTCCCATATAATCCGTAGAAAACCAAAGTCTTCCAAACTTTGTTTAGGCCATATTTTGTGATTATCGGGTACACCCGTTGTGGCGCTCGCTCGCATGTAGGCGGCAATAAAAACCGTTAAGTCTGGTGTTTACTTGTCTATCTCGTCACGTTGCCCTGCAATGCGCCACGGCAGCTCGATGTTATCGGCAATGTGTGGACCTGAGTACCAATTTTAAAGAATTTTGAGAAAAAGTTTTTCGATATGAAACCTTTTTTCTTTCAGTTGATGTAAAAGCAAGATAAATTAAGGTAAATTGTCCGCTTCATGATTATGGTGTACGCACGTCTTATCATCGATCAGAGGTGAAAAATCACCACGTTTTGTCAACAATCTTGGTAATGGACAAACCCCAAAGCCCAAACCAACTATAAATTGTTTAATTTGCATTTTATTCGTAGGGAAATAGTGATATGTATGTTATGTGGAGGTCAGATGGACTGCAAGCCAACTCCAAGATAGTTAGGAAAAGGCAAGGCAATGATTTTGTATAAACACGGTATAAATATTATTGACTCTATGTGACACTTCGCCTCTATAGTATTAACATAACATACCATCACGCCTGTAATCGCCGAAAGGTTAGACAGAGGTGTACCTAAAATTACAGCCACATTTCGCCAGTTATGTTAAAGTCCCATGTAATACGGGGTGAGCCTATTGCCTTCAACCAGGCACAAATCCAGACTCCAGGGCTGCTACTGAGAAATTCCTGATGGCAACACCCAATAACACTTATTTGCTCGACCTGGGAATCGAACCCAGGACCATATGCTCAGCAGTCAGGCTTGCGACCACTACACCAACGAGGCAGTCAATAGTCTATAGCAGGGCTGTCCAGACAACGGCCCACGGGCCGCATGCGTCCCGCGGTTTGTTTTCATGCGGCCAGCGACGCATGTTTTAAAGTGTAAATTAATCAGAAAATAATTAGTAGTTTAGTTAGTCTTTTTAGTTCATTTCACTGACAGATAAGTCACTTCTTCATGCAATGCGTCTGGCAACAATGAATGTTGACGTTGATATCGATAGGATTGTTAAAGATAAATTAACGAAGAACCAATAAACGTATAAAGAAATGATTATCCAGTTTTTGTTTTTACTTGAAAACTGAAAATATTATTTTCTACGTCCCTCCAGCTTTTGTAGTAAATTTAATTAGCCCGCGAAGGTATATAGTTTGGACAGCCCTGGTTTATAGTATTGCTTGCGAAAATAAGTGAACAGAACCTACAAAAATATCACAGGAAGTCGGTGAATATAAACCTCATTCCATTGATTTACGTCAAACCAAAGTTCGGCCCAACGCGTTACGAACAGCAGTCAAGATATTAACTACACAGGGGGCGGTATAAATGTTAAGGACCACGATAAGTTAAAAGTTTACTGCGTGTTTAACGCTTCTAGTAGATTTTATGAAGCTTGGAAGTGTCACTGTACCAAATGGAGTAATGACTGTGCCAAAAGGCTATAGTCTGGTAGGCGTTTTGTTATTGAAAAAAAATCCGGCCAAGGGAGAATTAGACTCGCGCTTGAAGGGTTCAGTACCATCGTAGTAGGGGAATCCCCTTTAATTTATTATTTGTTGTTATAGCAGCGACAGGAATACACATTCTGTGAAAATTTCAACTATCTACCTATTATATGTATATCATGAGATACACCCCGCTGACAGACAGACGGATAGATGGACGGACGGACGGATGACTACACTACTACACTACAACAGCCCATAACGTCCACTGCTGGATATTGGTAATGAAATGCAATAATTAATTAATATCGTAACGCCGACTAATCAGTTTTAGATGAGAAAAAACTTTTTGGAAATTTTCCAAATGGCTTTTCTACACCTTAAACGGTTACACATGAAATTCAGTGTTTTAATTGCTATTCACTATTCATATTTTAGATAGTTAGCTAGCCATATTTCTTATTTCCATCAGTACAACAACAGCCCATAACGTCCACTGCTGGACATAAGCCTCTCCCATGATGGGAGGAATTTGCCGTAATCTCCACGCTTGGCAGGCGGATTGGAGATCGCAGTGATGAAAGACTAACAGAAAACGCTGCTGCCCATTCTCTGGTGTACGGAGGCGCAAGGTGTTCTGCCTCAGACATTAGTCGCCTTATACGACACCCGTGAGTGTAATGGGTTGGTTCTATTCTACTCTGCCGGATACCACACGGCTAACTCTGCCGGCTTAGTAATAGAGTCCCGTTGAAAAAAGGAAATTTTCGATTTGTGTGAAACAATGTTATCGCTTGTCATTTACATAACGGTTACGGTTTAAGACATTTATTTCGCTCACAAAGAATACAATTATTCTCTACTATGAGGAAAAACATAATAATTAAGATACAATAAGCGACGATTTCGCTTGGTAATAAACTAAAATGGCTTGATGTGAAACATAACATCAAGCCTGGTGTTCCCCGAATTGTTTGACAATTGTTGTAGTTATTTTGGCCAGTCTTATTGTATATTAGGAGGCGACCCTATGGCCATCAAACGGGCACAAATCCAGACTCCGTGGCTGCTACTGAGGAATTCCTCATGAATAAACCCAATATGACTTCAAAAGTTTATTAATCAAAAATTAATACAGCAAAAAGGACTTTATTTCAGATTCAAAGTCTTCTTCGAGCAAGCTGTGATTACTTTCCATAGCTATCATATTAGATTCATCTAAGAGTTTTGCATAGAAATAGTGTTCACGGGAGACGATGGGTCATTACGTACAAAAGCGCTCCCTTCGCAATTAGTTCTACGACAAGCCGTTCTGACTGTACCAAGCTGATCTTACATAAAGAGTTTTTTATAGTTACGTACCCAAAGGGTAAATACGGGACCACATGACTCCACTGTCCATCTGTATGTCACCAGGCTGTGTCTCACGAAGCGTGATAGCTAGACAGTTGAAATTTTCACAGATGATGTATTTCTGTTGCCGATATAACAAAAAAAAAAAAAAAAGGGTGTAGCAGGAGACTACTACTATGGTACGAAACCTTTCATGGGCGAGTCCGACCGGTCCGAGACCGGTTTTTTTCTTCTCATAGGCCAGTTGATAGATCGTGGAGGAGCTCGTGGCTAAATAATAACAGCCGCTCGGTCGATCGTTAGGTTAAGCCGTGTTTGCCTAGGTTGGTCTGTGGATGGGTGACTACCCTTACATACTGAGTTTCCTCCGTGCCTCGGAAAGCACGTTAAGAGCCGTTGGTCCCGGCTGTCATTTGTAGATCTTTGACAGTCGTTAGGTAGTCAGAGGCCCAAAAAGTCTGACAACCAATCTTACCAAGGGGTATCGTATTACCCGGTACTAACTGGGTTGTGGAGGTCAGAGAAAAGAGGAGAGGAGGAGAGAAAAGGCAAGGCAGATGATGATGAGGCCAGTTGATGGATGTAGAGGCAGAGGAACGCCAAAGAAATTATAGAAAATAAGAAATGGAAAATGTAATAATTGTGTAGTTTAAAAATACTGGGATATAAATATAACTGGAGAAATATGGGTGTACTATTTAGGTACACCTCTGCTTAACCCTTCTGGGATTACAGGCGTGATGTTATGTATGTAAACTTTTGACGAAAGCTATAATTTTTTTGAAGAATCCTTTCTATAAATAAGAACCAATGTCTGTATTATTCACGTGTTATTCGTTTACAATCAAAGTTTAGCAATTTTCTCTCCAGCATTTATTTCAAAACTGAAACAGTGAATATAGTTATACGATGTAATAATGCCATACCTACAGCGTTTAAGAATCCAAACATCGCTAGATGACAGACATTGCGCCTTATGTCGACATGATTCTGTGAATTATTTCAATAACCGACTCCCTCACAATAAATATAAAATAACCAACAAAATTCAGAAGCACATGATCATAAAACGAACATTCAAAAGACAAATAACTTCTGAAATGAGTAGCTTGGGCGCAGAATCACGCCGAGCTTTCCACGAACTTGGGAAATTAAGAAGGTCGTTTCTCGTATCGATGTGGAGGGAGGGTGCGACTTTTCAATTCAGCTGGGTGCTGGTGTTTCAGAGCAGCCCCGCCCACCGTCGCAACCCCTGAATTCATTCATTCCTCAATCGGGTCTTGCCCGCGTCGGGTGTCGTGTCGAAAAGTGCGCGCGAGTTTACGTGGAAAAATATAAACAATTGTTGATCGCCATTTCGAGGTTCATCCTAATTATAGGTAAGTGCTTTATGGTTTTTGGGTCACGTTAAGTTATTATTTTGATTCTAAAAACGGTTGAAAATGCGGGTTTGTTATCGTGAACGCGTGTCTCTGAAAACACGTTGATGAAACTGTATCTTTTTGCTTCTATTTCGGAATTTTCCATCGTGTTTCAGGCTGTGACAATATTGTTTTGTGAGAATATACTCGTAAGGTTTATACCTAGACGTTCCTGTGATTTATTACGGACCAAAACATGGGTGCGATGTTTTCATAATATTAGGTACGTACCGCTTTGTTTATCTTTTGGTTCTTGGCGTTTTTGTCGAATACTTACAGCTATATACCTGGTATAACAGTAATTCCTAAAAAAATTCTCTATACTAGTTATTAGTGGCGTCGTGAATGTTTTTATTTTTATTATGTAACTTATCATAGTTGATAAGTTATGACTTAAAAGAACTTATATGAAGTTTTGAGTATGAATATGGATGTAAGAGTAGAGGAAGACCAAAGAAACGATGGATGGACTGTGTGAAGGATGATATGACTCATAAAGAATAGAGAAGTTTCGAAGAAGACATGCTGCGCGATCCCAAATAAATTAGAACAAGCGCAGGAAATTGATAATGGAAATTAATAAGATTTTCACATCTAACAACACATTTTTTATATCACCTCAATACAATATATCTTTTCGAGTTGCCCGAAAAACACTTCCCATCAACAACCAATATTTCTTACAAAAATGTAATAAATAAGTAAACACTTAGCAACGAAATGTCGCATGTCCCTATAATAAAGACAAATAGTTTATTTGTGTCGAAAGCGGACTGTCCGTCACGCTGCCTTTAAAGATTAATGAGGAATAGAACTCGTCAGTGTCACGGTGTCACGTCTGCCGACGCGACGGCCGGACACGATCGCTCTTGACAAAAAGGTCGATACTACATTTTTAAAACATTAATTTTACAATTGGGTAGTCCAACGGCTACACCACTAGATTATCACTGCCTAAGTCAAGTGGTTACCAAGTCTCAAGTTCGAACCCAAGACAAGCACCACAGATTTTTCGGATTCATGTGCGTGTATAATTATCACTTGTTTCGATGAAGAAAATATCGTGTGGATGCCTGAGAGATATTTCTCGACGGCATGTAAAGCCAAATCAGAGGCCCGTGGGCGGCATAAAAACTCTGACACCACTTTAGGCACTAACCACACGAAAAAGGCAAGTAGAAGTGGGTAAAGGCTTCTGTTTTTTTTGGCTAACTAGAGCAATAAAGCACAAGGACCTTGGTGTGACCTTGGTGGACCAATAATCTAATATTTTGAAAGAAAAATCAATTTTTTTAAAGAACTAGAACTGATGTGGACAAACAAGCAGACGAACTATTTATAGTGCAAATGCGTTGCCCACACTGAACAGACGTTTTTGATGATACTGGCATGGTACGTATGTGTTGGAATCGAGCACTAGGAGTGCAGCGGGAACTTATCAGAAGCAAACCGAAAAATAATAGTCCTGCCTGGTCTGGCCATTCTTGCCATTCTTCTTCTGTGCCTGGGCACCGGTGGCACTGCCTTATTTACGGCACTGGATACAGGGCTTATGTGGGCTTATTGTTATTTACCTCTCGCCGGGCCTCCGACTCATGGTCGTAGTAGGAACAGTAGAGTTTTAGTGGGTAAGCGTCCAACATAACCCTCCTTACTCCTAAGACGGAGGGAATTGATGAGCATTTCTAGATCGATACAAAAAAAATGGCAATAAAATGTTGACCAGTGGTTATGTTCAGTTCCTTCTATCTTCTACGAGGCCTTTGCCTTTGGACGATCAGGCTAAAAGTAGCTATTAGCAAGTTTTACATGGCATTGATCTTACTATATTTTTGGTTCTTTAATTAACTCTTGGGCGCAGAATATAGTGCATTTAGTAGTCTTGTTTAAGTGATGGGGCACTTAGGCTTAAGTTTGAAATGTTTTTCTATTAATGTAATAATTTAGTGTAACTTTTTACACTACGTTTGGATGATTAACAAGAATTTTAATTTTTTTTTTTATTATTATTACTCATTATACATTACACTGTTATTGACTGAATTCTGTTTTTAGAACTCGTCAAAGCCTGTCGATAGCAATTTAAATTGAGTCTGCGCAGAATTTGGCTACGAGTTCACTGCGATGGTGTTAATGGGCTTATAATTTATGACTTGCTTTACTGACGATAAACATTCTCGTGACTAAACCCTGGCGTTTCTGACCGCGAACACCTTTAGCAAATATTATAACACGTGTAATTTCACAGCAAAACAATGATATAATAACTCGGACGGGAAATACGCATTGATTGGAAACATGCTTGCTCGCTGCGTATTGGCGATTTTGCTATACTATTATTTAAACCTGTATCGCAGATGAAGAAGGGGGGAAATAAGAGCTGCTGTGAACCTGCCAACAGAGGTTCGAAACAGCATGGCCCAGCAACGGCCACGTGTTACAAGGATGGCTTCGTGAAGGTAGAGAGGAAGAAGAGGAAGAAGCCTCCTAGTCGGAACCAGTGCGGGACCGCGCTGGCAGGACCCAATATGCTGCGTCCGGCGATACCAACGACGCAGCTCTATGTGTCCCGGCTACATCACACCACGAAGGTTGAGGAGATCGTGCAGTATGTTCGAGCGAAGACGAGCTGGACCTTGAGGATTGAGAAGTTAAAGCCGCGCCACAATACGAATTTTAAGTCGTTCGTGGTGCGAGTTCCGACTAATCATATTGAGACCTTCCTCAAGGAAGAGTTTTGGTCGAAGGGTGTCATGTATCGGCGATTCCTCGGAAAGCTACGCGACACCACGCAGCACAACATGACGCCGTCTCTTCGTGTTCAATAGTTTAATTAGGTTTTGTGGTATTTATAAATATGTATGTTAGTCTGTAAGGTATATTTGATATGGGTTTTTCGTTACCTGAATTAAATGATATATTATTATTTATTATTATTATTAATTCTGTAATTAGTCACGTAATAAGAGTAATTTGTTCTAGAGTCTAGAACAACAGATATGGTCTAGAACCAGACCATATCAGGAACCTTCTGATTACGGAAATATTGTGGGCTTGAAGTTTCAACTTTTTCACAAGTTTTTAATGTAATACCTTTACGTTAAATATCTTCATGACCCCTGTTCTGTTCAGTGCATCAAACATCAGCACAATGTTTTGAGTGTGTTACTTTGCGTCCTACCGTAAACGTGATTTCTTAAACCAAAAAAAGAAAAAAGTCGTTTCCTAGCAATAATTTTTGTGTATACTTACTAAACAGAATAGGTACTTGATTGACGGCTTCTTGAATGGTTCATTTACACCTTGTATAGCGCTGGTCATTTTGGTATCTGAATTCTGGATGTTTTCGATCCAGCAGACAGATTCCGTCATTTACTGCAAAATGAACGAGGAGCTCGTGGCTAAATAATAACAGCAGCTCAGGTCGATCTTTAGGTTAAGCCGCGCTTGCCTAGGTTGGTCTGCGGATAGGTGACCACCAATTACATACCAAGTTACCTCTGTGCCTCGGAAAGCACGTTAAGCCGTTGGTCCCGGCTGTCATTTGTAGATCTTTGACAGTCATTACAGGTAGTCAGTGGCCCAAAAAGTCTGACAACCAGTCTTACCAAGGGGTATCGTATTACCCAGTACTAACTGGGTTGTGGAGGTCAGATAGGCAGTCGCTCCATGTAAAATACAGGTATTCAGCTGCATCCGATTAGACTGGAAGCCGACCCCAACATAGTTAGGGAAAGGCTAGGCAGATGATGACTGCAAAATGAATCAAGTACGCACGACGAGCAATCAAGCTATACATAACCAGTTTATGTGGACCTCTTATTGTACGGGAAATCTATACAAAGCCAAATCCATGTTATACTGGGAATGTAATAGCTTGTTGTCACCGTGTTTACATACCGTTACATTAAATGAAAATGGAAACGTGACTGCAAACTCTGAAACTAACTCAAGATATAAAATAAAATATAATAGATAGCCATGGATTATAAAAAAACATTAAATTACCATTGAAATCGATACTTTAAAGTCGACATCAACAATAAATATTTTATTCTGTCGGAGCCTACTACATGTTTTGCAACCTTTCAAGTCTTTTACGCCATACATGGAACTTATGATCCGTAATACAAAAATTGGGTTAAATGTTAGCGAACGTAACTCAAAGGTTACGACTTGATAAAATTACGTTTGATAGATAATTTTCAGTGAAGTTACGCCACAGTTTATCTACATCAAAGGAAGATAAAAAAGAAAATGTATCAAATGGCTAAGAATGGAATAGTTTTTATTATTGGGTACCGTTGACCGAACGTCTATAAGCAATCTTTTTATCACATGGGGCTTTTAGGCCAGTTTTAGAGGCCCCCCGTCCTCGGTGATACGTCGTGAGTCTTCTCCCAATAATCTGATTTAATAAAATGAAAAACGTTTTTTCAGTCACAAATTTTCTTGTTCGGGTTTTTTTTAAATTAAAATTAGTTTTGGTAAAAACATTACATGTCAACCAATTAATTAACTTTTTTGAAAAAAAAAAACGATATTCTAAAAACACTAAAAACGAGAAAAGTACTCTACTTTCAGAAGTAGGTGACAAAACAATAAATGAAACAAACAAAGGATTTTATTTTATTTCATCTCTTTTTCTGGATGTGTTGGACTGCGAATGACTTTCGACTCCAAAGATTTCTGTTTTCCCTGTGTACTGTTAACCTGTAAACAAAGAAATAAAATATTTAGTAAGCAAGATTGCCAGGCCATAGTCGTAACGCTAACTGTGGACCTTTAGCGTTTTGGTTCCGCGTCCATGCATATTTGAATCCAATGCGTGTCGATAGCAAACACCATAGAGCTCGGAAACGCCAAGCTTGCATCGACTAATACCGACACGGCATGAATTTTCATATATGCAATAAAGTTTGTATCCACATCATCATTTCAGCCGAAGGAGAAAAGCCCGGCTTCTAGCAATACAAGGTGTAAACGGATCCTTCACAAAGCCGTCAACCAAGCATTCTGTGCATCAAACTATAAGTATATATATACGCAAAAATAATTCCTGGGAAACGATTTTTTTTTCAGATAGGACTCAATGAAACGTACCTGCTCAAAATAAATGCCAAATCATGGAGGTATTTAAAGTAAAGTTAAAATATTCAAAACTTGTATTTAAAAAAAAGTTGTGAAAAAATTCAAACTTTGACCTCCAATATCTCCACAACTAGAATTTTCTCAGGTAAGGTCCAGAACAAAAAAAAATCGCAATGACGCGGAAATCAAGTTCCTTTCGGCTTCGTTAAGCATAGTTTTACACCCATGAAATGTGTCATATCTATATTAGTGAACGTCTCCGTGCTCTGTGGCGGGCGAGTAATAAGCGCGTGGCTCACCCCACAATATTGAAGGACTATTAGGTAGGTACCTACGTAAGGTCGGCCTCTGTCCTTCCAACGGGTCCTTTCACGGACTTCTTATTGTTTATTAATCGAAGGCTACTTCGTTGATTAACTGTACTGAGTTAAAATAACAGGTAATAGTAGTTTATCCTCTGTTTTATTATTTTATTTTATTTTATACTTACCTGCTTATGTATCTGAACACACACAAGTTTTTTATAAAAAGCGTTGCCCATCATTAGGAATTCTCCTGTATCGTGGGTAACTCACATGCACAGAAAACCAGACCCGAAACAACTACCTGTAGGAATTTGAATTGGGAGCAGCAGCCAATCCCGCAGCCACTGCGCCAACTGTGCCGTCAAAAACTTCAATTTGTCAATGGACTTCTGGCGATTATCACTAGTTAACTTTTAGCGGACAAAGAAACGATGAACAGATTGTGTGAAAGAGGATATGAGTTGATAAATATCAAACTGCCATAAGTCCACCTACAACAACATTTGACTTTTTGATTTAGTTGTAGTCACCTTTTAAATTCATGTTTGACAGCTCACTTCAAAAGCTAAGTCACAGGCATTGCCTTGAATAAAACGGTTAGTAGTGTCAGTTTTTTTCAAATTCTAGTAAGTCCACAAAGACATTATTTCAAATTCTCACATGTCCATTGCGACCAATCACAAAACATCAAACTTGTCAATATGGCGTCAGTCTTGCCGAAAGTTTTGTGATTGTGGTTGCGCTCCTCGTGTTTTTTTAGAAAATGGAAGGAAATTTAAATCAAATTGATATTGTTGAGCCAGATAAAGCACGTAAAAGAAACAGATTGAAGAGTATAGCGAAGAAAGCAAGCAAAACGAAGTTAAGTAAGTAAAATTCTTTTGTTTTTATACCGGTGTCAAACACGTGGCGTCATCGCGGCGCGGTAAATACAGGGCCGGATCCTATCGATAAGAAACAAATAAAATTCCGATTTCCGATTTAAAGATAAACCGTTCGTGATTGATTTCATTGTATTTTACTAGAAAGTTAGTTACTAAAGTATGTAATAGATTTTGTGTATAGTTATAGTTACTTATACTTTTCGGAAATTGCAGTACGCATCGATTTAGATCAAGTTTTATCAGAAGAAGGTGAAGTTATTGCCGAAGTGCAAGAAGACGAAAGTGAAATTATAAATAATAATACCGAAGAATACATGATGGATGAGGTGTTAGATTTTGTGTAATTTGTGTATAACTTATTTTGTAATAATTATGTATGGAATAAATATTTTTTCTATTTGATGTTAATTTTGATTTATTTTATGAACATTGAGATATCCATGTAGGTACCCCTATTATGCTAAATTAAATAAGCTAACTATACTACTCCCTGAGTTCGGCCCATAGTCTACAACAGAGGTTAGTATTTTTCAAACAACTATAAGTCCATATTAATCATATCAATATTTATCAATATATCATAAGTCCGCCCATACTGGACTATATCAATCGGCAATAAGTCCAAACTATTTTTATCTTTTTCATAGTATCTATGAATGTTATTGTTAAATTTGTTCATTAAAATACTTAGACACAGTCGATAGTCAACATTTTATAACAATGTTAGTACAATTTTCCATAACACTAATGTGAAATTAAAAACGTTAGTTTCCCAAATTTTGCATGTAGTGGACTTATGGCAGTTTGAAATTTATCAACTCATATTGTGATAGGATATTGTGTGAGGTTGTTGATAAAGGGTGTGATGATGGCTGATAGGTATGTTTGGAACTACACAAACTATGGAGACCCCAATTAAATTGGATTAAAGGTGGGAGAAAGATGAATTCAAGCTCATTCTAAAATGTACGTTTCATAGTAACAGTTGAATTCGTTAGCTGCTACAAAACAAACAAGAATTTGTGTGGTATAACTACAACCAAAAAAATTCGACTGCTGAAAAATGATGCTCTAATTAATTCGGTTTACAAGGTAAAATCGACTCCTCTTATTGTTGAAGTCGGTTTAAAATGTTACATATTTTACTCGGGCCATTATAACAAATCGATTAACACCTAGCTTATTCATCCAAATCAGATGAATAGCTTAGGCGCTACGGATGAACATACGTAAATACAAACAAACATAGACTGCTAAGATCATAATTAAAATATTTCTTTTGGCTTCGCCGTCGTCGGGTAAAAGGCACTTTCTAAGTGAAATTTTCGCCATGAGTATAGCAACAATCCTAGCCATACTGTAATATCACGCACTCTCGGGTTTCATCTCTCTCAAGTAGCACAAAATAGCTCCAACCACTAATTAAAACAGCTAAAATTTACAATCATCACAATCCTCCTTTTCATTCTAAAAACGTCCTTCAAATTAACAAAACAAATGAAAACCTACCTTATATTAACATAACAAATAAAGTATATAATTCGTCAGCAGCGCCACATCCCTGGGGTGCAAAGAGCCCCAGTTTGCTCAGCTAATGACTTCTTTTGTGAAGGCTTCGAACGTATTCATTCCTTCGGCGGGGCGCCTGAGGCCCCCAGTGCGCTGACGACGCTGAAGCGTAGGCTTATGATTTGTCTTTCTGGGTGTTTTGTAGGCCTCTTAGACTAAAAAAAAATAAAGTACTTCCATTCTAATTACGAATCTACTTAGTATTGAATTCATTCATTCACTGTCAGCAGTCAGTGGCCCGAAAGTTTTACAAGCAGTCTTACCAAGGGGTCTCGTATCAATTCGGTTCTGGGGGTCAGATAGTCAGTCACTTCATGTAAAATACAGGTATTCAGCTGCATCCGGTTAGACTGGAAGCCGACTCTAACACCGTTGGAAATCATCTAGATGATGACTGTCAGCAATGCACAGCCTTAACTGTTGGGTCTGTGCTAACAAAAAAAAAAAACAGGTTTGCCGTGCTAGATGTTCCCTGCATTCAATCAGTTAACTAAACTTGGTCATTGCGATAACTCCCTTATTACGTTACAAGAAAGTTCATTTTCAATTCAGGTTAACGAGTCAACACAGTTTTTATGTTGGTACGAAAATTCGAGTTAAACCAGAAGGGCTTGTTAGAAACTGCGTGTTTTCTAGTTTTATTATAATTACATTAGGTACACTTACCACTTAACTAAACTCGAGATGTTAATAATTCGATGATTGTAATCAGTTCTAAGTAGAAGGTTTTGAACAGTCATAACATCACGCCTCTAATCCCCGAAGGGTTAGGCAGAGGTGTCTCTAATAGTACACCCACATTTCGCCAGTTATGTTTGTATTTTGTAAGTCCCATGTAATAGGTAGCGAGCCTATTAAATAAAAAATAAAAAAATATATTAAAAAAAAAATCATTTTATTCGAGTCTCATAGACTCATAATAGAAATCATACAAAATCATAGTCACATTACATTATACACAACATCGCAAACATCGCATCGTTACTGCCATCAACCGGGCACAAATCCAGACTCCGAGGCTGCTACTGAGAAACTGATGGAAAAACCCAATTACACTTTGCCCGACCTGGGAATCGAACCCAAGACCTTATACTCAGAAATCGCACTCACGACCGCGGGACCAACAAGGCGCTATTGAACAGTCATCCACGTACATAATGCTTTCACATATTTTTCTGAAAAACCTCTCATCTTCGCATATCCTCGCTCATTTCTCGCTGAGCTAACCGCAGTAACTCGCTCATACAACACTTTCAATTTCAGCGTTCGTTGTAAATTTTTATCATTATTATCATAATATACTGAGAATGAAGGAAAAGGTATGTTTATTTACTCTTTCATGAAAATGAGCTATACGAGAAAGTGCTTTTAGGTAGATTACATGGACGTACTTTATACATAATGTGTTACGATTTAAATGCGGCATGGGTACTCTGTAGGCTTATATTAGCAATAGTAGCCCTGCCTGTTAGAGTGTGAAGAAGCACCAATCCACTTTACCTTGTGCTTGGGATCAATTTCATCAATAAAACTAAACGCGATTGACGTATAAGCGCGAAAGAGTAGAAGACTTGTCAGTATCATGACTGCAACGGAATATAGATAATGGCAGCTATTGAACGCGTTAGAAGTGCTGTGAGCGTTCGGTTTAAAGATCATCAAGTGACCCTTCCTGCTCTGGGAGCGGAAGGGAGTGTCAGACTTTTACTGACTAAAACCCATCGCCCTTTGTGTTCCAGGGCCGCGGTATCTCTTTCGAACAATCCCGCAGCCCCGAACCAAAATACCCAGGCCTCTGCTTTCCGCATCCGTGCTGTCCCAGCCACCTTTCGGTTTATGTTCCTGTTACGCTGGCTGTACTCTCTTGCCGAGACGGAGAGACTGCTAGAATGTACGAAGTACTTCTCGTCTACCTTCGGTGTTCCTCACGTACTCTCAATCACGTTTCTGTTTTTTGTGAGATGTCAACGGTGAGACATCGCCTCACACAGATATATTTTTATTTATTTATTCAACAACAAATTACATTGTATCTGAATGTGATACATAAGAAATAGTTAATAAACATAAAAAAACACTTATAACAAAAGCAAAATCGTAACTACCAACAGTATAAATTTAAATTCATTCGTTGTCAAAAAATATTTATAAACATCAAAGAATAAACAAAACAAATCAATAAAATTCACATAAAACAAAAGCAAAATCGTAACAACCAAAAGTATAAATTTAAATTTATTCGTTGTCAAAAATTATTTACAATTCATCTATTGAATAAAGACATCTGTCCAGTAGAAGGGCCTTGACCCTTCCCCTGAATGAGCCTGTATAGAGTATGCTTTAGTTCTAGCGGTAATTTATTAAATATTTTAACTACCTGATATTGTGGACTATTTTTGACTATGCCAAGAGCAAGGGTGATTTTATTGCAAAGTCTTACCTACGCGTTTTTTCCCCTACCAGTCTGCCCACGTCTGTTTCATAGTCATAAATATATTTTTTAAAGTTGTTCAACAGGACCACCACATAAAGGCTAGGTACTGTGAGTATGCCAAGTTCTTTAAAATATGGTTGACAGGAGTCTTGTTGTTCTTGGGTCGCTCTTTTTTGTAGAACGAAAGCCCTATGCCAGTTGTAGTGGTAGCTATTTCCGGAAAACTGTATGCTATATCTCAGTTTGGACTTAATCAGCGCATACTACACTACTATTACTACATCAGCCCATAACGTCCACTGCTGGACATAAGCCTCTCCCATGATGGGAGGAATTTGCCGTAATCTCCACGCTTGGCAGGCGGATTGGAGATCGCAGTGATGAAAGACTAACAGAAAACGCTGCTGCCCATTCTCAGGTCTACGGAGGCGCAAGGTGCTCGGCCTCAGACATTAGTCGCCTTATACGACACCCGTGAGTGTTATGGGTTGGTTCTATTCTACTCTACCGGATACCACACGGCTAACGCATAATCAGCGCCTAGTATACTATTTTGAAATAATTTAGGCTCACTTCATCCCTAACAGTTCTTAAGGCATAGCAAGCAGATGTTATTGATGAGTCCAGACCATCTGATATGAGAGAGAGAGACAGACCTATCGGTCAACAGTGTACTGTACAGGTACCTTTAGACATCTTACGCTTCTACGCTTCGTCTTCTCTACCACCCGCTCCATAACGTCCTCATACGACACAAATTTTACTTTCCCTTATATCCTTCTGCATTTTCCTATTCTAGCTTTGGCTGGTTTTAAATGTTCCCTCTTTTTCTCCCTATGATGTTGTATGTGGGCTTGTAAGCCTGTATTGTCCCATTCCTGGGCAAAGGCCTCCCCACATTTCTTTCCTTCTTCTCGCCAATTCGCGAGAAAGCCATCCAAGGCGTGCCGTCGTCTTATCCTCGGTATGCCGCGACCTCGTCTAACTGTGTCAGGAATGAATGCTTTGTAACATTTATCTACCATAGCGCAGGACTCGTCTTAGTAACCCTGACATTGACGAGTGCGTGGTACACAGAGATTCAAACCAAGGTTTTAATTTTACAAGCCTCAACAGTAAACTCGGTTCAAGCATGCTATGTTAGCATGTTCGCATGTCAAGAGTGCGTGTCTCCTGAACCTTGGCCGTCAGCACTTGTTATATTTGCGTTTTTCATGACGTTTGACCTCCCGGAAACCTGATTTACGATTTAGTTAATTGTGTTATGTTGTTCTTAATCTTAGTTTAAGGAGGAACTAATTGTGCGCTTCAAGGACTTAGAAATTGTGATATAGACCTGTGTTTTCCCTGAAGGGCTAGGCAGATTTGTACTTATACATACATCCACACCAGTTATGTTAAGTCCCGCGTAATAGAAGACAAGCCTATAGCCATCAAAAGGCCACGAATCCAGATACTGTACTGCTATTAAGAATTCCTAACAATATAGAAAAAATCAAGAATATTTTTATTTGATGAAATAAATTACACAAGAAAAAGTGTCTCCCTGGGCTCGCACCCACGACGTAAGACTCTTAAAAAAAAAGAATATCTGTATGAATTACCATAAAATCTACCAACTCAATGAAGTCGGCAAACGTAAAAAAGGAAAACCTTCTCATCTTCTACGTGCTAAGAAAGGATTTTTCTCAACTTAAACTCTAAGGAGGTCAAACAGGGTTTAATCTTTCATTCAGGCAAATGAATTAGCGACTTGCGAATTTGCAACTTGCAATATACTGAGCGAAACTTTGCGCAAAATCTTTGAAATAAAATTATAAAGTTTTCGTTCGAGGAGTTACTTAAAAAGTTCAGCTATGTAGCTTTTAATTTATTTAGTTACTATGATGTCCCCCGGTTCTCGACGTGCGGGTGGTGCGCCTCAAGTGGACTAGGACAGGACATCTGGCTAGATGCGAAGATGGCCGATGAAGCAAGGCTTTGACCGAGTGGTGGCCAAGGTTTGGCCAAAGAAACCAGAACCGTCGTAAAGCTCGTTGGGTCGACGATATCGTCAAAGTCGCGGGAAACACCTGGATAAGGGGCGTACAGAACCGGGAAGTGTGGCAAAAGAAAGAGGAAGCCTATATCCAGCAGTAGGTGATCCCGGGCTGATATGATGATGACATTAACCAAATGGACGGACAGATGACAGATGCCAGATGGACACAAAATGGACGAGGCCTACACTCAGCAATGGATGGTACAAGGCTCGCCATGATGATGATGGTGATGCGCTAAACCGGTATGTCCTAGAAACATGAATTCAAGCACATATGACTTTCACCAACTCGGACTTTGTCTGCGTGGTGGATAAAGGCCCAACTCCTCGCACACAGAGGACTGTCTCCCGGCACAGTGGGAAAGTAATTGGTTCATCATCATTTATCACCATCCACAGTCCGGCTTCACCCACTGGTGGGTATAGGCATCTCTATGCTTGTGCCAAGCTCCACGGTCTTGTGCCAGCCTCATCCAGGAAATACCCGCTATGGCAAGAATGTCGTCTGCCCATTTCGCCGCCGGACGATCAACACTTCTCATTCCAGTGCTTGGATACCACAATAGTTGATTTAAGAAAGAAAGAAAAAGCATTTATTAGCCCGCACTGGACAAAACACACAAATTAAAATGGTTAAATTAACAGAATCTACAACTAATAAAAATTAAACAAAGACAAAAAAATAAATTTTAAAAAATAAATAAAAAGAAATGAAATTGGTCCTGTACTAGGCCAAAAGGCCTAGCGGCCTTTTGGCCATGCCCATGTCCATGCTGAGATAGGTCTCAGCATGGTGCTGTAACATTAAAAAAAACGTCACAGCGCTGGTATTCTGATAGGGCCCAGAGTGATGCCACGGTCAGATACAGATAAACTAATAAATACATAAAGTGTAAACGAAAAAATAATACAAATATATGAAGAATAAATACGAAGGAAATAATAATTACATCTACACCCCACGTAACCACCATGACTTTCACAGGCAACACTGACGAACAGAGACGCGGGCGCAGACATATTAATATATAATCTGTGATTTGAAGTCATCGAAGAGAAATCAAAACTAATAGATAAGTAAAATAATACCAATCAATTCATAACAGATAGTGTGCAGGGATATACTATGAGTGACACGACACACCACGTGACTCGCAGTAAGTCACGGTAATAATAGAAGGTAACCCATCCGTCAGTGACCTTCATGAATGAACCCGACGCAAAAATTATAGGGTTTACGGGTCATTAGGCCGATATCCCCACATCCTAGTCGGCTGTCATACTTGGGACTTAATTAATATAAGTCATTGTCGAAATATGGGTGAACTATGCCTATTCACTGCCTAACCCTTGGGAGATTACAGGTGTGATGGTATGTTACGTCAAACGATATTTTCGGGTGACACTGGTGTCGTTCTGTTGTGCACAAACCAAACTTAATTTAGGCTATTGCTATCTTTTACTAAAAGGCAGTGCGAGAAAAGGACGGCTATAGCTATGATGAACTAAGTTAGAGATGTCAAACTAGTTTATGCCTTGCGCTTCACCGTGTTTTTAGTCGACATGTTTTTACGTGCACCCTTCATTTGTATGGAAATATTAGTACCAACAAATTTGACAGCTCTAAATTACGTCCGTCTCTTTCTTGTTTTATCAGTGGGGAAAAGATAGCAATAGCCTAAATTAAGTTTAGTTTTTGCACAACAGAATCGACAACTGTGAATAATTGGAAAGGCTTAGCGCTTAAGCGCATCATCGGATGCGAAATAATTAGATATAATTACCAAAATTATACGCACAAAATCTAACTGTATTGCGTAAATTAATGATGTTAAACTCTGTCGGTTGTGGAAAATTCGTCGATAATCCAATTTATTCAGCTTAGTCTGAATGTGATCGAAATGGTTTTTCTCCTAGGTGAATAATCTACTATTATGGTTGGCTATTTTGATTATATTTTATGAAGTGACGACATAAGTTTTGAAAGAATATTTACTAACCGCAGTATTCAAGGATTTCAAAAATAATTCCAAGTTCGGTACCGACTGTTTTCAATAAAAACTGATACCCATATGTAGGTAGTTACACTCGATGAAAAACAAAAGACACGCCTGACGGCAGTTTTAATTCCCGCACGTGCAAACTGCGCTCATTGCGGATTCCACGTACACTCAAGCAAGCACTTTGGTATACAGGCAGCTTACTTGCAACTACTTTTGAACAGTGTGTGGGTTGCGTAGTTAATTCTTTCACAATATTAATTTGCCACATAGACATGAAGTGACAGCCGGGGCCAACTGCTTAACGTGCTTTCCGAGGTACGGAGGAAACCCCATATGTAATGGGTGGTCACCCATCCATAGACCAACCTAAGCAAGCACGGCTTAACCTAAAGATCGACCCGAGCGGCTGTTATTATTTAGCCACGGGCTCCTCGAAAAATCGTCTGTCATGCATGGGACTTAATTAATATAAGTCATTGTCGAAATATGGGTGAACTATGCCTATTCCCTGCCTAACCCTTGGGAGATTACAGGTGTGATGAGTATTATCTTCCTGCCATTGTCCCATGTTATTTGGGATCGGCACAACACGTCTTTTACTTCCATTCTCCCTTGTAAACTGTCACGCTGTCATTAACTCCTATTTCCTTCATATCATTCCTCACACATCCATCCATCTTTTCTTTGGCCTTTCTCTCCCTCATTTAGTCATGTATTCCATCTTTCCTCATCACGTGTCAAAATCAAAATCAAATCAAGTCATCTTTATTTGTGAACACAGTTATTAAAATAAAGGTCTTATTCATACATTTTAGTTGAGCTCTATGTCCTACCAATGAAATTGATGTACAAATTTTGTTTTTTAGTAATAAGTCTGGATTTATACAATACAAAGTCAGGTTCGAGTAAATAATGAGAATAGGCATGACGACAGTTTCAAAAATTGCAAATCTATTTAATTCGTCAGTTAGAGTATTGGAAATTAATAGACACGTATTTTTTGTTTTTGTAAATCAATGAATATTGACAAAGATAAAACGCATCAAAACTCGGGAGTGGGGGCTCGTGACATCAGAACTAGGTAAAAATTAAACCTAGGCGTGACGTATTGAAAATTTTAAAAGCATCATATCTTCGTCAATTTTGGTTTACGTAACAAAAGAAAAAACACGGGTCAAATATTTTTTGATAATCTAACTGACGGACTTATTAGTTTTTTTTTTTCGTCTCGCTTATTCAATGTATTATTAATCATTAATGAATCAATTATAATTTATTTTTCATGAATGTCAACGGTAAATTATTTATAAGGCTATTAATGTCAAATTCCATACCAAGATCACTGAAAATCAGCATAGTAATGTGGGTTCCCTATAATACCTACCTACATCATTGTACTAAGTGAAAATTTTTTTGCTACATTCACTACTTGGAGCTTTCTACTTTTTCTGTAATGTCCTTGTTATTTATTTTACTAGATTTAGTAGATATCCTTTTATGATCTAACTTCTATCTTTTTTATATGCACGTTATTACTGTGACGGTAAAACAAGTTTTCATAAATATGCCTATTCATACAAAAAAATATCCATCGACACTGTAGTAGAAAGATGAATATGTTTGTTTGTATACCAAATCGCTTGTTCTACTGTACATTGAAGATTAATAACGTAAACCGCGGATTTTTCTTCTGTGTGCGCCGCAATGTACATAAAATGTGGTTTTGAATTAAATTTTTTGCGTTTTTGGCTGTCGCATAAAGTCAGCTAATACATGCCGAGGTTCAGCTACATTAAAGCTGTATGCTGTGTTATATTTCACGAGAGATTATCTTAAAGCTACGGAGTCACAGGTTAATTTTCTCAGAATAATTTTCTACATTTCCAGAGAACTGAGGAAAATGTCGGTAAGGAAAGTTTTGTGTGGGTATGAATTGGGATGACTATAAGAGTAGCGGAAGACAATATAGGAAGTTCCATAACAGGAAGCAATATACAGGGTGTAAACTACCTCATCACGAAGCCGTCAACCAAGCATTCTGTACTAAGTAACTTTACGCAAAAATTATTGGTAGGAAACGACTTTTTTTTGGGGTGAAAAATCATGTTTTGTGAAAACTCAATGTAAACCACTCAAAACATTGTGCTGATGGATGAATTGAATAGTACGGGGGTCGTGGAGGTGTTTAAAGTAAAAATCTTACATTAAAAACTTGTATTTAGAAAAAACCTGTCAAAAAGTTGGAACTTTGACCCCCAATATCTCCGTAACTAGAAGGTTCCCAGGTATGGTGTAGAACAATAGCGGCTCGTTATGAGGTTTTTTACACCCTTTATATTAAGAGAGTATCTCCTTGTCATCCGGTACGCGCTTCACAGAGCGGTCGTGATCGTTAAGTACTCGTAGCAGTATTGGAAGGGGCAGATGTGATGCACTTCACGACATTTCGCCACCGCTGCCTGCTAGAGGTCATCCTGCTGCATTCGTTAACTGAACCCCCAATGGCAGACTTGATCTGGTCAGTCCAACGCGTGGGTGACTTAGGAGAGTATATTATAATCGAATAAACCCTTTATTAAAGCAATTTAAGAAACTTTTCGATGTATTAAAAGCGATTAAAAGGCACGCGGGGTAGCCGGTCATTGTCGTCCAATCGATATCGGCTATAAATAAATAATTTAGTACTTAACGCTCACGAATAGAACAATTCTTGTGATAAATTCTATTTTTAGTAATGTCAGATACTACAGGTGATGAACAGATATTTATAGACAGGCAGTAATTAACGCCAACCCTACGTTTGTGCGTGGGAGGTCGAGATTGTCGTCGTATCAAATTTATAGCAAGCACCTCTGAATTTTTTGGTTTCATGTGCGTATTTGCATAATCAGGTAGTCAGTGGCCCAAAAACTCTGACAACCAGTCTTACCAAGGGGTTACATACCGAGTTTCCTCCGTGCCTCGGAAAGCACGTTAAGCTGTTGGTCCCGGCTGTCATTTGTAGATCTTTGACAGTCGTTAGGTAGTCAGAGGCCCAAAAAGTCTGACAACCAGTCTTACCAAGGGGTATCGTATTACCCAGTACTAACTGGGTTGTGGAGGTCAGACAGGCAGTCGCTCCATGTAAATAAAATATAGTTGGGAAAAGGCTAGGCAGATGGTGGTGATGTGCGTATTGGCATAATTATAATTAAGTATACAAATACCGCTTCGGTGAAGGAAAACATCGTGTGGAAACTAAACCAGCATGCCTGATAGATATTTCTCGACGGCATGTAAAGTCAATAAGAGGTCCATAGGCGGTACAAAAGCTCTGAACACCAGGTTAGGCACTAACCACACGATAAAGAAGAATAAACAAAGCTGATTTTACCCGTAAGGACGGACACTAGGCAAAGTCATGGGTCAAATAGTCTTAATTCGCTGGCAAATGTACCTATTTTCATTTCACACCAAAAACAAACATTCAGTTATCATCAAGAAATAAATCTAAAGAACTCTCAAAGGATCCTAACATAAACTCAATCTGCAAAGTGTATAGCTTCAATTAAAAAGCAATTAATCTCTACAGATGGTTCCCTAATAAAACGTGAGGTAAAACGCCAAAGTAATAGAACTTCTAAGTAATATTTCTTACCACAAGATAAATCAAAACTCTGTGTAAGCCGGTGCCCCAAGGAAAGTGATTTATAGACGAATTTTCATTTAAACTTTTAAAGTATGAACAACTTTTGAACGTCCTGCTAAGAGCTCCATTTCGGATTATTAGGTTACGTTCTTAACGGAAAAGGTTTTAAAAGGGTAGACAGGACAAAAGTCTGTTTTTTAGTATCAGTATTATGGATCATACAAGATGTAAGACCCTTCACGAAGCCGTCAAAGGAACATTCAGTACATTAAACTAAGTGACACTTCGCAAACAATATTTCTAGGAAACGACTCTTTACTGGTAAGTCATTAAGGTAGCTTGAACTGACTTTTGCTCCCAAATTCGTCCGCGTCAAAGAACGGGGCATATCCTAAAGCGCTCGGTAATAGTGTAGCTTCCCATTGCAACGATGAAAGAATTTTTGAAATCAGATGAGTAGTTTAGAAGATGTCCGCCTACATCCAAGCTTACAATTTTCAAATATTTCAAATATTAGTCTAGTTTAGTGTTGACTAGCTTCCTCCCACGGCTTCGCCCTCTTGAATTCCTTTTTTTACACAATATCACTATAAATTTTAGCCTAATGTTATTGTTCGTTGAGTAGTTTTTGCGTGAAAGAGGAACAAACATCCATCCATCCATCCGCGTTCTCGCAAGCAAAAATCAACAATTAATATCACGCGCCATAAATCTGTATTCTGTGTTTAATACTACAACCATTATTTTCCTTTATTCATTTCAACACATAAATTGATGGTTATTAAACATAAACCTGGCTATTAATACGCTCCGAGCTCCAACGATTATGGTATCTATGTACGGCAATTATTTTGTCAATAAACATTATTGATGTGAGGAGCTCATGGCTAAATAATTACAGCCGCTCGGGTCGATCTTTAGGTTAAGCCTTACTTGCCTAGGTTGGTCTGTGGATGGGTGACCACCCATTACATACCGAGTTTCCTCCGTGCCTCGGAAAACACGTTAAGCCGTTGGTCCCGGCTGTCATTTGTAGATCTTTGACAGTCGTTAGGTAGTCAGTGGCCCAAAAAGTCTGTCAACCAGTCTTACCAAGGGGTTTCGTATTACCCGGTACTAAGTGGTCGTGGGGATCAGATAGGGAGTCGCTCCATGTAAAATACTGGTATTCAGCTGCATCCAGTAAGACTGGAAGCCGACCCCAACATAGTTGGGAAAAGGCTAGGCAGATGATGATGAAACTTTATTGATGTCGCGCGTAACATGTGTTTTTACTCATGGATTTTATTTGTTTGCCTCGCTGTTCTAGTGTTTACCAGCACTATTGCTGAGTGTATGAGGTGTTGGGTTTAATTCCAAGGTCGGACAGTGTTATTGGGTTTTCTATGAGGATTTTCTTCGTAACAGCCTGCACAGAGTCAAGATTTGTGCCATGTTGATGGCAATACGCTCGCCTCCTATTATAAATGGGACTTAAATCTTACTGGCGAAATGTGGGTATTGTGAAAGGACACCTCTGCTTTACCTTTTTGTGGTTACAGGCGTGATGTTACGTTCATTTTTATTTGTGTCCTTCAAGTAAAATGAATAAAGTTACGATTTCAATCACGATTCGGAAATAAACTTTGAATAACATAATATGATTTGCTGAAGTTTCAGGAACACGTGTCACGAAGTAAAAATGTATTTCTAGATATCCTAATTACTTCTCTTATTATTACTGCTACCGGAATTAGAAATTACATTATAATAATATACGGGCATGTTGTGTATGTGTGTGTCTACGTAGCTTGTTGTATAAGTATATACAAATTAATTAATCTACAGCGACAGGCGTCTGTTATCGGTTGAACCGTTTTCAGAAAACAGTATTGTTGTTGCGGTCAGACATTCAGAGGTTTCAACAACAACAACAGCCCATAACGTCCACTGCTGGACAAAAGCCTCTCCCATGATGGGAGGAATTTGCCGTAATCTCCACGCTTGGCAGGCGGATTGGAGATCTCAGTGATAAAAGACTAACAGAAAACGCTGCTGCCCATTCTCTGGTCTACGGAGGCGCAAGGTGTTCTGCCTCAGACATTAGTCGCCTTATACGACACCCGTGAGTGTAATGGGTTGGTTCTATTCTACTCTGCCGGATACCACACGGCTTAGAGGTTTCAGTCGCCTGAAATTGTAATTTTTGGGAAGCTTACTTATTAGTTCCACTATTTAAAAGTAATTGATTCCTTACGACCCATAGTGGACAGTGTGTTCTTTAACCTTTTGACCGCCAGAGCATAAACGCACGCGCATACAGGCCAAGCTACAATTTCACTTACCATGTTGTCACATATTTGTCGTCTGGCGTACAGGGCAAGCAAGCGCGCTTGTCACGTATATGTGACAGTAGCGGTTAAAAATAACAAAACAGAACATCGCGCCTGTAATCCTGAAGGGCAAGGCTAAGACGTACTTAATAGTACATTTACATTTCTCCAGTTATGTTTAAGACCCATAAAGGTAACTAACCTATGTCGAGCACAAATTCAAACTCCGTGGCTGCTATTAAGACCTTCCCGATGGAGAAACCCAATAGTATTTTGAAGTACTAGTTTAAGCCCGCGTGGAGTTTGAATATTGTCCCACGGGATCATACTACTAGGATAAAAAATATCCTATTTGTTAATCCTGGTTATAAACTATCTGTGTAACAAACATCCATCGGTCAATCCTCACAAACTTTCGCAAGAAGTAAGATTTCATTTGTGGTAAAAGTTACCGCCAGTGGGAGGGGTCTGGCTGTATTGATTACTAATTTTTAACAATATTCTCTACAATATACGTAAATATCAACCATGAGAATTTAAGAAAAGTGAGTAGTGTTTTTACCTACCTTCAGCAAATAATATCTAAAAATTGCCCGTCGGCACAAGTTAGCAGGTTTACAGTACACACTAACAAAATAAGTAAGGTCTGGCGCCCTGGGATCTTGGCCTTTTCCGCAGACACTTTTAACAGGAATTTCTTTGGTAGCTGTAGGTAACGTTGGAGATAGAAATACTTGTTGCAATACCCGAGGGTGCTTGAAAAACACAGACACACACTGCGATCCACGTATGTCAATTGAGTTACGTAAAGCGTCAATTCACACTGAGGCGCGACGATACTGGAAGAGGCCAGTGATTGACATGGCACAAATCGTTAGCAGCACGACGCCTCGCTGCGCAGAGAGACGCAGCGTAACGTGTCTACATTCGCCGTGTGCACCCGCTCTGCTGCGTCCACCCGCAGTCTACCATTTGCGCATGAGAAGGACGAGATAAGTTGCCACGGCGCGGCGGCCGCAGGCTGCGCCTCGTGGCGTCGCGCTGCATCGCGCGGCTTCGCGAGAAATAGCGCCGCTTTTGCACTTATATTTTGAGTCGCTCTATTAAAATGTGCGCGCAGTGTTGCACGCTACAAATACATGAGTCAACCCACCAGTTTTGCTCACCCTTTTTAATTACTCTTTTAAATGCAAGGGCATTTTTTTGTTTTGTCATGATTTACTGCTTAGTTGGTCTAGTGGTAGAAAGCTGCTAAGCAAGAGGTCCTGGGTTCGATTACCGCGGTTCGGGCAAAGTGTTATTGTGTTTTTCCATGAGGAATTTCTCAGTAGCAGCCACGGAGTCTGGATTTGTGCCCGGTTTTTGGGAATATGCTCGCCCCCTGTTACTTGGGACTTAAAATACAACTGGCGAAATGTGGGTAAGTAAACCATTAGGATATACCTCTGCCTAATCCTTCGGGGATTACAGGCGTGGTGTTGTGATATTATTACTGGCTGACTGATTGTCTCGTTGATCTTAGCGACCTCAGAAGTAACACGTGTTACGTGGGTAACCTTGGTTCTTCTTTCGATTTCTAGGTCGGAAAACACTTCTTGGGTATTTTCATCAGAAATTTCTAACCCTACGTTTGTGTATCTGCATTGATATCCAGTTGAGTGTGGCTTTCCACCTATTACATAGGACTTAATAATAAATAATAATATTTTATAGCAACTAAAAGGCCCATAAATACAAATACACAAAAATACAATTTAACAACAATAAACTAATACATAATTAAAACCATAAGAAACTAAAACTATTCACGTAACGTTGTCGGCGCCGTGTTACGTTGCGTGGTGTCGCGTAACATAGCTGGCAAAATGTAGGTGTACTATAGCGACAATTCAAAATTTGGGGGATTACAGGTGCCATATGATGTTCTTATATAATATTATGTGCTATCAATATCCGTCATATCTCATCATCATCAACCTAGCTTTTTCCCAACTATGTTGGGGTCGGCTTCCAATTTAACCAGTTGCAGCTGAATACCAGTATTTTACATAGAGCGCCTGCCTATCTGACCTCCACAACCCAGTTAATACTGGCTCGATACTCGGTACGATACCCTTTGGAAAGACTGGTTGTCAGACTTTCAGGCCACTGACTATTTATTACCTTTAACAACTGTAAAAGATCTATAAATAACAGCCGAGAGAAACAGCTTAACTTGCTTTCCGAGGCATGGAGGAAACTCTTCATATAAATAGGTGGTCATCAATTAACGGATTAACCTTAACAAGCGCGGCTAAACCTAATATCCGTCACATCTGTGAAGTTTACAAGTTTCGTCAGTTTATTGAATTCGACCCTGCAAAGTGAAATAAATATTTCTCCGATTTCGACAAGACATGTTAGATATCACCAGTCACCTCCAAAGAAACATACGAGTCGGGATAACCTTCCTTGACTACAGCTGATTAAATATGCTGTTTACCTACTTACTAGTAGAAATTAAGAACTAACACGAGGTCAAGAAACACACGATTTATTTACATGTTTGTGTCTAGAAAGGCTAGGTTTATGTGTTTGTTTGTCTGTGATTTTATAACTCGTAAATAAGCGCGCTTATTTTGATTCGGTTATGATTTTTGATGCGGATTTACTTAACGGTGTTTTGATTTTGATTGGTGTCGTAGTTTATTACATACCGAGTTTCCTCCGTACCTCGGAAAGCACGTTAAGCTGTTTGTCCCGGCTGTTATTTATAGATCTTTGACAGTCGTTACATGTAGTCAGTGGCCTAAAAGTCTGACAGACAGTCTTACCAAGGGGTTTCGTATTACCCAGTACTAACTGGTTTGTGGAGGTCAGATAGGCAGGCGCTCCATGTAAATTACTGGTATTTAGCTGCATCCGGTGAGACTGGAAGCCGACCCCAACATAGTTGGGAAAAGGCTAGGCAGGTGATGATGGTATCGTCGTAGGATGTAGTAGACCTAAGCAATTAGTTTTGCAGCATTTTGTGGTCATATAACGACTTCCATTAGGGTTAGCATAAGCTTGTCGGTAGCATCAGGCCTGGACCCCACCAAACGAAGACATGCGGAGATGTACGAAGCGGAAAGGAGAGGAGATTCTAGAAGCTAGGTTGTATTGGACCCACCAAAGCTAGCAGAGATGTGTGTACAGGCTACTCACGGCCGCTCACATCGCTTCTCGTCTCGAGTGTGGAGACTAGCCTAAACAAAATGAGACATCTCGTCTCCTCTCTGCTCAACCGTTTCCACTAAAGCTAATTGGAGACGAGAAGCATAGATAACGAAATTCTATTGGTGGTTTGCAGCACATCTCCTCTCCTCTCCTCTCCTCTCGTCCCGTCTCCATTTCGGTGGAGTACTAAATCAATACAATACATTGTTTAACTTTTCCGTCATAACGGCATCGTTGATAGAATGTTACATTGTCTAACATCTCAGATTTTCCTTTCAGCTAGTTTTATTTTTCTAGTACAGCAAGTAAATTTTGGTTTTTATTTTAAAAAATAGTACCATTTTGAGTTAGGTACATACTCCCTGTATTTATTGCCAACCCTCCTAGTTCATATAAATTCTTTTGTTTAAGAGTGGGTATACTACCAGACGTTTTTGGGTTAAATTTTATTGCCGTCCTTCACAAAAATGTGCCCTTGCGAGAGCAACAAAATTCAGGTTTTAATAAAATTCTAGGTAGCTCTTACATTCTCTTTGCTATCCCATGCACGTACCTACCGACAATATTCATATGTATGCGTAGGTTAAAACAAAGTTGCTTTCGGTGTCTTTCTTGTGTTGTCGCTTAGACCCTCTAAACCACGCCACGGACTTTGATATCGGTTTTTGTTATTACTTGTGTATTCAGGTGTGGACTTTCAAAAAAGATTACAATAGTTTTATTGTACGGACACATTGCAACAAGAGAGATTATTCTAGAACGCGGCAACACGGTAAAAGTGACAGACACAAAACTTCGATAGACAAGCATCATAGACATACAAGCATCATAGACATAGGTTTCGTTCACAAACTCCATCATCTCCGACAGTTTTCATCATCATTTAGAGCGTTTATTCAAGAAAGTGTATGTGTATAAGACATTTCATACTAAACTTTAATTAATACGGATACCTCGATGTTGTGATAACATGGTGCCGCAGAAGTGCGAAGCAAGAGCGGATTGCTGGCACCTATAACATTTTTTTTAGGGCGTCCTCCTTCCAGTATTGACGGAACCTGTCCAATTGGTCCCGCCATCTCCTTCGTGGCCTGCCGCGATCCCGCGTAACATAATTGTCATTTTTTTAGGTGAAAACTTCTTTAGGCGCTTTGAGCACTTATTGGGTGAAGGAAAACCATTGAACTCATCGTCACGTCACGTAACGTGCGGTCACGCTTCGTAGCCGTTCGTAGCACTCGTAGCATCCGCTACGGCGTAGAACCACATAGGCATGCGCGGGGCATAACCAGTGCTACGCCTGGGGCGGGGCCTGTGTACTTTTTTTTTTACTTATATCGGCAGTCCCCAAAGACTGCTCCGATTTTTTTTGTAGAAATTGCCTTTCTGAACACTAAGAGTCAGGCCCTGCGTCGTCTGCGCTCCTTCTTCTTAGCGTGTATGGAAATATAAATTGTGTCGGTCCAGAACTGAGCCACGAGTTGGTGCTTTCAGTAGCGTCCATCAGTTCCTGTAATTAACAAACAACAGGACACGCAGGACACGATAATAAGTGACCTATCGTTTGTGGAACAGCACCACATTTATACTACAGAGTTGGCAATAAACCAGAGCGTACTTTTTTGGGCAAAGGCCAGCCTGGGTCTGGAGTTAATTTAAAGACTTCTAGGTCAGACATGGCAACTCATGTCCAAGTGGGAGATTTTCAACAGGTGGAACGAATGGGTGTGCTCCTAAATAGTATGTCAGCAGTTATTGGTCATATCCTAGTCTTTGCACAATAAAGCGAACCACCAGTTGACTCGAATTAATTCCCCTTTACCAACGTAATGGTTATTTTAGTAACTGGTTTACAGTTGGGATGGGACTGGGGGTATGGGACAGGGAGAGAAGTGTGGGCGGGAAGAACATTTAACTTAGCTAAATAGGTATAGTACAGATCTATGTTTTAACATGTCACCATAACGCGTGCAAAGAGGCTAGTCTTACAATGCGATTCAAATGAAAATAGGACTGTGTAACGTCAATGGCCTCTATCTGACAACTGTCATTTGAAAAGTATGATTTGGAAAAAAATATGAACGCAAATAAATTGTTAATCATATTTCTTAATCGTTATTATCTTGTTAATGTAGCTTCCTTCGTCTTCAAACGATTATTTAGCGTGAAAGTGTCAAATCAAACGCCATCTCTCGTCTTAAGTATTTCGAGACTTAAAATTTTGTTTGATTTACTAACTCTCAATTCAAAACCTCTCAATTAATACCTGTTTATATTTTATACCTTTGATTGTTTTATTTAATATTATTAATTAATATTTTATAATAATATATTATGAATAATTAATAATTACGCCTATTTCATAATAATTTTATACTATTAATTAATTTATCCCAGAAAGTACCCAAGAAATAATTATAATGTTATTTGTTGAGAATTTATAAATGCTTCCTCTCTCCTAACTTACATTGCTGTGCCGACCAGGCCGGGTCCATGTGATCTAATTATAAGTTTTTACCACCTAAGTACCTACATGTAGAATGCAATAAAGTATTGTGTATTGCATCTTATAAACGATTGGTTTATTCACCAATTGTTTTAGTATGCCACCGATTTTTTTTTTAGTAAGTTCACTTTGCGATGTGTATTGACGCGCAGACTTTACCTACTTTTAGGCCAATGTAACCCCTTTTTTCGGATTTTTATTACCAAACTTTTATTTTTATCCCTACCCAGATTCTTTGACTTGACAGCTGACGTCACAACATAACTTGAGGTCAGTCCTATTCTCATTTGAAACGCGTTAGCCCTACTTTAAAAAAAATAACACGTTAGCTATAGGTACTTATGTACATACATTTAAAGCTTACATTCGTTACTGTCGCATGTCTTAATCTTGAAGAAAGATCGCTGCCTCACGCTGAATGGCAGATCTTTTGTGTTTGAGCCCACTTAAGGCTGAGGAGCCCTTGTTAGGCTGAAGTCTCATACAACAGGGAATAAGCATGATCACGCTAGATTACGTCTTGTGGGTGATGGCTTTATGCTTTCAAGCGTATTGATTTGTTGAGGTCAAGCAACCAGTTTGGTGTTGGATGAGTACCTAATTGAAAATATAACTTGTAGGTTAGGTTATTAGCAAGGTACGCAAATACGCTGAATCGCTTCGATAAAATGATGTAACTCTATCATTTTATGTACTAATAAATAAGCAATATTTGTATATACTCGTATATTTGTAATCACATTCTCGAAAACAGCTCTAACGATTCCGATGAAAGTAGAGATGAGGGGGTATACGGGGGCAGAAAGTCAAAAACTAGATTTAGATCAATCTGACCTTAACAACCCAGTTAGCTGGTACTCGGTAATACGATAACGTTTAGTAATAATTCTGGCTGTCAGAATTTCGGTCCACTGACTACCTGTAACAAATGACAGCCGGGACCAACGATTTACGGCTTTCCGTGGAGGAAACTCGGTATGTGGTGGAGTGGAAGAGAGCCTATCTCAAGATGGTAAAACTAATTTAACTTATAGTAGTATTAGATTTACGGTCTGGGCAGCTTTTCTCCTCAATTTAATATTATACTCCTATTCCCATTTTGCCCATTAACAGTTTTCCAAACATAATTGGATCCGACTCCTTTCATGTAGAACGTTTCATGTGACTTTCCATATTACGTCAAAGTTACCTTTACCATCCTTTGGCAGGAAACGGAAGTTACGTCGTACTTTTGTCATGTGAGATGCGCCAGTTTGTCTCTTTGATCTATGTCAATGAAGAATACGTTTATTATTCTTACTTTTTGACATGTCAAGGAATACTAACTTTAAATTCGGCTCTTCATTCATGGCTTTTGTGGAAGACACTCCACAATTTTGTTAATGTCACGTCGTGATGGAGCAATGGTTAATGGCTCCCCTCAAATGCACGAGTATGTAAATTACAATCCAAACAAGTACAACAAAAGTTCAGTAAAAGTACCGTGAAATCGGCTTAGCTGTTTTGGAGATTAGCAGGAACAAAACATACAGAGAGACGACAACAATTTAAAAAATTGATGTTTTTGGTATATGTACTGTACATACTTTCCTAGGAAATTACAAACAGACATTGCAATATTATTTATTTGTATAGATGAAAGTAGTGTGATAGTGTGGTAGAGGAGCTCGTGGCTAAATATTAACAGCCGCTCGGGTCGATCTTTAGGTTAAGCCGTGCTTGCCTAGGTTGGTCTGTGGATGGGTGAGCACCCATTACATACCGAGTTTCCTCCGTGCCTCGGAAAGCACGTTAAGCTGTTGGTCCCGGCTGTCATTTGTGATCTTTGACAGTCGTTACAGGAGGTCAGTGGCCCAAAAAGTCTGATAACCAGTCTTACCAAGGAGTATTGTATTACCCAGTACTAACTGGGTTATGGAGGTCAGATAGGCAGTCGATCCATGTTAAATACTGGTATTTCAGCTGCATCCGGTTAGACTGGAAGCCGACCTCAATAAAACTTGGGTGAAGGTTAGGCAGATGACGATGATGATGAAAATAGTGTGATAGACGGTTACAAGGTGGATATTTCAGTGAATACTATAGTAACCCAAATCACATGTCAAGTCAAATTATAATTATTTTAGTAAAATTTTGCGCCGTTCGAATTACTACAGACAGAGGTAATGATGTAATATGAAAAGAGCCATTGTTGTCTAATGAAGAGATGATTACGTGACGCCGACGAAATTATACATTTGCGAACTGGAATCTTTCGTGAATAGTTCATTATGGAGCATTATGCGGTCTTGCCAACAGAGATGGGCCAATGCTGCGTTGACATGGATGGGTATTGTGATATCAAATAATAGGATTGATTGATTCGCACTGCTATCTATAAGGGGAATTTCTGGATTATTTTTACATTAAAGTCCAGTTTTACCCCCTGAGGGGGAGTCTCTTAGGGGGGGATTTGTGGAATAAGCCCTCATTGACTAATTAGGAAAGTGCCTGAGAGTAAAAGCTTTGTAACTTATGTGCATTTTTAGAGTTCTGTACCTCAAAACAAAAGCGGAACCCTTATAGGATCACTTGTGCGTCTGTATGTCCGTCCGTCTGTAGCAGTCAATTTACTCCGAATCTATTGGACCAAATCAAGTGAAATTTGGTAGGATGGTGTAATCCTATGACCCAAACAAAGATGCGCAAAATAATTTTTTTTAAATAAGGGTCATTTTCGGGGGATAAATTAGGAAAAAAAAATTGCATTGTACGGAACCCTCTCCACGCGAGTTCAACTCGCACTTGGCCGGTTTTTTTTAACAAAATTAAGTGATTTAAATAATCGACTGCCTCGGCCGTTTAGTGGTCGTAAGCGTGACTGCGGAGTATGGGGTCCTAGATTCGATTCCGCGGTCAGGTAAAATGTTATTAGGTTATTCCATCAGGAATTTTTCAGTAGCAGCCACGGAGACTGATGGCTATAGGCTCACCCCCTATTACATGGGACTTAAACATAACTGGCGAAATATGGGTTTACTATTTTGGCACATTTCTGCCTTACCCATCGGGGATTACAAGCGTGGTGTTGCAACATACATCGGCACTTAAAAATATTTTCCTAATCTCTAAACTTCACTATAAATCGTAGCAATAACTCCATTGTTAGTAATAAACTAGATTCCAGGTACAATAAAGCATGAATTTACCTACAAATTACCAACAATTAAGCAGGCATTTAATAACATACAACATAAATTTGAGCCTAATTTCGGTAACCAGTAATAACGTATGCGTATTATAAGGCCGCAGGGATCAAGTATTCATGATGTTTCAATACAATTCCCAGCTGTCGGTTATAAGCATATATATTATATTGTAAAATACCTTGTTTTGAAATACAGTAAATTAGTCGTTAGTTCAGGTTATCCACGGAAAAAGAATATATTCTCGTCTGAAATTGTTATAGAGGATAACCTCTATAACAATTTCAGACGAGAATATTTTCTTTCTTTTTAGAGCGTGATTTTGCAGTACTTAGTCGAATTTTACTTGTTTTTTTTTATTTTATATTTTAGATTCAGATTTTTTTTTTATTGTTCAACATAGGTACACTAAAAGATCTTATTTGGTAATACATTGAGGGCGCTATAGTACTTTTTTTTACTTATTGTTGATTTATTAATATATTTTAACTGGGTGCAATCTTATGATAGCCCTTGGCGAGACCCGCACAAAAGCCGACTCTTAATCACCTTATTTAACAGATCAATACTCTTAATACGTAACGAAAACATCGACGAGCAGAGAAACGATAAAATTAATACACTTTGATCGTCTTATTTGGGCCCGAAACGAAATTCTGCTAAGTCAAGTAGAATTACATGACAAAATTAACGTTTGGGGAGGCAACAGTATTTTTCATTTAATTAACTCCTTTCGCTTAAGATAATTCTGGGAGATTGCCGAGAGCCGTTATGATCTTGGCAAGATTGCTGAGTATCGTTAGTGCTTGGCCACGTATTACACGTTCAAGCGAAGCGACAGCGACTGAAACAAATCCAGCGATATTTATTTATTTTATTTATTTTTTATTTACTGGAACAAATAAAAGATTTTGTTTAGGGCACACTAGGAGATGTGTTGTTTTACATTACAAATCAGAACAACTTGCCACACGCACGGTGCATTAAAATAACCGCTTGTCCGCGACGCATGCTTGTCGGACAAGGAGCCAGAGAGACGAAGTGGGGAAGGGTACTGCGGTGCGAAGCCGGATTGGCAACGCAGCGCAGGGCAGTATTGTTTTTAACATTGAAGTTTTTTTTATCGTTACGACTTATTAGCATCGCCATGGCGCGGGTGTTGCGATATCGCTCGTACAATGCGTTCCTCGTGTGGCAATCAGTGCGTTTATTATAGCGTTGCGACGACATAACGCGCCAGCAATGCGTGTCGCCTGACATGCTGCGCAAGTCCCATCGCCCGAGGTTGTGGGCGCGGGAAGATTGCTGAGTACCGATACGTAATCCTGGGAAGACTGCAATTCGTAAGAATAGCACGTCTCGTTAATGTTCTAAGATTAAATGAAATGGTGCGTTGTATTCGATGAAGTGGCTTGTGTTCCTTTGAATGGAATGTATTTTCTTTGTTACTTTTTAAAGCGGTTTGGTAAAATGATCGTGGACAACGTCACAGTTTAACTTTAATTTAAGAAAACGTATTTTTCTGTTGCGGACATTCCATTTTCTAACATTGTTGGATCGGTTCGTTTGTGAATTTATTTTTCACTTTTGAATTATTTTACGTTCAGACGCTTCACTGTTCATCGTTTCCAGTGTTAGAGGCAGAATGGAAAGCAAAAAATATCTAAAAGGGAATCGTCTGATATCGATTTAAGCGAAGCAGTTAGCTTCCTGGCTTCGACCGTATAGTTATATAAGTTTTTAAACTGACATGATCAATAATATTATCACTAACACTGAAAACCGGACATTTACCATGTTTACTATTAGTTTCGAGTTCACGATATTTCGGCGCTGTTGCAAGCACCATGATCACAGATAAACTAAAGTAATTGCGGGTGGGTGTTTATTAGCTCAGACAAATACAGACCTCTCCCCACCCCTTGTAGTTATGATTATTTACTGATAACCAAAAGAGAACAAGAGCTTCTCTTTGTACCGAAATTCACTTAAAGACTCAGTCTGCCGACTGACCCAGCTTACAAATATTAGTTCCGCTTCCAACTAAATAATTGTGCGTGTGATTTATATTTGCAGTGGTTTTGACGGCAGGGACTGCAAACATGAGTCAAGTATCTAATAAATAGTGACGTAGATACACAGTTATTGGCCGGAAAGCTGTGCTGTGTGCTTTAGGTGATGGCGTTTGGTATTACTGGCTATGGCGTTTGGCAAATGACTGTAGCCTAAGTCATTTCACTGGTGTTTTAACTTTGATTTGGCATCACTGTCAAAATCGTAGTGACTTTTATTCTTATTGGAATGAGGCTGCTATTTGGGTTGTGGTCAGAGATAAAATAACTGTAAAACAACTGTAGCGAGGTTGGAAAAGTATATTATTCCGTTTATTCATTATTTTACATATCAGTTATATATTTTTTAGTTTTTTATATTTTTGTCAACACTATATTATTAAAAGCAACATTAACAAACATTAAAAAAATAGTGGTCCGTCGGTTAGGGAACAGGGTTCAAGCTACTGGTACGGTCGTTAGGGCTTCAGAGACAAGAACCTCCTCACAACACGAGCCGTATCGAGGGGCCTTCTGAATCAGGCCCTTGATCCAACCTCTTGGGAGCGTCGACAGATGATCGTCGAGGTGTCTTGCCCATCAGGCCATATTTAGCCGCCACGACAATTGGCAAAATGATAGTCGATTTAAATAATTATTTTGACAGTCATATCAAGCTAATGATCATTACTTGACATTAATAGTCGTCATTATAAGTCATTTCGTAATACTTTTTAAGCATTTTCCGTATGTTTTGTTTCAACTACTAATCTACGTTAAGAAAAAAAGAGAAAATAATACAAGAAAATACGCAGGTACCTATCGATTTTTAATACAGAAAAGCTACCTACCTGTTTAAGTCCGTCAAAACCTTGATGCCTACAAAGTGAAAGCCCAAAAGTCTTTCAAAGTGAAACAACGACCAAAGACTTTGATGGGAATCAAAGATCGATCTTTACCAACAAAAAGCTTCAATCGAAAACCTTTAAAGAGAAAAGATTCGAGAGTTTTCTGCTACAAGTTCAAAGTAAAATATCAACATGGAATCCTCGGGGATCAGTGTGGGTTATTTCTCAAATCTCATAAAATTCAATTGTGTAGCTGTCAAGATTTCGGCCTGCGATTGAGGATGAGTGGGATGTACGGATAACCCGGATGGTGCGAGTAATCCCGGCTATCCAGGACTTTTGCCCAGTTCACAAAGTAACCCAGGGGAATTCGGGGATGACTAGATAAATTGGGGATTAGGATTTGGTTATGTGTTTTGTTTTATTTTTACTGAGAGCGCTGATTTTTTAACGTCAGTTGCCCGTAGGCATTTTTCAAATAAAATATCAAAATTTTCTTACATACAAACCTTGCCCTGATAATAACAAACACTATAAAAACAATAATCAGCCCAATCAGTCAAACCTTCCTCAAGTGATGCTCCGACATAATATATTAAATTTTATATAATTTTTTTATTATAAATATTTTTAATAATATAGACAGAAAATGTATTACTTACAATATATATGACAAAACGTTAAATTAATTTTAGTCTAAGCCCACTTTTGTTTTTCAAATTATAATATATTTTTCTCACACAACGAGATGAAATCAAGTTGATCCAGCATCAAAAACAATTTGCTAAATCTGTTAAAACATTTGTCAGAGTTCAGAGAAATGTTATTCTTTTGTTTTCGCTCTAGCTAGATTTTAGGATGTTATATTATGTAACCGAAGGCACAGCCTTTTTGTAATAAACCCTGTCCCAGAACAGGTTCCAGACCCAGTCTAGTTTTCATTTACGCTACACGGTTTGAACCCAAATTAATTCAGAAGCGTCATATTTCACTTGTTATACCGAGTGAAAAGCCCGGTTATACACGGGTCTAGGCAACTATCCGGATTACTCGGCTCGTCTGTTACGGTTAATGGCGCTTAAGCCTTAATTTATAAAAGATTAGTGCGGTCACACTGATTATGTTACGTGAGAGGGCTCAAGATTAATAGAGGAATATTGAGGATGGACCAACACGTTTGAATTAAATTGTTGTAAATGAAGGTAATATTATTTCAAACTAGCTGTTGCCCGCGACCTTCATTCGCGTGAAATTATTATAAAGAAATTAATTACTTCTCTATTTGAATCGGATTTCGTTAATGATTTCATTGTTTTTTTTTTTTTTTGCACGGAACCCTAATCCTTGTTATGCCTTTTTTTAAGCCACCTAAGTTACTGCTTATAGCATGAGCTAATTGCCAGTACTGTAAAAGCCGGACAGACACAGAGACAAAAATGTAGAAAAAACGTTTTTTTGTTATAAGTATACAGGGTTAGTTTTCAATGACTAGCCAAAATTTAAAATTAAGGTCATCTAGACCTTAATTTTAAATTTTGGCTCAAACTAAAAGTGCATTTTAAATATTATTCTCGAAAAATATTAAATAAAATAATAGCATTAATTTGAAAATTTCCTAAATCAATGCACTTGTGTGCCTGCATGCACCACCAAATTTATGTGTGTGCTAACTGCTACCTATCTAGGTTATTGAACTGAATTGTGCTGTTGCAATATCCACACGTTCGCTTTTTAGTGGTGGACAGGAAAGAAATTTTATTTAAAAAAAATTTTTTTTTTCATTATAATATAAATATTATCGATTCTAAACTATCTCTGAAAATTTGGCCGAATTTAAAAACTAACCCTGTATATACCCTGTATATATGTACTTTCATGCATTCAGTAAAAATACTGGTATTTTTTTTTACTGGTATCCGGTTAGACCCTAACATAGTTGGGAAAAGGCTAGGCAGACGATGATGAATTCAGTAAAAACCTGTTGTTTGGAAATTACAAACAGACATTCAATTTTATGAATTTGTATAGAAGGTAGTTTGCGATGTGAAAACTGTGGATGGACTACCTGACTCGTTGGTCTATTGGTCATAAGGGCGACTGCTGACCATTAGATCTTGGGTTCTCTACCCAGGTAGGGCAAAGTAAGTGTTATTGGGATTTCTTATCAGGAATTTCTCAGTTGTAGTCACTGAGTTTGGAATTGTGCCGGATTGATGGCAATAGGCTCGCCCCTATTACATTACTAGCAAAATGTGTGTAGTTTTAGGTACACCTCTGCCAAATCCTTCGGGGATTCCAACCGTGATAATGTTAGCTAACATCAGTAAAAATATATCTTTGGGTACAGCTGCTGAAAATCAGTCTAAATTCAAGGTAAACAACAAAGACTTTGCAAAGCACGGCAATCAATAGTTCCAGCCAAAATCGAACCATTAATATTACTTAAGCTAAAATCCTAAACCTACACAGTTTTATAAGCGCCATTATCGCAGAACCCCAGACTTGGCCTATAAAAATTCCTGCCTACATTTAACACGACGAAAACAAATGAATATTACGTAGAACGTAGACCACAGAACACACGGAGACGCTTCACCTTGCTGCTAGAGGCGATATTGACAAATTTTTAGGGTTCCGTAAATCAAAAGGAAAATACCGAACCCTTATAAGATCACTTTCTTGTCTGTCTGTCCGTCTGTCTGTCCGTCTGTCACCACCGATTTTCTCAGGAATGGGTGGACATAGCACTTAACTTAAAACCACAAATAAGTAAAAATAACAAAAAAGCGAACGATTTTACTATTACAAACTTATTATTTACGGTTGGTGCAATACCCGTTTCTAGGGATCGAACAGCAAAGTTAAGTTTGTCCATTAAAAGGTTTGTACAAACCAAGCGTGTCAGGCGTCGGCATGATCAGGGAAAGCCGTATTGCCTAATCAAATATACAGGGTGTAAGCGGGCCCTTCGCAAAGCCGTCAACCAAGCATTCTGTACATCAGACTAAGCAAAACGTATTGCTGGTAAACGTCTTTTTTTATTGGGGTGTAAAATCACTTTTTACTGTAAAACTCAATGTATCGCACTCAAACCATTGTGCTGATGGATGCATTGAATAGTACGGGGATTACAGAGGTTTAAAAAAAAAAAAACTTGCGTAAAAGATGAAAGTTTGACCCTTAATATCTCCGTAACTAGATGGTTCCCAGGTATATCAACAAAATATCACAATGACGGGGAGTACCTTTCGTCTTTTGCGAGAAAGCCGCTTCGCTTTACTCAAATTGTGCCCAGCCAACTCGATCATGAATCAGCGATGATAGATTCCGAACAAAGTGTGGCACAAGTCGAATGAGATCCCAATATTCGGTTTTGTGGTCTAATATGCTTTACCCGACTATGAGCCACTGCGTGCTACGTTCTCCCCCTACGACGCAACGCAAGCGACGTTTAGAAATTGGCGGTTTTGAATGTTGGTCAGAAATTGTGTTCAACTTAAGACTTCTCTTGAATTTTGTGAGTAGGTACTGACTTGTCTAGACTTTGCTAACCACTCCGTGCTCTGTAGCGCAGACAACGGTCAACTAACGACTGACCGATATTCCTGAGTTTTAGACTTTTAGTTTATGTTGCAAAATAGGCACGTTTGTAATGTAGAGCGATTGTAGACAATAGGGAATATGCATTTTTTTTATTTCGATACGGAATGTTAAAGTACTATAAAAATAATGACAAAAAGCGAAAACAAGACATAAATCGGCCAAACAACATAAAAGTTATAACCATTTAAACTTTTGTTTCTATCTCTTTCTAGATGAACGGAATTTAGTATGGATTTTGTACGTCGATGCAGCGAATGACGTCATTCGCTGTATCGAATCTCTCTGTCTAATCAGCAGTTTCAAATGCTTAACTTAGTATTTTATTTTTAAATAAAAAAAATAATTTCACTTTGCTATTTCTGATGTTACGAGTAGTACGCTTTGCTTTGTCTCGCAGGTCAACCTATGAAGCTGGGTTCTGCTTAACCGCACTATCCTGTAGATACCTTGAGTGTAAGGCCTTCAGACAGGGGCAAAATCTATCACCAATTCACAAAAATAAATAGATACCATTTATCAACACGATTGTATTTGTTTGCTAAAAATCAGTGAAAAAATATTTTCTCTTGCATCGGCACGACTTCATTACAGGAAGAAACTTCATATTTGTAGTCGGATAGAAAACTCAAATAGGTGGTTGTAAAAATAACCCTAATCGGTAGCGGGGGTAATACCCATAATATGCCAGACTCACGTATAAGAATAGTTAGTCATGCAACATTTAAGAAGAACAATCCCAAAGATCATTATGAGTGAGAAAACTATGTGGGCAGTTCTCCGTATTTCATGCGTAAACATAAGAATTTATCTACCGATTCCGGAGACAACAAAAACAAAAGGTTCGCGCAAAACATGGACCAATCAATTACATAATTATGTGGGTGTACTGGTCGATAACTAGGCTATCCGGCTCGGTATCTACGTCCGGTACATCCGGGCCACGGATAACCCGGGCCTATTGTCTGTTGGCCGGGTGTGATAACTGATAAGATTCACATTAGCGATAGTACACACATTAATTTGCAGTAATTAAACGGGACTGAGAGCAGCGGTGGCCAAGTCGCAGCAGCCCCGATTTACAAGCAGTTAGTCGTGGGTTCGAAACCCAGGCAGGCGTATAACCTTGTGTAATTTATTTCATCACCACTGCTCTCAAAACGGTGAAGGAAAACATCGTGAGGAAACCGGAATGTCCTTGAACCAAAAATTCGGAGACATATGACATCTACCAACCCGCACTGGGCCTGCGTGGTGGATTATAGCCTATTCCCTCTCATAGAGAGGATGCTGTAGTGTGTAAGTAATAGTAAGCATGTATGTAGACAGTCAAAGTGTCAGTCAGTTAAAGTGCTTCTTCAGCAATACTGATTTACAATAAATTGAAAGTATCTTTAACACACATTAAACTCGACCATGAAATCAACCAGACATATAATTTCAATTCTTCCAACCTAGCGACCTGATCACACTACAATGCCGTGTGTCTTAGCAGTGGGGACATTATAGGCTGATTATGCTATTCTAAATGGGGGTGACACTTATCGACGTGGAATCGGTTTCAGTCGATTATTTGTCCCGGTTGTTTCGGACTGTGTCATCGGGAATTATGTCTTTTTCGCTTTTTACATAATATAGAAAACTCTTAATGTCCGAACCAAGCCCTTAAAATAAAAATGTCAAATAAAACCCTTAAAATTGACCACAAAATCCGCTTCAAATGGGGTCATATATTATTATAATTTCACGCGAACGAAGATCGTGGACAACAGCTAGTAATTGATGTAATAGAGCTTCCATTGAGTACAATACAATACACGCGATTAGTCTAATACAAATAAAGACCATTTTGTGTTACAATGTTAAATCACGTAAATGTTTACTAACGGTAAATGTTCTCACACGATAGAGGGATTTGCGTTGCGAAAGCCAAGATGTGTTGACGTTTTGTTCATAATAGGTATTAGGAATTGGATATTATTAATGAAAACAGGAAGGGATTTCTGTATCCGTTAGTCTCGGTTTAATAAACATTAATTGATAATAAACAAGAATGGATAAAGTAAGGAATGAGTATAATAAGTGGAAGTAGGAAGTGTGAAAGTTGCGCCTGTTACAGAAAAGTTGAAAGGGAATCGATTGTCTTGGTATGAGCTTGTGATGAGGAGGGATGAATCGCATGTGACTAAAAGAGTGATCAATATAAATCTTGATAGATCTAGAGGGAGACGAAGTCCAAAGAAATGGATGGATTGTGTGAGGAATGATATGAAGGAAAAATGAGTAAATGATTGCGTGGCGATTGACAGGGGAGAATGGAAGCAAAAAACGTGTTGCACCGACTCCACATGACATGGGACCAGGGCAGGAAGATGATGAAGTGAATGAAGCAAAAAATATTGCACTAGTTTAGTAAGGATGCGCGTGTACGACTGCGTGCGCGACTGCGGCAAAAACAAATGAAATATGTTTTTTTTTTCTCCTACACCTATCGTCTATGGCCGTCTTTATTCAACAATTTCAGAAGTAATTTATTTAGTGTTAACATAATTTTCACCCTCGACCGTTCGTCAGTCAAGCCCTTGAAATTCTAATTAGTAAGTAAAGACCCTCTTTGAACTGAATAGCGACAGCTGACGACCTTTCTTCTGTTATTTCCATAGAAAACTCAGTACGAACGTTGTTTACGAGGCCTTATTAACAATTCCCTAACAAAATGGAGCTCGTAATATTCTGAACACGTAACAAAATAGACACCTTAGTGCAAAACGATATCTCTTCACTGAATTTCATCTAAAACGACATTGGAAACAACAGAGCGAAAATCAACTTTCCTCCTTCCAAGACAAAGTTGAAATTACAATGCTCAAATATCCTATTTACTTTTGATTTTCAGCACTCGTTTCGCCACAGGCGTCAGGGGAAAATGTAAATAATAATAACAGTGTTGCTCGACAATAAAGGTTATTATTGCTTGTTCGCGAAGTTAGCTGTTTATGTAGTAGCGAATTTGTTGGATGTTAGTATAAAAGTACTTTTATCCTACTGTGCCGGAGGTGAAATAAGGGTAATGTTTTTTCATTCGTCGTGATGTTTAAGTACTTTTGGGTAAAAGAGTTTACCAAACCTGTTCTGGAAAGAAAAACTGCAAGCCTTAAGCTTTTATTAGCTGTTGCCCGTGACTTCGTTCGCGTGGTAAAATTGATGTGTGGCCAATTGCGAGTCGGATTCGTGCACGATGGGTTCCGTACCATTATCTATACAACATTAGACAAAACGGCAAAAAAATCAAGTTTGTTGTATGGGAGCCCACCTTAAATATTTATTTTATTTTAATTTAATTATTTCTTTTTAAAGAGAATATACAACTAAATATTCTGTGAATATTTCAAGCGTCTACCTGTTGCCGTTATTAATATCGAGCAAAAAAACACGTTTGCTGTATGGGAGCCCCCCTTAAATATTTATTTTATTCTGTTTTTATTTCTTGTTATAGCGGCAACCGAAATACATCTTCTGTGAAAATTTCAACTGTCTAGCTATCACGGTTCATGAGATACAGCCTGGTGACAGACAGACGGACAGTGGAGTCTTAGTAATAGGGTCCCGTTTTTACCCTTTGGGTACTGAACCCTAAAAAGGAGCCTATCTGCTAATCCAGAATATAATCTGTGTCTATGCAAAATTTAATCCACATCCGTTTAGCTGTTCTGGCGTGATTGATTAACAAACAACCGTCCATACATCCAAACATTCACATGTATAATACTCGTAGTAGTAAGTTTCAAAATGTTATCCTAAAATAGCATACAAAACAAAACACTGTTATAAAACGTTAATAATTTAGTTGTAAACACTATAACCTAATTACATAAGCACCATTGTTACTAACACTAAAATACTAACAAAGTTATGGACTGTAGTCTGAAAATAAAGGTTAATTTATTTTTCAACACACTTGCTCATAAAATGGCTCTAATTTCACCGCAATTAGGCACATAATGACACCTATAATCGAACTGTGACTTTTTCATTACTATTATTCACAAGTGAGTTTTAGGGTTTTTTTTTTTTGGTTGTTGTGCTCTTTGCTTTGATCCTACAAAAGTTTCTATATAAAAACAATCGTGTTCAATAGTACAAATAAATTAATGTACCTATTGCTTGCTCATTTCACTGAAATGTAACTATTGTTTTTACTGTAATAAAGAAAACTTTGAATTCCACATTTTGTACGTGGATTCGCTATCCGCGAAAAGCCAAAAAAACAAACTTCACTATTTTAGTCTATGGCCGATCGCCATTGTTAGATGCGCGCGCATAGGAAAACTGATTAAATTATCCCGCCGTTGCGAAAAACTTTTCATTACTCGTTTTCACTGTTGAAATTATATTTATTTATGAATAAAAAATGTCTACAAGTACTACTTATGAAGAAAATGATTTATGTTGTACACCGCCCGTTATAAGATGTGAAGCCCTTAACGTTATGGAAAGTTTACTACCTGAAAACCCCAAGGACAATAATATCTATTTTCTACTAGGTAAATAAAATTATTTTTTAGTATTATTTTCTTCACAAGTGTGTTGAAAAACGTCGTATGACACACGTGTGTATTGATGATTACCGTCCTCGGCTCTCTTAAGACCCTCGCCTGACGGCTCTGGTCTCAATCGCGCCTCAGCGGTAATCACCAACATTACACACTTGTACCATAATGTACTATTATTATTTTTTTGTACTATTTTTTTTTTTTTTTTATTGTTCTATTTTTTTTTATAAGCTATCACGGTTCATAACTAAACTTAAAATGTCACTTACGGGATATCTTCCGTGAATGTTGTGACATAGACCTGTCGAGACTTGACGTTCCGTGATTTAGTGACATTTTATGTTTACAAAACAAAAGTTTTAAAACCAATCAACTTAAAGGTACCTCTGTAGAGAAATATTCTTCTTTTATTCCTTTCAAACTTACTTCAGAACCAGAAACAGACTTTATAATACGAAAAATAGATACTTATTTAGTTTTACCTGAACGTTGTCGAAGCAAAAGCAATATGTAGCATGTGGCATTCAGTGGTTTATGTTTTATATGTATGTACTCCATATTCCGCCCGATGGCCCGCGTGGTGGATTATAGCCCATTCCCTCTCATAGAAAGGAGGCCTGTGTCCCAGCAGTGGGAACATTATAGGCTGATGATGATGATGATGATGATGATGATGATTCCATTTTCCTTTGTGTACTTACAAACACACAAAAACAAAGACACAAGTGACTATCTCCTTCCTTTTCCTGCCGTTTTACCGGTTCTCTCGGAGTAGCTAATACCGTAAACACGACTTTTAAGATCGCTCAACACGCGACAATTTTGTTTTATCCACAATGCACTTTGTTCGTGGAAACATTTTGGTTCATTCTAAAATTAACTAAAGTTTTAATGTATAGTTGTAATGTCGATTATGGAATTGTTCGTGCGTGCTGCCTCGTTGGTCTTGTAGTCGCAAGCACGATTACTGAGCATGGGGTCCTGGGTTCGATTCCCAGGTCGGCCTAAGAGTTATTGGGTTTTCCCATCAGGTTAATTTCTCAGTAGCAGCCACGGAGTCTGGATTTGTGTCCAGTTGATGGCAATAGGCTCAACCCTTATTACGACACTTAAAAATAAATGTTAAAATGTGGGTGTACTAACCTATTTCTACCTAACGCTTCGGGGATTACAGGCGTGATGTTGTATTATGTAAATCGTTCGTGCTAGGTTTTCGGATTATTTTCGAGTCTTGGTTCGAGCTAATAACGCAAGGTCTCTACGCAAACAAAATATCCGATCTACCTCCTATGTAAAGTCGAGGACTTTCATTAATGAGCCACTTGCCACTATTCGTATTTTAGCCGTGTGATGCAAATCGGGTTTAGTCGGTAATATTCGTACTCGTGAATGTATAAAAGTGCAAAATTTAAAAGTACTGAAAGTGGCTTATCAATTAAAGTCCTCGACTCTACCTTGAGTAATCGCTCACAATTAAAAAAAAAAAATACTTGACAGTAAAAAGCATAAAATCTGGCAAATGTCCGCCAGTCAGAGGCCCATGGGTGGCATAAAAACTCTGACACCAACGAAATAAGGCAAATGTTATGAACATTCGGCCAAGAGCGAGTCGGACTCGCGCGCCGAGGGTTCCGTATAAACTTTTTAAAGGACAAACTTAACTTTGCTGTTCGATCCCTAGAAACGGGTATTGCTTCAACCGCAAATAATAAGTTTGTAATAGTAAAATCGCTTTTTTTTTTGTTATCAAACTACATATTTACAAAATATCCGGTAATTTTTGGTACTTTCAAGTTTTCGTGAAAATCTAAATTTGCCCATATCTTTTTATCGTGTTGACTTAGGACCTTGATTTTTACACACATATTAGGGCCTGTAGACCTCTATATGGTAAAAATTCAACTTGCTAGGTTTACCCGTTCCTGAGAAAATCGGTGGTGACAGACGGACAGACAGACAAGAAAGTGATCTTATACATTATTATTATACATTTTTAATCCAAATTGAATAAAACTTGCAAGAAGGTTTTTTAGGAGAAATTCTTTGGAATTCAGCTCGGGGCAGTACGCTGTAGACTTTGCTTAACAACGAGGCAAAGCTTTAAAAACCGGTCAAAGGCGTGTCAGAGTTCCATAGCACCAAACCATGTAATAATAATACGAGTATTTTACACTCAAAAGCACAACTTTTCTTTTTCATAGTCTGTTATTGAAAAACTGAGTTACTGTTGCAGTAAATAGTTAAAACTAGGAATGCTAACTAAATATTTTTACATACCAGGTTTAGATACATAATAAGTAATGTAATGTAAACTAAAATATAACTAATCTTAAATTAAATCAGTGGACTTACAACACAGCTTGAATTGAAGCTTCTGATTGTAATATAATTCCACTGTTATTCAACCATACCCAGCAATAGTTCTACCGTAAATATTCCAGACATCAATATTTATCTACTGGCGAAAGCCAACAGAATCCGTTTAGTCAAGAAATATTATCTTTATTACACCGCCTTCAAACTTTGGTTCCAACACTGGAAATAAAGTATTGTCAATGTTGGGGCCAATGTTATATAGAATAAGGCTGAAGAGTCTCCTTGTATGGATGCGCTAATTTTTTGAAATATCAGTCGGATTTGATCATTTCATTTTGCATTTGATAGCTCATTTCTTGGAGAAAGGTTTAGGTTATTTAACATCACGCTACGACCCTCAGGAGCCGAGTAAAAAGAAAAACGGTGGCTAAAACCACGGGGCACATCTAGTTTTCTCAATACACGCGTTCGATGAGTGGTGTTGGGGACCAATGTTGGAGCTAGAGTTGGTGGAATGGTATGGCTTTAATAGTATTGGATAATATCTCGCAATTTCGAAGATATTGTGATTGTATTTGATATTCGAGAATATTTATTTGGATATAGGCGATCGTTGACGGTTTTCACGAGGCTATTGTAGACCTTAAATAATATTTTGTTGGCCATTGTGTTTTATTTTACGGAGTGTTTGAAATTTAAATGATAATTTTACGATGAGGTTGTCGTGGTATGGACATGTGATGCGGAGGATTGAGGAAAATGTCGTGAGGAAAGTTTTGAGTATGAATGTGGATGGCTATAAGAGTAGAGGAAGACTAAAGAAACGATGAATGGACTGTGTGAAGGATAATGTCGCTAGAAAAGACGTGAAGAAATATTTTTATCATGAGCACAAAAAACACAAAAAAAAAACATTAACACACGTGTCTAGAGAAAAACACGGAATACGCATCCCAACCATCTCAATTTTTCCGTAACGCAAAAATAAATCATGCCCCTATCGCAAACAGGACCTACATTTCAATCAAATAAATCATCAATTACGTGGGTATATAAAATGTCAATAAATTACACATTTACCTAATCTTTACACAGCAGTAACTCCAAGAAACCGATCGAACCGACTTGATCAGTAATCGTTTACTTATGTTTACCGACGAGTAGAATGCTTTCCATGACTCCCGCGAAATTGATCGTAACGAGCATTTAATGTTAAACTTTATGTGCTTGTATTGAAGTTAATTGATGGTGAATTCTTGCCCGTTCTTCTCCATAGAGATCTACGCTAGGGAATGGGCAACTACAGTACTTTCTCAAGTTATTATGTCTTGTGACTGGGACTGTAGCTTTGTTTTTTTAGTGTTTTTGACATTCAAAAGTGCCGATTGAAATAAATGCTTTGAGTTTGAGTTTGAATATAAAAGGAAAAGCTATATAATTATCAATGAAGCGCAGTATCTTTGGAGTTTAACTTAGGAACTCGATACTGCCATCCAAAACTCGAATTGCCGATGTAGGTAACACGGCTGCCAAGCTCAAATGTAACTGGGCTGGCTGGGTAGTTATAGGCTAAATAACCACATAATAGGTTAGGCCCAACAACAGCAAGAAACGGCAACGCGGCAGGCCTAGAAGGCGATGGCGGGTCAAATTCAATGCTTCTCACAAGGATTCGCGAATAGCACTGGATAGTGAGAAGTGAAAAGAAGGAAGGAAGGCCTTTGTCCTACAGTGGTACACAAATGACTAATTTCCATCTCATCATCTGCCTAGCCTTTTCCGAACAATGTAGGGGTCGGCTCCCAGTCTAGCCGGATGCAGCTAAATACCACTAGTATTTTACATGGAGCGACTGCCTATCTGACCTCCACAACCTAGTTAGCACTGGGTAATACGATACCCCTTGGTACGATTGATTTTCTGATTTTCAAGTCACTGACTCTCTGAAACGCCTTTCAAAGATCGAACAGCTCGACGTACTTTATGTGTCATGGCGGATGTATCATTGCATGTCATTGGATCGTCTCCAATCCACAGATCAACTTAGACAAGCGCTGCTCAACCTTGAAGATCGACCCGTGCCACTATGTAAAAGTTGACAAATTGGTTATTAGATAATTGTTTTTATGACATTGGCGAATATATGGAATATTGTAACAATCCAAGATGACATGTACTTAATATTGACATTGGTTTTAAATCTATAATTATAATAATACTAATTCATCTTGGACATATTGTATCACAAATCTTGACATTTAATGTACTTAGTTTTATGAATGACATTTTATTATTTAATTATTTAATATTTGTACACCACATATTGTGGTAGAGTGTATAGAACTTATAAAAAATTTAACATCATACTATGTAAAACTACATTCTTACAAATAAATAAATTCTAATTCTAATTCTAATTCTATGGTTACTAAGCCGCTCGCTCCTCAAATAGCTCCCATCTAAAGTGTTTATTTCCATCGTAGCGCTTTTCTCAGAAAGAACATAATCGAATGCCAGCAGCCTTCGCGGCGGAATGGCACTGATGTAAATGATTTATTTATACTAAGCCCTTTTTCTAGAAAGAAGCTCATAAGTATTAAAATTACTTTGCTAGTGACTTATTTTTTTCTGTCCGTTTTACAATTAATTTATATTCATGCTTCCAAACTAACACGGAGTAACATTTTTGTTTCCCGTTTTTTACAATTTGAACCTTTACCCGACAGTGGGACAACTGAGCTGATAAACTCCAGCAAATAAGCTTATCATTATTCCATCCTAATTTCATGTATAAGGAGAACACAATACCATGTCAATGACAAAGCAATTTGGTGACTTGACGAGTCGACGCGTAGCAGATTATTAATGCATGCTACGAGACGCTACGAGCCGGCGTAGCGCTACAGCTAAGCCGTAGCACCAATACGATTATTTTATTTTCACTACGAACTGAGGATTTATAACGCGTTTATGTGTATCTGTTATGAAAATGTTTGTCTCGGGTTGTTTGCAGTTGTTTGTATGATATTTTTCGAAGCCTACTTTATTGCGATTATGTTCCTTGTAACAAAAATCCGATTATTGATAAACGCTAACTGCAATCTGCCTCGTTTTTCTGTTTGCCAGCGTAGCTGTTGTATTAACAACCTGGGTTTCACTTTACCTACTTTTTTATCATTATATGTAGACTGCTCGTTACTAGAGAATGGAACTACTGGGATACGGCGGGTTGCTCTAGTGCTCGAAAGCGCGGCTGCTGAACATGAGGTCCTGGGTTTGTTTCCCAGGTCAGGAAAAGTGTTATTAGGTTTTTCTATCAGGAATTTCTCAGTAGCAGGCACGGAGCCTGAATTTGCGCCCGGTTGATGGCAATAGGCTCGCTCCCTATTACATGGGACTTAAACATAACTGGCGAAATGTGGGTGTACTATTAGGTACATTTCTGCCCAACTATTCGGGATTACAGGCGTGATGTTATGTTATGTATCCTTCTTAAAGAGCTGCGAAGTTAAAAAATACACGATAAAGTCAAATAACTTTGCAGAGTTACACGCTGGCGTCTATAAAAGCTAAGCAAGCAACTCAGATATTATACATGTAGTGTTGTCTGTTGGCTATTGAGGCACCCGCCTTTCACTTCGTGCCTCGTTTGAGTCGCTGGCTTTGAAAGAATGGAGATTTGTTTCTGGTACGATTTAATAGTTTTTCAAGTACTTAGTAGTTGCTGTTTTCTGCAGATTGACTAGCTATCTAGGAAATTATGTGTTTGTGTGTGTTGTTTTTATTTTATTATTTAATAAGCATCTATGAAGCAATATGTTATACCTACAGCTTCACATTTTTTTAGCGTGTATTGTCCCACTGCTGGGCAAATGCCTCCCCCATTGTCTTTCACTCTTCTCTCTGTGCGGTTTTCTCGGGCTAATCTCGCACAAACGAATCTAAGTCGCCACGCCAACTTCACAAATATTCTTGCAATAATAAAACGGGGGAAAATATAATGACCACCAAAAATAACTTTGTGACCACTAACATCTATCACCTAAAATATCAATTGAGCACCAAATTTTAATAAGGTGGTTGATGACTAGACAAAACTATTGTCTAGACCGACTTGGTGCACATTTTGGTCATTTTTTTTATAAACCATTCAGAAGTAGGAGCCCTGCGAAGCGGGGCTCCGTCGACCGGGTCTCCCTCGACTCGGATGCAAGAGCATAACAGTTCAATTTCTGGTGGTCATTAACTAAAAAAATAAATGTTTGGTTCTAATTTCACGTAGAAATGAAATTTTGGTGGTCATTGACTAATTTTGGCAATCAAAAGTGATTTTTTTGCCGTTACATTTAGCTAAAACTGGTGGTTCGTTAATTGTATGCCAAATAAAACCCAATGATTATAAATAAGATAATAATTACAATCAGTACCACTAGTACTCGTAAGAAGTAGAAGCTAGCATGTAGATAATTTTATGAGTGCATTTGCTGTGTCCGAGCTTAACAGACATAACTGTAGTTTTAATTGGAATTTCAAGTTAAATGAAACGTGAAGTTATTTTAAAAGCCTAATTTGTCTACTGGTCTCAAACATGATGTCCTGGGTTAGATTCCCAGGTCGGGCTAAGTGTAATTTTATTCGGTTATTGCATCAAGTATTTCTCAGTAGCAAAGCACGCCACGGAGTCTAAATTTGTACCCGGTTGATGGCAATAGGCTCACCGCCTATTACATTTGACTTAAAAACATAACTGTCAAAATGTGGGTGGGCTTACAGGCGTGATGATAATGTTTAAAAAAAAACAGTTGATAATGCAGATAATAATGTCATTGTTTATTGATAATACGTTGTGATGAAACGAATTGTGCAATAAAAACTGCGTCTCTGAGCGACGCAACGGTAAGCTACTATCCGAGAGTATACGAAGCACAAGTCGATGTTCACGCTAAATTGGTTTAATAGCTCTGAAGGCGACGTACAGCTTGTCTTTAATCTTGGCTTTTAATATGTTGCTGTAAGCTTTTGAGCTATTCTGTTACACCCATTATCTAGCTGTTTGCTATGTCCATAGTTAAAACAGAGTTTTGACTTAGATATTGAAACAGGGAATCGGAAAATGAGGTTGATATTCAAAATAACCTTAAAGATTTATTAGTTTATTTAGAGTAAATAAACTTTTACGATACGTTCTATTTATGTTGATATATATGTGAGCTTTTGGAAATTTTTAAATAATCCCACTAGCATTTATTGTCGGAATAAAAAAAATATCAAGATTCCCAAACACTGTCAAGTGCGGCTCGAATCTAAAGAGTTTATGGAAATGTCTCCAACAGAATATTTACCCGCTACGTCAACAGAGCCATAGTTCATACTGGCCATAAACTTATATTCTATCTATTTCAACTTTCCAACTCCAGGTAAAAACAACAAGATAAGAATCTATACCTACCTTAACCAAATTCTCTGACAAATGTCTTTGTTTATGTCCTTTTTCAAACAATATTTTCGTAGACATTTGTCTTTATTTCTACACCCATATGTCATACTCGCTGTGCCTTGCGGTTCCACCGCCCTCGGAATCCGACTTTTGTTTCATTTTCGCTTGAAATCTTTCTGACTTTTTTTTTATTTTTGCTCGGTTTCTAAGGGTTGTAGCTTAATGATAAGTAACGTAGAACCTTTCTCAAGTATAGAGCTAACAAAATCAACAAAAGTTTTTCAAATGCACTTGTTAGTTTCGGAGATTAGCGTGTTAAAACAAAAGCAAAAAATCACTACAGCTTTATTATATGAGTGTAGATATATTTGTCCTTATATCTCCACCCATATGTCATACAATAAGGCTAGCAGAGACAACGTAGGCACAAATTATAACTAATGTAGGGGACGACACATTTAGTCCGGAACGAAAATAGCTTTTGCGGATTCAGCTACGAATTTCGGTCCAATTTTTCTTTTATATATTGTCCGTCTTTTGTTTCAGGGAATTCTTTTTCGAACATCTACGGATACAGCGAGTAATCAATTAGGTGGTATGTTGGCTAGGTATGTCAGTGTGTTCATTGTGGCATGCATTATAAAACGTTGTAATAAATGCATACTAATATTATTCATGCGAAATTGTAATATTAATTAATTTATTAACAACTGTAGATCTATAACAGTCGTTACAGGTAATTTGACAACCAGTCTTACCAAAGGGTATCGTATTACCTAGTCCTAACTGGGTTGTGGAGGTCAGATCGGCAGTCAATGTGTCAGCTGCATCCAGATAGACTGGAAGCCGACCCCAATATAGTATGCACGGAAGATAATGAGTTTCCGATTTTCCGCAACTAATCCCATTTCAATGGTTCACTGGTTGCCCCCATGTTTAATTTTTTGATAGCTCTTGGCGAGACTCGGACAAAAGTCGCCTCTTAAACACCTTAATTAACAAATCAATACTCTTAATACAAAACGAAAAGATCGACACTGTAAAAACTGTTGGCCGTCACGGTCAACCAACAGCCAGATACATAAATAAATAAATATCGCTGGACAATACACACAGCGCCTTCTAGTGCCACACTAAACAACGAGGCTTGTGTCGTGGACACCACTTTTTGGTTGCAAATACATACTTATTATACATATAAACATCCATGACTCGGAAACAAATGTCCATGCTCATCACACAAACATTTGCTCCTACCGGGATTCGAGCCCGGGATCCTAAGAACGTAAGGCAGCCTTACTACCGCTGCGCCATTCGGGTCGACACATAATCATCTATGGAGTTAGAAATTATTATATTGTTTTATATAAAGGTATTTGGTTTTTAATTAAACCACAAGGTAGGAAAATTGTTATTTTCAATGTAAAAATACAAAAATACAGCTTAGTATCTAAAGTTCCCTTAAATTGCAGCACTTTTATCCTCGAAGCTACTATAAACAAAGCGACCGCCGTCGAGCGGAAAATCGCTTTGATGAGAAAAAAAGAAAATCATTACCGACGACCTGTCATTCTAGGTCATTCCGCAGAGCCGAGTGAAAAGTAATTAATTCATATCACGCGAATAATTTGTGGTTTACAATGATTTAATGAATTTTGCACTGAGAAGGCTGAAAAATGCAATAAATTGTAAATTATGCCTCGTGGTTAGTCGTTGCAAGCCCTACTGCTGTGTATAAGGAGGTCTTGGGTTCGATTCCTAGGTCGGACAAATTGTTTTCGAGTTTTTCTACCTGGAATTTCTCAGTAGCAGCCACGGAGGCCGGATTTGTGCCCGGTTGATGGCAATAGGTTTGCCCCATATTAGGAGTCCGAGCCCACTTGTGGGAACAGGCTGGTGGGGTTGTCTGATAAGTCAAGAAACAAATGAATGCGCCAGAAGTACCTACCTAATCATCCTGTTTTGTTATTAAAAACAAATGCGCAAAAGTTTTTGATCACTCCATTTTATTACCTCTGGGAAATCAAAATAACAATGTGTTTTCATTGTACAATAGTTACTCATAAATGTGGAACAATATTGGAGTTAGAATTTTACACACAAATTGACGTAAGATCACGCCTGCAATCCCTTTTAGGTTAGGCAGATGTATACCAAGACGTTAGGCAAATATATCGGTATATACCCGATTTCTTGCCAGGAAAACGCCAAACTTATATATAATTCTATTAGGAAACTAATCTTTTTTGCTCGACTGCGAAGCCAAAAGGAATAGTTAACGATTTCAGCTGTCTGTGTATGTTATGTTTGTTTGTATTTACGTATGTTCCTCCGTAGCACCTACACTATTCATCCGCTTTTGATGAATAAGGTGACAATCCATGCCTAGGTAACATAGGCTCCATTGTAACCGACTTCTAGGTTATGAGGAGTCGACTTTACCTTTAAACTCGATTTTAATTAGAGCGTGATTTTTCAGTAGTCGTGTTTTGTACTCACAAATTCTTTTTACAAATAAAATATACCACGTAATATACTAAAAGCCAATCGATTCCCCGAATTTCAAATAACTACCTCGGACATAATAATGTCAAGCCCTGAACTCGTGAATAAATTATTAGCTGGGACAGCTTCAGGCTTGATGCCTTATTTTTATCGTGATTTTGAGGTCACAAATCTTTGTTGTTACAGTGTAAATAACATGAAATGTTCAGTTCTATCTATGAGTTGATTTTTTGTATATGCGTAGTCGCCAGCACATCAAATTAGTTTTTTTATTCTAGTTTTTACCTGTGAATCTTCTAATTACGGAGATAAAGTTTAAATTATTTTACTTAAAAAAGTTAATAATTTTAACTTTATCTCCATAATTAAAAGGTTTTTTTTTTTTTTTTTTTTTTTTTAAAGAAACAATAATGCTATAAAATTGCTTAAGATACCTCCACATTGAGTTCTACCGTCAAACGTGATTTTAAACTCCAAAATAACTTAATAAAAATTAATTAATTAAACCTTCTAAGGTTTAAATAATTAGTTTTTATTCAATTATTTTTTATAAAAAAAATTGCTTTAAATACCTCCACGACCAGCATAATATTTTGAGTGCGTTACATTGAGTTCTACCGTCAAACGTGATTTTAAACTCCAAAAAAGAAGTCGTTTCCTTGCAATAATTTTTGCGTAGAGTTACTTAGTCTTATGTACAGATGTCTTCGAGACGGGTCCGTTTACTCCCTGTAATACAGGGTGTAAACAGGGTAAGATTGATGATTGGTTATTGAAACATCACTCAAGAATACGTCTACCCCAACGGTCATCGGTTCTACGGTTATTATGGCAGGCCCATTCAACCCATCATAAAGTCATTCATACTGAAAAAAAAGTGAGCCGTCACGGGACGCCTGGCAGACTATGTGAAACATCGAAAGTATTTTATAAAAGTAATATGCTTAAAAAAAGAAGTCAATATAAAAAAACAAACACAAAAAATAAAATAAAAACAACATGACTCGATTCACAAAAAGAAAATCCTTATGCTGGGATCGAACTCAAAGTCATGAGATTGTAACCAAGCGCTGTGCCCCAAGACCAGCTGGCTTGTTGTAAACCGTGGCGAATATGTGGATCTCATGCTGCTTCACAGGTCGGTAATGTTCGGGATTGTTCGGGCCGGGTTGACAACTTGACAGTTCGTCATGCGTCGCCACGCCGCGATTTTTTGGTTTACCGTACGCCATAAATTACGCATACATAGGCCTAAACATACGGTGCAAACAAAGAAATATATAAGTTTCTTTCATGACCAGAATCTGTCTTCGAGGGGTCGCAGGGCTGAAACAAAGCTCTTATAAATTACAATTTATTGCCCACTTAAAGGGATATGGACGCTAAAGTTTCTTTTTATGCAAAGATTCGTAAATCCCTACCTTTTTGGGGTTCCGCGATTAAGGGTTAGCTAAATATTATGAGAGCGTTTACGTTTTATGTGCGATAACTGGATAGTTTACGGTTATTTTGGGGTATTTTCTGCTGCTTACCCTAGCACTGAGTGTAGCAGTTTCAGTAGGTCTTTTAGTTGAACAGCAATATTGTGTGACTGTGGACCCTTTAAATACTAGTATTCAGCTAAATCCGTTAAGACTGGAAGCTGACCCCAACATACTTGGGAAACGGCTAGGCAGATAATGATTGTGTGGATCCCATTTTGCTGACCCCAAACGGGTTTGATTCCTGTCTAGGAATATTGTTTTTTTTTAAATCTTATGATGTAAAATCAAAATCGGGCTCGAGACTCCTTTGAGTAGTTTTCGTTATCGCTCATAGTTTCGAATTTAGCCATCCATGCCTACTTGAAAAATTAATTCTGTATATTATGTATGAATATATTATATTATTTAAATAATATCTTATATGTCGCGGTGTTCGTATTTAAATTAGGAACGCAGTGTAGTTTTTTATTTTTACCGCTAGGAGCTTATTCTTGTCGTGTCTCTTTGTCAAACCGCATAATTTGTAAGACATATTTTCACAAATCAAACTAGTAATATTACACGAAAGTTCTTCTTTGATCCATAATCCTTCACTCAGTATTTAGTCACATAATCTGGTTATATTGAAACGTTTCATCGCTCCAGAGGGATAACACCATAATTGCTATGTTTGTTAGGATTATGTAGCGATTGCTCGCATATCATGTCAATACGTACTTACCTTCTTAAGTGTATACTGCTGTTCATTCTCTAGACGTAATCCGAGATCTTAAGGCACTTACACTCTGCGACAAGATCATATTTGGGAATCATCACCATCATTGATTGTGTCGTTGAGGTCTCTGAGTAATAAGTTGAGCTTCGACAAATGCTTGCACTGACTGGACAGGTCCACTCAAATCTGTGTGGTTCTTTCTTCAAAAGACCATCTCAGACACTGATCTGCATAGTTCTCATGTGAGTTGCCCAAGATTATGTCTGGACCTTAAAAGAGACTATGACCTCTGAGTTTGTTTTGGCTGTTTCCTCTCAAAGTCAGATACGAAACACAGGCCAAAGTGTTTGTACAAAAGTGTTTGTAAAAACATCATTTATCATTCAACTCGATTCTCGGCAACACTCAACCAGGGGCCCGAGTCTGATAGACCATTTTGACACTATTACAATAGTGTCAAAATGGTCTATCATTGATTTCATAATTGTTGATTTTGACAAGTTTGGTAATATACTAATATAGTGTCGTCATTATGACTTTCCAATGGTCAACCACTGACACCCCATTGAAAGAAATGGCATAGAATGGTAATCCCGAGCCTTTACCATGAGTTGTCATCGAAAAAATACTCGCTAGCGTTGAAATCGCTAGCGTGCTAACGTGGATCAAATAGATTTCGATAATGCTTGCACCATGAGATTTACGGAGTCTTACGCAGCCGCTAAGGTAAGCTCGATAGATCGTTTCGTCTAGCTAACTTCACTCTACTCACTACTACTTATGTTTTGTTTCTTTCATACCCACTAATAAGAAGAGAGAACGGCTCTTAAGCTCAAAATGTACTATTATCGCCATGCTAAAAATGTTAAGACAGTCAATATCATAAATAAACCGACTAAATAGAAAAGTTGACGGTTAGTAGACTACTTATGGTATTTAGTGGTTTTAGAATTTTTATTCCTTCTAATAAGTCAAGGTCGTCCATTTTATTTGTAATTTGGTTTGTTTACGTTGTACGTTGTGTCACAGAGCTGTGTTGTGTGATTTAAAAGTTTACAATAATAGATTCAAACAGATTATTGAATAAATTGAGGACCAGTGTCTCACAGTTTCCATTGATTTGTTGGTGAAGTTCATGGAAAGGCATGTTTCAACGTTCTATTCAATTTATTGTATGGATTGTTATAAATAAAAAATTAATAATTTACGTTTTAAGAAATTATGTTTTCTAATATTACTTAATATACTTATAGAGTCTGTGAAGTTTATTAAAGTTTATTATACTTTCTTTCACTTTTATTTTCCAATTGGTATCCGACATGAATTCTCGTTTTGGCTTGAATTCACATTGTTCACGTCATATTCTATGCTAAATAAGCTCTTGCGGACATTATTTTGACTCTATTAGACTCAAAAACGTACATAATTTTAATGTAAACACATGTTTCACACGACAAAATGCTAGTGAGCTACGTAACTACTATCGTAAGCGTATTATTCGATAGCTTCAGTGAAATTAGTGAGTCATGGTACCGTTTTGTATGGTGACAGCTGAAAAACGTCAGTGACTATCGAATAGATTACGTTAGGTTTTTAACCTATCGTAATCTATAGTGCTCATGGTACGAAATTTAATTCTTTTTGTGACCGCTAAGGGCGCTGTACAATATTTTATACAAACAATTTACGGAGACGCTAGCGACTTTTGGCTGTGTAAACTCATGGTAGAGGTTCTGTACACAATGACAAATGAATGACTGACCTACTACGCGGTAATCTGCTAAAATGTTGACAGTTCCAGCCAGTACCAGTTTATTTCATTTATTTAAATGAAAATAAATCAAAACACCGGCCGCTAGAAATAAAAACAATAACACATTTGAGTTTGGCAGCTAAACAGATAAAATATTTTTGAATTGTTTAGTTTCACATTTATCCGCGTTACACATAACTAAATGTTTTTTTGCTATTTACGAACTTCTTACTTCAGATTGCATAAGATAACACTAATAAATAATGTGTAAAATATATATATAAATGAAATCTGGCATAATTAGATGTTCAAATTTAATTCTAGTTTTTCGAAAATCATTTCTATTAACAGCAGTGCAAGTACGTAGGACTCAGGTTCTATAATAATGGCAATACAACAATGTCATTATAACACAATTATATTACGAGACCATTGACCGACCAATGATCGACCATTATAAACTTAGCAGACTATGGACTTTTAGCAAAATGTCAATGGCATCGATCAATAATTATGAAATCAATGTTAAACCATTCTGACACTATTGCAATAGCAGACTTGAGGCCCTAGCTAACAGCCAATCTGCAAAGATCATCGCTCCACCTAAAGTGAGGGCAGTATCCACTCAAGAACACCACTACCTCAACGGTCATTGGTTCAACGACTAATAGGTCAGTATATTAACTGGTAACTTCGTAAAAGATCGAAATTCTAAGCGATGTCTCTTGTACATCGAATTTAAAAAAATAATCAGTCGCACAGTAAAGATATTTGTCCAAACAGTGCATTAAGTTGGTCTTCAAATGATTTTAGTTAAATTTGTTTCGTACGGATTCTATTAGCAGATATCTTTGTCACCACCTTGTTGAGTTGCGGACTGACCAATATTATTAGTACCTAAGTATATTTATTGGCATAAAATGTGTTATATTTATTCACATAAATTAGCAAATTTGGAGCTTTTTTAAAAAAAATGGTCGATTATGATATATAGTTAGATCTACCAGTGCAGTGTTATCACGTGGTATCGAATTACCCAGTATAGGGTCATTGACAGACAAAAGCAGTTGCTCCATATAAAATAACCGTATTCAGATACATTTGGTTAAACTGAAAGCTGACCCCGAGTAAAGGCGAGGCAATAAGGATTTATGAGTAATGATATGATGGCAGTTAGTTCGTAAAATGATCCATACTCATAAATATTAAGATCCATTACTCTTCGCCGATACGAAAGAAGCAAAAGTATTGCCAACATTATAGTTAGCGGATACGTAACACAATAAAGATGTTATGTCCAGTATTGTGTTGGATAAGAGTCTAGAAATCCCATTTTGGCTTAAAACTTTCTATCTCCAACATTACGACATTTGGAATTCAGCCAATACTTGAACAAAACCAATGCTGAAACTGTCTTATATAAACCTTTGACAAACAGACAGATATCACTCCTACGTAAATGTTCATAGGTACGTAACACTTGGAAAGTTGTTGTAAATAATGGCAGTATTAGGAGCGACGGAACCCTTATCACTGGATCGATCACGCTTGACAGTTTATGGTTCTTTGGTGTGCGTTCGTTTTTATTTGAGTGTCAATGTGTGCGTGCTGTTATTTGACATTTAATTTTAGATTTAGAACTTCTTGTTGACTTCTTTTTATATCGGTTTTATGGGGAACGACTTTAATTCTCTCTGGAGGTATTGTATTATAGGTATTTTGTAATCAAAGAAGCACTGGTGCATTCGTTAGGTATATCGTAAGTAGATTCCAATAAATGGAATTGAATGTTGTATTCGGATTGTGGAATTCAAAATCAATGTTTACCATGGTTCTATTAAATGCGAAAGTTTGATGATTGATGTATGGATGTTTGTTGTGGTTGTTATAACCTAGAGTAACACAATTATAATACATTTTATTCCGGTTGTATGATCCCTTGGGACCATTACCGAACTCCATGCGGGCGAAGCCGCGGGCATAACCCAGTACTCTATAAAAAGGCGGGAGCCTCCAACCAAACAGGGAATATGTCTGGCGTGCTACTGTCCGAAGGTTGTATGGGTTTCTTTAAGTATAATGTTTATGTTAGTATAATGTTATGTTATTATAATGTATATGTCGCTGTTGGCAAGATGCACGATTTTGCGTGACGTCACGAGTTAAAAATGTGGGGTAGTAGATGCCGCCATTTCATCGAAGAGTTTCAATTCGACCATTACCTAACGATCTTGAATTGCTAAGTTGGTTGATAAAAAAAAAGTTTCTGCAAAAAAAAAACCGACTTTTTATTTGATTTTTTGGAAGTTGTGAAAAAAAAAAATGAAATTGAGGTTACCTCAATATCATTTTTAAAGACCTATCCATAGATACCCCACACGTATGGGTTTGATGAAAAAACAATTTTTGAGTTTCAGTTCTAAGTATGGGGAACCCCCATAGATTATTGTTTTTTTTTCTATTTTTATGTGAAAATCTTAATACGGTTCACAGAATACATCTACTTACCAAGTTTCAACAGCATAGTTGTTATAGTTTGGGAAAAAAGTGGCTGTGACGTGTCATACGGACAGACAGACAGACAAACAACGAATCCATAAGGGTTTAGTTTTTTGCCATTTGGCTACGGAACGATAAAAACAACCGAATTGATAACGTCCTCCTTTTTTAGAAGTATTTTCGAGTAATTAATTTTCGAGTAAATAATTAAGTTTTGGCTTGCACTGGCAGCTCAATATAAGTCGGTGTTGCCATTTTATTATTCCCAAAGTCGATCAGCGCCATCTAGTTCGTTTATAAAAAAACACTGGAAAAATCCCCATTCCAATTACCACATACAACAAATAAAGGTTCTAACTCATATAACATAACGACCGCTTTTGAGTACCACGTTTATATAATCTAATACAATAAAACAAAATGCGATTTCGATCAAAGCATAAAATTTTGTAACGTAAGGGAAAACATTTATGAGAGCAAACAAAGGCAATAAAATATTATTGGCAAAATTCGCAAGTTGCCATAAACGTTGGCCACCTGCTGCCAGTAATGCTGGCTGGCAAATTTTTAGCAATTGTACTCGAGGTTACGGAGGTTTTATCGGAGCTAGTCTGGAACTGTTGCTGCTTTCGTGTTGGTCATGTGCAGAATTGTTTATGTCAAAGTAATTCTAGTTGATAAATAAGGTTAGTTGTGGCATAAAAAAAGTGAGCCGTCACAGGACGCCTGGCAGATGTGAGTGCCATTGAAATTATTTTGAACAAGTAACATGCTTAAAAAAAAAGTCAATATAAAAAACAAACACATAAAATAAAATAAAAATAAAATGATTCGATTCACAAAAATAAAATCCTTATGCTGGGATTGAACTTGACGTCACGAGTTTGTAACCCAAGGCTGTGCCTCGAGACCAGCTGGCTTGTTGTAACCCGTGGTGAATATGTAGATCATAAGCGGCTTCAACAGGTCGGTAATGTTTAGGATTGTTCGGGCTGGGTTGACAACTTGACAGTTGGTGACGCGTCGCCACGGCATTCGTCGCCACGCCATTTTTTAGTTTTACCCGCGCCTATAGATGTTTCACATCAAAAACACCGTAGTCATTGATATAATGAAATAAAACAAGATACACACTCAGAGTCTTTAAAATGTCCGCAGAAAAAGAATGCACCATTTCGAAATGTGCATTCTTTTCACTGTTTGTGACAGTCATTGTTTTTCGGAAATTGAATTACGAATGTGACATAACGTATCTTGCTTGCGTTTAAAAAACTACTTTACCTAGTTGGTTCGAATTTATGTTTAATCAATCAGAAGTTACGGTTGTTTGGTTTCATTATTTAGTTTCATTTAAAGATGGCTCTTTCTGATGTGACATTTGCAAGAAACTGTGCATCTAGTTTTATATTTAATGTATCAATGACCATAGGCAATCAAGGATAGTGCGAGTACCATCCAGATGGGGTAGAGCGTTTCACAACCTCTCAACTTAAACAAAATCACGTTATACTAAAATACTTGCGAATCATAAGATACTCCAGTTTCCAAGTTTTTTATGGCTGGTCTACAAGATGTCCACTTCTTCCAGTGGGTCTCAATAACGTACACAGAGACCTATTTTAAGATCTACTATAATACAAAGCCTTGATTCTACCCAAACTTAAATGTATTGAATCTTTTGTAGCCTGTTTTTCTTTTAGTTTCTTAATAGAAGAAGTGAACCGAACATAGATAATACTTAATAAAGACGTCGATAATTCTTTCACTTATCGGCTTATTCTCCTGGTTATATACGAGTAAGTTAAGTACACATTTACGAAAATAAAAAACCGCCAAAAGCAAGTCGAACTCGCGCGCCGAGGGTTCCGTACAAACTTTTTAAAGGACAAACTTAACTTTGCTGTTCGTTCCCATGAAAAGGCTATTGCACCAACCGCAAATTATAAGTTTGTAATAGTAAAATCGATTTTTTGTTTATTCTTAAACTACATATTTACGGTTTTCAGACTTTTCCCTTTACATGTGCTGTAAGACCTTGCTTTTTGCCAAATTTCGTGATTCTAGGTCATCGGGAACTACCATATAGGTTTTTGACTCAAAACCTATAGGGTACAACCGGTTGACCCAGAATTGTCAATTTTACAAACAGACGGACAAGAAAGTGATCTTATAAGGGTTCTTTTTTATCATATGAGGTACGGAACCCTAAAAAGGCTAGTCGGATAATAGTCAGATCAAATAAATTAATGTTCGTTACAATAAGAGCTCGTTCCCACTTGTCGGGTGTCGGATCCGTATATTAATCGGAGGTTCCAGTGGCACAGCATTTTATATGAAGATATTCACACTTGTTGGAAACCGATTTTGTGTCGGCGCCGACAAGAAATGTCGGATGTTTTGCCAGCCCTCTACGCCCGGAAAAAATCGTGTCGGATCTTGCTCGCCTATGAGTAAGAATGATGGCGCTGTTCACATTTGTCGGATGTCGGGGCCGACAATTTAGTTGTTTATGCTCACTGATATTTAAGCCAGTAAATCATTAAATGTTGTTATCGACATTATAAAATAATTGAAAAACTTAATTTCGTCACTTCTCAATTCTGTTCTGAAATGTTACCAAATTAAATATTTCCCTCAGGATTGGATGCACACAATATTTTCTTTCTTTGGCTGTCTTTATTCGTTTTTTCTTAAATAATAATACATCACAACAAACTTCGTCGTCGTACATCGTGCACCAGCACCAGCACCGCACCAGCTTCGACCGTGGCCGACAACCGATTATTAATCGTAAGTGTGAACAAAGCCACCGACATCCAATTAATATACGTATTCGACACCCGACAAGTGGGAACGAGCTGTAACCGCACACTACACACGAACACACACACACAGAAGGACGTTGTTTTATGGTAGGTACAGACGCCAGCACATCAAGCTACTTTATTCTGTCAAATTTCTTTAATCGATTTTCATCTTTATCGCTAAAGCATTAGGTTCAAGGTTGATTGGGAAACTTGACAGTTTCACATTAGATGGGCTTCAATATCAAATCGTGAACTTGGACTCTATCCGTGTAAGTACCAACATCACAACAAAAATCCGAAATGAAGTCAATCTTCCTAATAGTGACGCAACCCACTCGACATATCTGCATGCATCGCTGTATCCGCTAAAAAGACCTTGTTCCGAACTACATCTGCAACGCAGTTAGCATTGCAGAGGTTTCAAACTTCAGGACAATTTTGTGAAAGCTGCATTTTATTTTGCAAGTGGGAGTTTTGAAATTCTCAATAGCAGTTCCAAGACTGGATTTGTGCTCACGGCAATGAGCTTGGCCTTTGTTACGAGGGACTTTTATGCGGGGAAAAGTGAGTGTTCTATGTCAACCTACAGGGAATGTTAGCGATTATATATATTTAATGTTATAGCCGGTAGAGTGGTTCATGGCCTTGTACTACCTACAAGGTGTAAACGGGTCCTTGACGGAGCCGTCAACCAAGTATTCTTGTACATCAAACTCAGTAACTCTATGCAAAAAAATATTGCTGGGAAACGACTTTTTTTTTCAATGCATTCAAAACATTGTGCTGATTACAAATTGAAAAGTACAGATGTCATGGAGGTATTAAAAGTAAAATTATAATATTAAAAACTTGTGGAAAAGTTGGACTTTTCAATCCATAATATCTCTGTAATAGAAGGTTCACAAGTATGGTCCAGAACAAAAAAAAAATGCAATGACGGGGAGAGCAAGTACCTTTCAGCTTCATTAACGTTCTTTTTACACCTATTACACATTTTTTGGACTTGTATTTTCTGAAAATAAAACAAAACGTAGTGAGAGTGTTTTTCAAAAACAACAGGCCTACTCGTATTATTATAACTATTTTTTCTACAAGAGGTTTTCTATTTTTTTATTATAAAATGAAAACTAACCAATTTTCGTTTTTTTGTTTCAGATGAGATGAAAAGCCCGTTTAAACAAAATAGTGTTACTAAAATTAAAAAAAATACTTAAAAAAAATTAAAACAATATTTTTAATAATCACACTGACAATAATCCAGGCCAAATCTAGATCAAGTAGATTCTATTTAAATAAAATAAAAAGTAATTTTCATATTTGCTTTTAAATATAGAACGGTAAAAATATTATAAAATTCGAACAGTGATTGACACCAAGTTATATTTTTTATCGATAGTACCGATTTTGGATTTAAAGTGATATTAAAATCAAATTATTTTTCTAAAATGAGTATCGATTCGAATTCGTCGGCCAAAAGGCTCAACTTAGAAAGGGCCACTAATTTTATGAGGCAGTTCCGTGATCCTGACTCTCGTGAGTTGAAGAAACTATCAGCGAACCAGTTCATGGAGGTCTGGAGCCATTACGACAGGGACGGTGAGTCTACCTTTTTTACTTTTGAACTAAGAACTTAGATCAACTTGCTCCTTCAATTAACTTAAATTAGTTAGAGTGCGACATGGTTCTATTGGAGCCTCAATGACGCTGTTGCCTGAAATAGCCTGTGGAAACTTATGGAAAACCGGCCAATTGCGAGTCGGACTCACGTATGAAGGGTTTCATACCATCGTAGAAGGGGAGCCCCCTTTATTTTTTTTATTATTAGCTGTCATAGCAGCAACAGAAGTACACATTTTGTGAATTTTTCAACTGTGACTACCAACACAACAACTTCAACCTATTACGGATCGTGAAATTTCAAGATAACCGGTTTAGTGGTTTAGGCATGAAAAGGTAACAAACAAACTTACATTTTATCATATTGGTTAGGATTAGGATACCAGATGATTCTTTGATTTATGGTCTCATTCATACCCTACCTAGAGTTATGGGATATGAAAAAAAAAACGCTTTGTATAAAAATGCTAGCAATTCTCCCGGGTCAACCTGTTGCCCCACCGGTGTCAAAAGTTTTCAATTTTACCGGGTGAAAAGTACCCTGTGCCCATTTCCATGTCATTTTACATGAGGACGGTAAAATATATAACACCCTTTACATTTTGTATTATTAGGATTAGGGTGAATGAAAGTAATTTTTTGATGGAAGTATCTACATAAACAAACAGAGGTGTCAGGAAAAAGACGAGTTACGTGCCGTAAATGTATTTTTTTATTCTCAAGGAAACGTTGCCTCACACTAGTTTTTTTTTTCTTTGGCCTAGAAGGCCAAAGAAAAAAAAAACTGTACTGTCAATTAAAATTAAAATCCATCTATTTAAAGAAAAAAAACTGTCCTGTAAATTAAAATAAAAATCCATCTATTTTCTTTTTTAAAATCCATCTATTTTCTTTTTGAGTCGATGGTACTTCTTAGATCAGTCAGTCTTCTTCTTCTTCTTTAGATAAGTCGGGCACAGTAAATGGCATTTTTTAAAACTACCAAGCTATTAGTAAACTTGTTCGCGACGAACGTCACCCAATCAGCTTAGAGTGTTTTTTTATATAGTAAAAAAGTTTAGAGTCAGTGTATGGGCAATATAGTGACAGAATAACAAGTGCCTTCAGTGACTAGAATAGTAATACTGTAATTTACATTAGCGCTAGACTCATATAAACTCGCAAGTGGAGTTTTATAGTTTAATTTAGTATTTAGTAAAGTCCAGGTAGCCTAGGTTGCGACCTAGGCCTGGACATAGTCTTAGTTAATAACTTAGTTTTTAGATAAACCACTTTGACAGGAGTATGACAGTCTAGCGCAGCTATCTTCGTCAATAACAGAAAAAATTTGTCTTACAGAATAACAGTTGAAGGACAGAGACAGGCTGAAAAATATAGACACGAAAAAATAAGTAACAGTTTTAGATAGACCATGTACTCATCTAGTACATGGCGATTATAAAGGGTGTAAAACACCTCTTAACAAAGCCGAAAGGCACTTATTTTCCTCGTCATTGCGATCACTTTTTTGTTCTACAACATACCTGGGAACCTTCTAGTTACGGAGATATTGGGGTTCAAAGTTCCAACTTTTTGACAAGTTTTTTTTTGAATACTAGTTTTTAGTGTAAGTTTTTTATTTTCAACACTTCCACGACCCCCGTACTATTCAATCCATTCATCAGCACAATGTTTTGAGTGCGTTACATTGAGTTCTACCACAAAACATGATTTTTCACCCCAAAAAAAAAGTCGTTTCCCAGCAATAATTTTTGCGTAAAGTTACTTAGTTTGATGTACAGAATGCTTGGTTGACGGCTTCGTGATGAGGTCTTATACACCCTGTATACTTACAGTCACAGTAACAGTTTTCGTGTAATTCAGCCTGGAAGATCCTTCCTCCAGCCACTATTGGAAAAGTTGTCTGGTTTTTTGGAAATAATTTCCCAACTATAATAAAGATCATCGTTTATTTTATGTCTGTACATAAATAACGTTATATAGAAGCGATGTCATGTATATAATGGAACTAAATATAAGCTCAAAATTGTAATCTTTAAAAAAGATGTATGTTTGGATAATCAAAATTTTCATTAAAGTTTTCCAAAAATCAGGAAGCAAATCAGGGTTCTCGTTATAGTAAAGTTCTGGAGTACCTTAGTAAACACAACATCTCCTAGAATCGTAGTCATCAGTACGGCAAATATAGATATAAGAAAAACAGTAAAAAAGTTGTGCGCGAAAAGTCCTGAATCGCTTCCTGAACAGTTGTAAAAGTTTATAAGTGTATTATTTCCCAGTAATCCCTTTACCCCCGTCAGGGTCTATGCCTGAGATTGCGTAGAGCTGCTACAGTTAAATAGGTGTAAGACGTCAGCGCCGTCTGAGAGCGAAGTACAGTGTGTATGCGTGCGCTCGGTGTAGAAAGGCTATAGGCAGACCGCTAGGTACACGTTATACATCCACGCCTTCAGCGGATCACGCCCGTCCGGCACAAAACTAGTCATCCGTAAATCAGCTCTTTCTAAAAATAAACCGACTTACCACATCTCTGGAGAGTTTTAAAAGTGTCAGTCAAGAGATTTATGTTCCTAGGAGATACAGCATCCGATCACCCTTTTAGTATCAGTTAACATCGTGATTTTACCTTTGGTAGAGATTTTATAAGGGAACGATTTTACAGTTATGGCAATATCTCCAGTGTACTTAATTCTTTTGACGCTTGAGTGACATTAACAAGAGTGTGCTTTTGGAGAACCTTTGTAAAATCTAAACCTTTTTTTTTCCTATCCTGCTCTGTCCCACTTCTGGGCAAAGATCTCCCTCTACTCTTTCCACCTCTCGCGAACCTGAGCGTCCTCCTTCCAGGTTTGTTGTCTAGTCCATCCCGCCATCTCATTCGCAGTATACCGCGACCCCGCCTCACTGTGTTAGCGCACCAGTTTTCTTCTATTTTGGCTCACTTTAATAAACTAATATAATAGTAAAAAAAAATAGAGTGACGATATTAATTTATATCTCGTTTTCTCACAGGAGAATGCCCACGACATGAGCAATTGCAAAGGGCTGAAAAATTGCTGAGCTGAAGCTAATAAAAACGTTAAAAATGGCGGCGTTGCTCGCGTCGGGGCCACGCGCTAAATAATTCATGTTCAACTACATCCTTAAATATTTCATTAATAGAAGTTCTAGATTTAAAATGTGCGTTAATTGTTGCCAAGTTTTACCGCCTTAGTTAGTAACGTTAAAATTAAACTACGCGACAACTTTGGAGCTATTATAGACTACGCGATAGCTATATTAGACTACGCGATAACTTTGGAGACATTTGCAATAATTGTTACTAGCAAGTTATTACAGCTAGTAAATGTTTTAGGCATAACAGAGATGTTTTAAATAAGAAGTATGTAAGACTAATAAACTTGAACCTTACCTCAACATCAGTGGCCTACCTTTTCCCAACTATGTTGGTGTCAGCTTCCAGTCTAACCAGACGCAACTGAAACCCATTATTTGACTTTTTGCAAAACCCCGTTACTCGGTTATACGATACACCTAGTGAAGGCTGGTTGTCTGTCTTTCCATAAATGCATGTACACTTAAACCAACCAACCTCCAATCTGTGCAGGCGGGAAAACACAGAATTAAAATAAATGTACCAAGTTTGACAAATTTTCTTAACAAGTAAAGCCACCTTGAACTGCATTCTTAAATTGGACATACCGTACCCACGTTTTCGTCTCACACTAGCAGAAGTTCTTAGTAATAAATCCTTAAGTAATTGTCAACGTACAGACTTTTGAATTCCAAAACCTTCTAAATGGATATACAAGACTTACTTCCACAAAGTTGTTTTGAACATCCACCGACATACAAACCTTGAGATAAATGTTATTGTTTCTATTATTGAATCCTTGAATATAAAGTTCTTGGCGACAGAAAAACGCACTTAGCACTGATAACATTTATCTAAAAGACAAAAGTTCGACTGACAGTAAAAGTTTTTTCATTTCATCGAGTGTAACCTGAATATTTATTCGTGATTTTCTTTTGGTATTTTAATGTTGAAGTAATTAACACTTTACAATACGCTTGAATTTGTTTTCGAGCGCATCATTTTGTTCCAATTTACACAAAACCTTGACAACATTATAAACTTAAATCTTCCTCATGAATCACTCAGTCTATTGGTGAAAATTCATGAAAAACCGTTCAGTAGTTTTTGATTTGGTCGCGAACAGACAGACAGACAGAGGTGGAGGACTTTATTTTATAATATGTAGTGATTTGGAATGCCTTTAGATATATGTAGATTAGCAATTAATTTTTGCAGCGCGTGTCTAAACAAAAGACTACGATAAATTGCATGGTAACACATGTTTTTAGACATACGAGAAGCCAAGACAGACTAAATTCCTTTACTATAAATAATATCTAACCATTTCGGAAGATGTAATCCTCCAGTTACTTCTATTAATACTCACAGGGCCAGAAGTTGGTAACGTGAAGCGAATAAATTCACTCCAATACATCTGATGTCGATATTTCCAGCCAGAGAACATTTTTGAGTATTTCTTTTAACAGACCATTGTGGGGAGCCTTCTGTTGTATTCGGCTTATGTCGAGGAAAAAGGACGAGGTTATGATATTGTCGCGGAATAGATTAGGGCAAGGCTGTGGGTACATCCAAAACGTGTCAATTTTCACCTTAGAATTCCCTCATAAGATTTTGACGTGAAACGTCTTTTAAAATCAGTACCATGCACGGGGTACTATGTCAGAAAACCGGACCAAAACGAATTGACGTAACGAATTGGGTTATATCGTCTGACATGAATAACTACAAAATTATTCATCGTAGAAACATGAATTTAGTGTCATTATTTAGCGTATATAGTAAGCTCGCTGCTAAGACCTTGAGTTTGCATCGGGGCCGGGCGGGGAAGCGGGGGAGGTTCAATGCGCTCTCGCTGGATTCTATTCAGTATAACTTACGACTCGACACGTGATAGCGCGGTGCGGGCTTTCGTGTATTAACAGAGTTGTTCAGAACAATCGATTTAAATAAAAAATTACCAATAAGTGTTTAAAATTAACACTTGACTATTGGTTTTCTTTCAATCGTAAACAGTAATAGCAACTCCCTGATATAGACGTTTTACGTTAAAACCAACGGCCGTGTGCACCGATACAGCCCCACTCGATTTTTTTTTTGTTGTTTTATGGTATTTAAAGTGGGAGTAGGCTGGCCACGTCACTAGGAAGCACCAGAGAGAAGGGCAAAGGCTGTCACTCACTGGATGCCTGAGCTAAGAGTGGCCATCGCCGACGAGGTCGACCGCGGCGAAGGTGGTGTGATGATCAGATCATGTTCGCAAGGCAAGTGTGGCCAGAAATTGCACAAAACAGAGATATTTGAAGGGAGAACGGGTAAGCCTAGCCAAGCCCAGCAGTGGTACACAACTTATGCTATGAAAAAAAAATATAAACAAGGTATTTTATGAGTATTTGGATTGATATGCGCCACATGTGTGAAATCTCACTACTGTTTGTGGTTCTAGCACGAACACATGAAATAAACGTAACGAAAATGACAAACATTATAAAATTAAAAAGGTTTGACTTATTTTACGTGCCTAAACCACCTTGTTTGTACTGGCCAGCTATTGTTTTTGTCAATTTTAATATTCCTTTGACAAGTTTAATACGTGGCGGCTATTTTGAAAATGAAATTAAACCTAAAGGCTTTACACAAAAATATTCCAACCCATCTAATTGTGCGCAATCATTCAGTCACATTCACGTAATATTAGTATAAAAAGGGAACAAGAATAAAACTTGTAAACCATTCATAAAAATAATGTCATCTTTACCGTTCAACCAACGTAAAAATATTGTGTGTGTGTAATAGTGAGGTTCTAAATTATAAATTTAACAAACTCCACTTCACACCTCACTTATTTTTACACGACATCGTCGAAGCGTCGTCATCATTCATCATCATTTCAGCCGAAAGACGTCCACTGCTGGACATAGGCCTCCCCCAAGTGTCGCCACATTGACCGGTCCCGTGCGACTCGCATCCAGCGGATTCCCGCAACCTTCACCAGGTCATCGGTCCACCTAGTGGGAGGCCTTCCAACGCAACGTCTTCCGGTTCGCGGTCGCCACTCCAGAACTTTTCGGCCCCATCGGCCATCCGTTCTGCGAGCAATGTGCCCTGCCCACTGCCACTTAAGTTTGGCAATTCTTCGGGCTACGTCGGTGACCCTGGTTCTCTTGCGGATGTCTTCATTTCTGATTCGATCATGCAAGGAAACTCCGAGCATAGCCCTCTCCATTGCCCTTTCGGTGACTTTAAGCCTTCTGATGAGGCCCATTGTGAGCGACCACGTTTCGGTCCCGTATGTAATCACTGGCAACACACACTGGTCATAGACTTTCGTCTTGAGACACTGTGGTAAGTTGGACGAGAAGATACCGCGCAACCTCCCGAACGCTGCCCAGCCGAGTCGGATTCGACGATTGACCTCTTTCTCGAAGTTAGACCTACCTAACTGGACCGTTTGTCCCAGGTACACATAATCGTCTACAACTTCGAGTGTAGAGTCTCCGATCTTGATAGGAATGGGTGTGACATGGGCATTCAACATGACTTTGGTTTTGTCAATGTTCATTTTAAGACCCACTCTTCCGGAAACTCTACTGAGGTCATCGAGCATTGTGCTGAGGTCCTCCATGGTTTCAGCCATGACCACTATATCGTCGGCAAACCGAAGGTGGGTGATGTACTCGCCATTGACGTTAATGCCTAGCCCTCTCCAGTCCAGAACCTTGAAGACATCTTCCAGTGCAGCGAAGTGAACAGTTTCGGAGATATGACGTCTCCCTGTCTCACACCTCGCTACAGGAGGATAGGTACAGCCCAGGTCTCGATCGAATCGAAGGCTTTCTCGTAGTCCACAAACGCTAAACAGAAGGGTAGGTTATACTCTTCGGTCTTCTGTATAACCTGCCGCAGCGTATGTATGTGGTCCACGGTGGTAAAGCCTTTCCGGAAACCGGCTTGTTCGAGAGGCTGGAAATCGTCAAAGCTGCGCGCGAGACGATTCGTGATGACTCTTGAAAAAAACTTGTAGACATGGCTTAGAAGTGAGATGGGCCTATAATTCTTCAACCGGGCATTGTCACCCTTCTTGAAGAAGAGTACCACCACACCCCTGCACCATGCCTGTGGCGTTTTTCCCTCAAGTATGACGGAATTAAACAGCTTCTGAAGGGCCTTAAGTACCGGTTTTCCACCCGCCTTCAGGAGTTCGCCCGTAATTACGTAATCACCCGGTGCCTTGTTGTTTTTGAGCTGCTTCAGAGCCATCCTAATCTCGTACAGGCTGACGTCCGGGGTGTCTTCGGTATAGTGTCGGGTCAGTCTAGCTCTTGGGTCGATTGCTAGATCTACGACGGGTTGACTGGTTGACGTGTACAACTGTCCATAGAAGCTCTCGATCTCCCTCAGAAGCTCCGGTTTGGCGGATAAGATCCTACCATCGTCGGTCTTCAGTTTCGTGAGCTGGCTTTGCCCAATAGCCAGATCACTTGCAAATACCTTGGAGCCTTTATTCCGCTCAATCGCGTCTTTAATACGCTCGGTATTAAAGCGGCGGAGGTCGCTCTTCAAGGATTTAGAGATCCGTCTATTGAGCTGCCGGTATTTACACGCCTCGTCTGAAGACTGTAGGATCATCTCACGCCGCTCCTTCATGAGCTTTAGAGTGTGATCGGAGAGTCTCTTGTTCTGATCAGTACGACGTGCCTTAAAGAACTTAGACCCGGTCGTATGGACAGTTTCCACGAACCCATCGTTATATTCGTCCACTGAGCTTCCTAGGCATTCGAAACGGTTCTGGAGTTCAAGCTGAAAGCTTAGAAGCGTCGTCACCGCCCCATTATTAATCAAAATCAGCGCCAGACTCCCAACTGTCCCGGCAACGCCTCAAATTTATGTCCAATTCACACTTCGGAAGATTTTCGCGTCGATATGATAGATAGGCTCTTGGCTCTCTAGGCCTAGTTGATAGTTGGGATAAAGTTATTATTTCGAAATTAGAAAAGCATCTGGCCATTTTAAAATTTCCATCTTTTGTTTAAGGTACCGTAGTCCTGACAAGGAACCCTTATAGTTTCGTCATGTCCGTCTGTCCGAGATTTTGCTAAGAGACCGTTATTACTAGAAAGCTGTAATTTTGTAGGGGTGTGTATATCAATTACGTTGACAAAGTGGTAGAATAAAATTTTGGAAAATATTTTTTGTAGGGTAGCTCCCCTACACGTGAATTGGGGATGAATTTTTTTTTCATCTATCCCGTCGTGTGGGGTATCGTTTAATAGGTCTTTTAAAATGATTTAGATACATGATTAATCAATGATCAATGATTTTGATCTATTTTTCGATTGAATGTTCCATTTACGAAATATTAACTTTAAAGTGCAAAAAGTGCAAATTTTTCTTCTTGAGAGGGTTGTTTTTTATAGTATAGTATGTAGAAAAGCCTCAACGTGCTGCATAGCGCATTTAAAGTCAACAAAAATCAAGAAATGTGCGTCGCCACCTTGTTTAAACTAAACAATAAAGACGTATGTTTACCAACAACGTCCTCCTGTCATTGAAGCGCTAAAAAAGTCATGTAGCACTGTAAGTCTCTGTGATAATTATATTCTTTACTTTTTTTGTTATTGTTTTTGGAACACGTTCACTGTGCCTGTTCCAACATGCGCTTGTTTCGCGCGAGGTTCCTGATTGACCACGAAGCCCCAAAACCGGTTTCATAATATTTGAATTAACGCCAAATTACATGTGTAAGTCTCCTTGGAAAATAACTTGTTTCCAGCTCAGAGCATAACATAAGAAACATAAAGAAGAAAGTTTCCACCAAAGTTCGGTATAAATGTCTGTATTATTCACGACACACTTCTCTAACTACCCTCGCTAGGAATTCTTTTATTGGGATATATGTTGCCCCTGGGACACTCTATGCAGGTATCTAAGAGGATATAAATTATATTTTTTTTGTGAATAATACAACACTAGAGATGTATCTATATTTGCTGCTTTCTTCATGTGCTGTAAGAGATTGTTTCTTGCGAAATTTCTCGATTATAGGTCAATGAGAAATATCCTATAGTTTTAAGGAAAATATGCGACATCTTTTCAAATCAAATCAAATCATTTATGTTTGCCGAAAACACTGTTACAATGGTCTTATTAAAAATTTACATGTTTCAAGTGTTTCTACCTTAAGGCATGCAAAATCTATACAGTTGTAGGGGTGTCACCAATGTAGGAGTTGTGTTGTAAAGTGTGTACCGCGAATGGTACACCTAAGTCCCTACTGTCTTGAAGGAATGTTCAAAGAAATACTGGTTTCGGTATTGACAGTTTATTATACTCACATACACTGTTACACGGTAATTTAGAAAATGGGATAGCGGCGTGTGGCCGGCTAGCGAGTACCGGAGCGACTGATGACGCTACCGAGTTACGTATGAAATGTCTGAGTCGAAATATTACAATGTAGTGTCGCCTCTAACCCTACATCACACCCCTCCTAAAATTTGGTACAAAAAATTTTTTACAATCCAAATTTTAAAACAGAATTTACGTATCAAAACAACCTAGTGCTACTCTACTAGTTACAAGTACAAAATGCAATTCAACAAAAGTACGAATACATTATCAAGGCTGTAATACAATATGCCGTATGTTATGTCTATGACTAACGGTGTGACGATAACTTGAGTACAATTTGTGTGATCTACTTACAATATAATGTTGCTTAGTACTACGTGGTTTAGTTGTTACAAGGCTGTGGGTCTTAGGTTCGATTTCAGTTACATTTTTCACATACATGTGTTAAATTACACTAAATTGTATTTACAGTAAATATGGATATGTTAATATGAGTAGGATAACAACTTGTTTCAAAATACATGTTTGTAATTTTATCTAAATAATGAAATTAGTTACAGTGATATTGGGTTATTTTATTAATTAATCGTCAGTCATAATTCAATCTGATGTTACCTTAACCTACGAAATAAAGTTTAAAATATCATTTAAGAAAATATCACCTTAGCTGATGAAGAGTGTGGTTCACTCTTTGAGACAGGTGTTGGATTTTTGGGTACCACCACGACGTCCTGCAGCTGTGCCCGTATCCACTTCCGACCATATCTGCAGCAGCGTTGACAACAGAGACAAAATATTATTAAAATTACACATACGATTGCTGCTCCACTGATGTATTTATGTTGGTCTACTATTGTAGACAGCTCGTCGATTCTTTGGTTCGTGCCTGACTGTGCTATGACAATCTCCTCGTTCTTGGTGTTATACTGGCCCATGTCGAATATGATTGTAAGGGTAACTGCTGCTTCAATCGTCTGTCTCGTAGTGACTAATAAAAATTACGACTTACTTCGAATTGAGAATTTGACCTACTTAAAACGTACTGGCGTCTTGACGGTGCGGCCGCTGCGTGTTTTTCTTTTTACGTGGTCATCATTGTTGGCCTGTACGCGTGTTGGACTTGGTACCGCAAATGAATCTGTTGCGTCATCTAGCAAATAAGCAGGTTTGATCCTATCTATAGACACAGTCGCTTGTCGATTAGGGTACTGTATGTCGAAAAACTTAACACCTCGCTTGACTACTTTAAACGGGCCGTCGTACGGGGTCTTAAGCGGTTTTCGAACAGAGTCTTCCCTGACAAACACATGACTGCATGTCTGCAGATCTGGAAACGTAAACCATTTGCGATTTGCGCGATGTGAATTTGAAATTGGTTTTAAATTTAATATTGACGAACGAATATCTTTTAGTAATTCATTTGCGTCACCAAAACTTAGGTTATAGGTATCAAAAAATTCTCCTGGTAGACGTAGAGTTTTCCCGAAAGTATACTCAGCTGGACTTACGCCGTTTTCACTGCGTCCTGCTGCACGCAAACCTAACATGACAGTTGGCAACTCGTTTACCCATGTGCTGGTGTCTAAACGGGCTGTCAATGCTGCCTTCAGCGAGCGGTGCCATCGTTCAATTAAGCCGTTTGCCTGTGGGTGGTAACTGGTAGTACGAATTTTCTTTACGCCCAAATACCTTAGTAGCTCGGTGAAAAGTTGGCTTTCGAATTGTCGACCTTGATCTGACGTTAGCCTGACTGGACAACCATAACGCGTGATCCAACCGTCGTAAATCACCTTTGCCACTGTTGCCGCCGTGATGTCACGTATGGGAAACGCCTCTGGCCATCGGGTTGCTCGATCTATTAACGTAACGCAATACCTTTTTTTTTTTTTTTTTTTTTTTTTTTTCGGATGGGAAATCATCAAATGACTTCTCCCGCTCTGGGCGGAGCAGGAGGGAGTGTCAGACTTTTACTGACTAAAACCCATCCATGTTCCTTCATCGCCCTTTGTGTTCCGGGGCCACGGTATCTCTTTCGAATAGTCCCGCAACCCCGGCAGGCATCGGTCCTTTCGGACCCCTTCCTTTTTGCTGACTCTCTTTGAGGCGCGCGTGGAACACGGACGCGCCGTCGACACGGCCTGTCGTCATGAGACGGACGGACGGCGAGCTAGCCCATAGCCCACCGTCCACAGGCCCGCGCCTACGGTGGCCGGGGGCCACGTGGTGGCCCCCGACGCCCGGGGCGTCTCCCGCGGCGGCCGGGACGCTGTGAGGTTCTCTCCCTCTCACGTTCCGCCACCTCCTTCTCTAGCATTACTGCTTCGCAGAAGGAGGTGACGGCGTCCCATTCCGTCTCGCTCCGGACCATGGCTTGCACCAGGGCCGGACGCGAGAGGTCGCCGCCGCCAATCGCCGCTTCGAGGACACGGCGGTGCTCCGCCCACGCGGGGCACACCTCCACCGTGTGCTCCACCGTGTCCTCCGGTCGATCCTCGCAATGGAACGTAACGCAATACCTAAAACCATCTTCAGATGTTGCGAGGGGACCGATGATATCCACTTGCACGTGCTCGAAACGGTCTGCTTTCTGGAATTCCTCGTAGCATGAGATGTTGTGTCTACTTACCTTACTCTTTTGACACGGGATACACGTTTTCGCCCATTTACCTACATCTACGTTCATACTAGGCCAAAAAAATCTATCTGAAATAATTTTGCGCGTTGCCTTAATGCCAGGATGGCTGATGTTATGCAACATATCAAATATTATTCGCCTAAAATTTTTGGGTACGTAAGGTCTGGCTTTATTAGTTGAGATTTCGCAATAAATATTAGATTTGCAAAACGGGAACTTAACACTTATTATTTTAATTTTATTATTTCCATTGTCTCTTGACTGTTGGTATTGTTTGATCGAGTCATCGTTACTTTGCGCTTCGGCAAATTGTTCGTAGTCAAGACCTGTAGGGCAGGAAATAGTCGCGACGCGTGATAGCGTGTCTGCCACAACATTGTTTTCGCCGCTGACATGCCTTATATCGGTAGTGAACTCGCTGATAAACAGCAATTGGCGAGTCCTGCGAGGTGTTTCAGAATCGGTACTGAGCTTTGTAAACGCATGTACCAATGGTCTGTGATCGGTATAGACGATTAATGGCCTGCCTTCGAACAATTTACGAAAATGCTTAATTGACATGTAGATGGCGAGCAACTCGCGATCATACGTACTGTAACGTTGCTGTGTTTCGGACAAACGTTTTGAGAAATAACCAAGGGGTTTCCACATACCTTTGTCTAGTTGTTGAAGTACTCCCCCCACACAGGTATCACTTGCGTCCGTGTTGAGCGCAAGCGTCGTGTCCGCACACGGGTACGACAACGTGACCGCGTTCTCGAGCTGCGACTTACATTCTCGAAACGCTGACTCTGCATCCGGTGACCAAACAACGGGTGTTTTGTCGTTCTTTCTTGCGTTATGTAAATACTTAGAAAGAATGGCTTGGCTTTTTACAGCATGAGGAATATGTTTACGATAAAAATTTACCATACCTAAAAATCGCCGAAGTTCGTTGACGGTTTTAGGTTTAGGATAATTGCTGATCGCCTTTACCTTGTCATCCAAAGGTCGAATTCCTTCTGCTGACACGCGAAAACCAACGAAATCGAGTTCTGATACACCAAAACTGCATTTCGCTAATTTGATAGTTAAGCCGTACCTGTTAAGTCGTTCGAAAAGGAGCTTAAGGTGTTCCTCGTGCTCTTCCTCGGTATCGCTCGCGATGATAATGTCATCAATATAACAGAAAAGAAAATTCAAACCCTCCAGAACGGTATGATGCATGAACCTTTGGAAGGACTGTGCTGCATTTTTGAGTCCGAATGTCATTCTGGGGAATTCGAATAATCCGAATGGCGTAATAATAGCTGTTTTTTCAATGTCCGCTGGATGTATAGGTATGAAATGGTATGCCCGATTAACGTCAACACTTTTTTTTTTTTTTTTTTTTTTTTTTTTTCGGATGGGAAATCATCAAATGACTTCTCCCGCTCTGGGCGGAGCAGGAGGGAGTGTCAGACTTTTACTGACTAAAACCCATCCATGTTCCTTCATCGCCCTTTGTGTTCCGGGGCCACGGTATCTCTTTCGAATAGTCCCGCAACCCCGGCAGGCATCGGTCCTTTCGGACCCCTTCCTTTTTGCTGACTCTCTTTGAGGCGCGCGTGGAACACGGACGCGCCGTCGACACGGCCTGTCGTCATGAGACGGACGGACGGCGAGCTAGCCCATAGCCCACCGTCCACAGGCCCGCGCCTACGGTGGCCGGGGGCCACGTGGTGGCCCCCGACGCCCGGGGCGTCTCCCGCGGCGGCCGGGACGCTGTGAGGTTCTCTCCCTCTCACGTTCCGCCACCTCCTTCTCTAGCATTACTGCTTCGCAGAAGGAGGTGACGGCGTCCCATTCCGTCTCGCTCCGGACCATGGCTTGCACCAGGGCCGGACGCGAGAGGTCGCCGCCGCCAATCGCCGCTTCGAGGACACGGCGGTGCTCCGCCCACGCGGGGCACACCTCCACCGTGTGCTCCACCGTGTCCTCCGGTCGATCCTCGCAATGGAAACACCCGGGCGTTTCCTCCCGCCCGATTCGGTGCAGGATTAACGTCAACACTGGAAAATACTTTCTTACCTGCGAGGAAATAGGTGAAGTCGTGTAGGCGCGGAATCGGATATCTGTCCGGCTTGGTGATGGCGTTTAACTGCCTGTAGTCACCGCAGGGACGTATATCCCCGTCCTTCTTCGGCACAACATGTAACGCGCTGGCCCAAGGACTCTTGGACGGCCTAGAGATTCCTGCCTCCATCATTTTCTGAAATTCGGCCTTTACCTTTTTGAAACGGTCTGGTGGTAGCGGTCTTGCTCTAGCATGGACAGGCGGACCACTGGTCTCGATGTGATGAACTGTCGAATGCTGAGGAGGGTCCTTAAAGGAGGTCGGTCTAGTAAGATCTGGGAAAGAATTTAACAAATCGAAATACGGATGACTTTCACAAATGGTTTTGACTGACGATTCACAAATTGCGATACTTCCTACTACTTTTAAATCTGTCAAAGTGTCAATTAACTTTTTTGTTCTTAAGTCGACTAACAATCCATAATGGCTTATAAAATCTGCTCCTAAGATGGGTTGTTTGACATTAGCAACAATGAAAGTCCATTTAAAATCACGCCTCAATCTAAGATCGACTGACAAGGAATGAGTACCGTACGTTTCGATTTTAGTGCCATTGGCCGCAAATAAAGCAAAGTCTTCCTGCAAATACTTATTTTTACACTTAACTACAGCGAAAGGAAGTACAGAAACATTCGCACCAGTGTCTACTAGAAAATTTAAGTTATTATTCCTATCAAATATACATAATCGACGGTTAACGATACCTCCGATGCAAGATTCCGTCGTCGTCTGCTCGGTTGTTAGTTTTCCGAGTTATTGCCTTTCCAGGTGCACGGTGTTCGGCATTTTACCGCCTTGACGCCGAAACGGTTATGGTAGAAACATTGCCCTGGCTGTCGGGATCGGGATTGCTTTCGACTAGTGCTACGCCCACGCGATCCTGGCGGCGCGCGGCTTTGTTGTCGGCCTTCTCGCTCGAAACCTCTGGACTTCCGCAGCTCCGCGACCTCGACGCTGAGCTTGGACACCTGTTCTGCCAAGGAATCACCGCTTCCGGAAACCGACGCCACTACACTGGGCCTGCTGGTCTCCTGAATCTTGTCAGCCACGGCTGCCAACTTCTCCGGATCCGTGATCGCTGTCGCTGCCAAGACCGTTCTGACGGTCGATGGTAGATGGTTTTGCCACATCAGTAGCAAAGTTTCCGACGTCACTCTCTTTCCCGCAAGGGTCTGCATGCGGCGAAGAAGTTGAGACGGCTTCTGGTCACCGAGTTGCATGTCTCCGATCAGCTTCTGTATCCGTTGGTTTTCTGACTCCTCGTAAACGTGTAGGAGACGCTGTTTGAGCGCCTCGTATTTGTCCTCCGCCGGTGGGTTGGTCAAGATATCTGCGACCTGTACGACCACCTGCTTGCCGAGTTTCGCGACGAGTAGTTGGAACTTCGAGTTGTCGCTGGCCTTTTGAGGAGCCACGGCAGACTCGAATTGCACGAACCACAGGCTTGGCTGGTCCGTCCAGAAATCCGGGATGCGTGAAGATACCGATATGAGCATGACATCGGGCTTGATATCTTCTTCCTGCTGCTCACGTTTCTCGTTGGACATGGTGGATGAAGGAAATCGCGGCCCGTGGGGTGCGACGTATGAAGTAATCAGCGCCTACGTATATAGGTCGCTAACTTGATGCTCCTCGCTAGCCACGCGGTGAGTTGCTCCGTGCTGCGCGGTTGTACGTTACCGAAAAGTATTTGATTCACAGGGTGTCACCAATGTAGGGGTGTCACCAATGTAGGAGTTGTGTTGTAAAGTGTGTACCGCGAATGGTACACCTAAGTCCCTACTGTCTTGAAGGAATGTTCAAAGAAATACTGGTTTCGGTATTGACAGTTTATTATACTCACATACACTGTTACACGGTAATTTAGAAAAATGGGATAGCGGCGTGTGGCCGGCTAGCGAGTACCGGAGCGACTGATGACGCTACCGAGTTACGTAGGAAATGTCTGAGTCGAAATATTACAATGTAGTGTCGCCTCTAACCCTACACAGTCATGGAATACAAATAGCAAATTTATAAGGTCAGCTAATTAAATGCAGCTAATTAAATAAAAGACAAAAAGGAAATATTTTCGGAACCCTTGGGTATAAATGGTTTAAATTTTTAATTGTTATAGTTAATTATCTGGTTCATCGAATCCTGAACGGTGGACCACTACTTACGCCACACCCTGTATAATAATTGTTATTAATTGATGTCACTGTGAGGTCTTAAGTATGGAAAAATTTTCGTTTCAGAAGTTATTCAAAGTTATAGTAACATTTATTAACTAAAAGGCTCTTTAGGCTTTTCTTAAATAATGCAGTATTCATTGCTCTTATTTCTTTGGGTAATTTATTGAAAATTACAGGAGCCGTGTGAAACACACATTTTGATCGTGAAGTTTGATTTTTTTTCAAAACTGATAGACTCCGTAGATATATTTGATATCTTGACACCTCTAAGCGATACTGAGAAAAAGGCTCTTGACAGACAGACGCACAACAAAGTGATGCTTTATGGGTTCCTTTTTCCTTTTGAGTTACGGAACCTTAAAAACTACTTCAAGGACACAATCTTTAATCATTTTAACCAATAAGGTGAACTTATATTCTCCTCATTTCTTCAGCTTCACCACAATCAAGTACTTTATAAGTAGGTACACTAGGAATTCCCCACGACTTTTCTCTACGTGAAATTATTATAAAAATACTATTTTCCCCGTTTTTGCAACATTTTTTATTGATGCTCGGCTCCTATTGGTCGTAGCGTGATATTATATAGTTTAGTAGCCTTCCTCGATAAATGGGCTATCTAACACTAATTTGAACCAGTAATTTCTGAGATTAGCGCGTTCAACCGAACAAACTCTTCAGCTTTATATTAGTAGGTATAGAATATGTACTGCGAAAATAAAAACAGCATTAATTATTTCCAGTTATAAAGAGCTATGACCATTCACAAGTTCTCGCCCGTGTCTATAATAATAATAATAATAAATAATAAATATCGCTGGACATAAACACACAGCGCCATCTAGTGCCACAGTAAGCATCGAGGCTTGTGTCGTGGACACCAGATAGTTGATATACCACATAGATACTTTTTGTTTGTAAATACATACTTATTATACATATAAACATCCATGACTCGGAAACAAATGCCCATGTCTATCATTGAACTGACTTAAGTTTCGGCAGAAAATCAATAAGTCCTACTCATTCCCAAGTTAATAATAGTCCGACAAACAAGCCAGTTTCTGCAAATAATTGTTTTCATTCCTATGTAAATAACAAAACGATTTCATTGAATACTTTCAAGTTAGAGCTTCCAAACTTTCTTATTGCCTTAAGTGTTGCTGTTGTAGACGACTGAATATTCAAATTGTTAACAAGATAGGTGCTTATTCAAATTCTGGAGTTATTAAATTGTGTTTAGGATAACTTTGAGCCAGGTACTACAGGGTTATTTATTGGGACATACTCGTCGCCAGTCTTTGGGACTATTACACGCAATCTAAGTTTGTTATTACTAATTAAGTTACATCACTTAAATTAAGTTTACATCACTACATATTATAAAACAAAGTCGCCCGCGTCTGTCTGTCCCTGCGTTAGCTTAGATCTTTAAAACTGCGCAACGGATTTTGATGCGGGTTTTTTTAATAGATAGAGGGATTCACGTCAGTGGACATTTGTTTCCGAGTCATGGAAGTTTATATGTATAATAAGTATGTATTTACAAACAAAAAGTATCTATTTAGTGTATCAACTATCTGGCGTCCACGACACAAGCCTCGTTGCTTAGTGTGGCACTAGATGGCGCTGTGTGTTAATGTCCAGTGATATTTATATTTATTATTCAAGAGGAAGGTTTTAGAATATAATTTGCGGGCGGGCGAAGCCGCGGGCATCAGCTAGTCTTTTACTAAGTGTGTGAAGTGTTAGTCGCCTATCTATGTAATCTAATAATAACTTAGCCAAAACAGCACATTGTTGTGTGGTTTGTTATTTAAGTATATAGTAGTAACATGAGCTGCTAACTATTGCAACATGCCCATGTTTTGATAAATTCATCATCTGCCTAGCCTTTTCCCAACTATGTTGGGGTCGGCTTCCAGTCTTACCGGATGCAGCTGAATACAAGTATTTTACATGGAGCGACTGCCTATCTGACCACCACAATCCAGTTAGTACCGATACCCCTTGGTAAGACCGGTTGTCAGACTTTTTGGGCCACTGACTACCTAACGACTGTCAAAGATCTTCAAATGACAGCCGAGACCAACGGCTTAACGTGCTTTCCGAGGCACGGAGGAAACTCGGTATGTAATGGGTGGTCACCCATCCACACACCAACCTAGGTAAGCACGGCTTAACCTAAAGATCACCCTGTTATTATTTAGCCACGAGTTCCTCTCCATGTTTTGATAAATTATAACAAAACGTACAACACAATAGCAAACAAAACAACAAACAAAACAGCAAACATTTGTTTGGTACACGAAACGATAAGTATTATGGTAATACCAGATTTCCATTGCTTCTTAACCAAGAAAATTGTGTTTATTTAGCATTAAAACCTAAAAAATAAACAAAATAAATAAAGAAACAAAACTAATAATGCCAAAAAGGCCTCAGCTCAGCATTATATGACCTTGCTGCTCTCAACAAGGAAGGCCAATATTTATGAGCTGGCAAGATCCGTTGAATATTTACAAATTAAAATTCCCTGACGTGAACGAAGGGAATGTCAAGCGGGACTCATCATTCACCATCATGACAGGCGAATTGAAAAATAAATCCATTAGAAATATTAATTAATTTATGACCTACTGCTGCTTTACTTCGTTCGCGTGCGTGGAAATTTTGATGTGTTTTTCAGGGATAAAAAGTAGCCCATTCCCTTCCCCAGGATATAATCTATCTCCTTGCCAAATTTCATACAGACCCAATCAGCCGTTTAGTCGTGAAAAGGTGACAAACAAACAAGCAGAGTTACTTTCGCTTGTTTGATACTAAGTATGCATTTAAAGAAGCTAAGCGCTAAAGCTAAGAACACAGTAATTAGGCTGACACAGTCCTAGAATCGAAGAACTGTTAAGGTTGTGTAACTGAGTCCCCTGGTTTAACTAGCTTTATCATTAGTTCGGACATTGAGTCACTTTATCAAAATATATATTTGGTGTCTTCGTATGAAGCAAAGTCCTAATTTTAAACTACTATTTAAGATATATTTCAAATCTGTTGGTTATACGCCCACATTTCATAGAAACTTGTCCATGGACCCAGCTCCACAACACAATGTGAATAAACCATAAACGGTTTTATCGCTAAATTGCTTAACTATCAATGTCCCCTCACTATTTTTTTAATTGATTTTTAATTGGTACGCATACACCGTCGTGGAATGTGGTGCACCTTGCAATACACATTAAATACCTAAATAGTACATGCATGACACTTTCATAGTAATTATATACAATGTAAAGTATAGTAAAGTCAGGTAAATAAATTGTTTAACAAATCGACTGCTATTAATTGTACCTATATCAAAATACGTTCATTGTTTAGCGTAAGACCTGTAGCGACATCTATTGTTAACCATAGTGAACTGTATGTAGTCTATGTTCCCTTGAAATTAATATGTTAGTCTGTTTTAAGCTAAATACACTGTAGTGTATTTAGCTTAAAACAGACTAACATATTAATTATTATTATTTTTGATTTTTTTTTTAGAGGCTTATAGTAGTGTAGTAGTGTACTACTACACTACTATAAGCCTCTCCCATCATGGGAGGAATTTGCCATAATCTCCAGGCTTGGCAGGCGGATTGGAGATCGCAGTGATGAAAGACTAACAGAAAACGCTGCTGCCCATTCTCTGGTCTACGGAGGCGTAAGGTGTTCTGTCTCAGACATTAGTCGCCTTATACTACACCCGTGAGTGTAATGGGTTGGTTCTATTCTACTCTGCCGGATACCACACGGCTAAATACGGTCGTATCAATTAATATGAAACAACTTAATTGACTGGAATATTCGATACACAACTGTCACACTTTGAAAGTTTTAAGGCCGGAATTCCTACGCTGACGTCGGTCGCGTACGTCGGTTGCGCGTACGAGTATATATTGTGTTCTACAGGCGGTCCGGTAATTAATGGATAACCTTTAAATGGCTTATTTATATAGAAAAAAATACGAAAAAGATCTATCATAGACATTATCATAAGTAGTACCTGTAAGCAAGTTCATTTATTTTGGAAAATTAGTATGAATTAATTTTTAAACAAAGTTAAAACATCTTGGGTAAAATAAAAATAATAAAAATAATAATAATAATAATCTTTATTTCAAAAAGCCAAATACAATTTGTCCATCTCAATCAAATGTACGTGTTACATAGACATGTTACATGCATGAGTAACCAATAGTTTTAAAATAATGTCGGTTGCAAGTAGATTTGATAATAGTACAGTTCAAAATTGCATCTGCCTTAAATAGTGAATTAATGCTATTAATGTAGACAACGAGAAAAATTACTGAAGCAAAAATATGTTATGGGACAAGCCCGCCACACTGTTCCCAAACCACTGTAACTCCTGAAAGCCAGAATCAACAGTGGCGACCACCAGAAAAGCGCCGAGACAATGAAGCTCGACGAAGTCCCAGAGAATGAATTTAACTGTCTTGGATCCCGCAACGAAATTAATCAGAAAAGTATAGTGGAGGAGTAGGAAAAAACCGTAATTTCCACTTCCCTCCATTTCAGCAGGAGACAGAACGAAACAAGGCACAAAGGGACGTTTACAACTGGGATAGGCCCACGGATAAATATTATCATTAATGGGTCCTAAGTTGTGAGCTGTTATATTTGATTCCAATAATAGGTATGGCAAAAACGCTTGAACGCACGGAAATTTGTTCTAGTTTCCACAAGGTCTGTATAGTAAATAACTCCGGATGTAACCTGTACACCATCCAACATAATGTTGCGTTCATTCTGCCAAAGACTGCACTCCCATAAAATGTGATGTGCTGATTGTTCATATTCGCAGTCAGATGTGGAACATTGACAAAAAGGCGAGTCAACAAGCTTGAAGGAAAATAATTTACTCTTAAAGTTACAATGACAGGAGATTGGGCAACACAGTGATCAACCGCCAACCGTGTCCTGGCCAGCCGTTCACGAACGGATGGAAAGAACTGGTGGAGGTGTCGGCCCTTGATGGAATTATCCCACCTACCTTGCCATTCAGAAAAAAGTTCCTCCCAGACGTCGGTCTGAGGTTTGAATAATCTAGCAATCTTAACACGGTCACGTAGGGTTAAAAAGTCTGCGTCCGTGAACTCACGTGCTTTATAGTACATTGCAGCCCGTCGCTGCACTTCAAGATCTACACCTGGGAAGTACACCTGCAAGTACCGGTAAGGCCTCAGTACTAACCGTCCTATACGCTTTGCATAAAAATATCAAAGCCAACTAGCTGGCTTTGAAGCAATTTACGTCGTGCCGCTCCTATGGTGGCCCTATCGGCCCAAACAGGTGCCCCGTAGCACATACACCCCAAGTAAGTAGCCCCATAAATGGTCTTTAAAGTTATAAATGACAGACCCCACGTAGATTTTGGTATTCTCGTTATGGCATAAAAGTTCTTTTTAGCTTTTTCACCAACAGTTTTATATGATCTATGAATGAAAAATTTCTCTCTAAGACCAAACCAAGGTAGCACACGGATTGCTTTCTTTTCACGGGAACGTTATTAAATTTAATACTAGGCTACGATTTAAGATTACCTTTTAAAATTAGTTGATAAGTTTTTTGCGGTGCAAAGGTCAGACGGTTTCGATCGCCCCACTTAGATATTAATCGTAGGCAAGTGTCAGCTAAATTCTCGAGACCAGCCCGAGTACTCGACTGAATGAGCAGCAGGCCGTCGTCCGCGTAACCGGTTAATGAACAGCCGGGATGAAGGGGAATCGCGAGAAAATCATCAAAACCTAAATTCCATACATACGGAGCGATTACCGACCCCTGAGGACATCCCATGGTAAGGGGCTTTGACATAGAATAATGACCGAGATTGAGTTTCGCGGAACCATTTAAAAAGTAAGAATAAACAAGATTATATATGGTTTTATAGCAGCCACGATTCTTCAGTTTAAGTAGTAGCATCGGCCACCATGCGTTATCAAAGGCCCCGGAAATATCTAAAAAGATTCCAACCACGTACTTGTGTTCCGAGCCACCAACAATTTTTCTAATAGAAAGTGCCGCGTCTACGGTAGATTTTCCCACGGTGAAACCGAATTGGTTGTTATGAAACTTTGGCCCGTCTGGCAGCAAACGTGGAACGATAAGGCGCTCCAGGAGTTTTCCTAAAGATAGCAGTAGGGTTATGGGCCTGTACGACTTAGGGTCGTCCGGTGTCATAACACCACTTTTTGGAATTATTCGTAAAAAGCCACGTCGCCATACGCGAGGGAAAACGCTGTCCGCAATACATCGGTTGAAAACAGATAGAATGGCGTCGCCCGCTGTTTTACACGCTTCTATTATCATCCGATTAGATATTTTATCTTCACCTGATGATTTGTTAAGAGGCAGTTTCCTGACAACATTAATGAATTCGTCAATGGATGGAAGGTCTGACGCTGGTGATTCAGGTGGCACAGCAGCCCACGCTCTGATCTGTTGATGGTAGTCATTGTCATTAACCGGCGAATCATCAGGTATCAGACTATTTAATAGAACTTCGCTTGTTTCCTCAATACCGGTGGTGTGTTTATTATTTACTTTAATGTTCTGGACAAACGCCAGGTAGACTGATCGATTAGCTTTGAATTCGTGATACAAAGGAGACCACGGATCTTCTTTATCTAATTTTTCTACTATTTTTCGCAGTTAATTACCCTTGGATTTTTCCACCGATGCTCTGTAGCGGGACTTGGCAACTCTAAACGCATTTAAAGCAAAGTTGAGTGGGTCTCCGGTGACCTTTTGTTTTTTGCGATAGCTTTTACGTTGTTCAATTAAGTAGTCACACCACCAATCACATCTATGGATGTTGGTCATAGATGCGCGACCAATGGCGATGTCAGCACAGTAAGTGAAGGTGTCTGACATAATTTCAGCACTTTTTTCAGCTGACAGCCCATCACGAGTGAAGTATTTGGCGTGACACGCAAAAAGCGAGCTAAAGAATTCCCAATTCGCGCCTTTACTTTTATATCTAAAATTACCAGTGATATGAGATGGACCTTGAGAAGACATCGGAACAAATTCGTACACGATCAGGCAATGATCACTACAAGACGCATCTGGTAGGACACGCCACCTATCCAAGCGTACGTCTGCACTAGAAAGTGTGACGTCAATACAAGATTCACCCATTGGGCAGCAAAAAGTAGGTGGTGCATCTGGGGTATTATGAATTGATAGGTTCATTTCAGCTATAAAATCTTCAACAGCACAACGTCGGTCGAAATCCGTAGACCTAACCTTGCCATACCACAGAGACGATGACGCGTTAACATCAGCGCCAACGATAACTTTACAGCCCGCGAGTGACTGTAAGACATGACGGAGGTTATGTATATGAGGAGCAACAGGGTCTGAGTATTGAAAGTAACAGTTCACAACGTAAACTTTAAAAGAAGCTGATGAGACTTCCGCAACGGCACAGTGGGGCGTAATGAGGTTAAAAATATGTAATATGGCCCCCCATTCTTATGCAGGCCCTACATCTGCGGATGAAATTTTTTATAAGATGGATTTTTTTTCGTATTTTTTTCTAAATGGCCATGGGTTCTGCTATGGGCCATTTCAAGGTTATCCATTCGTTGCCGGACACGCTGTATATAGTATCATACTGCGACGCTGACGTCAGCGGCGCGTACGTTGCTAATGTATTTCTTGCTGATGTACGCGACCGACTGTACGTATACGCACGTATATACGTGTACGTATATTATATTTCATGTTACCATACGGCATGCAAAAAAACATAGTTGGGTTTTTACGAATAAGTAGGTACAATTTTTGAATCAACAATACAATTATCAGTATTTTAGTTAAATTGTTTACAACAAGCACGATCAGAAACATCCATAGATACGAATACATTCGTAAAATTATGAAAATATTATAGGTATGTGAAACGGTAATTTTTTACTAGTTTTAAAATCGACGTATTTATCTCAGTACCTACATCAAGCAATGAAACACTACTGCACTCAACATTCCCCACTCAAAACACTGTGCTGATAAATGCATTGAAAAGTACACAAAAATTATATCAACTTAAGCTAGTGATCACAAACTATTTTTGATGTGTGTACAGGGGTCATGGAGGTATTTAAATTAAAGTCACAAGTTTAAAAGTCATACAATTTAAAACAAGTATTGTTTTAAAAGGTGTAAAATGTTGAAACGTTGACCTTTAATATTTCCGTAACTGAAGGTTCAGGTATGATCCAAAACATAGGTAAATAGCAATGACGGGAAGAGCAAGTGCCCTCTCAGCTTCATTAAAGTTGTTTTTACATGTATCCTTTTATGTAAATGAATAACATAGCACACTCTTGTCAAAAATAAACCAGTGTTGTGACACGACCCGCGTCCCAAAGTCTCACCACTTACCTTACCGCCGGGAAACAAGTGGGGACACTCCAATTTAACTCGCCTACGGAACCACTCAACCCTCCGTGTTGTGGTAATTGAGTTACTGCAATAATAGTTCGGCTAAGTATGGGAATGTCTTTAGAGAGGTTCTACTGTTATGGTGCAATTTCACCTATTGGTTACGTGATACAGTAGAAACAAAATATGCAACGAGACACAACAACGCCACGAACGATGGTCCTTGTAGCAGTACTAATATATGTATATGATAATATCAAAACGAAAATATTATCATTGTATACAATATATAGATTTTTGTTGATTTTTCAAAAAGCGCTCGACCGTTTTCGATAAAATTTTAATGGGACTTCCTGGGAAGTATACCCTTTGAACCAAAAAAAGTATTTTCCAAATCTGTTCAGGTGTCTTCGAGTAATCGGTAAACATAATATGCACATTAAAAAAAAGATTTCGTCGAATTGAGAACCTCCAACTTTTTTTTTTAATGTACAACAGTGCCATCTTTTAACGCAAAGCAAGAACTAACATCAAATTCTGGAATGACGATATTAAAGTTCTCCACGAGTTAAGAAGTTAATATAGAAACATCCGACAACGACAGTCAGGCAATAGCCCCGTCTGGTCGGAGGATTCTCTTTTTTCTATGGGGGATTAAGAACTTGACACTCTGTTCTCTAAACTCCTATACTCACGGAAAAAAAAAACAACTGACATGCTAGTTTCGCTTGATGCAAATCGCAACAAAAGTCGCATGGTCTGAGGTCATGAACGAGTAAAGTGCTCACTAAGTATCATTTAAGGGATGTTTAGCTTAATGGTTAAGGCAGTGCGTTGTCTCTTAGTGAAATAAATATTTTTTCATAAAATGGCACCAACACCAACACCTGTTGTAATTCACAAGTGAATTATAGAGTTTTTTTTTTTATTGGTAGAGTGCTTGTTGCTTTGTTCTTAAAAAAGTTTCGATACAAAAAATATCGTGTTCAATAGTACAAATAAATTAATTTACTTATTGCTTGCTTATTTCTTGAAACTTCGTATTTAAATAGATAATTTCAACTTGTACGTTTTAATAAATTATTTTTTTACTCAAGTATAACTAGCGTGATATTAGCCTATAACTTCCCTCAAGTATTGAGCCATTATATGCAAAAAAATTGTTAGGTGGTATCAGAAACTAGCGCGTCCAAACAAACTCTTTAATAAACAAAGTATTAAATTAGTATAGTTTACATATTATATAATTCCATAATACTTAGGTAAAAATAGGCTCTAAAGAATGACACAATCAATGACAAATAATAAATAAGTTTATTATTTGTCATTGATTGTGTCATTCTTTAGAGCAACAAAATAGATTTAGCTTTTTCTTTTCTTTACTTTTAGTTCTCGAGTTGTTTTCATGAAGTTCTGTTTTTGTTTTTACTATTTGTAATATTATATCACTTGGAATGCATAAATGTAAGTGCTGTGCACACCTCTGAGTGACAAATTCACTCTAGATTTTAAGTTAAATTGTTAAATTACCCCAATTAATGTATATTAGTGAATAAGTCGTTAGAGTGCCGTAATTAAATAAATAAATAGATAAATGAGCAGCACACCACACTGCGCTCCAAAACACAAATTACTGACGTTGCTCAAAAAGCCGCTAAGCTAAATTGGGAGATTTTGGCTTTCAGGAGTTACAGTGGTTTGGGAACAGTGTGGCGGGCTTGTCCCAAAAAAAAAAAAAAAAAAGCTAAATTGGGACTGGACTGGTCACATCAGCCGCATGCCTAATGAGCTGTGGGCCGAAATAGCCACTTTCTGGAGCCCTGACACAGCCAGAAGGCGTCGCGGCAGACCTCATAGAAGATGGTGGCACGAGCTGGACAAAACCAACGACCAGTGGTCCACATTATCCCAGGATAGTAGAAACAACTGGAAGTCATGGGGACAACCTTTTGCCCAGCAGTGGCTAACATTATCAGTAACAGTAATATCAGATGTTCAGTTAATAAAGTTAACCTTCTATTTCTCCTACTTGTCCCCTATATTTCTCCTCTCTAACCCTTTGAGTTCAGAACCGCATATTGTCATTAAAATATAGCTTTCGCCTTGTCGCTCGGCATGTGGAGCGGCTTGTCACTCACATTCGGGTCCTATTGTTTAGAGAGCACACGTGTAGGGCAGGGCTGGCGCACTTCGGTCTCATGCAAATAATCTCAGACTATAGCAGCGTACTGTAGGACAAAGATCTCTACCAGGCAGTCAGTAAATGGAAATAAACAGCGATAATACTATTAAATTATTCGTAATTTAATCGTGTTTGTTATCGAACTGTACGTAATTTTGTTTCGGTATCCAAAGCTTGTTTAGAAGATTTCTTCGAAATTTTAGTGTTCAATAAAGCATAAGTAAGTAGTAAGTACTTTGTCTATTCCATTTTTTATTCTATAAAATCACGCCTGTAATCCTCGAAAGGATCGGTAGAGGAGTACCTAATAGTACACCCACATTTCGCCAGTTATGCTTAAGTCCTGTGTAATAGGGTGCGAGCCTATTGCCATCAACCGGGCACAAATCCAGACTGACAGAGTGGCTGCTATTCCATATTTTTTCTACATCGTATAATAAAGATTACGTATTATCGTATTACCTAGGGCACAACCCTATCGTTTGTACAACGACGAAGAGACGAGAGTAGGCGGCGGCACCTGCCTTCGCTGACACAATTGAATCACAGAGACTGTTGACATTGCTTTCATATAAAATTAAATAGACTTGCTCTACGTCTCAGAGAATTGAATAAAGCAGTAAAGTTATTGTGAAGCCCATTAAAAAAAGCATAATGTTAAAGAACTTTATTTCAGACCCTCATAATTTATAATAGACACAGGTTCATATTTGTGTAAGTAAGTACTTAAGGGCCTATAATACCTCAAATGGCTTAGCATGATCCTCCGTTACGCCTAAAATACTGCAGCATTAATTTTGAAATAAATATATGTTAAAGTTGAGGATTAATGTTAAGTCCTATATTTGGCGAAAACACGATTCCATAAAATTTTCTCGATAGAAAAAAATCCCAAATTTACCTCTATACTGAACAATAAACCGCTGGCAATCATAAAATACTTCAAATTAGATCATGAAACTATTTATACCAACTGAACTAACTATAAAGCAGGTCTTATATTATTTATTTTTTTAGTCCAATCAATAGATTTTTTGTAAATCGCAAAAAACCACTAATTTCGCACTTTTCGGCCCGCAGTGACTGACGTAACAACCACTTTTTAGTGCAAGCTGATTAGAACTTTATTCTAACAGTATTTCAAACGAAGTTTGAACTACCAAATATAGAGTTGCTAATTTGAGGTAGTATAGGGTATAGGCTCTTAAGAATTACGTTAGTAAAACCAAAAAAAAAAATATACCTATATGTACGAACAAACGCAATCAGAGTTTGACGTGGAATGCAATCTAGTGTTTAACAAACGGACCATGTAGTCTGACAATCACAATCAATTTTGAGGGTATGAAGAACGCAAAAAGGAAGGGGTCTGCAAGGGCCGATGCCTGCCGGGGCTGCGGGACTGTTCGAAAGAGATACCGTGGCCCCGGAACACAAAGGGCGATGAAGGAACATGGGTGGGTTTTAGTCAGTAAAAGTCTGACACTTCCTCCTGCACCGCCCAGAGCGGGAGGAGTCATTTGATGATTTCCCATCCGAAAAAAAAAGGGGTAAAGTGTTACATTTTAGGGTTCCGTAGACCTGACAAGGAACCCTTATAGTTTCGTCATGTCCGTCTGTCTGTCTGTCCGAGGTTTTGCTAAGAGACGGTTAGTACTAGAAAGTTACACAAATACATTTTACAAAGAAACATCAAATACACAAAATTGGGCTCAGAAATGCAAATGACATACAATTACATCTACCACGCACCAGTTATGGCAAGAAAAATGTGATGTACGAAGGTATAACGCTGCATTATACAATAAACTGCCAAATAACATAAAAATTGCAAAATCCATGGCAATATTTAAGAAACACAAATTGCACATATTTAAAGCAAGCGCACCTTAGTACATTTCATACCACATCTAGTTGCGCGCGTTCCGTGTATGTTTGCATTTTGGCTGGGTTACATTTTTTACCGATTACCCTAACACTTAGAATATTTTGTACATAAGATTGTAATTATTTTATGAAAGCTGTGCGTAAAACCAATAATGTTTTTTAAAACTAGTGAATATTTCTCATGTAAGTGAAATTTCTTATGGGAAATAAAGACATCTCAAACCCCAAGTTGTAATTTCGTAGGGGTATGTATATCAATTACGCCGACAAGTAGGTAAAATAAAATTTTGAAAAATATTTTTTTTTGGCTAGGGCTACATTATGAAGAGTGGGTGAATTTTTTTCATTGTCTACCCCATCCGGTGGGGTATCGTTGAATAGGACTCTTTAAAATGACTTAGGGGTTGCTAAAAATAAGGAGTATGAAGAACAGGACAAAGGAAAAGGGTAAAGTTCTTGATCCCCCATAGAAAAGGGAGGATCCGACCAGACGATTTTTGTGTCTGGTGGGCTACTACACTGCCACTGTTGTAGACCATACCTGGGAAGCTTGTAGTTTGGTGATATTGGGGGTCAAAGATCCAACTTTTTCACAGGTTTTTTTAGAAGTAGAAGTTTCTAATTTTGTAACTATAATTAAAATACCTCCACTACCACCTTACTATCATCCATCAGCACAATGTTTTGAGTGCGTTACATTGAGTCCTACCGTAAAACGTGAGTGATTTGTCACGCCAAAAAAAAAGTCGTTTCCCGGCAACATATTTTGCGTAGAGTTACTTAGTTTGATGTACAGAATGCTTGGTTGACGGCTTCGTGCGATATTAAAACTTATTCTGTAAATGTCCTAACTGGCAATCTATCTGTTCAAGAGACAACACGAGCATTTATCAACATACTTGCTAACTGCGCATTGCCCATGCAGATAATTACTACAACCACTACTACAACAGCCCATAACGTCCACTGCTGGACATAAGCCTCTCCCATGATGGGAGGAATTTGCCGTAATCTCCACGCTTGGCAGGCGGATTGGAGATCGCAGTGATGAAAGACTAACAGAAAACGCTGCTGCCCATTCTCTGGTCTACGGAGGCGCAAGGTGTTCTGCCTCAGACATTAGTCGCCTTATACGACACCCGTGAGTGTAATGGGTTGGTTCTATTCTACTCTGCCGGATACCACACGGCTAACAATTACCCTTAAGTATTAGTAATTATCAGGAACCAGTTACTAATTATTTTTAAATTAGACTGCAATAAAACAATGATGCATTACGACATAAGTAATTCATTTGAAAGTAAACAGCGAGTGCAACAGGTACTATGAGATCTTTAGTTTTATTTTTCTTTGTTCTGGTCTCGAGTGAAAACTTTGGCTACCCAAAAGTAGGACCAGTGTTGGATATGGAATCTGGACCAGTTGACTCTGGTGGAAGTGTGACAACTACGTCGTCAACTACAGTGTTTCCAGGAGTTTTGAGGTCGGCATTCGTGGGATCGGAATGTGCTTCTGGTTTGATTAGATTCAACGGAATGTGTATTGGTATTGATTATTAAATTATTTCTTTGTTTATTCGTGCAGTGTTTTTTTTTAGTTATCTCTTTTCTTGGCAACCGTACTTAGTTTAATCGATATGAAGACACGATTACGAAGGAATTTCTGATTCTATTAACGTAGCTTTTATGGACCGACGATAAAATAAACTCGCTTCGTGTTTGGAGAACTAAATCTATCTCTCCTTTATTTTCATGATGAAAGCCATGATTTTTTAAAGACAAGGAAGTCATTTAAATCTGTGTAGGTACAGGGGCCCTACTCTCTAACGTTTCGTCCGAATATTCGGATCTATCTGTCTCTCTCGGGCACGTCTGCAGATGAGTGTGAGTGAGAGAAACAGATAGATCCGAATATACGGACGAAACGTTAGAGAGTAGGTCCTCAGGTATGATAAGGGTACAGGTACGATAACTGTGTTGTGGAGGTCAGATAGGCAATTGCTCTATGTAAAATACTGGTATTCAGCTGCATCCGTTTAGACTGGAAACCGACCCCAACATAGTTGATTCAGACTCCGCTGGCAGCTGGCTGCTACTGAGAAATTTCTGATCGAAAAAATACACTTTGCAGGACCTGGGAAATCGAACCCGGGACCTCATGCTCAGTAGTTGCGCTTGCGACCACTAAACCAACGACGCAGTCGACTATATATCGACCTTATTTCTATAATGTGTGTGTTAACTTTTTCTTTTAATTAGTGTGTAATAAAAAGTACTCCATGACGTGTGTTTTTTAATAAAGCAAACAAAAAAGCTGCGGACAGAAAAAAAACTTTCTTTTGCATGTGGTTAGTGCCTAACCTGGTGTCCGAGTCGCCCATGGGCCTCTGACTTGGCTATACATACCGTCAAGAAATATATCTCAGGCATGCTAGTCTGTTTCCTCACGATGTTTTCCTTCATCGAAGCAAGTGATAACTATACCATCATTAGTAAGTAATTTTAAGTTTAAGTCAGTAATTTTACATCTCAATATCTTTTCCTTTTTAGTTTGTATACAATAGTTAATGAATGATTTGATAGTTTCTTTATTAATATTTTAATTATTCTTTGTATGTATATGTTTCTAATGTCAATGATTTATAATTGTTATGTTAAACCGTTTTTTGTGCATGTCGTGTTAACCTGTAATTAATTGTTGCACTTGTAAATGTTACTCTAGTCATTAAGTCACAAATGTACATAGTGTAAACAATTGTTGGTTAACCTAAATAAATAAATAAATCATGCATCCGAAAAATCAGTGTATTTTGTTCGAACTCGAGACCTATGACTTGGCAGTATGACGGTCACACCACTAGGCTCTCCCTGCTTACAGAAAAATACGAAGATCTAGAAATAAAACACACTAAAAATAACAATCACATAATTTAATAATCAATAGCAACACAAATTCCGTTGAACCGTATTAAACGCGATGCACAATCAGATCCTGAGAAAGCTGACAATGATTCCATGAGAGGCATTGTGGTCGCCGAAGCAGTTGGCACTCTTCCTCCAGAGCACTCTTGTCGTGAATCCAAGTCCAACACTGGTGGTGTATCTGGGTAGCCAAATGATTTGCCCAGCACCAAAACACACAGTAATGTCCAAAAATAATTCATTTTTAACCAACTTCAAAAAAATTATAAGTTATGCAGATGTAGAGATTTTTTTTTACCAGTGTACTCGCTGGTTTTGTATAAAATGAATTTATTGTTGTAATTTTTATCAATATTTTATAATTATTTTTTAATGGTGGCTGTAATTACTACGAGTGGTTCTGGTTTTAAATAATCAAGTCGGAACTTAATTACCATTTTTGGTAACTGGTCAACATAATTAATATCAATGTTAATTGTTGACTTATTTGAATGATTTTAAAATATATTTAAACTACATGCAAACTACAACCCTAAATAAAAATAAAAATATGTACAACAAGTATCAAAACGGTTAAAGGGCGTCAAAAACGTCCATATCGCTGTCAACAGGAAAAGTGCCCAGAAGGCTGGCAGCATTGCCACTCTGGTCGGGTGAAGGAATCGACCAACCGCTTGGCAATTTGTTCGAAAAACTAGGTGGGCACTCGGACCCCATGGTTCAACCACAAACGGCTCCAACACATAATTACCAATTAAATTATTGTATTTGCGCCGTTTGAGGTATTATCATAGTTATATAAGTAGACCAGCGGCTTTTTCCGCGTGGAGTTCGATAATTGTCCCACGGATCACACTACCCGTATAAGAAATTGGAGGATAGAAACTATCTTTGTGCTAAACATCAAAATCCATTCCGTAGTTTTTGCGTGAAAGAGTAATAAACATCCATCCATCATCACAAACTTTAGCATTTTGATAATATTAACAGGAAATAAGATTAGCAAAAAAAAAACGGGGTGGATTATTTTAATTATTGTCATTAAAATACACGTTATAAAATCAAGTACTGGAGATAAAAAGAGAAGAAATAGAGAAATTAAAAACACGTGTGACATGATAAGACAGATGCTGTTCTATGGAGGATCCACAGCACAGCGCTTATCAGGAACAGAATCAACGATTTAATCATTTCACTCAGCCTTAGCTACACATATTCCGTTGAATTTGGCGAAACCCGAAGCACAGCCAGATCCAACAAACGCAGAATAAATTTGGACAACAGGAGGCATTTCTGTCGACAAAGTAGAGGGCACACTGTCTCCAGATTTCTTTGTTGTCTCTTCCATGGCCCAGTTCCACCCACCTGCCTCCACTCCACTTGTGTAGCTTACATTTAACTCTGGTATTTGGAGGTAGCCAAACGTTGGACTGAACAAGAGAACACACAAAACCACGACAAAATAATTCATTATTGACTGTTGTACCTATGCGCCGGCTAAATACGAAATGAATTATATTCCGAAAAGATTTTAATATTTTAAGGCTTTTTAACTGGTTGCTGTGTTACTGGCGTTATTGGGTGAAAGTAGTAATTATATCCAATCGTATGTATGTTGCGAAGTACTTCAAGGGCTTGTGGTCTACGTGTGGAGTCATATGACCAGCATCGTACATGGGCGTACATTCTTGCGAAACAATAAAAAATAATGTTGAAATATACCGGATGACGTTTTTATCAGTTTCCAAAAAAAAATGGGTATAATAGAGGCACGGAGTAGAAGCTTATGGCATACCTAGTTTTTTTTTCCATTTTTTACAGCTTAGAAAAAAATTGATCCATCATCAAAAAACGCTACAAATTTCAAGTAAACTTTTCATATTAGAACAAAGAAAGAGAAATTTAGGCGAAAAAAAAAAAACTAAGTATGCCATTTGCTTCTACTTACTCCGTTCACCTATTATACCCATTTTTAGTGGAAAGTGGTAAAAAAGTCATCCGGTATATATTTTTTTTATCTTAAAAAATCGTTTATCATCTCATGTTTTTTTCTAAGAATGATTCGCCAATGCAAACGCGCAGTAATTTTTGTGAAACTCAATAAAAAACACCTTTTTTTTTTTTTTTTTTTTTTTTCAGATGGGGAAATCATCAAATGACTTCTCCCGCTCTGGGCAGAGCAGGAGGGAGTGTCAGACTTTTACTGACTAAAACCCATCCATGTTCCTTCATCGCCCTTTGTGTTCCGGGGCCACGGTATCTCTTTCGAACAGTCCCGCAACCCCGGCAGGAATCAAAAACACCTAAGAAACATAATTACTGACCAAACTTGGGTACCTACACCACAAGATCAACAACATATTTTATGGTTAAGTAGCTTTTCCTCGCGACATCACTCGCGTATTAGTCTAAAATATCCCACGAGAACGTACTATCAAGACAAAAAGTCCTAAACCTAGTCTATCAGTTTGCTACGTTTCATTAAAATCCTTTCAGCCGTTAAAGCATGAAACAGGAACAAATAAACAGAGCTCCTTTCGAATTTGTAATATTGCATGCTTGATTTTCTTATTTTATATTTGAAGAAAGCTACACTTTCTCCTAAGAAGAAGGGGCAAGATCTCAAATGGTTCTTTAATGGCCGCGAGAAGATAGACAGGATGCAAATTTAGAGTAATGGCGGGAATTTGGCCAAGTCAATTTATTTGAACCTTGATGTGGCGGGCCACGAAACACGAGGTAAAAAAGCTTTCAAGAATATTGTACCTTTTCTGTGTTGAAAAATAGAATTTTGTAACTGTAGACAAATTGAGTTATTCTAAATTAAATATTAAAAAATATACCTACTATAAAAAAAAACGACGTTGAAAAATAAAACGACGCCACTTTAAAGCGTGACTTTTTAGCATTTTAAAACTGTATTAAGTAAAATTGTGTTTGAGTTTCCTCTGCAGTCGTTGTCACGAGTTCACGACGCGTGGGGAGCTCGTGGTTAAGAAGTGTGATCGTTCTGACATTAAGAGTCACTAAAATGCAAATTTATAGTTTGTTCACTGGTCGAATAAAAACTTGTTATTTTCAAGCCCGTTTATAACTACATTCATAATGGCATTTCTTGAGTATAGTGTCCCTATACCGTATACCTAATTGATAAGTGGTTAGGTTATATATTTGGTTAATAGGTACATATCAAGGGTGTAAGTAGACCCTTAACGATGCCTTGTTTAGGACCATACTTGGGAACCTTTACGTTACTTAACCAACTTTTTCAAAAGTTTTTTTTTTTAAAACACGTTTTTATTTAACAATTTTTATTTGAAACACCTCCACGACCCCCGTACTATTCAATTCTATCCATTAGCACAATGTTTTGAGTGCGTTACACTGAGTCCTACCGTAAAACGTGATTTTTCACCCAAATACAGTTGTTTCTTTTTCGTCAACAAAACATAATTTCTTAGACGTTACACCCCGTGGTTTTCGTAGCCACATATTAAACGTTTTTCATCATCCACTTTCTCTTTAATCTCAAAAGGATTTCTGGCCGCGATACAATCTAACACCTACCTATAGGTAGGTAGGTGTTAGATTGTATCGCTTAGTACTACATCTACTATCATATGTTATAACTGTTAGTCTGTTAATTTAAATATAACATCACGACTATAATGCTCGAAGGATGAGGCAGAGATTACACACGAACTTTTGCCTGCGGCTTTGCTCGCGTTAATTTAGAATTAACAATCAATATTCGGGTTGTACTCAGTTTGTAATAATATAAATCAATGATGATTCGAAAGACAAGTGGCGCCATCTATTATCATAAGAAAGTTATTGTTGTTTTCCTCGGGAACAGTATTTTCTTTCGGGATGTAAGATACCCTATGTCCGTTTCTGTACACCTGACAACGTATATTTATACGTTGTTAGGTGTACACAAATTTTGCTTACGCCCCGATACGAACCCTCCCCGTCTCTTGCTCGTACCAGCCCGCGTGGCTGAGCCTGTAGTCCAAAATCAGTCCCTAGATAATGACACCACTCAGATCTAGCCTGTCCCCTTGCTGTCCTCTCCCAGCGACGCCCTAAGCCGAGGTCCGTACCCCGCAGGGGGTGTACTTAGCGTGTAGTCGTTTATTTTGTAAGTTTTATGCCCTGGCTGGAGGCTTTACACTTAAGGCACCCACAGTATTGTCCGGTTAAGCAGACGACAACCTCTCTAGGTCGAATGACTGGCCGACCAGTATGCTTAGTGCGAGTGTCATACTAAAATACGAGTAACATCTCGATCGCGTAAATCTAGTAAACCTCTTTCATAAAGGGAGGGAGGCCAGGCGGTCTAAAATGGCCACTTAAGCAGAATTGACGTTACAATTCGTAAATTGGTCACAATGTGTTAATTCATATTATTAACTACATCTGTGGCCATTTTATTGTTTTTATTTGATTCACATTATATCCTATTATGATTGCTGCACAAACTCCTGCGCAAACACCTGCACTAACCAGTATTTAAAAGTAGCCAGTGATAGGGTTGTACTGTCTACATACTCGTCCATGCCGCAAGGTTTCAGCAAAATCGTCACGTAGTACCTTTTTTTTTTTCGGATGGGATATCATCAAATGACTCCTCCCGCTCTGGGCGGAGCAGGAGGGAGTGTCAGTCTTTTACTGTCTAAAACCCATCCATGTTCCTTCATCGTCCTTTGTGTTCTGGGGCCACGGTATCTTTTTCGAACAGTCCCGCAGTCCCGGGTCACGTAGATCCTACTTCCTACTAAAGGTTAGTAGGAAGTAGGATCTACGTGACCTCTTACTAATTATTAATATGACTACGTGACCTCTTACTAATTATTAATATGACTACGTGACCTCTTACTAATTATTAATATGACTACGTGACCTCTTACTAATTATTAATATACTACGTGACCTCTTACTAATTATTAATATGATTACGTGACCTCTTACTAATTATTAATATGACTACGTGACCTCTTACTAATTATTAATAATATTATAAATGCAAAAGTTTGTGAGGGTGGATAGATGTCTGTTACTCTTTCACGCAAAAACTACTGAACGAATTTGGACGTAATTAAGCACACTGATAGTTATAACCTGGATTAACATATAGGATACTTTTTTACCTCGGCACTTCTATCCCGTGGGACAGGTACCGAACTTCACGCGGGCGAAGCCACGGGCATTCGCTAGTTAGAATTGCTTTGAGTTTGATGTTCATAGGCAGCGTCAGTTGGGCAGTCGCGTTCATTCAATAACTTAGAAGTCATGTCTTTATTTTCTTCGTTCCAGGTAATGGCTACATCGAGGGAACGGAGCTTGATGGCTTTCTTAAGGAGTTCGTGTCCAGCGCGAATTTCACCGACATCAGTCCTGATGTGAGTACCTAGATCTAAGGTTATTCTTAACGTGTCAACTCCAATCTTATTGGCCTAGATTTCTCCTACCAATTTAGCGATTTAGCGTCTTCAGTCTATTTATTTATTTATTTATCACAAAATCCACTGCTCTTTACAATCTTAACCTAAACTATTTTAACTAATCCTACAGCCAATTAAGGATTTATAATTAACATCTATTCATAGCTAAGAATACAGCGTGTGAGAGTGTGTGTGCAAGGAGTTAAAGTGGGTGTGTGAGTATGTTATAACGGTGTGTGTGTGTGGTGATTGTCTGTATACCTTCTGAACAGCCCCACTTATTTATTTATTTCGTTTGGATGCGTTTGTCAGTTCGTCACATACTGACGTTATTAATTGTTTCTTAAATATACCTTTTTTAGTATTAAATACATTCAGTCAAAAAAGTATCGGGAATGGATGATTTGTTTATGGTTCCAAATTCAATTTTGTTTGTTGTTGTTAGATTGGCACAACTGTTTTCCATTTTGGCGCGGAGTTTGAGTTGCATCTGTTATTTATATTAAATACAGTGCTGGTTTTAGTAATATCATAAATAGTGTATATTGCGAATTTCATAATGGACAAAAATATCGAACAAAGAGTTTGTCTTAAATTTTGCATCGCCAATGGAATTTCGTGTTCGGAGTCACTGAAAATGTTACAGAAGGCTTACGGTGAATCGACTTTATCAAAAACTCGTGCTTATGAGTGGTTCAAAGCGTTTAAAAGCGGTCGAGATGTGATGGAAGATTTGCCTCGCTCTGGTAGGCCGTCAACGTCTGCAACTGAAGTTAACATCGCAAAAGTGAAGAAAATAGTGACTGAAAATCCCCATTCAACTCTGAGAGAGATAGCCGCCGAACTTTCTGTATCTCACGAGTCGATCCGAACCATTTTAACTAATCATTTGGGTATGAAACATGTTGCTGCTCGGCTAGTCCCAAAAGATCTGAATTTTCTCCAAAAACTCAATCGCATGAAAGTCGCTGAGGACATGCTAGAACGAGTCAGTTCGGACCCAACATTCATGAAACGCATTGTTACTGGTGACGAGACGTGGGTGTACGAGTTTGACATGCAAACTAGTCAACAAGCTTCGGAGTGGCGCCTTCCAACTGAACCGAAACCGAAAAAACCACGCCAAAGTCGATCAAAAGTCAAAGTCATGTTGACTGTTTTCTTTGACTATCGCGGTGTTGTGCACTCTGAATTCTTACCGGAAGGTCTAACGGTAAATAAAGAATATTATTTGAGCGTTATGCGGCGTTTAAGAAAGCAAATTCGACGAAAAAGGCCAGATTTGTGGAAAGAAAATTCTTGGATTTTGCACCACGACAATGCGCCTTCGCACAAGGCTATCATTGTGAACGAATTTTTGACCAAACACTCAACAAATACCATCCAGCAACCACCATATTCACCAGATATGGCTCCTGCTGACTTTTTTCTTTTTCCTAAACTCAAATTACCACTTCGTGGCACCCGTTTTCAATCGATAGAAGACATAAAGGAGAATTCGCGGCGAGATCTGAACTCAATTCCGGAAGCAGCGTTTAAAAAATGTTTTGATGAATGGATTATTCGTTGGCGCAAGTGTATCGTTTCTAAAGGAGCATACTTTGAAGGTGATAAAATAAATTTGGATGAATAACAGACATTTTGTGTATTATTGATCTTTTCCCGATACTTTCTTGACAGAGTAGTATATCGAGATGAGAGAGTCCATCAGTTCATCAGTTCCAAACAGGACACGCAGGATACGATGTTTTAACCTTTTGATTGCACGCGCGTGCTCTCCAGGCCAAGCCACAATAATCACCTACCATTTTTTCACATTATAATTGTGTCGTTGGGCTTACAGGACACGCAATTGCTTGTCACGTATATGTGACAATGGCGTTAAAAAGGTTAAGTATAGGTGCAATCGCTTGTGGAATAAAAGGACCTATATTATCTTCTATAGATGACCATTATACCATAAATGATGAAATTTTAACAAGGCCGACTAATATTACATTATTTTATGTCTCATCTTTGCCTCATAAATATTATTACAATGAAACAAAGATGAGTTACTAGATTACTAGATTTTAGACTAACTGCGTTCCGCTGACAGTTTAAAATCCAACTTTATTGTCGAGCCCGGGATCTGCGCTGTTAGAATCTCAATTTTCAGTTGAATTCAGAGAGTTGAAAATCTAGTGCACGAAAGAAATCTTAGCAAAAGCGAGCTCTTGAAGAACAACAACTACATTATATACAATATTAATATAACCAGTAACAAAAACAGGTTTATACGCCTTAAGCTTGCAAAAATTTATTATATATGTAACAAGCACATTGTATAAACAATGCTTACCAAGTTAAGAAACAACATTGTTATTTACAAGAAAATTGAAATATTTACATTATGTACACAACTCTATAATAGTATTAAAATATGTACAAATATCAGCTTATCAAGAAGGGTTCAGGGCATCAAAAAAAACATCCACATCGCTGTCAACAGCAAAAGTGCCCAGAATGCTGGCAGCATTGTCACGTTGGATGGCAATGCTGATTCTTTGGCCAAAGCTAGATGGGCACTCGGACCCCATGGCCCTAGTGTTTCAACCCCAAACGGCTCAAACACATATTTACCAATTAATGTATTTGCGCAGTTTGAGGTTTTCAGCACCTGCAGCAGCCGCCCCAGCGCATCACACTGTGCTAGGAAGATGGGATGATGCAAGGGTGTCGACGCAAGTTGCGTCCCACACCAATTCCGTAAACACATTGTTTTTTAAAGTATACATTAAATTGTTGTCTGTTTACATTGTTTAGATAATTATAATAAACACTGAACTGTGAAATACTTTGAAATATTAGTAAATGTACCGCAAGACCTCACTCGTTAGTGGTGCCATCTATGGTTAGCACAAAACCGAAAACCTCATTGTTTTTACATTGTATAAGTTAATAATAAAGTAGGAAATATAACATTATATTTGTTTAATTATAAAATAATGGTTACAATGTTAAGTGTATGGGGATGGGGGGTCTGTGTGTGCTTAGTGCGTGTGTGTATATGTGTGTGTAGGTGAGTGTGTGTGTAGAGAGAAATGCGTGAGTGAAACTGTGTGTTTTAAGAGCGCCTCGGTATCATCATAAGTAAAAGGTTTTATCCAATTTGTTACCATTTTTTACATTGATGTAGTTGTTTAGTGTATATGTATATCTCCTTGTTAACCCTATTATAAAGCTGAGCAGAGCGTTTGTTGTATTTGTATAGCAGCGAATTTTGATTTAGTTTGTGGGATTTTAGCTACTATGTCTTTCCATCTTTTTGATAGTGTGTTTACATTATAAGGAAGTGTCTTATGTTTTTTAGGACTGTGTAAGAGATGTATAGTTTTCTGACAGAAAGCAGGCCACTCATCTGGTAAAGTCTTTCAGTTTGGTTTATTTTCGTTTTGAAGTACGGTCGAACAAGCTATTTGGTTTACATTTTACAATGTAATTTGTGGGTTAAACTGTAAACCAAATAGCTTGTTCGACCGTACATTATTTTGGTTAGTACCCGTTGTGTTCGTTCTACATCTATAAATCTAGTTTTGCCGCACCGCCCCAAATGGGTATACAGTAAACTATTACAGATTGTACAAGTGCCACATAAACTTCAATAAGGAGATTTCTATTAGGGCCTACTTTTTTATTTATATTTGTGGGAAGGACATGTTGTAATGATTTAAATATCCATCCTAGCTTCCTAACTCTTCTGTAACATGCTCAAGATGAGCATACCATGATAATTTTTGGTAAATTATGACGCCCAAGTATTTGGTTTGTGAGACTTTACTAATTGCAGGACACTTACAGTTATTATTCGAAACTTTATCACATGATCATCATCAGCCTATTAATGTTCCCACTGCTGGGACACAGGCCTCCTCTCTATGAGAGGGAATGGGCTATAATCCACCACGCGGGCCCAGTTCAGGTTGGTAGATGTCACATGTCTTCGAACTTTTGGTTCTAGAACATGCCGGTTTCCTCACGATGTTTTCCTTCACCGTTTTGAGAGCAGTGGTGATGAAATAAATTACACAAAGTAATGCGCCTGTCTGGGTTCGAACCCACGACTTACTGTTCGTAAGTCGGGGCCGCCACCACTGGGCCATCACTGTTCTCACGAAACTTTATCACATGAGTGTATTTTGAGGCCAAAATCTTTATTTGGTTGTGATTTTGTGAAAGATTCGAGATGGTAAAACAGATATGTAGTTCGTTTTTACTGTGTTTAGTGTGAGTAAGTTGTCGTTGAGCCAATTAGTTATTTGGACCATGCCCCTCTCCGCACTGCGCTTAACATCTGATCAGATATTCCCGGAAAAGACAACGGCTGTGTCATCAGGGTAAGAAAATATTTTTGCTTAATGGACTTCGGCAATTAAATAAGACCTTGTAAACACGGGTGATTTATTATCGCTTACTAGATTTTAGACTCACTGGTTTCCGTCGACACAGTTAAAAATCAAACATTTTTGTTGAGCCGGGATCTGCTCTGTTGGAATATCAATTCTTAGCTGAATGCAGAGAGTTGAAAATCTAGTGCACGATAAAAATCTTAGCAATAGCGAGGTCGTGACAAACAACAACTACATTTAATTTATAACCAGTAACGAAAACAAGTTTAAACACTATTAGCATTAAAATATCTAATGAGTATTCATAATAGAGAAATAACTATTCCGTGAGCTAATCTTGTACAGACCCCAGTACAGCAAGCTACTACAATCTGTCAATTAGTTTCTTTAAAGGATTTTTAACTTTATCGATATAGCAATAGGTTCATGGTTGATTGGGAAAATTTGACAGTTTCGGGTAGCTTAAGGTTCTGGCGTCTGTACCTCATGTTACATTGGATTGAACACTGAACTGTTATTTCAGACATATAATTATACAATGCAATTAATACTTTACTTGTAATAAACAATGTCGTTAATATTCATATTAAAGTGTACATTATAATTATTGCTGTCTGTTTACATTGTGTACATATAGTAAACACTGAACTTAGAATACAGTCCAACGGTTTACACTTTTCACTAATACTTTACACTTTTCAGCACACCACCAAAATAAGTACCATGATAACCATGGACCGACCAAAAAGTCAATCCTAGCCAAAGTCGTTGTAACACCGAGGAATATTTTAAAACGGCTACCACTAGTATAGGTCCTGTGATTCCTCGTTTTGTGTCTGTAAACTTCTTGTTGATTATCCGAGCGAAGCTTGGGTGTGCCGCTAGTCTTTTATAAAGCACTGTCATATTTTTGTTTAATCATTTTTTATGTTCGTCAACACAAGCATTATTGATTCGTACCTGACCTTTTCTACATAAGACCCTGAAATTTGATAAAACTTTGCGACATTCTATAAAATATTCTCCCTTCATTGCTTCTCCTGGCAAATCATCAGTATCTTTTTCTTCAGTAGTCCTAGTCACTTCATCTTTGGGAAACTTCGCTTGAAAATCGTCATCTTCATTTTCTTCAAAATCTGTCGCGTTCAATTTGACGCATTTACAGAAATCGGTTAGTGACCTTGGAATAACGCAGTTTGACAATATCGTCAATGTATTTAGTGAAAATATTAATAAATAAAATAAATTGAGCTTCATGACTGCTTGACTAAAGATTGCTTCCACGAATGAAGTTATAAACGGGTGACGTGACATTTATAGTGTAGGTGTTTTCTAAAGTTCATCCTATATACAGGATGAACTTTTCAAATGCGTTGATGGCCAAATCCGAAACAATGAGGAATAGCGACAAATGCTCAAAAAAGTCTCGAACCCTATTTTGATGACAACTAAAAAAGTTTAATTGGATTTTTTGAAAATCAAATTCGCTAGCCAGGATTCGAACCCGTTGATTTTGAAAAAAAAAAACACTGTATTATTCGATTCGAGATTCGAATATTGCTAATAAGGATCAAATTCTGGGAAGTAAATCCATGTGGAAAATTTAAGGAAAGAGTTAATTTTTAAATAATACGAATTATGCAAATAGTGTATTAAACAAAACGACGAACAAAATCACTATTGGCGCCAATTTGCGATGTGATCTAATGTCAATTGTTTACTTTTTTTGTTTTACTTTCGCCTTCAACCGTGATGAGTTAGTAAAATGTTGAAATTAGAATGTTGTGAAGATGCACTGTGGGTGTCATCAATCAAGGACGTTTATTTAAAACTAGCTTTCATCCGCGGCTTCGCTCGCGTTAATTTAGAATTTGACAATCAATTCGGGTTGTACTCTGTTTGTTGATGGCCGTTGCAATCATGATTTGAGTGGACCTGTCCAGTCAGTGCAAGCATTTGTCAGTTATCGTGTAGCTCGTCTTATAACTCAAGGAGCTCAACGAAACGACGAGCAATACCAAAGAAAGGACATTTGGGGTCGCTTATAGTACTTAAACTGCCAGACAGTCGTGGGAAAAAAATAAAATAAAACATCTGACCCACAAGGTCCTCACATTCACAATAATTAAATAAAATTAACAATAATTTACATAACGAATGTCAAAAAAAAATCAACATTAAATATCACAATTATAATAAAAAAGTGAAATACTTAACAAAATAAGTATTCATGTCACATAAAATAATGTAAAATAAAGTAAAAAATAATAAAATACTGAACTAAGTATTCATGTCATGTGTCCGAAATTTCGACATTCACAGAGCAAATTTCATTGGAGCAGCTAATTGGCCCAAGCCTTTTTATCTTCGAGATAGTGATTAACATGATAGTAGGCTTTCAGGCATATCTTCCGTTTTATAAACGATTTGAATTTATTTAGGCTTAGTGTTTGAATATGGCTCGGAAGTTTATTGTAAAAACGTATACATTAATCTAAACGTACCCCCTATTTTCTTGAGCCTCGTTGAACAACAAATTTGTGTTTGTTCCTCGTATTTATGTTGTGGATATCACTGTATTTTTTAAACAAATTAATATTTTTATGTGCGTACAAAAGGTTTTCATAAATGAACTGAGCGGGCACAGTAAGAATATTAATCTCTTTAAATTTTTCTCTGAGGGAGTATCTTTTTTTTTTTTTTTTTTTTTCGGTTGGGAAATCATCAAATGACTTGATGAGCGGGAGGGAGTGTCAGACTTTTACTGACTAAAACCCATCCATGTTCCTTCATCGCCCTTTGTGTTCCGGGGCCACGGTATCTCTTTCGAACAGTCCCGCAACCCCGGCAGGCATCGGTCCTTGCGGACCCCTTCCTTTTTGCTGACTCTCTTTGAGGCGCGCGTGGAACACGAACGCGCCGTCGACACGGCCTGTCGTCATGAGACGGACGGACGGCGAGCTAGCCCATAGCCCACCGTCCACAGGCCCGCGCCTACGGTGGCCGGGGGACACGTGGTGGCCCCCGACGCCCGGGGCGTCTCCCGCGGTGGCCGGGACGCTGTGAGGTTCTCTCCCTCTCACGTTCCGCCACCTCCTTCTCTAGCATTACTGCTTCGCAGAAGGAGGTGACGGCGTCCCATTCCGTCTCGCTCCGGACCATGGCTTGCACCAGGGCCGGACGCGAGAGGTCGCCGCCACCAATCGCCGCTTCGAGGACACGGCGGTGCTCCGCCCACGCGGGGCACACCTCCACCGTGTCCTCCGGTCGATCCTCGCAATGGAAACACCTGGGCGTTTCCTCCCGCCCGATTCGGTGCAGGAACCTCCCGAAACAACCGTGTCCGGTGAGGACCTGCGTCAGGCGGAAGGTGAGGACGCCGTGGCGTCTCTCAAGCCACTCCTCAAAGAGGGGACTTACCGCCACTATTGTGGCGTGCCCTGCACGGGGTTGCGACAGTCGCTCTCTCCATGTCGCCATGAGATCATGCCGGAAGTCTGTCCGCTGCGCGACAATTTGCCGCGGCAGCGGAGTTTCCCCCCGGCGTAGCACCTCCGCGCGCCATTCGTGCGCGCGAGGACAATTGCCTCCAGATCCCATGGCGGCAATCCGGCAAGGAGGCACGCCGCCTCACGGGAGACTGAATGAGTATCTGGGACTTAATTTTTAAATTGAACGAATTGCCCTTTTTTGTAAAACAAATTTTGTCTGAATATCGGCGGCATTACCCCACAAAAGAATACCGTGCGACATTACGCTGTGGAAATAACTAAAGTAAACTAAACGGGCAGTCTCTAAATCAGTTAAATCACGAATTTTTCTAACGGCGAATGTTGCAGAGCTAAGTTTTTTTGATAATTTGTCTATATGCGGGCCCCACTGCAGCTTGGCATCCAAAGTTATGCCCAAGAACACTGTGCTATTTTCCGGTTTCAACTCTTCATCCTTGATTTGTACAGTAGTTTCCACTTGTCTTACATGGGGTATCGTAAACTCAATACATTTAGTTTTTTTTCTCATTTAGGAGTAGATTATTCACATTAAATCAATTAACGACTTTTGCCAGGGCGCTATTAACCTCGTCCGTAACTATCTGCTGACGTTTGAGTTTAAATAAAAGAGAATTATCATCTGCAGACAATACTATGTCATGATTATCCTTCATGAGGTAAGGCAAGGCATTTATATAAATAAGAAACAAAAATGGGCCAAGAATTGAGCCCTGGGGTACCTCCATTCTTACAACGGCACCGGGAGATCATTTCCCATTAACATCAACTCTCTGAATTCTATCACTCAAATATGAAGTAAGAAGATCCAGAGAGGCGTTACGGATTCCGTAGTGGTGCAGTTTCCTGATTAATGTTTCATGAAGAACGCAATCGAAAGCCTTAGACAAATCGCAAAAGATGCCCAAAGCATCACATTTGTCCTCCCAGTCATTATAAATGTGTCCTAAAAGTTCAACACACAGTAGTTGAACGACCCCTTGTAAATAAAGAACTGTTTATTATGCAATAACTTATGTTTATTAAAAAAAAATGCATTTGGTCTAAAATTAGTTTTTTTTACTAAATGTGGGTAGTACTGAAATGGGTCTATAATTGGTGGGGGTCTGATGTACTACCCATTATTGTATGTTCTTCTATTTGGCGCTAATACGCTTAAATTCTGGTCATTGGACACACGCGAACAAGCTAATTATGGGAAAAGCATGGCTTTTCCAAATGCACCTCTGCTACCTGCAATGTTCAAGTACAAATTCGTCACATGGATGATACACGACCAAGAGAGTCCGATGATTTTACCCCAGGCCAATCTTCAACAGGCGTACCTTGAACGGGGCGTTTCCACTCTTTTCTTGAGGTGTTCCATGTATAACAACGAGGGACTCGAAAAAGGCGGTTTAAGTGGTTTTAGGAGGTGATGAAATCTTTTCCTGGAAATTACGTGCATTAAAGAAAACACGCTGTTCATTGTCTAAGTGTACGGTAACGGTACGTAATACATGTGGCACTGGACGTTTCCAAATACTTTTCCCTTAGAAATAACATTCATTAGTTTGTGGACCATTAAACGAAACACGCGGGCATCTAAGTCATGTCGGTCAGTAGTTCTTTGCCCAGGCATAAACTCTTCTGTTATTTCCTTCCATGAGAGATTGCAGGTGAAAGTCACGAATAGGTCTACCTGCCGTAAGTGCATACATAGGCGAAAGCGTCTTCAGTATATTCATGCAGATAGCGTAGAGGGAAGACTAACAATTCTGCTTAAATCGTTAGGGTTTATATTACCAATTTCTATCCGCGCTAATCGCATCTTGCAGAATGTAATTTACAGCTCGTAGTTTTTTCTCGTTATAAAAAATGTAACGAAGACGTTCGCTATCGACTTTGACGTACATATCTACTAAAAATTGGTGGAACAGCTGTCTTGACCGTAGAAGAAGGTTAAAATCATTTTCTCGAAGCATCATATGTGGTAGGCGTAAAAATCCATACCTACAGGAAACTTTCTTATTGGGAACCGGCTGTTTCGTAGTGGGGTTAATGAGTGGTATATCAAAATAGTATCCCGGCTGTCCCTAGCTGAACATTAACGGGTACTGCAAAGCATCGTAGAACTTATGAGTATCGGTTCCGCGTGTCAGGGTTCGTAGTTCGTAACACTATATAGGTATCGTGAAGAGAACTGGCCGCCACTCACTACAACAGCAACTTTATTATAAACTTATAACGTTCAAAATCTCCAAATTTTGTTTTACATAATTATCATATTCTGTCATAATATCGAGTAGGATACCTACTATAATAATTGAATCACTCTCTCTTACATGACGTAAAATAATAATTATGTCATAAGTATTGTATTTTATAATGTGTATTATTCCGAATGTTTATTTATATAAATTGTTAGTCCTAAAACATTTGCTCTAAAAGTTAGGTTTTAGTGACAGAAACGAATCGCTGTAAACCCGACTCCAAGTAGTTTTGTCTGCTCTATCCCTAGAGGGTAATTTAGAATCGCGTAGGCGCGGTGAGTCGAGGCGGCCCGCGATCTGAGGAGCAGGTGGTTTTGAGCGTTAAACACATCTACACATCGCGTGGGACCGCCGGAGCCTCGCAGCGTCGGAACCGTGACAGAAATCCTGTTTGCTGCATGTTACTTGCTCGCTTGCATGCGAGGTCAGATAGGCAGTCGTTCCATGTAAAATACTGGTATTCAGCTGCATCCAGTTAGACTGGAAGCCGACCCCAGTATAGTATCGAAAAGGCTAATGCAGATGATGAGCTAACGACAATGAACAACAAAAAAATCTTCGATGGTCATTCTTCCACAGAAAATCTTAACACCGCGATTCAGAAAAAAGGACATCAGTACAACGCCAACTATCAAGAAAATTGTGAAACTGTTGAAATTATGCTACTAAAACGCTGTATTAATACTCGCCTTACAAAATGTATCTCCTATCCAAACTAATATTATTAATTCGAAATTGAGTTTGTTTAATTACTTTATCCCTCGGGAACGGTCCTTTTTTTTCTGGATGAAACGTGTAATTTTTTTTTGTATCCCTTACAACGTACCTATGTGCAAAATGACATGATGGTCAGTTCAGCGGGTCAGGGCGCGAAAAGCAAAGCTTTACTTTAAAATCTATAATATATTATCTATGTTATAGTTAGGAGGATAAAAAACCAGTCTAAATCACAAAATGGGGTACAAAAGGTACTTCAATATAAAAAAAAGTCATATCACACTACAAAAGTTTTTCTATAATAATTTAGTTCAATCGTGATACGTAAGACACGTGACGCCACCTAATACCAAAAGCACGTTATTGTTGTTTTCCTCGGGAACAGTACTTTATTTCGGGATGAAAGGTATCCTATGTCCGATACAGTACACCTGAAAATATATGTGCAAAATTTCAGGATGATCGGGGGTTGGGCGTGAAGAGGTTACAAACAAACAAACAATCTTATTTTCGCATTTATAATAATTTATTAAATATAATAATATATTAAAGTATGGAAGTAAAAAAACATATTTAACCTTTTCTTTGTCAACATGTCATCCTACCGAGTTTCAAACTCGGTAGGATGACATATTATACATCATGATTATACATCATGGTTCAGTTTCAATGACAGTGCATTTTTATTGATAAAAATATTTATGTGCTTCTACACGCAGGATTGTCTCCAGATCAAAAGTCACAAAGTTTACCTATCCGTTTGTTAAAAAAAGTTTTTATTAATCATCTTATTTCGATTTTGAACTTGTAAATTGAGAGGTATTAAAAAAAAACTTAGTTTCCAAGAACTCTATAGATGGCGTTGAACTAACTACGATAGTTGGTGCCAAAGCCAAAACGCTTGGGAAAAAAAACATTGCGTCACGTGACATACGCTCGTTGACTGACACTTTCGTTTGCTTAACCTTCCGAATATAACCTAGTTTTCTCGCGCTTTGTTAAAATCAGTTTTTTTAGGCTCCGTTCCTTGCATTAACGTACTAAGTTCAGCGCCATCTATCCAGCGACTAGGGAAGAGCTAAAAATAAAATCCCTCATTGAGGAGACGTTTTGCACTGATGTTTTACCTTTTTTAGACAAAAGCCTGTTTCCTCATTAAGTATAGTAAACTCATCATATACATTATTAATTAAAGACTATTAAATACACTTAAATAAATAAACTATTAACAAACTGTAAAAAGGGCATCGAAAAACTCCTCAACGCTGTCAGCTGGTAATGTGCCCAAAAGACTGGCAGCGTTGCCACGTTGAATGGCAACACTTAGCCTCTGGTTAAGGTAAAAGCCAGCCCTTGGGTTAAGGGGAGCGTCAACTAGGCGTTTCGAAATTTCTTTAAACAGCCTATGCACATCAAACCCTATGGCCCAAGAGTTTCATCTCCAAACGGCTCGAAAATATAGTTTCCACAAAGGTTTCTATATTTACGCCGTTTGATCTTTTGCCATCTGATCATCCCAATGTGTGCCAAGCCATTGGGTTTTATAACAACAGCTGGAACGCCGATGCTGACAATAGCTCGTCGTATATGTCGTTTATGTTCGCGTGTCGTGCAAACCGGCCCGCAATTCGGCTGCATCACAGGCTGTGGTGACCGAGTTTGTTGACAGCTTCACTACAGTGACAACGATGAGATGAACAGCAGGCGGCACCTAGGCGTAAAGAAGCAGCGAGGCGGGAGATCGTAACATTCGTAACATCAAACAATGTGCCTATGCTCGTCGACGGCAGTGTGTAAAGCCAAAGACCCAAGTTGAACTTTGACCCCGACCGATGTCCATGACATGTATGTCAACACATAATTTTGCAAATGATTAAGACCTTGTAAACACAAATGCTTTATTATCGCTCACTGGATTTCAGACTCTGGTTTCTGCAAACACAGATAAAAATCAAATCATTTGTCGAGCCGGGATCTGCTCTGTTGGAATCTCAATTCATAGCTGAATGCTGAGTGTTGAAAATCTAGTGCACGATAAAAATCTTAGCAATAGCGAGCTCTTGAAAAAAAACAAAAAAAAATTTCAAAATTAATTTAACCATTTTTTGCTTTTTTTTATAACCAGTAACGAAAACAAGCTTATACTCGTACACTTTTAGCATACATAAAATATCTAATGAGTATTCATACTAGAGAAATAACTATTCCGTGAGCTAATCTTATACAGACTAAGGTTTTAGATTGAATTAGGGGTGCCAGCACTTGAAGTTACTGCAATCTATCAATTAATTTCTTTAGTGGATTTTTAACTTTATCGATGTATCATTCGGTTCATGGTTGATTGGGAAAATTTGACAGTTTCGGGTAGCTTAATGTTCTGGCGTCTGTACCTCATGTTACTGTATTGGATTTAACACTGAACTGTTATTTCAGACATATCTTTATGCAATGCAATTAATACTTTATTTGTAACAAATAATATCGTTATAATTCATTTAAAGTATACTTACATTATAATTATTGCTGTCTGTTTACGTTGTATACATAGAATAAACACTGAACTAAGAATACAGTCCAAAGGTTTACACTTTTCAATTTTCATGAACACCACCAAAATAAGTACCATGATAACCCTGGACCGACCAAAAAGCCAATTCTAGCCAAAGTCTTTGTAGCACTGAGGAATGTTTTAAAGCGGCTACCACTAGTATAGGTCCTGTGATTCCTCGTCTGTCTGTACTTTTCTTGTTGATTATCCGAGCGAAGCTTGAGTGTGCCGCTAGTCTTTTATAAAGCGCTGTCACATTTTGTTTAATCATTTTTAATGTTCGTCAACACAAGCATCATTGAATCGTACCTGACCTTTTCTACATAAGACCCTGAAATTTGATAAAACTTTGCTACAACTTAAATATTTGTCCTTCTTTGCTTCTCCTGGCAAATCATCAGTATCGTTTTCATCAGTAGTCCTAGTCACTTCATCTTTGGGAAACTTCGCTTGAATATCATCTTCTTCATCTTCCTCAAAATCTTTCGTGTATTCTAGGCATTCACAGACCCAGCCATCGTCGTCGGCGTTACTTGGAATAACGCAGTTTGACAATGTGTTCAATATATTTAATGAAAATATTATTAGACAAAATAAATTGAGCTTCATGACTGCTTGACTAAAGATTGCTTCCACGAATGAATTTATAAATGGGCGCCGTGACATTCATAGTTTAGGAGTTGATCCATATACAGGATGAACTTTTCAAGTGGGAGTTTATGGCCAAATCCGAAACTTCGAGGAATAGCGAAATACTCAAAAGAGTAAAGACTCTTTTGAGTATTTTTAAAATACATCATTGCATTTCTGGAAAACAAAATTCCCATACCAGGAATCGGTTCCGTTGATTTTGAATAAGAAAGTACACTGTATTATTGCACCATTCGATAGTGTCGCTAATAGGGATCAAAATCTGGGAAGTAATTATATGTGCCTAATCTAAGGAAAGGGTTTATATTTATTTAATACGAAATAGTATGCAAATAGTGTAATGAACAAAACGACGAACAAAATCACTATTGGCGCCAACTCATCTGTCAAATCACACTTCACTTTATTTTTTACTTTCGCCTTCAACCGTAATGAGTTATTAAAATTTGAACCATGTTGTGAAGATGACCGCACTGCGGGTGGCATCAAGGACATTTATTTGAAATGTAAAAAAAAACATAAAATTTCGATTTCAAAAACCTTTTTATTGTTAACATTATATATGTTAACAATAAACATGTCATACTATAGAGTTAAAAAATATACACATGGTTCAGTTTCGATGACAATGCATTTTTATTTAAATATTATGTGCTTTTACACCTAGGATTGTCTCCAGATTATCCCAACTCATCAACGGTTAATAGCATAGACACGAAATTTTGAGTAGGTAAGTGAGTGATAGGTCGTTCTTTATTTATCATTATAAATAAATAATAATTGATGTTTATTTTGCAAGTAGGTTTTTACAAACACTTATACACGTCATTTTTTTAAACTAGATGGGGCCGGTGTTTCTTACCTGACTACTCTGAGAAGAAACAGCCGAAACAAACTCAGACGTCATAGTCTCTTTTGAAGTCTAGACATAATTTTGCTCTTTACATGAGGACTATGCAGATTAGTGTCTGATATGTTTTTTTTTGAAGAAAGATCCACACAGATTTGAGTGGACCATTCAGTGCAAGCATTTGTCAGTTATCGTGTAGCTCGAGCTCAACGAAACGATGAACAATACCAAAGAAAGGATATTTGGGTAGGTCGCTTATAGTACTGAAACTGCCAGACTAAACTAAAGTCTGCCAGCTTGGCTAGGCCCATGCCCAAGGTATCGTCCAGACAAAAATAATCGGTAGTAGAGTACAATTCAAACGGCTTATAAGATCATAAAGCGCTTTCAGTGGAGCACGCATGCGGCGTCTAGCGGTGACAAGTAGAATAAAGCGATAGATTATAGCACTAAAACCGGTGTAATGCGTCTCGCTTAATACTTCGCGACCCAAAGGTCGTTTCGTTCTTTCTTTCGTGTGTTTAGTGCCTAACCTGGTGTCAGAGTTTTTATGCCACCCATAGGCCACTGACTTGGCTTTACATGCCATCAAAAAATATATCTCAGGCATGCTGGTTTCCAAATGATGTCGTAAGCGCCGTTGAATACTCGTCACTTACGCGTTTTGGTCAACACATCAATTCGTTACGTTACGTTACGGTCGAGTTTTCTGACATGGTACCCCGTGTATGGTACCGATTATGTAGACGTGTTCACGTCAAAAATCTTCTCAAAGCTCACATAGCTCATTGTTAAACTTCTTTAACTTTACGTTTTATCTATCTATCGACCGCGACTCCCTCGATTCGGATGCAAGAGCGAGCGATTCAAGTTTCGCGCCCGTAAGGTGAAAGCGTCAGGGTCAACGACTTTGACTTTGAAAAAGTTATTCCTCGACCTTTATGAACTTGGACGGTTGTATTGATGATTTTGATGATTATAATTCTGTAAGTACATACGTTTTACAGTCGCGAATAATATTTTAATCAACATACAACCTAGCACTGGCCTGAAAATTGCAAAAAACGTAAAAAAATTAGAATTTCGCGGGCTACCCTGGACCATCAGCACCTTATGGTAGCGGTTCGCGTCGCGACAGAGACAAGCGCCCGAGACAGGTGCTGCCCCTGACCAGTAGTCTCTCGTGTCGCGCTCGAAAAGTACGTGAAAAAATGGCTGCTTTATCTGACTATCAACAGACACTCCGATACTGAATGAATTGTAGCTTTGGTTGTGGGGGTCGGTCTCGACCCACAGTACATGCAGAAGAGACCGAGACACTTGTCGCGGTCTCCCGTCTTAGTCTCCTGTCTCGGTGTCCTGCTTATGTCGCGACGCGAACTGCCCCCTTACCAGAGCCAAAGGCCAAAATGACACTGGCGCGAGACGGTCGGACGACCGTCTATTGCACCAGTTCCATTTTGACGTTTCGCACTTGGCGTTTGGAACCCGGAATCCCGAACATTACCGAATGTGACACTACCGAATTGAGCCGAATGACATATTCGTATTCCGTTCGCCTCGCCCAATCACACTTTTCGTAACGCATTCACCAGCTTACTGCCCATGTCAAGCGTGCGTAAAGAAGTTTTATTTAAAAAACGAATGTGCTTTAGACCACACGACTGAAGTAAAACTTCGCGCCACAATGACATTTTCGTAACGTAAACTTCGCACTTTTCGTAACGCGTAACGCGTTCGTTCACATACATTCACCAGCTTACTCCCCAAGTCAAGCGTGTCTAAAGAAGTTTTTCTTCAAAAAGTTTTTATTATTCTTATAATCGATTTTGAACTCAGAAAATTGAAGAGATGTTTTGCACTAAAATGATGTTTTACCTTTTTTAGACATATGCCTGTTTCCTCATTATTAGAGTAAACTAACTATATACATTATTAATTAAAAACTCATAAATAAACTAACAACAAACTCTAAAAGGGCATCGAAAAACTCCTCCTCAACACTTTGCCTCTGGCCAGCCCTTGGGTAAAGGGGAGCGTCAACTAACCGTTTCGATATTTCCTTAAAGGCTATGAGCACTCGGACCCCACGGCCCAAGAGTTTCAACCTCAAACGGCTCGAAACTATAGTTTCCACAGAGGTTTCTATATATTTAAGCCGCTTGTAGTACGCTTGTAGATAATTGATTTATCAACAAAAATTTAAATATTGATGTCTACGGTTCTATCGAATTCAAAATTAAGATAACATCTAGTTTTCTTTTTACTAACTCTCAATTTTTTTTTAAATAAGTAGAAATAAACTTACTCAGTTTCAAGTTTAAATGTCGAATTTTGCGATTTTTCTAAATAAATATAAGAATATTTAATTTTAAAAAATCAGAGGAGTAGTTATTGGGGCTGAAGAGACATCAAATGGCTCCCTCCTTGCACCAAACAGCCTGTATAACAAAGCTAAACATCGGGATCATTACCATTTGCATCTTTAATAAAAACACCTACTAATATAAAATCTGGAAATACCAGTCGGATTAGAAAACTTCTTTTTGTGTTTGATAGCCCGATTTCTGAGGAAGGTTTTAGACTATTTAACATCACACAAGGAACTAATTAAATAAGAAACGCCCGGTAAAACCGCGGGGCACTGCTACTTTTAGATTAAACTTAGATAAAATCCCACATTTGACAGACGTGTCATTAAGATCTACTAAGATCCGTAATCTAGAAAAATACAGTCACTAATCTTTATTAAATACTAGCGGCCGTCACACGGTTTTACCCGCGTTCACTCCGTTCCCGTAGGAGTACGGGGATAAAATATAGCCTATGTTACTCAGGGTGAATGTAGCTTTCTAATGGTGAAAGATTTTTTGAAATCGGCGCAGTTGTTTTTGAGTTTATTCATTACAAATATACACACACACAAACACAAAAATAAAAAAATACAAAGTTTTCCTCTTTATAATATTAGTGTAGATAGAGTTGAAGTCACGATCCAATTGAAGGTTAAGCTACTCTTGCCGAGGTTGATCCATGGATAGGTGACCATTCGTTACATATCGAAACTATTTCGTGTCTCGGAAGTACGTCATTTGTGGATTTAACAGTCTTTAAAGGAGTCAGTGGCCCGAAAGTCTGAAAACCAGTCTTGCCAAGGAGTATCGTATTGCCGAATAACTGGGTAATGAGGTCAGATAGGCAGTCGCTCCATGTAAAGTAAGTACTGGTATTCAGCGGTATCCGGTTAGACTGGAAGCTGATCCCTACATCGTTGGGAAAAGGCTAAGTATAGATGATGAAGTGAGTGCTTCTACAGTTTAGAACTAGGGTCTAAACTTTATAGGAGAACTTTTATGTCACAATATTATTTTGCATAACAGCGGATAGCACAAACCTCATTTCGCAGAAAAACGTTTGGCAAACACTAATTTATATAATACATTCAAAACTCATAATTTTGTAAGTTAGAATCATCTTTAAGCATACATTTCATATCCATAAGAAAAAAACCAGTAGAACCATCATTTCGCATTTCATATCGATAGTCATTAAAAAGCAGAAAAACAATAAATCAAAGCATCAATCATTATAAAACAGTTGATTGTGAATGAAGAAGCTATGGTCTGGAACTCTAGAACAAAAAACATATTGCAATGACGGGGAGAACAAGTGCCTTTCGGCTTTCTTAAGGGTACTTTTACACCTTGTACTCGTATTAATCTTACTCTTATAGACACACAAACTGACACGAACATCACATCTAGGCTCTTTTTTATCTTTGTTCTAAATTCAAATTAGTTTAACATTGGTAATATAAAATATCGCATTATACAAAATAGTTTTGAAGTGGTCAACCTTGAACATGATTTAAATAGGTAAAACTTTCAAATCCAGGGCATGTGTATTTTTATTCACATAGATCAATAAATTGTAGTTTGTAAATAATATACATGTCAATGTCAAAACTACTTTTGACCGGTCAAAACTATTTTAACAATAACTAAGATTTATTTAGATAGAAACTTATTAGGTTGTTAGGTTTTCATTTGTGACCCTTTGAAAAAAAACATGTAATTCTAGGTCTAGGTAATTAGAACTGAGGCGTTCTAAAACAACATTTTGAATGCAGAAAACGCATTTTAACTTCACGGTTTTGACTGATTAAGAGTTTTGACTGTAACATACACATTGGATACAAATATGGAGAGGAACAGAAAGGCCAAAAAAACAGATGGATAGATTGTGTGAAGAGATGAAAGAGAAAAGACTAAATAATGCCGTGACGTCAGTACAGGGGAGAATGGAAGCAGAAAACGTGTTTCGCCGACCCCAAATAAATCGGACAAGGCCAGGAAGATGATGTTAACTGAATTCAAATATAACTGTTACTATTTTCACGAAAGTTTACCTATGGAAAGTGATCGTAGTATTTTGACTGACATTGTTATATCGTTCGACATTATTATTTCTATCTGTCAGCGAGCAATGAAGCACAGTATCCTTGGAGTTAAATTGCTGATCGTATAAGGAACTCGATACTTCGTTCCAAAATTCAAATTGCCGATGCATACGGTTGCAAAGCTCAAATGGAACTGGGCTAGCCACTTCTGTCGCATGCTGGAGGAGGTATGGGCTGAATTAACCTCACGATATGAGTCCCAAACATCAGCAAATGGCAACACGGCAGGCCCAGAAAGAAATGGCGGGACGAAGTCGACTCTTTTCACGAGGATTGGCAAATAACAGCACTGGATAGGGATAAGTGGGAATAGGGAAGGGAGAACTTTGTCCTGCAGTGGGACACAAATGGCTGACACTAATAATTATTTTGGGCATTCATCTTTTCATTTATAAAAAAAAACCGGCCAAGTTTGTGGTCGAACATGCACAGTGAAATTTTCGTTGTCGGATTGGATGTTTTTTTTTTCTAATAATAAACTTCGATGTTCTCCCATACGGAATGTATTGGACAACATGTTCTGCAAGTACATCATAAGTTTTTCCTCGACTTTCAGGAAGGACGGAATCAAGTTATCTTCGTCTTAGGATGGAACAGAATAATTGCTCGCGTTTTGTTTTCATATTCCAAGTACAAGTATTTTATTTATGAATGAAATCAAGCAAGCAAAACCACTTACGGCCATTTTCAACAACTTACTGTTCGGTTTCGGTAGATTGTTATCTCTGTCTGTTTGACATTTTGGTTACAGACGGTTAGAAACAAAACGTCAGATTAAATCTTTCTTTGATTTTTCTATGAATCAAGTGACAATGAAGTGCCTGCACAGACGAAGGACTTTTTGTGCGATCGAGTCTGTGGCGCACAAAATGTCTGCATGGCATACAAAAAGTCCGTGGCGGATTTTACGGAGACTCAACGCACACGACGCACATCTTCATAGTACATTACATCCCCCACTAACGAGCGTAGATTGCAAAAAGTGCGCCGGCTGCGTTAGCACGTGTTGGAGCAAACGATCTATTTCTTCGCGCATTTTTTGTGCGGCACGGAGCGGCACGATCTGCCAGAATGACACGGACTTTTTGCGCGTCATATGCGTTACTGCATATAATTGCTTGGGTTCTATTAGTTCTATTGGTTAGATGAAAATTCACAGACAAAAAAGTGCGTTACGGATAGTCTGTCGTCTGCGCAGGCCCTTAGGAGACGCGGATAGGATATTTCAAGCTAACTTTGTTTATAGAAACACCGATAGCTGCGAGATGTGACATATTAACTGACATACGTGTGCGCCAGACTGGCAGCGCGGTGCGGGGTGCGGTGCGGGTGCGGCAACGCACGCGGTTTGCCTGGCAAGACTGGTAGCGCGGTGCGGCGAGCGGCGCGGTATCGGAGATCCCCGCTCCCGCCAGGGTTACCAACTTAGGGGTTTTCCCCCCAAATTTAGGGGTAAATAAGAGGGATGTGATTTTTTTTAGGGGCGTTCTAATTTTAGGGGATTTTTTTTCATTTTTTTTATTTATAATTGTAACCGTAGGCGCGGGCCTGTAGACGGGGAGCTATGGGCTAGCTCGCCGTCCGTCCGTCTTATGACGACAAGCCGTGTCGACGGCGCGAAGAAAAAAAAAAGGGGATTTTCAAGTAATTATGGGAATTTTGACTTAGCTTGAGGGGTAAATACTTTTAGGAGTTGGTTACCCTGGCTCCCGACCTTCCCGCCCGCGCCCTCACTGCGGCCACTTGTATGAACGAGCTACGGCTTGAGCTGCCCGCGCGCGATTCGCGTGCGGCCCGCGCCAATTAGCCCGCACCGCAGACCGCGCCCGCGTGCCCACTATGGACACTCCAACTGTGACACGTGCCAACGACACCGCGCCGCCAACCCGCGTCAGCCGCTTGCACCGCACCCTGTGCCGGAGCTGCCCTGGCAGGTGCTAGCTACTGACATCTTCGAACTTAATGGTAAACAACATCTATTGGTGGTTGATTCGAAGTTATTGGAGATTGCATTATTACCCAATTTGCAAAGTGCTATGGTTGTAGCTGTATTAAAAAATATGTTTAGTCACTTTGGGATCCCGCAAAAGGTTGTGAGTAACAATGGGACACAATTCTCGTCACAGGAATTTAAAACGTTTAGTGAAAAGTGGGGATTTATTCATGTAACGAGCTCGCCGTTATATCCACAATCAAACGGGCTCGCTGAACGCAATGTACGTACAATAAAAGCATTGCTGACTAAAGCACGTGACAGTGGTAAGGAATGGCAGCTGGCGCTACTGAACTTCCGCAACAGCGCCGTGACTGGTGAGCAGTACTCGCCGGCGCAGCTGTTGATGGGGCGGCGGTTGCGGTCCAGACTGCCAGCCAGTACGCAGGCACTGCGTCCAGCGGCTGTGGACGAGCCCGCGCTGAGAGCTCGCAGGGAAATGATTACCCAGAGCACTAAAAGAAATTATGACAGGGGTACTCCGATCCTACCACCGTTACACCCTAATGAGCCGGTGCGAATGAAAAATTATAAACAGTGGTTAAGATCAAATATGGTAAAATTGGCATAAGATAACCGTTCGTACTGGGTTAGAGCAGGATATGGACGCTTGTACCGTCGAAATCGCCAACATCTCATGAAAATACCAAACACAAAAAGTCATGAACACATACGTAATGCAGATAGGATATCTTGATCTAGATGATTACAACAGTAACCTGTACTCAAGTCAAGTGGCGCCGGTGCCGGTGCGCCAGCCCACCCCGCCGCAGCCGCGACAGCTCGTGCCGGCGGCGAGGGCGGGGCTTACTGTCACTAGAAGTGGCAGAGTAGTAAATCCGCCTAACAAACCAGCGCGCGAGACGATTCGTGATGACTCTTGAAAACAACTTGTAGACATAGCTTAGAAGTAAGATGGGCCAACAATTCTTCAGACGGGCATTGTCACCCTTCTTGAAGAAGAGTACCACCACATCCCTGCACCATGCCTGTGGCGTTTTTCCCTCGAGTATGACGAAATTAAACAGCTTCTGAAGGGCCTTAAGTAGCGGTTTTCCACCTGCCTTCAGGAGTTCGGCCGAAATTCCGTCATGATTCCGTCAAAATTGCGACGAACCCCCCTCTCTAAGTTAGGGGGTGCATCAAAAAAGTTTAAATTTAAAAGTTGTCCGTATTCTTACTCGGAATAATAAAAATGTTAAACGGTTCAAAAATTTTCCATAGGAAAAAAGTTATGGCCAAAAAACAGATTTTTGAAAAACCGCACCCCGCCGTCCCCCATGGACGAATTCCGCCCATTCACGAACTTAACCTAAGTTTTGACCCTTACGATTTTAGGGCCAAGTTTGAAAGCAATCGGTGCATCCCCTCAACCGACGATCGTGTCCAAGTGGTAGGGCGCGCTTGCGTTTCCGGTAACGATATTATAATTCACAAATTAATTGTTAGATGGCGCTGATTGTTGCACAATAGCGCCATAAATCCACGACATATACATACATAAATATAAACTTTTTTACCGGTCGTTGATTTGGGTTCTAGGGATCTTATCTAGACCCCCTATGGTGAAATTTTCGAAAAATTCGACTGTAGGTGCAAGACCAATAGGTAGATTTTTTCTCAGGAAATCTAACTATACTATAAATATCGCACATATGGAAAAAAAAACACTTGCCGAATACACAATCTAATTCTTTATTTTATAAGCAACATTTAAAAATTGAAAATGGTTTAATCTTTCTGAACACACATTGAGCCTGCTCTAACACGATTATCAGGACAAGGATCACCATTGATGGCAGATGTAGCAGACGAGGAAGGATTCAATTCTGATTCGTTGTTTCCTTCGTTCACATTTAACACTTCACTAGGATAACTCTTAGCAATCGCAAATAATGCAACACAAAGTAATAAAACTTCAAGGTTCTTCATTGTGTCTGTTTTCCTGGTCAGTTCAAGGTGTACTGGCAATCTAATGTTAGTTACGTACTGATACTTGTTTATCTTTACCATTATATACGAGTACATGAGCAAAAACTTCAAAGAGTTTTTTGCCTTTTTATGGGTTATTATGGTTGTTAGGGTGAGTTCACAGCCACGGGTAATACGACGCCTTGCTTTTTTTCGTGTATTTTTTGTTTCCCGGCAGTCACTGTCTCAATACTCATGTACACTCCGTGGCTAAAAGGTAAGGGTCAGTTTTCAGCGACGCGATAATAGTCTATTTCCATTACAATAGTACTATCATCATCAACTTCCTGCCCTTATCCCATGTTACTTGTGGTCGGCGCAACACGTTGTTTTCGTGTCGGTTACCCAGGCCAGATGTTGTCGAAAATGGTCATTTGAATCTTATAGATAATTAGTTTTACGGCTTCTATAATTGTTGCGCTCATTTTTAAATTTGTTGCGTTTATAGTTTTTTAATTATTTCACAAAAACATTTCCTGCTAGGTTACGTTACCCCAGCCAGACCTTTTTCTTTCTAATGGGAATATTTAAATAAATACTAGCTATAAAATTAGTTGTATAATTGAAGTAAATGTTGTGCCTTATTTTGTATTTGTTCTTTCATCGGTTGCGAAGTTATTCGAGATTTGCTGGGGTAACGTTTTTGGTTTTGCTAGATCTTTGAAATGGTTAAGCGGATTCTTATCATATTTTGTACATGACTTCTTAGGAATTAGTTTAAATTTGTTCTGCAATAAAAAAACTAAAATAATGCATAGCTTAAAGGTTATTTCATTAAAAAGAAAAACACTTCAATTGGTCCCAGCACTCTCAATAAGAAGTATAAAGACTTACTTTAAATGTAATTTTGAAGCTTGTAACTGCCTTCAAATGTATGTGAAGTTTCATTAGTATCCTGTAAGAATTTAACAAGTTATGATGATATTCAGTTCTTCACGAGCACGGTCTTGATGCGCGCGGTGTTATTTGGCCACTGGATTGGATATATGAACTGAATGTTATGTCAATTATTAGTTTTTTAGTTCAGTAGTATATCAGTAAAATTTCAGCGTAGTACATTGGATAATTAATGAGATAATACGATTAAAGTCATTAGGAAGTGAATGACCGTGGTAACCCGACCAAGTTTAGGTGGTTACGAAAAAGCGAAAACGCCGAACATTATACTATCTTTTGAAATGTTTAGTATGATACACCTTACAATTTCGGTACAGACGCGTACACTGTTAAATACATAATAATATCTGTACTATGAAAACATTATTATTATCTTCCAGTTGCACAAACTTATCAAAAATCACCGATATAACATGTCGTTCGGTGGGACGCGGGAGGGGTGGGGTGAAGGGGTAATACATTGTTTGCAATTGCTTATCGCACTAAACATGCTCCATAATCACATAATTCATCTTGTAGAGTGCGCGTGCGCTTCGGCAGTTCCGTTTCCTGTTTTTGCAAATATTTATCGAGTGCGTGAGAGCTATTATGTATAATAATAAGTGTGGCGAATTACTGCTAATGTGGAGTGCTTCTATTGATGATCATAATTATGGTGCGGGCTGCTTGATGAATTCACGAACAAGATAAGCTTGCATAATGTAACTATAGAAATAGTAGCAAAATTATTATTAATATGTACATGTTGATAGGTACTTATCTAAAACTGTATTTTTTTTTAGGTTTAAATATTTGAATGTAGGAACTTACTTATTATTTTCTTTTTTTTCGTACTTTGTTATTACCTGGACTGGAATTCTCAACAATGATAATGACATATTTATCCTTCGCTACATATAGTACCTATAAAACAAAGTCGCTTCCCGTTTGTCTGTCCCTGTTTGCTTAGATCTTTAAAACTACGCAACGGATTCTGAAGCAGTTTTTTTTTAATAGATAGATTGATTCAAGTGGAATGTTTTTGTGTATACTGTTGGAGGTTGATACCTTCATGGTATATAATCTGTCACATAGTGACTTTGTACGTAGGCATGACAACAGTTCTCAATAAAATGTCTGACGACTGAAACGTGTTTTCTGTGAATAATAATGTATGCAATCGCAAGTAACGCACTGCTAACTCTGCTAGACACTTTCCATCATATACATTGTCAACATATGACTTGAAACTTGATTAATGAAATTCATGTCATAGCGACCGATTAAAAAAAAATACTATCTGTAATTTTAATCTGTGATTGTTTTTAAGTATAAGTTTATTAATACTTTAAAAGTTCAATTGAAATGATTATTTTACCGGTCAATAAACATTCTTTAATAATCATGTAGTTTTTTTTAAAACTTGTGTACATGTCTGTACTAAATTTGTAACACTATCCTACATATTTTAGAAGATACCATAATGTTCTGCGTTTTCGCTTTTTCGTAACCACCTAAACATGGTCGGGTTACCACGGTCATTCACGATAATACGATTAAAGTCATTAGGAATGACTTTAATCGTATTATCTCATTAATTATCCAATGTACTGAGCTGAAATTTAACCGATATACAACTGAACTAAAAAAACAAATAATTGACATAACATTCAGTTCATATATCCAATCCAGTGGCCAAATAACACCGTGCGCATCAAGACCGTGCTCGTGAAGAACTGAATATCATCATAACTTGTTAAATACTTACAGGATACTAATGAAACTTCACATACATTTGAAGGCAGTTACAAGCTTCAAAATAATGTTTAAAGTAAGTCTTTATACTTCTTATTGAGAGTGCTGGGACCAATTGAAGTATTTTTCTATTTAATGAAATAACCTATAAGCTATGTATTATTTTGTTTTATTTTTTTATTGCAGAACAAATTTAAACTGATTCCTAAGAAGTCATGTACAACATATGATAAGAATCCGCTTAACCATTTCAAAGATCTAGCTAAACCAAAAACGTTACCCCAGCAAAATCTCGAATAACTTCGCAACCGAAGAAAGAACAAATACAAAATAAGGTACAACATTTACTTCATCTAGACAACTAATTTTATAGCTAGTATTTATTTAAATATTCCCATTAGAAAGAAAAAGGTCTGGCTGGGGTAACGTTACCCCAGCAGGATTTTTTTTTGTGAAATAATTAAAAAACTATAGGCGCAACAAATTTAAAAATGTGCGCAACAATTACAGAAGCCGCAAAACTAATTATCTATAAGATTCAAATGACTATTTTCGACAACATCTGGCCTGGGTAACGGACACGTTGTTTTCTTCCATTCTCCCCTGTCAACCGTCACGCTATCATTTCCTTCTTTTTCTTTCATATCATTCCTCACACAATCCATCTATCGGTTACTTAATCTTCCTCTCGCTCTCCATCCGTCAACATTTATATTCATCACTGTTTTAGTCAGATGCGATTCGTCCCTCCACATCACATGTTTTAACCAAGATAGTCGATTCCCTTACAATATAATACAATAGTACAATAACACAATTTAAATGAAACCTCATTTAATATTTCAAACAATTTAATATCGTAACGCATGTTGACAAGGAAGCGACATTGTTGGGCGAGGATCTACACTGAGTATAGAACCCACGGGGGCCTCATGCTCTTGAAACTTTTCTTTATTAACTTCACTCGGAAAGCCATTAGTAACTGTAAATAATGCAACACAGAGTAATATTACTGAAAGTTTCTTCAATTTGACTGTCTTCTTTTTTATTTCAAAGTGTTCGGCGATCGAATGACCACATCCTAATATTAATTTGTTCATTTGTCTTCTATTGTAATCGTGCCATGACAGCAATTTCTGTTTTTTCTTTTGTGGGTTATTACGCCGTTTATACACGTGGAAGTAACGATGAGATTTGATGTATTATAAAAAAGGGCCTATAGTTGCTGCCAGTTAAGATAGCAATAGCGGTCATTGCCCTTTCCCTACTATATTTACGTACGAACCAAAACAAATGAACCATGTATCGTTTTTCATTAGAAAAAATGTTAAGATGACGATAGATGACGATTCAAGAGTTAAACAGGCTTATTTTTGGATTTCAAAGTTAAGAACTTTAATAAATGTAGGTGGGTCAATGACCTCTGTTGCGATCTTAACTGGTAGTAACTATAGACAAATTGTTTTAACATCAGCAATAACGGTAATGGAATAGTCAACAAGCCTAAAGTAAAAAAAAACAGTTTTTAAACAAGCTCTCTCAATATAGGCGTTACGTAGATATTTAAAAGGTTTCTGTTACTGTCAGCGTGTGTCATCCCACTGCTTGGCAAAGGCCTGTCCCCATGACTTCCAAATTCTTCGATCCAGGGCTAAAGTGTTCAATTTTTAACTCTTGCTCGCGTTGATGTCTTTTGTACATCATTTCGAACCCTCCACATATATTTTTTTGTCGGTAACAAAAAAAACCTGTTGTTTCCCACAAAATTGCAATACCTACAAGGTCGAAATATAGACACATTTCGACCTTGTAGGTGGGTGCGTGCGTGGGTATGCGGGTGGATGAAAAAAAATAAAAAATAATTAATAAAGATTTATTGTTTTGTCTGCTCCTAAAAATGTATTCGAGAAATGACAACACTGCCTAACCGTCAATGTTGTAGCGGGAAAAACAGGCGGTAGTTGATAAAGCATGGCATTCGGCCGAGAGGAGTTGGTTCATTGGAAGAAATTGTGGTGTTAAGACTAATAGTCGAATCTATGTCTGATAACTGATAGGTGTTGTAATTATTGCATTTTGTATAAAACGTGAGGTAATCTAGTGTGTGTGTGTTTTACCATGGAGTTTCTTGCCGGTTCTTCTCCATGTAGGCGACCAACCCGAACCGTGCACCCTTGTCGACGTTCGTAAGTGCCCATCCAGGCCTATGTGGAATAAAATACTTGGATTTGAATATACTCAGGAGTTGATTGGAGCTACAGTGGTTTTATTACAATCCCATTGGACAATATAAGTTTAGTTTTATTTTTTTTATTTACATAGGAAAAAATTCTGTGTTCAGAAATATGTACTGAATGAGTTGGTAACCGTTTGTGCGTCGATGTCCCTTCCACCCTGTTTGCGTGTAAAACAAATGAGGTTTTCTTTTTGAGGTATTAAAAAAAATCACGTTTCCAAGAACTCCGTAGATGGCGTTGAACTGACTACGTTACTAGGTGCCAAAGCCAAAACGCTTGGGAAAAAAACATTGGGTCACGTCACATACGCTCGTTGACTGACACTTTCGTTTGCTTAAGCTTCCGAATTTACTCTAGTTTTCTCGTGCTTTGTTAAAATCAGTTTTTTTACGTTCCGTTCCTTACAGTAACTGACCAAGTTCAGCGTCATCTATCCAGGGAATAGGGAAGAGCTAAAAATAAAATCCTTCATTTACAAAAATAAAATCTGTACAAATAAATAACATTTAAGTGTCTGTTTGTAAAATACCTACTGATATCAGATTATACTGAAAGCCGACCCCAACATAGTTGGGAAAAGGCTAGGCAGATGATGATGAAGTGAATGTATGAGAAAGTATGTATGGTACATATAACCTTTTTTTTAAGTTTTGTCTGGCTGTCGATCTGTCTGTCTGTCTCTTGGTTCCGGCTAATCTCAGAAACGTCTGAACTGATTTTGACGGGACTTGGGGGAGAGATGTTGGTGACAGATCTGGCAAGCCCGTTGCTAGGGGCTTGTTGTTGATGGTTGGCTAGCGACTACAATAATTAGAAAATAAAAAAATAACGTAAAGCCGCCCGGCTTTACGTTATTTTTTTATTTTCTAAGTATTGTAACTTATTTCTTGTGATCCAATTATTATACCCAATTGCACCGTTTACTGTCTTTGATTTGGTGCCTAATATTGGTCCTTTTACTGGGAGATAGCTGGTATTATGAGTCTACTTTTATTTTAGAAAAAAGATTAGGGTTCCGTGCAAAAAAAAAAAACCCTTGAAATTGTTACCAAAATCCGATTTAAACAAAGAAGTAACATTTTTATGGTAATGTCACGCGAACGAAGGCCGCGGGGCTTTAAATAAAGCTTGAAATAAGTGTGATTGGCGTCTCTAAACTGTGTGAAGCGACCCTTTTGTGACTGTTTTGTGATGAATCAGTCTACGTGACGTCACTACCAATTAAATTAGTAGTCGCTACTTGTACTTGGAGGAAGCAACTCAGTGATATAGGTGGACAAAACCGGTTACCACCAGGAAACAAAACCGGCTGTCAGTGAAAACAGCAGTGGCCCAGTGTAATCGGCCGTGAGCAACTACAGTCGTTTTGGTAAAGTGGTATTTTTGGTAAAGTAGACTTTTTGTCTGTTATGATGTTAGCCGTGTGGTACCCGGCAGAGTAGAATAGAACCAACCCATTACACTCACGGGTGTCGTATAAGGCGACTCATGTCTGAGGCAGAACACCTTGCGCCTCCGTAGACCAGAGAATAGGCAGCAGCGTTTTCTGTTAGTCTTTCATCACTGCGATCTCCAATCCGCCTGCCAAGCGTGGAGATTACGGCAAATTCCTCCCATCATGGGAGAGGCTTATGTCCAGCAGTGGACGTTATGGGCTGTTGTAGTGTAGTAGACTTTATATGCCTAAAGGGTCTAAGCTACCGTCCACATGGCGCTCTCCTTCACGACATTTTACAGTAAAAAGTTAATATTATTATTCTTTAAAGATGGTAAGTAGACTTATAAACTAAGCCCCACAAACCATTGCAATGGTTTGACTGTGGGTTCGGTTAGACGCTAATATCGTTATATTGGCGAGTCCCAGTCACAAGGCCTAATAACTTGAGAAAGTACTGTAGTTGCATTCAACTACAGTACTTTCTCAAGTTATTAGGCCTTGTGACTGGGACTGTTGCTTTGTTTTTTATTTGTATTTTTGACATTCAAAAGTGCCGTAATGGTCTAATTGAAATAAATGCTTTGAGTTGAGTTTGAGTTTGAATAACTTAATGTTCTTACGGTTTAAAACAAAATGCAATATGAAGCTGCGTTGTGAACCCAAAATTTTACTCCAAAATAATGTAATGAACGCCGTGTGAACGGGGGTTGAGGGTCATATAACCACCTGCCGGGGTTGCGAGACTGTTCGAAAGAGATACCGTGACCCCGGAACACAAAGGGCGATGAAGGAACAAGGATGGGTTTTAGTCAGTAAAAGTCTGACACTCCCTCCTGCTCCGCCCAGAGCGGGAGAAGTCATTTGATGATTTACCATCCGAAAAAAAAAGGGTCATATAACTAGGGTTTGTAATTATCAAGTTAATTATTTCCTTTTAATATTATCGGAGAGTTATCAGATTAAATAACCATGCTAATTCATTACTTGATTTTAGTGCAGTGTGCGCAGTGGCCCAGTGGCCAGGTAAGATACTTCTTGGTAAGACTGGCAGTCACTGCTGTCTACTACTATCAGGAAACTGTCAGTCGGTCAGTGACTGACTACTTAACGACTGTCAAAGATCTACTGTTGACAGCCGAGACCAATGGCTTAACGTGCTTTCCATGTAATGGGTGGTCACCTATCCACGGATCAACCTAAGCAAGCGCGGCTTAACCTGAAGATTGAACCGAGCGGCTACTATTATACGAGCTCCACAAAGTTTCAATACAGAAAAAAAAGAAAAAAAAACGCTTCCAGAATAAATTCATTTTAATCTCTACGAACACAAGTTGAGCCTACTCTAGCTCCGTTTTCCGGACATGGGGCCACGTTCAACATCTAATTTAAAGGTGGTTCTTGATTATTCCCAGGATTAGCCGCTCCTTGCATGTCCATACCTCCTGTAGACACTTCACTAGGGCCGACCACTCTCGCTATAGTGAACAGTGCAATACAAAATAACACTGCGAGGTTCTTCATTTCGAATGTGTGCCTTTCTAAATTCAAAACTGATGCGGTTATGATTATCTTTTTATTTAAATATTTGTAGGCATATTTTGACTGAATGGTGATAGATATTAGATAATGATGATGATGATGATGATGATGTGTTGATGTGATGATGTGATGATGATAGGTACAAAGAATATAAGATTTATACCTAAGTTTTTGTTTCTTCATTTTCAACAGACATATATATACTGCGTTGGCGATTTAGTTTCCAAACACGCAAACAAATTTTTTTTTCTAGAAGTACAAGTAATATAAACGTAAAGTTCAGTTTGCACTACCAATTTAAACATTTTCATGAGTTATTTATTATAATTTAACTGACAGTTTTAAATGACTAATTAATACTATTCGTCATTTTGAAATTGATTAATTAATACACACTGGGATAACTCTGATATTCGTTTAAGTGGAAATAACATCAATCAAATTGGAAACAAATATTTGAATAAACTATATGCCAACACATTTCTGAGCAATTTTCTTGCTATTTCGGGCTATTATGTTATTTACGCTTCCTAAGTGATTTTGTCACTTTATAACGCATTATTGCTACGCACCTACTAGCTTTAAAACTATTACCTGTTGCCACCTACCCACACGCGCATATTATAAATGAGTCTATAGGTACAAATAAACAAAATTGAAGAGTCCGTTTGTAATTTCAAAATAACAGTTTTTTACTTAATGCATATGAAAGTAAATACGGTACTTATAACAAAAACACTTTTTTTTTTAAATTGTGTGTCTGTTTGTTCCGGCTAATCACCAAAAAGGCTGGAATGATTTTAACGGGACTTTTATTGGCAGATATCTGTTTTTAGAAAAATAATTAGGGTTAGGGTCTGTGTCTGGGTCTGCGTGTATGTGAGCTGGCTCTGCCCCACGGCACACTTTTTTCGGTGATTTTGTAGGTGTATAACATATCTGTTTATTAGAATATCATTGGTGAGGGTGCAAAAAATTAAAACACTTGAAATTGTTAACAAAAGAAAAATTAAAAAGAAAAATTTAAAGGAAGTCGTCTTTCTTGGTATGGACATTTAATGAGGAGGGATAAAACGCAAGCTACAAGTGATGGATATTAATGTAGATGGTTTGAGAGGGAAGCCAAAGAAGATGGATGTATTGTCAGAGGAATGATATGAAAGAGAAAGGAGTAAATGATGCCGTGACGTCTAACAGGGGAGAATGGAAGAAAAAAACGTGTTGCGCCGACCCCGAGTAGAATGGGAGAAGGGTGAAACACGATAATGGTGATACACCAAATTTATAGCATAAGCTATGTTACAATTTTGCCAATTCTATGGTTATCAATTACGATATCTTCAGAAACACAGATAAGGTTCAATCGAGTAAAGCCTCGAGCACACTCGTTGACGACTATGACCGATCTTGACGTAGTAGTTTTCCAATCAGGGGTTGGTTTAACTCTTGAAGCTTTTTTCTTCCTTGGCATTGGTAAGGGAGACCCGGTTGCAAGAATGAACATCAAACACAAAAGGAGAACTGCGTATATGTACTTCATTTTGACTGTTTTCTGCACTGATACACTTATTTGTTAATTGAACAGTTTAAGCACACACAATTTTATTCCCAATCAACGTGGTAATGCTACCAGCCTTTTAGGTACCCACGACAGCGACTATGATGGAGCTACTTTGACGCCCAAGTATTCTTTTATAGTTTAATATTTTTTGAACACTACAATATGTAGGCACTAAGACAGACTTAAAGATTAAATAGCATTCTGAGTAGGAAACACTGCTTTTATAGGTCTTTACTTTTTGCCTAATGAACAAATAACAAGTTAAATCCAGACGTATTTTATGATTGGTGAAATAATTTATGAAATTCTCGTTCCGATGTTGTAATCCTAAAACTTGATTTGATTGAATAAAAAATGCAGACGAGAAAAATGTTTGATGAATAAATCACAGAGCACGGGATGTCACCTGGCATTAACTAAAGGTCAACATTACATAACATGACGTCACGCCTGTTATATCAGAAGGATAAGGCAGAGGTGTAACTAATAGTACACTCTTTCATTAATTATTTGTTATGTAATTGATGACGAGAGTGTTGCCATCAACCTGACGACGGGTCCCGGGTTCGAATCTCAGTTGGAGCAAATGTTTGTGTGATGAGCATGGACATTTGTTTCCGAGTCATGGATGTTTATATGTATAATAAGTATGTATTTACAAACAAAAAAGTATATATGTAGTACATCAACTATCTGGTGTCCACGACACAAGCCTCGTTGCTTAGTGTGGCACTAGATGGTGCTGTGTGTTAATGTCCAGCGATATTTATTTATTTATCAATCGGACAATCCAGACTCCGTGGCTGCTACTAAAAAAATCCTGATGGAAAAACTTCTGTCAAGGACTGCCTTCAAACCCGTTTGTTTCTATGCCGATTACATCGCAAATATACCAATCTTCTGAACTCGTTTTCCATCCATATGTGCATATCTATGTATCATGTCACACATATTTATACAAATAAATGCATAAAGATTCATTTATTTTTTCTTTAGCGCTTATATGGGGTCACGCTTGGTTTGTATGAAAAACGTTAACGAAGCTGCTTTTTGCAACAGATTCCGAGGCTTCTCTGTGCTCTGTGTACAGACTGTACATCAAGCAACCCGAAACTATCAAATCCCAGTCAACCTTGAGCCTAATGCTTTAGCGGTAAGGTTGAAAATCTGTCATAGAAATTTGACTGATTGTAATAGTAACTTGATGTGCTGGTGGCGTCTGTACTTATAAAACTGCCATGGAATCAGTTTCATGAATTCGATGGCTAAGAAGCCCACGGTTTAGCTACACGTTTGGCACTATCGCTAGTGTCCGTCAATTCCTGTAGTATGCGCCCCACTAAAGATACATTTACCCATTTTTTGCGGAACAGCACCACATTGGCACTCCAGACTACAATCGTCTATAATTAAAAGAACCGGTGTCCTGAGTCAGCTAAGACACTTCCAGGTTAGCCACAGCAAGTCATTACCAACGTTATAATCCTCCTGACCTTGGCTTAATTCATTTGGGGTCGGCGCAGCTTGTCTTTTTCTAAGTAATCGTTTTATAATTTACAAGTTTTTGGATTAAAAAACAGAATTAGATTGCAACTACCAAATAAAAAATGTGTCTAGATTGAACCTGTTTTCGTTAAAAGCTAAGGCAAAAGAAAAAAGTTAAGACTTATACGTAACCTGTTTTCTACCCAGAATACATTCAAATTGCACATTTGTGTGTTCATATTAAATTGAATACATATTACAAAAAATCATCATCATCACTTCAGTCGAAAGACGTCCACTGCTGGACATATACCTCCCCCAAGTGTCGCCACATTGACCGGTCCCGTGCGACTCGCATCCAGCGGATCCCCGGAACCTTCACCAGGTCATCGGTCCACGTGTGGGAGGCCTTCCAACGCAACGTTTTCCGGTTCGCGGTCACCGCTCCAGAACTTTTCGGCTTCATCGGCCATCCGTTCTGCGAGCAATGTGTGTGTGTGTTACGAAAAGTATTAAACTAATTAAAGAATAACAAAAAAGTAAGGAATATACTTGAGCGTCTGAGTAGCTTCTCTACATTACGGTCGTGCCCAAAAAGAAGTAGAAGAATACAAAAGACTGGCACAATTGCCACGTTGAGTGGTAATAAATAATTGTGTGTGCTTGAATTGTTTAATAAATAAATAGTGTTTCAGTGAAGAAAACAGTCGAAATGAAGTTATACGCGGTTTTCCTTGTGTGTTTAATGTTCAGTCTTGCAGTAGCTTTTCTATTACCAAAAATAGTGGAAGCTGTTACTTACGAGAAACGACGCCCTGACCATACTGGGGAATCCGATAATCTAGTCGAAACGTGTATTGACGGCTTTACTAGATTCAATTATATCTGTGTTCCTGATGATTAAACTCAGTATAGAAATAATATTCTCTTTTTTATTCTGTTTTTTCGGTATTAAATGTCATCTGCCTAGCCTTTTTACAACTACGTTGGGGTCAAAAACTGTTTTAAAAATAAAGAATAATCACGGAAGATTTCCTGTAAGTGACATTTGGGGTCAGCTTCCAGTCTAACTGCATGCAGCTGAATACCAGTGTTGTACATGGAGCGACTGCCTATCGACTTCTACAACCCAGTTAGTTAGGTACTGGGTTATACGTAATTAGGTGTTACATGCATTTGCTGTTTACTCAGAGTAAATTCATACGTAGGTAGCTAGACGCGAAAAGATACAGATTCCAATGTTCAATGCTGCGAAGGGAAATCCCATTTGATGCCTTGGAGTCGATATCTAATCATTGGAAGTTGTATCTTGTTACTACTAGCTACGTATCAATAGGCGAGACGACAAAAAAAAACTAATTAGTTCGTCAGTTAGATTATCAAAAAATATTTGACCCGTGTTTTTTCTTTTGTTACGCAAACCAAAATTGACGAAGATATGACGCTTTTAAAATTCTCAATACGTCACGCCTAGGTATAATTTTTACCTCTATTTTTCCCGAGTTTTGATGCGTTTTATCTTTGTCAATATTCATTGATTTACAAAAACAAAAATACGTGTCCATTAATTTCCAATACTCCAACTGACGGACTAAATAGATTTGCAATTTTTGATACTGTCGTCATGCCTATTTACGTTGGGTAAAGATAAAATGCCTTGCCGCGCCGGTTCAGTGTGCGCTGGCCTTTACTGACATGGAAATTAATCATAATTGGCAGAATGTGGGTGAAATAGTAGGTACCTACAACTCTGTCAACCCTTCGAAGGTTACAAGCGTGATGATATGTTATGTCCGTAAGCATAAATTGCTCCTTTTCCTCAACAGCGACAACTTGTTATGATAAAATATACTAATAAATGCAACATGACGTCACGTCTATTACCATGAAGGCTTAAACCGAGAAGTTCCAGATGTTAATAAAACTACTAAATTTACTAAATTTGTTCTATAATAATGCATAATTTGCGAAGGTGTTTTATAAACATGATAATTAGTCTTTATCCAAATAAATACGTTATTTATCACACGTATTTAATTTTGAACAAAGTTGCCCCATACATAAGTTTTAAGCGAACGAATCACAAGAATTTTAACGAAGTAAGAACTGGCAAAGAATCAAGCTAAGAATTCTAACTTTTGATAGTTCTAACTATTGACATATTTTGTAACTTCAAGCAATTACTAAACTACATATTAAAAATCATATCTTAAATAATGACTTTGACGGTTCTTACTTCGTTCAAATTCTTGTCTATTGCATAAAATGGTGGCATAAGTAATTACTTACTTAAACTTCAAGTAAGTAATTACTTTAACTTGAATATAGATAGATACTAGGGGAAGATACTAAACATGCGCAAAAGAAATGTCTTATTGACTCAGTGATATTTTATGGCAAAATTGACTGTACCGACTGCAAGCAGTTGACCCTTGCAAGTAAAATACGATTTTGTTCGCTCTGTGCCTTCTGTCATAATTTAATTTAAATGTCCTTATATTTAAATCAAGTTTCATTGCGCACAGCGAGCCAGTTGAGGAAAAAACCTGGCTTGTCAGGTCTTACGAACAACATAAGCAATAACATTGCCCGTTGGTAAACATGCGTACATATTTACCCTCTGTTTTGTTTTTATTCTTATATTTAAATCAAGTTTCGCCTCTACCAGTAAATACAAAAATCAAAACTAATCCTGATACACAAGAAAATACAATTGTGATAAATAGTACCGAGGCTGCTGTCAAAGAAACAGTATTGAAGGATGAATACAACGTTATTTTGGAGGATAAAAGTGACAATCATATGAAAAAAGTGAATATCCCTCATAACGTGTTCAAGCGATCAGAAGATGTACATGGTACTGAAGTTATTAAAGGAGGATGTCCCAGAAAAACAGTGAGGGTCGGATCGCGTTGTGTACGTACGGATTGACGATTGATCTGACCCATCACCATCTGCCCAACCTTATCCCAACTATATCTTCTAGTCTTACCGGATGCAGCTGAATACAAGCATGGTACTTAAGCGACTGCTTATCTGACTTCCACAGCCCACTTACTGGGTTTTTCAATTAAGACGAAATCGTAGACATCAGGACTGCACTATAAGATATTAGTACAAAACTTGAATATTCCAATCATATGCATGAAAACAACATCAAGCAGGTAACCCCTGAAGGATATGGCAGAAGGGTACCGATTGTATACCCACAACGTGGTGGTCTTTGTGTTTATAATATTTTAAATTGGTGATAGATGTTATTTTCATGAGTTGTTCTGAATCTTTTTTATTGTTATTCCTTAAAGCCGAGTTCGATGTACATTCATCATCATCATCAGCCTATAATGTTCCCACTGCTGGGACAAAGGCCTCCTCTCAATGAGAGGGAACAACATAGATGTACATTAATTTTGCGAAAAACTTTTATAAACATTTATTAATAAATGCTTGGTTTTCAAATGTGGGACGATTGTTTTATTTTAACCAATAGAATATTACTTAACGGTACAGGTTTCACAAGTCCATCCTTTCTAATGAAATTCGGTCACGGCGGCAATCTTTCTAGAGATTTTCGAAGTACGCAGGATTTTATCGCACTGAAGTGTCTACGCTAACACAGATGAACTCTCTGTTTTTTTTACTTTCATAGTTCCTTTAAGTCGCCAATCCAATGACCAATATAACCAGGGGGAAATGAGGCGCAGGTCCGACTGCTACAACGACTGCTGAAACATTTACAAAATTTTACTGAAATTGGTTGGGTGGTGTTGGAGATTAGCATTCAATGGTTTCCTGTTGAGAAATATAATATTTAAATGTAATATAGTCATACCTATTTTGGTATTGTATATGCTAATTAAATTCCAAATTTTTCCAAATTTTGAATTTTGTTCGTTGTTTTTATTCACATAATATTAAAAACCAGTTGTGCACAAAGACGCTTATGAAACTAGAAAAAAAAACCGTGAAATGAATCAATAAAAGCTGTCAAATAAATTATCCTTATCCTTACTTCCTTTCCTTACCTAATAATATAAATTAATATTATAAAATGCAAAAGTAAATTTGTCGTTTGTCACTGAACCGATCATCCAGTTTTGCATATACTCGTACGTTGTCAGGTGTACAGAAACGGGCATATATCTTTCATTTCGACAAAAAGTACTGTTTCTGAGGAAAACAATAACAAAGTTCTTATAATAATAGATAGCGCCACATGTCTTTCGAATAATGAATAAATTATATTGTAACAAGCAGAGTACAACCCGAATTGATTGCCAAATTCTAAATTAACTCGAGCGAAGCCGCGGCCAAAAACTAGTACAAAAAAGAAATACAAAATATAATATAAAAATATAATAAAATATTGTAAATCAGAAGCGGGCAACAAGCGGCCGGCGGGCGGACAAGTTACCAGCTGCTACCACTCGTTAGAGCCTATGCATGCAAACGGTGCGTTGCGACGCCGTGCGCCCCGTTCTGCGTATAAAAATCCATGAATAAAACACACGACGCTGCAATCAAACAATCAATAGTCTTTATTTGTAAACACAGGTTACAACAGTGTGCAGGATGGTACAATACATATTAAAGTTTCTCTATGTTTTGCCATTTGGCGTACAAATTTTGCCAATTTAGTAGTAAATTAATCTATCGGTAATAATATTATAAAGAAGTGAACGTTTAATTAGCAGAATCAACATCAATTTTAATAAAATGCATAGGTAATGTCAGGCAATGTCAATGTTAAATTAAATACGATAATGTCAATAATTAAAAACAGTCATGATGTCAATAAATTACTGTTACGAAAAATGTTTAAAATTGATATTGTCTACAGAACTGTTACAGTCGTCATGCTTTTATTGTCATGTTACGAGTATACAAATATCATTATGTCAAAGAGCTGTCATCAAAGTAGTCGCTATTTCTGTATTAAGTTTATAGTACTTAATTTACGTTCGAAATTGACCAAATTTAGATTTTTTATTGAGCAAGGTAACTTGTTAAATATTCTTTGGGCCATGCAAAAAGCTTTTCCTCAATAAAGCCGTACCTGCATATGGTACTTTATGCTCTTACTTATTTCTATCTCGTATTTTCTATGCAAGACACGCGCCGCGGCGCACGCACTTCGGACATGCTACCCGTGAGGCGAGGCAGGGAGTGGTGTATCCGTTGCGACGCCGCCGGAGTGGCACTGCGGCACTGTTCAGTTGTTTATGTGTCCATTCTGTTATAAGCAGACACCCTAAAATGATGCGTCATAATATGACAAGGCTCACAGAGTCACAGTCGTCTCAAAGTCTGCAATATGAATTAGCTTTTAAACCAGTTTATTCCCAACCTTCAAGGTGAACGGTTGCAAGGGTTCTTTTATAAGTTTACCTTCATCATCATTATCATCAGACTAAAACAGCCCACTGCTGGACATAGGCGTCCTCAATCGCACGCCATTCAACTAAAAGACACAAGTACAAGTACAAGTTTACCTTATTATTAAAATAATATTTTTTTTAAAGCTCTCGGGCAGGGGGCCCTATAAGAGTATGCATACCTTACTTGGGATCCCTTCTTTTTGCATAATGTTCTTTTTCCTAATATACTTTGGCATAACAGTGTTTTGGCATAATTTGTTTTGCCATAATAATACTTTTGCAATTTTTTTTTTGGCATGTAGTTTATGTTGGCATAATCATCTTGAAGGCTAATTTGTTTTGGCATAAATGAATTCTCATAATGTTACTAGGCATAATGACTATTAGCATAATATAATTTAGACATACAATTAACAGAAATACCGGAATCAAATTTTAGTTATTTTTATGTATTTATTTTGAATTAAAAATTAATTAAGTTATGCAACAAAAAAACACTAAAAAAATATAATAAATTATCATAAGTTTCTTAAAGCTGTCGCTAGATGGCGCTGTATCAACGAGTTCCTTCTATATTGTGATAGCGGGCTACTACGGAACCCTACACAGCACGTGGCCCGACACGCAGTTGGCCGGTTTTTTAAGCTAATAAGGTTTTGCAAGCAAAAAAGTGAGGCAGCTTTTTCATGTTGGTGTGTTTAAGATTTATTAACCTGACTGTACACTTAAACCGAAGTGTACCATGTTTTTTGAAAAAAAAATAGGGTGTGTCCAGTTGGTGAAAACGTAAACGTGATTTAATTTAATTTCACTATGTGGACACGCGTAAAAATCTTGGCGTGTCCAGATGACGAAATAATAAGTGATAATAATAGTGAGTTTCACCAACTGGACACACGTGTGTCCAGTCTTTCGTGTCCAGTTGGTGACTAACCCGTTTTAAGGACTGCCTCATGTAATTTTTGACATTCAATAAGTGCTGATTATTTATCAGTTTACCTAAATACAACTTCACGCCATTGAGCACAAAACTTCACGCGTGTAACCTGTAATCCCTGAAGGGTAAGGCAGAGGTGAACCTAGTACAGTACACCCACACTTTGCCTGCTATGTTTAAGTCACATGTAATAGGGGGCGAGCCTATTGCCACGAACCGGGCCTAAACCCAGACTCCGTAGCTGCTACTGAGAAATTGCTGATGGAAAACCCAATAATACTTTGCCTCACCTAGAAATCGAACCGAGGGCCTCATGCTTAGCGCTTGAGTCCACTAGACCAACGAGGCAGTAATAGTATAATCAGTTTAATTTGAATAAATGACTTTTGATTTCGATTGTGCGAAGATGCGGCATTGTATCGAGAGTGTATGTGTAAACCTCCCGCCCTTAAATAATCCAATCCCCCTCCCTCCCCTTAAAGTTTTGAAATTAACGAGATGGACTTCTGAAACCATAGCCTGTCAAAGGCCTCTATGACAATCTAACTACTTGGGACAATGATGACGTAACGTAAGCACCTAGAGTAGGGGTATCCAACATAATGTTATAGAGGGCCATGTTTAGAATTTTTGTAATCGTAGCGGGCCAAAGAAATACCAAGTGACCTCTAAATTTAAATAAAACAAGCTTTGCCCGACTTTTTATCGTGTGATTAGTGCCTAACCTGACAGAGATCCGTGGGGGCGCCCTTACAAGATGGTGCGGGATAAACTCCGCACCTGGGCCCCCCCACTGACGCAGAGTCTCCGGCCTGAGCTCGTGGAGGACGTGGTGAGCACTCTGTTCCCTACGCGGGGAGAACATCCCCCCCCGCCTATGGCTCCGCCACCTGCGATGCTGGAAGCGGACCACCAGGATGACGACGACGACACTCCGGAAGTGACTGGGGTAGACCTGAGAGTGGCGGTACGCAGGCTCAGTGCCAAAAATACCGCCCCGGGACCCGACGGCTTGCCTGGCAAAGCCTGGGTCCTGGCCTTGGAGGCTCTCGGGCCCCGACTATAGGGGCTCTTAAGCGCATGCTTGGAGAGAGGCCAGTTCCCGCTTCGTTGGAAGACGGGGAAGCTGGTCCTCATTCGGAAGCCGGGGCGCCCTGCGGACTCTCCGTCCGCATACCGGCCCGTGGTGCTGCTCGACGAGGTGGGCAAGCTCTTTGAAAGAGTCATTGCAAACCGCCTCGCCGAGCACCTTACGGGGACGGGGCCGGATCTTGCGGAACACCAATTTGGTTTCCGCAAGGGGCGCTCTACGGTGGACGCCATCATGCGCGTGAGAACCCTCACGACGGGGGATGCGGTGTGCAGGGGTGGGGTTGTCTTGGCGGTGTCTCTCGACATCGCCAACGCCTTCAACTCCATGCCCTGGAGCTGCATAAGGGAGGCACTCCGGTATCACCGGGTGCCGACCTACCTCCGTCGAGTGGTCGGGGACTACCTGACGGACAGGGCAGTCATTTACCCCAGTCGCAGTGGAGCATGGAACCGGCGAGAGATGTCGTGCGGTGTTCCACAGGGATCGGTTCTAGGGCCTTCCTTGTGGAACATCGGGTACGACTGGGTGCTGCGCGCCGACCTCCCTAGTGGTGTCAGCGTAGTTTGCTACGCTGACGACACGCTGGTGCTGGCACAGGGGGGGTCGCACGAGGCGGCGGCCGAAGCTATGACACGCGGGGTTGCGATAGTCGTTGAGAGGATCCGGCAACTGGGTCTCGAGGTGGCATTGCACAAGTCCGAGGCCATGTGCTTTCATGGGCCTCGGAATGCGCCACCTCCGGGATCCTTACTCACGGTAGGAGGGGTATCCATCGGTGTCGAGTCGACTTTGAAGTACCTAGGACTCGTCCTCGACAGCCGGTGGAACTTCGTGGAGCACTTCCGACGTTTGGCCCCCAAACTGGAACGGACTGGGGCTGCCTTCAGGCGGCTCCTGCCCAACCTGGGGGGGCCGAACGCCTCCTGCCGGAGGCTCTACGCGGGAGTCGTGCGGTCCATGGCCCTTTACGGGGCCCCGGTGTGGGCGCGTTCCTTGAGGCTGCGTGCAGCCCACTACCTGAACGCGCCCCAAAAGGTGGTAGCCGTAAGGCTGGCCCATGGGTACCGCACGATCGCCCGCGAGGCGGCGTGCCTCCTTGCCGGATTGCCGCCATGGGATCTGGAGGCGATAGTCCTCGCGCGCCTGCATGAATGGCGCGCGGAGGCGCTTCGCCGGGGGGAAACTCCGCTGCCGCGACAAATTGTCGCTCAGCGGACAGACTTCCGGCGGGATCTCATGGCGACATGGAGAGAGCGACTGTCGCAACCCCGTGCAGGGCACGCCACGATAGTGGCGATAAGTCCCCTCTTTGAGGAGTGGCTAGAGAGACGCCACGGCGTCCTCACCTTCCGCCTGACGCAGGTCCTCACCGGACACGGTGTTTTCGGGAGGTTCCTGCACCGAATCGGGCGGGAGGAAACGCCCGGGTGTTTCCATTGCGAGGATCGACCGGAGGACACGGTGGAGCACACGGTGGAGGTGTGCCCCGCGTGGGCGGAGCACCGCCGTGCCCTCGAAGCGGCGATTGGCGGCGGCGACCTCTCGCGTCCGGCCCTGGTGCAAGCCATGGTCCGGAGCGAGACGGAATGGGACGCCGTCACCTCCTTCTGCGAAGCAGTAATGCTAGAGAAGGAGGTGGCGGAACGTGAGAGGGAGAGAGCCTCACAGCGTCCCGGCCGCCGCGGGAGACGCCCCGGGCGTCGAGGGCCACGTGGTGGCCCCCGGCCACCGTAGGCGCGGGCCTGTGGACGGTGGGCTATGGGCTAGCTCGCCGTCCGTCCGTCTCATGATGACAGGCCGTGTCGACGGCGCGTTCGTGTTCCACGCGCGCCTCAAAGAGAGTCAGCAAGGGGAAGGGGTCCGCAAGGACCGATGCCTGCCGGGGTTGCGGGACTGTTCGAAAGAGATACCGTGACCCCGGAACACAAAGGGCGATGAAGGAACATGGATGGGTTTTAGTCAGTAAAAGTCTGACACTCCCTCCTGCTCCGCCCAGAGCGGGAGAAGTCATTTGATGATTTCCCATCCGAAAAAAAAAAAAAAAAAAAAAAAAAAAGGGCCTCATGCTTAGCGCTTGAGTCCACTAGACCAACGAGGCAGTAATAGTATAATCAGTTTAATTTGAATAAATGACTTTTGATTTCGATTGTGCGAAGATGCGGCATTGTATCGAGAGTGTATGTGTAAACCTCCCGCCCTTAAATAATCCAATCCCCCTCCCTCCCCTTAAAGTTTTGAAATTAACGAGATGGACTTCTGAAACCATTGCCTGTCAAAGGCCTCTATGACAATCTAACTACTTGGGACAATGATGACGTAACGTGAGCACCTAGAGTAGGGGTATCCAACATAATGTTATAGAGGGCCATGTTTAGAATTTTTGTAATCGTAGCGGGCCAAAGAAATACCAAGTGACCTCTAAATTTAAATAAAACAAGCTTTGCCCGACTTTTTATCGTGTGATTAGTGCCTAACCTGGTGTCCGAGTTTTAACCCGCCCGTGGGCCTCTGACTTGGCTTTACGTGACTAGACTGCGATGATGCAGTCTGCTGTCTGCTGCAGGTGAGGTGGGGCGGGTAAGTAAATACGGCGAGGGAGTAACTGACTTAAAGTTTTATTTTAAAACAATGTTCGTGCAATATTTATTGATGTCCTATAAAGTTTTGAATAGCTCACGGGCTGCTTAAAAGACCTGATGCGGGCCACCAGGTGGTCCGGAGGCCGAACGTTGCATGGGCCTTACTAAGAATGAGTGGGATTAGTTGACTAAAGAGCCATATTACGCAACCGTTATGAAATAGAACAATGATACACTAAAACAATTTTAAATGATTTCAAACAGAACAAAAGCAGTGTTCTTTACATTAGGTAAAACTTTATCACACTTAATCACAATCCAGTATCACACAGAGCACGGGAATGCCTCGGCTGCCGAGACAAGCTCTTCACCGTTTGTTCGCAGTAGAACAGCAATGCAGAAACTGACGGGTTTAAAGACGGCCTGAAAGCGGGTGTCTGCTTATCACACTTTTAGCGCTACGAAATTTCAAATTTATTTCCTAGTGCTTCTTCTAGATGTTCCAGTTTTAGCAAGTAACTGGATTGTGTAGGTCAGTTAGGCAGTCGGTCCATGTTAAATACTGGTATTCAGCTGCATCCGGTTTGACTGGAACTCCGACCAACATAGGTGGAAAAAGGCTGTCGCAGAGGAACAGCGAGGGTCGGATCGCGTTGTGTACCTATCCATCGACGATTAATGTACACTTATCACCGCAACCGCGTATCTCAACTATCTTCCAGTCTTACCGGATGCAGCTGAATACAAGCATGTTACTTAAGCGACTGCTTATCTGACTTCCACAGCCTTTAGCGGTCTTTGTGTTTATAATATTTTAGATTGGTGATAGTTGTTAATTTTTATGAGTGTAATGAATCTTTTTTACTGTTTTTCTATAAAGCCGGGATAGATGTACCTACTTTAATTTTGCAAAAGATTTGTAAAATCATTTATTAATAAATGCTTGGTTTTCAAATGTGGGACGATTGTTTTCTTTTAACCAACAGAATACTACTTTACAGTACAGGTTTCAAACGCTCATTAGATCCCGCCATCTCCTTCGAACCTAACCTGTCCGAGTCGGAGTGCCACAAGTTCGTCCTTTCTAATGAAATTTGGTCACGGTGACAATCTTTCTGGAGATTTTCTAAGTACGCAGGATTTTATTGCACTGAAGTGTGTAAGCAGGCAATAGCTAGTTAGTTACACATTTACAACATTTTATTGAAATCGGTTGGGTGGTTTTGGAGATTAGCATTTAATGGTTTCCTATTGAGAAATATAATATTTAAACGTAATATAGTCATAATTATTTTGGTATTGTTTATGATAATTAAATTCCAAAATTTTCCAAATTTTGAATTTTGTTCGTTGTTTTTATTCACATAATATTAAAAACCAGTTGTGCACAAAGACGCATATGAAACTAGAAAAAAAAAACCGTGAAATGAATCAATAAAAGCTGTCAAATAAATTATCCTTATACGTTGTCAGGTGTACAGAAACGGGCATATATGAAAGATATATGCCGACATATCCATATATCTCGACAAAAAGTACTGTTCCCGAGGTTAACAATAACAAAGTTCTTATAATAATAGATAGCGATACGAGTCTTTCGAATAATGAATAAATTATATTATAACAAGCAGAGTACAACCCAAATTGATAGCCAAATTATAAATTAACTGGAGCGAAGCCGCGGCCAAAAGCTAGTAAAAAAAAAACAAAATCTTAAATATATAAAAGAAGATACTGACTGACTGACTGACGTACTGACTCATCCATCAACGCACAGCCCAAACCGCTGGGTCCACAGATTCCAAATTTGGCAAGTAGGTTTCTTATGTGGTCTAGGGGTGCACTAAGAAAGGATTTTTCAAAATTCACACCCTAAGGGGGTTAAACTGGGCCCCAAAGTTTGTATGGGGAAACAAGATTAGTTAGACTATTTTATTCGAAACTACACAGGAGTGCTCCTATTGATAAATGAGTAGAAACGGGTTTCAGGTTTTTTCAGAATTAAACCCCTAAGAGGGGGAAATAGGGTCACGAAGTCTAAAAATCAATGCACAGCCCAAACCGCTGAGTCTAGAGATTCCAAATTTGGCACGTAGGTTCTTTACGAGGTTTAGGGGTGCATTAAAAAAGGATTTTTCAAAATTCACCCCCTAAGGGGTTGAAACGGGGGTCCAAAGATTACATGAGAAAATAAGATTAGTTAAACTAATTAGTTCGTCAGTTAGATTATCAAAAAATATTTGACCCGTGTTTTTTCTTTTGTTACGCAAACCAAAATTGACGAAGATATGACGCTTTTAAAATTCTCAATACGTCACGCCTAGGTATAATTTTTACCTAGTTCTGACGTCACGAGCCCCCACTCCCGAGTTTTGATGCGTTTTATCTTTGTCAATATTCATTGATTTACAAAAACAAAAATACGTGTCCATTAATTTCCAATACTCCAACTGACGGACTAAATAGATTTGCAATTTTTTGATACTGTCGTCATGCCTATTTACGTTGGGTAAAGATAAATTGCCTTGCCGCGCCGGTCCAGTGTGCGCTGGCCTTTACTGACACAGGACCTGCAGCATTAGGATTTTTTCTGTAGCGGCTATGGAGAATAGATTGTGCCAGGTTAACGGCAATAAGCTCGCTCCCTATCACATGGAAATTAATCATAATTGGCAGAATGTGGGTGAAATAGTAGGTACCTACAACTCTGTCAACCCTTTGAAGGTTACAAACGTGATGATATGTTATGTCCGTAAGCATAAATTGCTCCTTTTCCTCAACAGCGACAACTTGTTATGATAAAATATACTAATAAATGCAACATGACGTCACGTCTATTACCATGAAGGCTTAAACCGAGAAGTTCCAGATGTTAATAAAACTACTAAATTTACTAAATTTGTTCTATAATAATGCATAATTTGCGAAGGTGTTTTTATAAACATGATAATTAGTCTTTATCCAAATAAATACGTTATTTATCACACGTATTTAATTTTGAACAAAGTTGCCCCATACATCAGTTTTAAGCGAACGAATCACAAGAATTTTAACGAAGTAAGAACTGGCAAAAAATCAAGCTAAGAATTCTAACTTTTGATAGTTCTAACTATTGACATATTTTGTAACTTCAAGCAATTACTAAACTACATATTAAAAATCATATCTTAAATAATGACTTTGTTTGACGGTTCTTACTTCGTTCAAATTCTTGTCTATTGCATAAAATGGTGGCATAAGTAATTACTTACTTAAACTTCAAGTAATTACTTTAACTTGAATATAGATAGATACTAGGGGAAGATACTAAACATGCGCAAAAGAAATGTCTTATTGACTCAGTGATATTTTACGGCAAAATTTATTGTACCGACTGCAAGTGTTTGACTCTTGTAACATACGATTTTGTTCGCTTTGTGACTTCTGTCATAAGTATATTTAAATGTCCTTGCCTTCATAGCGTAGCAAGTTATGCAACTTTTTAATCTATTTTGTCAAATTCTACGAACATCATAAGCGATAACATCGCCCGTTAGTCAACATGCGTACATATTTACCGTGTATTTTGTTTTTATTCTTATATTTAAATCAAGTTTCGCCTTTGCCAGTAAATACCAAAAAAAATAAAACTAGTCCTGATGCACAAGAAAATACAATTGTGATGAATAGTTATGAAGCTGCTGTCAAAGAATCAGTATTAAAGGATGGAAACAACGTTATTTTGGAGCATAAAAGTGACAGTCCTAATATGGACACAGTGAATATCCCACATAACGTGTTCAAGCGATCAAGAAAGCCGCCACTAAGAGATGAAAATAATTTTACTGGAGGATGTCGCAGAGGAACAGCGAGGGTCGGATCGCGTTGTGTACCTATCCATTGACGATTAATGTACACTTATCACCATCTGCCTAACCGCGTATCTCAACTATCTTCCAGTCTTACCGGATGCAGCTGAATACAAGCATGTTACTTAAGCGACTGCTTATCTGACTTCCACAGCCTTTGGCGGTCTTTGTGTTTATAATATTTTAGATTGGTGATAGTTGTTAATTTTTATGAGTGTAATGAATCTTTTTTACTGTTTTTCTATAAAGCCGGGATAGATGTACCTACTTTAATTTTGCAAAAGATTTGTAAAATCATTTATTAATAAATGCTTGGTTTTCAAATGTGGGACGATTGTTTTCTTTTAACCAACAGAATACTACTTTACAGTACAGGTTTCAAACGCTCATTAGATCCCGCCATCTCCTTCGAACCTAACCTGTCCGAGTCGGAATGCCACAAGTTCGTCCTTTCTAATGAAATTTGGTCACGGTGACAATCTTTCTGGAGATTTTCGAAGTACGCAGGATTTTATTGCACTGAAGTGTGTAAGCAGGCAATAGCTAGTTAGTTACACATTTACAACATTTTATTGAAATCGGTTGGGTGGTTTTGGAGATTAGCATTTAATGGTTTCCTATTGAGAAATATAATATTTAAACGTAATATAGTCATAATTATTTTGGTATTGTTTATGCTAATTCAATTCCAAAATTTTCCAAATTTTGAATTTTGTTCGTTGTTTTTATTCACATAATATTAAAAACCAGTTGTGCACAAAGACGCATATGAAACTAGAAAAAAAAACCGTGAAATGAATAAATAAAAGCTGTCAAATAAATTATCCTTATCCTTACTTCCTTTCCTTACCTAATAATATAAATTAATATTATAAAATGCAAAAGTAAATTTGTCGTTTGTCACTGAACCGATCATCCAGTTTTGCATATACGTTGTCAGGTGTACAGAAACGGGCATATATCTTTCATCTCGACAAAAAGTACTGTTCCCGAGGTTAACAATAACAAAGTTCTTATAATAATAGATAGCGCCACGAGTCTTTCGAATAATGAATAAATTATATTATAACAAGCAGAGTACAACCCAAATTGATTGCCAAATTATAAATTAACTGGAGCGAAGCCGCGGCCAAAAGCTAGTAAAAAAAAAACAAAATCTTAAATATATAAAAGAAGAAACTGACTGACTGACTGACGTACTGACTCATCTATCAACGCATAGCCCAAACCGCTGGGTCCACAGATTCCAAATTTGGCAAGTAGGTTTCTTATGTGGTCTAGGGGTGCACTAAGAAAGGATTTTTCAAAATTCACACCCTAAGGGGGTTAAACTCGCGGGCCTGTGGACGGTGGGCTATGGGCTAGCTCGCCGTCCGTCCGTCTCATGACGACAGGCCGTGTCGACGGCGCGTTCGTGTTCCACGCGCGCCTCAAAGAGAGTCAGCAAAAAGGAAGGGGTCCGAAAGGACCGATGCCTGCCGGGGTTGCGGGACTATTCGAAAGAGATACCGTGGCCCCGGAACACAAAGGGCGATGAAGGAACATGGATGGGTTTTAGTCAGTAAAAGTCTGACACTCCCTCCTGCTCCGCCCAGAGCGGGAGAAGTCATTTGATGATTTCCCATCCGAAAAAAAAAAAAAAAAAAAAAGGGGGTTAAACTGGGCCCCAAAGTTTGTATGGGGAAACAAGATTAGTTAGACTATTTTATTCGAAACTACACAGGAGTGCTCCTATTGATAAATGAGTAGAAACGGGTTTCAGGTTTTTTCAGAATTAAACCCCTAAGAGGGGGAAATAGGGTCACGAAGTCTAAAAATCAATGCACAGCCCAAACCGCTGAGTCTAGAGATTCCAAATTTGGCACGTAGGTTCTTTACGAGGTTTAGGGGTGCATTAAAAAAGGATTTTTCAAATTCACCCCCTAAGGGGTTGAAACGGGGGTCCAAAGATTACATGAGAAAATAAGATTAGTTAAACTAATTAGTTCGTCAGTTAGATTATCAAAAAATATTTGACCCGTGTTTTTTCTTTTGTTACGCAAACCAAAATTGACGAAGATATGACGCTTTTAAAATTCTCAATACGTCACGCCTAGGTATAATTTTTACCTAGTTCTGACGTCACGAACCCCCACTCCCGAGTTTTGATGCGTTTTATCTTTGTCAATATTCATTGATTTACAAAAACAAAAATACGTGTCCATTAATTTCCAATACTCCAACTGACAGACTAAATAGATTTGCAATTTTTTGATACTGTCGTCATGCCTATTTACGTTGGGTAAAGATAAAATGCCTTGCCGCGCCGGTCCAGTGTGCGCTGGCCTTTACTGACACAGGACCTGCAGCATTAGGATTTTTTCTGTAGCGGCTATGGAGAATAGATTGTGCCAGGTTAACGGCAATAAGCTCGCTCCCTATCACATGGAAATTAATCATAATTGGCAGAATGTGGGTGAAATAGTAGGTACCTACAACTCTGTCAACCATTTGAAGGTTACAAACGTGATGATATGTTATGTCCGTAAGCATAAATTGCTCCTTTTCCTCAACAGCGACAACTTGTTATGATAAAATATACTAATAAATGCAACATGACGTCACGTCTATTACCATGAAGGCTTAAACCGAGAAGTTCCAGATGTTAATAAAACTACTAAATTTACTAAATTTGTTCTATAATAATGCATAATTTGCGAAGGTGTTTTTATAAACATGATAATTAGTCTTTATCCAAATAAATACGTTATTTATCACACGTATTTAATTTTGAACAAAGTTGCCCCATACATCAGTTTTAAGCGAACGAATCACAAGAATTTTAACGAAGTAAGAACTGGCAAAAAATCAAGCTAAGAATTCTAACTTTTGATAGTTCTAACTATTGACATATTTTGTAACTTCAAGCAATTACTAAACTACATATTAAAAATCATATCTTAAATAATGACTTTGTTTGACGGTTCTTACTTCGTTCAAATTCTTGTCTATTGCATAAAATGGTGGCATAAGTAATTACTTACTTAAACTTCAAGTAATTACTTTAACTTGAATATAGATAGATACTAGGGGAAGATACTAAACATGCGCAAAAGAAATGTCTTATTGACTCAGTGATATTTTACGGCAAAATTTATTGTACCGACTGCAAGTGTTTGACTCTTGTAACATACGATTTTGTTCGCTTTGTGACTTCTGTCATAAGTATATTTAAATGTCCTTGCCTTCATAGCGTAGCAAGTTATGCAACTTTTTAATCTATTTTGTCAAATTCTACGAACATCATAAGCGATAACATCGCCCGTTAGTCAACATGCGTACATATTTACCGTGTATTTTGTTTTTATTCTTATATTTAAATCAAGTTTCGCCTTTGCCAGTAAATACCAAAAAAAATAAAACTAGTCCTGATGCACAAGAAAATACAATTGTGATGAATAGTTATGAAGCTGCTGTCAAAGAATCAGTATTAAAGGATGGAAACAACGTTATTTTGAAGCATAAAAGTGACAGTCCTAATATGGACACAGTGAATATCCCACATAACGTGTTCAAGCGATCAAGAAAGCCGCCACTAAGAGATGAAAATAATTTTACTGGAGGATGTCGCAGAGGAACAGCGAGGGTCGGATCGCGTTGTGTACCTATCCATTGACGATTAATGTACACTTATCACCATCTGCCTAACCGCGTATCTCAACTATCTTCCAGTCTTACCGGATGCAGCTGAATACAAGCATGTTACTTAAGCGACTGCTTATCTGACTTCCACAGCCTTTGGCGGTCTTTGTGTTTATAATATTTTAGATTGGTGATAGTTGTTAATTTTTATGAGTGTAATGAATCTTTTTTACTGTTTTTCTATAAAGCCGGGATAGATGTACCTACTTTAATTTTGCAAAAGATTTGTAAAATCATTTATTAATAAATGCTTGGTTTTCAAATGTGGGACGATTGTTTTCTTTTAACCAACAGAATACTACTTTACAGTACAGGTTTCAAACGCTCATTAGATCCCGCCATCTCCTTCGAACCTAACCTGTCCGAGTCGGAATGCCACAAGTTCGTCCTTTCTAATGAAATTTGGTCACGGTGACAATCTTTCTGGAGATTTTCGAAGTACGCAGGATTTTATTGCACTGAAGTGTGTAAGCAGGCAATAGCTAGTTAGTTACACATTTACAACATTTTATTGAAATCGGTTGGGTGGTTTTGGAGATTAGCATTTAATGGTTTCCTATTGAGAAATATAGTATTTAAACGTAATATAGTCATAATTATTTTGGTATTGTTTATGCTAATTCAATTCCAAAATTTTCCAAATTTTGAATTTTGTTCGTTGTTTTTATTCACATAATATTAAAAACCAGTTGTGCACAAAGACGCATATGAAACTAGAAAAAAAAACCGTGAAATGAATAAATAAAAGCTGTCAAATAAATTATCCTTATCCTTACTTCCTTTCCTTACCTAATAATATAAATTAATATTATAAAATGCAAAAGTAAATTGGTCGTTTGTCACTGAACCGATCATCCAGTTTTGCATATACGTTGTCAGGTGTACAGAAACGGGCATATATCTTTCATCTCGACAAAAAGTACTGTTCCCGAGGTTAACAATAACAAAGTTCTTATAATAATAGATAGCGCCACGAGTCTTTCGAATAATGAATAAATTATATTATAACAAGCAGAGTACAACCCAAATTGATTGCCAAATTATAAATTAACTGGAGCGAAGCCGCGGCCAAAAGCTAGTAAAAAAAAAACAAAATCTTAAATATATAAAAGAAGAAACTGACTGACTGACTGACGTACTGACTCATCTATCAACGCATAGCCCAAACCGCTGGGTCCACAGATTCCAAATTTGGCAAGTAGGTTTCTTATGTGGTCTAGGGGTGCACTAAGAAAGGATTTTTCAAAATTCACACCCTAAGGGGGTTAAACTCGCGGGCCTGTGGACGGTGGGCTATGGGCTAGCTCGCCGTCCGTCCGTCTCATGACGACAGGCCGTGTCGACGGCGCGTTCGTGTTCCACGCGCGCCTCAAAGAGAGTCAGCAAAAAGGAAGGGGTCCGAAAGGACCGATGCCTGCCGGGGTTGCGGGACTATTCGAAAGAGATACCGTGGCCCCGGAACACAAAGGGCGATGAAGGAACATGGATGGGTTTTAGTCAGTAAAAGTCTGACACTCCCTCCTGCTCCGCCCAGAGCGGGAGAAGTCATTTGATGATTTCCCATCCGAAAAAAAAAAAAAAAAAAAAAGGGGGTTAAACTGGGCCCCAAAGTTTGTATGGGGAAACAAGATTAGTTAGACTATTTTATTCGAAACTACACAGGAGTGCTCCTATTGATAAATGAGTAGAAACGGGTTTCAGGTTTTTTCAGAATTAAACCCCTAAGAGGGGGAAATAGGGTCACGAAGTCTAAAAATCAATGCACAGCCCAAACCGCTGAGTCTAGAGATTCCAAATTTGGCACGTAGGTTCTTTACGAGGTTTAGGGGTGCATTAAAAAAGGATTTTTCAAATTCACCCCCTAAGGGGTTGAAACGGGGGTCCAAAGATTACATGAGAAAATAAGATTAGTTAAACTAATTAGTTCGTCAGTTAGATTATCAAAAAATATTTGACCCGTGTTTTTTCTTTTGTTACGCAAACCAAAATTGACGAAGATATGACGCTTTTAAAATTCTCAATACATCACGCCTAGGTATAATTTTTACCTAGTTCTGACGTCACGAACCCCCACTCCCGAGTTTTGATGCGTTTTATCTTTGTCAATATTCATTGATTTACAAAAACAAAAATACGTGTCCATTAATTTCCAATACTCCAACTGACGGACTAAATAGATTTGCAATTTTTTGATACTGTCGTCATGCCTATTTACGTTGGGTAAAGATAAAATGCCTTGCCGCGCCGGTCCAGTGTGCGCTGGCCTTTACTGACACAGGACCTGCAGCATTAGGATTTTTTCTGTAGCGGCTATGGAGAATAGATTGTGCCAGGTTAACGGCAATAAGCTCGCTCCCTATCACATGGAAATTAATCATAATTGGCAGAATGTGGGTGAAATAGTAGGTACCTACAACTCTGTCAACCCTTTGAAGGTTACAAACGTGATGATATGTTATGTCCGTAAGCATAAATTGCTCCTTTTCCTCAACAGCGACAACTTGTTATGATAAAATATACTAATAAATGCAACATGACGTCACGTCTATTACCATGAAGGCTTAAACCGAGAAGTTCCAGATGTTAATAAAACTACTAAATTTACTAAATTTGTTCTATAATAATGCATAATTTGCGAAGGTGTTTTTATAAACATGATAATTAGTCTTTATCCAAATAAATACGTTATTTATCACACGTATTAATTTTGAACAAAGTTGCCCCATACATCAGTTTTAAGCGAACGAATCACAAGAATTGTAACGAAGTAAGAACTGGCAAAAAATATAGATAGTTCTAACTATTGACATATTTTGTAACTTCAAGCAATTACTAAACTACATATTAAAAATCATATCTTAAATAATGACTTTGTTTGACGGTTCTTACTTCGTTCAAATTCTTGTCTATTGCATAAAATGGTGGCAAAGGAATTACTTACTTAAACTTCAAGTAATTACTTTAACTTGAATATAGATAGATACTAGGGGAAGATACTAAACATGCGTAAAAGAAATGTCTTATTGACTCAGTGATATTTTATGGCAAAATTGACTGTACCGACTGCAAGCAGTTGACCCTTGCAAGTAAAATACGATTTTGTTCGCTCTGTGCCTTCTGTCATAATTTAATTTAAATGTCCTTATATTTAAATCAAGTTTCATTGCGCACAGCGAGCCAGTTGAGGAAAAAACCTGGCTTGTCAGGTCTTACGAACATCATAAGTAATAACATCGCCCGTTGGTAAACATGCGTACATATTTACCCTGTGTTTTGTTTTTATTCTTATATTTAAATCAAGTTTCGCCTCTACCAGTAAATACAAAAATCAAAACTAATCCTGATACACAAGAAAATACAATTGTGATAAATAGTACCGAGGCTGCTGTCAAAGAAACAGTATTGAAGGATGAATACAACGTTATTTTGGAGGATAAAAGTGACAATCATATGGAAAAAGTGAATATCCCTCATAACGTGTTCAAGCGATCAGAAGATGTACATGGTACTGAAGTTATTAAAGGAGGATGTCCCAGAAAAACAGTGAGGGTCGGATCGCGTTGTGTACGTACGGATTGACGATTGATCTGACCCATCACCATCTGCCCAACCTTATCCCAACTATATCTTCTAGTCTAACCGGATGCAGCTGAATACAAGCATGGTACTTAAGCGACTGCTTATCTGACTTCCACAGCCCAGTTACTGGGTTTTTCAATTAAGACGAAATCGTAGACATCAGGACTGCACTATAAGATATTAGTACAAAACTTGAATATTCCAATAATATGCATGAAAACAACATCAAGCAGGTAACCCCTGAAGGATATGGCAGAAGGGTACCGATTGTATACCCACAACGTGGTGGTCTTTGTGTTTATAATATTTTAAATTGGTGATAGATGTTATTTTCATGAGTTGTTCTGAATCTTTTTTATTGTTATTCCTTAAAGCCGAGTTCGATGTACATTCATCATCATCATCAGCCTATAATGTTCCCACTGCTGGGACAAAGGCCTCCTCTCAATGAGAGGGAACAACATAGATGTACATTAATTTTGCGAAAAACTTTTATAAACATTTATTAATAAATGCTTGGTTTTCAAATGTGGGACGATTGTTTTATTTTAACCAACAGAATATTACTTAACGGTACAGGTTTCACAAGTCCATCCTTTCTAATGAAATTCGGTCACGGCGGCAATCTTTCTAGAGATTTTCGAAGTACGCAAGATTTTATCGCACTGAAGTGTCTACGCTAACACAGATGAACTCTCTGTTTATTTTACTTTCATAGTTCCTTTAAGTCGCCAATCCAATGACCAATATAACCAGGGGGAAATGAGGCGCAGGTCCGACTGCTTTTCGACACACAGGGAATCACACCACCAACTTCAAAACGCGGAATTGTAATGGAAAACACTCAGTACCTAACAGTTTGCCCGATTATTGACTGAACCTAGGTCCCCACTCTCAGCAGATGTCGTAGTATATACTATTATTATATTTGTATACTATTGTTTTATTAATATTATTATCCTTATTATATGTATTCTTTATTTACTTCTTAATTTTTATACATTTTTCAAAAAGCATTTAAAAATAAAAAAAGTTTAGCCCTTTTGTTAATATTAAAAAATTCAAAAGTTTGAATGGATAGATGGTTTGTTACTCAGTCACGCCGGAACGTCTGAACGAATCTGGATGAAATTTGGCTTTGAGATAGATTGCAGTCTAGAATACTAGGCTACTTTTGATTTCGGAAAAACACACAAAAATTTCCGCGTGAATGAACTCGCAGGCAATAGCTAGTTAGTTAAACATTTACAAAATTTTTAAATTTTTAAATTTTACAAATAGCTAGTTAGTTAAACATTTACAAAATTTTACTGAAATTGGTTGGGTGGTGTTGGAGATTAGCATTCAATGGTTTCCTGTTGAGAAATATAATATTTAAATGTAATATAGTCATACCTATTTTGGTATTGTATATGCTAATTAAATTCCAAATTTTTCCAAATTTTGAATTTTGTTCGTTGTTTTTATTCACATAATATTAAAAACCAGTTGTGCACAAAGACGCTTATGAAACTAGAAAAAAAAAACGTGAAATGAATCAATAAAAGCTGTCAAATAAATTATCCTTATCCTTACTTCCTTTCCTTACCTAATAATATAAATTAATATTATAAAATGCAAAAGTAAATTTGTCGTTTGTCACTGAACCGATCATTCAGTTTTGCATATACGTTGTCAGGTGTACAGAAACGGGCATATATCTTTCATTTCGACAAAAAGTACTGTTTCTGAGGAAAACAATAACAAAGTTCTTATAATAATAGATAGCGCCACATGTCTTTCGAATAATGAATAAATTATATTGTAACAAGCAGAGTACAACCCGAATTGATTGCCAAATTCTAAATTAACTCGAGCGAAGCCGCGGCCAAAAACTAGTACAAGAAAGAAATACAAAATATAATATAAAAATATAATAAAATATTGTAAATCAGAAGCGGGCAACAAGCGGCCGGCGGGCGGACAAGTTACCAGCTGCTACCACTCGTTAGAGCCTATGCATGCAAACGGTGCGTTGCGACGCCGCGCGCCCCGTTCTGCATATAAAAATCCATGGATAAAACACACGACGCTGCAATCAAACAATCAATAGTCTTTATTTGTAAACACAGGTTACAACAGTGTGCAGGATGGTACAATACATATTAAAGTTTCTCTATGTTTTGCCATTTGGCGTACAAATTTTGCCAATTTAGTAGTAAATTAATCTATCGGTAATAATATTATAAAGAAGTAAACGTTTAATTAGCAGAATCAACATCAATTTTAATAAAATGCATAGGTAATGTCAGGCAATGTCAATGTTAAATTAAATACGATAATTTCAATAATTAAAAACAGTCATGATGTCAATAAATTACTGTTACGAAAAATGTTTAAAATTGATATTGTCTACAGAACTGTTACAGTCGTCATGCTTTTATTGTCATGTTACGAGTATACAAATATCATTATGTCAAAGAGCTGTCATCAAAGTAGTCGCTATTTCTGTATTAAGTTTATAGTACTTAATTTACGTTCGAAATTGACCAAATTTAGATTTTTTATTGAGCAAGGTAACTTGTTAAATATTCTTTGGGCCATGCAAAAAGCTTTTCCTCAATAAAGCCGTACCTGCATATGGTACTTTATGCTCTTACTTATTTCTATCTCGTATTTTCTATGCAAGACACGCGCCGGCGCGCGGCGCCGCGGCGCACGCACTTCGGACATGCTACCCGTGAGGCGAGGCAGGGAGTGGTGTATCCGTTGCGACACCGCCGGAGTGGCACCGCGGCACTGTTCAGTTGTTTATGTGTCCATTCTGTTATAAGCAGACACCCTAAAATGATGCGTCATAATATGACAAGGCTCACAGAGTCACAGTCGTCTCAAAGTCAGCAATATTAATTAGCTTTTAAACCAGAATATTCCCAACCTTCGAGGTAAACGGTTGCAAGGGTCCTTTTATAAGTTTACCTTCATCATCATTATCATCATCAGACTAAAATAGCCCACTGCTGGACAGGCGTCCTCAATCGCACGCCATTCAACTAAAAGACACAAGTACAAGTACAAGTTTAGCTTATTATTAAAATAATATTTCTTTTAAAGCTCTCGGGCAGGGGGCCCTATAAGAGTAAGCATACCTAACCTGGGATCCCTTCTTTTTGCATAATGTTCTTTTTCCTAATATACTTTGGCATAACAGTGTTTTGGCATAATTAGTTTTGCCATAATAATACTTTGGCAATTTTTTTTTGGCATAATCATCTTGAAGGCTAATTGGTTTTGGCATAAATTGAATTCGCATAATGTTACTAGGCATAATGACTATTAGGATAATATAATTTAGACATACAATTAACAGAAATACCGGAGTCTAATTTGAGTTATTTTTACGTATTTATTTTGAATTACAAATTCATTAAGTTGCGCAACAAAAAAACACTAAAAAAATAAAAAATCTAAAAAAATATTGACATTTAATGTACTTAGTTTTATGAATGACATTTTATTATTTAATTATTTAATATTTGTACACCACATATTGTGGTAGAGTGTATAGAACTTATAAACATTTTAACATCATACTATGTAAAACTACATTCTTACAAATAAATAAATTCTAATTCTAATTCTAATAAATTATCATAAGTTTCTTAAAGCTGTCGCTAGATGGCGCTGTATCAACGAGTTCGTTCTATATTGTGATAGCGGGCTACTACGGAACCCTACACAGCACGTGGCCCGACACGCAGTTGGCCGGTTTTTTAAGCTAATAAGGTTTTGCAAGCAAAAAAGTGAGGCAGCTTTTTCATGTTGGTGTGTTTAAGATTTATTAACCTGACTGTACACTTAAACCGAAGTGTACCATGTTTTTTGAAAAAAAAATAGGGTGTGTCCAGTTGGTGAAAACGTAAACGGGATTTAATTTAGTTTCACTATGTGGACACGCGTAAAAATCTTGGCGTGTCCAGATGACGAAATAATAAGTGATAATAATAGTGAGTTTCACCAACTGGACACACGTGTGTCCAGTCTTTCGTGTCCAGTTGGTGACTAACCTGTTTTAAGGACTGCCTCATGTAATTTTTGACATTCAATAAGTGCTGATTATTTATCAGTTTACCTAAATACAACTTCACGCCATTGAGCACAAAACTTCACGCGTGTAACCTGTAATCCCTGAAGGGTAAGGCAGAGGTGAACCTAGTACAGTACACCCACACTTTGCCTGCTATGTTTAAGTCACATGTAATAGGGGGCGAGCCTATTGCCACGAACCGGGCCTAAACCCAGACTCCGTAGCTGCTACTGAGAAATTGCTGATGGAAAACCCAATAATACTTTGCCTCACCTAGAAATCGAACCGAGGGCCTCATGCTTAGCGCTTGAGTCCACTAGACCAACGAGGCAGTAATAGTATAATCAGTTTAATTTGAATAAATGACTTTTGATTTCGATTGTGCGAAGATGCGGCATTGTATCGAGAGTGTATGTGTAAACCTCCCGCCCTTAAATAATCCAATCCCCCTCCCTCCCCTTAAAGTTTTGAAATTAACGAGATGGACTTCTGAAACCATAGCCTGTCAAAGGCCTCTATGACAATCTAACTACTTGGGACAATGATGACGTAACGTAAGCACCTAGAGTAGGGGTATCCAACATAATGTTATAGAGGGCCATGTTTAGAATTTTTGTAATCGTAGCGGGCCAAAGAAATACCAAGTGACCTCTAAATTTAAATAAAACAAGCTTTGCCCGACTTTTTATCGTGTGATTAGTGCCTAACCTGGTGTCCGAGTTTTAACCCGCCCGTGGGCCTCTGACTTGGCTTTACGTGACTAGACTGCGATGATGCAGTCTGCTGTCTGCTGCAGGTGAGGTGGGGCGGGTAAGTAAATACGGCGAGGGAGTAACTGACTTAAAGTTTTATTTTAAAACAATGTTCGTGCAATATTTATTGATGTCCTATAAAGTTTTGAATAGCTCACGGGCTGCTTAAAAGACCTGCGGGCCACCAGGTGGTCCGGAGGCCGAACGTTACATGGGCCTTACTAAGAATGAGTGGGATTAGTTGACTAAAGAGCCATATTACGCAACCGTTATGAAATAGAACAATGATACACTAAAACAATTTTAAATGATTTCAAACAGAACAAAAGCAGTGTTCTTTACATTAGGTAAAACTTTATCACACTTAATCACAATCCAGTATCACACAGAGCACGGGAATGCCTCGGCTGCCGAGACAAGCTCTTCACCGTTTGTTCGCAGTAGAACAGCAATGCAGAAACTGACGGGTTTAAAGACGGCCTGAAAGCGGGTGTCTGCTTATCACACTTTTAGCGCTACGAAATTTCAAATTTATTTCCTAGTGCTTCTTCTAGATGTTCCAGTTTTAGCAAGTAACTGGATTGTGTAGGTCAGTTAGGCAGTCGGTCCATGTTAAATACTGGTATTCAGCTGCATCCGGTTTGACTGGAACTCCGACCAACATAGGTGGAAAAAGGCTTGGCAGATGATGAGCATCCAGGCGTTTCAGGCGTTCGGCGCTCCTGACCGTGCTCTATGTCCGTTGTTTTTCTGTTAATGTTCCACTCTTGTTTTTTAATGATTTTCAGAAAGAAATGTGTTATTGACTCAGTGATACTTTACGGCAAAATTTATTGTACCGACTGCAAGTGTTTGACTCTTGTAACATACGATTTTGTTCGCTCTGTGACTTCTGTCATAAGTATATTTAAATGTCCTTGCCTTCATAGCGTAGCAAGTTATGCAACTTTTTAATCTATTTTGTCAAATTCTACGAATATCATAAGCGATAACATCGCCCGTTAGTCAACATGCGTACATATTTACCGTGTATTTTGTTTTTATTCTTATATTTAAATCAAGTTTCGCCTTTGCCAGTAAATACCAAAAAAAAAAAAACTAGTCCTGATGCACAAGAAAATACAATTGTTATGAATAGTTATGAAGCTGCTGTCAAAGAATCAGTATTAAAGGATGGAAACAACGTTATTTTGAAGCATAAAAGTGACAGTCCTAATATGGACACAGTGAATATCACACATAAAGTGTTCAAGCGATCAAGAAAGCCGCCACTAAGACATGAAAATAATTTTACTGGAGGATGTCGCAGAGGAACAGCGAGGTTCGGATCGCGTTGTGTACCTACCCATTGACGATTAATGTACACTCATCACCATCTGCCTAACCGCGTATCTCAACTATCTTCCAGTCTTACCGGATGCAGCTGAATACAAGCATGTTACTTAAGCGACTGCTTATCTGACTTCCACAGCCTTTGGCGGTCTTTGTGTTTATAATATTTTAAATTGGTGATAGTTGTTAATTTTTATGAGTGTAATGAATCTTTTTTACTGTTTTTCTATAAAGCCGGGTTAGATGTAGTTACTTTAATTTTGCAAAAGATTTGTAAAATCATTTATTAATAAATGCTTGGTTTTCAAATGTGGGACGATTGTTTTCTTTTAACCAACAGAATACTAGTACAGGTTTCAAACGCTCATTAGATCCCGCCATCTCCTTCGAACCTAACCTGTCCGAGTCGGAGTGCCACAAGTTCGTCCTTTCTAATGAAATTTGGTCACGGTGACAATCTTTCTGGAGATTTTCGAAGTACGCAGGATTTTATTGCACTGAAGTGTGTAAGCAGGCAATAGCTAGTTAGTTACACATTTACAACATTTTATTGAAATCGGTTGGGTGGTTTTGGAGATTAGCATTAAATGGTTTCCTATTGAGAAATTTAATATTTAAACGTAATATAGTCATAATTATTTTGGTATTGTTTATGCTAATTAAATTCCAAAATTTTCCAAATTTTGAATTTTGTTCGTTGTTTTTATTCACATAATATTAAAAACCAGTTGTGCACAAAGACGCTTATGAAACTAGAAAAAAAAACCGTGAAATGAATAAATAAAAGCTGTCAAATAAATTATCCTTATCCTTACTTCCTTTCCTTACCTAATAATTTAAATTAATATTATAAAATGCAAAAGTAAATTTGTCGTTTGTCACTGAACCGATCATCCAGTTTTGCATATACGTTGTCAGGTGTACAGAAACGGGCATATACCTTTCATCTCGACAAAAAGTACTGTTCCCGAGGAAAACAATAACAAAGTTCTTATGATAATAGATAGCGTCAGAATAAATTATATTGTAACAAGCAGAGTACAACCCGAATTGATTGCCAAATTATAAATTAACTGGAGCGAAGCCGCGGCCAAAAGCTAGTAAAAAAAAAACAAAATCTTAAATATATAAAAGAAGAAACTGACGGACTGACTGACGTACTGACTCATCTATCAACGCACAGCCCAAACCGCTGGGGCCACAGATTCCAAATTTGGCAAGTAGGTTCCTTATGTGGTCTAGGGGTGCACTAAGAAAGGATTTTTCAAAATTCACACCCTAAGGGGGTTAAACTGGGCTCCAAAGTTTGTATGGGGAAACAAGATTAGTTAGACTATTTTATTCAAAACTTCACAGGAGTGCTCCTACTGATAAATGAGTAGAAACGGGTTTCAGGTTTTTTCAGAATTCAACCCCTAAGAGGGGAAAATGGGGTCATGAAGTCTAAAAATCAATGCACAGCCCAAACCGCTGAGTCTAGAGATTCCAAATTTGGCACCTAGGTTCTTTACGAGGTTTAGGGGTGCATTAAAAAGGATTTTTTAAAATTCACCCCCTAAGGGGTTGAAACGAGGGTCCAAAGATTACATGAGAAAATAAGATTACTACTTTATTCGAAACTTAACAGGAGTACAGACTCATATCGATAAATGTATAAACATTTGTCTTTCAGGTTTTTTCAGAATTCAACCCCTAAAGGGGGAAAAGGTACCCCTTTTCCCCCTTTAGGGGTTGATTTTAGGCTTTGTTACCACAAAGCCTAAAATTCAACATAGGTATTGTTTGTATGGTGAATTGGTTCGGGTGTATTACAAAAACAACGATTTTAAGATTTAATGTGGTGGACCTGAAATACCATCATTCCCTGTTGGGGTGCGATGGGGTTGATATGTCTAAAAATCAATATGGGTGTCGAGACCGAGATTATCAGGGGTGCTGATTATGAAAATGGCATTTAGTTTGAAATCCAGAAGATGGCGGAATTGACTTCTATACAGGGTTACTGTTGATTTATTGTGATGATTGTGATAACGATGATGATGATTGTGATAATGATGATAATAATTGTGATTACGATGATAATGAGTTTGATAACTATGATGGTGATTGTGATGGTGATTGTGATTGTGATAGTGACTGTGATAGTGATGGTGATTGTGATAATGATTGTGATAACGATGGTGGTTGTGATAGTGATGGTGGTTGTGATAGTAACGGTGATTGTGATGATGATAGCGATGGTTGTCATAACGAGGTTAGAGATTGTGATGATGATGATTGTGATTAAGGTGATAATGATTGTGATTACGATGATAATGATTGTGATAACGATGACGGTGATTGTGATAGTGATTTTGATGGTGATTGTGATGGTTATGGTGATTGTGATAGTGATAGTGATTGTGATAGTGATTGTGATAGTGATGGTGATTGTGATGGTGAAAGCGATGGTAATAGTGATGAAGATGGTGATTGTTATTGTGATTGTAACAGTGATGGTGATTGTGATAATGATGAAAATGATTGTGATTGCGATGATAATGATTGTGATAACGAGGTTTGTGACTGAGATAGTGATTGTGATGGGATGGTTATTGTGATGGTGATTGTGATGATTGCGATTAAGATGATAATGATTGAGATTACGATGGTAATGATTGTAATTACGATGATAATGATTGTGATGACGAGGATGGAGATTGTGATGATGATGATTGTGATTACGATGATAATTGTTGTGATTACGATGATAAATATTGTGGTAATGATGATAGTGATTGTGATAGTGATTGTGATCGTTATTGTGTTGGTGATTGTGATGGTGATTGTGATGGTGATTGTGATGGTGATTGTGATGGTGATTGTGATTGTGATAGTGACTGTCATAGTGATGGTGATTGTGATAATGATTGTGATAACGATGGTGGTTGTGATAGTGATGGTGATTGTGTTGATAATAATAAGTTGTGATAATTATGAAATTTGGCACATAGATAATTTATAACCTGGATTAACAGGTAGGACACTATTTATCCCTTTAGTATAATTCAGTGGGACAGTTACCGAACTGCACGTGGGCGAAGCCGCGGGCAACAGCTAATATAATATAAAAATATAAGAAAATATTGTAAATCAGAAGCTCAGGTTGTATACAAGTTACCAGCTGCTACCACTCGTTAGAGCCCACGTATTGCTGTTTAAACCTACAAACATTAAATTTAACTAACCATATTATGTATGTATTTTCTTACTTATATCTAATTTCGTGTATCGGCGTTCGGTTCACAAACAGCTTGTCTTTCGACATAGGCCTCCTCTAAACATTTCCATTTTTCCCTGTCTTTTGCCACTCGGATCCATTCTGACCCGCCACTTTTTTGATATCGTCCTCCCATCGTTTAATTTGTCGCCCTTTGTTTCTTTTACCATCTCTTGGGTACCACTCCGTTACAACTTTGGTCCATTTCGCTTGTTTTTCCCTTAACATGTGTCCTGTCCATCGCCATTTCTGTGTTCGATATAATAAATGTGCCTGTTTGAATTGTGTTTTGTTTTTTATTTCTGTTAGTCTAACTTTATCTTTTCTTTCTTTTGACTCCAATAACACTCCTCTTTATACTATTTTGACAGACGTTTATTTTATTTGCCAAGCTTTCTGTTAATGCTCAAGTTTGGCAGCCGTAAGTTAGACAAGGCTGAATGCACATATCGTAGACTTTTCTTTTTGCTTTAATTGGCATGTCCCTATCCTTCATAACTTCACTTAGTGCCCAGTATCTTTTCCATGTATTGGCTATCCTCCTATCGATTTCTTTGTGCATGGTTTTAGTGGGTGATATTAACTGTCCTAAGTAGATATATTCCTCTACGTATTCTATTTCATGCATGTTTACTGTGATCTTTTGTGCCTTTGAGGAATTAGTCATAATTTTTGTTTTGGTGAAATTCATTGTTAACCCCGCTTCTGCACTCTGATCTGATAGCTGTTGCAGCATTTGTTGCAATTTTATAGGACATTCGGAGAACAGTATGAGATCGTCTGCAAAACGTTTATATTGAGCCCATATTCGTTCCAATCTAGGTTCCTGATTATCATCTCTAGGACTGCCGAAAATAATTTAGGTGAGATAGGGTCGCCTTGACGAACGCCTCGCTCTATGGGGAATTCCTCGCCTGATTTTTCCAATCTGACTTGTGCTGTGCTTCTGGAATATATATTCTTCAAGATTCTTATATATCTGTCCTGTATACCTTGACCTCGCAGAGCTTCCCAGATATACTCATGTTCTAGGGAGTCAAAAGCCTTATTAAAGTCTACGAATCCCAAGTAGTAAAATTTATTATACTCATTATATTTTTGTAGAATTTGTCTCAGAACATGCATGTGATCTATTGTTGAGAACTTACTTCGGAAACCTGCTTGTTCTTTTGGCTGATTTTCATCGAGTACTGTAGTAATTCTGGACAAAATAATTTTCGAGAAAACTTTATAAATATTGGACATTAAACTGATTGGGCGATAGTTTCCGATTTCTTCTTTATCTCCTTTCTTGTGTAACAGAATAATCGTTGATTTTGTCCAGTCTTGCGGAATAATTTCGGTTTCTATAATTTCATTAAATAAGTCTGTTAATATTGGAGCAATTATTGGTGTAGTAGATTGAGCAGTTCGTTGGTTATTTGGTCGGACCCAGGTGTTTTATCCATTTTTTGTGTATTAATTGCTTTAATAGTCACTTCTTTTATTATTTTTGGTATAGGCAGACAGTTATAGAGGAAGTCAATCCATTATATTCTATTGTCATGTTACGAGCATACAAATATCATTATGTCAAAGAGCTGTCATCAAAGTAGTCACTTAGACAATTAGTAAGTTAAGTAACATTTCTGTATTCATATAGTACATAATTTACGCTTGAAATTGACCTTGATTTTCGCTTGAATTGAGGAAAAAAAAATATCACGCAGATACTTGCGTTGGTATAGTTAGTTAGAAATCTTATAAAACTAAAACATTAATTTGTATGTAAATTTTGTGTTTTTTAAATTTCAATTTTGCCTATAACGAAACGCACACCTGTGAGTGATGATAGCTCGGTATTTCAATGACCAACGGACGTTTGTCGAAAGCAAGTAGAGAAAGTAAATTGTCGAACGGTATTTACGACTCAAACTCAAACTCAAAGCATTTATCTCAATTACACCATTACGGCACTTTTGAGTGTCAAAAATACAAAAAATGTCTAAGCTACAGTCCCAGTCACAAGGCATAATAACTTGAGAAAGTACTGTAGTTGCCGATTCCCTAGCGTAGATCTCTATGGAGAAGAACGGGCAAGAAACTCCATGGACACTCTTTTAAATCAAAATGTTGTTACAAAATCTTGGTTACATCAATAATTTTGAGATAATACATATATGTGAGAACGATATAGAAAGACGTGCACATTAAGAGCGTCCAGAGTAAAAAATTAGATTAACAATTTAAAAATAAAGTACATGACGCATGTACCGGCGCCGTTCAACTCAACCATATTGAAGGGAACTCAATGACCCGACACACACACCCGCCACCATCAGCGAGACATTTGAGTGAGCATGACATTCTCTCAGCATCCAAGGCATATTCAAGTCAATAAAAGTTAACTAAATGTAAATGGTGGCTGAACAGTAAAAAGTACTCTCACATGTGCTATGCAATTATATAATACTAAAAACTAGAATCTATACAATGAAAGTATATTTTTACAATCTTCTGCAGCTTCCACAATACATTAACATGGGAATCAATTCTTCTTCATCTCGTAGTCGGTACTCGAAAAACGGATAGTAGATACCACGACGATTCGTTAAATATAGGAACTGGGCATTAGAAGATAATACCAACCGTTATGAAATAGAATAATGATACACTCAAACAATTTTAAATTATTTTAATCAGAACAAAAGCAGTTGCTTACATTATTTTAAACCTTATCACACTCATCACAATCAGATATCACACAGAACACGGGGACGCCTCGGCTGCCGAGCCAAGCTCTTCACCGTTTACACACACTAAGACACCAATGATGCACAGAAACTGACGGGTTTGAAGACAGCCTGAGAGCTGAACGCAGTACTAGTAAAATTCGTGGCGTCAAGTGATGAACACTTGACGCCACGAATTTTACTAGTACTTCTTCTAAACGTTCCAGTTTTAGCAAGTAACTGGATTGTGCAGATCAGTAAGGCAGTCGCTCCATGTAAAATACTGGTATGCAGCTGCATCCGGTTTGACTGAAACTCCGACTAACATAGGAAACGGTATTGGCGGGTGATTAGCATCCAGGCGTTGCCGACGATCGGCGCTCCTAACAGTGCTCTGTGATTCAAACCCTCCGTGGTGCTTCTGTTTATGTTCCACTCTTGTCTTTTAATGATTTCCAGATCGACTTGAATGAGGAGGAGGCTCTCGTAGTCGCTTCTTCATCGGCTTCTGGGATCCAGTACGTCTCAAAGAGGTGGAGTATGAACACAAAAATCAACGCAACGTAAATGTTCTTCATGTCGACTGCTTCTAGAACTCGTTCACGACGTAGTATGGTTTCTAAATGAAAAACACAGCATTTTATAGTTAAATTATTTTTCCTTACCGCATTGCATAAATAAACTGTATAAATTAAGATACGTAATTACGTATTTATTCCAAGTATAACGCTGCGTGCACATGGTCGGACAATAGTCTTATCGGGTAAGTTTATAATAGAATATAGGTTATTAGATTTAACCATCCCAACTATTGATTAAACTGGTTATTGTGATTTTAAAATAGCTTTTGCCAGCGACTTGTGTTCGCGTGAAATTATTATTTTAAAAAAATATTGCATATTACCCTATTTGAATCGGTTTCTTTCAACAATTTCAAAGGTTTGATTTTTATTCGCGCGGAACCCTAATCCATTTTCAAAAATAAAAGCAAATTACTACCTAAGTTACTCCTTATAACACCAGCTACCTACCAGTAATACTCTCGTCAAAATCGGTCCAGTTGTTTCGAAGATTTGCAGGAACAAACGGACAGGCAAAAATGTAAAAAAAAATGTTATAAGTTCCTTATATACTTTCATATGAATTCAGTAAAAAGCTGTTATGTATTTTGATATACATGAATTACAAATAGACACTTCAGTTTTTTGTATTTGTATAAAGGGTGTAAAAAACCTCTTATCGAAGCTGAAAGGCACTTGTTTTCCCCGTCATTGCGATCAATGTTTTGTTCTACACCATACCTGAGAACCTTCTAGTTACGGAGATATTGGGGGTCAAAGTTCCAACTTTGACCCCCTTTGACAAGTTTATTTTTTAAACAAGTTTTTAATAATAGATTCTTACTTTATACACCTCCACGACCCCCGTATTATTAAAAACATTCATCAGCAGAATGTTTTGAGTGCGTTACATTGAGTTTTACCACAGAACATGATTTTTCACCCCATTAAAAGTTGATTCCCAGCAATAATTTTTGCGTAAAGTTACTTAGTTTAATGTACAAAATTCTTGGTTGACGGCTTCGTGATGAGGTTGTTTACACCCTGTATACGGGGTGGCAGGTACACCGACACAAAATCGGTTACCACGTATTCAGCTCATCATTCTGAGCCCCCCCCCCCCCCAATTAGAAATTCTTCATCGGTTTTTTAAATAAACATCGTATAGATAGAAATCCATACTTGTTAAGATCGTATAACTTTACTGCAAGATATTGGATACTCCCTTTGATGTTTGGAACAAGTTATTCAGAGACGATGTGGGACATGTCGTGGACTGATGGCGCCATAGTGCAACAAGCAGCGCCATCTAACAATTAGTTTTGTGAACCAATAATATCGTTACCGGAAACGCAAGCGCACCCTACCGCTTGGACACGATTGTCGGTAGAGGGGATGCAGCGACGGCTGGAGAAGGGACGGAGTGTTGCGACAGTCGAGTTTTGACAGCAGAAGCTCAGCACCAACGCACGTGTTTGTTTCTTGTAATGTAAAACCTTTAGTTTGAATAAAGTTATTTTAATTATCTTTCGTTCGAGTGCCCGCGTCAGTGCCCAAATTTACGTAGAACTATGTATGTCGGATCGTGAAGAAGACCCGATACTTCGCATCTCGGCCACACATGACGCGATTATGTATTATATTATTTAGTAGTATAGTATATTACGGCTTGTTTATCAATTAAAATAGTAAATTAATAGTACCGAATATGTTTAACTTTTCCGATGATTTCATTGGCACGCCATCGGAAAACAATAATAACGCTTTTCAATTTTATAAGAAGGTTAGCAAAATTAAAAAGGTGTAAATGACAGCGTGACAATTGACAGAGGAGACTGAAAGCAAAAATCGTGTTGCGCCGACCCCAAGTAACATGGGACAAGAGCAGGTGAAGGCGATGATGATGATGAACGTTACCAAAATTGTGAAAATCTACAATTGCGGTGTCAATTGTGAGCAAACAAAAAGGCCGAGAGAATTGAGAAATAGGTATTTGTCAAATGTATTCGCGCAGTGCCCAAACGACCGCGTGCAGAGGGCGAAAGAAACAACTGCAGAAAATACCAATTAAAAGTACACAAAAACAAAGTAGAAAGTTCGTAGTTTTTAATGAAAAAAGTAGTTAAATCGGTCAAGTGGGCAATCAGGGGACTACGAAGTCCCCTGATTGCCCACTTGACTAATTTAACTACTTTTTTAGACCGAACTGTCGAAATGTGGGTGTACTGTACACATCTGTGTACCTACAGCACTGTCATCTGTTAGGTTCCATTTTATTGGGGACAAGCCTATTACCATGACATGGTATTGTTAACAATATGAAATAAATGACTGCCTCGTTGGTCTAGTGGTGGCGACTACTCAGCATGAGGTCCTGGGTTCGATTCCCAGGTCGGGCAAAGTGTTATTAGGTTTTTCCATCAGGAATTTCTCAGTAGCAGCCACGGAGTCTAGATTTGCGCCAGGGCTTGCCCCCTATTACATGGGACATAAACATAACTGGCGAAATGTGGGTGTAGGTCCTACACACCTCAGCCCAACTCTTCGGAATTACAGGCGTGAGGATATATTATGTTAAAATAAATGTATAGCTAATATTTGTGTAAGATATTACAACAAAAAATGGTAAAATAAAAAACTTTTTTGCAAAAAATAAAACCGACTTCAAAAACACAACAAAGTGAAAAATAACTTTAGCTTCAGAAGTCGGTGGCAAAGAAACTGAATCAAACACACAGAAGTCACCAACTTCTGAAGCTATTAAGCTATATAAGCTTATTTTTCACTTTGTTGTGTTTTTGAAGTCGGTTTTATTTTTTGCAAAAAAGTTTTTTATTTTACCACTTTTATTATATAATTTATTCAAATTTGTTCTGGATGTCCTGGATGTTTGAACACAGCGGAAAATCTGGCCAATTTTTTAGATCTTTGAAGGTCATCTCTTTTAATTAATAATGTATGAAAAAAAAAAAGAAAACATAGGGACACACATGCCAACACATGCCAATAGTAGTTATAGATTTTTTGGAAAAGAAAATATAGCTCTACAGGCATTATCCAGGGAGGAAACAGCGGACTACGTTTGTATGGAAAAACGGCCATGCTGTGTCCTCTTTGTTAGCTGTCTTGGGCCCCAAGTTAGTTTAATGGAGCCTACACACCAAAGGAACATGTAGGAAAGTTGCCGGCCGACATGTCGGGAGTATGGATGGCATACAAACGTGGTGTCACCAGCGAGTTCATTTTTCTCACATAATGTACCCATCTCAACAGGAATTATGTAACCAAGATTTTGTAACAATAATCTGATTTAAAATGTCCTCGGAGTGTCTTGCCCGTTCTTCTCCATAAAGACGTACGCTTTGGAATGGGCAATTACAGTACTTTCACAGTTATAATGCCTTGCGACTGGGACTGCAGTTTCATTTTCTTGTTGTGTTTGTTTCGAAAAATCAATTTCCGGCTTACTTGAAATATATGCTTTGATTTTGATTCAATTTGAAAAAATGCTCACGAGAAATCTATCCCGCTGATGTAGCCGCAGCTTTATAAAATTAAAGCAATATTTTGATTATTAATTTATTATGTTAATCGCAAACCTGATTTAAATTATAGTATTTGAAATCATAAAAAACTGGTTTTAAATAAATTATAGAATAAAACAAACGATAAAAAGAGCAATGGCCTGTTTAGGATTAGTTGATCTGTGACGCAGACAGCGGTACATTTTTTTTTTTTTTTTTTTTTTTTTTTTGGACAAGCCCGCCACACTGTTCCCAAACCACTGTAACTCCTGAAAGCCAGAATCAACAGTGGCGACCACCAGAAAAGCGCCGAGACAATGAAGCTCGACGAAGTCCCAGAGAATGAATTTAACTGTCTTGGATCCCGCAACGAAATTAATCAGAAAAGTATAGTGGAGGAGTAGGAAAAAACCGTAATTTCCACTTCCCTCCATTTCAGCAGGAGACAGAACGAAACAAGGCCAATAGGCACAAAGGGACGTTTACAACTGGGATAGGCCCAGTTGCCTAGCACCACGGATAAATATTAACATTAATGGGTCCTAAGTTGTGAGCTGTTATATTTGATTCCAATAATAGGTATGGCAAAAACGCTTGAACGCACGGAAATTTGTTCTAGTTTCCACAAGGTCTGTATAGTAAATAACTCCGGATGTAACCTGTACACTATCCAACATAATGTTGCGTTCATTCTGCCAAAGACTGCACTCCCATAAAATGTGATGTGCTGATTGTTCATATTCGCAGTCAGATGTGGAACACTGACAAAAAGGCGAGTCAACAAGCTTGAAGGAAAATAATTTACTCTTAAAGTTACCATGACCGGTGAGAAATTGGGCAACACAGTGATCAACATCCAACCATGTCCTGGCCAGCCGCTCACGAACGGATGGAAAGAACTGGTGGAGGTGTCGGCCCTTGATGGAATTATCCCACCTACCTTGCCATTCAGACAAAAGTTCCTCCCAGACGTCGGTCTGTGGTTTGAATAATCTAGCAATCTTAACACGGTCACGTAGGGTTAAAAAGTCTGCGTCCGCGGTCTCACGTGCGTTATAGTACATTGCAGCCCGTCGCTGCACTTCAAGATCAACTGGAAGTACACCTGCAAGTACCGGTAAGGCTTCAGTACTAACCGTCCTATACGCTTTGCATAAGAATATCAAAGCCAAACGCTGGCTTTGAAGCAATTTACGTCGTGCCGCTCCTATGGTGGCCCTATCGGCCCAGACAGGTGCCCCGTAGCACATACACCCCAAGTAAGTAGCCCCATAAATGGTCTTTAAAGTTATAAATGACAGACCCCACGTAGATTTTGATATTCTCGTTAAGGCATAAAAGTTCTTTTTAGCTTTTTCACCGACAGTTTTTATATGATCTATGAATGAAAAATTTCTCTCTAAGACCAAACCAAGGTAGCACACGGATTGCTTTCTTTTCACGGGAACGTTATTAAATTTAATACTAGGCCACGATTTAAGATTACCTTTTAAAATTAGTTGATAAGTTTTTTGCGGTGCAAAGGTCAGACGGTTTCGATCGCCCCACTGAGATATTAATCGTAGGCAAGTATCAGCTAAATTCTCGAGACCAGCCCGAGTACTCGACTGAATGAGCAGCAGGCCGTCGTCCGCGTAACCGGTTAATGAACAGCCGGGAGGAAGGGGAATCGCGAGAAAATCATCAAAACCTAAATTCCATACATACGGAGCGATTACCGACCCCTGAGGACATCCCATGGTAAGGGACTTTGACATAGAATAATGACCGAGTTTGAGTTTCGCGGAACCATTTAAAAAGTAAGAATAAACAAGATTATATATGTTTTTATAGCAGCCACGATTCTTCAGTTTAAGTAGTAGCATCGGCCACCATGCGTTATCAAAGGCCCCGGAAATATCTAAAAAGATTCCAACCACGTACTTGTGTTCCGAGTTATTAACAATTTTTCTAACAGAAAGTGCCGCGTCTACGGTAGATTTTCCCACGGTGAAACCGAATTGGTTGTTATGAAACTTTGGCCCGTCTGGCAGCAAACGTGGAACGATAAGGCGCTCCAGGAGTTTTCCTAAAGATGGCGGTAGGGTTATGGGCCTGTACGACTTAGGGTCGTCCGGTGGCTTATCACCACTTTTTGGAATTATTCGTATAAAGCCACGTCGCCATACGCGAGGGAAAACGCCGTCCGCAATACATCGGTTGAAAACAGATAGAATGGCGTCGCGCGCTGTTTTACACGCTTCTATTATCATCCGATTAGATATTTTATCTTCACCTGATGATTTGTTAAGAGGCAGTTTCCTGACAACATTAATGAATTCGTCAATGGATGGAAGGTCTGACGCTGGTGATTCAGGTGGCACAGCAGCCCACGCTCTGATCTGTTGATGGTAGTCATTGTCATTTACCGGCGAATCATCAGGAATCAGACTATTTAATAGAACTTCGGTTGTTTCCTCAATACCGGTGGTGTGTTTATTATTGACTTTAATGTTCTGGACAAACGCCAGGTCGACTGATCGATTAGCTTTGAATTCGTGATACAAAGGAGACCACGGACCTTCTTTATCTAATTTTTCTACTATTTTTCGCAGTAAATTACCCTTGGATTTTTCCACCGATGCTCTGTAGCGGGACTTGGCAACTCTAAACGCATTTAAAGCAAAGTTGAGTGGGTCTCCGGTGACCTTTTGTTTTTTAAGCTTGTTTAAATGCCTACGCGCTCGGCGATAGCTTTTACGTTGTTCAATTAAGTAGTCACACCACCAATCACATCTATGGATGTTGGTCATAGATGCGCGACCAATGGCGATGTCAGCACAGTAAGTGAAGGTGTCTGACATAATTTCAGCACTTTCTTCAGCTGACAGCCCATCACGAGTGAAGTCTTTGGCGTGACACGCAAAAAGCGAGCTAAAGAATTCCCAATTCGCGCCTTTACTTTTATATCTAAAATTACCAGTGATATGAGATGGACCTTGAGAAGACACCGGAACAAATTCGTACACGATCAGGCGATGATCACTACAAGACGCATCTGGTAGGACACGCCACCTATCCAAGCGTACGTCTGCACTAGAAAGTGTGACGTCAATACAAGATTCGCCCATTGGGCTGCAAAAAGTAGGTGGTGCATCTGGGGTATTATGAATTGATAAGTTCATTTCAGCTATAAAATCTTCAACAGCACAACGTCGGTCGAAATCCGTAGACCTAACCTTGCCATACCACAGAGACGATGACGCGTTAACATCAGCGCCAACGATAACTTTACAGCCCGCGAGTGACTGTAAGACATGACGGAGGTTATGTATATGAGGAGCAACAGGGTCTGAGTATTGAAAGTAACAGCTCACAACGTAAACTTTAAAAGAAGCTGATGAGACTTCCGCAACGGCACAGTGGGGCGTCATGAGGTTACGCAAAGACGTTACTGTAAAGTTAGAAGAACGCGCCACGTAAATTCCGGCTCGTGCTTTGCTGTCCAGCTGAACTACTTTGTGACGTAAGCGAGCGTTCTGGTATTGTTCTTGAACAAGTACTATGTCTAAGTTATAATCGATAATTAATTTGTCTAATTCAGAGGTCGCCACCCTATCGTTGTGGAGATTTAATTGTCCTATAGTTAAACTATCCATTATTTTAGTAGTTGGTGTTGAGGATTAACTGTTCGAGCTTAAGTTTGTACGTGGTACACTCGGGAGACCCGCAACGATGGTCAAACGGTTTTTTAAAACGTTTACACGCCACGCAAGTCGGTATAAAATTTAAATTATCCTTGTGCGGGCAGTTATTTGTTTCATGTGCTTCGGAGCAGTTGGCACAGGTAGGTGATTTATTAACGCAGTGTTTCTTAACGTGACCAAACTGTTGGCAATGTAAACAACGAACTACTTCGACATCATCGATGAAACGGCAAGTCGCCCAATCAATAAATAATTTATCTTTGGTGGACACTAAATGTTTACGAACTGTGGACTCGATTTCAATGCCTATCCACTTGCGACCATTATCTAAGGAACGCCTACGAATAATTTTAGTAGACTTAATAAAATCATCCTCATTTATTGGCACCTCGTCTTTAATGTTTTGACGGTATAGCGCGTGCAGAAAAGCATTGTCTTCCATTGAGGATGGGACGTCCTTAACTAATATACGAGGCCTTCGGCCTTTCGGTTTTTCAAGTCTTAAGCCGGCGGACCTAATAGCATCGACCGATTGCAACTTTTTTATTTGGTTGTCATTAGCGACACGTAATACAACGCCAGATTTCGCGGTTTTCTTAACGCCTACTATTTGAAATCCGTCATCACTAGGCTTAATCGCTTTCATTAGCGCTTGTTTAGTCGCGGACGATGACGAGTAATCGGCTAACCGCTCAGCGGTAGGGTAGGCGACGACGCACGGAAGGGGGGCGCGCGACTCAACAGCTGGCCCAACTTTAGGTAGACGAAGTTTCAAAGAATCCGCATACGAAGATTTGTTATAATCACTAGTATTGACGTTAGTGGGATTTAATTTAATTTTATCCAATTCGCGTTTCGCATTGGCTAATTTGGTTTCGTTGGAGGATGATTTTATGGCTAACAAAGAAACAATGGCCGTTACGCGCTGAGTCATGTCCATGATGGCTGATTTATTTGCGACATTAATGCGGGACCCTTGATCATTAACAAGGTCGTTAATTTTTGAGAGATATGCAGACGCCGATGAAACTAAATCGCAATAGTTGTCATTGCTCGCAGTACTGGCGTTTAATATTGGCGAAGGCTTCTCAATTGAGTTGGATGTGTGTAGCCGTTTTGACCTATCCTCGGGCGAGATGTACGAAGGAGACATTTCGCGAAACAAACGTTTTGTTGAGCTAGCGGAGGTCGTCGGCGACCCGGGTGTATGGAATGCATCTCTGCCACGATCAGGCGGGTCATCATTAATGGACAACATATTATAAATTATGAAATTCAAATAAACTATTAGAACGTAAGCAAAGTAACAGAATTAACGGACGATAAAATTATTTAGAGGTACCCACACACCAAAGAAAGTAAATGTACTCACCGAAAGTAAACGAAATTAACTAAAATACCAGTAAAACCGACGTAAAAACACTAAAAAACTTACGATACCAGCACTTAGCACAATAGCACACAACTAGTAACAACTCACGAGCCGGGAATCGATCACGGAACACGAAAATCGTAATTAAAATCAACAGCGAAATAGATTGCATCCAACCCGAGCGAGTGCGCGGAGGGAAGACAGCGGTACATGTGAGTGACGTAGAGGAACCGAGAACCACGGAAGTAAAAATCAGCTGTCGTGTTGCCACATAAGTAAGGATACCATGTACGGTCGCCCAAGCTATTTGGTTTTCATTTTAACATGCAAATTACATTGCAAAATGTAAACCAAATAGCTTAGTCGACCGTACTAGCAGTTACCTGCGACTTCGTTCACGTGGAAAATTTTCATCATGTTTTTCCATAGATAAAGAGTAGCCTATGTGCTATTACAAAGTATAATTTTTCTCTGTGCCTTTCATCCCGATCCGTTCAGCCGTTCTTGCGTGATTGAGTAACAAACATGCATCCATACATACTTTTGCATTATAGTACATTATGGTACAAGTGTGTAATGTTGGTGATTACCGCTGAGGCGCGATTGAGACACGAGCCGTCAGACGAGGGTCTTAAGAGAGCCGAGGACGGTAATCATCAATACACACGTGTGTCATACGACGTTTTTCAACACACTTGTGAAGAAAATAATACAAAAAAATCATTTAGATAATAGATATTTGTCCTTGGAGTTTTCAGGTAGTTAACTTTCCATAACATTAAGGGCTTCACACATCTTATATCGGGCGGTGTACAACATAAATAATTTTCTTCATAACTAGTACTTGTAGACATTTTTTATTCATAAATAACTATAATTACAACAGTGAAAACGAGTAATGAAAAGTTTTTCGCAATGGCGGGAAAATTTAATTAGTTTTCCTATGCGCGCGCATCTAACAATGGCGGTCGGCCATAGACTAAAATAATGAGGTTTGTTTTTTTGGCTTTTCGCGGATAGCGAATCCACGTACAAAATGGGGAATTCAAAGTTTTCTTTATTACAGAGAAAACAAAAGTTACATTTCAGTGAAATAAGCAAGCAATAGGTACATTAATTTATTTGTACTATTGAACACGAATTTTTTACATAGAATTTTTTGTAGGAACAAAGCAACAAGCACCTTAACAAAAAAAAAAAACCCTATAACTCACTTGTGAATAATAGTAATGAAAAAGTCACAGTTTGATTATAATAGGTGTCATTATGTGCCTAATTGCGGTGAAATTAGAGCCATTTTATGAGCATATATAGCAATAATATTATAGATAGCATGGCCCTGTTGCTGTCGTGGTCGAAAGCAGAACTGTTGAGCATCCTAGGTTCAGTCACGGATCCGACAAAAGTGTTATTGAGTGTTTTCCATTTGGATTTATCGTCTCGATGTTGGTGGTGACTCCCCCGTGCGTCGGAAAGCAGTCGGTCAGCGGCTGATCTCTCCCTGGTTATTTTGGTCATTGGGTTGGCGTCCTATCGAACTATGAAAGTAAAAAAACAGAGATTCCATCTGTGCTTAGCGTACACTTTTAAGTGTAATAAAATCCTGCGTGCTTCGAAAATTTCCAAAAAGATTTGCCGCCGCGACCGAATTTAATTCGAAAGGATATATGTACATACCTGTATATGTAACTTCAGAATACACCACCTATGATGATAAATGATTTTATTGAAGAAAACAATCGTGCCACCTTTGGAAACCAAGCATTTATTAATAAATGTTTTTACAAGTTTTTTTTGCAAATTTAAAGTAGGTATATCTAACTCGGCTTTATCGAATAACAGAAAAAAAGATTCATAATACACATGATAATTAACAAGTTTCACCAATCTAAAATATTATAAACACAAAGATCACCATACCACACCATAAAGGTATCGTGACACTTCTGCCATATCCTTCAGGGGTTACCTGCTTGATGTTGTTTTCATGCAAATCATTGGAGTATTCAAGTTTTGTGCTAATTTCTTATAGTGTTGTCCTGATGTCTTCAATTTCGTCTTAATTGAAAAACCCAGTAACTGGGCTGTGGAAGTCACATAAGCAGTCGCTTAAGTAACTTGCTCGTATTCAGCTGCATTCGGTGAGACTGGAAGATAATTGAGATAAGGCTAGGCAGATGGTGATGGATATATGTTAACTGTCGTCGCGCACACAAATAGTCCCGACCCTCACTGTCCCTCTGGGACATCCTCCTTTAATAATTTCAGTACTTTGTAGATTGTACCGCTTGAACACGTTATGAGGGATTTTCACTTTCTCCACATGATTGTCACTTTTATCCTCCAAAATAACGTTGTCTCCATCCTTCAATACTGTTTCTTTGACAGCAGTTCCGGTACTATTAATCACAATTGTATTTCCTTGTGTATCGGGACTAGTTTTGACTATTGTATTTACTGACTTTGGTGAAACTTGATTTAAATATAAGAATAAAAACAAAAAACACGGTAAATATGTACGCATGTTGACCAACGAGCGATGTTATCGCTTATGATGTTCGTAGAATTTGACAAACCAGATTTTTCTTTTGAAGTGGCTCGCCTATGCCTAATGAAACTCGATTAAAAAGTTGCATAACTTGCTACGCTATGGAGACAAGGACATTTAAATATAATTATGACAGAAGGCACAGAGCAAACAAAATTGAGCAAATGCAAGAGTCAATCGGTTGTTGTCGCTCGTTCCACAAAAATCCCCTAGACCAGTCCCCCAGGGGACTACACAGCACTCAATGTTCCACTACGATACCCTATGCTGGGGATTCTCTTAGTACTACTAAGTGCTATTCCTTTAAAGTCCCTTCTAAATAAAAAAAAACACTTACAAAACAACAATATGTAATACATATTTTTAATTAACATAGAGGGGATAACAATGACGTAAATTAACTTTTCTAGAATAAGTAAGATGTTGGAAAAAAATGAACCAAAAGCTTTGAAGAATTTCGCAAGTTCAAGCAGTGCCGATGCCCTGCAGTCTCGGGCGAGTCCAGGCCAGTTATTTAAATGACAATGTAAATAGTGTTTGTTTTGTGCATTCAGGTTGTGGATGTCGGTACAAGTTATACAGGGTGGAATGTTTGAACCTTACCTGGAGAGAAAGTATCCTAAATACTGGAGATAGCAAATTTTGCTCCTAGGATTTTTTTTTTATTAACGAATCATATCTGCATTCATGATTTTCGAAAATTCGCTTGCCACACTCAGGAATCGAACTAACTAAAATTCTAAAAAATAACAAATCCTGTGCTTTTATGACATCAATCGATAGGGTCAATCATATGGATTAAATTAATCTCTTCAAACATGTAAATTTTGAAATGAAAGGAAAACCATGAAATCTAAACTTACAAATTCATGGGAGACAGAGCACTTTTACTCAAAGATCCATCCGATTACTTATCATTATCATCATTCATCATCATTTCAGCCGAAAGACGTCCACTGCTGGTTTGTTGTGCTACCATACAACAAACGTGATTTTGTTGCCGTTTTTAGCTCGATATTAATAATGGCAACAGATAGACGCTTGAAATATTCACAAAATATTAGTTGTTTAGTCACTTTAAAAATAAATACTTAAATTAAATATTTCCCATAGAACAAACATGTTTTTTTTTGCCGTTTTGTCTAATGGTACGGAAACCTTCGTGCGCGAGTCCGACTCGCACTTGACCGGTTTTTTTGTCTTAACTAACTAGTTTTGCAGGTACGGGGCACATACGCTACTACATTAATAAAATACAGGGTGTAAACGGACTCTTCGCAAAGCTGTCTACCAAGCATTCTGTACATCAAATGTAACTACGCAAAAAATATCGCTAAATTCTTTTTGGGGTGAAAAATCACGTTTTATGGTAAAACTCAATGTAACGCACTTAAAAGTACTCGTCGGTCGTAGGAGTGTTTAAAGTAAAAATCTTACAATAAAAACATGTTTTCATTTAAAAAAAACTTTAAAAAAATTTGGAACTTTGACCCCCAACATCTCCGTAACTAAAAAGTTCCAAGGTATGGACTAGAACACAGAAAATATCGCAATGACGGGGAAAACAAGTGTCTTTCGGCTTCGTTAAGGGTCTATTTACACCCTTAATGTACTTCACAACGGATGTACTTCACAACGACGGTCATGTAAGTCTGCTCTGCCACGAATGTTTTTTTTCATCAAACATAATGGCTAAATAATGCATGGCTAAATAATAACAGCCGCTCGGGTCGATCTTTAGGTTAAGCCGTGCTTGTCTAGGTTGGTCTGTGGATAGGTGACCACCCTTACATACCGAGTTTCCTCCGTGCCTCGGAAAGCACGTTAAGCAGTCCCGGCTGTCATTTGTAGATCTTTGACGTCGTTACAGGAAAAGTCCCAAAAAGTCTGACAAGCAGTCTTACTAAGGGATATCGTATTATCCAGAACTAACTGGGTTTTGGAGGTCAGATAGGCAGTCGCTCCATGTAAAATACTGGTATTCAGCTGCATCCGGTTGGACTGGAAGCCGACCCCAACATAGTTGGGAAAAGGCTAGGCAGTGTCATTAATTCTGTCCTGCCCTTCAGTGCTTACAGGCGTTATGTTATATTTTCTTGATATTGTTAGAGTATTCAAGTTTTGTGGTAGTTTCTTTTAGTGTTTTCCTGTTGACATCGTTTTCGGCTAAATTGTAATAACCAGTTTGGGTAGTACCAAGATGTAAGATAAGATACCCCTAGGACAACCAGTCTTACAAAGAAGTATTGCCGAGTAACTCGGTTTTAGAAGTCAGATAGGCAGTCACTTCATGTAAACTCCTGGTATTCAGCTGGCAGCATTATTCTGGAAGCCAATCTTAAGATAGCTGGGAAAAGACATAGGCAGATGGTGATAAGTGTAGATTATTTGTCAACGGGTACACTAGCTAATCCAACCCTCACCGTTCCTTTAGGACATCCTCCCTTCATAACAAAGTCAGTGGGTTCACGCTTAAACACTTAATGAGGCATATTCACTTTTTCCAAAATATTGTCACTTTTATTACCCAAAACAACGTTACAGCCATTCTTTTTTCATTTTCCAACAGCAGCTTTGACACCACTTATCACAACTTTATTTTCTTGAGTATTTTTTGTAGTAACTGTTGGCGACACTAGACTTAAATATAACTCTCTGTTTGTCCTGGGCATGGTTGGCTATAATCAACTGCTTGTCCGACGGGAGTTTACGCTGGTCGCCTACTTGGTGAAAGTGCTTGTGGAGTGGTGAGTCACCCGAGAGTATTGCAGCGCTTGAGTCTGTGTGTGCCGGACCGCTACGTGTGAAGGCGGCGCAGCCCGCCACTGCTACTAGTACCTACAGCCAGAACTAACCTGCTTGCCAAGGCACCCTTTACCAGAGCCAACCGTACCATCAACGATCTTCAAACTCCATATATATTATGTTACAGGCGAAATAATATTTAATTTTATTTTTGTACTATGTTTATGTTATGCTATGTCTTTGTGTTTTTAAATAATGTAATATTTTAATAATTTTGTTAGTTTAATATTTTCTAAATTGGTTGCAAGTGTATGGTTTAGGTTTAGTTTAAGTTCTTAGCTGTCGCATTAGGGTAAACCCTGTAATAATAGTTTAAGGTGTTATAAATAAATAAATAAATAAACTAGTTAATTTAGAAATTGACATTCAATTCGGGTTGTACTCTGCTTACACAATGATAGCACAATGATAGCCGAGTTCATATTCCACATGTTGCGAACCTCGTGTGCAAAGTTGAAATATTTTATTTGTTTGTCTTTCTCAGCTTTCACGAGGTTCTCGGCATGAGGAATGGTAATGTTATTATTATGATCTATTATCCTAAGAAAGTTATTTTGATTTTCCACAGTAACAGTACGTTTTTTCGGGATGAACGGTACCTACCTTATGTCCGTTTCTGTACACCTGACAACGTATATACGTGGCTAGGATATTGGCAACTACAGTACTTTCACAGTTTGTATGCCTTGTGACTGGGACTGCAGCTTACACTTTTCATTGTTGTCTTTGTTTTGATAATTCGAATGTGTCTGCATAGGGCAACACGACGACAGCGACGAGCAGCAGACATTATTCTTAAGTTATGAGGAGAATCCATGTATCTTGAGTCACAATATTCCTTGCGCCGAGTATGTGTGTCATGTGCAAACAGGCGCTCGCACTCATAAGATATGAACGGTAAACTCGGCCGAAGGTGAGCACTGTGTATGTGTCCAACTGTCCATGCGTTACCGCTCGTTGTTTTTAGTAGCTAACTGGATTTGGGAAGTTTCATAAGTCTCGGAAAGAGATGCTAAACACCCGTCAACCAAGCAATAATTATGGACATCAAACTAAGTAACTTAAACTACTTTTTTTGGGGGTGAAAGATCACGTTTTAACGGATAGACTCAATGTAACGTACTCAAAACATTGTGCTGATTGAATCTTACAATAAAAACATGTACTTATGTATTTAAACTTTTGAAAGCCAGACTTCAGCCATATTTTCACATATTTGTGTCGTTTGTCGTACAGGGCCCGTGCTTACTGGACACGTATGTGACAATGGCGTTCAAAAGGAAAAAATAAAACTTTTGCAAAAGTTGGAACTTTGATTCCCAATATCTCCGTAACTAGAAGGTTCCCAGGTATGGTGTAGAACAAAAAAAAATATCGCAATGACGGGGAGAACAAGTGCCTTTCGGCTTCATTAAGGGTCTTGTCCTTTATTAAGGAGTATTTGGTCCAATATCAACACAGAAAAAAAACAATATTGTACTTCGTTATTGTACCTTTTATTTCGGACAGTATTTTTAACATACACTTGTATATTTTACATTATTTTAACAAAACCAATAATTAAGTTAAAAAATTACTTCCAATCGTTTGTAAACCACATCATTAAACCACTCGTCCGAAGATGACGACCCTTGAAGCGAGTTCTCTTCCTGGCGCTGTTACCAGTCTAATACTGATGTTACTACTTCCCAAAGTTCCAGGAACCGCGGCTAGGGGGGGATTGTAAATCCGTACACCAGTCACCCTGGTGGTAACATTGCCAAGGTATTCAATATCAAAAGCCACAGTATTGTTCCCGTTAGTGTCGCGGAAGTACCATTGACTGAAATTAGAAAATATATTGTTTGAATTATTCAATCACCTTTCATTAGTCGCACCAAGTAAAATACTGGGATCTAGCTTCATTCGGTTTGACAGGAAGCCAACCCCAATATAGTTAGGAAAAGTTTAGGTAAAAACCTGCAACATTGTGGAGTCTATGTGCTGGGGCAGGTCTATTTTCAAATGACAATATCTCTTAACCTTCCTATACTCGCGCCAAATTTTATAATACCTGTACTGGAGTACGGTCTGACAGACCGAAAGTTCAGAACTCCATTACAGAGTATTTTTTTCAAAAAACTTATTCGGGGATATTTTGTTTTTTGGGATATATCAAGAAGTATCGTAAAAATAATGATTTACCGAAAGTATACCGATCATTTACTGAGTAATAGCTTTTTATTGAACTTTATGATAAATAGTTATTGTTTTTTGTAAAAGGTTATAAATTTTGGCAAAGAAACATTTTCTTCCAACAAACTTATAGTTTCTAATGAATGATAATAAACACAAAAAATTTATTCATAAGTTTCATCGTTTAAATTTCCGTACAAAATCACAGAAGCTAAATCTTGTAACACTTATATTCGCGTCGGTCTAACAGAACGGTATTATCCTAATACGGCCATATGCTATTCGCACAAAGACAGTATTCGTCCTGAAATGATGGTAGCAACTAATAATGCAGCTAACAGGAAGTGCAAAATGCCATCATTGATTATAAAAGAAAAAATCACGAAAGACTGTTTTACCAGTCTCACAGACCAATTCGCGAGTATAGAAAGGTATTGAGTAAATATATTAATATAATTTTGTATGTTGACTCAAATACTTTTAACAGTATTGATCAGCCGATTATAAAAACAAAATGGTGTGGGGTTTAGAGTATTTGTAAACGTGTATTTTTCGATAGAAATGAGTATAAAATATGCACTTAAAGTATCGGTAAACGGTAGTCAAACACACTGTTTGAAAAAACAGCGGTGCATTTTGACCGTGCTGAAACGGTGGATTCTGTTTTAGACTGACAAAACACTGGTGGATTCATGGTGACAATTTGCGATTCTCAAGAATTGCAAGCAGTTTAAATAAGCTCTTATCAATAAGTTACAATCTCAAATTAAAAACCACTTACTCATGAATTACGAATTCTCCCTGCCTGCCAATAGAGCCTACTTCGAACACGGGGGCGTCATCAGGGATGGAAGCTGCGTTGGAGACTGTTAGTGCTGCTAGCACCGCGATGAGGATGAGGCTCTTCATCTAAAAGGACACAATTTGATTTGTTGCCTGGAAAAGTTGTCTCAATGGACTAGGTTCTCTTTCAATGAAAGAAGTCATCTTTTGTTGGATGCTTATATCTTATTATTAGTTTTAAGTTGAGATAAGGACCCCATCATGGGTGAAAGTCTCTTCTAGCTTTTTCGACTTAGATCGGTCTTTTCCTATTTCCAACCATCTTTTGCCTGCTATTTGTAGGAGGAACTCACTGACTAAATTGGGTTGCGCAATTGTGCAAAGCGCATTGTATGGAAATGATAAGATAAAATTAGGTATTGTACAAAAAATGATTCAGTTTTTTCCTTAATCAAAACATCCAGTGTTTTGACTTGAGTGGTTATTTTTATAATCATTCGAGTCAAAATGAAAACCAATTGCATGTGGCTGAGATGAGAATGCTAAAGCGAATGTGTACTATAACGCGAATGGATAAAATAAGGAATGTGTGAAAGTTAAGAGTATTAATGTGAATGGCTATAAGAGTAGAGGAAGACCAAAGAAACGATGGATGGACTGTGTGAAGGATGATATGGCTAGAAAGGGGGTGACTTCTGAGATAACGAGGAATAGAGAAAAAGAAGAAGACATGCTACGCTGCTCCCAAATAAATTGAGATAAGAGTAGAAGCTTGGCAAAGTAAGTCAAAATTAAACCCTTTAATTGAACTAGAGAAATAGATACGCGTGAAAAACCTAACGCTGACTTTGCCGTCATGTTATCGGGTAAAAATAGTGTTGTGTTAAAAGCACTTACATTTTAAAAATTACAGCTTAAAACCTCTTGAGAAAACAGTGTGTCTATACATTCAACAGAATACAGTTTATATACTATATAAATGCATGATAAGGCATAAAATTGTACTGATAAAACAAATCTTAATTCTTTTATCTCAAAATCAAAATATTGGCTAAATATCGCCTGATTCAACTTGGTTTGATTATAACCGGAAGCGACAACGAATCCGTGCTAATATTATTAATTATAAAATCTGTCTGTCTGTTGCCTTGTCAAAACTTAATTGCTAGACCATAACTTAAGTAGGGACATAGAATGAATTTTTTTTTAATTCAAGTAATACTAAAAAAAAAAAATCAAACCATTTATTTCCTCATGCATTGCAAAAATGAAGGAGCTCGTGGTTAAATAATAACAGCCGCTCGGGTCGATCATTCTTGATCGTTAAGCCGAGCTTGCCTAGGTTGGTCTGTGGATGGGTGATCTCCCTTACATACCGAGTTTCTTCCGTGCCTTGGAAAGCACGTTAAGCTATTGGACCCGGCTGTCATTTGTAGATCTTTGACAGTCGTTACAGATAGTCAGTGGCCCAAAAAGTCTGACAACCAGTCGTACCAAGGTGTATCGTATTACCCAGTACTAACTGGGTTGTGGAGATCAGATAGGCAGTCGCTCAATTTAAAATACTGGTATTCAGCTGCATCCGGTTAGACTGGAAGCCGACCCCAACATAGTTGGGAAAAGGCTAGGCAGATGATGCATTGCAAAAATAACGCTCAATCTTTCTGATGCAAGATTATATGCGTTATCGCTTACTTTAGTTATTCTCTGCCAGGTCTTTGCCTGGTAGTGGGCCCATACGTATGCGGGCCCCCGTAAATGTAGGGGTTCGTGGCTATTAATAATACACCTGTTGGCTATTGGTGGGTTATTACTCAGTATCTCGGAAATTATCAACCATTCACTGTCTTGGGTGCTACTTCCCAAATATTTTATTGACATAAGTGTTTGTCCTCTTTAAAACTTCCAAAACAGAGTTACCATTCGGGTACGAAACCCCCAAAAACATAGTCTTATTAAAATTATTGGTGAACTGTTTAGTAGAACTAGTGGGAATAAACTTAAACTTTATGTACATTCTGGCAGCTATCGTTTTAATCAAGTAAAATTTTAAGAACTTTTAGTAAGTGTATGTCGGGAATTTATGAAAAAAAAATGAAAATGAAAAAGCGTTAATTCGTGGTGACATCTTATTACATAAAATGTTACTTCTGCCAACCTGTAAAGCAGTTTGTTGGCAGATGTAGCTTCCCTAAAAAACATTCTGCTTTTATGTTACCACTACTTTAGGTACTTTTCCATCAATATAAAGAACTAAACTACATTAACTAAAACTAAACAATAATATTTTACAATAGCACAAAAGGCTGACCAGTAGTGAATTGAAACGCCACAAAAATTCAAAATGCTAATAAAATTAATTAAACTTATTTTAGACTAAAGTCCATAGTGAGTCCATTAAATGGTTAGTCGTCTTAGGGCCGACCCTTTGACATTATTTCCTAGCGTGTCGTTTTAATTTAGTCTTAAATATCGGATCACAACACAGATCATAGAAACAACTGTTGTTTCTATTATCACTATTTCTCACAACAAATATTATAAAGTTGATCTTTTTTGGCGGTTTACGTTCAAGATATCAAGTTGCTTTAACTACGATTTGGCGAGATCGGGCGATGTCAAGAGACATCTCTATCCTCAAATTAAAATAAATGAAAACTAATCGCGATTAAGATTACTGAATTAATGGGTGAACCGATTCAGAACGATGACATGACCAGTTGTTTATCATTCACCATACGTTTGTGTTCTTGTGATTACTATCTAATCTAATTATTATTGGGTTTTTTGCAGTGTTTAATCATATAAATAGTCAGTGCACATTAAGGAGTTACTACTGTGATCTACTGAGTCTACGTACTGAGCAAATGTAAGTGTATTTTATTTACTACAAAGCTGCATGGTTATTTTGACGTGTGGTTTTATTAAGAACTAACGCCGCCATGTTGTTTTTTTTTGACAGCCCATTTCTTACTAGCGCCACCATGTTCTTTGTTATTATTTTAACAATCCATTTCACACTGTTTACCTAGCACCGCCAAGTTGTTTTGTAATAATTTTGACAGTATATTTCACATAATATGTTTACCAATAGAGTCCCGACAATAATAATTCACGGTGTAAACGAACCCACATTGTGCTGATGGACGCATTTAATTGTAGAGGGGTCATGGAGGTATTTAATGTAAAGTTTTAACAATGAAATTGTTATTTTTAAAACTTGTGTAAATTTTGATATACTTTGACCATACAACTAGAAGATTTCGGGGTAGGTATGGTCCAGAATAAAAAAAAAAACGCAATGATAACAAAGGCCATTCGGCTTCGTATAGGGTCCCATTATACAGTGCTGCATGGCAGTCGCTCCATATACATATATTTCCTGGTATTTAGGCGCCTCCCCGAGCAAATGACCTTGAACGATCAGTTTTTTGGAGCCTACTCCTCTTTATCCAAAAGAAATACCAACTAATAAAAAATACTTTAAATTACTACATATACTTGACTCCAAAATTGTCGTTTCTTTTTTTTTTAAGTAGCTTAATGTTTAAAAAATCCCCTCACAACGAAACCACAGAAATGAGAAATAATTATTTATAAAATGCTACTCCTCGTAAAGTAACCATTATTTCGATTTGCTACTTATACTAATGGATAGACAATTTAATAATGAACATAATTGTCGTTTTATTTTTTCCAAAAGACGTAAATTTGATTTTATAAAGAATAAAAACCACTCATTTCGCACTATTCGGCCTGCAGTGACTGACGTAACAATCACTTTGTAGTGCAAGCTGATTGGAACTTTATTCTAACAGTATTTCAAACGAAGTTTGAACCACCACAAATAGAGTTGCTAATTTTGCTCGGGGAACCGCCTTCAGCTGCATCCGTAAGACTGGAAGCCGACTCCAACACGCTGAAAACCTCAACAACTGCGGCAATCCTTTACTTTTAATGTAAATACTTTCAGATGAAGACCCTTATCATTATCGCGGTGTTGGCAGCACTAACAGTCTGCAATGACGCGTCCTCCCAGAGTTACGGCGCTCTTTACCAAGAAGACGCCTATATGAGCCGAAAAGATGCCAGATTTGATATTGACACCTATTATACCGAACTATTCAGGTGTGTAAATAAATTAAATTGGTTAGGCGTGGCACAGCGAGGCGTCATACGAGTAATCATAAATCTTTGACAACTTGATCGTGTAGCAGTAAATATAGACCTATGACGTGAAAATGACTGCCTGGTCCTGGGTTCGATTTCCAGGTCGGACAAAGTGTTATTGTGTTTTCCCGTCAAGAATTTCTCAGTAGCAGCCATGGAGTCTGGATTTGTGCCCGGTTGTTGGCAATAGGCTCGCCCCCTATTACATGGAGCTTAAACTGTCTGTAGATGTAGATTGTGAAATTCTTTTCCCTTTTCAGAGCCAACTACCGCAGAGTCGGAATCCCTGGTGTAATCCAACACCTGAATGTGGTCTTCACCGGTAACTTTACCACCAGGGTGACGGCCATCGCTTTGTCCCCTCAGCCACCCTTCGAGTTCGCTTTCGCCGGAGTTGTAGGCGGTCTTGGAAATAACAACGCTAATGTCATAATGAACTCGACTATTGGTGGAGGATTCCACTATCTGGTGCAAGTATGGGGATACGACACACAATGGTGGTAAAGAAAATGTTGTGAGTGGACAAGATTTTTATTTAAATTATTTCTGATTCTACAATAAATGTTACTAACATTTTTTTTTGTTTATTTTTATCTATCTACAACGATGAGTGTACATAATTTTGTGGTATTTCTTTATTTTTATGTTATTTACACAACAATTTATGTATTCTCCGCGAGGATTCCGGTCTGTGACCATTGAGATTTCTTTATTTTACGTAATTTTTAGAGTCGTAACATAATAACATCACACCTGTAATCCCCATCGGTTTAGGCAGAGGTGTAACTAATGGTACACCCATATTTCAACAGTTATGTTTAAGTCCCATGTAATAGGGGCGAGCCATCCAGACTCCGTGGCTGCTACAGAAAAATTCCTGATGGTAAAACCAAATATTGGTATTATTTTAATTATTTAGTATTATTGTTTTGATTTCTCTTGGATGACATATTGTCCCTGACGGGCACAGAACATATATACTACAGACCACATAGACCTTATATGTACTCTCTAACAAATCACAGATTATATATTAATATGTATGTCTGCGCCCGCGTCTCTGTTCGTCAGTGTTGCCTGTGAAAGTGAACACAAAGTAGTGGTTACGTGGGGTGTAGATGTAATTATTATTTTCTCTATTTATTCTACCCATATTTGTATTATTATTTTTCTTTCGTTCACACTTTATGTATTTATTATATTATCCGTGCCTGACCGTGGCATCACTCTGGGCCCTATCAGAATACCAGCGCTGTGACGTTTTTTTTTAAATGTTACAGCACCATGCTGAGATAGGGGGCCTTTTGGCTTAGTACAGGACCAATTTCATTTCATGTTTTATTTTTTATTTTTCTCTTTGTTTAATGTGTTTTTATTAGTTGTACTGTTAATTTAACCATTTTAATTTGTATTTTGTCCTGTGCGGGCTAATAAATGCTTTTTCTTTCTTTCTTTCTTTAAATAACAATTTGCCTGACCGGACACGTTTTACTGTATGACTCAATGTAACGTACTCAAAACATTGTGAAAAGTTATCACTTTGACTCCCAATCTCTCTACCTCGGTAACTAGAAGGTTCCCGGTTATGGTATAGAACAAAACAATGATCGCAATGACGGGCAGAATAAGTGCCTTTCGACTTCGTTAAGGGTCTTGTTACACCCTTTATTAGTGTTTTTGTTTTTCTATCTCTACTATCAACACAGAAAAAAAACAATATTGTACTTCGTTATTGTACCTTTTATTTCGGACAGTATTTTTAACATACACTTGCATATTTTACATTATTTTAACAAAACCAATAGTTAAGTTAAAAATGACTTACAATCGTTTGTAAACCACAACATTAAACCGACAACATTAAACCGCTCGTCCGAAGATAACGACCCTTGAAGTGAGTTCTCTTCCTGGCGCTGTTACCAGTCTAATACTGACGTTACTACTTCCCAAAGTTCCAGGAACCGCGGCTAGGGGGGGATTGTAAATCCGTACACCGGTCACCCTGGTGGTAACATTGCCAAGGTATTCAATATCAAAAACCACGGTATTGTTCCCGTTAGTATCGCGGAAGTACCATTGACTGAAAATAGAAAAAAAACATTGTTTGAATTACTCAATCACCTTTCATTAAAATACTGGGATATAGCTTTATTCGGTTTAACTGGAAGCCAACCCCAATATAGTTAGGAAAAGTTTAGGTGAGAACCTGCAACATTGTGGAGTCATGTGCTGGGGCAGCTCTATATTCAAGTGACAATATCTCTTAAAATATTTGGCATTGAGTAAATATTTTGATATGATTTTGTAGGTTGGCTCAAATACTTTGGATTTAACATAAAAACATACGCAACATTCAGGGTTAATTTAATAGAAAAGTATAATTTAAGTAAAAAAAAAAACATTTTTGATTTATGTTTTAAAAAAAATACTTTGTTTGCTTATTTTTCAGCAGAATTAATTAAAAATTTGATAGCTTCGGCATTTACCCTTTTAATAAGATAATTTGCACGTGTCTAAGTGTTTTAGATTTGAAGATATCAGCATTTCATTGAACATACCCTAGATCAGCCGATTATAAAAACAAAATGGCTGCCATTCGCGGGGTGTGGGATTAGGAGTATATTCCAAACACACTGTATGAAAAAACAGCGGTGCATTTTGACCGCGCTGAAACGACGGATTCTTTTTTAGACTGACGAAACACGGGTGGGTCTGGAGTCATGTGCTGGATTCATGGTGGCAATTCGCGATTTCTAGAGAACAGCAAGCAGTTTAAACAAGCTCTTAACAATAACTTACAAATCTCAGATTAAAAACTACTCACTCATGAATTACGAATTCTCCTTGCCTGCCAATAGAGCCGGCTTCGAACACGGGGGCATCATCAGGGATGGAAGCTGCGTTGGAGACTGTTAGTGCTGCTAGCACCGCGATGAGGATGAGGCTCTTCATCTGAAAGGACACAATTTGATTTGTTGTCTGGAAAAAAATTCTCCATGGACTCTTTCGGAGATAGAAGCCTTCTTTTGTTGCTGGCTATATCTAAATGAAAATGAATTCTTTATTTGTAGACATAGGTTGTACAGGGGTGTTCCAAATAAATATTAAATAGCGAGTCCATCTATGCCTTGCGTTGAAGCGTACAGTCTAGTTGTTAGTATTATTAATTTTGAGTTGAGATATGGACCCCATCATAGGTGAAAGTCTCTGCTAGCTTTTTCGACTTAGATCGGTCTCTTCCTATTTCCAACCATCTTTTGCCTGCTATTTGTTATGAGGATCTACAGGAAGCATTTTGTTTTTAAATTGGGTTGCGCAATTGTGCATAGCGCATTGTATAGAAATGATAAGATATAGATTAGGTATTGTAACAGTATACGGTGCAAAAAATGATTCAAGTTTTTCCTAAATCAAAAAAATCCAGTGGCAATATTATTTTTTTAAAAGACGGGTTATTTATGAAATTAATATGCTAAATTTAATAAGACCAATCCGCACTGGGCCCACGTGGTGGATTATAGCCCATTCCCTCTCATTGAGAGGAGGCCGTGTCCCAGCAGTGGGAACATTCTAGGCTGATGATGATGATGTTGATTAAGACCACCTCGCAAATACCAGGCCAGAATGGCAAAACGGAGAAGAAGCCCATACTCAGCAGTGGGTAACACAATCTGCAAAAATGATGATTTTAAACTTTATGCACAAGTAAAAGTAACCGTGGGTGAGCAAGGCTTGTCCATAAAATATGGAGTGATGCGGAGAAATCAGAACAAGAGTAGAAGAAAACCAAATAAACAATGAATATACTGTGTCAAGGATGATAAGGCAAAGAAAGGAGGTGACTGCTCAGATGATGAGTAATAGAGAAGTATGGAAGAAGACATGCTGTGCCGACCCCAAATAAATTGAGATAAGAGTAGGAGAATGATGATTCGTATTCGACACAGCGATTCCCGTGGTAATGATGCCGCCGACGAACTCGCTAGAAGGGGATCGAGCACGGCAGCGGTGGGACCCGAACCTATCGTACCGCTCCCTTTCGGATACCTACGCACACTGGTAAGGAAACGAACTAGCGAACAACACCACAAGCTGTGGCTGGACCACGGCGAGTGTAGGCAGGCCAAGGAAGCGCTTCCTGCTATCGATGGCCGCTTCACCAAACGCGCGCTGCGGTTGACTAAACCACAGATGCGCACAGTTACAGCCGCCATTACCGGACCCGGCTCTTTTAATAAACACCTCTTTGTCTTAGGAGTCACAGACAGCTCCCTGTGCCGTGCCTGCATGGAGGAAGACGAGACAGCAGCCCACGTGCTTCTGCACTGCCCATTGGTTGCAACATACAGGGCTCTTCGCGAGATACTCAGCAATATTGGGGCGTTACTGGCCTTTCTCGGGGAATTGGGATGGATCGAATAGTTTCCCACCCGCACGCAAAATAGGCGCTTTGACGTGGAGTTGCGGACACCAGCCCGTTATACAATACAATGATGATTCGTATGAAACGCCGCCGTCGTGTAGTCGGGTAAAAATTCTGTTATGTTAGAAGCACTAAACGATATGAGATTTGAGCACTTACATTTTTAAAATCACACCTTTAAACCTCTTGAGAAAACAGAGTGACTATTCATTCAACAGGATACAGTATATATACTATATTATTGCACGATAAGGTATAAAACACACGGATAATATTATCGTTAATACAAATCTTAAGTCTTTTATCTCAAAATCAAAATATTGGCTAAATATCGCCTGTTTCATGTTGTTTTGATTATAACCGGAACCGACAACGAATCCAACCATACTAATATTATAAATGTGAAAGTAAATCTGTCTGTCTGTGCTTTTTCATACTGATGAGATGACGAGTAATAGAGAAGTTTTCAAGAAGACGACATGCTGCGCCGACCACAAATGAATTGGGATAAGGGCAAGAGAATGATGGTAAAGAGGGAAACAGGGCTATGATGGCTAAGCTTTCCGTAGCACTCGTAGCCGATCCGTGAGTTAATTAGTCGTGCGCGGGGCATAACCCGTAGCAGTGCTACGACTGGGGCGAAGTGTGATGGGGGAGGGGGAAGGGAAAAAATAGGAAATGAGCACACATATTTAAAATAAAAAAAAATGCACACCGCTCGACGATACAATTCACTAGTTACTTAGTTTTCACTTCTATCGGCAGTCCCCAAAGATTGACCGTACGTCCTTGTCATTTCCTTTTTTTTCATACGGCTGTGGATAAAGAACTACCAGACAAATTCGAAGATTTAACAAAAATAAATTACTAGGATTTATTTATTTATTTATTTATTCATCACAAAATCCACAGCTCTTTTCAATCTTAACCTAAACTATTTTAACTAATCCTACAGCCAATTAATTAATCCTAAAAAAAAAAAAATAAAAAAAAAAAATAAAAAAAAAATAAAAAAAAAAATATATATAACATATTAATTTATCCTTAAAGTGTTTATGTCAAAAATAATTGAATCTGCTAAGTTTTCGCGAAGAAAAAAGGGGAAGACGAAACGTCGATCTCGTCAAAATTTTTGTAATATATCCGATCTGAGCTGCAGGTGTTCCTATCGCGCTCTACGGCGGCAGGCTTGACGCAGTGCGACGGCAATAGTTTCTTCAAATAGGTACTAATTTTTCAAATTCCTCTCAGGCCCTGTTCCCTCTCAACAGCTGAAGGAATTCGGATGTTTGGTATCAAGTCGCTTTAACTACAATAACATTTGGCGAGATCGGGTGATGTCAGGTGATATCCTTTTCCCTAAATTAAAATGTGATAAATAATCGCGACAAAGATTACTGAATTAGTGGATGTACCGATTTAGAACGATGACATAATGATTTGTTCATCATTCACCACACGTTTGTGTTCTTGTGATTACTATCTAATCTAATTATTAATTGTTTTTTTGCTGTGTTTAATCATATAAATAGTCTGTGCACATTAAGGAGTTACTACTGTGATCTTTACCGGAGTTCTGAGCAAATGTAAGTATATTTTATTTACTAGAGTGTAGTCGTTTTTTTGGCGTGTGGTTTTATTCGAAACTAGCGCCGCCATCTTGTGTGGTTAGTACAATTTTGACAGCCCATTTCACTTAGTTAGGTTCACCAACATAAATCTCCTGACTAAATAATAGGGAAGTAGACAAAAAAAACCTATTAAGTTTGTCAGATAGATTTACAAAAAAATTTGAAAACGTAAAATATTTTTTCTTTTTTCACGTAAACAAAAAATGAAGTGCGTCGAAAACTCGTCACATTTGAGTGAAATCACAAGCCCCACCCATGATCTTTGACGCGTTTTGTCTTCGGCAATTTTTATTAATTTGCTAAAACACGTAGGTTTCCAAAATGTTTTGATAATCTAACTGACGGATCATATTTTTTTAGTCAGGAATCATAACTATTATGCTTGCGACAATGCAATAATTACAAGGTGTAAACAGGCCCTTCACGCAACTGTCAACCAAGCATTCTGTACATCAAAAGGCCCTTCACGCAACCGTTAACCAAGCATTCTGTACATCAAACTAAGTAACTACGCCAAGATTATTGGCGGGAAACGGGAACTTTTTAATTGTTTTTAGAATTTTTTTGGGGTGTCAAAAATTTATGTTCACGGTAGGACTCAATATAATACACTCAAAACATTTTGCTGCTGAATGCATCGAAAACTACAGGGAGGTATTTAAAGTGATGTTTTAACAATGAAATTGCTTTTTTTTTTAACTTGTATAAGTAAATGTTGAAACTTTGGCCTCTAATATGTCCGTAACTAGAGGGTTCAGATGCATGGTCCAGAACAAAAAAAATATCGCTATGACACGTAGAATAAGAGCATTTCGGCTTCGTATAGGATCTTTTTACACCCATTATACAGTCCTATAAGACAGTCGTTCCATGTATGTGTACTTCCTGGTATTCAGCTGCGTCCGTCGGACTGGAAGCCAAGCCCAACACGTTAAATATCTCAGCAACTGCGGCAACCGTTTACTGTTACTTAATGTGTATACTTTCAGATGAAGACCCTCGTCATTATCGCGGTGCTGGCAGCACTAACAGTTTGCAATGACGCGTCCTCCCAGAATTACGGCGCTCTTTACCAAGAAGAGGCCTATGTGAGCCGAAAAGATGCCAGATTTGATATTGACACCTATTATACCGAGCTTTTCAGGTGTGTAAATAAATTAAGTTGGGTGTGCTACACGCAGCCACAGTGGGGCGTAATAATCATAATCACAAATCTTTGACAACTTGGTCGAGTGGCAGTAAATATAGACCTACTAGCTTCGCAGCTCCACGGCTTCGCTCGTGTTAATTTAGAATTTGATAATCAATTCGGGTTGTACTCTGCTTGTCACTATCACTATCATCACTATCATCACTATCACTACATATTATAAAACAAAGTCGCCCGCTGCGTCTGTCCCTATGTATGCTTAGATCTTTAAAACTACGCACCAGATATTGATGCGGATTTTTTAAATAGATAGAGTGATTCAAGAAGAAGGTTTTAGTATATAATTTACGGGCGGGCAAAGCCGCGGGCATCAGGTAGTAATAGTATAATTCAATCATGATTCAAAAGAGACGTGGCGCCATCTTTATCATAAGAACGTTTTTGTTGTTTTCCTAGGGACCGGTACTTTTTATATTTTTGCTATTACCATCAACTAAGGACAAATACCTACAGACTGTGGCAACCACTGAGAAAATCCAGATGTAAATCTCAATAACACTTTGTCCAACTTATTGATTGAACCCAGCACCTCAGGCTTAACAGTAGCGTTTGCAACAAGTACTGCAGATGACTGATCCACAGTTGAGTGGTTTCAAAATTGTGAAATTCATTTCTCTACTGTTCATTGAAAAATTGTGTTTATTTCCCTTTTCAGAGCCAACTACCGCAGAGTCGGAATCCCTGGTGTAATCCAACACCTGAATGTGGTCTTCACCGGTAACTTTACCACCAGGGTGACGGCCATCGCTTTGTCCCCTCAGCCACCCTTCGAGTTCGCTTTCGCCGGAGTTTTAAGCAGTCTTGGAAATAACCACGCTAGCATTATAATGAACTCGACTATTGGTGGAGGATTCCACTATCTGGTGCAAGTATGGGGATACGACACACAATGGTGGTAAAGAAAATGTTGTGAGAGGACAAGATTTTTTAAAAATAATTTTTGATTCTACAATAAATGTTCCTAACATTTATATTTGTTTTTTTTATTCTATCTACAACGATAAGTGTGTATAAATTTGTCGTATGTCTTTATTTTTATGTAATAAAAAAAAATTGGTACGCTTCACACTGATTTTACGTCTTGACAACACATAGCGATTTCTCTATTACATGTAAGTTTTACAGATATGCGAGTAAAATAAGTATGTAAATAATAAATAAATAAATATCGCTGGACATTATCTCATTGCGCCATCTAGTGCCACACTAAGCAACGCGGCTTGTGGCGTGGACACCAGATAGTTGATATACTACATAGATATTTTTTTTATTATAAATATAAACATCCATGACTAGGAAACAAATGTCAATGCTCATCATACAAACATTTGCCCGTGCCGAGATTCGAACCCGGGACCTTAAAAACGTTAGGCAACCTCACTACCGAGCGTCATTCGGGTCGTCAAATAAAAAAAATAATGGCTAAAATCGCATAAAAACCGGCCAGTATGTTACCGTTTAAATCCTGAGAAGTGCAGGTGATTGTGTAGATGAGCAGGGTTCCACATTGACATTCCGTTGAGACTGATTAAAATCATACAATTAAAAAAAGCAAGGAAGCACAATCCGACGTGGACGAAGGGGCGGGGCCGGGGTCGTCAGAAGGTGAGCGCTTGCACATCAACGCTCCTCATTGGTTACCGATCTGCGATGTGATTGGCTGTCGGAAAAGTCTTTACCGATAGCATAGTGAAAAAGGTGTTATCTTTATCAATGGTGTGTGTAACACTGAACGGAATAGATATGCTAGTATATAGGTACAGACGCCAGCTGCACAGCAAGCTGCCCAAAACTGTCAAACTTTCCCAATTTACCTTGAACCTAATGCTTTAACGATAAATTTGAAAATCTATTTAAGACATTTGACAGATAGTAGTAGCTTGATGTGAGGGGCTCATGGCTAAATAACAACAGCCGCTCGGGTCGATCTTTAGGTTAAACCATAATTGCCTAGGTTGGTATGTGGATGGGTGACCACCCAATACATACCGAGTTTCCTTGTCCCGGCTGTTATTAGTAGATCTTTGACAGCCCAAAAAGTCTTACAACCAGTCTTACCAAGGGGTATCGTATTACCCAGTAATAGCTGGGTTGTAGTCAGATATTCAGTCGCTCCATGTAAAATACTGGTATGTCAGAAAGGGTTCTTCATTATAAAAAGAATTACTTAAATTAAAATTTATTTTGTTACAAGATCTCTTTAATTCAATTAAAAATTACCTAATTCTGCAGGTCGCAGGAGATGCGAGCAGCAATGTACCGCCGATGCCTGGAGGAGGCTTTGGTCCAGTAGGCGTATTTAAGATTAAGATGATAATGGTGATGATATGTTTGTAGCCAAAGCATATAAGTACCTACATTTGGAAGTATGATGAATTTCGAAGTGAGGATGGGGCTTCGTATTTGGTGGGCTACTGGCCGACTTATGATTATTTAGAGTACCTATTGCATGCACCTTCTCGCTCGTATATCCACTTCAAAATAAAATGTAAATCTTTTTTGATAAAGACAACGTAATGGCTGGTGAATAAAAGATGGCGCGCATAACTTTAATATTGCGATTAAGTCAAAGTCAAAATTATTTTATTTGCAATATATGCGGTACAAAAGATAGTAAAAATCATATGTAGTGCAATGATACATTTCGCCATAAAATTGTCATGCAAACATTAAAGAATTAGATGCTAATTTCAAAACATATTAACTTAATGTGAAATTAGGTAACTAAAGTGTGTTTCAAAGTTGTGTCATATCTTGCTTGTCCTTTTGTCAGTTTAGTTCTTATATGGCGGCATAGATGTCGCCACACGTAGAATTGTTCTTCGCAACAGTTATCTTTAATCAGTGTCACGCCTTTTTTTTCCAGTTCTTTGTTCTAATCTGAAAAGTTGACTTGAAATTTATAGCGTTTTTTAAAAAGAAAAAAAACACTAGGTATGCCATAAGCTTCTACTCCGTTCACCTAATATACCCATTTTTTTTGGAAAGTGATAAAAAAGTCATCCGGTATGTCTACACCTTTCTGATAACTTGCTGTATACATATTTATATACTTGAATGTCATCGTCATCTTCCTGCCGTTGGCTCATTCGACTTGGGATCGGTGCAAGTTTTCTTCCATTTTACTATGTCACGACATCATTCTTTAATCTAATTTATACATACACAGGGTGAAAACAGACCCTTCACGAAGCCGTCAACCAAGCATTCTGTACATCAAACTAAGTAACCTGTCATGATTTTCAAATAAGTATAAATTAATAAGATCTGCTGTGCTCTATCTGAACTAATATTAATTCGTTTTATTTTTGAGAAATGACAACACTGCCTAAGCCGTCAATGTTGTAGCGGGAAGGGGTAGTTTATAAAGCATGGCACTCGGCCGAGAGAGGGCTGTTCGTTGGAAAGAAATTGTGGTGTTAAGATTAATAGTCGAATCCATGTCCGATAACTGATGCGTTGTAATTATTGCATTTTGTATAAAACGTGAAGTAATCTAGAATTGTGTAATACCAAATAATTTGAAAAGAGTAACCATGGAGTTTCTTGCCGGTTCTTCTCCATGGAAGCGACCAACCCGAACCGTGCACCCTTGTCAACATTCATAGGTGCCCATACAGGCCTATGTGAAATAAAATAATACTTGGATTTGTATATACTCAAGAGTTGATTGGAGCTACAGTGGTTTTATTACAAACACTACGCAAAAATTTCCTGCCCAGTCTCATTTAAGTTGAGCAAACCTTGAGTTTGGGCTTTTGAATGATAGTCAGGACCAAGTTTGTGCACCGTAGGTCAAGATGGGGAATATATACAGTTACTATTTCTATATGAATCTTAACTGTTTATTGGATTTTCGTCATATCAGTGATAAAGAAGTTTAATTCGTTTTGCTCCTGGGTTTTTCTCTGAGGAAGATTTTTATCTACCTCTTTGGTCTACTGGTCACAGGCGCTACCAATGAGCATGACGGGCAAAGTGTGATTGGATTTTTCCATCAGAAATTTCTCAGTAGTAGCCATGAAGTCTGGATTCGTGGTCGGTTGATAGCAATACGCCAAGATTTTTATTAAGTAGATCTTTTAGGTTTATCTTGGACACCTCCACCTAAGGAAATACATCGTGATGAAAACTGGACTTATACAATAGTAACATAAGTCTGAAATCGCCAACATGTCTTGAGCAAGCATTGTGATCAAAGCTCGTGTTTTCTCCTTATTAGATGAGGCCTTTGCCCTGCTAGACAGTGGGACAGTAATATACTGACATTATACTTAAGTACAAAGGCAGAACAATAAATATCTTGAACCATCATCACACATGAACACATAATAATTTTCGCTTTCTGGCATCGATCGGAGTTCACGGTTCCCGGCCCCTAAGCGCGGATTTTTATACCTGAAATTCTATGAAAAAACCAAGTCAATCGATTATAGAAAATAAAAACCGGCCAAGTGCGAGTCGGACTCGCGCACGAAGGGTTTCAAAAGTCATAAGTAATTTAATCATTTGTTAACACGGTACAATAAATAGTTGTTACAAAAGATTATAAGCGCGCTATGGTATGCCCGAAGGAGTACAAATATTCATAGAGGTCATTGACATTAAAATTGATAAACTTTAAAATTATATTAATGGAATGCATAAAGTATTAATTGATTTTGACAAAAAAATAAAAACAAAAATATATATATATAAATGTCAAAAGTAAGTGAAACTTTACTACGTCAAAATTCAAATAATGTTTAAACAAAATTAAAAAAAATAAATAAAGAGAGAAAATAATTATTAAAATAATACACAATGTCACGTGCAAAAATGTCAAGTGGAATTAAATTGAACCTAAATTTCTAACGAAAATTCCAAAATGCTTTAAGCTTTATACAACAGCAGAGATTTAAGCATTTTCTTAAATAAGAGTATGTTCAAATCCTTAATTGAACTTGATATGTGGTTGTATATGATTGGTGCCATACAAAAAACACTTTTACGCATCAACGCTGTGTGGGACCTTTTTACGCACATGTTATTGTTCTTTGGTCGACCACTCGTTCGTGTGTTATTAGTACATTATGGTACAAGTGTGTAATGTTGGTGATTACCGCTGAGGTGCGATTGAGACCCGAGCCGTCAAGCGAAGGTCTTAAGAGAGCCGAGGACGGTAATCGAGGAGATCAAGAAAGAATAAAATTAAGAATTTCAGTTTTCAAAACATTTATTTATTCGTCGTATAATACATAACAGTTTTCAGTGGTGGTTTTAGACCCAGTCAGTGTACACTCCGTAAAATCCGACTAGGGACAGAAGGCCCTCGCCTGGGCCTGTTCTAAACGTGACACTGGCGTGGGTCCAACGATTGTCTATGTGCGTGTGCCCCGGAACAGGCGGCAGGCGGCTCATTGAGATACGGTTTATGGACGTGGTAGAATTGCCCTGATAAGATACAGTCCGGGTCTGCACTGTATTGGGAATAGGTCGGAGGTCCACTAGCTCTCTGAAAAAATTGAAAATATTTTATTATTTCTTATTTAATCGCTTGTCATTCTTGTTGGTTTAAAACTCACACTCTGTTTTTCTTAATAAAATCTTTCTTTATGTACCTACTTTAAAGCTGTATGCCAATGAACGCAAAGTTAGGTACAGTCTATTTAACATCAAGTTGACGGTCGGCTCGTATGAAATTTAATTAAATAAAAAAGGTTCTCACTGATAAAACAAGATCCTTTCAGCATTCTTAACTATTCTGCCAGTAACTCCTTCTAGATCGTAATCTTTTGAGAATGATTGATCACTTTCTTCGACGAGTATGGTTTCCTCTTGAGACGGAGGGAGGACTGAAGCTGCGTCATAGCAAGCTGTAAGTGCTGCCAGCACCGCGATGAGGATGAAGCTCTTCATCTGAAAGGACACAGAATTAACAATTATCTATGGCTCGCGTGGTGAAGTTGCAGTGAGTGGCTTCTCACTTTTCACGAAAACTTAACATAACATCACGCCTCTAATCCCCGAAGTGTTAGGTAGAGGTGAACCTGTTTACCTTATTAATAATATCTTTTACGATAAATTTGTGATAAATAATAAATATCGATATCTTCGTGATTGATCTAAGTATGACGTCGTGGATTTGTCAGATACGACAGATCGATCACTTGTAAAATTTTGTGTTTGAGTTGTTTGTTATCATAAGTACAATCATGTATTTAAGTATCGTACACTAATTACCAGACCCCCCAACTAATTACCACAAACCAGTCACCCTTTATATTGGAATAGTTTATCCAATTAAAACATTTTTCGTATTAGTTACATATTATTTTATTACTTATTTATTTATTTAATATGATTTCGAATATGAACTAGGTGACATGAGATATCATTATGAAAAAAATTATATGTCAACTCCGTGGTGTGACCCCAGAATTAATCAAGTTTTTTCATATTTTTTGCAACAAAGTATCAAATTGATAATTCTTTTTAAGAAACTAGAAAAATTCAAATAAATAATTTATTTATTTATTAGGTAAATAAATTGTAAAGTACTTACAGTATTAATTTCTCAGTAAGTCCAGTAAAAGATCACGGTAATTATTTCTTCCTAGAACGCTGTGTGACTATTGATCAACATTAGCGGTGCGGAGACTATTATACTACAACTGCACGGATCTCATCACGGAATATTGATAAGCTAATATCAAAGATAAGACAAAAAACCCAATGAAATCAATGCACGTTGAGTCACTCGGAAACTAATTTTCTGCAATTCATTTTTATTTCATTGAAAATAACAAAACTTATATTTGGCAGTAGAGGAGAATCGAAGTTAGCCCTGTTAGGAGTCAGACGGTTCTTTTTTCGAAACCACGTATCAATCCCACCTTTCCTAGCCTAAAAATTATGTACGGTAAGAATACCCCTTGGGAGAAGCAATCCAGATATTTACGAGTCATACTCGACCACCATCTGTCCTTCGGGCCGCATACCAGTGCAGCTCGTGAGCGATCTGCCTTTGCTATATGTATGGGGTCTCCCATTACACTAACGGCAAAGAGCTAGTTATCTCTCAGGTGCAAATTCTCTACAATTAGCAAGATTCGCCGACCAAGGGCCCAAGGCCCTCGTCACCCCCGATAACGCTATCACCCTCCTTCAGGCGAGCAGTAGAGAAACTAGCAAGCTCAAAAAGCACAGACGCAAACAGCCGTCATTCCGTCCTCGCCGCCGAGGCCCATCGCGATATTCCATCCCATGCCCTCCCTGACCCTTGCGAGAGCCAGTCCGCGTGGCTGAGCTTGTGGTCCAAAATCAGCCCTCAAATAATGACACCACTCAGATCCAGCCTGTCCCTTTGTTGTCCTCCCCCAGCGACGCCCTAAGCCGAGACTCGTACCTCTCAAAGGGTGCCCTTAGCGTGTAGTCGCTTAGTTTGTAAGTTTTTGCCCTGGCTAGAGGCCTTACACTCAAGGCAGGTACAGGATAGTCCGGTTAAGCAGACAACAACCTCCTAGATTGAACTGCAAGATGCCGTTCACAATAAAAAAAAACACACATTAACACATTACGATTGGCGCTTTGCGATCAGCGTTCACGGCCCCTGGCATAGTGACTTGTAGCGGCACTACAAAAAGTACTACAGCTACATTGAACAAAAAGTACTAAAGTGCCATCTATAACACAGATGATGAACTAACTGAGAAAAAAATCGTCAGAATTCCTACATCGCCGCAAGTAAAGTTACTATATTATACGAGAACCCGACAGCAACTGTCGGGCAGTGGTGCACCAGACACAACACCCGTCTGGTCGGAGGATCCTCCCTTTTCTACGGGGTATGAAGAGCTTTACACCCTGTTCTTCATACCCCCAAAGACTGTTTCCGTCCGTGCAACCTCTCTCTTCGAGTATGCAGAATCAGGACCGGCAACTACGTTTGGATTCTTAGGCCTCTCACAGACGGACTGCATCGCAGCAACCGCACGCAGTCGATATATTCAACTGCATGCAGTTATCTGCATTCAGATCTGACTTTGCGCAGTTGACGCCACGCATCTAGCCCAGGATACAGATAATATCCCAGGAGCTCAGTGTAAGATTTGAGGTCGAAATGGAAGCACAGACGTTACTTCTCTTTTTATTAGTCCGTCGCCGCTGCCGGTGGCGGCAGCGGCGACGGAATCGAATTGAAAATTGCAACAAAATTGTTATTGATCGTAAACGTTGACATTATCAATTGACGGTTTTCAAAGATTACAATGATTGAAGTTTTAAAACCTTTTATTTATTTAACAGCTTTTTTAACCCGTTGACCGTGAATGATTAACAGTTAAATTACATTGAGTAATGACCGTCAATGTTCCATGCCTAGCTGCGTTATGCTCCTTGACTAACTGCACACGACCAGCCGACCGCGTGAAGTTGACATCATGACTGTATGCAGTCGAACGTACAAATTGCATGCAGTTGAAAATATCGACTGCGTGCGGTCGCTGCGTTGCAGTCGGTCTGTGAGTGCGATGCAGTCCGTCTGTAAGAGGCCTAATACCTGATATTCCATGAAAAAAACGTTCAAATGTAGAAAAAACTAAGACTTTAATTTGTTTTTCCATAGTCACTGTACTTAATAAATTATCAGTTTATGACGGATAATCATAATTAAAAATTGGGTGTGGTAATATTATATCTCCTATCTAATCCAACAAAAAGTTTTGTTTTTGCAAAAAAATAAATTATTTTCTTGGAACTTAAAGCTTGAATCCCACAGAAAGTGAGTGCGGATCGGGCGCAGTTCTGTTCGTGTCTATGGCGTGAGATGCGCTGTTCATTGCCTTCACACTCAACGTGTCGGACGCGGCCCACCTGATAGCGGCAGCGGTTGCTACGACGAATGTGCATTTTGCAACTGTTAAACTGCATTTTACAGTTTTTGTTACTGAAATCGTACAAGCAACTATATCTACGAGTACATAATCCATGGCAAAACTGGTATTTATGTTATATTATTATTCACAAAATCAAAATCGCTCCCGACCTACTCGCTTGTTCCCAGATACCAGAGAGATGTTACCAGAGAAATACTGAATCTGACATACTACTGATATCTATATAGTTAGCTCTATAGTTTATGGATTAACTAGGTACCCGTTTCATGATCAACAATAACTCAAACTCCTCAGTGGGACTGACCCCTAAATAAATCAAGTTCATGCCTATTTTTTTACAACAAAATATCAAATGATAATACGACATTCTGTGATACTAGAAAATTTCAGAAGATTAATATTGACGAAAATCAAATAAGTTATATTATTCAATTACTTAATTATTTATTTAATATAATTTAGAAATGAATAAAGTGATCTGAGTTATCATAAAGAAATTGTAAAATATGTATGTCACCTCTGTGGTGTGGCCCAAAATAATTCAAGGTGACACATAATAATAAATAATAATAATAAATCATGTCAATAATCATGAAGTGTCACATGTTTGTTAGCAGTGAAAAATCATATTTAAAAAATCTGTAAAACAAGATAATGTCACAAGAAAAATAAAATATATAATTAACTGATTTAAACGTTATACAATTTACTTAAAATAATTAGTACACACTATTGTAAAATACTTACAATATCAATTTCTCAGTTAGTCCAGTAAAAGATCACTCTTACTCCTTAGAAAGCAAAGTGACTATTGCTTAACATTGGCGGTGCGGAGAATATAATACTCGTATAATTTAAAATGAAATTACAACTACATGGATCTATAATGATAACATAATATAGGCCAGTCATATTAGGGGCTTTTTTGGCTTAAGTGACTGGGCATTAACTGGTATTAACCAAACCAGCCCTAACCAGAAAACTGATTGCAATTTGCAGGTTAGGGTCAGCTTGTACCTATAAGAATAAGAACATGTACATTTAGGTGCAGTATTTCTGAAACATAATTAGTGCAGAAAAGTAAACTATAACTAAAATTTATTTAACAATTGCAAGAAACGATAATGTGGAATTCAAATGTTTGTTAGCGACCTGCCCGATCTAGGTTTATTTAAACCTGTGTTTCAGGACATCACTTTACACAGCACAAATTAACTAGGACAGTCAAAGTTATAAAATAAAAAAATAAAAATCGTATCGTATCGTATAATCGTATGTTGAATACAATATGACTCGCGATTACCGGATGTCATCAAATCCAATAATAACTAAGGTATTATGAAGATTATTGACTGATTATTGTATATAGTACTATAAAAATTAGTCATGTCTTCACATACTGTTCTAAGATTAGGAACCTAATTGATCGCGGGCCTGTGGACGGTGGGCTATGGGCTAGCTGGCCGTCCGACCGTCTCATGACGACAGGCCGTGTCAACGGTGCGTTCGTGTTCCACGCGCGCCTCTAAGACAGTCAGCAAAAAGGAAGGGGTCCGTAAGGACCGATGCCTGCCAGGGTTGCGGGACTGTCCGAAAGAGATACCGTGGCCCCGGAACACAAAGGGCGATAAAGGAACATGGATGGGTTTTAGTCAGTAAAAGTTTGACACTCCCTCCTGCTCCGCCCAGAGCGGGAGAAGTCATTTGATGATTTCCAATCCGAAAAAAAAAAAAAAAAGGAACCTAATTGATAAGATTTTGGTTTGGGTTTTCAGACTTTATTTTCAATGTAGGAACGCTTGACTCACTGAGTGTGTTAAAAGGTCTGATGATTAATTAATTGTTTGAAAAGTATCTTCTCATCAGTCCACCTTGAGTGATACCTTTCATGAGCCTTCCAAAACATGGTTGACACTCCCGAGTCTTTCGGCCCAATCAGCTTCTGTCCCAGAAGGTGCCCAGGTAGCATAAAACGCTGTATACGTTCTGTATTTAAGTAAGTTTTTCTACTAAAAGCTCTGTATGTGGTCTTTACCTATAAGCCAATTGTAATGTAAAAAAATATAATAATTAATATGTTTTTGGTGAAAACTGTGACAAGTTACTGTTTCCATACAAAATTGGGAATCTAACAAAAAGTGTGTTCCAAATAAAAGGGTAAAAATAGAAATCTCGGGCGCCAGAAGCACATTGAAAATGGTACACGGTATTTTTAATTTTCAAGCGGGGGGAATCAATAAAAATCAACCACTTTGGTTTATCGGTCTATTTTATTTCCCGTAGGACGCGTCAGGGCACATCAACCACATCAAAATTCCTTTTGTAATATTAATAAAGCAGTCTCTCTTTTAAAACTAAGTAATGAAATTTTATCAATAATTAAGAGAACCTGTCATCACTGCACTTTTGGTCAAAAAAAGTCTAGAAACCAAGAAACATACCAAAATTCAGTCGACTATTAATATCAATTTTATATAAGTCACCGGTCGGACCAAAGGCTCGGGGACGCGCCACGCGTTCAGATCAACGCCATCACCTTACAGCGTCCATTACGATGTAAATTCCACCAGGGAAGATTTAAATTCTAGTTTAATTTTGGATAGGGGGGACAGTTCAAGATTAAAAATACTAAAAAAAAGAGAAGAACCGAAAGAAAGAAAGAAAGAAAGAAAGAACGCCAATCGGCGTTCTTTCAACAACAACAGCCCATAACGTCCACTGCTGGACATAAGCCTCTCCCATGATGGGAGGAATTTGCCGTAATCTCCACGCTTGGCAGGCGGATTGGAGATCGCAGTGATGAAAGACTAACAGAAATCGCTGCTGCCCATTCTCAGGTCTACGAAGGCGCAAGGTGTTCTGCCTCAGACATTAGTCGCCTTATACGACACCCGTGAGTGTAATGGGTTGGTTCTATTCTACTCTGCCGGATACCACACGGCTGCCTGCCGGATATTGGGTATAAATCCCGGTAGGAGCAAATGTTTGTGTGAGCATGAACATTTGTTTCCGAGGATGTTTATATGTATAACTAGCTGTTGCCCGCGGCTTCGCCCGCGTGACGTTCGGTAACTGTCCCACTGGTTCATACTAAAGGTATAAATGGTGTCCTACATATTAATCCAGGTTATAAACTATCTATGTGCCAAATTTCATAATTATCACAATTATTATCATCACAATCACCATTACTATCACAACCACCATCATTATCACAATCACTATCACCATCACAATCACCATCACCATCACTATCACCATCACAATCACAATCAGCATCACATCATTATCACAATCATAATCATCGTAATCACAATCATTATCATCGTAATCGCAATTATCATCTTCATTGTCACAAACATCATCATCGTTATCACAATCATCACAATACATCAACAGTAACCCTGCATAGAAATCGGATCCGCCATCTTCTGGATCTCAAAATAAATGCCATATTCGTAATCAACGCCCCTAATAATCTTGGTATCGACACCCATATTGTATTTAGACATTTCAACCCCATCGCACCCCAACAGGGGATGATGGTATTTCAGGTCCGCCACATTAAATCTTAAAATCGTTGTTTTTGTAATACACCCGACCCGATACACTATACAAACAATACCCATGTCGATTTTCAGACTTTGTTACCCCGTTTTCCCCTTTAGGGGTAGAATTCTGAAAAATCTTGAAACACGAATGTTTACCCATTTATCAATAGGAGTACTCCTGTGAAGTTTCGAAAACAGTCTAACTAATCTTGTCAATCTTGTCTTGTTGTCTTGTCTTGTCTTGTCTTGTCTTGTCTTGTCTTGTCTGTCTTGTTTTGTCTTGACAAACTTTCGACTCCCGTTTCACCGACTTATGGGGTAAATTTTAAAAAAATATTTCTTAGTGCACCCCTAGACCACATAGGGAACCTATGTGCCTGGAATCTCTAGACTCAGCGGTTAGGGCTGTACATTGATTTTTAGACTTTGTCACCCCATTTCCCCCCCTTAGAGGTTGAATTCTGAAAAAACCTGAAGCCCGTTTCTACTCATTTATCAATAGGAGCACTCGTGTGAAGTTTCAAATAAAATATTTTAACTAATCTTGTTTCCCCATACAACATTTTGGAGCCCCGTTTAACCCCCTTAAGGGGTAAATTTTGAAAAATCCTTTCTTAGTGTACCCCTAGACCACATAAGGAACCTACTTGCCAAATTTGTACCTACTAACATAATATTTATCAATTATATTTCATGTTACAAATAAAAAAGAAATAAAACTTATAATTATAAGTAGGTACTTACGATTTTTTGCATTTCAAATAGAATGCAAGCCTAACTTTATAAAAACCAAACAGGCCACCTTCGTGCAGCACCTTGAATTGTACTAATCACCGATGCAGAAAGTTTCCCGACAACTACTCCTCCCGTTCCGCCCGCACTCGCCTAAGCACCGATTGACGTCGATCGAGATGGCACCAAATACAAATTTAATAACGTATAATGATGACGCGAGTCTCGTTCCATACCTCAAAAGGAAAACATGGAACCGTTATAATATGAACTTAGAAAAATTACTTTCGTTTTTAAGCTAAAAGGTTTTATTGCGATCCATAGATACCCTAAAGTATTTATCAACTATCAAGGTATATACCGCAAACTATACAATTCCAATCATACGTATCATGTTAAATCATGTACTTAAGTTCACCAAAATAACCTATTATTAACACTTCAACGAACAGACATCAGACACAATAGCAAAATTGATTCTCATCACCCCCTGGCGGGTGATCTGATCGTTGAAGAATTAAGTAAAACTATTATCTAGCATTTCGAGAAGGATCTCGATATGCTGGACAGTAGTTTTACTTAATTAGGTGTAGCTTCCTAGAACGCTCCTGCGTTCTAGGAAGCTACACCTAATTAAGTAAAACATAAAAGAGGGAGGGGCCAAGCTGTTTCTCGTGATTTACTGAACCGTTTTTTTCCCTTTACCCTGCATAGAAGTTGAATCCGCCATCATCTGGATCTCAAAATAAAGAGAATCACAATCACCGATGTTGATTTTCAGACTTTGTTACCTCATTTCCCCCTTTAGGGGTTGAATTCTGAAAAAACCTGAAACTCATTTCTACTCATTTATCAATGGGAGTACTCCTGTGAAGTTTTTAATAAATTAGTCTAATTAATCTTGTTTCCCCATACAAACTTTAGAACCCCATTTCACCCCCTTATGGGGTGACTTTTGAAAAACCCTTTCTTAGTGTATGTACCCCTAGACCACTTAAGGAACATATGTGCCAAATTTGGAATCTCTAGACTCAGCGGTTTTAGCCTGTGCATTGATTTTTAGACTTTGTCACCCCATTTCCCCCTCTTAGGGGTTGAATTTTGAAAAACCCTGAAACCCGTTCCTACTCATATATCAAAAGAAGCACTCCTGTGAAGTTTCAAATAAAATAGTCTAACTAATCTTGTTTCCCCATACAAACTTTGGAGCCCCGTTTAACCCCCTTAAGGGGTGAATTTTAAAAAATCCTTTCATAGTGCACCCCTAGACCACATAAGAAACCTACTTGCCAAATTTGGAATCTGTAGACCCAGTGGTTTGGGCTGTGCGTTGATAGATGAGTCAGTCAGTCAGTCAGTCAGTCAGTTTCTTCTTTTATATATTTAGATAAGTATATATTTACACACAATAAGTATCTATGTAGTATATCAACTATCTGGTGTCCACGACACAAGCCTTGTTGCTTAGTGTGGCACTAGATGGCGCTGTGTGTAAAAAAAAAGCCTCCCAAATAATACATTTGTAATGCGTTAGTTTTGCAATAAGCAACAGAGAGCATACGACCAATGAAAACGCGTAGGGTGGCGTCAGGTGTTGCAAGTACGCCGGGGTTGCGGGACTGTTCGAAAGAGATACCGTGGCCCCGGAACACAAAGGGCGATGAAGGAACATGGATGGGTTTTAGTCAGTAAAAGTCTGACACTCCCTCCTGCTCTGCCCAGAGCGGGAGAAGTTGATGATTTCCCATCCGAAAAAAAAAAAAAAAGGTGTCGCAAGTATGCTACGGCCATAACGATTTTTATTTAGTAGGTAGACCTTCATTAGTTTACCTTGGATAAGTATCTGTGACTTTAGTGAAGGAATAAATCGTGAGGAAACTGGACTTGGACCTAATTAACATAAGTCTAAAATCGCCAACCCGTCTTGAGTAAGCGTGATGATCAAAGCTCGTGTTTTCTCTGTACTATTGAGAAGAGGCCTTTGCCCAGCAGTGGGACAGTAATATGCTGGTATTAGTATTAAATAGATAGGCAGAACAATGAATATCTTGGATCATCATCACACCTTGACACATAACAATTTGCACTTTGCGATGAGTGTTCGCGAGATCTGTGACTGTTTCCGTCCGTACAACCTCTCTCTTTGAGTATGCATATTGTCCAGACCGGCAACTAAGTTCGGATTGTTTCATTTTATGTAATTTAAAAACCAAAACACATTCAAATATAGAAAAAACTAATTGATTCCTTTGATTTTTTTCATGGTCGCTGTCGCAAGACGCAAGTAGCTTGAGCGTGACGATCGAGTAAGGCCGCGTTCCCACTATGTCGTAACTATTAAAAGTCGTGGACGACAGTGATCGCGTCGTCCTATATGTGAACACTTCCATTTAAAAACACGCCACTTAAAGCTACGACACTTAAAACTACACGATTATCTGTCGTCACGACAAAGTGGGAACGCGGCCTAAGAATGAAATTAAACATATTCAATTTTAAATCACATATTTATTCATTGTTTAAACATAACAGTTTTCCGAGGTGTTATTTATTATGTTTATGCCCAGTCAGTGTACACTCCGTGGAATCCGACTAAGGTTTGAAGGCCCTCGCCTGGCCCTGTTGTAAACCTGACATTGGCGTGGGTCCAATTAAAATCTACGTGCGTGTGGCCCGGAACAGGCGGCAGGCGGCTAAATGAGATCATGTTGATGTAGGTGGTAGAATTGCCATGATAAGATACAGTCCGGGTCTGTACTGTGTTGGGGATAGGTCGGAGGTCCACTAACTCTCTGAAAAGATTAAAATATTTGCACGTATTATTAATATTATAACGGTATCGGAAGATATATTTGGGCAAAACCTGCCGAGATTTATCCAGAGGGCACAAATAATTATTGAAAAAGGTGTTCAACCATGAACATTGTCGTGTTAAATTTTAATAATTATATTTATTTTTGCTGGGTAATCTTACTTGTAATTGTGTTTTTCTATTAAATGTGTTTTTATTGTATGTATTATAGCATCGTATTGGACGAGTCTGTAATGATGCGATAATTGATGGTAAATAAAAAAAAAAATATTATTACTTATTTACTCGCTTGATAAACTTGTCAGTTTATACTAGTTGGTTTGATAGCATAAATCTCGGAAACGTGACACTTAAGAACATTTTGTCTCGAGCAAAATTGTTTGTATTGATGCCAGCTAGCGATTAATACAGGTTTTATGCGTGTCTGATCAAATCAAAGTTGAGCTGAAGATGCCATCTGCGACTCGACTTTCACTATGATAGCTCATATGTCGGAAACGTGACACTTTAGAACATTTTGGCTGATACAAAACTTGTTCGTATTGATACCAGTTATCGATTAATATGGGTGTTATAAGTGGCCGCAACTTTGAAAAATATAAAATGACGGAAGTTAGGCTTTCTACGCTTCATACAAAAATCTTCCAAGCCCTTTCTAATTCGGTTTGGAACTTTTTCATGTTCAACATTTTATGGTTTAAAATCGTTTGGAGAAATTTGACAGTTTATGGTAACTTGATATACTGGCGACTGTACTCTAAGGCTGTATGCCTATGAAAACAAAGTTAGGTACAGTTTATTTAAAAACAAATTGACGGTCGGCTCGTATGTCATTCAATTAAATAAAAAAGGGACTCACTGGTAAAACAGGATCCTTTCAACATCGGCTCTGCCAGTAACTCCTTCTAGATCGTAATATTTTGTAAACGGCTGATCACTTTCCTCGACGAGAATAGTTTCCTCTTGGGACGGAGGGAGGACTGTAGCTGCGTCATAGCAAGCTGTAAGTACTGCCAGCACCGCGATGAGTATGAAGCTCTTCATCTGAAAGGACACAGAATTAACAATTATTCATTGCTCGCGTGGTGAAGTTGCAAAGAGTGGATTCTCAATTTTTAACAAAACGTAACATAACATCACGTCTCTAATCCCCAAAGGGTTAGGTAACCTAATGGTACTAGGTACCTAATGGTGTACCCCATTAATAATACCATTTTACGACAAATTAGTGATAAATAATAAATATCGATATCTGCATGATTGATCTGCTTATGACGTCGTGGAGTTATCAGATACGTCGGATAAATAAACATAATTAATCGATCACGTGCTAAAATTTGTGTTTTGCCAGTGTGATATAATCTAAATCAACACTTCAGGACGAACGAAGAATAAACCATTTTTTTATTTTCCGACGACCCGAATGGCGCAGCGGTAGTGAGGCTGCCTTACGTTCTTAGGGTCCCGGGTTCGAATCCCGGTCGGAGCAAATGTTTGTGTGATGAGCATGGGCATTTGTTTCCTAGTCATGGATGTTTATATGTATAATAAGTATGTATTTACAAACAAAAAGTATCTATGTAGTATATCAACTATCTGGTGTCCACGATACAAGCCTCGTTGCTTAGTGTGGCACTAGATGGCGCTGTGTGTAATGTCCAGCGATATTTATATTTATTTGAAACGTGTCTGAAATATTTCTATATGTTGAAATAGTATATCCAATAAGAACATTTTTAGAATTAGTTATTTAGTATTCAATTACTTAATTATTTAATTAATATAATTTCGAATATTAATTAAGTGACCTGAGTTACCAATAGGAAAAACTCAAATATGTCAACTCCGTGATGTGACCCCAGAATTAATCAAGTTCACACAAATATTTGTTAACATACTTTCTGTACAACAAGAAAATGTCATAAGAAAAACACTGAATATATCGCTGTAAAATTTATAAATTTGATAGATTAACTCGTTATCTGTTACAAGATCAACAAAAACTTTAAATGTCATCTCAGTGGGACTGATTCCTAAATAAATCAAGTTCATGCATATTTTTTCCTCAAAGTATGAAATTGATATTTCCTTTTCTGAAGCAAAATTTTCAAAAGAAAATTAATGAATTTATTTATTAGGTACTACTTATCAGAATATTTTATATTTTAAAGTACTTACAGTATCAATTTCTCAGTTAGTCCAGTAAAATATCACAGTAAATTTTTCTCCCTAGAACTCTGAGTGACCATTGATCAACATAAGCGGTGCAGAGACTATTATACCACAACTGCACAGATCTACAAAATTGATAAGATAATATGAAAGATTTGAAAAAAAACCTAAAGAAATCAATGCGCGTTGAGTCACTCTGACGACGACGGTGCGTATGAGGAAAACTAATTTAGTTCAATTTCTTTTTAATTTTGTTTTTTTTTTTGAAAATTGAAAATTGACAAAACATATTTTTGGCTGTGGAGGAGAATCTTTAACCCCGATAAGAGGTGGTGCTTTTTTTGAAACCACGTATCAGTCCCACCTTTCCCAGCCCGATCACTATGTACGGTAAGAATATCCCTTAGGAAAATAATAATAATAATAATAAATCCTTTATTTTCGGGCTACTTTGGCCCACAGATAAATACCTTACAGACTAACATATATATCATAATAGTACAAAGTGTGTCAGTGTTTAAACTTAAAACTATGTTAGTAAAACACAACAAAAAGCAAACCAAATATTTAAGAGTCATACTCGACTACTATCTGTCCTTCGGGCCGCATATCAGTGCAGCTCGTGACCGAGCTGCCTTCGCTATGAATAGGCTCCATTACTTACTAACGGCAAAGAGCAAGTGGTCTCTCAGATGCAAGTTGCGCCTCTGTACCGCGGTGATCTGTCCCATCATGACATACGCTTGTGTCGTGTGCCCGTCGCGACATCCCGTTCCATGCTAGCTCAAGAATTTTATTGTTATTTAATGTTCAAATTTTGACGCATTAGTATTAACAGAAACCTGGCTTAATAATTGTATTCATAGCAGCGAACTTTTTTGATTTTAGACGTGACAGAGAAACTTCGCGTTTTCATGCTAAAAAAGATGGAGGAGAAGGAAAGGGACGGGGAATGGATGGAGATGATGGATGGTCGCTATTTCGAGAAATTGCACTGCTAGCAGACAATGTTCTTGGGAAAGTGGGTGCGAAGACTTATGGGTCACCGTGAATGTTGCAACAGGCTTCAAAATAGCTATTTGTGCTTTCTATTTGCCCCCACGAGTGCATTATTCTGTTTTAGGGCACTTCTTGGACAGCTATAACGCTGTAGCAGACATAAATTATTATTGTACTATTCTTATCGGTGACTTCAATATGAGGAATATAGATTGGAATCAAAACATTAGCAGCGGCGTTACTGACACCTACCCTACTATCTCAAGGACTTATTTAAACTAAATCATGCCCACCTAGACTTTATCTATATAAATTACCTCAAGCAATATAGTAATATAGTATTATAATATTTTAAATAGAATCCTGGACTTGGTTCTTGTACATCTTCTCGAATGTAAAGTGACTGAAGCCCTGAATAGTCTAACAAAGATCGATCCATATCACCCTCCTCGTGAAATCTCAATGCGGCTGGTAAGCATTACTCTCAGATACAGACGACCCCAATATAATACTGGAACGGTTCTACACGGTACTTTATCAGATCATTGAGCGGTTTGACCCATCGACATTAGTGACAAGTAATTAACACAAAAAGGCTGGAGAGATTGCTGCGTGAAAAGAATAACTTAAGAAGAAGGTATGGTACGTACAAACACCATATGGACAAGATATCCCATCGTTGGTGTAGTAGGCGCTGTGACAGAATGGCAAGAGAATGTTACAACTCGTACATAAATAGCATAGAACAGAAAATTAAAACGGATCCCAAATTTTTCTGGTCCTTTATTAAGGCTAAGCGGGGTGTTGCTAATGCCTATCCAGCCTCAATGTCAAATGGCGTCAGCAAAACTTGTAATGGCAATGAGATGTGCAACATGTTCGGGACCTACTTTTCTTCCGTGTACAGTCCAACTACCCATGCCTCCAATGTAGTTCAAACTTCGCCTTTCTTTGAAAGCCTTTTCTGCACTCCGACAGCTTTTCTTTGATACAGATTCCAAAGGATATAATAGCCAAACATCCCAAAAACTTAGACATATCCAAGGGTTCAGGCCGTGATAAAATTCCCCCCAACTTAGTTGCAACTTGCGCTGACCAACTAGCAACACCCCTATGCTTGATTTTTAATAAATATATCAGCGCTGGTATTTTCCCTAAGCAATGGAAGCTGGTCAAAGTTGCACCGATTCATAAATCAGGCGCTAATGATTTGGTAGGAAACTATACTCAATACTCAATACTCAATACTTTATTGCATTCCATATTATGTACATAGATGGTATAAAATATTGTCAAGATCAATATGGACCCTGTCGGGCACAGCAAAAGTTAGGAGAGAGGATGAAGGCTAAGTAACAATTCATGGAATTAATTATTATTATAGGTAGATCCAATAGATGTATATGTATATTATTGTGTGGTAAATTATGTTAGATATTTTAATTTATTTTTTATCATTGTTATTATTAAATTATGTACCTATATATTTAAATTAAAATGTGTATGCATGTTATTTAACTATCGTCCTATATCTATCCTTCAGACATATGCCAAGGTTTTTGAAGCAATAGTATGCCTCGACATACAAAACTATTTCAGGAAATATCTGCCAGACCACCAGAATGGCTTTACTGCAGCAAGATCCACCTGCAGTAATATAGAAGCTTTTGTTGAGGATTTGCAGCTTCACTTGACTCGAACCAGCAAGTCGACGTCATATACACCGATTTCAGCAAGGCTTTTGACAAAGTTTCCCATGAAGTTCTGATTCAAAAACTTGCTGAGTACGGCTTTGCTGGTTCACTTCTTAAGTGGCTGCACTCTTACTTAACGGATAGATCCTTTTATGTCGTGGCCAATGGCTATACATCTGAAACCATGATCATAACCTCCGGTGTTCCGCAGGGTTTCCACCTAGGCCCTGTAATATTTTTTATCTTTGTAAATGACCTTCCTTATTGCTTCTTTAACTCCACGCCATTCTTATTCGCCGATGATTTGAAAATAGTCCGCGTTGTCGACTCTCTAGCCGATTCAATATTACTTCAGGATGACTTGAACAGACTCTTAAACCGGTGTAAGGATAATAAGATGTAACTTAATGTGGAAAAATGTTCCCAAATTACGTTTACTCGCAAAGCTAACTTCATTGATTTTAATTACAGTGGTAACTACCTCAGTAAAGTTGATGTGATCAGAGATTTGGGAGTCCTTCTGGATAGTAAATTAACTTTTATTCCGCACATGGTTAAAACAGCTTCAAATACACTCGGTTTTGTGTTACGTAATGCTAAATGTTTTCGCAAGTCTAAAACTAAGATTTATCTTTATATAACTGTCTCGTTCGTACTGTATTGGAATACTGCGCGGTGGTATGGCGTCCCCACGATGCAAGACATAGTCTTAGGTTAGAGAGGATTTTTATACCATCTTACCTATTCTGCGGGATTGAGCAAAAAAATACGGAGCTATGCAAAACGTCTTCAAAAATTTAGCATGACTTCACTTGAAAATCTGACATTGGTGTGGGTCCAATAACTCTGTACGTGCGAGTGGCCCGGAACAGGCGGCAGGCGGCTCAATGAGATACGGTTTATGTAGATGGTAGAATTGCCACGGTAAGATACAGTCCGGGTCTGTACTGTGTCGGGGATAGGTTGGAGGTCCACTAGCTCTCTGCAAAGTTGAAAATATTTTATTATTTTTTGTTACTAGTTAGTTTAACACTAGCTGTTATTTTCAATAAAATCTTTCTTGAGATGTATGCCGATGAAAACAAAGTTAGGAACAGTATACTAAACATCAAATTGACGGTCGGCTCGTATGTCATTCAATTAAATAATATAATACACTATAAACTTAATTACACTCGTAAAACAAGATCCTATCATAATCGCTAACAATTCCACCAGTTACTCCTTCTAAATCGTAATCTTTTGTGAACGATTGATCACTTTCCTCAACGAGAATGGTTTCCTCTTAGGGCGGAGGGAGAACTGAAACTACGTCATAGCAGGCTGTAAGTGCTGCTAAAACCGCGATGAGGATGGCAGTCTTCACCTGAAAGGACACAGCATTGACTTATTCATGGTTCGAGTAGGTAGTGGATTGGAGATTATGATATGTTTCGTAAAAGTGTAATGCCACTGTTTTCACTTTTTACGAAACATAACATAACCGAAATCATAACAATCATAATTCTCAAACGGTTAAGTTCAGGTGTACTTATTCGTGTGCCTTACAACAACAACAACAACAACAGCCCATAACGTCCACTGCTGGACATAAGCCTCTCCCATGATGGGAGGAATTTGCCGTAATCTCCACGCTTGGCAGGCGGATTGGAGATCGCAGTGATGAAAGACTAACAGAAAACGCTGCTGCCCATTCTCAGGTCTACGGAGGCGCAAGGTGTTCTGCTTCAGACATTAGTCGCCTTATACGACACCCGTGAGTGTAATGGGTTGGTTCTATTCTACTCTGCCGGATACCACACGGCTCAAGCGCTGTGCCTTATTAACATTTTTTTTTTTTTTTTTTATGTTATATTGTAACGTCATGGAGTTATAACATACGACGGATAATCATATTTGTCAACTTTATTCATCGATCCCTTGCTAATAATAGTTTTTTGTGGGTGTAATATTATATCTCTACTACTAACTAATCTTTGAAAAAGTTTTCTTGCAAAATATAAAAAAATACTTCAAATACAATTCAAAAACTTTTTTGATATACTTACAAATGTAAATTCTATGTAAACAGCAAACATCCAAGCAGATACTGAAAGCGGTTACGGTTATAGGTTAAGATACCTCAAAAATATATCAGTACCGATTTAAAATAAAGGTTGAGCTATACCGATACCTGAAGTAAATAAAGGTTGGGCTATATCGTTATTTAACCTATACACGATTTCGGTACCGAAAAACATGCGAGACGCCGCGGCGCGGGTCGATTCGGGGAAACGGAGCTCGTCGAATCACGTTAAATTTATAACCTATTTTGTACAATTTGTTTGGTCTACTGTTTTTTACTTAACTGTTAGTTTCTTGCAGACTGTGTGCCGGGTAATGCGTTTTTATTTTGTCGACCGCGAATCGTTCAACGTAATAAATATTTTATTTGTAAATATTAAAATGGGAAGAAAGCGAAGAAACGCAGTTTACCTTAATTTTCAACTTTTTTATTTTTCGTACTTACCTTGCTTAACCAAAATTGTCAATTCTAGGTCAACCGGAAGTACCCTATAGGTTTTGGGTCGAAAACCTATATGGTAGTTCCCGTTGACCTAGAATCACTAAATTTGGCAAAAAGCAAGGTCTTACAGCAAAATAACGTTACCCCAGCAGGAAAGTGTCTCCTAGAGTTATATGAGTGGAACGTTTAATTAGTGCCTTATCTGCTGTAAATGTGCCCCCACATAAAAAATGTGTGCCCCCTGTCGTTTTGGAAAAAAACGGAAAAAACGATTCCTGCTGGGGTAACGTTTTTCCAGCAGGAAAATTCTAAACAAATGATCGGAGAGAGAAACATTGTGCATGGCCTTGTAGCTTACATAAGTGCCAAAATGAGCCCCCAAAAATAAAATGTGTGCCTCTTCAGGTTTTCGAGATATTGCATTTCCTGCTGGAGTAACGTTTTGCAGAATCGTATATCTCTAAAACCATTGCATGTGCCCCTGTAGAATAAACATACACGAGTAGCTCTTAATGTGTGCTCCTTAGTGCCCCAATTAGATTTAAGAAAATATTTATAATTTCCAAGTTATAGCGGTTTTATGAAAACTCGAAAAAACATCGCAGCGCCTAAATGAGACAAGGTATAAGCTCGCTGAAAATTGTATTTGGTCCATCTTGACGCTAATAATAACCATACAAAGTTTCAAAACTGTCCATGCATGCGTTTTTCTAATTATCTTGATAAAAGTCAAAAAGATGGTGATATAACTTTGACGGCAAAATACAAGGAACCAGCTCAATCCCAGATGTTTAGGTGTAAACCAATAAAGTGTGCCTTTAATCAAAAATATATGGGGAAAATATTTAGCTTGGAATGTTTTGCATTAAGTAAATATAAACAAAAAACAAAACATGTAAACAACGGCTGGTTATCCGACCAAATTCGAATGACTACTAAAAAGCGACGGATTCATACATATCGATGACCTTCTTTACTTTACTCACTAACCGGTTCACACGTGTTGTGCCTGAGTACACTGAAGTAGAAAAGTAATATGTAGTAAAATAAAGTTGTTATTGGATTATATTCTAATAGCTGTTTCTGTGACTTTGGACATGATTAAGTATATTATAAATAGTAGCCTTAGTGCTATTCCAAGGTAAACTATTTTCTTCATTCAAAATTTCATTAAAATACATCCAGTAATTGATGTTTGAACGAAAGACATACATCCAAATATTTGCCAGGTTTTTGACCCAAAATATGATTAGGGGATGTTTTAAAAAAAATATAGTTCATGAAATGTGTGATGAATACCTGCTACGAAAAAGAGGTAGCTCTTTTTTGTATATAAATAAAAACCCAATTAACACAACAGTAAAAAAAGACAAGTACGTATGTTTTTGTATTTTTATTTACATATTTATTGATAAGCCGTAGGTGAGATAAATAAACATTAAGTTTTTCATCATTAATAGAAGATTCTCTTTTTCCACCTCCCCACCGCTGCATATCTCTGGCTGGCCGCGCTCCATCCGCTGACGTCGTGTCGCAAGGAGTCGCTTTGTCTATCTTGGAGAAAGTGAGACAGCTAGTACGCATATGGTGTTAGTGGGACAGAGACAGATACCTACCTAAACGTCGCTATAAAGGGTGTAAAACACCTCTTAACGAAGCCGAAAAGCACTTGTTCTCCCCGTTATTGCGATATTTTTTTTGTTCTACGCCATACCTGGGAACCTTCTAGTTATGGAGATATTGGGGGTCAAAGTTCCAAATTTTTGACCAGTTTTTTTTTAAATACAAGTTTTTAATGTAAGATTTTTACTTTAAACACCTCCACGACCCCCGTACTATTCAATCCATCCATCAGCACAATGTTTTGAGTGCGTTACATTGAGTTCTACCACAAAACATGATTTTTCACCCCAAAAAAAAAAGTTGTTTCCCAGCAATAATTTTTGCGTAAAGTTACTTAGTTTGATGTACAGAATGCTTGGTTGACAGCTTCGTGATGAGGTCTTTTACACCCGGTATATGAATAAAGTGTTTTTGATTATGAAGTGCATTTGGATTATTACTTGGTATTGGTAAACAGTTGCAGTATAACGCCAAGAACACTTTTTTTTTAAGTTGGTTGAAAGTGGCGATGGCGTAATAATTAAGCATTTTATAACAATGATGTGGTTGTAGGGGGTGGTGAATTTTGTAAAAAATAGTTACAATGATGGCACGATCTGCGATGGTAAGTATTTAATGGCATTGTTTTGACTTATTTAAAAAAAAATTAGGTACACTTATCTAGTACTTGGACTTTTTTCATTGCTTTATTTATTTTAAAACAAAATGTCCCCAATCATGTTTTGTTTTCATCTGAAAGGATATACATACTTTTAAATTTAAATCGATTTAGTCATTTGTTTTTTTTTTGTTTAATACGTATTTTCTCTTCTCGTGCTACGTTGATGACATATGATCCCTTAATAACTTCTTGTTAATATGTAAAAAAAAAAAAACATGACAAGAATTCACAAGACTCCTAAACTAAGACTCGACCACAATCCGTCAACATGTCACAGGGCTGTATCTTTTTAGCCAAAATAGCTAAATACTTGATTTGATTTTAACAGAATGTTTTATGACAGCTATAACAACAATAAAATAAACCAAGCAGTGAGGGCTGGCATTTTGCCTATTGGTAAGTTGCAAAAACTTCCCATTGTTAATCTAAATGATGTAAGTAATAATTTTGTTGATCTTTATAATATATGTATCTAAAAAAGTTCTGGACCGATCAGGCTGAATATATCTGTATATAATCTAAGTTTTATCACAACTGTATAAATTTTAACTTAATTGCTCGACATCCCCTCTACGACCACACAACACCACCTACACTCTACTCAGGCAATTCAAGACAGGCCACCTAAAGTAAGAAGCAAGTTATGGCAAGAGAAGTGCCCACCACCACACGACTTCTTAAAGCCCCAAGAACTACTGGCTCCCGGCAGTGAACAACAGTGGCCTATTTGGAAAGCTCTGAATCGATTGCGTACCCAAGTAGGCCGCTGCAAACATAACCTGGCAAAATGGGGTATAATTGGTTCTTCCAACACCGAGTGCGAGTGCGGCGTTCCGGAACAAACAATGCGTGGGGCATTGTTTGTTCCGGAGTTCTGCTGGAGTGTCCCAGGTGTCCGTCTACCTGCACTCTTGACGACCTGTACAGCGCATCTACCGCTGGAATAAACGTGGCCATCTATTGGGCCCACACCGTGTAATTGGAAGGAAAATCGATAAGATAAGAAGAAGAAGATCACACATAATCCCATAACAATTAGAACAATTAGCGCTTTCTGGCCCCAATCAGTGTATACGGCTTCTGGCGTAGTTACTGTTTCCATCTGTACAACCTCTAGAGCAGGCATTGTAAGTATTTGAGAATGCAAAATGAGAGAACCAGCGGACTCTACTTTATTTTCTTTGAATTAAAATAACCCAAAGGTATTCAAATAATATAGAAAAAACGAATTCATTTATTTGTTTCAACCATAGTCACTGTCACAAGACGCGTGAAGCTTGAGCCTCAAGATCAAGAATAAAATTAAAAACTTTAATATTTAAAACACATATTTATTCATCGTATATACATAATAGTTTTCAGTGGTGTTATTATGTTCAGGCCCAGTCAGTGTACACTCCGTGGAATCCGACTAAGGTTTGAAGGCCCTCGCCTGGCCCTGTTGTAAACCTGACATTGGCGTGGGTCCAATTAAAATCTACGAGCGTGTGGCCCGGAACAGGCGGCGTGCGGCTAAATGAGATCATGTTGATGTAGGTGGTAGAATTGCCACGGTAAAATACATCCCGTATCTGTACTGTGTTGGGGATGGGTCGGAGATCCACTACCTCTCTGCAAAGATGAAAATATTTTATTATTCCTTGTTTACTTGTGTGCACGACCCATGAGGTAACCTCGCTCGGAGGCGCGAGTAGTGGCAATAGCTAGACAATGAACAGTGATTGTAAATACGAATATCGACTTGTGGTTTCGATTCACGTTTTCTAAGTCGACAATTACGTTTTTGTATTTCTATTTTACGTTTTCTAAGTCAATGTTGTGTTTTTACTTAATATTAAAGTGTTTATATGTGTTTTATGATTGTTTTGAATGCATATTATTGTTTTATGAGTAGATTTACGCTTATATTGTTGATTGTTACAAGTTTATGTTAATTATTTTACGTAATTCATATTTAAAATAGGATTTTCATGTTTAGAATAAGATAATTACGTGTAATTTAGTATAGATAAGGTTTTTTAAGTCATACTTTGTGAGCGCTTTACCGCTACGATGTCCGCAAACAGACTGAGCGAGTGGGCGGGGCTACTCGCGGTATTTATACTGCTGAAGCGGGGGGGTAGGGCCCTTTATATATGTGCGCTTCTTTATCCTCACGCCGTTGCGTGATGGGACATCGTAGAGGTATGGTGTAAACGGATTTAGTTAGATTTAAGTGTAAACTTTAGAATAAAGAAAGACTCGCCAGCTCACGGCATCTGTAAAAAATGTTATGAATAAATAAAGCGAAGCGGGGTGAGGTAATGGTCCGCTGGCCAGCAGTAAAGTTTTTGTATAAAAGAGGGGGATGTTTTCTCAACCGACACAGTTCGATCTCAGCAGTCTACGAGGAAACATCTCCCTAAAGAACAAGTGCCAGCTCCCGAATAAGAATCCTCACCACCGTTTTCTACGCATCAGACCTTCCGTGTTTTATTTCAAGACGGCGTTTGGGCGATCCCAAATATATGGTCCTTCTGAGCCGGATCACTGCCCTACGACTAGAAGATGGTGTTGACACGCAGTAAGGATGGTGAACAAGCAAAACGGCGGCAAGAAGAGCTAAACGCACTTAAGGCCGTAGAAGAGGCCTCTACGGGGAATCCTTCAACGAGTCGTACGTCGAAGACCGCCACCGAATCAGGAACCGGTAGCGGGAATAGTAGTTCGACGACCGCCGAAGGAACCGCGTCGACGGAGACCGAAGAAAATAGTGCTGCGTCCCATAAGGATAAGACATCGCAGCGCACATTGAAACCAACAGATTCAAGATCACGCCGCTCCGCAGTTTCAAAGAAGAAACGACTCGCCGAATTAGAGGCAAAGGAACGACTGGCAGAATTGAAGCTCAAACAGGCGCAGATTCAAGCTGAAGCCGAACTCCAGGAACTGAAGGTCCAACGACTCCAAGCAGAAGCGGACACTTCAGAAGATGAAGAAGATGACCTAGAAGATGAACTAGCTTCGGTCCGCATTAGCACATGGCTTAAAGATACTGATGCGAACCCATTGCAGCCGACGCCAGAAGATAAGAAGAAACAAGAAGAGGTGCAGAAGACAAGCCAGCCTTTGATAGATGTGTCGACGCTCGCCGTAGCACTCTCTCAAGCAGTGAGAGGTACCAGGGAGCCGCCGAAATACATTCAAGAGCTACCCATCTTTAATGGAAGCTGCGCAGACTGGCTTTGTTTCAAGACAACATTTGAAGAAACTTCGAAATACTTCACGCAGAATGAAAACATAGCACGCATACGTCGAAGCCTGCGCGGGAACGCAAAGGAAGCCGTTGGTTGCCTACTGTTAAGCCAACCGCACCCAGCACTGATCATAGAAGCCTTGGAAAGAAGATTCGGAAGACCTGAAGCGCTCATCCACGTAGAGATGGAAAAGGTCAAGACATTGCATCGTGTCACCGACAACCCGCGAGACTTATGCGTCTTCGCCGGACGAGTAGCAAACATAGTGGGCACCATTGAAGCACTAAGAAGAGTTCAATATCTACACAGCCCTGAGATGGTGCGAACAATAACGGAAAAACTAACTCCTATACTGAAAAGCAAGTGGTACGACTACGCGGCTACGAAGAAAAAAGACATCCCTGAGTTGAAGAAAATGTCTGCTTTCCTAAACGAAGAAGCAGACAAGTGCGGCGCCTACGCTTTGCCAGAAGCAGTCAACGATGAAGCGTCAGGAAGAGACAAAAGAAACAGGAAGATAGAACGCACCTTCACTACAGGGAAGAGGACCGCGTCAGACGATCAATGTCCTCAGTGCAAACAAGAACACAAGCTGAGTGCAAGCAATACTCAGCACTCGATACGAACACAAGATGGGAAGTCGCGAAGAAGAACAACATCTGCTACCGCTGTCTCCAAAGTAAACATCGACGAATCCAGTGCAAAGCTCCGCCGTGTGGAAGACATGGGTGCACCATGAGGCATCATAAGCTACTGCATCACGACAAAGAACAAGATGGTACCAGTGACTCAGCAAAGAAAGAAGCGGCTACACCTGCAGTAGAAGTCACATCAACAGCCAAGCCAGGCGACCGTCGACGTGCATACTTGAAGATAGCGCCCGTAATCCTAAAGGGGCCGTACACCAGCATCGAGACTTATGCACTACTGGATGAAGGAAGCACAGTCACTCTGCTAGACGCATCCATCGCTGACGTCATCGGATCCGATGGTCCTGAAAAGACCATGTGGATACAAGGCATCGGCAACGAAGTGAGACACGACAGCAGCAAGATCGTCAGTCTCAGCATCAGAGGAAAATACACCGATGAAGAATATGAAATCGAAGCAGCGCGCACCGTCGAGAGACTGAACTTCGCACCAGAAACAATATACGATCGCCACCTGGAAGACTGCGAGCATCTGATTGACATCAAAGATCAGATCACCTATGAGCGCGCTTCACCCAAACTGTTAATTGGACAAGATAACTGGCATCTCATCGTGTCAAGAAAGCTCCGCACCGGTCGTCGCAACCAGCCAGTTGCCTCCTATACGCAACTCGGTTGGGTTCTACATGGCTGTCACAGTTCGCTCACAGCAAAAGTAGCGTTCTGCGGCAAACTCCAGCAGAAAGAAGAGCCAACAGTAGAAGATCTCGTCAAGAATTACTTCAAGCTCGAATCCCTATGTATCGAGCCGAAGAGACCCAAAGAAGATCCTGAACAGAAAGCTATACAGATACTGCAGGAGACCAGCAGCAGACTACCAGATGGAAGATATGAAACCGGTCTGCTGTGGAAAGAAAAAGACCTTCAGATACCAAACAATTACAAAGAAGCTGAACGACGTCTGCACTCATTACAGAAGAGACTGGATAAAGATGAAGACCTCAAACAGAAATACCAAGAGAGGATAGACAATCTGTTCCAGTCGAGCTATGCCGAACGAGCACCCGTCCCAGCACCAGAAGGGAAGACCTAGTACCTGCCCCACTTTCCAGTCATCAATCCAGCGAAGCCTCACAAGCCACCGCGACTGGTCCATGATGCGTCAGCCAAAGCCGCCGGCATGTGCCTCAATGACATGCTGCACTCGGGACCAGACTTACTCCAATCCCTACCCGGAGTAATAATGCGGTTCCGATAACATGCATATGCAATCAGCGGGGACATAAAGGAGATGTTCATGCAAGTGAAGATCAGAAAAGAAGACAGAGACGCCTTGCGATTTCTATGGAGAGGCGCACGGCGGGAGGGCAGACCGGAAGAGTACAGAATGACATCCGTCATCTTTGGAGCCACTTCATCTCCATGCACCGCACTGTACATAAAGAACAAGAATGCGAGTGAATTTGCGACTGACTACCCAGAAGCCGCATCAGCAATACAGAAGAATCATTATATGGACGACTATATACAGAGCTTCGCCACTATAGAAGAAGCTCGTGAGATAACAAAAGCAGTCGACTTCATCCACAAACAAGCTGGCTTCGTATTAAGTGGGTGGACATCCAACGACACCAGAACAATAGAAGAATTTGGCCTCCCTCAAGAAGACAACTCTACAACAGTGAGCCTAGGGGGCAAAGAAACCGAGAAGACGCTTGGCCTACTCTGGCACGTCAAAGAAGACTGCATAGGGTTCAACACTAACACCATGAAGATACCCTCAGAAGTCGAAGAAAACAAGCGCTCTCCCACGAAAAGAGAAGCCTTGAGCATAATAATGGCATTGTTCGATCCGCTGGGGTTGATCTCTCCAGTCACCACGCCAGCCAAGAGAATATTCCAAGACGATTGGCGCTACAAGACCGACTGGGATGATCCATTGCCAACAGCCCTAGAAGACAGATGGAAGAATTGGATCACGTTGCTCAGCACTATTAGACAGCTGAGGATACCACGATGCTACGACTACCAACAGAGCACCGCGTGTCAACTACACACCTTTGTTGACGCAAGCGAAGAAGCATATGCCGCTGCAGTATACTGGAGAACAGAACGCCCAGATGGCAGTGTCCACGTGTCACTAGCAGCTGCCAAGAGTCGCGTCACACCACTCAAACCGGTGTCTATACCGAAACTCGAGCTACAAGCAGCCTTATTAGGAGCACGCCTCGCACAAACGGTGACAGAAGAACATGATTATCCAGTAACCAGCAAGACCTACTGGAGTGATTCACGCACCGCTCTAGTGTGGATCAGGTCAGAGCCACGAGTCTACAAATCCTTCGTGGCACATCGGCTGGCTGAAATTGAAGAGACCACCAAGAAAAACGAGTGGAGGTGGCTCCCTTCCAAAGAAAACGTGGCAGACGACGCGACAAGAAACACACCAGACATCTTCGATGCCACTCACAGATGGTTTCAGGGTCCCTCATTCCTGAAACTACCAGAGTCACACTGGCCCAAAGAAGAAAGTGTGGTCGATTACGACACAGGAGAAGAAAGGGAGATGTGTCACTTATGCCAAGAAGACAACAGCAGAGACTCCCTCCCGAAGATCGAAAGATTCTCGAAGTGGATCCGACTTATAAGGGCAACGGCCAGAGTCCTACAATTTATAGACCTGTGCAAGCCCAGGAAAGACGTGGTCGCAGCCACCAAAAAACGCACGCAGAAGACAGCTGCCAAAGACCCTGACTGGCGAACAGTCGAGAAAAATCAGCCTACACAACAGAAGAAGGTCGCTCCCCAGAACACCCACCGATACATCGAGCTGTCAGCTTCGTATCTAATGAAGGCTGAACAGCTGTGGGTCCAAACTAGTCAAAGGGAGAGTTTTGATACGGAAATCACCCGCATCACAAAAGGAGAAACACCCAGCAACCACGATCGCCTGAGTCATCTCAACGTGTACATTGACGCCGAAGGCATCGCGCGCCTGAGAGGAAGAATAACAGCGGCCCTAGAAATAACAGAAGATGCTTCCAATCCTCCTATATTGGAAGGCAAACAGGCATACACCCGTCTGTACATAGCCCACGTCCACGAGAAGCTCCACCATGGCGGTGTGGAAATGGTCGTAAACGAACTAAGACAACGGCTATGGATCTTGAAGATACGCCCGGCTGTAAGAAGCACCTTGAAGAACTGTCTGCAATGCCGCATCCGGAAGATGAAGCCAGCGAGCCCGCTGACGGGAAACTTGCCACCAGCGCGCCTCGCTCACCACGCACGCCCCTTCACCTTTACGGGACTTGATTACTTTGGCCCAATAGAAGTGACAGTCGCACGCCATCACGAGAAAAGATATGGCGCCCTCTTCACGTGCATGACCTCCAGAGCAATCCACATTGAAGTCGCGCACTCACTAAGCGCCGACTCAGCCATATCGGCCCTAAGAAGATTCATAGCAAGAAGAGGCTGCCCCAAAGAGATATGGAGCGACAACGCCACCTGCTTTAAAGCAGCTGAAAAAGAACTCGGCGTGGCAGCACTAGAAGCATTGGAACACGAGACAACGTGCCATCACATCACATGGAAGTACATTCCCCCATCAGCACCATTCATGGGAGGAACGTGGGAGCGGATGGTACGCTCCGTGAAAGAGGCACTGAAGATCACCCTGAACGAGCGATACCCGAGCGACGAGACACTGGTGACGCTGCTGACAGAAGGTGAGAACACGGTGAACTCACGCCCTCTCACGCACGTCTCAGTGGATCCCCTGGAATCAGAAGCATTAACCCCGAATCACATACTCATCGGGCCTAATCCTCACGTGCCAGTGCCGGGACACTTCGACCAGAAAGATGTAACAGCTCGCCAACAATGGAAGCGAGCACAAGTATTAGCAGACATCTTTTGGAGAAGATGGATAAGAGAATATATGCCCCTGCTCCAACACCGGCGGGAGCCGACCAGCACTGGGACCCAGCCCAAAGTGGGAGACCTTGTCGTGATATGCGATGGCAACTTACCGCGCAACACCTGGCCGCGAGGACGAGTGAGCAAATTGTATCCAGGCGCCGACGGGGAAGTTCGAGTGGTGGATGTGACAACCAGCAGCGGCCACGTCCTGCGTCGTCCTACGAAGAAGATAGTCGTGCTGCCAACGGAGTCGCAGCGTGGCGACGGCGGGAGAATGTGCACGACCCATGAGGTAACCTCGCTCGGAGGCGCGAGTAGTGGCAATAGCTAGACAATGAACAGTGATTGTAAATACGAATATCGACTTGTGGTTTCGATTCACGTTTTCTAAGTCGACAATTACGTTTTTGTATTTCTATTTTACGTTTTCTAAGTCAATGTTGTGTTTTTACTTAATATTAAAGTGTTTATATGTGTTTTATGATTGTTTTGAATGCATATTATTGTTTTATGAGTAGATTTACGCTTATATTGTTGATTGTTACAAGTTTATGTTAATTATTTTACGTAATTCATATTTAAAATAGGATTTTCATGTTTAGAATAAGATAATTACGTGTAATTTAGTATAGATAAGGTTTTTTAAGTCATACTTTGTGAGCGCTTTACCGCTACGATGTCCGCAAACAGACTGAGCGAGTGGGCGGGGCTACTCGCGGTATTTATACTGCTGAAGCGGGGGGGTAGGGCCCTTTATATATGTGCGCTTCTTTATCCTCACGCCGTTGCGTGATGGGACATCGTAGAGGTATGGTGTAAACGGATTTAGTTAGATTTAAGTGTAAACTTTAGAATAAAGAAAGACTCGCCAGCTCACGGCATCTGTAAAAAATGTTATGAATAAATAAAGCGAAGCGGGGTGAGGTAATGGTCCGCTGGCCAGCAGTAAAGTTTTTGTATAAAAGAGGGGGATGTTTTCTCAACCGACACAGTTCGATCTCAGCAGTCTACGAGGAATCATCTCCCTAAAGAACAAGTGCCAGCTCCCGAATAAGAATCCTCACCACCGTTTTCTACGCATCAGACCTTCCGTGTTTTATTTCAAGACGGCGTTTGGGCGATCCCTATTTGGGATCGCCCAAACGCCGTCTTGAAATACTTGCTTACTTGTTATACTTGTTGGTTTAAAAACTCACACTCCGTTATTTTTATTATTTTTTTTCTACTCTCTAAAGTAACTACAAACTGTCAAAGGGGTTTGAATTAAATGAGTGTGATACGTGATATGGCCGGCCTAACTTCACCATTTTTTTTTTTTTTTCAAAATGTCGGCCACGCATAATATCTATATCATTCGATAGCTGGTATCAATACAAATAAGTTTTGTGAAAGACAAAATGTTCTAAAGTGACACGTTTCCGAGATATAAGCAAAGTTGTGTTGAAGATGCCATCTGTGAATCGACTTTAAAATTTTAAATTTGATAGCTCATATCTTGGAAACGTGACACTATAGAACATTTGGCTGATAAAAAACTTGTTCGTATTGTATTGTTCGTAACCAGTTATCTATTTATATACGTATAGGTGTTATAAGTGGCCGCAACTTTGAAAAATAGTAAAATGACGGAAGTTAGGCCGGCCAGGCTTCATACAAAAATCTTCCAAGCCCATTCTAATTCGGTTTGGAACTTTTTCATGTTTAACATTTTATGGTTTAACATCGTTTGGAGAAATTTGACAGTTTATGGTAACTTGATATACTGGCGACTGTACTCTAAGGCTGTATGCCGATGAAAACAAAGTTAGGTACAGTTTCTTTAAAAACAAATTGACGGTCGGCTCGCATGTCATTCAATTAAATGAAAAGGGGACTCACTGGTAAAACAGGATCCTTTCAACATCGGCTCTGCCAGTAACTCCTTCTAGATCGTAATATTTTGTAAACGGCTGATCACTTTCCTCGACGAGAATAGTTTCCTGTTGGGACGGAGGGAGGACTGTAGCTGCGTCATAGCAAGCTGTAAGTGCTGCCAGCACCGCGATGAGGATGAAGCTCTTCATCTGAAAGGACACAGAATTAACAATTATTCATTGCTCGCGTGGTAAAGTTGCAGAGTGGATTCTCAATTTTTACCAAAACATAACATAACATCATGCCTCTAATCCCCATAGAGTTAGGTAGAGTTGTACCTAATAGTGTACCTCAGTAATAATACCATTTTACGATAAATTTGTGATAATTAGTAAATACCAATATCTACGTGATTGATATAATAGTATTAAGAGTTATCAAATACTACGGATTATCATAATTATATTCATAAAGTTATCAAATATATTATGATTATTATGGTTTTTCAACTTAATTTATCGATCACGTGCTAAAATTGGTGTTTGTTGGGTGTGATATTATATCTCCTATCTAAATCTCGAAAATAGCTTACACGACCACGTGTCACAAATTACAATTATTTGTTGTTCCTGTCATTCAATGAATGAACCAGCATGCCAATGTCAACGAACTACGTCGATCAACCCCAATCTATTTATAAAAAAAGGCGTAGATAACGTGACATTCTCATATTTTTTTTTCGTTTTCAGTTTTCATACAAAATATTCCGCAAAGTCATAATTATTAATGTAGAACACCCTTACGTGAAATATGACAACGTCGCATTTTCTTAGTTTTAAATGTGAATGATTGGTTTGAACTTCGAATAAAAATGAATTACTCGCATTTATCAATAAAACTTAGATACATTTTCATTGAATTGCATTTTTGAATCACATAATATTTTAGGTTTTTTGTATTATTTTTACTTATAGAATAAAGTTTTGGGATATAAAAAAAGAAACACTTAAGCATTTAAAGCTTTCACGGTTTAGAACTAAACTCGAAAGCGAGCGCGAGTGTCGAAATATCGGGAGGTCAAAACAAAGAATAATCACGGAAGATATTCCGTAAGTGACAATATCAATTTATAAAAAAGAAGGACGTTGTTTATCTAAAAAAGTAGCTTATAATTAGGACTTTACTTCGGGCTAAAGCAATAAGAAAAGCAACACTTATCAGCTACCTCAATGTCATTTCTAATATTAATTAGATGACCTTAGTTATCATTAAGAAAAAGTCAAATAATTATGTCATAGTCAACTCCGTGGTGTGACCCTAGAATTAATCAATTAGCAATGGAAAATCATTTAAAAAAAATGAAAAAAATACTAATAAAAACAAGAAAAAGTCACAAGAAATACACTGAATGTGTTTTTATAATTTACTTATTATAATATAAATTGTAAAGTACTTACATTATCAATTTCTATTTGTCCAGTAAAAGATCGCAATTATTCTTACTCTTTAGAACGCTGAATGACTATTGATCAATATCAGCGGTGGGGAGATATATTATAGTACAACCACGCGGATTTACAATTATGATAAGATAAAATACCAAAAAAAAAAAAACATGTTGAATCACTCTTTCAGTGCTTGTACACGGAAAACTAATATTGCGCAATTTGTTTTTGGTTTTCACTTTTTTGAAAATTGACAAAACCTCAAAGATAGGAAATAATGAATTAACCTTTAGAAAAAGAAATTGGAAATCAACTTTTTATAATCACCATTATACACTTATATACTACCATTATACGCTTTAATAGTACTGAAGCAAAAAAAAAAGAGAAAAAAAAAAAGGATCAAATTCTGGGTTCCGGTGCTGAAGGTTGCGGGAATCCGTTGGATGTGAGTCGCAAGGGACCGGTCAATGTGGCAACACTTGGGGGGGGGGGCATGTCCAGCAGTGGCCGTTCTTCGGCTGAAATGACGATGATGATAAAATTCTGGGAAGTTATGACATACGGCAAACTAAAGGAAAGAGACAATATTTTTGTATGCACGTCATGTCCTCGCGATGAATAATAATGTTCTTTCTTTCTTTCTCATTTTAAACAATTCTTTATTATTTTACTTACCTGTTAAACCTTAACTTTGAGGTAATTTTTTCGTCAAGACCGGGGTCGACACTCCTTTGAAGATTTTTCGCTTTTCCGCCGATCCGTATACAAGCTGAATTTTTCAAATGGGCGTCCATTTGAAAATTTCAGCTTGTATACCGGATGACGTTTAGGTGAACAGAGTAGAAGCTTATAGCTTACCTAGTTAATAATAATAATAGTATAAGAACAAAAAGGAGAATTAAAAGAAACAAAAAACCCAATTATAATTGATAATTATTTTAATTGTGTATCATTTAAAACAAAGTGCAGGGGAGACGAAGACTTTCAACAGATCTAACATATTTTTTTTTTTCTGTAAATGTCAAACTTAATTTCGCCAATTTTTAGGGTTCCGTAACCAAATGGCAAAAGCAGAATCCTTATCTAGATTGGTTCAATCTGTCTATCTGTATGTCACATTTAGGGAGTAGCTTAGGTGTCTTCTATGAACCGCTACACAAAAATGGTGTGAAATTTTAGAATAAAATTAGGGGTGGCCCTCCATGGGTGTGACTGTGGGTTGAAAAAAATATCTAAGTATGTGACTGTGTCTGGTGTCTGTCGACAGGTCTTTTCTTGCTTAATGCTTTGTCTACGCCCTTTTTTTTTTTTTCGGATGCGTAATCATCAAATCACTTCTCCCGCTCTGGGCGGAGCAGGGGGGAGTGTCAGACTTTTACTGACTAAAACCCATCCATGTTCCTTCATCGCCTTTGTGTATCTCTTTCGAACAGTCCCGCAACCCCGGCAGGCATCGGTCCTTGCGGACCCCTTCCTATTGCTGACTCTCTTTGAGGTTGCCGGGGGCCACTTGGTGGCCCCCGACGCCCGGGGCGTCTCCCGCGGCGGCCGGGACGCTGTGAGGTTCTCTCCCTCTCACGTTCCGCCACCTCCTTCTCTAGCATTACTGCTTCGCAGAAGGAGGTGACGGCGTCCCATTCCGTCTCGCTCCAGACCATGGCTTGCACCAGGGCCGGACGCGAGAGGTCGCCGCCACCAATCGCCGCTTCGAGGACACGGCGGTGCTCCGCCCACGCGGGGCACACCTCCACCGTGTGCTCCACCGTGTCCTCCGGCTGATCCTCGCAATGGAAACACCCGGGCGTTTCCTCCCGCCCGATTCGGTGCAGGAACCTCCCAAAAACACCGTGTCCGGTGAGGATCTGCGTCAGGCGGAAGGTGAGGACGCCGTGGCGTCTCTCCAGCCACTCCTCTAAGAGGGGACTTATCACCACTATCGTGGCGTACCCTGCACGGGGTTGCGACAGTCGCTCTCTCCATGTCGCCATGAGATCCCACCAGAAGTCTGTCCGCTGAGCGAAAATTTTATTTGCGGAGTTTCCCCCCGGCGAAGAGGCACGCTGCCTCGCGGGCGATCGTGCGGTACCCACGGGCCAGCCTTACGGCTACCACCTTTTGGGGCGCGTTCAGGTAGTGGGCTGCACGCAGCCTCAAGGAACGCGCCCACCCCGGGGCCCCGTAAAGGGCCATGGACCGCAGGACTCCCGCGTAGAGCCTCCGGCAGGAGGCGTTCGGCCCCCCCAGGTTGGGCAGAAGCCGCCTGAAGGCAGCCCCAGTCCGTTCCACGCGCATGATGGCGTCCACCGTTGAGCGTCCCCTTGCGGAAACCAAACTGGTGTTCCGCAAGATCCGGCCCCGTCCCCGTAAGGTGCTCGGCGAGGCGGTTTCCAATGACTCTTTCAAAGAGCTTGCCCACCTCGTCAATCAGCACCACGGGCCGGTATGCGGACGGAGAGTCCGCAGGGCGCCCCGGCTTCCGGATGAGGACCATGCAGCTTTCCCGTCTTCCAACGAAGCGGGAACTGGCCTCTCTCCAAGCATGCGCTTAGGAGCCCCTCCAGTCGGGGCCCGAGAGCCTCCGAGGCCAGGACCCAGGCTTTGCCAGGCAAGCCGTCGGGTCCCGGGGCGGTATTTTTGGCACTGAGCCTGCGTACCGCCACTCTCAGGTCTACCCCAGTCACTTCCGGAGCGTTGTCGTCGTCGTCCTGTTGGTCCGCTTCCAGCATCGCAGGCGGCGGAGCCATAGGCGGGGGTGGATGTTCCCCTCGCGAAGGGTACAGAGTGCTAACCACGTCCTCCAAGAGCTCAGGCCGGAGACTCTGCGTCAGTGGGTGCGGAGCTTATCCCGCACCATCTTGTAAGGGCGCCCCCACGGATCTCTGTCGAGAGTCCCCAGCATCTCCTTGCGTGCCAGATCCCTAGCCCGCAGGACAGCCTCGCGGAGGGCGGTCTTCGCCGCTCTGTACCCCTCATAAAGATCCGCCTCAATGGCTGCCGCATCCGGTGGGCGGATGCGGAGCCTGCGATGCCTGGCGTACAGGTGTCGCGCAGCTACGCACGCCTCGCGCAGAGACGTCAGCTCTCGCGACCACCAGTACACCTGACGCCGAGCGCTTCCTGGCCGGACTCGGGGCATTGCCACGTCACAGATGTCGGACATGGCCTCCTGGAACCACCCTGCCTCATTTTTAATGTCGGCAGGCCTGTCCGGTGATATCACCCAGGCCTGCACGATCGAGGCATCCAGGAGGAGCTCCCGGTCCAGCTACTTCAGCGCCCAACGCGGACCACTCGGGGCCTGTTGGACCGGCGCGCTTGTGGTCTGGGTGGAGACGTCGAACCGGATGTACCGGTGGTACATCCATACCACGACACGCCAGTCAACGACACGCGGCGACAGAGCGGGGCTAGCGAACGAAATGTCCACCACCGACTCGCCCCGCATCCGCACACACGTGGCGACAGAACCCCGATTTAGGACGACCAGGCCCTTCTCCAGAGCCCAGTCCTCCACCATCCGTCCCCGCACGTCTGTGCAACGAGAACCCCAAGCCAAGTTCTTGGCATTGAAGTCTCCGAGGACAAGCACGGGGAGGGAATGGTTTCCGACGATTTGTCTGCGCCCTCAGATTGGGATTGATCGACGTAGTTCGATGACTTTGGCATGGTTGTTCATTAAAATAATATCGGACTAACAAAATTTTATTTTATATAATTTGGGGCTATTCTCGAGGATAAGATATAATATCACATAATTTTTCGAGAAATGAATTGTAGCACGGTATCGATAAATTAAGTAGATAATTATGATCGACTATCCATTGTTTGCCAAATAAATGATGAATATCGTATCAATCATGTTGATACCGACTTATCGCTAATTTATCGCAAAAATCAGCATTCAATCCCAGCAACTGCGCCACCCGAGCCGTTGTTTATGCTTTGTCCTTTCAGATGAAGAGCTTCATCCTCATCGCGGTGCTAGCAGAACCAGCGGTCCGTTTAGACTAAACACCCGAACTTACAGCCTGCTATGACGCAGCTTCAGTCCTCCCTCCTTCCCAAGAGGAAACCGTTCTCGTCGAGGAAAGTAATCAATCGTTCAGATAAGATTACAGTCTAGAAGGAATTACTGGCAGAATAGCTAGTGTTAATGGTTTAAGTTTATTCTTCATCAAGAATTAACAATAATTGAAACATATCAGAGATGCAAAGTTAATAAAAAATCGCATAGAGCTAAAAATTTGTACGAGATAATGTTCGGAACACCATTATGAAAAATGTGAAACGTTTTCATCGATGTGACATTTGCAAAAAAAAATTAGAGTCAAAGTTCGCAAATATTGTTTTTTTTTGCGTTTTTCAACCAAATTTTATCTTATCAATAGGCAGACTAAAATTGTAGATAATAAATGTGTACATATTATGAAGAACCAACTTTTTGAATAGCTGGTTATAAATAAAAACAACTTTATTTAATGCTGTCTGAACTTTAAATATTTTTATTAAAATATTTTTTTTGTAAAATTATAAACAAAACAAAACAGAAACTTCAGTTGTAAACGTATTTATTCTTTATAGTTTTGTTCATGGTGTCAATAAGTTCAGGGCCAGTCAGTGTAGCGTCCGGAGAATTGGACAAGGCTGTGTATTCCCCGGCCAGCAGCTGACGTAACTCCATGTGTCCCATAATTTCCAACAAAAGTGTGTGCTGGGATATTCAACACCCTAATACGGTTGATCTGAGTGGTAGAATTTCCTTGGAACACTATTTCCCGAACCTTTACTACGTTAGGGATAGGTTGCACGTTCACGTATTCTCTAAAAATCAGACAAAATCACATTTTCACTGATGACAATCTAACAGTCCTTCCAAAGTCATTTATCCTATGACAGCAACAACCTTATTTTAAGGCGAATAAAGATCACATTGTAAAGGTGAACTAGTAGTAAAAGAACGAAAGAAGAAGAAAATGAAGATAATAGACGTAAGCTGTTAAATTTCTTTAATAGATTTTCAACTATATTGCTAAAGCTTTAGGTTCAAGGTTGGGATTTGAGAAAATTTGTCAACTTCGAAAATTCAAAATGTACATACTCGTATAACAGGATGATCTCATCATCAACAAAGAGTCTGCCAGCAGATCTGCCTTCTAGATCGTAATCTTTTTGGAAGAATTCGTCAGTTTCTTCGGCCAGAATTATATCTTCTTGGTACGTAGAGATTTCATCAGGGAAGGAGGCCGCGTCATTGTAGACCGTCAGTACTGTGAGAATCGCGATGAGGATAAAGCTCTTCATCTGAAAGGACACCATTGTGTAAAATGTATTCGAAATACCAAATCAATCGATAATTGGTCACAGTTCGACCAACCATGTCGATATGGTGTCGATTCTGTTGTGCACAAACTAAACTTAATTTAGGCTTTGCTATCTTTTTCTCTCTAATAAAACGAGACAGAGACGGCAGTAATTTAGAGCTGTCAAATTTAGTTGGAACTAATATTTCCATACAATAGGCATGACGACAGTATCAAAAAATTGCAAATCTATTTAGTCCTTCAGCTAAAGTATTGGAAATTAATGGACACGTATTTTTTGTTTTTGTAAATCAATGAATATTGACAAAGATAAAACGCATCAAAACTCGGGAGTGGGGGCTCGTGACGTCAGAACTAGCTAAAAGTTATACCTAGGCGTGACGTTTTGAGAATTTTAAAAGCGTCGTATCTTCGTCAATTTTGATTTACGTAACAAAAGAAAAAACACGGTTCAAATATTTTCTGATAATCTAACTGACGGACTTATTAGTTTTTTTTTGTCGTCTCGCCTATTGAAGGGTGCACGTAAAAACATGTCGACTAAAAACACGGTGAAGCGCAAGGCATAAACTAGTTTGACATCTCTAACTTAGTTCATAGCTATAGCCGTCCTTTTCTCGCAGTGCCTTTTAGTAAAAGAAAGCAATAGCCAAAATTAAGTTTAGTTTGTGCACAAGAGAATCGACACCATTATCGCATGACTTCAATTTATCCACCCCTGCCTGCGTCGGTGTTCTTATGACACCAATCTATTTGATTCGCGAGTCGCGAGCCTTTTTTTGGGTTAGCTCGTTCCATCGTCGACCTCATTTCTATACTCAGGACTAGAGTGAAGTCAAGAGTAGGCCCATTTAATATTAAAAAAAAAAAACAAACCAGGAACGGGTTGTGCATTTAGGGGTATGAAGAACAGAGTAAAGTCCTTCATAGAAAAGAGAGGATTCTCCGACTACACGGGAGATGCGTCTGGTGGGCAGTTGTTGTCGGGTTTTCCTGAGTCTCCAAGTTTCAGAATTTTGATTTTAGTTCTTTCTTTGTCGCATAGATGGTGCTGCAATACTTTTTGTACTATGTTGTTGTAGTAATTTTTGTACTATTTATGTTGCTATCGTACTTTTTGCAATTACTGTTACATAACTTTAGGTTGAATTATTGAAAGGCAGTGAATTTAATCACTTTGATTTGGACAATTCTCATTTTAAGATTTAATTTTATTTAATGATATCCACTTCTTAAGCAGTTGGTATAACATTAACTTAGTTAATTTTCTTCCAACATTATATAACCATACAATACAAAATAAAAAAAGGTTTTTTTTTTTATTATAATACAAAATCAAGATTTTAAACTGTGACCTAAATGTTATTAAATTCAGACAATCACCCTTAAGTTTCGAGAGTAACTTTAAACATTAGGTACATAAACGCACTTACATTATCAATATCTCACTTATTCCAGCAATCACAGTAGCTTATCGCCTAGAGTGGTGAGGGACAATAGATTAGCATTTGCACGGCGAAGCGAGGGGGGGAGGGGTCGGAGCGAGACAAAAACCTCAAAAACTCAAGTTCATTTTGTTTAGCCTGCAGTCTTTGTTATAGTACCTTTTATATATATATATATATATATATATATATATTGTTTTTGTAATGTTTATGTTTCTTATGCTGTGTTTTGTTATAATCTAAGTACTGGCTGTTTTATTTTAGTTACTCATATACATAATTAGATACCACTGTATTGGCTTCCGTACGTTTTTTCAAGGGTGACCACAGAAAATCAGCGCTGTGCTGTGGGCTCCCCATAGCACAGCATCATGCTGAGTGGTTCAACCTGTTTGTCGCACTCACGACGTGCTAACTGTCAACTTCTTTCTTTTTTTCTTGTTTCTGTTCCGTTCTGTTATATGTTAAACGTCATATAAGCTTTGTACCTATGTTTTGCACGTCATGTGCCTGCGGCAAATAAATATTATTTCTTTCTTTTCTTCTTTCTTTCTTTCAGGGTGTAATAGAACAGGCCTATTTCTATACGTGTAAAGATTATATTATCAAAAGCACACCTAATCACAGGCAATCTACTGATTATCTGTGACTCAGGCGACGACACCCGGATGTACTTATCCGGGTGGTCTTATCAAACATTCAGGGTGGGGCAAGTAGAGTCGTCATCAAAATTAATAGATTCCTCATGCCCATTGCAGAGAATGCTAGGAATATCTTAAAATACTTCGTGAACGTAATGTGATCATCGAATGTTCCGCGATTCTTGAAAGTTTTCGAGTTACACATTCATGAATGGTAAAAATAAAAAAAAGGTAAAATTAAATTAAACTATTTATTTCATTAAAAAAATAATGTTAACGAAATTGTTTAATTTGATTTTCTGAATAATCACCTTTTATAAGATGCGCGAGGCGCCTGTACTAAAACGAAAACGATTTTAATAATGTAGTGTATTAAGTTTTATACCTTTTTAGAAAGCTGACAAGACAAGGATATTTTCCTAGTAATTTGTACATCAGGCGTAGTATTTTTATATCACAAGACAACTTTTTTTTTAAGTTATAACATAAATTCCACAAAATTAAATTAAATAAATAATTATCGCTGGACATTAGGTACAGTCGCGCTGTAAATCTTTTAACATTATAGGTGGCTTTTAACATTACAATGACGTCCTGCACGGAATACGTCGAGTTACCAATAACCCTGTATAAATGTAGAAATTGGTTGTTAAAATTGTCATACTAAATATGGTTTTCTTTTTTTTTTCAGGTAAGTTCCGTCTCAACTACTTCATCTATTGCAGTCGGGCTGTTCAAATGAATATCAAAGCTAAGTAACATAATAATGATGACATTTTGCTTAAAATAAACAAATATTATTTATTACGATTATGTATTTATCAATGATTTTGTACACATGATTTATGTATCGTTTACAGTTACCGACTAAAATCTGGTCGCGCTGGTATATAATTCGTAAAGTTCACACCATGTTGACAAGTTCCACTAATAAATAGTACAAACGAAAGGATAAGCACGTAAGTAAAAGAGATAGATATCATTTGAATGATTGCGCTTCAATTAATGTTTGGTCGAGGCATAGATTTTGATTCTATTGACGCGGACTATAGAAAAGATGTCCCGATCGGGACGTTTTCGAGTCCTCACAATGCGCGCTAGTACGTATCTGCCTCATTTATTTTATATATTTACACACTTATTTTATGTATAAAATATCATTGATTATGATGATAAGGTTATGGGTTTATATTATGTACTTAATGGTCGACAGTCCGCGTGCGCCAAAGTATTTTTATTTAATTTAACCATAGTGATTCCATCAGTCGAATTCTTAGGTATGTTAGACTCAGATAGATTGACTGCAGTAGGTACTTACTTAGGTTTTTTCTTTTAATCTTACCAATGGGCGTGTAGGTAGTGACGTATTACTCTTGGCCAAGGGGGCCACGGCCCGGGGCGGCTGATTGACAGGGCGTCACGAGCCCTCTGTCATGTTGCCTTAATGCCTAGTCTGTCGTTCCGTGCACATTCGTGCGTAATTTACGGTCTGAAAACTTGTCGCATTATTAAATAAAAAGTACTGACAAAATAATTTCATCTGTATCGTAAAAATAAGATCTAACACACATTTCACGCACATTTCAAAATGCTTTCAATAGAAACGGTGTTTTTGGCTCTTATTTTTTAAAGTCTCGGACGTTTTTAGTTAGAGAGATGCGGGTCGGTCAAATTGGGTGCCGATTCTCTTTGAAAAAGTGGCCAAGTGATAATGTAGTATTGTAAACGGCGGGAACAACATCTTCTTCACGATTCTGTTCACCTAGTACTTATTGTTGGGTATTCACTAAAAAGACGATTTCAGCGGCACCAACATCTCCTTCTTGATTCTGTTCTCCTAGTACTTTCTGTTCAAATTCTAAATTGAGTTCTCTCGTAACAAACCTTATTGTGCCAGAGAGAGACAAATATAGCAACATCAACAAAAGGTTTCCTTGTAACTTTGAGAGCTGACTGTACTGTACAAAAATTGAAATTTATGGTTAACGAAATGGGATTCAATGGCTCAGGCGCAAACTATGTATGAAGATTAAAATAGTTACGGATTGGAACACTTTTTCACTTGTTTTGTACGCCTTTTGTTTAGTTTGCGAAATAGGAGAGTTACGAGATGGGACGTTATCTACCCATATTATCTTGATATTAGTACTGTTGTAGGCTGATTACAAATCCAGTTGGTTGCGAATACTACCCAACTGATCCGCCTTAACATGTTATCATATTTGACAGACCAAAGTCCATCTATAAATAACTTTGAAAACCTTTTGTAAACGCACAACAGTTACCACATGTTCATTATTTAAAATTGATTTCTGATTACGATAAAAGTGCGCTATCTTCGATAAAAGGATAGTAATCGGTCAATTTTTAAATTCATACAATTACGATTGATAAGTACGTCATAATCGTAATCGGTATTATCACGCGGACAAATAATCTTCGGTTTATTATAAAAACATTATCATTTTTCCTCCTTTTCCGGCAGTTTCGATTGATTACCAGCTACAACTTTTCATGATAAGGCCGTTGCCTGCCTACTCACACGTCTTAGATTGCATGTTCGAACTCAGGCAGGCACATTACCTTGTCTAACTTATATAATCACCGATCAATCCAGCCTTTTCCCGTTCTAGTCAACCAGAAGCAGATAAGTATGAGTACCAGTATTTTACATGATGCGACTGTCGATCTGAACTCCACAACTACTACTCTCACGATGTCACTGCGAGTGATCCATGTGTAGTGAGAAGACCATACGGCTCGTACACATTAACACGATACGATGATATGCGCATCGTGCTACGACGCGGCACATGAGTCAGGGGCATATGGGGATGCGTATGGATTTGCTCGAAACCTCAAAAGCAGTTCTATGGGCGTATACACAAAAACACGATACGACGTCGCATCGTGCTACGACGCGGCATCGTCTCATGATGCGACGTCGTATCGTGGGAATCTACGACATTGTAACGTGCCACGATGCACGGTACAACGTCGTTGAAACTATCTCTAGTGCGGTCCATTTTTCGAAATGTACTGCGACCGACCACATGACGAAATCGTTGCGATGCGATGTCGTAGATTTCCACTATACGACGTCGCATCGGGTTTTTGTGTATACGCCCATAGAACTGCTTTTGAGGTTTCGAACATCTCCATTCGCATCCCCATATACCCCTGACTCATTTAATTATAGCAATGTTGTGGTAGAACAAGTAGCTCTTACGTTATTTTGTATCATGCCCGGTCTGTAATCGTTTATTATTGCTATTGTCGGGATCATAATCATCTGGCCCTTTACCAGATATTAGGGTCAGCTTTTTGTTTAAATGGATACAGCAGAAAGTATTTTTACAAGGAGCAATTGCTTAACCTCTGCTAAAATATAATTATCTAAGTTATGTTAGACCAATGGTTGTCAGACGTCTCACGTATGTTTATTTTATATGTTTGTTTGCTCGGAACTTAGATAATTATACTGTTCGCCTTTCGTAGGTAACTTGTAGTTTTCGTGTTATTCATTGTTTGCTACCATTTTTGATACAACGTATAGTTTTGTATTTTGGGAAGTAGCAAAAATGGGTGTACCACAAGGTTCGATATTGGGTCCCTTCCTCTTTTTAGTGTATATTAATGACCTACCCCATTTATTTAACAACCATCCGCATATGGTGTTGTTTGCTGACGATACTTCTTTAATATTTAGGATAAACAGACGTGCCACTAATCATGACGACGTAAATAACGCCCTACTGCAGGTCCACAATTGGTTTACCGCCAATAATTTAGTACTAAATGGAAAAAAGACTAAGTGCATTAGATTTGCTCTACCAAATGTCAAAAGTAGTGATTGTGACATAATATTGAATCAAGAGAAACTAGAATTTGTCGATAAAACGGTTTTCTTGGGAATCACGCTCGATTCAAGGTTACAATGGGGTCCTCATTTAACATCTCTTGCAGGACGGCTGAGCTCAGCAGCATATGCTGTTAGAAAAATCCGTCAATTCACTGATATTGATACCGCGAGGCTAGTCTATTTTAGTTATTTTCATAGTATTATGTCATACGGTATTTTACTATGGGGACGGGCTGCAGACATCGAGTCTATATTTATTCTGCAGAAAAGAGCCATCAGAGCCATTTATGAATTACGTAGACGCGATTCTCTAAGAGAACTGTTTAAGGAAATTAATATCATGACAGTACCTTGTCAATACATCTATGAAAACATCATGTACGTTAGGAAAAATCGGCATTTATTCAGTAGAAGAGGTGACAGACACCACTATAACACTAGAAATAGGGACCAACTAGTTCAGCCAGGTTTCAGGCTTGCTAAAGTAGATTCATCTTTCATGGGGTACTGTTTGAAATGTTACAATAAAATACCTCCCCACATTCTTCAACTGAACGAGACGAAATTTAAATCTTGTATAAAACGCACACTATGTAGGCAAGCATATTATAAGTTGGGGGATTACATTGATGATAAAAATGCTTGGCTAAATGCTGGTCCTGCTCCACAACCATAGGGGGGGGGGGGGGGGGGCAAATTAATTGATTGTTTGGGTCGGGCATTATTTGAGTCCATCGACACGTAAAGAAGAAGATGAAGAATTGATTCCCATGTTAATGTTTTGTGGAAGCTGCAGAAGATTGTAAAAATATACTTGCATTATATAGATTCCAGTTCATAATATTATATAATTGCATAGCACATGTGTGAGTACTTTGTACTGTTCAGCCACCATTTACATTTATTTATATTTCATTGACTTGAATATGCCTTGGTGGCTGAGAGAATGTCATGCTCACTTAAATGTCTCGCTGATGGTGGCGGGTGTGTCGGGTCATTTAGTTCCCTTCAATATGGTTGAGTTGAATGGCGCCGGTACATGCGTCATGTTCGTGAACGGGCGCTGTCAGTTGGGACTGGTCATCTCTTAGCTGCCAAGGTTCATTTTAATTACTTTATTCGTAAACTGTTGATCTAATCTTTTACTCTGGACGCTCTTAGTGTGCACGTCTTTCTACATCGTTCTCACATATATGTATAATCTCAAAATTAAAGATGTAACCAAGATTTTGTAACAATATTTTGTTTTTAAAAGAGTGTCCATGGAGTTTCTTGCCCGTTCTTCTCCATAGAGATCTACGCTAGGGAATGGGCAACTACAGTACTTTCTCAAGTTATTATGCCTTGTGACTGGGACTGTAGCTTTGATTTTCTTTTTTGTATTTTTGACATTCAAAAGTGCCGTAATGGTCTAATTGAAATAAATGCTTTGAGTTTGAGTTTGAGTTTGAGCTAATGTCAATTAATCAAGTAACAATACCGCGGTAGAGTAATAGTATTCTTATTTTTCAGTATTTTTTTATTGGACGTTTTTTTGCTAAAAATCAGATGCTAGTTATATTTGAGTGGAGTCGCGTGGGTTTGAAGCTTGCTAGCCACATATATGCTAACGTAAGCGTTAGCCAAAGCAAAATGTGTAAAATAGCCTGTGCCATTCTATAGGCTAGTTTCCAGTTCTAGTCACCTGTAATGGTTAAAACCGTATGATTTTGCGCCTGTCGCTGATTTATTTACATATCTGTTTTCCCAGGCCAGTGAGGTTTGGCGCACCGTAATCTAATAAAAAACCGGCCAAGAGCAAGTCAGACTCGCACACCGAGGGTCCCGTACAAACTTTTTAAAGGACAAACTTAACTTTGCTGTTCGATCCCATGAAACGGCTATTGCACCAACCGCAAATAATAAGTTTGTAATAGTAAAATCGCTTTTTTTTTTTGTTATTAAACAACATATGTGCTGCAAGACCTTGCTTTTGACAAATTTCGTGATTCTAGGTCGACGGGAACTAATCTATAGGCTGCTTCCGGTTGACCTAGAATTGTAAATTTTGGTTAAAAGCAAGGTCTTACAGCACAAGTTACAGGGAAAAGTCCGAAACATAACAAAAATTGAAAATTAAGGTAAATTTTGGTACTTACAAGTTTTCGCGAAAATCTATATTTGCCCATATCTTTTTATCGTGTTGATTTAAGACCTTGATTTTAGAGATACACATAATAGGGACTATAGACCTCAGTATCTGGTATAAATTTCAACTTGCTAGGTCTACCCGTTCCTGAGAAAAACGGTGGTGGCAGACGGACAGATAGACGGAAAAGAAAGTGATCTTATAAGGGTTTCGTAGTTTTCCTTTTGAGGTACGGAACCCTAAAAAGAAATAATCTAGATCAATGAGAGATTTAACGGTCATTTGACCAGAAATCAAGTCGAAAAATTTAACCTCTCATATTGGTTAGAATTTATTTTGACCACTCATGCACATTTAGAAGTAATTTGGATCGACTATCTAATCGAATCAAGAGAATACAGGATGCTAGAGCGAGCAAAGTGAACTAGAAAATCTTGGCAATCCGCCTTTGGGGAGGATAGATTTTCCTCTAACCATTAAATAAATATCGCTGGACATTAACACACAGCACCATCTAGTGCCACACTAAGTAACGAGGCTTGTGTCGTGGACACCAGATAGTTGATATACTACATGGATACTTTTTGTTTGTAAATACATACTTATTATACATATAAACATCCATGACTCGGAAACAAATGTCCATGCTCATCACACAAACATTTGCTCCAACCGGGATTCGAACCCAGGACCCTAAGAACGTAAGGCAGCCTCACCACCACTGCGCCATTCGGGTCGTCAAAAACGGATAAAGAAGCTATTAGTAAACAGCAAAAGGCGTTGGCCGCAACGAGCTTTGATGGCCTTCTTTGCCATGGGTTAAATGCGCCCCTACCTGAATTTAGGGCACTTATACCAATTTAAGAGTAAGAACAGCCAAGCTGAAGTGGGAGTGGGCTGGCCACGTAGCACGAATGCGCCCAGAAAGATGGGCAACGATCGTCACTCATTGGACGCCTGTCGGAGGAAATCGCCGTCGCGGCAGACTGCGACGGAGGTGGTGTGACGATCTGATCTCGTTTGCGGGGCGAACATGGCCAGATATCGCACAGGATCGAGAGGTTTGGAAAGAGAAAGGGGAGGCCTTTGCCCAGCAGTGGGACATTTAAACAGGCTAATAAAAAAATACCAATTTGTCTTCAATTACTTTCCTTCAAGCTATTGCCTCACCTTTTGTAAATGTCCTACATCTGACTGCGAATTTAAACAATCTACACATCATAATTTTATTGGAGTGTATTCACGAACGCAACAGTATCTAAGTTAGATAGTGTACAAGCTACATCAAGAGTTATTTACTATACGAACCTTGTGGAAACAAGATCTAACTTCCGCGTTCAAGCTTTTTTTTTTTCAAGTTTTTTTTTATACCTTTTTTTTTTTTTTCGGATGGGAAATCATCAAATGACTTCTCCCGCTCTGGGCGGAGCAGGAGGGAGTGTCAGACTTTTACTGACTAAAACCCATCCATGTTCCTTCATCGCCCTTTGTGTTCCGGGGCCACGGTATCTCTTTCGAATAGTCCCGCAACCCCGGCAGGCATCGGTCCTTTCGGACCCCTTCCTTTTTGCTGACTCTCTTTGAGGCGCGCGTGGAACACGAACGCGCCGTCGACACGGCCTGTCGTCATGAGACGGACGGACGGCGAGCTAGCCCATAGCCCACCGTCCACAGGCCCGCGCCTACGGTGGCCGGGGGCCACGTGGTGGCCCCCGACGCCCGGGGCGTCTCCCGCGGCGGCCGGGACGCTGTGAGGTTCTCTCCCTCTCACGTTCCGCCACCTCCTTCTCTAGCATTACTGCTTCGCAGAAGGAGGTGACGGCGTCCCATTCCGTCTCGCTCCGGACCATGGCTTGCACCAGGGCCGGACGCGAGAGGTCGCCGCCGCCAATCGCCGCTTCGAGGACACGGCGGTGCTCCGCCCACGCGGGGCACACCTCCACCGTGTGCTCCACCGTGTCCTCCGGTCGATCCTCGCAGTGGAAACACCCGGGCGTTTCCTCCCGCCCGATTCGGTGCAGGAACCTCCCGAAAACACCGTGTCCGGTGAGGACCTGCGTCAGGCGGAAGGTGAGGACGCCGTGACGTCTCTCAAGCCACTCCTCAAAGAGGGGACTTACCGCCACTATTGTGGCGTGCCCTGCACGGGGTTGCGACAGTCGCTCTCTCCATGTCGCCATGAGATCACGCCGGAAGTCTGTCCGCTGCGCGACAATTTGTCGCGGCAGCGGAGTTTCCCCCCGGCGTAGCACCTCCGCGCGCCATTCATGTAGGCGCGCGAGGACTATCGCCTCCAGATCCCATGGCGGCAATCCGGCAAGGAGGCACGCCGCCTCACGGGAGATCGTGCGGTACCCACGGGCCAGCCTTACGGCTACCACCTTTTGGGGCGCGTTCAGGTAGTGGGCTGCACGCAGCCTCAAGGAACGCGCCCACACCGGGGCCCCGTAAAGGGCCATGGACCGCACGACTCCCGCGTAGAGCCTCCGGCAGGAGGCGTTTGGCCCCCCAAGGTTGGGCAGGAGCCGCCTGAAGGCAGCCCCGGTCCGTTCCAGTTTGGGGGCCAAACGTCGGAAATGCTCCACGAAGTTCCATCGGCTGTCGAGGACGAGTCCCAGGTACTTCAGCGTCGACTCGACGCCGACGGATACCCCTCCTACCGTCAGTGAGGATCCCGGAGGTGGCGCATTCCGAGGCCCATGAAAGCACATGGCCTCGGACTTGTGCAATGCCACCTCGAGACCCAGTTGCCGGATCCTCTCGACGACTATCGCAACCCCGCGTGTCATTATTTCGGCCGCCGCCTCGTGCGACCCCCCTTGTGCCAGCACCAGCGTGTCGTCTGCATAGCAAACCACGCTGACGCCGCTAGGGAGGTCGGCGCGCAGCACCCAGTCGTACCCGATGTTCCACAAGGAAGGCCCTAGGACCGATCCCTGTGGAACACCGCACGACATCTCTCGCCGGTTCCATTCTCCGCTGCGACCGGGGTAGATAACGGCTCTATCCGTTAGGTAGTCCCCGACCACACGACGAAGGTAGGTCGGCACCCGGTGATACCGTAGTGCCTCCCTAATGCAGCTCCAGGGCATGGAGTTGAAGGCGTTGGCGATGTCAAGAGACACCGCCAAGACTACCCCCCCCCGGGACACTGCATCCTCCGTCGTGAGGGCTCTCACGCGCATGATGGCGTCCACCGTAGAGCGCCCCTTGCGGAAACCAAACTGGTGTTCCGCAAGATCCGGCCCCGTCCCCGCAAGGTGCTCGGCGAGGCGGTTTGCAATGACTCTTTCAAAGAGCTTGCCCACCTCGTCGAGCAACACTATGGGCCGGTATGCGGACGGAGAGTCCGCAGGGCGCCCCGGCTTCCGAATGAGGACCAGCTTCCCCGTCTTCCAACGAAGCGGGAACTGGCCTCTCTCCAAGCATGCGCTTAGGAGCCCCTCCAGTCGGGGCCCGAGAGCCTCCGAGGCCAGGACCCAGGCTTTGCCAGGCAAGCCGTCGGGTCCCGGGGCGGTATTTTTGGCACTGAGCCTGCGTACCGCCACTCTCAGGTCTACCCCAGTCACTACCGGAGTGTCGTCGTCGTCGTCCTGGTGATCCGCTTCCAGCACCGCAGGTGGCGGAGCCATAGGCGGGGGGGGATGTTCCCCCCGCGTAGGGAACAGAGTGCTCACTACGTCCTCCACGAGCTCAGGCCGGAGACTCTGCGTCAGTGGGGGGGCCCAGGTGCGGAGTTTATCCCGCACCATCTTGTAAGGGCGCCCCCACGGATCTCTGTCGAGAGTCCCCAGCAATTCCTCGCGGGCCTGATCCCTGGCCCGCAGGACAGCTTCGCGGAGGGCGGTCTTCGCCGCTCTGTACCCCTCATATAGCTCCGCCTCAATGGCTGCCGCATCCGGTGGGCGGATGCGGAGCCTGCGATGCCTGGCGTACAGGTGCCGCGCAGCCACGCACGCCTCACGCAGAGACGTCAGCTCTCGCGACCACCAGTACACCTGACGCCGGGCGCTTCCTGGCCGGACTCGGGGCATTGCCACGTCACATATGTCGGACATGGCCTCCTGGAACCACCCTGCCTCATTATTAATGTCGGCAGGCCTGTCTGGTGATGTCACCCAGGCCTGCACGATCGAGGCTTCCAGGAGGAGCTCCCGGTCCAGCTGCTTCAGCGCCCAGCGCGGACCACTCGGGGCCTGTTGGACCGGCGCGCTTGAGGTCTGGGTGGAGACGTCAAACCGGATATACCGGTGGTCGGAATAGGTCTCCACCCCCTCCATGACACGCCAGTCAATGACACGCGGCGACAGAGCGGGGCTAGCGAACGAGATGTCCACAACCGACTCGCCCCGCATCCGCACACACGTGGGGACAGAACCCCGATTTAGGACGACCAGGCCCTTCTCCAGGGCCCAGTCCTCCACCATTCTTCCCCGCACGTCTGTGCAACGGGAACCCCAAGCCAAGTTCTTGGCGTTGAAGTCCCCGAGGACAAGCACGGGGAGGGAATGGTTTCCGACGACGACACTCAACTCCGCAAGGGAGTTGTGGAACTCGGCGAGAGTTCGGCTCGGGGAGAAGTAGACTCCCACCACGACAATCTCCCCGAACCGTGCTGCTACGCACCCCCGACCCCTCCTGACACTTTCAAGGGTCGGGGTGCCGGCGGCGGCCGACGACACTATGGTCACTGAGCCGCTAAGGTCCGCCACCCAGTCATCCCTGGGCTGGACGAAATACGGCTCAGCGACCACAGCGATGTTTATCGACCACTGCGCCATGCTCTGGAGCAACAGATCCTGAGCGCAGGCGCAGTGGTTGATATTCGCTTGGAGGAAGCGTAATGGAGCCGTTATTGGCATTCCATTACCGCTTCCTCCACTCGGGCCCCCTGTGAGGGCCCCTCTGCAGGGGCAACTGTCGCGACGGCGGTGGCGGCGACAGCGGCAGCGGCGGCGGTTGCGGCTGCGGCGGTGGCGACGGTGACGGTGGTGGTGGCGGTGGAGGGCCCTCCCCTGCCTCTGGCCTTGGCCTTGGCGGGTGCAGCGCAGGCCTTGCTGCCAGCCCGGTGATCAGCCGGCTTGCCAGACGCCGCGCATGCAGCGCAGTGCGGCGTGGCGCAGCAAGTCGCGGATGTGTGACCGGGCTGACTGCAACGGAAGCAGAGGCCACTGCGGTCGACCTCCGAGGCGCATTGCACCGACACATGGTGTCCCACATGGCAGCGGTAGCACCTCAGAGGTCTGGGCTCCAGCAGCTTCACCTGCGCTGACACCCAGCCCACCAGTAGCCTACGGCCCTCCACAATTGCCTTGGCCGCCGTCACAGGGCAGCTTACCGTAACGGTTCGCATGCCCGTGGAGTCCGGACGAAGGGCGCCTGCCCTGACCTGATCGGCAGGGCACCCTCCGGACCTGGCAACGGCGGCCACCACCTCCTCCTCGGTCACTGAGTCGTCCAGACCCAGGACGCGCAGGTCTGCGCATCTGACGGGCCTGGAAACTCGGGCGTCGTCCGCGTTTAGGGACGCTCTGAGCTTTTCAGCCAGAGCGTCAGCGGACGAGCCACTGGTTTCACCGGGGATCTCCAGCAACCGAGCTCCCGTCGCGGTGACTTTAAGCCGGAGGCCCCCGGTGATCCCAAGCTCCCCGAGATCCACCGTCTCCTTTGCCTTCGCCAGCAGGTCGCGGTAGGACACGCCCCTCTTTTCCGCGTCCGGCTGTAGTGTAATCACTACAGCTGCGGTCTTCGGGGCGCGGAGCCTAGCCGCGATCTTTCGCGCCCTGTGCTGGCGCTGCCGCTCCTCATTTCGGGCCTTTTTGGCCGCCTTTCGCCCCTTCCGCTTCTCCCCGACCACCTGCCATCCGGCTTCAGCCGCGGGAGGGGTAGGGGGCTGGGGGGGCGTTGGCGGCGGCGGCGGCAGCTGACATGCTGCAGGCGCTGGCCCACTCACCGCTGGCACTGGCGCCGGCACAGTCACCGCCTTGGCAGCTGCCTTGCCTTTCCCCCTCTTGTGGGCCTTCTTGGCCGGCGCCGGTTTCTCTGGAGCCGGCTTTTCGGGGGAGGCCACCACAGCCCTGTTGGATGGCTGGTTGGACGGCCCCGGTCCAGGTGTGGCTGCAGCAGCCGCATATGAGGCCGCCTTCGGGCCCGTGGTTGCCTTATTTGCCGCCAAGGGGGGGCGCAGGACAATTCCCTCCAGGACGGAAAACCGCGCCTGGAAGGAAGCCAGCTCCTGCCGGACCAGGTTCAGGACCTGGTTCTCCACCGGCGCAGGCTGGCTCTGTCGCTGCTGCCGGCCCCCATTTTGAGGCGCCACACGAGAGCCATTTTTTTTTTTTTTTTTATACCTTGGAATCAAATTTAACCATATCTGCTCCCAATTTAGGACCCATTTTGATTAATGATCATTTTGATCTGTGGTGCCAGGTAACTGGGCTTATCCTTGTTTTTAACGTTGCTTTGTGACTATTGGCTTTATTTTGTTCTGTCTCCTGCTGGATATGCATGGAAGTAGAAATTATGTTTTTCCTTACCCTCTGCTGTTATTTTCTGATTAATTTCGTTGTGGGATCCAAGACAGTTAAATTGTTCCTCCGGGACTTCATCGAACTTCATTGCCTCGGCGCTTTTCTGGTGGTAGCAACCGTTGATTCTAGCTTTCTAGGAGTTGCAGTGGTTTGGTAGCAGATAAGAGAAATCAAGTAAATTAAAAATATAAATGCTTTAAAAAATATATTTATTGTACCCAATCAGAATTTATCAGTTAATTTTTATTTTTTGTATCAAAACCCTTTCTTTTATTAAAAAAAATAGCCCCTAGGTGAAAATTTAGCCTCCGTTGTAAAAGTTGTCCATTTATCTTTTGAAAGTTTAACGGCCGTAGATGCGGACCAAGTAGTAGTATCCGTAGCCCCTGGCTGTTGTCAGTCTGATGGTGGCATGGTTGAAGTTAACTCCTCCTGCTCTGAGAGAGGGGACGCCCCACTGGGTGGCTCCGACCTCCACCGCCTCGAGGTAGGAGATACGCACGTTGTTGGCTCCTCGGTACGTGATGTCCTGGTACTGTACGGCGTTGTGGACTGGGTTTCTGGAGTAGTAGGCACTGGAAGAATAACAAGATGCTTAGTTTCATAGATAACCACGTGAAGGTATTTATTTAAACTTCATGTACTAGTGTAGTAAAGGGAGGTATTCATGACTATTGGCACGTTTATCTGAAGTAGAAACGTGTAGCAATCGACCAATCACAGAAGTTGACAGATATGATATGTTTTCAACCAATGCGATTGGTCGATTCGTATAGGGCTCCGCCGATAAGTGGTACACTAGAGTTTTTATCTTTTGGCACCAATTACGTGTACTGAACAAAGATCACACTACCCATTTGTTCAGCGAATGTTATGTTCTGTCTTATTATCATACTGACAAAATACGCGTAGTTCTGCTAACACATTTCTGAAACCCACGTGAAAATTGCTCTGATTTTCCAAAGAAATTGTACTGATTTTGGGTAGTTGAAGATGATTAATTTTAAATCCGTTCTAGGCATACGTTTTGGACGTATATACACACATCAACACGGTCTAGGGATATTTCATACTCAGTTAAATAACTCGAAAAGTACTGGCCGCATTGGAATCTTTTATACACCGATTTGTTTGTAATTTATCTCAGACTAATTCCAAATTCAAATTTTAAAATTCTTTTGTTTCGGTGGCATAAAAATGTCTTGATGTATAGGAGAGGGAATTTTCATTTGTGCGAAATTTAGAAAACAATACGAATTACGTTTAGTTACAGTTTTTTTTCATTTTTAAACGAAAGATAAAGTTAAAATTGAGGTATTGTAGCCATGCAACGCCGACATTTGACGAGGGCGGAGATGTTACGAGCTGTGGGAATGCTGGAAGCTGGATCTGTTCAGCGTAATGTTGCTGAGGCCATAGGGACCCATCAAAATGTAATTTCAAGATTGTGGACACGCTATCGTGCCACAGATGAAGTAGCGGAGAGGCACCGGGGGCCAAGTCGCATCACTACGCCCAGACAAGACCGATTTTTGCAAATTACTGCGCGAGCACAACCAAATGCAACGGCGACTCAATTGGTCCAAAGGCTGCGAGTGGAACACCAAGTGCTTGTGAGTGACCAAACTGTAAGAAGGCGACTGCATGAAAGCAATCTACGCTCTCGTAGACCACTCCGGGTCCCACCTTTACGGAGAGGCAATCGTGGACGACGATTAGAATGGGTTCGGAACCACGTGGACTGGGGCCGTGACCAATGGTCCAATGTGCTGTTCACGGATGAATCCAGGTTCGGCTTCCATCCAGATTCACGAAGGACGCGTGTTTGGCGAGTTCCTAGACGATGGAGCCGTCTCCAGAACCCTCAGGAAGTTCACCCATACCAAGGAGGAACAATTATGGTTTGGGCAGGAATTCGTCTTGGAGGACGGACGGATCTCGTTTGGGTGCGGGGCAATATGACGGCAGAACGATACGTCCAACAGGTGCTGGGGTCCGTAATCTTGCCCCACAGAATACAAATGGGGCAAGATTTCCTGCTCATGCACGACAATGCCCGGGCACACACGGCGAGAACGGTAGCAGCTTGGTTACATACACATAATGTTAGGGCCTTAGACTGGCCTGCTCAATCGCCAGATCTAAATCCCATTGAGCATGCGTGGGATATGCTGCAAAGAAGAGCTCTGAAGGAAGTTCCTGAAAATCTGGCTACAGAAGATCAACTTTTTGCGCACCTCAGAAGGACATGGGACAATATTCCGCAGCAAGACATTGACAACCTTGTTCTGAGCATGCCGAATCGTTGCCGATGTGTTATGAACATCATGGGCGCTTTCTCTACTAACTTCAAGTTTATAAACACAAATTAAATGATTTTTCTATTTTTTTCAGTTTTTACTCACAAATTAAAAGTTCATTCATATACGGTTTCCGTCTATGCTTCATTTTTTTTCCATAAAATCCTGAAATTTTAATCTATACCTTAACCATTATTAAAAAATGGTAGAATATTAAATAACGTATCTTTTAAATATATACATGTCATATAAATAATTAACACATTGATAGTAATTCGCTTTTTTAAAAATATCCCTAGACCGTGTTGATGTGTGTATTTGAGGCTGATTTTGATTTCTTTGATACGTTACACACCAAATTTAGTGTGTGAAATTAGTTAAATTTATTAAACTCAATTCACAAGAGATTGGCACAAGAAAAGAGAGCCCTATACCGAACAAGTTGGCTCAATATGCCCGAAGTAAGTCCAAATATCAGTCAGAAAATTTTGTATTTCGATCAAACTGGTAATTTTAAAACATGAGACTTTTTTGAACGGTAAACGGTGAATTGTTCTTTTAAGAATAAAATATGCTATAATATGGTAATAACCGCGCTATTATCTACCTATTGACTAATCTGTTATCCTGGTATTGCAATATTCTCTTATAAGGTCTCTAAGGTCTCTAAGGGTCATTGTTTAAGAAAATAAATACCTGTGAAGCAGTCTGTCTCCTGGCCTGTAAGTGCCTTGGCTCATGTTGGCCCTGGCGGCGGCATTCTGTAATGCAGCCGCGTCATTGCAGGCGACGAGTGCTGCAAGCACAGCGAGGAGGAACAGGCTAGCCTTCATCTGTAATGTCACATTATACAAATTAATCATGGCTCTTATCAATTAATATTCAGAGTTCCGAATGGAATGAACGGCATGTTCTAAAAACCAGAATGCGATTTAGATTTATAGACGATTGTGACATCTACCAAGCCGCATTGGGCTTGCGCGAGCCATTGTCTACACAGTGGCTCTCTCACAGATCAGAGAACCATATGCCAACAGAGAGGACATTATAACTAGATTCTACAACATGCTACAACACGTTTTAAAATATACTGAAAAGTTTAAATTTATTTATTTGCATCAGACACAAATATCCATAAAACTAGTTAACACTTTGAAAAATAATGTAACTTGGAAATCAAATAATCAGAGACAAATAAAATTTAAATTTAAAAGACTTTGGAAAATTTATGAGTACTTACATTTTTAGTTAGGTTATTAGGTTGTCCGTAAAAACACAGTAGCTGAGTACGTAAATGTGATGTACCTTTTGTATATATAGTATTCAGTATGCTAAGATTAGATAATGTGAAATGTATTATCATCAATGACTAATTGAATTAACTGATCACATCAAATGCAAAAGTAGTGTCGTCGTTTCATAAAAACAGCTTCTTATCTTATTAAAGTTAAAATCTTTGTTGATTAGGAGAATAATTAAGGAAAATGATGAGGGAAAAAATATATATTTTGTGGGAAAACCGTCGTGATTTCGTCTTTTGGCTGAAAAATAAAGATTTTGTTGTTATGTTAAACGTATCATATGCCAACCCCACCATTGCTGGGAAAACCACTGTGCCATAGTGCACAAGTGAAGTGTTACTAACATAGTTTTAAGGTTCTATTTACTAACACAAATTATGTTTTATCATATTTATGTAAGGTATATGTCTATGGGCCAAAGTTGCCTGTAAATAAATGATTGTTATGTTATGTTGAAAAGGCTAGGCAAATGACGTTGAACTTACGTTGGGATCGGCATCCAGTCTAACTGGATGCAGCCGAATACCAGAACTTTACATGGAACAGCTGCATATCTGACGTCCACATCCAAGTTAGTGGGTAATACGATACCCATTGGTAAGACTGGGCTCCTTACTACTCGTAACGACTGTCAAAGATCTAAAAATGGTAATCGGGACTAACAGCTTGGCTTCCGCGACATGGAGGGATCCGGTATGTAAAAGATGGTCAAGCAGTGAACTAAGGCACTGCACTTGCTGCAGATGTCTACAATGGATTCGTTGGTGTAGTGGATGGCATGAGGTCCTGGGTTCGATTTCCAGGTCGGGGAAAATCTTATTGGGTTTTTCAATCAGTAATTTCTCAGTAGCAGCCACGGAGTCTGGATTTGTGCCCGGTTTTGCTCTGACTTAAGTTTCAGACGCAAACAGACCAAAAGTTATAATTGAACACTAATAAGTACAGAGGTACTTATTAGTGTTCAATAGGGAATATACACGTAATTTTTTATTCACTTAAATCAATAAAATACAGTACTATCAACCCAAAAAATAAATAAAAGTTAAGTTCAACTGCTGCTTGTCGCACAAAAATAATATTAAACTCCTGCAGTTTTCTACGACAGTTCAAACGTCCGTAGCTGTCGCGGCCATGATGTGACGTCAATCGTCATTATCCATAATCTGCCTTGTTTATATCTATTATTTTTTTACGCTTAATATTTTTTTTTACTAATTGAATGTGCTTTATTCAAATAAAAATTGCAATAACAATATTATAATAAAATTGTAGTGGAACTCTAAGCACATTTCAAATAAAAGTGTTTTTTGACAGAATGAACTTTGACGTCAATACCGACGTTATCGAGGACGATGCTTTTTGAGAGTGCGTTCCGTTTCACCAAAATCATGCTACATAAAATAAATACCTGTGAAGCAGTCTGTCTCCTGGCCTGTAAGTGCCTTGGCTCATGTTGGCCCTGGCGGCGGCATTCTGTAATGCAGCCGCGTCATTGCAGGCGACGAGTGCTGCAAGCACAGCGAGGAGGAACAGGCTAGCCTTCATCTGTAATGTCACATTATACAAATTAATCATGGCTCTTATCAATTAATATTCAGAGTTCCGAATGGTAAATTGTAAAATAAGTGATGTATTAGAAACTTAAACAAGTGTACCACAATGTTTTTATGCTTTTATACAAGGCATTTTTCATAAATAAAACGAGTTTTGTATTTCATGCATATTCCCTATTGTATTATTTAGAGCAGACTTGTTTAGACCCCGTTTGAAGAGACTTGAAGGTGTCAATAATACGATATACTAATAGGGTAGATGACACCATAAAACAATAATTCCAAGACACCAACCTCTAAAAAAAACACTTTATTTTCAATTAATTGCCAAATTCGACTTTTAGTTGCAATGAAATCAATAAATAGTTGAGTCATTGAGTTGACTAAACAGTATCGTCACAGTTTGCTATTGCCATGCAAAATCTATGAGAGAACCTCGTTTTGACAGCTCTTAAAAAGTATCTCAATTGATTGGTGTGTCATCTACCCCATTGGGTTGATAGATTGGTTCTGTCACTACCAATAGAGTCCAGATTAGGGTCCTTGAAATGTTACGGTTTTCAAGTTAACTTGAAATGATCACCATTAAGTAAGAACAAACAATTTTTTTAAACTGTTTTTTTTTATTTTGTTCACATGGTAACAGTTTTGCACATGTAAGTGCAATTAACTGGTATTTGACCACAGTTTCTCTCGAACACCCGCAATTCTAAACTTTCTAATAACTAGTGCGTGTACATCAAAAATATAAATTTTAGGATCCATGCAATCTTTAGACCTACATCTGGTATCAGTAATTAGAAAATTGACAAGTTTACGAAGGTTGTGAAATGAGCAGGAAGCTGGCTATAGACAAAGAAATCTTATAGAAATTCCCGTTATGACCGACTTAGAGGGATATGTCCATACTTTCTCTCTTCTCTCTTCTTCAACCCTTGCCCACCCAAAGCTGAGTGTAGGTCTCTTCTAAATCTCTCCACTTTTGGTGGTTTTGTGTCATACTTTAGTAACCGACAATTATGGCCAGCTCTGGTGCGACGACGGACAGTGTTCCACTGCTAGACGGGTAATCTCAACTTGTATTTTTCCCAGTCATTGGTGAATTAATAGTTCACGCAGCCATATGACTACTTACGTCGTTGCTAGTGGCTTTATAAAATCGCAGGTACCAGTAAAGTGGAAAAGATGAGATTATAAATGAGATCATCATCACCCTAGCCTCTTCCTAATCGTATTGAGGTTGGCTTTCAGTCTAACCGGATGCATCTAAATAAATAAATAACATCGAGCTCCACAAAAGAAACAAATAAAAATCATAAATAAATGTGTTTAAAATAATGTATTGCTTAACCTAATCAGATTGTTATACATTTAACATTGTTTTATTGTAATCCTTGCTCAGAAAAATTTAAACCCCGTCGCATAAAAAAAAACTTTCATCGTAAAAGTTGTCCATTTGTCATTTAAAAGTTTAACGGCCGTAGATGCGGACCAAGTAGTAGTATCCGTAGCCCCTGGCTGTTGTCAGTCTGATGGTGGCATGGTTGAAGTTAACGCCTCCTGCCCTGAGAGAGGGGACGCCCCACTGGGTGGCTCCGACCTCCACCGCCTCGAGGTAGGAGATACGCACGTTATTGGCTCCTCGGTACGTGATGTCCTGGTACTGTACGGCGTTGAAGACTGGGTTCCTGGAGTAGTAGGCACTGGAAGAATAACAAGATGTTTAGTTTAAACAATGTGACATATCGACCTATCACAGAAAATACGATAGATTATTTGTAAATTACAAATTGATTAATGCGAGTCTTACACATTTCTGGCAAATCATCACGTCACGTCACGTCATCAGGTCACGACGACTTGAGATTCGATTCTTCTTTTTAACATATAGGTACACACCTGTGAAGTAATCTGTCTCCTGGCCTGTAAGTGCCTTGGCTCATGTTGGCCCTGGCGGCGGCATTCTGTAATGCAGCCGCGTCATTGCAGGCGACGAGTGCTGCGAGCACAGCGAGGAGGAACAGGCTAGCCTTCATCTGTAATGTCACAATTTCATCAAATTAAATATGGCTCGAATAACACAAATAGTTAGTTCTGAGCAGTATGCTACACAGCATTGTAATTGACTTCTTTACTTTGATTGAAAAGCTAATAAAAACTCCCTAAGTACTTACATTTCAGTTTTTTTTTTTCAAATTGGGTAGTCAAGCAAAAGATCACAGTAGCTATCTACTTGAAGCTCAATGTAAATATGATTTGCTTTCTGCATGAGATAGTATATATAGTAATCATGTAGAATTGATAAGATATTATTTAATATATTATCTGTGAATGATTAATTTATTTAATTGACCAAAATAAGTGGTAAGTATTGTCGCCGTTTTTTATAAATAGCTCATTATCTTATTATTATCTAAATCTTCTGTGATTAGGTAAAACCTTTTGCAAAAAATGGAAGGAAAATTAGTAATATATCATCAGATCAGAGATCAGACTGAGATTCTGGTACAAAAAGAAAATTGGACCCATCTCATCAGTCACAAACTGGATTATTAGAACCTAATAATTGTGTTGGTGTTTATTCGGGCAATATTTTTTTGTATGATACAAACATACAGCATGCCAACGTTTAAAAATGCTCAAAAACAATTTCATAAGCCTCAAAACCTTTAAGTTTCAAAACCTCATAAGACAATTATTCGGGACGATTTTCACCGTAAACCTAAAAAAATTTTACACAAACAGTTGCTAAGTCTTACGACACTTGCAGCGGTCAATCCACCTCTAATATTTGGTCAAAAGAAAATTTAACTTACCTATCGCGGGTTGCTAAAATTTTCAAGCAATTGATCCCCTCAATTCTAAAAGTTCATTGTGTAGGTTGACCAGGTACTACTTGTTCTGTATGAATGGTCTGGACAAATGTAACCTATTTGAGGCGAGGGGTTAAGAATTTTGAGCTCGCTTCGCTGGCTCTAACATCCAAAGTTGCCTCGGTAAATTAACTAACCTGTGGTATTACATAGCAACCAAGATAACAAACAATAAAGGTGCCGCATACAGGCAGCAACAACAATTTATTATGCTTTATGATTTCGAACAAAATGCCTCTTTTTTTTTTAATCCCACTGCTGTATAAAGGTCGCCCCCATAGCTTTTCATTTCACCATTTGTGTTATAAATTGCTACATACAAAATAAATATATCCCGAAGAAAACAACAACGCAATAGGTTCCAGTAATTGAGTTTGTCACTGATGAATAATTGGGGCACAGTCACCCATCTCCCTAGGTGAGATCGTTTCAATTTTCTATTTGCCTTTCAACCTCCGATCTTATGTTATGTCACTATTTTTCCTTAAGGTTTTACCTAATCACCAAAGTTTTAGGTTATACTAAAATAACGAGCTATTTATAAAAAAAAAAACGTTGACACTACGTATCACTTGTTTTGGTCAATTAAATAAATTAGTCACCACTACGATAAATACTATCTTAACGTACAAACCTGATATGCTATATAATATACTATCTCCTGCAGAAAGCAAATCATATTTACATTGAATTTCAAGTAGATAGCTACTGTGATCTTTTACGGGACTTCCAAATAAAAAAAAAAACTTAAATATAAGTACCTAATGATTTTTTATTAACTTTTCAATCAATATAAAGAAGTAAATCACAATTCTGCGTAGCATACCAGAACCCAACCCAACCCATGATCAGAACTAAAAATTTGTGTGATTCAAGCCATAATTAATAATTGTTTGTAACGTGGCATTGCAGATGAAGGCTAGCCTGTTCCTCCTCGCTGTGCTCGCAGCACTCGTCGCCTGCAATGACGCGGCTGCAGTACAGAATGTCGCCTCCAGGGCCAACATGAGCCAAGGCACTTACAGGCCAGGAGACAGACTACTTCACAGGTGTGTAACTATATGTTAAAAAGAAGAATCGAATCTCAAGTCATCGTGACCTATATGCCTCCTACCTCGAGAGTGTTACGATACTACGATACTCATGTCGTCGCGTCACCTATACAAGAATATTGTGATAGCGTGGTGATTAGCTAGTTATCAGGTTGGCATCATGACTCACTAATACTACACTTAATTTGTACGATAAGAAACCAGCTCAACTGAACAGCGGTGAGTTAAGGCCGGAATTAACCAATTGACTGAAAGCTACAAGTCGTATCTCAAAGGAAAGAAAAAAGTGTCATTGGCTGATGTCTGCACATTTCAGCTTCAGTAGAAACGCAATTTAGTTATGAGTTCCTTGAGGTGGTTATCGAGATTTTCTGACAAAACTAAGTCATATTTTTTAAACTAATCACCTTGTTACCCTTCCAGTGCGTACTACTCCAAGAACCCAATCATCAACGCCGTACAGTACCAGGACATCGCGTACCGAGGAGCTAACAACGTGCGTATCACCTACCTCGAGGCGGTGGAGGTCGGTGCCACCCAGTGGGGCATGCCCTCCCTCAGGGCAGGAGGCGTTGGCTTCAACCAGGCCACCATCAGACTGACATCAGCCAGGGGCTACGGATACTACTACTTAGTCCGAATATACGGCCGATAAACTTTTAAAAGACAAATGGACAACTTTTACGATGAATGGCTTTTTTTGCGGGGTCATATAAATTATTCTGAGAAAGGATTTAAATAAAACACACATTAACTGAATAAAAATCTGATTAGGATAAGTAAAACATAAATTATTTTTAAGTTAAATATGTTTTTTCTTTCGATAAAATGTATGGTGAAAAAGGATACCCAGACACGCCTGTTTATGGTTCCGTAGTGTGGCTTTTAAGCTTTTACGCTTAAGAAAGAATTCAAAAAAATCTAAAAACTCAAAGACGGACGAACACATTGACTTATAAAGAATAATCGTAACTAAAATTTCTGTCTTTGAAATCTCATCTGTTAATCTTACATTTGACAGTCAACACAGCAGGGGAAACGTTGAAAACCTGAAAAGCTGGTAACGAGTCTTGCTAAGGATCATGCCATTTGTAAAATTCTAGTATGGTTTAGTCGGGAATCCGATCCTCCCAAATCTGAGAAAAGACAAGCACTCGCTTCACTGATAACTGTGATGTTATCTGTATCTGTATCTGCAGTTAAAAATAATATATCAGTAAATCCTGAATAGCTGCAGTTAACTTTTTTTCAATAAAAACCTTATAATAGTTTACAGTTCAAACATGAGGTAGAGTAGTAGAGTAAGTGGAGTAGTTTTTTTTTTAAATTATTTTGTACCCTATCACAATGTTTTTCTATTTAACCCAAAGGTTGACTGGTAGAGAATGCTTTGTGGCATTAAGTCCGCCTATGTGCTGCTATTGTACATGAAGTTTAAATAAATAAATAATAAAGTACGGCCTTACCAGCTGACACATTTGAAAGTAGAATTTTAAATTATCAAATGAAGTGAAAAAAAAAAACAACTAACTGTTATAGGCCACTCTGTAAGTCAGCTGCGTAAATGAACTGGGGATTTTAGAAGAGGCATGTTAGACTAAATTTAAAACTACGCATCTAAGAAACCACGGTTTTGAAATAGTACAAAAATAAAACGACATTTTTGAATATTTTAAAAAGAGTGTATATTCATATTAGCTACGTACCTACAAAATACAAATCAAACTCAAACTCAAAGCATTTATTTCAATTAGACCATTACGGCACTTTTGAATGTCAAAATTACCATTAAAAAACAAAGCTACAGTCCCAGTCACAAGGCATAATAACTTGAGAAAGTACTGTAGTTGCCCATTCCTTAGCGTAAATCTCTATGGAGAAGAACGGGCAAGAAACTCCGTGGACACTCTTTTGAATCAAAATATTGATACAAAATCTTGGTTACATCATTAATTTTGAATTTATACATATATGTGAGAACGATGTAGAAAGACATGCACATTAAGAGCGTCCAGAGTAAAAGATTAAATCAACAATTTTACAATAAAGGAATTAAAATGAACCGTGGCAGCTAAGAGATGACCAGTCCCAACTGACAGCGCCCGTTCACGAACATGACGCATGTATCGGCGACATTCAACTCAACCATATTGAAGGGAACTAAATGACCCCGCCACCATCAGAGAGGCATATTCAAGTCAATGAAAGATAACTAAATGTAAATGGTGGCTGAACAATACAAAGTACTCATACATGTGCTACGCAATTATATAATACTAAGAACTGGAATCTACACAATGCAAGTATATTTTTACAATCTTCTGCAGCTTCAACAATACATCAACATGGGAATCAATTCTTCTTCTTCTTCCTTGCGTGTCGATTGACTCAAATAATGCCCGACCAGTACAATCAATTAGTTTGCCCTTATGGATGTGAAGCAGGACCAGCATTTAGCCAAGCATCACAAATCGCAAATCACTAAAGATACGGAATATTTTCCGTATCTTGCGATCAATGAACTGCCACGAGCTCGTTCTGGTATAAATTGTACGCAAACAACATACCGTTTGTTCCATTCCCAGACAAACCGTGAAGACGGTTTTATAAAAAAATATTAAAACTAATAACTTCCAATATTATAGTGAAATGTCCCAAATCACGCCATGTTTGGTCAAAAGAAAGTTTAACTTATCTGTCATGGGGTGCTAAAATTTTCGAGCTATTGGTCCCCTTCATTCTAAAAATTTAATGTAAAAAATTCGACCAAGTAGCTACTCTTTTTGCATGAATGGCCTGGACAAATGTAACCTATTTGAGCTCGTTTTGCTTGTTCTAACATCCAACCAACTTGACTTCAGTTTTAGTGCATAACCTGCGGTAGGACATAGCAACCAAGGATAGCAAATAAGAAAGGTGCCATAATACGACGGCATCGGCAATTTATAATGCTATAAGTCCGGTTTCAAACAAAATGCCTCAATTTTTTTAAACCTATATCATACAAATGTATTCATCCGTCATTACATTTTAAGAAGGTAAAACCCCAATACTAAATCAGAAAAAGATGGGTGTTCAGGGCAATTTATTATTCCTTACTTTTTTTAAGTAAGAAAAACAAAAGAAATAAAAATGTAGATATCTTAAATATAATTTATTTATTACTTAACCTAATCAGTTTTTTTCAGTTTATATTGTTTTAATAACCCTTCCATATAACGACACTACATCGGCCACCCGTCGAAAAAAAATCATTAATCCATTAATTTGTTGTTTGTCGTAAAAGTTGTCCATTTGTCTTTTAAAAGTTTAACGGCCGTAGATTCGAACCAAGTAGTAGTATCCGTAGCCCCTGGCTGATGTCAGTCTAATAGTCGTCTGGTTGAAGCCAACGCCTCCTGCCCTGAGGGAGGGGATGCCCCACTGGGTGGCACCTACCTCCACAGCCTCGAGGTAGGTGATACGCACGTTGTTAGCTCCTCGGTACGTGATATCCTGGTACTGTACGGCGTTGAAGATTGGGTTCTTGGAGTAGTACGCACTGAAAAGATAAAAAGATATTTAGTTTTAATAGAATTATTAATTTTATTCAACTACGTCATCGTTAATTATAACCGCGTGAAGGAACTCGTACAAAAACCGTGTAGAAATCAACCAATTTAATTGGTTGATTCTTGCCTTTTCATGTCGTACCATATGTGCCCAACTTGAGTTGTATCTTATCGTACAAATTACGTATACAATTATTGAGTCACGCTGCCTACCTGCAAATTAGCAAATAATATGCTATTGTAAACAGGATCACCAACAGGAACAGGACGTAGTTCAATAATAACACCAGGATTATACGAGACTATCTTGTAATCTACTTGAACATTTACATACAATAATCAATATTAACACTAGGCACTTCTTAATTCACATCCTATTACATCGAGTTCCAAGAACCAAGAGACCGCGCAACCGGCCAAGCGTTTTTTACACCGACGTTGACCCTACCATTTTGCGCGGGAAGAAAAGCGAGTTCTCTGATTGGTTCCCGCCATTTTGCGTCAACCAATCACAGAGCGACCACGAATATAATAAAAGGGTAAAGTTGCAAGCGTAAAATATTAAAATGAAAGCTGTTATAATACGAATATCGATTAAAATAATCGATTAGTAAAACAAAATTCCCTAACCCTAACAATCGACCGTCCTGACAACGTGTGTGTCCCCCCGCACACGACACCAGGTGGAACCCTAACAATCGGAACGCTGGCAGGTTGCTTGGTTTTTACATATTTTGAGTATAAACTTACGATAGTAGATAACCATCGCGGCATCGGCTAAGTGTGTAATACGACTTTACAAATTCATAATAGTTCTCATACAGATTTACTAAACTAAATAATATAAACGCTAAATTATGTATAAGTTCAATAAAGTATGTAAAACAACAATAGGCAATGCAATAGGTAACAATTCATTAGGTTGAGATGATTTGAACTGATGTAAATATTAAACTCAATTACACAAAAGATTGATTCAACTGTCAAGGAACGTAAAGTAGGTACAAATCAACTATATAAAAAAAAAAAAATGTAACGATTTCTATGTCTAGTTAGCGAATTACATCCATCGGATCAGTAATATCTTGTATAATTTCTATTATTAGATTTCTCTTCGGATTTGATCAGAAAACAGCGATCGAATTATGTTCTCTGTCATTTACAATTAAACTTTGCTATGGGGTCCGAACGATCGATTAATCGGTTTACCCATCATCGAACTACTAACCCGAACGATCGATTTTTCGGGGGCCTAACTGATGCCTACAAGACGATCGATTTACTTGTGGCAGCCAGCAGGACATTTGTTCAATCAAGTCACGATCCGATCGATTCTCGTGCTTGATCTGAACATTTGTTGAAACAAGTCACGATCCGATCGATTCTCGTGCCTGTTCTGAACATTTGTTGAATCAGGTCACGATCCGATCGATTCTCGTGCCTGACCTGAAACAATGAATGACATACATCTGTAGCTAAGTGTCTCTAAAACTTAGTGGAAAGAGCGTGGAAGAATACAATAAAATGGTCAAATTATGGTTCAGTTTGGTCCTCGTCGTCATTGCCACTGGTATCCGAATTATTCAGCTCAAGGGCCGCAATGTGTATCCATGGCATCATACGATCTGCTGCCACGGTTGTAGGCCGTTTGTTTTGCATGCTGACTAAACCCGGAACCGGTGCTACCTTGTATCTGTCCCTACCTAAGACTCTGGTAACACGATAGGGCCCTATAAACGAGGGCATGAGCTTTTTACTTTGTCCGTCATTATTGAAACAAGTCTTGGTTATTTTGACGAGATCACCTTCGACATAAATCCGGGCTGGCACCCTATTTCTATCATAATCCTGCTTTTGCCTAACCTGTTCGTTATCAATCCTTTTTTTGACCTCCTCTCGAATAGCGGTAATTTCGCAGTTTTCGCGAGAGTCTTTGGTAACTTCGTTAAGAATGGGATTTATTTCGCTGCTCATACTAGTTCCAAATAGTATCTCTGACGGCGTCCTACCTGTGGTTTTCTGAAAAGTATTGTTAAGACCCCACTGAATTTTCCCTATATGACTATCCCAATCCTTTTCACCATATTTGACAGTCATCGCTTTCAAGGAGTCGAGGATTGTGCGGTTGTAACGTTCAACCTGGCCATTTGACCTCGGACTGGCTACTGCATTAAGAATATGCTTAATTCCCTTGTCTAGGCAAAATCGAATAAAAGCATGAGATGTGAAGCAGGTACCACGATCGCTTACAAGACGATCAGGGACCCTAAATGTAAAAAATATATCTTCAAGAACTCTAATTGCATTCAAACTACTAGTACTTCTAACGGGTTTGATAAAACAGAATTTGGTGAAGGCTTCTACAACTACAAGTAAGTAAGTATAGCCCCTCTTTGACTTGACAAAAGGCCCGAGGTGGTCAACATGAACCGTATGAAATGGTACTTCTATTTTGGTGATGGGATGGAGCAGACCCTCGCGTGTTTTAGTCTTATTCTTTGCATAGGCACATTCAATGCATGAATTAACATATTTTTTGACAAACTTGGACATTTTATTAAACCAATAGTGTTTCTTTATTCTTTCGAGGGTCTTTTCCACCCCAAAATGGCCAATATCGTCATGGTTTGCCCGGCATACTTGCCACCTCGCACCTTTTGGCACCACCCAACGAACGTTATTTTTATCATTACCTAAACAACGAAACAATTTATCATCCTTGACCACAAAATTATCTTTTATGTATCGGAGTTCCTTCTCATGAAGACTATCTTTTAAAATGTTTTTAATCCTACAAAGTTCGGTGTCTCCAAGCTGAAGCGTTTGCAACCAATCCTCACTACTGATCGACAGAACCGAAACTAAATCGATGGGATTCTCTTCTGAGCTCTCGATTGGATTGCGGGACAGCGCATCTACATGGCCCATCTTAACGCCTGCTCTATACTCGACTGAACATTGGAACTCTTGCAGTAGGAGCCACCAGCGTGCTATCCTCGGTATTAGGTCTCGTTTTGAGAACGTAGATCGTAGAGCACTACAATCTGTAATGATCCTAAACGATTTCCCTAGCAGATAGACCCTAAACTTTCGCAAAGAGCAGATTACTGCTAGAGTTTCGAGTTCGTACGAATGGAAATTCTTCTCCTCAGGAGAGGTTTGTCGACTGTAATAAGCTACTGGACGGAAAGCATCACTTCCTTCGGAGCGTTGCATTAAAATACCTCCAACACCTAATCTGCTTGCGTCGGTGTGAAGCTCTGTCTCTGCTGCAGGATCATATATTGCAAGAATGGGCCTATCGACTAACTTAGATTTCAAGACTTCAAAAGCCTCCTCTTGACTATCACCCCATGTCCATGAGGTGTCCTTTTTTAGCAACTTACTGAGAGGCAAGGCAATTCGGGCAAAATCTTGGATGAATTTACGGAAATAACTAGCCAGACCAAGAAACTGGCGTACATTGTGGACATTCTCAGGTCGTGGAAAATTCATGACACTAATGATTTTTTTATCACCTGGCCTAACCCCAGCTGCACTGATTTCATAACCCAGATAATCGATTTTGTCCCGTAAGAAATCGCATTTGGAAAGGTTCAAAGTGAGATTTGCTTTCTCCAAAACTTGCAATACCTCCTCAAGCCGTACTAAACATTCATTAAAGTCCTTACCGAAAATAAGGACGTCGTCTAAATATGCAGTTGCCTTGTTGAACCGAGCCGACCCTAATATCGAATTCATCATCCGTTGAAAAACGGCCGGTGCGTTAGCCAAGCCAAACGGCATACGATTAAACTCGTACTGTCCGTCTGGCGTGACAAACGAGGTGAGGTGTCTGCTCTGTTCCGAAATTGGCACCTGGTAATAACCTGATGTAAGATCGAGCGTAATAAAACAAGCCTGGCCAGTAAGACGTGCTATTTCGTCTTCGATAATAGGCATAGGATAGCGCTCCTTCACCGTGATAGAATTAAGCATACGGTAATCGATACACATTCGAAACGATCCGTCCTTTTTGCGTACGAGTAGAATTGGACTGGCGTACCCTGAGATCGACTCTCTTACTATCCCAGAGTCCAGCATCTCCTTCACCATTGCCCGTACCTGCTCACGTTCATAATGCGATAACCTATATGGGCGATAGACGACAGGGCGTTCACTGTTTAACTCTATATTCATCTTGGTCGCGTTGGTACATCCTAGGTCCCTAAGAGAAGATGCGAAGCAACGATGATATTTTCTAAGCAACTCGAACAACCTTTGTTTCACGTCTTCTGGCACCTTATCACCGACACGAACAAGATCCTCATTGAAGTCGTCCTCAATCGCCATAGGGATTTCTGGTGGTTCGACAACTACTCTACTAACAACCTCTACTCGCTTTGCACGACACAAAACTGAATTATTTGTGATACTGCAGGAACTTGAGCATGGGAACACGGTTATATAGACATGACTTTTTTTAGAGCGATAGAGACCTCCACAAACAAGGTACTGTTTATTTGGTTTCCCAGCGACTACATTTTTCAAGAGAATGCTGCCACATGTGGAAGGTTCAATAAATGCTTTCACTGATGCTGCACCGTAGAGCTCTACCAATCCTGTTGCCCTAATCTTAAGAGAGGACTCTGTTAGATCCGGATCTGGATGTGGCATTTCATTGCCAATATCGATAAATTTTAGTCTAGTCACATCCTTATAAACTATAATGTGAGGTTGTTCGGTGAAGGACTGCCCTATAAGCACGGATTTCTCTAACAAATTATCACACACAACCTTGCACGGAACCTGAGCGTTGACGCCATCCACCTCAAAATTAAGTAACAACCCTCCTAGTGACTCTACTATACCGTTTCCAAACCCTTTCAACAATGATGGGATGTGATCATGGGTCAAGCCTAACTCATTAACTACAGACTTCTTTATAAGCGTGACTTCGCTCCCAAAATCTACAAAGGCTGGCTGTAACGTACCGTTAATTTTTACATCCTTCATAAATTTCGAGTTCGGGTGCGAGTCACGTCCTTGGCTGGCTACATCGATACACATGGCTTTAGGAATATTGCCACTGGGTTTTACGACACTACTTTGCATCTGCGCGTTACAGTTATCAACCGTATGCCCTACTTTGTTGCATTTTGTGCATCTTAAAAGCGGTTTAGGACAGCGTAAAAAGCCGTGACCCCTTTCTTTACAGTTGTAACATCCAGGGACTGAACCTGATTTAGAACCCGAACTTTGACTGGGCTGACCATTAGGGGTACTAGAGTGATCGTTTTTGTTCTTGTTATGGTTTCGATCGAAATGCTGAGAATCTCTGCTGCTTATCAAAAATTGCAAGAGCTGATCAGGGTGAGAGGACCGCAGAGCTAGAGCACCTGATTTGAGGGTCCTATCACTAATCCCATGAATGATGCAATCTACCGCACGTTTCTCGACAATGTCACATTGGTTAAGTAAAGCCAGTTTTTCATAAAAATAAACCTCTATAGGTTCATTATACCTACTCCTTCTTTTAAGCATTTCCTCCAAGGCCTGACCGTAATTTTGTTCGCAAGGGAAGGCGTTTATTAGTTTCTCTTGCCATTCTTGCCAGTTAAACAAAACAGAGTTTAAGCCTTCATACCATATTTTGGCGAGGCCTTGAAGTTTCTGCATAGCAAAGTGAGCGATAGTTTTGTCATCCCAACCGTAGATACTAGCACACTCGTTGACCTTTTTGAGCCATACATCGATTCGTTGGTTTTTCATAGATGGATCAAAATTAGGCAGTATGTTCATGTGATCATTTTTTTGGAAAGACCGTGTGTCTCGGGCGGGCTGAGATGCCAAACTATCTTTCAAACATTTGAAAACATCAACAATATATTTTTTTGAAACAGATGGGCTACGTGACCTTTTAAAGTGTCCCGCGACGTCACGATGCTCAGCAGGTGGGCCGTCACCGTCGCCGTCGTGCCGATCGGCCTCCGCTCGTCGCCGTTGATGGTAGAGTGCCTCACTGCGATGGCTGCGACTGCGGTTGCTTCGCTGGGTGGCGTGCCGCGACGATGTGCGCCGCGTGTTGCGTCGGCTGCGACTCCGGCTGCATGTCTTGGCATGTAGAAGACGCTCCCGTTCTTGTAGCAGCTGCCTCTCTAGAAGCTTGACTCGTTCGTGACTCGAACCCAGTTCTTGATCTCGGTTACGACGCGGGCTGCGGGTTCTTAACCGACTACGACTGTGGTCTCTCACCCGGCTCCTACTTCGATGCTCTATTGGGTAGGGCGTCTCAAGTCGTCGATGACTGGATTCCATGCTTGGGCGTCTGGATATCCCATCCATGATGAAAGAGCTCAAAAGAAAAAGAAGAACAACCTTAGCTTTGGTTTAAGCGATTTATGTCCTTGTGGTCTATTTTTAGCGTGAGACTAGTACTCTGTATGCGTATGCAATTCAAAGCTGACAATTGACACAACACTCAACTATTACAAGATTATAACTGCATTCCATTAACTAGTTATCGTATGTCGAAAATGGGGCGATAAAATGTTGCTCCCTTTTCAATATGTCTGAATGAACACACTATGTGCGAATCAAATTAAAGTTTGCTTTAAATAATTCAGGTTTCCAGAAGACAATATAAAATATTTTTAATAAAGTCTGGAATGTCCTAGTGAACAAAGATCTATAATTCAAATATTCGTGTTAAATATCAAAACAGTTGGTAGTTTTATCGGCAGTAATCCATAAAACTACGATATTATTAAGCTAACATAGCAAGCAATCTTACCAAAAGGTTTGAAGGTATATCGTAAAAATGATTCACACTACTTAAACTGAGACTAATGTAAGAAAAGCAGTGTAACACATCATAGTCAATCATAGAATATCAATGCCTTTACTCGGTAACAGATCGGTATACTCGTACCGCAAAGTCATTGTGGGTAGGTACACAATCATGATTATATAAAATTATTGTAAAAAAACCCTTGAATTCTTTATATCTGCTATGTAATTGTTAAGCAGACTGACTAAAGATCTATTTACAACTATTAAAATTAAAAATAAATCGTGTTACCAAGCAGTGGTTATTGACAAAGAAGTAAGGATAATAATGCAAATTAATGGGCGTGTACTTACGTTGCTATCCCACTTCTGAAATGTAAACAGGATCACCAACAGGAACAGGACGTAGTTCAATAATAACACCAGGATTATACGAGACTATCTTGTAATCTACTTGAACATTTACATACAATAATCAATATTAACACTAGGCACTTCTTAATTCACATCCTATTACATCGAGTTCCAAGAACCAAGAGACCGCGCAACCGGCCAAGCGTTTTTTACACCGACGTTGACCCTACCATTTTGCGCGGGAAGAAAAGCGAGTTCTCTGATTGGTTCCCGCCATTTTGCGTCAACCAATCACAGAGCGACCACGAATATAATAAAAGGGTAAAGTTGCAAGCGTAAAATATTAAAATGAAAGCTGTTATAATACGAATATCGATTAAAATAATCGATTAGTAAAACAAAATTCCCTAACCCTAACACTATCGTAAAATTATTGTACAGTTCGTCGATTTGATATACATAGGTACACACCTGTGAAGTAATCTATCTCCGGGCAAGTAAGTGCCTTGGTGCATGTTGGCCCTGGCAGCGGCATTCTGTACTGCAGCCGCGTCATTGCAGGCGACGAGTGCAGCGAGCACAGCGAGGAGGAACAGGCTAGCCTTCATCTGTAATGTTACATTATACAAATTAATATTTGCCCGAATGTTCGAAATATTTAGTTAAAATACTACTCTGTCAAGAAAGTACCGGGAAAAGATCAATAAAACACAAAATATTAGTTATTTATCCAAATTTATTTTATCACCTTCAAAGTATGCTCCTTCAGAACCGACACACTTACGCCAACTAATAATCCAATCATAAAAATATTTTTTAAATGTTTATTCCAGAATTGAGTTCAGTTCTCGCCGCGAATTCTCCTTTATGTCTTCTGCTGAATGAAAACGGGTGCCACGAAGTGGTAATTTGAGTTTAGGAAAAATAAAGAAATCGGCTGGAGCCATATCTGGTGAATAAGGTAGTTGCTCGATGGTATTTGTTGAGTTTTGGTCAAAAAATCGTTCACAACTGTGCGAAGGCGCATTATCGTGGTGCAAAATCCAAGAATTTTCTTTCCACAAATCTGGCCCTTTTATCTAATTTGCTCTCTTAAACGCTGCATAACGTCCGAATAATATTTTTTATTTACCGTTTGACCTTCCGGCAAGATTGTCAGTCACTATTTCCTTCACTTTTGCGATGTTAATTTCAGTTGCAGACGTTGATGGCCTACCAGAACGAGGCAAATCTTCCATCACACCTTGACCGCTTTTGAACGCTTTGTACCACTCATAAGCGCGTGTTTTTGATAAAGTCGATTCACTGTAAGCCTTCTGTAACATTTTCAGAGACTCCGAACTCGAAATTCCATTGGCGATGCAAAATTTAAGACAAACTTTGTGTCCGATATTTTTGTCCATTAAGAAATTCGCAATACACACTAGATATGATATAACTAAAATCAGCACTGCATTTAATCTAATTAACAGATGTAACTCAAACTCCGCGCCAAAATGGAAAACAGTTGTGCTAATCTAACAACAACAAAAAAAAACAAAAAAAAAATTTGGAACCATAAACAAATCATCCATTCCCGATACTTTTTTGACTGAATGTATTTATAAACGGCACATCTGATTTTCAATTTTATACTGTCTGGAAAAGTTTAGTAAACATTGGATAGTAAATAAGTACTTACATTTTCAGTTTTTTAATCAGGTAGTCCCGTAAAAGATCACACACAGTAGTAGCTCACTACTTAACGTTCGAAGTGAATATGAATTACCTTTTCAAGACACAGTTTATATACCTAGCAGTCCGGTAAATAAATATGATAAGATAGTATTGCCAATGTAATCAGTGACTAATTCATAATTGATCACAGGAATAGGTAAGTATTACAACAACATTGTTTTACACAAATAGCTCGTTATCTTAATACCATCGAGAACTTTGTTAGTTAGGAGAATCTTTGAGGAAAATGATGAAGAAAGTAAATCACTGGAAGGAAGGAAGAAGGGAATCTCTTGGATGCCCTCCAACTGAAAAGTACAGATGGTTGTGTTGAATTACTGACTAAAACTGAACGGCGTCCCGCCTGTTACCAGGGGCTCGAAAATCTGCTAGCAGCCATTATATACCTTGAAAGAGCTAGGCGAACTTGCGAGCAGTAAGCAGCAAATGGTGCTCCAAGCTTCCGAGCTCGCATTGCTCACTCTTGCACTGAATAGTCGGTTGTAGAAAATTATTTCGATATTTAGTGCTTATTGTTGGCACAGTGTGATAATTTCACCAACTATCATTATTTATTTGAGTACCAGTTTTCAATAATTTTCGGGACATTAAATTGTAGGTATTTTAAAGTGGTATTATGAACTTAGATCCTAATAAGATTTTTCTATATGCATTTTAAACGTCGATTGATTGTAGGCACTTTGAGACATTCAAACATCAACATTATGATTTTTGATATAATTATTAGAAGGAATTAGTATCTTGATTTGTATTTTTAAATAGTTGGGCTTTTCATACTTATGTTTCACGTACTATCGAGGACACTCCCGCTTGATCACTACTAATCTAATTTTGCTTGCACTTACAACATAGAAACGCTCTCTAGCCCGGCCCCGTTTACTTTGTAAAGAAATAATGAATGAAAAGATACCGGTCGGCCGAGCGCACGCCAAACGAAAGTTATTGTTATTTTGCGCGCCAAAGTTGACGCTTTCCAAATAGGCCTAAACTTTAAGGGGGCGTGGCTCGACGCCTTGTAACAAATCTACTTGATCCTACCAAAATAAATGGATATAAGCAGACTTGTTGGCGACAAATCAGTTCAGCACCGTAGGAGAGACAGGAACAGGCGTTAGGGTAGCACTGCAGGTCAGTTAGCAGGACAACTTCAAGGATCCAGTTTGAGGAAACCTCTGCTGGAAGGGCTGCTCGTGCAGTTCTCAGTCACGCACCTGGTTTGCTTTGTAGGAAGGCACCAGTGTAGTTCTTTGGGCCAGACGTCAGGGTAGCTCTGCGAGACAAGCGGTAGCCGGGCACGAAGATAGCTTCCGAAGATCGGGAGTAGAGGTCCCAGATCACGTAGATAGCTTCCGAAAAATTTCACTTCGCAGTTACTAGCGGAGAAGTAAAGATGATATTACTAAATGTAATCGAATTTTTTACTAATATTATAAATGCGAAAGTTTGTGAGTATGGGATGTTTGTTACTCTTTCACGCAAAAACTACTAAACGGATTTGAATAAAATTTTGCACACAGATACTTTATAACCTGGATTAACCCAAAAGTTACTTTTTAAGAAGAATTGCCAAACTTAAGTGGCAGTGGGCAGGGCACATTGCTCGCAGAACGGATGGCCGATGGGGCCGAAAAGTTCTGGAGTGGCGACCGCGATCCGGAAGACGTTGCGTTGGAAGACCTCCCAGTGGACTGATGACCTGGTGAAGGTTGCGGGAATCCGTTGGATGCGAGTCGCACGGGACCGGTCAATGTGGCGACACTTGGGGGAGGCCTATGTCCAGCAGTGGACGTCATTCAGCAGAAATGATGAATGATGATACTTTTTATTCCGGTAGTGGGTAAAATGGAACTATGTAACTTTAAACACTTTTTTTTATTTTTTTCTAAAAAGAAAATTACCAGATGTTTGATAAGTTCTGATGAGATGTTTTTACATAATTGTTAATCTTGTTAAGTAATTTTGTAAGGCCAATTTTCCAAATGGTTCCTTTAAAATTCGATCGCTTTTGGTCGTATTTTTCACCATAAATTGAGGAGGTATTTCACTAATAGAAACATAAAAATTTTGCCCTTTGCTGATACTTTTCTTTTGATAATCCACAGAAAAATAGCACCTGTCGAAACTGGGGTACAGGGAGTTCTCTTTTTACTCATATCTACCCTTTTTTACCTCATTATGAAACCAAAATAAAAAATAACATAAATATCTTAATTGTTATTTATTTAAAGCTTAATTTAATCAGATTTTTACTAATTTAACACTGTTTTATTGAAAACTTTTTTCAGAAAATTTCGCCCCCGTCGTAAAAAAAAACCATTTGTCGTAAAAGTTGTACATTTGTTTTTTTTTTAGTTTAACGGCCGTAGATTCGGACCAAGTAGTAGTATCCGTAGCCCCTGGCTGATGTCAGTCTGATGGTGGCCTGGTTGAAGCCAACACCTCCAGCCCTGAGAGAGGGCATGCCCCACTGGGTGGCACCGACCTCCACAGCCTCGAGGTAGGTGATACGCACGTTGTTGGCTCCGCGGTACGTGATGTCCTGGTACTGTACGGCGTTGAAGATTGGGTTCTTGGAGTAGTACGCACTGGAAAGATATTGGGATGTTTAGTTTTAAAGCAATTAAATTTATTTTTAATCGTTTTGTCGATTATTCTCGATAACCTCGTGAAGGTAAGGTGGAAACGTATCATAAGTGTTCTACTCGAGTTCCTATCTTGTCGTACCAATTATTGGAAATATTTCCTTTAAGCAAAGCAAGCTAGCTGTCAAATTCTTATTTTTTCTTCTTATTTCTTGTTTTTGTTCCGTTCTGTTATATTTTACACGTCTTTTATGCTTTGTATGTTTTGCACGTCATGTGCATGCGGCAAATAAATATTTTTTCTTTCTTTCTTTTCTTTCTTTCCTTTTGATAAACAGATACGGGTCTATAGATGTCCTACGTCTTAAAATATCCAACAATTTTAGAATCAAAATAGAAAGTGGTTACACTTTGTGGTATATCTATGGGTACTTCTTTGGGAGGTGAACTTGTACTAACCGTTTATCTTTTGATGTATCTCTTCTGAAGAAGAATTAATAATTAATTTTAATATAATATAGGTACACACCTGTGAAGTAGTCTGTCTCCTGGCCTGTAAGTGCCTTGGTGCATGTTGGCCCTGGCGGCGGCATTCTGTACTGCAGCCGCGTCATTGCAGGCGACGAGTGCTGCGAGCACAGCGAGGAGGAACAGGCTAGCCTTCATCTGTAATGTTGCATTAGAACCAATTTAAAAATGGCTCGATTATCGGAATTTTTTCGACCTGAAAGCCGACCCCAACATAGTTGGTAAACGGTAAGGTAAGATAATGATGATTTTGAAAATATTTTTCGCGAACATTTGTAAACAGAACATTATGTTCACATAACTACTTGTCTGGACAAGTTAAGAAAATAATAGATGATTAATATAAAGTACTTACATTTTCAGTTTTTATTTAATTAGGTAGTGCAAACAAAAGACACAGTAGCTATCTACTTGTAAGTTCGATGTAGATATGATTTACTTTCCACGGTGAATATTATATATAGTGTTCAGGTACGTATGATAAGATAGTTAGTATCAAGTGTATTATCGATGACTAATATTCAGGGACAATAAGCGTGAAGAAGTGCCGCCGTTTCACAAAAATAACTCGTTATCTTAATACAATCGTATGATTTGTCAATTGAAACACAACAAAACTTTTGTCTTGTGGGGAAAACCATCGTGAATGCTCTCCAACAGAAAAAAAAACATAAAATAAGTGGAATAATAGCTTTTCACACCACCTGCTCGAAAATGTCAAATTATATGTCAAGCAACCTTAACCTAAAGTGAGTCATTAGTAGCCGGGGGCACATCCGGTCAATAATGTTGTACTGGATTTCATTCCCGCTGGTCAATAATGTGATTTGAATTTGGAATCTCACATGCTCAGCTAAATTGGCAGTATAGTACTAACAAACACCCTTTGGTGCCAGAAAGAGGAAAGCTATTCTCGATACCCTTACTACGCGTGGATGATATTCTCGATTTCCTACAAAATCATAACGACTGCTTCTTCATATCGTTGCCATGTTTTCGAAGACATAATATTGTAAGAATAACTAAATAACTACGAACCATTTTTTAAAAGGAATGGAATAACATTAAAACTGGCATTAATAATAACAAATACAGTACCACGCCGTAATACCGTAATAGTAATTGGCTGTAACATTAGTTAATTTATTTATTCTTACTGTTTGTTTATTTAATAAATAATTTGTTTTTCGTAATATGGCTATTATTTTCTCACAGTAAGTGTAAAAAGTAGATTATCCTCCTCTGGGCTAAAGGTGTCTTTGCCTTGGGCTAGCTTGAATCTCTCGCTGCATTCAGGATTCTTGTATTAACTCCCTCGCTGGCGCTCGAGATTCAATATGACGCCCGTGACATAAGAAACAACTTTAGCCCCTCGGTGCATAATCTACTATTACTGTTGGTCACTTTTGTTTTTTCATTGACTTTAATGCGACCGATTTCCGGAAGTAAAGTTATTTTCCACTTTTTACGTGTTGGTTTCTGGAACTCGCTTATTTTTTTTTTAAGTTTTTATTTCAGCATTTTTCGCTGTGGTGTATGATGGTATCCCACACAAATTATTGTAGAAATTGGCCATTGATTTCTGCGGGGTGCCCTGTCATCAGTATGATCCGTTACTGTCGAATACCAGTTTCTTCATATTAAACAACTGCCTCTATGGCTAACTATCATCCCGACTCCACTAACAATACTAATCTCACAGCTACCCATGCAGTTTAGGGATGCTTTAGCTATTAGATACGGCCACGGACCTGCAAACCTCCCAGAGGCTTGTGACGGATGCGGAGAGAGTACTTTCGACTTAAATCATGCACTAAACTACAAGAAAAGAGGATTAATAAAAAGAGGTCACGATCAACACAGAGATGACTGTAAAAATTGGGCTGAGCTAAGAGGCACGCGAAAAAATGGCAGGGCCTTTGAGTGTGAAGATGGAGCAGGAATACTTTAGTGACAGCTTGATCTCGTGAATCAGAAATATTTCTATACAGGGTGTAAACAACCTCATCACGAAGCCGTCAACCAAGCATTCTGTACATCAAACTAGGTAACTTTACGCAAAACTTATTTCTGGGAAACGAGTTTTTTTTTGGGGGTGAAAAATCATGTTTTGTGGTAGAACTCAATGCAACGCACTCAAAACATTGTGCTGATGGATGGATTCAATAGTATGGGGGTCGTGGAAGCGTTTAAAGTAAAAACCTTACATTAAAAACTTGTATTTAAAAAAAAAAACTTGTCAAAAGGTTGGAACTTTGACCCCGAATATCTATCTATCCCCGAATATATATCTATCTGTAACTAGAAGGTTCCCAGATATGGTGTAGAAAAAAAAATGTTCACAATTATTGGCAGAATAAGTCCCTTTCGGCTTCGTTAAGAGGTATTTTACAGCTTTATTTATGTGTGCAATATACGTAACTCTGAGTTATTAAAAATGATAGTATAAAATAATTATTTGATACCAAGGAGTTTTCAGTATTCAGTATCAACTCTTTTTTTCCAGGCTTGATTTTGATTGCGAGTATCGATTAGGATAAATGCAACTTTTTAATCGTGATGACGAAACTTGGGTTGGCGGTCAGCACTATTATAAGTAGTGTTATGTTGACTTGCAATATGTTTTTTTTTTGTAATATTGTCAAGACTTTGATTGTATTTTGTATGAAAATTATGTATGAATAATGACGAAAATAAGACGAAACACGACACTTAAAACTACAGTCATGATTATGTGTCGTCACGACAAAGTGGGAACTCGGCCTAAAGATGAACAAAAAGTTTTACTTACATTGATACATTGATAAATACCATTAATAAACAATATTTATTTGTTCAAGACTTAAACCTATTTACAATGATTGTACCTTAGTTAAATATAAATAAATAATATCGCTAGACATTACACACAGCGCCATCTAGTGCCACACTAAGCAACGAGGCTTGTATCGTGGACACCAGATAGTAGATATACTACATATATATAGTTTTTGTTTATATGTATACTTATTATACATTTTAAACATCCATGACTCGTTGGTCTAGTTGGTCTAACTTAGTGGCAAGATACAAGACAAGTGCAACTGGGCTTAAACTAGGAGGACTCCTGTGCTATAACCACCAGTTACTTCCGTCACCACCGTGATCGAGCTGCCATTACAAGTGCAGTGCGGTGCAAATGCAAATGTGAGTATTACAAATTATTTATTTTTTTATCATTACCATTACATTAATATTATTTATGGAGAAGGCCTACAAAAAGTGACATTCTAACTATCGTCATCTACCTGTCTTTACCCCATTCTACTTGGGGTCGGCACAACATGTTTTCTCCTTCCACTCTACCTCTGTTCTGATGTGTAATGAAATTCTATCACAAATTTAAAAACGAAAAAAAAAAAAAAAATTACTGAGTGGTACTAATAACGACTAAAAAAATAATAATAATAATAATAACTGAGTGGTACCCTAGGACCGACAAAAGAAATAAAGGGAGACAGTGTAAGCGTTGGGAAGACGACTTCAGACAAATGGCGGGCCCTAAGTGGACCCAAATAGCTAGAGATCGAGTTGGATGTAAGTCCTTGGAGGAGGCCTTTGTCGAGAGACAAGCTGCTACAGATAATTCAACCGAAAACCGATATACTATAAAGACCACAATTAGGTGTAACAAGTGTTAACGTAAATACTGATAGTATAACATGCAAGAATAAGATTGTAAAGAGTATCAGTAATAAAGGCTTATTTTATCTTATTATTTCTATGCTCATCACACAAATATTTTGCTTCTACCGGGATTTGAACCCAGGACCCTAAGAACATAAGGCAGCCCCACTATCGCTGCGCCATTCGGGTCGTCAAACCAATATTTTAGACATGACTTATTAATAAACAATTGAAGTTGATTAGAGACGCAAGTGCATGATACACACACTTCATATTTTGAGTACAGATTGCGTATTTATAATATTAGTAAACAAAATGAAAACATGATTCCCCTTGTTAAGTGGCCCTTATGGAGCCAATTTTAAACGTTACTCTTGTTATGAAGCACTTCATCATTAAATTGATAACAATGAAATATTTCCTGGCTGAGTGCAAATCAACAAGAAATTCCTTGAAAAACAAAACAAAGCGACGTTTTATCTAAAGTTGACTGAAAAGTTGAGTGGTAAACGGATGGCTTGGTATAGGCATATGATGGGATAGGACGAAAACGTCGTGAGGAAAGTTTTGAGTATCAATGTGGATGGGTATGAGAATAGTGGAAGACCAAAGAAACGAAGGATGGACTGTGTGAAGGATGATGTAGCAAGAAAATGAGAGAGATGATGAGTAATAGAGAAGTATAGAAGAAGAAGACAGACTCGGAACATGTGTGTAGCTCGCTTGACATAGAAACCAGTTGTGTTGCTGAGGTCTCTGACTGCCTTTGCTCGGTTCAGAGGCCCTACTCTCTAACGTTTCGTCCGTATATTCGGATCTATTCGTCTCTCTCGCGCATGTCTGCAGATGAGTGCAAGTGAGAGAGACGGATAGATCCGAATATACGGACGGAACGGGTCAGTGGCTTAGGCCCCCAGTGGTCGAGGCACCCGCGGCCGTCGCCCCCGATTCGATAAATTTAATTCAAAGCAATTTTTGATCAAATCTGCTGTCAGGCACAAAAATTATATTTTTTCATCATCTTTTTTTTGATCCTACACCCACAGAAAAGAAATTATATTATAACTTGCCACACTAGTTCAATTAAGAAAATCAAATAAATAACTTAAAAAGCTACATTTTAATTTTTCGAATACAATCTACTACTGGACACACATGAGGAGCTCGTGGCTAAATAATAAAAGCCACTCGGCTCGATCTTTAGGTTAAGACGTACTTACCTGGGTTGGTCCGTAGATGAGTGACCACCCATTACATACCGTACCGAGTTTATTCTGTGCCTCGGAAGCACGTTAAGCTGTTGGTCCCAACTCCCGGCTGCCATTTGTAGATCTTTGACAGTCGTTACAGGTAGTCCGGATTCCTACAGCTTTCTTATGGTCATTGGTTTACCTCGTGGAAAGCTTTCCAACTACCGCCCAAGAACGTTTCGACCCCATCGTCACCATCTGTTCTACACAATGCCGAGAAATCCCGAAGAATTGCCAAATTTAAGTGAATTTGGCAATTCTTCGGAATTTTTCCATTTCATGTCAGATCTCTCAAGAAAACGCTATGCTAGCTCTCTCCATTGCTCTTCGGTTGACTTTTTCATTTTATAAATAAGTATGTCTGTCTTATCTACTTCTTCAATAAAGGTTGTGTAATAAGTATGTACATATATCAATTATGGCGTCAAAAAACAAAATGTTTGTTTGAAACACAAAATATCTCACTTTGAGTACCTACTTGTCTCAAAAGTAGATATCGGCACATAAACTTAAGAGGTAGATTCATTTATAAGTTGCCAATGAAAACGAAAGGACTAGTTTGAATCATTCTAAAATCAGCACCAATAAGTTAATATTAAAACAACATTATTCTAATTCATGAAGTCGGTGTAGAACAAAAAAATGATCGCAATGACGAGGAGAACAAGTGCCTTTCGGCTTCGTTAAGAGGTGTTTTACTCTATCTAAACGCAGTTAAACTTAAGGAAAACACATCTGCTATTTTGTGCAAAGTAGATAATAAACCATGTCAATTCTAAGGGTTGTGTATTTTTACCGTTCCATCTGAATGAAAAACTAAACCCTTTTAAGATCACTCGTGCGTCTGTGTGTCTGGTCGACCATCTGTCAACGGCTTGTCCTCGCTTGGTAAGACTGGTTGTCAGACTGCCCGGTCCTATCTTGTATTATTGTGTATTCATCAGATCGGATCAATGAACATGGACGTAGCTAACGGTTCATCCAATGATCGTAGCATGTCGTGTTCTGTAGTTTTTAGGAGAGTACATTTGAAGGAAAAAAGCAAGCATTCTAATTTAGGATAGCAAAACAAAGACACGCAAATAAATTAAATAATATTAAGCAATATTTTATTCCAGTCAGAATTTATAAAATCACATTTCTCATTTTTTCTTATTCTAATCTAACATTTTCTTTATTTATACACAATTTCTTATAATATAACATACTCAGGGGTTTCTTTAAAAAGCCCCCAGATGCAAATATTATAAGGTCACGTCCTAAAAAAGTCAATTTAGCGAAACAGTGATAGCCTAATGGTGTGACCGGTCTTGAGTTCGAACCCAAGGCACGCACCTCTGATTTTTCGGAATCTTGTGCGTATTATATAATTATCACTTGCACTTTCCTTCACCGAAGTGAAGGAAAACATCTTGAGAAAACCAGCATGCCTGAGAGAAATTCCTTGACGGCATGTAAAGCCAAGTCAGAGGCCCACGGGTACGGGTGGCATATAAACTCTGACACCAGCTTGGGCACTAACCACTCGATAAACAAACAGCGAAACAGTTAATCTTTTACATGTGGAACTGTGCCAATTAATTGTTCCAAATAATTATAATCTGTCCCGTTCTGTCGCACTGTAGCCCGATCCACCTCCCTTATAACACATATGCTTACGATATGCTCAACGTGCTCGTAGTGACCAACCTAGGATTGGACTTGTTTGCTGATAAATAGAACACGGTATTGTTAGAATGTTTGTGGTTCTGTGAGAAGACCGAATAAAAGGATTACTTAACTTAATTTAGTATTAATGGCGTATACTGTACTAAATATAATAAATAAATCTTTACAGTTTATCCATTCATCTAGAAATTAATAGCCCCAGATTTCGACATAGTAGTAATAACCGTATCCTCTGGCGGATGTCAGCCTGATGGTGGCGTTGTTCCAGCCAACGCCCCCTTGTAAGAGGCTGGGCATGCCCCACTGGGTCGCTCCGACCTCGGTCGCTGCGATGTACGAGATACGTGAGTTGTAGGCTCCTCGGTACGTGATGTCCTGGTACTGCACTGAGTTCATAATTGGTGATTTGTAGTAGTAGTTACTAAAAATTAAAAAAAAAAAAATATTTTTTTAATGATATAACACATTTTTTAGAATACACTTGTCTTTTGACCTCAGCTACAAGCTGAGTCCTGGCGAGCCGGAAAATTGGCAATAAACAGCGATTTAGAACGGCGCAACCGAAGTTTATTTCAAAAGATTGACATAAACTTCGTAATTGTCTAATTATCGCCAAAAGAACGACATTTTGTCTAGGCCCACTTCAGTACACATTTGAGTACGTCAAGCACAAATCTTGCTGGGTAAACCCGAAACAAATATCTAAATAAATCGCAATATAAGACAGGCGATAAGCATAAATAACAAGGAAAAAGTAGCAATCAATACGAATCAAGAAATGTAGGAAAATCCATTAATTTTATCAGCGCTTCTGATAGTATTTAATTAATACGAGTGAATGAAACAGCGTTAATTATGATGATACAAATTAATATCACAAAGTCCAAAAGACAAAGATTATGTCCTATCGCATCGTTCAATAAACCCGCTAAGTCATCAGATACAAATCTTAATTGCTTATCACAATAATAATGTGACTCATTAGCAAAAGTAAGCCAACAACATACGAGTATATTATGCAATTTGTACAAACATAATATGCAAGTAGGCTGTATGTGACCTTGCAGGTCTAAAATATATTTTTTTGACCAATCAGATGATTTAGACCACAATGTTACTTGCATTATTTTGTGCAAATTGCATATTGTGTATTCTTGAATTTATTATCAATTTTCTTTTAACAAGAAAGTATAAGTTTATTAAGTTGCAGCAAGCAGACGATAAAACCTACTTAAACTTATGTGCTAGGTGTCATAATATTATCTATTGATTACTTAGAATATGATAATTAATTTACGACTAAGGCCAATAATTAAGTGAACAAATTCGAGGACTAATTTCAATTGACTCAAAAAATATCTCCTTTCGGATAAAAGTAATCCAAAAGAAAGAGGGAGGAGAAAGGAATACTCTCTTATATCAATACATCCTCATAATACCTTAGTATTTTTAATTGAATGGGGCACTTAATTAATGACTATTAACTTATTGTTATTACTTGTTTTCCTGGCCGCTGATTGGTTAAGCTTTTACAAAACAATTAAAGAAAAACGTTTTTAAAATTTAACGTAAGCTGGTACCAACCTGTGAAGCAGTCTGTCTCCTGGCCTGACAGATCCCTGGTACATATTCGCCCTAAAGGCGGCATTCTGCTGTACTGCAGCCGCGTCATTGCAGGCGACGAGTACTGCGAGCACAGCGAGAAGGAACAGACAAGCTTTCATCTGAAATGTCACGTTATTACCAATGTGAAAGGTGGCTCGTTTGCATTTGATACACTCATACACTCACATAATCTTATCTCAAAAAGAATGAGCGTTATTTTAATGAATGCAACTGAAATAAATAGTTTGTTTTTTTTTTCAAAATAACTTAATAATTAATAATTTTTAAAATACCGCTTGATCATTAATATTCAGTATACTAAACTGTGTTGCAAAATGAAGCAATTTTAAATAAATAATTTTTCGAAACACGGAAGTCTTTTGTTTGGCATTTTATTTTATATTAGTTGACAAAAATAAGATTAAAAAAAAACAGTTAAAAATTACTTACATTTACAGTTTCTGTTTCAGTAAATAACACAGATGCTATCTGCTTACAGCTCAGTGTGTCAATAAGTTAGATTCTAAAGGAGATAGTATATATAGTATACAGATACAATATATCGATAAGATTACACTATCATTGTCTCACGAAGTGAAGCTGTTTCATAGAAATGTTGATCTCAATAACAAAGGTGTCAATATCATTTGTCTTTTGGAGGAAAACTAAAGGAAAAGGAAAATGATTATACTTGCAAATGAATGATATGTCACTTCATTGTTAATCGACGTTTCAGATAATAGTGTACCGAAATTGATAAAAGATATTTTGATTGAATTGCTTTTTACTGTGTTACTAGTTTCGTACCGCACGCAAAATACGCGCTTTGACGTGGAGTTGCGGACACCAGCCCGTTATACAATACAATACTAGTTTCGTACTGCGAATACGAGAAACGACTGCAGGTGAAATGGAATTGGGTTAGCCAAATAGTTTGAACGCTGGCGGACAAAACCCCACTCTTATAAACGTGTCCGCTAATGTGGGGGCTCATTTAGAATAGAATAGAATAGAATAGAATAATCATTTATTCGCTAATGGACAGCAGCAACACAATAGAGCAACACATACACATACATATAACAACAAACAGAACAATTCACATACATTTTTTTACATTTCTATCACGAAACGACGATTTTCTGTTAACACAAATGTAAAACTATTGGTAGTCACTAACTCAGTGGCTGCCACTTCTGCTGTACTCACTTTTCAAATGAAATCATATCATCAGTGGCCCCTTTCTCTACAAAGGTGTATGATTTGTCAGTCCTTGGCAGGCTGCCAGCGTTGTTTGCCACAGATGGCAATTTAACATTATTGTATCGAGAACCGTCGCTGATGTTTACCGGGCTTATCGTTACGTAATTGTAATGGTTTTATTATTATTTTAGAAATTACCACCAACTTTGACGCAAATTGGGAATCATGGAAAACTGCGAATTCGGAATTCTAAAACTGACACTAACAACTTATCTTTACTATGGACACTTTTTACGTGCACATCTTGCTACATCGTTCTCACATAATGCACCATCTCAACATGAAAGATGTAACCAAAGTTTTGTAACAATATTCTGATTTAAAAGAGTGTCCATGAAGTTTCTTGACCGTTCTTCTCCATTGAGATCTACGCTTTCGAATGGGCAACTACGTACTTTCACAGTGTTTATGCCTTGTGACTGGGACTGTAGCTACATTTCACTGTTGTCTTTGTTTCTACAGTTCAAAAGTGCCTGTAACTGGCCTACTTTAAATAAAAGCTTTGATTTTGAACACAGCCCGAGTTTGTGGTTATATCTCGTTACTAATGGGTAGATTATAAAATCTGCATTATTCTTTAAGTATGCATTGTTAGTCACTCCATAATACACAATGATATAATATCACCACGGGCCGAATCTATTCCTTTTTAACCGACTTCCAAAAAGAGGAGGTTATAAAAAAAAAACAGACGAATTGTCGTGTCTTTTTTTTTTTTGTTTTTATGTTCAGCCTTTTTTTCGCCAATTGTGAACCGATTTCGATGATTCTTTTTTTGTTTGGAAGAAAATTACATCGCAGTGGTTCCGTTTAAATTTGGTGAAGATCTGATGGTGATCTTCGGAGATATGCAATGGAACTCTTCAATTATAGAGAGCAAATCGGTCGTGATTGCTGCAATCGCTTGGATGTTTGTTGTTTTCACAAAATCATAAAATAACATCACGCCTGTATGCTCTGAGGGGGTATGCAGATGTGTACAGTACACCCACATTTCGACAGTTCGGTCTGTTAGGTTCCATTTTATTGGGGATAAGACTATTACCATGACATGTATTGTTAACAATATGAAATAAATGACTGCCTCGTTGGTCTAGTGGTGGCGAATACTCAGCTTGAGGTCTTGGGTTCGATTCCCAGGTCGGGCAAAGTGTTATTGGGTTTTTCCATCAGGAATTTCTCAGTGGCAGCAGGTGGCAGGTGGCAGGTGGTTTCTTTATTGGCGCCAGCGCTCGTCCCCTATAACATGGGACATAAACATAACTGTAGGTCCTACACACCTCAGCCCAACTCTTCGGAATTACAGGCGTGATGTTATGTTATGTTAAATTAAATGTACAGCTAATATTTGTATAAGATATTACAACTACAAATGGTAAAATAAAAAACTTAAAAAAAAAAAAAACCGACTTCAAAAACACAACAATGTGAAAAATAACTTTAGCTTCAGAAGTCGGTGGCAAAGAAACTGAATCAAACACACAGAAGTCACCGACTTCTGAAGCTAAAGTTATTTTTCACTTAGTTGTGTTTTTGGAGTCGGTTTTATATTTTGCAAAAAAATTTTTTACAAACATTACTGATATCGCTGGAAATATGGCCGAACGGATGTTACACAATAAAAACATTAAGTAATTAATGGCTACTACATGATTGTTTTCAGATTAGAATACGATTATTTCATTCAATAATACAACAGCTATTTTAATCTAGAGTGAATCATGAAAATCACCCAATTATTGTCATATCAACTAATAAAGCCTTTTTGGTTTTTTATCACACAACGTTATCAACAGTATCACTATGTATTTAAATCAACATTTTCCTTATAGAACCAAGACGTTTTTTTTTAATCAAAAAATGTGTAGGTGTACTGAACGAAGTGCATGAGCGGATTGACATATTCTCGTGCAATCTGAGTGAATTCGCAAGAGTTTTGTTGAATTTTGTCAGTTATATCTAAATATTAATTTTCTGTATTGTCTGATTTTATATAAATATGTTTAGGTTATGATTTTATAGCAGTATAAAAAAGAATAGTATAGGTACATATAATTTAATTATTTTAGTTTATTGTTTTTAGTGTTGCGTTGTTCAAATTTTTTAAGTTTAGTTTTTTAAGTATTAGCCGTAAGGTGTTTTACTATATATCTGGTGTGTGTTTGCTAACCACTATTGTATTGGGGTCATCCTGTGAAGATAGTGTGTAAGTTTAATAAATAAATAAAAAAATAATAAAAAAATGTTACTTGATACATTTTTTAATAGAAATAAATTAAATCTTCCTTGAGAATAAAGACTTTCTGTTTCTCATTTATACCTAATCTACCCAAATATTTTTGGAGCCGACAGAAAAGGGTAGTTCGTAACACTTTTTAGGATTATTTATTTATTTTTATTTATTAGTATAGGTTCACCAACAGCTTTTGTGTATTGCATTTAGATATACATAGGTTTTATAGTCTTGGACTTACACAGTCGCCATTTACAGGTTAACCAGCATCATCATTCTCTTGCCCTTATCCCAATTCATTTGGGGTCGGCGCAGCATGTCTTCTTCCTCCACACTTCTCTATTTTTCGTCATCTCATCAGACACTTCTTTTCTTGCCATATCATTCTTAGCACAGTCCATCCATCGTTTCTTTGGTCTTCCTCTACTCATATACCCATCCACAGTCATACTCAAAACTTTCTTCACGACATTTTCCTCATTCCTCCGCATCACATGCCCATACCACGACAACCGATTACCACACAACTTTTCAGTCACCGGCGCCACTTTCAGACTTCCTCTTATATACTCATTTCTTACTTTATCCATTCGCGTAACACCACACATCCCCCTTAGCATCCCCTGCATCTCCGCGACATGCAACTGCCTTTCATTCATCCCTTTTGTGGCCCAACATTCTGATCCATACAAGACAGCAAGTCTAACCATTGTTTTATAAATCTTCCCCTTAAGTTTAAGGGGAATGCGGGAGTCGCAGGTTAACCAGCATTCACAAGATAACAAGAAAAAATGATGCATACCAAATAAACTTTTTTTTTTTAACTCTCTGTTTGTGTTTTGTCATTAAAATCATATGGATAAAAAAAACCTTTGGTTGGTTGGTTAGATGGTTTAAATTAACCATTTAGGTATTACAAAAAATAAAGGAGAAACGGTTGGCGCAGTAGATCCCCTGTTGTTCACGGAACAAATATTTGTATGAACTACAGGTAGTGGTTCCGTTTGCGCGGCTGTATGTGTATGTGAGTTTAAATGTTTTTTAAGCGCACCTACGATACAGAATACATTTCTAGTGTGGGGCAAGGCTATAAAAGTAAAAACACACACACATAGTCACCACTATTATTTCCGAAGATAATTACCAATATTATAAGTTTACCTACAACTTATCTGATATCAGTTATTTCGGTCACGTAAACCAAAATCACTTTATTATTCGAGAATTTGTGTTGTGCAATTTCCATTTGATAACATGGCTTTAGAGACAAAGGGGCGGATTAACTATATATTTGTAGTATAGTAGAAAAAAGTCCAAAGGTTCCGGTAAAAGATAACCTTTCCGATCATTTATCTTTGGAAAAGTGAAACTAAAGATTAAACAAAGTGACGTAGAACTATGGTTTTTGTTCACCTCTTCGTCTAGCTAGAGCAATTTTGACTGACAACATGTAGGTCGTGAGTTGAAACCCAGAGAGCTACTTTTATCATCACAGCGTGAATTTATTTCTCTTTTGTTGTGCCAGCTTCATCCAGGTACCTACTATTCAATGCATCCATCAGCACAATGCTTTGAATGACCGTAACTTTTCACCCCCAAAAAATAAGTCGTTACCTAGTAAAAAAAAATGCGCAGTGTTACTTAGTTAGATGGACAGAATGCTTGGATTACGTCTTCGGGAAGGGTTTGTTTACATCCTGTAATTACTCGTACTATGTTATTTTGACAAATCTCGGAGAAGTACTAACTGCAGAAGTCAGATTTAGATGATTGAGTAGCTATAAAGGAAAATGCCTAAAAACAACTAATGAGGTAACGGCTGAAATTTTGAGGAGAGAAACCTTTTCATCGCCTGTCGAAAATATTAAAGAAGAAACGACATGTATCAATCGGCTTCTAGGAATCTCAGATAGGATATTCTGATGCGAGAAGTAAAAATATTTCGCCATTTTAACCCGAAACATAACATAACATGACGCCTGTAATCCTCGAAGGGTTCAGTAGAGGTGTACCTAATAGTACACCCACAGAGAGCAGCGGTGGCCCAGTGGTGGCGGCCCCGACTTACGAACAGTAAGTCATGGGTTCGAACCCAGACAGGCGCATTGCTTTGTGTAATTTATTTCATCACCACTGCTCTTAAAACGGTGAAGGCAAACATCGTGAGGAAACCGGCATGTCCTAGAACCAACAATTCGAAGACACGTGACATCTACCAACCTGCACTGGGCCCGCGTGGAGGATTATAGCCCATACGCAAAATACACGCTTTGACGTGGAGTTGCGGACACGATAGTACACCCACATTATGTTTCAGTTCCATGTAATAGGGGGGAGCCTATTGCCATCAACCGGGCACGAAACCAGACTCCATTGCTGCTACATGAAATTACACCACGTGTTATAAACCATCTGGTATTTCCACAAAGGTGTGTGATTTGTCAGCGCTTGGCTTGCAGCCAGCGTTGGTTGCCACAATTTAAAGTTTATTGCAAGAAGAAGCATGAGATATAGAGCTTTTTTTGTGCAATTAAAAGGATATTGTTATTGATAAATTGCACTACTACACTGGCCTGCAAAACTAAGTATCACACTTTTCAATTTGCAATAACTTAATTTATTTATTGCAATAAGTACACAAGATAAAGAAATAAATAAAATATCACTGGACATTACACACAGCGCCATCTAGTGCCATATTAAGCAACGAGGCTTGTGTCGTGGACACCAGATAGTTGATACTACATAGATACTTTTTGTTTGTAAATACATACTTATTATACATATAAACATCCATGACTCGGAAACAAATGTCCATGCTCATCACACAAACATTTTGCTTCTACCGGGATTCGAACCCGGGACCCTAAGAACGTAAGGCAGCCTCAGTACGGCTGAGCCATTCGGGTCGTCAAGATATAAAGATATACTTTCGAAACAAAAACGACTCGAAAAAAACTTAAATTTTCTACATAAAAACTAATAAATCTGATAAAAATTGCTATAAAACGTTTTTTATTTTAAATCTCTAATTTCATTTCCATAGTTTAGAAAAAAAATAAAAAAAATTGTAGTACTTAGTTTTGCAGGCCAGTGTAGATGTGGATTGTTATGGCAAATAAAAATTCATTGCTTTCTGAGATCAGTTGCAACACTGCATCCTATATTTATAGCTACCAATAAGATGTTCATTTGCAGACAATACTCTATCTTTAGACTAATTTTACCCATTTCTAAAGGGTAAAACATCTCACTGTGACACTCATTAAATGTACTATATTCATTCGTAATATAATTAAAATCGCTTTGTGTCTGCCTCCTATACAATGATGAAGTGATTTTTACCATGATTTATACCATTTAATTTTCAGTTTCATTCCGTATTAAACTCAAATAAATTTCAATGTTTTGATCTATCGCCATTGCACCCATGTAAGGTAGGGGCGGGTTGCTAGTTTATAAAAACTCAAGCAGTACAAACGCCTGCCAACATGTTGTACAGCGCGGACTCGATTGTTACGATTGCGTATGAAAATATAGAAGGGATGGTTTAATACGGCCAATGGCTACGCTACACAGGTATGCATGCTGGTTGACAAACAATTGGGTCAAACTCAAACTCAAACTCAAAGCATTTATTTCAATTAGACCATTACGGCACTTTTGAATGTCAAAATTACAAATAAAAAACAAAGCTACAGTCCCAGTCACAAGGCATAATAACTTGAGAAAGTACTGTAGTTGCCCATTCCCTAGCGTAGATCTCTATGGAGAAGAACGGGCAAGAAACTCCATGGACACTGTTTTGAATCAAAATATTGTTACAAAATCTTGGTTACATCATTAATTTTGAAATTATACATATATGTGAGAACGATGTAGAAAGACGTGCACATTAAGCCTCTACGTACATATCCTATGTAGCAGTGGATGATTTACGATTTATAATCGTCAAGTCTTTCGCCCGTGCTACGTCGCCGGAGCGCAAATCTCGTAGCGCTACGAGGCATGCTACTGCGTAGCTCGTAGCTCTGTGGCCAGACCTCTCCATACGTACGGTTTACTTTCAATAATTGGTACGGTCTCATTTAAATGAAAAATATTCACCCTTGTTGCAAAAAGTATTTTCAAGATACACTTTGGTGTTCCTTCTCTTATTAACTTAGCAATAGTGTTTAACTTCCTCGATATTGCTAAAGAAATAAGTGCTTTGTTTGACTTTACTACTTTTACGCGATTATTACCCAAAATGCAACGCTGATTAATACTGACTTATTGTACTTCGATGCCTTGAAGTATCGCCGCTTAGAGATTAAAATATAGTTTTCATGGATGCAAAACTAGTAACAAAAAACGATAAAAAAAAAAAAAGATTTTGTTATGAATTTAGGAAATTATATTCCAGAACAACGAACGATCTCGTTTTTGAAATACATAATTTTTTTATAAATGTAACAAACTTATATAATAATCACAAAACCATTAAATATAATTTTATTATTAATACGTTGGCCTATTTCACAATGACCCGAATAACTACTACTCACTGAATAAATTCAAAAAGGGAGCACAATTTGCATAACATTATCTGCTAAGTAAGTTAACTGGAACTAAAACGTAGGTGGTGAAATTGGCCTTAATAGTAATAATTTTGATGCTATGATATACAGATTTATCAGAAACTTAATAAACAATATTCGATTTTGCCGAAAAATCCCTTTACTTTTTAATCGGAGACATCTGGCCCGTTCTCTAAACTGGTCCGGGCGAATCTCCCCATACACATTTTAAAAAGTTGACATCTGACCCGCAGGCCAGTTTTTACGTGGGCGAGATGTCCCACATTCCTAGAAAAAGTAGGCAATTTTAAAAACATAAATTCATCAAGGACTATTTCTTACTTCGCCCGCGACTTCGTCGGTGAAAATTATGATATCTCGGCTAAATTGCATGATATTAATATTATTTATAGCCTATGTTACTCGGTAAAGATGTAGCATTGTAATGGTGAAAAATTTTTTTTAATCTTTTGAGTAGTTCTTGAGTTAAATCTCAAGAACTACTCAAAAGATTAAAAATTTTTTTTTTTAATCTTTAGAAATTAAAAAAAAATTAACAAACAAACAAACAAAAAATAAAATCTTTCTTCTTTATAATATTAGTATAGAAATATTAGTATAGAAAATATTTCATTGTCCCCAAATATCGATGGAGTACTGAAAGCCACTGCCTCTGGCTGATGTTAGCCTAATAGTCACAAAGTTCATTCCCAGTCCTCCTGCCATGATCCTCGCGGTAGCCAGCTGTCCAGACGTCTGAATCGCCCGGATGAAACTTATCCGGATGAGCGCGATCCCGCGGAAGCTAATATCTTGAATTACAACCTGGTTCGTTACTGGTTGCACCCGGGGACTGTAGCTGAAATGAAAAATAAGTTATGGAATCATTCAATTTTATCAATACAAAACTAGAAAAACTTTCAAGGACGTCAAGAAATTCGTATCCATCGCTGTAAACAGGAATAGTTCCCATTGCCACGTTGGATGGCAATGCTGATTCTTTGACAAAAAAATAGGCCAGCCCTCTAGTCACGAGAAGAATCAACCAACCACTTGGCGATGTCCCGGAAGACTAGTTGAGCACTTGGACCCCATGGCTCCAGTGTTTCAACCCTAAACGGGTCAGACACATAACTACAAATAAGGTTATTGTATTGGCGCCGTTTGAGGTTTTCGGAACCGGCAGCAGCCACCCCAGCACTTGAATGCTTTTCTTCTTTTGTATCTGTACATATTTTATTATTATTTGAATTTTCTTTATTGTTATCTATCAAAATTGGGCAAATAAAAATGAAAATTTCAAAACAATTATTATTCTTGAATCGTTTGGCTACTACGCACGACGAATGAGTGGCTGGGAAACAAATGAACTGCGCAGCTAACATGAATATAGTTGACGCTCTTTAGTAAACTGATCCCACACAGGCGGATCCCGCGGTAATAGTTGACCTAATACCAGATTTTTTAATGTTACTTACTGAGCTAGCAAGAAATCCCACAAGCCTATGGTTCCCATGCTGAGATTGTTGCTACGAGTGATCCCTTTCGCCTCTTCACCCTGAGCTTCCATTAGGGTCACCACGGAATCTCCGCCCACTTCTGCTCGTTCAGTATAGATTGGCCTTTCACCCCCTTGTGGTAGTAATCTAATGACCCTTGGGCCTTCTATTATCCCCTTCTGATCGTAATGTAAAGACTTGTGGTATTTCACTGCCTTGTGGATTTATTACGATCCCGGATTCTTCAACCCCTTGAGGACGTAAAACGTGGACCCCTTTCTTTATCTGGTGGAACTTATGCGCTGCCTCAAAACTAGTCGATAGTGCTACGAGCGTCATGACCAGAAGTAGATACCTCATCTGTATAAAGTTTAAAAATACTTTTTAAGTTGTCATGAATTTGACACGTGTGGCGACATCTACACCACCACATACGAACTAAGCTGACGTTGTTTACAGACGCCAGCACATCAAGCTACCCGAAACTGTCAAAATGTACCAATCAACCTTGAACCTAATACTTTACCGATAAAGTTGAAAATTTATTAAAGAAATTTGACAGACATAATAAATAGATATAAAAAAAAAAACATTTTCCTCCATCCAATATAAAGATTTTATTTTATTTTATATTTGTTTCATTAAAAACTTTAGAAACCCATGAACATGAATAGGCCGTTTTTGTACCTATATGTTACTGTTTAAAAATATGTAAATATGTATATTGGAAATAAGATAATATAACTTAGATAACCAAGAACATATATAAATATGATTTATTCTTCGTTCGGCCCACGTAAATAATAATGTAAAAATATAAAGCGCATCACCTTTCTTTCCAACTTTTTCGATCGATCCACAATTCCACAAAATACTTTCGCTATGTGAAGCGAAGGTATTTATAGTAAGATATTTACTTGATAAGATAAATATTATCTACTTAACTCATTTAACGTACTTAATAAGTCATTTTTGTTGATACAATAATACTAAAGACAGATAGTCTGATTTAATCTATGGATACCCCCTGTCTAGTCTGTGACTCACTATCTCACTAGACAAAATATAATTACTACTAATAAACACCACTTTTGTGTCTCATGAAATTCTGTCTATGTATAAACTCCCATTCGACTTTGAACTTAATGTTTTATGGCTTCCGTATAAGAAAAAAAGTATATAGAATAAATTAACTTCATTTTAATAAAGCGAAATTACTTAAGAATAAAAAAGTACGTTTTCAGTAAGCTTCGCAAAATAAAAACGGACAAAGTTGAAGGCGAAAAGAAAAGAAGTAGTAGGTAGATGTAAAAACATACATTACAAAGAACAAATACAAAATAGTTTATTGCTTCATAAGTTTACAAAAAGTTTAGTGTTTGAAGCTTCCCTTTAAGCAAGTAATGCCTGTGTTGGGAAGCCCCGCTCTTTCACAGCAAAGTAATACAAATTCATACAAAATTTTGCTAAAACTGGGAATTTACAATAAAAATTATAATAATAATAAAAAAAAAACAATAGGTACAGAAGTATGATATTATTAAACAAGAAGTTACGATTTAATTTTAAACTAAAGAAAATCTTGCTTGCAGGTGTGTGTTCACTGTTATGTAAGGTAGTGTGTTGTGTATGAAGGATAGTAGTGTTATGTTGTGTGTGTGCGTGTGTGATGATATTGAATTAGTGATGGATGTTTACGTTATACAGCCGAACATAGAACCTCCTGCTTTTGAACTGAACCAAACCATCCGACCACCAACTATAATAATATTATAAATGCGAAAGTAAGTTTATTTGTTACCTTTTCACGCTTAAACCACTGTACCGACCATCCTAAGCATATACTTTGTCAAGTGTACAGGAGGTCTATTCTCTTAGCCCGTCAACGAACAGACGGGCCCGTCCGAACGTAGTCCGTACATACAGAGTAAACCTTACTCCCGATTGATTACGGATTCATAACTTAAAAATACAAAACAAAATACAATACAATACCTACTTTCCTTACAACTACATTCTTATGATAACAAATGGCGCCACGTGTCTTTTGAATCATGGTTGATTTAAATGATTACAAGCAGAGTACAACTCGAATTGAATAATTATTATTGATTAATTCTAAATTAACGCGAGTGAGGCCACAGGTAAAAGCTAGGTAATGCATAGTTATCTACTGATATAAACAGATAGGGCACGCCACAATAGTGGCGGTAAGTCCCCTCTTTGAGGAGTGGCTTGAGAGACGCCACGGCGTCCTCACCTTCCGCCTGACGCAGGTCCTCACCGGACACGGTGTTTTCGGGAGGTTCCTGCACCGAATCGGGCGGGAGGAAACGCCCGGGTGTTTCCACTGCGAGGATCGACCGGAGGACACGGTGGAGCACACGGTGGAGGTGTGCCCCGCGTCTGCGGAGCACCGCCGTGTCCTCGAAGCGGCGATTGGCGGCGGCGACCTCTCGCGTCCGGCCCTGGTGCAAGCCATGGTCCGGAGCGAGACGGAATGGGACGCCGTCACCTCCTTCTGCGAAGCAGTAATGCTAGAGAAGGAGGTGGCGGAACGTGAGAGGGAGAGAACCTCACAGCGTCCCGGCCGCCGCGGGAGACGCCCCGGGCGTCGGGGGCCACCACGTGGCCCCCGGCCACCGTAGGCGCGGGCCTGTGGACGGTGGGCTATGGGCTAGCTCGCCGTCCGTCCGTCTCATGACGACAGGCCGTGTCGACGGCGCGTTCGTGTTCCACGCGCGCCTCAAAGAGAGTCAGCAAAAAGGAAGGGGTCCGAAAGGACCGATGCCTGCCGGGGTTGCGGGACTATTCGAAAGAGATACCGTGGCCCCGGAACACAAAGGGCGATGAAGGAACATGGATGGGTTTTAGTCAGTAAAAGTCTGACACTCCCTCCTGCTCCGCCCAGAGCGGGAGAAGTCAATTGATGATTTCCAATCCGAAAACAAAAAAAAAAAAAATATATAAACAGATGCGGAAATGCTTCTATCGCCTTGCAACATTTACGATTATAATGGCATTTAGATATAAATTGTAGTACAAGCACCGATGTTTACATTCAGCCCATAATTTTCCCAGCGCTGGGACACATGCAGACCTCCTCTACGGAATTGGACAATAATCCACACGCCGCCTGTGCCTAGTCTAGTGTGCCGGCCCAATGCGGATTGGTTAATATCACATTTCTTCGTATTGTGGTTCTAGGTAGGCCTTGCTAGTTTCCCCTCGATATTTTTCTTTTGCGCTTTGAGAGAAGAGGTGACGAAATAAATTCCTCACAGTAACGCACCTGTCTGGGTTCGAATCCACGGCCGTTACCACTCAGAAAACACCGCTTCCGGTGCTCCAAATGAACCTAATTTGTGCAGCAGTGCCTATTAGGTCAAATTTTCGCAGGAATATTTCTTTTAAGAGCTCGTGGCTAAATAATAACAGCCGCTCGGGTCGATCTTTAGGTTAAGCCGTGCTCGCCTAGGTTGGTCTGTGGATGGGTGACCACCCATTACATACCGAGTTTTCTCCGTGTCTCGGAAAGCACGTTAAGCAGTTGGTCCCGGCTGTAATTTGTGATGTTTGACAGTCGTTACAGGTAGTCAGTGGCCCAAAAAGTCAGACAACCAGTCTTACCAAGGGGTATCGTATTACCCAGTACTAACTGGGTTGTGGAGGTCAGATAGGCAGTCGCTCCATGTAAAATACTGGTATTCAGCTGCATCCGGTTAGACTGGAAGCCGACCCCAATAGAACTTGGGAAAACGCTAGGCAAATGATGATGATTTCTTTTATCGTGCAGGTTTGGTTTTACGGGAGCAGTTCTATTAAACGCCCCGATGCACGTTGCAAGAAACACTCCTCGGAATTTGCGACCTACAGCAAAAAAGTACCGGTATGTGTCCTACATTATAGAAAACTTTAATCCTTACTTAATCCACAGAAATACGATTAGTAATAAATTGACAGCTAATCTAACTGTTTTCAGGCTACGGAATGACAGTGTATGACACCGATTTAAAATAATTAATACGAAGTGCAAGTTGCAGCTTTGGAATTAATGTTCCGTACTGTATTCAGTTGTTAGAGGAGCTCGTGGCTGTATAATAAGAGCCACTCGAATCGATCTTTAGGTTAAGCTGTGCTCGCCTAGGTTGGTCCGGTGTCCGCCCATTACACACTAGGTTTCCGAGTTTCCCCCGTGCCTGAGAAAGTACGTTAAGCCGTTGGTAGAAAGCCCTAAAGTCGGACAATAAGTCTTACGAAGTAGTATCGTATTACCCAGTACGAACTGGGTTGTGGAGGTCAGATAGGCAGTCGCTCTATGTAAAATACTGGTATTTAATTGCATCCGGTGAGACTGGAAGCAGACCCCAATATAGTTAGGAAAATGCTAGGCTGAATTTAGTTGATTTGTATTATGTTGTTACCAAGAAAGAAGCAAGCTACCTTGAGCCTAATGCATTAGCGATAAAGTTTAAAATCTATTAAAGAAATTTGACAGATTGTAGTAGCTTGCTGTACTGGCATCTGTACTAGGTATTACTCTGTAACAGCCAGAAACCTTTGTATAGATTCCTTTTTTACATATTAATTGTAAATGTGTGAACGTGTGAAAGCCTACAAGGCTTTGGAGATTCCCAGATGCTTGTTAACTTTTGTTATATGTATCTTGTTTTTCGTATTTTGTATGTTAAGCAATGAACTATTGTCGGGCCTACGCTGTCCCCCATACTTAATTGCTGTAACACATTAATATTGTAATACCAAATGATTTAAAAAAGAGTAACCATGGAGTTTCTTGCCGGTTCTTCTCCATGGAAACGACTAACACGAACCGTGAATGTTTTATATATGCCCATGTAGGCCTATGTGAAATATAATATTTTGATTTTGATTTTGAACCCGATGTGTTTAATTTTTCTAGTCCTGAATAATACCACTGACTTTATTAAAATCATTTATTACTAACAAATTACAGGGTATTATTACAAAGAAGTTACATCATATTTTTGTGTAGCCACTAGATATATGCCTACATTAACTAAATATTTTTAACACAACAAAAAAATCAAGCCGTCTTTAGGACGATTTAATTGTTTTGTAAATTTGCCTGTGCTGTGACGGTATCACCAACTCTTATTAATCTCATCTTACTTCGGTGTGAAAAAGAGATGAACCTATACGTCCTGTGTAGCTGCATCTTTTTCTCACACTGCTAATAGAGGTGATGATAGACCCCTGCATCTAACTATTTGCGGCGTTTATAGCTGCATAGATGCTGATCGTGTAATCGTAGCCCCTGTTTCGAACACCTCTGAACCTGATGATGACGTATTCATGTCTGAGTCCTCCGGCTCTGATACTTGGGACAGCGTTTTGTGTTGCTCCGTTCCTTAACACCCTAATTGCAGTTATGTTAGTATACTGAGCCCCGCGGAAAGTTACGTCCTGATCATGGATGACAAACGAGGCAGCTGCAACTTGGTGATTGATCCTGAAAAGTCATCAAATGTTTGTGTTCAGGGAGGATAACAAGTTGGAAGGTTAAAAGGTTTTTGCAATAGTTGCTACACATCAACATCACGCGTGTGATGCCTGAAGAGTTAAGCAAAGGCGTATGTAGGTAGCTTATAGTACACCCACATTTCAGAGGATTGGTTACGAAGTCGCATGTAATAAGTAAAATGAGTCTGTTTCCATCCGCCGGCCATATACTCCGGAAAACGACTAAGCAGTTCTTGGTGGAAAAACCCAATAATTGAATGAGACCAGGATCTCATGCTCCGTAATCGCACTTGGAACCATTAGATCAACGAGGCAGTCAAAATCAAAAGAAGAAAATTAAAATATTACTAACCTAGCCACCAGTCTGTCATCGGACGTGATGGTGCCCAAGTTCAGACTTGCTCGAGAGTCTGGCACAATCTCCACTGGTATGCCGTCCTCGTCAAGCTCATAACCGTTTTCTACCTCATCCAGCATCGCTGGTACCATAGGTACAGGTTCTTCATTGCCGTCTAATGATGCTGTTACTGCGGCTGCTAACAACGTGATGAGAAGTAGGCTCTTCATCTGGAAAAATATGCTTTTTAAAAAGACCTGTTATTGCGCTACTGGGAAGGTGGCAAAATCCAAAGGTTCTTGTAAAGATCAAACGTTATTCTCTGGATAAAAAATTAAAAGAAACCAAATTGTTAGATGTGCCCTCACCATAGTAAGTTGATATACTGAGAAAAGTAAAGTAGAGCAGCGGTGACCCGTGGTGGTGGTCCCGACGTACAGTAAGTCGTGGGTTCGAACCCAGGCAGGCAATTTACTTTGTGTAATTTATTTCATCACCACTGCTCTCGAACCGAGGAAGAAAAACATCATGAGGAAACCGGCATGCCCAAGAACCAAAAAGTCGAAGACTGACATATACCAACTCGCACTGAGCCCGCGTGGTGGATTATATTTTATTATGATTTGATTTTTGATTTTGATTTTTTGATTTTGATTTTGACTTTTCCGATCAACCTAATGTTGCCAATATGAATCAACGTCAAGCTATTCAAGCCAATGGTTTTTTTTAAATGAAAAAATATATCTTACCTTTTAATTTCACTATGACTTCCACCAAGTACAAGTAGTAACAGGTATAAGTAGGTTCTGAAGAGTTTCGAAGTGATTGTAAATTGTTCACTGAAGAAAGCAGTATTTATATCGTATGAGTAGTAGTGAGTACACGATAATCTTTTAATCACTATCTGTTTGCTTAAGTCCTGTGTGGCCTACTTTCCCTAATCCTAATCCCACGGTCAGCAAAAAAGTGTGGCTAACAGCAAAGAAGATACATAACGCGCCTGTAATCCCAGAAGGGTTAGGCATAGGTGTAATAAATAATACAGACACAATACATTTCACCAATTATGTTTAAGTTCCATGTAATAGGGGTAAGCCTATTGTTATCAACCGGGTACAAATCTAGCTCCGTGGCTGCTATTGAGAAATTCTTAATGGATAAACCCATTAACAGTTTGCCGGATCAATGACAAATTTAATTTTTAAATCGTGATAAAAACAGTGAATAATTCTGTTTAATAGACAATTTGTAGACAATATCGTACCATGGAGCTACGCCGTAGCTGCGTAGCGCTCTTTTTTTTTTTTTTTTCGGATGGGAAATCATCAAATGACTTCTCCCGCTCTGGGCGGAGCAGGAGGGAGTGTCAGACTTTTACTGACTAAAACCCATCCATGTTCCTTCATCGCCCTTTGTGTTCCGGGGTCACGGTATCTCTTTCGAACAGTCCCGCAACCCCGGCAGGCATCGGTCCTTGCGGACCTCTTCCTATTGCTGACTCTCTTTGAGGCGCGCGTGGAACACGAACGCGCCGTCGACACGGCCTGTCGTCATGAGACGGATGGACGGCGAGCTAGCCCATAGCCCACCGTCCACAGGCCCGCGCCTACGGTGGCCGGGGGCCACGTGGTGGCCCCCGACGCCCGGGGCGTCTCCCGCGGCGGCCGGGACGCTGTGAGGTTCTCTCCCTCTCACGTTCCGCCACCTCCTTCTCTAGCATTACTGCTTCGCAGAAGGAGGTGACGGCGTCCCATTCCGTCTCGCTCCGGATCATGGCTTGCACCAGGGCCGGACGCGAGAGGTCGCCGCCGCCAATCGCCGCTTCGAAGACACGGCGGTGCTCCGCCCACGCGGGGCACACCTCCACCGTGTGCTCCACCGTGTCCTCCGGTCGATCCTCGCAATGGAAACACCCGGGCGTGTCCTCCCGCCCGATTCGGTGCAGGAACCTCCCGAAAACACCGTGTCCGGTGAGGACCTGCGTCAGGCGGAAGGTGAGGACGCCGTGGCGTCTCTCCAGCCACTCCTCAAAGAGGGGACTTATCGCCACTATCGTGGCGTGCCCTGCACGGGGTTGCGACAGTCGCTCTCTCCATGTCGCCATGAGATCCCGCCGGAAGTCTGTCCGCTGAGCAACAATTTGTCGCGGCAGCGGAGTTTCCGCGCGCCATTCATGCAGGCGCGCGAGGACTATGGCCTCCAGATCCCATGGCGGCAATCCGGCAAGGAGGCACGCCGCCTCGCGGGCAATCGTGCGGTACCCACGGGCCAGCCTTATGAGATTTACGCTACGGTAAAAAGCACTGTGGTGATCAATGCCGGTGGTGTGGTGGTTATCTATGGGCCTTAGTTGCCTGATAATAAAATGATCGATTGATTGAATGCTCGACTTTTTTACTGTTTGGCGCGAGATTGTGCTTTTAAATTTCTACAGATGAAATGGATATTAGAGAAATTAAAAATCGATCTTATACGCGATTATTAAGACATTAAATATCAATCTAATACGCGATCGATAGATCGATTTTTAATTTTCTAGTTAGGTCCTTTTTTAAAGTACCTCCTACTTAAAAAAGGATCTTTAGAAGGTTAAAAGTATTTTTTCTCATTTTTTTGTTTTTGAAGTCGGTTTGAATTTTTGCAAAACAGCTTTTTTATTTTTCCATTTTTAGTTGTAATATTCTATACAAAAAAATATTTGCCATGCATTTATTTTACATTGTTAAGAATACATTTCTTAATAGGCTTATCCCCAATAAAATGGCGTAGATCTCATAGCGCTACGCAGCTACGGCGTAGCTCAAGCTACGAAATTGTCTACAATTAATTGTCTATCAAACAAACTAAATCACTCTTTTTATCATGATTTAAAAATTGTTTTTTTTTTATTGATCGAGCAAAGTGTTATTGGGTTTTTCCATTAAGAACTTCTCAATTGCAGCCACGGAGCTGAATTTGTTTTCGATTGATAGCAATTAGCCTATTGCTATCAATCGAAAACAAATTCAGCTCCAGCAGATTTGACGACACGATTGGCACAGTGGTTGAGCAATTGGTTCGATCCCCGCACGGTACAAATATTTGTATGGCCTACAGATAGTTGTTCCGGGTCTGGCTGTTTGTGTATGTGAGTTGAAATGTTTGTAAACACACCCACGATACAGGAGAAATTCCTAGTGTGGAGCAACGTTTTATAAAAAAAAAAAAAAAAAATTGCAGCCACGGAGCTGAATTTGTGCCCGATTGATAGCAATAGGCTAGCCCCCTAATTACATGGGACTAAAACATAACTACTTGTACAAACATGTAGTTTTTAGTTCACCTCTACCCAATCCTTCTGGGATAACAGGCGTGATGTTATGTTATTTTGTTGTTCGCTATTAACCACACTTTTTTGTTGACTGTTGAATTAGGATTAGGAAAAGTAGGCCACAGGAATTAAGCAAAACGATAATGAAAAAAAGATTATCGTGCACTCACTACTATTCAAACGATATAAATACTGCTTTCTTCAGTAAACAATTTACAATTACTTCACAATATTTGGTGAAAGTCCTAGTGAAATAAAAAGGTAAGTTTTTTTTTAATTTTAAATTATTCATTGGCCGGTGGTTTGAAGAGCTTGACATTTATAGGCTTCATCATGTTGTTTAAACATTACGGTAATTGGAAAAGAGAAATAAATGTCCTCACCGTGCAGTTAAGCAGTTGCATGACAACAAAGCAAACAAAGCTGCCTAAGCATAATCAGCCCATAATGTTCCCACTCTTGGGACACAGGCCTTCTCTCTATAAGAGGGAATGGGCTATAGTCCACCACGTGGGCCCAGTGTGAGTTGGTTATTGTTGCATGTCTGAGAATTTTTGGTTCTTGTACATGCGGTTTCCTAATGAGCTTGTCCTTCACACGACTTGCTGCTCGTACGTGGGGCCACCACCACTAGCCCACTGTTGCTCTAATTTACTTTTCACAGAATTTCAACTTACTACGCCTACGGAGTGAACACATCTAACGATTTTGCTTACATAAGATTTTTTTCCAGAGAACAACGTCTGTTCTTTAAAATGTCCGTCAAAACCTTTGGAATTTACCTCCATACCAGTAGCGCTATAACAGTTCTTAAAGAAAGCTCATTTTTCCAGATGAAGAGCCTACTTCTCATCACGTTGTTAGCAGCCGCAGTAACAGCATCATTGGACGGCAATGAAGAACCTCCACCTATGGTACCGGCGATGCTGGATGAGCTGGAAAACGGTTATGAGCTTGACGAGGACGGCATACCAGTGGAGATTGTGCCAGAATCTCGAGCAAGTCTGAACTTGGGCACCATCACGTCCGATGATAGACTGGTGGCTAGGTTAGTAACATTTTAACTATCTTCTTTCTTTAAATTTTGACCGCCTCGTTGATCTAGTGGTTGCGACTGAGCATAATGTCCTGGTTTCGATTCCCCGGTCAGACAAAAGTGTTATTGGGTTTTTCCACCAGGAATTGCTTGGTAGTTTCATAGCAATAGACTCACCCCCTATCCCGTGGGACTTTTTAACCAAACCTCCGAAATATGGATGTACTATAACTTATCTACTTAAGCCTCTGCTTAATTCTTCATGCATGATGTTGATGTGTAGCAACTATTGCAAAAACCTTCCAACCTTCTAACTTGTTATCCTCCCTGGTCACAAACATTTGATCACTTTCAGGATCACTCACTCAGTTGCAGCTGCTTCGTTCCTCATCCATGATCAAGATGTAACTTTCCGCGGGGCTCCGTATACTAAAATAACAGCAATTAGGGTGGCAAGGATTGGAAACACAACAAACGCTGTCCCAAGCATCAGGGCCGGAGGACTCAGTCATGAATACGTCACCATCAGGATCAGAGGTGTTCGAAACAGGGGCTTCGATTACACGATCAGCATCTATGCAGCTATAAACTGCTCTAATAGTTAGATGCAGGGAGCCATCACCACCACTATTAGCAGTGTCAGAAAAAGATGCATTTACACAGGACATATAGGTTCATCTCTTTTTCACGCTGAAGTGAGATTAGAATAATAAGAGTTAGTGATACCGTCTCAGGCGAATTTATATAAAACAATTTAAATCTTACATAAGACGGATATTCTATATTTGTGCTTAAAAAATATGCCATCATTTCTTTGTAAAACCTTGTAATTTTTATTAATAAATATTTTTTATAAAGTCATTGGTATTATTCAGGGCTAGAAAAAATAATCACACCGGGTTCGAACCCAGCACGTCAAGCTACTACAATCTTTATTCAATTTTAAACTTTATCGCTAAAGCATTAGGTTCAAAGGTTGATTTGGATTTGACAGTTTCGGGTTGCTTAATGTGCTGGCGTCTGCATATGACTTCTGTCTAAAGATCTGATTGTTTTCAATATCTATCGAGATTTACCTATAATAGTCCTTGTTATACAGTTATCTTACAACACAGCACAGGAAGCCCGCGTAGGGCTTCGATGTTTAATTATTTCTTTATTAATGCCTACACTTATTGTTAGAGCAAGCATCTAATTCGCGATTGACTATTCAATCTTTTTTTTTTAATTTTCCCCGCACTATAAATTTCTCCTGTATCGTGGGTGAGGTCACAAACATTTAAACTCATACACAAATAGCCACACCCGGAAAAACTACATGTAGGCCACACAAATATTGTTATGTGCGGGTATCGAATCCAGAACACGCAATGAAGTAGCCAATCGCTCAGCCACTCAGATAATATGACACTCAGACTTCGGCAGACGGCTAAAGGAATGATAGAAAAGTTGGAACATTTTGGAATCGCTGATTTAGTAAAATGGGCAATATATGATAAGCTCTGGAGGGTCTTACCGTTTACTTACTGAATCTATGGTAAAGGTTTGTGCCATCCACCGTTTATTAAATAAAACCGCAAAATTAATGTTATCAATTTATTTAAACAACCTTGCATACCAAAGTGTTGTCTCAAAATAAAAAAGTACGTTACATTAGTTATTGCTTCCACTTTTTCAAAATCATTTCCCTATTTGAGCAACCAATAGAAGCATGAATGAGGATCATGTATGAGAAGCCGCATTCTCTAACACTAGAATATTAACGGTGACAAAGCTCTACTCCAGTCCTCCTGCTTTGATGGTCGGGATAGCATGCATGATGGTGCCTACTCTATTCACCTGGATCGATATGATATTGGTTTGTTAAGCGCCATGGCAGGTAACATTTTGGTCGTGGATTATAAACTAAGCCGCTGCCACGTTGTGTGTGATGCTGAAAATGTAAGTAAGTTTTTTAAGTTCACGCACACACGGACAAAGCAAAGTAATGTATAAGGGACTAGCTGGTAGCGTTCTGTAGTTTCGAAATTTTAATATGAAATGATTCTGATTCCTGATGATGCCCCAGAATCAGATACTACGTTGAACTGTCGGTCCTGGCTATAATTTGTGGACCTTTGACAATTGTAATAAGTAGTCTGGAAGTCGGTCGGGAAGTCGGTCCTACGGAGTATCATATTATCCGTAACTAAGTAATTTGCGAAGAGGTAACTAAGGCAGTCGCTGTATAAAAAAACAGGCCAAGGAGAGTTGAACTCGCGTGGAGAGGGTTCCGTACAATGCCAAAGTCTTATAATGAGTTTACCACTTTATTTACAATTGTTAGAATTCTTATAGGTTTTCCTGTATTTTACAAGCAGTTAACTATATTTGTTTTTTTTTCAAAAATCTTAGGCTCACTGGTTTCGGAGATCAGGGGGGGGAATGGTCAATTTTCGTCTTGTTCCATGAATAAAATCAAAACTATTTATTTTACAATATTAACAAAAATATATTTGAGATCCTCCTATCAACCCCTTTCATTTGATTATGACAGAGTAAGGTTTGCAAAACTTTATTTTTTATTTCATAATTTGTCCCCCGAAAATAACACAAACTGAAAAAAAAATATTACTTTGCGCATCTGCATTTGGGTCATAGGATTACAACCTCCTACAAAAAATCATCTGATTTGGTCCAGTAGATTCGGAGCAAATTGGCTGTGATAGACAAATGTACAGACAGACAGACACACGAGTGATCCTGTAAGGGTTCCGTTATTTTCATTTTATGTACGAAACCCTAAAAACACTGATATCCAAATGTATCTATCATCAGTGAGTCTTAAAGCAACAAAATTAAATAATGGCCTATATTCAGATGAATGCTACTAACCTAGGCCTATTATCAGATCCGATGACTCCAACTCTCAGACTTTACCGTTCTGCTGGTATAGTCCGCATTGGCACGCCAGGTTCATCCATTTCAGGCTCCTCAATCTCTTAAGCCACCTTAGCCATTTCAGCCACTTTTGGCACTTCAACCTTTTGTGGCAATTCAGCCACTTTAGCCATTTCAGCCACTTTAGCCATTTCAGCCACTTTTGGCACTTCAGCCTCTTGTGGCAATTCAGCCACTTTAGCCATTTCAGCTTTCTCTGGCACTCGAGGTGCTTGATGGCTGACTGATGCAGCTGCAGTTGTTGCTAACAACTTAAAGAGAAGTAAGCTATTCATCTGGAATAAAAACAATCTGGTTATTAATCTATTTATTTCGTATTAGTACGAATTATTATGATTAGAAGCTCGTGTCTCTAAAAATATAAGCTAATCAGAAAATTTGTAGCAGGGGTTAAACCTATACAAGGCCTAATTTGTGTTAAGTAAACTCATAAAGTTAGGTAAACATGATGAGTATCTCTGTGTTATGATAAAACGATAACCAATTATATTGTTTTATTTTTGGGTTAACGACAAAAGATATTGCTGTTAGTCACTTGAAATTATCAATTTAAAAATCAGTAATATTTGTGTGTAATCTTAATTCGATTGGGTCGATATCTAAATACGATAAAATAAAACAAATACACATTTTAATACTTCAAGTAATTATTCTGATTTCTGCGGATGTTGACCCTAAAATATCATCAAATATTTTTTCTTTTCAACTCAATTTACGTGTTTTTTTAAGTTTTGATACCTATATTCGTTTTCTAGCTTGTGGCGATTCTTTTAATGTGTCCCAAAAATTGTATATTTTTTACTGAACGAACTTTCCCTTGTAGAAAAAATCATTCATTCTATATGGCTATCACCTACAGACCTAGTAAAAATTTCGTAGAAATTGAACCAAAGCCCTTTAGGGCACGCCACAATAGTGGCGATAAGTCCCCTCTTTTAAGGAGTAGGTTGAGAGACGCCACGGCGTCCTCACCTTCCTCACCTTCCGCCTGACGCAGGTCCTCACCGGACACGGTTGTTTCGGGAGGTTCCTGCACCGAATCGGGCGGGAGAAAACGCCCGGGTGCTAACATTGCGAGGATCGACCAGAGGACACGGTGGAGCACACTGTGGAGGTGTGTCCTGCTTGGGCGGAGCGCCATCGTGTCCTCGAAGCGGCTATTGGTGGCGGCGACCTCTCGCGTCCGACCCTGGTTCAATCCATGGTCCGGAGCGAGACGGAATGGGACGCCATAGATGTTATCTATGGTTCCGGTTTATACCTGTCACTCCGGCACTGCTATGTCTGATCTGATCCCGTCTGTGATACTTCTACTAAACTGTCTCTTAAATATTATGTGTTCGTCGTCTTAATAAACCAAGGCTACTCAACTATATCTTTCATTCCAACAAATATAACATGGTGTCAGAAGTCATCTAGAAGAAATAAACAAGATCGGTCCTGATAATGCCGAATCCAACCACGAGTGCCGACGACAGCAATGATGGCGGACAAGACCAAGGCCTACGCACGCACTTGAAACAACTCCATATTTCGTCGGATCCGGCGAATAATAATGCGGAGGAAAAGATGGTGGCAGCAGCTGGAACTATATAACTATATTTGCTAGCCACATGCCTAGACAAGTCAACTGAGAAGCGGAAAATTGCCATTCTACTGCATTTAATTATTGGAGAACGTGGTCTTAATATATTTAATACATTTAAAATTGATGGGAGCACCCTCAACGAAGTCAAGTCCAAATTCGACAAATTCTTCGAGCCAAGAAGAAATGTGACGATGTGTGAGATACCTATACTTCATACGTAGGCAGGAAAAATTGGAAACCATCGACGATTTCCTCACGGATTTGGAAAATAAAAGCAGAGAATGTGATTTTGGCACGCTCAGGTAGTCGCTAAATAAAGATATTTTTATAGCAAACCTCAATATAGTTTATTCACATGTACGGTCGAACAAGCTATTTGGTTAACAGTTTAACCAACAAATTACATTGTAAAGTGTAAACCAAATAGCTTGTTCGACCGTACGTCAGAGGTTACTGCAAGAACATCATTTAACATATCAGAGAATGCAAGAACTGGCGAGGACACTCTTTGTCGCACAGCAGGATGCTGAAAAAATCGTCAAAGGTACCAACGTCGCCAGTGAAAGCGTCATGCATCTCAGTCGGAAGAGCCGTAGTCGACAAGATGGTCAACAGCGACCTTCCAGTCGCAGGTCAGCTTCGAGCAATCGCCAGTCAGCTTCGAGCAGTCGCTAGTCAGAATCAGCTTCAAACAGCGACCACACCAACTCGAGAACATGCAGCCGCTGTGGGCAGTCTCATCGCTACAAGTGCCCAGCTAAAGGCGTTCAATTCAGGTCATTTAAATCTTTTGGTCATTTTGCTAAATATTGTCTTAAAAGTAAAAAAGTTTGTCAGTTGCAATCGTTTAATTCAGATAATAATAGTCAAGAATATTTTGTTGGCATGTTGAACAGCCAATTAAAGTTGAGTAAAAGTCATTCAAATGAGTATGTGTATCATACTGCACATAGTAGTCAGAACAAAAGCACACAGACAGACCATCGCAGCCAGGTTACTCGCATCCCAATGATGAGAACAGTGGCAAGACAGAGAAGTCCAATAGTCAACATCTCACTAATCACCGTAATGTTTAAACAATACGGAGCCTATAAACGTAAAACTCTTCCCACCACTGGCCAATGAATAATTTAAAATTAAAAAAAAAACTTACCTTTTAAATTTCACTAGGCTGACTTGACTTCCACAAATATTATAACAGTTATAAGTAGGTCCAGAAGAGTTTAAAAGTGATTGTAAATTGTTCACTGAAGAAAGCAGTTTTTAAACCCCGACGCAAAAACGACTAAGTTTGATGTGTCTGTGTGTGTGTGTGTGTGTGTGTGTGTGTCTGTTTGAGTGGCCAGTTAGGTGAAGTTTTACTTTACTCGTGTGGTCTAAAGCACAAAAAACCTGATTAACACACCAAATTTAAATACGCAAGAAAATAAATGAAATGAAGTTAAAAAAAAACCCATAAAAGGAATCCCAAAAGAAGACCCTACAAAAAGCATGAAATAAAAATAAAATAAATTAATTAAAAACCCCACACAAAAAAAAAAAACGTAAAACCCTATTAAAATAATAAAATAACCTTGAAATTATGATGAATTATTATGTGTCGGGGGTTTTTTAATTTGATGTAACTTGTTAACGTATGAGTAGTACACACTACTACTCATACGTTAACAAGTTACATCAAATGCACGATAATCTTTTAATCACTATGTTTGCTAAGTCCTAAGAAGCCTACGTTCCCTAATCCTAACCCCACCGTCAGCAAAAAAGTGTGGCTAATAGCGAAGAAGATACATAACATAACATCATGCCTGTAATTGAAGAAGGGTAAGGCAGAGGTGTACTAAATAGTACAGACACATTTCACCAGTTATGTTTAAGTCCCATGTAATAGGGGGCGAGCTTATTGCTATCAACCGGGCACAAATCCAGCTCCGTGGCTGCTATTAAGAAATTCTTGATGAAAAAAACCAAAATCACTATGCCCTTACAATGAAAAATTTAATTTCTAAATCATCTTAAAAAGAGTGATTTGGTTTGTATAGTAGACAATTTGTGGACAATATCGTAGCATGGAGCTACACCGTAGCTGCAAAAAGCATTGTGATGATCAATGCTTATCTTTTTTAGGGTTCCGTACCCAAAGGGTAAAAACGGGACCCGTTACTAAGACACCGTCCTGACTACTGTCCGTCTGTCTGTCTGTTCGTCTGTCTGTCACCAGGCTGTATCTCATGAACCGTGATAGCTAGACAGTTGAATTTTTCGCAGAATGTGTATTTCTGTTGCCGCTTTAACAACAAATACTAAAAACAGAATAAAATAAATATATAAACGTGTTATTTTTGCTGTTTGTTGCTCGAAATTAATAACGGCAAAAGGTGGACGCTTGAAATATCTACAGAATATTTACTTGTATAATCACTTTAAAAATAAATAATAAAATAAAATAAAATAAATATTTAAGAGTGGCTCCCACACAACAAACGTGATTTTTTTGCCGTTTTGTCTAATGCTGTTACTAACCAGGTTAGGCACTAACCACACGAGTAAGAAGAAGATAAAGATAGTTTCCCATGTACATCCTTTTTAAAGTAGTTGGTACTTACACGCGTTTATAACATGAACATCAATCTCTTCCGAAGAAATTAAAAAAAGCATAATCTCGCGCCAAAAAGTAAAAAGTTTAGCATTGATCACCACAGTGATTTTTGCCTTAACGTAAATCTTATAGCGCTACGCTCCTACCTACGGCGTAGCTCCATGCTATGATATTGTCTACAAATTCTCTTTTAGACAAATTACATCACTTTTTTTTTACAATGATTTAAAAAAACGTTTTTCGTTGGTCTAGTGGTCACAAGCGCGACTGCTGAGAATGTGGCCCTGGGTTCGATTCCCAGATCTGGCAAAGTGTTATTGAGTTTTTCCATCAAGAATTTCTCAATAGCAGCCACAGAGCTGGATTTGTGCCTGGTTGATAGCAATAGGCTCGCCCCCTATTACATGGGACTTAAACATAACTGGCGAAATGTGTCTGTACTATTTAGTGCACCTCTGCCTAACACTTCTGGAATTACAGGCTTGATGTTATGTTATGTATCTTCTTCGCTGTTAACCACACTTTTTTGCTGACGGTGAGATTAGGATTAGGGAAAGATAAAGGAATTAAGAAAAAGATAATCATAAATTTTTATCTTGAACTCACTACTATTCAAACGATATAAAAACTGCTTTCTTTAGTAAACAATTTACAATTACATACTTCACAATATTTGGTGGAAGTCCTCGTGAAATTTAAAAGGTAAGTTTTATTTTTTTATTATTCATTGGTCAGTGGTTGGAAGAGTTTGACGTTTATAGGCTCCGTATTGTTTAAACATTACGGTGATTGGAAAAGAGAAAGAAATGTCCTCACCGTGCAGTGCAGCAGTTTCATAACAACCAAAGCAGCATATGCATAATCAGCATATAATGTTACCACTGCTGGGACACACGGCCTTTGCTCTATGAGAGGGAATGGGCTATATTCCACCACGCGGGCCCAGTGCGAATTGGTACATGTCACATGTCTTCTAATTTTTGGTTCTTGAACTCGTTTCGTTACGATGTTTTCCTTCACCGTTTTGAGAGCAGTGATGGTTACATAATTTACACAAAGGAATCCGCCTGCCTGGGTTCGAACCCACGACACGACTTGCTACTCGTATGTCGGAGCCGCCGCCACTCTACCACCGCTGCTCTACTTTACTTTTCTCAGTATGTCAACTTACTACTGTGAGGGCGGGCACATCTAACGATTTCGGTCCCTAAGATTTTTTTCCAAAGAATAACATCTGGTCTCTAACATTACATGGTAATACAAGGGGCTAAAATGACCCATTATATACGAGGTAGTTTTACTACCGAGCTTTAGCGAGGTAGTAAATAGGAACCTAGTTATAATGGGATTTTAGCGCCGTGAGTTACACTGTACTTTTCACTTTGAGTGTGAGAAAAATAGTAAATTTAATACAAAAACATTTATTAATTAATATTACTTAATAAAATAAAAATCACGTCAGATTATTTTTTTACTTGAAGCTTGAAGTGCGCATCACGCAGCAGCAGGTCGCGGCAGCCGGTGGAGAGCACGTCGAGGTACTCGTGGCTCAACAAGTCACGAGTACGAGATTTACTTTACGCCCTAGAGCCTAAAAGGGACACTTTAGGCTCGCATAGTAGGGCTATAATTGCGTACTTTAAGAGCATGAGAAGTGAAAAAGAACTTTTGGTATTAGCTTTACCAGTAGCGCAAAAACAGATCTTTAAGAAAAGCATTATTTCAGATGAAGAGCCTACTTCTCATCACGTTGTTAGCAGCCGCAGTAACAGCATCTTTGGACGGCAATGAAGAACCTGCACCTATGGTACCGGCGATGCTGGATGAGCTGGAAAACGGTTATGAGCTTGACGAGGACGGCATACCAGTGGAGATTGTGCCACAATCTCAAACATTTCTGAGCATGGGCACCTACACGTCCGATGATAGACTGGTGGCTAAGTAGGTAACATTTTAATTTTCCTTTGATTTTGACTGCCTCATTGGTCTAGTGGTCCCAAGCGCGACTGCTGATCATGGGATCCTGGTTTCGATTCCCGGGTCAGACAAATGTGTTCTTGGGTTAATTTCACCAGGAGTACACGCCCTACGAATGGCAATAGACTCATCCCCTATTACCTGGGACTTTTTAACCAAAACTCCGAAATGTGGGTGTACATATGCCTATACTTAACTCTTCAGGCATGACAAGCGTGATGTTCATGTGAAGCAACTGTTGCAAAAACCTTCCAACCTTCTAACTTGTTATCCTCCCTGATCACAAACAATTTATGACTTTCAGTATCACTCACTCAGTGGCAGCTGCTTCATTCCTTATCCATGATCAAGACGTGACTTTCCGCGGGGCTCCGTATACTAACATAACTGCAATTAGGGTGCGGAACGGAGGAACACAAAACGCTGTCCCAAGTATCAGAGCCGGAGGACTCAGACATGAATACGTCACCATCGGGATCAGAGGTGTTCGAAACAGGGGCTTCGATTACACGATCAGAATCTATGCAGCTATAAACTGCTCTAATAGTTAGATGCAGGGAGCCATCACCACCACTATTAGCAGCGTGAGAAAGAGATGCAGTTACACAGGACGTATATGTTCATCTCTTTTTCACACCGAAGTAAGATTAGAATAATAAGAGTTGGTGATACCGGCTCAGGCGAAGTTATACATCACAATTAAATCATCTTAAAGACGGCTACTTTTTCTTTTTGTGTTCAAAATATTTAGTCTAGGTAGGCCCATGTCTAGTGGCTACTCAAAAATATACAATAATTTATTTGTTAAACCTTGTAATTTTTTATTAATAAATAATTTAATAAAGTCAGTGGTATTATTCAGGACTAGAAAAACTAAACACCGCGTTCCTGGCTGCTGCTGAGTTATTCCTAGTACAGACGCCAGCTGGCACATCAAGCTACTACAATCTGTTGAATTTCTTTATCAGATTTTCAACTTTATCGCTAAAGCATTTAAAGTTCAAGGTTGATTGGGAAAATTTGACAGTTTCGGGAAGCTTGATGTGCTGGCGTCTGTACATGACGTCTATCTAAGTATGTGATATTTTCGAGTATCTATCGAGATTTACCCACACACAATACAGGTTACTAACCAACAACAACCTTATTGCAACCAACATAAAGATCAATGTAGTGTTGACAGTAATACAAAGCCCGCGTGGGGCTGCGATGTTCATTTATTTCTTTGTTAATGCCTACGCTTATTGTTCAGAGCAATTATCTAATGCATTATTGACTTTTAAATGTTTTTTTAAAGGTTCCTCGCACTAGGAATTTCTCCTGTATCGTGGGTGCGTTTACAAACATTTTAATTGACATACACAAACAGCCAGATCCGGAACAACTACATGTAGGCCATACAAATATTGTTATGTGTGGGTATCGAACCCGGGATACGCAGTGAAGCAGCCAATCGCTCAGCCACTGCGCCAACCGTGTTGTCAACGGGGTATGACACTCAGACTTCGCCAGATGGATATGGTCTAAACAAAGCGATAATCTATCAGCTAAACTTTAGTTGATGGATTATTGCTATAGCAATGATAGAAACGTTGGAACATTTTGGAATAGCTGATTTAGTAAAATGGGCAATCAATGACAATTTCAGCTCTATACCGTGTACTTACTGAATCTATGGTAAACGTTTCTGCCTTCCACCGTATATTAATAAATATAATATAGTATTATAAATCTGAAGAGTTTGTTTGTTTGGTTGAACGCGCTAATCTCAGGAACCACTGATTGGAATTGAAAATTTTGTTTTGTTTTATAGTCAATTTATCGAGAAAGGTTATAGGCTATATAACATCACGCTGCGACCAATACGAGTGGAGCATAAATGAAAAAAAAATCAATTCCTTTTGTGTGCGTTTTTTCTCTAATGTGACGCAGACGAAGTTGCGTGGGTCAGCTAGTATTAAATAAAATATCTAAATTAATTTTATCAATTTATTTAAAAAACCTTGCACACTTAGAGTGGTCTCAAAAAAAGTACGTTACATTATTTCTTAAGTCTACCACAAATCCTTTTCTCATCTCATAATCATTTCCCTAACTATTTGAGCAACCGATGGAAGCATGAATGACGATCGTGTATGAGAAGCCGCTTCCTCTCACTCCTAGAATATTAACGGTGACGAAGCTCTGCCCCAGTCCTCCTGCTTTGATGGTCGGTATAGCATGCATGGTGGTGCCTACTCTATTCACCTGGATCGATGTGATATTGGTCTGATAAGCGCCATTGAAAGTAACGTCTTGGTCGTGGATTATAAACGAAGCCGCTGCTGCGTTGTGTGTGATGCTGAAAATGTAATTAAGTTTAATGTCGATTTGATTATAATTTTAAGTTTATGCGTATGTTTATGACCAGGTGTATGAACGCGGACAAAGTAATGTATAAGGGTCTATCAGGTGGCGTTCTGTAGTTTCGGCCTACTTGAAACCACAACATTGAACTATAATTGGTCCCATCTATCATTCGTGGATCTTTGACAATCGTAATAGGTTAGTCTGAAAGTCTTAAAACCAGTCCTAGCACGGGGTGTTACCCAGCAACTAAGTAATTTATAAAGAGATCAAATGCATCTATAAATAAACTGTTTTTTTTCTTCTGTTTTTAAATGGAATGCTACCAACCTAGACACCAGCCTATCGTCAGGACCGATGACTCCAACTCTCAGACTTTGCCGCTCTGCTGGTATAGTCCGCAGTGGCACGCCGTCCTGGTCGTAATGAATTTCGCCTGGTTCATCCATTTCAGGCTCCTCAACCTCTTTAGCCACCTTAGCCACTTCAGCCACTTGTGGCACTTCAGCCTCTTGTGGCACTTCAGCCACTTTAGCCAGTTTAGCTTTCTCTGGCACTCGAGGTGCTTGATGGCTGACTGATGCAGCTGCAGTTGTTGCCAACAACGTGAAGAGAAGCAAGCTATTCATCTGGAATAAAAAAAAACTGGTTGATAATCTACTTATTTACTCATTGGTACGAATTATTAAGATAAGAAGCTCATGTCTCTAAAGATATAAGCGAATCTGAAAACTGATAGCAGGGGTAATACCTATACAAGGCCTAATTTGTGTTAGGTAAACTCCCGCAGACATGAGTACCGATGTGTTACGATAAAACGATAACCAATTTGAATTGTTTTTTTTTTGGGTCAACGACCAACTGTTAGTTACTTGAAATATCAATTTAAACATCAGTTTTATTTGTGTATAATCTTAACTCGATTGGGTCGATATATAAATACGAAAAAATAAAAACAAAAACACGTATCCTAAATTTGTACTTTAGGTAATTTTTCAACCTGCGCATACTGACTCCAAAAAAAATTATCAAATATTTTTTCTTTTCAACTCTTTTTATGTATTTAGATACTTGGCTACTTTAACATTATTTTTTGATACCAGCTGTTGTTCTAATGCAGGGTACGAGTAAAGCCCTCTTCTCATTCAGAGGTCCTTCAGACGTGGTGAAAATTTCGTGTAGACTTTATGCCAGCCATGGAAAACAAGCATATTGCCATGTACTCACAGTCACAGTTTCTAATTTTGGACTACGAAGTAAGCTGTCAGGAAAAGCCTAGTAATACATTGATCCTTTAGTTGTGTTTTTTTTTGTTTCTGGAATAGGTAGTGGTTTATACTGGCATGTGGCAAATAATTAATCTCATTCAACACTTTGTTTTTAATGTTTCCAAGTTCCTACTTCCCATATAAAATCAGATTCTTTAAACCTGACAGACAGATGCGTTGTTGGGGAGTTCAAACCAGTACTTCTTCATCCCAGCTAACCCACCATCAAGTGGCGAAGGGTGGGCGATTTAAGGGACTGTTTTTTTATAGTGTTTGACGTTCAAAAGTGCATAATTGTTTATTGAGATTCCGTCACTTTTTCTTTCCAGCTAAAGCAATAGGAAGTGGCAAAGAGCATTTTGGGAGACTGTCTCTTATAAACTTTGACGTTCAAAAAGTGAGGAGCAGGAGCATAATTTGAATAAATAACGTTTGGTTTGTTTTTTTTTCTTTCATAAAATTTGTAACAATCTCTTGTTTCTATGCAAAATTTATCTTGTATGATTACATAGCAGGCGTATGCCACGGTTAAGGAGCGCTCTAAGCTACCAAAAAGTTAACGTGAATGTTGAGGGAATCATTGACAGTGAAAATACGAAGTAATTTGAAAGCGATTGTCATATATTTTGGACCTCTAGTCCTGATTTGGAAGTAACAGGAAAAGTATGAAAATGAAAAAAAAACACTTACCTTTGTAATGTTACTACGTCTTGATGTTCCAAAATGCAGCAAAATATTATAAAAATACTTCCGAAGATGCTCGTCTTTATATTGTATTACAACTGATGAAACGACGATAAGATCGTAATCTTATGTTTTTATCATAATATTTCTAATTGCTATCATGGCCTGTTTAATTTTAGCTGTAAATGAAAAATAAAATGTACACACAGCGACAAAAGTAAAATTATAATTATTTTCAACCCTCGCCCCGTGAAGCTGGAACCAAATGATAACGATAACACTTTGAATGGATTAGTCATACCAAAGTGTCAAGTATTATCCAGCATATGGGTTGTGGAAATCAGATATACAGTCGCTCTATGTAAAATAATGGTATTCAGCTGCACCGGTTAGACTGGAAGCCGAAACCAACGTAGAAGTATATGTTTATACATCTACTTCTACGTTGGTTTCGGCTTCCAGTATGTATGGTAAAGTGGAACTTGTTGCGGTCAGTCCAAGGATGTAACGAAGATCAAATGATTTTTATTTTGCTAGAATTGTAGGGCATTGTCATTGTCAGGAGTTTTTTTTTTACAGTTGCTCAAAATTATAGAAAACATTAATAAAATAAGTGAAGCTAACAGAATCGAGATGTTATTACCTTAGGAATGCCAATTATTTGTCAATTAATATAAACTTACTAAAATTATAAAGAGGAAAGATTCGATTTTTTGTTTTACAAATATCAAAAAAAAAAAAAAAGGTTACATTTTTTGTTTGTTTGTTTCGATTTAACGCTAAAACTACTCCACCGATTTTAAACATTCTTTCAGCAATGGATAGCAACATTATCAGCGAGTACCATAGGCTATATTTTATCCCCTTACTTCCAGGTGAAGGGGAACTATGCGGGTGAAACCGCGTGACGTCCGCTAGTAATTCATATTCAAATACTTGCTATGACTGGTTGTCAGACTTTCCGGATTCTGACTACTCGTAACGACTGTCAAAGATGTACAAATGACAGCCGGGACCAAAACCTTAACATGCACGAAAAGAAGCACAGAATGAACTGGCTACGTCATGTTCGTCCATGGACCGACCTCGGCAGTTATTGTTTAACTTTGAAGATCGACAAGTGCGGTAGGTATTGAACAATTGACATTTCTTGCTGCCTGTACATTTTATTTTCGTTTTGAAAGGCCATGAAAATGTAATTAAGATGTAGCGATAGAGACATAATAAGATTATCTTGTCGTTCTTCACCAACTTGATCACAATATAAAAACAGCTTTCCTGATTATAATTTATTGAGTCTACATTCTAACGAGCTATCATTTGGTACATCACGTCTAATTGAAATTTTAAAGGTGAGTGTTTTTTTTTGTCATATTTATCTGTAGTTTTTAAATGAGGAACTGTGGGGTTACCAAGACGTCTTTAAGCAAGCAGTATTGTTTTAATGTCACTCCAGTGTGGGAAGGAGACGGAGCGTCTAGCGCCATCTTTTTCCCACTCTGGAATAAGATTAAGCAATACTGTTTAAGACGGCATACTGGTAGGCCTGAGAGCCAAAAGACTGTCGCTCTCAAAAAGTTTTCTGCAACAACTTTCAACTGTTTTGGTGGAGATTGTCATTCTAATACTTTCTGTCTTCTTCATCGGCTGCTTCACAGAGAATGTTACTTTATTCGTTCTCTGCTACACTAAAAGACAATCAATTTCTTTGCAATTTATAATATTGTGCTATGAGTTTAGTTCCGGGTTTGATTCCTGGGTTAGGCAAATTATTAAGGACGCGCTTAATGCTCGTTGTACCTTATAAAAGGCTGAGCCCTATATCAACTTTTCTGCGGTGCAAATATATTTATAACATGGATAATTCCATCAAGGGCCGACACCTCCACCAGTTCTTTCCATCCGTTCGTGAACGGCTGGCCAGGACATGGTTGGAGGTTGATCACTGTGTTGCCCCATTTCTCATCGGTCATGGTATCTTTAAGAGTAAATTATTTTCCTTCAAGCTTGTTGACTCGCCTTTTTGTCAATGTTCGAATATGAACAATCAGCACATCACATTTTATGGGAGTGCAGTCTTTGACAGAATGAACGCAACATTATGTTGGATAGTGTACAGGTTACATCCGGCGTTATTTACTATACAGACCTTGTGGAAACTTGAACATTTTTCCGTGCGTTCAAGCGTTTTTGCCATACCTATTATTGGAATCAAATATAACAGCTCACAACTTAGGACCCATTAATGATAATATTTATCCGTGGTGCTAGGCAACTGGGCCTATCCCAGTTGTAAACGTCCCTTTGTGCCTATTGGCCTTGTTTCGTTCTGTCTCCTGCTGAAATGGAGGGAAGTGGAAATTACGGTTTTTTCCTACTCCTCCACTATACTTTTCTGATTAATTTCGTTGCGGGATCCAAGACAGTTAAATTCATTCTCTGGGACTTCGTCGAGCTTCATTGTCTCGGCGCATTTTCTGGTGGTCGCCACTGTTGATTCCGGCTTTCAGGAGTTACAGTGGTTTGGGAACAGTGTGGCGGGCTTGTCCCAAAAAAAAAAAAATTCATAACATAACATCACGGCTTGTAATCCCCGAAGAGTTAGGCAGAGTTGTACCTAACAAGTACACCCACATTTCTCCTGTTACGTTCAAGTCCCATGTGATAGGGGGCGAAAGAAAGAAAGAAAGTACCTCCGTGTTTAATACAGGTATTCTCAGCTACATGTACTAGAAGCCGACCCCTGAATTAAAATGGTACTTCAATCCACAAGTTACGCGGTGCAGGTCTCACGCACCCCATGCAGTCAACTTTCTGACTAACTTATATTTTACAAACGCACAAATTTTTACTCTTGTTTACCGTAATTACAGATACAATTAAAAAGCCATTGTCTGCGTTTCGAAAACGGTACGCATGGGCTTGAAGCGTAGTTTGAGACGATATGTGAAAAAAATCCGTGAGAAATAATGACATATTATTTATCTTTTATTTCCAGATGAATAGCTTCCTTCTAATTGCGTTGTTAGCTACAGCAGCAGTTGCATCTGTACTCAGCAATGAACTTGACGTAGCTAAAGATACAGGGGTCGAAAAATACGACTATGACGAGACCGGCGTACCTTTGAGGACTGTGCCAGACGAAAGACAGAGTGTGACTGTCGGGCTCGTCGGCCCTGATGATAGGCTGATGGCTAGGTTGGTACCATACATCTGAATATATACCGAGAACTTTTATAACTTATGCACAAAACATTAAGTGAGCGAGTGTAATGGTAGAGGGACTAATTTTCCAGGATGATAGGAAGCTGGTAAAACAATTGAATGTGAATTTGTACCAGAAATTCGTAATTTTAATCGATATTTATCGCTACCCGTACTAACTGTCGATATATATTTCACGCGTGTCTATCATAATACAGGACCTGGGCATTGTGATACGCGTACGATATGGAGTGTGAATGTTGTGTGGTCCCACAAGCTGTGGGACACTTGATATCGTGTCTTGCCTGTCCTGTTGTTTCCACATCACAGGAGCTGATGGACGCTACTGAAAGTGCCAAACTCGCCAAGTTTTGGGCTGACTCAATTTGAATTGTCGTCAACACACTGAGAAGTGATTGAAAATTAAAATAATTGCTTACACTTTGTATAACTTCACAGGGTTGTCCACACTGTTGCAGCTGCTTCCTTCATTATCCATGACAATGACATCACTGTCCATGGAGCAGAACACAGCAATATAACTGCAGTCCAAGTTACTCGCACTGGGACCACTCAGCATGCCATCCCGACCATCAAAGCAGGAGGGCTTGGGCGCAGCTTTGTAACTGTTAATATCCTAGGAGTAAGAGGTCGTTCATTCGACTATGTTATCAACGTTTACTCGTCTATTGGATGCGCAAATAGTTAGGGAGTGTGGCTATTTGGTTATAAGTTATTTTTATTATGGTAGCCCGACATGATTATAATATGTTGTTTCTAAGAGCGACACTGTTTTTGTAAGTTTTTCTAAATAAATAAGTTGTTTTATGAATTAATGATATTTTGTTTGTTACGAGTTGATGTTCGATATGAATGAAATATTTATGTCATCATCAGCTTAGCCTGTTCCTAACGATATTAAGGTTGGCTTCTAGTCCAACCGGATGCAGTTAAACATCTGTATTTTAAATGGAGTGACTGCCTGTCTGACTTGTATAACCGACTTACTGGGTAATACGATACTCCTAGATAAAATATTATAAAATATATACAATAGCGGATGACTTTTTTATCACTTTCCAAAAAACTTGGGTATATTAGGTGAATGGAGAAGAAGCTTATGGCATACCTAGTTTTTTTTTCTTTTTTCCACAGTTCAGAAAAAAATTGATCCATCATCAAAAACGCTACAAATTCCAAGTAAACTTTTCATATTAGAACAAAGGAAGAGAAATTTTGAAAAAGGAAAAAAAAGTTAGACACTCTGATCATAAAGGAAAAAAATAATATATCGAATTTCAAATCATACGAAATAAAAATTTATGAATTAATTCGAAATTGAATTCAAATTTCGAATTCTTTTGTTTTTTTTTTTGGGCAAAAAAAATAAATGTGACATTTGCTTCTATTCCGTTCACCTATTATAGCCATTGTTTTTGGAAAGTGATAAAAAAGTCATCCTGATAACGACTGTGATTGAGATTGGTATATCTTCTACCAATGACAGTCAAGACAAACCGCTTAAGGTGTTGCCCGAGGCACGAAGAGAAGTCAGTTTTTAATGGTCCATCCATTAAAAACTGACTTCTCTTCGTGCCCATATTTAACCGACTTCGGCAAACATAAACTGCTTAGGATTGAAGATCATCACATGCCGCTATTATTATTTGGTCAGTAGCCCCTAATATTTATGTAATCAGAGCAGACAGAGACTCATGGGCGGCATAAATAACTCTGACACCAGGTAAAACCACACGATACAAAAGAAAGCAATTTCATTAAATTACTATCATCGCAGTCGCTGAAGCAATACACGCGTTGATTGGGTGTTTAGCTCGTAACTAAGCAGTTATCGTTGCTACTAGCTACAATAAAAAAACATTGCTCAAATAAACGGTAGCGTGTCCGTTGTTCGTGGTTAAACTTTCAAAAGTCATGTGATCTATGGAGGGTGTGAGATAGTTACTTTAATTGATCCTGGTGGTCACCATCAGCATTTATAGAGAAGGTAAAAACATAACATAACATCACGCCAGTAATCCACGAATGGTTAGGCAGAGTTGTAATAGTACGGTCGAACAAGCTATTTGGTTTAGGTACAGTTTAACTAACCCACAAATTACATTGAAAATGTAAACCAAATAGCTTGTTCTACCGTACACCCCACACACATTTCGCCAGTTATGTTTAAGTCCCATGTAATAGGGGGCGAGCCTATTGCCATCAACCGGGCTTAAATCCAGAATCCGTGGCTCCCATCCGAAAAAAAAAAATGATGACGTGACGTACGAGACGTGACGACGTGTCGAAACGAGACGTGACGACGTGACGAGGTACGTGACGTGACGTGATGTTTCGCATCCGAAAAAAAAAAAGAAAAGCCTCCGTGGCTGCTACTTATAAATTCCTGACGGGAAAACTCAATACTACTTTGTCAAACCTAGCAGACACGCAGAGAATGTTTCTGGGTTCGCATTAGAGATCAGATCCCTCGCTGTTATCGCAGTCTATGACAGCTCACTGTTGGACATAGGCGTCTTCAGTTCATGGAACTGCGGGCATTTAGCTACACTTCCTTTAACAAACATGGCCAGCTCACTGCCACTTACTGCCACCTACTCTGCAAGCTATGTGCTTGCAGAGTAGGTAAGCAGATATATAAGTAAGTCGATAAGTCCATAAGTCGATAAGTCCATTTTCCAGATGAAATCATTTTGGATATTATTCTTGGACCCCTCGCTGTACACTTTGAGAAAGAAACAGTTTTGGAGGTTTATACAGAAACTGTCTAAGTCGAAATATTCTCTCAACCATTTTGTTGGTCCTCAACTTATTTAGGTAACATAAAGAAAAATAAAACAGAAAGTAAACAAAAAAAAATGTTTTATTACTTTGACTTACTTTAAGGTACATTTCCAAAGGAGATACCATCGTAAAGTACCATAGCTACACGACTGATTTCTATAACCACTTGCCGCTGTGGTTGACCGGCGACCGCAGTCAGTAACAGGGCGACACGAGATGTTTTAGTATAACTAATCAACAACTCAACCTCTCAACCTCATTGCTGAGGACTTAGACATATTCTGTTGCGCTTTGGGTGAATTTACAAGAACAGCTACTTATAGAATTTGCTATGTCATAAACAGTTAAATTATTTAAATTATAAGTGTGCTACAATATCGCATTGGGTCTAGCCTGTAAGGATATTTGTATGTTTAGAGTAAATAAATAAATGAGTTTCACAATGGTATAAGAGTAGAATAAGGCCAAACAAACGATGGATGGACTGTGTAAAGGATGATATGGCAAGAAAGGAGGTGGCTGATGAGAGGACGAGTCATCAAGAAGTATGGAAGAAGAAGACATGATGCGCCTATCCCAAGTGATTTGGAATAAGGGCAAGATAATTATTAAATGAATTTTACGAAATTGAAGCAGATAAACATACAGATAGACATAGTGTGATTGTCTTTTAGAGTTAAGTTACAGGAACCTTTAAATGAACGTTTATCTACTATAGATTCCTATTACAACGTTGTAACCGCGTCCACCAGACGTTCGTACTGCGAAAGTGACATGATTGCTGCCAACCCCTCCACTCCTGATCGATAAACGTACACTCTGTGAGGTACCTACAGGTGTCGCACGGATGGCAGATATTCTAGATCCTACTCTGATAGTTATATCACGATGAACTCCGTTAACAGGTCCCGCGGAGTGCGTGGTACTGAAAAGCAAAATGAGTCGTGGTCAGAAAAAAAAGTAGTTTATCGGAAGCTACAAGTAATTCCGCTATCGTATTTACAATGTAAATAATTTCTTTTCAGAACAACACGTATACTAAAAAACGTGTTGATGACAATATTCCTTGTGGCTTATTCTATTTTGATGAACTGCATATGAAAAGATTAGATTATTTTCTAGATACTCACTTGTACACTAGTCTATCTGAGGAGCCAATAGTTCCCCAAATCTGTTGACGTTGAGTGGCTACCGTAGTCTGCGCCAGCCTTTCATCCGCGTCAGCCAGCTCATCCACGTCAGGCATAACCACCTCTGGCATCTCGTTTACGTCCACGTCAGCCATATCGTCTCCGTCAGACACGACAGGCACTTCATTGCTGACTACTGCAGCTGTTGCTACCGCTGCTAACATCATCGCAAGAAGTACGCTCTTCATCTGGAATAAAACAAAGATATTGTTTCTCAGGACCAATAGTTCAGTCACACAAAACTTAGTAATAAAAAAGAAAATTACCTTTTTATTATTTTATGTCGGCCTGATTTTGAAAACTCTAAAGTGAACTCCTTTGACGACAGTTTGAGTATAAGCTGTATTCTGAAGGAGCCAGTATTTATAGTGAAATTAGAAAGCAAACGCATTGATAAGATTATAATTTATCTGACTTGTTGCTTTACTAATAAACACACAACGACAATAAATCGGTGTCGAAGTAAAAATAATTAGTGAAATGACACCATTTAAAGTTATCTAGTAGCAGGGGAAGTACTGCTCAGATTTTTGCGAGACATTTTTAATAAAAGTGGCTTTTACTCGCACATTTATATGTTACTAACGGACGTCATGCGGTTTCACCCGCGTAGTTCTCCCGTGGGAGTACAGGGATAAAATATAGCTTATGTTACTTAGTAAAGACGTGGCTTTCTAATGGTGAAAGAATTTTTAAAATCGCTCGAGTAGTTTTAGAGTTAAATCGTAACAAACACAAACAAACAAAAACATGTATTTGACCAATAAAACAAGAATATAAAATATACACTTTTTAAACTGGGAATCCCTTATCATAGATATTCAGATTAGACAGTATAAGGGTGATTCTTCGAGGTGCCTCAAAACGCGGTCACACGGTCTTAATTCCTAACCTATTGAAGATTCCGTCTTAGTACCAAACACAGATTACTCTTTACTTACATATGTGTATAATGTCAACATCAAAACACCTAATTTATAATTATTTATAATGTTTATAAAAATATACATCTAATGTCAAAAACGGGAGCAAAATCGGTGTTCTTCGCTCGTCACACTCGGTTCGCGTTCACGGCAAACTTTGATAACTTTTGTATTCAATTCATAAACATATAATGTTATATATCAAATTAATCGTTTTTAACTATGCATCATAAAAATAGTAAAGCACATTCATTGTATCTTATATTACAATACTTAATAGACATTATGTCTCTGTCACGCGATTTTGCTAGTTTCATGAGCGCGCAACAAAACTACACCTCTCTTCCAAAAGCGCCAACTTGTCGTTTACACATACGTTTTAGCTGCACGGGTACTCTGTAGTATCCCGGCGTCTGAAGGGGAGACATGTACGTTCTTCGCTTCTAAACAATAAAAATACGAGGCAAGTTATTCTTAGAATATTTTCAGGTAGCCATGGTCAAGAAACTTTCATGCGTATATTTTGAAGGTTCATGGTTTATAATTTTTCAAATCATTTTGAATTAAGGAATAAGATAGATCCTCGAGATTATTCCCAAGTACTTTGTTTGTTAATTTGCATATTATAACTTTAATCGTAATCACAAAAATGGAAAAATTTTGTTACTTTCGTGGTTATTTGTCCACGAAAGTCGGCGACTATAGATTTTTTGTGAACCGTTGATGCATTTACTCGATTGTCGTGAAGCTCAAAAGAAAGGTGTTATGTTTTTGTATAAGTATTTATACAGGGCGTCTCACGGTTATGCCACATGGAGGGAAAGTACCTTGAATATTGTAGATGGAACATTTTACTAAAAGAAGACATTATTTGAATTTAAAAAACAATTTAGTTTCCCTCCATGTAGCATACCCGTGGGACGCCCTATATACATGCATGTGTTTCAATTTTTTTCTTGTAACGACTTGTAGAATGTTTTTCTGTTTGTATGTTTTCTCGTAGCCAATTTAACAGTTTAGCCCAAACTGGGCTGTTTTGCGAATTGTATCCCTCTTGCACCAAAATTGAGCACCAAAATTTTAAAAAAGAATATCTCAATAGTTTATGCACCGATTTACTTACAATAAAAATTGTATGTATTATTTTAACAGCGACTTAAATGTGACACATACATTTAATTAATTAGAAAATTACTAAAAAAAAACACCACGAAAGTTACGCGAAGAATACTTTTGGAAGAACTACCCATAAAAGCAATAGTGTACCTACGTCTTTAACAACCAAAACTATAATTTTAGATGATAATACGACTAACAATCTGAACTAAACAATTCAACTAACTTTAGCAGGCCATTGTATGTACGGTCGAACAAGCTATTTGGCTGTCAGTTCAACCCACAAATTACATTGTAAAATGTAAACCAAATAGCTTGTTTGTCCGTACTAAGTAGAACAATAATTTCTTACGTGAATTTTTAATTTTTATACTTATATAATGTTGTTTCTAAAGTTTGTAAAATATGTAATAGAAACTCACTTATAAATCTAACATACCTCTCAAATGTGCCAGTAGAAGCCAGTTCTTTTCAAAAAATGAGCAGTACTTCCCCTGCTACTAGATAACTTTAAATGGTGTCATTTCAGTAGTTTGTTGTGCTTTTGACACCGATTTATTGACGTTATAATTTTATAAATAAAACAACAGGTCAGATAAATTAAAATCTTATCAATTCGTTTACTTTCTAATTTCAGTATAAATACTGGCTCCTTCAGAATACAACTTATACTCACTCTGCCCTCAAAGGAGTTCACTTCAGTGTTTTCAAAATCAGGTTGATATCAAATTAAAAAGGTAATTGGCTTTTTTAAATTATGTTTTGTGTGACTGGCCTATTGGTCCTGAGCAACAATATTATATCTTTGTTTTATTCCAGATGAAGAGCGTATTCCTCTTTGTGTTGTTAGCAGCGGCAGCAACAGCTGCAGTAGTCAGCTATGAAGTGCCTGACGTGGCCGACGGACACGATATGGCTGACGTGGACGTGAACGAGATTCCAGAGATTTATGTGCCTGACGTGGATGAGCTAGCTGATGCGGCTGAGAGGCTGGCGCAGACTGCGGTAGCCACTCAACGTCAACAGAGTTGGGGAACCATTGGCTCCTCAGATAGACTTGTTTACAAGTGCGTATCTAGAAAATAATCTAGTCTTTTCATATAAAGTTCATCAAAATAGAATAATTCACGAGGAACATTGTCATATAGACGTTTTTTAGGTCTACGTGTTGTTCTGAAAAGAAATTTTTACAATGTTAATAGGAAATCGGAATTACTTGTACCTTACGCTAAACTCCTTGTCTTCCTGACCATGACTATTTTTCTTTACAGTACCACGCACTCCGCGGGACCTGTTAACGGATTTCATCGTGATATACGTATCAGTGTGGGATCTAGAATATCTGCCATCCGTGCGACACCTGTAGGTACCTTACAGAGTGTACGTTTATCAATCAAGAGTGGAGGGGTTGGGAGCAATAATGTCATTTTCAGAGTACACACGCCTTGGGGACGAGGTTACAACGTTACAATTGGAATCTATGGTGGATCAACGCTCATTTAAAGGTTCCTGTCACTTCACTATAAAAGACACTTCACATTCACACTACGTCCCAATTTATCTGTTTCAGTTTCGTGAAACTCATTTCATCATCATCTTCTCTTACCCTTATCCCAATTCATTTGTGGTCGGCGCAGCAAGTCTTCTTCTTCCATACTTCTCGATGACTCGTCCTCTCATCAGCCACCTCCTTTCTTGCCATATCATCCTTTACACAGTCCATCTATGGTTTGTTTGGCCTTCCTCTACTCTTATACCATCGTGAAATTCATTTCTTATACTTAAATATGTCGTACCACCCTGTTACTGACTGCGGTCGCCGGTCAACTGCAGCGGCAAGTGGTAATAGAAATCAGTTGTGTAGCTATGGTCTGATATCGTGATGTTATTTTCTTTGAAAATGTAGCTAAAACTAGGGTTTAATAATTAAACAAATATAAAACCATTTTTTTTGTTTACTTTCTGTTTTATTTTCCTTTAAATTGCCACGTCAAGTTCACTACTTCAACGAAATGGTTGAGAGAATATTTCGATTTATTTGACAGTTTCTGCATAAACCTCCAAAGCTGTGTCTTTCTCCAATTGCACAGCGAGGGGTCCAAGAATAACTTCAAAAAATTATTCAGATCTGGAAAATAGACTTAACGAAATAGCTTTGCAAAGTAGGCAAGCAGAAGTGGCAGTGAGCTTGCCATGTTAGCTAAAGGAAGTGTAGCTTCAGATGCCTCCAGCTCCATGAACCGATGACGTATATGTCCACTAGTGGACTGTCATAGGCTGCGTTAAAAGTGCGGGATACCTCACTTTAAACCTGATATAGTCTCTAATGTGAACCCATAAACCTCCTCTGCGCGCCTGCTGAGCATGAGGTCCTGGGTTCGATTCCCAGGTCATGCAAAGTGTTATTGGGTTTTCCCATCAAGAATAGGGAATATGCACGTAATTTTTTCATCACTTAAATCAACAAAATACAGTATTATCAACCCAAGAAAAGTTTTAAAAGTTAAGTTCAACTACTGCTTGTCGCACAAAAATAATATTGAACTCCTGCAATTTTCTATGACAGTTCAAATGTCCGTAGCTGTCGCGGCCATGATGTAACGTCATTATCCACAATCTGCCTTGTTTACATCTATTTTTTTGGCCTTAATAAAATAATTTTACCAATTGTATGTGCTTTAGTCAAGTAAAAATTGCAATAATAATATTATAATAAAATTTTAGTGAAACTTTAAGCACTTTTCAAATTAAAGTGTTTTTTTGAGACAATGAACTTTGACGTCAATACCGGCGTTATCGAGAACGATGCGTTTTGAGAATGCGTTCCGTTTCACCAAAAACATGCTACATAAAACAGTAAATTGTAAAATAAGTGATGTATTAGAAACTAGAACGACTGCCTGTCTGATCTCCACAACCCAGTTAGTACGGGGTTAACGTATTACCCAGACTGACAACCAGTCTTACCAAAGGGTATTATGACAACAGTTAAAGATAATTTGGGATATTATTCTTGGACCCCTGTCTGTGCAATTGTAGAAAGAACCAGCTTTGGAGGTATAGACAGAAACTGTTAAAATCGAAATGTTCTCTCAACCATTTCGTTGAAGTCATAAACTTCACAAGGCGATTTAATGAAAATAAAACAGAAAGTAAACAAAAAAAACATTTTTTATTTGTTTCATTAGTCCTAGTATAAGCTACATTTTCAAAGAAAATACCATCGCAATATCAGACCATAGCTGCATGACTGATTTCTATTACCACTTGCCGCTGCGGTTGACAGGCGACCACAGTCAGTAAGAAGGACGTATTTATGTTTAACAAATGTGTTTCACTATTGGTATATGAGTAGAGGAAGACCAAAGAAACGATGGATGGACTGTGTAAAGTATGATATGGGAAGAAAGGAGTTGTCTGATGGAGGACGAGTAATAGAGAAGTAGGATAAGGCAAGATAATGATGAAATGAGTTTCACAAAACTAAAGCAGATAAATGAGGGCTATCGTTTTTGAGCTCACCAGATGGCGCACTGTAGCGTAAGGTCCAGTCAGTTATTCTATTTAATACTTTATAGTACCAATAACTTCGTACAAAAGTTTATTTTATTACGTATAATAACATAGTGTAAGCTCTAGATACATATTTACAATATTCTTCCTAAAATTAGCCAGCATGAAACATTTGAAAAATAATTCTACCTCCAAGTGATATGGTCTCTAATAAGATCTTATGTTGCTACTTAAAATCTTCAAGTCATAATTAATCAAGAATTGCTCAACCTAGAACACAATCGTGAGTATTAGTATAAATACGTGATAAAAAAGCACGCAACGTGCGAACACTGTAAGACATCTGACATTTCGGAAGACCTTACTCTACACGAACGCCTCTAGCGGCGAATTCATGCGCGATAGCCCCCATTGGTAAGTGGTGTGATAGTCAAGTGTCTTTTCTTGTTAAGTGTCAGGTTCCTTTAAATTAGCGCTGATTCACCATAGATTAATATTGTAATGTTGTAACCGCGTCCCCAAGCCGTGTGTACTTCGAAAGTGACATGATTGCTCCTAACCCCTCCACTCTTGATAAATAAACGTCCATTCTGGTAAGGGCCTACAAGTCTCACACGGATGGCAGTTATTCTAGATCCTACACTGATACTGATATCAGGATGAATTCCGTTAATAGGTCCCGCGGAGTGCATGGTACTGAAAAGTAAAATTAGTCATGGTCAGAAAAAGCAGTTTTTTTTTTTAATTTCTTTTCAGGACAACACGTAGACTAAGAAACGTGTTAGGACAATATTTCTCATGGGTTATTCTATTTTGATAAACTTTATAAGAAACGGCTAATTTCTAAAAAGTATTATTTTCTAGATACGCACTTGTATAAAAGTCTATCTGTGTAGCTAATGATTCCCCAACTCTGTTCAAATGGAGCGGATGCCACAGTCTGCGCCAGCCTCTCAGCCGCGTCAGCCAGTTCATCCACGTCAGTCATAACTACGTCTGGCATCTCGTTTACGTCCACGTCAGCCATATCATCTCCGTCAGCCACGTCAGGCACTTCATTGCTGACTACTGCAGCTGTTGCTGCCGCTGCTAACAACACCACGAGGAATACGCTCTTCATCTGGAATAAAACAAAGATTGTACTTGGTTGGTTGTGGTATTGTTACTCAGGACCAATAGGTAAGTCGCACAAAACAGAATAAAATTAGAAAATTACCTTTTTTGTGAAAATAAACCAGTGAAATGACAGGGAATCAAAACAAAAAAATTACCTTTTTTTGTTAAAAATAACTGTGATTCATTTTAAATAGAACTGACTTTCTACTCGCACATTTATATTGTATTTTAGATTTATAAAGTGAGTTTCTGTAACATATTTTACAAACTTTATAAAAAACGTTAAATAAACATACAAATTAAAAATTTACTTTAAAAAATTACTCTTTTACATCTTACACTTGACTCATCTCATAATCATTTCCCTAACAATTTGAGTAACCGACAGTAGCATAAATGAGGATCGTGTATGAGAAGCCGCTTCCTCTAACTCCTCCTGCTTTGATGGTCGGGATAGCATGCATGGTGGTGCTACTCTATTCGCCTGGATTGATGTGATATCGGTCTGCACCAACGTTGTTGTGGAATTCATTGATAGCGAAAATACGAAATAATTAGAAAGCGATTGTCGTTTCAAGTCCTGATTTGAACATGACAGAAATAAGTATGACAATATAAAAAATACTTACCTTTATTTTTTACTACGTCTTGATGTTCCAAATGCAACAAAATATTATAAAATTCTTCCGAAGATTGTCTTTATATTGTATTAAAAATGATGAAAAGACGATAAGATCGTAATCTTATGTTTTTATCATAATATTGCTAATTGCTTTCACGGCATGTACACACAGTGACAAAAGTTAAATTATAATTATTTTTAACCCTCGCCTCTTAAAGCTGGAATCAGTAACGATAACAGTTTCAATGGGTTTGTCATATCAAAGTATAATGGGTGTAAAAATACCCTTCACAAAGCGAAACGCACTTGTTTTATGGGAATCTTCTCGTTACGGACATAATTATTAGGGGTCCAGGGTTCCAACGTTTTCACAAGTTTTTATGTTATAACTTTTTTTTAAATACCTCTACGACCCATTCAGCACGAGCTTTACGTACTGCCTGAGACACGGAGTATTCCCGATTTGTTAAGAAAACGGTCACCCATTAACCCTGTCCTTGGACTATACATATACAACGTTGATGTAAACTTCCAGTCGCCACCACCCACTTACTAGCTAATACGATACCCCTGCCCGCTTAGCATGACCACCGAAGAAACGAAAGAGAATCGACAAATCTTTTGTTCATCTGTTATTTGGTCGATTCAATGACAGATGAACAAAAGATTTGTCGATTCTCTTTCGTTTCTTCGGTGGTCATGCTAAGCGGGCTGGTAAGGCTCAAAGACAACAGTCTGACTTTCCGGATTCTGGCTACTCGTAACGACTCTCAAAGATCTACAAATGACATCCGGGACCAAAAGCTTAACATGCACGAAAGAAAGCATGGACGATACTAGGTATGTAATGATGGTCCATGGACCGACCTCGGCAAGTACTGCTTAACCTTGACGATCGACACTTGCCGTTGATTAGATATTGATCAATTGACATTTCTTGCTGCCTGTACACTTTATTTTCGTTTTTAAATTCCATGAAAATGTTATTAAGATGAAGCGATAAAGATATCTTATGATCAATCTATCTATTATTAATAGATATCCTAAGAAGATAATATTATCTTATTGTTCTTCAGCTATTTGATCACAATATAAATATAAACACTGCTTTCCTGATAACAATATAAATACTACTTTCCTGATTATACTTTATTGAGTCCACACTCTTTCGAGCTATCATTTGGTACATCACGTCTTACTAAAATTTTAAAGGTGAGAGTTGCAATACAATATAAATACGAGCATCTCACGAAGTATTTTTCTAACATTTCCTGACAAAGACTTAAATTCTGATGTAGTGGACAAAAGCGGTCTACATCATCTTTCTAATGTTTACCTATCCACAAGACGAATTACTGAAATCTTTTGAGCTTTATTCAGAAGGCAGCTCCTTCTGAAAGAAGCAGTATTTAAACTAGACATACCTATAAATATACGATATTTTACTAAGACATTATTTTCTTACTATATTTTAAATGCAAAATTTTGTGAGGATGGACGATTGGATGTGGTTGCGTTTTGTGAGGCCCCTACGTAGACCACCCGGATCGCAGATATCCGGCGTCTCGTCTGCACTGGGATATCTCTTACATGAAAATGACCTGCGACACTGTTCGCCCAGACTTCGTCACTGAAAACACAATATAATTCATTAAAAAAAAATGGGTTGGAAAGGGTATAAAAAAACCCTTAATGGAAAAGCCAAGAGGCACGTGTGTTCTCCCCTTCATTGAGTTTTTTTTTTGTTCTGGACCATACCTGGGAATCTTCCAGTTACGGAGATATTGGTGGACAAAGTTGTTTTTTTTTTAAATCAAGTTTCAAATGTTTCCAATTTATTTGGGGTCGGCGCAGCATGTCTTCTTCTTCCATACTTCTTTGTTACTCATCATCTCAACGTGGGTCCAGTATTGGGTCCAGTATTGGGTCCAGTATTGTGTCCAGTATTAGGTCCAGTATTGGGTCCAGTATTGGGTCCAGTATTGGGTCCAGTATTGGGTCCTTTTGTTCTTATAATAAATGATCATCGTATAGATGTAGCTTGCTCGGTCCTATTACATTATACCCTAAGTTCTATTGTGATGCCTTCAGAAAACTTTTAGTTAATTCTCATAATAAAATATGATATCTTTAACAAACTTAAAAGAAAGTTATTATTAAAGTAACTTATTTCCATAGATGATACAATCTAAGACCTATCTTGAAATGATTATGGAAAAGTGTTAAAAAAACAACGTAATTAGTTAAAATGTATTTATTTACTAAACATAATAAAGTATAGTTACGAGAGAAGTATAGAAGTATAGAAATACAAATGGTTTCCTTGTAACTTTGGGAGCTGACTGTACTGTACAAAAAACAGTTGAAATATATGGTTGACGAAATGGGATTAAATGTATGAAGATTAAAATAGTTACGAGTTGGCACACTTTTTCACTTGTTTCGCACGTCTTTAGTTTAGTTGTCGAAATGGGAAAGTTACGAGATGGGCCGGAGCCTACATATCTTGTTGGTGTTCAAAAATATATCTATTACAAATAAACATCTACATTTTTAACCGAATGCGCCACAGACAACTCCTGAGCACATTTATTTGACATAGACTTGAACTCTATAGTGAAATCCGCGACCTTTAGCTGATCGTATCCTGATTGTGACAGAGGAGTTTTTAATTCCTCCACATAAGATGTACGGGTTTGCGTTCTGTGATGCCCCCAGGCGGGTCACTCGGATCGCAGTTATCTTGCGGTTTGTGCGGATTGTAATATCTCTCTGAAGGAAACGCCCCGCGACGCCTTTCGCCCTGTGCTCGGTACTGGAAACACAAAAAATGCAGATAGTCAGGAAAGTATAGCAAAATGAAGCATCCAAATCCGAAAAGCACCACTAGTCATGGCTAAACTTAAAGCTGCCCGAGCCCTATTTCATGCTGTGAACCTCAATTTCTTGTTAAATCAATTTAACTTTACCACTGATAATGACAGAATATTATTATCGTACAATGTTTTGTTAGCGTATAAGTTCTATCTGTGGATACTAACTTGTACACTCGCTTATCTTTAGAACCGACGGATCCTTGGCTCAGGTTACGTCGAGAGGCTACCGCAGTAGGCTCAGCCACGTCATTCAAGTCAGCCGCGTCAACCAGCTCCTCCGCGTCAATCACAAACACCTCTGGCATCTCGTTCATGTCTATATCAGCTACTTCGTCTCCGTCAGCCACGTCAGGCATCTCCACCGCGTCAGGTACTTCATTGCTGACTACTGCAGCTGTTGCTGCCGCTGCTAACAACACCACAAGGAGTACGCTCTTCATCTGGAAATTTAACATTAGTATTGTGAAATAGCATATTATATATCATATCATAATTCAACAACAAAGAAACGATTGATGGACTGTAATATGGCTAGAAAATATGAGATGCTGACTAATGGAGAAGTTTTGGAAAAGAAGTCATGCTACAGCGAAACCAATATAAAATGATATCTTTATTCCACCATAGGAAGCCAAGAAGAAGAAAAATCAAAAGAAGAAGAATCAAGAAGATCAATTGTTCAAAAATTAAAAAACATATGTTCATTTTAACCCCAAATAAAAGAAAAAAGAAGTGACTTACCTTTCCAATGTTTACTTTGACTTGATGTAAACTCCTTAGACGACAGTGTGAGCATAAGTTGTATTCTGAAGGACCCAGTATTTATAGTGAAAGTAGAAAGCAAATACAAGTGATAAGATTATATCTGACCTACATTTCAGTAATTTTCTTTCACGTATTAATATGACAACTAATCCGTGACGAAGTAAACAACAAGTTATATGACACCGGTTTAATCATAAAAATACTGTTTTTATCTCTTACTCATATGATAACATCAATAACAACGAAAGAGGAAAGATTTCAATGGGACCCCAATATCACAATGATTTGATTATCTATGGGTGTTCCATAGTAAAAACGATCTACAAGCTACCGCACGTCGTAACGCTACGCGCTACGCAGTCTGCTACAACGAGCTACGGCGTAGCACTCTCTGCTCCGATTATTGTGATCTTGATGATATGGTTTTAGGAAGCTTTCGTTCAAGCATGTTCCCCTGTTTGGTTTTAAGAAGTAGGTACTTTTTTGAGGCATCTTTAACCAGTCGTTCATTGCCTGTATAAAGGGTGTAAAAAACCTCTTATCGAAGCCGAAAGGCACTTGTTCTCCCCGTCATTGTGATCATTTTTTTGGTCTACTCCATATCTGGGAACCTTGTAGTTACGGAGTTACTGGGGGTCAAAGTTGCAACTTTTTGACAAGTTTTTTTTTTTAAATACAAGTTTTTAATGAAAGATTTTAACTTTAAACAGCTTCACGACCCCCGTACTATTCAATCTATCAACCAGCACAATGTTTTGAGTGCGTTTACATTAAGTTCCACAACAAAACATGATTTTTCACCCAAAAAAAAAAGTCGTTTCCCAGCAATATTTTTTGCGTAAAGTTACTTAGTTTGATGTACAGAATGCTTGGTTGACGGCTTCGTGATGAGGTTGTTTACACCCTGTAGGTCCTATGATGAATTTCAGTCAAATGTCAAATCTATTTATTTCACAGTTTAGTTTAAATGTGGCTGTCCACTCCCACCACGACACTCCGAGGCAGGGTGCGTGTGAGAGGGTACAGCCATCTTAACACATAATCTAATCTATAGCAATCAAACTGCAATAACAAGAAACGGAAAGATCTCATCGCTTCCTCAAAGTAAAACAAAATTTGCTGTTATTCAGTACAATAAACTATCATGTCAACTTTAAAATAATAGAATAAATAAAAAAAGATATACCGGATGACTTTTTATCACTTTCCAAAAAAAAATGGGTATGTTAGGTGAACGTAGTCGAAGCTAATTAATTAAACCTAGTTTTTTTTTTCTTTTTTCCACAGTTTAGAAAAAAATTGATCTGTCATCAAAAAACGCTACAAATTTTAAGCAAACTTTTCATATTAGAATAAAGAAAGATAAATTAAAAAAACTAAGTATGTCATTGGTTTCTACTCCCTTCACCTATTATACCCATTTTTGTACATTTTGTTCAAAAAACTTATAACAAATTGGATCATCATCATCTGCCTAGCCTTTTCCCACTATGTTGGGGTCGGCTTCCAGTCCAACCGGATGCAGCTGAGTACCAGTATTTTACATGGAGCGACTGCCTATTTGACCTCCACAACCCAGTTCATACTTGGTAATACTTTGGTAAGACTAGTAGTTTAGTAAATTAATTATTTAGTTAATAACAAATTGGATAAAGACACTAAATTACGCAGACACTAAGGCATTATTAAAACACCCACACACACACAAACAATGTTTATATTTAAGGTACTAAATAAATTGTATATTGCTCTGGAAGAGCGGAGTCTTTTAACACAGGCATTACTTGCTTAAAAGGAGGCTCCAATCACCAAGTAATGAAAAATTTTTGGTTAAAAAAAAGTTTTTATAATTTTTTTTTGTTTTTTTTTTGTATAGCAGTTTATCCAACACACAGCAGGATATACTGCCTGATATGTCTTATGACGGATATCATTATCAGTATCTTCACGCTGTGCATCGTATTTTGAACCCCAAGATATAGGCATACTGCTCGATTCTAATTTGAGTATTTGACTAAGGAACTAATCAAACTCTACATAAGGTAAATTGGGATGCAATATTTTTACAAATTATTTATTTTTCAACATAATATCAGTCCAGGTATGTACACTTTTCCAAACGATTCTACCACTTTCTGAAGCCCTCCAAAAATACGATTTGTCAAACTCTTAAAATTAGGTCTCAGCGATATTCTCCTCGTTTGAGCAGATTTTCTAAAACAACCACTATTTCTACTGCCGCTTACTCTCTGGCCTGTACTAATGAATTCAGGTATCGTTGAAGGTGACGACTCCACGCAAAAACTCTTCCGAATATCGAGTAAAGAGGTCCAAATACTGCTTCAACAATGTTAGTCGTATCCTATTGTTGTCTTCCGCTGTGAGCAAGCTTTCTGACACTTAACTTATTATCAAATACTCGTATTGATTGCCGTTCCGTATGATATGCCTATGGCTTCGCTACTTCGCGCTATTGTGGACGTTTTTTAACAATATCTCCGGCAACCACTTATGCCGGACGCTTAAGTCGCTCCTCATCAAAAGCAGATGAACGACAATGTTTAAATTCGTTAAACCAATATCTGAAGTTTTTCACACAAGGTGAAGAGTCCCTATACCAACTTCAATTTTATTTCATAGCATTTTGTCCAAGGAAACGAAACATTTATGGCAATAACATATTTGCGACAAATGAAAACTAATCAAAATAACTAGTCAAAATCAGTCTGCAATATACGTAGGCTGTATACGTAGATGTCAACTTACATATCTGTAAACACGGGTACTTATTCATCGTTACTTCGTTTTTTTTTGTTTTTTTCTGACATTAAAAAGTGCCGTACTGGTCTAAATGAAATAAATGCTTTGAGTTTGAGTTCAGTTCAGGTAATCTAGTACTTAAACCAACCTAAAAAAACCTAATGTGAGACCTAAACTTCAATTACTGAATTCAGATACCATATCACTATCATTAAAACTTATGATATAATTGTTATTGAACCGTAATTAAGTGTCGTATAATTAATTATACACAAATAAAAAAGTAATGAACAGTTAAAAATGTTCGAAAATGTGATTTACATAAAAAATAATATATATCATTGAAAACTAATCCTTCTGTCGTTATCGATCTATCTTGAAATAGTAATGGGAACAGTATATGGAAAAAAACAACGTAATTAATTTAAAATTTATTTATTTATAAAACATAATACAACTTTTATTGTCCATCTTGTTCTTGCAAAAAATATCTACAATACTAAAAAAAAGCTCTAAGTTCCTAACGACATGCGCCCAAGATGACTCCTGAGCACATTATCTGCCATAGACTTGAACTCTATAGTGAAATCCGCGGCTTGGAGCTGATCGAATCCTGATTGTGACAAAGTTGTTTCCAATTCCTCCACTAACGATGGATGGGGTTGCGTTCTGGGAGGCCCCAATGCAGGTCACCCGGATCGCAGTTATCTGGTGATTCGTGCGGACTGTTATCTCCCTCAGATGGACATGACCCGCCACACCGTTCGCCCTGTGCTCGAGACTGGAATCACATCAAATGCAAGTAGTCAGGAAAGTGTAGCAAAATGAAGCATCCAAATCTGAGGAACACCACTATTCCATGGCTAAACTTTAAGCTGCCCAAAGCCTTGTTCATGTTCTGAACCTTAACTTCTTGCTAAATCAACATGACCTTACCTCAAATGATGACCATATTCTCTTACAATGGTGGCGATTTTGTCAATTAGCTTATGTTCTGTCTGCAGATACTTACTTTGACACAAACACATCTGAAGGACCAATGGATCCTTGGCTCAGATTACATCGAGAATCTACCGCAGTCTTTTCAGCCACGTCACTCAAGTCAGCCACGTCAACTAGCTTATCCACGTCTGTCACAAACACCTCTGGCATCTCGTTCACGTCCACGTCAGCCATTTCGTCTCCGTCAGCCACTTCAGGCATCTCCACCACGTCAGGCACTTCATTGCTGACTACTGCAGCTATTGTTGCCACTGCTAACAACACCACGAGGAGTATGCTCTTCATCTGGAATTTTACAATACTATTGTTAAATATCACATCATAATTCAACACCAAAGAAACTATTGATGGACTGTGTGAAAGTTGATATTGCTAGAAAACATGAGATGGCGACTAAGATAGAAGTATGGTAGAAGTCATGCTGTGCCGACTACATATTTTATAAAAATGATATCTTTATTCCAACACAGAAAGCCAAAGGTTTTAATTTCTCCTTTTATCGACTATGCAGGGTGTAAACGGACCCTTCAAAGCCGTCAACCAAGCATTCTGTATATAAAACTCTACGCCAAAAATTAATGCGGGGAAAAGACTTTTTTTTTGGGGTTTATTTTCACATTTTATGGTAAAACTCAATGTAACGCACTCAAAACATTGTGCTGATGCATTTAATAGTAAACGGGTTATAAGTAAAGTTAAGACCTTAAAAGCTCCAACTTTTTCACTTTTTTTTTAAATACTTTAAAAAAAATGTGAAAAAGTTGGAACTTTGACCTTCTATCTCCCCGTAACTAGAAGGTTCCCATGTATGCCCCAGAACAAAAAAGAATCGCAATGACAGGGAAAATAAGTGCCTTTCGACTTAGTTAAGGGTCTATTTACACCATTTATTTAGGATCAATTATTGTTCAAAAAGGTCTATATTCATTCTAAGGCCGAAATAAAAAAAAAAAGAAATGACTGACCTTTCCAACGTTTACTTTGACTTGATTTGAACTCCTTAGACGACAGTGTGAGCATATAGGTAGTATTCTGAAGGAGCCAGTATTTATAGTGAAAAAAGAAAGCCAATGCATTGATAAGATAACATATGACCTACATTTTCAGTCATTTACTTTCACATAAATCAAAAAAAAAACATCGTTATATTAATATGACAACTAATCAGTGACGAAGTAAACAACAAGTAAGATGACACCGATTTAACTGTAAAGATATTGTTTGTATCTCTTACTCATGCGATAATAACAATAAAGGAGAATGTTAACGAAATATTTGAATGTGACGTGAAATTATTTGTTTATCCTTTCTGTGTTGCATAGTGGGGATGATCTTCAAGCTAGCGCGTATCATAACGCTACGCAGTCTGATACAATGAGCTACGGCATAGCACACTCTACTCCAAATTCGATGATATGGTTTCGTAAAAGATGATCATTTTTTATTGCATCTTGTAGTTAGTAAATATTTTTATGGACATTACGTAGGGCCCATTTAAATTTCAAATTATGTTTATTTGAGCCAAGAATTTATCATTTTGTCCCTACTACAGGGTTATATAAGATAGATAAGTTGATACTATATGTACACTCATCTGTTTTCTTATTATAATATGTATTAAACCCAAAAGCAACAGATAGGTAATTTAATTACAAACACACTGCGGCGCGACGTTCGTTATAATTCGGAAACATGAAGATTATCGAAGCGCATATAGTTTCTGGTTCTATTACGCGTTTACAGTATTTTTCAATAGAAAACGTATGTCATGCTTCTTCTCAGTTTTGTTTTCCATCGGCTGATTGAACTCTCGGAGGTGAAAGTTATTTTTTTTTAATGATATTACCTGTTGGGACCCAGGATAGATCATTGATCAGTTGCAACTATACAGGGTGTACGAAACCTCTTAACGGAGCCGAAAGGCACTTACTCTCCCCGTCATTGCGATATTTTTTTGTTCTACACTATACCTGGGAACCTTCTAGTTACGGAGATATTGGGGGTCAAAGTTCCAACCTTTTGGCAAGTTTTTTTAAATACAAGCTTTAATTGTAAGATTTTTACTTTAAACACCTCTATGACCCCCGTACTATTCAATCCATTCATCAGCACAATGTTTTACGTGCGTTACATTGAGTTCTACAACAAAACATGATTAATCACCCCAAAAAAAAATCGTTTCCCAGCAATAATTTTTGCGTAAAGATACATAATTTGATCTACATAATGCTTGGTTGACGGCTTCGTGATGAGGTTGTTTACATCCTGTATATGTCATAGTTTATGAACGAAAGCAAATTTTGTCCATAAACTTTGACAATGCCAAAAGAATACGTGGTCACGTGAGCGAAGCCACGGCACAGCTAGTCAAACTTAAACAAAACTTATTTCCATAGATGATACAATCCAAGACTTCCAACACAACTTTGAACACCACGAGGAGTATGGTCTTCATCTGGAATTATAACATCACTTTTGCTAGATACCTTAACAAATACCTCAACATTATTCAAGAAGTATAATTCCGCATGAAAAATTACAACCGCCTTAAATGACTAAGCATAATTTATTTATATGAAACGTTAAAATTTTGTTATTATAATGTTATAATTGTTGCCATGATTCTACCCCAGCAAGCCAAAATATTTAATTTTATCATTTTATCGACAACGTTTCTAGTTTATTCCTAGGCCGAAATAAATAAAGTCACATACCTTTCCAACGTTTACTTTGACTTGATTCAAAAAACTCTAAAGTGAACTCCTTATAGGACAGAGTGAGTATAAGCGCTATTCTGTAGGTGCCAGTATTTATAGTGAAACTCTAGTGATAAGATTATAATTAACTGACCTACATTTCATTACATTCACATAATAATATAGCAACTAATCAATGACAAAGTAAAGAACAAGTTAGATTACACCTATTTAATAATAAATGTACTTTTTGTATCATTTACTTTTGCGATTATATCAAAATCAATAAAAACAATAGAGGAAAACGTTTCAAAAATAATGGGACGCCAATATCATAATTATTTGATTATCCATGGGTGTTGTATAGCGTAGAGGATCTACAGGCTAGCGCATGTCGTAACGTAATGCTACGCGCTACGCAGTCTGCTACAACGAGAGAACAAGAGAGAGAGAGCGAGAGAGGGCGAGTGCGAGAGACAAGCATCGGTGTTCCTCGCTTGGCTGTACAGTATCGCACTCGCCCTGCCTCGGAGTGTCTCGGTTTGAGCTTACAGCCACTTTGACATATCATATAGACCACTGAAGTCAATAAACTGCAGCAAGATGTAGCCTGTATATATGTCTTATTATGGATATCATTCAACCAATATTCAGTTAAAAATGTTTTTTTAATACAATAACATAACAAACATGTTGTGTGTGACAGAAGAGTTAGTAGTCAATGGACCACTAACTTTTCCGTAGTTATCGATCTATCTTTAAATGGCAATGGAACAGTACTTGGAAAAAAATAATGTAATAAGTTTAAAATGTATTTATTTATAAAACATAATCAAATATATATCAACCATCTTGTTCTTGCAAAACATCTATAATACTTAAAAAACTTTAAATTCCTAATGACATGCGCCCAAGACGACTCCTGAGCACATTATCTGCCATAGACTTGAACTCTATAGTGAAATCCGCGACCTGAAGCTGATGTTAGCCTGATTCTGACTACAGAGGCTCCAATTCCTCCAGACACAATGGATGGGGTTGCGTTCTGTGAGGCCCCCATGCGGATCACCCGGATCGCAGATATCCGGCGGCTCGTGTTAACTATTATATCTCTCCTTTGCACACGCCCCGCGACGCCGTTCACCCTGTGCTCGCCACTGGAAACACAACAAATGCAGATTGTCAGGGAAGTATACGGTAGCAGATTTAATGCTCCGAGGAGCACCACTAGTCATGGCTAATGTTTAGGCGGGAGCCCTATTTCGTGTTATGAACTTTAATTTCTTTCTATATCAACACGACCTTACTTTATTCTCTTATACAACGGAGGCTGTTTTGTTAGTTAGCAATGTTTGAATGTGGTTACTTACTTGTGCAGCCGTACATCTGAAGAACCGATGGATCCTTGGCTCAGGTTACGTCGAGAGGCTACCGCAGTCTCTTCAGCGTCGTCAGTCAAATCAGCCGCGTCAGCCAGCTCATCCACGTCAGTCACAAACACCTCTGGCATCTCGTTCACGTCCATGTCAGCCATTTCGTCTCCGTCAGCCACGTCAGGCATCTCCACCGCGTCGGGAACTTCATTGCTGACTGCAGCTGTTGCTACCGCTGCTAACAACACCACGAGGAATACGCTCTTCATCTGGAATAATAACATTACTGTTGTGAAATACCATGTTAAATATCACATCACAATTCAACACCAAAGAAACGATTGATGGATTGTGTGCCAAATAGATAAGTATGGGAGAAGAAGTAATGCTGCGCCGGCCACAAATAAAAATGATATCTTGTTCCACCACAGGAAGCCAACAACTTTTCATTAATTTTTTTATCAAAAATGTCTCTAGTTCATTCCTAGGCCAAAATAAATAAATAAAGTCACTTACCTTTCCAATTTTTACTTTGTCTTGATCCACAAAACTCTAAAGTAGAGGATTGCAGTGTGAGTATAAGTAGTATTCTGAACGAGCCAGTATTTATAGTGAAATAAGAAAGCCAATGCATTGATAAGATTATATCTGACCTACATTTCGGTAATTTACATTCAGACAATAATAAGAGAACTAAACGGTGACAAAGTAAACAACAAGTTAATTGACACCGATTTAATTATAAAAATACGGTTAGTTTCTCTTTCTCGTGCGATAACAATGGTAGAGGAAAATGGATTAAAAATAATTTCAACGGGACGATATCATAATTTGATTATCCATTGGTGTTGTAGAGCGTAGCGTATTTATTGTAAAAACATGAGTAATGCATCATCACTGTCACTATCATCACTATCACTATCATCACTATCACTATCATCACTATCCCTACATATTATAAAACAAAGTCGCCCGCGTCTGTCTGTCCCTATGTATGCTTAGATCTTTAAAATTTTTATTTTTAGGATTTTGATGCGGGGTTTTTTAATAAATAGCGTGATTCAAGAGGAAGGTTTTAGTATATAATATGCGGGCGAACGAAGCCGTGGGCATCAGCTAGTCAAATTATATGTGCAAGGTCTTAAAATATCATGTAGATCTGCATGTGTTGCCATTTATGGCGTACAAAATAACATATTTTTGGTTTAGAATAAACCATAAAAAAAATCGAGTCTACACAGTAAACTATGAAATTAATAAACTACCTACAAGCTAGCAAACATCCTGACGCTACGTGATATACAGTCTGCTACCACGAGCTACGGTGGGCGTCTTTCGGCTGAAATGATGAAGCCTTAATAATACCATCATAATACTTTTTGATGTGTTTGTCAACTCGAATCAAATTTTACAGTTTCGGGTAGCTTGATGTGCTAGCGTCTGACATTGACGTTAGGGCTCAAACCCACCGCGACGCATGGTGTGCACGGGCACGCGGCGCATTTTAGCTGCGTGGATTCATTTGTTTGACAACGTGAGTCTACGTTTTCACTGCAGTACACGTGTGTGGCCCACCACGGCGCACGAAGAGGCTACACACGTGTTTTTATCAAGACTTCTACGTGTATAGTGTGTACCGCATGCACACCGTGCATGGCGTTGACAGCGTTGAGCTATGTGAGCGCCTTATTCGAGCAAGCCACGCATGTACTAATGACGTCAATTCACGCATAGCGTGTCCGTGTTTGCAGTGGACACAATCACATACATTTTCTTGCAATGCGAAGCTTAACACACGTGCGTAGCCTATTCGTGCGCCGCAGTGGGTATGCGCCTACGCAACACCGTGCGCTTATGCTAGGGTCTCTTATCATGAGTTTGCAGTGTCTGTTTTCCATGTGTATCTATCTACTTTGATCCGAAATCAATTATTCTTCTTCTTCATTTTAATGTTTCTTATATTTAATCAAATAAATAAATATCGTACACACACCGCCATCTAGTACCAGACTAAGCAACGAGGCTTGTGTCGTGGACACCAGATAGTTAGTTGATATACTACATAAATACTTTTTGTTTGTAAATACAGCCTTATTATACATATAAACATCCATGACTCGGAAACAAATGTCAATGCTCATCACACAAATATTTACTCCGTATATTGAGATTCGAACCCGGCACCCTAAGGCAGCCTCACTACCGCTGCGCCATTTGGGTCGTCAGAATATATGAGCTACGACAGCGGCTTCGGATAAGGCCATTAAAGTGCAGGAGGAATTACACAAAGGATCTACAGGCTAGCGCATGTCGTAAAGTAATGCTACACGCTACGCAGTGTACTACAACGAGAGAAAGAGAGAGAGAGCGAGAGAGGGCGAGTGCGAGAGACAAGCATCGGTGTTCCTCGCTTGGCTGTACACTATCGCACTCGCCCTGCCTCGGAGTGTCTCGGTTTGAGTTTACATCCACTTTGACTTATCATCTAGACCACTGAAGGCAATAAACTGCAGCAAGATGTAGCCTGTATATAATTATGTCTTATTATGGATATCATTCAACCAATATTCAGTTAAAAATGTTATTTTAATACAATAACATGTTGCGTGTGACAGAAGAGTTAGTAGTCAATGGACCACTAACTTTTCTGTCGTTATCGATCTATCTTGAAATGGCAATGGAACAGTACTTGGAAAAAAATAATGTAATAAGTTAAAAATGTATTTATTTATAAAACATAATCAAATATATATCAACCATCTTGTTCTTGCCAAACATCTATAATACTTAAAAAACTCTAAATTCCTAATGACATGCGCCCAAGACGACTCCTGAGCACATTATCTGCCATAGACTTGAACTCTATAGTGAAATCCGCGGCCTGTTGCTGATCGTATCCTGATCGTGACAAAGGAGTTTCCAAGTCCTCCACCCACGACGGATGGGGTTGCGTTCTGTGAGTTCCCAATGCGGGTCACCCGGATAGCAGTTATCCGGCGGTTCGTGCGGATTGTTATATCTCTCACATGGTAATGACCCGCGACGCCGTTCGCCCTGTGCTCGCCACTGGAAACACAACAAATGCAGATAGTCAGGAAAGTATAGCAGAATGAATGCTCCGAGGAGCACCACTTGTCATGGCTAAGGTTTAGGCGGGAGCCCTATTTCGTGTTATGAACTTTAATTTCTTTCTAAATTAACACGACCTTACTTTATTCTCTTATACAACGGAGGCTGTTTTGTTAGTTAGCAATGTTTGAATGTGGATACTTACTTGTACAACCGTACATCTGAAGAACCGATGGATCCTTGGCTCAGGTTACGTCGAGAGGCTACCGCAGTCTCTTCAGCGTCGTTAGTCAAATCAGCCGCGTCAGCCAGCTCATCCACGTCAGTCACAAACACCTCTGGCATCTCGTTCACGACCATGTCAGCCATTTCGTCTCCGTCAGCCACGTCAGGCATCTCCACCGCGTCGGGCACTTCATTGCTGACTGCAGCTGTTGCTGCCGCTGCTAACAACACCACGAGGAATACGCTCTTCATCTGGAATAATAACATTACTGCTGTGAAATACCATGTTAAATATCACATCACAATTCAACACCAAAGAAACGATTGATAGTTTGTGTGCCAAATAGATAAGTATGGGAGAAGAAGTAATGCTGCGCGAACACGGCCACAAATAAAAATGATATCTTGTTCCATTACAGGAAGCCAACAACTTTTCATTAATTTTTTATCAAAAATGTCTCTAGTTCATTCCTAGGCCAAAATAAATAAATAAAGTCACTTACCTTTCCAATTTTTACTTTGTCTTGATCCACAAAACTCTAAAGTGGAGGATTGCAGTGTGAATATAAGTAGTATTCTGAACGAGCCAGTATTTATAGTGAAATAAGAAAGCCAATGCATTGATAAGATTATATCTGACCTACATTTCGGTAATTTACATTCAGACAATAATAAGACAACTAAACGGTGACAAAGTAAACAACAAGTTAATTGACACCGATTTAATTATAAAAATACGGTTAGTTTCTCTTTCTCGTGCGATAACAACGGTAAAGGTAAATGTGTTAAAAATAATTTCAATGGGACGATATCATAATTTGATGTTTGATGTTTGAATGATTTGATCCATGGGTGTTGTATAGCGTAGCGTATTTATTGTAAAAACATGAGTAATGCATCATCACTATCACTATCATCACTATCACTATCATCACTATCACTATCATCACTATCACTATCATCACTATCACTATCAGCACTATCATCACTATCACTACATATTATAAACAAAGTCGCCCGCGTCTGTCTGTCCCTATATATGCTTAGATCTTTAAAACTACGCAACGGATTTTGATGCGGGTTTTTTTAATAGATAGAGTGATTCAAGAGGAAGGTTTTAGTATATAATATGCGGGCGGACGAAGCCGTGGGCATCAGCTAGTCAAATTATATGTGCAAGGTCTTAAAATAACATGTAGATCTGCATGTGTTGCCATTTATGGCCTACAAAATAACATATTTTTTGTTTAGAATAAACCATAAAAAAATCGAGTCTACACAGCAAACTATGAAATTAATAAACTACCTACTGCTAGCATACATCCTGACGCTACGTGTTATACAGTCTGCTACCATGAGCTACGGTGGGCGTCTTTCGGCTGAAATGATGAAGCCCTAATAATACCATCATAATACTTTTTGATGTGTTTGTCAACTCGTAACCTTTCATGTCCTTTACTTTTGGCAAATAAATAAGTTAACAAAATCGACATCTTTCTGTTTCCTCATCAACTTTTGACTGATTTCCGTAATAAGACTTACACAGGCAAAGAACGATTGGTTTGCTAGAATGCCTCAACAAAAGGTACCTACTCCTCAAAAAAACTGGTGAACATCGACTATTGTTTACTAAAACCATGTCATCGAGATCACAATAATTGGAATAGAGTGTGCTACGCCGTAGCTCGTCGTAGCAGACTGCGTAGCACGTAGCGTTACGACATGCGGTTGCTTGTAGATCCACTATACAGCACCCATAGTATTCTAATAATTATGATATTGGGGTCCCATTAAATTATATTTTTGTAAGTATTTTCCTTTATCGTTGTTATTGATGTTATCGTACAAGTAAGGGATACACACAGCTTATCTTTATAATTAAATCGGTGTCATCAAACTTGTTGTTTACTTCGTCACTGATTAGTTGTCATAGTGAGTGTAAATTACCGAAATGTAGGTCAGATATAATCTTATCTTAGTTTGCTTTCTAATTTCACTATAAATACTGGTGGTTCCTTCAGAATACAGCTTATACTCACACTGTCCTCAAAGGAGTTCAATTTAGAGTTTTGTGGATCAAGTCAAAGTAAACATTAGAAAGGTAAGTGACTTTATTTTTATTTGTTTCGGCCTATGAATTAACTGGAGACATAGTCGAGAGCAGCGGTGGCCCAGTGGTGGCGGCCCCGACTTACGAACAGTAAGTCGTGGGTTCGCTAGGCGCATTACTTTGTGTAATTTATTTCATCACCACTGCTCTCAAAACGGTGAAGGAAAACATCGTGAGGGAACCGGCATGTCCTAGAACCAAAAATTCGAAGACATGTGACATCTACCAATCCACACTGGGCCCGCGTGGTGGATTATAGCCCATTCCCTCTCATTGAGAGGAGGCCGTGTCCCAGCAGTGGGAATATTATAGGCTGATGATGATGATGATAGTCGATAAAAAGGGAAAGAAAAACCGTTGTCGTCCTGTGGTGGAATAAGATATCATTTTTTATATGTGGTCGACGCAGCATTACTTGTTCTCCCATACTTCTCTATTTGGCACACAATCCATCAATCGTTTCTTTGGTGTTGAATTATGATGTTATTATTCCAGATGAAGAGCGTATTCCTCGTGGTGTTGTTAGCAGCGGCAGCAATAGCTGCAGTCAGCAATGAAGTGCCTGACGTGGTGGAGATGCCTGACTTGGCTGACGGAGACGAAATGGCTGACATGGACGTGAACGAGATGCCAGAGGTGTTTGTGACTGACGTGGATGAGCTGGCTGACGCGGCTGATTTGACTGACGACGCTGAAGAGACTGCGGTAACCTCTCGACGTAACCTGAGCCAAGGATCCATCGGTTCTTCAGACGTACGGCTGTACAAGTAAGTATCCACATTCAAACATTGCTAACTAACAAAAAAGGCCCCGTTGAATAAGAGAATAAAGTAAGGTCGTGTTGATTTAGAAAGAAATTAAAGTTCATAGCACGAAATAGGGCTCACGCCTAAACATTAGCCATGACTAGTGGTGCTCCTCGGAGCATTCATTCTGCTATACTTTCCTGACTATCTGCATTTGTTGTGTTTCCAGTGGCGAGCACAGGGCGAACGGCGTCGCGGGTCATTACCATGTGAGAGATATAACAATCCGCACGAACCGCCGGATAACTGCTATCCGGGTGACCCGCATTGGGAACTCACAGAACGCAACCCCTTCCGTCGTGGGTGGAGGACTTGGAAACTCCTTTGTCACGATCAGGATACGATCAGCAACAGGCCGCGGATTTCACTATAGAGTTCAAGTCTATGGCAGATAATATGCTCAGGAGTCGTCTTGGGCGCTTTCGGTTCATAATTTAGATTTGTTTTTGGTATTGTAGATATTTTTGCAAGAACATGATGTACGATATATACTTTATTATATTTTATAAATAAATACATTTAAACCTATAGTATTGTTTTTACTAATTGTCATTTCATTAAATTTCTTTAAAATTAGCTTTCAAGTAAAGCTACACGTATGTGCTAGTAGAATGAAAATAAAACTCAAACACAGACACACACACACGTATACTCTTTTTACATCGTTTTTAGGGTTCCGTAATCCTGACAAGGTACCCTTATAGTTTCGTCATGTCTGTCTGTCTGTCCGAGGTTTTGCTAAGAGACCGTTATTACTAAAAAGCTGTAATTTTGTAGAGGTGTGTATATCAATATCGCCGACAAAGTGGTAAAATAAAATTTTGGAAAATATTTTTTTTTAGGGTAGCTCCCCTACATGTGAAGTGGGGATATATTTTTTTTCGTTTTCGCTTTTCGTTTAACCCATCGTGTGGGATATTCTTGAATAGGTCTTTTAAAATTTCTTAGGAGTTGCTAAAACTACTTTTTGATTTAATGCTCCATTTACGAAATATTAAAGTTTAAAGTGCAAATTTTCGTTCCAGTACGGCGTCCCCCCCTATTACATGGGACTTAAACATAACTGGCGAAATGTGGGTGTAGGTACTATTGGGTACACCTCAGCCCAACTTTTCGGGGATTACAGGCGTTATGTTATGTTATGTTAAAATAAATGTATAGCTAATATTTGTATAGGATATTACAACTAAAAAGGGGAAAATAAAAAAGTCGGTGGCAAAGAAACTGAATCAAACACACAGCAGTCACCGACTTCTGAAACCAAAGTTATTTTTCACTTTGTTGTGTTTTTGAAGTCGGTTTTATTTAATGCAAAAAAGGTTTTTATGTTCTGAACAAGTTAAATCTTCCAGCAACACGCACTGGGCTAACTGGGAAGATACAATTTATTCTGTGTTTGCAATAAGCAAATCAGTATCATCCATAAATAATTATGAATTATTAAAAATGTTATATTATGTGAAACGAATACTTATAATTTAATACCAACGTACGGTCGAACAAGCTATTTGGTTTACAGTTTAACCCACAAATTACATTGTAAAATGTAAACCAAATAGCTTGTTCGATCGTACATATAGCCAGCTCATCAAACTACATACTACAATCTGTTAAATTTCTTTAATTGATTTTCTACTTTATCACTAAAGCATTAGGTTCAAGGTCAATTTTACAGTTTCGGGTAGCTTGATGTGCTAGCGTCTGACATTGACGTTAGGGTGCAATGGGTACGGGCACGTGGCGCATTTTAGCTGCGTGGATTCATTTGTTTGACAACGTGGGTCTACGTTTCCACTGCAGTACACGTGCGTGGCCCACCGGCGCACGGAGAGGCTACACACGTGTTTTTATCAAGACTTTACGTGTATAGTGTGTACCGCATGCACACCGTGCATGGCGATGACAGCGTTGAGCTATGTGAGCGCCTTTTACGAGCAAGCCACGCATGTTCTAATGACGTCAATTCACGCATAGCGTGTCCGTAGTTTGCTGTGGATACAATCTCATACATTTTCTTGCAAATCGAAGCTTAACACACGTGCGTTGCCTATTCGTGCGCTGCAGCGGGTATGCTCCTACGCAACACCGTGCGCTTATGCTAGGGTCTCTTATCATGAGTTTGCAGTGTTTGTTTTCTATCTGTATATATCTACTTTGATACGAAATCAATTATTCTTCTTCTTCATATTAATGTTTCTTATATTTAATCAAATAAATAAATATCGTACACATAGCGCCATCTAGTTACACACTAAGCAACGAGGCTTGTGTTGTGGACACCACATAGTTAGTTGATATACTACATAAATACTTTTTGTTTGTAAATACAGCCTTGTTATACATATAAACATCCATGACTCGGAAACAAATGTCAATGCTCATCACACAAACATTTACTCCGTATACTGAGATTCGAACCCCGGACCCTAAGGCAGCCTCACTAACGCTGCGCCATTCGGGTCGTCAGAATATATGACGTACGACAGAGGCTTCGGATAAGGGCATTAAAGTGCAGGAGGAATTGCACAAAGGGCTAGAGCAGGAAGATCGCTTGTGTGGCTCAGCACAGTACTTTGTACCTGCAACGGTCCACCTGATTGCTTTGTTGGTAAAAAAATCCAGGCGAACGTTGCAGTTGGTGGTCCAGTAAAAGCCCAACAATTCGAAATAGTAAGCTGAAGAGAGCTGTTTAAGAGACATAGTTTTATTCGAGCTGCACTAGGACTTCTTTTGTTCGTCAAATAGTTGACTCGTAATAAGTGACTGAGGCCGATGACCTGGTGAAGGTTGCGGGAATGCATTGGATGCTAGTCGCACGGGACCGGTCAATGTGGCGACACTTGGGGGAGGCCTATGTCCAGCAGTGGACGTATTTCGGCTGAAATGATGATGATGAAGTGACTGAGGATAGTAAACCAACGTGACGAGCTTGATTATTGATAAAAAAAAGCGAACAGGAAAAAACATTTAATCAAAACAACATGATGGATTTAAATCAAATTCTTATGCTTAAATAGCACCAACATGGTACATCGAATGACTCCTAAGTCAATTGACTCTTGCAGTTTATCGTCCATATAATTCGATCTGGTAGTGGTAGCCGCGGCTTCTAGCTGACTGAAGCCTGATTGTGACGGAGCTACTTCCAACTTCTTCAGCTCTTACATTCGATGTCAGACCATGAGTTTTTTCCCGTGACACCTGGAACCAGACCGCGCGGTTCGCGTCTAGGTCGTCTCGTCACCTCTGTCTGGGCCAGCCTTGGCTGCGCCGTCTATAACACCCATTGTGTGGAAACTTTTGCCCAGCTGTCATTATGCATCACCGGCCAATCCTATTTTAGCCTGCTGCAGCCTTCTTGCCAACGTCTACAATGCCCGTATCGCAACGTGGTGTTTCGAACTCTGTCTTTTCTTTTGACACCCAGAATGCTGCATTCCATTACATTGAACTTTGGCAAACTCCTAGGCGGAACCTCTTGGCCATGGGCAGGATGCACATGTGGATGTGTTTCCGCTTGAGGGAGATCAGAAGACACCCTTTATTAGAGTTTTCACGGACCATTTCCTTTTTACTTGAAAAAAACCAGGGCATTAATATGATAATATCAGGTTATAAACTATCTGAGTGCTAAATTTCATCCAAATCCGTTCGGTTTTTTTTTTTTTTTTTTAATTTTTCAAATACAAACTTTCGTATTTATAATATTAGTGTGACTACAATGTTCACTTTAGTCACTAACAGAGCCATTTTTATCATCATCGGCTTCAGCAGCCTGTTCTTGCTTATAATACCGGTATTCTGGCTTCAACTCCCACATGTTCTTGTGTGGATTCTTGTAGTTATAGTTACATACTTCTTTCAAGATCTCTTTCAGATACACAATGGGTTGTTTGGTAATCTGTTACAAAAACAAAGGAAACTTTTTATTGCACAATATACATAGAATATTCATTATTCTAAACCATTTTTATACAGGGTGTTTGGCTTATAGACCGACACAACTTTTCCAGGGATTTGGGAGGTCATTAGCTAGGTTACATATGTTGTTTTTGTAAATGAAAATAATTCCCAAAATGTATCCTTTAATTCCAAATAACTTTTTCGTTTGTGGGTGTAATGGCACAAAATATCTATATATAATAGTATCTTTGTTTGATAGAAGAGGTATCAAGAATTTTTTTAACGAGCTACCAAAGTTATTTTCTTTGTTAAATGTATGAAATTTTACAACTTCTAAATTCATTATTAAGCAAAAACTAAAAGCCATTTTGAACTTAGCTTTATTTTAAAAAGTTCTTTAGTTGATACCCTTTCTAACGGTATGCTACATGTGACAAAAAACAATTCATTAAGTAGTCAAAATATTAGTTAGGAGAGTCAGGGTTAAGAAAAGATTTATGAAGGTTATTATGTTTTATACATATATAAACATATATAAACTAAAGTTATAAATTTTGTTCAAATTTGGTTCAAATTAACCCATTATTATTTATTTTGTGCCATTACACCCACAAAACGAAAAAGTTATTTCAAATTAAAGGAAGTGTTTCGGGCATATTTTCAAATAAAAAAAAAAAACATATGTAACCAACCGTGACATTTGAGACATAGCATGTATGGGTAGACCTAGCTAATGACCTCCCAAACCCCTGGACCTCCACAACCCAGTTAGTACCGGGTAATACGATACCCCTTGGTAAGACTGGTTGTCAGACTTTTTCGGCCTCTGACTACCTAACGACTGTCAAAGACACGTATTCCTCAAATATATTATAGCAAAATGGTTTATATATCTAGCATTTGTAAGATACACCTACAAGACAAAAACTAAACTTCCTCCTGCAAATATTTTCTCAGTTAGCAACATACCTTGTGTAAGTCTTTAATGTTGTAATACTGATGCTTCTCAAATAAAGCAAACAGTATGTCGAGAACTACATCTTTATCAGCCCTAACTCTCTTATCTGCAACTGTCTTTTTCTTCATGTAGTCAATCTGCAACAAATAGTATTATCATCATCATCATCACCCACGGCCCTACTTCACCCACTGGTGGGTATAGGCTGTTGTAATTTTTGTTTAATAGAATTTTATGTCGTTGAATTACTGGCAGTTTTTAAGTCTATGGTCTTTAAAAAGCTTAATGATGTTAGGAAGGTTTTTTGAATATAAGACAGAAAGTTGAGTCAAGTGAAAAGGAAATTTTGGTATTGTGATGTGATTTATTTTGGAGCAGTTTATTTTGTTGTATGGGTTTTAAATAAAAATGTATAAAGGGTTTTGATGAGATTCATAAATTCAATGTGAAGTTTTAGAGTTTACTTATTGAAGGATCCTACACTCTCACAATATGATGGTAAGAAATCTAACCAGATTTTAATATAGGCCTCTTTTTGTGCCAAGCTACACGCTCTTGTGCCAGCCTGATCCAGGATATTCCCGCAGTGGCAACAATATGGTCTGCCCATACTCGCCGCTGGACAACCAACACTTCTCTTTCCATTCCTCGGACGCCACTCAAATAGACAAATAGTATGTCAATGGTAAATTCTTACTTCTTTTTTTTTGCGTTGGCGAATGCTACTACTGTAAAACGGGGCTACTCGGGACACATTTTGCAAAAATCTTGTTTATATCGCATAAAATGCAATGGTAAAAAAATTATTTGGGTCTTGGAGAACCCCTTACTTATGCAGATATACGTTTGAAGTAACTACTTACAACAGGAACTGAAAAAATAAATAAAAATGAGTCTGTCCCAAATATCGCATATTTGAGGCTATTATGGACAGCAATGGAAAACGGATATGTAATCTATATTATGAGCCAAAACAGTCACTTTGAACAAGTCCATCGATATTTAGGACAAAAAATAAATAAATATCGCTAGACATTACACACAGCGCCATCCAGTGCCACACTAAGCAACGAGGCTTGTGTCGTGGACACCAGATAGTTGATATACTACTATATACTATATAGATACTTTTTGTTTGTAAATACATACTTATTATACATATAAACATCCATGACTCGGAAACAAATGCCCATGCTCATCACACAAAAATTTGCTCCGACCGGGATTCGAACCCGGGACCCTAAGAACGTAAGGCAGCCTCACTACCAATGCGCCATTCGGGTCGACTAACTAAAATAACTAATACCTACGCTAGAAAACCTACCTGCCAACCTTTCCAATCCCCCCAACCTACCTTTCCAATGTTTACATTGACTTGATCCACAAAACTCTAAAGTGAACTCCTATAAGGATAGTGTGAAATTAAGCTGTATTCTGCATAAACCAGTATATAAGTAACCAGTATATATTATAAGTGTATTGATAAGATTATATTATCTGACCTTCATTTCGGTAATTCACACCCACGTAACATTAATCAGTGACGAAGTGAACAACAAGTTCTAACTTGTCTATGACACCGATTTGATAATAAAGATAATGTTTTTGATAATATTTATAGGAAGCGGTGAGCTACGGCGTACATTCGACTAAGATAACTAGAACGCTTTGTGAAACTGTCATTAACCTGTTTACATGTTTAGTTGTGAAAAGTTGTTTTTTTTTTTAAACATTAACCAACCGTTCCTTGATCTCCTCTTCGTTGTATCCTCTAATGGTTTTATTCTGAATATTAATCAAGTGTCAAATCTTTTATTCTACAGTCTATTTTCACACGTCATCTAAAGCAGTGTAATCAATAAAACATATTGCAAACTCACCCACTCTCTCTCACACACAAATATACAATATTGGGAGATGATTGAAACGTACGTTATTCTTGTTATAGATACAAGTTTATTTCTCAGCAAATTGATACCTATAGTTTCAATAGCCAAGCGTAACACAATGGTTGTCTATATAGAGCCACATGCACTCGACCTCTATGCTGCAGTCCGAATGGCCGCTCGGCTCGCACGAACCGTGACGTTCGTGTCCCCGCGCCTCTTTCACCCCCCGCTAACCATGCGCGTGTACATGCAATATAACTGTAACCATTACCATCAGCCTACAACAGTCCACTGCTGGACATAGGCCTCTAAGCATAGCCCGTTCCATAGCTCGATGAGCAACCTTGAATAGGTACCTAGATGACAAAAAAAGAAACTAATTAGTCTGTCAGATAGATTTCCAAAAAAATATTGAACACGTATTTTTTTCTTTTTTCGCGCAAACAAAAAATGAAGACGATACAGTGCTTCGAAAACTCTTGTGACGTCACATTTTTTATTCAAATGTGACGTCACAGGCCCCCACTGATGATCTTTGAAACGTTTTATCTTCGTGCATTTTTATTAATTTGATAAAACAAAAAACACATATCCAATATTTTTCTATAATCTAACTGACGGACTAAACCGAATCAATTTTTTTTAGTCAGTCATCATCCCTATTTATGGACCAACCGCACGTGCCGTGAGTGTCCACGATTCGGCCCCGTAAGTCATAACAGGCAGGACACACTGGTTGAAGACCTTAGTCTTTGGGCCCTGTAGAATATGCTGCCCAGCCCAGTTGAATTGATATGTTAGCCTTACTCTCAAAGTTGTTTTTACCAAAATACAAAGTTTGCCCGATGATCTCAAACAACCTCGATAAGACCGCCATTGACAACAATAGGCCTAGGGAGACGTGTTCGTTGAATTTATTCAGTATCCATTGTCGTTTAATTTTTAACTCTATTGACATCATCATTCCAATTTACTTTTAATTACAACAAGATTTGCTGTAGTTTTTCCCTAATAATATACCTATTATCGTTCTTCGTCGTGTCGATGTTTCCTGTACATAAGCCTATGACCAAAACTCTTGACACATTGGCTGTACCTACCTATTAACAGTGACTTCGGACTGAAACAGAGAAGGAGGTGGGACACAGTTTTTGAATCGACTGCACACTACTTTTCGTTTCATTGGAATATCACCCCTTATCTAGCTTAGCTTGTTGAAGAGAGCTGTTTGAGAGAAATAGTTTTATTCGAGTTGCAGTAGAGCTTCTTTTCAACAAATAGTTGAGTTCAACAAATAGTTGACTCCTGATAAGTGACTGTTGATAGTAAACCCACGTGACATGCTTGTTGATTGATAAAACAAAAGTTAAAAGAAAAAACATTTATTAAAAAAAGAGGATTTAAAATATAGCACAAACGTAGTAGGTACATCGAATGACTCCTTGAGTCAATTACCTCTTGCAGTTTATCGACCATAGACTTCGATCTGGTAGTGGTAGCCGCGGCTTCTTGCTGACTGAAGCCTGATTGTGACGGAGCTACTTCCAACTCCTCCAGCCCTGATGGACGAGGTGGAGCCCTGTACGGTCCCCACGTGCCTCACCCGGATCGCAGTTATCCGAAGGTTAGTGCGGAAAGTGACATCTTGAACATGCACCGCGTTGTTAACGGCGCCCCTGACGTGCGCGGTTCTGAAAACACACCAAATGTTAGCGTTACGGGTAGTCAGAAAACAGAAAAAGGCAAACAGTCTTACTACGGGGTATCGTATTGGCTCATCCCCATCTCGTAACTTTTCCATTTCGACAACTAAACAAAAGACGTGCGAAACAAGCGAAAAAGTGTGCCAACTCGTAACTATTTTAATCTTCATACATTGAATCCCATATCGTCAACCATATATTTTAACTGTTTTTTGTACAGTACAGTCAGCTCTCAAAGTTACAAGGAAACCTCTTGTTGATGTTGCTATTTTTGTCTCTCTCTGGCACACTTAGGTTTGTTACGAGAGAACTCAATTTTGAAAGAAAGAAAGAAGTGTAGACACACACGAACCGCTGAAACTGGGTAACATGATATCCCGATCCCCTTACCCCCCTGCCCCCCCTGTCCCTACCAGACGGTAGTCGGTAGTAGTAGACTGGTAGTATTGTAAACGGCGGGACTAACATCTTCATTACGATTCTGTTCTCCTAGTACTTACTGTTCACCAAAAACACTGTTCTGTTACGATTTGTTAGTTTGTATTTCAATGTTATTATTTTTTCTATATGAAAGTGTAGTTTGGTTAAGTATTATTGGAACTATTTGTTTTCTTAGTTGTATGTCTAATTACTTTTCTTTTTCTCATAGCAGGAAGGTTTATTTTTGTGTACATACATTGCTTTTTTATTTACGATAAGTTGGAAAGAAAAGTTAGAAAGAAAGAAATAATACCAAACAGTAATTGTGATTTTTCTTAGTAATTCTCCTGAGTGCTAACTGTACTTGCCGAACAAAAAGTTTACCAAATGGGATTCAATGTATGAAGATCAAAATAGTTACAAAATGAGATTCAATGTATGAAGATCAAAATAGTTACGAAATGGGACTTTTGTGATGCTATTTTGTTCAGTGGTCGAAATAGGAAAGTTACGAGATGGGCCGGAGAAATCGTGGGCATTGCTCCGTAATATGTAAAGTCAGTGTTGAAGTACTCACCTGGCGAGCAGCCTGCTGTTGCCGATGGTGCCCACGCTCAGGTTGCGCCGAGAGGCGACTGCAGTCGGCGCCGACAGCTCGCCCACGTCGCTCACGTCGACGTCCGCATGCGTCACTATCATCTCGGGAGCATCCACATAGTCATTGCTGACGACTGCTGCTGTCGCCGCCGCTGCTAGCAGGACCACAAGGACTAGGCTCTTCATCTGGAATTACAAGATGATTTTACATTTTAGATTAGATGACAGTGTTAGGTTCCATAGTCTGTCACTTTGGTTAGGCTGCGACCGCTGTAGCTTGCAGTTACAGGCACGTTTGAAATTATAACTTTATTTTGATACAATAAACAAGCCGGATATCGCCACGCATAGAGAGAAGCGAAAGCAAGGAGGGGAATAGCTCAGTTTTGGGACAATGCAAGTTGAATAATAAACAATAGATTGCATTTACTGTAACTGACTAACACTTACCTTGTCAATGTGACTACGACTTGATTCTCAAACACTTCAGCTGACTCCTTTGAGTTCACTGCTACTATAGCTGCCTTCTGAAGGAAGCAGTATTTATACTAGCATTGCATAATGATAAGACGATACTATCAGTTATATAGTATATACACAAGCAATAAATAACCCCGACTTTGATAGTTAATGCAGAGGATGTAAATCGGTATCTATGCGATAATACTAATGGAAGAAACGATAAGTACACGATTCTATCTATATTTAATTATGAACAGTGCACACAGACCCACCACAAAACATTGCCCCAAGTCATGTGTTACTTAAATATTGTTACGTCGTACCCGTACTTACCTACAGTTACGGTAGTAGGTCAAAAACGAGTCCCGAATGATGTAGGTACAAATTCGCAAACTACCTACAAAAAACATCAGGAATTGTCATTGTAAATTCGACCGTACGCCGAGGGCATAAAGTACCTACTTCTTTCCTTTGTACAAGTTGTGGAAGTTTCTCGAAGGACAATGACCCACTATGGAATTGTCTAGAAGATTCTAGGAAGTCGTGGATATTTCTCGAACGTTCGATCGCCATATAAATAGTCGACGTGTTTGCGGGAGCAGGCAGTCTGATTTTGGCTACACAACGAAGCGAATCGAAGTGAACTAGAAGTGCGATATCTAAGCGAATAGTGATCAGTAGTGGTATTTGTGATTGAGTTTTAAGTGTTTTGTGTTTAATAAAGTTATTTGTTGTTTCTTCAGTAGTCATTAATTTATCCCATACACAGCTCGTAACAATATGTTAAATAGAGTATCACTCTGTTAGAACCAAGGGTGCTTAAAAATTTTAAGTGATTTTCCAGAAATTAATCTTATTTTTAATGACCTATAATTCCATACGGCTAAAATCAGTCACTGAATTAATATCATAAGCAACTTATACAATGATTTTAAGCAATAGGTCCTGGGTTTGATTCTTTGAAAATTTTCGGGCAAAGTATTGCCCGATCTTTTATTTGACGGTTTATGCTAAAACTCTCTATTACATGGGACTTACATTTACTGGCGATCTGTGGGTATACTGTTAGGTACATGTATTTTTGGAACGATTTTACATAAAATACACAATCATCCTATAACTGTCCCACTGCTGGGACACAGACGTCCTCTCTATGAGACGCAGCGGACGCAACCCACCACGTGGGCCCAGTACGTGTTGCTAGAAGATTTGACTTATTCAGATCAAATTGGAAAGCTAATCTCAATCCGTAGTTAACATTCATAAAGGTTCTCTTTCTTTCGGGAACAGATTTTATTATTTTTCTGACTTACTTGTCATGTTGTATTTCAACATAGCAAAACTTAGTCATAATCATCACAAGAAAATAATTTTCACACCACCTGTGCGACAATGTCAAATTTACGATAGGTACCTAGTAGGTACATACTAATTCCATACCATTATGATCTGCACTAAAAAATGAATTGTTCGAAAATCGAACTGAAAATAGAACCAAAATTAAACAGAGGCGCGAATACTGAAAATTTGCTCTGTTCATTGATACAACAAATTATGTACTTAAAATATTGCAAATTTTCACAAAAATGTCGAGTGATGATGGTGATTTGTCTCCGGAGTACATTAAATCCGAAGCCATTTGCATTACCAACAATCTGCTCCCAGAAAAGTCAAGGAATCGTACATGAAAGCCTACGACGATTTTTACAAGTGGAAAACTACAAAGGGCGTCAAATCTGTATCTGAATGAGTGCTTTTAGTTTTGTGTTTTAGTTTTGTAGTGCTGTGAGTGCATTTATCATGTACAAAGAAGTCAAGTAACCAACAATAAGCATCAAAAATAATATACAAATTAATACATACACCAAATTACTAGCATTTTTTTAAAAAGGAAATCAGAAGGACATCGTCCTTTTTTTTTTTTTTCTGATTGGAAATCATCAAATGACTTTTCCCGCTCTGGGCAGAGCAGGAGGGAGTGTCAGACTTTTACTGACTAAAACCCATCCATGTTCCTTCATCGCCCTTTGTGTTCCGGGGCCACGGTATCTCTTTCGAACAGTCCCGCAACCCTGGCAGAAGGACATCGTCCTAAGAAATCAAAAGTTTTCACAGCTCAAAATGTGGAAACATTTCTAAATGAAGCCCATGACCACAGCTTTCTTGCCACAAAAGTAAGTACCTACCTATCTATTTAACTTTTTGTAACTGAAATAGCTACATAACTACTTACTATAAAGGGTGTAAAACACCTCTTAACGAAGCCGAAAGGCACTTGTTCTTCTCGTCATTGCGATCATATTTTTGTTCTACACCAAACCTGGGAACCTTCTAGTTACGGAGATATTGGGGGTCAAAGTTCCAACTTTTTTTTTAAATACAAGTTTTTAATGTAAGATTTTTACTTTAAATACCTCCACGAACCCCGTACTATTCAATCGATCCATCAGCACAATGTTTTGAGTGCGTTACATTGAGTTCTACCACAAAACATGATTTTGAACCCCAATAAAAAAATTCGTTTCCCAGCGATAATTTTTGCGTAAAGTAACTTAGTTTGATGTACAGAATGCTTGGTTGACGGCTTCGTGATGAGGTGGTTTACCCTGTATATAAGTATAGGTACTAGCTACCCCGCTCATGAATCGATCGCTTGTGTGCGATGTACTGATGATTGTGATGTTTTAACTCGTAAGTTAAATAATAATTATTATTGTAAACCTTCGTAAGGTTTATGTGTTGTTATTAAAAATAATGAACTTGTGACACGAGTGTGTCAGTCAAATATAAGATAGTATTTGACATGATTGTAGTACATAAAATTAATATGTTACGTAAGTTGCCTTCCTACTTAAATACTAACCTACTTACCTATTTTTGTTACAGGTGGCATTGATTTTCGGAGTTAATGGCACGTGTCGTGGAAATGAACTCGTAAACATTAAAATCGAAGATATCGAAAAACATCCAGATTTGTTGCTGGTAAATTTGCCAGATACAAAATCAAAGAAAGAACGGTCATTCGTAGTCCATGGAGAATACGTAAGAATTATCGAAAAGTACCAAGCTCTACGCCCCTATAATATAAACACTAACAGATTTTTCATAGCTTATAATAATGGTAAGTGCATCAGGCAAGTCATTGGAAAAAATAAGATCAGCAGCATGCCGAAAGAAATTGCGAAATACCTGTAATTGACAAATGCCGAGCTCTACACGGGCCATTGTTTCAGGAGAACATCGGCTACTCTATTGGCGGATTCGGGAGCAAACATGACCCAGATTAAAAGACACGGTGGCTGGAAGCTGGCTGATGTAGTAGCAGAGGGCTACATTGAAAATTCTATACAAAATAAGGATAAAATTTGCTGCCGCATTAGTGACAACATCAAACTAAAAACACCGTTGATAACTGATCCTTGGACACCTTTGTCACCACAACCTACCACAACAACAACAACAACATCAGCCCATAACGTCCACTGCTGGACATAAGCCGTAATCTCCACGCTTGGCAGGCGGATTGGAGACCTACCACATCAAACACTATTCATCTAGCCCGCTACCTCAAGCACCACTTTCACCAACTTTCACGATTTAAAATGGTCCTCAGCAGATCCAAGTTTCTGAAACTTTACTTAACAGTAATACTCAAATAAACTCCTCCTCCACTTCAATAAATGTACCGAATAAAAACATAACTTTGTCTTTCCACAACTGGTCTAATGTATCAAACGTTACCTTTAACTTTTAATTGCTTTAAATAGGTCTACTAACAGACTGTAATTGTTATTTTAATAAATACTTTGATTCTAGTACTCCTGTTTTTATTGTCTCGTAGATGGTGTGAAAAGTAGAGTATTCACCTCGGGGATAAAGGTGCCTTCGTCTTGGGCGACCTTGATTCCCTCGCTGCACTAAGGATTCTTAACTCTAAACTCCCTCGCTCCACTCGGGAGTTAACGCTAGAATCCTTCGTTTTGCTCGGGATTCAATACGGCGCCCGCTACATAAGACACTACTTTATCCCCTTGGTGCATAATCTACTATTACATAGTAAACTATTTTATTGTGATTTTCTTGTGTAAGAATCAAACTTACATTAATGAACTAGTCGTTAATTTTACAATTTGGTAACAATAACCAAAAAAACGCGATGTAACAAGTATGTGTCAGTCTTTGTTTTGTTTTCAATCTACATGCGTAGCTTTACTTGAAAACTAATTTTAAAGAATGATTTTAAAATTAATAAAAGCAATTCCATAGGTTGAAATGTCTTTATTTATGAAACATAATATTTATTTTAAAGAACAGACTTAACTTTATCACTTATCAGAGTCAACTGATATCATAAACTAACCATGTCATAATTAAAAACTATGAAAGAAACTAAAATATATAACATAATAAAGTATATATTGTACATCTTGTTCTTGCACAAAATATCTACAATACCAAAAAAGAAATCTAAATTCCTAACCGAAAGCGCCCAAGATGACTCCTGAGGACATTATCTGCCATAGACTTGAACTATATAGTGAAATCCACGGCTTGGAGCTGATCGTATCCTGATTGTGACAGAGTTGTATCCGATTCCTCCACTCACGATGGATGGGGTTGCGTTCTGTGAGTTCCCAATGCGGGTCACCCGGATCGCAGTTATCCGGCGGTTCGTGCGGATTGTTATATCTCGTGTTACCGTATGACCCGCGACAGCGTTCACCCTGTACTCGCCACTGGAAACACAACAAATAAAGATAATCAGGAAAGTGTAATTAAATAAAACATCCAAATCCGAGAAGCTCTACTAATCATGACTAAACTTTAAGCTGCCCGAGGCTTATTTCATACAACTTCACTGCTTGCAAAATCGACCTTACCTTACCTCAGATGATGACCATATTCTCTTACAATGAAGGCTGTTCTGTTAATTAGCTTATGTTCTGTGGATACTTACTTGTATACCCGCCAATCATGAGGACTGATAGTTCCTTGGCTCAGGTTACGTCGAGAGGCTACCGCAGTCTCTTCAGCCATGTCAGTCAAGTCAGCCGCGTCAGCCAGCTCATCCACGTCAGTCACAACCACGTCTGGCATCTCGATCAAGTCCTCGTCAGCCACTTCGTCTCCGTGAATCACGTAAGGCAGCTGCACCACGTCAGGCACTTCATTGCTGACTACTGCAGCTGTTGCTGCCGCTGCTACCAACACCACGAGGAGTACGCTCTTCATCTGGAATTTTGTTAGATGCCATATAAAATACCTCAATGTTACTCAAGAAATAATTTCCGCTTGACAAGTTACACCAACTTTAAATTGCTTAACATAATTATAATTTTATAATTTTTGCCTTGATTCTACTACAGCAAGTCAAAAGTATAAATTTTCCGTTTTTATCGACTATGTTTAGGGGATCAGTTGCAAAACTTTAGGTGCTAAGAGTCTAGTCTATTTCTAGACCGAAATAAATAATAAAAGAAATCACTTACCTTTCCAATGTTTACTTTCACTTGATCCACAAAACTGTAAAGTGAACTCCTTTGAGGACAGTGTGAGAATAAGTTGTATTCTGAAGGTGCCAGTATTTATAGTGAAATTAGAAAGCAAACGCATTGATTCGATTATATCTGACCTACATTGTGGTAACTTACATTCACATGACAACTAATCAGTAACGAAGTGAACAATAAGTCAGATGACACCGATTTAATAATAAAGATAGTGTTTGTATCTCTTACTCGTGTGATAACATCAATAAGAATGATACATTGAACATGTATTTAAAATTATTCTAAATAACAGTCTTATGATCTAGACCGACCAGCTAGCACATCTCATAACACGACGCGCTACGCAACACGCTACGGTGAGCTACGGCGTAGCACACTCGACTACGAAAACGCGATCTTCATTCATACCTCTATTTCTAGGACGCTTAGCCTGTTTGCAAGTTTAGTAGTGAAAAGCAGTTTTTTTATACTTATTAAACCAACCGTTCGATGCTCTCCTCTATTGGTTTTATTACGGTTATTAATCAAATCTCAAATGTTCAATTTACCCTTAATCTAGAGCAGTGTTATTAATAAAACGTATGTCATTTATACGAAAGTAACACACACACACACACACAAACTCAGTCACTCTCTCACACACAAACATACAATAAATATCATACTTAAAATAACCTCGCTTTTTCCCTGACCAAAACAACAAGTACATTAAATAAATAGCTGGACATTACACACAGTGTCATCTAGTGCCACACTAAGCAACGAGGCTTGTGTCGTGAACACCAGATATACTACATAGATACTTTTTGTTTGTAAATATAAAATACAATATTTTATTCGTTTCAGGAATTGCAAATAAACAACTATTGTGTTGCTCTGAAAATCAAAGTTTATTTTAGAATTAACTACTCATACAATCGTTATTCTGTTTTACATAAATGTTTTTAATAAATCTTACCGGAAAATCAAAAAACGACAATTAAAGTTACATTTAAATTGTCAATTCCCTTAGATAATCTTTACACAATCCAATATTCACGTGGTTTTCGATATCCTTTTTTATTCTTGTCTTATTTGACAGCTATGAGCTATTGTTGCATTTTACCATTGAGTTATCTGCCCTACAGTTATGATACATATAACTTACGGTATAAAACCTTAAACAAACATGGCTTAAAAATTGTTGTGTCGTATTTGCAAAACCTAATTATTGACATATGCAGCCTAAATATTGCGCACTCAGAAGTTGACTACTCCATTCTAAATCAGAATAAAATCTCTGCAAACCCAAAACCAAACTCTCGGTTTTTTCTTTAACATTCTTAACATATTTCATCAAAATATAGCAGGATTAATTAACAAATCAGATACACTTTTAGTTAAATTAGATGAATTGTTCCATCAAGGAACCCTAATAGACATTATTTGTATAACAGAGCATTTTATAGAAGCTGGCTATGAAAATTTAGCTCACATACCGAACTTCAGTCGAGCGGCTATTTTTTCACGAAATATGAAAAGAGGAGGAATGTGCATCTTTGTCAGAAATGGACTACAATATAAAGAATTACCGGAAATAGCTAAACAATCAGTTTCGGGGATATTTGAATGTGGTTCTGTGGAGCTATTATCGTATAATATTATAAAAATTTGCATTTATTGGATACCCAAACATAACTTGTCAGTTTTTTTACGAAAAATTAGATAATATACTACGAAAACTTAGTCTAACCCAAATAAAAAAAAATATATTAACCGGTGATTTTAACATTGATGTACTTAAGAGATAAAAATACTTTAGAATTTGAACATTTTCTTCTACAATTCAATCTTAAACTAGCACTTTACAACCCCACTAGACTGAGTAGTAACAGTTGTATCGATAACTTTGCTCACAATTATTAAAAAGAATGCAAGGCAAACATTGTTGATTTTGGTCTCTCTGATCACACGTCTCAAATTCTTACTGTGCCTATTGAAAAAACATGTAAATTAACCCATTGGAAATTTAGAAAGCAAGATATCTCTACCGACAACCTAATGACATTTAAAGCTCATCTTAAATGTTTATGTTTCTCGGAAGTATATAATGCTAAAGAGGTCCATGAGTCCTATGATAGGTTTATGGATGATTTCCTAATGTTTTATAGACTTTGCTTTCCGGAAAAAACAGTCACCATAAAGACTAATAGGAAAACTAAATGGATATGTCGTGGGATAAAAATTTGCAGTAGAAAACAAAGACAACTACTTTGGAAATATAGGTATAATCCTGACATAAGCAATAAACAAACTTTAAAAAAATATACTGCATTATTTAAAAAAAATAATACGTTTAACCCAGAAATCGCAAAATAACCATTTGATAAAGAACTCTCAAAACAGATCGAAGGCAGTTTGGAAAATAATAAATAAATCTAAATCACGTTTGCACATGACACAATAACTGCCATAAAAAAGATCAACTTTCTTTATCGAACCCTATTGACATATCTAATGAATTCAATCAAACTACTTTGTTGATGAAAACGAAAATAATGTACAAAATGACATAAAATTGACTGATCAAAATAATATTGGAAATTTGACATCGCAATCCCTATTTATGTTACCTGTTTCGACGACCGACATTATTAAAATAATTGACAATCTAAAAAATTCAAACACAATTGGTTATGATGATGTATCTACTAAAGTTATTAAATACGTTAAAGAAATTATAGCGCCACCTCTCGCACACATAATTAATTTATGCATCACTGATGGCATATTTCCGAAAGGTCTAAAAAAAGCCATAATAAACCTTTATTTAAAAGAAACGACAAAACAGATGTAAGAAACTATAGGCCGATAGCAAAACTCCCAGTACTTTCAAAAATATTTGAAAAAGTAATTTATAATTCAATTTATATGTACTTTGAAAAGTTCAACCTATTCTGCAAGGAACAAAAAGAATTTCGTAAAAATCATACTATTAAAATGGCACTGTACGATCTATTTTCTGATCTTATGACATCAGTAGATAAAAATAATCCAGTCTGTGCAGACTTTACTGATATGACGAAGGCATTTGATTATGTCGATTATAAGATATTACTACAAAAATTACATGGATATGGCATAAGGGGCAATGTTCTGAAACTTATTGAATCATACCTTAGTGACAGACATCAATTCACGGAAATATCTAGAATATGTCATAAGACTAAAACGCAGATCATATATAGGTCAAAACCAAGACACGTAAGATATGGCGTGCCCCAAGGTAGCGTGCTAGGGCCGTTATTATTTCTGATTTATATACATGATCTGCCAAAAATAATACGACACAAAATGATCCTATTTGCCGATGATAGCACAGCTGTTATAAAATGTAATAATGCGACAACTTATCAACATGATATTAATAAATCCCTTCTCAATGTAATCTGTTGGATGAAAATAACAATGTCGTAATTAATTTAAATAAAACTAAGGTGATGCACTTTCATCAGCGGCAACCACATCCAAATTTTGATGTAACTTATAATAACCACAAAATAGAAGAAGTTAATAATGCTAACTTTTTAGGTATTACCATCGACAGTAAGCTTACTTGGAAACCCATGATAGAAGAACTTTGTAAACGCCTGAGTAAATCTGCGTATGCACTCTTTCAGTTATCAAAAAAGGTGAATAAAGATACGTTACTAGTGGCATACCATGGACTTGTAGCTTCTGTGTTGCGATATGGCGTAATTTTTTGGGGGCAGTCGACTGACCGTGAGCTTATATTTAGGATGCAAAAAAGATGTGTCAGAGCAATGTGTAATATAAAAACAACGGATAGCTGTAGACCCTATTTTAAGTCTAAAAATACTAACCCTTCCAGCATTATACATATTGGAAACTGCGTTGTTTGTGAAAAGAAACACACATTTATTTAAAAAAAATCTTCCACTAAAAAACTCCATTGCGTGCCCAATACGTAAATAAACTATGTCATCTAAAATGTAAGACCGCATTGATGCGAAAAAGTTTTATTGGTATGGCACTTAAAGTGTTTAATAAAATTCCTAATGACTTAAAAAACATGACATTATGTAAGTTTAAAAAAGCTCTTATCAAATTATTAATTGACAAATGTTATTATAATCTAGACGAATTTTTGAATGACTTGAATTATTAGAATAAGGCATTAAGAAGTACTACGACAATTTATTAATTTTATTGTATTTGATGTTTTTTTATTTTTTTTATTTTGTGACATAATGTAATGACACTTAATGGGTCACTTTTAAATTTGTATGTCTTAACTATGACAAAACATAGCGTACCTCTTATTTATGTAAACACCTATGTTTCACAAATAAACTGATTGATTGATTGATTGAGTTTGCTCCACAGACAATATAACTAACATTAAAGGATTACATTCTTTACATACATACTTATTATACATAATATAAACACCCATGACTCGGAAACAAATGTCCATGCTCATCACACAACATTTGCCCCTACCGGGATTCTAACCCAGGACCCTAAGAACGTAAGGCAGCCTCACTACCGCTGCGCTATTCGGGGCGTCCAAGATTGGTTCTGTATACAATCCAATTTAATGGTTTTAACCATTAAATTAAAGCATAATTATTGGGTAACAGGCATGACAGAATACAAGATAAATAAGTTGGAACACACATTTTGTAAACATTATTCCGTCTATTATTTTTTTCGTACAAGCTATTTACATTTTTAAAGTCTTCCCCCAAGAGGTCACCGAAGCGCAGCCAGGATTCGGACGTTATGAAGTCTACATCAGACCAATGTAAGGCGTCCGTTAAGTTCCTTGCTTTGCGATACCTCCCTGCGGTGATTAGAGTCCACTACAATATGGCTTGCCCCAGTTTTCGCTAACCAAGAAGAGCGGGGTAAGGCCATTGTCCACTGAGACCTCATCTGTTGGTAGCACAGTGAAAGCCCAACCATTCGAAATAGTCAGCTGAACATCTGTTTGAAAAGACAGTTTTATTCGAGCTACACTAGGGCTTCTTTTGTTTCATTGTGTGAAGAATGGTAGGAAAGAAATAAAACCGGCCAAGTGCGAGTTCAACTCGCGTTGAGAGGCTTCCGTACAATGCCAAAGTCAAACACCACTTTATTTTCAATTGATAGAATTCTCATAGGTTTTCCTGTAATCTACAAGCAATGAACTATATTTCACATTTTTTCTAAATTTTAGGCTCAGAAGTTTCGGAGATGAGGGGGGGGGGATGGTCGGGAGAGATACCGTGGCCCCGGAACATAAAGGGCGAAAAAGGAACATGGATGGGTTTTAGTCACTAAAAATCAAAACTGTTTATTTTACAATTACAACAAAAATATATTTGAGATCCTCTTAACGAGCTTGATATATGACAAAGTAAGGTATGCAAAACTTCGGCGGCGACCTCTGGCGGCGGCGACCTCTCGCGTCCGGCCCTGGTGCAAGCCATGGTCCGGAGCGAGACGGAATGGGACGCCGTCACCTCCTTCTGCGAAGCAGTAATGCTAGAGAAGGAGGTGGCGGAACGTGAGAGGGAGAGAACCTCACAGCGTCCCGGCCGCCGCGGGAGACGCCCCGGGCGTCGGGGGCCACCACGTGGCCCCCGGCCACCGTAGGCGCGGGCCTGTGGACGGTGGGCTATGGGCTAGCTCGCCGTCCGTCCGTCTCATGACGACAGGCCGTGTCGACGGCGCGTTCGTGTTCCACGCGCGCCTCAAAGAGAGTCAGCAAAAAGGAAGGGGTCCGCAAGGTCCGATGCCTGCCGGGGTTGCGGGACTATTCGAAAGAGATACCGTGGCTCCGGAACACAAAGGGCGATGAAGGAACATGGATGGGTTTTAGTCAGTAAAAGTCTGACACTCCCTCCTGCTCCGCCCAGAGCGGGAGAAGTCATTTGATGATTTCCCATCCGAAAAATAAAAAAATAAAAAATAAAAAGGTATGTGTTTACGCATCTATGGCCCATCACTAAGCCGAACGCGGGGAGCAACAGACACGAGGGGGCAGGGGGCGCGCGAGCCAATCGCAGCGCCCGACGGCGACGCATGACGCCACTTGACCGACCGACCGCGAGCGCGCGCACATGCTGCTCGCAACGTTGCTAACTAACGCCATTTTTACTATAACTTTAAACCTATTTCTCATGTAAAATCGTATAAATAAATACTAAGAAATCAACAACAAAATAAATCGTCATTGAAGAGCACCCAAGTCAAGTCCTGAAGACCACACACACACACATTCATCAACATAATGGTCCCTCCGAGCCAAATTAAGAAGTATTATGAAGATTTCCAGTCCTGTCTGTGGTGAATCCATATAATAATATCTTCCAGCATTCGTCGCAATAATTATTTACTCAAGAAGAAGTCCACCATCGGCCGGCGCCATTGTACGAACACGTGCCAACAAGACGGAAGATTTAGATCAGTGTAACTGCAAAGAAAGAGGTTAGTCCTAGTCACGTCAGTGTGTCAGTTAGGTACCTATTTCCCAATCCCATTCCTTGCGATTATTGCTAATACTGTTTTTTTTGTTTGCGTATACGTGCAAATTCAAATTCTGAAATTGTGAGTACAATATCCCTTATCTGTCATCATGGCTACCGAAGCGTTGAAAGAAGAGATAGTTACAGACTTAGTCAAAAAAAGAGGCATAATTAAAAGTAAATTGACATTGTTTGGTAAATTCATTGCTTCGTTACAATTAATTGAAAGTTCAGCATTAAGTAACGCGCAAATGGCAGAAACTAAAGTTCGCTTGCAAAAAGCCGAAAATCTAATAAATGAGTTCACGGAAGTTCAAGACAGAATAGATATTTTAGTGCCTGATAGTCAGACATGCGAAATAAATGAACGAGAGTCGTTTGAAAATAAGTATTATTCCCTGGTAGCTAATGCCAAATGTTTGCTTAATTTAAATGATCCTAACTTATCTACCTCTCAGGAAATGGCTTATAAACCTCTAACCTCCATTAAATTACCTACCATTAAGCTGCCAAGGTTTGACGGCTCGTATGATCAGTGGTTGGAGTTTAAAGACACGTACTTGTCTCTTATTCATCATTCAAAAGATATTGATGACATACAAAAGTTCCACTACCTGCGCTCTGCTCTAACTGGTAACGCCTTGCAAGTAATTAAATCGTTAGAATTTTCTGCTGAAAATTATTCTATTGCATGGGATCTTCTTGAAAATCGCTATAACAATGATCGCTTGCTACTTAATAATCATTTAAAAGCTTTATTTGCTATGCAGTCAATGAACAAAGAGTCTCCAGCTCAACTCAGAAAGTTAATTGACAATCTTTTGAGGAATTTGAGATCTTTAAAAATGTTAGGTGAACCAACTGAGTCGTGGGATTCCATAGTAATTTTTACTACAGTATCAAAGTTAGATGCTACTACAGAGAGGGAATGGGAAAATTATGCAGGGAATTTAATAAATAATGCAGTACAGGGACATTGCTCTGCGGGCTCTAAGATGACCCAACCAAAAATTAAAATAGATGATTTTATGAGATTTCTTAAAAATAGGGCAGATGTGCTTGAGATGGTCAAAGTTTCTAATAGTAACAATAAAGTAGGTGACATTAATTCAAAAAAGCCACAGTCGAATCAAGTCAATAACAATACTTATAGTTATGTTGTTACACAAACTAATAATGAGAACTCAAAAATTAATAAAAACAAATCCGCTAGAACTACAAAGCGTTCGCGAGTTTGCAATTTGTGTGATGGTAATCACGCTCTTTATTCATGTAACAAGTTTTTGACTTTGTCTATTAATGATAAGTCTAAATTTATCGAAGATAAGAAACTTTGTCGCAATTGTTTGCGAGTTGGCCATACTGATGCAAACTGTTGGTTCGGACCCTGCAAACAATGCAATTTAAAACACAATTCTTTACTTCAATGTGTAACAAAACTGACAAATGAATCCTCACAAGTAAAACCGCAGGATGAGGCTGTTACAGGCCAGTCACAAACCACAGTGTTGCATTCAGCTACTCAAGTAAATAATAATAAGCAAGATAACAGCTGTTTATCTTTAACATTGCAGCCTGTCTTGCTGTCCACAGCATTAGTGGAAGTTTCTGATAGCAAAAATAAATATCACACTGTTCGAGCATTACTCGATAGTGGTAGTCAACAATGTTTTATTGCTGAATCTTTATGTAAACAATTAAATACTAAAATGCTACAGTCCACTGTCCAAGTCACAGGCGTAGGACACTGCGTTACACAGTCCACGCAATCATGTGAAATAAAATTAAGGTCTAAAACTAACAATTATAATAAAAACTTAAAATGTTTAGTTTTACCTAATATTACTGCTCCACTACCATCGCTTAACATAAATAATATTAACTTTAACATTCCTGATCATGTAACATTAGCAGATCCAAACTTTTATTTGCCTCATACAATTCAGCTTCTTATTGGTGCAGATCTATTTTGGGAATTGTTAAATGAAGGGTTAATTAGATTACCTGCAGGACCTTGCCTCCAGAACACAAAACTTGGATGGATCATATCAGGTCCAATTCAAGCAAAGAATTTGCACATTAATCAGATTAGTTGTAATTTTATACAAACACTTGATGTTCAACTTAAAAAATTCTGGGAGTTAGAAGAAGTCATCACTGCTAGTGACAATTACTCTAAGGATGAACGTGCATGCGAAAAATTATTTTCTAGTACTACATTACGCGACGATAAGGGTCGGTTTTCCGTGCGCATACCATTAAAGGAATCAGCTGATTCGTTAGGTGACTCGTTTTCGTTAGCTGAGAGCCGGTTCTTATCACTCGAACGAAAGCTAGCGCACAATCCTGATTACAAAATATTGTACAGTGCATTCTTACAGGAATATTTAAGCTTAGGGCATATGAGTCGCATTTCATCATACTCATTTCCTACTTATTTTTTACCGCATCACGGAGTCCTTAGAGAAAACAGTAGTACCACTAAATTAAGAGTTGTTTTTGACGCAAGTGCTAAAACAACCAGTAGCAAATCTTTAAATGACATTCAATTAACAGGTCCTATTTTGCAAAATGACATATTTTCAATTTTATTACTGGTTTCGCAAACATAGGTATATAGCTTGTGCCGATGTCGAGAAGATGTTTAGGCAGGTACTTATACAGCCAGACCAGCGTAACTTACAGTGTATTTTATGGCGGGAAAATCCTTCCGATCCACTTGACATGTACCAGCTTAACACGGTGACGTACGGAACCGCGTCCGCGCCGTACCTCAGCATGCGATGTATTAGACAACTTGCTATAGATTGTAACGATGATGTCGTTTCGCAAGTAATAAAAGAAGACATTTATGTAGATGATCTCATTACCGGTCATGATGATAAAAGGATATTAAATAATTTATGTGATAGTGTTTCTAAAGTGTTAAGTTCGGGATGTTTTATATTACGTAAATGGGTTTATAATTATGACGCGGAAGAAACGAATACAATTAATAATAATAGCTCATCGAAAGAAATGTCCTTAGGAGAGAATTGTCAAAATAAAACATTAGGTTTAGGTTGGTTTTGCGCGAGCGATGAACTTCATTTCATAACAAAACTTGATAGCGGAAATACTCCGGTCGTTACTAAAAGAATTATTTTATCGATTGTTTCGCAAATTTATGACCCACTGGGCCTATTGTCACCAACAATTATAATTGCAAAGATTATTTTACAGCAATTATGGTTATGCAAAATTGGATGGGACGATCCTATTCCACAAAACATTGAATTGAACTGGAATAATTTCATAAAAACATTAAATTGTTTGTATACTATACGAGTCCCTCGACACGTTATAGGTAATTTCTGTAACGATATACAAGTTGAACTTCATATTTTTTGTGACGCCTCGCAAAGCGCGTACGGCGCCTGTGCCTATGTCCGCGCGTTTAATAATAATAATAATAATTCAGTCGATGCGCTATCAGTTCGCTTGTTGTGTGCAAAAGGCAAAGTGGCTCCAGTAAAACCGGTTAGTATACCGCGTCTCGAGTTATGTGCGGCATTGTTAGGTGCGAGATTGTTTAGTAAAATAATTAAAGTAATTAAGATTAAATTTAAAAACGTTTATTTATGGTCTGACTCAACGACAGTATTAGGATGGTTAAATATAACACCGAGCTCTTTAAAGCCTTTTGTTCAGAATCGGGTTGTTGAGATCAATGAGCATACTGAAGGTTGTACTTGGTTACATATAAAGGGTAAGCAGAACCCAGCCGATTTAGTCTCGCGCGCTGTCAGTATAGATGCGCTTCAAAGTTCGGATTTATGGTGGCACGGACCGAGTTGTTTACGTGAACCTAGCTCAAGTTGGGAAAAAGGTCTTACGTCCGTCTATCAAAATATTAATTTTGATGAATTACCGGAACTTAAATTAACTACTGCGGCAATGGAATGTCAAGTAGGTACAGACCTAAACCTATTCAATAGATTTTCTTCTTTAAATCGTTTAAAACACACAATGGCGTATGTGTTGCGTTTTATTTCTAACACACGAATTAAACATAAATCAAACAGGGCCCCGGTGCCTTATCAGTTAATGAGCTCAATAACTCAATGGTTATTTTGTCTCGATTGTCACAGAGGGAATCTTTTCCCGTTGAATATGATTGTTTAAAAAATAAGTTGCCAATAAAGTCCAACCGTAATTTATCTGGTCTTAATTTGTTTTTAGATGAATATGGACTTATGCGAGTTGGGGGTAGGATTAAAAATTCTCTTGAATTTACATTTGATAAAAAACACCCGGTAGTGTTGTCTAGTAAACATAATTTCACGATACTTTTATTTAAATACGAGCACCATCGTTTATTGCACGCTGGGCCCCAACTACTTTTGTCCACTTTACGGGAAAGTTGGTGGCCAGTAGGTGGTAGGAATTTGTCTAAGAAAACTACTCGTTCTTGTGTTGTTTGCACTCGGGTAAAAGGCAAAACAATAAAAGCTCAAATGGGCAACTTACCAGTTGAGAGATTAGAATCAGAGTTTCCGTTTTATCGTTGCGGCGTAGATTACGCCGGACCACTGCACATACTGAGTCGTAAGGGAAGAGGAGCTAAATTAGAAAAATGTTACATCTGTTTGTTCATATGTTTCTCAACAAAGGCTATTCATTTGGAATTAGTTACCAGTCTCAGTACTGAAGCTTACATACTCGCTTTAAAAAGGTTTATATCCAGACGAGGTAAACCAGCGGAGATTTTTTCCGATAACGGGAAGAACTTCGTCGGAGCTTCAAAGGAACTTAATTTTTTCATAAATAATAAAAACAATATTAATTCAATTATAACTTATACAGCTAACGAAAATATTAGGTTCTCATTCATTCCGCCATATTCTCCCCACTTCGGTGGACTATGGGAGGCTGCGGTTAAGTCGTGCAAACACCATCTCCGTCGAGTGGTCGGTAATGCAAATTTAACCTACGAAGAGTTGAGTACAGTATTAGCATTAATCGAGTCTATTCTAAATTCACGTCCTATATCCCCATTATCCTCTGATCCCACTGATGCACTGCCACTGACGCCAGCGCACTTCCTCATCGGTCGTCCACTCACCGCAGCAGCTTGCGACGACGTCACGACTACTCCAACACTACGGTTGTCGCGCTATGCAAGAGTAGAACAATTGAGACAACACTTCTGGCAAAGATGGACGAAAGAATACATTACAGAGCTTCAAATGAGAACCAAATGGAAAAACAAGGATCAAGATATCAAACCAAATACACTTGTTCTTATAAAAGAGGACAATTTGCCACCGTTAAAGTGGCGCCTTGGCAGAGTCACCACGACCTTTACCGGAAACGATGGCATTTCCAGAGTCGCTGACATAACAACGGCGACTGGATTAATTAGACGGGCTTACACTAAACTATGCCCATTACTCCTCGACGGTGAAGAAGATGGTTCCAGAGCTGCTTCGTGATATCTATGTACTTCATTGGAAGCGGGTCCTTCCAAGGCGGGGGCTATGTTTACGCATCTATGGCCCATCACTAAGCCGAACGCGGGGAGCAACAGACACGAGGGGGCAGGGGGCGCGCGAGCCAATCGCAGCGCCCGACGGCGACGCATGACGCCACTTGACCGACCGACCGCGAGCGCGCGCACATGCTGCTCGCAACGTTGCTAACTAACGCCATTTTTACTATAACTTTAAACCTATTTCTCATGTAAAATCGTATAAATAAATACTAAGAAATCAACAACAAAATAAATCGTCATTGAAGAGCACCCAAGTCAAGTCCTGAAGACCACACACACACACATTCATCAACAGTATGCAAAACTTTTTATAAAAAAAAAAAAAAATTACTTTGCACATCTGTGTTTGGGTCATAGATTTACACCATCCTACCAAATTTCACCCGATTTGGTCCAGTAGATGCGGAGCACATTGGTTGTGACAGACGGATGGACAGACAGACACACGCACGAGTGATCCTATAAGGATTCCGTTTTTTTTTTCATTTTTTGTACGGAACCCTATAAAGAGTAAATGATTGCGTAACGGTTGACAGGAAGGGAATGAAAGAAAAAAGGAAGAGATAAAGACTAGTGCTTCTTTTGTTCCAAATTGTTTACTCGTGATAAGTGACTGATGATAAAAACTTCGTGATTGATAAAACATAAGTTAAAAGAAAAAAACATTTATTAAAAAAGTGGATTTAAATATAGCACAAACGTAGTTCATCGAATGACTCCTTGAGTCAATTGCGTCTTGCAGTTTATCGACCATAGACTTCGATCTGGTAGTGGTAGCCGCGGCTTCTAGCTGACTGAAGCCTGATTGTGACAGAGCTACTTCCTACTCCTCCAGCCCTGATGGACGAGGTGGAGCCCTGTACGGTCCCCACGTGCCTCACTCGGATCGCAGTTATCCGAAGGTTAGTGCGGAAAGTGACATCTTGAACATGCACCGCGTTGTTAACGGCGCCCCTGACGTGCGCGGTTCTGAAAACATACCAAATGTTAGCGTTACGGGTAGTCAGAAAACAGAAAAACAGACATCCAGTAATTCTACGGGGTATCGTGTTGCCCCGTGATATGTAGTGTGTGTTGTAGTACCCACCTGGCGAGCAGCCTGCTGTTGCCGATGGTGCCCACGCTCAGGTTGCGCCGAGAGGCGACTGCAGTCGACGCCGGCAGCTCGCCCACGTCGCTCACGTCGACGTCCGCATGCGTCACTATCATCTCGGGAGCATCCACATAGTCATTGCTGACGACTGCTGCTGTCGCCGCCGCTGCTAGCAGGACCACGAGGACTAGGCTTTTCATCTGTACAAGTCGGTTTTACATTTTAGATTAGATGACAGTGTTAGGTTTCATAGTCTGTCACTCTCTCAGCTGAGACATTATTTTGTACATATTTACTTTAAGTCAGCTTTGTGAAGAGAAAATAAATGATAAATTATTATTATGATTATTACTCTGGTTAGGCAGCGACCGCTGTGGTTTGAAGTTGCGGGCACTTTCGAAATTAAAACTTTATTTTGATACAATAAACAAGCCAGACATCGCCACGCATAGGGAGAAGCGAAAGCAAGGAGGAGAATAGCCCAGTTTTGGGACAATACAAGTTGAATAAAACAAGTTGAATAATAAACAATAGATTGCATTTGGTGGTGGCGGCCCCGACTTACGAACAGTAAGTCGTGGGTTCGAACCCAGACAGGCGCATTACTTTGTGTAATATATTTCAACACCACTGCCCTCAAAAATGGTGAAGGAAACCGGCATGTCCTAGAACCAAAAAAATCGAAGACATGTGACATCTACCAATCCGCACTGGGCCTGCGTGGTGGATTATAGCCCATTCCCTCTCATAGAGAGGAGGTCTGTGTCCCAGCAGTGGGAACATTGATAGGAGGAAGATGATGATGATGATGATTACATTTACTGTAACTGACTGACACTTACCTTGTATATGTGAGTGTGACTACGACTTGATTCTCAAACACTTCAGCTGACTCCTTTGAATTCACTGCTACTATAGCTGTCTTCTGAAGGAAGCAGTATATATACTAGCATTGCATAATGATAAGACGATACTATCAGTTATCTAGTAAATAACAGCAATAAATAACCCCGACTTTGATAGTTAATGCAGAGGATGTAAATCAATATCTATGCGATAACACTAATGGAAGTAAAGATGTACCTACACGATTGTACATTCCTTATTTAATTACGAAAAATCACACAGAGCCGCTAGAATACCAACCCTTAGTTACATTACTATAATTCCTTAGAGCTGAAATCAGTCACTGAATTATATCATAGACAACTTTTAACAAGCTAAGCAATGGGTCCTGTATTCGATTCTTAGCTTACAGGCAACACTTTGCCCGATTTGTTATTAGCTTATTAGCAGCCACGCAGTGAAATTAAATGATGATTACAAACACTTTTACACAACATTTTTTTAAAACTAGATGGGGCTGGTGTTTCGTACCTGACTACTCTGAGAAGAAACAGCCGAAACAAACTCTAAGGTCATAGTTTCTTTTGAAGTCCAGACATAATCTTGCTCAATTCACATGAGGACTATGCAGATTAGTGTCTGAGGTGGTCTTTTGAAGAAAGAACCACACAGATTTGAGTGTGGAATTGTTCCTGGTTTATGGGAATAGGATACCCCCTATTACATAATTTACACAATCAGCCTACAACTGTTCCACTGCTGGGACACAGACCTCTCTGCTCACTGACGCAGTGGGACGAAACTCACCACGCCGACCCAGTACGTGTTGTTGGAAGATTTGACTTATTCATAGCAAATAATAGGTAGGTGATAAGCTAGTCTCAATCCTTAGACAACGTTCATACAGGATCACTTTTTCTTCGGGAACAGTATGTAATTACTTTTCTGATTAACTTGTGTTGCTATTTCAATATACCAGAAGTTTGGTCTCATTCATCACAAGAAAATAATTAACCTAGAATTTAAATGTGTTTTTTTTTTATGAAATAATCAAACTTATATGAACTAGTCGTTAATTTGGTAACAATATCCTAAAACATGACGTATCAAGTATGTGTGTGTCTGTGTATTGTTTTCTTTCTACATGCACATGTGTGGCTTTACTTGAAAACTAATTTTAAAATTTAATGACAAAACAATTAATAGAATCAGTGTTATTGGTAGAAATGTATTTATTTATGAAACATACACTAAATTAAAGTGACATAGACTTGAACTCTATAGTGAAATCCGCGGTTTGGAGCTGATCGTATCCTGATTGTGACAAAGGAGGCTCCAATTCCTCCACTCACGACGGATGGGGTTGCGTTCTGTGAGGCCCCAATGCGGTTCACCCGGATGGCAGTTACCCGCCGGTTCGTGCGGACTGTTATGTCTCGTGTTATCGTATGACCCACGACGGCGTTCACCCTGTGCTCTTCACTGGAAACACAACAAATGCAGATAGTCAGGAAAGGGTATCAAAATAAAGCATCCAAATCCGAGGAGCACCACTAGTCATGGCTAAACTTTAAGCTGCCCGAGGCCTATTTCAATCCACTTAACTTCTTGCTAAATCAACCTAACCTCACCTCAGATGATGACTATATTCTCTTACAATGGAGGCTGTTTTGTTAATTAGCTTATATTCTGTCTGTGGATACTTACTTGTACGCCAGCACATCTATAGGAGCGATGGTTCCTTGGCTTAGGTTACGTCGAGAGGCTACCGCAGTCTCTTCATCCATGTCAGTCAAGTCAGCCGCGTCAGCCAGCTCATTCACGTCAGTCACAACCACGTCTGGCATCTCGATCAAGTCCTCGTCAGCCACTTCGTCACCGTCAATCACGTAAGGCAACTCCGCCACGTCAGGCACTTCATTGCTGACTACTGCAGCTGTTGCTGCCGCTGCTAACAACACCACGAGGAGTACGCTCTTCATCTGGAATTATAACATCACTTTTGTTAGATCAAATACCTGAAAATTATTCAATTAATAATTTCCGCATGAAAAGTGACTCCAACTAAAGTTGCAGTCACTTTTAATTTCTCATAATTATAAAATTATTATTGTTGCCTTGATTCTACCACAGCAAGTCAAAATTTTTCCTTTTTAATCGACTACGTTAAGGATCAATTGTAAAATCTAGTCCAATTGTAGACCGAAGTAAATAATAACGTGGAACGAGCCGCTCTGCAGAGTAGTTTAGAACAATCTGCTGATCACGTCTGCTACTACTGCTGAGCGTGCGCGCCTACTGGCTTTGGGTGAGTGGGAGCCGGGTCTTTGGCTTCACGCACTGCCGTCGTCGACAATACGCACATTATTCGACGACACGACCTTCCGCCTCGCTGCTTTGTTACGCCTTGCTGTTCTCCTCGTCGCTGTCACTGTGGTGAAGCTTTCAACAGCCTCGGTCACCTCAGCCTGTCATGCAGCCGAAGTGCGGGCCGTTTGGCTCGGCACGCGAACATAAACGACATTATCCGTCGAGCTCTTGTCACCGTCGGTGTTCCAGCTGTTTCAAAACCTAATGTCTTGGCACGCGACGCTGGTAAGAAACCGGACGGCATGTCTTTGTTTCCTTGGAAGATATAGGCCTTTAGTATGGGATGCAACTTGCGTCGATACCCTTTCGCCTTCTTATCTTCCAAGCTTGTCGTGCTGTGCTGGCGCTGCCGTTGCGGCTGCAGAGAACCTCAAGCGGCGTAAAAATAGAAACCTTTGTGGTAACTATATTTTCGAGCCGTTTGGGGTTGAAACTTTGGGGCCGTGGGGTCCGAGTGCCCATAGCCTGTTCAAGGAAATTTAAAAACGCCTAGTTGACGCTTCCCGTGACCCAAAGGCTGGCTTTTACCTTGGCCCGAGGCTAAATGTTGCCATACAACGTGGTAACGCCGCCAATCTATTGGACACATTACCAGTTGACAGCGTTGAGGACGAGTTTTTCGATGCCATTTTATAGTTTGTTGTTCGTTTATTTATTTTAGTTTATTTAATAGTTTTTAATCATTATGTATATAGTTAGTAAATGATTTAAGAAACGAAAAAAAAAAAATTAAAGAACTTACCTTTCCAATGTTTACTTTGACTTGATCCACTAAACTGTAAAGTGAACTTAGACGACAGTGTGAGTATAAGTTGTATTCTGCAGGAGCCAGTATTTATAGTCAAATTAGAAAGCAAACGCATTGATAAGATTACATTTGACCTACATTTTCAATTAATCAGTGACCAAGTGAACAAAAAGTTAGATGACACCGATTTAATTATATAGATACTGTTTGTATCCCTGACTTGTGCGATAACATAAATAAAAAAGAAACAAGGTAAATGTATAAAACTCCTTCTAATTATAGTCTGAAGAACACCGACCAGCTAGCTGCACATCTCATAACACGTCGCGCTACGCGGTGTGCTACGGTGAGCTACGGCGTAGCACACTAGACTACGATACCGTGATCTCCATTGATATCTCTTCGAATGAACGCTTTATGGAACTGCACTTAGAGCCTGTTTGCAAGTTCAGTTGTGAATAATAGTTTTTTTTTTATCAATTACCAATCGTTCCTGGATCTCCTCTTCGTTGTATCCTCTATTGATATCATTACGGATAACTATGAAGTGGTAAATGATTTTTTCTCAACTATTTACATTTTTAAAGTTTCCCCCAAGAGGTCACCAAAGCGCACCCAGGAACACGCTCGCGCACGCACGGACTCTAAGAAGTCTACATCAGGCTCATGTAGGGCCCAGTAAAAGCGACCATGAAGTTACTTGTTCTGCCATACCTCCCCACGGTCATTAGTGTTCAATACTATGGGCTTGCGCCAGTTTTCGCTAACCAAGAAGAGCGGGGTAAAGCCCTTGTCGGAGACCACAACATCTCGGTGGAAGAAAAAATGACATGCATATTCCCCATATGCATGTAATTTTTTCTTTACTTAAATCAATAAAATACAGTATTCTCAACCCAAGAAAAGTATTAAAAGTCAAGTTCAACTACTACTTGTCGCTCAAAAATAATATTAAACTCGGCGTTATCGAGGACGACGTGTTTTGAGAGTGCGTTCCGTTTCACCAAAAACGCGCCACATAAAACATTAAATTGTAAAATAAGTGTTGTATTAGAAAGTTAAACAAGTGTACCACAGTGTTTACATGGATCAATACAAGGCATTTTTAAGGAATTAAAAAAGTTTTGAATTTCATGCATATTCCCTATTCCCACGCTGCGTTGGCTAGGAGATATTCCCAGAAACTGCGTACCTCACGGTTGCACAGGGTCTTAGCAATTAAGAAGCCATGATCCCCACTTTCGTGGGTTATACAGTGTCATCACTGACAACCGTGGTTAATGCATCCGTGCGCGAGCCCATCTATCCAGGATATATGTATGTATATCAAGTTCCATCTGAGTCTATTAATTGAATATGCTGATAGAATGCATCAAAACCGGCATGATTCAACCGTTGTTTTCCTTTAGGTGTATCCTACTATGCAAGAGTTGAGTTCCCACAGATTCCATTATCTCCCCTCGCTTCACATGCATGACTGCGCTAAAATACTGATGCGCTACTGAAATATCTATTGGCATTTTTTTTACTCAGAGACTGTTAAGTGAGGAATATTCATTGTTGTTCCATTTTAACTTTCTTTACATCTTACTCATACTTTTAATTACAACTAGATTTGCTTTTACTTTTTTCCCTAATAATGTATTATCATTCTTCGTCATGTCGATGTGTCCTATACATGAGCTTATGACTAGAACTTTTGCCACATTGGCAGTATTATCAGTGGCTTCGGACTGAAAAAGAGAAGGAGTTGGGACAAGCCCGCCACACTGTTCCCAAACCACTGTAACTCCTGAAAGCCAGAATCAACAGTGGCGACCACCAGAAAAGCGCCGAGACAATGAAGCTCGACGAAGTCCCAGAGAATGAATTTAACTGTCTTGGATCCCGGAACGAAATTAATCAGAAAAGTATAGTGGAGGAGTAGGAAAAAACCGTAATTTCCACTTCCCTCCATTTCAGCAGGAGACAGAACGAAACAAGGCCAATAGGCACAAAACGTCCCTTTGTGCCTATTGGCCTTGTTTCGTTCTGTCTATTATTGTTTCGTTCTGTTTATTACTGGGATAGGCCCAGTTGCCTAGCACCACGGATAAATATTAACAGTTGGGAGTTGGGAGTTGGGACATAGTTTTTAATTTGGCTCTGCACATTACATTTCGTTTCATCGGAATACCGGACCCTTATCTAAGTTGTAATTGCAGTGGTCAACCTGATTTTGTAGTTGGTATAAGGGATTTCTAGGCGGACTTTGCAGTTGGTGCAGTGAAAGCCCAACAATTCGAAATAGCCAGCTGAAGAGAGCAGTTTGAGATAAATAGTTTCATTCGAGTTGCACTAGAACTTCTTTTGTACATCAAATAGTTGACTCGTGACAAGTGACTGTTGATAGTAAACTCACGTGAGTACTTATTGATTGATAAAACAAAAGTGAAAAGAAAAAAACATTTATTAAAAAAAAGGATTTAAAATTTAGCACAAAAGTAGTAGATCGAATGAATCCTTGAGTCAATTGCCTCTTGCAGTTTATCGACCATAGACTTCAATCTGGTAGTGGTAGCCGCGGCTTCTAGCTGACTGAAGCCTGATTGTGACAGAGCTACTTCCAACGCCTCCAGCCCTGATGGACGAGGTGGAGCCCTGTACGGTCCCCACGTGCCTTACCCGGATCGCAGTTATTCGAAGGTTAGTGCGGAAAGTGACATCTTGAACATGCACCGCGTTGTTAACGGCGCCCCTGACGTGCGCGGTTCTGAGAACACACCAAATGTTAGCGTTACGGGTAGTCAGAAAACAGAAAAACAGACAACCAGTCATTCTACGGGGTATCGTGTTGCCCCGTAATATGAAGTGTCAGTGTTGTAGTACCCACCTGGCGAGCAGCCTGCTGTTGCCGATGGTGCCCACGCTCAGGTTGCGCCGAGAGGCGACTGCAGTCGGCGCCGACAGCTCGCCCTCGTCGCTCACGTCGACGTCCGCATGCGTCACTATCATCTCGGGAGCATCCACATAGTCATTGCTGACGACTGCTGCTGTCGCCACCGCTGCTAGCAGGACCACGAGGACTAGGCTTTTCATCTGTACAAGTCGGTTTTACATTTTAGATTAAATGACAGTGTTAGGTTTCATAGTCTGTTACTCTCTCAGCTGAGACATTATTGTGTATATAGGCTGAAGATGATGATGATGATGATGATTACATTTACTGTAACTGACTGACACTTACCTTGTATATGTGAGTGTGACTACGACTTGATTATCAAACACTTTGGCTGACTCCTTTGAGTTCACTGCTACTATAGCTGTCTTCTGAAGGAAGCAGTATTTATACTAGCATTGCATAATGATAAGACGATACTATCAGTTATCTAGTAAATAACAGCAATAAATAGCCCCGACTTTGATAGTTAATGCAGAGGATGTAAATCAGTATCTATGCGATAATACTAATGGAAAAAACGATAAATGTCTACTTGCACGTACATTTTCTTTATTTAATTATGAAAAACTAGCTGTTGCCCGCGGCTTCGCTCGCGTGAAGTTCAGTAACTGTCACATGAAATCATACTATAGGGATAAATAGTATCCTACATGTTAATCCAGGTTATAAACTATCTATGTGCCAAATTTCATAATCATCACAATTAAATTATCATCACAATCACCATCGCTATCACAATCACCATCATTATCACAATCACCATCACTATCACAATCACAATCACGATCATTATCACAATCACTATCACAATCACTATCACAATCACTATCACAATCACAATCACTATCACAATCACTATCACTATCACAATCACAATCACTATTACAATCACTATCACAATCACTATCACAACCACTATCACAATCACTATCACTATCACAATCACTATCACAATCACTATCACAATCACTATCACAATCACTATCACAATCACAATCACTATCACAATCACTATCACAACCACTATCACTATCACAATCACTATCACAACCACTATCACAATCACTATCACAATCATTATCATCGTAATCACAATCATCATCAGCACAATATTTGGTTTGATACAAATAGGTTCTTGTCGCCCTTTCTTTAGAAAATATAAGATACTTTACCGTGCATTTATATTTTGGAATCTTGTATATTTGTTTTTAAGCATAAGCCCCTCGATCTCATAATACCAACAAGTTATATAAACCCAAGACGAATCTCACACTCACATCGAACAACAGTTATTTTATGTGTATAAAATTGTATAACAAAATTCCAAGCACCACGACACTCCCATTTTTTAAATTTAAGCGTATTCTTACAAAAATCTTAATAGATAAATGCTTGTATAGTGTACTTGAGTTCCTAGATTACAAATTGTAAATTCTGAATTATGTTTAAGAATACTAATTAGTTTAATTTATTTTTTTAATTTAATGCAATTACAATTGAATCAATTACAATTTATAAACTGCATGCATGATTCAAATTAATAAATTTTTCATTTGTTACCTAAATATATAAAAGAAGAAACTGACACACTGACTGACTGACTCATCTATCAACGCACAGCCCAAACCGCTGGGTCTACAGCTTCCAAATTTGGCAAGTAGGTTCCTTATGTGGTCTACGGGTGCACTAAGAAAGGATTTTTCAAAATTCACCCCCTAAGGGGGTGAAACGGGAGTCAAAAGTTTGTATGGGTAAACAAGATTATGTAAGACTGTTTTATTCGAAACTTCACAGGAGTACTCCTATCGATAAATGAGTTACAGTTACAGTTAATGAGGTACATTTGTATTTCAGGTTTTTTCAGAATTCATCCCCTAAAGGGGGAAATGGGGTAACAAAGTCTGAAAATCAACATCGGCATTGTTTGTATGGTCTATCGGGTCGGGTGTATCACAAAAACAACGATTTTAAGATTTAATGTGGTGGACCTGAAATGCCTTTATTCCCTGTTGGGGAGCGATGGGGTTGAAATGTCTAAAAATCAATATGGGTGTCGATACCGTAATTATCTGATGTGCAGATTACGAAAATGGCATTTATTTTGAGATCCAGAAGATGGCGGATTCGACTTCTCTATACGATTATGATGATTGTGATACTGATTATGATGATTGTGATGATGATGATTGCACGGTGTATGCTTGTTTGCATGTTTGCATGCTTCTTACAGGGAAATAACAACCACATATGTTCATAATCAATTGTTTTATAATGATTGACGCTTGATTGATTGATTTTCTGCCTTTTAGTGGCTATCGATATGAAATGTATGCCAAAAAAAGATTCTGACTGAGAACTTTCTGCGATATGATGGTTCTTCTTTTTAATTCTTACAAATTTCATTGGAGCTATATTGTATAAAAAGTGTTGGCAAAAGCTTTGTATCACAAATTAGTTTTAAATATATTAATAGGATAAAAACATTAAATAATTCGCATTTATAAATTATAACTTTGATTGAAATTGATTTTAAGTCTGTTCAACCGTGAACATACTACAATTACACGCGCCAACAACAGCATCACAGCGTCAGCGTTAAGAGCGACATACATACGTTCGACGCGCCGGCAACACCAACAAACACACCGTCAGCGCTAAGAGGTGGCCTACTGAGATCTTCGCTTCATCGGCTCGATACACACACGACACACATGTAAATAGGTATCAATGTGTATTTACCACAAAAATTGTATATAATTAAGTTTACTATTGTAATAAATTAGTCATCAAGCTGGAGTCGAGTGTGATTTATCTCCTAAACCTCCTCTTACTGTGGCCAAGACACCTTTAGCCATTATCGGTCCTATGAGTCTGTGGGATCGGCAGTAAGAAAACCATTCCCTGTGTACATTGCACGACGTACACAAAACCCTCTTCCTACCCAAATTCCGTCTGTTACCGTAGGTCTCCTTGTCACAGACGGAATTTGGGTAGGAAGAGGGTTTTGTGTACGTCGTGCAATGTACACAGGGAATGGTTTTCTTACTGCCGATCCCACAGACTCATAGGACCGATAATGGCTAAAGGTGTCTTGGCCACAGTAAGAGGAGGTTTAGGAGATAAATCACACTCGACTCCAGCTTGATGACTAATTTATTACAATAGTAAACTTAATTATATACAATTTTTGTGGTAAATACACATTGATACCTATTTACATGTGTGTCGTGTGTGTATCGAGCCGATGAAGCGAAGATCTCAGTAGGCCACCTCTTAGCGCTGACGGTGTGTTTGTTGGTGTTGCCGGCGCGTCGAACGTATGTATGTCGCTCTTAACGCTGACGCTGTGATGCTGTTGTTGGCGCGTGTAATTGTAGTATGTTCACGGTTGAACAGACTTAAAATCAATTTCAATCAAAGTTATAATTTATAAATGCGAATTATTTAATGTTTTTATCCTATTAATATATTTAAAACTAATTTGTGATACAAAGCTTTTGCCAACACTTTTTATACAATATAGCTCCAATGAAATTTGTAAGAATTAAAAAGAAGAACCATCATATCGCAGAAAGTTCTCAGTCAGAATCTTTTTTTGGCATACATTTCATATCGATAGCCACTAAAAGGCAGAAAATCAATCAATCAAGCGTCAATCATTATAAAACAATTGATTATGAACATATGTGGTTGTTATTTCCCTGTAAGAAGCATGCAAACATGCAAACAAGCATACACCGTGCAATCATCATCATCACAATCATCATAATCAGTATCACAATCATCATAATCGTATAGAGAAGTCGAATCCGCCATCTTCTGGATCTCAAAATAAATGCCATTTTCGTAATCTGCACATCAGATAATTACGGTATCGACACCCATATTGATTTTTAGACATTTCAACCCCATCGCTCCCCAACAGGGAATGAAGGCATTTCAGGTCCACCACATTAAATCTTAAAATCGTTGTTTTTGTGATACACCCGACCCGATAGACCATACAAACAATGCCGATGTTGATTTTCAAACTTTGTTACCTCACTTCCCCCTTTAGGGGATGAATTCTGAAAAAATCTGAAATACAAATGTACCTCATTAACTGTAACTGTAACTCATTTATCGATAGGAGTACTCCTGTGAAGTTTCGAATAAAACAGTCTTACATAATCTTGTTTACCCATACAAACTTTTGACTCCCGTTTCATCCCCTTAGGGGGTGAATTTTGAAAAATCCTTTCTTAGTGCACCCGTAGACCACATAAGGAACCTACTTGCCAAATTTGGAAGCTGTAGACCCAGCGGTTTGGGCTGTGCGTTGATAGATGAGTCAGTCAGTCAGTGTGTCAGTTTCTTCTTTTATATATTTAGATAACAAATGAAAAATTGATTAATTTGAATCATGCATGCAGTTTATAAATTGTAATTGATTCAATTGTAATTGCATCAAATTAAAAAAATAAATTAAACTAATTAGTATTCTTAAACATAATTCAGAATTTACAATTTGTAATCTAGGAACTCAAGTACACTATAAAAGCATTTATCTATTAAGATTTTTGTAAAAATACGCTTAAATTTAAAAAATGGGAGTGTCGTGGTGCTTGGAATTTTGTTATACAATTTTATACACATAAAATAACTGTTGTTCGATGTGAGTGTGAGATTCGTCTTGGGTTTATATAACTTGTTGGTATTATGAGATCGAGGGGCATAGTAGCTTGTCCCTTGCTGAAAAAGACTCTTATGCTTAAAAACAAATATACAAGATTCCAAAATATAAATGCACGGTAAAGTATCTTATATTTTCTAAAGAAAGGGCGACAAGAACCTATTTGTATCAAACCAAATATTGTGCTGATGATGATTGTGATTACGATGATAATGATTGTGATAGTGATTGTGATAGTGATTGTGATAGTGGTTGTGATAGTGATTGTGATAGTGATAGTGGTTGTGATAGTGATTGTGATAGTGATTGTGATAGTGATTGTGATAGTGATTGTGATAGTGATAGTGATTGTGATAGTGGTTGTGATAGTGATTGTGATAGTGATTGTAATAGTGATTGTGATAGTGATAGTGATTGTGATAGTGATTGTGATTGTGATTGTGATAGTGATTGTGATAGTGATTGTGATAGTGATTGTGATTGTGATAGTGATTGTGATAATGATCGTGATTGTGATTGTGATAGTGATGGTGATTGTGATAATGATGGTGATTGTGATAGCGATGGTGATTGTGATGATAATTTAATTGTGATGATTATGAAATTTGGCACATAGTTAGTTTATAACCTGGATTAACATGTAGGATACTATTTATCCCTATAGTATGATTTCATGTGACAGTTACTGAACTTCACGCGGGCGAAGCCGCGGGCAACAGCTAGTTTTTCATAATTAAATAAAGAAAATGTACGTGCAAGTAGACATTTATCGTTTTTTCCATTAGTATTATCGCATAGATACTGATTTACATCCTCTGCATTAACTATCAAAGTCGGGGCTATTTATTGCTGTTATTTACTAGATAACTGATAGTATCGTCTTATCATTATGCAATGCTAGTATAAATACTGCTTCCTTCAGAAGACAGCTATAGTAGCAGTGAACTCAAAGGAGTCAGCCAAAGTGTTTGATAATCAAGTCGTAGTCACACTCACATATACAAGGTAAGTGTCAGTCAGTTACAGTAAATGTAATCATCATCATCATCATCATCTTCAGCCTATATACACAATAATGTCTCAGCTGAGAGAGTAACAGACTATGAAACCTAACACTGTCATCTAATCTAAAATGTAAAACCGACTTGTACAGATGAAAAGCCTAGTCCTCGTGGTCCTGCTAGCAGCGGCGGCGACAGCAGCAGTCGTCAGCAATGACTATGTGGATGCTCCCGAGATGATAGTGACGCATGCGGACGTCGACGTGAGCGACGAGGGCGAGCTGTCGGCGCCGACTGCAGTCGCCTCTCGGAGCAACCTGAGCGTGGGCACCATCGGCAACAGCAGGCTGCTCGCCAGGTGGGTACTACAACACTGACACTACATATTACGGGGCAACACGATACCTCGTAGTAAGACTGGTTGTCTGTTTTCTGACTACCCGTAACACTAACATTTGGTGTGTTTTCAGAACTGCGCACGTCAGGGGCGCCGTTAACAACGCGGTGCATGTTCAAGATGTTACTTTCCGCACTAACCTTCGGATAACTGCGATCCGGGTGAGGCACGTGGGGACCGTACAGGGCTCCACCTCGTCTATCAGGGCTGGAGGAGTTGGAAGTAGCTCCGTCACAATCAGGCTTCAGTCAGCTAGAAGCCGCGGCTACCACTACCAGATTGAAGTCTATGGTCGATAAACTGCAAGAGGCAATTGACTCAAGGATTCAGGCGATCTACTACTTTTGTGCTATATTTTAAATCCTTTTTTTTCGTTCGTCTCCGTTAAGAGCGACATACATACGTTCGACGCGCCGGCAACACCAACAAACACACCGTCAGCGCTAAGAGGTGGCCTACTGAGATCTTCGCTTCATCGGCTCGATACACACACGACACACATGTAAATAGGTATCAATGTGTATTTACCACAAAAATTGTATATAATTAAGTTTACTATTGTAATAAATTAGTCATCAAGCTGGAGTCGAGTGTGATTTATCTCCTAAACCTCCTCTTACTGTGGCCAAGACACCTTTAGCCATTATCGGTCCTATGAGTCTGTGGGATCGGCAGTAAGAAAACCATTCCCTGTGTACATTGCACGACGTACACAAAACCCTCTTCCTACCCAAATTCCGTCTGTTACCGTAGGTCTCCTTGTCACAGACTTCCCTCTCATATAACCAACGTAACCTACGTTTGGTGTGGTTTGTATGGTAGGCTAGGGCGTTAGGGTAACTTTTACTAGGGTGCTAGATAGGTAATTACTATAGGGCTAGGATAACTAGGGTGCTAGGTAGTTACTGTAGGGCTAGGTCTGGCGTCAGTTGGGCTTTAGGTACTGATCCAGGCTCAATTGTCTCAACCGTAGTCACATCGTACGCACTTGGAATAACGGCCGTACTAAGCTGTAAGTCCCGGTGTGTACAAAGTCTTTTGTATATTGTTGATTATAATAATTAAGACAAATGGATTTAGGGCATATTGTATTTATGGATTTCAATTTTATGGTCTGTGATATTATGTGATATAAAGTTAGGGTAAGTTATCATTCGGGCAAATGATGATTACGACAAAAAAAAATGTGGCACTTTAGGCTGTGAAAAAAAGTTAGGGAACACGATAGAGAACCTTGCCCGATGTACAAATGAGGTAAAAATCACTCTCTTCAGAGCCTTCTGTACATCTTTTTACACCTGCTGCCTGTGGGCAGTCTATACTCAAAAAGCGTACAGTGCCCTACTGGTACAATACAATAATGCGCTTAGAACGATATTGCGGCTGCCCTGCCACTGTAGTGCATCACGTATGTTTGCAGAGGCGCGCATTAATTGATTCTACGCTACTCTGCGCAAGCTGTACCTACACGTCAACGCTGAGCATAGTACGGGCTAGTCGCAACAACGTTTTAAGTATGATAGCCAGTAGACTTGACTGCCTGTCCGTTAAAACAAGCTACTTGGTTTACAGTTTAACCCACAAATTACATTGCAAAATGTAAACTAAATAGCTTGTTCGATCGTACATGAGTCGATGTATTAATGCACACATGAGTATTGTGTACACTTGTGTATATACCTCGATTCATGGGTCAGCCACGGGGCGAGTAGATTAAGTTTGTATTATTAATACTAGTTAAAAGTTATCATACTACTATCAAATTGAATCCTAGTTATCTTAAATAAACGTTTATTCATTTATTAAAACACCTGACCCGTTTACTGTTAAATGCAACTATCAGCACAAAAGTTTGAGTGCGTTACATTGAGTTTTCCGCAAAACGTGATTTTTCATTAATTTCAACGAAATTTAATGATATGACAATTAATAATAAAAGTAGTACCATGAGTCGAAAATGTGTTTATTTATTTAACATATTAAAGTAGATATTTTACATCTTGTTCTATCAAAAATATCTACAATACAACAAAAACACCAAATTTTTAACCGAATGCGCCCAAGACGACCACTTAGCGCATTATCTGCCATAGACTTCAAAATTATAGTGAAATCCACGGCTTTGAGATGATCGTATTCTGATTGTGACAAAGGAGTTTCCAATTCCTCCGCCTACAACGGATGGGGTTGCGTTCGTTGAGGGCCCAATGCGGGTCACCCGGATCGCAGTTATCTGGCAGATCGTGCGGATTGTTCTATCATCTGTTATCGTATGACCCGCGACGGCGTGCGCCCTGTGCTCGGCACTGGAAACATAACAAATGCAGGTAGTCAGAATAGTGTACCAAAATGAAGCATCCAAATCCGATGAGCACCACTAGTCATGGCTAAACTTTGAACTGCCCGAGGCCTATTTGATGCTGTGAACCTTAACTTCTTGCTACATCAAATTAACCTTACTTAGATGTTGACCATATTCTCTTACAATGGAGGCTGTTTTGTTAATTAGCTTATGTTCTGTCTGCGGATACTTACTTGTACACCAGCATATCTAAAGAACCGATGGATCCTTGGCTCAGGTTACGGCGAGAGGCTACCGCAGTCTCTTCAGCCACGTCAGTCAAGTCAGCCAGCTCATTTACGTAAGTCACTACCACATCTTGCATCTCGATCAAGTTCTCGTTAGTCACTTCGTCTCCGTCAGCCATGTCAGGCAGCTCCACTACTTCATTGCTGACTACTGCAGCTGTTGCTGCCGCTGCAAAAAACACCACGAGGAGTGCGCTCTTCATCTGGAATTATAACATTAATTTTGTTAGATAAAATACTTCAACATTATTTAGGAAATAATTCCCACATGAAAAGTAACACCGGCCTTAAATTACTAAGTCTGATTATTATTATAATGTTAACATTGTTACTTTGATTCTACCTCAACAAGCTAAAAGTTTATTTTTCCTTTTAATCGACTGTATGGGATCAATGAGGATTATCGTTTATGAGCTTACCAGAAGGCGCACTGTCGAGAAAGGTTCTGTCAATAATTCTATTGAATACTTTAAAGTACTAAAAACTTCAAAAAAGTTTATTTTAATACGTATAACAACATAGTGTAAGCCTTAGATACATACTTACAAAATTCTTCCTAAGACTAGCAAGCATGAAACATTTAAAAATCATTCTACCTCCAAGTACTAACAAATAGGATCCTAAGTTGCTACTTAAAATCTCCAAGTCATAGTTATTCAGGAATGGCTCAATCTAGAACACAATCGTGAGTATTAGTATAAATACGTGATAAAAAGCACGCAACGCGCGAACATTGTATGACATCTGACATTTCGGAAGACCTTACTCTACACGAACACTCTTATTCTCTCAATATTGTAAAGCTCTAACAGGTGCTGGGTGTCTAGTTTTTTTCTTGACCAAAATAAATAGTAAAAGAAAACCCTTACCTTGCCAATGTTTACTTTGACTTAATCCACAAAACTCTAAATTGAACTCCTTTGAGGACAGTGACAGTATAAGTTGTATTCTGAAGTTGTCTGTATTTATAGTGAAAAAATTTATCTGACCTACCTTTCAGTAATTTAACTCAAATAACATCAGTAAACAAGTGAACAACAAGTTAGATGACACTGATTTAATTATAAAGATACTGTTACTCGTGCGATAGATAACATTAATAAAAATTTTGAAGGATAATAAAATAAAAATAATTTTAATACTAGTATTTTTTTAATAACTTCGTATATGTTTGTAAGTTTATTTTATACATAGATTTTTTTTTAAGTTTTAATTTTCAATTGCCTTTTTTGACTTTTCTACACACCATATCTACATTTCTAATCCATTCCTTTCGCGGTTTTCTGCAAGAAATTTCTTATGAAATAAGCTGTAACTTAGTGCTATTATATGTCATTATATTGATTTGTTAAGTATTTCGTGTGTACATTATAATAATAATTAAATGGGTCTCCAATACTTATTGAAATAGTATCAAAGTAAAGCGTGTTTTTTTACTGTACTTAAACTTTTATTTAAAACATTTCTTATTGCTATATTTAATGTCTATAGTAAATAACGACGTTTGTAACTGTTTTCCATCAGAGTTTCTTAAATCACCAATATTTTTAATGTCATATTGTGTCCTATAACAATAAGCTCTGTAATATTAATAGTTTCAGTAACTTTCATACTTTCTGTAAGTTTAATTGTAAGATCCACAGTTGCACAGTAATAAAAATATACCTAAATAGGTAAATTTTCATATACAATGCTAAATTAATTTGTCTTTAGTTTGTTTATCAATTAAATTAGTAGGTACTTAACTATGTAATAAAATTCGAGATTTAATTCAAATAACTTTATTTAAATAGCTTTATGCAGGCCGCAGCATGTTGGCAACACCAACATCAACATTTTTAATGTAACTTTTGACGTTTATATTATCTGTGGAGCACTGTATGTCGCTCTCTTCCAACCACGAACTGTGCAATAAATGGACGTGTCTTTAACTCCAGAGTTTTTACTTCACCAAATACTGAAGCCCTCCTGCCCTACCAGCAGCCTAGCAACATCCCCACAGTCCACTGCTAACGAATCCGTACACTAGTAGAAAAGTCCCATTAGCTAGCTCGGTTGACATCGCTACGCGCTACGCAGTGAGCTACGATCAGCTACGGCGTAGCAACGATGCCGTGATCTCCAAAACTCTCAAAGTAATTTTCCTTTGCAAAAACAGTTTCAGCTGATTCATATTTAAATGTTTAGTAAAACCTATAAGTTAAGGAACTTAACTCCAATATTAATTGTTTTTTGAATTCGTCTTAGCCACAATAGTCGCAAAACCTAACACTAAAAAATCTCCTCAATAATAAAAAACTAAACCTAACTAACGAATATGTAAGATAAGATACTTATCAATCGGTTTCTACATTTATTATTGTTTGGTTATCATGAGTGCAGGTAAGTTGTGCAGTCTCTGCTACTCAGACTGCATCTGGGAACCTTCTAGTTACGGAGATATTGAGGTCAATGTTCAAACTTTTTAAGGTTCCTTTACTTTGAACACATCCATGACTTGTTTATTGTTCAATGCAACTATTGGCGCAATGTTTTGAGTGCGTTACTTTGAGTTTTACCGCAAAACATGATTTATCATTAATTTTAAAGAAATTTAATGATATGACAATTTATAAACCGGCTAAGTGCGTGTGGGGCCACGCGCATTGTAGGGTTCCGTATATATTTTAGATTTTGTTTTCCAATGCAATTCTTCATCCGTTATAAACAAGCAACTACTCCATCTTAGTCACTTTAAAGAATTTATTCTAAGGATTTTGTATTTGGTACAAAATTATCCAACACCTAAGTTCAACGACTGTTACTGCTAAACTAATAAAGTTATCTTAACCGCTATAGTTTTTCATTAAAGTTCATGAAATGCACTAATATTATGAATTTTTCCAGATTTATCAATCCAGCAGTTTAGCTATTAGTGCTCCCCTAAAGTGCAAATTTTTGTTCCAGTAGGGCACTGGAACAAAAATTTGTACTTTAAAGTTTAATATAATATTTCGTAAATGGAGCATTAAATGGAAAAATAGTAATTGCAACCCCGAAGTCATTTTAAAAGATCTATTCAATGATACACCACACAATGGGGCAGATGACAAAAAAAAACATCCCCACTTCACATGTAGGGGAACTCCCCTAAAATTTTTTTCACTTCTCATGCTCTTAAAGTACGCTAATATAGCCCTACTATGCGGGTCTAAAGTGGCCCTTTTAGGCCCTAGGGCGTAAAGTAAATCTCGTACTCGTGACTTGTTGAGCCACGAGTACTTCGACGTGCTCTCCCCCGGCTGCCGCGACCTGCTGGTGCGTGATGCACACATTTAGCTTCAAGTAAACAAATCTGAAGTGATTGTTGTGTTTGTACATGGGATGTGAATAATAGCGATAGTTCGATGTAATAGATATGTCTTTATTCGTATCACTTGGAATATTAGCACACATGATATAGTAATAATACTGACGTAACTCAATCAATTAGTTCACACAGAATCCCGTAGTGGAGCTGTGAACTAGACGTTCTGAAACGGTCGTACGATGAATCGGAGCATAACAGTGATTTTTATTTTATTAAGTAATATTTATTAAATATTTTTGTAGTAAATTGACTATTTTTCTCGCACTCAAAGTGAAAAACACAGTGTAACACACGGCGCTAAAATCCCATTAAAACTCGGTTCCTATTTACTACCTCGCTAAAGCTCGGTAGTAAAACTACCTCGTATATAATGGGGCATTTTAGCCCCTTGTATTACAATGTACTATTTTTCCAAAATTTTGTTTTCTACTTTATCGGCGTAATTGATATACACCATCATCTGCCTAGCCTTTTCCCAAGTTTTATTGGGGTTGGCTTCCAGTCTAACCGGATGCAGCTGAATACCAGTATTTTACATGGAGCGACTGCCTATCTGACCTCCACAACCCAATTAGTACTAGGTAATACGATACCCCTTGGTGAGACTGGTTGTCAGATTTTTTGGGCCACTGACTACCTGTGACGACTGTCAAAGATCACAAATGACAGCCGGGACCAACTGCTTAACGTGCTTTCCGAGGCACGAAGGAAACTCGATATGTAATGGGTGGTCACCCATCCACAGACCAACCTAGGCAAGCACAGCTTAACCTAAAGATCGACCCGAGTGGCTGTTATTATTTAGCCACGAGCTCTTCTACCCCTACAAAATTACAGCTTTCTAGTACTAACGGTCTCTTAGCAAAACTTCGGACAGACAGACAGACAGACGGACATGACGAAATTATAAGGGTTCCTTGCTAGAACTACGGAACCCTAAAAAACCTGTGATAAAAACAGTACCATAGGTTGAAATGTATTTATTTATGAAACGTAAGAAAGTAGATATTGTACATCTTGTTCTTGCAAAAATATCTACTATACCAAAAAAATAACTAAATTCTTAACCGAATGTGCCCAAGACGACTACAGCTGAGCATATTATCTGCCATAGACTTCAACGCTATAGTGAAATCCGCCTCTGTGAGCTGATCGTATCCTGATTGTGACAAAGGAGTTTCCAATTCCTCCACTAACGACGGATGGGGTTGCGTTCTGTGAGGTCCCAATGCGGGTCACCCGGATCGCAGTTATCTGGCGGTCCCTGCGGACTGTTATTTCTCGTGTTTGCGTAAAACCCCCAATGGCAGTCGCCCTAGACTCGCCACTGGAAACATAACAAATGCGGATAATCAGGAAAGTGCAACAAAATGAAGCATCCGAATCTGAGGAGCACCACTATTCATGACTAAACTTTGAACTACCCAAGGCCTATTTCATTATGTAAGCCTTAACTTCTTGCTAAATCAACCTAACCTAACCTGAACTTAGCTGAAGACCATATTCTCTTACAATGGGGACTGTTTTGTGAATTAGCTTATGTTGCGTCTGTGGACACTTACTTGTACATCCGTATATCTGAAGAATCGATGGATCCCCAGCTCAGGTTACGCCGAGAGGCTACCGCAGTCTCTTTATCCACGTCAGTCAAGTCAGCCAGCTCATCCACGTCAGTCACAACCACGTCTGGCATCTCGATCAAGTCCTCGTCAGCCACTTCGTCTCCGTCAATCACGTCAGGCACTTTATTGCTGACTACTGCAGCTGTTGCTGCCGCTGCTAACAACACCACAAGGAGTACGCTCTTCATCTGGAATTATAACATAACTTTTGTTAGATGCCCCATAAAAATCTCGTGTCACAGTGTTTCTCCTCCAAAACGGCTTTACCAATTTGAATGAAATTTTTTGTGTATATTTGGTAGGTAAGTCTTACCTCACACGAGCGAACGAAGTCGCGGACAAAAGATCAACAATCATGTACTTATCCTTACTTCCATTAGTATTATCGCATAGATACCGATTTACATCCTCTGTATTTCTTTCATTCCTTGGATACTATACCAATAGGTATTAAAGACCTATTCACATTACTTTTATTTTATTATCCTTTAAAATTGTTATTAATGTTATCGCACGAGATTACTGCAGAAACAATTTTCGCACGAAAAGTTACAAGAGCCTTTAATTACGTAGCATAATTAAAATGGTAAAATTGTTGCCTTGTTTCTACCACAGCAAGCCAAAAGTTTTAATTTTCCTTTTTCATCGATTATGTTTAGGATCAATTGTAAAGCTATAATAGTTGCTAGGAGTCTGTCCATTTGTAGACCGAAACAAATATTAAATTAAATCACTTACCTTTCCAATGTTTACTTTGACTTGATCCAAAAAACTAAAAGTGAACTCCTTTGAGGACAGTGCGAGTATAAGTTGTATTCTGGAGCAGCCAGTAAATATAGTGAAATTAGGAGACAAATAAATTACCGTTATCTAGATCAGATATTATCTTATGTTACTTGATAAGATAATGTCTGATCTAGATTACGGTAATTCGCATCCACATGACTACTAACCACGTCAGGCAGCCCCATCTCGTCAGGCACTTCGTTTCTGACAACAGCAGCTGTTGCTGCCTCTGCTAACATCACCACGAGGAATACGTTATTTATCTGGAATTTTGACATTACATTTGTTGGATGACATATCAAATACTTCAACATAGTTCAAGAAATAATTTTCGCATGAAAAGGTCAAAACAACCTTAAATTACTTAGCATAATTATAATGTTATAATTGTTGCCATGATTCTACCACAGCAAGCTAAAAGTTTTAATTTTCCTTTTTTGTCGACTATGTTTGTTTAGGAACAATTTTAAAGCTCTAGATGCTAGAAGTCTAGTTCATTTGTAGACCAAAACAAATATAATAAATAAAATTACTAACCTTTCCGATGTTTACATGATCAACTAAACTCTAAAGTGAACTCCTTTGAGGACAATTTGAGTATAAGTTGTATTCTGAAGGAGCCAGTATCAATAGTGAAATTAGGAAGCAACCAAATTACCGTTAACTACCTGACTCGCAATCCCCGAAAACCCGAATTCGCAACCACATGACAACTAATCAGTGACGAAGTAAACAACAAGTTAGATAACAGCGATTTAGTTTAAAGATATTGTTTGTAACTCTTACTCGTGCGATAACATTAACAACAATTTTGAAGGATAATATTTTAATGGGTCTCCAATACCTATTGTAATAGTATTCAAGGTAGCCAAATTTTTTTACTTTATCAAGTAGAAAGATCCGACCAGCCAGCTCGGTTGGAATAGCCACGCGCTATGAACTGAGCTACCATCAGATACGACGTAGCAACGATGCCGTGAACTCCACAACTGTCAACGTAATTTTCCTTTGCTAAAACGGTTGCAGCTGATGCATATGTAAATCTTCAGTTGTACCTACATATATATTTAGGAACTGAATGCCTTTAACTGTTTTCCGAATTCGTCTGTGCCACATAATGGTGAGAACTAAGCCTAAAAATTCTATTATTCTAGTATTTTGGTCCTTCGAGCCGGATATTATTCAATAGTTCTAATTATTCAATATTAGATATTAACACGTTACTGTCGGCCTTGATACATGTCAATGAATGTGTCAGTGCGTTATTACCTTTGTTGGCGCTTATAGTTGACGACGTACTGATCCAATTGGAATTGAAATGTGCGTGATGATTGAAATGATTCGTTGATCTCATATTTCTTAATCGCTATCTCTGTGCATGAGGTCCCAGATTGGATCCCTAAGACGGACAATCGAACATGGTGTTATTGGGTTTTGCCATAAGGACTAAAGCCAACCGTATCCAGAGTACGAAGCTACAAGCTGACTCACGCCATCTAATGCACAGCTACGTCTCAGTGCCCCAGAGGCTGAAAAGTCATAAAAGTTGTCTTGGTTGCGTGTGCCTAGCTAGCCCAGCCTATTTCAACGCCTCCACAGCAAGATACAATCCCCAATCCCGTCAAGGTTGAAACCCCTGACAACTTCAACAATCCATCAAAAAACCAATCATCTGGGCACGCGTTGCGATGGCCGACTTGGAAATCTCTAATCAGGCTTTGAACCCAAGTCGGCCGGAGCAAAGACAATCTCGGCAGATGGGGGTTCATGGATGGCTCAGACCGCACGTCCGCATGCGGCGTCTCCCCACAGACAACGGCCCACCTTCCATCTTGCACCGCATGCTCTATTAACTGCGCTCTTGATCTATTTCCTGCATCAGTGAGCGGAGTTCACGTGGCTATGTTTTGGGCTAAACATATTTGAACTTTTGCAATCGACACGCTAAGAAGAAGATTAGGAATTTCTCGTTGGCCGTAATATGTATCTTTATTCCCAATTATGTTCTTATGCACAACTGGCGAAATATTGGTGCATTTTAGCTACAGCCCTGTCAAACGCTATGGAGATTTTTAGGTGTAGTATCAAATATTTTGTAATGCACGTTAGATTTATATAAGTAGGTAGTACTGGAAAAGAAAAATAACTAACGACTATGTAAGATACTTATTAGTCGGGTTGTACTTAACATTGATTATTTATCGTAAGTGTAGGTGAGTTGTGCAGTGTCTGCTAATCAGTCTGCATCTGCGAACCTTCTAGTTACGGAGATATTGGAGGTCAAAGATCCAAGATTTTTACAAGTTTTTTATTAAATACCAGTTTTTAAGGTTACTTTACTTTAAAACCTCCATGATCCGTTTACTATTCAATGCAACATTCAGCACAATTTTTTGAGTGCGTTACATTGAGTTTTACGACAAAACGTAATTTTTCATCAATTTATTAATAAAGAAAGTACCATAGGTTAAAATGTATATATTTATGAAATAAAACAAAGACCATCAACATCTTTTTCTTGCAACAATATCTATTAAACTAAAAAAAAACTAAATTCCTTACGAATGCGCCCAAGATGACTCCTGAGCACATTATGTACCATAGACTTCAACGCGATAGTTATATCCTAAGCTTAGAGCTGATTGTATCCTGATTATGATAAAGGAGTTTCCAACTCCTCCAGCCACGACGGATGGGGTTGCGTGCTGTGTGTTCCCAATGCGGGTCACCCGGATCGCATTTATACGCTCGTTCGCGCGGACTGTTATATCTTCTCTTTGCGTTTGACCCGCAATGGCATTCACCCTGTGCTCGACACTGGAAACACAACAAATTCAGTCAGTAAAGTGTAGCAAAATGAAGCATCCGAATCGGAGGAGCACCAATATTCATAGCTAAACTTTGAACAGAAAGGCCTATTTAGTACTGTGAACCTTAACTTCTTGCTAAATCAACCTAACCTTACCTCAGATGATGACCATGTCCTCTTACAATGTGGGCTGTTTTGTAAATTAGCTTATTTTCTTTCTGTGTAAACTTACTTGTACATCCGCAGATCTAAAGGACCGATGGTTCCAAGGCTTAGGTTACGCCGAGAGGCTACCGCAGTTTTTTCAGCGACGTTAGTCGAGTCAGCCGCGTCTGCCAGCTCATCCACGTCAGTCACAATATCCTCTGGCATATCGTTCACGTCCACATCAGCCACTTCGTCACCGTCAGACACGTCAGGCACTTCATTGCTGACTACTGCAGCTGTTGCTGCGGCTGCTAACAACACCACGAGGAATACGCTATTCATCTGGAATTATAACATTACTTTTGTTAGATGGCATATCAAATACCTGAACCTAATTCAAGAAATAATTTCTTTGTAAAAATTTTAACCAGCCTTAAATTACGTTACATAATTATATACTCGTAATATACAAAAAAAAACGGGTTACAGTGATTGTTATCGAACTCCTCCGAAATGGCTTGACCAATTTTTAGTCTCACCCATACACATCAAAATATCCACGCAAACGAAGTTGCGGGCAACAGCTAGTAATATATAATGTTATAATTGTTGCCATGGTTATATCACAGCAAGCCACAGGATTTCATTTTCTCATTTTATCGACTGTGCTTAGGATCAATTGTAAAGCTCTAGGTGCCTTATGTAGTATAGTCCATTTGTACACCGAAATAAATCGTAAAATAAAACACTTACCTTTCCAATGTTTACTTTCACTTGATCCACAAAAATAGAAAGTGAACTCCTTTGAGGACAGTGTGAGTATAAGCTGTATTCTGAAGGAGCCAATATTTATAGTCAAATTAGAAAACAAATCGCATTGATAAGATAGTGTCTGATCTAGATTACGGTACTTTGCATCCACATGACAACAAATCAGTGACGAAGTGAACAACAAGTTAGATGATACCGATTTCATTAAAAAGATACTGTTTGTAACTCTTATTCGTGCGATAACATTGATAACAATTTTGAAGGATAATAAATTAAAATAATTTCAATAGGTCTCCAATACCTATTGTAATAGTATCCAAGGTAGCCATATTTTGAATTTATCTTGTAGAAAACTCCGACCAGCTAGTTCGGTTGGCATAGCTAAGCAGTGAGCTACGATCAGCTACGGCGTAGCAATTATGCCGTGATCTCCACAATTCTCAACGTAATTATCCTTTGCAGAAACAGTTTCAGCTGCTTCGTATGTAAATCTTTAGTAGTAACTTCATATATATTAAACAATTTAACGCCAATTAGCTGTTTTCTGAAGTTGTCTCTACCACATAGTCATGAGAGCGAAGAATAAAAAATCTGGAAATAAAAAACAAGCAATCAATTTTGATCCTTCTAGCCGGATATTATTCAATAGTTCTTATTATTCAATATTAGATAACACGCTATTGTCAGCCTTGATAAATGTTAATTAACATGTAAATGCGTTACTTACTACCTTTGTTGATGCCTATAATTGACGACGTACTGATCGAATTTGAATATAATAATGGACAGCTACGTCTCAGTGCCCAAGAGACTGTAAAGTCATAAAAGTTTTCTTGGGTGCGTGGGCCCAGCAAACCCAGCCTATTTCAACGCCTCCACAGCAAGATAAAATCTCTGGCGGGAATGGTTTAAGCCCCCTGACAACTTCAACGATCCATCAGAAAACCTTCCACCTGGGCACGCGTTGCCGAAGCCGACTTGGAAATCTCTAAACAGACTTCGAAACCAAGTCGGCCGGACCAAAGTCAATCTCTGATTTGACATGAATACTTAGTTCAGTTTTTTTTTTTTTTTTTACCTTATTTTACATTTTTAAATGTGACATGTATTGCTTTGACATAAATACTTATTTTGTTATTATTGTGACATTTAATGTTTTTTTTTTGACATTCGTTTTGTAAATTATTGTTAATTTTATTTAATTATTGTGAATGTGAGGACCGTGTGGGTTAGGTACATATTTTTTTTTTCCCCACGACTGTCTGGCAGTTTGAGTACTATAAGCGACCTACGCAAATGTCCTTTGTTCGTCGTTTCGTTGAGCTCCTTGAGTTATAAGTCGAGCTACACGATAACTGACAAATGCTTGCAACGGACTAGACAGGTCCACTCAAATCTGTGTGGTTCTTTCTTCAAAAGACCATCTCAGACACTAATCTGCATAGTCCTCATCTGAATTGAACAAGATTATGTCTGGACTTCAAAAGAGACTATGACCTCTGAGTTGGTTTCGGCTGTTTCTTCTCAGACTAGTCAGGTACGAAACAACGGCCCCATCTAGTTTAAAAAAAATGACGTGTAAAAGTGTTTGTAAGAACCTACTTGCAAAAATAAACATCATCATCATCATCATCATCATCATCATCATTATCATCAGGTTATCGAGCATTGTACTGAGGTTCGCCATGGTCTCACCCATGACCACTATGTCGTCGGCAAACCGATGGTGAGTGGTGTACTCGCCATTGACGTTGATGCCTAGCCCTCTCCAGTCCAGAACATTGAAGACATCCTTCAGTGCAGGGGTGAACAATTTCGGAGATATTACGTCTCCCTGTCTCACACCTCGCTGCAGAAGGATAGGTTCCGAGGCTTGGTCCTGAAGTCGGACTGACATGGTGGCGTTTTTGTACAAATACTTCAACACCTCGATGTACCGGTAGTCGATTTGGCACCGTTGGAGAGACTGCAGTACAGCCCAGGTCTCGATCGAATCGAAGGCTTTCTCGTAGTCCACAAACGCTAAACAGAGAGACAGGTTATACTCTTTGGTCTTCTGTATAACCTGCCGCAGCGTATGTATGTGGTCCACAGTACTAAAGCCTTTTCGGAAACCGGCTTGTTCGGGAGGCTGAAAATCGTCGAACCTGCGCGCGAGACGATTCGTGATGACTCTTGAAAACAACTTGTAGACATGGCTTAGAAGTGAGATGGGCCTATAATTCTTCAGACGGGCATTGTCACCCTTCTTGAAGAAGAGTAGCACCACACCCCTGCACCATGCCTGTGGCGTTTTTCCCTCGAGTATGACGGAATGAAACAGCTTCTGAAGGGCCTTAAGTACCGGTTTTCCACCCGCCTTCAGGAGTTCGGCCGTAATTCCGTCATCACCCAGTGCCTTGTTGTTTTTAAGCTGTTTCCATCCTAATCTCGTACAGGCTGACGTCCGGGATGTCTTCGGTATAGTGGCGGGTCAGTCTAGCTCTTGGGTCGTTTGCTAGATCTACGACGGGTTTACTGGTTGACGTGTACAACTGCCCGTAGAAGCTCTCGATCTCCCTCAGAAGCTCCGGTTTGGCGGATAACATCCTGCCATCGTCGGTCATCAGTTTCGTGAGCTGGCTCTGCCCAATAGCCAGATCTCTAGTAAATACCTTGGAGCCTTTGTTCCGCTCGATCGCGTCTTTAATACGCTCGGTATTAAAGCCGCGGAGGTTGCTCTTCAAGGATTTAGAGATCCGTCTATTGAGCTGCCGGTATTTCAACGCCTCGTCTGAAGACTGCAGAATCATCTCACGCCGCTCCTTCATGAGCTTGAGAGTTTGATCGGAGAGTCTCTCGTTCTGATCTGTACGACGTGACTTGAAGAACTTCGAGCCGGTCCTATGGACAGTTTCCACGAGCCCATCGTTGTATTCGTACACTGAGCTTCCTAGGCATTCGAAACGATTCTGGAGTTCAAACTGAAAGCTCTCGGGGTTTTGGATTTGGATCTGTGCTGGACGGAGCGTAGACTTCATGAGTCGAGACCTTTCTAGCTTGACATTGATGTTCAATGTGCCTCTTACCATGCGGTGATCGCTCCCGGTTTTCACCGAATTGATCACAGAAACATCATTGAACATTTGCTTCTTGGTTGACATGATGAAGTCAATCTCGTTTTTGGTTGCACCATCGGGGCTCTGCCAGGTCCACTTCCTGTGCTCACGCTTTTTGAAGAAGGAGTTCATCATATAGAGCATTCTCCATAAAACTACCCAGTTGGCGGCCCCGGTAGTTCCGACGTCCAACTCCAAATTGCCCCACCTGCAGCTCATCCCCGTCTCGTTTGCCCAGTTTCGCGTTGAAGTCCCCCATGACAACGGTGAAGTGAATTTTGAGACCATGCATGGCTTTAGAGATATCCTCATACATGGTCCCCACTTCGTCGTCGGGGTGTGCCGAGGTCGGGGCGTAGACCTGTATGACCTTCAGCGAATATCTTGAGGATATTCTGAGTATAAGGTACGCCACTCTCGAGTGAAGATCGAGAGACCACGTTCACCCTCTCGGAAATCATGTCCTCCCCCTTTCTTCGGACTTCAGATAATCCCACAATACTCCATCGCAACCTGCTCAATTCCTCTTTGAATTCCGCTATGTTCTCGTCGGTCCGGAGTGTGCGTGCGTTATACGTTGCCAGGTCCAGTTGTTGGTATAGGCAGCCGGATCCCATCCGATATTCTTCGCACCCCTTGCCACGCCATAACCTCGACCGCTGCTGTAGTCAAGGGTAGACGGGCTGCCGGGTACTAGGGGCCATTTTTGTAATGCGGTATCCATTTTGGGGGGTTTTGCCATAATCGCCACGCTTGGCAGGCGGGTTGGCGACCGCAGTACAGTTCTTTTAAAAACACAGAGAACGCTGCTGCCCATTCTCTGGTAATCCCTTAGTGTCCTCTTACGACACCCACGGGAAGATATGGGATGGTGCTATTCTTTACGTCCGACACCATACAGACCACCTCGATTGGCCGTAATGTGTCTTTATTCCCAATTATGTTCATGAGCACAACTGGAGAAATATTGGTAAATTTTAGCTACAGCTCTGCTTGGCAGATACTACACTCAAAAAATCTTCATAGCGTTTGAACGCTATGGAGATTTTTTAAGTGTAGTATCAAAGATATTATGTAATGCACGTTATGTTTATACATACATATAAGTAGGTAGTACTGGAAAAGAAAAATAACTAACGAATATGTCAAATACTTATCAATCGGGTTGTACTTATCATTGTTATTGCTAATCAGTCTGCATTTGGGAACCTTCTAGTTACGGAGATATTGGAGGTCAAAGTTCCAACATTTTCAAAAGTTTTTTAATAACCAGTTTTTAAGGTTACCTACTTTACTTTAAAACCTCCATGATCCGTTTACTATTCAATGCAACTTTAAGCACAATTTTTTGAGTGCGTTACAATGAGTTACCGCAAAACGGAATTTTACATCAATTTATTAATAAAGACAGTACCATAGGTTGAAATGTATGTATTTATGAAATATAATAAAGATCATAATTATAATTCTTTTTCTTGCAACAATATCTATAAAACTAAAAAAGAAACTTAATTCCTTACTGAATTTGCCCAAGATGATTCCTGAGCAAATTATGTGCCATAGACTTCAACGCGATAATGATATCCGCGGCCTAGAGCTGATTGTATCCTGATTATAACAAAGGAGTTTCCAATTCCTCCAGCCACGACGAATGGGTTTGCGTTCTGTGAGTTTCCAACGCGGGTCACCCGGATCGCATTTATACGCTCGTTAGCGCGGATTGTTATATCTCGTGTTTGCGTTTGACCCGCAATGGCATTCGCCCTGTGCTCGACACTAGAAACACAACAAAATGCAGATAGTCAGGAAAGTGCAACAAAATGAATCATCCGAATCCAAGGAGCACTACTATTCATGGCTAAACTTTGAGCGACCCGAGGGCTATTTCATTCTGTGAACCTTAACTTCTTACAAAATCAACCCAACCTTACCTCATAATCGTCATAGTTTTGTTAATTACCTTATTTTCTTTCTGCGTAAACTTACTTGTACATCCGCAGATCTAAAGGACCGATGGTTCCAAGGCTTAGGTTACGCCGAGAGGCTACCGCAGTCTTTTCAGCCACGTTATTCAAGTCAGCCGCGTCAGCCAGCTCATACACGTCAGTCTCAACAACCTCTGGCATATTGTTCACGTCCTCATCAGCCACTTCGTCACCGTCAGCCACGTCAGGCAGCTCCACCACGTCAGGCACTTCATTGCTGACTACTGCAGCTGTTGCTGCCGCTGCTAACAACACCACGAGGAGTATGCTCTTCATCTGGAATTATAACATTACTTTTGTTAGGTGCCATACCAAATACCTGAACATTATTCAAGAAATATTTTTTTTGTAAAAGTTTCACCAGCCTTTTTTTTTTTTTTTTTTTTTTTCGGATGGGAAATCATCAAATGACTTCTCCCGCTCTGGGCGGAGCAGGAGGGAGTGTCAGACTTTTACTGACTAAAACCCATCCATGTTCCTTCATCGCCCTTTGTGTTCCGGGGCCACGGTATCTCTTTCGAATAGTCCCGCAACCCCGGCAGGCATCGGTCCTTTCGGACCCCTTCCTTTTTTGCTGACTCTCTTTGAGGCGCGCGTGGAACACGAACGCGCCGTCGACACGGCCTGTCGTCATGAGACGGACGGACGGCGAGCTAGCCCATAGCCCACCGTCCACAGGCCCGCGCCTACGGTGGCCGGGGGCCACGTGGTGGCACCCGACGCCCGGGGCGTCTCCCGCGGCGGCCGGGACGCTGTGAGGTTCTCTCCCTCTCACGTTCCGCCACCTCCTTCTCTAGCATTACTGCTTCGCAGAAGGAGGTGACGGCGTCCCATTCCGTCTCGCTCCGGACCATGGCTTGCACCAGGGCCGGACGCGAGAGGTCGCCGCCGCCAATCGCCGCTTCGAGGACACGGCGGTGCTCCGCCCACGCGGGGCACACCTCCACCGTGTGCTCCACCGTGTCCTCCGGTCGATCCTCGCAATGGAAACAGCCGGGCGTTTCCTCCCGCCCGATTCGGTGCAGGAACCTCCCGAAAACACCGTGTCCGGTGAAAGTTTCACCAGCCTTAACTTACGTTACATAGTTATCGTATATACAAAAATCTCATGTTTGTTATCGAATATACACTTTTTTTTGTGTAAATTTGGAAGGTCTTGGAAAAGGTCGTAGGCTTTTTTTTAGTCTTACACATACACCTTAAAATTTCAGAGCAAACAAAGTCGCGGGCAACCGCTAGTAATGTTATAATTGTTGCCATAATTATAGCACAGCAAGCCACAGGATTCCATTAAATTTTTTTATCGACTGTGTTTAGGATCAATTGTAAAGATCTAGAGGCTAGGAATCTAATCCATTTGTAGACCGAAATAAATAATAAAAGAAAACACTTACCTTTCCAATGTTTACTTTGACTTGATCCACAAAATTCTAAAGTGAACTCCTTAGACGACAGTGTGAGTTTATGTAGTATTCTGAAGGAGCCAGTATTTATAGTAAAAGTAGAAAGCAAACGCATTGATAAGATTCCATCTGACCTACATTTCGGTAATTTACATGCACATGATAACTTATCAGTGATGAAGTGAGCAACAAGTTAGATGACACCAATTTCATTATAAAGAAACTGTCCGCACTGTTCGGTTGTTGTTAGTGTGTGAACACACTAATAACAATTTTGAAGGATAGTAAAATAAAAATAATTTCAATGGGTTTCTTATACCTATTGTTAAAGTATCCAAGTAAGCCATATTTTTTTTACTTTATCTCGTAGTCCCACCATCTAGCTCGGTGGGCATAGCTACGCGCTAAACAGTGATCTACGGCGTAGCAACGATGCCGTGATCTCCACGATTCTCAACGTAATTTTCCTTTGCAAAAACAGTTTCAGTTGATTCATGTGTAAATCTTTAGTAGTACCTACATATACAGGCTGTTAAAGAAATTGCATGCTATAGCTTCAGGGTGAGTTCAGTATCGATAAAGGAACACCATAAATACCTTTAAAAAAAAAAACAAACGTAAATTATCATAAGATGAACCTAATGTAGTACCTACTAATTATATAGCAATCGTTTAGAATTGATTAAAATTAAAAGTGCTTAAAATAAGTTTTTATTTTGTTTAAATACTGTTGGTGAACGTATACTAATAAATAAATAAAAAATAAATGCTAATCTCCTAGAGTTACCAACCTACAAGATCTTTTTTGTAGGTTTGTATTTTGACGGTCATAAGGCCATTAAAGTACGAAGGAAAAATTAGAATTGTAATTTATATAACGTCGTAGCACATCTTGCGCCATTTGTCGCGAGCCGTTTTCAGTGAAGGACAAAATGACAACGCGTTCAATTGTAGGTAATTAAAGCATTTATATGAATAAAATCATATTAATTCTAAACGATTGCTATTTTAAGTTAGTGGGTACTAAAGTAGGTTGGTCTTGCATTTTTTTTTTGTTCTGAACCTACACCTAAGCTATGGCATGCAATGTCTTTAGCACCCTGTGTATTAAGCAATTTAACGCCAATAACTGTTTTCCGAATTCGTCTCTGCCACATAGGCATAAGAGCTAAAACTAAAAAAATCTGCACAAAAAAAACAATAAATTTTAGTAGTCCTTCGAGCCGGATATTATTCAATAGTTCTAATTATTCAATATTAGGCAACACGTTATTGTCAGCCTTGATAAATGGTAAATAACATGTAAATGCGTTTAAACATATTTGAACTTTTTGTCATCGATACACTAAGAAGAAGAGTTGGAATTTCTCCAAGGCCGTAATCAAAGACAATCAAATAGTTACGAGCGATAGACGGGACAAGACGAAGAAAATCGTATTCCAATACTTGTTACTACTTAGTAACAAATCGCTCTCTTGTGTTATACGCCCGCTTGTCAGGTAGCATTCGTGTGTCAGAATCGAAAATGATCGGGATCAAAAATTTTGTATGAGATTATTCCCAATGTCCGCTCTGAACCTATTCTTTTAAATCTCTTTGGCCGTAATCTGTATTTATATTCCCAAATATGTATTTATACTGAACTGGTAAAATGTTGGTGCATTATTGCTGCAGCTCTGCCTAACGCTATGGGGATTTTCAAGGTAAATGTAAGTAGGTAGTACTGGAAAAGAATAACGAATATATAAGTTAGGATCATTGATATTGTTATAGTTCTATCCCTTCGATAAGATTACTGTAAAACCCACCGGTAAAATTGCTTTACAACAAGGGGAACGAAGGAAATGATGCGGGTACTCACGTGGCCGTGGAGTGCTGCACACTTATTTACTTCACACCCGATGTTCTTCCACAGTGCACTACGTTTATACGTTGAATAGTCTGGGACGTCCATAGATTATTAATCTCACAACTATCTTGAGGGTTTCTTGTGTTTTCACGGAGCCGGCTCGGATGCCGCCGTTTTGATTTGGTGTTTGAACGAAAAGTGTCTATGTGTGTGTGTGCGCTAGTGAGGTTCGCGCAGGAAACGGAAACAAAGACGAGGGGGAATAGGGATGTGGTAACTTGTGCAAAAGACTTTACCGGTTTACTTTATGCTGTTTTTTAATACTTTAACAGATATATTAAAAAAACCTAAAATACACATTCAGTGTCACAAAAGCGTCCGCATAAAATACAGGCACATTTACTAATTGTGCGTCTATTTTAATTAGTCTCACGTCGCTCGCGTAACTACCAGCTAGTTAAAAATGCCGAAGTGTTAAATATGAAATTGTAAAAATATTACGTCAAGAACGTTAAAAAACGATGGGATATCGTATTTTCAGTAAGTAAAAGAGTTTATTTATTTGTTTTTATCACTTAATATAGAAAGCAATATGTGATTTTGTTTTAATTTGTCTGAAAACTTCACTCAATGGTCCAAGTGTAAGTCGGCAAATTTCAATGGCTGCTTTGTGGCTGCTTTGTGTGTAAGAACGATGCATTACAGCTTTCTTTAATTTTGGTCGCGTAATATAAATGACCCTGTTCTTATTCAATGGAGTCGATATTTTTTGTGTTAATTTTTTTATTAATAAGTTTAATCACTTTTGAACTTTTTTGATTTATGTTTTTAACAAATATTTATAGGTAGGTTATATTACATTATAGTTTTTAATTGAATTACAAAAGGAGAAGAGGTTGTCAATTGGCCGTATTTTTTTAATGATCGTAATTATATTATATTTATTAATAGGGATTTACGTTTAGATAAACATATAATAATGTGTTTAGAACACAATTTAACAAACTCATATAATACTAACACAAAGTCCTATTAAAAAAAAAAACAACAAATATTCGTCACCAGGCCCCGTCTTACCGGCTAACTTCGGTCGTAATATTAATGGCTTTATGTCTTTGATCAACAATTAGCAAAGCTAAATGCTGTCCGCGTGACAGCTACAAACGGAGAAAACTGTTCTAAAACAGTTTTAAGTTCAACCTAATTACAACCATGGCACTTAATAATAAAGTCACAAATGTTCAAAATATTATCTAATACTTACGATCATTCGTCACAAAAAACGAGCAAAGCAATACATTACTCCTGTCACTTAGAAATATAAAGACGTAAGTTATACAACATTTAGTGTGAAATCAATCTTAATAGGTTAAGTTAGGCATACCTAGAGATTATGTGCCTTAGCACATAATCTCTACTCTCTTCCTTTTCTCACACACTATTGTCTACATTTCTTTTTCATTTCTCCTTTTGCAGGTCTGCTGGCAGAAATTTCTTAAGAAATAAGCAGTTCCTATGTACTCATATTTTTAATGTATTTTCCTGTGTTGTATACTGTGTGTACATAAATCAATAAATAAATAAATCAACCATCATATTGTTTCGTATTAAGACATTTCAAAAAAAGAATAAAGTTGCTTCTTAGAATTTGACTACAGGAGGTTTAGAGTCGCGATAAACACTAAATAATTTATAATATGAACGTAATTACTATGTTTGTTAACTGCTGTTTTAACAAATCGACGTCGGTTAGTATTTCCGGGTATATCCGATATATAGAAGTGATCCAAACATATAACCGAATTCTTAGCTGGCTTATAAAAGTCATCTCTTCTTTCTCTGGCGACAATCAAGATCCATTTTGCACACGTAAACGGATTGCTTGGAAAGTTAAAATAAAAAAGGGAAGCTAAGTATCTAATTAGAGTCAACAAACAGACACAAAAGTAGCATAAACCAATTTTAACCAACCAATTTTGAAGTTCTGGTAACAAATTATTACAACACAAATCTCCATGCATCTACTGTTCTGTTAAAAAAATGTTTGTGCCTATGTTGGCGAGCCTTTGGCCAAGGCTCGCCAACACACGCGCCAACATTTGTAGCGGTGGTTTAAAATCGTTTAAAGCTTAAAATATAATTTATTCTTCATGTGCATAGCGAAGGTAACACTCCGGCCGTTAAATTGCTTTTTCGAGCATTATTTTTGCAACTTTTGAAAACACACTGCGGCATTGTGAGACGTGTGTTACATATTGGTGTAACAGGGTGATCGATTACGCATTGATGTAATAGAAGGAAATAGCAGAAACGCTGACTGCAACTGACCTCCATTCCGCGCACCGCAACCTTCGCCGGCATGAGACGCGACGACTCAGCAAATACGTCACTGAATCATGCCACCCTAATTTCGCAATAGTTTTCATCTCATAGAAATATTCATTCTTGGTACATACATCGGCCAATTATCACCTCTTTAGAATGTAGTCCATAATGTAATTATTTTATAATTAAAATTATTTTAAGCAAATTGGCTTTCTCTGCATCCTCCGGCTCCAGCTTACATAATTGGCGCAGTCGGTAGGATACTCGCGGGCCGGTTCGCGAGCGCGATGACTAGATAACGTCTTTATAAACGCGATTCACGAGTCATCCGGGTGACTTCCAAGGACCATCAACGAGTATCCGAATCTACAAGAGTTGCAGCCAGAGGTGTATCCAGACATCGATACCGCAGAGAGACCAGTCATGCATAATTATGTAAGTATTCTAGAATCGTTCTTGAGTTGCTTCCTTTCTATTTTATGTTATAATCCTCCAAGATTTTCCATCCCAGGCAATCGCGGAACCCTAGGTTAGATAGAATAGATAGATAGTAGAAATAGCCGAGGTTAGAGTTATTAGATTCGATTAGAAGTCTAGGTTTTAGTGACTTAGAAAGTTCGGATCATTTATAAAATATGTCAGGAATAGATGAAATATAAGGCCCTGCGCATGGTACCCGAATTCGATAAATATACGAACGTCTCACTAGATTCATTTAACTATTAACTATCAGTTAGTTGCAACTCACGTATCGCAAGTGGCAGGAAACGAATTTACCAATTTGGCTTTAATAAACGGTATTCTTAATAAAGTCACGGGTCCCGCCGCTAGGCTAATTAACACCAACGGTATACCTTAAAAGTGGGAAGGCATTCGTAAGGCTCCAGTTAATAACTTTTCCGACCAACGCGATGAGACCTCGCTTTATAACAACATGGCACTTTTGACTCAGGGGTCCTATACACCCCAAGAGAACGGAACTTGTCAAAATCTATTCGGAACTACTATGACCTTTGTAAGCTTGCACCAAACAGTGCAAACTACAATAGAATCCAAACGCACCCCAAAAATTAACCCTCCAGTCTTATCCAAGGGGCCTTCGCAATCCACTCGCTTTACGTATATAAATCTATTCATCTTGAAACAATGAAAAACGCTCTAGAGTTTGTTCAGGAAGAAATGAACACTCTTTACCTACAACAACGTAATGATCCAATACCGAAAAAAAAACGCATTCACAGTGCTAATACCAGTAGTTTATCGCATGTGGGGCGTTCCCCCGTCGCAACCCGTACCCATGTCTACATCTAGGCCGTTTAATTTGAAAGTGGTCCTTCTCGACCAGGTTTTGTAATACACCCTCCACGCCCGCCGCTGCCATGGAGACCTAATATAAATTACGTGTCGAGGCCAATGCCATCTCGTAGCCACGATTGGTCCACACAAGGAAATCCACCCCATCGAATCCAGGGAGACGAATTTCGAGACGAATTTCGATGCATGCTCTGATTATCTTTATCAGCCTTACGGTAATCTCGAAACAGTTCGACTACGACGAACGAAAATAGAAGTCTATTCGCAGACACAGCGTTACTTACCTTATATTCAAATCTTAGAAACACCTTTAAAATTACTTATACTGGGTCCAATCAATTGTTTATTAGTCCCGAAACTATAAAAAAATATTATCCACACTTGCCCTGAAATTACGATCCCTTTGAAGTCACTAATATGCATGCTACTAGTTGTAATGATTACTCCATCACTAATGTGCATGCTACTAGTCGTAACGATTACTCTATGAACTTGCCATGCTTTCAGGAATTTAATGATCAAAATTAATTAACATTTTTCATTTATTGCAACTTTCATGATTTTTTGATGAGCTTTTTAATTTTGATCTTTTAATTGGGAATCTAATATTGATCTTAAAAATAATGGACTAGTTACAAAAAAAAACGCGGCTGACCCTATTGCTATGTAAAATTCACGTAACTACAATTTATATGAGGTTATAATTTCGGCAAAAACCTCTAAATTAGCAAGAGTCCCAGTTAATCTAGCAAACGGTGATGCACTAATCCTCACACAAAGTATTTCGAACTGTAACGTAAACAAATGTATTACTATCGTTCACAATAGCCGCGGTTACCTAGAAGTTCTTAACATAACGTCAAATAACTTAATCTTTTCTATGACGAACCCGTTAAAGCGGAAGTTTTAATTGTTCACGAGTGATAAACCGCCATCGTCCCGGTTACGGACAGACCACTTAAACGAAGAAGAAACTAGTTCTCTAACAGTAAATGTATCCATAAAGCCAAACGCCTCAGCGAAATCAACCACGCTGACAGCCCATGTTAGCGCTGAACATCCAATGTTGGAAATACCCTTACCAGACGAGCCTTTAAATAAATTCAATAAACAGATTTGCTTTTAATTGGCGACATAAAAAAAAAAAAAAAAACTAACGACCAATTGTTTCCAAACCATTTCAGACCCGCACTCGTATTTCCATTCAATTATCGGAAAGTAATCTCGAAGAAGACGCAATTAACTGTGTAAAATAATTCATAAACCCCAGAGTCAGAACATTAAAATTCATCCCACATCGGCCATGTATGAAATAACTCCCATCATTCAAGAAAAATTCAAAAGCTCCGAAATGAATCTTGTTTTAATCAAAACCGAACCTGAAAAAGTCGAAGAATATCTTCGACAGCAAGAGACCATTCAAAAATACCACGAAGGCAAAACTAACCACAGAGGCATTAGCGAGTGCCATCTTTCCTTACCAGATAAATACTATTGGCCTAAAATGATGGATCATATCGCATAAGAAAGAAGAAAGCGTGTTCAAGCGTGTGTGTAGCGTGTGTGTTAAAGCGTGTTTCATATGTTTAAGAATTTAACATTTATGTGGCCAGGCTAAATGTGATAGAAATCCCATTAAACAAAGATTCTGTATTGTTCCACCACCGTCCAACAATTATCGATTCATTTTCTAAATATGCTCAGGCGTATTATCTTAGAGACGGTACAGCAGCTAGTGTCATTCAAGCCATTCTAAGGTATCGCTCTCACCACGGTGTGTCGTTATCCGTAGTTACAGACCAACGACTATTAGTTACAGACTAACGAATTTACGCAAGTCCACAAAATTCAACATCTACTACATCAACTTTAGCCCATACTCCCAATGATAACGGAATGATAGAACGTTCACGCGATACCCTATTAGAACATCTTAGATTACTTAGACCGGAAAATTGCCTTGAACCATCGTTAATCTTATGTCCTACGCTATAATAGCATTTAGTAGCAGCAGACATAGCTTAACAAAATGCAGACCACTGACATAATCACGGGTCATACAGATCCTCGAGACCCCTTTAGATATATAGATTTATCTGTGCATTTGCTTCAGCAATACGTGCAAGAGCACAAGAACAAAAATGGCTAAAGTTTATGAGGTTATCAATGAAACATCCCTGCATAATCGTATTGAATTAACTGAGAATAGAAACAAGGATAGAGAGCCTGAAAAGAAATACGAGCCAAACCAACAGGTATTTGTTAAGAATCCCCCTCGTGAGCCGCCTAAAACTTGCCCCGCGTTATACCCATGACACAGTATTACCCGACCTACCCATACATATATACACAAATCTCGCCAAATCACGTCTTAAAAGGACACTTGACACCGGCAAATTGTTGTAGGATACTACCTCCATACTACTCTAACATATCTCATAATACTCTATCTCCAAAATAAATTAGGGAAAAAATATCTCTTCAACTAGGAAGTTTTGAGCCAAGTCGCAATAAACGTGGTCTCATAGCCGGATTAGGTTCAGACATCAAGAGGATCTCAGGTAATTTGGATTATACAGACGCGTTAAAATATAACAATGCCATCCGAGTTTTACAAGGTAACGAAGATTAATTACAGTCAGAAGTTAGAATAGACTGACACAACTCTAAATAAACTTGTTTTATTAATTTATATCGGCCACATTACGTAAATACTTAAAAGATATATTCGTTTGCGCATTCCAGTACATAGTAACTCAATATGTTTACGGATATTTAAATTGGAGTCAATAGTGATACCAAGAAATGTCAAATGGTCAGCTGTTCTAAGTAAGGCAAGAACATGCAGTGTCAGCATACGCGCTACAGGTGTGCGCGAAAATTATTAGGTTACTCGTAGTAAGCGGTGTGCTAGTATTACTCATTGTAAATGAAATGTATTTAGTTTTATCAACATACAGTTTTAAAAGATTATTCCGGATTATTAGCCAATCAGATACAGATTAAATTATAGACCTCGAACTTTGAGATTATTATAACATTATAAAAGTTGGATCATATTATAGTTATACAAATATAGTCATAGTCATGAAGTTCCAATTGCCTTACCTAGAACCTACACCTTATATAAACTTTCCAAAGTACCCAATAAATATAACCTAGCCCTAATGCCTACCCTACCTTACGTAGCAACCCAGGGACCGTATTCTATGTACATAGAGACAGAATGTCCGAAGACTGATTCATGGTACCTCTGCGAGGAAAAGGTCTACTACAACATTCAAGATAAGCCGGATTGCACTCAACAGCTAATCACGCAACAGAACACCAGCTCATGTAAAATAACACCGATCAGCCTGAAAAAAGAAACCATGGAAATTTGGACGTAATGCATTACACCTTCGGCTTCCCGATCCCAACATAAATCTAGACGTCCTGCGGACAAGAACAACTTATAACTATGCAAGGAACAGGAAGCTACCTAGCCATACCCCAGAACTGCTTTATCAAATCTTCGGAATTTACGACACCGAACATTGACAATCAGATCAAACTGAAAATAATTCTATTACTTTTAAACCAAAACGACTTACCGAAGAATGAAGAAACATTATAAAACTGAACTCGATTAAACTTGAAAACCTGCACAACAGACCCCGGAAAAAAACCCAGTACAACCTCTAGTAAAGCTCACTCATACCAACTTCGAGAGCATCTATCACACCACCATCATACCTACCTATACACTCACTACTATTAGGTGCAAGTGTACTCGGAAGTATGTTAATGCATCGACGATATGCGAGAAAAAGGGTTCAGAAAGCTTGCTCTGCGCAACCAGAAACTGCCCGACAAATCCACGCTGAAGCTGAACCTAGAAGAAATATCCGACCAAAGGAAGTCAGAATCGATGCAAATCATCTAGCAGCAATATTTTCGACTTCGTTCAAATAGTTGCTGTTCTTCGGGGGGAGGTGTTACATATTGGTGTAACAGGGTGATCGATTACGCATTGATGTAATATAAGGAAATAGCAGAAACGCTGACTGCAACTGACCTCCATTCCTACCTTGCCATTCAGACAAAAGTTCCTCCCAGACGTCGGTCTGTGGTTTGAATAATCTAGCAATCTTAACACGGTCACGTAGGGTTAAAAAGTCTGCGTCCGTGGTCTCACGTGCGTTATAGTACATTGCAGCCCGTCGCTGCACTTCAAGATCAACTGGAAGTACACCTGCAAGTACCTTCAGTACTAACCGTCCTATACGCTTTGCATAAGAATATCAAAGCCAAACGCTGGCTTTGAAGCAATTTACGTCGTGCCGCTCCTATGGTGGCCCTATCGGCCCAGACAGGTGCCCCGTAGCACATACACCCCAAGTAAGTAGCCCCATAAATGGTCTTTAAAGTTATAAATGACAGACCCCACGTAGATTTTGATATTCTCGTTAAGGCATAAAAGTTCTTTTTAGCTTTTTCACCGACAGTTTTTATATGATCTATGAATGAAAAATTTCTCTCTAAGACCAAACCAAGGTATCACACGGATTGCTTTCTTTTCACGGGAACGTTATTAAATTTAATACTAGGCCACGATTTAAGATTACCTTTTAAAATTAGTTGATAAGTTTTTTGCGGTGCAAAGGTCAGACGGTTTCGATCACCCCACTGAGATATTAATCGTAGGCAAGTGTCAGCTAAATTCTCGAGACCAGCCCGAGTACTCGACTGAATGAGCAGCAGGCCGTCGTCCGCGTAACCGGTTAATGAACAGCCGGGAGGAAGGGGAATCGCGAGAAAATCATCAAAACCTAAATTCCATACATACGGAGTAGGGCATGCAAAACCGGTTTTCCGGTTTTGCGCAAAACCGGAAATCGGCCAAAATTTAACGATTTTTGAAAACCGGTTTTGAGAGCCAAAACCGGAGCTCAGCTCCGGTTTTCCCATTATTGAGTAACAATTAACATTTTGATTTTTATCAACATTTTTTTCGAACACTCAAAAAATAATTAATTTTGAGGCATCAAATGTATCCGAACCGAACACAGCCTGCATCCACCCACTTACACGCCTCCCTCCACTACCCCCGCACCCCGCACCCGTAACCCGCCAGCCTGCGCCTGCGTTGTTGCAGTAATCCTTACCGGGAGTGCAAGTGCGTGTCCGCCGCCCTCGCCTGCGACGCTAGGACAAAATGTGAGTATTTACTTAGTTATTAATTTATTATATTTTGTGTCTTTTAATGTACATTTATGTTAAACTCGTGGATGAAACGACACGAAGGGCGCAATTACATCCAGTAGTTGCTGCGATAGCCCGAATTATATTACATTATGGAATATGGACATTATGGTTCACCACTTGTGACAGCAAGCAAGATTTAATTAAAACTTGTGTTTTATTATTCGTGTTATATAGTTAATTTTATAACTGACAAAAGTCTTTGATTCGGTTCTGTTCTGAGCCGTTTGGATTGTCGTTCTATCGAATCCCGTTCAAAGAATACGTGAATACCTATTTTGGGTAGGACTTATAGGACGACCGAACGACAATTAAACGTCAACGATATTTGTCCTGTGCCGACGTGATGCTACGCTGCACACAGCTGACACAACATTAAAATTTATGTTTAAGAAGCTTGACGAACAAAACAGCGTTTTGAGTCTCAAGCTAGCGACTAATTTGAGAAGTCGCATAAAGCAAAGACGTCTCCTTCTAGCAGGTGTTTTACACTATTTACATGATTGGGAAGACTTCTCCGCCCAAGGTGATGATGACACATTTCCCAAACCCAATGGTGCTGAAATAACTGAAACTATTATCAACTTGTTGCAGCAGCTAAAATATAAACCCGAGGACACAGACACCATCACCGCAGTTCTCACCGAGCAGTCCATACCTTCGCAATCGTCATCATCTGACGCTGAAGAGCTAACTCTTCAAGAGCAGCTGGAGAAGGAATTACACAAATGCAAGAGAAAGAGAACCCCCAAAAATCGGTCAGATTTCGACCTGGCTGGGTTCGTAAAAGTAGAGCAAGCCATGTATGAAAGCGGAGGGCATCGGGGTGTGTATCTCACCGAAGCATATAATTATTTATTATGTGTTCTACCAACAAGTGTTGAGAGTGAAAGGGTGTTTTCGAGTGCTGGGTATTTCTGTAACAAAATAAGAAGTTCGCTGTCTGATCGAATGTTGGATGCACTTATATTCTTGAGATCACATTATCAAGAACAGCGATCTCTTGAAAACAAGTGATTTATGCTTTATTTAAATTAGTATACATAGTTGATTATTGATCTCTTTTTTAGTGCAATATGAATCATATTATAATAATGTTATTTTGTAGTTCGTCTTCAAAGTTACGAAAATGTTGATTTTTTTGGTAATTGTGGGTGGCTGTGTTTAATATTTGAAGATGCTGATTGTGTTTTCTATGTTTAAAATATATTATTTTTGATAGCAGACTTAATAGGTACCAAAGATACCAAAAACTTACTTGTTGTTGATTTGATCTAAGTTAATTAATCTTTATAGTATTATAAGTTCATTGTTATCTGTACATTTATTATGGTTTGGATTAAAAAGAAATGTATCATACAATTTGTTTTATTTGTAGACTTAGTGGGTATTTAAAAAAAAATGGTGTTTCTTTTTAAATTATACTACATTCGATTTTTTTTTGCTAAAACCGGACCTAGCTCCGGTTTTCGGTTTTGGTCCCAAAAAAACGATGTTCAAAACCGGTTTTGATGACTTTCCGGTTTTGCATGCCCTAATACGGAGCGATTACCGACCCCCTTTTTTTTTTTTTTTTTTTTTTTTCGGATGGGAAATCATCAAATGACTTCTCCCGCTCTGGGCGGAGCGGGAGGGAGTGTCAGACTTATACTGACTAAAACCCATCCATGTTCCTTCATCGCCCTTTGTGTTCCGGGGCCACGGTATCTCTTTCGAACAGTCCCGCAACCCCGGCAGGCATCGGTCCTTGCGGACCCCTTCCTTTTTGCTGACTCTCTTTGAGGCGCGCGTGGAACACGAACGCGCCGTCGACACGGCCTGTCGTCATGAGACGGACGGACGGCGAGCTAGCCCATAGCCCACCGTCCACAGGCCCGCGCCTACGGTGGCCGGGGGCCACGTGGTGGCCCCCGACGCCCGGGGCGTCTCCCGCGGCGGCCGGGACGCTGTGAGGTTCTCTCCCTCTCACATTCCGCCACCTCCTTCTCTAGCATTACTGCTTCGCAGAAGGAGGTGACGGCGTCCCATTCCGTCTCGCTCCGGACCATGGCTTGCACCAGGGCCGGACGCGAGAGGTCGCCGCCGCCAATCGCCACTTCGAGGACACGGCGGTGCTCCGCCCACGCGGGGCACACCTCCACCGTGTGCTCCACCGTGTCCTCCGGTCGATCCTCGCAATGGAAACACCCGGGCGTTTCCTCCCGCCCGATTCGGTGCAGGAACCTCCCGAAACAACCGTGTCCGGTGAGGACATGCGTCAGGCGGAAGGTGAGGACGCCGTGGCGTCTCTCAAGCCACTCCTCAAAGAGGGGACTTACCGCCACTATCGTGGCGTGCCCTGCACGGGGGATTACCGACCCCTGAGGACATCCCATGGTAAGGGGCTTTGACATAGAATAATGACCGAGTTTGAGTTTCGCGGAACCATTTAAAAAGTAAGAATAAACAAGATTATATATGTTTTTATAGCAGCCACGATTCTTCAGTTTAAGTAGTAGCATCGGCCACCATGCGTTATCAAAGGCCCCGGAAATATCTAAAAAGATTCCAACCACGTACTTGGGATAATTCCATCAAGGGCCGACACCTCCACCAGTTCTTTCCATCCGTTCGTGAACGGCTGGCCAGGACATGGTTGGAGGTTGATCACTGTGTTGCCCAATTTCTCACCGGTCATGGTAACTTTAAGAGTAAATTATTTTCCTTCAAGCTTGTTGACTCGCCTTTTTGTCAATGTTCCACATCTGACTGCGAATATGAACAATCAGCACATCACATTTTATGGGAGTGCAGTCTTTGGCAGAATGAACGCAACATTATGTTGGATAGTGTACAGGTTACATCCGGAGTTATTTACTATACAGACCTTGTGGAAACTAGAACAAATTTCCGTGCGTTCAAGCGTTTTTGCCATACCTATTATTGGAATCAAATATAACAGCTCACAACTTAGGACCCATTAATGTTAATATTTATCCGTGGTGCTAGGCAACTGGGCCTATCCCAGTTGTAAACGTCCCTTTGTGCCTATTGGCCTTGTTTCGTTCTGTCTCCTGCTGAAATGGAGGGAAGTGGAAATTACGGTTTTTTCCTACTCCTCCACTATACTTTTCTGATTAATTTCGTTGCGGGATCCAAGACAGTTAAATTCATTCTCTGGGACTTCGTCGAGCTTCATTGTCTCGGCGCTTTTCTGGTGGTCGCCACTGTTGATTCTGGCTTTCAGGAGTTACAGTGGTTTGGGAACAGTGTGGCGGGCTTGACCTCCATTCCGCGCACCGCAACCTTCGCCGGCATGAGACGCGACGACTCAGCAAATACGTCACTGAATCATGCCACCCTAATTTCGCAATAGTTTTCATGCATCCGCGTAGTTAATCATCTCATAGAAATATTCATTCTTGGTACATACATCGGCCAATTATCACCTCTTTAGAATGTAGTCCATAATGTAATTATTTTATAATTAAAACTATTTTAAAGCAAATTGGCTTTCTCTGCATCCTCCGGCTCCAGCTTACATAATTCGTGTTTACATTGGCTGTGTTTCAAGCCAGCTAAACAAAATAAGATCTCACTTCTCAAGTGAGTTGTTATTTAAAGAGACGGTTTTTTTGCGCTGACCCGATATCTAGTTGCTAATTGTTGATCGAAGCTTTATGTACGGTCGAACAAGCTATTTGGTTTACATTTTACAATGTAATTTGTGGGTTAAACTGTAAACCAAATAGCTTGTTCGACCGTACACTGCTTTGTAAAAACATCTCTAGATAATCCGCGTAAGGTTGAATTTGCAATAAAATATGTTTATAGTATAACGATAACTACTTATGTAGTAGTGGGTTGTAGTGGCGAGTGTTTGGTGACAGTTTCGAGTGTTACTTTCGAAACTGTGCATCTTGGGTTTTTTTATATATCATTTTTAGGATACTTGTATCGGTTTGTACTTTTATCATGAGTGAAGGTAAGTTGTGAAGTATCTGCTACTCAGTCTGCATCTGGGAACCTGGTTAGGAGAAATTGGAGGTCCAAGTTCCAACTATTTCACAAGTTTATTTATATACTAGTTTATAAGGTAACTTTACTTTAAACACGTCAATGATCTACTATGAGCACAATGTTTTGAGTGCGGTACATTGAGTTTTGCCGCAAACGTGATTTTTCATTAATTTTAAAGAGATTTAATGATATGGCAATTAATAAAAACAGTACCTTATGTTGAAATGTATTTATTTATGAAACATAATAATGTAAATATTGTATATCTTGTTCTTGCAAAAATTTCTACAATGCCTAAAATAAAACTAAGTTTTTAAACGAACGCACCAAAGACGACTCCTGAGCACATTATCTGCCATAGACTTGAACTCTATAGTGAAATCCGCGGCTTGGAGCTGATCGTATCCTGATTGTGACAAAGGAGTTGTTAACTCCTCCACTCACGATGGATGGGGTTGCGTTCTGTGAGTTCCCAATGCGGGTCACCCGGATCGCAGTTATCCGGCGGTTCGTGCGGATTGTTATATCTCGTGTTATCGTATGACCCGCGACAGCGTTCGCCCTGTGCTCGCCACTGAAAACACAACAAATGCAGATATTCAGTAAAGTGCAGCAACATGAAGCATCCCATTTGAAGGATCACCACTATTCATGGCTAAACTTTGAGCTGCTCGAGGCCTATTTGATGCTGTGAACCTTAACTTCTTGCTAAATCAACCTGATCTTACCTCAGATGATGACCATATTCTCTTACAACTTAATTATTTTCTTACAAGTTAATTAGCTAATGTTCTGTCTGTGGATACTTACTTGTACAGCCGCACATCTGAAGAACCGATGGATCCTTGGCTCAGGTTACGTCGAGAGGCTACCGCAGTCTCTTCAGCCATGTCAGTCAAATCAGCCACGTCAGACAGCTCATTCACGTCAGTCACAACCACCTCGGGCATCTCGATCAAGTCCTCGTCAGCCACTTCGTCTCCGTCAGCCACGTCAGGCAGCTCCACCACGTCGGGCACTTCATTGCTGACTACAGCAGCTGTTGCTGCCGCTGCCAACAACACCACGAGGAATACGCTCTTCATCTGGAATTATAACATTACTTTTGTTAGATGACGATATTTCAAATACTAAAACATTATTCAAGAAATAATTTCCAAGGAAATTATTTATCAGCCTTAAATTACTTAGCATAATTATAGTGTTAAAATTATTGCACTGATTAGACCACAGCAAACCAAAGGATTTAAAATTCTCTTTTTATCGACTATGTTTGGAATCAATTGTAAAGCTCTAGGTACTAGGAGTCTAGTCCATTTGTAGACCGAGAAAAATAATAAAAGAGAACACTTACCTTTTCAATATTTACTTTGACTTGATCTACAAAACTTTCAAGTGAACTCCTTAGAGGATAGAGTGAATATGAGTTGTATTCTGAAGGAACCAGTATTTATAGTGAAATTAGAAAGTAAACGTATTGATAAGATTACATCTGACCTACATTGCGGTAATTTACATCCACTGATTAGTATCAGTGATGAAGTGAACAACAAGTTAGATGACACCGATTTAATAATGTACTGTTTGTAACTCTTACACACTGACAGTTCTTAGAACTGGCCACTTGTAAACGATATACCTAAAAAAATATAATATACCTAAAAAAAAAACAAAAAAAGTTCAAATTTTGAAAATGGATCTCTTTGCCAATATTATTTTGTATGTACTTTATTTATTTGTCACATGGTGGCAAATTGAAAATTGTCTGTGTCACGTCAGCATGAATTTAACGTGAGAAAATTTTCGTGCTATGATTTTTATAACTTTCGATGTCTTTAAGTCAACAAGAAAGTTATGATACACTTCGATTGGCCTTTTACGATGAACCCCTATCTCGTGCCACTGTTTACAACTGGTTTAATGAGTTTAAACGTGGTCGCACTAATCTCACCGATGGGACGGCCTTCTACGGCGATGACTGAAGATAACATCAGTGTTGTGCGGCGTATGATAGAGATTGACAAAAGAGTTACTTATCAGCAGATTTGGACAAGCTTAGGCATCGGTATGAGTAAAGTGCACAAAATCCTCCATGAACATTTAGCGGTCAGGAAGCTTTGTGCTCTGTTGTGTTCTCATAATTTGCAGAGGCCCAAAAACTCCGTCGTGTTGATTGTTGTCGAGAAATGGTCGAAGATTTAACGTAGGTGACTCAAATGCTGTGTCCGACATACTTACTGACGAAAGCTGGATTTATTGTTATGATCCTGAAACTAAGAGGCAGTCTGCTGTCTGGGTGTTTCCTTCCGAGGAGTTGCCAACTTAAGTGAAAAAAGTTCAAAGCGTATAAAAAAAGATGGTGGCCTCGTTCTTCGGAAGGACATGTGATTACGCAACAATTGTTTTAAAGGATCGAAATCAGTTAATTCCGAGTGGTATACTATCAATTGTTTGACACTTGTCTTGAAAAAAGTTCAGGAGAAATGACCTTGCAGTAGGATCCTCCTACACCACGACAACGCCTCGTTGCACACCGCCAAGCAAACAATCGACTACTTGGCGACGTCAGACGTGGAATTACTGGGTCACTCACCCTATAGCCCCGACCTGGCACCTTGCGATTTTAATTTATTTCCGAAAATAAAAGAAAAACTTCGAGGAAAACGTTTAATGAACGCTGAGGAAGCTAACTATTAACTTGCTAGTTTGTTCAATTCTTGATTTTCTAAGAACTTTCAGTGTCACCTAAGATTATAATTTGGAGTATACAGATTACGAGCATGGAGAAATTCCTACTCTTTTTCTTAGCGTATGGATGACAAAAAGTTCAAAAATGTTTAGCCCAAAACTTAGCCACGCGATTCCGACTCACTGACGCAGAAAATAGATCATCAATGCGGTGCAAGATGGAAGGTGGGCCATTGTCTGTGGGGAGACGACGCATACGCACGTGAAGTCTGAGCCATCCATGAACGGTTTTCTGATGGATCGTTGAAGTTGTCAGGGAGTACAAACCGCTCCTGCCAATGATTGTATCTTGTTGTGGAGACGAGGAAATATATAGAACTATTGAATAATAATATCTGGCTCGAAGGACTAAAATTTATTGTTTTTTTTATTGTGCAGATTTGAGAACGTTATTTCTAGTCACAACTTTTTGTTTAGTTTTAAGGCAGACGAACTTATTAGTCAGAGATCTATCTAGGGTGACGGCCAGGTAGCGCAGTTGAGAGCAATGCTCCACGTCAACGCCTCGCCACTAGATACTGAGAGCTCTGTTTGCCTGATGGTTGCGGAGATTTTATTGTTTATTAACTAAAGAACAAAACAAAATATAAACAGAGAAACATCACAAAAATCTCTATAGGTTTGTCCGGATGGAAGGCATAGGACTGGGTCTTGGACGGATTTGGCCGTAGGGCATTTTCATCGTAGAAATTCCTAAGTGTTTCCAGAGCATCCGTCAGTTTTTCTTCAGCATCTTTGGAAGTGAGTGTCTGGGCGGCCAAAGCAAGGTCGTCTGCGTATAAGAAGCGTTTCGTTAGTGGAGAGCTAGGCTGGTCGTTTGTGTAAATGTTAAAAAGTTCTGGGGCTAGCACGATACCTTGATGGGAGCCCGTTTTTCTGGCAGCTCCTCTATGTAAGTAGGTAGTATTGGAAAAGAATATTATTTAACGAATATACAGTGTTTTAAAGTTGTCGCGTACCATAGCTTAGGGGTGAGTTCAGTATCGGTAAAGGAACCCGTAATAATAAAATTGAATTCATTTTTTTTTTATACCTAAAATTAGGGTGTACACCGTTATCCTTGAAAAAAGCAATCCATTTTTTTAAGAAAATCCACTATTTTCCTCAAGATCATTTCACCCTTATGCGCTCGGAAACAGCTGACCGCCGAACGGGCGGGCACTCGGGGTCATCGACCGCGCCGCAGTCAGCTGTCGCTAGAGCGAGCGCGCGTCGTTGCTCGCGTCGGGTCGCGCGCTCGGCCGTTTTGAGTAACAAATAATGCGCCGGCACCGCACAGCGAGAAGTGAAGGACGAAATGATAACACGTTCGATAGTTGGTAAGTAATTTAAGCATTTAAACAAATAAAATAATTTCAATTCTAAACGATTGCTATTTTAAGTTACTAAATTAGGTTGATCTTGCAATATTTTTTATTGTTTAATTTTTTTTTTTCCTGGATTCCTTTATCGATAGTGAACCTACTCCCAAGCTATCACACGCGACTACTTAAACACCCTGTATAAGTTAGGATACTTATGAATCAGGTTGTACTTTTATCATTATTTATTTATCATGAGTAGTGACCGGATTATATAATGCATACTTGTATGTGCATTTGCATATTGTTGTGTTTTTTTGAAGATAATTTATTTAAGTACTTAAAATTATAACATGGGAGACCTATAGCTAAAACAAACAGATCAAAGACAGTACAATAGTTTGAAAGCCAATTACAGGTCACCATTTATAAAATACAGAGAAAAAAAGTAAATTCTATGGACATTCACACCGAGTTACTGTATACTACTACACTACTACTACACTACAACAGCCCATAACGTCCACTGCTGGACATAAGCCTCTCCTATGATGGGAGGAATTTGCCGTAATCTCCACGCTTGGCAGGCGGATTGGAGATCGCAGTGATTAAAGACTAACAGAAAACGCTGCTGCCCATTCTCTGGTATTCAAGGTGTTCTGCCTCAGACATTAGTCGCCTTATACGACACCCATGAGTGTAATGGGTTGGTTCTATTCTACTCTGCCGGATACCACACGGCTGGTACTATATAAACAACAACAACATCAGCCCATAACGTCCACTGCTGGACATAAGCCTCTCCCATGATGAGAGGAATTTGCCGTAATCTCCACGCTTGGCAGGCGGATTGGAGATCGCAGTAATGAAAGACTAACAGAAAACGCTGCTGCCCGTTCTCTGGTCTACGGAGGCGCAAGGTGTTCTGCCTCAGACATTAGTTGCCTTATACGACACCCGTGGTACTATATACTACATCATAATTACTATGTTGCTCACACTGCATAACAACCATCATAACAAAATGAATTACATGAAAAAGCTTCGACTTAAGCACTTCCTGGCTGACGACACACTAGTTTGGAATGGATCATTTGTTTAAATTTTTGCTTGCACGCACAATGTACGAATTCTGTCTATAATTGGTTGAAGCAAATGGCAAACACAAAGGTCGATTGTATCGTTTAGACTTCAAGGGACTATTGAAATGAAATTTTGACAAAATATCGCTACAGTTTGCGGTGTTGTCAAAAACACACATAGTCAGAAATCTCGCGGCGGTTGAATAAAAGTAATATATGATATTTTTTATTTAGGTTATAGTAGTTTTCCGAATGATACGGTACTTTTTGATGGTAACATAGATACCTTATGAACCTTCTTTGGATGCTCTCAATGCGGTCAATAAATTTGTGGCAACATGGTGTTATGTCTTTGGTTTGACGTTTGTCTATACAGGTTTCCTGGACAACGAATGTATCAGGATTGTCACATATAATTAAAATATACGAATAGCAAAATGTACGTTTGATCTTTTATTTAATATTGGCGACGAAATGGCCGAAGTTAAAAAGTTAAAACGTATACGATCCTCATTACGAGGAACATTTACAAGGATTGAAATCTATATTAATGAAGAATTACAGTTTTCTACTGAAGAAATTTCAACACGACTACAAACACTGAAAGATATTTTTTCCGAATTCCAAGAGCTTCAAAACGAAATTGAAAAAGAAACTGAAGATAGTGAACTAAACAAAGAAATAGATTACAGGTTCGATGTTGAAGAATTATATACTAAATTACGTTCAAAATTCCTACAATTACAAAAAGAAAATGAGATTACAATTGTGCCTCCAAATAGTGCAACGGACACACAGTCAATTTACGAATCAGCAATAACGAACAAAGAAAAACCGTATGAACTTTCAGCCGTTCCAAGGGAACGAAACTTTTATGAACTTTACCAAACGGTTAAAGGTTTACTTCTTGCTGAACAATATCACAGATGGTAAGGTGAAAGTGTACGTACTACTTTGCAAGATTTCGCCAGATCTACACGAAAGAATGTATAATATATGCTCTCCAGAAGATCCCTTGATCCCTTGAAAGATTTTAGATGATTACATTGATCCTAAGCCCAGTATTTGGACAATGCGACACAAATTTATATCTCGCATGCAACAACAAGAGGAAACTGTGGTCACATACGCCTCCGAGCTTAAAAAACTATCTGCAAATTGTGAGTTTAAATGTCATAACTGCAGAAAACAAACTTCTGATAGCTTTCTGTGCTTACAACTCATACGAGGGTTAAATGATGGTAAAATTCGGACGAAAATACTGCAGGAAAAAGATACAACCTCATTTTCACAATTGGTGCAGATTGCCACTGCTACAGAAATGGGAAAGAACGAAAACGCAACAATGTCCTCAGATATTCAAAAACCTAACACATTCAATAAAATAACAACACCTTCAGCTAAAACATCTGTTTATAACAACCCACCTGTGCATACTAATGTAAATACAAGATCACCAAAAACCATTAGAGATCTTAAAGGAAAATGTTTTCGTTGTGGAAAAGATGACCATAGAACAAACGAATGTGGAGCCATCAAAATCACTTGCCGAAAATGTCAGAAAATAGGCCACCTAGCACGAGTCTGTTTACAAAGATATACCAACTCTCATCAAGTAAATGAATCTTCAAGCAACATTAGTCAAGACAGTATTGCAGATATCAACTTAGTTAAAAGTGAAATATCGGAGACATATACGATTACTCTGAAAATAGAAGACAAAACTGTATGTATGGAATTTGACACCGGTGCTACATTATCTTCAATGTCACTAAAGGACTTAAAAAACATGAACATACAAAAGAAACTTTTTAAAATAGAAATTAAGATGAGAACATACACTGTAGAAATCATTAGACCGATTGGAGTAGCATATGTCAAATGTTTCTACAACACTCAATTGTTTTATGGAAAACTATACATTATTGATCAAAATGTCGACCCAATTTTTGGTAGAAGCTGGATGAAAGAACTACATGATATTGATATAGCAGATATAAGAACAGTACAAACTACAATTCATAGTAACAATCTAGAACAATTGTTTGAAGAATTCTCTTCATCCGTATTTACATCAGATCTAGGAAAAAATCCAAATCACAAAGCTCATTTAAGTTTAATGGAAAATACTCAGCCGATCTTTATTAAACCACGATGAATTCCATACGCATTGAAACCGAAAGTTGACGAAGAAATAGAAAGACTATGTACACAAGGTGTGCTTACGAAAGTTGACCATGCCGAGTGGGGAACACCTATTGTTCCAATAGTAAAACCAAATGGGAGTATTCGGTTATGTGCTGACTACAAGATTACTCTAAATAAAGTAATAAAAGATGAACAATACCCCATACCCATAATTGAAGACATATTTTCTGAAATGAACGGAGGTAAGCTTTTCTGCACTTTAGACATTACCCAAGCATATTTGAATTTGGAAATGGACGAAGAAAGCGCTCACATGCAAACCTTGAGCACGCACAAAGGAACGTACAAAGTTAATAGACTAATGTTCGGCGTTAAAGTAGCACCAAGCCTGTGGCAGAAATTCATGGACAAATTACTACAGGATCTGACAGGAGTTAAATGCTTTTTCGATGACATTATTATACAGGGCTCCTGTGAAGATGAGCTACTACAACGATTACGACAGGTCCTCCAAAAACTTAAAGAGAGTAACCTTCGAGTGAATAAAGAAAAATGTCACTTCTTTAAGCAATGCATTAACTACCTTGGACACACGATCGACAAGAACGGACTACATAAGAATAAAGACCAAATAAAAGCCATCACCAGCACTTTACGCCCTACAAACATCAACGAATTGAGAACCTTTCTTGGGATGGCCAATTATTACAATAAATTTATAAACAATCTGGCCTCTATTACAAGTCCTCTAAACGAGCTACTTAAGAAAAGAGCTATCTTTACCTGGTCCCCTAAGTGTGAAGAAAGTTTTTTAAAAATAAAGGAAGAAATTTTGAGCGAAAGGGTATTGATTCATTTTGATCCTAAAAAGCCACTAATACTAGCTACAGACGCTTCGCCTTTAGGGTTAGGAGCAGTGCTTTCACATAGATTACCGGACGGTTGTGAACGACCTATTGCTTTTGCTTCTAGATCTTTATGAAGCAGTGAGAAGAAGTACAGTCAAATTGATAAAGAAGCTACAGCTATCTACTGGGGCCTTAAAAAATTCTTTCACTACTGTTACGGTCGAAAATTTACTTTAGTTACCGATCACAAGGCACTAACATCGATCTTTCACCCGCACCAGACGCTAACAGCGATGAGCACGATTAGACTTTTTCATTACGCTCATTTTCTATCTGGATTCAATTATGAGATAGACTACAGAAGTTCTGCAAGCAATTCTAATGCTGATTACTTATCCAGATTTCCAGTGGAAACAGTTAATGATAATAAAAAAGATCAACACTCACAATTCCAGCTACAACAAATATACAAAATCGAAGTCAACCCAGATATTATAGCCCGAGAAACAAAAGACGACAACGAATTACTTCCCTTACTACAAGCATTAAAAACAGGACGTACTTTGAAAGAACTTGGGTATAATGACAGTGAATTTACGCTACAGGTTGATTGTATTTTGAAAGGTACAAGGGTTATTATTCCTTCTACTTTACGTTCGCAAATTCTTAATGAATTGCATACTGGACACACTGGGATTTAAAAAATGAAATTATTAGCACGCAGCTACGTTTACTGGAAAAACATGGATAGAGACATTGATAACAAAGTAAAATCATGTAGAGCATGCCGGTTAGAGCAAAACCAACCAGCAAAAGCTCCTTTACACCATTGGGAAGAGACAACTGGCCCTTGGCAACGAATCCATATTGATTTCGCTGGTCCAGTGTCTGGTTATCAATTATTCATTATAATCGACGCCTTCACAAAGTGGGTTGAAATAATTCCAGCCAAAATAACGACCAGCTCTTGGTGTATTTGAAAACTTAAAGAAATATTTTCAACTTTCGGCGCACCCTATATTCTCGTTTCAGATACGAGGGCTGCACTAAAAGTATCGGGAATGGAATATTTCTACTGTTCCTGTCATATTAAAATTCTTTTTAATTGAAAACTCCTTGGTTTTAAAAATCGAATACCATTTATTTATTTAAAAAAAAAAGATTCTCGGTCTTGTCACAAGGTTTTGTCAAACTTGTTTAGTCGTTGAGAAAATGGAATTGACTCGAGAAAATTCAAGAGCGATGATTTATTATGACTTTCGAAGTGGTTTAACACAAAAACAGTGTGTTGACCGGATGATTTCTGCATTTGGTGATGAAGCCCCATCCAAAACCACAATTTATCGCTGGTTTGCTGTATTTCAAAGTGGACGTGTCAAGCTCAGTGATGATCCCAGCCAAGGTCGTCCAAAAACTGCAGTCACCCAAGAAAACGTTGATGCTGTGCCTAAGCTGATTGAGGAAGATCGACATGTGACATACCGCGAGATTCAGGCAACTTTAGACATTGGCATGAGTCAAATACAAATAATCTTGCATAAACAATTAGGTGTAAAAAAGTTGTTTTCCCGATGGATACCGCATTCGCTCTGTGAAGAGCAAAAAGCGGCTCGCGTTACTTGGTGCGTCAGAACTCTCGAAAGATTCCACGCAGGATCCTCAAATGCTGTATACAACATTGTATCATGGTGACGAATTTTAAAATTTCTATACTTTCCCTAAAATAAAGAATAAATTGCGTGGACAGAGATTTTCATCACCTGAAGAAGCTGTGGACGCCTAAAAAACGGCCATTTTGGAGACCCCAACTTCCGAATGGAATGGTTGCTTCAATGATTGGTTCCATCGTATGGAAAAATGTGTCAAATTTCGCGGAGAATACTTCGAAAAGCAATAAATACATTTTTAAATAGTAATGTTGTGGCACTTCTTTGATTCCCGAAATTGACAGTGCCGCCCTCGTAACGGCCGGCAATTCATTATTCATTTTTTTTTTTTTATTGCACCATACCACCCTGCCACAAACGGTCAAACAGAACGCACAGTACAGACTATTAAGAGAGCTTTACGATCTATGGAGGGGGAGAGTGGTGATCTAGTCGAGAAACTGACGACTATTAAAACACGTTTGAGACGTACGCCAGGCCCCAGTACCCAGAGCCCTTATCAGTTGATGTTTGGCAGGGAAGTAAGGACCAGGCTGCACGCCATGCTGCTCAAAACAGAGAATTCCACTCATCACCGAACATTGCCGGATAATTTACGACAATTCAAACTGGGAGACAGGGTCCAAGCTAGGAGTTACTCGTCTCCGCATCAGAGGTGGACAATCGGTAGAATCCTGTCTCGCCTGGGACATTTACACTATGAGGTGCTTACAGATGACGGGAATGTCTGGCGCCGCCATCTTGACCGCCGGTTAGGTTAGGTTAGGTTAGGTTGGCAGCACCCCAAGTGCAGCAACTGGAATCACGGCCGAGGGCTGTTATGTCTTTGGTTTGACGTTTGTCTATACAGGTTTCCTGGACAACGAATGTATCAGGATTGTCACATATAAATAAAATATAGGAATAGCAAAATGTACGTTTGATCTTTTATTTAATACATGGGTTCCATATTTCAGACGCATTTTCCAAGTGGCTTCTAACAAAAGTACAGTATAGTATTTTTTTAAGGTTTGGATTGAGTGAAGCACTTGGATAACCGCATTATTCATAATACCCAGTGATTTATGAGCTATCCCTTGATCTGTCCACGAAGTAGACACAATAGTTAAACAATGGCGTCCGGACCGAATCGGTCGGGTGGACAGTTCATTATTTATGATACTACACAATTTAGATATCGGCCTGTAATTTGCTGTCTGTTTTATATTTTATATGATGCATATTTTAGCTATTATCGGTATATCTTGCATATTTGGGCATGTCTCCTTTAATTGTATCTGCTCCCAACTGAAAAAATGGAAAAAAGTGTCCAGTGATACCCGCAATAAAACACTTTAATTCAAATACTTAGTGCCCATTGACCTATCTGAACGTAGCACGAATGTTTTCAAGTTATAAAAATATTTAAACTAATAAAAGGCTCAATCGTACTACTAATAATGAATAACCGAATTCGGTCCCAAAATCTATTCGAAAATGCAGTACAAGTAAATTAAATTAAAACATTATTTTGTAGTACTTATTTCAATTTATGTTGCATATTTTTACACTTTTGTTGCATATTTTGAGCATTTATGGTGCATATTTCGATGATTTTATGTTGCATATAATCCGGTCTCTAATCATGAGTGTAGTTGTGCAGTATCTGCTACTCAGTCTGCATCTGGGAACCTGGTTAGGAGAAATTGGAAGTCCAAGTTCCAACTTTTTCACAAGTTTATTTATATACTAGTTTTTAAGGTAACTTTACTTTAAACACCTCCATGATCTACTAAGAGCACAATGTTTTGAGTGCGGTACATTGAGTTTTACCGCAAACGTGATTTTTCATTAATTTTAAAGAAATTTAATGATATGGCAATCAATAAAAACAGTACCATATTATGTTGAAATGTATTTATTTATGATTTATGAAACATAATGAAGTATATATTGTATATCTTGTTCTTGCAAACATTTCTACAATGCCAAAAATAAAACTAAATTTTTAAACGAACGCGCCAAAGACGACTTCTGAGCATATTATTATCTGCCATAGACTTGAACTCTATAGTGAAATCCGCGGCTTGGAGCTGATCGTATCCTGATTGTGACAAAGGAGTTGTTAACTCCTCCACTCACGATGGATGGGGTTGCGTTCTGTGAGTTCCCAATGCGGGTCACCCGGATCGCAGTTATCCGGCGGTTCGTGCGGATTGTTATATCTCGTGTTATCGTATGACCCGCGACAGCGTTCGCCCTGTGCTCGCCACTGAAAACACAACAAATGCAGATATTCAGTAAAGTGCAGCAACATGAAGCATCCCATTTGAAGGATCACCACTATTCATGGCTAAACTTTGAGATGCTCGAGGCCTATTTGATGCTGTGAACCTTAACTTCTTGCTAAATCAACCTGATCTTACCTCAGATGATGACCATATTCTCTTACAACTTAATTATTTTTCTTACAAGTTAATTAGCTAATGTTCTGTCTGTGGATACTTACTTGTACAGCCGCACATCTGAAGAACCGATGGATCCTTGGCTCAGGTTACGTCGAGAGGCTACCGCAGTCTCTTCAGCCATGTCAGTCAAATCAGCCACGTCAGACAGCTCATTCACGTCAGTCACAACCACCTCGGGCATCTCGATCAAGTCCTCGTCAGCCACTTCGTCTCCGTCAGCCACGTCAGGCAGCTCTACCACGTCGGGCACTTCATTGCTGACTACAGCAGCTGTTGCTGCCGCTGCCAACAACACCACGAGGAATACGCTCTTCATCTGGAATTATAACATTACTTTTGTTAGATGACGATATTTCAAATATCAAAACATTATTCAAGAAATTATTTCCTTGGAAATTATTTATCAGCCTTAAATTACTTAGCATAATTATAGTGTTAAAATTATTCCACTGATTAGGTCTAATCAGTGGAATAATTACAGCAAACCAAAGGATTTAATATTCTCTTTTTATCGACTATGTTTGGAATCAATTGCAAAGCTCTAGGTACTAGGAGTCTAGTCCATTTGTAGACCGAGAAAAATAATAAAAGAAAACACTTACCTTTTCAATATTTACTTTGACTTGATCTACAAAACTTTCAAGTGAACTCCTTTGAGGATAGAGTGAATATAAGTTGTATTCTGAAGGAACCAGTATTTATAGTGAAATTAGAAAGTAAACGTATTGATAAGATTACATCTGACCTACATTGCGGTAATTTACATCCACTGATTAGTATCAGTGATGAAATGAACAACAAGTTAGATGACACCGATTTAATAATGTACTCTTACACACTGACAGTTCTTAGAACTGGCCACTTGTAAACGATATACCTAAAAAAATATAATATACCTAAAAAAAAAACAAAAAAAGTTCAAATTTTGAAAATGGATCTCTTTGCCAATATTATTTTGTATGTACTTTATTTATTTGTCACATGGTGGCAAATTGAAAATTGTCTGTGTCACGTCAGCATGAATTTAACGTGAGAAAATTTTCGTGCTATGATTTTTATAACTTTCGATGTCTTTAAGTCAACAAGAAAGTTATGATAGACTTCGATTGGCCTTTTACGATGAACCCCTATCTCGTGCCACTGTTTACAACTGGTTTAATGAGTTTAAACGTGGTCGCACTAATCTCACCGATGGGACGGCCTTCTACGGTGATGACTGAAGATAACATCAGTGTTGTGCGGCGTATGATAGAGATTGACAAAAGAGTTACTTATCAGCAGATTTGGACAAGCTTAGGCATCGGTATGAGTAAAGTGCACAAAATCCTCCATGAACATTTAGCGGTCATGAAGCTTTGTGCTCTGTTGTGTTCTCATAATTTGCAGAGGTCCAAAAACTCCGTCGTGTTGATTGGTGTCGAGAAATGGTCGAAGATTTAACGTAGGTGACTCAAATGCTGTGTCCGACATACTTACGGTTGACGAAAGCTGGATTTATTGTTATGATCCTGAAACTAAGAGGCAGTCTGCTGTCTGGGTGTTTCCTTCCGAGGAGTTGCCAACTTAAGTGAAAAAAGTTCAAAGCGTAGGAAAAAAGATGGTGGCCTCGTTCTTCGGAAGGACATGTGATTACGCAACAATTGTTTTAAAGGATCGAAATCAGTTAATTCCGAGTGGTATACTATCAATTGTCAAACAATTGATAGTATACCACTTGTCTTGAAAAAAAAGTTCAGGAGAAATGACCTTGCAGTAGGATCCTCCTACACCACGACAACGCCGCGTTGCACACCGCCAAGCAAACAATCGACTACTTGGCGACGTCAGACGTGGAATTACTGGGTCACTCACCCTATAGCCCCGACCTGGCACCTTGCGATTTTAATTCATTTCCGAAAATAAAAGAAAAACTTCGAGGAAAACGTTTAATGAACGCTGAGGAAGCTAACTATTAACTTGCTAGTTTGTTCAATTCTTGATTTTCTAAGAACTTTTAGTGTCACCTAAGATTATAATTTGGAGTATACAGATTACGACCATGGAGAAATTCCTACTCTTTTTCTTAGCGTATGGATGACAAAAAGTTCAAAAATTCCGACTCACTGACGCAGAAAATAGATCATCAATGCGGTGCAAGATGGAAGGTGGGCCATTGTCTGTGGGGAGACGACGCATACGCACGTGAGGTCTGAGCCATCCATGAACGGTTTTCTGATGGATCGTTGAAGTTGTCAGGGAGTATAAACCGCTCCTGCCAATGATTGTATCTTGTTGTGGAGACGAGAAAATATATAGAACTATTGAATAATAATATCCGGCTCGAAGGACTAAAGTTTATTGTTTTTTTTTATTGTGCAGATTTGAGAACGTTATTTCTAGTCACAAGTTTTTGTTTAGTTTTAAGGCAGAGGAACTTATTAGTCAGAGATCTATCTAGGGTGACGCCTAGGTAGCACAGTTGAGAGCAATGCTCCACGTCAACGCCTCGCCACTAGATACTGAGAGCTCTGTTTGCCTGATGGTTGCGGAGATGGAAAGCATAGGACTGGGTCTTGGACGGATTTGGCCGTAGGGCATTTTCATCGTAGAAATTCCTAAGTGTTTCCAGAGCATCCGTCAGTTTTTCTTCAGCATCTTTGGAAGTGAGTGTCTGGGCGGCCAAAGCAAGGTCGTCTGCGTATAAGAAGCGTTTCGTTAGTGGAGAGCTAGGCTGATCGTTTGTGTAAATGTTAAAAAGTTCTGGGGCTAGCACGATACCTTGATGGGAGCCCGTTTTTCTGGCAGCTCCTCTATGTAAGTAGGTAGTATTGGAAAAGAATATTATCTAACGAATATACAGTGTTTTAAAGTAGTCGCGTACCACAGCTTAGGGGTGAGTTCAGTATCGATAAATTAACCCGTAATAATAAAATTAAATTCATTTTTTTTATACCTAAAATTAGGGTGTTAGTGTGTACACCGTTATCCTTGAAAAAAGCAATCCTTTTTTTTAAGAAAATCCACTATTTTCCTCAAGATCATTTCACGTTTATGCGCTCGGAAACAGCTGACCGCCGAACGGGCGGGCACTCGGGGTCATCGACCGCGCCGCAGTCAGCTGTCGCTAGAGCGAGCGCGCGGCGGAGCTCGCGCCGCGTCGCGCGCTCGGCCGTTTTGAGTAACAAATAATGCGCCGGCACCGCACGGCGAGAAGTGATAGACGAAATGATAACACGTTCGATAGTAGGTAAGTAATTAAATCATTTAAACAAATAAAATAAAATAAATTCTAAGCGATTGCTGTTTTAAGTTACTAAATTAGGTTGATCTTGCAATATTTTTAATTGTTTTTTTTTTTTTCCTGGATTCGTTCATCGATAGTGAACCTACTCCTAAGCTATCACACGCGACTACTTAAACACCCTGTATAAGTTATGATACTTATGAATCAGGTTGTACTTTTATCATTATTTATTTATCATGAGTAGTGACCGGATTATATAATGCATACTTGTATATGCATTTGCATATTGTTGTGTTTTTTGAAGATAATTTATTTACCTAAAATTATATCATGGGAGACCTACTACTCTGTCAAGAAAGTACCGGGAAAAGATCAATAATACACAAAATGTCTGTTATATATAATTACAAAAATAAAAACTAAAAGTAAGAACCTCCATATATACAACGACGTCAATAAGCGTCAAAGTACTCCTCCGCATCGCTGTCACTCGGAAACGTACCCAGAAGACTGGCAGCATTGCCACGTTGAATGGCAATGCTAATTCTTTGGCCAAAGAAAAAGCCAGCCCTCTGGTCACGCGAAGTGTCGACCAGTCGGTAAGAGATTTCCTTAAAAAGGAGACGCGCACTCGGACCCCATGACCCGAGCGTCTCGACCCCAAACGGCTCAAAGCTGTAGTTACCAATAAGGTTACAGTATTTGCGCCGTTTGAGGATCTCAGCAGCCGCAGCAGCAGCGCCTGCACAGCCCGCCGTGCTTGCAACGTGAGAAGGCGCAAGGGTGTCGACACAGGTTGCGTCCCACACCAAAGGCCTACCCACGTTCCAAGGCACCAACGTCATGCCGTCCGGTCTCTTGCCATCGTCACGCACCAAGCCGTTTGGTTCTAAAACCGCTGGTACGCCGGCGATGGAAAGAGCTCGACGAATAATGTCGTTAATGCTGGCGTGCCGTGCAATGCGACCTGCGCTCCTGTAGCAGGACAGGCCATGGTGTCCGAGGCTGTCGACAGCTTCACCGCAGTGACACCGATGCGGAGCAACACAAGGTGCACCTAAGCGTAGACTCGTAGCAACCCGGAACGATGCGTCATCCATCATAGTGCCAATGGTGAATGACGGAAGTGCCTGAAGCCACAAACCCGACTCCCATTCCCCCACAGCCAGTCTGTTATTCATCCAAATTTATTTTATCACCTTCAAAGTATGCTCCTTTAGAAACGATACACTTGCGCCAACGAATAATCCATTCATCAAAACATTTTTTAAACGCTGCTTCCGGAATTGAGCTCAGTTCTCGCCGCGAATTCTCCTTTATGTCTTCTATCGATTGAAAACGGGTGCCACGAAGTGGTAATTTGAGTTTAGGAAAAAGAAAAAAGTCAGCAGGAGCCATATCTGGTGAATATGGTGGTTGCTGGATGGTATTTGTTGAGTGTTTGGTCAAAAATTCGTTCACAATGATAGCCTTGTGCGAAGGCGCATTGTCGTGGTGCAAAATCCGAGAATTTTTTTTCCACAAATCTGGCCTTTTTCGTCGAATTTGCTCTCTTAAACGCCGCATAACGCTCAAATAATATTCTTTATTTACCGTTAGACCTTCCGGTAAGAATTCAGAGTGCACAACACCGCGATAGTCAAAGACAACAGTCAACATGACTTTGACTTTTGATCGACTTTGGCGTGGTTTTTTCGGTTTCGGTTCAGTTGGAAGGCGCCACTCCGAAGCTTGTTGACTAGTTTGCATGTCAAACTCGTAAACCCACGTCTCGTCACCAGTAACAATGCGTTTCATGAATGTTGGGTCCGAACTGACTCGTTCTAGCATGTCCTCAGCGACTTTCATGCGATTGAGTTTTTGGAGAAAATTCAGATCTTTTGGGACTAGCCGAGCAGCAACATGTTTCATACCCAAATGATTAGTTAAAATGGTACGGATCGACTCGTGAGATACAGAAAGTTCGGCGGCTATCTCTCTCAGAGTTGAATGGGGATTTTCAGTCACTATTTTCTTCACTTTTGCGATGTTAACTTCAGTTGCAGACGTTGACGGCCTACCAGAGCGAGGCAAATCTTCCATCACATCTCGACCGCTTTTGAACGCTTTGAACCACTCATAAGCACGAGTTTTTGATAAAGTCGATTCACCGTAAGCCTTCTGTAATATTTTCAGTGACTCCGAACACGAAATTCCATTGGCGATGCAAAATTTAAGACAAACTCTTTGTTCGATATTTTTGTCCATTATGAAATTCGCAATACACACTATATATGATATTACTAAAACCAGCACTGTATTTAATATAAATAACAGATGCAACTCAAACTCCGCGCCAAAATGGAAAACAGTTGTGACAATCTAACAACTACAAAAAAACAAAAATTTGAATTTGGAACCATAAACAAATCATCCATTCCCGATACTTTTTTGACTGAATGTATAGCTAAAACAAACAGATCAAGGACAGTACAATAGTTTGAAAGCTAATTACAGGTCACCATTTATAAAATACAGAGAAAAAAAAAAAATCTATGGAACACCGAGTTACTATAAACTACTACACTACTACTACACTATAACAGCCCATAACGTCCACTGCTGGACATAAGCCTCTCCCATGATGGGAGGAATTTGCCGTAATCTCCACGCTTGGCAGGCGGATTGGAGATCGCAGTGATGAAAGACTAACAGAAAACGCTGCTGCCCATTCTCTGGTCTACGGAGGCGCAAGGTGTTCTGCCTCAGACATAAGTCGCCTTATACGACACCCGTGAGTGTAATGGGTTGGTTCTATTCTACTCTGCCGGATACCACATGGCTGGTACTATATACTACATCATAATTACTATGTTGCTCACACGGCATAACAACCATCATAACAAAATGAATTACATGGAAAAGCTTCGACTTAAGCACTTCCTGGCTGACGACACACTAGTTTTGAATGGATCATTTGTTTAAATTTTTGCTTGCACGCACAATTTACAAATTCTGCCTATAATTGGTTGAAGCAAATGGCAAACACAAAGGTCGATTGTATCGTTTAGACTTCAAGGGAATATTGAAATAAAATTTTGACAGAATATCGCTACAGTTTGCGGTGTTGTTAAAAACACACATAGTCAGAAATCTCGCGGCGGTTGAGTAAAAGTAATATATGATATTGTTTATTTAGGTTATAGTAGTTTTCCGAATGATACGGTACTTTTTGATGGTAACATAGATACCTTATGAACCTTCTTTGGATACTCTCAATGCGGTCAGTAAATTTGTGGCAACATGGGTTCCATATTTCAGACGCATTTTCCAAGTGGCTTCTAACAAAAGTACAGTATAGTATTTTTTAAGTTTTGGCTTGAGTAAAACACTTGGGTAACCGCATTATTCATAATACCCAGTGATTTATGAGCTATCTCTTGATCTGTCCACGAAGTAGACACAATAGTTAAACAATGGTGTCCCGACCGAATCGGTCGGGTGGACAGTTCATTCAATATCAGTATCATTTATGATACTACACAATTTAGATATCGGCCTGTAATTTGCTGTCTGTTTTATATTTTATATGATGCATATTTTAGCTATTATCGGTATATCTTGCATATTTGGGCATGTCTCCTTTAATTGTATCTGCTCTCAACTGAAAAAATGGAAAAAAGTGTCCAGTGATACCCGCAATAAAACACTTTAATTCAAATACTTAGTGCCCATTGACCTATCTGAACGTAGCACGAATGTTTTCAAGTTATAAAAATATTTAAACTAATAAAAGGCTCAATCGTACTACTAATAATGAATAACCGAATTCGGTCCCAAAATCTATTCGAAAATGCAGTACAAGTAAATTAAATTAAAACATTATTTTGTAGTACTTATTTCAATTTATGTTGCATATTTTTACACTTTTGTTGCATATTTTGAGCATTTATGGTGCATATTTCGATGATTTTATGTTGCATATAATCCGGTCTCTAATCATGAGTGTAGTTGTGCAGTATCTGCTACTCAATCTGCATCTGGGAACCTGGTTAGGAGAAATTGGAGGTCCAAGTTCCAACTTTTTCACAAGTTTATTTATATACTAGTTTCTAAGGTAACTTTACTTTAAACACCTCCATGATCTACTATCAGCACAAAGTTTTGAGTGCGGTACATTAAGTTTTACTGCAAACGTGATTTTTCATTAATGTTAAAGAAATTTATTGATATGGCAATCAATAAAAACAGTACCTTATGTTGAAATGTATTTATTTATGAAACATAATAAAGTACATATTGTATATCTTGTTCTTGCAAATATTTCTACAATGCCAAAAATAAAACTAAGTTTTTAAACGAACGCGCCAAAGACGACTTCTGAGCATATTATTATCTGCCATAGACTTGAACTCTATAGTGAAATCCGCGGCTTGGAGCTGATCGTATCCTGATTGTGACAAAGGAGTTGTTAACTCCTCCACTCACGATGGATGGGGTTGCGTTCTGTGAGTTCCCAATGCGGGTCACCCGGATCGCAGTTATCCGGCGGTTCGTGCGGATTGTTATATCTCGTGTTATCGTATGACCCGCGACAGCGTTCGCCCTGTGCTCGCCACTGAAAACACAACAAATGCAGATATTCAGTAAAGTACAGCAACATAACGCATCCCATTTGGAGGATCACCACTATTCATGGCTAAACTTTGAGCTGCCCGAGGCCTATTTGATGCTGTGAACCTTAACTTCTTGCTAAATCAACCTGACCTTACCTCAGATAATGACCATATTCTCTTACAACTTAATTATTTTTCTTTTAAGTTAATTAGCTAATGTTCTGTCTGTGGATACTTACTTGTACAGCCGCACATCTGAAGAACCGATGGATCCTTGGCTCAGGTTACGACGAGAGGCTACCGCAGTCTCTTCAGCCATGTCAGTCAAATCAGCCACGTCAGCCAGCTCATTCACGTCAGTCACAACCACCTCGGGCATCTCGATCAAGTCCTCGTCAGCCACTTCGTCTCCGTCAGCCACGTCAGGCAGCTCCACCACGTCAGGCAGCTCTACCACGTCGGGCACTTCATTGCTGACTACTGCAGCTGTTGCTGCCGCTGCCAACAACACCACGAGGAATACGCTCTTCATCTGGAATTATAACATTACTTTTGTTAGATGACGATATTTCAAATACCAAAACATTATTCAAGAAATAATTTCCTTGGAAATTATTTATCAGCCTTAAATTACTTAGCATAATTATAGTGTTAAAATTATTGCACTGATTAGACCACAGCAAACCAAAGGATTTAATATTCTCTTTTTATCGACTATGTTTGGAATCAATTGTAAAGCTCTAGGTACTAGGAGTCTAGTCCATTTGTAGACCGAGAAAAATAATAAAAGAAAACACTTACCTTTTCAATATTTACTTTGACTTGATCTACAAAACTTTCAAGTGGACTCCTTTGAGGATAGAGTGAATATAAGTTGTATTCTGAAGGAACCAGTATTTATAGTGAAATTAGAAAGTAAACGTATTGATAAGATTACATCTGACCTACATTGCGGTAATTTACATCCACTGATTAGTATCAGTGATGAAGTGAACAACAAGTTAGATGACACCGATTTAATAATGTACTCTTACACACTGACAGTTCTTAGAACTGGCCACTTGTAAACGATATACCTAAAAAAATATAATATACCTAAAAAAAAAACTAAAAAAAGTACAAATTTTGAAAATGGATCTCTTTGCCAATATTATTTTGTATGTACTTTATTTATTTGTCACATGGTGGCAAATTGAAAATTGTCTGTGTCACGTCAGCATGAATTTAACGTGAGAAAATTTTCGTGCTATGATTTTTATAACTTTCGATGTCATCTAAGTCAACAAGAAAGTTATGATAGACTTCGATTGGCCTTTTACGATGAACCCCTATCTCGTGCCACTGTTTACAACTGGTTTAATGAGTTAAAACGTGGTCGCACTAATCTCACCGATGGGACGGCCTTCTACGGCGATGAAGATAACATCAGTGTTGTGCGGTGTATGATAGAGACTGACAAAAGAGTTACTTATCAGCAGATTTAGACAAACTTAGGCATCGGTATGAGTAAAGTGCACAAAATCGTCCATGAACATTTAGCGGTAAGGAAGCTTTGTGCTCTGTTGTATTCTCATAATTTGACAGAGGCACAAAAACTCCGTCGTGTTGATTGGTGTCGAGAAATGGTTCGAAGATTTAACGTAGGTGACTCAAATGCTGTGTCCGACATACTTACGGTTGACGAAAGCTGGATTTATTGTTATGATCCTGAAACTAAGAGGCAGTCTGCTGTCTGGGTGTTTCCTTCCGAGGAGTTGCCAACTTAAGTGAAAAAAGGTCAAAGCGTAGGAAAAAAGATGGTGGCCTCGTTCTTCGGAAGGACATGTGATTACGCAACAATTGTTTTAAAGGATCGAAATCAGTTAATTCCGAGTGGTATACTATCAATTGTTTGACACTTGTCTTGAAAAAAGTTCAGGAGAAATGACTTTGCAGTAGGATCCTCCTACACCACGACAACGCCTCGTTGCACACCGCCAAGCAAACAATCGACTACTTGGCGACGTCAGACGTGGAATTACTGGGTCACTCGCCCTATAGCCCCGACCTGGCACCTTGCGATTTTAATTTATTTCCGAAAATAAAAGAAAAACTTCGAGGAAAACGTTTAATGAACGCTGAGGAAGCTAACTATTAACTTGCTAGTTTGTTCAGTTCTTGATTTTCTAAGAACTTTCAGTGTCATCTAAGATTATAATTTGGAGTATACAGATTACGACCATGGAGAAAATCCTACTCTTTTTCTTAGCGTATGGATGACAAAAAGTTCAAAAATGTTTAGCCCAAAACTTAGCCACGCGATTCCGATTCACTGACGCAGAAAATAGATCATCAATGCGGTGCAAGATGGAAGGTGGGCCATTGTCTGTGGGGAGACGACGCATACGCACGTGAGGTCTGAGCCATCCATGAACAGTTTTCTGATGGATCGTTGAAGTTGTCAGGGAGTACAAACCGCTCCTGCCAATGATTGTATCTTGTTGTGGAGACGAGGAAATATTTAGAACTATTGAATAATAATATCTGGCTCGAAGGACTAAAATTTATTGTTTTTTTTATTGTGCAGATTTGAGAACGTTATTTCTAGTCACAACTTTTTGTTTAGTTTTAAGGCAGAGGAAATTATTAGTCAGAGATCTATCTAGGGTGACGGCCAGGTAGCGCAGTTGAGAGCAATGTTCCACGTCAACGCCTCGCCACTAGATACTGAGAGCTCTGTTTGCCTGATGGTTGCGGAGATTTTATTGTTTATTAACTAAAGAACAAAACAAAATATAAACAGAAACATCACAAAATTCTCTATAGGTTTGTCCGGATGGAAGGCATAGGACTGGGTCTTGGACGGATTTGGCCGTAGGGCATTTTCATCGTAGAAATTCCTAAGTGTTTCCAGAGCATCCGTCAGTTTTTCTTCAGCATCTTTGGAAGTGAGTGTCTGGGCGGCCAGAACAAAGGTCGTCTGCGTATAAGAAGCGTTTCGTTAGTGGAGAGCTAGGCTGGTCGTTTGTGTAAATGTTAAAAAGTTCTGGGGCTAGCACGATACCTTGATGGGAGCCCGTTTTTCTGGCAGCTCCTCTATGTAAGGTAGTATTGGAAAAGAATATTATCTAACGAATATACAGTGTTTTAAAGTAGTCGCGTGCCATAGCTTAGGGGTGAGTTCAGTATCGATAAAGGAACCCGTAATAATAAAATTAAAATATTTTTTTTTATACCTAAAATTAGGGTGTTAGTGTGTACACCGTTATCCTTGAAAAAAACAATCCATTGTTTTAAGAAAATCCACTATTTTCCTCAAGATCATTTCACCCTAATGCGCTCGGAAACAGCTGACCGCCGAACGGGGTCAGCGACCGCGCCGCAGTCAGCTGTCGCTAGAGCGAGCGCGCGTCGGAGCTCGCGCCGCGTTGCGCGCTCGGCCGTTTTGAGTAACAAATAATGCGCCGGCACCGCACAGCGAGAAGTGAAGGACGAAATGATAACACGTTCGATAGTTGGTAAGTAATTTAAGCATTTAAACAAATAAAATAATTTCAATTCTAAACGATTGCTATTTTAAGTTACTAAATTAGGTTGATCTTGCAATATTTTTTATTGTTTAATTTTTTTTTTTCCTGGATTCCTTTATCGATAGTGAACCTACTCCCAAGCTATCACACGCGACTACTTAAACACCCTGTATAAGTTAGGATACTTATGAATCAGGTTGTACTTTTATCATTATTTATTTATCATGAGTAGTGACCGGATTATATAATGCATACTTGTATGTGCATTTGCATATTGTTGTGTTTTTTTGAAGATAATTTATTTACTTAAAATTATAACATGGGAGACCTATAGCTAAAACAAACAGATCAAAGACAGTACAATAGTTTGAAAGCCAATTACAGGTCACCATTTATAAAATACAGAGAAAAAAAGTAAATTCTATGGACATTCACACCGAGTTACTGTATACTACTACACTACTACTACACTACAACAGCCCATAACGTCCACTGCTGGACATAAGCCTCTCCCATGATGGGAGGAATTTGCCGTAATCTCCACGCTTGGCAGGCGGATTGGAGATCGCAGTGATTAAAGACTAACAGAAAACGCTGCTGCCCATTCTCTGGTATTCAAGGTGTTCTGCCTCAGACATTAGTCGCCTTATACGACACCCATGAGTGTAATGGGTTGGTTCTATTCTACTCTGCCGGATACCACACGGCTGGTACTATATAAACAACAACAACATCAGCCCATAACGTCCACTGCTGGACATAAGCCTCTCCCATGATGAGAGGAATTTGCCGTAATCTCCACGCTTGGCAGGCGGATTGGAGATCGCAGTAATGAAAGACTAACAGAAAACGCTGCTGCCCGTTCTCTGGTCTACGGAGGCGCAAGGTGTTCTGCCTCAGACATTAGTTGCCTTATACGACACCCGTGGTACTATATACTACATCATAATTACTATGTTGCTCACACTGCATAACAACCATCATAACAAAATGAATTACATGAAAAAGCTTCGACTTAAGCACTTCCTGGCTGACGACACACTAGTTTGGAATGGATCATTTGTTTAAATTTTTGCTTGCACGCACAATGTACGAATTCTGTCTATAATTGGTTGAAGCAAATGGCAAACACAAAGGTCGATTGTATCGTTTAGACTTCAAGGGACTATTGAAATGAAATTTTGACAAAATATCGCTACAGTTTGCGGTGTTGTCAAAAACACACATAGTCAGAAATCTCGCGGCGGTTGAATAAAAGTAATATATGATATTTTTTATTTAGGTTATAGTAGTTTTCCGAATGATACGGTACTTTTTGATGGTAACATAGATACCTTATGAACCTTCTTTGGATGCTCTCAATGCGGTCAATAAATTTGTGGCAACATGGTGTTATGTCTTTGGTTTGACGTTTGTCTATACAGGTTTCCTGGACAACGAATGTATCAGGATTGTCACATATAATTAAAATATACGAATAGCAAAATGTACGTTTGATCTTTTATTTAATATTGGCGACGAAATGGCCGAAGTTAAAAAGTTAAAACGTATACGATCCTCATTACGAGGAACATTTACAAGGATTGAAATCTATATTAATGAAGAATTACAGTTTTCTACTGAAGAAATTTCAACACGACTACAAACACTGAAAGATATTTTTTCCGAATTCCAAGAGCTTCAAAACGAAATTGAAAAAGAAACTGAAGATAGTGAACTAAACAAAGAAATAGATTACAGGTTCGATGTTGAAGAATTATATACTAAATTACGTTCAAAATTCCTACAATTACAAAAAGAAAATGAGATTACAATTGTGCCTCCAAATAGTGCAACGGACACACAGTCAATTTACGAATCAGCAATAACGAACAAAGAAAAACCGTATGAACTTTCAGCCGTTCCAAGGGAACGAAACTTTTATGAACTTTACCAAACGGTTAAAGGTTTACTTCTTGCTGAACAATATCACAGATGGTAAGGTGAAAGTGTACGTACTACTTTGCAAGATTTCGCCAGATCTACACGAAAGAATGTATAATATATGCTCTCCAGAAGATCCCTTGATCCCTTGAAAGATTTTAGATGATTACATTGATCCTAAGCCCAGTATTTGGACAATGTGACACAAATTTATATCTCGCATGCAACAACAAGAGGAAACTGTGGTCACATACGCCTCCGAGCTTAAAAAACTATCTGCAAATTGTGAGTTTAAATGTCATAACTGCAGAAAACAAACTTCTGATAGCTTTCTGTGCTTACAACTCATACGAGGGTTAAATGATGGTAAAATTCGGACGAAAATACTGCAGGAAAAAGATACAACCTCATTTTCACAATTGGTGCAGATTGCCACTGCTACAGAAATGGGAAAGAACGAAAACGCAACAATGTCCTCAGATATTCAAAAACCTAACACATTCAATAAAATAACAACACCTTCAGCTAAAACATCTGTTTATAACAACCCACCTGTGCATACTAATGTAAATACAAGATCACCAAAAACCATTAGAGATCTTAAAGGAAAATGTTTTCGTTGTGGAAAAGATGACCATAGAACAAACGAATGTGGAGCCATCAAAATCACTTGCCGAAAATGTCAGAAAATAGGCCACCTAGCACGAGTCTGTTTACAAAGATATACCAACTCTCATCAAGTAAATGAATCTTCAAGCAACATTAGTCAAGACAGTATTGCAGATATCAACTTAGTTAAAAGTGAAATATCGGAGACATATACGATTACTCTGAAAATAGAAGACAAAACTGTATGTATGGAATTTGACACCGGTGCTACATTATCTTCAATGTCACTAAAGGACTTAAAAAACATGAACATACAAAAGAAACTTTTTAAAATAGAAATTAAGATGAGAACATACACTGTAGAAATCATTAGACCGATTGGAGTAGCATATGTCAAATGTTTCTACAACACTCAATTGTTTTATGGAAAACTATACATTATTGATCAAAATGTCGACCCAATTTTTGGTAGAAGCTGGATGAAAGATCTACATGATATTGATATAGCAGATATAAGAACAGTACAAACTACAATTCATAGTAACAATCTAGAACAATTGTTTGAAGAATTCTCTTCATCCGTATTTACATCAGATCTAGGAAAAAATCCAAATCACAAAGCTCATTTAAGTTTAATGGAAAATACTCAGCCGATCTTTATTAAACCACGATGAATTCCATACGCATTGAAACCGAAAGTTGACGAAGAAATAGAAAGACTATGTACACAAGGTGTGCTTACGAAAGTTGACCATGCCGAGTGGGGAACACCTATTGTTCCAATAGTAAAACCAAATGGGAGTATTCGGTTATGTGCTGACTACAAGATTACTCTAAATAAAGTAATAAAAGATGAACAATACCCCATACCCATAATTGAAGACATATTTTCTGAAATGAACGGAGGTAAGCTTTTCTGCACTTTAGACATTACCCAAGCATATTTGAATTTGGAAATGGACGAAGAAAGCGCTCACATGCAAACCTTGAGCACGCACAAAGGAACGTACAAAGTTAATAGACTAATGTTCGGCGTTAAAGTAGCACCAAGCCTGTGGCAGAAATTCATGGACAAATTACTACAGGATCTGACAGGAGTTAAATGCTTTTTCGATGACATTATTATACAGGGCTCCTGTGAAGATGAGCTACTACAACGATTACGACAGGTCCTCCAAAAACTTAAAGAGAGTAACCTTCGAGTGAATAAAGAAAAATGTCACTTCTTTAAGCAATGCATTAACTACCTTGGACACACGATCGACAAGAACGGACTACATAAGAATAAAGACCAAATAAAAGCCATCACCAGCACTTTACGCCCTACAAACATCAACGAATTGAGAACCTTTCTTGGGATGGCCAATTATTACAATAAATTTATAAACAATCTGGCCTCTATTACAAGTCCTCTAAACGAGCTACTTAAGAAAAGAGCTATCTTTACCTGGTCCCCTAAGTGTGAAGAAAGTTTTTTAAAAATAAAGGAAGAAATTTTGAGCGAAAGGGTATTGATTCATTTTGATCCTAAAAAGCCACTAATACTAGCTACAGACGCTTCGCCTTTAGGGTTAGGAGCAGTGCTTTCACATAGATTACCGGACGGTTGTGAACGACCTATTGCTTTTGCTTCTAGATCTTTATCAAGCAGTGAGAAGAAGTACAGTCAAATTGATAAAGAAGCTACAGCTATCTACTGGGGCCTTAAAAAATTCTTTCACTACTGTTACGGTCGAAAATTTACTTTAGTTACCGATCACAAGGCACTAACATCGATCTTTCACCCGCACCAGACGCTAACAGCGATGAGCACGATTAGACTTTTTCATTACGCTCATTTTCTATCTGGATTCAATTATGAGATAGACTACAGAAGTTCTGCAAGCAATTCTAATGCTGATTACTTATCCAGATTTCCAGTGGAAACAGTTAATGATAATAAAAAAGATCAACACTCACAATTCCAGCTACAACAAATATACAAAATCGAAGTCAACCCAGATATTATAGCCCGAGAAACAAAAGACGACAACGAATTACTTCCCTTACTACAAGCATTAAAAACAGGACGTACTTTGAAAGAACTTGGGTATAATGACAGTGAATTTACGCTACAGGTTGATTGTATTTTGAAAGGTACAAGGGTTATTATTCCTTCTACTTTACGTTCGCAAATTCTTAATGAATTGCATACTGGACACACTGGGATTTAAAAAATGAAATTATTAGCACGCAGCTACGTTTACTGGAAAAACATGGATAGAGACATTGATAACAAAGTAAAATCATATAGAGCATGCCGGTTAGAGCAAAACCAACCAGCAAAAGCTCCTTTACACCATTGGGAAGAGACAACTGGCCCTTGGCAACGAATCCATATTGATTTCGCTGGTCCAGTGTCTGGTTATCAATTATTCATTATAATCGACGCCTTCACAAAGTGGGTTGAAATAATTCCAGCCAAAATAACGACCAGCTCTTGGTGTATTCGAAAACTTAAAGAAATATTTTCAACTTTCGGCGCACCCTATATTCTCGTTTCAGATACGAGGGCTGCACTAAAAGTATCGGGAATGGAATATTTCTACTGTTCCTGTCATATTAAAATTCTTTTTAATTGAAAACTCCTTGGTTTTAAAAATCGAATACCATTTATTTATTTAAAAAAAAAAGATTCTCGGTCTTGTCACAAGGTTTTGTCAAACTTGTTTAGTCGTTGAGAAAATGGAATTGACTCGAGAAAATTCAAGAGCGATGATTTATTATGACTTTCGAAGTGGTTTAACACAAAAACAGTGTGTTGACCGGATGATTTCTGCATTTGGTGATGAAGCCCCATCCAAAACCACAATTTATCGCTGGTTTGCTGTATTTCAAAGTGGACGTGTCAAGCTCAGTGATGATCCCAGCCAAGGTCGTCCAAAAACTGCAGTCACCCAAGAAAACGTTGATGCTGTGCCTAAGCTGATTGAGGAAGATCGACATGTGACATACCGCGAGATTCAGGCAACTTTAGACATTGGCATGAGTCAAATACAAATAATCTTGCATAAACAATTAGGTGTAAAAAAGTTGTTTTCCCGATGGATACCGCATTCGCTCTGTGAAGAGCAAAAAGCGGCTCGCGTTACTTGGTGCGTCAGAACTCTCGAAAGATTCCACGCAGGATCCTCAAATGCTGTATACAACATTGTATCATGGTGACGAATTTTAAAATTTCTATACTTTCCCTAAAATAAAGAATAAATTGCGTGGACAGAGATTTTCATCACCTGAAGAAGCTGTGGACGCCTAAAAAACGGCCATTTTGGAGACCCCAACTTCCGAATGGAATGGTTGCTTCAATGATTGGTTCCATCGTATGGAAAAATGTGTCAAATTTCGCGGAGAATACTTCGAAAAGCAATAAATACATTTTTAAATAGTAATGTTGTGGCACTTCTTTGATTCCCGAAATTGACAGTGCCGCCCTCGTAACGGCCGGCAATTCATTATTCATTTTTTTTTTTTTATTGCACCATACCACCCAGCCACAAACGGTCAAACAGAACGCACAGTACAGACTATTAAGAGAGCTTTACGATCTATGGAGGGGGAGAGTGGTGATCTAGTCGAGAAACTGACGACTATTAAAACACGTTTGAGACGTACGCCAGGCCCCAGTACCCAGAGCCCTTATCAGTTGATGTTTGGCAGGGAAGTAAGGACCAGGCTGCACGCCATGCTGCTCAAAACAGAGAATTCCACTCATCACCGAACATTGCCGGATAATTTACGACAATTCAAACTGGGAGACAGGGTCCAAGCTAGGAGTTACTCGTCTCCGCATCAGAGGTGGACAATCGGTAGAATCCTGTCTCGCCTGGGACATTTACACTATGAGGTGCTTACAGATGACGGGAATGTCTGGCGCCGCCATCTTGACCGCCGGTTAGGTTAGGTTAGGTTAGGTTGGCAGCACCCCAAGTGCAGCAACTGGAATCACGGCCGAGGGCTGTTATGTCTTTGGTTTGACGTTTGTCTATACAGGTTTCCTGGACAACGAATGTATCAGGATTGTCACATATAAATAAAATATAGGAATAGCAAAATGTACGTTTGATCTTTTATTTAATACATGGGTTCCATATTTCAGACGCATTTTCCAAGTGGCTTCTAACAAAAGTACAGTATAGTATTTTTTTAAGGTTTGGATTGAGTGAAGCACTTGGATAACCGCATTATTCATAATACCCAGTGATTTATGAGCTATCCCTTGATCTGTCCACGAAGTAGACACAATAGTTAAACAATGGCGTCCGGACCGAATCGGTCGGGTGGACAGTTCATTATTTATGATACTACACAATTTAGATATCGGCCTGTAATTTGCTGTCTGTTTTATATTTTATATGATGCATATTTTAGCTATTATCGGTATATCTTGCATATTTGGGCATGTCTCCTTTAATTGTATCTGCTCCCAACTGAAAAAATGGAAAAAAGTGTCCAGTGATACCCGCAATAAAACACTTTAATTCAAATACTTAGTGCCCATTGACCTATCTGAACGTAGCACGAATGTTTTCAAGTTATAAAAATATTTAAACTAATAAAAGGCTCAATCGTACTACTAATAATGAATAACCGAATTCGGTCCCAAAATCTATTCGAAAATGCAGTACAAGTAAATTAAATTAAAACATTATTTTGTAGTACTTATTTCAATTTATGTTGCATATTTTTACACTTTTGTTGCATATTTTGAGCATTTATGGTGCATATTTCGATGATTTTATGTTGCATATAATCCGGTCTCTAATCATGAGTGTAGTTGTGCAGTATCTGCTACTCAGTCTGCATCTGGGAACCTGGTTAGGAGAAATTGGAAGTCCAAGTTCCAACTTTTTCACAAGTTTATTTATATACTAGTTTTTAAGGTAACTTTACTTTAAACACCTCCATGATCTACTAAGAGCACAATGTTTTGAGTGCGGTACATTGAGTTTTACCGCAAACGTGATTTTTCATTAATTTTAAAGAAATTTAATGATATGGCAATCAATAAAAACAGTACCATATTATGTTGAAATGTATTTATTTATGAAACATAATGAAGTATATATTGTATATCTTGTTCTTGCAAACATTTCTACAATGCCAAAAATAAAACTAAATTTTTAAACGAACGCGCCAAAGACGACTTCTGAGCATATTATTATCTGCCATAGACTTGAACTCTATAGTGAAATCCGCGGCTTGGAGCTGATCGTATCCTGATTGTGACAAAGGAGTTGTTAACTCCTCCACTCACGATGGATGGGGTTGCGTTCTGTGAGTTCCCAATGCGGGTCACCCGGATCGCAGTTATCCGGCGGTTCGTGCGGATTGTTATATCTCGTGTTATCGTATGACCCGCGACAGCGTTCGCCCTGTGCTCGCCACTGAAAACACAACAAATGCAGATATTCAGTAAAGTGCAGCAACATGAAGCATCCCATTTGAAGGATCACCACTATTCATGGCTAAACTTTGAGATGCTCGAGGCCTATTTGATGCTGTGAACCTTAACTTCTTGCTAAATCAACCTGATCTTACCTCAGATGATGACCATATTCTCTTACAACTTAATTATTTTTCTTACAAGTTAATTAGCTAATGTTCTGTCTGTGGATACTTACTTGTACAGCCGCACATCTGAAGAACCGATGGATCCTTGGCTCAGGTTACGTCGAGAGGCTACCGCAGTCTCTTCAGCCATGTCAGTCAAATCAGCCACGTCAGCCAGCTCATTCACGTCAGTCACAACCACCTCTGGCATCTCGATCAAGTCCTCGTCAGCCACTTCGTCTCCGTCAGCCACGTCAGGCAGCTCTACCACGTCGGGCACTTCATTGCTGACTACTGCAGCTGTTGCTGCCGCTGCCAACAACACCACGAGGAATACGCTCTTCATCTGGAATTATAACATTACTTTGTTAGATGACAATATTTCAAATACCAAAACATTATTCAAGAAATAATTTCCTTGGAAAAAGTTACACCAGCCTTAAATTACTTAGCATAAATAAAGTGTTAAAATTATTGCACTGATTAGACCACAGCAAACCAAAGGATTTAATATTCTCTTTTTATCGACTATGTTTGGAATCAATTGTAAAGCTCTAGGTACTAGGAGTCTAGTCCATTTGTAGACCGAGAAAATTATAAAAGAAAACACTTACCTTTTCAATATTTACTTTGACTTGATCTACAAAACTTTCAAGTGAACTCCTTTGAGGATAGAGTGAGTATAAGTTGTATTCTGAAGGAACCAGTATTTATAGTGAAATTAGAAAGCAAACGTATTGATAAGATTACATCTGACCTACATTGCGGTAATTTACATCCACTGATTAGTATGTGATGAAGTGAACAACAAGTTAGATGACACCGATTTAATAATGTACTGTTTGTTACTCTAACTTGTGCCATAACGTTTATAACAATTTTGAAGGATAATATTTTAATGGGTCTCTAATACCCATTGTAATAGTTTTTTTTTACTTACCTTTTAGAAAAGTCCCACCAACTAGATTGGTTGGCAAAGCTACGCGCTACGCAGTGAGCTACGATCAGCTACGGCGTAGCAACGATGCCGTGATCTCCACAACTCTCAACATGATTTTCCTTTGCAAAAACAAATGTTACGCCAATAAAAAAAAATTAACGCCAATAATACGCCAATAGTTGCCCGAATTCGTCACTGCCCTGCCACATAGTCACGACCTCTAAAGCTAAAAAATCTACACAATTATATCTAATTCTATTTATTGAACGAAGTTGAATTGAGATAAGATTCGTAACGCTACTGCTGTACTTGAGGTCCCGGTTTCGATTCCCAGGACAAACATGGTGATATTGGGTTCTTCGATTAGGAATTTTTAATTGTTACCCCGTAATCTGGATTCATATTCCCTATTATATTCTGATATGTATTTAACTGGCGAAATATTGGAGCATTTTAGCTACAGCTATGCTCAACGCTATGGGGGTTTTAAGGTGTTATGTTTACGTAAGTAGGTAGTGCTGGAAAAGTAAAATAACTAACGAATGTGTTAGATAAAGTGTATCAATCGGTTTTTACTTGTATCATTGTTTACGACCATTTTCAATAACTTACTCTTCGGTTTCGGTAGGTTGCTATCTCTGTCTGTTTGACACTTTGCTTGGCGACGACGGTTAGAAATAAAACGTCACAGAAAATCTTTCTTTGATTTTTCTATGAGTAAAAAAAAATTACAGGCAGGTGACGCGGATAGGATATTTCAAAAACTTTGTTTATAGAAATACCGATAGCTACTAAACGTTGCATATTAACTGACAGTTATACGTAAGTAAGTTATAGAAAACGGTCCTTAGTTATGTTTACACTCAAAGTGTAAGTAGTTTGTGTAATGTCTGCTACTCTATCTGCGTATTAAAGGAAAACTATGATAACTGATACTTTGATGGAGGAATATAAGAAAACAGATAAAATATTTTATTATTTGAATAAAACTTCATAAATTACATAATGTTGTAATAACATTTAATGCTTACCAGAAATACCGCTTACCGAAGTCTCAAAATGATGTCAGGCCCCATTTGAAAAAGTGGAAAGAAGAGATTAGTGAAGGAAACCTTCTTTATAACATCAGCGTGTAAAAGACGTCGATGCGCAAATTGTTGCCAAAGATTCTGTACATGATTCTACACGCACAGTTTGTAAATTCATAAAGTCAGTAAGTAACTTCTAAAGTAAAGTTATTTTAGATTTCTTTCGTCGTTCTTTTATTGCAAAAGAAAAGTTTTATTTTTATTTTATACTTCTTTAAGTAGTATCCCACACAAATTCTTGTCATGAATTAATTTTGCATTGTAACGAGAAGTTATTAAGTGGCTAAATAATAACAGTCGCTCGGGTCGATCTTTAGGTTCAGCGCTGCTTGCCCAGGTTGGTCTGAGGTGACCACCCATTACATAACGGGTTTCCTCCGTGCCTCGAAAAGCACGTTAAGCCGTTGGTCCTGGCTGCCATTTGCAGATCTTTGACAGTCATTACAGGTAGTCCGTGGCCCAAAAAGTCAGACAACCAGTCTTACCAAAGGGTCATCGTTTTACCTAGTACTAACTGGGTTGTGAAGGTCAGATGGCAGTCGCTCCATGAAAAATACAGGTATTTAGCTGCATCCGGTTAGACTGGAAGCCGACCCCAACATAGTTGGGAAAAGGCTAGGCAGATGGTGATGAACTAGAAGTTATTAAGCGACCATCATGTCATCAACATAAGCCAAGAAGAAGAAAATCGTATTAAAGGGAGCTAACTCATAAACTGCTCAAGCCAAAGCTAATAAAATTAAGATGGGACTATCAAATTCTACCAAATTAAAAAAAGAATCACGTAAATCGGCCCAGTAATCGTGGAGTAATCGGTGTACAAACATGGAAAAAAATTGATGCTGGTGGAATTTATAACCTCTTCCTTTTCTAGAAGTCGGCTAAAAATAGGGGACGATAGGTCGTTTTGTTCTGATACCTAGTGAGTATGCGATGCTCCTGACGAGATGATAGCTTAGAAGAGAAGAGAGAGAAACTTCTCTAAAGTGTCCCTACTTCTAAGGGTACGCTGAATGTCTAAAGCATTTATTTCAAGTTTTTGTTCTGGACCGTACCAGGGAACCTTCTAGAACTACGTAGATATTGTAGGTCAAAGATCCAACTTTTTCACTTTTTTTTTTTCAAATACCTACTACTTTTAAGCTTATAACTTTACTTTAAATACCTCCATGACCCGGTTTACTATTCAATGCATCCATCGGCACAATGTTTTGATTGCATTACATTGAGTCCTACCGTAAAACATCGTTTCCCAGCAATATGTTTTGCGTAGTTTCTTGGTTTGATGGAAATAATGCCTCGTTGCCGACGGTTAGAACTTGTTTATTAGGGGGCAAATGTAGGATCTGGGAGCAGTTACAGCGTACGCTGAATGTCTAAAGCATTTATTTCAAGTAGGCCAATTATAGGCACTTTTGAACTGTCGCAACAAAGATGAAAATTAAATGTCCACAGTCCTAGTCACAAAACGTAAAAACTATGAAAGTACTGTAATTGCCCATTCCCAAGCGTAGGTCTCTACGGAGAAGAACGGGCAAGAAACTCCATGGATACTCTTTTAAATAAAAAAATGTTACAAAATCTTGGTTACATCATTTATGTTGAGATGGTATATTATGTGAGAACAATGCAGCAAGGCTGTGCACGTTAAAAGTGTCCATAGTAAAAACAAAAAAAAATACAATTAAAAAATAACACAATTCATTCAAGTAAGCCATGGCAACTAATAGATGACCAGTCGCAACTGACAGCGCCCGTTCACGAACATCGGATCGGATCAGCACCATTCAACTCAACCATTTTTAAGGGAACTAAATGATCCGACACACGCGCCCCTCGAACGCACCTCAGGCTATTGTTAGCCTGGCCACTTCCGATCCAACAAGTATTGCTTTACAAAGTTAAAATCATTTAAATAATCAATAGGTACAACCCTCCAAGTTCATTTAATGCCATTAAATAACTTTTCCAGAAAATAGTTATTGCAAGTCATTAATTGTGCGAATTCGCTTACAGCTTCTCTGTTTCCCGATGATTATAATCTAGATCTTTTCAAACTTCGAGTGAATCAGTTTCTCCTAGGAAAGCGTGCTCCACTATTTAGCATTAAAATGTTGCGGGCTGCCCTGGCACTTCCACCTTAAGTTAATGAATTCGCAAATTTTGTAGGTATCTGGCACATCGACGATGATACTAATCAACTTACATACTTACTTATCTTTATTTCAGTAATCCGCTTAATATGTAATCACAGGTAATCTACTACTGTCTTATCACTGTCTTATCAGTCTGGTATTCTATTTTTGCATCATAAGTAATTGTTTTTTTAAGTAGTCGCAAAATTATTGGTATCAAAATAAGTGTGATTATAGATAAAAATATTGGTAGGTAGTCATGGATGAAGTGTTTCCCCGAATTTGCCCTAGATTCAGGCTTCCGGGCTTTGTTCTAGAGAGTTAAACAACATAATATCACGCATGTAATTCTCTGAAGGGTTAGACAGCCTAAAAGTACACCGACATTTCGCCCCTTTTGTTCAATTCCTATATAGGGTGTCTAAGTCAACGTCAGTATGTTCAGTTGACAATATTTCGATAGTTTACAATCTCGCTAGACAGATTACAATATAACGGTTTTTACAATGTGACGCCGACATAAACACACTCTTATCGAAGTCGAAAGGTACTGTACTGTTTTTTTTTGTTCTGGACCGTACCAGGGAACCTTCTAGTTACGTAGATATTGTAGGTCAAAGATCTAACTTTTTCACAAGTTTTGTTTTCAAATACCTACTAGTTTTAAGCTTATAACTTTACGTTAAATACCTCCATGACCCGGTTTACTATTCAATGCATCCATCAGCACAATGTTTTGATTGCGTTACATTGAGTCTTACCGTAAAACATCGTTTCCCAGCAATATGTTTTGCGTAGTTTCTTGGTTTGATGGAAATAATGCCTCGTTGCTGACTTCGTGAAGGATTCGGTTACACCTTGTTTATTAGGGGGCAAATTTAGGATCCGGGAACAGTTAAATAAAAAGAAATTATCATAAAGGAAACCTACTAGTTAAAAATAAATGGGTACCAGCCGGCTAACCGTTGTCTTGGACTCGATCGCTGTGATCTTTGGACTAACAAATTAGTTTTCAATACACTTCCTCGAAAACTGGTTCTTATCGCACTACGATTAGGTTCATGTTAGGTTCACATGCAATGTATTTCATACGCGTGCGACTTTTTTTTTCCAAAACGCGTGCGGGATTAAAAATTGCCACAGATAACTATACTTAGTCCAAATTGGTTCAATTGGCTATAGTCGGTGGGGAATGCTTTTTTTTTAATTTCGGCAAAGCAATATGCGTCTTTATGGCGTGAATATTTTTTGAATATTCAAATTGTGTTTATATGGAATATCATAAATTAACATGATTATTAAAACTTATATTTACTTTTCTAAACAAATTAACATTTATTTGTGTTCTAAATTAAAAAATATTTTAAAATAAAAAAACAATTTTTATTTAGGGCTGTTAAGCGGCTTCATACCTTTGGTTCTCCTTCAACCTGGCGAAAGCAAAGCGCGGAAAAAAAAGAAAATTAAAATCATTGTTCCAATTCATGACAAAAATATTTTCGTCGTTTTATTTTATTTATTCAAAAGTGTATTGAAAAACGTCGTTTGATACACGTGGACATTTGTTATTGCAGTTCTCGGAAAAAGCACCCTCGCCTACGGCTCGGGCTTTAATTCCGCCTCGAAAGCAATAAAAAAAAATTCTCCACATGTATCAAAAAGTACTATTCTATTGTAATGAATATCTGTTGACAAATGGTCTATAATTTTTGTTTCATTAAAATGTGATGTGATGTGATGGTTAGTGAAGATGGGTAAAAAATATTGGAAAATTGTTGAGTAATGAAATTAGAATACAAAATAAGGCATTCAAATTCACAACAGGATAAACCTGTAATCAAATAAACTGCCAAAAATAAATTAATGGATTTTTTGATAAAAATCTGCAGTGAGATATCAATTAATCGATAAAATACTGTTTTTGTTAACAATAAAGAGTAAAGACATGTTGCATTGATAATAAGTAGCAGTAGGTTATTTACCTGAAAGATGTTTATCGTAAACCTGTAGTAACTTAATGCAACCAAATTCCATTCCATCCAGGAAGAAATTATCTATTCGGATAATGGCGGTAATCTGGGAGACTTTTTGAAAAGTGGTACATGTTTCCATTGGCGCATGGCCACCGCCATCTTATTTTTTCATAGAATTATATCTGTCAAAATAAATACAATCGAAGTGTCTGTTTGTAATTTCACTAGCTGTTGCCCGCGGCTTCGCCCCGTAAAGTTCGGTAACCGTCCCACTGGATCATACTAAAGAGATAAATAGTGTCCTACGTGTTAATCTAGGTTATGAACTATCTATGTGCCGAAGTTTTTTTCATCACAATTATTATCATCACAACCACTATCACTATACAATCACCATCATTATCACAATCACCATCACAATCACCATCACTATCACCATCACAATCACCATCATCATTATCATCGTAATCACAACCATTATCATCGTAATCACTATCATCATCATCATTATCACAATCACCATCACTGTCACAATCACCATCTCAATCACAATCACTATCACAATCACCATCACTATCGAAGTTACAATCACTATCACCATCACATCACAATCACCATCACCATCGTGGCGGTGATTGTGACGGTGATAGCACCATCACAATCACCGCCACTATCACAATCACAATCACAATCACTATCACAATCACCATTGTCGTTATCATAATCTTAATCATCGTAATCATAATGATTATCATCGTAATCACAAATAAATAAATAAATATCGCTGGACATTAACAGACAGCGACATCTAGTGCCACACTAAGCAACGAGGCTTGTGTCGTGGACACCAGATAGTTGATATACTACATAGATACTTTTTTGTTTGTAAATACATAATTATTATACATATAAACATCCATGACTTGGTAACAAATGTCCATGCTCATTACACAAATATTTGCTCCAACCGGGATTCGAACCCGGGACCCTTAAAACGTAAGGCAGCCTCACTACCGCTACGCCATTCGGGTCGTCAAAATCACAATCATCATCATGTCAATCACCATCATCGGTCAGTGGGTCGTATTAGGGGCGGGCCTTGTCACCCCATTTCCCCCTCTTAGGGGTTGAATTCTGAAAAAACCTGAAACTTATTTCTACTCATTTATCAATAGGAGTACCTACTCCTGTGAAGTTTTTAATAAAATAGTCTAATTAATCTTGTTTCCCCATACAAACTTTAGAGCCCCGTTTCACCCCCTTAGGGGGTAACTTTAGAAAAACCCATTCTTAATGCACCCCTAGACCACATAAGGAACCTACTTGCCAAATTTGGAATCTGTAGACCCAGCGGTTTGGGCTGTGCATTCGTCAATCAGTCAGTCAGTTTCTTCTTTTGTATATTTAGATTAAGGCGACTACAGGAGCTAAATTAGCAACTCTATTTGTGGTGGTTCATTCACACTTCGTTTGAAATACTGTTAGAATAAAGTTGTAATCAGCTTGCACGTGGTTGTTACGTCAGTCTCTGCGGGCCGAAAAGTGCGAAAATAGTGTTTTTTTGCGATTTACAAAAACACTATTGATTGGACTAAAAAAATAAAACACTATTATATTACTCGTAGAATTATTCGCCAAAAAATCTGAATGATCGCATGTGTTTTAGTATGGTTTTTACTAGCATATATCCTGAAGAATATCATATATTTTTTTGGTTTTGTTTGTTGCAGTGAATCAATTATGCTTTTTTGCATTTTAAAATTCGCGTTTAGCTCCTGTAGTCCCCTTAAACCATCCGCTTTTTACTAAATGCATTATGAAAGTGTATAAGGTACTTATGAAAAAAACGTATTTTTTTTTTGTCTGTTTGTTTCGGTTAACGTCTGAAACGGCTGCAGCGACTTTGACGGGATTTTTACTGGCAGATAGCTGATGATAAACGGAGGAGTTACTAAAGGCCGTTTTCTATAACTTACTATTACGTATAACTGTCAGTTAATATGCCTAGTCTCATAGCTATCGGTGTTTCTATAAACAAAGTTAGCTTGAAATCCTGTCCGTCAACTACCTGTCACTTTATTCATAGAAAAAAAAACAAAGAAACTTACTGTGACGTTCTGTTTCTTTCGGTTGGTAAATTAAATGTCAAACAGACAGAGAATAACAACCTACCGATACCTGTTGGTAAGTTATTGAAAATGGCCGTAAATGAAGAATAAATTAGGTTTCCATGCAAAACCCTTGAAATTTTTAAACAAATTCGATACAAAAAGGGAAGTCATATTTTTTTATAATAATTTCACGCGAACGAAGGTCGCGATGTACAGCTAGTTATAGAATAAGAAACAAACAACTTCTATTCACAAATGTTTACCAACTGCGCACTGTGCGTATACAAACCCTTGCACAGTTACTACATCTCTGACTTTGCATAACTGTCAAAATAAGAGTGATGTTTATTTTCGTAACAAGAAGGTAGCTGTCACCGACGAGCCTGTCAAAATTACAGTGAGCCTTTTTTTTTCAAATAGTAGTAATCATCAAATGACTCCTTCCGCTCTGGGCGGAGCAGGAGGGAGTGTCAGACTTTTTTTGGACTAAAACTCATTCATCTTCCTTCTTCGCCCTTTGTGTTCCGGGTCCACGGTATCTCTTTCGAACAGTCCCACAGCCCTGGCAGGCATCGGCCCACGCGGACCCCTTCCTCTCTGCTGACATCTCTTTGAGGCGCGCGTAGAACACGAACGCGCCGTCGACACGGACTGTCGTTATAAGACGAACGGATGGCGAGCTAGCCCATAGCTCACCGTCCACAGATTACAGTGATTCCGGTTACAATAAAGTTGATTGGGCTGTTGCTGTCAGACGTAATTTATTTGTGAAAGCAGCAGTGCTTTCGGGCGGAATCCCTTAAACGCAAGCTGCCGCTTGGGTGCAGACCCAAGCGGCAGCTTGCGTTTAAGGGATTCGCCCCTATCAATGTCTCACGTATCTAGATTCTAGTGAATTTGCAATGGTAGCATTTGCATTAGATACTTGATTATTGCTTTACTAAACACCGCGACGACGCGGTACGATTTTACTTCTCTGTCTTGGTCAGTGGTCCTAATCTCCCCAACCAGTTTAGTATCGGAAACATGACGCTTTAGAAGAATACAATACGACTTGTTTGTATTTATTCCAGCCAATGATTGTTACAGGTTTTATGCATGTCTAATAAGATCTAAATTGTACGAATAGTGCCATCAGTGAATAAATTATACTCAACTTTGATAGCTTTTACCTCGGAAACGTGATGCTTAAAAAATGTCACAATCAAAACTTATTTGTATTGATACCAGCTAATTATTAATACGCGTTATGAGTAGTATGCGTGGCCGCCAGTTTGAAAATAAAATATATGGCGGAATTTAGGCAGGTTTATGCTTCTAATCTAAAAATCTTCCCACCCCTATGTAGTTACTTGCAGTGCGGTTGCCATTTAGGTATTTCCTAATTATTTTTTCATGTGTGATGCCGTCCACGCTGACAAAAGTACGATATCTACTAAATACCAATAATTATCTATTGTTATAACAAATGTGATAAATATCTATAAATAAGTAATAATACATGACAAACGCGCTGATAGACATCTTTCTGCGATTATACGGTTTTCTGCCTACTTTACACAAGACAATAAACCTACTCGGCCACCGTTATCAGAATTTGGTAATTAGGTATTAGGTATACCTAATTACCAAATTCATAATGGTTACGTACCGTTGTATTTATTTCTTTGTTTTGGTTACTTGAACCAACAATGAAGTATTACTAATTAGCAAAGTAAGAGCATTTTGTTATTGTTTTTATTGTAAAATAGCGATCCGCCTTGCGCACGGCTGGCACTTATACATACAAAACTTCCTCTTAAATCACTATCTATTGCTGAAAACTACATTAAAATCCGTTGCGTAGTTTATAACATCCAAGCGTACAGACAGCGGGAGCGTATTTGTTTTATACTATGTAATGAGGATAAAGATAATTTAAAATGAAAATGTCTTGCCAAGGTTGCTGTGTATGCCTTCCACATTTATGACATTATTAAGTATAAATACGTAGGTACTCTAGTTAACCCGACCGACGTTGTCATGGCCCATGGGGTTCTGGACAACAGAAATCTTCAAAATCAGTCAAGCCGTGTAGGAGAAGAATAATGAGCACAGGCACACCCGTATTTTATACATAAAGGTTTTACCAACGCGTTGTGTATTACCAACACTGTTTATTAAGTTCACCGTATCGAACGAACGGCACTCACAAAATAAATACAAACAAAAGTCGTCACAAACCTAACGTAACAATTTATAGTAAAAAGTTTAAAAATATGCATTACATTCCCGCCATATTCCTTTCCAAAGACAAATATTACATTGTTACAACATGAGTAGACCAAAGCACAAAAGTTATTCAGCCAGTATTCATTTTAACAAAGCGCGAAATTCATATTTCAAAACGTGAAATTCTGAATTTAATTCAAAATCCAGACAGAACTGGGCGACGCGGGTGGTGCGCGGCGTTCTAAGTTTAAAATTGCTTCCCATTCAGACTCTTTTAACAATGGCCGTTGCAGCAAAAACGGAAACTACGGAAGTAAAACCTACATTTATATAACAGAGATCCTGATTTAGTGTTAGACTTTTACCCTGTTACGCTATTGTACTGTATTGAGGTTTTTACTGTAGTGTTTTATAACCAATGGATAGCTGACTTGTTGTGAGGACCAGGATTCATTTTAGTTTTGAATAAAATGAAAAGCAACAGAAATTGTAAAACGAAACAGATAACATTAAGTAATTTTTTAACACCCTTGCTCGTAAAGCTGATGTAATTCCACCGGTTTTAAATATGTAAATCGGGTCATAAAAAACGCGTGTGTTACCAAAGCAAATAGTTAAGTTATAGTCCATACAAATTCCATAACAGTATTATTTGCCATTTCAAATATGGAACTGATCTCCGCCGCACGACTCCAGCTAGTGAGCAGCGCGCTGTTGCTATTCAAATTTCAAACTAATCGCCGCGCGGCGCGAGTCAGTAGGCGGCGCTAGCGCGCTGTTAAAATGGCGGGAAAGCAACAGTGTGCATTCACAGATTGAGTTTATTTAAAATAAAATAAAACAGTTTATTCGGTAATTTAAAAACTTGGCTGCATGCTCTGGCATCTTTGCTAACATTTTCACGCAGCCACGGCAGAAAATAATCCTCGCGCCATTTTTCTCAAATTTTCTTTTCTTTGTACTTGTATTGTGAATATCTTTTATTTTCTGTATCCTCGCAAATGTGTTAAAAAATGTCGTACGATATCGTGCGTATTCTAGGCTGAAATTCCGCCTCGCACGTTATAACCATCTTAACGCACTAATATCGTAATGTACTATTATAAAACAATGATAAGTAGGTATTCTACGTAAAATATTCGCAGTGATTACAAGAATACTAATTGATTTAATTCGGTAAGGCCACTTAAGTATCACTATTGCACCTAAATGAAGTTACAGTGCTGTACATTGTGCTGTTTTGATCTTGTGGCGTTAACATTGAAAGTCTATGGAAATTGTATTGAATAACCCTTCCTTGGCAATCGGGTAAAAAAGAAGATGGCGATGTTAGTTCTGATTACAACCACGCAGCGTAAGATCCATAGTTACATCTTACATACAACATATATAGGAACACAAAGAGGTTCTAAGTGATTAGTGTTTTAACTAAAAACTCTTTTCTCTTCTTCCGCAGGCGGTGTCTGATGAAATGCTGGTCGAGCTGAAGGCATGCTTCATGGAGGCTTATGACGACAATCAGGATGGCAAGATTGACATACGGGAGGTAAATATATGTAGTAATTTTAGAAACTAATAAACACGGCACTCCGAACAGGGCACACCGTCATCCTTGGCTGTCTCTGTCTGTGTAGTGTCTGTTCAGGTGACAGACTCCTCAAAACTGTTGCCCGATGCAGCCTACAACTGATGATGCCGAAAAGAACAGTATCCCTGTATGATGAAAGTGTACAATACCTACAAATTAATGAGTAGCTCCCTAAAGTGAAATACTAGCACTTCGCTCGTGGCTTCGCTATAACTTCGATCGTGGCTTCGCTATAACTTCGCTTTCTATTGATGAAAAATGAATAATAAATAAATAAATATCGCTGGACATTACACACAGCGCCATCCAGTGCCACACTAAGCAACGAGGCTTGTGTCGTGGACACCAGATAGTTAATATACTACATAGATACCTACTTTTTGTTTGTATATTCATTCTTATTATACATATTAAACATCCATGACTCGGAAACAAATGCCCATGCTCATCACACAAACATTTGCTCCGACCGGGATTCGAACCCGGGACCCTAAGAACGTAAGGCAGCCTCACTACCGCTGCGCCATTCGGGTCGTCAAAATCGGTGGTCAAAATGGTTAAAATCGGTCCAGTACTTGACAGACATCATATCTACCAACCTAATTGATTTAACTTATCATGTAAGTAACTGTTTATAAAAAACATATTATTCACTGATGAGCTGCAAAATGTTACCGAAAATTCTATCATTATCAGTTATTTTATTAGGTACATTAAATTATAACACGGTTTTAAATGAAGATTAGAGAATAAAGAGGTAAAGCAAGCAAGTCTTAAGAAGGATTTTTTCATTAACCTTTTAAAACTATGGCGTTCGATCTTTATGTAGGTGGAGGAGGATGTACGTAATTCAAACAATAATTTCGTACCGTCCATAACGGCCGCGTTGGACTTGTGGTCGCAAACGTGACTGCTGAACGTAGGATCCCGGGTTCGATTTCCGGGACGGACAAAGTGTAACCGGGTTTTAGTAGCAGCCCAAAGTTAGAACTTAGTGCCGTTGGTCGAGACCTGTCGATCTAGACGAATTGCCGTCCCTGCAGACTATAGTAAAAGAACAGAACAAGAAGAACATTGTATTGCAAACAATGTTCAAATACAATGTTCTACTCATAATATCACCTATTTACCTACATGTCTAATTTCAGTTCTATGGACTGTCCGCCGAAGCCGAAATTCGGTCGGTAGGATATTATTACCATTCAAGATGTTGCCTGAAAGTAGTATTTGCGTATGTATGATGGTGATAAACATGTTTTTTATTGTTGTATAACGTTTCTTACAATTACTTACTCAAGGTTTATGAAATCTTTCACCGGACACGGTGTTTTCGGGAGGTTCCTGCACCGAATCGGGCGGGAGGAAACGCCCGGGTGTTTCCACTGCGAGGATCGACCGGAGGACACGGTGGAGCACACGGTGGAGGTGTGCCCCGCGTGGGCGGAGCACCGCCGTGTCCTCGAAGCGGCGATTGGCGGCGGCGACCTCTCGCGTCCGGCCCTGGTGCAAGCCATGGTCCGGAGCGAGACGGAATGGGACGCCGTCACCTCCTTCTGCGAAGCAGTAATGCTAGAGAAGGAGGTGGCGGAACGTGAGAGGGAGAGAACCTCACAGCGTCCCGGCCGCCGCGGGAGACGCCCCGGGCGTCGGGGGCCACCACGTGGCCCCCGGCCACCGTAGGCGCGGGCCTGTGGACGGTGGGCTATGGGCTAGCTCGCCGTCCGTCCGTCTCATGACGACAGGCCGTGTCGACGGCGCGTTCGTGTTCCACGCGCGCCTCAAAGAGAGTCAGCAAAAAGGAAGGGGTCCGAAAGGACCGATGCCTGCCGGGGTTGCGGGACTATTCGAAAGAGATACCGTGGCCCCGGAACACAAAGGGCGATGAAGGAACATGGATGGGTTTTAGTCAGTAAAAGTCTGACACTCCCTCCTGCTCCGCCCAGAGCGGGAGAAGTCATTTGATGATTTCCCATCCGAAAAAAAAAAAAAAAAAAAAAAAAGGTTTATGAAATCTTTCTACAATAGAATTTGGGTTTTAATGTATTCCCGTTTAATCACACTTATATAGGCGAAAGTATGTATGTGAGTATTGTATTACTCTTTCACGCTCAAACGGCTAACAGATCGGGATGAAATTTACTACACTACTACAACAGCCCATAACGTCCACTGCTGGACATAAGCCTCTCCCATAATGGGAGGAATTTGCCGTAATCTCCACGCTTGGCAGGCGGATTGGAGATCGCAGTGATGAAAGACTAACAGAAAACGCTGCTGCCCATTCTCTGGTCTACGGAGGCGCAAGGTGTTCTGCCTCAGACATTAGTCGCCTTATACGACACCCGTGAGTGTAATGGGTTGGTTCCATTCTACTCTGCCGGATACCACACGGCAAACGGGATGAAATTTAGTATCAAGATAACTTATATTCTGGATTAACACATAGGCTACTTTTGATCCCGGTATTATGATCCCGTGGGAAAATTATCGAACTCCACGCCAGCTAGTTTAATAACTTCAATCATCCGTATCTGTTGTTACAGTTGGCACAACTGCTTCCCATGGAGGAGAACTTCCTTCTACTCTTCAGGTTCGACAATCCCTTGGAGTCCAGCGTAGAGTTTATGAAGGTAAGTCCACCTTAGATCCTCAAGCAATAAGCAGAGACAGAGACACAAAGAAACTATGTGGCTGTTCCCTTGCTACGCTCGGGATTCTACTCAAGAATCCTTCGCTACTCTCGGGATCCAACTTAGTCCCTCGAATTAAATTTCTTTCCCTTTTTTTCACTTGTTTTATAATCTACAATTCTAGCTGACTGCTGCTGGATCTAATTCTTTTATTTTATATGTGTGTTTTTATTTTATTGTATCCTACGGGAGAACGTTTCTTTGATCTAAAGTTTTCTCATCTATTTTTTGTGACGATAGTATGATGTGTTTCTTTTTGCAGATATGGCGAGAATACGACACTGACGGCAGCGGGTATATAGAAGCCGATGAACTGAAGGTAAATAAAGTAAATTTTTAAATCGGACGACAAACTATTCCTTACTTTACCTGTTTTACGGCCGGGTTCCACTGAAGCGGAGATGAGACGAGAGGAGAGAAAGATGTGCTGTAAACCTCCAACAGGAATTTCGTTATCTACACTTCTCGTGTCGGCTTAGCTTTAGTGGAAACGGTTGAGCAGAGAGGAGATGAGATGTCTCGTAGTTGTCGGCTGACAGCAGAGACGAGAAGAGACGTGAGCGGCGTCCCGCTTTGCACATCTCTCCCCTCCGATTTATACACCTCGACACAGCTTCGGTGGCTACACACTAGCTCTTACGCATCTCCTATCCTCTCCGTTTCGCACATCTCCGCTTGTCTCCGCTTTGGTGGAGTCCGGGCTTTATACTTCCGCTGTTTCTTACCGCTTGACCAAGAGATACACGCTCAAGCAGCAGTGTTACGACAACTGAAGAGACAATCAAAATAAGGTTTTTTAGAGTATGGCTAGAGAATCGGAGGTAGGTACATAGGGAACACACAGCGCCATCTAGTCCCACAGTAAGCAACGAGGCTTGTGTCGTGGACACCAGATAGTTGATATACTACATAGATACTTTTTGTTTGTAAATACATACTTATCTAAATATATAAAAGAAGAAACTGACTGACTGACTGACTGACTCATCTATCAACGCACAGCCCAAACCGCTGGGTCTACAGATACCTAATTTGGCAAGTAGGTTCCTTATGTGGTCTAGGGGTGCACTAAGAAAGGATTTTTCAAAATTTAACCCCTAAGGGGGTTAAACGGGGCTCCAAAGTTTGTATGGGGAAACAAGATTAGTTAGACTATTTTATTCGAAACTTCACAGTAGTGCTCCTTTTGATAAATGAGTAGAAACGGGTTTCAGAGTTTTTCAAAATTCGCCCCTAAGAGGGGGAAATGGGGTGACAAAGTCTAAAAATCAATGCACAGCCTAAACTGAGAGAGATCTAAGATCTAGAGATCCCAAATTTGGCACATACGTTTCTGAAGTGGTCTAGGGGAACACTAAGAAAGGGTTTTTCAAAAGTCAGCCCCTAAGGGGGTGAAACGGGGCTCTAAAGTTTGTATGGGGAAACAAGATTAATAAGACTATTTTATTAAAAACTTCACAGGAGTACTCCTATTAATAAATGAGTAGACATGAGTTTCAGATTTTTTCAGAATTCAACCCCTAAGAGGGGGAAACGGGGTGACAAAGTCTAAAAATCAATGCACAGCCCAAACCGCTGAGTCTAGAGATTCCAAATTTGGCACATACGTTCCTTATGAGGTTAAGAGGTGCAATAAGAAAGGATTTTTCAAAATGTACCCCCAAAGGGGATGAAACGGGAGTCAAAAGTTTGTATGGGGAAACAAGATTAGGTAAGACTGTTTTATTCGAAACTTCACAGGAGTACTCCTATCGATAAATGAGTTAACATCTGTTTTTCAGGTTTTTTCAGAATTTAACCCCTAAAGGGGGAAATGGGGTAACAAAGTCTGAAAATCAACATCGGTATTGTTTGTATGGTGTATAGGGTCGGGTTTATTACAAAAACAACGATTTTAAGATTTAATATGGCAGACCTGAAATGCCTTCATTCCCTGTTGGGGTGCGATGGGGTTGAAATGTCTAAAAATCAATATGGGTGTCGATACCGAGATTATCAGGGGTGCAGATTACGAAAATGGCATTTATTTTGAGATCCAGATGATGGTGGATTCGACTTCCATACAGGGTTATTGTTGACTTATTGTGATGATTGTGATAGCGATGATGGTGATTGTGATAATGATGATGATAGTGATGATTGTGATTACGATGATAATGATTGTGATTACGATGATGATGATTGTGATTACGATGAAAATTATTGTGCTTACGATGATGATTGTGATAATAATGATAGTGATTGTGATAACAATGATGATGATTGTGATAATGATGATGATGATTGTGACAACGATGTTGATGATTGTGATGACGATTGTGATAACGACGATGATGATTGTGACAACGATGATGATGATTGTGATGACGATTGTGATAACGATGATGATGATTAAGATACTGGTGATGATGATTGTGATAACAGTGATGGTGATTGTGATAGTAATGGTGATGGTGATAATGACGGTGATGGTGATAGTGATTGTGACAGTGATGGTGTTTGTGATAATGATGATGGTGATTGTAATTACGATGATGATGATTGTGATAACGATGATGGTGATTGTGATTGTGATAGTGATCTATCATTCAATCTATCATGGGGTTTTGGTTTCCGCACTTAATCCTTAAAATGGACCATAGCCATGGTGGCCGTTTACTCCAACCAGCCCACCTCCCTCCAGAAGCAGATCAAACTTCCCGGTCTTGCCAGGGCATCCGCAAGGGATCTAGGTATTCCCAGGGTCTCCTCGCGAATCTTGATAACGCCGGTGCACCCAAGGAGCACATGCGCCACCGTTTCCTCCGCCTCCATGCATGCTCTGCACAGGAGACTGTTAGTGATTCCTAGGGTATGGAAATGTTTATTCAGTGAACAGTGTCCAGTGATGGTCACCGCCACCAGTCGTAGGCTATCTCTGTCCAGGCGGAGAAGGCGCCTGGTCAGCTTTGTGTCCAGGGATGGCATGGTTTCCTTGGATTGCCTACATCCTGGTGCCGAGGTCCACCATTTCTCCGCTGTGATAGTGATTGTGATGGTGATTGTGATAGTGACGGTGATTGTGATGGTTATAGCGATGGTGATGGTTATTGTGATGATGATAGTGATTATGACTGTGATAGTGATGGTGTTTGTGGTAATGATGATGATTCGTGTGATAACCATAAAGATGCTTTTGATAACAATGATGGAGATTGTGATTGTGATGGTGATTGTGATAGTGATTGTGATTGTGATAGTGACGGTGATTGTGATGGTGATAGCGATGGTGATGGTTATTGTAATGGTGATAGTGATGGTGATTGTGATAGTGATTGTGATGGTGATTGTGACAGTGATGGTGATTGTGATAGTGATGATGATGATTTGATAACGATAGTGATTATTGTGATAACGATGATGGTGATTGTGATTGTGATCGTGATGGTAATAGTGATGGTGATGGTGATTGTGATGTTGATGGTGATGGTGATTGTGATGGTGATAGTGATTGTGTCTGTGATTGTGACTGTGATAGTGATGGTGATTGTGATTGTGATAGTGATGGTGAATGTTATGGTGATTGTGATTGTGATAATGATGATCATGATTGTGATTACGATGATAGTGATTGTGATTACCATGATAATGAGTGTGATAACGAACATGGTGATTTTGATGATGATGATCGTGATCACGATGATAATCATTACGATTATTAAGATTATGATAACGATAATGGTGATTGTGATAGTGATTGTGATGGTGATTGTGATAGTGGCGGTGATTGTTATGGTGATGGTTATTGTGATGGTGATAGAGATTGTGACTTTGATAGTGATGGTGATTGTGACAATGATTGTGATTGTGATGGTGATTGTGACAGTGATGGTGATTGTGATTGTTTTGGTTTTTGTGACAGTGATGGTGATTGTGATTGTTTTGGTTATTGTGACAGTGATGGTGATTGTGATAATGATGATGATGATTGTGATAACGATAATCATGATTGTGATGGTGATGGTGATGGTGACTGTGATAGTGATAGTGATAGTGATGGTGATTGTGATGGTGATAGCGATGGTGATAGTTATTGTGATAGTAATAGTGACGGTGATTGTGATGGTGATGGTGATAGCGATGGTGATGGTGATTGTGTTGGTTATAGTGATTGTGACTGTGATAGTGATGGTGATGGTGACTGTGATAGTGATTGTGACAGTGTTGGTGTTTATGATAATGATGATGATGATTCTGATTACGATGATAATGATTGTGATTACATTGATGATGATTGTGTTAACGATGATTTTGATTGTGATAGTGATTGTGATAGTGACGGTGATTGTGATAATGATTGTGATAATAATGGTGGTTGTGATGATAATAATTGATTATTATGAAATTTGGCACATAGATAGTTCATAACCTGGATTAACACGTAGGACACTATTTATCCCTTTAATATGATCCAGTGGGACGGTTACCGAACTTTACGCGGGCGAAGCCGCGGGCTACAGCTAGTTATACATATTATTATAAACATCCATGACTCGGAAACAAATGTCCATGCTCATCACACAAACATGTGCTCCAACCGGGTCTCGAACCCGGGACCCTAAGAACATAAGGCAGCCTCACCACCGCTACGCCATTCGGGTCGTCGGTTTTTTTTGCATGTTTCATTTTAGTTCACAAAAAAACATTTTTACATGTGATAGATACTTGTTTTTAAAAGACTTGTCATGTAACAGTAGATCATGACCAAATAAAACTAGTTACCACAGAGTACTTTTATACATAATTTTATCTAGTTATGAGACAATAAGAATACACGTTTTATACCTTGACATTAACGCGAATAAAGAATACTATGAATTTTAACAATATTCAAACTACAACTTTGAGTTTCGGAGTGTTTAGTATCATCGACATCATTTTTGTTTTTCAGAATTTTCTCCGAGATCTTCTGAAGGAAGCAAAGAAAATTAACGACGTGTCTGAAGACAAACTCATTGAATACACCGACACAATGGTATATTAACTAAAATATATTATATTTCCATAGAAAGCGAGTCAAAACAGGCCTTGACTCCTTTCATCAATGTCTATTTTTATAGCACTGCCAAGCTGCAGGATCAATCTATCTTGTATTATGATTACCTACGTTTAATTTCACTCTTTGCTACATTTTCGACTTTTCGATAATAGCCGATTTCTTTTACTATGTTAGGGATGGATTCACGGAGGAGCTCGTGGCTAAATAATAACAGCCGCTCGATTCGATCTTTAGGTTAAGCCTTGCTTGCCTAGGTTGCTCTGCGGATGGGTCGGTGGAGGTGCGTCGGAAAGCACGTTAAGCAGTTACAGTTGGCCCAAAAAGTCGGACAACCAGTCTTACCTAGGGGAATCGTATTACCCAGTAGTAACTGGGTTTTGGAGGTCAGATAGGCAGTCGCTCCATGTAAAATACTGGCAGCTGCATCCGGTTAGACTGGAAGCCGACCCCAACATAGTTAGGAAAAAGCTATGCAGATGAGGTTAGGGACGGATTCATGTCCACAGTTCAACCGTACGCAGTCGATTTCCAGTATATTATATGGAACTACTATGATCTTAAACCAATAAAACTGGGCTTCAGTATCAGCCCAGTCCACTGCTGGACATAGGGCTCCCTCAACTGTCGCCACGTCATCCGGTCCTGTCTTTCTAGTCTAGGCTTTATAACAGACCGATACAATCATGTTTTTTAGATGCGACGCAATGTTTATCTAAAACATCCTTATTCCTAGTTTCCCAAGAAGACATACGGAAGTAATCTAGCGTTGATTAAATTCATAGAATGTTCTAGAGAATTTTCAGGGTGCAGATAGTAAAAAGTGTAACTGATACTTGCTGATAAACATTAACTGTGAAAATTATTCATTTGTTATCTTATATTAACCTAGCCATCTTATCGTAGTGAACATTGGGGAAGAACCTGAGACAACCTCAATAAATAAGATTGTCACATGACCCTTCCATTTTTTTTTTTAGAAAATAATTGTTTGTTACAAGTGCCCTGCGCCTGCTTGAAAACATATTGTTTCACACGCACTTTCCCGAGTAAAAAAGTATTGTTGCACACGCACAGCCTGGGCCCGAGTGAAAAAATATTGTTACACACGTAGGTACTGGGCGCGCGTGAAAAAATATTGCCATTTTCGTCTCATACGGGGGCGACCAGTCCCAGAAATAGGAACATTGTCTTAAAGGACCCATCGTCCCCGGCCCAAAGTCTCTTCGACTTCCATTTTTGACTATGCCTTCGACATGACACAAATTAAATGAGGCGTACCACAACAAACCACAGGGCGTCGGGTCGGGTCGAGTGGGTATATGGTCGTATAGATCTTCGCACAGCAAGATTTGTGGTTTAGGATCCAAAAAAAAATAATCTTAATATTTTTGATTGACAGCTCCAAGTATTCGACTCCAATAAGGACGGCAGACTACAATTATCAGAAATGGCCAAGTGAGTATAATTCTTTTATCATAGGTACAGCACATCAAGCTGTCTGAAATTGTCAAATTTTCCCAATCAACCTTTAACCTAAAGCTTTAGCAATAAAGTTAAAAATCTATTAGAGAAATTTGACAGATTGTAGTAGATTGATGTACTGGCGTCTTTACCTATCTTTTTATTTCAAGAAAAAACAACTTAAAAGTTCGAAATGCGACACTTTTACGTACTTAGGTATCTTTTTTGTTTTACCTATATTTCGCATCTAAATATTTACACAGCATCGTTTCACGATGCAACGTCGTATCGTGAGAATCTATGTTTGAAGTCAATTTACTGCTTATTTATGTTTTTACTGTGCTTTAGTACAGGGAAATACGACAATACGAACTACTTTCTGCGAACATCATCATCATCTTCCTGCCCTTATCCCATGTTACTCGGGGTCAGCGCAACACGTTTTTTTCTCCATTCTCCACTGTCAACCTACTTTCTGCGAACACTGCAGATTTATTGTAAAATGTCTTGTAACAGATTCCCACGATCCGACGTCGCATCGTGTTTATGTGTACGAGCTGTTAGTGATACAGTTTATAAAAATACTCTTAATTCGGAACACGCTTTAGATAAAATAAAAACATAGATAATAATATTACATAAACAAGGCCACGTTGAGGGGAAAAACAATTAAGAATGTAATCATGAAATATCAGAAACGATTAAAAAGTAATTAATGTAATAAGCTGACAATAGTGGGCTGTAATCATAGGATTTGCAATTTGATAAGATAGTAAGTATAAAGAATACGGAGTGACTAATGTCGTTTAATAAAACACAAACAACACACAAATTCACAAATTTGTGTGGTTTACAACCACAAAAAGACCCGACCACTGAAAAATCACGCTCTAATTCGGAGTTTACAAGGTAAAATCGACGACTCCTTCTATTGTTGAAGTCAGTTAAAATGTGACACCTTAATCATCAAAATCGGATGATTAGTTTAAGCGCATCGGAGGAATGTACGTAAATACAAATATACATACATGCATACATACACAGACTGATAAAATCATAACACTTCCTTTTGGCTTCGCCATAGTCGGGTATTAAAAGATAGCTTAATGGGTAGTATCCCATTAAAGCCACCACTTCACGCACTATTTGGTGAAAAGCCTCTCTTTTCCAAGCTCCACGTTCTTGTGCCAGCCACATCCAGGTTTCAACAAAGTCCTCTATACATCTCGCCGCCGGACGACCAACACTTCTCTTTTCATTCCTTGGACGCCTCTCGATCACATCTTTAATCCAGCTGCCATTCGCGCACTTCACTAGGTGTCCTGCCCCACTCCATTCGATCTTTCTTTTTAAAAAAAAAGGTTCCCCCGCTAGATAAGAATTTCTCCTGTTTTGTGGATGCGTTTATAAACATTTAAACTCACCATAAACACACAAACAGCCAGTCCCGGAACAACTAACAGTAGGCCATAAATAAACAAAATTGTTAAAAAAAACTTACCGTGCATTCCCTCAATAAAAACACCAACAGTTAGGATTCAGCCTAAACAGGGTCGATCAAGCCTTAAATCCGAAAAAAAAAAAATTTAAAAGAGAGAGACCCTTAAAATTACCCGGTTCATCAGATTAGGCCAATATAAACGAGGCGAAAGTTATTTCAGGCCCGTTCCAAAAACAATCCGGAGTCCGATTATTGGATATTCCAGTGATTCGGGTCCGAACAATCAAAAACTTTAAAATAAATTTTAATTAACCGAAGGTTTGCGCGTCCCCGAACAGATTAAACAGAAAATCCCGTATTGATCACCAATTCTGAACAACGTCATGTAAAGGAATAAATTGAACACACACGTTCAGTTCTTAATAAGCAGAATCGATTAGAATCGTTAGCAAGTTTTAAGGGAATTTAAATAGCTTTCAAGAGCATTGGTACATCAATTAAGGGGTACTTTAATTTTATTGCCGCGTTAGTCTAGTCGTCGAAAACACTACTGCAAAACACGAGATCATAGCTTAGATCAGGCAGTGTTATTAAGTATTTTTCATGGAATTTGTTAGTGAAAGAGCAAAACATAACTGGTGAAATGTGTGTCAATAGATACGTGATGTTATGTTCATTATATCGGACAACACCAAGTCTTTACTCTCTGAAGGAGTACGCAGAGATAGGTTCAGGTAGGTACGGTCAAACAAGCAATTTGGTTTAGATTTTACAATGTAATTTGTTGGTTAAACTGTAAACACCTGCCTTTTTTACTTCGATAAATCTTTACAGAATATTATAACCGATGCACAAAAGGATCTTAACCTGCTCAGTGAATGGTTAAAATATAACTTACTGACTATTAACACCTCAAAAACATCATTTATGATCTTTGCCGCGAAAAATAAACCATTACCGGAGTTCCCACCTCTTACGATTAACGGAGAAACAATCAAAAGGTCTAGCCACGAAAAATATCCCGGATTGTGGGTAGATGACAAACTTACTTGGAAACTGCACATCAATCATGTCAAAACAAAATTAATATCACTATTAGGAGCGTTACGAAAAATTACAAAATGTATTCCGAAAAAAGTACGTCTAATTATATATACGAGTAACTCTCTAGTAAAATCAAACCTTGAATACCTAATCGGGGTGTGGGGATCAGCCGCTAAATCGAATCTAAATCCACTGCAAAGAATACAAAATAAAATTAATAAAGTATTATTTCATTACCACTCTCCACATCTATATCCAACTAAAAAATTATACGAAAAAACTAAACTACTGAATCTCACACAACTTTACACTTACTACACCTGCATTCTCATAAAAAAAATCACCACGAATTCCGTACAATCAAACATACAAATACATGAAAAAGTTATAAAATACAACACAAGAAGTAAAAACAAATTTCAACTAATGACTGCGCATTCACGGACTAATTATGGCAAAAAAACAGTATTAGTGGAGGGAGCACAGCTGTTCAATGATTTACCGGAAGACATAAAGAAATGCAATAATATTAACATATTTAAAAGTAAATTAAAGAAACATGTTTCTACCCAATAACGTCACCATCGCCCGAGAGGCAATTATAATATAAGTAATTAAGGAGTCACTTTGTATCTCATTATAAGGGAACTGTTATTTATTAAGTTCTTATGAGAAATAAATATCTTTAAACCTTAAACCAAATAGCTTGTTCGACCGTACGTGTAGTACGCCCAGATTATACTAGTTATGTTTAGATTTTTCAACTTAAGCGCCGAACAGCTGCGGCGCCAGAGTAAGAGCCGTACTGACTTCGGATGTTTGTAGTTTTCACAATTTACACGTTGCGAGCGTAGTACGACGCCGCGCCGTGTAAATTGTATATATATAGAATATAGGTATAGCGCGCGCACGGCAGCAGGACGGCAACGTCGCAAATGCCCATGTGTTTAGTTCTTCGCTTGAATCCATGGTCGACTGAAGAAGATATCACTAGAATACGATATTCTGCAGACTTCACGCTTGTCGTCTTAACTGCATAACAAAGCAAACAGCAATATAGCGGTGCGGCAGTAGTTTTAAATTGGAATAGCCCCCGTGTTTTATTGAAAGAAAAGAAAAAGAAAGAAAACGTGTTTATTTGGCTTTAGCCGCAAGTGCACACAACAAAATAAGAATACAATAAAAAATGAGAACCTTAAAACTACATAAAAAAAAAACATAAAACTAAACAGAAAAAAATAAGATAAATAATATTGTGTGTCTCACGGCTGCGCCAAATAGGTCCAGTTCAGCAAATTGCCGAGCAGCTAGTGCCCGACGCTGGTATTGCTATGAGCACTGGTACAAATCCCTACATTATCTGTCTCCTAATTTATTTCGAGGTCGGCGCAGCATGTCTTCTTCTCCCATACTTCTCTATTACTCGTCATCTCAGCAGTCACCTCCTTTCTATCCATATATCATCCTTCACACAGTACAAATCCCTACATAATAATATTTAAGATGAACTTTAAAGTATCAAGTAGGTACATTCAAAAATGTTACAATCTATCTACATCAAACAGATATATTCAAAGAGACGAGTCTCTTTTGTATCATGCAGCTCTAAGCGTAGATATTGGAGGTCTCCAAGCTTTAAGTATTCTACTTAAGCCGCTCAAAAGTTGACCACTCATGTAAGTACGTTCATTTATGGATTACCAACTCCTTTGACGGACCTTTTTGTGAAAAAAAATAAGTACATAATGGGTGCTGTTTTCTTTGATGACCTTTTTCATGTTGTTTGTATGTCATTGGGCTGCATCCAAAGATATACATAATATAATATAATGGGACAACTCGAACGAAAGTGCAACGTGCCCAACTTGGCAATTACTAAAAACTAGATTTTACCATGTTTACTATCTGTTAAGGGTCGATATTTCGGCCCTGTTGCAAGCGCCATCACATTATAATCATGTATAAACTTAATTTATTGCAAGTGGGTGTTTATGAGCAGACAAAACGATCTACCCTCCTTCTTGTATGTTTGTTTTTTAAACATGGTAAATATCCCGTTTTTGACCCGACTATGGCGAAGCCAAAAGAAAGGGTTATGATTTTAGCAGTCTATGCATGTATGTACATTTATGTATGCATGTTTGTTTTAACGTATGTTCCTCCGTAGCGCCTAAACTATTCATCCGATTTTGATGAATAAGGTATCAATCGATTCGTTATTATAGCCCGGGTACATTTTAACCGACTTCAACAATAGGATGAGTCGATTTTACCTTGTAAACCACGAATTTAATTAGAGCGTGATTTTTCAGTAGTCGGGCTTTTTATTTGTGGTATACGACACAAATTCTTGTTTGTGTTGTTGATAGTGTTAGTGACCATGTCAGTTTAAAAACTTATTTGGCAATAAGGCGTCGCTGGTATATGGGATCACATATTTTGTATTACATTTCTTATGTTAACCTCTCTTTAATATCTTCTTGGGCCCCACCTAAAAATCTGTAGGAATGAGCAAAATGTTCTAGAAGAAACGAAATCAGCTCATGAGTTTTGTTTTTAATACGATTAGGTACTTATAAATTTAATGTTGTACGAAGGCTTATTAATTAATTAAGATATCTTATCGTTATCAAGATTTAAGAACAAAAGCCGATGTGTTTACTGCAAAATATTTGAAACCTACCTACTTATCCGAATATACTCGTATATACTTATATTGTTTTGAATTAGGAAACAATATAAGTATATATAAATATAAATATCGACCAAAATTTCGAGAACCAACGCGCTCTGGGCCTGCGTGGCCCATTTCCTTAAAAGAGAGGAGGGCTATTGCGTATTTCAATTGACAGTTCATAGTGATGATCACTGGGCTCAGCATTCATCAATTAACTGTCAAAAGGTTAGTTTTGTATTGGCTATGACCACACTGACCATCAAATATGACGTCATTGGTGCTCATCGTGGCTGATGGTCACTCAATATGATACGCAATACCAATGTTATGACATTCTCAGTTGTCATCAAAGTTCCGTGTACAACTGAAGCTTGACAGTCACTGGAGATTAAAACCGATCAATAATGCGCGGTACTGGACTGTCAGGACCAAAAATGCTGCTGCGTCCAGCGATACCAACGACGTTGCTGTATGTGTCCTTACTGCATCACTCCACGAAGGTTGAGGAGATCGTAGAGTACAGGAAGGTGAAGACCAGCTGGACCTTGAGGGTCGAGAAGTTGGAGCCACGTCACAACACCAACTCCAAGTCGTTTGTGGTGCGAGTACCGACACAACATCTCGACAAGTTTCTCAAGGAAGAGTTTTGGCCGAAGGGTGGTAGTCTACCGACGTTTTCGCGGCAGGCTACGTGACACCGCGCAGCGTAACACGACGCCGCCACTTCATGTGCCATAGTTTCAGTTTAGTAGTTTAGTTCATAGTTTATAAGTTATATTTTGTATGTTTTGTATGTATTAGTGTATATTTTTATGTGGTAATGTAATTTTGTGTATTTTATCTATGGGCCTTAAGATGACTGATAGTAAAATGATTGATTGAAAACGATAGCCAACTAGCCAACAGCCCTGCTGGTCACCTAGAATGACGTCATAAAACAGTATTGTTGTAATCTTGTGCCAGAGTGGGAAAGAGATGGCGCAAGACGTCCTATATAGCTTTGTCTCTACCCTGTAGTCCTAACAAAATCAACTTTATTGGATGATCTTATTCCAGCTTAATTTAACAAAACATACTTCACACGGTCATTATTAACATTACGATCACATGTTGCAGGCTGCTTCCCGTCAAGGAGAACTTCCTCTGTCGACAAGTCTTCAAGGTGAGTGACGTTTCATTTCCCGCCACTGTTCATCCAGCCGCCATATTGCCGACACGTATCAATGAAACCATAGAGTAAATAGAATACAGAACAGAAATGGGGATTATTTTTTATTAATGAAGCTTATTTTATCTAACCTTTTCAATAGTAGTGAGAGTGAATTATTTATTCATTTCTGTATTGTAGTAAGGGGTCAGATTATGTAAAATAAGCACATAATGCATAAATAATAAATATAAGAACTTTTCAGCTCATCCTTCATGCTTAAATTCCACGTAAAAGAAAACATTCATCCAATTTTTTTTTAACACCTTTAGATTTTTTATTGGCTAGCTATTTAGTAATTTAACCTGTGTACATTTTCTCAAAAACACCTAATTTCCACAAGAAATCTAACGGTGTTAAATAAAAACTAGGTCTGCATACTAGTGTATTGCCGCATCCCTTCGATAGAAAATTAGTAGATAGTGACATTATCATAGTTTATATGCACTAATTTCCTTTCCATTTAGTTTTGCTTGTAATAATTTAAAAATGTCAATAAAACTCCTAAAATAATATATTTTCATATTCCAAACATTTTATATTTCATGACGCTTATATACTTATTATACATTAACACACCTACCTACATTCATCATAAAAGTACATAATAGAATACAAATGAGTGACTTTTTGGCTCGTAAAGACAGATTGGAGATAGAGTCTTTTAGAGATGCTATGTCTATACAGTAAGGGTCAATTCACACCGAAAGAGCGGCGAAGGGCAGCGCAGTTTCAGTTTCATATGAATTTTAACTTTATTATCATTACTATAATACTTATTATCGCATGAGAAACTCGTTTATCGGTGCGGCGGAGGGGCGCCGCGGGCATCCGCGCGACTCGTTCGAGTTTCTCATGCGATCATGCGATAATAAGTATTATGGTAATGACAATAAAGTTAAAATTCATATGAAACTGAAACTGCGCTGCCCTTCGCCGCTCTTTCGGTGTGAATTGACCCTAAGATACTAATAAATTATTGACTGCCCCGTTGCTCTCATGTTCACAAGCGCGACTGCCGAGGTCCAGGATTCGATTTCCGGGTCGGGGAAAAGTGTTAGTGGGTTTTTCTGTAAGGAATTTCTCAATATCGGCTTACTTCCAGCCTACAGCCGGTACTGCGCCTAATCTCACTCAGATTGTGTCGGATTGCCGTCCCATCGGACTATGAGAGTAAAGGAACAGAGAGTGTACCCTGTGTCTGCGCACACACCTGTGCACTATAATATTATAGCCGCTCAGATTGGCTGCCGTGACCGAAAACGGACAGGAGGAATATCATTATAATTGCCTGTTAAAAATTATGATCTATTTGCCACATTTTTTTCTAAACTTAATAGATTATTCAAGAAGGTCAATTTTAAGTAATTTTACTTCAACATAAAATATATCTACCAATCTTTACTGAAAACATATCATTATTAGTTTAACTCAAAACAACTTTGATCTCAGATAATTACCTACATAATATTCAAGAATTTCAATACTCTGTAATAAAGATTCAAACTTAAAATGATAAATAATTGAAATGAGCACGTTACTATGATTCGTTTGCCTGTCTGTCTGTCTGTCTATCCTAACACTAACGCTTATGTCTGCACTCTGCACTCCTAGGAGGGCATAGAGGTGAGTCCTCACGCTGCGTTTACACGTTGGCCCACGCTGGCTCCAAATGATGCCCATGACACAACAAGAACCTATCCTCCTATCTTCATCAAATATTTACTGAAAAATCATCAAAGTGATTTTTCAGTAAATATTTGATGAAGATCTCTGATCTGGATCGTCTTGAGCAATGGAAGAACGGCTCTCATTTTTTGGAGTTATGCTGGTTGACCACGTTTAAATGCACGTCACTTAATTTTCACTTTTATAATATTCTAGACTTATTATTTTTCAAAAGAACTTACTACTTAGGTACTTAGTGCAATGTGAAATATTAAAAGTTTGTAATGCTTCTTTGATTTAAATTTACTTTGTTAACATGTATTTTATTATAATAAATTTGTACTTAATGATAATACTCGCTTCATTTATTTGTGCGTATGATTAAAAATGATCATTAAATTTACGAGATTTAAAAAAAAATATGCCCACTAAGGGACTAGTAATACGTTAATTTTTCACATTTTCTTACACTAATATAAATGTTATTTATGTTGTCAGGGCGCTACAAAACTTACCAAGGACGATATTGAAAGGGTCTTCTCTTTATACGATAGGGTAAGATATTTTTTATTATTTGTAAAGGGTATTTTTCGGGGAATACATCCTATTTGTGGAACACTTTCGATAAAAGGGAAAATGCTCCAAAAATAGAAAAGTTTTAGGTTTTTATTGAGCATGTTATGTTTATGAACTTGCCATATCATAATCTGAAGGGAGAAAGGGTAACCGATGCGCAAATTGTTACTCGTACCGTGAATTTATCACATGATTCTATCTACACTTTCCAGCTCGCGTAGTATGACCAAACGGGTTTCTTCGAAGAAAGAATCAACAAAACATGTTGCAGATTTCTTTTGTTCATCGGTCATTTATCTGTCATTTTGTCGATTCTTCGTCGAAAAAAACCGTTTCCATGGCTGTCATGCAGGTAGAATAAATGCGGGTAAAATGTTTGAAACAGCAATTTTTTATGTAATAACCAACGAAAAAATTCCAACACTGTCATGTACTCAATAGGTAGGAACAGTATGCGCGTTGGTGTCTCTAACACTACGTGTATATCACTTTTTGTCTTTTATCAAGGAAATTAACAAAATAAAAAAAAAACTAAATTTTGACACCCTTAAAAAAACACGATGCATTTTTATACGACATTGTAGAACTTGAAAAACAGTCGTATTTTTAACTCAGAAATCACAAAATCCTCAATTTAAGTTACGTAACGAATCCATTGAAACTGTTTCAGGATAACAATGGCTCCATCGAGAACGAAGAACTTCGTGGATTTCTCAAGGATTTATTAGAATTAGTTAAAAAGGTTAGTGTTTTTGTGCGAAACTTTCTTATTCTACCTTTAGAATTCAATCCTGCATGAAGCCGAAAGGCACTTGTTCTTCCCGCCATTGCCATATTTTTTGTTGTGATACCTGAAATTTATCTAGTGTCAGAGATATTGACGGTCAAACTTTCAACTTTTTCACTCGTCTTTTTTCAAATACACATTTTAAATGTTGTATCTTTTCCTTCTACTATTCAATGCATACATCAGTACATTGTTTTGAGTACGTTACATTGAACCCTAACGTAAAAAGTGTTTGTTCACTCCAAAAACAGAGCTTACAGTGTTACATAGTTTGAAGTACAGAATGCTTGGTTGACGGCTTCGTGACGGTCCGTTTACGGATCCCTTCTTTTTGCATAATTTTCTTTTCGCTAATATACTTTGGCATAACTATTTCGGCATAATTTGTTTTGCCATAATAATACTTTGCCATATTTTTTGGCATACAGTTTATGTTGGCATAATTAATTGAAGGCGAATTTTTTGGCATAAATTGAATTCGCATAATGTTACTAGACATAATGACTATTAGCATAATAGTATTTAGGCATACAATTAATAGAAATAACGGAATCAAATTTGTTTTTTTTTTCACGTATTTATTTTGAATTTAAAATGTATTAGGTTGTGCCACAAAAATTAGTGGCAGAAACGAATCGCTGCAAAACCGACTCCACGTAGTCTTGTCTGCCCTACCCTAGAGTGTAATCTAAGCCTGCGTAGGCGCAGATAGGCGAGGCGGCCTGCGAGCTGAGGAGCATGTGGACCGTAAAACATGCGCGACGATAAGCGCGCGTGGGACCGCCACAGCCCCTCAGCGCCGGAGCCGTGACAGAAACCATGCCTGTTGCATACTGCATGCTTGCTGCATGCTTGCTGCATGCTTACGGGCATACTTGCTTGCTTGCTGCATACATGGTGTATGCTTGTTTTATATAAATTGTTGAGGAGTTAATTATTATGCTTCTTTGTTATGCCTATAAAAATATATTTTAGTATCATTATGCGTAAATAATTTTATGCTTAAAATTGTTATGCTTAATCATTTTTATGATTAAGCATAACAAAATTATGAGTAAGCTGTTATGCGTAAATTGTTATGCGAAAATATAATTAGGAGTAACAAAAGCATGCCAAGTTATATTAGGTCTTAAAATTTTATGCAAATGGATAGGGAACCTCCGTTTACACCCTGTCGATACACTACCCCTCATAATTTTCTACCCTTTATTATGCTTATTTTAAAAATGCAACATATTAAGCGTCTGATTTATATGTTTCAGGACTACGACGCTCAAGACCTACTAGAGTTCGAAGAAACGATCCTCCAAGGTGTCGAATATAGCAGTGAAGGCAAGATAAGCAGAAAACAACTGACGATGATACTCCTAGCCCTCGCCAAGCACCATCAAGAAGAAGAACCAGCCACTCCATAATTGTTTCCGAACGCAACCGCCACTCCGTCCCAATATCCGAACGAATTTCTAGCGTCGCGAGGTTTTGACACATTCGACGCCATCTTGTTTTGACATTTGAATTTTAAATGATTCCTTTTCTAATTACGAACTTTTAATAGTTTGACTTTTTTTAGGTTATAGTTGAAGTGATTCTTGGTTTACATTATTGTATGGAATTTTCAGACAAAACTACCAAAAAGATTTAGACATTAACGAAGGCAAGTTTTTTTGTTACACACTATTCTATTTCTGATCGACACATTCGATTTGGCAGTATTTGTTGCTGATTGGCACATTACGTTCGGTATCTAGGTACTATCGCTAAATCGTGGTCGGGTCGACTCGCACAATTGGACATAGTTATGGAAAACTTACCAATCCACAAGTCACATAAAACTGAGATAAATTATTCGAGCGCAGCCAAGCGACTTTTCTCGAACATCTATTCGATTTAACCGCAGCGCGCCGCGCCCAGCTGTGCAGAGTCATACCGAGCTCGACATGTGTGTAGCGCTCCTAAAACGGTATTTGAACATGATACCCACGTCGATATTCAATGGGTTGAATTAATCGACTTAGCTACGACAGAGCTTACCAGATCAGTCTTTCGAAATGGACGTTTATTCTAATGTAGTAAGGTCATGTCAATCATCGAAATGGATACTTGTCGGTTAGTTTCGATAAGGGTTGTCAGACGAAATGAATCATCATCGGTCCAGCCTTTTCCCAACTATGTTTGGGTCGGCTTCCAGTCTAACTGGATGCAGCTGAACATGGAACAGAACAGCTTTTACATGGAGTCACTGAAATGAATATTTGCAATATATTCAATTATTTCTTCAATGGTTGGTTTTGCTCTTATAATACACACACGAGTCACGACAAACATGTTTAGCTCGGCCGGGCTAAAAAGTCTGCTATAATTTGATATCGTTCGAGAAAAAGCCGCTCGGGTTAGCAAGGATCTTAGCCGACCCAAACATGATACAACGATGGTAGATGCCGAACGAAGTTTACCGATCGGTACGAGCCGATTATGTATAGTAATTACCTACTACAGCTCTATAATGTTCAACAAATACCTCGCCCGATCTGAACGAAAACAAAACACTACTGAATAATTTCAAGGAGGTAATAAAGCGTTGAAAGTGTCAAAACAATTTTAAGGGCTGTGATTATTACGTCAAGCGCACATTAAATTCGCTTCGCGCCGTAATGGATCACATTTCAATACAAAAAAACTAGCCTGAAGCCTAACTAACAATCCTAGTGTTGGTAGAGATAGAAGATTCACTTATTTTAGACACATTTAACACATAATTTTGATAACATCAATACGTAACATTTTCTTTTAAATCTCTTTAATATTTATTTTTATACATAATATTAATATTACGATTCTGCGCTTTATCTAAAGAATCAGGTACACTGGTATGGAAAAACCAATTTGAGTGCACGGCTCGACTATTTATATTTTCTCTAAAAATTACGAGGTTAAAAAAATCTGCAATATTCTTTTTTTAATGCTGAGTTTTGCAAATTAATACCTACAAATATAGAGCAACTATTAATTATATACATAGAATATTATATACATGATCATCTCCAACGCCAAATCGTATGCCAAATATTTTAAACCTAGCAATTTGATCTACTCTTGGTTCTAATTGAAATTAGGTACCACGTACTTCGTCCTACAAGGGTTCTGTAAGGGTAGAAAGTATTTAAAATTTGAAATAAAATAGAGGTGACGTGATAAAATCGAGTTAAAAACTTTAGTCGATTTAACTTCACAATATCATTTCAAAATCGTCTTGCAAGTCAATTTGTACACGTCACTTTTAGGCATTTTCCCATCTCTAGGCTAAAAAGGTAAAGATTGTTTTCGAAGAAGACGTTGTCTAGCTACAGCATTACCTACCTATTAATAACCTATTATCAAATAAAATAAAATAAAATTAGAATCTCTCAAAAAAAAAATATTTTTTTCATATTTGCCAATCCTTGAGATCCTTTGAAACTATTTTCATAAACCATTTTTAATGAAAAAAGTAGACAAACACGTACAGTCGAGGACTTTTACCTTCTTTTCTTTTTTTTTTGCCTTTTTTTTTTATTGTTAAGCCACTTGCCACTATTCGTATTTTAGCCGTGTAGGTAATACAAATCGGGTGTAGTCGGTTATTCGTACTCGTGAATGTATAAAAGTGCAAAATTAAGTAGTGAAAGTGGCTTATCAATTAAAGTTCTCGATTCGATATCGTGTATAAAGTTTCTGATACGTACATATCATTCCAAATCATTTGACATTGGCACTACTTTAGATAAATCCTGTTTCATTTTGAACGTTGTTTGTACAGAAAGCAGTAATTTTACGATATATTTTACTTGAGAGCTGATAACAATACTGTAAGACAGCAATATAGCTATGGAATATTGAACATTCAAAATGCGTTCTACGACGTAATTCCGTAGCACGTAGTCTGCTACGCCGTAGTAACCTGCTCCGGTAGGCCGTGCTACGCGCCAAAGGACTACAAACACAATATACTCGGACTACATTGCATACGCAAAGTTTAAGTCATAAATCATTTTCATCGGACCTCTCGCTCGCACTACTATGGTGAGTGTACTTATCGATACGAGATATCGATTAAGTAACACTAAAAATATAATTTTAACATTTTTAAAATTATTTATGTAATAATTATTTACAAAAAACAAATCCTGCTGATATTGCTAGCATTAACTTTTTTAATAACTCTTCTTTGATTTGACATAACTTAGCAAATGACGCATTTACAGTTTAGTGTTTACTACCTGCGTGTGCGCAGTAGCTGATTTTCGACAAACAATTCGCGCTCATTGTGCATACTTATTGATTTAATGATTAATGAAATAAATTTTGTGTTTATAATGGCCCGAGTATTTGTATGACCCGGTGTTTCTTTGACAAAAGCAAAAAATCTTTTGATAAAACACAGATGAAGCCGGAGATTTGGACGTTTATTTAACGATTATAGCTGGTAGCTATAATCGTTAAATAAATGTCCAAATAAACAACGTTCATTGAAATTAAGTATCTTTGACACAAATTCGCTTACTATCAACTAAACTCTTTTAATATTTCCAAATCTATTTTAGTAAAAAACAATCTACCTACTCCCTCTTAAAGTCTATTTTAGATCTAACCAACAAGTTTTATACTTACTTAGAAATGGATGTTATTCAAAGTTATCTTGTTTACAATAATTGTTGTCCCATCATTCTATTCTATGATAAGTATTACGCCTGGTGGCGCCTACACACTATTTTTCGGTAGCGAATTATCGACGTGGAATAGGCTTGATCCGATCAGAAAAAACTATAATTGTGTCCATGAATTTTAAGAAACGTGAATAGTCTGATGCGGTGTCTAGTCGCTTGCGCATGGAATCAAAACGAGACGAACAATGACGTCAAAAAAAGAAGGAGGTTCTCAATTCGGTTGTATTTTTTTGTTACCTCATTACTCTGTCATTTATGAACCGATTTTTTTTTTGCGGATGTATATACTACTCTGTCAAGAAAGTACCGGGAAAAGATCAATAATACACAAAATGTCTGTTATTCATTCAAATTTATTTTATCACCTTCAAAGTATGCTCCTTTAGAAACGATACACTTGCGCCAACGAATAATCCATTCATCAAAACATTTTTTAAACGCTGCTTCCGGAATTGAGTTCAGTTCTCGCCGCGAATTCTCCTTTATGTCTTCTATCGATTGAAAACGGGTGCCACGAAGTGGTAATTTGAGTTTAGGAAAAAGAAAAAAGTCAGCAGGAGCCATATCTGGTGAATATGGTGGTTGCTGGATGGTATTTGTTGAGTGTTTGGTCAAAAATTCGTTCACAATGATAGCCTTGTGCGAAGGCGCATTGTCGTGGTGCAAAATCCAAGAATTTTCTTTCCACAAATCTGGCCTTTTTCGTCGAATTTGCTCTCTTAAACCTCGCATAACGATCAAATAATATTCTTTATTTACCGTTAGACCTTCCGGTAAGAATTCAGAGTGCACAACACCGCGATAGTCAAAGAAAACAGTCAACATGACTTTGACCTTTGATCGACTTTGGCGTGGTTTTTTCGGATTCGGTTCAGTTGGAAGGCGCCACTCCGAAGCTTGTTGACTAGTTTGCATGTCAAACTCGTAAACCCACGTCTCGTCACCAGTAACAATGCGTTTCATGAATGTTGGGTCCGAACTGACTCGTTCTAGCATGTCCTCAGCGACTTTCATGCGATTGAGTTTTTGGAGAAAATTCAGATCTTTTGGGACTAGCCGAGCAGCAACATGTTTCATACCCAAATGATTAGTTAAAATGGTACGGATCGACTCGTGAGATACAGAAAGTTCGGCGGCTATCTCTCTCAGAGTTGAATGGGGATTTTCAGTCACTATTTTCTTCACTTTTGCGATGTTAACTTCAGTTGCAGACGTTGACGGCCTACCAGAGCGAGGCATATCTTCCATCACATCTCGACCGCTTTTGAACGCTTTGAACCACTCATAAGCACGAGTTTTTGATAAAGTCGATTCACCGTAAGCCTTCTGTAACATTTTCAGTGACTCCGAACACGAAATTCCATTGGCGATGCAAAATTTAAGACAAACTCTTTGTTCGATATTTTTGTCCATTATGAAATTCGCAAAACACACTATATATGATATTACTAAAACCAGCACTGTATTTAATGTAAATAACAGATGCAACTCAAACTCCGCGCCAAAATGGAAAACAGTTGTGCCAATCTAACAACTACAAAAAAAACAAAAATTTGAATTTGGAACCATAAACAAATCATCCATTCCCGATACTTTTTTGACTGAATGTACTTTTCGATTAGTCCCATAATTTTATGAAATCGATTCAGTAGCTTGTATTTCTCCTCGGCCTATGTTGACATGATGGTCCTGAATAACTTCTACTTACAATGTAAAATTGATTCATGACAAGAATTTGTGTAGTATACTACCTACAACTAATACAAACATTGTTTCTAATAAAAACTTTTTGCAAAAACAAAACAGACTTTCAAGAAAACACAAAATGAGTATAGAATAACTTTACTTTCGGAAGTCAGTGGCAAAAAAGTCAATGAAACAAACTAAGTCACCAACTTTCGAAAGAAATGATTTTTTAATGTTTTTAGTGTTCTTTTTTTAAGTTTTATTGCGTAGACATAACCTAAATCCCGTACTAACCGGCGCGAGCATATTCCGTGTCCACAAGTGTGTTAAGTCACTCTCCTATTCGTTATTTGGCCGCGCGAATTTGCTGCCCCATTAACGTATACTTGTGTCTTCATTATCATCTTATGCGATGTTTTGAGTGCGTTACATTGAGTTCTACCACAAAACATGATTTTTCACCCCAAAAAAAAAGTCGTTTCCCAGTAAAAAAAATGCGTAAAGTTTGATGCACAGAATGTTTGGTTGACGGCTTCGGGATGAGGTTGTTTACATCCTGTTTAGCTGTATTGTCATCTGCTTTATGATGTCATGGTAACCTCGCCAGAAGTCGTAGCGCTCTCCATAGTGTGTAGGAGCCATACTTAGGGCATGTATTATCTGTCACCTTTAAAAAAATGGAAGTCGTTGTGTAAAATGAAAAATGTTTTGACAAACACACAGCAAAACTAGACACAATAGTGGTTAGAAGTCCAGAGGCCCCAGCTCAAGCGCATGGTGTAAACGTAACGTAAATACGTCAATTTTAAATTTAAAAATACTCGTTTGTCAGATAATAATATTTTCATAATTTTAAGAATTCATATCTACGGATGATACTGATTGTTTTTATTGTAAACAGTTTAACTGAAATAATATAGGATTGTATTTTCGTCACGTTAATACCGCACGCTAGTGCCTCAGCTCTCATTAAATACAAAATAAAAATGGCCTACAATTAAGAAATTGTATTTTCCTTTTAACTCCCTAGTCTATAATTACCAAATCTGTATTTTATTACCTTCTATTTCGTCCATTCGCTGTAAAATAAAAATAAAACTCTATGTCCTTTAAAAAATGGCTGCAAAATTGCAAATCTTTAAAATAATCGGTGTAGCTTTAAAATGTCCCCTTAGATTTTTCTCTAAATGTCTTCGCTTGATAATCCTTGTAGATAGGCAGCTATTAAGAAAATGTGATAATAAAAAAAACTTAAACATCTTGGTGTGACATGATACGCTTTTTTTTTCAATTATTAATACAAATATGTATAAAAAAAAACCTGGCAACAATAAAAAGTGCACACAAACAAAAAAAAGGGTTTATTTTTCTTTTCTTTTTTTAATGAAGTTTTTATCGTGGAATTTATTTGGATTAAGTCGAGTGAGTTGAATATTTAAAATAATTGTATTTTTTTGTATAATAAATGTCTGTGTATTTAAATTTAACATATAACTCGATGTTTAACATAAGTATTGTTTTGTAACTGATAATAATGTGATGTTAATTAGTATTTTGTATAAAAAGGACTTGATAACTAGAAAAATCAAAAATTAAACTTGTAATTCGGTGAAAGAGAGAAAAGAGGTCGATTATCAAGTTTTGTTATTAATTGTTCTAGTCCGAGCTTAAATCGATGTTAAATATAAAATGAGTATAATGTAGTTATTGTTGAAATACCCTGATTGTGTGTAGCGGCCTTCTGTGTATTATTTAAAAAAAAACATGTTAACTCTATGGACGGTGGGCAAAAGAGTTAAGATCCAATTTATATTTATTATGAATTTGCGAGGCAGTTCCCTGGTACTAGCATTTTTAAAATTGAATTTACTTCCATTTTCTATTTATGTCTATTTACATGAATTAAAAAAATGACTTTAAAAAAAAAGCTTTTATTAAAAAGAAAAGAAGAAAATTAGGACTACCCATCACTAGTAAATAAAGTGAACAATGTATATTCTTTTAGAATAAATAAAGAATCTATATACCCAACACAAAGTCTCGTGTCTGTGCCATTTACGGTTGAGGAGTCATTTCATGAGAGGCAAAGATGTGTGCTAAATTTTAGATCAATTTGGTTGGGGGAAGTGGTTTGAAATTCAATTGCAAGATTTGAGAGAAGATTTGAAGGGTTTTTTTTTTTTTTTTTAGATTTGATTTGAATAAGTAACTAAGATTAGATTTGACTAAGTAAATAACTAACAAGAGAAGTTAAATAAATACATTAAGAAGCTTATAATGATTAGGTAGGTACATTCAGCACGAGTCACGCAAGGTCGCGTCTAAGTAGCGACGCCAGAGGTCGTATACCTAACTCTTTTGCCGATTGTTCTTAATTTGAAGGTATTATATATTAACATTAACAAAAATCATAAATATGTGTTGTGATGGTATAACGTCTAGCTTTAAATATCTACATGTACCTATGAGTTGTCTATATCTTACGCACAATGAAACATCGCTCAATTACCTACTTACAGTAGATACTATAAAGATCTGTTGGCGCTGAGATGACGTTGAAAGAGCGCCATTTTGAGTAAATGTAATGAAAAATACAAGATGGAGGCGATAGTTCCGATTTTAGTCACGAACCAAAAGATCCTTTAAAATATCCATTCCAAGATCCATTTGTTCTTGCTATTTAGCGCCAATTTATGCATTGACAATTATTAGATTGTTTAAACGTGTTCTTAACTTTATTCCCTTGTTACTTTTTTTTAATATTATTAAAGCCTGTATTCTAAAAATGCTTGTAGCGAAAATGTTTTTTGATGTATCATTGTACATTTGTACTTACCTACTTCATATGTAATCAGAGCAAACTTATTATTGTTAATTGGTGTTAGAAACAACAACTTAAATCAAGGTTTAAGTACAAAAAGGGTTGCAAGAAACTTCTCTACAGTCCTTCCAAATTTATTTTACCTCTGAGGGCTGTAATACATACAACTCGTAGCAAAATAAAGATCCCTGTCATTTTGACATAACTGTAAGTGACAGTAACCGGTCAGTGGGTCGTCTTTATCTAGTTGCAACCTTAATACTACGGAATTAAAGATCATTTGCGATTTTGACAGTAATGCAAAGTCAGGCGTGAAATATTTTTGAAAGGACAAAAGTAAGGAGTGATGTGAGTGATAAAATCCATTGTAACAAAATATTCCAAGTTAATTTTTACTGACCTTTTGTAATTTTAAAAACAAAGGCCCTAAATAAAGTGACAATCTGTCAGCGGCAACGATGATGGAACAATGGGGAATTTTCCAGTGCTTTTTATGAACGAACTAGATGGCGCTGATCAACCTTGGGAATAATAAAATGGCTCATTTTTATGTCCACAAAGCCTTAACTGACGTACGGAGGAACCTAAGCTCGACTCGACGCACCAATAGTTTAGACGTAACGCAAAAACACTCAGAAGAACAATAGCAGAAACCATGCAAAAACATGTAGTTCAGTTCAGTGATGCGAAAGAACAGTTACAGTTCTCACTTTATAAACAACAATGAATAATAAAGAAATTTTACTATACAATGAGTTTGACATGTGTCTATAATAGAAAAGCTTTTTTTGCCCTCCTAAAAGATTTTACCATTGACCTATAATAAAATACGTAGTCAATTCTTTTTTCATTGGATTTTATTAGAACGCCGCTTAAAAAAATATTCCCAAAGCTGATCAGCGCCATCTATTGATATATACTGAAGTGTTGTGACAAACGTCAGTGGAAAATTCCTCATTAAAACTGTATGATTTGTTCGGCTAACGTCATTTACCTAAGTTCTAACACCACGTAAGTCAATTTTAAGCGGTTTTGATACCGTTTGCTAACGAATCGAAAGCCAATCAGAAACAAGCAATGTCTCTATCTAATTTGTACATAAATTATAATATAAAACGGTATTGTACTCGAAATGATTTTTATGTAAAATTATGTAGATTTTTCACTCTCCTGTAGAGTTGTCTTACGTGGGGTTAGAACTTTGAATCATATTAAGTATCTCAAGTGTAAAGCCAAGGCTCAAGGTTGTCAAGGTTCTAGGCCACTGCTTTGGTTTGAGATACCTTATACCATTTCACTTGACAGTTTTTATTTCGAACTTTGATTTTAACATTAGGTAATGCTGATATTGTATTCTAACATGGAAATAACTAGATGATACAAAATGGCTACCTATTAATTTCTTCGCCTGGCACTAAGTGTTAAATGTAAGGTTGGAATACGATGATGTTTGTTATAAAATGTTTATATTTGTAAATCTGTGGTTTCATTTCCGTGTCCTTTTCCCACTAGCTAAGAGATCCTATATTGTCCCACTGCTGGGCGAAAGTCCACAACTTTCCTCGAGTCCCACTACACCGTATCGTACCATGACCTTACTAGGAACGTGTCAGCCAAAAAAACATTCTTAGGTATTATTGAAAAGTATGTGACTGCCCCACAGAGCATCTATACAGGGTGTAAACAACCTCATCACGAAGCCGTCAACCAAGCATTCTGTACATCAAACTTTACGCAAAAATTATTGCTAGGAAACGACTTTTTTTTTGGGGTGAAAAATCATATTTTGTGGTAGAACTCAATGTAACGCACTCAAAACATTGTGCTGATGGACGGATTGATTAATAATCTGAAAACATTAAAAACTTGTATTTAAAAAAAAACTTGTCAAAATGTTGAAATTTTGACCCCCAATATCTCTGTAACTAGAAGGTTCCCAAGTATGGTGTAGAACAAAAAAATGATCGCAATGACGAAGAGAATAAGTGCTTTTCGGCTTCGTTAAGAGGTTTTTTACACCCTATAGGTAGGTAGGTATATATAGGTAGGCTATGCCCACTATACCGCTCTGTCACCGACCAACACCGTCGCGTCATCGCGTGCCATGCACGGAACATAGCATCAACAATTTTGTTGTCAGCAAAAATATTTTACAGGTGTGCCGAAATAGGCGGACGATGTCGGGGGCAAGGTGCTAGTAACATAATGGAAGGCTACCGATGATTTTCTATTCCCAATTCAGTAACACAGAGTTGTATATTCATAGCTAGGCACTGATAAGAAGTAGGCCAGCAAACAGCCAAATAGAGATAAGCAGTGTAGCACAATCAGCCTATGAAGTTCCCACACTAATGGATCACAGCCCTCATCTATTTCAAAGGGAATGAATGGTACGTACCTAATCTACCAAGCGGGCCTAACCACGACAACATTAAATAATTATTTCACGAATATTATTCTTCGGTTTTTGTTACACGCCACAATTTGCCCAGAATATTTTGACAGGTGCTATATTTGTTCATCGTCATAACATAGCCTTTTCCCAACAGTTGGGGGTCGGCTTCCAGTCTAAACGGACGCAGCGGAATACTAGTAATTTACATGGAGCGACTGCATATCTGACCTCCACAACCCAATTAGTACTCGGCAATACGATACCCTTTTGTAAGACTGGTTGTCAGACTTTCGAGCCACTGACAAAAAAAAACAGAAACACTACTAATAATACGACATGTACCAAATTTAATTCATGTGCTGGGGTCGGTTAGAAAACAAGCATTCATGTTAGGTTCTGAGCGCCAGAAAAGCATTATAAGAGCATGGACAAATATGATTCCGTGCTAATAGATGTAGCGCAACCCGATCTAGTACGCCATCGTTGTGAACGAGTGAACCGAGATACCGAAAGTCAAGCCAACATCCTCAAGCTTCTACTAACATTATCTCCAATCTGCTCTGAATTTCTTGACATACAATAATTATGTTTAGAAAAATTCTGTCCGGTCAGTGAGAGTGTATTTAGGTATCAATATTAGATTCTATTTATATAACCCTTTTTGGGCAACAAGTAAAAAAAAAACCGTTAAAAATTAAATAAAATGTACTAAAATGAGGAAACTTACTGGCAACACAGGAGCGCAGATGAGTTTAGCGGGCCTAAAATGGCCGCTTTATCAGAATCATAATAAGAATCGAAGAAGAGTATGGTGTCGGACGTAAAGAATAGCACCATTCCATATCTTCCCGTGGGTGTCGTAAGAGGCGACTAAGGGACTTACCAGAGAATGGGCAGCAGCGTTCTCTGTGCTTTTGTAACAACCGTACTGCGATCGCCAACCCGCCTGCCAAGCGTGGCGATTATGGCAAAACCCCCAATGAATAGCGCATCAAAGAAATGGCCCCTAGTGCCCGGCAGCCCGTCTACCCTCGACTACGGCAGCGGTCGAGGCTACGGCGTGGCAAGGGGTGCGAAGAATCTCCGGAAGGGATCCGGCTGCCAATACCAACGACTGGACCTGGCAACATACAACACGCGCACACTCCGGACCGACGAGAAGATAACGGAACTCGAAGAGGAATTGAGCAGGCTGCGATGGAGTATTGTGGGATTATCTGAAGTCCGAAGAGAGGGGGAGGACACGATAATCCTGAAATCCGGCAACCTGGTCTATTTCTGTGAGGGTGACCGGCAGTCCCGGGGTGGTGTTGGGTTTATCGTCCACAAGTCCCTTGTAAACAACGTGGTGAAGATCGAGAGTGCGTCGACCAGGGTGGCGTACCTTATACTCAGAATATCCTCGATATTCGCTGAAGGTCATACAGGTCTACGCCCCGACCTCGGCACACCCCGACGACGAAGTGGAGACCATGTATGAGGATATTTCTAAAGCCATGCATGGTTCCAAAACTCAATTCACCGTTGTCATGGGGGACTTCAACGCAAAATTGGGCAAACGAGACGGGTATGAGCTGCAGGTGGGGCAATTTGGAGTTGGACGTCGGAATCGCCAGGACACTAACTGGCTAGTTTTATGGAGAAGGAGGGCCTTTATATGATGAACTCCTTCTTAAGAAAGCGTGAGCACAGGAAGTGGACCTGGCAGAGCCCCGATGATGTAGATGGTGCAACTAGAAATGAAATTGACGTCATCATGTCAACCAAGAAGCAAATGTTCAATGATGTCTCGGTGATCAATTCGGTGAAAACCGGGAGCGATCACCGCATGGTAAGAGGCACATTGAACATCAATATCAAGCTTGAAAGGTATCGACTGATGAAGTCTACGCCCCGTCCAGCACAGATCCAAATCCAAAACCCCGAGAGCTTTCAGCTTGAACTCCAGAACCGTTTCGAATGCCAAGGAAGCTCAGTGGACGAATATAACGATGGGTTTTTGGAAACTGTCCATACGACTGGGTCTAAGTTCTTCAAGGCACGTCGTACAGATCAGAACAAGAGACTCTCCGATGACACTAAAGCTCATGAAGGAGCGGCGTGAGATGATCCTGCAGTCTTCAGACGAGGCGTGTAAATACCGGCAGCTTAATAGACGGATCTCTAAATCCTTGAAGAGCGACCTCCACCACTTTAATACCGAGCGTATTAAAGACGAAATTGAGCGGAATAAAGGCTCCAAGGTATTTGCAAGAGATCTGGCTATTGGGCAAAGCCAGCTCACGAAACTGAAGGCCGACGATGGTAGGACCTTATCCGCCAAACCGGAGCTTCTGAGGGAGATCGAGAGCTTCTATGGACAGTTGTACACGTCAACCAGTCAACCCGTCGTAGATCTAGCAAACGACCCAAGAGCTAGATTGACCCGACACTATACGGAAGACATCCCGGACGTCAGCCTGTACGAGATTAGGATGGCTCTGAAGCAGCTCAAAAACAACAAGGCACCGGGTGATGACGGAATTACGGCCGAACTCCTGAAGGCGGGTGGAAAACCGGTACTTAAGGCCCTTCAGAAACTGTTTAATTCCATCATACTTGAGGGAAAAACGCCACAGGCATGGTGCAGGGGTGTGATGGTACTCTTCTTCAAGAAGGGCGACAATGCCCGGTTGAAGAATTATAGGCCCATCTCACTTCTAAGCCATGTCTTCAGGTTGTTTTCAAGAGTCATCACGAATCGTCTCGCGCGCAGGTTTGACGATTTCCAGCCTCTCGAACAAGCCGGTTTCCGGAAAGGTTTTAGCACCGTGGACCACATACATACGCTGCGGCAGGTTATAAAATCAAAAAATCAAAATCAAAATCAAAGCATTTATTTCAAGTAGGCCAGTTACAGGCACTTTTGAATTGTTGAAACAAAGATGAAAATTAAATGTAGCTACAGTCCCAGTCACAAGACATAAAAAATAAAGAAGACCGAAGAGTATAACCTACCCTTCTATTTAGCGTTTGTGGACTACGAGAAAGCCTTCGATTCGATCGAGACCTGGGCTGTACTGCAGTCTCTCCAACGGTGCCAAATCGACTATCGGTACATCGAGGTGTTGAAGTGTTTGTACAAAAACGCCACCATGTCAGTCCGACTTCAGGACCAAGCCTCGGAACCTATCCTCCTGCAGCGAGGTGTGAGACAGGGAGACGTCATATCTCCGAAACTGTTCACCGCTGCACTGGAGGATGTCTTCAAGGTTCTGGACTGGAGAGGGCTAGGCATTATTTATTTATTTATTTATTTAAACTTCATGTACAATAGTGGTACATAGGCGGACTTAATGCCACAAGGCATTCTCTACCAGTCAACCTTTGGGTTAAATAGGAAAACATAGTGATAGGGTACAAAGCATTAACATCAATTGCAAGGGTGCATTAACGTCAATGGCGAGTACATCACCCACCTTCGGTTTGCCGACGATATAGTGGTCATGGCTGAAACCATGGAGGACCTCAGTACAATGCTCGATGACCTCAGTAGAGCTTCCGAAAGAGTGGGTCTTAAAATGAACATGGACAAAACCAAGGTCATGTTGACCCATTCCTATCAAGATCGGAGACTCTACACTCGAAGTTGTAGACGATTATGTGTACCTAGGACAAACGGTCCAGTTTGGTAGGTCTAACATCGAGAAAGAGGTCAATCGTCGAATCCGACTCGGCTGGGCAGCGTTCGGGAAGTTGCGCGGTATCTTCTCGTCCAACTTACCACAGTGTCTCAAGATGAAAGTCTATGACCAGTGTGTGTTGCCAGTGATTACATACGGAACCGAAACGTGGTCGCTCACAATGGGCCTAATCAGAAGGCTTAAAGTCACCCAAAGGGCAATGGAGAGGGCTATGCTCGGAGTTTCCTTGCGTGATCGAATCAGAAATGAAGACATCCGCAAGAGAACGAGGGTCACCGACGTAGCCCGAAGAATCGCCAAACTTAAGTGGCAGTGGGCAGGGCACATTGCTCACAGAACGGATGGCCGATGGGACCGAAAAGTTCTGGAGTGGCGACCACGAACCGGAAGACGTTGCGTTGGAAGGCCTCCCACTAGGTGGACCGAAGACCTGGTAAAAGTTGCGGGAATCCGCTGGATGCGAGTCGCACGGGACTGGTCAATGTGGCGACACTTGGGGGAAGCCTATGCCCAGCAGTGGACGTCTTTCGGCTGAAATGAATAAGAATCACATCCTAAATTTCAAATTCTTAAAATGGACTTTATTGTCATAAATTTAAAGTCCATTTAAGAATTTTTAATTTTTAACGCGATTTATATTACGATTCTGCTAAAGCGGACATTTTAGACCCCCTGATGACATGACACACCCACCGGTCGCCGATTGTTTCTCGGGTAATAACGTCATATACAAACAATAATGACGATTTAAAAAAATTGTTACTTAGATGTTAGGGTAATAGTAACGAGGGTAACGGATAATGGTATCAGTGGATATAACTCGCCGTGATCCGTGGCTAACGTGATCTGATGCTGTGATCGGTGGAGACAAACCCCTATAATTAGATGTAATTGGTATACCATAATACGCCGTATACCCCTTTCGGATCAGGCAGGGTTTTTTTTAACATATTGTATAATACTTTTTTCACTGCTAAGTTCATTAAATGCATACCTACTAATTGGCATGCCATAAAATGTGTCTCGCCAATCTAACAACCCGTCAGTCGAGTCCATCGGCGCGATGGTGACGTAACTGTACCCCTATGCCCCAGCACCCGAGCGCAGAGTACACTAAGCCACGCACAACGTCAGCCTGCTGGGTAGTAGAGTTGTTGTCAAAAGCCGAATGATTTATTGAACAAAAATAAATTAAACTGTTTTTATATTTAATTATTTGTTTTCATAAGTATTTAAACACTTAAGCCAAGAGTACCTTACATGATTTATTTCTACATATTTTTTACAAATTACTTAACACACGATTTTAAAACGAAAGAGGATGTTTCGATTATCATTAAAAAAAGACTTCGCTTTATAATTTATTTTCGACAATCCTTAAATTGTACTTAGCTATGGACTCGCTAGTCGGGTTCTGGGCATGGATACAAGTCACCTATTATGTCAAGTTATAACAACGACTCGGTTACGGGTTGTGGGCACACGAACAAATTATTGTTCGACCCATATGCTGGGAGCTGGGCACCTAGTGTTAATGAGTTACAAAACACTTTTAGCGTATGCAGCGGGCCTAAAGTGGCCGCTTTAGAAGAGTCGTAATTTGAATCACTTTAAAAATTTAAAATTCTTAAAATGGACTTTAATGGTTACGAGCATAAAGTCCATTTTCAGAAATTCAAATTTCCAACGTGATTCATAACGGATTCATATTAAGATTCTTCCAAAGCGGCCATTTTAGACCCCCAGCACCTCTAGAAGGATGTCTTCCAGTTTGACTATTATAATATATTCGACTTTTAAGTTTTACCTTTTCATAGTACGGTAAACTGACATTAACTAAATACATTAGAATTTGTTGTTTGTAAAATTGTAAGTAATGTTGTCACTGTATTGAATTATAGAATTCATTTATTTCTCAGGACAGGATTAAGGTCTTAAAAATTACAAAAAATACACAAAATTTCCACAATAAGTTTATTCATCTTAGTTATAAGATAAAGCTATCATTGAAATCACCTTCACCTACCATACATCCAGAATGAGAGTCCACTCAAGTTCGTACAACTTGTTGTGCATACAATATATACAGTTTTGGGATACAGCTTCGACGCACATCTCCGAATTGGCCTTATTCTATCAAGATCTTACACTTCTCTATCATTATTTGTGATTAAAGAGTGACAAGACTTCTAAATATGTGACTATTAGACAATATTGCACGATTCTAGTAATCCAAATGCGTAAGGAATGTCGTATGAGCTAAGTGTTCACGCACAATGTATCTAATTGGAAAGAATACATCAATATTTTGCTATAGATAAATGGATGTTTAATATTTTAACTGCCCATGATAAGAGTAAATGTGTGAAAATGTAATTGACGTTAATAAAAGTGAAATTCCATATGTATAAAAAATGGTTGCATAAAAAATATTAAACAATTTGACACAAATTATTGTGCAGAATCTTAGGATAAAATTATATTGTATAAATTACATTGTAACTCCCTATATAAGCTAAGTAAATTCATCAAATGGGGAGGTTTGACAGTTTGATCTTGGCAGTTATGAGTGGTTTTTCTTAGACATTTTCTGTACCCACATATTTAAGTTTTCTTTTTTATTATTAGGTAAAAAGAAGTTTGCAAGTTGAAAAAGATAATGACTAAGTTAATTATAAGTAGGTGGTTGCATTAAGGTTTTATTCGAGGCGCAGGAGTTCCACATCGAAGACGAGGGTGGAATTGGGGGGGATGACACCGGGGTGGCCCTGCTGGCCGTAAGCGAAGTCCGGGGTGCAGGTCAGCTTGGCGCGTTCACCCACTGACATCTGTAAAGAGAGATACAAAGATTTAAGTGAATTGAAGAAACAATACCGTCTCATGTTTTCTGTCTCAGGTGAACTAACCAAAAAGTAAGCAAGACTTTTGACAGCAGATAATATAATGATTTGAAACTAAAGGTAAAAAGATGGCTACTTAAAATACATGACATAGAAAGAAATATTTACATTCATATTTTAATGATGAAGTTAACACTAACTCCTAACATCCTTGTTTATACAAAATATTGTTTCTTTCCAACACAATTGTATGGGACTCGAAACAAGCTACATGTGCAGTCAGTTTATAAAACAATGCACATTTAAAGGCATTGCGCGTGGCATAGTAGTAAACAATTTCTGTTTTTAAACATTGCAATAGTTCTACCGTAAATAATATGTTTTTAACAAATAAAATATCTTTATCAGATACCAGCTAGAATCCAATTAAATGTGATATAAAAAAGAGACTATGTCCTATAATTACACTGATAGAAATTAAAATTTACCCTGCAGTATTTAACATAACTGGCGAAATGTCGGTGTACTACTTAAGTACCTACCTCTGTGCATAACCAATAGGGGAAAACAGGTTTGAAGATGTATGCATTTTGTGAAATGGTTCTGGTACAATGATGACCCAAATAAGACGGGCAGATTTTAACTGTCTATTTAAAAATCAAAACATAATAATGAATTATTATAATATGGGTAATTAATTTCTTCAAATAAATCAAACTAAACAAACTAAGGTACAAGTCAGTCAGCTTCGAAAAGATGTAAATCATCATCATCATCATTCTCTTGTCCTTATCCCAATTCATTTGGGGTCGGCGCAGCATGTCATGTCATGTAAATATCAACAAGAATTTTAATTAAATTGTCTGCAATGTTGTGTATAAATTTTTTGCTAGACAATACATAATTATATTACACACTGGGTACTTCATTGTAGCTAAATATTGTTCTAATATTATGGAACACTAACTGTAGACAATCAGATGAATTCTAGTCAGTGTTTACATCTTTTTGTGGCATCCATAATATTAATCCACAATATTTAGACACAATTATCTTGGGTGTGTCTCTATGCCCTGATCTGAAATTATTGGTAGTCTCTATTAATAATAATTATATTTGCCACATCTGTCTGTGTTGCCTAGCTCACTGGTAAGAAATGAACTACTCTCGCCTAGCTAGTGCTAGGTCTAGAAAAGAACAGTCAATAATGACAACAAACTTCATTAATAAACGAGTATCTAACCTACTTAACCGTTTGCATATTCAAATCACAGCTATCTTTTTTGACAGTTGTATGAAATGTCTTTAACAATTATGCTTAATAATTAATTCCTCTAATAGAATATGGTTCCTTACCTTAGCAACACCCTCATCCCATCCTCGGATGACCTCTCCCTTGCCAATGCGGAACTTGAAAGGCTTGCCACGGTCGCGGGAGGAGTCGAACTTCTTGCCGTTGGTCAGCGTGCCTGTGTAGTGCACAACCACTGTCTGGCCGGACTTGGGGTAGGTAGAGTCTGAGGAAGATATATTGCGATACTACTTAGTTAAGTGATAAAATGTATTGCTCTTAGATACAATTTTAGGAATTTGTGTTTTTCTTTATATCAATCTAAATTGAGTGGGCCCAGAATTTGGTTATTTATGTCTAGAGTAACTTTCCCATTTTACTTCTATCTTTTCCTCAAGCATTTTGGAATACTGCCAAATAATTGAAGGATAGTCTTATATATCACAATCATATACCTAAGACTTTTTCTAGTATTTGTCATCTAGATAGGAGCAACATGCTCTAATGATTGTAATGAAACCTAGGTAGATTCTTGGTTGTAGGATTTTGCATTGGCGACTGCCTTAATATTTTACACCAAGGGAAATAACTGATATGGCAAACAACCTGTATACTTAATGTAATATGTACATAATGTTTATTCTGTTATCACATGTTGGCACTTATCTCAACTTACCTAGATAGATAACAACTTTAATTAAGTACTAAAAGACATTATTTATGTTCCAGTCTTGCTAATTAGATGGAGTAAAATATATTAGCATATTGCAGTAGTTCCACACGTGGTATGTTCCCACGCTTTTTCTATAGAAGCTGACAGGAGCCCTACCCATCCTGTATCTATAGGTAGAGTGATTATTAGAAGTCACGCGATAATACTGTTTATTACCTGGTACATATTGGCGGAAATAAATATGAAAATGAGTAATCGAAAACAGATTAGTCATTGTTTGTGCAAATTACCTGGTAATCGTAATGATACGACCGAGGCGTCACTTCGGTCAACCGCAAAATAGAGATGTAGTAAAACAGCAGTAACTACTTATCATACGAGCAGGAATCAACTTAAATTATTGCCAATAACATCTTATTCAGCGTGATCAGTTTAAAATCAGTTATGTTACGCAGGAAAACTCAAGAAAACTGATGGTTTTTTTTGCCTACAACATGACATTTACAGCCAAGTTAAACAGGAAATTGTAAAAAAAAACTTACCGTCTCCAGGAGAAATGGTTTCCACGTTTACTCCCATGGTGGTTAAGATAACTTATTTACACAAATTAATAAATCCAATACCACGCGTCGCGGCTTCCACTACGCCGATTTTCTCAATGATGGTGGACTGGAAAATAAGTGTTGCCAACAATAAAATATTTTCGAGTTGTCTATGGAAGTTATGTTCTTTGATGCAAAAAAGTCCTGTTTGGTTGATAGAAAACCACTCACAACAATTTAACTCACAACATGTAAGAAGATAACAAAATTTCAAACTATTTACAAAAAAAAACAATGGGGATTCCTGACCATGTCAAGTATGCAGTTTAAGATGGCGCTGCTTGTGAAGAAAAAATGCATTAGTATGTCGAAGTATTACTAGCTATTTTTATTTTAGTTCTGTGTTTTCCTGCACAGATAACTTGATAGAAGTGTATGTTGCCCACCGCTCACTTCTTCTTGTCTATGCCGTTAGTGTCTACCGCACTGTATCTACTAAACGCACACCGCAATGAGGTGTTTTCAGGGACGACCGACCTGGTAAATCTAACTACACTCTACAGGTCGCAATAGGGAATATTCCAGTGCTTTTATAAACGCACTAGATGGCGCTGATCAACCTTGGGAGTAATAAAATGGCTCGTTTATAAGTCCACAAAGCCTTAACTGAAGTACGGAGGAACCTAAGCTCGACTCGACGCACCAGGAATTTAACCGTAACGCAAAAACACTCAGAATAACAATAGCAAAAACCATTCCAAAACTTGTAATAAAAAGTCTACTGTCCTTGTGCATCACTGGTTTGAACCAGTGATGCACAAGAACAGTAGACTTTCTACGTTAAAAATGTTTGACAGAAAAAAGGTTCTTTACAGTTCTCACTTTAAATACAACAATGAATAATAAAGAAATTTTACTATACAATGACTTTGATATTTGTGTCTAGGAGAGATTTTTTTTGTCCTGCTAAAAGATTTTACCATTGACCTATAGTTTACTAGAACACCGCTTAAAAAAATATTCCCAAAGCTGATCAGCGCCATCTATTTATATATACTGAAGCGTTGTGACAAACGTCAGTGGAAAATTCCTCATTATATATGCACCGATTGCTTTCAAATTTGGACAAAAAATCGAAAGGGTCAAAAGTTAGGTTAAGTTCGTGAATGGGCGGAATTCGTCGACGGGGGGCGGCGTGGCGGGGTGTTGGTTTTTCGAAAATCAGTTTTTGGCCGTAACTTTTTCCTATGGAAAATTTTGGAACCGTTTTGATGCAACCCCTAACTTGGAGAGGGGGCTGAAATTTCCAATTTTTTTGGAAAAAAAGCCGAAGGGATTTTTTTGTTTTTAAAAGGCAATTAATGCTAGCTCCCTAAAGCTATAGTGACCTACTTATTTAGAAACTTTATGTTTGTTGAGATGTGAATAAAAGATTGGTTTTTGTAAAACACGTAAAATGTAATCGGCTGTTTTCTAGCCCTAGTTACAACAGTTGTTGATAAAAAGTGACATGACCGTCTTTACTTTTATAGAGTACATAGAGTATATTAGTATCAAAAGAGTTTATGACTTCGGAGTAAATTCTCATCCAACACCTCCCCTTGAAGACATAATCTTCTTTCACTCATCTTCACGATCATGCCGACATGCCTAAGCCATGCAAGCATTCTTGATGTTTCGGTCCACTCAAAGCCTTGGTCAAAACATCAGCTGGCATTTTGTCTGTACTCATATACTTCAGATCAATCACGCTTCGTTCCAACATATCTCGAATAAAGTGGTGTCTCACATCAATATGTTTCGTTCGTGCGTGATAACACCTGCTCTGAGCAAGCTTAATTGCACTCTGACTGTCGTCGAATAATGTCACACATTCACACTTAACACCAACATTATTCAACATATCACGCAGATAAATAGCTTCTTTGGTAGCTTCCGAAAGTGCCATGTATTCTGCTTCCGTACTGGACAAAGCTATAGACCGTTGTTTTCGTGCCTCCCAGTTTATAGGGGCACCTGCTAAAATAAATGCAAAAGCAGAATAAGACTTGCGGTCGATTGCGTTTGATCCCCAATCAGCATCAACCACACCATACAACGGTTTACCTGTCCTCTCATAGACTAAGCCAAAATTTGATGTGCCTTTTAAATATCTCAATATGCGTTTTGCCGCCTTCCAATGTTCAATTCCGTAATTATTATTAAATTGACTTAAATAATTTACAGCGTATGCTATATCTGGTCTTGTCGATACAGCCAGGTACATTAAGGCACCTATCAAGTTTTGATACGGATGCTTACTCATAACATCTTCATTAACGCACTCAGGTTTTTGTAACTTTACATTTACATCGATAGGGGTCCTTGCAGGCTTACACTCAGACATTCAAAAGCGTTCTAAAACTTTATCTAAATACACACTTTGGTTCATGTACACTCTATCCTCTGCATCACGAGTAAATTCAATGCCTAAACAAACATTAATTTTTCCCATATCTTTCATCTCAAATGCGCTAGATAACTGCGTTTTTACGTCACACAACCACGCAATATCATTCGTTGCCAGAATAATATCGTCGACATAAATAGCAATCAACATCATTTGCTCACCTTTTCGTGCAACAAACATACACGGATCTTGTGGCAAAGCTGCAAAACCAATATTCGTCAACTTACTCACCAATTCCTTATGCCACTGCAGTCCTGATTGACGCAGACCATACAAAGACTTCTTCAACAAACATACACTATTCTCACATTCACGCAATGCTTTGTTCCAGCGTTTAGCTGTTTGAAGTACTTTCTTGTCTCTTATGACGTCCTTCTTTGAGCCGACTTTTTGGTTTGCGAGTACTTTCTCTAAAACATCGCTTAGTTGATCTGGTATTCCGATGAATACCTCCTCATCAAGTGATCCATTTAGGTAAGCGGTCACAACGTCCATTTGATGGATCTCTAATCCCAACTCCGCTGATATTGCAGCTATAATCCTTACCGATGACGATCTCACGACAGGCGACGAGGTTTCGTGAAAATCCTCCCCTGGCCGTTGAGAACATTCTTTTGCCACGAGTCGTACTTTCTTCCCCGTAGTTTTAGTACGAAAAACAAATCTGCTCCCAATCACTTTTCGTTTAGATGGCCGCGGTACAATTTCCCACGTGCCATTCTTAATCTGTGCCAAATACTCATCTTCTAAGGCACTTCGCCATGCTTTTACATCGTTAGTTTTTTCAACTTCACTCCATGTCATTGTGTCAGCAGTAGCTATTCCCGCTATCAACTGTTCATTACTATCTTCATACTCTGAGTCAGTTCCACTGTCAGCCCTATCTTTGGCTGGTGTATATACTTTTCGTGGTCTTCCCACCGAACCTGTTCTAATCAATTTTGGTCTTCCTCGTCCCCTTTTAACTAATGGGACTAAATTCTTTCTCTGAATATTTACATCATCAGGTTCTTGTTCACTTTCTAGTCTTTCGAGTGATGAATGACAAGAATCACTTGGAGGAACTCTGTGTTTTTCTCTATCTTCATGACTGACTTCAGGTATATTTAACTGAACTGTCACCTCATCAATACTCTCTTCTTCATCAAGTATATCTTTATAGTCTTCACGCCCGAATGCCTTCTCATTCATAAAATTTACATCGCGAGTCACAACAATTTTTCTTGTCCTTGGATTTTGAATCCGATATGCTTTGGATTGCAAGTCATATCCCATGAAAATTCCTTTTTCAGAAACTGAGTCAAACTTCCCTTTGACTTTATTCGCGCCTTTGTTTTTATAATACACCTTAGATCCAAAAACTTGCATGTATAAAACAGTAGGCTTCTTTCCTTTCCATACAGTGAAAGGTATCTCACCCTTCAAAGCCACAGTCGGACATCGATTCCGAATGTAATTCGCAGTGTTAACTGATTCTGCCTAAAATTTAGGAGGGCTTCCAGCTTGTCGCATCATGCAACGAGCCATTTCGGTTAGCGTCCTGTTTTTCCTCTCCGCTACCCCGTTCTGTTGTGGTGTATAAGGAACCGACCACCTTCGAACAATACCATTCTTCTTCAGAAAGTTTTCAAATTCTTTGTTAATGTACTCTCGCCCGTTATCCGATTGCAAAGACTTAATCTTCTTCCCTGTGAAGTTTTCCACCTCAGCTTTGTAATCCTTGAAAACATTTAGCACGTCATTCTTATTACGTACAAAATAAACTTCGCACCATCGAGATTTATCGTCTATGAACGTAACGAAATATCTCTTACCTGAAAATGATTCATGTCTCATGGGGCCTCATACATCCGTATGTACTATTTCCAATAATTCGCTGGTACGATCTGCATTACCCTTTGGAAATGGTTTGCAGGTCTGCTTCTCGCTACAACATATCGCGCACTCCGACATGTCTCCACCATCCAGCTTCATTCCGTGAACAAGCCCGCATTTTGCCATGGCCTTTAAGTCACGTTCGTTCAAGTGCCCCAGACGTTCATGCCATATATCTATGGGTTTCTTGACTTCAACATTATTAACATCATTTTCATTCATACGCACATGGTATAAATTTCCTATGCGATCGGCACGCATAAGGACTTTATTGTCTTTTATGACAACAGCATCCTTCTTTCTAAAATTAACTTCATAACCATCATCAGTCAGTTTCGCCACTGAAAGGAGGTTAGTTCGCAGATCTGATACATAGAACACCTTTTCAATGCTTATCTTTCGCATTTCACTGCCTGTATCTACTGAAATATTTACCTTCCCGGTTCCACTAATGTTGGTTTTCCCATAATTAGCTAAGTTCAGCTCAGAATCCATTGTCTTGAATTCTTTAATAATATTTTTTTCGTTGCACATATGTCCCGTGCAACCACTATCAATGCACCATATATCATTTCCTTGTGCGCTCAACATCATTTCTTCAGTGGTTCTCATCGACATCAACACCTTCGACGTTTGTACATGATCACGATTACGATCTGATCGACGATCTGATCGATCCAGGTTTTGTGGACTTTGTTTTCCTTTATAAATATTCTTCACTCGGCACTCTCTTGCAAAATGCCCACGACGACCACAACGATAACAATCTATCGTCCTTTTAGGGCCTTGATCGTCATTTGACTTTGTCTGATTGGCATTTGTTTTGGCGCGTCTGACAAGCATAGCTCCCTGGTCCACCACTTGCGATTTCCGACCTTCGTGGTCTTCGAAGATCTTCACCTTTAACACTTCTGTTGTAGGTAATTCGTCTCGCGATTCTATTGCCGTTCGGAACATGCCAAAGGAGTCTGGCAAACTGTACAGCAGTAAAATGGCCAGTAGTTCGTCTATGACTACCAAACCGATTTCCTTCAATTTCTTTACGGTATCGAAGAAATCCGAGATATGCTTTCGCAGGTCATCTTCTTTCTGCATACGTGTTAAAACAAGCTTCTTTAATAACGAGGCTTTTCTCGCCGGTCCACTCGACTGATACATCGACAACAACTTGTCCCATATAGCTTTTGAGCTTTGTAAGCCATCCAAAGAACTTAATTCGCTTGGACTAATTGCTAATAAAATATCCGATTCAGCTTTACCATCCATTTTGATCCATTCTGAATATTTTGGATCGGAGCGAGGCGGGCGTGGTAGGTAGTATCCCGGATACATATTCCCACAAATCATTCTTCTTCAGAATCGCACGCATCTGAATCTTCCACGTATAATAATTTTCCCCAGTGAGTGGATAAATTTTTATAGTCGCAGCCATGACGTAAGTTTCTTCAGCTTTTTCACAATTTATTTTCGGTTTACGGAAAAATATTTATCGCTGCTTACCCATACTTTTATTCACCGTAGCACATATGATCGTTTCTTTACGCACCTGGGCCCATAACCTGTTGAGATGTGAATAAAAGATTGGTTTTTGTAAAACACGTAAAATGTAATCGGCTGTTTTCTAGCCCTAGTTACAACAGTTGTTGATAAAAAGTGACATGACCGTCTTTACTTTTATAGAGTACATAGAGTATATTAGTATCAAAAGAGTTTATGACTTCGGAGTAAATTCTCATCCAACAATGTTTAAAAAAACCTTCACGATATTAGATTTCTTCTTTCGGTACTGTCATACCATCTGTCTTAAAATGAATTAATTATAATGCATGATGAAAATTTTAATTTTATTTAATTTAATGTTTAGCAACCACTAAATTGGTGACCCCGACTTGCTATGAACACGCACCACTAAATAACTTAAAAAAGGATACACTGCTTTTTATACAGCGCCATCTATAAGGTTTTGTTGGAAACTGGCCCTGAAAACAACTCATTTTACTTGGATCCAAGTTCATTTCCAAGCACAAAATCCACCTTACAAAGACAGTCACACACAACAGACAGTCGGTATTTTTTTTTAGTTAAAGGATAAATTTTAATTATTTTCTTTTATAATTTTACAATCTGTACATAATTTATATTGAGTAAAATTACATTTCCTAATGATTATTTGGAAGCATTACATATATGTATTGTAGAAGATGGAAGAGATTAGGAGGGGGAAGACCTATATAAGGCGGCGCAGAACTAGCACCGGTCTCTTTTCGCTTGGAGTCGTCGTGGGAACAACATCGTGAGAACGTCACTCTGTCGGTATATTTTTCATTTGTGTGTATTGCTTATTTTGTTAATTCCTTTGTTGTGTTATTTTTGTTAGAATTATATTTTTCGTTTGGTTAGTTTGATTATTTGGTTTTTAATATTAAATTGTGGTCAGTTGATTTTGTCTATTTGAATTCATTTCCTGTAGATAGTTACATAATTATTTTTAAAAAAAGTCACTTCTGGTCTAATTTCCAAGATCAGAAGTGGGATTCTTCCCATTTCTACCGCCCACTATTTCACAAAATCCTCTCATTTTTTTAAATTTTTGTTTCGATTTATTATTTTCTGTTGTGGTTTTAATAGTGTCATTTTTTATCTGTGTGAGTACCTACTTGTGTTGAGTGTTACTGGTATACGTTTTGTCGTTTGTCAGTCGGTTAGTTTGCTGTTTTTCCAGTTGTTTTGGGCTAGTGAGTTAGGATGGCAGACAGCAAACGCGATCGTAGTCGCAGTCGCTGCGGCAGTCGTGATAATATCTCGCGTCGTGACTATAGCTCACATCGTGACCGTCGTGATTCTCGTCGCAATAGTCAAGAGCGGCAAAATAGTAGGCACCGCGAGCGGTCCCCTAATGGAAACGACACTTTAAGGCTCGAGATACAAACTATGATGTCTCGCCTTAAAGCACTAGAAGACAAAACGAGGGCTTCACCATTGCCAGTGCATTCATGTGACCGTGATAGAACTTTAGTATCTGATAGTGTACATGGTCGACGGGCATTGCGGCGTCAGCGATCACCGTCGCTGGAACGTAACAGGTTACGGTCGCAGGGCCGAATAGAATCGCGTAGCGTGCGTCATTCGTCACCACCGGAGCGTCGCCGCCGTTTAGTTTCACCTTTGCCTAGAGAGACTGTGTCTCAACATATCTCACCAATTCGCGGATATAGCAACCGTCGGTATTCACGTTCTCGCTCTAGAACACCGCCGTTACGAGTATCGGGACGTGTACCTAAGCAGGCGTCTGTGCATGTGTCGGACAGTTTAGTTAGGAATCAGAATGATTTGATTTCGGCACAAGGTACGGTAACCGATCGTATCGTGGATGCTATTCGATCAATTAATACTGCGGGTAGATCTCAGCACTTTTACATTTCAAACTTTGATCCTACCTTACATAATATTAATGATTGGTGTGCGGAGGTCGATCGCGCTAAAGTTTTAAACAATTGGAATGATTTCGAATGCTTGTCACGTATAGGTAATTGTTTGAAAGGTGACGCTCGATCATGGCTTAACGAATGGGTAAGTAATGACCGTTCGTGGAGCAACTTTAAAAGGGAATTCAAACCTTTGTGCCCTAGGGTACCGGACGTCGCGAATATTTTATATGACGTTATGACTAAAAATTCTGATAGCTACTCCACGTATGCGGAATACGGGCGTCGGTCATTACTTCGTTTAAGAATAGTGCGGGGACTTAGTGACGAGCTAATTTCGGCGATAATAATCCGCGGTATCACTGATCCCAACATAAGAGCGTCGGCGACTAACGCCAAACTGTTGCCCAATGACTTAGTGGAATACTTTTCGATATACGTTAAGCCAAATAACACTAGTACGTCAAAAGGTGCCGCGTTCCGTTCTTCAAGAGATAAACAAACTACAGATTTTTCTCGTAAGCGTAATCTAAACGACATTAAGTGTTTTTCTTGCGGTGAATTAGGACACAGACAGGCAACGTGTGCTAAAAAACCGAGAACTGACCAACAGCCAAGCGGTTCGTCAAATAATTCCTCGACTAACCCTACATCCGTTTCTAGGTCCGAAACTTGTAGTTTTTGCAGGAAACCGGGTCATAAAGTCGAAAACTGTTTCGCTAAGCAGAGATCGGAAGCTGCAAACAAAAGTAGTGTTAATTTCTGCAATGAGTTTGTAAACACCAACAATAGTGATGTGATTGTGGCAATTATACAGGATGTAGCGGTCGATATTTTGATTGATAGTGGGTCCACTATATCTTTAATTTCGTCTTCGTTGCTTAAGCATTTTAAGTGTTCACGTAAGCCAGCGTTTCGTACTTTGAAGGGGTTAGGTACTCAAGAAGTAGAGAGTACAAGTTATGTCACGTTACCTATTGAGTTTGACGGTTTAACCCTTGAGGTAGATTTGTTTGTAGTGTCTGCCGAATATATGAACACGCCGGTTATTGTAGGAACCGATGTTCTTAACAGGGACGGTGTTAGGTACGTTCGCACTAGGCACAGTCAGTCACTTACAAGAAGTGTTAATAACTTGCACAGGATAATGAACGTACAATCTGAGGCTTCAATTCCAATTAATACACCCCTAGTTGATGGACACTTGGATGAGTTGTTGGGTATAATTAATAATTTCTCTCGGTATTTTATTTCTGGTACTGCAACGTCAACGGTAAATACAGGGTGTATGTCCATTAAACTTAATTCCAACACTCCTGTTTACTATCGGCCGTACCAACTTTCTCACGCTGAGACTCTTCGTGTCCGTGACATAATTAAAGACTTGTTGGACAAGGGGATTATACAGGAATCTGAGTCTGATTACGCGAGCCCAATTCTCTTAGTTAAAAAGAAAGACGGCACCGATAGGATGTGCGTTGACTTTCGTAAATTAAACGAGATCACAATTAAAGATCGTTTTCCGTTGCCACGTATAGATGACTATATAGATCGTTTAGGGCATAACAAATATTTCAGTTCCCTTGACATGGCAACCGGATTTCATCAGATTCCATTAGACCAGGACTCAATTCCGCTTACGGGTTTTGTCACGCCAGAGGGGCATTATCAATATTTGAAGATGCCTTACGGTTTGGCGAATGCTCCAGTTGTTTACCAACGTATAATCACAAAAACGCTTCGTGAACTAATTGAATCTGGTGATATTCTCGTTTACATAGACGACATTTTAATAATGAGCCAAAGCATTGATCAGGGCCTTATTCTGCTACAAAGGGTTCTTGACACGTTGACTAAAGCGGGGTTTTCAATCAATTTGAAAAAGTGTTCGTTCTTGGCCACAGAGATCGAATATTTGGGTAGATCGATTTGTGAAGGTCAGGTTAGGCCGAGTCATGGAAAAGTGAGGGCTTTGATTGACTCAGCTGAACCGCAAAATGTAAAGCAGGTCCGTCAGTTTATGGGTTTGGCCAGCTATTTTAGGCGGTATATAGCTGGATTTGCCCAGAAGACTGCGTGCATTGCGGCACTTACTAAAAAGGGAGTACGTTTTAATTGGGGAGTTGAACAACAGGCTGCTCGTAAGTACATTGTAGAATGTCTAACGAGCGAGCCAGTACTTGCAATTTATGACCCTTCATTACCCATAGAAGTCCACACAGACGCGAGTTCTATTGGGTACGGAGCGGTCTTGATGCAGGTGCATGAAGGTAATCGTAAACGAGTGGTGTCCTACTTCAGTAGACTTACTCAGGGAGCTGAGAGTAGATACCACTCATATGAGCTTGAGACCCTTGCCGTGGTAAAGGCTCTTCAGCATTTCAGGCACTATCTTGTGGGTATACGATTCACTGTGGTCACCGACTGTAACGCATTGAAGCTTACACAGCGTAAAAAAGATTTGTTGCCAAGGGTGGCTCGGTGGTGGATATACCTCCAAGATTTCGATTTTAGCCTGGACTATAGGAAAGGTAGCCTTCTATCTCATGCCGATTACCTTAGTCGGAATCCGGTCAATGTGTGCACAGTTCAAAAACCCCTGAATTGGGCGCGGATTGCTCAGGCTTCCGATGAGGAGACTCGGTCTCTTATTCAAAAATTGGCGGATGGCCAATTAGACTCCAGTCGCTATGTTTTTAAAAACGACATCCTTTATGTAAAATTTGCACCTATTGGTGAAGATCCCAAGTTCCTTTGCTTTATCCCGAAAGGACATAGACTTAGCCTTTTACGAATTTTCCATGATGAACATGATCATCCCGGTATCGATAAGACTTAAGATCTGGGCATTTGTCCAGAAATATGTAACACACTGTTTAGTGTGTCTCTCCCATAAAAAAGTCCCCCGAGCCCCTCTACAGCCCATTCACTCTTGGGAAAAGCCAGATACACCTTTTGAAACTATCCATTTAGATTCCCTAGGTCCTCTTCCCGAAGCCGACGGTTATCGCCATGTTCTTATAATTGTAGACGCGTTTTCTAAATTCTGTTTGTTATACCCAATGTACCGACAAGACGCTGACGAACTAAAACAACATTTCACCAATATGGTCTCCCTTTTTGGGACCCCCAAACTAATAGTAGCCGATAGAGGTCGCATGTTTCAGAGTACTGAATTTCTGAATTGGGTCAAAGACATGGGTTGCGACACTCACCTGATAACCCCTGAAATGCACCAGTCCAACGGGCAGGTGGAGCGATATTGCCGCACAGTGCTTAACATGGTGCGTATTGAGTGCAACCATCGACAACAAAAGTGGCCGAGTGTTATGTGGAAACTGCAGTTGATTCTCAATATCACAAAACAAAGAACAACTCGGCATTCAGCTTTGAACCTATTGATAGGTATTGATGCTGCGACACCACTCATTCGTAGTTTGGTTCGCGATGTGGCCTTTGAAGGTTCCAGCCCTAATCGTGAAGCTCTTCGCGAAATGAGTCGTCCAAGAGCATCTGAACGTCTCCGTGCAAATCAAGAACGTCAGGATGACTATGTTAATCAAGGGAGAAAGCCACCCCGTGTTTTTAATTTGAATTCCTTAGTTTTTGTGAGAAAACAGGCACAATCTACTGGAAAGCTGGATTCGTGCATGCGAGGGCCGTATCGTGTGGCGAAGGTACTCCCACACGGTCGCTATGAGTTGCATCTTGTGGCTGGCTCGTACGGCAAGACAACCCAAGCAGCCGCGGAATACATGATCCCGTGGCATGGGGAATGGACTCCCGATGTGTGTTCTGCTTTCTTTAATGGTGAGTGATATGTTTTTGTATAATGTGTTAAAGTAGTGAGTTTTGCTTATTTTTATGAAAGCAATAAATACACTTTCACTTTATCTGACTTATTTGATATCATTGTTTGTAAAAGAGGTTTATATTAAACTCATAAGTGCTTTCTTGTTGGGATTCCTTGTTGGGATTGATAATACTAGATGATGTTAAAGGGAAGTCGAGTCTTGCAATTTGAAATAGGCCTCTGTCTTGGAGCGCATCGGACATGCTATCTCAAATTGACGGATACACTTCAAGTGAGGTACGGTTTCATGTTATTGGATGGGCCTCTGTCTTGGAGTGAATCGGACATGCTACCTAGTATATGGAACATACCTTGGGAACAGCTCACGAAGGGATACTGTCTTGGAGTAGCCTTATCGGACCTATGGTCTTGGAGTGGTGTTCTCGGTCATGTTATCCCGGAGCTGTGGTACATATGTATTCAGGCCACAGGTTGGTCTCTAACTATTGTGTTCAGTGGGAAAAAGTGCTTGTTGATAAGCATCTCGATGATCGGGATTGGTTTGAGACATGCTTGTATGTAAACCGATTTACACACGCAAAGTTATGCCTCAAGTAGGTCTCTAACGAGTCGTGAGGTGGCGATCTTCCGACAAGTCCCGCCCCGGGTGGTCGGTTTAGGTATTTGTATGTTTCACTCCTATTGTGTGTAGGCTAAGCCAGGCTAGCCCAAAGTCATTTGCTTTTGAGACGAGTGGTGTTGAAAAGAGCTTGTTCATCAACAGCAATTTTGTTAACAGAAGCTGTTCTGTTTTCTTACAAAGTTGATCTCCTGCGGGCTGTTTATTTCTTTTGCAGAATCAGACAACGATAACGAGGAGTCTGAACAGGCTATCGACCAGGAACCAGAACCTTGCAATTCTGGCATGCAGCAGGTGGAGATACCTATCGGCACTTTATCTGCAGGCAGTGAAGACTCAGCCAGACCTTTCATGCCAACATTGGACACGGATCTTCAAAGCTAGAAGATGAAGGAGCCCGAGGACGGTCTCCTGTCAGGAAAGGCCGTGTAGAAGATGGAAGAGATTAGGAGGGGGAAGACCTATATAAGGCGGCGCAGAACTAGCACCGGTCTCTTTTCGCTTGGAGTCGTCGTGGGAACAACATCGTGAGAACGTCACTCTGTCGGTATATTTTTCATTTGTGTGTATTGCTTATTTTGTTAATTCCTTTGTTGTGTTATTTTTGTTAGAATTATATTTTTCGTTTGGTTAGTTTGATTATTTGGTTTTTAATATTAAATTGTGGTCAGTTGATTTTGTCTATTTGAATTCATTTCCTGTAGGTAGTTACATAATTATTTTTAAAAAAAGTCACTTCTGGTCTAATTTCCAAGAGTATATAATCATTCTGGTAACACTTAAAGCTGTCATCAATGGTGTTGTTGCGGCATTTTCGACTTCATCAAGATTTAGCTATGGTTCTTTTTATTTTTGACGGGATAAATATTTACGCATCTATCATTTTTTGGTGGAAGCTGGCCTAGAAAAACCTCATTGGTTAGGATAAATAGTTTGTATTGCCAATAATTAGCCATGGAACCTATACTCGTTCGTTTTCGTCCGTTCTTCTACCTTTTACCTAATGAATAACTCGATTCCTGCCTGGCTATTCATAACGCTTCGATTCGCTCGATTTCGTAATGTCAAAAAAAGATAGACATGACTTTTCGAATCGAAAATCGAATCGAAGCGTTGTGAATAAGGGGCCTGGATTACCAAATTCTGCCTAATTTTCAGTGAGGATATGGTATTATGTTTTCTCTTAAATAACCTTACTTTGATTTAGTTAACACCTGGGCCTAAGACAGAATGGGGCCGAACCTTTCTACTTTAATCAAAATCTGTTCAGCCGTCAAACTCGACGCCGAATCGACTTACGTTGTAGTGTATGTTAGTAAGTATCATTAGTATTAATAATAATAATATATCATTTAATTCAGGTAACAAAAGACCCATATCATTTATACCTTACAGACTAACATACATATTTATATAAACTACAAAAACCTAAATAAACTATTGTACACGAAGAGGCGGCGTCATGTTGCGCTGCGTGGTGTCGCGTAGCCTTCCGCGGAATCGCCGATACATGACACCCTTCGGCCAAAACTCTTCCTTGAGGAAGGTCTCAATATGATGAGTCGGAACTCGCAGCACGAACGACTTAAAATTCGTGTTGTGTCGCGACTCCAAGTTCTCGACCCTCAAGGTCCAGCTGGTCTTCGCTCGGACATACTCCACGATCTCCTCAACCTTCGTGGTGTGATGTAGCCGGGACACATAGAGCTGCGTCGTTGGTATCGCCGGACGCAGCATATTGGGTCCTGCCAGCGCGGTCCCGCACTGGTTCCGACTAGGAGGCTTCTTCCTCTTCTTCTTCCTCTCCACCTTCACGAAGCCATCCTTGTCACACGTGGCCGTTGCTGGGCCATGCTGTTTCGAACCTCTGTTGGCAGGTTCACAGCAGCTCTTATTTTCCCCCTTCTTCATCTGCGATGCAGGTTTGTGCGTGGCGACAATAGCAGCGTAGGCACGTTTAGGGGTCGACGTACCTACACAAGTCACTGCCTCGACCGGCACCGAGTCAGCAACTTCGGCGGCGCATGTTGCAGCGCGTGCGATAGCAGCGGGTGACGCAGTGGAGCTCGCCGACTCAAAACTGCCGACGCTAGCGTTTCTCGTTCCGCAACGTGTGTTCACGTTGGTGGCATCAGGCGACCTATTTACCTTAAGAGGGCCCTTCCCGGCTCGCCTATCGTCAACGCGAGCATGGTTGAAAAGTTTGTTCTTTCATCCAGAGCCACAGCGGTGGTATTGTTACGACCTGGGTATGGGATAAATTAATAACTACCGAAGAAGCAACAAATAACTTTTATAATCACAAAACACTTAATCACAAGTACACTACTGATCACTATTCACTTAGATATCGCACTTACTAGTTCACTTCGATTCGCTTCGTACTGTAGCCAAAATAAGACTGCCTGCTCCCGCAAACACGTTGACTATTTATGTGGCGATCGAACGTTCGAGAAATATCCACGACTTCCTAGAATCTTCTAGACAATTGCACAACTTGTACAGAGGAAAGAAGTAGGTACTTTATGCCCTCGGCGTACGGTCGAAATTACAATGATGTTCTTTTGTAGGTAGTTTGCGAATTTGTACCTACATCATTCGGGACTCGTTTTACCTACCTACCTACTACCTACCTACTATTAGGTACCTACTACCGTAACTGTAGGTAAGTACGGGTACGACGTAACACTGCCCCTTCCTTAGACATGCTCGTCCCGAGCATCATTAGCCCCGTAGTATCGCGCTAATCTGTCTACATGGACAATCTTAGGCGCACCTCGTGGACCCTTCTGAATTCGGTAGGTGACATCGTTGATCCTAGTCACAACTCGGTATGGTCCATCCCATTTTGTTTGCAATTTCGGAGACTTCCCCTTGCTCCGTACTGGGTTATGCAACTACACCAGTGAACTCTCGTCGAAACCCTTACTATTTGCTTTCCGGTCATAACGGGTCTTCATCTTCTCAAACATCTGTTGGCCGGATTGTCTGATATGCTCATAAACATCATTCAATTGGTTACGCAAGTCCTTTGCATAATCTGTTACACTACGTGGAGCATCAGGGGGAATTCCAGTGATTAAATCAGCACTTTCAGTCAATCAGCAAAGTTCGCGAAGGCTGGCGTCACAGTAGTACTTTCGTGGACTGCGCTGCGGTAGGACAGAAGAAACGGCTGAATGTGCTTGTCCCAATCTCGTTGTCTGCTTTCCACGACTTTTGCCAGATATCTCTCCAATGTTTGGTTGAATCGTTCCACCATTCCATCAGATTGTGGGTGGTAAGAGGTGGTTCTGGTTTTGTGGGTACCCATTAATCGACAAGTCTCCTGAAATACTTGCGATTTAAAATTCCTTATATGCTATGTATTTCTAAGGGTACTCCAAAACGACAGAAGACTTCCTGAACTAATTTATCTGCGCCAGTTGTAGCTTCTTGGTTAGGAATGGCAAAGACTTCTGGCCACTTTGTGAAGTAATCCATGACCACCAGGAAGTACTTGTTTCCGCTATCACTTTCTGGAAATGGTCCCGCAACGTCTAGTGCTATCCGTTCCCAAGGGGCTCCAACGTTGTACACTTTTAATGCACCTCTACTGCGTGTGTGGGGTCCTTTCACGGCCGCACAACTGGTACATTTGCGACACCAGTCCTCCACATCATCTCGACAGTGGATCCTGTAAAAGCGTTCTCGAATTTTCAGTAGAGTCCTTTTCACCCCCATATGTCCTCCTGAACATCCATCATGGTAGAGCCGTAGAACATCCGGTACCTTAGCTTTAGGTACAATCATTTGTAGATGACAGCTGTCCCCTCGAGTGTTTTCCCATTTACATCACAAGACTCCATCCTGGATCACCAAGCTGTTCCATTGTGCCCAATAACTCTTCGTGATGGAACTCATTGCAGCCACATCACTCCACTTGGGTTTAGGAGCACCAGCTTTGATCCACTCGAAGATCGGTTTGATGTCCGAATCATTTTGCTGAGCCTGCTGTAGTGTTTCCTTCCATTCATCGCTGAGATCCGTTCTTTTTTTTTTTTTTTCTTTTTAATATTTATTTGCTTAAAAACATGGTATTAAAAGATGGTCAAATACAAAAGAATACAAGAGCATACATGTTTTTGCTTTACAGTGATAAGCGTGCAAAATTTTCAAGACAATTATTTAACATTTACTGTCAAAGAAGTCTTTGACACTATAAAAACTACGACTACACAACCATTCATGCAATTTATCCTTAAATGAACCTACATTTAGCATTTTGAGGTTACTTGGTATCTTATTATATATACGCACACACATAGATATACAACTTTTATTATATTTAGCTAGTCTTGGAAGGCAATCCAGAACTAGCTTATGGGGGTCTCGTCGGTTACGAGGATATAAATCATCTGCATTAATAAACAATTCTTTATGCTTCCTCACAAACATACATGTTTCATATATGTAAAGAAACGGTAGCGGTAACAAGCCAAGCTTTTTAAATATCGGTCTACAGGATTCATCAGGTCGAAGCCCGGTAATTGCTCTAATGCATTTTTTTTTGTGCAATAAACGCTCTATTTTGATCTGTGCTATTACCCCACATTATCAAACCATAGCGGAGCACCGATTCGACGTATGCATGATATGACGTTATTGCAACTTATTTATTCGTTTGGAAACGGTATCAATATGTGCTTTCCAGTTTATGTCTTGATCTAAAGTTACACCTAGAAATTTTGTTTGAGTTACTTCGTCAATTTTATGTATATTCATTTTAACATTGTATTTAGCATTATTAGATTTATTAAATTGTTTATAAACTGATTTTTTAAGATTTATTGATAAATTACCTTTATTTAGATATTCAATTAGTCTTTCAACAGTGTTATTAATATCAGTCTCATGATCGTCAATCGTATTATTTTTCCTATCAGTTGTTACAATAATAGAAATATCATCAGCAAATAATATACATTTATATTAATAATGGAATTTATGTACAAAAGGAATCTTCGAGCTTCTAAAAACCTAATTCTTCAAATTCCCTCTCACCGTACTGGTTTTATGTCCTCTTCTTATGCTATCTCATCTTTAAAACTCTGGAACGCAAATTGGCTTTCAAAAGAGCAGTTCGGAAGTTCTATTTAAAGTCAGTCTAAATTACTTTCTAGTCATTACTAGTGTCGTAGTAATTTTTATAAGGTTTCGGACTATTTGTATGTATTTTAGTATATATTAGTTTATTTTAGCATAAATATTTTATGTATTAGTATTTATGTACCCATTTATGGTTTTTAATTGATGCTTGCAAAATGGTATTTTTCTTATTTATTTTTGTTGTACTCTATCACAATGCTATCCTATTTGACCGAAAGGTTGACTGGTAGAGAATGCCTTGTGGCATTAAGTCCGCCTATGTACCACCCTTGTACATGAAGTTTAAATAAATAATAAAATTAGTCCTAACACACTTCCTTGAGGGACGCCATATTTGTTGTACTTGAGTTCGGATAAGTGTGGTATCATGTCGTTATTTCTATCTACCTTTGTAATGATAACTCGCTGTCGTCTGTTATTAAGGTATGACGATATCCACTGAAGAACTATGCCTCTAATTCCAATTGCCTCCAGTTTTTGTAGTAACAGGTCATGAGACACTAGGTCAAAGGCTTTAGATAAATCAAAGAACAAGCCTGTAGTAAGACGGTGTTGATTAATATTCGTCATTATATTTTTTATAAGAGCGAAAATAGATAGTGTTGTAGATTTGTTTTTTTGGAAGCCGAACTGTTCTTTCTTGATTACGTAATTTTTTTTACAAAATTCGATCAATCTTTTGTACATGCACTTCTCTAATATCTTTGACAAAATAGGTATTAATGTTATTGGGCGATAATTATTGACATCAGATTGTTCTCCTTTTTTAAAAAGTGGTTTAACAATTGATTTTTAATGCTTCCGGAAAAGTATTTTAATTACACTTAGCTCAATAGTGCATGCTTTTATAATTTTCGTATTAATTTCATCGTATCCTTCAGAATTTGAGTTTTTCAATGATATTATCTCTGTTCTAACTTCATTTTCAGACACTGGTTTTAGGAACATCGAATGAGCTGTTGAATTTTTCTTAGGGCTTGTATTGATCCGTATTAGAAGTATGCGCCATATTAATGTAATGGTTATTGAAGGCCGTCGCTATTTCTATAGGATCCGTGACTACTGTGTTATCAATTTGAATATGATCTATACTGTCTTTGAAGTTATTGTTCTTGATTTCGTCCTTAATTACTTTCCATACTGCTTTGCATTTGTTTTCATTTTCATTTATAAACTTAATATTTGCGTTTTTTCTCGATGTGTAGATACATTTCTGTAAGATTTTTGAATATTGCATATATTTAGTTTTATTTCCTATATTTTTATTTTTATAATATTGAAAGCGTAGATACCGTTTTGTTTTACAACTTTGTTTCAATCCTTTGCTTGTCCAGTTTTGTTTCTTTTGATTAGTGTTAACTTTTACTTTAATTTTCGGGAAGCACAAATTATAGAAAAGGCACAATAGTTCGTGAAAATAACTGAATGCTAAATCTATATTGTTTTCCGCGTAAGTTTCTGACCAGAACACGTTTTGTAAACATTCCTTAAACTTCTGAATATTATTCAAGTTGAAGTCTCTTTTGTAGATATAGTATGCTGCTTGTTTTATTTGTATCTTAGCGTCCTCACGGGCACCACTTCCTTTAACCCCTGTCTGGGACTGTGCTTACGATCTTCAGGCAAAGGTCTTCTTGACAGATCATTTGTGTTGCTGTGGTTTCTCCATTGTTGCTTGGCAGTCATTTCAGCCGCTTTTCCTTGCAGAGATTGATCTTCTCTCGGTATGCTTCGCTTTTTACAGTTTGACCGGAGGTGACCCCTTTCTCCACAATTGTAACACTTAGGACTGTACCCTTGCGGGTGGTCGCGTACAGGTGATGCTACAACCTCCCTGACGCGGTGCGTTCGGTGGTCCTGCCTCACTGCCTCTACTTCTAAGGCATGGGCCAAGGCGTCTTTCAGCGTCTCATGGTGCCCAAGTCTCACAGCGGCTCTAACTTCCAAGTCACGTATTCCATCAACGAACGCTTGTACCAGATTCCCATCGATAAGTGCAGGGGCAGACTGGTATGCTTTTCGAACCAGCTTTTCAACTTCGAGGGCCCACTGCTGCAGGTTCTCGGCACTACGTTGAACACGATCCTTCAACTTAGCACGAAATACGTGCTCCAGGTGCGCATCGCCGTATCTGGACTCTAACGCCTCCAGCAGCTGCTCGTAGGTTACATCCTTGCCGAGCGCCTGAAGAATGTTTAGGGCCTGGTCTCGGAGGCCCAAGGTGAGCGCGGTCATGGCTTGCGGTTTTGTCCATCCATTCGCCTTCATAACGGCCTCAAATTGAATTTTATAAGCCGACCACGAAGATGTTCCATCGAATGGAGGCACCTTAAAACCCCGCGCTGAAGGTGCAGCAACTACTGAAGCCACAGTCACGTCTCCAGTCTTTAGTTCTCCCAAAGCCTTCTTCACCCCAGCGATCTGAACTTCGGCCTCTGAGATGCGATTCTCGTGCTGGTGAACCTGATCCTTCATCACCTTGAGATGTTTGCCAAAAGTTGCATGAAGATCCTTTATGAGGAGCATCTGTTCTTCTTGGCGGCGGACCTGCTCCTCTTTATCTCGCTGCAACTGCTCTTCCAACCGGCGAGCCTGCTCCTCTTGATGGCGAGCCTGCTCCTCCTTATCCCGCTGCAACTGCTCCTTTAACTGGCGAGCCTGCTCCTCTAGACGGCGAGCCAGCTCCTCTTGATGGCGAGCCTGCTCCTCCTTATCTCGCTGCAACTGCTCCTGTAACTGGTGAGCCTGCTCCTCTAGACGGCGAGCCTGCTCCTTTTGATGGCGAGCCTGCTCCTCCTTATCTCGCTGCAACTGCTCCTGTAACTGGCGAGCCTGCTCCTCTTGACGGCGAGCCTGCTCCTCTTGATGGCGAGCCTGCTCCTCCTTATCTCGCTGGAACTGCTCTTGTAACTGGCGAGCCTGCTCCTCTTGACGGCGAGCCTGCTCCTCTTGACGGCGAGCCTGCTCCTGCAGTAGCGCCATTAAAGCTGACAAGTCTGGCGCCACTGATGCTGGAGAAACTCCGGATGGGCCAGCGACTGGCACTGACGTAGGCTGGACACCACCCGATGTCTGTGTAGGAGAATTTCCAAACCGCCTTTGGTCCATGTCCTGCTGTCGCTGACTCCTGGTACGGATACCGTCCGTGTCGTCCTTAGGTAGAATTGGCATAATTTATCCCTCACTTCTGACACCAAATTGTTACGAGCTGGGTATGGGATAAATTAATAACTACCGAAGAAGCAACAAATAACTTTTATAATCAAAACACATAAAACTTAATCACAAGTACACTACTGATCACTATTCACTTAGATATCGCACTTACTAGTTCACTTCGATTCGCTTCGTACTGTAGCCAAAATAAGACTGCCTGCTCCCGCAAACACGTTGACTATTTATGTGGCGATCGAACGTTCGAGAAATATCCACGACTTCCTAGAATCTTCTAGACAATTGCACAACTTGTACCTCTGTACAAGTTGTGCAATTGTCTAGAAGATTCTAGGAAGTTCCTCTGAAAGAAGTAGGTACTTTATGCCCTCGGCGTACGGTCGAAATTACAATGATGTTCTTTTGTAGGTAGTTTGCGAATTTGTACCTACATCATTTGGGACTCGTTTTACCTACCTACCTATTATTAGGTACCTACTACCGTAACTGTAGGTAAGTACGGGTACGATGTAACAGTATTCTTTCAACTCCCCTGTCTTACCTAGCCCCGACCCCGCACTACTCGTCACCCGCGCACCTCATACCGCCTAACGCGAGGACATTGAACGCAAAATAATGTTCGAAAAATTATAAACTTGTTTCAGGAAATACGTGCTTTTGAATAAGTCTTAGATTTTTTTGAAATAAATATTTGTCATTTAGAATCTCCACTACATTGGCAAGGCTTCTATCTGAATATTTTCTTTACTTTTACAATTTATGAGTACGTTACTCGTATGAACGGCCAAAGTTGAGGTAAAATTTGTGCAAAACAGCAATTTTTGGAGGCTCATACTGAATTTGTTTCTACAAATTTTTATTTTTTGCTTCGATAGAAGATTAGATATAGGGCACAAGATACCTTTCAGTGCAAAAAAATTAAAGATATATGTGTAACAACTGCATAATCACGCACGAGCGTTTGTTAAAATTCTCGCGAAATGTATGGCGGGTTGGCCGCTCTTCTTCACTTCGGCACGTAGGTCACCAACGATGTTATTCGACGCCTCCAACTTGGAATGCACCTCGACCAGGCTTGCCTTTTGTATTATCGTGTAAGTGTGTGTAACGATACCTTATTTAGGTTTAGCCAAGTAAGCAATATACTAAGATCATATACGCTGTATCTATGTGAAAGGAGAATAAATCAAGACTTTATGCAGAGCGGATGTCTTTCATTTACCACGACACTTCATGGCGACCCTGCCATTCAAGGTCACATCGCGAGTGAAATTTGGGCAATTTTTGGACATTATTATAAAATAATTGGTTTTGTGTCGTAAATCATGGGGACGACTCAAACGAAAGAAGAGACGATCATCGCACAGACGGCTGCTGGTAATGGTAAAAATGGTGCGACAACCAAGCTGGGCTGCTCCAGTGACAGTACGATCAATATCCTTCTCACCCTGATCACAATCGTCTTACTGGCAGCGGCATCCTATGCTATTTGTTATTATTACCTACAAGAAGATGCATGTCAAATAGATGGAGAGGCAGATGAACCGCAGGTCCTTACGTCGCAGGCAGACCTCAGTGTATTTCAAGTAATACGCTCCCCGTGATGATGTGGCGGGTATACCCGTGTAAGTGAAAAAAAAACAGACATTACCAAAAATTAAAGTGCCGCGTACGGTATAGTGCTTTGAAAGAGACTACATAGTGTTAACAACAGATAAAAACAATAATAAACTATCGTGAAAACTTTTAACTGATAAAATCATCTAGTGATGCTCCTAACGGCATATAATATTATTAACTTTACGTCTTATGAACAAGAAATTGCGTGTAAAATGCATAATAAATTGTGTAATTGCAAGTAAGTAATTAGAATACTTACAATTTTATTGTTCGAATCATAAATAAATCTTCATAAATCGTGCACGGCGACTCACCGAATCCGATACCCCGCGCCCTATAATGAATGTTTTCGCATTGCTTTCTATGTTTGGAAGACAGATCGAAGAATTGAAGTGAAGATAATTTAGTTGCTATGATGATGTCTTTACATTCCTTTATGTTTTATTAATAGATTATAGCCGATGATTTTATTAGAATATTGAAGATTTGGTGGACATTAGTAAATATTTAATAAGGAAAGGACAAGCTAGATTTACGGGTTCTATAGCGATAAATAAGTTAGAAGAGGCTAAGAATTTATTTAGTGAAGCGCAATTATTATATTCTAAGTTATCGCCTGATTTAAAACCCGAATTAGTGACGCAATTTTATTGTCCACCACCTTTGATAATATTAAGAGCGTATTCTCATATAGAGAGATAAGTCAATTGTGTACTCCTCCTAGTGAAATAAAATTTGTAAAAATGGAATTTGACATTCGAACGGCGTGTTACTTAATCCCCCTTATGGATGGTAAGGAGGACACCACGAAACGATTGATCGATGCAGTTGAAATGTATGCGGATATGTTAGACGATAAGGGAAAATTTAATAAAATTTGTAATTAAAGGTCGCCTATCTGAGAACACTAAGCTTCGTTTGTCGAATAGCTATGACACCGTTTCTAATTTAATACAGGATTTAAGGAAACATTTATTAACTACAGAATCTTTTACCGCTATTTAGTCCCGCCTCCAAAATATTGTTACGTCGTACCCGTACGTACCTACAATTACGGTAGTAGGTAAAAGTAGGTAGGTAGTAGTAGGTAGGTAGAACGAGTCTCGAATAATGTAGGTACAAATTCGCAAACTACCTACAAAAGAACATCAGGACCATCACCGTACGCCGAGGGCATAAAGTACCTACTTCTTTCCTTGGTACAAGTTGTGGAAGTTTCTCGAAGGACAATGACCCACTATGGAACTGTCTAGAGGATTCTAGGTAGTTGTGGATCTTTCTCGAACGTTCGGTCGCCATATAAATAGTCGACGTGTTTGCGGGAGCAGTCATGTGTGCCATCTACAGTGCTGCACGCGGCTACTAGAGGAAGTTTTCGGTAAAGTGAACCAAGTTGGGGGTACTTGCCGAAAACTTCCGCTCGCGCGGATCGCAACCACCTTCGCTTTCCCTGTGTTCGCGCAAGTGCTCAGCACCGGTGCGAGCACAGGGGGAGTCACCGACGCTGCCCGGTGCCTGTGGGCACTGCCTGCGATCGCGAGCCCACTGCCCGAAGAAGCTCAACCACCAAGATGTCCGGCGCCCGTGACTCGAGCGGTTACGGCGACGCCGAATACGAGGCCCGTCTCTGGGCGCTGGAGCGGACGGTGCCGAATATCGGCTTCGTGCTGCCCGAGCCAGCGCCGCCCGGTCCCCCCCCCCCTCGTAGTGAGGAGAGGAAGACGACCGGCAGGAAGAGATCCGCCGCCTCCAGGCGGAAGAAGAAATCGTCCGAAGCCCGGGCGGAGAGGGAAGGGGACGGGGCGAGTCGAGGCGCGGCTGCCGATGCGTGCGGCCCGTCGACGTCGCCGGCGCCTGCGCGTGCTGCGCCGGCGCCACCGCCGAGACGAGCGCACGCCGAGTCAGTGCGCCCGGCCGCGCCCCGCCCGGTTCCATCTCAGACACCCGCCCCCCCACTGCTGCCGTGAACACCGGCCGCGCGCCACAACTGCGCGCCGCTGCACCCACGCATGTGGTTGAGCGCAATCCCGCGCCACCCGTGCAAGAGCCCGCGATTCCGTGGCGCGCGCCCGCGCCCGTGTCGCCCACACCGCTGCCACGCACCTTACTGGCCGCCACGGCTGCACGCCCCGCCGCGTCGACTGCTCCCTCCGGGGCCGCGTCCGTGGCGAGGCTCTCCAACCGGGACCCTAGGCTGGCACCGGGAGCGCGCCAGGCTCTACTGGCGCCCCAAGTGCCCGCATCGCCGGCGCCCCCTCGTGCCTCGGCCTACGACTCACCAGCAGAACGGTCGGCATGCTCGTCGCGAGCCGGCTCGAGCATGTCGCTCGCGTCTGCGAGGTCGGATGATTCGGGGCCGAGTGCGCAAGGGAGGCGCACACCAAGACCAGCACCATCGCCGTCGAGGGGTTATGGCTCCGACTTTCGGCCGGAGTCACGACCCCAGAGACGGCGCCGCAGCACGGACGAGTCCGAGGAGGAGGCGAAGAGGTATTGTCTCGACCCGCCCCCGCGGCGCGACCACGCGCCGCCACGGGGAGGTCAGGTCGATATCGGGTCGCCTACCTACGCGGAGGCCACCTGCCGCACGCCTCCCCCCTCACCAGTACCGACGCCGACAAATGCAGGGACGCAGCATGGGGTGAGTGTAGACAACGCTGTCTCTCCCTCACAGCTTGCGGCCCCCCGAGACACGGCCGCCACGCAGCCCAAGCCAAAGTCGCAGAAGCGGCCGAGGTATCCTCCGCTAACGGTGGAAAGGCTGCCAGGATGGGCCGCTCACTTCAGGGCCCTCAAAGAAGAGCTGGGTCACCCCCCCAGTGCCCAACCATTTGGCACTGGAATTCGGTTCACTCCGGAGAGTGAACTCGAATATAGGGTGGTCCAGCGCTATTTGACTGGTCTAGAGAAGAAGGACGGCACGTCATGGTTCGCCTACTCGCTGCCGGCGGAGAGAAGCTGCAAGGTGGCCATCAGGGGGCTGCCCGTAGACACCACTCCACAGGAGATCGAGGAGGAGCTCCGCGCGTTGGGATACGAGCCGGAGTACGTTCGCCACATCAAGGCGAGCCAGGGACGACCCGGCTGCGTGTTCCACGCCGTACTCAAGAGGACGCCCGACGTACGCAGGATCTTTGACACCTCCGTGTTTTTATACATGAGAGGTGTCAAGATAGAAGCCTGGCGGGGCAAGCGTGGGCCCGCCCAGTGCCACCGGTGCCAGAAGTGGAGGCACTCTTCACACCACTGCCACCGGCCGCTCGCCTGTGTCCGCTGCGGAGAGGGGCACTCAGCGCGGGACTGCCCCCGCCCACGTGACGCACCAGCTACGTGCGCCAACTGCGGGGGCGAGCATCCCGCCAATAACATTAAGTGCCCTTCTTTCCAGGCAGAGATAAGGGCAAACAGGCGAGCGGGCACAGTCGCCGCCATTACCGCCTCACGCCGACCGGCAACGGTCCCCGAGGGGCCAACAGACGTGGCCACCACAGAGGCCCAAGGTGAGTCGCTGATGGCGGCGGCCAACGGGCCCACCAACAGGGGAGAAGCTCCCCCCTCCTCGAAGCGGCGGAGGGGAAAGAAGAGGAAGCGGAGGGGCAAGGGTAAAGCACCCGCGCCCCCCACCGCACCTGAGGGAGAACAACCGGGCGACCAGCCTCCGACCCTGGAGCGGGCTGTGACTCCGGCTGCAGCTCCAATGCAGCCCGAGACAGAGGAGACCGTTGGGCCGACAGCTGACGCCAGCATGGCGCGGCCCCCGGCCCAACCACAAAAATCCCGTGCCAACAAAGGCACCACCAGCGCCGGCCCAGCTGCCGGCTCGGAAGCCGAAAAGAAAGAGTTCACAGCCCGCGCCATCCAGCTGCTGATGGACCTAATTGGTGCCATCAGGCAGGGTCAGGACGTGGAACTGGTCGTCCTTGACGGCCTAGCTGCGTTACTCTCCTTGTACAGTGGATAGACCGTCAAGGATGACTCAGGAGCGTCCGCGACCGGCAATGCATGGTCGCCCCCCCTCCGCCGCCTTCACCACCGGATTGACCCAGGTGAGCTGTTCCTCGTTACACGCAGCTTACCTGCACAATATGACTCTACACACATTACGCACACCCAGCTGCGCGACTTGTTCTAAGTTAATATAGGCAGGGCGCGCAGCTATGACCACACATGCACTCCTCTACAAGCACGTAGACACACGCGGGGACGCGGCCCTCGGGCCCGCGGAAAACGCATACATGGGCGGTGTTACACATACAATACCGCCCACACACACACGTCGTTTCCGCCTGGCCGGCTAGCTCTGGTTAGTGGGGCGGGCGGGAATCACACATCCACTGTAGGTGCGCTGTAAGTCGGTGCCTCTGTCGCTGGTTGTCCCCCGCTGGGCCTCCCTCGGGTAACCGGGGGTCTCACCCGGCGGAGACAGACCGCCGGGGCACTGTGAAGAAAGCAGCGCTGTGCAACAGCGCTGTGGCGCGCCTACAGGACACATACAGCAGCCACACACATGGGCGCATAATGCGCCCAACCAACCACTGGACAATGAGTCCAACACAAGGACGGGTCCGTCTCAACGGACCGAGGTATAGCCGCCGCGGTCAGAGGGCATAGCCCTGATACCGCCTGCCGCGCCCCCTGGCTGGGGCGCAGCGAATTCCAATTGTATTGGAGCAGTCAGTCTGATTTTGGCTACACCACGAAGCGAATCGAAGCGAACTAGAAGTGCGATATCTAAGCGAATAGTGATCAGTAGTGTATTTGTGATTAAGTTTTAAGTGTTTTGTGATTATTAAAGTTATTTGTTGTTCAATCAGTAGTAATTAATTTATCCCATACCCAGCTCGTAATAATATGAACCAAGGTTTTAGGTCAATTGACGAGTATGGTTCTAAATTAGAACAACTTTTACCGATTTAACCATCTCACAGGCAAAAGGAGATTCGTCAAAATTCGCGATACTAAAGCCATTAAATGAAAAAATGGCAATTAGGAAATTTTCAGATGGGTTGAGAAATTCAAGACTAAGCACCATCGTGGCCGCTCGCAACTATGGTAATCTCAAGGACGCCATACAAGGTGCTAAGGACGAGGATGTATCAACGCCTTCTACGTCCTCTAAGCCGGACGTCATGCAGTATTCGAGAAGAGGTCAAGGTAAGTATACACCTTCAGGACTAAGGGGTCAAGGTAAACGTGGTCGCAATTATGGTTCTTTTAATAATTATAATGGCCGTGGTTACGGAAGATCATTTCAAAGTACTAACCGCGGTAGAAACTTCCCACAGGCGAATTATAACAAGGCCGATATGACCATCGTGGTAACAGGCGAGAGAAAAATTACAGCCGTAATGATGTTTTTTCAACGCAACCCATACAATCTGTGCAAGTATCGGCGCAAGAGGTCGTTTCCCAAAATTCTAATGAAAATGACAGTTCCCAAATTTTTATAATAAGCTGTTTTTTCGATTTTATTAATTATATTTTGGCTTGTAAGGGACAATGGCAATTTGTGTCATTTTATTGTAATAACAGAAAATATTCATTTTTAGTCGATACAGGTGCGTCAATATCTATTATTAAGAAAAAATCATTTCCCGATTAGTTGCTCATAATTATGTAATTATATCACTACTTACTATAAACGGCATAGGAGGACAGATCAACTCTTTGGGAAATCTCCTTGAAAAACCTTGAAACTTGTTGCAGAAAATTATCAATTAAAACGTCTTCATAGGGGACTTAAAACTTCGTGTAGTAATTTCAGTAGAGTATTGTCAATAGTCTGAATATGGTCTGAAGTATGACAAATGTTTAATTTATCTCGATGATTTAATTATTTTTGGACGAAACCTAAATTCATATACTAAAAATTTGATAGATGTACTCGAAACGTCACGAAATATAAACTTAAAACTAAATCCGGACAAATGCCAATTTAAAAAAAAAGGAAATATTGTATCTTGGACATTTAGTTTCTGCTGATGGAGTATTACCAGATCCAGAAGAAACAAAATACAAAATTACAAAATTACTACTATTATTACTTTTTATTTTTATTTTTTTACAAAATTACTTTATACCCAAAAACGTAGAAGAAGTGAAACGATTTGTAGCTTTCTGCAATTACTATCGTAAATTTGTACCATCGTTTGCCGGGATAACATTATCTTTAAATCGGTTGTGCAGAAAGAATGTAATTTTTTATTGGACAGCGGAATGTCAACACTCATTCGAGATCTTAAAACAAAAGTTAATTACCACTCAGCACCCAGCGTAGAATAGAACCAACCCATTACACTCACGGGTGTCGTATAAGGCGACTAATGTCTGAGGCAGAACACCTTGCGCCTCCGTAGACCAGAGAATGGGCAGCAGCGTTTTCTGTTAGTCTTTCATCACTGCGATCTCCAATCCGCCTGCCAAGCGTGGAGATTACGGCAAATTCCTCCCATCAAGGGAGAGGCTTATGTCCAGCAGTGGACGTTATGGGCTGTTGTAGTAGTAGTTGTAGTACCCAGCGTAGCGTTAGCGTTCAGTACCCAGATTTCTCAGAATCTAACGAATTTATTTTACATCAACATACATCAGGTGTAGCTATTGGTGCAGTTTTGTGTAACAAAGACCTTAGACCCGTAGCATATACAAGTAGACCATTAAATAAGGCAGAACTAAACTACCCTACCATACAAAAAGAACTTACTGCTATAGTCTGGGCAGTAAAGTACTTTAGGCCGTATTTATTCGGTAGGCATTTCACTATAATGACAGATCATAAACCTCTCATTTATTTGCTTGGCATGAAAGATCCCTCTAGCAGGCTGTTGAAGTTTCGCTTAGTTCTTGAGGAGTATGATTTTAGAATTTTGCATGTGCAAGGTAAGGATAATGTAGTCGCGGATGCATTATCCAGAATATATGTGACTTCCAGTGAATTAAAGATTATGAATGAGAAAATTTCGGAAATTAATGTTATGACTAGAGCACAAAAAAGGAGAATGGATGAGAAGAGTAAGAATGTATCACCGCCAATTAGTAAACCCACCTACGAAGGGTCTGATCAGCCTAGGGTCGTGGAGTTACTGAGGAAGCCGAGTGATGTCGTGGACATGATTTTGCTAGAGAAAGATAAAGTGGATAAATGTAGAAGAGATAATTTGATAAGCGCCGAAGACGAGCGTCTCGCTTACATCCCTAGTAAAATGAATAATAAACCTCAACTTTACATTTTCACATTTCTCGCGAGCCGAATTTGTGACTAAGTTAGAGAAGTTTAGCAATAAAATAAAAGTAAAAGAAGTATGCATAGTTAAAAATAATGAAAATGAAGTATTTATAAAAGGTTTGTGTAGTGAAATACAAACATTAAAAGATTGGACCGGTCCGAGAGTATGCATACCTACTAAGAGGAATAGAAAGAATAGACAACGATAAAGAGAAACAATACATTTTAAATGACTTTCATTTATTGCCCACCAGTGGACATGCTGGTATCCGCAGGATGACAAAAAACATCAAGAGACGATATTTCTGGCCAGGTATGGATAAAGATGTTCTTGATTTTGTAAAAAAAGTGTTCCACATATCAGCAGACTAAATATAGTAGGTACACAAAACTTTGTATGGCAATAGCCAACTGTGACGTCACTGTTTATTCAACTCAATGACTCAACTATTTATTGATTTCTAAGCAACTAAAAATCGAATTTGGCAATGAATTGAAAATAAATCGGGTTTTCAGGCCCAAAATAAAGTGTTTTTTTAGAGATAGGTGTCTTGGAATTATTGTTTTATGGTGTCATCTACCCTATAATACAAAATTTTATTTTGCGTTTTGGAATACCTAAAGTAATAGATAGAGGTTCAGAGTTTATTTCAAGCACTATGGTTGAAGTTTGCAAATTATTAATAATAAAAAAAATAATGTCAATAGCATACCACCATCAATCAATTGGTTCACAAGAAAATGCTGATAAGCATTTAGGCGCGTTTCTAAGGACTTATTCAGGCAAAAACGGCTATGACTGGTCACACTTGATACCGTTTTGGTGTTTCAGTTATAATAATACCGTCCACTCAGAGACGAAGTACACGCCCTTCGAACTCATTTTCGGCAGGTCGTGTAATATTCCTAATAATATTTAGAATTGTAATAGAATAGAACCTTTATAAAATATAACCCTAATGATTACTCTTAAGATTTAAGATATAGGCTACAGGTAGCGCTAAAGGAAGCAATACATATTTTGGTAAATAGTAAGGAAACTAGAAAATTAGCATATGCTAAGAAATGTAATCCAGTTACATAATAAAGACAATTTAGTTTTAGTCAAAAGTGAACGAACAAATAAATTGGATAATATTTTTAAAGGCCCTTATATTGTGTTAGAGGCCCTAATGTCAAAAATCTAAAACAAAATCAAAACGAATTGATTCATAAAGATTGGACTAAATTGTACCATAGATAATAGTTATAAATAGTATGTTTTAGTTTTTTTTTTGTTTTAATAACCTGATGTGAGAAAAAATAAACAAAAGCTCTTTTTTTTTCATTTTTCCCCCGGAGGTGTAGTGTACGTTAGTAAGTATCATTAGTATTATCGTGTAAGTGTGTGTAACTATACCTTGTTTAGGTTTAGCCAAGTAAGCAATATACTAAGATCATGTACGCTGTATCTATGTGAAAGGAAAAATCAAGTCTTGACTTTATCCAGAGCGGAATGTCTTTCATTTACCACGACACTTCAACGTTTATAGGACTTACTTATTGCCTTGTTGAAGTTACTACTACTGCTTGATTTTTTGTCGAGTCACTAATGTGCGAATACCTTAACGGTGCCAGTTACTGGTGTCAATTCTGTTATGCACAAACTAAACTTAATTTAGGCTATTGCTATCTTTTTCTCTCTAATAAAACGAAAAGAGACGGACGTAATTTAGAGCTGTCAATTTACTTGGAACTAACATTTCCATACAAATGAAGGGTGCGCGTAAAAACATGTTGACTAAAAGCACGGTGAAGCGCAAGGCATAAACTAGTTTGACATTTCTAAATTTAGTTAACGTATTAATTATTTTTAATTCATCAGCCTAAACACAAATCTTGAAGATCCTAACTTTAAAACTGTCGATTTTCTATACAAACTTTCAGCCCCTATTTAACTCCCTCAGGGGTTGAATTTCTAAAACTCCTTCCTTATTCCTTGTTTACATTATAAAGGAAACCTCTGTGCAAAATTTCAGCCTTCTAGGTTCAAGGGTTTGGGCTGGGCGTTGATGAGTCAGTCAGTCAGTCAGGCCTTGTATTTATATTTATATAAATAGCAATAACCTAAATTAAGTTTAGTTTGTGCACAACAGAATAGACACCATTCTCAAATTTACCCATTTTTCAAACTTATTCGCTATTTACTTACCTATGTATACGGGTGACCGTCACGTGTGTATAGTTGTCTTAAGCGTGACTGCTGAGCACGAGGTCCTGGGATCGTTTACAGGTTGGGCAAAGTGTCATTGGTCTTTTTATCAGGAACTCTTTAGAAGCAGCCACGGAGTCTGGATTTGTACCCAATTGATGGAAATGGGCTCGCCCCTATGACAAAGTTTTTTGCTATTTGCAGGTCCATTTCAAGCTGTATGTTGATGAAAATCGAGACCTTTCGCGGGCTCTCTAGTGCTTCCACCTCAAACATAACCCTTCAAAGTTGGGTCACCCGCTGGGGACCCAACATACCATACTCATACTAAACTACATACATAACTCGAAGAGGAATTGAGCAGGCTGCGATGGAGTATTGTGGGATTATCCGAAGTCCGAAGAGAGGAGGAGGTCACGATAATCCAGAAATCCGGCAACTTGCTCTATTTCCGTGAGGGTGACCGGCAGGCTCAGGGTGGTGTACAAGTCCCTTGTGAACAACGTGGTGAAGATCGAGAGTGTGTCGACCAGGGTGGCGTACCTTATACTCAGAATATCCTCAAGATATTCGCTGAAGGTCATACAGGTCTACGCCCCGACCTAGGCACACCCCGACGACGAAGTGGAGACCATGTCATGAAGATATTTCTAAGCCATGCATGGTTCCAAAACTCACTTCACCGTTATCATAGGGTACTTCAACGCGAAACTGGGCAAACGAGACGGGGATGAGCTGCAGGATGGGCAATTTTAAGTTGGACGTCGGAATCGCCGGGGTCACCAACTGGCTAGTTTTATGGAGAAGGAGGGCCTCTATATGATGAACTCCTTCAGAAAGCGTGAGGACAGGAAGTGGACCTGGCAGAGCCCAGATGGTGCAACTAGAAATGAGATTGACTTCATCATGTCAACCAAGAAGCAAATGTTCAATGATGTCTCGGTGATCGATTCGGTGAAAACCGGGAGCGATCACCGCATGGTAAGAGGCACATTAAACATCAATATCAAGCTTGAAAGGTGATGAAGTCTACGCTCCGTCCAGCACAGATCGAAATCCAAAACCCCGAGAGCTTTCAGCTTGAACTCCAGAACTGTTTCGAGAGCCTAGGAAGCTCAGTGGACGAATACAACGTGGGGTCGTGGAAACTGTCCATACTAAGTTCTTCAAGGGACCTCGTACAGATCATAAGACTCTCTGATCACACTCTCAGGGGTGCGATGTCAGAAGTCCTCCACGTGTGTCTGGCGGTTGCTGGTCCCTCTCGATACGTCTGGAGGGAAGAGCAGCTGCTGGGCCGGTGCACCCTGGGCGCGGCAGTATCCTTCTCCGGGGAATGAGAGGAAATGAGAATTTCCTTTTATCCCTCGGGGAGAGTTACTGCTGCGGCTAATTATTCTGACATGGGTGGGGTCCTGCCAGGACCACCGGTGCGTTCCTCTGCGTGACCCTCTATACAGCAGAGGGCATAGCAGAGGAGTGAGGGCGGGCTCGGTGTGCACTCACCCTGCCTCCGAGCAGACAGAGTAGGATGCGTCCTTCTTTGTCACCGTCAGTCTCGTAATCCCATTGTCGAAGTGCTGTGGATCATGTCTCTCAGCTTCGATAGGGACCGAGGGTCTTGGCTTAACCGCCCGGACTGCGAGGTAGAAAACCTCTATAAAAAGTTACCCCGAATCCCAAGCGGCGGCGCACCGCGAGGGGATGTATGGCTGACGGGTGTTCCCATGGAACGAATCAGTCGCTAGTGCTCACCCTCGCCAGGGTACCTGCAGACCCTCTGGCGAGTAATAAATACTCAAAATCTGCCCTTCTAGGTACAGGGGTCTCTGCCTAGATTGAGAATGTTTCCCCCACACTCGTGGGAACAATTATGGAAAAAAATACAAAACCCAAAAACACCGCCGGTAACGGCAAGGAAGAGGAGAGGAGGGATGCGGGGTCGGAGTCCGACCTCGTATCCAGCGATGCGAGCGCGGGAGGCTCAGAGAGCTCCCGCCGCGTGAGGGCCGGGACTGCTGCGGAGAACGGCAAGTTCTTCCGCAAGCGGTCCAGGAAGGATGGCGACCAAGCGTCATCATCCGGGGAGGAGGAGGCCTCGGCCAGAAAGATCCCCACCAACAAGCGTGGTGGGATCAGAGGCAGGGGGAGGGGGTTGTCTGCCTCCGAAAGGTCGGTGAGACTGGCCGAAGAGGAGCGCCACCCGGGCATGACTGCTCGCGGGTCTGGCGAAGAGGTGGGTGCACCTGGCCGCTCCGATGCGGAGCGTAAGGCCAGGTTCGCAAAGGAGGTGGAAGCCGCAATAAGGGGCGTGGCCTTGAAGGTGAAGACATCTTCAAAACTCAAGGCCATACCCGCGGCTTCCGCCTCCATCATGGCGGCTGCAGAGGCCAACTTTGCGGGGCCTTCCCCTCCTCCTCCTCCTCCGATAGGTGGAGAGGAGGTGGCTAAACTGCGGGTGGAGTTAGCCCGCCTGACGGCGGCCATGGAGGTTCTCCAAAAAGAGAACGCTAAGCTCCACGCAGACCTGGCCAGTCTACGTGAGGCTGGCTCCCGCACGGCACCTTCAAATAGGGGCCAGCAGCAGCAGCGACAAGCCCAGCCCATGCCGGTGGAGAACCAGGTCCTAAACTTGGTTCGGCAGGAGTTGGCTTCCTTCCAGGCGCGGTTTTCCGTCCTGGAGGGAATTGTTCTGCGCCCCACCCTGGGTGCAAACAGGGCAGCCGCAGGCCTAAGCACGGTGTCGTACGCGGCTGCTGCGGCTACCGCACCCGCGACGGGGCCGTCCAGCCAGCCCTCCGGCAGGGCTGTGGCGCCCCCCCCCCGAAAAGCCGGCTCCGGCGAAACCGGCGCCTAAAGGCGGCCAAAAAAGGGAAGGGCAAGGCAGCTGCACAAGTGGACACTGTGCCAACGCCAGTGCCTACGGCGAATGGGCCAGTGCCTGCGGCACGGCAGCTGCCGCCGCCACCACCGCCCCCCCAGCCCCCTACACCTCCCTCGGCTGAAGCCGGATGGCAGGTGGTCGGGGAGAAAAAGAAGGGGCGAAAGGCGGCCAAAAAGGCCCGGAATGAGGAGCGGCAGCGCCAGCATAGGGCGCGAAAGATCGCGGCTAGGCTCCGCGCCCCTCTTTTCCGCCTCCGGCTGTGTAATCACTACAGCCGGAGGCGGAAAAGAGGGGCGTGTCCTACCGCGACTTGCTGGCGAAGGCGAAAGAGACGGTGGATCTCGGAGAGCTCGGGATCACCGGGGGCCTCCGGCTTAAAGTTACCGCAACGGGGGCTCGCATGCTGGAGATCCCCGGAGAAACCAGTGGGTCGTCCGCTGACGCTCTAGCTGAAAAGCTCAGAGCGTCCTTGAACGCGGACGACGCCCGAGTGTCCAGGCCCGTCAGATGCGCAGACCTGCGCATCCTGGGTCTGGACGACTCGGTGACCAAGGAGGAGGTGGTGACCGCCGTCGCCAGGTCCGGTGGGTGCCCTGCTGAGCAGGTCAGGGCAGGCGCCCTACGTCCGGACCTCACGGGTATGCATACCGTTACGGTATGCTGCCCCGTAACGGCGGCCAAAACGATAGTGGAGGGCCGAAGGCTATTGGTGGGCTGGGTATCAGCGCAGGTGAAGCTGCTGGAGCCCAGACCTCTGAGGTGTTATCGCTGTCACGTGGGGCACCACGTGTCAGTACAGTGCGCCTCGGAGGTTGATCGCAGCGGCTTCTGTTTCCGCTGCAGCAAGCCCGGTCACGTGTCCTCGGCTTGCTGTGCCACGCCGCACTGCGGTGCCTGTGCGGCAGCTGGCAAGCCGGCCGATCACCGGGCTGGGAGCAAGGCCTGCGCTCCGCCCACCAAGGCCACCAGAGGCAAGGGAAGGCCCTCCACCGCCACCGCCACCGTCGCCACCGCCACCGTCGCCACCGCCGCAGCCGCAACTGCCGCTGCCGCTGCCGTAGAGGGGCCCTCACAGGGGGCCAGGGAGGAGGAAGCAGTAATGGAGTGCCGATAACGGCCCCATTACGCTTCCTCCAAGCGAACATCAACCACTGCGCCTGCGCTCAGGATCTGTTGCTCCAGAGCATGGCGCAGTGGTCGATACACATCGCTGTGGTCGCTGAGCCGTATTTCGTCCAGCGCAGGGAAGACTGGGTGGCGGACATTAGCGGCTCAGTGACCATAGTGTCGTCGGCCGCCGCCGGTACCCCGACCCTTGAAGGTGTCAGGAGGGGTCGGGGGTGCGTAGCAGCACGGTTCGGGGAGATCGTAGTGGTGGGAGTCTACTTCTCCCCGAGCCGAACTCTCGCCGAGTTCCACAACTCTCTCGCAGAGTTGAGTGTTGTCGTCGGAAACCATTCCCTCCCCGTGCTTGTCCTCGGGGACTTCAATGCCAAGAACTTGGCTTGGGGTTTTCGTTGCACAGACGTGCGGGGACGGATGGTGGAGGACTGGGCTCTGGAGAAGGGCCTGGTCGTCCTAAATCGGGGTTCTGTCGCCACGTGTGTGCGGATGCGGGGCGAGTCGGTGGTGGACATTTCGTTCGCTAGCCCCGCTCTGTCGCCGCGTGTCGTTGACTGGCGTGTCATGGAGGGGGTGAAGACCTATTCCGACCACCGGTACATCCGGTTTGGCGTCTCCACCCAGACCTCGAGCGCGCCGGTCCAACAGGCCCCGAGTGGTCCGCGTTGGGCGCTGAAGCAGCTGGACCGGGAGCTCCTCCTGGAAGCCTCGATCGTGCAGGCTTGGGTGACATCACCAGACAGGCCTGCCGACATTAACAATGAGGCAGGGTGGTTCCAGGAGGCCATGTCCGATATATGCGACGTGGCAATGCCCCGAGTCCGGCCAGGCAGCGCCCGACGTCAGGTGTACTGGTGGTCGCGAGAGCTGACGTCTCTGCGAGAGGCGTGCGTGGCTGCGCGACACCTGTACGCCAGGCATCGCAGGCTCCGCATTCGCCCACCGAATGCGGCAGCCATCGAGGCGGAGCTTTATGAGGGGTACAGAGCGGCGAAGACCGCCCTCCGCGAGGCTGTCCTGCGGGCCAGGGACCTGGCCCGCGAGGAGTTGCTGGGGACTCTCGACAGAGATCCTTGGGGGCGGCCTTACAAGATGGTGCGGGATAAACTCCGCACCTGGGCCCCCCCACTGACGCAGAGTCTCCGGCCTGAGCTCGTGGAGGACGTAGTGAGCACTCTGTTCCCTACGCGGGGGGAACATCAACCCCCGCCTATGGCTCCGCCACCTGCGGTGCTGGAAGCGGACCACCAGGACGACGACGACGACACTCCGGTAGTGACTGGGGTAGACCTGAGAATGGTGGTACGCAGGCTCAGTGCCAAAAATACCGCCCCGGGACCCGACGGCTTGCCTGGCAAAGCCTGGGTCCTGGCCTCGGAGGCTCTCGGGCCCCGACTGGAGGGGTTCTTAAGCGCATGTTTGGAGAGAGGACAGTTCCCGCTTCGTTGGAAGACGGGGAAGCTGGTCCTCATTCGGAAGCCGGGGCGCCCTGCGGACTCTCCGTCCGCATACCGGCCCATAGTGTTGCTCGACGAGGTGGGCAAGCTCTTTGAAAGAGTAATTGCAAACCGCCTCGCCGAGCACCTTGCGGGGACGGGGCCGGATCTTGCGGAAAACCAGTTTGGTTTCCGCAAGGGGCGCTCTACGGTGGACGCCATCATGCGCGTGAGAGCCCTCACGACGGGGGATGCAGTGTCCCGGGGTGGGGTTGTCTTGGCGGTGTCTCTAGACATCGCCAATGCCTTCGACTCCATGCCATGGAGCTGCATTAGGGAGGCACTCCGGTATCACCGGGTGCCGACCTACCTTCGTCGTGTGGTCGGGGACTACCTGACGGATAGAGCCGTCATCTACCCCGGTCGCAGCGGAGAATGGAACCGGCGAGAGATGTCGTGCGGTGTTCCGCAGGGATCGGTCCTAGGGCCGTCCTTGTGGAACATCGGGTACGACTGGGTGCTGCGCGCCGACCTCCCTAGCGGCGTCAGCGTGGTCTGCTATGCAGACGACACGCTGGTGCTGGCACAGGGGGGGTCGCACGAGGCGGCGGCCGAAATCATGACACGCGGGGTTGCGATTGTCGTTGAGAGGATCCGGCAACTGGGTCTCGAGGTGGCATTGCACAAGTCTGAGGCCATGTGCTTTCATGGGCCTCGGAATGCGCCACCTCCGGGATCCTTACTCACGGTAGGAGGGGTATCCATCGGTGTCGAGTCGACTTTGAAGTACCTAGGACTCGTCCTCGACAGCCGGTGGAACTTCGTGGAGCACTTCCGACGTTTGGCCCCCAAACTGGAACGGACTGGGGCTGCCTTCAGGCGGCTCCTGCCCAACCTGGGGGGGGCAAACGCCTCCTGCCGGAGGCTCTACGCGGGAGTCGTGCGGTCCATGGCCCTTTACGGGGCCCCGGTGTGGGCGCGTTCCTTGAGGCTGCGTGCAGCCCACTACCTGAACGCGCCCCAAAAGGTGGTAGCCGTAAGGCTGGCCCGTGGGTACCGCACGATCGCCCGCGAGGTGGCGTGCCTCCTTGCCGGATTGCCGCCATGGGATCTGGAGGCGATAGTCCTCGCGCGCCTGCATGAATGGCGCGCGGAGGCGCTTCGCCGGGGGGAAACTCCGCTGCCGCGACAAATTGTCGCTCAGCGGACAGACTTCCGGCGGGATCTCATGGCGACATGGAGAGAGCGACTGTCGCAACCCCGTGCAGGGCACGCCACGATAGTGGCGATAAGTCCCCTCTTTGAGGAGTGGCTGGAGAGACGCCACGGCGTCCTCACCTTCCGCCTGACGCAGGTCCTCACCGGACACGGTGTTTTCGGGAGGTTCCTGCACCGAATCGGGCGGGAGGAAACGCCCGGGTGTTTCCACTGCGAGGATCGACCGGAGGACACGGTGGAACACACGGTGGAGGTGTGCCCCGCGTGGGCGGAGCACCGCCGTGTCCTCGAAGCGGCGATTGGCGGCGGCGACCTCTCGCGTCCGGCCCTGGTGCAAGCCATGGTCCGGAGCGAGACGGAATGGGACGCCGTCACCTCCTTCTGCGAAGCAGTAATGCTAGAGAAGGAGGTGGCGGAACGTGAGAGGGAGAGAACCTCACAGCGTCCCGGCCGCCGCGGGAGACGCCCCGGGCGTCAGGGGCCACCACGTGGCCCCCGTAGGCGCGGGCCTGTGGACGGTGGGCTATGGGCTAGCTCGCCGTCCGTCCGTCTCATAACGACAGGCTGTGTCGACGGCGCGTTCGTGTTCCACGCGCGCCTCAAAGAGAGTCAGCAAGGACCGATGCCTGCCGGGGTTGCGGGACTGTTCGAAAGAGATACCGCAGCCCCGGAACACAAAGGGCGATGAAGGAACATGGATGGGTTTTAGTCAGTAAAAGTCTGACACTCCCTCCTGCTCCGCCCAGAGCGGGAGAAGTCATTTGATGATTTCCCATCCGAAAAAAAAAAAAAAAAAAAAAACACACTCTCAAGCTCATGAAGAAGCGGCGTGAGATGACCCTGCAGTCTTCAGACGAGACGTGTAAATACCGGCAGCTCAATAGACAGATCTCTAAATCCTTGATTAGCGACCTCCGCCGCTTTAATACCGATCGTATTAAAGTCGCAATTGAGCGGAATAAAGGCTCCAAGGTATTTGCGAGTGATCTGGCTATTGGGCAGATCCGAAGTTTCACGAAACTGAAGACCGACGATGGTAGGATCTTATCCGCCAAACCGGAGCTTATGAAGGAGATCGAGACAGTTTTATGGACAGTTGTACACGTCAACCAGTAAACCCGTCTTAGATCTAGCAAACGACCCAAGAGCTAGACTGACCCGACACTATACCGAAGACATCCCGGACGTCAGCCTGTACGAGATTAGGATGGCTCTGAACCAGCTCAAAAACAACAAGGCACCGGGTGATGACGGAATTACGGCCAAACTCCTGAAGGCGGGGGGAAAACCGGTACTTAATCCCTTTAAAAGCTGTTTAATTTCGTCACACTTGAGGGAAGAATGCCACAGGCTTGGTGCAGGGGTGTGGTGGTACTCTTCTTCAAGAAAGGCGACAATGCCCGGTTGAAGAATTATAGGCCCATCACACTTCTAAGCCATGTCTACAAGTTGTTTTCAAGAGTCATCACGAATAGTCTCGGGCGCATGTTTGACGATTTCCAGCCTTTCGAACAAGCCGGTTTTCGAAAAGGCTTTAGCACCGTTGACCACATACATACGCTGCAGCAGGTTATACAGACGACCGAAGAGTTTAACCTGCCTCTCTGTTTAGCGTTTGTGAACTATGAGAAAGCCTTCGATTCGATCGAGACCTGGGCTGTACTGCAGTCTCTCCAACGGTGCCAAATCGACTATCGGTACATCGAGGTGTTAAAGTGTTTGTACAAAAACGCTACCATGTCAATTCGACTTCAGGACCAAGCCTCAAAACCTATCCTCCTGCAGCGAGGTGTGAGACAGGGAGACGTCATATCTCCGAAGCTGTTCACCGCTGCACTGAAGGATGTCTTCAAAGTTCTAGACTGGAGAGGGCTAGGCATCAACGTCAATGGAGTGTACATCACTCACCTTCGGTTTGCCGACGATATAGTGGTCAAGGCTGAGACCATGGAGGACCTCAGTACAATGCTCGATGACCTCAGTAGAGCTTCCGGAGGAGTGGGTCTTAAAATGAACATGGACAAAACCATTTCATGACCAAACCAATGACAAAACCAATGTAATTTTGAATGCCCATGTCACACTCATAGACTCTACACTGTAAGTTGCAGACGATTATTTGTATCTGGGACAAACGGTTCAGTTAGGTAGGTCTAACTTCAAGAAAGAGGTAAATCGTCGAATCCGACTCGGCTGGGCAGCGTTCGGGAAGTTGCGCGGTATCTTCTCGTCCAACTTACCACAGTGTCTCAAGACGAAAGTCTATGACCAGTGTGTGTTGCCAGTGGTTACATACGGGACCGAAGCGTGGTCGCTCACAATGGGCCTCATCAGAAGTCTTAAAGTCACCTAAAGGGCAATGGAGAGGGCTATGCTCGGAGTTTCCTTGAGCGATCTAATCAGAAATAAAGACATCCGCAAGAGAACCAAGGTTACCGACGTAGCCCGAAGAATTGCCAAACTTAAGTGGCAGTGGGCAGGGCACATTGCTCGCCGAAAAGTCCGATGGCCGATGGGGCCGTAAAGTTCTGGAGTGGCGACCGCGAACCAGAAGACGTTGCGTTGGAAGGCCTCCCACTAGGTGGACCAATGACCTAGTGAAGGTTGCGGGAATCCGCTGGATGCGAGTTGCACGGGACCGGTCAATGTGGCGACACTTGGGGGAGGCCTATGTCCAGCAGTGGACGTCTTTCGGCTGAAATGATGATGAATGACGATGGTGTTGAAATGTATCTTTAGGTAATCTTTTTAAAATTTATCCCACCAACTTATACGAGGTCTACAGCAAGACCGCAACGCCGCGTGCCGTCTGGATATGTCAGGGCATCAGAAAGTGATTATTTTATTTATTTTCTAGTAAAACCTTATGCACAAACAAACAATACACACAAACTATATGCACATGCATACACGCCGCACCGTTCGCCTTTGTACATTCAATACAGATTGAATGTACAAAGGCGAACGGCGGCGGCGGCAGCGGAAGCGGGTATTTTGGCCCACAGCTCATTGGGCATGCGGTAGACGTGGCCAGACCAGTCCCACGTCAGCTTGGCGGCTTTTTTAGCAACGCAGTAAAATTATGAGGATCGAAACAACTGGAAGGCAGGGAGAGGTATTTGCCCAGCAGTGGGATGACACAGGCTAACAGTATCAGTATTCAAGGTGGACACCAACACTAAAACGGTTACACGTATTCAGTAGGTACATCATTCTGAACCACATAGAAAATCATCAATAATTTTTTCTACTGTTCCATACATTTTGACCGTATTGGTATTGCAGTTTTGTAACCGACGAAATGATTCTATGTGGGCCGGTTCAGAATAATGTTCCTTACACCCCGTTTAAAAATCACGTATTACTAATCTCTATGTTCGTCACTAATGACTATGTTCGTACACACTAAAACTAATCACTATGTTCGTACACACTAATGACTATGTTCGTACACACTAAAACTAATCACTATGTTCGTGCACACTAATCACTATGTTCGTACACACTAATGACTATGTTCGTACACACTAAAACTAATCACTATGTTCGTACACACTAATCACTATGTTTGTACACACTAATGACTATATTCGTACACACTAATGACTATGTTCGTACACACTAAAACTAATCACTGTGTTCGTACACACTAATGACTATATTCGTACACACTAATGACTATGTTCGTGCACACTAAAACTAATCACTATGTTCGTACACACCAATGACTATATTCGTACACACTAATGACTATGTTCGTACACACTAATCACTATGTTCGTACACACTCATCACTATGTTCGTACACAGACACACTAATCTCCAAGTATACCCAACCTATTTGAATTATGGTTGGTTTCAGCTTGAAAGATAGGAGTTTTGGACCCGATAGTCCGTCCAAAACTCCTATCTTTCCGAAGCAGCAGTGCAAGTACGTAGCACTCGATTCGATACGATTCGATAAATCTGACAGTTATTCTCGATAAAATGAGTTTTTAACCAATCGAAAAGTCGGATTTATCGAATCGTATCGATTCGATCGTTATCGATTGCTACGTACTTGCAGTGCAGGTGCGGATCGGTAGTTAATAAATAAACTAAGACAACTGACATTTTCACACATTTTTATACACCAATAAAATATTATTTACAGTCGGGTAAAGGTACCCTTAGGAATTGATTATAATCAAACATCGAGTATATACTACATTCAACAATTTCAATAATTGTATAGTAGGTCCTTAAGTTAGTCCGTCGTTAAGCGAGATTATCATACAGGGACCCTGTTCCAGTTCCACGGCTCTGGACGAATCGTTTCTGTAAAAGTCCTTCCTTGCTTTGCCATCTACTTATCATTTTTGAAGTCCTGAAAAAAAAATGTTTTTAATAAAATTAGATTTCATGGTTTTCCCTTCATTTAATTTATCACGTTTTTGACCCTCTAGATTGTACAGGATGTTATTTTTTCGAACTTTAGTGGGTTCGATTCCCGAGCGGGCAAGCGAATCTTCGAAAATCTGTGAATGCAGATAGGTTTCTTTTTAAAAATAAAGGAATATTTTCTTTGTGTAAAATTTGCTATCTCCAGTATTTAGAGTACTTTCCCTCCAGGTGGTATTGCAAAATTCCACCCTGTATAAACTATGGCACAATTACCAAGTTACGTGTGTGTGTGTGTGGATAATTACCCGGAAGAGTGTTCCTTTCCCGTTTCCGTTAGTATTCCTTCTAACGTGGTCCAACAATTCCAGGATAATTCAAGATTTTATTCCAAGTATTAAAATTTTTGATCTCTTCATTATAAATTTAGTTTTTCCAGAAGCCTCCAAAATCCATGATTTTTCACGATCCTTTCCACATTATCATTTTATTTTTATAGTTTTTATTTATAAAAATAAACTTCCAATCTTATAGTGGACAAAAAAAAATACCCTAAAGGACGTTTTCATCTCGCTTTGTCATTCCTTATAATTAAAAAACATCGATTTTATTTTACATGGCGCTCTAGCCTAATGCGAGTCTGCCATCTTCTTATCAATAACTATAATTATTTAATAGTAATAACTATTATTATTTATTAGTTAACATCAAAAGCTTGTTAGGAGTAGATAGATATGTCGTATAAATGGCCAAGTCTTCTTGGTTTGTTTACTTCGATGTTCTTTTCTTTCGATAGCTTGATGCTACAGCATTTTCCAAAACTTTTCCTTCATTGTATTTGACAGATGTTCTGACAGTCAGACTTCAGCCAGTACATAAATATACATGTATGCAGTGTAAACTAACAACAGTAGGTATATAGATACCTTTATTCTAAGTTAACAGTTTCAGGGCTCATGTAGATACATGTTCCTAAGCTCAGTAATAGATAATAATCAAATCTTATGGTATTTTCCCTGCATTTGGAGGAGCTTTTCAACTAAAGTTTTTTGAGGTTATTTTTAAAGTCTTAATTGTGGTAGTGGAATTTGTACTTGTTTGTTTTTTTATTCAGTTAAGCCCGGTTCTCCGTTAACACGACTCAAAATTAAACGCAGGCATAATAAAATATTTCCGACATTTCAGGAATTATCCACTGAGCCAGGCTTTGCCCCATCAACTGCTTTTAGGGATAGCGGGGACACGACATTCACTTTTGCTCGTATACATCAAAGTGTCATTCTGACACATTCATTGTCATTCTGACTATCTACTTCTTATTAATAAAAGCTCAAGAAAGTGACAGATTGGTCATTATGACCGAAATAAACACACAATACTCCTACTTGAGCAAAGTTCTGTAGTGTTATCGGAGAAAACAGTGGTGAGACTTAAAGCTAATATACTCCGCCCTGTAGTCGTCGAAGAAGCTTACTTCTGAAATAGAAATACATAGCGTTAGTGTTGTACTAAAACAATGTATCGAAAGTTATAGGTAAAGAGAATCCCAAACTACGTAATTAGCAATCGTTTCCCAACACTATTGCAGTGTCACGTCCAAATTTTACTACATGCTACAAAAGTTGCGGGGTCATTTTCAAAATACTTCACCGCGCCTGTGAGCCCCGAAGTTAAGTTCTAAGTTTTTGCTGATAAGTCACGAGTAGAGTCTTCGTTATATTGGGAGATCCTTAAACAGGATGAGGCATCTGGTTGGGAGACGATGCTGATGTACATTTTGGCAGATAATGCACTAACAGCTAGACTGTTTAGCCAATCCTTTCGGCATATTTACATACAAAATGGCTCACGTTACGTACTTTATACAAAACCGTGTCTTAAAATTATTCAAAGCGCAGCTTTTAGAAAAAAAAAATTAAAAGTCCGACCGACATCTCTATACCTACTGAATACAAACACGGAGGAGTAAACAAACAGAAAGATAGCTTATAATGATCGCAAACAATAATGTGAGTCGTTAATTGATGCTGATCCCGTATTAAATGAGGGCTGTCACTAGGTTGTACAAATGTACACGTGTAAATCCATTTTGCCTATGGGGTTGCTAAGGAAGGGCTTGAAAAGTACAATAGACAGGGGCTTACTCGCCGGCTTTTAGAGTACCCCGTGGGTGCTCATATCTATTTGATGACTCGTTTAAAAGAACAGAAGTACGAAGAACGAAGTGGTGATGCGTCTATGGCAAGTAATAAATCACCAAATAAAACTAATAATGAAACATCAACACACTTATTGGATCTAGTTGTGTAAAAAAGTGAACAAATATATTAACACAATCTCCTTTTGCGAATGCAAACTTCTTGGTTGGGCCAAGTTGTTAGCTGTAGACCGAAACCCAATAAATCAACTTTTACCAAATGATGTAATGATGTCTCTACGGCACCATTTATTTCGAAATGATTACACTGACTAAGAGACTGGCTCATCAAATCCTCATAAGGTATAAGGAGGTGTAAAGTTCAGCATCCTCCTTAGGAAAGGGAGGATCTAGCGACCAGACCGTGTTCTGTGTTGGTTATTCCGTGGACGACCTTTTTTTTAACGGTGACATCTGTCTAGAATCTGTACGACCAGTGTTTATATTGGGGCATAATACGAACTCCATGATCATTGTTGTAATTATTTCCAACACTGGCCCTTGAACCAATATAAACTCATTTATATCACATTATACACATTGAACACAATAAATAAGTTAAGCATAGACACATCCGCTGTCTAAAAATAATAAAACATTACAACAGCAAAATCATAGCAAAAATATAAATCTATCAAAGTATACCATGTGATACGGATCTAAAACAAATTTATACTTCTGCAAGTATACCTTACCTACTGCTTAGAACCATTATGTCATTTATATAACGATAGAAATAAACGACATACAAACTTATCATGTTTTTCCTTTGCCAACGGTTTCGTTAAAACGTCGGCCACCATTTCATCAGTAGATAGGTATTTTATAACGACTGTACCTTCCTCAACGATTTCCCTGATGAAATGATGTCTTACGTCAATGTGTTTCGTTCTGGCATGGTACATAGAATTAGTGCACAACTTCAGTGCAGACTGATTATCATTATACAAAGTAATCCTATACTGTACCCCGTAAATTTCGAACAGAAACTTGCGTAGAAAAAGAGCCTCTTTACAAGCATCTGACAGACACATATATTCGGCCTCTGTGCTTGAAAGAGCCACTGTTCTTTGTTTTCTACTCTCCCAAGAGATGGTAGAATTTCCAATTTTGAACACATAACCGGTATAAGATCGGCGATCGACCTCATTTGACGCAAAATCAGCGTCAGCATATGCGACGATATCCAACCCTGACTTCTGAAAAATTAAATAATGATCAGGCGTACCTTTCAGATAGCGAAGAACGCGTTTTGCCGCCTTCCAGTGAGTCTCGTCGTACGCGTCGTTGAACTGGCTGAGCAAGCTGACAGCGTGCGCAATATCCGGCCGCGTACATACCGCTATGTACATCAGACATCCTATCAGGCCTCTGTAGTCGTGCGTACAATCCTTTTTTGTAGATTTCACGAGCTTCAGACCGGTCTCCATAGATGTTCGCGCAGGTTTGCAATCTGACATGTGAAATCGTTCTAGCACCTTCTTAATATAGCTTGACTGGTCCAGAGTCATTGTTCTGTCTGCAAATCCTCATTCCAAGAATGTGATGTGCTGGCCCTAAATCTTTGATTTCGAAGTCCTTCTTTAATTCTTCTTTGATTCCTGCCGTATCTCGGCAACCAGCTGAAGAAAATAACATTATGTCATCAACATAGAGCGCAATTATAATCATAGATTTCCCGCTCGACTTGATATAAACACAAGGTTCGGAAGATAAACGTTTGAACCTCATTTTGCTCGTTAAAACGCCATTTATTTTCTCATACCAAGACTTCGAAGCTTGCTTCAGTCCGTATATGGCTTTATTCAACTTGTAAACTTTATCTTCTTGGCCTTTAATCTTGTAGCCCTCTGGTTGCTCCATAAAAACAGTTTCCTTTAAATCTCCATTCAAGAACGCCGTTTTTACATCCAGATGCTCGATATTCATGTTATGTTCCGTTGCTAAAGCTAGTAACGTACGTATAGTAGAATACCGTACTACAGGAGAGAACGTTTCTTCGTAATCAATACCGTATTTCTGGGTATAACCTTTTGCAAATAGGCGCGCTTTGTACCTCAATATTTCCCCGTCGAGGCCAAGCTTTCTTTTAAAGATCCACTTGCATTTGACAGGCCGTTGCTTCGTATCGCGGTCAGTCAGAGTCCAACACTTATTATCGATGAAGGATTTATACTCTTCCGCCATCGCGGCTTTCCACTTACTTGCTTCTGGGCCATTCAGTGCCTCGCGTACTGTCTGAGGGTCCCCCGTGTCACTGTGTATAGTGCGTGCTACACTAGCTGACTCAAACTCACTAGATTCGTCCATAGAGTTCTCGTATTCTTCCAGTGTGGAATCTCCTGGGACATACGTCTCATCCGCAGGGTCATCTGGGGTCTCACTACTGCTCTCAGAATCATCTATCGTAATGGCGCTGTTATCTTGACAGTTTTCGTTAGATATTTCTGCGGGCTCTTGGGGTAAATCGGGTAAGGCGGGTTGCACTGGAACATTATCAGTGACAGTTACATTGTTCGGAAACAAACCAATCCGAGTATAACGTGAACTGTCATCCTCATCCGATGAAGTGTCATGCCAAAAAAACATGTTCTAGGAAAGTGACATTCTTTGCTTTTATGACATTCTTCGGGCTCGCCGGATCTATCAATCTGTAACCCTTTGACTCGTCACAGTATCCGACAAAAATAAATTTCTTACTTTTGGGATCCAATTTGTCCCGTTTGTGCTGTAGGGAAAAGCTTGACAACCAAAAATGCGTAGGTAACTTAGATTCTCCTTTTTACCTGTCCATTTTTCTTCCGGTGTACTGCCCATCACTGCCTTAGTTGGAGAGCGATTCTTCAGGTAGACAGCGGTGTTAACTGCTTCTGCCCAGAATTCCTTTTTTAAGCCTGCTTCCTGGAGCATGCACCTGGCTTTCTCCGTAACGCTTCTGATCGCGCGTTCCGCGACTCCATTCTGAGCTGATGACCTTGGAACCGTGGTCTGATGTCGAATCCCATGCACCTTCAGGAACTTCTGAAAATTAGTATTGACATATTCACCACCATTGTCACTACGAAGAACTTTTATTTTCTTATTGGTTTGGTTTTCTACGAGAGCTTTGAATTCTTGAAACATCTCAAAAACCTCATCCTTCCTCCTAAGAAAATAAACGAATGTTTTTCGTGACAGGTCGTCAATGAACAACAGAAAATATCTTTTCCCACCTAGGGACGGGCACGGTAGTGGTCCCATGACGTCACTGTGAACTATTCCAAGGATTTCCTTGGCCCTAGTCTCAGATTTCTTCGGAAATGGCAACTTAGTCTGTTTACCTAAGATGCAGGAAACACACGACTGAAAGTCGTTGTTGTCATAAGAAATACCTTTGACCATTCCTTTTCGCAGTAACTCCATGCTTCGGGTGTTCAGATGCGCTAGACGATGGTGCCAAATTTGTTGCGTTGACTGCCTTCCAGTAGCAGGGGACTGCGGCGCTTGCTTCACGATCACGGCAACAGGACGACTTTCCACCTTCAGTTGACGTGCCGGCACCGCTTCGCTGTCACCTATACCTACAGACAAAGACGAACACATGGCCTGCGAGGATGGCTCGCTACACGAAACAGAAACAGTTTCCATGGCATCAAGTTCATAAATACCATCTCTCAGGGTAGCTGTAGCGAAGACCTTCCCATTGTCATAGACTGTACACACACCAGAACGAAACACAATTTCGTAACCTTTCCTATCCATCACACTAACAGATAACAAATTAGCAGACAATTTAGGGACTAAGTACACATTACTTATCGATCTCACACTATTGTCCTTTAACACAGCTTGCGCAGTTCCTTTGCCAGCTGTCAGCAATGCTTCACCATTGGCAATTAAGACCTTCTTTGGCTTTTCAGTTGTAAAATCTGATAAAACACTGCGATCATTGCAAAAATGCTGCGCCGCACCGCTGTCGACGTACCAAACGTCTCGCTTGACTCCTGCGGCCAACGCTGTGAGATGCGCCTGGCTTTTCCAGCCACTCTTCTTGCCGTCAGAGTTGTCAGGACAATCCTTTTTGATATGCCCACTCTTTTTGCATCTAAAGCACTTAATTGATTTCGGTGCTTTCCGAGCTGCTAAAGCATCTTCGCTTTTCTCATTGCGTCTTGCATTTTCTAGAAGTAATTTCGCTTTGACATTTTCACTTGACAGTGACGTGTTCGAATTTTCTAGAGCCATAATCAACGGGTCGTAATCGCTTGTCAAACCGCTGAGTAAAATCACAGCCACGAAGTCATCTTCCAAAGCCGCTCCGATGTCGCTCAGTTGTTGCGATGTATCCATGACCTTATTCACGTATGCCTCCATACTCGCACATTCGCTTAATTTGGTGGCGAACAATGTGCGAAGCAATCCGAGCCGTCGTGACAAGCCTCGGTCCTCATATGCCTTCTGCAGGTTGTTCCACGCTTCGCGAGCCGTCTTTGCATTTCTAATTTGTGGAAATACACAAGACTTCACGTTCAAAGCGATTTTCGCGAGCGCCTTTTCCTGTTTCTTCGCATCTTCGTTTTTATTTTCAGTTGTGCCCACACAATCCCAAAGATCGTCGTGGATGAGCACCATCCGCATCATAAATTTCCAGGATGGATAATCTTGGATCCCGGATAATTTTTCAATACAAACATTCTGAATGGCAGTTGCCATCTTTTGTTTTCATGCGAATAAATTTTGAAAATAGTTTTACGAAATCACACGCGCACACTTGGAAAATAGTAATTTTACAGTAGCGAATTTTAAACGCTCGAATTTAATAATTTTATGTAAATAAATTTTTCACGTTCTGCTACCATGTTGGTTATTCCGTGGACGACCTTTTTTTTAACGGTGACATCTGTCTAGAATCTGTACTACCAGTGTTTATATTGGGGCATAATACGAACTCCATGATCATTGTTGTAATTATTTCCAACATTTTGGCTTCTGCCTGACGTCAAGATGCAGGATTTTTGCGTGTTCTCAGGATGGCGATTAGTGCAGGAGCCACCATTTACTGACTCCTAAGTCATAGGATCTCCTAGTTTGGGAGTCAGGGTTACTCTGTCTGTATGATCTTTAATTCACTGAAATTCACGTGACCTAGTCTTTAAGCAATGTTGAAGGTTTTTGTATAAATAAAGATTATTATTATTACCATTAGCGGGTTACCAGTTTATAATACACTGTCGGTATGTTATATATGCGATGCTCTGTCGAACACGGTAAAAGCATCAACAGTTATTTTTTAGTGTAAAGTTTCTCAATCTAGGACGTCGCCCTCGTCAAGTTTTGATTTTATGAATGGTACATTTGCTCCCATGCAACTCGCATTTTAAAAGAGACTTTTAATGTAGATAAATTACCAAAATTAACAAAATTCACAGGCAACTGCTTACTACTCCGTGGTAGGATTGACTGTCGTGTGCATTATCTTTAAAGCATGTTTACTAAACCTAATCAAAATATAAGTACATTTATTAATTATAAAAAATATATATATTTACTTCACGTAAGACAGCAGAAATCTTTTTGAGTTTCTTTCTTTGTCTTTTGTATAAAACGGTTAATTTTGCAATCTGTTTATTTTGCAGAGCGATTAAGGCAGTTGCCTTTTCATGGTCGTTCATTGCTCCGGTTTGCAGTTTGAGTTTGAGGCATTTTGCCTCATCAACCACAGCGTGGGCCGCAGCGATAAGCTACAACAATATAAAACAATGAGAAGCAACGATAATGGGCTAGTGTACACAACTGGGAATAGTAAGGGAAGGGAGTGCTGATGGTCGTATTTACGAATATTTGATCTCATCGAGTTGGGCGAATGAAACTACAATGATGAATGATAAAAAGGTACACTGATACAGTACAATTACAATAAATTAATTGTTACTCAATTCTCATGATAGATTACAACGTTATTGGTCAGTTATGGTTAAACCAAAACGCCCTTGTCAGTGCAACTTAACAAACGTAGTGCTGTCTCCATTTGCTTACTACTCCGTGGTCAGCGAGCGAATGGTTCTCCCATTTAAAAAAAATTAAATCACACAAACGCTTTTTTTACTTGCTATCTTAAAAGCATCAGCAGCTTTAAAGTATCTTTTGAGAAGTTTGAAAAAAGCGCTCAAGTGAATTAGATGATAATGAAATATTGTGTACCTATGCTCCTTCGACGCTGATAACAGGAACTCACAAATGCGACGGCTTTCTATGGGGTAGATTTTTATTTTAAAAAATCTCCATGAAATGAAACTGTTTTTTTTTTAAGTTATGGCCAGTCTGGAGCCGCGTCCGGAATAAAACCGTACCGTACGAATTTTTTACCCAATCTTTTTGAACTTTGTGCACACTTGTACTCGTAGAATGAAAAGGTTAAGCAATTTATTGTCCTTCATTCTCAATTTGTGCCTGACTGGCTTCTGCCTGCGACTTCGTCAATGTCGAAAATATATACCCTATCTACCAATGGCAATTATGGCATTCAGGAATAGTGAAACTTTCAATCAGTGAGAGATATTTTGAAATTGGATTAGGAGTTTTTGGAGATTACCTCCTACATCCAAACATACAAGCTTACATTCTGTATAATATTAGTGTAGAATTGTAAATAAACGATGAGCACCGTAATGGAATATCTCTTTGGTAACAATTAATTGAGCAGGTGAGGGTCGCTTTATCGGCTCCAGGCATAGGGTGTTGCTAGGGGGTTGAATTGGGAAGAGGGAGTGAGTAGATGTGCTATAAATAAGAAGATGTTTCGATGTTTTTCTCGAATGTTAGTGATGACAGTCACCTATTAATTTAAATATGGATTGACGATGTTTTTTTTTTTATAACGATACTTAAGCGCTAAGCAGACGTTGGAGTACTTATCTGTCGGCTAAACACGAACACGCGCCAACTAATACATGAAAAAAGTCAGATACATTTCGGCGCCCATATCGGTCCGGCGGAAAATTAATCGTCAATTGGTTCAATTTCTGGTTTTTAGGCAATGTATTAGGGGCAGAATAGTCTAATATTATCATCGTTCTTAAAAATGAAAAAAAAAATCAGACGAATTGATAAGTAACCTAGTCCTTTTGGAAGTCGGTTAAAAACTGGCCAACATAACGTCCTATAAGCATTGCTAAACGACTGGGAATCGCGAGAAAGAAGCTGCTACATGCGGGGCGAATACCAGGCGCCAAAATACCCTTGTAGCTTGTACATCCGGGTTCAGACCTCGCTAGCGAAAACTCACCTGTCATAATCTTTGCGCGGACGCCATTTTGAAATCGCCATTTGCCGGTGACTAAAATCGCTGTAGGTGCTATAGTTGGTGCCAGTTAAGATGACAATAATTATAATAGCGGTCATTGCCCTTTCCCTAATATCTCTTCGAACAAACCAAAACAAATGGACCTCTCTCTCTTTTAACTCTCAAAGATGAATCTGCCGTTGGTTATGATAGAATCCCATCCACAGTTATCAAGGCCACAAAAAATACAATTATCCCTCTCCTTGTCCACACATTTAATCTCTCGCTATCCTCTGGTATTTTTCCGGATGTTTTCAAAACTGCCATAGTCCACCCTATTTACAAGGGAGGAGACAACTTGTTTCCAATTACAGGCCCATATCCGTCCTTTCGACCATCTCAAAAATCTTCGAAAAAGTCGTCAACGCGAAGCTTGTTAAATTTTTAGCGAAATTTAATTTCCTGGCCGAAAATCAATATGGCTTCAGAGCGGAAAAATCAACAGAGGACGTTACCTTGGAGCTCACAAGTACAATAGTCGCACACCTTAACAATAACCAGAAGTCTCTTGGTGTTTTCCTAGACCTCTCGAAGGCGTTCGACACCGTTTCTGTCCCCAAATTGATTGACAAGTTGGAACAGATTGGCATACGTGGGATTACTTATCGGGGCGTAAACAGGTTGTGAAGGTTGGACCATAAATGAGTGATGAAGAAAATTTGTTTTATGGGGTCCGTCAGGGCAGTGTCCTAGGACCAACCCTCTTCCTCATATACACACATTAAAAATGTCTAGGGATCAAGCATTTTTATGCGGATTTCTTGAGATTGAGATGTGGTTTTGTAATAAATTTATGATTTTATAAATTTATATGGATCCTTTTTGGTGCATTTCATAATTTGAATCAGGAACTCTCAATCAAATTCGAGTAAAAGATGAAAATAAGCTGTCAATATTTTCCCTATAAAAACATACAACGCATTGAAGACATTATTAGTGCTACTGTTTCCCTACTACTGATTAAAACCAACGTTATTATGGAGCGGCGACGTCATTTAAGCAGGGAAGAAATGCTCAGAGCCGTGGGAATGATAGAAGCTGGTTCCCGGCAACGTACTGTAGCTTTAGCTCTGAATACAAGTCAGAGTGTTATCAGTCGACTTTGGACACGTTACCGAAGCACTGGTACCGTGGCTGAGCGCCATGGAGGACGGTATCGCTGCACCACACGGAGACAAGACCGATACATTCAAATCTTAACTCGAAGAGCTCCAACAATAACCGCCATGATGTTAGCCGTGAGGCTTCATCACTCTTCAGGGAACTTAATTAGCGACCAAACAGTCAGAAACCGCTTGCATGAAGTGAACCTTCATTCCCGAAGACCGCTACGGGTACCACCTATAGCAATGCACAATCGTAGGATTCGATATCAATGGGCTCTTGAACACAGAAATTGGGCAGAAGAACAATGGCGTTTCGTGTGCTTTTCTGATGAGTCTCGTTTTGGTATGAGACCGGATACAAGACGTATACGACACTGGAGAACCCCTGGACGCCAACAGCGATTAAAATCCTGCCAGGAAGTCCATCCTTATAGTGGTGGAACCATCATGGTATGGGCGGGTATTTGGATCGGCGGAAGAACTGAGTTGATTTGGATCAGAGGCAACCTCAACGCTCAAATTTATGCTGAGACGATTGTATCAGACGTCATCGTTCCTCTACAAGTGCAAATCGGTCCCTTATTTCAGTTAATGCATGATAATGCACGACCGCACACCGCAAGAGTTGTAAGACAGACTCTCGCCGCAGCTAACATCAATGTCCTGCCCTGGCCTGCTCAGTCGCCAGACTTGAACCCGATTGAGCATGCATGGGATATGCTACAGAGAAGAGCTCTGCCGAATATGGAGGGTATCCAGTCGCAAGAAGACCTTTTTTTGTTGTTGCAACGAACATGGGCGGCCATTCCACAGCGTGATTTGGATGAACTCATTTTGAGTATGCCAAACCGATGTTCTTGTGTTGTTAGTGTTCGCGGTAGAAACACGGATTATTAATTGTTTAAGTTACCCAATAAAATTTTAAAGAAAACTGTTATTTCAGTCTTTTTTCGAACTTTAATGTTAGTGGTTCAAATGTCAAAAATCCCTTTATTAGGAAAATGGCAAATTTCTTTATTAATGCAAAGGTGACTTGGTTTATCGTTACTGTGACAAACGAAAACACTTTATTTGATGAATCCTTAAAGAAAATTTTAATTAATATCAATCAGGAGAAAAGTTATTGCAAAAATATATGTTGATCCCTAGATACTTGTCGGCCGCCGCCGGTACCCCGACCCTTGAAGGTGTCAGGAGGGGTCGGGGGTGCGTAGCAGCACGGTTCGAGGAGATCGTGGTAGTGGGAGTCTACTTCTCCCCGAGCCGAACTCTCGCCGAGTTCCACAACTCTCTCGCAGAGTTGAGTGTTGTCGTCGGAAACCATTCCCTCCCCGTGCTTGTGCTCGGGGACTTCAATGCCAAGAACTTGGCTTGGGGTTCTCGTTGCACAGACGTGCGGGGAAGGATGGTGGAGGACTGGGCTCTGGAGAAGGGCCTGGTCGTCCTAAATCGGGGTTCTGTTCCCACGTGCGTGCGGATGCGGGGCGAGTCGGTAGTGGACATTTCGTTCGCTAGCCCCGCTCTGTCGCCGCGTGTCGTTGACTGGCGTGTCATGGAGGGGGTGGAGACCTATTCCGACCACCGGTACATCCGGTTTGACGTCTCCACCCAGACCTCGAGCGCGCCGGTCCAACAGGCCCCGAGTGGTCCGCGTTGGGCGCTGAAGCAGCTGGACCGGGAGCTCCTCCTGGAAGCCTCGATCGTGCAGGCCTGGGTGACATCACCAGACAGGCCTGCCGACATTAACAATGAGGCAGGGTGGTTCCAGGAGGCCATGTCCGATATATGCGACGTGGCAATGCCCCGAGTCCGGCCAGGAAGCGCCCGACGTCAGGTGTACTGGTGGTCGCGAGAGCTGACGTCTCTGCGCGAGGCGTGCGTGGCTGCGCGACACCTGTACGCCAGGCATCGCAGGCTCCGCATTCGCCCACCGAATGCGGCAGCCATCGAGGCGGAGCTTTATGAGGGGTACAGAGCGGCGAAGACCGCCCTCCGCGAGGCTGTCCTGCGGGCCAGGGACCTGGCCCGCGAGGAGTTGCTGGGGACTCTCGACAGAGATCCGTGGGGGCGCCCTTACAAGATGGTGCGGGATAAACTCCGCACCTGGGCCCCCCCACTGACGCAGAGTCTCCGGCCTGAGCTCGTGGAGGACGTGGTGAGCACTCTGTTCCCTACGCGGGGAGAACATCCCCCCCCGCCTATGGCTCCGCCACCTGCGGTGCTTGAAGCGGACCACCTGGACGACGACGACGACACTCCGGAAGTGACTGGGGTAGACCTGAGAGTGGCGGTACGCAGGCTCAGTGCCAAAAATACCGCCCCGGGACCCGACGGCTTGCCTGGCAAAGCCTGGGTCCTGGCCTCGGAGGCTCTCGGGCCCCGACTGGAGGGGCTCTTAAGCGCATGTTTGGAGAGAGGCCAGTTCCCGCTTCGTTGGAAGACGGGGAAGCTGGTCCTCATTAGGAAGCCGGGGCGCCCTGCGGACTCTCCGTCCGCATACCGGCCCATAGTGTTGCTCGACGAGGTGGGCAAGCTCTTTGAAAGAGTCATTGCAAACCGCCTCGCCGAGCACCTTGCGGGGACGGGGCCGGATCTTGCGGAACACCAGTTTGGTTTCCGCAAGGGGCGCTCTACGGTGGACGCCATCATGCGCGTGAGAGCCCTCACGACGGGGGATGCAGTGTCTCGGGGTGGGGTTGTCTTGGCGGTGTCTCTAGACATCGCCAATGCCTTCAACTCCATGCCCTGGAGCTGCATTAGGGAGGCACTCCGGTATCACCGGGTGCCGACCTACCTTCGTCGTGTGGTCGGGGACTACCTGACGGATAGAGCCGTCATCTACCCCGGTCGCAGCGGAGAATGGAACCGGCGAGAGATGTCGTGCGGTGTTCCGCAGGGATCGGTCCTAGGGCCGTCCTTGTGGAACATCGGGTACGACTGGGTGCTGCGCGCCGACCTCCCTAGCGGCGTCAGCGTGGTCTGCTATGCAGACGACACGCTGGTGCTGGCACAAGGGGGGTCGCACGAGGCGGCGGCCGAAATAATGACACGCGGGGTTGCGATAGTCGTGGAGAGGATCCGGCAACTGGGTCTCGAGGTGGCATTGCACAAGTCCGACGCCATGTGCTTTCATGGGCCTCGGAATGCGCCACCTCCGGGATCCTCACTGACGGTAGGAGGGGTATCCGTCGGCGTCGAGTCGACGCTGAAGTACCTGGGACTCGTCCTCGACAGCCGATGGAACTTCGTGGAGCATTTCCGACGTTTGGCCCCCAAACTGGAACGGACCGGGGCTGCCTTCAGGCGGCTCCTGCCCAACCTTGGGGGGCCAAACGCCTCCTGCCGGAGGCTCTACGCGGGAGTCGTGCGGTCCATGGCCCTTTACGGGGCCCCGGTGTGGGCGCGTTCCTTGAGGCTGCGTGCAGCCCACTACCTGAACGCGCCCCAAAAGGTGGTAGCCGTAAGGCTGGCCCGTGGGTACCGCACGATCTCCCGTGAGGCGGCGTGCCTCCTTGCCGGATTGCCGCCATGGGATCTGGAGGCGATAGTCCTCGCGCGCCTACATGAATGGCGCGCGGAGGTGCTACGCCGGGGGGAAACTCCGCTGCCGCGACAAATTGTCGCGCAGCGGACAGACTTCCGGCGTGATCTCATGGCGACATGGAGAGAGCGACTGTCGCAACCCCGTGCAGGGCACGCCACAATAGTGGCGGTAAGTCCCCTCTTTGAGGAGTGGCTTGAGAGACGCCACGGCGTCCTCACCTTCCGCCTGACGCAGGTCCTCACCGGACACGGTGTTTTCGGGAGGTTCCTGCACCGAATCGGGCGGGAGGAAACGCCCGGGTGTTTCCACTGCGAGGATCGACCGGAGGACACGGTGGAGCACACGGTGGAGGTGTGCCCCGCGTGGGCGGAGCACCGCCGTGTCCTCGAAGCGGCGATTGGCGGCGGCGACCTCTCGCGTCCGGCCCTGGTGCAAGCCATGGTCCGGAGCGAGACGGAATGGGACGCCGTCACCTCCTTCTGCGAAGCAGTAATGCTAGAGAAGGAGGTGGCGGAACGTGAGAGGGAGAGAACCTCACAGCGTCCCGGCCGCCGCGGGAGACGCCCCGGGCGTCGGGGGCCACCACGTGGCCCCCGGCCACCGTAGGCGCGGGCCTGTGGACGGTGGGCTATGGGCTAGCTCGCCGTCCGTCCGTCTCATGACGACAGGCCGTGTCGACGGCGCGTTCGTGTTCCACGCGCGCCTCAAAGAGAGTCAGCAAAAAGGAAGGGGTCCGAAAGGACCGATGCCTGCCGGGGTTGCGGGACTATTCGAAAGAGATACCGTGGCCCCGGAACACAAAGGGCGATGAAGGAACATGGATGGGTTTTAGTCAGTAAAAGTCTGACACTCCCTCCTGCTCCGCCCAGAGCGGGAGAAGTCATTTGATGATTTCCCATCCGAAAAAAAAAAAAAAAAAAAAAAAAAAAAATCCCTAGATACTTTTGATGTGTGTATGTCAATGAGCTGTATCAGTTATCTCTTCCGAACACAAAAATGATTACATACACGGATAACACAGCTCTCATAACCCATGGCATGGACTGGTCAGAAACTCATGAAAAGGCAGAATTGGCACTAAGCATGGTTATGACGTGGTTAACCTCGAACCTGCTCACGCTCAACATCTCCAAGACTAAGTTCATCCCCTTCAGCCCAAGTATTCTTAGCCAACCACCTTTGTCGTTTGAGATAAAGACCCATGTGTGTACTAACCCAGTCGCCAACACCTGTAACTGTGCCCAAATAGAACGGTCTGATAGCATAAAATACCTTGGAGTTATATTGGACAATCTTTTGACATGGAAAAAACAGATTAATTCAGTTGTGGTTCGAGTCAGAAGATTGATCTACTTATTTAAAAAACTTCAAACGGCTGCTGATTTCCGTGCCTTAGAATGGTCTACTTTGCCCTCGCTCATTCAAAATTACTATCAAGACACGGCTTCAGGACCTGACCTACGATGAGACAGAAAATCTCTTGTGCCCCTTGAAATAACTAGCACTCAAACGGCACTCACATAGTCAAGACCTTTCCCTGCCCCTGTCTTAAACTAGCCAACACACACACACACAAACACACACACACGCGCGCACACGCACGCTCACTCTGGCACACATACTTGCCATCATGTTTGCAATGATGATTGATTTGAATTTGTGATTTGGATGATTTTAGTTAGAATTATTGAATGAATTAAACAATTTTTAATGTTTTTTTTTTTTATTTTTATTATTAATTATAATTTGAATTATTAATGGTGATTGATTTTAATTTGTTATTATTTATTGATTTTAGATAATTTTAATTTCAATTATTTGAATTATGTTTGTTCATCTTCTTGTTTATTTTATTTTATAATCATTTATTGATTTAGATAGATTGATATTATAATAATGTAAATATATATACGTGTATTTATATATTTATATTTTTAATTAATAATTTTCAAAATTAACTGTCACTTGTGTCTTGTTGTGCTGTGTCACGCTGAAGAGTCAGTTACTCAACCTGCCTTTACTGTCCGTATTGGGCCACCAAGATACAGGCTGCGCCTAGTTTGGGGCCCACGGTTTCGTCTTAGTAGTTTTGAACTTCTTTAGGCTCATTGTTTTTGTTTTCTGGTTTGTATAATTTGTAACTTGTGTGTGTCAATAAATTGATTTATTATTTTTATTATTATTATTCAGCACTCGGTTACTGCATAACCACGTGGGGGGGATCGCACAAGACAACCATACTGCGGCTAGAGAGGGCTCAGAGAGCAGTTTTGAAATTACTCGCTAAGAAACCTATTAGATTTCCCACATCTGAGCTTTATTCACTTTGTGAGATCCTCTCTGTGAGACAGTTGTTCGTGCTGCAAACAGTTCTTAGGAAGAACCTACTTCTCACTTACGAACCTCAGTCCCTTACAAAGAAGCGTCGTGCCGACAGAGTCTGTAAGACTGAACGCTGCAGGTTAGCGATGGTCAGTCGCCACTTCACTCACACCAGCTCCAAACTTTATAATGCCATAAATATAAAAATTAAAATATACCCTATGACTAGAAATGAACTGAAGAGAAATGTGACCAACTGGCTTAAGTGCTTGTCCTATGATGAGACTGAGCAACTTATGGTGTTATAAACGCGGTAGAAACACACACACACACAAATACACACCTCATCCCCACCTCCACTCTACATTATACAACATAGTGTTCTTTATATTATTTCTTTTTTTTGTTCTATTTTAATTTATTTTTGTCATCCTTATTTTAACTTCTTTTAGGTTAATCTGGGACAATGTCTATGATTGTATATATTTTGAATAGGGCGTTGATAGCTACGCCACAGTACTTTACTTTTGTAGCTATCTTCGTTTCTCTTTGTAATCCGTAAACTTAAGTTGTTCCAAATAAACTTTATTTTATTTTATTTTTATTTTTATTATTTTTTAACCATTTATATTAGAAAAAATGTTGAAGATCACGATATAGATGGCTTATTTTTTATTTTCTAAGATAAGAATTTTAATAAATGTAGGTGGGTCAATGACCCCTATTGTCATCTTATTAACTAGTAGCAACTTTAGCATAAAAAAATATTATCGTCTTACCTTCTTACTGGATTTCCGCTTAGAGACTATCTTTCGAATTGTTTCTAGTTTGGCTCGAGGCGACACTCTGTCCACACTTTCTTGAGTGTCCTCATCATAGACAATGTGTGGTGGTTCCGGCGTTCGCGGCAGCGGTAGTTGCTGTAGATGGGGCCCTAAATCGACCCCCGGGTAAGGGTTTATAGCCGACTGAAAATAAAAGGGTAACATTTATGGCAGAGATGATTTGGAAAACGTAATGTAACTTTATACGAACAATCTATACAAAACAAAAAATGGCTGATCGTAATTAAAATAACAGCTTTTTACTGAATGCATTAGCTTTGTATACCTACGGTAATTATAACCAAGATACTCTGTCAGGTCTGAAAGGTCCGTATAAACCTTGTTTGCAGGTATAAAGGGTGTAAAACACCTCTTAACGAAACCGAAAGGCACTTGTTCTCCCCGTCATTGCGATCATTTTATTGTTCTGCAACATACCTGGGAACCTTTTAGTTACGGAGATATTGGGGGTCAAAGTTCCAACTTTTAGACATTTTTTTTTTAATACAAGTTTATAATGTAAGATTTTTACTTTAAACACCTCCACGACCCACGTACTGTTCAATCCATCCATCGGCACAATGTTTTTAATGGGTTACATTGAGTTCTACTACAAAACATGATTTTTCACCCCAAAAAAAAAGTCGTTTCCTAGCAATAATTTTTGCGTAAAGTTACTTAGTTTGATGTACAGAATGCTTGGTTGACGGCTTCGTGATGAGGTTGTTTACACCCTGTATTATCAAAGCCGTGAACAATTTCACTAGTGATATTATAATTAAACGGTAGATTGTCAGATTAACAATTGACTTAATTTCTTACAATTTAACTTCCTGGTTTTAGTGTCACTGTAATGTCACGGGGACACTATCTATCTATAGTGATATTGTAACTTGTAAAGCAATGGTATTTTGACAATTTCACTGGTCGTTAGATTATGAGGCCATCTCTGATTAGACCGTTTCCAATGTCAATTTTGCAATCTTAGAGTTATAAGTTTATTTAGTGGTTCAAAATTATCGGAGTGCCCTAATTTTATTACTGCGACCAATTTCGACATAGTTGGTCACAGTTCTAACCTACCCTATTTGGTCGGAGCGAACGGAATGTTTCAACGTCAACTGCAACGGCTACTGTGGTCTTTTTTTAGGGTTCCGTAGTCTTGACAAGGAATCCTTATAGTTTCGTCATGACCGTCTCTCTATCTGTCCGAGGTTTTGCTAAGAGACCGTTAGTACTAGAAAGCTGTAATTTTGTAGGGGTGTGTAGGTGTATCAATAACGCCAACAAAGTGGTAAAATAAAATTCTGTTTTTTTTTTTTGTGGAGTGGCGTTGAATTTTTTTTTGTCATCTGCCCCATTGTGTGATGTATCGTTGAATAGGTTTTTTAAAACTGCTGGATTGAAAAATCTGGGAAAATTCATAATGATAGTGCATTTCATGAACTTTAAAGGAAAACTATAGCGGTTAAGATAACTTTATTAGTTTAGCAGTAACAGTCGTTGAACTTGGGTGTTGGATAATTTTGTAGCAAATACAAAATCCTTAGAATAATTCCTTTAAAGTGACTGAGATGGAGTAGTTGCTTGTTTATAACGGGTCAAGACTTGCATTGAAAAACAAAATCTAAAATATAACGGGCTACTACGGAACCCTACACTGCGCGTGGCCCGACACGCACTTGGCCGGTTTTTAGAACTTTTTAAAAAGAAAAATTCCGTTGTAGATCATTATTTCGTAACTCCAACCATTTATGCCACACACGCAACGGAACCTAACAAAAGTTATAATTTTCGCCGTTTTTGCAACATTTTTCATTGATTCTCCGCTCCTTTTGGTCGTAGCGTGATTTTATATATTATATGGCTATATAAAATTCCTTTCTCGATAAATGGGCTACCAAACACTAAAATATTTTTTCAATCCAAACCGGTAGTTCTTAAGATTAGTGTGTTCAATCAAACATACGTACGCCAACATCCCGCTCCTCAGATGAGCCGACCTCAGAATCTCTGTCTAACAAATATGGCGGCAGGAGGCTGAACTGATGCCCGGGCTAAAAACAAAGATAAGTAGTTTGTATTAATGTTGTGAAATCTAGCAAATAAAATAAAATCTAAATATGAGAACATAAGGCATATTTGAGACCGTGTCCTCGAAGCGGCGATTGGCGGCGGCGACCTCTCGCGTCCGGCCCTGGTGCAAGCCATGGTCCGGAGCGAGACGGAATGGGACGCCGTCACCTCCTTCTGCGAAGCAGTAATGCTAGAGAAGGAGGTGGCGGAACGTGAGAGGGAGAGAACCTCACAGCGTCCCGGCCGCCGCGGGAGACGCCCCGGGCGTCGGGGGCCACGTGGTGGCCCCCGGCCACCGTAGGCGCGGGCCTGTGGACGGTGGGATATGGGCTAGCTCGCCGTCCGTCCGTCTCATGACGACAGGCCGTGTCGACGGCGCGTTCGTGTTCCACGCGCGCCTCAAAGAGAGTCAGCAATAGGAAGGGGTCCGCTAGGACCGATGCCTGCCGGGGTTGCGGGACTGTTCGAAAGAGATACCGTGGCCCCGGAACACAAAGGTCGATGAAGGAACATGGATGGGTTTTAGTCAGTAAAAGTCTGACACTCCCTCCTGCCCCGCCCAGAGCGGGAGAAGTCATTTGATGATTTCCCAGATAGATAGATAGAAGAAGAAGAAGAGAAAAGAAGAAGAAGAAGAGGGAGGGAGAAGAGGGAAGAGAGGAAGAGGGTGAAGATAGATATTAAGAACTTATGTTAACTACCATATTCTTGCAAATAAATCATTCATTCATTCATTCAGGAAAATTAAGGGCAACCAAAAACAGTATACTTCCCATGCAAGAGTATACTGCCATGGTCATCAGGTCAGAATCTGATGATGGGATCCCAGAAAAAATAAAATTAAGAGCAACCCTCTATGGGCACTTACAATTTTTTTTTTGTTTATGTTCAGCGATATCTTCGCCAATTGTGAACCGATTTCAATGATCCTTTTTTTATTTGAAATACTATTATTTTACAGTGGTCCCATTTTAATTTGGGTAAATTCTGATGCTGATCTTCGGAGATAAACAGATAGCATACTGTTGTAATCGCTTGGATATTGTATTTATTACACAATGCCATAACATAACATCACGCCTGTATGCTTTGAAGGGGTTATCACCAGTTATGCTTGAGTTCCATTTTTTTGGGGATACGCTAAGGATAGAATAGAATAAATAGATAGAATAGAATAAATTTTATTTCTATAACTTTACGATGACCTGGGGCCTAGTCTGCTATTACAATAGTGTCACAATGATCTTTCATTGATTTCATAATTGTTGATTTTGACAAGTTTGGTAATCTACTATACAAATGATCAACCACTGACACTCCATTGAAAGAAATAGCATATAAAGGTAATCTCGTACACAATGACAAATGTATGACTGGCTTACGCGGTAATCTGCAAAAATGTTGACAGTTCCAGCCGAAATTTGCTCAATTAGCACCATTTTGTATTGCAATAAATATAAGCTTAGAAGCTTAGGTATATTTACAGCAAATAAAAAAAAAAACAAATTGCATTATTTATTTATTTGTTTTAAATTATCTTTAATATAGTTAAAGATAATTTAACACCTAAATGAAAATAAATCAAAAAACCGGCCGCTAGAAATAAAAACAGATAAAGCGTCAGTAAGCAGTAATGTCACATTTGACTCTGACAGCTAAACAGATAAAATATTATTGAATTGTATAGTTTCATATTAATCCGCGTTACACATACCTTATTGTTTTTTGCTATTTACGAACTTCTTACTACTTCAGATTGCATAGAACACTAATAAATAATATGTAAAAATATATATAAATAAAATCTGGCATGATTAGATGTTCAAATTTAATTGTAGTTTTTCGAAAATCATTTCCATAAAACAGGTTTTATAATAATGGCAATACAACAATGTCATTGTAACACAATTCTATTACGAGACCATTGACCGACCGATAATCGACCATTATGAAGTTAGCAGATTACGAACTTTTAACAAAATGCCAATGGCATCGTTCAACAATTATGAAATCAATGATAGATCATTGTGATACTATTGTAATATCAGACTAGGCCCCCTGTTTGAATGCAAAATGTATGTACTGTTGACGTACCTATTTTAAATAAATAAATAAATAGCACAAGCTGCCATAGTGTTAGCACAATGGCAGCACTAAGAAAATTCAACAAAGCTTAAACCGGCCAAGTGCGTGTCGGGCCAGCCGCAGTGTAGGGTTCCGTAGTAGCCCGTTCTCACAATATAGAACGATTCTGTTGTTCTTCTACTTCATCTTAGTCACTTTATAGGATTTATTCAAAGGATTTTGTATTTGGTACAAAATTATCCAACACCCAAGTTCAACAACTTTAAGTGCTAAACTAATAATTTTATCTTAACCGCTATAATTTTCGTTTAAGTTCATGAAACGCACTATCATCATTAATTTTTCCAGATTTTTCAAGCAAGCAGTTTAGTCAGTTTTTACTGCTGGAACAAAAATTTGCACTTTAAAGTTTCATATTTCGTAAATGAAATTCAATCGAAATATAGTAATAGCAAACATTTGAAAATACCTATTCAACGATACCCCACACGATGGGGAAGATGGCGAAAAAAAATCCACCCCACTTCACATGTAGGAGGGCTACCCTAAAAAAATATATTTTCCAAAATTTTATTTTACCACTTTGTCGACGTAATTGATGTACACACCTCTACAAAAATTACAGCATTCTAGTACTAACGGTCTCTTAGCAAAACTTCGGAAAGACGGACGGACAGACAGACATGATGAAACTATAAGGGTTCCTTGTCAGGATTACGGAACCCTAAAAAACTTACAAATAAGAACCTTAAAACATTTCTAAAAAAGCTTTATATCAGTTAAATCTTAAGAAAACGCGCGCAGAAAAACGCACAGCTGCATTGTATCTATTTCAGAAAAACTTACTAAAAAGCGTTCCCAAGGTTCAGAATATGTTGAGTCTGGCTCGTCGCGGCTCCTACGGCTTGTAGGCTCGTCAAAAAAGATATCTTCAGTTCTTGAAGCTCCCTCTTCCTCTAGAGGCTCTTCCTTCACCGCCACCGCTTCGTTTGATTCCTCGGAAGTCTCAGAGTCATGCTAAAATAAAGGTGATATAAAAGCAATGTTAATCAACTGTTATAAGTATTGTTCTTAGGGTCCCGGTAGGGGCAAATTTTGTGTGTTGAGCATGGACATTTGTTACCGAGTCATGGATGTTTGTATGTATAATAAATATGTATTTACAAAAAAGTATCTATGTAGTATATCAACTATCTGGGCTCCACGACACAAGCCTCGTTGTTTAGTGTAGCACTAGATAACGGTGTGTGTCTGTCCAGCGATATTTATTTATTTTATTTATTGTTATAATTTATGTTCACACGATCAGAAGAGAGGACCTGGTTTAGCCCATTGGCATTCAATTTTGCTGCCAGCCATGCATGCCAGCAATGGGATAACCCATTGACAGATATGTAGATTTTTAGATAACCAATAAGCTTTTGTAGGTACCTAATATTATTAAATTTTATTGTTGTAATTAGGCATTTTTTTTCCTCAATTGATATGAAATAATTTTTCGTTTAACCCTAAAAATAAATCAAGTATTATTGTAAGATGTAAATTTTACATAATGTAACATTTTTGCTGGTATGAATTAAGCCTAGCAATGCAAACTGGATTTATTTGATGAAAACTGCAACTATAAAGGGTGTAAAACACCTCTTAACGAAGCCAAAGGCAGGCAGGTTCTCCCCGTCATTGCGATCATTTTTACACCATACCTGGGAACCTTCTAGTTACGGAAATATAGGGTTCAAAGTTTCAACTTTATGAAAGGATTTTTTTTTAAATACAAGTTGTTAATGTAAGATTTTTACTTCACACACCTCCACGACCCCCGTATTATTCAATCCATTCATCAGCACAATGTTTTTGTTGTTTTTTCACAAAACATTATTGTTCACCCCAAAACAAAAAGTCGTTTCCCAGCAATAATTTTTGCGTAAAGTATACTTAGTTTGACGTACAGAATGCTTAGTTGACGGCTTCGTGATGAGGTTGTTTACACCCTGTATATAATAAATTATAAATTATCTAAACAAAATAATAATATAATAATTGCTTGTTCATTATTTTCAAAATTTATTTCAAAGTGTATTTTTATTAAACACAGACTAATAATATTTACATTTTTTACACACTAACAAAATGAAATATCAATATAATAATCTATAAACGAAATAAATCTGCATATTTTTCCAAAATATTCTTGTGTCAATAAAATTAATGATTTAATTGTATATTTTTCTGCGCATAAAGTAGTGCATGCTGTGCTTTTCTGTAAGTGATGAGGCGCTTAGACTTTAGTTTGAATTGTACAAATTATAATGTAACAGTGTACTCATTGTTGAGAAGCCTTATAATAAATAAATAAATAAATAAAAATATTTTACAAATATCAAAAAAGGTTACAGGGCGTCGAAAAATTCGTCCACATCGCTGTCAACAGGAATAGTGCCCAGAAGGCTGGCAGCATTGCCACGTTGGATGGCAATGCTTATTCTTTGGCCAAAAAATAGGCCCGCCTTCTGGTCACGTGAAGAGTCGACCAACCGTTTGCCGATTTCCCGAAATACTAGGTGGGCACTCGGACCCCATGGCCCTAGTGTTTCAACCCCAAACGGCTCAAACACATAATTACCAATTAAATTATTGTATTTGCGCCGTTTCAGGTTTTTAAAGTTAATAAGTAAGTACACTGTACAGAACAAAAATTATACTTATGGCATACACACATCAAAAAAAAGTTTGTGATCACTAGCAAAAGCTAAAATATTTTTTATAATTGAACTTTAACGAGAAAAATTTTTTGTTGTGTGTTTTATAATTTAATCTACCGTAACAAAAAAGAATTCGATTTTTCAAAGTGATTGCAAACTTTTTTGATGTGTGTATGAGGAGACAAAAATGTCTTCGACAGCTCAGTGTAATGCAGAAACAATGCACGTACTTTTTAACATTTTAATTAATATAAAAACATTTAATTAATGTTTTAGAGCACTCCTAAGTAATCATTAACTGTTTCATATAAATATAACATAAAGCCTGTAATCCGGGAAGTTTTGCACAGAAGTGCCTACCTATACACGCCTAATTTATAAAATGTAACTCCAATCTCGTTATGTGGGGCTACCGTAATGAAACAGCAGCGGTTGCTTGTGGAGCTGTGTCACAAACCATGTTCCAACTCCTATCCTGCCCTCTTAGCCCAAAATCATGCAGCCGAACTGACCTGAAGAGGTGGAAGCGGTGAAGTTCAGGGCTAACAAAATATAAAAGTTGTCGTGCAAGCTACACGAAGAAGATTTATAAAATGTTATAAATTACAACAATATCTTGTACTAACAAACAACGCAATAAGTATACCGTATAGAACAATAACTGACATCACTAACCTCACTCGCACATCACTCAAAACAAACACAAGAAAGAAATCACACAGAACACATACACAGTAGTAAACCAGTGAATCTATTAACCCATAATGTTCGCACATCATTCTACAATTGACACAGAGTGCTGGGTACTGCGAGGGTCTGTCCAGACAGGAGACATACTATAGAACTCACGTAGATGTATTTCGCTGAGTCTGGTAGTAGAGATGTGCCCTGTGTGGAGTGAGTGATTTTAAATTGGGTATTGAATTTAACTTTTATGACTTATGGTTGTTTTAGTTGGTGATTTTGTGTGAATAAGAAGAGGCCTTAAATCATGTTTTTATGAAGCATTGAATGTTTTAGAAAATAAAGAAGTCTAACAGACAGAAAATAAACCTAATTTTTTAAGTTGGTTAAAAATATAAAATTTAACTAAACAATTTATCAAAACGCAATTTTCAAAAAGAATAACACCATATGATGACGATTGCAAAATAGGCTTTCTGAGTGGAACTCACTATCGGGTTTTTACCCTGACTCATAATAAGAAACCCAGTTTCCTGGAAGCCCCACACATTATACGACAGTACACTTCCCTTGAATGACTTTGAGTATTGATAAAGTAAAGTACCTAGATAACTCACCTAAGCTGACTTTAAAAGTTCCATCAGTTAAAAACTTAAATCAAATCCAGATTTCTAATAATAATCCTACTTCCTACTAATGTTATAACTGCGAAAGTTTGTGAGGATAGAAGGATGTTTGCTACTCTTTCACGCAAAAACTACTGAACGAATTTGAATGAAATTTGACACACAGATGGGTTATAACCTGGATTAACACATATGACCTTTTTATCCCGGTACTATAATCCCGTGGGACATTACCGAACTCCACGCGGGCGAAGCTGCGGGCATAAGCTATAGTAAGACCATAACGTCCTCATTGCTGAGACACAGACCTCTAGCTGTAACTGACTGTGACTGGTGTGCACGCAGACCCAGAACAGAATGGTAGAGGTCACATGTCTTTAAAATTTCTGTTCTAGGACATGTCAAACTTCGGCTTGAATTCGGCGGTCGCGTACGGTCGGTCGTGACGTCAGCGAGATCAAAATACGGCTGACGATGACGGTCACGCACGGTCGGTCGCGTACGTATACAGGGTTAGTTTTCAATGACCAGCCAAAATTTAAAATTAAGATCTGGATATCAAACCAAAAGTGCATTTTAAATATTATTGTCGAAAAACATAAAATAAAATAATAGCATTCATTTGAAAATGTCCTAAAAATTTCCTAAATCATAAACCTAGTGGGAATCAATGCACTTGTGTGCGTGCATGCACCGCCAAATTTATGTATGTGCTAACTGCTACCTATCTAGATTGTTGAACCGAATTGTGCTGTTGCAATATCCACACGTTCGATTTTTAGTGGTGGACAGGAATGAATTTTATATTAGAATCGAGCTTTAAATGTTGTTTTTTTTTTTCATTATATCGAGAATATTATCGATTCTTAACCATCTTTGAAAATTTGGCCGGTCATTGAAAACTAACCCTGAATACATTGTGGTCTATATAGCACCATACTGCGATGCTGACGAAAAAATACTTACAAAGATGCTGGTAGGGTAAACGACGTACTCGCAGGGTATGGCCGAGGTCTTCAAGTACTTCTTACCAGACCTCTTGACGATGTAATCGCTGTCACGGAAATGTCGTGAGCATATATAGTCTGTCTTCGACGGCTCAAAATCGCGACCTGTCATATCCACCCACTTCGCCCTGACCTCTTTGTCTTTCGGGAATCTGTAACAAATAAATGTTATGGTCACCTAACAGTCTTCAAAAATGTTTTGCTTTTCATTGTTTGTAGTTAAGTCTCATCATCAACAGCCAAAAACGACTTTATGGTACTAATATTTATATAACCAATCCTCATTAGTTTATATTTTAGTGTCAAGAGAACTAAAGACCCGTAGCAATGCCTACGCATTTTTTAAACCATCTCATTACCAATATTGTTCTATGCTATTTCAGTCTTCATATGGCGTAGCTTCGTAGCACCGTAGGCCTTCCGCTACGAAGCTTTGCTACGGAAACTACGCACTACGCAGCGCTACGAGTCGTAGCACTTACCGATACCGTTCGGCATTTAGTTAAGATGAGTTAATTATAGTTTTGTCAATGTATGCGTTACGATACACACACAAATAATATTTATTATGTGCCTTATTTTACGAAGAGTTAAAATAGTTTGAAAATGTATATCAATTGATGATTCCTTTTCATTTCAATCGAAGCCAATCTCGCCATATTTGTCTAATAGTAGATTCCGATACGAGCCTGCGCAGACGTGATCTCATTGTTCTGTTGATAACATTTTTTTTCCAAATTATAGCTTTTACCAAATCATTATTTTAAACAAAGAGAAGACACTGTTGGACCGCCAGAACTTTCCATTGCGCGGGAAAGAATGCTTTGACACTGATTATAGTTTTAAAACCACAGTAATCACTTTGATATTATAACTTTGAATGACCGACATTCACTAGGTATAACCTGAAAATATTACGCAATATGGTGTCTCACAACTTATTAATTACCTGGATATCCTTTGTTTCCAAAATTCGCACAAAACATGCTAAAACATCGCACTACAGCACAAATCACAAGAAACATTTCTAATAGAACACAATACAAATTGTCTTTATCGATAATTTCTTCATAAATATATGATGGGGGCACCTCTAGCCTTCGACCCTCACCATGAAACGTGCCTCGAGTACACGTCGCTATCGGTCGCAGCGTGATACACTGCCCTTTGTGATAGCGCGAGGAACATCGAGTGCGAACATCAACGGCAATGTATAGCTATCGCAATGCAACAGATTAATGGTCGCCGGGAAAGGTGAGTCGTAACCTTCAGGCTAATTTTTCAAGTTAAATTAAGATATTCTACTTACGGGTGGAAGGCTATTCCCTCAGCTTCTCCATCATGTCCTTCCAGGCAGAATTTGCAAGTAATCACAGCGCACACCTTCATTTTTTTCTCCTCCGGAACGTTGCACTGAATGAGATCCGCAGACAACTAAATATCGCATGCGCTTATTTCGATCGATAGGTGTATGACCAATTGCTGGTATGCGCAGCACGACTCTGCCCACCCCCCAGATGCTATTTTTAGTTCGACTCCGAACCTGGGAAAACAGGGAAGCAATTTATCAATAATATGCAACTTCACGTCTCACTTCAGGTAGCCTTCAATAATTATGCAGATGTGAAAGTTTTCTTTGTTAAGTTCAACCATTGCTGTATGTAGGTTTTAATAACATACTTTTTTGAGATTTCAAAAATTCAGGTGCATTTTCGCCTAATCTTTAGGAAAAGTATATTAGCTACTAATATCTAATGATTACTAATAAACCTTTGTTAAGTTCTTTTTCCATTTTTGTTGTAGAAGTGGTAGTGTTTGGATTAACTTGTTTTTTAGATGGAATCTTTGGTTTGAGAGTAGGCTATTTAAAATTAAAGCTATTGTAATCTAACATCATAAGAAATAGTTTGAGCGAAAGCTCGTAACCTCCTTGACAAAGCATAATTGGAATTAAAAGATCAACCGATGTTTACTGTTTTTTTTTGCAAGAAATGATTTTTAAATTTAATTTCATTTGATTTAAAAATTGTAAAATTAAAACAAATTATATTCTCAGACTTTAGCTATCTCATCAATTCGAATCGCTAAAGATTGAGTTTTTTGAGACAAAGAGGCATTCAAAAACATCTTGTAATCTAATAATAGAGATATTAATATAAAAAATGTAAGTCAACCAGCCACATTTAATTGCTAATGCAGCCGAGATAATTACCTATGAATTATGGAGATGTATTGATGGAGAATTGTGTGTTTCGTTAGATTCACAGGGAGTAAAAGTGTATAATTATATTTATGGCAACTATTGCATACAGGATGTTCTTTATCATCATTTTCCCAAAGCCGCTCCAACCCAAAAGAATGATTTTGTATCTATTTGATTAGTGATCTTATTTATACTGTTTTCTTCTTTGATCGTCGCAGCATGCTGCTATTATTTCAAATAAATTAGGATACACTGCCCAGTGTATCCTAATTTATTGGAGTGGGAGTTGGCATAGGAGGATACTAAACAACGGATACAAACACGGATACAGTTTAGACACCCTTTTTATATGTGTAAGTATATACATTTTCTAAAACAAGTAGATTGTTATTTTTAGATTGACGAAACGATCAAATCACAATCTATTCAAGATTGTGTGAGGAATGTCATGAAAAAAAAACGAGGAAAATGGAAGAAAAAACGTGTTGCGCCGACCCCAAGTGACATAGGACCTGGACAGGAAGATAATGATTCTATACCCTATCACAATGTTGTCCTATATACATATATATTAAACTAGCTGGCCCGGCGAACTTCGGACCGCCTAACAGTCGATTCATTTTTTTATTTTTTTCAGGCAATTTTTTAAAATTTTCCGTCCGTAAGAACCATCCTCGTACTTCCAGGAATATTATAAAAAAAATATTAGCGAAATTGGTTCAACTGCTCTCGAGATTTGCGCTTAGCAACACATTCAGCGATCCATTTTTATATTATAGATAGATAGTAAGTATATTTAACCCAAAGGTTGAAGGTGCCTTGTGGCATTAAGTCCATGTATTTTACATAAAGTTTAAATATGAATAGAATGGGACAACAGCAAGAAGATTGTGATGAATATCCCAAAAACGAAGGAAACGAACGAAGAAACAATTACTAAAATAAATGATTATTTAAATTCTAACCTATTTAAAAAAAATCACTGGCCAATTCATAAAGCTTTGACTTATTAGTGAATAATTCAAGAGGAAAGCAAATAACGGGAAGTGTTTGACACTTTTCTAAGTTGAAACGGAAACAAAAAAATGGGGGAGTGTGAAGAAACAAAAGAATTGTACGGGCAGCAGCTCCGCACACTGAGATGTTGTATGTAGATGGACGAATCACACGGGATGTGTACAGGGAATAAAATCACTGTTTTGTGTCCGTAAATGATTGACTGTTTATTATGTAAAACATTAAAATATATAATACATAAAGTAGGTGACTTGTGGCGGGCGTAATAGCCTAGTCAGCGAATGTACATAAATCGGTGAATTTAGCAACTGCTAGTTCAGGTAAAAACTAAAACAATGAATATCATGTGGCGATGCTCGTACAAGAATGTTACGTTTCGGCGGCAAACACGTGACTCCGCCGTACGTAGGACCTGACCTTGTCGTAATTATGGTTTGTATATGAAAATTTGCGATGTTGATGCTTTTTTGGGTGGAATTTAATGCGTTGGTTATTAAAACGATTAGCCTGGATGGAGGGGCAGAGGTAGGTCAAAGAAAAGATGGATTGATTGTGTGTGGAATGTTATGAAAGAGAAAGGATTTCTTCATAATTACATAAGTATTTATTATTAGTTATTGTATTGTATTTATAGTATTGTTATATGTTTTTTTAACACATTTGCTTGTAAAGGGTCTCTTATTTCACCCATTCCAATATCGTATTGTATCTCATTACGTACTTGTGCAGTAATGTAATGTAAAACGCACGGTTTATCAAGATGCTCCGTCTAAAACGAACGGTACTTTTTTAAATCTTAGCAAAGAGTTTTTATGCCAGAGAAGTGGTCAAAATTTTATGAATAAAATTAACTTTGGGAGATGAAATATAATAGATAAACATTTAATTCTTTAATTTAATTAATTTTGACAATAAATTACAACCATTTATCTGTAACAAACACACAAAAATATGAATTTACTTTACTAATAATACTGGCTGTTTTTTGTGTCTTTGACTTAAAAAAAAAGAGCTGATGCGCGCGCATCGCTAATTTGTGTACAAGTAAAAGATTTAAGTATTCGTTCAGGAAAGTCCGAATTTATTTATTTCCTCGCAAATATGTTACAAAACGTCGTATGACATACGTGCGCTTTGATAATTACAGCCTCTGCTTTCTTGTAGCCCTCGCCTACGGCTCGGGCTAGCAATATCGCCACGGCTGTAATTTTCAACTTACCGCACTTATATCATAATGTATTATTCTTTGTATTTATGAGTAGGTATGTATGTATTGTATATTATATCTAAAATAAATATCTGTTTTATGTATTCCATTTTCTTTTCTTTTTATTAACACATTAAGTCTACATCTCTTTTTTAGTATCTCCTTTCGCAGGTATGCTGGAAGAGATTTCTTTAGAAATAAGCATCACCTTTGTATTATTTTCTGTTCCTTTCTACTTTTCTTTATATTTAGTGTGCACATAAATTGTTAAATAAATAAATAAATGATGCCGTGACGTCTGACAGGTTAGAATGGCAGAAGCAAACGTGTTGCCCCGACTCCAAGTAAAATGGGACGAAGACAAGGAGTTGATGAGCCAATATAATATATTTTTATTCTAGCTAGCATTACACTAATACTTCATTTCAATAGATAAAATGTAGCGTTTAAGTTAACTATTGATTTGCTAAGTCGCAGATAGGTTATAAATACAAAGATAAAGTCTGAAAGTGACAGAAAAGTTGAGTGGAAATCGGATTACATTTGTAATGAGGAGGTAAATCAACTTTTGATTATGAATATGGATGGCTATACAGTGGCATGCCTAGGAGCCAACAATACGGTAAGCCCATAATGCTAGCAAACTGTTCAGAAACCCTAACATCATGAATAATAGTAAGTAGCTAGGTTACATTCCATGTGTAAATGGACAGGCCCTTTTTGCTTGGAGGCTTTATTTATGCTTGAGTCATCATCTGCCTAGGCTTTTCCCAACTATGTTGGGGTCGGCTTCCAGACAAACCGGATGCAGCTGAATACCTATATTTTACATGGAGTGACTGCCTGTCTGACCTCCACAACCCAGTTAGTACTGAGTTATACGATTTTTTTTTAAATTATTGCTGCATGTTTGTTTGTTTGTATTTGTTTGTTTGCATGTCACTTTAGAATTTATATAATATTATTGATTAAGATGTATGTAATGTATCAATTTAAATTGTTCCTGTTAAATAAATAAACCCGTTCTTTTTTTTTTTTTTTCGGATGGGAAATCATCAAATGACTTCTTCCGCTCTGGGCGGAGCAGGAGGGAGTGTCAGACTTTTACTGACTAAAACCCATCCATGTTCCTTCATCGCCCTTTGTGTTCCGGGGTCACGGTATCTCTTTCGAACAGTCCCGCAACCCCGGCAGATAAATAAACCCCTTGGTAAGACTTTTTGTCAGACTTTTTGGGCCACTGACAAAGAGATTTAAAAAGTCATATATATTTGAATGTCTTTGGCCACTGACTACCTGTAACGACTGTTAAAGATCTGCAAATGACAGCCGGGACCAACGGCTTAACGTGCTTTCCGAGGCATGGAAGAAACCCGGACACAAAGGTGTGCTTTTGGTCATTTTGGGTCACCCATCCACAGACCAACCTAGGCAAGCACGGCTTAACCTAAAGATCAACCCCAGTGGCTGTTATTATTTAGCCACGGGCTCCTCCTTATTTATGCATGAGTATATATTTTTTATGACTGTTGTCTGCTAGCTGACATGAAGCAATAAGTTATTTTATCAAAGACATTCAGATATATTACTCTTGTTTAATCTCTCTGATTGAATGTAATGGATGCCGAACGAACCAGGATTCACTAACAAAGATAACAAATTGTTAGTGAATCCTGGTTCGTCTAACATAACAGACAGATGTGTTCCTGGGAAGTTTGTTCCGCCACTTCTTCTTCCCACCTTAAACACTAGGAAGTGGTGAAAAGGGTAGGCATTTTCATTAAAGAATAAGATAAAATGTTGGTCCTGTTTAAATAAATGTATATTTGTCAAAGACATTCAAATATACACACAACAACACGGTCTAGGGATATTTCATACTCAATTAAATAACTCGAAAAGTACTGGCCGCATTGGAATCTTTTATACACCGATTTGTTTGTAATTTATCTCAGACTAATTCCAAATTCAAATTTTTGAAAATTCTTTTGTTTCGGTGGCATAAAAATGTCTTGATGTATAGGAGAAGGAATTTTCATTTGTGCGAAATTTAGAAAACAATACGAATTACGTTTAGTTACAGTTTTTGTTTCATTTTTAAACGAAAGATAAAGTTAAAATTGAGGTATTGTAGCCATGCAACGCCGACATTTGACGAGGGCGGAGATGTTACGAGCTGTGGGAATGCTGGAAGCTGGATCTGTTCAGCGTAATGTTGCTGAGGCCATAGGGACCCATCAAAATGTAATTTCAAGATTGTGGACACGCTATCGTGCCACAGGTGAAGTAGCGGAGAGGCACCGGGGGCCAAGTCGCATAACTACCCCCAGACAAGACCGATTTTTGCAAATTACTGCGCGAGCACAACCAAATGCAACGGCGACTCAATTGGTCCAAAGGCTGCGAGTGGAACACCAAGTGCTTGTGAGTGACCAAACTGTAAGAAGGCGACTGTCGTAGACCACTCCGGGTCCCACCTTTACGGAGAGGCAATCGTGGACGACGATTAGAATGGGTTCGGAACCACGTGGACTGGGGCCGTGACCAATGGTCCAATGTGCTGTTCACGGATGAATCCAGGTTCGGCTTCCATCCAGATTCACGAAGGACGCGTGTTTGGCGAGTTCCTGGACGATGGAGCCGTCTCCAGAACCCTCAGGAAGTTCACCCATACCAAGGAGGAACAATTATGGTTTGGGCAGGAATTCGTCTTGGAGGACGGACGGATCTCGTTTGGGTGCGGGGCAATATGACGGCAGAACGATACGTCCAACAGGTGCTGGGGCCCGTAATCTTGCCCCACAGAACACAAATGGGGCAAGATTTCCTGCTCATGCACGACAATGCCCGGGCACACACGGCGAGAACGGTAGCAGCTTGGTTACATACACATAATGTTAGGGCCTTAGACTGGCCTGCTCAATCGCCAGATCTAAATCCCATTGAGCATGCGTGGAATATGCTGCAAAGAAGAGCTCTGAAGGAAGTTCCTGAAAATCTGGCTACAGAAGATCAACTTTTTGCGCACCTCAGAAGGACATGGGACAATATTCCGCAGCAAGACATTGACAACCTTGTTCTGAGCATGCCGAATCGTTGCCGATGTGTTATGAACATCATGGGCGCTTTCTCAGACTACTAACTTCAAGTTTATAAACACAAATTAAATGATTTTTCTATTTTTTTCAGTTTTTACTCACAAATTAAAAGTTCATTCATATACGGTTTCCGTCTATGCTTCATTTTTTTCCATAAAGTCCTGAAATTTTAATCTATACCTTAACCATTATTAAAAAATGGTAGAATATTAAATAACGTATCTTTTAAATATATACATGTCATATAAATAATTAACACATTGATAGTAATTCGCAATTTTAAAAATATCCCTAGACCGTGTTGATGTGTGTATTACTAGCAAAGAGATTTAAAAAGAGCTAGTAATATATTTGAATGTCTTTGATAACTAGCTAGTCTTTTTAAATCTCTTTGATGTTTGTGAAGTCAAACCAGAAGAAGAATAACAACCCATAGCAACGTAACACAGTTATAGGAATATAAAGGTATAAAGCAACTGGATGCGCTCTATACTAGAAGTGCTCCCTTAACAGTTTCGGGGGACTGTCTCTTGTAAACTTTGACGTTCAAAAAGAGCGCCCACGCCAATTAAATTGTGATAACGGCAGGAGAATTACTTACATAAGGTCTGGGGGCCTAGTCTGCTATTACAATAGTGTCACAATGATCTATCATTGATTTCATAATTGTTGAACGATGCCATTGTCATTTTGTTAAAAGTTCGTAATCTGCTAACTTCATACTGGTCGATCAATGGTCTCGTAATGTAATTGTGTAACAATGACATTGTTGTATTGCCATTATTATAAAACCTGGTAATGGAAATGATTTTCGAAAAACTAGAATTAAATTTGAACATCTAATCATGCCAGATTTCATTTATATATATTTTAACATATTATTTATTAGTGTTCTACGCAATCTGAAGTAGTAAGAAGTTCGTAAATAGCAAAAAACATTAAGTTAGTATGTGTAACGCGGATTAATGTGAAACTATACAATTCAATAATATTTTATCGTTTAGCTGTTAAAGTCAAATTTGACATTACTGCTTACTGACGTTTTTTCTATTTCATTTCTAGCGGCCGGTGTTTTGATTTATTTTCATTTATGTGTTTTATATTATCTTTAATAAAGAAGCTTATATTTATTGCAATACAAAATGGTGCTAATTGAGCAAATTTCGGCTGGAACTGTCAAAATTTTTGCAGATTACCGCGTAAGTCAGTCATGCATTTGTCATTGTGTACGAGATTACCATTCTACGCTATTTCTTTCAATAGAGTGTACTGACACTCTATTGAAAGAAATAGCGTAGAATGGTAATAATGATCAACCACTGGGTTGATCATTGGAAAGCCATTATGACGCCATTATATAGTAGATTACCAAACTTGTCAAAATCAACAATTATGAAATCAATGATAGATCATTGTGACACTATTGTAATAGCAGACTAGGCCCACTTTTTTTTTTTCGGATGGGACATCATCAAATGACTTCTCCCGGTCTGGGCGGAGCAGGAGCGTGTGTCAGACTTTTACTGGCTAAAACCCATCCATGTTCCTTCATCGCCCTTTGTGTTCCGGGGCCACGGTATCTCTTTCGAACAGTCCCGCAACCCCGGCAGCCATCGGTCCTTGCGGACCCCTTCCTTTTTGCTGACTCTCTTTGAGGCGCGCGTGCAACACGAACGCGCCGTCGACACGGCCAGTCGTCATGAGACGGACGGACGGCGAGCTAGCCCATAGCCCACCGTCCACAGGCTCGCGCCTACGGTGGTGGCCCCCGACGCCCGGGGCGTCTCCTGCGGCGGCCGGGACGCTGTGAGGTTCTCTCCCTCTCACGTTCCGCCACCTCCTTCTCTAGCATTACTGCTTCGCAGAAGGAGGTGACGGCGTCCCATTCCGTCTCGCTCCGGACCATGGCTTGCACCAGGGCCGGACGCGAGAGGTCGCCGCCGCCAATCGCCGCTTCGAGGACACGGCGGTGCTCCGCCCACGCGGGGCACACCTTCACCGTGTGCTCCACCGTGTCCTCCGGTCGATCCTCGCAATGGGAACACCCGGGCGTTTCCTCCCGCCCGATTCGGTGCAGGAACCTCCCGAAACAACCGTGTCCGGTGAGGACCTGCGTCAGGCGGAAGGTGAGGACGCCGTGGCGTCGAATCTCTCAAGCCACTCCTCAAAGAGGGGACTTACCGCCACTGTTGTGGCGTGCCCTGCACGGGGTTGCGACAGTCGCTCTCTCCATGTCGCCATGAGATCGCGCCGGAAGTCTGTCCGCTGCGCGACAATTTTCCGCGGAGACTAGGCCCCCTGAATTGTCACGCGGATGGTTGCGGTCGCGCACGGTACCAACAGCCGTATTTAGTTCCCGCTGACTTCACGACCGCCTGATGTACGCGACCAACCGTCAGCGCGACAAGAATTCAGGCCTTAGTATTACCAAATACTGGGATAACAATCTACAGTGCTATTGATTAGCACTGTAGATTGTTATCCCAGTATTTGGTAATACTAAGGCCTGAATTTAGTGTATAGATTAGATATTATTTGAAATAAAATAAAAAACTAACTTTTAGCTAAGGAATAAATATTATCCTACAGACAAAAAACCTAGACCTCATCCATCGCTTTCTATTAGGCGTGATCGAGGTCAAGAGCAGGGCCATTTTGCAATAAAAAAAATCAGGATCGGATAATTTCTATAAGGTTAATAGGTTATTTATATCGAACTAGTAATATTAGAACTCTTCGTCAAATAAAAAAACACAGATGGCACGACTTTCCGCTACGTTTCTAAATAATTTATGCGTAGGAAATACATTATATTTATAACCCTTGCCGTTTTATTACATGAACAGTTCATACAGATAATAAACAAAAAATACGCCTTAAATATAACCTACCAATTAGCCATCTCGTTATTAATATAATTATAATTAATAACATCTTAGCAAATCACTTCTTACTAAACAATATTTAAAAATAATGATGAGACTACAATAAAATAAAGCTAATAAGTTAATAGAAATAAATCTCACCGCAGCGTGTCTCTGAGTGGGTGTTGATGTGTTGATCGACTCCGATTCCTTGGGGAAGTGTCGAACTTGTCGGACAAGCGGGGACTGGAGCTTTTCAGCGTAGGTTGTGGTTTTCCTCCTACTTTTCATTCACAAGCTTTTAGCCACGGCTTCGCTCGCGAGGAGGATGGTTTCACAATCGCAGAAATGTTCGCAGAGCCGCCGAGTAATTTATGTTACCAACATTTTAATACACTGGATCGCAAAGAAAAAGGGACGGTTAGAAGATCTTCAATATCTTCAAAAATCTTCAATATCTTCAAAAGTAACTGATCTAGCTTTATGATATAAAAACTGAATTTAAGAAAATTTTAAAGTGCTTATATGAATTCTTTTTATTTTATAAATGTAAAATAAATAAAAAATCGTAGTTTTTCCAGTATTTTCGTAAATGTAGATTGGCTACAGATGTGCCGTTTTCACATATTTTAGCATTTTGTGTTACCTCCGTGGGCTCGCACTATTGCTGTTATGTGATTTGGCATACTTTCTACTAGGTTTTTGAGGCGATATTGCGGAATATTCTGGCATTCCTCTGTTAGTGCTTCTTTCATTTCACGTAGCGTGATTGGCGGTGGATTCCACTGACGTACACGTCGTCCCAGTTCGCATCATGCATGCTCAATGGGGTTTAAGTCGGGGCTGCGTGCTGGCCACTCCATGTGTATGATACCGACTTCTTGAAAATAGACAAACACTATCTGAGCTAGATGCGGGCGGGCATTGTCTTGCATAAAAATGGTATTGTGTGCCCATGTCCACTAAAAATGGACCAAAGTAGTCATTCAGAATTTCAGTGACAATCTTACTGCAGTTAAAGGTCCATTTTCTATCACCACTACCTCAGTGCGACTCCGCCGTATGGTACTTTTACTTCTATACAGGCTTGGTTTATAGCGCTCTCCCGGTCTTCTGTACACTCTTTTCCTTCCGTCGTTTTTGTATAAACAGAATCTAGACTCGTCTGAACATAACTCTTGACCAGTCATTCAGATTCCAATTCTCGTGTTCTCTACCATAACTCAACCTTGAGTTTCTGTGGTGTTTTTTTCTAGTTTTGGGCAATTTGCAGATCTTAATGACTTTAAATTTGCTTCAGACAGACGCCGCCTTACTGTATCCGTACTCAGATAATTTCCTCAAGCTCGTAAATGATGATTCTTTACTTCAACAGTCCGAGCTCTACAACCACACCCGACACCATGACACGTGTTTGTCATGCTCGCACATTCGGGAGTTAAACGATTCCTCAGGTTATTAGCAAGAAAGCGATTTCTTAAAATTGTTGACACCATATATTATACACCTTGTTCGGCCTGTTCCTGGTCTTCGAAGATTGGATCCAGTTTCATGGAAACGCTGGAGTACTCGCTGAACTGTAGACAGAGTTACACCAACAGTTCTCGCTGTATTTCGCTGCCTGTGCCCATCTTCAAGCATTGTCAGGATCCCGGTACATTCTTCAGGGGTTAACGACATGATGACTTCAGAATAATAAAATTTATAAAACAGAGACACCATATTTATAACTTTTTTATTGCAAAACTAAAACAAACGCGAAACAATTGATTTGAATTTTTGGTACTAAATTCAAAAAAGACCATTATTTTACATTTTCAGTTTTTTATACAATTATCAAAAATAAATATAAAGGTTTTATATATTATTTTATGTGGCATTTATTCTTTAATTTAGTCTTTATTTCATAAAGCTAGGTCAAGTATAGGTACTTGACCTAGCTTTATGAAGTATATAATAATTTTGAAGAAATAGAAGATTTTCTAACCGACCCTTTTTCTTTGCGGTCCAGTGTATTTCGTTACATTGGCAATTGGCTCGCCCAATTATGTTTAAGTCCCACTTTATAGGGATTACGTGGGACTTACATATAATTGCCCAAGTGATTTGGAATCCAGGAAAAGTTGGCCATTGTTACAGGCGTTGTTATGTTTAGTCTTATTTATTTAACACTATATGGCAGGGGTTCCCAAACTTATTTTGTCTACTTCCCACTTTGAGAATAAATTGTTTTTTTCTTTAAATTGTTTTAATTATTGTGAGCAATATTGGCGGAGATTAAACATTTATTCTAAACGAGACTTTTACTATAACCCGCAAGACTTGAGACCTGAGCGCAGTAGGGTACCTACACAACGGCGCTCAGGTCTCAAGTTGACTCCTACGGGCTACATATGCCAATGAGAATAATTTGTGAAACGCAACTTTATAGTATTCAGACAGAGTATCTTTTATTCAAAATAAAACAAACATAATCGATATACTCTTCTCTCGATCTCGATCTCTTAATTAATATTAGTTGATGTTCACAAGTTGTAGTCGAGAATCGCCCCCTAAGCCTCTACACAACGCCCCCATTTTCTGGGTCTCTTACTGCCCCCCTTTAGGCCTGCAGCGCCCACAAGGGGGCGTTATCGCCCTCTTTAGTATATGGTATACTATCATCATCCCAATTTATTTGGGAGCGGCGCAGCATGTCTTCTTCCATACTTCTCTGTTGCCATTACTTCATTCTTTTGTTATTGTGTGGTTAGTGCCTAATCTGGTGTCAGAGTTTTTATGCCACATATGAGCCTCTGACTGGGCTTTACATGCCGTCGAAAAATATCTCTCAGGCATGCTGTTTACATGTAATAATTGTACATACAAAACAAAAAGGAAAAAACATATTGAAGTTTTGAACAATATTATACACATAGGTACGAATTGCGATCAGATCCGTGAATGAGAATGGGCAGCAGCGTTCTCTGTGCTTTTGTAACAACCGTACTGCGATCGCCAACCCGCCTGCCAAGCGTGGCGATTATGGCAAAACCCCCCCTTTGGGGGAAGCCCATGTCCAGCAGTGGACGTCTTTCGGCTGAGGTGGACGTACCTGCAGCATTGTGTCTGCCTCTTCTTGTAATCCATTGTCTTGAGAAAATCGCTTTTACTGATAAGACCACCCATTGTGTCACTCTGTGTGAAATGTCTTACTTATTTTATGTAAATATAATATAAAAATATTGGAAATCGCGTTATGGAACTCAAATGGTGTTGGGCAGGATACCGAGCAAGACGCGGTGATGATAGGTGGAGTAAAGTTGTGACCGAGTGACGTTCAAGGAATGGAGAGGTAAGTGTTGGTCGTCCGGCGGCGAGATGGGCAGGCGACATTGTTGCCATTGCGGGAATATCCTGGATGAGGCTGGCACAAGAGCGTAGAGCTTTGCGCAAGCAAACGAAGAGAGGCGTATACGAAAACGAAATATGTTTTCTTTCTTACCCAGCAGGGAGTGAAGTCGAGCTGTGGATGTGGATGATTTTGACGATGAATTTTATTTAATTCTATTCTATGTATTTTTTTCGTATAATTATGTAAGATGCTATAGAGGACAAACAAACAAACATTTATTTTGATTTCTGCCATATTCAGGTTACCGCTGTTCACTGTAAATATTTCTCAACTCTTGAAAAACTTTTCTATTGTAGCCAGAACCATAACCACGTCATAATCCGTCGTACGGCTTCATCCCACAGTTTTGCTTGTTTATTTCTAAGAATAACCGAATTTCAACATGTTGGGCCACAAAAGCGATGAATGAAGGGCCATGTGACTGAGATGAGAATACTTGGGGGCTGCCTCCACTAGCTAGAGAATCGCGGCGATTTGACGTATTTCTATACGGAAATATCGCCGCGATTCTCTCGCTCGTGGAGACGGCCTAAAAGAGAGTATATAGAAAAACGTGGCAAGGACGATAATATCGCCACGATTCTCTCGAGGCGGCCAGTAATAAGGGGGATGTATGGTGGAGCGCGATTGCATAAAATAAAGAATTAGTAGTTACATGAGAGGAAGTCTGAAATTGGCGCCGGTGACTGAAAAGTTGTGTGGTAATCAGTTATATCCACCTTCATTTTCCTTGTTCATTTTCTCATTTCTAAAAGAAAGGATGAGCTGAATTAAATACACTAATGTATCTTATACCTTTAAACGAGCAATTCTTGTATATATATAGGTACATATATGTATATACAGTGTGTTTGGCTACCGGTTACCGATATTATATACTCATTTCTATCGAAAAATACACGTTCATAATATTCCTAACCCCACACCCCGCATTGTGGAGTCTTTGCGCTGGGACAGGGCTATGTTTAAATGGCTGTAACTCTTAAAATAATCGGTAATGAGTCATTATTTTGATATCATCTTGCAGGTTGACTCAAATACTTTTCATATAAATAAAGAAGAAATAATAAATTGATCTTAAAACCTAGCCTGTTTCATTTTTAGAAAAAAATACCGGTCATCCCGATATTGTATTTGTCACAATCAAAACTGTTAATCAGTCAAAACTACTTTTGACCGGTCAAAACAATTTTAACAATAACTAACATTTACTTAGAAACTTATTAGGTTGTTAGGTTTGTTTTTTTTGACCCTTTGAAAAACATCATGTAATTCTGGGACTAGGTTACAACTGAGGCGTTCTAAAACAATATATTTTTACGCAATTTAACTTCATAGGTTTTTACTGACACCAGTCAAAAGTGGTTTTCACTGATTAAGAGTTTTGACTGTAATAATGAATGTAAAAAACTTTTTTACAAAAAATAAATCGACGTTATTTTTCACTTTTTTGTCTGACTGTCTTGACTGTTTTTTGAAGTCGGTTTAATTTTTTGTAAAAAACTTTTTTATTTTGCCATTTTTAGTTGTTCTTTGATGACGAATCTATCGGGCTTAGGCTAAAAGACAGTAATGGTTGCATCTCCATCTAGTACTACGTTTCAGGCATTATAAGGTTACGGAGATGTGGAGTGCCGTATGCTGCCTCTAATGCGCTGGGCGGTTACAGTCACAGGAAGGCATAGCTTTATCAGATTTGGACGCCAACAAATTATTATCTGACCACACGATCATAGATCGTTGACGGAAAAAACGAGACTACGAAAGTACGAAATCTGTCTTCCGACAATGAAGGTCACACGTCATAATACCTACATCTTAAGACTGATGCTCCAGGGTAGCCCGCGAAATTCAAATTTTATTACGTTTTTTGCGATTTGCAGGCCAGTGCGAGATTGAATGTTGATTCAAATATTGTTCGCGGCTGTAAGACGTATGTAGTTTATAATCATCAAAATCATCAGCGGGCTACCCTGACACTTTCACCTTAAGCAATGCAATTAGAACGCTTGCGTCATGTTGCAATGCAGTAACACACGTAAGCGCATTGTTATTTAAGACCGAAATTCTGCCACAGATCGCACCCTTACTGTGAGCCGTTATGGAGTTCCATTGATCATCATATTCGACTACGACAATAACTTGACCATAACGACGTTACGGCAGGTGACTCAAATATCCGGATAGCCTATAAAAGAATCGGCCGAGTATCATTAATTTGCTCCTAAGAATTGAAGAGTTCGGTTACTTTCATCAAACTACCCTTGAAGTATATCCTTTCAAATAAAAAAACAATACATGTCATGGTAATAGGCTTATCCCCAATAAATGGAACTCAACATACCTAAACCTGTCGAAATCTGGGTGTATTGTACACATCTGCGTACCCCCTCAGAGCATACTGGCGTGATGTTACGTCATAATGCTGTATAAACAATAAACATCCAAGCGATTCCAGCAATCACTGAAGATTTGCCGTCTATTTTTGAAGAGTTCCATTGTATAACTCCAAAGATCAGCATCAGATCTTCACCAAATTGAAATCGGACCACACGGGAAGCACCAGCATTCAAATAAAAAAAGAATCATCAAAATCGGTTCACCCAGTCGAAAGTTTTGAGGTAACAAACACAAAAAAAAAACAGTCGAATTGAGAACCTCCTCTTTTTGGAAGTAGGTTGAAAATGGGTGGGGTCGGCTTCTAGTCAAACCGAATGCAGCGGAATAGCAGTATTTTTACATAAAGTGACAGCCTATCTGATCTCCACGACCCAATTAGTACTGGGTCCTTAATACGACACAGACTGGTAATCAGACTGTCGGGCCACTGAAAACCCGCTGCATCCAAACTTACGTACCCCTTACCGTACCGTACCCTTTACGAAGCCGTCAACCAAGCATTCTGTACATCGAATTAATTAACTCTACCACACTGTACGCAAAAATGATTACTGGAAAACGACTTTTTTTGGGGTGAAAAATCACGTTTTATTTATTATTTATTTATTAAAACTATAAGCACAAGTAAAAAAAATCCCTTCGGCAAGCAGCAGGAGGAGGTAGCTTTCGAAGAAGGTTCCACCCATATTTATTCTAGAAATTCAGAGGCTATACATAGCTAGCCACAGCTGCGCTGGCCGATTTTTTGTCGGTTTTTTTTTTGTTTTTGTTTGTACCTCCTTTATGAATACGTCAGATGCCAAAAGACTTGGTCGTCATAGCAACGACTTTTTTGACGTTTGACAATTAGACGTCTTAATGGTTATAAATGGTTATCATACATTTTAAAATCCTCCCATAACAGTTTAGCATGGAAAAGCCCTTAATTTTTCAGTTATTATTTTTTATTTCGAAAACTATAAGTTTTATCGTTAAACTTTGAAAGTAAAAATTGTAGAATAAACAATTTCCTTTCAAAAAAAAAATTTGTTACGTAATAGTACATTACGATATTAGTGCGTTAAGATGGTTATAACATGCGAGGCGGAATTTCAGCCCGAGCCGAAGGCGAGGGCGTAATTAAGCCGAGCATGTTATAACCAATACGCACGTATATCGTACGACGTTTTTTAACACATTTGCGAGAAAACAGAAAAAAAAAACATTTTTCATACGTGGTTATGTATCTGTCCTTGGATATTGACGGCAGCAAGCTGTTGCATGCGGTTCGCGCTTCTGTTAGTATATCCGGTGGAGTTGAAGTATAATACAAGTACAAAGAAAAGAAAATTTGAGAAAAATGGCGCGAGGATTATTTTCTGCCGTGGCTGCGTGAAAATGTTGGCAAAGACGCTAGAGCATGCAGCCAAGTTTTTAAATTACCGAATAAACTGTTTTTTATTTTATTTTAAATAAACTCAATCTGTGAATGCACACTGTTGCTTTCCCGCCATTTGAACAGCGCGCTAGCGCTGCCTACTGACTGGCGCCGCGCGGCGGATTAGTTCGAAATTTGAAAAGCAACAGCGCGCTGCTCACTAGCTGGAGTCGTGCGGCGGCGATCAGTTCCATATTTGAAATGGCAAATAATACTGTTATGGAATTTGTATGGACTATAACTTAACTATTTGCTTTGGTAACACACGCGTTTTTTATGACCCGCTTTACATATTTAAAACCGGTGGAATTACATCAGCTTTACGAGCAAGGGTGTTAAAAAAGTGTTTACCGTTTCGGAGATATATTTTTTTTTTCTAAAAATTTTGAAAATTTCACTCCCCTCCCCAAGTTAAAAAAAATCCCTTCGGCAAGCAGCAGGAGGAGGTAGCTTTCGAAGAAGGTTCCACCCATATTTATTCTAGAAATTCAGAGGCTATACATAGCTAGCCACAGCTGCGCTGGCCGATTTTTTGTCAGTATTTTTTTGTTTTTGTTTGTACCTCCTTTATGAATACGTCAGATGCCAAAAGACTTGGTCGTCATAGCAACGACTTTTTTGACGTTTGACAATTAGACGTCTTAATGGTTATAAATGGTTATCATACATTTTAAAATCCTCCCATAACAGTTTAGCATGGAAAAGCCCTTAATTTTTCAGTTATTATTTTTTATTTCGAAAACTATAAGTTTTATCGTTAAACTTTGAAAGTAAAAATTGTAGAATAAACAATTTCCTTTCAAAAAAAAATATTTGTTACGTAATAGTACATTACGATATTAGTGCGTTAAGATGGTTATAACATGCGAGGCGGAATTTCAGCCCGAGCCGAAGGCGAGGGCGTAATTGAGCCGAGCATGTTATAACCAATACGCACGTATATTGTACGACGTTTTTTAACACATTTGCGAGGAAACAGAAAAAAAAGATATTCACAATACAAGTACTTACAAAGAAAAGAAAATTTGAGAAAAATGGCGCGAGGATTATTTTCTGCCGTGACTGCGTGAAAATATTGGCAAAATTTAGACGCTAGAGCATGCAGCCAAGTTTTTAAATTACTGAATAAACTGTTTTTATTTTATTTTAAATAAACATAATCTGTGAATGCACACTGTTGCTTTCCCGCCATTTTAACAGCGCGCTAGCGCTGCCTACTGACTGGCGCCGCGCGGCGATTAGTGCGAAATTTGAATAGCAACAGCGCGCTGCTCACTAGCTGGAGTCGTGCGGCGGCGATCAGTTCCATATTTGAAATGGCAAATAATACTGTTATGGAATTTGTATGGACTATAACTTAACTATTTGCTTTGGTAACACACGCGTTTTTTATGACCCGCTTTACATATTTAAAACCGGTGGAATTACATCAGCTTTACGAGCAAGGGTGTTAAAAAAGTGTTTACCGTTTCGGAGATATATTTTTTTTTTCTAAAAATTCCAATATATCCCCAAGTTAGGGGTTGCATCAAAAAAGTTTAAATTTTAAATTGTCCGTATTCTTACTCTGAATGATAAAAATGATAAACGGTTCAAACATTTTCCAAAGGAAAAAAGTTATGGCCGAAAAACTGATTTTCGAAAAACTGCCCCTTCGCCGGCCCCCACGGACGAATTCCGGCCATTCACGAACTTAACCTAAGTTTTGAGCCCTTCGATTTTTGGGCCAAGTTTGAGAGCAATCGAGAGTGTGGCAAAATTGTGCTTGGCGCCCCACACACATACGTATACCTACATAGGTATAGTATATATATATGAACTTTTTAACCAGCGGTTGATTTGGGCTCTAGGGGTCATAACTAGACTATGGTGAAACTTTCGGAAAACTCGACTTTAGGTGCAAGACCAATAGGTAGATTTTTTCTGACGAAATCTACCTAAAACTGTACAAAGGCTGACTTAATGCCTTGGGCATTTTCTACCAGTCCACCTTAGGGTGATGCAGAGATAATACACAACGCGGCGGCGGCGGTGCGTTTTGCGGTAGGACCAAACGTAACGTACTCAAAACATTGTGCTGATGGATGCATTGAATGGTACAAGGGTCATTGAGGTATTTAAAAAACTTTGGAAAAGGTGGCGAACTTCGACCCCAAATATCTCCGTAATTAGAAGGTTCCCAGGTATGGTCCAGAACAAAAAAATAATCGCAATGACTGGAGAACGAGTGCCCTTCCCTTCCGTTTTTTGCACACAATACTTATTCGAATATCAAATTACCGCCGCGCCGCGCCTTATACCTAATTATACGGGCCCCTTTTTGGTCGCTAGGGCCGGTTGCTATGGATATTAAGTTCATAAGTATCCACATGTATCTTCCAAATTATTTCCTTTTCAGTTTTATGATTATGAAAATCTTACAATTATTTGTTTAAAATTCCGCTGATTTTGTGGAATTTAAACTAAAAAAAATGCATTTCATAGCACAACATTTATATAACCATTGTATTTACCTACTTAATTATTACAAAATCACAGCCAGAACATGCCATTTTTGTTTCAGTGAATAAAAAATCAACCCATTGTTTGTTTATTTATTAGAAACCCAACACTTTCGTGAGACCAGCAAATTTACCAAAAAATATGGTTTATAAGAAATAATCAAGGAATGTAGCCATGCTCACGTTGGACGTCCCCTCGAGCACAGATAATATTTTTTTTTTTCGTTCAAAGTTCAACCTAGAGAGGTTGTCGTCTGCTTAACCGGATAATCCTGTGGGTGCCTTAAGTGTAAGGCCTCGAGCCAGGGCATAAAAACTTACCAACTAAACGACTACACGCTAAGGGCACCCCCTGCGGGGTACGGGCCTCGGCTTAGGGCGTCGCTGGGAGAAGACAGCAAGGGGACAGGCTGGATCTGAGTGGTGTCATTAATTAGGGACTGATTTTGGACTACAGGCTCAGCAGCGCGGGCTGGCACGAGCAACTGACGGGGAGGGTTCATATCGGGGCGTCGCGACGGGCCTCGACGGCGAGGACGGAATGACGGCGGTTTGCGTCTGTGCTTTCTAAGCGTGCTAGCTTCCTTCCTGCTCTCCTGGAGGAGGGTAATAGCGTCATCGGGATCGACTAAAGTATGCCTTGGGCGGCGGATCTGACTAATTCGCGAGGGTTCGTAACGGGCGGCCGCTGCGATCAGGGGGTTATGGTGTTTGATGGCAGAATCGAAGAAGCGCTTGTAGAGGCGCTTCATAAACTGAGCTAACGTGGGGATTTTAATATATTTAGATCTTAAAATCCCCACGTTAGTGTTAAACGGTCATTACGGACATAAAAGGGGGCTCCCGTGACTTTACGTAAGAACCGGTTCTGAAGGACCTGCATCCTATGGAGATATCTAGGCTTGGCGTGATCGTACACGATACAAGCGTAAGTCATGATGGGACGGATCACGGCGGTATAGAGACGCAGTTTGCACCTGAGAGACAATTTGCTCTTTTCCGTTAGTAAGTAATGGAGTCTACTCATCGCGAAAGCAGCTCGGTCGCGAGCTGCTTTTATATGTGATAGGCTTATAGGGGATAGGCTTGCCGTACATAGTGATCGGATTGGGCACAGTTAATATAATACTCCTCGAGTCTTTATATTCACGCGGTAACGAAACCATAGCGCGTAGCAATTCGATCCCAACGCCATCTATCCAGCTTTGAGGTAAACATTTACGATTGCGTTCGTTTCAACAGGTATTTTGAAAAAATGTGTTATCAATATGACAGTTCTGTTCATAATTTATTGGTTCTAAATAAAAAAAAATAAAAAAAATATTGGTTTTTGCCCCCGGTCGTGTCTGCGTGGAGGTCGGAAAATAAATGATGACGAATAGATACCTACTTTTAGATAATATAGCGTTAACAGTGGCTTCAGACAGGTCCCTCAAGGTGTAGGTGGAGTTGCACAAGGCAAGACAGGAGGTGGGACATCGTCTGCGATAGGACTCCGCATTGACACTTTACTAGTACCTATAGGTTCATCGTCATCCACAAATAACAACTGGAACTGGGAACTATTATGGTCGAATACTAAAACCGACCGATGGACCGGTGACCGACGAGAGATAGGTGGACCGATGACCTAGTGAAGGTTGCGGGAATCCGACACATGGGGGAGGCCTACTTATGTCGAGCAGTGGACGTCTTGCAGCTAAAATGATGATGATATTGACTAAAACCTCAACTTATCACTACGTATCTCACTTTCAACCGGTTACACTTGGTAGCCAACTCCAACATAGTTGGGAAAAGGTTAGGCAGATGATGGTAGATGATGTACCCACCTACCTATCTCACTTCTATTTATATTTCAATGTTTAGGCCTGAATTCTTGTCGCGCTAACGGTCGATCGCGTAAGGTCGGTTTTTCATTTTGAAAGATATTCACAGATTGCTGTATACTGTATCACTTTTTTCGAACTTCAAAAATGTCGGAGTTTCGTACAAACTTTCATTCCCTATTTTACCCCCTTTTTTATTTTCGGATGGAAATCATCAAATGACTCCTCCTGCTCAGACTTTTACTGACTAAAACCCATCCGTGTTCCTTCATCTTTGTGTTCCGGGGCCACGGTATCTCTTTCGAACAGTCCCGCAGCCCCGGCAGGCAGCGGCCCTTGTGGACCACTTCCTTTTGCTGACATCTCTTTGAGGCGCGCGTGGAACACGAACGCACCGTCGACGCGGCCTGTCGTCATCAAACGGACGGACGGCGAGCTAGCCCATAGCTCTCTGGAAAGTGATAATGGTTTTTGCACGACACCCAAGAAAAAGCAAAAAAAAAGATAAAAGGCTTCTTGAGCGAATGGGAGTTCGACTACCAATGGTGCAAAGAAGATGTTTAGATCATTGATGGCCAAGCCAAAGAGCAATAACAAATAGGTATAATAATATGGAAAAATACATAATGTTCAAAATAAATGTGTACTGTTTTTTTTCCTGAATTTCCCAAAAGTACTATATTTTTGTAGCTTTTTTGGGAAAAATACTATATTTGTTCAAAATAAAGGTGGCAACCCTAAGTCAGACCCCAGTGAGTAGATATCAATTAGGCGCAGTTCCCAGTGTGGTGACAACTGACTACCTCAGTCAATGACGACCATAATTGCAGCATTGCACGACGTACGTGTGCGGTTTTATTCGTTTCTATAACATAATAATTATCAATCAAGTCTGTGTCTTGGTTCCTTTATCCTAACTGTTTAGCAGAGGTATAGGTACCTATAGTACAACCACATTACGCCAGTTTTATTAGTATCATATAAAAGTAGGCGAGCTAGCCTATTGCCGGCACAAATCCGGATTCCGGGCTGCTACTGAGAAATAATTCCTGATGGAAAAACCCAATAGCCCAACCCGGGAATCGAACCCAAGAACTCATCCTCAGTAGTAGGTGCCGCTTGCGACTACTGGACTAGACCGATGACAATTTCGACGGAGACTATAGCCAACGACCCAGGTCACCCGGGAAATGTTATATGTATGCACTAGTGTGTGCGCAAACGCACCTACCCTACTTAGTATTTAGGTACCATAACATGAGCACGATGGGGCAGGCAGGCAAGGCACTTACCGCAATCCTAATTACAAAACGGCTACGCCCACCCCACGAACGAAACCTCTAGTTCATTGGTTTTAGATTATGATCATAAACCTTTAACCCATAACGACCGACAAGGACAAAGACAAAAAATAGGACAAAGTCCTATTTCCTCTAATGTTATGAACGTGGATGAGTCACCTAAGTACTTGAAACCTCTTTGTTAGTCACTGGCCACTTGTAACAAAAAATAATTATAAGTCATAGAGTTACCACAAACTGTCAAACTCCAAATGATTTTACACCGTAAAATGTTGTTGGTTAAATTTAAAATCGAATGAGATCCTATTACACACAGATTTTCACCATCGGTTCATTAACCGGCCGTCCACAAACCTCGTTCTGAGTTAGGTTAGTGAGAATTTCCTGAAGGAAAAACAGTGTCATACTGAATGAACTGGGTATCGAACCCAGGGCCTCATGCTTCGCAGTAAGGCAAGCGAACATACACCAACAAGGCAGTGTATTCAAAAAAAATTTTTTTTTTGTTAATCAGGAAAACTGATTCATTTGGTACTTAGGATCCAACTCAACTCCAAGTCATCAAACGTTTTTCGTTTTAGGCTGTAATAGAACGCAATTTAACATAACATCACGCCTAGAGCTGTAATCCCCGGAGGGTTAGGCACTAGGCAGAGGTGTACTAATACTACACCCACATTTCGTCAATTTTGTGTAAGTCCCCATGTAAGGCCTGAATTCTTGTCGCGCTGACGATCGATCGCGTACGGGGTCGGCCGTGATGTCAGCGTCGCAGTATGGTGCTAAAATAACACAATGTATACTCGTACGCGACCGACCGTCAGCGCGACAAGCATTCAGGCCTTATATAAGGGGACGAGCCTATTGCGATCAACCGGGCACAAATCCCGACTCCGTGGCTGCTATTGAGAATTTTTTGATGGAAAAACCCAATAACACTTTGCCCGGGAATCCAACCCAGCACCTCAGTACCTTATGCTCATCTGTCAACCAACCACTAGCTACACCAACGAGGCAGTCTTAATGTTATAACTTTACTAACAATACCTCCATACAATGCATCTAAAATAATGTTTAAATAAGACGTGTCAAAAACGAATGGAATCGCAACCATCAGAAACAAACATGATTCTCCAATGTTAGAAGAGACCAACCAAACGAAGGTCAAAACACCAATGCTCATTCCTATGGATTGTACCTGTCTTTACCACTATTCCTATATTGGCTCTGGGCTGCATAGTCGGCTGATTGTGCCCGACTGGCTGCGGTTGGTCGGGCTTCCTTTCCCATCCCACAGCTTGTCCGGGTCAGGCTTGCTCCTGGCTCGGTGGTGCTCAATCATCATCATCAATCATCATCAATACCTCCATACAATACATCCATCAGCACAATGTTTTGAGTGCGTAACATTGAACCCTACCGTAAACTGTGATCTTTCACCCCAAAATAGAGTAGAATAGTGTACTTTGTTTGATGTATACTTGGTTGACGGACGGCTTCGTGAAGGGCACCAACAAAAATGTTCGGTCGAACAAGCCATTTGGTTAAGTTTAACCAACAAATCACATTGTCAAATGTAAACCAAATAGCTTGTTGGACGGTACGTATACCCAACTTTAGGATCCCTGTATGTAGAGTAGTGTGTTGTAAATGGTGGTGTGTAATGGATAATTTAAGGATATTAAGTAAAAGCAGTCATAGTTATTCATAAAGGTAATTTTAATCGTTTTCCTTATTTCAACTTTTCTCATAAAGTAGATACATTTAAATAGAACTCAAATACAAAACTTTCAATCATTCGTTTTAATTAACTTAAAAATAATCTCTTCTAATAGTAAAGTTAGACAATGCACTAAGAACGCGCATTATTAACAAAGCCAATTACAGACTATAATTATAGGTTTTATTTGTGTAAAGACACAGTATCCTTAAAAACTAGAAATAGTCTACTTGAATTCAGAATCTTATATTATTTACATTCACTGCTATTTACTAAAATAGCTACTTTATAGTTATGTAAGTAAAAATGGAATAATGGAATTTGATCTGTCTTAAATGACATTCAGTTTATTGTTCTAAAACCTGATAAATATATGGTACTGAATTCAAGTGAATTTGAATACATAATTAAACAAAAAAGATTGGTAGATTGCACAACTTTCGAATCACGAAATCTTAAGGCCATATACAATTTTTTGTCAATGTTTTAGGGTCACTAAGTAGCTTCAATATTAAACAACAGAACTCCATACAACTGTACGGTTACATACACATTTCAGTAAGTGAAGTCAAAGAAATTAAATGTTTGTACAAACTTAAATTAAACGTTTCAAATCACAACTGTCTGTCATTTTTTGACAGCTTTTATGAAATGCTCATGAACATGGAAAATTGACGTCTTGTGTTAATGTGATAAACAATTCTTTCCCAGGCAGTACATGCAATGTATGTACAAGGAAACTCATTAAACAAGAATACATAATGAGGTGTTTTCAGGGTCAGCTTCCATTGAAAAAAGATAGATGGCGCTGTGCAAGACTGAGTGTAAAAACTTATTTTTAGCTATATGGAGCTGGCTTTCATTGCCTTTTAAAAATAAAAATGTCTGTGGGTGCTTTATTTGTTCTTTTTTTGCTTGCTTTTCAATAATCTTAATACCGACTTACGTCTAGATCACGTGAAAATGAAAATATGACTTACTTAGCAGTGCGACATCGTAATCGATGAAATCAAAGTCTTTAAAGGCATTGAACGCCAGCTCCCTATAGCCAAAAAAAAGTTTTTACACCAAGTCTTGCCCAGCGCCATCTATCGTTTTTCCGTGGAAGCTGGCCCTAAAAACACTTCATTGTACAGTGATTATTACCCGATCATTTTGGGTAAATAGGTATACCGCACCTAATCATAAATTATTACATTCTGATATTGTTTGAGTATTTGTATATAATCAAAACCGTAATTTAGATCACAATACATCCTCTTTGATGCCATACCCTCCCTAGACCAGTTCTAGTACTTTTAAATAAAAATGTACGTGTGATGTCTCGTTACACTTGTTATAACAGCAATGCTTTGATTCATTAGTCAATAGTAAGTTTATACAAGGTGGTAGGGACGTGGCAACCGGTTTACGGCGCTAAGCCGGTTACCAGGTATTCAGTACATCATTCTGAACCGACATTTTTCGTCGGTGTCCCTGTATAAATCTTTTAGCGTCAGTTCACACCGAGACGCGACGCGGCGCGACGTTACTGGAAGAGGCCAATGAATTCTCGGTGCACCGCGCGCCTCCGCGATACGCATCGCAATGAAATGTGTATCTTTTCGTGTAGTAAATAAAGTTGTATTTATTATAGTCGCTCTATTAATATCGCATCGCGATGCGTCTCGGTGTGAATTGACCCTTAGAGTGCAAATTTTATACATTTCAGCCTAAACAAAGGATTTATACATGTCAGCAGTTCCGTATACGCTATGGACTAATGCCTAGTTTCACTAAATCTAGGCGATACATAAACGAATGCCTCAAGTGCGCTGTCGACTTTAGTGTTAAAAGTTCAAAAACGCGCCTTTTGACATAAATATTAGTACGGTCGAACAAGCTATTTGGTTTACATTTTACATTGTAATTTGTGGGTTAAACTGTAAACCAAATAGCTTGTTTGACCGTACATAAGTTACATTTTGCATTCATAAGTTCTGTTGTACACTTGCAAAACAAATGTATACAATTAAGATTTAGGTTATATTTAAACTAGTAATTATACTTATAAAAATATATCAGTTATTTACACTTCGCAGTCTGTGTCAAAATTAACGATTTTGCTCATCCATTTGTAAGATTTTAAATAAACAAACAGTATTTCGATTTCTTAGAGGATATTTCGCCACGCCTATAGAAGCAAAATGTGGGTACTTAGAGAAGACAGATTCTGTCTTATTCTCGAACTATTGATTCTGCACAAGCATTGTGATGAGATTTAACTAACTAACGGAACTCCATGGACGAGATGGATGGGTATATACTTATTTTATTTTTCTTGGTTTCTTCATTATTTATTTATTGCGACCTGAAAATCGCCAGGGATCGAGTTTCTGAGTCCCAAAAAAAGCTATTTTTGATCCCGCAAGTAAATTAATCAGAAAAGAACGATGGAGGATCAGAAAACCTTACGCTAATAAACCTCCTTTTGGGGTTTTGCCGCAGTGGGGTAAAAAGTTTTGATCACTAGTCAAAATACATTCATTTCATACCGTTTAAAACAAATGGGAGCAAGACTCTATCCCAAAATTATAGAGTAAAATAACGTTCTGATCAACGCTCTGTTTGCATAATGGATTCCCATCGTTTCTGAAGTTTTGCTGGGTAATTTATTTTACTTTGAAGAACTAAATCCTACACCAAAAAATACATCTACAATCTACAACGTATACTAAACATGTTCATGTCATAGGACTTTCAGTTTTGAGAAGACAAGAAAGTATTTCTTTAGTTACAGTGCTATATACAGTGTGACCACTTTAAGTTTTCAGTTCAAGGTGGCGCTGCTTGACAAGAAAAAATGCATCAATATCTCAAACTTGGTACAATTATTTTAGTTCTGTGTTTTCTCGCCTACACAGATAGGTTGGTTGAAGTGTAAAGATCTTTTGACAGTTGAATGACATTGACATTGACAGTGACACTGACATTAATAAGTTTCGATTTTGGTCAAGCGCCAAAACAGATCCTTGTGCAGCTACCACTACTTACGATACGTCAAGTTTAAAAAGAATATTACAATATATTATTATTATGTAGCTGTCGGACATTAGCAGTGTATTTACTTACAAGTTTATACATTATTAAGTATAAAAATATGTAAATGGTTACAGCTTTATGTCAGCCATTTTGATTTATGTGAGTATATTCGTTAATAAGAATTTTAACAAGGCAGTTTGGTTTGTATGTTGGAGGGCATCTATTTTTGCAAATGTATAATTATATATTAGTTATACAGACATTATTTTATAAGAAATGGTAAAGCAAAACATAGTGGGATGTAGTGAAACTAAACAAATTAAGGCATGTGACATCTACTGACCCGTACTGGGCCCGAACCTGTTTAGGCCTGTATTTGAAAGTGTATTGTTTTAAGAAAACATTCACTTAGAGAAGTCTAAATGCATGTCATGTGATGAATTTATTAAATATTAAAAATTAATTATTTTAAGTTTATGAAACTCCAAATGCCTTGTTAAAATCAAGTTTTCTATAAGTTATGAAATATTCCAATAGATTGCAAGCAAATAAAATGTTTGTCCTTACATTTCTAGGTTACTACTTACTTATGTTTTAAATTAATGTTAGCAGTTATACTGGCAACATTGCGAGGAACAAAAGGGACTAACACAAACTAAACTTTATAAATCTTGAAGACTCAATTTGACAGAAGTAATTTATGTATCTTATCCCCCTGGTTTGGTTCAGGGGTTTATTGAACTGAGTTTCTTTTTAATTGTGAATATTCTGAACCAATATTTTGACACATCATGTTTCTAAATACCATAACATCACGCCTGTAATCCCCGAAGGGTTAGGCAGAGGTGTACCTAATAGTATTTGCCAGTTATGTTTTAGTTCCATGTAATAGGGGGCGAGCCTATTACCATCAACCGGGCACAAATCCAGACTCCGTAGCTGCTACTGAAATATTCCTAATGGAAAAACCCAATAACAATTTGCCCAACCCGGGAATCGAACCCAGGCCTTCATGCTCTGAAATCGCGATTGCGATGTAGTGGTGAGAACCGAGGCAGTCTGAATACTTTGTTAATAAATCAATAGAAAGACTAATAGAATAAAATAAATATCAGGGAACCTCAGAATGCTCAACATATTATTAAATATTGAACAGAAGGCACTATTATATATTGTTCATAAAATCAAGGCTATTTATAAAATAAAATCAATTACTTTTTTTTTATACTCTCTGTGTGACATAGGTATAATAGATGGTGACAAAATTAATTAAAATATGTATTACAAAACTGATAACCTTATGAAATGTCAAATGAGTCTCCAGAATTAAGAAATTATACTGATTAGCTGCTTAGACATAAAATATATAGTATGATTGATTTACGGGACGAGGTCGAGTTTGAGGCGAGATCTATAAACTTTACTTAGCATGTGCTTTGGTTTACCAATGTGCACGTCAAAATCTCGCAGTTGACAGTAGTGCGACAATCGTAACATTCACCTCGGCTGACCCGAAATAGGTTAGATCGGAGCTAGTTTTTTGAAATTTTACATTACATTTTATTATTGTGCGTTTTTAATGTATAATTTAGTTTTTAGGCATGCCGTAACCATAAAACAATATTGGTCGTTATAGGAAAAGCATCCTTTTTCCTGCATACAAAAAACCAGTTGCATTATCAGTCATATACAGGAAAAAACAGGTAAAAAAACCTGTTTGAGATCATGAATGAACAAATAATTTTAATTCAAACATGCTCCGACCGAATGGGCTTAATGAATATTATACATTGAGGGCCCTGCATTACAAAGAAGAAGACGAGAGGAACAGAGATCAGGTTGCGCTGACTGAACTTAACTGAATTCTAATGATGTGTAGGTAATAGATGAATACATATATAAATTACAAATAATTTCAATCATTAAAAAAACATAAACTGTTTCGAGTTCACTAAACCAAATAAAGTCTTTTACAAAATATTTGTGACCATTTCCAAAGTCTGCACAAAACCTATTAAATCACAGTTTGCCACTTTCTCGCAACTTTCTTCACAAAACTTACTGTTTAAACAGTCTATGAATTAGGTAAAGGTTTCAGAGGCCCTAAACTTAGTAGTCCGTCAGCTCCTAAAGCTTGCAAACTGTTATTTATTCCATTTTGTACATTGTGTACTGAGATTACTGGTATACCGAAACATCCTCCCGCTTGCTCCCTATTCGCTAGCGGAATAAAACTATATATGCCTAGATTACTCAGCCGTTTGAGGTTCTCTTCCTGCGATAAATCTACAACGGGCAATCCCAGTTCTCTGTTAGGTCCGGTGACATTGTGGAATACCCTTTTATGATGTTGTAGTTGTAAGGATTTTGGATATGAAGCCGGACACTCGTCACACTTGAAGACTGGTAGTTTGCTCTGGGGATGAGCATTGGACATGTGAACGGAGAGAGAGTTATGGTTTCCGAACATTTTCTTGCATATTTTGCAGGAAAGCATGCCACCGCCGACTTTAGCCTCTGGTATGGAGAAGTTGCTTGACTTCGACGTGTGTTTGATGCTCATACCGGCGCCTAGGTTCGGAATATGAGGGACGGGACGTTCTGGAGTCGGCGAACGGCTCTTCTGCTTCTGTTTAATGCTAATACCTCGCGATGCTAACACATTAGCCATGGCATTGGCTTCTTTGTTCACTGTCTTCTTTGTTATAGATATTTGGCTGCCTAGATTAAGTTTGTCTTTCGCTCCTTGCACACTCTGTATCATTGGCAAGCCTTCCCTCTGTTTTTGCATCGCCATGACCTGACAGTCTTCGTTGTCATGCTTGCCTGGTAGCAACATGTCAGTGCGTCGTTTTTGACCCGGCCCACCGGCCATAGGCGCTGGCCTCTTCATCGGCATTCGCACTCCTGGTTTCTGCTGTCGAACTTGAGCATGTACTTGTATGCCTGGTCTTATTCCCGGTCGAGGGCCTCTAGGAGTGGCCATGCGTGGTCTTGTACCTGTAATATTCGCGCCGGGTGCCATTCTGATTTGGGTTGGCGCAGGCATTTGTCCTCCTACCATTTGGCCGGGTGCTGGCTGTTGTACACCCATCTGATCTGGTCCGGCCATGCCTACCGTCTGCCCGGTTGGGAAGGTTTGTACATTCTGGATCTTAATGCCGCCTGAAGATGGTTTCATAGCTCCTCCTGGGCTTGAGGAAGGCACGTAGGAAGACCCGGGTGGACCCATTTGACCTAATGCTTGTCCCAGTTGAGTGCTCATTCCGCCAGAAGGCGCTTGATTATAAACGGCCTGCTGCATACCGTGAAGCGGGGAAGCCACGGAGTAAGGAGATGACGAAGGCGGGAACTGACCCTGCGACATAGCACCAGGGTAGCCCGCTGGTTTTTGCATTGGCTGTTGGAACTGTCCATAACCAGTTCCTTGACCCATATAAACCTGCCCAGGATACTGTCCAGGCATCGTTTGTTGTTGGCCGTACATATTATTTCCATAATCAGGTTGCACATTCTGCCCAGGCTGGACAGGATAACTGTTGTATCCGCCCTGGGGATTCATTATCATGCCACCGGCGCCAGGATACGCTTGGATATTGATCATGACATTCTGCTGATGAGTAAACCCTGGTCCAGTTCCTCCAATTGTAGATAACTTTCCAACCTGGTCTACTAGTTTCACAGGCAGTAAGCTAGACAGAATATTTGAATTCGGATTGTATGGCATAAGTGTAGACGATGTTGGAAGAACTAGCGTTTTTGTATGACCCGTCCTCCTTCTGTGTTCCTCCAGCAAAGATATATCAGTAAATCTGGTATTGCATATATCACACGAATGTTGGGGGCCTAAAGTGTCTAAGGATATGTATTCACTGGCATCTGATATAGACATGCCTTCTTTTTTGGTGGCTGTTGAGAGTAGACTCTCGAATATGTCATCAGCGCTTTTTTCGAGCATATCCAAAGGTGGTTTGGAATCTGGGGCGTTCCAGTTGAAGTTGTGTTGCTTTTCTAAACACGGGGCGGTAAGGCGTGTGCCGAGCATGCCTGCGGAACTGTAGCTAGGCTGCGTGGTTGGGTACGCTGGTGGCGGGTACGTCACAGTCGGACTCGGAGTCGGTTCGGTTTTAGGAACCACAGGTTTAATGTCCGGTGCCGGTGTCGCTGACACCACACAACAGTCATCATCTTCGTCATTAGAATCTCCATTTATCTCTATAACTGTTACCACTTCTGGCTCTTCCTTTTTGGTAACTGGGAGAAGTGGTGTGGTATTGGAGATCAAATGTAAAGCTAAAGCGCTTGGCGGTGCGCTCTGGTGAGATGCTAAAGCGTCTGGTTCAGATTTCACAGTGGCCAGTATTGGAGTCGATCCCCCATCAGTCGGCGTCGGAGAAGACCTCTCTGACTTAATCTGAGTGGAGCTGAATATAGGAACGTTGGATGACTGCGTTTCGACTGTCTCAACTTCTTGTTTGACTACAACGTTTTCGAGGCTTGCGCTCGATTCCCGTCTTTCTGGGGTAGGAGCATTTGTTAGGGTGGCAGGTGATCTCGCCTGCAGCGTAATAAGCGTATTATCTTTGGGAGGTATAGGAAGATTCGCTCCTCTTTTCGGAGTCTGTTTGACCGCCGGTCTTGCAGGCGGCTTCAGTTGCTGTACTTGGACTTTAGGAGGATCCTTCTTTTGAATTATAGACATCCCCTGTAAGTTTTTCAACGGGCTCGGGCTCGGGCTCGGTTTCGATTTCGCAGATTTCTCCGAATCATCGCTTTCTGATGTTTTACGAGTACTAGGCGGGGTTTGATTATTTTCGCCTTCAGAATCGTTTTCGCCTGACTTATCCGGATCCTCATCAAAGTCTGGTTCTTCTCTACTCTCGTCATTCCCGCTTCCCTCATCCTCATTATCTGACGCATCAAAATCTTTGAGCCCATTGATCACTTTGAACGAGTTCGCGTTATTTCCGTCTGATTTTAATTTCAGTTTGATACCACCGAGTTTGCCCAATTTTTGCATTACATCGTTGTTAGTCTTTTGTTCTGGTTCACTTTTAATTGGCGTAGTACTCTTCTTTATAGTGAACCCTAATCCACTGAGTTTGTTCAGTGCAGAGTCGGAGCTCGAGTTGTCATTGTCAGCCGGCTTTTTGAGGGATATGCCAGTCTTTTTGAGTAGTTGTGATATGTCAATTTTAGTCGGTGTGACTTTCTGGGGGGTCTGTGGTGGGGCTGGCTCTTCGTCTTCATCGGACCAGTTCTCATCTCCGGATGGAGGGGCATCCTCGTCGTCGGAAGGCAGCTTGTCGAGTACCAAGGAGGGCAGGGACACGTGTTGGATCAAGTGTTTCTCTAGTTGTTCCCAATCTCGGAAATCTAAGTCACACGTGAAGCAACGATACTCTTGCTTGGGTTTCTGGATGAGGGCGCCTGTAGACTGGAGCCTTTTTAGAATGTCCGCGACATCACTCGCAGGCTTTACGTCTTCTTCCTCTTGTTCTGAGCCTGCTGAGTCAGCGGCCTCGTCATCTGGAAAGTAGATTAAGCACTTATTAGTTTTTAGGTCTAGTATATCTCTCTCTCTCATTAGTACATTCATGGAGGTATATTTGGGAAAACTCTTATCGAATCTTGAATAAGGGATAGATGGAGCAAAATTCTAGAACAATCATATGGCCATCTACTTAATCACTGAAATGAAAGCTTAAAGATAAAATCGCCTCTGCTCTGATATAGCTTTATACGACAGATATGATCCAAAAAGGGTTGTTTGTAAGCCCCAGGCCAGCGGGGAGAAAGAACCGACAGGGGAATACAAAAGGATTGCGCTCTGACCCTTTCAGCACAACCCTAACATAACTTAAAACAGTATATTGCATCTTATCACCTGCGACTAGGTTCTAAATTAGTCTGAATACAGCTGTTACAGAACAGTGAGGGTTGAGATATGGACATAATTAAGTCTATAGTCTCCGCCAGATAAGTAAGAATTAAAGGTCATTAACCCGCATAAATTTATTCAAATACATAATTAAAGAAAACAGTATAGTGACATAAACTTCTCTCGGAACGACCTTTATCGTGATCCTTGACTTTTTCTAGTAATAAAAAACGATTCATAATATTGTATTGTCGGGGTACCTATGCAGAGAAATTAAGGAAATAGTAATGACGTTTAATTCAAAAGCTTTGATCATGGTAAGTAAACTTTTTTTTTGTTTAAATTTCTGTTTCTTTTAGTGTGTTCACTTGCCAAACCAACAAATTTTCTTTTGTTTTATGAATGACTAAGTAAATTATTATTTTTTTTGTTTTCTTTTGGTCGTTTTAGATGAAAAACAAAAACATTCACCCCATATAATAATCCAAGCGTGGTCTAAAAGGTAATAATGGCTACATAGTAGGCATAGCCAAAGCTCTCAATTCTGAGAATACCATAAGACCTTAATTAAAGGCTGGGCGGGTCGGTAACATCCGTTTAATATTATGACAGACCGAACACCCGGGTAACTGACAGCTACCTGAAGAAAAAGTTTCAGCTTTTATAAAATAACGTAGGTAACGTTTTGTAAAATAAGGTAGGCCTTACTACAGGTAAGAACTAAGTACCTATTAGCTATTATGAAAAGTTGGTAGTCTTCGGCAGGTCAGGTAACAAACGCTATGCTTCCAAATTTATTGTGCGAACCGCTAGTCTGTGAAATTCACTACCGGCTTTTCTGTTCCCTGGATAATCTGGATCTATTCAAAGTTCAAGTGAATCGGTTTCTTCTAGGCAAGCGTGCCTAAACCTACCCTAGGCCGCATCATCGCTTCACATCAGGCGAATTGCGGCCAAAAACAAATACCCTATTTAGTATTAAAAAAAAACAGGTGTGCCGAATAGCTGCTAAACTACGTCATACTATTTGATACTATAAATCGTGGTTTTTAGATATAACATAAAGGATAGAATGATTCACCTCGTGCACTGCCAGACACTTTGTGTGGTGGCATCCCACCGCCAGACACAGTTAAAGTATGTTAAATTTAACTTATATGGTCCATGAGCAACACGCTCAAGCGACAAGCGTAAATGACAGAAATTCCTTATAGCATGCGGGCCGCGACATGTGACGTGAGTACGTGACGGTACTTAAGCGAAAACTTGAACTTGAACTGTGAAAGAACTTGTCAACTTTTCAAGTATTTTTGTAGGTATTCTGCATATGATTATGGTATCATTAAATTAGAAGATAAGGTCGTAGACGTTTACTATCCACTTGTCTAGAGTCAGGTCTAGACTGATCTCTCATGTATAACACTTTTCGCCAAGGTTGTCTGTAGCCATTACAATATATGAAAGACTAGCCTCTGCCAGCGGCTTCGCCCGCGTGAAAGCAGTAAGTGTAATTTATATAATTTGGTGCGTACCTAGTGAACTACGTCCGAGTGGCTTGTAGTGGAGCACTCTATCTTTGTTTACGTGACCGTGTTTAGGTTTATGTGACGTTAAATTACGCTCATCTTGTGCTCTCGCGGTCTCAAACATCCTCTAAGGGAAATACATACGAGATTCCATTGTAATTTTTATTCGCAATATGAAAATAAATCAAATAACTTTGTTATTTCACCACTCTCACGATGCTCTCACCACAAAATATTAAAATAAGTAACAACTTTAAAACGACGAAGTTATCCGCGAACACTCATAAAAAAAAAAAAAAAAGTATGTATATTATGTACGGTCGAATTGAGAAACCTTTTTTAGAAGTCGGTTATTTTAATAAAAACCTTTTTTTTAATTAAGAACTTATTTGCATAAAATAAAACCGAGTTCAATAAACATAAAAGTAAAAAATAACTTTAGCTTCAGAAGTCTGTTTTATTTTTTGCAAAAAAGTTTTTTATCTGATAACATTAATAAAATGTTAACAGATAAAAAACTTTTTGAAAAACGAAATGGAAACAAAAACATTTTTAAAACGAAACGTAAGAATATGGGGGAGGTGTTTGAAAAATCTTACGTACCCGGGGGTAGGGGGGTCAAAAATTGCCAAAATCATCCTTAGGTACGTAATTTATAAATGGCCCCTTATTCCATAGGGCATCAGTTACGTGCCAGTAAAACCGTAAAAGTCCCGTCAAAATCAACGCAAAAACCAGACAGATTTCGGGGACGAAAATGAGACTGGAGATTTTTGTGAAAAACGAAATAAGAGTATATTTTTACGACCAAGCTTACAGAAGTTCACGTAAGACTAACTTTACCTATCTTAATTTGAATACATAGCTTTCATCGCTTTACATTCCAAACTTATCTATAAGCTGGTGGTCGGCTACCTGCGGTGGTGCCACACGTACCGTCACGTACGGCTGATAGAAAAACTGCTTGGTCAAAGTCTGGACGTATGGCTCGACCACAGCATAAGTGTGTATACACGTAGAACGCTGGCTGTCAGAAATTGTCAGCGCTTATAGTTAGTTAGAGAGCCCACGACACTAAACGATAAGATATTTTTATATTAAGAATTATATTAAGATATTATATAATTAGCCACGTTAGTATGACCTAAAAATCGTTTTTTTTTTTTAATGGCGCCGCCAGGTTTTTTGCATTGCAGCATCGCTATTTCGTGTTCCCCCATTAATAACGTGGCTAATTATTTATTTATATATCATCTGAGAGTCATATAGATTTACAGCCTTATTCATAAAAAGTTAGAGCCTCCTTGAAGGCTCCTTGAAGACCTGATGCTAAAAAACATGATTCATAAACGTCTATTAACGCTAATCAGTCCATCAAGGCTCTACTAAAGTTTGACAGCCTTATTTATAAAAAGTTAGAGCCTCCTTGAAGGCTCCTTGAAGACCCGATGCTAAAAAACATGATTCATAAACGTCTGTTAACGCTATCAGTCCATCAAGGCTCTGCTAACGTTAGAGGACCGTTGACCCTCCTTTATCTCCCTGCTAAGTCACAAATCGGCCGCCGGAAATTACACAGCTGACTTTGACAAGAGCAAAAAACCATACCGAAGATAATTTTATTTAAGGGAGGGTTACGCAGATTAAAAAAAAATCCAGGAAAATGTATTTATTAATTCAGAAATTTGTATTTAAAAATCCTCTTAATTAGGTTTTTAAGATGATACGTGTACTAACAATAAATATGAAAAAAATAAAATTACGATGATTAACATAGTTACAGCTTTTTGCACTTAGGTACAACATAAACATGCGGATCGGAAATGGCGGGAAAACAAACATCTCGCTTTTTATAAAAGTTGATCTTGGGGTTGTATCGTCAAATTTTATCTTTTCGTTTTGGTTTATCATTTATTTTTTTGTTCCTTTTCTTTTTTCTCGTGTGTATTTGTAAAAAATTGCGTTTTCCCGCTAATTTGCTGTCACTGCTGTCATTTTTTTTTTAAATTGTCGATGAGGCCTTTTTTAGGGTTCCGTAGCCAAATGGCAAAAACGGAACCCTTATAAATTCGTCATGTCTGTCTGTCTGTCCGTCCGTATGTCACAGCCACTTTTTTCGAAATTATTTGGTAAGTAGATGTATTCTGTGAACCGCATTAAGATTTTCACACAAAAATAGAAAAAAAAAACAGTAAATTTTGGTGGTTCCCCATACTTAAAACTGAAACTAAACTATTTTTTTCATCAAACCCATACGTGTGTATCTAGGTTTCTATGGATAGGTCTTCAAAAATGATATTGAGGTTTCTGATATCATTTTTTTCTAAACTGAATTGTTTGCGCGAGAGACACCTCCAAAGTGGTAAAATGTGTCCCCCCCCCATGTAACTTCTAAAATAATAGAATGATAAAACTAAAAAAAATATATGATGTACATTACCATGTAAACTTCCACCGAAAACTGGTTTTAACTTAATTTAAAAAAAAACACTATTATTAAAACATCGATCAAAGTTACAACGAACTACAAGAACTTTTATATTATGTTACTTGCTGCTACGGAACTTTTTTGTCATTTGATTTGTCAAGATGGCCAACATAACGCGTCAGTCTGCTAGCGAACAGACCCATCAACAGTCTGCTAGCTGACTGCTTGCAGACCCATCAAACCTCAATTAAAGGATTTTTTATGAATAAGGCTGTTAGTGTCGTGGGCTCTCTAACTGTTATCGGCGCCGACCTGCCAGCGCTGACAACCAGCGTTCTACGTGTATACGCCCTTAGGTTCGGAACACAACTAGATACAGCAGTTCTAGAATACTAATTATTCCACTAATACCTTAATTATTGATTTACCTTTTCAAATGTACATATTTTTCTATGTATAATATTACGTTGCCACCTATGACATAGAAAAAAAGTTGAATAAGTAAGGATCGTCTCCACACATGGGAACTCCTGAATGATTAACAGCACTGAGTCGCCATTTTAAATGTACACGATCAGAGCTCACAACAAAACATTATGTACTCGTAGTAGCAAGACCCGGTGGCTGCAATCAGACAAGTACTTAAGGCGGTTCCCCGAGCAAAATTAGCAACTCTATTTGTGGTGGTTCAAACTTCGTTTGAAATACTGTTAGAATAAAGTTCTAATCAGCTTGCACTACAAAGTGATTGTTACGTCAGTTACTGCAGGCCGAATAGTGCGAAATGAGTGGTTTTTATTCTTTATAAAATCAAATTATGTCTTTTGGAAAAAATAAAACGACAATTATGTTCATTATTAAATTGTCTATCCATTAGTATAAGTAGCAAATCAAAATAATGGTTACTTTACGAGGAGTAGCATTTTATAAATCATTATTTCTCATTTCTGTGGTTTCGTTGTGAGGGGATTTATTAAACATTAAGCTACTTAAAAAAAAAATTAAACGACAATTTTGGAGTCAAGAATATGTAGTAATTTAATGTATTTTTTATTAGTTGGTATTTATTTTGGATAAAGAGTAGGCTCCAAAAAACTGCTCGTTCAAGGTCATTTGCTCGGTGAGGCGCCTTAACAACGCTCGACGCCGCAACCGCAACATAGTATTTCTCTAGTGCCACTTTTGCAATGCATGATTCATTTTCAAGGATCATTTCACACGTCTGGCCTAGCCACTATTGTAGACGTTATCGCTCCGTTTACGACCTCAAGCGATGCACCTTGCGACGCAGTGGCGGATTAACGTATAAGCACTACAAGCACGTGCTTGGGGCCCCTGTTCTCCAGGGGCCTCCATCCTCTGCTGGCGTTTTATTTTATACCTACATTTTATCGAGATTCATCCACATGTCCGAAATCACAAGGCGCAAGCGGTCCGGGAGTGACCCTTCATACACCCCCGCAGGGCCCTGCCCCCTGCGCGCCCGCACGTCGCGTCGCGCCGCGAGACCGAGTGAGTTAGTTGTCTTTGCATTGCAAATGATAGCGCCCGTACGCATACCGCACGTACTTACCTACTTTATTTACGGAGTGGCTTTGATTTTGACCCATTTATAGGTACCTGATTCAGAGTTTGTCGATGACGTACTAACTTTTGGCTCGATGAAAAATATGTTGTACAAAGCTCGCCGCAAAGAATTGGGGGTTGCAACAACAGCGTTCATGTCCGTAAAAGATGTCATGTTACCGGAAAAGCTAACAAACAATTTTCTTTTATTTGATCAGGCCACAGACGAATTTTTTTTTAATTTTTATGACACCATGTGCAAAACAATTAGCTGCCGGCGTTAAAGAAATATTTTGCGATGGTACGTTTAAGTGTATTCCAACGCCATTCATACAGCTGTAATCCATTCATGCAGACATGGGTAGTTCAGAAAATGTAACAAATGTGGTTCTTCTTGCGTATTGCCTCTTACCTGATAAAAATCAATCGACTTATTACCAAGTTTTCAGCGTGTTACAATCAAAAATTCCCAACTTTAAACCCCAGAAGATACATGCCGATTATGAATTGGGAGCTATTAATGCATTGGAGGCTATTTTTCCCTCTGCTCTCATTGTGGGATGTTTCTTCCACTATCGACAGTGCCTAATCCGAAAAGCAAATTACTACTATTTTATTAATGTTATAAAAAGGGAGGCTAAATCCATAGATTTTAAAATAAGGCAAAAATGTATACATGTTAGCGAACGCAACAGAAAAAGATCTCTTAAATTAAATGAAAGAATAATAGTAGATTGTATGACAAGGGAGCAAAATAGTATTTTTACGGCGAAGGCGCTAGAATAGAATCCCGAGCATAGCGAGGGATTCTAAAATAGAATCCTGAGCGTAGCGAGGGATTCAAAGTACAACGCCTGAGGGAAAAATATGTTTGCTCTCGAGTCCATATCACTATACTTTTTATCTCGTTCTATGAGAAAATAAATAAGAGAGACTTTTAAGTAATTAATGAATAAGTTTAATTAAAAAAAGGCATGAATGTAAAAAAGGTCAATTACAAATTTATATCTAATACACTGGCGAAATTTTGAAAATTTATTGTCACTGTGTGTGTGTTTTATTTGGGATTGACATTTTTATCACTTTCCAAATAAAAAATGGGTATAATAGGTGAACGGAGTAGAAGCAAATGGCATACTTTGTTTTTTTTTCGTATGATTTGAAATTCGATATTGTATAGTTTTTGTTTTTTTTAATTTCTCTCTCTTTGTTCTAATATGAAAAGTTCACTTGAAATTTGTAGCGTTTTTTGATGATGGATCAATTCTTTTCTAAGCTGTGGAAAAAAGAAAAACAAAACAAGGTATGCCATAAGCTTCTACTCCGTTCACCTAATATACCCATTTTTTTTTTGATTTGATAAAAAAGTCATCCGGTATTTTGAGTGTTTGTAATCTCAGTATATGTAGAAGGGCGTGGCGACAATGGTGTGGGCGAGCTCTTAATTTAATATTTTCTACTGACCCCCGCACCGTACAGCAAACACTTACAGCCAGTAATTTATACAATTTTCGTTCGATTTCAATGAACGATTCGTGTTCCAAATTCAAATCTCATTACTGCCCGCTAAAAAGTCTAGTGGAGAAAAGAGCTACTTTGTTCCCGCTTATAGGGGAACAAAACGACACTTTTCGAATAGAAGGGATGAAATAGTACATTGTAATACAAGGGGCTAAAATGACCCATTATATACGAGGTAGTTTTACTACCGAGCTTTAGCGAGGTAGTAAATAGGAACCGAGTTATAATGGGATTTTAGCGACGTGTGTTACACTGTACTTTTCACTTTGAGTGTGAGAAATATAGTCAATTTAGTACAAAAGCATTTATTAAATATTACTTAATCAAATAAAAATCACGTCAGATTTTTTTACTTGAAGCTAAATGTGCATCGCGCAATTCGCGCACCAGCAGGTCGCGGCAGCCGGGGGAGAGCACGTCGAGGTACTCGTGGCTCAACAAGTCACGAGTACGAGATTTACTTTACGCCCTATGGCCTAAAAGGGCCACTTTAGGCCCGCTTCGTAGGGCTATATTGGCGTACTTTAAGAGCATGAGAAATGAAAAAAACATTGTGGGCGTGTTCATGAAAGACGGACCCGAAACTAATGAAATTTGACGTGCTTAAATAGATTAAGACTTATCAGCATTAATAGAAAAATGATTAGAAGAGGGAACTAAATCGAAATTAATCTTAGGTTTATCCATCACGCGAGCCTGTGGACGGTGGGCTATGGGCTAGCTCGCCGTCCGTCCGTCTCATGACGACAGGCCGTGTCGACGGCGCGTTCGTGTTCCACGCGCGCCTCAAAGAGAGTCAGCAATAGGAAGGGGTCCGCAAGGACCGATGCCTGCCGGGGTTGCGGGACTGTTCTAAAGAGATACCGTGACCCCGGAACACAAAGGGCGATGAAGGAACATGGATGGGTTTTAGTCAGTAAAAGTCTGACACTCCCTCCTGCTCCGCCCAGAGCGGGAGAAGTCATTTTATGAATTCCCATCAGAAAAAAAAAAAGGTTTATCCATCAATCATCAATTCATTTTCATGATAATTTGTCTGTTCTCTTATTTATAAATACATACGAGTACAATACAATTTTTTTTTTATAATACTAAAAAAAAATTGCAGTTAAGTTTCAAGAAGTTTTTTTTTTCATATTAATATAATTTACTTTAAAAATACAAGTTGAAGTTTGATTTAAATTGGGATTGAGTCACTGAAATTCCATCCACATTTCGGAATATAAGGAGGACTACGCTGGATCTGGCGCTCGACACCAAAAAAATATATAGTTTTGGGTAAGTATCTTATTTTGGTCTGTCAAACACGACGCGGTAACTTTTCTTGGAAAAGGCATTAGTTGGGGCGAAATGACCGAATCGTTAATACCTACTATGATGCTAAAACATTATTTCGGATTGCCCAAAATTCGTCGGAATAGCAAAAATGAAATCGAATCGAATTGATCCAAATCATCGTATATAACACCAATTGTTCAAAAACAAGTAACTAGTATAGACCAGCAATGAATAGGGCCAGCCTGGTCTAACACACAAAGAACCTAGGGGTACTTTCACTGGCATCCATTGCCTCACATAGCAACACATTTAAAACCTGCACTTAGGAGAGGACGCCGCCGCCGGTCCGTAGTCGTCTTAAGTTCACACTGAAACCTACCGAACATACTTCATACAGATCCCCAACGAAAGGACTTCTAACCGAGACTCCGAAGTTGGCCCCAAAATCTTGCAGCATAAAGTAGAATTTGGCATGAGAGTTTAGAGAACGGGCGGAACATTTTGTGGCGGGATTTGTCTTCGGGGAAAACGCTTGGGAAGATAGATAAGTTATCCTAAAATTTTAAGTAACGAAAATCTTTGTTGCAGACATATATCGGCCCAACATAAGATTTTAGCTTAGTCTGCTTTACAAGCAGGTGGAGAAAGTGTGTGGCAGGTGCGAAGTGGCGAACTCCATAATTATGTTCTTTGTTTGTCTATTTCTTGTAGGTTATACTTTTCTGTTATTTTCTTTTAAAACTGCGGTTAGCACTGCTGTTGTAAGCCAATATTGATACAGCTGGCTCAGTTGTATTCAGCTCTATCTAAATACCACTGAGGTTCTGATCAAGATACACACACACATTTAAACACTTTGCTGTTGTAAGCCAATATTGATACAGCCGGCTCAGTTGTATTCAGCTCTATCTGAAATTCTGAATACCACTGAGGTTCTGATCAAGTTACACACTTAAAACACTTTGTTGTTGTAAGCCAATATTAATACAGCTGGCTCAGTTGCATTCAGCTCTATTTGAATACCACTGAGGTTCTGATCAAGTTACACATACTTGTATCACACTTCAAGATTACAAGTGTTTTTACCGTCATGTGGTAATCTTGTTATCCAAGGCAACATAACATTTTTGGTAGTTCTCAGTCGAGTAAAGCAGACGGTGCGCAGATGCCAACAATAAACAAAATCAGATCTCCGGTGTAGTCCAGCATAACCCTCTCAAACTTCAGCTCAGGATCGTATCGGACTGTAAACACATATATTATATGTATATAGGTATATATTCCTAGCGTGATTCGACGTTTCAAAAATAAGTTTTTGCCGTCTCATGTTTCAAGTCTACCCTCAACTTTTCGTAATCCCGACTCTATCTTCTAATTTTGTGGTTTAACGGCAAATGGTATTACACTCTTAGCGAGTGGCTTACGGAAGAATAGTAAAAACTAGCAAAAGTTGTTGTTGCAAATGTTTGCAAAACTAGCTTGTGCTTTGATGGCATTATAAGAACTCAATCAAATTCAAAGAAATTGGTTACTACTTAACTTTCATAAGATCAATCAATCCAATCATACTATGAATGGCTTCAATCTTGGCCCATCTATTGAAAACCCAAAAATTCTACATCATCTTACTTTGGGAATTTTGCACTCCAATCGAAAAAATCTATGTTCAAGGGGCCTCGGGCTCTGTGGACGGTGGGCTATGGGCTAGCTCGCCGTCCGTCCGTCTCATGACGACAGGCCGTGTCGACGGCGCGTTCGTGTTCCACGCGCGCCTCAAAGAGAGTCACCAAAAAGGAAGGGGTCCGCAAGGACCGATGCCTGCCCCGGGGTTGCGGGACTGTTCGAAAGAGATACCGTGGCCCCGGAACACAAAGGGCGATGAAGGAACATGGATGGGTTTTAGTCAGTAAAAGTCTGACACTCCCTCCAGCTCCGCCCAGAGCGGGAGAAGTCATTTGATGATTTCCAATCCGAAAAAAAAAAGGGGCCTCGGGCTTGTGGACGGTGAGTAATGGGCTCGCCGTCCGTCCGTCTTATGACGACAGGCCGTGCCAACGGCGCGTTCGTGTTCCACGCGCGCCTCAAAGAGATGTTGCAAGAGCCGATTACTGCCAGGGCTGCGGGACTGTTCGAAAGATATACCGCGGCCCTGGGGCTAAGAAGGAATATGGGTGGGTTTTGTACATGTCTGAGTCCCTTCCGCTCCGCCCAGAGCAGCAGAGGTCATTTGCTGATTTCAAATCCGGAAATCAAATATGGGCCTACCCAAGGGATAGAGCTATATGCCCTGTATAATAATAATTATTTATTTATTTAACCAGACAACGATGATCCACGGGTTGGTTACAAAAAACTTAAAAACGATGATAGTGTGTAACTCCATGTTTTTCCCATAATGAACATATTATACATTCAGTCAAAAAAGTATCGGGAATGGATGATTTGTTTATGGTTCCAAATTCAAATTTTTGTTTTTTTGTAGTTGTTAGATTGGCACAACTGTTTTCCGTTTTGGCGCGGAGTTTGAGTTGCATCTGTTATTTATATTAAATACAGTGCTGGTTTTAGTAATATCATATATAGTGTGTATTGCGAATTTCATAATGGACAAAAATATCGAACAAAGAGTTTGTCTTAAATTTTGCATCGCCAATGGAATTTCGTGTTCGGAGTCACTGAAAATGTTACAGAAGGCTTACGGTGAATCGACTTTATCAAAAACTCGTGCTTATGAGTGGTTCAAAGCGTTCAAAAGCAGTCGAGATGTGATGGAAGATTTGCCTCGCTCTGGTAGGCCGTCAACGTCTGCAACTGAAGTTAACATCGCAAAAGTGAAGAAAATAGTGACTGAAAATCCCCATTCAACTCTGAGAGAGATAGCCGCCGAACTTTCTATATCTCACGAGTCGATCCGTACCATTTTAACTAATCATTTGGGTATGAAACATGTTGCTGCTCGGCTAGTCCCAAAAGATCTAAATTTTCTCCAAAAACTCAATCGCATGAAAGTCGCTGAGGACATGCTAGAACGAGTCAGTTCGGACCCAACATTCATGAAACGCATTGTTACTGGTGACGAGACGTGGGTTTACGAGTTTGACATGCAAACTAGTCAACAAGCTTCGGAGTGGCGCCTTCCAACTGAACCGAAACCGAAAAAACCACGCCAAAGTCGATCAAAAGTCAAAGTCATGTTGACTGTTTTCTTTGACTATCGCGGTGTTGTGCACTCTGAATTCTTACCGGAAGGTCTAACGCTCAAATAAAGAATATTATTTGAGCGTTATGCGGCGTTTAAGAGAGCAAATTCGACGAAAAAGGCCAGATTTGTGGAAAGAAAATTCTTGGATTTTGCACCACGACAATGCGCCTTCGCACAAGGCTATCATTGTGAACGAATTTTTGACCAAACACTCAACAAATACCATCCAGCAACCACCATATTCACCAGATATCTTCTCTGACATTCTCCTCACAATCCCTGCTGACTTTTTTCTTTTTCCTAAACTCAAATTACCACTTCGTGGCACCCGTTTTCAATCGATAGAAGACATAAAGGAGAATTCGCGGCGAGAACTGAACTCAATTCCGGAAGCAGCGTTTAAAAAATGTTTTGATGAATGGATTATTCGTTGGCGCAAGTGTATCGTTTCTAAAGGAGCATACTTTGAAGGTGATAAAATAAATTTGGATGAATAACAGACATTTTGTGTATTATTGATCTTTTCCCGGTACTTTCTTGACAGAGTAGTATCTTTCATGTTTGTAAGTTTAGCATCCAAGACGTTTGCAGTGAAGTTGTTATAAGTAAATACATTCAGTCAAAAAAGTATCGGGAATGGATGATTTGTTTATGGTTCCAAATTTTTTTTTTGTTTTTTTTTTGTTGTTAGATTAGCACAACTGTTTTCCATTTTGGCGCGGAGTTTGAGTTACATCTGTTAATTAGATTAAATACAGTGCTGATTTTAGTTATATCATATCTAGTGTGTATTGCGAATTTCTTAATGGACAAAAATATCGGACAAAAAGTTTGTCTTAAATTCTGCATCGCCAATGGAATTTCGAGTTCGGAGTCTCTGAAAATGTTACAGAAGGCTTACAGTGAATCGACTTTATCAAAAACACGCGCTTATGAGTGGTACAAAGCGTTCAAAAGCGGTCAAGGTGTGATGGAAGATTTGCCTCGTTCTGGTAGGCCATCAACGTCTGCAACTGAAGTTAACATCGCAAAAGTGAAGGAAATAGTGACTGACAATCTTGCCGGAAGGTCAAACGGTAAATAAAAAATATTATTCGGACGTTATGCAGCGTTTAAGAGAGCAAATTAGATAAAAGGGCTAGATTTGTGGAAAGAAAATTCTTGGATTTTGCACCACGATAATGCGCCTTCGCACAGTTGTGAACGATTTTTTGACCAAAACTCAACAAATACCATCGAGCAACCACCTTATTCACCAGATATGGCTCCAGCCGACTTCTTTATTTTTCCAAAACTCAAATTACCACTTCGTGGCACCCGTTTTCATTCAGTAGAAGACATAAAGGAGAATTCGCGGCGAGAACTGAACTCAATTCTGAAATAAACATTTAAAAAATATTTTTATGATTGGATTATTAGTTGGCGTAAGTGTGTCGGTTCTGAAGGAGCATACTTTGAAGGTGATAAAATAAATTTGGATAAATAACTAATATTTTGTGTTTTATTGATCTTTTCCCGGTACTTTCTTGACAGAGGTATTAAAGCATCTCGACGAAACCAGCTTGCTAGCCTCATCGCTGTGCCTCAACATCTCACAACCGGTTTAGTCTAGTTCTGAAGAATAAGGTTTCATATTTATACTAACTACGTAGTTTACATAAAGACTGCACGAGGCTTGACCGGAAGATTTTATCTTGCTACAGCATTAAGGTAGACTTCAGACGGCAGAGGTATTGCGTACTTCGCAATGACCGCAAGCGTCATGGCGCTGCATTTTTAATTCCTAATGACGTTATGTCATCGACAACAGAGGCATTTGTTTTTCGTGAGTCATTTGTCAAAAAAGAAATACCTATAGTTAGAGAGCCGACGACACTAAACTTAGTCCGATAAGACTCCCAGTTAGGGTTGCCAGATTGTATCCAAAAGGAGGACATGTCCTCCTTTTCCATGTTTTGTCCTCCCGTCCTCCCTTACCTACTGTAAGTCGTCCTTTTTGCTAAACATCGTTGAAAACTTCGAGTCGTGCGTGAGCCATGCATGCGGGCGTCAAACGAGCGGCGTCATCAATTTGTAACTTGATTTCATTTCTTAAATCAAAATCGCAGGCATTCACGAGCAGTGGACCATCTACTTCAAAAGTGTTAAAACATTGAATGTTTCTCAAAACTGCTCAAGATCTGCGAGTTTTATATTTGTCTAAGCGCACATAACGCAAATGTGGAAAGAGTTTTATCTCTTCTCATGCTCTGAAAGTGCTTGTTTGTGCAGGATATAGGCTACACAAAATCGAATTTTGTGCACAAGGGCATTAACGTATCTACTCATAAATGTATTTACATTAAGGCAAAGAAAATTAGCCATACAGCCAAACGCAATAAGAAGTTCATAGAATAGAATTTGTTATTTTATAATATTTACTTTAATTGATTTGCCTTATGTGTTTTTTAAGACATAAAAGATATAAAAAATTAAATTCAAGTACCTGCGGTAGGTTATTTAATTAATTTAAGAAAATTATTTTTACAAAATTAATTTAATAGTAGGCTGTATAGGTCTGCAGCCCAAGCCAATATCAATGTCGTAAGATTTCAAAAAAATAAAGCGGCGGGAAACAGCTCTTGCTTTTTCGTGCGTTTATTAATTTCTTCAATTTATAGTACTGTTTTATTTCCTCGCAATCAAAGTGAAAAGCAGAGTTTATAACTCGTCCACAAAACCATTTTAAAAATGGTTCGTTTTGGGCACTTGTTGTAAAATCTACTATTTCATCCCTTCTATTTGAAAAGTGTCGTTCTGTTCCCCTTTAAGCGAGAGCAAAGATGGCTCTTTTCTCCACTAGACTTTTTAGCGGGCAGTAATGAGATTTGAATTTGGAACATGAATCGTTCATTGAAATCGAACGAAAATTGTATGACTGGCCGTAAGTGTTTGCTGTACGGTGCGGGGGTCAGCTCCCGCATTGTAGAAAATATTAAATTAAGAGCTCGCCCACACCATTGTCGCCACGCCCGCACACATATACTGAGATTACAAACACTCAAAATACCGGATGACTTTTATATCAAATAAAAAAAAAATGGGTATATTAGGTGAACGGAATAGAAGCTTATGGCATACCTAGTTTTGTTTTTCTTTTTTCCACAGCTTAGAAAAGAATTGATGCATCATCAAAAAACGCTACTAATTTCAAGTAAACTTTTCATATTAGAACAAAGAGAGAAATTAAAAAAACAAAAACTATAAAATGTCGAATTTCAAATAATACGAAAAAAAAAAAGCAGTGTATGCCATTTGCTTCTACTCCGTTCACCTATTATACCCATTTTTTATTTGGAAAGTGATAAAAATGTCACCTGTATAAATAAGTCCACACAACTATATCAATCCCAAATAAAACAGCCAGTGAACAGCCATTACATATAAATATAAATTTGTAATTGACCTTTTCTACATTCATGTCATTTTTTTAATTAAACTTATTAATTAATTACTTAAAAATGTCTCTTATTTATTTTCTCATAGAACGAGATGAAAAGTAGAGTATATGACTCGAGAGCAAGTTTTTCCCTCAGGCGATGTATTTTGAATCCCTCGCTACGCTCAGGATTTTATTCTAGAATCCTTCGCTTCGCTCTGGATTCAAAATAGCGCCCTCGGGCCTCGCCGTAAAAATACTATTTTATACTACACCTGCTTGGAAAGTACCTTGATACTTTATCAAATTTACGGTAGAAAGTACGTCATTGCATATCGAACAAATATGCGGGGAGAAAACGCATCTGAGCGGGAGAGAGAAGTGTATGAAAATCCATTTCTTACGTGGTTTTTCTTTTTTAATTTTGGGTAAGACTATGCGCCGGTAACCTAAATATCAAAAGCCAAAAAGTTTTTACAGTGAGTTTTTATCTCCAAGTTCGCAAAATGACACTGGCCACTAGCTGTGTGTTGGATGGTGTCGGGCTGGCAGTGCGACCCTGCGGCGGCAGGATAAACAATTTGAAAAAAGAACATGTGAAATTCCTCCTACATTGTCGCAAACATCTCAAACAAACATTAATGGAAAAAGTGTTACATTAAGCTTCACTAACTGCAACAATTTCAATATAAATTTCAATTAGTAAAGATATCGTTTTTTATTTTCCCCGTAGGTGTAGTATAAAGCACTATGTATCACTCGAGAGAAAGTGCGATTCCCGATCTCGGGTGTTTTAAAGCCCTCGCCTACGGCTCGGGCTTCAAACGACACCCTCGACGGTAATCGGTCACTTTCTCCTCTCGGTGAACAATGTACTATTGCTCCCTTGTCAAACAATCTACTATTTTCTGATTAAGAGCGGCCAACTCGCCATACTACTATATCTAGGCTTCTATCGAAGCAAAAAATAAAAAATTTGTAGCAACAAAGTCGGTATAAGCCTCCAAAAATTGCTGTTTTGCACAATTTTTACCTCAACTTTGGCCGTTCATAAAGTCCTCATAAATTGTAAACGTAAAGAAAATATCCTGACAGAAGCCTTGCAAATGTAGTGGAGATTCTAAATGACAAATATTTATTTCTAAGACTTATTCAACAACAACACGTATTTCCTGGAACAAGTTTTATAAATTTTCGAACACTATTTTGCGTTCAATGTCCTCGCGTTAGGCGGTATGAGGTGCGCGGGTGACGAGTAGTTCGGGATCGGGGCTAGGTAAGACAGGGCAGTTGAAAGAATACCATCGTCAAATGTGGCTCTGGATGAAAGAACAAGCTTTTCGACCATGCTCGCGTTGACGATAGGCGAGCCGGGAAGGGCCCTCTTAATACTCCGTAGCAAAGAGAGGAATATACAGGGATGACGTTTTTATCACTTTCCAAAAAAAATGGGTATAATAGGTGAACGGAGTAGAAGCAAAAGGCATACTCGGTTCTTTTTTAATTTTTGCGAACTACAAATCATATGACATTTTTCTGCGAGTCAAATCATTCCTGTTGAGGTCAATGTCATTTGACAGAAAATACTTACGTGAATAGAGACGTTTTTGTAAACGTAAAAAGTACGGTCCCCAGTGGTGTTAATATCTGCTTTAAATAAAATAGAAATGGAATACAATAAAAAGAAATATTATTAAACTGTGCTTTTTAATGCTATTTTTAAAGGTTTACACTAAAATCGCGTAGATGATTTAAACTATCAACGTGGCATGGAACTTTGTCAATCCGCCTTTTAGTGGTTGACAGACAACTTCATTATGTTGAGATTTACTCTTTCTGTTTATTTAGATTTTCGTACAAGTGTTTTTGCAGATTTTTCGCATTTACTACAAAAATAAATCATGAAAATGGCATTTGCAAGTACAGCGCATACTCTACTAAGCCGCGTTGTGTCAATTGATTGTGCATTGTAAGATACTACAGACGTGCGCCAACTTGTGTTTGTATTCGTGTATAGCGTGTACCGCATGCACAGAGTGCGTAGCGTTGAGTCGTTGACAGCGTTGAGCTATGTGAGCGCCTTATTCGAGCAAGCCACGCATGTACTAATGACGTCAATTCATGCATAGCGTGTCCGTCTTTGCAGTGGACTCAATCCCATACATTTTCTTGCAATGCGAAGCTTAATCGGGTTCTGGGCATGAATACAAGTCATTTATGTCTAATTATAACGACGACTCGGATACGGGTTGTCGGCACACGAACCAAATTATTGTTCGACCCATATGCTAGGTGCTGGACACCTGAAGTGTTAAGGCCTTAATTCCTGCCACGCTGACGTTGGTCGCGCAGCGTATTTGGAATCTATACCTTCACACAACGCTCATGACGTCAGAGACCGTTCCACGCCATCGGGTATGTTTTCAAATCCAGAAATCGAGAATTAAGGCGACTACAGCAGCTAAATTAGCAACTCTATTACTAGGTACCTACCTACTATTACTCTTCGTTTGAAATTAGCTTGCACTACAAAGCGGTTGTTACGTCATGTTAGTTAATGCGGCCGAATAGTGCGAAATGAGTGGTTTTTGCGATTTACAAAAATACTATTGATTAGACAAAAAAAATAAAACACATGAGACCTGCTTTATAGTTAGTTCAGTTAGTATGCAAAGCTTTATGATCTAATTTGAAGTACTTTTTGAATACCAGCGGTTTATTGTTCGATTTGGAGGTAACTTTGGATATTTTTCTATCGAGAAAAGTTTATGGAATCGTGTTTTCGTCACACATAGTCATCATCAGCCTATTAATGTTCCACTGCTGGGACACAGGCCTCCTCTCTATGAGAGGGAATGGGCTATAATCCACCACGCGGGCCCAGTGCGGATTGGTAGATGTCACATGTCTTCGAATTTTTTGGTTCTAGGACATGCCGTTTCCTCACGATGTTTTCCTTCACCGTTTTGAGAGCAGTGGTGATGAAATAAATTACACAAAGTAATGCGCCTGTCTGGGTTCGAACCCACGACTTACTGTTCGTAAGTCGGGGCTGCCACCACTGGGCCACCGCAGTGGCGTGCAGTGGTATTCCACGAAGGGTAGGCCACGAAATAATGATAGCAAAAAAAATTTCGTCTGCGCCATCTTGGATTTTCGAAAACGACACCCATGAAGAAAAAACCGAAAATTTTCGTCGGCGCCATTTTGGATTTTCATTTTGACCTCATTTTCATTATCAGCGACTCCAAAAACCTCGAAAACGACACCCATGAAGAAAAAACTGAAAATGTTCATCGGCGCGAACTTGGATTTTCATTTTGACCTCATTTTCATCATCAGCGACCACAAAAACCACAAAATGACACCCATGAAGAAAAAACTGAAAATTTTCATCAGCGCCATCTTGGATTTTCATTTTGACCTCATTTTCATCATCAGCGACCACAAAAACCACGAAAATGACACCCATGAAGAAAAAACTGAAAATTTTCGTCTGCACTATCTTGAGTTATCATTTTAACCTCATTTTCATTATCAGCGACCCCAAAAACCTCGAAAACGACACACATGAAGAAAAAACTAAAAATTTTCATCGGCGCCATCTTGGATTTTCATTTTGACCTCATGTTCATCATCAGCGACCACAAAAACTACGAAAATGACACCCATGAAGAAAAAACTGAAAATTTTCATCGGCGCCATCTTGGATTTTCATTTTGACCTCATTTTCATCATCAGCGACCACAAAAACCACGAAAACGACACCCATGAAGAAAAATATAATATCAATAATATTAATAATTATTATAATAATAATACGCGCCAATAACCCCCAGGAATCATTATTTTAATCAACATACACCCTAGTAGCACTGGCCTGCAAATTGCAAAAAACCTAAGGAAATTTGAATTACGCGGGGTAAAGAACATTCACATTGAATCCTGGCCTTGTGTTGTAGCAGCCAATCATAGTCCAGCTACACTCGCAGGAGTTACCGCCCAAAAATGGCTGCAATCTATAAATGTGTGCGGTTCATACACACGAAAATATGCACCAATTTGCCGCTGTGTGCGTAAATTTATCAATGGGTTGTAGGCCAGCAGACTATTTGCCTATAAGATGCGTCCGGCGAGTAAGCGTCGAGCTTCGTAGCAACTTCCAGTACAGTGTTGGTTACGTAACACGGGCGCGAAAAATTGCTCTAAGTATTCGAACAGGAGTTTGAACTTTTTTTAATATTTTGTACAAAGTGTTATTTTATTACATAGTTCATTAGTTATAATAATTGCCCCAGTTGGTAGGGTAGGATTTGTCTAATTGCCTCTTCGTAGCGCACGCCCATGGCCACCGCTGCTCTCACATAGTACTTAGCATTAATCCTCAACTTTACCATTTATTTATTTTAAAATTAATGCTACTATATAAACAACACTTGTTAAACCACTTTCGAATTATTATAAACTAATGTTATGAGAGAATTCGCCGCGCTAAGACCTGTGGCCTTATCTTATTTTTTTTTGGTAAAACTACTGATTCAATTTACACGAAACTTTAGAACGAATGTAACAAATACACAAGTAACCTAATACATAATTCATATAAGAGTCATACTGATACATTCAAGTCAGATTCCAACTAGATTCCAACAAAAAGTTCATATACCGGCGAACTGTCATTTTATTGTCATTGACCTTGATATGAAAACACTTGAAATCTATATAAATATGAATATTTATGCCTCGAATACATGAAAATAATGAATTATCACTAATTGTTACCTTGCTAATGCTGTTTCCAAGACCGTATTTCATTTTAGAACAGTCAAATTCACATTTTCAATTGTTCACTCCATGTTGACAAAATAAATCTTACGACAAATAGGTACTTTGTTGGCTCAAAAAACAATTTTGGGATATTGTTCTACCTAAATGTTTTGCTACAAAGTAGCATTATACTATAATAAGGTAATAAACATTCACTTAACAAAGTTTTCAAGTACCTAGGTACTTAACTAAACAAAAACACTATAAATCACTTCACTGGCACTCAATGTTTACCTACACTGACATTTCAACGACAATGACGCGCTTCTATTTTTTTTTTTTAATAGTTGCCCGTTATAAGTTACTAGTGTTTGGTATCGTTTCAATCGACTACTGTCAGGCCCCAGAGGTAAATCGTTTGCAAACGACTTAGAGCCTTATGTAAAGTAAAAACAAGGTTTTTTTTTTTTTTTTTTTATTTATTTATTAAATGAAAGTTTACAGCAGTCTTAAATTTATTACAATGCCCCACAAAACCGTTGGAATTTGCTGGTGCAAGGTGGCATGAATTCATGCCAGCGGGGCGCAACCGTATAGCTCGTTGTGAGGTATGAATATCGGCACGTCGGTACTGAGAGGAACACCCTTACTACCCGGCCGACATTTGGGAAAAATGCAACCGACCATGGGCCGTAAACGCCCGACTTTAGGGTTTTTTCGATCTCGACGCATTTTAACCTTAATACTTTTTTCTTTTAGTAGAAAAGTCAACCTTTTGCCTATAAACATAAAATTGATTTATCAACCTGTCTAAAACCGCATCACAAGCAAGCTTTCCTTTTGTTGCAAACCGATGGAGCCAGAGCGATGCAGTTAGAATTTAAGGGGGGCCGACGTTTAGAGTATTTACCCTATAGGCCCTTAATAAATTAAAACATACCTTTACCTTACATTTGTGACGTCACTGGCCGGGTTGTCATCGGGTATACTTTCAGATAAAGGATTTCGCGCGTAGGTATTTTAAAACATAGGTACCCGACCACAACGAAGCAATCGTTCGCTACCTATACTTTCGTCAAGTCACTATTTCATTTTAATCGTTCTTTCCTTTCCATTTCAGATATTCAAATTCTAGCCGTGCGACTAAATAACTAAGAGAGCGACTAGAAATACAGAGAGGGCAACTTCAATATTAAGATAGAGACTTTTCCAATTGGGGTGTTTACCTTTATGGGCGGCATGGGTACCGGGCCGTAGGCCGACGGTGCAGACCGGCGGATGCCCCGCAATTTGGGGACAGAAGTCAAAAGTGAAACGGGTATACATTACAGTTACAGTATAGCAAAATGGAGTATCCTACATGAAAGTATACCCCAGAAAAATGTTGCGGTCGGGTATATTTTGAAATCCCTAGCACGGGCGTATATATTGTATACTTACCCGAACTCAACACTATAGAGCGTTGGCTGAAGTATAGATTCCAAATATGCGGTCGCGCACGGTCGGTCGTGACGTCAGCGAGAACAAAATACGGCTGTCGTTCTGCGTCGTTAAGTCGGCGTCGCAGTATGGTGCTATAAAGAACACAATGTATACTCGTACGCGCGATCGATGTACGCGACCAACGCGACGTCAGCGCCAATACCGTCTTTACCATAAGGGCTTACGCTACCCTGGGCACACGGGGCACGTGCCCAGGGCCCCGCGACCCAAGGGCCCCCAAGTTCCTGTAACTTTTCCCTAGCAAGACCGCAGGATACTAAAATTTTCGAGCTCGATCCCCCTTTTTTGCATCTAGCTTTTTGGCATAAGTCAATACTTACATAATTTTAAAGGATGTTGTAGGCGGAGAACTTTAAATTGAAACAAAACACATAAGCAAGTTTTTAATATCCTTGTAATTGGCTTTATTTGAGTGATAATTGTATGCCGATAATGTTTGTTTGCTTTATAGAATGTGAAACCTTCCTTTGGCACTCAAGCGAAAAAAGCATTCACATGTATTGCATTCTACCCATTTTGACCTATGGATCTCAGACTTGGACGTTTGAAACCACATGTCTGCAACATTAATGCCTTGAGTTATCATGTCTTTGTACTGCTCGCCGTTGACTGTATGTTCTAACCATCCTCGTTTTTGACCTTTTGACGAAATTAGAAACATTGAGCACTTGGAAGCCAACATTCAACGCATTATTGCCGAAATATAGCATCCAGATTTGGGCATGTTTGCGCCAGCCGCAGTGGCCACGTCACTGAAACCATATTTATGTATTTATCATTAAAAAAAAATGTTTTTCTGTATTTTATTTAAAATAAAAGTTCTCCGCCGCTAAAAAATACACCCGTTATTTTAGACCCGTTAGAAAACCTACAATTTATACAAGGCGGGGTGCAAAAAACCGTACCGCAGTGTCGAACGGACGGTGTGTTGTTTTTTTAACAATAACCACATTTTACCACTTTGGAGGTGTCTCTCGCGCAAACTATTCAGTTTAGAAAAAAATGATATCAGAAACCTCAATATCATTTTTGAAGACCTATCCATAGAAACCTAGATACACACGTATGGGTTTGATGAAGAAAATAGTTTAGTATCAGTTTTAAGTATGGGGAACCACCAAAATTTATTGTTTTTTTTTTTTTCTATTTTTGTGTGAAAATATTAATGCGGTTCACAGAATACATCTACTTACCAAATAATTTCGAAAAAAGTGGCTGTGACATACGGACGGACAGACAGACAGACAGACATGACGAATTCATAAGGGTTCCGTTTTTGCCATTTGGATACGGAACCCTAAAAAAGGCCTCATCGACAATTTAAAAAAAAATGACAACAGTGACAGCAAATTAGCGGGAAAACGCAATTTTTTACAAATACACACGAGAAAAAAGAAAAGGAACAAAAAAAGAAATGATAAACCAAAACGAAAAGATAAAATTTGACGATACAACCCCAAGATCAACTTTTATAAAAAGCGAGATGTTTGTTTTCCCGCCATTTCCAATCCGCATGTTTATGTTGTACCTAAGTGCAAAAAGCTGTAACTATGTTAATCATCGTAATTTTATTTTTTTCATATTTATTGTTAGCACACGTATCATCTTAAAAACCTAATTAAGAGGATTTTTAAAGACAAATTTCTGAAAATAAATTTTCCTGGTTTTTTTTTTAATCTGCGTAACCCTCTCTTCACTAAAATTATCTTCGGTATGGTTTTTTGCTCTTGTCAAAGTCAGCTGTTCAAATTTCCGGCGGCCATTTTGTGACTTAGCAGGGAGATAAAGGAGGGTCAACGGTCCTCTAACGTTAGCAGAGCCTTGATGGACTGATAGCGTTAACAGACGTTTATGAATCATGTTTTTTAGCATCGGGTCTTCAAGGAGCCTTCAAGAGGCTCTAACTTTTTATGAATAAGGCTGTCTAACTTTAGCAGAGCCTTGATGGACTGATTAGCGTTAATAGACGTTTATGTATCATGTTTTTTAGCATCGGGCCTTCAAGGAGGCTCTAACTTTTTATGAATAAGGCTGTTAGTCTACACAAGCGCCTCTAGTGGCAAAGTCACACGCGTTAGCCCCCATTGAATAGCATAGGGGTCGTGGAGGTGTTTATAGTAAAAATCTTACAATAAAAACTTGTATTTAAAAAAAAACTTGTCAAAAAGTTGGAACTTTGACCCCCAATATCTCCGTAACTAGAAGGTTCCCAGGTATGGTGTAGACCAAAAAAAAAATGCAATGACGGAGAGAACAAGTGCCTTTCGGCTTCGTTAAGAGGTGTTTTACACCCTTGACATAAGTACCGATTTTACAACGAAAACACACAAACACACACGCTGAAAACAATAAAGAAGCAGGTCACAGAAATTATTAACTGCAAAAGTATTGTGGGAGAAGACCGTAAAATACACGAGATTCTCACAGGGTTTGAAATGATTATTATCTTGCTAATAAAAAAAAAAAACAAGAATTATTAAAGTTTACGTGTATCCGAACGCGATGTACCGCTTCTGCGCGTATCCAAATGCGTTAAATGTAAACTTTAAAAAAAACCGGTCACAAAAATTGTGTTTAATTAATCAACAAACAGAACTTTAGGTAAGTACATTAAATTGTTTGTAAAAACTTAAGATTAAAAATTATAAATGTATTTCTCTAAATAATTGTTTAATAATTAAATTATCTATCATTCAAATGTGTGGATATACACAGCATGAATTAATATTCATAAAAGAAAATAATTATTTCGATCTTTTCAAAGCCTGGTTTCTTATAAGAAAACGAGGGTAGCAAAAACAAACCTCGATCTTTTCTAGCAAGAAAGATGGAATTACATTACATGGGTAGGCGTGGATTTACGCCCTCTACTAGGTTGGTCTCTCGTACTTCATGATAAAGTATGGAAAGTGTTGGCGTAAAAGGGGGATTCATAAGGAAAATTAATGATAGTACAAAAACGGAGTTTCTTTTAAAATAATTCTGGTCCTTGGTGCTTTCAATAAACTTGGGAAAGGCTTATGATGATGAATGATTCGCTCATACTACAGGCAGAAAAGAAAAAAAGACCGTCAATACTTTACAGTGAACAGAAATCGAAAGTAGGCATCTTCTACGGCACGAATATTTTTTCCGGGACCTCGTAACCTAATAAGCGGAACTACGTTACGAACTCACGCAGTTCCAAAAAAAAAATACTCGTGCCAAAAAAATGATCAATAAAGGTTTTTCGGATTTTATCTGACATCAGATGTCGCTACGTAGGCGTCTGGTATAGGCAACTGTCAAATTGTACTGAATTGTATGCTAGTGAAACTTTTTACCGAAATTGCATCGTATTTGCACTGTTTTACATACAAGCTTCTTTTCTCTTTTAGTGGTACAAGGAAAAACTTAAGGCGACGCATTGTTCTAAAACCGGGCACGCGCGCCCTGGGACTGAGGGCCTACTCCCTAACGCTTCGCCCGTATATTCGGATCTATCCGTCCCTCTCACACGCACTCATCTGCAGACGTGCGCGAGAGAGACGGATAGATCCGAATATACGGACGAAGCGTTAGATTAGGGCCCCTGAGCGTCTGAGCGGGGCGAGGATTACTAGCTTATAACTAAAAGGACGTAAACGACAAAATGGTTTTTGTTATTTAATTTAGTTGGAAACGATAATTTGAAAGATTCCTTCTACAATTTTAAAGAGTATGTATAGACTCATCTACGGAAAAAGTTAAGAGGCTTAAATCGGTCCCGTTTGCCCATAACATGTAAATCTCTTTTTAAAAAGAAGTGTTTGATATTTTTTTCTCTGTTACAAAAGTTACCTAATCATGTATTGAAAACTAACAAAATAAGGTTTTTATCATAAATTATCAGATCACCAACTTATATTTTTATTCGTTTTGTAATTACTGACCAAAATTGAGATAATTGACTTCAAAATTTACAATGCATCCTCTTAATGAAAGGTAACTTATGCGGCACAACACTGAGGCATTTTATTAATGATTTAAAAGATAATTAAATGAAAAAATAATCGTAAACTACAAGAAACTCGTGTATGTAACCTCAAAAGGAAAAAACTCCCTATTACGTGTATAAAAATCAAGGTCCTGAGTCAACACAATAAAAAGAAATTGGGCAAATTTAGATTTTCGTGAAAACTTGTAAGCACCAAAATGTACCTTAATTTTAAACTTTTCTTATTTTTCTAACTTTTCCCTTTACTTGTGCCGCAAGACCTTGCTTTTAACCAAAATTGACAATTCTAGGTCAACCGGAAGTACCCTATAGGTTTTGGGTCGAAAACCTATATGGTAGTTCCCGTTGATTAATTTATTATTTTATTTTTATTTAGAATCACGAAATTCGACAAAAAGCCAGGTACCGGAAATATGTTGTTAAATAACAAAAATAAAGCGATTTTACTATTAAAAACTTATTATTTGCGGTTGGTGCAATAGCCGTTTCATGGGATCGAACAGCAAAGTTAAGTTTGTCCTTTAAAAAGTTTGTACGGAACCCTCGGTGTGCGAGTCCGACTAGCTCTTGGCCGGTTTTCAATTTGGAAAACCCTCATTGATATGAGTATATGAGTTATTTATTTAGTCATTTTATAGTTATCTCAGCAGATAAAACACTTCTCCAAGGAGCACATACACGTGTAACGGAACGGACGGACATTAAAGGTAGTTTAAAATTAATCCGACAACAAAAAGAAACTGAAATCTGAATAAGAATCTTTTTGGTCTATAACACAACTCCTAAATTAATGTAAGTTACAAATAAGTCACCGCCAAACAAACAAATTAATTAGTTACGTAAAGCACGAAATGATGGTAGCTTTGCTTGATGGATCTTTGTAGTTTGGCGTCGCCTCAAAATAGACTTTAAGGTGTGCTTGTTAGGGTTTAGAATTGATTGGTTCAATAAAGCCAGGCTGCAGAAGTGTAGATGAGAGAAACAGTCGCTTTCTCCAGAATCACACGGATTACAATAGAGCCAGGCTGTAGAAATGTAGATGAGAGAAACAGTCGCTTACTCCAGAATCACACGGATTACATTAGGTCATAATCTGCCTATTATGTTCCCACTTCTGGGACACAAGCCTCCTATCTACGTGACCATGCGGGCGCAATGAGCTGGGAAAAGCCACATGTCTTCGAATTTTCAGTTCTAGTCCGGGTTCGGAGAGATAATTATACTTTGCTAATTATCTTTATAATTATACCTTGCTATTTAATTATTTTGATAAATATACCTTGCTAATTATTTTGATAATTATACCTTGCTAATTATTTTGATAATTATAACTTGCTAATTATCTTGATAATTATACCTTACATATTATCTTGATAGTTATACCTTGCTAATTATCTTGATAATCATACCTTGCTAATTATCGTGATAATTATCTTGTGAATGATAACAGGGGGCCTAGTCTGCTATTACAATAGTGTTACAATGATCTATCATTGATTTCATAATTGTTGATTTTGACAAGTTTGGTAATCTACTATTTAATGGCGTCATTATGGCTTTCCAATGATCAACCACTGACACTCCATTGGAAGAAATAGCGTAGAATGGTAATCTCGTACACAATGACAAATTTATGACTGACTTACGCGGTAATCTGCAAATATTTTGACAGTTCCAGCCGAAATTTGCTCAATTAGCACCATTTTGTATTGCAATAAATATAAGCTTCTAAAGATAATTTAAAACACATAAGTGAAAATAAATCAAAACACCGGCAGCTAGAAATAAAAACAGATAAAACGTCAGTAAGCAGTAATGTCACATTTGATTTTGACAGCTAAACAGATAAAATATTATTGAATGGTATAGTTTCACATTAATCCGCGTTACACTTAACTGAATGTTTTTTGCTTTTTTATGTAAATTGTGTAGATTTAAATATCCATCTTTTTTGCAGGATGACTCGTCGCTCCATATTTTATTAAAAAACTGCGGGTCTTCTCTTATTCTGCGTAGCGATAGATAAATAAAGTGATTTGTTTTTTTTTTTTAATTCTTTGTTCAAATACCTGAAGTAACAAGTTAGGTCTACATAACTGTTATAGTAGTTTTTTTTAAAACAAATGGGCATTGACACTGTAGTGCATTTTTTTAGCAAATATCGTAAGTATTAACGCAATAAAGTTTAAAAAAATAGTTTAATGAAAATCTTCTTTTCTTCAATTAAAATTGAATATCTTTTTGTTAAATTATTGGATATGTTATAATGATATCATTTTGAAATCGGCATTTAGTAGGCATATTTATTATTAAATACATGGGCACTGACAATGTGGTACGTTTTTTTACAAAAATCGCTCTTGAACTTGGTGGTGTTAAAAATTTGGGTTAAAATTAGAGAAGAACCAACTTTTTCTTCAAAAGAGCTGAATTTACATAAAAAATCATAATTTATCGTGGTAGCTCTAGTATTCAGCAGTAATTAACAGAAATCAAAATGAAAGATTAACGATGACTTTTGTTGAAACTACAACCAAATTTGTAATAAAGGGTAGAAATTTCGTAAATAAAAGACAAAAAGGAAATATTTTCGGAACTCTTGGGTATAAATGGTTTAAATTTTTTGTTGTTATAGTTAATTATCTGGTTCATCGAATCCTGAACGGTGGACCACTACTTACGCCACACCCTGTATAAATGAAATCTGGCATGATTAGATGTTCAAATTTAATTCTAGTTTTTCGAAAATCAACAGGTTTTATAATAATGGCAATACAACAATGTCATTGTAACACAATTCTATTACGAGACCATTGACCAATGATCGACCAGTATGAAGTTAGCAGATTACGAACTTTTAACAAAATGACAATGGCATCGTTCAACAATTATGAAATCAATGATAGATCATTGTGACACTATTGTAATAGCAGACTAGGCCCCCAGAACGCGATTTGCCACTTCCGCGTTAAGTCCAAAATATTATGTTTAATCAACCAACAGAATTTTAAATCACCAAAAAGGAATTTTATTATTATATGCCTAGGTAATGCTAGTTTCAAAGAATAAAACAATTATTAATTACATTAGTAGGATAAATATCTTCATCTTTACCATTGAGCTATTACTACTACGTATAGAGAAGACAGCGCGAACAAAATCTGCAACAAGCGCGGCAGTGTGGGGCGCGGCTAACCCCGTATAAATATAGATGCTGTAGTGAGCAAGCGACTGAGCCCCCCCGACCCTTGCTTGAGCCAGCCCGCGATGCTGAGCCAGTAGTGTTAGTGGAATGACTTTGACCTTGAAAAAGTAATTCCCGCAACTTTATGAGCTTGGAGGGTTGTATTGATGATTTTGATGATTATAATTATATAACTACATACGTCTTACAGTCGCAACCAATATTTTAATTAACATACAACCTAGCACTGGCCTGCAAATTTAAAAAAACTTAAGAAAATTTGAATTTCGCGGGTTACCCTGGAGCATCCACCTTAAGTAAAAAAATGGGATTGTAAAATACTTTGAATTATGTTTCTGTGAAACATAGTTTCATTGAAGTAAATAGTCGTTAAAACAATAATATTGGAAATAAAAATATAAGGAACTAAAATTACATGAAACATTTTCTGCGAAACAAAAACATGAAATTTCTGTCTGCGAAATAGGGTGACACCCAAGTGAATCACCATTGATAATTAGCTGATAATTATTATCTTGATAATTTCGCACCCTGGTACTAGTACATATTGGTTTCTTCACGATGTTCTCCTTCACCGTTAATGCGCCTACCTCCTACCTCTCAATTTGGATGAAGCGACTAAATTAAATCGCGTAAACATGAAAATAAATCATTAAATTCTAATCAAAACGAATCAATTAAATTGAACCGTATACGGTTGGGGTCGATCTTTAGATTAAGCCGTGCTTGCCTAGGTTGGTTTGTGGTTTGGTGACCACCTTTACATACCGAGTTTCCTCCGTGCCTCGAAAAGCACTTTCAAGCAATTGGTCTCTCTCGGCTGTCATTTGTAGATCTTTGACAGTCGTCACAGGTAGTCAGTGGCCCAAGTCTGACAACCAGTCTTACCAAGTGGTATCGTATTACCCAGTACTAACTGGGTTGTGGAGGTTTGATAGGCCAACATGGGAAAGGCTAGGCAGAGAGAGATACGGTTGGTGCTAGATCTAGCTATAATTGTAGGTAGAAACTCTACACTGAGAAACTGAAAGCCTAACACCGCATCTCGCATCATAGGCCAGTCTGTGCTGCGCTTACTTACACTGAGACCGAATCAATACAACCCTCCAAGTTCATAAAGGTGCAGGAATTACTCTGACCTTGACAGTCATTTTTCCACCTTTATGAACTTGGAGGGTTGTATTGAGGATTTTGATGAATATAATTCTGTAACTACATACGTCTAAGTCTTACAGCCGCAGTAATATTTTAATCAAAATTAAGTCTTACAGCCGCAGTAATATTTTAATCAAAATTAAGTCTTACAGCCGCAGTAATATTTTAATCAAAATTAAGTCTTACAGCCGCAGTAATATCTTAATCAAAATTGCAAAAAACGTAAGAAAATTTTAATTACGCAGGCTACCCTGGAGCATTCACCTTAATCTATTCTGATTTCATAACCAAATAAAATTGTAGAAACTTGTGAAAAAGCTACACGATAAATGTTACAGAATAAAAATGCTTGATCTGAGCATCAAAACAAAAGGAAATATCTGCAGTTCCAAGCATTTTGACCGTGACCTATTACACTTTTGTATAAAAACATTTTTTTTATACCGTCGTCTGCCATAGTTCCTAGCCTTATCCCATCTATGTTTTGGTCGGCTTCTAGACTAACTGGATGCAGCTGGAAACCAATATTTTACTTGATGACTATCTGATCTGTTTTTTTTATGTGATGAAAAATATCTACATATCTTGGATGCCCAGAATCACATGCTGAATTCGTGGTAACAGATTGAGGGTATATAGATGTCTCTCACATCGTCTATAAACGCGGTATGTCTAGTATTCGAAATACAATAAATCATAAACGTACGCGTTTTCCCAAATGGGACACAAACAACAAAAAGCGACTTGTGGCGATCCTTACATAGCATACTCCGTTCGCCTGACCTTTCTGAAAAACGTCTCCACACGTGTGCTATGTCCTTCTAGGGCGTCCCCTCCGGTGTTGCGTTTTTTGTGTCGCCTTTCATTCATCCTCTCAACATAGACCAACACATCTAAGCATTCTCCTCTCAATATTTGTAACCACAGGTTCTTTTAAACCGCAATGTAGTCGTATCACATCAATCCTTGGTTCGAACCGTGTTTAATAAAAATAACTGTTGTGCGGTGCAACTGTGATTCATACAGAACAGGAAACAAAATATGTACATTTATTTTTAGGATCTAAAGATAGGTCAATTTAAAGAGTTTTTGCATTGCAGTTTGCAGTACTGGTCACCAAAATGCTGGCAGTGCTGGAACGTGTCAGTTATAATATATAACTAAATATTATAACTAAAGTATGACGCATTCAAGTATCAATTAAATAAAGTGTGACGCATTTAACTATCAAATAACAAAAGTATGACGCATTCAAGCATCTATAAAATAAAGTATGACACATTCGAATATCAATTGATTAAAGAGGGGGTTTGACGCAAACTGTGCACTTCACAAAACGTGCACTTCTCAAAATGAGCACTACTCAAAATGAGTGAATTTTCTCACAATATTTTGGCACGATTTTAGCGCAAAAACAAGTTTCTTTGTTAAAGTAATCACGTTCAGGAAAATAATCAAAATATTAAAAAAATATATGGTAAGCAAAGGGTTTTTATTTTGACCTACTGTGATAAAATTTACACTCATTATGAGTAGTGCTCATTTTGAGAAGTGCACATTTTGCAAAATGCACAGTTTGCGAATTGCACATGTGCATTTTACGCAAAATGTGCAATTCGTTGCGTCAAATCAATCGTGCACATTTTGCGTTAAACCCGCATTAAGTACCAATTAAATGACACATTCAAGTATCAATTAATTAACTGTCGTCCGACACATTCAAGTATCAATTTTATTAATTATCGTCTGACTCATTCGAGTATAATAAAAATAAAGTATGACGCATTAAAGTACTAATTATAATAAATAATACACACGTGCCCCATATCTACTGCGGCTGATATTTATATGTTACTTAATACGTAAACATTAAATGTAGGTACATAAATAAAGAGATCTCAATTTCTTGTGCAGTCGTAAAAATTTGCAGAGCTGGGGCGCGTCTCTACATTTTAATAACAATTAAATGGCTTACTAGAAAAGTAACTAGCCACAATGATATCATGATGTAAAAACATAACAGTGACATATTGATGTCATTGTAGCTAGCTAGTTTGTCTCACACTCAAGTACTGACCAAAAATAATTTGATTAAGAAACTCAACTACTTAATAGAAATCTTTTAGGGCACTCAACTACTTACCAAAAATATTTTAGTGCTCTCAAGTACTTACTAAAAATATTTTAGTGCATTCAACAACTTACCAATAGTCAATTAGAGGCATGACACGAGACACAAGCACACAAAAATCGAGTTGTGCATAATTTAGTTGACTATCTAAGATTAATATGTCAATCATGATGGGTGACTAATTAGTTTTAGTCAGTTAGCAACAGGGTTTGTAATTATCAAGATAATTATTTTCTTTGACAATTATCATGATAATTATATGTTTAATTAAACAAAATGTTTGTTTCTTTTAAACTTAACACTTAACACATTTGGGTATGCGTGGAGGATACACATGAAGTTTATTAAATAGGTATAGTTTTATGATTTTTGTATTATCAAGATAATTATCACAATATAATTATCAAGATGATTAACACAATATATTTATCATGATAAATTATCACTTCCAACCCTGGTTGGCGAGGACTAATTATTGATAAGTTTCAATCTTAATCTAAATTATCATAATTTAAAACTGAAATAGCATCAGACCCAGTCTCATGGGCCTTTCATCCATTCGTCAGAAGCATCAGTGATAAATCTGATTCTGATTCTGACAATGGAATATTGAGAGCCATATATGGAGCTAATAATTTCTTTGTATATGGCAGCCCATATTTCTGCTAACAATTTTAATTAATATTTTTATTTATTTTATTTTATACTTTAATAATTTTAAATGCAATTGTAATTATTAAATTTTGAATACGGTTAACTTATTTTTATAAAATTAATGGATATCAGTAATGTAAATGTACTTCATTCTTATTTAATAATTTTGAAAATTTGTGAATAAATGTATGCCTGAATTAAATTTTATTTTATTTTATTTATAAAGTCATGATTGAAACTAAAAACTGAATGAGTGATGATTACTTTAGTCATGATTATGAATAAAGTCTTCACTCACGACACAGGTCGTTTATCATGCACAGTTATACTAAATAGTCGCAAATAAAAAATGAAGATTAAATAAACTGTCAAGTATGGGGATTATGGCATTATAGTCTTAATTAAAAAGGGTGACCATTTCTAAAATAGAAAAGTCCATGGACAGGGTGGTAGGACCAAAAGTGGGACAGATGGTTACCATAGTCTAAATGCGGAGGCAAGAAAAACTAAGTGGGATTGTGGGCTTTAAGCCAGTTCTATGCAAGGGTTTCAGTTTCCGCACTTAGTCCTTAGAATGGACTATTGTACATGCTTTAAGTTTTATAATAGGTAAGTACAATAACTAAATACTGGAAATATTTGAAAACAAACAATAAGCATATTCAATAGCAACAATAATCATATTCTGTTCTAGCCCGGTATACAATACACCAACTAGATTCTCTAACTAAATGTTACTGTAAAAAAAGCATAAATAAATAAAAAAACTTACAGGAGGAATTTAAAGAAACTAACCTGTATCATTGTTTGTAGGCGGTGAGGAAATAACAGATTCATGCTTAGTGGCCATCATCTACGATACCTGTGAACAAGTATAATAACATCCTTTTAATGTACTCTTTGGACAGTGTTACCTTACTGTTTTTTTTTTGTTTATGATGATATTGGTGTTTTCTAATTTGTTGTGGTTGGCTTTGTACAAGGTAAGCTATTTAACCGCCAAGGTTAGAAACTAATCTGCTAATATAATAAGTTTAATAATGTTGGATTTGGATTGCTTGGTAAGTTGAAATTAATAATGTTATACACTCATTCACAGATAGTTTTTGTTAGTAAGTAAACACAACACATTTCAATACAAAAACAATAGGTTCAAAACATTCAAATTTCAAAACAAACTGATAAGCTTTGTAAAATAAAGTTTGTTTTGTTTGTTGAGGTTAGGTCTGCTGAGTTGAAGTTTGAACTGTGTACCAAAACTAAAGAATTTAATTATATTACAATAACAAATAATAACAATTCAACATGCGATTCCAAATTGCAAGAGTTTTCACTAATTGAACATTATTCAAACAATTTCAAATTGATGTATCTCAACATTCTCATTTCATACACATTGCAGATGAAAATGAACTAAAATGACATTGAAACAAACAACTTTGTAGACAGAATTTCAAGCCACAAAACTATAGAAGTAAATCTTATTATGTATACTCACGATCATTATCCAGTTATTGATGAAATTGTGACCGCGTCTTACACTTATAGCGACGTATTTTAGTTCATATTCACACAAACAACACTAACTCCGGCACAATCCAACACGTTATTTACAATCCAATTTTGAGACTTATTCAAGCCGCAAAGAAGACAACAACATATTCGACCGATTTCGGTTTTCACGTGTTATATGTTAACCTTGAGAAAACTTTAACATACACTGGGAAAATGCAAATAGTTTATTTTCCGCTAACTTCTGTAGTTCCTACTGTCACTTCGCTTGCTTCTGCATGAAAATACAAAATGGCCGGCCAACTAAACGAGCGCTGTCAAAAAAGTCAATCGTGTTTCATTAGAATTAGAACTCGGCGATAGCCACTGAACGTATTCAGCTTTACTCACTGGCGTTTTACGTCAAACAGGTTAGTTTACAATTATTATTGTAAACCAATTACCTATGTAAATTATACTTTAAAAATGTTCAAGTACATAGCTGACCTACGTCTTTCGATCGAAAATTCGAAACGCACTCTCAGTTTACTGAGGTAGAACGAAACTCTGTTCCTTTCACTCGCAGGCAGGCAGGCAGACGCGGAGATGCGGTTGCCAATGCCAGTATGGCGGACTGCCAGTATTGGTCGGGTGGCAAATTCCTAGCGGTTGTCGGCAGCAGTGTGTCCTATCTCTGTCTAACTAAGCAGGCCGGGCGATAGTCGATATATCTGCCTCTGTTGCTCGTTCCGTAAGAGACGACAGTCAACATAAGCATAAATAACTCTCCGGGCAACATAGTGGTTTATTATCGGAATGGTTCGCCCCCATATTGTCCGTAATGACCTCGCTCGCGCGCTCGCTCGTCTCTTAGCTCGAGTGGTAAGGTAAGCAATGCTGAACGCTAAAACGCTTCCTCGAAAGTAATAATAATACTGGTTGCGGATCGAGCCGAAACGTTGAGTCACGGAATGTATAATTGAGCCGAGTGGACTAAGCCGAAACTTATAATTATGCGCTTCGCTTGTTGATAACCATGACTGTATTGATTGATTGAATAACCGAAATAAAATTAAATTTTTATTACGATTGCTAAATAGGTAAGTAGGTACAAATTAGTTTTCCTCTTCGTTTTTACATGCCTTAGTAGGTATGTAGTTATGGGTACCTAGTAGGTACTTGTGCTAGTACTTTTAGTACCTACCTACCTAGTAGGCAAAAAACCTACTTTATTAGTTTATGAAAGAGGATCAAGAGACCTAGCTAGACAATTAAGTTCCTACATAGATACCACATAAGCATCTATTATTAAGAAACATTTACTTGCATTGTTTTAGTTAGGTAATAATAATCTCAAAGTGTAATTATTATTCATATTAGATTTGTAATTTTCAAACATTGTCTGGAAAATAATGGAAAGTTTCAATACTCGAACAATAGGTAGGTACGAGAAAAGAAAAAAAGGTTCATTCCGTAGTTTGCTGTTGTTGTCGGGCATTATCGAGCGGGCCTCCTCCTCCTACCGCGGCGAGCGGGGCGCGGGCGCGGCGTACATGGGTCGGAGTGACGCTGTCGGGCAAGCACTGTATTCTGGTTCAAACCGGTTTGTGAGCAGGCAAGCGAACAGTCTCTCTCTTTCTCTAACAGGCAACATAATAACGTTTTAGTATTATTATTGGAGTTGTTTTGTGCCGTTCACGTTGGGTTTATGCCGTATCGATATCGACGCAGAGATATCGAATGTAGGTAATAATAATAATTAAACTTTAGCTAGGCAGTCAATCTTTTGCTTGGCAGAATGGCAGCCGATATTATACATAATTTATATAACAGTTTTGCCAATATGGTCTTTATCATGTGGCTTATCATCAGTGTACTTTGCTATGCCGCCTGACCTTAGCGTTTGCTAACGCTGACGTGGAATGTTAATGAAGTAGGTAGGTAGGTACAACGACTCGTGTAAGTACGACGACTCGTGTCGATTTACGAGTTGGCGTTTTATGGTTATGATCATAAATCGGGTGTCGACGTTTCGTTTCGCTTGCGTACGTAGTAGTAATAGCTCAATGTTGCGTCCTTGAACAGTAGGACAGCGTCTCAGGTTGTTATTATGTAATTATTATGTTGTACTTACCTAGTCTTTTCTAAATTGTGATCTACAGAGTTACAGACAGTAGGTACGCAGACGGATCCAGCTTTCCTGTCGGGGCTAAAGAAAACGTAAAAGCGAGCGAAGCGAGCTCGAAAAATTATGCACAGCGCCTGAGATAGCTAGGATAGGTTTGATATTTTTTTCGGATTCATACAGTAACACGATTAGGCGTACAGGTCTGCTAGACTCATGCAGATAATAAGAACAAACAAAATGAACGCGAATAACGAATGTTCGCGTTCGCATTCGCATCATTTCAAACACTCGTCAACACTCGCATTCGCATCAAACAATGCGAATGTTTAGCGAATGCGAGTGTATGCAGGTCGAGACAAGTAGGAGTGGGCGGAGCTTAGCGGGTCATCATCGCGTGTTTGTTACTTTGAGTTTGTTTCTAGTTGTCACTTGTCGATCAATCAATAAGCAGGGGGCCTAGTCTGCTATTACAATAGTGTCACAATGATCTATCATTGATTTCATAATTGTTGAACGATGCCATTGTCATTTTGATAAAAGTTCGTAACCTGATATCTTCATAATGGTCGATCATTGGTCGGTCAATGGTCTCGTAATAGAATTGTGTTACAATGACATTGTTGTATTGCCATTATTATAAAACCTTTTAATGGAAATGATTTTCGAAAAACTAGAATTAAATTTGAACTTCTAATCATGCCAGATTTCATTTACATATATTTTTACATATTATTTATTAGTGTTCTATGCAATCTGAAGTAGTAAGAAGTTCGTTAATAGCAAAAAAACATTAAGTTATGTGTAACGCGGATTAATGTGAAACTATACAATTCAATAATATTTTATCTGTTAGCTGTCAAAGTCAAATGTGACATTACTGCTTACTAACGTTTTATATGTTTTTATTTCTAGCGGCCGGTGTTTTGATTTATTTTCATTTATGTATTTTAAATTATCTTTAATATAGAAGCTTATATTTATTGCAATACAAAATGGTGCTAATTGAAAAAAATTCGGCTGGAACTGTCAAAATTTTTGCAGATTACCGCGTAAGTCAGTCATACATTTGTCATTGTGTACGAGATTACCATCCTATGCTATTTCTTTCAATGAAGTGTCAGTGGTTGATCATTGGAAAGTCATAATGACGCCATTAAATAGTAGATTACCAAAATTGTCAAAATCAACAATTATGAAATCAATGATAGATCATTGTGACACTATTGTAATAGCAGACTAGGCCCCCAGGTAACTTGTATTGTGATTAAGTTAATTAACACAGTTTCGAGTTGTGGATTATTAGGCTAGGATAAGTTATTATAAATAGTTATTTGTAATTTAGAACTTTATTTATGTATTATAGCGCCGGGGAAGAAAAGTGAAATATGGCGATATTTCACACCTATTGATCGAGATCATGCAAAGTGTAATATTTGTGAAAAGTGCAGCTAAATTATTATTTTCAAATTAAAATCTGCCCCTATTCAAATTCGATTATTAAATTTGTTTGTTGTTAATTTGATTTTGTATATTATATAATATACACTGTATAATTATTGTATAACCTTAAATAAATAAAAATGGATGATTAAATCATACCTTGATTTTTCTTTTTATTCCCCTTCATAACATTCGTACTCGCATTCGCATCGCACATTCGCCATTCAAACACTCGCATTCGCATTCGCGAATGTAATCTCCAGGAACATGTCGAGACTTTGCGGCCCTGCAGAAACAGGCTGGGAGCGCGTTTTGCGGCCTTGCGACGGCGGGTGAAGGTGCCAGCGGGACGGGAGCGGGGCAGTGGGGCGCATTCTGCAAACTCACTCTCACTCTCTCTCACGCGCAGGCCGCCTTTATCAGTCCACCGCCTCGGGCTGTAGTCCTTTTACTCTAATTATATACAACTCCTTTATCCATATACGAGTAACTAAAATATATTATGTCGTTCGCGTATGTGTTTGGATCAGACAAAGTGTTTATTTGATTAAAAACAAAGAGATTTTTAAAATATCAGTGGTCGACCTAAATCCACCATACCATACCATACCATACCATACCATCACCATACTTAGCAGAAATTTGCTTTCGCTTATTATTATTTTCTTGTTAAGTACATGTTTACGTCGTTATCTTTTGTTTAGTGAAGTACCTAATAGGGAATGACTCAAAAAATAAAAGGTTAGTAGTACCTACACAAAAGAAATAGAAGAAAGAAAAGCCTTCAGAGCATACTGTGAAATTTAGTCAGTCTGCAATGGTATAGCTAGGCGTGGGCGAAGCGGTCCTTCGTGCACGGCCTTGCACTTTATGAAGTCTCGCACAATGCCTCCTAGGGCATGTCAACAACAAAATGATTAATGTAGGATACCTAATTCAAAATTACCTACAGCGTGAAATTTTCGAGCTTGCTTCGTTTGCTAAAGCGAGCGAAGCAAGCTCGATCATTCTAAGCTCTCTGACAAAGTAGATGGACAAACCTGAAATTAAGTAAATAGCTGAGTAGGTACGTAAGTCGGCAAAATTCGCTCGCCCTTGAAGCCTGCTTTATCTTCAATCTTGAACTTTTCAATACAATGCTAATCTGTACGAGCCAGCGCGCTCGCTCTTGCAGTCTGGATCGTTTTCGTTCTTCTTCTTTTACGTATAAGTCAACCATGTAATTCCTATTTCTGAATTAAGGGTCAAAAGAAAATCCTACTTTAGTAAGAACGAAGTTCTTTTTATCCTTAAAAATTGTATCTGTAAGTCGACTTTTCTGATCAAAAGAAAGGCTAACTTATCCGAAGTGGGGTACTTCTATTTCTGAGCTCGCTCCGCTTACTCCTGCAGCATAGGTTCCTTTAATTTTAAACTGTGTGCAAATTGTGAAAAGTGCAAAAAAATGAGCTCTAGCTATAGCCTAGGCACTTAAAAATAATGGGGCCCTTGTAGAATGCAAGAGAGAGCGAAGCGAGCTCGAATTTTTTTGCACCCCACCTTGGATAGTTTTGGTTTTCTTGACAAAAATAACGGGTGTTTTTTTAAACGGCGGAGAACTTTAATTTTAAATAAAATGCAGAAAAACATTTTTTATGATAAATAAATGAATATGGTGTCAGTGATGTGCCCACTGCGGCTGGCGCGAACGTGCCCAAATCTGGATGCTGTATTTCGGCAATAATGCGTTGAATGTTGGCTTCCAAGTGCTCATTGTTTCTAATTTCGTCAAAGATTCAAAAACGAATATGTCAGAACTTACAGTCAACGGCGAGTAGTAAAAGACATGATAACAAACTATTCGTGTGACAATTGCAGGGCATTCATGTTGTGGACATGTGGTTTCAAAAGTCCAAGTCTGAGATCCATAGGTCAAAATGGGAAGAATGCAATACATGTGAATACTTTTTGCGCTTGAGTGCCAAAGGAAGGTTTCATTACCTTCTTTATAGCAAACAAACATTATTGGCATACAATTATCAGTCGAACAAAGCCAATTACAAGGATATTAAAAACTTGTTTATGTGTTTTGTTTCAATTTAAAGTTCTCCGCCAAAGATATTTAAAACTTGTTTCTGTGTTTTGTTTCAATTTAAAGTTTTCAGCCTCTAAAAACATCCTTTAAAATTATGTAAGTATTGACTTATGCCTAAGAGCTAGATGCAAAAGCGAGCAGAGCGAGCTCGAAAATTTTAGTATCCTGCGATCCTGCCTGGGATAAGTTACACGAACTTGGGGGCCCCCCTTGGGTCGAGGGGCCCTGGGCACGTGTCCCGTGAGCACTTTTGGTAAAGACGGTATTGTCGCTGGGTCACTAGTTGTATAGATTATTTGAGAAATAGTATGAAACGGAAAAATTGTCTGCATTAGGAATACTATCAATCAAAGTAGAGTTAGCTTCAAAAATTAACTATATTCTCAAAGCCGGCAGGATATTATTTATATTTAAAATCACGCAAAAATATGCATTTCAATGTTCTCAGCGCACACCCACGTGTAGACACAAATATATGGTAGAATCGATGGAAGAATGGTATGGTAGAATCTTTGTATTGACCTTGATAATTTCGAGATACTGGAAGATAAAGACCACGTCTATGTTAGTCCGCCCCACGGCACTGTCACTCTGTAGGTAAGTATGAATTTGAACAAAAAGGGGAAAGATGGGGATGGGGTCAATATCGAGCTTCGAGAGCCCTCAGCCCCCCGAAATAACACAATCTACCCATACTCGCCCTTTTTCGGCGAAAAACCCTAAGGACAAAGTCCCTCTCCCTACGCATTCTTCCGACGTCGGTACATCCTTCCGAAAAAGGGTCGTACTCGGAAATGAATAAGTACGCCGCGCCGCGCGCCGTTTCATTTTTCACATTGTGCCTGAATTTACGTACTCAAAATTGAAAATTATTCGTAGCTGCTATAGTGTTAATGATGTTGAGATGAGATTAGACATTGAGTGCATTCTTTGAAATGGGTGATATTAGACTTAATTTGCAACAATTTTGACCCCGTCTAGTATCAGTATATGACTTTTGCCATAACTTTCAATCTAAAAGTAACTATTACTAGTAGGATTTTCCGCAAAATACCCTGTCAGTCCCTATACTCCCTGTATAGGGACTGACAGGTTATTTTGCGGAAAAAAAATACTTATTTTATTATTCATTAAATAAACTCACATTGTTACAAATTAATGGGCAGGTTATCATACCGAGTATACTGACCTCGTGAATAAGGAAAATACACACGAATATTTGTCTCAAGCAAATATTAGACCTTGGTTTACAATGAATTGCAATAAATTCATCATTTGTCTAGCCTTTTTCTATTGGGGACAGTTTCCAGTCTAACTTGATGCAACTTAATACCTGTGCCTAACTGACCTTCACAACCTAGTTAGCACTGTGTACCTAATTAATACGATACCCGACTACTACGACTGGTTGTCAGGATTTTCGGGCCACTGACTAGGTACCTGTAACGACTGTCAAACATCTACAAATGACAGCCGGGACCCTCGGCTTATCGTGCTTTCGGAGCACTGGGGCAACATGGTATGTAATGGATGGTCACCCATCCACGGACTAACCTAGGCAAGCGCGGCTTAACCTGAAGATCGACTCGGACGGCTGTTACTACCTAAGTAATGCGACTGCCACGAGCTCTTTTACAATAGGTACTTGCAATTAAACTCATTTTTTATAAAAGAAACCTGAGTTTACATAGCTGTTTATTACTAACATAATTTTTAATTTAGCTACTTACAAAAATCTTATACCTAATGTAAATTTAAAAAAAAACGCATCGCTGTCAAGAGGAAAATTGGCCCCATGGCTTACAGCATTGCCACGATAGATTCTGGTTCTTTGACCTAAAAATAGGTCAGAAATCTAGTAACGAGTCGACCCAACCGCTCGGCGATATTCTGAAAGACTCGATATTACGTAAAACTCGTAAATTAAGCACCTACATGATAATGTGGAATTATTCCGGAACGGAATAAATACACATCCTCATTTGCATTTATATTCCGTTCCGTTGTTTTTTGTCCTGTCTGTTCTCTTTCTGTTTTTTTTTTATATCGTCCGTAAACCTTACTAAAATACAAAGCATGCAAGTCGGTCTAAAGTCCTCAAGGTCTGACTGAACTCTCTGTTCAAACATGTAGAACTTTATTTTAATCTGTGGTCTCAAACTCACATCCGAAGCGCCCGAGTTGCGTGTGTTTGTGTTGTACCTATATGTTTGTGAGTGAGTATGAGTGTGCGACTTTGTGTGTGTACTGTGCACCCACGCGTGGACGACCTATCTACGTGGGGTGGCCTTGCAGGGGGCAATAAGAGTTCGAGCGTAATGTTTGGTATTATTAATAGTGATAAAGCGAATAGGGTGTCGCGTTCACTTCGATGTTTTGAACAAAAAGTCAATTTTCCTATGATATAAGTACAAAACTCTGGTAGGACAAAGCCCGAATAATGTTGTAGGTATAGGTACTTATGGTAATAGGTACTGTAATGTACCTATAGGCAGAGTGTATTAAATACTGATTGTACCTTATCTAAGCAAAGGAAAAATGTTTACCGATTGCTTACATATTTTTGGACACGTTTTGTTTTTCAACAGCCGTGACGTTTTTTATTTCTAAATTATTTTTCTGAATTGACAATAGGTACTTCTCTCGATAAAATTAATAAGCGATAATTGCATTTATTGTGCACCAATCACTAAATAAATTACCATTACCATGGTAAAAAATATTTAAAGTGGTTATTAATTAAACGCATAGGTATATTACTCTATTTTGTAGTGGTTTTTAAAATCTTATAAGTACACCCAGTATATTTTTTGCTGTGGGTATCTAGGAAAAGCAGTTTGGAAGTGGTTATTAATGTAAAACAGTTTTGAAGTGGTTATTAATGGAAATCAGCTTTGATGTGGTTATTAATGGAATGCGTTTTGCAGTGGTTTTTATTGAAAATCCTTTTGCAATGGTTATTAATGAAATGCGTTTTGCAGTGGCTAATAGGAAAGCATTATGCGATGGGTAATAATAAAAATCCTTTAAAGGTGAACATAACATTACAAATTCAACAGTTTTTCGTCTGTACCTAGTTAAATTCGTAAAACAAAAATACTGGTTAACTTAAGTAATTATCGACCACATTACCTAGTATTAAGAGTCCCACAAAAGTGTTTAGATGCGGTCTATTTTAAACACGAAAATCGGAAATTTCAAGGAAAACTTTCGCAGTATAGATTTTTCTATACCCTGTAGAGTTAGTTCCTAACCCGGGGCCCGGGGGTGCTAGAGTTTGCGAGCAAATCCTTACGGTAGAACCTGGGTGAGCCAAAGTTGAGCCCCTTCCCCCTCCCATCGCCTACCTCCCCACCCTGGGGAGGTAGGCGATGGGGTGTCTACGTTATACTGGTACGAACCTCTAGATAAAATATTTTACACTGGGAGCGGAGTGAGCAATTTTATAGTTTTATTTTAATACCACCTTTTATTTTAGGCTATTGTTTATTATAGTTGAATACGTGTAAGTGCTACGCACCTGACCTATCTGAAGAACCTCACCAATAAGGTCAGTATACAAGGGGTTTCTTCTATCTGGCAGAATCTTGATTCTTAGAAATTGATTTGGCATAACACACTTGGCATAATCTTCTTTAAACCAGTATTTTTAAGACATAAAAATTATTTAATATACACACATCAACACGGTCTAGGGATATTTTTAAAAAAGCGAATTACTATCAATGTGTTAATTATTTATATGACATGTATATATTTAAAAGATACGTTATTTAATATTCTACCATTTTTTAATAATGGTTAAGGTATAGATTAAAATTTCAGGATTTTATGGAAAAAAAATGAAGCATAGACGGAAACCGTATATGAATGAACTTTTAATTTGTGAGTAAAAACTGAAAAAAATAGAAAAATCTTTTAATTTGTGTTTATAAACTTGAAGTTAGTAGTCTGAGAAAGCGCCCATGATGTTCATAACACATCGGCAACGATTCGGCATGCTCAGAACAAGGTTGTCAATGTCTTGCTGCGGAATATTGTCCCATGTCCTTCTGAGGTGCGCAAAAAGTTGATCTTCTGTAGCCAGATTTTCAGGAACTTCCTTCAGAGCTCTTCTTTGCAGCATATCCCACGCATGCTCAATGGGATTTAGATCTGGCGATTGAGCAGGCCAGTCTAAGGCCCTAACATTATGTGTATGTAACCAAGCTGCTACCGTTCTCGCCGTGTGTGCCCGGGCATTGTCGTGCATGAGCAGGAAATCTTGCCCCATTTGTGTTCTGTGGGGCAAGATTACGGGCCCCAGCACCTGTTGGACGTATCGTTCTGCCGTCATATTGCCCCGCACCTAAACGAGATCCGTCCGTCCTCCAAGACGAATTCCTGCCCAAACCATAATTGTTCCTCCTTGGTATGGGTGAACTTCCTGAGGGTTCTGGAGACGGCTCCATCGTCCAGGAACTCGCCAAACACGCGTCCTTCGTGAATCTGGATGGAAGCCGAACCTGGATTCATCCGTGAACAGCACATTGGACCATTGGTCACGGCCCCAGTCCACGTGGTTCCGAACCCATTCTAATCGTCGTCCACGATTGCCTCTCCGTAAAGGTGGGACCCGGAGTGGTCTACGAGAGCGTAGATTGCTTTCATGCAGTCGCCTTCTTACAGTTTGGTCACTCACAAGCACTTGGTGTTCCACTCGCAGCCTTTGGACCAATTGAGTCGCCGTTGCATTTGGTTGTGCTCGCGCAGTAATTTGCAAAAATCGGTCTTGTCTGGGGGTAGTGATGCGACTTGGCACCCGGTGCCTCTCCGCTACTTCACCTGTGGCACGATAGCGTGTCCACAATCTTGAAATTACATTTTGATGGGTCCCTATGGCCTCAGCAACATTACGCTGAACAGATCCAGCTTCCAGCATTCCCACAGCTCGTAACATCTCCGCCCTCGTCAAATGTCGGCGTTGCATGGCTACAATACCTCAATTTAACTTTATCTTTCGTTTAAAAATGAAAAAAAACTGTAACTAAACGTAATTCGTATTGTTTTCTAAATTTCGCACAAATGAAAATTCCCTCTCCTATACATCAAGACATTTTTATGCCACCGAAACAAAAGAATTTTCAAAAATTTGAATTTGGAATTAGTCTGAGATAAATTACAAACAAATCGGTGTATAAAAGATTCCAATGCGGCCAGTACTTTTCGAGTTATTTAATTGAGTATGAAATATTCCTAGACCGTGTTGATGTGTGTAGTTATTGTTTGGCCGAACGTTTGTATGCCCGAATTTACAATGGCATACTTTTAAGATGGCAGAATTACCTTTGGCAATGTTCAAATTCGAATGAAGTTTATAGAGCGACAATTATTTGGTGCAATTTCACTTGGCACACTATGAAGATGGCAGAATTTCATTTAAAATAATTTTATTTGGCATTATTGCCATTCCTACAAAATAGCATTATTAACCTTAAATTAGAATTAAAATATTGTCTTAAAAAGACAATATGTTGTGCTACAAAAGTTAGTGACAGAAACGAATCACTCCAAAACCGACTTCACGTAGCCCTACCCCTAGAGTGTAATTTAAATCCGCGTAGGCGCGGAGGGGTGAGGTGGCCCGCGAGCTCAGGAGCAGGTGGTTTTCTTTCTGGCCGGCCTTGCTGGGCAGCCGGCGACGGCGGTGAGCGTAAAACACATCTGCGACGGTAAGCTCGCGTGGTACCGCCGCCGCGCCGGAGCCCTGCAGCGCCAGAGCCGTAACAGAAAGTAGGCCTGCTGCATGTTGCATGCTTGCTTGCATACTGCACGCTTGCTTGTATGCTGCAGGCGTGCTTGCATGCTGTATGCTGGCTGCATGCAGGGTGTATGCTGGTTTGCATGTTTGCATACTGCATGCTTGTTTGCATGTTTGTTATAATGTGATAGATGATGTTTGTTATAATGTGATAGATGAGGCATTATCAGTAATTATGGATGGCCATTATTTTATTTTGCAGAAATGTATGCCAAAAGATGTTTCCAACTGTAAACTATCTGAAATATGATAGTTCTGCCTTTGAATGACTATCGATATGAAATTTATGCCAAAAGATGATTCTGACTGTGAACTTTCTGCCATAAGATAATTCTACTTTTAATTCTTAAACATATGAAATTTATGCCCAAAGATGATTCAGACTAACAAAATTATGAGGTTTGAATGTATCAATTTATGATAAATAAGTGTCTGCTAAACGATTTTCTGCGAAATTAAGTTTATGCTATCCGCTGTTATCCAAAATAATATTATGACATAAAAAGTTCTGCTATAGCTATAAAGTGTAGACCCGTATACAAGGGCGTCGCCTCCCGTCTGCGTTTCCACTCATTTCTGTCTTATAAATACCTTTGGTTAGAGTCGCCTTTCACTCATCCTCTCTACATGAGCAAACAATCTAAACTTTCTAAACTAAACAAACTCTTTAAAAATAAACCATCTTGTTTTTACCCGAATGCGAACCCTAAGACCAAAAGTAGGGTTATGTGTTTGACCTGTATGTAAGTATGTATGTATGTCCGTTTCTTTGTTCCCTCGTAACTCCTCAACGGATGAAGGGATTTGGATAAATTATATGTCGTTAGATTTACATTATAATCAAAAAACAAATAAAAATCGTGGATTTGGGGTGCCATATTGTGGAGATCGATTTTTTTTTCCTAAAATACCTTCGAGATATCAAACTGAAGGGTTTTAAAAGGTGATTACAAAAATATATGCAACTTTTAAGTTTGAATGACAAATCGTTTATAAGTAAATAAAAGTTTAAAATGGTATGTCCAAGTAACTAGAAAGTGTAAAATAAAAAAATAAAAAAAACCGGCCTTTTTTTCAGTTTTATTTAAAATTATCAGTTATTTTTTACGCATTCAGCTTTTTAATTTTTTTTTTACAATTCACAGACACTTTTACAGATGTTTACCAACAGTGGGCACTGTTGGTAAACATCTAAACAACATCCAGACATTGTCATTCCAATAAACCATGTTGCATCATACCTATTTGTGTAAAATACTATTGTGATATTCTTTTGTTTTCTAGATAGAGATTTTTGTAGGTAGGGAAATAATGGCGCATTGTGTGTACGTTTATAATTTTGTCTTCTTCTCTTTTATCAGTCGGATTTTCATAAAAATAGAGGTAAAAGCAATTTACCTACTTTTTTGTTGTATTTAAATGAAATCCTTATCTTAGGCGACCATTTGTTTTATTTGGTAAAAAAACTTGTTATATTAAAAGTAGTTTGGGATTCCGGGTTCATAACCTTGTTTACCCTCATTCAAAATAGTTTCAAAATTCAAAATAGTTTAGTTCTTTAACAAAATTACAACACTTAGTTTGTAATTGGAGCCTTCTTATAAGCAAACAATGGTGTCGATTCTGTTATGCACAAACTAAACTTATTTTAGACTATTGCTATCTTTTACTAAAAGGCAGTGCGAGAAAAGGACGGCTATAGCTATGAACTAAGTTAGAGATTTCAAACTAGTTTATGCCTTGCGCTTCACAGTGTTCTAGTCGACATGTTTTTACGTGCATCCTTCATTTGTATGGAAATATTAGTTACAATTAAATTTGACAGCTCTAAATTACGTCCGTCTCTTTCTTGTTTTAATAAAGAGAAAAAGATAGCAATAGCCTAAATTAAGTTTAGTTTGTGCACAGCAGAATGACACCAATGCCTGTATTAGAAGACTCCGCTCTTCCATAACAAAAAAAGAAAAATATTAATAACATTATTGTGTCATAGGTAAGTAGACAAAATTGGCTTATGTATAGTTTTGTGTGTGTGAGTGAGTGTGTGTGTGCGCGCTTGTGTATGTGTGTGTTTTGTGTACCCGTGTGAGAATATAGGTTATGTCGTGGGTTTCAAGAGCTCTTAGATTTCCATAAAAGTAAGTGGTTTGTTGCTTTTCAGTATATATTTTTTTTGCATTCATAATATTGGTTTAAAAAAAAAACATATTTCTTTATTTCTTTTATTATATAACCGAGCAGACCGTGTATTAAATTGCATGGAGGCAACCAAAGTTTTTGTTTGGGGGACTTCTGCAACAGCATGCTTTCTTCGTTTTGCTAGTTTAGATGCATCGTAAGGTAGGGTCTTGTGTTTCTTTAATATAGTTTGAACTATGTATAGTTTTCTTACAGATACTAATTCGCTTAAGTTATAAAGACTATCTGTGGGATATCTCATTTTCTTAAAATACCTACATAATTTTTATCAGGGCACGTTGTGCACGCTCTATTTCTAAGAATTTAGTTTTTGCTGATCCTCCCCAGTTAGGAATACAGTACACTAAGACAGACTGACCCAAAGCGACGTATATCTCATTAAGGAGATTTCTAGAAGTGTTATTACGACTAATTATATTTTTTGGCACAATATGTCCCAGTGTACTAAATAACCAGCACAGTTTTCTACTAGCAACTGTGCTGGGTATTGGCAACTTGTTCGATATGGGGACTATTGGGGATACCAAGATAATCTCTGGTCTACTAATACCCCTAAATATTTTGTTTGTTTTACTTTATTTATTTTTGGGCAATTACAATTTTTATTCTTGAAGTCCTCACAATCATGTATTTTAATTTTAAAATCATCCGTCGGTTCAGTCCATACATTAATACTGAAACACACAAAATTAGTTTTACAGGTATTCAAGGTAAGTACATTTTTTTTCAACCATTTGGCTATCCTAGCCATTCCTATTTCAGCTGTGTACTCAACATCTTCCCAAGAAACACCAGAAAAGACAATAGCCGTATCATTGGCATGAGAGAAAATTTTGGCGTTTTTGATACTTATTTAATACAGAGATCGTGGATATAAATTAAGAATAAAATTGGACCCAATACGCTTCCTTGCGGTACGCCGTAAGTGACATCTGCGTAGGTTTCTCGTGAAATGAGAGATTCGCATAAACTGGTTTTGTAAATCTTGATTGGTCGTCGTGCGTACACAAATAACGCTTGAGCTTAGAAATAATGAAACTACTATGTGGTTGAAACAATGTTAGACAGATAATTGTAGCAGTATTGTTTTAATCTTACTTGAGTGTGAGAAAGATTTAGAGCTAATCGTCCTGTATAGCTCCGTCTCTTTCCCACACCGAACCCGAAGTAACATTAAAGTATTTCTGCTTTAAAAGGATGTGGCAAGAGCCCCGGGGCCCTGGTGAGATGAGATGAATGATAACGGCCAAACTATATTAAAAAGTAACAGACTCCCATCCAAGCCAAAGTATTGATTCTTACAATCTGTACCGACAATCGCGCCTTTATGTCGTAGCGTTAAGAGCGGTTCTCGTGTTACACTTGAGTTGCCACCAATGTGCAGTCAACTGTACCTACTATTATAATCATCGAAACCCACTCTCTCTGAGCACCGCACGGCAGAACTTATCTAATAATACTACTATGTAGTTATCCACAACCTACAATATGCCACAGAACAAGCCGAGATCATCTTAGGATCAAAACTGTATTCTGAGGATCAAAACGGGCTCAGACTAGTCAGTCATATTCCACCTTTTATAAACCAAATACGAGTAAAGTCTGCGTTCTCAAGAGGAGAACGAAATGATGGAGATACGCGCCGGTATTACCACCCGTCTACAAAAGCTACGGGTGGGCTCAGGGTGGGAGTTGCTGACAGTAGGGTGGCAGGGTTCACCCGACACCTCGGGCTTCGGCATTAATAATACTAATCCCCAGTTGGGTATGAATATGAGTTTGATTAGATTGATCACCCACCAGAGATCGGTCAAGGGTAATACGTTCCGTAATATCCATAAAGTAACATGTGGCTTACAACTTTAAAGTTAAGTAAGGTACTTGGTACCTTAAGGTTAAGTCCTATTTGCGGTACTTATTTTTTTTTTATACCAGTTTATTTGTACAGTAAGGCTGCCATCAGACGGACTGCATCGCAGCAACCGCGCGCCTGCATGCAGTTGTACGTTTGACTTCGTTCAGTCATGATATCAACTTCACGCAGTCCGCTGCAGTCGTGTGAAGTCAATATTAACATTGCAAACAGTCGTGTCATCAACTTTACGCGGTCGGCTAAAGTCGTCTCGTGTCGACGTACTCGACGTACGGTCGAACAAGCTATTTGGTTTACATTTTACAATGTAATTTGTGGGTTAAACTGTAAACCAAATAGCTTGTTCGACCGTACGCTGTCCATCGCTAACCGTATACAGTTGCAACTACTAAGTATGCGGTTGCTGCACACGACTGCAGCCGACCGCGTGAAGTGTATATCATGACTGAACGAAGTTGAACGTACTCAACTGCATGCAGTTGAATATTATATCGACAGCGCCCGGATGCTGCGATGCAGTTCGTCCTGTCCGTCTGATGGCAGCCTAACTGTCATATTTGTCTTGTCAACATTTTACGTCATAAAATCAGACTTGGAAAACTGCCACCAATACCCGATTATGAGCCAATTATCTTACATGCTTGACTGTTGATTATCACGAAATCAATGTAACTAAACGTTTCTTAAGTGGTGATCCAACTGAAAACGTTTTAGATTGGTGATAATGGTATGATTACACTTTTGTAGGACGTTATAAAGTGGTGATTTATATAATACGAATTAAATAAGAATAGGAGCGGCAATGACCTCGAGCTGTCAACTGTCTTTTGGAAAGTAGGGCTTCTAAGGCAATTAACTAACAATATTTATCGTTATTACCTTTACATTTTGAAGTTTTCTGGCCATATCGGAATGTATGCTACGGCTACCTGCTTTAAAAGTGCTAGCGGCCAGTACTTTTTAAGCTAAAATTAAAACGTTTGATTGCCAACGTCATCAAGACTAAAAAAAAAACTAAAAAAAAAATACACAATTAATAAAAAATCTGATTGACAAAATCAATGCTTTAGAGTTCTAAATTATTGACGTCTATTTAATTCATTAAAATATACTTCACTGTAGTTACAGTTAGAAAAATTGCTAAAAACGGCCGTTTTTTTCCATTTTATATCTGTAACGACAGCGAGCTGTTTCAATGAGTTATGCAGACGTAAATAATTTAGAAGACCAAAAGATTGATTTTGTCAATCAGATTTTATATTAATTGTGTATTTAACGAGTTCTGATTTTTTTACTAAAGTGGCGCTAGTGTGCATGGGGGAGCCCCTTAAGTGTAGTATACTGTATAAAGCAGTATATATCACTCGAGGGTAAGCACAGATTACTAAACTCGTGTGGTTCACGGCCCTCCGCTTCGCATCGGGCCTCAAATGCACACTCGATTAGTAATCTGTGCCTTACTCCCCTTGGTGAATAAATAGCTATTTCGTACCACTTGCTCAAAAAAGTGACATTCTATGCCACAAAAAGCGAACATAACAATAGTCATTTTTAATCTGTTAAAAACAGCGAAAGAAAATTGTAATGAATTTCATTCATCCTCTAGGGGGAGAATGTGATTAAAATTTGGAATACTTACCGAAATTTATACTGAACTACATCTGTGTTTACACCATTGAGTTTGTTTAAAAAGCAAATATACATCTTTTTGAAAAATTACGAAATCCGGATATGATTATTAAATAAAATTACGAAAACCGACGAGGCCGTATGAGCTTGATGCCTTTGCTTTTCCGACAAAAAAATATTAGTCTAGGAATTTGCCGCGTTTTTGTTTTCTTCAAAAACATAAACGTTAAGTTTATTTTAATTTATTTTTATAAATAAGTTAATGTTCTAAAAATACGTTACGATATTAAATCAAAGCGACAGTGACAGTGAATTGTCGGATTCCATCAGTGCAAATGCTGCCGCAATTATAAATAATTTGCTTCCAACAAAATCCAAGGAAAATTATTTAAAAACTTATGAAGAATTTTCAACGTGGGGAAGTGCGAAAGGCCTATCAATTTCAGAATCAGTACTTCTTGTCTATTTTGATTATTTATCCAAGACAAAGAATCCGAATACACTTTGGTGCATATACTTACTCAAAACTGAAAGCTACAATAAGCATCAAACACAGCATTGAAATAAATAGATTCACGAAATTATTGGCTTTTTTTAAAAGAAAATCAGAAGGGCATTGCGCAAAGAAGTATACAATTTTTACAACTCAAAATGCGGAAAAATTTCTTAATGAAGCCACTGACGAAATTTTTCTAGCCACAAAAGTAAGTATAAATGATTTAACTATGAATATTTCGTATTTTAGTAATGGTAATTATTCTATATATTTACCTGTTTTTTATCTTTGTTATAGGTGGCCTTAATTTTTGGACTCAATGGTGCTTGCCGCGGATGTGAACTTGTAAACTTAAAGGACGTTGAAAATCATTCCAATGAGTTACTGCTGATTAATGTAAAGGAAACTAAGACAAAAAAAAATCGGTCATTCATTGTACAAGGACAATATACTAAAATCATTCATAAATACCAAGCATTACCTACGTCCCACCAACATGGAAAACAATAGATTTTTTATAAACTATCGGAATGGGAAATGTCCTCGACAAGCCATCGGCAAAAATAAAATTAGCAATATGCCAAAGGAAATTGCTAAATATTTAAAACTTAAAGATGTTGAACTCTACACCGGTCACTGCTTTAGAAGAACTTCGGCGACTTTCTCGGCGGATTCAGGGGCGGATATTACGTCAATAAAAATACACAGTGGTTGGAGCTCTGATAGAGTAGCTGAGGGTTATATCGAAAGCTCAATGGCGAATAAAACCATATTAAGCAGTCAAGTTAACAAAAATATAAAACTTAATCCATCAGAGCCACAACCATCAACTTCCGGCATCTTATCTTCATCCGTAACTCACGATGCACCACCACCACTATCTCCGACGTATACTATCTACAATGAAATGCAAGTTCCTCAGACGCAAGAACAGAGAAATACTCAAATCAACTCATCAACAATAAATGTACCAAACAAAAATGTAACTCTCACTATCAATAATTGGACCAATGTTTCGAATGTTAACTTTTACTTTTAACTGTCATTATTTTTAATAAATGCTTATCTCATATTATTATTGTGTTAATTTTTTCGCAAATGGTACGAAAAGTAGAGTATTTTCCTCGGTGATAAAGCTGTCTTAGTCTTGCCTCCCTGCCTGCAATCCCTCGCTACGCTCGGGAGTAAACCTCGAGTCCTTCGTTACGCTCGCGATTTAAATCGTCACCCGCGACAGAAGACACTACTTTATCCCCTTGGTTAATAATCTACTATTATTTACTCGCAAATGTGATGAAAAACATTGTATTATCAATGATATCATGTATCACGGGCGGTACGGGAATTACGAACCTCGACTCAGCGTGATTACGCTGTTGTTACACATATGTATCTTTAATTTTTTTGAACTGATAGGTATCTTGTGCACTATATCTAGGCTTCTATCAAAGCAAAAAATAAAAATTTGTAGGAACAAATTCAGTATAAGCCTCCAAAAATTTCTGTTTTGCACAAATTTTACCTCATCTTTGGCCGTTCATAATGCACTTATAAATTGTAAAAGTAAAGAAAATATCCTGATAGAAGCCTTGCAAATGCAGTGGAGATTCTAAATAACAAATATTTATTTCACAAACTTGTAAGACTTATTCAAAAACACGTATTTCCTGGAACAAATTTTATAAATTTTCGAACACTATATTTCATTCATGGTCCTCGCGTTAGTCGGTACAAGGTTTTTTTTATATCAGGTGCGCGGGTGACGAGTAGTGCGGGGTCGGGCCTAGGTAAGACAGGGCAGTTGAAAAAATATCGCCGTGATGGCTCTGGATGAAACAACAAGCTTTTCGACCATGCCCGCGTTGACGATCGACGGGCCGGGAAGGGCCCTCTTAAGGGCTATATATCCCTCAAATGGCTTATCATGATTCTCCGTTACTCCTAAAATACTGTAGCATTAATTTTGAAATAAATATATGGTAAAGTTGAGGATTAATGCTAAGTCCTATGTGTGACGAAAACACAATTCCATAAACTTTTCTCGATAGAAAAAAATTCCAAAGTTACCTCCAAATCGAACAATAAACCGCTGGTATTCAAAAAGTACTTGAAATTAGATCATAAAACTGCATACTAACTAAACTAACTATAAAGCAGGTCTTATGTGTTTTATTTTTTTAGTCCATCAATAGATTTTTTTGTAAATCGCAAAAAACCACTCATTTCGCACTATTCGGCCGCAGTGAAACCGCTTTGTAGTGCAAGCTGATTAGAACTTTATTCTAACAGCATTTCAAACGAAGTTTAAACCACCACAAATAGAGTTGCTAATTTTAGGGTTAGAAGGGCCTTAATGTACTATTTTCAAATAGTGGCCACGTTTTAATCCTGTAGGTACCTATTGATTGATCAATAGCTGGCATCAATACAAACAAGTTTTGTCTGAGACAATGGCTTCTAAACTAGTGTCACGTTTCCGAGATGTAAGCCATCGAAGTAACAATCTCGCCATAAATATAACTTTGATTTAATTAGCCGTTAATAAACCTAAGAATGTTTAGAAGATTTTGTCTCATTCAGTACTTATTCGTGTTGACTGACGCCAGCTATTGATTGATACATGTTTTAAGCGAGGCCACACTGCCAGCTAGCGAGCGAGCGAGCGAGACGAACGAGGCTCTTTTCATACTTCGTTCGGCTCTTTCGGTAGTTTGCGGTGTGATTTTGTGAACCAAAGTATAAAAAGAGATGACGCGATGCCTCGTTCGTTTCGCTCGCTCGCGAATCAAAATTATTGATTGATACAAACTTGTTTGTGTTGATGCAGCTATTGATCAATAGTCAGGTTTTATGCTTTGTCGCATTTAATGTAAAAAGCAGTTCAAAATCAAAATCAATCAAAATCAAAATCAAAATCAAAGCATTTATTTCAAGTAAGCCAGTTACAGGCACTTTTGAATTGTCGAAACAAAGATGAAAATTAAATGTAGCTACAGTCCCAGTCACAAGACATAAAAACTGTGAAAGTACTGTAGTTGCCCATTCCCTAGCGTAGATCTCTATGGAGAAGAACGGGCAAGAAACTCCATGGACACTCTTTTAAATCAGAATATTGTTACAAAATCTTGGTTACATCATTCATGTTGAGATGGTATATTATGTGAGAACAATGTAGCAAGATGTGCACGTTAAAAGTGTCCACAGCAAAAACACACAAACAAAAAAAAATACAATTCAAAATAATTCATTCAAATAAGCCATGGCAACTAAGAGATGACCAGTCACAACTGACAGCGCCCGTTCACGGACATGACGCATGGATCAGCACCATTCAACTCAACCATTTTGAAGGGAACTAAATGATCCGACACATGCGCCACCATCAGCGAGACATTTGAGTGAGCATGACATACTCTAAACCGCCAGGGCACATTCAAGTCAAGAAAAGACGTAGGTTTCCAGTGAATGATAGCTTTCTAGTACATAGTACTCACACAATATGGGCTATGCATTTATATAATACTAAGGAGATTGAATCTATACAATGCAAAGATAGTTGTACAATCTTCAGCAGCTCCAACAATACATTTTAATGCTATCAATTTATGCGCCCCTGTCCTTGTGGAGCAGGACCAGCATTGAGCCAAGCATTTTTATCAGCGATATAATCGCTCAACTTGTAATATGCTTGCTTACATAGTGTGCGTTTAATGCATGTTTTAAATTTCGTCTCATTCAGTTTAAGAATACTTTGTGGAATTTTATTATAGCATCTCAAACAGTACCCCATGAAAGATGAGTCTACTTTAGTTTAGACGAGTCGGAAACCTGGCTGAACTAGTTGGTCCCTATTTCTAGTACTGTAATTATGTCTGTCACCCCTTTTACCAAAAAGGTGTAGATTTTTTCTGACGTACATTATGTTTTCGTAGATGTATTGACAATGTACCGTCATGATGCCAATATCCTTAAACAGTTCCCTTAGAGAATCGCGCTTACGAAGATTATATATGGCCCTGATGGCTCTTTTCTGCAGAATAAATATAGACTCAATATCTGCAGCCCGTCCCCACAGTAAAATGCCATAAGACTATACTATGAAAGTAACTAAAATAAACCAGTCTAGCGGTATCTACATCAGTATACTGACGGATTTTTCTAATGGCATAGGCTGCTGAACTTAGCCGCCCCGCAAGAGAAGTCAAATGAGAACCCCATTGTAGCCTTGAATCAAGCGTAATCCCCAGGAAAACCGCTTTATCTACGAATTCAAGTTTCTCTTTATTCAATATTATATCACAATCACTACTTTTAACATTCGGTAAAGCAAATCTTATGCAATTGGTTTTTTTTTCATTTAATACCAAATTGTTTGCTGTGAACCAATTTTGGACCTGAAGTAGGGCATTATTCACGTCATCTAGATTTTGGGCCCGCCTATTTATCTTAAAAATTAGGGAAGTGTCATCAGCAAATAACACCATATTTTGCGGTTGGTTTTTCAGTAAATAGGGAAGATCATTTATATATACTAGAAAGAGAAAAGGACCCAATATTGAGCCTTGTGGAACCCCCATTTTTACTTTTAAACCCTGTGAATTAACACCATTTATTTGAACATGTTGTTGTCTATCATTCAAATAAGATTTTACCAAACTAAGTGCAAGTTTACCCAGTCCGTAATGCTCAAGTTTCAAAAGTAATGTGTCGTGATTTACGCAATCAAACGCTTTGGAGAGGTCACAAAAAATTCCTATAGCGTCTTGAGACTCTTCCCACGCAATAAATATGTGCTTTAATAAGGTTACACCGGCGTCAGTTGTACAGTGTTAATAAATATGGATATTTTTCGGTTCCTATAAGATTTTCAAGTAATTAAATAAAAATATTACCTATAACTCGAAAACTATCAAGAAGCGCGGAACATACATGTGGTTAAGTACCACATGTGTGTTTTCGGAAACACGGGCAAAAAAAAAGTGGTTTCTCAATTATTATTTTTTCACTTCTCATGCTCTAAAGTTCGCCTTATGTCGTGCGTAGGCGACATAAAGTCGCTTTTTATGCTCTAAACTCTAGACTAGAGCTTAAAGTAAAATCTTGGTCGACGAAGACCAAGGCAATCGGTCCAACAGCCACACGAACAACTTCAACTTCATAGAATAACCTCTTTATTTTAATTCGTTTCGTTAGTATTGTCTGTCTGTCTATCTGTCTGTCTATCCGTCTGTATGTCCGTCTGTCTGTCCATTTGTCTGTCTATCTGTCCGTCAGTGCGTCCGACTGTCTGTCCGTCTGTCTGTGCGTCTATCTGCCTGTATGTCTGTCTGTCCGTCTGTATGTTGGTCTGTCTGTCCGTCTGACTAAATTAACTATTTTTTTCGCACTCAAAGTGAAAACTACAGTGTAACACACGGCGCTAAAATCCCATTATAACTCGGTTCCTATTTACTACTTCGGTAAATCTCGGTAGTAAAACTACCTCGTATATAATGGGTCATTTTAGCCCCTTGTATTACAATGTACTATTTACACCTTATATTGCTCGCTCGCAAAGTCGCAAGCTCGCGACCGCTCGCACCATTTTACGCGAGACGTTTATCCATCCGAGGGATAAACGTCTCGCGTAAAATGGTGCGTTTTATGCACTTGATCTACTATTTATGACGATACTATTTGGAGTGTTTTTTTTTACTGTACTATACAGGCTGTTTAAAAAATAACATTAATTATTCGAAAAAAAAAAAAAAAGAAATCTAAAACTTCATAAAAGATAGCTTGATCTCTGCGACGTATTATGCCAAACTCATACAACAAACTTCAAATTTGAAGTTTGTTTGTTTTTTTTTTTTTGTAATTTATTATGTTCTAACAACACAAGACCATTCTAAAAATTGTTTTAATTTTTAAAACATTTTTAATCTTAGGGTACTGACATTAATTTGATAATTATAGTGAATGCAGGTGTAACATTCTATTCTCATTTAGCATAGCCTTTGGATGGCCTTTGGTCAACTATTTTGGTGTCAGCTTCTAGTCTAACCGGATGCATCTGAATAGCAGTTTAGAATTAATATTGTTACGGTACTTAAATGTGATTAATTGAAAATTGTTAATAATTATCGATCATTATTAATAATTACCGAAAGTCGAGGTAAAAGTAATAAATTAATCACTTTTATTGGTGATTATTAATAATTTAACCTTAGTACCGATAAATGTAATAAATAAACGCTGTAAATGCAGAAAAATGCACGTTTGTTGCAATTCTAAGTGCTAATGATATTTTATTTTGGGTTGGTTTTCTATATTGACTTTTTATACCGACTTGCGACACCCCGACTCGGACAGGTTAGGTTAGAAGGGTAGGTATGGCGGGCGAGCGAATAGACCCCGCCATACACTTCGTGGTATTTTTGTTATAAACAAAAACAAAAAAAAAACTCAAAGCATTTATTTCAATTAGACCGACTTTTGAATGTCAAAAATACAAAAAAAAAAACAAACCAGCAGTCCCAGGCACAATACATAATAACTTAAGAAAGTACTGTAATTGCCCATTCCCTAGCGTAAAATCTCTATGGAGAAGAACGGGCAAGAAAGTCCATGGACACTCTTTTAAATTAAAATATTGTTACAAAATCTTGGTTACATCATTCATGTTGAGATTATAGATATATGTGAGAACGATGTAGAAAGACGTGCACATTAAGAGCGTCCAGAGTAAAAGATTAAATCAACAATTTAAAAATAAAGTAACTAAAACGAACCGTGGCAGCTAAGAAATGACCGGTCCCAACTGACAGCGCCCGATCACGAACATGACGCGTGTATCGGCGCCATTCAACTCAACCTTAATGAAGGGAACTAAATGACCCGACACACCCGCCACCATCAGTGAGACATTTGAGTGAGCATGACATTCTCTCAGCCACCAAGGCATATTCAAGTCAATGAAAGATAACTAAATGCAAATGGTAGCTTTACAATACATGGTACTCACAGATGTGCTATTCAATTATACAGTACTAGGAGATGGAATCTATACAAAGCAAAGATAATTTTACAATCTTCTGCAGCTAGCACAATAATTTTCCCAATTAGTTTTCCCCCATGGTTGTGGAGCAGGACCAGCATTGAGCCAAGCATCCCTATCATCAATGTAATCCACCAACTTATAATATGCTTGCCTACATAGTGTGCGTTTTATACAAGATTTAAATTTCGTCTCATTCAGCTGTAGAGTGTGGGGAGGTATTTTATTGTAACATTTTAAACAGTACCCCATGAAAGATGAATCTACTTTAGCAAGCCTGAAACCTGGCTGAACTAGTTGGTCCCTATTTCTAGTAGTATAGACCACTATACTACTAGCATTTCTGCATTTATTCAGCAAAAGAGGTGACAGACTGGTGTCTGTCACCTCTTTTGCTGAATAAATGCAGAAATTTCCTATCGTAGGTACATGATATTTTCATAGATGTATTGACAAGGTACTGTCATGATATTAATTTCCTTAGACAGTTCTCTTAGAGATTCGCGTTTACGTAATTCATATATGGCTCTGATGGCCCTTTTCTGCAGAATAAATATAGACTCGATGTCTGCAGCCCGTCCCCATAGTAAAATACCGTATGACATAATACTATAAAAAATAACTAAAATAGACTAGCCTCGCCGTATCAACATCAGTAAATTGAGGGATTTTTCTAACAGCATACGCTACTGAGCTCACCCGTCCTGCAACCCTGCAATCCATTCAGAAGTAGGATTTTTTATTAGACAAATAACTTAAGAATCTTATTTTATTACTTTTACCAACGAGCGTAGTAAATTATTAATAATAACTGCTAAAAGTGATAAATTTCTGTTTTATATTCACATTTACCAAATCATGAGGTAATTATTAATAATTTTCAATTAATCACATTCTTTGTCAAAACTCGTTCCACGCTGACATGGTACTGCTGTTCCAAACTCTTCGTTATGAAGAGGCATCTTACTAACTCAATGTTTCTTATCATTGTGGCAACGTAGACGACAACTGAAAATAAACTCAATGCTGTAGGTCGAAAAGTTGATAATGTCTTGCGGTAGTTTTAAACTTACGTCATCTCAGATCTCAAAATAGCTCGAAGTTTCGATGTTCTTTTTTATTTTATTTTTAGACTTTTATAGTGGTGGAGTCTTTTTTTCATAGAATTTTTTGAAGCTCTTTTAATACGAATTTATGATGCACACGTTTTTAAAAATATGAAGGTTGAAATCGAGCCGTGTATAATCGTGAGTCATTCCGTACCCGTAGACGACAGGCTATCGTATATAATTTTTTTTTGAGATCAAAATATCCACATGCTCCATTTTTTGCAACCTAGTAGGTATAGGTACCCATACAGGGATCTGGGACTGGGAAAGATACTTGCGCAAACCCACTTGAGAGAAGAATAAGAAGAAGACGTATTATACGCGTATGGACTTTTGCGCGAACGGAAATATGCGCGCATGGACACTTGCGTGAATGGACTTTTACGCGAACGGACTTTTGCGCGCCAGGACATTTGCACGACTAAACTTTTGTGCGACTTTTTCATCATGGGTGTCGGTTTAACCTATATTTATGAATTTCACATTAAATATTTCTATTTGTTTATTATTATTATTTTGTTTTAAAAATTTATATTCGTTTTTGACCGTGTCATCACTCTGGGCCCTATCAGAATACCAGAGCGCTGTGACTTTTTTTTTAATGTCACAGCGTCTTGCTGTGATAGGAGCCTTTTGGGCTTGCACAGGACCATTCTGATTGTTTTTTTTTTATTTTTCTCTTGTTTCCTTTTTTATATATTTTGTCATGTTTATTCTATCTTTTTGTTTCTGTTATGGCCTGGGTAAGTTCAATAAATACTTTTCTTTCTTACTTTCATGGCTTTCGGGGTCGCTGATAACGAAAATGAGGTCAAAATGAAAATCCAAGATGGCGCCGACGAAAACTTTCAGTTGTTCCTTCATGGGTGTTATTTACCTGAATTTGATAATGGAAAAACCAAAAATTTTCTTCGGCACCATTTTGGAATTCCATTTTGACCTCATTTTTTTTTTCAAGCGCGCAAATGTCCATTCTCGCTTAGTCCATGCGCACATACCTATGTCTTTTCTCACAAATGGGTTCGCGCAAGTGTCCTGATCATGGGCGTGCGCTCCTAAGAGGCAATTAAGCAAAGCCTACCCTACCAACTACCAACTAGGCATTTATTATAACTAATTAACTATGTAATAAAATAACACATTATGTACAAAATATTAAAAAAAAGTTCAAACTCCTGTTAGAATACTTATAGCAATTTGTTGCTCCCGTGTCACGTAACTAACACAATATTGGAAGTTACTACGAAGCTTGGAGCTCCGCCGGACAGGCAAACACTCGACTAGCCTAAACCCATTGATAATTTTACGCACACAGCGGCACATTGGTGCATATTTTCGTGTGTATGAACCGCACACATGTATAGATTGCGGTCATTTTAGGGCGGTAACTCCTGCAAGTGTAGCTGGGCTGTGATTGGCTACTACAACACAAGCCCAGGATTCAAGGTGGATGTTCTTTAGCCCGCGAAATTCAAATTTCCTTACGTTTTTTGCAATTTGCAGGCCAGTACTAGGTTGTATTGTCTGTTGAATAAAATAATGATTACCGGGGGTTATTGGCGCGTATTATTATCTCCTTTATTCATCTTATGATCTTATTATTATAATAATTAATAATATTATTGTTATTATATTTTTCTTCATGGGTGTCGTTTTCGTGGTTTTTGGGGTCGTTAATAATGAAAAAAGGTCAAAATTAAAATTAAAGATGGCGTCGATAATTATTTTTCGGAAATACGTATTTATTACTACTAAAATATTTATTACTTATTTAAATTGCAATTCGATAGGAGGTATCGAATTGCAATTTAAATAAGTAATAAATATTTTAAGTTAACGTAACTTATAAAAAAGATACCTACTTACGGCTGTTTATGCCGCAAAGAATGTAAGTAGTAGATAGATATATTTCGACACTCTCAAGTGAATCAAAATTTATAGGGTCCGTTGACCTTAAAATTCTGATCTTAAAATCTTTCAGTTCTAACCTACATGTAAAGGAGAAAATCTGAAAATCGTAAATAGGTATGTAGGTAGTTAACAAAACACCTACAAGTTTATACGGAACCCTCGGCAGTACCTACGCGAGGAGGTTTCTTTTTTGTTCTAGTAGACCATACCTCCTAGTTCTATATCCTCTTATGTAGGTAAAAAACGGTAGGGGGTATATTATGGGTAAAAAAGGTAGGGGGGTAAGGGTAAGAGTTCCAACTTTTTCACATGTTTTTAATGTTATTATTTGGACCGTCTTACGCAGAAAGCAGCCATATGGCACTTTTTCCAAAAATTAGTTATAAACACAGCCATACTAATTTCGACTTACCAGATTTTTTGCAAAAACAGCCATGTCGATATCTCTATTTATCACGGAGATATGAGCCGTCAAATGCAGCCATGTCTACAAAAATGTTTATTGTAAAAAACAGGCATCTTCATGTAAAATGCAGCCAAATTTGTCAAAAATTTAAATACATATTTTGCAGAAGTCAGCCTAACTATATGGCCGTTTTTTACAAATTTCAAAATGTTAAGAGGTATCGGTGTTCGAGTTACGTAAAAGGCAGCCACTTTATGATGGCTGTTTACTGTAAATTATTTATTTGTTGTTAATCGCAGTTGGCTTTTTTCAACACCATCCAAGCCGTTTTTAAAAAGTAAAGAAAAAATAAAAGATTTTATTAATTCACTCCCACTTTATACGTCTCATTATAGCAGGTCACAAACATCGGCAAAGTTTTTTAAGCCTGGAGTGACTTTGTCTGTAGTTTATGATGAATATAAAGCCAAAATGACCACAAACGCCGTGAGTTACAGTTTTTTAAACGATTTTTCTACGACAACTTTAACATCAAACCTAAAATACTAAGCAAAGGTACGTGCAATGTCTGCGATAAATGTCGCATAGAACTAATAAATACAGGTAGAAGCGGTGGGGATGTTAACTCCATAAAAAAAACACACAACATTCATCTTCACCAGGCCGAAAAAGCAAGATGTCCATTACTACAACTACTACAACAGTCCATAACGTCCACTGCTGAACATAAGCCTCTCCCATGATGGGAAGAAAATTCCTCCACGCTTGGCAGGCGGATTGGAGATCGTAGTGATGAAAGACAAACAGAAAACGCTGCTGCCCATTCTCTGGTCTACGGAGGCGCAAGGTGTTCGGCCTCAGACATTAGTCGCCTTATACGACACCCGTGAGTGTAATGGGTTGGCCACACGGCTAAATGATGTCCATTAAAAATAGATAATTATGAAATTAGCTAAAAATCAAGAAGACATCGAATGTCTTACATTTGATATGCATAAGACATTACCTCTATTCAGACAATTTTTTTTTTATAAAAGGCAAATCTGGCTCTATAACTTGGGTGTGCACAATGCTAAAAACAACCAAAGCTCCTGTTATACATGGATCGAGGGTCAGGCTGGACGTGGCGCACAGGAAGTGGGATCTTCACTTTTAAAACACATCGACAAGAACGTCTCTGACACTATAAAAGATTTAATTCTTTGGTCAGATTTTTGTGGCGGTCAAAACCGTCATATAAAAATTACTCTCATGGTGAAAGCAGTGCTCGAGATGAAACCAAACCTAGAATCTATTACATTTAAGTATTTGATGCCAGGCCATAGTTACTTACCCAATGATAAAGACTTCGGTGATATTGAGAGAGCTTTGAAGTACCTACAATCAAAAGGAAAAAACCTTCTGTTAACTTGCCAAATGGAAGTTGATGATTTCTACTCGACTGAGACTCTTCTAAAGTTCATAGTGAATCGCAAGAAAACAACAAATAATGACAAACTAAATTAGCTAAAACAAGAGAATTAAAAATAAGAAAGCCAGACCAATATCATATTAAGAAGTCTGATTTTGACCAAGAAGATTACGACTGTTTGGATATTACTCGTAAAATATCAAGACGTCACGGCTCTGACAATCCAGAAAGAGAAGGTGTTTTTAAGAGTCAGTTAACTAAATTATGGCCAAATGGAAAACCTATAGCAGAGCCCAAGCTACGTGATATGTATAATATCAATATACATCTAATACCAGAAGATGCATATGTCAAATTGTCATAAAAGTGTCGAACTTTTATGACAATTTGACTTAGACACCTGTTATTGAAGATGACGTTGATGGATTTAATACTGAGTTAGATTTTATTTTGGTATAAGTGCGAAAATTTATATTTTGCGTACCTATAATATTTTGAGACGTTTTAATATTAAAAAAAAATACATTTCTAATATTCTTTTGCCAAGTTTTTTCTCTAATCAAAATAATTTTATTTACTTGATTTTTTTATAAGACCTAAAGAAAGTGTAGGACATAGGTACCTAGTTAAAGTAAAAAACAGTATGAATACATTATACAACAGTCGGATTATTTTAGTGAACGTAGTAACTTAGTAAACATTTTAGTCAATAGCTGCTACACTTAAGGCTGATGATCCAGGGTAGCCCGCGAAATTAAATTTTTATTAGGTTTTTTGCAATTTGCAGGTTGTATGTTGATTACATTATTGCTCGCGACTGTAAGACGTATGTAGTTACAGAATTAGAATCATCAAAACCATCAATACAACCCTCCAAGTTCATAAAGGTTTAGCACTGACTTTGACCTTGAAAAAGTCGTTCCTAGACCTTTATGAAATTACGAGTACAACGAAGTGATTTTCGCGGGCTACCCTGACGCTTTCACTTTAATACTTTCTTGTCTGTTATTTATTTTCAAATAGTTACAGATCACATTTTAAAACTCAGCCAACTTACATGGTTGGTTTATCCTTTATTATGATTTCTACAAAATATGCTATTTTGTATAAAACAGCCACGTCTAAAATTGCAATAATTTATATTAATAGCCACGTTTCGAAATTCTGGATACAATAAATAACAACAGTTATACCAATATGTCTCAAATAAAAAAATATCAGAAAATTAATATACAAACCACTAGATACAATGCCACCAACTAGTTGGGATTGTATCAAGTATCCGGTCAGGAATTAGGCCGGATACTGGACAGTTGTCGGATACAAATCCGGTACCTATTCAGTATACATAACGATTCCTTTTTTCCTACGTAGGTATTTTTGTAGGGCGGCTTATCATAGAGCATGTTACTATTAATTGCCTGTACGATAAAAATAATTGGAACAACTGACTGCCTTTACCTACTATTATTAATTTTCAATTGTAACGCGATATGGAGTACCACTTTGTGATTAATAGTACATTACGATATTCGAGGCGGAATTTCAGCCCGAGCCGAAGGCGAGGGCGTAATTGAGCCGAGCATGTTATAACCAATACGCACGTATATCGTACGACGTTTTTTTAACACATTTGCGAGGAAACAGAAAAAGATATTCACAATACAAGTACAAAGAAAAGAAAATTTGAGAAAAATGGCGCGAGGATTATTTTCTGCCGTGGCTGCGTGAAAATGTTGGCAAAGACGCTAGAGCATGCAGCCAAGTTTTTAAATTACCGAATAAACTGTTTTATTTTTATTTTAAATAAACTCAATCTGTGAATGCACACTGTTGCTTTCCCGCCATTTTAACAGCGCGCTAGCGCTGCCTACTGACTGGCCGCGCGGCGATTAGTTCGAAATTTGAATAGCAACAGCGCGCTGCACGCTGCTCACTAGCTGGAGTCGTGCGGCGGCGATCAGTTCCATATTTGAAATGGCAAATAATACTGTTATGGAATTTGTATGGACTATAACTTAACTATTTGCTTTGGTAACACACGCGTTTTTTATGACCCGCTTTACATATTTAAAACCGGTGGAATTACATCAGCTTTACGAGCAAGGGTGTTAAAAAATTATTAATGAATCGGGATATCTTCCTTGATTATTGATTATTTTGAATTTATTGATTATATTGGTTATTTCGAAAAATCATCGGGAGCTCAAAAAAATAAGTTAGTTATGAACCGTGAAAGCTAACAGTGTTTATTAATGAATCATTTTAAACTAGCTAGCGAAGCAGGTGACCATAATTCCATTGTGACGTGGAATAATTGCAAAAAGTGGTGATAAGCCACCGGACGACCCTAAGTCGTACAGGCCCATAACTCTACTGCCATCTTTGGGAAAACTCCTGGAGCGCCTTATCGCTCCACGTTTGCTGCCAGACGGGCCAAAGTTTCATAACACCTAATTCGGTTTCACCGTAGAAAAATCTACCGTAGACGCGGCACTTTCTGTTTGAAAAATTGTTAATAACTCGGAACATAGGTAGGTACGTGGTTGGAATCTCTTTAGATATTTCTGGGGCCTTTGATAACGCATGCGGCATGGTGGCCAATGCTACTACTCAAACTGAAGAATCGTGGCTGCTATAAAAACATATATAATCTTGTTTATTCATACTTTTTAAATGGTTCCGCGAAACTCAAACTCGGACATTATTCTATGTCAAAGCCCCTTACCATGGGATGTCTTCAGGGGTCGGTAATCGCTCCGTATGTATGGAATTTAGGTTTTGATGATTTTCTTGCGATCCGTGTGCTACCTTGGTTTGGTCTTAGAGAGAAATTTTTCATTCATAGATCATATAAAAACTGTCGATGAAAAAGCTAAAAATAACTTTTTAAATGCCTTAACGAGAATATCCAAATACACGTGGGGTCTGTCATTTATAACTTTAAAGACCATTTATGGGGCTACTTACTTGAGGGAAGTGGAAATTACGGTTTTTTCCTACTCCTCCACTATACTTTTCTGATTAATTTCGTTGCGGAGCCATTTCACAAAATTACAACGCTCGAGAGAATTCATTCTCTGGGACTTCGTCGAACTTCATTGTATCGGCGCATTTTCTGGTGGTCGCCACTGTTGATTCTGGCTTTTAGGAGTTACGGTGGTTTGGGAGTAGCGTGGCGGGCTCGTCGCAAAAAAAAAAAAAAAAGGTGACCATCTTGGCGACAGCTGGGGTCGTAGATGGGATCCGGCGGTTGGGTGGCAATGGTGGCATTGCAGAAATCTGAAGCCCTCTGTTTCCATGGACCTCCGAGAGAGCAAACATCGGGTCAGGTGTCCGCATCAGCGTCAAGTCGACGATGAAGTACCTGGGACTCGTCCTCGATAGTTGGTGGGACTTTAGGCCGCACTTTCAGAGCACCAGTATGGGCATGTGGCAAGCGAATTTTCGAAAATCTGTGAATACAGATTATTTTCTTTTTAAAAATTTAGGAATGTTTCCTTTGAGTATAATTTGCTATCTCCAGTATTTAGAGTAGGTACTTTCCCTCCAGGTAGCATTGAAAAATTCCACTCTGTATGTATAACTAGCTGACGTCGCGCGGTTTCACCCACGTAGTTCCCGTTCCCCTGGGAGTAAGGGGGTTTAAAATATAGCCTATGTTACTCGCTGATAATGTAGCTATCCATTGCTGAAAGAAATTTTTTAAATCGGTCGCGTAGTTTTTCAATTAAATCGTAACAAACACACAAACTAACAAAAAAACAAATCTTTCTTTCCTCTTTATAATATTATTATAGTATGAATATCATTTTTATTATAGTAGGTACCTATGGTACTGAATATAAAACTACAGTACATTCACAGTTCTTATGTCTTGTGACTGGGACTGTAGCTACATTTAATTTTCATCTTTGTTTCGACAATTCAAAAGTGCCTGTAACTGGCCTACTTGAAATAAATGCTTTGATTTTGATACTGAATAGACTCCTGAATACTGTTCGTCTACTGTTTTAAACATAAAATTGTTACTAAAACATACAATTTCTGTTGTCGAATCAGACTTTCCACCAGTACCCAGTATGGCGGCTCTTCTAAAAGTACTATCCTCCTCTACTCGATTCATGCGATTTCTCATTCTAAAATGAAAACAAAAAAATAGCTATCAAATTTCGACACCGAAATAGTTTTAAAGGAAAACCCAAGAGAAACCTTTCAAACTGTAATTACGGTTCTATATTCCATGTCGATAAAATTATGTTAAGGCTAATGTTTTTTGCAATTTGCAGGCCAGTGCTATAATAGGTTGTATGTTGATTAGAATATTATTCGCGGCTGTAAGACGTATGTAGTTACAGAATTATAATCATCAAAATTATCAATACAACCCTCCAAGTTCATGAAAGTGCAGGAATTACTTTGAGCTTGAAAAAGTCATTTTTGGAGCATTCAACTAACGTGATCGATAACTGTGTATATGAATTGCAAATAAAAATAATATCCATCTCGCTTCTGTTGCTTTCAGCTTTTGCAGAATTTTTATTCTTTCCTTTTATTGACACAATGATAATACAACCCTTACGCCCATTGGCATTGCTAAAACTAATAAAACAGAAATATAACAAATATTATACAAACTACTAAAATAATACTTTACTTGATAATAAACGAAATTCTAACCCAATGAAAAAAAATACAAAGCGGTTCAAAATGCTGTACTTAGTCGTAGTATAACAATGCGTTTACGCTCGAAAATCGGGACGCGGAAAAAAATGGCACAGGTCCTTCGTCGACGGCGCTTGGGCCGTACCAAAGTATAATGTACTCTGTGGGCCGTACTAATCGGTGCTCGCGCCTCGCCTACGCGTCGTAATTTAGAGTGATGTTAAAAATTATATTATGTCCGATTAAATGAATTGATTTTAATAAAACTTTGGAATTTGTTTAGTAAAAATACATAGTTTATTTTTACATAATTTGTTTAATGTAATTACGCTTTATTCAAACCAAAAAATCACGATAAAATGGCGATATAAAACGTAAAAATTGACCTAAGACTTTGTTTTTTTTTACTAATTAGTGTTAATAATTATCGATATTCTAGTACATTATGTGTCGACAAAAGTATATGTCTGATGCTTTACGTATTTTTTTCAGTGAAATTTATAAATATTTATGATAGATATAGGAGTCTGAAATTGACTCTGCGATGATTTTTCAGTAAACTAGTTGTGGGAGATTAATCACTACTTACTAAACAAATGAGTTTTTGTAAATGTGTTACATGAAGTGTCACTAAGAAAGACTAGTCTATTTTTAACATGTATTCAAAAATGCCAGGGTGTTATCTAAGATAGTAAACTAAGCGACTAAAGTCTTAGAAATTTGCGCGAAATTGTAAAATGGCTCTTAAACCCTGCATCCATGTTCCTTCATCGCCCTTTATGTCTTTCGAACAGTCCCGCAACCCCGGCAGGCATCGGCCCTTGCAGACCCCTCCCTTTTTGCTGACTCTCTTTGAGGCGCGCGTGGAACACGAACACGTCGACACGGCCTGTCGTCATGAGACGGACGGACGGCGAGCTAGCCCATAGCTCTCCGTCCACAGGCCCGCGCCTACGGTAGCTGGGGGCCATCACGTGGCCCCCGACGCCCGGGACGTGTCCCGCGGCGGCCGGGACGTGAGGTTCTCTCCCTCACACGTTCCGCCACCTCCTTCTCTAGCATGACTGCTTCGCAGAAGGCGGTGACGGCACCCCATACCGTCTCGCTCTGGACCATGGCTTGAACCAGGGCCAGACGCGAGAGGTCGCCGCCGCCGATCGCCGCTACGAGGACACGGCGGTGCTCCGCCCACGCGGGGCACACCTCCACCGTGTCCTCCGGTCGATCCTCGCTGTGGAATGGGCGGACAACCTGACTACCTAAATACCGTAATTCTGCGAAGAAACCAAAAAGCGATGGCGGCGGTGAGACGTGCGGTTGTCGACTCCACCTCGCTCGCCGCCTCTTTCGCACGCTAACTTACCCTTTCGCTTGGCTAGTAGGTACGTAACATTACGTGCGATTTAGTATTTCCAAGTATTCTTTTAAATTTTCCAATTAATAAATTGGCGCTTCCTGCCGCCCCCTTTCACCCAAGCTACGCCACTGAGTGCTACTAACATAGTTTTTTAAGTTGCATAGACTAACAAAAATTGCTAAAAGTATGTATTTTTAGGTTAAGGTATTTATCTATGGGTCTTTGTTACCTGAAATAAATGGTTTATTATCATTTTACTTATTATTATCAAACGCGTGAGAGTGAAATGTTTGTGAGTGTTCACGTCGGACTAGCGGCGGAGCGCACGATTCACCCGCGACCGCTAACCGCTAACTTGTAAAGAAACCACTATTCAGTTGAGTAATGAAAACACATGGCGTAATGTTAAACTAAACACAATAAATTTTAATACGTTATTTATTACACTTTTAAAACTGCAATTTCAATAAAAAAGTGTAATAAACCCTCCCAAAGTAAAACTGTAACAAGCTAAACGCCTAAATAATATGTGAGAGCCATAAAATGATACTTGGCTTAAAATTATACTGTTTCTTCAGGCGCTTTTCTGATTTTAAGTCCTTACCAGTCCTTCCTGCCGCGAACCGTTACCGATACCGTGTCGTTATCGCCTAATGTGAAAACAGTCAAACATCCATTACCTTCATGCTGCTAGTGCAGATATAGGGCACTCGTCTGTGGAAGTACACTTTTTTTTTTTCAATTGAGGGATGAATTGAATTGACTGCCTCATTGGTCGAGTGGTCGCAAGTGCAACGACGGCTAAGCGTGGGGTACAGGGTTCGATTCCCGGGTCGGGGAAACTATTGTTGGGTTTTTGCATCAGCTATTTCTCAGTAGAAGCCATGGAGTCAGGATGTGTGGCCGGTTGATGGCAATATTCTCGCCACCTATTAAAACATAACTGGCGAAATGTGTGTACTATTAGGTACACCTCTGCCTAATCCTTCGGGGATCACAGGCGTGATGTTATGTTATGAGTAATAGCTTTACTCTCCGAGATGGCAACTCGCCATGACCGCTGGTAATGTACACCGTGTCCACGGGATTTTGTTTAAAACATGGTAAGATTTCGTACGAGCTAATGGTACAATGCAGATATCCATCAGCATTGGTAACTAAACAATATCATTAACAAACTCTTAAGGTGCATCCACACCGCAGTTACTTTTTATAGAGCAACGTTCCCAAGTGTTACTGAGCAACATCCGACAGCAAAAAGTTATTTATTGTTAGTTTATGTTAAGTAATGTTGCTATAAAAGCAAGCAAATAAAACAACCAAATCATGAACATTATCATTTAATACACGTGTACACAAGATACAATACAATCAACATCGCATTCCAACTTCATGGCCGCGACCTTACATACCTCTCAAACAACACGCGTTGTGGTGACATCGACTGCGCAGAGAATAAACAAACAAAATTAAATTAAAGGTCAAGGGTTAGGTCCTAGGTACCAGTCATCACTCCACTTTCCTCATCTCATTTCGTTAGTTAATATTCCTCATTCCCTTTCAATATAGTGTACATTATTCTATTAGTGAAGCCCTTTCATTTGATACCCTATTGAGGAAGTAGTGAAAAAATATATAATCCGCCATTTTGTGGCGGCGGCCATCTTCGACCGATTTTCATAAAACATAGCTAAGAACATTCCAGACTAATTCACCTTTCAAACAAAAAAAAACAAAATAAAATTCGGTTCATTCGTTCGGGAGCTACGATGCCACAGACAGACAGACAGACAACCACACAGACACACAGAAACGTCAAACTTATAACGCCCCGTCGTTTCGTCAGTCACGATTCACCGACGCGAAGGGAACAAATGATGCGCGCTCGTGTTGCTCCACGCAAGTCGACACTACTCCTTAGAGTATATATGTTCTGTGCGACACTGTGAAGTAAAGCGAACATTTTAGGCCCCCTATGCCTAAAATGTTCGTTTTAGCAGAATCACACTATGATAATTATATAAATTATGTTACAATTCGTAAAATGGTCACAAAAAGACAATTCAAGGTACCCCGCAACATTCAAATTTTCTTAGGTTTTTTGCTATTTGCAGGTCAGTTGTATTGTATGTTGATTAAAATATGATTGAAAATTTAAATCTTAATTAAGTGAAGCGACGGGGCTGTCGCTTCTCTTAAATATTAAGATTTAAATTTTCCCGGAACTCTCCTTCATATTCCTTAAATGTCTTCCCATCAAGAGTTCTGTTGTCAGAGATATATTTCTTCAAATTATTATCTGACCACAGCTGAAGATCCTCAAGTCCCAAGTCCAAGGTTTTGGTTGTTTTCTGGAGGCTGATGAGATTCTCATTTAGCAGTTTCTTTATTTTGTCTATAGTTATCTGTTCTTCTTCCGTTTCTGATGATATATCTGGAAATATGATGGTTTGGAGTTAGACGAAATGTAAAGATAATATTGCAAATTAGTAGTCGAAGAGTGGTGAAGATTTTAATTTCATTCACTTTCTAATAAAGACTATAGTACTTCGCCCGCGACTTTAGTCTGCTAAATTAAGGTAGTTGACACACCAATCAATTGACATACTTTTGAAGAGCTGTCAAAACGCGGTTCTCTCATAGATTCTGTATGACAATAGCACGCTGTGACGTCACTGTTTGATTTCAAAGCAACTTAAAATCGAATTTGGCAATTAATTGATAATAAATCGGATTTTCAGGTCATAAATAACGGTTTTTTTTTAGAGATTGGTCTTGGAATTATTGTTTTATGGTGTCAACTACCCTATTGTGATAGCTCGGCTAATATGCATGATGTAATATAATTTATAGTCTATAGCACCCACGAATAATGGAGCTTTCTGCAAGTGAAAGAATTTTTAGAATTGGATCATTGGTTCCGGAAATTACCCCTACATACAAACTTACAAACGAATTTTAATTCATCCTTATTTTATTACTATAGATAGGCTTCCCCTTTCTACTGCCATACTTCCCAGTTCAATGCGTCCCTGATCCATCTGTTTCCAGCGACTTGACAATATCATCAACAACTCGCTCTGAGATGCACAAGTTTCATTGCCCTAACCTTGGTCACCAAATGGTCAAAAAGCCCTTCTAGTAAACAAGAAACAAACAGAAAACGTTACCTATAGCCACATTTTTCCTGTGACTTTCTTCCTCCAGCGCCTTCATCACTCTCTCCAAATGTTCCTTCTTCTCCACCAGGTGTATGAGCCGCCGCAGATTTCGCGACAGACTGACAGACGGACACATTAGCGAACACGTGACGTCATCTCGTTGCCAACTCGAGTGGAGTCTGTCGATCGACGCTTGGAGGGTTTCGAATATCCAGATTTTTTCACCACTAGAAAGAAACAAAATGTGTCAGTAACTCGATAATAGGCTAGTTTCCACCATCAATAAATTGCAAATCTATGTAGTCCGTCAGTTAGAATATTGGACACGTATTTTTTGTTTTTGTAAATCAATGAATATTGACAAAGATAAAACGAATCAATACTCGGGAGTGGGGGCTCGTGACGTCGGAACGCACTCAAAATTATACCAAGGCGTGACGTATTGAGAATTTTAAAAACGTTGTATTTTCGTCAATTTAGATTTACGTAACAAAATAAAAAATGCGGGTCAAATATTTTTTGCTAATCTAACTGACGGACTAGTTAGATTTTTTTCAGTTGACAAGCCTAATATTAATGATTTGCCAAACCGTTACGACTGGAATGCGGACGCATCTCCGGACCAGACTTTTAAGACAGTTATTACACTTGACTAAACTATCCGTCCTTGACTGACTGCCTCGTTAGTCTAGTGGTCATAAGAGCGACTGCTGATCATGAGGTCCTGGGTTCGATTCCCAGGTCGGGCAAAGTGGTATTGAGTTTTTCCATCAGGAATTTCTCAGTAGCAGCCACGGAGTCTGGATTTGTCGGTTTTTGGCTCGCCCTCTGGGACATGGGACATGGAAACATAATTGTCGAAATGTGGGTGTATTGAGTACACATCTGCCCTTCCCTTCGGGGATTACAGGCGTGATGTTGTTTTCGGTGTTATCCGTTCTAGTCCATCAGAATAATGCTTGTCGCGTGATGTTTTCTTATCTATGAAGCAGAGCGGAGTCCGAATAGATGCTTCACCAATGTTATCAGGCTAGTCCCTACCTAACGAATTCTTCTTTATCGTGTGGTTAGTGCCTAACCTGGTGTCAGAGTTTTCAAGCCGCCCATGGGCCTCTGACTTGGCGTAACATGCCGTCAAGAAATATCTCTCAAGCATTCTGGTTTCTTCACGATGTTTACCTTCACCGAAGCAAGTGATAATTATACAATACGCACATGAATCCGAAAAATCAGAGGTGCGTGCCTTGGTTTCGAACTCGAGACCTATGACTTGGCAGTCCTATCGCATTATAGTGGGTAAAATATACTAAACACTTTTTCATAGTCTTTTTGGTAAAATAAATGCTATGTCATGTTATTTAAAGGGTTAGTTTTCAATGACCAGCCAAAATTTAATATTAAGATCTAGATATCAAAGAAAAAGTGCATTTTAAATATGATTGTCGAAAAATATAAAATTAAATAATAGCATTAATTTGAAAATGTCCTAAAAATTTCCTAAATCATAAACCTAGTGGGAATCAATGCACTTATGTGCGTGCATGCACCGCCAAATGTATGTATGTGCTAACTGCTACCTATCTAGGTTGTTGAACTGAATTGTGCTGTTACAATATCCACACGTTCGCTTTTTAGTGGTGTACAGAAATGAAATTTTATTAAAAATATGTTTTTTTTTTTCATTTTATCGATTCTAAACAATCCCTGAAACTTTGGCCGGTCATTGAAAACTAACCCTGTATATATACGTACAATTTGACAAGCTACCGGATGGTGAGTGGTCATCACTACCTATTCGCAACATCAATGGCACAGAGGATGCGTTGCTATTCCAACAGCAGAGCTGAACAATCTCAAGTGCCTGTATCTACATTCGCACCTAAACTGGTTCACAGCAAACCTACTATTTTGGCTGGTTGCTTGGCAGCAAAAAATGGTATCTCGAGATGGTAGTGCTTACCTATCCAACACCAATTTTCTATTCTTCTCCAATTTGAACTTCTTCAAGTAGATTTTGAGCTCATCAATGAATGTTGGGTGCGCATTTTCTGAAAAATAAAATTTTTATTTTCATTGGTACGAAAATATTTAAAGAAAATCAATATTTATAACTGGTGGCCCACTGTAACGTCATATAAAGCAGTATTATTTAATGTTATTCTAGATAGGGAAGGAGACGATTCTAGACGACCTCCGTCTTTTCCCCACTCTGGAGTGACATTAAAACAATATTGCTGAGCGTTCATCCAAAAAGTTCGCAACGCCGCAAATTGCTGTCAAATATTTACCTATTTTAATTAATTTGGCAATATTACCTTAAGGAAATAAGAAATATACTAATAGTGAACTGATTATAAACTGATTATTCGGTGTCACAATATTAATTATTGCATTTCATAATCAATATTTTAGTTGTCTAGTTAGCCATATTTTCTTGTTTCTATACAGTAATATTGCCACATTAATCAAAACAGCAAAATATTGAACATTATTATTGCAGTTGAACCTGTGGACATACAACGAATCTAGTTTTAAAAAAATGACGTGTAAAAGTGTTTGTAAAAACCTACTTGCAAAATAAACATCATTTATCATTATCATTTATCATAACACGTCGAAAATGCAACTACCCGAAATGACATCGGATATTCGCATTTTCGATTGAAAAATCATTCGTGTTTATGTTATTTTTACGTCCGTACGTGTGTGTGGTCACTGGCCGTAATGCCTGACGCATCTCTTGGTGTGATGGTTTACCTGCAGCATCATAGGAGCAGTTCTCCGAAGTATCGAAGTCCATACTCAGGTTGACCTTGTTCCTGTGCCTCTCTCGCCTCTCCTCGTAGAATTGGCGAAGAGTTGACACGGACTCTTGTGGGAGCGACAGCTGGCCTGAACAAGTAAACGATATGATGTCTTAGTGCATAAGATACTATAGCTATTTATTCAGAGCGTCGCGTAAGGCACAGACTACTAATCGAGTGTTCATTTGAGGCCCGACGCAAAGCGGAGGGCCGTGAACCACACGAGTTTATTAATCTGTACTTGTGTGTGTACCTTCGAGTGATATATACTGCTTTATACTACACAGCACACAGAAGTAAAAGACAAAATAGAAAAAAAAAAAAAGCAAAACGCGTTAGTAATGGATTACTACACTGATTTTCAGAGCAGTAAAGAAATTCCATACAATATAACTGCCTAGATTTTTAAGAAGGTTTAATGAACAGCTTTCAAGCCTTTTAGTGGGGTAGTATTGGTACACTTACTAAGCAAGTGTAGTAATCAGCAATCACTGTTTTAAGCTTTCACAGTTTAAAACTAAACTTATATAACTAACTAAGAAAGATGGTGGACAGATTAGTCTGATCCTAACAATTTATTTTCCATCCACCGGCCTTCAGTCATCCCGCGATCATGACGCTTGTAACAGAGCGTCGAAATATTTCGGCATCACCGTATCAGGCATCGTCTAAGCCAAACGGTAGGCATGTAGTCGATTTACTTTTATTCATTATTAAGTTCTGCAAGCGCGACTCAAGCACAAGGTGCTAAATTCGATTCCCAGGTCGGGAAAGTGTTACTGGGTTTTGCCGTCAGGAATTTTTCAGTAGCAGCCACGGAGTCTGGATTTGTGCCTAGTTGATGGGATAGCTCTCGCTCCCTATTACATGTGACTTAAACATAATTGGCGAAATGTGGGTGTACTATCAGGTACACATCTGCCTAACCATTCGGGGATTACAAGCGTGATGTTATGTTGTCTTTGGTAAGTTCTATAGTTACCGCCAGATAAGTAAAGGTCATTGATCTTTCCTTAATTTCTCTGCGTAGGTACCCCGACAATACATTATGAATCGTTTTTTATTACTAGAAAAAGTCAAGGATCACGATAAAGGTCGTTTCGGGACAAGTTTATGTCATTATTTCTGTTTTCGGAAATTATGTATTTGTCTAAATGTATGCGGGTTAATGACCTTTAATTCTTACTTATCTGGCGGAGACTATAGCTGCAGCACATACCTGCAAACCGGTCGCTCTCCCTCTGCTCGGCGTCGCTATGGAAGCTGTTGAACACAGTGATGAGACATTCTCGTACATTCTGTATCTTGCGCTCAGTTATAGCGAGCGACGTTATGAGACGCTTCAGCTCATCACGTTTGCTTATCTGTAACATTCGTAAGTTATTCAGTCCTTTTAATTAAAATAATTCATTTATTTGAATTTGGTTAAGAATCATTTTTATCAATCATCAACATCAAAAGTTACAAAGGACAGACCCAAATTTTTTTAGTCTGTATCATTTTCTCTCTATGACTTTTGACAATCCCATCATCCAACGTTGTCGAACCCCAAGCCCACCCGCCAGTCAGTCGCGACTGGCCACTGCAGCCTTTATGCAATATACTCAATTGATTGCGCAGCGCAACCAAGTGGGCCGCTACAAGGATGAAAGATCCAAGTAACTTTTAACGAAAAATAATACCGACTTTAAAAACACAATAAAAGTGAAAAATAACTTTAGTTTCAGAAGTCGATGGGTTTTTTTTTTTATCAAACAAACAAAAGTCACCGACACCAACCGAAAAGTTTTTTATTTTTTCCATTTTTAGGGAACTCTTCAATAATAGACGGCAAATCTGTCGCGATTGCAGCAATCGCTTGGATGTTTATTGTTTTTGTGTTCAATTGTATATCTCCCAAGATCAGCATCTGATCTTCACCAAATATGATGGGGCCACCGCGAAGTTATTTTTTTCCAAACAAAAAAGAACCATCGAAATCGGTTCACAATTGGCGAAAATATCGCTGGACATACATACAAAAAATTCAAACGAATTGATAACCTATATATATTGATAACTTAAAATGTCAACAACAACAACAACAATAATCACGGAAGATATCCCGTAAGTGACATTTTAAGTTTAGTTATGAACAGTGTTCTTATAACAGTGTTTGAATTGATAACCTCTTCCTTTTGGAAGTCGGTTAAAAACCACACATTCTCAGCTCCAACACTAAACAAAGAATATAAAAGCCACTCACAATAGCCTTATCAATAACGGCAATCTGCTTGGCCGCCTGCCTGTCGGGCACAGTACCGCCGGCCACGTCGAACATCCCGCGGCGTGACGTCACGTCGTCATGCAGCTCCCGCAGCGCGCGCACGCGGCCCTCAGCGCGCGCACGCTCGCACCGCAGCACGAGCAGCTCGCACATAGCGCCCGACATGTACTCCTGGCAATAGAACGTCACGTATGAGGATACGAACACGAACAGACTGTGCATTTTGATGTGAAACATCTAAAGGCGCGGGTAAACCAATAAAAAAAACAAATGAAAATCGCGTGGCGAGCGTCGCGACACATGTCGTGGCAAATCAAATGAAAAACGTGTTTGAAGCAGCATAAGATCTACATATTCGACACGGTTTACAACAAGTCAGCTGGTCTCGGGGCACAGAACGCTGGGTTACAATCTCGTGACTTCGAGTTCGATTCCAGCATAAGGACTTTCTTTGACTTTTTTTTAAGCATATTACTTTTACCAAATAATTTCGATGTTTCACATCTGCCAGGCGTCTCACGAAAGCTTTTTTTTTTGACTTGGTATCTCGCAGGCCTACCTATGAGGCTGGCTTCTGCTTAACCGGACTATCCTGTGGATGCCTTGAGAGTAAGGCCTTCTGCGAGGGGCATACAAGTTATAAACTCAGCCCCTGTGGGGCACCAGCCTCGGCTTAGGATGTCGCTGGAAACCTTTGCTGAATCTAAGTGAAATTATTTAGATGATTTAAAACTACTGGGTCAGCATCGCGGGCTGGCTCGAGAAAGGGTCGGGGGGGGGTGTCCTATTGTGCAACGTTCGACTGATCGCTAAATAGTCAACGTCTCCTCTCAAGTGGAAACGCACACAAAGGGTAAGATTCACAGACCGCGTTTTGACATCACTAAGCAGGTAAAGTAAGCGTTTCATACAAATGCGAACATTAATTAATTTCACATAAAATTCATATTCGTAGGACACGGTTTCTATTGTTAGCAAAGCTCAAAGTAATGTCGGTCAGATCGGTGAATCTTGTTCTAAAGCTTCGTTTAGAGTCTAAACGAAATATGTAGGTTCCCTTAGCCCGGCAGTGTACTATGAAAGAGAGCGAGAATACTTACATTAAGTTGTGTGAGTGAGACAGCGAGTTTCTTCTGCGTGTGCTGTGTGTGCACCTTGTTCTTGATCGCGTTGAGACCCAGCGTGCATAGAAGTGACGCTGTGTGCGCTAATACCCATTGAGGAGTTATCCTGTAGGATATCATGTTTTTGTTAAATTACCATAAAATCACGCCTAATTTCCTAAGGGTTAAGCAGAAATGTAACTTATAGATGTAATTATCTTTTAAGTGTCATGTAATAGGGGTGCGAGCTTATTGCCATCAACCGGGCACAAAAGCAGACTCCGTGGCTGCTACTGAGAAATTCCTGATGGAAAAACCCATTAACTGGGTTTTTCCATCAGGAATTTACCCGGAATCGAAACCCGGAGCTTATACTGCCTTGTTCTCGTTACACTCAGCAAGTGTCTGTGTTCCGGGTATATTACGGGCTTGTGTACTGAAAAAATCTAATTAGTCCGTCAGTTAGATTATCAAAAAATATTTGACCCGTATTTTTTCTTTTGTTACGTAAACCAAAATTGACGAAGATACAACGCTTTTAAAATTCTCAATATGTCACGCCTTGGTATAATTTTTAGTGCGTTCCGACGTCACGAGGCCTCCCCGTTTGCTCTCCCTCCTCCCTCCACTCCCTCAATATTCATTGATTTACAAAAACAAAAAATACGTGTCCATTATTTTCCAATGCTCTAACCGACGGACTAAATAGATTTGCAATTTATTGATGGTGGATACCAGCCTATTATAACTATTACTTGTACGATCATTCTTACTTATCTGGCGGAGACTATATACGTACATGAATCCGAAAATTCAGAGGTGTCTTGGGGTCGAACTTGAGACTTGGGAGTCCGATGGCCACACCACTAGGCTATCACTGTCTAAGGCCTGAATTCCTGCTAGGTTGATATCGGTCGCCTACGACACCGAGAAAAACATTAGCGAAATACGCGCGGCTGACGTCAGCGTCGCAGTATGGCTATATAGAACACAATGTATACTCGTAAGCGCGACCGAGTTACGCGACCGACGTCAGCGGAGCAGGAATTCAGGCCTAAATGGTGATGAATTGTAACTCGTCAGAGTTACAATTCATACAAGGAAGTAGGTGAGTTTACCGAACTCCTCACAGGAGTTGGGTATAACCGAACAATTTTCGAAGTGTTTTGAATATCCAGAATGATAATATAGAATTTTATTAAGTCTTACTTTTTAGTTTCGTTCGCGTCATGTGCAGCCGGCGCGTGTAGTGCGGCGGTGAGCGCGGCGCGACGCTCGCACAGCTGCGGCCACAGGGACCCGCCGCATTTCACCAGCGAGCTTATCTGCTCTTCTGTTAACACAAAACATTTCTATACTTGCTGCCAGTTAAGATCGCAATAGCGGACATCGCCCTTTCCCTAATAATGTCTTCGTACGAACCAAAACAAATGACACATGTATCGTTTTTCATTAGAAAAAATGTTGAAGACACGATAGATCTCTTAGTAGCCATGGCTTACTTGAATGAATTGTTTTATTTTTGAATTGTATTTTTTTTTGTTTTTACTATGGACACTGTTAACGTGCACAGCCTTGCTACATTGTTCTCACATAATATACCATATTAACATAAATGTTGTAACCAGGCTTCTAACAATATTTTGATTTAAAAGAGTGTCCATGGAGTTTCTTGCCCGTTCTTCTGAATAGAGATCTACGCTAGGGAATGGGCAACTACAGTACTTTTACAGTTTTTATGTCTTGTGACTGGGACTGTAGCTACATTTTATTTTCATCTTTGTTTAGACAATTCAAAAGTGCCTGTAACTAGCCTACTTGAAATAAATGCTTTGATTTTGATAACTTTATAAATGTAGGTAGGTCAATGACCGCTATTGCGATCTTAAATGGCAGCAATTTATAATTTGCAATAGATCAGCAATAGAAGAAAATATACACGTTCTCTTCGGTAGTTTGATGAACAACGAAGTCAAACCGACCGGCTGACATTTCCACTCAAATTCGTCTTTCATTCAGCTCGTGCTCATCGACAAACTTTGAATCATGTTCCGATCGGCTCGGGACAATTTGAACCAAACCGATCGACATAGGTGCAACGGCTGTGCCGAATCGACTGACCCGAACATGTGTGTAGCACACATCAGAAATACAAAAGTAGATCAGTAGAAGATGTGTTTTTTTTTTCATTTAAACACTATACCAAAGATACACAAACTCACTCCTTTTTCCCATTGGGTAGGCAAAAACCACAGAATGCCACCTGCAGCTAGGCTCCTAACATACTACTTATGCCTCTCCCACGCTCATACATCTGGTCATTTATTTATTTACTATAGCGGACGTGATGACATATATGACGTCAAGCGGTTTCACCCGCGTAGTTCCCGTTCCCGTGGGAGTACGGGAATAAAATTTAGCCTATGTTACTCAAGGTGAATGTAGCTTTCTAATGGTGAAAGAATTTTTGAAATCGGCGCTGTAGTTTTCGAGTTTATTCATTACAAACATACATACACACACACAAAAATACAAATCTTTCCTGTTTATAATATTATTATATAGTGTAGATTTATAGTTAATTAAAACGGTAAACACCAATTACAATAAACGCACACCGGTCATACACGCACACCGGTTGCGAGTACTACGTATAACGTACCTGACCTTTCTGAAGAACCTCACCAAGACACCAATATACTGACCCTATTGGTGAGGTTCTATGTTATTTTTTTTTTTTCTATTTTAGGAAAGCTTACAGACTAATAACATAATAGTAACAAGATTATATAACTAAATTGCTAATTACAAGCCTCCACAGATAGATACAAAAGAAAATATATTAGTTCCTTATTACAAAATAATCTAACACTATAGTACTGTCAAATTATTGACCAATTTCAAAGGTTGGTTGGTTTATTTAATTTAATTGTTTATAACTTAAGCTAACTTGTAAAATAAACGGTTCAAGAGCAAGAAGGTGCCTTCTGTACAAAAAATGGCTTTGCCAATAGTTTTCTTACGGTGCTTGTTTTGGTGCAGAATAGATCAATACCGGGCTCACAAGAAACTTCGTTAAAACTGCGACTGGCTCTTGGAAAGTATGCATTACGCTTATAATTAGTGTTCGCAAAAGGCACATGTAAGAGTGGTCGTTGTCGCAGTCCCATCTGATTAGTGCGTAACGTTAGTTTTGAAACAAGTTCAGGACAGTCGATTGAACCATTTGCGATATTAAGCAAGTAGCATACATCTCCAATATGACGTCTTTGGTCAAGTGGTAGAAAATGGTACCTCCTGCATCGGTGAGTGTAATCAACAGACACTTGCTTTGCCCTGTAATCAAGGTATTTAAGAAATTTTCTCTGGATGCCCTCAATACGAGACTTGTAGATCCCGTATTGAGGGTTCCAGACTTGTGATGCATACTGAAGGTGGCTACGTACGAACGAACAATACAGTACTTTGGTTTATCGATCTATGTATCCTTCCGCAATGCCACGCACACATCAGCCTTGCACAGCCTTGTAGATACCTTTTGTTAGTTGCCTTTCACTCACCCCAAAACGTGGAGCGTTAATGGACAAAATCCACCAAAATTAGCTTCAGTGGCTTTGCAGACCATAATGTTTTACCTAAAAAGATATGAATACTTCATCCAATGAGCCAATAGTGATAGCTGAGAGGAAGACTCACCAGAATCATTGAGGTCTCCGTTGCCGGCCTGCGGAGCGACGCTCACGGACAGAGCGGCGGGCTGACTGTTCTGGCGACGAGATGTCACCTTGTCTAGCTTATTCTTAAATGATACAAATAGATTTTTCTCAAAAATGGTATGTAATGTTGCCATAACATCTCTAAAAAGTATCCAGAAAGTGAACTCTACCGGAGACTTATTCACAACTGTCTAGTAAGAAGCGAGATTTTAAATTTGGAATCTCCTACTGTCCAGTAAGTAAGTATGTAATTTACTTACTGGACAGTAGGTCATCCTTTTTAGATCTGCTTAGAAAAAAAAAAACATAGTACCAGACACAGATTAGAGTTTAGTCATTGTTACATGGTTATAGGAGGGAGGGAGGCTCCAAATATATATCTATCTCTCTTTTTGGTATGACATTTTATGAGATACATATATTTTTGGAGCCTTAAACAGCCATTTTATAGTCTGTGACACTTAACGCGACGCAGAAAAAGTATGCACGTTGCGTTTTGTACTTAGCAATGTTGTAGAAGTATATAGTGTGGGATTTTATGTTTGTATTTAGTCATTTCAGTTTATAAATCATGTTGGATTAAAACTTTCATTTCTAAAATTTATTTATTTTCGAAAAAGGAATTAAAACAATGTATGCCATTTGCTTCTACTCCGTTCACCTATTATACCCATTTTTTTTTGGAAAGTGATAAAAAAGTCATTCTGTAGTAAGCCCACATTTTTTTTGCGAAGATCTCGTAGAACAAAAGTTGTCCAGTTTCATGGTCCGAGACAGAAGTTCTGCTTTCAGTACGTTACACCAATGTGTAACGTATTGAAAGCAGAACTTCTCATGTGGTGTATGTGCGTTTATTAATTTGTGCCATTGCAGTTACCTCCACATCCCCACAGTTTTCAACGCTGCACAGCGAGTCGGCGATGTTCCGCGCTTCCTCAAGGTTGTACTTCTTGGAGCGCAACTCTTCAGCTACTTGTTGCAGCAACCACGAGCGTCGTTGCGCGTCTTGGACCCGCCCGCGGGCTAGGTTGCGGTGTGATACTGAGAGGGTAACAAGGGTTTTTTTGTCTATTATTTATCTCACAGAGTAAATACTTGGTTGTATCAAACATTTTGGCTGAGTGTTGTGGTTGTGTAAAAACATGCGTTTAGTAATTCATCAGATAGCGAGAAGAAGCGCAACATCGTGCCTTTGCACAGGAGTGGGAGAAACCAGGCTAACAAATAAAACAAAAGAAGGTACTCATTTTGTTTGGTAAGCACAATACAAATGCTTTAAGAAGCCTAGCTTAGCCCGCTGATTGTTGCAACACACACAAATTGTATTCCTAGATACTCAATATTGAGCATAGAAGAATAAAGGACTTTCATTCCTTATTAAAAAACTGCTATCTACCTAATTTAGTTTGTCACTAACCTAACTAAATTAAGTCGATAAGGGTGGGCGCTCCACACATTTCGACGCGGATTTGGCTTTAGCCGGTCAGAAACACCTTTACCGATGCAAGCATGCGATTAAACTGAAAAAGATATCATTCGCTTCTTTCAGATGGAACGGTGGAACTCGACACATCACCTACCTGGCCTTTCCCCTACTATGAAGGGATAGGCTTCCAATCTAACCGGAGGCAGCTGAATACCAGTATGTTACATGGAGCGACTGCCTATCTGACCTCCGCAACCGTTAGTATTGGGTAACATGATACCAAGGGGTTCTAGGTTGTCAGACTTTCGGCCACTGAATACCTGTAACGACTGTCAAAGATCTTCAAATGACAGCCGGTGCGACTCAACACCGTGTCAATAAAATATAAACTGATCTTGTAATGATAAAAAGCAGTGCTTAGACTTACATCTGCTGGAAACTTTATCCACTAGCTGGTTCAACTCCTGCCTGGCTTGCAGGACTCTCGCCTCTGCATCTTCTACTCTCTCTCTTAGCTCAGTCTGTTGTTTCCAAAGTGACAGTTCTTCAGGCACGATCACACTCGGATCAGGCTGTAAAGACAATAAAAAGTCATTTATTCATATTAGGCTAAGATTTCGAAAATTTGGGAGGTTGTAAATGCACCCTTAACGAAGACAAGAGGCAATTACATTATATTTTACGTCATTCTGATTTCTTTTTTGTTCTGGACTATAGCTATTTTTTTTTTGGTCAAAATTCCAACTTAATCACTAGTTTTTTTTAAATACAAGTTATATAACAAACAAAAACAATGTTTTTAGTCCGTTACATTGAGTCCTACCGTAAAACGTGATTTTTTCACCAAATAAGTAGTCGTTTGCTAGCAATATTTGGTATCTTCATAATCAAACTATAAAACATTTATTTTCCAATTTCTAATTAGAGCAAAATCTAAATCAAATAAACCTTGCAGAAAGCATTCTTCTTCTGGCAGCGCTGGACATCATTGCAGAACACTTGCAGCCTCTTCTGCCTGATAGTCTCCTTGGGTTCCACATGCTCCATCAAACTGCGCCACACCATATAGTACTGGCCGCGGCACATTCTGGCAAAAATATATGAAAAAATGTTAAATCTTGGATGAGGTGACATAGAGGATTGGCATAAGGAAAGAGAGGCCTAGGTATACACGATGTTGATGAAAGAATAGTGGCGGTACTTTCATTCAAGCCCTAGGGGCCGCCTCCACGAGCGAGAGTCGCGGCGATATTACCGCCCTTGCCCATTGAGCTATTACTACTACGTATAGAGAAGGCAGCGCGAACTAAATCTGTGCAACAAGCGCGGCAGTGCGGGGCGCACGGGGGCGGCTAACCCCGTATACAGAGTGTAAAAGACCTCATCACGAAGCCTTCAACCAAGCATTCTGTACATCAAACTAAGTAACTTTACGCAAAAATTATTGCTGGGAAACAACTTTTTTTTTTTGGGGTGAAAAATCATGTTTTGTGGTAGAACTCAATGTAACGCACTCAAAACATTGTGCTGATGGATGGATTGAATAGTACGGGGGTCGTGGAGGTGTTTAAAGTAAAAATCTTTCATTAAAAACTTATATTTAAAAAAAAACTTGTCAAAATGTTGGAACTTTGACCCCGAATATCTCCGTAACTAGAAGGTTCCCAGGTATGGTGTAAAACAAAAAAATGATCGCAATGACGGGGAGAACAGGCCTTTCGGCTTCGTTAAGAGGTGTTTTACACCCTTTATATTTAGAGATGCTGTGGCTAGCAAGCGACTAAGTGAACTGCAGCCGGCCGACCGCAGTTGAACGGAGCACAGATTTAGTTCGCGCTGTCTTCTCTATATGTAGTAGTAATAGCTCAATGTCCTTGCCACGTTTTTCTATATACTCTTTTTTGGGCCGTATTTCGTATAGAAATACGTTGAATCACCGCGATTCTCTCGCTCGTGGAGGCGGGCCCTTATAGGCTGAGGCCCAACGAGCGTAATTTTTTTAACTGTGAGTCGCGTAAAATGAGTCGCTGAATTTACGGATAATTTTGCGTCGCCGTGTGGTACAAACCGGACTTTAGTAAGAAACCGAATGCAGCGTAAATTCCGTGACACACAGCTTAAAATAATTACACTCTTTTGGCCTCAGTCTAAAAGTTTTGCTTGCTCTAATAACCTACTTTTCATGATGTCGGGGTTTCTGATTAGTCTGCATGCCCTAAGGGCTTGTCGTATTGTTGGCCCTTTCATATTATGGAGTAAATTGTGTTGTGTAGGTTTATGTATAGTATAAGCATCATCATTCATCATCTGCCTAGCCTTTTCCCAACTACGTTGGGGTCGGCTTCCAGTCTAACCGGATGCAGCTAAATACCTGTATTTTACATGGAGAGACTGCCTATCTGACCTCCACAACCTAGTTAGTACTGGGTAATACGATACCCTTGGTAAGACTGGTTGTCAGACTTTTTGGGCCACTGACTCGCAACGACTGTCAAAAATATACAAATGACAGCCGGGACCAACAGCTTAACGTGCTTTCCGAGGCACGGAGGAAACTCGGTATGTAAGGGTGGTCATCCATCCCAGACCAAGCACGGCTTAACCTAAAGATCCACCCGAGCGGCTGTTGTATATTGTATTGTATAATGACTCCTACGTCAAAGCGCGTATTTTGCGTATGGGCTATAATCCACCACGCGGGCCCAGTGCGGATTGGTAGATGTCACATGTCTTCGAATTTTTGGTTCTAGGACATGCCGGTTTCCTCACGATGTTTTCCTTCACCGTTTTGAGAGCAGTGGTGATGAAATAAATTGCACAAAGTAATGCGCCTGTCTGGGTTCGAACCCATGACGTACTGTTCGTAAGTCGGGGCCGCCACCACTGGGCCACCGCTGCTATAGCCACGAGCTCCACGGTTTATGTATAAGCATCCGCTAATATTATAAAAGACTGCCCCGTTCGTCTAGTCGTCGCAAGCGCAACTGGTGAGGATAAATAAGATCCTGGGTTTATTTCCCTGGTCAGGCAAAGTGTTATTGTGATTTTTCCATCGGGATTTTCTCAGTACCAGGCCCAGAGTTTGATTTGTTCCTGGTTGATGGCAATACTCTGCCCCATTTACATGAGGCTTAAAAAAGACTATTAACGATATTTAAGGTGTACTACTCGTATTACGTACACCACTCTTAGGTTACCTTTCACACTTATCCAATTAACAAATTTGCATACAATTTGGGTTAACACTTAGAATACTTTTTATCACTGAAAAATGTTTTTATGGGATTATTAAAAAAATTATACAGGCAAGCCAAAGGCAAGCTAGTATTTTTATAAATTATGTTCCTACGAACCTAAACCTAACCTAATAGCAAAGTTGTTGTTTTACACATTATTGTGCGTTTATTCTGGTGTTTTTTACGAATGTGAATGTATGCTAGTAAGGTTTGTTATCACTATCACTACATATATTATAAAACAAAGTCTTCCGCCACGTCTGTCTGTCTGTCTGTTCGCGTTATACTTAAAAACTACGGCACCGATTTTCATGCTGTTTTCACCAATGGATAGAGTGGTTACTCTATCCATTGGTTATCCGCTCGAGGAAGGTTTTAGTATATAATTTGTCAAGTTTTCGTATACATTGGCTAAAAATATATTTGTTAGAGGTGTCGGAAAAAATAGGTCGCGATAACCGACATCCAGACGGGCGAAGCCGCGGGCATCAGCTAGTACATGATATTTATGATGGCTTTCTTAGAATTGCAGAATTATAAAAGTCTGTATTTCGCTGCTGAACATGACCTGGGCTCGATTCCCCGGTCTGGTAAATTGTTATTGTTTTTTCCACCCAGAACTTCTCAGTAGCAGCCACGGAGTCTGAATATGTGTCCAGTTGATGGCAATAGGCTCGCCCCTTATAACATAGGACTTAAACATAACTGGCGAAAAGTGGGTGTATTAATAGGTACACAGGTACACCTCTACCTAACCCTTCAGGGATTACAGGCGTGATGTTAGATATGTTACTATTATTTCAGAATAAGATAATGTAGAGGTGAAATCCCTCTAAGAATTAATTAGTTTTAAATCAACTACTTTTAAAAAATAGTAAGAATACAGAATAATATCAATTATTTAAATTAAAACATTGATTTTAAAAATAAAAATAAAATATTTATTTTAGAAGCTTACAAACAAAAACTGTTTATTAAAGAAATAATATTCAAAAAGATTTTCCCGTACCGGGAATCGAACCCGAGCCTCCTGGGTGAAAGCCAGGTATCCTAGCCACTAGACCATACGGGAGATGAAGACTTTACGCAAAATTGGAGTTCATAATCTCAACACCTATTTATTTACTACGCATATTTAAATTATTTACGAACAAAATATGTACACAGAAAAAAAGAAAAAAATAAAGGTCGTCAAAAAATTCATCCGCATCGCTGTCGAGTGCCCAGAAAGCTGCTTCTTTGGCCAAAAAAAGCCAAGTCTCTGAACACTTGAAGAGGTCACTAACCGCCTGGCGATATCCCGGACCCTAGGTGAGCAATCTGACCCCATGACCATGTTTAAATTTCAACCCCAAACGGCTCAAACATATTGCTACCAATTAAGTTATTGTATTTGCACCGTTTCAGTTTTTTCAGTACAATATGCAACAGCCGCCCCAGCACAGCACGCCGTGCTCGGAAACTGGGATGGCGCAAGGGTGTTGACCCAAGTTGCATCCCACACCAAAAAAGTCGAAAAACACTTCCACTACAAAATCGTACAGGACATCTTTCAGGATTCAAACAAAATATACTCAAAAATTAAAATACCGGCCAGAAAAATAATAATAATAAGGGGAATAACACCCTCAACGGGTAGGCAAATGTCAAAAAACAGGACCCTTATAGATTGTTTGTCTGTCTGTCTGTATGCCCCAGGCATTTTACTCCAAGACTATTGGCACCACAAACTTAAAATTTGGAGACTACGCGGTTTACAAGAGAGGAGAAATTATGATAAAAACAAAAACTAGGGGTGAAAAAACGTAAAAAGAAAATTTACTTAAATAAGATTTCATATTTAGTTTTTCAGATCAGGGACTTTTTGGTGAAACTACAGCAGTGACTTTGTTTTTCATAAACATGCTATGAAAACCGTTTTGGTGTTGAGTGTAAATGTAATTTATATAAAAATCTTGTGGCACAGTACTAACAGCATTTGTTTTCGAACTCCTCCAAAACAGCTTGACCAATTTTATGAATTTTTTTGTGTATATTTGGTAGGTCTGAGAATAGGTTGTATGTATAAAATTGAATAAAAATCTCTTTGGTTGCATCGTTTGTATCTGGCTGGTTTAAATATCAATAAATAACATTAAAGAAGAGTAAAAAAACACTTTCCCGCCATTTCAATCATTTTTTAATTGTTGTTCTGTATGTCAAAATGAGTGACTCTAAAGGCTGGACTCACACATTCTGAAAACTCCTCTCTGAATAAATTCAGATGGGAATTCATATTATTAATTAAGAAAGCCCGTAAATGCATACAATTTTGAGAAAATCATAATCTGAAAAAATCTGAATGAAATTGTATGCATTTACAGGCTTTCTTAATTCAAAATATAAACTCTGACTCTGAATTTTTAGAATGTGTGAGTCGAACCTAATGAAGAAATTCAATACATTCTGAAGTTTTGTTATAAATAAAAGGGAAAAAATATTACTTAAGTACTTACTTAAATTTAAATAATGAAAATATCCAATTAAAATTAAAGATTGGGGAACATGTGCTTACTTTTGTACACCTACCCGGGAAAAAAAAGGCAGACAGCAGCCTTTCTAGTCATATCATCCTTCACACAGTCCATCCATGACTTCTTAGGTCTTCCTCTACTCTTATAGCTATCCACATTCAAACTCTAAACTTTCTCATTGTCCTCATTCCTACGCTCAATGGATTACCACATATCCAATTACAATAACAAATAGGCAATTTGAATAACACAAAACAAAAAGCTTGTTGGCTAAAAAATATCTTTTGGTACCTCCAAACAAACAGCAGAAACAGGGTTTAATGTATCTTAGTAACTTACGGTTGTAATAGTAAAAAAAGCAATGTGCTATTAAGAAAATCTTTTTTTCTGGCCGGCTAGAGCTCTCGGCCGACTCTTTTATTTTAGGGTACGAAATGACTGATGTCCTTTTATTACTTTTTCACAAATTCAATAGTTGTATTAGCAAGGTTGGATGTTAATAGTGGCGTGCGGCGTACTTAATGGCCGAAACTACGGCAAGCCAGCCAAGGCAAGCAGTTCAAAAACCCTAACTTCATGAAGACTAGCAGGTTATAAGGGCAAGCCTAAATTTGTGTAAAAGTACCGCCACTAGTTATAGGTATACAAAGAGATTGAAAGACTCACTCGGCAAGTTTATCTACGGAAGGCACTTTATCCGGCGGACAACCCATTGACAGAAGCCATTCTGCGAACTTCTCAGGTACTTTATCAGCGCTCAATTTTTCTTCATTCATTTTATTCAGAATTACGTTTCTACAGTTATAATTGGTATTCTGCGGACAATTAACAATAGGCAACAACAACAAGCAACAGACGAATATTCAAATTTGACAGCAGACGGAGTATTATGATGCCTTATGGTCGACAGTTGACTTTGACAACGACAGTTTGTTGTGATCCATAGACAAATCCAACTGAAATTCTCGTTTTGCTGGGAGTAAAGTGCGCCACAAGCTCTAAAGCTACGCACTATGCTTCGTAGCAATATATTATGCGAATGCTCTCATTCTTCCAATTTGTCGGATTTTGATTCCAATTGTATTTTTTTTTTAATATTTTAAATATGTTGTTGTTGTTGTGTTGTTTGTGTTGTGTGTGTGTTGTGCCTATTGGACTTAGGCCTCCCCCAAGTGTCGCCTCATTGACCGGTCCCTTGCGACACGCATCCAGCGGATTCCTGCAACCTTTACCAGGTCATCGGTCCGCCTAGTGCGAGGTCTTCCAACGCAACGTCTTCGGGTTCGCGGTCGCATCTTATTTTATGTACCTACCTGCAACCTATGTAAATAATTATCTTAAAATAGTTTATTTTATTGAATATAATGAGGTGGGCAACTGGTGGAACTAATGGCGCTAGCACCGCATGAACCAAACACCGTCATTGGTTGAAAATCTGTCAATGTAATTTTATATTTCTAAATAGTTTGACCCATAGAGTAAAGTACGTTTGACCTCATTGGTCAGATTGGGTCTAAGCTATGGACGCGCCATCTACAATCAGCTTTGACCAGCTTTCCCCATTAAAACGAAAAATCTGTGTGACCTCTAGTGTGAACTACCCCTAACAAATTTCACAAGTGCCTAAAATAATAATGTGGAACTAGTGGTAGAAAAATTCAACACTAGTTACATTATTTTCAGATTCTTTCAAAATGGAACTAGTGATACTAAAAAAAACAACAGTAGTTCCGTCATGGAACTGTAAATCTTACTAGTGGAACTAGTGATAAAAAAAATTCAACACTAGTTCCATTATTTTCAGATTCTTTCAAAATGGAACTAGTGATTATAAAAACAACAGTAGTTCCATCATGGAACTGTTTATCTTACTAGTGGAACTGGTGATTAAAAAAATCAACACTAGTTCCATTATTTTCAGATGCTTTAAAAATGGAACTAGTGATTATAAAAAACAACACTAGTTCCATCATGGAACCGTTAATGGTACTAGTGACAATGAACCCTAAGCAGGCGCCAAAAAGCGTACCGGGGGGTAGAACAGTCTACTCATATATAATGTACTCTGCGAGTCTACTGGTGACACGTGTATGACGCGGCGTGTTTCGAACCGCCCTCGTAAAAAAGCCAGGCCATCTTAGACCTCTAATGTTCTGTATACAGCCTAACGTACCCAGTAAGTGACTTTTCCATTTTGTTCTTTTTGTTTTGTTCATTAAAGTAGTATGAAACTTAGCAAGGACTTTCACTCAGAGGTCCGAACCCTATGCCCGTCGGCTACACTGCCAATTTAAATATAAACAAAGCTTACAACTCAAAATAAAGCTGCTAAACACTTAAAATGCTATTCACTGTAGCTGCCAACCTATTATTTTTGCTACAATCCATTTTTATTATTTTTAAAACCATAAATCAGTGTAGTTTGTCGCCGCGTTAAATACATGCCCTTAATATATCACAAGACATGAATAAATAGACCTGCGCTCCACGCAGAAGCTTAACCAGCTCAACAAACTCTCGGTGCAACTAGTAGGTATTATTATTATCAGTATTTACTAGTACCTAGTCACTGCCGTCTCTACACGCTGCCGGATCCTGTTGTCCGCTGAGCACAAGCTATGCTAAGTAGATATTCAAATAATAGATTGGAGGAGGGCAAGAACTTGATGATGAATTATTAGCAATCAGCAACAGAAGTTCTGATAACTTAGTAGGTATCTAGCATCACCAAACCACCTTCACATAAAAAACCACGACGTTAAACCAGGACGTGAAATTCCTGTATTTCAATAGTCACAATCAAGAAATATCAAGACATATTTTAATCAGGCACAAATCTGATTTTGTGAAATAAATACATAAGTAATTACAATAATAAAATTAAATAAATTTCATAGGCATCGGTTTCTTCAATATTCCCTTGATGGGAGCGCCTTCGAGAGGCTGTTTCGGTGGCGGCGGGGCCTCCAATGGTGGTGCAATGCCCTCACGGGGAGAGGGCGCTGTTCGATTTCGCCAGAAAGCTCGTGGCATAAACGTATAGGTAGAATCGATTGCAGTAACTGCAACAAAAACATGGTAATTAGGTACTCATTGTAACAATATCTGCAACACCTGTTTACAACACATGGGAAGGCATACTAATCTTTTGTGGAACCCAATAAAGAAAGATTACAAGACATGTTGGCCTTGGATTATAAATTAGCAGAAAACTATATTAGTTCCTGTTTTACGGTTAAAAAGCGTGATTATTACTTACCTTTAGGCTTATGGTCAAACGGTTCGTTCATATAGAGGGCGCTTTGAGCCCTCGGTCCCGGCACCATATTGAGATAGAAGAACTCGTCGACCCCATGGCGGTTCGTTTCGATTTTGTTCTTCGCATGTAGTTGGCGCAGGCGGACTACCTTATCAAAGTTCTGCATGAAGGTTTTTGACGTGTTGTGAATGACTATGGTATCCAATACGCCTGCAATAAATAAGATCCATGTGGATGATATTACTTATGTGACGGTGCTATAAAACCAGATGGCAAAACATAATAAATAATTGAGTTTACATACGTAGTTGTGAACACCTCGCGATGATTGTCTCTTTATACCGATGCTTCCTAGTCATGGGGTTGCCAGTAAAGTTGATTTCCACTAAACTCACCAGCGTGCACAGGTTATCAGCAACAGTCTGAAGTGCATACAAGCATTATTAACCATCAGACACTTCGGGTTTCGTAAAATTATGAAACTAATTATCTAAATTCGTAAACTTGAAGTTTGTTTTTATAAATAGCACATAGCATAAGCGCAATTAGTCTATATTCTTATAGCAAGAAAGAAAGTGTTTGATGGGATGACGAGTAATAGAAGTATGGAAGAGGAAGTTCTATGCTGCGCGACCCCAAATAAATTGGGATAAGGGCAAGAGAATGTTGATGATGTTTCCACTACTGCCACACAGGCTACCTCGACAGGAAGTGGGCCCAGTGGGGACTCAAAGATGGCACATGTCTTTGAAGCAGTGGTGATGTAACAAATAATTGATAAGGAACAGTGATGCCACACGATTCGGTGGCGGTACGTTGCGATGCCTTAGCGCCGAGTGGTGGCGAAATTTCGTACTACATAAAAGTCAATATGGCATGCCACATGTGCTTGTCACGGCCAAAGTCAGGGTCGTAACCACTAAGCCATCAGTGTTCTGTATTTACACCCTTTAGGCACTTAAAGTCTACTTTACCAAAAATACCACTTTACCAATATGACCACTTTTTCATAATGACGATTTCGTTTCACAAAATGATCTCTTTACCAAAATAACCACTTTTTCATACTGACCACCGCCTCCACAATGCACATAATACACGTTATGGCCTATGCCAATTGCCAACAGGTATGACTTAAGTTAATGCACGTGCTAGATATTCCAGTCGCAAATTCTCATTGATTCAGATACTTACTTGATAATCATGAAGCAAATTCTTTTTTGCTATGAGCACCTCTAGGCGTCTGAGAGGCTTCACCCATGACATGTCCGACAGTTTGTTCTCGGATACATCTAATATTCTCAGGGAAGCCTGGAAATCAAACCATAGCATTATAACATCACGCCTGTAATCCTCGAATGGTAAGACTGAGGTGTGGTTCATACGTACGAACCCTTAGAAGACAACTTAATAATAGGTGAACTGTGGGTGTACAGTCACGACAACTTTTAAAAGTGTTTTTTTCCTACTATTCTGATTAAAATTTCATGTTGTGACGAACATTCTCCAAGTAATAATCGTTTTTTATCGCGAAAATTTTAGGAAAGTGTAATATTCGTGCTAGTGACTGTACTACAGCGCACACTGATTGGTTGGCCACTTGTAGTGAGTGCGGTAGTCCTTACCCACATTTCACCTGTTATGTTTAAGTCCCATTTAATTTAGTTTTAATTTAGTCACCAACTGGGCTTGAGGTCAGGCTCCGTGCTGTTACTGAGAATGTGATAGCAAAATCCAACAACAATAAAGTGTCCGGGAAATCGAACCACGAACAGCAATTACTGACTAGACCAATGAGGCAGCAAAGCAGGTTTTACAAAAATTTATAAAGGAAATCGTATTGCATTTTGTTTTGGTAAGACATCATCATCAACTGAAGACTGAAGTGGCAGTGGGCAGGGCACATTGCTCGCAGAACGGATGGCCGATGGGGCCGAAAAGTTCTGGGGTGGCGACCGCGAACCGGAAGACGTTGCGTTGGAAGACCTCCCACTAGGTGGATCGATGACCTGTAGGCTAATTCACGTAACTAAAGAAGTGCTGTTGCAGCGCAGTTGCAGTTAAGTTCCGATCAAAACAAGGTTTTTCGTATTCTCTATCGCTGTCAGACACGCTCGCGTCAAGTTCGCGTCGCGCCAGTGAAATAACGGCATTCTATTGTTGCGCGTCTTTGGTGCAAGCTTCGAAACGCAACATGATCTGTATTCTACTAAGTAAGAAAAAGCACTAAAATCTGTGGGGTATTATTTCAATATTTTAATAACGTCATATTCATTGAAATGTACTCGATTCAATTCGATTATTTAGTGAATAATATTTTTTCTCTCATGTGGCCACACCATAAGTAAGTTTGGTAGAGTTTGGTTGTCGTACAGTTGACAGCTTACGCGCAGTTCAAAGATTTCAAAAATACCGTTTACTCGAACTTACTACAAATTCATCGGCGCGTCATAAAATTACGTGAATTAACCCTCTGGTGAAGGTTGCGGGAATCCTTGGGATGCGAGTCGCACGGGACCGGTCAATGTGGCGATACTTGGGGGAGGCCTATGTCCAGCAGTAGACGTCTTTCGGCTGAAGTGATGATGAAGACATCATCATCAACAGCCCGACTTCACCCACTCCTGGGTATAGACCTCTCTTTGCAAATCTACACGCTTCTATGCCAGCCTCATCTTGATCCAGGTTTTACCCAATATGGCAACAATGTAGTCTGCCCGTCAACACTGAGAAGTGTTACTGTGAATTCATACTTACACCAATAAAGATGACGGTCCTTGGATCAAAGCATAGGGAGTCTGGACTGTCCAAATTCTGCTTTTCTATATGCAATTCTTCCAAATACTTCAACCCTTCCAAATTTTCTACTACGCTGATCTTATTGTTGCCCAGGTAAAGCTTTTTTAAACGATGCATTGCGCCTAAACCTTCTAGTTTGGTAATTTTGTTCCATTGTAAGTGTAGATGGGTGACGTTATAAAAAAATTCTAGGTTTTCTATTTTTGCTAGCTGATTATTGTGATAGTAGGCGTATACTAAGTGGTTTGGATTCTTAGGGACAGGCTGTGAAAAAGGTATAAAAACATTAATATAGGACACAACAACAACAACACAACAACAACCACCAACAACCGCAACAACCCAACAACCCCGACAACTCCTTTAAACCGTAAAGTCACGAATGTGCCAATAACAAAACTCAATAACATAAACCATCAAATGAGCCGAAAGTGTGGAGGAACATGCGGCCAATTGAATATTATAGCCATCACTCAATAGGATAATGCGATACTTACAATTTTAGTAATTCCTTTCTCATGCATAAACAAATGTGTTTGTTTTTTGAAAACTTCTGAGGTTTTTTGACGTAATAGTGTTTTTGCTTGCTTACGCAGTTTTACTTCGGTTTCTTTTAAATCGGTTAGTTTTGGTGTTTTATTCATGATAAACAATCTGTTTAAAAATACATTTTTCTAAAGTAAATATCTTCTCGTAACTGTGGAATAATCGAAATCGATCAAACTTTGAAAATGGCGCTTGGAAGTCATAAGTTGTTTTTTTTATTGTGTCAATCGGTTATCACGTTCGGATAGTTTTTACATGGTTTTTACCCACAAAAAGTCATTATTATTGTTGCCAGTTTTTGTTTATGCTTAAGATTTTGTATTACGTAAATTATTAAGCATTTACACTGACTTAGGGGATATCTTCTGTGATTTTTCATTATTTTGAGCTCCCGATATTTCGACGATGTTGCAAGCTCCATGATGGCGGGATGACTACAGATATTAGGGAATAGTTATAGATAAACAGAGCATCGAAAAACGGCCATTTTTTTGGAACTGTTTTTTTGTTTTTATTTATTTATAGTTTTGATACCATTTATACAAATAATCCTTCTACGAGAAAGGCTTAGCAGTAAACTACTGAATAGTTAATGGTATTAAAATTTAATTTAAAAAAACGTGTGCGTCTCGGGACGCTAGACAGACGTGATAAGCTATCTTAAACTAATCTAAGTTGAACTATTTAATATTGATTTAAAAATAAACAAAATAGTGGTGTTCGTTCAGATTTTGACCACGCGACAAGAACCTTGTATAGCCAAAAGATCCGTAAAATACTATAATATAGAAAACAAACGTGGCGTTAGTTCAAATTTTGGCCACACGCCAAAAGATCCTTGTACAGTCAAAAGATCCATTATAACACTTTAGTATACACAACAAATCAAACACTTAAGTTTTTTCACTTTCACCATTAGAAAGCCACGTCTTTACTGAGTAACATAGGCTAAATTTTATCTCCGTACTCCCACGGGAACAGGAACTACGCGGGTGAAACTACGTGACGTCCGCTAGTTCCAAATAAACTCAATTTTATCAAATAAATGAATATGATATAAAACTTCGATCTTCTATCTTTTACTAAAAGGCAGTGTGAGAAAAGAACGGCTATAGCTATGAACTAAGTTATAGATGTCAAATTAGTTTATGCCTTGCGCTTCACCGTGTTTTTAGTCGACATGTTTTTACCTGCACCCTTCATTTGTATAGAAATATTAGTTCCAACTAAATTTGACAGCTCTAAATTACATTCGTCTCTTTCTCGTTTTATTAGAGAGAAAAAGATAGCAATAGCCTAAATTAAGTTTAGTTTGTGCACAACAGAATCGACACCAATGGTGCCGATTCTCTTGTACGCTGAACTAACCTAAACTAAAACTAAAATTTCTTATTTTTAGTTAGTTGGTTTTGTTAAGTTATTCTGAAAACAAGATTCTCTAAACTTAGATAAAGTTTTGACACATTTAAATTTGAGTTTGACAGTCACCAAATTGAGTAAACCATAGACTAAGATTGCACTAGACCATGGACAACAGCTGAATGAAAGTGAACGAAAATGATCTGAATTGCAAAAAAAAGCCTGAGTAATGACACTAATGACTGACACTTTCAGTCAATATCTGACAGTGACATGACATTGTCAAGTATTGGTTTACTTTTTTTCCGGTGTGTTCGCTTTATTATCCTTGATGTTTGGAAAAGGTTTGTTCGTTTTAACTAGTAATAAGTTACACATAAATAAAAAACGATTTTTTTCAAAATTGGAGGTCTGTTAGATATGTATTTTATAATAAGAACGAACAGTTCTTTTTTGCGATGTCTGTACACATATTTTCCTGGTTAGAATATTTGATTAATAAAAAAACTATTTTCGGCCAAGTCCTTAAAATTGAATTTTTGTTTCCTTGAAACCTCAAACAAACAAAAAAACAACCAAATTTATAAATAATGAATCAATCAACCGATAGGTTAAAAAAAAAAAAAAAACGAATCTCCTCTGCCATGGGCACTTTCTACGACCATACCCTGCTTTGAATTATGAACTGTCAAATCCTATGATTTCTTCAATCGTTTTTGTTTATCGTTATTAATTGCCGCAATTATTGTAATATTGCCTAAATTAGCGCGTTAAATTGTAAAAATAGGGGAGTTCATTAGTTTCCTAAGGAAAGCAAACTCAAAAAACAATGGAAGTCTGCCTTACGCATTAAAAAAGTCAAGGAGTGTCTAGCGCACGATTGTGGAGTGCATTTCATAGCATACAGGTGAGATAACACAGTAACATCACATACTTTTATGCATTTCTTACAAATTTGTGTCATTCTTGGTAAGTAATAAAAAAGTTAACTTATGTGGTTTCGTTATTATTTCAGAAGCCAAGTTCCATAAAAAGACAGCTGTACCATGGGTATTCTGTTTCACTGAAGCTAAACCAGAAAATCCAGCCGCCCTCGAACGACAGCATCGTTATGAGAAAAAGGGCAGAAAAAACTATTTCAGGAAAGTTTTGAAGTAGAACCGCAACCTTCAACCAGTAGTGTTACTTCCATGTATACAACAGCAAACATTAAGCATTAGAAATAGGTCTCGAAGAAGAAGTAAACACATTAAACAACAGTGAACAAGCATGTGTACAGTGCACCTAAGTTTTTATCTAAAAGTATTCAAATTGACCATGAGTATGTCTACGGGTCTATTGATAGATACAAAGAGGATGATAAATCCATAAAGTTTTACACAGGTTTCGAATCCTATAAAAAAATTCAGTTAGTTTACTCAACTCTTTAAGTGTAATGGTATATCTAATTTTGGAGAGTGTATTATGAAGGATATTAAATAAAAGAATACTTTTAATTCTGCCTTTTTACTATTTTCAAATAGTCCTTATACGTAAATGTAGGTATTTATTTAGAATTGCTGGTTCTAAATGATGTACAACGTACATAAAAGTTAATTAAATGAGTTAACGTTTCATTAAAATATGCATCATCTCGCCTTCATGTTCTTTCCTTAAAAGTGTAAATGACTAAATTACAGTATTATTTGCGAGAGCAATATAGCTGTCCTTGTTTGCTTTACACTGGTCTCGTAAATAGGTGTAAATGCCATCAGAGGTAAAGCAGGCGGTCAAAAGATGGCGATATTCATATAAATGCTGTCCTTTACGCTGAGTGTTACAGCTGAAAACAAATAACGAAAATATATATTCAGAAGCTTTTTAGAGTATAATGTGATCAGATGAAACAGTATTTTATTTATGATCACTGTTAGTATGGAGAGCTTTCTAAAAATTTGACCAACAAATGTATTCATGTAGGTACCTATGAAAATATTCTTGGATTGCCTGTGGTGATGGGAAGTGGAGAATCCGCATTTATATCAGTGAATGTATCACAGGGTGGACACAGGTATACGATGTCTTGACCGTTGCAGTCGGCACCAAAGTTCTGGTTTCGATCATACGCTTCTAATCTATAAATTAAAACAAGATAATTAGCCAAAGAACACAAAAAAAGAATTCTAACCTCAAATATTTTTATTCTTTCTTGAAAGTTTCTAAAAAATAGTTATTTCATAATAGACACAGAACCTGGAAGTGGCTTTAAGTATGAGAAGTGAATTTATCCACTTCTTTTCCAACTAATAATGTAGCAAATGCAATACATGTTCAGTACAAAAATCCTTTGGTAAGTTTTCATGAATGCATTTTGTTTGTATCCTATCATAATAAAATAACACTAAATTTACCTTTCTGCCGAATCGACAACAGCTGCAATCACATGTACTTCCTTAATGAACTCAAAATCATCCAAACTTTTATGAAATACGAGAGAAATGTGCTTTGTAAATTTTAGTTCATGACAACTAATTTTATTCCACACCTTTTTAATCGCGATTAAAAATAGTCTGATTTAGTTTGACTATCTAAATTTTAGGTGAAAAACGTCAATTTCAGAATAGCAAAATTGCCATTTTCACCAAATTGAATAACTTAGTGCTGTCAAACTATAATCTGTTTAAGTCATGTCACTTTAATCAAAATCAGAATAGGAAACGTCGTTTGACAGGAACAAACTAAATTTTAGTGATTTTTAGTCTAGTTTAGAGATATTTGTGACAAGAGAATCGGCACCAATGGTGCCGATTCTCTTGTACACCGAACTAACCTAAACTAAAACTAAAATTTCTTATTTTTAGTTAGTTGGTTTTGTTAAGTTATTCTGAAAACGAGATTCTCTAAACTTAGATAAAGTTTTGACACATTTAAATTTGAGTTTGACAGTCACCAAATTGAGTAAACCATAGACTAAGATTGCACTAGACCATGGACAACAGCTGAATGAAAGTGAACGAAAATGATCTGAATTGCAAAAAAAAGCCAGAGTAATGACACTTATGACTGACACTTTCAGTCAATATCTGACAGTGACATGACATTGTCAAGTATTGGTTTACTTTTTTTCCGGTGTGTTCGCTTTATTATCCTTGATGTTTAGAAAAGGTTTGTTCATTTTAACTAGTAATAAGTTACACTTAAATAAAAAACGATATTTCTCAAAATTGGAGGTCTGTTAAATATGTATTTTATAATAAGAACGAACAGTTCTTTTTTGCGATGTCTATACACATATTTTCCTGGTTAGAATATTTGATTAATAAAAAAACTATTTTCGGCCATGTCCTTTGGATTGAATTTTTGTTTGCTTGAAACCTCAAACAAACAAAAAATCAACCAAATTTATAAATAATGAATCAATCAACCGATAGGTTAAAAAAAATAATAATAAACTAAACTCCTCTGTCATGGGCACTTTCTACGACCATACCCTGCTTTGAAATAAGAACTGTCAAATCCTATGGATTTCTTCAATCGTTTTTGTTTATCGTTATTAATTGCCGTAATTATTGTAATAATGCCTTAATGTAGCGCGTTAAATTGTAAAAATAGGGGAGTTCATTAGTTTCCTAAGGAAAGCATACTCAAAAAACAATGGGAGTCTGCCTTACGCATTAAAAAAGTCAAGGAGTGTTTACCGCACGATTGTGGAGTGCATTTCATAGTATACAGGTGAGATAACACAGTCACATCACATACTTTTATGCATTACTTACTAATTTGTGTCATTCTTGGTAAGTAATAAAAAAGTTAACTTATGTGGTTTCGTTATTATTTCAGAAGCCAAGTTCCATAAAAAGACAGCTGTACCATGGGTATTCTGTTTCACTGAAGCTAAACCAGAAAATCCAGCCGCCCTCGAACGACAGCACCGTTATGAGAAAAAGGGCAGAAAAAACTATTTCAGGAAAGTTTTGAAGTAGAACCGCAAGTAGAACCGCAACCTTCAACCAGTAGTGTTACTTCCATGTATACAACAGCAAACATTAAGCATTAGAAATAGGTCTCGAAGAAGAAGTAAACACATTAAACAACAGTGAACAAGCATGTGTACAGTGCACCTAAGTTTTTATCTAAAAGTATTCAAATTGACCATGAGTATGTCTACGGGTATATTAATAGATACAAAGAGGATGATAAATCCATAAAGTTTTACACAGGTTTCGAATCCTATAAAAAAATTCAGTTAGTTTACTCAACTCTTAAGTGTAATGGTATATCTAATTTTGGAGTGTATTATGAAGGATATTAAATAAAAGAGTACTTTTAATTCTGCCTTTTTACTATTTTCAAATAGTCCTTATATGTAAATGTAGGTATTTATTTAGAATTGCTGGTTCTAAATGATGTACAATGTACATAAAAGTTAATTAAATGAGTTAACGTTTCATTAAAATATGCATCATCTCGCCTTCATGTTCTTTCCTTAAAAGTATAAATGACTAAATTACAGTATTATTTGCGGGAGCAATATAGCTGTCCTTGTTTGCTTTACACTGGTCTCGTAAATAGGTGTAAATGCCATTAGACGTAAAGCAGGCGGTCAAAAGATGGCAATATTCATACAGCTGAAAACAAATAACGAAAATATATATTCAGAAGCTTTTTATAGTATACTGTGATCAGACGAAATAGTATTTTATTTATGATCAGTTAGTATGGAGAGCTTTCTAAAAATTTGACCAACAAATGTATTCATGTAGGTACCTATGAAAATATTCTTGGATTGCCTGTGTGGTGATGGGAAGTGGAGAATCCGCATTTATATCACTAAATGTATCACAGGGTGGACACAGGTATACGATGTCTTGACCATTGCAGTCGGCACCAAAGTTCTGGTTTCGATCATACGCTTCTAATCTATAAATTAAAACAAGATAATTAGCCAAAGAACACAAAAAAAGAATTCTAACCTCAAATATTTTTATTCTTTCTTGAAAGTTTCTAAAAAACAGTTATTTCTTAATAGACACAGAACCTGGAAGTGGCTTTAAGTATGAGAAGTGAATTTATCCACTTCTTTTCCAACTAATAATGTAGCAAATGCAATACATGTTCAGTACAAAAATCCTTTGGTAAGTTTTCATGAATGCATTTTGTTTGTATCCTATCATAATAAAATAACACTAAATTTACCTTTCTGCCGAATCGACAACAGGTCCAATCACATGTGCTTCCTTATTGAACTCAGAATCATCCAAACTTCTAAGAAATACGAGAGAAATGTGCTTTGTAAATTTTAGTTCATGACAACTAATTTTATTCCACACCTTTTTAATCGCGATTAAAAATAGTCTGATTTAGTTTGACTATCTAAATTTTAGGTGAAAAACGTCAATTTCAGAATAGCAAAATTGCCATTTTCACCAAATTGAATAACTTAGTGCTGTCAAACTATAATCTGTTTAAGTCATGTCACTTTAATCAAAATCAGAATAGGAAACGTCGTTTGACAGGAACAAACTAAATTTTAGTGATTTTTAGTCTAGTTTAGAGATATTTGTGACAAGAGAATCGGCACCAATGGTGCCGATTCTCTTGTACACCGAACTAACCTAAACTTAAACTAAAATTTCTTATTTTTAGTTAGTTGGTTTTGTTAAGTTATTCTGAAAACAAGATTCTCTAAACTTATATAAAGTTTTGACACATTTAAATTTGAGTTTGACAGTCACCAAATTGAGTAAACCATAGACTAAGATTGCACTAGACCATGGACAACAGCTGAATGAAAGTGAACGAAAATGATCTGAATTTCAAAAAAAAGCCTGAGTAATGACACTAATGACTGACACTTTCAGTCAATATCTGACAGTGACATGACATTGTCAAGTATTGTTTTACTTTTTTTTCCGGTGTGTTCGCTTTATTATCCTTGATGTTTGGAAAAGGTTTGTTCGTTTTAACTAGTAATAAGTTACACTTAAATAAAAAACGATTTTTCTCAAAATTTGAGGTCTGTTAGATATGTATTTTATAATAAGAACGAACAGTTCTTTTTTGCGATGTCTATACACATATTTTCCCGGTTAGAATATTTGATTAATAAAAAAACTATTTTCGGCCATGTCCTTTGGATTGAATTTTTGTTTGCTTGAAACCTCAAACAAACAAAAAAAACAACCAAATTTATAAATAATGAAACAATCAACCGATAGGTTAAAAAAAAAAACTAAACTCCTCTGCCATAGGCACTTTCTACGACCATACCCTGCTTTGAAATAAGAACTGTCAAATCCTATTGATTTCTTCAATCGTTTTTGTTTATCGTTATTAATTGCCGCAATTATTGTAATATTGCCTAAATTAGCGCGTTAAATTGTAAAAATAGGGGAGTTCATTAGTTTCCTAAGGAAAGCAAACTCAAAAAACAATGGAAGTCTGCCTTACGCATTAAAAAAGTCAAGGAGTGTCTAGCGCACGATTGTGGAGTGCATTTCATAGTATACAGGTGAGATAACACAGTAACATCACATACTTTTATGCATTACTTACAAATTTGTGTCATTCTTTGTAAATAATAAAAAAGTTAACCTAAGTGGTTTCGTTATTATTTCAGAAGCCAAGTTCCATAAAAAGACAGCTGTACCATGGGTATTCTGTTTCACTGAAGCTAAACCAGAAAATCCAGCCGCCCTCGAACGACAGCATCGTTATGAGAAAAAGGGCAGAAAAAGCTATTTCAGGAAAGTTTTGAAGTAGAACCGCAACCTTCAACCAGTAGTGTTACTTCCATGTATACAACAGCAAACATTAAGCATTAGAAATAGGTCTTGAAGAAGAAGTAAACACAACAACAGTGAACAAGCATGTGTACAGTGCACCTAAGTTTTATCTAAAAGTATTCAAATTGACCACGAGTATGTCTACGGGTCTATTAATAGATACAAAGAGGATGATAAATCCATAAAGTTTTACACAGGTTTCGAATCCTATAAAAAAATTCAGTTAGTTTACTCAACTCTTAAGTGTAATGGTATATCTAATTTTGGAGAGTGTATTATGAAGGATATTAAATAAAATAATACTTTTAATTCTGCCTTTTTACTATTTTCAAATAGTCCTTATATGTAAATGTAGGTATTTATTTAGAATTGCTGGTTCTAAATGATGTACAACGTACATAAAAGTTAATTAAATGAGTTAACGTTTCATTAAAATATGCATCATCTCGCCTTCATGTTCTTTCCTTAAAAGTGTAAATGACTAAATTACAATATTGTTTGCGGGAGCAATATAGCTGTCCTTGTTTGCTTTACACTGGTCTCGTAAATAGGTGTAAATGCCATCAGAGGTAAAGCAGGCGGTCAAAAGATGGCGATATTCATATAAATGCTGTCCTTTACGCTGAGTGTTACAGCTGAAAACAAATAACGAAAATATATATTCAGAAGCTTTTTAGAGTATACTGTGATCAGATGAAACAGTATTTAATTTATGATCACTGTTAGTATGGAGAGCTTTCTAAAAATTTGACCAACAAATGTATTCATGTACCTATGAAAATATTCTTGGATTGCCTGTGGTGATGGGAAGTGGAGAATCCGCATTTATATCACTGAATGTATCACAGGGTGGACACAGGTATACGATGTCTTGACCGTTGCAGTCGGCACCAAAGTTCTGGTTTCGAACATACGCTTCTAATCTATAAATTAAAACAAGATAATTAGCCAAAGAACACAAAAAAGAATTCTAACCTCAAATATTTTTATTCTTTCTTGAAAGTTTCTAAAAAATAGTTATTTCTTATTAGACACAGAACCTGGAAGTGGCTTTAAGTATGAGAAGTGAATTTATCCACTTCTTTTCCAACTAATAATGTAGCAAATGCAATACATGTTCAGTACAAAAATCCTTTGGTAAGTTTTCATGAATGCATTTTGTTTGTATCCTATCATAATAAAATAACACTAAATTTACCTTTCTGCCGAATCGACAACAGCTGCAATCACATGTGCTTCCCTAATGAACTCATAATCATCCAAACTTTTATGAAATAGGTACGAGAGAAATGTGCTTTGTAAATTTTAGTTCATGACAACTAATTTAATTCCACACCTTTTTAATCGCGATTAAAAATAGTCTGATTTAGTTTGACTATCTAAATTTTAGGTGAAAAACGTCAATTTCAGAATAGCAAAATTGCCATTTTCACCAAATTGAATAACTTAGTGCTGTCAAACTATAATCTGTTTAAGTCATGTCACTTTAATCAAAATCAGAATGGGAAACGTCGTTTGACAGGAACAAACTAAATTTTAGTGATTTTTAGTCTAGTTTAGAGATATTTGTGACAAGAGAATCGGCACCAATGTCAGACTTTTACTGACTAAAACCCATCCATGTTCCTTCATCGCCCTTTATGTTCCGGGGCCATGCAAGTATCCTTTCAAACAGTCCCGGCTTTTATAAATAAATAAAGGACCACCGTTTACGGAAAGAAGTGATTTAACGCGCGATTTTACAGCGTTAATTGCGGCGGAGCCCGCCGATGACATCGCAGCGTTGCGGCCAGGTTCATGGAGAAGCGGCGTGTCAACGCCCGATCGTAGCGATAACCGCAACAGAGCACGCGGGGTCGCACGTGCCGCGTCACGCCTGGCGTCTTCGTAGGGGCTCATTTACGGAGACGTTCAAAAATATGGCGTGTATGAGAGCGTTGCGTTATGAATCTGTTGTAGAACCTCTTATCTTTTAAAGTATCAATTACATCCTACATAAAAAGAAAGATCAGATCGGATTACGAGACATGCTAGGTGTGTCCTTGGATTATTAATCAGCAGAAAACGATTAGATCCTGTTATAAGGTTAAAAGGCGTGATTACTTACCTATAAGCTTCTTGTGACAGGGTTCAGTTATAGGGAGGGCGCTGTGAGCGCTCGGTCCCGCCAGCATATTATTGATATTATGGAAGAACTCATTGACCTCCTTGCGGGTAGTCTGGGTTTTGTCCTCCTCATTTATTTGACGTACTCGTGGTACACTGTCAAACTTCTGCATTAATGTGTCAGGAATTACTATGTTGTCCAGCACGCATTTGAGGCCCGACGCGAAGCGGAGGGCCGTGAACCACACGAGTTTAGTAATCTGTACTTACCCTTTTTTTTTTTCGGATGGGAAATCATCAAATGTCTCCTCCCGCTCTGGGCGGAGCAGGAGGGAGTGTCAGACTTTTACTAACTAAAATCCATCCATGTTCCTTCATCGCCCTTTGTGTTCCGGGGCCACGGTATCTCTTTCGAACAGTCCCGCAGCCCCGGCAGGCATCGTCCCTAGCGGACCTCTTCCTTTTGCTGACTCTCTTTGAGGCGCGCGTGGAACACGAACGCGCCGTCGACACAGCCTGTCGTCATGAGACGGACCGACGGCGAGCTAGCCCATAGCCCACCGTCCACAGGCCCGCGCCTACGGTGGCGCCCGGGGCGTCTCCCGCGGCGGCCGGGACGTGAGGTTCTCTCCCTCTCACGTTCCGCCACCTCCTTCTCTAGAATTACTGCTTCGCAGAAGGAGGTGACGGCGTCCCATTCCGTCTCACTCCGGAGACCATGGCTTGAACCAGGGCCGGACGCGAGAGGTCGCCGCCGCCGATCGCCGCTTCGAGGACACGGCGGTGCTCCGCCCACGCGGGGCACACCTCCACCGTGTCCTCCGGTCGATCCTCTCAGTGAAAACACCCGCGCGTTTCCTCCGCCCGATTCGGTGCAGGAACCTCCCGAAACAACCGTGTCCGGTGAGGACCTGCGTCAGGCGGAAGGTGAGGACGCCTTGGCATCTCTCAAGCCACTCCTCAAAGAGGGAACTTATCGCCACTATTGTGGCGTGCCCTGCATGGGGTTGCGACAGTCGCTCTCTCCAGGTCGCCATGAGATCACGCCGGAAGTCTGTCCGCTGCGTGACAATTTGCCGCAGCAGCGGAGTTTCCCCCCCCACGTAGAGCCGGCAGGAGGCGGTTGGCCCCCCCAGGTTGGGCAAGAGCCGCCTGAAGGCAGCCCCGGTCCGTTCCAGCTTGGGGGTCAAACGTCGGAAGTGCTCGACGAAGTTCCACTGACTGTCGAGGACGAGTCCTAGGTACTTCAAAGTCGACTCCACGCCGATGGATACCCCTCCTACCGTGATTAAGGATCCCGGAGGTGGCGCATTCCGAGGTCCATGAAAGCACATGGCCTCGGACTTGTGCAATGCCACCTAGAGACCCAGTTGCCGAATCCTCTCAACGACTATCGCAACCCCGCGTGTCATCGTTTTGGCCGCCGCCTCGTGCTACCTCCCCTGTGCCAGCACCAGCGTGTCGTCAGAGATACACCGATAGGGAGGTCGGCGCGCAGCACCCAGTCGTACCCGATGTTCCACAAGAACGGCCCTAGAACCGATCCCTGTGAAACACCGCACGACATCTCTCGCCGGTTCCATTCTCCGCTGCGACCGGGGTAGATGCCGGCCCTGTTCGTCAAGTAATCCCCGACCACACGACGGAGGTAGGTCGGCATCCGGTAATACCGGAGTGCCTCCCTAATGTAGCTCCAGGGAATGGAGTTGAAGACATTGGCGATGTCGAGAGACACCGCCAAGACAACCTCACCCCTGGACACCGCATCCCGCGTCGTGAGGGCTCTCACGAGCATGATGGCGTCCACCGTAGAGCGCGGAAACCAAACTGGTGTTCCGCAAGATCCGGCCCCGTCCCCGCAAGGTACTAGGCGAAGCAGTTTGCAATTACTCTTTTAAAGAGTACCCACCTCGTCGAGCAGCACCACGGGCCGGTATGCCGACGGAGAGTCCGCAGGGCGCCCCGGCTTCCGAATGAGGACCAGCATCCCCGTCTTCCAACGAAGCGGTAACTGGCCTCTCTCCAAGCATGCGCTTAGGAGCCCCTCCAGTCGGGGCCCGAGAGCCTCCGAGGCCAGGACCCAGGCTTTGCCAGGCAAGCCGTCGGGTCCCGGGGCGGTATTTTTGGAACTGAACCTGCGTACCGCCACTGTCAGGTCTACCCCAGTCACTTCCGGAGCGTCGGGCGTCATCCTGGTGGTCCGCTTCCAGCACCGCAGGCGGCGGAGCCATAGGCGGGGGAGGTTGTTGAGTTTATCCCGCACCATTTTGTAAGGGCGCCCCCACGGATCTCCGTCGAGAGTCTCCAGCATCTCCTCGCGTGCCAGATCCCTGGCCCACAGGACAGGCTAGCGGAGGGCGGTCTTCGTCGCTCTGTACCCCTCATATAGCTCCGCCTCAATGGCTTCCGCATCCGGTGGGTGGATGCGGCGCCTGCGATGCCTGGCGTACAGGTGTCGCGGAGCCACGCACGCCTCACGCAGAGACGTCAGCTCTCGCGACCACCAGTACACCTGACGCCGGGCGCTTCCTGGCCGGACTCGGGGCATTGCCACGTCACATATGTCGGACATGGCCTCCTGGAATCACCCTGCCTCATTATTAATGTCGGCAGGCCTATCCGGTGATGTCACCCAGGCCTGCACGATCGAGGCTTCCAGGAGGAGCTCCCGGTCCAGCTGCTTCAGCGCCCAACGCGGACCATTCGGGGCCTGTTGGACCGGCACGCTTGAGGTCTGGGTGGAGACGTCGAACCGGATATACCGGTGGTCGGAATAGGTCTCCACCCCCTCCATGACACGCCAGTCAACGACACGTGGCGACAGAGCGGGGCTAGTCAACGAAATGTCCACCACCGACTCACCCGCACGTGGGGACAGAACCCCGATTTAGGATGACCAGGCCCTTCTCCAGAGCCCAGTCCTCCACCATCCTACCCCGCACATCTGTGCAACGAGAACCCTAAGCCAAGTACTTGGTATTGAAGTCCCCGAGCAAGCACGGGGAGGGAATAGTTCCCGACGACGACACTCAACTCTGCAAGAGAGTTGTGGAATTCGGCAAGAGTTCGGCTCGGGGAGAAGTAGACTCCCACCACTACGATCTCCCCGAACCGTGCTGCTACGCACCCCCGACCTCTCCTGACATTTTCAAGGGTCGGCGTGCCGGCGGCGGCCGACGACACTATGGTCACTGAGCCGCTAAGGTCCGCTACCCAGTCTTCCCTGGATCTGTACTTACCCTCGAGTGATATATACTGCTTTATACTACACTTAAGCACAAAGAAGTAAAAGACGAAACAGCAAAAAAGCATTTTATTAAAAAGTTATATTGACATTGTTACAATTGTAACAAACTTTAACAAGAAAATTGTGTCTACAACATACGTCAACCAACAATAAGTCTTTTTTTTTATTTTAGCGCGTCAAACAGTTTTCGCGCCAAAAGACGTAGGAGAAGGTAAAAACGCCCCGTTTCCCAGGTTCCAACTTACGCGCGTGTTAAAGCGAGAGAGTGTTATAAATCTCTCGCTCTACCGCATAGAGGTTTAAAGTTTGCTGGCCATATCGGAATCACGGAATGTATGCTACCTGCTTTAAAAGTGCTAGTGGCCAGTCCTTTTATAGTAAAATTAAATCGTTTGATTGCCAACGTCATCAAGACTTTTTTATTTATTTATTCTGTATAATATAAAAGCGTAGTAATTCATTAGGATTACTACCCTGATTGTCAGGGTGCTGTCGACATCAAGCGTCAAGCTATTACAGTCTGTCAAATTCCTTCAATAGATTTTCAACTTTATCGCCGAAGCATTAGGTTCAAGGTTGATTGGGAAAATTTGCAGTTTCGGGTAGCTTAATATACTGGCGTCTCAGGTACTAACAAAAAAAAAAAACCGGCCAAGTGCGAGTTAAACTCGCATGGAGAGGGTTCCGAACAATGCCAGTCTTATATTGAGATTACCACTTTATTATCAATTATTGTCCGGTTAAGCAGTTAAGCAACCTTAGCGCGTTGCAACTGCGAGTGGTCCTTCCTAAAAAAAAAAAAAAAAATTATTATCAATTGATTGAATTCTTTTAGCTTTTCTTGTAATCTACAAGCAAAGAACTATATTTTTATATTTTAATTTAGGCTCAGTAATTTCGGAGATCAGGGAGGAGAATGGTCAATTTTCGTCTTCTTTCGTGAATAAAATCAAAACTATTTACTTATTTTACAATATTAACAAAAATCTATTTGAGATAATCGTAACGAGCCCTTTCATTTGATATATATGACATAGTAAGGTTTGCAAAACTTTTTTTTAATTTCCTAATTAGTCGTTGTAGAGGTAGACGATTATGTCTACCTCGGACAAAACGATCCAGTTAGGTAGGTCTAACTTCGAGAAAGAGGTCGGACGTCTAATCCGGCTCGGCTGGGCAGCGTTCGGGAAGTTGCGCAGTATTTTCTCGTCCAACTTACCGAGATACCGCAGTGTCTCAACCACAGACCACATAGAGCTTGTCTCAACTCTCTAGGCGAAAGTCTATGACCAGTGTGTGTTGCCAGTGATTACATAAGGGACCGAATCGAGGTCGCTCACAATGGGCCTCATCAGAAGGTTTAAAGTCTTCCAGGAATATTATAAAAAAATAATTACCGATATCGGTTCAGCTGCTCTCGAGATTTGCGCTTAGCAACACATTCATTTTAAATTATACATTTAATTTAACTGTCTAATTAGAGCGAAAAAACAAAAACTAAAAAGTGTAATAAAACTTATCCAAAATCTTTCCATTTATGACAAAAAAAAATCTAGCATAATACAATTCCAACTCTATTTTACCAAGAATTTACAAAGCTCTTTCTAAACTCGACATGTCTTTTGCCCGAGCATGGAGCGGCCCGTAGACTCCAGATTCTACGAAGACAAGACATAAAAAATATTTCCATGGCAACAGCGAAGTAGTAGCTATAGCTAGATAGTAGATATTCTACGAATCTCGTGTTACTGTTGGTGAAAACGGGCAAATAGGTATTGAGTTAGGTGTCACTTAGTGTTGGTGAAAACTGGCATGAGCCATTGAATTAGGTGTCACTTAATATTGGTGAATACGGGCATTAGGATTTGAGTTAAGTGTCACTTAGTGTTAGTGAAAACAGGAAATAGGTATTAAGTTAGGTATCACTTAGTGTTTATCATACATTCAGTCAAAAAAGTATCGGGAATGGATGATTTGTTTATGGTTCCAATTTTTTTTTGATTTTTTTTGTTGTTGTTAGATTAGCACAACTGTTTTCCATTTTGGCGCGGAGTTTGAGTTACATCTGTTAATTAGATTAAATACAGTACTGATTTTAGTTATATCAATTCTAGTGTGTATTGCGAATTTCTTAATGGACAAAAATATCGGACAAAAAGTTTGTCTTAAATTTTGCATCGCCAATGGAATTTCGAGTTCGGAGTCTCTGAAAATGTTACAGAAGGCTTACAGTGAATCGACTTTATCAAAAACACGCGCTTATGAGTGGTACAAAGCGTTCAAAAGCAGTCAAGGTGTGATGGAAGATTTGCCTCGTTCTGATAGGCCATCAACGTCTGCAACTGAAGTTAACATCGCAAAAGTGAAGGAAATAGTGACTGACAATCTTGCCGGAAGGTCAAACGGTAAATAAAAAATATTATTCGGACGTTATGCAGCGTTTAAGAGAGCAAATTAGATAAAAGGGCCAGATTTGTGGAAAGAAAATTCTTGGATTTTGCACCACGATAATGCGCCTTCGCACAGTTGTGAACGATTTTTGGACCAAAACTCAACAAATACCATCGAGCAACCACCTTATTCACCAGATATGGCTCCAGCCGACTTCTTTATTTTTCCTAAACTCAAATTACCACTTCGTGGCACCCGTTTTCATTCAGTAGAAGACATAAAGGAGAATTCGCGGCGAGAACTGAACTCAATTCTGGAATAAGCATTTAAAAAATATTTTTATGATTGGATTATTAGTTGGCGTAAGTGTGTCGGTTCTGAAGGAGCATACTTTGAAGGTGATAAAATAAATTTGGATAAATAACTAATATTTTGTGTTTTATTGATCTTTTCCCGGTACTTTCTTGACAGAGTAGTAAACAGGAATAAGGCAAGCAGTTAGGTGTCAGTGTTGGTGAAAACGGGCATTAGACATTGCCTGATAAGTTATCAGACAATGCCTAATGCCCGTTTCATTATTATCAGTGACAACACATTATACAGGATGGAATTTTGTAATGCTACCTGGAGGGAAAGTACTCTTAAGAGGGCCCTTCCCGGCGCGCCTTTCGTCAACGCGAGCATGGTCGAAAAGCTTGTTGTTTCATCCAGAGCCATCGCGGCCATATTTTTTCAACTGCCCTGTCTTATCTAGCCCCGACCCCGCACTACTCGTCACCCGCGCACCTCATACCGATTAACGCGAGGACATTGAACGAAAAATAGTGTTCGAAAATTTATAAAACTTGTTCCAGGAAATACGTGTTTTTTACTAAGTCTTTTAATAAGTCTTACAAGTTTGTGAAATAAATATTTGTTATTTAAAATCTCCACTATATTTGCAAGGCTTCTATCAGGCTATTTTCTTTAGTTTTACAATTTATGAGAACATTATGAACGGCCAAAGTTGAGGTAAAATTTGAGAAAAACAGCAATTTTTGGAGGCTTATACTGAATTTGTTCCTACAAATTTTAATTTTTTGCTTCGATAGAAGCCTAGATATAGTGCACAAGATAACTATCAGTTCAAAAAATTTAAAGATATATGTGTAACAACTTCATAATCACGCACGAGCGTTTGTCAAAATTCTCGCGAAAAGTATGGCGGGTTGGCCGCTCTTAATACTGCAGATAGAAAATTTTACTCAAAGGAAACATTCCTATATTTTTGAATAGAAAGCAAACTGCATTCAAAGATTTTCGAAAATTCTCTTCTCCCACACCCGGGAATCGAACCGGCTAAAATCTGAAAAAATTATACCCTGTACTTTTATTGCATCGATCGTTAGGGTCAATTATAAGGATGAAATCTCTCTAACAAACATGATAAATTAAATGAAAGGAAAACCAGGAAATTTGAAGTTACAAATTCAACGAGTCAAGTTAAAGCTCTGTAACTAACATCCATCTTTTGTAATGCAGACTCCTTTGCGACATACTCGTAGCTGCGTGTATGAGGTAATTTAAATATGGAATGTTAGATTTTAATTTGAAAATTATATTGTCACAGTTGTTATTCACATTTGATTGTTTTTACAACTCATTTCACATTTTGTCTCACGGTGAAAATGGCTTATCAAGAACAGTTTGATTTAATGGACGCTTATTTTTTAAATAACAAAAACGAGAATCTAGCTCTGCGGTGGTATGGAGAGAGATATCAAGACCGACAGGAACCAACTCGGTTCGTATTGAAAAGAATGGTAGAAAATTTAAAGAATACGCGTGGTTTCAAGAAGAGACGGCAAACTATTCAGCAAAACTATTTCGATTTTGAACTAGATGTTTTAACATACTTTGAATCATTTCCGAAGGCTTCAAGTAGAGATGCTGCCGATGAATTAGGAACAACCCACACTCGCGTACTTAAAGTGCTGAAAAAGTATAAGTATAAATGCTATCGTGAAGGTCGGTTGGTGCAAAAATTGCATATTGGGGATCGTGAGAGACGATTACAATTTTGTGAAAACATGCTTGGAGAAATTGACCGAAACCCTAATTTTTTGAGTAACATTGTATGGTCTGACGAAACCAACTTCAGCAATAATGGCATGTACAATTGCCGCAATAACCATTATTGGTCTCGAGTGAATCCTGTTCGTGTTCATGGAACTAACAATCAAGTAAGATTTTCTTTCAACGTTTGGTGCGGAATTATGAGAAATAATGTAGTGTTGGTCCACGTGTACGAAGGTCATTTAAACACTGTCAAGTATATTGAAATACTGGATCTCTTAAGAAACGAGTTAAATGGTTTCCCCGAGGAAGAGCGAAACCAAATAATTCTACAGCAAGATGGTGCTCCAGCACATAACAGCAGAATCACTACTGCCTACATTAATAACCATTTTAATACCTGGATTGGTACAAACGGCACAATTAGATGGCCTGCGAGATCGCCAGATCTCACCCATTAGATTTTTTTTTGTGGGGATATGTAAAAAATCAAATTTACATGAAATCTTATGCGAATGACAACGAGCTGAGAGTTGAAGTTCAGAATACGATTTATAATATTCACCACAACACTTTATTAAAGGTTACTAGAAATGAATTCGTTAAAAGAATAAATTTGTGTATAAAAGGAATGGAGCCCATTTCGAGCAACTAATTAGTTAGTTTACCATTTTTTGTAAATAATTAAATTAATTTAAGATTTCCTGGTTTTCCTTTCATTTAATTTATCATGTTTGTTAGAGAGATTTCATCCTTATAATTGACCCTAACGATCGATGCAATAAAAGTACAGGGTATAATATTTTCAGATTTTAGCCGGTTCGATTCCCGGGTGTGGGAGAAGAGAATTTTCGAAAATCTTTGAATGCAGTTCGCTTTCTATTCAAAAATAAAGGAATGTTTACTTTGAGTAAAATTTTCTATCTGCAGTATTAAGAGTACTTTCCCTCCAGGCGGCATTACAAAATTCCACCCCGTATATGATACGTAATTACGTACTATCGAGGACACTCCCGCCTGATCACCACTAAGCTAATTTTTGCTTGCACTTACAACATAGAAACGCTCTCTAGCCCCGCCCCGTTGACTTTGTATAGAAATAATGAATGAAAAGATACCTATCGGCTGAGCGCACTGACGAAGCACGCCAAACGAGAGTTATTATTTTGCGCGCCAAAGTTGACGCTTTCCTCATAGGCCTAAACTTTAAGGGGGCGTGGCTCAGCGCCTCCGCATGATTTGAAGCGAAAAAAAAATTTACTGATCAGGCGGAAAAGACCCCGACTGTACATTTCGATATATGTGGGGAAACTTTGTTTTTGCATTCGAAGCGGAATTAACATCCGAGCCGTAGACGAGGTTGTTAATTGATATGCTATGGAGCCAAGAACTGCAGTAGCCCTGCAGTGCCCTTGTATCAAACGACGTTTCTCAAAGAAATAAAAATAAAACACTCTTCCAAAAAAACAACACAAACAAAAAATACACAAAAAAGTGAAAAATAACTTTAGCTTCAGAAGCCGGTGACAAAAACACCTCAAGAGTATATCTTTCAAATATAAAAAGAATAGGCTTGTGTGCTGAAAAAATCTAATTGGTCCGTCAGTTACATTATCAAAAAATATTTGACACGTATTTTATCGTTTCTTACGTAGAACAAAATTGACGAAGATACGACGCTTTTAAAATTCTTAATACGTCACGCCGTGCTATAATTTTTAGTGCGTTGTGACGTCACGAGCCCCCACTCTCGAGTTTTGATGCGTTCTAACTTTGTCAATATTCACTGATTTACAAAAACAAAAAATACGTGTCCATTATTTTCCAATGCTCTAACTGACGGACTGAATAGATTTTCAATTTATTGATGGTGGACACTAGCTTAATTTGAGAATCGGTCCAAAACTAGGGGAGAAATCAGGTAACATACATAAAAAAAAAAACATACACACGAACATATAACTCTCCTTTTTTGAAGTCGGTTAAAAATATAACGAAAAGTATGTTTGTCATGAATGATTAGAAAACTATTTAATTTGCGTTTTTATATCGCGTTTTTCTTTCGAAAGGTCCAAGAAGCAAATGTTGTAAACCGCCAGTGGAGACCGATGTGGAGGTGTGTGGAGGGCTTGTTTACAACAGTCGTGCCCACGCTTTATGCAAAACAGCTCCTTTGTATGGCAATGTCATTTAGAACAGGCCTAATGGTAAACCAATGCAGTAGACAGCCTATTATAAAAACAAAAAATTAAAATATTTTTAAATTTCGAACCACAGTCCACATTAGCCTACAAGTTACAATTTACGAATTATTTTATTTCATATATGGGTTTCTTCAATATTCCTTTGATGGGTATGCTTTCATGGGACTGTTTCGGTAGCGGCAAGAGCTCCAATGGTGGCGCTGGCGCAATGCTCTCACAGGTAGAAGGCGCTTTTTGATTTCGCCAGGAAGAAACATGTGACATAAGCATGTTGGCAGAATCGCTAGCCATAGTAGCCATGACTGCAACAAAAACAGTAATTAGTTAGGTGACTTTTCTTCTTCCATTCTCCCGTCTGTCAGACGTCACCGCATCATAATATATAAGTACTCCTTTCTCTTTCATTTGAAGATAGAAGATATTCAGGATTCGTAAATTAAGTTCAAAGAATGCTTCCAATTACAACTTTTATGGATGTAACGTAACGAGGTGCTCGTGGCCAAATAATAACAGCCGCTCGGGTCGATCGTTAGGTTAAGCCGTGCTTGCCTAGGTTGGTCTATGGATGGGTGACCACCCTTACATACTGAGTTTCCTCCGTGCCTCGAAAAGCAAGTTAAGCCGTTGGTCCCGGCTGTCATTTGTAGATCTTTGACACAGTCGTTACAGGTAGCCAGTGACCAGAAAATCTGACAACCAGTCTTACCAATGGGTATCGCATTACCCAGTATTAACTGGGTTGTGGAGGTCAGATAGGCAGTCGCTCCATGTAAAATACTGGTATTCAGCTGCATCCGGTTAGACTGGAAGCCGACCCCAACATAGTTGGGAAAAGGCTAGGCAGATGATGGATGTAACGTAACGTTTATATGTGCAGGTTAACGAAATAAATCAAACGGACAGTATTTGAACTGCTAGGTCTGAATCTGAAGTTGAAAATTTTCGTCTAACAGTGATGCGGTACGAAAAACACGGTAATTATTATTAAAATAAATCCTAATTATGCGACGTGATTTATTATCTATGTGACTTAGGACATCAAACTTTGTTGCACCGACCCCAAATAGAATGGCACAAGGGCAAAGGAACTTGATGATAATCTTCTATCTTCAAATATTCACCTGCCACTGAGATAGATCTAGATCCTTCCTTCTGAGTCGAAGACTTTTCACAGCTGGAGATATCTTGAGGGCCAGACGCGTTCGAGTAGCGAGATGCTGTTCTTGGGTCTAGAAATAATAAAATAATAATACACTTTTAATTAAAACATGATTATGATGTAAGTGTAGAGGAGCAGAGACGACAAAAACTACCTTTTTTTTCGGATAATCATCTAATGACTCCTCCCGCTCTGAGCGGAGCAGGAAAGAGTGTCAGACTTTTACTGACTAAAACCCATCCATGTTCCTTCTTCGCCCTTTGTGTTCCGGGGCCACGGTATCTTTATAGAACAGTCCCGCAGCCCCGGCAGGGACAAAAACTACCTTATGTGGCGAAACGTATTTTCGGATGAGTATGCACTCGAGAGCAGCGGTGGCCCAGTGTTGGCAGCCCCGACTTTCGAATAGTAAGTTCGTGGGTTCGAACCCATGTAGGCGCATTACTGCTCTCAAAACGGTGAAGGAAAACATCGTGAGGAAATCGGCATGTCCTAGAACCAAAAAATCGAAGTCATGTGGCATCTACCAATCCGCACTGGGCTCGCGTGGTGGATTATAGTCCATTTCTCGTAGGGGTACACTACATAAGTCCGAAAAACTTTATTCCGAAAGTCATCAATCCGAATTTCAAAATCCCGATTTTCATAATTCCAAATGGTTCAAAATTCCGAATTTAACAACTCCGATTTATCATTAAGCCTCTTTTCATAATTCCTAAATTTCAATATTCCGAACGTTCATAATCACTATTCTCAAAATACCGAATTTTAATACGTACTATGTGGTCCGACTTGATAAACGAAACATTAAAAAAACGAATCCATTTTCTTTTTAATTTTTTTTACGTACATGTCGAGAATTACGCGGCAGGGGAGTTATTAAGGGGGCAAATTTTTCATTATTTTTGCGATAGGACTCACAGTTTTCAAGATATAAGCAAGAACCTGCTACAACTCCACGACGCGCATTACTACTACTCACGCATTTTACATTACACACACACTTTCTGCCACAAATTTTAATGTCGTCGTCGCTCCGCCGGCTTTCGGCCTACGCTCCTCATGCCAGCTAGCAAGACTTTTAGGACAATTTTAGCAGTTTATTCGAATTATTAAAAATCATCGTTTTTCGGACTAACGATCCATCGAACATTTGATTCTTCGGACATAAGAAAATCGGACAACAAACAATTATAGAGAAGAGGCCGTGGTGTTGCTGACCTGAACCCAGTGGTTTAAGAAAGCTGCTTAGTACCTATCTGTGAGTTATATGCTGAGGTTCACGGCCTGAAATATCGAGAAGAAGAGAAAAAATAACCTGAGTCAAGCTCTTATACTCATTTACGGAAACGAGTCGCATTGAGCGGCGCGACCCGCAGTACATTCAAACATGACCACCGTTTACGGAGAAGTGATTTTAAGCGCGATTTTACAGCGTTACTTGCGGCGGAGCCCGCAAATGGCATCGCAGCGACGCACGCAGCGTTGCGGCCAGGTTCATGGAGAAGCGGCGTGTCAACGCTCTATCGTAGCGATACCCACAACGGAGCACGCGGGGTCACACGTGCCGCGTCATGCCTTACGTCTTCGTCTCATTTACGGAGACGTTCAAAAATATGGCGTGTATGAGAGCGTTGCGTTATGAATCTATTGTAGAATCTCTTATCTTTTAAAGTATCAATTACATCCTACATAAAAAGAAAGATCAGATCGGATTACGAGACATGCTAGGTGTATCCTTGGGTTATTAATCAGCAGAAAACTATTAAATCCTGTTTTATTGTTAAAAGGCGTGATTACTTACCTTTAGGCTTCTTGTGACAGGGTTCAGTTACATGGAGGGCGCTGTGAGCGCTCGGTCCCGCCAACATATTATTGATATTATGGAAGAACTCATTGACCTCCGTGCGGGTAGTCTGGGTTTTGTCCTCCTCATTTATTTGACGTGCTCGTGGTACACTGTCAAACTTCTGCATTAATGTGTCAGGAATTGCTATGTTGTCCAGAACGCCTGCAATAAATAATCATACTATGTTGGTAGAGTACACATTTGTAAGCTTGATGTGCTGGCGACATCAAGCATCAAGCTATCACAGTCTATTAAAGGAATTTGACATTCCTTTAATAGATTTTCTACTTTATCGCTGATGCATTAGGTTCAAGGTTGATTGGGAAGTTTCGGGTAGCTTGATGTACAGGCGTTTCAGGTACTAACATCAAACATCAGAAGGTTTAAAGTCACCCAAAGGGCAATGGAGAGGGCTATGATCGGAGTTTCGTCGGGTGATCAAATTAGAAATGAAGACATCCGTAAGAGAACCAGGTTACCGACGTAGCCCGAAGAATTGACAAACTTAAGTGGCAGTGGGCAGGGCACATTGCTCGCAGAACGGATGGCCGATGGGGCCGAAAAGTTCTGGAGTGGCGACCGGGAACCGGAAGACGTTGCGTTGGAAGGCCTCTCACTGGGTGGACCGATGACCTTTTTTTTCGAGGTAATGTTCGGTCCCATAGTAAAAGTTGTTCATTTTCATGAGTAGTTACTACACTCCGAGTTATAATATTTTAGTTTACATACTTATATGTGGACACCTCGCGATGATTGTCTCTCTATATTGATGCATCTCATTCATAAGGTTGCCCGTAAAGTCAATTTCCTGTAACTTCATCTGCGTTGTCAGGTAATCAGCAACAATCTGAAGTGCATATAATAAGCATTAGATATCAGACAGCCACTTCGAATGTCATAAAATATGTTAAACGTGGTTTGCGAACGCTAAGCGTAATCAGTTTAAAGAACACGATGGCCGATGTTAGCTGATGGCCGAACAGGAATGCCTCTCGACCACTGGAAAATCCCACTGCTGTCACACAGGCTACTTCTATATGAGAGCTGGAAACCACCAGGTTGGGTCCACCTATAGTACTACGTATCTCTGTTGACAGCTCGAAATGATAGTAACTGGGCTCAGTGTCCATCAATTAACTGTCAAAACGTAAGTTTCGTATTATGCATGACCAGTCACTATCAAATAAGACGTCATTGGTTTTCATCGTGGCTGATCACCGAAACCCATTTTGACAGACGCTTTCGTATCGATACTTATATAATATTATTTCGATTATGTAAGCGTAGTGGATAACAAATTGATGACAACTAAGTTTGAAGTGGCTTTCGTGAAAGACGTTACACCGTACCCGGGCTGTTAGTCACCGTAAAGTGATATCCACTCAGTGCGACACGTAATACCAATATTATGACATTCTCGGTTGTCATCAAAGTTCGGTGTACAACCGAAGCTTCAAAGCTTGATAGTCACTGGATATCAGAAACATACGTAATAGGCCTACTGGAGGGGATTGATAGAAGTCACATGTTTTTGGAACATAAGCGATGAAATACATACACGAACTAAACCGCCTCTACAGGTTTAAACCGACGCCCATCATCATGTACCTGAACTCGTCCCATGTTACTAGAAGTCGGCTCAACTGCGCGCTAACATTAACTTCTTTTTTAAACCATTGGCACTCAGGGCCATCAACTCTGGGCTGGCACTGCTCGATTTTTACACGTTATATGGGTTATGGCCTATATGCCAACTCGATAAAGCACATGTTAGAAGTTCTAGTCACAAGTTTTCATTGAGTCAGGTACTTACTTGATAATCATGAAGCATATTCTTTTTCGCCACGAGCACCTCCAGTCGTGTGAGAGGCTTCACCCATGAAATATCCGACTGTTTGTTCTCGGATACATTTAGTATTCTTAGAGAGTCCTAGATTACAAACCACAGCATTAAAACATCGCGCCTCCCCGAATATTTCTTCTCCAGAATATTTTGTACATAAGTTTGTCATTATTTTATCAAAGCTGTACGTAAAACCAATAATGTTTTTTTAAAACTAGTTAATTTTTCTCATGTAAGTGAAATTTCTTATGGGAAATAAAGACATTTCGCCTGATAAGTTTAAGTCTCATTTCATTAGGAAGCGAGCATATGGCCATCGACCAGGCACCTATTCAAACTTCGTGCTGCTACTGAGAAATATCAATGTGATGGAAAAACCCAATAACACTTTGCCCGACCTGGGTATCGAAACCAGGATTATCATGCTCAGAAGTAGCACTTGTTAACATTAGACCAACGACGCAGCAAAGCAGTTTACAAAAACCGGCCAAGTGCGAGTCGGATCGCGCATGAAGAGTTCCGCACCATTGTAGAACCCCCTTTAAATTTTAATTTATTTTTGTTATTTGTTGTTACAGTGGCAACAGAAATAGGTACACATTCTGTGAAAATTTCAACTCTACCTATTACGGATCATGAGATACAATACAGCCCGCTGACAGACAGACGGACAGACAGCGGAGGCTTAGTAATAGGGTCCCGTTGGTTACTCTTCGGGTACGGAACCCTAAACAAGAAATCGCGGTTTAGTTCATCATCCACAGCCCGACTTTACCCACTGCTCTCTTTGTTTGTGCCAATCTCCATGATCTTTTTTTTTCCGGCACAGAAAATGTCTGCAAAATTCAGGGGGCGTAGTGGTTATGTGGGGCTTGCACCCACTAAAAACTTCTCCGTCTTTGCCAACTTCCTACTTCAAATCATACTTACACCAATTTGGATAAGGGTCCTTGGATCAAAGCATAGGGAGTCTGGACTGTCCAAATTCTGCTTTTCTATATGCAATTCTTCCAAGTACTTAAAACCTTCAAATTTTTCCACTACGCTGATCTTATTGTTGCCCAGGTAAAGCTTTTTCAAACAACGCAACCCGTCTAAACCTTCCAGTCTGGTAATTTTGTTCCATTGTAAGTATAGATGTGTGACGTTGTAGAAAGGTTCAATTTCGAGTTTTGATTTAGATTGGTGGTCGTTTTTATAAAAGTCGTTTACTATCTGAACTATCTGGTTTGGATTCGTAGGGGCAGGCTGAAAAAAGTTTCAAAAATATTTATTTATATTTAGGTTATTATTTATATTGTCAACTAGCTGTACCCCTAGACCATTTTCGTATGAAATTATTATAAAAATATGACTGTATTACGGATTTACGGAACTCCGAAGTTTAAAACTCTGATGTACGTTATTCAGAATTTTCGTTATCGCGAAATACGTTACTCCGAAAGTACGCTATGACGAATTACGTTATTCAGAATGTTCGTTATCGGAAGTACGTTAATCCGAAAGTACGTTAAGACGAATTACATTATTCAGAATGTTAGTCACCGCGAAGTACTTTACTCCGAAAGTACGCTATGATGAATTACGTTATTCAGAATGTTCGTTATCGCGAAGTACGTTACTCCGAAAGTACGCTATGACGAATTACGTTATTCAGAATGTTAATCAACGAGATGTACGGAACTCCGAAAGCTTGCTGTGATAGATATTTATGTAGTGGATGGATATAAAGGGCCCCCAAGTCACCTTTTTTCTGGCTCTGGATTGGCACACCAATACACTCTGGATTAGCACTCCTATTGGATTTACGCATGATCGACCGGTTTATACAGAGGTTAAAATGAATTAGTAGTCTGCCTCGAGACCTTAATATTAATAGGCAGTTATGTGGCATACATACACACACGGCTGCAAAAAATAGAGCATCCATGACATTTTGATCTCAAATTCTCTCTTCTGAGGAAAGATTTCTTTTCCATCGCTTTCCGTTAGGCGTGATCGAGGTCAAAAGCAGGCCCATTTCGTAATAAAAAAAGATGTAATATTTTCGAGCTCGCTTCGTTCTGCAAGAAGCCTAGTTTGTATTGAATCTTAATTTTGTCCATAAGCCACCCAAGTAACTTCGGTAGTTCGAAACAATTCTAACCTGTCCAAGGTAGGTAAACTGTTAAATCGGGCTCGCTTCGCTCACTCTTTAGACTACTTTCTCTAGGCTTTTTCTAAAAGACGACCAAGTAATCTATAAATATAAAATGGGAAACTGACTGACTGACTAGGTGACATATCAACGCACAGCCCAAACCTCTGGTCCTAGAGACATGAAACTTAGAGGGTGTGTTCTTTGTGAAGAGTAAGTATCCACTAAGAAAGGATTTAGGAAGAAGGAGGTAACTCTACCCCTAAAGGGGTAAAGTAGGGAGTGGAAGTTTATATGAAAGTCCGTCAGTTTTAAAGTTAGGATCTTTAAATTTTGTGTTTAGGCTGACGATTAAAAATTAATTTGTACGTGTCTCAGCGTTTTTGATAATTTCAACCCCAAAGGGTTAAAAAGGGGGATGAAGTTGAGCATGGAAAGTCCTTAATTTTCGAAGTAAAAATCACTAAATTTATTATCTAGGCTTATGGTTGGAAGCTAACGCAACGGTGTTGTTAGAATTTCAACCCTTAAGGCGGTGAAAAGGGGGATAAAATTATGAACTGACTAGCTGATTGATCGATCAACGCACAGCTGAAACTGCTGGGTCTAGAAGCATGAAATTTTGCACAAACCTTCCTTGAATGACGTAAGTCACGTAAGTGTGCACTAAGAAAGGATTTTTCGAAATTCCTTCCCAAAGGGGTTAAAACTGGGTTAAAAGTTTGTATGAAACTTGATCAATTTTTAAGTTATCAATGTAAAAAACTATACAAATGGCTCATGGTTCAAAATAAAAGTTTACTGTATCACTATTTAAAAAAAAACTTTCTTTAAGGGGGTAAAATGCAAGTTTGTATGAAACTTCGTCATTTTTGAAGTTCCAAAGATACAATACAGATAGATATATATATAAAATATATAGATATAAATAATAATATATAATATATAGATATAAAATACAGTTTACTTTTATTTCTAACCATGCATGAGGTCATCTATCAATTTTTATAATTCTAACTTTAAAAATGAAGAAGGGATGAAAGTTTGTATTTCATCCCCTATTTTACCCCCATAAAAAAACAAAGTGATACACACTTTTTTCTCTTACCAAGGGCTCATTATCAATTTTTACATTTCTAACGTCGAAAATGACGAAGTTTCGTCGAGTACAAACTTTCAAACCCATTTTTTTCGAATGGGATATCATCAAAAATGTCTCCTTTCGCTCTGGGCGGAGCGGATGGGCGTGTCAGACTTTTACAGACTAAAACCCATCGATGTTCCTTCTTAGCCCTTTGTGTTCCAGGGCCGCGGAATCTTTTTCGAACAGTCCTGCAGCCCCGGCAGGCATCGGCCCTTGCGGACCCCTTCCTGTTTTGCTTTGAGCCGCGCGTGGAACACGAACGCACGGGCGACACGGCCTGTCGTCAAAAAACGGATGGATGGCGAGCTAGCCCATTGCTCACCGTCTACAGGCGCGCGCCTAAGGTGGCCGGGGGCCAACGTATGACCCCCGACGCCTGGTGCCTCAAGGAATGCGCCTACACCGGGGCAGGCCGGGGCGTAAAGGGCCATGGACCGCACGATCCTCGTGTAGAGCCTCTGGCAGGAGGCGTTTGGACCCCCTAGGTTGGGCAAGTCACTTGAAGGCAACCCCGGCCCGTTCCAGTTGGGAGCCAAACGTCGGAAGTGTTCCACGAAGTCTCACCGGCTGTCAAGGTCGAGTCCTAGGTACTTCATCGTCGACTCGACGCCGATGGAAACCTCTCCTACGGTCAATAGGGATCCCGACGGTGGCGCATTCTGAGGCCCATCAAAGCACACGGCCTCCACCATATCATAAGCTCTCGCTGCCTGTCGACACACCTGTCATGTTACTTCGGAATTTACTACCATTGAAACTTCATATGTAATGAGAAACAGTGTTTGTGCCGCGTATACCGTTGACTCCTTAGGATCTGCCGTTTGAATTTAAGCGACTTGGTGTTTCCTTTGAAAGTCTGCTTTGCCAAGTCAATATATAAGTCAGAAGGCCAAACTCTGAAATTCGCGGGAATCGACTTGCGGTCGGGTTATTAAAGCTCCATCCACTAAAATGGTTAAGAGTTTACAAAGAAATATTGTCATAGACACTTTACGTTTGTGCAAAATTTCATGCTTCTAGACCCAGCAGTTTCAGCTTTGCGTTGATCGATTAGTCAGTGAATCAAACTGTCAGCCATGATCTTGATTGATGTATCCTTTACGATGTCTGATGCTGGCTACCACGCGGACGAAGTCGCGGGCAACAGCTAGTCTCCAAATATAATACGATAAACCATTGTGACTCACAATTTTAGTTATTCCCTTTCCATGCGCACATAGACAAACTTGTTTGTAAATAAACAAATACCAAAAATGTGTTTTGATTATTTCTGTGGATTTTTGTGTATGTAATTTTTCTTGTCTTTCTTTTAAATTGGATACTTTTGATGTATTATACATGAATTAAACTGTTACAAATAGGTACTAATAATTTTGATTTTATTATGTTTTGGTGGATGACTGTGAGTGACGATGATTCTGTGGTTGGGCAAAGAGTAGAAGCACAGATGCCAGTATTATGATGCTCTGTGCTCACAGAGCATCATATTATTTTGAATTTTGCGGGCTCCCCAAGCGCTTCCACCTTAAATACCAAAGGGATCATTTCCTTTCGGTAAATGTTTTATTTTGGTATTATAGAAACTAAAATGGTTGATTTTTATTGATTCCCCCCGCGTGAAGATTAAAAGTACCGGTTGCTGCAGGTGAGTTATCCATGGCATTTTATTCAGTGTGCTCCTGGCGCCCGAGATTTCTATTTTTACCCTTTTATTTGGAACACACTTTTTGTTAGATTTCCAATTTTGTATGGAAACAGTAACTTGTCACAGTTTTCACCAAAAACACATTAATAATTAAAATCAATTTACATTACAATTATCATATCATCAATTATTATCAATAACATAATTTATTTTCATTTTATTGAGTAATCTGGTTTTTGCATGGGTTTTTGTTACACTAGCAATAAACTAAAGAGTTAGTTGTAATAGTTGGGCTTACCCCTCTGCCAAACTGCTGTAAACTTTCATTTAATAAATAAATAAAAAAAGTACCTACCTACATTGGCCATTTGACCATGCAAATTTTATAAAACTAGTTTATTCGCTGGCAGATGCCATTTTGTGCCCCAAACAAGAAATCTAGAGCACTCTAGAAATCTAGAGAACCAAGAGTGCTCTTTAGAAATAGGTAGTAAATTGTGCAGTTTCCTCTTGTAAAAACGATCTGCCACATCAAATCGATATTTCGTATTATTGGGGGTTTCGTATTAAATTCACCTGACGCATGGCCAGTATTCAGCTCCTCATCATCTGAATCCTCAAAAAAAAAACTATTTCATCATCACCCATAAAAGGCCGATATCAAATCGGTCCCTTTATATTTGTAGTATCCCACTCAAAAACAATTTTACATTGTAACTAGAAGTTAGAGGTTGTGGCTAAAAAAAAATAGCCGCTGGGATCGATTTTTAGGTGACCATGACCCATAACTATACGACTATACCGAGTTTCCTCCGTGCCTCGGTAAGCACGTTAAGCCGTTGGTCGTGGCTCTCATTTGTAGACCTTTGTCAGTCGTTACAGTAAAATTCTGATATTCAGCCAGAGCAGTTTATTATCATTTAACTCTGCAATGCCAGCAAACCTTTTATTTCGGTAGGTAGTAAAAACATGATTAAAATAAATAGGGACGTGTGTTTCATAATTTTTAGGGTTCCGTACATAAATGAAAAAAAACGGAACCTTTATAGCATCACTCGTGCGTCTGTCTGTCTGTACGTCTGTCTGTCACAGCCAATTCGGTCCGAATCTACTGGACCAAATCAGGTGAAATTTGGTAGGATGGTTTAATCTTATGACCCAAACACATTTATGTGCAAAGTAAATAGTTTTTTTTTATTTAAGGGTCATTTTCGGGGGACAAATTAGGACATTTAAAAAAAAAGTTTTACAAATTTTACTGTGTCATGTATCAAATGAAAACGGTCGTTATAAGGATCTCAAATATATTTTTGTTATTATTGTAAATTAAATAGTTTTGATTTTATTCATTTTTGAAAATTTTCCATACTGGGGGTATGAAAAATTTTCGTCTTTTTTTTCCCAAGCGTTTTGGCTTTGGCACCAAGTAACGTAGTCAGTTCAACGCCATCTAGAGAGTTCTGGAAAACAATTTTTTTTTAATCCTTTTTAGAGAAAACCTCAAATTAGGAAATTGAAAAAAAAGTTTTGCAAACCTTACTGTGTGGCAAATCAAATGAAAGGTCTTGTTATGAGGATCTTAAATATATTTTTGCTATTATTGTAAAACAAAGAGTTTTGATTTTATTCATGTAAGAAGACGTAAATTGACCATTCACCCCACCTGATATCCGGAACTACTAAGCCTAAAATTTTGTAAAAAATATAAAATATAGTTCATTGCTTGCCACAGGAAAACCTCTAAGAATTCTATCAAGTGGTAAACTCAATATAAGACTTTGGCATTGTACGGAACCCTTTCCACGCGAGTTCAACTCTCACTTGGCCGGTTTTCATGTCTACCCACAGACTCTACAAGGCTGATTTTGTATAAAGTCATAATCATTCTCTTGCCTATTACCCAATTTATTGGGGTCGGCGTAGCATGTCTCCATTCTTCCATACTGCTCTATTTCTTGTCATCTCAGCTGGTAGGTACCTCCTTTCTTGTATTATTCTTCACACAGTGCATCCCATCGTTTCTTTGGTTTTCATAAATTCTTATTCCCATCCACATTCATATTCAAAACTTTGATCACACTTTCCCCATTCCTCCGCATCACATGTCCATAAGAAGTGAATAGACTCGGTGGGACTTTGTAATAAGAGTAGTGGACTGTATAAAAATATGTGTAATACCAAAATTAACATTAATTCAACTTATGAAGACCGTACAAAGAAATGCCCGAAGTGGCCGACGTCTGTGAGCTCAGTGAGTGGAAGGGCGCGCAGCGGCGCTCGCGTAGCCGGGTTCGGTACGCCGCGCCCCACGCCCTCCCCGCGGTTGTCCACGCATATGTGAGGCGCCGACAGAAGCCATTACCACTCATCTTTTATGTACGGTCGAACAAGCTATTTGTTAACCCACAATTAATTACATTGTAAAATGTAAACCAAATAGCTTGTTCGACCGTACTCATTTCTTATTTTATGCATTCGCGTAAAACCCATAGCATTCATTTCATTAGCATTAAGTTTGATATAAATCCAAAATGCTATCTGTGGATTCTGTGTCCCTACTTACGAGATAGATTGTTTTTTGTTCCTTTGCAATATTGCAAACATTAAAAAAAACACCATGTCTGACTGACAGTGACACTGACGTTGGTCGTTCGTTGCGTTGACAGTTGACGCTAGTGTTGCCACCCGTACGATTTAAATCGTATTTATACGACCTTTTTGGCTCTTGTACGATGTACGATCAAGTAATCGAAATCGTACGCAAAATATACGATCTTTTCACATCATATACCCATCATTATAACGAAGTTAAAATAGATGACAAATTAAATTAATTTATGATATTATAAAAAAAAAAGTTGAAGACATGAACGAGCTAAACTTTTTTGTATCTATGAACGCGTCAAATATTTTTTAATCTATCTGTCAAATTGTACATACATAGTCACAAAAGTTACGATTTCAATCAACTGAAATCGAGAATTAGCATCAGAGCTTACATAACATAATCAAGGTAGAGAACAACTTTTACAAATTCGAGATTTTATATCTGTATCTATGGAAATGACACCTAATCACAGTTTCATCTGAGTTTTAGAATATATGTAATTATGTAACTTTTCTCATATCTAAACATATAAAAATTCAGTTATAAATCTTAATGACAAATATTGATTCAAAATTATAATTACATTCCGTTTTAAAATTATTTCTTATATTTTATTGCAATTTCATAACGTACTACTTTTTCTTTGAAATGTTGGCAAAATGCGATCTTTTCTAGTCCATGGTACGATCTTCTGAAAAATAAAGTTGGCAACACTGGTTGACGCATCATTGCATTGCATTGACATTTGACGTTTCTTTGTTGACTTTCGCCGCTTTGGGTTTGCAAACATTTGCCGCTTTCTAAGTGAACTCAACTCTTGTGAAAGTAGTTAACAACTATAGGTAAATATAATCACTATGTGTTATGGGCCTACAACACACACAAGCTTTCCCACAGTTTTGCCTGCGCAAGCTGGTTTGTAGTAGTTTGTACACGGAATACCGTGCGTGCGGTTGGTAAAATAACTATTGTTCCGTGTACAAACCAGCTTGCGCAGGCAAAACTGTAGTAAAGCTTGTGCGTGTGGTAGACCCAATAAGGATTAAGAATGTATGTATGAGAATTTCTGCAGTATTACGAAACCTAACCTGAAAACTTGTTTTGCAGTGTTAGGCAGTAAAAATGGGTGAAAGATACAATATCCACAGCCAACTTGAGCATCTTCAGAGCAAATACATCGGCACGGGACATGCGGATACAACGAAATATGAGTGGTTGACCAATCAGCACCGAGATTCGTGCTGCAGTTACATGGGTCATCCTGATCTGCTAAGTTACTTTGCTATCGTTGAAAACGAGTCAAAGGCTAGAGTGAAATTCAACCTCATGGAAAGAATGCTTCAACCTTGCGGGCCTCCTCCAGAAAAGCCTGAAGATTAAAGTACTATTATTATTTCTAAGTTCTAAGTTTCTGTACTTTTTTAAGTGGTGTTTAATAAGTGAAGTGATGTTGCCAACTCTTCTCTCATTATAGTATTTAAAAAGTCAAAATGGTGGTTATTTTTATGATCACACAAAGTTTCCCAACACTGGTAATGGGCTTGGTTTTTTCAATAAGTGTTATGACTGATGTAAAAGTCTACATCGAAATTCTATATAAAAATAGTAGTATCCAATTTCACCACTGCACATTAACATAAAATCAATGAAATTAATTATGTTTTTAGATTTTATGAGCACTCTGGAATACTAATAATGAGTGTTGGGGCTCCAGATGTACAACTAGAGGAAGTCAAAAGCTAGAGTAGCCATAAAAATATAATCTGATGATTATTTCCTCCTGTGAACGAACTTTTGGGCTACCAGATGCAAAAAAAGCCCAGACCCGAATGGCGCAGCGGTAGTGAGGCTGCCTTACGTTCTTAGGGTCCCGGGTTCGAATCCCGGTTGGAGCAAATGTTTGTGTGATGAGCATGGACATTTGTTTCCGAGTTTCATGGATGTTTATATGTATAATTTGAATGTATAGTATATAAGTATCTATGTAGTATATCAACTATCTGGTGTCCACGACACAAGCCTCGTTGCTTAGTGTGGCACTAGATGGCACTGTGTGTTAATGTCCAGTGATATATTTATTTATTTTTTATATATTTACCTGCTAGTCTTCATTCATCATGAAAGGATTCTGTAAACACTACATAAATATTGAATCCTGCTATTATGGCACTTCAGACCACACTCCTGTATTTATAAACTGTCAGCACTATGTTAGTAGTCCATGGCTCCATAAGATTTATACAACAAGCATACTGACTATTAGGCATCATTCCATGAAGAAAGGATTTAACTAGGAATACCTCTCAAACTCATTGACAACAACACACACGGACATTGAGCATACAACTAAGTATATCACAACTTTGATCCAAGAAATCTGCTGGCTCAACACTCCCTCATGAGACACAATAATTATTCCGCAGCCAAAAGACCTGTCCTCGAAAAAAAAAAGGCTAAGGCGGATTAGGCATGAAAGTCTGCTATATACAGATAAAAGCAATTTCACAAAAAAAGACCTAATAGATAAATTATAGAAATGGCACAAGATACCCTGGAATATCAACAACTGTAATCATTCACATCCATTGCATCCACTACTTAATTGTTATGGAAGCTTACAAAAAACTATGACAGACGTAGTAGTGAGTGAGTGATGGGTGCATGCACCTTAAGATAAAACAGACTAACATACACTCGCCTATGTTGGATACTGGGTCGAAACCGCAAGCGAAGATGTGTAGACAAAATAACTACTCCTACATGTATTAGATTACCATTTAAGACCTCAGTGGAAATGGGTTATGTCGACGGGAGAAACGACAAAATGACAGATTGTAGAAAGTTTTCTATCGACGACGTAAGCATTGCGATGTTAAAAACGTAGTTGGGGGTAGAAACATTTCTTCTCAACAAAAGTCAAATAGTCTACATCACATCGGACCTTTAAACAAGATTATTTTTGTTTAGGGGTCCTACCGTCGCTGTCTCCTCACGAACTGTGAACGTGTGGCAAACACTAAGTGACAACTGACCGAATGCCTTATTCTTGTTTTTACCAACACCGAGTGACACCTAGGTGCCTGATATCCGTTTTCACCAACACTAAGTAACTCCTAACTCATGCCTAATGCCCGTTTTTCCAACACTAAGTTACACCTAACTGAATTCCTGTTTTCACAAACATTAATTAACTCGACGAGCGAGGTTCGTATCTACATCAGTATCTACTTCTCCATTGCTATGGAAAAAAATTCTATGTCTTTGTCTTCGTAGAAACGCGAGTTGACAGGTCACCCCCATGCTTGGGCAAAAGACATGTTGAGTTGCACAGAAAGAGCTTTGTCTATTATTGGTAGAATAGAGATAGAAATGTTCATGCTATGCATGCTGGATGTGTAGTGTACAGCTCTGGAGAACCACTCACAACTCCAATAGTAACACAGCAAATACAAAACATATTATTCAGAAACCTTTGCAATGTCCCAAGTTGGTTGCTGGCTGTGAGGTAAAAGAGCAATCGTGCCTATAGCATCTTCCATACATCACTTGGCAAGTAAAATAAAACACGAACAGCAAATCTCATGCAAAATTTAATAATTTCTTCCACTCCTCCATCTTGGCGTTTAAAAGCTGCTCCCTTTCGTTTGCTTCCTCCTCCAACCGCTTCCGTTGTTCGAAACACTTAAAAACATTTGCAACAAGCACTTTTTGCATTATTGGCACAAGTCTTGCACACTCTTTTTCTAATACTTCCATCGCTTGCGCAATGCACTCAACGTCCATGGACCCTACTTGTGTGAAGTCTGATATTTGTTTTAATTCGGAGAGCATTGATAATGTTAATACTCCGTGATTTGTGGGAGTCTCTGGACTTATTAAAGCGAAGTTTTCTTCAGCTTCTGTTGGGTCTACAAACATCTTGTCCCCTACTATGGCAATGGAACAAGACGTTATGACGTCATACATTGGGACGGCGGCATCTGCTAAGGCAAGGCCAGCAGCATTGATTGCCGCTGACAGACACGCTCCATCATTTTCCAGAATGTATATGAAGACATCAACCTGTAAATGAGAAGGCATTTTCGTATTTTATAATGTGGGCTGGTATAAGTTTGTTAAGATAATGTCTAAATCTTAGTAAATATTTTCATTAGGTTTACTTTTTCTATGAATTAACTACTTTGATAAAGTAATTTGTTCTTTTTCAGTGGTTCTTCTAGTGCAAAGATCCTGTGTTCAGATTCAGAATAACTACCTAATTAATCCTATTAAAGATAAAATCTATTAAACATAGGTTTATGTATCAGGATTCTTATGTGTTACATAAAATTATTAGTTACCATACCGCATGTGTTATTAACCTGGAGACTACAGGAAAATCCACCATAGGTTGTAAACTTACTTTGGCAATATGTCAAAATTGGTGGAAAGTGAAATTCATAACATTGGTAGGGATTTTTGTTTTACTGGCATAGTTTAAATCACATTTGGAGAATGAGGCATTTTTATAAAAATAAAGTCAATTGATTTTTTTTGGAGTTGTTTATTTTATTTGGTGCCTAGGCTTAGTCTTAAAAATATTTTTGGTGGCCGTCTAAATTATACCCATTTTTCTGCCCTGCTGCCACTTCCCAACAGACACATTTTGGGAGATAATTCAAGAGTCACATTGAGAGGCATTAGTTACTGTAAGTAGATCTTAATAAACATACAAATTAGCACTAAATGGATAGCTCATGTTGTGGTAAACAGGTTGCATACAGCAGGGCTAATATTACTGTGCAAATTGCATCAGAAATCTTAAAGTTTAATACAACATACCAATTACCTACTGGCAATCAAATAAATGTTCCTAATTTGAAAGTAATCCAAAAAATCTGTGGGTGTGGATTTACTTTTTGAAAGATGATATGGCCAGTATATGTATAACCAGTAATAGAGAAGTATCAAAAAAGACATGCTGCACCAACCCCAAACCAAACTGGTGAAGGCAGAAGAATTATGAAGAACACTTACCTGATAGTTAGGAAACATGTGTCTACACACAGTAGGCTCCATGGCTTTCCTCAGAGCCACTGATAGAGCTTTCTCTTCAGCATCGGGCACGTGCGGTCGTCGCCGACGCGGACAGGAAAATGGCGCGAATTTCACCTCACAGAATATTTGCCCAAGTTGACTGAAAATGGAAATTAAATGATGAGGGTAGGAAGATAAATCACTTATCTTTAGCAAAGTATTATATCAGTGTAGTTGTAGTGTGTAAACAATATTATTTAAAAATACAGCACAAAAAATTAACTTATTCATAATATGAAACTTTTATTAAACACTGTGATCTACTTTGGCGTTTGAGAGACTTATGTTGTAAGAATTTTAAACAAAAATATGGTTAAGTACCTGAATTCGTTCTGGTGGGGGATTTCCCGCGGATCGAACACGGAACAAACGACCTTTGTTTTTCTCAGTTCTACGTACGAGGATCCCTTTGCCTGTGACACCATGTCTGTCCTGGCAACTGAAATACAACATTCAAGTTAACACCTCAGTTCTCTTATAGAAACAGCCATTAAAGTCAAACCAGTACATACAAAACATACACATGCTACGCGCTTCGGACAAAGCGCGCCCATCTTTACGAACTCCTTTAACATCCAGCAACTCTTTGTTAAGTTCATCGTAGGTCTTTAAATAACCTTTTGCGAAACGCTTGTATGATATACTGTCTTCAGGGCCGTTGAATCTTCGGTAATCAAGAGGCATTTTGGTCGTATTTTGATTTTTGTTATGAATACATTGGTCCCCGCTTCACATAACCTCAAACTTGTAACGAACGTCTATCTAGTGTCTGTCTGACACTGACTGTCACTGTCTGACCTGACAGATTGATAGAATAGATAAAAAAATAGTGATGTGTTTTGCTGCGTTTCGTTTAGTTTTGTTCAACCTCAGGGTACCCGAGTCTGCTGCGCCATCAGTGTCTGACTACAAACACAAAACATCGTTTGCTTACCTAGAAGGGGTATTTATGGCATAACTGGCGCAAAACTTGGTGAAGTGGTTACGGCTTATAATAGCTCCATGATTTTGTTAGTCATTTTCTGTTTTCCAGGTTTAAAAACTAAACGCAAAAAGTTTCGTTCTGAAAATTGTATTTCTTTTTGATTTTTTATTTTATCAAACCGTGTGCATTTAAAAATGAAAATAACCTCAAGAAACTAAAAAGTAGGCGTTGAAAAACTCCAAAACGCTGTCATGTGCAAGTCAAATCAAACGACCTTATGTGTGTGTGTGTGTGTGAGTGAGACTGCCGGTTGCCGGTTGTTGTCGCGTGGTAACGCTTAGCCTCTGGCGAAGGTAAAAGCTAGTCCTTGGATCACGGAAAGTATCAACTAAGCGTTTTGAAATTTCACAGTGAGCACTCGGATGGACCTCACGGACCCCATGGCCACAGAGTTTCAAACACAAACGGTTCGAAAATATAGTTACCAATAAGGTTAATTAATTATTATTTACCCTACTTTAGGAGTTCGTGATCTCTGTGTACTAATAGGAGATTTTAATTTCACATGGTTTCTGAACTCGGTAAAAGTACGACAACATTACACTAAACGTCAACAGACGGTCAACTGATGACACATGATTAAAGTCATGTCAAGTGAAACGTCAGTTAGATCAGTGGGTTATTTCGATTTTGAGTAGCGAAAATGTTAAATAGATATTATAAAAACGTGTATTGAAATATCATAAATTGGCACCGCTATGAAATAGGGATAACTGCTCGTTATTCTTATTATAACTTTTGTGCATCGACTTCGCGTAAAAGTAAGAATAAAATGTAAGTACTTTTGTCTGACATTCACGTCGACGGTCGAACGTTTCGAGGGTGACGTTTCAAAGCGTGCTTCTTGTTACACAAATTCTATTAATGTGTGGACGTGAAGCGATAAAGCAATAAAACAGGTTGACTGCGCTCTTTATGTATCTAACTCGGGTTTTGTGATTCATGGGACTTGACCAATATTATGTCTGGACTTAGAAAGAGACTATAACTTCTGAGTTTGTTTCGGCTGTTTCTTCTCAGAGTAGCCAGGCACGAAACAGCGGCCCTACCTAGTTAAAAAAACAGACATGTAAAAGTGTATGTCAAAACTTATGTATTTGCAAAATAAACATCTATCATTAATGAGTACCTGTATAATATTTATTGTAATCATGCTATTGTGCAGCAGAAATCATGTTGGTATTTATGTAAATATTGTTTATGTTAGAAACACAATTGGATACACCTCCGTATCTCAAACACAATTTGCCCATTGTTTGAAGAAATTATTGTAAGAGTTTAAGCTGTGCCTTTCTAGTTTGTGATTAATATTCAAATTCAAAAATTCAAATTCAAATTCATTTATTGGGTGTGATTTTTGGTACATTTTTTACATGAGATCTTAAAATAAATAAATAGTTCCTCAAAAAATCTACCATAAAGGTGTACACTCTTTCACATTCACAGTCATTATTATAAGAAGAATAATCAACATGTTAAAATCAAATAAATTACCTACAATAAACACAAAATAACATAAGACAGAAACATTAACAATTGAGCATACATATAAAATAATGAATGGAAATAAAGATTCAATGTCAATAGTAGAATATAATAGAATAAAATTTACAATGTCAATTAAATAAATATATATTTGTCAAATTAGTTATAATTTCTCATTAAGGAATTCGTCAATGGTATAATAACATTTTTCCAATAATAGATGACTTAATTTGTTTTTAAATTGAATAATGTTTAAGTCCTTAATTCCATTTGGTAATTTATTAAATATTTTTAGGGCCATGCAAAGTATGCTCTTGTGCATCAAGGCGGTCTTTGATGGTCGAACGCATAATTCATGTCTATATTCTTGTCTAATCATTTTATAGCGATGTTCAGATGCTTTTTTGAATAGATGCATGTTCTTTTTAACGAATAAAGCAGTCTCAAATATGTACAAGCAAGGTAAAGTCATTATTTTTAACAACAAAATAAGGTTTGCAGCTATCAGTTATTTTTATGCCGGTAATAGCTCTAATGCAACTTTTTTGCGATTTGAACACCATGTCCTTATTGCAGGAGTTACCCCAGAACATGACTCCATAGTGTAGTATAGAATCGACATATCCATAGTATGCAGTGACTGCCGCTGCTTGATTGACTACTTTCTTTAGTTTATATAAAGCAAAAGCAAACTTACTAATTTTTTTAATTAATATTGAAGTATGTTGTTTCCAATTAAGTTGATTGTCGATTGTTAGGCCTAAAAATTTTGTATTTGCAACTTCTTCAATTTTTTTATTATTAAAGCTTACATTTAGTTCTGAATTGGCTACTCTTTGACGAAAATTCATAATTTTTGTTTTCTTCAAATTTATAATTAAGTTGTTATTTTCTAACCAGTTAACGGCTTGTTGTAATGCATTGATTATGTCAGCTTCAAAGTCATTATTATTTTTGTCAAGTTTAACAATGATACTGTCGTCGGCAAACAATGTCATGGGATAGGGTATATTCTGAGGAAAGTCATTTATATATATAAGAAATAATAAAGGCCCTAGCACACTGCCTTGGGGCACTCCATAAGATACTTTTCGTTCTTTGGATATGTATTTTATAAAGGTTTTATTTAATTTACAAATTCGACTTATTTCTGTATGTTGTGTTCTATTTTTTAAGTAAGAATTTATGAGTGATAAAACATTTCCCCTTATCCCATACGCATTTAATTTGCTTAGCAATATATCATGGTTGACCAAGTCAAATGCTTTGGTCATATCCATGTATATTGCTGATATCGGGACTCTTTCATTCATGTTAGCTACGATAACATTAAGAAAGTCGTATATTGCCATATTTATTGAGTGGTCTTTCCTATATCCTTTTTGTTCTTTCACAAGTATATTATGTTTGTTGAGGTATCCGTCTATAGACCTATAGATCCACTTTTCGAATATCTTGGATATTACCGGAATAAGAGCTATTGGCCTGTAATTTTTTATGTCTTTCTCATCGTCTTTTTTAAATAAGGGTTTTATGACAGTAGGTTTAAGCTTCTCAGGGTAGGTTCCAGTCTCAATGCTTAAATTAATTATGTAGCTGAGAGGTTCTGATATTATTTCTGAGACAAACTTTAGAACCTTTGTTGAAATATCGTCGTATCCTACACTATTTTTATTTTTTAAGTCTTTTATAATTCTGTTTACTTCATCTGGTATGATAGGGGCTAAAAACATTGACTGTGCAGAGAAATTTATTTTATTGTCAGTGGTCAGTTGTGTCGAAGCAGTAGAAAGTTTTTCTGCTTGGCTTATGAAGTAGTCGTTGAAGGTATTTGCTATGTCTTTGGGTGTAGTGAATGTAACTCCGTCATTATTTATTTCTTTTATATATTCTGGTGGGGAGTTGCTTCTATTTCCATTTATTATTTTCCACGTCATTTTTGATTTATTATATGCTGTCTCTATTTTATAATTATTCTTTGCTAATTGTGTCAATTTTATAATTTTCCTAAGTCTGTTTGAATAATTTTTAAGTTTCGTTACATTTATCTTAGATGGATTTAATCTATGGTGCCACAACAACTGTCTTTTTATTTGGCTACACCGTCTGATTTTATTTTTTTGTACGTAACCGGAAAACATAAATTATAAAACAATTGGAATAGTTCTAAAAAGTTGTTGTATGCTACGTTAGGGTCTTTAGTGAGGTAAACATCTGAAAAAGAAATTGATTTCAAACAGTCTTTGAATTTCATCAAGTTTTCATTACTGTAGTCATGCACTTTTATATTCCAAGTTTTGATTAAACATGTCTTTTTTACTGGAAGTTTTAAAGTTTGTGCGGTGTGATCCGACATATGTAGATCAAGGACCCTATGAGTACAGTTTCGTGAAATATTATGAGCAAAATTATACTACTACTACTACTATTCAATCCAATAATGAATTCATGGTTCCCTTTTGGTCTTTAATATTTTTATTCAAGAATCAAGACACTGCAAAGAAAAAGAAAACAACACTGGTTGTCAACACTGTCAATAGTTAGCATCAAACTAGTCATTCTAATTAACACCTGTTTATACCATTTCCTCCTAATGATAAAATTTCAAATTATTATTATTTTATTAAGTTACTCATTTTATCAGCAGCTCACTCCTACCACTAATGGGAACTTATCAATTAACATTATATCTATATTAATTATTCCTACATCAAAGTTGGTGATTAAAAACTATTTTACTAAAATCTCTTTTTTACTGTCTTTATGGCAACTAGTATTTTGTAACTGAAACTGTGTAAACAATAACTCTTGGAGTGTTGGCCTTGCCGGGCAACAAGTGCCCAATTAATATAAAATGTTGGTTCCCACAACAGTCACTATATTTTCACAAATTAATGGCAGCCAAAATTACTATGGTTGGTAGAATAATGTCACAATTGTGTTTTCCAAAGGGGTCCGCAGAGGTGCATAATATAGGTGCTTCAAGAAATCTACCTAGACTTTTCCCAACTATGTTAGGGTCCGCCTGCAGTCGTATAGCCGAATAACAGTATTTTACATGAAGCAACCACCTATCTGATCTCCACAATCCAGTTAAAGGGTAACATACCTTTGTCGAAACAAGCTTATCAGACCTAGTGGCTTAATGGGAATCAACAAAATCACAATGAATACCAAGTTGTCAGACTGTATATTTCTAGTCCTTATAATCTGGATCTCTTCAAAGTTTGAGTGGCTTCACATCAGGCAAGTTGTGGCCGAAATCAAACCTATTTCAGGTAGAAATATAAAAGATTGGTTGTAGAATTAAAACTTCATATAGGATGTAAGTATTACAAAGTTCGGCACTGTAATATTTTTTTACTAGCTGTTGCCTTGCAACTTGTCTATGATGTAGGATGAAAAGCTATGTTCTGCTCCAGGTCCCAGACATTCTTTAGGCATGAAAAGGTAACAGACAAACAGACTTACTTTTGCATTTATAATTTGCAAAGTGCACCACTAATAAAGGATAAACCTAAGGTGAAGAAGAAAGATGATTCATTGCTACTCGAATATCCTTGAAAATTCTTATATTATACAAAACTTGTATAATGTTGTTCTAACTACAAACAAAACCTGTTTTCAAACATATTTTTTTTCCTTATCCTTTTGATAAGTTTTGTTGTTGTTAGTTGGCAACAAACTTGTTTTAAATTAAATTTAATAATAGAACTTTATGAAGAGTTAAATTTAAACATTAAATTAACAGACAGCAGAAAAGGGCTGATTTAATTCTAAGTATAATAAAAATATTGTATACTGCTGGCAGTCAATAATGTTGTGAAGAATATAAATTATTTAATGTCAAATGGCTTGGTTATTAACATTGGAAACTATGTGTAATGTAATTTAAATGGCAATGTTTTAGTGATAAAAATAAATTTAATGGCCAATGAAAAGCAATGGTAATACTTGTGGATTGTGTCGTGTAGTGTGTGTTGGTATGTGAAATACTGTTAATGTGAAAATATTCCAATACTTGGCATGAAAAATATATTTTTATTTTTAAAGATTGCATGGTATTGTAATAGTTGGTCACAGTTCTAACCTAACCTAACCTATGGATCCCTTCGACATCGTTTTTACGACAAACGGTTGGTCGGAGACAAAAAACACTTTCAGCCTTATATTTAGGTGTTTTATACGATAGAATCGAGAAAATAAACGATTTGCGAAAATAACACTTTTTTGGCAAAAGTTTTTTAAGTCCTCGCACCGTAGCGCCCCTAAGACTACACTCCAACCGTAATATGATATGTTTAGAAACATAATTATTATTGTAAGATAAATATGTTTATAATTATAATCTTAAATAAGGACCACATAATACTCAGTACCCAATTAAATGCATAATTATATCCACAATAATCTGGGTAAAATACAGCTTAGAATTAACTGAATGAATAATCTATCAAATCCACTGCGCTAACTCATAATGTTAATAGTAAGTCAATTGTCATAACGTTAATTGGGCTATTAACTAGACAAAGAAAATGGCGGAGCTCATGTGATTACACCGTGCTATTAAATCGTATTTCATTCCATTATAGGTATGCAAAAATTTCGACTTGCATTCCATTTTAGGCTGAGCCCAGACTTTAGACAAGACTGTCTTAGAAAAGCTGATATAAAAAATAAAAATAAAAACCAGCTAACTTTTACTATGGGACCAAAGTCCCATAGTAAAAGTTGTTCATAATGATAAGTAGCTACAATTACCCCTAAACAACTGAACGCAACATAATATATTGGAAATCGTTGATTCAGAAGAGTCGTAGACTATTTCCGCAATGTAAAATTAGTAATCCAGTGGGTCCAGTGCGGCAATAGTCTGTCATAAGACAGTCTTGTCTCAAGTCTGCGCTCAGCCTTAATAAACATGATGTAGTATATGAATAACTAGTTCACTAATTATAATGGGTGTAAAATTACCCTTAAGAAGCCGAAAGGCACTACTAGAAACAAACCAGCCGTTACATACATTTTGACCGTGTAGTTATTGCACTTTTGTAGGAAACAGCAGATTTTCTTTTATTACCAATGTAAAATTCATTTTTTTATTTATTTTTTTGGGGGTTCAAAATGATGTACTGAACCCGTGGTAACCGTTTGAGCGTCAGTGTCTCTTCCACCCTGTAGACCTATTTGGAAGCCCATTCATTTTATCATTATTATTATTCATCAAGGTTTTAAAGTGGGAGAACGAAATTCATCCTAACAACTGGTTTTGATAATTTTTAAAAGAATTAAAAAAAAGAAGTTACGAAATAATCACCTTTATCTATTCATAGATTAGTTTTTGTTAAACACTGTCAACTTGTGTAGGTATTACAAATTCTAATTTTATTTCTACTTTTGTATCATATTTATTTATTTCTATTTATTTATTTTTGTATTATTAGGTAGGTAGGTAGGCAGGCACCTACCTACCCTACCCTACCCTACTTACCGAAGTAGGTCTGAGAATAGGTCGTAGGCTATTTTTAGTCTTACACAAAGAGTATAGTAATATACATATATGTCTCACGATAACACTTATATATTTCCACGCGAACGAAATCGCGGGCAACAGTTAATGACAAATACTAACTAATTTTTGTTTAAAAATATACTAATTAACCATTAACAACATTTACAGAGTCAAGATGCTTAAGAAAAGGACGGTTTGCTTAGCAGTGGCAGTCTTCATGGGGACTGTCGCAATCTCGATGGCGCAGGGCCATGTTCCCGTGCCGCCTTCGCCCGACCCCACCACGGCTTCTAGTACAGAGGTATGTTTCATTTTTTAAATGTCGAATTAGTTGACAAAGGAGGTTTTAATCTAAGAACGAAGGTGCCAGTTACCAATTTTATACTACATGAGTTCCGATATGAAAATAAGTAGCGTAAAATACCTAGTCCAAAATGTAACTGACGGAGCGTATCGAAGCGTGTCGGTAAAGACGTAAGGCACTGTGCGGAGCATACATAATAATTAATGTGCGTTATTTGAATTTCAACAGCTGCAACCTGTTCGGAATTATCGCTTAATATCTATCCAAGAAGTAGAACATTTTTAATTTCGTAGAGTAGGTAGTGCACCTATAGTCTGCGCCAGATAAGTAGGAAATAAAGGTCATTAAATAAAATAAATTTAACTTTATTTCAGACTGAAGTCCATAGTTTTGTTAGTATTGTAGTATTAAGTAGTTAATTAGCATTAACCCGCATACATTTGTTCAAATACATAATTCCGAAGACAAATAATGACATAAACTTGTCCCGAAACTACCTTTATCGCGATCCTTGACTTTTTCTAGTAATAAAAAACGATTCATAATGTATTGTCGGGGTACCTACGCGCTACGCAGAGAAATTAAGGAAAGAGCATTGACCTTTAATTCCTATATATCTGGCGCAGACTATAGACTGCAAATCTGCAGCAGCAAAGCTCATGAAATAAACTTATGCTGCAGTAAGCAGCTGAGAGTGTTGGATAAAACAAAATCACATACTGTGATTTTGTTTTAATGTGATTTTGTGGCTGTGCAGTCTCGACCGAAAGCTCTTTATAGGTCTCTCTCGCACTCGCCCTGCCCGGCGAGAGTGTACAACCGCTTTAAGTTGTTATTAATAGGTTAACGTGGTCTGCATTGATAATAATTAATTTAAAACTGGTAATATGTTATACATTCTGGGAATCAAAGCAGATAAGCATACTTATCAATTATTAAAACCTAAAATAGTGAGATAATTTCAATTTCCTATACATGAGCAAGTAACTGATTAATTTAAATATTTCGATAGTGGAAATATGAAGTAACTTAAGGTACTTTGAGCATGCTGTGTGATTTTGAACTTTGGGCACAGAGCCGAATGTTGCAAATCCCTTACGCGATCAATGTTTCTTACTGCATGTTCAAATTTTTAACGTTATTTTTACAACAAATTTCAGATAAACTTCGTGTCATTTCTGTTGTTATTTTTACTGCAATAAAAATATTATATTGAGATAAAGATTGTTTGGCAGCAAGGAACTCATAAAAATGTCGAAGACCCAGACACAACTTCTATTGTTCCAAGTTCAAGTCCAAGTTGTTCAACTTGTTTTATTAGTGAAAGTGTACGTTTAACTTGAGGTCAGTTTATGCTACTCTACTCTGTTGCTCGTGACCTTCGTCTGCGTAAAATAATTATAAAAATATTACTTGGCTATTTGAATCGGATTTTGTAAACAATTTTAAAGGTATTTTTTGGTTTTTTAGGTTTTCTGATTTTACTAAAATAAAAGTAGCCGTACCTACTAGATATAACAAACAGAGACACTTTTTATAACAAAAAACCATTTTACTACACTATATGTCTAATGCATAGTTTCATAGGCATTCAGTAAAAAGTTGTTATTTTGAGATTATAAAACACAGTTTTGTATAAAGATCAATCACTTTAAAAAAGATCTTTTTAATATTGGCATTTACGGGAATTGTACTGCCGGGATAAAATATATCTTAATCCAGGGCACAGTTAACCTGCGTACCAAACATAAATTTCCCTTCAGCTGTTAACCTATGAAAACGTAAAGAAGAACAGGGTGTAAAGTTCCTCATCCTCCATAAATAAGGGAGAATCCTCCGACCAGACGGGTGTTGTGTCTGATAAGCTACTGCCCGAAAGTTGTTGTCTGGGTTTTACTTAATTTCCGCGGTTCGATGTTAGTTCTTCATTAATGTCATAGATGGCGTTGTAGTACAGAGTAGTAACTTCTGTTTTACTATATTGCTGTATTACTTTTTTTAGTGCGCCTACAGACACACAGTTACTTTACTAACCAAATATAAACGATGGTTTATGTAAAGGTTGTGGACAAACCGGAACTGACAAATTACAGACGCGGCACCAGAAACTGGCAGATATTTAGGTAAAGTCCAGTGTCCACATACATAAATCCGGTCTGAAGTAAACTTCGATTTTTGATTTACAAACTTTTTTGGACATATTTATACCACCCTGATTGACCAATACCATGGAAAGGTAAAGTCGAACTAACTTCTATTAACAAGGTGGCGTTATGGCCGTCATCAAATTATCGTAATGGTAGGATGTAGGAGGTAGCACTAGTGATCCTGTGTCAACAGTGTCATGCTACGCTTTTGGCAAGTCTTGGGGAAAAACAGTCACCACCCCACAGATATACCAACAGTAGGTACTTGCTTGGCCAGCGAAATCCAACGCAGAACGAGACAGATGTGTTGGTTTACAGCCATAGTTACAGTGCTGATTCTAAGTTAAATTTGATTAACTTTTGTTTTTGAATACAATTAAAGACCAAGTGAATGTTACTGCCCATGTGCCATCCCCTTGACACAGTGCTGTGTAAATAGCTAGACTTATTTGGTGGCGCTGTTGTCGTCTACGCGGTAAGAAAGGGCGTGGTAATATTTGGAACTACATACGTAGAGTTAGTACTACATAGTCACGCGTGGCTACGGTGCTACGATTGCTACGGTTTTCTGCGATAAACGTTCACGCGGCGTCTAACAGATGGCGCTACGGGTATAGTGTCTGTGAATAAAAATTACAATTTATACATGTGCGTGTGTGAATATTAAAATGACGTTAGGACGTTAGGACGAGTATCTAATCAAGAGTGTATGCTGAAACTCGCGCTGGTGCACTGAGAAAATCCGTGAAAAATATTCTTAGAAAAGCTAGCCTGCAAAAAAAGGGTTGTCCATATAACAGGCATATGCTTGAGTGGCCTTTGGCTCGATCATTAGGTATTTATGGCCAATTTTCCTCGATATAATTTATTTTCCTTTCTACATTAACATGGAAAGAAAAACCGAGATTGTAGAAACCGTTTATCTCGAAATAGAGGAAAAATCTTCACCTTGACAAAACTCATTAAAGTCATTAGCAATTCCATAAACCGAGTAATGACACAAACCGGTGGACAGTAAATGTTCAGACGAAATTAACTCGTCTTTTCACACGATACTTCGAATTCCTTTCAACGTTTTAAAAAAGTTCAGTCACAAATGTATAAACTTTATGACTTTTTTTTTTATAAATGAACATAGAACGAACATAGTTTTCGGGATGCTGTTTAGGCTGACGCGTACCCTGCGTATGATGGAGGCGCATCGCTTGCCATGACGGCGTGAAAGCTATTAATGCCCGCTTCTGAGAACATGCCGGAAGCAATGCAGTAGCGCGGCAACCCTATCAACACCCTGAATGCATTGTTGTATTGTACGCGCAGAGTGCTGTATGCCCTCTGCGTCTAATGCCCGATTCCATAACTTACAAATACCTAAATCAAAATAATAATCTTAATGAGACTTTGGTGCCTACGTGAGAATATTTTTATAGCTCGACTCCGGTCAAAAAGGACGACATACAAAAGCCGGTAGGTGCAAATGTACATAAATAAAAATATGATCTCACTTCTAACACTTATCTATACTTTTTACGAAGACACCATATTCACATTGTTTTTTATGTGTTTCTTATCCACAGTAAAGTATTATTTATGCAGTACATAGCTGTAGTATTCATTGTTATATGATTTTATAGGTTCTTTACCGTATTAAGGAAAACCGCAAGAAAATTGCTTGACTTCATTTTACTACGGTTTTAAACCTGTTCGTGTCTCTTTGGAAAATGCTACATTAAGATAATGTCAATAATGAGATACAATAGAACAAAAGAAGGCTCCTCGACTGCTTCGTTGTATATTTGGGCGCAAACACAAGGTTCAGTTAGTCGTTGGGGAAAAGTTGGTGTCCGTGACATAATACTCACATAAACTCAATATCTGCCCGAAATGGGTTCGTGCCCGATTGATGGCAATAGGCTTGTCTGTTATTATATGACTTAAAGATAATTACCAGGTCTCAGGTGATCACTGAAAACCAGCGCAGTGCTTTGGGCCACCCATAGCACAGCATCATGCTCGTAACCAGCTTGTCGCAGTTACGACGTGCAAACTGTCTTAATTTTTTTGTTCCGTCTCGTTCCGTCATATAATCAATATAATTAAATATGTGATGTTACGTTTACGTAAAAGGTCCACGGGTGGTATACTAGTAATACCTACTTAGGAACGTCCGGCGCACCCTGCTATTCAGCCTTGACTGGCTAAACTTAGCCATGGTCTGTGCCATAGCCCATAGACTAAAATGATACAGACATGTGTAACGCAGCGAAATCAAAAGAAAAGTGGGTCGATATTATACCAGGCTGATACACAGTCAGTGGGGGTTGCTCACGAGAGAATTACGTGTCTCGTCTCCTAGATATCTCCAGAGGCCCCGATTCATGGTAGTAGCAGGAACCGTGGGCTTTTTGGTCTGTGGGAGTTCAACATAACCCTCCGTTTCCCCCAAACAGAATTTCTTCGTGGAATACGCAATTGCATTGCGCAATTTTTTTTATCTACGTGTGGAGGATTGTAATTAGGCGATTTGGAAATACTACACTTGTTTATCATTGTTTGCTTGTTAGTCTGTAAGCCTTCTGTAAAATAAAATAAATAAATAAATAAAATACAAAGTCAAAAAATATAATACTCCATTTTTTTTGTGTAATAAGTAGATGCCATTGTTATTTGTAACCTAACAGCAAATAAATGATATGTTTCTTAGCGATATAAAATGGAGGTACGTGCCTATGTGAAAATACGAATCCCGGCGAGTATCCCGGGAGTGCAGTCAAGTCTGGGAGGTGATGTAATCTGTTTATTATTTTCGGGAAATTCTTTGTCTTAACTTTTTGAGAAACATTTTGATTGCGAATTCAAACGTTTAACTTTAAGGATCGTCATTGAAAACATTTTACCCTAAATTTAAATACATTTTAAGTTTGTTTATTCTTAAATTGCATCCAAAATTAGATAATTATGCTAATAGTTTACCCAATGTGATAAAACCGTGTTTTGTGGGATCCTGGCTTGAGGTAAGGTTAATGCGTTTTGTCAAGCATTAACAGTCGTTGAACCCAGATTAGCAGTCCTCACGACTGTTGTCAATCATCAATAGGTAGAAATTCATGCACAGTGTTTTATGCAATTTGTAAAGTCTCGATTATGTCGGGCTATGACCAGCTGGTAAAAACAAAATTGTTAAGGGATCAGTTTATTACACCTTTCTAAACGCCAACGTTTAGAAGGTGTAATGACGATATTAGGGCGACCAATCTCGGGTCATTTATGTAGGTACAAAAACAGCTTTTGAAAGGTTTTCTTAAATAATCCATAAAAAAATCTTAAACACCCTTTGACCAAAAACAACTGACTAAACTAATAACAAAACTTTTTTATAAGATTAAGCGATGTGGGCTTAACCAAAATTATTGTATATAGGTACTGTTTTTGAAATAAAGTTTTTTTTTTTTTTTACCAAAGGTTTTGATCCTACAAATAACAATAATTCTCATGCTATATATACTAATATATAATTGTGGAGAATCACCAAGATGAATGAAATTATTCTCAAAAACCAGTGGTAGTACAATAAAAAAAAATTCAATAAGATACAATTGATAAAAAAAAAAACACGTGATATAGCTACATCCTTCTATGACTGGTAATTTTTTATGGCAGTATTGACGAACTGAAGATATAATGTAATCATAGGTACATTATATCATCAGTCCGTCTATAACATTGCGTAGGTTGTATTCTGTAATTATAGTAATGGTAAATGAGGTTGTTGACGTTACCGTACACACATACATGGGTTACCCATTGCAAAAAAAAAACTCGTGAAAGAGAAAAAAAAACCTTGAAAGTGTGAGAAAAAAAAAACTCATGAGCTACTTGCATTGTCTGTCATTCAAAGGTACAATCAGGGAAAGTAATTGTTTATCAAGTTGACACATAAAGCTAGAATTTTAGATGCATAGATAGCCATTACATACAGCTGTCAAAGAATGACAGGTGTACTTTGAATATGTATAATATGGAAAATTGAAGTGAGTGAATTTGCTTAACAATTTAGCTGACTTCTACTATGTAAATTCATTCGATGTTCATTTGATGATTATTATTGTCGTTACGTTTAGTAGTGTTACAAAAAGTATGATGTGGACTTTAGTTGGAACAAAAAACTTCAATATGGTACGATCAGATGTATTATTAGACATGGAGATTAATTTTCATGGGAAAAACTTGAAGAACAAATTACAAGTAGGTAGATAAGATTTTTTGGTCCTTTGAAAATAGTTTGGTCCTTGGAGCCAGAAACAATATAGAAACAGGCAACCATCGATCATCATTATGATCGATGGTTTCATTGTAGATAAAAACCTAGCTCAACTAATTAAAACATACTTTAGTGTATAAACAATGAGTGTCCATAATAAAAAAAAAAAAAAGCTGTAAGCTGTAGCTGTGTGTGTTAAAGCTGTAGTGGTCAAATTGTATTTTAGTCAAAAATAAATAAAATACGTGTTTGTAACGTTGTGCCGTGTAGAAGTTAGAAAATTGATTAGCTTACCACTTCGCAATATTTTAAGGCAATTTGAAAAATAATAAAGAGGCAATAAAAATTAAGGATTGTGGTTTATTCTTAACTAGCGACCCGCCCCGGCTTCGCTCGGGACCAATTTAGAACAAAAAAGAAGTGCGCTTACTGTAAAATTATTTTGTATTGCGGGCCTTTATTTTCCAATAATTGTATTTTTTTTGGGTGGTATAATTATTAACTGAGTCCTCCTGCCCTGGATGGAGCGGAAGGGACTGACTCAGACTTACTGACTAAAACACACTGAATGTTCTTTCGGTTGCCCTTTGCGTTCCAGGGCCCCGGTACCCTTTTTAGACAGGGCGACCCCGGCAGTTGCGATAACTCATAAGATATTCATATAAATTGAATACCTAGTGTTTCGGGTAAATCCGTTCTAAAATAGATATTGAAAATAATCTATATAGATTTACACCATACACCATAAATAAGCTTCTAAAATTAAATGCATTACTTTTTTCGCAAAACTTAAAAGATGAAAATGGATAGAGTGACCAACTGTTACAATGCGCCCACCCCATTTGTTTCGCTGAGAATGATATTTTCAGTCGCGCGTAATTTTAATTCTGTGATATCTTCTAAATTATTCATTTAAATGATATACTGTAAAGGGGCCATATTGATCTATATTAAATGCACAATGTATGTAAGGTACTGAATTAGATAAGGATTAATGCTGTATTGCTTAAAATCGCTTCGTAAAAACCATTATTTCTCGTAAAAAGTAAAGGATAAAAAATGGTTACTGTGGGTTATCCCTAAAAGATAGACATATACCATCGCGGAATCTTTTGTAGACCTTTTTTAAGGTATACAATACTGTAGTACATAATTTTGATCTATCTCGTAGGGTTCAGCCAGCGTTTGCAATGTAAGCGCAAAAAAATGTGTTTATTTACGACATCACATTAGAAACCTCTAAAATTATCAGTGTTTCTCTAATATATTATGCATGTTATATACATATAAACTTTCCTCTTGAATCACTCTCTCTATTAAAAACCCGCATCAAAATCCGTTACGTAGTTTTAAAGATCTAAGCATACATATATAGGGACAGACAGACAGCCAGAGTGACTTTGTTTTATACTATGTAGTGAAATTGATCTATGGTCATGGTCAAAGTCAAGGTTCATTTAACACGATTACAGAGCTTAATGTTAATGTGTGTGATTTATATCCATAAATTAATATCTACGAACATTCTTTTTGTGACCAAGTAATCATTTTACCCTTTTTTTTACCTCGGTGGAAAATCCACACGGATGTCCTCCGCCCTGGGGCGAGCGGAGGGGTCTGTCGGACTCTAACCGACTCACAAACAAACTCTCACCCCAAATGCATGTATCGTCTCCGTTCCGTCGTGGGTAAAAACCGCCCCGGTGTTCCCTTCCCACACTTGCACCGGGGATCATGGGAAAATCATTTTACCCTAACACAACAGGAGTTAGGATAAAGTGATTGCTCGATGCTACTATATGACACCTGCCCGCGTAGGATGACAAATCTTTTGTTCATCTGTCATTGAATCGACAAAATGACATGAACAAAATATTTGACGATTCTCTTTCGTTTTCACGGTGGTCATGGTTCTACGGTAGGTATTGCCTAAATATTATTAAACAACATAGCGAGTCCGCGTAATTCTGGTCAGTTTCCTTCACTCGTCAGTTTATTTAATTCGACAGTTTCGTTGATTCGTCACTTTCACTGATTGGACAGCTGTGTGAATTCGACAGTTGCGTCAACTCGACAGTCTCCATGATTTGCCAGTTTCGTCGATTCGTCACTTTTATCCAATTCGTCAGTCGAAGCACAGTCGGTAGGAAATTTTCTGTTAATTTTAATATGTATTGAGATCTATTTATTTACAGTTGAGTTGACGCAACTGTCGAATTCACACAACTGGTCAATCAGCGAAAGTGACGAATCAACGAAACTGTCGAATTAAATAAACTGACGAGTGAGGGAAACTGACCAGGTGCTACGCGGACTCGACACGGCACGTTCGCGTTTAAAGACGTTATAGATTAGGTGTCGCTTAAGGTAAATGAAAACGGAAATAGGATATAAGTACGTAGAGACGAAACTCAGCTTAGTATGCTAATATGCTTTGACCTGCCAAAATCTGTGTATTTGTGATTTGGCAGGACGTGTATAGGATGATATGGCAAGAAAGGAGGTGTCTGATGAGATGACGAGTAATAGAGAAGTATGGAAGAAGAAGACATGCTGCGTCGACCCCAAATAAATAGTGGTAAGGGCCCTAAGGTCCCTAAGCTCACAATCACCGCTTCATCATTTCAAAATATTCGCAAGCTAATTAGTGAGATAACACTATTTGCACAAAAAGGTAATTTGCTCAGCAACCTTGCTCAGATAATGAGTCGACTTTTTTTCATAAATTGAGACCAAGGTAACAAGTGTAAAGGGTTTCCTGCAAACTGCGTTTACATGGCCTACTTGTTAAAAATAAATTTACTTAGAGGTTAATTCGTTCCAAAAGCGAATGTGGGATTTTCTCTCTCACAACCTTAAGAATAATTACCAAAAGATTAAAATAAAATGTAAATACAAGTAGTACAGTTAGCAGAAGACTATGTATGAAGTATCAATAAATATAAACATCTGTAAACTATGTAAGAAACTCGACACAGTCGACACACTCAGACAAGCGATGACAATGCCGTGATCTCATAGTTCTCGCACTCTTTCAAAAGTTGTCGTTAATAGGGTAGATGACTAAAAAAATCTAATTAGTCCGTCAGATAGATTTCCAAAAATTTAGGTCACGTATTTTTTCTTTTGTAACGTAAACCAAAACTGACGAAGATACGATACGACCCTTTTAAAATGATCAATACGTGACGCCGTGGTATAATTTTTAGTGCGTTGTGACGTCACGAGCCCGCACTCCCGAGTTTTGATGCGTTTTATCTTTGTCAATATTCATTGATTTACAAAAAACAAAAAATACGTGTCCATTATTTTCCAATACCTACTCGTACTCTAACTGACGGACTAAATAGATTTGTTGAGAGATGTGTTCCTCGTATAATAAATTATTATGGCTTTAACAATTTTGCACAAAAGTGTTCAACGACCAGGTGAGGTGTGTGGCCAAAATTAGAACGGACGAGGGCAACAAATTTTTAAAACAATTTCACACATTGTCCTTCCCTCTTCATGCTAATGGCCAGTACTTGTGAGGCAAAACCTGGAAGCCGGAACTATCCACCTGCAGTTCTGAATTCAAAACGCGTGGGTTCAAATCTGAAAAATCCGTAACACCTTTTTTAACCGACTTCAAAAAAAGGAGGAGGTTATCAAGTCGACAGAATTTTACATGTTTTTTTATTTTTTTTGTGTGTATGTTCAGCCTTTTTTTCGCCACTGTGAACCGATTTCGATGATTCTTTTTTTGTTTGGAAAAAAATTACTTCGCGTTGGTCCCGTTTAAATGTGGTGAAGATCTGATGGTGATCTTCGGAGATATGCAATGGAACTCATCAATTATAGACAGCAAATCCGTCGTGATTGCTGCAATCGCTTGGATGTTTGTTGTTTTCACAAAATCATAACATAACATCACGCCTGTATGCTTTGAGGGGGTATGCAGATGTGTACAGTACACCCACATTTCGACAGTTCGGTCTGTTAGGTTTCATTTTATTGGGGATAAGCCTATTACCATGACATGTATTGTTAACAATATGAAATAAATGACTGCCTCGTTGGTCTAGTGGTGGTGACTACTTAGCATGAGGTCCTGGGTTCGATTCCCAGGTCGGGCAAAGTGTTATTGGGTTTTTCCCATCAGGAATTTCTCAGTAGCAGTCACGGAGTCTGGATTTGCGCCAGCGCTCGCCCCCTATCACATGGGACTTAAACATATAACTGGCGTAATGTGGGTGTAGGTCCTACTGGGTGTACCCAGTAGGACCTACACCCACATTTCGTTCCTCAGGCTAACTCTTCGGAATTACAGGCGTGATGTTATGTTATGTTAAAAAAAATGTATAGCTAATATTTGTATAAGATATTACAACTTAAAATGATAAAATAAAAAACTTTTTTGCAATAATAAAACCGACCGAGTTATTTTTCACTTTGTTGTGTTTTTGAAGTCGGTGTTTTTTTGCAAAAAAAGTTTTTTATTATGGGGATCTGTTGACATTGCCAGAAAACAAAAAAAAAACTCAATTAAGCAAACCGTAACACTTGAGTGAAGAAATTTCTGATAACCGAGTCACGTAACTGATATAATTCGATAAAACTAATTATATTCTTCATCGAATCGATATTGACATTATCCGTTATGTAATTAACTGAAACCGAGTGAAAGTCAACGTTACGTCAGAGGGTTTTGTTTTAATATTCTGACTAACATTTTCAGCAATTGTGTTATCAGTAGCGAAAATCACAAGACTGATGTTTGCTTTTATAATAAATGACCAACTGTCTGGCTTAATAACTTAAAGGGTGTAAATAGACCCTGGGCAAAGCCGAAAGTCACTTGTTCTCCCCGTCATTGTGGTCATTTTTTTTTGCACAACTGGGAACCTTCTAGTTACGGAGATATTGGAGGTCAAAGTACCAACTTTTTCATGTTCATGCTTATAGCAACTCCCCAGTAGAGGAGCTAAATTATAATGCAAAAAAGCATATGATTCACTGCAATAAACAAAACCAGAAATATATATGAAATTCTTCAGGATATAAGTATGCTAGTACGAGTAAGTATGCTAGTGTTTTGAAAACATAATACAACAAATTTTACTCGATTAAAAAATATCACGAACTTGTCTCTAAAAAAATATTTTAACGAGTAAAAACCATACTAAAATACATGCGATCATTTTGATTTTTTGGCAAATAATTCTACAAGCAACATATATTAGCGTCATAGTGTTTTATTTTTTTAGTCCAATCCCAAGATTTTTTGTAAATCGCAAAAAACACTCTTTCGCACTATTCGGCCCGCAGTGACTGACGTAATATAACCTCTTTGTAGTGCAAGCTGATTAGAACCTTATTCTAACAGAATTTCAAACGAAGTTGGAACCACCACAAATAGAGTTGCTAATTTAGCTCCTGTAGTCACCTTAAATACCTTCATGACCCGTTTGTTATTCAATGCATCCACGCACAAAAAAGTAGGTGGAAGTAAGCTTGCCTAAATTCTTTATACCATAATCAGCTTATCCACTGCTGGGATACAGGCCTGCTCTCCAAGATGGGGAGTGGGCCATTATCCTACACGCGGGCCCAATGCGGCTAATAATTATCGCGAGTAATTACAAATACTGCTCCAAACATAATATTAAACGTGTGAACGTAACACATAACATAACATCACGCCTGTAATCCCCGAAGTACTTAATAGTACCTACACCCACATTTCGCCAGTGATGTTTAAGTCCCATGTAATAAGGGGCGGGCCTATTGCCATCAACCGGGCGCTAAACCAGACTCCGTTTAAATTCCTGATGGAAAAACCCAATAACACTTTGCCCGACCCGGAAATCAAACCCAGGACCTCATGCTCAGTGGAACGAACGAACGTGTTGATGAACGTATTTAACTATTAATAGATAACTTGTTTACAAACATCTCGTAACCTAGGACGTCTAGCCAGTAGTAGGCCGAGGCGCCGACCGCTCCCGACCGAACAGATGACCGCTTTACGTGCTTCTTTACCTCTCATATTGTTTTCAAGCAGACACTGCATTCGATATTTTGAAACCACATACACACATCAACACGGTCTAGGGATATTTCATACTCAATTAAATAACTCGAAAAGTACTGGCCGCATTGGAATCTTTTATACACCGATTTGTTTGTAATTTATCTCAGACTAATTCCAAATTCAAATTTTTGAAAATTCTTTTGTTTCGGTGGCATAAAAATGTCTTGATGTATAGGAGAGGGAATTTTCACTTGTGCGAAATTTAGAAAACAATACGAATTACGTTTAGTTACAGTTTTTTTTCATTTTTAAACGAAAGATAAAGTTAAAATTGAGGTATTGTAGCCATGCAACGCCGACATTTGACGATGGCGGAGATGTTACGAGCTGTGGGAATGCTGGAAGCTGGATCTGTTCAGCGTAATGTTGCTGAGGCCATAGGGACCCATCAAAATGTAATTTCAAGATTGTGGACACGCTATCGTGCCACAGGTGAAGTAGCGGAGAGGCACCGGGGGCCAAGTCGCATCACTACCCCCAGACAAGACCGATTTTTGCAAATTACTGCGCGAGCACAACCAAATGCAACGGCGACTCAATTGGTCCAAAGGCTGCGAGTGGAACACCAAGTGCTTGTGAGTGACCAAACTGTAAGAAGGCGACTGCATGAAAGCAATCTACGCTCTCGTAGACCACTCCGGGTCCCACCTTTACGGAGAGGCAATCGTGGACGACGATTAGAATGGGTTCGGAACCACGTGGACTGGGGCCGTGACCAATGGTCCAATGTGCTGTTCACGGATGAATCCAGGTTCGGCTTCCATCCAGATTCACGAAGGACGCGTGTTTGGCGAGTTCCTGGACGATGGAGCCGTCTCCAGAACCCTCAGGAAGTTCACCCATACCAAGGAGGAACAATTATGGTTTGGGCAGGAATTCGTCTTGGAGGACGGACGGATCTCGTTTGGGTGCGGGGCAATATGACGGCAGAACGATACGTCCAACAGGTGCTGGGGCCCGTAATCTTGCCCCACAGAACACAAATGGGGCAAGATTTCCTGCTCATGCACGACAATGCCCGGGCACACACGGCGAGAACGGTAGCAGCTTGGTTACATACACATAATGTTAGGGCCTTAGACTGGCCTGCTCAATCGCCAGATCTAAATCCCATTGAGCATGCGTGGGATATGCTGCAAAGAAGAGCTCTGAAGGAAGTTCCTGAAAATCTGGCTACAGAAGATCAACTTTTTGCGCACCTCAGAAGGACATGGGACAATATTCCGCAGCAAGACATTGACAACCTTGTTCTGAGCATGCCGAATCGTTGCCGATGTGTTATGAACATCATGGGCGCTTTCTCAGACTACTAACTTCAAGTTTATAAACACAAATTAAATGATTTTTCTATTTTTTTCTGTTTTTACTCACAAATTAAAAGTTCATTCATATACGGTTTCCGTCTATGCTTCATTTTTTTTTCCATAAAATCCTGAAATTTTAATCAATACCTTAACCATTATTAAAAAATGGTAGAATATTAAATAACGTATCTTTTAAATATATACATGTCACATAAATAATTAACACATTGATAGTAATTCGCTTTTTTAAAAATATCCCTAGACCGTGTTGATGTGTGTAGTTTAGTTGAAAATGGGTTAATTTGTTACCACGTCTTATGCAACTAAAGTTTTTAACCTGCATCATGCATGTCAGTTAATTAGTAGTCTTGCTGAGTAGCTGTGGTGGCCACTTCTGTTATAGGAGCCCTCTGTGATCACTCTTATGCATATACAAGTCTGAGAGTGTAAGGTTAATTTTTAGAAGAATCTGTTTTTTAGGCTTAGATGTTGTGCGACACAGGTGTTTGTGTATTAATTTCACCGCGAAAGTTGGGTAGCTAGCCACTTCTTTTAGCTAATTGTAATACGATATTATCAGTGTTCGTTTTTTGCTCATTAGCTGAAAGCTAGAAGACGAGACTGGGGAATAAGTAGATGCTAGTTGAGTTCGAAGAATTATGAACTATAAAAAAACCGGCCCAGTGCGAGTCGGACAAGCGCACGAAGGGTTCCGTTCCGTACCATTATCTATACAACATTAGACAAAACGGCAAAAAATCACGTTTGTTGTATGGGAGCCTTCAATATTTATTTTGTTCTGTTTTTAGTATTTGTTGTTATAGTGGCAACAGAAATACATCATCTGTGAAAATTCAATCAACGGTCTAGCTATCACGGTTCATGAGATACAGCCTGGTGACAGACAGACGGACGGTCAGTGGAGTCTTAGTAATAGGGTCCCGTTTTTACCCTTTGGGTACGGAACCCTAAAAAGTTATAGCCAATATCGTTGTGCCTAAGTTATTGTGCGCAGAACCTAGGCGCTAGGCCCGTAATGACATGAAAGTTAACCATGAAAGTTGGCCAACTCCTAAAACTTTTCTGAATTTATGACAGACTGTGATAACATGATACTCGTAAGAAACAGAGGCTCTACTCTCTAACGTTTCGTCCGAATATTCGGATCTATCTCTCCCTCTCGCGCACGTCTGCAGATGAGTGCGAGAGGGAGTCAGTCCTTTTGACAACCTTGTTTGGAAAACAATACCTATTTACATTGATTGATGCAGGAATATGGATAGTTTGTTGCGATCAAAACTAATCGTAATATTCAGCAAAAAAAAAAGCTTAAGTATACTCCTCTATTTTCATCGAGGGTTAAAATATAATAATCAGGTTCAGTTTTAAGTATGGTTAATTCAGTTTTTTTGTTTTTTTTTTTATTAGCCTATATTGTTCCACTGCTGGGCAAAGGCCTCCGCCATAACCTTCCACTTTGCTATACGTGCGGCTTTCTCAGGCCAATCTCTCACAAACGCCTCTAAGGCCTCCCATTCAGAAATCAACAAATAAAATATTCTTACTATCCCGGACAAGATAGCAATTCGAAGCTCTTAAACATCATCAATCACATAATACTGCAAAATTAGTAGTTAGATCTATATCTAGGCAGAACTTATAACGCACGCACGCACATAGTTACGTTAATAGGTCCGGAATAGTCGGAATAAGCGGTTATGCCCAAAACCTTGGACTGACCAGTCTGAATTATAGCCAAGATGGTCCAAAAGTGATATATAATCTTATGTTATTTTGGTCCTGTGAACCATGTCGCAGTATACTGCGTGTTTCACCGGACACGGTGTTTTCGGGAGGTTCCTGCACCGAATCGGGCGGGAGGAAACGCCCGGGTGTTTCCACTGCGAGGATCGACCGGAGGACACGGTGGAGCACACGGTGGAGGTGTGCCCCGCATGGGCGGAGCACCGCCGTGTCCTCGAAGCGGCGATTGGCGGCGGCGACCTCTCGCGTCCGGCCCTGGTGCAAGCCATGGTCCGGAGCGAGACGGAATGGGACGCCGTCACCTCCTTCTGCGAAGCAGTAATGCTAGAGAAGGAGGCGGCGGAACGTGAGAGGGAGAGAACCTCACAGCGTCCCGGCCGCCGCGGGAGACGCCCCGGGCGTCGGGGGCCACCGTAGGCGCGGGCCTGTGGACGGTGGGCTATGGGCTAGCTCGCCGTCCGTCCGTCTCATGACGACAGGCCGTGTCGACGGCGCGTTCGTGTTCCACGCGCGGCTCAAAGAGAGTCAGCAAAAAGAAGGGGTCCGCAAGGACCGATGCCTGCCGGGGTTGCGGGACTGTTCGAAAGAGATACCGTGGCCCCGGAACACAAAGGGTGATGAAGGAACTTGGATGGGTTTTAGTCAGTAAAAGTCTGACACTCCCTCCTGCTCCGCCCAGAGCGGGAGAAGTCATTCGATGATTTCCCATCAGAAAAAAAAAAAAAAAAAAAAGTATACTGCGTGTTCACTATTATTTGCATTTGGATATAGTAAAATAATCAATCAAGCGAATAAACGGTAATGGATTATTAAATGTATAATAGGGATAAGGTACCCATTGTTTTTCCAAGCCGTTTACTGTAACAGCTTTTTGACAGATTACGCCAACTAAATATTTAGTCTACAGACTGAAATGAAAAAGTAAAGCAATCAGTATCTGTCATAGCGGCTAATAGAACTATAAAAATAACCTGCAAAAATATGATTTATTTCGGTAAAATATTATTTCTAATGCCTTAGACAATTTTGGTCCTTCGAGCCGGATCGATGTTACCTTCGTAATTAGGATAGACATAAGTAGATATAGCTATTTAGATTTGCAGCACGTGGTAGCATCAATGTTAGTATTTCGAAGGTAGCCGTTTCACCTTGGTGGCGTACGTGCAAAAATAGAGAGATGAGGGACAGACTTGTAACTCGCTACACGCCTGTGTAGAAGGTTATTTTACGTTAGTCTAACGTTACTAAGGCGAGCGATGAAATGATTTTTTTGGAATGCATCAAATAAGTAGCGAGAGACGAAGAATTTTGTATTCCATAATTTTATATTTAAAAAAATTAACTTTACAGAAGTTCTTTCGACCCTAAAAAAAATCACACGATATTGTCTTTAAATCATGCTGAAGAACAATTTAACCAATAGAATTCAAAATCGTGCACAGTGATAGTATCGTGTTTCTCTACGACAACCTTGAACTTGAAGGCGCTGTGTGGATACGCAAGTACCAAACCATCACCATGGTAACTAATGACCTTGGGGGTAAAGTAATGAAAGGCGCCCTTAGAATAATCGCTAAATACGGCTTTTGTACGCGATGCTACTCAGTGCAAGTAGAATTAAAGAACTCCACTGTGGTAATGACAGTTATCACGATTTTTGCGTAAAGGCGTACTATGGCGAGGTTTTACAGAATCCACGTCCAGAAATAGACGGATGTGCTGTAGGAATATCGTTCTTATATTAAGAGAAGCACTATTATGCTTTCAGCAATATAATTGGACAGTTTTTGATCTTTGATATTAGCAAGGCGCAAATTAGGACAATCTCGCCACACTATTCCCAAAGCACTGCAAATCCTGAGCCAGAATCGACAGTGGCGATCACCAGAAAAAAACACCGATTAGCAAGGGCAAACTTTCACAAAGTTCAGTTACTATTGTAATGATGAATAGATCCTCCCTACCTATTCTTCAGGCATAGATCATTATTGGAGACGCTGCCTACGAAACCTTTTGAAACCGAGACATTTTGATATTGCTGAGTCACAATATGTGTCATGAATATCCAACTAAATCCTGTCGCGTCATCTTGGTAGCATCATTTCCGAAAGGCTTAAGAATTACTAATTCATTTTGGCCCTTCGTGTCAACGATCCATTTATTAAGTCCCCCTAATAACGGTCACGAGTTAATTTTTGGAGGTCGTAAAGGCTGAGTATTTTGATTAGCAAAGCATCGAATGCCATAGTTTGTAGGCACGAAACCCGTACAAAAGGCAGGTGCCTCATCGGGGAGGTAGCTTTGTTTGCTAGCCAAAATGACTTCCATTATTCGAAAGCTGCTACCAATATTACGAGAGCAAAATCATGAAATGAATGCTCGCCAGGCTTTTGCTGCCTATGCGTTTAGGGTTACGAATTCATTTCATCAGGATGCAGATTAGTTTCTTGATTTAAAATCTGCTGAGTGCCTGTGATAAATGCAAAGCATTCATATAAATCATGGTTTCTTTACTATTTGAAATTTTCCGCAAAAAATATTCTTCTGCCCAAAGTTATCAACACGACAACAATCCGTACAACAATAGTTTAACTGTGAGAATGTAGGAAACAGACTGACTCACATTTGTATTGACATTATTGCAATAGTTCTACATACAGTCCGGTTATCAATTAGGTTTCTAATCAGTTTTATTTTGTATGTGTTAGAACTTCAGGACAAAATTACTTATCTCTGCTTATCATGAGATAAAACTGAACTGATAATGAACTAGGAAGGACCGGAGTTGCAAGTTGCCCAAAGTTCGATGCATCGTGATTAAAAACTATTAAAACTATAGCTCGTTTGTCTAGTTTTTAAAGTAAACTTGTGTCAGCTACATCTTGGTATAGCACAAAATTAAATAAAACGCTCAAAGCAAACAACCTATAGAGTACAAAAATAACATTAGGCAACAAATAAATACAATCAATTTTGGTCCTTCGACCCGGATATTATTAATTGTCGGCCTTGATAAATGTTAATTAACATATAAATGTGTTATTACCTTTGTTTACGCTTATAATTGACGGCGTACCACGTATCATAATCATAAAATACCTATGTAAGAACATAAAGGTAAGGTACTAATTACAAAAAAAAAACTAACGTCAATTTCGCCTTTGACGCCTACACAGTACACAGTGAGAAACCTCATCGAATCGACTGAACTGAGAGCTTTTTATTTCAATGAAGTGCTTGAAATTGTCAACTTCCAAATAATAGATTCCTATTCCTATCATAGCAAAGAGTAACCGCGCTTCGAGTAACTATGCAGTACTTGAGACAGACCATGGCTAAAGCCGGTAGGTACTGTAAGTAATGGTTGTATTATGGTAAACTGACGCTTCATCAATATGAATCAGCTAAATACCGTCCTTGAACTCAATAAAACAAACAGACTGACGGGCCTTCGGGCTAAGGTAGAACTTAGTTTTAGGGACACAACTTACGGCTTTAGAAGCGAATATCTCGTCAACCAAAAACATAAAAAAAAAAAAATAGAAACCTTGATATCATTTTTCAACCTTCAGTTACATATGGAATTATGGTATTGATTATAATATCACATCACTTTTGTTTAGCGGTTCACAGAAGACACCTGTGTGGTTCCAACAGTCTCGGAGCAAAATGTTTGTGACAGACGGACAGGACGAATCTATAAGGTTTCCCCTTTTTTTCTAACTGTCAAATCTTGGATAGAAAAGACGTAATGGGAATATTTACAAACATCTGCTGCCTTTATCTCAGAGATCTCGGACTAAAATGGCCCTAAGCAGGTTAAAATACTGGTAGTAGGCATATTAACGATCTGTTTAACATTAGTCGTTTTATTTTGACATCGTAATATTATGCATAGTTGACAAGGATTACTATTAAAATACCATGCTGAATACTTAAATGAACATTAAAGGCATCAATAAGGTAGGTCTTAAAAAAAGATACTACGAAACTTTCTTTCATATTTGAGGGTAGATACAAAAAAGCTGCAGCATGTATCAATGGGAATTAGTGATTCCTTACGTATAAAAGGGCTGAAAAATCTCATAAGGACAAAACAAAAAAAAACATTGGAAATGTTGGGAAATCAGGAATGACATTGACGTACCACGTGAGCGATCAATAGCTCATGTCAGTCCGTACGGAAATCCCGTACACACCGTTCGATACAACCTCAATGGAAAACATGACTAACTGACACTAAATGGCCCTCTTGTCATATACGATAGATAGTAAGTATAGATCCTCAGTAGTTGATAAAGGCGTTGACAAAATACATGTTCTATTACTGATTTGGCACATGGTTATTATTTTTATAATTAGTTTCAGAAAATAAATAAATATTATCGCCAGCCAGACAGTCTGATATGCCATGTGAATCTAATTTTCCTCACCTCCGCAGACAGTCTGTCTGACGTCAAACCGCGCGCGAAAATATTACGGACAAAAATAATATTTGCTCACGCCAACTTTTATCAAAACATTGACAAATTAATCCATAGGCAGAGAGTTTAAAATCTACCAAAAATATATTCTGGCAGTGACTCAATTTGATTTCATTTAAGAATTTAATAAGTGTGTGAACTTACTTGTTTATTCCTGTGCCTATAGTTTTCTGCTAAAGGTAGTTCGTTTATATTGTAAGTAGTAAGTAGTCGTCGCGCGAAGCACAAGCCGTGCGGTCGCGTTTTATCGTCGCACACACTCGAACTACTGGCTCCGTCCATGACGAATTTTTTTATGAAATATTTTATATTATCTAGATGTTCAAATGATACTTTTATCAGTTTTTATTAACACTCTTTCTTCGGCGCGCGATGTGACAGTTCGTACTTTTGGCGGGAACCAAACAGTGTTTTAATTGTGCAAAGGAAATTAGGCGAACAGCCTGTTTACTTTTTAAAAATGAATATTAGCGATATCATGGAGTTTTCAACAACGATGATTCCTGAGGTGTCAACCGCGGCTCCTGATATCAGGACGTGGTTGACGGATTTGATTGTGCAGGTTTGTTTACTAATATTTTAGTACGATTCAAACATAGTTTAATTATGCTGCAATAAGTCAAAATTTCTATAACAACATTGAGTAATGGTTTATTGAGTGAGTTCTGTACCTATTATGGTTGTATAATATCAGTGAATAATGATCAAAGACTGCAAGGTATAATTATCGGCATTGTGAAAATACCTATACACTAATGACTTTTAAAATATTGCACTTCAAGTTATACAGTGATTTCAACAAGGATTTGTAACAATGTTATGAATGACGTGATTTATAAGACGTTTTTCTATAACATGTTACAGTGACGTTTTTGAATACCTACTTTGAATGGAAATCCATTTCATAAGGCTTTAATAGTGTTTACAAAAAAAAAAAAAAAACTGGTAAAATGCAACCTAGCAGCAGGTAGCAGCAGGTATTCTTGATCAAAAGCATACAAAAATACCAAAAACATCTAAATCTTTAAAATGTCATAAATATTATTATGACTACCTTCATATCATTTCGGTATCTGTTTACGAAAATGTCAATGAAACTAAAAGAGTAGGTTGGTGGGTCAATAGCCTGGCGAGTAGTAAATAATAGAACGATAGGCCGCGCACTTAAATTATGAATGAAATAAGTCAACAATCAAATAAACTGAAACAAATAGAAAAAAAAACTAATTCTTGGATTAAATCAAACGTTATTGTTTATTTTATAAGGACTTGGGGAAGGCCCAAGTCCTTATAAAATAAACAACTGTGGGACAGTAATGTCTAGAAACGGAGGCTTTAAGTGTCGTAATACAACAAACTAGTACCTACTATGTTCATGTAAAAACATTTAACACACAACAATTTAATTTTTTGGTTTTATTTGCTGCTCATAGTGCCCCTAAGCGTATACTCCTACTCCTAAAACTCCGCCCCTAAGAAAACCCACTGACCAGAATATTTTGCGCGGTTCATCAATGCATCATGCTATTCAATATTAAGTACTCAGCCAACTGCCACAGCTAGATGCGACTATACATTTTTTTAAGCATTTGGTTAAAAGGTTAATTCTTCATTTGTAGTACCTCTTTCAAAGAAAATGATGTTTTATCGATTTTCAGTCTATTTGAGGATAAGCACAAGGCCGTAATAATTATATGCCTGAATGTTTTGTGCTCGTTACAACGAATTAGCATTTGGCATGCGAAGGCGCAGGTTTATAGAAGAGATCTTTATTGTATATGTATGTACCCAATCAGTAATTGTTTATTGCTGGCTCTCATTCGTAAATCTTTGACTGTTGTTATGGATAGCAAGGCTTTGACCGAGTGAAAGCTAAGGTTAGTCCAACAACCCGGAGCCGTCCTAAAGCTCGTTAGGATAAGACGCACAGATCCGGGAAGTGTGGCAGAAAAAAAGGGAGGCCTGTACCCAGCAGTGGGTGATTCCGGGGCTGATATGATGATGGATAGCCAGAAGTCCAAGTCTGACCACCAGTCTTACCAATGGGTATCGTGTTACCGAGGAACTGGGTAGATGGAGGCCAGATAAAATACTGATATTCTGCTGAAACCTAATTGGTTTGGTAAGAGGCTTGGCAGAATATGATGGCCCAATCTGAATTGTTGTAATTTGGAGGAAAACTGGTAGTTTTAATTGTAATTAATATACATAGGAATCAGTTATTCTAGTGATAGGAGAGGAGATGCTATCAGATAACCTATATTGTCCTAGATTATGGGCTGGCGTTACTTAAAGGTATTACGGGTCCTTTTGTATTTTGTGAGGCCTTAATGTATCTGTGCCTTCAGCAACAAAATTTTCGGATTCATGTGCGTATTGAATCATTAAAACTTGCTTCTGTGAAAGAAAACTTCGTGAGGAAACCAAACCAGCATGCCTGAGACATATTTCTCGACGACATATAAACCCAAGACGGAGGCCCACGGCATAAAAACTCTCGACACCAGGTTAGGCTCATTTTTATCGTAACAGCTGGCATATTCGGATACATGCACTGACCTGAATTTTTTGCACAATTTCCTTAGAGGTTCTTACATAACATAACATCACAGCTGTAATCCCCAAAGAGTTAGGCAGAGGTTTTATCTAATAGTACACCCATAATTCGTCAGTTATGTTTAAGTCCCATGTCATGTCACTTTTTCCCTTCGGTAACTTACGTACTGCTTGGTTATAATCATTATTTTATGTCTTTTACTTAATACTTAAATTTTGTTGACAGCCACAAGAGAAATTATGTTATACGATCACTGGACACTATCTGTTTATTAGTAGTATTGATTTCTTGTTTTGGTTTTTCTTCACTGACATAAATGTCTGCATGTGCATTGTCTGCGCCCGCGTCTCCGTCAGTGTTGCCAAGCAATCATGCATAGACAAACTGTGGTGACGTTGGGTGTAGATAAAATTATGATATTTTTATTCTATAACCTATATTTAATACACGTTAAATATTAATTTTAGTTTTTTAGTATTATTTTGTATTATAAATTTATATTCGTATGACTGACCGTGGCATCACTTTGGGCCCTATCAGAATACCAGCGCGACTTTTTTTTTAAATGTATCAGCGCCTTGCTGAGATAGGAGCCTTTTGGCCTTGCACAGGACTATTTTGATTCTTTTTATTTTTCTCTTGTTTAATAATTTTGTCATGCTTATACTATCTTTTGGTTTTTGTCTGTCCTGTGTAAGTTCAATAAATACTTTTCTTTCTTTCTTTCTCTTTCCATGTACCCACAAATCCGTGATTGCTACTGAGAAATTTCTGATGGGAAAACCCAATAACAATTTGATCAATCTCCCTCATGCTCAGTAGTCGTGATTGAGATCACCAGTCCCATGAGCAGAATGGTAGGTGAAATTGTGGCTTGGCGTTTATGCTCTGGCGGTCAAAAGGTTAAACCTGTTAATTTCTATTCAATCACTATCAAGTCATTAAAGATGAACGAATGAAAGCAACTTGGTAGAACTAGAGAAAGTCTTCTCATGAGGTAGGTTAGTTAATCATTTGGAACCATTGTAACAGTAGGTCATCGTTATAGATCAACCTGATAATATTTAAAATAGTTACAAAAAGATTACCGATTCATTCATTGAATAAAGTAAACGTACAATATTATTGTAAAATAAATGTGAATCAGACAGACTGAAACATGACTAGGTGACGCAGTATGCTTGGCTGAAAATGTTATACCTTTGTTCAAAGTAAATGGGTGTTTTCAATCAACATCTTTGCATTCGTTGTATGGTAGTTTTATCAAAAAGTACCTAATTAGGCTATTTGTTTGTTATTTTTTAAAGCTGGAAAAACAAGAAAATGGTAATTGGATTCTTAGTAGTTTACTTTATGAATGACTATTGATTAAATAGCAATCTTAAGAAAAATTCAAATCATAATATATTATTTTCACAAATTGTACTGGCAAATATTATTCTTAAGTCCGGACTTGGGCGTTGGATATATCTCAAAATATTATGTAAGTAAAAGCCACCAAATAAAGTATGTGAATCGCATTTAAATAAGGCATTGCGTACTTCATTCAAATCCACACGGCAGTTATAAAGTGCAGGCTAGCGAGCGAGCCGGGCGAGGCATCTTTTCACTTCTTTTTACCCGACTGCGCCAGATGGAGGGTTATTCATACTGTGGTTCACACCGCGAACTAGCTAAAGTGCCGCACCGAAGTATGCCATGCTCGCCCGAATCGTTCGTTCGTTCGCTCGCTAGGTAGAGGTGTGGCCAGCGCTTAATGTTGGGCCCTATCTTACAGACACTATAATTGTTTGCAAAAACAGTAATTGTCCATTATTCTATTGTAAGACAAAATATACTCATATTGTCATTATTATTTCAAAGTATTCTTGACTCATTATGAAGTACTTACCAATGTTTACGTGGTAGCAGTACCTATTACTAATTAAATTATCAACAGTTTCGAAATTTTTCAATCAAACAATTCATATTCTCCATACTTTGTACAGGTAGTCCACCTGTACAAACTATGGAGAATCGTCAAATGAACGCTAATACGCGTGCTGAAATTGTATTAAAATTATAATTTAAGTTTTTATTTAATGGAACAGAAGCTAATGAAGGTTAATAAACCAGAATTCATCATTATGTCATCGTTTGAAGACCCATATCGGCCTTGTCATGATATTATGTTAAAAATAGCAAGCTGCCCCTAGTTCGCACGGTTCTTGTAGCTTGGTAAAACATCTTCTTTAAAATGTTTTAGTTTAACAAGAATGTATGGTAAAAAAAAACCATATCAATTTGATAAGTTTTAAAGGAACACGTAGGTACGTGGCTACACAGTGAAGAAAATTGCTTTTACATTTGTGTATTTATAGATTTTACCCCGAAACAGAAAAATAACCCTGTCGTACGTTTTCTTTCATGTAAAATCGACTAATATTTGCGTTGCATAATTATAGCCGAAGTGTCATATTGCGACATCACGAGTTGTGCATGTGGCTGAGATGAAAATGCTAAGGTGGATGTGTGGTGTGATGGTGTTACGCGAATGGATAAAATAAGAAATGAGTACATAAGAGGAAGCCTGAAACTTGAAAGTGGCGCCGGTGACTGAAAAGTTGTATGGTAATTGGTTGTCGTGGTATAGGCATGTGATGCGGATGAATGAGGTAAATGTTGTGCGGAAGTTTTTCAGTATGAATTATAAGGGAAGATCAAAGAAACGATAGAAAGACTGTGTGAAGGATGATCTGGCAAAAAAGGTGTCTGTTGAGATGGTGAGTAATAGAGAAGTATGGAAGAAGAAGACATGCTGCGCCGACCACAAATGAATTGGGATGAGGGCAAGAGAATGATGATCGCGTGTTGTGCCCTAGTGTAGACAAGTCTTCACAATATATTTTAATATAGTTCATTAATGTTGTCTGTTGCCATCTTCGGCGACTCGTGCCACTTCTACCTTAAGCTACTATAAATTAAAGCAGTATGTTTAAAGAGTATCTTGTAAAAGACTATCACTATTTGCCATTACAAAATTAGAATAATGTTACTTGTGAACGTCTGCAGTGGCGTCGCCTAAGCTTAAAGGATTGTCTGTATTTGCGAAACCTATTGTGATATCTATGTTTTGATCTTAGGGATTTGATGAAACATCCGGAGTTTGGTGAGGAAGGCTAATGAGAGTCATGCCCGGAGATTAGGGACTGTGGTTTGGCTGGATGTGGGTTATGTAAGTCATAAAGCCAAAAGACATTGAACTGTCAAAACGAACCATCTTGGCTAATACATTTTTTCTGTTCTCGTTGGTTTTTAAAAAGCACCTGTACACTTTTTGACCGTGTAGGTATTGCACTTTTGTTTGGATAGCTTTCTTCGCTGGGGGTAATAGCACAGTCACACCTTCGCATTCGAAGAACAGTTTTCGGCGTACTTTTTTGTCCCTCAAAATAGATCACTTGCAGCTGCATTGCACAACGCACACAAACGGATTAAAAGTACCGCATACTCTTGTGCTTTATGCGATGTAGTTCTAATAATCTAACCGATATACTTACTCTGAAGACTGTCCCTCATCAGCGCTGGTTTAATAGTTTGCGCGTTAGCACAGTGTGTATTAGTCGGTTAGTGGACTTATTGCGTTGCTTTAACAACGCGCTGCTGTTTAGAATAAATAGTTAAAAGCGCTTTAGACATGAATGAATATGGATAAATACATATGTTGGCAGATGGCACACTTTACTACATTTTTGATTGACAACAGTTTGGCGCCCAACATTCGGTACGAATTTAGATTGTCACATTATCAGTTAAGTAGCCAAAATATGGCGCTTTCAATTTCATTATGGTATGTGAAGCAATCACACCTTGGTCAGTTAAGGTCAGACTGGTATGACTTTCTACTTATCTGTGAGCAACAAAAACATAAAGATTGATGATCCAAATACTCTTGCTTTGTTTTGTTATGATGATAATGTCATACGGATAAACCTTGTTGACTGATAATATTATTTAAAAAAATCTATACCTAATAGTTGAAACTTCAACATTAAATTAAAAAGGAACCCACATTACTACACCCCATAAACGTAAGTGTCGTAAAACACATGTAAATATGATAGTCTAATCGCAAACTACCTGCCATTGACGTAAGAGAAGCTTTAACTAAATTTAAACGCACCATTCGGCCTTGCCAAAAATACTGTTGAAACACAATTTTTGATATTACAACAACAAATTATATGTTATTTTCATTACTAATTTTGAAATCTAAACTAAACAAAAATTTAAGTGACTGTTTGTAATTTTCAAATAACAGCGTTTTTACTGAATGCGAAAGTATATAGGTAGTACTTACGAATTTACGATACTTGTGAGATTTTTTTTATCTGTCTGTTCCGGCTAATCTTCGAAACGGCCGACCGATTTTGTCGGGATTTTACTGGTAGATGGCTGACGTTATAAGGAGTAACTTAAGCTACTTTTATTAAAAAAAAGGGTTTCGTGCGAAAAAATTAAAAGCATTGAAATTGTTAACAAAATACAATTTAAATAGGTAAGTAATATTTTTAAATAATTTCACGCGTACGAAGGTCGCGGGCACCAGCTAGTATCCATACGTATTAAAAACTATTTTTTTAAATAAAACCGTCTTCTAAAACACAACAAAGTGAAAAATAACTTTAGCTTCAGAAGTCGGTGACTTCTGTGTGTTTGATTCAGTTTCTTTGCCACCGACTTCTGAAGCTAAAGTTATTTTGCACTTTGTGTTTTTGAAGTCGGTTTTATTTTTGGCAAAAAAGTTTTTTATTTTACCATTTTTAGTTGTAATATCTTATACAAATATTAACTATACATTTATTTTAACATAACATAACTTCATGCCTGTAATTTCGAAGAGTTGGGCTGAGGTGTACCCAATAGGACCTACATCCACATTTCGCCAGTTATGTTTAAGTCCCATGTAATAGGGGGCGAGCGTTGGCGCAAATCCAGACTCCGTGGCTGCTACTGAGAAATTCCTGATAGAAAAACCCAATAATACTTTGCCCGACCTGGGAATCGAATCCAGGACCTCATGCTGAGTCGTCGCCACCACTAGACCAACGAGGCATTTATTTCATATTGTTAACAATACATGTCATGGTAATAGGCTTATCCGCAATAAAATGAAACCTAACAGACCGAACTGTCGAAATGTGGGTGTACTGTACACATCTGCATACCCCCTGGTACAGGCGTGATGTTATGTTATGATTTGGTAAAAACAACAAACATCTAAGCGATTGCAGCAATCACGACCGATTTGCTGTCTAAAATTGAAGAGTTTTATTGCATATCTCCGAAGATCACCATCAGATCTTCACCAAATTTAAACGGGACCACCGCGAAGTAATTTTCTTTCAAACAAAAAAATAATCATCGAAATCGGTTCATAATTGGCGAAAAAAAGGCTGAACATACACAAAAAAAAAACAGACGAATTGATGACCTCCTCTTTTTGGAAGTCGGCTAAAAATGAAACCTTTAGCAGCTGAAAGTAAGATGAAGATTACTGAATGAGGAGTAACTACCTATAGCCTACTATTCGACAGAGTACTTAGCCTTACCAATAAAGTTCCTAGCATTAGTGAAATGTATGGGAATGAAACACGTGTCTATTCCATTTACACGTGATCTGTCAAAGTCGTGTGACGTCAGTTCAGTAAATGCTTTTGGTGTGATAGATTGTCGTCTTGCTAGCGGCAGTTAGGTTTAAAGGCGCGGACTCTGACAGATATTTCAGTATATTATCTGTCAAAGCCTGCTATACGTAGGTCCAGTCCGCTCGGTTTGTCCGCACTTGTAACCATGCATAATCTAAACAGAAATAATTTAGAGATAATTTCTCTTCACGAAGTAGATTCTAACTTCCGATTTCGGGATTCTGGGAGTAGTAGCTATAATCTGTTCTCAATCTGAAAGCGACATTGAGGACAGCTATTCAGATCATTGATATTTGATAATTCATCTAGAAGGCACTAGTAGTTATAAAATAGAAATCAAAGCATTTATTTCAAGTAGTTACAGGCATTTTTAAACTGTCGAAACAAAGAAATGTAGTTAGTACACAAAAACAAGGCATAAAAACTGAGTGCACAGAGTTGACCATTCCAAAGCGTAGATCTCTATGGAGAATAACGGGCAAAAAACTCCATGGAATCGGTGTCCTTTTATCTGTGAATCAAACAACAATAAAATTTACATAAAAATACATATACGATCAGAAAAATGCCTTGATAGCATAATAAAAAAGACGGACCACTAAAAATTACACTAAAGTACAGAGCGGAGCAAACTTGCGAGCCTACCTCGGATGTATCGGGGCCATGAACTTGAATGTTATCGTATCGATCTCAGCTGATATGTTTGCACAACCAACGTTGTTACTTCGATAGTACATCGACTCGGAAGGCCTGAATGAGAACAGTTTTTTCAATACACTTCCTCGAAAACAGGTTCTTTTCGCACTACGATCAGGTTCAACATGCAATGTATTTCACACGCGTGCGTTTTTTCTCATTTTCCAACACATGTGCGGAAATGAAAATTGCCACAGATAACTTAGTCCAAATTGGTTCAATGCCTATAGTCGGCGGTGATTGCTTTTCTTTTTTTGATCTCGGCAAAGAGTTATATTTGTCGTTTATTTATTTTATTTCTTTAAGTGACAAGTTGAGAAAGTTTGTTATTGCAGTTCTCGGCTCAATACCCTCGCCTGCAGCTCGGGTGTTAATTCCGCCTCGAATACAATAACAAACTTTCTCCACTTATATCAAAATGTACTTATAATGTGTTTGCGCCTTATTTCTATGAAAAAATTAGAGAGCCAGGTTAGAAATAAGCGTGCCCCCTATTACATGAAACTTAAACATGACTTCGCAAGAGAACCAAGGTTACTGACGACCGACGTATTGCCAAACTTAAGTGGCAGTGGGCAGGGCACATTGTTCGCAGAACGGATGGCCGATGGGGCCCAGAAGTTCTGGAGTGGCGACCGCGAACCGGAAGACGTTGCGTTGGAATGCCACCCACTAGGTGGACCGATGACCTCGTGAAGGTTGCGGGGATCCGCTGGATGAGACGCACGGGAAACAGGCCTCCCCCAATTGTTTCCGTCGACGTCTTTCGGCTGAAATGATGATGAAACCTAACTGGCGAATGTGGGTGTGCTATAGGTATATCTCTGCCTAACTCTGAGTATTACAGGCGTGATTTTAAGGTACATCTTTTCTCGGTTCAAAATTTCATTCTCAATATTTCTTGAGGAATGAGGACCATAAACAATCTTATAAACTTGGTCCAATATCGCTATACCTTCAGATTGGTCTGTTATGTATTGTCTGTGTGCCATAGATATAGGTCTACGTATTGCAAAAGTTACTGTTACATAATCATCTTTCATTGTGTTCATTGCTTGTGTTCATGATTTTTGCCATATCGATTGGTTAGGTGATGAAAATAATGTTGTAACAAGTATCAAACAATAATGAGTATAGGCTGTGTTAGAAAGGTTTTTGCGGTTACGATACGTAATTCAATTTCAAAAGCTGGTAGGTATGTTTTTTACCAGCCCGTGTTTGTTAATTCTAATTATATTTTTTTCTATAGTAAAGTTCACTGTGTTCACTGGTTTTCAGCTGCATCTGGGTAGACTGGAAACCGACCCCAACGTTATCAGGAAAAGGCTAGACAGATGATGAGTAAAATTCACTGTACATAAATTAAGTATGTAAACGACGACTAATCTTTAAAACAGCTGAGATGTTAGAACTGTTTATAGTATCTACAGTATAGACCTATGTATATTCTACACGTGAGAACTCGCTGCCTTGGCAGCAAGTAGTAATTAAATGGAAGTAGTTAATTAAGCACCTATCGCAATCTCGTACACTTAAGTTTAATTAACTACATTTATTTAATTTTGCCTGTCCAAACAGAATAACGCAAGAGCTGGTCAAATGCCTCTCAAATTACGCACCATATCTGTTTTCCAGCTTTAGGATGTCATGTTAATTAGGGTTACTAAAATAGGCACCTGTATTTATAAACAAAATATTTTACAGATGAATTCATTCAAACTTTAAGTGTCCTGCAAATGCTCAGAAATAGAAATTCGCAGGTTCCACTAGGTGCATTACATTTTTCACGATCAAAGTTACTGGGTAGTAAGAAATGAAAGTAACCATAGATGTTAATAAAACTATGAAAACTTCTTAGCATTTGTGAGAAACAATAAAATTTAAATGAAACTCAAATCATGTTTGGAGAATTCTTAGGTCAACAACATGGACGATCTAAAATGTAAAAAAAATAACCAGACGAACACAATTAAAATATCCATACCTTTTCGTTTAATTCACTTATGCCATACACCGAATAGTTCTCGTTTCACTAACAATATTTGAAGCTATCACGAATCCACGAACAAAAACGTTCCACCGGCTTTTTCCGAACCATTATCTTTAATCGGACGAATTTCACTGCTCCCGTGACCTCGACCGAAGGTCATTTAAGGGGTCATTCTGAATTAGTCGTAGTGTACTGAATTACAGCGGAAATTATATCAGAGTAGCATTTCTGCCAGCGGCTTCGTCCGCATGGACAGATAAGATAGAATATACCTTAATAGATGACCCACACCAGCTTCGCCCTGTGACGGAATTTTATACAACCTTAAATTGGGTGGGGTTGAATTTTCCGAAATGCTGCGTCACAGTAGCTACCTGTACGCCAAATTCTAGCCCGTTTCGTCCAGTGGTTTGAGCTGTGCTTTGATAGTAGTCAGTCAGTTCAGGACAGACGATTTTATAAGTATAGATTGTACGGGGATATGAAGTATCCTATGTCCTAACACAGGTTATAGTCAACATGTGTAAGTACCAAACATCACATAAATCCGTTTTGCTGTTAAGGAGTGGTAACAAACATACAGAAAACTTTTGCACGTATAATATTAGTATGGATGAATACAGCTCTTGAATATTTTCAGGGAATTATAACTGTGAGATTGACGCAGATTTTGCTCTTGTTTTGGCCTTTAAGTACATTGCCATGCGTCATTGTACTTTAATGTTCCATTGAGTCCAAGTTCCCACACACTGTTGGTACACTATACCAGCACCACAGCACAGCTGCAGCCCGGCGTTGCCTCGAATTTAGGCTACGGCTAGCCGCCAGCGCGCTTACTACGCGGCGTCCGCGAGGTGCAAGCTCGCAGTCGCACGCAGGCCGTGAGGTGCAAGCTCGCAGACCGCGTGCCGTCCGCGAGGTGCAAGCTAAACGATATGTAACTGGCCATAGGGTACAAACATAAAGAATGTATTTTTAAAGTACTGACAATTGGTACGGGTCAGTACAGTGCCTATCAGTACGGATAAAATAGCCCTATGCAATGTAAAGGGTACAAACATAAAAAATGCATTTTTAAAGTACTGACAAATCGGTACGGGTCAATACCGATCTATATGAACGAGCGCATTAGATTGCATAGGGATATTTTACCCGTACTGATTGGCACTACTTTAAAAATGCATTCTTTATGTTTGTACCCATATATTACACAAAGCGTACCAACGACGTGGCGACGCGCGACGGTGCAACGACGTTGTTTTGCTGGCAACTCGGAGTCGTCGCTTGCAGCGCGCGGACTCGAGTCGCCTGCGAGTCGAGTTTGGTAGCGGCAAGCGCGCTGACTGCTCGCCGTAAGCTTTTTCATATAGACATTATGAAATATATTATACGACACATGATTTAATGCTCTAATTTGAATGGCAAGTTAATTGCTGGGTTGGAGCGGTGCCGGTATGGTTGCCATGACCATTAGCCATCAAAATCCCGTCGCATTAACGAACACGAATGACGTCAGCGATTTCGCCATACCGTCTTGTTTTATTCACCCTTGACAATGGCACGTGTACATACACGTGATGTTAATCATTTTGATGTTTCTACTATATCTTTTCGAGTATACTTTTCCCGCTTAAGTGCTTTACTCCTACTGTTCTTTGGTCTTTTATCCTCATTGGACAGTGTCTGGTTGACGTCTAGGGTAGCTAAATAATTTGCATTTTAGGGGATATTTACCTATTTACATTTTCCTTAAGGTGAATGATGCGACCAGCCCGTGAAATTCAAATTTTCTTACGTTTTTTGCAATTTGCAGGCCAGTGCTAGATTGTATGTTGATTAAAATATTGTTCGCGATTGTAAGACGTATGTAGTTACAGAATTATAATCATCAAAATCAACAATACAACCCTCCAAGTTCATAAAGGTATAGCAATGACTTTGACCTTGAAAAAATCGTTCTTCGACCTTTATGAACTTGGAGGGTTGTATTGATGATTTGTCCTCGAAGCGGCGATCGGCGGCGGCGACCTCTCGCGTCCTGCCCTGGTTCAATCCATAGTTCGGAGCGAGACGGAATGGGATGCCGTCACCTGCTGCGAAGCAGTCATGCTAGAGGAGGTGGCGGAACGTTAGAGGGAGAGAACCTCACGTGCCGGCCGCCGCGGGAGACGCTCCGGGCGTCAGGGGCCACGTGGTGGACCCCGACCACCCTAGGCGCGGGCCTGTGGACGGAGAGCTAAGGGCTAGCTCGTCGTCCGTCCATCTCATGACGACAGGCCGTGTCGACGGCGCGTTTGTGTTCCACGCGCGCTTCAAAGAGAGTCAGCAAAGGAAGGGGTCCGCAAGGACCGATGCCTCCCGGGGCTGCGGGACTGTTCGAAAGAGATACCCCGTGGCCCGGAACACAAAGGGCGATGAAGGAACATGGATGGGTTTTAGTCAGTCAAAGTATGACACTCCCTCCTGCTCCGCCCAGAGCGGGAGGAGTCATTTGATTTATTCTCCCATGTCAGACGTCACGGCATCATTTACTCCTTTCTCTATCATATAATAATAATAATATATATTTGCACTCAAAATGATAGGTGTGTGATAATGTACTCGTATGTGTAAAGGTGTCTTTCATGTTCAGTTTACAAAGTATTTCATCACTACAAAGTATCTGAAATTACAGCAGACATCATTAGCACACGACAATAGGTTCTTATCAAAGAAGATTTGATATGTAATCATGTAAGTAACTACGAATAGAAGCTCCCAGATAACAATTTATATTCTACGTAGTTTCACAGATCATGAAACCTTTTTAAAGACTGAATCGCCTTTCTTGGAAGCTTCGAAGGTACACTTGGCTTAAGTTTGCGGATTGTTGCCTGCATATTTAACTATATAGAGCGTAAGGGTGAAAACTGTTAGACCCTCAGTGAACTCGGTAGTACAAGTTGTCAATCCGTGTTCGCTGATCCGTGACCAGGGTCTATAAATATATAATTTTGACGACATTTTCCGATGTCAATGTCACATAAACTTATTTAAATATGCGGATATCGCTTCTTTACAAGCAACCAACATGCTATAGCGGTAAACCATAATAAAAGTATAATATTTACCAACATGAGTTTATGAAATGATACGCTGTGGAAATTCCACTTTATTTAAACTGAAATTTTTTGAGTGTTTGCGTACCTACTATTTAAAGTAAGCACACAGTTTTAGAACGAAGTACTAAGGTCAAATTTTCTGTCCTGTTTATTTTAGGATCTACAACAAAAGAAATACACAAACCATTAGGTACTGGAATGGACAACAAAAGGTATAAGGTAGGTGTATCTACTCTTTCACTTTAGGAGGCCATCAGTCATCACTTATGCGAGTAGGATTTCATTGCTATGAAATAAAGACACTGACACTGGGCGGTTCAGATGTGCGGATTGCGTTCAGTTTCGACTAAAAATGAGCTCGCTCTGCTCATTCTTGTTTAATTTTTTTTTGTGGTGGGAATCAGACGTCTAATAAACTCTTTCTTGGTTTAAACGCAAACCACCATTTCCGGCTTATTACTCTTTTGCGGTGGAAACCGGGCTTAAGCATAGTAATTGTCTAATTAAAATCGCCTCACTATTAAGTCGCTTACGAAGCATCTCGAACAGTCTCCTGAGGGTTTTGTCCGAGCGGTGGGACCTGTCCCAGATACAGAGGTGAATGCAGCTTCATGTTAGCGCCTCTCCTCGTATTATTTGACATGCGTGTATGATTAAAACACTACAACTATGTCAGACTTGGCAAACTTAGCACACGCTCCACAGGTTTTGAGTACGTACATACTTGTAGTAAGCTGCATGCTTATCTTTTGTTGAATGTACAAACTCACAACGTCACAGTTCATTTGTATAGTACCGCAGTTTACCGCACTTGATTTCCATTAGATTGTACGATAGATGACTTCTCGCATGGTTCAACATCTGCTTTGCCATTTTGCCAGCTCTGTTGGGTCGGGTTAGTCTAACCGGGTGCAGCTTAATATCAGTATTTTACATGGAGGGTCTGCTTATCTCAGTTCCACAATTACTTGTTGTCAGATTTTCGGGGTTCTTAGTTTTGGTAACCGTTGTTAAAGATCTACTGATGACAGCCGAGACCACCAGCTAGCGGGCAAGGGATCACACATGGCTGCTTAGTTTTATTATTGAGAAACATAACCCACTATTACATTAAGATCCCACAATGAGGTGCTGCTCATTTAGGTTTAAAAATATTTGTTCACAAAAAAAATCAAAGTCACTTACATGAGAATGAGAACATTCACACTTGGAGCATACGCCACCATTCATAGAACAACGATGATGATTATATAACAAAATCTACAAATGTAAATTGTTAAGTCACTAAAGAGAGCGCTATTAATATCCCATACAAGCTAGGCTGCCAAGAGACAAACACACAACACGTGCAAATTCAAGAAAACCTATGGTATGATGTACTAGCACGTGTAAATGACGTCATGGTTTATAGTGGTGGAAAATGAAAGAGAAAACCTATTGCGCCGATCCCAGGTAACATGGGACAAGGGTAGGAAGATTATGATTATTAGGGAACTTGACTCGTAACCATAGTTCGAGCATCGAGTTTTCTCGGATGTTCTTTCTCAGATTATAAACGCCCCCAATACATTCAAAAGACAAGCCTCCCACTGAACAAAATGAAAAGTAACACACCTCTCATTTTCGAAACGGCACTTAACTCCGTTCTTAATTATATTATTTTATTGTGGTATCTTTTTAGTGCACGGCAATTTAAATGTTATCAACCATAAAAGTAGAAGCGGTACGTGCAAATACAAAACAAGATTAGTAAACATTCTTGCAACCTCGTATTGTTTTCAGAGATATAAAAAAAATGATGTCCGGTAGTTTTCCTCGTCCGTTTTTAAACTAAGATTGACCTTAAAAATGCTGAAACTAATTTGGGCTCTCATGCATAAATAGTTTACGTCCGGGTGGTAGTTACATCCAACTGTTAGTCAGAAAAAGTGTATTTACGCTGCAGCGGTTCCAACATTTATAGGGTTACGAACATCTTTGTGCTCTTATGACAATTTATTTGGAGTTTTGATCAAGTTATGAAGAGATACGGAGGAATGAGGAAAGTGTTGTGTGGAAAGTTTTTAATATGTACGTTGGACTGTGTAAAGGATGATTATGTCAAAAAAGGAGATGTCTGATGAGATGACGAGTAATAGAGAAGTATGGAAGAAGAAGACATGCTGCGCTGACCCGAAATGGATTGGGATAAGGGCAAGAGTATGATAATGATGAAGAACAGGAAACATTACTAATCGGAGACTATTCCTATTGTGTCGTTAAAACACTAAATTGTAGTTCGACGTGGCCGTTGACCCTAACATCCTTACAAAATCACAATATTGAAGTGTCTTAAATAATGATTCATTATACATACACATACACACATTTAGACACTGCAGTTAACATTCTTCTAGGTTTGCCTCATCTTAGCCGACAGGAAGTCAAGCGAAAGCCTAAAGCGCAGGCCACACCGCCAGCTATCGAGAGAGCCGGGCGACCCTCTTTTCATACTTCGTTTCGGCTCTTTCGGTAGTTCGCGGTGCGAACCAAAGTATGGAAAGTGGTGAAACGATGCCTCGCCTGGCTTGCTCGCTCGCTCGCTAGCTGGCGGTGTAGCCTACGCTTAATACTCAACCGTAATAATACGTAGTCGTTAGTAAGCTTATGCAATTCAGCACAACTACGGATTTACGGAATCCCTTGAAAATTTCATTAACAGAAGATTATTAAGCAATACAGACGAATTATACACGGAAAATACTGGCATTTTATGACTAAACAAGCATGCAAGGCACTATACATAATGTGTATTATCAAACAAGGTGCATTTCATAATTATCAAGCGTAACAAATAGAAATTGAAATTATTTAAGTTGACTGAAATAATCCTGTATCAACATTGCGATGCAATAGCAGTAGATATTGTGTGTCAATATTTTAGCGTGTATTATCGTTACTGCACGAGGAGTTGTTTCGTGGCTAGGCCAAACAAATCAGATCGTTGCTTGACTTGAAGCTATTGGCGAAATTCGGAGACATGGTGTTTGCTTTTGAATCCAGTTCAACCCAACTTATCTTTTTCACTTCGATAGCTTGTAGAATACTTAATATATACTAATATTATAAATGGGTGTACCACAAGGTTCGATATTGGGTCCCTTCCTCTTTTTAGTGTACATAAATGACCTACCCAATTTATTTGACAACTACCCGCAATTGGTGTTGTTTGCAGACGATACTTCTTTAATATTTAGGATAAACAGACGTGCCACAAATCTGGACGACGTAAATAACGCCCTACTGCAGGTTCATAATTGGTTTACCGCTAATAATTTAGTTCTAAATGGGAAAAAAACAAAGTGCATTAGATTTGCTTTACCAAATGTCAAAAGTCGTGATTGTGACGTAGTATTGAATCAAGAGAAACTAGAATTTGTCGATAAAACGGTTTTCTTGGGAATCACGCTCGACTCAAGGCTACAATGGGGTCCTCATTTAACATCTCTTGCAGGACGGCTGAGCTCAGCAGCGTATGCTGTTAGGAAAATCCGTCAATTTACTGATGTTGCCACGGTTCATTTTAATTACTTTATTTTTAATTTGTTGATTTAATGTTTTACTCTGGACGCTCATAATGTGCACGTCTTCCTACATCGTTCTCACATATTATATCTATAATCTCAACATGAATGATGTAACCAAGATTTTGTAACAATATTTTGATTTAAAAGAGTGTCCATGGAGTTTCTTGCCCGTTCTTCTCCATAGAGATCTACGCTAGGGAATGGGCAACTACAGTACTTTATGCAAGTTATTATGCATGTAATGAGCTGTAACTTCATTATTTTTTCTTTATTTGACAATAGGCATGACGACATTATAAAAAAAAATGCAAATCTTAAAAAAGTTATTATGTCTTGTGTCTGGGACTGTAGCTTTGTTTTGTTTTTTTTTTGTATTTTTGACTTTCAAAAGTGCCATAATGGTCTAATTGAAATAAATGCTTTGAGTTTTTTTGAGTTTTTTAGGTATTTGTTTGTAAGATTGTATGTAAAGGGTAATCCCGGAAGTAATGATCAAAATCTAAAGAAATCTTTTACGGGGAGAAACTTACATTATTCGTGGATTATATAGGCTTATATGTATATCACGCAAATTAGCCGAGCTATCACAATTTTAGCGGAAGAAGCCGGCGACGGTCCGCTAAATTGTGAGGCAGGAATTCATTCTATACAGTTATAATGCCGACTATTAATTAATGTTGGCTGCCCAAGTTCCCATATCTGTCCATTTTGAATGACCTACGACACCCTAGAGTGCCATTGATTACAAACGAGACCAATAAATTCATTCGAGCCATCAAGTGCATTCGATACATATTGTATCGATATCTACATTGGCCTGCTTCGATAAAATTACGTCACTGCACTTATATGATTGGTGAATTAATTAGAGTCGTTGCGGAAAGCCTTAGGACTTCCCCGTCGTCAATATATTTTCTATCAACGTATGTTGCTCGGCACGTGGTCTTGTACGTCAAGTATGTGCCTGTGGCTTTCTCTGCATCAATTTCAATGTAAGTCTAGATTAAGCCTATATGTGAATGTAAATTGCCAATTTCTGAGGCTTAATTAATTGATTTGTGGCTTTTGAGGAAGAGTTCCTTCAACTTCCCCCATGTCACATTATAATACATACCTTATGCGAGTCCTCAAAATAAGTTTCTAAAGTAACGTCAACCTCAAATATATGTTATGTTTAGAAGATGCGCCACAGGCACTTGGTCACATGATAAAAACTGCATCAGGTTTTATAAAAACACTTAAATTGTTGCTATAAACCGGTCTAGGTTCTTGAAGTCCTGATAGCTGTGAGATAACTTTCTAATGCACTGCAAATTCTTCGCTAAAATCGTCTGACAGGCCACGTATACCCTTTTATGACAATGAGTTTACATTATACATCAATGAAAAGTGAGAGCTTACTAAACTTGTTATACAACATGCTTCGTGTTGTGTCATTTACTACGATGCAGCTTGATTTTGATTCAAAACTGACTTCTTTCTTTATTGTGTGGTTAGTGCCTAACTTGGTGGTAGAGTTCTTATGCCGCCGATTTTATTCAAAACTGACTGATTTAATGAAATCCATATTCTTTTCAAAACCAAGGTCATGTCGAATGCCCATGTCACACAGATTCCTATCAAAATCGGAGACTCTACACTCGAAGTTGTAAACGATTATGTGTACCTGGGACAAACGGCTGGACCATTTGTAGGTAGTAGGTAGGTCTAACTTCGAGAAAGAGGTCAATCGTCGAATCCGACTCGACTGGGCAGCGTTTCGGGAAGTTGCGCGGTATCTTCTCGTCCAACTTACCACAGTGTCTCAAAACGGAAGTCTATGACCAGTGTGTGTTGCCAGTGATTACATACGGGGCCGAAACGTGGTCACTTACAATGGGCCTCATCAGAAGGCTTAAAGTCACGGGCAAAGGCAAATGGCAATGGAGAGGGCTATGCTCAGAGTTTCCTTGCGCGATCGAATCAGAAATGAAGACATCCGTAAGAGAACCAAGGTTACTGACGTAGCCCGAAGAATTGCCAAACTTAAGTGGCAGTGGGCATTGCTCGCAGAACGGATGGCCGATGGGGCCGAAAGGTTCTGGAGTGGCGACCGCGAACCGGAAGACCTTGCGTTGGAAGGCCTCCCACTAGGTGGATCGATGACCTGGTGAAGGTTGCGGGAATCCGCTGGATGCGAGTCGCACGGGACCGGTCAATGTGGCTACACTTGGGGGAGGCCTATGTCCAGCAGTGGACGTCTTTCGGCTGAAATGATGACGTTGATGATGATATTCTTTTCTGAATTACTAATTACTAACTCGAAAGAAAACAATAACTGGAGCTAGCGATAAACATGTTGTCTAATAATAGAGAAATCTGATAAAGATTTCACCTAAGAGACGTGAGAAAGAGAGAGGGAGATACACACAGAGAGGAAGGGAGATAGAGAGAGACAGACATGGAGAGATACAAATTTTAACATGGTTTATGTGTGTTTCGCCAGTACAAGTGTACTGTAAATAAATGAATGTCTTCAAACTATTGCTTACTTTTACTTCAAACACTGATGCTTGCACAGTTTAAAACTAAACCTATATTGTCACTTACGGGATTTCGGCTGTGATTGGGAGCTCTTAACAATAAACAATCACGGAAGATATCTTTAAGTGACAATATAAGTTTATTGCTTACTTGTCAAAATACCTTTTAACATGCCTTCATTTATTTCTTTTCAGAGATCAGCAATCCAGGGCAGTTTCCTGCAAGGATTCCTTGCGTCTCTCTCCGTGGTCGTAGTATCGGAGTTAGGCGACAAAACCTTCTTCATAGCTGCAATCATGGCCATGAAGCACCCTAGAATAATAGTCTTCGCTGGAGCCATATCAGCGCTGGTCTTCATGACGATCCTATCTGCAGCATTTGGGTGGATAGCGACCGTCATACCGAGAATATATACGCACTACGTCAGTGCTGTATTATTTGCGATATTTGGTATTAAAATGTTAAGGGACGGGTGGAAAATGGACCCAAATGAGGGACAAGAAGAATTGGAGGAAGTACAGAGTGAACTGAAAAGAAGAGAAGATCAGGTATGTGATTTGTAGTTTGTTTTTTGGGTGGTAGAAGTGAGACTTGGTAAAGAGACCGCTCGTGTTAGAATATCGATCAGTTGTAAAATCTAAACGAATGGCAATGCTACAAATAGATTTATTTTTTACGTAGTTCATACGTGATCTTTATACAGTACTGTACAGAAATAATAGTTAATTTTTCATTAATTTTATCTTTACTGAAATCTCCTTCCCCTTTTTCGTTGGAATTTAGTTGTCAAACATGGACTAAGAATGGAATAAACAATATAATAATTTTAATAAGTACTTACCAAAACAAGATTGTTTTGTATATTTTGTCTTTACTTGCGATGTGCTAAAGACCTCGATAGATAGAAGCGTCATTTAAAAAAAAACACGTGACGACCACTTTAGTCATCATTTCGGAGGAGCCGTTCAAGTCTTGCTTGAATAATTGACGGATCACAGACAACCAAACGAAATATTATGATGTCAAATAAAATGCACAAGTACAATAAAAGTTTCAATTAAATTTTGTTTATCTAATATTCATTTTCGATTGACGAGTATTGGCTATTTCTTTCTGAGACAAGCCTTGCTTAATGGGACAAATATTTCAATATTAAGTAGGTAGGCTTAGGCTTCATACCGTTTCAATGCGATACGTACCCACCCACCAATTTCTTCTATTAAAAAAAAAGCAATTAGGGAAATCTAAAATCAGAATATTGGATTCACACGCTTATCGAATAAGCGGCTTTTATTAAATCTAACCTCCTATCGGACATGCCGATAATTATTATAATCTTTGATTAATCGTTATTTAATTATTTTATTTCAAACATGCCTTTTAATGCTGTGGAATATTTAGCTTTTAATATTTATAATAGTAGTAAAATTAACAAAATAACAGACAACATTCTTTTCAGTACTTGACTAAAAACCATCAAAAGTCTGGTACTTAATTAGATTTTTTCTAATCATGTCGGAACGTGAGTTCATTCAGCCTTCATTGCGTAGGATAGTCAAGACACCGTTACTATTTGCGATAATAATGGATTATAGGAATTATCCATACTTACCATAGATTACCAATAGTTGCTTAGTTGGCATGTCGAAGCGTTGTGGTCATGGAAATAATGCGAACTCGTTACACTTGAAAATTTCACAACTTCAATTTGGCCGTTCTCATTGTTACGTTCGCGTTCGTATTAAATCGACATTTTACTGATTTAATTTCTAAAGGGATAAAAGCATTTACAAGGCTCTCACGAGTATGTACGACCTAATATAATAACTTATCCCAGATTTGACAGTCATCGAAATCAAAGCATTTATTCCAAGTAGACCAGTCACAGGCACTTTTGAATAGGCTTGTCGACTGAAAAAATCTAATTAGTTCGTCAGATTATCAAAAAATATTTGACCCGTATTTTTTCTTCTGTTACGTAAACCAAAATTGACGAAGATACGACGCTTATACTCGTAAAATTCTCAATACGTCACGCCATGGTATAATTTTTAGTGGGTTCTGACGTCACGTTTTATCTTTGTCAATATTCATTGATTTACAAAAACAAAAAACACGTGTGTCCATTATTTTCCAATACTCTAACTGACGGATTAAATAGATTTGCATTTTTTTTTATAATGTCGTCATGCCTATTGTCAAATAAAGAAAAAATAATGAAGTTACAGCTCATTACATGCATAATAACTTGCATAAAGTACTGTAGTTGCCAATTCCTACGCGTAGATCTCTATGGAGAAGAACGGGCATGAAACTTCATGAACACTTTTTTATTAGTCTCTTGTTGTACTAGTAAAAAAGTTTGCCTGTTCAAATTCTTCAAGTCATTAGCACAAATAAATTAATTGCTAATTGTCCTTACCTACTGTTTTTATCTAGCACAAAAATCTCTGATACATAATTTTTTAAAACCATGTTATCGCTTCATGACACACTGTAAAATTTTATCCTTTAATCTGACTTAATATCTTTGCTATATTACATGATCTGTATCAAAATAAAATGATATTTCTTATCTAGGTATCTACTAAAGTTATCATCAAGTAATGGTACCTAAATTTTTTATTGTCACAAATAAAAAACATGCAAACAAGTAAAATTCAGACTGAGGCGTGCTTGCACCAGAATTCACTGAATGTGTTGAGCAATAAACAAATACTTAAATATCATTTTGTTTGGGTCATCTTCAAAATATTGAAAGAAACAGAGCGATGTTAAAAAGTATTTAGTGATTTGTGGTGCAGGCGGACCTAAGCCCTGAATTCTTGTTGGGCTAACGGTCGGTCGTGACGTCAGCGAGAACACAATACGGCTGTCGTCAGCGTCGCAGTATGGTGCTATATAGAACACAATGTATACTCGTACGCGATCGACCGTGCGCAACCGACCGTCAGCGCGACAAGAATTCAGGCCTAATACTTAGTTAATAACATCATTTCACGTGTACTTTGATCGAGAGGTTGCAATGAAAGCAGTCATCGACTTGGCTGCGAATAAAATATTATCATTTCACTCCTCTTCAGATTACGCTGAAACTGAGTCTAAACACAATAGAATGACGGTAGCAATGAGGTCGAATAATAACTTACTAATCGATAATTAAATGAAGGTCAATTCAGTCGAATCAAATACTTATTTATCACCGACGAAATCTTGCTTTAAACTGACTGTAATTATTAGATAAGATAGTGTTTTTTTTGAGATATTTTAGTATTTGTAGATTCTTTTCAGACTTAACCTAGTTGCAAATGTTGAATTCCTTTCTTTATTTTATTGCCCTAGTTATAACTGGCACTCAGGAAGCGCAGTTTTCTTTATGAACAAAGGGGAAGGGGATTTTTTGAAAATCAAGTCAAAAATGTTGCCAGTACTACTTTTCAAAGATGATTTGGTTTTACATGACAATTCTATTTTTTCTTTTATCTGTCAATTTTAAAATAACGGTTTATATTTGAACATCGAGATTAATTTCGATCTTAAGTTGCCAGTACGAGATTCAAAAGTATGACACTGCAGGGTGCGCTTAAAGAGCGATCGATGTCTCCTGATGCGACGTCGGTCGTGACCGCTGGTTCCCAAAGCCCGGGACCTTCGGTACCAAGAGACCCGAAGAGTGCCCCACAGTCCCCAGGGGAGCCTGAAGCGGGCAGCTCGACGCAATCAGAACCGCTGAGGGTGATCTTACGTCATTATGCCTGGCAGTACGAATGACACCTAGTTATTTTTTCTTTTAGCCTTAGCTTTTTTTTCGTTCTGTTACGCACAGACCATACCATTGTTTCGTTTGAGAAAGGCTTCGATAGATAAATTGAATCGATTATGCAAAGGAATTCAGCATTTGATTAGAATGTTGTTTCGGCGGGCGTTACACCATCATATAGTAAAACATTGAATTTGTTAACCTTTGATTGTGTAATACCAGCTTTACCATTCATGCTTTTGTTAATTTATCTGACCAGAAAAAAATAGATTCTGAATTTTTAAAGGGTACCTACTATGATATGAAAAGTGATTCCATTTTTCTGGGCAAGTTTATTTGCTTTGGGCTTCAAATATTTATGTATAAATTGTACAGGTATTTAAAATAAAACTAGGTTATTACTGTACCTTTAGTTAGTGTAAAAAACAACATTCGAAAGTTTAAATATTTTCACTGTGAAAATCAGCCCAGAAATTAATTCGAAATAAATAAGGTTTTTCATACAAAAATGCTGCCACTATTGCGTACCAATCTGTTGCATATTTGAAGCCTGGAATGTATAAATTTATGCATTTTGATTCTTTCACCTCATCCCTATTTTATAAATATTTGACTGTAGTGTAAAGTCACACTTAAAGGCTGAAGCTAAAATACACCATTTTTCACTATACAATTCCATTTTCAAAAGATTTATAAAACAATCTCATCACAATGAAAAATATGTTCGAAAAATTAGTCACCATAGTCACTGCAACGTTTTCTACAAGCAACCTTTTTTTTTTCATAAATAATCTTGTTGATACCGTTTCAGCCTTTTGTCTCGCTTAGCATGTACTTATCTGTATTTACAGTTAGTCCTGCAATTACTTGTGGTCTAATTTTAGAGTAGTATGAGTAATAACTGTAAAAAATATTAGTCTTGGTATTTTCTGTGTGAGATTCACATTTGATAAAAAAAAAAAAAAAAAAAAAAACAAAATAATGTTAAACCTTATTTTGTATTCTAATCAGGGAAAGAAGAATCAACATTTTTTATATTCCCAATTCTTCCCGAAAACGTTGTAAAGACGACAAAGTTGTCTAGTCTAGCAAGATCCAATGTGACCTAATATGTCACGACACTGTGTTAGATTGCCAGCGATGTTAATAGTTTTACACTTAACATAAATATTGATCAGTCAAATAGAAGACAAAACTTGTAAATGACAAACCGGTGTCCTGCAAAAAAAAAACTAGAAAAATCGTATATACCAATTCTTTCCCCAACCTTGCAACAGCATTTCGCCCTCTAAACTACTTTTCAAAATTTTCAGGAAGAAAAAGAAGAAACCCTAGACATGTTAGAACAAGGGCAGGTCGAAAGGCGGCGGAAACGGAACGCTCTCCTTAAGGTTTTCTTCCAAGCTGCTTCCCTGACCTTCCTTGCGGAGTGGGGGGATCGGTCGCAGTTGGCCACGGTAGTGCTAGCCACCAGGGAGAATGCTTTCGGCGTGGTCGTCGGCGGCTCACTGGGCCATGCCCTGTGTACGGGACTCGCTGTGATAGGCGGCAGGATGGTTGCTGCCAAGATTTCTGTTAGGACTGGTGAGTTTTTTTGTCTTCTCTGTTTGAAGTACAAGGTAAAAAGGAAAGAGACAGAAGATGGATATATTCTGTGGGAATGATATGAGGGGAAAAGAGAGTGAGTGTTAGTATGACGGTTGACTGGGGAGAATGCAAGAAAAACCCGTGTTACACCTGTGACGAGGGCACGAAAATGAAGTTAGAACCACAGCGACAAAGAATATAAAAATACCAGTGGGTTAGGTTGATTTCGGTTGTTCGGATTAACGGTGCTTTGAAAAATCAAGAGAAAGATTATATCATTTCCCAACTGGATTCCATGTTGATGGAAATAAAATTGTCAATGAAAAAAACAGTTGAAAGACATAAACAGTAATGACGCAAGTCGGCGTCATTGGCAAACTTCCGGATGTCATGAAAGATATTTCGGGCTTTTTGCTTTACAGTTGATGATTAACGCAAATAAACAAATATAGTTAACTATTGTTTGGGGACTACCGTCCATTGTAAAGATGAAAAACTAAGTTTAAGGCTTCGAAACAACGAAAAAGAAAATAATTTTACATAAATATGATTACTGGGTTTTCTTTTCTATATTTCGTAAAGCTGTTCCAAATTTTTGGACAATACTTTTTTGCCTCGGTGGCTTGGGTATTTTCTGTGTGTTTAGGGAAATTAATAAATTGCTAGGTAGTAAATAAATATAATAATAAATATCGCTGAACATTACACAGCGCGTTCTAGTGCCACACTAAGCAACGAGCGTTGTGTCGTGGACAGCAGATAGTTGATATACTACATAGATACTTTTTGTTTGTAAATACATACAATACAGGTTCCAGCACATCTAATTACCCCAAGCTGTCAAATTTCTCCAAATGATTTTAAACTATAAAATGTCGATAGTTAAGTTCAAAATCGAATGAGATTTTTTTTACAGTTTATGGTAATTGGATGTACTGGCGACTGTACTATCTAAGACACTCCCGCCTGACCACCACTAAGCTAATTTTTGCTTGCACTCGCAAAATAGAAACGCTCTCTAGCCCCGCCCCGTTGACTTTGTATAGAAATAGTGAATGAAAAAATTCTGAATCGGCCGAGCGCAGTGACGACGCACACCAAACAAGAGTTATTGTTATTTTGCGCGCCAAAGTTGACGCTTAGGCCCAAACTTTAAGGGGGCGTGGCTCGCCGCCTATGCATGATTTAAGCGAAAAAAATTTAAACTGGTCAGGCGGAAAAGACCCCAATAGTACCTACCCAAAGTAATCGTTAAGTTTTAATGAATGTTGTTTTAACGTATCTATTTTTCTCTCTTCCGCAGTAACCATAATCGGTGGTCTAGTGTTCCTGTTTTTCGCAGTGAGCGCTCTTATCATCGGCCCCGGTGACTAGACACCTAGTTTTGTACCTATACGTGTAAGTGACAATATGTACTGTACATTGTTGATTTAGCTTAGACAATCTCACTTGTTTATATATGTAAAAAGAGTAAAGAATGAAGCATTGGGAACTGTTGGAACAACACTAGCTTAGCTGATGATTCAGATGCCGTATATATGCCTTGTTCGTACTCGCGAAACTTTCATATGAAAATATGTTGTGTTAAGAGATGAAACATGTTAAAGAGAGAGAAATAAAGATTTCAACATATTTTATATGAACGTTTCAATAGTGTGTAAAGGCCCGGATAGGCGTCGTCTTGAACAAAACATATGTAAATTAAACATTTGTATCATATTTATTGTGTGAATATTGTAAATGGTGGATGAAAGTATTACGACAAATTTTGCCTTTATTTGTGTTCAGAAACTTCCTCGTCGATGTTTGTGAACACAGATTTACAGTTTTTTTTTTTATTGTAAAAAAATACTGTTTTAATAGGGAATATGCATCAATTTTCTTTTTTTTTATTTAGAAACGGTTTATTTTTTTTTTATTGTAAAAAAATATTGTTTTAATAGGGAATATGCATCAATTTAATTTTTTTTTTAATTTAGAAACGGTATGTTAAAGTACTATAAAAATAATGACAAAAAGCGAAAAACCTAACAACACAAAAGTTATAACAATTTAAACTTTTGTTTCTGTCTCTTTCTAAACGGAATTTAGTATGGATTTTGTACGTCGATGCAGCGACTGACGTCATTCGCTGTATCGGATCTCTCTGTCTAATCAGTAGTTTCAAATGCTTATAACTTAGTATTCTTTATAGATATTAAAAAAATAATTTCACGTTGCTATTTCTGATGTTAATACGCATTGTTTAGAGAGATAAAATAATCATGCATAAACCCTATTGCCAATACATCACTACAAAGTTACTTTTACTGCAAATGGAATTATTTGACATGGTGTATGTATGAGTAGCTATTGTTACAAAAAACAAAAGTTATTTAAAGTTTTTAACTGAGATGGTCACTAACATTATCATTAACACTGAAAGCGAGATATTGACCATGTTTACTATTTATTTGTTTTGAGTTCCTATGGTAAATATCGCGTTTTGAGTGTTAATGATAAAACAGATTTTTTTAATATTCAAGCTATCGTGTACGTGTGAAACGTTCATTGATAACCGATTGTCCTACAGATAGCGTTAAGATAGTGTTGTTCTACTGTATTGGGATTACTACGGATTTCAATTGTGTGCCGTCTTTAATTGCGGGTTTTTAGTAGTTATTACTAATAGATTCCTTGTCTTGTGTACTTGAGAGAGTTTATATCGTGCCCGTTTTTTCAAGAACCCTAGGTACGAAAATCACACTTGATTTTCCAACTGGCATCGAGAGCCGAAATCTTAACAGGACAATAATATAGCATATAGGGTTTCATTTGGGGTCGCCTAATGATGGTGAATACGGACTTCAATCAATCTAATAAGGCGATAACTTGCCATTAACAATTTAAAAGATAAATTAATTTGAGCACTTTCACAAAAATCAATCGATCTCTTTTCTATTCTTAAATGTACTGAAAAGTTTATATTTCAACATATGAAAACATTCATCATTATCTTCTATTGATATCTTTCGCGTAAATATGTTCTGACTGTATGTCATAACGTAAAGTGTTTTACTCTATCGATATTTACTAAGTAACCACCTAACTATGCCGCGATAAACATTTTATTAAATAATTCACAAGACAAGAACACACGTCATTACTTTGAAGACGGCATACAATTTATATTCCTTTGTATCTTTAAATCACCTATATCTCAATGCCGGCGATAAGCGAGAAGCGAGTGGAGCTAGCAATTCAAACGAGTGGAGTTAGCAACTCAAACGAGTGGAGTTAGCTTGCCATTTCACGCTTACGGTGTAAACGAACAGACAGCGATCAACTATTAATATTAATTTTACTGACACGGGACCTACAGTCTTTTGTATGTCTCGAGTAACAAAATTTTCGATGGCTACTCGTTTCCTCGACAATGGTGGAAAAGGTGACGTAAAGATAAAAATTAAATAATAGACATATTTTGTGATGTGATGCTTTGTTGGAATCTCTTGTTTGAAAAGAAATTACTCGGAAACAAGCAATAAAAGCAAATTCAATATTATTTTTTTAACTTCGCCTTGTATGTATGTTTAAATGAAGGGAAATTGGTGATTATCGATGAGGAATATTTAAAAAATCTAATAAAATAATGAGATTTGTTATCGGCCTGCAAACGTAATTATGATAGCGGAAGTTTGAACTTAAATGTATCGAAATTAATTCAAAACGAACACACGATACGGCTCAATGATTCAGTGCTAAGATCACATTATAGAAAAAAAAATGGTAAGAGTATCCTGTGCCTAGAAAGTAGAACGCATGATAAAACAAAAAACTGGTTTTTAGTCAAAAATGTACGTCCATAATGACTTAAAACAGTTGTATTTAGGCCTTTTGGCGCGCGATATATCATAACAAAAACAAACGCGGCCATCTTGTTTTTTCAATACAATCTCTAAAAAAAGAACACCAGCCCGTTATACAATACGTTATCAAGGTTTTTTGCAAACTTGGTAGGACCAACATAAAAACTTATCTAAAGACAGATCCGGTGAGTTCTGCTGAGTATAATTTATACCGGCGCGAGTTAAGCCTACCCTAAAAACAAAGAAAACAAAAAAAAAATTAAAGAGAACATCTACAAATACAAACTGTGGAAGAATTAGAATAAATGGGTGGAGTTAATAATCAGTTTGGATAAGTTTTATTTGTGTGAGGATAGGAATCTGAACTGATTCAACAAATAGAGAGGTGCTTATTTTGGATTACATTGACCTATTTACGGAACTTACCTAATAAAATTGTAATAGTTTTTAATTTTTTAGCTGTTTTGTCAAAGTTCCGTAAAACAGGCCAGAAATTAGATTGCCAAACTTTATTTTTCTAGCCTAGTGTGAATGTTACTAGATAAAATCAACAAATAAATTAGCTAAATATATATTTAAATGCTTCTAAATAACGCCGGGTGCGTTTAAATATAATCGTTTATACTAATATTTTTGTACTTCTTGTCTGTGATCTTGTATGTATTCTGAATTACTTTTAATTACACAGTACAATAATATAAAATGATAAACTAAAATAATCTGCATTTAAAAAAGCTTTATTTATAAAAAAAGAAACCTTTTGGAATTCAAATGATTAAAAATATAAAAATCTTTCCATTTTTTTTTTAAATTTTGGCCATTATTTGAAATTTTTTAAATAAAATATTGTGCTGCGAAATAGTGCGAGTGTGCGCATTTAGTGTAGAACTAAAAATACTATTAGTTTTTGTTTGAATAATTTTAAGTAAAATAAGGCATGAGTTAAAATTTTAGAAAATAATAAATGTTCTCTGTGGTCGTCTGTGTCAGCCATTCTGCCTTATGTAATTTATAATAATGATGGTCGTTATAATGGGATCATAATTGATAATTACGCTAAATTTATCTTAAATGTTTTGTTTGACAGAACCTAATTATGTTTGGAGTAATTAAGCTGCGGGTAATTTTAAAGGCTTGATTGAGCAGAGCTCGGATCAGAGGTAGGAAATCGGAATGCGAGGCTCGAACAATTTCAGACCTCTTAAGCCAGTCATCGACGCTTATTCAGGCTTTTTAGTATTACCTACATCTGACAATACCTCTTCCATAAACAACGGGCTATGTCATGCAGGTTAAATAAAATAATTCATATAGCAAGAATTTAAAATCAGTGCGAGTTCCTTAGGAAAATTATCAAATTAAAAAAAAAACCTCTGTATCAACGAAATAGTCCCAGTAGACAATATTCATTTTTTTTATTGACGTTTTTGTACTAAGTCCCATGGTTAAAGCGTAGATAAACTAAGTTAGCGTAAAGATATAGTGCTTTCCACTGCGAGCTAACCTACTGTAGCCATAGCAGAACATTGACACCAGACCAGCTAACCTAACACGAAGGGGAAGGCGGGTCTTAGTTCGCTTACTAGACCCCGCCATCCCCTTCGAACCTAACCGATAAAGCTGACTAACAAATGAAGGCAACGATGAAGTAAAGAACTGCAAGATAACTGCATGACAATATTGCGCTTTTGTCTTGTAGTTTGGTATGTTCCGGGCGTAATGGCAGCTTCGCAGTGGAAATAAAACCTATATGTGCACACCTTATGTGGCTTAAGTTGATGAAATTAGGGTGTAAACAAGTCAAAGGTGAAACGTGTACTTTAGATACACCTCTGTTTAACCCTTCGGGAGTTACAGGCGTGATTTTAAAAGTCAACTGTTTCAGGTAGCACCACTACCGTAAGAAGTGTCACTTTTTTTAAAATGAAATGTTGTACATGACATTTTTCTTCGCGGTAGTGCGAATCTAAGTCTAAGAATTCGTGAAATTCACTGAGAGAAATGTTTTAGACGCAATAATAAATAGATATTTGTAGGGTAACAAGAACAATGAATATCGCTCCTGTAGTACCTAACCAATGTAACGATTCGTTGCCGCCTCATACAAATAAAGGGTGTAAAATACTTCTTAACGATGCCGAAAGGCACTTGTTCACACCATCGTTGCGATAATTTTTTTTTGTTCTACAACATACCTGGGAACTTTCTAGTTTATGAGATATTGGGGGTCAAAGTTCCAACTTTTTGACAAGTTTTTTCTTTTAATACAAGTTGTTAATATAAGATTTATACATTAAACACCTCCACGACCCCCGTACTATTCAATCCATTCATCAGTACAATGTTTTGAGTGCGTTACATTGAGTAAAGTTACTTTAGTTTGATGTACAGAATGCTTGGTTGACGGCTTCGTGATGAGTCTGTTTACACCCTGTATACAAAACTGAATTTATATTGAGAATACAAACATGATATTTTGTATGGAGCGGTGACGAAAGTAAGGGGCCGACAGTGTCAGCACTATTAATAAAATAAATTTAACTATTTTTACTCTGTGCTAATCTTAATAAATGTTAAAACTAGCACTATCAGCCGCACTCAGAAACGTTTTGTTATGGAAAAAAGCGTCTCTGGGTGCAGCCTTATGTAAAGTAATTCTTATGTTGAAAATATAATTTTATAAGTACAAAACATTGTCAACTGAAAATCACATAGATGTTGCTTCAAACTTGTTGATTAAATAAAAAGTATTATTTTGTAAAGACGATGAATTAAATGTGTAAATAATGTATTTTTTTGTTTTATTTATCTAGATAGATTTATATTATAAGGCAGATTGCATTTTGGTTGCAAATAACTGTAAGTAAGTACTGTGTTGTTTGTGTATTATAACCACTGCAGATAACTGCACAAAATCGCATCCAAATATTATCTTACAATGTAATCTGTGCGTGTTCTTAATTTTTGTCTGCCTGAATGAAGGTACCTTAAAAAGTTATTTTTTTGTTTTTATGGTTTTACTAGTATGATTCTTAGTTGAAGTTATACGCGGTGGCAGGGCTCTATTGTCGACATCTCTGAATCCGATAGTGATACTACTCAAGGTGGAATATAGTAAAACGGTGAGAAAACCAACGTGAAGTATAGACCAATTGAGTAATTACAAATGTAAAAGTGAATCATGACATTCCCAAACTGATAAAATATCATCAACCGAAGTACACAAGGGAAAATAAAAACCTAATTTATATAATTAAGATTTATCACCACTTTATTGATAAAATAAAAACAAAATTACACTTTTATCTTTATCTAAATTTTAAAGATAATTTATAATGAATTTATTCCTCAGTTGTAAATAAAGCTAAAATTATCTTAAGCTCCTGTCAAAATATGATTGATCGATATTTAAACGTTTTTCAATTTGTTTTTATTTTTTTTCGTCATAATTTTATCGTGGATTTTAATTTATTGATAATAAAATGTAATCATGCCTAAGCAACTGTGTAACATTCAAGTCATTTTATCCACTCACGTACATAATATGTACATACCTAACGAATTGATTGCGGCCGTTCGCAGTATACAGACGTGCTCGTTAGCAGTATTTATTTAATGCAATAATAGTGACCTTCTTTAGTATTTTGCTAAGTGTGTAGTTTACTAAATTATGGAAACATAAAAATAGTGAATTGGTTGAAAAATGGATAACAGCCCCGGTAATTCAAGTGGTCGAGTGCAACCCAATGCCTCGCCAGTGAAAAGCCACCAGTCTAACTTCACCATCGATTTTGTATCCACGCCCGACATCCAAAAATGGATGTCATCTGTTCAGCTGAAGTTAAATGAGGTTTGCTCGATTGCAACAGATGGCAAACTCAACTCGGAGCAGAAATTGAAGGTTACCAACCTATGCCGTAAAGTAGAATCTGAGACCACTCAAATGGCAGTGATGTATCAGGCTCTGAAGCAAAAATCCCGTCAAGCCCTCAACATAATCGATGACCTGAAAGAAAAACGCAGCCTCACAGAACAAATTTCGGAGCTCAAACAGACGATAAAGGACTCTGGTGCTGTGGGAACCGCTTCATTTTCCGATATGGTGAAGAAAGGATCCAAGGATTTCGTTCGTCCAAACAATTTAAGTTCCGTAGCAGTTTATCCAAATGATAAATTGAAGTCGAGTGAAGAGACAAAAAACCTCGTGCAAAACATCATACGCCCTGACAAAATGAAGCTCCATGTACGTGGTGTGCGGAAAACCAAAAATGGAGGTGTCATTATCAGCACCGAGACCAAACTGGATGCTGATAAACTCAAGCACGCAGTCCAGATGTCTACATCAGGACTCACAGCCGACGAGCCCATCAAGCGCAAACCACGGATCACGGTTGTAGGAGTGCCGACTTCTTTGGCTGATGCTGACGTCTTCAGGTTCATGTACGAGCAGAACATCGCCGATAAGTTTCCAGGGATGTCACTGGAGACCTTTTTGGCCGAAGTTAAATTTAGCCACAAATCTGGGAAGAAAGATGCATCGACCTGTAACTTTGTTATCGAAGTTCCAGCCAAGATACGTAGAGCTATAATATCTCAAGCAAGAATTTTTATAAATTGGACCTCCTGCCCCGTTAGAGACTTCACCTTGGTTACCAGATGCTACAAATGCCAACAATTTGGTCATGCAGCTAAATCATGCAGAGAGGTAAACTCCACGTGTGGTCACTGCGGAGAAGCAGGACACTCGATGTCTGAGTGCCCGAAGAAAGCGGACACCCCTAAATGTGCGACGTGCTCGCGTTTTAAAAAGCCAAACAACCACAAAACGGGAGATGTTGAGTGCCCAGCTAAGAAATTAGCAGAATATAGGTACATCAACTCCATCGACTACGAGGGCGCGTAGAGCGTCACATACTCTAGGACAGACTTCCGCGTTTGAAGCATATTGCTGAAATAACATAGCAATACAACAAACCACTGCGCTGACATACTTATCATCGATTTTATTTATTGTAAGCACATTAGTCGCTAGGTGCAAATACCGAATATAACAAGAGCGCCTCGAATGTGTTTTGCAACCTATAATAAATTCTGCTGACGCAAATTTTCGTGTAGCAATTACGTGTTTAGTTCTAAGTTATTAGAGTTTAAGTTAATCAAAATAATTTTGTCACTCATGTTAAATATTAAACAAAAAAATAACTACAGCCCTACATATAGCATTTTGTTAGAGCTCCTGCAGCCTGTGATACAGGATTATCCTAGTACAGGCATCATACATTATTATACCTACATAGTTAGTTTTTAGATTCATATTGTATTTTACCTTCTCAAGTTTTTGAATAAAGATTTATTTATTTATTATTTATTAATTTTCGTTGATAAAATTAGCAAGGTACCGCACGCAAAATACGCGCTTTGACGTGGAGTTGCGGACACCAGCCCGTTATACAATACAATACAATAGCAAGGTACTCTAGCAAATTTATCTTCGTAATCAAAGTATCTTGCAATAGGCTTGTGTCCTGCAAAAATCTAATTAGTCCGTCAGTTAGATTATCAAAAATATTTGACACGTATTTTTTCTTTTGTTACGTAAACCAATATTGACGAAGATACGACGCTTTTAAAATTCTCAATACGTCACGCCGTGCTATAATTTTTAGTGCGTTGTGACGTCACGAGCCCCCACTCTCGAGTTTTGATGCGTTTTATCTTTGTCAATATTCATTGATTTACAAAAACAAAAAATACGTGTCAATTATTTTCCAATACTCTAACTGACGGACTAAAACTTTATTGATGGTGGAAACTACCCTATTATTATTTAAGACTGAATCATTCGGCTTCGTGAAGGGTCATTTTATACCCTTTATACCTTGACTTAACTGAAGAGGCTATTATCCTTATGTTTATACCTACGTGTGCGTTTCGATGGCGCGACCACGGCGTTTTTTTTTTTTATAAAATTGCCAACATTTTGTAAAAGTTGATTCCTAAAACCATAAATTTGTGAAAGTTATGGTTGAAAAATTATAAGGGCTTGAACGTGGCCGTGCCATCAAAACGTGGAGAACCGCGCGGCCACGGTTTGGTAAATAACAGATTGAATTTGTAAAAATATAGAAAAAAAACCTAGGTTTATATTTTAGGAGTTGTAAACACTTAAAACCGATACCGTACTACAGCTCCTGAAATATAAACCTAGGATTTTTTTGTGTATTTTTACAAATTTTGTCAAATTCAAATCTAGTTTTTACAAAAAAACTTCAGACCTCTGCGATGCTTTTCAGCGAGATATCTTACGAAATATATATAACGTGTATTTTTCAATGGCGCGGACATGGGGTTTTAGCCTTACAGCTCCTAAAATATAAACCTTGGATTTTTTCTACAAATTCAATGTGTTGTTTGACAAATTTAAGGTTTTGGGAATCAACTTTTTTTTTTTTTTTACAAAAACTTGGCTACTTTTTTTAAAAAAAAAACGCCGTGTTCGCGCCATCGAAACGCACACTAAAACTACTATTATCTCAGTCTTTTTGCGTAAAAAATATTAAAATTTGAATTATTACTATTCGCTTTATTTGCACTTAACAGACAAATATATGTTTATTTTCTAAGTAGTCTTACTTTAATCTTTGGTAAAACTTAACAATAATTCTGATCGTATTACTATGATTCAAAATATAGCTACCACTAGGTACAAATACATAACATCCAAAAAATCTAAAAATTATAAAAGGAGAAATCTTCCCAATAGAACCACTAATGAATAGAGTCCAAACAGAAATTATAAAAAAAACCTTTGGTTTCTGAAAACCAGAATTGGTCAATACAAAACATACACATGCAAACTTTTATGATTATTTGACCAATTTACTCTCAAAAGTAAAAATATGACTATTACTGAATCAATGAGGGTTTTTCGGATTTCATCTGACACCAGATGTCGCTATGTAGGGGTCTGGTCTAAACAACTGTCAAATTGTACTGAGTCGTATGGTAGTGAAACTTTTTACCGAAATTTCATCGTATTTGCACAGTTTTACAATACAAATATGGATTGCGGACAAAGAAAAGTAGCTAAACTAAAGATTAAGCTTCTTAGTTTTGCAAAACTCAGTGGTACAAGGGAAAACTTAATGAAAGGTAACTTATGCGGCACAACACTGAGGCATTTTATTAATGATTTAAAAGATAATTAAATGAAAAAATAATCGTAAACTACAAGAAACTCGTGTATTTTGAAAGATGTTTAGATCTTATGCCAGTTGTCAGTGCTGCCACCTTGTGGCACACGCAACACCCTCATTAATAGCCAACTAAAATAGTTGTCTAACACTAGTTGTCTTAGACCTAGATCTAAAATATACTAGCTAGGTTTTATTTTCGATTCAGGATTCATCGCATAGTAAAAGTAATGGTGGTACTTTCATACAAGCCTACAAGCTAGGCTTTCCTTTACAACCTCCTACTCTTCATAATGTTAGGGTTTCTGAACATTCTGCTCGCCATATGGACTTGTCGTATTGTTGGCTTAAAGTTGTTCAAAATGATAAGCACATGATCCTTATGCAGTGAAAACAAAAAACTAAAGTCGAACAACTATTGGGTGGAATGCGGCTTATCAGAAACACTGGTACTTGGGTGAATTTCACCCTGAAAGGACATCTAAAGCGTACCCAAAGGCTGTCAGTTTCACTATAACACAACAAAGATACTTGAACGCGGTTTAAATGCACTGGTTGCGTTTGGCTTTATTGGTGCAATGCCACACAAACATGTCTTTCTAGGTTTTTTTTTTAATATTTGCAGATGAAATCTGCAGGATCAAGCCTGACAGTTGTATAATTACCTTGGTCAACTATAGTCAAATCGCTTTAACTAGGCAAAACAATGGGGAGGCTAACTGTGGAACTAATGGCGCTAGCATAGTTGGTACCCAAACATCGTCATTGTTGAAAATGTGGTAATGTCATTTTATATTTCAAAATAGCTGAACCTCATTGGTCAGATTGAGTCCCAACTACGGTGGCGCCATCTGAGATTTACTTTGCCTTAGCCTCCCCATTGAATGTGAACTTGAATCAAATACTCGCCCTGTATTATGAAATAACAGTGATGTGATATTTAGCGACAACTAGTACGGGTAGCGATAAATATCGTTTTCAATTGTAGGGATGATGACTGACTAAAATAAATATGATTATGTTTAGTCCGTCAGTTAGATTATCGAAAAATATTGGATACGTGTTTTTTGTTTTAACAAATTAATAAAAATTGACGAAGATAAAACGTGTCAAATATCGTATCATGAGTTGGCTTGAGAGGCTTGTGACGTCACAAGTAAAAAATGTACTCAATTGTGACGTCACACGAGTTTTCGACGCACTGTATCGTCTTAATTTTTTGTTAACGTGAAAAAAAAAGAAAAAATGTGTCCAATATTTTTTTTAAATCTATCTGACGGACTAATTAGATTTTTTTTTTGTTATCTACCCTATTGTTTTGCCAGCTAGTATTAGTAGTAGCAGTAGTGTAGATCGAAACAATCTTTCAGAAACCAGAAGTGAATAAAAACATGCAAGTCAATCAACATTATACAAAGCTAAAATACTTACTAAGTAAGGTAGACGGAGATATAATCATCACAGGCGTCTAGCATTGCTTTGGCGAGCATTTCATCCTTTGGGGTGTGGTCTGTGTGGGCGGGCAGGAAGAGGCTCATGCGGGATACTTCGCCCCATGAGTGGTTTAGTGTACCTAAAGAAATTTAAATGCATAATTATCAACATAAACTTACGCCTGTGATCCCCCAAGGGTAAGGCACAGGTATTTACCTAATAGTACATATAAAGGGTGTAAAAAACCTCTTAACGAAGCCGAAAGGCACTTGTTCTCCCCGTCATTGTGATCATTTTTTGTTCTACACCATAATTGAGAACCTTATATTTGTGGAGATATTGGAGGTCAAAGTTCCAAGCTTTTGAATGCCAGAGCATAAATGCACGTGCGGGCTCTCCACGTCAAGCCACAATTTCACCTACCATTTTGTCACATATTTGTGTCGTTGGCGTACAGGGCAGACGCTTGCTAGTCACGTTTATGTGACAATGGCGTTCAAAAGGTTAAAATACAACAAGTGTGTGAGCCGCACTAGCAGCATAGCGGAGCGCCAAGACAGAACACACCTGCTACCGATCCGTAAATACTCTTGTGTGCTTCGTTCACGTCTGGTAGGCAGTTTTCATATCTCTGCCTTCATTTTTTATTTTTATGAGTGGCATCTCGCAGGTCAGCCAGGCTGGCTTCTGCTTAACCGGACTATTCTGTGGATACCTTGAGAGTTAGGTCTTTAGCCAGGCCAGGGGCATAAAACATAAACCAAGCGAACGCGCGCCCGAGCACTCAAGCGAGGCTCGGCTTAGGGCGTTGCTGGCAAGGGCAGCAAAGGGACAGACTGGATCTGAGTGCCTTCGCCTTCAGGTACATACTGACATACTGTACATTGAAACTTACCGTAGTACTTGAGCGGCCAGTGGTGCGGCGAGTGGCGCGTGGCTAGTAGACAAGATGGCGTCGCGCCCGGCGTGAGCACTCGCGCCGGCCACCAGGGGCACGGGCCCAGCTTGTGCCACACAACGTCGTCGTACCTGGAATGACAGGACAACATCAATATTAAGCAGAAGTATCAGCATCTTCCAGTCTAACCGGATACAGCTGAGTACCAGTATTTTACATGGAGTAACTGCTTATCTGACCTCCACAACCCAGTCATCATCATCATCATCAGCCTATAATGTTCCCACTGCTGGGACACGGCCTCCTCTCAATGAGAGGGAATGGGCTATAATCTACCACGCGGGCCCAGTGCGTATTGGTAGATGTAACATGTCTTCGAATTTTTGGTTTTAGATCATGCCGGTTTCCTCACGATGTTTTCCTTCACCGTTTTGAGAGCAGTGGTGATGAAATAAATGACACAAAGTAATGCGACTGTCTGGGTTAGAACTCACGACTTACCTACTGTTCGTAAGTCAGGGTCGCCACCACTGGGCCACCGCTGCTTTCGACCCACAACCCAGTTAGTACTGGATAATACGGAGGAATAGTAGGAGTTTGTGGCTAAATAATAACAGCCACTTGGATCAATCATAAGGTTAAGCCGCGCTTGTCTAGGTTGGTCTGTGGATGGGCTACCCATTACACACCGATTTTCCTCTGTGCCTCGAAAAGCACGCTAAGCCGTTGGTCCTGCCGGCTGTCATTTGTAAATCTTTGCCAGTCGTTACAGGTAGTCAGTGGCCTGAGTCTGACAACCAGTCTTACCAAGGGGTATCGTATTACCTAGTACTAACTGGGTTGTGGAAGTCAGATAGGCAGTCGCTCCATGTAAAGTGAAGTGCATGTGAGTGATGTGAGTCTATGTGTAGTGTGTGTATTCAGCTTCATGCAGTTAGACTGGCACCAAACCCAACATAAAACATAAAAAAAATTGTGATGGTTTCTTACCCAACTCTAGGTCCCCACATGCAACTGGGACATAGATCGACATTCTCCTTCTCTTTCTTTACAGAGCATATGGTGCGCGTACTGGACAGTATCTTCTCTATCAGGGTCACCGGCTTTGTTTCTTTCTTCGGCGGGTTCTTGCGATCTGAAAGTGTTGGAACAGTGTGTTATTGCTATGCTTAACTGATTAGGTGCCAAACGAATTAACAACACATAACATCATGCACCACCTGCGTAATTCCTGAAGGTTTAGGCTAAATTTGGGTAGTCATGAACTCATGATATAGAGAATAGAGATAAGATTACCTACAGGAGTTCTGATCTACCCGACATCTTTGATCTTTCCCTAAGATCAAAGATGTCGGGTAGATTTATTTGTGACGCCATCAGTCTGGGAATCTGAGCACCACACTGTACCTAACGAATATGCATACTTGTTTATGTGAATTTATTTATTTATTTAATATATTTTATTCATTTATTTAATATGTTTTATTCATTTATTTAATATGTTTTATTTATTTATTTAATATTTTTATTTATTTATTTAATATAATTATTTTATTTATTTATTTAATATATTTTATTTATTTATTTATTTAATTTAATTATTTATTTATTTAATATATTTTATTTATTTATTTAATAGGTAACCAAAAGCTTCACTCTTGACAAATAAACCAAGTTTGAGCATTTTCTCATAAGTGTTTGACGCCTACCTGTTCCTTTATCGTCCAATACTTGCAAGGGGCGAGGAATAAAATTTATGGGGGTCTTTTGTTGTCCCAATGAAAAATTTTAGAAAACATCACGAACTTCGAGGTTCTAGTTGGTAAGTCTAACCAAGTCATTGATCTGGATAATTCACGTGAAGGAAACCAAGGTAGCGAATATTTACAACACAAACATGGTCAGTCCTGTTAATTTTAAAATAAGTTAATCAAGTGTGCATACGCAAAATAGTGATCAGCCATTCCCTCCTACAAGCTAGATGGAAGGCGGAGGGACAGTTAGGGCATTCTCGGAGTCGGTCTCTCTTCCCACAGACGAGGCACCAAGGAGTATGCAGGGAAATCACTGCTTTTACTGGAGATGTTGAGTTCTGTAATCAAAGAAATCAATCAATCATCCATCTTTTCCTGGAGATATGCCTGCCTCTCCCAAGCCAGTACACCCTGATCTCCACCTGTCCCACCCACGCTAGCCCTTACAATGGCATGCCAAGGGGCCAACAAGACGGCAAGTCCTTAAGGCAAGCAGACTGCTCAAAAACCCCAACCCCCAACATCATGAAGAGTAGTCATCACTATCACTACATATTATAAAACAAAGTCGCCCGCGTCTGTCTGTCCCTATGTATGCTTAGATCTTTAAAACTACGCAACGGATTTTGATGCGGGTTTTCTATGGTTCCGTAGTCCTGACAAGGAACCCTTATAGTTTCGTCATATCCGTCTGTCTGTCCGAGGTCTTGCTAAGAGACCGTTAGTATTATAAAGCTGTAATTTTGTAAGGGTATGTATATCATTTTTTTTTACCTATGTATCTCCCCTACATGTGAAGTGGGTATGATTTTTTTTCGTCATATGCCCCATTGTGTGGGGTATCGTTAAATAGGCCTTTTAAAATGACTTAAGGGTTGCTAGTAATATTTTTCGATTTAATGCTCCATATAAATATTAAAATTTAACAGGCAAATTTTTGTTCCAGTATCCCCCTCCCCTCTAAAAGCTAAACTGCTGGATTGAAAAATCTGGAAAAATTCATAATGATAGTGGATTTCATGAACTATAAAGGAAAGTATAGCGGTTAAGATAACTTTATTAGTTTAGCAGTAACAGTCGTTGAACTTAGGTGTTGGATAGTTTTGTAAGTACCAAAAATCTTTTAAAGTGACTAAGATGGAGTAGTTGCTTGTTAATAACAGGTGAAAACTTGCATTGAAACAACGGAACCCTACACTGCGCGTGGCCCGACACGCACTTTGCCGGTTTTTAAAAGAAAGTGATTTAAGAGGAAGGTTTTAGTTTATAATTTATGGGCGAGAGAAGCCGCGGGCATCAGCCAGTAAATTATAATTTATAACTTACTAGGTGATGCCCGCGGCTTCTATACTTATAAAGGAAGTACCGCCACTAGCCCTGAGCCATGTAATAGGGTGGCAAGCGTTTTGGCATCAACCAGACAAAAATCCAGACTGGTCTGCAACTGAGATTTTTTTTATGATAAAACCTAATAACACCATGCCACCTTGAAATGGGAATCGAACTCAAGAGAGACTACTAGACCAATTTTTATTTAATTTAATTACAAGTTGTTTTTAATTTTTATAAACCAATTAGGAGTAACTAAAACTAGAACTAAAAGAGTTATAACATAAAAATTGAGGTGTGACAATTAATATGCACATATGTATACCAATGAGACAATCTTACCACAATTTAAATAATAATAAAATCATACTCACAGAACTATCAGATGCATCTTTACTATTGTCTGTATGCTTCCGAACAAAGTTGTATCTCCAACACTGATGCAAATAATTCTCTATTTCCTTCTCTGAGACTATAGCTTTGATGACCATCTCAAACTTGTCTTCAGTACTTGCATCTACATTCAGCAGATAGTCCAAACACTTCACATTTGTGTCAATGTCACTTTGCAAGTATTCATAGTATTGGTCAAAGAGGGATTCCTTGCCTCGACGGATGAATTCTTTGAAGGCATTCTCGTATCGGCCTTGTTTTAGAGGAGTGTGTATTACGTCATATGTAACATTGAGGTCTGGCTCTTTTTGGGTGTTTAGCTTTACGTTCAGAGGTACAGTCAGGTCTTCTTTTATTTTTCTCTGAAAAGTGTAAATGTAAAGTTAGATTAAGATTGTAGTTAATTCTGTATTGTAATTTGTAAAATAATGTTTTAAAATCCTTTTTACAAATATTATTCCACTAATCTGGTTTGCTCACATTTGGTCTTTGGTTAATAAAATTGCTTTTATTTTTATTACTATGTTTAAAAAATTGATTCGTAATTTTATTTAAAAAAATCGTTTTCTACTCTAAGCTATGCCCTACAGGGTCCATAAGTGTACCATAGCTTTGTCCATTATAAGACCTTATAAATTACATTATGGAATGCAAATAAATATACCTCCAAACCAGTCATCAGTTTTTATACTTGGCTGGCCAACTGGCAACACTTAAAATTGAAATAAGAATCAATATTTTCTGAAATTTAGATATACCTTTCTGGGAACTGCAGGTGTTTTGGGAGGAGAAATCTTAGGTGCTTTATGTGCTGGTCCATAGAAAGGTCTGGACCTCCCAGCCAGATGCATGCTAGTGTAGGGTATCCAGAACCTGTTCTTGGTGTTACATGTCTCCACATAGTAGCATAACTCTTCAGTGACTGTGATAGAGCCATCCTCATTGGCTGATATGCCTAGAACTGAGAATTATTTATTTATAGGCCCTTTACAAGTTCAAAGAGATTATCAATGAAGTTGTGAGTTAAAACCTAGGTATTTAGTGGGTTTTTCAGAGCTGCATTTTAGTAGATTGATAATTGTTACATGGTATAATTCGAACATTTTGCATTCATTATTCCACTTACTATTGGCCCTCTGGGGCTCTGACCTCTGACTGAAGTGCGCAAGTAGAGACAGGTCTTTGGTTATTCTTACCAGTAGGTATTGGGTAGACTAATTAATTATCTGGTGGCGATCATCAATGGTAGAGCAGCGAGGGTACCACCAGGCGTCCAGGCGGACAACGGTATGTACCTACATTAAAGAGCTGTTTACATGATTTCTAAGAGAATGTGATAACATTTTCCAGTCAATTGTAACAGGTATGTTATAATTGGCAATATTTAGGTAGGTACCTAGAACAATTTTCTATTCAAGTCCTTCCAAGAAATCTGCGAGTATTCATCACCTGAGAGAAATATAATGCCGGGAAATCCCATGTGATTGAGCATCATTCCTAGCTAGAAAAATATAAACAGTGCGTTTGTTATATTTTGTATAAATCGAAACAATTGAATGTTTACCTTTGTCGTCATAAAATAATCCCTCTTCGTTTTTCACAACTTGCACGTTTGAGTAAACTTTTTTACAAAGTCGTGCAAGAGCTATGTCGCCCAGCTTCCAATGATAAATTCCTGATTTTTCCGTCGTCATAATTTGTAGAATGATATTAATATTTTATGTAAACATAATCAATAATAAAATTAGAATCGAATCTAATTTTTAATATCGTCAGATAAAAGAAAAATAATGAACGGAAAGTTTGAAAATCAAAGATTGCTTTATCATTCATTCAAATATCCGCGCGTTATAAGTCTTTTTACCGTTTTTCTACAAATTTACCATTTATTTTGATGTTATTAAAAGTGTAATTTTTAATTAGAATTATTTATATTAATTTTGCTCGGCTGTGCTATCAGATTTATTGATGAAATAAAAAATAATTTCAATCCATTAAAACACACTGCCATCTTGTGTCGAGTAGCAGAACTCTACATTGAAAACTACAGCAGTGCCACCTGCGATGTGTGAAACCTTGTTGAGAGTTCTAAATTATATCAATAGATGGCAGTAAGAGTCTCTTTAACTTGACTTATTCGAAGTCTATAAAAAACTTGGAAGGGGAAAGCAAGCAATGGGACGATCAATCAAACGGGCAATGCAGAGCGGCCAAGAGTTTTCTTACCTAAAGTTTTTCTATCTGAGAAGATAACACAGCCAAGTTCGCAATCAAGAATGGACATATTATGGGCCTTCATGGATGAATGAACTTATGGGCGGTTTCAGATAAGCGTTTTATCAGGCATCTAAGCTCGTTCGTAAATTGATACAGGTTAATACCCGCCGAAGATATGCTAGTCTGAAGCCACTCTAAAGCTCTTTCTGGCAATGGTGTCCCCCTACCTGTGTAACTACTTACACACTCATGTCAAACTTCTATGAAAATAACCCTTCGTTCTGACGCAGTCGGCTGAAAATGCGCTGTCAAACTCTCCCGTGGTTGATATACCTACTTATAATAAAACAACAGTTAGTCACTCTAAAATTAATTATTTACCACAAAAAATCAATGTCTTATTAAACGTTGCACGTTGTTGAATTTCGAAAGGGCGCTTCAAATACTTGTAATGTACGGCACAGATAATATAATACTTCACTACGGAAATAAAATAAATACTTAATTTAAAAAAAACGGACTGCAAAAAAGACACAATTTAAAAGTAGGTAATGCAGACCGAAACAAGATTGAGAATAGAATACCCAGAATTAAAATAAACTAAGAACAAAGTAAACTCTACCTCGGTTTAACAGACTATAATAAGTTTTATGAGTTGAAAGCCTAAGTTAAAGTAAGTTACCCGCATTAAGTTTAGTAGCAAGCAGAACCTATTAATTTTCTTTCGGTTTATTATTTGCAATTGGCCCCCTTCCTTGGCAGTCGGGTAAAAATACCTATGTAACATCCACTACGATTTTCCCTTCTCTACCATTAGCCCCTAAATTTCTCCTTTCTCCCTATCTCCTCACATACGAGTACCTACAATTTTCCCCTCTCATACATTACCAACGTCAGATTCAATTGACAAGCATACTGTACATAAGAGTCGTCGAGTGAGATGCTGGCTGCTGATTGGTCGATCTCGCGAAGGGCGTGGCTCGAGATCGCAGCATCCAGTCCCCTCTACCGGGCGAGGTTGACATAAGTATATAATGTAGTTGATGTGTAGTACTGTTGAGATTTCAGACTGTGTCGAAGTTATTTATTTTATCTCGGTAAAATGGCATTTTTGGTAGAAAAGATGTAAAATACTAATATATTTTTAATTGTTTTCAAGATAATCTAAAAAAAAAAAAAAACTAAGTAAGTACTTTGGGTTAGACATTTTATGGATTAATGTGATTAAATGATACAAACAATTTTTTTTATTCATTATGCATGTTATATTTATTGGTTTTGTTTCTACGTTAACAACACACGTTGAATTCTCCAATTATATATATCCGTCTGGATTTTTTTTGGACGTGACAGATTTTTATTGATTTCTTATAGACAGTAACAAAGTTCAATGTGTAGGTACTGTATTATAAAGACGTAAGTAAAAGTAAAATTACCGGACATTGTGTGCTAATGTTCTGAAATGTGCTTGATGTTCGCATGTGGCATCCTAAATTTCCAACAGCCATGGTAATTATTATAGCAGAAATTAGTTCCAATAAGAAATTAAAACTGTTTTTCTGTTTTAGATAATAATTATCAACAGGCAACGAGTACAAGAAATATGGGATGACAACCTTAGGATAGGACCTATTTAGGCGCCTAGACCTAGCGGACTGGATTGACATGACATATCAGGATTCTCATATAATACGCGTCTGAAGTCCTAGACTAGTGGCTTTCTTATTGCAAAACGTTTTCTATTGCCATAACGATTTTTATCAGGATGGACTTAAACAAGGCTGTTTTTTTTTTTGCTTTTTTTTTCAATTGTTTTTTTTATTTATTTTTTATTTTTTAACCATGAAACTAAACAACTTTTGTTCTTTGGGTTTTGGAATTCATAACTTTTTTTTAGTTGTACCAATGGATACATGTTGATCAGCCCATCGCGTCTATTCTTATAGAAAGTCCATTGTTTTTTGCGAATTTCTAAAAATTGTAGAACAAAATGTTGTTGAGTTTCATGGTCCAAGACACATGGACGTCTGGCTCTATATTTCATCACGCCATTCCGTCGCAACATAACCAGGATATCTGCACATTCCGGAAGCACAGAACACACATCTTTTTAAACGCCACTTCCGAATTGTATGCGTATTATGTGCTTAACAAGGGAAAGTGTCCCGACAGATGCGTAACTCTCTCCCAATTATATCGTGGTCGGTTTGTCTGACGGCATTAATGTATTTTGTTAATTTTGGCAATAATTGTTGGGTTCGACTGTGTAAATGTCTTTCTTTTAATTTTAGGTCGGTCCGGTAGTGACTTTTGTTCATTTTGTAATTAGTGTAAGTTAATTAATGGTGTGTGGTTGGTAGCTTCTAAAGTTATAATAGACTCTAGAAGTTTAATAGTTTCAAGAGATTGGTGTCGATTCTGTTGTAGGTACACAAACTAAACTTATTTTAGGCTATTGCTATCTTTTACTAAAAGGCAGTACGAGAAAAGTAATACGCCTGTAGCTATGAACTAAGTTATGAGATGTCAAACTAGTTTATGCCTTGCGCTTCACCGTGTTTTTAGACGACATGTTTTTACGTGCACCCTTAATTTGTATGCAAATAATTGTTCAATTAAATTTGACAGCTCTAAATTACGCTATAAAAACGCGTGTGAAATACATTGCATGTTGAACCTAATCGTAGTGCGAAAAGAACCCGTTTTCAAGGAAGTGTATTGAAATGATATTTACTCATCAAAAACACATGATCAAGTATAACCATTTTATCTAACAGTGTGTTATACCAGGTATAACACACTGTTAGATAAAATGGTTAGGTATACCTACTTGGCTTAACTATAAACTCAAGTTGAATAGACAAAACTTCTTCATTGTAAGTAGTTGGAAGAAAATGCGCAATATAAGATTTTAAATTGACATGGTCACTAACCTTATCATTAACACAAGAAACGGGATATCTAACAAGTAGTAAATAATATGTTTTTAGTGTTAAAATGCGAAAACTAAACGCAGCAAAAAGTTTAGATCAATGGCGTAGCACTGATAAGGCTCATACATAAGTATTCACAGAACCAAATCTTAAGACCTAGGTATCTAGAGTCTAGATGGCTAGATCTTAAGATTGAATTTAGACTGGTGAATATTGTTAATACAAATTATTACTACACTACAACAGCCCATAACGTCCACTGCTGGACATAAGCCTCTCCCATGATGGGAGGAATTTGCCGTAATCTCCACGCTTGGCAGGCGGATTGGAGATCGCAGTGATGAAAGACTAACAGAAAACGCTGCTGCCCATTCTCTGGTCTACGGAGGCGCAAGGTGTTCTGCCTCAGGCATTAGTCGCCTTATACGACACCCGTGAGTGTAATGGGTTGGTTCTATTCTACTCTGCCGGATACCATACGGCTAAATACAAACTAATACCTAATATTGTGCTGATTTTAAAATTTGAATAGCTAGAACACCTACTTATCATCAATCTCCTGCTCTTATCCCGACTTATTTGTGGTCGGCGCAGCATAATCTTCTTCTTCCATACTTCTCTATTACTCGTCATCTCATCAGACACCTCCTTCCTTGTTATAAAATCCTTTAACACAATCCATCCAGCGTTTCTTTGGTCTTAAGCTAGAACACCTAGTCTGAGGACTACTTTAACGTAGACCTAGCCATGTCCTGGTTTTTAACCTCACCAATTTGTTATTCACCGCCCCCTTAGTAACGCTTTAAGATGCAACAATACGAAGGCGATAGTCTATGGTGCTCGTTGATCGAGGTAATACAATCGACTACTTTTTACCGGTCCGTAGCTCGTGCCGACATCGACTGACTTCCGGTACTGGCTATGACAGAAGTGTTGGTGAAGGATTTATTAATCTGATACTCTTTAGTGCAAAGTTCAAGACCATGAGTGATACATAGCTAGCTATTGCTGTGATAAAGGTATGAGTCAGTCAGCACAGTTAATAGAGTCAACAATAGATATGTTTCGGTAGCTATACATACCTAGTTTAGTTATAGTGGACTTGGAGTATCAACTTATGCTCCGGTACAGAATTATAATAGGCATGACGACAGTATCAAAAAAATGCAAATCTATTTAGTCCGTCAGTTAGAGTATTAGAAATTAATGGACACGTATTTTTTTTTTGTGAATCAATGAATAAATTGACAAAGATAAAACGCATCAAAACTCGGGAGTGAGGGCTCGTGACGTCGGAACTAGGTAAAAATTATACCTAGGTGTGACGTATTGAGAATTTTAAAAGCGTCATATCTTCGTCAATTTTGGTTTACGTAACAAAAGATAAAACACGGATCAAATATTTTCTGATAATAACTGACGGACTAATTAGTTTTTTTTTTGTCGTCTCGCCTATTCTGTCATCAATTATACAGTGTGATGATGACGTTATACCCATAACGTAAGGGTGAGGGTATAAAATGGCCTAACTTGTACATAATATTCATTTTTAATCTTCTGAAACTACCTAGAAAATAGTTTTGGGGTTTTTAAATGGTGAATTTCAATAGCTTTTATTTTAAGGTGGTTCCCCGAGCAAAATTAGCAACTCTATTTGTGGTGGTTCAAACTTTGTCTGAAATACTGTTAGAATAAAGTTCTAATCAGCTTGCACTACAAAGTGATTTTTACGTCACTTACTGCAGGCCGAATAGTGCGAAATGAGTGGTTTTTATTCTTTATAAAATCAAATTTACGTCTTTTGGAAAAAATAAAACGACAATTATGTTCATTATTAAATTGTCTATCCATTAGTATAAGTAGCAAATCAAAATAATGGTTACTTTACGAGGAGTAGCATTTTATAAATAATTATTTCTCATTTCTGTAGTTTCGTTGTGAGGGGATTTATTAAACATTAAGCTACTTAAAAAAAACAAGAAACGACAATTTTGGAGTCAAGAATATGTAGTAATTTAATGTATTTTTTAGTTGGTATTTCTTTTGGATAAAGAGGAGTAGGCTCCAAAAAACTGCTCGTTCAAGGTCATTTGCTAGGGGAGGCGCCTTAATTAGAATATGTTTTTCCTAGCCTGCTCTGTTCCACTCTGGGGAATGGCCACCCTCCACTCTTTAAGTACATTTCTCGCCTTTCCATATCTGGCGGACCCACGCGTCCTCCTTCCAGTTCTGACGGAACCTGTCTAGTTTTTGTTTTTCATTTCAATTCATTAGAATAGGGTAGATGACACCATAAAACAATAATTTCAAGACACCAATCTTTAAAATAACACTTTATTTTGGGCCTGAAAACCCGACTTATTTTCAATTAATTGCCAAATTCGAATTTAGTTGCTTTGAAATCAATAAATAGTCGAGTTTGACATTAAGTTGAATAAACAGTGACGTCACAGATGGCTATTGCCATACGAAATCTATGAGACAAACGCGTTTTGACCGCTCTTAAAAAGTATCTCAATTGATTGGTGTGTCATCTACCCCATTAATTCGTCTATTTTACAGCTGATATTTTTCTATTCAATACGCAGCATAAGTCTTATGTACTCACCTGTACACCCTTTGTCAGCATCTGTCGTCGGAGTTTTTGTGTGGTTCCGTTAATTTCTCCTGTTTTTTGTAGCATCGCATTGTTCTCTCTACGCTGGCGGACGGCGGACAGGTAGACAGACGAACTGTTGGCGTTAGATGCGGTCAATCGGTGACCTGTCATAAACATAGATATGGAAATAGAACATTGAGTCACCAAGAAGTCTAGACGTTATGATCGAGGTTGGTGTTGGGGCTGTTTTCAGTCTATTCTTAGATTTCTTACTTTTCTTTTGTTTTATCCTATGAGTCATTAATCCTGAATGTGACTCATTATATCGGACTGTGAGTAATTGTCAAATGCACACCCTAAGAACTATCACATTACGGTATTGTATTTATCAAGGCTGTCTCGTTGGTCGAGTGGTAGCAAGCGCGACTGCTGAACATGACGTCTTGGGTTCGATTCTCGGCTCGGGAATTCTTTTCTATCAGGAATTTCTTAGTAGCAGCCACGGAGTCTTGATTCGTGCCCGGTTGATGGCAATAGCCTAACCCCTTATTACATGGGACTTAAGCATAACTGGTGAAATGCGAGTGCCTACTAAGTATTAGGCACCTCTGCCTAGCCCTACGGGGATTACAGGCGTGATGTTATGTTACCTATGTTATGTATCAAGTGTCATCACTAAATTGTTACACAGGTAAGGTACAACAAGGTTTTGTTAATTAACCCCGTGTATGGGTTTGAAGTTTTGCTTTCTAAATCTTCAATACACACCAGTTGCAAATTACGTCAATATCAGTTACATATAATAAAGGGTGTAAAACACCTCTTAACGAAACCGAAAGGCACTTGTTCTCCCCGTCATTGCGATCATTTTGATTCATTTTTCATTTTTTTCGTTCTACACCATAACGGAGATATTGGGAGTCAAAGCTCAAACTTTTTGACAAGTTTTTTTTTTTACAAGTTTTTAATGTAAGATTTTTACTATAAACACCTCGATTACCCCCGTACTATTCAATCCATCCATCAGCAGAATGTTTTGAGTGCGTTACATTGAGTTCTACCACAAAACATGATTTTTCACCCCAAAAAAAAAGTCGTTTCTCAGCAATAATTTTTGCGTAAAGTTACTTAGTTTGATGTACAGAATGCTTGGTTGACGGCTTCGTGATGAGGTCTTTTACACCCTGTATGTACCTACACGCGGCGACACATCGAGCTTTAGGTACATTTCCAGTTTAGCATGTCCTCGCTTTGTATAGATTTTCCGGTGAGAGATCCGCGTTAACTAGTTTTGTATAGCTTGATTGGTCGTCGTGCGTACTAATTTCGTGATCTTTGTAAAATAACGCCGGCTCTTTTAAACAGAATCAATAAATGATCTCAGACACTTGTTAAGTATTGGTGTCGATTCTGTTGTGCACAAACTAAACTTAATTTAGGCTATTGCTATCTTTTACTAAAAGGCAGTGCGAGAAAAGTACGGCTATAGCTATGAACTAAGTTAGAGATGTCAAACTAGTTTATGCCTTGAGCTTCACCGTGTTTTTAGTCGACATGTTTTTACATGCACCCTTAATTTGTATGCAAATATTAGTTCAATTTAATTTGACAGCTCTAAACTACTACAACTAGAAAAAGATAGCAATAGCCTAAATTAAGTTTAGTTTGGGCACAAAAGAATCGACACCATTACCTATAAGTATAAACTACCTGTTAAAGTTACTGCCATAGCACCCAAAAAGGGGAAAGGTTTGAGCACCTCATCTGACAGCACGGAATTACACTATTCTATGCCCTTTTCTGTCACTGATAATCGTATAGTTTTAAGTGTCGTGGTTTGTGTAATTAAATGGAACTGTTCACATATAGGACGACGTGATTACTGTCGTCCACGACTTTTGCCAACGACAAATTAATCGTCACGACATAGTGGGAACGCGGCCTTAGAAGGAAATAGTGTGCTCTCCTATTAATCAACTAGATCCTGTATCGAATCTTAAAATTGAATAAAAAGTAAAATAAATAGAACCATAGATCCTAGACGAGCCATAACCTCACTTTTTGTCTATGGCACGGGCCAACAGGATATCGACTATTTGAGATACTTTTTGTTACTTCCTACAATTAATTTTAAACGTTCTTTTAGTTTGAAACAGGATATAGTTAACGTTTTGTACGTTTTAAATTATTCTTAATTCGAATAGTAATGAAACTAGAATAAATAGAGACAAATCGAAAGAAAAACGTGGAACAAGCCATTTCAAGGAGATTGAGTTTGGCTCTTTCAGTTTTATCCGTGTGTATGTTTGTTTATGTATTTTTATATCATGCATATTAGCCGAGCTTATCACACGTTTTGCGGACGAAGTCGTGGGCGAAATGCTAGTTAGCAATTAAATTCGTTGCGGTAAGCAAGCCAATATCTAAAATGGACAAAGCACGATCAAAACCGAGTCAACGATTTCAAACTGCACAGACAAATACAGTTAGGTACAGAAAAGTTGAAAGGGAATCGACTGTCTTGGTATGGGCATGTGATGAGGAGGGAAGAATTGCATGTGACTAAAAGAGTGATGAATATAAATGTTGATGGATGGAGAGGGAGAGGAAGACCAAAGAAACGATGGATGGATTGTGTGAGGAATGATATGAAAGACAAAGGAGTAAATGACAACGTGAGAAAAACTCAGAAAAAAAGTTTTTTAGCGCGATGGTTGATAGAGGATTTTTTCTTCCATTCGCCTAAATGAAAGAAAAAATCGTGTTGCGCCGACCCCAAGTAACATGGGACAAGAGCAGGTGAAGGTGGAGATGATAGTTATAGTCATAAAGAGTTGATTCTCTTTTGTTTCTACTTCTTAGCTGCCCAGAAGAAGATACCTCCCCGCCATCACAGAACATCTATCAGCTATCTAGCTCTAGTTATTATCGCATATCGTTGACATAACTGCGGTAAGCGGTAACGTAAAGGTGGACGAGTGACGCACGCGCACGCGCATGAGATGTAACGTTGTAATTATAGAGAGACTGCGCGGTCAATGTCGTGGTGACTCACTGTGGCGTGATTTGTGAGCTGTAGCGGGTAAGACCTTTGTTGCTGCGATCGGGTAAAATAAGGTGTTTTCAGTACAAAGGTATTAACGGTATCGAGTTCTTATGCGTGTTTGGTTACTTAACTTAGCAGAATAGCATGACGGCTGTGTTCCCCGAAAGGTTAGCCAGAGATTAACCTGAAGTACATCCGGATTTTTCCTGTTATAACAGATGAGAAAAAAATAATACAAGGTGAAACTATAGTCATCCACCATGAACAAATTTAGCCGGCTGCTACTGAAAAATCCGATATTACTCAATCGTATGACCATAGATATTTCTGCAGTAACGGACGCTGGCGAACATAGCAACGTTCTAAACTAGGACTTAGCCGAATAAGGATCGTATTGTTATATCTGTTGGAAAAATTGTTTTAGGATAGATCTCGTTGGATTTTTCCCTACCCCTCTTGGTCGGGGAAAAATTCAACGAGATATTTTCCAGCGCTTTCCTTGACTACATCAATAATAATAATGCAACACATGGACAAAATTCATACCATATTTCTAGTTACGTTGCTATGCTGTTCCCCGCTATCCTCTCATGCCCTGTCCAGTGCTGTGCAGCCTCACCGACACACAGACAGACAGACGCGAGATGCGCGCGCTGCCTGCGAGGCAGCTGACCGATGAGCGACCGCGACGCACTAATCTTGATACTTGCATACTTTTGTAAAAGAGCCCTCACTGAATGGTCACTGAGAGACGATAGGAGAAGTGTAGGCAGCCAGATGGGTTGATGACGTTTAGAAGATTGCGGGTAAGACTTTCTTGACAGTTGCATGGACCAGGGAAGAACAAAAGGGAGTAGCCTTAACACAGCGGTAGGGGGAACAAGGATACCAAAGATTTTTTTTCATATGAATTTCTCCTGTATCCGGGTGCGTTTATAAACATTTCAACTCACATACACAAACAGCCAGACCCGGAACAACTACCTGCAGGCCAAAAATCAGACATATTGAAGGCTCATTAAATTACATCTAGCTGAGGACCAGTCTTAGCTGACATAAAATAAAAAATATCGCTGGACATTAGACTGTACACACAGCGCCATCTAGTGCCACACTAAGCAACGAGGTTTGCTTGCTTGCTTGCTTTTTGTTTGTAAATACATACTTATTATACATTAAAAAAAACATCCATGACTCTGAAACAAAATATGTCCATGCTGATCAAACATTTGCTCCTACCGGGATTCAAACCCGGGACCCTAAGAACGTAAGCAGATCATGATGAGGTCTGAGGACCAGCTCCTATACTTTTACCTATTTTCGATAGCCCTCATCAAACAGTGTGCAAAATAGTTCCACAACAGGCCAAGAATCAAAACTCTTTACTCCGTTAACCTGCGCACGCGCCGCGGCAGATGTTCACAGCATCTGTCGGCGCACACAGACGCGCCTCTCATCTCGTCGCACGCGCACGTCCGCAACAACCTGCTGCCCAGCTGATCGCTACCTGGCGGAGTGGCGGCTTTTTAACGTTTTTTGTTGCCGAGGATTTGTTTGTCCAAATCGGGATAAGCTATGAATTTAATGGGTTTTTTATGTTCATGTAAGAATAATTGTTTTATGCGTTCTAGTGGTATTTTTGTGGGTTCAGGATAGTTGTGGAAGTTAGTTAAGCTTGTTAGAACAATCTTGTTGGAATCTTCAATAATAGACCATTTGCCCTTGCATTTGCAATGTTCTAATAAGTCTTTTGCCGCCGTCCGTCATTATGTAAAACATGAGTATCATCCTCATTATCATATTTCTGTTCTTGTCCCATTCTACTCGGGTTCGGCGCAACACGTGTTCTTCTCCCATGCTCCCCTGTCAGACGTTACGGCATCATTTACTCCTTTCTCTGTCATATCTTCTTCTCTCCATCCATCAATATTCATGTCTATCTCTTTTTTTAGTCATGCGTTTCATCCCTCCTCATTACGTCCTTACTGATACAACAATGAGTACCTATCTTCCTGTTAATATGAGTAACGGACATGGATAAGACCACAGCTTTTATAAAATGGTATCTGTTTCGTAAAGTGAAATTCAAATTTCTTTTTGGAGTCCTCAAGTCTGTCCAGGCTGGAAGCCAGTACCTATAGCCAGGGAAAAGGTTACGCTGGTTGAGTCATCCAGAATTACGCAACACACCTTTAAATCCTTAGCCTTCGCAGTTATTTATGGAGAACCAGCTTACAGATAATCAGTAAGTAAAAATCGACTTTAATACATATCAATGTTTTCGTTAACTTTACACCTGGAATATATATTATTAAATGCACCTGTTGTTTGTCAAAAACTACCGTAGCTGACCCAGAGACCTTAATTTGACCATGGTGACTTCAATAACTCCAAAAGTTACAATGTCCTTCGTTTTTGTTTTAATCAGCTTTTTATGGTGATCGAAATTTAATATTTCTAAAGGACGAAATTTATTTTTTATGGTTTTTTATTTCTTAATTATGTGTTTTTGATACAGTATTTTGTTTTTTTTTCGCGAATGAACGGAAATGGCTGTTAAGACTAATGACGTTTCATTTAACGTAATGATATTATTATCATTTTTATTAAATCAATAATATGTTCGCGCTTCGGTGAAATGTTCTTTGTGATAAAAACAATTGCTTGCAAGCTGGTGGTGCCAATGTGCCATGTCTGGAAACAAAGAATTAAAGGTAGATTACTATCTCGTTTTCGGGTTCTTGCATTAATTCTGAGGGTAATAATAACTTTTAAAGTATTTTGTATATGTATTTATGCATCCTCAACATTATTTACCTATCCTTCATTTTGACCTATCCATTATTGTTAGAAATCGGGATGATTCATATTTGATTCCACTTGAAAATAAATTGGAAACTAATCTGTCCGTATTCTACAGATATTTAAATACGATTTGTAAATTGTTATGCAAATAACTTATGTATTTTTAATCAACACAGACTAATTATTTACATTATTTACGCACTAAAAGTCTATAATAACAATAAAAATATGTACAAGTATCAAAAAGGGTTACAGGGCGTCGAAAAAATTCGTCCACATCGCTGTCAACAGGAAAAGTGCCCAGAAGGCTGGCAGCATTGCCACGTTGGATGGCAATAACTAATTAGATTTAAATAAAGAACCTACCAGAAAACGAATCACCAAATCAATAAGAAAAAAAACAACTCGTCAAAGTCAAATAAGAAAAAAAACACTATCAACAATAATGTGGCAACACAAAATCCAATAATCACAATACGCAACATCGTCCCTAGCCCCTAGTGTTGGGTCATCGTCCGGGAAATCCGTATGAGCGGCAGGTGGGCGGCACACGGCACACGGCAGCTGCGGGATTTAACTGCCCATCACTATCTGCTAGTATCTAGCCGTTGGGGAGCCCTCGTGGCCGTTACGACCAGGAATCTTGCTCAAATGTCAAAGTTTATTGGACGATTTCTAGCGATTTGTTCTGAAGGAAAAGGTTTGGTGGTTTTGTCCTGGTTTTAAGAATCTTGTGTCTAAATAATAACAGCCGCTGGGTCGATCTACACGTTAAGCCGCGCTTGCCTAGGTTGGGTCGTTGATGGGTGACCACCCATTATATACCAAGTTTCCTCCGTGCCTCGGAAAGCACGTTAAGCCGATGGTCCCGGCTGTCGTTTGTCGATCTTTGACAGTCGTTACAGGTACCTACAGTCAATGGGCAGAAAGTTAAGACTTTCTAAGACCAAGAGGTATCGAATTACCCAGTACTAACTGGGTTGTGGAGGTCAGATAGGCAGTCGCTCCATGTAAAATACTGGTATTCAGCAGCATGCGGTCAGACTGGAAGCCGACCCCAACACAGTTGGGAAAAGGCTAGGCAGATAAGATAGGTGTAGTATGGCCTTCCATAATTGTACTAGTACTTAAATATTATATTCGTGGCGTCTATCAGTCTGGCTGTACTTAGTGTAAATCAGCCATCTATGTGGAAGTCACAAAAATTCGAACACAAAACATTTATTTGAAGTAATTATTTAACCATTAATAGGCACTTTTGAATTGTCAACATCATAATTATGTTGTTTAAATTAGATCGTTCATTAAGTTAGAAAGTTGAAGCTAGTGGCCAGTTCCAAAACGAGATATCTTTGGAGAAAAACAGGCAAGAAACTCCATGGACAGTCTCTATAAATTACCTAATTACTTTGCGTAGGCATGATACACTGGTTAATAATAACAATAAACTATTAAATAAGTAAGCAGTTTATAAATAAAATAGGTCATGGTAATTATTATTTATGGTAAGTACTTCCTTATCCTCTGAGCGAAAGAGCAAAGTCCTCTAGTTGATGTAATCACTCCATGCGACTGTCTGACAATAAATTAAAACATGAATTTCTTATTACATAAGTGTCTATGTTCCTAGAGGAGTCATTTGAATGTATCAAAAAGGGAATGTATATGTTACATTCCTTTTTTTTCGGATCATTATCATCACTGAGAAACAGTCCATGCAATAACAGCAAAAAAAAAAAAGTTTTGAAAAAAAAAAGCTTTTATAAAATGTTATTGCATTTTATTAAAGCTTGTTTTTAACTGAAGAAACTAAACCTTGGAGTAAAAGAAAATTAAAAAGATGGTCTTCCTTTTATTTCTAACACTATGTTGCTTAGCAAAAAATATGCCTTATGATGAAGCCTTTCGATCGGTATGATAAAGCTACAGGATGATTATTTTTCTCGTGTAACTGGTTCGATTTCCGGTTGAACCATGTAATTATTTAATATCTATGAATGCAGTTTAAATTGACTTTTAAATTCAAATAATGTCTTCTTTCAGTAAAATGTTCCATCTACAATATTCAAGGTACTTTCCCTCCATGTGGCATATCTGTGGGACGCCCTGTAGAAAAGGTGTTTTAAGAAAGGCCTTATTTCTTTCGCTCTTATATCATTGGCTAGGCAGATGATGATAGTATCAATATCAAAGATATTGTAAATAAGAACTCAACAATCAATTAACATAATAACACGTTGAACACTTCTCTATCTTTATTTTTAAATCAAACTTATTTTATCCACGAACTTTCTCCCTACTTACTTAAAAGACATTGCAGCCTAACAGAAAAGATGCCACACCCAATTCATAGGTAGTTCCATTCAATGTCCAACAACTCCAATCATTCGATGAACCGTAACCACAACAAATTAATTACTAAATTCGTATTATTGTGCGTACGCGCATGACTCAGAGTCTGCGAAGGGGAGATTAATACAAAAATATTCAAAACATTCCGACCGCCGTGACAGACAGACGTGTGAGTCACGAGTACCTACTTGTTGAATCATTTTATTGTCTGCATGCAGTTTTTAATGTTTAATTACAATATACGAACTAAAAAATGGCAAATTGTTTGTGGTATGCAATTGTTTCTATTGTTGGATCTATAAATATGTGTGGCCTTGTTCTTTAGTTTTTAGGTAACCCGCAAAATTCAAATTTTCTTACGTTTTTACGATTGGCAGTTCAGTATCAGGTTGCATGAAATTAATCCCTGGCTACTCTGGCGCTTTCACCTTAAGACAGTATCAATATTAACCAAGAAAGTCTGTTGTAAATAACCGTTTTCTTCGTTTCCGTGTTTTTTCTTGCCTTGGCTATCATCAATATCGACTAAGGACTTGTCTTTATGGAATTGATAGCAGCGTGGCTCTACCTGCTGCGACAGCCCTTTAAAATAGATTTAGAGATAATTTCGGCACTTTTAGAATAGATTGAGAAATACTACATTTTGATACAAGTGGGGAAACTTTGTTATTGCAGCCGAGGGGAAATTTACGCCCGTGCCACAGGCGAGGGTGTTATTGCAGCCGAGGGGAAATTTAAGCCCGAGCCATAGGCGAGGGTGTTATGGAGCCTTGGAGCATTGGAGGATTGCATTAGAGTGGTTCTAGTTGGCAACCAACCACGCCAACTATAGATTTTGGGTAAGGAGTGGCAGTGGTTAGGGGCAGTATGGTAGATGGCTATTCCAGAAAAAAGCCTAGCAATGGTTAGCTGAACAAACTTGGCTAGCTTAAACCCCCTTTAGTTACTAAGCTAATCGAACGATAAAAAATCATCGACTAAGAAGTGCAATTGATTAGGAATTCAAATCGCCTTACAATAAAAACTCCAAGCATACTACAATCGCATATCGCTTTCAATAAAAACTAGAGGTTTAGTATGAAAAAACGTGAGACAATGGTGATTGAATCTTATTAGATGCTTATTGATCTATGGCGCGGATCCGAAGAATGTCTTCCATTTGCATTGGTTAAAAATAGCTAACATTACTTACATGGATAGAGAATTTAAACTTGTTGGTTATGTGATCCCTTCATTCTAGAGAGACAAGAGTGGTTTTTAACCGACTTCGTCATTTATGTACCGATTTGATGTGAAAGTCGGTGGAAAAAGTCAATGAAAAAATAAAAGTCACCGACTTCGGAAAGTAAAGTGATTTTAGACGTTTTTGGAAGTCGATTTTTTTTTTGGCAATTTTTTTTTTTGTTACATAGGCTTACCCTTGACCTCATTTTTGTCCTGAAGACAGATATGTAGTCGACAATAAAACGTTTTTTTTTTTTTTCGGTTGGCAAATCACCAAATGGCTTCTCCCGCTCTGGGCGGAGCAGGAGGGAGTGTCAGACTTTTACTGACTAAAATCCATCCATGTTCCTTCATCGCCCTTTGTGTTCCGGGGCCACGGTATCTCTTTCGAACAGTCCCGCAACCCCGGCAGGTATCGGTCCTTGCGGACCCCTTCCTTTTTGCTGACTCGCGTGGAACACGAACGCGCCGTCGACACGGCTTGTCGTCATGAGACGGACGGACGGCGAGCTAGCCCATAGCCCACCGTCCACAGGCCTGGGACGTCTCCCGCGGCGGCCGGGACGCTGTGAGGTTCTCTCCCTCTCACGTTCCGCCACCTCCTTCTCTAGCATTACTGCTTCGCAGAAGGAGGTGATGGCGTAGCATAAAAAAAAAAAATTCATCGTCGTCCTCATATTTTTATTTGTTAACCCAAAAGAAGCCTATTAACTCGCGACATAAATAGATTCGAGTTCATATTTAATGTATAATACGATTATACATTAAATATGATCTCGGGAATAACTCCTCTCCTTGGCTATCGCTTTCAAAGTGTTTTGTGTTTCTACAAAACGCCTTTCAACAGGGTTGTTACAAACCTTTTCGGTAGCTTAAATCATTTCTGAAAATCAATAATTTTTGTCATTATTACTGTTGCTAATCGTTGATCGAAGTTATTACTGATAGAAAATGGCTTTGTCTAGTCCCTCAAAATAATTTCAGCACCTAACTTAACTCTAATGCGTTGAATGTTTATTTTACATAATATTGTATGCACGTCATGTCCTTGCGACGAATCAATATTTTTTCTTTCTTTTTATTTCTAATTGTTTTTGAAGAAAATTAAAACAGAAAATGGTGATCCAAACCGAATTAAATAGTTAAACCATTGTAGACACAGAGGTACAGTTTAATTTCGTACTTTCTTTGTTTTATGTTCTTAGGTATACGATAGCGGCTTTCCATCAAAAGACAACACTACAACTAAACACCTCACACAATCGTTTTCATTTAGTTAGACGATTATTTTACCGATTACACCGTAAAACATTCAATAAAAACGTCCGAGACTCAGAGACACCGAGACTCGCGAGACAATAAAATCTCATTTGAATCTCATGAGCGAACGCAAGGTGCTGCGCACGCGCGCACCTGCGATGTCAATGTACCTCGTTACACCACGAGATTGATATTATAAGGATTATTTCATTGAAACAGGTTTTTTTTTCAAAATGTATTTTTTTTTGTTAATTATACTGCTGATGCTGTTATTATGTAAGGTTCATTGATGGAACTTGTACTTTAATTGCGTGGCAACATCCTTTGCTTTGTATCTTTGGACGATTCGTCTTCTGGATCTTGTAATTGATAACTTTACGACCGTTTTCCCTGAGGGGTTAGGCAGATCCACCCAAATTTCGCTAGTTATGTTTTTAAGTACTATATTGTATACAGGGGCCTATTGCCATCAACTGTGAAATTCCTTATCCAGGACCTCTTGCTCAGCAGTTTCTCTTTCGACCGGTAGACCAAGAAACGTCAAAATGACAGCTGTCATTTCGAGTGTTTTACGAAATTGGAACGCTGGATTTGGTCGTCGAAATAGGTAATGGTAGGAACTAACATGCTTGTTCTTTATTTGAATGTGAAGAGGTGTCTTTGTCCTGCAATGTGGTCATAGCAGTCTGACAATCTCTAGTACGTCTAAGTAAAATCTACTCGTAGTTCACAAGTTAGACAAGTTACTGTAACTCGATACTTAGTTGCATCGATCCGAACCAAACCACCAGTGTCAGTGCCATTGCTTAAGAAATACACAAATGAGATGTCACACTATGATAGTCATATATAGGTATTCAGGCGATCTGTGATGCGTTACAGATTGGCACCCAGTGGCCCATCGTGGCGTCAAATTGCTACATTGCTTGATAACTGTCGGAGAGTGCAACTTGGCAAGCTGTACATCTCACTTAACTCAACCAGTCTCGGGGAAAACTACAGTGGACACAGCTTTCGATATTGTAACTGTTTCGTAGTATTTATGGTGAACGTAATGGACCATTTATTTGTGAACCGAATCATTCTTGTCATCCAATAAGACTATGAAGTTGAATCGGTTTAAAAACTGATCATGCGTTTTCACGGGATTCAATTTTCTACGGTTTTTAACGGAACTAAAGGGAAACTAGATACCTAGTACCTACTTACTAAATATCGTTTTCCGTATGCAAATACAAAAGAAAATATGACGAGGAACCTATTTGGCCGGTTTGATACAGTCAACAGACTATGAACACGATGCACAAGAAAACAATTGTCACAATCTGCAATTTCCGATTTGTCTTAAAAAAGATACGATTTTATCGTTTTATTCTTTCTAACAAGATAACAGTAGAGTACATTCTGTGTAACTAACTTGCAAGCTATGGTTGGCAACAGCCTAGATCGGAAGCTGAGTAGGAGTCTAAATTCATTAGAGGTATAAAAGATTTCTTTTTCTCATTCTTTCAGAAGGCGTAGACAATTAAAGATTAAAAAAAACGTCCAACGGTAGCATTAGGTAACCTAATCTCTTAAAAAAAACTTCAAATAATTGATAAAAGAAACAGTTTAACAATTCGACAGCCATTAGTAATAGTTTTTATTGAAAGCTTAGTCGATTGAAATCAGAACTTCCGCTGTTTTTTCAAGCGTTTAATGGAAACGGAATGCAAATGGCGGACAAATATTGCCCTTTTTTACCTGTGCTAAGGAAATTGTGAGTATTACAATAGTTTCCTTTTTGTGTTATTTTGATTGAAATAGGTTACTAGGACTTTTTTAAATAGTAAAGTTGATTGAATCAACGATTAGTTGTTCATTAAATTAATTGCTTTTATGGCAATCTTATGATAACATTTATTACGCGAACGACAATGTAATCAGCTTGCAAGAGCCAAACTATAATATTAATTCTCGTCATCTAGTTCCAGTTTCTGACCTTACATTTTCCCCTCTTGGGAAAATGACAATTTTTCAATTTGTCCAATTTTACCGGGAGGGGAAAATGTAAGGTCAGAAGTTTCCTGTGTCAAAATTGACAACCAAGTCATTCCCGCCTTTTTAAGACATTTACTCTTTTTTTTTTGGCTAACAGGTTTTATAACTTATTAACAAGGAATATTTATTTGTTTGATTAAATACAAAGCTAAAACAACCTATTTACCATAACCCACAATTGTCCCACATACAAGTAGATTTGATCGAAACATCGAAAACATGCAACACACATTAATTAGTTTAGCATAAATCAACCGTTAACTTTTTTTCTCACAGAAAAAAAAAGGAATTATGTAAAACAACATGTTAAATACGTCCTAATAAGACTATTTAGTAACGGAACTCTTTGATTTCAAAATCACAAAAAGCCAATTTTAAAAGACCTCTATGTTAACACAGAAGTCTTCGGACTAAAGTTAAATGTATATTAGTCGATTTTCAAAACCCTAATTTAGTCTCAATTAGTTTTTTAACCTGTGACATTTGGCGTTAATTTCTCAGAAATGGTCCTTTTAGTTTCCGGTAGATGTCAATAGTTTTGCATGCGTCTGTATAAAATACTCATTTTGTCCTTTTTTAGGATTAAAAGCAGGTTGCTCGTTAGGAAATTCAATAGCTAAATTTTATGAGGTTTACAAAATCAGTTTGTATTCTAATTTCTGTTGATTGGCAGACAACATAAAAAGGGAAAAAATGTAGGCATTTAATTTCTGATTAAATTCATGAAAAACATTGCGAAGGAATTCAAATTAATTTGAATGTAAACTGAATTCTGCAGAATTTTAGACACTTATGTATCACTCCAAATTGCATACAACATACAATCTATCACAATTCTTGAAGAAAATCTTAATACATTGCTTCTAAATGTTTGAAAACATCGTCTACTTGACAACGTATATGGAATGATATGCATTGCCATTGTCAGCGTGTTAAAAAATGTACCAAAAGAATCCTGTCCTGTGTGTTATGTTGATGGTACCTAAAGCTTTAGACAGTTCTTTATCTGCACTGATCATGAGTGTTAAATCAGTAATTACCGAGAATGTATGTGTAAAGAAACTTGGTACACCGCAGCTTCCCGATTCACATCCGATGTGTTCTGTGAGATGGGACAGATTCACTAGAGGCATAATTTTGTACGGTCAAAGAAGCTATTTGGTTTACATTTTACATTGTAATTTTTGGGTTAAACTATGAACCAAATAGCTTGTTCAACCGTATATGGGTGCATGCAAAGTAGAGTACTAAAGGACGACAACGCCAATATTGTATCTGGTTACTAGCAAACCATAGATGTGTGCCGTACCCAGTTAAGCATGTATGTATCTATCTATCTATTACTGTTTGTGGTAGTAGTACTAGTGCGACCAACCTATCTGTGCAGGCAGATAAATTCGAAACCAACTATAATGAACATTATGCTTACCAACAGACGACACAGCCGCGCCGATATAACTGCATAGATAGGTTGGTCAAACACGATGTGCATACCGATAAATCACTTTAAAATATTGTGTTCTATTTTTATGACCTATGATGAGCTGAATCAACGTTCCTAACAAACCTCTGTGGTTTTCTGGAACGCATATTTTGTCAATCGTAATGTTACTATGTGTCTTGATTATATAAAAAAAAAAATATAAAAAAAAACTTCATTCTTTGTTAATTCGAAAACATCACCGACCGATTGAACCACACATTTACAATCAGGATTGCTTTAGTTATGTTTCGATAGTCTCAATTCAAATTGATTCAGCCCAAAATTTGACGACGCGTTTTACACTTTCAGTAGCGTCGATCAGCTCCTGGATGTGCAAACAACAGGAGGAAGGACACGATATCAAGACAAGTGTCCCATGGTTTGCGGGGCAACACAAACAAGAGCTACTGTCTAAGCATGAGGTTTTGAGCTTGATTCCCAGGGCGGGGTAAGAATAGGCTAGTTTCCACCATCAATAAATTGCAAATCTATTTAGACCGTCAGTTAGAGCATTGGAAAATAATGGACACGTATTTTTTGTTTTTGTAAATCAATAACGCATCAAAACTCGAGAGCGGGCGCTCGTGACGTCACAACGCAATAAAAATTATAGCACGGCGTGACGAATTGAGAATTTTAAAAGTGTCGTATCTTCGTCAATTTTGGTTTACCTAACAAAAGCAAAAATACGTGTCAAATATTTTTTGATAGTCTGACGGACTAATTAGATTTTTTCAGGACACAAGCCTATTATTGGATGTTTCCATCAGGAATTTCAGTAACAGCCTGACATCAGGATTTGTGTCGATGACAATGGGCTTGTCCTCAAATATGTGGGTGTGCTTTATGGGCCGTTTTAACGCGATCTGCATCTGGGTCTTGGTCTTGACCCGTCAGTGTCATCATTGTTACGGAACACTGACAGTCTTTGAAATTTGAAATCGACCCGTGGTGCACCTCTGTCTCTTATCCTTGCGAAAACAGTCGTAATGTTCCATTATACCTCCGTTAACAACTCTTAGATCACTAAGAAGATTCCAGCTCCCTCGTAAGCCCACTCACACATACTCACAGTCGAGTGGAAGTCGTGTAGGGCTTCGTACCTTCCTACTCGGGTTACCTTCCGACCGACCGGCGACCGACCCGCCGCCGCCGGACAACGGACATGCGTTACATCCTATACCGGTGGAGTGCGGACTTTTGTTTTGTTATCGAATTGTGTGGACTAGTCACGTATTGGTAGCGTGGTTTAATTTCTGCGGTGAGGGAAGTTGGTATTTGATTGTTTTGTAGAGGGTTCTGTTCTGAACTTCTGATCGATTTGTTGTGAATAGGCTAGGATGGTTTTTATAATGTTGAGTATTCAGCAAGCGTGAAAATGGTTTTGATTTTGCATTTTTGAGGTGTTCTGAGAGTTAGGACAGTTGTTAATCGCTTTCCAAATGTTTCGTATTTTTCAAAGGGGTTGACACAAGCTCCATAGATAATACACACACATACAAGACACAAGCTCTTTGATCATTTCTATATTTTGACTTTTGATGTCACTTTGCCCTTAAATCATACTGCCTAACAAAATTCGTTAAGTTGGAAGTTTAATTGAAGTAAACGCACAGGCTGTGGGATAAAAGGCAAAGGAAAATATCGCAAAAATCATTTTTTCAATACACTTCCTCGAAAACTGTTTTTTTTCGCACTACGATTAGGTTCAACATGAAATGTATTTCACACGGGTGCGTTTTTTCTCATTTTCCAACAAGTGCGCGGGAATGAAAATTGCCACCTATACCTATACTTAGTCCAAATTGGTTCAATGCCTATAGTCGGCGGTGATTGTTTTTTTTTAAATCTCGGTAAACAGTTGAGCGTCTTTACGGCGTTAATATTTTTTGAATATTTAAATAATGTTTATAAATAGAAAATCATCAAAAACCATGATTATTAAAATAAAATAAACGTTTATGAACAAATTAACATTTATTTATGTTCTAAACTCAAAAATATTTGAATTTTCTATTTTTCATATTAGCCTGTTTAGCGGCTTTATACCTTTGCTTCTCCTTCGACCTGGCGAAAGCAAAGCGCGGAAAAAAAAAACAAAAATTGAAATCTTCGTTTCCTAATAATTCATGACAAAAATATTTGTCGTTTTTTTATTTTATTTCTTCAAAAGTCTATTGAAAAACGTCGTTTGATACACGTGGACATTTGTTATTGCAGTTCTCGGCTCAACCTTCGCCTGTGGCTCGGGTGTTAATTCCGCCTCGAATACAATAACAAACTTTCTCCACTTGTATCAAAATGTACGTATGTTCTTTGATATAGAAAACTGAATTAAAAACAAAGAGATTAAAAGACTTACAGAGCCGACATTGGGAATATTAATACAATAATTTTGATCCCAAAAATTTTCGATTTTGACACATGAATGTTACCTGACAAGCCGGCGTTTGACATTAGACAGAACGATTTGCTACTAAAATGACAACAAAAACAACTGTAACAAGTAAGTATTGGATTACGATTTTCTTTGTCTTGACAAAAATCATTTTATCAAATAGTTAGACTTTTAGGTCACCTCTTTAAACTTATGGCAATATAAAATCATATTGTCACTTACGGGATATCTTCCGTGATAGTTAAAATTGTTTTGAGCTCCCGAAACCGTGAAAGCTTAAAACTACTACTACTACAACAGCCCATAACGTCCACTGCTGGACATAAGCCTCTCCCATGATGGGAATAATTTGCCGTAATCTCCACGCTTGGCAGGCGGATTGGAGATCGCAGTGATGAAAGACAAACAGAAAACGCTGCTGCCCATTCTCTGGTCTACGGAGGCGCAAGGTGTTCTGCCTCAGACATTAGTCGCCTTATACGACACCCGTGAGTGTAATGGGTTGGTTCTATTCTACTCTGCCGGATACCACACGGCTAAGCTTAAGCTTAAAACAGTATTATGATAATATGACCCGTAACGAGACTAATACCAGACCGACGATTTTTTAACAACACAGAATTCTTATTCTACTCGCCCTCTTAGACAACTGTCGTGAGTTGTAAAGCTAAGTGCGTTCCCCCTTCGCAATTCGCACCTTAGCTAAGGAACATAGGGTGTAAGCACCGATCGACGGCAGATGCGCACGCATCTGGACTGTCAGTGACCTAGCGTAGGTAGCTCGGTAAAATGCTTTCTTTTATAGGCTTATGATTTTTTTTTGTTTAAAAATTGTGCAATTGCTTTTTTTGCAATGTTTAAAGTCTTTTGTAATGAGATGTCACTGTAATAAATAACTTTTTTTTTAAGTATAACGGCACTTGATGTCACTCATCTAAAAAATAAAAATTGAACTTTCTTTTTTTGATCTTAGATAACTTTTTTTCCAAAAAGAAATTAGAAGGTCCTCATTTCTTTTTTGTTTATAAAAAGTTATGTTTTGTCTTACAATACAATTAATTTATACATTTTTATTGTACGTAGGTAGGCTTAAAGAATTTAATCGATTAAAATGTAAGTTCTGTTTCTTTATTTTTTATTTCGCAGTTTATTTAATAATGCAAGGCCGTTGCATCTGGTCAGGCAGAATGTCGGTGTGTCTAGTAACTAAATTACTTTCTTTATAGCAGGCAACACTACAAGGTCTTTTTAATGGTAATTTATATTGCTGGGTTACCTTTAAGATTAAGATGCTGATAAAATATTTCCTTTTGCTTTTTTTACAAGCTGTTCCATAAAATATATTTAGTTTTCGTGTCTATGAATGTTCTTGTTTTTTTTTTTTAAGTTAATAAGAAAGTGATTATTGAAAAGGCGAAATTCATATAATGGTCTCACTTTGTGGTTCAACATTTTCTTTTTTTTATTTATGGTTGGTTATCGAGTTAATTCTAAAGGTTGCGCAGGTAGACGCATCTGGATTATCAATGGTCTACTCTAACCTATAGGTTAGTCTAGTAAAATGCTTTCTTTACCTATTATGGGATGGTAAGTAGTACGATGTTAAAGTTTTTTAAGGTCAAGTGTAGACTTTTAATTTTAAAATACTTTTTTAATCTTTGTTTTTCGTAATTATGTAAGTACTGAAGAGTAAAAATGTTTATCAATTTGTCACCTTAACCATATTTATACCTACACCATTACTTTTATGTCGTTCAGTAACCGAAAGCCATAGACTCGATCATCGAACTCGGAACGATAGGAATAGGATAGGAACTGTGTTTTTTAAAAAAATAACAAAAAAACAAAATAAATTAAAAAAAAAAATTTTTTTCATGATTTACAACATTTTTATTGTTAATTTTTTACTGCAATATTGTTACACGTTTTAGCTATCAAATAAAGTCATGCTAACTATACAACGTTATGTCACATGATATTATTGATGCCGATGTAACATGAAATTATTATTGCGGTACCTTTAGCGCACTAGTGTTATAATATTATAAATGGCAAAGTTGAAATAACATTTTTATTAAGCTACATTCTATGTGACAGTAATTTTATCGTTACGAGAAAATACAATTGGCGGTAACCGGATTGAGTACATATTTATTTCATGGTTGGGTTAAGATGAACAATATTATTGACTTTTCTTAAGAGAAAGGGGTAACCATCGTTCAATATAAACTAATGTTTATCTTAATTACCCGTAATTGTTCTCATAGTAAGTTTAACAACCACTAGAGATCTACGCTAGGGAATGGGCAACTACAGTACTTTCTCAAGTTATTATGCCTTGTGACTGGGCCTGTAGTTTTGCTTTTTTTGTATTTTTAACATTCAAAAGTGCCGTAATGGTCTAATTTTTTGAGTTTGAGGTTATTTTTTGATGACTTGTAAGCTGTTTATACCTTTTTCTTCTTTATATTTTTTTAATTTTATTATAAGGATTTAATGCAAATAAGTTTAAACTATAATTATGTAAATAACAAATGCAAGCTTGTCTTCATCAATAAATATAACTTTAAAGACATTGTACTTTTATTTAATCATTGTGTCCATTTTATTTCGTTATTTATCATTAAAGCAATAATGACTACCTACGTTCGCTTCCAATAAGAACATTGAATTACCAAAAAACAAGGTGTAACCCCCAATTGCGGTTACATGCGGCTTCCACGATGATATTACGTAAGTTGTGATCGATCGCACCTGGGCGCCCACCTGCCGACAACACGTGCTCTCACCCTGCCCAAATTATCCGTAAAGATCACTTTATTGTTGATCAAGTCTGTAAGTTTAAGGATTCTATTATGATTATTTGAACAGTAGAGGCTTTAGATTGCCTCGTTGGTCTAGTGGTTGCATTCGAGACTGTTAAGCATGAGGTAGGAGGGTTCGATTCCCAGGTCGGTCAAAATGTTTTTAATGGGTTTTTCCATTAGAAATCTCGTCCCATTGAATGAGTTTTTCATGAAATCGTCAGTTAATGGGGTTAAATGCCCTTGTTCGCTTTAGGACATATTCGCGTTAGGACTGATTCGCTTAACGACAGATTCGCTTTATGGCAGATTCGCTTTACGGCAGAAGTACAGTGAAGTCCATAATCTATATCGAATAGTTCTCTGTAGGTATTATTAATAAAACAATAAACAAAAATGCTATTTATTATTTATCTTACGATACATACAAATTTTCTTTCCTGTTCAGAAAGGGGTTGTATTGATGATTTTTATGATTATACTTTGTAAAGACATATTGGTTACGTTCGCGAATCATATTTCAAATCAATCTACAACCTGACACTGACCTTCTTTTTGCAAAAAAAGGTAAGAAAATATAAATGTCGCGGGTTACCCCTACCGGTTCTCCTTTTTAAACATAGCGTCTCTCTTAAATGACAGTATCATAATAAGTATTAAACTTTATTCACCACAAATTGCTGCAAGCTATACAAAATATAACCTCACAATTAGATCAATTCAATACCATATAAAAAGAAGAAAAAAATGAATGCGTATAATGACACTTTAAAAAAATACAGTCTTCAATTGACTTAAAGATGAAGACATAATAATAATAATTTAATTAAAAGACAATATCAGAAGCCGCCTTCAAAACGATCTCGATAGTTTATGTCCCATAATTGAAAGCCGTTAGTTAAAAAAGACTTCAATGTCAAGGGGTATTAATAAGACAAGCTATAAAAACGTTTGTACAAAACTTTTGTACAGATGCATGCACTAAGAGTGCCTTATTTGGTACTCTCTAGTGTTATTACTGTCATTAGTGTTGCGGTGTGATGAGAGAAAGTGTTTAATATGTAATAATTTACTTATTTAATTGTTTATAGGCAGAATTATGATCACCTGATAACGCGTAGTAGTAAAGTAGATTGCTAGGAACTATTGCTAGGTTCATTCGTTAAGATTCTGACCGATGACAGTGCGAATAATGCTTATCAAGAATTAAACTAAACGCCATTGAAAATATTCGTACGTATAAACAAGTCAAAGTGATTACTTGAGTAATAGTAACAATATGAAACGATTTTTATTCTGTACTTTAGGGATTGCTTGAAGTTAAAAATTTTGCTTTAGAGCTTTGCTTTCTTTGTCGGTTCTTACTTAGTTCAAATTCTTGTGTATTGCATAACATTGGTTGCATAAGTGTTAGCGTCGTCCAGATTCGACTCAAATTAGTAAAAAATTTTTTTTTTTTAGACATTACTTTGTACCCTATCACTATGTTTTCCTATTTAACCCAAAGGTTGACTGGTAGAGAATGCCTTGTGGCATTAAGTCCGCCTATGTACCACTATTGTACATGAAGTTTAAATAAATAATAAATAAATAAATAAATAAATTCGTGGGTACAAATGTACTACTCTGAATCTTACGACTCTTCTGCCTAACAGGCTTTCCGTAGCAACTAATACAATACAATTTATTTATTTACTGATGCAATTAGCCCAAAGTACGAGTACTAGTGACTGTATTCTTAACGAAATCTGAGATTTCCTCAAATAAAAAATCACAGATTTCGTGCCTCACAGCACATTTAGCACATTGGAAATTAATGTAAGTACGGAATTTGAAAAAACATTTTCGCTGAGCGACGAGAAAGTCCAACGTTAAATGATAATTCGTTTTTTTTAGATTAACATAAATATCCTCGACAATAACGAACTCTGCGAATCATGAACTCATAAATGTCATATCAAAAATGTCGTTCTGACTTTTTGACTTTTTTCAAAAAGGTTGGTCTACAGGGCAAACCCTTAACCCGATCGTCTTTGTTTTAGGCTCAAATTGTAGCTGACTAAATTATTTAGAGGAGTTTTTCTCACATTTTTGATATCATTTTTCTTTTCCAAAATATCGAGCGCCAAAATCAAAACTTGGGAAACAAAAATAATATTTTGGTCATAACTTTTTACTTTTTTTACTTTCTCGAATAATTACAGCTCTCGTGAATACGCGTCTTTTGAGTGTTTTTTAAATATCATATCTTCACAACTCTCTGAGATATAAGGGGAACGCACTTTTTCGTGAAATCGGAGCCTATACTGGAGCGAACGAAAAGACATTTCCAATGTCAAAATATTGTTTACTTTGTCCAAATTCTTCTATGTGCCAGAATGTCAAGACACGTAGTCTGATCCATACTCCAAATGCCCACACATCTTTAACCGCCAGCCGTAACGTACTTAAGGCATGTCGTAGCCACTTGTCAGTGACGTAATGACGCTAACGTCTTACATATGACGCGCAAATGACGCGCAAATTGACGCCGCCTCAAAGAACCACGTCGATGAAAGGAATAAAAGGATGTTACAGTTTTAATTTCAAACGGTTGCATGCAATGTGTGTTTTGTACCGGGCATTGTAAATGGCAAGGAACCAACTGAATTTGTTGGGGTAATTTGTTTTTGGGAAAAAGATGTTGAAGCAAATAGCTATGCATTTTGACTTATCGATGATTAAAGATCTTGATTTTCATTATTTAATTTATAGCAGAGAACGCATCATAAATAAGTTTGTATGCTAAAGTCCTTAGATATGGTGATCAACATCTTTCTGCTGTTGTCCCATTCTACTTGGGGTCGGTACAACACATTTTCTGCTTCCATTCTCTCCTGTCAGAGGTCATTTCCTTTATTTCTTACTTACTTCTCTTTCTTATTAATCCTCACACAATCCATCCATCTTTTCTTTGGCCTTCCTCTCCCTCTCCATATATCAACATAAGTCGTAAGATAAAGTATAGTTTACAATTCCAATGATGCTGCAAGATGTGATGTGGTATAGGATAACGTAATCAATGTCATCAATTAAATTGTCAGGTATAACGACATGGCAAAATAATTTACTAATAAAATAAACAACCCTTGCAAATATTACAATTTAATCATCTCTTATTTATTTAATTTCATTGAAAATGATTTCTAAATTCAACATCAAACATACGTACAGTAAATCTACGAGCAACATTTTACTATAATTGGCCATAGAGCTGCATAGATAATGTTGTCCTTTTAAAAAGGCATTGCATTTAATTCCACTGGTGCGCAGAAACAAAGGGCCGCGCCGGAGAAAAGGTTGCGTCTGCACAACGGGGTGCAAGCACCTGTTTTTGTCGAGGTAAAAGTGTCTAGGAATCGTAAATATTTCTTCTTAATTACTATGTTTTTTAACATTTCTCCTTAGTCTAAATAGTGCAGTAATTAATAAGTATTATCGTAGCAGGTGGTCTTCTCGTTTCTGCCTATCCGTATAGGAAGAAAGGCCTAGGTTTTGCTTTTTTTGTATTTAATTATCTAGAATAATCTAGATCTTTGAAAGGCTCAATTTTTTTTACAATTTTTTCTTTAATTTATCCATATTTTGAATTTACTTATGACTAATCAGGAGTATCTTTTTATCATTTTGTATTTATTTACATAGAACTAAAATATTTATAAAAAATAAAACTAAAAGTAAGTTACTACATATACCTATACAACGACGACAATAGGACACTTAGGGACTACTCACACTTATTCAGCTCTATTCAGCTTATACCAATAGAAAACAACGATTTTGTATGAAAGGCGTACGCGTCGCGCGCGTCGAACGGATTTAGGCGTCAAAGTACTCCTCCGCATCGCTGCCATCCGGAAACGTGCCCAGAAGACTGGCAGCCACGTTGAATGGCAATGCTAATTCTTTGGCCAAAAAAAGAGCCAGCCTCTAGTCACGTGAAGTGATTTATATTTATGTATATGAATAGTATTCTCTTATCACTAAACGTGACCTATGCTTGAACAGATTAATTTCAAATCAATGTAGCAGTCACTCACAGATTGATAAGGAACTCTTATCTGATAACGAGGCTGTCATCACCGATGTACTACACCTAGGTTGTCTTACATCATCACAATTTTGGAGTGACTGGTTAAAACATTACTATAAGATGCGGTATATTTTATTTTGATGGGCGTAAGAGTGGAGGAGGAAGAGCTCGTGGCTAAATAATAACAGCCGCTTGGGTCGATCTTTAGGTTAAGCTGTGCTTGCCTAGGTTGGTCTGTGGATGGGTGACCACCCATTACATACCGAGTTTCCTCCGTGGCTCGGAAAGCAGGCTGTCATTTGTAGATCTTTGAGAGTCGTTACAGGTAGTCAGTGGCCCAAAAAGTCTGACAACCAGTCTTACCAAGGGGTGTCGTATTACCCAGTATTAGCTGGATTGCGGAGGTCAGAATAGGTAGTCGCTCCATGTAAAATACTGGTATTCAGCTGCATCCGGTTAGACTGGAAGCCGACCCCAACACAGTTGGGAAAAGGCTGGGCATCTTGATGAGTGTAAGAGTAGAGGAAGACTAAAAATGGATGGACTGTGTAAAGGATGTTATGGCAAGAAAGGAAGTGTCTGATGAGAGGACGAGTAATAGAGAAGTATGGGAGAAGAAGACGGCTGAAGATGCTGCGCCGACCACAAATGAATTGGGATAAGGGCAAGAGAATTACGATTCAATGAAAGAGTACAAGAAGTCCAATGAAACGATGGATGGACTGTGTGGAGGATGATATGGCAAGAAAGAAGGTGTCTGAAGTAAGACGAAGACATGCTGCGCCGTCCCCAAATTAAATAGGATAAGGACAGAAGAATGGATCATGATGATGCTGCGGTATTTCCTTGCACTTTGGCCAACCTTGAGATTGTTCCTGGAACCGCTGAAACCCTAAAATCAGTCACCTATTAGTCTGTCTAAGTTTGATAGCGATACGGACAAATTCTTTTCTGCTTTTGATACATCATCTTATCTATAATATAAAAATGGATCGGTGAATGTGTTGCTAAGCGCAAATCTCGAGAGCAGCTGTACCGATTTTGCTAATTCTTTTTTTATAATATTCCTGGATGTACGAGGATGGTTCTTACTCAGAGAAAAATTTTAAGAAAATTGCGTGAAAACGCAATTTAAAGAATCGACTGTTAGGCTTAGGCGGTACGAAGGTCGCCAGGTCAGCTAGTAATATATAAAAATCTCGTGTCGCAGTGTTTGTTATTGAACTCCTCCGAAACGGCATGACCGATTTTATGAAATTCTTTGTGTATATTTAGTAGGTCTGAGAATAGGTCGTAAGCTGTTCTTTAGTCTCGCACATCAACATCTTCCTGCCCTTATCCCATGTTACTTGGAATCGACGCAACACGTTTTTTTCTTCAATCCCCCTCTTTCATCCGTCACGCTATCATTGACTCCTTTGTCTTTCATATCATTCCTCACACAATCCATCCATCGTTTCTTTGGTCTTCCTCTCCCTCTGCATGATCTGCATCCATCAACATTTATATTCATCACTCTTTTAGTCACATGCGAGTCATAGTTATGGGAATGGTTTAGTCTCACACATACACATTAAAATTTCCACGCGAACGAAGTAGCGGGCAACAGAAAGTATTTTTATAATAATTCCTTTAGGTCTGTATATTGTTAGTAAATAATGTCTAAGTACTTTTTTATGACGTCACTATTTGGACCACCCAGTATATTGTAAAAATAAAGCTTATTAACAAAGTTTAACTAGGTAATACAAAATAATGAACATCAATGTAATCGAGGCCAAGAGTCAAGCAGTCAGGTTTTGCTCTTGGATCTTGATATAAAACGAGTAAAAAATAAATAATGGATCAACACATGCGCGGTCGGTTGAGAGGAAACTGATGGGGTGCGCAACATTTTGCTTTTTATTGATTTTTTGTTTAATTTTTCGTCGTATCGAATGAGTTTTGTGCAGAATTAATCTACTCGAATGTCCTCAATGTAAGGAATTTGGATATCAACATTCGGTTTTATGAAAGCTGACCAGGACCCCAGCATACGTAGAAACAGCATTGAAAGAAAGCCGAGCAATTAATGCCAATGTTTGGATATTTTGTATTCATTTTTTGTTATTCTGTGTAGTCTACACTGTATTTCCTTCACTTTTAAATGCAATAATAAACTGCCTTTCTGCTTTCAGGTTGATAACTTTAACAATTAACAACATCAAGGAACTCACAAAGATTTCTCTCAATGAAATCTATCAACAAAAGGTTGTTTAACCCTGGCGAGGGTGTAGGCACCTGCGCGTGGGCACGTGCCAACTGTCCCGTGTCGCCCCCCCTCGCCCTCCCGCTGCGCCCCCGCACCGCACACCCGCGCCACCCCTCGCTGCTTCCGCTGTATCCGGCCAAAGCCTTCGACTTGTTGTTATTCTACTTTTTAATGGTATTGGTTGTTTTTTCTTTTAGTTTTATTAAAGTAGTAGTGGTGATTCATCATCTTTGGTGGTACTTTGGGTTCTGAACTATTGCATAAATATTAAAAAAAAATATTAACCATATAGCCCGTATTGTGTTACTGTGTTACTACAGGGCAATTGGCCCGCTCTCCCTATTCCACACAATTTGGTTTTATACTAGGGCAAGACACAGTCCTGTCCACCACCCCGCCATCGTCTTCAAGATCTCTCAGATGTTGACTTCTAGATGTTGCAAAATTATTATTTTAATATGCATTGCAATACAGCAGCTTTAAAAACAATCTAAAAGAGTGAGTCGAAAATCCAAAAACTAAAGTCTAGACATTGTTATTCTCCAAAGAATAACTAATAAATAAGATGTTATGGTCTTTAGACTATACCAGAAAACTACATAGTTCTGAATGGCCCATTTGATTTGAACATGAGTAAAATCCATGCTGAAAAGCCTTGTAAATTGTAGAAGATAATTGTGTACTGCTGGAACATGATGTACTCTGTTGGAAATAAGAGTCATAACCAACAGCTGAAGCTAGAAAACATTAAATTTCATCGTTTTAAGCCACACCAGAAGCTCCGGGCCCAACTGCATCAAGACACCCAATGCTCTCAACCGTTACACCGCCGCCTTAAATACTATCGGCAAATCCGTTGGGCAACGGTCAAAATGACCCAACACAAAAACTGTATCAACCACCTTGCTAAACACAAAGCGAATCATTAAAAAGAGTCCACTCTATTGTCTAACAGACAACGGACAAAATTTCCCATATCCAACTCAAAAAGGACCAAGAATCCTTTGTCCCTGTTACAGTTTTGCAAAGAAACTAGTCCGTTCTCACGCAACGCAAAAATTTCGCCGATAGACAAACGTCCGAAAATCGAAACTGAATGGACGACGAACAATAAAATAGATTCGCGAAAGGGATTACAAATAATGCCTTGTAAGAAAGGGGTGGGTTTCTAAAGAAGGGTCAGTGAGGTCACTCGAGGCGTAGGGCTGACCCTATAACTCACTGTGCAGCGATTTCGGGGTGTTTAAACTGGCGTAAAGGGTTGTTGTGACCTCTGGGACCTTTTGTATTGTGTGTGCGGGTCAGCACGGGTTGGCTACCTGGACCGGCCGGGCTGGGTTGACCCTGCCCAAGAATGGACGATTAAAACGAGACGGTGCATCAACGGTAATTTGGAAAATCGCGATAACCTTTCTCTTTTATAAAGTATTTAGTTGATAGTTTTGTGCAGCTATTTGTAACGTTTTATGAGGATACTCGTTCGAATAACGACTGGAAGGTATGGCAGTTCACAATTTAATGTTGCTCTAAAATTCTATTGAACTATTTTGTCGGTTTCCATCGGATCAACGGAATAGCATAGTCGGTAGTCAATTGTTTTGCTATAGCTGCTATTAATATCAATCTTTTTGTGTTCTAACCTACATTACTACTTTCGAGACCTTTTTAATTATTTGAAAAATGGAGCCTTCCTGTAGAATTGAGCTCTAATTTCCGTTCCAAACATTTCTAGAAAACCAACCCTTACAAACAATCTTGTCTTAACGTTAACGAATACTTGATACCGGCTACTGTTACATACGCCTGACGTATAACGGTCATAATTTAACAATAATAGGCAATACCGACCATTCTATTATGTTCGCATTATATTAAAATCACATAAACATTTGCACACGGCGAATTCGTGGGACGTTGATGGACAATGCAAAAAATAGAGCATAGAAAACTATTTCCCATAAAAATCGGTGCGCGAAAAGGGTTTGGTCATACAGCCGTCTTTGTTTGGCCAGTGAGAAATTTTGCGTTCGCTGAATAGACTAACAGTTAGAAATGGGTCAGTATGACCGGCAGGTAGTGTAGGATAGTGCGGTATTGTTCGTTCGCATCGCAGGGTTATGCAAATTGGCTGGTCACGAACAATGGAGGCATCTTTGTGAGACGGGAAGATGGACGGCGAAGACTATTGATCTCTTGAGATGTTTGGATGTATTGGGTGTGATGTGAGTTTGTGCAGATTTGATGTCAGACATGTTGTAAAAGGGTTGATTTGGCCGTTCTTTTGTTTGTCTAACGGTCATTTTTGTATTGTGTTTTACTTTTTTCTGAACTTGCTTATATAGCTTTTGGCAAGATTACATAATATGTAAGTTCATTATGATATTTCTATCTTTACGAAAGGTTTAATGCAGTAACGGAGTAAATGATGCTGTGACGTCTGACCGGGGAGAATGGAAGAAGAAAACGTGTTCGGCCAAGTAGAATGGGACAAGTCCCATTCTACTTGGGGTCAAGAAGAAGCGGCAAGAAGATGATGATAATGGTCAGACGCGGTCAAGAATGACAGATCTAAGACCTAACAACTTCGAGACACAAGAGTATGTGATTGCAATCCTCTGCACTAAAAGACGAAGAAGAAGAATTTAAATTAAATTATTACTTATTGGTAACTACAGCTTTGAGCCGTTTGGGGTCCAAACACTCGCCATGGGGTCCGAGTGCGCGATCCTTTTTAAGGAAATCTCTCACCGACTGGTCGACACTTCGCGTGACGAGAGGGGCTGGCTCTTTTTTTGGCCAAAGAATTAGTATTGCCATTCAACGTGGCAATACTGCCAGTATTCTGGGCACGTTTCCGAATGACAGCAATGCGGAGGAGTACTTTGGCGCCGTTGTATATATGTAGGAACTTACATTTAGTTTTAATTTTTGTAATTATACCTAAATAGTTTTAGTTGTAGTATGTAAATAAAAATATTACCCAACATTTCATCTCCAAAAGGTTAAAAATAAAAAAAAAAAACATTTATTTCAGGTTCACACATATACATCTTACACTTACATCATATAGACAATATAGTTCGTATTGTCAGTAGCAGAGTCCTGCAGCGGTTGATCTTGGTTCATGGTCTATCTAGGCTTGTTCAGTCAGTATTACCGATATTGTGTTTCAGATATCAACAGACGTCTCGTACTAGATATAATAGGCTGACTTGCGCCATCCCATCTTCCTAGCGTTGCGAGTTGAGCTGGGGCAGCTGCTGCAGGTGCTGAAAAACCTCGAACGGCGCAAGTACAATAATTTAATTGGTAGTTTATTGTGTTTGAGCCGTTTCGGGTTGAAACACGAGGGCCTCGGGGTCTGAGTGCCAATCTAGCCTTTCGAGATATCACCAGATAGCTGATCTTTTTTGGCCAATGAATCAGCATTGCCTAACGTGGCAATGCTGCAAGCCTTCTGGGCACTTTACCTGTTGACAGCGATGTGGACGTATTTTTTGACGACCTGCAATAGTTTTTCCATTTTCATGTTTGTACAGACGTAGTAGACGACCGTACACCAGCACAGCAAGCTACGAGGAACTCCAATTTTCACAATCAACCTTGAACCTAATAAAGTTGAAAATCTATTAAAGAACTTTGACTAATTTTAGTAGCTTGGCGTGGCTCTTTGTGATGTGCTGGCGTCTGTACATATTTTTTTTCAGTTTGTAAATAACGTACATACGTAAATTAAATAAACTAGACTGAATAAATTATTATCTGTATCTACCAGACAGTACGTCACGTCCCAATGACGTCATCCATCTAAGCTACAGTATATGACCACTCGAAGTGTGCAGCTCAAGGTGGCGCTGCTTGTCAAGCAAAAATACATCGACATGTCAAACTTGGTACATTTATTTTAGTTCTGTGTTTTCCCGCTTGCACAGATAAGTTGGTTGAAGTGTAGTCGTCAAAGTCAATGTATCTACATACCTACCACACGGTCCGGTGCAAGCACGTAGAGACAGTCAGAGGTCAGCCAGCATCTCGTCTCTGACTCACAGTTCTCCGTAATGAGATGAATGCCCGCAAATGACATTAGCGAAGTCACTCATGACTTCGTAGAAAATAACTGCTAACTACTGGTAAGTACCACTACCTACTAAGTACTTTGGGAATGTTTTGGGAGGCGGAATTTATCTGTTTGAATTGAAATTGTACGAGTTTGATAATGTTCTCATTGCAGCAAGGCATTCGTTGGAACCGAAATCTTTTCAATTTTAGAATACAGATGGCACTACAATGGAAACCTCCATTTTAAGAGAAAGTTTGATTTGTTGATTGCCATGTTGGTAATTTCCATAAATTCTTCCTTGAGGGCTTTAGCAAAGATCTACCATTCTTATTTTTTACTTCTGCGCAATAACGGTCAGCGCTAGTGTGTCGTGCCGCGACCTGTACCTATGTATCTTATAATTATTAGATTTCATCGCAATAATATACGATTTGGACTCGTTCCTGCCTGACTGTATAGCCAGAAAAGGCAAAACACCAAGACAGTTGGAAAGGAATGGGATCCATTCGCTTGTCCCTTATGTATTTTCTTAATTTGAACTCATTTAAAGGTTTCAGTTAAACAAAAGTAACTCGGTACTTAAGTATTTAGTAAGTTGAGACATTAAAGTGTTTATCAGCCCGCATAAGTGGCACCAAGACGTCACAGCTCAGTCAACGAGCGAGACGGCTTCTTAATGATGCGTGGATCAAGGTTACAGTACTTATGTAACATCGCGCCTCTGTTCCCCGACAGGATATGCAGAAGTGAGTAGATAGAATATCTTAGGTACTGTATCTCTAAAGCCATATAGTTACGTTAAGGTAGTTAGGTTAAGGAAGGAAGCACCAGGGTAGCCCACGAAATCTAGATATTTTTACTTTATTGCAATGTCAGTGTCAGGCGGTATGTTGACCTGCCGGGGTTGCGGGACTATTCGAAAGAGATACCGTGGCCCCGGAACACAAAGGGCGATGAAGGAACATGGATGGGTTTTAGTCAGTTAAAAGTCTGACACTCCCTCCTGCTCCGCCTAGAGCGGGAGAAGTCATTTGATGATTTCCCATCCGAAACAAAAAAAAAAGGCGGTATGTTGAACAAAATTATGATTTATGGTCGCGAATCATATATTTTAACATCTGCATGTTGACAAATCATACATATATTTTAATATATGTATGATTTCCTGCACTGAACTGGCGATTCCACCTTCAGTTCCATGAAATAGGAAGCGAGACCGAGCCTATTAGCCTATTAACCAGGCAAAATTCAAGTGTTGCTACTTAGAAAAACCCATTAATTAAGTACTTGATTGGTGAACCCCAGGTGCCAAGGCTATAAGGGTGCTTAGTCTAAACTAGTCTGAAGCACTTTGCTCAAGAGTTGGTCCCTTATTTGACAAAGGTAAGGTTTACAGCAGCGGAGAGCAGCGGTGGCCCAGCGGTGGCAGCCCCGGCTGACGAGTAGTAAGTCGTGAGTTCGAAACCAGACAGGCGCATTACTTTGTGTAATTTATTTCATCACCACTGCTCTCAAAACGGTGAAGGAAAACATCGTGAAGAAACACATGTCATAGAACCAAAAAATCGAACACATAATAGTGACATCTACCAACCCGCACTGGACCCGCGTGGTGGATTATAGCCCCATTCTCTCACATAGAGAGGAGCTCTGAGTCCCAACAGTGGGAACATTATAGGCTGATTATACTATTATGCTAAAGCATTAAACATTAAGGAGGAATTATTAGACCTTATCCCGCAAAAGGGGTGAAAAAGGGATGACCTTGGTACGGAAGTCCCACATCAGACAAACGGATAGTTTGTTCTAAAAGCCGTTAAAACAAGAAAACGTTACACAAATCAATAGTCAGACAGTTGTCTTTAACTAAATCCACATCTGCTGAGCCCACTGAAGCGTACTGATAAAGCGACATGTTTCCACGATAAGTGCATGTTTTAAATATACTGGACTTCATTTATTTACCAGTAAATTATCGGAAAATGTATCTTATGTCAGAGGAGATAGGGTTCAGCAGGACAGCAGAGCTAATCTTGCAAAGATATCGTTACGAAGTGAGTGTACAATTACATATGCTGTGAGCACATTCCAAAGTTAAACTTATATCAATAAATTCTGTAGCTCTTAGAATTCTAACTTTAAGGTTGAAAATGGTTTGCTTTTGGTTTTCATGAAGGTAGGTAAATAAGTAAGCTATTGAGGTCAATGATTCGCACCTTTGAAGCTCATTTCGTTATCAGTAAGTACAAGAAAATGAAGAGAAAAACGACTGTTTTACTAAATATGGGGGCAATTTATACAACGTTTTGAGAGAATTCCTTTTAAATGCCCTAATATGACCATGTCGGTTCAGGCGATAAGTACCTAATTGGTTACCCTTTTTTAAAGGGATTTCAACGTGTGAGGATTACTTAATGTCACGAATTAAAGTCTTTGTACAAGTTAAATCTACAAGCAAAGAAAAATTATGAAATTTTAATAGAAATGGTTTTTCTAATTTCCACTAGGACTTGACTTTCTGATGCAATCCGCTGCTAGCTACATACTTAGTATAATACTAATTTGCAAACGGCACACCGTTTGCAAATTAGTATTATGCAGATTCGTCAGTGAAAATATCTACCTATAGAATTGTAGCGCACTATGATTAAACATAACTAATTAACATAAATGCGCTGAAACAATCATCCTGAAATTTTGCACATATTATACTTTGTCAGGTAAAGAATAGTAGATTGTTACACCAGCACTGCAAGTACGTAGCAATCGATAACGATCGAATCGATACGATTCGATAAATCCGACTTTTCGATCGGTTAAAAACTCATTTTATCGAGAATAACTGTCAGATTTATCGAATCGTATCGAATCGAGTGCTACGTACTTGCACTGCGGGGTCGAAAGGAATCAATTCCCATACGAGGTATTTAGACGGCTATAGTCCGAGTAGGAATTGATGTCTTTCACCCGTGTTAAGCACTCTACTTTTAATTTCGAATCTATGGAAAGTAAAAAATAGTAGTTTTTCTAAAAGATTTATTGATAATAATAACATGAGTAGTACCACCTATTTCAAATTAATTGAGAAATTAGAACAATTTTTTTTTTTTTTTTTTAATTGGACAAGCCCGCCACACTGTTCCCAAACCACTGTAACTCCTGAAAGCCAGAATCAACAGTGGCGACCACCAGAAAAGCGCCGAGACAATGAAGCTCGACCCAAGTCCCAGAGAATGAATTTAACTGTCTTGGATCCCGCAACGAAATTAATCAGAAAAGTATAGTGGAGGAGTAGGAAAAATCCGTAATTTCCACTTCCCTCCATTTCAGCAGGAGACAGAACGAAACAAGGCCAATAGGCACAAAGGGACGTTTACAACTGGGATAGGCCCAGTTGCCTAGCACCACGGATAAATATTAACATTAATGGGTCCTAAGTTGTGAGCTGTTATATTTGATTCCAATAATAGGTATGGCAAAAACGCTTGAACGCACGGAAATTTGTTCTAGTTTCCACAAGGTCTGTATAGTAAATAACTCCGGATGTAACCTGTACACTATCCAACATAATGTTGCGTTCATTCTGCCAAAGACTGCACTCCCATAAAATGTGATGTGCTGATTGTTCATATTCGCAGTCAGATGTGGAACATTGACAAAAAGGCGAGTCAACAAGCTTGAAGGAAAATAATTTACTCTTAAAGTTACCATGACCGGTGAGAAATTGGGCAACACAGTGATCAACCTCCAACCATGTCTTGGCCAGCCGTTCACGAACGGATGGAAAGAACTGGTGGAGGTGTCGGCCCTTGATGGAATTATCCCATCTACCTTGCCATTCAGACAAAAGTTCCTCCCAGACGTCAAAAAAAAAAAAAAAAAAAAGACGTCGGTCTGTGGTTTGAATAATCTAGCAATCTTAACACAGTCACGTATTAGAACAATTTATGAAATTTTAAGTTACTTTATTGTTTGGAATATTTACGCTTTTTGTTAAGTGACGCAGAATATAGGCAAAACAAGCTAATTGGCCCGTTTTCGAGTCTTCACGATTGCGCGCTCACAACATATCTGTTTAATAGAATAGAATATCATTGATCCCGCCAAATTATTTAAAAATTTAACTAAGGAACACACCGCGTCACTGCCGCGTGCGCACTCGCTTATTTTTTTAATACACTCACAAGACCGCAGCATTATTTTCTTTGTTAGATATTTTGCAGCCGACAGCAATTTAGTTCTATTTTTTAAATTTATTCCCACCATAAAGAGGGAAGCAATTACTATGAGTCTTTCCCGCCCAAAGGCGAATAGTAGTATCTTCTACCCGCTACTCGGATCAAACAAACACTACTTTCCGAGTATGAGAAATGAAAACGTACATTACATAATGTACCTTTCATTCCGAAAAAAAGTAATTTACCGAGGAAAAACACAATAACGTTCATAAGATAATAGATGGCGCCACATGTCTTCCGAATCATGATTGGATTCTATTATTACAAGCAGATTTGATTTTCAAATTCTAAATCAGTGGTTCCCAACCGATAGTCCGCGGACCACCGGTGGTCCGCAGGAGCCGCGGTATGGTCCGCGAAAGATTAAAATGTTATTCGTACTTTTAAAGACACACAAACGCATAAAGACTTAGTGCAATTTAGTGATACTTACTAACATAGTATTAAGTTATATTTACTAATACAATTGTAATAAAACGTATGTATACTTAGGTTAAGGTATTTATCTATGGGTCTTTGTTACCTGAAAATAAATGGATTATTATTATTATTATTATTTAACTTGCACAGAAGATGCAAGCTCAACCCAACCTAATTGAACCTATAATCTTTTTTGAGAATCTTTTATCTTATTTATATTCGAACTCATTTCGATCGCTTTCGTATCTATATTAATTAAAAGGATTTCATCCCATATTCCAATTTTTGCATTGTGTGAGTTGAAAATTCATCCGCCTAGATATAATCCGGTCGGTGTGAATGTTTATCTAGGACCTTATGGGCATGGCCCCTGCTGACAATAAAGACACTAAAGTGGTCCCTGGTACAATAAAGGTTGGGAACTACTATTCTAAATCAACGCGAGCGAAACCGCGTGCAAAAATTAGTCATTTATTTCTCCACCGCAGGTTCTTCAAACAAGATACAAGCAAACGCATCGTTGGGCTCTCGTGAGAAGTCCCGCCAAAAAATGACAATTAATTTACCGAACAAAACCCCATTTTGCTAACATCCGGCTATTAGGATCATAACACACAATATCTAACCCTCACACAACCCGCGTCCATCTTAAACAAAAATGACCCTGTTTGATCTTCTCACTGTTAATCGCCTAACCCCCCAAATGCGAGACGGTCAGATCGGCAGGTAAAAAATGAAACAAAAGGGGTAATTGTGGAGCGGTGTCACGGAACTATAGGATCTGACAATTTCCGGATAAAACCGGTTTCGACTGGTTCCAACCGTCTCATGATGCGTTGTTTATGGTAATTTGGACGTTTATTGTTAAATATCTTTGTTTTTTTTTTGGACGTGAGACTCGGAAGCTGACTTGTCGCAAATTGGATTAGCGGTCGTGTTCTCTCGGTTATTACAATGAAGAATTTAAACGCTTTAGATAAAAGATTTATAATTGTTATGATTTTTTTTTAGCTTTTTTTCTTCAAGTTCCTTGTCCACCACTTGGGACAAAAAGACGCGTTTTCACTTGTTTTATCTCGTTTTACGGGTGAAGGCCTACCTCAGAAGTGCAATGCCATTGTATTTTATATCTCCGGAAAGTAACATTATCGTCGATCGTAACAAAACGAAGTCCGAAAATTGCCATCGTATGTAAAGTTGTTAATCCAGGATGAGGTTGGCACAGGATACGAATAAGGAAAGACACATTGACGTTTTTGGCGTATCGATGGCAAAAAGTTCAAATGTGTTTTAGCCCAAAACTCAGCCTCCCGAATTTAACCCCGCTCACTGATGCAGTAAATAGTACATCAGTGCGCAGGTGGCCCATGTCGCGGTGCAAAAAAGGAGCATCCCCGAGCGACGTACCTTCCGACCTCCTGTTACGTCCGGGGCATCCTGGGCTGGGCTAGACTAGTCGATTGGATTAGGTTCTTTCACTACGATGACAAATATAAATAACTAGCTTAGGCCCGCGGTTTCGCCCGCGTGTAGTTCGATAAATGTCCCACAGGATCATACAACCGAGATGTAGAAGTATCTTAAGTGTTAATCCAGGTTATAAACTATCTGTATCTAAATCCGTTTAGTAGTTCTTGCGTGAAAGAGTAACAAACATCCATCCATCCATCCATCCTCACAAACTTTTGCATTTATAATATTATAATATTATACATAATTGAATAAGGATAAACTTATCTTATAATTATGTATGAATTCATAGCTATAGGTACAACAAACTTCGTTCTCGTTCAATTTTTTTTGCAATTTAGCAAACCAACAGTTTCAAAAAACAATATATTACATATCTTTGGTCCTCCAAAACAATTCCTTCACACTTTTTTGCAAGCTTCTATACAAACACAAGATTAAGAATCTTTCGCAATACTTGTCCGTCCCCTTCTAGCATGACCACTTATAATCAATCATAAACCGTCCCCACTGTCCTGTCTTTCTGTCTTCTGCCTTTTTGCAACGTCCCTAAGAGCGTTTATGCAAATTTTGGCAATTAAAACTTTGCACGTATAACGGTCTTCTCATCTTTTGTTACTTCGGCAGCTGACGGTTTGTTTTTTAGTTAAAAATAACATTGCAGAATGAATTTTAGATGGCCATTTGTGTGAAGATTTGGATGGAGTTCCCATGGTGTCTGCAGATCCAATTGATCTGTTACTAACTATACTTAATAGGTTTAAAACACGGACTCACCTTATTTATGGTATCAGGCGTTATTTTGCGGAAATCTATGATACTAAATATTATGCAAGATAATTACTTATTTTCACTCCGTGAAATAGATCCATTGGATTCAGCACCACCTCCGCGCCTGCAAAAATATGCACATGCAACCAAACTATGTATATTCGGTTAATGAACTCATATTTTAAAGTCTAGGATGAAAGTATGAAGATTTTATGTGTTGTATGAAATAATCCTACCCTTTTTTTTTCGTATTGGAAATCATCAGATGACTTCTCCCGCTCTGGGCGGAGCAGGAGGGAGTGTCAGACTTTTACTGACTAAAACCCATCCATGTTCCTTCATCGGCCTTTGTGTTCCGGGGCCACGGTATCTCTTTCGAACAGTCCCGCAACCCCGGCAGGAAATAATCCTACCCTTACAGGTAACATATTTAAAATTAGTAGTAAATTAGTAGTAGTAAGTTTGAGATGACGGTAGTGATAGCGAAAGAGTAGAATAAATAGGAAGTTAAGGTGGAAGCGTCGGGTAGCCTGCGAAATTCAAATCTCCTACGTTTTTTGTAATGGCCGGTCAGTATCAGGTTTTATGCTGAACAAAAGATGATGCGGCCGTAAAACGTATGTATTTACAGAATTGTAGTAATTTAAATGATCAATACTACTCCTTTAAGTTCATTTAATCTCATTTAATGGCTATTTCCAGAACAGAAAAAAAAAATCTGGAGTGGCGACCGCGAACCGGAAGACGTTGCGTTGGAAGGCCTCCCACTAGGTGGACCGACGACCTTGTGAAAGTTGCGGGAATGTGGGGATGAATGGCTATTTCATCAAAACTCATTCAATGTGATTAAATGAACTTAAAAGGTTATTATTGTATTGATGATTTTAATGACTATAACTCAGTAAAGACATATTTGTTACGGTCGCAAATCATACTTTAATCGACATACAACCTGATACTGACCTGCAAATTGCAAAAAAAGTAGTAAGAATATTTGAATTTCTCGTACTACTGGTGGTTTCACCTTAAAATCAAACATTAGCGGCATACCATCACCTTTCACAAGTCACATCAGTGTGGGAATGAAATTGAGCTACACAGGACGTCAAGGTCCATATCTCTGGCCCAGACTGAAGTAATATTCAAATCAATACTATAAGTGCTAGTAATACAAGACTCGATCGCTCTTATCGCTAGCTCGCTAATTAAATGACGAAGTAATTTTAACTGTTATTAATTAGAGGCCTGTAATTACATCGCCTATTAACGCAACATACGATTGCAGTTAATACGCATAATCATATTGCAAAAGACTGCGTGTGTGCGTAGATTGCTTTCAAATTTGGAGAGGCTTTGTTCAATTGTTGAATTTAGAACGCTTTGAATTCCGATTAAAAAAATCTATGACAACAAAACAACACAAGAATGTGAAAGAGTAAACCCGACGATAAACGTCGTAAGATCGAACACAGCTATCATAGAGAAAATTTTAAGAAAAACTTTAAGTAGGTATACACTTTTTTTTTTTTACTGCAAGTGAAACTGTATAAAAAACATAGCCAGCGTTTAATTCTGATAACATTGCATGCCCCATTCGTTATCTTCAGTAGCAATTTGGTGACGAAAGATATTTATGTCATACAAAAGAAATAATGAATATGTTCGTATATTTACTTTTACTGCTGCCAGACATATTTTCAGAAAACATATTTGCAGTAAACGAAACAAAAATAAAACAAATGAAAGTCAACGATGAAATGTTGAAAAGAGTGAACCTCTTCTCGAATATTATCAAAGTCTTAGCACAGAGATCTGGTGGTCTGAATTCTGACAACCTGAAATTGAGAGCGCGAAGACGTTCAAAAGAATCAGAAGAAACTGAAGGATGGCTATTTCTAGGATACAAGCCACAGAAGTATAGTAAGAAGAAGCGAATAGGGATATGACTGACTAAAATATGATTCTGTTAAGTTCGTCAGTTAGATTATCGAAAAATATTGTACGTGTTTTTTGTTTTATCAAATTAATAAAAATTTACGAAGATAAAATGTGTCAAAGATCATGAGTGGGGGCTTGTGATTTGAGTTTTTCCATTTTTTACTCAAATGTGACGTCACACGAGTTTTCGACGCACTGTATCGTCTTCATTTTTTGTTTACGTAAAAAAGAAAAAAAATGTGTCCAATATTTTTTGGAAATCTATCTGAATTAGTTTTTTTTTTGTCATCTACCCTATTTAAAGTAGTAAAAAAGTAGGAGTAGGGTAGTAGTTTTAAAATTTTCATATTCTGTATGGAACTATGTCCATGTCTGAAATAAATGAATTTATTTTAAAAATCCGCGTCAGTTGCGATTTGATATAGTAAGCAATGAACGTCGTCCTGACTATGGGGAATCTGAAGAAGAAGTAAAGAAGAAACGCACCTGTAAACATTTGATTGTTTACACTTTGTAACTAGATAATATAAACCTTAGTGTAACTGAAAAGCGGCGCATTTTGTTTTGTTTTGCAATATTTAGAACACTCTTATCATGCAAGTTTTTGTCTTATTTATGTTACTGTTTTTTGACAATCATCCGCTGTTGAAGGGTTGATTAAGACACGATACGACGTGGCATCGTGCTATGACGCGGCATGGTTCATACTAACTAGTATCTACTACCTACTGGCTGGCCGCGTCGTAGCACGATGCGACGTCGTATCGTCTTTATGTATATATAATACGCCGTAAGACCGCCAAATATACGATTAATGTGTCATTTTAGTTGACGAGATGTTTTTTATCTATTCATTATTGAATATTCTTTACTAATAAAATTTAATAATCTGAGAAAAGGAAACACATTTTTTTTTAAATTTCAATTTAGTCTTATGAATAGAAGCTATAAATAATAAATCTTAACCATCCCAATCCCACGCGGGTCAGAATTACCCTACTCCCTTAACTGACCACTCATTCAAATCCTATTGACCCTTCTCAAATAACACTGAAATGTGACCAGGGGTCATCTGGACCAATTTCGGACAAAGGTATAAAGTTTACAAAAAACAGGGATTGGTCAAGATGGACAATAGAAGTGACCCCTCCAATTAACGAGTCTTGACCCTAAGGGTCTCGGGGTATTGAAAGGGTTGGGATTAGAGGTGTAACGGAAGATGATGAATGGGGTAACGACGCCTTATTCTTTGGGGTTAAGAATGAGCTGTTTTGAATAAAAGGTGGGTTGGTATTATTAACTGTAGGTTGTTGTGTGTTTTCTTCAAATAGAAATACTTACCTTGTTTTAAAATTTAAAAAAATAACCTTTATTTTAAACAAAGAATTTAAAAAGAAGAAAAAATCATAATGTGATCGCAAACTTTTTTTTATGTGTGTATGCCATTTGAGGACAGAATAGTTGACACTGTGAATATGTTGATATTATTTATTATGAAAAGAACGAAATGTAAAGTAATCTATTAATATAGATCATACGGAAATGTAAAGGAGTGTTTTTGGAAAATAATACTCTATATAATAATATAATATACCCTACCCTAACTAACCTAACCAATCCTTGCAACAACAACAAGGCGTGACCTCCACAACCCAGATAGTACGTACTGGCTAATACGATACCATTGGTAAGACTGGTTGTCAGACTTTCGGGCCACTGACTACCACGACTGGTGAAAATCTGGAAATGACAGCCGAGACCAACGGTTTAACGGTTTAAGGTGCTTTCCGAGGCACGGAGGAAACTAGGAATACAATGGGCGGTCACCCATCCACGGACAAACCTAGGCAAGCGCGGCTTAACCTGACGATTGACTCAAGCGGCTGTTATTATTTAGACACGAGGCTTTAGCATAACGTTACACGATTCACAAACATAAATGAAAGAAAAGAAGCAAACGAAATGTGTAGTTCAAAAATTCAGTAATTTTCTTTAAAAAATTGCAAGTGAAATAGCATTGCAAACTAAGCAAGCAATAAAACGTGATTACAATTCACGATACATTTGATTTCCCCAGTAACGATTAGGTTCTGACAGATCGATGTCACACAAAACAATTAAAATGCTCGCATATTTTCTTCTACTGCTATCAACCACAGAGTCACTACAACTATTTGAAAAAAATCAAAACACAAAAAGTAATAATATAAATACAATATTTCCGCTGATGGAAGTGCCCGAACTCGATGAAGATATTATATTTGAAGAACCTATAAAAGGCTTATTGCAACCTGAGTACGAGAATAAAGGACAAAAGCGATTCAAGAAACTTAGCCGAGCTACTGAAAATTTCTTAAAAGCCATTAAGAGAACTTCAGAAGATTCTTTTACTGATAAAATTCCGACGATATTTTTGACCAAACGGATTCTTAAATGGCTAAATACGAGCTTACAACCGGCCCCATCTAACGAAGAACGAGATTTCAATCAAGAAATATTGAAGTGCTTGAAACAGAATGGATATTTTTGGTGCTCACCGAACTATAATTAACTGAAACAGAAAAGTCGCTTTTACAGTTTATAATGACTTCCATTTCCTTAATACTTATGATACTTTGATAAAATAATATTATGTTAAGTGGATTTTTTATTCTTTTGGGTGATTAATTACAGGGCACTTTCACAAAGATTATGTTTTTAATTAATAATACTGACATGAAGTATCATCGATTACATCATCTCTTGATATCTGGTGAGACAATAGTCAAACGATAACAGCCTTTATGATGATTGAAAAATCCTAGAAAATTAAAATAACTAGAAATAAGCGCAAGAATTCCAGTACAATTGTAATTGTAACAAATAACTCGTCATTACGTAGCGCTGCGTGGAATAAATTCAAGGTTGGGTAAAGCCTCAGGCAGTGAACGGTCAAAATTACCCCCTCGAATATTTAAGGGTTAAAAAAAATGTCTTTATTAAAAAAAAAAAACGTTAATTTTGATTGGTTCTGTGTTGAGGTAATAACTTTAATATTAAATAAATAAAAAATTCTCGGATGTTACCCGACAGAGGATGATTCCCAAAAGATTAAAAAAGATGAAGTATTTCAATTGACTCTTCACGGCACGGTTTCTTCATTTTGTTCTCTGTACCTAGTTACTGTGTTTTTATTATTTTCTCTTTTTTAAAACTAGACAAACACGTAAAGGACCATAGGTTTTTTTATGCTAAGTAAAAACAGTTCGTGTAGCTTTACATACAAATTAATTGACATCAAAGTTTTCAAACGAAATGACGAGCATGTACAAAAAGTTGAGTGTTTATAAAAACGACATTTTCTATATATTTCCCAGGAGATGGGGGTGAATAGATGTTTTTCATCGCAGAGGCGTGTCTATGCTTCAGTTTTACCGCACCTACTAATGTTATTAATTGTTTTTTTTTCGATGTTATTTTGAAGACTGTTGTGTGATACATGTGACAATGAAATGTTAATGGATGGAGAGGAAGAGGAAGAGAGAAGATTCTCTTCGGTCTTCATGGATTGTGTGAGGAATGTTTTATTTATTTATTTAACACTTCAAGCACAAAGTACAGAGGTGGAATTAATGCCATAGGCATTTTCTACCAGTCAACCTTTGGGTGATGCAGAGACAAGCAGTGGTAGGTGTACATCTGAAAATAATTTAATTAATACTAAGGTAAACTACAAGGATATATAAAATACTATAAATATATATAAATACGATAAAGATAACGATAATGATATGAAGGAAAAAGGAGTCAATGATAGCGTGACGGTTGACAGGTGAGAATGGAAGAAAAAAACGTGTTGCTCCGACCACAAGTAACAGGGGACAAGGGAAGGAAGCTGATGAGAAGGCTGTTTAGTTTTCTTTTAGCCTGAACAGGGTTTATTAAAAAAAATGGCAACATCGAAAATGCTAGCAAATATTTGTCTGTTTTGATTAATTAGTAAATGCTTAGTTAAATTACGAAAATATGCCGCTGTGTTGCACTTAAATACCATTTAGAGTTATTTGCTATGTTATTTGCTGTTTCAAAGTTTCAGAATGCCTGAATTACCGCTACCTTAGGTGGAAGCCGCTGTTTTCTGGCACTATTTTAATGAGCAACAGCATATTAAGCATAGTCTGCACAAAGTTCTCACAGCTGGGATACGAAGAGGAGGCCTTGGACCATCATTAGTGTCCGACCCAACTGTCGGCTTCGGTCATCTAAAAAAACCATCTTCGGTCAAAATAGGCCGAAGTTTTGGCTGCATCCGAAAGTTTTTAGCAAGCGGCGAAATTGTACGAACTGTTACGAATGCGCGAGAGCAAGATGGACCCCTCCATCTTGCTCTCGAGTATTCGTATTTTACACACTTTTTAAAGTGTTTTTATTTTTTAATCATGTCGGTCGGACAGTAGCCGTAATTTGCTACCATGCATTGGATAGATGGATGGTAGATCACGACACATGTCTTTGAATTTTTGGCTGTAGTTAATAATAAAAAAACAAAAAGGTAAGTACGTAGTACGTGTCGGATTATATTCTGAGCTATGTGAAAACATCATGTGTGGTATGAAATATAACAATTTACTTAATTTATCGCGTCGTCACGTTACCGCTCTACTTACCATCCATGTTACATTTAAATATTCCTCCAATAAACATTGTTAGAATATTTAATTCATATATTTTGATAAGCCTAAATATTTGCAAGTATTACGTTATTCTCATAAAAATAAAATTGATTGCGCAATAAGTGGATTTCAGCCCATTCTCTAGAAATACGCCGCCTATTGTAACGTAGGCCTATCTGAGGCAACCCATCCAGCTTGGAAGAAAGAATCCGATAGACGGATCCAGTTGGGTCCTCGGCGTTGGTCGTCTCCCGCAAAGTGTCTACCAACTGCCGAACAATGCTGAAATCGTAGACACTGACAGAGTCAGTCGGGTTTGTAGACTTTGTAGATGGACCAACGATTTTAAAATGCAAGCTGGAACAGAATGGATGTGAAAGGCGTAGTACAGGGTGTTGAGGCCAGCAGTGGACTATGCTGCGAGCGGTTGAGTTGATAGACAAACCCTATCATAGCTTACTTGGAAGAGGGAAAGGAAAGGACATGGGATAACTTACATCTATCCTGGAAAACGATCAATTATTTTCATCATCAGATAGACAGAAAAAAAAACACCTGTAGAAATAAATCTTCCAGTGTCTTTAACAAAGGCTTTGTATAGTAAGTCAGTTCAATAAAAATCTGTAGTTTATGCTGCATTTCTCAGTAACGCAACACTGCTTAGGTGCGCAGACGCATCAATTATGCTAAAGTTACGTAAACACAGTTTTGTGCATGGATACGTTAGTAAATGGAGTGCGACGCGTCTTTGTTTTTATGATGAAGTAACTGATCGTTACGATTTGTATATTTTTTCTACAACTTTAAAAAAATAATCGTAGAAATAGAAACTACTTACATTCAGACACAAAAGTGTCAATCAGCACCTGCAACATGTCATAGTAAAATGGCATTTTGTGACCTGTTGGATGCTCAAACAAAATACTACGTGAAAGGTGTTAGGTGGAATTCTGTGTGAGCAACCAGCATTTTATTGCTGCCATCACCAAGTCTCTCCCTTGCGGAAGGCCTTACAAAGCTGCAACTTCTAGAACGCAGTAGCCATACCGCATACTAGAAGTTGAGAAGAACCTTTGTGGCGAGTGTGGCGACGCTTGGGCCTCCCCAAGCGTCTAGCAGTAGACTTTTAAAGGCCGATATGATAGTTGGCATCCCAACATTTTTTTTATTCTTGCGTGCTTGTTGGCAAATCTGTCTGTCATTAAAGACTCTCGTGAATTTAAAGGCCGATATGATAGTTGGCATCCCAACATTTTTTTATTCTTGCATGCTTGTTGGCAAATCTGTCTGTCATTAAAGACTCTCGTGAATCCGGCTCGAAGGACCATGTGTGATTCTGTATGCAGCAAGGCAGCGAGCAGAGAGGGCTTTGGAATAAAAAAAAACCCATGAAATCAATCGTTTACTCCATTTCTTACTACTCCATGTCGCCACATGATTCTGTTCAGCTTTGCATGGGAATGTGTCGAGATGAAGTTACGTCGCGATTGATATGCGACTGTCTGCTGTTTTTATAGAGCTACGTGGAAATCGTTGTAATAGACTAGCTGCTAAGGAAATGTTTACCTAATTGATAGGAGCAAACGATTTCACTTTGATTGATTTCTTTTGTGGAACTTAGATTCTATTTTATTAAGCTTTAGCATAATCTACCTGCAATAGTCCCAAATGCTTCTTTGTGAGATGGTGGGGTTCTGGATCCCTGAGCTGTTTAGCGAGTTGGTTCTAAGACATGGCGGTTCCCTCGCAATGGTTGCCTTCACTGTTTTGAGAGCTGTGGTGGCAGTCACCACTGGACCACCACAGCTGCTGCCAGTTTTAAGCGTACGAGGGGCAAAGGACTTACATAGCATCATATCATTTAGCCCCAGAATGTGGAACAATTTAAACTATACAAGTTTTTCTCTAGATGAAGAGGGTGGTATCTATTTAGTACGCACTTCAAGGAAGTTCTGCCCAGGGTTCCAAGATAGAGAAACCTCTAAACAATACGACCAAATGATCACTTTTATGAGCCCGACTCCTACCTAACAAGAGAAATGGCGGTGCTTTCATACAAGCCTAAAAGCTTGGCTTACCCTCACGGCCTCCTACTCTTCATGATGTTAGGGTTTCTGAACAGTCTGCTTGCCTTATGGGCTTCCCGTATTGTTGGCTCCTAGGCAAACCCTCTAAGAGCCCTCTTATTTGCACTGCCCACAAAAATGAAAAAAGAGGTGATTCTAAATAGCGCAGGCGCGCGCATATTTGATCATGCCCTATTTAACCCTCCAAGATAAAAAGTCACAAACATAGCAATATCTCTTCAATATTAACCCTAAAATGCACCCTAACATACATATCTCGGCTAAATAAAGGTGTGTCTACACAATACGTATGCAAAGTTTATCTTGTTAGTGCGTATGTGTGGTGTTTGTTGGTGTATGTTGGTGTATGATTGTGTATGCTCCCCCGAGACGCGCGTGTCTCTAGTCCGCGCAGTGAAATATTAAAAACAACACCTAACTGCCGATGGATAGTAGGTTTGTTTTGTATTGGTATCAAATCGTGGTAAAAATACCAATGAACCAGGTCGACAAAATAATAATTAGAGCCGATGATTAGACGAGTTTATATCGACCGTGAACGCACACACAGCTTGCATTTGTAGAATTAAATTAGAATTAACCAATTAATTGGTAAATGGCTTCTCCTAAGCAATGATGTAGGTACAAAAGTTCAACCACAGTAAAGTTTTCCAGATACAACATTAAGTCATGACGTGATGAAAAAACACCAGTTGACAACCCACGACAGATTGTTTTACTATAAATAAGAACCTATTAAAAATCAATCCCATTTATTTATTTACACGAAGATAAAAATCGTAAACCATAACCGCAAAATTACAAATCAAACAAAACTGGCGGAATGTAAAGAAAATAAGAAAGGTCACCACTGCAAACCGTTAACATCAAACACAGGCCATCATAACCTGCACTTGCAACTAAACCAACCAATCCATAAACCAACATTGACTAACTGCATTTATAACTTCCCTAATAACTACCTTCCAATAACTACGCCAATCCACCTCACTCGTACTACAATGACAGACGCCGTTGTGTCTCGCACACACACACATGCGTACACCCACACTGACGGACAGATAGCAGTGACTCACCTGACTGAGGGTGTGTGCGGTGACCATGGGTTGCGGAGGTGGTTGGATAGAGATGGGGTGGTGGACGGGTCAAATTTATGGAGATTTTTTTTCTTCACAGGTACGGGCAGGTTGGTAGGAAACAAAAAAGAAAGTAAGAAAGAGCTGGGAAAACAGAACTCTGACAGATATTAAAGTATCCATTAGTTTCCGATGAACACAGCTTGCCTGCAGAGCGCGTCCGTACATTTATTTTAATCAGTCTGTCCTTTTTGTGGATACGCTAAAATTAAGGTACAGGTATGTACAGACCTACTAGGTACTTTTACTGAAATAAAATACAGAGTTTTGTGCATCCTAAATAGCTTGAAAATGCAACTTCAAGATGCACTTAAATTTTCATTCAAACACATCATAATTCTCCTGCCCCTATTCCAAGTCTTCTTCTTCCAGACTTCTCCATTACTCATCATCTCATCAGACAACTCCTTTCTACTATAAGTATTACACTTCACACAGTCCATCCATCGTTAAAACTATCGCCGGAAAATGATAGATTTATCTAACAGACAAAATCATAACCGCAAAATTCCTTGAAAATCCCAAACACATGGTCACTACAGGTGTACATTTTACTTGCATATCGATTCAGCGCACTCCCCCGGCGCCAGAGGGGGTGTCCAGGCGCCCAGGGAGGGGGGGGGAGGGGAGGAAGGGAGTGAGGCGGCAGGCACCCGCTCTTTTTATGCCCGACTCGAAAACTGGATAAATGCGGCTTCCACTTCCCTGAATTGTGGACACCGTATCATTTTTCGGATATTCGGAAACGGCAGACATATTGGATGTTATTTTTTCGTTGAGTTTTCCACTACAGGTAAAATTGATGGGTTGTTTGTGTTCTGCTGTCGGTCGAGTGTTTTTGTTATTGTATGTGTTTTCTATGTTATTTGAGTGTTGAAAATAGGGGCTGATATGATTATTATGATCTGAGAGGACGAACATATAGGACATGAAATAACCTGCCTTGAGCCTATAGGTTACCAGTTTATTTTATGCTACTTCTGAATGACCTATACAGTTGTATGTTGAGAGTAACGGGTATGACCGTGATGATGTATATCCATGGGAAAAAAGCTGTTTTCCATGTCAACAATTTCTAAGCAGGCTGATTATTATAACAATTCATAGGCATCTAATTACTATTATTAAAAATACATTTATGATAGACCATTTGTCAGAGGATGCAGCAGCAAGAAGCTATATAAGGGTCATCATCGTCATTTCAGCCGAAAGACGTCCAGTGCTGGATATAGGCCTCCCCCAAGTGTCACCACATTGACCGGTCCCGTGCGACTCGTATCCAACGGATTCCCGCAACCTTCACCAGGTCATCGGTGGTTGACCGTTGACCTGGTGAAGGTTGCGGGAATCCGTTGAAAGACCTCCCAGTAGGTGTACTGGGAGGTCTTTCAACGCAACGTCTTCCGGTTCGCGGTCGCCACTCCAGAACTTTTCAGCCCCATCGGCCATCCGTTCTGCGAGCAATGTGCCCTGCCCACTGCCACTTAAGTTTGGCAATTCTTCGGGCTACGTCGGTAACCTTGGTTCTCTTGCGGATGCCTTCATTTCTGATTCGATCACGCAAAGAAACTCCGAGCATAGCCCTCTCCATTGCCCTTTGGGTGACTTTAAGCCTTCTGATAAGGCCCATTGTGAGTGACCACGTTTCGGTCCCGTATGTAATCACTGGCAACACACACTGGTCATAGACTTTCGTCTTGAGACACTGTGGTAAGTTGGACGAGAAGATACCGCGCAGCTTCCCGAACGCTGCCCAGCCGAGTTGGATTCGACGATTGACCTCTTTCTCGAAGTTAGACCTACCTAACTGGACCGTTTGTCCCAGGTACACATAATCGTCCACAGCTTCGAGTGTAGTGTCTCCGATTTTAATAGGAGAGGGTGTTACATGGGCATTCAACATGATCTTGGTTTTGTCCATCTTCGTTTTTTTATATAGGGGTACTTGGACCTAAATCAAAAAATCCCCTTTCGTCACTGAAAACAATAGACAATCACGCTCGTTTATCCCTTCTAACAAAAGACGATCAAAATATTTCACTTGTTTGTGACAAAATGAGTAATGAACATAACTCGCATAGTAAAAAATACAGGACAGCGTGTTTTTTAAGGCAGACTAATTTTTTTTTTAATTATATTGCTCATATTTTTTTGCATAGAAACCTTTTATCAAAAGATGAAAGATTTTATTTTACGTATTTACTTATTTTCGTTAATTTAAAACTAACTACAAACAAGATCGAAAAATCGGATATTTTGAGTTAAGTCACCCTTGACGCAAACGAGCGTATAAAACGCTCGTTTGCGTCAAGGGTGACCTTCCCATCTACAAAGTTTCTCTTTACACCTAACTACAAACATCATTATTTTGTTTCTCGAAACCCCACATTACACCTCATCTACTCGAACAAGAGGCAGTTGGCACAATTGGCTGGGAGTGGGACACGCGTGGGACCACTCTCGGCCACCAGTCACCACTAATTCTATTATCTGCCGGTTTGTAGGATTACACGTCACGCAGATATCACTGTGAGTGGTAGTTTTCCAATGATGTCGACACGTCTGATGTTAGATGTCTTCTGAATTGAATTATGATCTATTTTAAACCTTTCTTAAAGGTTGTGATTCCTTCACTTTTACGGTCTAGGCTAATAGATTTAGGTTTTAAGTTAGCTGCAATAATATTATCTTTTAATACAGAAATTAATATCAGTAGCTGATCTAGTCTTTAATCTCAATGATGAGGTGGTCTAAAGTTATTTGAAAGATTTTTTTCTGTTTTTAAACTACCTTCAAAAACTTCATAATTATGCTTAATAAAACTAATATTTAGGCAGCATTATTCACCAGACTATTAAATAACAACGTCACAATAAGACATACATAAGTAGTACAATAAATTAGCAAACAAACGCATCGTTGACCGCAACTCGACGCCAAAGGGCACGCTCACGAGCTAACGGTAAATCTGATTTGCGTAGTTTGTCATATTATGCCAATGTGTCATGCTTAGTTTTGGGGAGGATCAAATGTATAGGCTTGTTAATACATATCTATTGTATGATTCAAACAGCCATTTATTGAATACTTTAAGTACGCAAATGTAGGCATAGAGGTGGACTTAACGCTTAAGGCTTTATTTACCAGTAATCTTTGAGCGATACAGAGACAAACTATTACTACTATTAGTAAACTATTAAGGATAAATAAACTAACACGCGTAACTAAAGATGGATTAGGATTTTTTTATTTTTTTTTGTGTTTGCTCAAAACTCGACGTTAATAGAAAAAATACTAGCCACGGTACTTAGCAATTAGGGCACTTGTCAAACTTCTTTCTGTATTTTGAAGTAGCAAAATATAACGTTTTTCAAATGCTAAGAATTTCAATAAAATAACTACTAAACATAAAATAAACCTATTAGTTATGTACTTCATTGACCTAAATGAACCGAAAAGGGTTTTGTTTTTTGTTATGAAGGACTTTTAAAACAAATTCATATGCCAGTAACATAGGACCTTGCGAGAAAGAGAAAATTTTCAGTGTCGACACAAATGGCAAACGACACGAGTCGTACAGTAAACTACGCTTTTACGTAAGCTCAGTATGTCACAGCGGCATGTCATTGCGGGGTGGACAACAGCCTCTATCATTCTATTGTTAGGAGATTGTTAGCTATTCTGTTTAGTGGTTAACTGTACTCTGCGGCTATGAGAATGTTCGGTGAGATGAATAGGTTTCTTCGTTGTAAGTACCGAAATGGGTGATTAGATTTAAGTACTTGTGTTCCCAACTGTTTTAGGCAAGCGCAACTTCTGACTTGCTGAGCTCATGGTCTTGGGTTCGATTGCTAGTTCGGGCAGTGTTATTGAATTTTTCAATCAGGAATTTCTCACTACATCCATTGAGTCTGGATATCTGCTCGGCTAATGGCAATAAGCTCGCCCCCAACATGGGACTTAAACATCGCTATAGCAGTGAGACCAGTTACAGACCACATAAAGTTTATAAAACATATGTAAACGAGTATTTTCGCGTTTTTTTGGGTATTTTCGGGTACGACGGGCTTATATTAAGGTGCTCCCCCATGCACACTAGCGCCACTTTAGTAAAAAAATCAGAACTCGTTAAATACACAATTAATTTAAAATCTGATTGACAAAATCAATCTTTTAGTTTTCTAAATTATTTACGCCTGCTTAACTCATTGAAATATAGCTCGCTGTCGTTACAGATACAAAATGGAAAAAAATTGCCGTTTTTAGCAATTTTTTCTAACTGTAACTACAGTGAAGTATATTTTAATGAAATAAATAAACGTCAATAATCTAGAACTCTAAAGCATTGAATTTGTCAATCAGATTTTATATTAATTGTATATTTAACGAGTTCTGTTTTTTTTACTAAAGTGGCGCTAGTGTGCATGGGGGAGCCCCTTAAAGGTAAAATTCGCGAAAACGTGCGTTTACATATGTTTTATAATGTGTTCTGATCGTGAAAGTTCACATTAAGGTTTCTCCAGTTCTAATTAATAATGTTTGATTTATTCAGCGTCTCACGCCAAGGTGAGCTCGGGTTTAATGCCTGCCGTATGCAGAATCGCATCAACCTCGTAAAATCACCATAATCCCCGATCCCATGGATTCTGGGAAGGTCTTGCTTCCTATGCTAATTTATTTCAATATTTTGATCAATCAAGGAAAACATAATGAGGAAACCGGCATGTCATAGAACCATAAGTTTCATCAACCCGCGTGGTGGATTACAGCCCACTCCTCACAGAAATGAGTCCTGTTCCCCAGCGGTGGGTTGATTATGCCAAGCTTCAGAAAAGACCATCTCAGATACTAATGCAGATTAGTGTCTGAGATGGTCTTTTCTGACCTCATATTACTTGACCAATGTCTGGACTTTAAATGAGACAGTGACCTCGGAGTTTTTTTTGGCTGTTTCTTCTCAGAGTAGTCAGGTATGAAACTCCGGCCGCATCTAGTTTTCAGACAACATGATGTGACGTGTAAAAGTGTTTTTTATACCTATTTACGTATTTACAGGTTGCGGGGATCCGCTGGATGCGAGACACACGAGACCGGTCAAAGTAGCGACATTTGTGAGAGGCCTATGTATGTCCAGCAGTGGACGTCTTTTGGCAGAAATGATGATTATGATGCTGACAGAAATAATTAAAGTTCTTCATATTTGGCTGTGTTTGGTATCAAATACTGTCCAAAGAAAGGTACTGAATATTTTGGCAGTCTCCATATTGTTAGTCCAAAATCCGTAGAAAGCTATGTCATTATGGTGTCCATTGTCCCATAAACAATCGCGCTGGTTAAATTATTACAATAACTCAGTGCAGGTCAACTACCTTATTGAATATAATCACCAGAGATCAATGCACCTCACTTAGGTGGATCGACAAAAGAGGTCGAAGATTTTAGCGCCCTAGACAAAGTGACTATCAATGACACACTTCAGCCAAATTATCTGTGCAGGCGGGAAAATACAGAACTAAAATAAATGTAAGTACCAAGTTTGACATATTGATACATTTTTTCTTGACAAGCAACGCCACCTTTAATTGTTCAATTAAAATAGTCATCGTTAGTCGTATTTTTTTTTTAAACGCACGAAACTGACATAACCTATCGAAAAGCTACGGGAGCTTTTCGATAGCTTATGTCAGTCTCATCAGAAATTAGTGTTAGTCTCGTTAGAAAGTCCTCATTAGAAATTATTTGAAAGCGATTTTTCTTGTCACCTTCTGGACGATTGTCAACTGACTTGAAAAAGTTAGTGAGATACTTGTAAGCAGCAGCAATTTCCTTTGTTTATATATTAATGTCGAGTCATCTGAAGTGTGATGTAGACGACAAACTATAGGTAAGTGAGATTATTGAGCTTTTGATTGGTTTTAGTTAGTCAGCAAACAATGGTTTAATTCATAGGCGTTTGCAGAAAAAACTTTACAGAAAACGTTCCGTAGGAAAATCTAGTTCATCACAATCGTGTCTAAAACCACTGAGTATAATAAAGTACTAGAAACTTCCTTGAAAAGGCAAAAGTATCGTCTCACATAAAATCTTAACTCTAACATGGCTTGAACTAGATTCGTAACGTTTATTGAAGAAAGTCTCGCTATGTTAGTCAATTAATATTATATACTAGCACTACGCCCGCGACTTCGTCCGCAAAAATAATGATAGCTCGGTTAATATGCATGATATGAATATAATTTATAGCCTGTAGCAGCCACAAATAATGTAGCTTTCTGTTCTGAAAGAATTTTTAGAATTGGATCATTAGCCTCCACACAGGCGAATCCTGTGTGGAGGTCGTAAATTATCCCACGGAGGTGAACTGCTGGGATAAAAAGTTATCATATATCCTTCCAGATTATGTACCTGCTATCAGTGAGCGCATCGAAATGCGATCAGCCGTCAAGGAGTACAAAAGTAACATTATTATCTGCCTAGCCTTTTCTAAACTATGTTGAAGTCGGCTTCCAGTCTTACAGAATTTTACACGGAGTGACTGCCTATCTGACCTCCACAACCAAGTTAGAATTGGGTAATATGATCCCCTTGGTAAGACTGTAAGACTTTCGGGCCACAGACTACCTGTAACGACTCTCAAAGATCTACAAATGACAGCCGGGACCAACGGCTTAACGTGCTTTTTTTTAACAGTTATTGTTGCATTTTTAATATTAGTACTTATAGTAAACAAGATTATGGTTAAATTCCATGTGCATTGTGAATTATTTTTAACCTAGAGCAGTTCTTTGGTATTACGTCAGATTCTATTTTCTGCGACTGTTCATTTTTATTTCTATATGTATGGGTGTGGAAGGTGTAATGACTTTAGCGCAAAGGCTTTGTGGCACTCATACAAATGTGGATAGTTTTGATTGGTTTACCATCCTTTTACATTTTTTACAAACGCATTGATTTACCTACTGATCAAAACTTTTAGCTTAAATTAACCGACCAGAAATATTCTTTTCGATTCCCAGGTCAAGAAAAGTCGCGGGCCTGTGGACGGTGGGCTATGGGCTAGCTCGCCGTCCGTCCGTCTCATGACGACAGGCCGTGTCGACGGCGCGTTCGTGTTCCACGCGCGCCTTAAAGAGAGTCAGCAATAGGAAGGGGTCCGCAAGGACCGATGCCTGCCGGGGTTGCGGGACTGCTCGAAAGAGATACCGTGGCCCCGGAACACAAAGGGCGATGAAGGAACATGGATGGGTTTTAGTCAGTAAAAGTCTGACACTCCCTCCTGCTCCGCCCAGAGCGGGAGAAATCATTTGATTTCGCATCCGAAAAAAAAAAAAAAAGCTCGAGAAAAGTGTTATTGGGTTTTTCCATCAGGAATTTCTCAGTAGACAGTCACGGAGTTTGGATTTGTGACCAGTTGATGGCAATAGACTTACCCTCTTTTACATCGGACTTAAACATATCCGGCGCAATATGCGGATGTATTAGGTACATCTCCGCCTAATCCTTCGGGGATTACAGGCGTGATGTTATGTGTACCTACTTTGCAATGTCGTGCACAGTTTTACCAATCCTGTAATGCCTTAATATTAATTTGACTTGCACGAGTAGCCCGAGTAGTATGCTTAGTAGGTACTAAATAACTTAATAACATTCTTACTGCTATAGTTTTCTAGTAAGTAGCAATCACTTTTTTATAAACCACCATACTTAACCATTTTTTTTCTTAACCAGTGGCGAAGTGGCATGCACTCCCAAACCTTTTGTCCCGAATTCCTGATACTTACCGATTGTAGTAAAATTTAAGAGGACGCTAACTCAAGTCAGGTGGCCGTCTGTTTACGAGCAGTTGACGAGATAACGTCCGTCTGAGCTACACATACTCGAGAGATGAATCCAACATCCCTAACCATAGACAAGATATTTATAGAACTGACATAAGTATTATGTGTGGGTGTTAACCACCCGGAAACAAATCGGTAAATATTCTTTCACGACATTATGAAACTGTTTGACAGGATTTCAGATATTATTTCAAATTGTTTTACAAATTGTCAAGTTTATTTTATTCTTCAATTTTTTAGATACCCTACATATTTATAATTTGTTCAATAAGGTCCCCTTTGGCAGTCGTTTCTTCAGCCTCATCGCTATTCTTACCACCACGAAGGGTATCTTAGGCACACACCTAAGATACCCTTCGTGGTGGTAAAGACAGTAGCATTATGAAGTAGAATATTACGTAACCTACCTACACAATCAGAGTTTTGCTTTACTTGAAGCCCTTATAAAAAAAAAAGACGAGTCTGGTGATGCAGGGCATTGACAACAATGGGACTCTCAGTGATTATCAATTTCTTTAACCAAAGATCCCTTATATTGTCCTTTCTATTTGTTTCTATGGTCTGTGCAACAGGCGCGTGCGCACGATAATAGCGACATTCCCGGCTGCGTCTGCGCGATAATGACTAAAACGTTCGTCCACACCTTTAGATAAATACTCTCCACACATCTACCGGTATCAAGGGTCCACAAAAACGGGATGTTTAAGATATTTGGACGTTGAGTGTCAGACTTTATTGGGATGGGAAACTGGAGAATGTTCGCTCCTCAATTCAAAAGCATTCCCTTGTTCCATTTTATTTGGGGTCGGCGCAACACGTTTGCTTCTTCCATTCTCCCCTGTCAGACGTCACGGCATCATTTATTCCTTTCTCTTTCATATCATTCCTCACACAATTCCATTTATCTTATCTTTGGCCTTCCTCTCCCTCTCCACCCATCAAAAATAATATCCATCACTCGTTGTATGGAGAGGGATTCTTACTGATCATGTATTCTACCTAAAAGACATAAAAATATGGCTACGGCATTTTTGACTGTTTTTGGCGGTGTCGTTAACCGGAGTTTAAGTTTATGGTAGTACAGTCATTGTCCTGCATTATCTGATCTCTCTCTTCTTTATTTAGAGGGGCCAGGTATTGCAGGACACTGACTGACTACTGATTCGTTATCGCGTTTTGACTGAGCTCTTAACTTTGTCGAAGTAATAGCTATGGAGATTTTGTTTTGGTGATTTCAGAAACCGAGGATAAAATAATGAAAGAAAATATATTTATTTAGTACAGACTAAGATGCAACATATTCTGCCCGATGCACACAAGCGTTAATAATATTTATTTATCTACTTACATCTACCATTAGGATAAGCAAAGGCGATAAATGCATTTAAAAACAAAATGTTTCTGGAATGACTGCTGCAACTAAGATAATAATTACCTACAAACATAAAACACATTGGTGCCGATTCCCTTGTTCACAAACTAAACTAAATTTAAGTTGAATGCATCTTTTTCTTTCTATTTCATTATGAAAAGGACAGAAGATAAAATTAGTTTAATCCTGTCAAATTAGTCAGCACCTGACGTAATTTGATGTAATTATAGTAGTCAACTTTTTAATCGCGTCTAAAAGTTGTATGGCGCTGATTAATTTGACAGAACGTAACTAAAATTTATCTTCTGTCCTTTTCTTAATGAAATAGAAAGAAAAAGATGCACTGAACTTAAATTTGGTTTAGTTTGTAAACAAGGGAATCGGCACCAATAGCATGCTGGCTTTTCTACATTCAAATGAATAAAAATTAAAAGTAGACGCGACATCCGTTCTTCATACGCCTCGACACTCGCCGTCTTGAACTCAAGACCAATAAACTCTCATTTTTATTATCAACCATAGAATTCGTCACAGTCGGCATTCTTTCTTCTTAAAACCTTCAATGAATAACAACAAAAAAACGCACGATTCACCTAAATATTTCGCGAATAAAGTACACGTTTGCTACATATCTTGATGATGCGTTAGACATGTAAATGTCAATGCATCTCGGCAGAGCTCGGGTTTATTCGGTGCGCCTTCGTGGAAACAGTAGCTGAGGTGCGCATGAGTTCGGAATACTGAGTAGTTGACCGGGAGTATGAACTTTTTTTTTGAGATGATATTAGCCTTTTTTTTTTTGATTCAGTATGTACATTATTTACAATTTACAAATCGATTAAAATAAACTAAAATAACTAACTTATTATACTAAAAATTTAAAAAAAGGGCGTCAAAAAACTCCTCCTCAACGCTGTCAACTGGTAATGTCCCCAAGAGAATCATCTCTTGGGGACATTACCAGTTGACAGCGTTGAGGAGGAGTTTTTTAGATTTTATCAGCCGCCAGCGTCCAATTGACTCCGGTGAAATATCAATCAACAGGCTTTTAATAATAATAATCATTAAGGCCCATAGATAAAATACACAAAATAATAATTCATCACCATCTGCCTAGCCTTTTCCCAACTATGTTGGGGTCGGCTTCCAGTCTAACCGGATGCAGCTGAATATCTGTATTTTACATGGAGCGACTGCCTATCTGACCTCCACAACCCAGTTAGTACTGGATAAAACGGTACCCCTTAGTAAGACTGGTGGTCAGACTTAATAATAATTAACAACAATAATATACTAATACATGACATATTTTAAACTATGACTAAAACTATACACGCAACGTTGTCCGCCCTCGGAAACGTCGATATACGACACCCTTCGGCCAAAAGTCCTCCTTCATGCAGGTCTGTAGATGGTGGGTTGGAACTCGTACCACGAATGACTTAAAGTTGATGTTGTGGCGCGATTCCAACCTTTCGACCCTCAGAGTCCAGTTGGGTCAAAAGGTTGGTTGCTTTTGGTTAGTCATTTCAAATCTGCAAGACAGCAAAATTATGTCGTATATTATTTAATTCTAACGTATATTATACATGAAATGGGCGTCTATTAGTCTCGCGTCTCTTAGTTGCCATGGCTTATTTGAATGAATTATTTTGAATTGTATTTTTTTTTGTTTGTGTGTTTTTGCTGTGGACACTTTTAACGTGCACATCTTGCTACATTGTTCTCACATAATATACCATCTCAACATGAATGATGTAACCAAGATTTTGTAGAATATTCTGATTTAAAAGAGTGTCCATGGAGTTTCTTGCCCGTTCTTCTCCATAGAGATCTACGCTAGGGAATGGGCAACTACAGTACTTTCACAGTTTTTATGTCTTGTGACTGGGACTGTAGCTACATTTAATTTTCATCTTTGTTTCGACAATTCAAATGTGCCTGTAACTGGCTTACTTGAAATAAATGCTTTGATTTTGATTTTGATATACCCGACTCTAACTCGAACTATTTCATGAAAAAGTCATTCAATGGGATTTAATGAACTTAGAGGGTTGTATTGATGATTTTAATGATTACGAGCACAATATTCTGCAATTACATACGTGTTATGGACGCGAATCATATTCTCATCGACATACAACCTAATACTGACCTACAAATTGGCAATAGCTTAAGAAAATTTTAATTTCGCATCCTCACCTTGTGTCTTTGTTAAATCCCATTTCGTATTTTCAAAGTGAGAAGCAATAACCTCATTATAGAAGATCCTGGTTGAAAGCCGCGCACAAATACGTAACGGTTTCAGGGTTTTCTTCGAAATAAAAGCAACGCTAACATATGACCTATTTTGTAACCCAGCTCCTGTACTATAAGTACTCACTTGTAATCATAACGAGATGCTCTATAAATCTGATTTCATTGATCATTTGTCACCAGCCATCTTATCTTAAACATCACCCACCAAAAAGGTTCGTACCGCCTTTGTTTTCAACCTCTTTTTTATCAGAAACGACTTTACAATCTATCAGCGGACGCAAAAATGATTGACAAACGAATTTGAGTCTTAGTTCTGCCTGATATGATTTAAAGGTTGTTTTGAAGATTAAGTTTGTAATTTGGTGTTTCAATTTATTATTGTTTTATAATTTAATAATAGAAGTCAACGTTCGGTGTATAGCACCTTGTTGCTATTAGTCGTAGACTCGTACGGTACGTGAATAGAATTTTTAATTTATTTTAAGTAGATCTATGATGTTACTCATCAGCATTTATTGATATTTCTATGGAAATTGGGATAGTAAAATAATGCTATGTATAGTTAGATCTGTCTTCTTTGTTGACCATTTTTTCCTTATGACTTTCGTAGAATTGTAAGATGAATCAATATCTTTATGTTAAAACTTGCAGTTTGATATTACTCAAACAGTACTTACCCACAAATAAAACTACAGAGAGCATGGTTTTCATTTAACACACATAATATAACGTCACGCCTATAATCGCCAAAGGGTTTGGCAGAGGTGTACCTTACTACACTCACATTTCACCAGTAAGGGAGAGCCTGTTGATTGCCATAAACCGCGCACAAAAACAGCTTCTGGGTTGCCTGAAAATCCTGATGAAACCCTACACTAACACCGACCGAACCGACCTAAGAATCGAATCCATGACCACAAACAAACCTACTGCAGAAACGTGACAGCACACACTAAGCCTTGACATTAATAACGTCATGGCCCAAAGTGATTTTTGTATCGGCCATCTTGGAGAGCGACCTATCTCAACCTTCAGGGTTTATGACCGTATATTCCTCTAGTGCCTGAATAAGTTAAGACCTGCCTGAATGAACTGCCGTTCCACGTAAAATACTGGTATTCTGCTGCATCCGGTTAAACTGGAAGCCGACCCTAACATAGTTGGGTAAAGGCTGGGTAGATGATGAAAACACACAGGGCAATGAACTTATTAACTTATACGCGAAACAATCCTCCTCCTTCATTTTATTTTAATTCGGAAGATCTAAATTCAAGCTCAATGACTCAATTCGGCTGTCCCAATGGCGTACTGTCAAGGTGAACTTCTTTTTCGGAACGTACACAGTTTAATTACTTTTCAATCTTTAGGAACACATATATGGCATGTCTTTGTCTTTGTGGAAATAGTTTTATTTTAGATCGAACGCCTATAAAAAGATTATTTTTATCGAGGAAGTGCATTTTGGTGCATTCTTTCCTGAGTTAGAAATCTAATAGAGCGCTACGAATTTCGTAGCCGTTTGCTACGCAACTGGAAGCGGCTACGCGGTTCTCACCTTGGTAATAAAAAAATAATTTTGAGGGATTGAAGACCTTACTGGAACTACTCTTTCTACTAATGTGGGTCAAAATTTAGGAACTGCCGTGCGAAAAGGCAATGTACCAGGTTGTAGTTTTGGCATTTAAAACTGGTACAATATAATGTTTTTGGGTGCCCATATCAAAGTAAAATTAATATGTAAATATCTTGAAACTGTTTGTAACTAGCAAAGATTTGTTAATTATTAAAATAAAACAGTTAACCATAATAAAAAAAAATACTAATTATACTCACACAAAATTACTCAAATACGCGTAAAACTTAAAAACCAATAAATTCAACTACGCGTAACATTTTTGTAAGTATTTCTACACAAAAGGCGTCACGAGCTCATTTAAGGGTACATTGTGTAATACATAAAGAGTTAAGTAAATAAACATTAGAATCTAAATCTGAGGCAAGTGGGTCGTGCGTGAAATGGAGAGGAGTTGCCGAGGACATGTTACATACTGTTGTGGATAGAGTGCAGTATAGGAGAGTTAGAGATATGGCTAACTTAGAAATGGAAAAAATGACAATAAGCCGCGACCACGAGATTGCTATCAAGCATCTTCAAAACATTCTGAAAACCTAAGAAAGAACTCAAGCAAGAATTCATTTCGTTAAAGAATTCGACCACCAGTAACAGTACGACGAAAAATTGTCTTTCTATGGGTCAAAACATTCATTTGATAAGTCTTCTAGGCTTTGAGGATGCTGCATAGTATACTCTACCTTTTCTCATTTAATCTATCGGATATTTGCATTTCGTCATTTTTATAACCAAGGCTGTCAAGTTATAACGGCTCTTGAACTGAAAACCATGCTCATGATCAGATCTGTTCTTCAGTTCACGAGTTCAGAACATAATGAACACACATGCAACCAAAAGCAAATCTCTATAAATAAAATTATTGTTCGTATGATTCCTCTGTGCGTTTCGTATGATGAAGCTCTGGGTTTCCTCTGTGTACGCCTGCCAAGGTACCTGGCCTAAAGTCTATATATTAACGTCAATTTTATAAATGTCCAAGTTCCAAGTTTCACCGCCACATGTTAATTAAAGAGGCGTTAATTAAGTTATGATGGATTGCTCAGCGCACTGTTTAGAGGTCGAGAGACATACTCTTATTTTTTACGTCATATCTATTTTGTAACGTTGCGCGTACGGAGCAGATTTTTTTAATAACTTACAAATGAACAAAGATATGAATTTTGGATGTTGTACTATGATGTGATGTGGGCGTGTTACGAGGAGGAGGGAAACTGTTGTGAGGGAAGTTTTGAGTGGATGTGGATATAAGAGTAGGGAAGGAAACCATGGATGGACTTGTCTTCTTTATCGTGTGCTTAGCGCCTAACCAGGTGTCACAGTTATTATGCCGTCCATGGGCCTCTGACTTGGCTTTACGTACCGTCAAGAAATATCTCTCAGGCAAGATGCATGGCTTCCTCACAATGCTTTCCTTGACCGAAGCGAGTGATAATTTATATAATACGCACATGAATCTGAAAATCAGAGGTGCGTGCCTCCGGTTCGAACTTCAGACCTATGACTTGGCAGTCTGATCGACCGTCACACCAATAGGCCATCGCTGGTAGGTAATAATTTCGATAAATGGGTAGCTTAATATGTTACGTAGCCGATTCAGAATAACTTGATTGAGATTCAGATAAAGTTGATCACCCAGGTTACCACGTTGACCACGACCATGGTTCTACACCATACCTGGGAACCTTCTAGTTATGGAGATATTGGGGGTCAAGGTTCCAATTTTTTGACAAGTTTTTTTTTTAAATACAAGTTTTTAGTGTAGATTTTTACTATAAACAGCTCCACGACCCCCGTACTATTCAATCCATCCATCAGCACAATGTTTTGAGTGCGTTACATTGAGTTCTACCACAAAACATGATTTTTCACCCCAAAAAAAAAGTCGTTTACCAGCAATAATTTTTGCGATAAGGTGGTTTACACCCTGTATGTATAATAAGTATGTATTTACAAACAAAACGTATCTATGTAGTAGGTATATCAACTATCTGATGTCCACGACACAAGCCTCGTTGCTTAGTGTGGTACTAGATGGCGCTGTGTGTGTTGTATTGTATTGTTATTTATTTTATTTTTAATTTGCGAAATGTGGAGGTTTTTTATCTTATGCATAGAAACAGCATGTCAACTTTATTCTTCGAAGATGACAGACGTTATGACATGACGATGATGTGCAAAACGGAATATTATAAATAACCCTTATCAGGCATTTTAAGCCCTATTAATACAAAATGACTATAGACTCCTGCCTGCACTATTAATAACAATACTATTAATATTCCGGAGTGGGTCAGGCGCGAGAGCGAGAGCGAGACGGCACGACACTGGCGCGTGCCCGATGCCTCACGAAGTGCTGCGTGGAGACATGGTCGTGTCTCACCCAAGTTGTAGTGTGGACGTGGCTAATCATTATAATTTGTTGAGTGATACTCACCGATAATTAAAAATAGTACATTTTGACACAAGTGGAGAAAGTTTGTTATTGCATCCAAGGCGGTGTTTTTGAGCCGAGAACCGCAATAACAAATGTCCACGTGTATCAAACGACGTTTTTCAATACACTTGAAGAAATGAAATAAAAGATTAAAGAACTAAAAATATTTTTGTCATGAATTATTAGGAAATTATGAGATGAAAAATAGTTTTTTATTAATATATTTTTGAATTTAGAACACAAATAAATGTTAATTTGTTTAAAAGTAAATATTAGTTTTAAATACTCATGTTTATCTATGATATTCTATATCTAAACACAATTTGAATATTCAAAAAACATTTACGCCGTAAAGGCGCATTATTGCTTTGCCGAAATTAAAAAACATTCACCTCCGACTATAGGCATTAAACCAATTTCAACTAAGTATAGGTATAGTTATGTGGCAATTTTCATTCCCGCACACGTGTTGGAAAATGAAAAAAATCCACGCGTGGGATTTGCATTGCATGTTGAACTTAATCGACTACGATTAAGTTCAACATGCAATGCAAATCCCACGCGTGGATTTTTTTCATTTTCCAACACGTGTGCGAAAACTGAAAACTGGTTCCTAACGCACTAGCGTTAGGAACCAGTTTTCGAGGAAGTGTATTGAAAAATACATTATAGTATTAGACAGCGTAGAAGGGATCGATACGACACTAAAACGGTTATCACGTATTCAGTACATCATTTTAAACCCCCCCACATAGTAAAAAAAAACACCTAACACTTTATCCATAGGTACATTTTGACCGGGTAGGTATTACCGTTTTATAACACATTTGCTCGTAAAGGGTCTCTTATTTCAACCATTTCAATATCTTATTGTATCTCATCACGTATTTATGCGTTATTGTAATGTAAAACGCACGGTTTATCAAGACGCTAAGTCTAAAACGAACGGTACTTTTTTAAATCTTAGCAAAGAGTTTTTATGTCAGAAAAGTGGCCAACATTTTATGAATAAAATTAACTTTGGGATATAAAATATTTATAATAATAACTTGACAACATTAAAAATACCAACTGGCAACGTAATAATCAATATTACAAATTGTTCAAATTTGTATAACTGTTTTAGCAAGTAATTAAAGATTTCTTTGTTTAAGAAAGTCCGAGTTTTATTTATATCCTCGCAAATATGTTATAAAGCGTCGTATGACATACGTGCGCTTTGATAATTACAACCTCTGCTTTCTTGTAGCCCTCGCCTACGGCTCGGGCTAGCAATATCGCCTCGGCTGTAATTTTCAACTTACCGCACTTATATCATAATGTACTATTATGGAACAGCTATTTTTTTTTATATTACCGGTAAAAAAACCGGCCAGTTGGACTCGCGCACCGAGGGTTCCGTAAAAACTTTTAAAAACTTAACTTTGCTGTTCGATCCCATGAAACGGCTATTGCACCAACCGCAAATAATAAGTTTGTAAATATTTATTTTTTGTTTGTTGGTAAAATCACTTTTGTTATTAAACTACGTATTCACGATTTTCAGATTTTTTCCTTTACATGTGCTGTAAGACATTGCTTCTCGCTAAATTTCGTGATTCTAGGTAAACGGGAACTATAACTTACTATGTAGGTTTTCGACCCAAAACCTATACGGTACTCCCGGTTGACCTAGAATTCTCAATTTTAGCTGAAAGCAAGGTCTTACAGCGCAAGTAAGGGGAAATTCCGAAAAATAAAAAAAGTTGAAAATTAAGGTACATCTTACAACTTTTCGCGAAAATCTAAATTTGTCCATATCTTTTTACCATGTTGACTCAGGACCTTGATTTTTATACACCTAATAGGGACTCAAACTGGTATAAATTTCAACTTGCTAGGTCCACCCGTTCCTGAGAAAATCGGTGGTGACGGACAAGAAAGTGATCTTATAAGGGTTCCTTTTTTTACCTTTTGAGGTACGGAACCCTAAAAATCCCAGGAAGTCCTATAATGACTGACAGACCCTTGGAATACGACTCCTCTACCAACATGGTCTTATCTTAATGAATGTCGACCAACACAGAGAAGAAGATTGGTTACTATGGTTTCTGCTTTCGAGTAAAGCATGGTTATGGTATTACGCTCAAAGATTTACCAGGTTTAAGGATCAAAGCATTAACACAACTTATGTTTTGTAGTTGAATTATTTCGACTGTTGTTGCCGACAGTCCCTAGCTAGAGTTACCGTTACATTTCAGAGTTACTAAAAGTGATTTTGTCAATACTCTCTTGGAACGATCTTTCAAAGCGGTTAACGTCCATCTTGTTTCGGGTTATGGCGAACCCATTGCACTTCAAACTAGGCCCACGGACCAGTTAACCCTTTTCAAAATTGGTAATGCCAAATTAGTCCCTGCTTAATTATTGGGCTCATTTAGAAGTGGAACGAGAGAAAATATTTGTTCTAGGTGATTTATTGACTAGGATCAACTAGGACGTCATACCTATCTAATTTCCCTATAACCTACTAGGTACCTACATATGATGCTAGAGCGAGACAGCACGCGGATGGCTCGTGCCGGGAGCATCACGCGGCTGCCTCACGATCGCTCACGATCTCCTCCGAGACAATGACGTCGTGAGTGCGCCTGCGACGCCGGTGGCGCCTCCAAGTGTGACGAGCATGTCATTGGCAAATATTATGAAGTGGTGCACGGTAGGTGTAATGGTTACTAACTAACTAAGTATGATACTGAGTTTGATCAGTATTAAAGCTGTTGGCTTGTTATAAGATGCGTATGTGTCTGTGTTTTTGCAAACATTTTTACTTGTGTCTACGGACAGAACTGTAACATGTTGAGTCATGAAAGTGGATGGTTATAAGAGTAGAGGAAGACCAAAGAAACGATGGATGGACCGTGTGAAGGATGATATGGCTGGAATGGAGGTGACTGCTGAGATGAAGAGTAATATAGAGAAGTATCGAAAAAGAGGACATGCTGCGCCGACCCCAAATAATTTGGATTAAGGGTACACGAGAATGATGATAGACATAACTGTAACTGGAGAAATGTGGGTGAACTAAGTTAGACCTAACCCTTCGAGGAAGTACAGGCGTGACGTTATGGCTTGCTTTGATGATATGACTACTATAAACTAGCAAGCCTTGTAAGAGACCTGATTAATTGCGATATAACTGGCATTCTTTAAGTCATCAAAGGTAAGTAAACTCGCACTAAGGACACGCCAAAATAGTGGCGATAAGTCCCCTCTTTGAGGAGTGGCTTGTGAGACGCCACGGCGTCCTTACCTTCTGTCAGTCGCAGGTCCTCACTGTCACGGTTGTTTCGGGAGGTTCCTGCACCGAATCGTGCAGGAGGTAACGCCCGGGTGCTACCATTGCGAGGATCGACTGGAGGACACGGTGGAGCACTCTGTGGAGGCGTGCCCCGCTTGGGCCGAGCACCGCCGTTTCCTCGAGGCGGTTTCAGTAAGAAAGTCCGTGAGCCCATGACATCGTATGATTTCGGCTGTAAAGGTTAGAAAGCTGGAAAGATTGTTGTTGATGTAAACAGTGCTCCAATAAAATAGAAAGATTTGTCATCGCCAAATACTTTAGAATATCTGAACAAACGCGGTATCCAATCATCCCCAAAAGCTTTGAAGTCAAGCTGAGCTTTTTTCTGATCCATTAACCTACATCATTACTTTACCTTTTACCATCCTATTTAACAGTTAATCAGCCGCCCTCCGGATCGATGATCGATGTGATTACGTTCATCTGCGCGTGCGCACGCGACTAGGGAGATCTCACCTTTGTGAGGGGAGTATGTTCGATGTTTTATCTGCATTCGCTATGGATTAATGGGCGATGATTCGTTTAGGTGAGTGTAAATGCGTTTTCATGGTGAGATGGGTGAAGTGTGAGTCATCTGCGTGTACGCACGTCGGCCAATCAATCTAAACTACCAACTTAAGCTGATCTCTCATTGCACGGGAAGCTCATACAAAGCGAGGTACGAGTTCGTCAGTAAAGCTAGACCAAATACATATTTAATTATTGTTGAAATAGCAAGCGTCAAAGAGTCTTTCAGAAATCGATTAATAGGACCCTGCAGGCGCCACAACTCTTCTCTGAAAATTCTACTTTTCGATAGCAAATAAGATTTGTGCTATTCGTAGGCGCTTCTGATCCATTTACTTCTAGTGGTCAGGCGAATCGGTGGGATAATAATAATCCCTGTATTTTAGAATGCAGAACCAATCGAATTCCAGTGTCTTCAGTTGAATATGATGTAATGTAACGTAAGAGGTGCTCCACCAGCCCCTATTTAGTATTAAAAAAATAGCACAAAACATAAAATCACGCCTGTAATCCCAGAGGTGTACCCAATAGTACATCCGACGCCATGTCGCCGGTTATGTATAAGTCCCATGTAATAGAGGGCGAGCCTATTGCCATCAATCGGGCCCAAATCCAGATTCCGTGGCTTCTACTCAGAAATTCGTGATTGAAAAACCCAATAACAATTTGCCCGATCCGGGAATTGAACCCATGACCAGCTCATGCTCAGCAGTCGTGCTTGCGAACAATAGATCAACGAGGCAGTCTCGGAATATTATTTCGTAAAAAAATCATCTAATTTAGACAGTGTTATAGTATCCTTTGTAAATACAATATAAAGTTATGTACTATATATGACGACCCGAATGGCGCAGCGGTAGTGAAGCTGCCTTACGTTCTTAGGGTCCCGGGTTCGAATCCCGGTCGGAGCAAATGTTTGTGTGATGAGCATGGGCATTTGTTTCCGAGTCATGGATGTTTATACGTATATTAAGTATGTATTTACAAACAAAAAGTATCTATGTAGTATATCAACTATCTAGTGTCCACGACACAAGCCTTGTTGCTTAGTGTGGCACTGGATGGCGCTGTGTGTAATGTCCAGCGATATTTATTTATTATTTATTATTTATAGTTCTACTCTTACCTACATCAACACGCCAGTACCATCCACGCGGTCCCATCGATGTAATATTTCATTACCGCTGATTAGAGCTGGGTATCACGGCACACAGGCCCCATCCCCATCAATTTGCTCATTCGCTCGGTCGCCAGCACAATCAGTAAATTGGTCTGCATCAACAAAAACACGCGGGACGAACGAGGGGCATACTATGGGTTCTCGATTCTAGGGGATGCGAGTTTGGTGTGCTTATGCCATGAGTGTAGCTTAGAAAACACCTTATTTAAGTTTTCTGCACTTGTAAGTGCATGATGCAAATGCAGAAAACTTAAATAGGGTCTCTGTTTCTTGAATGAGTTGTGTAATATCAGAGTACTCTGAAATTGAGATACGGGCAGTAGAATGATAAGTGGGTACACAAGGTGCTAGAAGACGACATGCGGTGACGATCTCTAAATAACTTGGGACGATAATGATTAGACCACTTTCCCTGAGCCACTATATATGACGCCTGAGAACATAGATTCTGGTTTCTAACTCTCCAGTTAGTCCTCTAAAGAATATATTAGTGGGGATGACCAGAAAAAGACATTCTACTAATCCTACTTCCTGTAATATTTTAAATGCAAAAGTTTATGAGGATGTACGGATGTTTGTTATTCTTTCACGTGAAAACTGCTGACCGGATTTCTATAAAATTTGGCACACCGATAGTTTATAACCTGCATTAATACAAAGGATTTTTATTCCGGTAGTACGATCCCGTGGAATACTTACCGAACTACACGCGGGCGAAGCCGCGAGTATAAGCTAGTAATACAACAGCAAATTGAACTTCTCACTCACGCCAGGCCACGTTTGAATAAACTCGACGTGTTCTCGCCCTATCAACCCAAACGCATAGTAATGGTGGTATTAGTGCGCAAACTGTAACTGGACACGCGAGTGGCGTGAGATCGTATCGCATCCCCAGCACCCCAGCCCAGCGGTGGGATAAACTTCCCGACAGGAAATTTAAACAAAAAAATAGATGAAGTCATTAATTACGTTCCGTTAATTTGATTGATTAATTGACTTTGATCCGGATAATTTAAAATACATATGTCTATAGAATGCAACAGGACGATGGGCCAGAGTCGTCACGTATTGGGTGCCAGAAGACGGTCGTCATCGCCGAGAGATGCCTAAAAGACGCTGGCGTGACGCCTTAGAAGCGTTTGTGACAGATTGGCCGGAGAAAACCCCACAGAGAGAAGAGTGGAAGGCTATGGGGGAGGCTTTTGCCCAGCCGTGGGACAGTAAAAATGCAAAGCAGATGTGAGTGAATACGCTGGGCGTCCTAGAGGAACACACTCTGACGTCATTGTAGATGACCTTTTGTAAAGGTCAGGTGTGATGTGACAGAAACAAAAGGAGTATGCAAAGATCGTTGTTGGTAGGGTACTGTTATTTCTGCCTACCCCCATGGGAACCATGTGTGAGTTTGTGTATGTTTACCTACAGTTGCTATGATTTTGCGATGGAAATATGTGAAAAGAGATTTGAATCGAATGTTTGTAAATGCAATAGTCTACGGCTTCATATAAAATTATTAACGTAGATCTACGCGAAACACATTGGCTTTTTAATTGCGTCTGGAATTACGGCATACGAGGGTTAAGTAATGGAGTTGAGATTTGTAATGGCATGGGCCTAATTCAATCAGAAAACCTATATGGCCTATGTAATTTATCTCGCCTTATATCTCAGAAACCTGAACAAAGACAGATAAAATTGGAAATATTGAAGCTTTGTTTACGTCACACTTTAAGGAAAAAGAAAATTTGATTCAAATTTTCTTACGTTCTTTTGCAATTTACTGGTCAGTGTCAGACTGTATTTTGTACAAAATGTGATTGGATGATACGCTTTCACGTTAATGTACGATGGTACATATAATGGTACTCTGCTAAAAGGAGGAAGATATTAGTCACTGGTAGCGTCAAGTTTATAATAACATTTCAGCCTCAATAAAAGACAATGAAAGAAAACCCAAACAATACAAAGTCTCGAAGAACTTTGTCCAATGACTGATATTAGAATGAATCATCTTTTCACGTCATTGACATCACTCAAATCTCGTCAAATGACATTTGTGACGTCATTAATGTCGCTAAGTAATGACGTAATGATAATTGCGTAAGCAATCAATACATGATGAGTTGGTTATCGTTTTGAATAAGACTTTAATTTGATAGAAATATTTATACGCAGGTATGTTATTGGGCGACTTTTTATCACCCATAAATATGAAATTTTACATGTCATTGTATTATGTACCGTTTCTAGGGTTCCGTACCCAAAGGGTAACCCACGGACCCTATTATTCAGCCTCCGCTGTCCGTCCGTCCGTCTGTCTGTCAGCGGGCTGGATCTCATGATCCGTGATAGGTAGACAGTTGACATTTTCACAGAATGTGTATTTCTGTGACCTCTATAACAACAATTAATGATAATTAATAAAAACAAATGGGGGCTCGCCTACTACGATGGTACGGAACCCTTATTGCACGAGTCCGACTCGCACTTGGCCGGTTTTTTTACCCAAATAAATAACTGTTCTTTCTACGTCATAACATCATTTTCAAACGAAATTAAGACATAACTAAATGACATTAGTGACGTCATCAATGACACTATAGGTAATGGCAGACTGATAATTACGTAGGCAATTGAAATGACGAGGTAGGAATCGTTCTAAATTGGAGGTGATTAAATATTAATTAGATTAGTTGTGACGTCTGATTCCATCACTAAATTAAATAGAAATATTTATATGAGTCTTGATGTTTTTTTTCTATAATTGTTTGGAAAACCTTGGTCATAAAGGAAAAGCCTGAAGATACTCGTATATGTATATAAGGGATGTAACGCATAATTGATTAGGTTGAGTTGCGTAATAATTATTATCTTTTCTGTATCTTAGAAATAGAAGTGAAGGAAAACGTCGTGAGTTCGTGAGGAAACCTGAACCTTACTAATTAATAACTACAATATGATCGCAATTATTTTTAAGAGACGTCATTTTTTTTTTTTGTAAAGTGCCTGTTGAAATCTACAGCGAACAACCGGCCAAGTACGACTCAAACTCGCGCATAAAGGGTTCCGTACTATCTTATAATTCTTTTTTATAATTATTATTTGTTGTTAAAGTGACAACAGAAATACACATTCTGAAAATTTCAACTGTCTAGCTATCACCGTTCATGAAATACAGCCTGGTGACAGACAGACAGACGGACAGTGGCGTCTTCGTAATAGGGTCCCGTTTTTACCCTTTGGGTACGAAACATTAAAAAGCACACAGGTAATAGAAAATTACTGGGTTTGAGCGGGAATTATTTATTAAATGCCTTGGATTGGTCTAGGTTTCATAATCATTAGTATTCATAAAATTACCATCTCCCCAGTCCTCTTAACAAAAACATACTACGCAATTCCCCTGTCCACCCAACTTCCCAGCACCCACGCTAACATATTGACATAACACAAACATACACCTAGTAACAACGGTATAACGATGTTTGCCCACTCTCCCCCGAGATATGACGTGACGTTTTACGGGAATTAAAAACGCTACACCGACCTCCCCTTTAATATCTTGTATTTTGTTGATTAAATCTCTTTGAGAGGGCGTACGGTAATATTTCTGTTTTTATTAACGTTATGTTGAATTACTATGAGCGGAGCTTGTGGCTAAATAAAAATAGCCGTTCGGGTCGATCTTAAGGTTAAACCGTGCTTATTTAGGTTGGTCCGTGGATGGGTGACCACCCATTATATACCGAGTTTCCGCCGCGCCTCGGAAAGCACGTTGCCACAATGTCCCGGCTGTCACAGATCTTTGACAGTTACAACAGGTAGTCAGGTGGCCCGAAAGTCTGACAACCAGTTTCACCAAGGGGTATCGTATTACCTAGTACTAACTATAGTTTGTGCCAGTTAAGATGAGAATAGCGGTCATTGCCCTTTCCCTAATATCTCTTCGTACGAACGAAAACAAATAAACCATGCATCGTTTTTCATTAGAAAAAATGATGACAATTCAAAACTTGAACAGGCTTATTTTTGCTTTTCAAAGTTAAGAAGTTTAATAAATGTAGGTGGGTCAATAACCGCTATTCTCATCTTAACTGGCACTAACTATAATTGGGTTGTGGACGTCAGATAGTTGGGAAAAAGGCTAGGCTCATGATGTTGAATTACTATGGAGGCAAAAAAAAAACTGTGTGTGTTTTCAAAATAAGCGCTAGAGGATATAATAGTTCGTATTTAATTCATTTATCTCAGTAGAGTAAATTAGTCTTAGGTGGCTATACTCAGATATAACCAGTTTTACTGCAAGCTAGTCGTAAAGGCGTTACTTTACCAATCTTACATACCCGTTGAGTTTTTACGCCATAACGGTTGAACGTATCATATATACTTTTTGGCCGTGCAGTACCTACGTTTCATCGTTCGATCGTTTCATATTTTCCGACCTCCAAGAGGGCGAAGCCGCAAGCAAAAGCTAGTTTTTGATAAATAATTATCACCAGAAATAAAATAAACATAATATAGAACCAACAAATAAGTATCAAAGTATATCAATCAATACAAGCATAAAATTCACTTCCTGACCACCTGGTAATCAGCGGAACAATGGCACCGAATTTCCGAACGAAATAAAAAATGATCTGTCAAACGGGGAGCTTTCCCGCCAATTTGGCGGCGGTTCGCGCCCTCGCCACTTAGGGTTGCCATTTGGTGAAATAATTATTTATGTATTTTTTAGGGAAAGAATGTTGATTTGATTGTACGATGATAACAGCAGATGTTAGATATATGCGTTAATATTTATTTTGTTGATATATTGATTAATATAATCATATTTATTGGTAAAAAATTAATTAGGTACTTATTTGTGGTTGTTGTCAGTTCTGATTATAGATAAACCACATACTTTCACAAAGAAGGCGTATTTGAAAGTAGTGAGAATATTAAAGAATGATTATGTGATAATTCTTTACAGAAGTACTTTCAATACTTACGCAAAAATATCATAATCCCATTCTATGATAGAAACATAAATAAATAAATAAACAATAAGCTTAATAAAAGTACACACTTCTTAGATACATAGCAATTGATCAATATTAATTTCATCACAATATCAATAAGTTCATAATAATATCATTATAGTACGCCGTATGGCATAAAATCTAATCTCATAAAGCTCTGTTTACCCTCCGCATTCGGCACGCCCTCGCATCGAGATTAATAGGGCTGTGTTTAGACCGCCGTCACCATGACAGCAGCGGGGTGATTGTCAATCTGCCTACCCGCCCCCTGACGGCGCCTAAATACCACATCTCAGGGGGAACGTTAACTTATCTGGCAACACTGACATTTAGAGATGGTGAAAGGTTAATTGACTTTTTATTATTGTGATTTTTTTTATTGCTTACTTTTCATCTTGGTGAGATTCTTCGTAATCTAATAAATTAATGAGAATAGTACAGGGATCGGCAACCTGAGGCTCGCGAGCCACATGCGGCTATTTGAATGTGATGCTGCGGTTCTTTAGTTCCATTAAAGTCTGATTTATTTGAATTGGACAGTTAACATTGATTTAGACTTTTACGACTCCGTTCAGCGAAACCTCGCTAGTTTAATGGGGTGGGCAACTGGTGAAACTACTGGCGCTAGCATCGCATCCAAACATCGTCATTGGTTGAAAATCTGTCAACGTAATTTTATATTTCAAAATAATTTGACCTCATTGGTCAGATTGGGTCTAAGCTATGGATGCGCCATCTACAATCAGCTTTGACCAGCCTTCCCCATTTTTATCCGGCGAAAATTTCGCCGGCTTATTTAGGCAAATATTATTTAATTTATAAAAAAAATAAATTGTTGTGAAAAATTACTACTTATTTATAAATAAATAGATATTTTTCTTATGAAATAATAGATTAGTTTTTTTTTTATCAAAAAACTTTATTTATGCAAGTACAATTTATTATTGGCAAGAAAAAAAAATGTCGCTCTATAAAACCTTTGAAATTTTGTAAATTGTAATTTTTGACTCTTCCAACTCAAAAGGTGGTCGCGCCGGCGACCGACTGTACTATTCCAGGGGGAATAGTACAGTCGGTCGCCGGCGCGTCAAGTTACCTAAAAATGAAATATTTTCGATTCCATTTTGAACTTCACTGTCAGCATTTTATCGTTTAAAATCATTTGGAGAACTTCGACACTTTGTGGTAACTATAGATGTGCTGGCGTATATATTATTTTGTAAACTTTGTTGTAAACAAAAACATATCAAACTTTTTATACCAAAATAGAAAAGTAAGCTAAAGATCATAGAGAAGTAAACTTTTCCCTCTTGTTAATGTTTGATAGAAAACGTCCATCAAAATAATGTAACGACGCAAAATTCATAGTTAAAAATTCCTATCATCACAGATTTCCGCTACAGATTTATACAAAATGACTACAAGATCCCGGAGCGAGCCACCTGAACCAAAATCTATGGCGCTAATGAAGCAGAATATACCTGTAATGTTGACAGACTTGGCTATCTTCGACAATGGATACGCCTTATTGAAAGAACGATTCAAACGGGAGATGATGAAAGTAGACCAGCAAATGAAAAAGTTCAGGTAAGTAGCATAAGAGTGTGGAGCTTGGCACAGGCAAAGAGAGGCCAGGCCTATTACCCAGCAGTGGGTGATGATGATGATAAGTAGCATAATCACCAGGATCAGTGTCTTCTGGCGAATTGCGGACACTCGCAGGCCTAATTAGTAGGTATTACGAGTATAAATAAGTCGATCGCGGTGGCCACAAACTTGGAATAATTTGATTACTACTTCGAAAACTAGATACAAACTACTAAAATATAACATAACATCATCCCCCAAGGGTTAAGCAGAGATTTACTAGTATAACTACATTTCGCCAGAATCCTAAGTAATAATTGGCGAGTCTACCAAAAGGTGTATAGGAGGAAATAGAATATAAAACGTCACAATATCTAAGATTGACTACTCGACAATGCTAAGAAGCTTCAAGAGTAGGGGTAGGCTAAAACTATGAATGGACGGAGATAGATGATCATAAGATTCGAAAGGACCACTGAAATGACGACTAACAGAAAAATATGGCAGAAGACATGCTGCGATAACCCCAGATAAATGAGGATAAAAGAGCAGGCGGTAGACCGATGACCTGGTGAGGTTGTAGGGATCCGCTAGATACAAGACGTACGGGACCGGTCAATGTGGCGACAATTGAGGAAGGCCTATGTCCAGCAGTGGACGTCTTTCGGCTGAAATGATGATGACGATGAAGGGCAGGCGAATGTTTATACAAAACATATAATACAGGGCAGTGGGTTGGGCACATTGCTCGCAGAACACATGGCCGATGGGGCCGAAAAGTACTGGAGTGGCGACCGCGAATCGGAAGACCTTGCGTTGGAAGGCCTCCCACTAGATGGACCGATGACCTGGTGAAGGTTGCGGGAATCCGTTGGATGCGAGTCGCACGGGACTGGTCAATGTGGCGACACTTGGAGGAGGCCTATGTCCAGCAGTGGACGTCTTTCGGCTGAAATGATGATGATGATAATACAGGGTATAAACAGACTCTTAAGAAGCCGTTAACCAAGCAGCACATCGCTGTACATCAAACAAGTAACCGTAGAAAGAAAAAAAAAAATACTGGGATATACTTTTATTTTTGAGGTGACATATCACGTTTTACGGTAAAGCTCAATCTCTCGCTCTCAAACTCTCTCTCACTCTTCTTACATTAAAAACATGTATTAATAAAACAAAAACTTGTGAAAACTTTGACCCCCAATATCTCCGTAACTAGAAGGTTCCCAGGTATGGTGTAGAACAAAAAAATTATCGCAACGATGGGGAGAACAAGTGCCTTTCGTCTTCGTTAACAGTCTTTTTCCCTTTATTTGTGACTGTTCTCGGCAAGTATTTCCAACTACATCATCAAATACTCGCCAAAGGTTTGATTAAACATGAATTTATTTTTTCCCTCCCAGTTCTGACCTCATGAACATCTACGGCGAGACTTCCATCGTTCAGACAAACATCGGGAACACCGCGCCACACGACGGGAACTCCACGTCCGTTTGGGAGGTCCTCAGAACATCCCCACTGCTGGTAGGCGAAGGGCAAAAGAAGTTCTTGAAGCTGCAGTTTGATGTCAGCCAGTTTGACCCTGCAGAGGTACACCATCCATCTATAGCTATTTATTTTCATACTAGTCGAGCTTCGTCCGCGTGGAAATGGGTTTTGATTTTTTTGCACGGAACCCTAATCCTTTTTAACAATGAAAGTAGCCTAAGTTACTCCTTATTACATCAGCTATCTGCCAGTGAAGTCAAGGCAAAATTAGTCCAGCCCTTTCGGAGATTGGCCGGAACATACAGAAAGACAAAATTGAAAATACAATGGTTTTTTGTTATAAACGCCGCATATACTTTCATATTATGCATTCAGTTAAAAGCTGTTTTCTGTGTGTGTACTTTTTTGTATAGATGTCAAGGGTCTAAATAAAGGTGATCCAGGGTTAAAGATGATGACTGTTTACGATGTTGGACCCTTTGAGTAATATGTTCAGTTTGGGTCGGCTTCCAGTGTAAGCGTATGAAGCTGAATACCAATAATCAACAATTTTCTATTCCTGCAGATAAACGTAAAGCTTCTAGACGATACGCTGATCGTCACCGCTAGTCACGAAGAGAAGACGGCGGACACCACGGTCTATCTGGAGTACAACAGGTTTACAGTTTTTTGTGAATACAGGGTGTAAACGGACCCGTCACGATCACGAAGCCGTCAACCAAGCATTCTGTACATCAAACTAAGTAACTATGCGCGAAAATTATTGTTGGGAAACGACTTTTTTCTTTGGGGAGGAAAAATTACGTTTTGCGGTAGGACTCAATGTAACGCACTTAAAACATTGTGCTGATGGATGGATTGAATAGTACGGGGGAGTTGGAGATGTTTAAGCTAAAGTACTTGCATTAAAAACATGTATTTAAAAAAAACTTGTAAAAAGTTGGATCTTTGACACCCAATATCTCCGTAACTAAAAGGTTCCCAGGTATGGTGTAGAACAAAATAATGATCGCAATTGACGGAGAGAACAAGTACCATTCAGCTTCGTTAAGGGTCTTTTTACACCCTTTATTGTGTGTCTTGGAAATGAGGCCGTGACGTCTGACAGGGGAGAATGGAAGAAGAGATCGTGTTGCACCGAACCCAAGTAGAATGGGATAAGGTCAGAAAAATAAAAAAATGTAAGGTAAATAAATAAATATCGCTGGACATCACACACAGCGCCATCTAGTGCCACACTAAGCAACGAGGCTTGTGTCGTGGACACCGGATAGTTGATATACTACATAGATACTTTTTTGTAAATACATATAAAAATCCATGACTCGGAAAGAAATTAATGTCCATGCTCATCACACAAAAATTGGCTCCTACCGCAATTCGAACCCGGGACCCTAAGAACGTAAGGCAGCCTCACTATCGCTGCGCCATTTGGGTCGCCCGATGATGTTGATGATGGTGTGTGCCTTGCATCATTAGGTTGAAATGTTTCTACCGGTGGGACACAGGCCTCCTCTCTATGAGAGGTAGTGTGCCTTAGGACCAGTTGCACCAAGTGTGGGTAGGTGTTTGTGACATGTCTAGATTTTTTGGTTCTACGACTTGGAGATTTCTTCACGATGCTTTCTTTCATCTTTTTGAGAGCAGTGCTGGCTATGAGATTTACACAGAGTACTGTCCTGCTTAGCTATTCACAACGCTTTGATTCGATTTTCGATTCGGAAAGTCATGTCTATCTCGCTCGATTTCGTAATGTGAAAAAAAGATAGACATACGACTTTCCGAATCGAAAATCGAATCGTAGCGTTGTGAATAAGAGGCCAGGTTTGAAATCGCCACCTAAAAATCGGGAGGTAGGGTCGTTGTGTGCCTTAGGACCAGTTACCAGCACAGTGGAGAGGTACTGAGCGGAGAGGAGACATGTTGGAATCGCCTAATCACATTGGTGGATAACGTCATCGCGTCTCTTGTCTCTCCTCTTCAGAATCTTGCATATCTCCTGTCCGTTCCGCTCTTTTCTGCTTTTGTGGCAACTGGTCCTTAACACGGGTCAAATAAATTTCTTCTACCTTTCTTTCCTTCTCCAGACAGTTCAAGCTGCCTCCAGACATGGACCCCGAGCTGCTGAACTCCACACTGTCCCGGGACGGGGTGCTGACGGTAGAAGCACCCGTAACCATACCCATGCCGCCTTCTGATGACACGAACTCGTATTTCTCTGAGGGTTAATGATAACAATTATACAATAATAAAATTGATCTGGGAAACCGGTTTTTTTGTTTTAATCGCTAATCCTTTAAATTAAAGGATTGATAATATTTTTAAAAGATTTGTCTACGATCGCATTCGATCGAGAGAAGTCGAAAAAGGGAAGGGATGCCTGAGTTGCCAGGTGGAGATGGCGGGAAAATTCAAACTCAAACTTAAACTCAAAGCATTTATTTCAATTAGACCATTACGGCACTTTTGAATGTCAAAAATACAAAAAAAAAAACAAAGCTACAGTCCCAGACACAAGACATAATAACTTGAGAAAGTACTGTAGTTGCCCATTCCCTAGCGTAGATCTCTATGGAGAAGAACGGACAAGAAACTCCATAGACACTCTTTTAAATCAAAATATAGTTACAAAATTTTGGTTACATCATTCATGTTGAGATTATAGATATGTGTGGGAACGATGTAGAAAGACGTGCACATTATGAGCGTCCAGAGTAAAACATTAAATCATCAAATTAAAAATAAAGTAATTAAAATGAACCGTGGCAGCTAAGACATGACCAGTCCCAACTGACAGCGCCCGATCACGAACAAGACGCGTGTATCGGCGCCATTCAACTCAACCATATTGAAGAGAACTAAATGACCCGACACACCCGCCACCATCAGCGAGACATTTGAGTGAGCATGACTTTCTCTCAGCCGCCAAGGCATATTCAATCAATGAAAGATAACTAAATGCAAATGGTAGCTTAACAATACATGGTCCTCACACATGTGCTATGCAATTATACAATACTAGGAGATGGAATCTATACAAAGCAAAGATAATTTTACAATCTTCTGCAGCTAGCACAATAATTTGCCCAATTAGTTTTCCCCTATGGTTGTGGAGCAGGACCAGCATTGAGCCAAGCATTTTTATAATCAATGTAATCCACCAACTTATAATATGCTTGCCTACATAGTGTGCGTTTTATACAAGATTTAAATTTCCTCTCATTCAGTTGTTGAATGTGGGGAGGTATTTTATTGTAACATTTTAAACAGTACCCCATGAAAGATGAATCTACTTTAGCAAGCCTGAAACCTGGCTGAACTAGTTGGTCCCTATTTCTAGTAGTATAGTGGTGTCTGTCACCTCTTTTACTGAATAAATGCAGATTTTTCCTAACGTACATGATATTTTCATAGATGTATTGACAAGGTACTGTCATGATATTAATTTCCTTAAACAGTTCTCTTAGAGAATCGCGTCTACGTAATTCATAAATGGCTCTGATAGCCCTTTTCTGCAGAATAAATATAGACTCGATGTCTGCAGCGCGTCCCCATAGTAAAATACCGTATGACATTACTTATAACATTAAACTTATAACATCCGTTATCTGTCACAATCGGTCCTGTGATCCTGTCGTTTCGGAAATTAGCCAGAACAAACAGAAAGACAGTTAATCATTTTTAGGGTTCCTTACCTCAAAAGGTAAAAAAGGAACCCTTATAAGATGACTTTCTTGACCGTCTGTCCGTCCGTCTGTCACCACCGATTTTCTCAGGAACGGGTGGACCTAGCAAGTTGAAATTTATACCAGATACTGAGGTCTATAGTCCCTATTAGGTGCATAAAAATCAAGGTCCTGAGTCAACACGATAAAAAGATATGGGCAAATTTAGATTTTTGCGAAAACTTGTAAGTACCAAAATTTGCCTTAATTTTCAACGTTTTTAATTTTTTGGTCTTTTCCCTTTACTTATGTTAGACCTTGCTTTTAACCAAAATTGACAATTCTAGATCTTGAGATTGTAGTTTTGGGTCGAAAACCTAGTAAGTTCCCGTTGACCTAGAATCAAGAAATTTGGCGAAAACCAAGGTGCACAGTAGTACTGTAAAGGGAAAAATCCGAAAATCATTTTGTGAGACACATTAGTCATTATGAAAAAGTGGTCATATTGTTAAAGTGGTATTTTTGGTAAAGTAGACTCTATGTGCCTAAAGGTATGTTGTTAAATAAAAAAAAGAGCGATTTTATTATTACAAACTTATAATTTGCGGTCGGTGCAATAGCCGTTTCAAGGGATCGAACAGCAAATTTAAGTTTGTCCTTTAAAAAGTTTGCACGGAACACTCGGAGCGCGAGTCCGACTCGCTTTTGCCCGGCTTTTTTTTGTTACAAAGTACCGTATATCCTACATTCATATGGATTTAGTAAAAAGCTGCTCATTTGAAATTACAAACAGACACTTCAATTTTATTAATTTGTATAGATGAAAACTTGAAAAGCTTTTCTTGAAAAGATCGCTTTTAGCGATAAGATTGCCCATTGTGTCATAAAACACACCCCTTAATTAATAAGACAACACATACACGTAAAGCCAACTATGTCTTGGCCGTGATTGGGTTCATTAGATAATTAAATATAAATAAATAAATATCGCTGGACATTAACACACAGCGCCATCTAGTGCTACACTAAGCAACGAGGCTTGTGTCGTGGACACCAGATAGTTGATATACTACATAGATACTTTTTGTTTGTAAATACATACTTATTGTACATATAAACATCCATGACTCGGAAACAAATGTCCATGCTCATCACACAAACATTTGCTCCAACCGGGATTCGAACCCGGGACCCTTAGAATGTAAGGCAGCCTCACTACCGCTACGCCATTCGGGTCGTCAATTAAGTACGCCTTTTCGTAAACATCATGTATTTCTAACTAGTCATCACCCAAAGAAAACCCTTAGCTAGCTACTCCAACCCCTGTTATAATAGTTCATAAAATCGTTAGGACAAACACCCAGGACATGTCTCTATCTAGTGAGCGTCCTATTTGCGTAAACATCGCAACTACTAGCGCCTCATGTCATAGCAAATAGGAGCAAGCCCAACTATTTAGGTATGTACTTACATACCATCACATCACGCCTGTAATCCCCGAAGCGTTAGCCACAGAGACCCTACTCTCTAACGTTTCGTCCGAATATTCGGATCTATCCGTCTCTCTCACTCGCACTCATCTGCAGACGTGCGCGAGAGGGAGGGATAGATCCGAATATTCGGACGAAACGTTAGAGAATCAGGTGTTTGGTGTCCTCAGGTGTTCCTAATCCACATTACGCCATTTATGTTTAAGTCGCATGTAATATGGGGCGAGCCTATTGTCATCAACCGGGTATAAATCCAGACTCCGTGGTTGCTACCGAGAAATTCCTGATGGAAAAATACAATAACACTTTGACCGATCTGGGAATCGAATTCAAGTACTCATGCTCAGCAGTCGCGCTTGCGACCACAAGACCAACGAGGCAGTCTGTACTTACCTTTTTGATGTGAAACATCTATAGGGCGCGGGTAAACCAAAAAAACAAATGTAAAATTGGCGAGCGTCGCGATCGAACCCGTCCCGAAAAATCCCGAACATTCCCGACCTATAAGATAAGCGTAAGATCTACATATTCGCCACTATTTAGAACAAGCCAGCTGGTGTCGGGGCACAGAGCGCTGGGTTACCATCTCGTGACTTTGAGTTCGATTCCAGCATAAGGATTTCCTTTTAGTGAATCGAGTCATTTTGTTTTTATTTAATTTTGTATTTGTTTTTTTTTAATTCAATTTTTTTAACATATTACTTGTACAAAATAATTTTGATGTTTCACATCTGCCAGGCGTACCGCGACGGCTCACTTTTTTATATTCAATGGGCCTACTCTTGACCTTATTCTTGTCCTGACTCCTGAGGACAGAGATGAGGTCGACGATGGACAAGCTAACCCAAAAGAAGCCTATTAACTCGCGACTTAAATAGATTCGGGTCATAAGAACTCGGGAACACCGACGCAGGCAGGGCATTCCACTCTTTGGCTATGCGCATAAAAAAGATGTAGCAAAGCACTTCGTGCGATGTGTGGAACATCGACAAGGATTACTGAACATACTCGTATATATGTAATTTCATTACTCACATTAAAATGAGATCAGATTTAAAGATATTGTAGTTAATAACACAGTAAACTTAATTCGTCCTCGTGCGAGTTGAATCATCCAAGATTACGTCTGGACCTTAAAAGAGACTCTTCTCAGAGTAGTCAAGTACAAAACACCAGCCTCATCTAGTTTTTAACAGATTTCTGATTACAAAAAATACGTGTAAAAGTGTTCGTAAAAACCTTTATGCAAAATAAATATCATTTATCATCACTCGGCGACGACACGACATGTACTACATATTATCTACATAAAAACTCACGCCCTATCCCCATGTGGGGTAGGTAGAGACTAAAGTACGCCACCTACTGTGATCCTCACATACTTCTTTAGTTTCCTCTACGATCTGAGGCGACACATTTCCATTATAAAGTCTGGCTAGACAGAAGCATCAGTTCAGAATCATTTGATGTCTTCAAAATTTTCGCCATGTCCTCACATTGCATAAATGTCTACCAGAACATACAGGATGTAAACAACCTCATCACGAAGCCGTCAACAAGCATTATGTACATCAAACTAAGTAACTTTATGCAAAAATTATTGATGGCCGACTTTTTTTTTTGAGATTAAAAATCCGGTGGGAAAATCATGTTTTGTGGTAGAACTCGTAACGCGCTGAAAACATTGTGCTGATGAATGGATTGAATAGTACGGGGGTCGGGGTGGTGTTTAAAGTAAAAATTTCACAATAAAAACTTGTATTAAAAAAAAAAAACTTGTAAAAATATCGGAAGTTTGACCCCCAGGTATGGTGTGTAACAAAAAAATGATCGCAATGACGGGGAGAACAAGTGCCTTTAGGCTTCGTTACGAGGTTTTCACACCCTTTATATATCATACTAAAATTAATTGAAAACCAGGTCACCAGTTCAAACTGAGATAACGTTCTAGATCTGTGTCCTCAAGACCTGTTCCTAGACCTGTCTGAAGAACAAAATCTTAAAAAATAAGTATGCCCACAAAAATCCGAGCTATTCTTACCGATACGAGCCTAATTATTCATCATCTGCCTAGCCTTTTCCCAACTATGTTGGGATCAGCGTCCAGTCTAACCGGGATGCAGCTGAATACCAGTATTTTACATGGAGCGACTGCCTATCTGACCTCCACAACCCAGTTTTTACTGGGTAAAAAGATACGTCTTAAGACTGGTGGTCAGCCTTAAGGGCCTCGTGACTACCAGTATCGACTATACGATACCAGCCCATTATTAAACATAATATATTTATTAAACATAATATATTTCCATGAGACCATCATCTACTATCCTTTCTCTCTGTATTTCTGTGCCCCTAGTACCTATCTACTCAGCTTGCTAATGTACTCGTGTGCTATATGACAAGTATATGACATCGTGACGTGGCCGCACCAGATAAACGCCGACCTCAAACACGCACACTAGCAAATTGTGATGAATAAGGTGAGGGGGACACCAAGAATTAATTATATTGCTCTAAGATTTATAATAGGCTTGTGTCCTGACAAAATCTAACTAGTCCGTCAGTTAGATTATCAAAAAATATTTGACACGTATTTTTTCTTTTGTTTCGTAAACCAAAATTGACGAAGATACGTAGCTTTTAAAATTCTCAATACGTCAGGCCGTGCTATAATTTTTAGTGCGTTGTGACGTCACGAGCCCCCCCACTCTCGAGTTTTGATGCGTTTTATCTTTGTCAATATTCATTGATTTACAAAAACAAAAAATACGTGTCCATTATTTTCCAATACTCTAACTGACGGACTAAATAGTTTCGCAATTTATTGATGGTGAAAACTAGCCTATTGTTCGCATCCTATTGGTTATTGTTTAAAGAAAATGATGTTGCATCAGTGGTGTTGTAAGCTTATTACAGAGCTGCCAATTGAAATCGCAACTTTTAGAGCAGATGTTCATTGCATTCTGATATTTGTTCTGTTTGGCCTATGTATATCTTGACCAGTGAATAAGCGGATGATAAAGGAGTCTGCCCAATACACCGTACCATACTATTTTATTTTTGCTACACCGTACCGTACATATTCTTTGATTTTTCTATGAATCAAGTGACAGGTAGGTTAGGTTACGCGGATAGGATATTTCAAAGGTAACTTTGTTTATAGAAACACCGATAGCTACGAGACGTAGGCTTATTAACTGACAGTTAAACGTAAGTAAGTTATAGAAAACAACCTTAAACCGTTCGGTCACCAACCGACACAACCGACACCGTCCTTCACTTACGGCCGGCGTTTCGTCGTTTAAGTATTCTGTATTTCAGTTGCGGTCCCCATTTCAGTGACGGTGGAAATGCATTATCAGTAACCGGTCTAGAAAAAATAACCGATATATTCAAAGCAGGTCTTTTGGTCACTCTACCTTTATTCAGTTTTGGACGAAATTATTTTACCAAAGGCATTGGCATTAGTTTCTTCCGTGCCTCGGAAAGTACGTTAAACAGTTGGTCCCGGTTATCAATTATAGATCTTTGGCAGTCGTTACAGGTAGTCAGTGGCCCAAAAAGTCTGACAACCAATCTTACCTAGGGGTATCGTATTACCCAGTTCTAACTGGGTTGTAGAGGTCAAATAGGCAGTCGCTCCATGTAAAATACTGGTATTCAGCTGTATCCGGTTAGACTGGAAGCCGACCCCAACATAGTTTAGAAAAGGCTAGGCAGATGATAAATGATGACCCACCAAAGGCATTGGGTATTATCTCCTAAATAAGTTCACCTTCTAGATAACTAATAACGATCCCATTGTATCCTCGCCCCAACCAGGTCACCTGTACAATCACACGGTTGTATGTGTGCGGCCGTGTGGATGGCTGGCGTGTTGATGCGGCGCGTTGCCATGGCAACCGCCTTGGCTTCCCAGAAGACGATGTGCTGTATTACGGCGGTAGGTGGGTAGATTGTTGCGGATCGCTCAGTGGGGTGGGTAGAGTGGCGGGTGTTTCGGTCAAAGTGTAGGTTGTCAGGTTCTTCTTTGTTTGTGTTTTAATAGCTCTGTTGCTTTGGGAGTATCTTAGAGAGGATTACACGTTTCTAAACTCATAATTGATTCTGGATGCTTTGATAGTGACCTCAGAAACACATTCCAACTTTGAATACGTTGACTAGGAATACATAACTCATCATGCCTGTAATTCCCGAAGGATTAGGCAGAGGTGTACTTAATTGTACACCCAAACTTCGCCATTTATGTTTAAGTCCCATGTAATAGTGGGCGACCCCATTGTCATCAACCGGGCGCAAATCCAGACTCCGGGGCTGCTACATCAAATACATCACTTAAAAATATTGTCATAAGTACTCGATTCGGGACGCTTTGAAAGTGACTTTAAAAACACGTTGCAAATTGATATGTTGACTAGGAAAACGGATTATTTTCTGGAGCTACTAGGCAAAATGTGTCATGTACTATTCGCGTGATGATATTGATATAGCGCTCCAAGTCCAACTTCCAACTAGCCGGCTAATCTTTAACGAGTACCATACCGTGAATAAAGACTCTCGTATGGCTCATGCTGAAACGATATCTCGTGTCTGTTGAGTTTGTCATAGAGGTCTACGAATCTCGTAAGATGTAGGTTTTTACATTTTTAACATCGCATTTGAGTCTGGCGTGAATTTAAAGAAGGTAAGTATTTATGCTCGTAAGTGACCTGCCTTGACTATGGCCCATCTCCTGACCTGCTGTTTTTGCAACTCCACCAGCACTTTAAGGGACCTGTCTAAAGCCACGCCCAACGCACCAACGCCGTCGACGTATCTGAGTTCTGGTCGAAACAAATTTAATTAAATAAGTATGGGAATCTTCGACAAGGAGAAGAGAAGACCTACAGAATACTTTTTAGTCGCGTATTTAAAAAAAGCTTTCAGAGGCAAAAAAATCACCTGATCAGCCAGTCTGCTCTAAAAATAATTGCACCGTTTTACTCCTCATAAAAACACTCAATCATGCACAAAATCGATAAAACAAAACTATCACCTGTATCATTACGCTCGTTACGTTAGTTGGTCGCCACACATGTCTGATTTACCTATTGTTGCGCTGATAACTCCCCTCGGTCCATGGCGAATCGGACGTGAAGTCGAACGCACCCCATGAGATGGTAATTAGTTTGTGTGTTGAATGTTTTTGATTTATTGTGGGTTTTGACTTTGTAGCTGTATTGTGTGCGGTTTATTGGGATTATCTTTTTCGCTAGGTGGATATAAAAATGGTTCTTTTACTGGCAGATATCTGATGTTATAAGGAGGAATTTAGACTACTTTTAGAACAAGTGCGAATTGGACTCGCGCACAAAGGATTCCGTACACTACAAAAAATCACGTTTGTTGTATGGGAGCCACTTAAATATTTATGTTATTCTGTTTTTAGTTTAGTTATAGTGGCAACAGAAATGCAACATCTGTGAAATTTTCAACTGTCTAGCTATCACGGTTCATGAGATACAGCCTAGTGACAGACAGACGGACGGACAGTGGAGTCTTAATAATATAGTCCCGTTTTTACCCTTTGGGTACGGAAGCCTAAAAATGAGTAAGGTTCGTTAAAAAGACCTTTCATTAATCTATCCCACCATGATTGATGACACACCAACTCCAATATCCCCAGGTCTCCTCTCAACCTCCACCCCATGACGAAACTTCCAGAACACGCATACATAATCACCATGGCAACGTACTGATTGTACCGAGCTTCCCCTAAAGGAAGGGTTCTCACCGGAAATGAGGTTTTTATCCCCTATCCCCCGGCATCGGAAGTGCGCGGTGAGTTTACGCTACGGGCGACCCTCTTGGCACTAATGTGCCTTAAAAATTATGCGTGAGTGTGGTATGCGAAAAAGGTGTTTTTTTGGGTATTCTGTCTCGTTAAGTCCGGTATTCTAAGTATGAGGTCCTTGGTTCGATTCCCGGGTCGGGTAAAGTGTTATTGGGTTTTTCCATCAGGAATTTCTCAGTAACAGTCATGAAGTCTGCATTTGTGCCCGGTTGTTGGCAATAGGCTCGCCCCATTTTGACATGGAACTTAAACATATAACTGGTGAAATATACCTACTATTAGGTACACCTCTGCGTAATCATACGGGGATTACAGTCGTGGTGTTTTGTTATTATATTCTTGTTTTAACAGCGTTTAATTGGCTATTGAAAGATTTAATACACACTTCCGTCGTCAATATTTTCACTATAACTCAACTCTGATTTTTTCTCAGACAAGTACTAAAAATCTGGTGAAATTAACTAGAAACAAAGTACCTTTTAATCACTTTTTAGCAGCTGTAAGGGCTCTCTCGCACATTCTGAATTCCTCTCTGAATTCAGAATCGGAATTCATATTACTAATTAAGTAAGCACAGAAATGCATACAAAATCCACACACATTCAGATTTTTTCAGATTATGATTTTCATGTGTGAGGCCGCTTGCTCTGAATTCAGAGTCGGAATTCATAATCTGAATTCAGAATGAGTGAGTCTAGCCTGAGTAGTAGAACTAAGGAGCGAGCGTGTTCGAACTGTGAGGAAGAGCAAGCACCTCCACCAGCACTGCAGCAACATACCACTATGCAATGCAGTATTGTTGAGGTCTGGGGGCCTAGTCTGCTATTACAATAGTGTCACAATGATCTATCATTGATTTCATAAATGTTGAACGATGCCATTGTCGTTTTGTTAAAAGTTCGTAATCTGCTAACTTCATAATGGTCGATCATTTGGCCGGTCAATGGTCTCGTAATAGAATTGTGTTACAATGACATTGTTGTATTGCCATTATTATAAAACCTGTTAATGGAAATGATTTTCGAAAAACTAGAATTAAACTTGAACATCTAATCATGCCAGATTTTATTTATATATTTTTTTACATATTATTTATTAGTGTTCTATGCAATCTGAAGTACCTAGTAAGAAGTTCGTAAATAGCAAAAAACATTAAGTTATGTGTAACGCGGATTAATTTGAAACTATACAATTCAATAATATTTTATCTGTTTAGCTGTCAAAGTCAAATGTGACATTACTGACGTTTTATCTGTTTTTATTTCTAGCGGCCGGTGTTTTGATTTATTTTCATTTATGTGTTATAAATTATCTTTAATATAGAAACTTATACACACATCAACACGGTCTAGGGATATTTTAAAAAAAGCGAATTACTATCAATGTGTTAATTATTTATATGACATGTATGTATTTAAAAGATACGTTATTTAATATTCTACCATTTTTTAATAATGGTTAAGGTATAGATTCAAATTTCAGGATTTTATGGAAAAAAAATGAAGCATAGACGGAAACCGTATATGAATGAACTTTTAATTTGTGAGTAAAAACTGAAAAAAATAGAAAAATCATTTAATTTGTGTTTATAAACTTGAAGTTAGTAGTCTGAGAAAGCGCCCATGATGTTCATAACACATCGGCAACGATTCGGCATGCAGTCAATTCAGTCATACATTTGTCATTGTGTACGAGATTACCATTCTATGCTATTTCTTTCAATGGAGTGTCAGTGGTTGATAATTGGAAAGCCATAATGATGCCATTATATAGTAGATTACCAAACTTGTCAAAATCAACAATTATGAAATCAATGATAGATCATTGTGACACTATTGTAATAGCAGACTAGGCCCCCTGGTTTGTATTATACAATCACCAGTGAAATTACGGGCACGTTGACACTGTGTGAGCACAATACAATGTCACATAGGACACACTGTGGCTGACTTAGGCGCTTAGTATTTAGTACTTAAGGCAGAGGGCAAAGGTCGTTCTGCTTTACATACGATGGACAATCATTTATATCCATTACTTAAATGGCTCGTAGCTAAATAACAGTCGCTCGGGTCGATCTACAGGTTAAGCCGCGCTTGCCTAGGTTGGTTTGTAGCAGGGTGACCACCCATTACAAAGCAAGTTACCTCCGTGCCTCAGAAAGCATGTTAAGGCTGGGGTATCTGCTAAATTAGCAACGCTATTTGTGGTGGTTAGCCGTGTGGTATCCGGCAGAGTAAAATGAAACCAACCCATTACACTCAAGGGTGTCGTATAAGGCGACTAATGTCTGAGGCAGAACACCTTGCGCCTCCGTAGACCAGAGAATGGGCAGCAGCGTTTTCTGTTAGTCTTTCATCACTGCGATCTCCAATCCGCCTGCCAAGCGTGGAGATTACGGCAAATTCCTCCCATCATGGGAGAGGCTTATGTCCAGCAGTGGACGTTATGGGCTGTTGTTGTTGTTTGTTGTGTTTGTGGTGGTTCAAACTTCGTTTGAAATACTGTTAAAATAAAGTTCTTATCAGCTTGCACTACAAATTGGTTGTTACGTCAGTCACTGCGGGCCGAATAGTGCGATATGAGTGGTTTTTATTTAACTGTAGCCTAATAAATTATTAGATCAAAATGCCAATTGTACACTTTGTGAAGAAAAAAGTGACAAATATTTGTGTGAAAATAAAATACTAAAACTTTTTTTTTTTGCACTCTTTTATTTGCACTCGTCAAAGAGGAGTTATACGGAGAAGTAATGTTCCCAGCTGTTATTTGTAGATCTTTGACAGTCGTTACAGGTAGTCAGTGACCTTATTGTAGAGATCAGATAGGCAGTCGCTCCATGTAAAATACTGGCATTCAGCTGCATCCGGTTAGACTGGAAGCCGACCCAAACATGGTTGGGAAAAGTCTAGGCAGATGATGAAGCGCTAAGAGCATGAAGTACTGGGCTCGAATCCCAGATCGGGCTAAGTGTTATTGGGTTTTTTCATCAGGATTTTTTTCAGTAGCAGCCATGGAGTCTGGATTTGTGCTCGGTTAACGGCAATAGACTCGCTCCCTATTACATACTTAGAACTTAAACAAAACTGCCGAAATGTGGGTGGTTACAACTCAACCTTCTTTGATTAGATGCGTGATGTTAAGTATGTGTTTTTTTTTTCAGAAAGACGAATCGCAAATAGAGCCTACCCATAGACGGTAATTTCACTTCACCATAATAAACAGCCCTGTTACTTGCAATTAATGACCCTAATTAATGATAATAAAAGGCTAGGTAGATGATGATGACCTACCTACCTAATAAGAAAAACAATATAACTTCATACAAATATCGAGTACTCCTGCCTTCCAATGACTAACCCCAAACAATCTCAAATTAAACCTGAAAATACCGCCAAGTTTTTCAAATAACCGAGACTATAATACCAGCTCATATAATACATTTGTTCTCGTGTTATTGCTATGGCTCGTGCCGGACTCATAACAAATCGATCACAGATCCTCAATGTGATAATATTTTCATTTTCATCAAGTGTTTATATAAAGAGGCGATACATACATTGTTTGTTATGTATTAAGTGTACTATGTATTGAGTTGGACGAGACCTTAAGTACCTATATTACGTATAGAAGAATGTACTCGTGAAATGGTACCTAGGTGCATGTAAGAAAAATCCCATGACACGGAATAAAAATATTTACATTTTTAGGTCGTGTCATGGAATTTTCTTTTCCCCTTAGACCAAATAAAAAGGTAAAGACGGAACTCTGCGAACAGAAATGTGAGGCCGGTTACGTTAACATATTGTGCATAGTTTAATTGTAGTTTGATGTAAAGGTGTGCGTGACCAGAGCAAGACGTAATTTGACGGGCCTCACTTTGCTGTTCGCAGAGTTCCGTCTTTACCTTTTTATTTGGTCTGAGCTTTTCCCAATGTGAAGTAAATGTTAGATGGCGAGATAATCTGGTCACGCATCACGAAGGTTCAAGGTGGAGCTGGAGGAGAGTTTGGAGAAGAATCCTTAGAAGGATATGGGGAAGGCCTTTGCCCAGCAGTGGGACACACAAGACTACAAAAAAATGTAAAACACTGTCTTGTTATTTTTGTGCTTCAATAAATAATTATTACAAGCAAAGTCGATAATTAGTTTTCAGCAGTCAAAATTTAAATTGGTTAAGATACATGTGATACATACTCTCTCCGAAAAACACAAAAAAAAACAAAAGTTCAATTTGGCAAACGATGCACCAAACACCCTGAGTAAGCACACCAAATCATTAATATTCTTCATTTGCAAATACAACAATATTTTTAAATTTTAACTCTCGTCTTAAGTTTTAAACCTCAATTTATCAACCAGCCAACACAAATTACATTTGATTAAAACTTTCCAATTAATTCCAAAGGTCATCTCTGACATTTAAGTTAAAACTAATTGCGATATACGAGCGAAATATTCTAAATATCCAACATATATACAACAAAATTACCTACAATTCGACAAGCAATTTCTCTACAAAGAATTAAAAAGTTATTATAAACCAACAATAAATAAACCAAATGTCACTATACCAGTAATAATTCAGTAAAAATTACCCTTTCTAGCCAGGTGTAGAGTTGAAGTGAAATCCAATAGTAGATGCGCGTGCGACGGTCACGACTCACGATAAAGTAGTTAAAATAACCGCCTTCTTACAAAATTAACTATTTATATTCTGGACAGGGAGATAGCCGTCTTTTAAAGGTCCTTGGACACTTATACGATGTGTGAAAGAGTGTTATTTGTAAAAGATATTTTAATAAGTAAGTCTAGGGTCATTAATTGCAAGTAACAGGGCTGTTTATTATGGTGAAGTGAAATTACCGTCTATGGGTAGGCTGTATTTGTGATACGTCTTTCAGAAAACAAAAACACAATTAACATCACGCATGTAATCAAAGAAGGGTTAGGTTAAGTTGTAGCCATTAGTACACCCACATTTCGCCAGTTATGTTTAAGTTCTAAGTATGTAATAGGGGGCGAGCCGAGCAGCGGTGGCCCAGTGGTGGCGGCCCCGACTTACGAACAGTAAGTCGTGGGTTCGAACCCAGACAGGCGCATTACTTTGTGTAATTTATTTCATCACCACTGCTCTCAAAAACGGCGAAGGAAAACATCGTGAGGAAACCGGCATGTCCTAGAACCAACAATTCGAAGACACGTGACATCTACCAATCCGCACTGGGCCCGCGTGGTGGATTATAGCCCATACGCAAAATACGCGCTTTGACGTGGAGTTGCGGACACCAGCCCATTATACAATATACAATAGGGGTCTAGCCTATTGCCATTAACCGAGCACAAATCCAGACTCCATGGCTGCTACTGAAAAAAATCCTGATGAAAAAACCCAATAACACTAAGCCCGATCTGGGATTCGAGCCCAGTACTTCATGCTCTTTAGTCGCGCTTCATCATCTGCCTAGACTTTTCCCAACCATGTTTGGGTCGGCTTCCAGTCTAACCGGATGCAGCTGAATACCAGTATTTTACATGAAGCGACTGCCTATCAGTATTCTGACTTCCACAACCCAGTGAGTACTGGGGAATACGATACCTCTTGGTAAGACTGGTAATTGTCAGACTTTCTGGACCACTGACTACCTGTAACGACTGTCAAAGATCTACAAATGACAGCCGGGACCAACGGCTTAACGTGCTTACCGAGGTACGGAGGAAACTCGGTAATATGTAAGGGTGGTCATCCATCCACAGACCAACCTAGGCAAGCACGGCTTAACCTAAAGATCGACCCAAGCGCCTGATATTATTTAGCCACGAGCTCCTTGCTCGCTTGCAGCCACTATATCAACGAGGCAGCCGAAAGTCTGAAAAATGCCAATAAAACAATAAAACTGAACTTTGTTACACCTCTAAACCGCGTTCAAGAACAGCTGTAGGTAATTCTCAATATTCTATCTATACTTAGCAATGGTGACACTGATAACTATTCGCACTTTCTTCAAATAAATAGTTTCCCGCATTTTTTTTTTTTTTTTTCGGATGGGAAATCATCAAATGACTTCTCCCGCTCTGGGCAGAGCAGGAGGGAGTGTCAGACTTTTACTGACTAAAACCCATCCATGTTCCTTCATCGCCCTTTGTGTTCCGGGGCCACGGTATCTCTTGCGAACAGTCCCGCAACCCCGGATTGTTTCGATCTTTCATACAGGAATTCCTGCCTGCTGTCACAACTTCACAAGCAAGATTTTCTTTACTTTGTTAAAGTCCTTTTTAAAGTAAGTTCCTATCAAAACTCCGTACTTTCCAAGATTTGATTTATTGCGAGGTCGTTGCGAGATCTGAAGCGGATTTATTTTTTTTGATTTCCAGACAATAGAAGTAGATAATTCTGGTTACCAGGCGCAATTTCAATTAAGTTATGTTTCAACAGGTTTCGAAGAGATAATTAAAACAATGAAATCGAGAATACGCTATAATAGTCTCAAATCTAATACGAAACTCAACAAAACCATTAATATCCGAAAATTTTGGCAAAAACGCTAAAAATAACGACCTTTTACATTTTGAATATCCCATGGTACAAAATAAAGGGCAGTGTACAACCACCATACGATAGTAAGTAGTATTAATTCGAGTATAAAAAGTATATCGTGACACGTGGGGCACTGGGGGCTCTCCCCCGCCGCCGCCATTTTTTCTCAAAGATGACGCGCTTACGCACCTGTCGTGTAGACCTAGGAATGGTTAGAGGTTGTGGGATAAAGGCATTTTAGTCATCATCATCTGCTTAGGCTTTTCCCAACTATATTAGGGTCGGCTTCCAGTCTGGTCAGATGCAGCTGAATACCAGTATTTTCCATGGAGCGACTGCCTATCTGACCTCCACAACCCAGTTAGTGCTGGCTGGTGTACTGGGCATTTTGGTATACCAGTTAAATATTGTAAAATAATCTTTGACTATATTTTACATATAATAAATAAATGACAGGCAAACACAGACCATTTTCTCAGTAAAGCTAGAGCGAAAACTACAGTCTTGAACGCAGTCCACGGATGGATGCTAAACTTTATAAAATCAATAGTCACAGAAAGGAACTCCAAAAAACTAAATAGAGAACAAAAAGTTATGTTTCAGCTCCGTGTTATAGGAGCGAGCCTATTGCGAACGCTTTATCATTTCAAAAATAACCTAATGCAATTCAGAACAAGCTTCTTGAAATTCTTTAGAAAGGTTGTGTAGATACCGAAATATAACCAGAACAATTTAAAAGTAAAGACCACAGTTGGCTCTTGCATGTAGAGCCACCTCTACACATTCCACAGCCGCGTCTCAGCTGGCTGCGCACGCGACTTCGAACATCCCTTTCTCAGGAGACAGTTGCGAAGAACCGACCGTTACTCAGCACGGGCGATTTATAGCAGCAGAGGTCCACAAGACCCTTCACACTGCGTTCATTATTAAAGAAATTATTGCAATTACTTTAATTGGTACTAGGGTTGATCTACTTGGAGGTATAATCTTTGCATAACTTAGACTTGCAGATGTTTAATGCTGACTTTTTTGGGATGAGTCATCCAAATATTTAAAATACTTTCATTATGATCATCTCTATGTTGCCTTCTGTTGAGAGTTGTATTTCCAGGGCTTAATTAAGGCTGGTAGAATTGAGAGAGAGGTTTTTGGAATAAAAAAACGTGACTTGTTCATCGAGACAATCGAGGTGCTATATTTTTTGAACTGACTGACAGTTGATGTGACATAAAAATGACATTGACACAACATGACAGAATATGAAGTGTTGCAAGACAACAAACATAATTAATACCTTCTTAACCATTTATCCCTAACATCTTAGACACAAGATTATCATCATAATCTTTTTGCCTTCATCTCAATTATTTGTAGATGACGTAGCGGTTCTTTTTTTTTTTCAAACATATCTGTTAGCCGTTTTTTCATAAAATAATATATATTTCGTAACCATTATCTTCGACAGAAAAGCATCAGAGATCATCAAAACTTAAAAGGATCTTCAAAAACTTATTCTACTTTTTAAAGTATTTTAGGGTCTGTACTGATAAAGTTACGTTATCTTTCGCTAACCTTATAACGCTCTTTAATATTAAAACAAAAAGCTTTCACCTCCATACATTTCCAAGGTCCGTCGCAGTCGATTGCGCAGGCGCACAACGAACCATCCCTTTCTTAAAAGACAGTTGCACAGACTCGACCGTTACTCACGATGAGGGCGATTTATACCCGAAGAGGTCCACTAGTTACTTTTTTACACTATTTTTATTAGGGAAAGTATTAGTTTTAATAGGACAGTCGCTTGGTTTCCGACAAAACTTGGATGCTTTGGTGGCAAGAACCTGATAAATGTAAAGGTCGAATAGTGACTTTAGCTTACTTTATTAAAAGAGTTCAGAAATCATAGACAAGTGACAAAAGCTTTAAAAGCGTTCACGAGTTCCTATAAAATAAAAAAAATAAAAAAATAAGTTTATTACGTATCAATTTGGGTTACATAGCATGTCAAGGAGTCTCCATTTAGGCATAGAAAACGCCTGTAGTTGAAAGCTCCGCTCTTCCCTTCCATCTTAAATCATCATCTGCCTAGCCTTTTCCCAAGTTTTATTGGGATCGGCTTCCAGTCTAACCAGATGCAGCTGAATACCCCTTGGTAAGACTGGTGGTCAGACTTTTTGGGCCCCTGACTACCTGTAACGACTGTCAAAGATCACAAATGACAACCGGGACCAACTGCTTAACACTTACATCTTAAATATACAAAATAAACAAAAAGTGAAAAAAGTAAAAATAATAAAAATTAAACTAAGTACGATAAATTGTGTAAGTGTGTGTGCGCCCGTGTGTGTAAGTGTGAATGTGTGTGCGAGTGTGAGAGAGAGAGCGATTTTGAGTGTACATAATGTGTCGAACTAAGCAAATAACATAATTTATTTATTTATTATTAAGTCCCACGTTGCAAGAGTAACTCTTTGTCATCATAATTTAAATTGTGTAGCCATATTGCTAGTTTTTTTTTGCATTCATATTTTTTATCAAAAATATATATTTGTTTACTAATTGCATTCTATAAATAGGCGGAGCGTTTTTATATTGTCTACTGGCAAATTCAGTTTTAGTTGAGGGGGGAACTTTTACTATACAGTGTTTCTTTCTCTTTTCTAGTATTTTAGGATCATATGGTATCTCCTATAGTATGACTACTTTAAGTGTGGAATTCAAGATGGCGTTGCTTGTCAAGCAAAAATGTGTACAATACAAAGAGTTTCAACAGGTTTTTTTTTTTTTAATAAGCAGTCACTATATTAAACACGGACTAATATTTACATTATTTAAACAATAACTCTATAAAAGAAATAAAAATATTTTAAAAATATCAAAAAAGGTTACAGGGCGTCGAAAAATTCGTCCACATCGCTGTCAACAGGATTGATATGAACTTTCGGTAGCCTAAGTCAGTCTGATATAGTCTTTTTTAATTTTCAACCAGGTTATGTACAGTGTATCCTGGCCTTAAGAACATTAATTATATTTACAGGTTTATTTCTATTTTAAATCACCAGTTGATTGACTATCATGAAACAAGATGAACAGCTGATAGTCAAGACATAACTTTGTTACTACGAAAGTAGTGGCGAACAACTAACCATAGTTTAAAACCTGAGTTTCGATTTATTGTCCAGGATTTATGGCGACCTTAAGAAGGCCCTTCCCGGCCCGTCTATCTTCAACGTGAGTATCGTCGAAAAGCTTGTTGTTTCAACCAGAGCCACAGCGGTGGTATTCTTTCAACTCCCCCGTCTTACCTAGCCCCGACAACGCACTACTCGTCACCCGCGCACCTCATACCGCCTAACGCGGGGACATTGAACGAAAAATAGTGTTCGAAAATTTATAAAACTTGTTCCAGGAAATACGTGTTTTTCAATAAGTCTTAGAAGTTTGTGAAATAAATGTTTGTCATTTAGAATCTCCACTACATTTGCAAGGCTCCTGTCAGGATATTTTCTTTACATTTACAATTTATGAGTAAGTAAGTTATGAACGGCCAAAGTTTAGGTAAAATTTGGGCAAAGAGCAATTTTTGGAGGCTTATACTGAATTGGTGTCTATAATTAATTTTTTGCTTTGATAGAAGCCTAGATATAGTGCACAAAATACCTATCAGTTCAAAAAGAGTAAAGATATATGTGTAACAACGGCATAATCACGCACGAGCGTATGTCAAAATTCTCGGGAAAAGTATGGCGGGTAGGCCGCTCATAAGGGCATAATTGGTAACGCTATTAGTTTTCACGTCAAATCTACATTCTAAAAAGAAGAACTTCAAGCTTTAAAGCTTCCTATTTCGGAATGTAGTTATTTTCTTCATGGAGTTATAATCAGTAGCTTCAAATTCTCTCTCTTGCTGCTTCCACTCCTTATCATTTGGTCATGTTTAATTTTGTTTGTTAATTCATTTTCAATACACTTCCTCTAAAACAGGTTCATAACGCACTACGATTAGGTTTAACATGCAATGTATTTCACATGCAATTTTTTTCATTATCCAACACGTGTGCGGGAATGAAAATTGCCACAGATAATACCTATTCTTAGTCCAAATTGGTTCAATGCCTATAGTTGGAGGTGAATGTTTTTTTTTTAATTTCGGCAAAGCAATAATTGATCTTTACGGCGTAAATATTTTTTGAATATTCTTATTGTGTTTATAAATAGAATATCATAGACAAACATGATTATTAAAAACTAACATTTACTTTTAAAAACAAATTAACATTTATTTGTGTTATAAATAAAAAATAAAAAAAATATATTTTATATTAGGCTGTTTATTGTTTACCGGTTTCGTACCTTTGCTTCTCCTTTAACCTGGCGAAAACAAAGCGCAGAAAAAAAAGAAGATTAAAATCATAGTTTCCTAATAATTTATTTTATTTTATTTCTTCAAAAGTGTATTGAAAAACGTCGTTTGATACACGTGGACATTTGTTATTGCAGTTCTCGGCTCACAAACATCCTCGCCTACGGCTCGGGAGTTAATTCCGCCTCCGATGCAATAACAAACTTTCTCCGCTTTTATCAAAATGTACTATTTTATCATACGAAAAGTCTTAAGTAGGTAATCAGTTTTGACTTTCAACTGTCTCGGGAATCTGTGGTTTCCTTCATCAGTCAAATACTGATAGAAGTTTTTCCCATAACTTGGTTTTTTGTTGGTTGCTCCATCGCATTTGTTGTCGACCTACGCTTCTTGCTGAAGCTACCTTCAACAGCATCTCATATCCCATAAAAGTAACAAAACTAAACCAATCTCTCCGAATACGACCTTCGAGTGAGTTTGTATGTCGGGGGTAATCTCCGGAACTAATGATCCAATTCTAAAAATTCTTTCACTGGCAGAAAGCTTCGTGGGTGCTATAGGCTTTAAATTATATTTATATCATGCATATTAGCCGAGCTATCACAATTTTTGCGGACAAAGTCGCGGTCGTAGTGCTAGTAAATAGGTAATATAACCAGCCCAACTGAGCCTATGAGAACGAATGCACGATAACATCGTAAAGGTGTCGAGTTCGCGTGACAGCATAGGTACTTAACTACCTCCACTTTGTCTAAAGTTCAGCCCTTGTATTTAGAAAGTGTTATTGGTTTTGTCTGAACCTGCCTGAATTATTGGCTATGTCTAAGTTTTTATGCAAACGACTTGCACACAGTAACGCTGCGTTTCCACATAAAATGAGCGAAGATGCATAGCGAGGGATGTGTGCGGAACTAACTATAAATATAAATAAAAAAATAAATTTATTAATTTTGTATTCAAAATATTAAAATTCATGGTCTTCCTTTTATTTCTGACACTATGTTATTTAGCAAAAAATAATCCTTATGATGAAGCCTTTCGATCGGTATGATAAAGCTACAGGCTTTTTCTCGTGTAACGGGCTCGACTCCCGGTTCAACCATGTAATTATTTAAATATCTATGAATGCAGTTTAAATTGTTTTTTAAATTCAAATAATGTCTTCTTTTAGTAAAATGTTCCATCTACAATATTCAAGGTACTTTCCCTCCATGTGGCATATCCGTGGGACGCCCTGTATAATAGTAAAGCTTCTTTTTCACATTTTAACTTAAGCTAGCTATGTGATTGGTTAGTTTTATGCAACTTGGCACATCTCTGTTGGAAACGCAGCCTTAACGTTAAAACCGATATCAGACGCTTCAATCGAGTGAAGGTTCAGTTTTGTTTCTTTACGCTTTTTTTTACACTTTTTAGGTAATAGGAAAATATGATCATGATTTACCATTTAAAAATCCTCATTATGAGCCTTTTAATTTGATACTCATATTGCAGTATCTAAGTATTATTTTTTTCTACTTTAAACTATAGCGTCTCACAGTCGTCATGTTGGTTTTTTTTTCGCGTCACCTATCTAAGAACATTTGGGTTACCAAGACGAATCTAAGGATATGTTAATTAGATAAATCCAAGCAGCGTACATTCAAGATACGCGCGAAAAACATAACCCTTTCTTGGCGGTCGGATAGTAACAAAGTGAAGCGTCTGGTGTCGGTATGGTAATAGGTAAGTTTAGTCACTGCAAGTTTCATAAAAAAACGTTAGGCGGTAAAGCTTCTCCAATAAATACATTTCTTCCCGATATCTAAAGAGCGTGAGAATTCGTTGACATTATAAAATTAATAGTGTAGGAAAGGATATTGGATGTTTACAAAAAGAAAACTTTGATCAACAAAGAAACAGATCTGATGATTCATTTGTAACAAATTAAAACTTCTGGTGTAAGAGGAAATACAATATATCATCTAATGAACTACTAGTTGAATGAGAAGGTGGTTTTTTTATTTTATTTTCTAAAAAAGCCAATGATTAATTAATTAACATATACGACTTTTCTTTGAATAATTATAGACACTGGTCATTACTGGGTAAGATAAAAAATGGGAAACTGGAAAAGCTTTAAAAAAGACGAAAGGCGCGGGCCCATTAATAAGGAAATACCCTAGTAGCAGGCCATTTTGACATTGGAAATGCCTTTTCGTTCGCTCCAGTGTAGGCTCCGATTTCACGAAAAAGTACGATCCCCTTATAACTCGGAGATTTGTGAAGATATAATATTCAAAAAGGCTCTCGTATTTACGAGAGCTGTAAGGTGCAAAAATAATTATTCGATAAAGTCAAAAACTAAAAAAGTTATGGCCGAAATAGTGAAAAAAAAATCAATTATTTCCGAATTTTTGATTTTAGCGCTCTATTTTTTGGAAACTAAGAATGATATCAAAAATTTGAGAAGACATCCTCTGGACAATTGAGTCAGCTACAGTTTGAGCTTAAAACAAAGACGATCGGGTTACGGATTTGCCCTGTAGCCCAGCCTTTTTGAAAAAAGTCAGAACTACATTTTTCACATGACATTTATGAGTTCATGTTTTGCAGAGTTCGTTATCGGTGTCGAGGATACTTATGTTAATCAAAGAATAAAATAATTATCATTCAACGTTGTAGTTTTATTTTGTAACCTTTTCCTTATCCCGATTTTCTCGTCGCTCAGCAACAAATATTTTTCGAATTCCGTAGATTCATTTCCAATGTGCTCTCTATAGTCGTGTGATGCATGAAATCTGTGATTTTTTAAATTTTCAAATGTAAATAATGTTTGGCGTACGCTTTTAGTCAAAGTCAACCCATTTATTTCAGTTAAAAAGCTTTGATAAAGCACTTTTGAACGTCAAACTTTAAAACAAAAGTAATAAATAACATCGATTCTGGTTTAATAAAGTAGATAAAACCTCAATAAAAACTTGTCTCTAATAAAGATCGAGATCTTTTTGCTCACAATAACCAAATCTTTTGTCTCTGAATCCATCGGAGTCTGAACTGAACGCTGCCGCTGGTAACAAAAGAACAATGCATGGCCTTGAACCTGTACCCAACGACCTGCCCCGATCTGATATCTGTACCATTATGTGATATTAGATGTGGTCGAGTTTACAGATTGTGTCATCTTTATGGTTTGAAGAGACGGCAGATCTTATGAATTTCACATTAGTTCTACAGGAGATTAAAAAAAAAGTTCTAGGATCAGAGAGCACAAGTGCTAATCGCTTTCTAAGCCTCTTGTGTATTTAATAGCAGTGATAGCTTAATGGTGTGACCGTCGCGCCGCGCGCCGTACTCTCATGTCATAGGTTCTTGTTACTCATTTTTTACCAAACTCAATTAAGTACTAAGGAAGTCTGACCTTTGTGAACTTTCTGCAGCCTGGAAGTGCCGCACAAATCTTTGATACAATTCATTCTCTTTGTAGTCTATATTTAGACGCTTTATCATTTCAATTCTCAATTTAACAAACCCTTCTTTTATCAATACCCACTTAAATTACAAACTACCTAATTATGTACATTAAAAACAAACAATAAAAGAATATCCCTCAACCGCCATTGGTTCTCAGTTCAAAACAAAAACGAACGACGCGTTCGAAGTTCAAAGCTTTCGGATAAAATATCTCTGTTGCGTCTTCAAGCGAGACGATCCTGCGGACATTTGAGGAAAGAGATAGAAATATTAGTATCGGTCCGTAAGTGTGAGAGGGACAGGTGCTGCGCATCTCGGCGGGATGCCAGAACGGCAACGTCGCGTCCACCAATCGACGGCCGCTCATCTTGTTTGTTTTCCAATTTCTTTTTTTTCTGTTTTAGCTACCGAAGCTTGAGAATAGCGTGGAATGGGTATCGATTTTGGTACGGTGTAGGGAAATGTGGAAAACTTGGAGTGAACAATTCATTGGTATTTAATAATTGGTTTAGCTAAACAACTACCTATAAAGTATTGATTATTTATTTGCAACATTTGCTTTTAAATCAGCTTAGCCGGCTATAAACCATAACCACAATTCTAATAGGTATTGTGGTTTCGAAACAATTTTCTTAGTAAATTAAATGTTTATACGTTTATTAATTTATATGACGAACACTCGTAGCTATCACCAATTTTGCAAAGCCTTTTATTAAAATTATTACACAATCTGTTCGAGGAAAAGGCAGTACAGCCTACAACGTCCTTTTTAATTCAAATATTTTTCTTCGAATACCAAGAAGTATGAATACGTGGCATAAAACGAAAACAAAATTAATCGTCAACAAAACGAGAGATAACGAAATAAATACACAATTTAACGAAATTATAACAAAAAATTATACCGACACGGCGATCGCGTGACGAAACGGAACGCGGAATAAAAAGCAGACAGTAAAATATTTTTTCACTCGCCCTTTCCCGCCATTTTAGCTGTCAGTAATTCTGGTCATTTTAAAAAATGGAGTATGGAGTCTCGGCAAAATACTGAAAATGAAAACGGGTGCCTGTTTAAGAAAAGATTATTACGAAACATTGCTAAAGCTTTTTGAAAGCTCTTGTGATGATTTTATTGATGTTAATACTGATATTTATTTGATTAATAAAGTGTGTTCCTTAGTTACTCACGAGTTAATTACGAACGGTTAAATTAAATCTAAAACTTACAACACATTAATTACTACAGTTACTCTCTTTCCTAACATAATTTATGAAAAAACAAACTGCCCGACAAAACTTATTTACTACGTCCAGTAATATAAACCGTCTACGTTTATAAACGTAAATGTAACAGCACTAATTAAAATATGGGTTAACTGTCTGCATAATGTTGGCGGGAAAAAAAGATGGCGGCTTTCACCGATTGCTATATGACTTGCATTTAAATACGATATACGTACGATTGCGTGAGACAAAATGAACTTTAAACCTTGAATATGAGAATTTTCATTCATTAGTTTACTATCGTATTTTAATTCCGTTTTGTAGACGGTGAAAAAGTGAAGTTAAAACTTTATGTAGAGATCAATCAGATTATGATTTCATAACAAAAACAAACCAATTTTGCATAGCAAAGTGCAACATTTATGAGCTTTTAGCGACCGCTCATTATACAGGGTTATTGGTTAAGTTGACCTAGATCCGTTAAGGGGTTGTAGGTTGTAGTGTAGTGCAAAAATTCGTAAATTTTTATCAAAAAACTATAAAGTTCTTTCTTAAAAAACGGTTCAGTTTGGGGTATGGTGTTTGATAGTCAAATCAGTCAAAATTATACACACTACAACCCCTTCGGATCTAGGTCGACTAATCGACTTAACCCGTAACCCTGTATAGTTTCTAAGTTTAATTTTTCCTAGTCATATTACTAGTGTTCCCTTACATAATATTGAATTTATTGAATGTTAAGCCTTTGTACTATCCTTTTAATCAATTAGTCAACACGACTTATGGCAGTCCACTGCCCGACATAGGCCTCTCGCAAGCCCCACCAGAACTCCCAAAAAACAGCTGTTTCTACAAAAGTGCAATAAGTTCTACACGGTCAAAATGTATGGAACAGCTAATAAAAAAAAATTGCCGTTGATTTTCTATGTAGGGGGGGTTCAAAATGGTGTACTGAATCCACCTCCACGAGTCATGCCCGACTCGTCACTGTTCCGATTGGTCACCAAAAACTTTTTCCATACTAGAAGTCCCGACTCGTCACTATAAGAATAGTACTTTTACTGCAGCGGCCAGCAACAGAGGCATTGATGGACGAACGTGTTAATGTGGGCCGAGGCAAAGCCGAGGCACACATACGTAAGTCCATCATTGCCTAGTTGTGGCCAAGGCTTGTATAGTACTTTTCTCAAATAATGCGAGGAAATTAATACTAAGTAGGTATGAGAGAAAGAGTAAAATTTGTTGTTTGTGTGCATAACAATAATTTTTCTCGCGTTGAAGAGTTCATTTGTTTTTTTTTCCAATAAACCGCTTTCTATTTGCAAGCCAATTCGAAATTTAAATAAAACCTTTAATAAGTTGCTTCCTTGGTTGCCATGTTTCAGAATAAAAGATCGTTCCATTTTTAAATAACACCACAGATATGAGTGACTATGTAATTTATTTGGCAGTAGTATGATTTTTCATACAACTTTTGCCGGCCGCTGGTCGCATGTGGATTCTGGCCAGTACAACAATTTCGATTTATCTCGAAGAAGGTTGTCAAAATAATGCTCAAATTTCCAAGCATGTTTGAGAAAAACATAATACTGCCAACTAAAAAACAAAAGACAACCAACCACCCGGAGCCCAGTCTATATTAAAACCTGTCTTCATAAACGTAAAAGCTGTGGGCTGACCCTCCAAGTCAGCCATGCTTGACGATTCATCTCTGCGCTCCCAAGCAGGCATTATTTTATTCGTTACGTATTGTACTTATGTGTCATCCTTAAAATGCTTTGTTCTTGTTTCTTCGGTCTCAGGATCTAAAGAGAAAGGCTAGGATGTCATTCAGACGAGTCCGTTATTAAACGGTGTATCTTGAAGTTTAAGAAACCTCTACCAATTGCCAGCCTTTGTGACAATATTTAGAGACATTTTTTGCACTTCCCGAAAGCTTTGACCCGTCTAGCTGCTCTTAAGTATTCTGAAGTGATCCATCGATGTTGTCCAGCTTTAGATAGTTATAAGTAGGTATGTTCTTTTGGTAATCTTACATGCGCAACCGTGACATGGATCCAACACACCAATTAACCACGGAACCACACTTGTATCTTCAGATCATTTTGATCTACAATTTACAACTGCCTTTCAAACACTTTCTTCGGCAACTCTTTCGAGAGAAAATAGTATCTGAACTGCATCATTAAACCAAAGAAAAACCACACTATTAAATGCCTGCTAAATATGTATGACCCACGTAGCAAATGGGCAGATGTGGCGACTAGGTCCCTTGACCCAGCCGAGCGTGACCAAGTCATCTCCCTCGCCGCTCCCAGGCAGAAACCTATTAGCTCCTGTCCTTGGACTTGCAAATTGCTGGGAATATGTACTGGCTTTCAAGACCGGGGACCTATTACAGGAGGTATTTGTTAAACTGTGGTATTACACTATTACGTTGCTTTGCAAAAGTCGGTAAAAGTGTATCTGTTATTAGAGCATTTAGATGGCAAACTTATGTCTATTATGCCTGAATTTAATTGCGATAAAATCCTTGTGTATGTCATGGCTGGCTTTAATTTCAAAATTATGAATTGAAAGATTTTCTTTTCTTACAATTACCGAGACGATAGTAGTTGTTTTGGAAAAGCTATTCAGTCATGATATAATGGTTTAGGGAAAGTAGCGACAATCTTTCACAAATCCCTTGGATTGGCTGACCCTTTCCAATGACATCTTTAACTAATGATCCAATTCGTAATCTCCTGAACTAATGATCCAATTCTAAAAATCTTTTACTTGCAGAAAGCTACATTATTAGTGAGACGTTTTTTTAATTATGACCACTCGCAGACACAGCACGTTAAGGTTGTCAGACTGCTTAACCGGACTAACCTGTGGTGGCCAAAAATTACTTTAAGGCCCCCAGCCAGGGCTTACAAACTATAATTATTCGTGAGTGCATATCTTCTTCTTCATCCTTTATATTTACGAGTATGTCAAGCATATTACCCGAGCTTTCACATTTTTTGCGGACCAAGTCGCCGGCGAAGTGCTAGTTTCAAGATACGTTGCTTGATAATTAAGGTACTTAGTTGAACATTGACTCCCGAATAATATCATTGGATTGTTGTGAAATAACATTGCCAATCGGGCATCACTTACGAATCGGTCCCCTTGACGTAAGCACCCGCTGATTCTAATAGCTATCTTTTATAATGGCTGTATAGCTGAGAATTGATCTGATAAAATTAATGTGAAATTTTGCAAAAACACGCGTACCTACAGTTATAAACCTAATTACCTACCCAACGATTTCAATATGAAATCTCACATAAATTGGTATCAGATGATGCATCTGGTGTATCGTAAGACTTATCTCGGGACTCGATCGGTTTATGTAATGCTGTGTTATTGGGCGCATTGGAGCGACAAATGCATCTCGTAATTCCAGGGACGGATTGGGTAGACCGAAGAAGATGAGTAAGTACAATAGGTTTTTGAAAATGTAGTCTTCATTTCGTAGAACATCTACATTTTCAATGGCGGTGACGTCTAAAATGAATGCGTCAACGATATAAAGCAACTTCCAAAAACTGGGCAATTACTGAAAAATTTGTAATAGACAAACCCAATAGCACTTTTTGACCGACACGGAAATCGAACCCAGGACCCCACGCTCAGCAGTCGCTTGCGACCACGAGTCCAACGGGGCAGTTAAAGTAAGTCATACACCAATGATAAAGACTGCATAAATAATTAACAGAGCTGCGTTAATTTTACATCATTACCTCTAAAAAAAGTCCAAAAGTCCAACAGTTGATGAATGTCCTGTCTGCACAAATAAACACTTCAGAATTTCAGATTTTTTCCTTACTTCATGATCGGCTTACATACCACATAAGGATGACTTATAGAACAAACGGATCTTGTTTTTTGCAATACAATCTTGTGATGACTATATTATTATTTCGATTAGATTATGCGTACAGATGATGCAATTCCCTTTTTTAAATTAAACCTCTTGATTTGCGCAATGATTTCATCGTTATAATTTCCATTCTTCCACGATTAAATTTGTATTTACAAGTCTTCCACGCTTATACTTAATCTTACTTTTTCCTATTACAAATGCGAAAGTTTGGATGGATGGATGTTTGTTACTCAATCACGCTTGAACAGCTGAACGGATCTGGATGAACACTGGCAAAGAGGTCTGGAATAGCACATAAGCTACTTTTTATCCCGGAAAACCCTTCAAAATTTCCACGCGAACGAAGCCGCGGGCAACAGCTAGAACACCTATAATATTTGCAAGTATAGGTAGGCCACTGATATATTCTCTTACGAGTGCTGTAAGCAATTATCTTCATTTGCATTTACAACTTCCTAGTAAAACTAAACTACTGATAACCGTACTCTTCGTGTTTCTTTGTTCCCTTACCTAGGAACAATGAACGCAATGGTTGTTCAGAATCACCATAATGTGAATCTACTGCTGTATATATGTCTGTTTCATCTGCAACTACAAGTACTTCGTCATCCTCATTATACATATGCTCTGTTTTTTCGGTATTGTACAATTATTATTATCACTTGCTTCGGTGAAGGTAAACATCGTGAGGAAACCAACATGCCTGAGAGATATTTCTCGACGACATGTAAAGTCAAATCAGAGTCCATGGGTGGCATAAAAACTCTGACACCAGGTTAGGCACTAACTACACGTTGAAGAAGATTTTCATCGTCATCCACTTCGGAATATTGTAACTTTATACGAGTAAGTCTAACTTTGCTAATGTCAGTTTATGTTCTCTCGTAATCTAAAGATTTTATTGAAACTTGTACTACCAATGGGATTGCCATATAGACACTCGTAGAGTTTAAATCTCTGTGTGGCATTGAATTGCATGGTTCTTGGTTTCCTTTGCATCTTCTCCATCCATTTTTGTTATAAGTCCAGGTTTCGGTTTCTATTAATTTTCAACTCTGCGACATGTTCATGTTCTTACTTTCGTCAACTTACTCAATAGTTTTACATCTACCTTCCGGAATCTTCTTCGCCCTCACATATCCTTGAATTGCGACATCTCTCAGTTTTTGCTTCGTCATTATTATTAAGCACTGTCTTATCTAATTAGGGCGATTAGTTATTGTTTATCGAAGATATGATGTATGTGTCATGTGCTTAACGAAAATACCAATGATTTGGATGATTGGTCATAAATATGTTATTATCTTAACTATCAAATCTACGGAATTCGCTCTAATATTAGGTAGATACATCATGTGCTGTCTAAGTACTAAGCTTTTGTAAGTCTGTATGTTCATTCATTCATTCATAAGCTCACGTCTCTATATCATGGCCTGCCCGTATGCCCATATTCCTAACTTACTTCTTTTGCTTCTTTTGCTTTATACGCACGCCGGTTGCGAGTACTACGTTACGTACGTACGTTTTGTTATTTTTCCTTTTTATTAAGGACAAGATAAACCAAAAGAAATGTGAACTGAAATTCAATTTCGTCTATGGTAAAAAAATTGAGGACTTCGATAGAACCTATTTTCAAGATTTCTCTTGCTCCGTCCCAATTTATTTGTTGCCAGCGCAGATTGTCTCCTTTTTCCATTCTTCTCTATGAGTAGTCATCTCAGTTAAGTAGCCCCTAGTCACCCCCTTTCAACATTCACAACAACCATTTTAAGACAATTAATCCTAAAGACTTCTAACACAACAAGTCTTGACCAATACCTTCAGGTCCGAACAGGTCATTGGCCAAAACAGTGTCTGTGGTAAAGAGTCGACTATTTAAGACAAATTAAACTATAGCGTGATGCCCTTTACTCGTCCGTTTCAAATCCGCACCTGCAAGCATTACTTATTCAGATAAAACTGCTCCCTGTTCTCACGAGCTGCGGCCTGCGTACAACCACCCATGTATTGGAGTAAAAAGGTTACAAATTCATCCTCTCAGGGACGACAGTCCCTCCAACCCAAAACATATCTTACCTCTTCGAAATACAGTCGGTTTTTCAGGAGGTTCTCAAGTGTCGGTTAAGCTGTTAAGTTGGTGTGTTATAGGTAATTTATTTCATTAGGAGAAGGCAGGATATGTGTCCCTCGATGTCTTCACGGGCCAGTGGCTCTGCTGGTCTGAGCATGTCGAGACGGGAGGAAAAAACAAGTTAGGTTAGGAGCCAGGCTTGTGGTTTTAAAAGTTATGTGTTGCAAGAGCTGAAAAGAATTTAGAAATTTAACGGTTCTTCCAATTCAAATTAATGCAAACTTTTTAATGCAAATACGAGTGTTACTTGAAAAGTGTTGTTTTTTTTGGGCAGCCAATCACAACAATATAAAATAAACTTAGATTTGACAGTCGACTATTGATTCCTTATAGAACTTCAGAAAATTCATTGTTTAGCAATGACATTCTAATAAACAGATATGTTATACACCTACAAAACCACCGAAAAAGTGTTCCGCGGGGCAGCGCCAGCTCACATACACGCAGTGACGCAGAATAAAAGCAAAACGAGCCAATTGGCCCGTTTTCAAGTCTTCACGATTGCGCGCTCACAACATATCTGTTTATTAGAATGCCATTGTTGTTTAGCCAAAATATTGAATTCAGCCACAGTTACGGAACACAAAAAAAATCTATTAGAGAGAAAATTCATATTTTATCTGGTTTAACAATCGTAATTAATGACACAGTGTCATTAATCGTAATTAATGACACTTACATGAAAGTATGTGTTATCTTCCATCATTAGATAAAATTATCGATTTAATCATCGAATGGACGATTTATCTCTTCGCTATCTTGAATTTGTAATGTTTTCGAGAGGAGCTGATACCGGACCTTGGTTTTGCAACAACATCTTGGAAAAGGCGAAAGAACAGAGTTAGTTTTATGGCTTGGAACAGAAACTTTTTTGCAATACAACAGACAGAATACGCGTTTATTTAAACCTATAGGTACTGCTTTGTAGTTGTTTCGGCAGTTGTAGAACATTTTCAGAATGGCGCTGTCCGTGAACATTTACGGAATGGTCTGTTAAAAATGTTTTGAAAAAAAAACAAGATGGCGGCGTTGGTTCCGATTTTGGCCACGCGCCTGAAGATTCTTGAACAGCCAAGTAGATATAGTCGAAGGCGAGCACGGTCTTACCTCATTATGTCATACAGCACACACTTGTCTCGTTATTCCTCATTCCAGTCAACCATCAGCATTACAGACAGAGACATCCTATTTCCTTTAGGTTTTTTTTTTGTATTTTTTTACAAATCCCCACAAACTTCCTTCCTTACTTTTCTTCAATCACACTACGGATTACCAATACAGGGTCTGACTGTTTGTGTATGGAAACGTTTTTCTTAAACAAAAAAGAAACAACATTCAGTGACCAAAATGGAAACAAAAACGAAACAATGCTCAATGAAATACCACTTACATTCCGACTCCTTGCCTATATAGCCCCCACATCTTAGTTTATATATGCGAAACCGCTTCGCCGCCCATTACTGAGGAATGGTAGTAACAACTCATTTTATCTTTCAACTTATTTCCGTCTGAATATATTAAGTAGTTGACAATATATACGTCGTTTTCGTCGTTCTTATTTAAATTCGGCGATTTCATCGCTACTTAATTGTCATTACTTTACTTAAAATATGTTAACAAGTAGGTACATTTACTTGTTTTTTTTTTTGTGGTTCTTCACCATTATTTTTGTGGCCGGTAGATAGATTATCATGATATTGGTGTAATGCTTGTAAATTGTTGCAAGGTGGTAATTTAATCATCGTAAGTTGATAATTATTCATCAACTGATGCATACGTAAAGAAACTACGGAGTATACATATTCCGTATTGAAGTGTTTTTATATTTGAGTCTGTAAAACCAAGACATGCGAGACGATCTATGTCTGGCTTGCAGTCGCAGGCTTCGGACATCTGTTACCTGAACAGATACGATGAGCCGTGGTCCGCAAGTCACTCATGCCAATTCCTGGCCCCGAGCGTGACAAATTGCACAATTTACCAGCGCCCCGGACAAGGGTAGTTGAAGAACACCGTGTGATATATTCAGTTAGTCTGACAGACCTCTTCGCCTGTTGAGGCAAAAAAGAGATCGCATAACTTTAAGTGGCCTTTACATCTGCAATCTTTAAATGAAAACCATGTTCCAAAACTGTTGAGTAATATTTCGTATCTCGAAATAAGATGATTATAGAAACCTATATAATATTCCTGTATATTATATAGGCTTCTATAGTGACTTCTTTATACCTTTCCAAAAAAAAAATGGATATATTAGGTGAACGGTGTAGAAGCTTATGGCATACCTAGTTTTTTTTTTTTTTTTCTACAGCTTAGAAAAATATTGATCCATCATCAAAAAACGCTACAAATTTCAAGTATACTTTTCATATTAGAACAAACAAGGAAAAAATTTAAAAAAAGTAAAGTAGGTATCGAATTTCAAATCACACGCAACTCGCGTATGATTCTAATTTCGTTTTTTTTTTTCAAAAAAAAATCTAGGTATGCCATTTGCTTCTACTCCGTTCACCTATTTTAACCAATTTTTGTTTTTGGAAAGGGATAAAAATGTCACCCTGTATATGTTTATGTGAGACTATCTCACATAAATGTTCTATTACGTAATATCGTCTATTACGTAACGTAATATTTAGGAAAAAGGACGGTATATCAGGGTCGCGTTGAAGAAATAATCCAGAACTTTTCAGCAGACGTTTTTTAAACAGAAACTTGGCTTGAACTGCCTCGCGCGATAAGTCTAGTAGTCGCAATTGCGACTGCTGATCATGAGGTCCTGGGTTCGATTCCCGAGTCGGGAAAATTGTTATTGAGTTTTTCCTCCAGGAATTTCTCAGTAGCAGCCATGGAGTTCGGATTTGTGCCCGGTTGATGGCAATAGGCTCGGCCCTTAGTACATGAGACAAACAACTGGCGAAATGTGAGTGTACTATTGGTACCTCTGCTAGTTATGGATGTATCTCTTGAACAGCCAACAAAAGATTCGGTAGGTACCTAACATGGCACCCAGTCATGATCGCATCATTCAACTTATTCATTATCTTCTTTTGGACCAATAATTAACATTCGGTTTGCGTACGCGCATCTCTTGAAGCGCACCTTTTTCGTTCTCTAAGGAAAAGAGCAGAAGTTTTACTAGTTCTGATTATTGATCTTATAACCGGATTTTTACTGGGCAAAATCTTGATTACAGAATTTTCTTTCTGTGTTTAGCTAATGTTCCCACAGAATTGTACCAGTGGGATAAAAAGTATCCCACGTTCTAATCCAAGTCATGGTCTGAACATTCCAATCCTATCAATCTTCAAATTAAGCCCTGTTGAAAATAAATTTTGATCAAAAGAGCAATTAAACTTACCTATATAAAAAAATAAGTGAGTATAAGGAACTCAAATGAGGCTAATAAACCCAATATATAGGTATACTACGCAGGTTCTATAACGTTTAAAGGTAAATCAAAAACAACACAGACCACATAATAACGTCATATTCGCGCCAAAGTAGGCACAGAAATGATCGCATTTAGTGGTTCTGTGGCAACTCCAGGTTTATCCTACCCAATAATAAATTACATTCATCATTTCTGCACACTTACTAACAGTCACGTAGATCACCGACGATGTAAATTGAAGTTGGTACTTTGGAGCTAGACTTCCTCTATCCATGCCTAATTCTTAGTGACGCACTCGCGTTCTTTTGTCAATAATAAAGCGTAGTTTTCATGAGAATAGGGATAATTGTTACCTATCCTTCCCGTAGCGATGATACCTACAGGTAAAATGGCTCTTAGATTCTTTTTAAAGGACTTGTTAGTCATTACCTAGATAGTTAGTAAGCTTGAAATATTCGGTATTACTTAACAAAGTGATTATTTCATTGTCTCAAAGACAATCGCCTGTACTTTTAAAAATATTTGTAACTTCATCAGCATCAACTCCCTCATCATCATTATCATGGATGATAGATGATAGATGTGGACATCCCAGCTTCACCAACTGCAGGGTATAGGCCAGGGTTTTGCTTGTACCAAGCTCCAAGTTCTTCTCCCAGCCTCATTCAGGATATTCCCGCGATGGCAACAATGTCGTCTGCCCATCTCGCCGCCGGACGATCGACACTTCTCTTTCTAGTGCTTGGACCCTTCTCGCATCAACTCCACCACTAAATTCCACAACTTGTTCTCACTCCAACTCTTTGGCCACTGCATTTGTAAGTACGTCTTTCTCTATTGTTGGATTTTACAGAGCATAATATCTGGACTGATGACTATCTAACCAAGTGGTATCGTATTACCCAGTACTGACTGGGTTGTGGAGGTCAGATAGGCAGTCGCTCCATGTAAAATACTGGTAATCAGCTACATCCGGTTAGACTGGAAGCCGACCCCAACATAGTTGGGAAAAAGGCTAGACAAATGATGATAAATAAATAAATATCGCTGGACAATACACACAGCGCCATCTAGTGCCACACTAAGCAACGAGGCTTGTGTCGTGGACACCAGATAGTTGATATACTACATGCATACTTTTTTGTTTGTAAATACATACTTATTATACATATAACATCCATGACTCTGAAACAAATGTCCATGCTCATCTCACAAACATTTGCTCCTACCGGGATTCGAACTCGGGACCCTAAGAACGTAAGGCCGCTCACTACCGCTGCGCCATTCGGGTCGTCGTCGGTTCGGGTTGATGATATCTGGACTGATGAAATGTGGGTGTATCTTTATGTACACCTCTTCTAATGCTTTCGGGAAATACAGCCGTGAAGTCATATCATTTTATAGCAATTCCCTAGAGAAGTCTCAGGTACTCACATACTTGTTATAATTTAGCATCATTATTGCGAAGATGAAATATCTTTCCAACGAATCCGCCTTTGTCATCACGCCTTCTTCACCCCGATTACCATTCGGGCCACGTTCGGGCCACGTTCGGTGATCTTTCGATACGCAGAATCCGAATACAATGGCCGCGGTGAAATCGATGGGTGTCCTTATTCTGTGCTGTAGAAACTACGTAGTTATTAGTTATGTATGTGGCACTCACGAATTTTTATCCATACACTTTTTTGGTACGTGAGCACGGATCTCTAATCTTAGTGTCGTGTGGAATAAAATTTGCGATAGTTTGTCGATGTTGCAACCAGGTGGCGAGTTTCTTATGTCTATTTAAAACAATCACCAAACCGGAATCTTTACAATGTCGATAACAAAACTCTAGCTATCTAGAATAAGTACAACGTTCTAGATTTAAACGGAAAACTGTGGTTGATTGAGCAACTTTTGGGAACTGTAATGATTCTCACCGCGGAAATTCCCTCTGCATTTTTTTCCCTCTTTTTAAGACCTATGATTCAGTGACCCTCATTGTTCGTACTGAATCTAAAAACCTCTTTATTATGAGAAGAATTAATGACTGTTCCTTATTCACTTTGTTTATGTTCCTCACTCGGATTTGCGTCATTAGTTTAACCTTATAGGTCAACTGTCAAGAGCGGGCTTACATTTTGATTTTCAATTCCTGGTTGCGGAAAATAATTTTGCGATTCTTTGAAAGATGTTTGTTGCCTGTGTTGGTTGTTTATAATTATTTTAAACTGTCATCACTGTAAGGTTCTTTCTCGCAAATGAGAGAGGGGACCTATCTAAGGGTCAAGACAATTGGCAATCGTTTGGAAAGCGTTCAATATTTTTTTTAACAATTTTCAACAGAATGAACGTACAGTCGCCAGCACATCAAGAAACTACGAACTGTAAAATTTTCTCATCCGATTTCGAATCCGTTTAAAATCATTTGGAGAAGTTTGTCAGTTTGTGGTAACTTGATAAGCTGGCGACTGTACCTAATCTTTTTGATAGCTTATGACAATCTAATACATTTTTTACATTTCTATTTTCATTACCACAAGGGATTTGGTCTAGGCTCTCTTTTCGCCAAAACAATCATAATTTTACTGAGCTAAACAAAACGAATGCCAATCAATTACGCAACAACAATTTCAAAGAATAAAAGGTTCAATAACCGGATCACAAACAGAAGCGCACATTTTTCCTCAAAACCTCTCCCGAGATGCGCAGGAGTCGATCCGAATGCGCAGTCGATGTTCGCCGACGTGCTGGCACGCGCTCACGCATACTATTAAATGGATCCCACCGAGATCTGCTTTTGAATTATGTTTCCTTTTCACTTCTTATTTATCCTTACATTTATCCTTGGCTAATAATAAATGCTGAAGTACGTGTGGTCTCCTTGTATGGATGTGCCACCCAATCTCTCTACCGATGAGAAAATTTATATCTGCAGAAAATGTTCATGTATGTATTTTGTCATTAAGCCATGGCTTTTCTGCCAATCGACTTTGGGACATATTCGAAACATACATGGGCTATTTTTGGAAACCCCTGGGCATGAGGAATCTTTCCATAATTACCATTCTCCTGCTCTTAACCGAATTTATTTGGGGTCAGCGCAGCATGTGTTCTTCTTCAATACTTCTTCATTTCTCGTCATCTCAGCAACCACCTCCCTTTAGCCATGTCATCCTTTACCCAGTCCATTAACCATTTCTTCGGTATCTTACTTCATGTGGTTATCTTGTCGGTACGAATAACAAACAGCAATTAAAGAAAATATTTTTCGAAAGTAGAACCAATATCGAACCTTTTTTTCGAAAGTAGAACCTAATACTAGAAACAATATCAAGGTGGTCGGAGGATACTCCCTTTTAAACGAAAGAAGTTTCCACCCTGTTTCAAAAACTAAGAGCCTCAAATTAGCAACTCTATATTTGGTAGTTCAAACGTCGTTTGAAGTACTGTTAGAATAAAGTTCTAATCAGCTTGCACTACAAAGCGGTTGTTACGTCAGTCACTGCGGCCGAATAGTGCGAAATTAGTGGTTTTTTGTGATTTACAAAAAATCTATTGATTGGACTAAAAAAATAAATAAAATAAGACCTGCTTTATAGTTAGTTCAGTTAGTATAAAAAGTTTCATGATCTAATTTGAAGTATTTTATGATTGCCAGCGGTTTATTGTTAAGTTTAGAGGTAACTTTGGGATTTTTTTCTATCGAGAAATTTTATCGAATCGTTTTTTCGCCAAATATGGGACTTAACATTAATTCTCAACTTTACCATATATTTATTTCAAAATTAATGCTGCAGTATTTTAGGCGTAACGGAGGATCATGCTAAGCCATTTGAGGTAGTATAGGCCCTTAAGGCTGTCATCAAGTTAGTAGCAGGAAGGACAGGGTGCCAGTTTGCGTAAGATAAATTGGTAATCATAAATGCTAAAGTCATATCATCATCAGTCTCATGCTCATAACCAAATTTATTTCGGGTCAGCGCAGCATGTCTTCTTCTTCCATACTTGTCTATTACTCGTCATCTCAGCAATCACCTACTTTCTAGACATAATATGTCACTGTGTTTCATCTATCCATCGTTTTTTTAGTCTTCCTCTACTCCTATAGCCATTGCTTTTGTCATGTATTAAAACTAAACTAAGAACATCACATGGTAAGTGTTTTAGATTAGAGTTATGTAGGTCAGTAGACGTACTTTCCTGGAAGGCAAAAATTATCGCTTATAAAAGAAGCGAACTTGTAGGTACACCATCCCGTTATCAGCTCTGCTAAGGAAAACAAATAATGGTTTCATAGGGAAAATGCTACTAATCCGATTACCTACTGCAAAATCTGTCGTCTTAAGTTCTAAACAAAATATTCCGGAAAAAGTTTTAGGAAAACAATTTACTGGACAAATACATAACAAAGGGTGTAAAAGTACGAAAGATACTTGTTCTCCTCGTCATTGCGATTTTTTTTTATTTTAGACCAACACTGGGAACCTTCTAGTTTCGGAGATATTGGGGGTCAAAATTCCAAGCTTTTTCACAGGTTTCTTTTTAAAAATAAGTTTCTAATGTTATTACTTTTCTTTAAATACCTCCACGACCCCCGTACTGTTTATTGCATCCATCAGCACAATGTTTTGAGTGCGTTACATTGATTCCTACCGTAAAACGTTACTTTTCGCCTCGAAAAAAAGTTGTTTCCTGTTTATGCTACAAAATACATATAGTGTCAATCAACTCACCCTGTGGCAGTTCACAACTAGACTTTACTAGCCAGCTAAAATAGTCCTATCTTAAGCTACGGCACACACCTAGTGTCAACAAAATAAGCGACACCTAGGAATCTTCTTAGTGCATCAAAAAGGGATCATGTAAATCAGTTTATGATCTAAAATATCCTTCATTGTAAATCATGGTGGGATCTGTATTCAGATCAGGCGCATTCCAAATATTGTAGAATTTCATTTGTTTATTGCTCTCTTGACGTCAACCGTGTGAATCTTGTTTTGTTTATTTTTAGCTTGAAATGCAGCACCTTATACTAAACCTTGTACCTACTCTTGTGTATATTATTATTTTGTATTTTTATTAGTTTACAATGTATGTATGTACTTTTAAACAAGAGCCGAAAGTATTTATCGGTCTACGTTACGCAACCAGGATTCTGAAAACGTTAATTTTTTTTAAAGCAATAAGTAGCTGTTCAATACATTTTGACCGTGAAAGTATTATACCTACTTTTATTTCATATAGCTGTTTTCTAATATAACTTATAAAAAATGAAAAAGTTCTTCATGGTTTGTATTTGGAAAGTCGATCCGACCGTGATTGACTTATTCAAATGCCTCACCCAAATCTAACCAACCTATCTAAGTTATTCCAGTTTAAACCCCAGAGATTTCATTGTAGATTTGAATCTTTCCGTCATTATGATAGATTTTTAATCCAGAAAGTACGCTCAGACGTGCTTGGGCGCTCCTCTTACAAGATAGTTGAGTATGCAAAGAATGCGTGAGTATCGAGTTCGGTCATTGATAACAGCGGAGATGTCACAATGCAGCATTATGTGATACCGGGAATCAATGTTTACGATGCCGGTTGTTCTGTTACGGGCTAGAGGATCAAGGCTTTTCCTTGTTGCTTGGCCAAGATTTTTGTTATGTAGGTATAGCTGTGTGCCTGCTTACGTATTTAAGTAGGAGTAGGTACGACTCCTGTAATGTCATCCTCAGCGTCTAACTAATGAGTACGTGTCATGTGTCTCGTTTTGGCAATTTTGTGAAATTCTGCGGTTTATACGAAATTCCATTTACCTATACTTTTGCATGAAATCAGGAAAAAATACAACTTTAATAAGGAGCCGCCCGAAGTATGGGTTGTGCCCAGTTGATGGCTATTGGCTCGTTCTCTATTACATGGCACTTAAACGTAATTGGCGAAATGTGGGTCTACTATAAGTACATATTTACGTACCTACCTATCTCTTCAGGTGTTACATACAGACTCAATTTTATGTTGTTTTATGTGTAAATTATCTTACTAACAGTCGCTGCTTATAAATCCATCAAAATCAGTTTTGAAAGTTCAAATGGATTAAATAACATTATTGGAAAATCCCTTTGTGTGGTTTTCAGTCGGTAAATTTTATATAATACGAAAAGGAAATAGAAAATTAAACATAAGTTTATAGAATATTGATTAATTACTAAGAAATCATTAAAATCCCCCTTTAACCAAGAAATTACGTAAACTATTGATAGATTGCCAAGACGAATACGTAATTAACAAAAGCAATATGTAGTGTGAGAATAAATTAATAGAATGAAGCGTGCCCTGAATACCCTGAACAAAAGCGTCATTAGAAAATATAAGGAAGATAGGAAGTTCTTTAATAGGTATCTAGTAAACCACCTGATCCACGACCTGATCCCACCATCACCCTTTTACCACCGGACTAGCAGACGTACTGCGGCGTACCATCCGCACTTGGTTGATATCCCGACGTGTCGTACTAAGCTCTTCTCCTCCACTTTTATTATGCGCACAGCCAAAGTGTGGAACGCTCTACCTACATCTGTGTTCCCACCCACATTTAACCCGTCTGACTTCAAAGCAAGAGTGACCAGACATCTTCTGGGCACGCTCGTTCCAAGAGCTGGCCCATTTTGTAATAAAAAAAAGAAAATTATCTCTATTATGATCCGTACGTATCCAAAAGTTTTAATTAAGAATTAAAGTATTCCTTAATAGTATCCCAAAAACGTTCCCATTTTCTTTCACAATCTGAAGGTTTTTAAAGGAAATTGCTAACCTACGCCTATGTTTGAAAGTTCGTCTGCTCGACAACGTAATTAACGAAATGGATGTTGTTGAATTGTCAAAAAGAAAGGCATTACGATTGTTAAGCGTTAAGCTGGCACGGACATTAGTGTTACGCAATTACACCGTATTCTTGTCTGTCTCAAGATCTTTATCAACAGCCTACTTCAGTCCACTGCTGGACATAGGCCTCCTCAATCGCATTCGATTCTCGGAAACTCTAATCCTGTTACCTTCGCCCTGTGATGATCGTCACTCACCGAGTCTGAGGGCCTCCCACCTTACGCTCGCCGAAACACGGTATCCACATAAAAAAAAACAAATTGGACAAGATCATAAAGATCGTTTCCATTTTTTTATTTTTAAATTACTACCTGGCAGGATTGTCATCCGTATGACATGTGTCATAAGACTCATAATATTATCTAAAAGACAATTAAATGAGCGGTTGGATTAAACGCTACACCTGTTTGTTACACCTGATTACCTACTTTATATGGGTTTTCTTCACCGATCTGCAAGCCAGGTAATGATTCGATAGCAAAGTCAAACGTTCCTATTTATGTTTTGATTTGGTGATTGATTTTCTTTGATTTCCAAAATAGCACCATCATTATCTGATTCATTACCTCTACATTCCTTGGTTGACAGGCCTAGACATATTGATAACAGCAATAGCGATGTTGGAAATGTCAAAAATGGATAAGTTATAGAATCAGGCGTTACTGTGCGGAAATCCATGAAATTCAACATATTTAGTTTTAATTGCGCGAAAAGATCTAGGCCTAAATGCAGGGTGCAACACCGCCCTTTCGCCCGTAATATTATGCACATGCAGGCGAGAAGCAATAATAATCAGCATGCTATGCACATTGCATTAGCAAATCAATAAAACTAAAATTTGTGTAAAACATTTAGAATCAAAAATGGATATTGGATTGACACATGTACACGTTTTCGAAAATCTGACGTCAAATGCGAAATTCTTAAAATTACTATACTTGTTAGGCTCTCTGAATATTATGTCCTTTTTCCTCCTATAAAGTATCTACACCAAAGAGGCAAGCGGAGTAAACCCGCCTTCTCTTGGGAACGGGTTTTAAATAAATCTCGTGAACTAATATTGATTTTGACGCCAGCAATCGATCTCTTATCAATACATGTTATCTGGAATATTAACTTTACGTTTGTACTGAACGTTCGGCGCCATCTTAGGGTAATCTTGTATCCTGTTACTTTTTAAATGTCGTTATTTTCATTGTAGGTGTTGGTAGGTGTTTCCTTTCGGCTGTTCTTATTGTCAGGATTGCCTGTTGTATTACCAAGCGTCGTCTTCTACGATATTTGTTTTAGGAACATCATTGAGAGATCTTGACAATGCTTTTTGTAAACCTATCTTTAATTATACTGTTGGAGTCAAGTAAGTGGCCACCTTTTTTTGCAGTGGCAGAGGCGTCAGATCGTCGAGGGTTCAGGTGGACGGACATGTATATATCATGGGATGGGGTCCACGCTCGTGTTCCACTGTAACTTTAGCATTAAGTAACTTTTGTAGAGAAAATAAATTTATATTTTATTATTAGGATTTCCTTTTTTTATTTTACAACTTACTCCATACATTTTTAAATATTTCTTTAAAAAAACTTTAATAAAAACATTTAAAAATATAAAAAATAGTAGTCCGCCGGTGCCGGGAGCAGGGTCCAAGCTACCGGTGGTTAGGGTTGCAGAGACAGGTACCTCCTCACAATGCGAGCCGTATCGAGGAGTACTGCCTTCTGAATCAGGCCCTTGATCCAACCGCCTAAAGGAGAGCTTCGATAGATGGTCATCATTATTATTATGGGACACTGACGGCCTGAAAGTCCTTTTCAAATATGCAACTGTAGATCCAAGATATTACGCAGATTTTAAAATCTGAAACTTTGATTTTTAATTGAGGTCTGATCTGGTGTCTCACAGATCATGATGGACACAGTTACTTACCTCACCAAGATTCATTATTTAAATACATAACTGAAGCCTGACGCTTCGGACTACTCCCGTCCTAACCCGCGCTGCAGCAACAATAACCAGTATACCTTGACAAATCACGGTGTCGCTGCTCGCTTAGCCAAATGTCAAAAATTGGTCTAAAATCGTTCATAAAAAACAGTTCCCTTTCGCGCCGCGTTTCAATGTATGCTGGTCGTTGTCACTCGTAATTCTAATCACAGTGTGGACCGCTCGAACTTGACACTTCGGAATTTTAACACCCGAGATGCGTTTTAAACAGATGATAATGTTATTTATATGCAGATAAAGCTATTTCTAAATCTGTGTATGTTAAAATGAGCTTTCAAAATGTAGATAGTATTAAAATTTTCGTTTACCAAGCGCCATGCTTACAGTATTATTATACCGGCTACTATTTATTAATGCAAATACAAAAGTGCATCAATTTGCTCTCTTAAACTATCTTGTTAACTCATCCAATTCTGTGAAAATCATTCAATGAGAAAGATGGCATATTCAAAAGCATGAATCATATCACTATTTGTTGAGTTAGCCTGGTTTAAAGTCGACAAAAATGTTTTCCTATTCACCATATATGGAGTAACAGACACCTTGAGGACACCTACATGATTCTTGACTTCAAAATATTTCATCGGTTATTAGTTTTTTTTGTGGACACAGTTTTGTTTTAATAACCGACGATAAATTTGTATGCTGTTATATATATAGTATAATATAGTATATATAGTACCTTCCAAAACGGACCAACCTCTGCTGAAGTACCATTAACATTGTCATCTATAACAGCTCCACTACATCTCTCACACACAACTAAGTCGGCTACAGCCAGCTTACCAAGTCACGCAGTATGCAAAGCCTCTCCTCTCACGACCCACGATCGATCATTAGCATCTCACCTCACCGCCATCAGTATGGGCACAGCGTCGGGAGGCAATGGCCGCTGCTTCCGCGCGCACGGATTTTTCAACTTCCTTTCGTGAGATGTGCGTTTTGGTTTTAATGCTTTTTTTTCTTTTTTGTTTTATGGGAACTGAGTTTGATATGTCAGATGGCTTATTAGACAGTTTTTGGTCTTTTCATAAGCTGCTAGCTTTTCGAACTGCCGAAACATCATCATTAACATTTTCCTGCGCCCTTGTGCCATTGTACTTAGGATCGTCGTAACATGTCTTTTTCTTCCATTCTCCCCTGTCTGCCGTCAAAGTATTATTTACTCCTTCGAAAACATGTAGAAGACTATATTCTTGTCTCTTCTCTTAGATGAAATCTTCATCTCTATCAGACAAAATTTTCAATGTTTGGCCAGTGCAAACGCACTGTAATATTCTACTGATGGGATACAGGCCTCTCTATGAGTTCCTCTCCTGTAGGCTAGGTCGTAATGTACCACCTATTGTATTGTATTGTATTTTATAGCGGGCTGGTGTCCGCAACTCCACGTCAAAGCGCGTATTTTGCGTACGGGTAGAAAATTTATTCGATAAACCCTAACTCACCGAGAAAAGCCAGCAGCGCCTTGGTGTTGCTGACAATCTCGCGGAGAGTACCTGGGTTACCGAAGTACTTTGCCCTGTATGTTGCAACCCCTGGGCAGTGCAGAAGCACCTGGGCTGCTGTCTCGTCTTCCTCCATGCAGGCACGGTACAGGGGGCTGTCTGTGACTCCTATGACAAAGAGGTGTTAATTAAAAAAGCCGTGTCCAGTAATGGCGGCTGTAATAATGTACCACCTAGCGTACTACTGGAAATCTATTTGTTGACGGTCTAGGATTAAATGGCTTTCTTTGATGAGGTTGCACCGTCGATCATAAAATACGAATGACGCAAGTATATCAATCATGTGAATGAATCACAATGGTAATGAATTACACTAATCTTTGATCAATAGTTTAAGTATGGGCTGCAAAGATGACTATCATTCGTAGAAAATGAATAATTCCACTTTATCTGGTTGGCAAATAAACTAGATATTGAAAATTGAGATTTTTGTAACTCATGATATTTTTCTTTACCTCAAGCTGTATTACCCATTGGTAATTGATTTCTACTCTCACCACCCCAATTTGACAATTCTACAAAATGCATTGCGTTTTTACGTTTACGACGATTTTTTTAAAAATACATTTAATTTGTGAATGAATTTTCGTATACGAGATTCCTTTAAAATCATTTGGATTTTAATCGGGATGCTGGTCTGCTAAGCGTTACAATGGAGTCCTGTGACAAACAAATAGTCCCAAGTCCCACCCGTCAGACAGAAGGGAAGACACCACAAAATTTTGATGACAGTCAAGTATGCTTAGATTTGTGGTAATAGCTGCGGATACTCTGTCACATAATTTGGCAGACAATGGTTTCGTGGAAACATTGGAGATAATTCGCATGCGGATAGGTTTAGCATTCCTAATACCTAGCACGTGCCGCGCGGCCACTTGTACCGAAAATAACAATGTTGGTCGGCAATGTTGGTTGGTCTTAAAATACCTATGATGTACATCATGTAAAGGTATTTTAAGACCAACCAAGTAATATCATAGGTACGAATGCTTTAGCATTTTCGGGTGTGAAGTATAAAAGGTCCTAGAAAGAAGCCTGTTCATACCTCTGTATTGGCTGTCATTTCTGGTCCTAAGCGATATTTAATTTAACTATAGTGACCACCCATTACATACCGAGTACGAGTCAGTGGCCCGAGTCTGACAACCAGTCTTACCAAAGGGGTATCGTATTACCCAGTTAGCACATCAAAAATGTCTAGGGATCAAGCATTTTTATGCGGATTTCTTGAGATTGAGATGTGGCTTTGTAATAAATTTATGATTTTATAAATTTATATGGATCCTTTTTGGTGCATTTCATAATTTGAATCAGGAACTCTCAATCAAATTCGAGTAAAAGATGAAAATAAGCTGTCAATATTTTCCCTATAAAAACATACAACGCATTGAAGACATTATTAGTGCTACTGTTTTCCTACTACTGATTAAAACCAACGTTATTATGGAGCGGCGACGTCATTTAAGCAGGGAAGAAATGCTCAGAGCCGTGGGAATGATAGAAGCTGGTTCCCGGCAACGTACTGTAGCTTTAGCTCTGAATACAAGTCAGAGTGTTATCAGTCGACTTTGGACACGTTACCGAAGCACTGGTACCGTGGCTGAGCGCCATGGAGGACGGTATCGCTGCACCACACGGAGACAAGACCGATACATTCAAATCTTAACTCGAAGAGCTCCAACAATAACCGCCATGATGTTAGCCGTGAGGCTTCATCACTCTTCAGGGAACTTAATTAGCGACCAAACAGTCAGAAACCGCTTGCATGAAGTGAACCTTCATTCCCGAAGACCGCTACGGGTACCACCTATAGCAATGCACAATCGTAGGATTCGATATCAATGGGCTCTTGAACACAGAAATTGGGCAGAAGAACAATGGCGTTTCGTGTGCTTTTCTGATGAGTCTCGTTTTGGTATGAGACCGGATACAAGACGTATACGACACTGGAGAACCCCTGGACGCCAACAGCGATTAAAATCCTGCCAGGAAGTCCATCCTTATAGTGGTGGAACCATCATGGTATGGGCGGGTATTTGGATCGGCGGAAGAACTGAGTTGATTTGGATCAGAGGCAACCTCAACGCTCAAATTTATGCTGAGACGATTGTATCAGACGTCATCGTTCCTCTACAAGTGCAAATCGGTCCCTTATTTCAGTTAATGCATGATAATGCACGACCGCACACCGCAAGAGTTGTAAGACAGACTCTCGCCGCAGCTAACATCAATGTCCTGCCCTGGCCTGCTCAGTCGCCAGACTTGAACCCGATTGAGCATGCATGGGATATGCTACAGAGAAGAGCTCTGCCGAATATGGAGGGTATCCAGTCGCAAGAAGACCTTTTTTTGTTGTTGCAACGAACATGGGCGGCCATTCCACAGCGTGATTTGGATGAACTCATTTTGAGTATGCCAAACCGATGTTCTTGTGTTGTTAGTGTTCGCGGTAGAAACACGGATTATTAATTGTTTAAGAAACCCAATAAAATTTTAAAGAAAACTGTTATTTCAGTCTTTTTTTCGAACTTTAATGTTAGTGGTTCAAATGTCAAAAATCCCTTTATTAGGAAAATGGCAAATTTCTTTATTAATAATGCAAAGGTGACTTGGTTTATCGTTACTGTGACAAACGAAAACACTTTATTTGATGAATCCTTAAAGAAAATTTTAATTAATATCAATCAGGAGAAAAGTTATTGCAAAAATATATGTTGATCCCTAGATACTTTTGATGTGTTTATATACAACCTCTTCTCAATGAGGGCAGATTGTATTCTGCATTCAAGCCAAATTTGGCTCAATTTGAAATTGATGTGACATCACAAGGAGACCTTACCATAACCTGCACCCTCTGATACCTCTAACCACTTTCATCAAAGCCCAACAAATATAGGTTTCAACTGAAAAATCGAGGGCAATCATTGGAATTTTCGTATCGTACCGACGTCCATTCATACTGGCGATACGTGCACATAGCAAGACTTCGAGGAAGCGCGGCGGACGAGAGCTGAATCGAAAACACGTCTTCTTACACAGCCCAAAACCACCTGAACTCCCCTGCCCCTTTCCAACCACCAAACGAAAGGTAAATCGAAAGACCTGGTGTAAGTTTAAGAGGTCTGGTAATGCTGGGCGAAGGTTGATAGACCAACATTACCGTTATGCGATGATCGACTCGGTGAATGGAGGCATTGAATCGCTTTGGAGAAATGTAGCGGAATATTTTTGTTTTGGATGCTTCACTGCTGGTTCTGAGGAGGTATTATCTGTCAATTGGAAACGTTCTGACGTGCGGTGTGTAATGTCGAAGTTATGGGAGAAAAATGAGGTAAACGATTGACGGTTGTTACTGGTAGGCGAAGAGGGAATGATGAAATTTTTAACTCAAGATAATAGAGGATGGACCTGAAATTCGTTATTTAAAGAAAATTGCAGCGTATAGGTAAATAGTTAAATGTCATTTTTGCGTGGCATTTACACCGGCTACTTTATTATGTGTGTAAGTAAATCCGACACTCGTTCAGCGTAAATAACATAACATAACATCACGCCTGTAATCCCCGAAGGGTTAGGCAGAGGTGTACCTAATAGTACACCCACACTTCGCCAGTTATGTTTAAGTCCCATGTAATAGGGGGCGAGCCAATTACCATCAACTGGGTGCAAATCCAGACTCCGTGGCTGCTACTGAGAAATTCCGGATGGCAAAACCCAATAGCACTTTGCCCGACCCGGGAATCGAACGCAGGACCTCATGCGCTTGCGTCCACTCGACCAGCAAGGCAGTGCGTACATTCTTTTCAAATATGATATTTAACTATTTCATAAAATGCTTCAACATTCTTTAGCACATAGTAAAGTATACTCCTTCGACGCACGCTTGCCGGTGTAAATCGAACTTAAATCAAAACAAATCTGTTACCAACTTAGAGCTAATCTTCGACTTTTAAATTTCATCCAACGGTGATCGTAGCAAGTGTGAATGCAGGAGCATTCACTTACAAACTGAATGACATAATGACGAGAGAATCTGTGGGTACACTACGGCCACAAAATTAAGATGTACAGAAGGTCTGGACTATCCAATGAGGCAAAATAATTGCACATAAAGTACTGAGACGCCTCCCTGACTCGTTTTGTAGATCTCTGACAGTTGTTACGTTCGAAGTTACTTTATAAGCTCGAAAGTGTGACAACCAGTCTTTTAAAGGGGTATCGGGTTACCCAAAATCGGGGCTGGGAGGTCAGTTGAGCAGTAGCTCGATGTAGCATCAGTCAGTTGGATCCGGTTATACAGGAAGCCAACCCTATAAAAAGATGAGCCTCAGATCTAGAGATAAGTTTTGCCCGACTCATCATCAAAAAACAAAAGATCACGATTCACAACTGTTTCATCAATTTTTGTTTTTGTAGTACCGATTCGTCATCGATGCTAGGTATCATCAAATGAACAAAGTATTCATCATTTTCACCTCCAAGGAAGGGTTATGTTTTTATTATAAGGTAGGTAGGTGGCCAAAATTGATCCATATCCATTTAACTCTTATTTTTTAAATCGTCGTTTCGATAAATAGCAAAATTCCTTACAAAAAGTACAAGGCTGGCATGAATTCAAGGTGGTATGTAGATGGTGATGACGTACGGTAATGTCAAACTATTTCAAACAAACGACAGTCGCGAGTGCGCTTGCACTCACTGTATATGAAGCGTGACTATGTGTGCTTCTTTTTTTTTGTGTGCTACGTGCGTTTTTACTCATCGCATAGATCTGATCTTCTGAACTTATCTTCTTTGTGCTACGAACTAACAAGGAATTCGCCTCGCAATGAATGAATGAAACGGTCGTGTACTTGCTAATTACAACACAAACAATTCTGCTAACCAAACGCACTTTCCACTTATCTATGCTGTGCCACGTGACCCGACCATTCACTACGAATATTGAAATCACAGCACATCGCAATAGGTCAATGGTAGCGAGCTCTGTGATTTGATTTGAAAGTGTGAAAGGGCTTAAGAGTTGTGAATGTTTTGTGGTGCTAGAAGAGTTTACAATATAACAGAATATCACGCCTGTGTTAAACGTTTATTTACAATCCAAAAACTGTTCTTCGAAACGTTTATTTAAAATCCAAAAACTGTTCTTCTTCAAAATAACTTTATTCGTATTACACAATGATAATCTATACTAACTCGCTTCGTAGCTCAAAGATGACTGCCATGTAATCACTGAAGGGTCATTATGCAAGAGTCCCAGCAGTACCTAGTCAACTGACTACCAACGACATTTTGCCGCCATTACCGTATCGGAAGTCAAAAATTGAGCTACGAATTTAAAATAACAGTAAGAATAATATTACAAATAAAATATAGGATTATTCTAAAAATACACGTAAAAATCAACATAATTTATAGTGCAATAAACAATTATTAATATTTTACTTAATTCAAACTTCCTTACATCAACAAGTTTTAATACAATTCACTACTTATTTTTAATGTATTTTAAAAATGCACAATATTTAAGCAAATAAATACCTACGTGAATTCGTAGTAACACGTCGGTACTGAGAGGTTAATCAAGCTTACACCTTGTAATGTGTGTTTTTACATGGTTTTTTTACTTACATTTTTGGACATTATTAACCTGAAAATTTAAGCATTCGTCCTCCCTAGGTAGCTTCATGTTCATTTCCTGGAGGCTTAGCATATCTTTTTACCTTGTAATTCATGTTATTTAAGTTTTATTGAAGATTTTTATCTCTCTTGAATCTTTGTTTACCTATGTAATGTCAGTTAGTGACAGGCCTAGTTTTATTTTTAATATTGCTGGAGCTAGTTGTAGGTCGTATAGGTAAATCACATCGACCTCATATCTTTTCTTTTTATTATGTTCTAAAAATTCTTTCCAAATTATAAAATGTCAATCATCTGGAGATGACAGGAGCCAGGTGGTGGAATTTTCAGTCTACGTCTGGAGCTGTAAGGCGTCACAAGTCTTTAATGTTACAAGAGTGACCAGAGGAAGCTTTCCTCCTCTGAGGTTTATAAGTTAACGCGTACCCGTGCCATGTCTTAGCATCTGTTGCCTGGGCTATAGGAGTGACGATCCTCCACCCTCCCTTACGATCTGACTAAATTGACGTCCTCCGGCTCACCAAGAAGAAAACTGACGTCCTCCGGCCCTCCGAGAGGAAGATTGACGGCCCCGCCTCCTCGGCTGCAATGATGAAGCCTGACGTCTCTCGACCCACTTCTACAGACAGAGGGATGGAAGACGAAGCCTGATGTACCTCGACCAGTACTACTGATGGAAGACGAAGCCTGATGTACCTCGACCAGTACTACTGATGGAAGACGAAACCTGATGTACCTCGACCAGTACTAATGAAGGAAGACTGAAGCCTGACGTCCCTCGGCCACTACTACAGCCGAGAGGGCCGCCTTTCTCTATTTCATCCTACGTTCATATTCATTTTCGTTCACCAGCTTCTCTGGCCTAGTGAGGGTTTATGAGGTCTTCTAGCTCCGTATAGGTAGGCCCTATATGTTAGGTTATTTTTTAATAATAAATTATTATAACTCGTCCCCTTGACTAATTCTTTTAACAGTACTTCCCTCCAGGCTGAAAGTTAGGTAGGTGAATGCTCAGTGTGACCTTACAGTTTTCTGGCTCCTACCAGGAAAATGTAATAGTATATATATATATATAGTATATATAGTAATAGCACACCCGCATTTCACCAGTTATGTTTATAAGTCCGATGTAGGAAGCGACCCGATTGATGGCAATAAATCGGGCACAAATCCAGACTGTTACTGGGAAATTCCTGATGGAAAAACGAAATAACGTTGCCCGATCCGGGAATCGAACCCAGGACCCATGCTCAGCAGCCACGCTTGTGCCGATTAGACCAACTAGGCATAAACTGGTGCATCTAGGATGATGCCACACTTACTCAATTATTTTAAATTAAAATCGTAAGCGCGTACGGGACAAAAATATTGTGAATAAAAAGAAAGTTATAAACGCGAGCCTATTTTTTTAAGCTAAGATAGTAAGCGGTTTTATCTGGCCTCGTCTTTTCTCATTTTTACGGTTGTAAGCTAGTGAGAACATAGTAAGCTATTCAGAAAGATATCGTGCTAGTGTGATAGCTTGTTTTAGGAATGTACGCAGGGTAAAGACAAAATGCTCTACCCTGCCGTCCCCGGAGTGGCACTGGTCATTATAGTAGTGTTATATTTTATGAGCTAGTAGCACTCTCCACCGCAGATTTATCTACCCACCCTGGCTTGTGAACTATCCTCTTTTGGCCCGCAAAGCCAGTATGCAATTGGACGATTTTACTCTACGGGAAAACAGTAAGAATTTACAGTAACAAGTTATTTTCTATCCATACCAGGAAACACTAGGTACTCGTTAAATTTTGTACCAGGAAATATCCACGTGCTATTCTATTTACATTACATACAAGGAGTACATAGGTATGTACATAAGTTACTTTCCAAGAACCACCTGATAGTGGATCTTCGCGCACATCAAAAGCACTTTATCTCCTCAACCGGGTTAGTTCGTTATCACTTATCACGATAATGGTTCAATAATTCGTTCCAAGATTACCTTGTGACGGAGTTTGTTTGTGCAACACTCCTAGGTATATTTTCTACGTTTGCTTGAGGAGCGATCTAGTACCTACTTATGTTGGAGTTTTACCTGTCCTTGTTTTTTTTTTTTCGAATGGGAAATCATCAAATGACTACTCCCGCTCTGGGCGGAGCAGGAGGGAGTCTCAGACTTTTACTGACTAAAACCCATCCATGTTCCTTCATCGCCCTTTGTGTTCCGGGGCCACGGTATCTCTTTCGAACAGTCCGGCAACCCCTTGCGGACCCCTTCCTTTTTGCTGACTCTCTTTGAGGCGCGCGTGGAACACGAACGCGCCGAGTTTTACTTGTCCTTGGCTCTTGAATCGCATGTGACTAAAAGAGTGATGAATATAAATGTTGATGGATGCAGAGGGAGAGGAAGACCAAAGAAACGATGGATGGATTGTGTGAGGAATGATATGAAAGAAAAAGGAGTCAATTATAGCGTGACGGTTGACAGAGGAAAATGGAAGAGAAAAACGTGTTGCGCCAACCACAAGTAACAGGGGGAACGGGCAGAAAAATGATAACTTATCCTTGGTGTAGTCTATCAGTAGTTACGGAAAATAAGAACCTACCCATATTTTAAAAACACAAAGTATTGTGGAATATAACTACAAGAAGCTTCATGCTAATGGGGTGGACAGTTGTCTACCCCATTGGCGCTGCTAGCGCCATTAGTTCCACCAACTGGTGGAACTAATGGCGCTAGCAGCGCATGAACCAAACATCGTCCTTGGTTGAAAATCTGTCAATGTCATTTTATATTTCAAAATAGATTGACCTCATTGGTCAGATTGGGTCTAAGCTATGGACGCGCCATCTACAATCAGCTTTGACCAGCCATACCCATTGATGCATTATTTTTGTTTTTTTCGTTCATCGATTATTTAAGATAACAGTTTAATCTAGAAGTACCAAATCAATATAAAGTTAACAGCTGACTGCCCTAATGAAAATCTTAAATTAATCCCTAGTACCTACGTAACCCCCCGTAATGACTTTAATACGTAACTAAAACTAACAAACACGTAATTTATTTGACCAAATTCTACAAAAACAAGCTATTTTTTTTAAACTAAGATATTTCATGCTTACACTGTACTGATAACAATACAATATGCAGGCATGATATGGTTAGATTTGTATATGTAAAAAAATAATGAATGAAAATATACCGGTCGGCCGGGCGCACTGACGACACACGCTAAACGAGATTTATTGTTAATTTGCGCGCCAAAGCTGACGCTTTCTTAATAGGCCTAAACTTTAAGGGGGCGTGGCTCGGCGCCTCCGCATGATTTAAGCGATTTTTTTTTTAACTGATCAGGCGGAAAAGGCCACGACTGTACAATAATAAACAATTTTCGTTCTTGCAACTAATACTAGGTCATTCCGGAAACCACTTGTACTAAATATGGCACACGAAATTCCTATCGCCCGGTGGCGTTTGATAACCACTTCTCGTGTACGATTAGCTACTATTAACAGTTTATCTTAAGTGATGGATATGTCAGAAATTTTATCGGAAACTAGCACACTTTATTTACGTAGCCCTATTCTAAATATGACTGTCAAAAAAAGAACGTCGATTGTTTTCGATTTTGAATCTCTGCTCGCGAGAATAGAGAAAATAATTTACGATTGTTACTGATTATTTTGCATTTACAAATCTTAGAACTGAAAATTATTTAAACGTAGAAATTTGTTGGTACCGTCTGTCTGTCTGTTGTGCAGTCAACTGATTAAGCAGATTGATACTTCTTGCCCTTATCCCTATTATCTATTTGGGGTCGGCGCACCATGTCTTCTACTTCCATACTTCTCTATTACTCGCCATCTCAGCAGTCACCTCCCATTGGCCATTTTCTAGCCATATCATCCTTTATTACTTATATAGTCCATCCATCGTTTCTTTGGTCTTCCTCTACTCTGCAAGCTCTATCGAGACCGATAATAGGCGAGACGACAAAAAAAAACTAATTAGTCCGTCAGTTAGATTATCAAAAAATATTTGACCCTTGTTTTTTCTTTTGTTACGTAAACCAAAATTGACGAAGATATGACGCTTTTAAAATTCTCAATACGTCACGCCTAGGTATAATTTTTACCTAGTTCTGACGTCACGAGGCCCCACTCCCTAATTTTGATGCGTTTTATCTTGGTCAATATTCATTGATTTAAAAAAACAAAAAATACGTGTCCATTAATTTCCAATACCTACTCTAACTGACGGACTAAATAGATTTGCATTTTTTTTTTGATACTATCGTCATGCCTATAATCCCACCGTAGGCGCGGCCACCGTAGGCGCGGGCCTGTGGACGGTGGGCTATGGGCTAGCTCGCCGTCCGTCCGTCTCATGACGACAGGCCGTGTCGACGGCGCGTTCGTGTTCCACGCGCGCCTCAAAGAGAGTCAGCAAAAAGGAAGGGGTCCGAAAGGACCGATGCCTGCCGGGGTTGCGGGACTATTCGAAAGAGATACCGTGGCCCCGGAACACAAAGGGCCATGAAGGAACATGGATGGGTTTTAGTCAGTAAAAGTCTTACACTCCCTCCTGCTCCGCCCAGAGCGGGAGAAGTCATTTGATGATTTCCCATCCGAAAAAAAAAAAAAAAAAAAAATGCCTATTATCCAGAATACGGCCACAAAGCCCAATCTTACAGCAGTCCAAAATATCAGATAAGCGTGGCCTGGAATTCTGAGATACTCCACAAGTGGACCGCGCCGTGATAGGACTTTCATGCGATATTGATAGTCTGATAGCGTGTTATCATTCCTGGACGAGGCAGAAGCAGCACCTGTGGAGATAAGGGCAGATTAGATCTTCAGTTGAGCTAGTTTTAATCGAAATGTCTAAAGGGTCTTGGTAAAAATTGGCGTAAGATCAGAATTGCAATATTTCTCAAATCAAAGCTGGAGCCGGAGACCAGAGTTAATCGAAGATTTGACTTCTTCTACGTCGTGTCGATGTTTTTTTTTTTAAATTAAATAAGTTTTAACCAGAATTCTACCACCTCAACGGCGTTGGTGGTAGCCTCGGACATGGGGTGCAAGAAGAGCCTCCCCGAGCGGCGCGGCGTCGTCCCGATCATAACAAAACGCCCAGCGCACCCTGGTAACAGCTTGCACTCGGTAACGCAGAGTCCAACTGGCCAATCTTCTCACAACAACAACAACAATAGTCATTAAAAAAAAAATCGCTGGACATTACACACAGCGCCATCTAGTGCCACACTAAGCAACGAGGCTTGTGTCGCGGACACCTCAGATAGTTGATATACTACATTGATACTTTTTGTTTGTAAATACATACTTATTATACATTCAGTCAAAAAAGTATCGGGAATGGATGATTTGTTTATGGTTCCAAATTCAAATTTTTGTTTTTTTGTAGTTGTTAGATTGGTACAACTGTTTTCCATTTTGGCGCGGAGTTTGAGTTGCATCTGTTATTTATATTAAATACAGTGCTGGTTTTAGTAATATCATATATAGTGTGTATTGCGAATTTCATAATGGACAAAAATATCGAACAAAGAGTTTGTCTTAAATTTTGCATCGCCAATGGAATTTCGTGTTCGGAGTCACTGAAAATGTTACAGAAGGCTTACGGTGAATCGACTTTATCAAAAACTCGTGCTTATGAGTGGTTCAAAGCGTTCAAAAGCGGTAGAGATGAGATGGAAGATTTGCCTCGCTCTGGTAGGCCGTCAACGTCTGCAACTGAAGTTAACATCGCAAAAGTGAAGAAAATAGTGACTGAAAATCCCCATTCAACTCTGAGAGAGATAGCCGCCGAACTTTCTGTATCTCACGAGTCGATCCGTACCATTTTAACTAATCATTTGGGTATGAAACATGTTGCTGCTCGGCTAGTCCCAAAAGATCTAAATTTTCTCCAAAAACTCAATCGCATGAAAGTCGCTGAGGACATGCTAGAACGAATCAGTTCGGACCCAACATTCATGAAACGCATTGTTACTGGTGACGAGACGTGGGTTTACGAGTTTGACATGCAAACTAGTCAACAAGCTTCGGAGTGGCGCCTTCCAACTGAACCGAAACCGAAAAAACCACGCCAAAGTCGATCAAAAGTCAAAGTCATGTTGACTGTTTTCTTTGACTATCGCGGAGTTGTGCACTCTGAATTCTTACCGGAAGGTCTAACGGTAAATAAAGAATATTATTTGAGCGTTATGCGGCGTTTAAGAGAGCAAATTCGACGAAAAAGGCCAGATTTGTGGAAAGAAAATTCTTGGATTTTGCACCACGACAATGCGCCTTCGCACAAGGCTATCATTGTGAACAAATTTTTGACCAAACACTCAACAAATACCATACAGCAACCACCATATTCACCAGATATGACTCCTGCTGACTTTTTTCTTTTTCCTAAACTCAAATTACCACTTCGTGGCACCCGTTTTCAATCGATAGAAGACATAAAGGAGAATTCGCGGCGAGAACTGAACTCAATTCCGGAAGCAGCGTTTAAAAAATGTTTTGATGAATGGATTATTCGTTGGCGCAAGTGTATCGTTTCTAAAGGAGCATACTTTGAAGGTGATAAAATAAATTTGGATGAATAACAGACATTTTGTGTATTATTGATCTTTTCGCGGTACTTTCTTGACAGAGTAGTACATCTAAACATCCATGACTCGGAAACAAATGTCCATGCTTGTCGGCGCCTCACATATGCGTGGACAACCGCGGGGAGGGCGTGGGGCGCGGCGTACCGAACCCGGCTACGCGAGCGCCGCTGCGCGCCCTTCCACTCACTGAGCTCACAGACGTCGGCCACTCCGGGCATTTCTTTGTACGGTCTTCATAAGTTGATTATTAATGTTAATTGTGGTATTACACATATTTTTATACAGTCCACTACTCTTATTGCAAAGTCCCACTGAGTCTATTCATTGGTCCTTCGAGCCGGATCAGAGGTGAAGTGAAGCCGGGGTCATTAGTCCTGATCAAGGACAAGACGACGCCACCCCTGCTCTGGTCCCTGGGTCGGGTCACGAAGACCTATCCCGGCGTAGACGGGGTCACGAGAGTGGCTGAGATGAAGACGAAGCGGGGCACCATTCGCCGTGCTTTCAACTGCATCTACCCCCTACCAGTCGAAGATTGAAGACTTCTCTTCAACCCGGGGAATATGTCGGCGCCTCACATATGCGTGGACAACCTCGGGGAGGGCGTGGGGCGCGGCGTACCGAACCCGGCTACGCGAGCGCCGCTGCGCGCCCTTCCACTCACTGAGCTCACAGACGTCGGCCACTCCGGGCATTTCTTTGTACGGTCTTCATAAGTTGATTATTAATGTTAATTGTGGTATTACACATATTTTTATACAGTCCACTACTCTTATTGCAAAGTCCCACTGAGTCTATTCAATGCTCATCACACAAACATTTGCTTCTACCGGGATTCGAACCCGGGACCCTAAGAACGTAAAGCAGCCTCAGTACCGCTTCGCCATTCGGGTCGTCAAAACGTCATTGTCGTCGTCAATCGTCATTTGTTTTTAAAGTCGATCATGTTGAAATGTAATTACGGTAAAGCTAAGCACACAGTAACTAACCCAAGCTAGGCAGCGAACACCACATGGAAATATTTTACCGGTAATTTGAAAAAATCTGCTGTTTTCTACAAAAGTGCACATCTAATGGTCAAAATGTATCAGAACAGCTGATTTGATTTAGGAATGATGTACTGTAACACGTGGTAACTCGCCCTCTGTTGTGTTTAACGAATAAAATCATAGGCAAGAATATTATCTAATAAAGTCATATAATTATGACTGTACGGGCACCAAACCAGTCATATTATTTATGTAACAGTTTTATTCCTGGAAGCGATATACTTATAAGGTGAAAAACATTAGTATTTCACCGATATTACACATTGCTCACCTATTTATTTTATGAGTAATATGTAATACCTTCTTATTTATGTAGGTACCTACTTCTAATAAATAATTAATTCTAAATCATTATTTTATCAGAACACCGCAACAAAATTCCAGTCAGCGACTTAGAATTTTCTTACCCGGTAAACACAATTTGCTATGACGTGTGTGGAATTAAAAACTCTTCTGACACATTTACCATAGTCAGCAAAAGTTCCTACCTATGCAAAATTTCAGGATCATCAAAATAATTGAACCGACTCCTTTTCTAACGAGTATATAATTCCACTAGATTCTGCCTACGACTTAAGCGCTGAGGAGCTGTTCGAAAGAGATACCGCGGCACTGGAACACAAAGGGCTAAGAAGGAACATGGATGGGTTTTAGTCAGTAAAAGTCTGACACTCCCTTCCGCTCCACCCAGAGCGGGAAGGGTCATTAATTTGATGATTTTCCAAACAGAAAAAAAAGGCATACAAACATACAAACATTTTCATCTAAAGTTTTATACCACCAAAAACATATTCATTTAAAATGTTGCAAGGCGAGACCATATGACTCGCGCTGTTAAAAAGTTATCAGATCTCATGTAGAGCCAAGCTTCTAACTCTACACGCCCTAACTCTAAAGGTCTAACTTCACAAACTCTACACCTTAGTCAAAATATGTGACTTGGCTTTCAATACAATCCGTACTGTGTATGTCACAATTTTTTACGCCTTAACGGCTGGACTGGGCATACAATGATACAAAATATTCTAAATTCAAGTCTCCTTTCTAAAATGAATTGAATATCTTTTTAATTATTATTATTAAATGTAAAAATGTAAAGTGTACCATGTACACCAATAAACACATTACCATCAATAGAACAGTTCTCGCGAGATGTGAAGATGGATTTTGTTGCCTCTCATTTATTTTTAACTGGAAGCTGAAAATTACCGCTCGGTTTAAAAAACTATATATGGACTTCTTGATGTCATAAATTTATTTAATTCACAAATTTCTGGAAAGCTGCATCACACATCTTTCATTGCAATATTTTTTTCCTTCTCAATTGCATATTCAGACTACAGGAAAAATCTGTCAACAATACCTGCGGTAATCAGTAAGTCTAGACCGAGTGACGTATCTGACTTACGCATAATTCCTTGTAACTTACGTGTGCCATACTTGCTTGTCCCGCCAGTGATCATTTTGGGAACAATTGGTTCTTTCGCCATAAGATTCTCTCATGTATTTCCTGGCGGAGAATAGGTCATCAAGCATCATCGTTATTTAGTACCGTGTTTTGAATGGCCCAGTGTTTGATTGAGAATAATTTGACCAACCGTCATTGGTAAAAAGTAAGTAACATCCGAATTTTTGCCGACACCGTCTATATGTATTCTACAACCATAGACCATAGGGTGGCAATGTGACTGCTAACGTCTCTATGTGCCTGTTTACTCGACTCTTCAGGATATTTTTATGTAAAAAGAAAAGAGTTTGTGGGCTAAAATCCACCACGCGGATTGATAGATATCGCAAGCGTTCGATTGTTGGTTCCTTGATTTGTCAAATTCCTTACCATGTTCTCTTTCAGCTTTTTTAAAGTAATTGTGATGAATTATATAACACAAAGCAAAGTGCCTGCTTGGGCTCGAACCCTACGTCCTCCGACCGTACCACTGGGCCAGCAGTGGGCCAGTAGTTACTCCCGTCCTCATTTGTTCTCATGTTAAATATTGATGGGTATAAAGGCCATCAAACCAAGGACTCATCACGCCTGTAATCCCCGAAGAGTTAGGCAGAGATATACCTAATAGTACACCGACATTTCACCAGTTATGTTTATTTGTTTAAGTCCCTCCTATTGCAATCAACCGGGCGCAAATCTAGATTCCATGGGCGCTACTGAGAAATTCTTGATGGAAAAACCCAATAACACTTTGCCCGACTTGGAAAACGAACCCAGGTCCTCATGATCAGCAGTCGTGCGTGCGACCACAAGACCAACCAGACAAGCCGAGGACTTCGATCTTGTGTCTTGGAAGACCAGCGTCAGACAGCATCACCTGTCTGGCATGCTGAAATGGACCTTTTTGGCGCAGCCGTGGGGCACACAGCTCATACTATGTTTTCCTCCTTATTTTGTATCTTTTTTTTATATTATTGTGTGTGCTTATTAACTGACGTCAAATAAATAATTTTTCTTTCTTTCTTAGCTACAATATATTCCTACACGTGGAAACTCAAAGTAGTCCAGGGCCGGCCGAGTCTCGACAGAGTTATCGACAAAATCGCTTTTTTTCGATTGCTAAATACTAACGCATAAATTCGCTTGCAGTGATGATGCTTGCGAGTAACGCAAGTCTCTACATCCAAGATGCGTTTTTAAGCATCATTATTGCAAGCGAATTTATTCGTTAGTAATTATCAATCAAAAGTTAGCAACTTTGTCGTTATCTCTGTCGAGACTGCGCGCCCAGTGTAATTGCGTGTCTGAGGTCCGTTATACCAGCAAGTTTCCTAGCAAACATCCCTGAAGCCCCGGAGGTTCTAAAAGTTACCTCTAACACATGTTGCCGATAAATATTTCAGTGGCTGAAGTAACACGTGTGTCCGTGAAAATGAAATAAGTATGTTTTCCTTTAGAATTACAAGGCTAGTATAAAATAACTAACGAGCAGTGCAAGTACGTAACACTCGATTCGATACGATTCGATAAATCTGACAGTTATTCTCGACAAAATGAGTTTTTAACCAATCGAAAAGTCGGATTTATCGAATCGTATCGATTCGATCGTTATCGATTGCTACGTACTTGCAGTGGAGGTAAGATAAATAAAAGCTTATAATAAAGTCGCTTTTCGTGTCTGTCTGTATCTGTGACCACGTTCTTTTATAAACTGTACAACGGATTTTGACACGTTTTACATTAAAAATTTTGAGAATTAATATTACATTTACAATATACAGTGGATTGCCACTCGTATCGCTAGTTTACTAACAACATTAAAAACAAAAAATAAAATCAAACCAACTAAAAGTAAGATGGATAAAGCAGACTAGTGCAACGAAAGACATATACAGTACTCACTGCTCATGTGTAACGTAACTAAAAACAACTGGATTCTCCAAAACAGTTGATTTAGGTAAATCCGGAAAATCCACCGGCAAAACTCCACGTCGCAGCTTCTGAGAAAATATTGGAGCTCACAGAATACTAATAGTACTATTACACTACACACTACACTACAACAGCCCATAACGTCCACTGCTGGACATAAGCCTCTCCCATGATGGGAGGAATTTGCCGTAATCTCCACGCTTGGCAGGCGGATTGGAGATCGCAGTGATGAAAGACTAACAGAAAACGCTGCTGCCCATTCTTTGGTCTACGGAGGCGCAAGGTGTTCTGCCTCAGACATTAGTCGCCTTATACGACACCCGTGAGTGTAATGGGTTGGTTCTATTCTGCTCTGCCGGATACCACACGGCTAAAGTACTAATACCTCTGCCATGTTTCACCATCTACGTAATATGATGAAATCTATCTCCATACATTAATTAATATGTATGTATGAGAGCAGCGGTGGCCCAGTGGTGGCGGCCCCGACTTACGAACAGTAAGTCGTGGGTTCGAACCCAGGCAGGCGGCATTACTTTGTGTAATTTATTTCATCACCACTGCTCTCAAAACGGTGAAGGAAAACATCGTGAGGAAACCGGCATGTCCTAGAGCCAAAAATTCGAAGACATGTGATATCTACCAATCCGCACTGGGCCCGCGTGGTGGATTATAGCCCATACGCAAAATATGCTCTTTGACGTGGAGTTGCGGACACCAGCCCGTTATACAATACAATAATATGTATGTATGATCTAAATAAACGTCATCATCAACATTTTTATAATATGTATGAACGTGCCAAGTATCAATTTGCCCATACGAGCACACTCATAGTTTGGTAGAAAACATCCAACATGACATTTGCCAATGTACCTATGTACACAGTTTTCTAGGGAACACCGGAACCCGTATGCGCAGGCGCGGCCCTGACTCATGGTATCTGAAGTGAAGCTTATTCTGCAAAAAATTGCAACACACTATGCATGGTAAATAGAAAGGACAAATTAAGCCTTAAACACATTAGAGGGAAAACAAAAATGGAGGACGAATCACGCAAGGTAAAACGGCTGAACAGGAAATGGGCTGTCACCTAATAAGAGATAGAAAGGAGAAATGGCCTTAATTAGTAGCTGAGTGGTACCCAAGAGAAGGGAAAAGGAATAGAGGCTGCCCGACACGAAGGTGGGACGACGGTCTCAAAGCGACAGAGTCAATGTGAAAGAGGCAAACCCAAGATCGTGAAACGTGGAAGAATATGGGGAGGCCTATGCTACGGCAAAACAATCTTCTGAAACTGATGTCTGAAGATCAATTTATTTTACTTATTATGTAAAATAATATGTGTTGGTTGATTATAAGATTGTTAATAAAGGCCATCTATTCTAAGCATGGTATTAATATAAGGTAGATGTGACACCGCTCACAAACGTTTACCAAGTAAGCAGCACATCATTCTGAACCCCTACATAGAAAATTTTCGTCAGTTATTAAAATAAAACAGCTTTTTCTTACTAAACTGCAATACTACAAGTCTACAACAATACTACACGGTCAAAATGTAAGGAACCGTTGTTTTTTTTTTAATTGCCAAACATGCCTTATGTCCATTTGTATAAAATTCAAATCGTTCAAAAAGTTTTTTTTGCCATGTCTTACTGAAGCAATATGGTTGGGAGCGAGACTGCTTTATTATGTACTTTAAGAATCGCAACTCTTCAATTCAAGAGAGTTTATACGAAGACTCGCGGTTACTCCGACTCATTTATTTATTTAACACTTCAAGCACAAAGTAGGTAGGTATATTATTATTATTAGTAAAGGTATTTTCTACCAGTTAACCTTTGGGTGATGTAGAGACAACTGACTTACCTACTCGATGTGTTAATTTCGTGATTCTAGTAAAAACCTAATAGACAAAATATGCAGAATTGTACTGTAGTTCTCTTATCAGCTAAGTGTTCGAGCTCGCCGCCTAGTTCGCTTCCCCGTTCCATCATGTTATCTAAATGCTAGCTCTTATACTATGCGAGTATAGATTATGTGGGTGAGAGGAGGCTGTTTTTAGATACGAAACTGTTTTATGAATATCATGTAGCGAGACATAAAACAATTTATGAATATCATGTAGCGAGACATAAAACAATTTATGAATATCATGTAGCGAGACATAAAACAATTTATTTCTATTTATTTTCCTCGATCCTTAGTTTAGATGCCATCATCATCATCATTTCAGCCGCAAGACGTCCACTGCTGGACATAAGTAGGCCTCCCCAAGTGTCGCCACATTGACTGGTCCCGTGCGACTCGCATCCAGCGGATCCCCGCAACCTTCAACAGGTCATCGGTCCACCTAGATGTTTAGATGTCGCCAAAGTTAAAATGAATATCAGTACATTCAACTTTTGCCAACGTCAATCGCGTGCACGATGACCGCTGGGCAAAAGTCTCGACACAATGGTTGCCGGCCAAATTGCCATCACTTACTTCGGTGAGGAAACCAGCATGCCTGAGAGATATTTCTCGACAGCATGTAAAGCCAAGTCTGAGGCTCATGGGCGGCATACAAATACTGACGCTAGTGAGTGAGCTAGGCCCTAACCACACGATAAAGATTTTTTTAAATCGAATTAAATAAATTGCATCTATAATTATCACACAATACTTTCCACGCACGCACACCCTCACACATTTACACAGTACACACTCTTAATCTATCTCAATATACTCCCACTCTTCTCAGCTCTACTCACACACCCACTCTTTGTGTTGTGTGTGTACAGGGCAGGTGTGTGTGTGAGTGGCCGCCCGCCCTGCCATCTCGCCCGCCCTAGCCGCGCCTACGGAGTGATGAATGTTGTTGCTACGAGAATGTTCTTTGTTCTTGTAGGAGGCGTCGTCGGCGTCTGTCTGGGAGAATGAGTGGGTTGAGTCTGTTTATATGTAAATGTATAGTGTAGTCTGCATGTATACATATGTTGGTAGATTTAGTGAAATGCAAAAAGAGATTTTCTTTTTAAGTTTTATTTAAAAGCGAATCATGCATATTCTTTAATTCAATAATTAAACTTATAACTTAGTGTTTGTTTCTTTGAAATAGATAAATTAATGTAACACAACTTGTTGAAAAGAATGCTATAAAAGTAAATTATATAATGGATTAAGTGCAAAAATCATATTTATTGCTGTAAAATGGTTTTAGAAAAACACTTTTAAACGTCACATCATGATATGTTTTAAAACTAGGTGGGGCCTGTGTTTCGTACCTGACTACTCTGAGAAGAAACAACTGAAACAAACTCAGAGGTCACTGTGTCAGTGACCTCTCGGTTTGCAACGGAAAAATTCTATAAAACGTTGGGAAATATTTCACTCTTTCATTTCATATTCAGTAACAAAGAAACATCAAAATCGGATGAATCTTTAAATACTCTCTTTATTAAATAAGTTATACTTGATCATCACTCGACTCGCGTCCTTACATAAATACATACAAGGAAAATCCGCAATATACGCCACATAGAACATTTTCTACCACTATTATTCGTTTAGAATCTAAACGAATAATAGTGGTAGAAAATGTTCTACTTTGTCTGTATCCAGAGCAAATCGATCTTGAACGACCGCCCCGACATCATAAAGTCAATCCTGACACATTACCACAGGAAAATAAACTAAAACTGCTTCAAATTTTAATGAATAAGGGCCTCTATTGCGTGCGCTCTCCGCGGGTTTTCCCTAGAGAACCATCTTTGCCCGTTCCATATTAAATTGTTCTATAATTTTGTAGACTCCATTCCAATTTAGACTCAATACTTCGCTGCTAAGATTCATTTCTGGCTACCACTACTCATTTTAAGAGAATCGATCTCGTTTCTTATTCCTTTTTTGAATGACTTAAACGACACTCATCCTTGTTATTTGAATTTGAGCCGTATTGTTGTGAATTTTTAATGGGTTCGTAGGTGAGTTTGGCTTGAGATGGTGTTAACAGTGAGTTCAGTTGTATCTCTTGGTCGAGAATGATTTCATTCAAGATTGAATGAGTATTGCTATTGGTTGAGAGGGATGTGAGGGCACATTGTAAGTGAGAAGAACTGTTATTATATTATATACCAACAATAAATGTAGTTAATAAAACAGTAAGATTTTTTTTTTGGTGTTAATTAGCTCACATTGTTTGTCAATCCTCCAACATTTTGTTTTGGTTTTCAGAATGATATTATACGGTATTCAGTATAGTATCATTCTGAACCCTCCCAAATATATTTTATTAACCAAAAAAAAAAAAAGGTTTTCTTGTAGAGAAAGACTTTTTTAAACTGCAATACCTACACGTCAAAATGAACGAGCACAGCTGTTTCCTATTTAAATTATCTATAAAAAAATCAATTTGGGGGGGGTCTCAGAATGATGTACTGAATATGTGGTAGCTGTTTGTGCGTTGTTGTCTCTTTCCCACTATATTTAGCTTATGTACAAAGGCGAGCTTAACCCAGAGTTGTAAAATAATACACAGGAAGCTATGTTACAAAGGCGAGTTTACCCACAGTTGTAAAATAATTCACTGGAAGCTATGTTACAAAGGCGAGCTTAACCCAGAGTTGTAAAATAATACACTGGCAACTATGTTACGAAGGCGAGTTTAATAAAGAATTGTAAAATAATTTACTGGAAGCCATTTTACAAAGGTGAGTTTAACCCATAATTGTTAAATAATACACTGGAAGCTATGTTACAAAAGCGAGTTTAATCTAGGTTTGTAAAATAATACGCTGGAAGCTATGTTACAAAGGCGAGGTTAACCTAGAATTGTAAAATAATACACTGGAAGCTATGTTACAAAGGCGAGGTTAACCTAGAATTGTAAAATAATACACTGGAAGCTATGTTACAAAGGCGAGGTTAACCTAGAATTGTAAAATAATACACTGGAAGCTATGTTACAAAGGCGAGGTTAACCTAGAATTGTAAAATAATACACTGGAAGCTATGTTACAAAGGCGAGCTTAACCCAGAATTGTAAAATATTACACTCATAGACAATGTTCCCTGGAGAACTCACAAGCTTCAATAATTATTCAAATAACACGGATATCCTTGTATTCCGCCTACTTTATTACTAGCTTGTATACTACAATTTATTTACAGGCATTGCCTCCGCCTATGAAAACATTACAGGACAGATGTTTCAGTTCTCGCGAATTATACAGAAAATAATGTCTAACGTCTCATTAGAATTATAGGCTTCTGTAATTTTCGCTAGCTTTACTTTTAATATTAAGGTATCAGGCATGTTTACGTTTAAGCGTTGAATAGTAATTTTACTAGTCAAAGACTAACTGTTGGCAAAACAACGACTGAAAAAGGAACGTTCCTTAATATATACAATGTGTAAAACAAAGCCGAAAGGCACGTGTTCTCCCCGTCAATGCAATTGTTTTTTTGTTCTGGGTTCGTTTGGGAAACTTCTAGCTACGGAAATATTGGGGATCAAGGTTAACCTGCACCACCACCGAACTACTTAATGCATCCATCAGCACAATGTTTTGAGTGCTTTACACTGAGCTGAGACCTACCGTAAAACGTAATTTTTCACACAAAGAAAAAGTAGTTTCCCGGCTATAATTTTTACGTAGACTTACTTAGTTTGATTTAGGTACAGAATGCTTGGTGCTTGGTTGACGGTAATCTAGAAGTACATACTTGAGTGCTCGAATAAGCTAAAAACATATATCACATAACATAAACATATAAGCGCGACCGTATATGTAATAAGGTGATTTAAAACCGTACTACTCTTCAGCAGAAAAAATTGAAACATCTCAAACTCCTGTACTATTTACGCATACGGAGTACAAAAAAAAATGTACCTATAGGTAGTAATATTTTCGGCGCCCTTAATTTTCTCCGGATACCGCTGACTCATGACACCATGAAACGTGGAGAAACACCTCTTTGTTACAAAAGCCTTTGTTCTCATTCTGAAGCTTTCTTGCTCAAATCTCATTTGCAGTACAGGAGTTGGTTGAATTTTTATCAAAAATACAAATAATTTAATATTCTAATTCCTGTTTTGTGTGTTTTTTTACAGTTTGATACACGAAATACAAATGAAATGAAAGATGGAGAAATAGCTACCGATGCCACGCTAAAATTCATGTATTTCAATGTCACTTTTGATCAAGCCAAACCCATAAACACAACAGAGACCGCCTCAAAATAAATCTTATCCCAGACAAATAAAATTTATCTACAACTTCCTCCCATTTTACCATTAAAACCCACGGCCAGTCGTCCCTCCCTAACTCTTAAACCAGGAGTATTGGTGCCAGGCGCTGTCTCAGGAGTTCACCCCCTAAGTCCCCCCCTCTAGGGAGAGGAGGGGGTGATGGCGATAATTAATATTCGAGCCTTCACCCCCACCGGCTCTTTCTTTGTGGGTTTTGTGAGACGTGTCTGGTAGCTTGGAAAAATTTAAGTGGGAATATTGTTTGGAAAGCCTTTCAGGAAAATGTTTTGAAAAAAACACTATTGTTACATTAAATGCGACAGTTAACTCTCGCCTTACAAACTTTCCACACAGGTTGACCATTGACTCGGGCTAAGACCAAGGGATGTGGGATAATGGTATCGATTCTGCTGTGCACAAACTAAACTTAATTTAGGCTATTGCTATCTTTTTCTCTCTAATAAAACGAGAAAGAGACGGGCGTAATTTAGAGCTGTCAAATTTAGTTGGAACTAATATTTCCATAGAAATGAAGGGTGCACGTAAAAACATGTCGACTAATAACACGGTGAAGCGCAAGGCATAAACTAGTTTGACATCTCTAACTTAGTTCATAGCTATAGCCGTCCTTTTCTCGCACTGCCTTTTAGTAAAAGATAGCAATAGCCTAAATTAAGTTTTTTTGTGCACAACAGAATCGACACCAATGTCAGACTACACACGGGTGATGCTGCGGGTACGATTTGATAAAAAATTGGGTTCTGGGTTCGATTGCCGGGTCGCACAAAGTGTGATTCGGTTTTCCCATCAGGAATTTCTTAGCATCAGCCACAAAGTCTGGACTTAAGCCGGATAAAAAGCAATAGGCTCGCCCCCTATTACATGGGACTTAACATAACTGGCGAAATGGGGGTGTACTATTAGGTACACCTCTGCCTAACCCTTCGGGGATTACAGGCGTGATGTTAAGTTAGGACTACTACTACTACTAATAGTGAGTCAGGGATGATCTTTCAATACATTATGACTCATACAAGTGATGTATACCTTGATACATACATAGACGACTCGTAAGTCATAGGTATTCTTGGAAACAGAACTTATTGAACCGTGGCTTTAGTGTTAAGAACAAAGGATATTAAAACCTCCTTTCTTCTATCTTTTAAGCTAAAAATAAATAAATAAAATAAAATAAATATCGCTGGACATTACACACAGCGCCATCTAGTGCCACACTAAGCAACGAGGCTTGTGTCGTGGACACCAGATAGTTGATATACTACATAGATACTTTTAGCTGAGTTAAGAAGGGAACAAGGAACATGTGGATTATTTGGAATGAAGAAATTACGTTTTTACTGATATGTACTCGTAATAGCCTTTATGACGTGCATATCATTTTCTTTGTCTTTAGCTTAACATCCAAAATTAAATTAACATGAAAAGAGGTGTATTGAAATAACCTCTGTAGGCGTGAACTCAGATAGTAAGGCCTACAAATCAGAATGCTAACTGATTAATAAGTTTGACACAGCCTAAAATATTCCCAGGTCGTTTTAGCGTGTCGATGGCAATCTAAATTGATTCGGCCAAAAACTTTGCTACGAGTTTGGCACTTTCAGTAGCATCCATAAGCTCCTGTGATGTGCCGAGGAACAACAGGACAGGCAGGACACGTTATCAAGTGTCCCATCGTTTATGGAATCAAAGAAAGAACATTGGCGAAACGGGACCCTCTTAATTTCAGAAGCGTCACCCTACAGAACAGTCATCTATTAATTTCCACCTATTCTCAGGCACTTCTTGCTAATAAGAGGAACGAAAACACTTGTAGCAAGTGCACAATATAACTTCAAGAATGGAACTGGAATTTCCAATCCATTAGGGCGGCGACGATAAAAACAATGATCACTAATATATTACTTTATCTGTCCGTGAAGAGGCAGATTCAAAAGTGGATAGGTGCTTACCTAAACTGAATCACTTCAGTCATAACATATAGAACTTATTACACACCTATGTCATTATATATTGTTATGAATTGTATATTATTATGACGTCTTATACTCAAAGAACTTTCTTAATTATTTATACACCTTCTTACAATGTTTTTTTTTTTTACATGATTCTATATATCATCGCATTTGTAGCCCTAGCGATTATTTCACTGTCAAGTACCTTAGAGTTAATCTGTGAACAGCGTTGTGGGCTGCAATATTGTCTACAAGCTTTGTATATGTTTCTTATGTCTATGTTTTATGTTGCAGTTGTTTGTTGTTCCTTTTGAATAAAATAAAATAAAAAATTAAATTAAATTATGAAAGTGGTTTATAAACTTTCAGGTAGCTCACTAAACAGATATTTCCTTACTATACGTATGTGGGAATAGTATTTTATTTTTAACGTCACAGTGCCTATTTATCTATTATGTATTTGATGATAACGGAACATATGGAATACTTACACTTCTTTAGTATGTTTAGTTCTAGAAAGATAAATCTTCTTGACTCGTATTTAGTTTTTATGTTATACAACGGGGTAGGTGACACACCGACAATTGAGATACTTTTTTAAAGCTGTCAAAACGCGGTTCTCTCATAGATTTTGTATGGCAATAGCAAAACTCAACTATTGATTTATGTCAGAGCAACTAAAAATCGTATCTAGCAATTAAATGAAAATAAATCGGGTTATCAGGCCCAAATTAAAGTGTTTTTTCAGAGATTGGTGCCTTGAAATTATCGTTTTATGGTGTCATCTACCCTATTGACATAAAGTTCAGCTATGTAGGTACAATTTCGTTGCAAACAGTCGCTTCCATTTCATTCCGCGGCGATGTAAATTGAGCCTAAAGTGCCTTTTGATTCGTATAGGTTGTTACCTAGATAAATCAGTTTTACAGCTTCTTTATCCCGTAGAGCGTAAATTGAGCCTACAGTGCCTTTTGATTCGTATAGGTTGTTACCTAGATAAATCAGTTTTACAGCTTCTTTATCCCGTAGAGCGTAAATTGAGCCTAAAGTGCCTTTTGATTCGTATAGGTTGTTACCTAGAGAAATCAGTTTTACAGCTTCTTTAACCCGTAGAGCGCAGTATAATCATAAGTTTCATCATATCTTTACAAGTGCTTGAACTATTCTCTCCAGTTAATTTGTGAATTTGCGAAAAAAATCCAGCTGCTCCATACAATTAGTCGTGTAACTCTAAATGTAAGCCCAATCTGATATGTATTTTTTCGTGATTTCATGGTCGGTCCCATAGGTAGTCATCTGTCTAGCCTACCTGTCTACCTGTATTTTACATGGAGCGACTGCCTATCTGACCTCCACAACCCTGTTAATACTGGGTAATGCGATACCCATGTAAGACTGGTTGTCAGACTTTCGGGACACTGACTACCTGTAACGACTGTCAAAGATCTACAAATGACAGCCGGGACCAACGGCTTAACGTGCTTTCCGAGACACGGAGGAAACTCAGTATGTAAGGGTGGTCACCCATCCACAGACCAACCTAGGCAAGCACGGCTTAACCTAACGATCGACCCGAGCGGCTGTTATTATTTAGCCACGAGCTCCTCGATCCCATAGGTAGTAATTTTTTTTAATTTTCATGAATACCCTTAAAGTAATGTCAACGTTTAACAAGATTTTTTCTTGTATAGGTACTACAACTAAGAAACCCTCCTACTGAAAAATCACGCTTTAATTAAATTCGAGGTTTATAAGGTAAAATCGGCTCCTCCTATTGTTAAAGTCGGTTAAAATGTAGCACATGTTACCTTGGTTGGCACCTTATTCATCAAAATTGGATGAACGTTTAGACGCTACAGAGGAACATACGTAAATACAATGGTACATTATGATATAAGTGCGGTAAGTTGAAAATTACAGCCGAGGCTATAATGCTAGCCCGAGCCGTAGGCGAGGGCTACAAGAAAGCAGACGCTGTAATTATCAAAGCGCACGTATGTCATACGACGTTTTATAACTTATTTGCGAGGAAATAAATAAAACTCGGACTTTCTTAAACGAATAAATCTTTAATCAATTGTTAGAGCAGTTATAACAATTTGAACAATTTGTAAAATTGATTATTACGTTGCCAGTTGGCATTTTTAATGTTGTCAAGTTATTATTATTATATTTTATCTCCCAAAGTTAATTTTAATCATGAAATGTTGACCACTTTTCTGACATAAAAACTCTTTGCTAAGATTTAAAAAAGTACCGTTCGTTTTAGACGGAGCATCTTGATAAACCGTGCGTTTTACATTACAATAACGCACAAGTACGTAATGAGATACAATACGATATTGAAATTGGTGAAATAAGAGACCCTTTACGACCAAATGTTTTATAAACATACATACATAAGACTGCTAAAATCATAACCCTGCCTTTTTGAATTCACCGTAGTCAGGTAAAAAATCAACCTGGATGAATGCTCAACATTAATAAAGATACCAATGAAGCATAAAGGCTTTGAAGGATGCCGCGACGATTGATATGTTCAGTTTCAGTTTATGAGTATGACGTATGCTGATGAAATGCTACATGTTGTACAGATGTTAGAGATAAGGGACTTTCCGGTTTATTTTTGAACTCATTATAAAATTCTCAAGATAACTCAACAGTAAATAGGTAAGTATGATAATTATCTAATCTACGTTCCATATTCCATTTTTTTGGATCAAACGCAATCTATACAGAAATAAGAAATAGGGTACTTAAACGTCATCGTCACAAAGAAAATATGGAGTACTACTCGTATAGCTTACGCCCGCGGCCTCACCCGCGTTGTGTACTGATAATTGTCTCACAGGATTTTACTACCAGGATAAAAAGTATCCTATATGTTAAACCAGGTTATAAACTATCTGTGTTCCAAATTTCATCCAAATCTGGTCAGAAGTTTTTGCGTGAAAGAACGTAACGAAAGTAACAAACATCCATCCATCCTCACAAAGTTTCTTATTTATAATTACTTATGTTTAATAATATTATTATTGTTACCTACGTATGTAGGTACCTACAAAGACAGAGAGTACTCCTTAAATTGTAATTGGACTCCCTGATTAATGTTCATTTTGTCATGAATGATGCCAAATTGTTTATGCAACTTCGAAATCAGGAAACGCGACATCGGAATATGCGACTTTCAATCAGGGATTTTCGTCTATACCTGGGAAAACACATGAATGAAGTTTACCGGAAATACCCGTAACATCACGTTTATCACACATAGAGATTTCTGAGTACAGATACTAGAGGAAAACTACAATACAGTTGTAATTCAGCGATTCATTCTCTGCGAACCCCATTTACGAGGCACCATCCCACACAACCACATACCACTACCTAGAAGATTATATAGCCCGTACATAATCTCTTTACTTCCAAACCCAGTCCGAAACCAACTTTATTCATCGGCCATAAGGTTGAAGTTCAGTCCAGGATGAAGGCAGTTCATCTACATCTCGCGAGCGACAAGGACGCAAGATTCCGTGAGATTAGAAGCCGAGGTATTGATCGCTCTCCCCGGGACGCAGTGGTGTGAGGAAGGGAGACCATTTCGTTAATCTCGCTGCCATGTCTGTTCGGGGTGTATTGTGAAATGGATTTTCAGTACAAATGGGATGGGGGGCGCTTCTTTGTGTAAATTGTAGGCTTTCTCACTTTGAAGGGTTTTACCCGTGAGTTGGGGATGCCTTTTGAATGGCTCCGTTAAAATTGTAAGGACTATCTTTGGAAGATAGCCTAAAATTACTTAGGAAAGAATAAAATATGTGCCTGTGATCCCCGAAGGATTAGACTTACATAAAAGACACCCATTTTTTTAATATTAAGTAAAGCATGTTTTAGTATGATATACAGCGACTTTTAACAAATAAGCTTTTATGAAAAGATTAAAGAATATTGAAGTCAAAATATGATCATGACATTGTCAATCTACCCCAATATTCACTTTACAAAATAGTGTAACTTTGTAAAGGTAATAAACTTCCGATTCTGTTCTATCCAGCCGTCGTACTATCGTGACCTCATACGTTTCAGGGCGTGGCACTTATCTGAAAGGTTTCAAAGCGTCTGGTAAAGTAACCGTAGTTTACAAGAGTCCGTTCCGTTGGCTGGTTTATCTTTGCGCTTTTAGTTTACTTAAAACTTCTGCCGCAGTTTTTAATTTTTACAAGTCTTCTGCCTTTTAAAGGAAATTTCAAAACTCTTAGTTGACACTTCCTATGATCCAAGGGCTGGCTATTAAATTTGCCCAGAAGCTTCGCGATGGCCTACAACGTGGTAACGCTGCCAATCTCTTGGGGATATTACCATTTGACAGCGTTGAGGACGAGTTTATTGACGCAATTTTTTAGTTTATTGTTATCTTCTTTTGATTATGTAAGTAAACTACTCTCTTCCTGTATTGATTGTATCTTTATTATCAGTATTTTGGAATCCATACTATTGTGAAATAGTCTTATTTCGATTTTGTCGTATGGAGAAAATTGTTCAATTTGATGATCTTTGTCACATCCTGGAATATGAGCACACCTTTCTGATTTCATGATGTACAATTGTACATATTATTGGTCGTGACTGCACTAGTTTCTCAAATACTTCAGTGCACATTTCATGACTATTTGGTAACCGATCGATGTTTATTAGATCGTGTAAAGTGAAGCACTCGTTGTTCGCAGGATGTAACGCAACGCATAACTAGATTTTAGTTCGGTGATGTCGGCTAAGGAAAACTGGTGTATTGCCAATCAACTGCGTTGAGTGGATGATCATTCAGAAAGTTCGTGTGGATTTGTTTCCAGAAACGACCAAGCCGACTGAGGAGGGTAATGAGTTTATCAGCCTATTTATGTATGTTTGTCCGTCGTGGCGCTCCTAGAAATCAAATGAGTGGTCCGATTTTGATGATTATTCCGTCAAAAGATTTGTCTTAATCTTGTTCAAAGATTTGAATAAGATTTTCTCGGGCATGCGACCAAAAAAAATTGAGACAGGGAAATCTGAACATATGAGTTGCAATTCATCAATAATTTTGCTAATAAACAAAAAAAAAACAAACAAAAAAAAAACACAAACTAAACAAAACACTAAAAAAAAAACAAAAAAGTGAAAAATTACTTTAGTTTCAGAAGCCGGTGAAAATAACACCAAATCAATCAAACAATACTGTTATTTTTCACTTTTTTGTGTTTTTCTTTTAGTGTTTTTTTTTGTTTGTTTTTTGTGGTGTTTTTCTTTCGCTATGAATTTATTTTATATTATTAACAATATATGTCATGGTAATTAGGCTTATCCCCAATAAATGGAACTTAACATTTATTTAATTACAACGGTTACAAGAGGAGGAGCTCGTGGCTAAATAATAACAGCCGCTCGGGTCGATCTTTAGGTTAAGCCGTGCTTGCCTAGGTTGGTCTGTAGATGGGTGACCACCCATTACATACCGAGTTTCCTCTGTGCCTCGGAAAACACTATGGGTGTATTGTACACATCTGCGTACCCCCTCAGAGCATACAGGCGTGATGTTAAACCATGATGTTGTATAAACAATAAACATCCAAGCGATTGCAGCTATCACGACAGATTTGCCGTCTATTTTTGAAGAGTTCCATTGTATATCTCCGAAGATTAGCATCATGTCTTCACCACATTTAAATGGGACCACCTCAAGAGTATATTCTTTCAAATAAAAAAAGAAATTTGAGAATCGGTCTACAAATGGGAGAGGTACCAGGTAAAAAAAAAAAAAAAAAAAATACATACACACGAACATTAACCTTTTTTGAAGTCGGTTAAAAATCTAAACGTTAACAGTTACAAAAGTCAGATTTTCGTAAATGATTGAACAGAATTAGATGAAAGCACTCAGATAAAATATGTCTTTCCCTTGAATATATTTCAAACATAATTTTTCCGCCCAGGTTGCGAAGGAAATTGCTCGTTCATAACTTACTTAGTTGCCAATAACTTCAGTGTAAAACAGCCCATCCGTCATTCATACGTGTAATTTTTCGGTACATTACATCCACGTCTCTAGTTTCCTTCGATTGAGCAAAGCGAACCAAATCAGAACGTTGAGGAATCACAGTCCAATGAAACGCTTAAACGAAAGAGCTTCGCGTGCAGACGTGCAGTGTTGGTTACACACATCTTGCCAAATTAATAATAATGTACCTCTTCATGTATTGTACTTACATCTTCCTTTTGTAACCATTGAAGAGAATGACACTTTTTCTCCCCAGCTAAAACATTAGGAAGTATAACACGAGTACCTGCCTCGTAGGCTGTAATTATTGTTTTTTACATGGGTTTTATGCTTACATTTTTGATAACATTAACCTGAAATTTAAGCATTCGTCCATGCTAATTTCCTGGAGGCTTAGCATTCCTTTTACCTTATAATTCATGTTATTTAAGTTTTTCTGTAGATTTGTATCTCTCTTGAATCTTTGTTTACGTTTGTAATGTCAGTTAGTGACAGGCCTAGTTTTATTTTTAATTTATTGCTGGAGCTAGTTGTAGGTCGTATAGGTAAATCACATCGACCTCATTATCTTTTCTTTTTATTATGTTCTAGAAATTCATTCTAAATTATAAAATGTCAAGCACGTGGAGATGACGGCAGCCAGGTGGTGGAATTTCCAGCCTACTTTTGGTACTCGTGTTGGCAAGAAGTCCTGGTATTAAAGTATCGGTCGGTGGAAGTGCAGTTCCCTTCGCATATTAAAAGCTATGCCAGAATAGCAAACAAAGCCACGCGTCGTTTTTCATCCTTGACGCCTTCAGAGGGTCATTAAATAAACCAGCAAAGTCTAGCCCTGGCGTCACTCTTAAGCCCTGACGCAAGAAGACACAAGCCCGTCAGTTAATTTACCATCGTGTTACACAAAACGTCGTTATCTGCAGCAACCCTGGACAGCGACGGCTGGTAGCCCTCAGCTGTCTTGCTACGACCTACCCCTCTGAGGTCGGCGACTTCAGCGAGCCTGAATATTTTGACGGCTGGTAGCTCTCAGCCTTTTTGCTACAACCTGCCCCTCCGTGGTCGGCGACATGGAGGCCTGACTCAATATCTTTCATCAAGAAACCCCTGAACCTCACACTCCCAAGGACCTTCAACGTTCTTCGCCCCGGCTTCCCTGGCCTTTGATAGTTTTTCAGTTAGGGCTCTCCAGCATCCATTAGGTAGGGCCTGCTAGGTTATATTATAATAACCTAATGTTCTCATTATTAAAACAGTTTTATTTGATCTCGTTCCCTTGACTATTTCTTTTAACCGCACTCTCCTACAGACTGAAAGTTAGGTAGGTGAGTGCTCATTGTGACCTTACAGTTTCCTGGCTCCTACCAGGAAAATGTAACGTTACAAGGCTTAGGGCGCGACTGCCGAGCATGAGGCCCTGGGTTTGATTCCCGAGTCGGGCAAATTGTTACTTTGATTTTCCACCATAAATTTTTCAGTAGCAGCCACGAAGTCAGGATTTGTACCCAGTTGATGGCAATAGGATCACCCCTATTACGTGGGACTTAAACATAACTGGCGAAATGCCTTTACAGGCATGATGTTATGTTTTGTAGGTATAATGCCTTCTGATTGGATGGACTGCAGCTAGACAAAGCCCATTAACGATATGCTATTCAAAAAACTTCTGAATAAGCCCTTGATTAATAGAGAAATGAGAATATAATTACGGCTAGGGCTGTGTAAAAAGTGAGTATTAATTTTGCATTTAATGTTGTAACGATAGCATAACTCATCGTTCAAGTAATTTGTGATATGGAGCGCGCGACTTACGCGAGAGGGTTGCCAAAACTAACTAGTGATTTTTATTGAAAAGTTCATTAAATAATGAACTTTGAACCAAGAATAAAATAACTAAAATAATAATACCTTCTACAAGATATCCTCTACTAATAGAATCGTGTGGAGGAAGACTTATACTGTACCGGCTCAAGGTAAATTGGGATAAGAGCTCGAAATTGATCGAAATTAACCAAATCCAAATCACAAAAAAAAAAAACTTATTTTCAGACAGACTAGCATCATTAACGCTTAAAAAGGGATATTTACTATGTCAGTTTAAAAAATAAACATTAATCATCTTAAGGGGCTCCCCCATGCACACTAGCGCCACTTTAGTAAAAAAATCAGAACTCGTTAAATACACAATTAATATAAAATCTGATTGACAAAATCAATCATTTGGTCTTCTATATTATTTACGTCTGCTTAACTCATTGAAACATAGCTCGCTGTCGTTACAGATACAAAATGGAAAAAAACGGCCGTTTTTAGCAATTTTTCTAACTGTAACTACAGTGAAGTATATTTTAATGAATTAAATAGACGTCAATAGTCTAGAACTCTAAAGCTTTGATTTTGTCAATCAGATTTTATAATAATTGTGTATTTAACGAGTTCTGATTTTTTTACTAAAGTGGCGCTAGTGTGCCATGGGGGAGCCCCTTAAACAAACCATGAACGAGAGTGGTTTCTAACATTTATAATCGAATCGAATTTAAAAAAAGTGCTGCTGTCTCAAAAAATCAAGAAAAAAATAAACGTCCTTCTTTCTATCACACCAAAATAAGAATTTAGAAGAAAGACAAACAAATCCCTCAATAAAACTGCACACCCATCATTGCCTGCCAACCCTAATCAGCCACCGCTTCTCAGCTGCGCGTGCGCACAAGATTTGCATAGCGCATACGCAACGTGTGGAAAAGTGACTTTATGCAATTACACAGACGACTCGTTCTTATGACGGCTGCAAGTCTTTGTTATTATTTATGTAAGACTAGCTGTGCCAAGCGGTTTCACGCGCCATTTCTCTGTTTACTCGGCAATTAAAGACCATAGCGTGATATTATAATAGCTTATAACCTTCCTCAAGAATTTGGCTATAAACGTTAATTTGGTTTTCAGGTCCGACTGGTAGTTCCAGAGATAAGCATAGCATAGAATAATCAGCCTATAATGTTCCCACTGCTGGGACACAGGCCTATGAGAGGGAATGGGCTAAAATCAACCACGCGGGCCCAATAACAAAAGGTCATGATTTTTTTTTTTTTTTTTTTTTTTTTTATATTGTGAGTGGATAAGGTTTTAATGTGATTTATGAGGAGCAGAGGTTTTTTTTTGTTTTCAAATTTTTACAGGACATTGCACTTTGTAATTCCTTTATGACCGATTATATTCGTTCAATGTGGCGACACTTGGGGGAGGCCTATCCTATGTCCAACAGTGGACTTCTTTCTGCTGAAATGATGATGATTTTCGTTCGCATTACGGCCATTTTCAATAACCTACCAACAGGTATCGGTAGGTTCGCGGGCCTGTGGACGGTGGGCTATGGGCTAGCTCGCCGTCCGTCCGTCTCATGACGACAGGCCGTGTCGACGGCGCGTTCGTGTTCCACGCGCGCCTCAAAGAGAGTCAGCAATAGGAAGGGGTCCGTAAGGACCGAAGCCTGCCGGGGTTGCGGGACTGTTCGAAAGAGATACCGTGACCCCGGAACACAAAGGGCGATGAAGGAACATGGATGGGTTTTAGACAGTAAAAGTCTGACACTCGCTCCTGCTCCGCCCAGAGCGGGAGAAGTCATTTGATGATTTCCCATCCGACAAAAAAAAAAAAAAAAAAAAAAAAAAAGGTATCGGTAGGTTGCTATCTTTGTCTGTTTGACATTTTGTTTACCGACCGATAGATAAGCTTTCTTTGATTTTTCTATGAATAAAGTGACAAGTAGGTGATGCTGATAGGTCTAACTTTGCTTATAGAAACACCGACCGCCACGAGAGTCAGCATATTAACTGACAGTTATACGTAAGTTATAGAAAACGGCCCTTAGTCGGTTCGGCAAGAGTTTGGAACTTTCTTTACACCTTATACTCTACCAGAGAGTGCTTTGTTAAGTCCATAGATACTTTTTTCGTAACTATAAGGGCCAGCTACTGTTGGAGAAACCTCCTCAAACGATTTGAGTACTGGTGACCTAAAATGGCCATTTTAGCAGAATCAGATAGGCATGTCGCTCCATGTAAAATACTAATATTCTATTCAGCTAACATCCCGTTAGACTGCAACGTACTCGTAGTTGAGAAAAGGTTTTTCTTGTCAAAAACCTGGGCCCAGAGTAGATGGCCAGGCATTTTATGTCCTCTAAGATGCAGGTGTCAAGGTCACTTTGGGCACTCCGGCAAGAAGTCCATGGTCTGGTCGGTCGTAGGGTGAATTAAGACCCACAGACTGCCTCATTGGTCAAGTGGTTGCAAGCGCGACTGCTGAGCAAGAGGTCCTGGGTTCTATTCCCAGGTCGGGCGAAGTGTTATTGGGTTTTTCCATCAGGAATTTATTAGTAGCAGCCACGGAGTCTGGATTTGTGCCCGGTTGATGGCAATAGGCTTACCCCCTATTACATGGGATTTAAAGAAAACTGGCGAATTGTGGGTCGTGGGGTACACCTCTGCCTTACCATTCGGGAATTACAGGCGTGATGTTATGTTAATTTAATAATAAGCCAATAAAATGCCCTACTCCTTAATAAATTCCTGTCCATAATATAAGCGTCTACACAAGCAACACATCAAGTGCGCTGTCGGCACCATAGCGTCCCGGCGGCGCATGCGCATTGTATTCAAATGCGCGCGCAGGTCGGACGCGATCACAGGCGAGACAGCTGACCCCGGCCAGTCAATTAACGCGTTCTGTTTGTAGGTGTATATCATTAAAAATGAGAGTATTAAATAATGTATCTAGCTGTATATGGTACATGGAGTTTTGGGAAAAGTTTCGCTTTGTAGACCGTTGTCTTTGTCATTTAACGATACTACAGGGTGTAAACAGATTCTTCACGACGCCGTCAACCAAGCGTTCTGGTGGCCTACCATGACGTCTTAAAGCAGAATCGTTTTAATCTTGTTCCAGTGTGGGTAAGAGACGGAGCTATAGAGGACGTCAAGCGCCATCTCTTTCCCACACTGGAACAAGATTAAAACGATCCTGCTTTAAGACGTCATGGTAGGCCACCTGTACATCAAACTAAGTAATTCTACATTTTTTTGCTTGTAAGATTTTTACTTTAAACACCTCCACGACCCCCGTACTATTCAATCCATCCATTAGCACAATGTTTTGAGTGCGTTACTTTGAGTTCTACCACAAAACCTGATTTTTCACCCCAAAAAAAAAAGTCTTTTCCCAGCAATAATTTTTGCGTAAAGTTACTTAGTTTGATGTACAGAATGTTTGGTTGACGGCTTCGTGATGAGGTCTTTTACACCCTGTATAACGAACAAGTCAACCAACGGCTGTTCACAAAATATCTGTCAGTGGCTGAAGATGGTCAATCTGTCCGTACCGGTTTTGACCGAATCTCAAGAAGGAAATAAAGTAGCATCCTCTTTGCGCTATAGCATCGATCAATAGTTTGCCAAATGTTGCAATAGTCTACTTGAGAGTCATCATCATCTACTAGCCTTTTACCAACTATGTTGGGGTCGGCTTCCCACTCTAACCGGACGCAACTAAATACTAGTACTTTACAAGGAGCGACTGTCTGTCTGACCCTTACAACCCAGTTAGTACTGGGTAATACGATACCTCTTGGTAAGACTGGTCGTCGAATTTTCGGGACACTGACTACCCGTAACGACTGTTAAAGATCTAAAAATGACAGTCGGAACCAACGTGCAACGGCATTACGTGCTCTCCGAGCCACGGAGCAGTCTCTAGAACAATGTAAAGGTCTAACTAGTGGTAACCCATCCACGGAACAACCTAGGGAAGCGCGACTTAACCTGAAGATCGACCCGAGCGGCTATTATAATTTAGCCATGAGCTCCTATAGTCTAATCGAGAGTTAATGTCTTAAAAAGTACCAATGATTGCACCACACGACAAAATTGATAGATAACTTCAGAAAACCTGAATTTGTCACAAGTAGTAACTGTTTGGTCTCAATTCTTTATCTTATCGACTTCAGTAATTCGTAAATAATACTCCGATCTTATAACTAAGATAAGATTTGTGTCTGTATATAATAAAATATTTTCTACATATTATCTGATAACGATGATTTTACCGACGTCTAAATAAGAATTTAGATTGGTTATAAATAACGGGATTTAATTTAAGTATTCATCAGTCGTATGTTGAAAATAAATATAAAGACGTGAATAAAGAAACTCACAAACATTCGTGAACCCTGAAAACCTAACACTCCTTTTTTTGGGCAGTCGTGTAAAAAGAATAACACTTTCAGATATTTTTATATCCCAAAACAAATAATGTCAAATAATGAATCACAGATACTGGGGATGCAGGATAAGAGGACCCCATTTTGATCCAGATCCTGATGGTAGCTGAACAGTCTCTCCGCCCTCAGACGGAAGGTACCAAAGACACGAAAGCAAATTGTTTCTTCTATACAAGATGAAAGCAGACAGACCCTACACGAAGCCATCAAACTAACAACAAACTAAGTATAAAGCAGCCAGTAACTTTACGCAAAAATTATTGCTGGGAAACGACTTTTTTTGGAGTGAAAACATCACGTCGTCGTCGTCGTCGTCGTTTGTCGGATTCAATGTATTTTAATGTAAATAAACGATGCATTGAATAGTACGGCTGTTGTGGAGGAAAAGAACTTGTGAAAAATTGGAACTTTGACCCCCAACATCTCCGTAACTAGACGGTTCCCAGGTATAGTCCAGCTAGAACAAATAAATATCTCAATGACGTAGAACAAGTGCCTTTCGGCGTCTTTAAGCGTACTTTTACACCTATTAAAATATCTAAGTAAGCAGTCTGCGTCACAAGCGTTGTTATTAACGGCGCATTGGATTTTGATTCGATTTTTTAATTGGCGATAGAATCGGATTTGGTCGGAAAAGAGGCGAATTGTTTGTTTTATTATAAGACTAGCTGATGCCCGCGGCTTTGCCCGCCCGCAAATTATATACTAAAACCTTCCTCTTGAATCACTCTATACTCAAAATCCGTTGCGTAGTTTTAAGATCTAAGCATTCATAGGGACAGACGCGGCGGGCGACTTTGTTTTATAATATGTTGTAGTGAAGTACTCGTAGGTAATCATTAAAATTCAATAAAATGAAGACGTAACAATTACATAACTGGGCACAATAAAACGTTACTAAAACCGGTAAAGTATGAAAAATACAGACACAGGAAGACTTATAAATATTCAGAAATACGGGAACCTTGTGATGCCACTGGCAGAACACCTCGACCTATGCCGCCCGGTATATAAATAGGTCTTTATTATGTTTTAATTTACTTTACTAATTGAAAACACGTTATGTTATCAGCCATTTTGCTGTTTATTTGACAGTTATGAGAAAAATGGAGATTACGTTACCAGGACTACCACAAAATTCGATTAGAATCTAAAACCTCAACTAGCGAAATCGACTAATTTAAAGACCACAAGAATGAACTAAAAAGTATTAAATGAATAAATACCCAAATGAATAGTCTACGAAAAAAAAAAAAAAACTAGAACAAACAAAGGTTACCGACTTCTGAAGTTAAAAGTTATTTTTCACTTTTTTGTGTTTTTTGAAGTCGGTTTTTATTTTTTGCAAAAAAGTTTTTATTCTTCACTTTTTATTGGTTCACATTTGCTTACCCCTCCGGCGTGCAGTTATGTTATGAACTGGTGTAAACAATAGACAGACATGAGATTTCAGCAATCCCAGTCCATTTGCTATCATTTATTGAGGAGTTCCGTTGCCTATCTCCGAAGTTCTTCATCGGATCTTCACCAAATTGAAATGGGACCACTCCGAGAAAGTACACTACCAAAAACTATTCAAATTGCTTCAAGTGTGCCTATAAAATTTGAAGAGTTCTCTCTATTTCTCCAGGATCCCATCATCAGATCCTGACTTGATCATGGGACCACCTGGGAAGTATACCCCTTCAAACAAGCAAAAAATCCAAATCGGTCCAGCCATTTTCGAGTAATCGGGGAACATACATAAAAAAAGGTTCCGACGAATTAAGAACCTCCTTCTTTTTGAAGTCGGTTAATTAAGAAAAAGGAACTTTCATCTCATTTTCTGGAATCGATGTCATATTTGCGTTGATGCTACCTAAATTGAAACTTTGGCGCTGTTAGATTTAGTTTAGTTCTAACATAACATCACGTCAGAAATACCCGAAGGGCTTAGCAGAGGTGTACCCTATCAATACAGTCCCATGTATCAGGTGGCAAACTTAATGCATAAACTGGGCACAAATCCAGACCCTGGGCTGCCACTAAGAAATCCCAGGCCATAAAACCTAATAACACTGCCCGACCCGGGAATTGAACCCAGGAGGATGTCATCGTCATTCTCTGACCAACGAGGCAATCAGTTTAGTTATATTAGTGACAATGTCTTTCAACTAGCAAGTAATCAGCCAATCAATAACTATCCCAATCACAATGTTCATAGATAGCGATGCGTGAGCGCATGCGTCGGTTGCGTGTCGCGCGCGCATCCTGATTGTAGCCGCGCCATATCTTCACCCGAGCGGCTATTCGGTGTTGACAGGTGAGAAAAACAGCTGGTTTTTTGAGAGAAATTAATAATAAAAAAAAGGAAATGAAAAAAAAATAAGAAAATGTAGAAAAAAATGTATGTGAATGTGTGTGTGTGTGTCTGCATGTGTGCATGTGTATGTATGTGTGTGTGTGTGTATGTATGTTGTATGCAGAAAATGGCAAAAATATTCTGCCTTCTGGACCAGCGTGGTGCATTACAGCATTCACAGCCCACTTCCTCTCACTGTGAGAAGGCCTTTATCCCATTTCCGTAGCAGTCGTAGCTTGCTATGCTAACAAGGGTAAATCAGAAATACTAAACTACTTGCTTCTACAAAAAATGCTTAATAAAATTTGTATGATACCACCACGTGATCTTCCTCAACCAAATGAAAAAGAATCACTTAAATCGGACCAGCCCCTTTATTCACAAACGCTTCGATTCGGGAAGTCGTGTCTATCTCCCTCACTTTCGGAGAAATCGGTGAACATACACACATCAAAAGTATCTAGGGATCAACATATATTTTTGCAATAACTTTTCTCCTGATTGATATTAATTAAAATTTTCTTTAAGGATTCATCAAATAAAGTGTTTTCGTTTGTCACAGTAACGATAAACCAAGTCACCTTTGCATTAATAAAGAAATTTGCCATTTTCCTAATAAAGGGATTTTTGACATTTGAACCACTAACATTAAAGTTCGAAAAAAAGACTGAAATAACAGTTTTCTTTAAAATTTTATTGGGTAACTTAAACAATTAATAATCCGTGTTTCTACCGCGAACACTAACAACACAAGAACATCGGTTTGGCATACTCAAAATGAGTTCATCCAAATCACGCTGTGGAATGGCAGCCCATGTTCGTTGCAACAACAAAAAAAGGTCTTCTTGCGACTGGATACCCTCCATATTCGGCAGAGCTCTTCTCTGTAGCATATCCCATGCATGCTCAATCGGGTTCAAGTCTGGCGACTGAGCAGGCCAGGGCAGGACATTGATGTTAGCTGCGGCGAGAGTCTGTCTTACAACTCTTGCGGTGTGCGGTCGTGCATTATCATGCATTAACTGAAATAAGGGACCGATTTGCACATGTAGAGGAACGATGACGTCTGATACAATCGTCTCAGCATAAATTTGAGCGTTGAGGTTGCCTCTGATCCAAATCAACTCAGTTCTTCCGCCGATCCAAATACCCGCCCATACCATGATGGTTCCACCACTATAAGGATGGACTTCCTGGCAGGATTTTAATCGCTGTTGGCGTCCAGGGGTTCTCCAGTGTCGTATACGTCTTGTATCCGGTCTCATACCAAAACGAGACTCATCAGAAAAGCACACGAAACGCCATTGTTCTTCTGCCCAATTTCTGTGTTCAAGAGCCCATTGATATCGAATCCTACGATTGTGCATTGCTATAGGTGGTACCCGTAGCGGTCTTCGGGAATGAAGGTTCACTTCATGCAAGCGGTTTCTGACTGTTTGGTCGCTAATTAAGTTCCCTGAAGAGTGATGAAGCCTCACGGCTAACATCATGGCGGTTATTGTTGGAGCTCTTCGAGTTAAGATTTGAATGTATCGGTCTTGTCTCCGTGTGGTGCAGCGATACCGTCCTCCATGGCGCTCAGCCACGGTACCAGTGCTTCGGTAACGTGTCCAAAGTCGACTGATAACACTCTGACTTGTATTCAGAGCTAAAGCTACAGTACGTTGCCGGGAACCAGCTTCTATCATTCCCACGGCTCTGAGCATTTCTTCCCTGCTTAAATGACGTCGCCGCTCCATAATAACGTTGGTTTTAATCAGTAGTAGGGAAACAGTAGCACTAATAATGTCTTCAATGCGTTGTATGTTTTTATAGGGAAAATATTGACAGCTTATTTTCATCTTTTACTCGAATTTGATTGAGAGTTCCTGATTCAAATTATGAAATGCACCAAAAAGGATCCATATAAATTTATAAAATCATAAATTTATTACAAAGCCACATCTCAATCTCAAGAAATCCGCATAAAAATGCTTGATCCCTAGACATTTTTGATGTGTGTACATGAAAAAAAAAATGCTGGTAGAATACATAACCTCCTCCATTTTTAGACGTCGGTTAATAAGGCCAAATGGTCGTTGTTTAGCACAATTGATGACTTTTTCTGATTAGTAAATCAGAAAAAGTTAAAGGATTTATTTTAGTCATCGTTTTTGGAAGAGAAACAACCATCTCGAAGAACTACGATTTTTGTAGTCGTAGTCTGTATGTCGTAGCATTATTAATCGAAAACGATATTGATTGATTGACGTGAAATATCTTACAACATAACAGATCGACGAAACTTCATTTGAAATTAAATAAATGATTACCTGTTACCTTTTCTACGCTGGCAACCCACACAACAAATCACTGACATCGACAGGGATCGCGGGCGCAGCGCTCGTTACGAAAACGACACGATTTTTTCACGACATTTCGTGTTGTAGCCGACATTTCCACATCAGCCATGCTTCACTGGCTCCTGATTTATTATCTTCAGTAACCGGTGCTGTTAGATCATTTACTTAGTGCCGTGCCAGAAAAACCCGAAGTGATTGGTGTTTGAAAAACAATGGGGAAGGCTGGTCAAAGCTGATTGTAGATGGCGCGTCCATAGCTTAGACTCAATCTGACCAATGAGGTCAATCTATTTTGAAATATAAAATGACATTGACAGATTTTCAACCAATGACGATGTTTGGTTCATGCGCTGCTAGCGCCATTAGTTCCACCAGTTGCCCACCCCATTGACTATCACTTCGTCTTCTGTGAAAACTGTCCAAACTAGTTGGTTTGAATATCTTTTTTACCAGGAGAAAGGCAACCTACTCTATGGAAGTTGTAATGTGACTTGCATTATCCACCATATATAATTTTCCTGCCCTTATCCATTTGTGGTCGGCGCTGCATGTCTTCTTGTTCCATACTTCTCTATAACTCGTCATCGGACACTTTTTTGCTAGCCATATCATCCCATCGTAGTTCATCCATCATTTCTTTAGTCTTCCTTAACTCTTATAGCCATCAACATTCAGACTCAAAACTTTCCTCATGACGTTTTCTTTATTTCTCTGCATCACATGCTTATACCACACAACACCATACCGTACCATACTTGCAGTATCCACCTTTGTTTAAACTTCGCAGCGATCATCAATCATGGGTGAATTTTGTGCCAGCACAGCAGGGTTTCGACAACCATGCTTTACAAAATATGCTACCATCATAGTCGCCTTTATAAATGGCAGTAGACCCTGCTTATCTTGTTGACTTGCTTATATTTTCACAAGAAAAGATAATGACATCGTCATTCTTCTGCGCCGATCCCAATTTATTTCGGATCGGCTTGTCTTCTTCTTACATACTTCTCTATTAGATGTCTCTTCATCTTAGTAGTCACCCGCTTATCTGGATATATCATATTTCACCCATCCCAACCATCCTTTCTAGCACCTGCTGTGTCCTGTCCTGCCCTATCCTCCAACGAGTCTTCCGACAGGACATTTCACGTCAACTGTTCCGCTGTTAAAAAAATAAAAGTAGTTTTTCTTTCAATAAAACTTAAACATGCCAATCACCTCATAATCACCCCGCACTAGATAACAAGTATAACAACCTAGTTATACTCTACCGTGCATATGTGTAAATGACTTCGTTACGCTCGCAGGCCCGAGATTGAAACTCCGGCGCAGTTAGTCCGCCGCTTTTTATTATTTACTAGCATTATGCTTTGTTTCACTACGACGATCTTTATAGTATAGAAAGTGATAGTTTATGAGATTATTTGCTCGTTATGTAATTACAGTTTTCTGCGATTTTTCTGTTTTCATGTCGTCCTTTATGAGGGATTCAGGGTCATTGCAATCTGCTGTAGGGAAAAAATATTGTATCTACTTACTTTGTCTTTGCTTGTCAGGAGAAAATCATTATCATCGTCATCTTAGTAGCCAAAGACTTCTTCTGCTGGACATAGGCGTCCCCCAAGCATCGCCATAAGGCCTGAACTTGTGCTTCTTGCATCCAGAGGAAAATTGTTTAGACCGGAAATTTCCAGATGTAATGAATGTCAATAAAGGAACTTCCACCAGTGGCTAGCCAACATGTGGGTATGTTATTGCTGGAAGCCTAGCAGTCCGGCTTATCTTCTCATCGCAGCCACCGGGCAGTAAACCCGCTACCAATCTTGTTGTCCGGCTAATTATCTCACCACATGCAATTTTTTTTTCTCTTACAGATCTTGTTGTTGTGAGTGAGAAAGTGAGTATTTGCTGTGGCGTTTCCAAAATGAACGTAATTTTATAATTTGACATATTTGCACGAACTTTTCTTCAACTTATGATTTGTCGATGCTGTACCTAATATCCATGCTCTTTCTATTGAGGGCTGTCAAGCATGCCTGTTTCACTCTATAAAAATAAGACCATCCACTGGTATTTAACAGTAATTTTGACGAAATATCATAAACCCACATTCTCCGTTACCGAAAATCAATAATTCTAATCATGTACAGAGACCGTTGGGCGTTCCAATTTTAAAATCAAAATCATACCGCAAGATGGACGACAGTGAAAGCGCGGTCATTGGTCGTTAGCGGCCTGCGTGCGCATCTATACACGAATACCAAGATAACTTTACATGTTGCCGGTACCATAGCATGAACAGGTACGGTTTATTATCGATTGATTGGGTTTTGTGCATAAGTTTGTCGTACACTACCGCTCTGCGACGCACGCGCGCGACGTCAAATGAGAGATAATTGTTCTTTTGTTTATTTGTTTATACTTCGCGTTCATTTGCTTTGTTTATTGCTCGGGTGGTGTAAAGATTATATTTTAATTAATTGTTGAGCCAATTATCTTAGATGAGTGGCTACCGGGCTTTGTAGAGATTGAAAACACTTTCTTTCTTTTCTTCTCATATAGACTCGCCCTCTGTTACATGGGGCTTAAACATATTTGGCGGAATGTGGCCAAGGTACACTTCTGCCTAACCCTTTGGGGATTAAAGGCGTGATGTTAAGTATGTAAAACTACTTAACTTGAGTGGAAGTTCCACAAAATGATGATAACACATGATGTTATTATGAAATAAAATGGTTGAATTCGACCTATGACCAGCAGTGGACCTCTCCGGCTAATATGGCGATGTCCACTCATCATCACCACATTGACGGTTATAACAAACTGTATCTCAAGCAGGGTAATCCTATTAATATCATTATGCTTCCAAACAAACAAGATTAAGCACATTGGCAGCCGCAGCAGATTGGCTGATAAGACAATTATATTTACGTCGTATCTCGTTTTTATTCTTAAAATTACGGATTATGTGCAGATAATTTCAAAATTGATAATGACTCGTAAATGGAATTAAAATCTTGAGACTGGATACTCCCGAATAAATAGACCAGAAATAACAAAAGGACGAGAGACATTTAAAACCTGAAAGCCAATCTGACCTTCTTAGCAAGATAACTGGGAGATGACTTTGGCTGCACCATAGTAAACTTCTTTATTATATCTATGGGCTGCACATGACACAGCAAAAGGTTCCAGGGACTGAATATCTCGAAAGATCAATAAAATTACGATAGACTTGTTAATGGCAGCAATCCGTACACAATAACTAAAATAAAGATCGCTGCCATTTTGAGAGGGACAAAATCGAGGTGATTACTATGAAAATAATGTAGGGAGAGAGATCTGTGACCTTTTCATCATCATCACCAAGAAAATACGTTCATATAGTGATAGGCTCAAACATTTTAATATGGCTTCTCTGGCAAACGTCGACGTCTGAATGACGCAATGTTTGTGTGCAAAGTTATGGCCCATAAAATCGACTGCCCGCAAATATTAAATAATTTTAACTTCCGTGCTCCTTCAAGAATTCCTCGCCGTCCTATAACGCCACTCTGCCCTCCGCAGAGAAGAACGGTTCTGGGTGCAAACTCTCCCTACGCGAGATTCTGCAGGGTTGTGAACAGTCACAGCGATCAGATCGACCTCCATTTTGGCGGTTTAGGTAAATTAAAAGCATGTTTTTATAAGCATCTCCCTGAATAATGAGTTTCTTTGCCCTGCGTTATCTCACTGTGAATAAAAGCTACATAATTATTACCTATTTTTGTATCACCTAGTTTTACATAGTTCACTTTGTTTTAATTTAGTTTAACATAGTTTAATTTGTTTTAATTTAGTTATTTTATTTCAATTTAGTTAAATTTGTTTTAACTTAGTTTAATTTGTTTTAATTTTGTTTTTGTTGTTTTAATAGTAGTCTAAAAGTCTGCTTATTTCTATCTTTTTTGTTAATAACGACAACGTTTTGTGTGTATGCAGAGTTTACCTGTAAGTGATTGTTACACTTTATTCTGATTTGTTACTTCTGTTTTATTTCCTTGTATTAGTGTAAACAATTGTTGGTGAACCAAATAAATAAATCATCTGTCTATCCGTTTCCCAACTATTTTGGGGCCTGCTTCCAGTCTAACCGGATGCATCCACAGGCAGGCAGTAGCTCCATAGCTACTGCCTATCTGACCTCCACAACCCATTCAGTACTGGTAATACGATATACCGTAAGACTGATTTTCAGACATTCGGGCCCTTGTCTACCTGTAACGACAGTCAAAAATCTCCAAATGACAGCCGGGAACAACGGCTTAACGTGCTTTCCGAGGCACGGAGGAAACTCGGTACGTATTGGGTGGTGACCCATTCACGGACAAACCTAGGCAAGAGCAGCTTACCCTGAAGATCGATTTAGTCCCCTTCTAAATGTCTTAAATACTAATAAATCATAGCACACAGATAGTGCACTTGATACTGTATCCCAGGTAGGATGTTTACTCAACTACGAGCTACGGGCTCAGGTGTGCCGCTCTGTACTAACCGCGTGTTGATTCTGCATTTATTTAGGGCTGTCCCGCTTCAAACTAGGATTAAAGTTGAAAGTCGCATTAATTTTTATATAAGAAGCCATACAGAATGCAAGTGACTGACTGAGTCTGGACTTTTGAGCGAAAGCTGCGTATATAGCAAAGGTAAATACTAATAAACATTGAGCTATTGCTAGTACGTATAGAGAAGCCAGCGCGAACAAAATCTGTGCTCCGTTCAACTGCAGTCGGCCGGCTGCAGTTGACTCAGTCGCTTTGCACGCCACAGAGCATCTAATATACGGGGTTAGACGCACCCCGCACTGCGCACAGATTTTGTTCGCGCTGTCTTCTCTATACGTAGTAGTAATAGCTCAATGCTAATAAAGCGTTTTTTTTTTAATTCATCCCTTACATAGAACAAACAAACGTCGAAGAAACAAGGGTTCGATGTAAGGTTATCGATGTAAAGAAACAGCGAACAAAAAAGGCGTAGTTAAAACGTAACGTCGCATTATCAAGGCATCGATGTATAGTCATCGATGTAACAATTTTCGCAGAATAGTGTTTCGATCTCGCACAGAGAAACCAGTTAAAAAAAAAAAATGGAAAAAGTGTTTGTTCACGAAAATATTCTTTATCTGGTACATAATTACCCCCGCCAAACTGCAAAGCAGTTTGTTGGCAGACGTAGCTCCTTTTTCCTTTACATTTACTTAATAACATTTTATTAATGACACTTTTCCACGAATACAGTAAAACAAAGTAAAAAATAAAAATTCTTGCATTCCTTAACAAAAAAAAAAAAAAACAGGTGTGTTAGCATTGTTTAACTATCCTCTACTACAGCGAGGCTTTGACAGAAGATATTATATAGGTACTTATTTAATTTGTTTTTAAAGGAGGTTTTAGTGATACAATCAAAACGCCACTACACATACAAACAAACAGATTGACCAACTAACTGGATAGCCATGACACAAAACCACCAAAAGTGGAGAGACTTGGAAGAGACCTACACTCAGCATTGGTGGCCAAGGGTTGAAGCATAAAGGGAAAGAAAGTTAAAACGAAAAATAAGAGGAGAAAGTCGTGAAAGCTTATAAGGATGTTCATTACTTTTGCTTGATGGGAAATCCCATCTGAAAAACTGCTTGTCAGTACTCATTACTTAATCTTTACCATCTACACATGCCTTACCCGAAACACACTCATATTGTTATTATAAGGAAAATAGACCGTCTTCTGATAACATCATTATCTTATCAATTAATCTTAATACTGATATCTGCTTAATAAGCACAACAGGATATAAGTTATCACATCACACAGCGCATGATTCACTGTCTCCTATATTGTGTCACGCTTACCTATTTCCCAACTGCATATACGTTAGCCATTTGTATTACACTGCAGGGCAAATAAAGCCTCTTTTCCCTACCCACAACCGTATTGGCTAACCGTTGAGAAAAGAGTAGAGTTCATTCTGCCATCTCCCCTTAAGGATTTACTTTATATCCATACTACTTCAAAACACCTCGACTCAGTCTACTACTACTACAACAGCCCATAACGTCCACTGCTGGACATAAGCCTCTCCCATGATAGGAGGAATTTGCCGTAATCTCCACGCTTGGCAGGCGGATTGGAGATCGCAGTGATGAAAGACTAACAAAAAACGCTGCTGCCCATTCTCTGGTCTACGGAGGCACAAGGTGTTCTGCCTCAGACATTAGTCGCCTTATACTACACCCGTGAGTGTAATGGGTTGGTTCTATTCTACTCTGCCGGATACCACACGGCTAGTCAGTAAAAAATAATAGTCAGCAATATAATAGTCATATATTGTAATGTGTCGCAACCTCTGTCAAATAACTGTAACCCTAGCAATACTAGGGGTAACCAACTTCTTACTCAATCAACTTCTGCAACATTCCTGCATTAAGTTTTTGCTACAAATCAAACTAGCATGAAAATCCTAAGCTCATACATGCACAATTGTGTCCCATACAAAATTATGACTATTATATTGCTGACTATTATTTTTTTGGGATTACAACTTTTGATCCCATGGAGAAAGTAGTTTAGTTTGATGGTCTATCTATACCATATCGATAATATGACCAGACCTTTCTGTTACACGACTAATAGTAAAAAAGTTGAAAACAATAGCGGCGGTGTCAGTTTGTCAGCCCTACCGCAGATCATCTCGCACATTCCGGTAAACAGCTACCGTGAGAAATATTGTTCTACACGTGTTATACTATATGTGTTCCTAGTATTATACGTCTGCTTTGTAGTATTCTGGAGTTTTTGTTTAACAACCTCACCATCAAAATCTCGTCATCTCATCATCGTCTTGTCTCTTATTTGGAATTGATTCTTCAATACATCGGTATCAGTCCTTATCGCAGCATTCACTCCCATGGCCATTTCATGTTTTATGTTCCCCATTATTACCCATTGAGCTATTACTACGTACAGAGAAGACAGCGCGTACAAAATCTGTGCTCCGTTACCTATATACACCTATATACTGCCGCGCTTGTTGCACAGATTTTGTTCGCGTTGTCTTCTCTATAGATAGTACTCGTAGTAGTAATAGGTCAATGTTATTACCCAAGGTTTTATTGGTATTTCTCAATTGTTACGGCCCTTTTTAGTGTCCTGCTAAGAGACCATATACTTTAGTCCCATTAAAAGCGAATTCAGTTCTTAAGACGTTCTTATCTGGAGATCAGCAAGCAAAAGCAATTATAATTTACCCTTGCGTATTATCGTCTGTTTTTAAAACTCCGATCATTTGTATCAGTAATAACATAAATAGCGTCATTTCTTATCAATCCCGAAGCTCTTACGCCGTCTAAAATCAAAATAAAATAAAATTTCGCATGGTAATCAAAAAAAGCCCGTGAGAATTATCAAATGGAATACCGCGAACAGTTTCCTGGCTTCATATAATTATACCAACATCTCCTAAGACGAAGGAACTCAACCGCTCGGTTCTAAGAACGTCATGTATTGTGATCTCGGCATTGTGCTGTATAGCTAGAAACTCATTGGACACGGGAATCGTGAAATACCGGGTTTTCCCACGACTCCGACTACTTGGCTACTCACCGAAATGACTAATTTGCTGATACTGTGCCTCTCTAGATGTCTTTTTGGGTCATATGACGTCAGATGTTTACTGCACGTACTACCGAGTTCACTGAGGGTCGACCACTTTCAACCCTATTACTTAGGGCATAAGGGTGAAAAGCAGACCGGCAGTGAAATTAGTAGAACCGATTGGCTAGACTAAGCCGCTAGATGGTTGATTCAATGTGCTTAATGCATTGATGCTGCCTTGGTTTATTGGTTCACGAAATACAACCTTCAGGAGCATTTGGTTTAAAGTTTTGTGTCATGTATAAAGTTACTTTTTTGTGCCCAATAGGAGGTGAGGCACAGGGTACGAAGCACTCAGTTCTACTTCCTTTAACCATTTCTTCGAGGTAATCTCCACTTTAATTAAAGCGGAATTAACTGTCCCCGTTGTTCCCCCATCGTTCGAATATACAAAATGGAAGGGACGGGTTCAGTACATCATCCTAGATATTTGCATTGCCAATTTAAAAAAAAACCCTACATACGTACAATGCTCTTTCAGGGAAAGGCATTGTATTTTTAACCGACTTCAAAATTTACGTCTTCAGTCTGATGCGGAATAGTTGCCATTTGGTCCCATAAAAATGTAACATAGTTTGGCCCAGTAGTTTTCATTTTATTAACGTTTTTTTACTTCAGTCGTGTGGTCTAAACATAGAGTATAAAGGGTGTAAAACACCTCTTAACGAAGCCGAAAGGCACTTGTTCTCCTCGTCATTGCGATCATTTTTGTACTACACCATACCTGGGAACCTTCTAGTTACGGAAATATTGGGGGTCAAAGTTCCAACTTTTTGACAAGTTTTTTTTTAAATACAAGTTTTGAATGTAAGATTTTTACTTTTAACACCTTCTCGACCCCCGTACCATTCAATCTATCCATCACCACAATGTTTTGAGTACGTTACATTGAGTCACCACAAAACATGATTTTTCACCCCAAAAAAAACAAGTCGTTTCCCAGCAATAATTTTTGCGTAAAGTTACTTAGTTTGATGTACAGAATGCTTGGTTGACGGCTTCGTGATGAGGTTGTTTACACCTTGTATATAACCAAGAAAGGGACTTGAAAAAGACATCAACGCCGTAAATTGTTTTTGTGCCATTTTATTACTTCGGTCGTGTGGTCCAATTTTATGTATGTATATATATGGGTATTCACCGATTTTTTCCCCATAAGTGGAGCGATTCTCAAAATTCTTTTTATATTTTAAAGATTTGGACAGTTTAGGTATGTTAAGTTCCATTTATTGGGGATAAGCCTATTACCAGGACATGTATTGTTAACAATCTTATCTACGCTTCTATACTATTCATTAATTAATTAAAAATATTCATCATCATCATCAGCCTATTAATGTTCCCACTGCTCGGAAACAGGCGAAAAGTATTTTATACTACACCTGCTTGGAAAGTACCTTGATACTTTATCAAATTTACGGTAGAAAGTACGTCATTGCATATCGAACAAATATGCGGGGAGAAAACGCATCTGAGCGGGAGAGAAAAGTGTATGAAAATCCATTTCTTACGTGGTTTTTCTTTTTTAATTTTGGGTAAGACTAGCCGGTAACCTAAATATCAAAAGCCAAAAAGTTTTTACAGTGAGTTTTTATCTCCAATTTCGCAAAATGACACTGGCCACTAGCTGTGTGTTGGATGGTGTCGGGCTGGCAGTGCGACCCTGCGGCGGCAGGATAAACAAATTGAAAAAAGAACATGTGAAATTCCTCCTACATTGTCGCAAACATCTCAAACAAACATTAATGGAAAAAGTGTTACATTAAGCTTCACTAACTGCAACAATTTCAATATAAATTTCAATTAGTAAAAGATTTGTTTTTTTATTTTCCTCGTAGGTGTAGTATAAAGCACTATGTGTCACTCGAGAGAAAGTGCGATTCCCGATCTCGGGTGTTTTAAAGCCCTCGCCTACGGCTCGGGCTTCAAACGACACCCTCGACGGTAATCGGTCACTTTCTCCTCTCGGTGAACAATGTACTATTGTATTTTTTGTGTGTGTATGTATGTTTGTAATGAATAAACTCAAAAACTACTGCGTCGATTTCAAAAATTCTTTCACCATTAGAAAGCTTCATTCACCCTGAGTAACATAGGCTATATTTTATCCCCGTACTTCCACGGGAACGGGAACTACGCGAACTGGTGAAACCACGTGACGTCCGCTAGTGTAAAATAATGCATCACAAATATTTGTTTATGATATTACAACTAACAATGGTAAAATTAAAAAATATAACTTTATTGCAAAATATAAAAACCGACTTAAAAAAATACACAAAAAGAAAAACACAAAATAGTGAAAAATAACTTTGGCTTCAGAAGCCGGTGACAAAAACACCAAATCAATCAAACAAAGGTCAAGCTTCAGAAACAGCAGATTTGTTATTTTAGAAGTTCGGAACTATGTACTTAGTACGTGGTATTCGTTTGCGCGTCAATATTCCTTCCAACTCGAAGACAGATAGATTAAAATATACTTCATCAGACATCAAAATTGCAACACAACTCATTAAAGTATACTCGGACGATGATACTACTCGCGGGTACTCTAAAAACAATAACATGTTTATCAGTGACTTTCCCGCAGTCTCCAGTTACCGTGACCCTTCGGAATCGATTGACATTCAGCTTTAACATGTAATTATGACTTTGCATAAATCCACTTTGTGCTGGAAGGTATATTTATATTGACTCCTACACTTACGTCCTCATTAACAAGGTTAATTCTGCATTGTCGGTGTGAAATTTCAATTTATTGTTGCATGTTTTCTATCCTTAATCATTCTATGGTATTTTCACAATGCTCGACTAGTTTTCATTTCACAAAAGGAGGTTTTACGAATATATGTAAAAGAATTTTTAAAAATCTATATATCTAAATCTATCCGGAAAACACGGACCTGTGAACACAGCCAAAAAAGTCAATTTAAAAAAAAACAGAATCATCATCAAAACGCGAACAATACATTTCGTAATTCGAACACAGAAGTAGGTACATCTTCGGATTGTATTGAAAGACGTAATAAAGATGGCGTTGCATATTCATCGGGACCTAGACCGGCCGGGTCAGCTCGCGTCCGACCGATTGTCCCCGAAGGAGGCCGAAGAGGGACGAAGAAGGCCGACTGTTACGTATGTAGAATTGTGGATGATGTTGAAGTTATTCAGTTACTGTTATTTTCCAAATTCGGGAAAGGAGTTTGAATTCAAATACATTCGAGTTCGAAATTTAATCTGCCGCAATTCGTAGATCTTTGACAGTCGTTACGTACTGGTAGTCAGAGGCCCAAAAGTCTGTCAACCAGTCTTGGCCAGGACTATACAGTTATGTTAGTACCTAATGGGCTTATGGAGGTCAGATAGGCAGTTTCTCCATGTAAAATACTAGTATTCAGCTGCTGTAAACCGACCCCATTGTAGTTGGGAAAAGGCTAGGTAGATTATGATCGTGCCTTCTTCTTCATTTTTTTTCCTTAACCTATATTGTCCCACTGCTGGGCAAAAGCCTCCCCCATTGCCTTCGACTCTTCTTTCTGCGCGGTTTTCTTCGGCCAATCTCGCACAAACGAACTCTTCATACACACACTACACTACAACAGCCCATAACGTCCACTGCTGGACATAAGCCTCTCCCATGATGGGAGGAATTTGCCGTAATCTCCACGCTTGGCAGGCGGATTGGAGATCGCAGTGATGAAAGACTAACAGAAAACGCTGCTGCCCATTCTCTGGTCTACGGAGGCGCAAGGTGTTCTGCCTCAGACATTAGTCGCCTTATACGACACCCATGAGTGTAATGGGTTGGTTCTATTCTACTCTGCCGGATACCACACGGCTAAACTACAACTACAACTCTTCATAAATCAAGGATAATCATTCCATTATATACTCTATACTTAACTCCAAAACTACAATTAAAACTAATTACACAACGCTCATATTAGCGACATTAACCGATAAGGGAAAGCGCATTACTTAATTGTCAGAGGGCTTAGCAGCGAGAGGAATGTTAATCGTCTTCGTCGCCTGCGCAACTGATCATTATCGATTGCTAATTGATCGCCACCTGGCGGATGAATCAGGTGGAAAGTTGGCAAGAGGACCGCTGGGAGGGGCAGAGGTTGGCCGCGTGGTTGAGTTGGCCATCCCTGTGGTTGTGACGTAAGATTGCAGCAGAGTAAATGTGTGATACCCATGGCCAAGAGAAAATGACGTTATATCAGCTTGTTGAACACCACTGTACAGAGACGACATCAAGAATTTAAGATACCCGAAAATGTTAAAGTTTTGCAATCAACCTTGAACCTAATGCTTTAGTTGAAAATCTATATACACATAGACACTCTGGGTACTGCAACATTGCAGATTTCGTGGGTAAACGTATTATAACGTGCAGTAGTAAAAAAAGACTAGAGATTTTCCTGTTTTAAAATGCTATACTTCGAGTAATTACAGTCAAGAACAATGAAATGTATATATTGACCGGTGAAAACTAGTCAAAACTACTTTTGGCAGGTGAAAACTATTTTAACAATAACTAACATTTACTAAGAAACTTATTAGGTTTTTTTTTGTGACCCTTTGAAAAACATCATGTAATTCTAAACTGAGGCGTTCTAAAACAACATAATAATATTTTGAATGCAGAAAACGCATTTTTACATCAAAAGGATTTTGACTGACACTAGTCAAAAGTAGTTTTGACCGATTAAAAGTTTTGACTGTAACATAAATACACTTAGCAAAATTCAAAAGGGATTTCTTCCTAAAATAACGGTTTCTTCTTTGAGATAAGACCTTTATCGTAATAGTATGGCTTCCAAAATACTATATCCTCATGAGGTTACCTATACACTCATGAGGTTACCTATACACTCATGAGGTTACCTATACACTCATGATGGAAAAAGTGCAAAAAGCTTTTCTCAGGTACCTTTACAAACATGTATTTGGATATTATCCATATATGTATCCTACTAAATTTCTTTTAGGATATTTGAATTTTAATTCCCTTAAAGTCAGGCGTACTGTTGGCCAACTAACAATTGCGTATAAAATTATACATGGCTATACCAACGCTTCGGAATTACATGCTGAGCTGTGTCAATTATTTGTTCCAAATAATTATATTCGCTCTAGGAAACATAAATTGTTTAATGTTCCATTTAGTCGCACTGTAGCTCGATCCACTTCGCCTGTACCACGTATGCTTACGAACCTCAACGCTCTCGTGGAGACCAACCCTGGATTGGACTTGTTTGCTGATGAATGGAAGACGATATTAATGGAATGTTTGTGGTTCTGCGAGAAGACAAGTAAAAGGATTAGGTATTTAATTTAGTGTTAATGGTTTTAAATACTGTACTAAATAAATAAATAAATAAATGTCCGTGAAAATGTAAAACGTTCATCAATACAGTAGGATAAAATCGCTTTTGAACTTTGCGCAGTATATACATTTCATTGCTCGTCACTGTACAAGACGCACTACGTCACTACATATAGTTGTTGCCAGTTAAGATCGCAACAGCGGTCATTGCCCTTTCCCTAATATCTCTTCGTTCGAACCAAAACAAATAAACCATGTATCGTTTTTCATTACAAAAAAATGTTGAAGATCACGATAGATGACGATTCCAGACTTGAACATGCTTGTTTTTGGTTTTCAAAGTTAAGAAGTTTAATAAATGTAGGTGGATCAATGACCGCTATTCTCATCTTAACTGGCACCAACTATAGTCTCTTCATCATCATCATCATCACCATCATTAGCAGTTCCACCCACAGCTGAGTATTTATTCTCCTCCTTTTTTTTTGTATCATGCCTAATAATAATATTTGCGTGACTCTCCGGGTCTTCCCCGCGATCTTTTGTGGGACTTCCACTCAAGTTAGTTTCATATACATATAACATCACGCCTATTATCTCCGAAGGTTTAGGCAGAGGTGTACCCAATAGGACACCCACATCTCGCCAGTTATGTATATGTCCCATCTAACGATTTTAAACTTAACCATCAACATTTAATGGCTTAAAATCATTTGGAGAATCAGCTGGTGCCTGTACAACGTGTGTTGTGATGATCGGTTCTCCACACTCACTGATGTAAGTGCGTATACATGTAGAACGCTGGCTACCGGCGCCGATCTGCCAGCGCTTATATCGGAACCGATTCGCGCAGGTAGTCGGCGCAGGCAGTCTCTATACTTTGTGCCGAACCCAGCGCCGACAAACTCCGAACGTCGCCGACAAGTTCCGACCTGCTGACCGGCGCTTATCGACGCCGGTAGCCAGCGTTCTACGTGTATACGCCTTAATGCTCGAATCTGAACTGTTACATTACAGGCGAATGCTCTCGGTGAGGGCGCGCCTTTCCTTTACACGTAACAAAAACCTATTTACCCACATTTACCTTGTTTGATACCGGTAAACAGGTGCAACACTAAGTTGCTATGAATCATAACATTGAACAATTAGCACTTTGAACAAAGCTATGTTAAATCTGTGGTGTTTGTGGTTATAATGCTTTAGTTTTTTATTGAGCGCGTTAAGGAAGGAAATGATTATAAAACAATATATTTAATACTAAATATTATATTTAACTAGGGGGTAATGGTATAAATAAATAAATGGAATAAATAGCAGAGGTGTGCCTAATAGTAGGTACACCCACATTTCGCCAGTTATGTTTAAGTCCCGTGTAATAGGGGGAGAGCCTATTGCCATAAACCGGGCACAAATACAGACTTGGTGGCTGCTACTGAGAAATTCCTATTGGAAAACCCCAATAAAACTTTGTCCGACCTGGAAATCAACCCGAGGACCTCCTGCTCAGCAATCGCGGGTGCGACCACTACACCAACGAGGAAAACATGGGAGAAAAACCCACAAAAGGACTGATATATAGTAAATAAACTCGTCAACTTGATAACATGTCCGTACAACTTACATATTTGTAGTTTTCACTGGAAAATCACTAATGAATTATAATATAAAACGGCACGTGCTCTGCCTATACCTGACGTGGCATGTTCGACGTGGGTGGTAAAAGTAATTACTGACGTTAATTAGCCAGGGGTATCTTATTAGTGGCGTAATAAGCGATGTTATAGTGCTAGCTGTAATCAATTGTTTCAGCGAGCAAGATTTTCTTTCGATTTCTGATTTAAGAAGAAATAAGAGAGATTTCGAAGAGACCTACAGTCAGCATTGGATGGCCAAGGTCCAATTTGACACACAGTTATCAAATAACCTGATGGTTATTTGATAACTGTGTGTCAAATTTCATCCAAATCTGTACAATGTTTTTTGCGTGAAAGAGTAACAAACAGCCATCCATCCACCCATCCTTACTAACTATCGCATTTAAATTAGTAGTAAGATGTATTTATAAACGATTTTTCTACGTAGAAGCGGGCTATTTGAGAGACTCCTTTATGTTTTTTGGACGTTCAAAAAGCACAGATTCTTGGTCTAACTTGAATAAATTTAGATGATGAGAGAGAGAAAAATCGATCCCTTGAAATCCGCCCGAATACGTCTAAAAACTTAGGTTACCTTAATTTATCATAAAATCATTTCGCTCTCAACTCTTGCTATCGCTCCCACAATCGATCAGACTCGGGTATCAATCGTTCGTAAAATTCCTCTAGAGAAAAGTTTGACAGTGCATTAGCGATGCGCGAGCGCAGAGCGGTACGCGCAGACATCCGGTCGCTTTCGCGCGCATACGTACGACACATTTCGGAGGTTCCGTCCCTGACCACCGCTAGTGTATGGTGAGTCGGTTGTCTATGGTTGGTATAGTATTTTATTGATGAGACTGTTAGGTACTAAGAATAATTTTTCTGGCATCTCCAGTAGGTAACTTTTTGTATTTGTCTTCTGCTGAATATCTCTGGTAGGTATTAGTCGGAGAGTTTTTTTTTTTTTATTCATTTCTAAGTTCAAACGTTACAGTATGATGATAGAAGGGAAGGAGGTTGTCTATTACCCGTATCTTATACTTGATTACCCGTATCTTATACTTGATCAAATCTTAAAGTAATTGGTAAGTACTGTCACAGGAGTCCTTCGGGACCGACACAATAGGTATGTGTTCAATTAATAAAATCTGCAGAACCATTTTTTTCACCAAACTGCAAATTGTGTGATTCTGTTTGACAGACAATCTTCACAGCACCTAAATGCAAATATCATCTTAATCTTTTCCCAACTATATTGGGGTCGGCTTCCAGTCTATCCGGATGAAGCTGAATACCAGTATTTTACATGGAGCGACTGCCTATCTGACTTCCACAACTCAGTTAGTACTGGGTAATAAGATACCCCTTGGTGAGACTGGTTGTCAGACTTTCGGGCTACCGACTACCTGTAACGACTGTCAAAGATCTACAAAGGACAGCAGGGACCAAAGAAAATGTGGTGTGAACTAACAACCGACTCAGCCACTTAATTCTAGTATTACAATTGTAAATGAAACACAACCAAGAAAACGTCGTAAAGATGAGTAAATAAACAACACGCAGGAACATCTGACAGGTTGGCAAGATGCCCAAAACGTTATAGAAACTACCATCTGATTAAGGAACGTTTCCATAGCCAACTTGATGAGAGATAGTCTTTTGTTGCGATCTAGGAGCCTAGTGATGGAATCCAGTTGGTTTTGGCTACGTTTCTTAGGCTCCTGATCTGACCAAAGAAGTATAGTCCTCAACGAATCACTTTTTGGTCGGGTCAGTGTAGATGTTAAAGTCAAAGATCGATAGCCTTTTCGCGGAATGACTGGTTTATTATGCTAGGTTTGATAAACACCCTTTGGCAAACCCAAACATAGATTCCAATTTCTGCCTTTGACTGATGTATTTTTAGGCAAACCTAGAAGTAACTGCCTGCGCCTGTTGTTTAAATTACTGCCGGCGCTGATTTTGAGAAAAAAAAGCGGAAAACGGGGTTGGCAATTTGGCATACGGAGTAGATAATTAATAAAACAAGTAAAACTTAGAGTGCAAGAGCAAGCGAAGCGAGCTCGAGACTTGGATCACCCAGACTCGGACAGATTAAGTTCGAAGAGTCAAACAAACGTTTTTTTTTTCGAACATTCAATCAGCAAAGGATATTTTTTTCCAAAATCCTCTATCTTGTGAATGTGATAAAAAGTAGTGTTGGGCATTGAAGGTGCTGACTGATATTTTCCTTAGCGACTTGAATGGACTGAAATTGAAAGTATTAATGTAACGGGAAAAATCCAGGGAAATCACTGTGCAATAATACGGGTAAAAATATAACAATTTTGAAGCCATAGGGTCTGGCGGCCTGTGGTCTAACGGTAGTTCTATTAATCATTAGTCATTTGCCCATATGGCCTCAGTAGGTTTCCCTAAATAATCGCTAAACCATGCATACGTCAATGGATCATATGTTAGGCCATATACTGGACCTTTTCCTTAGCTACAAAGTTTTTATTCCATGCCTAATGATGGAATCCGCTATGCTTTATTATCATCGTTCCCCATTCTAATATGTTCACTGGTTTAATACTATAAGGCTTTAGGCTAACCATTAAAACCATAACCATATTAAAACAGTTTTAAAATGTCATATTGTTGGTCTTGTTTGGCCTGCCTTTAGCTCATCCACTTGTTATTTGGGGCCGGCACAGCACGTCTTCTACTTCCATACTTCTAAGGGACCGCCTCCATGAGGGAGCGAATCGCTGCGATTCAACGCATTTCTATACGAAAATATCGCCGCGATGCTCTCGTTCGTGGAGGCGGCCCCTAAGTTGTCATCTCTGTATATAGTCACCGCTTTTCTAACCATATCATCTTTGTTTTGTGTATGCGACTCTCTTCAAATTGTTCGCTCTATTGAATGCCAATCCACTGAATATTGCCAAAAGCTAAAAAAAGTCACGGTCCACCATTGTATTCGCAACACGTATTCTCAAATCTAGTATCTATAGTACAAAGGAAGTGTCTTCGTGATCAAAATAATGTGTTAGGTTAATAAACTTTACTGCTAAAATATAGCTAAGATAGGGACGAGAAAGACCAAAGAAACGCTGTAGGGAATGTTATGGTTACTGAGATGACAGCTATACAAATGGAAGATGAAGAAATGCTGCATCAAATAAATTCAGCTAGGGAGATGATAATGATATGATAAGCCATTACACCGTAAAATACTTGTAGTGTAGTTAGTGTAGGTGTAGTTTATTTCATCACTACTGCTTTCAAAACTATGAAGGAACCTCGTGAGGAAACCGGTAAGCTATACAATGAAAATGTTGAAGACGTGCCATGACATCTAGTAGTGAATCAAAGGCCTACTTCCTCTTCGAGAGAGGAGGCCTGTGTCCCAGCATGTGAGTAGTTATCGGACTTATAGGCTGATAATGCTAGCTACAATAAATCCCAGAATACATAAACAAAGTATTTGACATTGGTGTGATAGTTGAAACTGAATGAAATGCACGCAACGCAGGATGTTTGAATGTTTAGTTTCCGAACCCGTTCGGGTTTCAGAGTCTTGTCGCAAATAGAAATACACACACGTTGCTGAAGAGAACACGTTGAGAATTTTGTTGGAATGAAGACTCTATCATAATTACTTAATAAACCATCATTTAACAACATGGTCAGAAATAGCACAGGATAGAGAGGTTTGGAGAGAGAAAAGGGAGGCCTTTACCCAGAAATGGGGCACTCAAATAGGATAACAAAAAAAAACAATAATTTCAACGAATAAAAACTATTTTACGATCCACTGCTGGACCTAGACACAAACCTCTCCCAAAATGCACGAAGGCAATCCATTCGAGCTTAATCTCATCTTCGTCAGGTCAGCATCTGAAAATTTGATTCACATGATCAACTGAACTTTTGTCAAATGACAATATAGTATAAAGAATATACTCCAGTATTACACATCAATAAAGATTTAAATATATTCGTGTTTCCTGGATCTTTCACGGACTTTCGATTTAGTAAATTATGAAATCCTGTGGAAGAAACTAGAGGGGGCCAATGTACCTAGGGATCTTATACGTATATTTAGAAGTTGGTACTCGGGTCAGCTTAATGCAGTAAGATGGGGCAATGCCAGGTCAGACGTGTATGGACTACAATGTGGGGTTAGACAGAGCGGTTTGACCTCACCGAAGCTTTTTAATTTGTATATAAATACCCTGATTGGCGAGCTGAGCAGCATGCGTGTTGGATGTCGAATAGACGGTGTCAGCGTCAATAATTTAAGTTACGCAGACAACATGGTGCTGCTGAGTCCGTCAATCAGTGGACTGAGGGACCTACTGACTGTGTGTGAACGGTATGCTGCAGATCACTGTTTGAAATATAATGCCGGTAAGAGTGAGCTGATGGTTTTTAAGTCTGGTACCAAGTGTCCATCGTATGTACCCACAGTGTCACTTAAATGGCACACCTCTCAAAAGGGTTAAAATGTTTAATACCTTGGGCACTTGATAACAGAGGATTTACGTGATAATCCGGATATTGAACGAGAGCGTAGAGCATTGGCGATAAGAGCGAATATGATCTCCAGTAGATTCAATCGGTATACAGCTCAAGTCAAAGTTACACTTTTTTACACCTGCAATCTCTGAAGTAACTTTACGCAAAGATCGTTCAATGCTTTACGCGTCCAATACAATAACGCGTTTAGGGTGTTGTGGTGGTTGCCGCGGGCCTGTAGATAGCTCGGTAATCAAAGTACCCATCAGCATCAGCAGTTTTTAATAATGACGGGAAATGCCTTTTTTTTGTTGTTTTGTCAAAATTCCAAAAACTGACAGTTTACGAGTGTACAACAGGGTGCTGTTTACACTGAAAAAACCACGGGTGGAACTAACAGACCACAAGTCAATGTCACCTTACATATGGAAGTAAGTTCATCGTTATTAAAACTTCATAGAACCCTTTTTCAAGTACTTAATCATAGCTGCAGTAATAAATGTTAATCTAAGTGGCTACATGAATATGACTTAATTATTATTGTAGGTTCTTAATTGGTAGTTTAGTACAAATTGCGCTAGACACAATCAAGTAATTACTTAGTAATTAAGAGTTTTTATACTAAGATAGTATTTTGGTAATATGCGCCATAAATTACAGTTTCATTTATCTCTTCTTATCTTTTATTCCAGACCAATTTAGTTTATCGTTTAATACTTAGTAATTCAATCACTCAATCAATCAATCAATTCAGGCACATCTAATATTTTCTTCAAATGTAAGTTGTGTACCATGCAGGCATGTTCTAGAACCAAAAAAATTGAAGACATGTGACATCTACCAATCCGCACTGGGCCCGCGTGGTGGATTATAGCCCATTCCCTCTCATAGAGAGGAGGCCTGTGTCCCAGCAGTGGGAACATTAATAGGCTGATGATGATCATGATGAAGTTGTGACACATTAGTACCTATAATTACGATACTTATTGCATTTTTTTTTTCTGACTCTCCTTGTTTCGTCTAATCGAAAGCTGCTGGTATGTTTCTTCGACATGAACGAAGTTGGTTCCAGTAGGTAGCTAGTTTATTAAACATGACTATCAAAGTGTTGGAATGGCTGCGAATGACCTGAAATATCTAGGAAATTGTCACAGGAAATTCTTACAACGAGGTTTAAATAAATATCGCTGGACATTACCATCTAGTGCCACACTAAGCAAGGAGGCTTGTGTCGTGGACACCAGCTAATTGATATACTACATAGATACTTTTTGTTTGAAACAGTGCCCAAAATGGAAAATAGGGAAAGATCCACGGAAAATGGGTCAATTAAATTAAAACCAATCAAATTGTTTACTGTCGTTTCGAGGAATACGGCAAAACGAGTTAGACAGAAAATAATACGGCCCGAATGGCGCAGCGGTAGTGAGGCTGCCTTACGTTCTTAGGGCCCTGGTTCGAATCCCGGTAGGAGCAAATGTTTGTGAGATGAGCATGGAGATTTGTTTCAGAGTCATGGATAATAAGTATGTGTTTAGAAACAAAAAGTATCTATGTAATTTATCAACTAAGTATCTGGTGTCCACGACACAAGCTTCGTTGTTTAGTGTGGCACTAGATGGCGCTGTGTGTAATGTCCGGCGATATTTAATATATTTAATTTTTTTAATTGAATACAAAATACTATAAATTTGAAATTATTTCCAAAAATACAATTATAATTTTACCGATGCGTTGCGTCGTAATACTCATAATATAATCAATGGTCGTACTCGTAACCTCTATATGAAAAAGGCACTGGCAGTTAAAATTTCCGATGCCATTAAGTTTTTCTTTTTGATTTATTTATTCTTCTGCTAAAATGGCTTTCGTTTGTTCTACACATTCAAACGGGCAGTTAACATTAATTAATTATTTCTATGTGAACTTTTTAGCGTCTTAAGAATTGCCTGATTTATCAGTTTGCTTCTAGCTACTAAGTTTATCTGTGTAAGTGTTCCGGACTAAAAGTCTGCCTGTCTGCCTAGCCTTTTCCCAACTATGTTGGGGTCAGCTTTCGGTCTAACCGGATGCAGCTGAATACCAGTATTTTACATAGAGCGACGGCCTATCTGACGTCCACAACCCAGTTAGCTGTGTATTACGATACCCCTTGGTAAGACTGGTTGTCAGAATTTTGGGCCACTCAGCGCCGGATTTAGGGCAGGGCAACAGGGGCACTTGCCCCGGGCCTCCACAAGAAAGGGGCCTCCAAACCTTTTTTTTTTATACCTACATTGGAAAAAATGACCAGGTTCATGGTCCGACACACCACACGAGAGGTTGTACGGTTAAGTCTATGTTACACCTTGTATATCAATACCTTTTCATCTGTTCTAAAAAAAAACCGCGTCCACTTCTTGATTGCCCCAGGGCCTCCCACACCTGTAAATTCGGCCCTGGGGTCACTGACTACCTGTAACGACTGTCAAAGATCTACAAATGACAGCCGGGGCCAACAGCCTAACGTGCTTTCCGAGGCACGGAGGAAACTCGGTATGTAAGGACCCCCATCCACAGACCAACCTAGGCAAGCACGGCTTAACCTAAAGATCGACCCCCACGCCACGAGCTCCTGTGTTCCGGACTAAAAGTAAGTAATGCAGATAACGACATAACATTACATTTCTGTAATCCCGAAGGGAACGAACCCACATTTCACCTGTTATGTTTAAGTCCCATGTAACAGGGGGCAAGCCTATTGCCATCAACCGGGCACAAATCCGAACTCCATGGCTGCTACTGAGAAATTCCTGATGGAAAAACCCAATAACGATTTGCCCGACCCGGTAATCCGACCAACTGCTGAGCAAAATTGGACTGAGGATTCCTTCTACTTTTCGGCGCAATACCCGTCTGTTGCATACTCCTGTGGTAGGAACGGAATATAGACGAAACTCATACCTAATTAGAGCGAGTCATTCGTATAATGCGGTTGGCCAGGGCGTTGACATCGATATTTTCAGTACTAGCATCTCAAAATTAAAAAGGACTCTTTGCAATTTCTTTTTTGATAACATAAACTAAGTGAATTCTATTTGCGCTATTTGAAACTCATTTTTAACTATGATACTGTCTATACAAACACTGTCTGCCTTCTTAAATATTTTTGTTTTTGTTGATAAGCTCTTTTCTATCTGCGAAAACTTTTAATTAGCCTTAATTTTGTTACTCTTAATCATGTGTAATTTTTTTGCTGTAAGTTTTCCTAAAACTGTAAAATAAGCAGTAGGTAATGAAAATAAGTGTCATCTAAATGCATTCAGAATAAATTATAAGTTTTGAGGATATTGTAACCGGTTGCATCTCTCATGTCAATTCCATAGCAACCACCAACGAATCTCTACTTGGTCAGAAACAACATCATGGCAAAAAAAAAAGAAAAGCTAATTCAAACACCAGCATTATTGCCACAGCAAATAAAGCAGCGGAACTTGCCACAATAAAATATTAGGTCCGTAACTAATATAAAAAAAGGTTTGCCAACGTGTTAATTAAAAGAATTTAGGCGTGAATTATAATGATTTGCGACTAAAGAGGTCATGACGTAACGACATGACACTGGCTTTCGTAAGAACGCGAGATGAGCCTCAAATGTAACGCTATGATTAGACCTTGTTACTACTTAACGGACTATGAGCACGTCGAAGATGTAGGTAGTTTGGAAGTGGCTGACTGACTCTTGGATCGCGAAGTGATTGGTTGGAACTATAGAACTAGGCACACATAAGTAGAACGTAAAACAAAGTCGAGATTTTTCACACAACTCTTTTTTATTTTTGACCTTGTCCATTATCAAAACGTACAGAAACTACGGAATAAGTAGCAACTTATTTTGTAACATGTACGACGATGGATGGTGATTTTTAAGATTGTTTAACTATAATCGCTTATGGGGGGAGGGGGGGCTGAAGATTCCTAGATGCTTGTCAACTATGACGTATTGTCAGGCCTACGCTATATCCCCACACTTAAGTACTAATGCTGTAACATCATCATCATAGTTATCATAATATTAAAGATCCCACTGCTGGGACACAGGCCTCCTCTCTATGAGAGGGAATGGGCTATAATCCACCACGCGGGCCCAGTGCGGATTGCTAGATGTCACATGTCTTCGAATTTTTTGGTTCTAGGACATGCCGGTTTCCTCACGATGTTTTCCTTCGCCGTTCTGAGAGCAGTGGTGATGCTGTAACATGATAATATTGTAAAACCAAATGGAGTTTTTTGCCGGTTCGTCAGCATAGGAAACGACCAACCCGAACCATGCACCTTTTTCTCGACGTTTTATAAATACCCATGTAGGCCTATGTGGAAACTACGGATAAAAAAAAGGCCTATGTGGAAACTTGAAGCTGCAGAGATTAGTAACATAAAATTACGACACCTACGTCAAAACCAATAGCCATTGGCCACGGTAACATTCTCAGCCGATAAGCCACATCTAGCAACTTTAGATCCTAATGAATAAATATGCAAACGCATACCAAGCGCAATGTATTATTATAATTATTTAGTTAAACGTTTCATAAGGTTTCGTGAACGGCTTATCTTAATATGAGACGTTATTATCTATCTTATACAGTTTGTTCGCAACTTCTAAGCAACGAGATCATTTGCTAATGTTATGAGAACCTTCTGTGAAGGTTCGTTAAACAAAATGGTCGGTTATTATCTCATTTTTGAGATGATTTTGATAGAGAAAGGGTACTGTGTATAGCAGTGTAAGATATAATTAAGTAAACCAGTTGATAAGAAAGAGTTATTTCTCACAGTTGCAGCCGAGTCAGAGTGCCACAAGTCCCGAGCTCGCTTCGCTCGCTCTTGCTTCCTATGTTGCGGAGTTTTAGTGTTTATTTTAAATAAATAAAAAATCTACAATCAAGTGGACTATTATTTTTCGGTTAAACATGATGTTAGATTGTTAATTAGATTTATTAGAGGAGTTTTTGGACTTTTTAGTAGGAGATTTATAAGATGAAAAATCTACTATTGTATGCTTCCCGTGACTTGCTTTTTTGAGGATAGAACCTATATTGATTCAAATGTCCTAACCCGTGAGGGCGGTAAATTCGAAACAACTGCAGTATAAATTAATGAGAAGAATCCATTCAGGCTATAGAAAAAAGTGACCAAACTACTTAGATAATCTATTCCTAGAAACCGTTTTGATGAATGTAATGTAATGTAATGTTTCATGAAAATATATATTATAATTAGGGTATTGCAGATTAGTGACAAACCTAAACTTGGTGACAGATATTATTGTTGCGAAAGAGAACTATGCAAACAAAATGGCTATTCTATAAAATCTAGTTGTCCTCGCACGTTCGCTATCGTATCGAACTCGATCGTCCGGAAGCTCCCACGAGAATCGCTCTATTATCATCATTTGTACCTAAAATGTGGTCTGGGATAAAATTTATGCGGTATTTTTATCTCGCTCCGATAAAATTGTTGTTTTATTTTTAAACATGTGTGCAGGTTCTGTAATAGCTTAATTAGTTCAAAAAGAAAAAACAAAAGTTGGAGCCAACAGTTTGAAATTATGCAATATTTTTCAAAATTTCGCAGCAGATTCCACCGAAGATTTTGCAAGATATATGCTAACGTAATAGGCTCTCTGTAGATAGGTATCTAGTTACATAAAAAAGGTAGTTTCATTATGTTACTGTCAAAGCCGTAGTTAACTATGTGACAAAGTAAAATACAATTCCTTGTAATAAGGCACATAGGAATCACCATCTCCAAGCATCATCATAGCCTTTTTCCCAATTCTATGTTGGGGTCGGCTTCCAGGCTAAGCGGACGCAGTTGAATACCAGTATTTTACATAGAGCGACTGCCTATCTGACCTCCACAACCCAGTTAGTACTGCGTAATACGATATCCTTTGGTAAGACTGGTTGTCAGAATTTCGGGCCACTGACTACTTGTAACGGCTGGGACCAACGGCTTAACGCAGTACTTTCCGAAGCACGGAGGAAACTCGGTTTGTAATGGGTGGTCAACTGACCAGTTGACCACCCATTACAAACCGAGTTTCCTTTCCGAGTTTCATTACAAACCCATCCACGGACCAACCTAGGCTAGCACAGCTTAACCTAAAGATCGTCCCGAGCGGTTGTTATTATTTAGCCGCGAGCTCTGAGTTTGTTTCTGGACAAAGTATTTGTGCAGCCGTTTTCGAGTTCTATTACAACAAACGATCGAATGTAGGTACTTAGGAACCTAAGTACATTATTGTACCACAAAAGTTTGAATCGGATATAGAATAGACATGTAATGGCATTAATAGTTCGTTTAAGGACTTGCCATCGAATTCAATCTTCATGCATGCTGGGCCTGGCTGTCTCTCGGCAATAACTGAAAAAAATAACAAATCTTTATCAACAACATTACTCTAACACTGGGCCATGTCGTCTGAAAATAAATTATTTAATAATTTATTCATATTCAAATATCCCATTGGCATTTTTTTGTATCGTCCATCTTTTTCCGACGTACGGGCACATGAGTAGGTAAGGGTGTCAAAAATAATTCCAATTGTTAGTTTTGTGCCTTATTCCCAAAACCTGAAGGCAAGCTCTTGAAACAATCCATAGTTGTAAATATTATGATTGGTGCTTATTCTCTTTTGTCTATTCCACTATGTGCCGTATATATAGATGCTGTGGCGAGCAAGCGACTGCCCCCCTCAGCGACGCCCTAAGCCGAGGTTCGTACCCCACAGGGGGTGCCCTTAGTGCATGGTCGCTTAGTTTTTAGTCATGTCCCTGGCTGGAGGCCTTAAATTCAAGGCATCCACAGGACTAGACCGGTTAAGCAGTAGCCAGTCTTCTAGACTGAACTGCGAGATGCCATTCATAAAAAAAAAAAAAAAAAAAAAGCAAGCGACTGAGTGAACTGCGGCCGGCCGACCGCAGTAGCACAGATTTAGTTCGCGCTGTCTTCTCTATACGTAGTAGTAATAGCTCAATGCATAAAGATCCACATTATTTACATCACCACGAATACTTTAAACTTATTCTGATTCTGTCAAAATCAAAGCATTTATTTCAAGTACAGGCACTTTTGAATTGTCGAAACAAAGTTAAATGTAGCTACAGTCCCAGTCACAAGACATAAAAACTGTGAAAGTACTGTAGTTGCCCATTCCCTAGCGTAGATCTCTATGGAGAAGAACGGGCAAGAAACTCCATGGACACTCTTTTAAATCAAAATATTGTTACAAAATCTTGGTTACATCATTCATGTTGAGATGGTATATTATGTGAGAACATGTCTGTGGTAGGTACCTTTATTACACATAGTCCGCCTGTCTGTCTGGCATGGGTCATTTACTCGTAAATGACAATTTGTCGAACAATGCGCCTCCGTGCGAAGAAACTACATAGTTCATAATATTACATGTTTGCAAACAAATAGGAGAGAATTGAAAATAACGAGATCTTATAAACTAGTGTTTATTATGGTGTAAAACTTTTTCAATTGAAGAGTAAGTCGGATGATATATTTCTTGAACTTTCTTGATTAATTTTTACCAATTTAAAATCAATTTAATACAATTTACAAACTGCATGCATGATTCAAATTAATCAAATTTATCGTTGTTATTAAATAATTATGTACAATTTGCACGCCGAAATTAATGGCAGAATAAGAGATTAATATACGATCCTTCTGTACCTTATTTAAGCAAATACTCGTAAATGATAAATTGAAACAAATTTTGATTTGATTTGGATGATTTTCATGGGCAATTTTACCTTTGTAATTCCCAAAAGTCACAAAACAGGACTTCACTAAACATGTAAACCGTGAGACGACGGGGGTGACATATCATTTAAAATGTCTGGGCAAATAATCCATTACAATTTCCTTCAATTGACGCCATTTTCCACTCACAACGTTTGCACAATATACTAGGCAGACATGTGCACTATTATTTATAAAGCGGTTTATAAGAGGTGAATGTATTACTATTCAATAACAATCAAAACATGGTAGTATAACAGATGTTCTCTGGCCGCCATATTTGCACAAGTGTCGTAATTATGACGAATAAAACTGCGTTATGTTATCTCTTATTTATCTGGTTAAAAACTGTATGAATATTTTTTAGATTTCACGGCCTCTGCACGCTCCAATGTAATTTTCAAACGCCTCTGCTACACGAAATACCTACTGGCTTAGATAATGCATCTTATTCTATCTTAGATCTCAGACCCCTATATACGTATTCTCATACGATGCACGAGCAAGCATCTATAACGCTCGATTTCGGTAAAGATTTGTATGAAATCTTCGATCAACAAGTTGCTAATTGTTGATCGAAGTATGATATCTATCGTTTGAGATTCGAAATTAGAATCGACATTCATGTGAGTGATGAGTCTTGTTCCAGAATACGGCTGGGTACGGTTGGTAGGCAATTTAATTATTTTTTTACGTTTAATTTTTTCACATCAAATGTGTATGATTGAATGATTTCAGCTGTCTGTAGACTAGGTAGGTTACAGAGTCGTAAGACTAACTAAGGTTTAAAATAATTATGATGATATCTTATCAAACGAAATATAGTAAATATTCAAAATCATTTCAGTTTCATTCCTAGTTTCTAGAACGGATTAGAAATTGATCGTTTGCATCAAAATGATACTCTGTCAATTGTTTGAAGATTGTAGGGACGGCATAATGTTTTAATAAATGAAATGTTTACTATTTAGCGCTAAAAATGCATTTTGGTCCGTATTCAAGTCATTTTATTGATTGAAAATTTTAAGTACTTAATACCTACTTGAGTCTAGAGTGACGTTCTGATATACCTACAATGACCGCTATTGTCACCTTAACTAGCAGCAAATATAGAAATAAAGCAAAGAAAACCACAACAGAAGCCTCCGTTTCGTAACTCCGTCGCTTGCCCGTATCGTACCGTATCCCAATAAGACTCGCAGAAAATTAGAAAAAAAAATAACATTGAAATACCGAATAAAAGTATGTATAGGCTATAGACCACGGAATCCAATGGGCTTAGGACAATACTGGTAGTAATTGGAAGATTAAATGGTAAGTATGATGGGTGTGAGTATGACAGAAAAAAAAACTCGACATTTCAAGAACCAAAACTCGCAAGACTGCTTATTTTTATACAGAATGAACCCCTTTTTTTTTTTTTTTTTTTCGCATTGGAAATCATCAAATGACTTCTCCCGCTCTGGGCGGAGCAGGAGGGAGTGTCAGACTTTTACTGACTAAAACCCATCCATGTTCCTTCATCGCCCTTTGTGTTCCGGGGTCACAGAATTAACCCCTAAGTTTGAAGACTAACAGTTCAAATTAAACTTTGCCCGATTGCTTCACTAAGAATCAAAAGATATACCTACTCAAAGAGTTCGTTTGAACAGAACAAATCACAAATAGGTACGTATAATGTACCTATGAGAGATTCGGATCACGTGCGATGCACCGGGGTCAATGCCCACTCTGACAATATTGACACCCAAGAAGAGATACCGACTCAAACAAATAATGTGGCCAAATACGATAGATGTGATCGGAAGAGGTCTGTATCGTTACTATTTTGTTTATGGATCGAGTTTTTTTAGACGCCGAGGTTGTCTGTTGCTTGCACTCGGCCGGAAAAAAGTTTGGATGGGTGTCAAAAACGGGCGGGAAAAATTGATGGAAGATTGAAGTTCTAGCCATCTGTGCTATAGAAGTAGCCTAGAGTAAGTAGGTACCTAGATAAATAAGGTCTTTCGTTTTTGATGTTATGAAAACTGGATGGAAAAAATAAATATAAAAAGAAACAGAAGTAAATGATCTAGGTAAATAATATCAATTTACGATCATCTCACGCGAGTCGTAAAACTCAATTACCAACACGAGAAAAAAGGTTGTTGCACTAGGCAGGCAATGGTATTAATGTATAGTATTTTATATACTTAGTGTAGAAAGGATAAAATTTTCCAATTCTTAACATGTGATCGTTGGTAGGTAACATTTGTCAAAACTTTAAAAAAGCACTTTGATAAAACTACTAAAGAATATTCTCACAACTTGGGTATTGTGCCGAAGTGCCGAAACGCGATTAGAACATTTAAACAGTGTTCAAAATTTATCAGTGTCTAGATAATCTTATGTTCCAATTATTATTTACCTACAACACTGACGGTTTATTGGATGCGGTTTAGTCATACCTACTGATCGCGTTCAGTTTCACTGGTGATATTCGTCCTTAGAGTTAAATTCGATTTAAATTTGATTTCCCTAACCTAAAACTAAAAGCTAAACGGAAAATCCATAAACTTAGACAGAAACCACAAACAAAACGTGTTCATAGAACCATTTCATACGCTAATCAATCTACAACATTGGCATAACAGCTGGTTGCATGACATTATTTTCTTTTTTTTCTACGCTACGCAGCAAGTGGTAACAGACACTGGCCGGTAAATGTCCCGCGCTAGTAAATGCCGTTAAGAAAAAAACAAAGATTCATTTTCGCGCCAACAGTCTTCCGCCATATTGGTCGCGTGATGAAAATGATGTATTTACGCGACTTTCATTCACTTTCGATACAGAAACTGTGATGTTCATCATGTTTAGTGCACTTCCTAGTTCGTTTCGTTCTATTTTGTAATTAGTTGGATTTGAAGATGTTGATTGTGTTTCCTGCTCATTATAATGCACTTGCACATTGATGATGTCGTGGTTAAGAGAAATGGCTGGGAATAAAAGTAGTTATGCGACGGTTTTATCCTCTAAAATAAATTATCACTATCAAGAACAGTGGTGGAACAGTGGTGGCGGCCCCGACTCAGTGGTGGCGGCCCCGACTTACGAACAGTAAGTCGTGGGTTCGAACCCCGTCAGGCGCATTACTTTGTGTAATTTATTTCATCACCACTGCTCTCAAAACGGTGAAGGTAAACATCGTGAGGAAACCGGCATGTCCTAGAACCAAAAATTCAAAGACATGTGACATCTACCAATCCGCACTGGGCCCGCGTGGTGGATTATAGCCCATTCCCTCTCATTGAGAGGAGGCCGTGTCCCAGCAGTGGGGCCATTATAGGCTGATGATGATGATGATGATGATGACTATCAAGAACTACCTATAAGACAGATTATCTGTTCCAAAGATAGGTAAGGCAGGTACGTAATACAAACTCAAAATATTAAGTAAGTAATCCTATCGCGCAAGAACGCAAGATCGTGTTGATATTTCTAAACCGATTAGCTAAAAGACGGTTTTGATTAACATCTATTGTGTTAGGGGGATTCACAGCCACCCTAGTCTATATTTTGTAAACTAAATGCACGAACATCCCGTCCATCTATTTTTTCCGTTGACGAAGCGATGTTTGTAAACTTCCATGTCGGTTTGTGAATGAAATTCGCGCGGTTTCCGCGATTTGGCGGGAGAACGTGTCGGTGGGCAAACATCTCTAACTAAACATCATGTACATCCTATTATGAGCCCTATTGTTAATGAAACTGAGTCTTAATTGACTTGAAGAAATGTGCACGATCATATATCGCGTGAGGACATTGACTGCATCTTTGAAACTGTCCAACCGCACATGACAACAATTATATCACCGACTCACGAAACTAATTATTACTTTGTTTTCTGAAATCAATTTCAACGTTTCATTTTGTAATAAAATGTCAATCATGAATCGTTTATTTTGTACCCAACCACATTGTTCTAAAATCAATACTTAATTATTTTTAAACAATAAAATTACTATCACTCATTTATTAACAAAGTGTTATCACTATTTGGTCATTAAGCATTAAAACATATTCCATGCCTACAAAAGCTTTAAAACATTGATATTCGTATGACTCAATTGAGTAAAATTAACTGTTGTTAGCCAACATTTTATTTTAGTTACGATTCAACTAATTTATGACAATAAAAACAATACATTAACATCATTTTCCTGCCCATTTTCCAATTTATTTGGTGTTCTTCTTCTCCCATACTTCTATATTTTTTAACTAAAAAGCCGATCACAGAAAAAGTAAAGAAAACACATTAAAATACATTTCTTTTTTCTTAACATACCTCACGGTATCAGATACGTAAAGATCTGCACAGGCACCGCGCCGTACGCCGTTATGTCGGCGGCATATTGTAATACCCGTCATTTTGTAATCTGCCTAGTCAGATTGTAAACTATCGAAGAAGTGAAACCGTCAAATTGTCAAATGCATGCGACGGAGCTCACCTCGCGCGCTGTGGAGGGGGTGGGAAGAGGGGGGTCCCCCTTGCCCCCTGGTACCACTCCCATGAAAAGATCAAGTCCCGATTATGGAGGCAGAGATACTTTGATCGCATGCATTTGACAATTTGACGGTTTCACTTCGACAGTTTAAAATCTGATTAGGCAGATTACAATATGACGCCGACATAATATAACTCATTATCTCAACAGTTTTCCTTTCTAGCCATATCAAACAGTAAAAACAATATATCTGACGATACATTTATCATGGTAGGCGATTTCTAAACTTAGCCTTACGATATCCTTTTTCGTTAAAAGTTCAACTTAATAACTACAAGGTACTCGTACATTATAAGCACCCCTTTAATTGGGGCATTAAGTTATTTAATTTCCAGAACTTTAATCAATTTTAAAGAATAATGTTCAAGTCATATTTCGGTTTTTATATTAAGGAATAAGACTCAAGGAATAAGACTTCCCCAAGGTTCCATATTAGGACCGCGTATACTTTTCCCGATTTCAACCTAACTTGTTTATTGGGTAATTATGGTTAATTAGATTAAACGGATAAAGTACCAATTCGTTAATAAATGTATAAGAAATCAAGATTTAGCTTGAAGGACGTAAGTTAAAGCACAAAAGATTATACAATCAAAGATATAATATACGGAGTCTGACCCAGTAATGGCTAAATAGATCCAGGTCGTATAAACAATATAGATAAAATTTTGTTCCAAAATGATCACTTGCACTAAATTAATGAGTCACCGATAATATCGCCAACAATGCAGAGGTAAGTATTGATAAAAATTACGTGTTTATAATCAATCATAGTATTTACCTCATATCCGTTTTTAGGTGATATCAATGCTGAAAGATATTGGCATCCATCTTATTATTCTGGACAGATTCATTTAATTAAATAAAAGAAAAAAAGATCAGATTAGTCTAAAATTAATCTGATCTTCATCCACAGTTATCCGTTAACCCATCAACCCGCACAGGGTCCGTGTGTCGAAAGTGGCCCATTCGCTCTTGAGAGGAACCTCACAAAGTGGTGTGCCAAGGGGTCAGAAATACGGGAAGGCCATAAAGCAAGCAGCCTGTACAGAAACAATAAAATCATGAAGAGTAATAGGTTTTAAGGGCAAGCCAAGCATGTAGGATTGATTGAAAGTACCGCCACTGAGGCCTGTATCTCATCAGTAAGAAGTAGAAATAGAAACGCTATAAGCGGATTATGTAATGTCGTAACCGTGTCTTTTGGTCTTTTAAAACTTATAGAAAAAGATAGAACGGTAGTTTCAATGTGCATCATCCATTATCCACCTATCAAATTATTATTCACTTGTCCTATTTATTATCTTATCAGTAAACGTATGGGTATTGAACTTTGTTATATTTCTGTGTATTATTCCTATTTTACACACCTACATATTTCAATGTGCCAAGGACCTAAAAATCTTGGGTTTTCTGACACCATTTTTGTCATTAGAAACTGCGGTTGTGTTCGTACCAATTTCAGGTACGTCATATGGACTTTATGAATTGGTTTACTAATTAAATGATTTACTCTTTTCCTTATCAATGAGTAATGATTGACGTACTGAATGCGCCTGCAACATGGCTTCATCTGTTATCCTGTAGGAGAGTATCGTTCATATTTAACTACCGCATTCGGGAAGCCTGCGTCATGGATTCAGATGTTAAATAATGTTATGGTTTCTATAACACCTAATATTGTGGTTAGTGCGCGTCATTTATTGATAATTTTCACTTTACATAACAGTTTGTATACATAATTAAACTAGGGATAATGTTTATCCATCGCGTTGAAACTGAAACAACGAGTTCCTTATTTTGTCTGTTGTAAGCACCTATAGAAGTATGGACACTACTTATATGAATTTCTAGATCTTTGACAGTCGTTGCAGCTACCTAGTCAGGAGCCCTAAATTCTGACAACCAGTCTTACCTAGGGGTATCATATTGCCCTGCAGTGACTGGATTGTGGAGGTCAGATAGGCAGTCGCTACTTAGACCTATTCAGCTACATCTGGTTAGACTGGAAGCCGACCCCAAAATACTTAGTTGTGAAAAGTTTAGGCAGATGGTGAATTATGAATACTGTAACCAAGAAACTGCTGAGAAATAGATTTAAAAAATATAGAACCGTTTTCATAATTCCATCGTAACGTAGATGGCTAGAGCAATAATTGGCAATACCTATTCACATTTTCAGTCTTCTAATTATTTGTATAAACTTACTTATGTTAGGTAGGTAGGTACTGTGGTTATGAAATCATCTCCAGTTCTTGCCCTATTTACTTATTTGGGGTCGACGCATCATGTCTTCTTGTTGCAGCTGCAACTGCTTATTTTAATAGAGATATTAGTTAATATATATCTAATAACTCTATTAAAATCGTAAAAAAAATAGTAGTCGGTTCGTTTCTATCCATATCATCATTCATGCAATCCATCGTTAGTTTTACGTTCTGAAAAGCAATAAATACATTGTTAAGTAAAATATGTATGTTTATATATCCTTCTTCGAATTGCAATACGTCAGAAGGTGTTGAAAATGTTGAAATGTCCTTATCACTATCAGTTAGCGGAACATCGTTTAGGACAAGATTTTTGAAGTATACTTACTATATCTAGTAAATCTGCTAATGGACACTGAGTAACCGAAGATAAGATTCCTTCATCCGTCTGTTGTTTGTTCAATAACGTTACTATCAGATAACAATCATAGTTTCCTATACTTTAAACTGTACTTATATTGATCACGGCTGTAATCCTCGAAAGATTAGGCAGAGGTTTACCTAATAGTGCATCTGATTTCATTGACCTTTCATCAAATATGTTCAAGTCCCTTGGAGCGAGCCTGTTGCCATCAATCGTGCACAAATCCAGACTCCGTGGCTGCTACTGAGAAAATCATCACCATCTTCCTGCCCTTATCCCATGTTACTTGGGGTCGGAGCAACACGTATTTTTTCTTTCATCCTCCTCTGCCTACCGTCACGCTATCATTGACTCCTTTTTCTTTCATATCATTCCTCACACAATCCATCCAGAAGTCTAGGCCTCTCCCTCTCCTACTGAGAAAATCAAAAAACCCGATAATACTTTGCCCGACCTGGGAATCCCAAGTCCTTATACTCAGCAGTACCACGAGACCAACGAAGCAGTACTACATAATGTACTGTTGTTCAAATCGATACTTTCAATAATCAGGCCAAACTAGCGAGTTATTGATTTGTGAATGACAATGCTAATTTGCAAACTGCTAATCATGTCTGGTTATGGCATTCAATAGAGCAGACTGATCATAGTATTAATAGTTGCTTTCAAACTGAAATAGTAATGGATAACAAAGAGTTAAATTGAAATGCTTTTCATAATACAGAAATCATTTGAATGATTGCAATTTGCGAGTCGAATGATAAGTGATTACTGATAATGAAGAAAATTACTTGAAATCCATTGCATTTCAAAGCAAAGAGTAGGTAAGTAATGTAAAAAATAATGAGGTGGGTATTATCTAGCTCGCCTGGCCCGTCTGGCCTGTCTGGTATATTTAATAAGTTCACAGAAGTAGGTATCTGTATGTTCAAGATGATGAAAAACTAAGGCAAAAAGAGTCTTCCAAAATTTCAGATCCAGAATATCGTTACAATAACAATACTAGAGGGGCCTAGAGGAAAATAAATTCCATCAGAGAAAGGCATAATAGAAAAGTCAAATATGTATTAGATTGATAGAGTTACTGAAAAACTATTGCCAATTTATATTAACACTAGGTAGTTGTAGAAAAACGAAACACTTTGAAAGCAATTGTGTCCAGGCCCTTAGATAAATAGACAGACAACCCTGAGGATACACTTATCATAGACACAGCCTTCATTACTATAAAGTTACTAACACACCTCTTTGATAATCACTTCAACGTCTGTTTCTATTATAAACCGATAATTTTCAGTAAAGATTAGTAGATACAAAAAGCCTTGAAATGTGTTGAAAAACAATATATTTTATTGTTTAAGATCCATCTTATCTGCGAATGATATCGATTGATGTCATGGCGGACCGGTGAGGCGGTGACAAACTCGTTTATTCCTGCCCGATATTTTGTTTCTGATTCGTTAATCTGATAGTCGGATTTGTGGACAAAGATTTTCTATGTTAATTTTGACTGTTTAGAGAACAATTTAAAAAAATGTAATAATAGGTCTATAATGCATGCATTGTTGTAAATTTCCACGTTAGATAATTTAAAATATATTTTCTACCGCTAAAACGAACTTATCCTTGTAAAGCTCATCATCAGTACAACCTTCAAATGTTATCAGGAATCACATTTCAAGGTTGCTCTTGCTGAACATCTTCAGATGATTTTAGGCTAAATGAACCACCCTGGACAAAAGGCGAATTGTATAATAAAGTAGAAAATATAAATTTTAAAAGAATAAATCCTAAGCGTTTTGATAACAGAAATCTACATTACGTATCACTACCATTCTTTTAAATCTACATAATCTATCAAAAAAAAAAAAAAACGGCCAGCACAGAGACGTTGGCCACGTGTTGACAGACAGAGGGAGCCATGTTTGCACACGTTCGGCTGACCGATACCAGAGGTCGGCTCCAGATGGGGACCGACTTACGGCTGATAAATAACCGATTTTTGTATTGAAAATGTTGAAATCTATCGCCTCCTTTGGGTAAACATGACGTTGGAGCACCTTTTCAAGTTGTATAATTTTTAGGAGCTTAAAAAAGCTCTCATTTCTATTAATTTAACGATTTTTGGAATCTTCGTGCTTGACTATGGAGGTTTTTTACTCAGCTACCTAAAAATTTTAAATTCAATCACAGACGGTGTACAATTACTAACCACTGGGCCTAGATCTAGAAGCCTGAAATTTTGCACAAAACTATATTTTTTAAATTCACCGGGGCTAATTTTAAAGATCGGAAATGTTATCGGGAAATCGGGTTTACATAAATCCTCAACTCTTTGGTAAAAATAGAAGCAACGCAAGAAGCATAAATGTAGGATAACAATCAGAATAGTGTGTGTAAATAGTGAAGATATTATTTGAACAACGGTAATCTACACTTCTACACTATTTATTATTATTTATATACATACTATACCTACTATTATAAAGAGGAAAGATTTGTATTTTTGTATTTTTGTGTGTGTGTATGGATGTTTGTAATGAATAAACTCAAAAACTACTGCGCTGATTTCAAAAATTCTTTAAGCATTAGAAAGCTACATTCACCCTGAGTAACGTAGGCTATATTTTATCCCCGTACTCCCACGGGAACGGGAACTACGCGGGTGAAACCGTGTGACGTCCGCTAGTGTAAGATAAATCACCTGTCTTACGTCAAGTACCTATAGCAACCAGAGTAAGTAGGTATGCAGGATTGCAGGCAAATAATTACTTATGTGTAGGTGACAAACTGCTTCGTATGATAATTTAAGGATCACATTTCTAATTAGATTCTAATTTAGCGTTATGAAATATGAATTAAATAAAAAATTGCATGTTGAACTGTCAAAAAATTAACAAAAATACAACAGTATTTAAAAGGAGAATCAATAAAAATTAGTTCTACAAAGTTGTAACTAAATATTAAATGTTGTTCTCCGTTTACAGATAAGTATCATGTTTCCAGCTTTAGCACACAAAATATAATAATCTTTATAATTTATTCAAGGTCATCAGTAATAAGCGTGTAATAATAATTAATTTAAATGATGCAAATTCACATAACCAAGTAGGCAAAAGTTGCAAAACTGACGCTTTCGCAATCCCTAGCGCCATCTTTCTTTCAACTGCCACTACAATTTCGGCTCGAAAGTATCCGACTTTTTTACATTTTGAATTTGTTTTTCAAATATTCAAATAATACGTTGTAGTCAAAGTGATCCGAGATACATAAATAAACAATAAAATATAGGGCAAGTGCTAATTAAATAGACGAATGACGATATTTACTTACTCATTGATAGGGAATGAGAATTATTGACAAGACATTATATTTTAACGACGATAAATAATGTGGTCTGCTACTAAGTTCATAAAGACTTTGTGTTATGGACATTGATACTTGAGTTCTTCTTCTACGTCACTATTATCGAAACAACAGCTAAATTAATGAGCACATTCATTCATAAATAATAAGGTATAGAAGGTTTAAACAGCAAGCGGAAGTGGAGACAATTTTGCAAAGAGAATGTACTTTTTTTTTTAAATCGACAGAGAAAAAAAAAAGATAATGGACAATGACGATTAAATAGAAAGGGTTTGATTGAATACTTGCCAACAGTAGTACTTGCATTCGAAGACAACCTGTCCCCAGCCTACTGGAAACAATTAGGGCAACCAATAATTAGCTAATGATTTCCGAAAGATACTCAAACCTTCGCAAATAAAAAATAAAGGTTAATTCCACAAAATGAGTTGAACGAGATTAGCTTAGACTCGAAGCGTGGCTTTGTATCGTTCCATGCAGTAGGTATTAGCAAGTAGGTAGGTACAGGCTAACTGGTTGGATGATCGATCACCTAACTTACGTCATCCCGCCAACACGCCTTTGACAGTTATCGCTCTTACGACGCATAAAACAAGACGCATTATCACACTTTTCTAGAAAACTAAAAAGGCCTTTTTAAAAACCATCTTAGTAGGTAGGTACCTACTTAAGCAATTGTTTTCGTAAAAGAGTAAAGATAAAAAAGAACACGTTTTTACGATTTATTTAGATAAATTCGGGTATTTATTCGTTTATCTGAAATCTTTTTAATGATAGCACGATACGTGTTCGCATTTCTTTCTTTTGAATATCGATCAGCAGGTTCATTGTCTGTCTACTTCAACAATAAAATTATTATCCGATAATGTAGGTAATAAAATTAAAAACAATTTTATATCTTTATCTGCTCTTTATGAATTAATTTTTAAACAAAGTTTAAACATCTTGAGTAAAAAATGTATGCAGAAATGAGTGACCAATTATTTTAAAATAATGTCGGTTTCAAGTAGATTTAATAATGGTATAATTCATAATTGTATCTGCCTTAAATAGTAAATTATTGGTATTAATGTAGACAAGGAGAAAATAATACTAAATACTAAAAATGTAATATGGCCCCCCATTCTGCAGGCCCTACATCTGCGGATGAATTTTTTTTATAAGATAGATTTGTTTTCGTATTTTTTTCTGAATGGCCATGGGTTCTGCTATGGACCATTTCAAGGTTATCCATTCGTTGCCGGATACCCTGTATATGCGAATTTACCTGTATAATAATGAGTATTAAGCGCCTACCTATCCCATCTATGTATGTGCCCTCATTATGAAACTAGGTTCGGGTGTTGATTGATTCGAATCACTTATCATTTGTAAATCTATTCAAACATTCGATAAATTATTTGTCTGTGACGCAATTAGCACTGCTGATTTTAATTTTGGCAAGATGTTCCGTTTTTTTTAAAGTTATTTAGGTAAAAAATAATCATCCGCCATCATTGTTCTAATCGCATAGATAAAGCTAAATAGAGATCCGATAATGACGGAACCACTCGGTGTGGCATCTCCACATTATTATCATTGCGCGCTCTCCGCGTTGATCCACCTGAACCCGCGCGGACAATCTCGCCCGGCCGACGAAACGAATGACGCTAGCTGTCTCGCTCGTTCGCAGCCCGCGCGAGATGCGCTCTCTCCTTCTCTCGGGCGCGCTCTCGACCAATCGGCGGCCATCTTTTGCTCCCCCGAGAGCAGAGCGACAGTGCGTACTCTCATCACACGATCACACTAGGAGACGACATCTCGTTGCGCGAGGTTGTCGTTCCCGCGCGAGATGCGACACACGTTCGACGCGCGAATTACTTGAATATAGTGCCTTACAAATTTTAAAGTGTTTGTAAATAGAAAATAATCAAAGACTGTAAATCTGTGCTCAAAAATTATTTAAGGTGTTTTGTGAGAGACTGGACGCTGTTTCGTGTGTGGTTGGACTATTAATTTCCGTATTATTTCGGGCTTCGACTGATATCGCAAAAATTATCCACCATTGGGTAAGTTATTTCGATTAGATTACGATGCAAATTATCGTTTGTGACGGCGGGCGTCGCCCTGTGTTTTAGGTATATACCTCTAGTAATTAATAACGAGTGGGCTCAGTGCGATACGCGACAGTCGAATGTTTTGTCGTCTCTTGACCCTTGAGCCCTTGAAGGTGACTTGTGTGTTCGAAAAACAATTATTGCAGAATATTGCTTCTCGATTTGTTTTATTTTTTTTTCTTGAAAAGGTTTTTTTACTTAGTGCGTGAAAAAATAACGTTCTTATTTCGAATGCGTTTGAATTTTTGCTATTTCGTGAATTGAAGTGACAGAATTTTTGAAATGTTAAATCTTCCGTTTGCACTAATGCAAAAAAGTGATCGATTTTTATCGTGACATCTAAAAAATTCAATCAGACGCGAAAAATCAACAATTTCAGCAAACGATGAATTCTTAGACCATTTTGAAAATGAGTCGAGTTTTCAAAAAGCTCTAACCAAAAAGTTCCGAAAATCCCGATCTGATTGCGCTAAAAATATGTTTACACCTACTTACGGCTCGTAAGTATTAAGATTATGTAGGTACTGAAATACCTACTGTTCGTTAAAACAAAAAAAGATACAAAGGTAAACGTTTCTAAAGCGAGATGAAAAAGTAACACATTCGCCGTCGGGTGTTCTCAAGTGAAGCTTTAATTGCGCGCTAAGTATAGGTACCTAGTTTAAAAGTTATTTTATCTTAACAGTAGGTACAAGCTTATTTCCATAAGCATACCTACTTGATGTATTTTTTTTATTTTGTCCACATAATTGTGCATAGTTGGCTTTTATAATACCAATAAGAATAATATTTGCTTAATCTTTGACTTTTTATTTGATTCTATTAATTGACCTAACTATCTACTTGTGTTGTTAATCTTTCTTAAAACCTACCCAAAAGAAATCCTTTTTTAAAAACAATCAAAAAAGAAAACTGCCAACATAACAAAGAAAATAAAATAAAAAAGAAGCGATGTTCTGCAATCTACTTGTGTTAATCTTTCTTAAAACCTACCCAAAAGAAATCCTTTTTTAAAAACAATCAAAAAAGAAAACTGCCAACATAAAGAAAATAAAATAAAAAAGAAGCGATATTCTGCAATTTATTGATTTAAAACACCCGAGTAATACACAATTCTGCATCGAAAAATTTTGTTCCAAAAAAAGACGTAAAAACGGCCCAAAATACATACGTAATGTTTAATGTTTTCCAGGCAATTGAATTCCAGTAATCATGCTATTTACTAATGGTCGACCGCAGCATGTCATAAATAAAGATAAATCATTATCATTCAATTAATCTGAGCAGATTATTGCTACGCTTATGATTGAGCATTCTATCATATTTCAGAGAAATATCCAAAGTCTTTGGGATTTCCAACTGATTATAGGATGCTAATATCAATATAATCACTAATTCACTATGCTCAGTGATCCATGTAGGTACCAAGTTTGATTATCATGTCATCATTGATATTTTAAATGTCCGTTCTTCGTTAATGAGAGACTTGCTTATATTACAAATTGCAAGAGATCCGTTTACACTCTACAGCAACTTTAAGATTCTGGTGATAAAAATGTTAACAACTAGAGTTTAGTTGTTATTTTTAGTTACTTCATCAACCATCCTTCTAAAATGATCAATTATATAATCAATTATAGAACAATCATCTTTAACAAGGTTTACTGTAAAAAATAAAACAACTTAGGATATAGAAAAACTTCAAAAAGTCTTTAAAGTTTAGTCTCAAGTTTCTAAAAACTCGTGTAAACTACATCAACTCATCATCAATACATAGCAGAAAAAATACAAAACAGATCTTTTATCTTGTTGTGAAACTATGATTCAAGTGAGACTTGCTCAGATAAGTAATTGCTAGATAAAGTCTCAATCTCATCTCTTATTGAGACATTTGTCGTCCATTATCTCGGTAATGTCTTCTATCTCAAGTGCGAGATAGCCGTGATGTGCTCTTTAGACAATTATGTAAGTTCGGTGTAGGTATATGTTTAAGTATGATTATCGATTGAATGTTGCGTGGTGTTTGGCAATTATCTAAGATAGAAATATCGGAATTATCTTTGTCTTTTGGTAAGAGTTGATGGGAAATTTAAAAAAGATCGTTAGTTTCGAAACACTAATAATTATGGTGTCCCATAACTGCAAGCAACTGACCAAAGAATACAAGTTATTAACTTAAACCTTTAACACTATTAGATCACTGTAAATCTTCTTCTTGTGAGATTCTTATGAGATTCTCATTCAATTAAAAGTGGTCTCATTCAGTAAAAGGGGTTCTTTTACAAAATCATAATTCTCACAGTATCATCATTACAGTACACTTGACCAGAAGGAGACACAAAGACAAATCATATTCACGTCTAAGCGACTAATCGCTACATATCTCCACAAATCGCAAGCGTGCGCAAACCCTTACTATATCTATCAAACGACAAGTGTTTATCATCATCTGCAGTAATGGGCAGATTGCGTCAACCAGCCTCTCAACATGGAGACGTTACAACTTTGTCACGGACAAAAAGATATCGTTTAGACAGATGTTACTAGCTTATCTAGTAATTGCCGTTTATTTCTATATCATTTGATTGTGGTAGGTGGTATTTTTTTATCGACATCAAATCGATATTAGAGATAAATGATTCATTTTCTGGTGTCTACATGTCTTCAAAAAGATCTTAAAAGTTAATTCAGAAGTTTGTTACTCAATTTAAAGTCCAAATTACACCTTTTCCATAAATATCTTAGATCAGATACAAGTCTTTAAAGCCAATGTCTCAATGTTAAAAGAGCAACGTTGACTTCGCAATAATTCGGTGGTTAGATGCGCCAAGTTATTTCACACCAAATCAGCTCTGTTCATCTCCTAATACATGTTATTATTTCATATTATTCACTTAGGTATTTACTTTAACCAGAGGCTGTTTACAGAAAAGAAGATCCAACTTAGAAAAAAGGAAGGAGGTGGAGGAAAAAGTCCTACATATGAAATATAACACCTACAATTAGGGAGTTATCGTATCATAGTCATTTTGTCCGAAACTGTTTTGAATTCTAACTGGATGCCAACAAAAACTAACAGGAAACCTTCTTCGTATGACAAGTAATATTTTATTCACCACCACAGCTTCGTCGGTGGCAGCACAAAAGTTTCTTTTCTGCATGTTTTGGGGCTCATTGGGGAGGATAAGAGTTGGAGCATAGTTTGCCACATAATATAAGAAACCTTGATAAGATCCCAGAACAACATAACAAAAATTACATAAGTATCAATACGTGATACAAATCACCTTACCAACGTACTCAATCTACTTGACAAAAATACATGTAATAATTAGTTAACAATAGGTAGAGATTAGAAGCAGTCATCCGATCACGTCTGCACACTGATAATGAAGAAATCCTTGTGACTCGTGATAACAGAATCAATAGGTGCTTTATTTTATGACATTCTTAATGGAAACATGGAAAATGTGAACATGATTTTCATTTATGTAACCATAATGGGAATCGTAAAAAAAATAAAGCGTGTCGTCATTTTAAATATTTGTTGTTTTTAGACTGCAGAATTTTGAGAATGACCCAATTGAATTTCGTACGATTTTCAGTTTGAACTGTCATGGTGGCCAATTGGCGCTTCTAGATGTCATTTCTAAAATCAAAATTATGTTGGTAGCTGGTTTTAACTAATGCTATTAAAGTTTGTTACTGAAAACTAACACTAATTACGACTGAAATTAAACTGTCTTCGTTACTTTTTTACTTGAAAGATAAAACTTTCTATAGAACTTTTGAAATCAGGCCAACAACCGATTGGAATCCGAAAAGAAAAAAATTAAAAAGTTGTTTTTATTCTAACCTCATTGTGTGTGTGAGGTAGGTGAGTGCAAAAGTTTCTATTTAGTAAGAAGAAAAATATTAGGGGCCACCATTCTTTCAAAATATCTACAAAACTACTTTAAAAAGCGCTGAATCGAATCCACCAATGACTGAACAAAATCAGTTCTTATAGATAACCACAATTTCCGAGTTCAAAGCGTGCCGCCTACCAAGATAAGTAATATTAATATTGTATTACGATTCCGAGTAAACTGTAATCCTGATCATCAAAGGCGCCGATGAGCGTCGTTTTCAGTGCATTTAGCGTTTGCTTGAAAGCTGAGAAGATGTGAAGTTTCCAGGCAAGGGAAATACTGAGATATGACAGAGAAATAATGAAATGACAAGCTTATTAGATAATTGAAATGTTAAGATATGAAATAAGCAGGGCTAGACCCCTGCTTATTTCATACTCTGAACAAAGAGACATTATAATTCAGCGAGAACAATAATGGAAAAGTCAAAAATATGTTGATATAATAAGCTACCGTGAAGCTTGTGTTAATCCTGTTGAAATCTTTGATGCTGAATCTGAATTTAGAACACAGAAGTGTTGTTCCAAAGTCAAAAAATTAAATTTTGAGAAGAAAACTACCGATGCAAAATCTTTTGTTCAATTTAAAAAAGGAGCGAAACCTGTTCTTTAAGCATTAAAGATTCAACAACTTTGCATAACCTAGTAAAAATCCAGTTCACCTAGGTATACAGCATAACGCTACCAGTACATTAAGTAACGAACAGAGTAGCAGGCAACCAGTAACCACTAGTATACATAAGTACATAACTAGTCGCATACCAACCTTGGATTATTCGATCGTATTGTCTGAAATCGTAAAACATGTTAATCGTTCGGTCAACACAATTTTGATTATTTTTTCAATAAAATTCACATTAAAATTAGAAAACGTAAAATAAAAGCAATATAGATCTCTTGACAAATCTTCTGCACACTGAAAAGTGCGCAGAAGGTTGTCAATTTAAATCGTTACTATTTTTTAAACTGTAGAATTTTGAGAATGACCCAACAGTTGTTCGATCGATGTTGAATTTGTACTTGTATTACCTATTCGATATTTTTTTTTATTATGTTGTGTTGGCACTTCTGGGATGACATTTAAAAATCCTATTGTATCCTATTGGCATTTTTCTCATCATTGCAGCATTTTTTTTGCTGAAAATAAACTGTCTGTCTGTAGAGTGTGTGTGAGTAGCAGGCAGGTAACCAGTAAGCACTAGTAATACATAAGTACATAGTCGCATACCAGCCGTGGGTTATTCGCTCGCATTGTCTGGACTATAATAGGTCAGACGCGCGTGCGCTGCACTAGCGAACGGAGTAGGGTGGCCGTGCGTTGTGGGGAAAATTACGGGACAGATAAAAAATAAAATTACGGATTCATTCTTACGTAAAAAATGTTGTGATTTCTCTAACACATTTTAAAGGATGCAATGATATTTTTTTAGATTTAAGAAAGGTGTAAAATTGAAAAGAAGAAAACGAAAAAATTAGAAGCTTTTCTGCGATAAGTGAGGGTGTTGGAGTGAGTTGCAACAGCCCAAGCTGTAATGATTACCCCAAAAAAGTTATTATTTACCTTATAGTTTTACACTTCAACTGTTACGCTGCATTTTACGAGTAAGCGATTCTAAAAATAACTCGTATTAACAACAATCGATGCATGCCTGTATTAGTAGCAAGCATACCAGTCAATAGGTATATTAGCATACATTGTCTGGATTATAATAAACGACGTATAATATACTAAACTTATGGATACTGTGGCCATAATAGGCATGACGACAGTATCAAAAAATTGCAAATCTATTTAGTCCGTCAGTTAGAGTATTGGAAATTAATGGACACGTATTTTTTGTTTTTGTAAATCAATGAATATTGACAAAGATAAAACGCATCAAAACTCGGGAGTGGGGGCTCGTGACGTCAGAACTAGGTAAAAATTATACCTAGGCGTGACGTATTGAGAATTTTAAAAGCGTCATATCTTCGTCAATTTTGGTTTACGTAACAAAAGAAAAAACACGGGTCAAATATTTTTGATAATCTAACTGACGGTCTAATTAGTTTTTTTTTATCGTCTCGCCTATTAAAAAAAAAAATTTAATAGCATGTGCAGATGTTCCAAGTCTTTCTATTATATCGGTCACGGATTTCGCAGGTACTTCACGAATTTTGCACATTGATCATTTTATCATTATAAATAACAAACTGATTGTGTATCGTACCTATGTGTATTGATTACCATCTTTATCTTTAAGTATTTTCCAGATGATCTAAAATTCTAACAGAATAATGATGACGATTGCGATGATAATCTTTTTTTTTTATCTTATAATAAACTTTGTATTGCAATATCCGTCTGGTATACAAGTACAAGTATCAGTTGAACGCAGCGCAGTTTTGTGTCAAAAGTATAACGTGCCAGCGACACGAAAAGAAAAACTTACCATAACTTTTAAATGAAGCCTTACCCTATTGTAAGTTATGTGCATTTTACTTATGGTAAAAAGGGTGAAAGGCCAAAACGGGACAGTCTCAAACCACGTCTCAGAGCTGGCGGCCCCACCCAACAGATAGGTGTACGTAGATTAGGTACCCTCATTTCTCACCGATCGATGATTAGCGTCAAGTGTCGCAGGAAGCCGCAGATAACATGTGACTCAATGCTCTTTGTCACTTACGAGCTGGTTTTATCGAATTTTCAGTTATTTGCTTTAGATGTTTTAACTTAAGTTACTCAGTTTGGAGTTATGTATTTGTCAAGTGCTAAAAAGTAGAATATATACCTTATTGAACGCCAGAATCACACCTTTTACAATATTGCTATTCTATGAGAACAATGGCGGACAAACAAAGCAAGATTTTTACATACTTCCAGAAAGAGGAACTACTTCCGCGTTTGATGTCCATGCTATATTTTCCCCCTGTTTCCGCCAGACGAGTTTCTTTATCAATGTATTAATCCAATTTTTCAAACTTCCTATTACCTACAGACAAACCCCAAAACGTCAAAAAACAACTTAATTTCATAACGAAGTAATAAAGCTTACGTATTTCAGGCATCTGTTTAAATTTGATCATGATATGATCAAATGAAAGCTTAAAACAGATGCCAATTCTTCTTGTGTCAATTCTTTCTTAAATTAGCAATGTTCTTTTTCAAGATTTATCAAAAAATATAAAACAAGCTATTAAGAAAAGACCACACAAGGGTTTGATAAAAAAAAAAAAAAAGTCTTTGATAAAATAAATAAAACCGCTTTAAACGTATAATTAAAACATACGGGTACTATGCATTATTAAGAAGTAAACTTGAAGTGTTAAGAATATAAAAATAAAATGAAATGGAACCGCTTAAGTCGTTCGATTACTTTTATTTCATTTGACTTAGCACCTGCTTTAAAATACTTTAACCATCATTTAGACTTACGCGGACAAGTCCTGAAAAAAAAAACGTTTTTGTAATTTAATTGTTTCTGTCTAGACTCTGCTAGATCTTGACTACTTGCCAATCATTAGAGATTTTTAAAATTAATTAATAGTTTTTTCTTTTGTAATCATAGGCGCAGGCGCGGTCGACCGTCGCGGGCCATGCAGGGTGCTGCCAGTGCCCCCGCGCCTCCCGCGGCTGAACCGCCATCTTCACAACGTAAGTACCTACTTATCACGTTTTATTCATAATCGTTCAACGATCATATAACGACTTTATAAAGCCAGCATTCTATTCATACAAATTATTCTCAGTCGATTGATATGAAGACCACCAATCATCGCATCTCCGGTGCAACAAGATGCTAACGCGCTCAATAACAGCAACTTGACTACTGATGGCGCGCACGCGCGGTATCCGACACCCGAGCATTTGTACGACTACCCTCATATTTTATTACAACGTTTTAGAACAGCTGATAATGTTTATGACTTGGCATCCGGTATTGAGCGACATATCTGACGGATTCTTCATTTATAGTTATGTAAAATAGCCGAGGCTTGCAAGCAAATTTTTATTGTCTATTTTATTGATACTTCAAATAGAAGTAATTAAACTGAGTATATTCTTCTTATCTGTGGCGTGCCATCACAGCTGTACCTATATCTACAATTGTTTTTTCAAATAACATTTACGGCACTTAGAGGACAAGTTGCTAGAAAATTCTGCGTTATCAATATTCTTACACGCCGATATTTGAAATAAATATTGCTGTTTTTAATCTGCCTCACAAAACGTTACGAGATGTTCATTCAAACATAGGTAACTGATCGGATTTGTTAAATCTGTATAATCCCGTACACGTATAACGATACCATCGAAACAGATAACATACTAATTACATAAAAATCAAGTTCTCAACAACCCAGACCATCAGTGATCTGCCCTCGAAATTCTTCTACGCACGCGGTACAATAAAGCCCTCTGTTCAAACAGTAAGATTTAACAAAACCAAGGCAAAGTTTCGTAAGCGAAACATAACACAAAATATCTCATTAGACACTCATTAAGACAATCGGACACGGAATTCGGTTTGCTCAGCCGACGCGGCAATCTCTCGAGAGATCCTAACATCCTTTTGTGTCATACACTTGTGTCAACAGACATCTTAAGGCCATTCATGCAGACAACGGTACCTTAAACCAATAGATTCAGTGATATCTAGAACTGAGGATGAAGCTCCGAATGAGAACAATGCGAAGCTTTAGATATTTTTTCTCCATCGAATAACTGACTGCTTACGTCATACATCACTCGGTTATTCATAATAAACGTAGTACTTAGACGGTCTGATTTCCTTAGTTGGTAGAGAAATATTGCATTCGTCATTCCTCGGATTTTCGAACATGATGTACCTACTTGACATTTTTCACAGTGCTTTTTTTTTCAAAGAAAAGCCTTTCCAAATTGGCGTTAAAATCTAGGCTCAGATAATAGTATAAGTAGAACACGAAAACTACTTTTGAGTAAGGTAAATATTTTAACAGCACTCCATATGAATCACTTAGAACAAATGCTTATGTAGCAGTATTAGGAAATCATAAAACGTTCTCTAGATTAGATTGACTAATCTACTTCCTTTTTCCGCTTAATCATGACTATCATCTTAAAAGGAAAAAGTGAATCAATTTACGGCACGACACATAATTCACATTAACATCGTCTCTTGTATTTTATCGATACACGTGCCATTTCTTAGCTCATCAGAAGAAAAAAAACTTATATCTATATTCATTCCCATTTCAAACGAAAATAACTCTTAAATTTTTAACGAAACATTCGCATTTGCAGCTACTTTATCAGTACCAAATGCAAATAGGTATTTATCAGTCGTTTAATGTCTCACTAAACATTTTAGGTGCTCTCAATGTCTTCTGACCGATTAGGACGTCTGCCGAAGGTGTAGCACCAACGGTACTTTATCTGATAACCCATTTGTGTCGTCTTCCGGCCCTAATTGCTGTTTGTAAATACAAAACGGCAAATAATGACAAACCTGTAAAGGCTTGTTACAATTTCTTGTAATTATCTTGTGTTGCTCACTTTTTAAATAGTTCGGTATTTAAAAAAACCTCTTGAGACATTGATTTGTAATATTATGCCATAGATAACAATATCTCGCACCCAAACAAGACACAAACTGGCCTATAGCCAATTATATTTCAAATAAGGAATTGATAGAAGTCACTGGCTGATAAATTAAGCTGAGCTCCACAGAGCGCCCCAATACTTAGAGGAATAATAATAAGGCATTGTTCTAAAATACATGTAGATCATATATTGTCACTATGAATGTATATATTATAATGTATCACTGCTTGCTTACTCTAATAATTATGACCCCTAAACTTACGTACTTTCTATAAACGACCATAGAATATTCAAATTAGTACCTATAATTTAGTTTTTGCTGGCGTCCACAGTTGCAGAACAGCTGAACAAAAAAAAATCTTTCATCTGTTATTTCTTTGTTAAGTTACAAGATGCATGTCATGATTTTATACAAAACTTGAGAAAAACTACGTAAATGTAACATCTGTGTTATCTACCTACTCTTGATTAAATCAATAAGCTTGCACGTGTATGTAAAATCCATTGTAATTGAAATAAATTTGCTACTTTATGATCGTGTACATGTATAAAAGCAACACTTCTAACATTGGTTTTATAGACATGCAAGACGCAGTTTTATTAAAAGAAAAAATAAAGTTTTTATTGTAAAATTTTATTTTATCCCGGCAGTTTAGACGGGATGGTGACCCTAATATAGTAAATATAACGCTATTTTTATTTATGTATTCCAAATCTTTATTAAGACCTGTCTTATTTTTTATTACGGTCCTTATATCTTGTTATCCTTGTAAGTAAAACAGGTAGCTTTTCTTTTAAATCGCGCTTTATTATTCAGATTTAACACTAAACTATACGCGCGTCTGTCTGCCTATCAATCAAGCCACATCCAAACTAACTCAGTGTCAAAGCACTCCGCAAGAAATCAGGCATCACTTGGTAATCGCCTCACGAACTACGGTCGACGGTCCCGCCATCTCTCGGGCCCTAAACGAATTAACATTCAATTATTCACATCTCTACTGCCCAGTACCTCCCCCTCCCCTTCCTCTGCCCCCCGCGACCTGCGTATGCGCCTAATTGGGACGCTTTTCCGTTCGGAGAAAGCGATCGATCGAGTGGAAACCATTTTTGGGCGTGCGATTGATTGATTTCGTATCGAGATTTCGTTTTATCGGGTGACGTCACGAGATGGTACAATGGGATCTTTGTTGGCTGTTTGTACTGTCCTAAGAGCTCTTCAAATTAAGTGCTTCGTAGGTGATAGAGGAATAGTTCTGAGTGTGGAAATACACAGCTTAGAGCCTTAGATTGAAAGAAAACTCCGATTATTGTTACGTTACGCAATAGTCGATTAACAAACAAAAAACGTGCATCGTAGCAATAGTTTCATTTCCAAATTCGAAAATATTTTTTCATCCTTTCTTGCATATTTAAAAAACCATCTTACATTTCTATTTTATGAACATAATTATATTACTTAACCGAAACGTAACGTTATTTGTTACGTTAATTGGATCAACTCGTAATCTCCACCATCATGTCAAAACACGTCTTGACGTAGACATTGAAACAAGACACCCACCCGCAACACGATCGAACTTATGTTACATCAGCATAATTCATTAATAAAATTCCTACTACGCCAAATATTTCTATTTTCTTGGAAACGCCCGCGTTTGTTCGGACACTAGATTTTAATAAACACGTTAATGACGAATATGATACCGCGATCGTTCTTATAACAAGTACTTAGAAGTAACTAAATCGGCGACTTCCTCTGAAATGAAAACCATGTCATTTCAAAATATCGAGACGTTTAGTATGAGAATCGATTTAGAAATTAGCAACAATGATAATATAATATTATAATTCATACTGTTATTATAAACGCACAAAGTAACTCTGTCTGTCTTCAAGACGGAGGTCCTTTGACATGGATAAAAGATGATATATCTAAGAGATGGAAGGAAGACATTCTGCGCTGATCCTAAATTTAGTTAATTGGAAAGGACGGCTGGTTGATGGTGATAATGACAATGCACGGCACGCAAATTAACATCGCTTTAGAAAGAAATGAAGACACAACTCTTAATTTTCATTCATCCCTAAATCGCAACCCTGACATTCTAACAGCGAGAGAGATGACAGAAAAGTCAAACTTGTATCTGATTGACATAAGCCATCAAAAAGCTTCTAGAATGCAATCAAATCAAGTCAATCCTGCTAGAAGCCATTGTATAGCATTATAAAACGCCGTGAAGACTATTCCACTTGCCTAGGCGTTCTGCATGTACCAAAAGCAGCCCAGGAGCTAGTCCACCGTCCCAGTAACCAACAGAACTATACCTAACGTCCTATAAAATATTGAAGGCAGACATCAACGTGGCATCATAACTGCACCGTTACTGCGGAAGGCACGCTCCTGACTTGCATTAATCACGACGCCATCTTAAAACCATAAACAGTACGACCATAGAGTGATGATGAGGTGAACTTTGTTTTGTTAATTTTATTCGTTTTTTGTCGTGTTTGTTCATTCATTAGTTCTAGGAATTGTTTGTCATTGGACAATTTTGTGAGTGAAAACTTTTTGCTGAATCTTTGAAATGTGGTCGTTCGAACACGGGCTCTGCCGTTGCAGTTGTAAGAAACACGAGCACCTTTTCAAGTGACCAATTGCTTCGACAAATAGAAAGTATCTCCACGAAAATGTCGTACCAATTGCATAAACCCATAATTAAGTTTCCCCCGAGATCCGAAATGAGTACAACGCTAACAAATGTACAAAATGAACGTCCGCGCACCACATTATCAATTTCTAGACAATAGCCGTCTCAGTTGTCACAGACAAAGTTAACTTTACCGCCAGGAAAACCTAACTAGACCACAATACCGTGCAAAATACTCCAATTTCCCAGCAAAACAACAGTTGCGAAAGCAAACCCGTATGGTCAGGTAATTGCCGATGGCGACACCATAAGTGACGGCTTGGAGATACTACATGGTGTAATTCAGTACCGTTGAGGCTCATTGGAGTGTTGAAGAAAGCAGCGGTACTGTGCGACGTCCCCGACATATCAATCAAATAGCTTATAATATGCGCCGCCCACCGTTAGAAAGACAACCATCTTATTATGCAGACTATAAGAGTTATTGTCGTGCACCTTCGGCTCACTTCGGGACACTTCGGGATGGCGATAGGTCGATTTAAATTCCGAATAAGCGGGAAGGAGGAAGTCACGGTGCGCCAGCGCTTCTATGTCACACCTTTTCTCCGTATATGAAGTTATTGAACTCGGGTGTACGTTGAATTCGGATGGTGTTTATTCCGTGATTGTACTATTTTGATGACCCTTTACACGTGTTACTGGACGTTGAATATTAGTTTAGAATTCTTTTTTTGTTTTCCGGTAGCCGTTGGAGAATATATTTTCGCTATGAAAACAGTACACGTAAAGCCAAAATTGTCGGGTCTAGTATAAAATCTACTAGGGCGGATAACTATGAAACTTTCAGTGTTAGTTTATTGCAGCTTTATCGTATTAAGTTTATTGCAGCTTTATCGTATTAAGTTTATTGCAGCTTTATCGTATTAAAGCTGGCAAATTTACCTGGAATCCTCTCCTTAACGTTACCCACACGACGTTTGTGAAGGCTGTTAGAAATTCGTTGAGATCATTCATTCACCTTTACTGGCGAATTAACCCACATGCATTCCAACATGAACTCATCTGTTCATCAACGTCAGTAGAATTTGTAAATGAATCAATTGCACAATTTTTTCCTGACCACACAACTGACTAAAAATCTGCCATATTTGCTGCTCTCGCGTCATTTTTCCCTGTTATTGTACAAGAAAATAACCGATTACGTCCAAATTGACAAATAAATATTTATTTCGTTGGTTCGTTGAACGCGTGCTGCCAAAAGTGTGTATCATGCGCATTTCAGAGTGTTTCCGAGAATAAATACGTTTTCAATTTCGACACATTTGCGAATAAACTTCACTTTTGTTTTCCTCGTACATGTTGCGTAAAATATGGCTGTAGTTACACCGTCGCGGTTCTTGGTGGAAATGCATTCGTTTAATCTGTGGTTCATGTTGTGGTGTTCTGAATTTTCCGAGTTTGAATTCACAGGTAAATAGGCAGGCTTACAAAATATTTTGCAGTAAACACCATTTTAGTCATCAAAGCATATATAAGAACCCTTAAAAAAATAGTCTTCAGTTTTTGAAATACCATTGTTAAAGCATCTATTTCAAAAGATTTCTATTCTATGATTTTTAATGAGAAAAAAAAACCACAGTTGGACCACAAACAAAACTTACTGTCCGGTGTGACAACACCTCGCAATGCGCACACGCATCAAGTTACAAACAAGATTGCGTGAAATGATTATTGCTAAGAAAACCCGACACGATACATTTGCTTGTTCATGATTTCTTCAAAAGCTTGCCACTATGTGAACGGAGTAGCATTATGTTAAGAAAAGGGTTCTATGCTAATGAATGTCGATGATAAAAGATCTAGGATCGTAGACTTCATAGAAATGCTCTTTGGCAAGCCTTGGAAGGTGTAGACTTCGAGGCACAGTCAGTTTTTGCAATTGATGTCACAGTATTTAATCAAAGGGCTCCTATTTAGGGTATATTCATATAAGATGGTTTACAATTGAGAGACGTTTTAACTTCAAGAAATGTATGGCTCATATAAGGCTCATGGCTCAAAAGCAGCGTTTATGAATAATCCCCCAAATCTTTGTTAAAACCGTAGACGTTCTACACAAACTTTGGCTCCATAATAAGCAATTCTCGTCTACTTTTTCGTCTTATAAAGCAGATATTTGCCTGACATGACGCGTAAACCGCCCGCCTCGACCGTCCTATAGTTTGGGGCAGTCTGTCTCCCTAGGGGGAAATCTCATGGGCGTAGCCAGAGGGTTGAAATAGGGGTGCAAATCACCCTCCCCACAATAACAGATCCGAGAAAATTTGCAAACGAAATTCACTTCTATTGAGTGCGTATACCTCCCGAAATCATAAAATAGGTGTGCCTAAAATTCTTTAAACATTTTCATTTATTTCTCCATGCAAGAAAAACGTATTGATATGAACATTTTCTGCGTAATTCGAGTCTCAACGGATGTGTTTATCTAAATAGGCGTGATATACGACATAAGAATGTAATTTAGGTGAATGCGCACAAAACTTGGAGGAAGGTGTCAAATTTCGTACCCTACGTCATGCAATACGTATTTTGTTATCCATTCTTCGGATTTGCGCAACTTTTTGCATAACCAGAGCATTGAATGTACCTACAATCGAGATGCCTTCCTCTAAAGACTCTATACCATAAACAGTAGCCATATTGACAGTACCATGGTGGTTAAAATAAATTGGGATGATAAATTACCAGGAAAAAGTCTAACTAAAAAGCTAACTATATTATTAAGAATAGGTACCGTAGAGAAAATAGTTCATTAATACACAGGATAACATATTCTGGCTGACGATATTGATGAACCTTCTATATTTAAAACCGAACTTTTCCTCTCACCCAAAACGCGGTAAATATTAATTAATTATATAATGCTATACCTTATTTGGTATTATGCATTGATTAGTAATCTCGTATGTAGGTTATTGACGTACTATGAGTTGAGTCAGATATAGGTATTGTCCTGCTCGGTAATAACTATGGGCTGGAATTGGAGTCATATACCGCGATCCTGTTTGAGCTTAACATTCATTGAAGAACCATGCTGTCGACATGTCGTAAATAAATAAAAATAGTTATAGTCTATGGATTAGTTAGTGTTGCCATATTGTTAAACTGAAGTGTATTTTTCAGTGCTGCCATTTAAATGGGATTAAATAAAATGTGTTGGTTAGAAGATTTATCCATTCATGGAACCAGCTGCCTGGGTAGGTACTACGCATTTTATAGACATACATGTATCATAATAATAAGTAGATGATTCAGTGTGTTTTCTTTTATAGCAAGTAGGGAATAAAATTCTTTGTGTTTAACCTACCTCAAGAATCTTAAACGATAATATCAAATGTTTTAAATGCGATTATAACCTTATGGGACTGATTTGTGCTGCATTTAATAGAAAAAACCAACGAAATTTTAAGAAATAAGGTTTTAATCTCGTCATTCTTCTCTTACGTCACTGTCAATCTTTTTTATAGATCATGGACAATAAAATACCCAAAAAGAACATCGCCAAATTCAAACGCACATTGGCGCGAACTAATCTCAATAAGATATGTATTTTACCAGCCAAATATATTGAAGTATTCACAGCACGATCATTATGTGCTACAAATGCTAGTATTTCACGAAAGCATCTCATAGACTTATTCTAATCTACGTATCTTTCTTGGGAATCTCGGAGTGATTGAAACAAAAGACATGGGTGTTTTTGAGACTTATCTTGCTAGCCTAGTAACTATAAGATCATTTGTGGCTTAAATTTCTTTAAAGATTAAGTTCGTAGAAGTTAGGTGTCCCTCAAGGTACTGTTTTGGGACTATATATTTATCAGAAAATAAAAGAGACCTACTTATGTCAAAAGCATTGACTTCCTCTTTTGTTGTTATATTGTATAATTTTATGAATTTATAATATATTTTTACCTTTCAATACAATACTATCTCGGTTTTCAACTAAACGACAGAGACTATTCATTCATATAATATTTCGTAGGCACTTTTTTTTGTGTTATTTTGGATTATTTTAGTGCTTTATTGTGCTTTCCATAATCATGAAAATCGAGCGTGAAGCTTATGGAATTACCCGCCAAATATATGTATTTATTCATAGCACGTCTCTAAAGTATCTCACAATCGCTACTTTTCACAAAAAACGATCTGATAGCATTTACGTGACTCAGTCGCTTACCAACCATACACTGCTCTAGCTATAGCTTACTAGGTGTCAGTCTTATTGATTTTTGTGCCCTATAGCCTCAGCGAGGCTCACGGGAACGGTAACAAGGAGAAATACGCTTTATTTCATAGCAACTAGAACAGTTTTTTGTTCGTAGTTACGGTTAATTTTAAAACAAAAGATAGTGTGAATCATCAGTCGAGAACTTTGTTGTGGTTTGAGAATTTTAGGGATGGAGACTGTTGTGCGATTTTGATTCGTATGTAGCTTAGTTTAAGGTTTTTTTCATAAGAATAAAGTTGACAAAAGCTTTTTAGGTTTCAATTTACTTCGATGATTAAACTAAACTATATTTTACTAAACTATACATTTTTTATGATTAGATCGAGAAGATAGCAAATTGTTTGCGCATAGGTTACTGCAAAACAAAACAACGCCATCTGCTATCGAGTAGCGAGAAACAAATAAACAATTAGTTAATACATTAAGAAATCTATTAGCAAATTGTAGCTAGAATCGATTCCAATGATGATAATAATATCAGATATTATTTATTATTCTAAATGGCGACCTCGCACAAGTGAATTGCCTGACTCATCTATTGTCGACTTTTCTTGGAATTGTAAGAAAGCGCCCCGCGTTATTCAAACATACAATCCGTAATCAATTGTAACATGTACTCTTTTGTTACAGAAATCAAAACAGAGGAGGTCATCAGTGAAGCTAAAATCGAGGCCGACGAAGAAATGGACGGCGTTCAAATTGAAAAGCAGGAGCTGCGCGTCACTAGGACGACGAGCATCGACAGTGACAACCGATCTGACAGGAGCGAGGAGGAAGACCTGAGGAGAGCACGCAAACGTGCCGCGTCCACCTCACCATCTCCCATCCCGATGGACAAAAGAACAGCAAGGTTTGAGTGCCCCAAGTGCCGGCAGCGATTCGACTCGGTCAACGCTTTCGACATCCACCGATTTACTGCGCACAGTGACGACACCAAGACTGGCTTCGACGATCTTACCTTCGTCGATTTCTCTAGCAAAAAGTTCCCTGAAATTGCCAGAGGAGTCTGCGAGAGGAACCCGCACGTGTCAGTGACCGACCAGCGTTACAGATGCGACATGTGCTGCCGAGACTTCCCCTGTGGACAAGCTTTGGACATTCACAGGAAATCGTGCCTCTCCGCCACCCGAATTCCCAGCCCTGAAAGAGATCGCAGGGAGGATTTCTTCGCCAAATTAGATCTTAGAAACAGATCCTTTGGCATTCCCGGCACGTTGACACCACCAATGGACAGATTCACTCCCAAGTTCGATGATAATCATCTTACCAACGGTATCAGACACATCGATGCCGCTCGCGACTTGGCGGATATTCAATCGATATTAAACGTCACGTCAGCTGGCGGCCTTTTAGAGAGGCTCACTGGCACTAGAGTGTCTTTGGAAAGTTCGGTTCTTACCCCTCCGGACACCATCATCAAGGACAGAGATCAAGAGGAAACCCAAGACAACTTCGCAGCCGAGTTCAGAAGAATGAAGCTGCGTGGAGAGTTTCCTTGTAGGTTGTGCCCTGCCAAGTTCCCTAACCTAAGAGCTTTGAAGGGACACAATAGAGTGCACTTGAGCGGAACGGGCCCGGGACCTTATCAGTGTAACATGTGCCCTCATGCCTCTTTAGATAAGGCTGCGTTAGTACGTCACATGCGTACACATAACGGAGACAGGCCGTATGAATGCGCCGTCTGTAATTACGCTTTTACTACCAAAGCCAACTGCGAGCGTCACTTAAGGAATAGACATGCTAAAGTCACAAGAGAAGATGTGAAACGCTCAATAATTTACCATCCGTCGGAAGATCCTAATAATGATGAAGTGAATTCTAAACTAGCAAGGGATGAAGTGAAAAGATCGCTCGCCTTTCACACCCCTGACATTGATAGGCGAAACGAAAGTTCGGGACGCGATACGCCACTGACGCACTTTACTCCAAGTTTCATTACCGACAGACATCCAGTCACTAACTTAACAACCAAACCGCTACCATTGCCATTACCTGAGTCGCCTCTTCCTCTGCCTATCCAAAGAGACGTAGAGCAGCCACAGCCTCGAATTAAAGTGAAGGGTATCGGTCAGCTGACGCAAATACCGGAGCTTAGGCCGCCAGAAATCACGTACAAATCCAACGATATCTCACACGATTCGTACGATGAAGAAGCTCCCGTTGACTTGAGCACCAGTGACAATAATAGTTGTGATGTTCTTGATCTCAGTAAGAAGAAACGTGACACCGATTCTGAGGAGCCTAAGGCGGCACCACGACCGTCTTTCGAGCCCGATGCAGCGAGTGTCGCCGCTTCAGCATACGATAGGACAAGATTCCTCTTGGCCTCACAAAGACTTTTTGAAAACTCGCTTCCTAAAATCGATCCAGCTTTCTATGCCACCCAGCTGTCGCAGCTGTACGCCGGCACAGTTCCTGGCATCCATGGTTTATCTTTGCCACCATCCTTTCCTATCGCCCCTTACTTACTACAACCTCCGTTTTTTCCTCACCCAACTGATTCTCAGGAACTTGCCGAAATAAAACAGCACATACAAAAAGAAATTATGCGAGGCTTGAGCATGTCTGGTGGCAGACTCGTCCCTAATGACCAAGACAGTCAGCCTAAAATTGAGCCGGAGGAAGAAGAGCAGAAACCACCGCCATCGATCTCACCGATACCTTCGCCACACTCTGAATCTCCACGCCCACCAATGAATAACACTCTCGTCCCTCAAACTGATTCCGTAAAGATGGTAATAAAGAATGGCGTTCTGATGCCCAAGCAGAAACAAAGGAGGTACAGAACTGAAAGACCCTTTTCCTGCTCTCAATGTTCGGCGCGGTTTACTCTCCGGTCTAACATGGAACGCCACGTTAAGCAACAACATCCTCAGCACTGGAGTGTCAAAAGACCAGCTCCGAGAGCGCCACCACCGTATCCAACACCTGACTCACTGACTGATCGCATGAAATTCGCTTTGCTAGCTCGCCATCTTGAAAGGCCCTTGCAACAATCAGAACGCTCGCCTGTGCGACGAGATTCTGATGAAGTAGCCGACAATGAGGAAGATGAAGAAGATACCCTAGTAATAGACGAGGAGCCTGATCAGGAAAACAAGGCGGAAGACCACACCGCGGCGCGCCTTGCAGCCGCTGAAATCCTAATGGCTACGTGCCAACAGGAAATGACTAAGGACTTCGACCTTAAAATCGCTGGGAACTTGATCAACAAACCTGTTCCTATTATCAATGATAAGACTGAGTCTGGAACTAACTCTGTCTTGCCGACTCAAGAGCCACTGCCTATCCCGGTGGTACCTACTCGCAGCGACGAGGAAGAAGATGAAGAGGGTCTAGTTGCCTCCACAAGTGAGGGAAATAACTCTGGCAGCGATGATAAGTAAGTTGAATCTTTTGTCAGTTTAACAGATAAATATTTTTGAAATAATAGTCCTTCCACACTCAAAAAAAAGCTTTTATTAACCTAATTATTAATCTTTTCAGATCAGAAACAGACACAGCTCTGCCACCAAAAAAGAAGTCAGCTTACAGCCTAGCACCCAACCGAGTATCGTGTCCCTACTGCCACCGCAAGTTCCCTTGGTCATCGTCCCTCCGTCGCCACGTTCTCACGCACACCGGACAAAAACCGTTTAAGTGTCCACACTGCACACTTCTTTTCACCACCAAGTCGAACTGCGACCGCCATCTATTGAGGAAGCACGGAGGTTCCGCCAGAGCGGTCCTGGCTGAACCAATTCCTGATACTGTATCCCCACCACAACCAATAAACGACGCCAGAGCAGTACCAGAAAGGCCGTACAAATGCGTGTCTTGTCCTACTAGCACCTTTTCATCCCTCGAAACTTTAAAGAAACATATGTCATCAAGACACGGGATTGATTCTCAACCAGACTCCCCGAGCGCTGAAATTGTGGAAGAAACCAATGAAGGTGGTCTAGTCTTTAAATGCCACCTGTGCGAAGCGTCGTTTGGAGACAGAACTGGAGCCCTGTCGCACTTGGCGACAGGACACACGACGGAGTATGAGCAGCTGGTCAGCAAAGGCGCCTTGGATGCTGCCAGTGACAGGAGCGAAAGCGCTGATGATGATGAAAGGGGAAAGTTTCCTGACCATGCTAACAGAAAGGTAAGATTCAAATTGTTGACTATAAAACTATCTAATGCAGGTTATCGTTAATGATAAACATAAACATTACCTTATAGAAACTCCTTTTACAAATTAATATTTATTTCTAGGTGGTCTGTGCTTTCTGTATCCGTCGATTCTGGTCAGCTGAGGACCTCCGTCGTCACATGCGGACTCATTCGGGAGAGAGGCCGTTTGCGTGCGACCTGTGCCGACGTCGCTTTACCCTGAAGCACAGCATGCTGCGACACCGCAAGAAGCACCGGGAAGAAATCACTGATGATGAGGAGGCTTCCCCGCCTAATACGCCGCTTGAAGATGCTGTTACTAATGGGTGAGTATAGTCTATATAAGAGAAAACTCTAAAATCCAAAACCAAATCTAAAAGAATTTCGTGATATATAAGCAATTGGTCCTAAACAAAACAGTTAACAAGCCATCGAAATCACGTATCTAATTTCTCCCATCTTTACAGATATCGCTACCAAGACGACGACGGCTCAGGCAACGAAATCCCTAGCAATGTCAACAACAACAACTCGCCTCCCTCCGCTCCATATGAAAAGAAGCTCAAACTAGACATGAGTTCGCGCAAATACTCGTCAGAGGCCGACGACCCGGAGAATAGCGACCTCATCGGCAAACTGCTCGGTATTCCCGACAAAACCATCAACAAGCTACTCTCCTCCGCAGACGAGGCCGCGAAAATTCTTGGCGTGAATAAATGAGAGTACGCTATAGTCCTCGTGACGCCTGCTAGACTCATTCTAGCACCGCGGGGACTAAAAATACCGTTGCAAAACATACACGTTCAAACGTCCAAAGCTAATGAAAACGGTACAACGCCATCTAGCAACGAGTAGACGTACCTGGACGTTTGCAGGTTGTAAGTATATTTTCTAGTTTTTAAAAATGGAATGTATCCAAAGTGAAGCTTCAACGAATGTATAATTTTATATCAACGCCATCTAGCAACGAGTAGAAGCATTAAGTGATGCCATTTTGGTAATTATCACTTCAATGCAGTAGCGTGTAAATATTTGCTAGTTTAATTAGGTGCCTTTAGCTGCCTTAATTTAATTAAAGTATAAACCGTCCTAAAATGCCTTACTGTAACTATTTTAAAGTTTAAAAATGTGGGTAATCAACAACGAAGGTTTTTTAGTGCCAGTTCTTAAAGTACACTGTATATTTGAATTCTAGTTAGTATGTACTCAGCTCTTATTTTTTAGTATCTAACATTGTAATGTAAGCCAGTTTTTAATTACTATGTACATCGAGTCAGTTACAGATCGTGCACTTTTTACTGTTTTTTTGGAGCCAAAATTCTAAATAATCCTCTTATTCTTTCTTCTCTTTTTGATTGTTATTGAAAATTTTCGATGATTGAACGAAATATACGACTGAGTATGACCAATTCAGTTCATAAAATTCGAAACATATTTTTCTGTAGACATTCATTATTGTTTTCATTTAAAAGACAATAAAAACAGTGATCTTTGATGACTCAACCTTCACTATATTTAATGCACTGTTTTAGCTGATAATTTATCGATGAGCCGATAAATTTGCATTTCCATCTAGTCGGGTACTATTTTTCATACCTTTTCATGTACTATAACACCCATTTTAGTAATAAAGTTCAGCCAAAAACATAATTTTCGCAAACCCAAAATTGATCTAGTCATCTTTTAAAACGATTTTTTTTCTTATTCTAAGCTATAATACCAAAATAACAAGTTTACATTTTGTTACAGTTTAGATTTAACTCGTAAGATTTAGAGTTAAACCTCCAATTGTACTACCAATGAATAGTTTTAAGCATCTATTACAATGGAAAGTAAAAAAAAATACTTAAATAATAATTATTAAGAAATAGTGTAGTTTCTGTTAGACATTTCAGTCTAAAATAAAAATATCTTTACTATAATATTTTCTTGAATATTTCTGCCTATCTTTAACTTTATATACTGCTAAGCCCTATTTCTTTCTCTAGATATATTAGGTAACTAATTACACATAAGAACAGTGTACATAGCATTTTATCTCAAGGGGCAAATGCCAGTCGTTGAATGCTAATCTAGTGTTAGGGTAAAACCTTAAGTAGGAACTTTAGAACTTTTCTACAACCTTAATTTTTTAAAAAGGGAGTTAATTTATAAATGACATTTTGTTTGCTCAAATTCATGGCATTTCTTTACTGACAAAGACTAGAGGTTAGAATAAATTTTAAGGAAAAAGGTTAGGATCTCCTAGATGTACTTATAACTTTATATAAATTCTGAATATTATGTTACGTTCTGACCCATGGCTTGCGGTGGACGCCCGTTAACCATATTGGGAACTAATTTTATTGGAAATAAAATATTTAGTTTTCATTCAAAAATCTATTCGAGTATTCTTTTTTTTTGTATATTTTTTATCGGTAAAATATCGGTGCAGCAATATTATTATTTTTTCGTCAAGGTTATAAACCTTGTAGGTAGGTTATAGGATTATTTACAGTCTCCTTTATGGATTGACGAATCATACGCTAGAATATACCTAAGTTCGAATGTGCTTTGTATATTTGTAACGCTACTATATACCAAATATATTTTAATAGTAGTACTATTGTAAGGTTTAATATAATATAATAATGATTAGATATATGGATTAAAAAAAAAAATTATGCTCTTTTTAGAGCACTTCGTATATTGGTCAGATTTAAGCAATAATTGTGTAAATGGTACTGGTTAATGCAAGGGGTTCGTTCATGAGAGAAACAATATTATTCAGAGTACCTACTCTGGAAAGGATTGGCGAAGAAGTGTCTAATGCAGAAAATACCAGTTTCAACGGAAGCAAATGGCTTTGCATCTCTCAAGAAAAAACCCCAAATAGACTTCGTAATTACTATTCTTAAATATTTCAAAGATAGACGTGACTTTTCTTAAATCATAATATTTGTTTAAAACTAAATGTATACCAAAGTAAGTTTTATTATATAAGTGTATTTATTAATTTAACTGAATCCTGCTTCATGTCAATTATAGTTAGAAAAAAAGCGAATGATTTTGATATTTGTAATTATATTTATTTAGATTTGTTTTTGTATAATTTTGCTTCGTCCAGTAGGCCAGTAGGTATGAGTTGCTGTTCTAATAACATTAAAAAATAATGTTACATAATTATAATTAGTCTATAGGTAGTAATCTCGTACTTACTAGTAAAAGTAATTAAGTTTATTAGGTTATAAGGATATTGTGGCAACACCGCTTGGCCTTTTAAATGTAGTGTTCGTGTGTTTTAAAATATGCTCTCGTATAAGTAAGTTAAAACTAAATTTTACCATTATTACGCATGATTTTAATAGTAATAATATCATACAATTATTATATTTATAATAACATGTTACGATTCACCTTTTGCCTCTCTTACTTATGCAATATGAGTGTCGTTTTAAAAACGGTTTTTTGTCAAATAAATAATGGTGTATTATTAAAATAAATAAATTCTTTTATTTGAACCCTATGAAACATGTGCTTTGATATACCTAGACATTATAACGCACACCATTGTAGCTAAAATGAAAACCTCGGATCCTCTTTTTTTAATTTGGTTCCTAGTAAGTGAAGATTTTTGTTTTGACAATGGTGTCGATTCTGTTGTGCACAAACTAAACTTAATTTAAGCTATTGCTATATTTTTCTCTCTAATAAAACAATAAAGAGACGGACGTAATATAAAGCTGTCAAATTTAGTTGGAACTAATATTTCTAAACAAATGAAGGGTGCACGTAAAAACATGTCGACTAAAAACACGGTGAAGCGCAAGGCATAAACTAGTTTGACATCTCTAACTTAGTTTTCATAGCTATAGCTGTCCTTTTCTCGCACTGCCTTTTAGAAAAAGATAGCAATAGCCTAAATTAAGTTTAGTTTGTGCACAACAGAATCGACACCAATACCTATTTAAAAATATTAAGTATTACAAAAAAATACCTGCAGATTCCCATTTCAATATAATTTATTTTACCGAGAACTACGACAGAAAACAAATGTAGTTTATGTCAACGTCCGCTAGATGGCTGTCCAATGAAACTAATTACGATTGCTACTCGACACAAGATGGCGCTAAAGACTTTGAAATTGTGAAAGTTTTCAAATTACTCAAGCCAATCCTTTATTTAATACATGAACGGTTCAATTATTAGAACAACATTTTTTTTTCATCGCTGTCTAAATTTATTGTAAATAAATAATTAAATTTCTTCTTCAGGTTAAAAAATATCAAATCATAAATTGAATGAACGCATCTCAACGTTTTAGAATGAACGATGGCCAATAAATTATTGGGGTTACCGTTGTTGGAATTTACCCACTAAAGGGGTAATTTCATTTCCATTCGCTCGTCTCAAAACCTTGAAATTGTACATTGGTTTGTTTGATTTTGTAAACGACTACTGGATTGTCAACACAAGTTTATTTATTAAAAATTGATTTAAATTTTTCATTTTATTCACATCTTCAAAATATTTTTTCTATATGAAACAATTGAATAATGTGGTCTGCTCCTGAATAACCTTAGTTAGTAGTGTTGTTAATTCGTCTACATAACTATTCGTTTGAATGAAAAACAGTGCAAACCTACCTACCTACTAAAAAAACAGTATAAGCCGGCCGAGGCCAAGGCCAAAGCATTGGTCTGCAAATAGTCTGAATAAAATGACATAGTATAGAGATTTTGGTGTTATGACAAATTGACAAATAAGATGAAGTCAATAGTGGGACAAAACTACCTGTCTACAACAAATGAAAAAAACAACCAGCGGGCCTAAAAAGGCCGCTTTAAAATTCTTAAAATGGACTTGACGGTTATGACTAAAGTCCATTTTAAGAAATTTAAACTTATAACGTGACTCATATTACGATTCTGCTAAAGCGGCCATTTTAGAGCCCCTGCTTTTCTCTTTCACAAACAGGCGAAATTAAATTCTAGTTCTGGCAACCCCAACTAGGTGAATGAAGGAATTTTTAAGAAATAGAAAGAAGTCGCTAATTTATGCGAGACAGCGTCTTTATTTTGAGATTCAGTTGCTTAACTTTTTGTGGTAGTTTCGAAATAAAACGCGGTGCCCTTGTACAACAATCCCAGTTGGTCTACTGGGACCAAAATTGAAAATAATTATTGTAACCAAGTGATCGTAGGTAAGCATCATTTCTATTGCAACTAGTGACGTAGGTAAACTATAAAAAGTGCACTATTCACTATTTAATTGTGATGGTATCATTTTAAAAAGCGTGATTTTAATAGTGCTACAAACAAATTTTACGATAACAGTGAAAAGAGTGTCGATCTAAATACCTTTCATGCGTTTATTTGTGTTTTTCAGTGAAATTAATTTCCGAAATGGGTGATCAACAATTCTTCCTCAAATGGAATGATTTCCAGACAAATATGGTGACATCTTTCAGGCATTTGAGGGATGAGAAAAGCTTCACTGACGTGAGTACGACGAAATAATGTTGTATTTGTGTACAAACAAGCTGTTCTAACCTAAGTAAACTGTTGTTGTAGATTTTTTGCATTCTCTGATCTCATATGTTAAAGATTCTGGCACAACACACTTGCAACTGTCATGAAATTATTAATACATGAACAATGTAACTTCAACTACAGAATTTATTCGATATTTTTGATTAGATTTAGAAAAAACAGGGTCAAAATGTCAACACAACAAATGTGATTAAAACTTGTAATGGCATTTTTAAGTTGTTTTTAGTTTATTGTTGTTTCTAGTTTGTGCTTGATTAGTCCTAAGAAATATCTACAAGCATGTTGAGCTCTGTCCTCACTTGGTGTTTATTAATAACAAAATGAAATTGAGTAGGGGATACAAAAAAAACTGCTATTTTAATCTCTCAATCAAAATTGAGAGATTAAAATAGCACTTTTTTTTGTATAGATATAGTCTATGTTTGTAGTCAGTAAAAAGGTAAATGTATTTATTAAAGGTTTAAAACATTATTTTGTTACAAATTTAACTTTTATTGTTTTTTTTTTGTAATATCAGTATTTGACATAACCAGTCAAATAGGTATCTGAAATAGCCATACCTAGTGCATGAAAATGCACTAAAAGCTACGATTAATGTAACTATTAAAACTGTGGAGAGGGCAGATTGTAGGCAACCGCTTGATAGGTTAAATACTCAGGTCACATTGATTGAAATGCATTCACACTCAGTCTGAGGACGGGATCTTTAAACAGGCTCCACTGTCAAACTATTAGTGCAACATGAACATATAAAAGTAAAACTGTACTTTTTTGGCACTGAGCATACATGCCAACTTCAGTTGATGGAACTGTCAAATTTTTAAATGGTGTCCATAAATGGTTGCCAGTTAAAGCAACAATTAAATCTGGTAGATTATTTATAATTTAAAATTAAATGAAAAAGGTTACAAACCGGAATTGCAAATTGTCAATTGTTGAAACTCGAGGACCAAAACTGCTCTGTCTGCGCTGCTGCGCCTTTTAGATTTTTCCTTGAGTGTATAAAGTGTAGATAGCTACCCAGCCTAACTATTCCAGAGTACCCTCCACATCACTAATTTCCATAAATATTTCAGGTGACACTAGCATGCGAGGGCCAGACATGTAAGGCACACAAAATGGTCTTGTCTGCGTGTAGTCCTTACTTCAAAAGTTTACTAGAGGTGAGCTAGTGTAAGGTAGTGGTATCATGTTTTATGAAGTATTTTATTTGCTGTGCTAGAATTACGAACCATAAAAGTTTAGTCAAGTATAGAAATATTGTTTAAATATGTTACAGTCAACACCACTTTTGACTGGTGTCTGTCAAAACCCTTATGAAGTTAAAATGTGTTTTCTGCTTTAAAATTATGCTATTTTAGAATGCCTCAGTTGTAATTACTTAATCCTAGAGTTACATGATGTTTTTCAAAGGGTCACAAAAAAAAACCTAACAACCTAATAAGTTTCTAAGTAAATGTTAGTTATTGTTAAAATAGTTTTGACTCGTCAAAAGTAGTTTTGACTGATTAACAGTTTTGACTGTGACTTATACAGTAGGACATGGGCCCATTGTGGGTTGGAGAAGTTATTATTATTACAATTTATTATTTGTTAGCCTGGTAAGTGTCCAACTGCTGGGCCAAAGCCTCCTCTTATCCTTCCAAACCTCTCTATCTTGTGCAATCTCTGGCCATGTTCGCTCTGCCAACAAGGTAGAAGCTATATGTTTTAGATTTTTATTATTTTAACACCAGTCATCCCATAATAGGGGTCCCACTACTGGGAAACAGGCCTCTTCTCTGCGAGATGGCAGTAGTGAAACCACCACATATTCTTTATTGTTAATAAATAATAATTAGTTACTTTTGTTACCCAATTTGTTAGAAACAATGTCTTAAAGTTAAATTAGAAAAACATTAATGTAGTGTGGAAAAATGACAATTGTAGAATGATACAATAAGTTTGAAACTGCAATTCATGTTAATAACTTTTTCAACCATATCACCCGAAGAGAATTGTCGAAAGTACTTTGTTATTCTTACAGTGCCTGCCCTATAAATCAATATGCCTTATTAAAATGACTGTAGCCTAGCTAGACTTGGTAATATCGATCAGTAGTACCGTTCGAACCGCAGCGAATAGAGGCCATGCTTGCATAATTGATGAGTAAATATCCCTGGCTGTAAGTAACAGAACTGCAGCTGTTTGATGGGTTACTAGGAACATTAGTTATGTAAAAACACGTAGCTTCCACATGACAAGGAAATATATCATCAGAAAAACAGTTTTTCTGACAAAACTGTGTTTTAGAAACAAAAATACAAATACATGGTTACTAATATTAACCCGCATGGTAGGTTACGGCCCACTCCCTCTTATAGAGAGGAGGCCTGTGTCCCAGCAGTGGGAACATTCTAGGCTGTTTAAGTTCATGGCACGAGTATTAAGAAATCTACTTAGGGCTTCTTATTCAGTTGGTATTGTTAATCATAGAAATCACTGACTGATAGTATTGGAAAACATTAGTGAGAAATACTAGATTTATTTATTTTTATTTTCTAATGTGGTGCTTAATGATCATTCCTTCTATATTCTCTATCATCATGAGACCTTGAGAAGTGACCATTCTCCAGCAGTGGCCGGCACATCAAGGTATCACAAGAACAAACAAAATCAAATATAACAATAGCTCATAATTTAGGACCCAGTGTAGTGGTATGGGAGTAAATGGGCTTATCCCAGTTGTAAACATCCTTTTGTGCCTTGTTTTGTTCTGTCTCCTGCTGATATGGAGGGAAGTGGAAATTATGTTTTTGCTACTCCTCCACTATTATCTTCTGAATAATTCCGTTGTTGGATCCAAGATAGATAAATCGCTGGAACTTCGTCTAGCTTCATTAGCGCGCTTTCTTGGTGGTCGCCACTGTTGATTCTTGTTTTTAGGAGTTTGAAGGGGGGAGTAGATACAGATAAGAGGATGGAGGGAAGGACGACCTATGCCCTGCAGTGAGACTCATATAGCTAATAATAATAAGAGCAACTCGAAACCTTTAAAATGTTTAACAAAAATCATACATAATTCATGCAAGTCATCAACAAAAAAAATATTATTGAAGTATTTAATTTCAGTGTGAGTAAAAACATAGCGTTATGTATGGATACGAATGGTAAACACATGCGTCGCTCAGGATGTTTTACTAAGCACCTCGGAACTTGACACCCGCCGAATGTACAGTCGCGCCGAATTGGCGATATATTGGCCGTGACTTCCTGTGGCCTAGTTCATTGATAGACTGCTAGGCGACTTCAATTATGTCTGTCAGCATAATTATATTATCTATACTAATATTATCAAGCAGAAGAGTTTGTTTCGTTGAACGCGCTAATCTCAGGAACTAATGGTTCGAATTAAAAAAATATTATATTCTTAGATAGCCTATTTATTGAGGAAGGCTATAGGGTATATAATATCACGCTACGACCAATAGGAGCGGAGCATTAATGACAAATGTTGCCAAAAACGGGGACAATAGTATTTTAGATAATAATTTCACGCTGACGAAGGTCGCAGGCCACAGCTAGTTACAGATATTATAGGTCTACTGTCAAGTCACTTCGCATAGAAAATATGAAAAGCTTGTCTTGAAAAGATCGCTTTTAGCGACAAGACCGCCTATTGTTTCACCTTAAATTTACAAGTTCTCAAAATTAAAAGCATTTATTTCACTATGACCATTGATACTTACGAATGTCAAAAATACAAAAAAAAATAAAGCTACAGTCCCAGTCACAAGACATAATAACTTGAGAAAGTACTGTAGTTGCCCATTCCCTAGCGTAGATCTCTATGGAGAAGAAACTCCATGGACACTCTTTTATATCAAAATATTGTTACAAAATCATGGTTACATCATTCATGTTGAGATTACACATAATTATATGTGAGAACGATGTAGAAAGACGTGCACATTAAGAGCGTCCAGAGTAAAAGATTAAATTAACAATTTAAAATTAAAGTAATTAAAAGGAACCGTGGCAGCTAAGAGATGACCAGTCCCAACTGACAGCGCCCGATCACGAACATGACACGTGTATCGGCGCCACTCAACTCAACCATATTGAAGGGAACTAAAGGGTTCTACATTGTAATCCCTGACATTTATATGGTGTACATAATAGAGAGAGATTCTATCCATCTATCTTAGTCCAAAATAGCAAACTGAATGACGTTTAATTTACATTCTGCTTAGTAGATACAATAAAATTAGTTTATTGAGAACATAATGAACAACTATTTACTTGATGGAAGACTGCTAGGCCGTCAGCGTCTTTTATTGTTACACTCAGTATCTACCACCTAGCCACTTAGGTATAGGAAGTATGATTAGTCCAAAATATCAAATTAAATATCCATAATTTTTTATTCAGCTCAACTACTACATGTCTTGTTTTCATATAAATTCTGCAATATTCAGCTTACATTTCGAACAACTATTTTTATTTACTGATAGACAGCTAGGCGTCTTTAATTATGTCTTGTCAGTATTTTGTAGACAAATAATAGGGACAGATATTATGTTCTTGATCGAATCACTAACTCACGGAACATGATTATAAAAAAAAAACCAGTATATTAGACAATATAGACAAAAATTGATAATGTGCAGCGTTCGAATTTACGATCCTTGCGCTCAACCAAAGACATGTGGTCCGAACTACTGCCAACCAACATTATAATTTCACTAGAATTTGAATTGGAGATTACTATGGTCTGCTATTTATTGAAAAATGCAGCAAAAAAATGATCCTACTTCATGTATTCATTTAAAATACTCAGATCTATGATGTAAAGCCACAACTAATGTCTTTATAATTTTCCAGGAGAATCCCTCAAAGCACCCTATAATAATCTTGAAGGACGTGTCGTACCTGCACCTTCAAGCTATCTTGGAGTTCATGTACGCTGGCGAAGTGAACGTGTCACAGGAGCAGCTACCCGCGTTTCTCAAGACGGCCGCTCGGCTTAAGGTGAGATAGATAACCCTAATTTCTTAGGGAAAAAGTTGTTTTGATGTCCTCTTGGCCACAAGCTCAAGTGATTTGCGTCTTACACTGCGGAAGACCAGAACATGGGAATGGCTAGGCAGATGAAGAATGGTGTTTTCTACATCTGACGTTGGTGGAAGTAGAGTTGACGCGAGGTTATTGTCACCATGATGATGACAAACCAAAGGCCTGAGAGATATTTCTGAACGGCATGTAACGTGACTTCGCTTCGGTAGCTTCGGTTAGTACACCGAACTTATGACAACCGAGAATGTCATATTATTGGTATTGCGTATCGCACTGAGTGGATATCACTTTACGGTGACTAACAGCCCGGGTACGGTGTAACGTCTTTCACGAAAGCCACTTCAAACTCAGTTGTCATCAGTTTGTTGTCCACTACGCTTACATAATCGAAAGAAAATAAGTATCGATACGAAAGCGTCTGTCAAAATGGGTTACGGTGACTATCAGCGACGATGACAACCAATGACGTCATATTTGATCGCGACTGGTCATACATAATACGAAACTACCTTGTGACAGTTAATTGATGGACACTGAGCCCAGTTACTATCATTTCGAGCTGTCAACAAAGATACGTAGGTAATAGCCCGTCAGGCTAAGCACTAACCAAACGAAAAGAGAAAGTAACATCTGCCTGAGCTAATTTTACGCGACGACTTGTACCGCGCTCTTGCCATTTGAGCCGAGTATTGAGAATCAGAGCACATCCCAACGCGTCGAAAAAGCGCAGTCTTTGATTTTTAACTCGAAAAAATCATCTGTGTGAACTTGGGCTAAGTCATCAAATACCACCCTATCCAAAATGACGTTATCGTCTACTGCACTATAAACAATAAGCATAGCGACATGTATTCATCCGGCGAAAATATTTCCATCCTTAACTTGACACCCACCCATTAAAGTACTAAACTGTGGTAAACCTCACTTCTCAAAGAGTGCAAAAGTACCATTTCATTTGGTTTTTGTGTTTAGTTGGCTTAAAAGTAAAGTGGTCAAGCATACATCACACAAAAACATATCAGTTGGTGCCTTGCTATTTTTTGCTAATCGTACTACTCACACTAACTTGTAATCTGAGTTTGCCCAATTACTATTGATAAAGCATAATTTATGGTAACATCTCAATTTTATTTATATTAGTTTTTACCGTTTTCAATATTCGTATAGACATTTGCTTAACAATTGGTTTGTGTGAGAAACGCCTCGTGGTTCTGACATGGAGTCTCCTTGGTCGTAAAGTATAATTAAGAGTTCTTACTACTCAACCCCTTGTTGAGCCGTATGCAATTTTGCTGCTTACATTTGGGGTCGCGATTTTAAGCGATGTTTTTGTTAGCCCTCGTTTTACGGGTGATATTTTTCGCACACTGGATTTTGACCACTAACACACCCAGAAGGCGTCGTGGCAAACCTCGCAAAAGATGACGGGATGAGCTGGAGAACCCCACGGCCAGTGGTCCACATTAGCCCTGGATCAATAAAGCTGAAAGTTATCGAGAGAGGCTCAGAGTAGGATGACGCAGTCTTAACAGTAACTGGATTTTCAATGCACTGCTTAGCGCCGAGTCTTGGAATTCCAATTGTGCGCATTTTTGACTCGCTTGGCTGGTCTGGAGTATTCGCAATACTCGACTCAATACAGAGACTTGAAAATCCAATGCACGATAAAAAATCGCTGACTTTCTGAAATTTTTCGCCTTTTTTGTGACCATTTCATTCTCAATTCTTTTATTTCGAAACTTGTAACCGACTTATTGACGTTTGAGACACAGAGCATGTAAAGCAGCAGAGAATTAGATCTACTCCCTGTGTGAACTGTTTTAACAGGAAAAGTAAAATGTTTGTTCTTGGTACACATGTGTACCGCTAGACCTGTTTTAAACTCTATACACAACCATTTATGGTTCAATTTCAGTGTGAAGGTTTATCATAATGATTTGTACGAAGACCGTTCGAGAATTTGAATTAATATATCCAATTCATCTCCATTCCAGGTGAAGGGCCTCGCCGAGCCCCCACCACAGATGCCCAGCATCAAGCGAGAAGGCTAGCCCTTATATCAAGTGCCCTAAAGACTATAGTGAACATATGTACGAGCGACACAATGTAACAGTAACTCACACTAGATGTATGCGTTCCAAAGAGGTTGGTTGTTCACTCTCATGCTTTTTTGTTCGCCTTGAAAGATGGACTAGGTATGGGATGCTAAGATAGCTGCAATTACATTACTACATAGTTTTTTGTGTGGCCCACATAGGTCAGAATTCCCATCGATATAAAGTCCGTTGTAATTGTTTTACTACATGTCCGTAAAATCCTATCTTACACCTGTATCTATAAACAAGTCAAAGTGATAACTTGAGTAAAAGTAATTATTTAAGATACGATTTTTATTCTGTAGTTTAGTTATTACTTGAAGTTAGACCTGTCAAAAGTTAGAGTTCTTAGCTTTGCTTTCTTTGACGGTTCTTACTTCGTTTATGTTCTTGTCTATTGCATTAAAATGTCTACATAAGTAATTATTTAAACTCAATTAATTACTTTAACTTAAAGGCTGTAAGAATTGGGTTTGCAGGCAACATTAATTTTCAATAACCATGCTATGTAGAACTGTAGCCATTTCATCAATTCTGTCAAATATCTAGTCTGTGGTAATGTGCCTGTATTTTACATATAACTTAATGCTGTAGGCATCTGCCAATTAGTAGCTAATGCAGAGCTACCTACATTGTCTGATTTTCAGTTTACTTGGCGTTATAAAAAGGACGATGGCACTATACAAAAATCATACTGAATGATACATAGTTGTTCAAAAAGTAGTCATTTTATGTACCTGTACCGTATATCTACCAAAAAACTTTTCTTGTATTTCGTGCCATTCAAGACTTGTGCCTTAACTTATAGTTCTGTGCCTAAGACATTGTAAAAAATATATATATATATCCAACTTCATAGTTGGGTAAGAATATGTGAGTGAATACCTTACCTCAGACGGAATGACTTACATCTATTTATTTAATTTGAATAACAAATTATCCCGTTCGCACTATTCTTTAGTTTCCTAAATCAGTGTTGTCAACATAAAAAATATTGAACTAATAATAGGCTGTGTCTATTTAGGTATAGAAATAAACAATAAAAATGAAACTCCTTGAGACTCCACACAATGACTGGCCAAGTTACACGAATATTCCGACTTCGCTCGACTCATATAAAATAGGTTTATCATAGTAGTAATAAAATGAGCGTTGGACGCAATACTGGCTTTGGCCAGCCAATGTTGGAGATTAGAAGCCAACTCTTTTGCCGCCAAATAAGTTTCCTTTTTTAAATTCTTGACAACACTGGTCTTGATGAAAGCTTGAATGCAACCTCTTTTTCTTTATATTGAATTTGCACTGCTTTTAATATCACATTGAAACTGGTAGCGACCAGGATCTCATCTATTTGGGTGTTTTTTTTACATTTGTTTATGTATAAGTATGTATGAAAGAATCCGTAAACTAGTGTTCGCAGAATGTGTTTCATTATATTAAACTTTAAAAATACGTGCCTTGGCAAATCGTATTTATTTTGTATTGCGATACACTCATAACTTTGTGTAGAAAATGTAACTAACGTTATTACTGATAAAAAAAACATTTAAAACAATAACAATTTTTACCTTATTTACAGTTCAAATATTCAGAATTAAAAACTACTTCCCTTAACACAATTTTGAACCTTAAAAACCACAGAATAAGAACAAAATTCACACGACTTGCCACAGCACTACATAATAATTAGTATCTCAACTCAAATCATTGATCTGGCGGCGTCAACTTGATTCTTAGCTTCGCTCCTGTCTTGCTCCGTAAGTTACCTAACGACCAAAGTAAATTAGTATTAAATAACACCGCTACCTTCATTTAACGTGCAACGGGGAGGGCGATGTGCTCTAAGTTGACGAACAAAATGTGCAAAAGAGAGAAAACATACATTTCGTGCAATAAGTAAGAAAGAGATAGTGGTATTAAGTCGTTTCCTTCTAGCACCATCAATGAATTGCAAATCTATTTAGTCCGTCAGTAAAATAATGGACACGTATTTTTGTTTTTGTAAATGAATGAATATTGACAAAGATAAAACGCATCAAAACTCGGGAGTTCGTGACGTCAGCACTCACTAAAAATTATACCACGGCGTGACGTATTGAGAATTTTAAAAGCGTCGTATCTTCGTCAATTTTAGTTTACTTAACAAAAGAAAAAATACGGGTGAAATATTTTTTGGTAATCTATCTGACGGACTAATTAGATTTTTTCAGTAGACAAGCCTATTTTTATGTGAACTCTTCTTTAATGTATTTTATTTCACCATAATGTGGCGAATCTCACATCAACCACATGCATCATAAAATCGAAAATTTGCTGGAAAAAATCTTCTGTTTCCAACAAAAGTGAAAACCTACACGGTCAAAATGTATGGAATGGCTGATTTTTTAGGTTTCCCTACCCAAAGGGTAATATAATCGGGGAACATACCTATGTGTAACATACATATGAAGTCGGTTAAAAACACCACACACTAAAGTCACCAGGCTGTACCTCATGAACCATATCTAGACAGTTGAAATTTTTCACAGATGATGTATTTCTGTTGCCGCTATAACAACAAATAAAAATTAAAAGGGGCTCCCCTACTATGATGGTACAGTGCGCGAGTTTTTTTAAGAGTTTGTGATTCGGTGTCCCACTCTGTATATGAATGCATGTTTTTAAATAGATACAACATTTATTTTCTATAAAAACGAATAAGATGTCTAAGCAGTTTATTCTTATATTATTTTTGTAACAAATACTCGAGCGCATTCCCCCTGCCCCGTTGACGATCACGCACTGAGAATTAGAACCACACCGCCACATCAATGCCTTAGACTATCCACTCCACCAATGGTTGCCTTACAGATGATTAGTGAATGCAATACAGCCTATGATGTCGACCTTGGATTTTTCAGCTGGTATACAGTTGATGGCAATAGGCTCTCCCCTTATTACATTGAACTTAAACCTAAGTGACAGAATTTGGATGTGATATAGGTATACCTCTGCACAATCCCTTATCATAGACAGGTTTGAGCATGTAAGTTTGTAGGACCTATTCAGTCCTGTACTTACTCAACATGATCTACGTTGAGTTAAATTGCATCAATCAAAGAATTTTGGTTCTTCTATCTGGCACACTGGCCATTTCACATCTGAAATTTTTGAAAGCGGCATTGCTTCCAGTATCAAATAGCCGAGTTATACCGAGCAAGACTGATTAACCGACTTTAAAAAGGTTCTAAATTTTTTGAATCTACAAATTCTGAGGTCGACATCCAAACCGTATTGCAATAATATGTATGTGTAACGACAAAGCTTTTAGATGATATTAGGTGTTGATTTCATGTATAAAATACACCATATTATGCCCTTATAGTAAGTGCATATTATATTGGGACGAAGTGGGCTACATTCCAAGGGATCCTGTCTTAAAATAATCTTTAAACATGGAACAAAGATTTTGATACCTTTGTTTCCATAGATTTGGATTTTTGTAAAAGTACTGAAAAATAACCTAAAATGGTATGAAACCTGGGCATTCTTAATTAATAATATTGACAAACTCCTTTGTAAGTAGGTATTGTAGCCTGCTTCGCCCTAACATACTCGCAATGTGCGATGGTTCATATAATTAAGTTTGTTTTGTGCCGCGATGCGGCCTTGTGTGCCCTATAACCCTTAGTACCTACACTCATATCTGAGTAACTATACTTTCCAGCTTTTATATACCTACGTTTGATTGGTAGTTTCGAATGAGTGATATTTTTTTTCAATTGGAATCTTACGTACGAATGCACTGAAGTTTTATTTCCGAATCAATGCAATACATTGTTTGTCTAGTACAAAAGATGTTATGATATGAAGAAAAAAAAAAAAAAAAAAAAACATGGGAAAAAAACACAAGTCGACACAAAATAAAGTTTCGCGGTAATTCCGTTTCGGCGCCATTTTGGTTTTTTCTTCGGGAATTTTCGGATAACGAACTTTCCCGAAGTATTTTTATCTTGTGTTGATTTGTAAAGGTTTTCACATATTGTCTTAGATTGAAATAGGTGCAATTATTTTCTTTAGCAGCGTGTTTAGAAATACTGTTTAAATATCATGAAATACCTATTTCTGTTTATTTTAAAGTAAAATATGTATTTTGTATATCTTCGGTATGAACGATACTTGAATGTCCATTGTAATACGCGTTAGTCATCTGTAAGGTTGTTTATGTGGTTTTTCATCCAGAAATAATATAGCATTGGGTATTCCAGTATCGCCATCTTACTGTAAGTATTCAAGATTTCTAATATCACTTTTTTTTAAATGAAATTACGTATACATGAACAAAAAAAAGTAACTAGTTAAGTTTCTCAAATATTATTGCTTTATTAATAACAACAATATTTCTAAAACATGCTGTATGAATACTTAGTATAAGTCAAGTTTTTCTTCTAGCGTTTCTTTTAGTTACGAATTCAGCACAATTTTGTAGGTTTGGCATTTTTTTTTGTATAATTTTTAATTATTTCATAGTAATGCTGACTGCATGTGTGAAACTGGTGATTATAAAAGACCACTTATGCAATAACAGTTATGTATTACCTTCTCTAAAGAACCGTTATTTATTACGCATTCTGCCTTGTGCATAATCTATAAATAATATGTTGTATCCAGTATGACTTGATAATGGTCAGTAAAAGCATTTCAACTTGACTGCCAACGTAACTGTTTTTTCTGCCCCTACCCCCTCGCCCCCCAGATAAATAACCTCAAAGTTAATCGTTAGAGAATGATGTAAAAATGTAAATCTGATATATTTAGACGACAAAGTTCATGGTATGTGCTGAATAATCATGTGGTAACTAGTTGTAATGTAATGATTGAAATTATGAAAGATTTGTAATTTTAGATAATACAGATTAATTAAAATATTCAGAGTGTTTCATTTACTACCTTATCTTTTAAATTTTGCCATCAGTGCTTGCTCAAATGAGTCGGACTGGCGCATGAAGGGTTCCGTACTATCAAAGTAGGGGTATCCCTTTAATTTTTTATTTGTTGTTATAGCGGCAACAGGAATACACATTGTGAAAATTACAACTATCTACCTATTACGGATCATGAGATACAGACAGCGGAGGCTAAGTAATAGGCCCAGCGCACAGCGCTGGAGGCGCGCATTTGAAGACAACAATTTTATATAAACCTTAACTACCTTGTTATACGGTCGCGCGCATGCTCTTGTAGTAGCTTGAGGGCGCTCCGAGTACCGCGTGTGACTGACACTGGCAGAGCCACCATCAGGGATCTTAATTTTGATAGAACAAAAATTTAGTCGCTAATTAGTCGCCGAATATCAGATTTGGTCGGTCACTCGTTCAAAAGATACACACATCAACACGGTCTAGGGATATTTCATACTCAATTAAATAACTCGAAAAGTACTGGCCGCATTGGAATCTTTTATACACCGATTTGTTTGTAATTTATCTCAGACTAATTCCAAATTCAAATTTTTGAAAATTCTTTTGTTTCGGTGGCATAAAAATGTCTTGATGTATAGGAGAGGGAATTTTCATTTGTGCGAAATTTAGAAAACAATACGAATTACGTTTAGTTACAGTTTTTTTTCATTTTTAAACGAAAGATAAAGTTAAAATTGAGGTATTGTAGCCATGCAACGCCGACATTTGACGAGGACGGAGATGTTACGAGCTGTGGGAATGCTGGAAGCTGGATCTGTTCAGCGTAATGTTGCTGAGGCCATAGGGACCCATCAAAATGTAATTTCAAGATTGTGGACACGCTATCGTGCCACAGGTGAAAAAGCGGAGAGGCACCGGGGGCCAAGTCGCATCACTACCCCCAGACAAGACCGATTTTTGTAAATTACTGCGCGAGCACAACCAAATGCAACGGCGACTCAATTGGTCCAAAGGCTGCGAGTGGAACACCAAGTGCTTGTGAGTGACCAAACTGTAAGAAGGCGACTGCATAAAAGCAATCTACGCTCTCGTAGACCACTCCGGGTCCCACCTTTACGGAGAGGCAATCGTGGACGACGATTAGAATGGGTTCGGAACCACGTGGACTGGGGCCGTGACCAATGGTCCAATGTGCTGTTCACGGATGAATCCAGGTTCGGCTTCCATCCAGATTCACGAAGGACGCGTGTTTGGCGAGTTCCTGGACGATGGAGCCGTCTCCAGAACCCTCAGGAAGTTCACCCATACCAAGGAGGAACAATTATGGTTTGGGCAGGAATTCGTCTTGGAGGACGGACGGATCTCGTTTGGGTGCGGGGCAATATGACGGCAGAACGATACGTCCAACAGGTGCTGGGGCCCGTAATCTTGCCCCACAGAACACAAATGGGGCAAGATTTCCTGCTCATGCACGACAATGCCCGGGCACACACGGCGAGAACGGTAGCAGCTTGGTTACATACACATAATGTTAGGGCCTTAGACTGGCCTGCTCAATCGCCAGATCTAAATCCCATTGAGCATGCGTGGGATATGCTGCAAAGAAGAGCTCTGAAGGAAGTTCCTGAAAATCTGGCTACAGAAGATCAACTTTTTGCGCACCTCAGAAGGACATGGCACAATATTCCGCAGCAAGACATTGACAACCTTGTTCTGAGCATGCCGAATCGTTACCGATGTGTTATGAACATCATGGGCGCTTTCTCAGACTACTAACTTCAAGTTTATAAACACAAATTAAATGATTTTTCTATTTTTTACAGTTTTTACTCACAAATTAAAAGTTCATTCATATACGGTTTCCGTCTATGCTTCATTTTTTTTCCAAAAATCCTGAAATTTTAATCTATACCTTAACCATTATTAAAAAATGGTAGAATATTAAATAACGTATCTTTTAAATATATACATGTCATATAAATAATTAACACATTGATAGTAATTCGCTTTTTTAAAAATATCCCTAGACCGTGTTGATGTGTGTATAAGGGTTTATAGGTGGCCGATCTGGAGAGAGCGTACCCCAGCAGGGCCACATTTATATCTCAAAAACTAGGGCACCTAGCGAAGATCTGTTTTCTCCCATATTTAGTCGCTAATTAGTCGAAATTAATCGCCAAGTTACAGATTTAATCGGGTCCTAGTTCAGAAGATGAGTTCAATTATTAATGTATAGTCCAAGAGCTAGATCGAAGAGTTCACAAAAAATTGCCAAGAAAAAGTATTTCTATTAATATGTGTAGTATACTTCTAGTTTTATCGGTCCAAAGTACTTAGAAATGTCCGCGAGAGATAAATTCTCTATTATATACATATTTTAATGTTTTTAATTACTAGGTTAGCGTGGCTTAAACTTCTTTGAAACCGTTAAACCTTGCTCTTGGTCTATTCAGTGTTAAGATGTACAGTCGCATGCAACTGTTTTACTAATTTACAATGTTGAGCTCTAATTTACGTACGTTTTGTTACGTTTATTTACGTTAGAATAATAAATATGTTAAAATTATCGTACCTTTAGTAAAATGTATTACTTAAACGTTGAAAACGTATTGTAAATGTGGGTGAACTATTAGGCTCGGCACAAAGGGGCCACCAACCACAGCCACCGGTGGCCAGCAACAAGCAGTTAACACGCTTTTTTATACATTTTGTTGAAACTCACCGCACACGTGTGGCCGGTGGCGGCCACTTGCTACAGCAGTGTCGGAGACTCGCGATAGCGCGCGACAGCCACCGGTGGCTGTGGTTGGTGGCCCGTGCGCCGAGCCTTAGGTATACTTCTGCCTAACCCTTCGGGGATTACAGGCGTGATGTTATGTTATGTAACTATTTTTATTTCACTACATAGGTACAAATCTATTGAATTTCAGATATAGGTAATCTAAATTCAATAGATACAGACTAATGAGGTAGGTACCTACTAAATGCACACCCACACACACCCCAATTATACGTAGAAAATTAAGTTACAATCATAATTTATGCACTGAAGCACTTAGGTAGGTAGTGTTTTTTTTTAATTAACTATCCTAATTGTAGCCAAATAATATGGCCATCGACGGACTACATTGGCAGGTAGCGCATCAGTATTGGTATCTAAGGACGCACACACAAACACGCTAGTGATGTGAAAAATCAAGGTAACGTACATATTAATCTGCACTCATACGGCGTTCTCTTTTCAAAACACTCTCAAATTGTCCACCACCATGTCCAATGCACTTAAATGCCCGCATTCGTAATTGTTTTTTTATTTTTTTACACAAACGAACTTCGCTGTACTCCCGGTCGATGACTAAAGGAAAAATCCTATAGAGCAAGTTTGTTAATTTACCTATATTTTTTTAAATACTTTGAGCGGCGCGAACACCGCCGAGGCGCCGACAGACGCGCTGGTGCTCGCTCTTTTCCCCGTTTTTGTATTTGCGGAAAACCTAGATATAACAACACTCGAGTTCCTAACTATTCTATAAGTTCCACTTTAAACTGGCTGACTTTAACTTACGTCACGGGCAACTCGTTCTAAGTAGCTCGTCTGTACACGCGCATCTATTTCTTTCTTACCGTGTAAATGAAACGGAGCGCAGCGATCTATCTGCCAGCGACTAAATGTACACATTTTGTTTGATACCTAAATAATTACATAGGTATATTTATTGTAGATCTTGTTTATAGGTAATGAATACAGCTTTCTTTTGGTGGATTGAAGTTATAGAATTCCTCCAGACGTAGATACACCTGTTTTGTACTTGCTTGTGTCCACTGTATGGGGAAATTGAATTCTTTAATATATTTTTAATGCCACACCGACTCAATCTGTAACTTGGCGACTAAATATAGGAGAAAACAGATCTTCGCTAGGTGCCCTAGTTTTTGAGATATTAATGTGGCTCTGCTGGGGTAGGCTCTCTCCAGAAGGGCCACCTATAAACCCTTATATCTTTTGAACCAATGACCGACCAAATCTGATATTTGGCGACTAATTAGCGACTAAATTTTTGTGTTATCAAAATTAAAATCCCTGATGGTAGTTCTGCCAGTGTCAGTCACACGAGTAGGTACCGCGTGCGAATTTATTCTTATTTGGACCGTTTATCAAGGTAGTTAAGGTTTATATTAAATTGTTGTCTTCAAATGCGCTCGGCTGCGCCTCCAGCGCTGCCGCGCTGTGCGCTGGGCCATAGGGTCCCGTTGGTTACCCATCATGTTCGGAACCCTAAAACCTGCACAGTAATTAATAAACAAAACACCGCCCAACCCAGGAACAAAATCAAACAAATGAGCAATATAAATATTTTATTACACAGCAACAGGATAGTGATCATCAAATAGATCATAAAATAATTATACATAATAAATAGCACAACAAAATAAATAGACTTCTTTTTTATAAATAAGAAAAAAAGTAGATATACAAGGAATGATAAGTTCACAGTTTAATGCCGAAATTAACGGGCAACGCCGAAAGATTTGGTATAACTAGCACCTAAGGTTAACATTTAATAATATAAATAAGTAAGTTGCAGGAAGTGAACCAGAGGCCTACAGATAAGGGCCTGCTAAGAAAAATCTAGGGTTCGTTCATCCTCTCTGCTTTTCGAATTAGTCGTCCGATTCGTTTGTCATTCAAACCTATTTGCAAAATAAACATCATTTGTTTCGTCCGTCATTTGTTTTTCTATTAAGAAGTTCTGTCCGTCATATGTTTTTCGGTTACGTCGGTCTGTCCGTCGATTTTTTCCTCTCACGATGTTCTGTGGAACAAAACCCGCCGGTCTGTCCGTAATTTGTTTGACTGTTACGCTAGTCTTGTCCGTAATTTCTTTGCCAGTTACTTAGTCCTGTCTATCATTTGTTTGTCTATTACGAAGTTTTGCCCGTCATTTGTTTGTGTATTACATTGCTCTGTCTCTCATTTGTTCCTCTATCACGAAGTTGTGTCAACCATTTGTTTGCCTGTTACGTCGGTCTATCCGTCAGCGTCATTTGTTTGCATGTTACGTCGGTCAGTCGATCCGTCTGTCTTTGTTTGCCTGTGAGTTCATTTTATTTTTCAATTTGTGTGGCTGGTTTTTTCTGTCATATTTTCAGTTGATCCTGCCTGTCTGTGTGTAAGAATGTGGGTTAGTGAGATCTGTTAGTCAGTTCACGCTGTCAGAGCTGCAAGTAAGTCTTATTTGTTATGTCCTTTGACAGTTAGTTAAATACAATTCATCGTCACACGGTTAGTCGGTTAGTCAGTGTGCGTTGGTTGGTTTGTCTTTAAGTTAGTCTGTTCAGTCAAATAGTCTGTTGAACGAGTCAGTTTGTTAGAATTTAAGTCTATCTGTCCGTCAAGTCGTTACATACATAACAAGGATTACAGCAAGTTAGAAAAGGTCTCCGTGTCACCTGCAAAAATGCGCAATGTATACAACACAATACATTTAACGTTACTATACAGAGTGATTCTTTTAAGTTGGATAACAAGGAGAATCCCAATCAATAAGAGATACCAGGAAACTTCTATCCCTATTTTGTACCAACTAACAAGTATCCATTTTTTTTTTATAAAGAAAAATTGGTAAATTTTTCGTCCGTACAAATTGTATGAAACTTTTTTTTGCTTTTGACCAACTATGTTGTCTCGATTTTTTCTTCCTATTTATTTATTTGATTTATTTTCTGTACAATGATACAGGAAAGAGAGTCGAAGGGCATCAAAAATAAAATTTGGTAACTTTCACAATGTTTTTTTGGAAGCCCAAAAAATTAAGTATGTAAAAACTATGTTATGGATTTGGATTTCCCGCTTATTGCCCAACTTATAAGAGACGCCCTCTATATTTTTATTATCATATAATTCTAACACGGCCAAACTTAATAAAAATATACTTTTTAATAAATATTTTTCAATAAAAACAATTTTCTTTAAAATCACTGGTAAATGCTTTGGCATGTATTTGGTATCGCTTTGGTCCTAAATAAATTAAATAAATATAAAAATATACAAAATTACTTAAAAGTACAAAATAATATTATGGCAACACAACATGAACAACTAACATTTGGTCATAATTTTGTAAATTATTCGATATTTAGTAGCTGATGCCATTTCTACACATTAGGTTTTGTTTCCTAAATAAACCTATAATGTACCTATTACAACTTCTAAAATGGCTCTACCTTAAACTAGAAATGTATGTTTTAAACTGCTAAAATATGTAACCTTTTTTTTTATAAGTCATTCTTCTTAAGTTTTGAATTTGGTTTTCTGACATAGTTCCTGTTTGGGCTGACTCTATTTGGCAATCAGAGTAAGTAAGATTTACATGGTTTTGGTCATTCATTTTTTATTCGATTTAAGCCAGACAGAATCCATGCACATCAAGCTATTCAAAACTGTCAAATTTTCCGAATCAAACTTGAACCTAAAAGAAATTTGACATATTTGGTGCTGGCGTCTGTACCTACATAATCCGTCCGTCGGAACCCACATTACTATACCATAACTTTGTACTCGACATTTTTTCTATCCGAGAACAACCAAAACCATCACCTACCCTCAAGAACGTCCCTAACTGGTCTTAAACCCCTCAGGGTTATTGCTCTGCCACCTCCAAGTGTCCGCGCACATGTCCTCCAGGGTCCTGGTGGCTCGCCAGGCCAGGAGCCGGTGGGACAGGGCCACGTCCGCGTAGTTGGCGGCGATGTCTCCGGCGCGGCGGCCCACGATGCGGTATGGGACCTGGCGTCCACTCGCCGCTTGGAACGCGGCTATCATCTGGAGGACTGAGTAACCGGTGCCTGTACCTGGGTAATGGTGGATTTGGTTTAGTAATTGACTGTCGTTTTCAAGATGTGTAGGTTATTTGAGATATCAGAAGAATTTGTAGTTGAGCGGGTTTGAGTGAATGGTACAGTCCGTGCTTTGTATTTTTATATAGTATTAAGTTTCAAGATACAGGCATCTACCTAGCCTTTTCCCAACTATGTTGGGGTCGGCTTTCAGTCTAACCGGATGCAGCTGAATACTATTTTACATGGAGTGACTGCTAATCTGACCTCCACAACCCAGTTAGTACTGGGTAAGACTTGTAAGACTGGTTGTCAGACTTTCGGGGACACTGACTTGCAACTATCAAAAATCTACAATTGACAGCCGGGACCACCGGCCTAACGCGCTTTCCGAGGCACGGAGGAAACTCTGTATGTATTGGGTTGTCACCCATTGACGGACCAACCTAGGCAAACGCGGCTTAATCTGAAGATGGATCCAACTGGCTGTTATTAGTTAGCTAAGAGCTCTTCTGTCTGCAGGACACAGTAACAACATATATTATTATTATTATTTTTTGTGACACATTTTATTTTATGTATTTACACACGAAAAGTATATGTGTAGTATATCAACTATCTGGTGTCCACTACAGAAGCCTCGTTGCTAAGTCTGGTACTAGATGGAGCTGTGTGTAATGTCCAGCGATATATATTTATTTATTTATTATAACTAAACAGTAACAACATTATAACTAACCTAAGTTAACAGCATGGAAGCCACTGAACCCAGGCTGCTGGAACAGCTTAACGGCCTTCACGTGACCCTCAGCCAGGTCCTCGACATGGATGTAGTCCCTCACGCCCGTGCCGTCCACTGTGGGGTAGTCGTTACCGAAGACCATCAGCTCTTGGAGACGGCCTACTGCTACCTAGAAGGAATATGAGGTATAGCTTTAACTAAGGAGTTAACTCTAAAAGGATAAGTACTGAGATGAAGAGTAATAGAGAAGTATGGAAGAAGACAAGCTGCGCCGACCACAAATTTGGAGGGAGAATGGTGGGTTAACTGTAAAAGTAAGTTTTTCAATACACTTCCTCGAAAACTGGTTCTTATCGCACTACGATTAGGTTCAACATGCAATGTATTTCACACACGTGCGTTTTTTCTCATTTTCCAACACGTGTGCGGGAATGAAAATTGCCACAGATAGTCCAAATTGGTTCAATGCCTATAGTCGGCGGTGATTGTTTTTTTTTAATCTCGGCAAAGATATGCGTCTTTACGGCGTAAATATATTTTGAATAATTATTTAAATAATGTTTATAAATAGAATATCATCAAAAACCATAATTATTAAAATAAAATAATAACGTTTATGAACAAATTAACATTTATTTGTGTTCTAAACTCAAACTTAATTGAATTTTCTTCTTTTCATATTAGGCTGTTTAGCGGCTTTATACCTTTGCTTCTCTTTCAACCTGGCGAAAGCAAAGCGCGTAAAAAAGAAATTAAATCATAGTTTCCTAATAATACATGACAAAAATATTTTTCATTTTTTTATTTTATTTCTTCAAAAGTGTATGTGTGTAACGTCGTTTGATACACGTCGTTATTGCAGTTCTCAGCTCAATAACACCCTCACCTCCGGCTCGGGTATCAATTCCGCCTCAAATACAATAACAAACTTTGTCCACTTGTATCAAAATGTACTATTATTTACTCTGTTTTTATTTCTTTATCTTAGACTTAATACAGAGATCGCTCTATAATGAAAGATACTCTTATAATAACAAGATTTTTTGTGGTATACTACAACTAAAAAACAAGACTACTGAAAAATCACGCTTTAATTAACTTCGGGGTTTATAAGGTAACATCGACTCATCCTATTTTTGAAGTCCGTTAAAATGTCTGTGTCTGTGCCTATGTTACCCGGGCAATAATAACGAATCGATTGACACCTCATTCATTAAAATCGGATTAATAGTTTAGGCGCTAAGGGGAAGACATGCGTAGATACAAACATACAAACTGCTAAAATCATAACCTTTCCTTTAGGCTTCACCGTAGTCGGGTAAAAAGATACTTAAAAGTTTCTGCAAGGCTTTTATTTAAAAAGAGGTAATGCGACAGAGAGTCTTCTCGTACGTTCCAAAACTTAGTAAATACCTGTGCTATAAACGGCATTAGGTTGTTCGGTATTCCAGCAGGGTCCTCTCCGATGCGACCGCTGCGATGGGCGCCGACAGGGTTGAAGTAACGCAGCGATATCACCTTCCATTTCTGTAATGTTAAACCATCACATAAAGTTTAACTTCTCGACACACAAAACAGTGCCTAATTTGGGTAAAATAGTACACTTTGAAACAAGTGAGGAAACTCTGTTATTGCAGCCGAGGCGAAATTCACATCCAAGCTGCAGGCGAGGATGTTATGGAGCCGAGAACTGTAGTAACAAATGCCCACGCGTAACAAACGGGGTTCTCAAATAAACTTTTGAAGTAATAACATAGGTTTTGTGAAGCACATGCCTCTGACACATGAATGTGTATCTTTCTGATGCTCTAAGTATTATACAAAACACCCAATAATGTCAGATAATGTTAATTTCTTGGTTACTTTTGTTAAATAAATCGTAATTAACTGATAATTCAAATATTAATTTAAGAAAGACAAAAGTTTGAAACCACACTACCAACTACATCACCAATTTTTCTTTTACTTACCTGATCACTAGTACAGAGATCCTTCATGATCTCTTCGCAGAAATACTTGGACTTGCCGTAGGGGCTGGTGAGCCCTCGCCCCGTATCGTGCACCTCGTCGATGGGCAGCCGTTCGGGCTCGCCGTACACCGTACAGGACGAGCTGTACACTAACTTGTACACGCCGTATTTACGCATCACCTGGTAGGTAATGGTTTCGGTTATTGTAGACTAAGCTATCGCGCATGAATTCGCCGCTAGAGGCGTTCGTGTAGAGTAAGGTCTACCGCAATGTCAGATGTCATACACTGTTCGCGCGTTGCCTGCTTTTATAGCACGTATTTATACTAATACTCACGATTGTGCTCTAGATTGAGCCATTCCTGATTAATTATGACTTGAAGATTTTTAATGTTTCATGCTTGCTTATTTTAGGAAGAATATTATAAATATGTATCTAGGAAGAATATTATAAATATGTATCGTAATAAAATAAACTTTTTTATGAAGTTATTGGTACTGAATTATTGACAGGACCTTACTCGACAGTGCGCCATCTGGTGAGCTCAAAAACGATAACCCTCATTCACGCGGCCCGCCGCGTGGATGAGGGTGCTGGCGTCTGTACATGGAATTTGCAATACAATTTGATTGGCATTCGCACTCCGCGTAGCATGACCATCGTAGAAACGAAAAAGAATCGACTAATCTTTTGTTTATCCATTGAATCGACTAAATGACAGATAAACAAAGGAATTGTCGATTCTCTTTCGTCTCTGAGGTGGTCATGCTACGCGGGCAGGTGTGTTGCCCAGAACAACAGTTACGGAGATAGTAGCTAATGTGAGATTCTAATGCAAATTCCTTGGCTTTAGTAATTGGTAATTAAATTTCCCTTATATTCTAGATTTATTTACAGACACCCCACTATCCTACTAATATATATAAATGCGAAAGTTTGTGAGGATGTATGTTTGTTACATTTTCATGCAAAAACTACTGACCGGATTTGCATGAAATTTGGCACACAGATAGTTTATAACCTGGAACACATAGGATATTTTTTTATCCCGGTAGAACCATCCCGTGGAACAATTACCGAACTCCAGACGGGCGAAGCCGCGGGCTGCGGACGTAAGCTGGTTTCACATAAATGAACAGAAAAAATATTTGAGGACCATACAATTTCGTGGGGTTAGTAAACCATGAAAGTAGTGATACATATATTAAACCCAAGGACACAGTCACCGCAATGAGGGATTTTCTTTTTCAACTCTTCCCTGGTCGCTGGATAGATGGCGCTGAACTTGGTAAGTTACTGTTTAGTTTTAGTTAGTGAACGTCACATTATTTCACTTAGATGTAATGGTTATATTCGGAAGCATAAGCAAACGAAAGTGTCAGCCAACGAGCGTATGTGACGTGACGCAATGTTTTTATCCAGCGTTTTGGCTTTGGCACTTGTAACGTAGTCAGTTCAACGCCATCTACCGAGTTTTTGGAAACTATTTTTTTTTAAATACTCAAAAAGAAAACCTCTCATTATCGATGCTCGTGTTACACATTATTACACAAATACGACTAATTCCTACACACATACACGCTCGGAACAAATAGCACTAGGTCATAAAAATATGATTATTCCGCTATGGTATCCAGGTCATCAATAAGTTTAATGTTTGCTACGACAATTACCTATATCTTATCGATGACACGTGGAAATAATAAACAGCTATAAATTATATACATCGGTTGCGTTAGGTATTACAAAGTAAAATTTATATATGACAAGAATTTATGTAGGATATCTGAAGCTTTTCCCAAGTTTCACCGGATGCAGCTGAATACCAGTATTTTACATGGAGGGACTGCCTATCTGACCTCCACAACCCAGTTAGTACTGGGTAATACGATACCCCTTGGTAAGATTTGTTGTCAGACTTTTTTGGGCTCACTACCTGTAACGACTGTCAAAGATCTACAAATGACAGCCGGAACCAACAGCTTAACGTGCTTTCCGAGGCACGGAGGAAACATGGTATGTGAGGGTGATCAGGTCACCCATCCACAGACCAAACTAGGCAAGCGTGGCTTAACCGAGCGGCTGTTATTATTTAGCCACGAGCTAGATCTGAATTATAATGGTTTATCAAGAAAACATTTGGGAAAAACAAAAAAACTTTCAAAAAAAAAACAGTAAGTAAAGTTATTTTTCAATTACTCTTTTTTTTGGAAGTCTGTAATTTTTTGCAAATATGTTTTTTTTGTTTGCAAACCTTGCTGTGAAATTTCAAGGATAAAATGTTTGATAACAAGTTAAGTATTCCTTGCTTACCTCTAAAAGCGTGCAGGTCCCACTAATGTTAGCTTGGTAGTATTCTAGGGGCTTCTCTACGGACTCGCCGACCGCCTTCAGCGCGGCGAAGTGGATCACACATTCTATGTCGTGCTGTACGAAAATGCCAATTATGTAATGACGTAATATTAGGTTTAAACAGTTTCTAGTTTTTTTTTTGTGACTCTAGTTGCTTTGTCAAATTTGTTTTAATTTTATTGGCTATTGTTATCATTTGTTCGTAGCCACATTACGAGTACCTCATTTTGTATCTAGGAATGTCTAGTATTTTAGCGACTGTGACCAATGGGGTAGATGACACACCAATCAATTGAGATACTTTTTAAGAGCTGTCAAAACGCGGTTCTCTCATAGATTTTGTATAGCAATAGCCAACTATGATCACTGTTTATTCAACTCAATGACTCAACTATTTATTCATTTCAAAGCAACTAAAAATCGAATTTGGCAATCAATTGAAAATAAATCGGGTTTTCAGGCCCAAAATAAAGTGTTTTTTTTTAGAGATAGTTGTCTGGGAATTATTGGTTTATGGTGTCATCTACCCTATTCACTTGGATTTCTGGTGGACCTCTGCAAGGAGGCCAAATTAAAAGCAGCATTTAAGGGTCAAGTTTTAAAGTCTTTAGAGCCAACAACAGGGCAAGTGGATATCAGTACCAAAAGCAGTAGTTTTTGACAAACGACATAAAATAAATGGTAATTTTATACTCACTTTCTCAAAAACCTTGCTCAACCCCGCTCTGTCCCTGATGTCGAGCTCATAAAAATGTATCGTCTTATTCGTCAGCTCCTCAATAATCCGGAGGGGCTCCGGTTTCTTCTGGCCCTCAGTCCTGCAGGCGTTGGATAGGTTATCTACGACTACTATATCGAACTCTGGGTGGTCTGACTGTCTTTCTAGGAGGGTGGTCACTGTGTGCGAGCCGACGTAGCCCGCGCCGCCCGTCACTAAGATTGCTGGTGTCATGGTGACTCTGGAACAAGAGTTTTTAGGGTTATATGAGGTGTTCACACCGATAAGGGCAAATGTTTATAATAAGTATGTATTTACAAAAAAAAAAGTAAGTAGGTATCTATTAATCTGGTGTCCACGACACAAGCCTCGTTGCACTAGATGGCGCTGTGTGTAATGTCCAGCGATATTTATTTATTATTTATTTATTTCATGAAAAAGTTATTTAAATAATTAAATGAACTGAGAGGGTTGTAGGTATTGATGATTTTAATGATTTTTACACGACTACCCAAAAAAGAAGTGTTTATTCTATTTACATCACGGCCGCAAATCACATTGTTATCAATGTAAAACCTTACATTGACCTGAAAATTGCAAAATACGTGAGAAAATTTCAATTTCGCCGGCTGCCTACGCTACCTACCATACGCTTTCAAACTGTTGCAGTGGGTACTTCAGAAGGTGACGTTTCAACGTTGATAGTATTTTATTTGTGTGATTCCTTGATTATAAAATTCAACTACTATTAAAATAACGTTGATAGTTTAGTAAATCAATGAATAGTAGTAAGCGTTGTGTGCGTCTAAGATTTAGTAACGTGCATCCTATTTGCCTCATTATAGTTTCTTATTGATTTGCAATTTGCATGCTATTGTTATGACTTCATGGAATCATGATAAGAATCATGTCATCAATGAACAAGAATAATAAACGATTGCTTAGCTTGTCGATTTCAAAGAATGTCTTTTTGAAAGTACCTAGGTAATTACATAAATAGTGCTGAAATTGTATTGTTTAAAACTACCGGATGACTTTTTTATCACTTTTAAAAAAAAAATGGGTATATTAGGTGAACGGAATTTTTTTCTAAGCTGTGGAAAAAAGAAAAAAAAACTAAGTATGCCTTAAGCTTCTACAGCTTAAGGCATACTTAGTTTTTTTTTTCTTTTTTCCACAGCTTAGAAAAAAATTGATCCATCATCAAAAAACGCTACAAATTTCAAGTAAACATTTCACATTAGAACAAAGAGAAATTTTTAACAAAAAAATTAAAAATATCGAATTTCAAATCATACGCAATACGCGAATGATTTGAATTTCGAATTTTTTGGATTATTTATTTTTTCGCAATAAAAAAAAACCTATGTATGCTATTTGCTTCTACTCCGTTCACCTATTATACCCATTTTTTTTTGGAAAGTGATAAAAAAACATCCTGTATATTGGATTTTTTTAATAGAAAAGCCAGTCTAAAATATCAGAAAAACTATGGAAAAAATTATTGACAACTAAGTTTAAAAAAAAACCTTAAAAAATAACGACAACCAAAAACACTTACAATCAACAATCTTAAGTGACTTCAGTAAGAACAGTGTCACGCAAATGCGAACCGCGATAACTATATACTGAGCTAAGTAAATAAGTTTAGGTATGTTAAGAATGTATTGTATGTACATAAATGACGTGGAATATTGTTCAAGTATTGTTTTGTTCTGGCTAAACAATAGTGTTTTTCAAGCCTACCTATCATTTATTATGTTTGTTTGTTACAACTAGACAACCAGACAACCCTTTCTCTGCTGTCGATAGCATGATGGCTGGCATCTACTGTTTATTTAATTGTTTTAGATGTATAGAAGACGACTGACGAAGGTGCATGAAAACAAAAATGGTTATCAATCATATTGCGCAGAAATTCAACATCTATACAAATAAATAAAATTGAAGTGTCATCCGGCTCGAAGGACCATAATGTACGAGCCCTTGTTTGCTTGTTAGGGTTCCTTAGTCCTGACAAGGAACCCTTATAGTTTTATCATGTCCATCTGTCTGTCTGTCTGTCCAAGGGTTTGCTAAATGACCGTTAGTACGGAAAAGCTGTATTTTGTAGAGGTATGAATCAATTACGCCGACAAAGTGGTAAAGTAAAATTTTGGAAAACATTTTTTTTTAGGGTAGCTCCCCTTTTTTTTTTTTTATTTTGGATGGGAAATCATCAAATGACTTCTCCCGCTCTGGGCGGAGCAGGAGGGAGTGTCAGACTTTTACCGACTAAAACCCATCCATGTTCCTTCATCGCCCTTTGTGTTCCGGGGCCACGGCATCTCTTTCGAATAGTCCCGCAACCCCGGCAGGCATCGGTCCTTTCGGACCCCTTCCTTTTTGCTGACTCTCTTTGAGGCGCGCGTGGAACACGAACGCGCCGTCGACACGGCCTGTCGTCATGAGACGGACGGATGGCGAGCTAGCCCATAGCCCACCGTCCACAGGCCCGAGGGTAGCTCCCCTTACCTGTGAAATGGGGATGATTTTTGTTTCGTCGTTTACCCCTTCGTGTGGGGTATCGTTGAATAGGTCTTTTAAAATGACTTAGGGGTTTCTAATACTATTTTTCGATTGAATGCTCCATTTACGAAATATTAACTGGTTGACTGGTAGAAAATGCCTATGGCATTAAGTCCGCCTCTGTACTTTGTGCTTGAAGTGTTAAATAAATAAACTTTAAAGAAAACATTTTTTTTCCAGTACCCCCCCCCCCCTCTAAAAGCTTAACTGCTGGAAAATCTGGAAAAATTCAAGATGATTGTGCAGTTCATGATCTTTAAAGGAAAAATATAGCGGTTAAGATAACTTTATCAGTTTAGCAGTAATAGTTGTTGAACTTGGGTGTTAGATAATTGTGTACCAAATACAAAATCCTTAGAATACATCCTTTAAAGTGATTAAGATGAAGTAGTTGCTTGAATATAACGGGCTACTACGGAACCATATACAGCGCGTGGCCCGCTACGCATTTGGCCGGTTTTTAATATTTTTTGCTGATTTCTTTATAAATTATTTATTAAGTAATTGTAACATTGGTGTTTAGTTTACAATAAAACGGACGAAAGTGTACTCAATTATAATTCAATAATCACTTTACAATAAGGTAAGAATGCTTTTATTTTAGAAATCGAGTTCTGTGCAAAAAAATGTAAACCCTTGAAATTGTTAACAAAATCCGATTCAAATAGGGAATTAATTTAATTTCACGCGGACGAAAGTCCGGGCATCAGCTAGTTTACACTAAATCTGAGCAAGTAGAACTGCTGATATCCGAATTGTCGGTTGTAGATAATACCTTTTATTTTTCTAGTTAAATACTGGGTTATAAAAGTCGGATCACAGACGCTTCATGGATGTAAAATACTGGAATTCAACTGCATCCAGCTAGTCTGGAAAGCTGACCCCCACATAGTTGGGCTAGGCAGATGATGAGATATTCTCATCGTCTTGCAGTAAAAGTCTTCTCAATGGGGTGGGCAACTGGTGGAACTAATGGCGCTAGCAGCGCATGAACCAAACATCGTCATTGGTTGAAGATCTGTCAATGTCATTTTATATTTCAAAATAGATTGACCTCATTGGTCAGATTGGGTCTAAGCTATGGACGCGCCATCTACAATCAGCTTTAACCAACCTTCCCCATTTACCATAATAATATTATGAAGAGGAAAGATTTGTATTTTTGTATGTAACGAATAAACTTAAAAACTACTGGACCGATTTGAAAAAATCTTCCACCGTTTGGGAAGCTACACTATCCTTGGGTGACATAGGCTACTTTTTATCCCTTTATTCCTACGGGAACGGGAACTACGCGGGTGAAACTGCGTGACGTCTACTAGTTCACCATAATTTATCTGAAGGCAAACAATCAAGGCGTATCATTCAAGCAATAACACGCATTATGTATGAAGTCGTTCGGCGTGTAAAAACAAACACATATGCAACAATAGGTACGTTACATATAAAAACGACAACAAGTCATCATGCAATCCACAATGCACTTGTTATAATATGTATTGTTGCAGTCAATATTCTTTTGAGGTGACCTTGTATGTTGGTGGCTCAGTGGAGACGGCGTTACGATGTAGGTGGCAGGTCGTACATGATTCGAAACCAGACAGCAACTGTACAAACTCTCAAAATAGTGAAGGAAATCATCGTGAGGAAACCGGCATGTCCTAAAACCCAAAATTTGTAGACATGTGACAGCCATCAAGCCAAGCCGTAGTGGATTACGGCTCACCCCTTTCAGAAGGAGAAGCCGTGTGTCCCAGCAGTCGGAACATCAAAAGTTGAACAGGCTTATGTATCTTTTGCAACACAGATTACTTTTTTCTTTATGGAAGATAAAAAAAAAAGTGACATAACTACGTCAAATCAACGTAGGAGTGCGCTCATATGCGTGACTACGCCGAATGCGTAGGAGTGTAAATGAGAGGTCACCCGGGAAGTTCGCAGGTCAAGTCTTATTAGATAGGGTTCAGTCATATTTGTGGCGTCTCTGATAACTGAAGATAAGTCGGTATTATTTCATGCTAGTCTCTGACGAACGGATAATTTGTCTTCTAAGTATTTTTTTGCAAAACACCGCATGATGTGTTAATATGGCACTTAGATTCTTGATAGATCGACTGACCGAGAACTATAGCAAAACATTTTTATGTACGGAGAAACAAAAACCTCGAGAAGAAGCAGCAGAAGAAGAACCTAAGAAAAAAAAAGCATTTAGAAAATAACATGATTTGCTCTCACTACTGTTTGCAAACAATACGGCCAAACGACGATTTAATATGCCTAGATTTAAACCAAATCGTAATCAACCACCTGTTTGAAGTTGAAAAGATATACCTCAACAGTCAACTTCTAAAATTATAATGTGGATACGTAGATGAATACGTATAGCAGTTCCAAGACGGAACTGAAAGACACTTGGGCCGTAGCCAGGAAAATACATAATATAGGGGAGGAGCGGAGATATAGCGCTAAACAAGTCTCTTGATTGACCTCAACTTCACAATCACGGGGCAGGATTATATCTAGGGGGGTGCATTTTCAGCTTTATGGAAAGAGCTTGTACCTAATCCACATGATCCACAACGGATGTGTTTATAGGTTTTCGTTTGTCGGTGGATTTATACAAGGAGTAACTGTTCACATACAGTAAAAAACCTAGCAATTGAGCAATTGCGAAAAGATAATACTCAGCAAGAGCGAGCGAAGCGAGCTCGAAAAATGTAGTACTACATACATTTGGTTATTTTACTTCATTAATGCAAAATTTAGAAACTTTCAACTTATACAGAATTCAGGAATTATGGGATGTATTTCACATAAAAAACAGAAGTTTCGGTAATAGACTTGAAGTTAGAACCCCCCCCCCCCCCCCCCTCCCAGCCTACGGCCCTGAAACAGACACAATACCAAACCATCCTCATTACGTGTCTCTTCACAGAAATGTCTAGATACACTATCAGTGTAAAGAATTTTGTAATTGGAAAAGCTTGTTAGAAAGATTATGCAACTGATTACCTCAACCCTACCTTCTTTCCTTGTTTTAATGGATTAGTGATGTTAAACGAGTGTTATCGTGATTTTTGACGCTTTGCAGTTTTGATTTACGTGCTCGAAGGAAAGTTTTCGTGCAGGCAACTTGCATATTAGAAAGTTGGGTGCAAGTTGCGTGCTTGTCAAACTTATTCGCCCGACCCGAGTATCGAACCCAGGACCTCATCCTCAGCAATCGCGATTGAGACCACTAAATCAACAAGGCTATCACTCTGCAACATAAATAAAAACAACTTCTATTCTTCTGAAAGGTGATCTCAACCTTCCCTATGAGCGACATTAATTTCACCTTGTGCGGTAACGATGCGATGATTGTTGATCATTAAACTAAATGCTCTGCATAATTATATTATGTACGAGTTACATACTCGTACATAATATAATTAACAACTTGCACGGTGCGTTCGAGATGCAGGTCTTCGTTTCCACAGAAGAGCCTAAGACCTTAAGGCCGAGTGGAGTGAACCAATTCGAATGGTAGATGTTGGATGGTTAAGAGTGGCCGAGTATCGTGACCAGCATAATTACCCCAAAATGTCCCCACTGCTGGGGCAGAGACCTCCTCTCTATGTGTGATGATCTTGTAGCAATACTACAAAAAGTACTACAGCAACATAGACCAAAAAGTACTACAACGCCATCTATGACACAGATGATGAACTAACAGCAAAACACGTCAGAAATCCTATTCTATGGGGGATGAAGAGCTTTACACCCTGTTCTTCGTTTCCCCAAAATCTCTTTCTATGTGTGTGGGCTGTAATCGACCACGCGGTCCGCGAAGGGTCCGCGCGGTTGGTTGATGTCACATTATTCAAAATTCAAAGTTCAAATATGTACGTGTATTTCACGGTTTTGACAGCTATGGTAATAAAATAAAATAAAACAACGTAATGCACCTGTCGGGAATATCCTGGTTGAGGCTGGCTGGGCTGGCACAAGAACGTGGCGCTTGGCACAAGCAAAGAGAGGCCTATAACCAGCAGTAGGTGAAGTCGAGCTGTGGACGATGATGATGATGAATGCACCTGTCTGGGTTCGAAGTTCGAACCCTGGATCTACAAACTCGTTTAAGTCGGAGCTGTTACCACAGCACAGGGCACCATTGCTGTTATTGTTATATTTATTTATTCATTTATTTTAGTACAGTATTTAAAACCATTAACACTAAATTAAATACCTAATCCTTTTACTTGTCTTCTCGCAGAACCACAACCATTCCAATAATATCGTCTTCCATTCATCAGCAAACAAGTCCAATCCAGGGTAGGTCTCCACGAGAGCGTTGAGGTTCGTAAGCATACGTGGTACAGGCGAAGTGGATCGAGCTACAGTGCGACTAAATGGAACATTAAACAATTTATGTTTCCTAGAGCGAATGTAATTATTTGGAACAAATAATTGACAGCTCAGCATGTAATTCCGAGGCGTTGGTATAATGAGCTATTGCCATCAGAGGAATAACAATAGCTCATGAAGGTAATATTGATGGAGTTTGTGATTGCTCAATGGATATAGTACCTAAGTTAAAGCAAACAACAGTTTAAAATCGCAGTGATTGACTGATATCTATCTGAAGGGTACGATAGCAAAATATTTACAGCATGCATTGGAAAGGTTATCTCAATCGCACCTTCGTCAATGAAATGTGGCAATTAATTTCATATTTATTAAGTTTAAATATTAATGAAGGAATTCTCGTTTGAAAACTTTTGAGGATAGTATGCTTACGGGGCGGGCCCGGTAAACACTGGTCGACTAACGAGCCAAATTCTGGGATGATTCAATTTTAATTTAGATTGTTAGACACGCTAAGAAGAATGACATAATAGTAAATAAATAATTAATGGCACTAGTTATACTGGAAGACAAGTGAAGAGGCCCCAGCAGTAGGATGGCGCAAGATAACAGTTACTGGAGTCAATACTGCTATATATATTTGATCGGAAAAACATCGAACCGCTACTTTGAAATTTTATAGGTAGATTCTCACCCACTTGGTAGGTACTCGTATTTTTGTTTTAAACCAAGGATTAGGTAAACTTCCCGGAAGAACATTGAGGAAAAAGGTATCAAAATCGATCCATTAGTTTTGTGGTTTAACTTATTTCATTACCAACACATAGAAAGACATTCTACAAAGGTACATACACATGTTATATATGTATGGTACGTAGTGATAGGCGACAGCTCTTCAATAATTATAAGAATTATCAGTTTGATAGGATTAGTGCTGTATTAGTCAATAAATGTTATCAATTTAGATAATCTCCTGAATGAAAAGCCAAAATGTTTTATTGCCTTTTACCACGAACTAACCGGGTGCTCCAACCTACGTAAATTTGAACTTCGCGTTTTTTTTTTTTCGGATGGGAAATTATCAAATGACTCCTCCTGCTCTGGGCGGAGCAGGAGGGAGTGTCATACTTTTACTGACTAGAACCCATCCATGTTCTCCTTCATCGCCCTTTGTGTTCCGGGGCCACGGTATCTCTTTCGAACAGTCCCGCAGCCCCGGCAGGCATCGGTCCTTGAGGACCCCTTCCTTTTGCTCTCTTTGAGGCGCGTGTGAAACACGAACGCGCCGTCGACACGGCTTGTCGTCATGAGACGGACGGACGGCGAGCTAGCTCATAGCTCTCCGTCAACAGGCCCGCGCCTACGGTGGCCAGGGGCCACCACGTGGCCCCTGACGCCCGGGGCGTCTCCTGCGGCGGCCGAGACGTGAGGTTCTCTCCCTCTCACGTTCCGCCACCTCTTTCTCTGAAATTACTGCTTCGCAGAAGGAGGTGACAGCGTCCCATTCCGTCTCGCTCCGGACCATGGATTGAACCAGGGCCGGACGCGAGAGGTCGCTGCCGCCGATCGCCGCTACGAGGACACGGCGGTGCTCGGCCCACGCGGGGCACACCTCCACCGTGTGCTCCCGAAACAAATGTGTCCGGTGAGGACCTGCTTCAGGCGGAAGGTGACGCCGTGGACGGGGACGCGGCGTGGCGTCTCTCAAGCCACTCCTCAAAGAGGGGACTTATCGCCACTATTGTGGCGTGTCCTGCACGGGGTTGCGATAGTCGCTCTCTCTTTGTCGCCATGAGATCCTCGCGGGCTACCCTGGCGCTTTTACCTTAAAATCTTCGTATTGAATGACGAAAAATGTATAAGAGTGTAACATATTATGTATAATTACGAAGATCACCCCAATGGACACCATCTAAAGAACTGCCCCACACTCAGAATTTCTCCTGACCATTTACAAAAACACGCTTCAAAGGGCTCTTGGCTAAACAATCTTAACGTATGAATCTATATTCATGGTTCAATAAGGAACGCTCAGACCCCTTGGTGCACGTGAACCCGTTGGTCCATACTGTCATTCGTAGATCTTTGGCATTCGTTACGGGTAGTCCGAACTTCCGAAGCCTGAGTCTGAGAACCAGTCTTAACAAATGATATATTGTTAACAGTAAATGGGCTGAAGCGTTTGTGAGATAGGCAGTCGCATCCAGTTACGCTGGAAGCCGATTAGCCGATCCCAACGTCGCGCGTCGTTGGGAAAAATCAGCAAGATGATGAGGTTTGGTCGTGCCGGTATCGAACCTGAACCCGCGACACGCAGGCAAAGTAGCGCAGCCGTCAAAAGCTACTGAGCACGCGTGCCGTTAAAATAAACATTACATATTTTACTCTTAAAATACTCAAGAATTAGTAATGGTTTTCAGAAATAGCATTGATGTTAGGGAGAATTCTTTTATGCAGGAAAAAAGAGGTTTTAATCAGAATCAAGATCGATAAAAATAAACTGAATGTCCACTTATCGAGGAACGTGAATGTAAGAAAACATAGATTTCAGTATTGTTGTACCAAGTTGAATTGAGTTCTATAATAGTTGTAGGTAATAGTAATTGTTCTTATCACGTACTTATTCAAGAAGTCTTCCGACATAAATAAAATGTCTATCAGACCATCCGGTTGTGAAAAAAAAAAGTACACGTTTTCAGAGTATCGCTCCGTTGTACCATAAAACCGATCTAAACTAGTAATTTATTAAACGCGGAATAAATTCATTGCAATGAAAACAGCAATAACCTTTTTAATTAAAACCTATTTGGTCTGGAACATCATGAATACCGCTCTATTTTTTAATCTAGACAACACTGGTTTTAAAAAAAAGAACTCACAATTTTTTTTTACAGTATGGCACGGCAAAGGAACACACGCGAGCCGGAGAACGGCAGTGAGGTCACTGCGGAGAGTTCTTATCAAATTGTACACTATGTTAAAGCGGCAGTATATTGAGTATACGATACAATGTATGACGTGGGCGTACTGTTTACAGCCGGGCTGCGCACGTGTTCTAGACTCGTGGCTGAATTACTGGCGTGTCGAGTTGACTGTGAAATCTCGGCTTTTTGAGTCTTCGAACCAAAACAAGTTTTCTTAAACTCCTAAAGCACAGAATTGCTAATTTGAAACGCTATACTTCCAAAGTTAGTTACTTTTGTTAAATGGGTCTACTGCCAAAGTTATGTTGAAAATCTCGTTGACGCTTTGTAGGATTCTCACGATCGGTTACCAAATCTTTCGAAACATATTGCCCTTTTGATTTTGCGTCGATTAACATTGAATATCAGGCGGTTGGAAGACAACGAAGCTGAAAGCCGAGTCAGAGGGTGCTGGACACTGCAATCTCGGTGTGAATTGAGTCTGCGTATACAGTATACCTCATGAGTGTCTCTCGCGCTACAGACAGTCTTTGAGCGTAACATAAGCTCGGTATGTTCCGCGGAGTACTATTACAAGCAGATTACATTATCAGCACTTGTATCAACTCGTTGAGCTGTTGTTTTTTGTAATACTGACACTCTCATTTCATAGTATGATTGATTTGTTTTAAATTTTGTTGTTTAAAAGTGTAATTTAATCGTCAGTTGCATTGACACGTCTTTGGTTGTGGGTACATTTGTTGATATACTTAGTATTATTATTTTTAAAGACTCATAGGCTGGATGCGGCAACCGCAAGATTTTCTCTCATCATCAAGTCTTCACGAAACGGCGGATGGACTGCGTGTCTGTGTGAAGGTGGATATGGCAGGAAAGGAGGTGTCTGATGACATGACGTGTAATAGTGAAGTATGGAAGAAAAAGACATGACGTGTAATAGAGAAGTTGCGCCGACCGACAAATTAATTGGGATAACTGCAGGAGAATGACGATCATCAAGAGATCACCCACGCAATGGGTTCCTGAAGATACGACGAGGCCTGTGCAGAAGTGACGCGACGATTTAAACGGTCACCATTAAGGCTGATTCGAAAAGGCGGCGCGGGTATTAAGTATTTGGATGGAGTCGGGGGAAGTCATTTTCCAGCACCCCAGCAAAAAGTGACGAGGAGGAACACCGTGTGGTTTTAGTCAGTAGGAGTCTGACACACCCCTCCGCCGTCCCCACGGCCACGGCGGACATCCATTGAGATTTTCCCCTCGTGTTTTGAGAAAATATGTACCCACCTATGTTCTCAAAACACGAGGAGAATATCAACCTCGCGTTTACACGCCTGTATATTTCTGTTCAAACTATATGGTTCGAAACGGCGGCGCAGGAAAGAATGGAGAGTATAGTTCTGTTCAAACTTTATCACTATAAAGTTTGAACAGAACTGAACGGTGACCGTCTACGCATTATACAGTATGACGATGCGTCCCATGCGCCCCGCTGATACTTACCAAAAATTGTGGTCTGTCAGCTTCACGTTAGATGGTTCGAGTGTCGAACTATATGGTTCGAAAGGGCGGCGCAGGAAAGAAAGGAGATTCTGTTCAAACTTTAAGTCGGCTCGGAAGATAGCTGCGAGTGACGGTCAGTGCAGGTATAAAGGTGAACGCAGATTTAGCCGCACCGCAGTCGCCGCATTCGATTTCTGAGTAAGCCTGGAGGCGATAGTCCTCGCGCGCCTACATGAATGGCGCGCGGAGGCGCTACGCCAGGTGGAAACTCCGCTGCCGCGGCAAATTGTCGCTCAGCGGACAGACTTCCGGCGGGATCTCATGGCGATATGGAGAGAGCGACTATCGTAACCCCGTGCAGGGCACGCCACAATAGTGGCGATAAGTCCCCTCTTTGAGGAGTGGCTTGAGAGACGCCACGGCGTCCTTACCTTCCGCCTGACGCAGGTCCTCACCGGACACGGTTGTTTCGGGAGGTTCCTGCACCGAATCGGGCGGGAGGCGTGTCGTCCCGGGTGTTTCCACTGCGAGGATCGACTGAAGGACGCGATGGACGACTGGACGACGTGTCCTCGAAGCGGCGATCGGCGGCGGCGACCTCAGAGGGAGAGAACCTCACGTCCCAGCCGCCGCGGGAGACGCGGGAGGGCGTCGGGGGCCACGCCACCGTAGGCGCGGGCCTGTGGACGGTGGGCTATGGGCTAGCTCGCCGTGCGTCCGTCTCATGACGACAGGCCGTGTCGACGGCGCGTTCGTGTTCCAAGCGCGCCTTAAAGAGAGTCAGCAATAGGAAGCGGTCCGCAAGGACCGATGCCTGCCGGGGTTGCGGGACTGTTCGAAACAGATACCGTGACCCTAGAACACAAAGGGCGATGAAGGAACATGGATGGGTTTTAGTCAGTAAAAGTCTGACACTCCCTCCTACTCCGCCCAGAGCGGGAGAAGTCATTTGATGATTTCCGATCCGAAAAAAAAGGTCTGAGTAAGCCAAATCTTGTTAAAATTACTTTTGCAGGAAGTAAAACTTGGAAGAATATTAATGCTATTTCCTCTACTTGTATTTTGCATATTTATGCAAATGATGCTTTCTGAAAACCTGAAGAAGAGCCTTTGGATCAGATCATTGTGGCCTTCTGACAGAGACAACATTATCCAAATGAGTGATGATGTGATTATGAGTGAGTGCACAACAGAGTCATCTCTCCTTCAGCAGCCAGTGTTTCTGGCTAGACTCCACTAGCCAGAAACCCAGAATCTGAGGAATATGTTATAATAAAAGATATTTTTCAAGCTAGAGCATGCAACTTCATAGTCAGAGGAGGGCAGAAGACTTTGACCAACACAACAACAATTGATATGGTTTTATAATTATTACAGCTACAGCACTTCAGAATCATAGAGCCTTTATTGGGCTTGGAGCCTGTATGGTCATAACTTATGCCAACATCATTGGGTCAGTAGTATTTATAGATTTATTGTATAGCCAGGTAACCTTGTACATATACAAACTGTTTCCAGCCAGTAGGAGATGCGATTTTGTTTGCATGCGCTGTGTGTATGTCTGGCCTTGTGTATAAGAGCCCTAAGACCTACATGCCCCTTACGTTTTAGAATATTGCATGAGCTGTATTTAATGATAGGTATCTATATGATACAATAAATAGTGGCGAGCTAGTGGTTTAATTCTGGCTAAAAATAATATTATTATTTTAGAATACTACAACTAACAACATTAAATATATTGGAACCATTACAAATTAATTCTTTTGGTAACGAACAGAATAATAAATAATGAAGAACTTACACATTTTCGGTGGGTTTCATTTTACACAGCTGGTATAACACGAGATGGGAACAATTCAAGGTCTGTTTATACAATATTCGCCGCCCATTACGTTGAAACACTATTAGTTAACATCTTTGTTTACTTGCTCGATTTCCTGAGTAAGTTTATTTCTGCTTGGAATTGAAATTAAAATTCTAGTGCAGACTATATTTGTATTTTTTGGAAAATGATCTTGCGTTTGTAGTGATGCGAATACAATTATTGGCATTCAATAATTAGTCATTAAATTAATCACTGTTTTTTTATTATATTTCCGGAATTCTTAGGCGGAGGAACTTCGTCATGTCAAAATCAAAATATTCGCAAATCAAAATCAATGTCAAATTGAAGTTACATTCAAAAACTCATTTTATTTTATCATTTTCAAAAGCAATAATTCATTTCAATAATTAATTCAATTCAGTTTCCATTCCATACATTCTTTTCTAATAATCTATTTAAAAACAATCAAAGAAGCTAGGCTCTTTTTTCTCACCAGATGAATTAAAAAACTGTCAGATTTACCCAAAGGCTAATAGAACGTGGTAGAAATTGAGTTTTCGAACGGTTGTTGAAACGACATTTTGTCCTAAGTTCAGGAATGGGAGAATCAATAAATGTAAGCCTAAATTAGACTTTTATTTAATTTTTTAGATATAACTGAGGCGTAGAACAGTTTTAGCTCAACAATAATTTAATAACACTACCATCAACAACATCAAACATTTAATTAAATTTATTAGAAACTAGTGCAATCAATCAAAATGCGGAAATCCCAATTATATTATAAACAAATCCAATTCAAAAGTTTGAATAGTTTCTGAACAAATTACCAATTATTGCCTAACTGAAAAATTATCATAATCATGGGTATGACGAAATGAGACAGAAAAAGCGTGACGCTAGGAAACGGAAATTTAGTAAAGTTAGTTTTAATGGTGCCGATTCCCTTGTTTACAAACTAAACCAAATTTAAGTTCAGTGTATCTTTTTCTTTCTATTTCATTAAGAAAAGGACAGAAGATAAATTTTAGTTACGTTCTGTCAAATTAATCAGCGCCATACAACTTTTAGACGCGATTAAAAAGTTGACTACTAAAATTACATCAAATTACGTCAGGTGCTGACTAATTTGACAGGATTAAACTAATTTTATCTTCTGTCCTTTTCATAATGAAATAGAAAGAAAAAGATGCATTCAACTTAAATTTAGTTTAGTTTGTGAACAAGGGAATCGGCACCAATAGCTAATTTATCTAGAAAACTATTGAAATGCACAAAATAAAACTAGAAAAATAAAGAGCGTCTTATGTCATGGAAATAAGCCCGCTTTTAGAGTGAAATCAGTAGATTTTGGAAAATAAAGGACTGGAAATAAAGTCTCACTGCTTTCGACTCGACAATAATTTTCCCTTTTATTTGTTTTATCATTGCACTGTATATGCATGTCATGACGTTTTCTTATTTAGTTTTGCTAGCCGTCTTGACTGCTATTAATGTTCACCTATTTCCATTCAAAATAACTTTCATTTAGATTACCAGCTTTTTTGTTTCCTACAAGCAGATTTTAGTTTGTAAGCTGACAACACTACGTGGCTATCTCTTTCTCTCCCGTATAGTTCTCAAGGTAGCCGTCCTTACGAAATTTTGGATTATTTTAATGTATTTATGCGTTTTGTATGACAAATAAATAGTGTTTCTATTTCTATATTAATCACGTAATATATTTAGGACAATATTACATTGTTAACGGTAAAGATTACTTAGATATTTTGTGGTGACAAATCCGTTCCCTCGGTGTCCAACGTTGTTTTGGTTTCTAAAAGTGCTACTTTGATAGGATTACTAATAAAATAATACAAAACGCCTAAATGCAAGGTGTATGTGGTATTGTGGCTGAGTTATGAAGTGAAAGTTGGAATTTTGAAGTTAAAATCGTGAAGTAAAGTTTCCTAACCTAAAAGTTTGGAGTGGTGTTCTGTATTGGTGTTTGTACTTTGCAGATGAGTACTAAGATCATCAAAGCCAGCGCGGCCGAGCCCGATGTCTTCGAGACGTCGATCTCACAGGCCCTGGTCGAGTTGGAGACCAACTCGGACCTGAAAGCGCAACTTAGGGAGCTGTACATTACTAAGGCTAAGGAAATCGAACTGCACAATAAGAAGGTGAGAGGAACTAACTTTGATGCTTTCTAGAGTAATTGATTTCATACTTTTTCTATGGATTATCCACGTAAAACTAGCGTTTTGGATCAGAATGTCTAAATTGCCCATGTGTATTTTGAATGACACGTCCAGCCTGGTTAACCTGCTATACAACAAAAAAACCTAAGCTTCGGTCCTATTGAAAATTGCCCAGGTAGTTAGGCATAACTGCAGTAATAGTTTCCAACAGTAAATCAACACAAAGACATCCACACAGGCATACTAATTTGTCTTATTTCTCTATTATTTAATGAGTGTACTTGGTACAACTGAGCTTCTATTACAGTAAATACTGTATTGACTGACCTGTGTGATGTTCATTGTCAGTTTCTTAATTACTTTCATGATAAGGGATACACACTACTCCAAAATATTCCTTGACTTCAATAAATATTTTTTTAACAGGTCATTTTTACAAAGTATTATAATTACTACATCTCTATGAAGGTATATGAAGCTATTACCTTAAGCAAAAACCAATTAGAAAAACATGGGCAGTCTGCTTCGAAAAAAGCTCATTACATCAAATTACGATACTCCTTCAATATTTCTCAAATCGAAATTTCCTTTTTCAGTCAATCATTATCTACGTGCCCATGCCCAAGCTGAAGGCATTCCAGAAGATCCAGATCAGGCTGGTGCGTGAATTGGAAAAGAAATTCAGTGGTAAACATGTTGTGTTCGTCGGAGACCGCAAGATTCTGCCCAAGCCCAGCCACAAGACACGCGTCGCCAACAAACAGAAGAGGCCCAGATCTAGGTAAATAGTGATATAGTTATGTGCCCAACTTAAGAGTCATGACCAAGAGAAATGATTGATGTACTATGTAAAAGATCACTGCAGACCCACCATACCCCTGGTGGTAGGATGGGTTTTTTAAAGTTAAACGATACCACCAGGTAATATTGTTGTAACACTAGTTAAAACCACTTCTGACAACAATTTTAATTAATCATTTTATTAGAACCTGCTACGACTCCATGACGCTTTGCTCGCATATAAAATAACACTCTGACTTCTGTCCCCGAAGTTCGGGGACAGAAGTCCTTCGTCCTTCGTCGGCCTACGGCCCGGTGGCCATTCCACCCATATTAAAAAAAAAAATCTTTAAAAAACCCACCATACCACCAGGGGTATGGTGGGTCCGAACCCTAAAAGATGATACATTTAAATAGGGGGTCTACTTTTGTGATGACTAATAGCATGTCTTCTTCCAAGGCAGGAGAATGAGGATGTGCCAAGCCTAAAAAAATATTTAATAGCTGGAACTTTAACATAGCTAATTATGGCCTAGGAGTGCAGATTAAAATTAAGTATTATAAAACTTTACATCACATGTCCAACCTAAACTGGGCCCCATGGTAGATTGTGGCCCCCCCCACAAAGGGAGGAGACGAGACTTGTGCTCAGGCCCCAGCCATGGGAATACACAATATGTGTTTATTCATAAAATATGAACACAGCTTTCAATTTGCTTCAGGCCATGCATATAATTGAATTGTCTGTGTACATGCAGACAATATCTGAGATTTATATGCATAGTTGGAGTTACAGACACCAGCCGAGAGTACAATGCACACACAATGACTTCATAGTAAAATTTGGCACTAGTTTTTTTCTATAGCCTATATTGTCCCACTTCTGGACAAAGGCCTTCCAATTTTCTCTTGTAAGCAACAAGAGAAGATTGGACAGAATAGCCGCAGAAAAGCATTCTGCGGCTATTCTGTCACAAATGCTTCTAAGTCGTCCCGCCAGCGTGTTCTAGACCTCTCGGCGACAACGCCCGTCTTCTGGCGCCCATTGCGTGACGACACTGGCCCATCGGTCCCGATGCATTCTACAGACATGGACCACCCAATCCCACTACAACCCAGAAGCCTTATTGCCCACTTCAGCAGTTCCAGTTTTTAGCATATTGTGGTATAGCAAATTCTGACGCACCTGCACTAGTATAATTTGTCAATATAGTCCTACCTCAAGTCCTCAACCTATTTATAGAATAATTCAAGTCCATCACTGTCCCACTATAGGGCCAATTGTCTTGTGTGTAACTTTCGTCATGTGGATTGTATTACCATTTTCTTAATTCACCTGTCTTCTTGTTTCCAGGACACTGACCTCAGTATACGACGCCATCTTGGAGGACCTCGTCTTCCCTGCAGAGATTGTGGGCAAGCGTATCCGGATCAAGCTGGACGGCTCCCAGCTCATCAAGGTGCACCTCGACAAGAACCAGCAGACCACTATTGAACACAAGGTAAGCCTATGGAATACTTGGGTAACCCAGGTACTCTCCGCGAGATTGTCATCAACATCAAGGCGCTGCTGGCCTTTCTCGGGGAGTTAGGGTGGATCGAATAAATTTCCCACCCATACGCAAAATACGCGCTTTGACGTGGAGTTGCGGACACCAGCCCGCTATACAATACAAGCCTATGGAAATAATTGTTTTGGCCTGCATTAAGGTTGGTATTTATCCCACAGGAACATATTGCTGGGATAAAAACCATCTTTCGTCCTTGGTTTACCTGTGTGCAAAATTTCATCAAAATCTGGAAATGCAGTGAAAATAAGAAGTGTCTTTAGCAGTAAAAAGCCACTTGCCAGTCATTTTATTTAATCCCAATTAATAACTATTACATGAAAAAGTAATTCAATGGGAATCAATACAACACATTGATGATTTAAATGATTATAAAGCCTTATTTGTTACGGTCGCGAATCATATTTCAATCAACATACAACACTGGCCTACAAATTGCAAAAAACTTAAGACAATTTGAATTACGTGGGCTACCCTGGTGCTTGTAACTTTATTCTGGCCATTAGCATCCATAGTTTACTGACTCTTCCCATACTTATCCAGTGTTATCATTGTTCTCAGGTGGACACCTTCCAGTCGGTATACAAGAAGCTGACGGGGCGCGAAGTTACCTTTGAATTCCCCGAACCCTACTTGTAAACTTAGGAATATGACTTTACAATAAACCTAAAAAGTATATGAGACTTTTCTTAACAGTGTCTCACACTGGCAAAACATTGACGAAAAAACTTGTTGAAATCGCTATTCTTCTCTACTCATAGTTGAAATCTTTATCACGTTTTTATGTGAAAGTTGCGCTTGTACGAATGCAGTGTAAAGTATTATGGGCGTGACAGTTTCTAAAACTTGTTATAATTACAGCTAGGTTCTGCACGACCTTTCGTAAGATTTGGGTCTGAACTGGAAGTAATTTTTTTTGCGGCCAGGTGGTCATTGTAGTAGGCACTTTAGGCAAACAGACCTGGTGGACCAGAATATGGTGAAAGAAGTACGCCCTGCCCCACGCGGACTGCATAAGCCGAGTGTTTATTGAAAAATAGGATAAGGATAATATTACAGGGCGCCCGGATCATACTGATACCCGTACAAGTTCTAGCAAACGCCAAAACTTGATTTTGAGTGCTCATGGAGTTTCTTGCCCATTCTCCAGAGATCTACGCTTTGAATTGGCAACTGTTCTACGACCCTTCCACTGTTATTAAGGTTTGCGGCTAGACTAGTGAGCTACCATCGCTAGAAAGACGATTAAGCTATAGAGACGGATTAGCTTGGCTTACGACTCCCGCAAAAAGTGGCAGTGGCAATTTTGTTCAGCGATTTGCTCCCCGCTTTCTCTATGGCAGTGGTTCCCAACCTTTCTTTGACCCAGACCACTGGACCACTTAGGTGTCTTTATTGTTAGCAGGGGTCCTAGATAAACATGGACACCGACAGGATTACATCTAGAGGGGTGAATCTTTAACTCACACAATGCAACAATTGGAAAATGGGATAAAAACTTTTACAAAATCGATCAAAAGTGAGCTCGAAAAATTTTAATCATTCATTCGGAAAAAGGAATGTTTGTAGATTCTCAAAAAATTTTAGCACCTCGCTTCTGATTAGTTCAATTAGGTTGGGTTGAGCTTGCATCTTCTGTGGAAGTTAAAAAGAACGAATAACATTAAGCCGTAATTAGACACAATTAAAAAGCCATTGTCTGCGTTCCGAAAACGGTACGCACGGGCTTGAAGCGTTAACCTTTCGCGGACCTTAATCGAGGCTCCTGCGGACCACCGGTGGTCCGCGGACCGTAGGTTGGAAACCACTGCTCTATGGCTAATCAGCTTACAAGTGTTGTAATAAAATAAAACAACATTGAAAAATGACGACTTTATTCATCAAATCAGTCCTCTGATAATTATTTTCAATTTTGATAATGATTATATTGTTATTAGAAGAGAGCTTAATAATATGATTACATATCGGTACATCGCCTACAGATCAAGCGATGGGTTTTATTGAGTCCTAAAATTATCTTGGTAAGTATCATTTTGCCATAACATTGGCACAAACTTGTCTAAACTTATTCGGAATTTGAATATTAATAATAGCACAATAGAAACTGGTGTCAGAAAATGCAAAAGACTTCTAAGTTGGATCGTTCAGAAAATGAATGTCCCGCTTACCCAATTACTTAATATTATGAGACAAAAATAGATTTTAGTTTTCTATACAAAGATGAAATCAATATTTTGATACATTCAATAATAATAAGTATTGCCAAAAAAATTTGACACGGCAATTTAATAAGGATGTGATATAATATGTGCTTGACTATTACAAAATTATTAATGGTAGGCACACATAAGTAAATAAATAAAATATTGGTTAAATTAGAAGTGTTTGGCCGTCACTTTGTCTGAATTTAGGACGTGGATAGCTTATGGCATTCTTTCCTAATTACACAAAAAGGTATATCAAATAATAATAGACAAATTATTGCACCTACACCATTCCTTTTAAACCGAAGAAAAGAAAAACCATTCCATTTTGAGACAATAATTTAAAATGCATAGAATTATATTATACCTACTAATAGTAGGTACGGGAGGTAGCGTTAATCTTCAAGTTATCTAATACTGGTTGAAAATCATATCTAATAATAGTTTAACCATAGCACAGATGGGATCTGCAGGTCAGCTGCTCCAGAAATCAGGGAAGCTAAAAGTCCGCGAGCAATACTGCTGGGCTTAAAGTTTCGATGCCCAGATAACCCATTTCCGCCAGGGATTTGTTAGCTACTAAATAGAAATGATATTCATTCGGTATAAAATTGCACGCTACCTTCCGTAACATAACTACCTTGACTTATTTACTAATACATATAAAATTTTAAATCACTACAAAGGTTTTTCCAAAGCGACCACCACTACAAACCGTAGCGGCAAAGTTGTGGTCGCTTTCATCCCAAGACAAGCTCCATAAAGGCCATTCTACAAAACATCATCACAAACTTTCAAACATCACTTTGGAATGAATAACTGAATCGAGAAACTTTGGAAAGGTACAAATACGTAACACATTTAATCATAGACAAAGTCAAAATCACCAAACCAGTTTTGAAAACCGTACTTGGAAAATTAGTTATAATTTCTGCAGATTTCAGCTTTCTTCCAATTCATACCTACGAGTACTTATACAATCTGGTTTCTTCTCAAATGCTACTAAAATTAAATCACCATATCTTTCGTCTGACTGTAAAAGCCCTAACACACTAGCGGATTCAAAGCGGAGCGGGCGCGAAGCGAATTCGTTGCGGGCGCGAAACGAATTCGCTGCGCATTCGCATCGCAACGCAAACTCAATATTCAACGCTAGGCTCTGCAGCCTAAAGTTGAAAATTTAGTGCACTTTCACGCTGCTATTAGCGGCGAATTCATTGCGCATCCGCGGCGAATTCGTTGCGCATCCGCGGCGAATTCGCTGCTTATCCGCAACGAATTCGCTGCGCGCCCGCTCCGCTTTAAATCCGCTAGTGTGATAAGGCTCTAAAATATGACAGCACATTCTCCTGTTAAAAAAAAAACTTAGGAGCTCTATTATACTGGTCGCTGTCAATTTAATTTCAATTTTAGCAGAGTGACGCATCAATATTAAGGTGAAAGCACTAGGGCAGCCCGCAAAATTAAAATTTTCTTACGTTTTGAATGACTATTTCATGAAAATGACATTTTCACACCACCTGCTCGAAAATCTCAAATTATATGTCAAGCAACCAACCTAAAGTGAGTCATTAGTGGCCGGGGGCACAGCCGGTCAATAATGTTGTACTGGATTTCATTATGACCCGCTGGTCAATAATGTGATTTGAATTTGGAATCTCACATGCTCAGCTAAATTGGCAGTATAGTACTAACAAACACCCTTTGTTGCCAGAAAGAGGAAAGCTATTCTCGATACCCTTACTACGCGTGGATGATATTCTCGATTTCCTACAAAATCATAACGGCTGCTTCTTCATATCGTTGCCATCGCTTCGCTCGTGAGTTAAACTCTTAACTCCCGAGCGCATCATTGCGCTCGAGATTCAATATGACGCCCGTGACATAAGACACAACTTTAGCCCCTCGGTGCATAATCTACTATTATGGAATTAAATGAACTTGGAGGATCGTATTGATGACTTTAATGAATGTAACCCTGTAGTTATATTTGTTACGGTCGGTCGGATTGTTTTAATCAACATACAGCCTGACACTGACCTGAAAATTGCATAAAACGTAAGAAATTTTGAATTTCGCGGGTTACCCTGGTGCTTTCACCTTAAGCTATGTTGCGTTCGGCTGTTTTATTTTGCTTCTGAAGACAGCACAGTACAGCGCTGCGTAATATAGCTTACTAGCCTAAAGCCGCGGCTTCACTTGCGTTATGGGCGAAAATGTAAATTTTCTCCTTATAACGCAAGTGAAGCCGCAAGTATGTAGCTCCGTATTAGTGAAAGAATTTTCGGAATCGGATCAGTAGTTCCGACAACCACATCCAACCTACAAACTTTACGTCTTGATAAATCACTCTTACCCTTTATTTTTTTCCAATACATAATAAAAATACCGTGTGGACATTCTTGAAAACTTACGCTTTCGTAATGTGGCCTTTTAGGACTTTTTGAGTCGAAAAGTTGTGAATTTCATTTTACAAACCTCCATACAGAATTGTATTATGAATTCAAAAATGGAGGTACTGATGATTAATATCATTGTCTATTTCAAGTCTTTTTCCGAAATATCAAACTACAAAAAATGTCCAGTCAAACTGGGCCAAGGCCGACACAGCACACATTCTTACAGTCTTTTCTTTGAAAAGAAAGTTTTCTTTCTTTTCTTTTTTTAAAATTCCCACTCCAAGTGAAAGTTGACAGTCGAGTATTATTTTGGCACCCTGGCTTTTGGGTGGTATTATAAATACGTTGTACTTACTACGTTTATTCTCCTTTAGCAGAATGTGTCAATTTATTTTTAAGATCGTGAGTGCCCTCTCGTTACACAATTCATCACTCACTCATATTGACTTTTTTTTTCAGCAAGTAACAACAAAAGTATCGTTGGTACCACAAATGTGCTAACATTACCAGTTCTTTTTTAAATGAACTTTTGAGTAATCTTCGCGTTCGCAATTCAAAATTTCAAGACAGAATAGATTAAGCATTAAAAAGTTTCTATACCACCGAAAGTTAAGAAGTATGTCTAACCCCAGGGTTAAGTTCAGCACTAGCCTTTCTTAGCCTATCACTTTCCATCTGTGGATTATTAGGATTAACCAGCTTGATATAGTTGACAGGTACTAGACCTGCGGTGGTTCCATCCATGGTAGCCATCAGCCATCCTGAGTTCCACAGCTGGGGCTGCAGATGAGCAGGGGCTACATTCACGACCTGCTTCTCCTGGAAGGACATCTCCTGGGGTGAGGTAGCGGTGAAGTTGAACTTGGTGATGGCTGGTAATGGGTCCTGCCATGTCCTAGGATCTTGTACTGCAAGAAAGAGAGAACAATTGGTGATTTTTCGGAAAAGGGTAAGGAGCGAAAGAGATAGGGATATTTCTCTTTTTCGACTTAGCCAAATTTTCACAGGAATACTGACCCCAGAAACAAAGATGTCAAATGAGCAGCATGAAAGGATGGATAGATTGTGAATATTTTATTAAATAATTTGGTACAAGAATCTTTTGGTGCTCGTGACGTAGACAGGGGCTGGTAATTTTTTTTTTAATGTTTTGAAAACAGAACACGGCGGCTTTAGTTTCGATTTCCGATAAATGTCAAATCATCAACGTCAATACACAAGTGAGATTTAAATATATTAAATCAATCGGGAAGATTATCTTAGACGGTTTATAAAGATATCGTAAGATACGTGTTGTTTAGAAACGTAATTTATTTATCTTAACATCTTTAATCTTGGAGTTTGTATAAGTAAGTATACAGGTTCCCGGTACGTACAAATCGGAACGGATCGGTGCGGATAAAATAGTCCCACACTTTCTGTATAGGCTCACACATAAAATATGTATAGGTACGCGACAAAAACAGTGAAAGGGCTTTGAATTGAATGGCCGGCCTAACATCTGCCTTTATAATTTTTTTGCAAAGTTGCGGCTACGCATAAATTCATAGTCAGTCATAAGTCCATTCACTGATGGCATCTTCAGCAACTCATCGGGGTGCAAAAACCTATAGCCCCCGCTATTTTGATTGTTATATAAAGGGTTATCATCATCATCATTTCAGCCGAAAGACGTCCACTGCTGGACATAGGCCTCCACCAAGTGTCGCCACATAGACCAGTCCCGTGCGACTCGCTTCCAGCGGATTCCCGCAACCAACCTTCACCAGGTCATCGTTCCACTTAGTGGAAGGCCTTCCAACGCAACGTCTTCTGGTTCGCGGTCGCCACTCCAGCACTTTTTGGCCCCAACGGCCATCCGTTCTGCGAGCAATGTGCCCTGCCCACTGCCACTTAAGTTTGGCAATTCTTCGGGCTATGTCGAATGGGTTATGGTGCCCTAAAATTACATTACATTTTAGGGTACCGTAACCCTTCAATTTTTTTCTTAGTTCAAGAGTATCCTTTACCCAAAACTACCGCAATTTCAAAGAACGATTAGCACTAATAGCTATTGACATATACTTACAGTTCTCCTGCATATTCATGTTCAGCCGACTCAGCATCTTGAGTACGACGTAAGGCGCGGCGGCCAGAACTCCAAAGAACATGACGACTGGCCACCCGGAGGACCTTGGGCCGTGGTGGTCAAGCGGTCCTGATTCCTGAGTTGAGGCAACGGCTTCGGCCCATGCCTGGAAAGATTGAACGGGACTGTAGTAGAATAGGTATATGAAATCTGAGATCCCGAGTACCGACCGTGTTTTATTTTTCTTCAGAACGCAAGGTTTATGAATAATCATGGAAAGACAGATAGCCTGAAATAGACGGGCTCACTGCAGTGGCGTGTCTAGGGGGGACCAACAATATGGCAAGCCCATAAGGCAAGTAGACTGTTCATTCAGGAAACCCTAACATCATGAAGAGTATCAGGTTATAAGGACAAGCCAAGCTTGTGGCTGTATGAAAGTACCGCTACTAGCTCAGTGGCAGTACCCGTGATTATCGGTCTGCAAAACTAGTGGGTTTCTATCAGGCATTTCTTAGTATTATATTAATAGGGAGTCTGGATTTATGTCCGGTTAAAAGTTGTTTTCTTCAACCGAACTCGAGGATTGGCTCGGTACCCTTTCGAGAAAAGCGTGCGTAAACGTGTTTTTTATGTTGAAATACAAAGTTTTATTAAAACAATTTCAGACCTCCAAAACTTTGGTAATAGTTCTAAAACAATCAGTCAATCACTTAAGCTTTGTAATTCGCTTAGTAGCGTAAAGACAAACGAAGCAAATAGCTCATATTCGTTATTATCTATGAAAACATGACGTAGGATTAAAAAATAACAATAAGACAGCAAAATAAATGTTATCAGTGTTTCATACGCGTGACTATAACGTAGATATGGCGCCTATTGTGATAAGTAACTAATCTATGTTAACTTATAGATTTTTGCTTGTAGCCAAGTTTCTTTTAAACGGCTACACAATCACATGACTTAAGCAGGTGATATGCTATTAAATGTCGGTCATACATCCAAAGTGGTATAGGTACTGAGACAGCCTGCATTACTAAAGCAGGCAGTCTGTGGGAAGGTCCTCAGCATACAATCTTACAGTATGGAAATTAAGGGGGGAGTTATTCTTATTCTTGATAGCACACAAAATCAAAAGATATACACACAAAATTGCAAATCCAAAGCTTATGTAAAATGGCATGGCTAGGTATCCAGCAGATGGATTTGAGAGATTAGATAGAATAGATTACACAGTGCACTTTTTTACAGAAACTGTGAATACCTCTAATCAAAACTTAAAATGTTTGCGGCTAAGAGTGATTTCGCCGGCGGCCGAGATGGGCAGACGACATTGTTGCCATCGCGTTTGGTCTGAGCCATCGTGGGAATATCCTGGATGGGGCTGCGGCTGGGAAAGAACGTGGAGCTTGGCATAAGTTAAGAGAGGCCTACACCCAGCAGTGGGTAAAGTTGGGATGTGGATGATGATGAAGAGTGATTCAAATAAGAGGTAGGCTTCGACTCACATCTTCGATACAGGTTACGTTGGAGAAGAATATACAGGGTGTAAACAACCTTATCACGAAGCCGTCAGCCAAGCATTCTGTACATCAAACTAAGTAACTTTACGCAAAAAATATTGCTGGGAAACGACTTTTTTTTTTGGGTGATAAATCATTCTTTGTGGTAGAACTCAATGTAACGTACTCAAAACATTGAGCTGATGGAGGATTGAATAGTACGGGGGCGTGGAGGTGTTTATAGTAAAAATCTTACATTAAAAAGTTGTATTCAAAAAAAAAACTTGTCAAAAAGTTGGAACTTTGACCCCCGATATCTCCGTAACTGGAAGGTTCCCAGGTATGTTGTAGAACAAAAAACACAAGGTCAGTTTGCAGACTTAGATACATCGTACATCTATTATCAAATGATAAGGGCGAGATAAAAGATAAAAAGATTGTTGAATAAAAAAATACCAATACCAACTATTTCCTGTATTTTATTTCAATATGAATGGAATTGGAAACAATAAGTATGATCTATGGATAATTGGATAGATATAATTGCATTAAATTGAGTTCAATGACTTGAACGTAATATTTTACCATTTAAGGTCTAAGATCAGAGATTCCCAAACTTTTTTTTCTGGTAGTCCACTATCAATATTTTCTGGTTTGGGTGGATCCCCTGCTGCATTCTTTTCAAGCCCGTTTCAAGCCCCCCCAAAAGGAAAGCAAGAGATTTACAATATTATTTTTTCGCGCTAACTGTTAGGATTGCATGAGGACCGCAACTCCTAGGATTATTTAGCAAAAAATCTGAAAATTAGAATCTTATACCTAGCTTCGAAATGCTTTATTTTTTAGTCTCAATACGACCATTTTCACCGAAATACCTGTTATCACCGGAACATTTGCTTTTTTTTTACTTTTTCGAGTAGCTATTATCTGCCTACATTGATAGATAAAGCCAAGCCAACATTTTTCTTCTTTAGTATCGAAACCAGATAAATTTTCGTGGACCTCCACTTACAACTTGTGAACCCCCAATTTTTTTCACGCCCACGTAGACCCCCGACGCGTCGGAGGTCCGCGTGGACACCTGGACCACTTTGGGAATCACTGGTCTGGATAAAGTACATGTATACATGTTAACCAGTATTTTACTTGTTGTTATATGTTTTGAAATGATAAATTAATGTATCAATTTACTGAGCAATAAAAAGATTACATTGACTGTGATCTGATCTCATTGGTACAATCTTTATTAATAAAAAAACAAACGCCACATGTATGACGGAGCATCACTTGAGAACGGCTCACCCGATTTGGCTGTTTTTTTTGTTGTGTTTGTAATTGTGAAAATTTTGACATTTCATCACGAAACTGCACCCGAGCAAAGCCGGGGCGGGGCACTAGTTTTAGATAAATAGAATTTTTTACCTTCTTGTGTACTTAATTGGATTATATTTATAAGTAGATACGAGTAACCTTTGGCACCATTATTTGAAATGACTGATTAAAATATATTATCAATTTAAAGATTTTGCTAATTTATTGTCACGAATTTGAACTCAAATCATATAAGTGTCTGGTTAAGGCTCTGAAGCTCTGATGTCGAGGAACGATTTTTCAAGGTCAAAGTCATTGCTAGACCTTTATGAACTTGGAGGATTGTATTGATGATTTTGATGATTATAATTGTGTAACTACATACGTCTTACAATCGCAAACAATGTTTTAATCAACATACAACCTAGCACTGGCCTGCAACTTGCAAAAAACGTAAGAAAATTTGAATTTCGCGGGCTACCCTGACGCTTTCACCTTATCAACTGACTTTGTAAAAAATTGCACTTTAATGTTTAGTACTAACCTTGAATTCATTCTCGGTCCTGATACCAATGATGACCATCAGTTTCCTGATGATCCAGTTCAGGGTCCTAATCACAGCAAATGTGGACCACACCTGCGCGAAAAGGGACTTCAATCGGCTGACGTTTTCTGCTACACCTGTTCAGATAAAAACAAACGTTTGGTTATTGAGAATACACTTTGAGAAATTGATTATTTTGGTTGTTGCCACATTTCTACACTTTTTTGCAATTAAAGCAGTCACTTTCTATTTTGACTCTAATAAAATATTTCTGGATGTTTGCTCTTAGTTTTATTGTGGAGAAGCTACCACAAAGGGGGGTGGGGCGCCTAGGGGCCAACAATATGGCAAGCCCATAAGGTAAGCAGGATGTTTAACATACAAATATACATACCTAATATAGCCCTGAAAGAGCTGGTTATAGCAAAGAATGTGCTTTCCAGCATCATGGCCACACTACCCACAGCATTCACACAACTCTGAATGGAATCAAATGCTGGGCGGGAACTCTCTTCAGCCATCTGTATGAACCTGGAAAGGAAGAGCATACCTTAGAACTTCTGGAAAGAGAGCATTGTTATTTGTGGGGAAAGCCTCGTGCATACTGAGGCCTTATTTATTTCTTTGTTGTTTAAGTTTCCGTGGCAATGCTAAACTAAAATACATTGACGGCACCATTGACTGCTTTACGTACTATCGTCCACTTTAAGGACTAAGTGCGGACCATTCACTGATGCACTGCATGTCGTGGGTTTGATTCCCGCACGTTACAAATATTTGTGTACGTGAGTTTAGATGTTTGTTAACGCACCCACGAGCTAAGACAATTTTCTAGTGAGGGGCAATGATTTTTAAAGAAAAAAAAATACTTTTCTTATGTCTACAATTGAATTGAGAAGTGATTAGTGAAAATTAACTCTGTTTCTTGTATATTTACTAGAAATGTTAGAAATCTTATAAAAAATGTGATAAATTTTAAACTCACTTTGTCTATAATTCATAAACTAAGTAACTAAGTACTAACTAACTAACTATCTCTGACCTTTATATTGTCTTTATAGTAGGTATTGAAAGTTTGATTTGATGAGGAAAATCGACAGTTCTGCCAAAGAGGATATCCACAAAACAAAAATACTTTACGAAGGTCAAACAGGAAACAAAATAATAACAGAACATTTACCTGCTATCAACATCTCCAATGCCTCCTCCGAATCGGTTGTATCCCCCATACATTCCTCCCATGCCTCCCATTCCGTAGCCTCCGTATCCACCGTAACCTCCCATTCCATAGCCTCCCATACCCATTCCCATTCCGCCCATACCCATCCCACCATAGGCTCCCATGCCATAGCCCTGGTTCTGCATCATTGGTTGCCCAAGAGCTTGGTGCAGATCAACTCTGGGCGGCAGCGGAGGGGGCACGCCACCCTGTATGCCTCCCGATAGTCCCGATGTCGCAGGCATATTGGGCATGGGCACGGGTATAAACTGGGACCCATGAGTCCCATGACCACCCAAACCCGGTGGTGCACTCACATTACTTAAGAGCGGTTGGGGGTTACCAACCCCAAAATGCATATTTGGTTCACTCATTAGTAAATGATTGTAATTCATACACTAAGATTACAAAAGACGCACTATAAAAATTTTGCAACTTGTACGTAGGTTCACTGATAAGCGATGCGCGCCATCTTATTTAGCAATTTCCCAGGAAACCTATCGTTATTGATTTTCTTTGCAGATTACGCAGCTGCGCAAAGGGCAACTGAATTTTTATTCTGCTTGTGTTTGTATGGTGGGTCCATGGTACACACAGCAGCAACTTAAATCTAAGATGACATTCCCATCTTTGACGTATTGCGACAGCTGACATAGTTCTGACGTAAAAGCAGTGTAGCCAAATGCAAAAACCCAAATATAACAACAGAGAAAATTAAAACATAATGTAACAAATATCAACGTAACGTAACGTTTGTAACGTACAATTTGGAAATTATCTTACATAATTTTGTATATCTGCGGTTACAGTAAAAATTTTAATGATGGCAATCATATGTCAGCCATAAACAAAACCGACAGAGGTATACGAGTTGTGCCTATTCAGAAAGGAAAATAATGAAAACAATACAACGCATGAAATATAACTTTTCCCTAAAAAGACATCTCTCAAATTGCATAAACGTGTAAAGAAAAAATATATAAAAAAAATAAAGCCTCTCATTGAAAGTGAAAACTGATTTGACCACTTTGCTAAATGAAATGACCTAGTTTTAAAAAAGCAACTGTTGTCTATGTTCCTAAGGGTGTCAATAATTTCGATAGTGCATACCTACTTTTGTTGTTATTGTTTTAATACGGTACTAGTTTTTCCTGAATCTTGAAGCAATAAATAGTGGGACTTTAGTTACACATTTTAAACGGTAAGTATTATTGATATGTCCAAGCATTACTTTAAAAATTTCCAAAGTTTCTACAACGAAGTGTCATTTTTTCTCAGCTAGAATTTCAATGTTTTGTATGCTTATTGGTAACAAAAGGGTTTTATTTACATGATAATACGTTAATAATGAAGTCTTCATGCCATATCGGTTAACTGTAGACGCATAAATAAGGATTTACATAGAATTCCATGGCATTGGAAAGGTGTTCCTTGCGACCGGTTTGCGGAGGCATAACATAGCGGGGTTACCGCCTAATCAGAATCAATTGCTCTGGGCTAGCAGCTGGAATGACACGAGTAATGAGCGTTCATTGCTGACGCATCGAAGCCGTCGTAATTTGCGAAGCTAGCTACAATCTATCTTGCTGAGACTAGCACTTGAAGTAAACGATTCTGAACCTGTCGTGTGCATGAAATTTTACTAATCTATCACACTCTCTGGTTGAGTAATTTAAGTTCACTTTTCCTAAACAGAAATAAAAATAAAGTTGCCATCTATTTTTACTGCTTTCCTTTAGTTAAAGTTTTGTTGATATTAACATCTCATTATAATTAGGTATTTATTATAATTTTCCTGCTTTGTAATATAGTAATAAATTTAAAATGAAAGAGAATTTTATTTAAAAAAAAAAAATCTATCTGTTCTCAGAACAAGACTACAGTCAAATTTAAAAATCTGCCTTGATAATACTAAAAGTCCTAATTATTGATATTATCACAAAGACATGTTATTGTTTAATTTTATCTATGTCCTGGATAATCAAATGAATAAATTCTTCACCTTTTTCCTAAGATTTCTGTATAAATATTATAATTTACATAGATAAACAAGCATAGTGCAGGGTTTCCCAACCCAGGGTCTGCCAACCCTTGGGTCATGGGTGTCAGAAAGTAAACCTTACAATAAATCTTAGTTTAATCTTTTGTATGCCATTGTCACATATATGTGACAAGCAAGCGTGCGTGTGCACTGTACGCCAACGACACAAATATGTGACAAAATGGTAGGTAAAATTGTGGCGTAAATGCTCTGGTGTTCAAAAGGTTAAAAGAGTGCCATTATTGAAGTTATTTTTCCTCTATAGCAAAGACTCACTTTTCAAATATCTAATGAATGAATAAGAAAAATGTCATGTCATAGAAAGACATAAATAGAAAATGATTAGCTGCCTGAATGTGGTTTAGTAAGGATATTTTGTTATTTCATTTTTAATGGAATAATTATAATAATTACTTCATGACCTCATTATGTTAGCATCTTTCCTGTAACTACTTGCCATTCATTGAAAGTTCAAAGTCAAATAAAAATAATAACTTTTTATTAATATAATTTAAAGCCAGTGTCCAACTGCAGCCTACTGTTTTGTTTTCTAAGCTTCCAAGGACCACATCTTATTGAAAGAGGGCTCATATTACTTGGAATGGTTCCTTTTTTTTTTCAAAAATTGATTATGTGAGTATTTTTAATTTGGATTTTAATATATATTTCTAGGATAATTTTTCATTTGTTTTTGATATTTGACATTTCAAATAAGTTTTTACTGCTGACTAATTGTGTTTAAAATGTAATATGACAAATGTTTATTCCACAAGATATTTGATTTGCAAAATAAGGATGGGGATGGGGGATGGGGTGTTATATCACTATTCTTCTTCTATAATTTAATCAAGAAAATTGGGATGGAATATTATCATAACTATAATATTAAAGACAGCATTTATGACGAATTAATGTCACATAATTCACTACAGTTAGGTGAATTGTAGTGTAACTTCAAGCAACAAACCATGTCGTGTGGTACGTATACGTAATATAACAAAGACGTGTTAGTTCCCCATTTTCCCACCACACAGGAAGGTGGCAGCACCATCGCGCGGGAAGCTGTCTACTACCTCCCGCTCCTTTGTAAATCGTTACGTGATAGCGCTACATATCTTATTTTGTAGCTTAGTGTTTTATAATAAATAAAATTGTTGGTCGAATTACCTATTAAGTACGTTGTTGCACCCCAATTCCGTAAAATGAAATACGGAGGATGTTGAAGGAAATTGTGTGGTTTGAAAAAAATATCTGCTTTAACAACTTAAATTAACGCAATGAATTTGGTTGAACCGCCAAAATGAAAAGCATTGCCAATGCCACCGCGAAGACTGCATCGCGATGTCGCAAGAAAAGGCCACCTGGAGAGCTGGAGCGATTCGAGGGAAGTAAAATCTCATCCTTTGGCACTAGTACGAAACTGGCTCAAATTAATTTTGATTCCAAAAATCAAATTTAAGTTTCGTAAGTGTATACTTTTGAAATTTTAATTTGAGTTTTTTTTTTTTTTGTATTTAATTTATTGTACAATAAATAAAAACATTAAATAATTCATGTTAAGTAAATACGTTACAATATTTCGAATTCATAGTTCAAGTTTACTTGTCTATACTTATGTACCAATTTATTGAAAGTCTTTTCTTTCTTTCTTTTCTTTTTTGGTCTGCAACTGAATATGAATATTAAACGGTCGCCCTCTTGGGCGGGAATTAATCAACAATCTATTGCTGCATTTTCATTTCGATCTAAATAAATAAATAAATAAATTAGATAATCATTTTATTAGGACCAAACATTTTGTACATTTTATGCACCCACCAAACTGCGTAACAAGGAAGCGTGGTGCGTAGTTGTTGACATTGTTTATATTTTCTTTTATTATTTTTGTCAATGGTTCTTATAAGCAAAATGTTCTTTGTGCGGGTGCAGCAAGTAAAATAAGAGATCTAGATCTTTCTTTAGTGAATTTCTTAGCGGACTCAATTCGAATTGTCGCCTCATTTACGATCCTCCATTTTAGACCAATTAGGTAAGTAGAATGATTCAAGACATGCGACACAGCTTCTGGAAATATACCGGTACCTACATGAAACGGGTTCACGGAAACACTAAAAGATTTTCTCAATCAGTCCACTGCTAGACTGGACTGGAGCTCGTGGCTAAATAATAACAGCCGCTCGGGTCGATCTTAAGGTTAAGCCGTGCTTGCCTAGGTTGGTCTGTGGATGGGTGACCACCCATTACATACCGAGTTTCCTCCGTGCCTCGGAAAGCACGTTAAGCTGTTGGTCCCGGCTGTCATTTGTAGTACTTTGACAGTCGTTAAGTCAGTGGTCCAAAAAGTCTGACAACCAGTCATACCAAGAGGTATCTTATTACCCGGTACTAACTGGGTTGTGGAGGTCAGATAGGCAGTCGCTCCATGTAAAATACTGGTATTCAGCTGCATCCGGTAAGACTGGAAGCCGACCCCAACATAGTTGGGAAAAGGCTAGGCAGATGATGAGTCCACTGCTAGACATTTCTGCTGTCCTATTTTCATACTCATTGCTGTTAGCTCTTTATTAAAACGGTTACATTCATCTTAAAACTTAGTAAGGGAAAACTTTATCCGTCTTGCATATAATTACGTCTGAATAAGAACTGGTTACATAAATTTTGTTTTTGCTTGTTTTCTGTAAAGGATCACTAATTGAAAAACTAATTTGACACGTAGGTACGGGAGGTTTCCTGTTTTTGGAGAGACACCAATCTAGGCTATTGGCGAGAGATTATTATTATTATTCCCAATAATTCGGGGTCGGCGCAGCATCTTCCATACTCTATTCCTCGTCGTCTCATCGGACACTTCCTTTCTTAGCATATCATATCTTTACACAGTCGTTCCTTCGTTTCTTTGGTCTACGTTTACTCTTATACCCATCCACATTCATACTCAAAACTTTCCTCACGACATTTTCCTCAATCGAAGAATAAAAGTCTAGACAAGTATGCTTAATCCTCGTTTAGCTTGTCGCAATGTTTCTTGGTGGCAGATAGATTAATATCGTCTGCAAAATAATCACATCATTAATTCGTTGAACAAGCAAATCGCTGACAACTGTGGCCAATGGAAAGTTCGGACACAGACCCCGGAGAGTTTAATTAAAAGTCACTTGATTGACATCCAGCTGTAACTAAAGTCTAAACCCAACACTAACTACGTACAAATGCATCAAAAAAACAAAATAAATAAGGGTTGTCTCGCTGCCCCATTTACAGCCTGGTCCATTTCGTTCGGACGTTTTCCGGAAATGACGCCGCCGACCGTTCCGACCGACACGGTTCGCACTCCATTCATACATCCAGCTAGTATTTAATATAAAACTATATTTTTATTTATTTTGATGGAAAATTGATTTTGAGATACGAAAAAGGAGGTTGTAAGACTTTTGACTGGAGGTCTTTGAGCTATATTAGCAATTTACGCCAATCAAATCGGTGCTAGCAATCCAAAACCTAACGTTGCAGAAAATTACAGGCAGTTTCAACGTCTCTTGGTTGATGAATCATCCTACGATTTCCTAAATACTGAGTCATAGGCCTCCACTCTGACAGAGAGTGGCCGGTAGTCCATGACACGCGACTCCACTGCTGGATGGTTGATGTCACAATGTCTTTGAATTTTCGGTTTTAGGAATGCGGCGTTTCTTAACGAGTCCGCGTAACACTTCGACTGACGAATTGAACAAAACTGTTGAATCGATGAAACTGGCGAATTATGGAAACTGTCGAATTGACGCAACTGTCGAATTCACACAACTGACGAATCAGGTGCGGATACATGGGGTGGGCAATAGGTGCAATTGCCCTCCCTGAACCGGACCAAATACGTCATTAGCCAAGCTTGAACTAGTTTGACGGAATTGAAACTAAATATTCTAGTTGTAAATCTTGTCGTGGGCGTCGCCAGGAGGAGGCAGCTGCCCCTAGAGGCTCAGGATTTTTAAAAGTTATAGTTTTTCCTGCGTACTTTATTGTATTTCCTTGTACGTAATAAATTTTAGCGTAAAATGGAATCACTCAAAGTAAAATATTGTTTAACCCTGCGGAAAAACATTTATCGAAAAGGTTCCTTTTTTACCTCTGGATTGGTTTCCTATTGGATTTTTGCATGACCGACCGTTATAGACAGAGCCTGAAATAAATTAGGAGCAACTTGCCCCGAGGCCTATGCAATTATAGCATAATTATCTGAGTGATGTAAAAAATAACGAGCTCGCTTCGCTCGCTCTTGCAATCTAGTTTTTCTTCACTTAACTTTATCTATAAGAGGCCCAGGTAACTCCAGTTGCTCTAAACAATTCTAACGTGTTTAAGGTAGGTAAAGTGTTAAAACTTTCGAGCTCGCTCCTCTCGCTCTTTAGACTACTTTCTCTTGAAATTATCTAAAAGCCGACCAAGTAACTCCTATAAGTAGGATCGAAACCATTCCAACCTGTCCAAGGCAAGGTGTCATAAAAATTTCGAGCTCGCTGCGCTCGCTCTTGCAGCCTACTTCCTCTTGAATGTTGCCTTTGTCTGAGGGTCGATCTAGTAACTTCTGTATGAAACAATTGTAACCTGCTCAAGGCAGTGTTAAAATTATCGAGCTTGCTTCGCTCGCTCTTGGAGCCTTAGTTCATTTTGCTGACCAAAATCTGGCGACCTCCTTGTATCTTGCATATCATGGATTTCTGTAAAGTAACGCCTGATTCCATTTATTATCAAAAGTTCTTTTCTAACTTTTTTTAATGAATTTTCCGTAAGATCAACACAAACAAACATAAATTGCCCCCGCTTAAAGGAAATCCTGTATGCGCGCCTGTGACGAATCAACGAAACTGTCGAATTATATAAACTAACGTGTGAGGGAAACAGACCAGTGTTACGCGGACTCTTCTTAACGATGTTTTCCTAAAGAACAGAGGTAATGAAAAAATGTAAATAAAGTTGGAATCGAATCGAACCTACGGCTTACAACTCTTTCGGCGCGGCATTTTCACTAGACCACCCACCACTGCTCACGATCTCGAATTCTCGACTGATGCAATAAAAGATAAAGAAGAAAATATGCCAACGTTCGCTCTGTTACGTTAAACAAACTACCAACATACCGTTGCTAGGTAGATTCTCCTTAATAATATTTACCACATCTATCCGCCACACTGGAAGTGTTTAGAGAGCATCTCGAGAAGTTTGCGTCGCTTGTTTAGAGCTGTCCTTCAGTGGAGCGTCTGTCACCGCCTTATGACGCGGACTAATGGCTTGCCTTGTTTGCGGGCCCTCTATCAACAATATTGTGTTTCTGAGCCGGATTTTAGTCTATGGTTTGAGTTGGGTTGGTGCTTCTGCTGTGTAAGTTTTGATCCGGTGCTAATTAGTAAATGCTTAACAGCCAAGTTGAGCGTTGAACCTCCTTACATCAACAAGCATGTCACTTTTGTAATGAGGGATTTTCTTTTTCAACTCTTCCCTAGTCTCTGAATAGATGGCGCTGAACTTGGTAAGTTACTGCAAGGAACGGAACGTCACATCATTTCACGTGGATGTAATGGTTATATTCGGAAGCATAAGCAAACGAAAGTGTCAGTCAACGAGCGTATGTGACGTGACGCAATGTTTTTTTTTCCAAGCGTTTTGGCTTTGGCACCTAGTAACGTAGTCAGTTCAACGCCATCTACCGAGTTCTTGGAAACTTTTTTTTTTTTAACACTCAAAAAGAAAACCTCTGATTCTACTTTGTATCGGATATCAGTATGTATCGGGCTTTGATTTTGAAACAGGTAATCGGTCAAACGTACGTCAGTCAGTCGATCTCAGTCAGTCAGTAGCGTACTACATAAGAAACACGCTTCATACCTGATGTCACGCAAAATTGTACATTGCGCAAGCAGAGTTATCCGCGAGATTAGGATACATACAATAGCCCGGCAAACAGTTGGCCCACCATTCACAACACGCGTCTGGTACATGGAACCTTTATTTTCAATGCTGGATGGGGATCTTTCCACGTCTTCTATAACCTTTGCCCACTCAATGCTGAGTGTAGGTCTCTTCTAAATCTCTCCACTTTTGGCAGTTTTGGTCTCATGGCTATCCAGTATCCAACCCATACCTCTAGTATATTCATTCTAGATTTTTTGACTTCAAAATGTATATATTTTTTTAAACAACTGCTATGGTATACCTATGTGTGAGTACATTATAATTCAAGACTCTCCCCCCCCCCGCAACCTGCGTCACCCCTCCCCCTTGAAAAGTGTCCCGTTTAATAGATTTTCAAAATTTTTAAGAATGATGCACCATAGCTTGAAAACTATAACTCGTATCAAAATGAATGTGAGAACTTATTTGTAGGTAATTTATTAATAAGTAATTTAGTATTTGACCATTTTGTCCTATCTTGTATAGTTTTCTTGAAAATTTAGATAATCTGTAAAACGGGACACTTTTCAAGGGGGGGAGGGGTGACGTAGGTTGCGGGGGGGGGGGGGAGGGTCTTGAATTTTAATGTACTAACATATAGTATACCAAGCAGTTGTTTAAAAAAAAAAAAAAATTTGACGTTTTCCCCATACATTGAAATCTAGAATGAATATACTACCTGTACAATAATGAATTCATTAATCCATGAAGTGAATTAATCTACAGTGAACCAATAAGTTTGTGAACTAAGTTTTACACGAATATTATTTTCTCAAAGTCACTCTCTTTTTTGCAGGTGACATATTCCTGAAACAACTCGGTCCTGTTGGTAAGTGAAAACAATTTTATAATTTATTGAAAAAGTCTGTAGGCGTTAGACAAAGCATTTATGCTTTGTCTCTTTGTCTCACGCTTGAGCGTAGGCTAACTTCGTCGCTTACTTGCATATTTTATATGTATGGTCGAACAAGCTATTTGGTTTACAGTTTAACCCACAAATTACATTGTGAAATGTAAACCAAATAGCTTGTTCGACCGTACAAAAATAACTCTGTCCGTGAACCGGTTATTATAGGCAGATTAACCCTATAATAGTGAGTGGTTAACCTTTACTCAAGCGTTTTTCACTTAACCTTAAAAAATAACCCGATTAAAACGTCTATACGGGTAACCTTTTTGGTCGCATTAAAATTAAACCATAGACTACTCTACGAGAGAAATCTCTATAAAGAACACCTTGTTATTTTTCGCGTCTTTTGGTTCCTTTGCCAATTCCTGTGTTAAAAGCTGCCACCAAAGTGTCTGCAGCATTTTCTTCTTTCCATAAATCCCGTCACATCTCCCTCACAAATCCTAGTTTAATCCAATGCAAGGAAAAACACACACAGTTCCACAGGGCAACATTAAATAACACAATTCCAGTTCACAATATCTGGCAGACTAGTTCCGAACTGCACTAGTTTTTTTGCTCTGCATCCTCTTGCCTGGAGCATAGCACTCGTAGGCCGTATGTAATTAGGTGCTGGCCCGCTAACCTACCTACTGGCCTATAAAAAAGAGGTTCGTAGTTTCCCACTTGAGCACGTGGGAGGCCAAGATTGAGAGGACTTGGGGTTTCTAGAAATGTTAGAGAAAAATGAGGTTAGAATCTGTGGTAGTGTTTTAGACGCTCTAGTTTCACTTATGAGTTTTCTTTCTTTTTTTTAGTAATATTCGTGAAATTAATAACCAGTCCTTAGTGAAGTTACTTAATAATTGCAAAATTACCATTACTCTTTTGTTATATTGTTCCGATCACAGCTCATGTTCAGACATAGTCACGCAGTTCTTTGTACCGAATCGATCGATTCGTTACAGATTCGATCCGCTCGGATTACCGGTATTAAACAATGTGTCACCCCGTCACCCGGTGTTTAGATTGCGCTATGAGATAATACTATAAATGCAGGCGGGATGCACATTTTTTGGAACTTAACTCCCCTAATGTGTTGCAGGTTTTGGAAAGGGATGCGGGTTTTTTTTTTCTATCTGAAATGTGCAATCCGGTTTGATGGTCCGGAATCGTAAGAAAGAAAACATACAATGGTTGTTGCGACAATGTCTAATTCGCGAGTGATAATACAAAAGTATGTCAGGCATACTCTGAATGTTACCTGGCTGACTTGTTCTTGACACTACAAGCTTGAACTGGCAAGATAGTATAGGAAGAGAAAATATAATCAGTTATAAACTTGATTCCATGAATCAGTTAACATTACCACCGTTTATGACAGTTTGAGTTTCGTTAGAAAATTAAGTGTATATACAAGTCCTTGTCAGAGCTTGTCAGGCTGCTTGGCAGAGTGATTGAAAAGCATCCGGCTCGAAGGACCATGAACAACTGTTGGTCTTGATGAGAGGGTGTGTTTTGTACTACTTTTCTTGGACTTTAACTGATAATATGTTCGTCGTTCTCTAACGAAGCTCGAAACTGTTACAGAAATAAAATTCTTCCAAGTGTGTCGCTAACTGACTACGCCATGTCGACGAGCAACATTATTTATTTTTTCATCGACAAACTAATCTTTTCCAGAAACAAATCTCATAATAGCTACGGATAATTCTAGTCCATTTGTTGAACAAGAACACTATCATTATAGCACGCTAAAATTAATAATGACAGACTACTAAACGGTCTATGATTGTGAAGGTCTAGCAGATTGCACGGGTCAGAGGTACATCAAATTATGTTACATTTTATAGACCGACGATTCTTAGTCATCCATTTGATTCTGAATGGGTTCCAATTTAGCATATACACTGTCGTCTGTGTAGCCAATATTCTGTATAGAATATTAGTTAGTGTATGTGTGTTAAAAACAAGTTGTTGTCCGCAGTTCTACTCTCATCATAGGGGAACTATTTCATGGTGTTTTAAACTCTGTGCCATTTCGTTGAAATCTGTAGAAAAATCTAAGAAAAGATGGATGGGTTGTGTGAGGAATGGAGGAGAAAGAATGAAGGAGAACAGAGAGGAAATAGCTCGACGGTTGACATGGAACAATTGAAGAAGAAAACTTGTTACCCAGATAACATGGAACAATGGCAGGAAGATGATGAGGTCTGGTCAGAAAATGTAAAACGAATATGTTGCTCCATAATCGAGCGTTTAGCCTGTTTACGAAATGAAGCTTCATAGATTCACATTCATCCCACTGTAAACGCGTGAGTGCCATGTCTTAGACTAGACCGTGCCCCACTTTTTAGTATCTCAAGGGCTGTGCAATTCACTCCTACTGCACTTTCAATGAGCTGAGGAATGCTACGTACTGATTCCGTGATTATTAAGTTCCTGAGAGTAACGAAAACGAGAGCTAACTGCTGTTTTGAAGGTTGAACAAGAACATGGTTTATTATAATGATATTACCAACGTTATTAGCTTTTTCCCGCAATTTTGCACTGGTCGGAAATTATCCTACCTGAACGTTTTGGATATAGAATAATTAATAATTTTTCGAAATTGGATCAGTACCTACCCCCTTTTTTTTTTTTTTGGAATGGGAAATCATTATATTATTATGACTTCTCCCGTTCTGGGCGGAGCGGGAGGGAGTGTCAGACTTTTACTGACTAAAACCCATCCATGTTCCTTCATCGCCCTTTGTGTTCCGGGGCCACGGTATCTCTTTCGAACAGTCCCGCAACCCCGGCAGGCATTGGTACTTGGCCCTTACTTCCAAACTTGACCTCTTTATAATATTATTAGTATTAGTAGGGATTAGTAAAACATAAGCTAGATATATCACTCATGCTGCAAAATGTCAGCGCGTCTTAAATGTCCGTGATCATGACACCGTATGTGAATATCTTGACCTTGCTCATATACGGGCAAAATATTTAGTAGAACGTGTTAATTAAATTCTCTGTTAGGTCTTAAGTGGGTGTGACAGATTGACCCATCGATGATTGACTTAATTAGGTAAAATTATTGCATTTAATAGCAACTAGTAGATTCACAGTTCACAGTATTACAATTTTTTGTATGTTGGTTTCAAAACCATATGAAGGGACCAAGGTCCCTTCATATTGTCGATTGTAATACAAAATGTATGGCTATAATAGGCAAAAGTGTTAGTATTCCCAAACACTATTCGAATCGCGGTGGTCGTTATTCAGTCCTAATGTAGTAGGCGGCAAGCCAATTCGCATCTATTGGCACAGTTCCAACTGTGGCTTACAATTAGACTTTTTTCGTCAGAAAAACTTAGTAAAACTTTTGTACGACTACGGACGTCCCGTAGCACCTCGAAAGCTTCTGAAAATGGTCCGGCGTCTCCTACAATATGCGCTGCGAACTTCTGAAAAGTTTGAAATAACCCTTTATAACATAATTTTGAAAATGTTTTAATTTTTGAAGAGGTAAGTTAGAGAGTGAGCTTTCCTTCTTCGCTCTGAAAATTGATGTTAAGAAGAATAGGTGTAACGTAAAACGGGGCTTTGGGTTTTGGGGCTATTTGGAACGACCCCGAATTGCGAACAAAAATATCGATAACTGTCGCTTGGTGTATGGTAGAAGTTATTTTACAAACTCTAGCAACACTTTATTTTTTTGCTACTGCGAAATTCCTGATGGAAAAACCCAATAACATTTTGCTAAATACATATGGTACCAAAAACCCAAATAGCCCCGTTTTACTGTATGTAAAGAAAATTTTGCTCTTCATTTAAGTAATGATCTTTATGATGTATAGCTTTTTGAAGAAGATATTTGGACTCGAAAGACGGCACAAGACAATTCCGTTCAATTATTTTCTCTACCAAGCTTATCTCATTCATTTGTAGTAGGTATCTTCTACACGAAAATAACTGTATCTCCAGAGTTTTTCGCATCGTCCTTCAACACGACAAGCAGACACAATGCTGGTGACCTCATGCCACATACCCATCGATGTGACGATGTTATTACAATTAATAACTTTAATTACTGTTACGACTACAATACACAATGATGAATCCTCCGTAGCGATTCACACGGCTTTTTGTTCCCGTACCCAAGACATTAAATGACGACCGTTAATAAAATAAGCAAAGGAGTTGTAAAAAGCATAAGGTTGTTACTTCAAGAGGTAATAGTTCCCAACATGAACAACAAGACCATTCTCAGTTCAACAAGTCCTGCTTAGCATTGGGTCCCACAAGATACCATTTACTGGTAGACATAGACCTCCAGAGAAATAGTCTCCTCTCAAATGTTTCAATGATCAATCAATCAAATTGATTCAAGACTCTGATCTCGACACAGCAAAACTGAAGCCAATGCCCATTCAAGTAATAGAAAAGGCAATTAAAACGGACGAATCTTAACCCACATTTATCAAATTTAGAACAACCTTTTCTAGTTTTACAAATTCTACATACAACTCGTACAAAGTTCAGTTTCTTGCCATATTTTCTCAACGCATCCATGCAAAGTTCAGTTTTCTTGCCGTATAACGGCACCCATATTTTCTCAACGCATCCACCATCTTTCTACAATCTGAGATCTTCACTCATTATTCATTATATGATGCAGCGGTAAACATAGCGGTTATTGTGGTAGATTTGTGACTACTTCTTGCCATTTACTATCGTAATGAGTTGTCATTACCACTACCGTATTACAAGATAACAGCATAACTTGGGGATGAGGAGCTTATGACAGAAGACATGGTGGTATCTGAAGGCAATCGATTAGAAAGGAGAAATCAGTTACTTTTAAATAAGCTTTTGCTTGCCAAACGTTGTCAGACCTGTCCCAGTTCATTGCAGGTACGGGCTTTCCGTAATTTTCGTTACGAAACCAGGTGTTCGGTCTTTATCTTCCCATTCATCCGAGCTGGCTTCCTCTGATCTAATCTAACTAACTTCATTACCCCAGGTTGACTGACACTGGCAGCTAAGCATAATTGCATTTTCTTTGGCTGGAATAATTTTCATAATATTATAAGCCGTTAAAGAGGTGTGCGAAGTAAAAAAAGATGGATGGTGGCAGTTATGAGACGCGGTGTTGCAGCTGTGGTTAGCTTTATGTGGCACTTAGTATAATGTTGCCATGTGCTCGGTTTTAGTGGCAGTGTGTGATTATCTGTTTAATGTGAATTGGTGGTGGACAGTTTAAAATAGACGGTAGATTATTGTGATATGAATGCCGATGATGTAGAGAAAAAAGAAGATCAACTCCTGTTAAAAGTTTTACAGACATGACAGCGTGTCGTAAGAATTGTTAAAGGTCATCGTCATTACATCGTTTTTGAAGTAATACAAGTTAACAACATCCATTTTAATTTCGCCAAGAGGCAAAATCCCAAAGGGAGGATCTAACCCAAAACAAACAACAAGTTACGTGGGGCTTTAAAAACCAATCACTAAACCCCGGAGTTGAAAAATAATGCTACAAAAAACTTGTAGGACTAAACCGCGTGTACCGCATACTTAATCCACTTATTAAAACATAATGGGGAACAGCTGACGGCCATCATCGTTCGAACAATACGCTCCGACTACATGCATAATAAGCACAGCAAAATAATGCTTAATTGTCTCATTTTAAAGTGCACAATGCAATGTTAAAATTAATGACGTGTATTAAGGAGGATGCTCATAAGCCGACGTGATTAGGCGGCGCAAGAAAATTGTAATCAAACGTCTATGTGTTAAAGAACTCGGTTGTTAATCATGGCGGTGTTATGGGCAAGAAATGTATTGACACAAATCGATTTATCTGCTTGATTCTCTTGTTGGGATTCAGGACGTCGGAAAGTTAATAGCATTCCTCTTATATTTTGGTTCATTGGATCCAATTATATTGCTGAGAAAACACTCTGATTAGCCGGTATTTCGTAGGACTACTTTGACGTATCACTTACTTACGGTGCATTTACTAGACTATCCGATAATCTAATTTACCGCCAAACTTTCCAGAAGACACTCCAAACATCCATCGTACATTCCTTTGCTCATGACATGCCTCATTCATCTCAAAAACACACTCCCTAGTTCTGCCAATGCAAAACCTCCTTTAGCATTAGTTTGGTCTACCATTCCCACGCCACAGAATCACAGAGCGGAACAGGTCACTTCTTTCACCCGGGCACGCTGCGACGAGTCAAAAGCTTTGTGCGAATCCAGACGACACAGTTTAAATGCCGTACACTAATTTACTATCGCGGTTAATGCGTTCTCGGAATCCAATTATGCGAAAAACATGGTTTGCTGTAAATTGTTCAGTTTTTGTGGTGGTTGGGCTCGGTTGTTGGTATTTATGATGTAAGCATAACATATTCTATTATTATATTAGTATCTTAGGTATATTACTCTGTAATGCGTTAGTATTACTATTAATTAAATAGATATTCTCCAACACTCTAATCAATGAGCAGTTCCTTTTATCTTCAGGGCATTCAGAAATCAACTAACTCGATTAAAAAGCGCACTTGTCTTACGAAGGCCAGAGACAAAAAAGACTACGAAGAAATAAATCAACTATCTTCCGCCACCACGGCTTTAAGACTTCTTGGATTTTTGTCTCTACTCTTATAAGCGGATCTGAAAGAAACCAAGTCAACGATAGATATACTTAGTCAATAAAATATTCTGCGTGTTTTTCTAGGTTTATTTTATCTTTCTCTACGTCTACTCCATTCTACATTACGAAATGCATATAAAACATGCACGTTCGCGTAGATAGTTTCTCCGTCAAATGTGAAATGTTTTGCAAACATGTAGGATGTGTTGTCAGTAATGCGAGCCGTCTCGTGTTTGATATTGAAACAAGATCGTTCCGATCCGCCGGCGATACGGAACGTAGTAAGTACAAATAAATGTATAGTATACATGAGTTCTATCGGCTAGGTAATTGGATGGTTAGATAGTAAGAATTAGCTGACCATTGACGTCTGCCAAACGGTAATGATGTGATTGTTCCAGGAAATGAGACCTCAGCATCAGTTGATGTTGGAATATGCGCTTAGGTAGTCCCTTGCCGCTTATCCAGTGATGGATAACATAGTATGATTTATTTATTATAAGGTTAAAAAAAACCATAATGATTGGCAAGGATGGCTGGCATAGGTCTCGTGAAGAAGGCAAGACGAATTGACTCAGTTTATGCCGTCGGTCTTATTATGCAACTGATCCAGGTGTGCTAGCGTGGGCTCAGGTAGTGGGTGTACTCATATCCTTGTGAGTGATCTACACCCATTCCGATCTTACCTTTACGCCGCGCTATTAAGGAGTTATTTCCACTTTGTCGCCAACATATTCCGTTCCATTTCCTGCTTTGTAAACAATGTTGTCAGTTTTTAAAGTTATCGATACGAGCGCTTTGGAGTAGCCCGCATTTTATTGTACATAAACATTCGTGTCTTCCACTTTGCAATATTTTAGCGAACCAAACGCATGCAATTTAAAAAGAGGAAATTATGGTAAAAGGATTCCATATTTTTAGCGTTTATAGCCTGTTTATTGCACATGTGCCGCTAAAGTCTCCGGGTTTTATACGATTGCCTAATGAAACCCGAGATGCTGATGCGTTTCAATATGTCGATTTGCTTATTAAAATTACGCTTTTTTTTGCAATCGTCTCACGCGGTTGTTGTTGTCGGTGGAATTGTTGAAAATTTTCGCATTGGCCGTTATGGTCAGGAGCGGAGGCGGAAAGATCCTGTTGTCCTGTTCCAGGAGCATCGATTGGTGTTCTCGGTGGTTGGCACACGAGACACGCCTCTGCGGCCTTGTGTTTAGGGTGTTTTCGCGTGGCCGTGTCGGGAGTTAAGTCGGTTTTGTCTCGGAGCGGTGCGGGCTCCACGCGGCCGGCCGCTCGCCGCAGTGCCACGCCGGTCGCCGGCACCACCGCCCGCGTCACTGGATCCCCTCGTTCGGGAACATTCGTTCGATAACAGGCGTCGCGTTGCGGTAGGTTTCGTATGACGAACGTTCGCCGAAGGTTTCGGCATTCGTGCGGGAAAAACAGTTTTCAAAAAATAAAATGAAAATATAAGTGTATAAAGTGCTGAATTTTTGTATGTCGCATTTAACGAAGTTAGTGCATAGTTTAGTGAATGTGTGACGGAAATTCAAAGTTTTACGCATTGGTTTGTTTAACTTTTTAGTTAATTTTCTACAATAGCTTTTATTTCCCCGTTAACTGAGCATTATTTTTGGTACTTTTTACTGAAGAGAAAAGCAGTTTCACTAGGATCACGTGCAAATAAAATACTTTTGGCTAACTTCCCAGGATACTGATGGCAATTTTATAACACCGGTGTATTTCGGAAAGTGTTTTCGTAAAAGTTGTATCGCTTTTTGCGTAGTTGTAATATTGTCTTTGGGAACGTTTGTTTAAGTTAAGGATCGATGTTTAAATGATTGGTTGGTAACAGAGGGGTTTGTCTGCGGTTTATTTTACTAATTAATTACTTGTTTGACGAAGGATCGAATGTTTACAGTGCTTCGAAGAACTGGCTTTACCTTGGAAGTTAGAATCTATTCAGAGATGCTTAACTGAATTGAAAATAATGAAACGATTTCAAGTATTGTATTGAAATTAGGTTGTGAGATGATAATATAGCTTGTAGAGCAGTTGTATTATTAGAATAAGCTATAGGAATATGACTCGGTGTACATGATTAATATCAGGAAAACAGATTTGTTGTGTTCAGGTAGGTAAATGCCAAGGCATTAGGGATCCTTTTATTTTCCCTACAAATCTTTTTATAAAAATAGCTCGAACAACAACTGTTTAATGTGAAAAAACTAGAGCAAGTAATTTGCTGCATATTTTTTGCTAAGATATAAACGGAAACAATATGGCGGTATGATAAGGGCATTATTATGCCAATTATCCGACGTTTTGTTCTGAACTTAACCATAGAGGTGGTTTTTACGTAGGCGGCTTTATAAGCGTATGTGAATTCTATTAAAATTGTTTCGCATTTAAAGTTATTTTGTAAGTACTAAGTACTAAAGCTATCCAAAACATGCTTTTAGTAAAATCAAAATGACCGAATCTTAGGTATTATCCACTACAGCATCAGCAGGTACTAATTTTGATCGTAATCAAGAAGGAGGTAGCTAACTGTGAGCCATAGACACATGAGAAAAAATTTGCTGGTTCCTGAAAAAATAATTGCTATCGTTTTCCGATGAAACAGACTAGCTCTACGTTCTAGGTTTTATTTCGTTGTATTTGTATCACATGCCATTTCTAAATAATAGCTGAAAGAGGAATTCAACCTTCATGGTGCAAATAGAACTCTTTTTTTTCTTCTCAACAGACAGACGTCCTCTGCTGAACTGGACTTGGGTCTCCCCCAAACGTTGCCACATCATCATTATATGCTTCTCTCATTCAGTATATTACAATTACACCTTTACCAGTCGACCTTGTTTTTCCCTTTTCGTTACGCTATCGGTCCCGTATGCACATTATTGTACTAATTAATAACAACGCTGATTTATCCTGTACTATGTCACTATGTGTCACGTCCATATCTTTGGTAAAGGCCCTTGCAGACAAATCGACGACTTCGGCATGTTTCTGTTAGTTAATTGCTTAAAAATATAAATGTTGCTCTTAATAATACAGCGTTTATAGATTCTATTTTGCGTTAAAAAACTGGCGTGATTTTTAGACCATATTTTCTGATGTTTTGGCTAAACATTCGAGTAGTATTAAGTGCTGTTTTTTTTTAATAATAGACGTGCAATGTCAACGCTGGTCGGTCTATAATCGTGTGCTAAAATTATGGGAACAATTTATGCTTCGATACCTCTTACCCTCTGTATCATGAAACTTTATCAACTCTTCTGTGTTTCTGGTTTTATCTGCGAAAAATATATAAAAATATTCTGACCTAAGTTTTTCCATGGCAGAAATAGCGTTCCACTCGATCGAAAAACGTTAAAATTGAAGGATTCTTTTGAGATGACCGCTTCATTATACGACGGTCTCTCACAACTTATGGGATTTGATATGAGAGTCGTAAAGAATAACTCAGATCATTAATAATGTCGATTGATATAAACGCCTGGTATTTTTATTATGTTTTATTAAAAAATTCCATCGATCAAGTTCAATTTGTTCTTCAATTTTTGATGATTAATGATTGGTTATAAAGTTCCGTAATCTGAGCGTATCTTGACATTTCTTGTCATCGAATCGATTTGATCATTCTCTGCATTGCAAGCATAGTCGAATTTGATTAATATTAATTAAAGCTTTTTATTTAGCCTCCTTAATTGCCTGCCTATTGACGGGACAACTATTTTGAAAGGCCTGCACTAACAACACATTTTCGAACAAATCGCCGAATTCGATGCGAATCTGTAAACACCTATACCAAATAGTGGATCGATCTTTATTAAGAATCAATTTGTGATATAACTGTACCTTACCTACACTACTGTATATTCACATGAGTTTTGTTATTGAGCGGTATTTGACCACGTTTGTGTCGAATATTCCGGTGACTGAAAAACATTTTATTTTTATTTTAGTTGGCAACTTGGCTGATGTGAATTTTAAAAAGATTATTTCGAATTGCTGGGATGTTGTGTGAAGTCATAACAATCATAGCGCATTTATTGTTTTTTAATTGAGTTAGGATTTTTTTTAAAAACATACAAAAAAGGAAGTCCAAAATAAAAATGAAATCATACTGTTGCTTAATTATTATTGAATGTGGTACTAACTGTTACTGTACCGTAAACATGTTTTTTGGGCCAGGAACCTTCGCAGGCGTTACACAGAAGGACTTACCAAAGTATCATCACAATCTGATCAATAGTTAAAAAGAGGACATAACATACAAACATTTATTTTAATTTACATGTTTAAATGAAACGTGCAGATATCGCTTTTAGCGATAGTGCAGTCCAATGTCCATTGTTCATGTTTATTGTCATTTTAATTTTTTGTGCCGATGGTAGATTATTTTATACTGTTCAGTCAGAAAAAAATATTTAATGTGGTCTGGATTTTTCTTTGTTGATTGTAATTGTTTTACGAAATGCATTGAAAAAGCGCTAGTAGTGATTTTTGCCACGCGCCATATGATCCTTCTACAAATACATATATATCACAATAAGACTATAATAGTAGGTGATAATTTTATCCTTATGTATTAGGTATTACTTCAGTTGAGCCATTATACATGAATATTAGGTTCCTATTAATAAACATAAATGTAAACTGCAGTATGACGATATTATTACACAAATGATCATGAATTCGTGATGGTTTTCAGTAGCGCGTATCTAACTCCCGCTGTGGGGCATTGACCCCGACGACGTTTGATACAAAATTGTGTCGTGGTATAGTACCTAGGTTACAGCGTTAATTATTTCGCCCTAACTTTGTACATTGGACAAGTAATTTGCAATGCTTAGATATATTGTTTGAGGATATAATTTTAAGTCAATCAATCTGCAATCAATCAATCTGTTAGGAGAGGCGCCACTGACGCGTGCGCTCCGCACTCTCAACCTCATAGACGTTGACATATTCAATTGTTCTCTGAGTGAGTTCACAAAAAATGTATTGTTTGTGATTGGTTACAAAATTTAATATTGTTATTGTGTACACTATCGCATTAGGTAACCCTGTAAAGATAGTCGTAAGATGGAGAAATAAATAAATAAATAAGTTAAAATGTAAAAAGTCGGAGTGACGTTGATGTTTTCTATTTGACAAGAGCTCTATCACCATATTCTATAAAAGCTGTCAAAGTAATGGGATTATTTTGAAATTATTTTGTTATGTAAGTACTTACTTAAGTTTTTTTTCCCCTAGTTTCTTATGTTGAGTTTTTGGCTAAGCCAGCTCAACAAAATAATGTCATCCATTATCATCAACATAAATAAAAATATAGAAAACTATATGTTTTGTTAATGTAGCAGTGAAAGCAGTCACTAGTTCTTAAAGAAGCCAGTGTGAGTGCTCATAATTTCTCAATACCACTAATAATCGGATCAAGATCGTACCTACCGATTATCAAATCGATAATCGAAAGGATATCAACCCGACATTTTAAATTAAAACCGTAATTAACATAACTCCTCTTGTTATGACTTTCTGAAAACAAGCCAGTCGTACTAAATTATTCTTTATTCTCTTGTTCATTATTTCATTAATCAACATGCGAAAACAGTATTAATATTCAGACAATAAATTTTTACAGCCTACAGTGTTGTTGACTGCCAATCTCTGCCATTACTAAATTGTATTCTAGGTTTGGGGCAGCGTCTTTTTTGTTAAGTTTTTGTTTAGGATGTTCAAAAGCTTTACTTCTGTCGACAGACGTTATGCAATGATGTTGTGAAGATATTTTAAGTTTTCTAATCAATATATTTTATAGTCCACTGCAGACACAGGTTATCCCTATTTATATCCCTAGAATTACTACAAATGTCATGTGGAATCCAATTTTACACATTTACTAACTGATTTTTTTTTACATTTTCGTTTTCGTACTTATTAAATCTAATTTCCGGAGATAGTCCGATTTCCAATATTGAAGTTGATTACAAAACTGATCCATATTAATAATTGTTATGTACTACCATAGTAGGTCAAATAATATTCGCACGACAGTTACCCAACCCTAAATTGCAATAAACTAGTTTTTTATCGCTATGACCGATTCAGGCACAAGTGTACCCTTGTGAGCCTTGACCAGGCATGATATTGGTGATTCGCACATTTGGGCCATAAGCAACCTAAATCAAAGCAAGTTCTGTATTTTTATTGCAAATAAAATCCCATTTGCTAAAAGTATCCTATCTCAAAAAACCTTTTCCAAAATCAAAATGCTGAGAATCAACACCTTTAGAACGTTAAAATGACTATATGACAGTTTCCCAAAACGCACGCTCTTTTCATTGTCTAGTGTTTTCAACACAAAAGTTGTAAATATTGTCATTAGCACACAATAGTATCTTTACAAGAGATAGATCGAAAGTCGAGTACTTTCCTTTGATTTTTATTATCTAATTCATAATAAAGACTTCGACTTCCTATATTACGTCTGAAAACAATACAAGTACGTCAAGAGCATAACAAAAGGTATTAATTCTTCTCGTCTCCCGGCCTAAGTTTATTATTAGCTAATAAAGGTAGATGAATCATTCATGATTGTAGCTCTTAGTTTTAAAGCATGGTATACACTAGACAGGCCGTGGGCGCAGGCGTGATCACAACCTTCCAAAGATTATGTAAAGAGTTATTCCACTCTGCCCTAGCAGATTGTCGCACTTGTTGGGTAAAGTGGAATGTTAAAAATGTTGATGTCCAATAAATACAAATGCAAGAAATACATAACTATTTTTATTTATGAAAAATGCCTTGTATTGGCGCATAAAAACATTGTGGTACTTACACTTGTTTAAGTTTCTAATACATCACTTATTTTACAATTTACTGTTTTATGTGCGCATGTTTTTGGTGAAACGGAAAGCACTCTCAAAACGCATCGTCCTCGATAACGCCGGTCAAAGTTCATTGTGTCAAAAAAACACTTTTATTTGAAAAGTGGTTAAAGTTAAAAAAAAAAAAAATAGAAAATTAAAAATTAATTAAATAATAAATAAATAAAGTTTCACTAAAATTTTATTATTATTTTGTTATTGCAATTTTTACTTGAATAAAGCACATACCTACAATTAATAAAATTATTTTATTAAGGCCAAAAATTAGATGTAAACAAGGCAGATTGTGGATAATGACGTCACATCATGGCCGAGACAGCTACGGACGTTTAAACTGTCCTAGAAAATTGCAGGAGTTTAATATTATTTTTGTACGACAAGCAGTAGTTGAACTTAACTTTAATACTTTTCTTGGGTTGATAGTACTGTATTTTATTGATATAAGGGAAGAAAAAATTACGTGCATATTCCCTATTCGCCCCAATTTTAGTTTTAATTTACTATTTTCCATTTTTTAACCCCTCATCCCTCAGCAGTCGCGCTTGCCACCTCTAGACGAGGCACGTAGTAATATTTAATTGATTAATAATGCTAATAATAAGAGAGCATCTTATTAAAAATAAAGAAACATCCGTTTTAGACAAACACTGCCTTTTTAGGGTTCCGTAGTACTGACAAGGAACCCTTATAGTTTCGTCATGTCCGTCCGTCCGAGGTTTTGCTCAGAGACTTAGTACTAGAAAGCTGTAATTTTGTAGAGGTGTGAATATCAATTACGCAGACTCAGTATCGCTGGTTAGGTCTTTTAAAATGACTTACGGGTTGCTAATACTATTTTTCTAAGATGAAGTATTTGCTGTAGTTGCAAAACTGACAGATGTCAAATTGATCTTTTTTTTTTATTATTATTATTATTATTAACGGGCTACTACGGAACCCTACACTGCGCGTGGCCCGATACGCACTTGGCCCGTTTTTTTTGTGATTCAAGCTTTGCTTCGATATTCTCTAAACCGAACTGCCAGTTACATATTCAGGGTGTAAACAAAAACAACCTCATCACGAAGCCGTCAACCAAGCATTCTGTACATCAGACTAAGTAACTTTTTACGCAAATATTATTGCTGGGAAACGACTTTTTTTTGGGGTGAAAAATCACGTTTTATGGTAGAACTGAATGTAACGCACTCATAACATTGTGCTGATGAATGGATTGAATAGTACGGGGGTCGTGGAGGTGTTAACAGTAAAAATCTTACATTAAAAACTTGTATAAAAAAAAAACTTGTCAAAAAGTTGGAACTTTGACCCCCAATATCTCCGTAACTAGAAGGTTCCCAGGTATGGTCTAGAACAAAAAAATATCACAATGCCCCATCATTAGAACAAGTGCCTTTCGGCTTCGTTAAGAGGTTTTTTACTCAGTTTGCACATTACAACGTACATTCAATACTGTGATAAAGTGGACATAATCATTTTACATAATCTGTTTTTCCCACTTGTGGTACAAAATTGAAGTGAAGCAGAGTGGAATAATCCTACATAGAACATTTATTTAAAATTTTCCGACACAAAATGGCGGTTGTTGCCTTAGTGAATTGTAGGTTTGGTTATTAATAACGAGCTTGTTATAATAACAGTGTGTTTTGTTTGCGTTGCTAGGTACATAAGTTATATACCTCTACTTAATTTGAACGAGAGTTGTAAACAGACTAGTCAGTTTTGATTTTTGGCGGAAAATGTGTTTGTTATGTAGTCTGGTGAGTAATAGAGATATTTACATTACATAAATAGGTTGGAAGCTGTTGCTATACAGGATTAATATAGAAAAAACAGCTGTTCCATACATTTTGACCGTGTAGCTAGGTATTACACTTTTGTATAATACCTATCTAATATCGTAATTATCGAAAAACAGAAAAGTTGTTGCCGCGAAGAATTTAGGAAAAAGTTTTAATTTGAACTGAACACAATCATTCTTATGCATTTGTCGTTAGATAATACGTGAATTATTTTATCTGGATTAGCGATAATAGAGGTCTGCTTATCGAATATCCTCTATTCCCGGTCCGTTCATGTTAGCACTATAATAAGAATAGATTTAAAATTATTGACCTAGACAGACAGCTATCATAAATCTTTTCGTAGGTAGACCATTTTTAACATTGATTGATAAAAAACAATTGCAATGATCATTCGACAAACGAATTTTACATTGTGTTTTTATTTACTTTAACTAGCTGAGGAGAAAGTAGTCTGTACCTTATTGGAGTCTACCTACCTACCTACCTGCGGTATCGGTATATAATTATATGTTGTTCGCTATTTAGTTCATAAGCGCGAAACAAATTGAGTAAGGCTGTACTGTGACTTTTAATTTTCGAAGCTGTTTTTTAAAGTGTAGGAACCTGTGTTTTGTGAAATTTGATTTTATATTGTATTTTGCTTCGGAAGAGGGAATGTATGTATATTCCTTGAGCAGAAGCCTTATCCATCATCTCCAAACTATTTAAGGTCGATTTCCAGTCTAAGCAGATTCAGCTGAATACCAGTATTTTATATGGAACGCCTATCTGACCTCCACAACCCAGTCACTGTGTAATACGACGCCCCTTAATACTCATTGCTGGTTGGATAAAAAGCATTTGGTCCTTTAGACCTATGCTGACATTTGCCGGTTCCCAAAAAAACAATATCGAAACCATTATTCCCAATTCCATTCCAAATTCGAAATTTGAATAAAGTCGTTACGTACTAACTGGCTGGCTATAAATATTGCGGTGCCACATTTGCATGACAACGGTCGTCGGTTCGGCAAGCCCATTCAACTGTGTCTGTACGTCCAAATTGAAATTCGGCCTTCGTCCTTAGCCCTCACAAACAAGACTATAGCCATTTTTAGCCTCCGGTCCGTCGGGCACCGTGACATCATCGGAATTGATGTCAGAAATGCAGTTACTTTATTTACGTCGAAACGACAACGGATTATTGTGTCGTATCGTTTCTTAATTTTCTTTTGAATGTAAGTGCATAAAACACGAATGATGCTTATTGGATTAGCAAGGATGTAAAAAGAAGAGCATCGGCAGTAGCACCACGTAGCACCTTTTGCGTTTTTCGCAACCTCGGCAATCAGCCCCGCTAAATCCTTGTTAATTCTGTTCGCCATAGCATAACAACTTTTTTATAAAAGTTCCAGCCGACGCGACGTGACGCTAGGCAAGTAAAAAAAGCTTTTTAAGTGACAGGCAGTTGGCCTCTTATCTGCTCTATCAATCATACTTTCCCACAAAAGCCTTTTATATAAGTACTTAGCCCATGTTTTCTTTAGATCCGAAGATCTGTGAGAAATAAAACACAAAAAAGAATATTTCAAAATATTTACAATCTTGTTGAAGTTTCCTGCCTCACCGTCTGCGAACTTCTTTTGTAGATTAAAGTTTGATCGGGCTTGTAATCCGCAGGATTTCTCTGTGTTACGAGAACAAGGTAAAATGGCCCGAAGATTTTCTCCTTGCAAACTTGTCAACGGTTGCTGTGTGAATTTGTGGAATAAAATATACTTTACCGATATTTTTTTTTCGATAAATTAATCTTGTCTGCTCCAGTTTTCGGCTTAGTCGTCATTTAGTTCAATTATCTTGATCAGAACGTATATTAATAATCAGTCTTGCTAACTCGAACTTGCTCGGATAACCTCTCGGTATTTGGTCGCTTACGAATCGTTAAACTCCCAGCTATCGATCGGTAAATCAGTTCTGTCGCTTTCGATAAGCCGGCTACAAAGGTTGTCTTAATAATATACGTATTTGTCGTTTGCCGATCCCCTATGGCCTTTCGTTATCTGTATCTATTGCCGGCACGAATTTGCATGTGAACAGTCATCGGATTGCATAGAGCGGCACGCTTTCGATGTGCAGGCGTGACCGACAGCCATGCCCAATATGTTCTATTGAATATGCAATTTCGCTTTTTGTTACAATGTATATACTTGAAAGTATGCCAGTGAATTTAAGTCTCCCGGAATTTTAAGTTCATTTAGCAAACGAGCCGTTTCCTCCGTCAGCAGCGTGGTTTGCGCTTTTTGTTGTTATTCACTGATTTAATCTTAAACATTCGAATGGCGACGTAATTGTGGCACTTACAATATTAAAACATTTCTGGAATAAACGCCGCCATTTTTATCTTTGCGCAGGTGAGAATTAAGCTGGCTTCCGTCGTGACAAAGGCTTCGTGGAACTACCAACTACCGCTTTGTTTCCTGCCCCTAATTCTATAGTCGTAATGAGAATTCGTGTTCACGTCCTCTCTCTGTAATTTACTAATTATCCTGTCGCTTGCAAAATTGCCCTTTAGCGTCCTACTTTCACTGCTGTTGAGAGTTAAAGCTATCGCGCAGAGCCGATGTTCCGGGAAAGGTCTATCGTCCTTTAATATCTGTCCACATTGATAATCGTGCAGTCCTAGAAACTTACTAACGAGCGAAATAACGGTATTATGGCTGTACGTAAATCTAGCTATTGGCTGGCCTTCAGGCAGATACCATCTGTACCAATTGTGCAGCTCTCCGTTCCCACGTATCTTCGGCTTGAACATCTGGTCTTATTATGGCTACATTTCTAGCAAGTTTAATGCAATCTGGCAGTGAAATATGCAAGGAGCTTCGCGTTTCGACGTCTCGAAAGTGGAAAAGTAAAAGATGCTTTTCGTAGATGAATTTTTCAACGCCTGTATTTCGGATGCATATTGAAATAGCTTTGCATCTGCACGTTGCAGGCGCCAAAAGCGAACACATTTGACAAGGCCGACGCGCGATGTGGGTATGAAAGTAAACGTTGTTTTACATTTAGATATCCCGGTTCCCTTTCATTACTAAACATGCCTTGGGCTTAGAATTGTTTTTTATTGAAAGGTGGCAGTTCCAATAACCGTTAAACGTGAAACGATCGGTAAACGTGGTGGTAAGTTCAACCTTTTTAGATAGGATGTCTGATTGCTTGACATGGGTGTACGGGGGGTCCCCAAGTGATTGGGTTTGTTTTGCTCAATAAATTGACTTGGTGCTGTGATTTGGGAGTTCTGTTTGTAGGTACAATGATATTTGAAAAAAGTGTGTCGTGGGTGATTCTTGCTCGCTGGCTGTAGCGCCATTATTGAGGTATTAATTTGAGCATTCACCAGATTGGTCAAATTGTGCTTTCACGATTTGAATGTTATCCACTCAGACCAAATAAAAAACCAAGACATAGCACTGCGAACAATAAAGTGAAGCCAGCGCAAAACTAAAATCCGCTCTGTGCATCATACACGCTCACACGCACTCATTTACATCAAACTACGCTCAAAAAATGCACACATGTTTAGTATCACATTCGTCATTATTGTTCGCAGCGCTGTCTTGGTTTTATATTTGGTCTGAGGTTATCTACAACAACAACAACACGTAAGTCCATCTTTTTCTTAGAGCTAGAATAGAATATAGCTAGCAACTTAGCAGTAGCAAAAAGAGAAGACACGGCTGTTAAAACAAAAATGTAATTTGTAGCTGTGGGCTTGGCAATAGTGAAACTATGCAAATAAAGCCAAAGTTTAGTATGAAGAGTTAAGTTGAGAAGAGAAGTGGAGAAGTTAAGATGAGAAGAGAAGAGAGAAGAAGAGCAGAAAAATATACAAACCAATGAATGTTTCCTTTGCTTTCATCAAAGAGAGCGTTTATTACAGGGTTTGTTCAACACGGTTGCTAGACTGCACAGTGTAATTACAGATAATTATTGGCTACCGAAGATAGTGCCTGTATAGACAGGCTATACTGAAAAATTTAGTTAAAATCTTAACGTTCCTGTAGTGCCGACAATTAACAGCATTTCTTAGAGGGCTGAAATAAATAAAAATAATCTATTTCTAACAACATTTTGAAGAGGTTCTTGAAAGCCTTTTAATTTGATCTATCCCAAGTGATTTGTTTAAGACTACTTTTTAAGATGGACACGATCATCAGCGATAAAGGAAACGAATAAGAAGTAACCAATACAGCAATGACTCGTTCGCCTTTCAAAAACCGGCTGCATCTAAATGATTGAGACTTTAATACAGCTAGAGCACCAATCCATAAACTACCTAAGGGTCTATGTTATAGCCTTGCATTAAGATCCATTGAAACCTGATCGTAATTGACTCTAATTCGTAAGCAAACAAAAGATCGCCACTGCCCATTAGACCACAAACAAGAAACTGCAGGTATTGCTAACAATTCCCGCCATTACGTATGCAAATCCGATTCCCTCGTATTTTTACCGACTCCGAACAAAATTGCAGAACACGTCCACCGCCAATTTCGAAGCTACGGTCTGCCAAGTGTCGATATGGTCAGACCAAACCATAGACGAAGCATAGACGGGATGAGGTGCTTTCAGACGGAAACGTGTAGGTAATGACGGAACGGAAATTCTGGTTGAAATAACAAGTTTTGTAGCTTTTGTGGTACAGGGTTTAAGAATTCCGGAATTTTAAATTCACAGTCTACCCATCAAACACCGTGATGGGTAGACTGTGAATTTAATAATCTAAATTAAAAGAACTGAAGAAGGCATAAAGCTGACTGATTTTTACAGCGGAGGCTGGGGCTGTTACTGTGAGCTATGGTAATCTTGGAGAATTTAATCCCAGGCATAATATTGATTTATTATTATCTTCATTATGTTGCGTAATAATATATTATAACAACAAAACATAACTGGCGTGATGCTTCCCGGAAGAGTTCTTATAAATTTCATGGAAGGTATTTAACAGAGGGCAAGACAATAAACATGACGACAGTATCAAAAAATTGCAAATCTATTTAGTCCGTCAGTTAGAGAATTGGAAATTAATGGACAATTGGACACGTATTTTTTGTTTTTGTAAATCAATGAATATTGACAAAAACTCGGGAGTGGGGGCTCGTAACGTCAGAACTAGCTAAAAATTATACCTAGGCGTGACGTATTGAGAATTTTAAAAGCGTCATATCTTCGTCAATTTTGGTTTACGTAACAAAAGAAAAAACACGGGTCAAATATTTTTTGATAATCTAACTGACGGACTAATTCGTTTTTTTTTTGTCGTCTCGCCTATTGTCATCACGGGTTCGAATCTAGATCTAGATTTCACCCGTAATGACAATTGTCTCGCCCCGCTATCACCGAGATAATTATCATCTTCCTGCCCTTGTCCCATTCTACTTGGGGTCGACGAATCTCGTTTTCTTCTTCCATTCTCCTCTGTCAGACATCACGTCATCATTTACTCCTCTTTCATATCATTCCCCACACAATCCACCCATCTTTTCTGTTCTAATGAATCATTTTCCTAAACAAATTACCTAAAACATCGTCAAATCTTGAATTTCTCTTCAAAATCAGAACATACACGCACACATTCGTCCTAATACGTTACACTTGCCATCTGAAGCACCTTTACTCAGGTTGTTGAATCACGCCCGTGATCAGGCACGTGCGCTCCAAATAGAGAGAAATGGTCTGTTCGTACCTTTATTAATCATTGTTTTGTTATGTCTATTATCATTGGCGATAGCGATGGCGTGGCGTCGCCATTCCTGCGTGAGGCGTCACGTGGCTAGGACGTACGCTTCGCAGGATATAGATAACACAAGTTGGTAGACATATTATAGTACAGTATTTCAACTATAGAAACAAAAAATGGTCGGAGTTCTTTCTTTCTTTATCGTGTGGTTAGTGCCTAACCTGGTGTCTGAGTTTTTATGCCGCCCATGGGCCTCTGACTCGGCTGTACCTACATGCCGTAGAGAAATGTCTCTCTGGTTTCTTCACGATGTTTTCCTTCATGGCAAGTGAACTTCAAAGCATATGATAATTATACAAGACGCGCACATAAATTCGGAGTTTAATCATGCAGCCATCCAAACGCGTTACATGATTTTCAAGAAGTCTTCAGAGGTATGTACTGGGAGAAGAGAAGAGCACAAAGGGCCTATGTAATGTTCTTGGTGTCAAAATTAGTTCCTCGTTCGTACAGTAGAGGCGCTTTTGGAATGCCAGTAAACTTACGTCGAGTCAGCGTTTAGGAAACGATGCAATACGGTAAAATGCATGCTTGGGCCTCTGGTAACAATGCTAACTTACTCTTCTACTTATTTGTGTAATACGACATAACACAAATAATTTAATTGTCAACCTTATATTCACGTCTTGTCTTCAAGCTGTTTCTAAGTTGGCTCACTGGTTATCTTTATATACTGTGTCTAAGGTTTTAGGAAGTATGGTTAGATGCTCTAATTATAGGACTATTTGTTGACTGTACGAATTATACTTGTGTCTATTTGTTGGGACACACTAATTGGTCCCATTGTAGGTAGTTGTTAGATGTTATTTATGGGCTCAGCCTGTAATTACTTAATCCGGTGGGGAATAAATATTTCTAGAGTAACGTTGCGAATATCATAGACTTTTTGTTATTTTTCCTTGAAATAAGGGGCTTGCTTGTTACTAAAGAATGTTAAATAGCTATAAAGAGTAAGATTTTGATAGACATAATTAAACAAAGAAAATTCCTTGCCTTCATTGAAGAAAATAACCACGTAAGCCAAACACAAGACTCACCGTTCGCTTCAAAGTCTGAAATGTTAGTACACGTCTAAAATGGAGTTCACTAAACCTATTACAGACTTTAGTCTTATTTTTTGGTCGTTCGGAACACGGGCACGGGGCAAGCACGGGTGGTATTCGATCTATCGAGACGCCCGCTTTCCCGAGTCATCTAGGAAATGAATTTAAGAAGGAACTCTAACGATTCTCCACTTCAAATCGAGTTGAGGATACGAACAAAGCGTCTCAAACATTGTAGAAAAACCTTTTTGCTTTAGCGTCAATCTTAAAAGGAGTTCTAAGTTCAAAAAATCCTCAGTAAACGAGAGTCTGGTTAATCTGACGTCACCAAAATGGCGTAGCAAATATTTCATCCACTCAAAAGTACGTAAATATTCATACAAAAGGCTGAGAAAATAATAAAATATATACAAACCGAGCAATCAGGTCCTTAGAGAAAGTTTTCTTTTCATACTGAATTACTTCCAGCGCTCGTCTTTCGTCTATGGTTCGCTCAGGTAAGTTAAGCGCGGTCTCCACTGTAATAATTACGGCAAATTGCTACCATTGTGCTCCGGCAGTCTATCGATTATGCCGCGTTGGGACTTCTCTTGAGTCCTAATGAAATCTCTGCTCGATTTCTTTATTTGTTTTTACTGGTATCACATTTTAAATGGGTTTGTCTCCCGTTTTGCACGCTGTTAGTGCAGTTAAATTATCTTTCTTGTTCTGTAATGGTATTTGGGTTGGGTTTCAAATTGAGCTGAGGAGTGAGAAACATGCTTCTTTTGAGTAAGTTTTAGTAGGACCTAGGAGCAATTTGCTGGACAGTCTGCCCTCCATTACCTAACCCGTTTTACGAATCACTAAGAGGAAAAGATGAAGAACTAGGAAAAGAAGAAGAAAAAAAAAGAGAAATTGAAAGTATGTATTACTAAAAACATTTCAACAACTTTTTGGTAGAAATGAATCAATCATTAGATTGATTGATCAAAACAATACAAGTCATCTTACAGCTAAAAGTCCTTATTATCAGCTCGTATAACTCATATTTTGCAAAAGATATTTATAATAAACAAATTGAACGGAACACTTGATGAAAGCACCAATTAGTGCCAACAATAGCACTTTGACTCGGCGTAAATTAACACGGCACGTTGGTATTGTTGGTCGAGTAGACGTCCAACTTTTCAATGGCTATCCATGTGAATTCTGAATGAAAAATGTTTCAACCAATGTTTGTTCAACGCTGTTCAATTAATGGCGGCTCGATAACAAAATGAGGGTTGTTTGCAGTTTCGCTTGCATGAAAAGCGTAAGCGTGAAGTTGGTTTGAAAAACGAACATATTTTTATTTTACAAACGCCATATTTTTGTTTGATGAATTGCCAATTTCGCGCTAGCCCGTTGTAAATTTACTGACTAGCCTAGTCAGCGACGTACCTAACTTCTAGAATTGCCAACCTTTTTCAATATTTCCGTTCTGCGGTATTCTGTTAACAATATTGGAAAAAACAAATGTTCAGTGAATAGATAGATGCACATACATTATAGTCATACAATAAGGCCTGAATTCTTGTCGCGCTGACGGTCGGTCGCGTACGGTTGGTCGTGACGTCAGCGAGAACAAAATACGGCTGTCGTTCGCCGCGCGTAGTATGGTGCTATAATAGAACACAATGTATAGGTACTCGTACGCGACCGACCGTGCGCGACCGACCGTCAACGCAACAAGAATTCAGGCCTAACATTGCTGAGACACAAGTTTCCTTTGTGAGAGAAAATAAATACTTAAATGAATACTTGTCTCCCATTAACTATCCATCCAGGAAAGTACAATTTATGGTAATTCTGACAATGTTTCCAATTTATTACGGCTTTTATTGTTGTCTATGCAACAGGCCCTCATCAAATCAAATCAATTGGGTACTTCCTGCGTAATGGTGACCATAAACACAATATCTATTTACAGCTTTTGTCTAACAAAAGATAAATTGGTAGAGCAAATCTGAAAAGAATCAAGCGTTATATCAATATCTCTGTGAATGGCTTATTTTCTTGTTTAGTTCTTGTTTAGAATTTTTCAGCATCTTATTTGTGCCTTTGTTACTTGGGGTCGGTGCAACAAAACTTTTAATTTCTTCTATTTTTCTCTGTCAATTGTCACGCTATCATTCCTTTTTCTCACACAATCAATCCGTATTTCCTCTGGTCTTCCTCTCCCTTTCCATCCATCAAAATTTTTAATTCGTGACTCGTTTTGTATTTTTTTTTTACAATAAAAGAAAACTAAAAAATTGCTAGCACTCTGACAGTTCACATAAATCTCGTCCTCTTCACAAATGCCAACGACTACAACATGCTAGCTTGCGGGTCGAGCTTCATAAATACGCCATAACTGCGTAGTAGCATGCAGTATTCTACCGGATTAAGCCCATATTTTTCGAAGCAAACGTGCCGTATCGCAGACTATATTCCGGCTCGCTTTTCCCCGTATATGCTACATAAATATCTTGTCTACTTCACGAGGTTCCTCGAAAGAAGTCCCTGTTATATTTACTGATTGCTCCTTCACTTTTGGTATGCAACTATGCAAGTTGTATTTGATAATAGCACCGTCTCGCGTAGACTTCATATCTAACTATTTGGGCTCCAATAAAGTTATGTTAGCATTAATAAGCTACATAAATACAGGGCCGTCTTTACCGAGTGTGCAGGATGTGCGTTGCACACGACGCAGCGGTCCTAGGGGGCGCCGAGCGCCGCTCGCTACGGAGCCCCACTAGGCGCGCGCGTTGTCCAGCCGCAGCACGACCAATTAACAACGTAAAAAGAGCTCTGCTTTGCATACATTTTGTATAGCATCTGGATAGCTCTTCTTATATTTGCAGAATTACAGCAAAGCAAGGCATGTTAACACGGGTACGTTTTGGCTTGTTAGAGAAAACACCAGAACACCCTGTATAATTCTAAACACAGACAACAGCACATCATGGTATCCGAAACCGAAAACTGTCTTCTTCAAATTTAATATCCAAACAATAGAGTAAGTATTATTATCTATTGGGCAAATTTGACAGTTTGTGGTAAATTGGACTTGCTGTTACTTGTACTTTGTACCCATTTCATTTTGACCGCGCGCTTACTAGGGGGCGTTAGGGTAATGTTTGCACACGGGCGCTACATGGGCTAGAGACGGCTCTGCATAAATATCTTGTCTACTTCACGAGGTTTTTTCGAAAGAAGTCCCTGTTACATTTACTGATCGCTCCTTCTCTTCTGGTATGCAGGTTGCATTTGATAATATCACCGTCTCTCGCAGACATCACACCCGTCTGTTAGGGCTCCAATAAAGTTATGTTAGCATTAAATTGAATTTTCATGTCTTCAAGTTTGGGAGCAGCTGTCTAAAGAGTGTGCATGGCAGCTGTGCTTACAGAATGCAGTTGAGATTATTGAAACTTTGAAAGTACAGATGCTACCGGATTTATGCTGCTATTAACTTTATTTAGCTAGTGGAGACCTACTTACAATCTGTTTATATATCGCTGATGGTTTAAATCGTCTGGCGACCTAAATGATTGATTTTGATCATTATTTTTAGTGACACGATTTATTTGACTTTAATTTTATTTTATTTTATTGACATTTTGTTCCTCATTGTTATCTTATTGACATGATTTTATCTCGATTAACTATAATTCTAATTTATTCGTTTTTTTTTTCTTTTTTATTCTCTATTTTAAATTTTACCTAGGAATGAATAAACTTACAAATTTTTAATTAATGAAGATTTTATTGCTATGTATATATATTTTAATGCTACTTACTCTAATATTATAAATTGTTGTGCCCGACAGGGTCCATGTGAACTTTATTTTAATAATAAGATCTTGTAAAACACATGTGATATGCAATAAAGACTTGAATTGAATTGAATTAAAAATAAGCCTCCTGTTTCTGAAAGCTTGATAAAGTTTCGATCAATAAATCTATAAGTTATTGATTGTTGACAAGCAGAACAATAGCCAATCAAATCAAAATGAGATTTGATAACATCTGAACAGACTTTCAAAATCCGAGGTTTAGTAGTGCACTCAGAAACAGAATCACGACATTAGAAATGCAACAACTCATAATCTACATTACAGAGACTTCTAAGTTTATACTTGTCTGTGGTTACTATCGCTTGAATTCTCCAATATTATAACAACTAGTTAGTATGACGTGCTCGCTACCACAAATATGGAAGCAATTGTGGCTCTTATCGCCTCGGGCGCCGTCGGCGTGTTGGGAGAAGATCCTGCAATAATAAATTTTCTTGATCATGTTGCGTTTTTATTTACTTCGCTACACGTTCCCTCGTAAATCTAAAGCTACTTGTAAAAATATTGTAGAATTTAATTTTAAGTGTTCTACTGAAAAATGGGTTGCTTGTACGCATACGCACATACGCCTGTTTTCTCTAAGACCTAGGCAGAGCTATTTCTAACTTTAGTACAGCCATATTTCGCCAATTATGTGTAAGTAATAATATAATAATAATAAGTTTATTATTAGGTACATAACAAAAACAACAGCACAGTACATAGCATATGGAAACCGGGTTGTACTACCAATTTTAAAATAATTGTCGGATTTCCGGGCTCCGAAACTAGGTACGCAGACCTGTATCTTCGGAGTCGGAGATTTTGCGGCTTCAATTTATATAATACAACGGTGACTTTCTGTTTGTTTACAACATTTTTTTTGAACACAGCTAATGGAGTGAATGAGTGTGGTTGTATAATATGTTGGGGTGTGTAAATGAGTGTAGTGTGTGTGTGGTAAGGTGTGTATGTGAAATCAAAGTGTTTAAATAATTTTCTTTCAAAGTAAGATTGATAGTTATGATTCTATAGCCAATATATTTTCTGTCTCATCGTAAGTTAAGGATAAAAGCCATTTAAGTAATACGAGAGAGGGCCCCATAACTCGTATTCCTATCCGGGAATCAGCATCCGCTTGCGAACACTTGACCAAACCATTGCGTCGTCGACGGTAGAATCCTCGACCGTGGAGAATATGAGCGTAGTTCTATGGTTGAAAATTCAACCATAGAGCATCATAACGTAATGACATTTGCCATCCAAAAAACCTTTTTTGCAAAAAATAAAACCGCCTTAAAAAAAAAACACTAACAAAAAAACTCAAAAAAGTGAACTAACGAAGATAACTTCAGCTTCAGAAGCTGGTGACAAAAACACGAAATTAATCAAACAAAGGCCAAGCTTCAGAAGTCGGTGACCTTTGTTTGATTGATTTGGTGTTTTTGTCACCGACTCAGAGCACCCCTCAGAACATACACGCGTTATGTTACGTCATGATGTTGTTTATACAATAAACATCCAAGCGATTGCAGCAATGACGACAGATTTTCCGTCTATTTTTGAAGAGTTCCATTATCTCCGAAGATCAGCATCAGATCTTCACCAAATTTAAATGGGACCACCTCAGGAGTATACACTTTCAAACAAAAAAAAATTTTGAGAATCGGTCCACAACTTGGGAAATCAGGTAACATACATTAAAAAAAAACATTCTCACGAACATATAACCTCCTCCTTTTTTGAAGTCGGTTAAAAATACCACAAACCCGTAAAAACATGTAGCTCTAGAAACAAAAACATCTGAACGTCAATCAGTCAATACTTCTGAATCTTATATTGCTTCTTTTCTCTCGCATAAAACCGAATTTTCTAAATCATTACTTTACCAATATCATCCATTATTCTACCTCCCACTATTACCCGTAACATTTATATAACTTTACCGAGATGAGAAAAGGTGGCTGATGTTATTGTTATTCGTTTTTCTTCCGTTCTATCGTAAATGCTATTTATTGGGTCAGCTCACCCCGGACCATAGCGTTTAGCCGGGGGAGAACTTTTAAATAATAAGTTATTGTTAGAGGTATAAGGAGCTGTTACTTTAGAAACGATTTGGTAATGTTTTGATATTAGGAGTGTTCTTTTCGTCGAAAATATTTCGGTAATCTAATACTTTTACTTAAGGCCCTTCTAACCCTAAAATTAGCAACTCTCATTTGTGGTGGTTCTATCTATCATGGGGTTTAGGTTTCCGCACTTAGTCCTTGAAGTGGACCATTGTGCGTGAGCCATGGTGGCCGATTTTTGTGGTGGTTAAAACTCCGTTTGAAATATTGTTAGAATAAAGTTCTAATCCGCTTGCACTACAAAGCGGTTGTTACATCAGTCACTGCGGCCGAATAGTGCGAAATGAGTGGTTTTTTGCGATTTAAAAAAAATCTATTGATTGGACTAAAAAAAGAGAACACATAAGACCTGCTTTATAGTTAGTTCAGTTAGTATGCAGAGTTTCATGGTCTTATTTGAAGTACTTTTTGAATACCAGCGGTTTATTGTTCGATTTGGAGGTAACTTTGTTTTTTTTTTCTATAAAGAAAAGTTTATGGAATCGTGTTTTCGTCACACATAGGACTTAGCATTAATCCTCAACTTTACCATATATTTATTTCAAAATTAATACTGCAGTATTTTAGGAGTAACGGAGGATCATGCTAAGCCATTTAAGGGATATATAGCCCTTAAGACTGACAGAAGCGTTGGACCAAGATCCCGTGAACGCCAGACTTAAGTCATTCTATAAAAGTCGAAATGTTTTCTGTGGAAGTACGTAAAGTACTTCCACAGAAAACATTTCGACTTTTATAACACTTTTATACATTAAGAACAATATGATACTATGAAAACTCGGTCGCAACAAAAGCCGGGAAGAAAATTATGCTAAATAGCTTTTATATAAAGATTGATTTCTTTATATTACTTAGAGGCTAATAGGATGATTCTTGTCCTCCACTGCCAGACACTTTGTGTGCGGGAAGCCCCGCCAGACACTTTTAAAGTATGTATGTTAAGTTGTAAGTGAACTTACGTCATTTTTATTAAATCTGAATAACATAACATTGTTGTTGTTTTTTTTTTAATATTTAACATAACATAACAAACATCACGCGTCTAATCCCCGGAGGGTTAGTCATTAAGATTTAATATAACGGTAACAAATACCAATCATAAACTATTTAAAAGCTAAACATTTCTTACTGCAACTCTACACTTCTTCGGATCTTCAGCCTTCTTTCCTCAATCATTTAACCGTGTAGACAATAATATTCTAATAAACAGATATGTTGTGAAGACTCAAAAACGGGCAAATTGGCTCGTTTTGCCTTTATTCTGCGTCACTGCGTGTATGTGAGCTGGCCCGCGGAACACTTTTTTCGGTGATTTTGTAGGTGTATAACATATCTGTTTATTAGAATATCATTGAGTGTATAAATTCTCACCATAATATGACAGCAATTCATAGACAGGAAACAAGGACATTATTCCTGTCTTTGATGACCTATTAAAATAAAACCGTAGATGAGGCGAATGAAATAAATTATCCGTGTAAATCCCAGACTGAATGTAAGAGTATTTTCCGTGTCGTTTCCTCCTTCTACCACGAAATGACACAGGCAGGCACCGACATAGTCTATGCAGCATTCGTTAGCGCTGCAAGCCTTGGGATTAAACACAAACTGACAATTAGCCGCTTAATATTTTGCGTCAGATTTCATTTTAAATGTTGGCGGGAACTGGGAATTAAAGTGTACGGCATTATGTTGTTTTTCATTGCTTCTGTTTTAGCTCTGCCCTAATTAAATGTACCCACGGTTGGTTAAGTTTTGCTTTGTTAAACACAGGAATATGTTTTTATAAAAGAGATTTATGGCCATGTCATTTTTATGCTGCTCTTAAAGCGGTGAAGGAAATCATTCTAAGGAAACCAACAACTTGCTGGTTTGCTGCGCTTTAGAAAAGCATGGCAGCCGTTTATTCGACATTTGACAGATTCTACTTTTGACATCATATTCTAATTCCACACATCAATAAAAGTTTGTGATCACTAGCAGAAACTGATATAATTTTTTAAATTGAACTTTATCAAGATAAAATATTTGTTGCGTGTTTTCTTTAAATAAATAGAAATACCCTGTTTGAAATTAAAAAATATAAATCTATATTTTTAAATAAAAACTCTAAAAGGAAGAAGAAATCATAATATAATCTACCGTAACAAAAACGATTTAGATTTTTCAAAGTGACCGCAAACTTTTTTTGATGTGTGTACATTTGACAGATTCTTACTTCCTCTCACTTAGTTGACAGAAAGGAGGCCTGTATGATAATGATGATTGGAGCGTTTCATTTTTTCAGCATTTCTGTGTCAACCATGACAAATGCAATGAGATGTAGATTCCTTCAGGCAGTAACTAGAATACTTTTAGGATATCGGTAGTGAGCAGAATGCAACAAATCCTGCTTCTAGTTTATATTAACCCTAAGAACAGGCAAAGTCGTGACGCGTGAACTACATAATACATATTTAAGCATTTAGCCAAGAAAAACATCTCATTATGAAATTGAACGTTGAATGGTAACAATACTAAAGGCAGAATCGTTTATTATTATGTACGACAGTAACTATTCATAGTTTTATCCTGAACCTCATTGGAGGATATATTTTTGATTTAACAATTAACAACAACAGGAGTTATTACATGTTTATAGTCAGTTGTTATTCTAGTGCAGTTTGTTATGGTGCGTTTAAAATTCTTCGTGAATTAAAGAAATAAGGGATTTATCAAAGAATTTGTCTATTCTTTGTTGTTTTTTTTTTTTTTGTGAATTTGTTCTTGCAAGTTACTTAGGAGGTTGTCGTCTGCTTAACCGGACTATATTCTTGCTGAATGTGTATCTTTATTTAAAACTATGAATTTATGTGATTTGTTCGACGTTATACGAGTGGTTGTGAATTGTCAGCCTAAATGCGAGGATAATTGCATGGAAGTTCGGAAGTGCAGGTAAAAGAATATGTTTTTCTATTGCCTTGTGTAAATAGAGGTTAAATTGGTTAATTACTTGGCCGCTATACAGGCGACGTTGCTGCTTCGCCCAGGTGCAGTGGCAATAATGCGCAAAAATCTAGTCTACAAGAACTGAAGAACACGGATAGTACCTAACGTTTTTAAACAATATTTAGCATTATTCGACCTATACCTTCCATGGTGTTTGTGATAAAAATCTACGGAGCCTGTGTTACCAAGCAAGCCCTGGAGGGAATTCCACCTGAAAACATCATCATTATGTGCTTGTATTAAAACTAATAAGTAGTAAGTAAATAACGGTGAATAACGCTTGTTAAAACTTCATAATGAACCAAAGGGCATAAATAAACAATTTCTAAATACCGTGTCTCATACCTTAATCAGATCAAGTAGGAAGGTATGACAGGAATCTAAATGCGAGCTAATGATAACGTGTGCATAATATGAAATCAATCGAATATTAATTAGGTACGTGTTTGATAGTTATTTAGTGTGATCACACCTTTCTTTCTTTTGAACAAGGGCCAAAAGGGCATTGCACTTTGAATTGACAGCTGTAGTTGCGATAGATAAGTAGGATTTTTTGAAGGGAAAACTTATTTAGGCGCGTTGAGCACTTTTTGGGTGAAGGAAAAACATTGAACTCATCGTCACTGACGTAGTGGTAAGCGGTCGCGCTTCGTAGCACTCGTAGGCGATCCGCTACGTCGTAGCACCACATACTAGGCATGCGCGGGGCATAACCAGTGCTACGACTGGGTAGGGGCTTGTGTAATTTTTGTTTTCACTTCTATCTGCAGTCCCTAAAGACTGGCCCTTTTTCTTCTAGCCTACATAGTATCCCACTGATGGGCAAAGGCCTCCCCTTTCTCCTTCTATTTTTCTTTATTTGTTTTTTTATTTGCCAGCAGTCATTAGTTGCCATAGACATTTTTTCTAGTTTTTGTTTTTTGACAGTTCACAGCTGTACCTAAAACATAGCTTGGATTTTCAATTTCTTTGATATTACATAATAGGAAAAAGTAGTAGTGTATTTGACAAAGTACGTGTGCCACGTTAACCGATAACTTGTGTGGTTTATATTCTGTTAGTGCAAGTTGGTGTTTCATAATAAATAATAACAATAAATAAGTGATTTTCCTTGAAGTTCGTGTTATTAAACTATTTATCGTTTACCAACAGTCTTATCAACTTGTGTGCAGTAAGAATTAATTTTCCATCCTTCCCTAAACTTATTTCCATTATAAATAGACCCGACTAGGCGAAGGCTCGTGTTGCCTAGTACCGGATTCAATGGCATTCTACGTCGCCATGAAAACAATGACGTCGTAAGTTTTTATGTTATGCCCACAAATGTCTTCTTCAACATCGTTTGACTGTGAATAACTGTTGCTATCACTTTCACACACGCGGATATTGAACAATTAAAGAGAGATAGCGTAACTTTCTTAAGTGTTAGGGCTTAATGGTGGTAGCCTGATGTGGTTTTGTCACGATTTTTAACTTTTAATTTTTTTAACAGCGTTGTTAATTAATCTACTCTGATGATTAGCTCTTAAGTTTCTTTTACTGTTAAAAAGTTCATACTAATAGGTAGTAAAAGAAACACGAAAGGAACCGTGTCTGTCTCTCACCACTAAGCTGGTTGTACGTATTTCGATGTTTGGATAGCCATACCGGTAGACCATGATCTCTGTCAGGACATAGAATACCTTTTTTGCTTTCGATAGTACGTTTCCGTGGGATCATTTTCGTCCTCCACAAGGGCAAAGCCGCGAGCTGAAGCTAGTGTAAAATATTTTATTGTTCAATAAAAATCTATTTATAATACCAATAACCGCACAGGAACAAGCATACCTACAGAAATAAAATAAACTCACCAAATCAAGTTGACAACAGCAATTTTTCACAAATTATCCTTACCTATTTCACTAAAAATACCAACAATATTATGTGCCATGCCAGTCACCAATGGATTGCATCAACAAAACGAGTTCCCACTAATGATATTATCAGTACAGAGCGCTTCGATTATCGGGACCATTGTTCAAGTTCATCGGTAGGGTTACCATTTCGAAACGTGAAATGTCCTGACGACAGCCGAACGTATCAGTAAGACCTCAATTCCTCAGCAATATTTTCAGATTTTTTTGTTTCTAAAAAAATTACTTGAATTTACGGTCCAGCCGTCATGGACAAATTGCAGACATGCTTGTGGACACTGGTCACTCACAAATACTTCAGAATAGTATCCGTCGAAATCCTGTGTGGTCCGGTGTCCGGAGTTCCAAGAAGATCGAACCGGTGTGGCAGCGCCTTTACTAAAAAAATCCTGACAAATGAAAAGGTCATGTCCGCCCAAATCTAGACGGATGGTAACCCTAATCCCGGGCCTCTCAGAGGCATGTAGAATGTAGGTATTATTTTATTATCGAGGACACTCCCTCGGGACCAAGATACGACATCCAACGTCGCATGACGAGAATTCTAAAGAAAAATCTGAAGGGTCTCTGAAGGAGTTTGTTGTGGAAAATTCTTTAGTAAAGAAAGAAAATATATTTGCAGCAGCTAAAAAAGATATAGCGGAGATGCTTTTGCGTCTGTGTTTGCATGTTCTTTGTTGGGTTTTATGGTTTCAAGTTCTGAAGAGATAATTGTGAGGTTTATGGGATTAATAAGATACTTTCATGCTTGCATGCTTTTCTCTAATCAGTTTTTTGGCGATTGACAGATTACGTTACGAAAAAAGGCAAATAACGTGCTCTGGTCGTGTTAAAATCCTTTCAATTTTCTTAGCAGTGTAAATTAGACTAACTACAGCTACACCATGGACGTAAACGGCGGTTTCGTATATTTCATACTTGGCGCCCGTCGTCGCAACCGCGCTAGACTCGCACTGTGGACGCACTTACAATGACTATTTACTAATAGTCATTGTAAGTGCGTCCACAGTGCGACTGCATCCAATCTCACAAACTTTTGCAGTAATTTTACGGGTTTATGCTTCCCCTAATGGTCCACTGTCCTACTTAATAGTGTAGAACAATTTATGAGAACGGCGTGCCCACCCTTTTAAATGGATACTTTTTTCTTTCGCCTTTTTCACGGTTATATTAGTATTCCAGTAAGTTAGAAGAAGCATTTCTCTTGGTGGATGCGCCAGGATAGCCCGCAAAATACTTTTTTTACGTTTTTGCAACTTGCAGGTCAGTGTTAGGCTGTATACGTCCATTAATTGTGCTAATTTTAAGTGATAACGATAAAAGTAAAAAAAAAATATTGTCTCGACTAAAGCTACTGAAAAGCTTATTACAATCCTGTAGAAACTCGAAATGCTTTAAAAGGGATTGCCCTTCGGTCTCTGCCTTTCATATCGACTATAGTCGATGGCAACGTAAGCCTCTGAAAGCCAAAATTACAAAGACTGTGTGTGCAAGCCAAAAGCAAAGCCGCTAAAATTTACCCTCTATTAACTACTTACTCACTTAAGTTTTGCACGAAATAACTTCATAGGAATCTTTATACTTATCAAAGACTTTTATTTAAATCTGAAATGGCGTTAATTAACGAAATTTTGCATCAAACTTGCATTAAATAACAGACAGTGCGACTCTTCTATCTAATTCTGTAAACGGAGAAACAAGTAGCGATTTTATAGTCGTTATTTGGGCACAGAGTAATGATTAAATGTATTCCATTTAATCATTACTGTGCCCAAATAACTGCATGCACAACAGTCAACCAACCCCAGAATTGGCAGGGCACACTATTTTCACATTGCGAAGGATTTTAAAGAAAATTCAAAATCCATTTCTTCATATAAATATTTAAAAAATCGTGTGCTCACGAACTTAAAACAACGAATTGAATGTTGCTGAATTGTCAAATTTCCCTTAAATTTGTCAATTCAGCATAATTAATTGCGTTATTTGTTAGTGTGTTACGAAATTACCCCGCTGCGCCTTGACTGCGCGGATAAAAATTGCGTCACTAGTTTCTACGTAAAACCCTGCTGATCTCGATCCATGCTTATCCCTCCATTTCTCACTTATCCATGGCATCACAGTTCATTGCCCCACCCGATCTGATGGCTAGACTGTCAGACGACGTTTATTGTGCATTATTGTGCTCTTAATACTTCATTCATTAACTAAATAACGACTAATTCAAACACATAGACGAGACATCGCGAACAAAATCAGAATTTACGAGCAAGAGCCAACTTTGCATTTTTTGTTTTTAAGCTAGTATAATCCCATTAACAAATTAAAAAGTAGACGCTGGTGTCACACGTTCGTCTGAAGAGTTCCAGTTTGGGAGTTTTTATTCCAGCGGTAGTTAGTCTGTGTCCACATGAGCGGGCACGAGAAGGGATTTAGAAATTCAATGGGTACGCTTGATTTTCGTTTCTTTGATGTAGCTGGCACGTTTTAATTAGAGACGGGATGTATCAAGGTATAAAACGACATTAAAAACAAGACCTAAATTGAGTTTCGTTTGAACTGTATCTGTTGCTGTATTTTTTTTAAACGTGGTTGGATCAATTGAAGGTTACGGATTTCAAAGTTCTTGCATTTAGCGTATGCATGGTTTGTATGGCGCGTGGTCATAATCGGAGCTAACACCGTGATTTTGTTTTTTTTTTTCAATGCCATTTCCAAAGACAATTTCACATTTCTTTAAACTGCCATGGCCACTAGCCCTGTCGGTTTTATCTGTAATCGTGGCGCTTGCAACAGTACTGAAATATCGGAAAATCAAAACAAACTGTTAACTTTTATTTGCGTGCTAGACTCATAAAACCCTCAAAAACAAGAAAAAATGTAATAGCCCTCTTAATGATAATTTCACAAATGTTTACCAATATCGCCCTCCTGACCATCTGATTGTCAAGTGCCTATAGAACCAAGCACTATAATAATTATAAAGTTTCGTTATTTTATAACATTGTCAAACAACGCTAAGCTATTTAAAATAAGCCTAATAATTCCAGAGGGGTTAAAGTTAGCGTGTTTAACTCCAATTTGGAAAAGTTTGGCTGATTACCCCTCTCGATATGAAAACTTTATTGCCGAGTAAATCACAAATTGCGTGATAATGCTCAGTATTAACACTTGGTTAAATTTTCGTTACAATTTCGACTTTGTTTTGTCGCTTTACAAGACTCTGGTTACGGTGTGATAAGGGGCAATTTCAGTTCAGAACACGACAAGACGAAGATTACAAAAAAATGTTGCTAACAGTGGATTTTAAAATACTCAGCCATAATCGAATACCACCATCATGTTGCAAACGTACTTAATTCTCAAGTTTGCCATTATTTATTATAATGACAGTGACAGCTGTCAGTGTCATAATGGCAGAATTTTAGAATTAAGTACGTTTGCAACATGATGGTGGTATTCGATTATATACAATCCCTTCTGTATTTTGCAACGCTGGCAGAATAGTCGACATCGGTTCAAAAAGAAGGATCACTGTCGTTAGCAGGTTTTATTGTTCTAAATTCTCAGCATTGAAATCCGACAACGACGAACTGATGCAAAATACACGACAAATTCTCTGACTACGTAATTTCTAAACTAAATCCCATTTTACGACAGCACAAACTCCCGTGACTTCAACACTACTGCTTACTTCAGCATTTAACGTCAGTTCGTAACTTTCAAACTTGTTCCCACGTAGATTCACTCTGTCATACTCACTGGATGCGTCCGCAAGAATAAATCTCTTCGAGATTTTTATTAAGTTTCATATTTTTGGAGTATATCCGTGACCTGTTTTCTTAAAAGCCTGTGCAGCATTTGAGTATGCCTTCTAGGTCCTATCTCGGCTCTTATATAAGATTTTAGATGAAATATTAAAGTGGTTGGGACGTAACTTCTGAGATTTGGAGGCTCTTGAAGTGTGTAATTTAGTATGCCGTTAGTCAAATTATAAACATGGGCTACATGCTCATACTTTTTTAAGAACAAGGGATACTTTTTTAAGAACAAGAAAAGCAGAAAGCTCTTCAACTTCTAATATTCTGTGTGTGCATATTTAACTTCCGTGTTGAAATATACTTATGCTGTTACACGTTCAGAATTAATCAACCATCGTGCCCTCCACATTTTCTTCGAAAGTTTTACCATTATTTACCTTCATTTTTCAGTATGTTAATTATTATGTTAACACCACTTAAAAGGTACTGCAATCCATCAAATATTTATTAACCTGTTTGACCGGTACTTGCGGGTACAACAAAAGCCAACGGTCTAACTGTACATATAAAATTGATCAATACAGTATGTATGCCACGTTGTTCAGTTATAAAGATTACAGATGACATTCGATAGCCGCTTGCGCCTGTATCGATGCCGAAATAAGTCCTAATTAGCCATGTGTGGGGTACCCGTTGTGCAGACAGGTCATTGTTCCAACTGACTGTTTAAGTCAGCACGCTTTTTGGTATTCGCGACGAGAACAGGTGGCGTGCGTGACACCTGCTTCCGGCGATGCGCGTACGCATATTTGGGATATAGAATGCATGTCGCGGACGCTTTATTGGTCAGTCGTGTCTGGACACTCGATGCGTACACATGTCATGCGCGGCGCCAGTCAGCCATGCTTTCGAAACAAGGTTCCTTATTGGTCGATGTCTGTAAATAAGCAAAAATGTAAAAAGTAGTACAGTAACGATTTAAGTGAAATTTATTTATAAGTAACATGTTTTTGGCGCTCGTTTTTATTAAAAGTTAGCGGCTGTTTGTATTTATTATTTGGAAAGTAATATTTAGTTAGGACGCCCTGAATGGTGTGGCCAGTGTTTTGTATGTATGTCGTGCTTGTTATCTCTGCCGGAACAATTGTCCGCCGCCGGATGCTGCTGACAGTCCCAACGGCTAAATGATAATGTATGCCACTGACTGCCGCTGTATTTTTAGTATTTGCACAATGTTTTTTCCATATTTTATAGGTACCTATTTATAAACCGATTTTTTTATCAGCAGTACTTAGTACTTGTGATTCATTGCGAAAATCCCTACACGCGTATTCTGAGTGACGCTGTAAGATAAAATGCCAATAGAGTACTAAAAGTCATCTGTTTTGATGTCCCTTCCGACTCTATTCATGTCGATCGCGTGGATACAACGCGTTAGGACGTGGAAAGCGTGAGAAAAGGCGATGTTGACGTCTCAAAAATGATAAGGGTAGCCGAAAAAGGAGACTTTTAACGCAAAGGTCGGAAAACATGTCCCTAAAGCCTTTTGTTGGCTCAACGTTTGGTACCAATTTGCTCAGACTTCAGATACACGGGGAAATAAAAAGCTATTGTATATTTTGGTACAAACCTTTGCGCAAAACTTGAACCACTATTCTTTATTTTTCAGACAAGCAGGTTAATAATATTCTGCCAAATAGTTGAGAATCCAATCAAAAGAGGAGACTGTGATCGCCTTTTAGGCGTTAAATTATTAGTTCTAGTGTAACATTAAGTGCTTCTTTACCAAATATTTATACCTTGTAACCAATAAATCAGCCTTAAATTTAGAACGAAGTCACCTTAAAGGACCAAAAGAATTTTGTAAACTTTTTAATAGTTGACGATCGCCTTAAATTTTTACGGGATTAGTGTAAATGTTAATAGAAGACAGTGAACTAAAACCTTTTTTACTGGATCCTTTTGTACGATATCAACGAATCTTTGTAGTGATGGTACAAGTGGTAGATGGTGAGTGTGGTTCGTGGTGGTCCCGTGATAACGTGAGGTGGTGTTAAACAGTGGAAAGTTCTAGAAAGTGGTGATCATGGAGCGGTGCGATGGATTCCTGGTGTACAGAAAGCCGGTGTACAGGGTCTTCCAGTATTTGGAAACGTAAGTATACAATCCTTAATAGGTTTATAGACAATGGCTGCTATTGTTTACATTACTTATTCGAGAAGGATTTTGAAATGTGTTGAAGACAAAAGGGCAACGGAACGGATGAAATGGCTGCAGAAAGCAAACAAACTCTCCATTGAAACGACCTTAATGTACGCCAAGAATTCCTCGAGGCCTATGATTGACCGCGTTTTCGCTTTTCAGAATTAACGTTCTCTCGCTAACATTTTGTAACGTAAGCACTTCAAAAAGCTCCCGGCATTAATAATTCAAATAAGATACTTTAACCATTTAAAAATTAAACGCTCTAAACGGTTATTCCCAAGTTTTTGTTAAGATTTCAAAACGTAAGATTTGACCTTTGCTGACTTTGATAATCGGTTTGCGAACAGAATTTGGGCAAATTAAACTAAAAAGGATACTTTGCAAAGGGCAGATTAAAATGATAATAACATTAAGAGCCTTACGATGCCCTTGAAATTTCCAGGTAGGTTTTGGGAGTAAAAAATCTCATGCGTGGGATGCGGGGATAAAAAGCCCGCTAAAATTAGATGTTAAAGAATTTTGGAGGCAATATAAGCAGCAAAAATTACTATCCACACAGTTGTATTCTTTGTAATCCGGTTTAAAATTCGTATAGCTATACAAGGCTCATTTGACGTAGGCTCAAAATCGGAACCTACGCGACCATTTTGGTTTTCAATACAATTTTACGCATGTTTACAATCGACGCCCCTCTGTCAATGACATTAAGCGCTAAAATAACCTTATAGCATTGTACCTGCCAACCACGCTGTTGCAAACCGTGTAGATATTCTGTATTGGTCATGCATGACACACACATCACTTAAAACAAAAGACTATCTGTATGCTAGGGTAGGTTCCCCCATGGCGACATGGAGAGAGCGACTGTCGCAACCCCGTCGCACGCCACAATAGTGGCGGTAAGTCCCCTCTTTGAGGAGTGGCTTGAGAGACGCCACGGCGTCCTCACCTTCCGCCTGACGCAGGTCCGCACCGGACACGGTTGTTTCGGGAGTTTCCTGCACCGAATCGGGCGGGAGGAAACGCCCGGGTGTTTCCATTGCGAGGATCGACCGGAGGACACGGTGGAGCACACGGTGGAAGTGTGCCCCGCGTGGGTGGAGCACCGCCGTGTCCTCGAAGCGGCGATTGGCGGCGGCGACCTCTCGCGTCCGGCCCTGGTGCAAGCCATGGTCCGGAGCGAGACGGAATGGGACGCCGTCACCTCCTTCTGCGAAGCAGTAATGCTAGAGAAGGAGGTGGCGGAACGTGAGAGGGAGAGAACCTCACAGCGTCCCGGCCGCCGCGGGAGACGCCCCGGGCGTCGGGGGCCACCACGTGGCCCCCGGCCACCGTAGGCGTGGGCCTGTGGACGGTGGGCTATGGGCTAGCTCGCCGTCCGTCCGTCTCATGACGACAGGCCGTGGCGACGGCGCGTTCGTGTTCCACGCGCGCCTCAAAGAGAGTCAGCAAAAAGGAAGGGGTCCGCAAGGACCGATGCCTGCCGGGGTTGCGGGACTGTTCGAAAGAGATACCGTGGCCCCGGAACACAAAGGGCGATGAAGGAACATGGATGGGTTTTAGTCAGTAAAAGTGTGACACTCCCTCCTGCTCCGCCCAAAGCGGGAGAAGTCATTTGATGATATCCCATCCGAAAAAAGTGTAGGTTCCCCACACAAAGAACAAACTCTCTCTGACTACGCTAATACCTCCACATTTCATAATGAAGAAGCCGGAATTTGCTCACGGATTCAAACTAATCATCTATAAAGTAAGTATAGATGAACCCCAGATTGAGACATTCTGGCAAATAGAGCTGAACACTTCGGTAGACAGGCCTACATGTTTGATGAGCCACTCTCCTTCGAACCCGACAACACAATCGATCATTAACACGGACACTCCATTCTCAATCCTAAATTGATGATCCTAGAGTTGATTCTAAATAGAATGGAGGTAGAAAGGATCAGTAGCCAGAAATTGATATGGTATATTAGTTTCGACGTTGCATATTGCGTTGGATATCTTCGTGGTAATAAATTACGGTTTTAATGGGTTTTTTTTCGTTATTTGTTGATGAAATGTGTGATATGCTAATCATATGGTTCATAATTATAATTATGACCTTCACAGCCATTTCCCTTTCACAGATAATACTTTCAAAGGAGGATGTGTCGCATCAGCTGGTTCATTTTAGACTTCTTCTCCGTCGTGTTGATGATTCCTGTAATTATTTAAGTCAAATTAGCCTCATCCAGAACTCCGAGTGCATGTGGAGAAGCTTAAAGAGCAGGATAGGAGGTGGGCCATGGTATGTAAAGTCTCCGCAGTTAATTATGACTTTAGATAGTAGTGAAATAATCACAGAACACTCAACAGTAGCTAAAAATATGCACACAAATAAAACATCTAACAAAATTCTAGCAGAATACAAAGCGACAAAAGAAAAACATACTCCCTTACACACATACGCTTAAATACTAAAACCTCACGTTACTTAACAAAGGAAACATATCTACCGTCTCTAGAACCAGTAACTGTCTCTAGGTCTCGTTTTCAATAGAATCTGGTCGCGATATCGACAAGGTAAACGCCATTGAAGCGTTGCCTGATATTCGCAAGCTGTGTTGGTAGAATCGGGACTTTTCCCGTTTTTTGGGGAACAAAAGTTCTGGGGGAAATTTTGAGGAAATCAAATTTTTGGCGAAGTTTTCCCAAAAGTTAGATAAAAGAACACTGCTATTAAGGAAATTAATTTGTAACAAAAATTTAAAAACACAAAATTCAATACCTAGCGGTGTCTTTTGAAATTAAACAATAGTTTTATACATTTTCGTTTCTTTTAAAAAAAACAGAAAATCTTGCGAAACATAATTTTGAAAAAAAAAAACATGGGAAATGGGTAAAATTCAGAAACTAGATCTAGCAACCCTGTTCGCAAGGAACACAATACAAGGTATTGTTGACCCACACACGGCAAACCCTTGAAATAGCTTTGGCCACTGGATACTGGCTGATAATATATCGGAAATATTTGACGTAAGAATAGAAATTGTTCGAATTTGGAAGACTTTCAAAGTACAATAGGTTTCAGTCTTAGAGAATTAGGCTAGTTTCCACCATCAATAAATTGCAAATCTATTTAGTCCGTCAGAGTATTGGAAAATATTTATTGTTTTTGTAAATCAATGAATATTGACAAAGTTAGAACGCATCAAAACTCAGGATTGGGGGCTCGTGACGTCACAACGCACTAAAAATTATAGCACGGCGTGACGTATTGAGGATTTTAAAAGCGTCGTATCTTCGGCAATTTTGGTCTACGTAACAAAAGAAAAGATACGTGTCAAATATTTTTTGGAAATCTAACTGACGGACTAATTAGAATTTTTCAGGACACAAACCTATTCTGTCTTAAAACAAATGACGACCAAGAGGTATTTGTTAATTTGTACGAAAAAGTAAACTGGATAGGAATTTAGCGTTTAAGACGATCGATTTAATCTTGTACTATGTCTGTGAAAGATGGCAGGTCTTTAGATGATTAGTTAATTACAGTAAGGTGCACCGATCATTCAAAATAAAGTTTCTTATTACGTTATTAACTTTCGAAGAGCATTCAGAAACACTGAAAACGTGATAAGTATTTACCATGTTTGCTATTTGTTTTGTTTAGTGTTTATCCGTGATCATAGTGCTTGAAAAAGCGCAGAAATATCGGAAATTCAAAACAATTTTCAGTGTTAATGATAATGAGAATTCAGAAGTCGCACAACGGAGTTCAGAACTTCACACAGATGCCTCTAAAAGCAGCAAGAATTTGTAAATTAATATGACCACGTGCTATGTAATAAAATATAAATACATTTTCATGCGGCGGCGTACGTTTTGAATAAATTTTACATAAACAGCGAACGGACCGGTGTGAGTTGGAGCAAGACGACGAAATTAACATAAAACCACGATATTTCACGAATGTCCCAGCCGGCTTGAATACCTACCCTGTTACTATTGACCTGCCTTTAATTTTCAAGTTCTCCGTATAAAATATCTACAAAACGTTTGCAGCTTCAGTTTGCGATGTAAAATTGTTGTTTGTGAGCATTGAGAATTGTAAGCACACTTCTGTTGTTGATAGCGGCATTGACATAACAAGTTTCAATGTTTTTATTTCTAGAATATTTTTCTGTGTTTATAAATGCAGGGTTTTATAAATGGTGTAAATAGACTCTTAACGAAGCCAAACGCACTTTTTCTCCCCGTCATTGCGATTATTTTTTTGTTCTAGACCAGACCTGGGAACAGTGGGAACCTTCTAGGTAATCTATGATTTCTATTTAAACACCTCTACGACCCCTGTTCTATTCAATCTACCCAACAGCACATTAAGCACAATGTTTTGAGTGCGTTACATTGAGTTTTACCATAATATTTTTATTTTTCACCCAAAAAAAAACCAGTCGTGCAATCAATTTTGCGTAGAGTTCCTTAGTTTCATGTACAGAATGCTTAGTTCACGACTTCGTGAAGGGTCGGTTTCATCTTAGAAAACAAAACCCTCATTAAGGAAAAGCTGCTAACGAATCCATCTTATCCGTCTTCAGAATACATTATAATAAGTCCAAGAAGTGAGGTTAAAAGGCCTCTCAGAATTTGTGTCTCCATGAAGCGCCTCTTAAGTGGAAAACGGCTTTATCATCCGCAAAAGGTACTTGACCCTTGGAGTTTGAAAAGATCGGGTGACATTTTGTTTTGGTTCTGAAGCATTATTTTATGAATTTCCTTTCCCAGTCTGAAGCTTTTCATAAAGGCGGATTTTGCGATTTGCCAAGAAAAACGCGGTGCTTTACAGACCGAGTTGTGGCCAAATAAAAACGTACTTAACACTTCGAGTGTATTGTAACGTTAAAGTCAAGCGTTAATGAGTGGTCCGAAGATTGTGCAGTTAAAGAGTCTTGAGGAAAAGAACAGCGCAGGGTATCAAGAACATGAAATATACTAGCTAATTACACTTAAAAGAGAGGAAGGTTTGATGACATTGTCGTAAGCAAGTTTTTAGTATTACTTGCTTCGGTGAAGGAGGGCCAAGCTAGAGGCCCATGGGCGGCATAACACCTCTGACACCAGGTTAATATAAAGAAAAGACGCAAGTTTTTGTGAATAGAAAATGCAAATGAATTAAAATCTTAGAAACCACACATAAAATATTAACGGTTTTTTCCATGTCTGCACTTCCTAAAATGTATTTTATCATGAACGTAATGTCTATGGAACCCTTCTTAATCAGTCCGTCACGAACAACTTTTTTAAACACCAAAGCAAAGGGTGGTACATGTTTTCCTAACGCTTTTTAAATATAGCCCGTCTAAAAGGGGAAGCTAAGTGTTTTAAGTGCAGTATAGTGTGTTTTGGTACTTTTTATAGAACGTTCATTTGTGTAGGTGCTTGTTATGGGGCTATAAAATTTAATGATTTGTCTCGGAATTGTTCTGGAGTGCGTGTGTTGATCATCTTGGTTATTGATTGTTTAACTTGAGGTGATGGGGTTTGGATAATGATGAATATGTTACGATAGGTTATGGTTATTATTTTGGTTGGTCCCGGCCGTCATTTGTAGATCTTTGACAATCGTTACAGGTAGTCAGTGGCTCGAAAGTCTGACAGCCGTTCTTACTTAGTATTAACCAGAACTAACTGGATTGTGCAGGTCAGATAGGTACGCTCCATGTAAAATACTGGTACTTAGCTGCATCCGGTTAGGATGGAAGCCGAGCCCAACATAGTTGGGAAAAGGCTTCGCAGATGATGATATTATGATTATTCAGCCATAATTTAAATTTGAATAGGAGCAAGAAATTGATGATAAGTTAGAAAACTAAATTGATTCCCATACTTAGATAAAGTTTCATTTTGGTGTCAGTGATCGTTATACGAGTAACTAAGATGGATGGCCTGTGTGAAGGACGATAGCATGAAAGGAGGTGTCTGATGTCGATGACGAGTAATAGAGAAGTGTGGAATAAGACATACATATTACGTCGACCCCAAATGAATTGGGATAAAGCAAGAGACGCGTTCTAACGCGTAGTTTGAAGTAGCTAATAGGGTTTATAATTAGCTGTCTGTTATAATAAATAACATTGCACTTTATTTCAACAAGTTTCCAGCTTACAGTTTAATATAATCCAATTTCAGATTTATTTGATATCTGCGTCAACGTTCTCATGTTCGTGCGTTACGGTAACTTGACCGTATCAAATAGATTGTCAGCATTCGGTGTCTTAAGATATCTGATCGGCTACTATTGCGAAAATTAATTGAATTTCTAGCTTACGACTGTAGTTTTGTGCCTAGTTTTATGCCTAATACGAGTATAAGGCTAAAATGAGTCACTGTTTGGCTGTTTGAAATTCGAATAAATAAATTAGTTGGGGAATAGACAAATGAACGCGATAAACAAAAGAAAAACGATGACTGTTGTTGGCGGTTTTGATTTGAATTTGGAAGGTCATATTGGGCTGTGGAATTAATTTACATAATTTGATTAATAGATATTTGACCAACATCAAAATAATACACGATGTAAGAAAGCTGAAAATAATAGTCAGCGTCCCAGAAGGCATAGTGTGTGTGTGTAATACGAACTAAAAAAAAACATGCCCTTGCGTAAGGCATTTGCGTACACCATACGGAATACCTAAAACCTTTGACTTCATCACTTCCTGAAGACTTGAAATGCGCTGAAAAGTCTTTAAATCAAAATCAATCTCCTTTTACTGCGTTGTTTCTGTAATTAGGTACCCTTATCTTTAAATGAAACTGCACCGGGAAGTCAATTGACAGACATTTTAAACCAAATCCAACTAAGTGAACGGAACCAAGGTTTTCAAAGGAGTTATATTTCATCTACTAAGTGCATCTCAGGTTATCATTTTAGGAACACAGCGCTTATGTAAATGAAATCAAATATGGTTGCCTGCCACAGCTTTTATTTTCATCATCTGCCTAGCCTTATCCCAAGTATGTTGGGGTCGGCTTCCAGTCTAACCGGATGCAGCTGAATACCAGTATTTTACATGGAGCGACTGCCTATCTGTCCTCCACAACCCAGTTAGTACCGGGTAATACGATACCCCTTGGTAAGACTGGTTGTCAGACTTTTTGGGCCACCTGTAACGTCTGCCAAAGATCTACAAATGACAGCCGGGACCAACTGTTTAACGTGCTTTCCGAAGCACGGAGGAATTCCGGTATGTAATGGGTGGTCAACCATCCACAGACCAACCTAAGCAAGCACGGCTTAAACTAAAGATCGACCCGAGCGGCTGTTATTAATTAGCCACGAGCTCCTCCTCTGCCACAGTTTTCATTTTGACAAGTTATTTTCAAGATGATGGCAGACCTTCCTGAAATTCCTGATATTGTAGAATCGTAGTCTCAACTTAGGGCGCAAAATACAATCATGTTTTATTTTTATTTTAGGCGTCTCCAAGTCTTGTCACAACATCACGCGTGTAATCCCGGAAGCGATAGGCAGAGGTGTACGCCACGGCGTCCTCATCTTCCGCCTGACGCAGGTCCTCACCGGACACGGTTGTTTCGGGAGGTTCCTGCACCGAATCGGGCGGGAACAAACGCCTGGGTGTTTCCATTGCGAGGATCGACCGGAGGACACGGTGGAAGTGTGCCCCGCGTGGGAGGAGCACCGCCGTGTCCTCGAAGCGGCGATTGGCGGCGGCGACCTCTCGCGTCCGGCCCTGGTGCAAGCCATGGTCCGTAGCGAGACGGAATGGGACGCCGTCACCTCCTTCTGCGAAGCAGTAATGCTAGAGAAGGAGGTGGCGGAACGTGAGAGGGAGAGAACCTCACAGCGTCCCTGCCGCCGCGGGAGACGCCCCGGGCGTCGGGGGCCACCGTAGGCGCGAGCCTGTGGACGGTGGGCTATGGGCTAGCTCGCCGTCCGTCCGTCTCATGACGACAGGCCGTGTCGACGGCGCGTTCGTGTTCCACGCGCGCCTCAAAGAGAGTCAGCTAAAAGGGGTCCGCAAGGACCGATGCCTGCCGGGGTTGCGGGACTGTTCGAAAGAGATACCGTGGCCCCGGAACACAAAGGGCGATGAACATGGATGGGTTTTAGTCAGTAAAAGTCTGACACTCCCTCCTGCTCCGCCCAGAGCGGGATAAGTAATTTGATGATTTCCCATCCGAAAAAAAAAAAAAGGGTAGTTGTCTTATTAACTAGCTAAAATCTAAACGGACCAATCATGAGCGAGCCGGTACGCAAGCCCCTGTCTTATGTGTAGCTGCTGACTACGTACTGCCACTAACATCATCATCGTTTCAGCTTTAAGACGACAATTGCCATCAATCGGGCACCAATCCAGACTCCATGGCTGCTCTGAGAATTTCTTTATGGAAAAGGCAAATATCACTTTGCCCGACGCGGGAATCGAGCCCAGGACCTCATGCTCGGCGGTCGCGTTTACGACCACTAAACCAACGAGGTAGTTATAGGCTTGTCAATTTCATGAAAAACTATTTTACTAATGGCTATTTTACTTTTGACCTCCTCTTACTTGTATACGCCTGCATTTCCCGATGACGTAGGATATTTATTGTAGACATACAATTAGAAACCACCAGATTCAGCAAAATATAACGAATAAAAATCACTTTTGATTGCCAAAATTAGTAAATAATCACCAAAATTAATCCCCATTTTATCGTGAAATTAGAACCAAAATTTTTTTTTTTTAGTTTATTACCACCAGAAATTGAACTGTTATGCTCTTGCATCCGAGTCGACCGTCCACGGTTACTTCCTACTTCTGAATGGTTTATAAAAAATATTATTAATCCGTGTCGGGGTGCCCATGTTGGCCTAGGCAAAACTAGTTTGTCATCAACCACCTTATTAAAATTTGGTGCTCAATTTGGTACTAAATTTAATGATCAATTAATATTTTAGGTGATAGATGTTAGTGGTCACAAAGTTATTTTTGGTGGTCATTATATTTTCCCCCTTTATTGTACACCTCGCCAAATATGTTTTACTTTTGATATGAAACTTTATACAAATCCAATTTAACGTATACTAAGTCCCTTATTAAAACGAGTCATTCTACGCTTAAGGAATTTAAATTACATTTACATAACTACGCAAGTCTAGGAATCTTAGTATAATTAAACTTAGTTCAACAAAGATTTTAAACTCCTCCAAAATGCGGGAATCCACATAACTGCAATTCCTGCAAAAAGTTCACATCACTTTTGTATTTGCAACTCTTTACTCACACTGCGAGTTATCCTCCCAAAAAAAAAAAACAAAATAAAAAAGCCAAAGGGCCATTTCGAAAAAATTAAATAAAAGCGACCTAAAAATATCCACTTTACCTACATGAAACGTCGTCTCCCCTACAGCTACCGTTAAAATCACACACAGTGTACAAAATGCCATAAAAAGCAAAATTCAATACGGTAGGGGTCGGTCGCCCTTCACGGCCTTTACCCCAAGCTTGCAAGCGCAAACATTTTTAAAGGATTTAAAAGAGGGGAACTCGGAACTCCAGTAATTCCGTTAATGGACGTTGGAACTCCAAGTTTAATTAGCTTTCATGAAAATTATCTCGAAAAGATTTTATTTTTTGCTTCCTTTTAATATTTTTCTCTTTGATGAGTGTTAAATGAGTGGAACGGCATGGCGAAAATATTGAAGGTTATTAAAGGGTATATTCATTTGTAAAGTGGTTGCTATTGAAGTTGACTGTACTTCTAATTGCAGAGGAGTAAGGAGTTTTGAGTATAAATATGGATGGAAGAGAAGCAAAAGAAACAGATGGAATGTGCGAAAGATAATACTTACAGCCAGAATCTAGATGAATACTGAGATTACACTGATAGAGATAACAATGCGTGCCACGCTGACGTTTGAGGCAGCCTGATTTGGCATCAACACAACCGGTGGGAGGGGGGTAAAATTAATACCATCATCCACTTGTTCTCATCCCAATATATTCTAAATTAGGATGAGAGCAAGATTATGATCAATATACAATCTATACTCGTACGCGACCGACCGTTAGCGCGACAAGAATTCAGGCCTTATAATCTCCTTCTTATGACAAGTAAAATTAGCAAATGTAATGGTAGTATGAACGGGAAGTTGGATTCAAATAGTTGTTATACCTATCGCACATTCGATCAAACACAGAATTGCCTTTATATGAGCCCAAATAGCACTTGACCGGTTTAGTGTAATTGGTAGCTAATTAACTGAATAGATTCGGCCTATTATCAGCCAATCTATCGGTTGTTCGGTAAAGATTTCCGGGTCACAGCACTCATAGTTATATGTAGTTAATAATAATGCTAAATTGATACAAAGGCACGACAGAATGTATCAGCTCTATGTTGTATGGGTGGTACATGGTTGTAGGTGTTTGTTTCTATTTTCATCATCATCATCATCAGCCTAAAATGTTCCCACTGCTAGGACACGGCCTCACCTCTATGAGAGGGAATGGGCTATAATCCACCACTCGGGCCCAGTGCGGATTGGTTTCTATAATAGTTAGCTATTAAACATTTTTAGGGACCATCAAAAAAATGGCTGTATGTATCTAGGGGTTAAGATCGTCTTTTTATCTGGCTCATCTTAATATGATTCGGTGGTTGGGGCACAGATCTAGACTCCGTGGCTGCTACTGACAAATTCTTGTTGGAATAACCCAATGACATTTTGCCCGACCTGGAAATCGGACCCAGGTCTTCTTGCTTAACATTCGCGCTTACCACTAGACCAATGAGGCAGTCTACGGCACTGAAACTTTTACTGTAAATATAATCCTTTTTTTTTTTCAAAAACTTTTGTGACAAACAGCCTTCCCCAAACCCAAGTTACAGCCTTGCCTTCACCAACCCAGACCAATTCTTTATATTCTTTCCAATGCGACATTATATGTACTTAAGTAGTTCAGGGCTCCAGGTCCTTTCTCGCAAATTTATGGCGAGACGCATAATCGATAGCACCCGCCGAGTTAAAACTACCCTCGCTATACCAATGTTATTATTTGCGGATTGCGGGTAGGTACAAGGGCAGAGAGTGGTTTAATAATTGATATTGATGGTGGGTAGGTGGGAAAGTTTCGCGGTTAATATTTGAGCAAGATTGAATGAGGTGACTGTTCTTTTGTTTTTGTGTGGCCGTACACAATACTGTAGTGTCAAACAGATTGTTAGCACACCAAGTCAGAAGCTCATGGGCGGCATAAAACTCTGACACCAGGTTAGGCATGATAAAGAAAGAAAAGGTTTGTTTTGTGAATAAATCAATCATTCATTTATTTACCTTGATAATGTAGCGGTGTGAGACGGTAAATATGAATGTTTTTGTGAATGAAAAGTGAGTTATTTAATGACTAGAGAATAATAGGACAGAAAAACTTTACGCCGATCTCAAATAAACAGGGACCTGATAACTGGAGCGGAGAAGAAAAGAGAAGAGGGAGCTGTGCAAATTTTGAACAATAGAATTGAAAAAAATTGGCCGAGCGGGGTTTAGATTTTATGCAATTCTATTGACTAAAATTAGTACAGCTTTCTTCTCCATTTTCAGTGGACAAGCAGTCTAAGACAGATTTAAAATTAAACTATTACCATTTACTATTAATAATATTATAATTTACTATTACTTATTTACGACTAGTCCCTATGTATATGAAGTAATACTGCTCTATTTACGATTACGTTACATTTGCGTACTTAAAAGCCACATTTCAAATGTAAAGTAAATCCTTTGACGTTAATAACTTGTAAATCACATGACTAGTTGATATGTAGGTAATCTAAATGTACTGGTTATATAATTCATGAATATGCGTGTTTTAGTAACTGATTACTTATGTTGATTATATAACATCACGCATTTAATCCCCAAGGGGTAGACAGTGTACTTTATGTAGGTGGTGTTTTAAACATAGGTACACAGATATACCGCCTATATGCTTAAACATTTCGCATGTTTTGTTGAAGTCCTATGTAACAGACAATCCTATTGCCATTAACCGGGCATATTCCTAGACTGCCTTGTTGGTTTATGGGTCGCAAGCCCTACCGCTGAGTGTGAGATCTTGGGGTCGATTTCCGGGCCGACCACAACTTAACTCAAGGCATTTATTTTAGACCCGGGACAGGCACTTTTACATAGTCAAAAATAAGCTACCTACCGTCCAGACACAAGCATAATTTAATAGATTGTAGTTGCCCAAATTGAAATTGACCCCTTAGTGTGGGAAAAGCTGGCACAAAATCGGCCCAAGTGGAGACGTCATGTACATCGGCAGGTCAACGCCTTTGAAGAGAGGAGAAGGTCGTAGCTGGACTTAAAGCGTGATGACCTTAAAGCTAGACCACCTACAGCTATAACCTACAATTTTGTCAATAGTGTTCTTCTGACATGTCCGCTTTGTGGTCGGAGTTTTTCGGCCAAAGTTGGATATGCTAGTCACTGGAGAGCACATGAAAGAGCAGCACACCGCTGCTCTCAACAACCACACTAGAGAGCCATCGAATGCAGTCGCTGTCATGGCCGAAATCGGCTAGATGGCATCATCATCATCAGTTGCCCATTCTAAAAACGTAAATCTCATGGAGAAGAATTGGCAACAAATTCCATAGACAATTTTCTTCAAATCAAGTTTGATATTACCATAGTCCTGGGTACAATATTGTAGCTTCAATCAAATTGTTATTAGCTGAAAAAAACCTAGGTATAATTTAAATATAGTCAGGGCAGCCTAGTATACATAAAATCCTTGACCTGCACTGAAACAATTACAATCTGACATAATTATTTTCATATGAAATATAATAATTTTATACAACGGACTATATGTTAGTCATATTTATTTTTGTTTCGCACGACAAGGGGCGATAGCACGCGAACTTACTTTTATTAATTAATTAAAACCATTGTGTGACATTATGTTTCATATTTATATTAAAAAGATTTATAGTTTAGTCTATTATTTCACTCGGATGACGTGACGCAAGCCCAGTGAGTGTTTAGCAGGGGTTCTCAACATGATTGATTAAGGTTGATTTATTGATAACTTTAGTTGTGAATAATATTTTGAGAGATTTTTATAGAAATAGATCAAATAAGAAAGAATACTTAGTTGAGTTAAAACCGATGCGGTTAAACGAACATCACACATCTTACTTATATAATATTATAAATACCAAAGTTTATGAGGATGGATGATGTTTGTTACTCTTTCACGTAAAAGCTACTGACCGGATTTTAATAAAATTTGGCACTCAGATAGTGACGAAGCTAACTTACTTTGATTAACACATAGGATCATTTTTACCCCTTTATTACAATCCTGTGGGACAATTACCGAACACCACGCGGGCGAAACCGCGGGTAAGAGCTAGTAATAATAGTTTTACAATCACAATTTTATTACAATTACAATTTTATTAAAATTTTAATTTATTTTTACTTTTTCTGCTTACTCGCAGTAGTGTCTCGTAATTTTTGTTTAAATACGCAAGCTTTATAATTTTCATAGACCGAAGGGCAACTTTTTAACCTTTGTCCACCCAAAATATCAAATAAGTCTTCCAAGGTTCCAACCATTTTCACACATGCAAGAATGCACGATATGTTGTTAAAGACTTCGCGGCAAAAATTCAAATTTTCGCTGAATCTGGCTCTTATACTCGTATATCTACGTTTTATACCTAGGTACGGAAATATACAAACACTGGTGCTTATCCCCTGGCGTTTGTACGTTGTAAACGGAAATACAGTCCCTGGAAAAAATAATGCCGGTTGCGCGCACAGAGCGGTACAAAGAATTGCAGCCCCACAAACAAATAAAGAAAACGCGGTTAAAAATGTTGGTCTGGAATAATACGCGCACACCCCTACTGCTGACGTAAACAGGGGTGGTACACACGTGTACGATTTCACACATGATTTATATTTTTATTCTGCAGGGTCATATACTCATATTATATTGCCAAGCATTTAGATACGGGATCGAATTGGATTGGAGAGCATATCTAGTGTCGATATTGAAATATTTTTAATTAAATTTACGGTAATGGCCGGGGGTTTAATTTCTGGGGGAGTTTAGGGGAGTGATTATTTGCGTCAATAAATAAAATTGAAGAATGGTCTTGCATAATATGGAAACCAATAAACCATTTTCGTCAATTTGTTTGTGGAAATATCTGGAATGCTGAATATGTAGCAAAAATTGGACCGATAAATCGTTTTTTTTTCTTCTGAAAACCATAGAGGACCTTGATTAAGGGCAGTCAGTAAATATCTATGACCAACATAAAAAGAGAGTTAAATTTATGGTTAGAAGTGAAGCGATGAACACTTTCGCATCAAATTGATGGTGCAGTTTGCTTAACACGATGGGGATTTATGACTCCTTGAACGCTTGATTTGACGAGAACAATCGAGTTTCATGACATCTTTCTAACAAGACATCCACTCCTGAAACACGTAACTCAACGCAAAAATATTGTTGGAAAAAGCCTTTTTTTACGGTAGAACTCAATGTGACGCACTCAAAACATTGTGCTGATGGATGCATTAAATAGAACGAGGGTCAAGGAGGTATTTCAAGTGTAAAGTCATAACAATAAAAGCTTGTATTGAAAAAAAAAACACTCGCGAAAAAGTTGGAACTTTAACCTCGAATATTTCCGTAACTAGAAGGTTTTCAAGAATGGTAGAACAAGTGCCTTTTGGCTTCGTTTAGGGTCTTTTAACACCTATTACATTGACATAATTAAAATCAGTAGAAATAAAACAGTTCCGTCATATATATATAATCGATGAGCCACAAACTAAGCACCGCTTGTATCTTGTAGAGTTGTGGTTCATAACATAGGTAGTTACAACACCAACTAAGTCCAGTAAATCTAAGCTGTTCCTGCTATAAATCTAATTTTCTCCAACATTAAGATTAGGTTTTAATCGCTAAAAGGACGGCTTGCTATCTCGTTGTTACTTTCCAACTCATTTCGCCAGCGACTTAAAAACTTGGAATGTCTTAACAAGTTCCAATGTCTCGATTCCTATTTCCATTTAGAAGGTAGTTACGTTGCTTTGGAAAGTTAATTTGGAAAAGCAAGTGCAGCTACTAATCGAATTGTATCTTGAAGTGTTGAAATATTATGTACTCTTGGTATTTTTGGATGACAATGACCTTTTTATTGCCTATGTTGGCACTGCACTCTTTATGTTGTTAGCATTTGAAGAAAAACCGCCTTTCACCGCCTTGTTTGAGCTCCATACTTCGTTTCTTGTACCTATCAAATTTTTCCTTTTTGCATCCTCTATGGAATGACCCTATCAATCTTATCAGTCATAACTGATGGTAGTCATTCGCTGTCGCAGATGTCCGATATAGTTCAAATGCTACTGTATACATCTGTGCTCTAGTTACATCCATCTGAATGCTAAATAATTTAGCATTATGCTTAGATCACTAGCTTTTGATCTGCGATCTGCTAAATCTTATCTAAATCCGTTCAGTAGTTTTTGCGTGAAAGAGTTACAAACTTCCATCCACCCTCACAAACTTTCGCATTTATAATATGTAAGTAGTACCTAAGTTTCTACTTTCACACATTTCTCATATTTTCACATGTGTATATATGCCTTTCGCCAATAATTAAGCTCCCAAACCCTACATATTGTTTACAACAAAGGCGCCCTTAAAAAGTTCACATAGCCAAGTGACATTTACCAAACCATGCGCGTCTCCCATAACTTGGCGGGAAATCTTTTATAAATTCTGCTTCGGCTAACTTCGGGAATGTTCGATAAACAAAGTTATCCCAGAAATCGGTAGTTTAGAAACGCGAAGAAATTCCGCATGTCTCGGAGTTAAATCTTTACATACAATATTTGTGTGTTGAGGAACTTCGAAGACAGTTTTATGACTGGGTAATGCTAGTTTCGTAACCTATTGCGGGGTTGTAAATCGGATTACGTGATTATGTAAATATTGTAAGTTTGTTACTAAGTAATCGGAGCGGGTTTTAATGTTGCAGAAAATACAATAATCTATAATCTAATCTATTTCACCACGACTAAATGCGTGTAAAGCTAAACAGATTTAAGAAATACTGAGACTGCCTCGTTTTGGTTGGTAATAAGCTTACTTTCCCATTTATAATATCAATAAGGATAAGGATTTAATAAATAATGTGAAAAACCTATTTGACCCAAATGTCAGCTTATCCTTAGGATTGTCATCCTCAAATACCCACTAAACACTTCCTACAAATTCACTATCGTTCACAAGTCATGACCTCAGTCTATATCACGTGTAAATAGCATTTAATCCGTTCGTCCCGTACCGATCCCGACCGTTAAGTCGCACGGTAGATTGCTCAAGTTTGCCAAAAGCTTACCCGTTGGCCACGCTACACGGTCAAGCGACAAGCTTGTCACTGCGACTGAGGAGGAAACAAATGAAACAAGTTCTTTAGGGGTGGAAGGTGCTACAAGGCGAAGGAAGGAAACAAGTGAAAAACACGCGCGTCGTTGACGCAAGTGACATATAATATCTTCAAAAGTCGTGATCGGGGCTGCTGGCATTTGTAGATTTTTGACAGTCGTTACAGGTAGTTACAGTCAGTGACCCGAAAGTCTGACAACCAATCTTACCAAAGGGTATCGTATTACCCAGTACTAACTGGGTTGTGGAGGTCAGATAGGCAAAATATTGATATTCAGCTTAATGAAATGAATGACACTACACTGTAGATGTTTCATGATTGCAAATTAAAGATCTTGTTTGGAGCACGCTACGACTCACTGCAACAGAAACATGTAAAAAGAGCGCGCATGTCGCTTAACGCAAGTCGCAACGCATGAGTTAGAAAACGGGGTTTTAAACCGCATGGCAGATTGATCAAGATTGCCAAAAGCTTACTCGTATCGTGGAGGTAGTTAGTATCCCTTTCAAAGACTTCCCCGGGTTGCGGTATATCCAATACAGAGTATGAAATGTCTTTGATTGGCGATGAACCGTTTGCCAGTCTGTCAAGAACTCAGGATTGGTAAACCGATATTGGATGGTAACCGTTTCGGTGAAATGGAAACTGATGTGGATAGAGTTTATAACGTCTATGCGAAGAGTCTTCTACTAGGTTTATGGATTACAAAGACCCTCTTATGTAACAGAACAAATAACCATCACAGTTGCCAATGTTCTTAAACAATTTAATCAGTAAAGTATCTCTCAATTTCATAATGTAAGTAGCTAGTATTATTGGCTATACGCAGCTGGCAGTATGCCCAGTGAAGCCCAAGGTAGCCAAAGGAGCAGTCTTGTGGTTACGGCAAATGGGAGTGCTTTTACAAGATCAGTTACTATATTCTAGAGTCTTAACTTGTGATGTTCTTATGAAGTTTCTTCGTTAAGGGCTATTTGTTTTTTTGCTTTCTAGTTAAAGTTGCTTTGGTATCGCAATCTTAAGACTTTATTGTGTTTAATGCACTTAATAAATTCTATTTTATCATTACCGTTTGCGTATAACCAACTTTTGAAAACAAGCGCCACAAGATCGTTACGTTATGTTTCTCTAAAAATACGCTTGATTTTTTTTCTAGAATCTAAAACAAGAGTCTTTTAGATTCTAGAATCTCTCCCAAGATCATCAGCATCTCATAAAGGGATCTCTCTGGACAAGAGTGATGACAAATTAAATAAAATGGTTTGTTTACAATTAAAAAAAAACAGCTTTTTACTGAATGCGCAAGAAAACATAATACGGTGCATAAAACAGAAAAAAACTGAATTTGTCTGTCTGTCAGGCTAATACTTTTTTGAAAAATGATTAGGGTTCAGTGGAAAAAGAATTAATACCCTTGAAATTTATATCAAAATCCGATCCAAACAGGGAAGTCATGTTTTTATAATAATTGCACCCGGACGAAGTTCCCGGGCAACAGCTATAGTGTGACATATAATCTTCCCTTTGCCTCTCCAATAACCGTCAGCCAAACTTTTAATGTATCCTCAACTAATCCTTTAATAATTAAACAATACTCCAATTATTCCTGCATGCTGGAAGCTGCATCAAAGCTGTTTAAATTTTAAACAGTTACTACAGGGTACAGCGCTTTAGGCCAACGTTGTCAAACTTCGTCTAAACTGTTTAATGTGGCTATAAATACATATTCATTGTTGGGAAAATGAGGAAAGCTGGGATTGGGAACCGAAATTGTTGGTAGTTTTGCGGTTTATTGCTGTTAATGAATATGAAAAGGCTTTGTTTGTATAATCAGCAATGTGTTTTATATGGACTTTCACATTGTTGAAGATGATAAATAAATACACTTAGCATCATCTGTGGTATTTATAGTCGATTGTAATGTAAACGTCACACGACTAACAGTGGCAGATAAAACGAATATCAACGTCAAAAATTGAAATTGTCTGTTTTTTTCTACATAGTCTCTCTCTCTCTGATTAGCCGCCATCGTTGTAAGACGAACTCAATTGTTTTCCGAAAATCTTGTTTCAGCTAGTCCCATGTAATATGGGGCGAGCCTATTGCCATTAACCGGAGACAAATCCAGAATCCGTGGCTGCTACTGAGAATTTCCTGATGGAAAAACCCAATAACACTTTGTCGGGCACTTTATCGGGCCCAGGACCTCATACTCAAATACAGTTTTTCAGACCCATAAAAGGAGTCCGCATCATCATCTGCCCAGCTTTTAACCAAATATGTTGGGGTCGGCTTCAAGTCTAACCAGATGCAGCTGAATACCTGTTTTTTACATGGAACGAGCTCAGATGCAGCTAATGGCGCCCCATTTAGAACCCGCATTAAGTATCGTTATTTTTTATTGCTAAAACTTTCTTAAAACTTAAATTATGCCTGAGAGATGCTGCCAAAACAGTTAGCAATTAATATCTTCTGGAATTCTACAAATTTTAAGCAAAATTCATAACAGATGTTCAGTGAAGTTGTTCTCATTTAGAAATCAAGTTGGCATGCCTGAAATATTAGGCGCCATTGAGAAACCAATTTAAGTATCTCTTGCCCTATATATTTTTACGTACGTAGGGACGTTAAAATTACACACATTAAAAGAAAAGAAAGTTAATGGTTTGAATCGAATGAGATTTGCTTTAGCTTGTTAGGTTAGCACAGCAAGTAACCACAAACTGTCAAATTTCACCAAATGATTTAAAACCGTAAAATGTTAAACGTTGAGTTCAAAATCGAATGAGAAAATTTGTAATTTTGAATTTGTATTTCACTTTAGTATCAATGAAGAAGAGCATATTTGCTCATAGTTTTTACTAAACCATAGACCATATTTCACTTACACCACAACTAACAAAACTCCCTGCCAAATCTATGACAAGCACCTATTCTTCAAGCCAACAAATCGTGTCTAACTAAAAAAAAAATGGCGTCCTCCAGACTACAAACTGTCAGGCAGGTTCTTGTGGGACGAGTGATTGGCGGGTCTCACGCAACGGTTCGTGTGCAACCATCCTTAATAACAGACATACTAGATTGTAGCTGCAGGAATACTTGCACAGATTGTGGCTCGAAGATTTATTGTAATAACTAGTTTGCCGCCTGGGCTCGCTCGTCTTTGATTGAAGTGGACGACGAAGATTGCGTGAGAAAAAAATAAAGCTAGATGCCTAAGTCTGGGCTATAATAACAGCCGGTCGGGTCGATCTTCAGGTCAGTGGCCCAAAAGTCTGACAACCAGTCTTACCAATGGGTATTCGTATTGCCCAGTATTAACTGGGTTGAGGAGCTCAGATAGGCAGTCGCTCCATGTAAAATACTGGTATTCAGCTGAATCCCGGTAAGACTGGAAGCCGACCCCAATGTAGTTAGGAAAAGGCTAGGCTGCACTGGTTTTAGTACCTACGTGCAAATTGTGGTTTTAATTAACGACAGCAGGATAGTAATTATATCCAAAATTAATGTTATCACAGAAAATGAGTGTGTCAAATTAATTGAGGTTTGCGGCTTTTAAAATGAAATAAATTTTCCGGCTCATGTTACACCGACCTTAAATTTGATAGCCGTTTTATCATCATCATCATCCTATAATGTTCCCACTGCTGGGACACGGCCTCCTCTCAATGAGAGGGAATGGGCTATAATCCACCACGCGGGCCCAGTGCGGGTTGGTAGATGTCACATGTCTTCGATTTTTTGGTTCTAGGACATGCCGGTTTCCTCACGATGTTTTCCTTCACCGTTTTAAGAGCAGTGGTGATGAAATAAATTACACAAAGTAATGCGCCTGTCTGGGTTCGAAGCCACGACTTACTGTTCGTAAGTCAGGGCTGCCACCACTGGGCCACCGCTGCTCTCTGATACTCTCTCTGATCTCTCTACAGATTTTAGCCGTTTAGCAATACAAAATGGCAATAGGATCCTATCACAGAGCACTGAATCGCCACCCGCACCTTACTGACAAGGCGTCAATGTTGGGAATACGGGACTTACCTTACCACGAACAAAGGACTTCGATACAACACATTTGAAGACCAGTTATTGTGTATAATTGTAAATCATCATCAATACATCTGCATAATTGTAAATGCTCGCAAGCGCGACTGTTGAGCATGGGGCCTTGGGTTCGATTCTGGGGTCTGGCAAAGTGTTATTGGGTTTTTCTATCGGGAATTTCTCAGTTGTAGCTTCACTTGTATTAGTTGCATTTCTGCCTAAACCCTTCGGGGATTATAGGCGTCATGTTATTTTATATTATTTCCTGATAATATAATACATCCAGCTACGTTCCCTAAACTACCTTAGCTCTATGTCGCCTAACAATGCCCCCTGTTCCACGGTAGTGTCTAAATCTCACGGGTGACCCGTATTCGGGCATTATTGGAGGGCTTCCAAACGGTAAAGCGTGTCACTTCCGTTTCCGTGCCAATGCTCACTTCCTCAAGCGACTGTTGTGGCTGCCAGCCATATATAATATGATTTTATCTCTTTTCTTACCTCGGCATGTAACAATACAAGAATTTTGTGAATACGTGAAAGAAATAATGTTTTTATTGTCTTTGAATAACAATGCTTTGTTGGATTACAAACTATTTAGTTTAAACTTTTAAACTGTAAACCAAATAGCTTGTTCTACCGTACGTAAAATGATGTTTTATCTGTTTATCGAACAGTGTGTTATTTAAGATTCCTCACTTACCTCATCATCATTGTCTAGTCCCAATCCCAATTTATTTGGGGTCGGCGCAACATTCAAAACTTTCCTCATGAGAATTTCCCCATTCCTCCGCATCACATGCCCATACCAAGGCAACCGATTACCACAAAACTTTTCAGTCATTGGCGCTAGGTACTTCTAGACTTTCAGACTTATTTTATCCATTCTCGTAACACTACACATCCCACTTAGCATTCTCATCTCAGCCACATGCAATTGTCTTTCATTCATTTCTTTTGTGGCCCAACATTCTGATCCATACAAGACAGCAAGTCTACCCATCGTTTTATAAATCTTCTCCTTAAGTTTAAGGGGAATACGGGAGTCGGAGATTGTTCCCGTGACCTGCGGCCATTTCATCCATCCCGTGTTAACTCTACGATCGATTTCGCCATCGCTTTGTACAAGTGAACCGAGATATCGGTAGCAAGCTGATACCCACATTAAAATACCGACCAACATTCACCTCCAACTTACACCCAGACTAGTTCTGTTAGTCCACATAAAGGGTGCATTGAACAAGACAGTGAGGTTCCAGTTCAGTGAGCGCGTATGCAGCTACCCGGTTAGTTGTTTAGCTAGTCAGTGGCTCTGAGCTAGTGTTCAGTGTTCAACGGGCTGGATTGCCAAAATATAGGGTAAACATGAACATGACCTCATGCCTGTAATCCCCTGAAGGATAGGCAGAGGAGTATCCTAGAGTAGGTACACCGGTAGGTATTGCCAACAGTGTTTTCACCTTTTAAACGCCATTGTCACATAGGTATACGTGACAAGCAAGCGCGTGCCCTTTATGCCAACGACACAAAAATGTGCGGTGCACTATAACACGAAATAAAAATTTAAGTAGTATTGGATTCTCTATTTTTTTTGTTGGCTTTTGCGGTGAAATTGTGACTTGGCGTGAAGGGCATGCCTTTATGCTCTGGCGTTTAAAAAGATGAGTCCCTTGGAATAGGGGTCGAGCTTATTGTTATCAACTGGGTACAATTCCAAGTTCCGACCTCCTAACTTGAGCAGTTCTGAGCAGAGAAACATGGGTGTTACCCAAGACGGGACAATCTAGGACATTCCTGCTCAGCAGTAATAACCAGTGGACTAACCAGGCAGGAATAATGTACTTAGACATCATTATTTTCCTTCCTGCCCTTGTCACATTCTGCTTGGGGTCGGCGCAATACGTTTTTTTCTTCCAACTCCCCTGTCAGACGTCACGGCATCTATTACTACCTTTCTCTTTCATATCATTCCTCATACAATCCATCCATCTTTTCTTTGGCCTTTCTCTCCCTCTCCATCCATCAATATTCATATCCATCACTCTTTTAGTCACATCACACATGCGTTTCTTCCCTCCTCATTACATGATCCCAATTGTCCATATCAATACGAAAGACTTCAATTCTTATGACACTTTCAAACTCCCTATACTCATTACATACTTTATCCATAATATATAATACGAGTATACCTAGAATAACCTAGACAGAAAATAATGTTTTGGGCATGTTTCGGAGAGCAAGAAGAAAATGCTTTGTAGATAGCGATAAGGTAGCCCATTGTGTTTCAAGAGAACATGTTTTTATCTCTTTGTGATATTTTGTGTGCATTAAAGAACCTCTCATGTTCTCCATAAAAGATTTTCTATTTTTAGATTAGTATCTTTCGGAGCGACGAAAATGCTTTCAAACGATTCTATTCGTTAGAAACGATTCTACCAAGCTTGCCAGATAAGGAAACAATAGGGTATCTATCTTAATTCTAAAAATCGAACGAATCGCATGTGACTAAAAGAGTGATGAATATAAATGTTTGGATGGATGGAGAGGGAGAGGAAGACCTTGGAAACGATGGATGCATTGTATAACGAATGATAGGAATGAAAAAAGAGTAAATTATAGCGTGACGGTTGACAGAGGAGAGTAGAAGAAGAAAACGTGTTGCGGCGGCCCCAAGTAACACGAGATAAGTTCAGGAAGATGACGATGAGAGTATCTGTATTCTACATGATTGCTTCAGCTGATAAAATACCCATACGTCAAGCACGTAGTACCTTCGTAGCATTGTACGTGATAAACTAAAACTAGTTGAATTTGAGATTTTTCTGCCCTGGTCCCGTGTTACTTGGGGTCGGCGAAACACGTTTTTTCTTCCATTCTCCTCTCTCTACCGTCACGATATTATTTACTCCTTTTTCTTTCATATCATTCCACACACAGTCCATTCAAAGTTTCCTTTGTCTTCCTCTCCTTCTCCATCCATCAACATTTTGTATTCATCACTTTTTTAGTCACATGTCAAATACTAAAACTGTAATCTCAGTTTTAGTCTTCTAATAAATACCCATTTTCTCCTACTTAAATATCACATAAACAATAAGATCTAATTATCCTCTAAATATTGTTTAGTCCAAACAGATTTTTCCGATAGACTTATACCAATATTAGACTATTGCGGTCCGTCCCAAGCGGATAAAGCCACCAACAAAGCGTTTGGCAGCAGGATTATTAGTCCCGTACGTTATTAATATCCTGGGGATCCTTATGTCCATACTCTCGATATAATGAGGGATTCCTCGAGTCATGTAACTAGGGATATATTGCTTTGCGTATAGGAATTTTCTGAGTTTAGGCATAACAGAGAGATAAAATCTAATCTATCTTTTGGTAAAGTCTAGAGATTTGCTCGATTTTTGAAAATCGAGGCAGTAAATGCATTTTCTCAAGAACAAAAAGAAATCAAAATACTTTATTAAAACATGGCCACTTATAAAACTACAGAAGCTTGAGTGTACAATACGAATTTGTCGCTTGATATGGAAAAGAACTGTCGGCTGAAATTGTGTTGTCTCACAAAAAATGGACGAATTCGCAGGCACTATAAATGCTGAGTTTTACGTGCCAGTTTTTATATGTTCAGAATTTTGACGAAGAGAAAAACCGGGTGTTATCCTTTTCCTGTCGACCCTTTTAGCATTTTTGCTGTTCCATTTGTCAAAGTTATGAGTGATATCCAAACGCGAGAAAAGCAAATAAAACTACACTGCAGTAAAACAGACATAGCTGCTATATCTCTGTATTCGAAACGGTTATCCATGAGTATCGTACATCGTATAACTTTTAGAAGGTTCTCCAAAAATTGTTGAACGTAATCGATAAGAGAAAAACTCGTGAATTTTCAATCAAAAATTCACGCAATTCATCTATTTATTGCGCAAGCTTACGATGTGGTACGCCAAGAAATTTCTTTTCGCTTTTCCTAACGACTTTCGCGTAGAACCCTTTCAATGCTTTCAAATATGTTGACTCCACATGCGTACGTTTACATCAAATTTTTCCACGTCCCATTCAAATTCCGACTTGTCGCCACGTTTGCATTCATGCTATATTTGTAGCACTATGCATGCGCGGAAATGAAACACGTCTGTATAATTTTATATGACATGTAATAGTTTGCAAACATCCGCCATTGCGGTTATATTTCGTTGAGAATACAAATAACGTGGGAAGATAGCACTTTCCCATCATAACATGAGTCTTTATCCCTAGCACGAATGTCTAGCAAAATGTTATAAACATCGTTATCATCTTTCTATCAAAAGGGAAACGTACCTATAAGAATTGCAACAATGAATGCCATGTAAGCGGAAGATCTAAGACTCTTGTGAACTTGGCAAATGCATGGGATTGTTTTGTGCGAATGTTAAGTTGGTTGTTGGTTGGTTGTTGGCTGGCTAAATTTAGTTCAAAACTCAGAAGGTTTCAAAACAAATTTCTTTAAGCCATAGTTCGGTACATTTGCTATTGAGCTAATGTACCGAACCATGGCTCCTACTTACAAATTCAGTGATTCGGAACTGATGAGCCGTGCTAAATCCACGTCGACAATCAACACCCATCGAATTAACGAGTTTGTAAATCAAACAAGTTTCAAATAGTCTCGGGCGACGGCGCTACCGAATCGTAATCGATACCGATACTTCAAACTCGATTAGCGTATAACCGAACACCAATCGACCTTCATCCCGACTCGAATCGTATTTCGAACTGTAAGGCTATGATATTAAAGCAGTGAGCCAGCAATTTGTTTGAGACTTTCCATCCGAGGCTATAATTATTTCCTATGGCCGCTTCAGACGGTAATTCGAGATTACGACTAGGTTATACAAATTTCCGACTGAGCTCCCTCGATATTTCCGTAACTGATGCGAACGGATTTGTTCTCAGCGGGTTATTCTGAAGCTAAACAGAAGTCGAAATATGAGATGGGTGTTTCGCGGATTGACACGAACAATTTAATTAAAATCTTTTGAAACAAACCCGCAAGCATATGGGGAGGAGACGAAAGTGTTTAAAGCCGAGACCATTTAAATATTTCACCGTCGTATCTCGACAGGGGGTGGTGTACCCCCTTCATGTAAATCGATGTGGGGGTGGAACGTCCCCGGCAGTTGCTCCTATTACCGGGTTCTTTTTCGTTTTGTTTATACTGGAATTAATGAAAAACGTCCGTGCCGCTGGCTAGTGTCCCTGTTGTGGACGGTCTCCTGAATTTTTGGACAATTCAGAACGTCGGATACTGCATACGGGCGTTTCTTTGTTACGCTGAAAGTAAGGCAATCCAACTACACTTCGCCTTTTTTAAAACCGCTTTAAGAAAGAAAGAAAGAAAGAAAGAAAGAAAAAGTATTTATTTGGGACAAGCACAGGAACTACAAAAATAATAATAATACAAAAAAAAGAATCTTAAACAAAATAATAAAAAGAAGGCCTGTGCGAGGCCAAAAAGGCTCCTATCTCAGCATGATGCTGCGATAAATGAAAAACAAATACCGCAGCGCTGGTATTCTGATAGGGCCCACTGTGATGCCACGGTCATACCTACGGACACAAAATATGTTTTTCTGTAAATGACAAAAAATAAAACATAATACTAACTTAATAAAATAAACACTATAGATATACAAACAAAAATAAAAGAGTACATAAATGAAAATATTAATAATAATCGTCTCGGCTGCACCGAACGTTCCGACTTCGCTTGTCAACGCCACAGACTATTGTCTATGGTCCATGACAAGCGAAGGGACGCGAGCGCAGACGATACATTGGCATTTTGGCAACTGGCTGTCAATGTCAAAGTGTTAAAGAAACAACCTATGAAAATAACAAGAAAAACTTCCGAAGCAATAAAGTTCAACAAATAAAAGGAATGAGTAATAATACTTCAGAGCCAAGTGTATATAATAAGTTAAGACAGAAAAGGTAGTCAGTGGGTCGTCCTATGGTCTAAATATACATATATAATTAATATAAATAAACAATAATTAATAGTAATAATAAGTAACAATATTTTTTTAAGGATAAATAACTTCATCACGCCTCTGCCATTTTTCAAAGCATGCTATCATGATCTGCCAAGCCTAATATCTTGGGGTTGGCTTCCAGTCTGACGGTATGTACCAGAACACTAGTATTTTATACGGAGCGACTGCCTATCTGAACCTCCACAACCCAGTTAGTACTGAGTAATACGATACCCCTTGGTAAGACTGGTTGTTACAATTTCGGGACACTGACTACCTGTAACGGCTGTCAAAAATCTACAAACAGACAGTCGGGACAAACGGCTTAAGGCCATGGCACACTACACAAGCACCGCACCGGCACCGCTCCAACCCAGTGTTTAACTTGCCATTCAAATTAGACCATTATATCGTGTGTCATAAAATATATTTTATAATGTCTGTATGAAAAAGCTTACGGCGGGCGGTAAGCGCGCTTGCTGCTACCATACGACTCGACACGCGGGCGCCTCGGAGTCGTCGCGCGGACCGCGGGTGGCCGCACAGTGGATCGTCCCCATACAAGAGGTCGGACATAGAATAAAAAATTAAAAAAGTATTTAATTAAAAAATAAAATATATACAGTTGCATTCCTCTATTGAAGAACAACAAAAAATGTTACTACGCTTTTTTTATTTGACCAGCACTTTAGGAGCTATTCGATGAAAACTGTTATTTTTGTATGGAAACGAACACAAAAATGTCTGTATCTCATGATTCCCTCCTTGTTTCGATTTGCGGTTTTCACTACTGTCTTTTACCTATTTTATGCCACGTTTTCTTCAAGGACACATGGTGCCCGCAGAGCGCCCCTTTCGAGATATTTTGCCTATAGTAACTATCTTTGTTATTGTATTACTGATGGAATGGAGGTACATTAAGTATACTTATTACTGAGAATTAGTCATCACTAAGTAGTTCCTTAAATAACAGGTGCATTTGTGAGTACTTTAATGACTTATTAACGCTTTTGTTGCAATATAACAAAAGCGTTAATGAGTCATTAAGTAACAACTACCAGTACTTGCTTAATCTAATTATTTATTATAATTACTAAGAATTACACATAAGAAGTTAAATGGAGAAAAGGTGCATTAGTGAGTTCTATATGTATATTGAAAAAAAAAATATCGGTATTGAGTTGTGACATCGCATTAACAATAACAAATCAAAAATAAAAGAAATGTTTTATGATGTTGATGAATAAGAAAATACGTATTTATAATTTTTTTATTTATTAATATAACACTGTAAAATATATTTAAATCTTTAAATAAATTACACTTAAACCTATAATAATTTATAAATAAAAAATAAAACAATTACTAATAACTAAATTGTAAATATTGATTATAATAAAAAATAAATAAACTAATACTACCTTAAAGTTACTAACAATTATATTACTATAAGACTTAAACTATATTTTCTTCGTCTTCATCAATAACGACATCATGATCATTATTGTCGTCATCTTCTTCAATGTCACTACATTCCGAAACTGCTCCAACTATTGTATCTGTTGAAATGTCAATAAGCTCCAATTCACTCTGGTCATGTATGAGCAAATCGTCCAGTTCTCTAAATGAAGATTTTTTAACTCTATTGGGCATCCTCGGTCGTAGGCTCGTTAGAAGAGGATCGGAAGATAAAAGAAGATTATGAAGAATGTCATCATTAGTGGCGATGCTACTGTGCTTTCGCGTATGAGTTTCTCTAAATTTACGAAAATCCTTGTTTCTTGCTTCAGATGCTTCCTCAGACAAAAAACCTATAGGCACTACTGATAGGTGTTCCACTATCTGCGATCCATGAATCAGCAATTTATGCAAACTTGATGGCATGTTATACCATGGATATAACTGTACGGAAGAAATTTGCTGTTTCATCACAATATAACTTGAATTTTTGGATTTTAATTTTTTCGCCTGAGGAAATGCATTGCAAAATTACAGCGAGTCTTCTAATTAAATTGACGTCTAATTTTGTAATTTCCGCAGTCGTTTCAGGGTTTGCAAAAAACCTTCTAGCAGTATTTCCAGTGTTTGTATTGCCACTACCCTGCTTTACAACATCCAGAAGTAAGCCTGTGTTTCTTCGGAAAGCAGCTTGAATAGCTTCTTTCTTATCTTTAACAATTCTTTTATTATCGTCACCTTTTGCTTGCCATGATTTTATGTCCATTCTGTAGGCAATGTGTAATAAACACTCCATAGACCGAATCCAAGCATGCAACGAACTAAATCCATGCTTGTATAAATATTCGTTCACTGGTTTAGCTCTCACTTCTTCCAAATTATTCATCTCACTTGGGCGAGCTTTGCACAAATCACATACTGCTGCCGATGTTCCCGATATGATTGAATGTACCTTACCATCAATCATGGTTAACCACAGATTGTGCGTAACAGTAGCATTGCCGCAAGCAGTTGGGTTCAGTTCACGAATCTCGGTCTCAAATATATCCATTTCAGCCTTTACATTTGCTTCCGTTTCTTTCATAAACGTAAATGAAATCGGACGACAATATGTGGTTGACGATGGCCGATCATTCTGCCACATTGTGTTTCCACTAGAAGTCACTAACTTAAGAGGTACAAGACTTGCCATAAATACACTGGATAAATCTTGTTCACTTGTTGTTGTTCTTTGATGATAAATGCTTTGACTTGAAGCTCCATCAAAACCCCATTTACTGTGAAGCACAAGTTGTTCACCAGCATCAAAATTCGGTTCAAGTGAATCGATCAGCCTCCTAACTGTGAGATCAAGGAGGGCTTGGAGTCGTATCTTTGCGGAAGTATCAGTCACAGTTACGTCTTCTTTTGCCGGGTAACACTTAAGTTTTTCTTTCACTAACATGTAATAGCTTGAGTATTTCGCATGACCTTTAAAACTAAAGTCCCTAAGTGTGATGTAACGCCACTTGGATAACTGCATGTGAACGTAAAGAGCAAGTGCTTTGTGAGTAGGAACTTCACGAAGCAAAGTATTCTGTTTAGTTTCCAGGACATTCAGAACGGTTGAGACATGTTCAGGATTTCCCAGCAAATGCTTCATGATTCTGGCCACATCATCTTTTCCGGCAGACTTAAGTGCACTTTCAACAGTATGTAAAAGCTCATCTGGACGACTGCAACTAGCCATATTTTCATCAACACGTCTTCTTTTCTGTCTACTGGATAAATCTTCAAAGCGTTTTCGAGGAGATTTAAATGTTGAAGTTGATGCATCTGATTTTGATGGACTGATTACCTCTTCTGTCTCATCTTTAGCTTCTTCAGTGTGAACAATATTTTCCTTAAAGCAATTTGGCCAAATGATATCGGAACTTAACCACTCTCTGTTCTTGTCCATGAACTTGTCCACTGTCCTTCTTGATTGCACCCATTTGGAGTAAACCCGATAGCAAAATCGTCGACACCAGTTCTTTAGATCCGACACATCATTTTCACTTAACTGGACGTTACTATTCGACTTCAATGTATTACATAAATTTTCATAGTCACGAAGATCTTTATGATTACGAAGAGCAACATAAAGATCAAGATAAGTAGAAAACCCACGGAAAGCCATAATGACAACACTTGGTAGAGGTTGAAATTACAACTGAATAATATTTGCAAAACACACTAAAATATATAGGGCAGCAAGTTGCAACTAGTAATGAATTAGATAAGCTAATGATGACATATGATCCAATCACAATGCAAAGCTTAAGGGCTGTTAACATGGTAATTACAATAACTAATTAGATTAAGCAAGTACTGGTAGTCGTTACTTAATGACTCATTAACGCTTTTGTTATATTGCAACAAAAGCGTTAATAAGTCATTAAAGTACTCACAAATGCACCTGTTATTTAAGGAACTACTTAGTGATGACTAATTCTCAGTAATAAGTATACTTAATGTACCTCCATTCCATCAGTAATACAATAACAAAGATAGTTACTATAGGCAAAATATCTCGAAAGGGGCGCTCTGCGGGCACCATGTGTCCTTGAAGAAAACGTGGCACAAAATAGGTAAAAGACAGTAGTGAAAACCGCAAATCGAAACAAGGAGGGAATCATGAGATACAGACATTTTTGTGTTCGTTTCCATACAAAAATAACAGTTTTCATCGAATAGCTCCTAAAGTGCTGGTCAAATAAAAAAAGCGTAGTAACATTTTTTGTTGTTCTTCAATAGAGGAATGCAACTGTATATATATTTTTTTTTAATTAAATACTTTTTTAATTTTTCATTCTATGTCCGACCTCTTGTATGGGGACGATCCACTGTGGGCCGGCGCGCTGCCGTCGCGCGGACAGCGTGCTTACGGCGCGCCGACCGGCTGCTTGCCGCGCGCCGACTCCAAGTTGCCCGCGTGTCGAGTCGTATGGTAGCGGCAAGCGAGCTTACCGCCCGCCGTAAGCTTTTTCATACAGACATTATAAAATATATTTTATGACACACGATATAATGGTCTAATTTGAATGCAGTCTCATGCAGTATATTCCGTTATCTAAACCTGCTTGCCAGATAAGAGCTAAGAGGGGTTGTTAAAAATTTACTACACATCCGCCCCGCCTTTTAGAGCCAATTCCTCGCAGTGAAAATCAGATTTCCTCCAATCCAATATCTCGTGTTACCGGTAAGAGGTCTGTCTAGGTACTCGAGATAAGATGTGAGATTGACGTTGCAAGACGGTTGCTTCGATGAGACAAAGGGATCTTAGCGTGTCGTTGGCTATCTAAAGGGATCTTTAGATGGACGGAGTGATTGACGCTATTGATTTAACGAATCTTCAACATGAAACAATTGACAATCGACGGTTCTCACCTTGTGGGAATGCCCTTATAGGAAAGGAAATCTATTGGTATCGCAGTCAAAGAGTTTGAAGGTCTTAATTATAGAGGACATTTTTAAAAAGCAATACAATTAAAGTCAGCGTCTTTAGATCAGGCGACTTACTGTGGTGTTCGTTGAAACGCATCGTTGCCTTGTCTTTCCCGAGCTACGCCTTGTGCTGCTGTCTCAAGGGCCGCAATCTTACAAAGAATCTTAGCATGAGGTTACGAATTTAAAACATGAATTCCCAATGACTTCCTCATTTCCCTGCCCTTGTCCCAATGTTGGGTAAAATTGCGGTCCTTGCTTGTTCTTTCATACTTCGCTAGTCTTCATCACATAATTTATTTGCCTTGTAGTCATGTCACAGCCAATTCGTATAACACGCCGTTTTACATAATGGCGCGCCGGATTGAAAAACGCCGCCGTTAGTAATACGGCGTCCTCACGTTCAGCCGGATTACAATTCAGCTGAAACAAAGTACGCCGCTTTGAACGAGCCCTTCGCGTTCGTCAAAGCGGCGTAATAACATGCCGCTGCCGTTATACAAACGGTTTTTTTTTTAAGGTATAAGTAAATTTAGAACCTGCTTCGACTCCAACTCTTGATAATACGGCTAAACGCCGATTTGTCGAACGTATCGCCACCACAATCCAGCTGAACGTGAGGACGCCGTATTACATAACGGCGCCGCTTTTCAATCCGGCGCGCCATTATGAAAAACGGCGTGTTATACGAATTGGGTGCCACAGCCATATCATCTTTCACGCAATCCGTCTGTATTGTTTTTGTAATTACCAATAACTTCAGCGGGCAAATTCACCATCATCGTCTTCCTGATCTTGTCCCAAGTTACTTGGGATCGGCGCAACACGTTTTTTTTCTTGAGTTCTCCTCTGACAACCGTCTCGCTATCATTTACTCCCTTTTCCTTCATATCATTCCTCACACTATCCATCGATTCCTTTTCAATTCACCACGATAGCATTTGAATGCAATAAAAAACCTTCACTGGCAGTTTTTAAAACCCCAACGCACAGGTATTTAATACAATCCAATGTTGAATTGTTACCACCGTTTCTGGTTGACTGTTAACCCGGTAATGTACATACCGTGGAACCGGGCAACCGTGCCGGTCGTATTTATGCGACATTTTACCCGTTTTTTTTGGCTGCGAGCCGTGCGATGATAAAATTCCCTTTATGTTGCGTCCTGCATCCGCCAGATATGAGCTTTATCGAAAATATTGTGCTTTATTTTTGTTGCGAAAAAAGTTTTATCTATAGGTTGGGTTGATTGCATTTACATATTTTATGGATGTGTACGTACTAGGATTCTGAAAATGTTATCAATCTGATACTATGATCAGGGTGATCTGAGCTGGATTTTTTAATTGGTTGATAGAATTAAAACGATACCCAATCACATAACAAGGTATTTGATAATCCGGGGTTGCGGGACTGTCCGGGGTTGCGGGACTGTTCGCAAGAGGTACCGTGACCCCGGAACACAAAGGGCGATGAAGGAACATGGATGGGTTTTAGTCAGTAAAAGTCTGACACTCCCTCCTGCTCCGCCCAGAGCGGGAGAAGTCATTTGATGATTTCGCATCCGAAAAAAGAAAAAGGTATTTAATAATGTATTAAAATTTAATTTTCATTCGAAGGTTAAGGATGGTATTGAAGCGATCATGGTAAACTTACAAGAAACCCTCCACGGCTTACACCCAGCAATAAGTTTGACATCTCTAACTTAGTTCGTAGCTGTAGCCGTCCTTTTCTCGCAGAATCGACACCAATGTGTCGATTCTGTTGTGCACAAACTAAATTTAATTTAGGCTATTGCTATCTTTTACTAAAAGGCAGTGCGAGAAAAGTACGGCTATAGCTATATGAACTAAGTTAGAGATGTCAAACTAGTTTATGCCTTGCGCTTCACCGTGTTTTTAGTCGACACGTTTTTACGTGCACCATTAATTTGTATGGAAATATTAGTTCCAATTAAATGTGACAGCTCTAAATTACGTCCGTCTCTTTCTGGTTTTATTAGAGAGAAAAAGATAGCAATAGCCTAAATTAAGTTTAGGTTGTGCACAACCTAGCTCGCCGTCCGTCCGTCTCATGACGACAGGCCGTGTCGATGGCGCGTTCGTGTTCCACGCGCGCCTCAAAGAGAGTCAGCAAAAAGGAAGGGGTCCCGCAAGGACCGATGCCTGCCGGGGTTGCGGGACTGTTCGAAAGAGATACCGTGGCCCCGGAACACAAAGGGCGATGAAGAAACATGGATGGGTTTTAGTCAGTAAAAGTCTGACACTCCCTCCTGTTCCGCCCAGAGCGGGAGAAGTCATTTGATGATTTCCAATCCGAAAAAAAAAAAAAAAAAGGTTGTGCACAACAGAATCGACACCAATGTATTTCTATCTATGGTTGACACAAGCGTCAAGTTAGTGAGCATACACACGCGCAGTCAATTCACTACCGCTCGGTAGCCGTCGGGCAACCATTACGCAGTATGTTCACTACAACGGGAGGCTAGATAGGCAGTAAAAACAACACCGCCGTATCTCAGCCTGCGGGCGTTGGACTGTTAGCCCGGCTGTGTACAACCGCCCTTAGGCTGCGTTTCCACCAGAGTTGCACGAGCATTTATGGGTATGAGGAACAGAGAGTCCTCGGACCAGTAGGGAGTTCTACTGAGTCTGGTGGGCTACTACCCGACCGTTGTAGGTACTCCGGTTGTTGAATATATCCTTAACTCGCGGAAAACCCTTCAACATAATTATACCGCGATGCAGGATTTTAGTTCCTAATTTCCTTAATAGATGTCGCTAGCGTTTTTGTCAACTTTGCTGTTTGCTCTAAGGAATATGCGGTGCTGCGGGGGATGTGCAAAAAAACTAAAGTCGCGTTGACACGATCAGAGTAAGCTCGGACCGAGTGGACTCGGATACCTACTCGGACGAAATTCGTATTTTGGCAACCTATTTTTTTTCTTGTTAAAATCCTTAATGGATGTCCTCCGCCTCGGGGTCGGCGGAGTGGTCTGTCAGACTCCTACTGACTAAAACTACACTTTGTTCCTCCTCGCCACTTCTGGCTGGGGTGCGGGTACACAATTGTATTCTTCACAATCATACCAGCAATCAATCACCCCAATACCAACCCATCAGAGTGTGCTCTGATCATGGGTTGCCACAATACGAGTTGCGTCCGAGTTTACCAATTACATAGCCTAAGCTGTGAAAAAAACTCAAGTTTCACGCACATCGCTCGCTACACATCGTCGTTCATCTCGTAAACGCAGCCTCAGGGACTAAATTAGGGAGATGGGCACTGGTGCCGCGAATGTGCTCATAACTCTATACGTGTCCGTTACGTTTGGCTGGTCTCAGAGGATCGATTGTTATACTGGGGTTTGCGGAAGCTCTAAGCCTGTTAGCATATTTAGAAGTGCCATGGGGAGCTATATTCTTATCATAAGAACATCTTATGATAAGAATATAGCTCCCCATGGCACTTCTAAATATGCTAACAGCTTCTGCATTTAACCATGTATGCTCCAAAATGAAAAAAAAAATACAAATATGTTAATGCAGAGTACTGAACTTCCTTTAAAAGTGTTCCATTTCCCGAGTCATCTGGATTCCTTTTTTTTTTTTTTTTCGGATGGGATATCATCAAATGACTTCTCCCGCTCTAGGCGGAGCAGGAGGGAGTGTCAGACTTTTACTGACTAAAACCCATCCATGTTCCTTCTTCGCCCTTTGTGTTACGGGGCCACGGTATCTCTTTCGAACAGTCCCGCAACCCCAGTAGATTCCTCAACTTTTTCGCGTTTGCCTAGGTTGGTCCGTGGATGGGTGACCACCCATTACATACCGAGTTTCCTTTGTGCCTCGGAAAGCACGTTAAGCCGTTGCTCCCGGTTGTCATTTATAGACCTTTGACATTCGCTACAGGTCAGCAGTAGCCCAATAGTCTGATAACCAGTCTTACCAAGGGGTATCGTTTTACCCAGTAGCTACTGACCTAGTTGTGAAGGTCAGATAGGCAATCGCTCCATGTAAAATACTGGTATTCAGCTGCATCTGGTTAGACCCCAACAAAAAGGCTAGGCAGATAATGATGACTCTCGTAGTCCTAGTCATACAATAATACCTGGGGAAGAATTTTGTCATCCAAGTTCATGATTAGGTTTCCTAATACATGTTCAAAAATATACAATAGAAGTAGTATACACTTTGAACTTTTGTTTTCATTGGACATACACGCAATCGAGACCTAACACTAACAAACAGAATAAAAATGTTACAGCTGCCTACATCTATTTAAAAACGCTTGACACGACCGGTAGTCAAAAACTCGGCGGAGGGTGAAAAAGGGTACTAATGTATAATAAATGGCCTTGTCTCCTTCCTCGAGACGTGATTTTGGAACCACGTTATCGTTGCCAATAAAAAAATAAATGTAAAGTCATTTTAAAAATGGAGTAGAACATCCAACATAGCAATGTAAAGTCATTTTAAAAATGGAATAGAACATCCAACATTTTAAAGATTTTTTTTAGGACGACCCAGGATTTTGTTATGTGGGACGAAACTCAGTGGGCTAAACGAAGAATAAATCAGATCGTATTTACGGTCACGGCACTTTTGAATTAGGTGATACTTTATTTTTCTGTAGCATTCTTAATATCCAAATCATGACTGTTTCCAGTGAAACTATTTACTGCAATAGATACATCAGCTACTTAAATATACCACTCCTGTGCTAGGCCGAAAATAGTCATCACAAGAGCATTTCAATTAGCTAGTCGCAAAAAGAAAGAGCTGAAACAAAGAATTAAATTCGTGCAATGCTATATTATGCTATCATTAAAAAAGAAAAGCTTAATATTGGCAACAATTCCAGCTGTCTTTTTAAATCTTATTTATATCATTTAACTTAGGTACAACGCATACAGACGGTTAATTCGTTAAACCGTCACAGGATAACATGCACGCTGTCCGCTGTTCCTCGGCAGCCATTGTTTTAAACTCGCTTCTCAACTGTACGTTTACATGTGGGAAGATAAACTCGGAAACTAACGGACTGTTTTTCAAAATACTGTCATAATAATATGGCTTGTTTGTACGCTGACGTTTACTGGCTGGAAAAACATCGTCCACAGCTTTAATAAACAAAAATAAAAGAGTTATTCTTCTGATTGGCTATGAAATATTGCAAAGTTTGTTTGTAAACGTAAGTATTAATCATTTTATACCAATGGGGGCTATCGCGTGGGAATTTGCCACTAGAGGCGCTTGTGTAGACTAAGGTCTTCCAAAATGTCAGATGTCATAGTGTTCGCGGGTTGCGTGCTTTTTTATCACGTATTAATACTAATACTCACGATTGTGTTCTAAATTGAGCCATTCCTGATTAATTATGACTTGAAGATTTTAAGTAGTAACTTAGAATCATAATATTGTTAGTACTTGGAGGTAGAATGTTTTTTAAATGTTTCATGCTTGCTAATTTTAGGAAGAATATTGTTAATATTTAACTAAAGCTTACTCTGTTGTTATACGTAATAAAATAAACTTTTTATGAAGTTATTAGTACTTTAAAGTATTAAATATAATGGCATATACTTTTGGAGTATACCTACGTGGCGGGATATAATTTTATTTCACACTAGCTTTTGGTCGCTGCTTCGCTCTTGTTATGAACGAAAATTGACCCACGGGAACATTTTAAATGCAGCCTATGACACTCGCGGCTAATGTAGCTTCCCGTTGCAAAACTAATATGCAAATCGGAATCGGATCAGTAGTTCCGAAGATGACCCCTACATAGAAACTTACAAACAACTCTTTATAGCGGCTTGCTAACCTTTTAACCAGAGCATAAAAGCACGCGCGTGCCCAAATAAGCCACAATTTCACCGCAAATACCCACAAAAATAATAGGGATTCCAAAACTATTTAATGGTTTATTTCGTGTTATAGTGCACCGTGAATTTTTTGTCACATATTTGCGCGCATATTACGCGCTTGCTTGTCACGTATATGTGACAATGGCGTTCAAAAGGTTAGAAATCGTATGACAGAATATGCATGAATAGAACAATTTTCCCGTATCCGTTTTCCCTTTACATAACAATAACACTTTACATTAGATCATATAAAAGTGACTAGATTACTAATCAGAAACAATGAGTTCTATGCAAATTCGAGGATTTTCCCTCGTCATCTTTTTGCGGGTACACTGTAAGTGAACAGTGAGACGCCACACTGACTACTAAGCAACGATACGAAGGAAGAATGGCGGAAGTTGCCAAAAGGAATTCATGTGGTGGGTTATTTTTCCTGTCATGCTACATATGAAAAAATTCTGACAAGCTTATTCTCATGAGACGAAAGTGCGTCGTGAAATTGGTTTTTCGTTTTAGAAAGTTTCTTATTTTTTCTCGACACGCACCTCGGATTTTTCGGATTCATGTGCGTATTGTATAATTTATCACTTGCTTCGGTGAAGGAAAACATCGTGAGGAAACCAGCTTGCCTGAGAGATATTTCGTAAAGCCAAGTCAGAGGCACCATGTTGCATAAAAAATTCAGACACCAGGTTAGACACTGACCACACGATAAAGACTGTTTTTTTTTCGCTTATGATTTTTCGATTGTTACACAATGGAATTGGGATAGTTACAGTTATTCTTTTGATTTAGTTAAGCATTAAAGCTATACATACAGGTACGCACGGCGTCGTGATTTTATTGGAATTCTTTTAGAAAGCGACGCCATTTTATACTGAAAATGTATAGCTTGATGTAACACCGTGTCGTCTTTTCCATTTCATTCATTACCGTTACATAAATACCTAATTTCGAAAACTTTATTAGAACATTTAAGACCTCCGAAAATATAACGCTAACCTCCTTTTAAAACTAAAAAATTTCGTAATAATATTTCAGCCGGAAAACATTGTAAATCATTTGAAGCCAGGCTGGCTGGCTGGCTGAGACTTGCGGACTTGCCAACTTCGCGTCTTGATCAGCTATTCCGTCTATAACTTTGTCTTAGTTTTAATTTGTTCTCAAATTGTGTAGTAATAATGTACATCTGTGGTATCTCTTGCGGACACCACAGACAAGACAAGCAATACAAAAGGACAAGCAATCAAAAAGCATCGTCAACAGTATTTCTCATCATCTGCCTAGCCCTTTTGTCAACTATGTTGGGGTCGGCTTCCAGTCTAACCGGATGCAGCTGAATACCTGTATTTTATATGGAGGGACTGCCTTTCTGACCTCTACGACCCAGTAGTACTAGTTAAATTTTCTCTTCAGAAAGCTCAGGTGCGTAGTACTCGCAACCGGCGTGCTGATTATTATTTCATTGATTGATCATGTTGATTGTTTTTTGGTCGTTTAAGTTAGTTAAATGGCTTTTTTATTAGCCCTTGCTATCCCACCGTTGGGAAAAGGCCTCTTCTAAGTTATGCCAGGAAGCAGCGACTATCTTGACAATTTCTAGCATCATTGGCTGGTCCTTCTGATTAATCTGCCTTATCCGATGAACGTAATTAAAAACTTGGCAGCTCTGAGAAAGAGATGCTTTGTAAGACACGTCCAAGTTATCTAATTTCATCCTGTTTGTACCAGCGCTGATTTACTTTCAATAAAATGTTCAAATTAATATCTCTGTTTACACTGGAGCTTTAATTAGGGGAAGATATTTCTTGTGTCTTATTTGCAGAGATGAAATATTATACAAAATTACCCGTCATTTCTATGTTTGTTGATTCTGACCTGCGAGGTTCATGTATTTGTTTTAAACAATTTTAAAAAAAGGAGGAGGTAGGGGGAGGCAAATTTCTTTATTTTTCATGGTTTAGCCAGCTTAGATTGCGCTTCGGGGTAAATTTCACTTAATTTAAATTCTATTTGATTCAGAAGATTTTCTATCTGAACGTAGATACGAGCTCTTAGTGTCGTTTTCACAAAAAAAGACCCTTACAATCAGTAGCCATTTAAAAACTACTCAACATAGCGTTTCATTTCTTTTACAGCAATAATCCTCCATGCCGCAGACCAACTTTGAGCTTATCAGCAAACTGTGAAGGCTGGGGTCACAAAGTTGAGGAGTAAGCTGTGTCCGTTGACTCTTCGGCCTATTCACTCAACTTTTATATTGAGCACTGGCAACTTTGAGAGGACGGTTCTTTTTTTTAACTAGCTACTCTTGGTCTGTGTAGCAATGATGGAATGAAATTTTAAAATTCGAATATTCCTAATTCGATTTTGTTGATATATCGTTGTATTTCTTGTTTAGGTTCAACCAGTGATTATAACATCATAAGTACACATTATAATCATAACCTTTTCCCAACTATGATGAGGTCAGCTTCCAGTCTAATCGTCTGCAGCTGAATACCAGCATTTTACATAGAGCGACTGCCTATCTGACCTTAACAACCCATTCAGTACTGCGTAATACGATACCCTTTGGTAAGAGTGATTGTCAGACTTTTGGGCCACTGACTACCTGTAACGACTGTCAAAGATCTACAAATGACAGCCGGGACTAACGGTTTAACGTATACAGACATAGCATACATTATGTAGATCGTCATAGAGCTGGAAACATTCACAAAGTAGATTGTTCAATTCTCTTGGGAGCTTATTGTGAAACACTCAATATGATTAGGGTTTTCCATTTTAAACCGGTATTTTCCCGTATACAGACTGCATTTCCTGAATTAAAAACTGCCCAGATCAATGTTGATAGAATCGCCATACACGACGCAGCTATTACTTAATAAAATGTATTAAATTTATTTGGCTACTGACAGAACACGCACAGCCTGAACCGTTGTGTCTAGATTTCTAGGAGCATATTTTTTTTAAGTAGATTGTAGTGTCCCTTATGTGTACCGAAGGTACAAAGGAAGCATTATTAAATATTCATCTCTTTAAGGACAGACTTTTATTGTCTATTTAACGCCCTTTTTAGGGTTCCGTACCTCAAAAGGTAATAAAAGAACCCATAAAAGATCACTCTCTTGTCCGTCTGTCACCACCAATTTTCTCAGGAACGGGTGGATGTAGCAAGTTGAAATTTATACCAGATATTGAGGTTTATAGTCCCTGTTAGGTGTATAAAAATATTGAGTCAACATGATAAAAATATATGGGCAAATTTAGATTTTCGCGAAAACTTGTAAGTACCAAAGTACTAAAATTTACGTAAATTTTCCACTTTTTCCACTTCGGACATGTGCTGTAAGACCTTGCTTTTAACCAAAATTGACAATTCTAGGTCAACCGGAAGTACCCTATAGGTTTTGGGTCTTAAACCTATATGGTAGTTTCCGTTGCCCTAGAATCACGATATGTGGCAAAAAGCAAGGTCTTACAGCACATAAATATAAAGGAAAAAAAAAAAAAAACTGAAAACCGTAAATATGTAGTATAATAACAAAAAAAAAAAGCAATTTTACGAAGTATTATAAACTTATTATTTGCGGTTGGTGCAATTGCCGTTTCTGGGGATCGAACAGCAAAGTTAAGTTTGTCCTTTAAAAAGTTTGCACGGAACCCTCGTTGCGCGAGTCCGACTCGCTTTTTTCCGGTTTTTATTTTGTAGAGTAATTACTTTACGTTTTCGTGTTACCCTTTGGGGTACACATACATATTCCTCCTTAAATCAGAACCATATAAATAAGAATCATAACTAACAAGGAAACAACATATTCCGCAAATTAACAGCAAAAAAAAACTCAATGAAAATCAAACATACCCAGGCATCCACTTAAAACACAAAAATATTCCCAACAAAAACGACTGGAACTCCACACTCGGTCTTCGTAACTTCCGAATAAATACAGAGAAATATAAATAAATGTTTACGGTAAAAATATATGGAGAAGTTGTGATATTGAGCTGCAATCTGTGTAGACTGGAAGCAGGCTATATGTTGAGAAGGGGGGGCTCTAAGGATACTAACATTGGAAAATTGTAAACGGTAACTTGCTCACGAACGTTGGGATTTTAAGTTATTATGTATTTGCAAGGCTTTGACTGTAAATATGTGTGTGATGATAGAAGCTTTCCGTATTTATTCGAAAACAAAATTTACATTGACGAGAAAACTTGATTTTATATCCAAGATCTTGAACGTTTGAGAGATCTTCCCTTTGCTTGCATCCATAGGCATTTAAATATACCTGTAGTATCCGTTGTTGGCAATGCATCAAAGGCTCACCAGCATAACCAAGTTCCAGTCCAGGGTACGCTTCACCTTCCATCTTCCCGCCATTAGTGGATTGACAAAACTTGACATCAATGACAGCTACCCGACTTTGTGTGAGAGAGGCACTGTTTACTTATTTATTGCTTGCATCTAATATTAATTTGCTGTCATCACGGATATTTCACGCCACATCACAATCAAATCAAACTGCCAGATCAATTGTTTCGTTTAACATCAAACCTTTTTACTCAAACCTTCAACCCCGATTCGACGAAATGAACAAAGTCATTTCAGTTCCTTTGTTTTTACAAATCCATTACATTCTGAGCCAACGATAATGATAAATTACTTTCTTACCCTTGGCTAACAGATTAATGTTTCATTTCCTACGTTTTTGAGTACTTTTCATTTATTTTGAAGTTAATGCTCTTTCCATTATTCTTTGTACTTTAAGCGTTAATGCTTTATAAAACAGTTCCTGTTTACGAAGTTATGATATGGGTGTTAAAGCATGGAATCCTTGTATTGTCTTTCAAAAGTTTCTTGTCGGAAGAATCAGTCCTTTTAGACGATATGGTAATTATTTGGCCCTTCGAAGCAAAAATTCAACAGATTTATCAGAATGCTGTCAAAAAATCTGTCTCGTAAATATCATGTGTAATCAGAATGAAAACACTTAATGCAATATTTGCTTAACAGTCACTTCACATCTTCCTGCCCTGGTCCCGTCTCCCGTGTTACTTGGGTTCGGCGCAACACGTTCTTTTCTTCCATTCTCCGCTGTCCACCGTCCCGCTATCATTTATTCCTTTTTTGGGTTCCGTACCTCAAAATAAATAAACGGAACCCTTATAAGATCACTTTCATGTCCGTCTGTCACCATCGATTTTCTCAGGAACGGGTGGACCTAGCAATTTATACCATATACTAAGGTCTACAGTCCCTATTAGGTGTATAAAAATCAAGGTCCTGAGTCAACACGACAAAAAGATATGGGCAAATTTAGATTTTCGCGAAAACTTGTAAGTAACAAAATTTACCTTAATTTTCAACGTTTTTTATTTTTCGGACTTTTCCCTTTACTTTTCTGTAAGAGCTTTTAACCAAAATTGACAATTCTAGGTCAACCGGAAGTACCCTATAGGTTTTGGGTCGAAAACCTATATGGTAGTTCCCGTTGATCTAGAATCACGAAATTTGGCAAAAAGCAAGGTCTTACAGCACGTGTAAAGGGAAAAGTCTGAAAACCGTAAAAAATATGTAGACAAATAACAAAAAAAAAACGATTTTCTATTACAAACTTATTATTTGCGTTTGGAGCAATAGCTCTTTTTAGGAATCGAACAGCAAAGTTAAGTTTGTCCTTTAAAAAGTTTGTACGGAACCCTCGGTGCGCGAGTCCGACTTGCTCTTGGCCGGTTTTACCTTTCTTGTCATTTCTTACACAATCCATCCATTTCGTTACAGTCACTACATCATCATCTGCCCAGCCTTTTCCCAACTATGTTGGGGTCGGCTTCCAGACTAACCGGATGCTACTGAATACCAGTATTTTACTTGGAGCGACTGCCTATCTGATCTCAACAACTCAGAAATGTCTCCCCTTACTTTTAATTTTGTAAAATTTTTGAAAGTGTTAAATAACTCATACCACATTTTATTTTGCTCTGTATTAGTTTATATTCCTGTATCTCATTCATATCTCCAAACAAATTGCAGCATTCCTGCAGCTATCCATTTTGCGTGTAAACTTGTAGAAAGTACGAGCGGTATCAAAATATTCCCCATTACTTCTTGTGTTTATTGGTCGCAACGCAAGTGATATCCAGACTCTAACTCATTGTTTTTATCCACTGTTTTGTGTCGTTCTATATTTGCACATGGTCAACTTTGTATTAGTTTATATAGTACAGAACATTCTTGTTCCTTTTCTGTCATGCTATTGTTGAACTTTATACCTGTTAGTAATAGATTCTTAAATTCATCACTTGAGACTCTTCTGATGGATTATTAACAAGTTTTGTTGTGTTTGGACTACCTCAGCAAGCATGAGCGTCGCGTGTCCTGGCTGTCTTGTGTTGTATAATCTAATGAAATTCATCAAATTTTCCAGTAATTAACTTAATTTAGCTCCTATGTCTTGGTCTTAAAGGAAAGGTCCTTAATTTTTTGGTAAACTAACCATCACTCGTTCATATACCTTCACCATTTGATAAAACGTCATTAAAATACAGAAGTATACTGAAATAAATATCAAACATCTCCGCCATACCACTTTTACCTTATTTTAAACGTTGCTGTACCTTGCAACCGAGCAGTTTCCAGCTCTATTGTGCCCACCACTTCTAACTGGTGCACAATGCTTTGCTCTTTGTCAGCTAAAACTACGCCTTTATTCTCGTCACCAACGTTTTGTGTTTTGTTCGGCGCTTTAACTATTCGGTTAACTGGTCAAACGCTTTTTGGCAAATAAATTGCTTTGAATTGTGAGTTTTTGGCTATGAGGTAAATGTTTGTTGTGTGTTTTTGTTCTTGTCTGTTATGTCACCAATGCGTGTGGTCCTTTTGTCTGTTTTATTGTTTTCATGTGGGTTGGCTTCTTTGTCTTTCAATTTACGAATTACACAGTTAAAATTGGCTTCTTTCTTTGGATACGTACTATAATTTTTAGTAACTGTCCCTTTGGCCTCGTGGTCGCAAGCGCGACTGCTGAGCGTGACCTCCTCGGTTCGATTCCCGTGTCGGGCAAACAGTGCTATTGGGTTTTTCCATTAGAAATTTCTCAGTAGTAGCCCGGAGTTTCGAAGCTGGCGGTGTGATACCTCCGTGCCTCGGAAAGCACGCTAAGCCGTTGGTCCTGCGCCTGATCTCTCTCTGTGTCGGATTGCCGTCCCATCAGACTATGAGAGAAAAAGGAACAGAGAGTGCACCTGTGCCTGCGCACACACTTGTGCACTATAAAATCTCCCGCGCCGGTGGCTTATCTTCGCCTAAGATTGGCCGCCGCGACCAAAAACGGTCAGGACTATTATTATTATAATTTTTAGTACTCTTAAATGACCAAGGTATATTTTTATCCGACTACAGAGGAGCTCCAAAGGACTGTATCGCTTGTTGTAACTAGTTTTCATTGTATAATAAAATTAAGTAGAATTCGGGTTTTCCCACCAAATGGTTAGTATGAGTATTTACACCTATTTATCGGGATGTTCCCGTTAAATAGTAGTAAAAATAGTATCAATGATTGCGACACGAACAAAGGCCGGAAAAGCGACAGATAAATTATAAAACTGATCAGAGCTCATTTATTATGCGTCAGCAGCACTGGCTATTTAATTGTTTACTTCATTCTGCCAACTTGATGTGTTGGTTAAATTATTTTCATGTTCAATTCATTGTGAACCTCATTAATACGAACAATATGATCGTAGTAGGTAAGCTTACCTGTAATTCTTTTCTCATGTTCCTGGGTTCAAAATAACTGTTTCTCAATTTTGTTATTTCATTCTTATTTGTGGATCTTCAGTGTCGTAAAAGAAGAAGAAATTGATAGCCATCGGTCATTTACAGGTATGTACATAAGCTTATACTTTAACCCTTTGGGGTAAGCAGAAACTTCAGAACGCCACCTGGAACGATCCTTATCCTCCTTTTAGCCGCGTCCGTCCGTCAGATAGGAATCCGTCAATTGTTAGTCGTCCTACTGCTTTTTATTCACACTAGACTAATCTGTCGAACTGCACATATTGACCGTATAGGTATATCCATTCATCATTAATCACTTTGCAGCTATTTCTGTAAGCCAATTACTCTGTAGTGACAAAATGTGATTGCTTACGTGATCGCTGAATGTCAAGTATCATGATTAATGATCTGATAACTGGAATGTAATGTAGATTTTCTGGTCCTTTTGTACGGCTATTTTAATTTGGTATGCTATTAAGCTGGGGAGTAACCTTTGTAGAATGGGCTGTGTTCGTGGAATAAGAAGAGTTTTAAGAGTCCTTTACAAATAAGTTTATGGTCCTGGGAGCTCATTATTTTTTGAATACCTATGTCGATTCATTGAATTACCTATTTAATAATGTTTCTGCAGACTTTTAGATGCTACGACCAACTTTTAAATGATAAGCAGTGCATAAAGTCCATCATCATCATATTTTTGCTTTTGTTCATATGAAATGGGTGATATACTCGCTTACAAAGCCAAAGAGATCAGGAAATCATTGCGAGCATAGGTATTCCTTTCTCCGTGCTGCCAAAACAACTGCAAATTGATTGAATCATGAAAAATGGGGAAAAAAATTAGTCAAATGTCAAGTATGCAAATTGCCAGACGTTTTTGACAGTTCGTAACAAAGGGATACCCTCTTTCGGACAGCTAATTGACTTGACACTTGACAGCTCAGTATTGCTACACCAAAATTCAACCCGGTGTTGCCAATTTACGACGACATGGCTTCTCAATTTGTTGTCATTCTTTGTTTTATTGTGAGTTTTCTCATTTTACCGGACAGTACTGTTGCGCTGGTCAGTTTTCCTTTGTTTATGGAATTTTAAACTAGTTACGAATGTCTGGGGAAGTTGGATTGTTCTCGAAGTAAGCATTTGTATGGTTGCTTCGAAAGAAAAGTCTGGAAAGTTCTTGTTATGCCATTGTTGTACGTAATGTAGTACACATAACCTTGCAAATGTTTTGGTGAATGTGTTGCTAAATAGGAATTAATGGAGAGACTCAGAGGCCATAATGAACACCGACGCTAATAGAAAATTCTAGAATGTGTTGAATTAAGTTGCTGAAAGCTTTTGTCAGTTCTGTTGAAAGTCATAATAGAAACACGAAACGCATTGAAAAGCCATTAAAATTAAAATTGGTTACTCAGAACGGTCGAATTTCATATCATCACGCCTGTTATCCCTAAGGGGGTTAGGCAGAGGTGTACCTAATGGTACACCTCTTTCGCCAGTTATGTTTAAGTCCCATGTATAGGCACAAATCCAGATTCCGTGGCTGCTACTGAGAAATTCCTGAAGGAAAACCCACTAACACTTTGCCCGACTTCAGGATCCCAGGACCTTATGGTTAGCAGTCGCGCTTTCGACCACTAGACCAACGAGGCAGTCGAATTTAATGGTCAGCTAAATTCAACAATAAATAGAAATAGGAGGAATCCAGGACCGCGGTCCCGGTCCCAAAAGACCCTACTTTCATCGAATAAAGAAACAAAAAACACGTCGTCTTTTATTTTTGTTTTTATATTTATCATGACAGACCAACGGTATCTACGAATAGGATTCGATAGCGCAGCGTTTAATCAGGGTATTGGCGCAAAAAGTGTAATCAAACGGGGTGGTTAATCCCGCGGCGTTGCTTGTATAGCACGCAGCTTTGTTGTATGTGTATGTATTTGGGGATCGGCTGGACCATTAGCACAATGGGGATGATATCTATTTTTGGCTTTAGGATTGAATAAATGATTTTGAAATTGAAATGCAAATATGTTAGTAAATGAGAACGCAACTATTGAATGTTTCTGTTGCCATTACTGCTAATTTAAGTGCTTTATGTTGGCAACTCTTTCTCTCTCTCCATCTTGAAACTTTACTAATACCTGCACATTTCCGAGTTCTACAATTACGAGTATTTTAATGATTATTCATCTCAAAATATCATCAAATTCCTTGTCCTATTCAATCAGTTGAGAGTAATATAACAGTTAATATTAAAAATATACAGATTTATTTGGAACTAGATGGAACAGTGGTATGGGATCAACAGGCCTTACTAATGTAGCTACAATATCAAAACTAAACTAAAGCAGACCCTAATGTAAAATTAAACATAGCTTCAACATTTCATAGCAATAACAGCAGCAAATTAAAGGCAAAACAGACTACACATAAAAATGTCTACAAAAATTCTCAAGCAACAAAACAAATATAAAACCACAAAAAATAACCATCCTCTTAAAAACAGAAATCTTTCAAGAAAACATTTCACCACCTCTCGACGATAATTCCAACTACCAAGAGCTGAAGCGACGAGATACTGGCATGATAGACTGCGAGATGTAGCTACTTGCCGCTTCAGGGGCTCGTCGCCTTAAGTGACCAATTTAAGACAACACAGACAGACATACAGACTACAGACACAGACAGACAGACAGACTACATAAAAATGACTGGCAAAAACTTCTCAAGTAGCAAAAGCAAAAAAGAAAAAATCGCAAAATAATAATATGATGTAGCCACTTGCCACGAGCCCCTGAAGTGGCCAATTTAAAACAAGACAGACTACATATAAAAATGGCTACAAAAAGCACAAAATGGAAACGCGAAATAATAACATCCTCTCAAAAAGATTTAGAAAGAATATTTCAAGAAAAAATCCTCCATTGCCAACATCGGGCACTCGACGATAACTCCAGCTTCCAAGAGCTGAAGAGATGCTGGCACGAGATACTGCACTGATGTAGCCACTTGCCACGAGCCCCTGAAGTGGCCAATTTACCGGCGTACGAGACACTCCGCTGCGCTACCCGGCCGAGGTTTTTCGCATAAATTCTTGCTTCATTTGGCAGATTGCCTCAGTTTTCTTTTAAGTACGTTTTTAGTGTAATTGGGATGTTTTGTGTTTAATGGTAGTCGTGTTTAATTTGTTTACGTGTAATTTGCGGTAAATTTCAGGGGTTTTTTCCTATAATTTGTGTAGGAGCAAGTAGGATTTTAATGTTTTGTATGAGTTTGTGAGATACTCGTGGTTTTTTAGTCAAAGCCGTGTTTTTTTTTGTTTGTTTTGGATTTTATTTCATACAGCTCACGACTGACGAATTATACTTAGATATACAAGTATGTATGTATAACATGCGATGCTTTATTGAATGGTAAGCCCCACTCCAACATATTCATCCAATCTATGGTTTCCTCACGATGTTCTTCGCCTTTTGAAAGCAGTGGTCACAGAAATCCAATAAATAGAACGAGAAGTGTTGGTCGTCTGGCGGCGAAATTGGCAGACGACATTGTTGTCATTGTAGGAATATCCTGAATGAGGCTGGCACAAGAACGTGGAACTTGACACAAGAGCGTGGAGCTTGGCACAAACAACGAGAGGCCTATATCCTGCAGTGGGTGAAGCCGGGCTGTGCTGTGGATGATGGTGATAAAATCACTACCTGCACCCTGCTGACTGGCTAACATTTTGTCGACTAAGCAGAGTGACACCTCACACCTGTACTAAGGTACTTAGAATATAATGAGCCATTATTTTGAATAGCCATTTGTCTGTGTGAAAATGTGACGAACAAAAGGCGGGTTTAGAAAACACCAGTCGTAGAAACTTAGGATAAAGAATGCCACGAGAAAGTTAAACAAGGCGAAGTGTTGGAGAGTAATGAGGAGAACTTACAACAAAACAGTAAATATTATTATTATTTATAATAAACTAGCTTATGCCCGCGGCTTCGCCCGCGTGGAGTTCGGTAATAGGGAATATGCATGAAAAACAAAACTCTTTTATTTATTAAAAATGCTTTGTATTGGCGCCTACAAACATTGTGGTACACTTGTATAAGTTGCTAATTTTTAATTTTTTAAATTATGTAGCATGTTTTTGGTGAAACGGAACGCACTCTCAAAACGCGTCGTCCTCGATAACGCCGGTAGTGACGTCAAAGTCTATAAGTCAAAAAAACACTTTTATTGGAACAGTGCTTAAAGTTTCACTAAGATTTTATTATAATATTGTTAATGTAATTTTTACTTGACTAGAGCACATACAATTACTAAAATTATTCTATTAAGGGCAAACAATTAAATGTAAACGAGGCAGATTGTGGTAAATGACGTCACATCATGGCCGCGACAGCTACGGACGTTTGAACTGTCGTAGAAAATTGCAGAAGTTTAATATTATATTTAAGCTACAAGCAGTAGGTGAACTTAACTTTTAATACTTTTCTTGGGTTGATAGTACTGTATTTTATAGATTTAAGTGAAGAAAAAATTTCGTGCATATTCCCTATTGTCCCACAGGATCATACTAACGGGATAAAAAGTAACCTATGTGTTAATCAAGGTTATAAATTATCTGTAGCACAAATTTCGTCCTCCGTTTAGTAGTTTTTGCGTGAAAGAGTAAGAAACATCGAGACGTCTATACTTGCTCACAACACAAACTTTCGCGTTTATAAAATAAGTAGGAAGTAGGACGAGCACTTCATGATATGAAAACCTATAAAGCTTCTTTGTTTACAGTAACTGATATTTAAGTTTTAAACACTTGTGAAATGGCATCCACTTAAAAGATGGTTCGTTCATTATTTTTATAACAACGTGAAAACTTATACATTTCGTGCTAATGAAATTTATCAATTATCATAAAGTTCACTTTAACAGTCAATAACAATCACCTTGTTTACTTATTGGTAACTTAAGTTATGTTGATTACCTACACATTCGCCTCATTTTCAACATAATTGAAAACCCAACATAAACAACAACCAACAAACCTTCAGGTGTCAATGGTTTTAAACCGTTTTGCAAACACAAATGAATAAATAGCCTGTCGCTTGTTTTATGCATGATTTTTTTTATCACTCTTAACAAAGCGTATTAACATCAGAAATGGCAAAGTGAAATATTTGTTTTAATATCTATAAAAAATACTAAGTTATAGGCATTTGTAACTGCTGATTAGACAGAGAGATCCGATACAGCGAATGACGTCATTCGCTGCATCGACGTACAAAATCCATACTAAATTCCGTTTATCTAGAAAAAGATAGAAACAAAAGTTGAAATGGTTATAACTTTTGTATTGTTTGGCCGATTTATGTCTGGTTTTCGCTTTTTGTCATTATTTTAACATTCCGTATCGAAATAAAAAAAGAAAATTTGTGCATATTCCCTATTTCTGCGACCACACCGGCCTACTATAAAAGGTGTAAAAACCTCTTAAAGAAGCCGAAAGGTACTTGTTCTCCCCATCATTGCGATTACTTTTTTTATTCTACACCATACCTTCTAGTTACGGAGATATTGGGGTCAAAGTTCCAACATTTTGACAAGTTTTTTTTTTAATTACAAGTTTTAATGTAAGATTTTTAAACACCTTTAAACACCTCGACCCCCGTACTATTCAATCCATCCATCAGCACAATGTTTTGAGTGCGTTACATTGAGTTATACCACAAAACATGATTTTTCACCCCGAAAAAAAAGTCGTTCCCTAGCAATAATTTTTGCATAAAGTTACTTAGTTTGATGTATAGAATGCTTGGTTGTCGGCTTCGTGATGAGGTTATTTACACCCTGTATATGCATGGTGTCTAGGTCTACAAAATTATTGAGTTAGATCTTCGTCGCGAGCGAGTGTGAACACTGTCCAGCTAATATTTCAGACTTTTATGCTGCCCGTGAAAAGTACTAAAAACTTTTCCCATTCCTCTGCATCACATACCCAGAGCGTAACCTCCGATTTCACCACCTATTTTACCATGCAATCATAATCACAAATTAATAAAACAAATGACTTCTACAAAATCTTTTAAAAACTTTCCACATTTCTGGCTACTCACAAAAAAATTGCCCTTTACACAGCAAGCGAAAAAAAAAACATTAACGTCCTCATAAAAGGTGCTTAAAAACTTCTTCGTCGCGAGCGAGTGTGAACACTGTTCAGCTAATATTTCAGACTTTTATGTTGCCCGTGAAAAGCGACGAGAAAAAATGGAAGGCAAACACCCTCTGGCTACGGAACATTTTGGAAAGACAGCACTTATGACGATAGATGGTACGCCAACTCATTAATCGTGCGTTCTACGTGGAAATATTGCAGAAGTTTGTGGAACTAAAAGTCAGCGGTAAAGTGTCTTAAAGATACATTGGTTAAAGAGTTGGGCGTTTCCTTTTAAGTTGGGGGTCGATTTTTTTTCATGTTTGGTCGTGAATTGCGGTGTATTATTTATTTTTTTGTAAACAGAGTTCGACGACTTGAAACACTGTCTTATATTTTGAGCTAAAAAACGTTTTGTAGGCTCGCATATTGTACAAAAGAATTTAGCAAAAAAACTGGCCAAGTGCGAGTCGGACTAGCGCATGAAGGGTTCCGTACCATCTTAGTAGAGGAGCCCCATTTAATTTCTAATTTACTATTTGTTGTTTAAGAGCCAACGGAAATACACATTCTGTGAAAATTTCAACTGTCTACCTATTACGGATCATGAGATACAGCCCACTGACAGACTGACGGACGGACAGCGGAGGCTTAGTAATAGAGTTACCCTTTGGTTACCGAACCTTAAAAACCACCTCCACCAACCATCATTAACTCTGGGAACAGGCTGCCGCATTAAACCATATTATCTCTAAAATCCTAGTTATGAAAACGTTAATTTATCTACGCGTATAATCTACATCATATGCAAAGTTCTTCATAACTTCAGGAAAACTGGGAGTCTCTTTGTCACCTACATTCTTATTCATTAAGGTGGATGCTTCAAGGTAGCCCGCGAAATTCAAATTTTCTTACGTTTTTTTCAATTTGCAGGCCTTTGTACTATAGGTTGTATGTTGATTAAAATATTGTTTGCGACTGTAAAACTTATGTGGTTACAGAATTATAATCATCAAAATCATCAATACAACCTTCCAAGTTCATAAAGGTCAAAGTCATTCCTCGACCTTTATGAGGGAATTCAGAGGGTTATGTTAGGATGAGTCACTTTTCTGCTAGGGTGATTGTTGAGAATTAAATTGTATAGGTACCTGCACCCCAACCAGAAGTGACGAGGAGGAACACCGTGTGGTTTTAGTCAGTAGGAGACGTAGGAGACATCCACTGTAGACGTACAAACGTAAAATCTAAAAATCACTGTCAATGCTCCCATGAAATACTGGGTGTAGAAGTTTAACAAGAGTTCGTTCAAAGAAAAGTGAGCCTTTGGTATAGGTTTTTTTATAGATCATCCCCTAAAAGGGTTGAACAAGGGATGAAATTTTGTATGGATGTTCGTTATTCATAATAAATCGCGTTAATAATTTCTTCTTTTAAATTAAGAACTACGAATGATCGACAATCACCCTTTATTAGAGTTCCGTACCTGAAAAGGTAAAACAATGAACCCTTATAAGATCACTTTCTTGTCCGTTTCTCAGTTTCTCAGTCTTTCCGTCTGTCCGTCCGTCTGTCACCACCGATTTTCTCAGGAACGGGTGGACCTAGCAAGTTGAAATTTATACCAGATACTGAGGTCTATAGTCCCTATTAGGTGTATAGAAATCAAGGTCTTGAGTCAAATGAAAAAAGATATCGGCAAATTTAGATTTTCGCGAAAACTTGTAAGTACTTACCAAAGCTTACCTTAATTTTCAACTTTTTAAATTTTGGGATTTTTCCCTTTACTTGTGCTGTAAGACCTTGCTTTTAACCAAAATTGACAGTTCTAGGTCAACCGGAAGTACCCTATAGGTTTTGGGTCGAAAACCTATATGGTAGTTCCCGTTGACCTAGAATCACGAAATTTGGCGAGTAGCAATGTCTTACAGCACATGTAAAGGGAAAAATCTGAAAACCGTAAACATGTAGTTAAATAACAAAAAAAGCGATTTAACTGTTACAAACTTATTATTTGCGGTCGGTGCAATAGCCGTTTCATGGGATCGAACAGCAATGTTAAGTTTGTCCTTTAAAAAGTTTCTACCGAACCCTCGGTGCGCGACTCCGACTCGCTCTTGGCCGGTTTTATTTTATTAAGTTTCGTTATTAAACCTGTATTTAATCCTAACTAATAAAATACATGAGCACTGTGTAGCATTAAAAATTATGCAATATTCAACATGCTACCGAAAAACTGTGCTTACTTTTCATCCACTTTCAGGTTTTCGCTTCCGGACGATAATTGTTTACCTTTTTTCTTTTTCAGCGTGTAAAGTTTCGTTTAATAAGGTTTTATTTTTTGCTTGGCAACTCTTTTGAGCTGAGCCTCTTTTGTTTCAGTTAACGTGTGCCAACTGAAGCCTTGTTTGTTCTTTGTTTCTTTTTTCTTTTGTTGGTACTGAGTTTCCGATACTTGTCTCGGTTTCAGTCGTTTCAAGTGGTTCTTGGTGGATGACAGGTTAATTTAACTTAGCTTATTAAGCCCTGTCTTGTGGAAAGTCTTTTTTGAGACTTTCGAACATTATCTCATATCTTTCGTCACATAATTATTATCACACAACTCTGTGAGCATGTCTCTTGCTGTAGTAGTATTTGCCTATAAGCAAGGTTTGACAACACGGTTGGCGCAGTGGTTGAGCGATTGGCTGCTGCGCTGCGTGTCGCGGGTTCGATCCCCGCACGGTACAAATATTTGTATGGCCTACAGATAGTTGTTCCGGGTCTGGCTGTTTGTGTATGTGAGTTTAAATGTTTGTAAACGCACCCACGATACAGGAGAAATTCCTAGTGTGGGGCAACGTTTTTTTTTTTAAAGAAAAAGGTAGTAGCGCTACTGACTGAAGGGCGTAGGACATATTTATTTATTTACATACTAAAACTCATACTTTTTCCCAAAAAGGTTTGTAGACAGACACTGTACAACGCCATGTGTTCATACATCTATATGTTACAATAAGGTATTACGATATCCAGCGATGTGTGAACTCTATGTTATACGAGTTATAAACACAACACAGGTCACAGGTTAACAATTCCATTAAATTGAATAGTAATTGCAAAATGCTTTTGTAACTAATATTACTAAAAGGAAAAGCTTACAGGTTTAATTTAAAAGCCGCAATTTATTTATGTTGCGTCAAAACCAGGTCTTATCCCTCAGGACCGTCAGCTCAGTGGATCTAACCGTAACGAACAACTGAAAAATAAAATGCTTGATGAATTGGAAAATGTGAACGGGAAGTTGTTTAAATGTATGCTGATATTTTATAGAAACATACATATTACTGACTTATGTCATAATTTGTTAGTAATTTAAAAAAAAAAACAACAAACCTTATTAAAGTGTTTATTTTTTTTTTAGTTTTGCCCAGCGTTTGGAATTTCTCGTGTATCGTCGGTGCGTTTACGAACATTTAATGTCGCATACATAAACAGCCAGATCCGGAACAAATACCTGTGGTCTTACAAATATTTTTCCGTGCGGGGATTGAACTCGCGAAATGTCGAATGCATTCAGTAGGATGATTTTTTCATATTCTTTTTAGTATTTTCTTATTTTCTACTAACACATAATCAAACTTAAACTTATTTCAGTAAGCCTGCTCTTTCATCTTTTCTTTTTAAATATTTCGTAAGTAGTTTTGAGTTTCACGCCTATTTTTCAGCAAGTACCACAGACATAAATCATTAAATGTGCCCTCATTATGAGGAAAATGTCGTAACAAAAGGGTTGAGTATGAATGTGGATGCGTATAAGAATAGAGCAAGACCAAAGAAACAATGGATGAACTGTATGAGGTATGATATGACAAGAGAGGTGTCTGATAAGATGACGAGTAAAAGAGAAGTATAGAAGAAGAAGACATGCTATGCCGATCCCAAATAGATTGATAATGTGCCCTAATCATACTTCGCTCGTAAAGAAAACAGAAACGCAAGCATCGTTTGACTCAGACGCACTGTAGCAAATTTGACGATTACAATCTTCTAGGTATCGTACATTAATTTTTCTGGAAATTTTTGCGATCTTGTCTAACATGACGTAGGTATACTGCTTACTAATGAGATGCCCAGTAATAGAGAAGTATGGCATAAGAAGACATGCTGCAGCGCACCGACCTCCAATAATTTGGGATAAGGATTGAGGAATAACGAATAATGATAATGATATATAACGTGACGTATAATGACTTTTCTAATAAAACTATTTTCTTTGTTTCCAGGTAAGCACCTACCCCGTACCGTAGTTAGGTGCACTGCATGGCATGCTAAGTAAACGAGTGACGTTCTGTCTGCCCTGGTAAGATGAACATGAACTATTTACATGTGACGTCTTGTGGTGGTGGATAAAGATGCTATTCCGAAGACTACTACAACTGCAAACCGCAGTGGCAATTTCGCTCGATCGGTTCGGCTCGATTTTTTTCTTAACTCTTTGGAAATTATTCTGATAGATGGCGACTTTGCGACCTGTAACTGTTTTTGTAGTTTACATAAAAGCATTCGTGAAGAGCACTTTTAAAGGTTCTATGTTCTTCTGTTTTTTTAATTCAAACCTTTTCTTTTATTTTTTTGTTCTCTTTGGCAACTGAGCCGATGTCGACTATTCTGCCAGCGTCATGTAGTGTCGGCAGAAATGGCTTTTTACATGGCCATGAATTACAGTTTTTTTTTTAATACGGTGATTGTTTAAGTCTTTATAGACACGTTCCGGCTGCCAGCAGCAAACGTACATAGGCCGAGGAAACCCGAGTAAAATCTGCTGGTACGTTTGAAAGCTTTCAGACTAATCCATCCAATACTACCGGCGACACCTATCCGAAAATCCGAACGCGTGGAAAGAGCCTAAAGATTTTACTGAACTTATTTTGAATTTGCCAGAACCCTATACCCCTTTAGTTTTAGGCTACAGGTGTCAGTTTCAGCTACTATGAAAGAAGTAAAATTCATACTTTTATCACTTAATTTTCTTTAGTACGTAGATACGTACTTCTTCTTCTTCTTCTTCTCTATCTTCTATCTATATTATAAAGCTGTAAATTTTGTTTGTTTGGTTGAACGCGGTAATCTCAGGAACTACAGGTTCGAATTGAAAAGTCCTTTTAGTGTTGGATAGCCCATTTATCGAGAAAGGCTATAGGCTATATAACATCACGCTACAACCAATAGGAGCGGAACATCAAAGAAAAATGTTGCAAAAACGGGGAAAATTCCTCGCCGACGGAGTTGCGCGGATCAGCTAGTCCATAAATATTTTTAAAGAACTCTCAAAATTAAACACATTAAGGCATTTAATATACCGATATTACCGATACCGTTATCTTGTAAACAACTAATCCACCAGTAATTTCAATCTAGATACCGCTAGGGGTGCGCCACTATTAGGCAAGTTTAGTGTTCAAACACACTTTACTAGACAACCACTCGGTAAATAATTTACTACATTTTACCGGCCATTACCACCCCGCTCGATTGTACCGATAGCTAATGACTATATTTTACCGCTATCTCGACATTTTATATGCAAAATTTACTTCAAAATTCCGTATTAGGACCAGAATGAATGTGCTTCGTATTAACCTCTGTGAAACATAGCTCGTTGCTATTTGGTAGACAATTTCTAGTGATTAACTTTAGCAATCAAAGGTCTATGTGTAAAGGAAATTGGACTTTGTTTTCTTGTGTTAAGGTTTTGTTATGTGACGGTTGAGAATGGCGTTTAGCACATAACGGTTGGTGTTTACACCCTTGTAAGGGTGATGGATAATAATTACTATTGCATGTTGGCTTGTGATTCGTTACTGTACGAAACACGATAGGTTTAGCGCTATTAATTAATTTCTATAATCTTGTTGGTGTAAAGGTATATTTTACACGACTTTGTTAGATAACGTTACTTGACACTGGCGAATTAATCGCGTTGGATGGAATTTCGTCAATAGGTATTAATATTGAGGTATTCCATGAAGCACACCCAAACGAAGCACACCCAGACGAAGCACACCTAAATAAAAATGTCGATAGGAGAAAATATTTATTATTTAAAAGACTAACTTAAATTTCTAACATCATTCAGTTTCATTATAATAATGTGACACAATATTTGTCATTTTTGTAATCTTACTATTTTCTCCTATCATCATTTTTATTTCTTAGTCCCGCACAATGCTGCTATTTAGATTAAATTACAATAACTGTGTTATAATAAATGTTTAATAATCTGCAAAGATCTGATCTAAATAAACTCTTTTTCTGGCAAAATAGAGCCATTACTCAACAAACGACAATTTCAGTAGAAAATAACAAGACAATTTGTAAATATTTCCAGTAGTTTTTACTGAACATTATAGTCATGTCACTTAATGCAATCATGCAATCATAAACTGTAACATTTCTACCCTACCATATCTGTCACAACATTTTCTCCTATCATCATTTTTATTTCTTAGTCCCGCACAATGCTGCTATTTAGATTAAATTACAATAACTGTGTTATAATAAATGTTTAATAATCTGCAAAGATCTGATCTAAATAAACTCTTTTTCTGGCAAAATAGAGCCATTACTCAACAAACGACAATTTTAGTAGAAAATAACAAGACAATTTGTAAATATTTCCAGTAGTTTTACTGAACATTATAGTCATGTCACTTAATGCAATCATGCAATCATAAACTGTAACATTTCTACCCTACCATATCTGTCACAACATTTCATAGGCATTACCATTTCAGACTAAGCGCCAACTTTTGACAACCCTAACGTGTTTCATATTAACTTTCAAATTGATACAACTTCAACTCTATTGTGTAAAGTTAAGGCTGCCTTTTCCATAACACAGGTTCGAATTTCATATGTCATTCAAATTGATAGAATTCCAACTCTATTTTGTAAAGTTTAGGATTCGTTTTCCTATAAACACGGGTGGTTGAATAAATTATCTACAGTATGATGTGCTGTTTATCAAAACTTTGCTTTTATGTCTTAATCTTGTTTCTTGTTTATTTGTTAGGACTTAAACGAGGATTTGAATGCTTTCATTATTTAATAGGAAGTTATAAGCTCTGTCTGTTGTTTTGTTGCTAAGGGCCTGGGGTGAGATTATTTTCTCGTTTTGTAAAGGTATTATTAATTAGGGGTGGCTTTAATAACTCCGAGGGGCATTCTAACACTAAGGGGTGTGAAAGCAATATTATTTTAACATTATCAGTGTTACCTACATCTCTTTCCCACTTTGAAGAAATAATAATAAAGATGGTATGCCCGCTGCTAATTTGTTCCCGAACTAACTCTTGACAGTACTGTTTTGACATCCATCATCACGACTTTATTTAGTTCCTTTCGATTTAGGCCCTTTTGCTTTAGTCTTTAGTTCAATCTGACTTATTCACAACAGTGAAGATAAGCTCTACCTGGTATTTTCGTATAAGCATACTTTGGTGCGTGGTTAAACCTAGGAATTAACTACGCCATTTTGTTTTTGAAATACCTACAATTCCACGAATCAATTTCATAAAAGTTACCAACAACACACCACACCTACATCACCTTTTGCCAAAGTCATTCTTAATCAAAATTGGACATAATATACTTACAGTAGGGCCAATTTAATAGATCACATTTGACATCTGTCAGTTCAAAGCATAGGTTACTTTCTTTTGTCATTATTACAATAAATATGTAATCATAATTGAAACAAGTTAAGCAATGAGGGCTATCGTTTTTGAGCTCACCAGATGGCGCACTGTAGCGTAAGGTCCTGTCAATAATTCTATTTAATACCATAAAGTACTAATAACTTCATTAAAAAGTTTATTTTATTACGTATAATAACATAGTGTAAGCTCTAGATACATATTTACAATATTCTTCCTAAAATTAGCAAGCATGAAACATTTAAAAAATCATTCTACCTCCGAGTACTAACAAATAAGATCTTATGTTGCTACTTAAAATCTTCAAGTCATAATTAAATAGGAATTGCTCAATCTAGAACACAATCGTGAGTATTAGTATAAATACATGATAAAAAAGCACGCAACGTGCGAACACTGTAAGACATCTGACATTTCGGAAGACCGTACTCTACACGAACGCCTCTAGCGGCGAATTCATGCGCGATAGCCCCCATTGTGCAATACTAACATCGAAAAAATAAATAATATTTTATGCCAGCCGTTACAAGGTTATGTTGTTGTATTTTGATGAAGTGACAAATGTGATCTATTAAATTAGCCCTACTGTAGTTAACCGTTATAACGTAGACTTTCAATAGAAAAAGAAAAATGTGACGTATGAAAAAAAACAAGGCCATTATCAACCCAAACAGTAGGTAAGAAGCAATAGATAGCAATAGAATTTTTATCGTCAATCTGAATGCCCACATTTGTCAAGTTGGACATGACGCAATCCGCTGCAGATGAAGGGTTTCCTACTTCTTTTAATCTAGGTAAGTGGTCCACCGTCTAGTGGTTCACCCTTGCCTCATTCACTGGCTAGTTTGTGTTAGATTATAAATAGGTGATTGAATTGACTAATGGCATTACATTTGCGTAAAGGTAGGATATTTTTGTTTACTTAATTAACCTCTCAGGACTAGGAGTACTGAGTGGTACAGTATTTTAATTTCATTTCACGTCTGAAATGATCCTAAGAAAACAGTTTTAAGATCATTAAGATACTCACAATTCGTCCACGAATTTCGGAAAGGTAAATCAACACAAATTAAAACCTAATTTCGTTTTTTTTTCCAACCTGTAAGTATTATTTTGTTCGCCAATTTTTTTTAGGGATTTCAACAACGACATCGATATATTATTATCGACTATTTAAGATCACCTTCAACCACACATTAAGTCGACGCAATCCCTGTCGTCACACATGTGTACCTCCTACTCACAAACACATGAAATATTAATGCAATCTAGCTGCACTAATAAATGCACTGCACCCACCTACCCACCTACCTACTGCACGTATAGGTACGGGTATTGATCCCCGTGCTCGCAATCACTGCGTTCGGGGTAACCACGGATATTGCATTTCCTCCCCCCGACCTTAGCTCGTATTGCTATAATTATAAACTGAGTGCTACGTTCATTTGTTTTAATATAATGTCTTGGGTTAGTGTTTTGCTTTAGGAGTTAATCTATTTGTTTCTGAGGCTAACTTGTCTTCTTTAAAGGCTTGACAGTTGCTTCGCCTGTGTATTACTTTGGACGAATGATTGTGACCCTGACGGCTTATGAACGCGTTTTAAAAGAACGCACGTCTAAAGCGCGTTCAAACGCCGTCAGTGTCACAATAGGCGAGACGACAAAAATAATCTAATTAGTCCGTCAGTTAGATTATCAAAAAATATTTGAACCGTGTTTTTTCCTTTGTTACGTAAACCAAAATTGACGAATATATAACGCTTTTAAAATTCTCAATACGTCACGCCTTGGTATAATTTTTAGCTAGTTCTGACGTCACGAGCCCCTACTCCCGAGTTTTGATGCGTTTTATCTTTGTCAATATGACGACGACACGGTTGGCGCAGTGGTTAAGCGATTGGCTGCTGAGCTGCGTGTCGCGGGTTCGATCCCCGCACGGTACAAATATTTGTATGGCCTACAGATAGTTGTTCCGGGTCCGGCTGTTTGTGTATGTGAGTTTAAATGTTTGTAAACGCACCCACGATACAGGAGAAATTCCTAGTGTGGGGCAACGTTTTTAAAAAAAACTAAAATATTCATTGAATACAAAAACAAAAAATACGTGTCCATTAATTTCCAATACTCTAACTGACGGACTAAATAGATTTGCAATTTACTGTCGTCATGCCTATTGTTATGTAATATTGAAGCTAGATGGGCTGATTGCGTTCAATTTAGTTGGTGGAAACCATTCTTACGCTCATTCGGTAATGTAATTTCTAGAGGTCGTTTGTGTTTTGATGTAGTGGGTCCGATAATTGATTCTACCCTTATTATAAAGGTGAATCTACCTTGACTAAGGTGGCTTCATAGAATTATGTTATGATTGGAATAAACAAAAATCTATCTTCTGCTGATGATCTGAAGCTCTAGGCAAGGCTTATAAAAAGATCTTTGAATAGACCGGGAACCCCGTAAGGAAAGCAATGATCCACAATACAGCAGACGGTTATAAATTTTTGCCCATTTTGAACCAAAAACATGGAAACTCACATATCCATAGACAACACAATGAAGCCATAAAAACATTTTGCGTTACGAAATATCTCCAAAGAACCATAAAGTGACAAAGCTGAATATTTTTTCAACAATCGTCGTAAACAACGGGCTGTCAATTACCATAGCATAGTGTTGCGATAACTCGATAATGTGTGTGTTATTTGTCGATGTGTCGATGAAACATACCGATTGAGGATTGAGATGTTAACGCCTGAGGCCGTGATGATTCACGCGGGTCTGTTTTATCGATAAAATTGATTGTCTCTTGAATCCAATTTGACTTTGTGCTTTTTTGGATTAGCACAACTAGTTTTTTGGGTACACAGCAGAAATACATATTACTGTATTTAATTGCAAAACAATGTTGGGAAACGGGCACATCACATTTTTTTTTAAATATATTGAATCCACCAAAGAAGAAGACATGCTGCGCCGACCCCAAATTGATTGGGATAAGGGCAAGAGAAAGATGATGATGATGTCGAATCCACCAACCCACACTGGGCCTGGGTGGTGCACTATGGCTCACTCACTCTCACATAGAGGAAGCCTGCTTCAGGCTGTGTCCCAACAACAGTGGGTACTGACTATCCTGACTGATTGTGCTGAGTTTTTAGCTTAAATCACTTGAATGATTTATAATTATGCTGAGTTTTGACATAACATAACATCACGCCTGTAATCCTCGAAGAGTTAGGTGGGAAGGGTAAGGTGTAGTTAATAGTACTCGTACACCCACATTTCGCCAGTGATGTTTAAGTCCTATGTAATAGGGCCTATTGTCAGCAACCACGCATAGTGGCGGCTACTGTGAAACTCCTGATAGAAAACTCAATAAGACTTTGCTGAGTTTTACTATTCCCAATTTATTCGAAAGATTATTATATTATTATATCTAGCCTGTATTGTCCCACTGTTCAAAGTCCTCCCTCCGTTTCTTCCAACGGTCACGATACTGTGTTGAAGACCTATTTTAAAATGTATAAGATCTGCCTCTCTTTGCTTAAAGATTGCTCTCTAGATACAACAGAATACTTAATTTTCCCAACTGCTTATCTTTCTGCACACGTTTAAAACTTCCCCTACAAAAATGGGTCACTGCTGTATCTAGGTTACTATTCATGCACTATTGCAATTTTTAAACCCAATGCGATTTATGTAACTTGAGTCCGTGCCAACTTAATCCATTATTTACACCGCTGGGGGAACGCATGGGTGATTCAGAAACACATTCATTTTAACTTGCTTTTATTATTGAAATAAATGTTGCTTGCATAACACTGTGAGTGTAACGCTAGCTTGTAGTTCAGCGGAATAGAAAGAAAGATAGAAAAAGTATTTATTAGACTCGCACAGGTCAAACAAAATTAAATGAAAAGGGAACAATAAACATTATAAAAAAGAAAAAAATAGAACAAATCATTTATCAATAAACATTACAATACTCGTGATCAATTCTCATGATACATTGATATAAAAAGACGCGTATCAAATAATTTACATTCTTCCCTCTAAATTACATAAGTACAACAATAAGTTCTTTGCTTGCGGGATAGATGGCGCTTTTCGCAATAAAAAAAACATGTTCTAAGTTGCCAGGGCATGGTCACACGCGTGTCACTTGAACGTGTAGTTTGTGGCTATCGATACCCATGTCCCATCCCTACGTATTGGTTGCGTAATGTCAGCAGGCGCGATAACTGCGACATGCCAGCGACTGCCCACGCTCGATCATAATGTAATCATTGCTCTGAACTCGCTCTGTGTTGTACTGAAATCAAATAAACTGTGATCAAAGGTGATCCAGTTATTTTGTGGGAATAACCTGCAATTCCGCTAGTTTTTGAGGTGAAACATGGAGAAAACAACATGAACTTCTCTCAAAATGTAGGCTCTTATTTACGAGCAGTGAGTTTGGAGGAATTCAGAGGGCTTACACAAACATTCTACTATCGATAAAAATGACGGAACAGTCAGAATTGTATTGAATACGCTACTGAAAAGGTTTTCACAACGGAGTATTAACGTTGATGGTTGTTGTATTGTACTAAGTGTCATTATTATAAGAATTATTGTAATAAATGCCGAACCTAGATCAGTATCATAAAAGGTGTAAAAAACCCCTTAACGAAACCGAAAAGCACTTGTTCTCCCCGTCATTGCGATCATTTTTTTGTTGTACACCATACCTGGGAACCTTTTAGTTATGGAGATATTGGAGTTCAAAGTTCCAACTTTTTGACAAGTTTTTAATGAAAGATTTTTACTTTAAACACCTCCACGACCCCCGTACTATTCAATCCATCCATCAGCACAATGTTTTGAGTGCGTTACATTGAGTTCTACCACAAAAAATGATTATTCACCCCAAAAAAAAAGTCGTTCCCAGACTATTATTGATCGAAGTTTCCCAGCAATAATTTTTGCGTAAAGTTACTTAGTTCGATGTACAGAATGCTTGGCTGACGGCTTCGTGATGAGGTTGTTTACACCCTGCATATCAAACACTAGTCATTATCTTCTTCTTCAACTCTTGGCCACCCAATGCTGAGTGTAGATCTCTTCAAAAACTCTTCACTTTTGGCGGTTTTGTGTCATGGCTATCCAGTTTATTCCGGCCACTTTAATCAAATCGTCTGTCCACCTAGTCGGTTGTCTTCCCACATTCCTCCGTCCCGTCCCTTGTCTACACAATTAGTATCATTTCATATTATGCTTATCAATCCCTATCGCCTTGTAATCAATCTCACCCGTCTATTACCGATTTACGGACACAACGTTACATAACCCCATCCCACTCGCAACCCTAATCAATGCACTGAACATCTTTGTGTAAAACTGAATTGATGTTAATTATACAGATGTGAGCCAGATTTGGGTTGAGAGAGATTTTAGTGTGTCTGTTGCAGTTTGGAGTGATGGAAACCGGCTTGAATGTGAGTAGCATTTTGCTATTGAAGTTAATAGAACACTTTTGAACGTGTTACAAATGCCGTGTTCGTCTTCGTTAGTGTTCACCTCTTTTGCTTCTTTTCTAGCAATATTCTTTTCTTTTAAGTACAGACGCCAAGCATATCAAGCTACTACAATTTGTCAAACTTTAACAGATTTTCAACTTTATCGCTAAAGCATTACGTTCAAGGTTGATTAGGAAAATTTGACAGTTTCGGGTAGCTTGATATGCGGGCGTCTGTAAAACGGTTGCGAGGATTACACCTGTTGATTTTTTTAAGGTAGAACTTAATCGGTATGATTTTGATAACAGCAGTCTGTTAGTGCCCCAGTACAGGATAAAGAGCGTTCTCATGCAGAGACATCAGAAACAATGGTCAACGTAAGAACATTTCTGCCAAAAAGACTTGACTTAAGGAGTCCGCACTATTCAAATGTTCTACTGATGATTTTAACGATTTACGGCAAATAGCAAAAAACGTAAGAAAATTCGAATTTCGCGGGCTGCCTTGACGCTTTCACTTTAAATATCATAAGTCATGTATTTTTGTTTATGCCCTTGATGGGACAGATTATCTATAGTAGGCTCCATCGCCAACGGTCTTGAGCTTCACGCTTCATCTCACTCTATGAATCTATGGAAGCAAGTACTAAGACAATGTGACAATGTCTGTAGTCACCTAGAAACAAGACAAAGCGTAGTCTAAGCCGGAAGCCACACTGCACGCTACAGTAAATGAAGTTCTGCCTTTAAAGAGTTCAGCGCGGTTCAACAGAACATAATACGGTACATTATGTATTTATGTATTACATAGTTTACAATACATTCGTTGGTGCGATAGCAAGTCGTTTGGGAAGAGTTTTGAGGTTTTTAAGGACATGTACCTACTTAAAAATGTTACAAAGAAGAAGTTGGTAGATTAAGTGAAAATGTAGTTGGTTGTAGTAATTATCTATATTTGGAAGAAACCACTTTAAGTATTTCCATTCGATTTTTCTTGTAGTTTTAGAAATACGCGTCGTAAAAGTTACAATATGGCCATAATCATTCGGTAGTGTTGCCGTATACAAATATTATGGTATGCCTGGTCACCCACGCGATTATTGTCTGCGAATGCGGCAATCACAATGTTTGCTTGCGAACTAACTGGTGTAGTATAGCCTATTGTTTCATTGAACTTTGGGCCTTTGCTTTTACCAGGTTAACATTAACAACAACAACATTTACAATTACAATATTTTGTATAATGAAACTTAATGGAAAAAACTTAAACTTCTTGTGCATTTGTGATGCGGAGGAATGGGGAAAGTTTTGAGTATGAATGTGGATGACTATAAGAGTAGATGAAGACTAAAGAAACAATAGATGGACTGGACTGTGGGAAAAATGGCAAGAAAGGAGGTGTCTGATGAGATGAGGAGTAATAGAGAAGTATGGAAAAAGAAGACATGCTGCGCCGACCACAAATGAATTGAGATAAGAGCAAAATAATGATGATAATGTTGTATAATGAAACTTAACTCCTAATTTATGTCTTCACCACAACCTTCAACTCAAAAGCATGTCATATCATCAACATTAGCCCCGTAAATGTCCACTGCGTGTTTGGTCGTAGGCTTCCTAATGATCCACGTAAACGGTCAAAAGGAATTGAAACTCACCGCGTTTGATGGCATATCCGCTTGATGTTAATGGCATATCCTCTTCACCTTATCGTTTCCTTTTACGACAACTACAGTTGAGGAAAGTCTGCGTGATGTGCATGTGCCTTAGCAGTCTAAGACACCTTCAAATGTACCAATTCTACTCTCAATAACTTTGGCACCTATAAACACATTATTACCTGTTTACACCACATATTTTGTGCTTATCTGCAATTCAATTAAATTCCTTTTATTTCAATCCACAGTTGGATCATTTAATAGCATTAGGTACATTAAACAAAATAAAGATTAAAAATTCCGTTCCGTTATTCATTTTACCCGTCCCAAACTAGAAGCAGATTTGTTCCCCTGTCGCCACAATTTTAACAAAGTTTAAATTAAAAAAAGAACTAAATATTCAGGGTACAACGCAGGTCCTATCGCTAACGAACTAATTATGTTGCAGCTGGTAGATATCGCTGATCTACCTGACAACCTTTGAATGGACAGGGAGACAGCAAATCAACTAAAGGGAAAACAAATGTGCGTGGCAATTATTCTGCCTGCCAAATATCTTACCACACCCACCAATTTCAAAGAAAAAAGTCCATGACATGGACCCAAACACAAGGCAGTTTCCCAAACTACACAGTTTCGACCCAAAAAAGCGACTACATGAAGTAATGATAAAAGTAACACATGTGTATAGATGCAACAGATGTTAACAATACTAAGAGTTTTTAATAAAATTGCTCGTCTCTCTGGCATAGCGCCAGCCGTGCAATTGCCCCGGCCATAGATTAAGCAAGGCTAGTTATGGGAGAGGGGGAACTGTTCTTTGTCAATGATTTAACACTTTGTAATAGCGCGAGAAAGTCAAGGATGTCGTTAATTTTCTGTTCGTCTTTTCTTATGATTTACACGATATGAATCCTCTTCCCCGTATCCTAATTTATTTGATCTCGTTTATCTCTTCCAAACATAACTACAACAAAGCTACCCGATATACCAACCCATAAGAAGAAGGCTGGGGCTAGGGCTAGGGCTGCGTGATGACAGATGACATAGCTAGAAAAGAGGTAACTACTGAGATAACGACTAATAGAGAAGTATAGAAGAGAAGAAAAAGACGTGCTGCCCCAACCCCAAATAAATTGGGATAAGGACAAGAGAACCAATACTAACTAATAACACACTACTATACTAATAATAAAACGGAAAAAAAGCAATTAGGTAAATCAAAACGTTAATATATCACAAGTTGTATCCTTTACTACCACACACCGAACTTCACCCATATCTCTAAAACTAAACCACTTACAGCCATATTGAAACAGTTACCCACAGAAAATTGGAAAACTTCAACTGACCACTACAATCGAGTGTCTTATCTATAAACTTAGTCTTTGCTCCGCGGTCGTTGACCCCGCCTAGAATATCAGATGGCGACGCACCGATAATGTGTAGATTGTTTAGATTATCTATTGTTATTGTTAGTCTGATGTATCGGTGCGATGTATCGATCGAGCTCATCCGATGCGTAATCGAGTGATCGGTAATCGTTAATTGGTGTGGGTGGACATCCTTATCGCTTCTCGGGTTGTGAGATTGACATTATCGTTAATTTGATATGTACTGATTAGTGATTGGGGAATACTGCGATTAACTTATTATCAGTGATGAGAGGTGTGACATGTCTGAAGCTGATTGTTCTTGGTAATCCTTCTCCTTCTTCCTTAAAAGAGGTTTCCCAATTTAAATTTGTTTTTATTGTTAGTTTGTTTTAACTGGCGAAATGTGGGTGTACTACGAGTATTAGGTACATCTCTGCCTAACCATTTCTTAACTGTAATCTCGTTTACCACGGTTATAATAACATCTACCAATATTAATCGTTTTGTTTTTTTGGTTTTTTACTTTTCTTTTACTGACGACTACAAGAGACATATTGTCATCATCATCATCTGCCTAGCCTTTTCCCAAGTTTTTATTGGGGTCGGCTTCCAGTCTAACCGGATGCAGCTGAATACCAGTATTTTACATGGAGCGACTGCCTATCTGACCTCCACAACCCAGTTAGTACTGGGTAATACAATACCCCTTGGTAAGACTGGTTGTCAGACTTTTTGGTCCACTGACTACCTGTAACGACTGTCAAAGATCACAAATGACAGCCAGGACCAACTGCTTAACGTGCTTTCCGAGGCACGAAGAAAACTCGGTATGTAATGGGTGGTCACCCATCCATAGACATAGTTAAAAAGACTGCCGATCTATGGGGTCATTCTGTAAACGTTGCTAAATCCATTATAAACATTGTAGCTCCTTCATTAGCTGTAATATTTAACGATTGTATTGACCATGGTGAGTTTCCTGATCTAATGAAATATAGTAAAATAATACCATTGTTTAAATCGGGTAGCACATCAGACCCCACTAATTATAGACCCATTTCAGTACTACCCACCTTTAGTAAAATTTTTGAAAAATTAATTTTGGCACAAATGCAAAGTTTTTTCAATAAACATAAGTTATTACATAAAAAACAGTTCGGTCTCACAAAGGGTCGTTCAACTACTGATGCGCCGGTGTTGAACTTTTAGGACACATTTATAATGCCTGGGAGGACAAATGCGATGCTTTGGGTATTTTTTGCGATTTATCTAAAGCTTTCGATTGCGTTCTTCATGAAACATTAATCAGGAAACTACACCACTACGGAATCCGTAACGCCTCTCTGGATCTTCTTATTTCATATTTGAGTGATAGGATTCAGAGAGTTGATGTCAACGGGAAAAGATCTCCCGGATCCGTAGTAAGAATAGGGGTACCCCAGGGCTCAATTCTTGGTCCATTTTTGTTTCTTATTTACATAAATGACTTGCCTTACCTCATAAAGGATAATCATGACATAGTATTGTTTGCAGACGACACTTCTCTTTTATTTAAACTCAAACGTCAGCAGTTAGTTACGGATGATGTTAATAGCGCCCTGGCAAAAGTCGTTAATTGGTTTAATGTTAATAATTTACTCCTAAATGAGAAAAAAACTAAATGTATTAAGTTTACGATACCCCATGTAAGACAAGTGGAAACCACTGTACTAATTAAGAATGAAGAGTTGAAACCGGAAGATAGCACAGTGTTCCTAGGCATAACTTTGGATGCCAAGCTTCAGTGGGGCCAGCATATAGACAAATTGCCGAAAAAACTTAGCTCTGCAGCATACGCCGTTAGAAGAATTCGTGAGTTAACTGATTTAGAGACAGCCCGTTTAGTTTACTTTAGTTATTTCCATAGCGTGATGTCGTACGGTATTCTCTTGTGGGGCAATGCCGCCGATATTCAGACAATATTTGTTTTGCAAAAAAGAGCAATTCGTTCAATTTATAAATTAAGACCCAGATACTCCCTCAGAGAAAAATTTAAAGAGATTAATATTCTTACTGTGCCTTCTCAGTTTATTTATGAAAACCTTTTGTACGCACACAAAAATATTAATTTGTTTAAAAAATACAGTGATATCCACAACATAAATACGAGGAACAAACACAAGTTTGTTGTTCCTGTAACGAGGCTCAAAAAAATAGGGGGTACGTTCAGATGCCAATGTATACGTTTTTACAATAAACTTCCGAGCCAAATTCAAGCACTAAGCCTAAATAAATTCAAATCGTTTATAAAACGGAAGCTGTGCTTGAAAGCCTACTATCATGTTAACAACTATCTCGAAGATAAAAAGGCTTGGGATTAAGCTGCTCCAATGAAATTTGCTCTGTGAATGTCGAAATTTCGGACTTCGCTTGTTTATTATTAATTCCTTTCTTTTATACACTCTGACATTGAATGATTTGACATGAATACTTATTTCAGTATTTTTATTGTTTTTTCACTTTTTTATTTTATTTTATGTTACATTTACCTACTGACTTGACAGGAATATTTACGTATCTTACTTTTTTATTATTATTGACATATGATTTTTGTGATTTTTATTGACATTGATTTTGTAAATTATTATTAATTTTATTTGATTATTGTGAATGTGGGGACCATGTGGGTTTCATTTTTATATATTTTTGTTTGTTCTCTTTTTTTTTTTTTTTCCCAAAACTGTCTGGCATTTTCAGTTGATCTACACTGTCTACATATACACTAATATTATAAAGAGGAAAGATTTGTATTTTTGTGTGTATGTTTGTAATGAATAAACTCAAAAACTGCTGCGCCGATTTATTATTATTAATTAAAAATTCTTACACCATTAGAAAGCTACATTCACCCTGAGCAACATAGGCTATATTTTATCCCCGTACTGCCTCGGGTACGGGAACTACACGGGTGAAACCGCGTGACGTCCGCTAGTGGTAACTTAAGTTTGTTTACGTCTTTCATTTTTTTTTTTTGCTAAAATTGACTTTGATAACAAAATGAAGAAGAACCAGATAAATTCACTAAAGTTATTAGCAATGAAACAGAATAATAGGTTATATTTTTGTCAAAAAGTTATCATTTTACGTAGCCTCTAAAGGCATTGTCTCCATATATCGACCAATAAAATATTAATTTGTTCCAACAAGAAATAATAAAACCAAAGTCAATGGATTAGCATAAAATAAAGTTTAGAAAAAAAACAGCCCATGTAGGGTGACTATAGTTTGAGAACTATTGGAACATTGTGAATTTATAGTCAACTTCCTTATTCGAGTTTGTCAGAAAAAGAAATGAGTCGAAGAAAGAATTCATGAAATGAAATGAAATTTATTTATATGCCAGAATATAGCTGCTTACATGATATGGGAAAATAATTTTAGTTTCACTAAATTCAACTTATCAGTCGTGCAAATATGTCGTGCATTTGTTTGTTTGACTGAGATTTGCATCAAGCTAAACAACCAGTCTTTGAATAAGCTGCTTTCCTAATGCGAAAAGCCGCATCACGTAATTGTGAAATTATTATAAATTGAAAATGTGCAACATTGGCTGATGGAGTGCGTTAGGGGCAGGAATGAAAGGGAATCGTACGGGGCGTTGTAAAACCTAGACGGCAAAACCTAGACCGACGAAACGAAATCCCCTTTTTGTTAACAAAGAATAAAAAAATGTATTTGCGTTTCCTTTTTGTCTTTGCTTTGTATCAATGCATTGAGTCTTCAGTCCTCCATTAATGTCCACTGCTGGATCTTGGCTTCTCCTAAGTTACGTCACAACACCCACCGTCCGGTTTCTGTCGGGCCCAGGAACCAGTTCATTCATATACCAACATCGGCCTTTCCAGTAAAGCATTGCCACCCATCAACCCAGCCTCTTGCAGTCCGTATAGAGAATATCCGTCATCTCTCTAACAGCTGGTCACGGCAGACCTTGCCGTCGTGTGAACAGCAACACCTTCCAGTTTCCGATAGCTTCCTTATATGGCGATTGAGTCGTGCGTGCTATGTTATGTGTAGCTTTGGCGCTATTTATATGTAGATGGTTATTAAAAGGGTTTAACATAATCTCTTGGGAAGTTTTCTGGTAGCCGGGATTAGGAGTATTTTTCTTATTATTTTATTTCTAACTATTATTACCAAGAGAGCAGCGGTGGCCCAGTGGTGGCGGCCCCGACTTACGAACAGTAAGTCGTGGGTTCGAACCCAGACAGGCGCATTACTTTGTGTAATTTATTTCATCACCACTGCTCTCAAAACGGTGAAGGAAAAAATCGTGAGGAAACCGGCATGTCCTAGAATCAAAAAATTCAAAGACATGTGACATCTACCAATCCGCACTGGGCCCGCGTGGTGGACTATAGCCCATTCCCTCTCATAGAGAGGAGGCCTGTGTCCCAGAAGTGGGAACATTAATAGGCTGATGATGATGATGATGATTATTACCAATAGAAATTAATTAACAAAAAGTGTAAATATACTATCTCATAAGTTTGATCAGTTTTTTTGCGAAAAAGACAGATCTTCCAAGGGTTATGTTTCGACCTTTAGTTTATTATCTCTCTCCTATCGCTCTGTTTCTTAGCATTTAACTACATTTCTGAGTTTCCCTTAAACATATCTTAAAACAAATGCATTATGCAACGAACAAGTTCAGTAAACGAATCTTTCAGGAGTTTACGTATTTAATCTGCGTCGTACAATAACACTGAGATTATAAAACGGTAAAACATAACGTTACGACACTTACGACCTTCGATTGCTAAATATCAGAGCACGTTATATGTCATGACGTCTGTAGGTAAATATTTAGTACTCAAAACATACGCAAAGCGTTTTCCCCAAATCACAGACACCCTCAATGATTACTCACTCATTGGGGAACATGTCGGGGAAACTTGTTCATACAAACGTAATCAAATATCATCATCATCTCTCAAACGTACGTGGACTATTAAACCGATGTTTCCTTGTATATATTGACAGCTTAATTAACCAAGAAATCGTATAATCAGACAAGTTGCTGGTATATGAAATATACGTCATGAACTCACGGTTGTATTTCCCGAAGAAGGCTGTTGAATAGTTTGCTACGTTTTACGATGACAGTGTTCAAACTCACGGCCACGTGTTCACTCAGTCAGAAGAGCTCGTGGCTAAATAATAACAGCCGCTCCGATCAATTTTCAGGTTAAACCGCGCTTGTCTAGGTTGGTCCGTGGATGGGTGACCACTCAGTCTTACCATGGGTTATCGTATTACTAACCCAGTACTAACTGGGTTGTGGAGGTCAGATAGGCAGCATGCTGGTATTCTGCTGCATCCGGTAAGACTGGAAGCTGACCCCAACATAGTTGGAAAAAAGCTAGACAGATGATGAGTATTCAAACTCATGTGAAAAGTGACGATCGGTTTCAAAGCGTTTCGAATGTCTACAACGAATTTCTACAATTCCACAAGATCGAAATCAACATTTCGGTAGCTTATGTCAGTCCAATACATTACGTTTACGACTGTCATTGTCGCTGATAGAATTTAACGTTTTTTTCTGAACGAGTTCTGATTGCTGATTGACTCACTTTAGCATTTTTACATATTTGTGTAAGGATCATCCCAAAAACGACCTCTACATAATACGTCCATGATCTACCACAATGATAATTTAAAAGAATACCAAGCCATAATCTGGAACAAAATCTACATTATGCATGACACAGAGTCATTGTTCCGACTAATTGCAAAATGATTAGTAGGTACTCGCTTTTCCTCTTGGTCTAAGGAAAAACAACCGTCACAGTTCCATAGGATCTGGTAATTAAAGCAATCATGTAACGATGCATATTCAACAGCCGCTTTAGATGAATGGAATCGTTTGTATGATGTATGGACGATGTGTTGACACAAGTGGTGTTCAATTGAATTGGTACAATTTTCCGTGTTGGTTTGCATGGCAGATGTATTTCGATTCCGCTAAGTCTAAATCATTTGGAGACAATTCTGTTTCTATAATATATTTTGGTCTCTTTCTTTATCGTGTGGTTAGTGCCTAACCTGGTGTCAGAATTTTTATGCCTCCCATGGGCCTCTGACTTGGCTTTACATGGCGTGGACAAATATCTCTCAGGCATGCTGCTTTCCTCACGATGTTTTCCTTCACTGAAGCAAGTGATAATTATGCAATACGCACATGAATCTATGAACCATGTTTAGTATGCTACACCTTGCAATTTTCCCACTACTGGGTTACAGGCTTCCTCAAAATTGCAATGCAATTTTATATTTTTGAATATTACCTAGACAAACTTTACTAACATAAACAGTTTTAGTCCCTTTCTCGCCAAAATGACTTTCCAGACAAAATCTTTCGTCATAACTAAACCTCATTGTCCTCTTGTTCTACAGTAACTACATACGTCTGAACACGCCCTGCGACAGGAGACGGTAAAACGTCAGCCGAATACTAATCGTCACTACTGATCGTACAGTCCTTTCATACTCTTCGTACCTCTGACAGCTGCAATCGAACAGCAACCTTATTGTGAACATAAATAAAGATCACTTTCATCTTGACAGTACTGTCAGTGGTAGCAATTCAACCCATACCTTATAGTTACGACTTAAACGATCAATGTGATTTTGACAGTGACGAAAAGTATTTTTTTGGCAAGCCTACTTTGTGTTGAAAGAGTAGGCCTTCACACTGCTGGGCGAAGGCCTCCTCTTTCAAACCTCTCTATCCTGTGCGTTCTCTAGCCATGTTTGGCTTAAAAACGTGATCAGATCGTCACACCACCTACCTTAGCCGCGTTCGACCTCGACGGCGACGTCCTCCCCCGCAGGCCAGTGAGTGACAATCTTTGCCCATCTCTCTCCGGGTGTGTCAGAAAAGTCAGGGAGGTAAATTGTTTGTAAAGCGACTGTAGGAATGTCTTGGTTACATTCTTCTTGGCTCTGTCTAGGCTCTGATTACTCACTTGAGTCTAGACTGGAAGTTTGCCCTGCGGGGAATGGCGGGGAATTAGATTTGTTGATACTTGATACTATTTTGGGACGTGTTAGCTTTTCATTGCAGCTTCTTCTTTGCAGCGCTAATTGCAGTTATTTTAGGACTGCTTGCTTTACTTAATGATGAAAAGTAATAAAAAACTTACAGAAGTTGCAATACTTTTTAACTTAATTTTGCTTAATCAGCCTACAACGTAACCTCTGCTGGGACAAGGCGCTCTGTCTGTGATACGAAATGAGTCATATCCACAACGCGTGCACACGGCGGGTAATTTACTTTGAACATCATCATTGTCTTCATACCCTTGTGCCCTGTTACTTGGGGTCAGCGCAACACGTATTTTACGAGTATCTTCTATTCTCCCCTGTCAACCGTCACGCTATTATCTAAGGTAGCTTGAATATCTATACTATTACTAAAGAGGTAAAGATTATAATTAGTGATGCAAGCGATAATTCGATATAGATAGATAAGCGAGATTTCTGAACTACTGAACCGATTCGAAAAATTCTTTCACTAATGGGTATCTACAGTAACCCCGAGTGTATTATTAATTTCCTACCATAACGCGACCAAAGCTACGGGCAAAAGTTAGTCCTGTAAGAAATGTAGTATGTCCATTACTAAAGACAGAGCAGTGTAAACAAGGCATAATAAAAGAGACCAAAAAAAAAATTCGTCATCATTACATGGTCTACTTTTATTTCACTCTCAGCTTATATTTAACATTCAAATCAGTTCGCCTAACCCATGCAAATGCTATGATTTAATAGACCTCCGATCCTCCGCAGACAGCCGTCATGTGTTCCCTATATGCAACATATACTTAGTAATCATAATGTCGTGTAACCAATCAGGTGGAACTTGATGTCATCGGGCGATGTTCTCGTTATTTGTTCGAAGTCGGTTATCGGGAAACCAGATTTTATGCGAATCTAGCTTTAGACGGGTTAACTGGAAATGTATAGTCTAGGGTGCATTTTAATTAGATGGTGCATTGGTAATCACATGGCAGTCGCCGTATGGGGATTTGCCCTCGTTTAGCTTCGTAAGTGGTTTCCAATTGCTACGCTTGCATAGAATCTTAATTGCATAGAAAATCATAAAAACTATCCTATGGGGATCAGCACTCAGCAGATAACTACATTGTATAAGAAACATTCCTTTCAAGTATCAAGTTGTTGGATTATGAGTTCTTAAAATTTGGAGTTTTGTGAATGCTATTTCTATTTTACTCCTTTTCAACATACCTATCCGTAAATCCTATACCTAAATCTATAACGATACTAAGCGTATGCTTTTCATTTAGAAATGTTTCAGTCTCTTTGTTGCACTTACCGTTTGACAGTTTTGCAGCTGTGTCAGAAGTAAGGCTTGACCAAAGAATTATAAGCTAAGAAACATTCACAGATCTAGAACTTAGTGGCAGAAGTGAGGACAAGTTTCAAGTAAACACACAAAACCACAGACAATGTCACCAAACTCCACCACAAGCTGCACATTGTGGCCTCATATTATTCAAGTTTCTAACACCGCAATAAAACACGGCTGTACCATAAATACAAGGCGGCGCCAAACTTCGGCACTTGAGGACACGACACTGTCCGAAATAAACCGAGCGTTCTAGTGGCCCTAAAGTTTGGGCCACCCGAAGAAAGATCACCTAAGTTATCCAATATAACTGAAGATTTGTTACCGGCTTGTACCGCAGATATTAAGATTAAGGAAAGGGTATTTTGCAGTGATGGCGGCGGCGAGGTAAAATCTTGGGGAAGTTAGGAGGAAAATTTTGAGGAGTTTTCCTAAAGTCACAAAAGCAGAAAATTCTTCCTTGACGAATAATTTTCACATCTACCTCTGTGTTAAATTCTTAATGATTCTAAATGCACTTACTTACTTTTCAAAAATAGTAAAATACGAAAAGAAAGACCAATGATTCCGATCAGTTGAAGAATAATACAAAGAGCACCTAACGCCGTTTTCTGAAAACGGCATTCGGCTTTTAAGTTGAAGTAAGGCACCTAATCAACACTTTTCTTTTCGTATCATTCTCTTGCCCTTATCCCTTATCCTATCATCATTTAGGGTCGGCGCAGCATGTCTTCTTCTTCCATAGGTACTTCTCTATTACTGGTCATCTCATGAGAATCCTCCTTTCTTGCCATATCATTCTTTTCACAATCCGTCCATGGTTTTTTTTGTCTTCCTCTACTTATATACCCATCCACATTTTCTCTTCGTATCTCCGACTTCCCAACTCATATCGGAAACGGAAACCAAAAAACATTATTTGCTGAAAAATGAAAGCCCAATGATGGTGTTAATACAGCCACATGTCAAAACAAAACTCATAAACCAGACTACAAATCGGAAATAATTAAATGGAAAGTCAAAGCCCAGCCGCGGGCAAAGCGGAATAAAAAACGATTAATTTACACATGTATGTACAATGTACGTTTGTAGGTATCGCCTGTTTATAGGTAGTCACGATCGAGGTTCACGACTTGAATTTGCTGCAGATACAGAGAGAGCGAAGCTAATGCGATGTTCACTGGGATGTTTTTTAGGTTACTTAATGCACATTTGTGAAACTGAACGATCAGCACGTCTAAACGCGTTCAAGAACATAACACTTCTTCTTTGTGTCGCTGACACGACATTTTTTATTTTGTTAGCCCAGAACTTCGCTACTTCCACCGCGTTGTCGGTGGCAGCGCAAAGAGATGGGCTGAGTGATGATTTTTCTGTATCAATGACTGCATGACAATGACAAAAAAATATTGATGACGGGAACAATGACAAAATCATCAATAATTTTTATTTGAGTATAAGATCCGCAAACGTCACTATGTATGGCTGTATAGGAGGAAGAGGGCAGGATAGGAGGTGGAGCATGGTTTGTAATAACACTGACAGCTCTTGAGGAGTTACAGAGAAAGCTCCTTTTGGTATTAAAATTGGTAATCGTGTAGGCGTACCAGAGGGAAACATTGACGTAATACTCGTAGCTAAAAATGACGTTCTGTCCAAATGTGTGAAACAAAATGATGGACTCAGCAGGCACTGGCAAAAGTATTCATCGTAAATAGTAGTCATTTGGCTAAAAACTAGCAGCGGATTCCAGCCATGACTATACTGACCGCTCATGAGCTGTTAGTGTCAATGTTCCATAGCAATGATGCTCTTTTACCAGGATTAATTGTGGTGATCGCGTTCATTCATGGTTATATTCGCCTTAGCTCTTTGCCTTTTAAGGAAAGATTTGCACAGGAAGTCACAATTTTTTGGATTAAGGAAAATACAAGTACATGTCATTCGGGTCACGAAGTTAAAACAAATTTTCCACACAAGATAATAATTATTGTTCAAAGGTCAAAAGCTTAATCTTAATGTGTTTGACATTTAAAACAATAATTACGACAAAACTGTAAACAGTGCTAATTCTCTGGCTAAAGTGCCTTTTCCTTTAAACCCATTACATCTTGGGAACGTGATCATGAAAATATTTATATTTCCGCTAACGTCATTAACTTATAATCTGAACGCAAAAGTCGCTTTTCCTGAGGTCAACTTTGCAGTTCGAAAGATAAATATCCTTAGTTACTGGCTTTTGAAAAAGCAACATGACCAGTTAAAATAATGTTATTACTTCATAAACATCTCCATGGGAACAACATCATAATCGCAAAATAATAACCAGCTGTCCCTGGATTCAGTAGTTTTCAATAGTTTCTTCTTCTGGTGCCTCTCCAATTACTGATAGTTAGCCATCAACTCAGAATATCTTGTCAACTTCAATACTGCTCGACCCAAATGTTTGAGACACCCTATTTATCTGTACTCTAGTATTTGTTTCACATCCAATAGCATAAAGTACCGCTTTCGCTTCTCCTAGCTCTCGATGCGCACACGCATAAGTAAAAAGTGAACGTTCTTCATGATCGCACTGGCAATGTTTACATGAGTCATTAGTACCGTCATCTACTTATACCATTTACTGTTACCCGTCTAGCCTCTATGAATTATTCTTGTACAAACTGTCAGATTTATGATTTTTAGAATCCGCACGATTGATATCATTATCTTCTGCCTAGCCTTTCATAGCCATGTTTGCTTCGGCATCCAGTCTGGCTGGATGAAGCTTAAAACCAGTTACATGGACTGCTTATCTGACCTCCGCAACCCACTTACTGGGCTACACGAAACAGTTGACAAGCCTGGCTGTCAGACTTTCGGGCGTCTACCCGTAATGACTGTCAAAGATCTATAATTCTATAAAGCACAGCTGTGACCAACTTCGTATGTTTATCATAATCACCTGATTGTGATAGCAGCCTACTGAATGTCAATAGGCTACTTCAATAGCACGCTTTTCAAAAATATATTAAGTAAGCACTAGATACTTATTCCACTGCAAATCTGCGGTATCTTGTGCTTTACGTATTTATGTTTCTACGTCTAATTAAAATAGTCTACGCCAATAGTATTTTCAGATAAACTCGATATGATTATCGACACGCGATCCTGATTAGTCTACCTTCGTCATACTATTTTTTTTCTCTCTGCTGTCGGAAGATTCTTTGCTTTTAATTAGCTATGAAAGCGAGCTTGTTCGCTGTATGCTCATTAACGGGCTTACAGCTACCTACATCGTCTATTTTTATGTTTGCTTTTAGGTTCACTGCTTTCGTTTTTTCATCTCTGCACAAATTAACTAAGAAACGATTATATTTTCTAATGGATTAATGATTTTTATAGTTTGTGTTATTACAGAAAGTTTTAGAACTAATAAATAAATTTAAGGCAGACGGTTATATCAATTATTTCTAATAATCCTACGGTATTCTAAAGTATACCTACCCAACGCATTCGAGGGTCATCAGGTCCATTTATTTAGCTCTCTTGCCATTCCTAGTCCAATCAAATAATTGTTCAAATCTTTAATCATATTAACTATCTTTTTGTCCGCGTCTTCTCCTGCATGTTGGTCGGAAACTATCCCACTGGATCGTGCAATCGAGAAACAAGTATCCTCTATCCTACCCCAGGACATAGTCAAATTTCATCCAATTCCGTTCAGTCGTTGAAATGTTATAAGCTCACAGACAGACAAAGATACTTTCGCATTTATATAATACAAGTATGATTACCAGCAAGTACAACCGCTGCTCAAATCTAGTGCACTAATAAATAATAATCCATAATTCATACGCGTCTGAGTAACGGCCTCTGGTGTGAGGTTGACGGACGCGAACGGTTCCGTGTCTGACTGTTTGTGTATCTCAATGAATATCTGTTATACTTGCATAGCATTACTATGCTCTATATTTTATTATATATTTTTTATTCCGCTTTTATCTTCATTATTATCAGTTCATTAACTTCCTGTAATGTTCCTGGGTTTTACGAAGATTTCTTCATGTAATGGTAATATTACTTTCCCTAAAGCACCGAATTCATCTCCTGCTTCATACAGATCATTTACCATCATCAGATTATCATTATTTGCAGCCCTAGTCTGTAGTTCAGCAGTAGCTAACCAGTTATTGGCCCTTTGGTCGCTTCCGTTTGATCTACCTTAGCTTATTTGTGTGCAGCTTTTAAATAAACATAATCTAATCTATACGATCGGATATTGCAGTTATATCATTATCATATGACAGCAATATCCGGACGTCGAAATCCAATATGTCGTGTTACTTTTTAATCACCTATCTTCTGAAACACGAACTAATTGTTTGATCACTCCAATTCTAAACCACTAAACAACAAATTGCCGTTAAGTCAATAAAATACCCTGTTAAGATCGAATTACCACCTAATCGTTCTATTGATTACTACCAAATACAGAAAACCTTAGAAAGCACACGTATATCGTACAAACGGTAGACCGAGAACATGAATAAATATGGATAGTAGGTGTATATGAGCTAAAATATTGACTGGACGGAGGTAGCCTCGCATACCTTCGGTTAACGATGGATTAATTGCATTTTATTGATATAACACTCGCCCTCGTTAGTACATATTGCCAGATGATAGGAAAAAGAGTAGATCAACACGATGAAGATCATGTTCAAAGAAAAAAAAAACTATTTGTTGAAAAAATTGGAATAGCATACTAGACCGTTTGTTTTTTTTTTTATTGAAGGCCATATTATGCTAAAAAAATCAGTGTAATGGCCAATTAAGGGCCTTTCTGATATAATTATGTTTATTATCATTTTACATGATTTCAGAGTAAAAGTTGGGTCAGTGGGTCGTCCTAGGGGCGGAGTTTTAGGAGTTGGAGTATTCGTTTAGGGGCACTATGAGCAGCAAAGAAAACCAAAAAAAAAATTTTGGGACTTAGCCAATTGTCCAAAAAAAAATAATAAGTTTTTTTTAGAATTTTACCCATTACCTACTTCTTTGCATCTTTTAGATGGAATATTAATTCATTGCTAAAGGAGTATCTATCAAAAAGTAGGAAGACAGAACAGAGAGGAGTGTAGGTCGAGTAGGAAGTAGAAGGTATGGCGGGAGGCATTTGCTCAGGAGGATAAAGGTTAGCATAAAAAAAACGTGATAGATGAGTAATTTATAATCCTATACAATTTACTAATCCGATCCGATCCGATCTCCAATCCGCCTGCCAAGCGTGGAGATTACGGCAAATTCTTCCCATCATGGGAGAGGCTTATGTCCAGCAGTGGACGTTATGGACTGTTGTAGTGTGTGTATACAATTTACTATACAGTTCTTCCATTTCAAGCTCAAAGAAAGAGTATAAAAAATTCGGTGTGAGGATTTTCTGTTACTGTCTGCTTCGGGGTTCTGCTCAATATGTGCAAAAACTTGAGCACAGAGCAATTACTTTTAATGTCATATCGCAGAGTGTATTGACTTTATATGGAGTTAAATAAAAGCAGTAAAAATGTTGCACCTATTTTATATGAAACCGTTTTTATTGATTGTGATTTTATTAATTCACTCAATTTATTATTATTTTTTGATTTTTGCATAAAACGGTTAAAATTTGAATCCGTAACGGTTTTTTGTGAATGTAATCAATACTTTAAAGGACTATCCATAACGATCTTTTAAATAAATATTGATAAATTATCTTTTCCTAGAATAAATTATGCGTTTGTGGAAAAAGAAACACTTTTTTTTCCTTTGATCTAGTAGGCTAATTCAGCTCAAAATTATATTACAGATATTAGAGAGCAGCGGTGGCCCAGTGGTGGCGGCCCCGACTTACGAACAGTAAGTCGTGGGTTCAAACCCAGGCAGGCGGCATTACTTTGTGTAATTTATTTCATCACCACTGCTCTCAAAAACGGTGAAGGGAAACATCGTGAGGAAACCGGCATGTCCTAGAACCACCAGACATCTACCAATCCGCACTGGGCCCGCGTGGTGGATTATAGCCCATTCCCTCTCATAGAGAGGAGGCCTGTGTCCCAGCAGTGGGAACATTAATAGGCTGATGAAGAAAAACATCTGTTTGTATTTATCTACTCTCGTATCAAACTACTCCACACGTTCTCATCAGATACGCCATGGTGGTTACATAAAACGTCTATTTATATACTTCAATTTAATTTGTCCATAGAGCATATGTTAATAGTACGACACGACCTAAAAATAAAAGTAACAACACGCCTACATACACGACCAGTCCCATAGCCAGCTGACATTTCACATAAAAAGAATTCACATTTTATTTATATTAATTCCAATAAAATTTTGTAAATCGTCCTTGACGGTAAAGCCTTGCGAAATTACGCCTCCGCGCGTCATCTCGAGAAAAACCACTAGCTTTCTCCGTCCTCTTCTAACTGTCAAAAGCTCCGTATGTTCGAAAGAGACGGGTGACAAAGGTGAATGATGCGATCGGTGAGCTCCGACTCCAGCCAGTCTCAGGCCGCTGCGCATGCGGCGCGGACCGCGCGTTCGATATTTGAAATAGCGTACTGCCGCGAGTTCGATTTTCGAAATATTACGAAGTTTTTCGATGTGCCATTGTTCTGTGGTTTTCAGTGAACTGTGAATTTATGAGAGGTTTTTATTATTTTATTTTTATTTGCGTAGCTTTAGATCCTCAGACCAGGTTACCTTATTAGTCACTGTTTTTTGTGACCACCACCTTCCTGTTTAAGCATGTGATTTGCGACTTAGAATGCTAGTCAAATAGCCATGTAAGCTGAATTACTGACATAAAAATTCTAATTGGTATAAAGTGCCTATTTAATCTGAACGGTCCGTTTATCTTGCATCTAACGTTACAAGATCTGAACACAACAAAATCCAAGTCTTCCTTAATTTAATTTAAAGAGTTTCACAACTCGTCAAAAGATCTAAACCCATAAAATCATTAGAAAAGCTTTCCATCATAAAAATACAAAAAAAAAACGATTAAATGGTGAAAGGGCCACAATAAAATGACGTAAGCGGACAATTTCCACAATTTTCTCTACTCGTTTAGACAAGACAGTTCTTTGTGTCAATGTTTATACGACAGTTACGAATGGGACAGTTTTACTGCTGCAGACGACACTGTCACCCTTCACGAACATTTTTATTTAGATCTCTCTCCGTTTTATTGGACTTTTCAACGTTTGGACACATCTGTTGCGTCTGTATTTATTGTGGTGAAATGCGGGATGTTTGTGATGTAAATATTGTCCTACAGTATTGTTAAGTCTGTTATCGTACTGACTTAACAAGCCTATCGAGTGAAGCTACAGTTTTAAGTTACAAGCTTATACCCGCGGCTTCGTCTGCGTGAAATTAAATAATTGCCCCACGGGATCATTATACCGGGATAAAAAGTATCCTATGTGTTAATCCAGGTTATAAACTACCAGTGTGCCAGTATATTTAATCCAAATCCGTTAAGTAGTTTTTGCGTGAAAGAGTAACAAACATCCATCCATGCTCACAAACTTTCGCATCTAACTTTCGCTTATAATATTAAGTAAGATGTTGAAAGACATTCAGATAATCTGAAGGGTAGTGTGAGTTTTGATTTAAAAAAAAAAAAAAAAAGGTTTATATAAAGGTTGATAATACCGACAAAAATTGTGCCGACAAAATCCATTTAGAAGAGGTCTAAGATAAATCCTCCAAAAATATTTTCCTAAATAAAAATCGCTGCCGTTGTCGTTCTCTTAAAGGGTACAAACAAATGTCACCTCAACCAAATTGTGACAAGATACCATCAATCTCATGCTCTTGTTTGAAGCCCCACTTCAGACGCACAGGAAATGACGACTTGATCTATACTTGACCACCCAGCACTTGACACCCATACCGACCCAACAGGCAACATTACAATTATATCGATCGTGTTGGAAATACTACTTACTACCTGTGTCCTCCCACTGCTGGGCAAAAACCTCTCGCCATGAGTTCCAGTTCTTCCGATTCTGGACCGATGTGGATCAGTTGTCACTTGATTAATCCGGCTCGTCTTGTCATCTTCTACGAGGCCTGTCGCGACGTCTTCTGGCTGTGGCAGGCCTCCACAGACGGTAATCTATGCTTCGGTTATGAATAACCCACTGAAATTGCAATGTAAACGAATATCGAGGAATGTATTAGGGGTCAGATAACGTTGTTTAAACCTGTTAAACAAGACAAGCCATAAAAATTATATGTTATGCCGCCTTAGGTCTCGGTTGATAACCTAGACACACTTAAAATTGAAGTCTGTTGCGTAGTTCAGATATTACTGCAAGATATTTGAGCATAAAAGAAAATCAAATTAAAAAGAAAAAGATTACAAAATCAAATGACGGATATAAATGAGTGTCTTTAGAAGCTAAAACTAAAGAAGCGAATTGAACATTCGCTGAAAAAAAATTTGATGTGGATGAAGATGAAATCAATCCAAAAAATGAAATCAGAGATGTGAATTCTGTAAAAATAACAAGATACTTATACAAGATTGACCTATTAAAAAGCAATCGCAACATTTATCAATATCAGATTGTTTCTCTCCAAAGATTTATAGAACGTGTTACTTCACAATATTTACTTTAATCCATGCGAACTAAATTCTCGAAGGAAACGGGGTCATTCGTCGACCTCCCAGAATCTCTTCAAATTTGTTTAGTAGTCATACTGACAGATATAATTGCAGTTCTATCTTCGCAATAAATCGTTTTGTAAATATTGCTATTTTGCGTTTTGTAGTTGTCGTCAGCAAATGTGAAGCCATTGGTTTCGTTCCAATCGTATTAATTTAAATTGATGGCTGAAATGAAAATAATGGCGGCCTAAATCCGTTTGAAATTGCAGTTAAAATGAATTGGTTGTTTAAATTCAGCTTTGATGTGCCATTTATTACTTCGGCTCTATGCACTGTAAAGTTTCAACCAATATTTATATGGGAGTATAGTTTACCAAAATTAACACAAATAAAATAATGACAATTGACGATGTTGAAGCATCTGGTATTAATAAAGAATATGATAAAAAGTTAAATAAAGATGATGAAAGACTAATTAACAACGATACAACTTCCGAACACAAAATTATTAATTCGAAAGTTGTGACAAATTAAGAAATACAGGATGTTACATCCATTATAAAGAAGTTTTAAATCGCTAAAGGATGTGAATGAGATCAGGAATACAACTGTTAAGATAATTTTGATGTAACTTTGTAAATCAGAAATCAATGTTTATTTCAAAGCCTTGATTTAAGAGTCTACGAGGCGTAATAATTATGAGGTCAGGTCTTACGATAAATTCCATGTCGGTGGTATTTCCTGACATTTAAAAGTAAACCATGACTAATCCGTTTCAATATGTCATAATCATTATCGATTATAATATATTTTGTAGTGTCAATAACACAGTTTCAATTTCTAAAATAACCATACTTTAATTTGTAGTAAACGAAACGTAAAAATATTTTGTTTAGATCCCTTTGGAGTCATCACGGTATTATCTTCATCCTACAGGCCATGTTTTTATAGCCTAGATTTGAGTTCAACAATCTAGAAAAGTAAATATTTACACCAAACACTTAAAATTTACTGCGTGAAACTAAACAGATGAATTCATCCGAAACTTTTAGAATTTTCTCTTCTAATTTCGAACATATTTATTTATATTTTCTTCGTAAACTGCTTTACTATTGGTTGTCTGTTTGATGACGTTATTTACTCATATTTATGCGTACACGCAGCCCGGCTGTTGTTAAACAAATCGTCTCGTTCCGTTTTGGACAGTTGACTCACGCGTGCTAGGTTTAAACTTAGATTATAACTGACTAAACCGTGGTTAGTGTCGCGTTACATCGGATTTTTTTCTTTGTTTGTGAGTATTTTAGGTCATACTTCGTCTCTTGGAATAGATACTTCGTGAAATGTAGATTCAAATAATAGAATGGATTTTTGACATTCAATCCTTCGATTGGTTCACTAACCTACTTTTCGGAAACATTCGTCTTTACCGTCGTGTATTCAATAAAGTTCTCTTAATTCTGTATTCAAGTTCGACATTTCCATTTGGTGTGTTTCATACAATTCAATTTGTAATTTTATTTTGCATAAATTCTTCGCTTTTTTATCCACAATCTCCAACATTTCCTTAATTGTCAATTTCGTGAGGCTTTCGAGCGATTTTATCCATAGGCTTATTATACTTTTCAATATTCTTTTCTGTTTTCGCTACAAAAAACCCGACTTAAGCTCTTCCACGAAGTAAACACGTAATTATGATGACTACTTATTTATTTACTACAAAATTTAACGACCGCAAGAATTCAATTTTTCAATTATCCCCGACCTACCACGGTTTGGCCTCCAGTCTTCGGAATAAAAACATTACGGAAAATATGTGGCTATATTAATTTATCAGCGCATTATTATCATAGTTCCTGGGCATTAAAGTGAGAGGCGTAATTATAAAAACGAGCCTATATGATAAGGACGTCGACTTGTTTACTTAAAGAGTGCATATTTACGTTTGCGGGCAAACGAGTTGGGACAAGGTATAATCACATGAGTATACAATGTTGCTGGTGTTATTACACCTGTCCTCTTGTTATTTCCATTGCGGGATGAGTGTAATTACCAGCGGCATGTTGAGAAGTATTTAGTGTCAACTGCAACTGGTTACTTATTCCGGGAACAATTGGTGTCAATTTGCCTGTAGCTGATGTATCACTCGACAATTTGACACTCGGGTCTCAATTTAACGTCTCTGTTCTTAAAACAGTTAATCTTTCAGAAGAAATGATTAAATTCGTCACACTCTTGAATACCTGTTTCGAATTCTCTTTCCTCGTATAACCAACTGGCATATACTGTTCTGGCATCTCATAATCACTCTATTGCCCTCAGTCTTGCACTATTCTTCTAAATATTTTTATATTTTCATTGATAATTTTATTTGTAGTTATTGTGAGTTACATAAAAGTGGCAATGGGAATCAAAACGTTTCGTACTCCTAAATGATGTTCAACAGGAACTTTTTACGTTTCAAGAATCGTCATCGCTACTATAGAATGTCCCTTGGTCTATACTTTCTGTTCAAAAGCATCATGTTTCCCGAATGTGTAACAATCATCCAAGAAGCAGAAGTGACAGTTTTTATTCACCGTCTTGTGTTGGCGTAAATAATTCCCCGCAGGTTTGTAGTGCATCGCTTTTATGTCAGAATAGCTAGTTTTACTCAATTGATTCTTACTATACGCGTGGGATGGCAAGTTACTAGATATTCCTACATTCCTAGATAGTAAATAGACGTGAATTAATGTATATAAGCAATTACTTTTTGAACATAATCTTGGTATTCATGCGACTTTTGTTTTTAAACGCTTGCATAATGATTGTTGTTATTCTTTCTCGCAATTAATAGTCATCTTCATCAACATCATTATCCTGCCCTTACCAACTTATTTGCAGTATTTCTTCTTCTTCTATACTTCTGTAATAGTCATCATCAGTAGCCACCCCGTTTCTAGCCATATCATCGTTCTCACAGTCCATCCATCGTTACTTTGGTCTTCCTATACTCCTATAGCCATCCACATTTGTACTCAAAACTTTTCTCACATTTTTCTACATTCGAGTCGGTAAATAGATGCGGATTAATACTTGATATAGCAACTAAATTATTGTTTTGAACATAAACTTGGTCCTTACCTAACTATTCGTATATTTTAAAATGCTTGTGTAATATAGTTCCACGCACTCGCATACAAGTTGACTTTAACTAAAGATCCTACGTGATTGATAAGCAGACAATTATTGATATTATATGCGTGCGTATCCTTTGATCTCTCCTTAAAATTTGAAACATGGTGATCATCTAATAGATACCTTTTATTAATTGCGTTGTAAATTTTAGCTTTTTGTTTCCTGAAATTTTGGTAATGGGAGCTATTATCATCTTCAAGCCAATGATTCCACCCTTAATAATAAACAGCTTTCACAATGAAACTTGTTAGATTGGTAAAAAAAATGCTTATCATACATGCATCGAAATAGTCTTTCTACCATAGGTTGATTATTTGGTTTTCATGAATCGCAAATGAGACTCATAACGAAACTTGATTGGTAAGACGGATAAAATCTCCTATTGCCGGTGACTAAATAGCCATTTCCCAACTATGTATGTTGGGGTTAGCTTCCTGATGCAGCTGAATACCAGTATTTTGAATGGAGCGGCTATCTATCTGGCCTCCACAACGCAGTTAGTACTGGGTAATACGATTGGTAAGTCTGGTTGTCAGACTTTCGGGCCATAGACTACCTGTAACGTCTGTCAAAGATTTACAAATGATAGACTGGACCAACTGCTTAACGTGCACGGTATGAGATGGGTCACCCATTCACGGACCAACCTAGGAAGCTCGACTAAACTAGAAGATCGACCCGAGCGGTGTTATTATTTATCTACGTATTTAGTAGTATTTTGAACTATTCAATATCTTTATCTTTCACGTTACGACTTTATCCATCGATGCATGCGTATTTGCTTATCTCAAGTCCGCTTCGGAAAACGGATATAACATTTGACATTTAAGCTAATAAAGCACAAGGCTTTTGTAAATCTATATTTACTTTATAATTGACAAGATAAGTGCTTTACGTCTAAGTTACAGATATTGTATTACAATAAATACATTGTAGGTTTGCTAGATAATGTGTTTGTTTGACTTTATTGATATTACGTAATTGTCTATTGCTATTGGATAACGAACAATCACCATCTCTGCTCTATGGTACGTTAAATTATAGTCTCAACCTCATTTGGTATTTCATATTTATGCCAATTTTATTTGTTTCTCTGTCAAATTCTATGTCGGATTTGATTGGCTATGGTGTTTCGGCCAACCAATTACAACATATATTTTACAGTGCTACAAGAATATTTTGGCGCTTGAATGCATGAGAGCTTTATTGGTAAATATGTGAGAAATTGTATTGGAAAACAAAATTAAAAATTCTGTTGGATTCCGGAGGATATGACTAAACAAACAAAGAGTCATCAAAACATTAATGATCTGTTTAGTTCAGCTGATCCTATGTTAATGAAAACCTGAATAATCTGTTAATACTAAAATACGCGTTCATTGATTATCCTGCCGTCCTGATCAAACAAAGGATGATAATCGCTTTGTATTTACATAGTCTGTAAGCCCTTCCAATGTTTAGAAATGTTTGTTTTTGATGAATTGAATCATGAAAAGCTTTAGAGCCACGGTTTAGAGCTATGTAGAAGTGAAAGACTGAATTAGTCATGATGAAAGTTTTAATTATTTGGGGAGAAGCCCTTTCCCAGTAGTGGGATGACGTAAGGTAACAGTATCAGTTAAGTTAATAAGAACAAGACTGATGAAGGTTGAAGACAGTTGATTCATTTCTCCGAGACCTTATCGAGCTTCTTTGCCTCGGCGCGTTTTTTGTGCTCGTTGAATCTGACTTTCAGGATTTGCAGAGGCTGGAAAACGTGGGGTGTGAAAAATCATACGTTGGTGAAAATGCTAACTAACTTAAAACAGTTTTTAGCCAAAGACTTGCAAATGACTACTACTACTGGTACTAGTCGCTAAAAGTCAAAACATCTTTAAAATTAATGTCTCATTGAGATAATAACCTAAGTATACCTTCCGTGGAAGAAAAATAATAGCTCCAATTAAGACTTTTTTAATAAAGCCTCCTGATACGATAAAAAATAATGGTGAAAAAGAAAAAAGATAATTTGAAGTAAAATTATCCTTTGTGGGAACTGCTATTATTAATTATGATCTTGTAATTAAATATTTTTATAGTATGCTTAGTAAAATTAATGAGTTTGGGGTCCTGTACATGAGTCACTCAATTTTGAATGGGTGGACTATTCCAGAAGATATTTGCAAAGTTACAATTGTGAATCTAAACAAGACTGGAAAGTAGTATGTGGTCAGCGTGATTATAGAAGATTTATAAGTGTATTATGCATAAATGTAGATTAATTTGTGTTACAGAGTCACGAAAGCAAGACAAATTATTCAGATAAATAACTCATAAAGCATAAACAGAAATACCAATAAATTACGAATTGTAAACAATAGGCTGAAAGATTTCAAAGATACAGTTTTATCATTGAATTAAAATCGAATCTGGATTCAAAACATTCGTATTCGTCATTATTCTTAAAGTTTACGTCGGTCACATATTTTCACCGATCTAGGAAGTAAGAAGCTTAACTGCAGTCAAGAAGTATCTCTCAGGCATGCCGATTCCCTCACGATGTTTTCCTTCACCGAAGCAAGTTATAGTTAGTTATACAATATAATATGGGTTCGCATTGTAGCCCTGTGAATTGGCAGTCCGGTCATCATCCGGTCCCAACACAGGACTACCACTAAGTACTTCTAATTCAAAACCATTGACTAAAATTACAAATAATATTGTCATCAAAACCGGCCCACCGTGAATTGATTGTCAAACTTCAACCACGCTACAGTTTCCAATGAAAGTACCATTTCCAGTATTGTCTGTATTAGTTCTTCTACCGTCCAGTGTACTGTCCTTTCATTGTTATCTTACCTTTGAATTTGTACAATGACCTTTATTCTCGTAGCCATAAGGTCTATGCCAGATGTAAAATAAACTGTATTGTTTGGTTGATAACACACGTCGATGAGTCACTGTTTCAGTGTGTCAGTTTACAGTGTGATTAACTTCAGTGTTTCGTGCGCTTGGCCAATTTCGTGGTGATGTTTCACTAACTCAATTGTTTGCAAAGGATTGTATTTTTGTGAGAGAGCAAAATCACGATATCTGTCTAATAAAGAAAACCTTTTCCTCCATCGAAGAACTTTCTTACCACACTTATAATTGCGCCAATTGTTCTCCCTAAACGAAGAAGTCCAACAACTTCATTCTCAAATCAGAATTAAATTTCATCGGTCTCACCATTAGTTCTTAGATGTAATTATTTCTCACCATTGGTCACCATTCGCCTTTCAAATAATTTAGCAAATTCGCCTATTACTTTAACAAAAAACCTTTTCCTCCTCCAAACAAAACTGTTCCTTCGATAATTAAATAAATTGTTCTCCTAAACGAAAGAAGTCCAACAAGTCATTCTCAAATCAGAATCCAATTTCTTGGTTCCCAGCGCCGTCGGTTCATCGATGTATATATTTCTCGTGGCTTGCCATTTGCAGGGCATCCCATTAGCTAAATGGTCTTAGCGTTCGGTCCGTTCAGTTGGTGGTCTCCTAGACGTTGCTCTGTTGCTGTTAACTGTAATTGCTCTAAGCTTTTAGACTGTATTTGGTACTGTGACTGTGGCGTAGGTATGTAGCTTCGATCAATTCGAAGGTATGTAGACTCTAAAGTTTGTTAGGTTTTTCTTCGGAGTAATAATTTCGCGAACACTTGTGTGGGAGATTCTGTCTTAGCAATGTTTTTATTTTACCTGTACCTATAATTAACCGTTAAAGTTCTGTTACATAATTTTTTTCAAACAATTTCTCACCGATAAGAGGTTTATTTTTAACTCTCATCTCAAATCAGTCTATTTATTAATCTATTGTTAACTGTTATTGTTTCCTCCGATAGCTATGTCTTTCTTTAGTTCAATATTATCTTTGATTTTCAAACTGTCTTATTCAACTTCATTCCATTTTATGTTTTCTTTGTCTTCAGTCTTCGTCGTAAGTCATCTTACTCCCAAACATAAATAATTATTCCGTGAAAAATCTCGAGTTACACAACTTACATCATTATTATAAATAAAACCAGGAAACTGGTGTTTGAATACGAATGTGATTCATTCAAATTGTGGTAATATTATTTTGAACAAAATTTTATAACGAGCTGTTGAAAACGAAATACCAAGTATTTTCTTCTTTAGTTCTGTTGACATCCTTTTCTTTTTAACTTTTTTGTATGAATCATGTCCACCCTAATGTGGACCAGCACGGTTATTGCGTAACACATTCGCATGCCTAATGGTTTTGATTTTGACAATTCAATGACATTCATTGCGTTCTTACATTGTCGACCAAACGAATTTGTCAAACAAATGAAGCAATGAAGAAATTCATAAAACATATTATGAATTTCTTCAAAATCCTTTGCAACGCCATAGAAAATTGTGTTATTTAAATGGGGTACAGGTTAAAATTACGATTCTTTTACATCAAATATTCCTTCACCCGATTGAAAATAATCGACGACTACTGTCTTCCCTCTATAGTTATTTCAAGCTATTAATGAAAATACTTCGCCAACCCAACTATTCATTAATTACCAGTACTCAAAATACCCCAGCTCAATGACATCAGACGCTTCAGGAATTCCCTCCTAGGCTGAGTCATTGTCCTTTGGACCCTCGCCAGGTCGTTAGCGAGCCTCAGTCATAACACAGTTTTGTTAATACTATTCATAATTGATGTAGTGTTTCAGTCAAAACAATGTATCTGTGAAGATTTTGAAATAAGATTAGGTCTCTGTAGTTGGTGCCAGTTAAGATGACAATAGCGGTTATTGCCCTTTTCCTAATATCTCTTCGTACGAACCAAAACAAATGAACCATAAATATCGTTTTTCATTAGAAAAAAGGTTGAAGATCGATGACGATTCAAGACTTGAACAAGCTAATTTATTGACGACCCAAATGGCGCAGCGGTAGTGAGGCTGCCTTACGTTTTAGGGTCCCGGGTTCGAATCCCGGTAGGAGCAAATGTTTGTGTGATGAGCATGGACATTTGTTTCAGGGTCATGGATGTTTATATGTATAATAAGTATGTTTTTACAAACAAAAAGTATCTATGTAGTATATCAACTATCTGGTGTCCACGACACAAGCCTCGTTGCTTAGTGTGGCACTAGATGGCGCTGTGTGTAATGTCCAGTGATATTTTAATTTATTTATTTTTGGTTTTCAAAGTTAAGAACTTAATGATAAATGTAGGCGGGTCAATGACCGCTATTGTCATCTTAACTGTTAGCAACTATACACTTCGTGCGATGATTCTAGATTATCATCAACATTCTCCTGCCCCAATCCCAATTTATTTGGGGTCGGCACACCAGTCTTCTTCTTCCATACTTCTCTACTCAGTACTCGTCAACTCAGCAATCACCATTTTTTCGCCACATCATCCTTCACACAGTCCATCCATCGTTTCTTTGGTCTTCCTCTACTCTTATATCCATCCATTTATACAACGTTTAGACAAAGAGTGTGAGTGCTATGTGTCATAGGTTTTACCCTCCTTTTTCCTTTATCTTTATCTTGTACTTAGATTATCTTTTTAATAGGGGTTGATTTTATAGGTACCTTCAAGGAAAAATGTATTATTCACCTGCCAGTCGAGTCGTTAAACCGAACCAATTACATACGTATTACTATTGTCTGTTCCCAAGAGCTAGGGAACTGAGGAAAAAAAAAAGTCTTTGTTGTATTTTTTAATTTTTTACTCTTCAGTTTTATTGTCATTTGTCATGTAATTAACTTAAGTTGAAGGCTGATTGTGATGAGAAGCTAGACAAAAAACTGTAGTTATAATAATTATAAAACCACGTTCGAATTATGTACTTCTTCAATCTTACTCCTCTGCTATTGTTTTCCGATTAATTTAGATAATTGCTTTGCATTTTTTAGGCAGATGAATCGTTTCTCCGGGACTGGTCGAGTTTAATTGAGTCGTCGCTTTTCTTGATTCTAGCTTTCACTAAACGCAGTAGTTGGGGCATGTGTGGCCTTTACGTTTAAGATGATTGATGATAATATTGTGGTTTATACTGCTTTCCTCTGCACCTAGTTTTACCTTAGCCCCCCATCTACCTAGCTCCTTAGGCTTACCTAGCTCCCTAGAGAAAGAAGAGGAAACAACCGCTTCCTAAGAGGTTCCCATAATAACCGCTGGAAATAACATAAAACTAAACTTACTCAATTTTGAGAGTTAGGTACTAAAATAATCGATTTTATTAAAAAAAAGGTTCTTTATACCACGTTCTCACACTAAATAAATTCTAATATCCTTACTTTAAATAGAGATCCTGAAATAAATTCTGTTATTTCCATCAGTAACAGGGTAACAACGAAAAGGAACGCTTTTCCGATAGATGTGAACGAACTCGGTAGCTAACCTAACCTCAATAATAACAACGGTCGCAGAATAGATAGCTACAGAAGGATGATTTCAAACAAAGAGTGGCAATGCACGCACACACAGACACGCTTCACGTACTGCGAATACAAAACGCACTCTCTCTCTCTTCAACCTACCTACCTACACTCAGCATGGGGTGGCCCATGCTGAGTGTAGGTAGGTCTCTTCCAAATGTCTTCACTTTTGGCGGTATTTTGTACTAAATCCCTTCAAATATCATTTTAATATCAACTTTATGTGAGGACCCTTGCAAAAATTCATTCGAGATTGTGTCTTTCCCTGGTGATTTTCCACTTTTTGTGATTGGATGGCTAACGGAAAGACTAGGAGAACTATTTCCCATTAAAAAGGGCGTCAGGGAAGGCGATCCCCTATCACCTAAATAATTCTCAGCAACGCTAGAACTTGTGTTTCGAAATCTTGAATGGTCAACTTACGGCATAAGGATAAATGGAGAAAGGTTGAATCACCTTCGCTTTGCAGACGACCTTATAATAATTTCTGATAGCCCAGATCAACTGCAAACTATGCTCAGTCAACTTGTGGAAGAAAGCCAAAAAGTAGGCCTGCAAATGAATTTAGCAAAAACTAAACTGATGACAAATCGTTCGAAACCACCCATACGGGTCAACAACGATCTAATAGAATTTGTAGATCAATATACCTACCTTGGACAGATCATATCTCCTTCAAATGACACGTCCAAAGAAGTACACAACAGGGTAAATGTAGCGTGGAAGCGTTACTGGTCCCTAAAAGAAATCACAAAAAGTCAGGCAATACCAGTAACGTTAAAAAGCAAAGTATTTGACTCCTGTATACTTCCTACCATGACCTACGGTTGCCAAACATGGGCTTTAACTAAGCAAAACGCTAAGAAATTACAAACATGCCAACACCACATGGAAAGAAGTATGCTTAATGTTAAGAGAAAGGACGAATTAAGCCTGACACACATTAGAGGAAAAACAAAAATAGAGGACGTATTACGGAAGATAAAAAGGCTGAAATGGAAATGGGCGGGTCATCTAATAAGAGACAAAAAGGAGAAATGGGCTAAATTAGTAGCTGAGTGGTACCCAAGAGAAGGGAAAAGGAACAGAGGACGCCCGACACGAAGGTGGGACGACGATCTCAAAGCGACAGCGGGGTCAATGTGGAAAAGGCAAACCCAAGATCGTGAAACATGGAATCTTCGGAAACCGATGTCTGAAGAATTATTTATTTTTTCTTATTATGTAAATAATATGTGTAACTAGTTTATAAGATTGTTAATAAAGCCTAGATTAGACTATTGAAAAAGTTATGAAAAGTGTTTTAATGAATAATAGCATTCACTCTAAAATGAAGAAGCTGGGTTATGTAAAAGGTTACTAATTTACTTTAAGAAGTTTAGTAAACCGTAACGTGTAGTGCGAATTCAATTTTATGTGGTGGGTATTCAAACTATTATTGAAAATGTATAGTTTTGTTTATATTTTTAGAAATAACATTGCAAACGTTAGATAACGATGTGGTCATGTGCATTTATTTGTTTCCACTCCCAGTATGCGTGTATATGCGTGCTTTCCGCTCATTGTATACGAGTGGACTTTCTGTATGTCTATTTATTCTGTGCGACAGCTTCCCCCGGGACACGATTAGGACCTAACAAGGATGTTCGCCTTCCTTATTACTTTATTTTATTTGTTTATTTATGGACCATTTATGTCCCTAGATATTTATTTAGTTGTTTCTATTATTTTGATCCTGGTTTTATCTGAATCTGTTGCACGGCAAAATCTATTGTCGTTCCATTGTAGTAGTGTATAGAAAGACACCGAAACTGTTACAGCTTTTTTTACAGTGATTTGATTCCCGCCAACCTCGAATGATTTATATGATAACATAATAAGTCATAGTTTACTCCAGATACAAAAACACGTTGAAAATTATAATAGTTAGCTAGCGAAACTAGACAGACGTGATGGGTGTCGATATTTAAAAGAAGATAAAACAACAAAAATAAATTGATTGTTTTGAGTTAGTCAATAGTTCAATACTCCTCTCTTCTCTCTCTCTCTCCCTCTCTAATATCACAAAAATATGTAGAAAGTTGCGACAGACAAAACGCAGTGATAATGTTTTAGTAGGTAATGTAATGCTTTGTTTATTTAAACCTACTTATAATAATAAAATTGCTCACCATCATTGTGGAGCCCGTGGCTAAATAATAACAGCCGCTCGGGTCGATCTTTAGGTTAAGCCGTGCTTGCCTAGGTTGGTCTGTGGATGGGTGACCACCCGTTACATACCGGGTTTCCTCCGTGCCTCGGAAAGCACGTTAAGCAGTTGGACCCAGCTGTCATTTGCAGATCTTTGACAGTCGTTACAGGTAGTCAGTGACCCAAAAAGTCTGATAACCAGTCTTACCAAGGGATATCGTGTTACCCAGTACTAACTGGATTGTGGAGGTCAGATAGGCAGTCGCTCCATGTAAAATTTTGACGACCCGAATGGAGCAGCGGTAGTAAGGCTGCCGTACGTTCTTAGGGTCCCGGGTTCGAATCCCGGTAGGAGCAAAAGTTTTGTGTGATGAGCATGGACATTTGTTTCCGAGTCATGGATGTTAATAATTATGTATGTATAATAAGTAAAAAAATAATCTATAAAAATAATATATACAAAAAATATCTATGTAGTATATCAACTATCTGGTGTCCACGACACAAGCCTTGTTGCTTAGTGTGGCACTAGATGGCGCTGTGTGTAATGTCCAGCGATATTTATTTATTTATTATTTAAAATACAGGTATTCAGTTCAGCTGCATCCGGTTGGTCTGGAAGCCGACCCTAACATATTTGGGAAAAGGGCAGATGATGCTCACCATCATTCGTACAGGACCTACATAAAAGTATTTAATTTTTTTCCACAGTTCCCGGAAACGACAACATTAATTTTTTCAGCTGTTCGTGACATCTCGTTGTTATTTTTATTGTCCTTAATTATTGTCTGTGCGATCAATTTAGAAATGTGTCGGTATTTACTGTTGGTGGGTACAATATCTCTTTCTCACTTTGCTTGTTAGCAAACGATGGCAATTAGTGTCCAAGAAATCAACGCTTTTATCTACCATCACAAATACGTATGAGGAAAAAAACTTCTGCTTCTAGCTTTTCTTTGGAATCATCTCGCCTTTAGACACCCTTTTTTTGTGAACTTCTGCTAACTCCCTCCTTTCTGGAACACACCAGTGAATCTCTCTTACTTCTACAGCATGTGTGGTCTTATTTAAGAGTACACAGGTGGTGTTACAGACCATCAAGCTTAACTTCTTTTTCCATAGTGCCAACATCGTATCTAATTGTCTATACCACGCGGCATATCCTTACATATGACCACACTATTTTTTTTCACCTTCCATTTTGCAGGTCAACCTATGATGCTGGTTTCTCGTTAACCAGACTACACCTACATCTATCTTCTGATCCCATTGTGTATATTTCCGTACTACCCCGCGATCTCGTTCCACGCTTGTTTGTGCAGCACTCCAACAGTTTGCTAGTCGAATCAATTTACAAGCAACGGTTTATTTTGATATGTGTACAGAGTTTTCTCTTTGAAGTGCTGAGATTCTAGTCCAGTCCAGTAGTAGTAAGATACACATGTAGGAAAGCTTGTGATCTTTCTACTGATTCAGCAGAATTTAGTGACGAGAGGAGACAGATTATTGTAACCTTAAAAACATGTTTTTGAGCAATTAGTGGAGTTGTAGGTATGTAAGATAATTTCGCTGTTGGTTCACGATTTTATGTCACTGCTTGTTTATTGGCATATCATTATAACATACACTAGCCTGCAAAATTAAGTACTTATCACACTTTTAAAATTGCAATAACTTTTTAAGTACAAAAGATATACTTTCGAAATAAAAAGGACTCGAAAAAGAGTTTAATTTTGTACATAAAAACTAATAAAGCTGATAAAAATTGCTATTAAACGTTTTTTTTATTTTAAATCTCTAACTTCTATAGTTTAGAAAAAATATATATTTAAAAGTGTAATACCTACTTGGTTTTGCTGGCCAGTGTATTATTGCTGTACTTCTTCTTCTTTCTCTATCGTGTGGTTAGTGCCTAATCTGGTTTCAGAGTTTTTATGCCGCCCATTGGCCTCTGACTTTACATGCCGTAGATAAATATCTCACAGGCATGCTGGTGGCCTACCATGACGTCTTATAGCAGGATCGTTTTAATCTTGTTCCAGTGTGGGAAAGAGATGGCGCTAGACGTCCTCCATAGCTCCGTCTCTTACCCACACTGGAACAAGATTAAAACGATCCTGCTTTAAGACGTCATGGTAGGCTACCTGGTTTCCTCACGATGTTTTTCCTTCACTGAAGCATGCGTATTGATTAACTAACCATCCATAAACTCACGTCTTTTTCTCATGGGGCAGACACTACAAAATGCCTGTTACGATCCTTACATGATACTCCTTTCATACACGCACGTTGGCTGCTAGAACTGCGCATTTGTGATCTATCTTTTACTAGTTTACAGCCAAAATAAACTACTTTTGCAGCACGGGGTACGTCTTTGCATACCATTTTCATTTAAAAAGATCCCTGTACCTGTTACAAAAGACTCTTAGTTCCTTCTCATCGAATTAATCTATACCTACACACTTAAGAAGCCGGCGACCGATGCGTAGTTCATACAAACGTAATACCAAAATAATTTGTAAATCAAACATATTTTTAAGGTAGAGTGTCTTTATTCCGAGTGGAATACAGAATATCTAGGTTCCCAAATACACACATCAAAAGTATCTAGGGATCAACATATATTTTTGCAATAACTTTTCTCCTGATTGATATTAATTAAAATTTTCTTTAAGGATTCATCAAATAAAGTGTTTTCGTTTGTCACAGTAACGATAAACCAAGTCACCTTTGCATTAATAAAGAAATTTGCCATTTTCCTAATAAAGGGATTTTTGACATTTGAACCACTAACATTAAAGTTCGAAAAAAAGACTGAAATAACAGTTTTCTTTAAAATTTTATTGGGTAACTTAAACAATTAATAATCCGTGTTTCTACCGCGAACACTAACAACACAAGAACATCGGTTTGGCATACTCAAAATGAGTTCATCCAAATCACGCTGTGGAATGGCCGCCCATGTTCGTTGCAACAACAAAAAAAGGTCTTCTTGCGACTGGATACCCTCCATATTCGGCAGAGCTCTTCTCTGTAGCATATCCCATGCATGCTCAATCGGGTTCAAGTCTGGCGACTGAGCAGGCCAGGGCAGGACATTGATGTTAGCTGCGGCGAGAGTCTGTCTTACAACTCTTGCGGTGTGCGGTCGTGCATTATCATGCATTAACTGAAATAAGGGACCGATTTGCACTTGTAGAGGAACGATGACGTCTGATACAATCGTCTCAGCATAAATTTGAGCGTTGAGGTTGCCTCTGATCCAAATCAACTCAGTTCTTCCGCCGATCCAAATACCCGCCCATACCATGATGGTTCCACCACTATAAGGATGGACTTCCTGGCAGGATTTTAATCGCTGTTGGCGTCCAGGGGTTCTCCAGTGTCGTATACGTCTTGTATCTGGTCTCATACCAAAACGAGACTCATCAGAAAAGCACACGAAACGCCATTGTTCTTCTGCCCAATTTCTGTGTTCAAGAGCCCATTGATATCGAATCCTACGATTGTGCATTGCTATAGGTGGTACCCGTAGCGGTCTTCGGGAATGAAGGTTCACTTCATGCAAGCGGTTTCTGACTGTTTGGTCGCTAATTAAGTTCCCTGAAGAGTGATGAAGCCTCACGGCTAACATCATGGCGGTTATTGTTGGAGCTCTTCGAGTTAAGATTTGAATGTATCGGTCTTGTCTCCGTGTGGTGCAGCGATACCGTCCTCCATGGCGCTCAGCCACGGTACCAGTGCTTCGGTAACGTGTCCAAAGTCGACTGATAACACTCTGACTTGTATTCAGAGCTAAAGCTACAGTACGTTGCCGGGAACCAGCTTCTATCATTCCCACGGCTCTGAGCATTTCTTCCCTGCTTAAATGACGTCGCCGCTCCATAATAACGTTGGTTTTAATCAGTAGTAGGGAAACAGTAGCACTAATAATGTCTTCAATGCGTTGTATGTTTTTATAGGGAAAATATTGACAGCTTATTTTCATCTTTTACTCGAATTTGATTGAGAGTTCCTGATTCAAATTATGAAATGCACCAAAAAGGATCCATATAAATTTATAAAATCATAAATTTATTACAAAGCCACATCTCAATCTCAAGAAATCCGCATAAAAATGCTTGATCCCTAGACATTTTTGATGTGTGTATATATTTTGAGTGGACACTGATTTAAACAAGAGTTATGAGAAAAATACATTTTCTATAGAAATTTTAAATTTCTCATATCTCGTCTTTATATCGCTGTCCTTTCAAAATATATATTTAGGAACATAGATAGTCTGTATTCTAATCGGAATAAATACACACTATCTTAAGAATATGTTTGATTTACAAATTATTTTGGTATTACGTTTGCATACACTACGCATCGGTCGCCGGCCTCTTAAGCATGTATGTATTATAGTTACTGTGTCACCATCTTATCGTTCGCAATAATATGATGAACAACATCTCTCTCAGAAACGTTTTAATATCGCAAATGTGGGTTAATGTAATTGCGATCGTAGTGCTTTACATTGTTAAGGAAAAGGTCACAACTATTTGTGTAGCGGTACTATAGATCCTACGTCTTTTCGTAGACGGAAAATCCCCAGATATTTCGAAGAAGTGCAGAACTTTCCAGAAATAAATAAATACTGGCTTTTCACAGTTTTTTTCCCTCTAGCTATTAAGATGGCTTCTCTGTGGTTTGTGTAAAAAATATGTTCCACTGGCGAATCATTCAAAATAGTAGGCAGTTGTATTTTTCACCAAACAAAGGATTTATTTAGAACTTGAATATTACATACTAGGCACTTCATTTATGATATAAGTTTTTAAACTGACAAGATCACTAACAGTATCATTAACACTGAAAACGAGATATTATTTACCATGTTTATTTACTATTTGTTTTGCGTTACCAATATTTCGGCGCTGTTGCAAGGACCATGCACTAAACACACCACTTCATTGATGTCTATTGTTGCACTTCAAGAAGTAGTGGTCATTCAAAATAATTTGTCAGAGGAAGGAGTTTTATAACTGCAGAATAGTAAAGGTACACCACATCCTAAAATACTGGACGCCCTTCGGCCATTGCTTCCATCCTCTGTTGCAAAACTCCCAACTAATACCAACATATAAATAAACCTTGCCAAACACAACAAGAGTATAGTTTTTCTCAGACTCCGTAATATAATCCCTCTAAATCCTCTCGACTCGACCCACTTACAGGGCATCATGCAAACAGCTTCTCATCTTTGACTTTAGTAGAAGTAGAAAGAACTATTTTAATAGTTATTTTCGCGTCGTTTACGGGGCTATATGTCAAGTACAATATTACAGAACTAGATACAATTTGTAAATCTGCAATGCCATCACTAGATTTCAATTTCATCTTAATATCACGGCCCTAAACTCCCTAACTTAGTTATCGGTCCAAATAGTTGGTGCCAGTTAAGATGAGAATAGCGTTCATTGACCCACCTACATTTATTAAACTTCTTAATTTTGAAAACCAAGCCTGTTCAAGTCTGGAATCGTCATCTATCGTGATCTTCAACATTTTTTGTAATGAAAAACGATACATGGTTTATTTGTTTTGGTTCGTACGAAGAGATATTAGGGAAAGGGCAATGACCGCTATTCTCATCTTAACTGGCACCAAATATAGCCTGTTATCATTCTTTGAACATTCTCCTAAGTACCCTTATCCCAATTGATTTGGGGTCGGCGCAGCATCTTCCATAATAAATAGAATCTACCATATTCGTTGCCCTTTCAGTCTTTCTACTTTATCGTGTGGTTAGTGCCTAACCTGGTGTCAGAGTTTTTATGCAGCCCGTGCCTCTGACTTGGCTTAACATGCCATCGAGGATGGCGTCTCAAACATGCTGGTTTGACTAGGTAATACGATAACCCTTGATAAGACTGGTTGTCAAGACTTTCGGGTCACTGACTCCCTGTTACGAATGTCAAAGATCTACAAATGATTGCCGGGAACAACGGCTAAACGTGCTTCAAAAATTAGGTTTTGTTTAGACACTCAAGCTCTCGAAAAAGTTTGATAACGATCTGGTGCAAATGTGTCTGCGAATTACACATCGTTATAAAAACTGTCTTACCACCTGCTATCTCAACCAGATCAGAGAAAACAACTTTTAGCCTAAGGGCTGTAAAAATGAAAACACCTATCATTCAAGAAGTGAAAGTCATAAAGACCTGTCTTATACCAAACACGAATTACTTTTAGCCTCAGGAGCTAAGAACTATAATTTTGGTCCACAACACGCAAATGAGGTGCAATAATTCAAGCATATATGCTGTGGTGCGGTCTTATCGGCCACAAGCCCGCGAGCCGGGGTCCCATAACGCATGGTCGAGCTTGACATATGGCTGTCATCCATCATGGCGCTGATTTATCTGCGTGTTTCCGCATATCATCGGATTTCGATTGTCATTTGTTCCGTTTTCGTTGTCGGGGGGATTATGGTTGAAAGCAATTTTGTATCAGTCTTTTGTTTTTATGTGTTGGTGTATTGGGTGCGTAATCTTTTTGGGGTTGAACGATTGTGCAAATAAAATCGGTGCGTTCATCTTTTATTGTCATTCATCTTAGCATTTCAGTACGAAAAAAAGCATCTGTTATCTACAAAATTATTAATGTGAACACACAAGAATGGGACAAATGTTTTGTTCCTGATTTCAGGATCAATCGCATTGTAAAAACAAATGTAATCACGAGTACACCTATAAAGAGGTGTAGGCTAAAAATATAGGTATAAATAAATAAAATTGAAGTATCTGTTTGTAATATGAAAATACCAGATTTTTACTACGGTACTTATAACAAAAAATCTTTTTTCTATTACATATTTTTCTTTGTCTGTTTGTCTGCTAATCTCCGAAACGGCTAGACTGATTTAACTGGGAGATAGCTGGACGTTTTATGGAATAACTTAGGCTACTTTTATTTTAGGAAAAATATTAGGGATCCGGGCAAAAAGATGATAACGTTTGAAATTGTTAACAAAAACCGATTCAAAAAGGGAAGAATATATTTTTATAATAATAATATTTTCCGGCGGACGAAGTCCCGGCCAACATCTAGTAAATACTAAGCTTCTATATTTTGTTCCACAATTAGACCTTTTCCTTGTACCTACCTCACAAACTAACTCTCACAGCTAGACCAACTAAACTTTTCCATTACTGTTTTCTTTCTATTCCGCCCTTCCATTACTACTCCTAACTTTCAGAGTACCTTAACTCCCAATCACGAAAGTAGGTACATCATTAACTTCCACCAAATCTTGCTAACGACCACCAACTTCGCTAGCCAAGTTTATCAAACCAAAATCTGTGGACTTGGCCAAGTCTGAAGAGATACTTGGTAATATCATCACTAGTGGGTAGCTGAATGGGAACTGCTTCGTAACGCCAGTTAATAGGCCAATGAGGAGTATGTATAAGTTTGCCAAGTACAGTGAACGTGCCACAAGTATTCGAAGTTTCGGGTGTTAGACAGATGGGAAATCTTGATAAGATTTTGTGTTCGTTTTTGGTTCATTAAGAGGGTTATTGAACATTGCAACATAGCAAAAGAAATCTATTGTTTATTTGAGAAACTTTGAAACACATTCCTAATCGTTTTATGCTCAGTTTAACTAGTTTTGTTAATTCTGTTCTGGTCTGTTAAGGTCAGTTGCGTAGTACTCGCAACCGGCGTGCTTGTATGACCAAATGTATGAACGTAGACGAGGCGAAAGGATCCGTAGCAGGTGGTGTTCTGCCTATCTCCAGGGGAAAAAGGCGTGAGTTTATGTATGTTATGTTAATTCTGTTTCGTACCTCCTGTATACCATGGATGATGGAAGCAAGACGAATTTTAGTGTTCCTATTCCTTATATAAGATATCTTGATCATTAATACTATAAATATCAACAAAAGTGTTAAACTCAACAATACACAACACAATTTACTACAACATCAGAAAAACTTTCCTCCACAACATTCTCAAAACGAAAATTTAAACGTTCGAATCGCATGTCCTCCACCCATTTCATGTGCTCCTAGTAACACAGAAACGAAGTTAGAAAGCCGAATGTTTCACTATACTGTTAGTTTGTAACTGACCGACTGTGAAACACTAAATGGTTGTAAACATTATGAAAACGAGTCTAAAGCGTGCTTCTTACCGCTTGTTACTAATGTGTGTTGTGAAACGTAAGCTAAAGTAGGCCATGAAAAGTGTAAGTTACCTCAGAAGTTTTGAATGAACTGTGACTTTCAGCTTTATGATTTTGAAATAGGAAAAGATTTGAGCAAAGGCTTTTAATATTGACCAAGGTAGAATAAATTATGAGGAAAAAGGTTGCGTTAAAGATGAAATGGCTTGAAAAGACACTGACTACTGAATGGACGGCGTATTGTATAACTATCACTTGCTTCGATGAAGGAAAACATCTATATCGATAACCATCACTTCAGGGTTCAAACATTTATTCAATTTTTAAAACTCTGCAGAAAAACAACTCCTATTTTCACTAACACTTTCCAAAATGACCCTGCATCAAATAAACAACTGAAATCCATGCAGTAATCAAATCAAAAAGCGAAAACAAAAGCAACTCATTCGATCCCTGCCTCTATGCACGTCGTACCAAATCGCAGCATTCGCGGCTATTCCAAATATCTGGGACAGTGTGCTATGCAGCCCAAAATGGCGGCTACCGGATTTCACTGCAGCTTGACAGGAGACAGCTGCTCCACGAAAATAATGGTAACCGGAATTCGCTTTTTGAAAGCCCTGTTAAAATATTTTTTTTGAGGAATGTTAACTAGTTTATTCTAATCGTGCATTTGCATACCAACAATACTGTGAACATTTATTGAAATTCATACTTCCTAAAGAATTTCGTGGTCATTTGGAAAAGGAAAGACTATAAAGACAGGAAATCGGATTCCTCATAGACAAATAATTTTGAGAACCCTAAATTTTCATCATCATCGGATGATTCTGAATAATCTTCTTCAGAAATGTTCTTTTAAACAGAGGCTAACAAAGTATCTTAGACTTAATGCCATAGCCCATAAGTTAGATTTCAAAACACCTTCAACTGCACAAAACAAACTGCCTTCAGACTGCCCATCACTGCATTCCAAAACGTCATCACTCAAAGTCACATTAGCTCATAATTTTCAACAGAGAGCGACCACCGCTGCATACGGTATTAGGGCTCCTTGTACGGCACCCATCAAATACGGTGCCGACGTCTTCCGGCTATTGTCAGCGACAATGCTTGCACCAGGGTTATTTGAAGCTTTCTTAGGACCTCGCGGAGTAGTTGACTAAATTTCTGGAAAGGGTTATTCATTGATTGTTGAATGATGAATTGGTTGATGAATCTTTGTCTTATCGTCGTCCCCTGATGTGTCATCAGTTCATCACTCATCATGTGTTGTTTGGGACCTGTTACAAGATAAAATACTCTATCCTCTTTCATTCTCTTGCGTTTTGATAACAATATTAAAATTGTTACTCAAATTATTCTTATACAAAATACACAGTACAGTTATGAACAGGTGTCCGGCTTGCCGCCTCTTCGCTAGCAAGTCCCAAAGTTATACTCAGACAGAAAGATTACTGCAGTGCAAGTTGTAAGCTCATAACATGAGCAAATGCGCCGTGGAGAGATACCATCAGTTAGCAAGTGCCTTTCTTGTCTGCCGTAAACAGTGAATGGACAATGTAGGACGTCGAGTCATGTCATCACTTGGTTTTATATTAAAACTTTTGTATGTAGTTAATATTCAAAAAGACAAAAGCAATCAATACATTTAGTGATGTTAATCGATTCATACCACCAGCATTTTCGGAAATTCGCCAAGATTTCCGAAAAAAAAGTATGAGTCGGAAATGATATCGATTGTGTCAGAATCTACAATAGGAAGTAGAAAAGTAATGACGAAAATTTGTTACAATTATGGCACATTGAGATCCACGAAAGCGATCCGCATGATAGTGCGTCACCTTGACGTAACTTATTTTCTAATAAATATTTTGTTGATAATATTGATCATTTTTCAGGTGAAATAGTTGCTATCTTTATCTGTGTTTATGTCTTTATCATCATCTATTATTACCAATCTTTCGCTTTTATAGCTACGGAAAATTATTTAACTCTGTATTGCTACTGATAAAATTCCGTAACAAAAAAAACTCCGACCTGTACATCAATTTGCCACAAATTAAAACAAACCGACACAATCTGTTATTTTGTGTTACCGTACAACATTATACTCTTAAAGTACATGACTCTCACAGTACAAATAATACAATGATAATACTCATAAATAAAATTATTTGTGAAGGATTATATTGATTCATAATGCGTTAATCACCGCGCCATAACTACGTGGATGGCGGCACGCAATTCCGCTGCGTATGTGCACCCTACACATTGACACGATGCTGTTGACCTAGCGGTGCCAATAACCGTTCGTGTTGTTACAAAACTATGTTCTTTTATTTATAAGAATTACATCATATTACATACTCTTCCTACTATCTTTCTTGGTGATGATAATGATGCCATCTAGCCAATTTCGGCCACATCGACTGTATTCGATGGTTTTCTATGTAATAAAATAAAATAATAAAATAATTACAATAATTCAGCCTGAATTATCTCACTGCAGCAAAGTCTTTGCGACCTCTTTGTCTTTGGACCGATCCCTCCTATTAGGCGTCAAGATCGTCCCACCGTCTACGCCTGGGCCTGGGTCTTTCACAATAACGTTGGGTGTCCGTAGTTGGAACACCAGTATCTTTTCTTTTGAACTATCTTACTTTTTATCTGTAAAGCCAAAGTTTAGCTACTAAACACAGCAATGCAAGCGATTGCATCAAATGTCGCCTGATTATGTAGATTAGATATTATTAATCAGAAACTTCCGTTCGGGAAACTCCTCACATAATATTACGAAATATTGCAAAGGATTTCCCCGAAAGGTGTGCCGTACCGTACACATAATTAAGAATAAAGAATGGAATTAGCATGAATAAATAATTACAAGAATTGCTTCAAAGGACCTTGACAACGTAGCAGGAGATCCCAATATAGAAAGAGGTGACCTGCCATATCTATTAAATAACTGACCACTTCATCATAACTAAGCTGTAAGCGTTTCCTAGAACCAAACATTCGAATACATGTGTGACACCTACCAGTTATCGCTGGACCCACGTGGTAGATTATAGCCTCTCATTGAGAGGAGGTATGTGTCCCAGCAGTGAACATTATAGGCTCTTTATGCTTGCTGTGCTAGATTATAAGTAAGAATGTACGTCGCATCCCACACGTCGACCACACAATGTCAACAAGCATTGATTTCTTTTTAATTTCAAGAATTTACTGGGCGCTGACTCAGCCCTATTGTATCGATAATGTCAAACGCATCGAACGCTTCCGTTGATTCAGACCATTGAGTCCTTTCGTTATATCCTGCGTTCCTTACTTGGGCTCCGAGCTTTTTGTTTTGCGTTATTGTTTTAGACTTAAGTACTATCTCCGTTTCCTTTAATCGTTAAATGGTGTTGCGTAAGCATTGTTAGGAGTTTAGAATTTTGTTGAATACTTTTTGGGGTTTTTTCTTTGAATGTAAACGGTGAATCAGCTGACGCAATGCGAAATGATGTAGCTGATAACATGACATTGCTTAAGAAACTCCTGTAATTCTATTTTCTAACTGCTGTAATATGCAAAATTCTTCTTTCCAGCTAAAACACTAGAAATACTTGAGAGACTGTCTTCTGTAATTTTGAAGTTCAGAAACTTCTGATTCTCATCCTAATTTAAATAAATGATTTTTGGTAATTTTGAACGGTTATCGCGACAGTTACTTTTATTTTTTTCCAAAACTGCCTCTAAATAAAGGCCCCTAAGGTCATACCAAGCTCTGTATCTACTTACCTTCTATCTATGTACTACATCTGTACATTAGCATGCCTGCACGCACATTTATCAGCGTCCTGTCGCCCGCTTCCTGAGGCAGCATTTAGTATGCAACGCTATTCGGCGACATCCGATATCTCAGCCATTACGACTCCTCGGCAGTTTATGGCTATCAGTGCGTTGTCAGGAGTCTTCAACAGTTTGCGATCCGTCTCGTGTTGTTAAAATGTATTTAGGGCCCCGCTTTTTTGCTTTATTTGGAGCTCTCACGATTTCGTTTCCTAAAATAGAGATAATAATAGATTTGAGATTTTTTGGAACTGCCAAAAAACAGGAAAATATAAAACTATTGTTTCCGTTACCTATAAATTACAAGCAAATGCTCTCGTAATATTTTTATCTGTTTGTTCAAGTCATTTCCGCACGGAAAGTACAACAATCTTTCAAGTTGCGCATTTAACGATATGTAGACAGGAAAAAAGCCATTAAATCTAGGCCAAATGTACACAGATCCTGTTATAGGTGGCAAGAATTGTAATAAAAGACAAAAACAAGGTTTTTATTGCTAGCGCCGCTTGGACATAACGACCCGCGATTTGTCGGTCGCTGACCTCAATTCCACTAATTGATGTAGAATTCACAAATGATGGAAATTGATAAAGATTGTGTCATTGAGGGTCAAACTCGTTTAAATGGTTAAAGTTCATTAGGCCGTTTGTAATTTGGTTTGACATAATTTTTCTGCTTTTACGAACCGACATTTATATTCCTGTGTTTGTATTAGAACACCGTTTATTTATTCAAATTAATAATCCTCTTTACCACAAACGACTCAATATGGAACGTCAAACATTTCTCGTCTATTTGTAGAAAAATATTGCTCTCTTTTGATACGAGGAAAAACATTATTTACCGTTAAGTTGAGGAAAAATAAAAATATTCCTAAAAAAATATATTTCTAATACATTTTACGTCAATTGTACTTCTGTTTGACTCATCGAGTCATCGGAGTAGTCACTCCATCTTTATCTATGGTTCCTGTAGACGACTCGCATGATTGATTGCGTGGGCGCGTTTGTTATGCACTTTTCATTTCAACTACGTTTAGTATATGGATAGCTCACGGATGTAACGGACGTGTTCAGTGTTTGTCTTCAATTATATTACCAACGTTAAGTTCGCGTTTGACATTTCACATTTAAATAAGTGTCTGAGGATTTTAAAGCTTTAACATTTTCAATTCTAATTTTAGCATCGATAAAGTCTGTGAATTAAAGTGAAGTGATAAAAGTCCAAAATGGTGATGGAATCTGGTCAACAAAACGGGCGGTTCTGGCCACTCTCGCCCCGTCTGTGGCGTCGAAGTAACGAGTACTCCAAAGTTGTCTTTGAGCCTAGAAGACCTCCTTTATCTCCAATCGAAATAAGAAGACATGATAGACTGGATACGACTCCAGACTTGATTCGAACAAGGAGTTATATCAAAGAGAGGTTGGATCATTTGAATTTGGAGGAAAAGATTATAGATGAGCGTAGATGGAGTGTAGACTCCAAGAAGCCGCCACTTAAAGAGATAAAGAAAGATAAGAAGTTGGAGAAGCTAGAAGTCGAAGAAGTAGTGAAGCTACGAGTGAAGAAGCAGAGGCAGCCGAGACCGAACAGTCTTCAGTTGTTACTGTGTCCGTCCAGTTCAGGACATTACAGTAGCAATACTTGGAGATATACGAGGGTCCGGTCCAAAAGGTGCGTAGTTTTGTAAATATTTTTCATAAGAAACGCGTTATCTGTAAAGTTGTAAGTTGCGGGTATACTTACATGTTTATTAATTAGATTTGTATTATCAACAAGATTTTAAACTAATCATCGTTTATCTTCATTCAATTTCTGTATAAACACACACACACATACAGATTTTTTTTTAATGCCAGTTTGTTAGCATCGTTTTCAATGTTGATATTGCTGTCGATTCTGTTGTGCACAAACTAAACTTAATTTAGGCTATTGCTATCTTTTTCTTTCTAATAAAACGAGAAAGAGACGGACGTAATTTAGAGCTGTCAAATTTAGTTGGAACTAATATTTCTATATAAATGAAGGGTTCACGTAAAAACATGTCGACTAAAAACACGGTGAAGCGCAAGGCATAAACTAGTTTGACATCTCTAACTTAGTTCATAGCTATAGCCGTCCTTTTCTTGCACGGCCTTTTAGTAAAAGATAGCAATAACCTAAATTAAGTTTAGTTTGTGCACAACAGAATCGACACCATTTCTTAATTAACTTAAACAACATTATTTAGATAGACATTTATAGTTTTTTGACCAAGTGCCGAAACCTCTTTAATTCCAAATTGATGTGTTAAGAATGCGTGTCTCCGGTCATATAAACCTACGGCTTGAAGTGTGGGCTTACGAATCAATTCAAGGCGTCCAACTTTAAAGAATTTGTGATGCAACTTAAACACCTGTTAAGCTTTAAATGATGCGTTGTAAAAATTCTATTAGCAATGTCGATCTTGCCTTTTTTGGTGAATAATGCTGGCAGTTTATTATTGTGGTTCGTTAATATTTATGTTACTATTAACTCTGAAATATAAACTCTGCTGTGTTTTAGAAATTGGTTTATTATGTTTTGTTAGCACCCGAATTGCATAACACACTGTTTACGATCATCAACTGCAAGATTTTGAAAAAAAATCTTAATCTTAATTGTATCAGATTTTTGACAAATTCGTCTGCTCGACATGAATATTGGTGAATTCCCAAAATGAATTACATTGCCATTGTGTGTACGCAATCTAAAACTAAACTCTCACAGTCATTCACTTCTTCTTTATCCAACAACAATCCTTTAATACATTATTTTTCCTCTGCTTCTATACTATGAGCTTTACAAAGGTCAAACAACTGTGAAAAGTCTAAAATAGGCTATTATTCTTCAAACCTTCAAAAGAGCGAATGATTTTCTGCATCTCTTTCATTCACTCTTGTCAGTTTATCGAACTTACGATATTTCTATCCTCGCGTTTGATTCGAAGCATCATGTACGATAATTACTATTCGATGATTCACGTTCATACGGCCCGAAGTTGCCAATTATTTTTCACTTTCGTGCTAAATGTATAGCATTAACTCTTAATCGAACACTTGGAGTAAATTGGTCCAATTAGCATTGAGCTCCTTTCTCGCATATTTGGTCTTGAAATGCTTCATTGGTTTTATGACACTAATACACGATAACCCAGAAGAATACATTTCAAATTCTCGGGTCACTAAATTCATCTATCGATTGTTTGCCTACCCATCGACATTTATTCTTGCATAGTTCGTTACAATTCTGAGTTTTGGTTGTTAATTAACGCTTTTAAATGTACACCTATGTTTGAAAACTAGTGTTAGTCTGAAATCCAATGATGCTGTAAAATTCAAGGACCAAAAATAAAGTTTTGACCGGTCTTGTGCCATCAGCGCGTCCCTAACAAAGTATCCTCAAGTTTTTATGACCATCCAGTTGCGGGACAGAACTGGAACTTTTGACTCACTTTAAATGACCAACAAATTGTTTACCACTTCCGACATTTCGGGGACAGCCATGCGGCGACCCAACTTACGCCATCTTGGCCGTAGGTGTCGAGTGGGTGTAGTGATGTTGACAACACCCCAGCATATGTCGCTTATCTCTTGAGGCACTGCTCCACAGCCTACAGCTAAGCTATGCACGTGTTCTTAGCGTCGTTTTGCGTCAGAATGTAGACGGGATCATCCACTGAATGAGACTCACGGCCACGCTACGCAAAAAACAAATGAACCGCGCACCTAACTTATCACACCTCTCCGTGAACATCCAACGTTTCATTTTTTACATCTCGCATCTACCTCGGAGGCTATCGTCTACTTTACCGGACAATCTTGTGGGTGTAGCTTTGAGAGTAATGCCTCCAGCCAGGTCAAAATACTTTAAAACTAAGAGACTACACGATAAGGGCACTTCTTGTGGGGTACAGACCTCGGCTTAGGGCGCCTCTAGGGCAGCAAGGGACTGGCAGGAATCGGCTGCAGGATATGCTACACAGCAGTGGACTGTCGACTTTATATACAGGCCCTTTAATGGTAAGCAAGCTCTCGATATAATAATCTCGCAACTTTCTGATATACAACTCGGTTTTCTTAAAAGCCGGAAAGCTTTTAATAAATAACATTATCAGTGAGGTAAGCTTTGCGCGTTATTTACGTAATATCGCTTTTAAAGGCGTTAAATTATGTTGGTATTTATAATTTAAATGTTGTTCGTTTCTGAAGAAAAGAAAATTGTGCGGTATCACGCGAAGTGATCTTTGATTGGCGTGCGTTGCACTTTTTGTAATAACTCTGTAATTTATACTGGAATTATTTTTGCTTGAGGCCTATAATTTATTATTTGCAATTTTTATTGCATTAGCCACGTAAATTATTTCTAATAATTAACTCAAATAGTATTATCTAGTGTTGTGGACGGTTAGACCGAAAGCCGAAACCGAAAGTTTACTAGTCACGCTAAATAATTATTTTTCGATTCGGTTCTAAAACGATATTATTTTAACTGACCCAATATTACGACTAATGTAAATCAACAAACGTAATTTCGTATAGTTTATTACTATACTAAAACAAAACAATTCCTTAGATATTTATGAGCTCAGTTAAATCGTTGCCATTATGAAGTACAGTTATGACGAACTTAATGTAACAATCACTGACATTACGGTTGTAAATATGAATTGACTTTTATGTTTATTGAGGTAAGGTTTAAGTGTGGGCGCTATAAGGTTGTCGATTAGTTGATAGAGTTGGGCTTTCGGTTTCGGCCGAGCTACAGCCGAAACTTTAGTAACCGGGGGCAATGGCTAAAATGGACTGAAAGTACTTTTATCATTAAAAACATATTAGTGATATTAGTTAGTGGGATGATACATCGTAAATAATACCTATGGAAAAATAAATTTGCAGGGGACTATTCCACAGCAAATTACCGTAAAAGTGATTTGTTATGTTGATATTTTTCGCTCAGAATTAACATTAGGTTACCTACCTGTCTGCAAGAAGTCTAAATACGGTTTCATTAATTAATTCCCTACATTTTGTCTAGGAACCAACATAATATATTTTAATCAAACAAAAACATCTGAATAACGTTTTACAACCATAACAAAACGAAGAAAGAAAAGAAAATAAGTATCTAATTAGGGCGCTTTCGGCCTAAGCTATAAAAGCCCTCATTTCGCACAACACTAATTGTTAATACGCCATGACAGTTTTTATACATTTTAAGGCCGATGAGATTAAAATGCTTTATTATATTTAATTATGACTCGTCGCGCCGGGCTGTTTTGCATAATTTTGCTCGCTATGGCAACTCGAATAAATATGTAAATGTCTGACGAATGATACATGGAGTAATGATTAATTGTTTTATACTTAACGATCGTTTTTTTGTCCTTATGTAGATTTAATTAGAAACAGTTAGATTTTTGTTGTGAGATATGCCGAAAAAAATGTTGTTGATTTAATTTTTTAGGCGAACGTCAAAATATGATTTAGATGCCAATTTGGAGTTAAATCAACTTCTTCAATGGGCAACAAAATTAATAAAGTCCCTTCTTTGCTTTGCTTACGTGGGCCCACAGAAATCAATCACCACGGTTTGACAGACCTGTCAAACAGATTGGAATACAGTTTATTGTTATTAGTAGACATAATTATGACACAGCTAGCTAAACTACTGTTAAACTAGTGGGAGTTTAACAGTAGAGTTGTATTTTAAGACACCCACAAGAATAAAGGTGGACATAAATTCCTCATCCATAACTTACAAAATAACGTTACATTCCAAACTAAATTATTATAAATGCGAAAATAACGCTGCGTGTCTCACGAGTCGACCCACACACGGGTGATCCGCGGGCAAAAGCTAAACTAGTACCAAACAAAAACATGGCGCCAAATCCCACGTCCACATAGTTTTGAATAACAACTCCTTACCTACTAAGAATTAACTGTCAAATCTATCGGTACAGTACTCAGACTGCCTACAAAATGTCCTAAACTACCAAACATATCCTCGTGTCAACGTCTTACGGCACAAGTGTCGGAATGTGCATGATTCACACTTTGTAACCGGCCGGCGCCAAAGGTTCCAACCAGGGGGGAGACAGTTAGAACATGCACAACTTCAGTGAAGAAAGAGTCGCCATCTACTTTACTTAACCAATAAACTAGGTACTATATTTCATAATTAACGATAGATGTCTCTGTTCAATTATGAAAATCAAATAATTAAGTTCTATAATTTATTTTAAAGTAGTTTTTTAAAGAATAATTGTTACATTTTTCATCAAAATTATCACGTTTTTATATTTCATGGCTGTTTCGTATTGTCAATTATTATTACACAACCTTGTCTCGGAAATCCTTTTTGTGTAACATAAACTGGCAACATCATATTATGGCCGCCGCAACTTGCGCTTGCGCTTGAATGAGTTTCGTTAGTCCATCTTATGTTTAATTATTTACAAATTCTCTGTGTAACTGTCAATTCTATTCAAATATGAATGTAGCCGGCGAAATTCTTTCTTGTTTTTTGCAAATAGAAGCTGTGTTTACATCGTATAGTTGATCAAAATGCAATTCGCGAATAGAATGATGGCTCGTATCAAATTTCATTATGATCAACATACGACATAAACAAAACAGCTGCTATTTGCAAAAAAAATAAGAAAATTTGAATGATCACCTTTATGTAAACAAATATTGACCTATACGTAAGAAGGTATACATACATTCCTATCTACCTATAGCTACCTATAGAGCCTTAGTTCTCGTTAAGAAATCCAGATGGCGCTTCAAATCGGATGCTTCAAAATGGCACAAGAGGGCTCTCTTCTCCCATATTATTATTATACTCTTTGGTTCCAACTGTTGATATTTTTGGTCGTTACGAAGAATTTCGTGGATCAAAATGATTTTGAATTGAAACGGATAAAAGTAGCACCCCAATTGCGTACACTTTTTAGCATAATTCGAAGTATTTTGAAGTAAACTTCCAATGCATCTAATGTTGGAAAATAACGCAATGAATATTGTTGAATTGACATAATGACAATTACCCTGCAGCGCTCGGCACCCTATCTCAGAAACATTTTTTATTAAAATAGAAATAAGGTTACATCCCCACTAAACCTACACGAGCATACAAAATGGTTGCTCCAGTGAAAAATGGCGGCAACACGACGACACCTATTCCATCATGGCGCTCAATATATTACCGCGCTAAATGACGCTGTGAACATTACACCCGTCTCATACACCAGAGACAATTTCTCTGTAAAGCTGCGGTTACATTCACGCACGTTTAGCGAGTAAAGTTATCATGCCTGGGGGCCTCGGCAAAGCGATATATGCAATCAGCAATAAATCAACAATGATGGTGGAAAAGACAACGTTTTGTAAGGACAAAGCTACCGAATAGATTATGTCAATCTTGTTGAAAGTCGGTATATAATGACAACAATCATCTGTTGAATGATTAAACAATTCTTGAAACAATCCTTCTTTACTTATGATTACTTGGCCATCTAAGCAGCTTTGCCTAACTTGCGTTTACAGCAGACTTTAAACAAAAGTCTGCCATAATTACCAAACAAAATGCTCATCATACTTTCCACAAACCTTACATAAAATACTCACTAAAGTAGTGACCACACATGCGACTTGATTCTTCACACTTCTGTACCACACTTTACACGATACAACAAAATGCCGTAGCTGAAAACACGTAGTGCCGCGCTTCCAATGAATATCATTACGGAGAGAAACAATTTTCAAGTTCATTGAACACAATTGTTTGTGAGAGCGTCAGCCATGCCGTACCGGAGCGGTGTGTTTTTCTTTAGTCTGATGTATGTGGAGAGGTGCCTGAACTTGTGTTTTCACATTATTTTTCATGTAATTAATGTAGGTGTAAGTATTTTGTAAATATGATAGGATTGTTTGTTTTTTTTTCAAGAATGTAGGCATTTAAAAAAAAACATGTAAATGGTTGGTTTATTTTATAAACGGTTAGGCTTATTTTTATCGTTATAAATCACAGCATGTTTATTCTTATAATATCTGAGGCTTTGTAGATAATCTAGTTTCTATATGTAGAAGCCTAGAAAACTACAGTAGCCCCAATTTATTATGTACCGTATTTTCTTAGATAAAGGAGTCAAAATGCTAATTAGCATGTAGATTTTATGCAAATCGCAGGCTAAAAGCCGTAAAAATTAATGCAAAAGAAATATAATCAATAAAATAAAATAAAACGCAAAAAAGCAAACAAAACCTTGTTTAACAAATATTTTCCTAACTCGACAAAAATATTAAATACCGTCAAATCTCAGTGCTTACGTCATACATTTAGGATGCCTATTCTTCGAAGTGCATGTGTCCAATCTAGATCCAGGAATTTAGGCGAATATTCGTGAATCAGACTTAAACACATGCTTTTTTCATGTAGTTTTTTTATCAATTCCGATTTGACAGGAAGACCACAAAATATGTTACTGATATGTACTTGTACGTTCGAACAAGCTATTTGGTTTACAGTCATCATCAGCCTATAATGTTCCCACTGCTGGGACACGGCCTCCTCTCAATGAGAGGGAATGGGCTATAATCCACCATGCGGGCCCAGTGCGGATTGGTAGATGTCACATGTCTTCGAATTTTTGGTTCTAGGACATGCCGGTTTCCTCACGATGTTTTACAGAACCAACAAAATACATTGTAAAATGTATACCAAATAGCTTGTTCGACCGTACATATTATTGTGAATATGAATATTATGATCCTTTGATGTTTTGCTAGACTGTTAGCATACTAGTTTTCACACAGATTGCGACGAAGTAGTTGTCATTTCGTTTTGAAATAGAAAAAGTGCACCTGCTTGTAACTAACGATAAAACTTGTGAGATAATTGTCAAAAGCAAAACTACACAATCTTTAAAAAGTATGATGTAAAGTAACAATAATACACACACATACATATTTTTTCGGGGATTCGTGCTGCCCTACGTTTGTCGTAGAATATAAAAAAGAAAATACATTTGCAAATGGTGATTACACTCATTTTCTAGATGTCCAAATCTCTAAATGAAAAACCCCAATTCAACTGCAAATGAAATATTGACAGCCCATCCTTTTCTTAATGATAGCCAAAACGTTCTATCTCACGCCAATATCAAAAGCCTATTGAATTAATCACCAATAACATGTGCCGATCACGAAGCTCAAGCAATTCACACGCTATTTCTCATTATTACACAAATTCCACCAATGACTGAGTTTGGTTACGTCATCTGACATATTGATCTACGCTAACGACATTTTAGATGTCTGGTATTCATTGGGAATAGACGAATGGCCATCTTAAAAACAAATGGAAAGCATGCTTTAGCATGGATCTTTTAGTACGTGGCCTTATTTGGAACAAACGCCGCCATGTTGTTTTTCGATACATTTTCCATAGACAATTTTACGAATGTTTTCTAATAACGCCCTCCTGTCAATGTCATTCAAACATTAAACACCACACAATACTACAAGTTAACTGTTACTTTTAGTACTAAAATCGCCACCTTAAAATGTAAAAATCTATGAAAATGATAAGGTAAAGACTAATAAAATATGGGGTTTTGTTAATTAAACAATCTATCAGCATAACTTTGTACTTGTTTAACGTACTAAAATTAACCATAAACAGCAAGATTTATAATGTCATAATCATAACTGACAATTCACACAAAGATTGAAGTTTCCATTCAACAATATTTATTTGACCCAATTACTTGCACTGTGATACCGCAGTAATAACCGATCCCATCAAATCGTTAACGATGGCGTTCTCCGAATAAATTAACGGCCTGCATTGCACTAAAATTTAGTGCTTTATTCGTCGAATAAACGTACAAATAAAGTACGTTCGTACGAATAAAGTCGTAACTTCACTTAATGCCGAACTAGCTCTTGGGCACGGCTTCGCTCATGTGGATGTCGGAGTTTATCTTACGGCAACGGAAACTATGTTGGGGTTGGCTTCCAGTCTAACCGGATGCAGCTGAATACCAGTATTTTACATGGAGCGACTGCCTTTCTGACCTCCACAACCCAGTTAGTACTTTATAATACTTCCGGGATAAAAGTATTATATGATCTAACCCTGGTCATGGTCTATCTGTGAGCAATATTCCATCGAAATCCGAGCAGCCGCTAAAGCGTGAAGGCATGATAAACAAACTCACTTCCACATTTATCAAATTAGTTAATAGGAACAACACTCCACAATAATGATTCTTTGAATAATGTTGATTTATTGATTACGTACTAAACAATTTAAAAATACATATTTTAGTGCAACATGGTCCTTTATCCTTAGGGCCACCTTTTTTTATTTTATTAATACAATTTCCATAGACAATAACAGCGCCCTCCTGTCACTGTCATTCAACCGATACAAGAATACGACTATTCATTTCAAACAAATTATCTGTGCATGTAGGATAGGAAAGCACGGAAATAAAAAAAATGTACCAAGATTGACATATCGATGCAAATTTTCATGAAAATCAACGCCACCTCGAACTGCACACTTAAAGTGGTCACACTATATTTCATTTTGGGTCCTAAGTGCACTTACGACTCTGTGTGAAGGTTGATATGGCTAGAAAGGAGGTGACTGCTGAGATGACGAGTAATACGAGGAGATTGAAGAAGAAAACCATGCTGTGTCATCATCAGTATCTAGCCCTTATCCCAATTAATTTTGGGTCGGCGCAGCACGTCTTCTTCTTCCATACTTCTCTATTACTCGTCATCTCAACAGACACCTCCTTTCTTGCCATATTATCCTTCACACAGTCCATCCATCGTTTCTTGAAGACTGCTGCGTCAACCCCAAATAAATTGCGACAATGGCAGGCGAATGATGTGTACTTACGACTTTATAGACCGCAGTGCAGGGGGTCGCCTAAAATGCGTCAAATTAACAGCGGCCGGCGTGCTCTGAATATTCATAGATATCACTTATTGCATTGGTTATTCGCGAGACTCGCCAAGCCCATTGAAATGAAAATATACGGCGCAGGTTTTATGATGAGCGGACGCGCTACGGTTTTAGTTTTAAGGGCCTATACCACCTCAAATGGCTTAGCATGATCCTCCGTTACGGCTAAAATACTGCAGCATTAATATTGAAATAAATATATGGTAAAGTTGAGGATTAATGTTAAGTCCTATATTTGGCGAAAACACGATTCCATAAAATTTTCTCGATAGAAAAAATCCCAAAAACCTCTAAACTGAACAATAAACCGCTGGCAATCATAAAATACTTCAAATTAGATTATGAAACTTTTTATACTAACTGAACTTACTATAAAGCAAGTCTTATATTATTTATTTTTTTAGTCCAATCAATAGTTTTTTTGTAAATCGCTAAAAACCACTAATTTCGCATCATTCGGTCCGCAGTGACTGACGTAGCAACCACTTTGTAGTGCAAGCTGATTAGAACTTTATTCTAACAGTATTTCAAACGAAGTTTGAACTACCAAATATAGAGTTGCTAATTTGAGGTAGTATAGGCTCTTAACTAATAGTATTTCAACACTACTTCCCAAAATTGCTTCAACTGCGCAATCAACGCTCTCGTATGAGTTAAATGCTGTAAAATTCGTCTTCAAACTTCAGTGATGAAGCTAGTTTAAAGAAGCATCTCTTATTAGCTAAACATAAATATACTCTTTAACGCTCCTTATTTCTGTGGAATAATTGGTCAAAACTACATCAAGTAGGCGTATTACTTACTTAACATCACGCCTTAAATAAATAAATAAATAAATAAATATCGCTGGACATTACACACAGCGCCATCCAGTGCCACACTAAGCAACGAGGCTTACTACATAGATACTTTTTGTTTGTAAATACATACTTAATATCCATATAAACATCCATGACTCGGAAACAAATGCCCATGCTCATCACACAAACATTTGCTCCGACCGGGATTCGAACCCGGGACCCTAAGAACGTAAGGCAGCCTCACTACCGCTGCGCCATTCGGGTCGTCAAACGTCGTTTAGGCAGAGGTGTACCTTATAGTATACAAACATTTCGCCAGTTAAGTATTTTTAAGTCCACTGTAATAAGGGGCAAGCCTATTGCCCTCAACTGGGCGCAAATCCAAGCGCTGTGACTTTTTTTAAATGTCACAGCACCATGCTGGGACAGGAGCCTTTTAGCCTCGTACAGGACCAATTTGATTGTTTTAACTTTTTCTTGTTTACTTTTATAATTTTGTTTATTCAACTATTTTTTTTTTTGTTTTGTTTTGTCCTGTGTGAGTCTAATAAATACTTTTTCTTCCTTTACTGGTCGTATCTTTCCATGTGACCGGTTTGTCCTACTCAACAGCATCATAGATTTTGATGCGGTCTTCACAATTTGCCACAATTTATTCCGGAAGCTTTTATGTATATTATCTTCATCTATTTTGAAGTCCTAAAAACCGGGTTGCTAGAAAAACATAATAATAAAAAACAACTTAATTACCATAACATAACTGACATTGACATAAATATTTTTAAAATCATTAGTAAATAACGTTGACAAGGTCACACCCACACACTGCTACATTTCAATACACGTGAGGTTATTGCACTGTTTAATATGAAATCATTGATATGCAATGCATGATAATGTGTGATAAATAGGATACAATGCAATACTGATAAGTGATAACGATAGCTGAACTAACTGTCATGATTGTTTATTGCTATAATGCTTTATATCTTAACATGAGACTTAATGCACTGATAGAAAAAGGTGTTGCACCAATAACATAACATCACGCCTGTAATCCCCGAACGGTTAGGCAGAGGTGTGTGCCTAGTAGTAAACTCACATTTCGCCAGTTATATTTTAAGTCCACTGTAATAGGGGGGCCAGCCTATTACCATCAACTGGTCACAAATCCTACTGAGACATTCCTGGTGGAAAGATCTAATAATACTTAGATACCCGACCCGGGAATCGAATCCATGCTCCGCAGTCTCACTTGTGACTACTCAACGAATGAGGCAGTGCAATAAAAATAATTCACGCGTGTCTCACAGAAACTTTTAACCTTTGGAACGCCATTGTCACATATAAGTGACTAGCAAACGCGTGCCCTGTACGCCAACCGACACAAATATGTAAGAAAATGGTAGGTGAGTGCTCTGGCGATCAAAAGTTTAAACGCACAATAAAGGGTGTAAAACACCTCTTAACGAAGCCGAAAGGCACTTGTTCTCCCCGTCATTGCGATATTTTTTTTGTTCTACACCATACCTGGGAACCTTCTAGTTACGAAGATATTGGGGGTCAAAGTTTCAACTTTTTGACAAGTTTTTTTTATTACATGTTTTTAATGTAAGATTTTTACTTTAAGCACCTCCACGACCCCCGTACTATACAATCCATCCATCAGCACAATGTTTTGAGTGTGTTACATTGAGTTCTGCCACAAAACATGATTTTTCACCCCAAAACAAAAAGTTGTTTCCCAGAAATAATTTTTGCGTAAAGTTACTTAGTTTGATGTACAGAATGCTTGGTTGACGGCTTCGTGACGAGGCCTTTTACACCCTGTATATAAAACCTCCGAGCAATCAATTGAACACCATAAACCTCACTGAAGTTTTCCAATATTCACTCGTGCCACATTTAAATGGCAATACCACCATAATCCAATTTCACGATTCTTTTAAAACCGCGCGTTTGACCGAAATGTGCAGAATTTAAAGGATGCGTGGCATTTTGTATTGCATTGTAATGATTGGAACTGGCTGTCGCTTGCAAGCGGTTGTATGACGCTTTTAATACTCGCTTTTAATACTCGCTTTTAATTAAAGCTTGCAACGGATTTAATTGAAAAACAGATTTTTATTTAATCCTCTGGTTTATAAAGCATTCTGTTATTCATTTGGTGGATTCATAAGCGTAAGTATTGTATAATTATTACTTGAAGGATAACATTGTAAGGAAACCAGCAAGCCTGAGAGATATTTCTCAACGGCTTGTAAAGCAAAGTCACTGGCCCATGGGCGGCATAAAAACTCTAACACCAAGTCACTAACCAAACGAGAAAGAAAGACTAATTTGGTATTAATTTCTTGATAATAATGGCATATTACAAGTATTTTATGTGTGAAAGTTTGTGTTTGTCTGAATGTTTATAACTTACGCATCATGGCTTAAATGAGAATCGGTAAGATTCTTCAACTTTAATACAGATCGTTTCAAGAAATAGTTTTCGTAAAATGCTAGCCCTAGCCTACCACTTCGGTGAAATCAGCCTACCTAAGAGATATTTCTTGAAGGCATATAAAGCCAAGTCAGAGGCCCATGGGTAGCATAAAAACTCTGACTGGTGTCACTAGCCACAGGATAAAGAGAAAAAGCCCATAACTTAAAAGCTCAAAATACAACCCCGAATGTTTTATACCTCCATAATTTGAATACTGCTATAAATATCTTTAGTTTTCGCGAAACAGACGAACATAGTACATGAATAAGGCGATAGACGGTTTGCGTCTATTTTAGTACAAAAGATATATCGCTCATTGATGCCTGGAAACTGTTCTAACAACGAATGTCTGGCTAGTAATGGTTTAAATGGCTTTTGTCTAGATTTTAAAGCGATGGCTGACATTGATAGCATTTTCCGGAGTTTGAGGACTTTTCACGCCCCGTTTGGCTTGTAGTTGTATTATTTAGTTGCCTGATTGTATGGTCTTCTAATCATAATCATTTTTGAAGTAGGTATTGGTCTTACAAGCCAATAGTTAAGTTTCCTAATATCTGGCCAGACATTTGACATGCAACAACAACAACAAGCTAAAGTCTGTCAAACTATTTTCTATGATTGGTCATCATTTGACAACCATGCAGTCAAGAAAACGACATCACCATTTCCAGAACTTCATTGTCTTCTAAATTTATAATGGTCGCTTGACTATGTTTTGTTAGAAATGCACATACTAATTAAGCAAGTAAATAAAGAACTCGTATAAAATCCATGAATGCACAACGACGTGTCAGTGATCAAAACAAATGTCAAAATAGGATATTACCAAACAACCATGGCTTAACCAGACTTAATTTAAACACAATGATATGTCAGTGGCGTGTCACCGGAAAAACAAAATGGCGTCTTCAAAAGAGATTACCGAAACTGTCGAAATTAACAATTACGATGGCTATGCGATGGATATGCGATGGCGATGGCTATTTTGGCTTGATTTGATTAGCACTTCTATTGCTAGCTTAGGTATAGATTGCACTAGCTGATGGCTACAGATACGCCCGCATGGAGTTCGTAAAATGTCCCACGGGATCGTACTACCGGGATTAAAAATAGATTTTGTGTTATAGAGTAACACATATCCATCCACACAAACTTTCGCATTTTATAATATTTAGTAGTAAGATTTACACATTACACTAGGTACCCGACGTTTCTTTAATTTTGCCGCATCCATTTGGAGATTCCACATGTAAAAAGTTATTCATTTTTTTTTTTGATAATCATCTTTTATTTTTCAAAATCAGCTAGCTACAGCGTTTAAACCAATAAATAGATCAAATCCACACCCACATTTTCTTCTTTCATGTCGGAAGTAAATTTTACAAGAACAAGAAACCTTTTGAAGATCTCCTTTTCGGTAGGCAGCAGCTGAAAGCAACAAACAAAAGAAATTCTACTGAACCATTGGGGTCATAAACAAATTACAGCTGAACATAGAAAATAAACAAATGATCTACGAGAAAACAATTGCTATCTACCCATCGACGTTTCCTAGCATAGTTTCAAAAGCTATGTTTAAAAATATCTGACAAAAGTTCATTGACATTGCCTCGTCGCTCTAGTGATCGATAGCGCGACTAGTGAGCACGAGGTCCTGGGTTCGATTCCCAGGTCGGGCAAAGTGTTATTGCGTTTTTCCATTAAGAATTTCTCAGTCACGGAGTCTGGATTTGTGCCCGGTTGATGATGAAAGGCTTGCCTCCTATTACATGGGACTTAAACATAACTGACAATATGCGGGTGTATAACCTTTTGAACGACAGAGCATAAACGCACACGCGTGCCCTCCACGTCATGCCACAATTTCGCCTACCATTTTGTCACATATTGGTGTAGTCTGGCGTACAGCGCACGCGCTTGCATGGTTGGCACGTATATTATTATGTGACAATGGCGTTCAAAGCTTACACCTTTGCCTAACCCTTCGGGAATTACAGGCGTGATGTAAGTTCAATAACATTTCGGGTAATTATCCGCGTTCGATGATCCGATATTTCGTTCCACAAAATTGCAATCGATTCCCAATTAGTATCGGTATTGTACATTCCGTTTTGATGCAACGACGTTCAATCAAAACGATTATTCGATATTCCGGTTCGTCTCTAGTAATCGAGAATGTGCCGTAATTGATTTAGTATCAGGACCGAAATTCCGGTTTTGAAATCGGATAGGTTTGTTGCTTGTTACCGATTTTGTGTGTATAGTTCGGATTTGGAGTATAATTCGATTCTTGAAACTCGATAGCTTTGATCAATCATTTGACGTTTCCTGTAAACAGACTGTTTCTATGTAAAATTCGTATTACTGCAATCTTTTCCAAAAACACTTCAGATTGGTCGTCAGAATCTCTATTTGCGTGAATTGCATTCTTATCGAATTTTTTGATAGACGTAATCGTGACGTCCGGAAGTCTGTGACAAAATATTTATTATCTACAGATTTATAATATACCACACTTTTTTAGTCACGATTTTGACACAGTTTTGATGTTACTCTTTTTGGGTTCACTCTAGCAAGATAAATTAACTAAGAAGGTCGCAAGTGCCAAAACTTGACGGCGCGCGGCGTGACGTATTGAGAATTTTAAAAGCGTCGTATCTTCGTCAATTTTGGTTTACGTAACAAAAGCAAAAATACGGGTCAAATATTTTTTGATACTTAATCTAACTGACGGACTAATTAGATTTTTTCAGGACACGAGCCCATACTATAGATACACTACTGCTTAACCTTTTGGGGACTACAGGCGTGATATTACTTATGCGTGTCAAACTATCTTCACAGTTCTCGCTTTCTTCCCGCATGTAAATTATTCAAAACTTTCACTAGTAAGAGTATTCATGCAGCGAGGTAAGCCTAAGCATGCTAATGACAACAACTAATTAATTAATCAAATCGGATGTAGGTACTATATTTCTATTGGCAGCAAATATCGGTATCGGAATGTATTATATTGTTCGTGAAGATAAGAAAGTTTTATTTTAATTATGATGGATGATTGCATTGCTTTCAGATATGAATTACATTACATTAGTGGCACGGGACTTTCTTTTATAACAGCGGAATTATTGTAAGCGCCAGGATAGACCACGAAATACATTTTCTATTGTATTAAGTGATAATACATACCAAAAGATAATTAAATAATGAATTAAAAAAAAAACATAGACAATGGTGTCGATTCTGTTGTGCACAAACTAAACTTAATTTATGCTATTGCTATCTTTTACTAAAAGGCAGTGCGAGAAAAGGACGGCTATAGCTATGAACTAAATTAGAGATGTCAAACTAGTTTATGCCTTGCGCTTCACCGTGTTTTTAGTCGACATGTTTTTACGTGCACCTGTCATTTGTATGGAAATATTAGTTCAAACTAAATTTGACAGATCTGAATTATGTCCGTCTCTTTCTCGTTTTATTAGGGAAAAAAAGATAGCAATAACCTAAAATAAGTTTAGTTGGTGCACGAAAACGAGAAAGAGACGGACATAATTTAGAGCTGTCAAATTTAGTTTGAACTAATATTTCCATACAAATGACAGGTGCACGTAAAAACATGTCGACTAAAAACACGGTGAAGCGCAAGGCATAAACTAGTTTGACATCTCTAATTTAGTTCATAGCTATAGCCGTCCTTTTCTCGCACTGCCTTTTAGTAAAATAGCAATAGCCTAAATTAAGTTTAGTTTGTGGACAACAGAATTGACACCAATTTAGGTTAAGCTAATATTAAATTTGCTCCTATTGCCTTAATAAACCCAGTTTCAACAAAAATTTTTACGCTTTTGCAATTTGTAGGTCAGTATTAGGTTTTAAACCTTCTTAAATTTTGATGATTGATTGCAACCGTAACAATCATTAATGACTGTGCCCTAGAGTGTAAATGTGGTGATGTTCCACAAACGATGGGGCTCTTAATATTGTGTCCTGCGTGTCCTGTTGTTTGTTCATTCCAGGATCTGATGGACGCTACTGAAGGCGCTAAACTAGTGGCTAAATTTAGATTATCGACACGCTACGAAGTTTACAGAATCAGAATCATACAATTATTATGTGAATCATTCTTTATGGTGATAACAACATAAAAGAGGTTTTTGGATTAAGAAAATATAAATTTATTTAACCCATCCACCTCAATATTAATTATGGTTAAACTAACGGATTAAACCGTCAATTTCATTCACATAAATCTAACGGTACCAGCTAATTTGCTCATACAATAAAACTTTATAAACACGGATTTATTGGACATGATTTACTGTCAATAAAACATTTTCTTTAATTATTTGCAATAAATCCGATGATTGACAGTGGTCAATGACTGTAGGGTTATCGACTCTATCTCCTTCATCATAGGGTTTAATAATATAAGTTGGTGCAATAAGACACAGAGTAGATAGCTATCAGAAGGACCATTCCCGTTCGAAGTGCGATAAGGAATAGAAACACATTTAATTTTTAATCGCAGTTCTAATCGGGCCACTGACGGTCGTGATTTGAGTGAACGCTCTTTTGCAATATCTTTATTTATTGTGACATAAGCTTAGTCATATAATAGAGAAGTTGCGAAATACAAAGTAAACGCAATATTGATATGACTAAACTGTGATGACAAAGCAAAGTGTGTGTGGTGTGTGAGGTCTGAAACTTAAACGCTCCTTTCTATTTTTGCAATGGGAAATGAATGTTGGTATGTAATGTACAGTATTTTCTTCAGTCATAAACAAAATCACTGCCGATCGCATATTTCAATAGTTTTAATACTGCGAAGTGTGTGATTAGCCTATACTGTGAATCAGGGTGTGGGTGAGTCTAGGTCGCTTAGCGGGCGTAGTGCTCCCGATGTTTTGTTGACTGGATTTGTGCACTGCCGGTTGATGGCTCTCTACTACATGGGACTCAAACATAGCTGGCGAAATATGAATGCACTATAACACCTTCCTTCCACTTCCTTCGTGAATACATACGTGATGTGTTATGTTTTCTTTATCTTTGTAATTTTTCATGCTACCGCTTGTTAAGTGGTTAGCTCGCACATTGTATCAACTTGACCTTCTGCACACTACTTATTCCATACACATGAGTCAGCGCCCAGCTTGTTCGGACATGTTCGATGGCCTACTTAATTGCGCACCTGTTAACACCCGCCCGGCTTACAGCTTGTTTATTTGTAAACATGTCCATAGTTACGATGATTTTTATGAACACTTCCATGCTCATACTTTGTTAGTTTGTACTACTTTAATATGAAGATTATGGCCTAGAATATTATAGTATTATAGTTCCATATCATAACATCACGCCAGTCCAAGAAGCGTTGGGCAGAGGTGTAACTACCCATTAGTATATCGTCACTTCGCTTCATGGTTATATACCCTATTAACCGCCCCATTGCATTTACTTAAAGTTTTTTATCAATATTTTTATACAACACAAACTGATGTTTAGTAATATCGACTATATTTATCAAAACAGTGAAAGATTTGGTACATACATATTTTCGTTAAATAACGTTGGCAACTTTCAGAATACACCCTCTAAAATCTTCATACCTTCTGCCTTCGTGCCTTAAAATTCTTCATCATCATCATCATTTCAGCCACCTTTCAGCCAGCACTGCTGGACATAGGCCTTCCCCAAGTGTCGCCACATTGACCGGTCTCGTGCGACTCGCATCCAGCAGCGGATCCCCGCAACCTTTACCAGTTCATTGGTCAAAATTCTTAATTATTTCTCAATATTACATCGCATGATCGCAAAATCTCTCCGTAGACTTATCGAACAAAATGATTAATCCTCATCATGGCTCCTGACTGTCTACAGCTATTCAAAAAACCCACCAATGATAAGACTACGATGATAATACTTATACTACGAATAGATATCTGATAAAACAGATAAGCAGCAGGATACACTTACTGTTCCTGAAGTTGATGAAGTAACTTATGGTAGCAATGACGATACAACAACCCTAACAAAGCAGAACTCTTATCAGGAACCCCAAAACATAAGTAGATAATTCATGCACATATAAACGCATACCTTTTTTCCTCGGGGAATAAGCAGAAACTACAAAACTCTAAATGTCATGCATGATTCTTATAACAGGTACTCTTTTTTTTTTTTCGTCAACGTTTATACACGCACGTTGAGCCGTAAATTCGTCGTCATCTGCCTTACCTTTTCTCAACTGTGTCGAGCTAGGCTTCCAACTTCCAATAAAACCGGATGCAACTGAATACTAGTATTTTGCATGGAATGACTGCCTGTATGTTCTCTATAATCTGTAACCTATTAGATATACAAACTTTCTGTATATGTGTCTATGGTGTAAATTTGAATTTAAGCAAAGTATGTTCTGTAGTACTTTGGTCAGCTGTGATTCCTTGTCACTTCTTAGTGTGCTTTTCTTATATAAAATGATCTCCTGAATATATTTACAACAAGTTATTATCTCCTCGTTTCTTTTATCCTACATTGGTTATGGGCCCAGACACCCAGTCATCCAGACACCCAATCGCCGAGATCGAAAGGGATAAGAATAACGAAGATCCAATGAAAAGTCTGGAGAGGTACGTCAGGAGAGAAAATTTTATCCAGTAAAGTAATTATTTGTGAAAAAGGAGCGACGATGAGCAGTTTATTTAGGATCGAGCCCCTGAACAAGGAAAATTATGACAGCTGGAGAATCCAGGTCCAAGCGATCCTAATTAAAAATGATGGATGGAAATTTACTAGTGGTAAACTACCGAAACCGTCAGAAATAGGAGAAGCTAAGAATTGGGAAGCAGAGGATGAAAAAGCCAAAGCGGATTTAATTTTGTCGATGCGTGGTTCTGAACTTCGACATATTAGGGGCTGTATCACTTCTAGAGAAGTTTGGCTAAAATTGGAGTCTATTTATGCTTCGAAAGGACCTGCTAAGAAGGCCACACTTCTAAAGCGGCTTATGTTACACAAAATGTCGGAAACAGGTGATGTACGAGATCATTTAAATAGTTTTTTCGACGCTGTTGATAAACTGGCAGAAATGAGTATACATATTAACGACGACTTGCTGTCTATAATATTATTATATAGTTTGCCTGAAAAATTTGAAAGCTTTAGATGTGCCATTGAGTCGAGAGACAAGTTGCCGAAGCCAGAGGCATTGAAGATTAAAATATTAGAAGAGCACGAATCCAGAGAGATAAATAGATCTCAAAATGAAGGCGTCATGCATACATATGTGAAAAATGGTTTTAAGAAATTAAATAAAAGCGCAAAAGTTGGAAACAAAACTAACCCAACTACAAGTAGAGAAGGATTTAAATATAAATGTTTTAAATGTCACGAACATGGACATAAAGCATCAGAATGTCCGAACAAAAAGAAGGTACTAAAGGATGTGGCAGTAGCAAATCATGTGGACGTGGACGAAGCACTAATTACTTTTAATGTTTCAGATTTAGAAGTATGTAATGCTGTAAATGCACAAAAAGATGACTGGATTTTTGACAGTGGGTGCACGTCTCACCTTTGTAATGATGCGAGTATGTTCAGGGACACTTTAACTATTATTACCGGAGAACTTAATTTAGCTACGCATGTAAGTACTGAAGTAAAAGGTAAGGGTACTGTAAGGTTGTCGGCATGTAACAAAAACTCGAAGACCGCAATTGAATTACGCGATACACTTTATGTTCCCAACCTAAGAACAAATTTAATATCTGTAGCCAAGTTAACCAACGATGGTTGTGATGTCACATTTAAACACAGTGTAGCAAATGTGATTGACAAAAACGGCAACATTAAATTGAGTGCCCATCGCAAAGGGAACTTGTATTGTTTAAATAGGTCTGAATATTCATTTAGTTTAAGTAATGCAAATGTCGACATACGTAGTTGGCATGAACGCTTAGGACATTTAAATGGTAAGGATGTCGATAAACTTTTAACTAAATTGGGTTTCAAAAATGACACAACCAAAGTACAGAGCTTACTTGATTGCGATATATGTGCTAAAGGAAAAATGACCGCGTTACCTTTTTCTAATTCCGGGAGTCCTTGCGCTGAAAAACTTAAAATAATTCATTCTGACATTGTAGGTCCGATGAGATGTGAGTCTGTAAGAGGTGCGAAATATTTTATTACTTTTATTGATGATTGTACACGTTGGTGTGAGGTATATTTTCTAAGTACGAAAAGTAAAGCTTTAGAAGCTTTCAAGGTGTACAAAAGTCAAGTTGAGAATCTTACTGGATTAAAAATCAAATATCTTCAAAGCGACAATGGAGGTGAATATTGTAACGCTGAGTTCGACGAATATTTGAAACAAGCTGGAATAATGCGAAGACTGACAGTTGCTCGGACACCGCAACAAAATGGAATATCTGAGAGAATGAATCGGACTCTAGTAGAAATGGCTAGGTGTATGTTGCTAAGTTCAGATCTTTCCGCAGGTTTTTGGGCAGATGCAGTGGATACCGCGTGTTATATCAGGAATCGTTGTCCTACAAGCAGTCTACATGGTGATATTCCTTATGAAAGATGGCTAGAGAAACCAGTGAAGATTTATTACCTTCGAAAATTTGGAACCAAGGTACATATTTTAAATAAAGACCCAAATAAGGATAAGTTCACAGCAAGAGGAATTTCTGGTATCTTTGTTGGATATCCAAAGAATGCGAGAGGATATAGAGTATGGATTCCAGAGCGAAGAAAATTCATGGTTGCAAGAGACGTGAGATTTCACGAAAATGATTATTCATGTCACGAGATCTCGACACAAGAGCCAGGATCGTCGAATGTTAAAGAAGATACGGATATAGAATTCATTGAAATCGAATTTTCAAAGTGTACTCCACCGGAAGAACATGATAATCAAATAGAACAAGTAGACGATGAGATTTGGAGCGAATGTCAAGAATACTCTGTAGAATCGAGAGGATGCGAACAGAATGCTGAGACAAATCCTTCAAATATTGATCATCATCTAGTAGAATCAAGAACGCTTGGAACGCGTGGACAAATTGATCAACAAAGGATGATGAAAAGAGCTCCTGGTAGACCCAAATTATTACGCACAGGTAGTGCAGGCCGTCCAAGGAAAATCTATCGAATGACCGAAGTTGAACAACCAATAAATCTTACTGATTCAAATGATGCTGCAGATTTTGTTGGTTCAGCTGAAATGAGTTTGAAAAATGCTCTGAAATGTGATGATAAACCAGAGTGGGAAGAAGCTATACTATCTGAAATTAGGAGTCTAGTTCAAAAAGGGACATGGGATATCGTTAGAAGACCGAAAAACAGAAACATCATTGGTTGTCGTTACGTTTTAACGACAAAACAGAATATCGACAAGACTTTTAAGAAGAAAGCTAGGCTTGTGGCTCAAGGTTTTAGCCAGCGATATGGGGTTGATTACGAGAAAACGTTTGCGCCTGTAGCTAGACTGGACACCGTCAGATTATTAATGGCTCTCGCTGTTGAATTGGACTTGGAAATTCACCAATTAGATATTAATACTGCTTACTTAAATGGTTCATTAGATGAAGAGATTTACATGGAAATTCCAGAACTATTAAGAGAGAGTTTAATTAAGCTTATGAATCGTGAGGGAGAAGATCCTATCGTTAGAAAGCACGCGCAGGACATGCTTAGTAAATTGGATAATGGTTGCGATTCATGCTTATTGCGGAAATCATTGTATGGTTTGAAGCAAGCTGGACGTCAATGGAATCTCAGGCTGAACAAGAAACTCACTGAAATGGGATTGAAGCAGAGTCTGAACGAACCATGCCTTTATTTTAAGCAAAATGGGAATACTTTCTTATTTGTATTAATATATGTCGACGATATTTTAATTGGGAGCCAAGAAAGAGGTTTAATCATCGATTTTAAAAATGAGCTGTCAAAGGAGTTCGACTTGAAAGATTATGGTCAGGCGAAATATATTTTAGGAATAGACATTATAAGAAATGACAATGTCATTATATTGTCACAAGAAAATTACATTAAAAAATTATTAAAACAATTTAATATGGAAAAATGTAATAAATGTGCAACACCTATGGAAATTAATTCGAAAGTAAAAACCGAAGAAAATTGTGATTCAGAAAATGACGAAATATGGCCTTATCGAGAACTAATAGGTTGCTTAAATTATCTGAGCAACGCAACTAGGCCCGATATTGCAAATGCGGTGAGTAAACTAAGCCAAAAATTAACGAAACCGGAAATATGCGACTGGAAATCAGCGAAACGTTTATTACGTTACCTTAAAGGGACAATGCGACACAGTCTTGTATACAAGAGAACTGGTTATTGTGTTCAAGGGTTTTCGGATGCTGATTGGGCTAATTGTGTGTTAGATAGGCGATCATATTCTGGATATGCTTTCATTTTAGGTGGTGCGAGTATATCGTGGCAATCAAGGAAACAACGTAGCGTGGCTACATCGACTTGTGAGGCTGAATACGTAAGTCTATCTGAATGTATGAAAGAAGCAGTTTATTTGAATAGTCTTATGAGGGAGCTAGGAATTGTGAGGTACACTCGAGTAGTTGTTCATGCCGATAATCAAGGAGCAATATGTTTGGCTCAAGACCCAATGTTTCACGCACGCAGTAAACATATTGATATAAAGCATCATTATATTAGGGAAGTGCTACGAGATAACAAAGACATCAAACTGAGACATGTACCCACTGAATCCATGATAGCTGACGTTCTCACTAAACCATTGTGTAGTGTCAAGCACTACAAGTGCATTACTGGTTTAGGTGTTAAAGATTATTGATTTGGATATATTTTAGTGTTTTTTAAATTAAAATTTATGAGGGTGTATTAGATATACAAACTTTCTGTATATGTGTCTATGGTGTAAATTTGAATTTAAGCAAAGTATGTTCTGTAGTACTTTGGTCAGCTGTGATTCCTTGTCACTTCTTAGTGTGCTTTTCTTATATAAAATGATCTCCTGAATATATTTACAACAAGTTATTATCTCCTCGTTTCTTTTATCCTACATAACCTAGCTAAAACACGATATCCGTTGAAAAGATAAGTGGTCAAACTTTAACGCTTCTGACTCGTGATGATTGTCAAAGATCTACAATTGACAGCCGGTAAAAACGCGCGTGCCCGAAAAGTACATAACAAAATCAAATATTTTCTTGGAAAATGTACCAAATAAACTAGAACTACCTCTAAAGCACTAACGGTACTTACGTAATACAAACATTCTGGGTCTACAACACAATGCATCATTTGCATTGCACCGTATGACCGCGCATATCGATGCCAGACGCACACGCGCGGGCCTCCTGCCAAAATATGGCCGGACACTTAAATTTTTACCAGAACTGCTTGGCAACCAAAGCGTTTGTGTATTTTTTTACTGATATTATTAATCATTGTTATTGTTTTGAGAATGCAGTCGTTCAAACAGGCCAGCTTCTATTAAAATAATAAAATGTAAGTCACACAAACCACTTTGGGTAAAGAGACTCCTTGAGTGCGTATATCCTCTGAAGTCGTATATGTCCATATTTTTTTACAATAACTAGTCTCCTCTCATGCATGGGATAACATGCATTATCCATAGAAATAAAAAATATAGGCAGGAATAAATAAAGAAAAATAAGAAATAAAAATAAGACTATAACTTATGCCGGCGACTTCGCCAGCTTCAAGTTCGGTAACTCTCCCTCGGGATTATACTACTGGGATAAAAAGTTTCGTATATGTTAATCCAGGTTATAAACTATCGGGCCTGTGGACGGTCGGCTATGGGCTAGCTCGCCGTCCGTCCGTCTCATGACGACAGGCCGTGTCGACGGCGCGTACGTGTTCCACGCGCGCCTCAAAGAGAGTCAGCAAAAGGAAGGGGTCCGTAAGGACCGATCGCTGCCGGGGTTGCGGGACTGTTCGAAAGAGATACCGTGGCCCCGCAACAAAAAGGGCGATGAAAGAACATGGATGGGTTTTAGTCAGTAAAAGTCTGACACACTGAACTAACCATGTGCCGAATTTCATCCAAATCCGTTCAGTAGTTTTCGCCTGAAAGAGTAACAAACATCCATCCATCGTCACAAACTTTCGCATTTATAATATTAGTAATGAAAGAAGTAAGATTGAAAGCTGCCAATGCAACGGGCGACAGATCAAGTTACATCAAGAAAATTAACATGAGTAAACACTCAAACATCTTAACACTAACAAAACCTGTCTTAAAGTTCAGTAGTATTAGTATTGCATGTTCAAGTGTGAAGTATTCACAGTATCAGATAACGAACAGATTTAATCTAACAGATAGGCACCTGTTTCCGAGCTCGAGTAACCGTTTAGGCAGTTTAGACAAGTTTGTGAATATGCTGCTAGCTGTATTAAGGCGGTTTGATAGCCTACAGGTACAGACGACATGACACGACGACGAGCTACTACAAACTGTCAAAGGCACACATATAGATTATGACCTAACTTAGGACAAAGGATACTTTTAATCCCGGTAATATGTTCCCGTTATCAAACTTCCATGGGCGAAGCCGCAGGCACACGCTGGTTATGAAGTAAATAATGTAGCTTAACAGCGGTTATCGCAATTACTAATTCGCTAAGGGTAGAGATAATGGTCATAAAGTCATTAGAAGGGACGTATTCCTAGAGGGTCATAAGAAGTTATGATGATTACTTGATGGGAATCAGTAACTACCAGAGACGATGAGTCAATGTTTCAGAAGAAAAGCTTCTAGATGGGTCTACGAACATTAAGAAAATATTGTATAAGTACCTAGTTGTAACAAACGGTATTCTCAAAAGGTAACTTCCACTACTAATCAAATAAATATACAAAAACCAATAAATTCTTACGCGAAAGCTGGTAAATAAATTAACTTACAAAAAACTTAACAAGAATAATGAAAGAACATGGAAAAATATGGCACAAAATAAAACTTGTGTTCAATTTAAAAAATCCGAAGCTAAGCCCAGCTTAAAATACAGACTACCTTTAGCCAATGCAAACGCGAGGCGCAAAGAAAATTATAAAATGAGAAAAATGAAGACGAGTTAAGCTCAGGCTAAAAGCTAATATTGTAAAAACAGAATTTTATTATTTTAAAGTAGATAGGAGTTAGGGTGAACATAGGATAGAATAGTTTCCCACCCGCACGCAAAATACGCGCTTTGACGTGGAGTTGCGGACACCAGCCCGTTATACAATACAATACAATACAATAGGGTGAACATAGTGCAGGAGTCGAGTTTTACTTTGCGAAAGTAAAACGGATGCATATATATTAACTTTGGGAAATCCTATGGGTAAGCTCATGAGTGAATAACATTTACGTTATTTACAAGATAGCGTCGATTTTGAGAAGCCTATAGTTAGTTGTAGCGTATCTGCCACTAAAAGTTTCAACCATCAGCTGCAAGTCTTAAGTGTAGTTAACAAAGAAAGAGTGACACTGTCAGCCCTAAAATATTCTCAGTGTTTTGTTGCCCCCGTCGTTTAAAACCATAATCCACAATTCCAATCAACCAAAACCCGAATCTAGGCTTCCCAATATCCAGTACATGTCCATGGGAAGTTGTAATTATAGCAACAAGGCCTGTCCAGGGGTGACCAGCCCTCCCCTTCGCATCCCTCCTTCACCCCCGCACGCATCGATTGGCGGCTTTCGGCGCATGCAAATGCACAATGCCCCTTGCATTCAGAAGAGGCGGTGCGGGTAGTTAGGGACACGTTAGGTTAGGGTTGGCGAGGATCGAACTGTAGATTTTGAAAATATTTTATTTATAGGAGTTTCTGACATTAAAATTGACAACTACGCGCTCTGCTTTATCTTTATAGTGTTTAATTTGAAAGAGTCGGTCTCAGTGATAGCCAAGTGGTGTGACCGTCGGACAGTCAAGTCATAGGCCTCGCCGCCTCATAGTTCGAACCCAAGACATGCACCTCAGATTTTTTGGATTTATGTGCGTATTGCATCATATTCATATCTTTATTATCACTCGCTTCGGTGAAGGAAAAACATCGTAAGCAAACCAGCATGCTTGAGAGATATTTCTCTCTTTATTTCTCGGCATGTAAAGCCAAGTCAGAGGCCCATGGGTGGCATAAAAACTCTAGACACCAGGTTAGGCACTAACCGCACTTGGCACTGGCTTTTTGCATCCCTGGTAGCAAATGTGTGAAACTAGTTAGTTTGACAACTTTTAGTACAGCTTTAAATATCATTTCATACGTTTTTCCTTCTATTAGCTCTTAATTCAGTCCCTTGACGAGAAATACGGTATCATTTTCAGCTTTCTATAGGTTGCCAACCCTCAGTTCAGGTTGCTCACTTTTGTTTCCTATGTCTGGGTCCGTGGTTGATTTTCTTTTGTTAGGGTTTTGCTTGTCTAATCAATGTTTCCCTAATCAGTGTTATCTCGTACTATTTTTGGAGCTTGGTGGTGTTTTTAAATTATTAATTTCTTTAGTTTCGTCTGCTACCGTTGTAGGTTCTCTTTGACAGAATATTTTTATCTCTGTTTCGTGTTTTTCAAGCCTGCTTGGCTAGTTTATTCACAGTTTCCTTTAATATTAACGTTGCTTTTTGTAATGCATTAGGTATTTCTGTTTAATCTATCTTATTGGCGTTTTCTCTTTTATAAACTAATCCTATTATTTTAAGTTAGTATTAGATCTATTTTCTCAAGATGCACCTATATTTAATTAAATACCGAGTTTCCACCGTGCCTCGGAAAACACGTTAAGCTGTTGGTCCCGGGTGTCATTTGTAGATCTTTGACAGTCGTAACAGGTAGTCCGTGTCTGAAAGTCTGACAACCAGTCTTACCAAGGGGTACCGTATTATCCAGTACTGACTGTTTTGTGGAGGACACATATGCAGTCGCTCCATATAGAATACCTACTGTTATTCAGCTACATCCGGTTAGACAGGAATCCAACCCCAACATAGTTGGGAAAAGAATCTGCCTTTTCCCAACTATGTTGGGGTCGGATGACGCTGATGATTTAAATATATTTGAACCTAATGCTTTAGCGACAAAGTTGAAAATCTATTAAAGAAACACTTACATCCGTTTTGCCGTTTAGATGGAAAAAGTTAAAACACAGGCAAAGAGACAGAGTTACTTGCGCATTCATAGTATCAGTATGAATTTCTCAGATTCGTGATTTATATAAACAAAGAAAAACCACGTTCTCGTAATTTATCGATTCATTTGCTGTTTTGTTGTTAACAAAAAAGCATAGCAGCTGATTGACATGTGAGGTCATTCTGGTCGTAGATCTTCCTCACAGTTAGTTAAGTCTTGAAGGTGAGACGATTCTGTTAATTCTTGGAATTAGTATTAAAAGCTTGTTTATATAAAAAGTCAGTTAGCCGTAACTGTAGGAGTTTGTTCTTTTGTGTTAATCCTATAAATAAAACGTCTGTACTGTTGTTACTGAGAAATATTTCCTCAATGATCATCATCGTGATTGATAGCTGTAGTATTCTTAATATCCTTATTCATAGTGATGCGATGTCGTTATACAGTTACTGTATCTGGATTCTGGGACTGCAGTACCTATAATCATAAAATCTGCCAAGCATTTCCCAACTATGTTGGGGTTGGCTTGCAATATAACTGGATGCAGCTGAATACCAGTATTTTCCATGGAGCGACTGTCTAGCTGACCTCCACAGCCCAGTCAGTACTGGGTAATACGATACTCCTTAGTAAGACTGTTTGTTTTGGGCCACTGATGGCCACTGCAACGACTGTCAAAAATTTAGAAATGACAGCTGGGACCAACGGCTTAACGAAAGAGCTCTGCAGGTAGTGCAGAGCAGATAATATTCCTTAGAATTCTCTCCATCTCTTTCTCTTCTCCACTGTAGCCCTAGGTTTTGTTATTCCACCGCTAGAACTACTAAACCCTACCCAAGGCCTAAGTATCTCGTATCATGACTTCTTGGAATCTTAAATTAATCTGAACAAAATATTTTGTTGATCCGTTAGTATCAATTCATAGATCCGTTCACCTGTTTATCTTTCCTAGAAACATGTAAGGAGTCAATTGATAAAAACAAAAAAATGCTTTGTCAATGAATCAATATTATTTTCGATTAACACTGTTTTAAGCTTTCATGGTTTAAAACTAAACTTATATTGTCACTTACAGGATATCTTCATATCCCGTAAGTGACAATATAAGTTTATTTTCGACTGTTCAATACTTTTTCACTTCCGTTTTTCGCCGATAGCTCATTGTCTACAAACAAAGCATTGGCTACGCAATGCGGCAGATAAATATGAATAAATGCATGAAAATGGTTGTGTCAGAATTGTAACGGTGCAGCGCTGCGATAAAACCGACAAGAAACTGCTATCAGTTATAATTAATTAATAACATCAGAAAAAATATGACCCACTATACAGTACATGTTTATTGTGTTCCCTCTCATAGAGAGGAGGCCTGTGTCCCAGCAGTGGGAACATTAATAGGCTGGTGATGATACAGTACGTGAAAAATGAAGTAATTGCATTTCACCTGAAATTGACTCAACCATAATTATTATCCTTATGTACTCCAATTTGTTTGGAATGTTGCTCGTTCATACCCATTCCCATTAGCCGTTATCTCAGTGTTCACACCTTTTGAAGCCGAGGAACCATCACCATCTACATTCATCTTTACTTTGGTCTGCCGGTTGCACTTACTATAAGTTCGTGAATCAGGCGTTACTTTGCGGAAAGCCAGGGCATTAAATGTTATGCAAGTTATTTAGTTTTAATTCCGCGAAAAAGATCCAGGCCTGGATGCAGGATGCAGCACCGCTCTCCGGCCTGCAAAAATATGCACATGCAGGAAAAGCAATAATAATTATCGAACCTTGCACCCAACACCTATATTGCACCTATAATTATTAGATTGAAAAGCTACATGTTTTGCATCCCTCACGATCAGAAGGTCTAAGTAGCAAAATGTCCAACAGCGCGAAACGTCTAATGAGCAGTAAGTCTAATTAGCAAAATGTCCATGTAGCAAAACGCCCAACTATCAGATGGTATGTATAGTAGAACGTCTATTTAGCAAAAAGTCAGATTCTCAAAATGTCTGTAACATTGAATGCACTTACTTTATCTAATCTTACTTGTAAAAATCTTCTATAATCAGTCTAACAATATAGTAATAATCTCCAAACCCTGAAACACTCACTAAATTTGCTTCAAGATTTCGCTCCCGTTTGATGCAAGCCGGATAAGGTTGCCTCTTAACACACGAAATGCCGGCTCTAAGTTCCGTTAGCTTCATAACAATGTCTTGGTAATGTAGGAGGAGGGAAACTTAGCTGGAACATGAAGTAGAAGGCAAAGCTTAGGAAGAGGCAAAAGGCACTGCAGGATAACTTAGAAATCATGCAGAATAATAATAATTTATTGTTTAAGATATTACAATCAATGCATTGATTCCTGAAACTCGCACTTAGGATTCCCTGTGACGAGAATGTGACTATAGTTTTTGACTTTGGTCTGAGATCGACCAAATAGACTCGACTTATCCTCATCAAGATCCTGTCGCATCCTGGTACGTAGGACCCTGGTCAGGACGTACTACATACATGGTGTCAAACAGTTGTGGGTCTTGAATGGGATACGGGTTCCTCTTTAAAAAGGATAGTGGAATTAATTTTCCTGATGAGATTTCGTTTCCGAAAATCTATACGAATTCATCATGTGCCTAGCCTTTTCCCAATTCCATATGTTGGGACGCCTTTTTTTTTTAATTACTACAAGTTCACAAAACGTTATTATTTTTAACCCTTGGCCTAAAAGAGGTTTGATCATCATGATGGGTCATTTCGAAAACTTAGGATTTTGTTGTCACTCAGAAAATGGAAGCTAAAAAAAATTGCGTTTTTGGTGACTTCTGTCACTTTTCCCTATTTTGCGATGTTAGTGGGCATTCTGCCATCTTTTTGGATTGTGAGTAAAGTGTATAAACCACCCTTGGTTTATTAAAGGGCACGGATGCCTTGCGGTCAATTTGATTCGAACCAATCGAGGGTCGGATCGCGTCCTCTGATCGGAATCGAAGCGATATGAAATTGCTCGAATATTTGTATCGTGTTCCATGAAATTCTGTTTGGGTTTGTAGGAATTGAGAACTTTTGGGGATGTTTCGGAGTTTATGCTTTAGCTGATTGTACACAAATCCGAGAAACTTATATCTAGTATTTGGTAAGGGTTAATTTACTAATTGATTCGGTAATAAAGGTCAATGACACCGTAAACAAAGATTTTGAGCACCGAAGTTAGTTACTCTTGAATTTAAAAATATGATGAACTAGCTTATGCCTGCGGCTTCACCCGCGTGGAGTTCGATAATTGTCCCACGGGATCCTACCGGAATACAAAGTCCTACTCAATACTTTATTGCATTCCACATGTAAGTATTTTTAGGTGGTCCTAAAAATCCTATGTGTTAATCCTGTTTATAAACTATCTACTTCTGTTTGCTAAATTTCATCCAAGTCCATTCTGTAGTTTTTGCGTGAAAGATTAACAAACTTCCAAACATCCATACATGCTCACAAACTTTCGCATTTATAATATTTGTAGGATTATGATGAATTGATAATTATGGCTAGAAAAAAGATGACTACTGCAATAGTACAATCTCAAATACATAAAAAAGATGACTACTGCAATAGTACAATCTCAAATACATAAAAAAGATGACTACTGCAATAGTACAATCTCAAATACATAAAAAAGATGACTACTGCAATAGTACAATCTCAAATACATAAAAAAGATGACTACTGCAATAGTACAATCTCAAATACATAAAAAAGATGACTACTGCAATAGTACAATCCCAAATACATAAAAAAGATGACTACTGCAATAGTACAATCCCAAATACATAAATTCGGATGAGAGCAGCAAAATGATGAGGTACTGGCGGTCTAAAATGGCCGCTTTAGCAGAATCTGAATCAGCTATGACTCACGTTAAAAATTTAAAATTCTTAAAATGTACTTTATAGTTGTTGCCATAAAGTCCATTTTAAGAATTTTAAATTTTTAACATGATTCATATTACGACTCTGCTAAAGCGGCCGATTTAGACCCCCAGGAATCATAAATGAGGATCTCTATGTTATTGAATCGGCAATTCGGCATAGATAACACTATTGCGTGCATACATTAGACTAAATTAGGAGCAATACTAGCCATCTACATAATGCCAGATCCAGGACAGCTAGATAATAGACAATTAGATACTGCGACTGATTGAAACGGTCTTTGTGCGGAATTGATTGGTTTCATTGATTAACTGAAGACTCCTTTGATTAAATGCGTTTTGTTAATTAGGATAACTGATTGACTTGTAGGACCGTACATTTCATTGACCTTATAATCTGTATCTCTTCAAAGTTCGAGTGAATCGGTTTCTTCTAGGCAAGCGTGATCCTTCCTAGGCCGCATCATCGCTTCATATCAGGCGAGTTGCGGCCAAACGCAAACAGACCTAGTTAAAAAAAAAAGATGTCGGCAAAAAATATATCTCATCTTTGAATGTCTCTATTGTTGAATCATACAGATATGTTTAATTTTGGTTGGCAAGAAAGGTTCTTTCCAACCTTTGGCAATAAAACAATTATTAGAATCCAGTCTTTTATTACATATTTTCTAATGTGGCGGAGCTTTTTTCGCTGGATTTGATGTTTTAGAGACGTTAAGCGACGAATCGGTAAAATTAATTTGTGTTGCAGCCCACAAGCGTCGAATACATCTTCACAACTTGTGAAAAATCTGTTTGTTTTACAACACATACCACACAAAAAGCTCTCCACCTTTTCGGCAGATAGAAGAACACAATCTAGAATTCATTTCATCTAATCCATTTCGTTCCTCTTTTGTTTTACCTCATTCTGCCTTACTTTTAATAAAACACGAGGCACATGATACATACAGTCATGAGCACCAATATGTGAACACTAAGCGAAATTCAAAAGCGAAAGTCTCTTGTAATAATTTTATTGCTACTTTGGTAGCAAGGTATCTCACCTTGGTAAGACTGGTTGTCAGACGTTCGGGCCATTGATTAGCTGTAATGACTGTCAAAGATATATAAATGACAGCCGGGACCAACGGCTTAACGTGCTTTTCGATGCACGGAGGAAACTCGGTATGTAATGGGTGGTCACCCATTAAAATATCAACCTAAGCTTATTATTAAGTCACTGACTAAAAAAAACTAAAACATAAAAATGTTAACCTCAAAAACATTAGGACAGCAACAATGTATTTTGAATATCAGCATTATTTCCAGCGTACAGCGAGGTAGTTCCATTAAATTCCTGCAGCGTGCAGTTGAATATGCAAGCTTACTGTGTAGAGTGTACATATTAGTGCTTTTGACTGTACAGTCGTGGTCTTTTCCGCCTGATCAGTTTTTTTTTTTTTCGCCTAAATCATGCGGATGCGGCTGAGTCACGCCCCCTTAAAGTTTAGGCCTATAAGGAAAGCGTCAACTTTGGCGCGCAAACTATAACAATAACTCTCGTTTGGCATGCGTCGTCACTGTCGTCAGTGCGCTCAGCCAATCGATATCTTTTCATTCATAATTTCTATACAAAGGCAACGAGGCGGGGCTAGAGACCGTTTCTATGTTGTAAGTGCAAGCAAAAATTAGCTTAGTGGTGATCAGGCGGGATTGTCCTCGATAGTACACACGTATTTTCGCTAAGCCAGCATGTTTCTTCCCGCATAAGTATAACATACGCAACACGCAAGTAATCCTCTTATGCTGTAATTCGCTACGAAATAAAACAACGGTATGTTGGGGTAACTCTTAGTAAAGTTTCGGGAGAATGAGAGATACTTTTCTTTGTCTTTAGGTTGGTACGTATCCTATTTGGTTTTATTGTGTTTCTTGTTTACGCTAAATAATAACAGCCGCTCGGGTCGATCTTTAGGTTAAGCTATGCTTGCCTAGGTTGGTCTGTAGATGGGTGACCCATTACATACCGAGTTTCCTCCTCACCTCGGAAAACACGTTAAGCTGTTAATCCCGGCTGTCATTTTGTAGATCTATGACAGTTGTTACAAGAAGTCAGTGGCCCGAAAGTTTGACAACCAGTTTTATCAAGGGGTATCGTATTACCCAGTACTAACTGGGTTGTGGAGGTCAGATAGGCAGTCGCTCCACGTAAAATACTGGTATTTAGCTGCATCCGGTTAGTCTGGAAGCAGACCCCAACATCATTGGGAAAAGACACAGATAATAAATAATATAATAGAAAAGACTAGGCTGATGATAATGAGGGTCTGTAGATACAAATTATTTAATCGATCTGATACTGTAACTTTTGTGTTATAGGTGGGTAGTTCTTCAAAAAGTATTCTCCGCATAACTTTCGTGGCGAATTTTTTTTTTTTAGAGTAATCTTCAATTTAACGGACACACTTGAGACGCTCTAAAACAATACATGGATTTTTTATTATATGTAAATCGGTGCATAAACTACAGAGATATTCTTTTTTGAAATTTTGGTGCCCACGAAAGTTACGAAACTTCATAAGCAAGAGGGATACAATTGGCAAAACAGCCCAGTTTGGGATGGGATAAACTGTTAAATTGGCTACGAGAAAACATACAAATAGAAACACATTCAACGAGTCGTTACAAGAAAAAAATTGAAACACATGCATTTATATACTTATACAATTAAATAACACCTTTCTTTTGAGCTTCACGACATTCGAGTAAGCGCATCTCCGGCTCACAAAAAATCTATAGTTATTATTTAGTGGAGATCTAAAGCTTTTGTGGTGCGCTAGCTGACTTTCGTGGACAAATAACCACGAAAGTTATGTCACGAAAGTTATGAAAATTTAACATTTTTGTGAATTACGATTAAAGTTACATGTAAATTAACAAAGTACTTGGAAATAATCTCGAAGATCTATCTTATTCCTTAATTCAAAATCATTTGGAAAATTATAAACCATTATCCTTCAAAATATACGCATGAAAGTTTCTTGACCAGGGCTACCTGAAAATATTCAAAGAATAACTTGCCTCGTATTTATATTGTTTAGAAGCGAAGAACGTAAATGTATCACACACTGACGCCGGGATACTACAGAGTACCCGTGCAGTAAAACGTGTAGCGACAAGTTGGCGCTTTTGGAAGAGAGGTGCAGTTTTGTTGCGCGCTCGCGAATCTAGCAAAATCCTGTGACAGAGACATAATGTATATTAAGTATTGTAATATAAGAGATACAATTAATGTGCTACACTATTTATGAGGCATAGTTAAACACTAATAATTTGATCTTATAACATTATTATAAATAATTTTAGGTGTTAATTATTGAAATTATACACTTAAATAAGTAAAGAGTAATTTGTATTTGGTCCGAGGGCGGAATGTTCAATAGGTTAGGAATTATGACCGTGTGACCGCGTTTTGAGACACATTGAAGAATCACCCAGGTAATTATTTATTAGGTACTCGGAGCATCAACTTTGCACGTATTATTCCCTTTTTGTCTGTAACTGTTACTATTACCCTATATCATCCCACAGCTGGGCAAAGGCCTCTTCCCATGACTTCCAAATTCTTCGATCCATGCAGCCAATGTGGACCACTGATCGTTGGTTTTGTCCAGCTCGCCCGCCATCTCCTGCGAGGTCTACCGCGTCGCCTTCTGGCTGTATCAGGGCTCCACGTCGTGGTTACTTTGGCCCACAGCTCGTCGGGTATACGGCAGACATGGCCAGCCCAGTCCCACTTTAGCTTAGCGGCTTTTTGAGCAACGTCAGTGATTTGTGTTTTGGAGCGCAGTGTGGTGTTGCGTACTTGGCCGGTAAGTTTGACGCCTAGGATACTGCGCTCCATTGCACGTTGGCAAACCTTAAGTTTGGACTTTTGAATGTTTGTCACAGTACCATTGAGTTAAATAACATATATATCTAGGCACAGTACATACAAAACCGTTAAATAAATAAAATAAGGAGCATTTCTCTTTTCTGCCTTTGAGCGATTCTGATGCAAAAGTCTAGCAAAGTACTGAAGCACATTTTATTTTTTCATCATTTAAAAAAAATGCCAGACTGTTATAAACTTGGACTTCCTGGTTAATACACTCTATTCCGGGTTCAATTGATTCACCCAAACTGGTGGACACATTAAAATTGACGGAAAATTACGAAAATCAACCATTCCCTCGTCTTTTTTCGGTAAAAATACAATTTATTTTCCCAGATTTTTTTCCCCGTTATGAAAAGCCGGACCTCTATAATAACGCTTCTCTATGTACAAAGGAACCCAATATTTCCTAAGTACACTATTTGTGCCCTTGGATAAAATGGCGACCGTGTCGGCACCATATTGCCGTCTTTTGTCAAACCCTTGACCAAAGCCTGACCAATTCTGTAAAGCTGTAACTATTTGGTATTTTGTTATAAATATTTTTCCTTTGCAAGTTTCGGGTTAAGGCCGGCCATTTTGTTTTTTGTGGGTCAAGAAACAAAAGGCTGCGTTTCCTTTTATTGTTTGGTAATAGGTATACTGCCTGCTTTTGTGTTAAACTCCTTTGTTAAATTGAATTGTTATTTTATTGCGATTGTGTTGTGTGTCAAAAAACTTGACAAATCAATAACACTGGCAAGATTTGCCAGTGTTATTGATTTGTCAAGTTTGCAGAACCGAATAAACGTTATTTAATGAAAACTGTTGTTCTAGAACTTTTCACCAAAATTTAATAGAGCCATGTCGATAAAAACATGCCCTGGAATACTTCTTGGGAATTATCTTACTTTTCGTAGTAGGTTAAAATGAGCAAAATTCTTTAAAAAAAAAACGGAAAATGCACTTCACCTTCCAATCTACAGAAATATTTACTTTTTCTGGAACTTCATCGAAAATATTTTGTCGTTGCTTCCTTTACATATTTCTAACATAAAACTACACCCTTTTTGGCCGCCGTACTCCTAAAATAGAACAACAGAACTGTCATTAAAATTCGTTTAGTAGAGTGAAGCTCCCACTGAGAGTAAAAAAAACTTCCTTCCCTTGTATGGTTCTAAAATAACTTGAAAGAGCCCATATGTTTTATTTATATAGTAAAATACAATATTGTATAGTCAGCAACATACGTATATTAATAATCCGTATTATATTGCTGAGTTACTGATAATATTTTGTAAAATTCAAAGTCCTCAAAAGTGTGAAATGTAAAGAGTCAAGTAGTGATTGGACTCTTTACATTTCACTGACCGAATATATTCGATAAAAATACTTTTAGTAAAAATGTCATATCATTGTAAATCTCTCTAAATATTTACTTACAACATGTAATAGGGTAGATGACACACCAATCAATTGAGATACTTTTTAAGAGCTGTCAAAACGCGGTTCTCTCATAGATTTTGTATGGCAATAGTCAACTGTGACGTCACTGTTTATTCAACTCAATGACTCAACTATTTATTGATTTCAAAGCAACTAAAAATCGAATTTGGCAATTAATTGAAAATAAATCGGGTTTTCGGGCCAAAATAAAGGGTTTTTTTAGGGATAGGTGTCTGGGAATTATTGTTTTATGGTGTCATCTACCCTATTATGTCATTGATAGCACTTCAACTACCAGTCGACCAAATTAAAATGGCGGATATGAGAGTTAAATAAACATGATCATCATCATCTGCCTAGCCTTTCCCCAACTATGTTGGGGTCGGCTTCCAGCCTAAGCAGGAGGCTCTCGCTTGGCAGCTGGATGAAGAGCTTGATTCAGAAAGCAGTACTTCTGGACACGGCGCGTATTGTTGGGAGGTTTTTCCCTCAAGAGCCCTGACCACCGGCAGCTCGGACCCTGTTCCCAGCGCTGGTGGGTTACTACTTATAGAAATAAACATACATTAGAAAAATAATAAATCCGTAAAGACTATCATAACTTTAAATACAAAGCATTTTCCTTTTACCTCGCTAAATGAATATGGACTAGTTTCACCAATAAAACTGAACGCGATCGCCGATCAGTAAAGTAACAGCGTTCAGCTTTTGGGGTCTTCGCAGCATGTCTTCTTCTCCCATACTTCTCTATTACTCGTCATCTCATCAGACACCTCCTTTCGTGCCATATCATCCTTAACACAGTCCATCCATCGTTTCTCTGGTCGTCATCTACTCATATACCCATCAATTTTCATACTCTAAACTTTCCTCAGGATATTTTCCTCATTTTTTCGCATCACATGCCTCTGCCGCTATAAGATGGTAACCTCACTAAAAAAGCTATGAAAGTAGACTGCATGCATGGATGTTGTAAGTACGTATGTAGATTTAGAAGTGTGTTATCATCCTCATGAATAATAATGTGTGTACCAAGCAGAGCGCTGCGAAACGTTTACAAAGTTAATGGACTGCGAAAAGGAGATTTTTACGCGAAGAATTAATTTTACATGTTTGTGGAAATGATTTAACGGTGTATAAACATGCAGTGTGTGTGTAAGGCTGGGGGCAATTCGGAGCGGAAAACTTTGATTGTTTCTTTCTCCTGTAGAATAAAACCCAAGAAATACTTGGTACTTTCGGAACATTTTACCTTGCTACGGTTCGTCCTGCTTATAGTTTTTACTATCTTTAGGTTATCCTTAGGGTTTTTGGTCCAAAACCTTTGTATCTAGATCTTGTTACGCCGTTTCTAATCGGGTTTGAAATGGATCTACCATGATTTTATGGTAAACTTGAAATAGCAAACCTACTTTAATCTGATGACCTGAACATACATCAATACGTAATCATCATCATCAATGGCAACCTTGTTCCACCCAGTGTGGAGTATAGACCTCCCTTCTGTGACATGCTACCCTGGTCTGCGCGATTTTCAACCAGAGGGCTAATTGACGTAATTTTATGACGCGCCGATACGGTTGTAGTGCAGTTGCAGTTAAGTTTAAGTTCGAGTGATAAACAGTATTCTTGTAATCTTTGAACTACGCGTAAGCTGCGCGTGAACTGCACGTCAACTGTACGACAACCAAACTCTACCAAACTTACTTATGGTGTGGCCATAATCCTTATGAGGGAAAAAATATTACTCACTAAATAATCGATTACATTTCAATGAATATGACGTTATTAAAATAATAATACTTGACGCGAGCGTGTCTGACAGCGGTAGAGAATACGAAAAGCGTTGTTTTGATCGAAACTTAACTGCAACAGCATTTCTTAAGTTACGTGAATTAGCCTACAGATCTCTTATTTATTACCTACCTACTGAATATATCTAACGTATTTTCTCATTGTTTCAGCCATGAGCCGGAAGGTGGCGGCAGGTGCGGGGAGGGTCCGCTAGCGCGCGCCATGCAGCCCGCTCCACCGGGCGGCTCGCCCAAGAGGCACCAGTCATCAGCGCCCGCGCATGGTAAGAACTAAATATTATTACTAGTGACTTATCGACCACGATCGACACTCGTCTTGTGACAGAGACTGTGTAAAGAACAAATGAAAGTACTGTTTTAGACTTTCACGGTTTTTCAAGTACTTACGGGATAATATCCGTGAATTTCTTTATTTATGAGCTCCCGATATTTCGACGCTGTTGCAAGCATCATGATCGCGGGAATACTGAAAAGATATTATGCGGGTGGGGCGAAAATTATTTATTATGAGCAGACAAATCTGTCTACCCTCTCTCTTAGTCTTTTATTACGCGCACTACTGGAACTCGATTGTAACTCACGACAAAACGAACTCACACTCACGGTATCACTAGGTTTTTCTTGATAATGGAGACGCATGTTATTTTTTATAAGGTTTATCACTGGATTCCATATACTTGAAAAACAAAAGAAAATCACGGATATTATCCCGTAAGTACTTTAAGTCAAATGAAAGTAGTTCTTTGAAGGATGCCATTACCCACAGCGTAAAGGTAACCAGCGAATCAAACGTGCCTTTTTGTAAAATCAAACGCAGGTGTTAGGATTGTACAAAAAATTTTTTGTTATGTTGCACTACACACATAAAACGTAACAATACCTCAATACTGCTGTCATTTCAAAACATTGAAACTGTCGCGAGTCGTGTGACCTTGCATTTCTATTGACATCCTCGAAACATATAACACCACAACCTATTAAAATAAATGGAAACACAATCCATTGCAGCGTCACAAGCCTTTTTTTTTAAAAAAGAAGAAGAAACAAACTGCCTTTGTTTCCAGAAACCGGATTACACGCATTCCCCTTTTGTAGATGGAAACGAGGAGGTCCCCATACCTCCTCTTTTCTCCTCGTTTCTCCAACAATATATTACGGCTTAAACGTCGAGGAGGCGTTTGTCCTTTTTTAACGAGACAAGCATTATATTACCTGTACCTTGTGCTGGCAACACTTTTAATTAAAGCACGGACGTGTAATGTGTGCGAAAAAGTTGTAAGTATGTGGTTACCTCATATTGTGCCGGAAACTTTTTTTTAAGAAGAATTGTTAGAGTTACGTGGTTTTACCTTTCACGTTGTACAAAAACGGTTTTTGTAAAAAATATTTAAAACGTTTTTAAACAAACGTGTTTAGTGAATTTTGTTTGTGAAAGCGCTAAAAACGGAATTGCAGATTTAACTAAGATTTAATTTAAGATATTTAAAACATATTAAACGATTTGTATGGAGTTCTTATCTAGAGTCTAAACACTATTTTGACTTTCTAAGTTTTAGCCACTATTATATGTTTGTCGATAAACTTTTCTAAATTATTATTATTACAGCGTATGCCTGCGTAATGTTCGGTAATGTCAAAAGAGATTGTACTACAGGGATAAAAAGTATCCTATGTGTTAATCCACGTTATAAACTATCTATGTGCAAAATTTCATTCAAATCCGTTCAAAAGATTTTGCGTGAAAGAGGAAGAAACATCCATCTATATCCTCACAAACTTTCGCATTCATAATATTAGTAGGAAGTAGGATTTATGTAGTAAGTAGAGCCATGAGATTTTGCCAGCATTCAGTAACGTTGTGGACTGGGAAAGCACTCCGCTAATGAAAACATAAATAGAAGAGTAAATTGAACACCGGACTGAATATTACCTTCCATTCAACAATAACCGTAATAAACAATGTTTAGAGTACAATATAACCGCGGGGTTTGGTCTCCGCACCCATAACGACACGCCTCACAGCGGTTTTAATTTACTAGGCCTTTTATTAACCCCATTACTTAGTGACATCCATTACATTTACTTGATGTGTAGGCGCAGCTTTCATGAAATTGATCTGTTTGTGAAAGGCTCAGTTGACAGTTCACCAGGCTTGTTGTGAGGAATTTCAGCATTTCTACCTGTCAGTAAGTGTATTAGTTTGTCGGTCGCTTAATCATTTTATGGGTTAGTATTACTGGTAATCAACAACTTCTATTTAAATCCTAATTACCCGACTGACTAGGAAGGGTTATGTTTTTCGCGCGTATCTTGTATGCATTATTATAAACTCGTATCTCCCAAATGTGCTTTTTTTTTTTGCTTTTAAGTTTTTTTTTTGTCGGGATTTTCTTTTTTTTTACTACTTTTTAAAATAAATTCCTATTGATTGATATTGACTTAAAGTAAAATACAAAATTGATGTAGATTTCATTTACTTTTTAAAGTTTTTTTTAAATAATTAAAAAAACAAATTCTCCCCGAAAACCTAAAAGAAGATATTATATCAATATGACTTTTCCCAATACTCACGTCGCACAAAAATAAAAGATTATCCACCGACTTTCATTTTAAACTCGATTTATCATCGGTTCTCAGTAAAATCTCTCTCCATACATAAATCATAGTACGTGACAAGAATACCTTAGCTGCTGAGAAAGTATCTGCCATAAACGTCTGGGCCCATAGGAGATGACTGGCCAATCAGAGGCTCGGATTTAAATTAAGAATGAAATATTTTCAATGAGCTGTTATGATGCCTTGAGTCCGTGGACAATAATTTCATGTTTTTGGGACCATTGGCTTTGAAATATCTTCTTTAGTAATATCTAAACTATCTCCAGTTTATTAAAGAAGTTACAATATTTGAAAAAAGAATGTCAGAGGTCTAGTGATTACCACTTTTTTTATAACATGGCAGCCAATCACAGTTACACAATTTTAATATTTAACTTTTATAACGCCTAGCCTGCTAGTGACGATCGTTTGAGTTTTCACACAGCTTCTTATTTTTTTATATTATATTCAGTATTGGTTCATTTTTTATTGTGCTGTGGACCTCGATCGACTTCGGTAGTTGCACCATGTAAAATCACAGCTTCTTTTTAGACTGCAAACCGACCCAACATAGTTTGGAAAGGACTGGACAGATGGTAATCAAAACACAAAAAATTGCAAATCTATTTAGTCCGTCAGTTATAGTATTGCAAATTAATGAACACGTATTTTTTGTTTTTGTAAATCAATGAATATTGACAAAGACAAAACGCATCAAAACTCGGGAGTGGGCGGGGCTCGTGACGTCAGAACTAGCTAAAAATTATACCAAGGCGTGACGTATTGAGAATTTTAAAAGCGTTATATATTCGTCAATTTTGGTTTACGTAACAAAAGAAAATACACGGGTCAAATATTTTATGATTATCTAACTGACGGACTAATTAGATTTTTTTTGTCGTCTCGCCTATTATTTATTGCATTCCACAAGGTGTACTTAGGTGGCAACTTTTCAATGAGATGGGTAATTATGGACCCGGTCGGACACAGCGAAATAGTAGGAGACAAGAAGTTTGATAGCGATGAATTTTAACCAATTTCTTCAAAATTTTCCTTCCGTCTTCTCCAGGAGGCGGAGCAGGCGACCAGTCTACGCTTAAAGTCCACCTCCCCAACGGTGGCTTCAACGTGGTTCGAGCCTCAGCAGACGAAGATGTGAGGTCTGTACTGCGGCTGCTGGCTGCCAGGCTAGCCGCCGGCGACCGGGTGTACACCTCCTGTTTCGCGCTGCGGGCCAAGAGACTTACCACTGGCAAGGTAAGCACCCTTTTTTTTTTTCGGATGGGAAATCATCAAATGACTTCTCCCGCTCTGGGCGGAGCAGGATCCAGTGTCAGACTTTTACTGACTAAAACCCAACCGTGTTCCTTCATCGCCCTTTTGTGTTCCGGGGCCACGGTATCTCTTTCAAACAGTACCGCAACCCCGGAAGATAAGCACCCTTAACTATAGTCTGCGCCAGATAAGTAGGAATTAAAGGTCATTTGCTCTTTCCTTAATATGCGCAAGTACCCCGACAATACATTATGAATCGTTTTTTATTACTATAAAAAGTCAAGGATCACGATAAAGGTCGTTTCGGGACAAGTTTTTGTCATTATTTCTGTTTTCCGAATTATGTATTTGAATGAATGTATGCGGGTTAATGACCTTTAATTCCTAATTATCTGGCGCAGACTATAGGTTAGACCTGTAACCTCTATGCCCTCTAGCTAGTGCTGCGTATACGTTCCTTTAAGCTAGTAAGCTTAAGCAACCGTATATGCGGCGCCTCAACGTTTTCATAAAACAAACAGACGTATATACGACGCAAGCGCTGAGTCTTCGTGGTGTCATAGCGACATGCATCTTAATGCTCTTACTGCATTAAAGCACGAAGTATCTTGGACTGCAGGTGAAATTACGCTGTCGCTGTTTTCTGATGACGGCGCATTTGCAAATTATCTAACCGACTGCCATCATTAGGATTTCATTTAGGTACCTACACCAATATGCATTTGTGATAACAATATTATCATTGCGAAAGTAACTCTGTTGCTTGTCTGTCTGTTACCTTTTCACGTCTAACCTCTCACTGATTGCTGAACCGATCGTTGTGAAATTTAACAGATGGGTAGCCTCATAGCCTTGGGACCTGGAGAAGTACATAAGCTAGTTTCCATTCTGGATTACAGACGAATTTGTAGACCTCCTTACTGACTTCAAACCTCTTATCGTGTTCCTCCACAGTGCCGCTGGATCCACCAAGACACGCCGGTGTCGGAGCTGCTGACAAAATGGCCGGCGAGCGAGTGGCGGCTGGAGCTGCGCGTGCGCTACCTGCCCGCCAACCTGCGCGACCTGTGCGACGCCGACCGAGTCACCTTCCATTATTATTACGACCAGGTATGTGTACTTAGACTAGCTTACTAGACTAGTCTATTTTCGGAGGATCTTTGAGTACTCCTCTTGAAAACTCATAATTAATGATCTTGTTCAGAGAGAGCTAACTATTAATATGATATTAAATCTATTTATGTACACACAGGTCTATAGTAACGAGTCAGTGATGATATCTCTCTCGATGACTACGTCTTCGGAGGATCCTATAAGTCAGTTTCAGATCTAACCTCATCATATTTAGAACAGAAAACAGATATTTTCTTCTTGTCTGCCAGTCGTCAATAATAAACTTATTCGTATGGACCTCTCCCTATCGTTGGTGATGGCTTGATATTAATGTACCACTGACTTATAATTTATTTTGTTTTATGTTTTAGGTGCGACACGACTACCTCAACGCCAATCATCCTATGGTAGACCAGGAGTTGGCGATACAAATATGTTGTTTAGAAATTAAGTGAGTACTACCTATTACATAAGCATCTCATTGCAAAGGTACAAATCACATCACATCAGTCTCTTTCGATTCCAGCCTAAAGTCATTATTCTCTTTCCCTAATGCCAATTTATTTAGAGTCGACGCATCATGTCTTTTGCTTTCATAATATCTCAATAATAATACGAACAAACTGGTAAGGACAGATTGCGGACACCGAACACTGACATAATTGATATTTCAGCACATTATCCGTCCGGACTTTGACTGAACCTTCAACCGCCATCTCAATAAGGATGATGACTGACTAAAACAATATGATTTTGTTTAGTCCGTCAGTTAGATTATCGAAAAATATTGGATATGTGTTTTTTGTTTTATCAAATTAATAAAAATTGACGAAGTGTCAAAGATCATGAGTTTGAGTAAAAAATGTATTTAAATGTGTCACACGAGTTTTTGACGCACTGTATCGTCTTCATTTTTTGTTTACGTCAAAAAAGTAAAAATATGTGTCCAATATTTTTTGGAAATCTATCTGTCGGACTAATTAGATTGTTTTTGTCATCTACCCTATTGTTACATAGAAATATTCCTAATTTCTAGTCTTGTAAACTTCCAGATACTTCTGTAAGGATATGCAAATATCTTTGGACAAGAAGTCCAACATCGAGTACCTTGAGAAAGAGTTTGGGCTGCACAAGTTCCTGCCCAAGTCCGTGCTCGACGCCATCAAGCCCAAGGTGCTCAAGAAGGCGATACAGCAGCAATTCAAAAAGGTGACTTAATTGTTTTTGTGATGTTGGCAAACTTGCTTCTTGCTGAGTCTGTTTTTTTTTCTTCGTTAACGGCATCTTGGGGGTCAACATACAAGGTTGTCCGTTGCTTAACCTTACCCTGCCCTATGGGTGCCTTGATTGTAAAACCTCCAGCTAGGGGTCTGGGAAGTCCCTCTTACAAAGTAAGAGGGACTTCCCAGACCCCTAGCTGGAGGATCTAAAGTTGGTTACCACGCCCATAAAAGTTATGGGCGTGGTAACCAACTTTAGATCTATTATCCTTAATGTATCGTCATAGCTTTAGCTTTTCCAAAAACAAACTATACAGATTACATATTATTATTAAAAAAAAAACCTTTATTTCGGACAAGGAACATCCATAGGCCGATAAGTTTAAAGCCAGCACGTTTATTATATCTTATTTTACTGCTAAAGTCCCTGAAACTTAAAAAATCCGTGCAGTACTTTTACATGGTTCTTAAATCACTAACTAAATAAAGTAGCACTGCTGACCGTAGCTTTTTATCATAATCTTCCAGTGCACACAAGGCTTCTATTATATTTATTTCCTCCATATTCCCAGGTGGCAAACCTGAGCGACACAGAGTGCATGCTGAAGTACCTGGACACGATGCACACGCACTACGGGTACGACCGCGAGACGTTCACGGGCGCGCTCGGGACGGGCTGGGCCATTCCTGTGGAGCTCGCCATTGGGCCTTTTATAGGTAAGTCATTGGGAGTTTGTAACATCAAAAACTAAGGGCAGCGGAGATACAAGACTTTGTATTTCGGCCGCTAAGCAGAAGGCCAACTCTCGTACAGGTCCAATTCAAGTCTCTCAGCTCATCTCAAAAGCAGTTCTTGTTAAAAACTTGACAAAAATCTAATTTGACTGATTGAGACCGAGAGTAGATAAATGTTCTCAAAAACAAAGAATACAGTTTAGGTCGATGAAATTAAAGACATAATTATGAGAATTTAGCTTAGCTTCTGGTTAGCAACCTATCTGCGTAGAATCTCGTATGACTGATGCCCTATTGGCAGCCTAGGCGACTTACTATCAAGTTGGCTGCCTGCACACTGACTCATATTTATTTATTTATTAAAACTTTATGCACAAGTAAAAAAACTGTACAAAGGCGGATCAAATTTAGAGCCGAATTGTCAAATAGGGTAGATGACAAAAAAAATCTAATTAGTCCGTCAGATAGATTTACAAAAAATATTAGACAATATATTATTTTCCTTTTTCACGTAAACAAAAAATTAACATTAACATTTAACATTTTTTACTCAAATGTGACGTCACAAGCGCCCCCCCCCACTCATGATCTTTGACACGTTTTATCGTCGTCAAGTTTTATTAGTTTGATAAAAAAACACATATCCAATATTTTTCGATAATCTAACTGACGGACTAAACAGAATCAATTTTTTTTTAGTCTAGTCATCATCCCTATTATAACAGTTCTCATTCCAAAAAGGGACGGCGCTATTACTTATGTATAGCTCACCTCTCTCTCACACTAGTAGTTAACCCTATACGCGGCCCCCTTAACTGATAACAATACAGTTTTCTCATAAAACGAATGCAATTTGTTCCAGATATATCGTACGTGTCGCACAAGGCTGGCGAGCCGCCCACGTACACGAAGATCGCGTCGTTCTGCGACATCGTGGCCGTGCAGACGCTCAAGTCCAACTGCACGCAACAGTCACAGACACAGGTAACTAGCGTCTACTCTGAAACTTTTACAAGATTTTGAGATCATTGAAAAACACTCTGTATTCACGGGGTCCTTCAGTGCAAAGTTGTTTGGAAATAAAAATTACTGCAAAAATCAAACAGCCGGTTGTATTTTACTATTCTGATGATAAGGTTTACGATCAGTGTTATAATAAATAAATAAATATCGCTGGACATTACACATAGCGCCATCTAGTGCCACACTAAGCAACGAGGCTTGTGTTGTGGACACCAGATAGTTTCATACTACATAGTTTTTTTTTTTTTTTTGCAAATTTATAGTTTTTATAAATATTTAAACATCCATGATTTGGAAACAAATGTCCATGCTCATCACACAAACAAGTGCACCTACCGGGATTCGAACCCGGGACCCTAACAACGTAAGGCAGGCTCACTTCGTATTTCAATGTCACGTGTGTGGTCTGCGAAAAAATAAATAAAAAAATCGGTACATTTATGATATGCTACTGACATGCACTGCCTCGTTGGTCGAGTGGTGGCAAACGCGACTACTGAGCATGAGGTCCTGGGTTCGATTCCCGGGTCAGAAAAGTTTTATTGGGTTTTTTCTATCAGAACTCAGTACCAGTCACGGTGGCTAGATTAGTGCCCGTTTGATGGCAATAGGTTCGTCCCCTATTACATGAGACTTCAAAAACAACTGTCGAAATGTGTGTGTACTATTAGGTACACCTCTGCCGAACCCTTCGGGGATTACAGACGTGATGTTATGTTTATGTTTGATATTTCATTTTCGTGAGACTTGGATAAACATACTGGTTTTCAAGAAAAAGGCTCTTATCTGTAAAAATCACATCATCTGCCTAGCCTTGTCCCAACTATGTTGGGGTCGGCTTCCAGTCTAACCGGATACAGCTGAATACCAGTATTTTACATGGAGCGACTTCCTATCTGACCTCCACAAGCCAGTTAGTACCAGGTAATACGATACCCCTTGGTAAGACTGGTTGTCAGACTTTTCAGGCCACTGACTACCTGTAACGACTGTCAAAGATCTACAAATGACAGCCAGGACCTACTGCTTAACGTGCTTTTCGAGTCACGGAGGAAACTCGGTATGTCTTATCTGTAAAAATATTCACAGCAAACATATTAATTTCAGAGCGGGTCGTGCGGTAAGGCCGCGCTACAGTTACGAGTGAAGGGCGCCACGGAGACGCTCACCATCACGTGCAGCAGTGTTGAGGTAAGCAGAACCAGCTCATTATATAGATTCATATCTTGATACCTTACGATATTACGGTGAAAAACCGACCAAGCCCATGAAAAATGTGTAACCAATGAGCAAACTACTGTTATGGGAGATCGCGTCTTGTGACGGACAGATGTGCTTCATTAACTTTGTTATCTTTTGAATTTGAACCCTAATGTCTACGTGACAGCTCACCTAAATTTTACCGCACTATGGGAATTTCAACTCTATGTACTCAACACAACTCAACTCTATTAATGGGTGTCACCCACCCACGGACCACCCGAGGCAAGCGCGGCTTAACCTGAAGATCGACCCGAGCGGCTGTTTTTATTTAGCCACGAGCTCCTACCTAAAGAAATGAATTGTAATTATTTTCTAATTATTGTCAATTCCAGGCTGCAGAAAGTTTAGCAGATTTAGTAGATGGATACTGTAGACTGGTCACGGAGTCACCGACTTCTTTATGGAATAGAACAAGTAAGTACAGTACACCAATAATACTCTCGAGGTAGCTGAAAAACTGCCTGTTACAGTTCGGTTCAAACTTAATGGCGGCTCGGAAGTTAGTTGCGAGTGACGGTATGCGCAGGAATAACGGTTTAAACTTTATGGCGGTTCGGAACATCTAATGTAAAGCTGCGCCGATAACAATTTTAGGTATCAACGGGACGCAGATGACGCATTGTTTTGTCTGTATAATGCGCAGACCGTCACTTGCAGCTAACTTCCGAGCCGCCATTAAGTTTGAACCAAACTATAACTGCAACTTGCCGGTCAGTGTCGGGCTGTATGTTCAACAAAATATGATTATCTGAGAGTTCATTTAATCCCGTTGAATAACTATTTCATGACAAAGTCATCCAATGGTATGGTATTAAATGAACTTGGAGGGTTGTATTGATGATTTTAATTATTATTATTCTGTAAATGAATACGTTTTACGTTCGCGAATCAATATATTTTGTTCAACAGGCAGTCTGACACTGGCTGGCAAATTGCAAAAACTGTAAGAAAATTTGTATCATCACGGGATACCCTGGCGTTTCCCTCTTAAAGTATCGGGAATTTGGAACTGATTATCCGAATAAGTATGAGAATATCAGACTGAACTCCACTTGCAAGAGAATAGAAGAGAACGTATTTAAAACGTCGTTTTAATAATGTTAATCGTTTAAAGATTACAAAGACAGAATGATGTTTTAAATTTTTAACCGACATTTAAAAAGGAGGAGGTTCTCAATTCGGCTGTATTTTTTTAATGTTTGTCCCATTTAGTCATTGGTAGTGTAAGCAAGCCGTATTTTCGTCAGTCTTTGCCTAGTCTTCTAACTTATTGAAATTTTCTCTTTTCTACAAGCAACCGTATGGAAACAACTCAATTGTCAATGTAAAAGTAAGTAATCAAATGCGGAACTAAAAATTACAAATAGTTTTCTATCAATAACTCATTAGTTAACTATTCAATTGTCTCTACTGCTATTATTTTTGGTCCATTATATAAAAAAAAAACAATCAGAATGTCAAGGAAACACAATTAACGTCGAACTGTTATACAATACCGAAAATAGAATTTACCAAATTACCCATTTCTATATCAACTGTATTATGACCGTCCGTGCATTCAATAAAAATAAATAAATGAGAATTTAGAAATAAAAGTAGAACCCTGCAATCAGTTATTTTTTTAAGATTTTAATTCATTATGAAGTTTTAATTAATAAAATTGAATTTCAAAGAAAAAAATGATAAATATACTGATACAGTAAGCCTGCGTCATCTTAGTGCTAAGCAAAGGCCTCTTCTCCCCATGACTTGCAGTTGTTTCTGTCCAGGGCTAATGTGGACCACTGGCCTTTGGTTTTGTCCAGCTCGTCCCGCCATCTTCTACGAGGCCTGCCGCGATGCCTTCTGGCTATGTCAGGCCTCCAGAAAGTGGCTATTTACATTGTCCACAAATATAATTATAAAAATTAGGAAAAGTATGTTCCTAAGTAATTAATTAACTTTTAACAGCGGAGATGAGCAGTAGTTCGTCGGAGGGCAAGACGAGCTCGTGGGAGGCCAACACGGCGACCCTACTGTCTGAGGACTACGCCGAGATCGTGGATGATGATGCTGATTACTCTACGCCTGCTGGTAAGACAATCTGACCATCTATTATTGCTTTTGAATCTATGGTAGTTGAGATGTGTCGACCTCAAAATAAATAAATATCTCTGGACATTGAACACAGCGCCATCTAGTGCCACACTAAGCAACGAGGCTTGTGTCGTGGACACCAGATGGTTGATATACTACATAGATACTTTATTTGTTTGTAAATACATACTTAATAAACATATAAGCATCCATGACTCGGAAACAAATGTCCATGCTCATCACACAAACATTTGCTCCTACCGGGATTCGAGCCCGGGACCCTAAGAACGGAAAGCAGCCTCACTACCGTTGCGCCTTTCGGGTCGTCGGACAAATAGCTTGTACTAGAAAGTTTTTGACACAAAAATTAAGTTTGGTCGCTGTAGATATGATCTGGCCAAATGGGGTATCCTCGATCCATCCCAAACAGATTGCCAGCGTGGAGCCCCTCTGCAGGATATGCTCCACCTGCTGTTCCATCCTGCACAATAGGGTATATGCATGTTTTTTTTTTTATCACTCAACAAAGCGTATTAACATCAGAAATAGTAAAGTGAAATTATTAAAAAAAAAAACTAAGTTATAAGCATTTAAAACTGCTGAATAGACAGAGAGATCCGATACAGCGAATGACGTCATTCGCTGTATGTACAAAATCCATACTACAATCTGTTTATCTAGAAAGAGATAGAAACAAAAGTTAAATGGTTATAACTTTTGTGTTGTTTGGCCGATTTATGTCTTGTTTTCGCTTTATGTCATTATTTTTATAGTACTTTAACATTCGAATTAAAAAAAGAAAATGTATGCATATTCCCTATTACTTGCATCTTTTAGGATTCAATCGAAGCAAATGTTAGAGTGATGCAGGTATACTGGTCTAACACAATTTCAGTTCATCGACACGAAAAGATGCAGTACTTTTTCTGTCATTTATTCAGTTCAATTATCTCGGAAGTTTTCTAGAACTTCAATATAGTGAACTTATTGTGAAGTTGTTATTAAATTTTATTCATAAAATGTATGTGATTTGTTTCAGTTCGAGACTACGAGTTGGTACGAAATCAAATAGAACTGACTGGCATCATTGGCGAAGGACAATTTGGAGACGTACATAAAGGTAATTAAGTTTACCTTATTAGGTACTATTGGTTTACCCAGGAAACCTTTATTGGTTACCAAAAAAATCTTAACATGGGTGTCTAACTATGAACACAACTCCTACATATGTATTAAGTATTATTTGGCATCTTTGGGAATTATTAAGTCATATCAACCAACCAAAATTGCACATGGTGTATTCCTGACCTATCGTGTTCAGATAATCGTTTTGCTCCGAAATCTTTCAAAATCTCGCCCACATGTTCGCCACTTTCTCAATTTGTACAATAACATTATCTATCACCCGTCAGGCACATGTAAGGTGACGTCGTCGTCCCACCCGTCCCTCCGGCGCGGCCCGGCGGGCGGGGCGGCGGGGGCGGTGCTGCCGGTTGCCGTGAAGACGTGCAAGATGGACGCCGACCTCGACACCGCCGAGAAGTTCCTAGAGGAGGCCTGTGAGTACTCAACACCTGCAACACTAGTCCATAGACAGCTTTCAAAATAATAGTTACAGTTTGGCAAAATCGAGTATGGAAAAAATGAGGGCGTTGTTAGCAACTTCCTGGCAACCCTGAGCAGTGACAAGCCAATGACATTGCCGAGTTTGACAGAAACCGCGGTATTGCCAGGTAGGAAATTTGTATTTCCAACTGTCACCGCGTCACTCTTTTTTGCCAAGCTGTAATTTTGTCTTCTTTATACAGGGTGGTTTTTTAACTTTGGCAATACGTTTCGCAATAATTAGAGGCGTGTAGTACTCATGAGAATGGACAACTTACTATGGGACCGACCATGAAATCACGATATAAATACCAGCTGCTCCATAAATTATTTCGAGTTACGCAACCAAAAATGTATAGCAGATATTTTTTTTTTAATCACCCAGTATTATTCGCTCCAAAAGACCAGTACGTATAATTCGCTCCATAAGACCAGTACGTATAATTCGCTCCAAAAAACCAGTACGTATAATTCGCTCCAAAAGACCAGTACGTATAATTCGCTCCAAAAGATAACTAGGCATTGCAGTTATTTACATAGTTGTGATTTGTACTGTAAATATTTACTGACAAAAATATTCTAAACACGTTGCGAAAACTGATGCAGATCTGAATTCAGATGAATTATAAAGAAACTTGCAAAATAATACAACAGCAGAAAAACTGCAGAAAAAAAATCGTCTACCCATAAATTATCAGCATTTGTATTACGAAGTTTAAAGAAAAAATACTCATTTGGAATACTCATTAGATTCCTCAATTTAAACGTTGAGTAAGGACATTATAAATTTCACTCTTAAATAGTATAATACTTGTAAATCGTTTACATATTTTTAAATTAAAAGAAAAACACAAAAAAAAAGTAAAAATAACTTTAGTTTCGAAGACAAAAACACCAAATCAATCAAACAAAGGTCAAGCTTAGAAGTCGGTGACCTTTGTTAAATTGATTTAAGTGTTTTTGTCACCGGCTTCTGAAGCTAGTTATTTTTCACTTTTTCGTGTTTTTCTTTTTGTTTTATTTTTTGTTTGTGTTTTTTTTGAAGTCGGTTTTACTTTTTGCAAAAAAGTTTTATTATTTACTTTTTAGTGGTTCACATGTGCTTACCCCTCCACAGTGTAAACAATAGACAGACATGAGATTTCAGCAATCCCAGTCCATTTGCTATCATTTATTGAGGAGTTCCGTTGCCTATCTGATATCTCCGAAGTTTTTCATCAGATCTTCACCAAATTGAAATGGAAACTCCGAGAAAGTACTCTTCCAAAAAAATACCCATATCGCTTCAAGTGTGCCTATAAAATTTGAAGAGTTCTCTCTATTGCCTATAAAATTTGAAGAGTTCTCTCTATTTCCCAGGATCCCATCATCAGATCCTGACTTGATGATCATGGGACCACCTGGGAAGTGTACCCTTTCAAACAAAAAAAAAACCAAATCGGCCCAGCCAACTTCGAATAATCGGGGAACATACGTAAAAAAGGTTTCGACGAATTGAGGACCTCCTCCTTTTTGAAGCCAAGGTTAAAAATATAAATAAATCCCCTATGTATATTTGTGTCAGACATAATGCAGCAGTTCTCCCACCCGCACATCATCGGGCTGGTGGGCGTGTGCAGCGCGCCGCCCATCTGGATCGTCATGGAGCTCGCCACGCTCGGCGAGATGAGAGCCTATCTGCAGCAGAATGCGCACAGGTTAGTTGCAACCTAAAACTAAGAGTTTATTAACTTTTTTGATAAACTACAACGTTGAACAAGTTTTTCTACAACAGTTTAAACAGACAGTAAATAAATTCTTTGGTTTTATTTTATGCAGTGCAGGTCGATCTTATCCTCAAGAAGTAAAAATAAAAACCAATCAAGATAACTAGCAATATTTTGATCGATTTTTGTTGGATCCATACAATTTATCAAACGCTTACAAACTATGCTATATTGCCATAACAGTTCGCTTTTTTTATAACTTTCGGCTCTGACCCATACGTTATAAATCCAACAGCATACTCGTACTCAATATCTTCTTTGTGCCATTTCAATAACCACCGTCAATATGTGATTTATTGCAGTGTTGATTTTTCGCGGATAGTTTTTTATAGGATAGTTTTTAGTTTTACCGGATGCAGCTAAATACCAGTATTTTACATGGAGCGACTGCCTATCTGACCTCCACAACCCAGTTAGTAGTGTTGCATGTTTAATAAATAACTATAGTGTTAGTAACAAAGGTTCTTAACTATGTATGTATTGTTTCAGACTAGAAACGTGCACGCTAGTCCTGTACATCTACCAGCTATCGACGGCACTCAGTTACCTCGAGAGCAAGAAGTTCGTCCACAGAGACATCGCCGCGAGAAACGTTCTTGTCTCCACGCCTACTTGTGTTAAGGTTAGTAGGCCAGCGCAAATTACATTGGATTCACAAGGATTCAATACAAAAAAACGCAGTTGCGGCCTGCCTCTAGTGTGCGACTGTGTATACAAAAGTAATTTAAAATTACTTTTTCAATACACTTCTTCGAAAACTAGTTCTTATTGCACTACGATTAGGTTCAACGCAATGCAATGTATTTCGCGCGCGTTTTTTTTTCTTTAATCACTACGTGTGCGGAAATAAAAATTTCCACATTTCTCGGCTCCATAACAACCACGCCTGCGGCTCGGGTGTGAATTCCGCCTCGAATGCAATATCAAAATTTCCCCACTTATATCAAAATGTACCATTGTTGGAGTAGTATCCGTACGAGGTCCTTCATAAAAAATCTGTTTCTGCCTCCAAACAGCATCGCTGTTTCCAGTTTGAAGGATTCAGACCCTTCACCTACATTCAGTCAAAAAAGTATCGGGAATGGATGATTTGTTTATGGTTCCAAATTCAATTTTTTGTTTTTTTGTAGTTGTTAGATTGGCACAACTGTTTTCCATTTTGGCGCGGAGTTTGAGTTGCATCTGTTATTTATATTAAATACAGTGCTGGTTTTAGTAATATCATATATAGCGTGTATTGCGAATTTCATAATGGACAAAAATATCGAACAAAGAGTTTGTCTTAAATTTTGCATCGCCAATGGAATTTCGTGTTCGGAGTCACTGAAAATGTTACAGAAGGCTTACGGTGAATCGACTTTATCAAAAACTCGTGCTTATGAGTGGTTCAAAGCATTCAAAAGAGGTCGAGATGTGATGGAAGATTTGCCTCGCTCTGGTAGGCCGTCAACGTCTGCAACTGAAGTTAACATCGCAAAAGTGAAGAAAATAGTGACTGAAAATCCCCATTCAACTCTGAGAGAGATAGCCGCCGAACTTTCTGTATTTCACGAGTCGATACGTACCATTTTAACTAATCATTTGGGTATGAAACATGTTGTGAATTTTCTCCAAAAATTCAATCGCATGAAAGTCGCTGAGGACATGCTAGAACGAGTCAGTTCGGACCCAACATTCATGAAACGCATTGTTACTGGTGACGAGACGTGGGTTTACGAGTTTGACATGCAAACTAGTCAACAAGCTTCGGAGTGGCGCCTTCCAACTGAACCGAAACCGAAAAAACCACGCCAAAGTCGATCAAAAGTCAAAGTCATGTTGACTGTTTTCTTTGACTATCGCGGTGTTGTGCACTCTGAATTCTTACCGGAAGGTCTAACGGTAAATAAATAATATTATTTGAGCGTTATGCGGCGTTTAAGAGAGCAAATTCGACGAAAAAGGCCAGATTTGTGGAAAGAAAATTCTTGGATTTTGCACCACGACAATGCGCCTTCGCACAAGGCTATCATTGTGAACGAATTTTTGACCAAACACTCAACAAATACCATCCAGCAACCACCATATTCACCAGATATGGCTCCTGCTGACTTTTTTCTTAAACTCAAATTACCACTTCGTGGCACCCGTTTTCAATCGATAGAAGACATAAAGGAGAATTCGCGGCGAGAACTGAACTCAATTCCGGAAGCAGCGTTTAAAAAATGTTTTGATGAATGGATTATTCGTTGGCGCAAGTGTATCGTTTCTAAAGGAGCATACTTTGAAGGTTATAAAATAAATTTCGATGAATAACAGACATTTTGTGTATTATTCATCTATTCCCGGTACTTTCTTGACAGAGTAGTATATTGCAAGTAATAGGCAACGAGATATTTGTGAGTGCGCCAATGCCTTTGGTAGTACAAAAATGTCTAAAGGCTATGTTGCGTTCCTGGGGAATTGTTGCCACTTTTTCTTCCCAGCTCAAAATTAGGTAGTTATGCAGGGTGGGCCCTATAATGTCTGTATTTATCTCACTTAATACCCACATAACCTGGTGTGTTTCTCAACCTAATTTGTAAGTTCTCCCATTCCTCAGTTGGCAGACTTCGGGCTATCAAAGATGGTGGAAGACAAGTCGTACTACAAGGCGTCGCGCGGCAAGCTGCCCATCAAGTGGATGGCGCCCGAGTCCATCAACTTCAGGAGGTTCACCTCGGCTTCTGATGTGTGGATGTTCGGTACGTATCTCGGAGCATTATTATATTATGTACATTCTGCCACAGTTTGTCGTGGCAGTTTGAGCTGCGTCATAATTTTCTTTGACCTTGCGTTGAATCTTCATTTCCGAAAAAAAGTGATAATAAAATCACGTAATTTCTAAAACTATGGTCACACACAGCAAGATATGCCACAACGATTGCGGAAAAAAAAACAAATGAAAAAAATTGCAATATAACACTTCACGAGGTACCACGCGAATGAAACTAGTGAGTGATATGAACGCATGTCGCAAGTTTACCTTTTGAATGTCATTGTCATAAATATGTGACAAAATGGTACGTGAAATTGTGGCTTGGCGTGGAGTCGTGCTTTATGCTCTGGCGTTCAAAAGGTCAAGTCGTATTGCGCAAAGCGTGAACTGGTCATCCTGGTCCTTTTGAGGTCACAAATTAACGTCTCATTTACTCTCCACAGGCGTATGCATGTGGGAAATCCTAATGCTGGGCGTAAAGCCATTCAGCGGCGTGAAAAACAACGACGTGATCGGCAAGCTGGAGAACGGCGAGAGACTAGCGCTGCCTCCCCGCTGCCCCCCCCGCCTGTACTCCGTCATGTCGCGCTGCTGGGCCTACGAGCCCAGTCAGCGACCTGCCGCGCACCAGCTCAAGGAGACACTCTTGTGAGTATCTCTTTAACTTTGACAGTAACTTCCACATACCTAAGGATCAGAAAAAAAAGTGAGCCGTCACGGGACGCCTGGCAGATGTGAAACATCGAAATTATTTTGTTCAAGTAATATGCTTAAAAAAAAGTCATATAAAAAACAAACACATAAAATAAAATCGAAGACTCCAAGTCATGACATTGTAACCTAGCGCTGTGCCCCGAGACCAGCTGGCTTGTTGTAAACCGTGGCGAATATGTAGATCTTATGCTGCTTCAACAGGATTGTGTGAGTGAGTGCATGAGTTTCCACGCCATTTTTTGGTTTAACCCGCGCTTTTACATGATTCACATAAAAAAAACCATAGATCTCCTCTGTTGAAAAGGAGAGACCTTGATTTAATCACCCAATCAGGCGATAAACTGACTGTTGGTTGTATAATATTCAACAGTTAGTCTACCGTCTATTGTTGATTGTTGAATGACTGCTCTTCAGTTACTTACTTTAGAGTTGAGGCTTACAGCAATTTATGTTCAGGCAGTAGTAGCAGGGTTCGTAGCGATGCTCACATTGCCCGGCAGTCGATGTGCTTAAATATCGACACTTATAGGGAGTCACACTCAATCCTCCTTGTTTACTCTCTCACCACAAAAGTATCCTGGCCCTTATTGTCGGCCTATCTTTTTTTCCAACTAATTCAACTTTCCTCCTTGAGTTTAACCGCCCTTTCGGGTTAGGTGACGTATCACTACATCACCGCGGTAATAACCTCTTATAAGTTACCACCCCTATGGGTTAGGTACATCTCAATTAGGGGTCGGCTTCCAGTCTAACCTGATACATCTAAATACTATTTTACATAAAGGGACTGCCTATCTGCCTTCCACAACCCAGTTACTACTTAGTACGATACGTAGCCGTCGCGTGCACATTAGTTCCAAACGATATTACCATAAAATACAAGTGTTCTAAGTGATATCCTCTCTCACAGCGAGATCCTGCAAGAGGAGCGCAGTTCTGCGTGGGAGACGATGCGGCGCGAGAACAGACGCGTGGCCGCCGGCTCCTACAGCGAGGACCCGCCGCCCAAGCCGCAGCGACCCTCCAACAATATTGCAGGTACGAACCGAACACACTGGAGCTATCGAGCTTTAGATAGAAACTAAAACGTATGAGTTCCAAAAACAACTCTCTACAAGGTCACACTTTTTAACTTCATATGTCTTGTAGCTGGCCGCAAACATGCAACAGCATTACACACAACAAGAGGGAGGTGGGTCAATGACCGCTATTGTGATCTTAACTGGCAGCAACTAAACTATAGTTGCTGCCAGTTAAGATCACAATAGCGGTCATTGACCCACCTACATTTTTTTATTTAAGTTCATAACTTTCAATCCAAAAATAAGCCTGTTCAAGTCATGAATCATCATCTATTGTGATCTTCAATATTTTTTCTAATGAAAAACGATACATGGTTTATTTGTTTTGGTTCGTACGAAGAGATATTAGGGAAAGGGCAATGACTTGCGATCTTAACTGGCAGCAACTATATCACTGTTGCTTCAGATGCAAATTAAATTCTACAAGACATTTTGGCAAGAAGTAATTTTTTTTGATAGAGACAAATGTTAATACAGACTTTGCACAAGGAATGCAAAGTCTGGAAAAGCCTTTTGAGATAAATAAGACACTTGTCAAGTTAAATTTTCTTGTCCACAGTAAGTGACACAACAACACAGCCAGCGGGTGGTAACGCGGCACAAACCTACATCGTAGCCCAGAACCCGCTGGTGCTAGCGCACCTCCTGCGCGAGAACCAAGCCCGGGCCATCCACCCGCAGGCCTACACGACCCCCGCCTCGGTATTCAACACCGTCTCCGTAGACTTCGCCGAGACTCTGCCGGAGACCCAAGACATCGTCGAAAAGATCATACACCCCCGACCTGACGAGAAAATCGACATCCCCCTACAAACTGCCCCCATTCCTGCAGCTAGCTTGCAGAAGCTAGACCCTATCGTCCCCGCCCCCACTCCTTCTGAAGTCCCCGATGAGACCCTGACAGTAGTTGTAGGTGCGAGGGAAAGTTGTGACAATCTTTGTCAGAATATTCCCGTGTCCCCTAGAGAGACTTCGTCGCCTTCCCCGGCCGTTGAGCCCGAAGTGCCCGAGACTTATGCTAGCCGCGTTCGGTCTTTAGAAAGGAACACAAGAGGCACGTTGTCTAGTGCTGAAAGAGCTCCCATCCGTATGGGGTCTCTGGAACGTAATGCGAGGGGAAGTGTGTCCCATCGTGGCTCACCAGTCCCTATAGCCCCCTTCACTCGTCAGCATTCGGTCCCCGCGTCTCCACCCCCTAGAACTCGTCGAGATCAAGACGTGGGTCAGTTCGCTGTCCAAGGATCCTTGAACGCCCAATTAGCAGCCAGTGTGATGAACAAAATGCGCACACAACCTGAGCCGGCTTTAGTTGAAGAGATATATGACTTTGGAGGAGACAATGTGAAGAGTTGCGTAGCTGTGGCAGCGCAGAGAGCAATGGCAAGGCCGCAGTACCGACGTGAGAGTAGTATGGCGGCTTCACATCCTTCTTCAGCTTATGGAGTCCCAGTTGGAGTAGTCCAAGGAGTTCCATACTCCCCCGGACAGGCACGACCTTCAAAAGTCCCTCCTGGTTTCTTACGATCAGCGAGCCCACAGCCCTTCGCACCAGTCCAAGGTTTTGCGTCGCAACCGATGGGCGTGGTCCCTCCAATGTCGTATGGAGGTCAGCAGATATACACGCACAGTGTGTCGGGCGCACAGCCGATGATGTACAGGGCGCAGGTGGCGAGTACCCAGGCGCCACAGCTTGGGTCGGCGTATCGGCCGGCGCTGGTACAGCCGGCGGACGCGGCCGTGATGTTCTGTGCCCGCATGGAGTGCACGCCGGCCGTGTCCGGCCCGTCGGGCGCGGTACACGGCGTGATGCCCGTACACGGGGCCGTACAAGGAGTGTCCACCGGAGTGTCGCATGTACACGGAGTGGCACAGCCCGTGCAGGTGAATAGATTGTTCGCGTACTTTTTTATTTCTTATTACTTTTGGAAGGCATGTTATTGAGGTTATGGTTAAATGCAAAACTTTTTGTATGGGTGCATAGGCATTTTGAGAAAAAAAAAAACATTTCCATCCAAGATCTTAAAAAATATTAATTTCGATCTTCTTGATTATAATATTAATGAGAACATGGATTCCTAATTTTGATAACCATTTTTCTTTTGAATTTTATTAATATCCTTACAACATAACAGTACTTATAACTGAATATTCTTTTGGTAAATATCAAGTTTTGCATTTATCATGAACACCATAAAGGCGAAAGTATTTAGTACGTGTGTGTAGATATTCGAGTATGCATGCTTGTTACGAGTAGGAACGCGTGAAGAGTGAAGCATAAAACTAGTAGTATTTTATAATAAGTAAATACATGGGCCTCCTAATTATTTATTAAATAACTAGGGTTACAAAACTACAAATTTGAATCAGTAGAAAGAAGTGATAAAAGAATTAATACTATATCATAATCCAGCCGTCACTTGTTAACTTATGTTAATAAAACATACTTACAATAGATTTAACTTGTATTTGCCGTAGCAATAATCGCTTCAGATGGGGGTTCATGGACGGGGCTCAGATCTCAAGTGTGTATGGGGCGTCTCCACAGACAGTGGTCCACCTTCCATCTTGCGCTGCATTAATGACTGCATCAGCGAGCGAAGTTCGCAAAGCTGAATTTTGGCCAAATATTTTTAATGATTTGCCATCGACACGCTGAGAAGAAGTAAATTTAAAACAAGATTTAAAATATATAATACAGATCTGAGAGATCAATTCCAAAGATATTCAAGCCAAGATTGTCAATCAATCAGTAGATTACATGAGATTGGACAATTACATAGTACAAAACTAATGGTGTCAAAAAATGTTGTGATTTACGAACGAGGATAGGTCTATAGTTTATTCAAATATTAATTCCATATTCTGTTGTAAACCTACCAATCCCATTCCCAGAATCTGATAACGGGTGTATGTGTAAATAAGATTTATTTTTACTTTGCAATTCTTTTTCTTTTGGTTTGTTTTTTGTTTTCAGATTTTTTGTCATTTGGGTTTCTCCGGTAGAGTGTCGGTTTTTATTTTATTTTATTTTTACTTATAATTTATTATTATTTTTTAGAATCGATTTGTGAAGAAAATATTGTGTTGTATGCATTTTTTCACAACTGAATTGACTGATATTTTTACAAATAAACTGAACTAACATTGTGGTAGTAATCTTCAAAATTTCTCAAAAACTATTCGGTATACACGTCTGGTTGATAACATTTTACTTTTATTTACTAAAAACATTTTAATATTTGTACAAAAACTGGAAATTGGCGATGTCACTAACAGCAATGATAGTTCTATAAAAATGTGTAGAATCTAGTCCTTTTAATGCACGCTCAAGCTTAATTATCACAAATAGAAATTCTTTTAATTTTTTTTTATTTTGATCAACACTGTTTTAACATTTATTCAGTACCCTGTGTGTATAACAGTTGATTATAGCTCTTATTTCGTATACAACAGAGTCCTGAATGCGACAGCGAACAAGCGGTAGAAAGGCGACTGTTGGCGGAATTAGCGCGACAGCAGCATCAGAGTGAAGAGGACAGACGATGGCTACAGATGCAAGAAGAGAATTTGGTAAATATTACACCAAACTATATTTATGTTTAAATAAACTCTGATATTGATACAACCAAATAGCTTTTTACTCTTTCGTTCACTAAATAACTCCAAATTTTCAAATAACTAAACTACTGTGTTGTAACTAAAAAACCCGACTACGGAAAAATCACGCTCTATTTAAATTCGAAGTTTACAAAGTAAAATCGAGTCCTCCTATTGTTGAAGTCGGTTAAAATGTAGCCTATGTTACCCGGACCATAATAACGAATCGATTGACACTATATTCATCAAAATCGGATGAATCGTTTATTCGCTACGGAGGAAGAAACGTAACTACAAACATACATAGACGGCTAAAATCATAACCCTTCCTTTTAGCTTCGCCGTAGTCGGATAAAAACTAAACTAAAGTCTAGTTTATCAAAATTTGAATAACCTGCAATTTCCTAATTATGATTTACAGAAAAATGTCCCATGAACAAGTTTTTATACTGTTAAAACAGTTCCATACGTTAAGAACAATATTATGGATATAAAAAATAGAAATACCTACATTGTGGTGTGTATTTTGTTTCAGAATAAACGTCTATCCAACGTACAGCTGTCAACCGAGTCCGAACCGGGAACCGAACAGAAATCAGACAGTACCAATGAACCGAGAGCGTCTAGTCAACCACAGTCAGGTAAATATTGTGTTTAACATTATATTAATACCAGCCAATTTCTGTCCCACTGCTGGACAAAGGCCAGTTCTCAACATAACCTCTGTGTTTTATAGTCGGTTAATATCAAAACTTTCTGCCATATAACCTTCCTAGGTTATATGTGGTGGGTGATTGCGTGTGGTGGTGTGGTTGTGTGTGTTAGTTTTGATCTTATCTTATGCTTACACACATACACACACACAGTATTTAAAGTATCCTTACTTCAAATACTGTGTGTAAGCATAAGATAATCAGAATAATTTTGTTCCGCCTATATCGTTCCCACTGCTGGATGCAGGCCTACTAATATGGCATACTAATATTTTAATAGATAAAAAACAACATTGGTCTTTATTTTACAGCGGCTACCTCAGCTGAAACGAGTCCAGCGAACACTGTATCTAAAGAAAAACCGCCCAGTGAAGAAATGGTAAGCAAGCACATCTAAAAGTTGTATCTGATCAGTTGATTTCTCTTTGTTCATGTTATTTTGTGTTTCTGTGCGGTTCTCAGCTCCATAACTCCCTCGCTTGCGGCTCGGGCGTCAATTCCGCCCTTGCTGCAATTGTATCAAAATGCGCGATTTCGTGATTATAACAAAGTTGGTCCAATGGAGAAAGTTGTTTGGTTTCACACCTTTCTGACACATTCTGTGTAACGATTTATTGTAAACCATTTTTTTTATTGTTCTAGTCAGATTTTATTGTAAGTCTGTCTGATAAAATATTAAAAAAAAACCGGCCAAGAGCGAGTCGGACTCGCGCATCGAGGGTTCCGTACAAACTTTTTAAAAGACAAACTTAACTTTGCTATTCGATCCCATGAAACGGATATTGCACCAACCGCAAATAATAAGTTTGTAATAGTAAAATCACTTTTTTTGTTGTTTTAAACTTCGTATTTACGGTTTTCAGATTTATCTCTTTACATTTGCTGTAAGACATTGTTTTTTGCCAAATTTCGTGATTCTAGGTGAACGGGAACTACCATATAGGTTTTCGACCCAAAACCTATAGGGTACTTCCGGAATTGTCAGTTTTGGTTAAAATCAATGTCTTACAGCACAAGCAAAGTAAAAATTCCGAAAAATAAAAAAGTTGAAAATTAAGGTAAATTACAAGTTTGCGCGAAAATCTAAATTTGCCCATATCTTTTTATCGTGTTGACTCTGGACCCAAATCGGTGGTGACAGACGGACAAGAAAGTGATGATGGGGTTCTTTTTTTTTACCTTTTGAGGTACGGAACCTTAAAAACAGCCCTACGAAACTAACCAACCTCCCCCCCCCCCCAGGGCCAGTCCAGCAGCCCGGAGCCGGTGTACGTGGCGACGACGGGCGTGGTGCGGTGCGTCATGCGGCTGGCGGGCGCGGCGGCGGGCGGCGCGGGCGGGCCCGGCCTGCTGCGCGCCGTGCGGGCCGTCGGGGCCCAGCTCAGGGACCTGTGCGCCACGGTCGACAAGGTCGTCGTGCCCTTCCCGCAACATGCGCAGAGGTGTGTACTGAAACAAATAAAATTATAATCAGCTAACATTCTTTCCACTGCTACTGGAAATCAGGCCTCTTTGTGAGACGAAGTAGGACGTAATCCACAATGCTTTCTTCACCATTTTGAGAGCAATGGCGTTGTGAAACACATTTTCAAAACTTTTACTGTTTATCTATTTAAATTTCTATCAATCAATTTCTAAAGCAAGTGAGCGGTTAGGTAATTAATAACCACTCACTTGCTTTAGAAATTGAGAAAGGATGCAGAGGAACCCGACATGTTAGCCGGGACCGTCACCATTGGACCACCACTGCTTTTTACTAATCTATAATTTTCTTGTTTTCGCATTAATTTATAATTTTGTCGTCAGGGAGGTGGAGATGGCTCACCAGGTGCTGAGCAAGGACATGGCGGCGCTGGTGGAGGCCATGCGGCTCGCCATACAGTACCACAACACCACGCTCACGCATGAGTACACTAAGTGAGTACACTCGCACTCTATACTCCACCTCGTAGAACATTCCACTATCCCTCTTGTTTCTGAAAGCCAGAAGATCCGTGTAGCACCTAGGAATCTCAACTACCAATTTCTTCGTCTTTTGCGATCCCAACTTGTCGATTTTTGTATACTTAGGCGCAGATGACGAAAATTACAAACAGGGTCCACTAACACCACAAGTCACTAAGTACGAATGCAAAACATGTTTATTAATCATTTTTCTTTTCCATCTTCAAACAGTAAACAGAAACAGAACGTTGTTTTAAAAGGTTGTTTTAAATGTGTGGTTCGATAGCTTAAAATTTGGATCTAGGAACAAAATGCTGGCTTGATATAGAAGAAACTTACCGACGTCTTTTCACCGCTTAGCGCTGTCCCGGGACTCGGAATCCATTTACAGAGGTTCACAGCACTTGGCACAAGAGGATTAGACAGTTTTCACAGTTTATAATTAGTAATATTCAGAGTTTTCTTAATATTTTACGGAGCCGCGCACGCGTTTTTCTCAAGATGTCTCTCCAGGTGGCGCTGTCGCTCACTCGTTCGGAGCGCGGTAGATTTCCGCGCGTCTGATTGGTCGAGCGCGTTGAGGCGGGAAAGATGGTTCGTTTCAAATCAAGCCAGTAAGAAATAAACCCAACATTTCCCCCCACCGAAAACCGCAAGGATTTCCCAGTTACGATACCAGGATAAGTGAGGTTTGAATTTGTTGAACCTTGAATTATACAATTAACTATAAGAATTGATGTGTGTATGTGCGTTTAAAGTATTTGATTTGTATGTATAAATATAGTAAAGCAAGTGGACTGTATTTTTATAGTAGAATAAAGAATAATAAGAAGTCATACATAAACAAGAATTTACATAATGACGGTAAAAATTTTACAATAAAGAATTATTCTGAGTCCTGATCCAACGGGAGAGGACTCACCTTTGAAACAGGGCGAGTAAACTCGTGGTTATTGGCAGTGCGTACACTTATTACACGCACGACCCCGTCCGGTCCACTATGCAATTTGGAAACTCGAGCTAAAACCCATTGAAGCGATGGTGCATCAGAATTTAAAAGTACAAGATCACCGATATTGAGATTTCGACAGTTGGTCAACCACTTTTGCCGTTGTTGCAATGTATGCAAGTAGTCTTGTCTCCAAAGTTTCCAGAATTGTTGTGACATTTGTTGGACAAGCTGCCAACGATTCAGTCTAGAACCGGACAAATCCGTTAAGTCGTGCTCTGGAACCGATAGGAGTTCCCTACCTATGAGGAAGTGAGAGGGAGTTAGAACCTCAAACTCGCTAGGATCACTCGACAGAGCACAGAGGGGCCTTGAGTTGAGCACAGCTTCAGCTCGGCAAAAAACCGTACCTAGTTCTTCAAAAGATAGAGCCCTAGTACCAACGGCACGTTTTAAGTGTAGTTTAGCAGACTTAATCACAGATTCGTAAAGTCCACCAAAGTTACTTCCTGTCGGAGGGTTGTGTCTCCATTTAATTCCACGAGAGACGAAGCCTCTGGATAGATTTCCCGAATCAGTATTAAGGAAGTCAGTAACTTCTTTTAGCTGTTTGCCAGCTGAGACAAAATTGGTGCCGTTGTCAGACACAATGGAACAGCATAAACCTCTTCTCGCCGTAAAACGGTCGAAACATGCGAGAAAAGACTGCACTCAGAGAAGATAAGACTTCCAAATGTACCGCTCGTGTGGCACAACACACGAATACGCACAAATAGGATTTGGATACGTGAGCGTTTCTACGAGTTGACTCCTTGGTAGGAAAAGGTCCGCCTATGTCGACACCAACAGTGTGAAAGACATGAATATCTTGAGTGCGGAACTTAGGCAGTTCACCCATTATAGGTTGTCGATTTGTAGGAGACACCCTAAAGCAAGACATACATTTACTTGTACGTGATCGAATAGCACTACGCGCTGAAATGATCCAATATTTTTGATTGATTAAACTTTGAAGAGTGTGGTGTCTTGTTGTTCAAGTTTGCTCTTAATGTATCAGAGGTAGGAAGGCAGCTTACCTTCCTTACATTATTCCCTCCCAGTACGTCTATAGCTGATGGAAATGATGCCGAACTTTCAACCAACTCCTTAAAGTGGAAGCTCCAGGGTAGCCCGCGAAATTAAAATTGTCTTACGTTTTTTGCAATTTGCAGGTCAGTGTCAGGTTGTATGTTGATTTAAATATGATTCGCGGCTGTAACACGTAGTTACAGAATTATAGTCATTAAAATTATCAAACATTCATGTTCAGTTCATGTAACTGTCAAGAATGACTTTTTCATGAAATAGTCAATAAAATTGAATCATTATACAACCTAGCACTATGGCCTGCAAATTGCAAAAAACGTAAGAAAATTTGAATTTCGCGGGCTACCGTGGAGCATCCACGTTAACCCAGTCACCTGCCCACAGAAACATGCTAGCAGCAGCGCACATCCTGGCGATGGACGCCAAGAACCTGCTGGACGTGGTGGACTGCATCCGCTCGCGCCACCCGCACGTGGACTGGCGCGCCGCGCTGCGGGCCGCGCCCGGCGAGTCCGCGCAGGTTAGTGTCGCATGCTGATGGACGGGTAAGTCGGAGATCACGGTTTTGTTCTATTTTTCAGTTCTGTGCTGATTGAAATAGGGTTGCGTTGCTCAGTCCTTCCTGTCACAGTTATTTTAGCCATGATTTTGCATGACGGTGTAAATCATAAATTAATATAATCACCCTTATGTTTGCTAATGCTGGGACACAAGTTTCACAAGCTTCGTCTGTCTCTCTGAGATGGTGCGGCCTGTAATCCCCGGTCTGGCAGAGATATATTGTATAGTACACCCACATTTTACTGCAATGTTTTGAGTGCGTTACATTATCTTACCGTAAAACGTGTTTTTTTTTAAACAAGTATGAATAAATCTTGGATTTGAGTTTTCATTTATAAAATATCGTCAATGATGATTTATGTTTTAGTTTTAACAAAAGGCAACCCTTTTTTATCAGTTCAGCCGTGCAAGTACGTAGGAATCGATTCGATAAATCTGACAGTCATTCTCGACAAAATGAGTTTATAACAAAGATAAAAAGTCATTTTGTCGAGAATAACTGTCAGATTTATCGAATCGATTCCTACGTACTTGCACTGCAGTAACGATATCGATAGGACTTATAGTAGTTAGGGTATTTTATCGACTGGAATGACGTGTTAGTAGAAAAAATAATTAATATAGTTATCCATTAATCTTATTAATTTACATCTTATTTTCATACTTACATTAAGATTGACTTGCACGTTTTAACAATGTACCAACATTTTTTAACGTATTTTTTCTTACATTTGCATGCAGCGTTTCCAAAGTATCTAGTCGGTAGTATGTAGTCAGTATCCATTTTTTACCAAGCACGTATAAAACGAGCAAGTAAAAAAAATCAAAAGGGATAAATAATTCTTACAGGTCGCCACTCCACAGAATCAAACGCTAACTTCACAAAACCAAGTCTTCGCGGCTCAAAACCAAATATGCGTCCCTCAGAACCCGGTGCTGAGCAACCAGTCATCGGTGCAAGAGGATGAAGCTCCCCCTCCGAAGCCAGACTTCAAGATCAACCAACCAGTGACCACCAGCCAGCTGACCGTCACTGAACAACCCCCCAAAGAACACAGCAGTCTTCCCGCCGCACCGAACAGAGTATCCACCCTCATTCATAACTACAACCTCTATGGTAACGTAAGAGAACCACAACACATATATGGCAACACTGAAGCCTCATCCTACCAATTTTCCTCATCAAGCTCTGATGATATCAAAGTAGATTCAGCCCCAATGGAATCCGTCAAAAGTCGAGTTCAAGCATTAGCTGGCAAACTAGACTCCCCACCAATATACTCTGTCAGCAAAAAGATGATTCCTCTAGATCAGAACATTGGTCACACCGACCAGGGTTGAATGACCTAATGACGTTTTCGCTTGTAGTGGCAATTTTTATTTTACGTCGTACGACGTCGACAGCTTTACATAGGCTATGACCTAATATTAGTATGACTAGTGTACTTACCCGGATATGCTCATAGATATTTCGTTTGCCGCTTAAATTCTATAGTGCGACGCTTATTTGGAAAAGACAAAAGAATGCTCAATATTAACTGTAGCGAATTAAGTGAGCCAAATAAATTGTCGTGTATCCATCCATTCGCGTTCCTTATAAATCGGTATTCATATACATAACCGTTTATTAATGTTGTATTCGTGTAAATAGCGCTTTTCTAGAAGTTTCGACGGTGGAAAGGCAAAACGGCTAATAGAGTAAAATGAATATCGACAACATTAATAATCTACCGTCTCGAAAGTTGCAAGAAGTAAATTAAAAACTTAATATCTAAATTAATTAAATAACCTAAGCCTAAGTAAATGAGTGTGTAAGCCTAAGTAAATGGGCGTAGTCATTATAAATATTCGCCTTTCCACTGTTGAAAACTGAATCTGTATTTAGATGCGATTCATCATTAATTTCTGCTTTTTAAATAGAATTGAAACGCTTTTCTATAAATTAATTGGCGAATAAAGAATGCGTAATTTACATGAATATAACTTCTTTAAATATACACAGCGTAAGAGATATCGTAACATAAAATTTCACCATGATTTCAACGCACTAGATTCTAGACCAAAGATCATTGAATTTTTTGTAAGACATTGAAAAAAAAAAATTGGCTGTTTATTACAAAAGCGTACCATTTAAAACACGGTTAAAATTTAATGGAACAGCTAATTAAAAAAATAACACGAAAAATCTTATTGGATGGAATAGAGTCGTATAAGTCTATACTAATCCATGATAAATGTTTGTTACAATATCCCTTCTACTGTGTATGTGGATCATCTAGTGATATCTATTAACATATCATCAGCATTGTTGTGCTTCAAATAAATATGTCGTGTTGCCTATTTGTGAATATTATTGTTCGACATATCTCTGTTCGTTCTTGATACATCATACATACAGTGCTACATGGACCTTTTGGTGGTTAAATGACATTGACAGGAGGCGTTGTCGGTCAATGGGGAGGCTAACTGTGGAACTAATGGCGCTAGCATAGTTGGTACCCAAACATCGTCATTGGTTGAAACTGTGGTAATGTCATTTTATATTTCAAAATAGCTTAACCCTCATTGGTCAGATTGAGACAAACTACGGTGGCGCCATCTGAGATTTACTTTGCCTTAGCCTCCCCATTGTATTGAAAAAACAAAATGGCGACGTTTGTTCTGATTTTGGCCACGCGCCAAACGATCCGTGTACACCTTTAAATCTCTCATACATCCACATAACGTCACTCAGAACTGTTGATTGTGAAATCATGATAATATTGATTTGTGATATTATTGCCAATAAAATTTGAATACTTTTTATATTATGGACGGCTATGTAACGCAGTACAGTGAGCACATTCCTCAAATTTGCACCTAATGAGTAAGTTTTGTAGTTATTTTCATACAAATTTTATATTTTTGGTGTAACAGTGTTGCAATTTTATACTCAACCAGTACTGGTGCATATGTGTAAGAATGAAATCTTCCATAGAACAATAATAATTGTCATGTTGTCATTTGAAATTGATTAGAAAGTATTATTTTTTAATGTAAAATGTATTATTGCGATAATGTGTATATTTTTCGTTAGGTAAGGTGCGTTTACAAGTCACAACTTATTGTAATATTGTGCATTTAATTCCTTATACATTCTCACCCAGTATTCAGCCGGAATTGATTAATTTTCTTTTGTAAAAATGTACAAAACAATTTGTCAATAATTATTTTAATTGTTTATCCAAAGTTTTTATTATAAGCTTAGATCTCAGATGGAATTCGTAGCGTATGAGCGTAAGTTTTGTTTATAAAATCAGAATTTATTTATTGACGTATCTTCGGTTTATTTGTAAAGTTGATTTTCCTAATGTGTTTAGTGTTAAGCAGGATATCATTCCAAAGTGTAATGGTTATTGTAAGCAGTACGTAGTCCATATTATATTATTGTAGTGAGCTGCCTGAGATTATTTTCCAAATATCTGATAATGGTGGACCGGATTTTGTTTACGCATTGAATAAAGGACAAGTCAATCATTGTTTTTTGTTTCATTTCTTCACATTTGTACAGACGCCAGCACATCAAGCTACTACAATCTGTCAAATTTATTTAAAAGATTTTGAACTTTATCGCTAAATCAATAGGTGCAAGATTGATTGGGAAAATTTGTCAGTTTCGGGTAGCAGTTTCGGTCGTCTGATGACTGACAAATATTATTGGGTTTACTCAGTAGCAGTACAGAGTTGGATTTCTGCCTGATTGCTGACAATAAGGCTGGCATTACTGCATGGAACTTTAACTTGCTGAAATCTGAGTAGGTATATTGGACAGGTACACCTAGACAGGAGTATTGTGCTTAAACGACGTCGCAATGCCGTAGTACCACAAGTTCCATTCAATTTAAACACAGTCAAGAGACTTGACTGGAAGTAAAAATTGAAAATACCGGCCAAGTGCAAGCCGAACTCGCTCACGAAGGGTTCCGTACCATTATAATAATAATAAAAAATAATAATTATATTATTTTTTATTTTTTTTATTTTTATTATTATATATATATATATATTTTTTTTTTTTATTGTTATTATATTTTTTATTTGTGTTTTGTCCTGTGCGGGCTAATAAATGTATTTTTCTTTCTTTCTTTCTTTCTATTATATAAACAACATTAGACAAAAACGAAAAAACACGTTTGTTGTATAGGTATGAGACCCCCTTAAATATTTATTTTAATTTAACTATTTATTTTTAAAGTGAATATACAACTCGAAATTCTGTGAATATTTCAAGCGTCTACCTGTTGCCGTGATTAATATCGAGCAAAAAAGGGCAAAAAAATCACGTTTGTTGAATGGGGGCCCCCAAAAACAAGTCAGGAATGCCAGCAGGGCTGCCTGGCGGAAATTCTGCGAAGAAATTGAATCGAACTGCGAAGCCGCACGTGTGAGAAAGATCCTATCTACCGATCAGGATCGCACCCTTGGGTCGCTGAAAACCCCAGATAACACTTACACCAAGTCGGACCACAAAACAAGTAAAGCCACTTCCCAGATTGCAATCTCTCCGAGGACAGAACCTGGGCAAGTGAGCCAACGCGCACACGGGCACACCAAATGACCAAGACTGGGTCAGACCCCGTACCATAGTAACCGCAGAGAGAATAGGCAATAAAGACTTTTAAACCATATACTCGTAAATCCGCAGGCTTAGACGAAATTTTTCCCGCCCTGCTACAATGGGGAGTAGACGTCCTAACGCCGTGGCTGACCCAGGGCTGTAGCTAGAGTTGAATTTGAGGTAGGGCAGTGATGGTTACTTTTTTTACTTGCACCGCGGAGGCAAAAAAAAAATTTGAATTGCTCCCGAAGCACGTGCTACTAAATCAATCGCCATAGGAGTTTGTCTGTACATTCGATAGCTATTCGTATAGTGTAGACAAATAATTTATATGAAGAGCATGGACCTTATAATTATTAAATCCTCAGGACTCGGGAGCCATTAAGCCGCTACGCCGCCGCTAAGCTGTTGGTCCCGGCTGTCATTTGTAGATCTTTGACAGTCGTTACAGGTAGTCAGTGGCCCAAAAAGTCTGACAACCAGTCTTACCAAGGGGTATCGTATTATTCAGTACTAACTGGGTTGTGGAGGTCAGATAGGCAGTCGCTCCATGTAAAATACTGGTATTCAGCTGCATCCGGTTAGACTGGAAGCCGACTCCAACGTAGTTGGGAAAAGGCTAGGCAGATAATGATGCATTAAGTCTATGATGAAGAGAAACGAACAAGATGGTTGCATTGTGGGATTTGGATGTAGTGATCCACGTCTGAGTGAGGTAGTAGTTAATTGTTGGGAGAGGGTGAAACGAAACGACCAAAAACCCTTTTAGATTTATATATTTTTTTCAAACTTATTATGTTTGTTAACATAATAATAAAAAGTATTTAAAACAGCTGAATTCTTCGATTCGCCATTTATTGAAAATGCGAAGAACTTCGTTCAAATCAATTGATTTTGTTCTTTTTTTTTCAAAGGCCAGAAATACCATACTAGCCATTCTCTCGTGACCCATTGACAGCCTTTGAGGCCTATTGATTGCAGTCAAAGTTGAAAATGTAGTTTCGCTCACAGCAGTGCTACATCCTATGGTCGCCACAGATGCAAAAAGTTCATATGTATCTTTGAACGCCGCTCGTTGCCTGTACAAAACTTGCATTGTGTCTTCCTATTTTTTTATCCTCGCGACGACTCAAGTAAGTTTTAACCACACTAGCCTCTTCTCTTAATGGAATTTTTAGACCTGAAAAATTAGTTGAAATTGTAAATTGGACATGACTAATAGCCTTTGAGGCCTATTGATTGCAGTCAAAGTTGAAAATGTAGATTCGCTCACAGCAGTGCTACATCCTATGGTCGCCACAGATGCAAAAAGTTCATATGTATCTTTGAACGCCGCTCGTTGCCTGTACAAAACTTGCATTGTGTCTTCCTATTTTTTTATCCTCGCGACGACTCAATTAAGCTTTAACCACAATAGCCTCTTCTCTTAATGGAATTTTTAGACCTGAAAAATTAGTTGAAATTGTAAATTGGACATGACTAATATTTTACAAGCAGCAACATAGTTTTGTTTATTTTTTTAAGTTACCTAAATTTTTCAATGGAACCATTTTATCTACATCCAACTCACCGAGACTCGCTAACGACTTGAGTAGATCGTCGTTGTCCGAAAACCTTCTTTGTAATTCAGCAATTAGTATATCCAACGTTTCGAAATACTCAGATTTAAATGGCTGGGTATCCTGGTCTTCTATATTTCGATTTTATATCTCGCGGAGGAATAGGAGGGGCCATATGTCAAATAGTCATCCATCCGATTTGATTTTTTTACTTGCCTCTTCGGGGTCTGTGTCATATTTTCAAATTCACCGCTTGTCAAAGATTTAGCTTCTTCCAAAATTTGATGATACATTTCATTTGATCTTAATTTCATAATTTCATTTTCGACGCACTTTATAATTGTTATGGCGTCTTTCAATCCTGCGGTTCGAGCTTGTAAAGCTGCGTCTGCAGGTTGCAGCATGGATAAGATTTTCTGGGCCACAACCATAGCCATTCGGAATTCCAGATCAAGTATGACTTTTTAAATGCCGATACTTTTGGCGACGTCGTCACCGTTAAATCTGTCATTTTTAATTTCATTCAGTCTGCAAAATCGATGAATAATTATCGTTTACAACTTTTGTAACTGCCAAGTGTCCAGACCAATGATGTTCGAGGAGCCGACCAATCCTTTTTCCACCATATAAGGCAGCTATTTTGCCATGATGAAAGAATTCATGTAACATGCATTGGTCAAAAAATAAACGAATGAAAGTCATTTCCGAGATAGTCCTAATGACTATTAAATGCAAGCGATGGTTATAGCAGTGGACGTAGGGAATTCTTCGGCCCAATTTATTTTCTATTCTGGTCGCAACTCCTGAAACTTTCCCACTCATTACACTTGCGCCATCATAGCATTGGCTTAGCATACGAGAGGGGTCAACGTTATTTTCCGTAAGGGTATTTAACGTTAATTCCGTGAAAGTGGCTGCATCAAGGTTTTTGTGCAATGCACTTGTTTTGAGCAGTGAGGTTCTTCCTGAGGTTGTTCAATTTGCTCTTCAACTCTTCGTTTTTTTCCAAAGAAAGCCCGTATATCCATCGCGAAACCAACCAGTAACCACTCTTCAATTTACAGCAATAAAAAACAATTGTATCGATTTTTGACTAAAACACTCTGTTATGTTGGTACCGTACACTTTACTAACCCAAACCACAAACAATAACCTCTAGTTTGTTTATTTTAGATTAAAAGGGGATTCACTGTACCACAGATTACAATGCGGGCTTCTGCACCATAGACATAACTAAGTATACCCAACACTCAAACCAATACTACAAATGCCATCTATGAACAGATTAAAGAATTATTGTATTACGAATGTCACAAATGTGGTATAAATGGAATTAACTGGTAAATGTCATAATGTGTGACTGTGTGTGATGTGTGTGACTCTGCAATGATTTAGTGTTCAGACATACTATATGATACTTCCAGATACACACACACGGAAAAGTTTAGATACCCGCTGTAATTTATTTTTTCCATCTCAAACTATGAACAAACAGTTTACCTATAATTATAATTATTAGTTTTTCTTATATTTTAAGGAAGGGCATTGATGTTTAAATGTAGGGCATTGCCCTACAATGTCCCTCCCTAGCTACGGCCCTGGGCTGACCACCATCTACCAAGCCTGCATAGCACAGAAATACATACCACTTGCATGGCGAGAGGTGAAAGTAATTTTCATCCCTAAACCAGTCAAACCAGATTACACACAACCCAAGGCGTACAGACCAATAAGCCTGACATCTTTCCTACTGAAAACCCTCGAGAGACTCCGTGATCGACACATTCGGGACGGACCTCTTCGGGAGCGACCACTCCACAAACAACAACACGCGTATTTTTAATAAATAAATAAATCGTTTATTGAACTCATTAAAATATAGCCTAATACAATGTCATCCATTATGGGTCGTACAAAAAAGGTTGCAAAAAAACTAAGAGGACGCCTGACTTCCAAACTAGGAAAAGAACCTGTATCTTGGAAATCAGTACACTTCCATGGACAAAATTTATTTCGTTATTATAATTATAGAATTAATTGATGACAATTCCAACACTGGTAGACTACAAAACACACAAACAACATACAATAACAACATAACAACATAAAACAACAACAACAATAACAACAACACACAACAACAACAAACAACAACATTATACAATAATTACATTAAAACTGACTAAGAAATAGAGAAAATTAAAAATCGTGCAATAATTAAATAAGGAATTTAAGTGTAGTAGTAGTAGTAGTATTTTGTGTTTGGTGTGGGTTGTGATAGTGTGTATGGGTGCTTTGGTGAGTGTGTTACTGGCGTAAAATGAGTGTTTTCGTGTGTACGCAATTTTTCTGTATGTTAGTTCAGAGAATAAAAATGATGATGCTAGTTCTGGCCTGATTTTACTTCGGGACATTTATGATTTTTTCCGTTTGAGAATAATCAAGGTTAAGGAGCCATCGAGTGACAGTTTGTTTGGATTTTTGTTAAGTTAGGGGATAAATTGTCAGTGCCTGATTAATTTTATTATATATATATATGGCCACCTAAAAATGTGAAAAATCTCTGCGCAAATTGAGTATGGCAGGCTTTGGACTCGCAAACTGTGTTTCCTACGTTTATGTAGGAGAGCAATAGGATCATAAGTCAGACGACCATGCATTTTGATGGTGTAAAGTATGAAAAGTTGCCTCACTGTTAGAACTTCACAGGTTTGGTAAAGGGTGATAGGATTCCTCAGGAAAATCAACAGAATCTGCGCTGCATAGTGTGATCTCCAAGATCGAATATGCAGTGGACCACAAATGCTCCTCACTAGCCGTCTTCATTGACATAGAAAGCGCTTTTGACAAAACCATCTTCCATAGCATCAGCCCTCGAGGAACACGGTGTGGACTCGACCCTGCGAGGATGGATCACAAATATGCTCCGACTGAGAGCCGTACAAGTTACGGTTAACGACACCACTAGAGCCATAGTGGCGAAGGGCTGCCATAGCGGCAAAGTGGTGTCCTTTCGCCACTACTATGGAACCTCGTAGTAGACACCAAGATCCCTTGCGGATGCCCTGAGGAGACCGGGAAGTTTAATCTGCTTCTGGAGGGCTGGTTAGAGTAATCGGTCACCATGGCTCACGCACAATGGTCCACTTCAAGGGCTAAGTGCGGAAATCTATACCCCATGATAGATAGATAGATGGGAGCCCCCTTGACGGACAGTGGAGTCTTAGTAATAAGATCCCGTTTTTACCCTTTTCAGCTTTTCCAACATTTCTTAAAAAAAAAAAAAAAACATTTAATTCAGATAACATGATCCATACAGTGAAATTAAAAATTAGTATTAAAAAAAGAAATAAATTATCACAAAAACAATGAAATTAAAAAAATAAATTACTTCAATTATTAAAATCAATTAAATAATCAGAATCAAAACAAGATAAATTTAAAATCCATTCCAAATTAAAAAAAGATAAATAAAACATTCAAATTTAAAATACATTAAAATGAAAATTAAAACCTTCAAAATACAATAAGATAAAATTAAAATTAAAGCATTCAAATTACCCGTTTAATAAAAGACACCCATATCGGAGAAGAGATCCTATCTGCAACAGTCTTCAGAATTCCGTTGCAGGTGCCACGCATTCTGCAGATCAGGGAAACAGTTTTCTTGCGAATGACGGCATGAAAGCCATCAGTTCGATACAGCGCGAACATCCCCGATGCACTACAGAAGCGAAGCAGCCCCAACATCATCCTGAAGATGTTGTTATACTGGACGCGCAGGACATCCAGCGATCTTTTGGTGTGCTTGACCCACAGATTTCCCGTATAAAAGCTTTGACAATAGGCTTTAAACAACGTTATTTTTACTTGTTCAGAGCAGCGGGAAAATCTGCGGGCCAGCATGTTACCTCTGACCGCTAAAGCCCTGCGCTCCCTCTCAATGTCCATATCATCATCAAGACCCTCGGTAATTAAGTGCCCCAAGTATTTAAATTTCGTGACATGGTTTATGCACAAGCCATTTAGGGTAATATTATGAGAATACTCAGGGCATCCACCGGCGGCCCTTAAGATCATATATTCGGATTTTTGGACATTGTATATAAGACCATGTGCAGCAGCATAGGACTCACATACCCTTAACAGCTCTCCAAGACCTCTCGCCGTCGGGCTCAGCAGCACCATGTCGTCCGCGTAGCTAATGTTGTTGAGGCAGACGCCATCTATCGAACAACCGACACGCTTGCTGCTGAGCTCGACGATGAGGTCATTTATGTATAGGTTAAAAAGCTTGGGTGACGTCAAACCTCCCTGTCTCACCCCGCTTTCCAACGTATATGCTTCAGAGAGCGTATTATTCCACCTCACAAAATTTGTTTGGTGGGAATACCAATACCTCAGCAAATTGATCACCCCAACCGGTATACCCGCATTCCCCAACTTTCTCCAGAGCACATCGTATGAGACAAGATCAAACGCTTTGGAGAGGTCGAGGAAACACGCATATACCGGTGTCCTGCGGTCCATATAGTATTGGACAGTATGCTTGAGACCTACGATGGCAGCCTCTGTGGATAGCCCAGGCCTAAACCCGAACTGCGCGTCATGTAATTTTATGTATTTATCTATGTAGGAATCAAGCACACCGTCCAGCACTTTAGCAATGATCGTTGCTAGAGATATGGGCCGATAGTTCCCCCTGTCCGAGATATCCCCAGTCCTGTTCTTCACAATAGGCACTACGATGGTTTTCATTAAGTCTTGTGGTAAGTACGAGTGACTCCAGCACATCGTGAGGAACACGGCCAGGACCCTCGGTACGTGAACCCCAGCATGCCGCAGATGCTCCACACTAAGCCCATCGTGACCAGCAGATTTACCGACCGTCATTCTCTTTAAAACGCGTCTTACTTGACTTGCCGTAAAATGTACAGGCGACTCCTCCCCCTCATATCCGGGCTCAGACCTAACAAACGACACCAGGCTTAACTTCATGCTTTCCAGTAGCTTTCCAGAACTTAGAAAAGTCCTTTGCCGATCTGTGTTTAGCCTGAATGTCCATCTTAAGCTGCTCTTGATTATTCTGGCACCACTTCAAGCGACTTTTGAATACTTTACGCGACTCGATCATTTCGTCATAAATAATGCCTGAAGTGGGCCGGTTGCAAGCTATTCACGTTTCGAAATGGACCCTGGCCACCCTATGAGCTTCATGGACATGCTTATTCCAGCCACACAAGTGCCTATTTTTATTTAATTTAAGGTTTAAGTTAGACCTAACAGCGGCGTTACTCAGGGTTTCCACAATATTATTATATAAGCTATCCAAAACCATTTTGTGGTCATCCAAGCTGCATGACCCACGACTGCATTCCGTGAATTTAGTGGGAAAATCAATGACTCTAAAAGCGTTGTTACATAGATCATGGTAAGTTTTTATTTGTGCTTCATCTCTCCCCCCCCATACAACTGAGTCACGCCGCATGTCGCTCGTCATCAACTTAGGCCTTACCACAGTTATGTCACAACTAACGAGTAAAGGCAAATGATCCGACAAGTAAACATCTTCTATGACACGTACCCCAATCACAGTTCGCCAGGCCCACAATGATACGACACAGTGGTCCAGCCATCGCCTACAGCCATGAGCCTCGCTAACAAACGTGTAAGTATTATTCTGAGTGCCTAACTTTTCCAAGTCGGCACAGATCCAAGCCTGATCCGAACAAAGTGAGGGTGAGCATTAAAATCACCTAAAATAAACAAGGTTTCAATGTTCTCACTAGCTACTATTGCACTTATTTCACCAAAAACCTCAGTCATAATTGGTAGATTATCCGGAGAGTCAGTCGGCATATACGCAGAAAAAACAATTATGGAGCGACCGTCAACATTAGCTCGTATAGCTGTCAGTCGAGTGCTGGCACACGGCACCACAGCAACACTATCAAACACACCTTTTCTCCAGAGTATGGCAACCCCCCCATGAGGTCTCCCCTTTAGCAAGCCCACTGATGTATCTACAGCAGACTTACCTGTGTATTCAAAATTATTCGAAATAGTTCCCAATAATGATATGTCATGGGGAAGCAACCACGTCTCCTGGAGTGCTACGAGGTCAGCCATTTCACAAATGTCTCTCAAATTGTCAATAGACCTCTTGACCGATTTACTATTAAAGCTAATTAAATTAAGATACTGTTTAACATTTAAATCCATAATGGTACATTAATTAACTTGCACCCGTTTTTGTTTTGTACATAAAATGCACGAAACGCCTGTACGTTATTCCGTTTGGCCAAAAATTATCATCCAAGAATAATTCTAAATTATGCTTATAGACATACAATTTATAGGCATTATATATACTTTTTAGTCTGCACCATGTTTATCTTTTTTGGAGAAACAATAACATTAGTTTTTTCCTTAATATAGTTAATAATGTCATTTTCACACGTATCTTTGCTAACATTTGAAATAAACAGTGGGACCTTTATATCAGCCGCTTTAAATTTACTTTCGGGCGCACAACCTCTCTGCCCAATAAGCTTATAATTACGTTTAGACGCTTTGTTTCTCACTATTTGCTTGCCACTCAGAATCACTGTCCCTTACCACTTGTTTAGTTATCTCACTCACCGGCGGCACTGAAACATTACTAACGCGAGAACTGAGCTTTTTAGTGGTCGCGTTCGAGATTGTTTTCTTTAAAACCGGCGATCGAATAACACTAGTAGTGGGCGGATCTAATGCGTCGGCGCAGCTCGGCTCGACACTCGGCGTCATCATCGTAGGATTTGTAGGTAACGGCGAAACCACGCTGCTTACTTGCTCCCCGCGAGCACTCCTTCGGATGCTCTGTCTCGCTTACACCTGCACTACCGCCGTACGTTCGGCTCGCCAGGCAGTCCGACTCCCTTGCACCATCCGAAGATACTGTAGCGCGTAGGCAAATTATTTATACATCTTTAGTCTTAGGTCATGAATGACGTAGCTCGTAAGTTAACTCTAAGCCCTCAACCACTGTAATCTTTGTGTTAGTCGTTCAGTAAACCTTCAACTGAGAACACGCTTTTTACTTTGCCAAACCTTCTGACCGTACACACACATAAAATCACCTTATCGGCAAAGTGGTGACACCCGACGCGTCCGCTCGCGTATCGAGTTCCAAGTTTTTAACAAAGACTATAATTCATCGCGCGTAAAAACAAACGACTCACTCTACCAGGCCGCAGCTCTCTCAACAACTTGCAGCCATGTCAACCCAAGACCAGCCACAGCCGCAACAGATGACGACAGTTTCCATGACCGAGGATACCGGACTTCTGGCAAGATCGACCAAGACTCTGGTTTCATCAATTCAACGCCATTGTGGATCCTCTAAAGGCAAGTGACCTGCACAAAAGTCAACTTCTAATAGCTAGGCTGAAACCTGACGAATTACCTGATATTAGTGACATTCTTGAAAACATGCCTGAGAATAATAAATATGAAACTCTAAAAAATAGGTTAATTTCGGTTTACGAAGAGTCGGAAACAAAACAAATGAACCAACTCTTAAACGAAATCGAACTCGGAGATCAAAAGCCTTCACAATTATTACGGCGTATGCGAGACTTAGGGAAAAATAAAGTCCCAGACGATACCTACTCTAATGTTATTGTGGACAGGTCGTCTTCCACACTCAATTAGGGCCGTCATAACCGCATGCGACACTAACGAGGTAAAACTCGATGGTTTGGCTAAAATCGCTGATAAAATTCTGGAAAATACCAGACCATCTGAAATAGCCCCGGTTTCTAAAACAACTCCGAGTGCAGACCCAACACTTCCCGAAACCATTGTAAATAAGCTAAAACAAATGAAACTAGAAATTTCAGAATTACGCACTAAACTAGACGATTCCATTAACCATCAGAACCGCGAGTCGCGAAGCCGAGATCGTTATAGCCGTGGAACTTCCCGGACGCGCTCTAAAAGTCGCGAAATCACTTATAAAAATAGGGAGAATTACCTCAGACAAAAAGAGAAACCAGGTGATGCGAATTACCAGTGTTTCTACCACTTCACTTATGGCATAAATGCGCGTAAATGCGGCGACACAATAAATTGCAATAAAAGGAACCCGGAAAACTAATTCAGACACCGGGTCAAATACACAATGTCGCCGGTGTCAACAATTCCTATCGTCTATGTGTTACAGATATTAAAACTGGTGCATGATTTCTTATCGACACTGGTGCTGATGTGTCGGTTTTAGCCGGTAAAAGGCAAAACGCATCCACGTCAGATTACATATTATATGCAGCCAACAGCACAAAAATCAAAACATACGGGGAAAAATCCATCACAGTTAACTTAGGTTTACGTCGCCCATTCCAATGGAAGTTCATACTAGCCGATGTACAACGTTCAATAATAGGCGCTGACTTCCTTGCTGCTAACAAACTAATAGTAGACTTACATGGTAGGAAACTAATAGACAAACTCACTTTAATATCGCGCGCCACAAATATTACAAATTGCCCTGAATCGAGTATTCGATCAATCGATGTAAACGACGAATACCATCTCATATTACAAAAATTTCCCGACATTACCAAATTAGAAAACTTTAAAACACATCCTAAACATGATGTTCAACACCACATTTATACTAATGGACCCCCGGTCCATGAAAAAGTACGACCGCTTAATCCGGAGAAATACAAAGTCGCCAAAGCAGAATTCGAAAGAATGATGCAATTAGGTATTTGTAGACCTTCGAATAGTCCTTGGGCTAACCCACTTGTTTGCGTTAGTAAAAAAAACGGTGAAATAAGACCGTGCGGAGACTACCGTAGACTTAATGCACAAACTACTCCCGACCGTTACCCATTACCAAGACTACTTGATTTCACATATTTACTCAAAGGGAAAACTATATTTTCAAAAATTGACGTCCGGAAAGCTTACCATAATATACCAATGGCTCCCGAAGACATCCCAAAAACTGCAGTCATAACTCCATTCGGTTTATTTGAATTTACGAGAATGAACTTTGGGTTACGTAACGCAGCGCAAGATTTTCAAAGACTAGTCAACAACGCATTAAAAAGTCTTGACTTTGCATTTCCTTACCTTGATGATGTAATTATAGCTTCAGATTCAAAAGAAACGCATGCAAAACATTTAGAGATAGTTTTAGAACGATTAAATAATATCGGTTTAACAATCAACACAGATAAATGCGAATTCGGTAAATCCGAGTTAAGCTTCCTCGGTTACCACATCAACTCAAAAGGCATAAAACCGAGCGCAAACAAGACGCAACTTATTAATGATTATCCACAACCCAATACAATAGAGGAACTTCGACGTTTCCTCGGAATGATGAATTTCTACAGACTCAACATTCCAAAAGCTGCAGAAATTCAAACACCACTAAACGCGTATTTACACAATTCAAAAAAACGCGACAAAACAGAAATTACATGGACCGAAAGTGCATTAGAAGCATTCAGTCGATGTAAACAAGCCATCATACAGTCATGTTATCGCATCCCGACGCAACCGTGCCATTAGTGTTGATGACAGACGCTTCCGGTACTTGCGTAGGCGCCGCTTTAAATCAGAAAGTTGGTGATAAATTAGAACCTCTAGGATTTTATTCAAAGAAACTGACTGATACCCAAACAAGATACAGCACGTACGATAGGGAACTTCTAGCAATATACATGGCAATTAAACACTTCCGCCATATGGTAGAAGGCAGACAGCTAACAGTACTAACAGACCACAAAACATTGACCTTCGCCCTATCTAAAAAGGTATCGCCTTCAGACTCACCTAGACGGTTAAGACAACTAGACTTCATTTCCCAATTTTGCGATAACATCATGTACATAGAAGGTGACAAAAATACAGTCGCCGACGCATTATCCCGAATCGATGAGATTATCTTGCCATCACTAGTAGATTATCAAAAGTTAGCCGAACTACAAAAAAGCGATCAGGAATTACAAAATCTACGCAAACACGACAAACTCCAAAATCAAAAATTAAAATCAAAATCAAAAAATCAAAGCATTTATTTCAAGTAAGCCAGTTACAGGCACTTTTGAATTGTCGAAACAAAGATGAAAATTAAATGTAGCTACAGTCCCAGTCACAAGACATAAAAACTGTGAAAGTACTGTAGTTGCCCATTCCCTAGCGTAGATCTCTATGGAGAAGAACGGGCAAGAAACTCCATGGACACTCTTTTAAATCAGAATATTGTTACAAAATCTTGGTTACATCATTCATGTTGAGATGGTATATTATGTGAGAACAATGTAGCAAGATGTGCACGTTAAAAGTGTCCACAGCAAAAACACACAAACAAAAAAAATACAATTCAAAATAATTCATTCAAATAAGCCATGGCAACTAAGAGATGACCAGTCACAACTGACAGCGCCCGTTCACGGACATGACGCATGGATCAGCACCATTCAACTCAACCATTTTGAAGGGAACTAAATGATCCGACACATGCGCCACCATCAGCGAGACATTTGAGTGAGCATGACATACTCTAAACCGCCAGGGCACATTCAAGTCAAGAAAAGACGTAGGTTTCCAGTGAATGATAGCTTTCTAGTACATAGTACTCACACAATATGGGCTATGCATTTATATAATACTAAGGAGATTGAAATCTATACAATGCAAAGATAGTTGTACAATCTTCAGCAGCTCCAACAATACATTTTAATACTAAGGAGATTGAATCTATACAATGCAAAGATAGTTGTACAATCTTCAGCAGCTCCAACAATACATTTTAATGCTATCAATTTATGCGCCCCTGTCCTTGTGGAGCAGGACCAGCATTGAGCCAAGCATTTTTATCAGCGATATAATCGCTCAACTTGTAATATGCTTGCTTACATAGTGTGCGTTTAATGCATGTTTTAAATTTCGTCTCATTCAGTTCAAGAATACTTTGTGGAATTTTATTATAGCATCTCAAACAGTACCCCATGAAAGATGAGTCTACTTTAGCGAGTCGGAAACCTGGCTGAACTAGTTGGTCCCTATTTCTAGTACTGTAATTATGTCTGTCACCCCTTTTACCAAAAAGGTGCAGATTTTTTCTGACGTACATTATGTTTTCGTAGATGTATTGACAATGTACCGTCATGGTGCCAATATCCTTAAACAGTTCCCTTAGAGAATCGCGCTTACGAAGATTATATATGGCCCTGATGGCTCTTTTCTGCAGAATAAATATAGACTCAATATCTGCAGCCCGTCCCCACAGTAAAATGCCATAAGACATTATACTATGAAAGTAACTAAAATAAACCAGTCTAGCGGTATCTACATCAGTATACTGACGGATTTTTCTAATGGCATAGGCTGCTGAACTTAGCCGCCCCGCAAGGGAAGTCAAATGAGAACCCAATTGTAGCCTTGAATCAAGCGTAATCCCCAGGAAAACCGTTTTATCTACGAATTCAAGTTTCTCTTTATTCAATATTATATCACAATCACTACTTTTAACATTCGGTAAAGCAAATCTTATGCATTTGGTTTTTTTTTCATTTAATACCAAATTGTTTGCTGTGAACCAATTTTGGACCTGAAGTAGGGCATTATTCACGTCATCTAGATTTTGGGCCCGCCTATTTATCTTAAAAATTAGGGAAGTGTCATCAGCAAATAACACCATATTTTGCGGTTGGTTTTTCAGTAAATAGGGAAGATCATTTATATATACTAGAAAGAGAAAAGGACGCCCAGTGGTGGCGGCCCCGACTTACGAACAGTACGTCATGGGTTCGAACCCAGACAGGCGCATTACTTTGTGTAATTTATTTCATCACCACTGCTCTCAAAACGGTGAAGGAAAACATCGTGAGGAAACCGGCATGTCCCAGAACCAAAAATTCGAAGACATGTGACATCTACCAATCCGCGCTGGGCCCGCGTGGTGGATTATAGCCCATACGCAAAATACGCGCTTTGACGTGGAGTTGTGGACACCAGCCCGTTATACAATACAATACAATACAAGAGAAAAGGACCCAATATTGAGCCTTGTGGAACCCCCATTTTTACTTTTAAACCCTGTGAATTAACACCATTTATTTGAACATGTTGTTGTCTATCATTCAAATAAGATTTTACCAAACTAAGTGCAAGTTTACCCAGTCCGTAATACTCAAGTTTCAAAAGTAATGTGTCGTGATTTACGCAATAAAACGCTTTGGAGAGGTCACAAAAAAATCCTATGGCGTCTTGAGACTCTTCCCACGCAGTAAATATGTGCTTTAATAAGGTTACACCGGCGTCAGTTGTACAACGTCCCTTGGTGAAGCCATACTGTTGATCATGTAAGATTCTGTTGGTGTTAAAATGATAGAGCATTTGATTAAGCATTACTTTTTCGAAAACCTTGCTAAAAACTGGTAACACGGATACAGGTCTATAATTATTAGTATCTTTACTGTCTCCGGATTTGAAAAGAGGTATGACTTTACTGTATTTCATTAAATCAGGGAAAACTCCTTGGTCTACACATAAATTAAAAATTAAAGCTAAGTAAGGGGCTATAGTCTCAAGTATGGATGTACAAACTTTGACAGACATTCCCCATAGATCTTCGGTTAGTTTGATTTTTATTTGCCGGAAAGTTTTAATAACTATCATAGGGTTAATGTGTTTAAATTTAAATTCAGCCAGGCAGCCAGACACATTCGCCTTTAATAAGCCAATTGAGAGTTCAGGTGAGGAAATAAGAGCCTCCGTTGTTTTTAGTGGTATATCGGTAAAGAAATTTACAAATTCTTGAGCTACTTCCTGATTTGAGCTTTTAGGACTACACGCTGTATCTAATGTGTAGCTAGTGTTACGTATTTTCTTCCTGTTAGTCTCGTTATTTATAACTTTCCAAACTGTCTTTATTTTATTTTCTGCTGTTTTGATCTTGTTGCTAATGTGCAGTGCTTTAGCAACCTTGCACTCCAATTTAAATTAATAACAATGCCCGATTCAGAAATAAAAATAGCCTGCGAAACATCAACAAACGATATACGTCCTTATCTACCCATACAGTTCCGGGAACTCGCCATAAAGACTTTACACAATGTGAGTCATCCCGGCGTCGCAGCTACTCAACGCTTAGTTAAGTCAAGGTATTTCTGGAGCAACATGAATACCGACATAAAAAATTTCGTTAAAATGTGTGTTCCCTGTCAAAAATCTAAAATTCAACGCCACACAGTAACACCGATAGGCGAATTTGACAGCACAGGTAATCGTTTTGAAAATGTACACATCGATATAATAGGACCACTGCCACCGGCAGAGGATTTTAAATATTGCGTTACCATCATCGACAGGGTGACGAAATGGCCAGAAGTTATACCCGTAAAAAATATAACAGCTGAAACGGTTGCTAAGGTGTTCGTAGGATTGCTCGTTTCGGTTGTCCAATACGTATAACCTCAGATCAAGGTCGTCAATTCGAATCAGATTTATTTCGGCAGTTATTAAAAAGACTCGGCATCGAACGAGTTCGCACAACTGCATACAACCCAAAGTCGAACGGCATGATAGAAAGACTTAACCGTACCTTAGAGGCTGCTATTATGGCAAAATGTTCAAATAGCACACAATGGTTACAGGAATTACCTCTAGTACTCCTAGGGTTGCGCTCGGCAGTTAAATTAGATCTGGGATACAGTCCATCACAATTTTTATACGGTAGTAGTCTCAGACTGCCAGGTGACCTATTTAATTCAAAATCTACGACCAATATTAAGGACAGCGACTACATCAAACTGTTAACCAAGTCATTGTCATCCGTTCCCAAACTCTCACATTCAAGTTTACATAGCAACAACAATAGTGTATTCGTTCATAAAGATTTAGCCATTAACACTCATGTGTTTGTTAGAAATGAAGCACGTCGATCTTTGGTACCACCATACGAAGGTCCATATAAAGTAATAAAACGACATCCAAAATTTTATACATTAGACTGTAACGGAAGGCAAGTCACAGTGTCACTTGATCGTCTAAAACCAGCTTACCTATTAGAATTTGATAATGTGTCGGTCCCACGCCAGGAGACCCAAACAATGACGCCACCCGACACCGTCCCACATCCGGCAAACGTTACGACTCCATACATCACTTCGAGCACTACGACACCGCTGATTACAACGAAATCGGGCCGGGTCGTTAAGAAGACCGTGAGATTTGACATATGAGCCGCCTCCGTCAACGTCTTTATCAGCCGTATGAATAACCGTCCCTCTTCAACAAACGTTCACTATCGCCGCACTCATACCAGCCAGCAATCAGACAACATGGGCCAGCCAGCTAGCAAGATGACTATCGTGGCGCAGAACAGCGCAGCCGCCGGCAACAAGGTTTCGCTGCAAGATGAAACCATTACCGTCACCCACAAGATGTCGCTAGCCGCAAACATCCTAGTCAGCACAGCGGTAACCCTATCTATACTCTACGTGGGGTGGTGCTATTGCAAGCGCCGCATCGAAGCCTCCGTCGAGACAAAATCAACCACGCGATCACACAACGTGCTATCGGCGCACCGCCAGGGATGCCCAACCTACAAACAAATTGCGAGTGCAAACCTCAAAGTTAAAGTGTAGTGTAAACAACATGTGACGAAAATAATACTCTCTCTAGTATATAAGTAGCATAGTGTGAACGCTCTAGCATAAGTAAAACCATTGTTCACAACTCAATTTGTTTATTGTTATGTTATCGTCTGTAGTTTTAATTAGTTCATAGATAATTTTGTATTCTTTTGGGTTGTCACAAATTAAAATTTTATCGTTAAATCTAAGGGGGGAGGATTGTAGCGCGTAGGCAAATTATTTATACATCTTTAGTCTTAGGTCATGTATGACGTAGCTCGTAAGTTAACTCTAAGCTCAACCACTGTAATCTTTGTGTTAGTCGTTCAGTAAACCTTCAACTGAGAACACGTTTTTTACTTTGCCAAACCTTCTGACCGTACACACACACATAAAATCACCTTATCGGCAAAATACAAAGTTTGAAGGCGCCTCCGCGGTCTGCGTCACGTGTGCTACTGCGTCCGTCGCTTTGTTTTGTACGCGAGCGAAAGAGATAGAGGAATCACTGGACTGAGTTTTTGGTGACGAATGCCTCGCAAGTGAAGGCCGCCCGTTAACATTTGAACCAGCTGATTTTATAGGTACATATTGGGGCACATAATTAAGACCTATGGGTCCACTATCAAACTCAAAACTATTTTGTAGGCGAGCACCACGCTTTTTGTTTACATTTGCACTTGATGCGAAATCATCGATGATCGATGCATTCTTCATATGCTCAATCTCAGATTTGAGTTGATTAAACTCCTCAGGCGACACAGTTCTCTCTTCAAGAGCACACAGTTGATTTTTGAGGCACAGGATATCCCTCAATAGCCGTGTCACGTCAGCATGGTCAAAGGTGACCGGTGGTAGTTTATGTAGATCTTTAGCTACGAAAACCGGGAAAATTTCTGGATCAGCACTTTTCATCAGGCAAATAATTTTTATTTTATTTTATTCATTGGGGAAAACAAACAGTGACACATTACATTAATATAAAAAAAAAAACAATAAAACAAGTATGAGTAAATGTGTTACCAACAACATTTTCCACGGAATACATTAAAAAATACAAGCTTTACAGACCATGCAAGTTTAGACCTACAAACTAAAATAATTTAAAAAATATTGGTGTTATTTTTTTATAAGTATCTAATTTATAATTTAAAACTATTATTATATATTTAACTAATTTCAGACAAAAAAAAAGAATAAAAAAAATAAACAAGGCATGCTAATAATTATGCCTAATCAATACCTAGTGTTTTCAAAATAACATTTTTAAATTTACTAGCAGAGAGAGCAAACATGTCAACATCATTGAAAAGTTTGTTGTAGTTGCTGGTAAGTCGACGCAGAGGTGCCCGCAGACCTGCGTTATTATGACACGAGCTAACGGCAAACAACGGCCGTGCACGCACCCCGCGGCATACTGTCGTTCTAGGAACGATGTAACTTATTTTGTTACGAATATCCATACAGTCATACACATTACTACACAAATCAAACAAAAATACCATCTCCAAGAGAGTGCGTCTAGATTTCAGATCAAGTAATTTATACTTTTTAAGTGAATCACTATACGAGTAAGATACAGATGTACAAAAGCAACGGTAATGCATGGCTTTTAGAAATTTTCTTTGAACCTTTTCAATACGATCTGAGTATTTATTGTAAAAGGGATTCCACACCGGCACTGCATATTCAAGCTGTGATCTGATAAGAGACTTGTACAGATATAAATAGGTAGATGGGCGTTTAAAGTCCTTCGCGGATCTCATCACAAAACCGTACATTCGATAGGCATTATTGACCACTTTATCAATGTGGGTATCAAGGTGAAGTTTATCGTCGAGAAGAATCCCGAGATCACGGACAAGTGATACCCTTGATAATGAAGTACCATCTAGAGAGTAAGGGTACTTGAGAACATTCTTATTTTTCGTGAAGCTGATACAACAGCACTTAGGTATACTCAGCTGCAGTTTATTAATCTTGTAATACTCACTAAAGCGATCCAAATCCTCCTGTAGTAATCCGCTGTCCTGCAAATTTTTGATGGGCCTGTAAATCTTGAGGTCGTCAGCATAAAGCAAGACTTTAGAGTTTTTAAAACAAGACGTGATGTCGTTTATAAATAATATAAATAGTAGAGGTCCTAAAATTGAACCCTGAGGCACACCGGAAGTCACGTCAATAGTAGTGGCAGAGCTGAAACCATTAATTACAACTCTTTGAGTTCTATTCGTGACGTATGAAGTGAACCATCGAAGTAAATCACCACGTATGCCGTTAAATGAAATTTTATTCAGGAGCAACTCATGGTCAACCTTGTCGAATGCTTTCCGAAAATCCGTATAAATGGTGTCCACCTGAACACGAGAATCCATATTGTTAAATAAGTAATCCGTAAAGGTCACCAAATTAGTTGTAGTTGATCTTTTCTTGAAGAATCCATGTTGTTGCTGGAGAATGCTGTGATGTAAAACAGGATATACTCTATTGTGGACTAACCTCTCGAAAAGCTTCGGCAGTGCTGACATAATAGATATTGGACGATAGTTCTCAACATCTTGCGTAGAGCCCGACTTATAAACTGGTGTTATATTAGCGCTCTTCCACACCTCGAGAAAAATTCCTTGTGCCAGTGATTTATTAAATATAATGAGTAAAGGAGCACAAATATTTTCAGCAGTAGCTTTAAGAAAAGTAACTGGTAGGCCGTCCGGACCAGGACCTTTTGTTCGGTCTAAAGTTTTAAGTGCACTTAATATCTCCTCAATACTCAACTCTATCCTGCTAATAAGGGAATTGTGCTCAAATGAATTATAACACGATGGTACATTATTTCTTAAAGTTGGTTGTTCATAAACTGAATTAAAAAATGCAGAAAAAAAGTCACAAATTTCTTCGGGATCATTGGTGCTCTTGTTTTCGTGTCATGTTAGAAGGGATTCCTGTAGAAGAAACTTCCGGTTTAATAATGTCATCAAGATCTCTAGACATTTTCTTCTTCCCCTGTTTTCGACGTGTGGGCATCTTTTTCACACTTGGCACTGAGTCAGCGAGCAATGTTTTCGCCTTCACAATTTCTGCATCAGAGAAAGACGTAGTACACAGCTGATGATCAATACTCTCTTCATCCATGAAATCCATAACGTTGCTTAGGAACGCCAAGAGTTCATATATAACCACATTACAGTTCACACACTTAACTATATTCGAAGACATTTTTCGCCCTCGCACATGAGTCCCCGAAAAAAACGATATCTACGCGTCCGCGTTCAATGGCGCGTAGCGCAAGACTCAAGAGCACTATTACAAAGTTTGGGTGAAAATGGGTCTTCTTGCTTTACCTTATTTTTATGAAGAATGATTGTCCGGCTGTTTGTAATCGTGGCAGTGCTGTGCAGAGATACGCTACGAATGAAGACAGGTGATATAGGTGGGGTGGGATCTATGTCTTGATTGATCAGTGTCAAATATGGCAATATTTGTAACACTATCGAAAGTTTTTTTATCGCCTGTCTTAAAAATGTCCGAGCTGATACCATCTTCACCTGGTACCCTGTTGTGTATTTTACCTTTTTTTTTTTCGGATGGGAAATCATCAAATGACTCCTCCCGCTCTGGGCGGAGCAGGAGGGAGTGTCAGACTTTTACTGACTAAAACCCATCCTTCATCGCCTTTTGTGTTCCGGGGCCACGGTATCTCTGTGTCTTTTACCTAAGGCTCAATTTACAACACCGCGGAATGGAATAGAAGCGACTTTTTGCAACGAAATTGTACATAGCATTATGAACTTTGTCAATTGTATAATATGGAAAAAAATCGAGCCAAAAAAAGGTCACGCGTCTTCCGGGAAATCCTCGCGCATTCTTGAGAATTCCGTGTCATGAGGCGAAATTGACGCTTCCATTCCATTCCGCGGCAGTGTAAATAGAGCCTAAGTGAGTGCAGTGTGAAACTGTGAACGTCATAACCAGTAATGGGGGTTGTGTAATAGGTATATCTTTTGATTTCCAAAGATCACACAAGTCGAGTCAAGTTTTGGCGGACCTACCTACATCAAGTTTTCGCGCTGCATATGCTCGCCGGAAAAACCTGGAGCCCCCTACCAATATTTTAGGGTTCTCGAGTCTAAAGGACCACATACAAAAACAGCACCATAAGAATTTACGCTTTATTAACAAAATAAAAAGCAAAACAATGCGATTTGGTTAATGTTAAGTGACACTTGGCAAAATAAATAATGAAATCCTAAAAACTTGAGTTTAAACAAGCTTTATTTGAAAGGAACATTTTAGGTACAAAAAATAAAATAAAATTTGCTAACTAATAATATACTTTCAGGCCGTATCCTAATACAAGCGATGGTCGCGCAATCGTTCACATATCACTGATAATATTGTTAGGCGAATCCGAACGCGTGGTTGTGTAAATAGAGTGACATTTGAACGCCAAACGCGTATTCGCTCGACCGATCGCTTATATTAATTAGGTCGCAGGGTCCGAAGGCGTTACAGAAACTGTTGGATCGATCTACAAAAAAAACTGGTTGCTATAAATGCGGTATCCCAAACTACAGAGTATATTATGAAAATTATATTTTATATGATAAGTTTTTGCAATATTACAGTATTATTATATTCACTACACGAAGATGCTTGCAATTGAAAACGGAAAGACTATCATAAGATCACTTATTAATCCCTTTTATTAAAGAGAGAGATTTACAAAATGTTTTGGAATTTCATGAGAAAAGAGTCAGACATTCCGGATTCCAATTATTTCACCCATTTCTATGTTTAACAAATAATTGCATGTTAAATAAACCCTCTTATATTCAAAGAGACAGTTTATAAATACTGAGAGTGGGATGATTTATTAAAAAATAAACCTTAACTGTATGTACAGTTGGCATTAATTAATAGCGGCTCCAATAATACATTTAACATCAGAGTTTTAGCTACACAAATGAGTTAATTTCAATTAATTACAATTCTTGCATTCTATCCCTTAAATACTTTCATACCCTTTACATAGAAAGTCCTTTCCTGATATCATGTCAACTGTCAAACTTTTTTGATGCATAAAACCTCATTTCTGACAGCCCAATCAGCGAACATCTGGTGTCATAAGATACCTTGATTGTTTGACAATACAGGGTGAGAAGAATATCGACGCACAAACGAATTCCAAGCATTCAGTACATCATTATGGAGTTATGAGTCCAAAAACCCGGCCAAGGGGCGTTCTCTACGAGAATCGTCGTGCCATACATTCTCTACGTCCTTAGAGAGTGTATAGAAATACGTGGCACGACGATAATATCGCCGCGATTCTCTCGCTCGTGGAGACGGCCCCCAAGTGCGAGTCGGACTCGCGCATGAAGGGTTCCGTACCATCGTAGGAGGGTTGCCCCCTGTAATTTTTTATTATTTGTTGTTATATCGGCAACAGAAATAGACCATCTGTGAAAATGTCAACTGTCTACCTATCACAATTCATGGGATACAGCCTGGTGACAGACAGACAGATGGACAGTGGAGTCTTAGTAATATGGTCCTGTTTTAACCCTTTGGGTACGGAAAGGCTCGCCAACACACGCGCCAACCTTTGTAGCGGTGGTTTAAAATCGGTAACGCATCCGTTCAGTAGTTTCTGCGTGAAAGAGTAACAACTCTTTCACGCAGAAACTACTGAACGGTTTCCTACAAAAGTGCAATACCTATACAGTCAAAAGGTATGGAACAGTAGTTTTTTTTTTCAATTGCCATTTTTTTTTTGTTTTGCGTCAATGTTTCTTCTACCCTGTATTAACATCAACTACATTAGGGCGCCTGTCTCACCGCGGACGAGGAAGTTCAAGGAAAATAGATTTTTAAAGAAATGGAGTAAGTTTTCTATCTTCTACAAACAAAGCCTTTCTACAATGGTTATTTGGCCAAAAATCATGGAACCTAATAAGAACGTAGGTGGTATACGAAACTTTAAAAGGAGTCTGTTTAAATGTAATAAATCAAATTATGTTTGACGAGTGTGAGACAAATTCTCGCAGTGATTTTTCGTCACCTCCCAATTGATATAACCGAAGATTTACGTGATAATGTCCGACCATTCCCTAAATTTTAATATCACACTGAATTGCAGTTGTGTGATCAATGATCTATGACTGATTATTCAGTCTCTGATCACTGTGGCGCTAGTGAGATAAATAATCTACAGTCCTATCACAGATATCTCTGACAGCAACAAAGCGATAACAACCTTCAAAGATCACTATAATTTAGACATAATTGTTAGTGGAAGTGACAAAAAGCAACCATATTGTTCTGAGAATAAATATCATTTTATTATGACAGTAATATGTTAGAGGCAATATAACTGTGCTAGGACTATAATTATCTTGTGAATAATGAGCCAATCAAGGCACATATTCTCAACAATTATACATTTCTAGAGGCCTAAAGCTAAAACCTTTTTTCATCCAACCTCTTTCGTAATCTCGTCACACTAGCGCCACCTACTGGTACATTACTGTACTGTTTAACAGTCGAGGAAGTTAGCGGCCATCAGCAACTCTAGGGCAATTTCCGGTGCAATCGGGAACTCGGGAATTTCAGTCGATGAGTTTGTGTAGCGCACCTTGTATGTGAAGTACATGCATACCTTCTGAAGTACGTGTGAACTGAAAAAGAGAAATTTAAGTGATACATAAGTAAGTATTATAGCATATTTCTTGAAATTTAGAGGCAGAGGCTTTGGACCTTTGGAACGCCAGAGCATAATCGCACGCGCATAATAATAATAATTAATAAAATACATAAACCTCGCCAAGCCATAATTTCACCTACCATTTTGTCACATATTTGTGTCTTTTGGCGTATAGGGCACGCGCTTGCTTGTCACGTAATATGTGACAATGGTAATAAAAAAAGAAATAACGTGTAAAAAGCGCATCACATACGAATATTAGTTATGGCTGGATTCCATAGAAATATAGGGGACGTGTATTTGTATACCACCCTCATAACTAACACCATTGTATTTAACTGAAGTTACTGTGCTTTTAGTTTAAGTTTTAAAATAAAATATTGATTAATTCTTATCATATACTTACGGAATCTCCCTAAAGTTGACCTCATTGGCTTCATTCTCAGCGAACTGCCCGGGTCCACTCAGCATAGCTTTGATGGTGCCAGAGGTGAGCGCATGCTCCCTCTTCACGATGAACTCGTGGCCGTCTGAAGAGATCAGCTTCACGTACATCGCGTTGGGACCTTCGCAGCCCCCGTAAAGCTTCTCTTCAGGGACAGCTGACCCACCTGAGCCGACTACGCTGCCGGCGCTTCCTGAAAGTCATTTATTTAAGTTAGTTTTTTTTTTTGCAGTTCATTGGCTTCTTTGGTCTAGTGGCCGCAAGCCCAACTGCTGAGCATGAGGGCCAGAGTTCGATTCCCGGGTCGGGAAAAAGTTACCCAACCTGGACCCGGTTATTGGGTTTCTCCATCAGGGATTTCTCAGTAGCAGTCAGGCATTCTGGGTTTGTGCCCAAGAGAATGCAGAAGTCCCATGTAATAAGGGGCGAGCCTATAACGATTAACTAATCGTTATAGGCTCGCCCCTTATTACATGGGACTTCTAAACATAACTGTTGGTACACCTCTGCCTAACTCTTTAGGGATTACAGGCGTTATATTATGCAAAAGAGAAGTGGATTCCAACCGGTGCCTGCAGCACTGCCAGAACGTTGCTCCTCAGCCACGCTCGTCGCCGACGCGGCTAGGGACCCCGCCGACGGGGCTGTTGCCACTTGCTGGTCAGACATGTTCCTGCAAGCAATGTGATTCAAATTAGTAACAAACTATATTGCCAAATCATCGATCGAGCCCCAAAAGGGCTAAGTTGTCAACACTGGTAACTTTAATAAAAATAAAGTATGTTTACCAAAGCCAATGCACATCTGCAACCTCAGAACTTCTGAGTCAGAAGCATTACAGATGTGTTCCCATAGCCATCCAAGAAACAAAATGTCAAGTTATGTCTCAATCAACTGTAAGTAAAGGCACATATCGACGGCGAAAAAACGGCTTTTTAAAGTTAGTTAGGAGGTAATGCCATAAAATAAACATGTTGGTATAGTTGGGAGGTATTTCCACATTTTAATTGAATGCTGTTGCAATTTAAATACACTTAGGAGATTCCACTAAAACATGCGAATAACGCCTTTAAATTCAAAACGATAAAAAAGTGAATTTCTCGAAAAATTTCAGTTAGGAGGTATTGGCAATTCACCGTCAATAAACCCAGTGTGTTCATTTGATGTGTTGAAGTAGTTAGTAGTGTCAGACATAAGGCTTTTGCATCATGATATTAACATGTTTGTATTTTTTTTTTTGGCGGGCAACACTGGTTGAGTGACATGTCAAAATTTGCTCCGTAATTTTAATTTCGTTTTAATTAATTTTTAAGTGTAAAAAAACTTGTACTATTGTAATTTTGGACTTTTAAAATCCGGGGACAGTAAAGATATCAATAACTATAGGCCCGCATCCGTGTTGCCGGTTTTCAGCAAGGTGTTTGAAAAGATAATGCTCAATCAAATGCTTTACCATTTTAACACCAATAAAATCTTACACGAGCAACAGTACGGTTTCACCAAAGGACGTTGTACGACTGACGCCGGTGTCACTTTATTAAAACACATATTTACTGCGTGGGAAGAGGCACAAGATGCCATAGGAATCTTCTGTGACCTTTTGAAGGCATTTGATTGCGTAAATCACGAAACCCTGATCTTGAAACTTGAGCATTACGGTTTAGGTAATCTTGCGCTCAGTTTAGTAAAAACGTATTTGAATGATAGACAGCAGCATGTACGGTCGAACAAGCTATTTGGTTTACAGTTTAGCCAACAAATTACATTGTAAAATGCAAACCAAATAGCTTGTTCGACCGTACAAGTAAATGGCGTAAATTCAATGGGTTTAAAAGTAAAAATGGGTGTACCACAAGGTTCGATATTGGGTCTCTTCCTCTTTTTAGTGTACATAAATGACCTACCCAATTTATTTGACCACTACCCGCAATTGGTGTTGTTTGCAGACGATACTTCTTTAATATCTAGGATAAACAGACGTGCCACAAATCTGGACGACGTAAATAACGCCCTACTTCAGGTTTATAATTGGTTTACCGCTAATGATTTAGTTCTAAATGGGAAAAAACAAAGTGCATTAGAATTTGTCGATAAAACGGTTTTCTTGGGAATTACGCTCGACTCAAGGCTACAATGGGGTCCTTATTTAACTTGCAGGACGGCTGAGCTCAGCAGCGTATGCTGTTAGAAAAATCCGTCAATTTACTGATGTTGATACGGCGAGGCTAGTCTATTTTAGTTATTTTCATAGTATTATGTCATACGGTATTTTACCATGGGGACGCGCTGCAGATATCGAGTCTATATTTATTCTGCAGAAAAGGGCTATTAGAGCCATTTATGAATTACGTAGACGCGACCCTGTCTTAACTTATTATATACGCATGGCTCTGAATTAATATTACTCATTCCTTATTTGTTGAACTTTATTGCTTCGGAAGTTTTTCTTGTTATTTTCATAGATTGTTTCTTTATCACCTTGACATTGACAGCCACTTGACAAAATGCCAATGTATCGTCTGCGCTCGCGTCCCTTCGCTTGTCATGGACCATAGACAATAGTCTGTGGCGTTGACAAGCGAAGTCGGAGCGTTCGGTGCAGCCGAGCCGATTATTATTAATATTTTCATTTATGTACTCTTTTAGTTTTGTTTGTATATGTTAGTGTTACTTTGTTGTTACTTTTAGTGTGTTATTAAGTTAGTGTTATGTTCTATTTTTTGTCATTTATACAAAAACATATTTTGTGTCCGTAGGTGTGACCGTGGCATCACCGTGGGCCCTATCAGAATACCAGCGCTGCGGTATTTGTTTTTCATTTATCGCAGCATCATGCTGAGATAGGAGCCTTTTTGTTATGTTAGGTTATGTTAGGAAAAATCTGCATTTATTCAGTAAAAGAGGTGACAGACACCACTATACTACTAGAAATAGGTACCAACTTCAGCCAGGTTTCAGGCTTGCTAAAGTAGATTCATCTTTCATGGGGTACTGTTTAAAATGTTACAATAAAATACCTCCCCACATTCTACAACTGAATGAGAGGAAATTTAAATCTTGTATAAAACGCACACTATGTAGGCAAGCATATTATAAGTTGGTGGATTACATTGATGATAAAAATGCTTGGCTCAATGCTGATCCTGCTCCACAACCATAGGGGAAAACAAATTGGGCAAATTATTGTGTTAGCTGCAGAAGATTGTAAAAGTATCTTTGCTTTGTATAGATTCCATCTCCTAGTATTGTATAATTGCATAGCACATGTGTGAGGACCATGTATTGTTAAGCTACCATTTGCATTTAGTTATCTTTCATTGACTTGAATATGCCTTGGTGGCTGAGAGAAAGTCATGCTCACTCAAATGTCTTGCTGATGGTGGCGGGTGTGTCGGGTCATTTAGTTCCCTTCAATATGGTTGAGTTGAATGGCGCCGATACACGCGTCTTGTTCGTGATCGGGCGCTGTCAGTTGGGATTGGTCATCTCTTAGCTGCCATGGTTCATTTTAATTACTTTATTTTTAATTTGTTGATTTAATGTTTTACTCTGGACGCTCATAATGTGCACGTCTTTCTACATCGTTCTCACATATATCTATAATCTCAACATGAATGATGTAACCAAGATTTTGTAACAATATTTTGATTTAAGAGTGTCCATGGAGTTTCTTGCCTGTTCTTCTCCATAGAGATCTACGCTAGGAAATGGGCAACTACAGTACTTTCTCAAGTTATTATGTCTTGTGTCTGGGACTGTAGCTTTGTTTTTTTTTTGTATTTTTGACATTCAAAAGTGCCGTAATGGTCTAATTGAAATATTTATTTAAATTAGACCATTACGGCACTTTGAGTTTGAACAACCAATAGTGTCTGAACAAAGCTTCGGCTTTGGCAAAAGTTTAGCCAAAATTCAGCTTCTGCCAAAATGGACCAAATTTTTTGCATACAACTCTTGGTGATGTTTATTATCATTGCTCAAATCATAGCTGGCCATATTGTGGACTTTGATGTACCTTTTTATTCTTTTCTTCTGTAATCAGTCCATTGTCTATGAACAAATTTGTTGCCAGATTGAGATTTTCATGGTTACATTATATTTCCTATTCTTTTTAGTACAGTGTTTACTTGGGTCAAAAGTACTTTGTATAAGAGGTTTTTCTTTCTTCAACTTAGATTGAGTTGAGTTTTATTTGAATTAAACCAATCCTAGGCATTTTTTAATTATCTAGGATTTGGTCAGTCAGACAGACTAAATTTTACTTACTTATAAACAACAATAAATCAGTCAGTCTGCTTAAGGATTATATTATAATCAGTAGTTTCACAAAATTCATGATTCATTTGAAGATAATCTAAGTGCAATGTACAGGAAAATTATAGGGGTTTGATATCCATCTGAAACATGTTTTTGCATCATACACAAACCCCTAATCCCCTGACCCTCTGACCATTTTACTCACAAAATTTGTTTTCTGTCTGTCTGCTTTGGATGTGTGCCTGGTTGGCAGTTTTAGGTTGCCCACCTAATGGTGGGCTTAAATATAATTGGTGAAATGTAACTGTACTATGATACAACAACAACAACAACAACAACAACAACAGCCCATAACGTCCACTGCTGGACATAGCCTCTCCCATGATGGGAGGAATTTGCCGTAATCTCCACACTTGGCAGGCGGATTGGAGATCGCAGTGATGAAAGACTAACAGAAAACGCTGCTGCCCATTCTCTGGTCTACGGAGGCGCAAGGTGTTCTACCTCAGACATTAGTCGCCTTATACGACACCCGTGAGTGTAATGGGTTGGTTCTATTCTACTCTGCCGGATACCACACGGCTTAATACGGCTTAGTACTATGATACACCTTAACATAACTCAGCAGGGTATACAAAGGAAAAAAACATTGCACACACATCAAGAGTAAGATATGTCTACTCTTACGACTTACTCAAAAGCGTACTTTTGAGCGAGAGAGAGATGAGATGAGATCGTTCACTGCACTGACACACGCTACTATTTAATTAAAATAGCTATAAAATACACAATTTATCAATCTTGAGTGTTACGTTACGTAGTTGGTGGACTCAAAAATCATTTTTTTGAATCCACCAACTTACACTGTTAGTCTAAATATAGATTAATGACCTCCCGACGCTGATATTTATATATTAAATATACATTTTAGTAAAAGTTATCAAACCAACGTTAATTTTCAACAGCAAACATCAAAAATGATTTGAGAAAAATAGTCCTCCAAATAAAAATGCAAAAGCTACCAGAATCAAGAATCTTGGATGCTATTAAACTTTGACGTCATGACAGTGACTGTGCATATATTATACATTACCTGGTTTATTTGTTTGCTTCTAGAATTTACGAAGTAAGTATTTAACTGCTGTTTCGGCTTGAAATCACCAAATTTATTAAATAAAAACTGAAAGTTAGGTTAACAGAATCAGTGATTTGACAATAGTTTTGAGTTGACTGACTGACTGACATGACAGTGAATGAAAAAGAGAGTGAATGCGTGAATGAATGAAATTGAACTTTTCTGTTTTCCTATATAATCAGATACGAGCCTTTTAATTTCACACCAAAACCGATTCTTACGAAAGGCCACGGGAGCCCCATGGTACGTTAGGAATGAGCAACTCCATGCCCCTTATTCACAACGCTTCGATTCGATTTTCGATTCGGAAAGTCGTATGTCCATCTCGCTCGATTTCATAATGTCAAAAAAAGATAGTTGACCTAAAGATCCCCACCATAGTCCAATGTATGAAACGCCTAACCAAGGGTTTTTTCGACAAGGCCGAAAAACACCGATTTCCTCAGCAGCCAACTACGTCCTCTCCAACATATTATCTAGAATTCGCCGTCCTAGGCTCACTCTTGTCACACCCGATGATCCCATCACCCTTCTTCAAGAAAGTTGTAGGGAAACCAGCACATTACGCAAGAACAGACACAAGAACCGATACAAACCGCGAATCCGGCCCCGCCGCCGAGGCCCTCCGCGACTCCCCAGTAACATCACTGCCCGACCCTTGCTCGACGAGCCAGCCCGCGACGACGCTGAGCATGTAACGACCGATTCCCCAATTAATGATCCGACCCAGCCTGTTGTCCCTTGCTGCCCTCTTACCAATGACGCACTAAGCCGAGGCCCGAACCCCACAGGGGGTGCCCTTAGTGACTGTCCATTTAATTTAAATCCTTAGTTTGTAAGCCGTGGCTGGGGGCCTTAAAGTAATTTTTGGCCACCACAGGATTGTCCGGTTAAGCAGTAAAGCAACCTTAGCGCGTTGCAACTGCGAGTGGTCCTTCCTAAAAAAACAAAATTTCTTCATTATAATCATCCCTAACATATCATTTCACATTATTAGACTCTTTGCATTTCACATTGATAGTTCAGAGTCAAGGTAGCACTACCGGTACTTAGAGACTAGTATCTGTAGCTGGTTTCTGCTGTTTCCCTGTGAAATAAATATATTGAAATCCTAATGAAGGTTTATCTAAATATTTTTTTCCATCCCTGATGATGAGCCCGTAGCAGCCAATGTTTCTAGTTAGATAAGAGTTCATGGCTAATAATCGCACAAAATTTTTACACAAGACAACTCTTTGGTGCGTTGGCAAGTATGGCCTAAAGCTAAGCTCTGGGCTATCACGAAAATCCCAACTTATGATTAGAACTATAGAGGTCAACGGATGAATTATATGGAATAATACAGATAGTTAAAACTACATCTACGAATTTAGGCAATAAATTTAAAAGCAAGTTAACAGCCGTTTTGACAGAAAATTATATGTTGCGTTCCAGGGCCCTTGTATTGCATAAGTTTGAAGCATCTTCATAAGATTAGAATAAGAAAACAGAAATGAAAGTAACACTGAAAACGATACATAGCCATTACTTGTACAAAGCTTGAGTTGATACTAAAATATTTTACCTAGTCAAATCGACTAATAAAATCTGAAATATTTAAAACACTCGTGATTCTGAAAGCCCTCGATGTAGGTCAATGGACCACAGCTGACGATTCGGCGGACTTTTTTTGACATGGCTTTTGGCTTCATTTCATTATTTTGACATTTCGTGATTTCGATGTCAAGCGCTACGTATTTCTTTGAAAAAAGTAATTTTTTCATCCGTTTTTATTCTATAATCAGTCTTTTCAATCGAAAAGTGTCTTAGGGACGCGGGTGGAACCCATCACTGTGTTAAATTCGACTGCGGACACGAGAAATTCCGCGAGAACCATGTGACACGAATACGAAAAAGGGCTTCCAGACCGTCAATGTGACAGAAATGTTTTCTGCCATCGCGACGGGCCAGCGCCACGGCGGAGCCGATACGAGCACGAAGCGAGATCAACGAACGGCGATATAGGGCAAGCGCGTCAAAAATGTGCGCGAGATGGCCAGCCCGCCACCGAACCCTAAGGAAGGCGAGGAGGGCGGCTCCGAGTTCAAAGAGGAGTCGAGCGGGGAACGCCCGGCCGCCCCGCAGAAGACGTTCATAGCGCCGCCCGCATCGCAGCTGCCCACGAAGCTGCAGTACGTGACACTCGGAGCGTCTGGCCCCAGCGGCATCAAGCAGTTGTTCCGCACGGTCAAAGTGGCGCGGCGTATCCCCACGCTGCCGCGGCGGCCGCGCGAGGGCGAGGGCAGCGCGCCCGGCCCCGCGCTGCCCGAGCCCCGGGAGCCGCGCGTTCGCAAGGACCACGCCAAGCGCCATGTCTGCGGCACTTGCGACAAACGCTTCTCTAGCCCTGGCAAGCTCAGCCAACATGTTCTTTCGCACACTGGCGAGCTGCCCTTCTCCTGCGACCTGTGCGACAAGCGCTTTAACTCCAAGTTCAAGCTTGTGCGACACAATCTAATACACAGTGAGGCACGAGCCTTTGCGTGCAATGTTTGTGGTAAGACTTTCAATCGTAAGGATCATCTCACCAACCATGTCCGAGTGCATAATCCAGTAAAAAAGCTTTATACATGTGAGAGGCCAGATTGTAGGAAATCCTACACATCCCTCTTGAGCTACCGAAAACATGCTGCCCTGCATTCGGCTGAGGAAGGTAACCTTCAGTGTAAGATATGTGATAAAAATTTTACCACCCGGCAAGATATAATATATCACTTAAAAGTCCATACTGGTAGTCGCACTGTTAAAAATGATTGTGATAAGAAGTTCACATGCAACTATTGTGATCGAAAGTTTTTCACAGCTAAAGATGTTCGGCGTCATCTCGTCGTGCATACGGGTAGACGTGATTTTCTGTGTCCTTATTGTCCACAAAAGTTTGGACGTAAGGACCATTTGGTGCGGCATGTCAAAAATGCACACCCTGAGGAATCATGGAAATCTGCAGCCGTAGGTACGTCTAGTGAACCCCCACCTGAGGCATCTGCATTTGAAGAAACATACACTGAGTACCCTATTGAAGGTACTGATTTTTCTATGTGGAAATCACCCTCACCCAAAGAGAGTACATCAGAGGGAGGTCCAACCAGGATACCCTCCACAGATATTATTGTTGAAATTCCACCAGACCTTGATATAAAGGTGGAGCCTATAGAAATAAAGGAATCCTTAGATATAAAGATAGAGCAGCCAGGGTCACCAGGATGTACGCTGCTACCAGTTGACCAGTTTCCTATGATGTTCATGGTAGCTCCGCCATACTCCGAAACGCCGTCCGACTTGCCCTTTCTGTCGACGCAGGAGCTGCCGGACGCAATGGAAGCGCATTTACTTCATTCAGGGAATGTGGAGTCCCTGTTAATGGATCCGGGCGAGGGCCCTTCAGGTTTGTCGAGCCAGATGCTAGGGCTGTTAGAGGATAGTGAGCCTACGTTCACAGGGGAGGAAGGTCGAGTCCAACAACGACTGCCAGCATTTACGCAGGCCTTCCAGACGGCGCAGAGCTCTAAGCCACCGCCGCCGCCGCCCCCGCCACACTAACCTCGCCTCACCTACACCTCCATGCCATTTACACTTTAATCTTCTACTCAAGGTTACCTAGAAGGAAGCAAGCAGTTCTACATTAGATTGTAGATGGCATCAGAAGGTTGTGAAGGGTGAGATTCCTGCATTTAGCTTATGTGAATACCGAACTACCTCATTAGGTAAGGTTGATCTAAGCTGTAAATAGTCTTGAGTGCAGTTAGTAATGCAATTTGTAATATTGTTGGACTTGTAATATTTTCACCTTGTAAGCATATAGGTACGGAAGCTAGAGGGTGCGCGCCCTCCGGCTTATATTGCCAAATTGTATATTTGTATGTCTCGGGTATACCAAAATTACTTCCGAATTCTACATGAATATGTGATCTAGTCGTGTATGTACTTTCGGAATTATATATTGTTTATTTATAGCGTACATGACGTTTATGGAGTATAATTGGGACCAACTCTGTGAGCTATTAGGTGGGATACAGTTAGTGCTTAGTAGAGACGGGCCGCGTTCGCGCCCGGCGACCGAGCGCCCCGTACGAGTATAGTAAGCAGAATACTAGCAGGGTGTATAGCTCTTGAAAGCAGTGAGCTATTATAATATGTTTAGAGAGGCTTGCTGCTTTCGACGCGATAATGTAATACAACAGAGAGCATATTCCTTTCGAATCAATAAAGTGAATGTAAATATTCTGCCGGAGTAGATTAACATCAGATCTGTCTGTAACTAGATTGATACATCATCCTTATGTGTAAGTGCTAAGTGTTCATTACAGAGTTATACAATTAAAGGCTTTATAGTGTATGGTATTAGGGTTCCATTTCATTCTATTGTACAGAATGATATCGAAGTCCTTACAACACAGCAGACTTGAGCTGGAAACAAAATGCAATAAAAATGATCAATATACCTCAGAGGCACTCGTGCTTCCTATAGAATAATATAAACGATACAAATTGGGTGTCTGATGAGCAAAGTAGACGACTTCGGCGTTCATAGGTAATTTACAGCGTTATCATTTTCATTATAACTAAAATGTGCCAAAAGTGATAGGATTGTGGATAGGTGAAGTCGACGTTCGAACCGAGATCGCGATCAAAATCCAGGTTTCACTTGCTCGTTAGACTCGCGTGTGCAGGAACTAAAACTCATACTTACGGATCTTCGAATCGATCTGCCGTTAACGACGATAGGTATGCCAAAATTTCATTATTTTGACCGCAATAAATTTTCATTTTTCATACAGTAATAATTTTCGCAACTTGTTACTTCAGAGGAGCAATTATCTTGGCATACGTTTTAGAATAATGAGCCAAATTATGTAATTCGTTTAGTGATGTGTAAGTGTCAGATGGTTGATGTTATATTAAGGAGAATTTAAACATTAAAACAACTCGGTGCGAAATGGAAGGATATTAAAGCTTGGATTAGGTGCCTTACATTTTCAGACTTGCAAATGTTTTAGCGTATTATAGACGCGTGCACAACTCGTTAGACCTCATTTGCCTAATGATTCTTTCTTTATAAAGCCTTGGTGGTTAGCATTGGCGATCTAACAATGTTTTCTTATTTGTTAAAACACTCCTTTTTCGCTGCGAATCTTGGTAAAACCAAAGTCTTCAACACCTTGTCAGCAATTTCATGAACTAAAAAATCTTATCAATTCAGAATTTAATGTCCATAATTTAGAATTGCGTATAAGCAAACCGCAAATAAACTTAATTGATTCCCAAATCCTTATGGTTCAAGTTCTGATGACTTTTACAATAATATTAATTGATTTCGGTTATTTAATTATTTTTTAACGTCATATCGCGTTGTCTTATCGCGAGTTGTGCACGTGCGCTGTTCATTTCAGTTTCTTTTAGAGCGTTGTCGAGATTGGAGCATCATTACAATAATATTAGTCAAATTAAAAATACATCGTTTCTTGTCTTATTGGTAATAAGCAATTTACTTTGCAGCATTTAGAACTTGAAAGCTTTGAAGCTCTTCAACAACCTTTGAAGCTCTTCAACAACCTTATTCTGGAAAGAAAAGGAACAACTACCCATGTTTGAAACTATCCTTTTATTCCGAGCTTTCTTTCAATCACACGTAATTAATATTGGGATAGTTTTAAAGTGATTAGTTGTCTGTTTACAATATGCAGTCTTTTGCTTTCCTGAATATGGTTAATAGTATAAATTCGTAATTACACCACATATCCCGATTTCGATAGCGCCCTAGAGTATTTTGAACAAGTCTCATTCCTGACACAACATGTTAAATGTATATTTTAAGTTTAATAATTTTTGGTAATGTAAAGGTTTTAATAATAATGGTCAATGTTCGGCGTCTAGTAATGCGAGGAGAGCATAATGGTGAGATCATGTACACGCTTGATAAATGTAGAATATTATGTGAATAATTCTAATCTATTAGGTTAATAGGACTGTAAAAAATTTAATCTACCTCAAAAGCAACTTATTCTGTTCTAGAAATTTAATTGTACTGTGTTAGGTTAGTGAGAAAAATAGTTTTTTTTTCTATTTGAGAAATACACGACCATAGGGCTGGTTGAATCAGTTAACACCTGTTGTCTTAATTTAATGTATAAGTGTGTGCTGCATATCGAAATCTTTTTATTGATATACAAGTTAAATATGTATGATTATTATTAATTTCGCTTTTTATTTTATTGTGCTCTAAAAGAGTGGCCTTTGAGTTCAATGTTGAATAGTTTTCGGATCGAGTTAATACAAAGTTTACAATCGAAAGATCTGGAATTTTAAAGTTAATGCAAGAAAAAAATAAAAATAAAAAAAAGTTTATCTTTAATAATGTTAGGACCTTTCCTATCGCACATTTGGTATAAGTAAAAATAAGAAATTTTCATATATTTTGTATATCGATGATTATACATATTTCCTTTAAGCAGATATCAGAAAAGATTTCCGCAAAAATGTTTTTTATAAATACAATTTATATGAAACTGTTAATGTTTAAGTTTTTTAGACTGTTGTATGTATTTGTTGGAAATATTTTTGCTAAATCCTTCCCGAGGTTGTAGACTGATAATCAATCGGTTTGTTGGTTTGAATTGTTTGTATTGCTTTAGCTTAAATTTATATTTGTGCAATTTCGGTTTGTGTAGATATTCCTAATTCAGTCTTGACACCTAAATTCTTACTAACAAAATCAGAGCCAGCTTTCGTTTATTTTGAAAGCAAGGAAATACATAAATTTATGTAGGTAATATGTTAAGTTTTTTACCTTTTCAAACTTCGAATGCTTCTTTACTAAAGCCAAACCACAAACCGAATTTCCGGATTCAGTCTATGCCCTTATACCACTAGTCATATACAATAGCAGTACATTATATTCTCAAATAGGCAGTTATACTGAGTGATATTTACCTATCTGACGATTTACAATAGTTTTACAACAACTGGTGCAAACAATAAGTACAAAATGTTACACATAGTGTATAAATACCGCCGGTTTCATCTAATTATACCTATCAATGGAATTACCGACGTTTGTCATAACAGGATAACGCAGTGTAAGAAAAAAAACTTTATCATGTAAGTTCTATAAAAACGTCTAATTTACGTTCCAAACAAAGAAAAAAAATACTATTTAATTTACACGATAAGGCTAGTAGGCCTTAATTAGATGAAATCGGCGCTTATACTTTTTCCTCATATTTTATTATTGATACATAAATTTACAACGACACAATGCAATATATTTTTATAAAGTTTTTTTTAGATTGTAAAATAATTATTAAAATAGTTAACATATCAAAGACTACCATGTACGGCCGTTTTTGTTGTCATGTAACTTGAATATTTAATATTAAAGTTCATTACCTGTATTTATTTATTTAACATTTTATAGTTAACAGATGTCAATTGACGATAAAATGTATCTGTTTTGGCGACACTATAAGTGTTTACCTTTTTATTTTAATTGGGGAATATCTATGCATAATTGTTAACTTTTTCATGTACCCCCAGTTTTTATAGTTTTATCTATAATGAGTGTAACTCATTTGTATTTATATTTTTGTAAAAACGAAATTATGTTGTGTAATACCAAATACATAATTATTATCATATTTTTTTTATTTTGTGCTTACATCTGTAAAATTTCGAATATTTTTTTAAATTTCTCTGTGTAAGTTTTGGTTACAGCAACGAAGCTGCTGTGAGTGATAGAATAATATTGTTTTTAAATCATGTTGAATTTAATTTACGATGCCTGTATTAAAACTGCATTTTGATTTTTTTTTTTTCGCTGAAAGATGTTCTATAAAGTTGTATGAAAATCTTGCAATAAATGTCACCTTAAATTCGCATTTGTTAACACTTAAAAAGTTGTACAAATCTGCACAAAACAATTTTTCTAGTAGTATTCTCTTACTCGTAGCAAAAAAATTTAAATGATAAAAAAAATGATCAATAGATAATACGATATACGTAATTTTGGTACATACATAGGGGCCTTATAATAAATGAAAAAAAAAAAAAATGTAGAAGATTTATTGATTTAAAAATGAAAAAATAAATATTTTTAGAAACGTATGATATTTTAATAGAAATGATCTATTTTTGTTACGCTTTTATGGAGTAATACCTAATGAATGTTTATTAAAAAGAACGTAACTTTTCAGATTTACAGTATGTTGGAAATCAAGATTTACGAACTATTTTCATAAAAAATTTGGTAACGTAACTTATAACTTAAAAAAACTTATGAGTGTACATTCAGCTTCAGCACTCCTTTTTGGCCCAAAGAACGTAAATCTTGATTTTCAGCAAACAAAGCCGTCTAATGACAGTATCTGATCTACTAACGCAAACAATTTTGCTTCACAGGATAAATGATAATAAATTATAAACATTGTACCTGGTTTATAATAACATGATGTAATGGTCTTCATTGTAATAAATATTTGGAACATCCATTTTGTTTTGTTTTCCCGCCCTCTTTTTTTTTCGGGTTTGTCTACGCTCCATAGCGAATTTTTAAAGATGTTTCCAGGGCAAAGACATTTTATTAATTCCTCTCGCAAATCACAATTTACTTTCAACTATTTAGTTAAAAATATAGACAATAACAGTAAAAAATATATTAAGAAGAAAATATATTGATGCTAAACACTTGTTAGCAATTAATCATCTTGTCATTGTATCATTAGTCTGATTTTACGCGCATTTACGACACTACATTATTACTCAATTGTCGGTATTAAATGGCCATTATTTACCATCCAGAGGAAATAAGAAAAACTATGCGCGCGTCAGCTCTACGTAGTTACGAGGAAAGAATAATTTATCAATGACGTTGCTAGTTCTCGGGTCAATGACCTTTGAATGTCTAGGTTTTTTTGGCGGATTTCTAATACACTCGGCTAGACAATTGTGTTGGTTTTCACGTGCCGGCGACGATGCGTCAGTCGTCTATAGATAGATATTTTACTACTAAACTGCTATGACAGTATAACCTCAAAAGAATAAAACAAGTGTATGCAGCCAATATAGATGAAATATATTTTATTGCTGATCAATTCTTTAACAAATAACACATAGACTTAGAACCAGAAATAACAAAATAAATACCTAATCCACGGTAAACAAGAGGAAACGCAAGAAATGCAGTCAGGATAATTATTAGTCTATCTATAAACATGAAATTTCTATACACTTACAGGTGTTATGGTTAACTTCAATTGAATTTTACACAGATATACAATCGTTATTGTAAATATACAAGTTCGATGATTATTTCACATAGCATATCATCATTTTTATTCAAGTATCTAATTTTTCTATACCTGAATTTGAACTAAATTAAAATTGTACTAAAAATACTAACACCCTCCCGGTGGCCGGGCGCGGAGGCAGCAGATTTAAATATTATAATGCTTTAGAAAAATATCGTTTTTACGAAACAGACAGAGACCAGAGTCCCAGAGTTTTAAGGTTCATCCAACCTATAAATGCACGTATTTTAAACACCAGTCACCGAAAAAAAAAAGGAATGTTCGATAATTCAAACGTTACTAAACGTAGTCTTTGCTAGCTGACGCGACCCGTCGCCTCAGTCTGTTAACAAACTGGCAAGCGAGAAAGAATCATTTCACTGTCCGTCTTTTAATTTTTCTCACTTTGCCGCTTTTAGAGGGTTTGCTCTTAAGCGTTATACTATCTAGATTTGGTAGTTCGGTGTCAGTATGTCTGTCAACGTTCTTGTGTAGAACGGGGTTGTCGTTGGCATCGTGGTCGGAGCTGTCGACTCCGTTCTCCATTCGCACTGTGTTCACGTACACCGAGTTGTGTGGGGGGCTCACGTCCATGTCTTCATCGTCAGAGTCCTGATAGTTCCCGTTGGGCTCGGGCCGTTTGTACTGGAAGTTCGTCCGTCTGTACGTGGCATCTTCGTCGGATTCCGCGGCCGATTTGACTTTGTATCGTCGGTTAATATTTTGGAGGGATTGGTTCTTCTGCAGTTCGCCGTGTAGGCTGTCTCTGATGTCCATTTCTGAGGTTGATTTGGTGCAGTATTCCTCCTTGTCCGACTCTGAATATTTGCGGGAAAGTCGTCGCGCGTCGAAGGTCTTGTCTTTGTCGGTGAGCGAGACGGGCTGTGCGGTGTTGGTGGGAGACTTGAGCCGCACTTCGGGCCCGCCGCCGTAGATGCTGGTGAAGAACCGCCATAGCTCCTCGCTGAGCTGAGCGTGGTCGGAGCCCGGTTTGATCGTAAGTGTCGTGTTGCCGTCGATTTCCTGGAAATTAAATGTCACAATTATGGAAACATAAATATGATTTCACATACATAAAAAAATCCTTGGCCATTGTGAGTATTTACGATGAAATTTCTTGTTTTAATTTTGAACTTTAGTTTATGCCCTTATCAATGAACTGTTGCATCCCGAGTACCAGCTGAGTCCTGAGGAGAAACTTTATTAGGCCAAAACAAAAGTAGTCACGTTTACATAATAATAAAAACGTAAAACTTGCTTAACAAACAAGTTTCAACTCGCAGGGAGTCATCAGCTAACTAGGCAGCAGAAGTTCGCCAATGGTGTCGATTCTGTTGTGAACAAACTAAACTTAATTTAGGCTATTGCTATCTTTTACTAAAAGGCCGTGCGAGAAAAGGACGGCTATAGCTATGAACTAAGTTAGAGATGTCAAACTAGTTTATGCCTTGCGCTTCGCCGTGTTCGGTAGTTCCAACTAAATTTGACAGCTCTAAATTACGTCCGTCTCTTTCTCGTTTTATTAGAGAGAAAAAGATAGCAAAAGCCTAAATTAAGTTTAGTTTGTGCACAACGTAATCGACACCATCGTTTATTTTTTTCTATATTCGTGAGTACCTTCCTTCTTACAGTGGCGCTGGTGACTGAAAAGTTGTGTGGTAATAGGCTTGTCAACTGAAAAATCTAATTAGACCGTCAGTTAGATTATAAAAAAATATTTGACCCGTGTTTTTTCTTTTGTTACGTAAACCAAAATTGATGAAGATACGACGCTTTTATAATTCTCAATACGTCACGCCGTGGTATAATTTTTAGTGCAGTCTGACGTCACGAGCTCCCACTCCCGAGTTTTGATGCGTTTTATTTTTGTCAATATTCATTGATTTACAAAAACAAAAAATACGTGTCCATTATTTTCCAATACTGTAACTGACGGTCTAAATAGATTTGCAATTTATTGATGGTGGAAACTAGCCTATCGGTTGGCTTGGTATGAACATGTGATGCGGAGGAATGAGAAAAATGTTGTGACTTAAAGTTATGAGTATGAATGTGTAAGAGTAGAGAAAGGTCAAACAAACGGTGGATGGACTGTGTGAAGGATGATATAGCAAAGAAAGGACGTATCTGATGAGATGACCAGTAATGGAGAAGTATGGAAAAGAAGACATGCTGCGCCGACCCCAAATGAATTGGCATAAAGGCATGCAACAAATAGTTGAAAAAATTTCTTAGCCGCCACGGTTCATTTTAATTACTTTATTTTTAAATTGTTAATTTAATGTTTTACTCTGGACACTCTTAATGTGCACGTCTTCCTACATCGTTCTCACATATATCTATAATCTCAACATGAATGATGTAACCAAGATTTTGTAACAATATTTTGATTTAAAAGAGTGTACGTGAAGTTCTTGCCCGTTCTTCTCCATAGAGATCTACGCTAGGGAATGGGCGACTACAGTACTTTCTTAAGTTATTATGTCTTGTGTCTGGGACTGTAGTTTTGTTTTTTTTTTTGTATTTTTGTTATTCAAAAGTGCCGTAATGGTCTAATTGAAATAAATGCTATGAGTTTGAGATGTTATGGCGGCAACAGGAATACACATTGTGAAAATTTCAACTGTCTACCTATTACAGATCATGAGATACAGCCCGCTGACAGACAGACGGTCGGATGGACGGACGGATAGCGGAGGCTTAGTCATAGGGTCCCGTTGGTAACCGTGAAGATAGTTGTTGTTGACAGAATAGTTGTTGGTACCTGTTTGCTGACGATGCCGGAGTTGTCGACGGGAGGCGGCGGCTGCTGCGTCTTGTTGCGCACGAAGGCTTGCCACTGCCGGAACCAGTGCATGCTGATGCCGTAGATCGCGTGAGGTCGTTCTTGTTCCTGTATGTCACAACTTGCTTATAACATAGGAACAATTCTCGATCCGCAAACATTATATTCTTTAACATACAACATCCTATCCTATTAAATGAGCAATACTTGTTTAATATACAGAGTGGAATTTATCAACACCACCTGGAGGGAAAGTACTCTAAATACTGGACACACTCGGGAATCGAATTGGCTAAAATCCGAAAATGTAACATCCTGTAAACACTGTTTTTAGTTTAAACGGTTTAAAACTAACCTTATATTGTCACTTACGGGATATCTTCCGTGATTAAACAAGCACACGTGCACGCACGCACATATTAGCTCATTCATCCACTCACATATCTGCTTACTCACGACGTCGACAGTCTGAACAACATAATTTAATTGAGGGGCCTGGATTTCTAAAACACAGGCCTAGGCTTAGCTTAGACTCCAGATTTCCCAGATCTCCCACAAATTAAACGCTTTGCTAAAATGTCGTGTCTGACTGTAATTTATACTCACGTTGATATGTAATTTGTGGAGATGGTTAAAGACTTTTATTATTTATTATTATCAGCTCCCGATATTATTTCGACGAATAATAATCACGGAAGATATCCCGTAAGTGCAACAATGTAAGTTTAACATCCTGTACTTTTTTGACATCAATCGATAGGGTCAATCATAAGGATCAAATCTCTCTAACAAACATGATCAATTAAATGAAAGGAAAACCATATTCAATCTAAAGTTATATATTCAATGGGATAAGAGAACTTTTACTCAAGTAATTGACCAAAACAGAAAAGTGGTTGAAATAGGCATTAATATATATTTTTTAAATCTTGCCTGGCAAGCAGCATATTTTGCCCAGGAGTGGAATAGAGCTGGCTAGGAACAAAAATAAAAAGCAGCATTCATTGTACGATCAGATACTTAAAGAAATCAGAAGAAGGGAAGTGCCATTTCTCTCAGATATATGATGTTATCTTTTTAATATTAAAAACTAGCGGACGTCACGCGTAGTTCCCATTACCGTGGGAGTACGGGGATAAAATATAGCCTATGTTACTCAGTAAAGACGTGGCTTTCTAAAGGTGAAAGAATTTTTAAAATAGGTAGAGTTGTTTTAGAGTAAAATCGTAACAAACATACAAACAAACAAAAAATCAAATCTTTCCTCTTTATTTATTTGGATCTCCAACAAAAGATACACAGATACAATATAAGTCACAGTTATACAAAGGTTATTTCAATATAAGTATAGATAATATTAGTATCGAAAAACGTTAAATTTGTTTGTAGGGGTAATCCCCGGAATTAATGATCCAATTCTAAAAATTCTGTCACTGGCAGAAGGCTTCATTATTGGTGTACGCTTTAGGGCTTTAGGCTATAAAGGATAGTGGGCAAATGTGGTCCAAGCGTCGCCAAGGATGAATCATTTATTTATTTATTTAGTACAGTATTTAAAACCATTAACACTAAATTAAACACGAGGAGCTCGTGGCTAAATAATAACGGCCGCTCGGGTCGATCTTTAGGTTAAGCCGTGCTTACCTAGGTTGGTCTGTAGATGGGTGACCACCCTTACATACCGAGTTTCCTCCGTGCCTCGGAAAGCACGTTAAGCTGTTGGTCCTGGCTGTCATTTGTAGTTCTTTGACAGTCGTTACAGGTAGTCAGTGGCCCAAAAAAGTCTGACAACCAGTCTTACCAAGGGGTATCGTATTACCCAGTACTAACTGGGTTGTGGAGGTCAGATAAGCAGTCGCTTCATGTAGAATGTTCATGTAGGTATTCAGCTGCATCCGGTTAGACTGGAAGCCGACCCCAACATAGTTGGGAAAACGCTAGGCAGATGATGAACACTAAATTAAACACCTAATCCTTTTACTCGGTCTTCTCGCAGAACCACAAACATTCCAACATTATCATATACCAAATTAAAGGATTATACCCTGTAATTTCAATCATTCAAGACAAAAATTGGCTATAATTTCTCGAAATCCCTCGGACAGATTTTGATGCTCTTCTGCATGTTTGAACAGTACATTTACCCCTTCATTTGGTATATATGATTCATCCTTGGCGACGCTTGGACCAACTCCCATACATTTTTACCCACTGTCTTTATATTCATATCATGCATATTAGCCGAGCTCTCATAATTTTTGCGGGGGAAGTCGTGGGCGAAGTGCTAGCTGTTGATATGTTTGTGGATCATAGACAAACAAGAGAGAGTTAAACGGCAGATATAAAAAGACTTGTAATGAATAGTCGAGGAATTAAACAGTTAAGTATATAGTTTTTTGGGCCATTTTACGAGTTTGTTTTTAAAGTCAAAAAGTCAAAATTATTTATTTGTTGTACTGAGAGGTTTTCTATCTGAGGGATTAAAAAAAAAAAATAGTTTCCAAGAACTCTCTAGATGGCGCGGAACTGACTACGTTAGTTGGTGCCAAAGCCAAAACGCTTGAAAAAAAAAACACCGCGTGTCACGTCACATACGCTCGTTGATTGACATTTTCGTTTGCTTAAGCTTCCGAATATAACCTAGTTTTCTCGCGCTTTGTTAAAATCAGTTTTTTTACCTTGCATTAACGTACCAAGTTCAGCGCCATCTATCCAGTGACTAGGGAAATGATAAAAAGAAAATCTCTCTTTACTTTTGTAAAGAGAGATTTTCTTTTTATCATTTCCCTGGTATGGATGGATGGTAAAAATAATATGTAGTGCAATGACACATTTCGACATAAAATTGGCATGCAAACATTGAAGAAATAAATGTCAAAGTTTTGAAAGGAATGTGAATGTTTTGTTTTGAAAGTTTTGAAGGAGTTTGTTATGTTGACATGTGTCCCTTATGTAAACGAATGTCTTTAAATAAATTAAAAAGAGGTAAAGTACAAACTTTACTTTTGTTTGGATGTAGGGAGTAATCTTCAGAACTTTTGATTCGATTCCGAAAAATCTTTCCTAATGGAAAGCTAGATTACCGTCTCGTGTCATAAGGGTATATTTAAAACGTTTCCGTGTGATGTCCGCTCGAGCGGAGTGAGTGTACCTGGAAGCTGGCGTGCAGGTCGCAGAAGGCGGCGAGCTCTTGCGCGCGGCGCGTGCGCAGGCGCAGGGCGGCGCGCGCGCAGTCGCCGCACTCGTGCACGTGCGACACCGCCGGCCCGCCGCCGAACCTGCAACACGACATAGCCTTATTTATGACACTTCACAGTTCCTCTCACAGCGGCGACACAATATAAACCTTATTCATACAGGAACAAAGATCATTGTGATTGATACCTACAGAAATCTTATTATCTTATCACAGTGATTTTGGCAGTTACGTTTGGTGGGATCGCTCGATGGATGGGCGACCTTCCACTTCATACCAGAACTCCTCCGTGCCACGAAAAACACGTTAAGCCACTGGGTCACTTCGCTACGTTTGTCTTACCAATAAATAAGTATCCACAATAGCTGGGCTGTGTTGAGCAGACAGATAGTCACTCATCGATTACGCCAGGTCTCAAAAAACATGGATCGAACGAAGTAGAGAAGTGACGTGCAAGATTAAACCAATCACAGGAGAGACGAGAATCTCGATGTGGATTTCAACCAAAGCCAGGGAAACTAGCCGTACCAGGACACCAGAACTATTGCAAATGTTTTACTTTTAATTAATTAATTTGGTTACTCTTATAATAGGGTATTACACCCATTTTTGAAAAGTGTCTCAATTAGATTATATAGTGCTAATGAACCACTAAAAAATTCACAAAAATTTTATTCAATCGTTAAGTGCCCTATAAATTCATTAAAAATTTGTATTTTCAAATTTCGCGCGTAATTTTACGAAAACGCTGGACGCAATGGACGCCATATTGCTCTGTGGTCATGACGTCAGTTGGCTGTGTAAACAAATGCAGTGATCTTTGAAGTTGACACTTAGTTTACATAGCCTTATGACGTAATAACATGGCGACTACTATATTGGTGATATGAAACAGATTAAAAAAGCTGAAACCTTTGAATTGAATTTTAAAATTTAGTTTGCTATTATAAGAACTAAAACTAACGTTTTCCGACTGCTTTTTGCCTAAGCTATCTCAATAATATATTTTTAGAATATTTCTCATATAGAGTAAAATACCCTATTATCATCGCTCGGCTTGTCTCCATTTCGGTGAAAACCTAGCTCATATATTTAGGAGCAGCCGACACAAACATAGCTAATAAAAGACTAGACAAATGAAGAAGTAGGATATGCTTACTTCAAGTAAAGGAACCTCCAAAGAGGTGGTATACTCACTGCAGGTACAGGAACTCCCACAGAGGCTGCGGGACGAGGGCGGCCAGGTGATGCAGATGCGGAGCGCGGTCGGGCCTGACGCCGCCGTGCCAGCACACGAAGTCGCTGTTGTCTATGGGACCTGGCTCCGCCCATGTGTTGAATCTAGCGAGGAGGTCAATGGTCAGATAAAAGTACGAAAAACATAAAGTAGGAACCATTGGGTTGGTAAGCAAAGCATGATTATTATTGTGCTTTTCATAATTTTTCGGTACACAATAAAGTAATAAAGCGGGAATCAGAACTACCAGCTACCCTGCTCGTATCGTCGCTCCACGTTCGCCTGAGGACGTCCTTCCTTACGTTTACGGATTCGCGGTCTCCACTCAAGAACACGTCTACCCCAACGGTCATTGGTTCTATGGCTAATATGACCGACCTATTGCCACTTCAGCAGCTTCCTTAGAGCTAGTACAGACACGGCGGGAACCGCGCGATTTCAGAATATATAGTCTTATTTGAATGAGTTATTAAGTAATCGTTCAGACATAACCGCCAGACAATAGAATCGCTCTGCTCCCGCGTGTTTCTATTACTATGGAGTCTTTACTTCGCGGTTAGCACGTCACAGTTCGTGAGTTCGCCATGGATCGTTTCGACACTGAACTATTTATTGATGAAGTGGAGAAGAGACCTGCAATATGGGATATTCAGTGTGAGGATTACTCAAATAAAATTATCAAGAACCAAGCTTGGCAAGAGTTAGTGGAGATATTTGGAAATTGTGAAGACACGTTGGAAAAAAAGAATATTTTAAGTAAGTAGAAACATACTTACTTAAATGAACCAAAATGAACTGACAGAATTATTACCTATTACTTGTATAATTATTATTATCAAGCGCTAGTATATTAAACTCTCGGTATACTTTAGGTACTTAACTAAATATATTCGCATAATAACCGCCGGTGTCTGAATAGCATCACAATTTTGCGGTTTCAAACCGCGCGATTCGTGAACGTGCGGTTCCCGCATGTCTGAACTAGCCCTTATACTTTAACAACCCCATTTTAGTGTGCACTTACTTGTTATAAACAAAATACGGTTTTTATTAAGGTTTGTTCGAAATAAGGCACTATTTGCTGTTCGGTTAACTTTAAATATAACTTTTTCCACTTACTTGTTAATCCACTGCTTGGAGATGTAGAACTTGATATCGTTGGGTTCGACGCTCGTCGACTCTAATATTTCAGCCGCCTTTTGCCGTAACGTTACCATTTGGGGATTCACCTTCCTGTTAGACAAAACCGTTTGATAAATTGAAAGATATTTACCTCTTCTCTCATTGAGAGGAGGCCGTGTTTCAGCAGTGGGAACATTATAGGCTGATGATGACGAAACGTGAACTTATTAGTGAGTGTTATTTCGTATTCAAATAGGCTTTTAACAGAAAAATCTAATTAGTCCGTCAGTTAGATTATCAAAAAATATTTGACACGTATTTTTTCTTTTGTTACGTAAACCAAAATTGACGAAGATACGACGCTTTTAAAATTCTCAATACGTCACGCCGTGGTATAATTTTAAGTGCGTTCTGACGAGTTTTGATGCGTTTTATCTTTGTCAAAATTCATTGATTTACAAAAACGAAAAATACGTGTCAATTATTTTCCAATACTATAAGTATGGGAAAATAATGGACACGTATTTTTCGTTTTTGAAATCTATTTAATTAATAAATTGCAAATCTATTTAGTCCGTCAGTTATAACTGACGGACTAAATAGATTTGCAATTTATTGATGGTGGAAACTAGCCTATTAACATTCAATACAAAAACAATCGAGAAATTGAAGTAGATTGTGATAAAATACTGCCTGCTATTCCATTTATTTCGTTATTGGGTGGTAAAACCAGGACCTTTGGATGGAAAGTGGCCGCGTTTAATATCTATACTATTAAGGCGGTTCTTACGGCCCTTCAGGCGACTACAGGAGCTAAATTAGCAACTGTATTTGCGGTGGTTCAAACTTCGTTTGAAACACTGTTAGAAGTTCTAATCAGCTTGCACTACAAAGTGGTTGTTACGTCGGTTACTGAGAGCCGAATAGTGCAAAATGAGTGTTTTTTGCGATTTACAAAAAATCTATTGGTTGGAGTACAAAAATAAAACACTATCATGCTAAAATGTTGCTTGTAGAATTATTAGCCAAAAAACAGAATGGTCGCATGTATTTTAGTATGGTTTTTACTCGTTAAAAGAAATTTTTAGATATAAGTTCGTGATTATTTTGTAAAATTAGTCTTTGTGTTTTCAAAACACTATCATACTAGCATATATCCTGAAGAATATCATATATTTTTCTGGTTTTGTTTATTGCAGTGAATCATATGATTTTTTCATTATAAAATTCGCGTTTAGCTCCTGTAGTCCCCTTAAATCCGTAGGTAGTAAGTTTAAACTCCGTGCTTACCTATAGAACAGCACATAGGCCTCGCAGTGTGGCAGATGATGGTAGGGCAGCGGCTGCACACAGTGGTCGTCGAAGGTGTACCATGCGCGGCCATTGCGGGCCACGCACGTGTAGTGCCCGCCGCCCGCTGTGCCGGCGTGACAGATTACGGCACACAGCTCGTAGCGGGTTATCTTTGATGTGCAGTCTGGGGAATTGTGGTTTACTTTAGAGATAAGTACATGATTTTTAATATAACATAATCACGCCTGCTAGTTCTAAAGGGTAAGGCAAAGGTGCACAAATCGTGTTGGTCCGTTAACATTGAGAAAATCAAGAGAATAAGAGATTTTTTTTTACTTTTCTTGGCTTTCACCTAAAGGAAAGAAGTTGGTTAAAAACGAAACCTTTAAAATCTCACTTTTTGTGTATCTGTGATTTTGACGTATTGTATTAAGAGCCATTTCACATTTTCGCGCAAATTTCTAAGACTTTAGTCGCCTAATTTACTAACTTAGATAACACCCTGGCATTTTTGAATACATGTTAAAAATAGACTAGTCTTTCTTATTGACACTTCATGTAACACATTTACAAAAACTTATTTGTTTAGTAAGTAGTGATTAATCTCCCACAACTAGTTTACTGAAAAATCATCGCAGAGTAAATTTCAGACTCCTATATCTATCATAAATATTTATAAATTTCACTGAAAAAAATACGTAATACATCAGACATATACTTTTGTCGACACATAATGTACTAGAATATCGATAATTCATAACATTTATTAGTAAAAAAACAAAGTCTTAGGTCAATTTTTACGATTTATATCGCTATTTTATCGTGATTTTTTGGTTTGAATAAAGCGTAATTACATTAAACAAATTATGTAAAAATAAACTATGATCTTTTACTAAACTAATTCCAAAGTTTTATTAAAATCAATTCATTTAATCAGACATAATATAATTTTTAACATCACTCTCAATTACAATAAATTACGACGCATAGGCGAGCACCGATTAGTACGGGCCGAGCGACCGTCGGCGCATTTTTTTTCATTGGGTTAGAATTTCGTGTAAAGTATTATTTTAGTAGTTTGTAGAATATTTGTTATATTTCTGTTTTATTAGTTTTAGCAATGGGGCGTAAGGGTTGTATTATCATTGTGTCAATAAAAGGAAAGAATAAAAATTCTGCAAAAGCTGAAAGCAACAGAAGCGAGATGGATATTATTTTTATTTGCAATTTATATACACAGTTATCGATCACGTTATTTGAATGCTCCAAAAATGACTTTTTCAAGGTCAAAGTAATTCCTGAAATTAAGTCCCAGATACTCCCTCAGAGAAAAATTTAAAGAGATTAATATTCTTACTGTGCCTTCTCAGTTTATTTATGAAAACCTTTTGTACGCACACAAAAATATTAATTTGTTTAAAAAATACAGTGATATCCACAACATAAATACGAGGAACAAACACAAATTTGTTGTTCCTGTAACGAGGCTCAAAAAAATAGGGGGTACGTTCAGATGCCAATGTATACGTTTTTACAATAAACTTCCGAGCCAAGTTCATGCACTAAGCCTAAATAAATTCAAATCGTTTATAAAACGGAAGCTGTGCCTGAAAGCCTACTATCATGTTAATAATCTCGAAGATAAAAAGGCTTGGGATTAAGCTGCTCCAATGAAATTTGCTCTGTGAATGTCGAATTCTTTTATACACTCTGACATTGAATGATTTGACATGAATACTTATTTCAGTATTTTATAATTTTTTACTTTTTATCTTATTTTATGTTACATTTACCTACTGATTTGACAGGAATATTTACGTATCTTACTTTTTTATTATTATTGACATATGACTTTTGTGATTTTTATTGACATTGATTTTGTAAATTATTATTAATTTTATTTGATTATTGTGAATGTGGGGGGGGGGACCATGTGGGTTTCATTTTTATTTTTTTGTTTGTTTTCTTTTTTTTTTCCCACAACTGTCTGGCAGTTTGAGTACTATAAGCGACCTACCCAAATGTCCTTTCTTTGGTATTGTTCGTCGTTTCGTTGAGCTCCTTGAGTTATAATTTCGAGCTACACGATAACTGACAAATACTTGCACTGACTGGACAGGTCCACTCAAATCTGTGTGGTTCTTTCTTCAAAAGACCATCTCAGACACTAATCTGCATAGTCCTCATGTGAATTTAGCAAAATTATGTCTGGACTTCAAAAGAGACTATGACCTCTGAGTTTGTTTCGGCCGTTTCTTCTCAGAGTAGTCAGGTACGAAACACCGGCCTTATCTAGTTTTAAAAAAATGACGTGTAAAAGTGTTTGTAAAAACCTACTTCCAAATTAAACATTATTTATCATTTGCACCTTTATGAACAGGGTTGTATTGATAATTTAAATGAGTATAATTCTGTAACCACATACGTCTTACAGCCGCGAATAATATTCTAATCAACATACAACCTAGCACTGGCCTGCACATTGCAAAAAACGTTAGAAAAATTGAATTTCGCGGGTTACCCTGGAGCATTAGCCTTAACATAATTATATCGTCATGGAATATAGAACCGTAATTACAATTTGAAAGGTTTCCCTTGGGTTTTCTTTTAAAACTATTTCGGTGTCGAAATTTGATAGCTATTTTTTTGTTTTCATTTTAGAATGAGAAATCGCGTGAATCGAGTAGAGGAGGATAGTACTTTTAGAAGAGCAGCCATCCTGGGTACTGGTGGAAAGTCTGATTCGACAACAGAAATTGTATGTTTAAGTTACAATTTTATGTTTAATACAGGAGTCTATTCAGTATCAAAATCAAAGCATTTATTTCAAGTAGGCCAGTTACAGGCACTTTTGAACAGTCGAAACAAAGATGAAAATTAAATGTAGCTACAGTCCCAGTCACAAGACATAAGAACTGTGAAAGTACTGTAGTATTTATATTCAGTACCATAGGTACCTACTATAATAAAAATGATATTCATACTATAATAATATTATAAAGAGGAAAGATTTGTTTTTTTGTGTGTTTGTTACGATTTAATTGAAAAACTACGCGACCGATTTAAAAAAAGTCTTTCAGCAATGGATAGCTACATTACGGGAACGAGAACTACGTGGGTGAAACCGCGCGACGTCAGCTAGTCATACAGGGTGGAATTTTTCAATGCTACCTGGAGGGAAAGTACTCTAAATACTGGAGATAGCAAATTTTACTCAAAGGAAACATTCCTAAATTTTTAAAAAGAAAATATTCTGTTTTCACAGATTTTCGAAAATTCGCTTGCCACAGTTGGGCATCGAACCCAGGATGAATCGACTAAAGTTCGAAAAAATAATGTTCTGTATCTTTTTGACATTAATCAATATGGATCAATCTATCATTTATATTTCTTTATCAACAACCGAGGCTGACATGAGCAGCAAGGAAGAGAATAATGAGGGGTGGAGAATAAGCAAGCAATGGAGCGTAAGAAACACCTCCACGTTTGGAGATTACATCCAGAAACTACAGTGGAAAAAATGACCGCTCATGTAATACAGGTGTGCTCTGAAGCTAATGTCAAAATTGAAAAAATTAGGCATAAGACAGAGAGAAATTATGCTTCATTCATTGTTGGGATCTCTGAGGGCCTTTACCACAAAATATGTCAACCAGAGGTGTGGCCTCTGAATGCAGAATTTTCCGAATGGATTTGGTTTCGGAGACCAACAAATAAACCAAACGAAGGAAGGTAGAAAACATTGAAATCTATTATCAAAATGTAAGAGGTCTTCGTACAAAATTAGAAATCTTTAGAAATAACATAATATCATTTAATTCAGACTTATACGCTATAAATGAATCAGGCTGCAATGAATCCATTCAAGACGCAGAAATTATCCCCCAAGGATATAAAATAATACGTTGTGATCGAGTGGATGGGCGTAAGCAGGGCGGAGCGTTTCTCGTGGCCACACACCTCTTCGAGCTGCGACAGGTACATGTCTCGGACGCGTCAATAGACGCCTGCGTATTTGAAATTGTTTGTGGAACGGTTCATTTAAAGAATAGATTTTTGTTTTTATGTTGCGTTGTTTATATTCGTGTATATTTATATTTTAGTTCGGAAAACGATTATATGATTTTGTTTAGGGTAATAGAAAATATGTGTAATAGATATAGACAAGTAAATAAATAAATAAATAAAAAATAAATATCGCTGGACATTACACACAGCGCCATCTAGTGCCACACTAAGCAACGAGGCTTGTGTCGTGGACACCAGATAGTTGATATACTACATAGATACTTTTTGTTTGTAAATACATACTTAATAGACATATAAACATCCATGACTCGGAAACAAATGCCCATGCTCATCACACAAACATTTGCTCCGACCGGGATTCGAACACGGGACCCTAAGAACGTAAGGCAGCCTCACTACCGCTGCGCCATTCGGGTCGTCAAGTGATTGTTATTGGAGATTTTAATTTACATTCTTGTCCTGTAAATATTAGCAATTATTATGAATGCCATATGTCATATTGCGAGTTCACTCAAAGTAACATGGTGCCCAATGTCTTAGGCCGACACCTGGATTTGGTTCCGAGTACGGGTTTTATCGGAGCAGTGTCAGTGGTGTTGGCGGACGACGCGCTCGTTCCCGTCGACCCGTACCACCCGCCACTAGTGGTGTGCGTGTGTCCCGCGCCCTCAGCCCCCGCGCCTTCTCCGCCTTCGCCCGCTGCCGAGTCCGAGTCCCTCTCTGACAGCGCGTGCAATAACAGACCGCAGACCGCAGTGGAATTTTTATAGAGCCGATTATGAATTATTGTATTCGACTTTAACTTCTGTTGACTGGAGTACAATGTAATGCAATGCATGATTTGGAAGACATTTTAAATTTATTTTATGTGAAATTAGGCCGTATTTTGGACGAATGTGTACCAAGGAAAAAGTTTACCCAGGGAAACTCACGTTATGTGTATCCCGAATGGTACACCGGAGAGATTATTAAAGAGATCCAAATTAAGGCAAAACTTCACAAACTGTTTAAAAAATCGAAACGTGATTGCGATTACGAAGAATACGCTAAATGTAGGGCCCGGATAAAAAAGTCTATAGAAATTGCACACAGAAACCATAAAAATAAAATTCAAAATCAGTTTGCTAAAGATCCAAAATCATTCTGGCAATATATTAGGTCAAAAAAAAGTAGAGTAAATAGGCAAAGTATTATAAAAGATGGGCAAAATCTCACTGATGAGCAGTGTGCTAAGGAATTAGCAGAATTTTTTGAGTCGGTATACAGTCAGGAACCACCGCAACTAGACGTTCAGGCGGCGATGGCGGAGGCCAGCAGTGCTACTAGTGCACGGGTACATATAGACACCTTGAGTCTCAAAGATGTGCAGGATGCACTGACGAACCTCAAGCCGAAACGATCATCTGGCCCTGATGGTATACCAGCGTTTCCCTTAAGAGATTGTGCTAGAGTTTTAGCAAGCCCGCTGCATTACATATATAACATGTGTTTAAAGCAGTCGACGTTCCCGGATCAGTGGAAGACTACACGTGTCGTTCCAGTACCCAAGGGTAGGGCAGGTCCAGATGTCAGCGGTTATAGACCAGTTGCAGTGTTGTCGACGCCGGCAAAAGTTTTTGAAGCCGCTATTCAACGCTGCATACAGGGGCAAGTCCGAGCGCAGCTGTCGGCCGCGCAGCACGGCTTTCGGCCAAGACGCAGCACGGCTTTCGGCCAGGACGCAGCACTTCCACCAACCTGCTTTACTTCATGGCACAGGTTATTCCGGCAGTTGACGCTGGAGTACAGGTAGACGCGGCGTACTTTGACTTCAAAAAAGCCTTCGACACCGTGGACAATGATGTCTTATTAAGGAAGCTGGCAGATATAGGATGTACTCCACACTTGCTACAGGTTTTTGTCAGCTATATGAGGGACCGCCAACAGTACGTTGACTACAATGGGTACGAGTCGAAGCCGTACTTCACCAGGTCCGGAGTAAGCCAGGGTAGCAATTTGGGGCCTCTTGAATTTATCATAATGATAGGAGGCCGGAGGTCGTCAGACATGGCTCATGTTTATTGTTCGCAGATGACCTCAAGTTGCTGCTCGAGGTAAGGGACGAGTCTGACTGTGAGCGACTCCAGGGTGACATTGATAGGGTGGTGAAGTGGAGCCATGACAACAAGCTGTACTTCAACGGGTCCAAATGCTCGGTAATATCCTTTAGTCGTACGCGCACCCCTGTCCGCTATGAGTACAAAGCAGAGGCGGTACCCATGCAGCGAGTAACGCAAGTGCGTGATCTAGGGGTGTATCTCACTCCAGATCTTACGTTTCGCGAGCATATCATTAAGATATGTAAGAAAGCGTACAGAAACCTTGGCTTTGTACTCAGGCAGTCGCAGGGGTTCACTAATATTACGACTATTAGGGTATTATACGACGCTCTAGTCAGGAGTCACTTGGAGTATGGTGCTGTCATATGGGCTCCACATGAAGCCAAGTACTCTGTACTCTGTCATGCTGGAGCGCGTACAAAACAAGTTCACGCGTCACTTGTACTGTGACAGATGTCACGCGAGCAATTCGTACTGTTAACGAAATTCAGAATAGGTTGGACTTTTTTTCGTGTTACTTTAGTGAACTTGCAAAAGTAACTTTATAGTACATTACGATATTAGTGCGTTAAGATGGTTATAACATGCGAGGCGGAATTTCAGCCCGAGCCGAAGGCGAGGGCGTAATTGAGCCGAGCATGTTATAACCAATACGCACGTATATCGTACGACGTTTTTTAACACATTTGCGAGGAAACAGAAAAAGATATTCACAATACAAGTACAAAGAAAAGAAAATTTGAGAAAAATGGCGCGAGGATTATTTTCTGCCGTGGCTGCGTGAAAATGTTGGCAAAGACGCTAGAGCATGCAGCCAAGTTTTTAAATTACCGAATAAACTGTTTTATTTTTATTTTAAATAAACTCAATCTGTGAATGCACACTGTTGCTTTCCCGCCTTTTTTACAGCGCGCTAGCGCTGCCTACTGACTGGCCGCGCGGCGATTAGTTCGAAATTTGAATAGCAACAGCGCGCTGCACGCTGCTCACTAGGTCGTGCGGCGGCGATCAGTTCCATATTTGAAATGGCAAATAATACTGTTATGGAATTTGTATGGACTATAACTTAACTATTTGCTTTGGTAACACACGCGTTTTTTATGACCCGCTTTACATATTTAAAACCGGTGGAATTACATCAGCTTTACGAGCAAGGGTGTTAAAAAATATAATATGTTACGAAAGCATTAATTAGTGTAATTTTAGGTTTATTGTTTATTTTATGTTTCTTTTATTATTTTTTAACACCCTTGCTCGTAAAGCTGATGTAATTCCACCGGTTTTAAATATGTAAAGCGGGTCATAAAAAACGCGTGTGTTACCAAAGCAAATAGTTAAGTTATAGTCCATATAAATTCCATAACAGTATTATTTGCCATTTCAAATATGGAACTGATCGCCGCCGCACGACTCCAGCTAGTGAGAAGCGCGCTGCTGCTATTCAAATTTCAAACTAATGGCCGCGCGGCGCCAGTCAGTAGGCAGCGCTAGCGCGCTGTTAAAATGGCGGGAAAGCAACAGTGTGCATTCACAGATTGAGTTTATTTAAAATAAAAATAAAACAGTTTATTCGGTAATTTAAATACTTGGCTGCATGCTCTAGCGTCTTTGCCAACATTTTCACGCAGCCACGGCAGAAAATAATCCTCGCGCCATTTTTCTCATATTTTTTTTTCATTGTATTTGTATTGTGAATATCTTTTTTTTTCTGTTTCCTCGCAAATGTGTTAAAAAACGTCGTACGATATACGTGTGTATTGGTTATAACATGCTCGGCTCAATTACGCCCTCGCCTTCGGCTCGGGCTGAAATTCCGCCTCGCATGTTATAACCATCTTAACGCACTAATATCGTAATGTACTATTACTTTTTAATTTTTGACTGTAAAACATATTTAAGTTAATTTTGTATAAGGTTGGGTTGTATCGTTTTAGTTAACAGTTTTGTATTAATGTTCCTATTGTGTAATTGTTAGTAATGTAAGGTTATTTTAAATAGTTAATAATTATTACAAGTAGTCTTAGCTATCGCATTAGGTTTGTAACCTGTAATGATAGTATAAGAGTTTTAAATAAATAATAAATAAATCATTATATGAATAAAAGTGCCAATATTATTGAATTTATAACTGTTCTTTATATTTCATGGTTTTCCCTTCATTAAATTTATCATGTTTGTTAGAGAGATTTGATCCATATGATTGTCCCTATCGATTGATGTAAAAAAAATACACGATGTTTTTTTTCGAACTTTAGTCGGTTCGATTCCCGAGTGTGGCAAGCGAATTTTCGTAAATCTGTGAATCCAGATTTGTTTCTTTTTAAAAATAAAGGAATGTTTTATTTGAGTAAAATTTTGCTATCTCCAGTATTTCGAGTACTTTCCCTCCAGGTGGCATTGAAAAATTCCACCCTGTATATGTAATAGAAACATACACATAAAATACATATTTACATAACATATATTTGTGTTTTATTAGTCTAGAAGGCTTTCATAGAATAAAGATTGAATAAATAAATTATCTTTTTGCATAAATCTCAAAACAAGGTGCATTACGACTATAACGGCCCAAGATTGTTTCGTCTGTCTCGACACTCGCGCTGGACTGTTTGAGTTGTGTATGTGTGGATTGCTACGCACACATACACAAAGCTGCGGTCTTTTACCTAAACTCGAGCGTTGTAATTTTGTGAAATGGCTCTTAACACTAAGCCAAAATCACAGATACACAAAAAAGTGAGATTTAGTTGTACGAGTACACCTTCAAGACTAGTACACGTGAATTCACAGGGCAATTAAAAAAAAAAAGTTTTGTTTTTAATTATTTGTTTTCGGTACCTGTAACGTCTGTAAGTTTTTCCAGTTACTTTATTTTGACTGTGTATTTAATTAATGTGTTGATTAAATGAGCAACATTTGCAACACACGTTCTCGAAAATGGCTCTAACAATTTCGATGAAAGTTTACGGGGGGCGAAACATCGATCTAGTGTTACGAGGCTTATGGGTTCGTTACATGTTTAGAGATTTTTTCGACATTAGTTTGAATGCACCATCGTGGTGTTGCCATTTAATAAAATTTCGTTGACTTGGATGTTAGGTTTGGTGGAGCGGTAATACTGATTAGACTGTCAGATGACATAAATTGAGTTTGACGTTTCCGCTACGTCGTCACTTTTCGGCCTGTACCTCTGACTAGTCATGGCGTTATTTTGAACGCTAATTGAATCAAAATTTTATTTGCCTCTTCCCATGGCATCCAGACCCAAAAATAGTGGTCTTCTGTTCCTTTTTGGAAAACTCGTTTAATCATTCTTCAATTTTGATGGTGAGTTGGATTGTTTATGATTTCTTTGAAATCTCCTCGTTGTAATTTTTTATAGAAGTTTGTTGCTAAAACCTTTTCGATTCTCACATTGGAGTTTTGACGTCCAGATATACGAGATCCATCCCTATAATGAAAATATTTTGTTACCTTTGAAAGAACGATGAGTTTATAAAATCTGCTTACTTAAAGACAGCGTCGCGTCGGTCGCCATATTTTAGCCTATGTTGGAGTTTTCAACTAATGAAATTATTGTGTTGTTTCAGCCGATTGGCGTTCTTTCTTTCTTTCGGTTCTTTTCTTCTTCTTTTTTTGTATTTTTAATCTTGAATTGTCGCCCCTATCCAAAATTAAAAAAGAATTTAAATTTTCCCTGGTGGAATTTACATCGTGATGGACGCTGTAAGGTGATGGCGTTGATCTGAACGCGTGGCACGTCCCCGAACCGTTAGTCCGACCGGTGACCTATTTAAAATTAATATTAATAGTCGACTGAATTTTGGTATGTTTCTTAATTTCTAGACTTTTATTGACCAAAAGTGCAGTGATGACGGGTTCTCTTAATAATTGATAAAATTTCATTAAAAATAATTATTTAATTTCAAAGAGAGACTGCTTTATTAATATTAGAAAGGAATTTTGATGTGGTTGATGTGCCCTACGCGTCCTATGGGAAATAAAATGGACCAATAAACTAAAATGGTTGATTTTTATTGATTCCCGGGGGCTTGAAGATTAAAAGTACCGGTTCCTGCAGGTGAGTTATCCATGGCAATATTTTCAGTGTGCTCCTGGCGTCCGAGATTTCTATTTTTACCCTTTTATTTGGAACACACTTTTTGTTAGATTCCCAATTTTGTATGGAAACAGTAACTTGTCACAGTTTTCACCAAAAAAACATCAATTATTTATATTTTTTTACATTACACTAGCTAGGTCTCATATCTGGAAAAAAATGTTTTCTCTATTTTCACCCGAACAGAGCTCGGTCGCTCAGGTACTACGAATATAATATTACCTTTATGTGTATAAGGCGCCATGTTAAGATCGTTGATGGGGAAGGAGACTCGTGCGCCGACCTTAGCGCTAAACATGAGCTCGTGCCGGAAGCGCTTGAGGTGCACGCACAGCACTTCCGGCAGACGCACCACGCCCGACATCTTCACGCCGTTACGGAGCTTATTGCAGCGGGAGCAACTGTGAAAATGAGAGAATTAAATAATAGTAGATTATGCAGCAAGTGAACAAAAAGGGAATTTAATTCAAGGGACTAAGTTGGATCCCGAGAGCAGCGATGGATTCTAGAGTAGAATCCCGAGCTTAGCAAGGGATTCTAGAGTAGAATCCTGAGCGGAGCGAGAGATACAAGGATCGAGACGATTTTTTTTTTCACGAGCTGTGTACTTTTTACCATTGACTGCGAGAAAATAATATGTTAATAGTAGTATTGTATTAACCACATTTTGCTATAAAATCGGTAATAAGTGAACAAAGGATTGAAATTAGAATAGTTTTCGAAATTCAGTGTTATATTCTTGTCAGCATGTTTTATTTATTTTTGGTTTGGAGTTGGTCTTAGTACTGAAATATGTTTCACAGTAGACCAGTACATTTTAATGACATACCTGTACATATTATCGCCTTTAAGTTCATCAGCACTGAAGAAAGCCGCGAGGCAGTCTTGTAGGGACACCACCGGACCGTAGAACCACGACCGCAGCCAGCTCAGTAACCACCACACCTGGTCCAAAGGTAAGAGTTTATACAGGGTGTAAACAGACCCTTCACGAAGCCGTCAACCAAGCATTCTGTACATAAAACTAAGTAACTTTACGCTTGATTGAAAATTTGGGAAACTTTTTTTTTTTTTGGGTTGAAATATCACGTTTTACGGTAGAACTCAATGTAACGCACTCAAAACATTGTGCTGATGGATATGTGGCAGCCAATTCGTATAACACGCCGTTTTTCATAAGTGCGCGCCGGACTGAAAAACGGCGCCGTTATGTAAACTCAAAGCATTTATTTCAATTAGACCATTACGGCACTTTTAAATGTCAAAAATACAAAAAAGAAAATCAAAGCTACAGTCCCAGTCACAAGGCATAATAACTTGAGAAAGTACTGTAGTTGCCCATTCCCTAGCGTAGATCTCTATGGAGAAGAACAGGCAAGAAACTCCATGGACACTATTTTAAAATCAAAATATTGTTACAAAATCTTAGTTACATCATTAATTTTGAGATTATACATATATGTGAGAACGATGTAGAAAGATGTGCACACTAAGAGCGTCCAGAGTAAAAGATTAGATCAACAATTTACGAATAAAGTAATTAAAATGAACCTTGGCAGCTAAGAGATGACCAGTCCCAACTGACAGCGCCCGTTCACAAACATGACGTATGTACCGGCGTCATTCAACTCAACCATATTGAAGGGAACTAAATGACCCGACACACCCGCCACCATCAGCGAGACATTTAAGTGAGCATGACATTCTCTCCGCCACCAAGGCATATTCAAGTCAATGAGAGATAAATAAATGTAAATGGTGGCTGAACAGTACAACGTATAGGTAATACGGCGTCCTCACGTTCAGCCGGATAGTGGTGGCGATACGTTCGACAAAGCGGCGTCCAACGTTTAGCCATATTGTCAGCAATTCCGATACTTCAAATAACCTACTAAAATTGTCCTGAAAGTCTTGCTAGCTGGCATGAGGAGCGTAGACCGATAGCCGGCGGAGCGACGACGACATTTGTGACAGAAAGTGGGTGTGTGATTAAACACCTCCACGACCCCGTACTATGCAATGTATCTGTATAAGTACGGGGTCGTGGAGGTGTTTAATGTAAAGTTACACATTTGATTTTAAAAAAATTGTGAAAAAGTTGTAACTTTGACCCCCAATATCTCCGTAACTAGAAGGTACCCAGGTTTGGTGTAGAACATAAAAATTACCACAATGACGGGGCGAACAATGGCTATTCGGCTCCTTAAGGATCTTGTTACACCCTCTAGATTGTCATCACCTTGTATAACAGCCCTTCCAACGAGTTTCATTTATTTTTCGGTATGATAGTGTAGTACTGAATACTGACCCACGACTCCTGAGCTCCATGCGGCACGTGATGATTGAGGATAGGCTGCTGGCACCGGATCACTGCGAGGTGTTCGCGCGACGGAATCGGAAGAGACAAGTCTTGGAATGTCTCCACTCGCGTTGACACCTATGAAAAATTGAATAAGATTTTTTTTAAAGTTGTTGCTGTTAATGAAATGACAGGGAACTGAAGCAGAGCCCTATGACATAGGTCGATTTTACTAAACACGTGCTTTCAAGGAATAGCACTTAGCCAACTGAATGCTAAGTAACGTTTATAGATCTTAGCTTATATGTTACTTCTGCCGTGTGTTGACGGCTAAGAGATAACAATCGCATTACTTGGCAATTTGTTGTGGCCAATCTGTATCATCACCATCAGCCTACAGCAGTCCACGGCTGGCCTCTTCAATCGCACTCAACCCGATTCTCGGCAAGTCTCATCCAGTTACCACCAGCTCACGGTCTCCACTCAAGGACATGTCTACCCCAAACGGTCATCAAGTCTACGGCTAATATGATTGGCCCATTGCCACTTCAACTGCCAGTTATTTAATGCGTTTTTTTGCCAATCTGTATAGTGTGACTGGTAATTAGTGTGCGATACTTAAACACATGATTGTACTCATGATAACAAACAACTTTTACTATGGGACCAAACCTGAAATCGCGAAAAAACAAACAGCTGTTCAGTACATTTTGGCCAGTTAGGCGAGGTCAAAATGTACTGAACAGCAGATTTTGTTTTCGCGATTTCGTCACCCTATATAACAAAGACCATTGCCCAAGTGTAAGTATAGGCGAGAAGACAAAAAAAAACTAATTAGTCCGTCAGTTAGATTATCAAAAAATATTTGACTCGTGTTTTTTCTTTTGTTACGTAAACCAAAATTGACGAAGATATGACGCTTTTAAAATTCTCAATACGTCACGCCTAGGTATAATTTTTAGCTAGTTCTGACGTCACGAGCCCCCACTCCCGAGTTTTGATGCGTTTTATCTTTGTCAATATTCATTGATTTACAAAAACAGACGGATTAAATAGATTTGCAAATTTTTGATACTGTCGTCATGCCTATTGTATAGTTAAGATTGGTGTGTGAGTAAAACTTACCCTATTACAGATGAGACACTGCACAGAAGACAGCAGCTTGCCGTCGAACACGTCGGAGATGACGCTGCGGAACCGCACGCCGCCCGACGACGTGCCGTCACCGCCGCCCAGCGGGACTACACTCTTACTGCGACGGAAAATATACAATTTCAGCCAGAAAGGAGTAAATGATGCCGTGACGGCTGACAGGGGAGAATGGAAGAAGAAAACGTGTTGCGACGACCCCAAGTAGAATGGGAGACGGGCAGGAAGACGGTGAGATGATGATACGACGTCACATCGTAGCACGCTGTGACGTAGTACATGGTGTACAGAGGCCCTCTCTCTAACGTAACTCTCTACCCGTCTCTCTCACTCGCACTCATCTGTAGACGTGCACGAGAGAAACGGATAGATCCGAATATACGGACGAGAGAGTAGGTGATACGATGGTGTGCCGTGGAAATCTTCGACGTGCAAAATCAAAATATTTTATTTCACATAGACCTACGTGGGCACCTATAAAACGTCGAGAAAATGGTGCACGGTTCGTGTTGGTCGTTTCCTATGGAGAAGAACCGGCAACAAACTCCATTGTTACTCTTCATTTTTTTTTGGTTTTACGATATTATCTTGCATTGTAAGACGACTTCTGGTAAATAAAACTGACAATGCAATGCTGCGCCAATGATGGCAATGAATGTATCGTGTGATGTGATGTATGTCTATACGAATATGAAAAAAAAAATGTACCAAGTCTCTTGGTTTCCGAGATACGATAGGGAGGGGGAGGAAAGGGGGGCAAAAAGGGTGAAGTTTGGCATTTTTCCCCTACTCGTGAGTTACTTGTTTACGAATCTGTCAAAATATACCCCCCTCCCCATCCACCATCTGGGAGAACAATTCTGTCAGTGAGTGAGTGGTAATCGAGCTTTATATAGTATAAATAATAGTTGTATGTACTACGGTATACTAACTGCTGCTCGCTCCTAGTATCCGGCGCATCGCTCGCTCCGCTCGAACAGGTCTCGTACCGCTCCTCCGCTTCGCTCGACCACGACAACGATGATTCGGACCCGTACAACCCCTGGTTTTGGATGGAACTCCGGATGGTTTCTGAGGATGTAAAACAACGTGTTGCTAGTTTTGTTTAATTATTTATCACTCTTTGTACCAAACTTGATATTTTATCATTTTACTAGCAGAAGCCCGCGGCTGCGCCCGCCCGCTTAACAAATTATATACTAAAACCTTTCTCGAGAACCACTCTATCCATTAGTGAAAACAGCATGAAAATCGGTGCAGTAGTTTTTGAGTTTATCGAGAACAGACAGACAGACGCGGCGAAGGCCTTTGTTTTACAATATGTAGTGATTAGTGACATTTTAACACGTTTTGATACGAGGGTGGATAGAAACCAAGGTGTAGTAAAGAAATATTGAAGAGTGAAAAAGTATCGAATTATAACTTTTTGTTCTAACTCCCCAAGGAAGTAAAACCACCATTACCACCACCACCATTTTTAGGGACATGATATTTGCCGGGGCTGCGGGACTGTTGCTGGGGCTGCGGGACTGTTGCTGGGGCTGCGGGACTGTTCGAAAGAGATACCGTGGCCCCGGAACACAAAGGGCGATAAAGGAACATGGATGGGTTTTTAGATAGCTGTAAACCATTATTTCAAAAGCTTAAGACACTGCCTTTACCATGTCTTTATATTTTGGAAATATGCATTTTTGTGAAAAAAAAAAATGATTTATTAGAAAAATCCAGTTACAAAATAAATAGTAGAAGTCGGCACAAAGACAAATTGAAATTACCCTTCAAGACTTGCCATTGTCGATGTTCAAAAGGGTATTGTCCAGAATGTTATTAGAAAAAAACTATTACAGTGTTCAAGAATACCTAGATGATAAGTCGTTAGTGACCATACAGCAAAATAAAAATAGCCTTTAGTCCACCACATGACATAGTCATTGTTAATTAGTATTATCACTACAATACAATCTTTATTAACATAAATATATTTTGCATAATTGATTCCCTAATTCATAATAATAAATAATATAATAAATAATAGTTTATTAATTATTAATGGTGTTGACTTTCACAAATTGATTTAAAAATATTTAAATTGACCTTATCGCCTATATTCTTATTTTTTGACATCTATCATTCTTTGTTACTTAATAAATCCTATTGCTGACATTTTGAGAAAATTTATGGATCAAGTTGCTTTGACATTATTGTTTTGATAGTATTAAGGGATAATGGTATTTTCTGCATGTTTAACTTAATCTAAATTTATGATATTATTTCTATACGCCATCTCAAGCACTCTGTAACACCTACTTTAACAAATAAACATTCGGATTCTGGGTTAGTGACATAAGCTTTGTTTTGTATCAAAATATTTGTACGCCATATCATGGCAGGATATGCTGGAACCAATATTGTAACATCTATTTGTACCATGTCCTAACAAATAAACATTTTTGAATTGATTTTTAGTCAGTAAAAGTCTGACACTCCCTCCTGTTCCGCCCAGAGCGGGAGGAGTCATTTGATGATTTCCCAACCGAAAAAAAAAGGGACATGATATTTCTAGGACTTGATTGGGGTTTCAGAAACAATATCTAATTTATTCTAGTCTTCATATGCCTAATAAAATGACTTCCTATGTTTTAATAAAATACAAATTTAATAGAGAATAATATATAAATATAATAAAATATAATAATTCATACAAATTAATGAAATTATAATAACTGGTACAAAATAATAAAATATAATAATTAAAACAAGTAAATAAAACAATTGAATAACCACATGATATTAATTAAAATAATAATTATATATGTTTAACACGGATCTGTATGGTGTCGGACGTAAAGAATAGCACCATCCCATATCTTCCCGTGGATGTCGTAAGAGGCGACTAAGGGACTTACCAGAGAATGGGCAGCAGCGTTCTCTGTGCTTTTGTAACAACCGCACTGCGATCGCCAACCCGCCTGCCAAGCGTGGCGATTATGGCAAAATCCCCCTTTGGGGGAGGCCCATGTCCAGCAGTGGACGTCTTTCGGCTGAGATGATGATGACGATGATGTTTAACAAACTTACAATCCAGTATACCTACTAACTGCATGCTTGTTTTGTTTGTAATTGTGTTGCCGTGCCCTAACCGGATTTCACGTTGGAACTTACTTACATTAATGTAACAACTAAATATACACATGAATGCAATGAAGAGTTTGAGTTTGCCTAAGCTTTTACTAATGTATGTTGGAGTCGGCTTCCAACTTAACCAGATGCAGCTGATAACCAGAATTGTTATTTTTTCTACTGCAGTTTACATTTCAATAATTATTTTATTCAGTTCAGTAAATTTAATTCGTGATAAATTAAATGAGGCTTTTGCCCAGGAGTCGGATAGAGCAGACTAGCAAATAAAAAAAATCAATGCTTACCATTGGGCTGCTGTGAGTACATGTTATATTGCATGTGGTGCGTGCCTGCGAAGCTAGCCGAGCGCCTGTGTCGAGTTGCCATGGGTTCTTGTGTTTGCACTCTGCAAATTATAATCTAATTTAAAATTGTATAATAAAACTGCTCAATTATTTAAATCAATACAGAAAAAGACCTCGAGACATAGGATCATTTGTTAAAAATGGCAACATGTTTTTGCACAAACAAACCAACAAACATCCTCTCACCCCAAAGGCATACACCGACTCCGTTCCGTCGTGGGTAAAAATACACTTAAAAGCTTTTTGGAATCTGTGATGAAGAACCTTTATCGGCAGACTATTGTAACAATATGTTGTTCGTTTACTCGTAACACGGAGCTGCTATAATAATAACAGCCGCTCAGGTCGATCTTTAGGTTAAGCCGTGCTTGCCTAGGTCGGTCTGTGGATGGGTGACCACCCATTACGTACCGAGTTTCTTCCATGCCTCGGAAAGCACGATAAGCCGTTGATCCCGGCTGTCATTTGTAGATGTTTGACAGTCGTTACAGGTAAATCAGTGGCCCAAAAAGTCTGACAACCAGTCTTACCAAGGGGTACCATATTACCCAGTACTAACTAGGTTGTGGACGTCAGACAGGCAGTCGCTCCATGTAAAATACTGGTATTCAGCTGCATCCGGTTAGACTGGAAGCCGACCCCAACATAGGTGGGACGGGAACTACGCGGGTGAAACCGCGTGACGTGCGCTAATAAAATATAAGTAAGTATGTTAGTTGTAATTACCTCAAATAGCCTTCAGTTCTAGATTCGCTGTAAGACGACGGCGCTGGTGATTTTCGCCTCATCCTTGCGAAGAAAGGAGCATCGCTTGCTGTAAGAAAAGAAACGTATCAGACAATGTCTTCTATATTTTTTCAGGAACTTTTTTTATTAGTTTTTGACTATTAATTAAACCCGGGGTGGGATCCTCACTTCATCAATTCAGAAGAACATCTTCCTCCTGGGCAGAAACTGCAGTGGCCAATCTGGGAATCTTCTAACCGTTTTGCGGGCCTATTGGACTGCTGTAGAAATAATCTGGCCAAATGGGGTATCATAGACCCGTCCCGATTACAAAGCCAATGTGGAGTCCCTCTGCAGGATATGCCCCACCTCCTTGCTTGCCTATCGTGTACAACGAAGTCAACGAAAGAGTAGTCTGTGGAGGTAGCTATATACTGGTCGGATAATATTTGAGTCCATCGACGCACAAAGGAAAAGAAGAACCCGGTAGTACCGTAGTATTTCTCTTGGATAAATTCCCGACGTATAAGCTATAGTTACTGCCAGTTAAGATCGCAATAGCGGTCATTGACCCACCTACATTTATTAAAGTACTTAACTTTTAAATCCAAAAATAAGCTTGTTCAAGTCTTGAATCGTTATCTATCGTGATATTCAACATTTTGCTAATGAAAAACGATACATGGTTCATTTTTTTTGGTTCGTACGAAGAGATATTAGGGAAAGGGCAATGACCGCTATTGCGATCTTAACTGGCAGCAAGTATAGTGACATTACAGTTGTAGCTACACGCAGAGTTAGGTAGTTAGCTCACCGCCGGAGGAGGCGGCACGACGTCTGGTGTGGCGCCTGTCCTCGTGGTCCCCGCCCGCCTCCGAGCCCAGCGCGTCCTCCGGGGTACTGTCCCACACCTGCGGACATGGACCAGGGACATTAATATGGACAAAATTGATATGGAATCTTGTGGAAAGCTGTCAAATAATTTTGCATTTAAAGACGTTAACAGTAAGGTCAGAGCAGCGGTGGCTCAGTGGTGGCGGCCCCGACTTACAACAGTAAGTCGTGGGTTCGAACCCAGACAGGCGCATTCCTTTGGGTAATTTATTTCATACCCGCTGCTCTCAAAACGGTGAAGGAAAACATCGTGAGGAAACCGGCATGTCCTAGAACCAAAAAATTCGAAGACATGTAACATCCCTCTGTCCCCTGTGATTCCCTCTCGATAGAGAGGAGGCCTGTGTCCCAGGTGTGGAAACATTAATAGGCTGATGATGATGGCCACTGCTGTCTTGAACTGTAAGAATGTCAGTTGTGCGACAGTGACCGGAATAACTCAATCAAAGTTGGTGCTGAATCTTTCTCTATCGTGTAGTGAGTGCGTAACCCGGTGTCAGTTTTTATGCCACCCATGGGCCTCTGACTTGATTCCGTGGACCTTCAATGATGCAAGTGGTAATTATTATTATTACGCACATGAATTCGTTTTTTTATTTTTCGGATGGGATATCATCAAATGACTCCTCCCGCTCTGGTCGGAGCAGGAGGGAGTGTCAGACTTTAACAGACTAAAACCCATTCATCGCCCTTTGTGTTCCAGGGCCACGGTATCTCTTTCGAACAGTCCCGCAGCCACGGCAGGAAATCAGAGGTTCGAATCACTGGTCTGGTGGTTCACTAGGCTATCACTTGCTTGCTGAATAACATGTATAGATCTTGCCCTTTTGAGGGTCTCTTCCAGATCTTCGCAGGGTCTTTTCATAGTGTTATATATGTGTGTGTCAACATTGTGTATATGTGCGTGGGCTGCGTCCCTGCTCCACTCTAACCTACGAATTAAACAGTGTGCTTATAGCTGTCAGTAGTATCACTTGTGTCCCTACGTACCTACATAACACATAGCAAGCTACACACAGACACAGACAGATAATAGGATGGATGTTGTTTGTATATTCACCGGTTCTTTGAGCTCTTCATGCAGCTGATCCATGAAGCATCGCAGGAACTCTTGCGTGTCATGTTGATGGTAACCCCGGAACATTGGATGCACCTGCCGACGAACAATCGTGGTAATAGTTTAGTAAGTAAACACACAATGGTTGGACAATAGGTCTCGCATATTTAATTCAAATTAAATTAATTAAGGACGCTGTTACGTTTTGGATGAACTCAAATTTAGGTATATATTATTATACTCGTATAATATTCCGAACGTTCATAATTACTATTCTCAAAATACCGAATTTCAATAGTCCGAGTCAGACTTATTGATAATACGAAACATAAAAATACGAATCCAATTTTTTAAAATTTCTTTTTTCATTTTTTTTTTTACCTACGTGTTGTGAATTACGCGGCAGCAATTATTAAGATAAAATATACTGTAAATTTACATACAATGCCTATTCTGACCCTACTTTTTTAAATTTTCTGCGATTATTGTGATGGGAAAAACGTATTTGTGCGAAAATTTTATTTGACAACATACAATTTTTCTGACGCCAATCTGGAGATGAATATAATTATTATCTCTAATTTAAGACCATTATTATCTTCACATTTAAATACATATATACATTAAAATGGTACCTGAAAAACTCTGTTATTTGTAGAAAAATGTAAAAGCGTCCTTAATAAAATTAATAACAATTAACTCAGATAAAAAAACGAAGATTAGAGATTAATCTTTTCATCATGATGCACAAAACATAATAATTAGCCAATTGCATTACACTACTTGCGAACTTTTGCTCTAAAAATATAATTAAATAATTTTCTGCTCTGTTGTATGCATGACGACCAATCAAGCTATACAAAACCAGTTTTTGCGTATCTCTCATTGTACGGGAAATCTATACAAAGCGAGGCTATGTTATATTGACAATGTAAAGCTTGATGTGTCGCTGTGTGTACCTTACTAGGGTTCCGTACCCATAGGGTAAAACGCGACACTATTACTAAGACTCCACTGTCCGTCTGTCTCCAGGCTGTATCTTATGAACCGTGATAGCTAGACAGTTTAAATTTTCACAGACGATGTATTTCTGTTGCCGCTATAACAACAAATAATAAAAATTAATTAAAAATTAAAGGGGGCTCCCCTACTACGATGGTACGGAACCCTTCATGCGCGAGTCCGACTCGCGCTTGGCCGGTTTTTTATATACTGGTACCCATCAAGTCTGCAAAGTTTGACTATCTTACTTACATTACGAATGCCATACAGGATGCCGTTAGGTACAACGTAGCCTCTTGTCTTCCTACACCACATCTCTTTCACTAATTTTTGGTATGCTCTGGAAAGATATTCATTATTTCAGGTTACAGGAGACCGCAATCAGAATGTAAGGGACGAAGAAAATAACTGTCGTTCACATTATACCGTAGAAAAATAAACAAGTAGTAAAATAGGCATGACGACAGTATCAAAAAATTGCAAATCTATTTAGTCTGTCATTGGAAATTAATGGACACGTATTTTTTGTTTTTGTAAATCAATGAATATTGACAAAGATAAAACGCATCAAAACTCAGGAGTGGGGGCTCGTGACGTCAGAACTAGTTAAAAATTATACCTAGGCGTGACGTATTGAGAATTTTAAAAGCGTCATATCTTCGTCAATTTTGGTTTACGTAACAAAAGAAAAAACACGGGTCAAATATTTTTTGATAATTTAACTGACGGACTAATTAGTTTTTTTTTATCGTCTCGCCTATTATGTTATTTGATAAAACAGTTGCGTCCATCAGCTCTTGGGATGTATAAACAACAGGACAGGCAGGACATGATATCAAGTGTCCCATTGTTTGTGAAACAACACAAAAACACTCCAGTGGAGAGTCATCTATGAATCTTCACCTGAACAGGTTTTCCTTGATTCGGCCAACCTGTGTCCGGATTTTACTTAAAGACCGTCTGATGCCGCGCACTCCAGGAAGTAGGAGCAGAGCGGCGCCGTGTTGCTGAGGGCGTGCAGCTCGTGCAGCACTGTTGTATGTACAGTGAGGTCTCACCTGCTGATGCCGGGCTTCTTGTCTGCCGCCAGCACGGCCACGGCGGCGGCGCACTCCAGGAAGTAGGAGGTGAGCGGCGCCGTGTTGCTGAGGGCTTGCAGCGCCGCGTTCATGTAGCACGTGTTGCCCATGTTCTGTAGACCCACCAGGCCTGACGCGGGAGGATCTATTATAGGATAGACGGGATAACATTAGTATTCTGTACATCTGGCGCCCTCGCAAGGGTGATTTTGTAACGCGTTTTTTTTTTTATTGCACTGTGGGTTTCTACCCCACGAGAGTGAAAGTCCTACTGTGTGCTTTATTATGGAGGACCTAGGATGCGCTCTAGTCGATTCTCAACGCTCGGTTCAATACCGAGAGATGAAAATCCAGAGCGCTATAAAAATCATCGCGTTAAAAAACCGCCCATGCAAGCGAGAGCTAAATGTTTCACGAGTTCAAAGATCGCTCAAGATCTCTCCGAGGGATCGAACCTAGACTAATATTATAAAGAGGAAAGATTTGTTTTTTGTTTGTTTGTTTGTTACGATTTAACTCAAGAACTAATCAACCGATTTTAAAAATTCTTTCACCATTATAAAGCTACATCTTTACCGACTAACATAGGCTATAAATTATATTGATGTCATGCAAATTAGCCGAGCTATCACAATTTTCGCGGACGAAATCGCGGGCGAAGTGCTAGTCCGGAATTAAGCGATCCGACAGAGAACCAAAGTCATCAATATCACAAAATATAGAAGAAGCAAGCTGTAGTGGCATTGAGCTGGAGTAGACATCAAACTGCCCGATGGCTAACTGAGCAGTTAGCCATCGGGCAGTTTGATGTCTACTCCAACAGTCCGGTTGCTGTAATAAAGGATGTAAACAGACTCTCACGAAGCCGTCAACCAAGCACATCAAAAGTACTACTAGTATTATGCACATCAAAAGTAGTAACTCTACGCAAAAAAAAATTGCTGGGAAATGACTTTTTTTGGGCGAAACATCACGTTTTTCTGTAGGATTCAATGTAACGCACTTAAAACATTGGTGGATGGCTTGAATGGTACGGGGGTCGTAACGGTGTTTAAAATAAAAAAAATACATTAAAAATATGTATTTAAAAAAACGGACGGCGCCGCCGAGGCCGGCCCAGAAAGAGGTGGCGGGAAGATTTGGACGCGTACCGCGAGGGTTGGTCCGAGGAGGCACGGGAAAAGAGCAAATGGAATGAATTGGGGGAGGCCTTTGCCCAGCAGTGGGACAGTACACAAAAAAAACTTGTGTAAAAGTTGGAACTTTGACCCCCAATATCTCCGTAACTAGAAGGTTCCCAGTTATGGTTTAAAGCAAAAATATTATGATCGCTGCAATAACGGGGAGAAAAAGTGCCTTTCGGCTTCGTTAAAGAGTCTTTTCACATCCTGTTTATCTTACCTCTGGAACGTGCGTCGGGGTCATAGTGCAAGTCGTGCGCGTCGGACAGGTCGTCGTCCGCCATGGTCAGAGCCACCGCGCCCAGTCGAGTTGGACTCTCGCACGTCGAGTCTGGACTCGCCTGCTTGGGTTATAGCAAGACATAGTCAAAACATTAGTTGGTGCCCTCACCTCGCTAGTAACTGATTATTTACATAGAGGGAAAAATGCCTGATGGTATTTCTAGACCTAAAACAAGCTTTCAATGACACCATTTCGGTTCCCATTTTTTTATAGACGAAACAGAGGGTAAAGATTGGAGAGTATATTAGTGATATGTCGTTCGGGGTTCCGCAGGGTAGTGTTCTGGGTCCCACACTACTTCTAGACTTTTTTTTTCGGTTGGGGTATCATCAAATGACCCCTCCCGCTCTGGGCGGAGCGAAAGGGAGTGTCAGACTTTTACTGACTGCAACCTATCCATGATCCTTCTTAGCCCTTTGTGTACCAGGGCCGCGGTATCTCTTTCGAACAATCCCGCAGAACAGGCAAGCCCTAAGTTATAGACACTTCACCAATTTCAGTTGTAAATGTTGCAGATGTTCGTGGACCCAGAAGGCCCGATCTTATAGAGTACTATTTTTACATAGATGTTGATGTACTGACCGCATATGCGAAGGCTGCTCTGATGTGGACCTCTTTTTCGCACAGGTAACACCATATCCGCTCCGTGGACACGTTCATGTGTACGCAGTGCAGAGGAAAATTCTGGAACAAAATGTATAAATTAGGCATAGAATGCAGATGGTTTGGATGGTTTGCTTCTCCATAGAAAAAAGAGAGAATACTAAATGAGGAAACCGGTCTTACCAAGGAGTATCGTATTTCCCCGTACTAACTGGGTTGTGGAGGTCAGATAGGCAGCCGCTTCATGTAAAATACTGGTATTCAGCTACATTCGGTTGGATTGGAAGCGGACTCCAACATAGTTAGGAAAAGGCTAGGCAGATGATGACTAAATGGGGAAATTCTCGTCAAATAAATTGCATTATGAGAACAGACTCGACACTTATTTCATAGAATATAACAGAATGTGCTGCTTCTCTGCATAACCCTCCGAGCAATACAGGTGTGAAAGTATCTTGTGGTTTTTATAGCGTAATCTTTTCGGTAGTAGAAAAGATATGGAAGAGACGGGACTGCTTTATGGATAGTCTTTTCTTAATCTTTTGTAACGCTTTGGAAAGCGTATTAAGCCGTTGGTCGCGGCTGTCGTTTGAAGACCTTAGTCAGACTTTCGGCCCTCTGTCTACCAAGGCAGAAGTCCGACAGTCTGACATCCACTCTTGTTACTTTTTACCCAGTTAATAGGTTGTGGAGCTTAAATAATATAATCACTCACTTCGTACCATATACTATAGTATTCTGTTGCATCAGATTAGATTGGAAGCTGGCCCTTATATACTAAGTTAGAAAAAGGTTGAGGAGACGATGATCATGCGTAGTGGTGGATCATCTCGAGTACATTAAAGTATGCACTCGTGGATCCGACAAGCCATCAAATAAAGACATCAAAAACCTCTCGTACCTATCAAAAATCATCATTACAAAAGCGGCTGGACATAAATGATTCATTTGCTCCATAATCTGATTCAGTTCACACACATAATTATGACTTGCAGAAATAAACTCACGCACAAAGAAGATTTTATGTCTGATACATTTGTTAACTATATTTAGCTTTCATTTCATTCTTGAACAGTGTACAAAGCGCTTTGTGAAGTCCTTTTCATTGCATCGGACCTTTGTATTGTTACGTTTACGTATATTATTACTTGTTGAATGGTTATCCGCCACCGATTCTACATATTTTTACAGTAATAAAAATCAGAAGTCTTTTATTCAAATTATGCTGGTGATAAGCGCTTTTTGAACGGCAAAATTAAAGGAGACAGCCCCCCAAAACGCCCGCCCTTTGCCAACAGTAAAAAATACCCTGATCAAATCGAAAAGAAAATGCATTCGGGAACATTCACATCAGTGAATATGGATACCTAAAAACATTTTAAACCGCATATTCCTTACAATTTCCAGCATATGTGCCAAAGCAGTGCATAAAACTGCAGTAATTTTGGCGACAAACACCGACGACGACGGATTGAGTACAGTAATTACCCATTTCCTGCCTGTAACCGTATTTTACTTTATTGTGCGTTGGGGCGATATTGTTGTCGATTCTGTTGTGCACAAACTAAACTTAATTTGGCTATTGCTATCTTTTTCTCACTAATAAAACGAGAAAGAGACGGACGTAATTTAGAGCTGTCAAATTTAATTAGAACTAATATTTTCATACAAATAAAGGGTGTACGTAAAAACATGTCAGCTAAAAACACGGTGAAGCGCAAGGCATAAACTAGTTTGGCATCTCTAGCTTAGTTCATAGCTATAGCCGTCCTTTTCTCGCACTGCCTTTAAGTAAAAGATAGCAATAGCCTAAATTAAGTTTAGCTTGTGCACAACAGAATCGACACCATTATGTCGCATATCGTTTTGGTAAACAGCGTTGATGATGTGGGCAGAGTTGTCTTGGAACAGGCTGAAGGTTCACCAACCGGTGCATTTATGTGACTAAAAATCAACATGATTAAACTTAGATCTACGGGGAGGGTTTTATTTACATTATGTAGGTAATAGATAAGACATTTTGCATACAACAATAAATTCATGCATAAACAAACAATACAACATCAATCTTGACTGTCAGTACTAAAAAACTAAATGTTTGTACCTACTCAATAATCTTATAGAATAATATTACAAAGAAGAAAAAAATCATTTTTTGTTTGTTACGATTTAACTCAAGAGCTACTCAAACCGATTTTAAGAATTTTTTCCCCATTAGAAGGCTATACATCTTTACAGAGTAACTTAAGCTATAAATTATATTGATATCATGCAAATTAGCCGAGCTATCACAATTTTCGCGGACGAAGTCGCGGGCAAAGTGCTAGTATGGTATTTTATTATGGTTATTGTTGAGGTGCAATGTTAAAGTTTTTAAGATTAGCAACACTCCCAAGCTGTCTATGATTGTTTTACTTTTGTCTATGTGTGCTGGCTGTAATTGTGTAGACGCCATCTTTATGTTACTGTATTTAAAAGTAATCTTTGCTAATAAACCCTGCTAAAACGACTAATATTGGCTTCTCAATTACTGCCCCTGTCTACAGTTATTTATTGGAGTTACAGATATGCATTCGTGTAATACAACATCTGTCCCGACTGTCAGTAGGTACTAAAAAACTGAATGTTAGCTTTTGTTCTCAATAATTACAAATAAATACAAATTGATTATATACAGGTTTTGTAATTGGTTATAGACAGATAAGAAAACAATCAGTCTTTTGAAATGAAATTAAGACATTGCAATATTTTGTCTTATTTACGAATGGAAAGCAATATTACGGTAGGTAATATTGCCGAATCTTAGGCTTCATGACAGTTGCTCACCAGGTAGGTACCTATTATGATTAAGCTACATACATTTTATACAAATGAGCATTATATTAAACTCACCACAGAAGTTACCTTACCTTTGCTTACTTTTGTTACCTTTTTTAAGTTTGTTTTTTATTATGATGCTATTTTATGCCTTCTAGCCGTGTGGTATCCGGCAGAGTAGAATAGAACCAACCCATTACACTCACGGGTGTCGTATAAGGCGACTAATGTCTGAGGCAGAACACCTTGCGCCTCCGTAGACCATAGAATGGGCAGCAGCGTTTTCTGTTAGTCTTTCATCACTGCGATCTCCAATCCGCCTGCCAAGCGTGGAGATTACGGCAAATTCCTCCCATCATGGGAGAGGTTTATGTTCAGCAGTGGACGTTATGGGCTGTTGTAGTAGCTATTTTATGTGGTTGTGGTAATTAATTATTAGGTCAAATACCCACTGTTCAAATATTTCTATTAATTCTATGCTATAAAGATTAACTGTACACATGTGTAGGTTATGGATCATGATAAGGATGGCTACCTGTGTTGGCTGAAAATTTGTATTACTAAAACCTTTTGGTTACTTACTTGTGGAAACAAGTAACCAAAATGAATTTATCATGTAGATATTATATTGATGGATATGTAGGACATTCATAATTATTTTCAACTTTATCGCCAAAGTATAAAGTTCAAGGTTGATTGGGATAATTTGAAAGTTTCAGGCGCTTGATATGCAGGCAGTACATACACACCAAGGCGAAAACTTGCGAAGCAGATAGATGCAGGAATTGACCAATGAATATCTTCTTTCTCATTTTGAATAGTCAAAATGATTGGTTGAATCCTTGGTTCACGGTTGTGAGTGGAAACACACAATCAATAAACCTATTGATTGGTTGATTTTTGCATGTTTCCACTCTGCGTGTCTCTTCTAGTTTTTTGTGGAAGTAAAACCCTTTTTTGTGATTTAGGATTCTTACAGTACAGCTAGTATTTAGGTTCATAAACTATGGCTATAAGGATGAAACAAAAAAAGTACAAAAAATATAGTTGTATTACAATACCTTTTGGTGCAGTGTGCTATGGTCATTTTTGACTTCAGAGCAGCCGATGTGATGGCAGTCGGGCTGGAGGCAGATCCAGAGGTTGGGGCCGGCGCAGCCGCAGTCGAAACATGTTAATGTCTGCAACATATTTTATTTTTTAGGTTTATTTATAAAATGTGGGAATGAATAATAATGTGGGAATTAGGTCCAGACTTATTCTTATTGTACACACAACAATAAATAAAACAAACATAAATGTCTATTTATATAAAAAATATATTATTATAATATATAAAAAATTGAACTCATTGCGATTGAGATATTCTGTGATTTTGTATTGAATTTGTAAATTTGTTTGTAATTGATTGATTGAAAACATTCACCATCTTATAATAATAGAGTTATTCCTAAACAACTCCATCGTTCTTTAAGAACTCTTGACTTACCACCTTATACATACCAAAGTCTTCAGAAAGCCGCAATCTTGAATACATGCAGGATTGTCAGAAATTTTTTGCAAAATGAAAATGAATCTGTAGTCATCACTACAAACACACAACCTCACACACACACACACACAGTCTAACACACATAGATACTCATCATCACAAAGTTCCATCATATTATCATCATCTCATCATAACACCACTTTCTCGGGGTAGTACTTGGCTTCGGCCCGTACTATTCTATAAATCCGGCAACAAAGCCGAGATACGTAAAAGTATAAAAACAAATAATAATAAAGCCATTTATTCAACAGTATGTAATATAGTTTCTTTAGTCTAACTTATATAAAATCTAGGTTGTCTTCCGCTGATTGCCAATCGGCAAAGGCCTCCTCCAACCTTTTCCACTCATTTCTATCCTTGGCAACCCTGCTCCAGGTCACACCTGCGAATTTGACCAGGTCGTCCTCCCTTCTTTGGCGGGGTCTTCCCCTCTTTCTTATGCCATTCCTGGGGTACCATTCTGTGACCTTCTTGCTCCACTTCTCCTTCCCTCTACTCATATGCCCCCAGCCCATTTCCACTTTAGTTTCCTGAACTTGTTGCTATGTCCCGAACTCTTTGTCTTTTTCCTGATGTCTTCTAACCTGATTCGATCTTTTTTCTGGATTCCCATCATGCTGCACTTCATCGAGTGCTGGCATACGTTTAATTTCTTGCTGTTCAGTTTAGTGGGGGCCCATGTTTGACTTCCGTACATCAATACAGGGAGAATGCATGTGTTGAATACCTTAGATTTAATTGATATGTTCAGTTTTTTATCTTTCATTATTTCTTTCATGCTCCAATATCTTTTCCGTCCGTTTGCTATCCTCTTGTTTCAATGTTGTCTGTGGGTGAGATAATTTGGCCTAGATAGATTTATTCATCTATTTCATTCACCATCTTAATCTGCCAAAAATACTTCTAGTTTATTTAAATTTCTGGTGAATTTTTGACACTGCGACTAACACTTCTAATTACAAGGCCAGCCACTTCAGATTTCAAGTTAGATAGCAAGGCCTTTTTTTGTTTGTAATCTAAGATCTATGTTACACTAAATTATCTGATAGTGATTGTATAATAGTCATTTAGATATTATTCAAACTAAGATAGTTCAGTGTGTTCTGGTAGTACTAAACTTCCTTAATAGCAACATTTAAACATAATCTCATGTCTGTAAGGGCTCGTCCTTTACTACCTTTATTCACGTGAGGTTCACACAAAGGGATGGCAAAATGTGGCAATCACTCATACTTTTGCAAAAAAATATTGTGTTATAAAATATTTAACAAACAAGTAAAAATCAAACAAGCTAATTTGTGCGTAAAAAATTCAGAAACATATAATATGTGGGAATGTAAGGTGAGTTAAGTGGCAACACTGATTGAATGAGGGAATGTAAGATGATGGTGTGACAACACTGTATGTCAAGTACGAATGTGCAGAGCATAGTACGACGGACAACGAATAAGAAAGATGGAAGACGTAAGATTTTCAGAAGAATCTTATAGAAAGTAAAGTTTGCTTGCTGTTTTATTTTGGAATCCCACAACATACACTACATATATTTTTTTACTAAAACAGACTCTAAATATATTTATCTGATGTTTTCAATCCCAAAAAATACACATGATGCATGGGAGGTGGGGTAGAATAAAACTTCAAGACCAGGCCTACCAGTCACAAATCCTGTCTCCCACAACTACTAAGAAACCCATTTACAAGTAGAGACTGATTTTCCATCTCTCTCATATCGTTCAAGACTATTGAAAGGCTGTCTGAAAGAGATAGCAAAATGCAAATAATAGTGTACGTTGTACGTAATTAATTTATACACAGTTATAAAAATATATTATGATCTAAAACGGACTTAACCATTCTATGTTATATTAATACATTCAGTCACCGCATGATACTAGGTACCTACATTGAACATCAAACAAAGGTTTGTTGTGTTCAGAGTTCTTGAACTAGATCTAATTGCAATTAAAATTCTCATTAGTACTTGAATAATTATGAAGGCATGATATTGTATTTTTATTGTGTCATGCAAGATAAGACACTGTTGTGTAATGCAAGAAAAAATTGTTTATGAGATGTGCGAGTTCCTTTATTTTATACAGAGCCATAATAATGGTATTATAAGCTGACGTGATGCTGAATTTAAGACAAAAAAAGTTTTTTAATGTAAATAAAAACTAATTATTTTTTCAGACAATGCCATGTTGCAATATGTTTTAAGGTGTTCAACGAACAGCAACATCAGAAACTGCAATTCATAGCCTCTCATTATGAAAATAAAAATGTAAACACACCTACTGTGAGGAGGTATTAAATAACAAGTAAAGATAAACAATCAAACATGCCAAGCGTTACGTGCAGTTTTCACGCTTTTCTGAGGACTACACGGTGGTCTGAGCGTTACAATGATAACTAGGACTGAACCAAGAATGCTAATTACCAATGACATTACATTTGAGGTTATAATCATGAAAATTATTTACATTTACCTCTTTCGCCTGCCACAACTCCTTTCCGAGATTATCAGCTAGCTTATTCAGATGTTCACATGTCACTCCTTTATCCATTTTTCAGATTACACTAATTTTATACGTAAATATGAAGACGAGTATACTGATTCACAATAGGCTTGTAAATAAAAGACATTTTACTATACTACGGCGAAACAAAACAAGAAAGAAACTACAGCGGGAGGTACTAGAAATAAATGGTTAAGATTAAAGGCAAACATTTCGGAAAAAGGGCTAATAATTGAATTAGATTACAGAAATTTCCTACAACACAAATCCTTCCGTGACGAGCGAAAAGGCAGCCCTCATATTTGGATCCATTCAGTCGTATTGAATTCGAATGTTTCATTCGATTCCTGTAGCGCTGTCTCACATAATTACTAGAGATAAAGCGAAAAAATGATAATAGACTTCGAAATCGACATTTTGAAGTACGCGATACTGAATAGGATGCCACAAAATTCTGGAGTTGCCATTTTATTAAAAATAAGCAATTTTTCATGTGACTGGTGATGAGGTAGTGTTGTGAAAAAGAAAATGATTATTTATATTAAATAATTTTTTATAGACTCAGAATTATCATGTTTTCATGATGTAACTACTCTGCATGCGGATTTTAACGCAAAATATTTGTGTTATATTATTCTTCCTCACTCCTAAAGCCTCATCCACACCGAGACAGTCCAACATTGTAACCTCCCATAATATTATTATACTCTTTGATTGTAACTTTGCTTTGCTGGGTGTCACATGCCGCTGCCGGTAATTAAACAAATACATAAAATTAATAACACCTAACATAATATCACGCCTGCAATCCTCAAAATTATAGGCAGCTGTGCTAATTTTACTAAGTTTTACGGAGTGATTTTAGGGTGTAACCACACGGGCGGCGCCTCTGCGGTTTTCTACATACAAAAATGCATTGTAGCCACATGGCGCCGTGCGGTGTGCTCCGGCGCCGCGCCGCGCGCGCTTCGGAATCGAGACGAGGCGGGGAGGGGTGTAAGCAGAGCGGAGCCGGAGCGACGCTGCTCGCAGTTGTTTGTTTGCGCACAGTTTCAGGGCAACCCCTCATTTTGCCGCCGCTGCGGCGCCGCCGTGGCTCCGTAGAACGTTGCGACGCCGCTATGCCCGTGTGGTCGCCAGCGCGGCGAAATGGCTTGCGGTGCGGCGCCGCACCGCCCGTGTGGTTTGACTCTTAGTGCCATTGACCAGGCACAAAGTTCTGACTGTGGACTACTGCAAAAAAATTCTTGAACGCTAGAGGCGTAAGGCGTTCAAGAATTTTTAGTCTTAGCCATTGAAACGCGAGCGGCAAAGATTTGTGCTAAAATAAGTAGAATTCCTAGTCCTAGAATTACAATCATGATGTTTTTCAAAGGGTCACAAAAAACCTAACAACTTAATAAAGTAAATGTTAGTTATTAGTTGTTAGTATTAGTTATTAGAAAATATTAGTTTTGAATAGTCAAAAGTACGCGATTTAAGGTGGATGCATAGATAGACCTCACTATACATTTTTCAGGAGTTGTAATCGCCGTAAATAAACGGTTTCTGCAGAATAAAAGCAAGTATAATGAGACTTTGTAATGTATTATGTTCGCGTCTCGCCCAAATTAAAAAAATAAACAGTATTTCTAGGAGAATTAGACCAAAAAAAAAACGAAAAATCTTTACATGTGTGAGTGACCTGAATCGCGCCATCTGACAGAAATTTATAGAACCACCGAGAGAGAGTTCGTTATTGCTGTTGTGTCATGAGTTTACGTTCGGTAAACATTTTTAGAATAGCGCTGTTCGAAAATTCGAACAAGCGCTAAGGTTACCATCGATGCGACGTTGCCATTCAAGACGCACCGCGCGTTGTTGCCAAATTGCTCCAGTCAGTCCATGCGTGATTGTCTTGACAACTTGCGAATCGTTTCCAAAATTGTGTTTCTAGCAAATTAGCGCCAGCGCACGGGTTTGCCCGTGGACTTTACATTTTAAGTGAAAAAAAAAATCTGCGATCTGCCTTTGGTTCACAGAGATACAATACAAATGTAATTAATGTATTATCTACTTTAAATATATAGTAGGTACCTAAAGATTTAAAAATCTTTCTACTGTAATAAAGTTGTCTAAACATTTATTTGTTAGGTGTAAAAATTGAAAAAGTTCGAAATTTTGGATGTGTCGCCATCTAAAAATGACAAAAATGACAAAATGGCAGTGAGATCATATAAGCATCCACCTTAGGAGCATCAAAATAATTTATTAGTACAACATCTTCGATAAACAGCTGACCAGCTTTTCCGAACGATATTTAAAATGTCAGTTTAACAAAGACAATGAAATGACAGTTCTAATTTTGTGTAATTCTGTTTGAGTTTTCGGTCGACTGTTTGTGAAATGAAGAGTTTTGTAAAATAAAACCCTACCTATTAGTTCCTCAATGCTTCATTGAGCACCAATAATACTACGAGGAAAATTTGCAGAGGCCACGCAATGACTTCGGCATCGTCGAGCAGTGCCCGGTCATTGTTCGCCGAATCAAAACAGCGATTGGCAGAAAGAGTGCAAGTCAATATGAACAATATCTCGTCTTTGGCGCGCCAGATACAAAGAGGATCTAAGTCTAATGAGGTACTGTGTGTTTTAAATATACTGATATTCCTATTGCCCCAATGCTAGACAATAGCTTAGACAAACTCCTTGCATTCTTGCTGCTTTCCGAGTCTATGGTCTTAAAGTTTTGTTTTTTTCATATACCAGCTACTATCAAAAGCAGCCAGAGACATGGCATCAACTGAACATCAATTAGAGAACAGTGAAGAGAATCTGAAGAAGATGCAGCTGATCGCAGTCCACATGGGGTACCAGTTTGAGAATATACATAAATCAGCTCAGTTGCTTACTGAGATCGGAGAGAAAGTCACGGCTATGTCTGCTCCTCAGGCTACACAGAGGTGATAAGGCAAAGACTTGTAGCCAAATGTTCTAGGATAATGTTGTGGCAAATACGTTAGACAAGAAAAAGGTTGGCAAGCCCAGTTCCCAAACTTATTGCACTTGGCACTTTTGGGCAGGCCTCTTTAATTTAAGAAACCTTTTAGCTCAACAAGCACTTTCTCATTTTCACTAACCACTCAAGTGCTCAGGGTCACTTGATGTTAAATAGCCTTCCTTAAGAATTTGGCTATTAATTGCAAATATTATTTGAAGAGTGGTAGGTCTAAAGATTGTGTTCAAACAAACAATCACTTCAGATTATTACATTAGTATAGGGTAAGGCCTCCCAAATTTTTGTAAAATAGGTTTTAAGTAAAATAGTAATGTAAATAAATTATAATGATAAAATATTAAAGTTTTTATGTTTCAAAAATACCACATTGCAAAATAATTGGCAAAATAATAGATAATTAATTAATTAATGATAAGTAAAACAATTATTGTTTACTTATCAAAGTGCTTCTTTACTAACTAGTATCTTTGTAATAATTATATAACTTGATGTTTCATTGAGGGTGCTCCCGGAAATAATCAATAAATACTACTAGCGAAATTAGTGAGTTGGCTTGGTGACCATTCCGACCCAACGGCTGATATAGCTGATTGTCATATATTTCGAAAGAGACGTCAACACGTCAAAATGGTTGCAAAGGCCTGAGCAGTTAAATGCAAACACCTAGCCAGCACAATGATATGCTACTTTAAAAGTGGTCTTGAATAAAACCTACGAGATCAAATTCATGTCTGGTCTTGTGAGCGATGACGTGGGATCGCGACTCTTCATCGAGCCGACACTGACGTACAAGATTGCGGTAGAGTTGGATGACTGGCCCGGGCAGCGGAGCTACGTCTGTGACGTCGGACGAGCCAATGCACCAGCCTGCAACCGGACGTGGTGCAGCACTCGCTGCGACCGGAAGCAGCGGCAGCAGCATCGAAGGAACACTTGCCTCCGCCGCGCCCGCGAACGTGGCAAAGCGCGTACAGCAACAGCTGGTATAAAAATTATGTGCCGGCAAAAAGGACATTTTAAAGTTACCTATGTGCAAACGAAATCCTTGTCAGGGTGAGATGCGGTCGCCAGGGGGAGATCAAAAATTATATGGATAATAGTAATTGGCGATGACGTTCGAGTTGGACACTGGCTCTAAGTTATCTGCAATTATAGTACAAGATCCCAGGGTCGGGCCGCCATTAAAAAATCAGCACTCGGCCTTTGCGAAAAAATTGTATTATTTTTACGCAACTTTAACACCTGATATCTAAAAATTGTCCGTCGGCACAAGTTAGCAGGTATGCATACCTACGTTCACAGTACAAACTAACACTACTTGATGCCACACATTTTGTTGATGAGAAAATAAGTAAGGTCTGACGGCCCTGGGATCTTGCTCTATTAGTAGTGATTCATCTGATAAACATTTCAAGGCGTTGCTGCTAGTCGCTATATTGTTTTAAGGCTTTTAGTGGCTCTACTACTACTCATATTGAAGCGATCAGTTGCATTGTGGTTAATGTGGAGTTCGGGGCACAGTCTTGGTTCGTTGACTTGTGCGCTCCTGAATATATTCAATAAATCCTATGTACTCTAACATCGCTCTTTTCACTTTTGTATTGTCTTTACTTTTGCGTGTGGCAAGCTGTCGTAGAAAACGGTTTAGCAGTAATAATTTTTATTATTAACACAGTTTTGTTATTGATTGCTATTAAAGTTATTTAGGAGTTTGTTTTAAAGTATTCGATTGACGAGTGATTTGTGGCCCTTTTTCTCGTCCTTGTCTTTGACAACACCCCATTGGAGTCTTCACATTGGGGTATGAGTGTCTTTTATTTATAAATTAAGTATCTACTTAGGGAAACAGAAAGCTTGGTTCCTACAAATGATCTTCAATTCGTATTGTATTGAATATTTGGGTAGTGTCCGCTAGTCCGCAACAGCACTTCAAAGCGCATAATTTGCGTACGGCAGGGAAAATTGATTATTTAAGCTCCCAGCTGATCTTCAATTTATTTTAGGTAACTTTTCTGTGTGGAAAGCAGTATCCGCGGATTTACTTGCATTTCTCCGTGAATGTTTCTCTAGTTTGCTATAACTAAGTAGGTATGTATTTTTCAATACACTTCCTTGAAAACTGGTTCTTTTTGCACTACGATTAGGTTCAACATGCAATGTATTTCACACGTGTGCGATTTTTTTGATTTTCGAAGACGTGTATGTGATTAGAGAGACTAGGTACCTAGTTGGAGGTGAATGTTTTTTTTAAGTTTCGGATAAGCAATAATACCTTTTTTTTTTTTTTTTCGGATCGGAAATCATCAAATGACTTCTCCTGCTCTGGGCGGAGCAGGAGGGAGTGTCAGACTTTTACTGACTAAAACCCATCCATGTTCCTTCATCGCCCTTTGTGTTCCGGGGCCACGGTATCTCTTTCGAACAGTCCCGCAACCCCGGCAGACATCGGTCCTTGCGGACCCCTTCCTTTTTGCTGACTCTCTTTGAGGCGCGCGTGAAACACGAACGCGCCGTCGACACGGCCTGTCGTCATGAGACGGACGGACGGCGAGCTAGCCCATAGCCCACCGTCCACAGGCCCGCGCCTACGGTGGCCAGGGGCCACGTGGTGGCCCCCGACGCCCGGGGCGTCTCCCGCGGCGGCCGGGACGCTGTGAGGTTCTCTCCCTCTCACGTTCCGCCACCTCCTTCTCTAGCATTAATGCTTCGCAGAAGGAGGTGACGGCGTCCCATTCCGTCTCGCTCCGGACCATGGCTTGCACCAGGGCCGGACGCGAGAGGTCGCCGCCGCCAATCGCCGCTTCGAGGACACGGCGGTGCTCCGCCAACGCGGGGCAAACCTCCACCGTGTGCTCCACCGTGTCCTCCGGTCGATCCTCACAATGGAAACACCCGGGCGTTTCCTCCCGCCCGATTCGGTGCAGGAACCTCCCGAAACAACCGTGTCCGGTGAGGACCTGCGTCAGGTGGAAGGTGAGGACGCCGTGGCGTCTCTCAAGCCACTCCTCAAAGAGGGGACTTACCGCCACTATTGTGGCGTGCCCTAAAGCAATAATACCTACGTCTTTATTTTTTGAATAGGTATTCAAATTGTGTTTATAAATAGAATACCATAGATAAACATGATTATTTAAAACTAATATACTTATACTTTTTCATACAAATTAACATTTATTTGTGTTCTAAATTCAATTTTTTTATATTATGCTGTAGGTACTTATAACGGCTTCATACCTTTGCTTCTCAGCTACGACAAAAATATTTTTCGTTCTTTTATTTTATTTCTTCAAAAGTGTATTCTGTATATATTCTGGGGTAATGCCCCTAAGGTTCAAGAAGTATTTATTGCACAGAAAAAATGTATCCGAGCTATTTGTAAAATAAAACAAAAAGAATCATGCAAGCCACATTTTCATGAGCTAAAAATATTAACTTTACCGTCACTCTATATTTATGAAGCCTGTATTTTTATAAAACACAACATAAATTTATATAAATTTGTAGAAAGTAAACGGCGCTCAAAAAAGCTGCAGGTGTTAGCAACAAAAACACAATTTTTTGGCAAAAGCTTTTATGCAATGGGTCGAAAACTATATAATAAGTTACCAGGACAAGTTATCTCAAGTGTGAACATTAACGAATTTAAAAGAAATGTATTTAAACTATTAAATAACAAGGTGTATTATTCTGTTGACGAATATTTAAATGACAAATTTTAATTTTAATTATCTTCCAAATCCAATCAGTTTTAATGCAGTGACATACGAAATGATTTTGTTAATCTTGAATTATTGAATTGTTGTATTGCCTTGTCTTGTTGTATTATTGAATTAGTGACATTGTTATTTTATTTTGTATTTTTTATTTTTACTTTATTTAATTTGACATTTTAATCTAATTTTGATATGATATAATTATTGTGATTGTATTTTTAATGCTAAAATTTATCTGTTTAAAAAACTTTTGATATTTTGTATGCCTGTTGGCGGGACACAGCTCGGATCTAATTTATTTTATTATAACATCTATATGTACCCTGTGTTCACGAAATAAATTAATTTGAATTTGAATTTGTGTATTAAAAACGTCGTTTGATACACGTGGACATTTGTTATTGCAGTTCTCGGCTGAAAAACACCCTCGCCTACGGCTCGGGAGTTCCGCCTCAGATGTAATGACAAACTTTCTCCACTTGCATCAAAATGTGATTTGAGTCAGTTCAATCAAATTCGAGTCTGCTCAGTCCTGTCACTCCTGGGCAAAGGCCTCCGTCTACTCCTACTTCTCACGAACATCCTCCTTCCAGTTCTGACGGAACTTATCCAGTTCGTCCCATCATCTCCTTCGTGGCCAGCGACCCCGCCTCCAAAAATCATCGAAGTCTTTGTTCACGTTCACGTAATAGACAAATAAACCAGACAGTCTCACAGACGTAGGTATAGCGTTTATCCCATTCATCAAATACATACATTCAAGAAATCGCCCTAGGAAGTAGGCGGTGGTGTCGATTCTGTTGTGCACAACCTAAACTTAATTTAGGCTATTGCTATCTTTTACTAAAAGGCAGTGCGTGAAAAGGACGGCTATGGTGTCGATTCTGTTGTGCACAAACTAAACTTAATTTAGGCTATTGCTATCTTTTACTAAAAGGCAGTGCGAGAAAAGAACGGCTATAGCTATGAACTAAGTTAGAGATGTCAAACTAGTTTATGCCTTGCGCTTCACCGTGTTTTTACGTGAACCCTTCATTTGTATAGAAATATTAGTTCCAACTAAATTTGACAGCTCTAAATTACGTCCGTCTCTTTCTCGTTTTATTATAGAGAAAAAGATAGCAATAGCCTAAATTAAGTTTAGTTTGTGCACAACAGAATCGACACCTATAGCTATGAACTAAGTTAGAGATGTCAAACTAGTTTATGCCTTGCGCTTCACCGTGTTTCTACTGGACATGTTTATACGTGCACCATACCTACTCAAGAATTGTGACAATTACGTATTTATCTTAATCGTGACAACTGATATGTCTCAGGAAGTGGTCCGACCTGCTCTGCTATTGGGAGTAGGCAGTGAAAGTACTAGGATAGCCTTAGGTTTGAGTCCAATGGATTATTACTGCTTTTGTTCCGGTTAATACCGTTCTAGTTAAGGAATATGAATTCTATTGTTGTGGGAGTTAGATGTGTTTTTGAGGTGAAGTTGTTGTTGCATTTACGTTATGCTGTAGATTTGTGATTTAATGCTAGGTATTATTAAATTTGTTTGTCCAGTCGTGTTAGTAGACATCAATTTGATGTTAAGTAGGTACCTATAGTAGTACTCTTAGTTCAGAAATGGACTTCCCTTGTTGAAGAAGTTTTGTCGTCTGTTGTAGATTTTCTTCGTCTTGGCTAAATAGCTAGCGCACTACCCGGCTACGACCACGACCGCAGAAGCTCCAACCAGGAAGATAGTTTGGTCGCGCGACCGGGCGTCTGACTTCTTCGACAACATACCGCTGTGATTAACCCACACCTGATGAGTTTGCAAGTTTAAAGTCCGATCTACTGGATCTATCTGCCATACAGGAAAATAAGGAAGTAATCATAAATCTCAATAAAATCTGACCAAAAGTAAAGAACACATGATTTTCGTGTCTTAAGTTTGCCTACCATAAATGTAATTTTTTTTTGTGCAGTTTTGCCATAATTTATCTCGAACATTTTGTAAACTTGTGACGAAAATTGAAGTTTTCCTGATGAGCGCCGATTAGATAGTTATTATAATACTTAGATGGAATACTTTTTAATAAAGGTCACCATAATCAAGGATTTCAAATAAATAAAAAAAAATACAGAAAGCTTATATGGGCTTCATTTACAAAGGTTATGGAAACCAAAAATGGTACCTAATTATGGCTGCCGTAACATAATTCATCTAGTATTTTTTGCCAAAAACGAGGATGTTACCATAAGCAGAAACAAGTCGTGTCATGGATGTTATTAGCACAATGGTTCCTGCACTGGATCTTTATATTTACCTATAGGTAAACTTACACAAGGTAAGGATAAAATTACGATCCAATTAGTAAGAAGGCAAAAGGAAAAAAATCCCAGAGATTATTGTTTTTTTCAGAGAGCACAGTCAGCATGAAAACTTGCTAGCTGATTAGAAGGGCGAGAACGCACTACATTTGAAAAGTTTCAGACAAAAGCCTTTCGGCCAAGGGCCTATAGTTTCTTTTTTTCGAAAAAGACCAATAAATAACAGGCTGTTCAGCAGATGAGATTTTCATCTCATCGTATGGACCCTGAACCATAACGACTTTAATAAGCATTTCTCGAAGATATGGTGGTCTTTCACTAATCTGAAAAATTTCAATCTGAGTCTGAATATAACGCCCTGCAGGGATGTCATATAGAAGACGACCTTTGACAACACTACCAGGCTTATTATGCTAAACCTATGGAGTCGTGTTAATAGCACCAGCATCGAGAGGAGGTACTCCACGTCTGGTGGACACGCTGAAAGTAGGCCGACCATTCTAAGTATAGCATGACGTGTTGTATGATAAAAAAAAACTTTACAAAACAGATGTTTTTTTATTCTAGCAACACCTGCAACAAAATGGCATGAAACTGGAGCCTTGCCCCTTTTTCCAAACAAAAGGATTGCAGTGTCATAATTTATTGTGGACATTTGATTTATTAAAACAATTTTGCAATAGGAAAAGGAAATGCGGTATCGCTATTTTGTGTCTTATGGACTACAGCATAACAATCAAAGTAAATTGTTACTGCCTTTGATGCAGAAGTAGTGAAAAGAATATATTCGTAAAAAATGATTATCAATTGCAATGTGTTTTATTATTAAACTCTAGGTCGATTTCACCTAGTTACATAGTACGGAATGTATTATTATAAATGTTTTATCAATATAAAGATCAATACATAACAACCTATAATACTAGGTACTGGTTTAGTATTTAGGTAACTAAATGTAATAAATTATTTAAATGATATAACCAAATGGATAGTAAATTAGCTAGTTTAATTAAAAAATGGCTTCCGATTTATACATCGGTCTAGCTAGTGTAGCTGCTAATTTGCACTTGCACCTAATTAGACTTACATCAATAGAGAAACCTAATCATGAGGAGCTCGTGGTTCAATAATAACGGCAGCTCGGATCAATCGTTAGGTTGAGGTTGGCCTGTTAAGGGGCTCCCCCATGCACACTAGCGCCACTTTAGTAAAAAAATCAGAACTCGTTAAATACACAATTAATATAAAATCTGATTGACAAAATCAATCTTTTGGTCTTCTAAATTATTTACGTCTGCTTAACTCATTGAAACATAGCTCGCTGTCGTTACAGATACAAAATGGAAAAAAACGGCCGTTTTTAGCAATTTTTCTAACTGTAACTACAGTGAAGTATATTTTAATGAATTAAATAGACGTCAATAATCTAGAACTCTAAAGCATTGACTTTGTTAATCAGATTTTATATTAATTTTGTATTTAACGAGTTCTGATTTTTTTAACTAAAGTGGCGCTAGTGTGCATGGGGGAGCCCCTTGACGGGTGACCACCCATTATTTATCGAGTTCCTCCGTGCCTCGGAAAATCACGTTATTTTATTATCCAGTACTAATTGGGTTGTGGAGATCAGACAGGCAGTCGCTTCATGTAAAATACTGATATTCAGCTGCATCCGGTTAGATGGGAAGCTGATCCTAACATAGTTGGCAAAAGGCTAGGCAGATAGATGGTAGAGAGACCTAATCAAATAACACCCAATAATAAACACATTTGTTCAGCAGCAGGCGCGTTGATGCGCTCCAATTATCATAAAATGGGGTATCGTATTATTCGTATTAACCGGTATCTGGGTTTTGGAGGTAAGATTGACAGACGATCCATGTGAACTATTTGGGCAATGGCTAGGAAGTAGGAAGATGGGGAAATCGAACCCATGCAGGAACCTACGCTCAACTGTCTAGCTGTCTGCGCTGCTGTTTCTCTATAAGAATTAATAAGAAAATTGTTGCAAAACATTGCTTTACAACGATCAGTCAGCTCAACTCAATGTATCTCACAATACAACAATAGTAATCTGTCTACAAAGGTAGTCGTTGCTGTGTGAATTCAACAAGCGGTGTCAATCGAATGTCTATGCTACTATGCTTAAGCAGACGACTTCTTATTTTAATGACAAATGTCAAATGCAAACTGTTTAGCGGTCAAAACATTTAAGTTGATTTTGTGCAACGTTAGACTGAAAATTACTGTTTAGAGTTTAGACCAGGGGTTCCCAAACTAATTTTGTCTTCTGCCTACTTTGAGAACAAATTATTTTTTAGCGCCCCCATTTTTTCACCTACTTAAAAACTACTGTAACTTCAAATTAAATTAATGATTGTGAGCTATATTAGCGGAGTCTCAAGTTAACTCTTACGGGCTACACCTGCCAATGATAATGATCATTGAAACGCAACTTTATAGTATTCAGACAGAGTATCTTTTATTCAAAATAAAACAAACATAATCGATTCCTCTCTCGATCTCTTAATTAATATTAGTTGATGTTCACAAGTTGTAGTCGAGAGCTCAGTCGGTGTCTAAGAGTCCTAGATGTCCACATTTTTTTGGGTCTCTTACTGCCCCCCTTTAGGCCTGCAGCGCCCACAAGGGGACGTTATCGCCCACTTAGGGAAAGGCTGGTTTAGACTGATAAAAAAGCAATAATAAAGGGCAATAGATCTTTCAACTTTCTTGATACTTATATTTTTGATAGATCCTAAAATATGTAAGAACTCTTTTTCTTGGCAATCAATTTAAACTTAAATAATTCAATGGAGATTGTTAAGTTGCATCAATTAAATAAATCCAGTCAAGTCATTCGAAATACGTCTGTCTCTTGGATTAACTTAACATTTCGGATATGGTTGTGTAGGTCAAGAGTTACACTGCAGACATCTTTATTTCGACACAGCAATCATGTTTGAGCTAGATGCGTTTCGAATACTTGCGTAAATCTAGCTATCTTTCTTTCAGAAGACCACATTAGTAACCCTCTAGTGGCCATAGACACTATTATCAAGTATTGTTATAAGTTTTTGATACACAATCGTGCTTACTATGCCATTGTATCCATTGCCCGCTCCAATTCTTGCACTTTCGTTTTTTTTTTCTGCGACATCTATTATTATTCTATTGAGCACGAGGTTATGCAACCGCTGCCTTTAGAGTTTTGATATAATTTTTACTGCTTTGTGTTCTGACATAAAACTTTTGGCGCGGAAAAAATCCGCCATCTTTCTTTTTGCGATGACGTAGAGTTGAATTTAGAAAGTTTGTTTTTTTTTCGGCGGCAAAGGTAAGTTTGTGTTACAGTTTCGTCGTGACTGCAGAAGCGACTCTCAGCCTCAGTTACGCAAGTTGCAAGTTGTAATTACTTGTGAGTCGAAAGTGCAAAATTAGCGTGCCAGCTAATGTTAGTAACAGTCTTGTTCTGATATTTAAGCGAAGATACGACGGCTAAGTGTTTCAGGTTGATTTGAGTCGGATTTTTGAGGTCTTGATTGCTGCATGGTTATGTATTGCGGTTTGTAGGATGGGTGCTACTTACCTAAAATGATTCAGCGATTTGAAGATGTGCAAAGAAGCAGTAAGTAGAATGTCCGGCTGTCGATATGGACCTTTCAGTTTAACCTCAACACTTAGCTCATTACTTTCTGTTCCGCAAAACCTATTTCATAATAGTTCCTGATTACCTTTTTTATTTACTTCTACGTTCACCCCAATTACTGTACATCTTTAGTTATGTATTAGGAAATCCCATTCACTTAACCTAACTTATTTCTCATTTTACCAATAGCCCCCAACAATCATCAATTCTAGATAAATTCCCAGTAGTAACACTACATGTCATCATAGGTCGTGGTCAATAAACTGTTTGTACTTGATTTCATCACCACATCTCATGAAACTATCACCCACCAACCCGCACTGGGCTGAGCACCCCCATGGCCGATTATGGCCCAGTCCCTTTTTCAGAGAGGAGGCCTGTTGTGTATGCTAATATTGCTAATCATCAAAGAGTCTTATAACCTGACTCATGTAATTTAATTTGCCTATGCACGTCTCAATTCAAAAAAACGATTGTATTGACCGTAAAAATACCTATGCGAACTATTGAGTGTGTCCATCAGCACTGAGTCCTATCGCAAAACATAATTTAAAATAAAGTCGTTTCCCAGCAATCATTTTTGCGTAGAGTTACTTATTTAATGTACAGAATGCTTGGTTGACGGCTTTGTTATGGGCCCGTTTACATGCTGCATGCAAATGAACTTCTAAAAGACTTTTATTAACATTAACATCATTTAAGTCCTAGTCCTATACTTAATCGCTAAACTAGCCTCACTCTCTCAAATTCTGCCACAACACTAGGTTCTTCTTCCGCATCCAGTATATTCCTACCATCTTCAGGTCGTCGGTTCATCTAGTTGGGGTCATCCACTATTACATTTGCCGTTCTACGATCTATACTTAAAAACTTGTTTGCACAACGTAAGTTGCGATTAATTATTTTGTAAGCGATATATCTGTTGGTGGGATTTGATCAATCATCGTCGGGTTATAAGATGTGATTAGAAGCTTTCTTTGTGAGATATAAGTTATAGGAGCGTCACCCGTTCGAATCTGAGATGGCTTTTTAAAGTTTTCTTCATCATTTAGCCTAGCTTTAAGCCAAATACGTCGGGGCCGGTCCCAATTTAATCGGATACAGCTGAATTTCAGTAGTTAGTAGTAGGTAGTTTCCGATTACCTGAATGTCGAAGCAGGTTTATGTTAATAATGGTAAATTTAATAGTCTTCGCACTTAAGTGGGGTCGCTTCTTTCGGTATGGATTGCTTATCGATGTTATTATTATTTTTTTCTACCATTATTTCATGTCATTGTCAATTTATTTAACAAACTCCAAAACAGACCTCGCTTCACGTTTACCTACTACGTAAAACACTTAAGTGAGGAAATCCACACACTGATAATATATTCCGCACGTGTGCGAGCCCCGAGAAAGGCGATAGGTCGGTTTATGTCACGGTGGGCAATTACCGGTTGGCTGCCTGCTTGTGGACGATCAGTAACCACCTATGCAATATTATTTCCTAAAACGTAAACAAATGTGGGTATTGGTATGTCAATATACAAAAGTCGACGACATGCTCAGCGGTACCTATTGGTGTGTTGTTGTTCTTAAGGTTAAGTGTGCAGTGCAACTTAAAAAACACCTGATAATTTCAACAGTACTAGTCATCAAGATCAACTTAATTGACACTGACATAAAGTTGACATTTATTTAAACGAAATGAACATCAATTGGAACTATGGAGTTGAATAGACTGTATACCTACTTATTTACGCGCATGCGTAGTGATTGCTTCGGCCCGCGGTTTGTAAAGAGCAAGTGTCAGTTGGCGTAGATAGATTAATAGGAACTGGTTCAGTAAAGATCAGAATCGGTCAAATGATGGTCCTGTGTGGGTTCAGCGAAGATCCACGACGATCCGTTATTTAAATCCAAATTCAATTAAGCCGGGCAGTGTAAGAAAGAGATGGAGCTACACAGGACGTCACACTGAAGTAAGCTTACCTAAAAATCCGGCCAAGTGCGAGTCTCGCGCATGAAGGGTTCCGTACTATCGTGGAGGAGGAATTTACCTGCCTGCCCTTTAATTTTGTTATAGCGGCAACAGAAATACATGACAATTTTAACTGTCTACCTATTACGGATCATGAGATACAGCCCGTTGACAGACAGGCGGATGGATGGACGGACGGTTGATTACGGAACCCTAAAAAGAGGTCATGGTCATTTCATGGATGACTCTGCCCTGGAGTATAAATGTGGTGTTGTTCCATATACGATGGGGCTCGTAATATCGTGTCCTGCGTGTCCTGTTGTTTGTTCATTTCAGGAACTGATGGACGCTACTGAAGGCGCCAAATTCGTAGCCAAGTTCTGGGCAATTTAGATTGCCACTCTATAAAACACGCGGGGAGAGTAGTATGTTATTTTTCTATATGTAAACATGAAGTAACTACGCTTAGCAGGTTAATCGGTCAGCGTAGATCAGTAGCTTAGTTTATCTCAGCTGAGATCAATGACCGCTTACAGTTTCACCGGTTACTTATGAATTATGACATTTTAATAGGCATGCTGTAAACAGACCCCTCACTATGCCGTCAACCTAAGTTCTGTACATCAAACTAAGTTACTTTACGCAACAATTATATGAGGTAAAAAATTATGTTTTACGGTAAAACTCATTGTATCGCACTCAAAACATTGTGCTGGTGGATGGATTGAATAGTACGGGTCGTGGAGGTGTTACATTGAAAACATGTGTTTAAAAACAAACTTGTGGAAAAGTTAATCTCAATTTATCTCGTCTGCTCGACGTCCGTATGTCACTACAGGGATCCAGCAGAATATCAGCGTCAGGTGCATGCCTGACAGTGACACATGCTGAGCTGGACTCCCATTTGGTGCAACCTTGAGACGCACATCGCTCCTTGTATACTTGTTATTTTAGTTTAATTGAAGTATGTCATGGTGTTACTATACTTATTTCGTAAATATGTTTTTCTTTTTGTAAATTGGCACCTTGTTTTTATAATCATATAAATTGTACTTCTGTGTGTTATGCTATGTCTTTTATGTGCACTAAATAAATGGTTTATCTATCTATCTATCTAAAAGTTAGAACTTTGACCTCAATGTCTCCGTAACTAGAAGGTTCCCAAGGAGAACAAGTGCCTGATATTGATGCGATAGTAGCTCTACATATTGGGTTCCGAACAACAGGAACCGTCGACAAAGTAACCCCAGAAGGAGCTGGCGTGACGAGTTGGACTTCTACCTGAAGGATTGGGCTCAAATAGCACAAGACAGATAAAATAGAAAGATGGTCTTTGCTCTGAGATAGGATACAGTTTCATAATGACAGTCGTTTGGAGTCAGTGGCCCAAAAAGTCTGACTACCAGTCTTACCAAGGGGTATCGTATTACCCGGTACTAACATGGGCTGTGGAAGTCAGATAGGCAGTCGCTCCATGTGAAATACTGGTATTCAGCTGCATCGGATAAGACTGGAAGCCGACTCCAACATAGTTGGGAAAAGGCTAGGCAGATGATGAGTAATGGATGTTACAGGAGTAAATGATAGCATGACGGTTAACAGAGGAGAATGAAAGAAAAAAAGATTTAGCACCGACTCCAATTAACAAAGAAAAGGCGAGGAAGGTGATCATGATGGCTGCCTAGTTTTAATCTATTCAGTGTGCCTGACAGGACCAAAATCATTTTAAAAATAAGCATTTTAGAAAGCCCATAACCAATCTTGCTCCTTCTTAAGATCAAATGATCGCAGGACAGTACAGACGCTAGCACATCAAGCTACCCGAAACTGTCTTTTTTCCCAATCAACCTTGAATCTAATACTTCAGCGATAAAGTTGAAAATCTATTAAAGAAATTTGTCAGATTGTAGTAGCTTGATGTACAATTATTTCCACACCTAGCTGACGGAGTCGCTGATGGTGGATCAAAGGTTTATTGTTATTAGCAAAATACTCCGCTATTGACCATCTTATATCGCCATTTATACGACTTCTAGCACCATTAGAAGTTAAAATATGAATCCTCCAACAAATCACTAACTTAATCGATTTAAATTGTTTGCCAATGTACCGCCCTACCCTAACATAAATCGATAGTTGTATCCATAAACTCCTAATTGCGTTGATTTCGAAAGGATGTCTGTGAAGATGGTAACAGACTTGGCTAGAAACGTTACGAGATTTAACTTGATTTGTTCTTCGGTAATTAAAATCGAAACGTCTGTTGCAATGTGGGTAAGTATTCGAATGTAGAAGGGAATTTGGATTCGTTTACTTCAACTTCAGATGAAATCATGATCTTTATAAGCTTAAAACTTTTAGGTGCAGGTCTGTTCTTTAAATAGAGTGGAAGCACAAGCTCTCCCTTATTATTATTATACTCTTTGCACAAGCTGCAAGGTACAAAATAACCTGAAACCACAGATAATATAATACTTAGTACAGATACCCAATCCCATACAAAGAAATGACACCTCCCTAAGTCTGGCAATTGCTCTGTTTACTTTTTTTTCTCCATTATTTAAACAGATGACAGCACCAGCGTCCCACCAATTACCACAAAATAGAGTTTTACAACGCCTGCTAGGAGTCCACCTAGATACTACTTTGTATCAATACAAAGTGGCATCGATTTTATTAGATGGCGATTTTTTCATATACACACATCAAAAATGTCTAGGGATCAAGCATTTTTATGCGGATTTCTTGAGATTGAGATGTGGCTTTGTAATAAATTTATGATTTTATAAATTTATATGGATCCTTTTTGGTGCATTTCATAATTTGAATCAGGAACTCTCAATCAAATTCGAGTAAAAGATGAAAATAAGCTGTCAATATTTTCCCTATAAAAACATACAACGCATTGAAGACATTATTAGTGCTACTGTTTCCCTACTACTGATTAAAACCAACGTTATTATGGAGCGGCGACGTCATTTAAGCAGGGAAGAAATGCTCAGAGCCGTGGGAATGATAGAAGCTGGTTCCCGGCAACGTACTGTAGCTTTAGCTCTGAATACAAGTCAGAGTGTTATCAGTCGACTTTGGACACGTTACCGAAGCACTGGTACCGTGGCTGAGCGCCATGGAGGACGGTATCGCTGCACCACACGGAGACAAGACCGATACATTCAAATCTTAACTCGAAGAGCTCCAACAATAACCGCCATGATGTTAGCCGTGAGGCTTCATCACTCTTCAGGGAACTTAATTAGCGACCAAACAGTCAGAAACCGCTTGCATGAAGTGAACCTTCATTCCCGAAGACCGCTACGGGTACCACCTATAGCAATGCACAATCGTAGGATTCGATATCAATGGGCTCTTGAACACAGAAATTGGGCAGAAGAACAATGGCGTTTCGTGTGCTTTTCTGATGAGTCTCGTTTTGGTATGAGACCGGATACAAGACGTATACGACACTGGAGAACCCCTGGACGCCAACAGCGATTAAAATCCTGCCAGGAAGTCCATCCTTATAGTGGTGGAACCATCATGGTATGGGCGGGTATTTGGATCGGCGGAAGAACTGAGTTGATTTGGATCAGAGGCAACCTCAACGCTCAAATTTATGCTGAGACGATTGTATCAGACGTCATCGTTCCTCTACAAGTGCAAATCGGTCCCTTATTTCAGTTAATGCATGATAATGCACGACCGCACACCGCAAGAGTTGTAAGACAGACTCTCGCCGCAGCTAACATCAATGTCCTGCCCTGGCCTGCTCAGTCGCCAGACTTGAACCCGATTGAGCATGCATGGGATATGCTACAGAGAAGAGCTCTGCCGAATATGGAGGGTATCCAGTCGCAAGAAGACCTTTTTTTGTTGTTGCAACGAACATGGGCGGCCATTCCACAGCGTGATTTGGATGAACTCATTTTGAGTATGCCAAACCGATGTTCTTGTGTTGTTAGTGTTCGCGGTAGAAACACGGATTATTAATTGTTTAAGTTACCCAATAAAATTTTAAAGAAAACTGTTATTTCAGTCTTTTTTTCGAACTTTAATGTTAGTGGTTCAAATGTCAAAAATCCCTTTATTAGGAAAATGGCAAATTTCTTTATTAATGCAAAGGTGACTTGGTTTATCGTTACTGTGACAAACGAAAACACTTTATTTGATGAATCCTTAAAGAAAATTTTAATTAATATCAATCAGGAGAAAAGTTATTGCAAAAATATATGTTGATCCCTAGATACTTTTGATGTGTGTAGATTCTCACAAGCATGATCTCTCGAGCATGTAGGTAATAACCTGAAACCATCCTGAAACACCATTTATAACAAAATAGGTACGCGCTTTGTATGTGGATTTACGGACACAAGCCTCAGACCAGATCAGACCAGGCTTGGTCTGATTATATATCATGGTTAGCTATATTTATTATACTTATACTAGATGCTTGATTTGTGATTAATGTTTTTATTACCATTAAGGAGGTCATTGTTCCATTCCCTCTTCGTGAAGTCAATCAATTTTGGCAGAAGAAAAATAGCGTTGAGCCGTTGACCTGTTTTTCCGAAATCAAGTGAACTTAGCTTGCATTACAACATTTGCAATCAGATGTGACTTAATATCACCATAAATTCGCTTAATTAGCCTTTGGAAATAACTAGCAATACTGATACTCCATTTAACGTTGGAAGGACCAACACCCTATCTAATTGCTAATAGGTAAACATATTACCAACACTAGGAGGCCTACCCTAGATATAGGTAAACCGTGCTGGCCATACAAAGTGTCAAGTAAGTGCGGTTATTACCATGCAAATGTGGACGTTGCTCAAGCGCAGCGCATCTTGCTGTTTGTTACGTCACTGGCTCATGTTCGATGTTGGGCATGGTGAGTGCAAGGAGTAGTGTAGATGGAACAGAGGCGTGAAGAACTTTGGATGTGAACGTTTTTTATAGTGTGAGGTTTAAGAAGGGTTCGGTACTTGATCGAAAGCCTAGCTAATCAAGGTAGGATTAAAGTAGGTAGTAGAAAACAGCTCGGATGGTTGCGAAGCTGCGAAGTTAGCAGGAATCTAGGCATCTTATGTTGCGAGTTTCGGCATTGGGCTTCCGGATATTGCCTTTGCAAGGCCTTTACACATGGTTCACTCATTATGTGTACCGAGGGTACAGAAAATTAACCGTGGAACACCTAGGTGAAACACTTTGGTGTTCCACGGGTCAGAAAGGGCCTTTGCATTCGAAAATTACATTAAGCCGTTGTTTCTGCGCCTGATCTCTCTCCGGTCGTGTCCGATTGCTGTCCCATCGGACTATGATAGTGAGGAACAGAGAATGCGCCTGTGTCTGCGCACAAAGTGTGCTCCCGCGTCAGTGTGTAATCTTCGCTGAGATTGGCCGCCTTGACCATCCGAAAGACTATTACAACTACACACATCAAAAATGTCTAGGGATCAAGCATTTTTATGCGGATTTCTTGAGATTGAGATGTGGCTTTGTAATAAATTTATGATTTTATAAATTTATATGGATCCTTTTTGGTGCATTTCATAATTTGAATCAGGAACTCTCAATCAAATTCGAGTAAAAGATGAAAATAAGCTGTCAATATTTTCCCTATAAAAACATACAACGCATTGAAGACATTATTAGTGCTACTGTTTCCCTACTACTGATTAAAACCAACGTTATTATGGAGCGGCGACGTCATTTCAGCAGGGAAGAAATGCTCAGAGCCGTGGGAATGATAGAAGCTGGTTCCCGGCAACGTACTGTAGCTTTAGCTCTGAATACAAGTCAGAGTGTTATCAGTCGACTTTGGACACGTTACCGAAGCACTGGTACCGTGGCTGAGCGCCATGGAGGACGGTATCGCTGCACCACACGGAGACAAGACCGATACATTCAAATCTTAACTCGAAGAGCTCCAACAATAACCGCCATGATGTTAGCCGTGAGGCTTCATCACTCTTCAGGGAACTTAATTAGCGACCAAACAGTCAGAAACCGCTTGCATGAAGTGAACCTTCATTCCCGAAGACCGCTACGGGTACCACCTATAGCAATGCACAATCGTAGGATTCGATATCAATGGGCTCTTGAACACAGAAATTGGGCAGAAGAACAATGGCGTTTCGTGTGCTTTTCTGATGAGTCTCGTTTTGGTATGAGACCGGATACAAGACGTATACGACACTGGAGAACCCCTGGATGCCAACAGCGATTAAAATCCTGCCAGGAAGTCCATCCTTATAGTGGTGGAACCATCATGGTATGGGCGGGTATTTGGATCGGCGGAAGAACTGAGTTGATTTGGATCAGAGGCAACCTCAACGCTCAAATTTATGCTGAGACGATTGTATCAGACGTCATCGTTCCTCTACAAGTGCAAATCGGTCCCTTATTTCAGTTAATGCATTATAATGCACGACCGCACACCGCAAGAGTTGTAAGACAGACTCTCGCCGCAGCTAACATCAATGTCCTGCCCTGGCCTGCTCAGTCGCCAGACTTGAACCCGATTGAGCATGCATGGGATATGCTACAGAGAAGAGCTCTGCCGAATATGGAGGGTATCCAGTCGCAAGAAGACCTTTTTTTGTTGTTGCAACGAACATGGGCGGCCATTCCACAGCGTGATTTGGATGAACTCATTTTGAGTATGCCAAACCGATGTTCTTGTGTTGTTAGTGTTCGCGGTAGAAACACGGATTATTAATTGTTTAAGTTACCCAATAAAATTTTAAAGAAAACTGTTATTTCAGTCTTTTTTTCGAACTTTAATGTTAGTGGTTCAAATGTCAAAAATCCCTTTATTAGGAAAATGGCAAATTTCTTTATTAATGCAAAGGTGACTTGGTTTATCGTTACTGTGACAAACGAAAACACTTTATTTGATGAATCCTTAAAGAAAATTTTAATTAATATCAATCAGGAGAAAAGTTATTGCAAAAATATATGTTGATCCCTAGATACTTTTGATGTGTGTACTTAGCATGGCTCAGACATTGTAACTTGTAAAGTAATTTTTTGCTTGTAGTTTTAAAAAAGATCTAAAATGAAACCATTTGTCCACAATACGCTTCGTTTATTTTAAACACAAAATATTTCGGTTGCTTCATATTTGCATCCTTAAGCCCAAATATCCTGTTCGCACTTTCGCTGTCCAGCATATAAATAAGTATGCAGGAAAACACTGAGTATTACTCATCGTGACGATATGGCGGCAACAGTTTTTACAATGACACCGATATTAAAAAAGGTTCTAGATTAAAGTTCTATAGAAGCAAGATCGTGCCATAGAAGTTTCCATATGTGTATTGGTCTACGAGTCTATCAGGGCACAGGTACGGGTGTACGGGTCTGGGTTTCATTGAAGATCTAGGGCACTACGATCAGGGTGGAACTTCCTATCCTCATACCCATTGAAGAGGTAGGATCCTCCATCAAACAAGTGAAGTGTCTACTGGGCTATTGCCTCTTTGTCGGGCTACTAAATATATTGCGTTATGTAGATATTATGGTTATAAATCAATTTGGTCTGGACATTAATAAGACCTACAGAAAAACGTTTCCTTTTGACATAAACAAAACCAAATTCCTCACTATGTAAGGAAAACAGTGATAAATTACGAACACAGTAAAATAACTTCGTTCCAATCATTGCTACATTTTGATTCTCCACAAAAACTTGCTCTGTGCTCGCGTTATCCATATTCTCATGTTCGGTCGTGTCCAGGAAATGCAAGACTATGATGAAATAATGTGCTTTATATGCATGCTTCGATAATACCCCTCTGCATGCCAGGGTTATGTGCTGATTACAGGGTTTTGACAGGGTAATCGCAGGGAAGGGTTAGAAAATTACAATGTTCAAGTGAATTTCTGAAGTTTGTGAGGTAATTTATTAGGGTAAATTGTTTTCTGGTTTGGCTTGCGAAAGTAGGTGAGTGTTCTTGTTGGGTGGTCGTTTTGGAATTGATTTTCTCATCAAAAACTGCGATTTTGCTGAAAAAAAACTTGGGTGTATTCATTGGTCTGAAAACAATCATTTTCATGTACACGTTCTAACGATTTTTATCGTAATCGTAAGTAATTCCCACGATCGCATTTATACAAAGCTTTAGCACGCTTTAGTCAGCAGTTTACACAAAAAAGTGTATTTGATAGCATTAAATTTGCTTACCTTTTTTTTTTTTTTTTTTTTTCGGATGGGAAATCATCAAATGACTTCTCCCGCTCTGGGCGGAGCAGGAGGGTGTGTCAGACTTTTACTGACTAAAACCCATCCATGTTCCTTCATCGCCCTTTGTGTTCCGGGGCCACGGTATCTCTTTCGAACAGTCCCGCAACCCCGGCAGGCATCGGTCCTTGCGGACCCCTTCCTTTTTGCTGACTCTCTTTGAGGCGCGCGTGGAACACGAACGCGCCGTCGACACGGCCTGTCGTCATGAGACGGACGGACGGCGAGCTAGCCCATAGCCCACCGTCCACAGGCCCGCGAAATTTGCTTACCTACGCTAAAAATTTACATTACTCACAATTGTTGATATTTTTGATGACAACATAAAAAGTCGCTGACCTAGTAAGTACTTAAGTACTTAGCATAATATTCTTCTACTTCTTTTCTAGTGGATCAAAGAGAAAGGATTTATACTGCTAATTGCGTTGGGTTTAGTGGCGTTTTTACCAAAACATAAAAAAAAACCAGTCCTCATCATCTTCCTGCCCTTGTAACTTGTGGTCGGTGCACCACGTTTTTTCTTCCATTCTCCTCTGTCTACCGTCATGCTATAGTTTACACCTTTATCTTTCATATCATTCCTCACACAAACCATCCTTTCCTTGATATTCCTCTCTCTCTCTCTCTCTCTCTCTCTCTATCCATCAACATTTATGTCTATGTATGTGGTGGTGAGGCTGCCTTACGTTCTTAGGGTCCCGGGTTAGAATCCTGGTTGGAGCAAATGTTTGTGTGATGAGCATGGACATTTGTTTCCGAGTCATGGATGTTTATATGTATAATAAGTATGTATTTACAAACAAAAAGTATATATGTAGTATGACAACTATCTGGTGTCCACGACACAAGCCTCGTTGCTTAGTGTGGCACTAGATAGCACTGTGTGTTAATGTCCAGCGGTATTTATTTAATTATATTCATCACTCTTTTAGTCACATGCGATAAAACATAAAAAAGTCCTAGTTTAACTAATTGCAGTTCTTTTATCGAACATACAGTCAGGCGTCGCATTAGACAGCGAACAGACGGATGCAACTATTGAAGCATGCACTTGCACGTTGAGGTAACCTCATTGAACTATTAACTAAACACAGCTTTACTTAGTGTTCTGTATGTAAGCGATAGTTGAAGTGTTAAATAAATCTGTAGGTATAAGTTGGCGAAAAAAGTATTACACTTCGTGTGGTTGAACAACGTTAACGTGTTGGAAAGGTAGCTTGGTATTTTGGTAAGCAATGATTCTTCGATAAATGATGTTTATTTTGCAAATAGGTTTTTACAAACACTTTTGCACGTTTTTTTTTATAAACTATGTTGGTGTGTTTCGTTCTTGACTATTCTGAGAAGAAACAGCTTTTAAGATCCAGACATAATCTTGGTTAACTCACATAAGGACTATGCAGATTAGCGTCTGAGATGGTCTTTTGAAGAAGGAACCACACAGATTAGAGTGAAAAACGTTGACTTTGAAACCGTTATCAAAAGCAGTGATAGCGTAAGGAAACCAGCATGCCTGAAAAATATTTCCCGACGGCATGTAATTTATGTAAATCCAAGTCGGAGGCCCATGGGCGGCATAAAAACTCAGACAACCAGGTAAGGCACTGACCACACGATAAAGAAGAAGATCATGACCGCTGATAGAATGTCACTTTACTCACTTTGTTTACTCACTTTACTCACTGCCCATTTTAAAAACTTTTTAACCAACCCATGAGGAAAAAATCGGATTTAATTGAGAAGGCTATGGAGGAATACAGTCCTTATTGCTGAAACTATGTACAGTGTTATGAGTGTTAGCAAATGATTGACTGTGTTTTAATAAGTATAATTACATGACCAGTCTACCTACTTCAAACACAGACAGACAGGCATCACATTCGACATTAGACAGGGTACAGACGACGCAAGTAGAGCGAACACTAACACTGCGGTAACCTCATTAGATCAGCTGTGACTTAGCCACATGTCTTACTGCAGGCGAATAGCGAGAAACGAATATTGCTAGCGAGAAAACGAGTTGGCGAGCAGCAAAAACACAACAGCGAAGAGCAATTACTCTGTAACGGTCATAATCAAATTGACAAAAAGATCAGCAGCGACATCCAGGACACAAGAGGACAACAAAAAATCCTGCATCGCGCAAAATAATAAACCGCGAGTTAAGCGTACCTACAACATCCCGACAACACCCGTCTGGTCTGAGGATCCTCCCTTTACAATCAGGGATGAGAAACTTTTTTTATATATTTCTTCAGGAATTGTCAGTAGCAGTAACGGAGTCTGGCTTTGTGCCCGGTTGATGGCAATTCGCTCACTCCTATTATATCAATAACTGTGAAAGAAAGGGCTGTAGTCGCTTTCGCGTCAGCACGCGGTGCGGCAGAGGCCTTATAGCGTTATGCAAGTGTTAGTGTATAGTAACGCGCCAAATAGTGAGCATCTGAACACTGACTTAATTGGGGCTACTGAATTCTAGTTAAGTAATTAGGATTGAATGTTAATTAGTTATGTGACTGAATTAATTTTGCGTACGTTTAGTATGTTACCGCGATTTCGGTTGGTAAATTAGCATATTATGAGCGTCGTAATGAAAAGGATCGTAACATTTTTAACCCATTTTAATTGAAATCTGGGGGTGTCCTTAAGTTTAGAAAAACGGTTTTTATAGCAATATAACAGAGAACAAGAACATTGCTTGAGTAGCTATAGGCAGCTAACAGAAATAACAGACAAATAACATCTAGCACTAGGGCGCATTGATGTTAATTTCTTTTTTTAATTTTCAACCACTTTAGTTCAGTCCAAAGTGGTTGCTACTCGTACTTTAGTATTTTCGGTGGTTCGCTACAGCCATTCCGCTATTGACCTAGCTAGATGACTAATATTTTATTTTTTCTCTTTATTTAAAGGGGCTTGTTCAATTTGAAGATGTCGCCCCTGTAATGCAAATTACAAAATCCAACATACATTAAAAAGGGTGTAAAAGACCTCATCACGAAGCCGTCAACCAAGCATTCTGTACATCAAACTAAGTAACTTTACGCAAAAATTATTGCTGGGAAACGACTTTTTTTTTAGGGGTGAAAAATCATGTTTTGTAGTAGAACTCAATGTAACGCACTCAAAACATTGTGCTGATGGATGGATTGAATAGTACGGGGGTCGTGGACGTGTTTATAGTAAAAATCTTACATTAAAAACTTGTATCTATAAAAAAAACTTGTCAAAAAGTTTGATCTTTGACCCCCAATATACTCAATACTCAATACGTTTATTGCATTCCACAATGTGAACTTAGGTGGTAGGTACATAAAGACATTCATTCGTTTTGGAGCATTGTGGGCCCTGTCGGGCATAACAACATAAAAATTAGGAGGAGGGCTATTATAGATATTTGTTAACAATTTTAATATTAATCTACTCTTTCGTTTTGTGTAGGTAGGTAGTCTGATAACTAATTGTGTACATATTTTTACTACTCATATATTGGATTTATACATTAGTATTTATTTAAATTATACATATATTATTATTATCATTGGTAATTATAAATAAATTATTATTGCGTTTTTTTGTATTATTGTTTATTTATTAAATTTATCATTTAAATATTCATGTAGGTACATTATAATAACATTTACAGATTAGAAATTGTTTTAATTTATTTATAAAGATATTAAATTTTTGTTCTTTTTTAATTTCATCAGGTAGTTTATTATATATTTTAACTGACATTACTAAAGTGCTTGTGGAGTGTATTTTTAGCTTAGAACCTGGTTGGTTTAGTCTATTTTTGTGTCGTAGTGTGTAGTGAGTCTGTATGTTTTCGCGTGTAGTAAAGAGTTTTTGATTATTTCTAACAAATTTGCACATTGCCAAGATATATAAGCAAGGTAGGGTTAGAAGTTTATGTTCTTGGAAATGGGGTTTGCAGCTGTCTGTGTTATCTATGTTAACTAGTATTCTAATCAGTCGTTTTTGTAGTATGAATAGTGTTGATGCGTCTGTACTATTTCCCCATAATATTACGCCGTAGTTTAACCATGCGTATGCATAGGCAAAATACGTAACCAGAGCAGTGGAGAGATTTGTGGATTTTTTTATTTCACGGGAGGGCATAGGCAAATTTTGATAGTTTTTACCTGATTTTTTTAATATGTGATATCTACGTAACTAGAAGGTTCCCAGGTATGGTGTAGAACAAAAAAATGATTGCAATGACGAGGAGAACAAGTGTGTTTTGGCTTCGTTAAGAGGTGTTTTACACCCTTTATTTCAAAATACAATGATACAGTAGATGAACTTAATTTATTATACTTTTAACGCCGACTTGAGCCAGCCTGTGCAGCAATCTGGCCCTCCTTGACAAAGGGAAGGTCTGGTCTGGTTCTGGTGTGGTGATTTGTATGGTGTACATGATAAAGTCTGTCTATTTAACGAACCTTTTCTCCACGACATGACATCTATACTAATATTACAAAGAGGTAAAATTTAGTGTATGTATGTAGGGGGTAATCTTCGGAAATACTGATCCGATTCCGAAAATTCTTTCATTAACGGAAAACACATTATCCCCGAGTGTTATAGGCTACTTTTTAAACGTTTCTGTGGGTTTATTTTCGTAGCGAAGCCGCGAACAAACGCTAGTATTCAATATTTCCGCATCAAAGCTCACGCCGACCAATCTAACAAACTGAGATTTACAATAATGTATTCTTTTGAGTTTTTATAAACTTGTAAAGTGTACAGTTAACACGTCGATGTGCAAACGATCCGTCTAACCATTATATGCACATACAAACAAGAGTAATTATCTTGCAATATGTCTTGCTTGATTTGACTCTTGAGTTTTCCTCCGGCGACCTTTGGAATACCTACAAGAATGGGTAATGTTTTTCCCCCTGGTGGTGATGGAAGATTACCGATTTCCAAAAAGTATGTGAATTGTATTGTGAGCTTGTAAATGACTTCTAATGATGTAGGGCGTGCCAATGATCGCTATATTGAATGGAGATGAATAGATTGATGAACATTGGTCCGTTTTAACCGTCACCTACATGAATGTTAATATCATTGCACTGTTGGAATTTCAACTCTCCTTCCTGATTCGAGCTTTGAAAATCCATTAATGGGTTCATATTTTGGTATTCATGTAGATGTCACATAGCGTTAGTGAAAATCGAGCAGTAGTATGTCAAGAATTTAGAAGTATCTATAATCAGCCTACAACATTTTTATTGCTGGGAAGTGGCTCAGCAGTGAGAACGTTATAGCCCAACCAACCACCCGTCTTTGTGAGAGAGTTGGCTATAAACCACTACGCGGGACCAGGGCAGGTTGGTGGATTTCTTAAGAATTTAAAAGACAGCACTTGAAATAGAAAATGAACCCTGTATACAAGTATACCGGATGGATATTTTATACTTTCCAAAAAAAAATGGGTATATTAGGTGAACGGAGTAGAAGCTTAATTTTTTTTTCTTTTTTCCACAGCTTCGAAAAAATTTGATCCATCATCAAAAAACGCTACAAATTTCAAGTAAACTTTTCATATTAGAATAAAGAAAGAGAAATTTTGAAAAAAAAAAAAATTAAATATCGAATTTCAAATTATACGCAATACGCGTATGATTTGAATCTCGAATTTTTTTGAATTAAAAAAAAAAAAACTAAGATGCCATTTGCTTCTACTCCGTTCACCTATAATACCCAATTTTTTGGAAATTGATAAAAAAGTCACCTGTACGTTTCACAAGTTGTCATTAAATATACACAGTTCTATAGTTCGTTGATACCTTTTGGACTTGAAATTCATTATTTAGCTACCCTATTAGTAGCTTGAAATTGATTATTTACCTAGTCTATTAGTAGGCATTAATCAAATTGTTATAAACAAACCAGCAACAACAAATCACGGAAGAGGCACTCCAAGAATAGCTGTCATAGAAATAACACATCATAATATGGTAATACAATAACAGGACATGATCAGGCATTATTTATTTATATAATTTATTTCTGTAATTATGCGTATTTGCGTTTAGTTGCCCTTAACCTCAACACGTATGACAGAAGTAAGATCAAGGCTAGGCTTGCGATATTATATTGTGGAGACTGGAGTACCTAACTATATATGAGTCACGGTGCTATGGCTTTATTTAGTATGCAATAAGCCGGAAGACTGACTCAAAGAGACTGAAACGCATGTGAATAAAAGAGTGATGGACATAAATATTGATGGATGAAGATGGAGAGGAAGACCAAAGAAATGATGGATGGATTGTGTGAGGAATGAAATTAAAGAGAGAGGAGTAAATGATGCCGTGACGTCTGACAGAAGAGAAATAATAAAGTGTTGCGCCGACCGTAAATAACACAACTAACCCCAAATAACACAACTAACCCCAAATAACACAACTTACCCCAAATAACACAACTAACCCCAAATAACAACTTACCCCAAATATCACAACTTACCCCAAATAACACAACTAACCCCAAATAACACAACTAACCCCAAATAACAAGGGCAGGAAATTGATGAAGCCGGAAGAATGACTTAGGTAAGTAAAATAAGTCTTTATCAGGCTTTTGCTGGACAAAGCTAACTCTCTATCAAAACGGGAAGTGGGTATCAATACTTAAAATGTCACTTACGGGATATCTTCCGTGACTATTAGTCAACCCACGATCATGGCGCTTGCAACAGCGTCGAAATATCGGGAGCTCAAAAATAATCCATAATCACGGAAGATATCCCGTTAGTGTAATTTTAAGTATAGTTATGAACCGTGAAAGCTTAAAACAGTGAGTATTAATTTTATTAATCTGGGTGTTCTACACACATCAAAAGTATCTAGGGATCAACATATATTTTTGCAATAACTTTTCTCCTGATTGATATTAATTAAAATTTTCTTTAAGGATTCATCAAATAAAGTGTTTTCGTTTGTCACAGTAACGATAAACCAAGTCACCTTTGCATTAATAAAGAAATTTGCCATTTTCCTAATAAAGGGATTTTTGACATTTGAACCACTAACATTAAAGTTCGAAAAAAAGACTGAAATAACAGTTTTCTTTAAAATTTTATTGGGTAACTTAAACAATTAATAATCCGTGTTTCTACCGCGAACACTAACAACACAAGAACATCGGTTTGGCATACTCAAAATGAGTTCATCCAAATCACGCTGTGGAATGGCCGCCCATGTTCGTTGCAACAACAAAAAAAGGTCTTCTTGCGACTGGATACCCTCCATATTCGGCAGAACTCTTCTCTGTAGCATATCCCATGCATGCTCAATCGGGTTCAAGTCTGGCGACTGAGCAGGCCAGGGCAGGACATTGATGTTAGCTGCGGCGAGAGTCTGTCTTACAACTCTTGCGGTGTGCGGTCGTGCATTATCATGCATTAACTGAAATAAGGGACCGATTTGCACTTGTAGAGGAACGATGACGTCTGATACAATCGTCTCAGCATAAATTTGAGCGTTGAGGTTGCCTCTGATCCAAATCAACTCAGTTCTTCCGCCGATCCAAATACCCGCCCATACCATGATGGTTCCACCACTATAAGGATGGACTTCCTGGCAGGATTTTAATCGCTGTTGGCGTCCAGGGGTTCTCCAGTGTCGTATACGTCTTGTATCCGGTCTCATACCAAAACGAGACTCATCAGAAAAGCACACGAAACGCCATTGTTCTTCTGCCCAATTTCTGTGTTCAAGAGCCCATTGATATCGAATCCTACGATTGTGCATTGCTATAGGTGGTACCCGTAGCGGTCTTCGGGAATGAAGGTTCACTTCATGCAAGCGGTTTCTGACTGTTTGGTCGCTAATTAAGTTCCCTGAAGAGTGATGAAGCCTCACGGCTAACATCATGGCGGTTATTGTTGGAGCTCTTCGAGTTAAGATTTGAATGTATCGGTCTTGTCTCCGTGTGGTGCAGCGATACCGTCCTCCATGGCGCTCAGCCACGGTACCAGTGCTTCGGTAACGTGTCCAAAGTCGACTGATAACACTCTGACTTGTATTCAGAGCTAAAGCTACAGTACGTTGCCGGGAACCAGCTTCTATCATTCCCACGGCTCTGAGCATTTCTTCCCTGCTTAAATGACGTCGCCGCTCCATAATAACGTTGGTTTTAATCAGTAGTAGGGAAACAGTAGCACTAATAATGTCTTCAATGCGTTTTATGTTTTTATAGGGAAAATATTGACAGCTTATTTTCATCTTTTACTCGAATTTGATTGAGAGTTCCTGATTCAAATTATGAAATGCACCAAAAAGGATCCATATAAATTTATAAAATCATAAATTTATTACAAAGCCACATCTCAATCTCAAGAAATCCGCATAAAAATGCTTGATCCCTAGACATTTTTGATGTGTGTAGTTTGGTGAATGCAGAGTCACGAGGGTTTCAAGAAATTGTTGATTTTGTCGGAATGCTGAAAGAAATGTTTTTTTTTTCTGTTAGGCCACAGCGCTCGTCCACTTGGCTCCTTAAAAGTAATTACATAGTTACAAACTGCAGTCATCAATGAGTGCCTTATTATACACGGTGCGACTTTTGTGATTGGTCGTGTCGTGCTGTTACATTCTGGCCGTAAAGATAATATTTATTTATTTAACAGTATATTTACACACTAAATATTGAAAAGAAGAAAGGAACAAAATTAGCTACAAAGGCGATGCTAAAGAAATCTCTTTCAGCATACATGCGAAAGGAGAATAGATAAAAAGAGATGAAATATGAAAAGCACATAGCAGCTTGTTATGATAGTAGCCAGGGAGAAAATACCACTATCAAGCACGTACAACTTCCATGTAAGAAACATTCAAACTCATACATCCCTTAAAAACTTAAGCAGGCGACACAGTCACCGCCAACTGATGAACACTTTGGGAGAGATCTTCGCTCGGCAGTGTAACAAAACTGGATGAACATAACGGCTTACTTTTTAATTGAGACCACACATAACAAAACATCGCGTAACAGCTTATTTATTGGTGTTAACATTGCAATTAAACCAATCACCATACTAATTACTCAATTGATTTCCTACGTGCACAGACTATACACTACATGACTGCAGACTACATGACTGCAGATTTTCATTCGGCAACACCATCGCGAAGCACCTATTGTGTTGCGTCCTTAACCTGTGGTTAATGACATATGCCGACAGATCATGAATTATGTATAAACCAACGGTTAGTTGTTATGCCAGCAATAGGCATTTTGAATGATGGAAAAGAAATCGGTATCAGGAAAGTTTTTTCAAATGCTTCTTAGTTGGTTAATTTGGTGATGTTTTGGAAGGTACCGAAAGGGTTACCCGTTTAAGGGTTTTAATCGGGTTATGAGTAAAGTATAACCCGTATATAGGGTTAATCAGCCCATAACCGGTTTACGCACAGAGTTCATTTTCGTACATAAAAAGAATGCAAGAAAGTAACGGAGTTAGCGCACGTTCGGTGCTTTGTCTCTTTTATTCTGGTTAGTCAGCAATATTTAAATGGTTAACCCATGTATTATAAATTTATAACCTGTATAATGGGTAATCAAACATATGGGCTGTAGGTCTAACCGGTTAACCCTTTAAACTGATAAATCGGTCCCGGTTTTTGGAATGTGATGATGATATTCCTAGGTCAGGATTACTGCTTAAACTTAGATTACCTAGTTAAGATAACAATGTTATGTAAGTACTCTAGCTCATTTTTTGGAGAGTATCGGCATCAATCCTACCTTTGACGCATCGTAGACGTCTCATCGCTTTACATGCCAGTACCCAGTACTTAATCTATTTATATGTATTAAACGAAATAGACTTATCATTAACTAGTTGGTAGCTCCAGGCCATTCTCACATACATCATAACATAATTATGTTGATATGTATCATCTACTCTAAGACATCACTCAATAACTAGGAAGTCCAGCTATCCATGCCGTCATCCAGGATCAAGTAAATGACAGATGATTATTTAACAACTTAAGCCGCCATTTTTATTTCATCTTCTTATTACATTTGACAGATGGGGCAAAGGCGATTCGTCTTCATCCTATAGTGTCATAGTGACTCTAGGTCATTTTTTTCTATTTTCAAAGTCTTTGAACCCGTATTTGAATTAGTACTGACTATGAGTAGGTTGACCGATTTTTTTTAGGCTCTATTAATTCGAAATTTGTTCTGCTATCATGAATGTGTTCGAACGGTTTTGGTGGAATATGGAAAATCTTTATGTTTTGAATTTGATATAGCTAATTTGCTCTTTTTTTGCAACCAGCACCATTATGACATACCAAGTTACACTGGTTGTATTGTGTGTTCTTGAAAAAGGTAAAATAAAAATAGAAATAAATTGGTGTAGGTACGCTTAATAAATCATTATAATGTAATTCTACAATATTCCACGGTTTGTAAAGCCAAATATTATTAATCATAGTTGTATTGATTTTAATCTAATATAACTTGATAGTTACGCTTGTATCCTTTGAAGGATCAAGCAGAGGTGTACCTTCTGTCTATGGTATGACCTATGTTTTTTTTTTACAAGTATAAGTGAACTTACTAATGCATGGATTTAAGTTCTTAAAATAAACACATTAAGCTCTGTTCTACCGTGTCATCATCTGCCTACCCTTTTCCCACCTATGTTGGGGCTTGGGGTCGGCTTCCAGTCTAACCGGCGGCAGCCGAATACCAGTATTTTACATGGAGCGACTGCCTATCTGACCTCCACAACCCAGTTAGTACTGGGTAATACAATACCCCTTGGTAAGACTGGTTGTCAGACTTTTTGGGCCACTGACTATCTATAACGACTGTCAAAGATCTACAAATGACAGCGGGGACCAACTGCTTTACGTGCTTTCCGAGGCACGGAGGAAACTCGGTATGCAAGGGTGGTCACCCATCCACAGACCAACCTAGGCAAGCACGGCTTAACCTAAAGATCGACCCGAGCGGCTGTTATTATTTAGCCACGAGCTCCTCTATTACTATTTATTTTCTCTCTTCTACCGTGTAACTGGGTAAATTCTTAATTACTCATGCAATATAATAATTGAAAGTTAAGGTTTAAGTTTAAACTTGAAAAAGTATTGATTTAGTGACGTCAGCAGTTCACGAAACTCGTACCTGTTATGGAAACAAACTTCCACTCCTACGCACCGTTTTATACAATCAAGTGAATCCTCTAAGGAGTGTTTACATTGGTCGAGTAAAATATAGTTATGTATGCTGTATCGACCCCTAATTTTATAACAGCATTTTAGCAGCATGTTAGCTGGTATAATAAATAAAAAAAAAAATAGTTTATCGGTAAAACAAGTTTAGGTATAAACATTTTTTTTTATTGGATCCTCCTTTTAGGCAGATGGTGCCTTTACAAATGTGTGTGTGTGAGTATAAAGGGTGTAAAAAACCTCATAATGAAGCCGAAAAGCACTTGTTCTTTCCGTCATTGCGATAATATTTTTGTTCTACACCATACCTGGGAACCTTCTAGTTACAGAGATATTGGGGGTCAAAGTTCCAACATTTTTACAAGTTTTTTTTAAATACAAGTTTTTAATGTAAGATTTTTACTTTAAACACCTCCACGACACCTGTACTAGTCAATCCATCCACCAGTACTTTGTTTTGAGTGCGTTACATTGAGTTCTACAAGAAAATATGATTTTTCACCCCAGAAAAAAAGTCGTTTCGCAGCAATAATTTTTGCGTAAAGTTACTTAATTTGATATACAGAATGCTTGGTTGACGGCTTCGTGATGAGGTTGTTTACAGCCTGTATGTGGTACGTGCCTTGGGCGGTTTACGCTGATATAGCATTCGCGGAAGCGCCGGGATGTTATGGCTAACACCCGGCTACAGGAATAGATAAGAGATAAAAACCTAGTAACAAGAACATTGTACGTAAATTAGATTTAAGTTTGATGTTTGTTAGTCTGTATCAAATCTGCACGTCTAGACTATTTTTGTTTCTTTTGAAAACCTTCGGAAGTGCCTTCTTTGAAAAGATTCTCCATAATTAATGACTTTAGTTCGATCTTCTGTGTCACATTTTCAACTTTCTTGACATAAGAAATTCTGGTGCAATTCATAGCTTCTCTCTCTTTCACACTCAACTCTATTAGACCCAGCGGTTTGGCTGTGCGTTTTTGGACAATCAATAACAGTATTTTAAAATAAGTTAAAGTATATGTATAGTATAACATATATAATTATGTTGAACTGATTTCCAAGATAAAAGTTATTTACCTAGTTTTGAAGTCAGGCGTCCATTTAGCAGACTTTTTTTTGTATAGACCCTAATAGACGAAATTGTATTAGGCTATATTTTTTCTGAGTCCAATAAACGGTTATTAATATTTTGTATCAAATCAAGAGCAAAGTTCCAAATGATTGAAAACTAGCGGACGTCACGCGGTTTCACCCGCGTAGTTCCCGTTCCCGTGAGAGTACGGGGATAAAATATAGCCTTTGTTACTCAGGGTGAATGTAGCTTTCTAATGGTGAAAGAATTTTTAAAATTGGCGTAGTACTTTTTGAGTTTATTCATTACAAACATACATACACACACAAAAATACAAATCTTTCGTTTCTATAATATATTTATAATATATTATATTTAATATATATAATATAACTGTAGATGTAGATAGGGTGTAAGTAGAAAATTAGCAGTAACCACTCTAATAGCGAACCACAAGAGTCTACCTACTAAGTTCAGAAACTCCTAAACCGAACTGTCCCAGTGTAAACGCACCTTACTCGCCTGCGGTCGCATACTAAGCAAGTCACTTCTGTAGTATTTCCGACGCCTAAGGCTAAACGCAGTATTGTAAATTTGTAACGAATGAACAACATTATAACGACCTATAATTGTTAGTACGTTTGCATCATTATTATAATTTGATGCATTGCAATTATTATCACTTAGCTATGGCTGTCGAAGTGGATTTTGTTTTGTTTAGTTTCGAGTTGAGTCTATTAGTTTTATTTGTGTAATCAATATTATGTAAAGCAGAAGAATTTAATGGATGCGAAAAGCGCAGGACGTAGCAATTCTTGGGGGTGACCTTCTTTGTTTATCGGGGAAACCTTTAAAAGGCGACCAGCCTTTGGAGCTAAGACCGAGGAGTGTGCTGAATGTCCAAATGTGGAAGTATTTGGGCTGTAAAATGATGAAGATGATGAAGTCAGCAGTTCATTGGTGATGTATGCTTTCCTTAAGTATATGGTTTTTAGGAATGACTTCATTGTCTTGTGCAAAAGCAGCGCATCTTTTCGACGTTTGTTGGGGAATTTGGGACAGGTTGAGAGGAGAGTCTTTTTTATTTTTTTCTTTGCTGGACATTACACACAGCGCCATCTAGTGCCACACTAAGCAACGAGGCTTGTGTCGTGGACACCAGATAGTTGATATACTACATAGAAACTTTTCTCAATGCAATCTGAACTCTGAAACTGATGAACGGGCTTGCGAGTTACCTTATACTTTGGTGCTTGAAATGTAGTTGGGATAAAGACAAACATAACACTAATGTCTAGAGTCCTAGACATAAATTATAGACAGGAACTACGTAGACAATTTGCATGCAAAACCCGAATCTATTGTACCATTGTCTAAGTAATTTAATATCCGAACAAATCTGACTATTGTAATTGAATTTGACATTTAAAACACTCATGTTACTGATTTCACTTTTTAATTTGACAGATGAGAGTGAAAGATTTCTTCTATTGAACTTTGATTTACATACATTACAATATTGTAACGTTTGTCAAAAAGTGATAGCGGTAACGATGATAGAGAAGAGAAAAATACATTGGATTGACATAAGCTACCGAAAAGCCTACGTCCCCGTTAAAAAGTGCTGTAGAGTAACGAAACGCTCTGAAACTGCTAAGCGAAAGGTTCTGGATTCAATTCTTATACTGAGTAAAGTGCTGCTAAGTTTTTTTTATTCAGAAATTCTTAGTACCAGTGTTCCGATAAGATATTCTCCGTAGTTGGTGGAGACTCAGAGGCGTCTCTAGCCCATGTAGCGCCCGTGTGCAACCATTACCCTAGCGCCCCCAGGTAAGCGTACAACAAAGTACAAACTAACTAACTGTCAAATTTCCCCAATGGATAATACACTCTATTGTTTGGAGATGAAGAAGAATTTCACGTTTCGATTCGTCGGTTTTGGATACCATGGTGTGCTGTTGACTGTATTTAGAATAGGCATGACGACAGTATCAAAAAATTGCAAATCTATTTAGTCCGTCAGTTAGAGTATTGGAAATTAATGGACACGTATTTTTTGTTTTTGTAATACAATGAATATTGACAAAGAAAAAACGCATCAAAACTCGGGAGTGGAGGCTCGTGACGTCAGAACTAGGTAAAAATTATACCTAGGCGTGACGTATTGAGAATTTTAAAAGCGTCATATCTTCGTAAATTTTGGTTTACGTAACAAAAGAAAAAACACGGGTCAAATATTTTTAAAAAAATCTAACTGACGGACTAATTAGTTGTTTTTTGTCGTCTCGCCTATTATACAGGGTGTTTTGGTGTTTACCCTAACAAGCCAAAACGTACCCATGTTAACATGTCTATATAGATGTTATGTTACGTCATATCAATGTCCAAATTTAGAAATTTCTTCATTCGAATTCGCTTTATTCGCAATAATGATTGTCGGCGTGTTTTCAAACGAATCATTGAAACAGGAGCCGTCGAGCGATGCGACACTCACTACTACACCAAATATAATCTTTAATCATGTGTAATAAGGGTTATTTCATGTTGAAAAAAAAGTTAATATTGTAAAAGTCGCTCGTGCGCGGCTTGCTTTGGTGTGATTTGACAAATATAAGAAGAGCTCCTGATGCTATACAAAATGTATGCAAAGCGGAGCTCTTTTTACGTTGGTCATCAAAGTGCCGCGGGGCTCCGTAGTGACTTAGTGAGCGGCGCACGGCGCCCCCTAGGACCGCTGCGCCCCACGGCGGGCTGGAAATCAGCGTTCATAGACTTAGGGATTTCAATTTGCAAGTGCCTGATTTTTTGCCGGATATCGCTTCTATTAGTCATTACTATGTACAAAAATGACACCCGAGTTAATTCTGCCCAAAAACGAAGGAATATAATTTTTTTACGAAAAATTTGTATGAAGCTAGTATGAAAAATCTAATTATCTCCTAAACGGCATGTTTAACCGTAATATCCTTGGAGGTGGTCATAGTGCTAATTATTTATGATTTTTTGGTTGCCGATTTGACGAAAAATTTAATGCCGTTTTTTTTTGAAAAAATCGTCAAAATATTTTTATTTATTTTTACATGTAAAACGATCCCTTTTAGTGTCCAAGTTAAAAAGTTCGATATGTTATTAACCCAAATATTAAGAACACACAAAACAAGAAAAATTAAATAAAAAAGTTGCTGTTTTTTGACACATTTTTATTAATTTAATTAAAAAAAGATTATCAAACTCTTATTTAAGTAACATATAAAGTTATATTATATACAAAATAATTTAATTTTAGGAATTACTACTAAGCATTTGTAAAATAAAGTAAAATAAATAAAAAAAAAGACAAAATATCATTAAATATTATAAAAATAAACCCAAACACACTCAATTACAAATTTACAAATATGTACATATATAATTTTTTTTACAAATTTTCCTCATCACTGTCGTTGTCAGACTCCAATTCTGAGTCAGCATCCAGATTGGATATATCCAAAAACTCGAACTCAGTTTCCTGAAATTGAATTAAGTCGAGAGTTTCAGCAAAAAATCTCTGCTTTTTCTTGGCATCTAACTTAGGCCTTTGTGCACTTAGCAAAGGATCCGAAGAAACAACAAGCATATTTAAAATGTCTTGATTGGAATCCTGCCTACTTCGTTTCCGCGAATGATGTTCTCGAAACCTCCTAAAATCTTTGTTTCGAGACTCTGAGGCTTCTTCCGAGAGAGTCCCAATCGGCACAATATTATTTTTCTCGATTATGTCAGCCCCATGGATTAATAATTTATGAACGGTTGACGACATGTAGTACCAGTCGTATAATAATACGTACTTTTCTGCTGTTTTGCGGGCATAATCTCTAAATTTTATTATTTCGACTTGCACTCCAGATGTAATTGCTTGTAAAATTACAGCAAATCTTTTGATGAGGTCTTCATCCAAACCGGTTATAGCTGCGGTTTTATTAGGAAACTCAAAGAATTTTCATGCAGTATTCCCGTCATTGGTGGTTCATCTGTGAATTTATTTTGTCTTTTTTTAAATTTATTTTACTTTATTTTACAAATGCTTAGTATTAATTCCTTAAATTAAATTATTTTGTATATAATATAACTTTATATGTTACTTAAATAAGAGTTTGATAATCTTTTTTTATTTAAATTAATAAAAATGTGTCAAAAAACAGCAATTTTTTTTATTTAATTTTTCTTGTTTTGTGTGTTCTTAATATTTGGGTTAATAACATATCGAACTTTTTAACTTGGACACTAAAAGAGATCGTTTTACATGTAAAAATAAATAAAAATATTTTGACGATTTTTTTAAAAAAAACGCCATTAAATTTTTCGTCAAATCGGCAACCAAAAAATCATAAATAATTAGCACTATGACCACCTCCAAGGATATTACGGTTAAACATGCCGTTTAGGAGATAATTCGATTATTCATACTAGCTTCATACAAATTTTTCGTAAAAAAAATATATTTCCTTCGTTTTTGGGCAGAATTAACTCGGGTGTCATTTTTGTACATAGTAATGACAAATAGAAGCGATATCCGGCATAAAAACAAGCACTTGCAAATTGAAATCCCTAACTAAGTCTATGAAAGCCGATTTCCAGCCCACCGTGGCCCGTGTACAACGCACACCTTGCACACTGGGTAAAGACGGCCCTGTGGAGACTGGCTGCTACTGAATGACGCAAACATTCGCTACTTACAAGGAACTAACATCAAGTTGATGAAATGTGGGTGTACCTACATCTACTATACCTCTGCTCATCCCTACGGTAAAAACAGTCGTGATGTTATGTTCTGTTAATTATTTGGGACTCGTGGCTTAATAATAGCAGCCGCTCGGGTCGACCTTTAGGTTAAGCTAGGTTGGTCCGTGGATAGGTGACCACCCATTACATATCGAATATCCTCCGTGCCTCGGAAAGCACGTTAAGCCGTTGGTCCCGGCTGTCATACACGGCTGTCGTACAAGTAGTCAGTGGCTTGAAAGTCTGACTACTAGTCCGCGGGGAGTCAGATAGGCAGCCGTTCCATGTAAAATACTGGTATTCAGCTTCATCCGATTAGACTGGAAGCCCACCCCAACATAGTTGGGAAAAGGCTACGCAGAGAATGATGTTCCTACTTACAGTTTACACCAACAACATAAACATTTTTGATTGAGTTGCACTGATGAATGACTGTTATCAGAAGTGAGCCTACAATATTGACCAATTAACAAGAATAACATTGACATTAACAAGTAAAATCGATCAAACAGACATACGGCACCCGGAACTCCTCGGAGAAATATCTTCATTATGTTCTCAAGTTAACGACGAGTCGTGTGAAGCCTTGTCTTCCCTGTCATATCTTCCTGAACACGTAAACGCGGCTTATTTGTTTTAAACATGTTTATGTTTAATAAAAGCTAATATTTATGTTTAAGTCTGTTTGTTTAAGTATTATTGGTTAGTGTCATTATTGATTTAGCTAAAGACTACCTGTTAAACTAGCTAAGTAGATAGACTTGTTGCAAATTAAACGTATTTATTTATTTAAACTTTATGCACAGTTAAGTGGTATTTACGCGGACTTTATGATACAAAGGCTTTATTCTCTACCAGGCCACATTTGGGTTAAATCTAACAACATTGTGGTATTACTTCATTCGATTGTTTGTGGTTGTAATTCAGTCCATAACTTGATTGGGAGCGATGCAAGTGTTAATCGTCAAAGAATGTCCTCCTAAACTAAAGTTGCTTCATAGGGCTTATGGCTGATGCTCCAGGGTAGCCCGCGAAATTCAAATTTTCTTACGTTTTTTGCAATTTGCAGGCCAGTGCTAGGTTGTATGATAATTAAAATATTGTTCGCGATTGTAAGACGTATGTAGTTACAGAATTATAATCATCAAAATTATCAATACAACCCTCCAAGTTCATAAAGGTCTAGCAATGACTTTGACCTTGAAAAAATCGTTTCTCGACATTTCGCGGGCTGGTTGGAGCATTCACCTTAAACAAAGCGAGAAGCGATAACGCGATTAGTGAAATTGATGATGGAGAAGATCATCATCAATATCATCATCAACAATCTCTTGTCCTAATCCCAATTTATTTGGGGTCGACGCAGCATGTCTTCTTCTTCCATACTTCTCTACTCATTACTCGTCATCTCAGCAGGCACCCCCTTTCTAGCCACATCATCCTTCATACAGTCCATCCATCGTTTCTTTGGTCTTCCTCTACTCTTATAACCATCTACATAGAAATGATGGTGGAAAAGATAAGGTACCGAAAAGTTTCATAACAGCAGTGCAAGTACGTAGAAACCGATTCGACAAATCTGACAGTTATTCTCGACAAAATGAGTTTTTATCTCTGTTATAAACTCATTTTGTCGAGAATGACTGTCAGATTTATCGAATCGATTCCTAAGTACTTGCACGGCTGTTTTCTTCTGAAAGACGTATATACCCTAGCACCCTTGGATTTAGGGTCCTACGAAAGTAAAAAAATAAATCAATCACCTGATGATGTACCTACAAGAATCTTCTAGTTAAAACTTCTTGTTACCTTGGAAGTCTAGGTGCGTCATAGAATCAGGATACTATTATCATTAATGAAGCTCCAGGCTCCAACAGTCACCGCGCTGGCTGTAAAATATAATTAATTTTAAGAAACATGATACCACCTCATTTGGGCGAAATGTTGTAGGTAGGTAACTACCTATACATATGTGTGATAACCGCAGCGTGATGTCAAATGACCAAAACGATGAGAACAAACCCGAATGACAAGAAATTTACCGATGTCATCCATGTTCTAAGAAATGATGGCGCACGGTCTGAAGAAATATGGAAGTATAGTTAATTTGACGCACCTTTTATGCTATTGGTAGGTAAAGCAGATGTTAAAAGTAAATTAAGATAGGCTGCCTCGTTAGTCGATTGGTCGTAAGCGCGACTGCTGAGCATGAGGTCGTGGGTTTGATTCCCGGGTCGGGCAATATGCTCTTGGGTTTTTCCGAGGAATTTCTCAGCGTACCGTACCCAGATGACAACGATGTGGAGTGTATAGTTGGTACATGAATCTAGTGGCACTTGCCTTTTTTCGAAACAAACGCCGCCATTTTGTTTTTTTTTTACAGTTTTAAAAAAGGTTCCCAACAGCCAATATCTATCAAGCGCCTAAAGATCTATACAGGATTTTAGAGGTACTTTGTTACAGTAAGTGCCAATTTGAAAAATGCTGAAGGCACTTGTACTGGGATTATACTGCCTAACTTCCATTATTGTAAGGACGAGCCTACAAATCGTGAATCTATCAAGAACCTATCCTATTAAAGGATTCCAAAAAATAACCTATATTCTGGGGATCGACCCCCATTTCGACAGTTATGTTTAAGTCATATGTAATAGGGAGAGAGTCTATTGCCATCAACTGGGCATAAATCCAGACTCCGTGGCTGCTGCTGAGAAATTCCAGCAGGAAAAACCTAATAACAATTTCCCCGATTCGGGAATCGAACCCAGCACCTCTTGTTCAGCATTCGCACTTACGACCTCAATACCAACGAAACAGTTATATAGGAAGTATTGGTATTACCATGAAATTAGAGATTTTATAGGAAAAGCTGATCGATCAAACGAAGGCTGTACGAAAACAATCAAGGTTCGCTTACAATAAAAGGGAAGATGGAAACGGAAGCGAGAAAGACGTCAAACTGACTTCCGGTCGCTACTACATTTCGAAAAAAGAATTTTATGTACGGATACGGTTAAAATTAATTTTGTCTTGTGGTTTTTTTATTGTCTTTGTAAAGAAACTGGTAGTTGTTTTGAGTTACGAGTGACAGTTTCGTTTAATATTGATACTTTGTCACAGCACAATATCGATATGGTGTCTTTCAACGTTTCTACGTAACAATCCTTGTAGTGAATTCACTCCAGGCAGATTTAATTATTAGTTTCGTGTCGTCCTATATTATGTGGTACTTAAAGTGAGACTGCATAAATGTAATATGCAATACATATAAAAGGTAAGTACACCTCTTTTTCTTTTCGGATGGGAAATCATCAAATGACTTCTCCCGCTCTGGGCGGAGCAGGAGGGAGTGTCAGACTTTTACGGACTAAAACCCATCCATGTTCCTTCATCGCCCTTTGTGTTCCGGGGCCACGATATCTCTTTCGAACAGTCCCGCAACCCCGGCAGGCATCGGCCCTTGCGGACCCCTTCCTTTTTGCCGACTCTCTTTGAGGCGCGCGTGGAACACGAACGCGCCGTCGACACGGCCTGTCGTCATGAGACGGACGGACGGCGAGCTAGCCCATAGCCCACCGTCCGCAGGCCCGCGCCTGCGGTGGCCGGGGGCCACGTGATGGCCCCCGACGCCCGGGGCATCTCCCGCGAGGTAAGTACACCTCTGCCTTACTCTTCCGGAATTACCGGCATGACGCAAGCTATCGTGCTGGTACCCAGAATTCTCACCTATTTTTTATATTATTTATAGCACAAGTTCCCGGATATGACGACACTGCAACTTCTAATGAAATCGCATGACTAAAAGACAACGCATAACTTAATTATAACTTAACTTAATTAACCTTTAAAAATATTAATAATAATACAAGCAGATGTTGAAGCTGACTCCAACATGGGAGGAAAAAGACTAGATGGATAACGACGATTTTCCTTAGGTTCGAGAATATTGCACTCACTTCACGAATCTGCTGTTTGCAGTGATGACGTTAGTACAATAGTGTGATAAATAAAAAATAATGAATGGAACAGGGAATATTGATAAAATTTCTTTTTTTTTATTTCTAATGTAAAAATACAATAAAAATAATTCCAAAAAGTGAATACAAGACCAAATTCGGCCAAACAACACAAAAGTTTAAAATAATAAAAGTTTTGTTTATATCTCTTTCTAGATAAACGGAATTTGTTATGGATTTTGTATGTCGATATGTCGAATGACGTTATTAAAGGTATCGGATCTGTCCGTCTAATCAGCAGTTACAAATGCTTTTAGCTTAGTATATTTTATAAATATTAAAAAAAAAAAAAATGCTATTTCTGACGTTAATTAACGTTTAGACTGAAAAAAAAACATACCTAAACCCTATTACATTTGGAAAAGATAGATGGATGGATTGTGTGAGGAATTGTATGAAATGGAAAAATGAGCAAATGATAGCGTGACGATTGACAGGGGAGAATGGAAGAGAAAAACGTGTTGCGGCGACCCCAAATAACTTGAGAAAGGGTCAGAAGATGATGATTGTATAGAATTACATTGATGGAGGTATCATTTTACTGCCTTGTTAGGCTAGTGGTAGCAAGCGCGAGTGCTGAACATGGTGCTGGGGTTGAATCCCAGGTCGGGCAAAGTGTTATTGGTTTTTTTCCATCAGGAATTTCTCAGTAGCAGCCATGGAGGCTGGATTTGTCCCCGATTGATGGAAATAGACTCCCCCTTTATAACACGGGCCTTAAACATAACTGGCGAAATGTTGGTCTACTATCAGGTACACCTCTGCTTTACTGATTACAGGCGAGATGCTATTATGTTATGTAAGTTACCATTTTGAATTCATTTTCAGAATTTTCCAGAATATAATGTACAGTTCCCAGCATATGAAGCTACCCGAAACTGTCTAATTTTCCCAATCAACCTTGAAACTAATGCTTGAGTGGTAAAGTTGAAAATCTATTAAAGAAATTTTACGGATTTAAATTTTTCGGACCAACTACCTTTGCTTGCATAAAACGGCGCTACCGTCACAAAAGATTATTATTGGTAAAATATGTTTGGAATAGAAGTTATAAAAGGATTGGCCAAAAAGGGTAGAATGGCAATAATTTTTTCATTTTATCCCAGCCTTTTCGAGTCCATGATAAAACATTAAATGAGTTGGGCCCAGTAGTGCTCCACGATAATCGCGGCATCAGTAATACTTGTCTGTACAGACAATAATAGACTAGTTTCCACCATCAATAAATTGCAAATCTATTTAGTCCGTCAGTTACAGTATTGGAAAATAATGGACACGTATATTTTGTTTTTGTAAATCAATGAATATTGACAAAAATAAAACGAATCAAAAGGGGGCTCGTGACGTCACAACGCACTAAAAATTCTACCACGGCGTGACGTATTGAGAATTTTAAAAGCGTTGTATCATCGTCAATTTTGGTTCACGTAACAAAAGAAAAAATACGGGTCAAATATTTTTTGAAAATCTAATTAGCAGACTATTTTTTTTTTTTTTAGTTAACAAGCCTATTTTGCAATACCCCGCTAAACATCTAATAAAGACCTGCTCCAATTGAACCACCTCGATTATTTAACTACGGGCAATTATCGCGTGTGCATTATTTCGTTCGGCTGATCGTAGCGGCCTGAATAGCTACCCCTGACCGGTTGCGCACACGCAGCGGCTGTGAGCGTTCTTTGTTTCAGCAGGTGTGGTGGTTACGTGGTTAAGGAGTATCGGTAACTAACTGGTGAATTGAAGAACTTGTTGGTTGACTTGTGCTATTCCAAAGACTAATGCAACTGCTAACTGCCCCTGGGAAGACTGTTACAAGCTAATTGTAAATGGCGCGACCATAGCTAGTTCTCAATCTGACCAATGAGGTCAAACTATTTTAAAATATAAAATGACATTGACAGATTTTCAACCAATGACGATGCTAGGAACCAGCTATGATACTCGTAGCACCATAAATTTCACAGTTGCCGTCCACATTGCAACGACACAATTATTGGTGACTATTCTAGTTCTAATTGTATGATAATTCTTTCATAGATTACGTCTTCCGTCGACTGACATTAAAAATTAGCAGTGTCGCCTGTAATAGCGATCGACGTTGCCGCTGCAGTTTGTGAGTCGCTTTTATAAGAGCACCTTAAGGCGTAGCTTGGAAAACAAGCAAGAGGTTTTGCGTTCGATAAAAGAAATATTTAATTAAGATAGCTTGTTCGTAACATCTCAACCAAATCTCAACATGAATGATGTAACCAAGGTTTTGTAAAAATATTCTGATTTAAAAGAGTGTCCATGGAGTTTCTTGCCCGTTCTTCTCCATAGAGATCTACGCTAGGGAATGGACAACTACAGTACTTTCACAGTTTTTATGTCTTGTAACTGGGACTGTAGCTACATTTAATTTTCCTCTTTGTTTCGATAATTCAAAAGTGCCTGTAACTGGGATACTTGAAATAAATGCTTTGATTTTGATTTTATAAATACTAACTACTGACGTGTCAAGAGGTAATTACTCATTTCACTAAGTTTATTTAGATTCTGTGTGTACAGCGGCTACTTAATTCCGGAATATCTTGAAACACGGTGTAGTCGGCGACATCTTACATGTCCTGAAAAATATAATAAACTTTACAAAGTAAATGCAAATGGAGAAACTGCATCTTAAGAATTACTTGCTCTCATGCTCAAATTTACTTTGTTACACAATAAAGATTTTCCACTAATTCGATTTAGGGGCGAGGTTAGCATACCAACGATGATTCATCAATCATCGTTGGTAATTTATGATCAGCGTTGCGGGTCATCACCCGCAACGCTGATCATAAATTGGAGTAAATGCTTATTTCCGTTGCTTTTCAGCAGTATCGTTATAGACGATAGACATTTGATATCATTACGTATGATTAAATCATATTTAAGTCAATATTATTATCGAATATCTGGAAATTAACGGTAGGAACTCGTGACATGATAATTTGACTTTTAAGTACAGTATAATTTCAATTTCCTGAAAAACAAAAGTTCCAATCGTTTGTTGTGACCTCGCAATTTAAATGAGCTCGCACATCCCGCATGGATCGATGTTTAACATAAATGAATTAGTCAAAAGCATTGAAGCTGAAGATTAGTAGTCAGTGGCCTAAAAAGTCTGACAACCAGTCTTACCAAGGGGTATCGTATTACCCAGTACTAACTGGGTTGTGGAGGTCAGACAAGCAGTCGCTCCATGTAAAATACTGGTATTCAGCTGCATCCGGTTAGACTGGAGGCCGACCCCAATAAAACTTGGGAAAAGGCTAGGCAGATGATGATTGAAGCTGAAGATTGACGCGGTAGAGCGATTTTTTTATTTCAATCCTGACATAGATTACTTTAAAATCATGACATGTGATCATGTTTGTATTCCGCTAATCATGTCATCTATATCCAGTCATGTAATCCATGTGCCAGCGAGCGAGGCTGTTACAGAGAATTCCATATAAAAAAATCTCCTTTTTTGATCGGTGAAAAACCCAAAATAATTCTGAGTACGACCGGGTTTTGGACCCAGGTTCTGAGTTCTTAGCAGTCATGTCTAAGAAAACTAGATTACTAAAAATGTTATTCATTGGCGAAAATGCATACAAAATGGGTTTAAAAGTATTTTTTGAGCACTGAGAATAATAATTATATGCGGAAAAATCTTCACTGCAATTTTAATTTAATATTTATTGGAAAGATACATACGTCATACTTGTATTCAATAATGCATTAAAACCTGATTTCTTTATAATTTTACAAAAAAGAAAAAACAAAATAAGAACAGAAAACAGTCTCTGGACTCCCGTTGATGTCTTTTATAGGAACGATTTTAACCAACTCCTGTTTTTGTTTCTTTTAGTTTTTAGTACTTTGTTTACAATCTTTTATGTTATTTAAATTATGTTAATGGATTTCAGCATCCTTTAATTAATTTATTAGTGTTATTTAATTCGTTTTTAATGTATTAGTTCCAAGAAATCCTTTAGAATCTCGGTATAGGAAATGTGAAGGAGAACATAAAACACCTAAATAATTTTAATGGTTCATTAAAAAGGCATTAATTAGGCTTTTTGTCTATGGTGTGGCTTCCCCGAGATGTATTTTTTAACCGACTTCAAAAACAGTTGGAGGTTTTCTTTTCGGTTGTACGTTTTTTATACATATTTGTTACCTCATAGCTCCGTAATTTATGATCCGATTTGAAATATTCTCTTTTCATGTGAAAGGATTAATATACTTTTCGATTGGACCCATAGAAATTTTATCAAAATCGGTAGTTTAATTTGTTTTATTTTCCTTTAAAAGTTTTTTTTTCCTTCTTGGGCCATGTTGTTGACATGATGATCTCTAAATAACTTCACACAATAATGTGTGTGGTATACAGCACCACATAAATTCTTGTCATGAATTAATATTTAGATTATAACTAGAAGTTATTAAAGGATTATCATGTCATCAACATAGCCCAAGAAGAACGTTTTTAATAAAAAAACTTTCTGCAAAAAAAATGACTTCCAAAAAAACACTAAAAAGTCTAAAATAACTTTCGGAAGTCGGTGGCCAAAAGGGTCCGTGGCTTAGGCCCCCAGAGTCAATGAATCAAACAAAGTCACCGACTTGCACGTTGCATTGCTTCTTCTTTTCGTATCGACTATTAATCTATAACATACTGTTTGTGCCATGGTCACGTTGCGGCGTCATAGCAATTGTTCAATTCGTCAAGAGGGCAGGAACGGTCATTTGGGAGGTTTGGGACACTCCAACAGACGGTTTATGATTTGATCAGGGCAGCACACTTGTCATTCATCCACTGCATTAATTTTAAGATAATAATCTGTGCTATTCAACAAACATTATGCCACCATTATGCTGAAAACGCTTTGAAACCAAACCCGTCAAAAACGGAATTGTGAGTTTTCCACTTTCGAAACAGACAAGCGGGTCGTAACTCGTAACCTAAACATCTCTTGGCAGGGGCCACCAATCTCCCTTATTGTGATCACCCGAAATACCTTGGTATTACTTGAAACCGGTCGCATTCCTATAAAAATAATTGCCTAACTAAAAAAATGCCGTGAGCCGTGCCGGATTATTAGTGATTGCTTTAAACCGACCCTGGTATGAATGCTGATTCTAATAAACGGGATTGCGTCTCATCGAGAGGGTGAAGCTACAAGCTGACTCACGCCACCTCACGTCTCATTGCCCCAGAGGCTGAAAATTCGTAAATGCATTTTTGGAGGTATTGGCTCAGCTGGTCCAATTAATACCACTACCTACGGCAAGATTTGGTCTCTGGCGGGAGCAGCTTAAGCCCCTGGCGGCTTCATTAAGCGGTCTGAAAGTCTTCCATCTGGGCATGCTTTGCCGTGGCCGACTTTGAAATCTCTGAATAGACTCTGAACCCAAGTCGGCCGTAGCAAAGACAATTTCTACAGATGTGGGGTTCATGGACAGTAAAGTGTGTTTTACTTTTCTTTTTCTTAATGTCCTACATTTATTGATATTAAAACAAGGCAGATACATACAGATTTTTAGTTATTTATTTAAACTTCACGTAGGTGGTACATAGGCGGACTTAATGCCATAAGGCATTCTCTACCAGTCAACCTTTGGGTCAAATAGGACAGTATTGTGATAAAGTATAAAAAAAAAAAAAAAAAAAATACCTTTTTGTTAACATAAATTGATAAACATAAATAGGTACATTTACAGATAAAATTAAATAAACTAATATATATTATAATACATAAAAATAGTCCAAATACGAGAAACCTAATTACTATGACTAGCTTGTCAGCAAATTAGTCTGATTTAAAATAGTAGTAGTAGTGTAGTAGTGTTGTTAGTATTTTTCTTGAATTTATACATACAAAATACGAAAAGACTTTTTCCCCGATCTATATTTTACCATTTATAATAAAAGGCACTAAAAACTTGAAGTCTATGGTTCGGTCTTCCCCTCGGCCTATTTATTCGTTTTAAAAAATCAATTAGTCACATCCGTCGTGCTAATTTTCAGATTAAATTCAGAGCTATAAAATATTAATTCATTTGGTTCATTAATATACAAAAGCCTAGCTTTACGCATGTTTGATTACGTATGCTCTTTAATTAATAATAACAAAAACAATAAATTGTCAGGTTCAACTTAAAAACCCATAAATTATACCCATTATTATTAAAAGTATTTCAGTTTTTTACAGCTAAGACAAGTTCCAAGAAAGTAGCCATTTTTACTAAAATAAATAATAATACGATATTTTTCTAATAATATCTTTTGTGCCAACCTTATGAAAGGAAGAAAGAAAAATGGCGTCACAATAATAGTATAAAATTAAAAATATTGTCTCAAACTCAAAACATTTATTTCAAATAGACAAGCAATTTTGCATAATCAAAAATAAGCTACAGTTGGCTTCAGTCCAAAGAGTATATATGAGTATATATATGCTTCAGTTCTCTTCTTCAGTTCCAACCACTGGCATAATAGCTGTGAATGGACTGTAGTACATTCGAAAAATGTAAATCTCATGGATAAGAATGGGCAAGAAACTCCATGGTCACTCTTTTCAAATAAAGCTTCTATATTATTAGTATAATTATTATTTATTTATTTACCACCAATTATAGCATCATTACAGACTCGTCCAATACGATGCTATAATACATACAATATAGAAACATACAATAAAAACACATAAAATAGAAAAACACACAATATAAAATAAGTAAGATTACAAGTAAAAATATTGTATTGTAATATTGTTGTTGCATAGTAATATTATATGTGAGCACAATGTAGGGATAGACAAGCAAAAAAAAGACAATTGAAATCCGTCTATGGTTTACAGTCGGTGCAGTTGTACACAACCTCAACTCATTTTACAGAATACATTTTGACTGGTTGTCTAACGATGACAAAAAAAAAACAATTACCCAGTCTTGCAGTCACGTAGTCAGGTATTAAATATCCGAAACTAAAAATGGCTATCTAACAGTGCCAAGTACCAATAACCTCGGAATGAAAACCCAGCCTAACGGGAAACGGGACCCGATCCAGCAGGTAAGGTTCAGGTTCCATTTTCAAAAAGCCGTCGCGCCCCACTCTTGAAAAGCGAAGGTTTTATTACGTGGGGAGGCGCGCGCGCTCGCCAGTCACCCGCTCGCCGTCGCAAGCGCCGTACGCGCCGCGCGGCATTAGTTTTCCCACATACACGGAAAAATTGTGTCGCGAGTGCGTTTGAACCTTTAAAAAAAAAGACCCTGTGCCCATTCACCCAATGAAGGATTATGTGCATGGCTGGCAAGTGTTTCAACTGTGATTTTCTCTACGTCAGTGCCCCCGGCCCTCCCCTACGTTAACCCTTACACGGTGAGTATCAGTTATTATGCAACTCTGAACAGTTCCTGAAAGTTGCAAAAGGATTTTTGTTGAAATATCCGCCATTCCGCCCGGGGCGCTAATGGACGCCTTATTAGAATATACTTAAATAAAATGCAACATACGTCGGCCACTTATGTATTTGTATGAAATGACTGTTCGATACCGATCCGGTTTTTTTCGATATATACAATATAGCTTTATTTAATAGGTTTCACGTCTGGTTCGAAAGGTCACAGATGCGCGAATGTTGTGTAAATATTTATTTGAACTAGTAGGAAGTTAACAAAAATTTTTTTTTTTTACAAAAAATATTCCATTCGTTATCCATAAAATATGAAAACATTTTTTTTTCGCAGAATCTCCGAGCCCAAATCCCAAAACTAATATTTAAATGCTAATAAAATCAGGTGTTACAAACATTAACATATTTAATTTTGAATAAAAGGACATGAAACTTGACACCCTTGGATCCTACTATTGTTACACACTTAATACTCACTCGAACGTAAAATGATTATATATCCACATACATAGTTGGTCTTACCCAACAAGATAGTTGAGCAATTACTTCATTAGACAGTGTTTGTAAATAAAAACGCAATCGGTAACTCCGGTGCTAAGTGTTTAACATTTCAACGTCGTTTGTTGGCAAAAAACTTGATTTAAGTAAGTACTAAGGATATATTGCAGTTTGTTTTTTTAATACAATGTTATTTTTTTGGATTAAGTACTCAAGGACTCTTCCTGGTAAAAATACTAATGGCACTCAAATTTAATGATAGTCTAACCTAATAGTCTGAAAGTGTATTCAATTGAAAAAATTGAACCTTTGCTCTGCACTGTGGTAAACGTAATAAATCCGAAATCTTTAGGGTGCCCACCTTAAAAGAAAAATCAAAACGTATATAAGATCTTGTCCGTCTGGTACCGGCGTTTTTCTTAAGGCCTATGCAACGTAGAAATTTGAATTTCGATATAATTCAGATCGCCAGTCAATAACAAGAAAACATTTTCTTTAAATTGAACTTAGTAGCTTATGCGGTTCTGTTGATCTATATTGTGAGTATCTCAGCATATACAATTATACATACAGTAGTGTAGGTAATAAATAAGTGTGCTGAAGCTAAGTGATATGTAATAAACATATTATTATTCAGTATGAATCACTTCTTTAGGCATTATGTTCGATTATCTTACAAGGATCTAAGTAAGTAAGATAAGTGATACTAGTAACTTGGAACTCTTTCAATTTTACATATAATGGAAATAAATAATTAATTAATTAATGGTCATAAATAATTAAATAAATTGTTAATAGAGGGAAAAACTAAAATAAATTAGTGAATATATTTAAATAATATTACACATTTAATCATTTTCTGCTCGCAAGAGTTAATCAAATTTATCAAATAGTTAACCATTCATGTCACAGAGTACATTATTTTCCTTCAAATCAATATTTTATATTAAAACTTCTTTGATTCGAAAACACAAATCGAGTTACAATAGTACCCATAACTCAGAGAAATATGTCGATCGTAATATGAAGTTTCGATTAAAAACAAAATAATATATATTTATATACCTTTTATCGAAAAAAAACTGTCGTTTCTAACGTTATTATAAATATTTTATTGATTCCTTAATCAAGTCACTTGTAGAACCTGTATGGCAACCTTTGAACTATAAAGTTGCCTCTATCATGTTTAATCGCGAAATTATTTGCGAATAAAACGCAAGCGTAGTTTTAAAAAAAAAAACCGACAAGGACTGTCAATGTCAAATTATTACCACAGGTGTGTGTTGACTGAGTTAAGTTTATGGCTTTTCACGAATTTAGTAAATAATGCGTAACTTCCACCGTTTTTTTATGAAAAGTTTATTTAATAAATTCTAGTTTATTTAATAATTAACTAAAATAGAGGTCATTGTCATGAGTAGGTAAGTGTTGATGAACTAAAATAAAAAAAGCGTAGTGGTCTTATAAGCCATACTGTTCTTATGTACCTAGTTATATTATGTTCGTACAATTAGAGAGCAATTGAATAACATAATCGATAAGTATACATGGGAAGAAAAACTCACTATAGTATAAACATCTGTCGTGTGACGTTCAATAGTCTTTAATGTGACAGGAAGATGAAATCTGTCAAATAGGGTTTCTTTATCAAGTAAGTTTCCGAACGGTTACTTATGTTCAAACTGTTTTTGTACTGAATAATATATTGTCAACATTTTGATTATAACTACATATTACTGATCTGAGTAGTCATACGTTTTCTAATGTCTCGTTTAAGACTGCGTTTTGAGTGTTATTATAGCAATTCTAGTGTTAGAAAAAAAGTGGGAAACCCGTGTTAAAGTTAAATATTGGCTAGAGACTTGATTGTGAGTTTTAGAGACATCAAACTTACTAAGAAAACTTCTAGAGGTGTTTGTTTGTTTATGAAAATGATTCAGATATTGAAAGATGCTTTTTTATTAGGAGATAAGTTTTTTTTGTTGGAGACAAGATCTTCATATATATCTTCTTAATATAAACTTATTTTATTTTAAATCATACAGTTTTGCGAATTTTGAGATGTAACACGTTGTTTTTTAATTAATTTTATTAGTAAACGAAAAAAAAAAATGGTGTGTATAAGTCCTAATGCCGGCATCGTTTAGCTCCACCACTGTGTTGACTCCGTCTGTCTTGAATAAATATTTAAGGACCTGTGGTGTCAAGCGGATTCTGTTGTTTGGTCCATTCGCGTTACATCATCATTAATAGGGCAATATAGGAGATTTCCTTCGTAAATAAATCCAGCATTAAGAACGATCTAGCATTAAAAAATAATCGACCGTGACCTTCCATTTTATACATGGTTAGAGAAATTAAAGCTTTCGACACAGAGTGTAAGATTTAAAATACAATTTAAAGTCAAAATTACATAATAGGTACCTACATATTTCGGAATGACGTACATTCACAGGTACCTATTTGTTAACTTGAAAAAAAGATAACCACAAAGTCTAACCACAATATGCTAATGAAAATAAACACTAAGACTTAATTTTAAACCAAAATACACAGTAATCTTTTGTCAAAAACGTACTCTTATTTTGAAAAATGATACCGGCTTGATTTTTAAAAGACTAAACTGGCGTTATGGCTACATTAAAAAATAAGTTATTCTTAAGTGTTCTTTTTTTGATTTAAAACAGTTGACAGTCTGCGCTGGTCTTGTAGTTGTATTCAAGACAAGTAACTTTTGTCGCGTGGCTATCAATGATATTCTAATAAACAGATATGTTATACACCTACAAAACCACCGAAAATAGTGTTCCGCGGGGCAGAGCCAGAGGATTGCCAACATTTCTTAGGCAAAATATATTATTTTTCAAAAGAAGCTATAGAAATATAGTACACTTCTAAAAAAATATAGTATTTTATGTAAAAATTAAAAAAATTGTCAAATACATATTTGTAAGTTATTTATTTTTATAAAAACTATATTATTTGCACTTCTTGAATTTGTTATCAATGTTTTGTCTAAAATAAAGTGTCATAATTGCTTTTCTTTCCATAACTCATTTTTAAATTTCGGACCTCACTTTTCAAAAGAAAGAACAACATCTAATTTAAAATAATCACCAAAATCCCAAAACAAAAATAAAACAGACCAAAAAAATCTTTTGATGTTTTGCATTGGATATTGACAAGTTCGGAACCAAAGATAAAGGATTATAGATACGTTCGGAATTCGAATACACCGGATACACGCCCCACTCAAAAGTTAATGTAAAGGTACGTTCATAAACCTAAAATATAGTACAATACTATATATTATAGTACGGTTGGTAACCCTACCAGCTCACATACACGCAGTGACGCAGAATAAAAGCAAAACGAGCCAATTGGCCCGTTTTCGAGTCTTCACGATTGCGCGCTCACAACATATCTGTTTATTAGAATATCATTGGTGGCCATAGTAAGAACTAGCGCCGCCATCTTGTATTTTCAATACAACTGCCCAACTTCGTCAGACCAATTATTGACGAACATTTACCAAAAACGCCCTCATATCAATGTCATTTAGGTGCCAAAATAACCATGCTACACTTCGATAGCACAAGCTACGGTTGGTCAATTCATAGACAAGTAATTTCCACTAAAACATCGATAAACATCCTTTCGGTAATAACCTTTAATGGTGTTAGTTCACGTTAATGATTTACGTTAATATGTCCTGACAGCCGGTTTGGTCAGTCAAGTGTTATAAGTGTGTATGTAGGGTCAAAGTTTTCATTATTATTTGTAGCAATAAGCTTGCGGGTATTGGAGATTTTCCATGGTAATTATGTTCTGGGCAGACATTCTCGTCATCGTTTTTCAATGGCATTATTGTACGGTCGAACAAGCCATTTAGTTAACAGTTTAACCAAAAAATTACATTGTAAAATGTAAACCAAATAGCTTGTTCGACCACGTAAAATGTACACATTTTAATAGCTGACGACAAACTCGCAATGATTGTTCTACTGAAATACTGTTTTCTATATTATTTGTTTCGGCTAAAACAAAAATGTTGTCCTATTGTAAATTTTTATCATAAACCTACCTTACTTGAATTATTGAAATATATACCCAGATACTCGTTAATATTTTGGTTTATATCAGTATATTTTCGATTTATGCGTATCCTTTGAATACTAATAAAAAAAAAAATGTTTAGTGGACGACTCAATAATTACTGTATAATTATTTGCATATCTTAACAAATAACAAGATCGAGACACAAAAAGGTTCAAAAACGCATAATTTTAAAACAAAAAGGCAAAACTATTCCAAAAAATATTTCGTTCTGCAGAATTAATAGAGTCAATTAATTTTTTATAATCGTATTATTTAATGAATTATTCATAGTGTTCAACATTCAGAACTAGTTTTGTTTTATTTTAATAATCTTAATTTAAGGCTAAGTTCAGATTCTCGGGGCCTACTTTGTGAGCGTCGCGTCGTGTGGTTACTGTATGATCATTGGATTGCAAAAAAAAACACTTTTCCGTAAAATGTGACTTTGTTTCCTTTGATGAATTATTGGTCGGTGGAAAGTTTTTAAGAAAATATGACTGTACTTGGTGATACGTCAATATGCAGTTACTAGGACCGCTGTCCTAGTAACTGCATATTGACGTAAATGACCAAGTTCAGTTCAATTTAAAATAAGAATCGCCTTAAGAAAATATACATTAAAACGCGCGTCATCGCGTCAATCTGAACTTAACCTTATGTCCAGGTCACGAGGTGAGATTTGTGAATGCTAATGTTAGAAAATACATAATATCCATAATCAAGATTGTGGCGCTAAAACTAGCAATTCTAGCATTAATATTGAAAAAGCAGGTATAGTGAATTAATAAGTTATAATTATTACTAGCTAGAAACATTAAGACGTTGTTTATTTGTTTAATTATTATTATAATGACAATGTTGTGTTCTTCGTGGCCCCACACCTGCAATATGGACGAACTAATAATTCAGTAGCTATCTATTAATACAAAAAAATACAGCAGAGAGAAAAACAACAGCAATGCAAGTACGTAGCACTCGATTCGATACGATTCGATAAATCTGACAGTTATTCTCGATAAAATGAGTTTTTAACCAATCGAAAAGTCGGATTTATCGAATCGCATCGATTCGATCGTTATCGATTGCTACGTACTAGCAGTGCAGTTTAGAAAAAAAACCTTTTTTAACGGCTGTAAATCTATATGAGATTATAGCTCAAGCTTAATAATGTCTAAAAAGAGAATGACTACCCAGAGTCCAATGAAAGTAGGTACCTATCGAGGAGAATATTCAAATACATTCTTTATTTGAATTACATTTTTATTAGTGACGTAAAACTTTTCGTCACACCAGATTCCAAACTTAAAAACATATAAATCGTTCTTTCTCTAGGCTAAATGCTAAAACTTCTTTCTTTATTTTACATAACAGTCTAAAACTACGTTTTCGTTTTCTCTTTAGTGTCCAAAGAGTTCCTAATGCGAATGACAGTTCTAACGGAAGATGAGGCAATTGAAAAAGAAAAAAAACTGGGAAGGAAATGGGAAATCATTATGGTTCTCATATGGGCTAGAGCGATTAGCCTAGCTCTCTCATTCATTCAGTGTTATTTATTGTAGGTACTTTACGTTCTTACTGTATACTGTTAATTGAAGGCTTCCTTTATTGGAAATAGGCCTCTTTGAATGAATGTTTGATGAGGAAAGTACCTAAATCCTACGCTTTGAAGCAGGTTTGGTAATTGTCGTTCAGTTGATTGTTAAACGTTGGGTCCATACCTCATTGAGTCGAGCGAGTAACTTTTACAATTGTCACCATATTGCCAAGAAATATGCTAATCCAAAATTCACATCGGAGCGAGCTGAGAGCGAATTTTCTTCTAAATTACATAGTTGAACTACATCGCATCGTAAATTCGTTACAATAATGTAAATATAACCAAGGTCCGAATAAGGAAATACGAAAGCAAATAAATGACAATACCAAAAGCTTGCGCGTGATCCGACTTGTGCAAAACATTGCGGAAACGAGTTATCGGTGCGATTTGCACAAAAAATGTTGAGATACTGCACAGGTTTGCACGAAGTTCTACGTAATAGTTGCATGTTATTGTTATCATTGTTTAGGGCTAGTGTCGTAATTAAACTAGAATGTAGAATGTATTTTTTGATGAAATTATGAAACAGACGTGCTTGATAATCTACGGTCTTGTTTCAATGTTTGTATCCTGGCGTGGATGGTGAAAATTAATATGCCCGGGAATATTGAAAAGGCAAAATATGAATTTGTTTCTCCTTTAAATCAAATCCATAAACAAAATCATCGTGAGGAAACCGGTACCTATGTCCCAGAACCAAAAATTTGGGACATCTGCATATAAACGCTGGGCTCCCGTGGTGGGTCACAGCCCACTCTTTCTCATAGAAAAAAGGCTTGTGTCCCAGCAGTGGGAGCATAACTGGCGAGTATACATAGCTTATGCTATGCCTTAAATCGAATGGAAACTGCAGATTATTTAATTTATTTTGTCTTTTAAAACCACAAAATAAATGCTACGTTATGCACGTTCATAAATACAAATTCAGATAAAACACATTCAATCGCTTCATTAGGAGATCGGAGGTTATCACCAAGAGCGATATAAAACAAAATGTTCTTATTTAAACATATTATCTGACATGCGCTTATCGTAACCTATATTGTAGTTTTAGAGATATAACACGTAGACCGACATTAACAAAATGTATGATACGAGTAATGATGTGTCATATACGTACACGACTTCACGGTGAAACCTCCCGAGGAAAGAGATGTAATATTTGCCCCATTTTTTTTAAATAATTTACAATATAATGAGGCGCTCTGTTGTGATTGAGCGGTCAATCAAGACTTCAAGCTGCTATTGAGAAATTCCTAACAACACTTTGCTTTACCGACGATCAGAAACCAGGACCTCAGGAAGTCCTGCCGTGATTATGATGACGATAAGAATTGTTGCCTTTGTTTCGGTCGTCTTATCTTTTATTCTTTATATTACCATTACTGACTTAGGAAGGGGTATCGTATTGATGACTGGACAGATTGGTAGTCGCTCCTGCCAATCTGAGCTTCACAACCCAGTCATCCCACACCACCAATGAAAATTGCCGATTTTCAGCTATATCCGGTTAGACTGGCCTAACTCCAACATAGTTTGGAAAAGATTAAGCGGATGATGATCGTTTCCATAACTGCAAATAAGTTTTTCTACTGATCACACTTCATTTTTAACTTGTAATAATTAGCAGGCGTTTCCATAACACTTCAGGTGTTAAAATCATTACTCTGACGTTCCGACGTGTCAACTGTCGGACAAGATGGCGTCTTTAAACTTTTTTTGCTCAAACTACGTATGTTATGTTATTACGTGATAATGTTTGAGTTTTTTTTAGAAATTTTGTGGTTAATTATCGATTCTTATGTTTGGCTTCGAATATATTAAAGATCCTTTGAGTGGGTGTAACAGAAAAATGGTACGTTTGATTATTAAGTAGATGAATTGCTCGTAACACTGATAATATATGAAATGGACGTCAAAATTGTCATTTTTGGTTTTTAGAACACCATTGTGGGAAAGGTCCTCCTCGACCATCTTTTTTATTCATTCCTTCCTTGTACTCGAGAAAAGTTCTTTGGCAACCAAGTAATTAAAATTCAATAACTACCGATAGCGAACTTCGCCAAATTAGAAAGAGAACCACAACTATTGCCATCTCTCTCTCACACCGGTATATAAATATTGAACTCTAGCATATAGAACGTGCACATAGATTTATTTAAAGAAACAACAGTGACTCCTTTTTCCCTCGTCCTTGCATAGTTGAGGATCCGAGTTAATTAATCTTTACAAAGTTCTGTTCATCTTAAAAGATAAGAACAAAAAGGAACATTTATATAACGGATGTATTTGTTTGAGTGCATAGTTTTGTAATGAGCTCATGTTCAAGCTAAAATATTTAAAATCTATTTTGTGTTTACGTCCGGAATAATTTTTCAAAGTAAGTAATCCATTGACAACTTAGGCTTAGATTTAAGTTTTACAGTCTTAAAAACCGTCGACAAATAATTGTCCCAGCAGTGGTGATTATTATTTATTTTGTTACTATACAGGGTGTAAACAACCTCATCACGAAACCGTCAACCAAGCATTCTGTACATCAAACTAAGTAACATTACGCAAAAATTATTGCTGGGAATCGACTTTTTTTTTGGGGTAAAAATTCATGTTTTGTGGTAGAACTCAATGTAACGCACTCAAAACATTGTGCTGGTGCATGGATTGAATACTACGGGGGTCGTGGAGGTGTTTAACTTCATAAGTTGGGGTTATTGATATACCTACACACCCCTACAAAATTACAGCTCTCTAGTACTAACGGTCTCTTAGCAAAACCTCGGACAGATAGACAGACGGACGAATGAACAGGACATAACCTCAACCATTCATTTGATAACTTCCAAAGAAAGCACCCAACGCAACTGCAATAAAATAATTATTAAATGTTAATTGCAGCGAAAAAAGTAAAACGAGGTATGTAGGTCAACCCTAATCTTGCATAAAAAAGTATAGCCCGCGCCTGCTCAGTAGAGCGTTTGATGTCGCAACTCGCAGCGCGTTGGCTAACTCGGTTAGCTTGAGAAACTGCCAACCCTGAAGGAAATTAGGGGACATTATCCATGCTATCATTTCTTTGTAACAAGAGGATTGTTAGCGAGGTCAGTGCTCCGATGAGTTTGTTGTTGTTAACAATCTGTCAACTATGAAACTGGGACTGCGAAATTGTTTTGTAAATTCTGGAAAACAATCACGATTTTCCGACAAAAAATGGGACAAGAATTTTTCTTTTGTCGAAACGTGCGACGAATTACCCCCTATTTTCTTTGGCATAATAACACTGATTGAGAGTTACAGCCGTGTTAGAAATACAGCAAATCGGCAAGAAGGTAGGTAAGGTGGCGGGTGGCAGGGCTGATTACTCGGGATGTGATATTCGACCGAAAGTCACCAAATGTGGAGAATGATGCATTTTATGGTGCCCAGCTTATTTGACAGGAGGCTCAAATAAACCATTACGGTTTACTTAAATAAGCCCTACGAGTATTTAAATAAGTGACATACGTGAACATTACTGTCATTGGCTTTCAATCTTCCAATCTTTCTTTCCTTTCTTGGCCCAATCATTCGAGTAGCACTTGCGTGACCTTATGTTACACTTACGACAATATCGACTAGCTAGCTTCAAACTAAATTATTTTTATAATACGCGAAAAATTGGTAGTACGTAGAACGACCAATAGAGCTATACAAAAACAGTTTATGCGGATCTCTCATTGTACGGGTAATCTATACAAAGCGAGGCTATATTATACGGGAAATGTATAGCTTGATGTGTCGCTGTGTGTACAATAGGTAGGTCTGATTCATTTAGTTGCGTGTAGCTAGATACGGTAATGACAGTAATAAATTTGGCCAAGCAGAGTTTTGCTTTTGGGAAAAGCTGAATTTTCTTTCTTGTACACGATAAATATTCCTTGTTGGACATGTTTCCCTCCTAGGATACGTTAATTTTAATGCTTCAGAGATCATTTAGTAGATCAGATACTGTTTCATACTGCACTTATTATACTCGTAGCTTTTCTTGAGAGATTTTTCTTGCCTTTTTTTTTTTCCGATGGGAAATCATCAAATGACTTCTCCCGCTCTGGGCGGAGCAGGAGGGAGTGTCAGACTTTTACTGACTAAAACCCATCCATGTTCCTTCATCGCCCTTTTTGTTCCGGGGCCACGGTATCTCTTTCGAACAGTCCCGCAACCCCGGCAGGCATCGGTCCTTGCGGACCCCTTCCTTTTGCTGACTCTCTTTGAGGCGCGCGTGGAACACGAACGCGCCGTCGACACGGCCTATCGTCATGAGACGGACGGACGGCGAGCTAGCCCATAGCCTACCGTCCACAGGCCCGCGCCTACGGTGGCCGGGGGCCACGTGGTGGCCCCCGACGCCCGGGGCGTCTCCCGCGGCGGCCGGGACGCTGTGAGGTTCTCTCCCTCTTACGTTCCGCCACCTCCTTCTCTAGCATTACTGCTTCGCAGAAGGAAATTCAAATTAAAAAATAATCCTGTAAATGTATTTTAGAATAAAAGTGCGGGAAAGTCATAGTAATGGTAATCAGTAATCCGAAAGAAATCGTGAGGCTCTAGTGGAAGATTCCATCGTTATTGTTGAGACGCGAAAGATCAGCCATCCAAAAGAAGTAAAGAGAAATCGCCCAAATTATTTGTTTGATCTCTGAACCTTGAATTTAATTTTCTCTGCTCTCTGTAACAATCTATAATAACATGGAAGTTCAAATAAAATGAGCAACAACAAATAATAACATGGAATTAAATCAAATAACGGTTTTCGGTAGCAGTTTATTTCAAAATCTTTTTGAATTTCGAAAAGAAGATTTCGGAATTGGTAAAGAAATGATTTCGTCAAGTGTAATTTAGATTTTCTTTCTGAGTTCAGTATTGAACAAATGACTGTGTTTTAGACATATTGAGTCCAATCTTGTTTAATATTTATTCTGTTTTCATGAAAGTGCACCAGAGTATTTACCGAAGGATCTATTTATGCCGTTACTTACGTATAGAAAAGCTTATAATGTTGATGAAGGGAGAGGCAGAGGAAGACCAAAAAAAAGATGGATGGATTGTGATTTGTGTGAGGAATGTTTTTTTTTTATTACAATATGTGCCTGCTCTTGACCTCGATCACGCCTGATGGATAGCGATGGATGAGATCTATATGAAGGAAAAGGAGATAAATATAGCGTGACGGTTGACAGGGGAGAATGGAAGAAAAAAACGTGTTGCGCCGACCACAAGTAACATGGGATAAAAGCAATAAGATGATAACTATTTGAAAGAAAATTTCTTGGAAGATAATGGTGTCGATTATGTTGTGCACAAAATAAACTTAATTTAGGCTATTGCTATCTTTTACTAAAAGGCAGCGCGAGAAAAGGACGGCTATAGCTATGAACTAAGTTAGAGATGTCAAACTAGTTTATGCCTTGCGCTTCACCGTGTTTTTAATCGACATGTTTTTACATGCACCCTTCATTTGTATAGAAATATTAGTTCCAACTAAATTTGACAGCTCTAAATTACGTCCGTCTCTTTCTCGTTTTATTAGAGAGAAAAAGATACCAATAGCTTAAATTAAGTTTAGTTTGTTTACAACAGAATCGACACCAATGTGTAATAAGTAGTTTTTTTTTGTGTAATGATCGTCTGTTTAATAAAATCTTTAAACAAAACCCCGCCATCTTCACGTATTTAATTGCGTTTACTCTCAAATGTCAGTTAATTTAGCAGCATTACTGAATTTATATTTTTCAGGTTGCAAAACGTAGCATTTGGAGTCGAAGTGAACGTACGAACGAACGTACGATTGTTGACCAATCCTGAGAGCGTTTAGTGCGTTATTCTTGAGAAAATACAATTTATTATGAGTAGTTTGCGATTCTGTAAAGTTTTAAAATGATATTTCGTTTGTTTGTCTTCTTTATTGCGTGCTTCGGTTGTAATTTTGTATCTGACAACTTTCAAAGGCGTGCGTTGCAGCAAGCATGTTTGGAGAATGTCTGAAACAAGATCTTGCTAGTTTGAAAACATAACGAAAATAGGGACATTATAAAGTTCAAAACTGGTCAAAGCTAAATCATTTATTAAAATGTTTCTTTCTTTATTGTGTGGTTAGTGCCTAACTACCTGGTGTCAGAGTTTTTATGCCAAGTCATTACCAAGTCATTCAAGCCAGGGTCTCTGACTTGGCTTTACATGCCGTCAAGTAGTATCTCTCAGGCATGCTGGTTTCCACTCGATGTTTCACTTCACCGAAGTAAGTGATAATTATACAATACGCACTTTAATCCGAAAAAACAGGGTTGGGAGTCTTGGGTTCAAACTTGAGACCTGTGACTTGGCAGTCTGACGGTCACACCACTAGACTATCACTGCTATGTAATAATAAATAAAAAGTGTTTTTTTTTTTTTAGAAAATATTAAGTTTCAACCAGGCCAATTAAAGACATTGAATGTCGAAGAAAATTAAATTGAATCTATTTTTGACCACCCAATAAGCGAACGACAAAAAAAAAACGAATTAGTCCGTCAGTTAGATTATCAGAAAATATTTGACCCGTGTTTTTTCTTCTGTTACGTAAATCTAAATTGACGAAGATATGACGCTTAAAAAAGTCTCAATACGTCACGCCTAGGTATAATTTTTAGCTAGTTCTGACGTCACGAGCCCCCACTTCCGAGTTTTAATGCGTTTTATCTTTGTCAATATTCATTGATTTAGAAAAACAAAAAATACGTGTCCATTAATTTCCAACACTCTAACTGACGGACTAAATAGATTTGCAATTTTTTTATATTGTCGTCATGCCTATTCTTGCAGTAAACACTGCAAGCTGATTATGAAATTATAGGCTGTAACTGAATGAAAAAATTTTTTCAATCAACTATCTGGTTCAACAGTTTTCACCTGACACTTGACAAACTTATTGACTTAACAATGTAACCGTTTTATTGGACAGCTACAAACACCCGCATACATCGTGAATACTTACTTTAAAAATCAAACTTTAAAATACAGTTTTCGGTCATAAAAGCCAACCAATGTATTTATAAAGTAGAAAAAGTCAATTTTAGTGACAACAAGTAAGTACTTGAATTTCACATGCCGACAAAAAAAAAACTGTCTTTTCACACAAATCGGCCCTAAGGTACTTACTTCCTCCATAGCAGTGATAGACTGATGATAATGATGCCATCTAGCCGATTTCGGCCATTACAGCGACTGCATTCGATGGCTTTCTAGTGTGGTTGTTGAGAGCAGCGGTGTGCTGCTCTTTCATGTGCTCTCCAGTGACTAGCATATCCAACTTTGGCCGAAAAACTCCGACCACAAAGCGGACATGTCAGAACACCATTGACAAAATTGTAGGGTATAGCTGTAGGTGGTCTAGCTTTAAGGATAGACTAGTGGTGTAGTGTTACCGTCGCGTCGGACTGCCAAGTCATATGTCTCGAGTTCGAAGTTCGCAATTCACACACCCGATGCGATTCTTGCAAGCTTCGTTATCGCAACTGAATTTTTTCATTGTTATTTTAGCGAACAGCGACGTTATCTATGTCGAGACTGCCGGGCCTGATGCCTCGGATTCATGGGCGTATAGTATAATTATCACTTGCTTCGGTGAAGGAAAACATCGTGAGGTAACCTAAACCAGCATGCCTTCTTGACGGCTCGTAAAGCCAAGTCAGAGGCCCATGGGTGCAGAAAACTCCGAAACCAGGTTAGGCTGTCACCACACGATAAAGAAGACTACAGCTACTTGGTCTATAAGTAGATTTATTTTCCTATAGTATAAACAATCTTTTTGATAGTACTTAACTATTCTAATATTATAAAAAGAAAAGATTAGTATGTAACGAACAAACTTAAAAACTTCTAGAACGATTTGAAAAATTCTTTGACCGTTGGGAAGCTACACTATCCCCGGGTGACATAGGCTACTTTTTATCCCTGTATTCACACGGTAACGGGAACTACGCGGGGGAAAACCGCGTGACGTCCGCTAGTCTAAAATAAAATACTGTAACTGTATTCCACTTCCTAAATGATCTAATTACAAGTCTATGGAAAAGTGAAAGTACTAATAGAAGCGTTTCAGTATTACGTAAATAGGCATAAAACTAGACTCATAATTTATTACTATAATAAATCTTGACTGCCTCGTTGGTCTTGTGGTTGCAAGATCGACTGCTGAGCATGGGGTCCCGGGTTCGATTCCCCGCTCGGGCAAAGTGTTATTGGGCTTTTCCTTCAGGAATTTATCAGTAGCGTGGCTGCTAAAGTATCTAGATTCGTGCCCACTTAATGGCAATAGGCTTTTACATGGTATTTAAAAATACAGAACTGACGAAATGTGGGTGTACTATTAGGTATACCTCTGCTTAACTCTTTGGGGATTACAGGCGTGATGTTATGTTAAGTGAATAAGAATAAAAATAAGTGTGTGTGTGTGTGTGTTATTAGGTATTACATTAAATCTTCGATTACGCAAACAGCATCAATAAAACAATATTCTTTTTTTTATTGATCTTGCTACATCTAAAGTGGCCAAGATGTAAGTGTGAGAACTTGGGTTGGATGTTTAAGTCAGACAACGTTTTTATTATCAGGTTTTCTCAGGACATTAAAGACGGGAAAATGGAATCGTATCTGATAGTTATTATTGGTGAAATAGAGGTACAGTTGAACAATGTAAAAGTCAAGTACATATTTAGTTTTAAGGCATTGAGACTAGTTAAAAAATAAAAGGAAAAATAAATCTGACAGACAAATGAGAAAAACACTGTTTTAAGCTTTCACGGTTTATAACTAAACTTATATTTTCCGTGTTTATCCATTATCCATCCCGTGATCATGGCGCTTGCAACAGAATAATGGATAATAACGGAAGATATTCCGTAAATGACAGTCAAAGTTTAAATAGATATATTTTGTTTAACCTTTCCGTTTCGCGAATGTGCAATCTAACCGAAAATTATATAAAAATATTACTAATGGTACAATCACCGTCCTTTACATAATCTAAACCGTCAAAGCCACTATTACTACACAACTTACTCTTACTAAAATCTCTCAGCACATCAGCAACCTTTAAACTAATAAAGATCAGACAAAGTAGAGACAGTATAAATCCTGCGATATTTCTAATGCACTACAACTTTACCTCATAAACACCACAGACCTATGCACATGCAGACATTACGTAACTCCTAACCTTTAAGTGTATGAAGCAATAGACGCTTCTTAAAAGCTATAATCGATGTTGTAATGCTTTCGCCGACTACTCGACCCCTTGACACGGTAGGTTGACCCGTCTGTACGTTCATTTGGTCTACGAACATGTAACGATGTCTGTGGGAATTTTTTGATAATTTTTTTAGCAACTTTTACGTAATTCCATGTCGCAGAAAGAATGATTTGTTATATGTGCAATAACATTTTTTGCTGGATTGCAAATAGGTTCAGAAGAAGATCTAGATACTTAGATATGTTTTGTAAATTACGGAAATGTTTATTTCATACTTAGTTCTGGCTGGAATGGTTTTTTGTTTTATGATTGGAGCAATCTTTGTCCAGTTTAATTTTTAATGTCGACCGTTCTAATCTGTTCTATACTAATGGTTTGGAGATGTTGACAAAGAGATTTAGATGGTATCAAATAAATGGTTTATTTTGTAGAAAAGTCAAGTGCTACTTAAGTTAGGAAATAATACTTACACACAAATAACTTTACAATACGACTGTAGCCTTGGATTTGACAGAGGTGTACCTATAACAAACCCACATTTCGTCAGTTATGTTTATGCCCATGTAATAGGGGCAAGTCACAAATCCAGAATCCATTCTGCTACTGAGAAATTCCTGATGACAATCCCAAACACGCTTCCCGAACTGGGAATCGAACCCAACACTTTATGCTTACCAGTAGCGCTTGCGACGGAGATAGTCACACAAATGGATCCTACTTCAAACTAGTCATCATCATCTGCCTAGTCTTTTCCCAACTATGTTAGGGTCGGCTTCCAGTCTTACCGGATTCAGCTGAATACCAGTGTTTTACATGGAACGATTGCCTATCTGACCTCTACAACCCAGTTAGTACTGGGTAATACTGACTACTTAAAACCAGTCATAACTATCAGACATTCTTTTTTCATAAATATTTCTCACAACAATAAATCTGATTAACTATTCTCCTCAATCAAGTATCAACTTAACAAAATTGACGACAAACACAAAAATGTAACCAAAATGTAAATAAATGACATGAACCACCCGTAAGGACATTACAACGTAAGATAACTGTACCTGGGTCATCGACCTGAGTTCACTCGTCGACACTATGTATAAACATGTATGTACGACTGTACGTCTGTAGACGTGTCGTGAGTCCCTAATATTGAAGTTGAAGTTGACTATAACGGGGCAAGGATGACAATAGAAGTGTTAAAGGGTTTAAGTAGAGCATATAAGTCGTGCATATTATCACGTTAATTGTTTTGTATTGTAGGTAGGATTAACTGTAAAACTTTTATCAAATTCAACCAACTAATAAAAAAACCTTCATAATTAAACTGTCAGCACACACTGCATGGGAAAGATAGATTGTGTGAAAGTCTGAAAGATGATAGAGATGTATGGAAGAAAAAGTGCTATGGTCCTAAGTCGTTCTGACCCGAAATGAATTGGGATAAGATCAGAAGAAATGATGGGATAGCTCGCCGTCCGTCCGTCTCATGACGGCAGGCCGTGTCGACGGCGCAGGAGTGTTCCACGCGCGCCTCAAAGAGATGTCAGCAACAGGAAGGGGTCCGCAAGGGCCGGTGCCTGCCGGGCTGCGGGACTGGTCGAAAGAGATACCGTGGCCCCGGAACACCAAGGGCGAAGAAGGAACATGGATGGGTTTTAGTCAGTAAAAGTCTGACACTCCCTCCTGCTCCGCCCAGAGCGGGAGGAGTCATTAGATGATTTCCCATCCAAAAAAAAAAAACGTCAGAAGAATTATGATAATGTGGCAGACGCGCGCGACCTGCGCTAATAGGGAATATGCATAAATTTTCTTTTTTTTTATTTCGATACGGAATGTTAAAGTACTATAAAAATAATGACAAAAATCGAAAACAAGACATAAATCGGCCAACCAACACAAAAGTTATAACCATTTAAACTTTTGTTTCTATCTTGCTTGCTTCTAACTTTGTATTTTTATAGATATTTAAAAAAATATTACACTTTGCTATTTCTGATGTTAATACGCTTCGTTTATTGATAAAAAATCAAATCATGCATATACCCTATTTCCTAGACCTCGTGGGAAACTAAATCCTCGGGAAACGAATTAATCTCCTACAGTAGAATCTTCTTGTTACTCATGCACTCCTGGTACAGTTATTTTTGGTCATACTTCGATAGTAGCGGTTCTGCGGTTGCTCATAGAGTAAATCTTATGCCAAAACGAATACTACGAAAAACCACTATGGCTAATTATATGCTTATTGTAGTTATTCAACTACAAGTTTTAAACAAACTGATGATCGTAGAAAAACCGTTGCACTCAAGTACACTAGCCGATAAAATTTATGTCAAGAGGCTTATTTCCAAATATGTGCTCTAACGGTCATAGGCACGCGCGTGCTAAACATGAAAGGTGTTGAAGTGTTCGAAAAAAAATATTGAAAAAAACAAGTGGTGAATAAATTAGCAGATTGTTTCCTGGAAATGGTGGGCATACTTGTTGATATAAAATTTGGTGACTCAGATGATTCCAGTGGTATACCGAAGAGACAGAGAATACTTATAAAAATTTTGATCCCGAACATTTTCTATTTTGACACACGAATGCTACTTGACAAGCGGGCGTGTGATACGAGACAGACCGATTTGTTACTAAGTAGTACTAGTATTGGATTATGATTTTCTTCGTCGTCCGTGTGTCGCTCGTAAATATTTGAATGTCTTTGCCAATAATTGCATCAACTATTTTCCGAACATATATTTTACACCTCGTTGCAGTAGAGACCCCTACTGGGATTCGAACTCAGAATCTACAAGTTGTACGCTGCAGCCGTTACCACTGCGCTCATAGAGAGAAGACCTATAACCCAGCAGTGCGACCATTGCAGTCTGACCATGCTATGTCATGCCTGACCCTAGATATTGCAGATTAAAGAGTATTTGTGAAATAATCACTTGCAGTCAAGACTGCGGAAAAGGTCCCGTCTTTGCTTCCACAAGTAGATGAAGATGTTAGTTTTCATTTAAATATTCGTTCCTTGATCAGTATTTACATGGTTTCGGATATGACAAGACGAGTAGTTTCGTGGATTTCTTAAGGTCTGAAGAGGATTAGATAGTCAACAAGTAGATAGGTGGCAGCATTCAATTGTTCGGTTACACAATCTTAAATAACGAATTATTCTCTGGGGTACAAAAGTAGGATTCAGATATAGCCACTGGCTTTGTTCAGATGCAAGATGACATAATTAAGTATTTATAGGGAACGACGACCTAAAAAAGGCGGCTGGGTAAGGCTTGACGGGAGAGAACAGGGTGACATGGTTCAGTTTGGGAGAGGCATATATCCAGCAATGTACTGCAATAGTTTGTATTGATGACTACTCGTATATATGGATGACGAATAAGTTACAAATTGAAAGTAAGAAAACGAGTAGTAAACTGTAAAATAAGTGCAATTTTGGATTTACTTGTATAAAAGAAATGGTATGCACAATACTATTTACCTGCCCGTTATTACGTAAAATTAACATAAATAAATATTAGGAAATTCTTAACACTCCAGCCAGTGTTTCCCGGTTGCTGTGCTTAACGGTGCTCACAAATAGACAAGTGTTGGTTTTCGCACTTTTATGTACTATGCATAATCCGTGCCTCTGAATATATTTATGCGACCTTATATATTTAGGTAGTACAAAGTACTGTGGTAACCTGTAACGGGACTGCGTTTATTGTCAATTTTGAAGTTTAACTCATTGACGTTATAATTGTATGTAATATTTTTGATGTCGTGTTTTTATGTGGGTGGTATAAATTATATATTTTTCTTTAATGTATTGGAAAAAAGTAACATAAATTGGGTGGTGGACTTATAGTACATTGTAGATGAATACAAAACTAAGAGGTTTTTCATAATAATTTAAAACTTGAATGTTTGTTTTCGTTCGTATGCCGCGATAAAATTATATTTTATTTCGCAATTCTCTGTTTAAGTAACCATTTGGATCAATTATATGGACTTATAGTTAACTAAAAAATGTCGAAGTATTTACAAATAAAAATATTTCCAAGCGAATATCACAAGATTGAAATAAATTCAATTTCAGGATCTTAAAATTATCAATAACTCTTTTAAATATAAATAAATAATAATTGTATAACCTTTTTCAACGGTCATTCGCAATGGCTTTCAATGCATTCATATTAGATTCGATATACGCGCGACGACCTTAAGTTGTACAATTCCATAAGCTGACCTGTTATTGTATCGAATGCCTTTCCAGTGCAAGGTCAGCTTAACCTGGACATGTGTGTCATGTATTCGTTGTCGTGGCGCGAAAAAACGGCTATTTCGATAATGAAGCCATGAATCAAACTGTTCACTTCCTTGTTGAGATATTGTGCTGTTTTTCATATGTATAATAATACGGTTTTTAAAGGTAGTGATGTAGTTTTAATTATGGAAAATTGTTTAATTTTTTTTTCATGAGACAGATCTGTGTTTACATTATCTTTATTTTGATACGTTGGGTGTAGTATATTTAATTGTACCGGAACTTATGAGACTAATTTTATCTTGCATAAACAGAATGCCAGTTCCATGGAACTACTGGGAGAAAAAAATCCCAGTAGTCCCATAATGGAACTAGAGAATGGAACTACTGGGATACGGCAATCATTCTTTGCTTCACCAATAAATACCTTCCTTTTTATTTAAAGTAAGTTAACTCCATTAGCAGATTCCTGGAAGATATCGCTATCAGCGACAAGACCGCAGTTGTAAGAATTAGTAATAATATTGTAAAATGCTGAGTAACAATTTTGAAATACAAGGTGTAAACAGATCCTTCACGAACCCGTCAACCAAGCATTCTGTACATCAAACTAAGTAACTCTACGCAGAAATTATTGCTGGGAACCGCCTTTTTTTGGGGGTGAAAGATTTTTCACCCCATAAAAAAAGGCGGTTCCCAGCAATAATTTCTGCGCAGCAATAATTTTTTGGTAACATACCGTAAAACGTGATTACGTTTTACAATATGTTGCCAGGTATGGAACCAAAAAAATATCGCAATGACGGTGAAAACAAGTGCCTTTCTAAGTATTTTTTCGATTCCAGCTTTCCCCCTAAGGGGGAATATCAGGGGGAATTCTAGACTTTTCTTTTTAGATTCCACTTTTTCCCCTCGGGGGGACTTTTAGGGGGGATTTCAGGAATAAGCCCCCTTCGGCTTTGTGAAGGGTACTTTAACACCCATTATTTTATCAATTTACCCCGACCTTTACGAACGATTTATGTTCGCGTCTATAATAATCTGAAAACTGTAGTATGTACTTATTTTCAGCGATGTAAATATCGATTATGTCACGTTAGATTTTTTTTGCTTTTCAATTGTTTTTAACAAATCAATTCGATATAGTTCACAGTATAGCACATGTTTTACATCAGCATTACAAAATGCAACACTCTTTTATTGTGACATAACACAATATACCTTCACGCCTACAATCTTCGAAGGGTTCAGCAGAAGTGTACACCCACCAGTTTTCATCTTAATTCTTATAAAGTTTGTGAGGATGTTTGATACTCTTTCACGCTTAAAGTACTGAACGGATTTGGATGAATTTTGGGACACTGATAGTTTATAATTTGAATTAACACATTAAATACTTTTTATCGCGGTAGCACAATCCCGTGGGACAGTTACCGAACCCGTTAGATGAATGACGGTATCAGTAACATGTAACTTAAATATTAATGATTGTATCTTATTTATGCAAATGGGCGTAGGTAACAAAGAAATAATTGCTATGTTATGACCATATATTAAGTAATGTAATACGAGTGATACGGGTTTTATACGAGTATGTGATACCTTTTATTGTATGGACATATGTTTTTGGAACTAGTTTATTGTTATGGTCGTGGTTGAATAATTATATATATTATCAGAGCTATTTATGAAATTGATACTTTAGGTAGTAAAGGGAGGTATCGATTACAGAAAAACTAGTTACTTACAGCACAAAGTAGACTGTCCAAAGACTCAAATCTCCAAATTCATCAACCTGTTGAAAGTAAAAGTTATTGTTTTCATTATTCGGGATGACTGGTGTCTAAAATTACATCAGAAAATTGATAAAAAATAGCAGTAATTACTTTTTCTGATATTTTAAAAACTTCTAAACAAACAAACTTGTCTTTTGAAACATGCATTGCTATTATTCTTATGTACCATATAACCTCTTCCAGGATGCTGAAATCAATTCAAGTGCATCATTTATCGAATCAAAACCGAGAAAAGTTAATTAAAGTAATCAAATTAAAATAAAATAAGTATACAAATTAAATAAAGTCTTGAATTTAATTCAATTGTTTGATATTCATCCTACGATCATAAATATGAATGTTAGCGAGGATGTAAGGTTTGTTACTCTTTCACTCAAAAAATACTGAACGGATTTTGATGAAACTTACATTGCAATATAGCTGACACATCAGAGTAATATATTTGCTATAATTTATAAAGATATAATGTAAACAAATAATTTAAACGGCGGAAGCTAGTCAAAAATATAAATCGTTTTCTTGACGACAGACAGAACATGTTCCTCAATGAACCGGTAATTATACCATTCTATGAGATTTCAATAATCACTTTGTAGTTAGTAATCGATTGTATTGTTGAAATGTTTGAGGATAATCTTGATGAGAAGCGAGTAATGGAAAATGTGGAAATTATTAAATTGTTGATGAAACTGTTTAGAAGCAGCAAAAAAGAAGATAATAAGAAAAGAAGTAAATACATGAAATTGGTTGACTGATTAGTTGTTTGTTGGTTGATTGGTTAAATTGTTTGTCTTCCTGTTATTGTCCCATGTTATTTGGGGTCGGCGAAACACGTTTATTTCCTCTATTCTCCCCTGTCAATCGTCACATATAATAAAATAATTATTAGTTCCTAAGATAATGAATGTTCCGCACCACCCCAATTCTTATCGACAAAAATAAGTGGTTACGGCCAATTAAGTGTCCAAACGTGAGGTTTTATAATAGCCCTGAAAAATCGAAATCAAAACATGTCAAGTCACTGATTACATCAGTACCTTACTTTATTCTCATTCTGATTACACTTCACATGATTACAAGATTACGTACGATTACAGAATTCGTGCAATAATAACATACTAAAAGGTCACAACAATTTTATATTAATTTTACAAAATCCAGTTGTATAACAAGCTAATTTTACATTTATTGCATTTACCAGCCAAAGTGACATTCACTGGGAATTCTTTAAAACTTCCGGATTCATTAAAGTTCAATTTTGTTTGTCTGTTTGCTCTCGTGACTGAAAAGTAGGTTAGTGCACGAATATTATTGCGTAATGTACTTTGGTTTACATGAAATCTATTAGGCTATCGCTGAAAAGATTTTGAATGCATTTGTTACTGCTTTGCCTTTCGTTTGTTATCTAAATGGAGTCGCATTGATTGATATCTGTCTCAAAGTTGGCTGATGTCGGCCATTAAAATTTCAACGCAAGTTTTCTTCATTTTAGTACACTGCGACACATAAAACTATACATTTCCAGTACAACATGTCCTCGCTTTGTAAAGATTTCCTGTTCAATGAGAGATCCGCATAAACTAGTTTTGTATAGTTCAATTTGTTGCCGTGCGTACAACGCCGTAAAAGAAGTTGGGACTTTTAGCACGCTTGTAATTCCCGAAGTGTTAGGTAGAGCTGTACCCAATGTACACTCACATTTTGCCAGTAATGTTTAAGTCCCGTGTAGACTTAAAATTAAATGGCGAGCCTATTTCCGTCAACCGGGCACAAATTCAGACGCCATGGCTGCTATTGCGAAAATTCTGATAACGATAATGAAAGTACGTTTGGACTTACTCTGATTATTATTGCCTCTTTTCTCATTGTTATTTTTGATCCGAGAAAATAAAACCGCCAAAATTCACAAAAAAACAAAACTACATAAACACTCCCACAAAATAACTTAAAAAAAATATAAATCTAAACTCCTAAAAAATCTAATCCACATAACTCCGATATACTACACTCACGATTTCAACTACCAGGGCAGCATATCTTAGTAAGTAAGTGTAACGTCTAGTTGCGTGTGCGCACGAAGACGAAAGTTGGCCAGCTAGTGACGTAACCGGGCCCTACTTCCGATCTCCTGACCTTTGCCTTTAGTATTACTTTTAAATGTTAATTGGACAAATGGGATTACAATGTCATTTTTTACGTCAAAAAAGTTTGTATGTTTGGTTAATTTTTTGTTTGGTAATAAAGGAGTTTTAATATTGTTTTTTTTTTTTGGTTCTTTAACTTGGTGATTCGTAGTTTGCAGGCCACTGGCTGGTTTACCCGTTAATATTTAATCTAATATGTACTATAGAATTCAAGCCTCGGAAAGCACGGTAAGCCGTTGGTTCCGGCTATCATTTGTAAATCTTTGACAGTCGTTACAGGTAGTCAGTGGCCCGAAAGTCTGACAACCAGTTTTACCAAGAGGTAGCGTATTACCCAGCACAAACTAGGTTGTGGAGGTCAGATAGGCAGTGGCTCTATGTAAAATACTGGTATTCAGCTGCAAGTGGTAAGACTGGTGAGAAATTATCTATAGTTGTAATCAAATTCACTCAGCTCATCGCAGTTCTCTGTTGGACATGGACCTCCTCAAATCTGCGCCACTACTCCCTGTCCGCCGCGTTCCGTATTCAGTCTGACTCAATCCATACAGACGGAGCCATTATTTTAATAGGAGTACCTAGTATCTGATTTAAATTACACAAAACTGAAAAATTAAATCTTGTATTTCACTCAAAAACACAATTTACTACAAATCTCACATCCAGTGCTCTCATAAGTTTTAAATGTCCCTACAACAACATTTTTTATGACCTAACAGACCCTGGACGAATAATATAAATACTGAAGTGAAAGAATTGCTCCAAGCAAGTTTAAGCGATGTTATCTTACAACTCGAGACTTACTTTACATACTCTATGTCAGCATACTCATAATATGAATATAAACGGCAATGTACGACTGTCTTATATGAATAAGTCACTTTAAAGTACAAAGCCCCGGCGAACTTAAGGTCATTTATGGTAGAACAAGAGGTTTTTTGTTTTACATTTGATTTGCTCTATGGTATTGGTTTGACGTCATTTTGACGTTTGTTTTGATTTAATGATGGGACGTCATTGGTCTTTGTTATAAATAACCAAGATTTGGAATTCATTTTTGGAAATAATATTTGCAGTTATTTTATGACAGTTTTTAGACTAGTTCATGTTTTATTCTAATCCCAATAAATAATGTATTTAAAGCTTTCGCAAACTTGTTTAACGAAAGTAAAATATTGCTCCAACAATTGGCCAGACTATAAAACAATACCAGTTATGAAACTTATGAATCAAAACGATTGAAAAAATAGATTAAACAATAGCGACATGAATTAATTTACGTCCAATTTTTTGAGCGTACTTGTGCAATCGTACGGTTGAGCAGGCAGCGTGGGCATCGCAGATGTGCACAACGATATGTTGCAATTCCAATGCAAGTTATAACAAGTTTGTAGTAAATAACGGTGTTGCGCAACCGGCATTGTATTGCGAATCGCTCGGATTCACACGTCTTGTCACTGTTATTTGTTTTCTTGGTGACAGTTCCGATTCGGTGTTGTCACGTTCGAAATAAACTTAAAAGGTTTTTTTTTTGTATTTTTTCTTATAGTTAACTCTGATCACACTTTGCGTTCATTGATGGATTGCATTGACGTACTTTTTGATAGGTTTACTTTTATTTTGGCAAGGTAATGGAAAAATTTGCAAGCTTTTGTCAAAATAAAAATGTGTTGTTAAATATTTGAGATATTAATTATGTGGTAAACATCTTGCTACATTAGCGATAAAAAATAACGTTAGAAGCTTGTCTCTGAAAAATGGTAAAACTAAACAATTGACCATGAACTTAAATTGCAATTAATTAATTAGTGTTGCAGAGGTGAAAATGTTGCAATAGATAAATTTTTTTAAATCACCACTTGCATTTTTTAAAAGGTCTGCATTGTTGCTATTTGTGGAGTTCATATTAAGAATAGCATAGCTGATTTAGATTGCACATTTCTATGTTTGTATATTATTTTAAATTGATGTAATTAGTAGTTTTCTCCTACCTTATAATATTTAACAACTGACATCAACAAGGTTTTAAACGATTAAGTCTATAGTTCATAATGTTAAAAGCTGAGATTATAATATTTACAATTAACCTCAAGTAACCCGTAGCAAATGTCAGGCCACTGGCTTGTTTCGTCCGAGTCAGACCTCTCGCCTACTATGTCAACACTACTAGGTACTTGTCCGAAGCAACAGTTTGTAATTCGAAGTTCTTTTTTTAATTTGAACCTACAATACGTAGGATACACTTGCTTGATTCGTCAAGCAAGTCCCTCGAACTGAGAGTAATGGTCGCCACGTCAGTGGTTAACTACAATTCCAGAGACAACTTTGTCTGTTGAACGGCAGCAAGTTGCCATCCCACAAAGTTAAAGTATCTCCTGTGCCTTTCATTACATTGCCAAGTTATACAATTTTAGTTTTGTGTAGAGGATGGTAATGCTAATGCACAAAGACATTCAAAAATATTTGTAGACGGGACATGCCAAAGAAAATCGTAAACCAATATTTGCTACCTAGTAACAAATCGTTTTGTATTCGTCTGTCAAAATTGAAAATGATTTAGGAGGATAACATTTTCTCTTTATTATAAGTCTTTTAAATCTGGTAATGCATTTTCAAGTTCACACTCATTTTGCAATTTTTATGGTATCTTTTTGGTCAAGGTTTGGTATGCTAGTCACTTGACAGCATATGAAAGAGCAGCACACCAACGCTTAACGACCACATCGCAAAGCCATCGAATGCAGTCGAGAACTCGAGAGTTCGATTTTGAGTTCAAAATCGCCTAAATGGCATCACCATCGTCATCATTATTGCAAATGTTAACAGACGGTGGTGACCAATAAGCCACCTGCTTGTTTCTATATAAATAAGTACACACGTTTAGATTTTCTTAAATATTTTTGCACAGTAGTAAAAGGAAGTCATAGCAATTATCATTTAAAAAAAAACAAATGCATTTAAATTAATGCCCTCTAGAGAATATCAGACGGATTTGAAAGTTAGGTTTTCACAATGCAGTTTAGTTTATTTTTCTCGACGATTTTAGTTTAGCATAAAATTAGCTTTTTTCATGGTTCAATGTCATTTTTTTATATTAAGTGCATTAAATAGTGGTTATATGCGTATCAAATCGGAAAATAGGCAATTTAAAAGGAGGTATTGTGAAATAAATATTAAGTGTAAAAACGAAACGTTTTTTAAATGTGTTACACAAATCGTTTAACAGAAAAAAAACAATAAAAAATGTTGTTGTCTTTTCCAATTATGAATTATTACTGGCCATTTGAGTTAGTACTTGGCCAGCTAGAGATGTAACATCTGTATTTGACCTATCGATATCCGCGAACGTAGTGGTCAACCTAGCAGTATCCACACTGGATAATCCACCATACAGTAAAAATGATCAGTAGGTAACTGCATACCGATCACCTCGTAATCTAATTATATATGACGCAACAACAACAAACCGTGACGATCGAATCACTGTCCTCCGTAACCGTTACTCAATAACGCGTTACATTTCACCCGCTATTTTACCTGTTACGTGTAACGTTACCGCTTTTTGCCCGACTCTAAAGTGTGCATCACTATTTGGTTTACATAATCGTTAACTGGTTGGTAATAAGCTCTTTTTTCAGTGATACAATAGGATTGTGGTTTGTGGTTACTGGCTTGTACAGACAAGTTTTGTCGTATACGTCTTTGGTATCAATGTGGAACTAATTGGTAAAAGTGGTTGGAAAAGTTGGCAATAGAATTTGCAAAAGTTTTTCTTTTGTTTAAAAAAAAAAATGTTTGGAGAGCCAAGAGACTCGCAAGCATTTCTAACACAAGTTCAAGTATAGTTATCCAGTCAGAACCAACAAAACCAGTGTTTGAAAGCGATTTACAATCTGATATAGCCAGGGTTGCCATATGTCCGAATTTTCCAGGCAAGTAATAAAATAAATAGTTTTTCATAAAATTAACGAGGAATCAACATTATCACTTGTAAATAATTATAATATATATAGTTTTAATTTAATCTTGTTGTGTGTTTTGCAAAAAAACGCAGTATAAATAAATAATGCAATTAATACAATTCGAAATTAAAATAAGTCCTGAATTTTATTTCAATCCCCAGATCTACAGAAGTCTTTTTTGTAGATCTGAGAACCCTTGTTATAGTCTGACCTCTCACTGTGTCGCAACGTGGTCGCAAGCGAGTAGCTCCGGCGACCAGCGGCCGTGGTCGCTCATGATCAAGGAGAAATGACTTTCAATAAATTGAAAGTTAGATCTAAGATGATAGGTTATAAAAGAATTTAGGTTGGTGAGAATGTGAAGATGCTTTTTGAAATATATATTCTATTATTTTTTGAATTATAAATAAGGTAAAATGTATAAATGTAGTTAGAATGTTTTGCAGCAACGGCTGTTACGACCGCAAAACAATGTTGTCGGAGAGGATTATTCTACATTCTTTGTTTATTTATTTGTGCAAATAAACTTCCGATTGTAAGGTCCCGTTACATCCGGCTCGAAGGACCATAAATTTAATGGTCCTTTGAGCCATTTCTGCCACATAACAACATTCTAGCCTGTTGCCATGGCAACACATATCTATTCCCGCCAAAATAAACAAACGACTGACACATAATCACACAAATAAACACAAATACGCTACCATCCGATGCCCAGCACTCCACTCTACTTACATTATGTAACACATCTTCAAGAGAGCGGGTATTCCGTGCAATGAGTCAACTAAGAGAGCCAACAATTGATTCTTATATCATCGTATTTTCAATTTGCAGTGTCAATAGTATATTATTATGAAATATCGGTAGCAAAGACCGTAGAACGAATGTCTAGAAAAAAGGCAAGACGTGAATGGTGAACTTCTTTATTCGAAATTAAAAAAAAATAGATTAGCATAGTGAGTTTTGAGTGACTATTGATTGTGTTAGCAATTGCTACTATATTTACAAAATTAGATTCCCAAAGATTTCAGCAGAGCTGTAAAATGGACTTTCGCGATCCCTGCTTTTATAATGTGTTTTTATCCTAGTGGATTCCTAAAAATGACGAGTTTTAAGTGTGACTGTGACTAAGTCAAGCTGTCCTTGCCATTATAATCACCATTATCAGTTTCCTGCCCTTATGTATTTGGAGGCGGTGCTTCTTCCATACTTCTCTACTCGTCGTTCGCTGTAATTACAAAATGATCTAGAATAAGATTGTCAACTGTTTCGGTTCATATTACTGTTTCGAGACATACGTTGATTTTATTTAGATAAGGCATTGTTGTCTTAGGTTCTGTTTCAGACTACTTATTACTACAGTTACAACTTCTTAAGAAATCTAATCTAGTAATCCAAGGTAATCTATTGTTTAGACCAAATTACATGTTGTAGTTTTTTTTCTGCAACTCGAATTCGAATTTCATCGTCTACACTTGCAAGTATACCTACATTGTATACGAGTAGGTCTTTCAAATTTGTGTGTAGTGTTCTGTCATTCTTTTTTTTTTTTTTAATTTGTGTTGATGATGTAAATAAGTTCCATTGGAGTGTATGTCCAGGATAAATACGCGCTTTGACGTGGAGTTGCGGACACCAGCCATACAATACAATGTGCAGGATAAGTGTCACATAGTTTGCAGACCATCATCATGTTTACTCCTACTTTGGCCTACTTAATGAGGAAGGCTGGTCAAAGCCGATTGTAGATGGCGCGTCCATTGCTTAGGCCCAATCTGACCAATGAGGTCAAACTATTTTGAAATATAAAATTACATTGACAGATTTTCAACCAATGGCGGTGTTTGGTTCATGCGTTGCTAGCGCCATTAGTTCCACCAGTTGCCCACCCCATTCCGAATCTGTATACTCATTTCTCAATATCATACAAAAAGTATCAATATCTAGGTAATTCGCTAAATGCCGCCGCGTAGGCAGGATCGCTAAGAAGTTATGTCAATGTACCAAATAAGTGGATACCGTAACATTGCACACTAGTGAGTAGTGCAATGTTGCCAACTTTCTGGAATGTTTGGTTGCCAGCTCTACTGATGCTGTAAAAAATATTGCTGCTACTTGTTATTTCAATGAAATATAGTATTGTGAAATAATCCGTATCGAGTTTAAACAAGGTCAAAAATTACGTTCGATTACTTTGATAATATAATATACTGTAACAATAAAATGTTATATTAAAAATATTATATATTTAATCAATTCGCATACAAAGAGGCGTTAACTGACGATTTAATGAAAAATAATTCAAATGCGTTGTAACCTACTGAATAAAGTGAAAAGGTAACATAAAAATAAACATGGCCTCTAGAAACGTCACCAGTAGACGATTAAATTTAACATAACGATTACGTCACAAAGGAAAAATCCCTATAACAAGCAAAGTAAACAGTATAACCTCCAAAACATACACAAACAATTTATACTTCCATCTTTCTCTACTACACAAAACTCGTCGATCAGCTGTTCACACACACTCTCACACACAACACAACTCATACACACACAATTACACACACAGTCTTACTTCGCGTGTACGAATCATTTCCTAGAGTGTCGCGCACTATATCTTGTACCTTTTTGCATACTGCCAACACATTGTTCGATTCTATGTCGGGTTTTCTGAGAACAGGGCTGATAGATGGCGTAGAAAGTTAGTGAAGATGTAGATCCTAGTATTTTAACCTATACAGGGTAAACGAACCCTTCACTAAACGGTCAACCAAGCATTCTCTAAATCAAACTAAGTAACTCTACCTACTAACTTTTACTTTCAAAAAATAAAAAAATGCAGTCTATAATCGAGACACTTTCTCAAGACACTTAAAACATAATTATGTATACAACAAAATACTAATGCAGTGCAATCTTACACTGTATTAATAAACACGCTTGATTATATTTTTAAATGCAAACAAGACTTACAAAAGCTAATGTCACCGTTTCTTTAAAACTATCAAAATCATGTTAGGCTAAGTTTCCAGCTTAAGCTGATTTCGCATTCGTTTTCTATACAACAAGACTAGAGGTCATCTTATATTGGAAATTTTACAACTAATATAACTGTGTAACTATACAAGGTGTAATATAATAAACGCACAACTTCTCATATGGTAACTTAGATCATGATACTGAACAACTTTAGTTCTATGACTTGGAACCACACGTGATGATCAAGCAATCGCGTTAATTCTTATAAGAAGTCCAATTTTTTTCGAATTTCAAGTACTTTTAACTTGTTGTACAAAAGTTGTTCAGTATTATTGTTTGAGACACCACACGAGACGTTGTCCGTTTATTATGTTACACCTTGTATAGTCAGTAGTAAAGTACGAGACAAGGTGACCACACACAGGTGAGTAGAGTGGTCAGTTCAAAAGGTTACTAACTGCAAATGTACCAATGCGCCCGCGGTGATGTTGCAACAGAGCATGAGATTTGACCGCTGTGTTGATACTGCTGGCATGTCTGGCATAGTTTGGTTTTGATAGATTGTCTGTTGTTGTATAGGTCAACTTATATTACTACTTGGATCGTAAAATCGATGGTTAAATTAAGTTTGTTTGAGTCATAAAACATGATAATAATGTGTGTGTTTTATGATATTGGTTGGTTAGAAGCAGGTATGTATTCGTAGGGTTGCGCTGTAAGATACTAGAACAACTATCATCAGTATAGCAGTGAGAGCCTATTGGTGTGACCGTGAGACTGCCAAGTCATAGGTCTCGAGTTCGAACCCAAGTCACGCACCTATGATTTTTTGGATGCATATGCGTACTGTATTATTATCACTTGCTTCGGTGAAGGAAAATATCGTGAGGAAACCAGCATGCCTGAGAGATGTTTCTTGATAGCATGTAAAAAGCCAAGAGCCCATGGGTGGCATGAAAACTTTAACCTAACCACACGACAAATAAATAATAATAATCAGTCAAAAGCAGATACCTGCTTGCCACATGCCTCGTTACGTGTTTCTCATATCTCATCAACTGCTTGCTGCCGTTTTACAAAATACCGCCTCGTCGGTCAAGTGGTCGCAATCGCGACTGCTGAGTATAAAGTCCCGGGTCAGGCATATTGTTTTAGAGATTTTCTATCAGAAATTTCTCGGAGCCTAGATTTGTGCCCGCTTGATGACGATATGCTCGCCCCCTATTGCATGGGACTTAAATATAAGTGACGGAATGTGTGTGTACTATTAAGTACACCTCTGCCTAATCCTTTGGGGATCACAGGCGTGATGTTATGTTATGTAGTCACTTTTTACTTGTAACCGCATATCGATTTTAAGAAAGACTGTCGCACAGTCTGTTTTAGAGAGTCTACACTAAAGAAAGATTTTCTGCCCATAAGTAGTAACTTCGTTCACCGCTCTGTACGAGGCATAACTACAAACAAGAGTAATATAGCATTTATCTAAGCAACCGTTTAAATAATAAATACGAGAAATACTTGTCTGTTTGCAGCAGTAATGATAACAACTGTAGCAAATGATCTTGATTTCTGAGGTCTTAGACTCCTGCTGACAGCTCTCTTTGAAAGATTGATCTTAAGTGTACCTAGTCCTGACGTCATTCTAGAGATATAACAATAGTTCACTCACATTTCGCGAGTTATGTTTCAAGTTTTATGTAATAGGGGGCAATCCAATAGCCATCTACCGGGCACAAATACAGACTCCGTGGAAATCCCTGATGGAAGAACCAAATAACACTTTGTCCGACCTGGGAATCGAACCCAGGACCTCATTCTCAGCATTATCGCTTGTGACTATTAGACCAACGAGGCAGTCGGTCTTGAGAAATAGTAGCTATGACAAAATAACATTACTAATATTGTACGGATCCCTCGTCTCGGTTTTAATAAGGACTTGTTAACAACCGATTTCTGAAACGAAAATTAACACAGCTAACAAGTAATTAAGTGAGTGTAAACTGTACTGAATTAATAACAGGCAATCAACTTACGTTTGATTTTGATATTTCGATAATTTTCGAAACTGTATGTGTGTCTCTCTTTTGGGGTTGCTCCAAAATACAGCACTAAATAAGACAATTTTAAAATTTAATTATTTTTTCTTAATTTATGTCTCTTGATTCCTTTTTCTTTTAGAATCGAGATTTACCAGCCAAATATGCTTGACGGTGGTCAATCGCTTACAAGCATAAATATTTAATCATGGACAGAATTTTTAAATAAAATAACTCAGCGAACTAGACTGAATTCAAGGTCTAAAGTGAGAGAGACGATTTCTTTAATAATATTTGTTATTTTAATCTTTCAACCTTTTGCATAACGTTGAGATTTTCACTTAATTTTACTATATTCTTTACTTTACTATGTACTCTATAAATCTAAAAATAGAGTTAATATTCCGTTGAACGAATTTAGTGGGCGATTCTGCAACTTTTTCCTATTTCCCAGTATCTCAAAATTATGATGAAAAATTTGTAGAATTGCGGTTTCCTTGACAATTTTCTGTGGACATAATCGATATTAAAACGTTATAATATAATTTGTTCCGTGCCGAGATTTTCACCGTAACTGTTGCCGGTCGTGATCTATCAGCCACTTCGTAAAACGATTGATATCGGATTCACTGGAAGCGATAGTAAGGTCTTATAAATTCTTACATGATTTTATCTTGAGCGTGCATAAAATCTGTTAGTCATTTTACAGATGATAATTAATTAAATATTGAGAAATAGGAAAATTAACTAAAAGTAAGTAGGGATATTCCATAACTGCAAACGCAGTGACGATGACGTTTGCAATTTGTGACATGTATAAATTTAATTTCCTGAAGCAGTAATGTTTCACCACCTACGATAACCCGTTAACTTACTCGGCAGATAATTTTATACAAATACTGTTCCATTTTTAAATTCATTTGGTAAGTAGTGTAATAGGCCCCTATAGATATTACAAAATTAAGCATAATAATCAAAAAAAATCCACACAAAATACCATTCAAACCATAAAATATATGGGAGAAATCACTACGTGACAAGATCGCTTCCATCGTCCCCGTCTCCGCGTCAGTGCTACTTCCTTGCGGCGCAAACGCAACACGCACACATATACACCGCACGTGTCGATGTACACACACAGATACACCTCGCACGTGTCGAGATACACACGCGGCGCCTGCATGTGTGCGTCTACGTTCACTTTCGATCATTGACTGCAGGTTAATCGCGTCTAGTAATAATACACAACAGTGATCTTATTTTATTATTGTATTATGTTTTGTTGTAAAATTGTTTACTTTCCTTCCGTTGATTGGTTTATTGTTATTTTGTGAGTTGGTTATTGTAAATAGCTGTGTGTTCTTGTGGATAACCGGACGTCCTGTTGTTATCAAGTTTCTATGTAATTTCAGGGTTAAAGATCGTGTACTAGTAATTAAATTAAAACTAAAAAAATACTGTACACTTTTTTGGCCGTTGCATTGGGTAACATGTAGTTTTGTTGATATTATTTTCCGAAGTAATTCAACTAAACTTTAAATAGGTTTTTAAGTTCCAAATCATGTAATACGCTTGTTATACAACAGTAAAGCTGCAGTTATCTAAACAAAAACGATGCTAATCCATAATTACGTTAAACTCTTGTCGAGAAAGTCTGTTGGAAGATAAAACAGTGGCCATTATTCTATTATTATGTATTACAGTTTAATACATAAAAAGTATATATTTTTTATACAGAGTGTAAAAGACCTCATCACGAAGCCGTCAACCAAGCATTCTGTACATCAAACTAAGTAACTTTACGCAAAAATTATTGCTGGGAAACAACTTTTTTTTTTGGTTGAAAAATCATGTTTTGTGATAGAACTCAATGTAACGCACTCAAAACATTGTGATGATGGATAGATTGAATAGTACGGGGGTTGTGGAGGTGTTTAAAGTAAAAATCTTACATTAAAAACTTGTATTTAAAAGAAAACTTGTCAAAATGTTGGAACTTTGACCCCCAATATCTCCGTAACTAGAAGGTTCCCAGGTATGGTGTAGAACAAAAAAATGATCGCAATGACGGGGAGAACAAGTGCCTTTCGGCTTTGTTAAGAGGTGTTTTACACCCTTTATAAAACAAACCACTTATGTTATTTTTTTCTCTTTTTACAGGTAAGTGACTGGAGAGACAAAGATTTGATTGTCAAGCAGCAAATTGGCGACTGAAAAACAAAAGAGTAACGATTCCGAAATTTGAAGGTTTGAATCAGTTAGAAGTAGTTGAACTTAGTTTTAAAGGTTAACATGAGTATTAGTATCTGTTGCAACTGTCCAGTGAGGCTTGTAAATGGCTTTTCGTTATTTGTATCATTATAATTGTTTGTATTCTTAGCTGTAAGCCACCCAAATACAATAATATAATAAAAAATAAAAATAATAAAATAATTATCTTATGGGTGGATTTGATAAAAACACGTTATAAAATCAAGACTCCTAAAAAATATTTACAAACTACAAATAGATATTAAATAATAATGAAAACCTGTACAAGTATGAAAATGATAAAAGAATTACAGGGCGTCAAAAAATTCGTCCACATCACTGTCAATAGAAAAAGTGCCCAGAAGGCTGGTAGCATTGCCAAGTTGGATAGAAATGCTGATTCTTTGGCCAAAAAAAGGGCCAGCCTCTTTTAAATGTTTTCCGAATAACCAAGTATTGGCGACTTTGAAGAAAAAACTAGAGCAAGCTGATCTCCTTCATAAAAACTTTGCAAAAAGGCAGGAAGAACTCTTATTAATATAATAATTTGGATGTTTTGTATAACTAATAGTTCGCTTTCAGATAGAATTTATCAATCTACCAGATACATAATAGGTTATAGTTGAAGTTTATAGACAAAAAAGACTTTTTTATATTAAATGGGTCTACTCGTGGCCGCAATCTTGTCCTGTGGACAGATATGAGGTCGACGATGGAACGAGCTAACCCAAGAAGTATTCTAACTAGCGACTATGATAAAACTAAACTTCTAATGTAGGTACCCTTGACCAAACTGATAAGCGCAGCCTCCGTACCACACTCTGGCAGCCTTGTGATCCGAAGTGGGCGGGGCACACACATACATAATCACTTTTATCTCGTCTTAATAACCGTGGGCCAGATTGTAAGATGGTTCTGCTTGATTTATGACTGGCATGTTGAACTTTTGCTTGAAAGATGAAGTAACATGTGCTCAGGCGTTTTTTTTTTGTTGGAAAATTGATTTGGTAATTGGTACCCTGACTTATTTACTTTACAAAAATTCTGCATTCAATTTAGATCGTACTTCATGTTCGCCCTGTGCAATTTCTGTAGAGTTTGTAGGATACTCATATTAGTAGGATTACTTCACTATTAGTATCCGATTATGTTAGCAATTTCAAGAGTTTTTTTTTTGTACGGAACCCTATTCCTTTTTAAACATTAAGTCTAGCCAGTTGCTCCTTATAACATTAGCTATCTGCCAGTAAAAGTCGCGTCAAAATCGGTCCAGCCGTTTCGGAGATTAGCCGAAACAAACAGACAGACAATTTTTTTTAAGTTATTTTTTGTAATTTTCAAACAGACACTTCAATTTTATTTATTTGTATAGATTACGTTAATTAAACTTTAATTGACAACATAACAATAATGTCCAGCTAACGTTTATTGGGTTGGAGTGCAGAGAATTTGTTTTTTTTTTGCCAGTCTAGGTCAAGGTACATTAACATTCTTCAACTTACCACATAAAAAGTTATAAATAATTTATAAATATGAATATGTAATATTTATCTAGAGTAGATAACACAATAATTGCTATCTTACTTAGTTAATTGCTGTCTACAAAGTCGGTTTTTTTAAATTATTTTAAGAATTTAATCCTAGCCTTGTACCTTGTATCATTTATGTTACTACCTGTCATTGCTATAAAAACCCATGTTTTATTACCAGTACCTACATTTTAAATTTAAATATGTTATGTATTTAGAACAGCATTATTTATGTTAGGTATGTATGTGTTATACATTTTTCTGTTCTAAATTTAGTGTCAGGAAATGCTATTTATTTATATCTGCTTACGTTTTCTGAAAGGTATAAATAAGATTCAAACATAATAGGGTAGTTGACACACCAATCAATTGACATACTTTTTAAGAGCTGTCAAAACGCGGTTCTCTCATAGATTTTGTATGGCAATAGCACGCTGTGACGTCACTCTTTGGTCAACTCAATGACTCAACTATATATTTATTGATTTCAAAGGAACTAAAAATCCAATTTGGCAATTAATTGAAAATAAATCGGGTTTTCAGACCTAAAATAGAATCTTTTTTTTATGAGATTGGATTCTTTTATGATGTCATCTACCCTATTGGTGAAGTGTGGGTGATTTGTTTTTAGGTAAACCTCTGCCTAACACTTAGGGGATGACAGGTGTGTAACGAAAAGATTACTGAAGCGCATAATTTGTCTTGTTTAAGGCGCCTCCCCGAGCAAATGACCTTGAACGAGCAGTTTTTTGGAGCCTACTCCTCTTTATCCAAAAGAAATACCAACTAATAAAAAATACATTAAATTACTACATATTCTTGACTCCAAAATTGTCGATTTTTTTTTAAGTAGCTTAATGTTTAATAAATCCCCTCACAACGAAACCACAGAAATGAGAAATAATGATTTCTATAATGCTACTCCTCGTAAAGTAACCATTATTTTGATTTGCTACTTATACTAATGGATAGACAATTTAATAATGAACATAATTGTCGTTTTATTTTTTCCAAAAGACGTAAATTTGATTTTATAAAAAATAAAAACCACTAATTTCGCACTATTCGGCCTGCAGTGACTGACGTAACAATCACTTTGTAGTGCAAGCTGATTAGAACTTTATTCTAACAGTATTTCAAACGAAGTTTGTACCACCACAAATAGAGTTGCTAATTTTAACCGCCTTAACTGTCTGTAATCTTTTCATTTCAATGGAGGTATCCATTGAAATGAAAAGATTTCCGGATTAACAACCACCCTTCATTTACTTTAACAAACAATGGTATTACTGTGTAAACTTAACCAATATTCTTAATTTTAACTCTCATAACAATACACGAATACTATGGCATTTCCTCCATAACATTCACGGAGAATGCAACTAAAATATGAAACACACACTTACACAAGCAAAATTAAACCTTAAATCTATCCTTTACAAAATTGATATTTAATTAACAGTGTATTCATTGATATTTATTAGTAAATAAAGCCATACAATAGTGTTACCATGAGGCACATTGTTACAAAATGGAGAACAATAGTTGCTTGCGTGTGTACTATCTGAACTACGTATGTCCATGATCTCGGTAGGTGTACATAGGAATTTATAGCAAGCGTTGTAGAATCGAGAACAAATAATAACTAGACACTTCACATTAAGAACACAACAACCTTACCTAAAAGAAGATATAGCTCTCTTTGTCTTATAATATAAATAAAAAAGAGGCAGCAGAAATTGACAGCTGTCAAAATTAAGGCAATGAAGTTCGTATGTTTTTTAACTATGTACATACATAATATCCATATGTCTATGATGATAAATGTTTTCTAAGGTGCTTAGACAATCTAGGAAACTAATAATAGTAATAGTATGTTCATTCGGACAAACTAGCGAAGATTTCCAAAGATTCTATTTATTTTTATTTATTTATTTATCTCATTTTTATGTTTACATACGTACACGAAGATGGTTGCCCTAAAAAGTCACTTTTACCTCAGAAAGCCAACCTTCAACATGTAAAGTTTTATCTCGTTTTAATTATACGATTGGTGGTTAATACTTTCATCAATCACTAAGTTACTTAAGGGGCTCCCCCATGGCACAGTAGTGCCCACTTTAGTAAAAAAATCAGAACTCGTTAAATATATAAATGCTTTAGAGTTCTAGATTATTGACGTCTATTTAATTCATTAAAATATACTTCACTGTAGTTACAGTTAGAAAAATTGCTAAAAACGGCCGTTTTTTTCCATTTAGTATCTGTAACGACAGCGAGCTATGTTTCAATGAGTTAAGCAGACGTAAATAATTTAGAAGACCAAATGATTGATTTTGTCAATCAGATTTTATATTAATTGTGTATTTAAAGAGTTCTGATTTTTTTACTAAAGTGGCGCTAGTGTGCCATGGGGGAGCCCCTTAAGGCAAGACAATTGTGCAGGAAACATAGTATGGCCGGGGTCTTATAAAAAAAATCTAGACCTTAACTTATCTTGCATCTTGGTTATTTTAAACCAATATTTAACATGCTGGTACAAAATTGCGCATCAAAAATAACAAGCACCTTTGGCATTTTAAATAACGGTTACCATTTTCTCATAAACATCATCAATTCATCACTCGCTGTGCCTCCACGCCTGCCAAACCAAGATTTAATTACTTACTCTTACGAAACTAACTTCCTTATATTCTTCATCTCATAATATCCTATATGTTAGTTTATTTTGCTCTCCGAATCCGGAAGAAATAACGTCGGAAAGAAGATTTCCTATTAATTTTCCGGAACAGGCTGTGTAATAGTTTTATAATGTCTGGTAGTCCCCAGATTGCGTGGCAAGCTGCCTTTCTTCTTTCACTATCCGTAGCAATAGGAACATGCACTAACATATTAGACTAATACTTCAATCCTACTTATCTGTGCAGACGAGAAAACACAGAACTAGAATAAATGTGCCAAATTTGACATATTTGCTGACTGCGTTCAGTTTCCTTAACAAAATTCGTCCTTAGGTGCAACCGCTGATAGTGGTGGACTGGTGGTTGACCATTTTCAATTAAACGTGGCAAAGGTACCGAAACGATCATAGTCAGTAGAAGCGTAGTGATAATCTTTAAAAAATTTATAGAAATAGTCAATGTCAATGTAAAATTTAAAACGTTACCTAAACACGGATCTAAACTCGGCCATAATGCAATTCATGGTTAAAGTCTACTACACCATTTCAGGGTGTTTCAAACTTGCTTTTATCTTAAGTTAGAGTTGGAGTTTCTTGCCCGTTCTTCTCCATAGAGATCTACGCTAGGGAATGGGCAACTACAGTACTTTCACAATTTTTAGGTCTAATGACTGGGACTAGCTACATTTAATTTTCATCTTTGTTTCGACTATTCAAAAGTGCCTGTAACTGGCCTACTTGGACTTTGATTTTGGTTATTTAAAACTTTATTATATATTCAGGTTTCAGGCAGTTCGCTTTGATAGTCTAATAAGAAAATCATTAGAAAAAATATACACAACTTAGTTCGATACAGATTTATGAATTCAGAATCGGTTGCTTGTCGTGTATTGACAACATAATTTCATACAGGATCTGTGTGAGTCAGTCTGCTTTAATATGGCTTAAATAGAGGCTGTAAATTCAATATCAATAGAATAATCACCTAGGTACTAAATTTATTAGCGACAGTAGTGAGTAGTAGTAATAAATATCCAATGTATTGGTAGAAATATCAAATGACTGTATCTCTTACACATAATTTGTACGAATGATTGCTGGAGAAAGAAAATGAACGACGCAAATGTCCATTATGTAAAAGCAACATTTAATTAAATCTTTGACTTCAAATTGGGTCACATCCTGTCTTAAAAATACTCTGTCAACACTATAAAATGATAAAACCCGCTAATTTCGTGCAACAAAAATGACAGTGTTGACCAGATATCATCTGACAGTTGCAACAAAATGGCGGTGTCACAACACTATTTCCTTCGCGCACGGTGACTTCCTAATGTCCCAACTGTAGTGAGCAAGTAGGTGACGGACAACGTATGTAATTGAATGGTTATTATATTGTACTTGTGTTATGTATGTACTTAAGTAGTTAGTTATACGACGTTTATATGAATCCTATGGAATTAGCTTCCTTTGCCTCGAAAAGAAACTGTTTTGTCTTTGGTAAACTTTTGTAGGTCACAAAATAAGTATGTAAAACGAGGTACTTCCGATTACAGTGTTATTTTATACGGCCAGTCTCTTTTAAGGGTCAAGTTTGATCATCAGCTTATTCAGTGCACGTTGACAATTTCAGACCATTGAGTCTATGTTTCCTTATGATGATTTCCTTCACCAAGTCCATCTCTCTGTTTTAATGTGCCTTTCAAGTTCGGTCTGGGTTGCATGTGAGACGTATATGACGCCATTGGGCTTTTTAAAATGTTCCCTACAAAAGTCATTTTTATTCCTGAGTCATATTATGACACTGACAGAAACTGACCTGCAAGTTGCAAAAAACGTAAGAAAACTTGAATTTCGCGGGCTACCCTGACGCTTTCCCCTTGAGGAATTAGTTTCTGACTTCGACAGTTTCGCATCGGTCCACGTTATAACATTAACTAATTACCAATGCAGTTCTGCTTCCTTTATCATATCATCCAAGCTGTATTTCCCATATATATCTGAATAACTCCGTCGAATAGCACCCTTATAGCGGGCAATGAATTAAGTTTAAGCACATTTACATACCGTGGTTACGCAGCGCTTACGTCGCCGTCTGAAACCTGTTGGTAAAGAAGCGTCTGTGTACACTGAGGTGTAACTATTTTGATGATTATTGACTTCTGTGAAATACATATTATAAACATAGTACATCACGCCTGTAATCCCCGAAGGATTAGGCAGATGTGTATACCTAACAGTACGTAAACCCAAATTTCGCCAGTTATGTTTAAGTCTCATGTAATAGGGGGCGAGCCTATTGAAATCAACCGGGCACAAATCCAGTCTCCGTGGCTGCTACTGAGAAATTACTGATGGAAAAACCCAATAACAATTTGCCTGACCCTGGAATCGAACCCAGGACCTCATGTTCAGCAGTCGAGATTACAACCACTATACCAACGAGGCAGTCTAATAAGTTTCTGTGAAAAACGTTACCTATGAGGAAACCGGCATGTTGTAGAACGAATAAATCAAAAACGTGTGATGTCCACCAGGCTCACATGGTGGTTTATGCCCACTTCCTCTAACGTAGACAGAGGCACAGTAAAAAAATAAGCAGTGGTGTGACTCGGACGTGTCTTTGAATTCAATGCCTACTATCGATCAGAGGGCTAGGGTTGCTACTATCGGGTATACTGTGTGCTTGCGCGACTTAGCCTGTTCGCACCTTGAATTATCCTCACGGGCGGCGGAAGGGGCGCTCGTTTAATTACGTCAGCGTTTCGGGCGTTTCTTCGAAGTCAACCTACTGCTTTTAATTTTACTGTAACGGAGGTCAACGTCATAGGCTAAAAACATAAAAAAACGGGTCTTGTAAATGTTACAAGACCCGTTGTTGTACAAGTTGTGTGCTTCTTTTTAAAGTAATATAAGTATTTTTACAATGACCATAGCAAACGTTTGGGTTTACCCATTCATAGCCGTCAACTATAGAAGCAGTTCAGTCTGCAAGTGCTTGAAGAAATATTTATTTTAACTTACCTAACTTGACATAGCATTTAACCATCTTCATATCCACACAAGTAAATGGAACTCCGAACGTTACGCTTCAGTGCGCAGCGGTCCTAAATCTCAGTAATTTAGAGCAGAACCATTATAGCAATAACTTGTCTAAATAACTAAGTGACATTGATCGCTACCGGCCGACTATACTCATGTTGTTGGTGTACCGAGATTTATGTAAGATCATAATATTTTACACCATAAGTTACTAGGTGGATAATGAGACAATGTTCCTCTCTTTTGGACAGGAATATTTTCTGAACAAGTAAAGACAAGTGTACTAAGACTGCCTCGCTGGTCTAGTGGTCTTAAGTGCGACTGTTGAGCAGGTCCGATTTCGATTTCCGGGTCGGGCAAATTGTTATTGGGTTTTACCATCTGGATCTGTGCCCGGTTTCTGGCGGTAGACTCGTCCCCTAATTCCCTTATTTATTACATGGTACTAAAACATAATCGTTAGAATGCGGATGAACCAGATATACTACACCTCTACCAGACACTTCAGGAATGACATTTGTGATATTATTTACACCTCCCATCATCGTCATCATTTCAGCCGAAAGACGTCCACTGCTGGACATAGGCCTCCCCCAAATGTCGCAACACTGACCGGTCCCGTGCGACTCGCTTCCAGTGGGTTCCCGCAACCATCACCAGGTCATCGGTCCACTTAGTGGGAGGCCTTCCAACGCAACGTCTTCCGGTTCGCGGTCGCCACTCCACAACTTTTCGGCCCCATCGGCCATCCGTTCTACGAGCAATGTGCCCTGTCCACTGCCACTTAAGTTTGGCAATTCTTCGGGTTACCTCGGTATCCTTGGTTTTCTTGCGGGTGTCTACACCTCCCATAGGATGCTTTTAATTCTAATGAGAATCCATTTTAAAGTGTTTAGAGCTTTTGTAGTTTTTAGCTCCGACTTCTGAAAATGATTAAATGGCCGTCAGACTTCCCACTTAAAATGTAATCTAAGTATCTATTTTTCTGACCTAGTTAGATTCTATGAACGAGATGATCTTGTATCTTATCTATGATCTACAAAAAAAACATCACATTAGCATTAAGGAGGTCAAAGTTAAAAACTTTTGTAGACGACGCCTGTGTGGGCGGATCAGAAGAGGCCTCGACCTTGCTTGAGTTCATAATAAACCCTGTTTAATGTCCTTTTGATATAAATGTCATACTACCCACTACTCATCGCCAGCTTAAGTTGACCTGCGTATAGTGGTGGCTAAGTAAGTAGAAACAGTTGACTTGTAGGTAGGTCCCAACCCAGTAGGTAGCTTTATTTTGTGTGAACTATTCATCAACAATACTCTCAAACTGGCAAAGGAAAATATCGTAAGGAAACCGGCATTTCCTAGAATCAAAGATTCAAAAACATGTGGCATCTACCAACACGCGGGCGGCTTGGTTGATGCCGGCGTAGGTACTTCATCTCCACAAAAAGTAGTCATGCGACAGCTGGGGCTGTGGAAACATTTTAGGGTGATGATAAGCAGACCTTGCTTGATTTGACGGCACCGTTGGCGCAGTGGCGGAGCGACTGGCTGCTGCGCTGCGTGTCGTGGTTAGATTCCCGCACGGAACAAATATTTGTATGGTCTTCCCACAGGTAGTTGTTCCGGCCTTGTAAACGCACCCACGATACACGAGCAATTACTAGTATGGGGAAACGTGAAAATGACGACGGTGATTGTCAACATGGCGAAGAACCAATTGTCAATATATCCAGTGTGCCATGCTTATGGGCTGGTCACTTAATCAGCGATTTTAACCGCAGGCCTAATTACTGGCAGTTCAATAACCAAAAGAAAAACGAACTCCCTCCTTCAACCTATTAATCTTTCGCCTCTTAAGAGCGGCCAACCCGCCATACTTTTCGCGAGAATTTTGACAAACGCTCGTGCGTGATTATGAAGTTGTTACACATATATCTTTAATTTTTTTGAACTGATAGGTATCTTGTGCACTATAACTAGGCTTCCATTGAAGCAAAAAATAAAAAATTGTAGGAACAAATTCAGTATAAGTCTCCAAAAATTGCTGATTTTCTCAATTTTTACCTCAACTTTGACCATCCATAATGTACTCATAAATTATAAAACTAAAGAAAATAGCCTGATAGAAGCCTTGCAAATATAGTGGAGATTTTAAGTAACAAATATTTATTTCATAAACTTGTAAGACTTATTCAAAAACACGTATTTCCTGGAACAAGTTTTATAAATTTTCGAACACTATTTTTCGTTCAATGTCCTCGCGTTAGTCGGTATTAGGTGAGCGGGTGACGAGTAGTGCGGGGTCGGGGCTAGGTAAGACAGGGCAGTTGAAAAAATATCGCCGCGATGGCTCTGGATGTTTCATCCAGAGCCATCGCATCTATCGTCAACGCGAGCATGGTCGAAAAGCTTGTTGTTTCCAACAAGCTTTTCGACCATGCTCGCGTTGACGATAGACGCGCCGGGAAGGGCCCTCTTAAAGGCTAGGTACTTGTAGGTACAGGCCGCCTCATTCAGCGTACGCGCATACATTGCCTGTTCACAATGCGTATGGCCCACGCTTGGCTTTAACTCCTTAGCATACATTACTGATTCTAACGCTGGGGTGAGTGTGGTCTGTTTTGTACTTGAGAGTAAACTGTTATCATAGTTGGTGCCAGTTAAGATGAGAATAGCGTTCATAGACCCACCTACATTTATTAAACTTCTTAATTTTGAAAACCAAAAATAACAACAATCTTCAACATTTTTTGTAATGAAAAACAATACATGGTTTATTTGTTTTGGTTCGTACGAAGAGATATTAGGGAAAGGGCAATGACCGCTATTCTCATCTTCACTGGCACCAACTATAGGGTTTTTTGTACATATAAAGTATTTATTTATTTTAATGGAGCAAATCCTTCATAGGACACACTCAGGTAGAACGTAAACTGCGCTTGTAAAAAATATTTAGTGGAATTAGATAAACAGAGATTTACTGAGTCGTCTTTGCCGCACTGGTCTCCGCCTCATTGAAGAAGTAAACTGTGCCTAACCCTTAACACAATTTTGTATTATTTGACGTCTGATCATTATTGATGAATGTGCCTTGTTAGTAATGCTCTTCTAAAATATTTGAATGGATTTTTTTGCCGTAATTTCTGCTCTATTTTTATTTAAAATTGAGTTACTGGCCAGTTCAATGTAGCAGCATCAAAGAATAAAAAAAATACACGAAAGCATGTATTCTAAGTTGCCAAATAGGATGCGACCAATCGTGTGTAGATGTAGAGGCGACACTGTGTGTGACAATAAAACATTCAGACGCGCGTCGTCAGGCACTTTCCAAACACACAAGTGAGTAACACTGAGCCAAACAATTACTTACCTATATATTTTATTATAATGTCAAGAGGTTCTGTACTGTATGTAAATAGAGGAGTTTGCTCTAGAGAACAGTTGTGTTGGTGGAAGTAATGGTAAAGTTGGTAGAGTTCTTACGGAACCTTGATTACTGCAATGTCAAATAGAGGCTGACAATGTGTCATAGATGATCTCAGATACTGGACCAACGGGTTTCAAAGCTCTTGAGGTTTTCTTCTTAATGGTTTGCCAATTTTGTGTGAGATGTTATTTTGGTTGGTTGGTACGGTCGAACAAGCTATTTGGTTTACAGTTTAACAAACAAATTACATTGTAAAATGTATACCAAATAGCTTGTTCGACCGTACATGAAATTAAACCGCACCAGCTATTCAATTGATGTAGAATGGGTGAAGCGCTTCGCCAAGAATGCCTCTTAGATTAAGATTATCTAAAGGGGTAGATAATGTTAACCCCTTAGCCCATAAAGACCTAGAATATATCAATTTGTGTCATTCATGTCCAATATTGTGATGAGGAGGGACGAATCGCATAAGACTAAAAGAGTGATGAATATAAATGTTGATGAATTGAGAGGGAGAGGAAGACCAAGGAAACGATGGATGGATTGTGTGCGGAATAAAATTAAATAAAAAAGGTGCACATGATTGCAGGACGGTTGACAGGGGAGAATGGAAGAAAAAAACATGCGCCAACCCCAAGTAACATGGGATAAGGGCAGAAAGATGATGAATTTGTGTCATTCTCTTTGTGTTGCTTAACAAAATCAGCTGTTAAACCCCGCTCATTATCTAAAACTCTCATCACATAAAACAATTATTACACACCCACCAACCAAAACCACGGAACTGCTCAGTTTACAATGTGAGACGTTTTAACGACGCTTTGTGATACTAGTTAGGTAATACAAGCGTAACATATCACTTCTAGTTTCATCTTATGCCCATTTTATACACTCAAGGCGAGAACTAAAGGAATGCCTAAACAAAAGTGTGCTGTTGAATTTTCTTATCTCGGTTCACCGTTGAAAGTTGAAATTCCAACACTGCAATTCTTTCTAGGCATTATTGTTGGTGGTAGTGAAAATGGGCATTAATGTTGCCATCTAGAGGTTCTCATAGACGCAACAATTATGTGTTGATGGCTTCATTTGGTCGTGGTTAATTTGAGGCGTGTTAATTAGGCATGGTTTTAAATAGTCTAGATTTGGTTTGTCTCTACCCACAATTGAGCAAGAAAGCTAAAAAACTTTGCGAATAATGTAGAATTTCTTTCTACCTGTCTCGTTAGTCTTGTGGTCGCATGCACTACTGCAGTGCTTGAGGGCTGAGTTCGGTTTCCAGGACGGGTAGTAATTTTTTGGGGTTTCTAGAGTGGATTTATGCCCGGTTGCTTGCAACCCAGTTAGTGCTGGGTAATACAAAACCCCTTGGTAAGACTGGTTGTCAGACTTTCAGGCCACTGGCTACCTGTAACGACTGTCAAAGATTTACAATGAAAGCCGGGACCAACGGCTTAACGTTTTATACACCACTAATTTTAAATTAGTATAAAAAAAAACGGGGCTCTATCCGTACCCTTTACAAATCATATTTATGTAGTTAAAAGTAAAAAAAACTAAATCCCAAAATTGTCTACGAAAATGTATCATGACTGAATCAATCATTCATCAATCACTACTAGAAAATGCCCACGCGAACGCGAGAGTGAGAGAAAACGATTATGAATACTATTATGAATGTTCTGTACAATATTTCCATAAATTCAGTGACATTAGGGGATATAAACAAACACTAATAACTTAGCTGTTTATCAGGTATTGAGACTTTAGATAATAATAAAAAGACCTTCTTTAACAAACCCTAGAGTTTGTATTAATTAAAAATTAGTGGTGTATGGAACTTGTTAGTATGTTATATACGTACGTCTGCTTAACCCAGTAATAACTGATGATGGCAGTTGTTATGTAAAGTGAAAATCAAAAAAGACCCACTCAATCATGTCCAGGTGGCCTACCATGACGTCTTAAAGCAGGATCGTTTTAATCTTGTTCCAGTGTGGGTAAGAGACGGAGCTATAGAGGACGTCTAGCGCCATCTCTTTCCCATACTAGAACAAGATTAAAACGATCCTGCTTTAAGACGTCATGGTAGGCCACCTGTGCTATTTAAAGTAATAACTATCAATGCTGTATTTAAAAGGCTGCATGGTTTCATACTTCACCGAGTACATAATTATACTCCTCGAACTACGCAAGGTTGCCTTAACGCGAATTTATAAAATTATGTGACGCTAATGTCTATAACAGGCCTATTTTTTTTATGGAATACTGTACATGGTACCTTCGACATAACATTGGCAGTCATCAGGGTCGAGTAGGTAATTGCTAAAGCATTTTGCTTGTCTATGTGAGGATTAACAAAACAGCTTATTCTGAAGGCAGGAAGGTGCAAGGTCAGTGCAATTGTTTTGCGTTTAAGGATTAAAAGCTTTTTGATAATTCTGAGCTTATAGGTGTCTATCTACATATACTCGTAGGTAGATATCTTAACAGCCTGAATAAATCTGGAATTCGGACAAATACCGCTGGCAGAGAAATTCGTTTGTATTTAAACTGTAATTTCAATTTATCGATTTTATCAGTAAATATACTCCTCTTTGGTTTACTCTAAAACGGAAAACACGTGTTTTATTCACCACGAGCCCTCTCTCTCAATAGGTATGATGACAGTATCATCGTATTTTTTGTTTTTATAAATCAATGAATATTGACAAAGATAAAACGCATCAAAACTCGGGAGTGGGGGCTCGTGACGTCAGAACTAGCTAAAAATTATTCCTAGGCGTGACGTATTGAGAATTTTAAAAGCGTCATATCTTCGTCAAATTTGATTTACGTAACAAAAGAAAGAACACGGGTCAAATATTTTCTGTTAATCTAACTGACGGACTAATTAATTTTTTTTTGTCGTCTCGCCTATTCACCAGCCTCACCCACAGCTGTATACAACTTCGTACACTAGTATGTAGGTACGCTATATTAGATTTAAATTCTAATTCCGGGCAGCTACTGAGATATTCATAAGGGGACCATCAACAACAATCAGTATTAGTAAACATGACTTCGAACGAGACATATACAATTCAATAAAGTCACGCAGAAAATCTTTCGTTACTGAATCTAGACTACTGGGTCAATACGTAAACTTTATACGAACAATCTCACGAGCACTCGATGACGTGACATGACGTTATGTAAATTTTTACTATATCTACTTACTTTTTACACAAAAACTACGTATCTACTTACTTTTTACACAAAAACTACGTATCTACTTACTTTTTACACAAATATGAATACAGTGCGAGATCAGATCTGATGTTATGTCTTGTACACATGCGATACTAACAAGCAACAGACATTGCACAATGAGCCGACGACGTGTGACATTCAGTTGCTTGGATTTTAGAAGAACGTGTAAATTGTAACTACTTCAATTCTGGCGCTAAGTTTTCTGTTTCTTTCCGTTCAAGAATTTAAATTTGATTTTAAAATATAATAAAATAGGAGAACAGTGGTTGCCCAGCAGTGCAAGTACGTAGCACTCGATTCGATACGATTCGATAAATCTGACAGTTATTCTCGATAAAATGAGTTTTAAACCAATCGAAAAGTCGGATTTATCGAATCGTATCGATTCGATCGTTATCGATTGCTACGTACTTGCAGTGCAGTAGTGTTGGCTCCGACTTTGTTGTCTTAGGTGATAGGTTCGAACACAAGCAGGCACTTTACTTTCAGTATTTTTTTCATATTTCCTAATTTCAAATCGGTGAAGGAAAACATCGTGAGGAAACCAATTTGTCTGTTACCAAAAAGTCGAATAGGTACATGTGACATCCACCGGCCACTGGACCCGTGAAGTGGATTATGATTTATGGCCCACACACTCACGGAGAGATGGCCTGTATCCCAGCAGTGGGAACGTTATAGTATGACGTTCAATATATATACAAAAATTATTAATATAGACAAAAATTTCGAATTTAAACTAGTCACATCTTTCAGCGAACAAAAGGTGTATTTCGCTTAGTCTCTATATTGACTTTTTACATATGACAAAATCTGACGTGAGACGTCATCCACCGATGCTGTAACCATGTCTCGCGATCATGTTACAGTTACAGCACAATTTTACTGAGTATTCACTTACCGTCGGTTAACGCTGATAGGAAGCCATGACAATAAAATTAAACGAAGGTCGCGCTACCTGCCAAGTTAAGGCCAAGCAGGTTTCTTGTATTTCTGTATGCCATTCTTCCAGGTATTGTAAGTCCTTCATCCAGGTGTTGCCTGCGCCCACAGGCTGCGCCTTTAGCGTCAGTCCAACTCGCTTTTGGACGACCCTTTAGCCAAACCCGGTCAAAGCTGTACTCCACATTTGCGTCTACGCAAAAATACACGATGTCACAGAGATCTACATTGAAGTTAGAACTACATAAACTGTTAGATCGAAAAGCATGTAAGCATTTCTTTTTATTAAATTCTACTGACCCTCAATTCAGTGACATTAGCCTAGATTAAAAAAAAAAAAACAGTTTGTAAGAACAGAACTTGTTTTAAAATTAAGATTTGTATCAAATCGATTGTACATGTTATTGGTTTTGTAAGCATGTCAATTCGTTTGGACCTCATAAAGTTAACATTTAATTTTCTTTTTACTGTTGTATAACTGTACGTTTAAATACGGTACCATTCGGGAAACATACTTTTTCAAAACATAACATAACGTTACACGTTAAGCCTTTGGTCCCGGCTGTTATTTGTAGATCTTTGACAGTCATTGCAGGTAATCAGTGGCCTGTAAGTCTGACAACCAGTCATACAAAGGTTAAGGGCTATATATCCCTCAAATGGCTTAGCATGATCCTCCGTTACTCCTAAAATACTGCAGCATTAATATTGAAATAAATATATGGTAAAGTTGAGGATTAATACTTAGTCATGTGTGACAAAAACACGATTCCATAAACTTTTCTCCATAGAAAAAAAAACCAAAGTTACCTCCAAATCGAACAATAAACCGCTGGTATTCAAAAAGTACTTGCTCTTGTTCAGAAAAGGCTAGGCAGATGGTGATAAACCTGTAGTTGGTTTGTGTTGTTATTATTATTTTTTTTTTTTCGGTTGGGAAATCATCAAATTTATGACTTCTCCCGCTCTGGGCGGAGCAGGAGGGAGTGTCAGACTTTTTCTGACTAAAACCCATCCATGTTCATTCATCGCCCTTTGTGTTCCGGGGCCACGGTATCTCTTTCGAACAGTCCCGCAGGCATCGGTCCTTGCAGACCCCTTCCTTTTTGGTGACTCTCTTTGAGGCGCGCGTGGAGTACGAACGCGCCGTCGACACGGCCTGTCGTCATGAGACGGACGGACGGCGAGCTAGCCCATAGCCCGCCGTCCACAGGCCCGCGCGCCCCCGGGCGTCCACGTGGCCCCCGATGCCCGGGGCGTCTCCCGCGGCGGCCGGGACGCTGTGAGGTTCTCTCCCTCTCACGTTCCGCCACCTCCTTCTCTAGCATTACTGCTTCGCAGAAGGAACTTTGTTACACCTTGATGATGGTTTATCTGAAAAGGCAACATAATATGGATCATTAAACAAAGATCTTTTAAGAAGTTTTGTTGTTCTATGGATATTGTAGCAAAGAGGCCCGTTAAACAGAAGTTTTATATTCTGTTAAATGACAAATAGTGTCAATAACAATGACAGCTTGGAGAGAGCGAATATTGAATATTTTAGACTTAAATGGACTCAAAACAGCTATTGGATAAATGTGGGAGTGGAAGGTACGGTACGAGCTTTATGAAAACATGTGAGCCTTTGGGTAAGAAATCAAATTTTTATTAAACCTTTGATTCAGGGCATTCAGTTTGATGTAGTATCTGTACTACACTACTAATAGCTCGACCGCTAAGAATTAGATCTTTACTCTACTTACTCCATGTTAGAGCAACACAGTTTTCAAACTATTATGTCTGTTGTTATTCTTGTAATTATTCTCTTGCGCTTGTTCCAGCTTATTTGAGGCGGGTGGCGCAGCATGATATTCTTTTATGCTTTTCTGTTAGTCGTCATCTCATCTGCTTTGTTAAATAATATAATTTATGGTAAAAAGTGGCGGCTCAACATGCAACACTCAATTTAATAAATAAATAAATATTGCTGGACATTAACACACAGCGCCATCTAGTGCTACACTAAGCAACGAGGCTTGTGTCGTAAACACCAGATAGTTGATATACTACATAGATACTTTTTGTTTGTAAATACATACTTATTGTACATTTAGACATCCATGACTCGGAAACAAATGTCCATGCTCATCACACAAACATTTGCTCCAACCGAGATTCGAACCCGGGACCCGAACGTAAAGCAGCCTCACTACCGCTATGCCATTCGGGTCGTCAATAACTCAGGGTTGCTCCCGAAATTGAAGACTAAATCTTAAGGTGCAGAACAACCAAAAATCTTTAAAAAAAGTTAATCTCAAGCCATGACCGACTAAAATCTTGTAAAAAATCATGAAGACCAAAAAACAATTACGAAAAGCGAAATCTAGTCTAGTCCGCGCCGCTAAAATGTGCAGTAAGCTAAAAGGCTTTTCACGGCTGGCTATCACAACCTTTACCCCGATGTTTCGTTACATCTGGGTGGCTAAGATGATGCTCGAGGGTTAGGTAATTGATGTACTTTTTTGTTGTTTGAGTTGATGATGATCAATTTGCGCTTGTATTGTAGCATGATAAGGAGTTATTAATTTAAGTAAATTGGTTAAAAAATAACACAATTTAACTATTCGTAAAAAAAATCTTAAAACTATATGAGGCGGTGTGTTCTATCCAGATATTCTAAGAAGAAACTATGATACAAACATAAAGGAAAAAATATGTAGGTACTTAACTAGAAAGTCATCGAGTCTGTTTTTAACAAATAAACAGCTTTAGTTTGGGTGCTGACTTGGTAAAAAAGGAAAATACACTGGGAAGATAGAATACTGCCTTTATTGATCCGTAAAACAATAGTCTTTCTAGCGACTTTCTATAAAGTAGAAAACTATGAATTTTTATTCTAAAACAGTCTGAAGGTTAGACATACCAAAACCCAACCAAGCCTATTTCTTACCACGTATTTAACGAATAATTGAGTTATAACTTATGTCAACTTGTAATAATAAAATCTGATATAATAATAACCCTCTATTGATAGTGAGTTACGTTCTAAATTATTTCATTATCAGTCAATCATACAGTTTGCAGTATATTGTTCATTTGTAGTGGCAATTTATTTTTAAATAATTTGTTTCCACACCTGCTTTATAGAGCTTGACTGTTTTGTAAGTAGTGTGTGTTGCATGAAGTTGTTAATGTTGTTGTTATTGATTTATTATGCTTAATTCGCATTTACACGAGGTTTTTAATTGAGATGGAAGTGTCGATAATATTTATTATATCCATGTAACTATTGTACATATATTTACCGTTAACTAGGTATTTTTTATTCAATTGGTGACTCGATGTTAATACTAAAGATAAAGGTTAATAAAAAGCACAAAACTGGCGCTCTGAGACAGTAAGCGGGGTCGCGACAGGCCACGACGGAGATGGCGGAACGAACTGTACCTTTAGAAATAGCAGTAGGGAGAGGAGGGAGGGATGCCTTTGCCCAGGAGAAGCACAGAACAGGCTAGGAAAAAAAATGAGGCGGAAAATTTCATATCCTCAGCACACCACAAATTAAAAAAACCTAATATGGCATTTCACTAAACAATTCGTCAAAAAAAAAAAACGAAGCGTCATATTAGCGCCCCCGCCAGATCTCAAGATCGTGCGACCACGGTGTTACCGCGCGGTTACAAAACTCATTGTTTGTCCCGTAATTACGTCTGTTGGGCAAGAAACGACACACTGTCTGCTACCACCTCCTACCAGCAACTGATGGGGTACCAAGGTTACCTTTTAATCATACATTTCGTGTTCAGAGGAAATTGGGAATGGTCTTTTACGTTTTAACGAGCGTTTTTAGTTAACCAGCGGTAATTTATTTGTTGGTTGTAAAAAGTTGCAATAAATAATTGATAGGTACTTATATAGTGAGTGACCTAAGTATCAATTATTTATTGCAACTTTTTTTTTTGACGTTCTAAATCTGAGAGTAAAACGGGTGCTATTAGGACTAGAAAAATAAGACAAGTCCCTTATACTTAGATTCATTTATTTATTTATTTATGAACACACAAAATACTTTACAGGACAATATATTTACATAGAAGAGCACAAAGGTATTGCTTATTTCTTAAGAAATTTGTTCCAGCAGACCTGCGAGAGGAAAGTTGGATAAGAGGGTTAGTCCCGCTATGGTATGGTCCCGGTATGGCACCCTCTTAAAATACCTATCAAAAAGTCCCGCTATGGTACCCATCTTTTAGATCTACGTTAGACAATAGAAGGTACAACTGAAAAGAAAAGTGTATCTATAAATAAATACTTTTAGGAGTGTATCAATAAAACGTCTGTTTGCGATATTAAATCAGTCTTTTATTAATTCAAAATATTTATAAAAAAATATCAAACAGTAAAACGAAATATTAATTGCAATGTAATTTTTAAAATAATCAACAATATTAATTACCAATAATCAACAATAAAAAAAATATAAAAAATCCACATCTCAGAAAAGTATTACTGTAAATATTATAAACTACAAATAAAAACAACATCCAGACATAAATATTAGTTACAAATAATCAACATTGAGAAAAGGCAGTAATTGTAAATTTATATAAACTACAAAAATAATCAACAACCAACTAGACAAATATATTAATTACAAATAATCAACATGGAGAAAAAGGCGCAAATTGTAAACATAAACTACAAAAAATAATCAACATCGAGAAAAAGTATTAAACATTTTAATAGGCTAAAAACAAAATTAAAATAAACTATTTTTTTAAATGTTCTGATCGAAATATTGACTTTGATATGTTAATCAGAAAATCACCAATGGAGATAGCTTTATTTTCGTAACTTTTTGTTAGCTTTTGAATCTGGCGGTCGATTTCTATACTTGTTCTTTTTCTTGAATTTATAGGTGATCTTTTTAGTCGAAAGCTATAACAAAAATCATCAGTTATTTAAGTTAAGCTATATTTTTTTCAGTAACCGTCTGTAATAGAAGGCGACAACCAATAATATCTACCAAAATAAATAAAATCAAATCCATTTTCAAATTCTTCTATGTACTCGTATTATGTAAAAAAATATATATCTGCTTTTAAAAATATTATATCTGCTTAAAAATATTGTCTAAAAAATACAACTTACTTGGCTTGTTTTATATCAAAGTGACATGTGTCGTTGCCAATTGTTTGCAGAAACAATAATAAACTGGGATTTTTTCCAATAATTTTGTTGAATCTGCCATTCCATGATTCCGCCAAGTTAGTTGTTCTATGGCGTTCATTATGGCAACACCAAATGAGGTCTAGATATTCAAGCCACTGAGTGACAAAATAGTCATTGAATTTGGTCATACCTTCATCGTCGAAACTGAAAAAAATACTTATTAAACGTTCGTACTTGTAAAGCAATGAAATTAACAGGTCCTTACTGATATTGTTGTTCTTTACTTTTTTTGCCATATAATTAAGTACTCAAACATAATTTTGGAAAGTAACCAAGATATTATACCTATTTTCCATTATATGCAGCCAGCCGTCTTCAATATCTTGTTTTGGCAAAAACGCCAAGCCTATGCATTGCTTAACATGGTTCGAGGACTCTTCGTGTTCCATGAGATTTAAAGATTTCGCTTTTTTGATAACGTTCTTTTGAAAATGTACGTTACATCCATTTATTTTGATATCAGGAAAAATCTTCGCTGCTGCATTTATTACTCCTATTTCATAATCGAAGGTAAATTTCGATGGACGCCATTCAGGCAAAGTTTGTTTAATCAATTCGAAAACTTTTTCATAAGTTTTCCCTTCTTTGTTTTTTAACAGAATATAAAATAATGGTGCTACATTCGTGGATAACTCAGTGCTTCCCATGTCTCCATGAATGACATAAACTTGTTCGAATGGGTTTGGGCAGCCGTCGAAAGTGCCATCACCAAAGTAATGCGTTACACATTTTATATATTCCTTTACTTCTGTCGAGGAAAATATAATTATTCGATTACAGTCTTCATTACAATAATCAGCCAATACATACTTATTAAATTCTTCTGGTATTATAATTTCTTCCACATTCTTAAATTGTGTTTTTGGTACGTTCAACGACTTATTTCGGTGTCTGTATAATACTGTTTTTAATTTTTTATAGTCAGGAACATTTCCTGTAAGGTGTAACCCTTTGTCTTTTAAGTTACCCATGTGTTTTTCGAAAATTTTCTGTACTGATCCGTAATTTGAATTTACTTCTTTTTTGCACTCACTTATAGCCATTTGAACTTCATTGTCTTCAAAATGTGGCACGCACTGATCACTGTGTTTATAATCTTTAATTATTGTATTATTGGTATTCTCAATAGTTATATATCCACTACATTTAATACTATTTCTCCTATTTACACAATGCCAAGTACTTGAATTTTTATTTTCTCTGCGTTTAATATATTTATGTCCGGCACGTAATAAAGTTTTTCCACCGCGTCGACTGTCAATAATTATTAAATTTACACCACGTGAACTACTTGACCCAGACATTGCAATAGATAAACTAACAAGCTATCCTAATTACTCATATCGCAAAAGTACAGCTGCAAATAGCAAACTAAACCCGGAATAATACTGTCTCTCTCTATTTTCATAAAAACAAAAGGGAAGAGCTAGATACGAATTCGAGGAAGGGCTCGTCTCTATTGTTTTACGAAAAAACCGGTTGGTCAGGTAACTACCTGAAGTGAAACGACAATTACCGAGCGTGATTTGTTTAAAAAATAGTATTAATAAATATTATCTTGCTTAACTATAATAGTTAAGAAAAGATATTTTTTATTAATACTATTTTTTTCTTAACGCATTGTATAACTTTTCTTTACAACAGTACCAAAAACTGAAGGGTACCATAGCGGGACTTTTTGATAGGTATTTTAAGAGGGTGCCATACCGGGACCATACCATAGCGGGACTAACCGGGATAAGAAATGTAGACACAGTGTGTAGAAAAGTCGGACAAGAAAATTCATGTTAATTCATGTTTCACTATGGGTATTATAACTATGACAAATAGTTATTTTATTTCCATCACTGTTGCTAGGGATGTATGAAACTAAAACCTTTTCAAGTTTCACTGTGGGTAATAAAACTATGACAAATATTTATTTTATTTCCGTCACTGTTGTTAGGGATGTATGAAACTAAAACCTTTTCAATTTGCTGAATTCCTATGGGCTTTCATTAAGGCACTGTTAATGCCTTCCTTTTAAAAAAAATACCTTTTCAGTTTCCGTTTCAGTTTGTCTTATCAAATTCCTTCGCCTTTGACAAATCATAAACTACTTATTATATAACACGAAAGAAGAATGTTAAAATTAAATTAGTTTTACAATAAGTCCTTGAAACATTTTTCGCGTACGGTCTGTGTGAACGGAACACATAAAATAAATTCGATGTTTGTCGGCACAATATCCCGGAAACAAAAATCGGTTCAGTTTGGTACTCGAACGCCAATATTATTTTTGTACAATGTCTGATACGAATCATGCAAATATTTCGAGTAAAAGTAGATTACCTTTTATGTGATTAATAATTAATTATAGCATTCAGTGCGATTTACTGAATTGTATCGTATATACATAATTATTTAAAGTTGAAAATCGTTAATTAAGCAACACGTTTTTTTCGGGCTGCTTCATGAGGAGCGGTTATACTTATTACGGTTATATTTAACAGGATATAATGGACAGTGACGTCACGAGTTGAAGTAAGATTCCAAGTTGAAGCAAGCATGACATTTCAGTTAGGTTCATAGTTTTACAGGTGACATCATTTGAATGATGTTATCAACACTTGGTTCACTTATGTAAAGTGCGTGTCATAAATCCCACTAAATTTCGAGACTTAGCACGACATTATTATTTTGTTGACACGATCGCCTGTCCGTTCTTTCAATCTTAGTGCTTGGTCTTAAAACCGTCACAGCCAGCCCTAAAAATCCAAAACGACTTAAGTAATTACTCAAACAATAACCGAAATATCAATAGCAATCAGTTTGACAATTAGCCCACTTAACAAATCGGCGCGTTACATTCGAAATCTTGGCAAAATGGCCGCCGCGTTGCCCAAGCGCCAGTATAATGTGAAGCGAAATTGCATTATAATTAGTTTATTCGCGCTTTCTAAACGTTGCTAACCCTAATAAATTTTGCCACTGATTTCTGTTAAGCAGGGAAATGGATGTCTCTTTTGTTGTTAATTCGGTATTACCATATGGGTGCGTTTCGTGGGCATGACCAAAATAACTGTCTTCCCTACTGCACATTTCTACTGATACCTATTGATAATAAACATTTTTCTTTTTTAATGTGACATGCCCACCACATAATTTCCAAACTACTGTTATTCCTGGAAGCCAGAATCAACAGTGGTGAACCACCAAAACATCGCCGAGACAATAAACCTCGACATGACTATTGTGTCCAATAGTCCAATGTCTCTTGTCATAGCAGTGCTGAAAACAGTTCTGTAAAGGAGACAGTCTTCGTCTTCCGACTGTCAATAACAGTCTTAATAAAACTATTTAGAAATCCCTCCAAGCACCACTGAAAAGTAGGTAATGCAACGAAGGTGTCCCCATAATTAGATCAGATGGAACTGTTTAGTGATTGACAGAATGATGCACTTCTATAATTATTCTTTTAGTTTATCTCGGCTCGAATTCTGACAACCAGTCTTACCAAGGGGTATCGTATTACCTAGTACTAACTGAGTTGTGGAGGTCAAATAGGCAGTCGCTCCGTGTTAAATACTGGTTTCAACTGCATCCCGTTAGACTGGAAACCGACCCCAACAAAGTTGGGAAAAGGCGAGGCAGATGATGACCTTAGTCAGCTTTAGAGTCATTCAAATAAAATATGGAATCGCTTGATTGGCTATGGTGAAAGGATTAGCGTACCAACATTACCAACCAAACTAGACTTTTAAAAATAAGACCCTTGTTCATAAGCTAGCATCGTGGTCAATGCTCATTCGTACCTCTGTAAAGATGCCAATGCCCCACAGTAAAACAACAGGCTAGAAACTTTATCAGTCATCTTACTAACTAGCATCATACAACATTGTAATTAACCTTATGGTACATCAGATTGACAGCAAAGTTTTTGTCCAAGGCATTGTGTTTTCATGCCGTGTCCAATGGCGGAGGGTCGCCGATTTTTTTACATCTCCATACAAAATCAGTAATGCGTTTATGGTAATTATTTACGCACTTACGCAACTGTACCATTGTGTTTTGTATAAAACCTTCCGAGATTATTTTATATGTTTTTATTTTTTATATTTATGGCATTAAGTGTAAGTACCTATAAACCTACTTATGTAGGGTCGGACTCCTTACTCTTTAAAGTCTTAAACATTTATCTTTGAATGCTAAATTAACCCAGCACTCCGAAAAATAAATATTTTTTAAATTGTTGTGTCATTCGCTCTTCTTCATGGTAGAAATACCTTTAAAAATTTAAGACTATTCGTATTCTAATTTCATCTTAAAACTGTAAACATAGATTCAGATACAGTAACAATCTATACCTAATGCTACCTTAAGGCTAAGCGCGTAGAGAGAGATACCGTGGCCCCGGAACACAAAGGGCGAAGAAGGAACATGAATGGGTTTTAGTCAGTAAAAGTCTGACACTCCCTCCCGGTCGGAGTCATTTAATGATTGATTTCAAATCCAAAATAAAAAGAAGGCTAAGTGCGCACTGGCGGCCAGGCCGCGGCGCGGGCGGCCGGCGAAATGTATGCGTTGTATCATCAGTGCGCTAACTTGAGATCGGCCAAATGAGATCATTGCGACGTAGGTACCTGCGAGCCGCTGGCCGCCGCGACCTGCGCGCTTAGCCTAAGTATCTCTGTATACCTCTCCTCTCCACTATTTCTCTCTCACTAGGTATTAACTTGCTTACTTTAGCAGTAGGTACCTATATCCAAAATATTATTGTTCCTTGTTTGCTCTCTTATTTCTTAAGAAACAGTACCTACGCGTTTGGGCATACCATTTGCCAGAATAACCGGCATATGACGTACCTGCTAATCTTATAAGTTTAAATTAACTTTTCTGAGAAAACCAACACACATTGGCTGGTTAGGGGTGTTACACACTGTCTGTGTCTGTAAATTCGATACGGTATGCGGCATCGGCAGTACCTATTTGTGGAGCAAAAAAAGTCGACCCGAAGCGAAAACTACACAAATTTGGCATCCATTCAGTTCGTGTCGATCGGTAAACTATGTTCGGCTTTACCATCCCTGAATCATGTTCGGGTTGCCTCCAAAGAATTCGAGCAAAGTCGAGTTACAATTTTCTCTTACGTTTATCGAATCAACCCCGTGTAGCCCCCTTTTTTTTCGGATGGGAATTCATCAAATGACTCCTCCCGCTTTCGGTGGAGCAGGAGGGAGTGTCGGACTTTTACTGACTAAAACCCATCCATGTTCCTTCATCGCCCTTTGTGTTCCGGGGCCACGGTATCTCTTTCGAACAGTCCCGCAGCCCCGGCAGGCATCGGCCCTTGCGGACCCCTTCCTTTTGCTGACATCTCTTTGAGGCGCGCGTGGAACACGAACCCGCCGTCGACACGGCCTGTCGTCTTAAGAACGGATGGACGGCTAGCTAGCCCATAACTCACCGTACACAGGCCCGCACCTACGGTGGCCGGGGGCCGCGTGGCCCCCGACGCCCGGGGCGTCTCCCGCGGCGGCCGGGACGTGAGGTTCTCTCCCTCTCACGTTCAGCCACTCCTTCTCTAGCATGACTGCTTTACAGGAGGTGACGGCGTCCCATTCCGTCTCGCTCCGGACCATGGATTGAACCAGGGCCGGACGCGAGAGGTCGCTCAGCCTTAAGTATCCATCAACTTTTCCAAGAAGACAGAAACAAATTACCTTGCAGTATTTGTCGTACAAATCTTTATTTGTTGTCCTGTCAAACAAAAACATTGGTTATGATTGACGTATTTAGTTATTAGTCACCATGTTTTGGTACAAAGTATAATAGTTTCGTCTTGATTGACGTAGGACGTAGGTAATCATAATGTTATGATAGGTATTAAAGAACGACTAAGTTTTTCTTAGAATCTTTGCAATTTGCTATGAGTTTATCTCGTGTTTGGTAAGATTGGAGTGGACTGTAGAAGTGTACCTAAGATGAGTGTTCATAGTTAAAACTCCCCCGCAACAAGCTTTATCATTATTTTCTATATTTAACTTTAATCAATCAACAGAATTCAGCGACTTCCGAAACAAAGTTTATATTGCTATTGTCACTTTAGATTGCTGTTGTATCTGATGTTTTTTCTTTTTGTTTTTCTTGTGCGACTTTATAATCAGTCCTATTGATTTTTTATCAGTAATTTATTCATGATCACAAGGGCTCCAAAAAGGCGCAAATGCAAATTACTTGACACCCACTCGTCGCACAAAGGAAAGTTCATAGACAATTTACGCAATTTTTGAACATGCATTGCACATGACTATTGTGCCTAAAGCGTTTATGTCACCACAGTATTTGTACAAAAAATTTCTAGGGCCCAGAAAAATATTATTGCACAATTACTGACGTAATCATTTGATATTTTATCTGTGTTTAGAGGGCAATGACCTCTTAAGCCACTAAAACACATTAACTGGTGTTAAATTTCAATTAAAACATTAATATTCTGTTGTTTCATAATTTCGGATTAAAAATTAGTAGCTCAGGTAATACATAATTAAATATTGCAATTCTTTGTGGTTATGTTTTCTGTTTAGCTTCCGTGATGCGATGCATTTCATTAGACTTTTTGTAACGGAGCGGAGCTGAGTGATGTAAAGCGCGTGGAGTTAATTTACAAAATCTTTGACAGATAACTTAGAGAAGCTTCTACGATTTTACAGAAAGAGATGAAACTTGTAACGGTAGATTATGTTCCAAGTTTGGTAAATTCTATGTACAGAGACCAGCACATCAAGCAGCAAGTTACTACAATCGGTCAAATTTCTTTAATAGATTTTCAACTTTATTGCTAAAGCATTAGTGTTAAAGTTGATATACTTACAGTATGTTTGTGTTTTAATGTTTTGTGCTTATTAAGTTGTGATTTAATGTTTTGTGGTTACTAAGTTCACTATTTTACTTTCAGAACATAATTATGATCTGCCCAACTAATTAATCTTTTCTCCTTTCCAGGTAAGTTCCTTTTCGTCAATTTCTACTTCATCACATCCATCAGTTGAACTGTTTAGAAGAGAATAAAAAGCTAAGTAAAATAGGTACAATGAATTTTCACTTTACAAAAAAGATCGTATGATTGTTGGTATGGCCAGCATTTTATTTGAATACATTCTAACACCAAAAACTTTATTGTGATCTCAAAATGCAGTAAAAATACGTTTATTCGTTTTTTAATAAGAAAATCCAAAGTTAGTTCCTTTTAATGGTTCTCCTCTAATAACTGAATTCCCATTTTTAAATTCTCAAGTATTTCATTTTGATAATCCGATTTAACCCATTTAATGCAGCTTTGGAAATATGTGTTTATTTTCGGATATAAACGTAATGAAATGAAATGATGAAATGATGTTTATTTTTGCAAGTAGGTTCTTACAAACACTTTTTTACACGTCATTTTTTTAAAACTACATGGGGCCGGTGTTTTGTACCTGACTACTCTGAGAAGAAACAGCCGAAACAAACTCAGAGGTCATAGGTACATAATGTTTACATCCGCAAATGCTGTATGCAATATCTCCGCTTTTTTTCTGTTACGTGCAGATATGGAAGTCGGCCTTCTGAAATCGAAGACCATTAAATAACTTTTGGTCATACAGGAAAACCAAATTAATTATTTAAAGTTTTTGTTTTATTTACAAAAATGTGCACAGAACGTGCAAAATCAATAATCTTAGACTGTAAATTATTATTTTCAATTTAAAATAACGATTAATATTGCAACTTGTGTGTGGCAACTCCGGCAACAATGAACAAATTCAATAAGGAAGTAGTTTATGCCGTGATCTGCTTGACTTAACAGATAGATTGCTTTTTGTTGGAAGACGATGGGTGGACGGGCGAAACATTAAATACAATGTAGTAGCTTGATATCTGTCTATGTCTTCAAGTCGACAAATACATACATACAGGGGTAGTTTTCAATAACCGGCCAAATTTTCAGAGATGGTTTAGAATCGATAATATTTTCGATATAATAAAAAAAACAACATTTTTTGAATAAGATTTCATTCCTGTCCACCACTAAAAAGTGAACCTGTGGTTATTGCAACAGCACAATTCAGTTCAGTTGAACAACAATAGGTAGCAGTTAGCACACACATACATTTGGCGGTGCATGCACGCACACAAGTGCATTGATTCCCACTAGGTTTATGATTTAGGAAATTTTAGACATTTTCAAATGAATGCTATTAATTTTCTTTTTTTCTACAGTAATATTAAAAATGCACTTTTGGTTTGATATCTAGAACTTAATTTTAAATTTTGGCTAGTCATTGAAAACTAACCCTGTATACAACGACGTATAAGAAATATACTACGAAAGAAATGTAAAGCAAAATGAGTCATACTTAAAAAAGACTAAGGCTTTTTGCCTTTTCCCATTCCTCAGATTAAATGGGGCGCCCTTTAACTTATTTACACGCGTGGAACAGGGCCATCCATTTTCCGCAACGAAAAAATGGTATATAAAGGTATAAAAAATGGCTTTATAATTTTCCTATGGCCCCAACCTTGCTAATTTACTCTTTTCACGGATAATAATCTCATATCTTGACTTCTGCTTATACTGAATACGAAATAATGACAAAAGTATTTTTGGTTGACAACCAAAAAGGCTTCGTTAATGTTGCCATCATTTAAAACTGCACTACATGCGTGGTCGTGCCCTTAGTGTGTGGTCAAACTTACATCTCTAATTTAATTTGGACAGAAATAAACGTGTCATTTTGAATTTCGGTTTAACATTACTTGTTCTTTTTGTTCTTCCAAAATGATAAGTGTCTTAACCCAGCGCTGATCGTAAAAAGACATTAATTTGGTAAAAAATTGTGTCCCTTTTTCTGCCATCTGGCATTTGAAAAAGGAACAAAATACGTTTTGTGTCTTGTATTGAAAGCCTTGTTTACTTCGCTGTAGGTTGTTTCTAAGGCTTGGTTCCTACCAAAGCGCAAACGAGCGAAGCGGTGCAGCTTTGCCCAATCACAGGAGAGACTAGAGACGCGATATGGATTTCAACCAATGTGATTGGTCGATTCCCGCAAGTCTTCTCTCCGCTTTGGTCGAAGCCAGGCCTTGGCACCACCTCAGTAGTTCAGTATGTTACAAGATTATTAAGACGTCGAGAATTTTATCTTAATGTAAATTCAATTCTCTTAATTACTTTTCTGCACTACGCATTTGTATCGTTCTTCACTGTAAAATGCAAAATAATTGGAATTCGTTGCATTCTGATTATGTCTTTCTGTGTGGGGGCTCTTTAGTTTATTTAATTTTATGTAAGTGTGTCAGAATTTCCATGTCGGTTTGAGATTAGACGCATTTGACGTGTTGAACTACCATTCTTGATTTGCTCTTGGCCCTATTTACTTCAAAAAGTTGATCTTATTCTGTCAAGTCAACGTTTTTCCAGGTTTGGTCAATGTCAGTCAATGCTTACGGTAACTGTAGAAGAATATTAAGCTTAAAGTTCGTGATCTAAATAAAAAGTACTTACACAAAATTACATTGTGACATTCTAAGTAGATAGGTACGGTCGCGTTTCTGAACTAAATTATTTAACAACTGCATACTAAACCGTATAAGGCGCGCAAGGACAATTTTAATTGCAACAATATTTTTCCGTTAACATGAGTCAAAGATAAAGTAAATATATAAACCAAGAGTAACAGGAACTTCGCGCCAAAACCCCTTTGACATTTGTCACAATTATTACCAATATGGCATGTTCTCACGTTACGTCAAAAAGTCCTCAATTTTAAGTATTATCCACCATTAATAATGAAGATTAAATGTCAAAGATAACGCGTTTTTCAATTTGCGATTTTAACGTTTTTTGTAAATTGCTATACGAAAACTGATATCCGAGTTGCGACAAAAAGTAAGACCTTTTTTGAACATTCTGACAGATTTTTTGGCAATTTGTATCACAATAGCTTGTCAGGCTTTGACAGTTTGACAAGTGTGATTAATTTTAATTGTCTCTGGTGCATTGACTAACAGTCGGAATCCTTAAAATAATTTATTGCAAACATTACTTTAAGACTAGGTATGATTTTCAAGAGAAATACAATTCCAATTGGGTCAATACATTATTCCAGCTAAGAAACAAACAAATGATTTCTGAAAACTTTAACCACATGAATAATTTATTTGCAAATATTTTTTTTCCATCAGTCAATTCAGAACCGATTCTTGTTAAATTATTCAAAGATTTCATTTTCACCCAAATTGCTTTAAATCGATATCTAAAATGGCAGTAATAACTACAACTCAACCTATAACAGTTTACAAATCCAACGGCAACAACAAAATTAAGTAACCGTTCCCCTCAGTAAATGCTAAGATTCGTGCGGAACAGACAATATGGCTGCGTTTTCCTTTCATTCTCATTCACGCTTTATTTCATTCACTTTAAGGCCCATTTCATTCGTTTTGTTTATGGCTCATCGATTCTGTTACGCATCATTCGTTCACAACATAGACAATATGCCATTTACAACCATATGTCAAATTTAACGCTGATAGGAAAATTCAAGGTTACATAATAAAACTTTAGTTATCAAAGCTACTTGAAAATTTCTTGTGGCGGTTTTTTTTGCCATATTTAAGGAAATAAATGTGTTTATTATTATTAAAATCATCTAAAAGCTTGACAATAGCCGGTTTGTTTGCGTTTAATTTCGGTACTTCCTGTAAAATTATGTCACTTCGAGGAACAAGTTTGAAAATGTCAAATAGTTGTCTATGAGTTGTTTAAAAAAACATTTTAAATAAATATTTCGTCAGTTCTTAATTACGGCGACGGTGGATAGAAGGCAAAAGCAGTTGAATTGAAGGTCGAATGTCGACTTTTATTTCAAGTACCTATTTTTAGTTAGTTTTTAGTAATAAACCGTGAACATTGACTTTCACTTGCATAGAGTTGGTCTGGTTTTTCCATATTATGTATTTAAAGTTTACTGCTTCCACATACATAACGAATAGTCACAATTGTTACATTCTTTTTGCATTTTCCTTACCAATATTGGCCTCTACTTGATCGAATTTTCACTGCCAACATAATTTTATTGAGACTGACAGTAGGTAACAATATTTAATGTTTATCTTTCGTCATAAATACTGCTCCCAACTTCCTCCAAGCTGAAATCGATTCGCCATTTCTTTTTTCAAACTGAGTCACGCATCTCGATTAATACCGATTATTGGTGCTAAATTCGAGCTCCCAGATGTTATTATATCGATACCATAGCTACCGTGAGTGTGACCCTGGCCGTTGGCCCGCACATTTTTTACTGTCAAAATACCGAATCGAATCAACACTCTTGCGCCCCCCACTGTTCGGATTCTCATTATAGGTTTCTTGACCCTTTGATAAAATCCCCAATGACTTTGCTTAACAGAAAACTGTTCATCCCGTTATGCAATAATGGAGGTGACACGAAATTCATTAAACGAATTCGCCATATTTACTTTATTCCGCGCCATTTTGACTTTTCTTTTTTTTGAGCGGCAAAGAGGCAAAGGCAAGCGCTCGTACAGCTTAATTTAAATTTGATACTTTATAGCAATATGATGATAGGAATTTAAGATTGATACACAAAATGTAATGCTGTGTAATATTACCTTCTCCGCGCAATCGAGTGTTATCTTGAATGGTGATGATTTTGTCGAAGGAGGAACGTTATCTTGTGAATACCTATGTTAATATTTATTTTTTAAGAACATTAATACATTAAATAACTTTATTTCCTTTCCCATTTCCTCAATAGAAAAAAGGTGTTTACAAATAAACAAACTTTCATAGGATAATAATAAAATAAAGAAAGTGCTCGAAAACTTTTAGATTCCCCTCACAAGGCGAGCGAGGCAACAGAATTTATAATATTCGATGCTCGGACATGTGAAAACATGGCCGTGTGAAGAATCCTTAATAGCCATTTGGTAAGAAGTTCACTTTCATCCACTTTTGTCGTCTATTTAGTCCGATTCGAATCTGTGTGAAAGTGGTTTTAGAATTTCCTTTTTTGGATTTTACGGTCGGTTGAGCCTATAAATATTTCGATAAATGCACGTTTATGAATGAGAATTGTAAAGGGAATGGTTTTTGTAATAGGTTTTACTTTTGGCTAGATGGGGTATAAATCGACTCATCTCGGACTCAATGCGTGTGTGTGTTTGAGGAGCCCCAACACAGGATACGTCACACCATCTCTCCTGCCCGTCGTGCACAACTAATTGCATCCTCCAGGACTTGAATGAGGCAAACGACAGAGCTGTCCAGGTCACCACGTACTGGTCAGACAAATTCTGAGTCATCGATTCGACAAGAAGAAGAATAGGGTTCATATCAGGACAATAGATGTATCTACGAACTGGCAGTTGTAATACTTAGGTTTCACCATATTATATATATATATATATATGTATTACTATTATATATATTATATACGAATATTTTATATATAATAGTAATACATATATATATATATATATTATATTATATATATTATATTTTGTACGAAACTAAAATTATGTCACATACTAGGTACAGTTCGTAGCTAAAAGGTCGGTACCTTTTAGCTAAAACTACGTCTATCGTTAAACCTAGCGTATCCATTATTAAAAGTTTTTCACCAAAACTAACTTTGTTACTTTTTGTGATAAATATGGTACCTGTAATTAATATACCATCCTTTGCTCGTTCGTTATGCAAAGCGACTGACATAAACCACACTCGCTTCAACCGACTGCTTTCTTTAAGTTCCTATGATGTTAACGTACCGGTTTCAAACTATGCAAGTGTAATCGCAACCAACAGAATCTATTACGGATTACCTAAATCGTAATGCAATATAGGTGTTTGTACTTATAACTAAGTTATTTATTACTTGCTAGCTTAATCAACTTGGACGTCAATCAATTCTAAAAGTCTTTCTGTGTTGTGTTGATCAAGAGAGCAGAGGTCATGATGGATGGAGTGTAAGTTAGTTACAGAAGGCTCACAGAATTGTCGATATCATATAAAGGTCCGGTAATTTTAGTTGTGGACGATACAAATGAAGGGAACCAACCAATCGTTTTCTTGACTGAATTTTAGCGTTCAGTCATTTAATTTAAAAGTATTATCATGGTCTTTCTTTATTGAATTGGGAGTGTAGGTAAACATTTGAGAAATTACATAATATAACGCCTGTAATCCACGAAGGGTTAGCCAGAGGTGGACCTAATAGTACACCTACATTTCGTCAGTTATGTTTATGTTCCAATTAATAGGGGGGCGACCCTATTGCCAACAACTGGGCACAAATCTAAACTCCGTAGGTATTACTTACACCTACATTTCGCCAGTTATGTTTATGTTCCAATTAATAGGGGGGCGACCCTATTGCCAACAACTGGGCACAAATCTAAACTCCGTAGGTATTACTTAGAAATTTCTGATGGAAAACCCCAATAATACTATGCCCGACCTGGGAATCGAACCCAGGACAGATCTCATGCTCAGCAATCGCGACCCCTAGACCAACGAGGATTTGAGAAATTGTATTAAAAAAATAAGATGGCGTCGTTTGTTTCGATCTTGGTCCCGAAAGCTTTTACTACTATTCTAATAAATTTGATAATTTTATTACAGCTTACTTGGTAAAGTCATCAACGTCATCTTTTTATCGAAGATTTCCGAAGTTTTTTTGTAAGTTAACCTTCTGTGTCATATAATTTAGTGTGCGGTAAATCACGATAGTTATATTTGCAATATCTTATTTCATTCATTAATTTGATTGTAAACATAGTGATTAGGTTTCAACTACTGGTTTGTGATTTTGATTTCATCTGAAATTATTGTATTTACCTTTAACTTTTAGTTTGTAATGTAGGTATCATCAGTAAATTCACACGTAGGCATGTGGCACATGGCTATGAAATGAATTATGGTTGGCACATAAGAAACATTAGTGGGACCTTACACGACCATTGTGACATCAGAAAGAAGTAACTTTAAGCAAAATGTTTGCCTGCGACTTCGTCCGGCTAATATGCACGATATAAATATAATTTGTTTCCATAAAGCACCCACGAATCGTGTAGCTTTCTGGCAGTGAAAGATTTTTTAGAATTGGATCATTAGTTTCGGAGATTACCCCCGACATACAAATTTTACCTCTTCATAATATTTGTATGGAAAAGGAAGCAATCACAACAAAATCCTCTTCCTAAAACAGGTAGATACCCATATCGTTTCAACAACGTTTGACCACATCCTACAACCATAAAATATATCTCAAATTGCTTTAAAAACAATGACATCATTATTTTATCTCCATAAATTCATTCCTCGGGATATCGGGGGACTTAACTTCCTTCAAAGTTCGATGTCCTGTAATTTTTTTTGAATCTCGAATCTTCTCGAATAAATAATCGTCAAAGGAAAGTACATACTTAATGTTTTCTGGGGTTCAGTCGGCCGCCAAAGAGTTTTTATCTTGGGGCCCAATTAGCAGAAAATGTTTTCGGCGCGAGATGCATGAAATGTACTGGCCGAGGATTATTTGGTGTGGTGTTTTATTCCCAATTAGATGACGGCCTTTTTGGTTGAACTGAAAAATTATTTTTGTTATAAAACGTATTTGGTTTAAAGCCGAAATTGGATGGTGCTCATGAGATACTTTGCCTCCTGATTAAACACTCAAACTTACATACAGTGGCTTATACTTACAGTGGAGTTTCTTGCCCATTCTACTCCATAGAGATCTACGCTTTGGAATGGGTAACTAAAGTATTTTCACAAGTTATTAAACCTTTTGATTGGGACTCTAGCTTGATACTTTTATTTATTTTTTACATTCAAAAGTGCATGTGACGGTCTAATAAAAACGTATTGTGTATTAAGAGACGTTTCAACGTCAAACAGTGTACGGTAAAGCAGATGATAATCATTAATTATTATGAAATAAAGAAAATTCAGTAAACAAATAAATAAATAAAACACCTCAGATTCAAACTCCTTGTATATAGAACTGCTGAGAAAAAAAACCTACGTTTATAAAGTACACCCAAAACATACGCTTGCTTAACGTAAGTATTTATTTATGTTCACACACGCACACATATACAAAAATTTTGATACTTATACCATTTTACATCGCACTTGAACAGCGTCATCTACGACAGAAACAGAAATGTGCCTATAGTTTTGTATTTTCAACATTCTTCTGTGTACTTGTGTTCTTCTGTTCTCTTTCTTTCTATTTTTACTGTTTTACCGTACTTACATGTGTTGGTACTTGTTCTGCATTACGAAAATTAACTCATTATAATCGGATAAGTAACACGTTATGACATAACGTTAATATAAGAGAAAAGAAAGTGAGCTTACTACCTATTGTGCTTGATTTAGTTTTGTTCATTTAACTCGTTCAGTTTGATGATTGATGGCGTCCCGGGTCGTTGCTCTAGTAGTCGGTCTTGCGTTTGATTCCCAGTTCGGGTTAAGGCAAGGTAATAGGGGGTAAGGTAGGCTTGCCCCTATTACATGGGATTTAAAACATAACTGGCGTAATACGGGTGTTTTATTAGGTAAACCTATGCCTAACGCTTGAGAGCATCGGTGGCCCAGTGGTGGCGGCCCCGACTTACAAACAGTAAGTCGTGGGTTCGAACCCAGACAGGCGCATTACTTTGTGTAATTTATTTCATCACCACTGCTCTCAAAACGGTGAAGGAAAACATCGTGAGGAAACCGGCATGTCCTAGAACCAAAAATTCGAAGACATGTGACATCTACCAACCCGCACTGGGCCCGCGTGGTGGATTTATAGCCCATTCCCTCTCATTGAGAGGAGGCCTGTGTCCCAGCAGTGGGAATATTAATAGGTTGATGATGATGATGATGATGATGATGCCTAAAGCTTCTGGAATTACAGGCGTGATGTTGTGTTACGTGAGAATTTTCTTCCATTCATATTCATAGTTTTGTTACTTGCTTTATTTAAAAAACCCGAGCATCCCGTGGCTAAATAATAACAGCTGCTCGGGGCGATTTTTAGCTTAGGCCATGCTTGTCTAGGTTGGTCTGTGGATGGGTGACCATCCAATTCATACCGAGTTTCCTCCGTGTCTCGGAAAGCACGTTAAGCCGTTGGTCACGGCTGTCATTTGCAGATCTTTGACAGTCGTTACAGGTAGTCAGTGACCTAAAAAGTCTGACAACCAGTCTTACTAAGGGTATCGTGTTACCCAGTACTAACTGGGTTGTGGAGGTCAGATAGGCAGTCGCTCCATGTAAAATACTGGTATTCAGCTGCATCCGGTTAGACTGGAAGCCGACCCTAACATAGTTGGGAAAAGGCTAGGCAGTTGATGATGATTTATTTACAAGACGTTGAAGTATCGTTTCGTAGATATGCCTAAATATTTGTGCAATATCCGATTGAGATAAATAAAATAGCGTAGTTTAACAATTTACCATAGTTTACATAACTTCTACGCGGACATTCAATTTTTTTTTTCTAACAATTTTTTGCCATTAAAAATAACTACAAATAATTATGAAGCATATAAGGAATTGTGAAGTGTTTGAAACGTTCTAAACTTCTAAAGAATGTTTTAAACAAGATTAAATATTTTAATTGCAGTAATTAATTAAGCATAGTGGCCATTGCTGAGAAAGGTATTTTCTTGTAGGACTAGTTTTTATGTGTTATAGTTATTTGTTTACCAAAAACCAGCTAAGTGCGAGCCGGACTTGCGTACTGATAGTTCCATAAATCCGCACCAACTAATAAATATATTTTACCTTCTTTTGTTGCTACTATAGAGCAACACTCGCTTGCGTGTGCAACAATGTAACAGTTAAATCAATGAATCCGATAATGCGCGTATGCGCGCGGATGCTCGATACATATTTACAATATTGTCCCTAAAATTAGCAAGCATTACACATTTAAAGATCGTTCTTCCCCCAAACAACAACAACAACAACAACAACAGCCCATAACGTCCACTGCTGGACATAAGCCTCTCCCATGATGGGAGGAATATGCCGTAATCCCCTTGGCAGGCGGATTGGAGATCGCAGTGATGAAAGACTAACAAAAAACGCTGCTGCCCATTCTCTGGTCTACGGAGGCGCAAGGTGTTCAAACATCCCCCAAGTACTAACAAATTATAGATGAGATAAGATAATATTTTATTTGCTAAACATGTGTTATACATACAAGAAAATAAATGCATGCAAGATCATATGAGAAGAACAACATTATTAGGTCCAGCATGTTTGCCACATGATGTCACGTGCTAATGTCCAGAAATATTATTATTTAAAACATTCTCATAAAACAACAATAAATTAAGTAATTAAAGAATAATAATATTGCAATAAATTAAAAATAACAAAAACTCAAACAGAACATTAAAAATAAAAATAAGTTATTAAGACTGAAAAACAAACTTGCTACTTAAAATCTTCAAGACATAAATAATCAGGAATTGCTCAATCTTGACCACAATCGTGAAAATTAGGAAAATTCCGTGACAAAAAAGCGAGCACTATAGCATCTGACATTACTGAAGACCTTACTCTACACGAACGCCTCTAGCGGCGAATTTATGCGCGATACCCCCCCATTGATTTGAGATATTATTTCAATGAGGACAATGTCGATAATAGCTTGACAGTGAAAAATGCTCTGCGCTGCGCTCCGCCATATGTGCTCTGGCCCCAAGGAGGCAGTCGGAGGCGAGAAAATTCGTATTCCATATTCCATATCTATTCTATCAAATGACTACTTTCCTTATCATAGCTATACAAACTATGATAAGATAAATGATGAACGATAACTTTCGCTTTTAAGAAGAGACCTATCCTATAGAACCATTTGGATAAACATCAGTCTTTTGTTTTTAATCACTATCTATACGAACTCATTAGTGCTGAAAGACACTATAATTTGTAGCACAAGGCGCCTAGAGGCTTCATTTTTACGTAATTACTAGAAAACATTCTAAGTTACCCTAACACTCGTAAAACTGTCAAAACTGTCAATTTCATGGAGAGCAGCTTCTAGCAAAGAGATTCAAGTATTTAGGAGCGATAGACGGAATAAGACGAAGAAAATCGTAATCCAAAACTTGGTACTACTTAGTAACAAATCGGTCTGTGTAGTGTCATATGTCCGCTTGTTAGTTAACATTCGTGTGTCAAAATCGGAATAATTGTTCGGGATTAAAATTGTTGCAATGAAAATCTTACCAATGTCATCTTTGAGTTTCAGAAACAACCAAGATACCCAAAAGAAAAACGGTTTTAAATGCACTAATGTTTACGAAAAGTTGTGTTGTTAGAAACGATGTCACAGTCACACAGGTCGTGGGTTGGCTCTAAGAAATGTCTAATTCTCTCTCTTTTCTATTCTGTTTAATTTCGTCTGATCCAATTCTGAAAATTCTCTCAATAACGTGAAACTACATTTTGTACGAGTGTCATGGCCTATATTTAAATCCTTCTCTTGGTAAAACTTTCGTCCATAAGGCAAATGAAGCCTTAGGCAAAAGTTAAATCATTTTCAATTGTAACCTTTGCTTGTGTATATTTCTGTTTTTCATCTTAACGTCTACAAAGTTTGTAGCTATATAATTATTTCGTTGTTTCTATGATAAGGCAGCATCACAATCGTCTCTTCTCCCAACAAATTGGAGATATTTCGTAAAATCGGACATTTTGTGTGTAATGTCGTAACCGCCGTTCACACGCTCTATGCAATGATATTTTGTAATATTATAACGCGGTTTCTTTTTTTGTAGGTCTCTCTAATTTTACGACGATTTGGGAAACTAAATGGTTTTAGTATTATACAGCGTGCCGTTTTGTGAATGAGCGTCATGTGGAAAGCTAATCGAGGGTCGACTGCTTGTAATAGTTAAGTTTCAAAGCTTAATTTCGATCTAGGGGTCTAAAATCGCCGCATTAGCAGAATCACAATAGGATAATATTAAGAATTATGTTACAATTCGTAAAATGGTCACAAAATGACAATTCATAATATGAACTGCGTCTGTGACCAAGAATTTTAACGTGATTCGTATTATTTTCATATAATTATTCTGATTTTATTGCCGGAAATGGCCGCTTACATTCAATGATTTCTCATTGAATGTATTGACTGATTGACTTTGATTTTGTAACAAACTTTATTGAATAACCCATAAACTAAAAACCACGAATATATTTAATGCTAGTGTGTATTCGACAATTTTATTAAGATGAGAACTGCCAATAATTGATTTTTCGAAAAGGGGCTTGTCCAAAAACAACGTTGTCGGACATGTTCGATTATCACTTTTGAGTAGCGGAAAAGCAGCTTTTGTTGAAAACACAGAAATTGAATAACAATATTAATTCTATAGTAATTATGAATTCCGCTTCCTAGATTTAAAATAAAATAATGTCATGCTTTACCGGCAAACGAGATTTAATTCTAAATTAACAATGACACCCTCTGTTGTTACGGATGTAAACTCATATGACTAAGTAAACTTCTGATGTTGAAGATATTCTTTCTTTTATTAAATATCTACTATAATTTACCCAAGTTATTTCATACTTAGTTTATATTTTATTGTCGCATTTCTTCTTTTGGTGAAAAAATGAGATAGATAAATTACTTAGGAGGTACTCAAAAACTTTCGATGCTTGTGGCAGATTTCAATTATGATTTTCAATTAAGCACATAAAGTCCAATCCTAAAAATTTACTACGTATCGATCTGATCAGTCAAGGTGTATTAAAGAACATCAATTGTTCTCAAAAACGCCTCACACATACTTAGATTTATCGTACGCACCTATAAGCTTTATTAAGGCCGACGAATATACAGGGTGTAAAAGACCTCATCACGAAGCCGTCAACCAAGCTTTCTGTACATCAAACTAAGTAACTTTATGCAAAAATTATTGCTGGGAAACAAGTTTTTTTTTTGGGGTGAAAAATCATGTTTTGTGTTAGAACTCAATGTAACGAACTCAAAACATTGTGCTGATGACGGATGGATTGAATAGTACAGGGGTCGTGGAGGTGCTTAAAGTAAAAATCTTACATTAAAAGCTTGTATTTAAAGAAAAACTTGTCAAGAAGTTGGAACTTTGACCCCCAATATGTCCGGAACTAGAAGGTTCCCAGGTATGGTGTAGAACAAAAAAATTACCGCAATGATGGGGAGATGAGAACAAGTGCCTTTCGGCTTCGTTAAGAGGTGTTTTACACCCTTTATTGAATTTTACATAAACACAAGTTGGTACTACCGAGTTGGTACTAACGATCGACCAGTTTCCAACCTAATTACTGAGGGGATAAGGGTGAAAAGTGTAGAGTAGGTACATAATTATTATAACATAATTGTCTACAGTGCAGAAATATGTATGTAATAAGAAATATACTATAATATACTTACCAATAAATAACTAACATTATTTCGATTCTCCACAACTTCAAGGCGGTTTAGTTAATTAATTAAAACAAAACAAACATTAAATAATTATGTAATTATCGGAGAGGCGATTTCCTCAATTCTTAGTGGCGATTGCGTTAAAAACGCAACTGGTTATTTTTGGATCGTTGTAACGAAATTTATTGTTGTATCTACCTGGACCTCGACCTCGCTCGATGCGACTTGGGACGCGATTTGCGTCGAGCAGCTACATCCGCGCGCTTTAATTGTTTTGCATGCGAGCCATGGCGTCGCAAGTCGCATTACAGTGACATGTGGCATGGTCTACATAACTTCTTTAATTCGTTTTCTCTGTCGCAAGTCGCGCGTCGCTTGAGTGCGTTGGTCGTGGTCAAGAGTTAATGCGCTTGTCTACAATTTGCATATGTAATAAAAAATAAATTAATAAATTCATCGCTAATAACAGTGCTAAATATGCATATTTAAATATAATAAAACAAATTATAAAATGTTGTAAATCAAATAGATTGCCGCGATGATACGGTAATAATAGAAACACGTAAACTTTGACAACGACACAATATCCTGCTTAATTTTTTTTAATATTGACGTAAAGCTAAATTGACAAAGAGTCGTATAGAACACTTCTTGATTTCATATGGGTGCAAAGGTATTTATAGAATATTGTCAAGAAGAGTTTCCTAAGAAACTTCTGTCATGTCGCATTACATACAGTCTTCTCGGTATTTTGAATGATAGATCTAGTAACAAAAACAATGACGGAAGGAAAAGATTCTGTCAATTAGTTGAAAGTCGTTGCAGAAATACAATACACTTTGAAAGTGATTTCCACTTTCTGAACCAAAACGCACTGAAAAAACTTAAATGCCCGTAACATTCAAAATCAAAAAGATGTACATATTACTTAGTTATAGCATGTGGTTAAAAGACAAAAAAACAATTGAACATTTCTTCATAAAAAAACTTCACAGGCAGAACGAACTTAGCTCTGCCTCTTGCATAAAACACACGCGATTTACTAAGTTGAACACAGAACAATCATGTATGAGTAGTGAGTTGGTCTATGGTCTTAAACACTTACGTTTCGCAACGCATAGACAATGCAGCCTAGCGATAAAACTCGATGGTTACTTGTTACTTGCTTAAACACATCTGTGTCAAAATGTTACTGTTTTACGATAAAACGTAAGTGCTTTGTGTTGGTGGGTTTGGATTTAAAGTAATTTCTTGTTGTATAAATTTAAATTGATTGTGTTTTGTGTGTGTTGAAATAGATAAAGTAAGTTGGGAGATGTCGCGTTGTCCATAAACTACAAAATTAACGATAGGTTCTCCTTTTCTTACACCATTCTATCTACTGAATGTGAAATTTTCCAATTCCCGGTGAAGACTAGTTTCTAGGGTCCATTCCTATATTTATCTAACGTTATCTTCATTTTCTCTTTATCTTCTTCTTGTTATTCAGCTATAAGACCCTCAGTCAAAGTGCTGCCATCACAGTCGCTGACGTCTAATATGATAAATGAAGAACGCGTTAAAAAAATTATTACGGGAGAATAGAATGCAATAATTTCGGAAAATAATTGACAAATACAAAACTTGAATCAAAATTAGTTTTTGCCCTACAAATACACATGATATTGCTTAGCTAAAATAAAAACTAAAAGGCACAACAAAGGAAACACCGTTGCCAATTAATAAAACATCTAAAAATAAACCGAATCGTACTTGCACGGCATATTATTAATGAATGTTATTACAAGAATACAACAAAACTGCAATAATTTACGCCCATTGAAACTTGAAGCAATATTTTTCGGTCCTAAACACGAACGTAATTGGAAAAACGGTCTTCGCTTGATTTATTTGGCTGAAGCAGCCATTTTGTTTTTGTTTATGATGCTACTTCTACCTCACGTAATTTTTCATTACCACATTTTTTAAATGACAAGTCTTAAATAAATATGCGGCAGCTTTTCTTGGACTCAATACGTGGAAAACAACAGTAACAGAAAATTTTCACTTTCGTAAAAATAAAAATCCTACCAATGATGTAATTTTTTCGTAAAGGAATTCATGAAAATGAATACTAAACCTCTCTTGTAAATTCGCACCACTATACAGCTATTTATTAAATACATAGTTAGTCTCAATCAATGATATTCTAATAAACAGATATGTTGTGGGCGCGCAATCGTGAGACTCGAAAACGGGCCAATTGGCTCGTTTTGCCTTTATTCTGCGTCACTGCGTGTATGTGAGCTGGCTCTGCCCCGCGGAACACTTTTTTCGGTGGTTTTGTAGGTGTATAACAAATCTGTCTATTAGAATATCGTTGGTTAGTCTAGATTGTTGTCTCCTTTAATAATTTTGATGTCCATACAGGTGGGAGCTGATGACTTGTCTTGCTTATCTTGAAAAAAGTAAACACAAAAAAAATATTTTACACAGTCACCTGGCATCCATTTAGATCTCTGATTTTTATGATAAAAGACGCCATTATAAATTAATTTACGATGTGCGTATGTCATATTAAAGTATTTTAGTTTTTGTGTTCGGTAAACCGACTCTTGTGAAATGTATAAAGGTGAATGAATGTGATAAAAGGTCAGCTTAGTGACGTAAATCATTTTAAAAATTAATGGCTGTGTTTCTTGGATGTTATCATCCGAAATGGTTTAAGAAGTCTCTAAATTGTTTTTTTTTTTTAGTGATGAGTTAATAAATATTATGTCATGATCATTTTAAGGTTTTAATTTCGGGCCATAGGCCATTAAATTAGTAACCATCGAATGCCTAAGTTATAAAGGGTGTAAAACACCTCTTAACGAAGCCGAAAGGCACTTGTTATCCTCGTCATTGCGATAATTTTTTGTTCTATACCATACCTGGGAACCTTTTTGTAACAGAGACGTTGGAGGTCAAAGTTCCAACTTTTTGACAGGTTTTTACTGTAAAATTTAAACACCTCCGCGACCCTCGTACTATTCAATCCATCCATCAGCACAATGTTTTGAGTGCGTTACATTGAGTTCTACCACAAAACATGATTTTTCACCCCAAAAAAAAAAGTTGTTTTCCAGCAATAATTTTTGCGTAAAGTTTCTTATTTTGATGTACAGAATGCATGGTTGACGGCTTCGTGATGAGGTCTTTTACACCCTGTATGTGTATTAGAGCGATTAACTTTTTTATTCGCACGCTGCATAAAATGACTTTATTTTTATTTTAAGCCTGCAGGGCAAAGGCTTCTCTTCCTTTTTTCCATTCTTCTCTCTCTAGCTAGAGCTATTTCAGCACAATCCTTTAATTAGCAGTCCTGCAGACCTATTACGTATCTTTCTGATATCCAGTGACTATCAAGCTTCGGTTATACACCGAACATTGATGACAACCGTGAATGTCATAATATTGGTATTACCGCACTCAGTGGATACCACTTTACGGTGACTAACAGCCCGTGTACGGTGTAACGTCTTTCACGAAAGCCACTTCAAACTCAGTTGTCATCAATTTGTTGTCCACTATGCTTACATAATCGATACGAAAGCGTCTGTCAAAATGAGTTACGGTGACTATCAGCCACGATAACAACCAATGACGTCATATTTGATCGCGACTGGTCATACAAAATACGAAACCAACCTTTTGACAGTTAATTGATGGACACTGAGCCCAGTTACTATAATTTCGAGCTGTCAACAGAGATACGTAATAGCCCCACAGATCATCACGCCATCTCCTTCTGGGCCTGCGCATCGCCGATTTCTGTGGTTCGGAACCCAATCCGTACATATTTTCGCCCAATTCAGATGCGACATGCGGGGTATATGGAGTGCCCAGTTCCAGCTCGTTGAAACCTTTAGTAAACTGACAGACAGCATAGGGCCTAAAACATTAATGATTGAAATAAGCAAGTTGGAACACCAAAAACACACTGCGAACATGCTTTAATATAACTCCTTAATTAATCTGAAGTCCCACAAAGACTATGGTATGGTCAGAAGAGCCCATAAAGAAAGGAGCAAAGAAACCCTTTTACATTTAAATTCAAGTTTAAGTTTAGTCAAATGAGCAGAATACATCGTAATTAGGAGGAGTGCTAATGCCTGCAGTTCATTATACCTGGCTTTCAACTTTATATCAGTTTTAACACTAATTAACGAAGTTTAAGAAAGAAGGCGCTTTTTAAAAAGACGATTAATTCGAGAGGTTTCGGGGTGTGAATGACATCATACTGTGGCTACCATACTGTCTGCTAACCGTAGCTTTATCCTTTAGAATTACGGCCTGTTTGAAAACCCCAAGTAAAACCAATACTTACTTGTTTCCAGTTAAATCTAGATCAGAATGATGTCACACTTTTTCGGCAAACAGAACTAGTATAGGTGGACCGATGACCTAGTGAAGGTTGCGGGAATCCGCTGGATGCGAATCGCACGGGACCCGTCAATGTGGCGACACTTGGGAGAGGCCTATGTCCACCAGTGGACGTCTTTCGGCTGAAATGATGATGATGATGATACAGATTCGGATCTGTCTGCTGAAAATAATTGCAACGGTCTTTAGGATATCTGTCTGTCATGTTTAGGAAAGTAACAATTTTAACAGTTTTAAGAAAACTAATTGGGTTACGAAACTGAAAATTAAACTAAAATAAATTTAAACTAGATAAAACATGGGAAAAATAAAGAACATTCACGGAAATTTTAAAATAACTCATTCTTCAACACAATTCTTAGACACAAACAAACATCTTATTTTACAGTTCTCTTCAAGTCTCACACTAAACTTGAATTAATTACCCATACGGACTACAGTAACCATTGCTTTATTTTCACCTGTCCTGGACCGGTCCGCAAACCAATGCGGAAACGTGTCCAAGCCACAAACGGAGCTTTATTAATATTTTGCGGCGGCCGCGGCGCGGCGTCCGTTTCTCAGAAAAGACATTGTCCTTCTGAGCGCGAACGTCGACCTCAGAAACTTTTTGTTTGTTTATGGTCCGCTCTGTTGGCGGCAAAAAGGAAATTTTTAATCTATGGTTTTACTCGTGGTGTTGTTGTTTTTTTTTTATTTATTAATTAATTAATTAAACAAAGAAAAGTGTTGTTTTGATTCTTTTTTGTAAGTAGATTTTTCAGGAATTGAGCATGTCATGGAATAATAGGTTTGAGTTCGTAAGTAGTCTAATTAAGATAGTCATATTAGTAACGATTTGTTTGTCTCTAAAATTAATAAAGAACATGTCAACCTTGGAAATTCTCGATAGAATAGCGATTAATAGTTCCATCATCATCAACATTTCCTATGGGGAAAATATTACCATAATGTTCACACGGATTAATTAATGCTTTACTTATCGTTATGATAATTATATGGGTTTTAATGGGTCCTTTATGGGTTAAACTCAACAGTGTCTACCTATAAAATTTGATTGGCTTATAAGAGGACCATTTCCATCAGAGCCTCATTCTTGCCATTTTTTTCTAATATTACACAATCATAGAACGTTATTCTTATGAAAAACATTCGAGGAATTAAAGATAAACGTTGACAGAGATTATGAGGTTGTTCTCTTTAGAGATACTCCCCTCGGGAGAGGAAATTTAATTTTTGTGTTATTTATTTTGCTGACATTCTCTTGCATTGAGATTGCTATTACCATTTGTCGTTATCTTCACTCAGTGTTCGGGTCAAAAATAAGTACCTACACAACTGTATAATCACAAGCCTTCGCAACTCTAATCACACTAAATTAAATAATCCTCTGCAATCTTAATAAAAATCTCAGGCACATGATAATAATGGCAACACATTGAAAGTTATCAGATGATGCTAAGGTCGACTCAATCTCGTGCACAATCGCCGCTCACTTCCGATCTCATGACACGTTGATGTGTCAATCTGGTCGACTTTAGTACTGGTTAGCAGTAAAAACACATTTACATAAATCCTCTTTATAGTCTCCGCCAGATAAGTAAGAATTAAAGGTCATTGCTCTTTCCTTGCCGCCGTCAGCCGTGTGGTATCCGGCAGAGTAGAATAGAACTCATTACACTCACGGGTGTTGTATAAGGCGACTAATGTCTGAGGCAGAACACCTTGCGCCTCCGTAGACCAGAGAATGGGCAGCAGCGTTTTCTGTTAGTCTTTCATCACTGCGATCTCCAATCCGCCTGCCAAGTGTGGATATTACGGCAAATTCCTCCCATCATGGGAGAGGCTTATGTCCAGCAGTGGACGATATGGGCTGTTGTTGTTGTTGCTCTTTCCTTAATTTCTCTGCGTAGGTACCCCGACAATACATTTTGAATCGTTTTTTAATACTAGAAAAAGTTAAAGATCACGATAAATTTCTTTTCGGGACGAGTTTATGTCATTATTTCTGTTTTCGGAATTATGTATTTGAATAAATGTAGGCGGGTTATTGACCTTTAATTCTTACTTATCTGGCGGAGACTATAGTAATGTTGGTATAAATCCTCTTTGGTACCGAAACCAGTAAAAAAGAAGGTGACATGTAAATAAAGAGATTTTGTCCTCTTTGGTCACGCATGGGGATTTTGGGAGACAGGATGTTTAAAAAAAAACTGCGATTTGATGATAATTTTTAAATATGTTTGTGAATCTGAGCAAAAGCTAACTTGAGTAAACTTACCTAGGTATATAAAGAAAACAACAAAAGGATCCACAAAAGTATCAACTTGTAGGAATTTAGCAGCTCAAAGCCCCCGTATTTTTGCAGTTTTGATCCTACCTATGGGGTAGGCAGAATTTACAGAACCAGCTTTGATAATATACCTATTACGATCCAAAAAAAGTCTGAAAAGCCAACCAGTAGTTGCCGTTATAACCGAAGCACGGCCAGACAGGCTGACGCGACCGGGAATCTTGTACATAATAAAAATGTACTGATAGTAATCTTCGAAAATCTCAGCACATACCAAACAATAAGTATCTTGTTCTTACAAGATAACGCTACACGTAATAAGGACACCATTTCTTACACCAAGTGTAATTTGCAACAGAATTTGTGATCACATGATAACACGCTATCTCTTGATCTAAGCTGGTAACGAGAATATCTGCTAAGGGAAAAGTGGTAACCCCGACGCGAGGAAATTTATTTGCATGACAACACTGAGGTCCTTGTTTATGGCTAAAGTCGTTGGTAATTGTGTAATGTTTTGGAAATGGTGTTTTAATGCCTCGTTGCTCTTGTGGTCGCAGCCACGACTGCTGAGAGTGAGGTCTTGGATTCGATTCCCAGGATTATTGGAATAACGTTTTATTTTCCACCAGGAATTTCTCAGTATTCACGGGGTCTAGATTTGTGCCCGGGTGATGGCTCGTCCCCAATCAAATGGGACTTACACTTGGCGAATAGGGATGACGATGACGACTGACTAAAAAATATATGGTTCTGTTTAGTCTGTCAGTTAGATAATCGAAAAATATTGTATACGTGTTTTGTGTTTTATCAAATTAATAAAAAATACAAAGATAATCAAAGATGATGAGTGATGAGTGATGATGATGATGAGTGGGGGCTTGTGATCACTTTATGGTAAAAATGTACCGAAATCTGATGTCACACGAATTTTCGACGCACTGTATCGTTTTTGAGCTTTGTTAACGTAAAAAAATAAAAAAATGTGTCCAATATTTTTTGGAAATCTATCTGACGGACTAATTAGATGTTTTTTGTCGTTTCGCCTATTGTTGGTGTTCTACGAGTATTAGGTACGCCTATCCTTCGGGGCTTACACATGTGATGTTATGTTGAGAAATGCTTCATTAGAAGGTCAATAAAAAGTTTGTGATCAATAATGAGATAAGTAAGAATGGCCTTCTCATTAGATGCACCTCTTAAATTCACATATTATCGTTCTAAAATGTTAGACATTAGAAATAGTGTTGCAATCATTCCTTTTACAGTCTATATTGGCATTGAATATATTCTTAGACTTAAAACATAATTTTCGCTTCTGCATAGCATAATCAGTCTATAATGTTCCCATAACTCACTGCTGGTACACCGGCCTCCTCTCTATGAGAGGGAATGGGCTAATCCACCACGCGTGCCCAGTGCGGGTTGGTAGATGTCACATGTCTTCGAATTTTTGGTTCTAGAAAAAAGCCCGCTTCCTCACAATGTTTTCTTTTACCGTTTTGAGAGGAGTGGTGATGAAATAAATTACACAAAGTAATCCGTCTGCCTGGGTTCGTACACACTTACTGCTTGTAAGTTTGGGCCACTACCCCTGGGCCACCGTTGCTCTCCTTATCTCTCATATTGGTTGCATTCAAGCTAAACAATGAAGTCTACTGTTGGACAATTGGGCATTGGTCTGCCGTAGAGTGTGACCACAGTTACAGGAGAGTACACGGTATTGGATTGAGCCGGTCAGAAAAAGCTTAATGTCGATGCAGTAAAGGCGAAAAATCGTTTCGACTCAACACGGCCCAACTAAATGTAGCAGTTTTCGCGTCGACTAGTGTGGTCGCTCCATTAATTGATGATCATTGTTTTCTCTAATTGCTGTTGTGTCGCAAATGCAGTTTCCTTCATTTAGTTTTATTCCCCCTATTATAAGTCTCTTACACAAAGCTACCTTACTCTTCGGGGATTCCGGGCGTGGAGTTATCTTGTATGTTTAAAACATATTAACGTGTATTCTCTTTTATTACAGATTCACTATGGAGTCGTCGCCGTTCGTGTCGGCCCATTGGCTGTCCACATTCGTTCTTCTCTGCTCCTTCTTCTCCACACACACGCTTAATACTCAGGTTAGTTAACTATTGTATTCTAATAATAGGTAGAATTAAATAATGGGCAATAGAGATCAGCAATTTAGGTATATGTTACATAAGGTCTGGGTCTATTTATAAGCTATTTACTTATCCATTATGTGAATATGAATAAAGAAATATAATAATAATTCATAATCGTGAGAGTGATTTGTGAAAAGTTTGACAGATGTCAAAGTGACATCTGTCAAACTAATAGGTATGGAATCAAAGTAGGTATCGAATGAAAAATAGAAAAAGTTTAAGCAAGAATAGCCAAAGTTCAAGACTAAAGAAACTGTTATTTATTCATAAGATAAACTTCGCCGCACAATTTATGTCAGTTAAATGTCAATTTGCGAAATAAAAAAAACTACTTTTTAAATTATGATTTGAACATCAGTTCACCTACTTGCTATTTGACTACGTAATGGCTTCTCGTACCTTTTACGATTCATTGAGCATGAATAGAAACATGATGAAATAGATAAAATTAATTGCCGTAATCTCGGGATTATCAGAAATTAGATGATAAATAACACATAAAAATATTATGAAAAGTCATAAAATCTTAACAAAACCGACGCTTGACATTATGAGTACTTAAGCGTGATCTACAGTTTATTTTGTACAAATTTTTTGCAAAAAACCGGATTTCTTTCTCTATATACCTCATTATTAATGCAAATGTCATGTAAAATTATTAGTTGCCTGATGAGCCCGAAACAAGTCTTGAAGCCAAATACGAATTCGTATTATAATAATTTCTGATCAAGTTTTGTATCCTAAAAAATATAATTAAAATCGAGATTTTATTTGATTACACGCAACTTACAGAGTGCGACGTGTTAATTTAACGTCTTATTATAGACGATAATCTATAAATATAAATACTTTAATTTTTAATGAACACCTGTCCAACGTTTTTTTCCAAGTGTCATAAAATATTGATTGGCTCCCTGCAATGTCTACCACGTGCTGTGTCTCTTACCTTGAACAAAACTTTGCTAATTAAAACAAAGTTCGCCTTCTTTATGTCCAAAAATAATAAAATGTACCAAAAAGCGCGGTAATATTTGACAGCTGTCTAAGTATGGCGGCCATGCTTGTAATATTCTTCAAACACGTGACTTATCGGTTGCCGTGCAGTTGTTCGCGTAATACGGATTTTTTTTCGGAAGTTATACGGCATTCCAGTAGCTCGCACGTACATACATAATTCATGTAGTTACCGCATTACTTTCACTCTATCTGAGGCATTAAACGTTAGTTTGCGAGATGTTTTGCAAAACTGTTAACAGAGAGTTGCTATTTTCAAGGCAACAACAAAATTTATGCAAATCTTTATTATTTTATTACGAAATAAATGAGCATCGTTAGTTTGTGAGTTTAAATGGCCACAAACCGCAAAGCTGTGGTAATAGATGAGTTCATTTCAATATGGCGATACTTTCTGTTGGCCTTTTGGCTTTTGAGCGGGCATCAATGAGTTGTTCACTCAAACTGATGATTCTGACGCACGTTTGACCAGTTGAAAAACCTTTACACACGACGTTATTGTAATTTTATCATGTTTGGACATATAACATCGGTCGTACACCTTCTGGTTGATTGATTGGTTTTTTGCGAATGAGTAAAAAGGAACATTTCGAAAGAGGCATCTTGCTGTTACCGCTATTTCTGTCATTGTTGCGTCTTCACTCCTTTTTTCATTAGTATTACATTTCAAAGAGTCTTCCCAAAGTTCCTAATAACGATGAGTAGGCAGTACCTATAGTTTTCATTGACTTGATATCTATTGCAGTATCTGTAAATCACTCGATTGAATTAATACCTATCGATGCAACGTGTTATGTGATCGATTTTTAAATTATATCCATGAATGCGATTCGTCTAGACGTCTGTTTCATTCATTTTTATTAATCGCCTGTGGTGCTTTAGTTATTTTATAATAAGTTACTTCTTTTTACTCTGTGGTAGTTGTTTCTTTTTCTTCTTCATCAACAGTGTCAATTTTTTGCTTCATTATTTACCGGGACACAGTTAATTACATGTAAGATAACTCTTAAATAATAAAAAGGATTATGTTTTAAAGTTGCAAACCGAAACTCATCACTTTACAGATTTAATTTGAAAAAACCCACAAGCGTACACCTCTCATGTCTTAATTTAGCAAATAACACATTTCGCACAAACATAACACTCCTACTGATTATATCACATTACGCCACAGCAGAGACAAGATAAAATCTGCACAAATCGTACTAAGTCGTAAACTAATAACAGTCGGCATAAGACACAATATCAAGAATCAAGCGCCAGCAGGCATAAACTTGGTTGCCACGCCCGCGATCGATTTCATAAGCAACCGGTTGCTAGTAATGTGACAAGCTTGCGGCACACTTATTGTTACTAGTGTGTTCACGCCATTTAATGTGGTTGAGTCAGCGATTTGGGCAAGGAGTTATGCGATACTGAGGCTGTTGGTTTTGGATGAGCTGACGATTTATCTATCTTCACGAAGATGCATATTTTAGGTGATCAAGTACGTAGACCAGTCACGGATTTCTTGTATTCCCAACTTAAGGCTTTATATTTTCATTGATAATACCAATACTCTTGCCACTGCATACCACACCATAAAAAATAACCATAGATTTCAGCTAGGAGCAGGCTAGGAATGTTATAACGATCCAGCTTTATAGTTTACTAGTTCATAGTCACTATGTTAATCTACTCGGTTATTAAAACAACAATAAATTAGTATCAACTACATTTAAATATAGCCAAACAATAAACAGTTCAGCATCGTTTAAACAAGATGAGTCTAAATAAGAAGTCGGTCTGAACGGAATAGCAATAAGACGCCATTTATTTCACTGACATTAGAATAGATTTATTGGCGGTAACTAACGTGAGATGAATAGGAAAGTGATTCCGTGTAGGTTTTGATCGTCTGCCTCTTTGTTGGCTCGAGATCAGGGAAATTGGACTAAAGAGATGAGAGCATACCTAACCGTGCGATGTCTCACTACATTGCAGTGTTGAATACACAAGAGCGTTTGACATCATAGAGCATTCCTTTTGTGGATATATATTTTTTCATGAATAGATGAAACCGGGAGTTTTTCTGCGTTTGCATTACCTACCGCCGTAGTACGGAGTTACAATTATGAAAAAAAAATTTGAGTAGGAAATATGATGAGAAAACGTTGGATTATCTGAAAGATACCACAAGGAGCTATTTTGGGCTATGTATACGAAAAAGTCATTTGACTACGTTTTTTCTAAGGATTCAAAACTAGATATTAATTAATAAGTTATAGTGGAAATGACAAACATTTTTATGAGAACGATTACAGAGACCGTGCAGATTTCTTATACAATTTTCTTAAACAATCGATTAAATATACTCAATTTTATGACTGAAGCGATTAGCGCCTTCCGTTTGCTAATTGGTGTAGGTTCGATTCCTGTTATTAGTAATGGCGGAGTTGCATTGATCGGAAGTCTATGGATATTAATTTTGTTGACTTTGCCCAGTAATTTTTCCGCTGTTATTATTAAATAGCCTGTACTTATGCTGGAAAGATTTATTGCAATGGCATGTTTATACCGTAATCAGTTTTTGAAGGTTTGCAATTAAAATTGGGAAATCGATATTTGTTTGTCTGGGTGTCTTTGCATGAGGAATTAGCAAGGTTATGCTGTTCACTAGTTTTTGTTTTGTCAATGAATGTGAGGTATTCGTAATGATGAATTTTCTCATACGATATAAATACTTCATACATTCTACTGCACCCAAGTGAAAAGAGAATGTTGTCTGTCAAAAAAAACAGCCCTTGGAACTTCAACTTCCTTGCACAACTACAGCTTACTCATCATAAACAATACCTTTACCAAGGCGTACCTCTTTTTCGAAACCACAAGTTCATCTTGACATTTTCCATTGATAATTGGCGACTGATTTCGATTAATTTGAAAAAATCGCTACATTGTAGGTTTTAAATCAATCAAGATGTCGTATGGTGACCCAGTTTTGTACAAGTTTTTGTATCGTTCACGTAACATACTCATCGTACATCGTGGCCATATTGGGTTGCAAAAGGCCATATGTGTTGCTATTGGATGCAGTGAGATTCTCGTGTAGATCTTGAGACATATCTGGTCAGGATTGGAATGGAATTCGTCTTAGAGCGAGTCCTTGACTAGCACCTACACTACCGTCCAAAAGTTTAGAGTAGTGTCGTTATTTATTTGTATTGTTAAAAAATTCAAAATTATAAACAAAAACGAATTTGAACAAAATAAAAAAATCAACATTCAATAAGAAAATGTAATAAAATTTTAGCTTTATCGAAGTGTCCACCTTTTCCTTTTATTATCTTCTCGCATATTTTATGCATTTTATATTCATTTCTTAAAGTATCCTTTATCTAGTTAGATAAAGGATACTTTACATAAGGACATTTTTGGTAACTGTTAGAGAGCAAATGGAACAAGTTTGTTCCATTTGCTATCTAACAGTTACCAAAAATGTCTTCAGCTCGATTTTTCACCTTTCCATCGAGTTCATCCCAAGCAATTCAATTGAATAAAGGTCAGGTGATCGAAATGACCATTGTATGATTTTTTAAAACTTTTTTACGTATTTTTATTTTTCAAAAAGTTCTAGCACAGTTTAGACGAGTGATTCAGACCATTATACTGTTGAAAAATGAATCCAGGACCAATGAGATTCAGTGCACTGGGTGCCGCGGAATCCTGAAGAGTTTTCAAATAACCTCCCTTGTTTAGTTTTTCGGGTATCATCACAGGATTTCAAGGTTTATTGTTGTCAAAACACCCCCAAACCATGCCTTTACCACCGCCAAGTTTGACAGTAGGCACTGTGCATGCTTCGGAAGCCCTGTCTTCTTTTGACCGGCGTACAAACACGTCTATGGGATCTGAAAATCTCAAACTATGATTCATCACTCCAAAAGACATTTTCCCATTTGTCTATTGTCCTGTTTTTGTGCGCCTTTATCCGTTCTAGTATATTTTTCTCATGTCGAATTGTTAGTAAAAACTAACAATTCGACATGAGAAACAAGTTTTTAGCAGCAACACATCGTTTTAGCCCCGCAGACAGAATACGTCTTTTAAAAGTTGTTCCTGAAATGGGTGTTTATCGCGTTTCCTTGGAAGCTGCGGTAATCTGTGGTGCCGTTAAGCGTCGATTTCATTCAGAAAGAACTCTGATGAAGTTATTCTCTAGATTTGTTGAGGACTTAGGTCAGCCAGATCATTTTTTTACTACTTTTTCCCAGTTTCTTGTTGTCTAGCATGGGTGTAGTGGGACACCTTTACAAGAGAGTCCGAGCCTTTCTGCTATTTTAAGTTCACTCTAACCTTCCTCACGAAGAGTACAAACAGCACTTCGCTGCTCAAGCGTGATTGGCTTGCGTTCTGCGGTTTTCAGAGTTGAAAATACGGTTAAAGCAGTAGTCGAAATCTTTCGAATAGAGATAGTGTTATCACAACCTTTGCGTGCCAATGATCAAATGCGACTAATTAGGATGGAAAACATTTAAAACCACCAAATAATTTCAATAAAACCACGTCATTGCATAAAAGAAAATACTTGACGGATTAAGTCTTAAATCACGCGTTTCTTCAAAATCAAGAAATTGACTAATACCTGATGAATGTGGGATGATAATCAAATGTTTTTGTGTTAACAATCGTAAAAGGTCGTAAAACTTATTTTTATTGCTAATTTTTACCACGCGTAGTCAGCAATACTTTGTTTGGTTCAAAAACAAGTGTGCTTCCAAACTTTTGGATGGTAGCGTATGTTTGAAAGGCGATGCTACCTTGTTAGATACTTTAGCAGTGTTTAATATGGCAAGCATTGACCATAACCTTAAAATTCGGTAGTTAAGTGTTATTTTAAAAAATCTCAAGAAGTTAACTACACAATTTTCAAAACAAAATGATTGAAAATTATCTGCGTCAAATCGAATGCCTTTCGACTCAGTTCAAAATTGAATTTGTGAGTACTTTCATACATCATTGCTGCGGTTACTCCTCGATAACTTTTAAGTCCAGTGCAATAATTCATTTAAATATTGACAGCCCATTGCCCGCAGAAAATATTGCAGGAGCTGTTACAATTATGCCATTGAACATCATACTTTATTCCTTTACAATAAGGGTTTATGAATCTGTTCTTACCACACACAAACCAAAGGGCAAGATCGTAAAGTTGAAGGACAATACTTTCCTTGACTTTTGTTCGTGCGAAGCCATTCTCATGATACTTATTAAGGCTTTCAATAAGTTATTGCTTCAACACTGGCCTTATTTCCATTCATAAACGAAGTTGAACTTAATGCATCATGTGACTTTTAAGAACTAAGCAGAAAAAAAACTAAATTAGCCTAATTATGTTTAAAAAGTAAGAGCATAAAATGCCAGTGTTCTACAGTTTTTCAGGTCCTCCCTATAATCTGTTTTTGAAATCCACGAATGGTTAGGAAGAGGTGTACCTTTTTTTTTAAAGTCCCGTGTAATAGGGGGCAACCATATTGCCATTCACCGGGCTCACACCCAGAGTTCTAGACTCCGTGGCTGCTACTGTTTTATAACAAATAGGTCGATGACCTTTCTTTACATATTGCAAATTATTTCTGTTTTTTTTTGTATATTTCCATGTCCGTCTAGATTATGCGATAGGCTTACAAAATTGATGTAATATATGCTAATGAGTTTTGAAGTAGCATTTGACCATTAATATTGGTATTCAAGCCACTCCATTAAGATTTTAAGTCATAGAAAAAAACTATATTCATTCTAGTCTGCCTAATGATGACTCAGAACTTATAAAATAGTGTTCTATTTACATCTGTTGTCATGGCAACTATAGTTGCTATGTTAAACACCGATGCACAAAAAATAAAAACAAATGTAGTTGAATAATGAATTATTAATAAGGTTCTAACTATAATAGGAGTAGATTCAGATATGAATGAGACCAATGAGATTATAACTCTTAAACTGATTTAATACTAAATTAGAAGCAAGGCGAGCGGTCTTTCTTATGAATAATATATTCCATTTTAATATGAACCTGAGATCGTTCAGTGACCTGTGAGGGACCTGCGTTGATTAATTAATTATTTAAGTCTCCAAATAGATCGAGAATGACAAAACTTTCCACGTTTTTGATTAAATTAGAGCTGAACTTTTAGATTTTTGATGACACTGTTATTTGATGGAAGTTAGTGGATGTGCCTACTGTTCGAGAAGCTCTTCCGAAATTAATAGGGTTGGTCAAAATTAAACAAAGTGTTATGGGTGCAATGAAACTATAAATAGTTAGTAACCTTGACCTGCCTTGACACGTGCACAACTTCCTGCAAATAATCTTGGTTGAGCCTTTGTGCTAGATGTTTCAGACAATATTGGCTATTATTTTATCAAAATGGTCGTATGTTACTTTTATTCGGATAACGTTTGCGCATTCCTTTAGCTTCTTACAGTATTATCGTGTTATACGTATAATTATATTTTTTCTAATCTACGTAGTGCCTCACTGCTGAGTATAGGCCTCCTTTCTCCTTCCAAACATCTCTATCTTGCGCGATCTGTGCGGCCATGAAAACGCCTCAAACAAGATCAGATCGTCACACCAATGACGCCTTGGCTGACCTCGACGGCTATGTCCTTCCTTAGGCGTCCAGTGAATGATGATCTTCACTCATTTCTCCGGGTGCATTCGCGCCACGTGACTTGTCCACTCCCACTTCAGTCTGGCTGTATTTTTTCCATTATCAGTTTCTTGCGTTATAAAGCGCAGGGTGGTGTTTGTGTGCGTCAGAAATATGTAGTAAAATATCTATAAACTTTAATCTTCTCGTGTAAAATCTTTTTACGGTCTTTGCCCCCTAACATGAAATTTTATTATTGCTGGATCCGCAAACTTCAACACATGAAACCGAAATATATCATCTGTCAATACAATAATTTTTCCGACTTCTCTTACGCCGTTCATTTCAAAGAATACACAAATGTCTTTAAATAAATCTTCAGCAACATTAATAACAGGAGTATCGTTCTAAATTATATCAAATTAATGCGTCAGGAGTTGGGGTTTCTTGAAAAGAAGTTTCCTTATACATTTGCATATTTTAATTTATGGTACTGTGGGGTCAATAGCGGTGGGTCGTTAGTTTATACCAGAGATAATAATATATTAATGGTTGAGAAGATGGTGTACCTAATCTACTTTGTATACCTATTTTTTTGTCAATTTTTAAAAGCAGGAAATCGAAAATTTCCTACATACTGTCGTAATATTTTGATGTTCTCTGATAGGTGCTACAAAATTGTCTTTTTTAAATATGTCACTTGGGTGGACTGTTTTAGTGTACCTAGCTACGATAGCTATATACAAGAACACTGCTCTAGTGCAATATCATAATTTAAAAGCGTGTTCATGGATTTTCTTGTCCGTTCTTCTTCATTGGAGATCTATTGTTTGGAATGGTCAACGACATCTTTTTGATTTGACTAATCTTCTCCTTGACAATTCAAAAGTACATGTAACTGGTTTATTTAAAATACTTTGAGTTTCAGCATAATCAGCCTAACACCGTCCCAGTGTTAAAATACAGGGCTTCCGGTCTGTGACTGCTTTGTCTCCAGTAAAACATTTCTTCTTTATTTTCGTCACTCGTCGACTTTGGTTAGTGCTTAATTTGGTATCATAGTTTATATGCCGTCCATGGACCTCTGACTAAAACTGTTAGAAAGTCAACACTGGTTCGCCTTTTCAGTGGGGGGCTACCATGACGTCTTAAAACAGAATTGTTTTGACGTCCTTCTAGTGTGGGAAAGGGACGAAGCTATACAACCTGTTTTTTTTTTATATCCCATAACTCTAGGGTATGATTGAGACCATATCAAAGAATCAACTGGCATATGAATTATTTTTCAATCATCCTTATTTTTGTTTTAATTTTTCATACAAAATAATTCGGCAAAGTCACGATTATTAACGTAAAACAACCTTTTTTTTTTTTTTTTTTTTCGGATGGGAAATCATCAAATGACTTCTCCCGCTCTGGGCGGAGCAGGAGGGAGTGTCAGACTTTTACTGACTAAAACCCATCCATGTTCCTTCATCGCCCTTTGTGTTCCGGGGCCACGGTATCTCTTTCGAATAGTCCCGCAACCCCGGCAGGCATCGGTCCTTTCGGACCCCTTCCTTTTGCTGACTCTCTTTGAGGCGCGCGTGGAACACGAACGCGCCGTCGACACGGCCTGTCGTCATGAGACGGACGGACGGCGAGCTAGCCCATAGCCCACCGTCCACAGGCCCGCGCCTACGGTGGCCGGCTCCCGCGGCGGCCGGGACGCTGTGAGGTTCTCTCCCTCTCACGTTCCGCCACCTCCTTCTCTAGCATTACTGCTTCGCAGAAGGAGGTGACGGCGTCCCATTCCGTCTCGCTCCGGACCATGGCTTGCACCAGGGCCGGACGCGAGAGGTCGCCGCCGCCAATCGCCGCTTCGAGGACACGGCGGTGCTCCGCCCACGCGGGGCACACCTCCACCGTGTGCTCCACCGTGTCCTCCGGTCGATCCTCGCAGTGGAAACACCCGGGCGTTTCCTCCCGCCCGATTCGGTGCAGGAACCTCCCGAAAACACCGTGTCCGGTGAGGACCTGCGTCAGGCGGAAGGTGAGGACGCCGTGGCGTCTCTCAAGCCACTCCTCAAAGAGGGGACTTACCGCCACTATTGCGGCGTGCCCTGCACGGGGTTGCGACAGTCGCTCTCTCCATGTCGCCATGAGATCACGCCGGAAGTCTGTCCGCTGCCTTACCCTTACGTGAAATATGACAACGCCGCATTTGACAGCAGAACATTGTTATTTTAATTGTGTCTGTAATTGCGGGTAACTACAGGTTAAGAATGATTGGTTTGAATTAAAATGAATTTCTCGTATTTATCAATGAAACTTAGATACATATTTTGTAATTATGATTGATGATATCTCCGAAACTATGCATTTTTGGACCACCTATTCTAGGAGTTTTAGTATTATTTTTACCTACAGAATATAACCCTAGAGTTATGGGATATAAAAAAACAGGTTGTGGAGGACGTCAAGCGCCATCTCTTTCTCACTCTGGAATAAGATTAAAACAATTCTGTTTTAAGATGTCATGGTAGGCCAGCTGATCTCCATTCATCTATCGGTTTTCCCATAGACATAATATAATGGGCCATTAGCTTTGGTCACAAATCATCGTTAGACTATGTTCAGTCACCATGCCATTAATACTGGCTCATAATATGTTAGTGCGTTGACATATGAATCCAATAATGACCTGTCATATAGTTTTTATGATTTTTATATTCCAATGATAGTGGGAAGAAATGCCGTTAACTTTAATCCTTCATTAAATCATCATTAATGGTAAATAGGCATGACGACAGTATCAAAAAATTGCAAATCTATTTTGCCCGTCAGTTAGAGTATTGGAAAATAATGGACACGTATTTTTTTTTTGTAAATGAATGAATATTGACAACGATAAAACGCATCAAAACTCGGGAATGGGGGGCTCGTAACGTCAGAACTAGCTAAAAATTATACATAGGCGTGACGTATTGAGAATTTTAAGCGTCATATCTTCGTCAACTTTGATTTACGTAACAAAAGAAAAAACACGGGTCAAATATTTTCTGATAATCTAACTAATTAGTTTTTTTTTTGTCGTCTCACCTATTGATCGAATTTCAAACACGGTTTTGCTTTGAAGTTTACGATTGGATTAAAAAGTTATAATATTGTAAAAATAATGAGATATAGATATCTGAATATGTCCTTCCAAATCTTAATTGTCAGACACTTCATCATCATCATCTGCCTAGCCTTTTCCCAACAATTTTGAGGTCGGCTTCCAGTCTAACCGAACGCAACTGAAGCTTCCTTTTAAAATTAAAATCAAAGCATTTATTTCAAGTAGGTCAGTTACAGGCACTTTTGAATTGTCGAAAAAAAAAAAAAAATTACACAAGACATAAAAACTGTGAAAGTACTGTAGTTGCCATTCCCTAGCGTAGATTTCTATGGAGAAGAACTGGCAAGAAAATCAATGGACACACTTTTAAATAAAATTATTGTTACAAGATCAATTATGTGAGAACAATGTAGCAAGATAAATGTGCACGTTAAAAGTGACCACAGTAAAAACAAAACAAAAAAAATACAATTCATAAACCAAAATAATTTATTCAAATAAGCCATGGCAACTAATTAATATAAATAATATAATAAATGAAATGGAGCGACTGTCTATCTGACGTCCATAACCAGTTAGTACTAAGTAATACGGTACCCCTTGGTAAGACTGGTTGTCAGATATTTCATTGAACAGATTTTTGTGTGTCTAAGTAACTATACAGGGTGTAAAAGACCTCATCACGAAGCCGTTAACCAAGCATTCTGTACATCAACCTAAGTAACTTTACGCAAAAATTATTGCTGGGAAACGACTTTTGTTTTTTGGGGTGAAAAATCATGTTTTGTGGTAGAACTCAATGTAACGCACTCAAAACATTGTGCTGATGGATGGATTGAATAGTACGGGGGTCGTGGAGGTGTTTAAAGTAAAAATCTTACATTAAAAACTTGTATTTAAAAAAAAAGTTGCCAAAAAGTTAGAACTTTGACCCCCAATATCTCCGTTCTAAAGACTAAAAAAAACTAGAAGGTTCCCAGGTATGGTGTAGAACAAAAAAATGATCGCAATGACGGGCAGAACAAGTGCCTTTCGGCTTCGTTAAGAGGTGTTTTACACCCTTTATATCATCAACATCATCTGAGGCTTGACAGCCACTGGTGGACCTTATCCTGGGTCGAGTATATTTCTCCAATGTAGCCTATTTCCTTGAAATCCTTTTCTCTTCAAATTCCCACTCAAATAGGTCTTAAATCTTATTAATTGGCATAATAAAATTCCGCATCATTTCGAGTTTACTAATTCTAAATGAATGAATGTGCTAATCCTTGATTAATAGTACAGCTATGTTTCAAATCACATCTTTTCCCAGAACACCATGACGTATCCATGTTTTTAAATCTCTGCACCATAGATCATAGACTTACCACAACACAATATAAATCAAAGAGTTTCGTCCAGTATATTGACCTCTTTACCTCACGTATAAGAGGATAACTTGAGAGACCGTTATTGTGGTTTAAAAAATCATCAATCACACAAATACTATTTGTTTGGTACTTATAATTCTAATGTAATGTAACTAGGTCTTCAATGTTTTTAGAGGATATTGACCTAAGACTTTTGGTGACTATTTTTGACTCCGAATGCAGACCTTACAGTTATTATGTAAAGTTTTATTGTCTATGGTCATTTCTCGGTAACCGTTGTAGTTGATGTTACTATTTGTCAATGTTGGATTATTGGTTGCTATGAATTGATGATCATCACTTAACAATTATTTAACAGTTATTTTAATCTTGAATTTGCACAAACGGCCTCGTTGGTATAGTAGTCGGAAGCGCGACTAGTGGTTCTTGAGGTTCTGGGTTCGATTCTCACGTCGGGTAAAGTAAATAATTATATCGCTGGACATTAACACACAGCGCCATCTAGTGTCAGACTAAGCAACGAGGCTTGTGTCGTGGACACCACACCAGATAGTTGATATACTACATAGATACTTTTTGTTTGTAAATATACACAATAAACATCCATGATTTGGAAACAAATGTCCATGCTCATCACACAAACATTTGCTCCAACCGGGATTGGAACCCGGGACCCTATGAACGTAAGGCAGCCTCACTATCGCTGCCATTCGGGTCGTCAAAGTGCTATTAAGTTTTCCTCTGTAGCAACCACGGAGTTTGGATTTGTGCCCGGTTGATGCCCCTATTACTTTTACACCTCTGACTAATCCTTCAAGGATTACAGGCGTGTTGTTATATTATCTTATTCTGACTGATTGTAGTACCTACCTAGGTACTTACGTACTCGTACAACATCAGCTTAGCTTAGTCATTGCTCCAGATGAGTCTGAAATTTAAATAAGATTATGATACAGAAACAAGCAGGTATAGAGGAAACTAATAACTAAGATATTACCGGAAAACCATTTAATTTACATACTAAACTCCTTTGATAAAATCCCCATTTAAACATGACTCAAAATGATACACTTATTCATTCAAATTGATTAGGAAAATCTATCTGCGAATAAAAATGAGCTTTAATTTCGAGCCAGATGTCATTATTTGCATTGTTCCACCCACTCCTGGGTATAGGCCTCCTCCCACCTGTCATGCTTACCTGGTCTGCGCAAGTCTTAACACCAGGTCTTAACCACCATATCTTTGACCGATATAGCCAGAAGAACGTTGAGGAAAAACATCTGAAAAATAAATGTAACAAGAATAACACAAAATACAACGATATTAAGATGTCTAAAAAACCGAAAATACTACATAAATAAGTAATTTTACGATTCACCTCGTAAATCCGAATGAAAAGAGGTAACGACACTTTGGGTAATAAAGTTCGAATCAATCAACTCTTGCGCATCGTAAATGTTGGAGAGCTTTAAGTAGCTTGTAGGTGTTGGCTGTATGCTCCAGCTGTTTGTGGGTGTTGTGATATGTTAGCAGATATGACTTGATGTTTAATGACTGATTCGAAATGTTTCATCAAAGCAAACGACAGATGTAGATATTGGAAACGGTGTGAACATACGTCAGAAACGGTAAAATAAAAAATTCTTCTGTATCAAGCTAATAATAATGAAATCACGTCCAGTATTGATTTTCCAACCGTAATGACCATTGATAGTCGTCACAGGTAGTCAGTGGCCCGAAAGTCTGACACCTAGTATTACCAACGGGTTTCGACTATCGCTTTATCCAGTACTAACTGGGTTGTGGAGGTCAGATAGGCAGTTGCTCCATGTAAAAGCTGGTATCCAGCTACATCTGGTAAGACTGGAACCCGAACTCAACATGTGTAGTAGGGTAAAGGATAGGCAGACATTGAAGTCTCTAATGACGGGAATATTCATTCTCAAGTCACAATACTCCTCATTGATAAGCTCATATTCTGCTGGCACTAGGTTTTCCAGTAGAAATCAGGAAGATGGTACCTACCTTATTTGACACTTCCTTTTAGAATAGGTTATGATTTCAAGCATACACGGGTATGTAAGATATTCATCAGTATAATCAGACACATTTATGCATTTTAAATGCAGTTAGCATCTAGTCAAACTGGAAGCCGATCCTCTATTCTGGAAAAGGCTAGTCAAGACGGATGGCTGTCATTGAGACCGCATTAACTCCAACATGTTAAGGTGTTACTGACCCGCCCGTGAATGGTCTTCACCATCGACAAATGAGTTCATTTCCCACAAACACAGGTGTTGTTCAAACTAGACTAATTAATATAACCTCTGATTTATTTATGAAACCCGTTACGCGCTTTAGTTTTTTGAGAATTCGTTCAAACTTAATGTATAAGTTCGCTGAATCCTTTGAACTACAAATAATATAATAGAATATAAATCAATACTTCATTTAAATAATAGAGAACTACTGATCCGATTCCGAAAATTCTTTCACTAATGGGAAGCTATTATATATATATATAGCATATTATACCCGAATGTCAAAAGTTACATTTAAAACGTTCCCGAGAGATAATGTCCGACCATAACGCGTTCGAAGCTGCGGGTAAAAGTTAGTAATTTAAGAGTTCGCGAAATCCGTTGAACTACAAACGAATATAAATGTTAAAATATAAAAGGTAATGACGAAATATTGACCGCAGAAGATCCGTTACAGTCAAAGTGTTTAAAATAATAATTGGTCAATAAAGTTGTTTGGCAGAACTGATGTGTTTGGCCCAAAAATGTGGAGACAAGTCGGGTAAGGGCGGTTATACACATCCGGGTGACGGGTGAGCAACCTAATTTTATGATAGACCGGTATGCTCTCAGGTGTCTTTGTTATTGATATGTGCAAGGTCACTGTGTTGTTTATCTTCCACAAGATGTCTAATTAATTTACCTGCCCTTCCTTACATTTGCCTCTAAATTCGTTAGAATTGTTTAGTTTTCAGAAATTCCATCTAACTCTAGTTGGAATCTTACTTAAAAGTCACTTAATCATCGAGGCGTAGTATGTCATTATAGCTCACATTAAAACAATAGTTTTAAGTTTACCTATTCCACATCGTGCGCGAATGTCATGTCTAGATGTGTGTGTAAGTGCCCTAAGTATTTATGTTTTTCCGGGAGTGTAAAAAAGATTTATTACTTCACTATAACATTAAATTTATATGTTGAAAACACATGAGGTAAATGACAATTTTATCAATCTTATTCGCGACAGTCATTCAACTTCGGGATGATTATTTATTAAAATCATTACGGCAATGTTACGGTTTTCACAATTGGAATTCCTACTACTTTTTTAACCACCATATTTGGTAAAAATCTTTAAAATACCTGTCAATAGTAGACAATCCCAAAATAACGTCCTTGGCATGTCTATCAGCAATGATAAACTTTTATGTTTCTGCATATTCATAAGAAGTTTGCGCAAACATGCGTGGGTCACGCTTCATTTTGACAGTTTATTACTTTCCCAACGTCAAACTGACAGTTTTGGTTCAGTTAGTGATGTATCGTGCGTCAATTTACATGTATTGGAGCAGTCAATGATGTTATGTCAGTGTATGTAGGTAAATAGGACCATTTTTTGTGTCTACTGTTTTTTATTTTGTTTTATTTGTATTCTAGCTACTTAGAGTTTATTCAATTCACATGGGCTCTGTATTCTAAAATATCTTTCGAAGAAATCCACGGTGTTTTCTTTGACGTTTTTTCGATCTTTAACAAACCTTCCAAAAGAATAGAAAATTTCTTCTTCTTTGGCCGTGTTTTCTTGAATACTTACGTCGACTATAATTCCCCTTGCCGAAACTGGCAAGTAATACCTAATACCTAGTAACAACACAAAGACATGTCTGTCTTGTCTATTACGATGTCTAGCACGTCGAGGCGGTAATGAGGTTTTGTACAAATGGCGACGCGCAGGAATGTTCCTAGCTTTAACTTTGATATGGAAGGTCCTACGTGTAGCTGGTTAGGTTATAGGAATGTCTTTCGTTAAATTGATAGGCATTTATATTTGTTGAATTGTCTTTAATAATTATGTACAGTTATTACGTGTATCGCATTTATTTTGGCAAGAGTAGTTCAAAAATAAGAAAAAGAAATGACCCGTAGTGGGCTGTAAAGCTTTGGTGTTCAAGTTTTTTTGAAAGTCTATGCTGGACAAACTGTAGACCAAATAGCACGGAACTAAGTACCCTGAAACGGTGATCCGAGGTAGTGAAAAGCCACGTAGGACATGAAGGGACGAACTGGATAGGTTCTGTTCAAACTGGAAGGGTACGAAAAACAGGCATTCAATTGTAACAAAAACTAGAGATCCATATGAACTTCATAGTACTACGTGCCACTGAAATATAAACCAGTCCTTTTCGCTGGTAAATCGCTTCCTCATCCATATTACGAAGCGTGTTAACTCCACTAACAGCGTCTTATCTTAACAAATACTATCTAACTACGATAACAAGCTGACAAGTCCATGTAACAAATAGCTAGACCAGTATAATCGGCTATAATCTAGGGTTGAGCTTTGCTACGACTGGACAATATGTCTATGCAAGACTTCCGCCTGGTGTGAGGCAGATCAAATCCAAACTGTTATGGCTATTTCCTCGAAGTTGCCTAGCGTTGTTAGGTTCTATTCTTCTTCTTAGAGTGTCGATGAAAATTCATATTGAGTAGGCCCCAAATTTGGCGACTAGTTTGACACTTTCAGTAGCGTCCATCGGCTCCCATGATGTGCTATGAACACGATATCAAGTGTCCCATCGTTTGTGGAACAGCACCACATTTAGGTACACTCCAGGGCAGAGTCATCTATGAATCTCAACCTGAACAGGTTTTTCTCGCTTCGGCCAACCTGTGACCGGAGTCTATTCAAAGACTTACACGTCAGCTATGCAAACCCTTTACACTGTCAATTAGTTTTCAAGTATGTTAGTCAAATTTGTTTTGCCGATTCAGCAGCTGTCTAAACTCTGATGATTAAGTCCGGTCAATGGCGGTAGCCTCGTTATCCATTCCTCGCGTTTTTTCCAATAATATTAAGTGGTCCCTTTTTATAGCTGGGTAGGCATTTCCTCGTTTTAATCGGCTCAGAATTTGGCGACGAGTTTGGTAAAGCTACCCAAAATGTGGGAGTTCTAAATTAATACTCCAAGAGAGTTCGCTGAGAACACAGACATTGTGATTAATTTGTCAATACTTATGTATAAAGTACCTTACAGTAATAAATATCATTCATCATCAATCCTAATCCATCGGTAATCTCTCGTCAGTGACCTCCCGGCCTTATCGCAAGGCCGAGCTAGCTGGACCGCAACCAGGAAATGGAACTAGGGCCTACCAGGTCATGGTTCGAAGTTCCCACTGCACCTTTCTAGACCAGATAGGTGATTAGGCTGATGTTTACTTTATTGTGTTGGGTGTAAGGGTTAGATTTGTGTGTATACAATTGGGGTGTGGTTTGTGAGACAATTGTCTTTATCCATAAAGGTATTTGTGTTGGTGTTATTGGTAAAAGGTTAGAATTGTTGTGTAGCTGTATAAATATGCTTATTGTCTATTGCTTTAGGCTTATTGACTTTCCAACTGTCTAGTTTCTCTAAATTTCCCTAAAAACGAGACAAAAATTATGCTTTTCTTATTTTTTCTTTGTTTTTTTTTTTGCAAGTAGGTTCTTACAAATACTTACACGTAATTTTATTTAGAACTAGATGGGGCCGGTGTTTCGTACCTGACTACTCTGAGAAGAAACAGCCGAAACAAAGTCAGAGGTTATAGTTTCTTTTGAAGTCCAGACATAATCTTGTTCAATTCAGATGAGGACTATGCAGATTAGTGTCTGAGATGGTCTTTTGAAGAAAGAACCACACAGATTTGAGTGGACCTGTCCAGTCAGTGCAAGCATTTGTCTGTTATCGTGTAGCTCGACTTATAACTCAAGGAGCTCAACGAAACGACGAACAATAACAAAGAAAGGACATTTGGGTAGGTCGCTTATACTCGTAGTACTCAAACGTGGGGAAAAAAATAAAATAAAATATGTGACCCACGTGGTCCTCAACATTCACAATAATTAAATAAAATTAACAATAATTTACAAAACGAATGTCAATAAAAAATAAAAATAAAAATTAAATGTCACAATAATAATTAAAAAAGTAAAATACTGAACTAAGTATTCATGTCAAATCATTCAATGTGAAAGTGTATAAAAGAAAGAAATTAATAATAAACAAGCGAAGTCCGAGTCTTAGTTCTACTCGTAGTTCCGCTTGTTAATTCTCTGTAAAAACTGAAGTCATTTAATGTCACACAACAAGTAAATAACCTTTTCAGGAAGTGTTGAAATAACTAGTTTGTGAACTGAAGTGTTGCTAGTGCATTATGTATTCATGGTAGGAGGTATAAGATATAAATGTAGCGTCCAATCAAGCGCACTACAGGTGTTATAAGCTCATACTTTGGATTTCAGGAATTCGTTCTCGATAGATCAAAGGGTATCCTGTCACCCAGTTCGTAACTGGGTTGTGGAGGTCAAATAGGCAGTCATTCTATGTCAAAAAATGATATTCAATCAATAGCATCTTGTCAGTATAAAAGTCGACCTCAACATAATAGGCTAGGCAGACACGTAATAGGCTACGCAGATGATTTTCTCGACGGACTATTCACAGACGGCTTTCTAGGAAAGTCAACATAGACAAACCTCACGATTCTTCTAGGTCTATTGTGCACTAGGCACTTTACGCGTGACTGCATGGGCACTTGCAACTCAATCAACATTTAGTACTCAACCTTATCCGACATTGCACTACTTTTGCACAACACTGGGTAAAACACGCAATTTTGACAGGTATGAAACAAAATGGCGGAACGCACGAACATTGCCGAATGTTGCCGAATTCACGCATGGGCAGGAAGGACCGAATTATTTGTGGGGTTAATGACCTGTTTTGTTAGGCTTATGTTGACCAATTTGTTTTGATATTGCTAATATGCACGAGCATCTACTCTGTTTGATGACTGTGTCATTTTGAGGCCATGTTGATGGTCGGTCAAGGTCGAGAAATGTCCGGATATTGACTTGTGTGCCTAATAAAATGCTACAATGTGAAATTCCTGAGGAAACGAATCCTCTTTAAACATTAAAGATGATGCATCCTACTCCCTATATCCTTTTGGAAATAATATAATTAAGTTTTTTTAATATTTAAGCAAGTTATGGCAAATAAGATACAACTCGGAATTGGTATTGAGTTTGGGTAGGTTTACGGTTGTAGTCGCCTTCAAATTTGTATCTTATTGCGTTTTCCTGTGCTTGTGGCTCAATATGATTGATGCAAACCTTCACGTCAACTTATGGTGTCTAGATCTTCATAGGTCTAGGACATATACCTGTTTGTTTATATTAATGTGATATTTTGTCATTTCAGGTAAGGACACACATCATTTTACCAATACAATGTGGCAGTAGGTAAGTTATTTGAGGATAAGGCCTTAGCTGTAATAAATCGAAAAAGCAGGTGATTTTGACCTCCGATTGCTCGAGGTCTGACTTGCAACTCTCAATTTATTACTTATCGACCAACCATAGACTATGTTCTTTTAATGTGTCTAATTTTAGTGGGAAATGTCTATTCCAACTGTCTATTGCTTTGCGATCCTTCATAAGAGATATACAGTGTTTGTGATATGAATTATCAGTAAGTAGATGAACTACTTTAAGGGTACGTACACTCGCTGTCCGGGATAAATGGGGACTAGTCGAACGAGGGAACCTTAAAGTTCACGCTACGTTTATTAGTATAAAGAGTGGCTAAAATTAAATGTAGCGACCTAAAGCTTTGCGATGAGCCAAACGTATGGAATGTGAGTAAATGATGAGGATCCGCGGATCGTGGCTGAGATTGCCAAATTATTAAGGGCCCACAAAAACTGAACTCGCATATAATATTTTATTTTATGTGCATTGTTTACCTTGTAATTTATAAGACTATAGAGCTTTTTCTTCTATTACTCAAGATCACACAATAACCACTACAAGAGGATTATTTCTAAATAACTATCTAGACTGCCTCGTTGGTCGAGTGCTCGTAAGCACGACTGCTGAGCATGAGGTCCTGGGTTCGATTCCCGGATCGGGCAAAGTGTTATTTGGTTTTTCCATCAGGAATTTCTCAGTAGCAATGACAGTCTGGATTTGTGCCCGGTTGCTGGCCCCCTATTACATGGGACTGAAACATAACTGGTGAAATGTGGGTGTAGTGTATTATAGGCGTGATGTTATGTAACTGTGAAATTATAATAATATACCTATTGTCTACCAGTTCCCCGTTCAAAGGTCAAAGCCTACACGTTTTGCTACAATATAAATCATTCAATCTAGCACTTTAATGCTAACAGCTTTAAAAATATATGAAATTATTAAAATAAAAGCTAGTTGTCAAACAATGGCAACATTAACGGTCAGTCTGAAGGTCGATAAGTGTGACAATTGATTGACCGACTGACAAAGAAACATTGTGCTAGTCAAAGGGTATCGATGTTTAGCTGTAACTATAATACAGGTTTCAGCTTTATTACCAGTTAATCCCGTCCAAACTTTTCGATTATACTGCAAATTCGGCTAAATTGCGAGAAAATTTAAATAAAAACAACCATTTCCCAAAATCAGTTTCGCAGTAAAAACATCGCAAATAGACAGACAGATAAGTATGAAATCTTATCTTGTGCTAATCTTTTATGATAAATGTTCATAGGATGTATGACAGGTCGAATAGAGTTCAAAAAGGTAATAAATATGGAGGTTCAGTACGACCAGTTTAAGTTTGCAGTTCAAAGTGGCGGTGTTTGCCAAGAAAAAATGCAACAATATGTGAAGCTTCTTACATTTATTTTAGTTCTCTGTTTTATCGCCTGCACGGATATGTTGGTCGAAGTATACATTGCACTTTTTATGTCTTGTCAATATGGCGGTCACCGCCATGACACTTATACGTCAACAGCTTCGAGAAGATGGACGCTTGCTTGAGAAGAAGTACAACAAATTATAATAAATGATAGATTTCTATGATAGGCGGTGAATGTGTCTTTGTGTAAAGATTTGATTACCCGCATTGTGAGTCTATTTTCCATATGTTTCTTCCATTCGGAAATCTGTAGGTACCCAAAGATTAAGTACGAATAGGGCTGACCCCAAAGCCAAACAGTTCAATGACCTGGAGTCATCGAACTGTTTGGCTTTGGCTTTGATTATGAGTTGAATCCCCTTTTTCATTTGTAGCATGTCTTACCGACATTGTACTTCAAATATTCGTAGACCGTAGTATTATTTTATTGAATTAGGCATTGGTGTCGATTCTGTTGTGCACAAACTAAACTTAATTTAGGCTATTGCTATTTTTAACTCTCTAATAAAACGAGAAAGAGACGGACATAATTTAGAGCTGCCAAATTTTATTGGAACTATTATTTCCATACAAACGAAAGGGTGCACGTAAAACCATGTCGACTAAAAACACGGTGAAGCGCAAGGCATAAACTAGTTTGACATCTCTAACTTAGTTCATTACTATATCCTTCCTTTTCTTGCACTGCCTTTAAATAATAAAAGAATATAAGATAGATAAAAGATAGCAATAGCCTAAATTATGTTTAGTTTGTGCACAACAGAATCGATACCCATAATGGTATCGATTCTGTTGTTGTTGTATTCCTTAGAGCAATATCTGCTTATTTCATAAACTCAACCTCTCGCAGTCCACTGCTGGACATAGGTCTCCCCCAAGCTTCACCACAACGCCCTGCCTGACCTCCGTCTTCCGCGTCCAGTCTGTCTCACACACCTTTCTAACTGGGAACATCACGTTACGCTCGGCTATGTTACGTCGCATCTGAATTTTACTTATAATGTCGGTATATTTATTTGTCTGAAACCATAATTAACCCTTGAGCTAGTAACCCTATTTCTTGGTCTGCTGGTCACTGAGACCCACCCGCCCCTTTCGCTCAGCCAAGCGAAAAAGGTCGTCTGGGAAAATATTTACGTCTACTGATCGAGTCAATGTAGTAAAATGCTTAGAGAATTGTTTATGGTGAATTTCGGGCAATAAAACCAGGATTAATTAAAATATAAGGTTGATGACCTTAGCTATGAAAGATCCAGTTTCAGTACCATTGAATTCAAAACATGGAAAAAACAACACCCCTTCTATAATTGAAATCAACGCATCAATATACAGTATGTTTCTTTTTCATCCCTCCCACAAAGATCTTTAAATCAATTTCAAAGATAAGTACCCGGAACTACACACTCACACCTACACACACAGCCTCAGACACCGTTAGCAGATAAAACACAACAACACACACTTACGTAACAAAACACAAAATAAAAATGCACACACATGCTTTGGCAATTAAGCTAGACACTTAAACTGAAGTCCACCGAAAATGCTGAATGAAAAACACCTTTATGGCTTTAGACCTAAAGTACTAAAGCTTTTTGCAATGAATTATGTATACCAGCAAAAAATTACTTAACGTCCACGTGACGAGAGAACTACAATGACAAAATGTTTCTAATCCAGTCCAAGATCAAACTTGAAGGTTTTTTAAGTTTAAAAAATAAGGTTTTCGTAACCAATGTTGGTGAATTGGTATTACGTGATGTTGGCCTATTGGCTGTTGGTGATTGGTTGCCAATTTCCGCTTTGAAACTGGTCGTATTACTTGGTAAATGTAATGTCTTATGGTCATAACATGTTTGTGATCATTAGGGCTTATGTTGCGATATTGCTTAATTTGGTGAAGAAATGAGGTCACATAGTTCACAATGATATCAGTGTTTCTTTAAAAAACTTTAAAGCAAGACTTCTTCAGTTACCATATTTCATAAATATGTGACAACGCCAACCCACACTGGACCCACGAGATGGATTACTACCCTTCTCATAAAGATGCGTTCCAGCAATGGGAAGATTTTAGCTCAATATCGACCATGTGAATATCAGATCTGTATCCGTTAGTCATAAATTGGTGAGCTAACTTTGATTTTTTTGTGCATTCTGTTTATTTATAGGCTACAAAATCTTAACTCATTAAATATGACGTAAAAATGTCCAGTTTTTAGAGCTACCGTTCAAGGAAGACCTCTGAAGGTCTAACATGTCACATTACGAACAAAACAGCAGCATATCAATAATTAATTGACTATTTTAATCCCCTGTCAACGTTATTCGATTGTATCGGTAATCGGAAATCGAGTGTGTATCGATATCGTGAATCGATTCTCGTGCCTGCAACCTGTGATGGTCAACCGGTCGTGTTACTTCCGAATGCTTTTGAGTCATAATTTTTCTTACTATTGTTCTATGTAAGTAGCACGAAACATAATCATCAACCTCTATCGTTTCAACTACTGGCCTCCTCTTATCTCATCCGTGAGAGGACATATCACATAGGTAATAATTCACCACGCGAGATCAGTGCTGGCTGGTTAGTATCATAAGCATGTGTGTTCGGTTTTTTGATTCTGGGACATGCCGTTTTCCTCACAATGTTTTCCTTTGCCATTTTGATTTTTTTTTGTAAGCAATTTGAGAATGAAATAATATATATTTACATGCTACAAATTATTTTTTTATGTAACGTTTGCCAGTTGACAGTCGATAAAGTTTTTTTTTATCATTTAATGCGCGTGTTAGTGACATTGTTGTCATGACCAGATTATTTATTTATTTACTGGTCACATTGAAAAATTATAAATCCAATGAATAAGTTGTGTTTTCAAATTGTTAAAAATAGAATGCGACGGTTAACTATTTGTTCAATTTTTGATTTATAAATGACACAGGAGTCGACATAGCTTATTTTTTCCCCTATCTATGTGTTTTTCGAAGATGTTTTTTTTTTAAACTACGTTATTATAAGATTTAATAATATAATTTAGGATTGTAGGTTCGCACCTGGCAATTTATTATTACTACTAATGGTGTTAAGATCATCAATCACGTTTATTTGCAAAAGAAAATGTACCATTATTTTTGTTGACCAACTAAGGGCTTAGTCGTTTATTTTGGTGAATTAGGCGATTACCAAAAAACAACATAAGCTTTTGAGAACGCATCACTGAATTAAGTTTATTTTAGATCAATAAATAAATAAAATAAAACACCTCGTAACATAACAGCAAAAATAAAAGTAAAAAAAAAAGTTTAGTAACTCGACTACAAAATTAAATTGTCCCCAAATATAAATCATACTTTGGCAATGCTATCAAATGAACATAATATTACAATTGACATAAGGGTATCAATTTACTTACAAACTCAGCTTACAAGTAAATTTCCCTAACAGACAAAACACAAATCAAACACAAATCATCAGATGGAAGTATAAATAGAGACATTACAGTACCCACCTCTAAGCGCCGTCATAAAATATCACGTTTTTATCACAATAATCGCGTCATGTGACGTCCTGTATTTAATGCCGCGTCGAAAGTCGTCCGGGGGGTTATACAGGATGTGCACATTTACTAGTCAGGTATAGGTTGCTGATTTGAGAGAAAATTCTACTCATGAATGAAAGATTTTCTTATGTTTTTTCTCGAGAAAATGTGATTACAATGTAAAGGAACTGTAGGTTGAAAGTTGATGAGTAGGAGAAATTTAAAGATTTGAAAAAGGAAAGCATTTTCCAAAACGATATTTAGTCATGATTGACCAGCTCAAATGGTCAGATTTGATATTAATCTTATCTCAAATCAGTTTTAGATTACGAGCCAAATTTATTTACTTACCTTGATAAATGAGTAGTTAGTATAAGCATATTAAAACTACGTGAAGAGAAGCTTTATCGTGATTCATAAGCATTTTTATTCAAGAACTTATTTATAGAAGTTATAACGTATTTGCCTCAGTGATGACGTATTTACGCTCCTCTTTAAATAAGTGGCTTACAAACAAACATAAAATAAATAGACAAACATAACCAAGCCATGTTGACCTGTCCTTTTACAATATTTAAAGTCAAAGTGATTCATCCTGAAGTACTGCAGAGGTCTTTTTAAGCTGGACTTTAAAAGTACTTGCGATTTCACAGACTTTAGTCTTAAATAAAGTTATGGCCTTTTTAGTATGTATTAACTATTTTGTTAGCAAAAACTCAATTTATTATGTGTTAAAATTGCTCATTTGTTGGTTTGGCAACAAAATGGTCATTTACATAACTTAAATTAGTTTTGAAATTAATCAACTTTTTCTCGGTCGACTAAACATAAACTGTAGTTGGTTACAGCACTATCCTAAAGCTGGTTCACATTAGCGGAAAAATTGCATTTGGTTGATTAGGTGAAACCGGTTTTAAGTATGGCTGTATGATGAAGCCTTTTCATAGTTTGTGGAAAAGTGGCCAGCATGAGGTGGTCATTGACCACGTAGGCCAAAGACCCTAAAGGTTTTTATCTGTCCTTGAGATTTCGTCTCATTTTATAAGTGCGAAGTCGTGACATGAAAAAAATTTAAAAAGATAATGATGTCTCTCGATTTTTACCTTAGTTTCTGTCGTAAGTCTTTGACATATGATCCATCATCATCATCATCTACCTAGCCTTTTCCCAACTATGTTGGGGTCCGCTACTAGTCTAACCGGATGCAGCTGAATACCAGTATTATACATGGAGCGACTGCCTATCTGATCTCCACAACCCAGTTATAACTACTGGGCAATACAATACCTACGATAATACGATACCTACCCCTTGGTAAGACTAGTTGTCAGACTTTTTGGTCCACTGACTACCTGTAACGACTGTGAAAGATCTACAAATGACAGCCGGGACCAACGGCTTAACGTGCGTTCCGAGGCATGGAGGAAACTCGGTATGTAATGGGTGGTGGTTAAGCCGTGCTTGCTTAGGGTGGTCTGTGGATGGGTATCCACAGACCACCCTAAGCAAGCACGGCTTAACCTATATATCGACGCCCCGAGCGGCTGTTATTATTTGGCCACGAGCATTTGACATATTATGAATCTTATCATAGTAATTATTAAAGAGTATTCATTTGCTTTTTTTTTTAATTACTGTAATATAACATGCGTCAATCATAAAATAGTGAGGAAGCCCGTTACTAAGTGAGTGTTTTATTTACGAAATGATAGCGGCAAAATTCAGCTTTGTTTTAAAAACAAAGAAAAGGACACACGGCAAACAAATCAAAGTTGCACAATTAGAATCGATATTTAAAATTCCTCACGAAATGGGAATCTAGACTTTGAACCTAACTTTAAAAGAGTGACCAACGCGTTCGACTTATGTCATACGGCCTTTACATTTTTTCCAAGATATTGGTGTCGATTTTGTTGTGCACAAACTAAACTTAATTAAGGCTATTGCTACCTTTTACTAAAAGGCAGTGCGAGAAAAGGACGGCTAAAGCTATGAACTAAGTTAGAGATGTCAAACTAGTATAAGCCTTGCGCTTGACCGTGTTTTTAGTCGACATGTTTTTACGTGCATCCTTAATTTGTATGGAAATATTAATTCAATTAAATTTGACAGTTCTAAATTACGTACGGCTCTTTCTCATTTTATTAGTGAGAAAAAGATAGCAATAGCCTAAATTAAGTTTAGTTTGTGCACAACAGATTCGACAACATTATACAAGTTTCTCACTAAAATTCGTTTAACCTTAGACTTATACATAGTCGACCTCACATAAGGTACTGCTAATTTTATATTCACACACAAAATGTGCCACTCTAAATAACATTAAAAACATAGACAAACAAAAGTCAAAGTACGACCTTCATAGTCATTAGCACCATAGAGTCTCAAATGCATTTTAAAGTAAACCATAGACAGTTATAACAATGACCTGAAGTTTTTAACTAGCCAAATTAAGATTCGGAATTTGAAAAGTAAATATAGTTATGGTGCTTTTATTCTGGTCTAGAAATCTTTGCATAACAGAGCGTAACGGCTAGCTATTATAAAATTCTTTTAAAAAAAGAAACATTCCCTAGTCAGCTGATGAACTGATTGTCTTTAATGCAACCACTGTTATTGCTGCAAACTGCTGATGATGGGTCTTTCCCAAAACTGAACTAAACTCCTCGGTGAACCAATCACGAATATGCAAAAACAAAATGCCTATTAACTTATCCATAACCGGCCTCTCATATGACATCTTGTTTTTAAAAATGTCCATGTTATTGAATGATAAACAAACAGAAAATTTGGCCATCTTTATGTAGTTTATTTTTTTATTTTTGGGTTGCCAAAAACAAGGAACTATTTTGACAGCACTGTGTCAACAACAGGTTTCAGGCCAGAAGGGTAACATAATTAATGCCAAAAGTTGCTGCTACCTTGCTATTCTTAAGACATTAAAAAAACTCATTTTCAGTTTTATTGTAAGCTTCTTAATTTATTTCACGATCTTTAATCGCTAATAAAACTACTAATATAACAGGAATTAAATGCTTCTTATGGTGGAAATGACCATAGTAAACACACATTTATTATTAATTAAAAATTAAAAAAACAAGACACAAAAAAAACTAAATTCATTTCAATTGCAGTGCTTCTATTTTTAAATTGGTCTTTCGGTACGCGTAGTGTGTCGCAGTATACAGTGAAACCTCTTTAATTTTGACCAAGTAAAGTAGGTATTTATTCAGCCCTCTCGGTCGACTACTCTTGTGACCTCCTTTTTTTAAATAAACAAAATCATCGACAAACCTTTTTAAGTACGATAAAAAAGGCAATTAATGGATTCGTTGTATTTATATCATCAGCCCGTGAGTTTATTGCGCACAGTTTTATTAATATTAGGCGCAGAATGTTAATGGAAAACGGGTCTTAGGTAGACTCACTCTTGTTGACTCTGCAAGTAGTCGAGAAGTCTCGATATCTTGATATCTTCATTAGTTCAGCCGAAAGACGTCCACTGCTGGACCTGGGTTTCACACAGCAAGCGTCCCCACATCGACCGATCCTGTGCATCTCGTATACATCGGATTTCCACGACCTTCATTCATCGGGTCATCAGTCCACCTTGTGGCAGCATCCACGGTGCGTCTTCGATACGCGAGCGCAGGTTCAGAACCTTTCTGAACATAAGTGCAATAGAATTCTGATGAATACTACTGAAGCCACCAAACTCATAGCCGAATTTGTGCCGGGCCTATTTTATATTGTCATTGGCACGCTAAGAGGAACAGTGCCGTATATCCTTTGTGAAAGTCATCGGAAAATGATTCTTATTACGTCAATTTTTGTCTCAAACTCTTTTCAATTCCTGTGTCTATCTAACAGTAATAATTTAATATTAAATCCTAAGCTAAATAATCACACAGTAATGTGTTTTCTACATTTACGGTCAGTGGTTAAGAAAGCTGACCGCTGCATGTGGGTCGCGGTTTTGATTTCCACCTCAAGGAAGTTGCAATGAATGAATTACGAAATTCGACAAGTCTCCCACGAATTATGTGAGTTGAATTACATTTGTCTGAGGTTTGGATGGAAATTAAGACGAATATTTGTGCCAATTACAGTTGGTAATAATGTGTGTGAATGAGGATCTGTTTCACTCGCGTGAATATGATGTTTGTCTCTTGTCGTGGTGAAAAATGTAAGTCAGGAATATTGATTTCGGGAAAGATTATCCAGAATGTACCAAACTTTACCTACTTAAATATCATCGTAGCTCCTATTGTCTCCTCTAAATATTTCTGCATCCAATCTTGTAACATGTACTTTCATTAAGTACCGTAATTATGACTCAGTGATTTACAATAGAAGTACCTTTAACATCTCCTTCAAATATAGATTACTCATTCAATACTCACATTTTCATAGATTTCCCGTAAAAGTTCTGAGAAAACTATATATATTATGTTTGCTTTAGTAAATCACGCTTGTTAGTCATACATCCTGCTCGGATTACAGTACAAGTACGAATGATCCTTAATTATTTGCAAATACTAAGGTAAAACACTTCCTGGCTCTTTTTTTTTAACTGTTTATGCAATAAATCCGTTAGACAATTCTTCAGTTTTGTGATTAGAGCTGTTATGGCGAAACAAGACACGGACAAATTGGCCAAAAAATGTGCCTAAAATAAACCTCTGATGGCTACCACACAGTTGGCATAATCTCTTTCTTCACACGCTCGAATGTTTCCTCTTGTCATTTTTAACATAAACATAATATCACGCCTGTAATCCCCTAAGGGTTAGGCAGAGGTGTATCTGATAGTACACCCACATTACGCCAGTTATAGTTTAAGTCCCATGTAATAGGGGGCAAACCTATTGTCATCAACCGGGCGCGAATTCAGGCTCCGTGGCTGCTTGCTACTAAGAATGGAAAACCCAATAAAACTTTGCCCGTCCCGGAAATCGTACCCAAGACCGACGAGGCAGTCTCTCTTGTCATTTGACTCTTTGTGTGTTTCATTTGTGTTTTGGCATTTTGTTTGTTACCAACTGATGAAACTACACGTTATTTTCTATCAGCTAATAATGAATTTCGACCAACCAATAAATCGATCGTCATTTGTCATTTTTCTGCATAATTCTTTGTTCTTTATTCAAAACACAGTACAGTAGAACAATATGCAATTAAAACTAGTTGTGTAACACAGATACAGCCGTGCCATCGTTTCGTGTGAAGATGCGTTATGTAAGGCGGCGTGGGTGCGTGTGCGCATCGCGAGCCGTGGTGATTGATCTCAATCATACTGACTTGGTTCCGATGACGAATTGTGGGATTTTATTGGTGATGACAAATGTTTTAACGGTTTGACCCGGTTTCGTCTTTTGTAAGGGTTTTGTTGGGAATTTTTCTAAATAGCCTACCTGATTTGACTGCCTGGGTTCGATTCCTAGGTCGGATAAAATATTATTGGGTTTTCCCATTACGAATTTCTCAGTAGCAGCCACGGATTCTAGACTTGTGTCCGGTTGTTGGCGATAGGCTCACCTCCTATTACATGGGACTTAGACATAACTGGGAAAATGTAGATGTGGTACAGAGGCACTCCTCTGCTTACAGACATGATGTCAACCAAGAACAACAATCGGAAAATGTAGGTACTATTTTATGTATGAATGTAGGCGAAACAGAAGGAGTAGGTATGTAAAGGTGGCGAGTAAGTAAGTAAGTCAAAATTTATTTGTTTAAACATGGTGTAAATAATACATTGCATGCAAGATAATAATAATAAAGGGTGTAAATAACCTCTTAACGAAGCCAAAAAGCACTTATTCTCCCCGTCACTGCGATCATTTTTTTCTTCTACACCATACCTGGGAACCTTCTCGTTACGGAGATATTGCGGGTCAAAGTTCCAGCTTTTTGACAAGTTTTTTTTCTTAAATACAGGTTTTTAATGTTAAGTCAGTCAGTCAGTAAGTCGTGGGTTCGAACCCAGGCAGGCGCATTACTTTGTGTAATTTATTTCATCATCGCTGCTCTCAAAACGGTGAAGAAAAACATCGTGAGGAAACCGTCATATCCTAGAACCAAAAAAATTCGAAGACAGTGACATCTACCCATCCGCAATGGGCCCGCGTGGTGGATTATAGCCCAGTCCCTCTCATAGAGAGAAGGCCTGTGTCCCAGCAGTGGGAACATTAATAGGTTGATGATGATGATGATGAATGTTAGTTTTTTACTCACCGCCACGACCCCCGTATAATTTAATCCATCCACCAGCACAATGTTCTGAGTGCGTTGAGTTCTACAACAAAACATGATTGTTCACCCCAAAAAAAAAATCGTTTCCCGGGCAATCATTTTTGCGTAGAGTTACTTAGTTTGATGTACAGAATGCTTATTTGACGGCTTTGTGATGAGGTTTTTTACATCCTGTGTACAGTAAAGTTCTAACATGTTTAGCCGTATATTGTGGCGTACAAATTGGTAGGAAGAGATGGTGCATAAACCGTGATAATATTCATCAAAATTACTTTATAGAAATTATGTAGGTGGAACAAGTGGAACTGTAGTTTCGAGAAGAGGGTATGTATGAGTCTATGTTTGGCTGAAAAGACCCCTTTTTCTAAGACATGAAAAGCTCTAAGTTCTAAAAAGTAATAAATCGTTCAACGACTCAACATGCTAAATTAAAGTTTATATTTTTTTTCTGCTTGTAACATTGACATTAATACGGTTCTTGTATCTGTAATTTAGATTTTAATTATATACCATAGTGTTTCATACAAAAACAGTTAAGTCGTTAGTTAAATCGTGTCAATGGCAAACTGAGAATTTGCTCCGCATAATTTTAACAGATCGTTAGTTTTCAAGATCGCTGCGGTTTTTTTTCTTTAATTTGTAAAATAATTTTAAACAAAAGTGCCTTGGCTTAACTAAGTACGTGGTGACACGGAAGTAGCCCACTTAGTAAGTACTAATTAATATTCTTGTGCAATATTTAAGCCGTCTGTTAGGACCAAAACAAAAGAAACAAAACGTAATGGTTCATGGACCAAGGATCAATTTTGTGTTTACTAAAGCCGATCAAAAAAGTTCCACCTCTTTAAACTTGACCTCCATGGAACATGTCACCGGAAATTAGATAACACAAACAATGAGACTTCCTATTTCCGTTTGTCTAGTCAACACTTTCTTCTACTCGTATTCAGCACAATGTATTAGTGTCCTTACAATGCGGAAAGACATAGTTTCAACCTTGGATACTGGAGACAAAATTAAATTACCAAAAAACAAAAGATATCCTAATAGATTATGACCGGAACGTCTTACAGTAATTTGATAAACCTAGTGTTAATTCCAATTCGAACCACGCATTGTCTCGCCGATCGCGTCCAATGTCATGTTTCTAACACCGATTTTTACATAAGCGCCATCTTGGATACGTACGAATTTGGTATTTAAATTCACCTAATAAGTGTCGTCTTTCGTTTGACAGCGCGCCGCATGATTATGAAAGGTTTCGGCGCACGCGCCACTATTTGTGTTACTGGGTAAAGGGCAGACGTGCTGGGTAAAACGATCTATTATGATACCGCGAAAAAACCGCTTTTGAACTGCCGCAAAGCCATATAGACAGGAAAAAAAAATGTGTCGTAACTCTAATTCATCATGGTTTAAATTTCGAACGTACTTATTCTCGTTACATTGAAAGATGGTAATGATTCGATACTGCTCAAACAATAATCGATTAGATTCAAATTGCATTTGTTTAAATCGATGTCGCAACTTGTAATTTTTATTGTTTACTCAAGATATCGAATGTTTCTAGCTTTCTATAGATTACAAATGTCTTAGTAGTAATCGATTCCAAGGGACCTTTGATTGACCTCGATGTTTCGAACCTTTGCGACTCGATTGCGATGATTTGCAAGTTTATTGTCCACGTAACTTTAATGCGTTTATAATTGATGTGGCCAGTTTTTTATGGGTAAATAAGACCATTATCGAGACGCGTTGGTTAACTAAGTCACTAACCGGTTAAACTACTGTGGGGCTTTTTGTTTTTTTGATCTGCGGAAAATTTCTAATGTATATTGATGTTTTGGTCCTCACGTTTATCAGGCTACTTATTTATTCCTTAATCGTTTGCTGTGAACTAACTTATTATTACTTGGTTTCTATATGTCATTAGTTCCATTAAGCGTTGCGAAACGGGAGGTCAAAGAGCAGTAACTTTGCATAAACCAAGAAACACGTTTTTCGGAATAAAGAATGATTGCGAATCAAAGGACCAGTTTCTTGACAACTATGTTTAGTCTGTGGAAATGCTAAGATAGAGCGTTGTTTTTTTTTAATCTATTGAAGAACAAAGATAAATAGAAACTTGATACGATGTTGATTTAGATTGGAAATATTTCTGACTAAAATAAGCTTTAACAAGAACAAATTGACGAAAATATGTATTACAAACCTTCGTTTCTCGCGTAAATTGAAAATTGTAGGCCTCAACGTTTAGTCGACCCAAAATAAAAATAAAGTAAATGCATTTATAAAGCGAAAACGAGTGTGATGTGTATATTTGTGCGTATTTTATGGAGGGGAAACCTAAAAAGTTTTGTTCTTTGTGCACATTTTAGGGTTTATGTCCTAAAAAAGTATGAAACCTCCTTTTTGGTGAGATTATGAGTCACGCAAGGGGTTCGTCTTGGGTCAGAACACAGAAATGGCAACATTTTTCATATCGACGTTTTTTTTTTTCTTCTTTTTGAGTTGTATTTTTGGCGTCTTGATCATTGTCGTCATCACCCAAGCTCTCACTGCAGGACATTGGCCTTTGATGACAGCAGAAGATTTAGAAATTATTGACATATCTTTGAATTTTTCCAAAATACTCGTTATTTGTGCCGTTTCTCCATTGAGAAAACGTTTCTTGTCATAGATCAGATTGTTAAAAGAAAACATAAAAATATACAGACTTCTTAATATTCTCCAGAGAGTTCATAAACGGGACGTTAAGAAGTTCCATATGTTCGAGCGGATATACCTACTAGATAAAATTTTAGTAGCAAAGACCTTCGGTAAACTTATTATATGGGACGCACAGGATAGAGAAGAATTGTATAAGAAAGCGGAGGACTATATCCAAAAGTGGGTGACTCCGGGCTGAAATTATGAGTAAGGACCCTAGGACCAGAACATAAAAGCCACCAACCAAAAAATCTTTACCAAGACCCTCACGGCCAATCTCGTTACATCGATTACCTCACGATACCATCCAGCCAGTAGTAGATAAATAATAACAACAACATCTTGAGAAAGCAAAGAATCATTAAAACTGCATGCATTATGATTGCACAGAACATTAGGGTATCACGAACTGTTACTTCATTGCTTGCTGCCCATCATTCTGGATTTAATGCTCGTCTGTCGGTCTGTAAAGGTCACTGGAGCAATGTGTGGGCTGTTTGCTTGTAGGTTTTGTAATGGGTACATCAGGTGAGGAGATTAATTTCTCCATAAGCCATTAGGAGTTCTAGATATTGATTTTTGTAGAGGCCAAATATGTTGATATGTAGGAATTGATGAACAGTATGGTTACTGTTAACCTGTATCAGCGCACAGCTGGGCAAAGGTTTACAAATAGTAAAATTTAAGCATTATTCTTTTTACATCGATATTGCAAATAATTGGCATGGCAATGAGCCTTGTGTAAACAGTCCTGATTGACTTACATTCCTTGTTATAATTGGTCGCTGTTACGAAAGTCATCAGGCGCCATATTGCGCGATCCAGTGCTTACTCGCGGGCCCTTAGTCGGACATCTGGAGTGTGACGGTTACCTGGCTTACCTGCCGAGGGGGTCGGTGACCTGATTATCATATGCTTCAGCGTTTTTTGAACTTCTTGGTCATATGATGGAACCTGGTAATAATTTCTTGTAATATCTTGATCACGAAGTAATTTGAGTTATTAATCTTAAATTACAACCAAGTCTTCGTGAAATTTGGGCTAAGCCAAGTCTATCATTGGATTGGCATTGGCTACGGCGCGGCGGCTTGTTTAACAGAAAACCAACTTGAACTTCATTTCAAGAAAGCCTGAATCCTGAAAGAAGTCAGAAACCTTGTAACTAATCAAGCGTCTTTGGAATCTCTCTAGTTGAGCTAAAGAAAAAAAATATCAACCAATGCACCGCAGCCAGCCACCAACACATCCGTACCAGTTTTAAAGAACCTTTAGGGTTGCGCTAAGACTGTGACTATTCTAAGTATAATCTTGTATAATTAAAAACACACAGATCTTTTTTTGCACAACTCCCCGCAACTTAATCGCACTTACGTCAATGCTTATTTTAGATACCACACAAGTAAGAATTGTATTTAATGTGCGATTCCTCTGAAGACGGTGCTTAAGTACTTTGTTGTTGGTGTAGGTCGTCGCCGCGAGAGGGTCGTAATGACCTAACCTGGGTTTAAAATTAGCATCTTGATATTTATTTTCACTCTCAGAAGTGGGATAAATTTTTATGACTTTTGGATAAGTAGAGCTTTTATTTGTATATGTCAGCGTAAAATTGTAAAAACCGTTAGATTGTAATCTATCTAGCGACATTGTAAACTGTCGAAATATTGTCAACTGAACATACTGCTAACAATATAACGCATTGTTTTTCGGTAGATTGGTAGATATAGTCTGTCAAAATGAACCCGTAAAATTGTGAAATTGTGCTCTTTCAGAAAATAATACTCCATATTTATTTTGGAAATCAAATAGGCACAAACTCTCCAATATCATGAAGGAGTCAGTTAACCTTTAAGAACAGTAGGAAATATACGCCTTCGTTCGTAACCTCCTTTCGTGCACCCAGGCCTCACTTGCGCAGCCCGCAGCACTTTTCAACCTTACTTCAGTGTCACGGTTCATCCACTACATAATAATGTATAAGAAATCACAATTTCTACTCTGTGAAAGACTTCCACTCCATCTAGCACTGTTATTATGACGTAACACGTATTGTCATGTCACCGGGGCGTGCGCGCAGCTGTCAGCTGTCACTCGGAAATGGGAAGGAACGTGATTGTGTGCGATTCTGTTGTGTGATTTGATGATTCGGTAATATAATGAAGTTTGTATGAAAGAAATGGATGTTGATGCAGATCATGTTCATCATCTTTTGTTATGTGATGCAGACTTGGCAATAATCGAACATTTGTTTTTGTTATGTACAATAAAGTATAGCTCGTAACATAATTTTCTTTGTTTTTTTATACATGGTTCATGTCTAGATGTCTGAGCCGAAATTTGCAATTGATGTATTTTCCTTGCTTCAGTAACATACTCAAAGGATTAATTGGGTCTACTGGTCTACTGATCTTCTTTTCCAATGCTCAGTAGACTGTTTAGTTGGCTGAGGATCAAGTCTAAAAAAAACCCTTTTAAAATATAGGTGCGACGTCGCGTCGCACCCTTTTCATTGAAACCCTGGGGGTGCATTAAAGAAAAACTAGTCCGCCATTTTTGGGATTCCACCATATTGGTTTTAGAATGATATCACTTAACTAACTAACCATGCCTTGTCATCCAAACTAAATGTGTATTCAAAATTTCCGTTGCAAGCTTTGCCTAATTGCCTCTTAGGAACGCACGCCCATGATACAAACATTGCAAGTTAAATAAAAGCCTGTAAAAACAAGACTATTTTCACTGCCTCCACATTCACTCTTACCTCATTTGTTCTTGTTCCACAAAACATTACTTAATACAATGATCACTCACCTCCACACCCTCATTACGATGTCGTTCGGTGCGTAAGAGTGGATATTCGGAAGTGAGAACTGCGCTTGCGTCACGAGGCGTTGCGTGAACGATGCGCACACGCATACGCACAGTGCTGCTATTGTTTTACAGCTAGTAATAATTTGTTGATAATGTAGGTTTAAGTATTTGTATGTTAAGCCTTACTGTCTCTCCAATATTATTTTACGAGATATACAATCTCGTTGTTATACTGCCTCGTCGGTCTAGCTAGAAATTCCAAACGCAACTATTGAGCATGAAGCTCTGGGTTCAATTCTCAGGTTGAGCAAAGAGTTTTAGGATTCTTCTGCCAGAAATCTCTTAGTAGCAGCCCGGTGCTTGGATTTGTACCCGTTTGATGGCAGTAGTATGGTCCTCTAATACATGGGATTTCAAATGAAAACTAAGTATAACTGGCAAAGTGTGGATGTGTTAGGTACGCATCGGCCTAGCCTTCCGGGCAATACAACTGTGATGTTATATTATGTAAATGCGTTTACTCTTCTTAGCGCTCTTCTTAGCGCTAACGCTATCCCACTTTAGGTGGGTTTAGCTCTCTTAATTTTCTGGCACCATGACAAACTGCCTGAGTTGTTGGGTCGGCTCTAATAGGAGCTTCGTCATGCCACCACGTAGCCAGAGGTCGTCCTCTACCTCTCTTATATTCAGGAAGTATAGATTACTCATCATGGGTCATGAAATCGTGAGAGCAGATTTTCATTTTTCCGAGTTGCAAACATAAATGCATTGAGCAGCAGATTTTTTCTTTCACGAAGTTAAGGAATCATGAGGACAATGATCCCTTTTGTGAGATATTACAAGGTCAGATAAAAACTTTTTGAGAGTTTAGAAAATAAACGAAGGGACCAAACCAGAATGTAAACTTATACTGAACCTGAGGCGAAAATCGTTTGTTTTGTAAATTATGTGCACAATCTGAACACATCCAAACGATTTTAAAGATATCAAATGAATCGATGTTTGCTTTCGTTTTTCTTTTTTTGGAGAGGTTAAAGCAACCTACATATAATGTAAAATGCAAGATATGACTTTGTTTTATGTATTTGCAAATTTATGTAATTCTAATGGATTAGCGTAATTTTATGGATGGTTTTCCAGTTTCCAAGTAGATTTTCTTTTATTACTATTTCGCTTAAAGTAAGATAGATATTAATATGGTTATTGTACCCTGCTGGTTTCATCTTGAAATCATCATCTGCCTAGCCTTTAGCGAACATTTTTATGATCTACTTACACAGTTGCAACTAAATACCACGTATTTTCCATGGAACGACTGCCTATCTGGCCTCCACAACCCAGTTACCTCCTCATCATCTGCCTAGCCTTTTCCCAAGTTTTATTGGGGTCGGCTTCCAGTCTAACCGGATGCAGCTGAATAACAGTATTTTACATGGAACGACTGCCTATCTGACCTCCACAACCCAGTTAGTACTGGGTAATACGATACCCCTTGGTAAGACTGGTTGTCAGACTTTTTGGGCCACTGACTACCTGTAACGACTGTCCAAGATCACAAATGACAGCCGGGACCAACTGCTTAACGTGCTTTCCGAGGCACGGAGGAAACTCGGTATGTAATGGGTGGTCACCCATCCACAGACCAACCTAGGCAAGCACGGCTTAACCTAAAGATCGACCCGAGCGGCTGTTATTATTTAGCCACGAGCTCCTCAGAACCTCCAGTCTCCAGTTACCTCCTGAGTAACACAAATACACGATGCCACAACTATATTACGATATGCAAATTAAGAATACAATTAGCATACAAACATTTTACTACTAAATCATTTACTCCATCTTAAATTACTTCCTACTTACCTTCCTCAATACCTAGACATTATTCACGAACTGAAAACAATATAATTATCATAATAATGGGAAAATTTCGTTTAAAGTTCCCATGGACTCTTGCAGGAGGTCATTAGAGCTATGTATTATGAAACCAGTGACATGTATATAGAAAATTAAAAGATATTTGTTGATATGAGAACGTATGACGTGATACGATTTCACTTATTGTTCTTTTTTGTCAGGATCTTGCGTAAATGTATAAAAAGCGTAAAAGTTTTGTGCGTGTCAATTTGACGCATGCCTAAAGTTAGCTCAAGTTACAAAACAAAAACGCTTTACTTTAGGTCCAAAAATACAATCATTTTGGTGTTATTTGCGCAACAACACTTCACAATATTAAAGTCCTGTCAGTATTGCAATATTTAATATATAATAATATATAACAGCTACAACATATAAACGTGGTTCCATGTGTATGAACGTGGATGGTATAAGAGGTGTATGTAAGGAAAAAGGAGTGAGTTTATGTATGTATGTTCTAGAATATTGTTATAATAATTGGTCTTTTGATCTGGGTGTTCCTCGCAGCCGGATTTCCACATCTGAATTCTTAGAAATTAAAAAAAAAAAGTACTTAGGTACTGGATTCCAACATTCACTTCTAAGTAGAACTTACTGTGGTCGATCATTAATTTGCAATTGTAATTTACATAGGTAAAGTGTAACATGTTATGTTTTTATGTTATGTAAATACACATGTGAGTTACTCTTGTTATGTGTGTATGAGAAATTTTAATGATATATGGTGGTTTTTGCATGAGCATGTATGTCGGTGAAGTAGTATAATTTATTAGAACTGAGTCCATTTTATTTAAATCCGGCGCTAAACTTAAACTCATATTTCATAGAGGTAAAATTTGTGTGTGAGTGGTGGGTAATCTTCGGAACTACTGATCCGAATCCGAAAGTTCTAAAGTTCACTAAGGGGAAGCTATAGGCTACATTTAAAACGTTCCCGTGGGTTAATTATCGTACATAACGGGAGAGAAGCCGCGAGCAAATGCTAGTGGAAAATAAACATTGGAAAACGTTTATTATTCGATGCTGATACAGTACCAGTAACCCTGCATGACTCACACAATCAAAATATTCTTTGACCGCTTAATAAAAACAATGTAATAAAAATCTCTAATTCTCAGAATATCACATGTATACCAACAACATATTATTAGACGTTTATGTCATCTGCGCACTTTATTATTTTCTTACTCAAAAGATTTATTTGACATTTTAAAACGTATGACAAATAAATTAAAAGTATTTTATTAGTTTACGGTATCGGAAAAATACACGAAAATTATAATTTACAACGTTGTTAAAGTTTTTTTTTTTGTTTCTTGACAATCGAATTTCATAGTCGCCAATTTGTTTTCACTGTATTCATATCGCACTTTTTTATAATAGCTGTCAACCGGTTATAATTATAATGCACAATAACCTTTGATATAGTGACACATTTTATTGCTGTGTTAAAAGTTAGATTCTGTGAAATTGATTTTTTTTTCGTGCTCTCTGATTTGATTATTGGAATAAAATTAATAGAAGTCTTGATTGTTTTTCCATGTCAGTTTAATCTAGGTATTATTTGATGCTTAATTATGAGCAGTTAATTAAGTGCCCGATGTTAAAGGTCACCGTCGTAATGGGATTTTCCCATTTGCCTAAACCGGTGTTACGTATTCGGATTATAAAGAAAAATAAAAGCACCTACGATAATTTCGTTCATAATTTATTGATCACTTCTTTTTAATTGGTGATGTTAATAGGTCGTTCGTATTCAAGGAAACTTCCTTTATAGATCAGATTGCCAATCTAGTTTTTATATGGTCTAAATTATGAAGTTTTAAGCGAATAAAAAACTTTACTTACTATATGGTAAGTAGGTTAGTGCCTAACCTGGTGATTCCCTAGCTCTCCTGGCCTCCTTCCCTAGCCCTGGCCTCTGACTTGGCTTTACATGCCGTCAAGAAATATCTTTCAGGCATGCAGGTTTCCTCACGATGTTTCCTTTCACCGAAGCAAGTGATAATTATACAATACGCACATGAATCCGAAAAATCAGAGGTGCGTGCCTTGGGTTCGAACTCCAGACCTATGACTTGGCAGTCGGTCACACCAATAGCCTATCACTGCTGTACCTAAAAAAACCTAATTGTCTTCTATGTAATTAGAAACTCGTTAAATAATAATATTAATAATAGCTGTAATCAACATTACCCGGTTTATCAACATTGCGTAACAACACCACATTATCCACTATGACCGAACAAGGCGCCAGTATAACTCGGCCAGCGTTTACTTGTTATGAAATTAATTAAAAACCAATCATTAATAAATGAATTATTCAAAATGTAATAATTATGATAATTTTATTTTAAAATTCGGTATTTGATGAATGAGCGTCTTTGTGGCATGTTTTGAAAACTAGATAAATAATGTGTAATTATCGTTTTTTTTTTTTGCTCAAACCGTTTTCTGAATTTTATGCTATATTTCATTTTTAAATTCAATAAATTGACACGTTTATAATTGAGCCGATATGGTCATAATTTGAGGCTGAATACATACAACATCTAGTTTTGGTAAAAACTGATTAAAATGGCTAACACGATAATAATTATGTCTTGAGATATATTCTAGAATACTTTGGCATACAATATGACGATGTGAATATTAAATATATGCAATTATTATTTTAGGAATATTTAACAACTAAAGTCTTAGTAAAAAAATATTTCCATATAAGTTGTAAATTACGGCAACATTTCAGGAAAATCAAGTTTTCAACCTTCTATTTTTTCTAAATGACTTTTGAAACCCAAATGAATGCAAAAAACTTTTTAATTGTGTAGAAGCTGATTGAAATAATAATTGATACGTGTTTCAATTTGACCAAAAATTAATAAATATTAATGATCTCAAAAGTTATCAACATTAAAGAGAAAAAGTTTCATTCAAAGTGTTCATTATGTTTTAAAGAGGTATAATAATTAAGAGGCGTTGGATTGTAAATGGTTTTATTTCTGATTGAAAATAAGTTCGACTCATTAACTTCGCGCCGAATAATTATTTAATATGAAATGATACCAAAATAACGTGCGATGGAAAAGCAACAAGAGGTTTCGAAACTATGAAAACGAAATCAATGCTGGTCCTGTATAGCTGCAGACAATGGACACGAATCCAAAACCAACTTGCATGGATAACTCTTTTAAGATCTTTGTTGCATCCGGAGTTCTTTCTGTAAAAAAAAACATTTGATTATTCGAAACTAATTACTAAAAAGCGTGCTAGAATGTCTTTCGGAGTTAGAAAAGGACAAAAGATTCACAATCATTCTCTGTCTCTCTCTCTTTCTGAAAACTTAACAGTACTTAATCTCCTCAATACCAAACAATAGCCCACAACAATTTGAATCACACCTCCGACTAACGATCCGAGTGACATCACAAGTCTCAGTGAAAACGAAAGTACGACGGAGAACGAAAGTGACCGAAGTGTGCCGAGCGTAGCGCGCGCTACATACGCTGTTACGTGGCGAGCTGACCTGGATGCTTGAGCTGGTTTACTGCTAGCTTGGATTACTTGCTCCAGTGGATTTAGCTGGTTTAAAGTTGCTGTTTATTCCATCACTTCTTCTCTGCTAATACATTAGGAATTGGCGAAGGACTGGCGTTTTGGGGATGACCTTATGTATTTTTGCGGATTAATCTCAGCCTATAAATCAGAATAAATTAATTTTATTTGAAGTAGGCCAGTCTTTGTAACTAAGGATTTTATGCCTGCGGTAGATGTTTGGCGTTACCCGAATCTGGCCCCAAAAAGGGTACATCTGAAAAAAAGGATTAGGGTAAAATGGGCCTCACGGTGGTATTGCTTGTTTTTTGGTTATTTTCTCCTTAGTTTAGATACATTAGTGCAAATGAATTGTTTAAACTTTTAATGACTAGCATGGGCGTCAATAAATCGAGTGCACACACTATTTACAATAGCTGTCGAGATATGGTCTATAATTTTCTTTTCATCATAAGAAGCTGGTTGCGCTAATATCATATATTGGTTAAGTCCGTACATCGTCGTCATAAAATGTAACTATAGACGGATAAAAACGCTATCTAAGTAGTGAAGTAGTGAATAATTAATTCTACTTCTAAATAAATCACAAACATTTTATTTTATTAACGGAAACCGACTCCTAACCACAAACTAATCGTGGTTTTTAACCGACGATTAAACAATTCACACGCGATCTTTAACGTTCCTTTGTTAACCAAGAAAATTAACGCTGACGTTAAAAACACAATTGTTTTCGGAAATGACAACAATTAACCATAAAGAATTTTGATATATTTCCTTCCGGATTCAAATATGGCGGATTTTTTTTTAATTGAACAAGGCAGAATGTCGCTACGGCCTTGGCGTGATTAAAAATAAACCAGGAAATGAACGAATGAATGTATGAATGAGAGATTACTTGATTAGTTCAGTGGCCTTTTATAATCTGTGCCCAATTACATTTTGCGTGATAAGAAACGGATTTAGGTATTGTTCGAAGTTATTCTGTTCCGTTACAATGTCCTAGTCATTAATTTTAAATTAGGTTTTCAGGTGCTTGTTTTAAAAGTCAATCATTGGAATGGGTTCCGGCTTTTTCGGAAGCCGTTATAGCGATATTTAATATTTCGATTTGCAATTTGATAATCTTAATTTAAAATGGAGGTTGTCTGCCCAATTGCCTTTTCAAGTTCAAAATAATATAGGTCCCTATAGATTGCGAAATGTAAATGCTTCGGTATTTCTTTTTGATATTTCAATATTGACTGAATTCAAATATTATTACAGCGAATGAATTAAAGCCACAATTCTCATTGAGAAAATGTCTAAGCATGAATGAATACACCACTCATCGTCATCAGCCTATAATGCTCCCACTGCTGGGACACGGCCTCCTCTCAATGAGAGGGAATGGGCAATAACCCACCACGCGGGCCCAGTGCTGATTCGTAGATGTCACATGTCTTCGAATTTTTGGTTCTAGGACATGCCGGTTTCCTCACGATGTTTTCCTTCACCGTTGTGATAGCAGTGGTGATGAAATAATTTACACAAAGTAATGCGCCTGTCTGGATTCGAACCCACGACTTATTGTTCGTAAGTCGGGGCCGCCACCACTGGGCCACCGCTGCTCTCGCACTCACAATACACCACTTCGCTTCCTAAATTACTCATCAACCATCTGACAAAATTACATAAGAAAATCTTCTTTTAAAACCACAAAGAAAGTGCGTGTTCATCCTAAAACCACCTCTTCATACCAGCTGTAGCCCAACCAACCTAAAAGTGACATTTTGACAGCATAGCATAGACAAGCGAGAACTTCACACATTATATAAGTACTTTCTATTGTTTACTCATAATAAATGTTATGTTATAATGTAGAGTGGTAGTTTGTCTATGTGTTGTGAAATGTTGCAAGGTTATGGGAGTTCGCTTCGAAGGTGATTTGATGGTTTCTATAATGCCAGTATGTATTGTTTGTTTTGAGAGGAGGTTTTATATGCTTCTGCCACAGTTGATGATGATACTTGTTTTCGTCACTGCCAAGAACATAACTTTGATTTTAATCAAAGGAGTTGTATTAAAACCAACAGGGTTCGAAGTTATCAAGTATAGTACTCGTATAGTATTTTCTTTAATATTTATCATGATAATACGGTAGATGACAAAAAAAAAACCAAAGAGCACTTGCAAAGTTCAATCAATTATTGCCGATCCATCTTCAATTACTCTACCATATCAAATCGTACAGCTACAGTCATATTTCACAAGACCAATAATGCATCATTTCCTCGCAAACCACTAAGTACTGCAGTTTTTCACACGAACAAGCTGTAATTCTGTATGTCCGTTCGTTTTAACCTTCTGTTGTTGAGAAATAGCGCTCGTGAAATAATTATAATTGATTGTTTTAACTCGTACTTTTATTAGATTGGTTTGTTGGTCATTTTGGCTTCGTTTTGCGGTAAAAAGTGGTTCCGTAAGCGATTGACTGACTCACTAACCAACAACGCTAAGCCTTTGAGGAAAGGAATATTGACGATACAAGCTGTAAAAGTATGGGATTAGCATAATTGGCTGATTGTGAGTGTACAATTCTTTCACTTCTACTATCTAATCACGATAAAAACATGCATATTTAAAATTGAGTTCCTAGATAAATAACTATAGATATTAGAATACACTTCTATGCCATAAGATTGTTCATAACTGGAAAATATGGTTTAACTGTACTTTACGGTACTCCTATAATGCATTTACATTAATGATAAATGATGTTTTTTTTGCAAATAGGCTTTTACACAAACTTTTACACGTCGTCTTTTTTAGCCTACATGAAGCCGGTAATAAAGAATAAGCACTAAGAAAAGAACAGTAGAATAGTCCGAATTACTCAGATACTTTTATATTCAACCTGCATAATTTAATTAATGTATAGAATCGGATTTCTTGTAATTTCATTTCGTGTGTCCGTTCCACAATATTACTCATATCAATAAATAATCGATTTGTGCTTGATGCCTCATGCATCACTCATTCGATTTCGGCAATCGATAATGAAGAAGAATAATTTTATAGATTGGAGTGAATGATATTCTTCATAATATCTTGAACTTTATGTACCTAGCTGTTGTACAGTCATGAGCATTATTAAGTATACACTTAACCAAATTCTAAAGAGAATTTTTCGTGGAATAGCGATTGCAACTTTGAAAGATCAATTTCAATACTAAGTTTAAAGGAACATTAAATTACAATCAATATAGTAGAAGAAAAACATTATTTAAAGTTTACTTCGTGTATATACTCGTACATATTAGTACACGTGACTGTACCTACATATTAATTGTACGGTATTAATATGGACTGTCTTTTTATGGCCTATGGCCTACAGATTGTTACAAAACCGGATGTTTATGTATGTGGTGCGAATGTGAAATAGAACCCATGATCTAAATTCATTGATAAGAGAGCAAACTCAAGTTTTAATCACTTAGATAACTAAGAAGTTTGTTTTATACCATTTTGTAATAATATGACGGGTATATGTACAGCGTAACGTGTCTGTAAGGATACGGTATCTACAAAGGACTTGCGACGTCGTTCTTTAAGGGCTTAAAATTTAATAAGATTACATTATTCTGAGTAATCTGATCGCTTTGTGTACCAGACCGCACTCTAAAAAAAGCTCGTGAACAAAAGCACTTTACGAAGAAGATCATGTAACTAAAAAAGTTTGTTATAAATAATTTGTAAATACAGTACTGTCAAATTGTTGATTAATTATGTTATAAAACAAGCTTATTTAACCATCGCAATATATTGCAATCGACGTCTTCTTGGTTCGTCGGCCGCATCCACATTAGTCTGGTCTAGGTAGGGCTGCTCCATCGCCGAAGCAAATAACTTGGCTAATGGTTTAAATTTATGTATTGTGCCGCGAATGCACAATATGCTAGTGGCACGGAAGAAGATGTAACTAAACTGTAAGTCCATAACTCAAGTTATTTTGTCTTCAATACATAAATACATAATCACAAAAACTTCTAAGACACATCAATTCAGATCATCAATCCCAAACAAACGACACAACTCCAACCTTGAAACCATCGATTAACCAAACCGATTTATCCTCTCGCATTTTCGCTAAAATCGATTAAAGTATCCGATTATCGATAATCGTACAACGTTCCGATGCGAGTGGAAAGCCGGCTGACATTCGACATCGGCATGATACCAGCATGGCCGCGCAGCCGACCTTGCTCCAGTAACTGAGCATTTCGCAACTTGCTGGGAAAATATGCTTCATACAACGAGCTATGTGTTTAGGACAAAGATTGTACTACGAATATTTGATTTAGATTGTAAATTGAAGGTTTGGATTAGGCAGGCCCCAATTAAGGAATGTTTATTAAGGTTGAGTTTAGTTTGACGGAAATAGGCGGTTCGTATAGATGATGGAGCTTTTAAAATAAGGCGGCTTTTTAGCTTAGCTGGGTTGAAGTCGTGGATTGAGTCATTAAGTAATGATATTTTGAAAACAACTTTTATGTTCCGTCCTGTTTTATTTATATTTGTTATGCGTTGTATGTTTATTGTTTTTTTTTTTTTTTTGTCATTCTGAATGCACGTTATGTCCCTGCGACAAATATTTCTTTTTTTCCTTCTAAATTGAAAATTATGTTTAAAGTCCATCAGTAGTTAATACACTGTCAAAATTAACAAAATAACCTTTGATTTTAGACAGATCGCTGGAATGAGGTCGTTTAGAGACTGTTAGTGGCCTAGTGCATACATAGTTAAACACCCACTATTCCCCATCTTAAAAGGTTCCAATCAGAATTTACCTTAAAAACATTTTTTTGTTTGTTGTGGCAGCTTCACCAAAAAAGGACAATAAATCATTTAACGCAAAATAGTTTTGACAACAAATTAAATTAAATAGTCCTCCAGATACCTGTAGGTATTGACGTAGAATTAATTCATTAAGTTTTGCTTAAAAATGGAAATAGGCACGAGAATCGATATATGATTTACAACTTGTTTTTAATTTGACGTGACTATTATGGCTGTGTTTACGCTGATCTATTCATTTTTTTTTTTTGCAACCGGATCCTTTTGATTGATAAAGTCATCAAGATTAATGTCAAAGTTTAAAATAATGGAACACCTGTAACTGTCAATTATCAAAGCTGTCAATACACAACGCTAGGGAAATTTCGTCAGAAAAGTTTTGAGCATGTACGAGTATGTACGGATTGTTTGAAAGATGATATGGCTGAAAAGGGGGTGAACAGAAGTATCGAAGAAGAAGCAGCGAAATAATTTCTGATAGGGGGCAAGAGAATGAATCTATGAATTGCAACATCTAAGGAACTTTAATGAACTTAGTGGCTAAATTGGCACAATGCTTATTTTTTCTTGCATACCTTTTTATTTGTGTGTTTGTATATCAAATCGCCAACGAACCTATACCCTTAATATTCCGTCGGTAGGAGCAAGAGGCGTTTTCCTTTCATTGTGCACGGTATCATTGTTCTGGGGTCATTGTTCTTAGGTTTTTGCATGCAATTCAGACATCTACATACAAATGAAATTCTCAGCGGCTGTGTGATACATTATGTAAACTTTGTTTGATGGTGCGATGTGCCATTTGATTGGGTTGGCTGGTGTAGCTTTGTCAGGAGTTAGTTAAAGCTATTAAGTATTTCTGACATAAGTAGATGTGTTCCTTGCTTTTTGTAACCATATTAAATTCTTCCCTTTCTGGTCTGGTTCAAGGGGCTACTCGATTACTATAATTGACCGTAACTGTTGCATTTAATTTTTCATTTAATCTATTAGCACCTCAAAAATTATGATCACTAATACTTTGTCCGTCATTGTACACAAAATTCTAACATTTTCATACACCAAGAGTTTTCTAACAAAAAATATTGGTCTTTAACTATTAAGTGGTCCTTTTTAGGGTTCGAAGGATTGCAATGGAATCTGTAACTTATCAACTAGTTACTAAAGCTCATATTCCTTAATACAATCTCTCTTAGCCTCGAATCTCTTTAGCCCCTACGTTAATATTGTTGTGAGTACATAAGACAATGCATCGGCTTGTCATGATGATTCGCTGATCATGTAACTAGATATTGTATTGTTGTTTCTAGCACCATCACTTAATGTTATGCATTTTCTTATGTGCATCATAGATTTATGTGTTGACAATGTTTTGAGAAGAATCATCCATAGTTTTCGAAGTTTTTATGTTGGTACGCCTCAATAGCGCAAGGAACTCAAAAATCACGACCTCTTTTGCACCAGGCAGTCTGCTTTATTAACTCATTTAAGCATAATCAACCTATAACGTTCCCACTGCTGGGACACACAGCCTCCTCTCAATGAGAGGGAATGGGCTATAATCCACCACGCGGGCCCAGTGCGGTTTGGTAGATGTCACATGTCTTCGAAGTTTTGGTTCTAGGGCATGCCGGTTTCCCGGTTCACTCATATAACAGTTTAAAAAAATATTCTGCAACTACACAATCTCACGCCTGTTTCCTCAAAGGGTTACGCAGAGGTCTACTTACAAGTACACCCACACTTCATCAGATAAGTTTATAACACGAAATGAAATAGACCATATTGCCAACAACCGTTTACAAATGCATAAATCCAGACTCCGTCCTATTACAGATTGTAAAAAACTCAAAATTTACCTAATCATCAAACCCATGACTCCATGGCTTAGCAATTAGCGCTCGCGATTACTACACATGTAGGCCTTAATTCATTCCATTAATTGATCTATATTTGGTGCTATACATTAAATTCCGGACGTTGACACTGTCCTTATCAATCAATTGTACCTACGTGTGAATTGATAGCAATCTTTTAAATGAGTTAGTATGAACTAATGTGGGAACTATCAGCAATCAGTAAAGTTTTATCGAATGTTTAGTATTGTGCTTTGGTCGCGTTTTCCGGTCCCAATAGTCTGTATTGAAATATAAAAATCTCGACACGTGTGTTTGTTATCGAACTCCTCCGGAACGGCTTTCCCGATTGTTTGTGTATATTTGTTTGGTCGTAGAATAGGTTGTAGGCTATTTTTTAGTCTTACACATCAAAATTTCCACGCGAACTAAGTCGCGGGCAACAGCTAGTTTTGCTATAAATTCTAGGTAAAATTTAGTTTGAGCAGTTCCCCGGTTTCCAATTTATTGCACTCTATCAAACTGTGAATTCTAGCCATTAAAGTTTCTTCTATCACCTTTACTTTACCAATTCTTACTTTATTTGGAAGTATCTATTCAAAAATACCAAATAAACACTAACACAAACTGAGTATATTATGTATTCGAACATTACAATGAATCTCTCTTCTCATTTGACTATCGGACATTACTATAACATTATTATTTACTACTATTCACTCGTCAATCAAAATACTATCTTTTTAAATTATGTAATACAAATCTTATCATTAAAACCATCGCAACAAACGATATTCAACTCTAAAACTTTCAGTCTAAAGTTGAAATTTAATTGTTTTATCGGTCTATTGTTCCTTGCTTTCTAAACAGACCGACCGACACCGGAATCGATTCAATGATGTTTTAATTAATCGAATGATTTCGTATCCATTTGCTATTGTGTATCGATTGTGAACAAATTGCCTTCCTTTGTTGTGCATGGCAACTGTCGATATCGTTAATGTGACGCTTAGCTCATTAACAGTTGCCTAAATCAAGCATTCTTAGTAAAGGTCGGGGATTAAATATTTGTGTTTTGAAATATCTTTGGATTCAGTTTTTTATGATTTTGAACTGTCGTGAAGTCTATCTACATAATTATATTAGTAACCGTTTTTCACGTACTTTTTTGTTATCCCGTTGAGCTAATCCCTCACAGAACTTTTATTGATACACATAATGATAACCTGCCTCGTTGGTCTAGTCGTCGCATGCGCAAGTGTTGGGCATGAGGTCCTGGGTTCGATTTTCGGGTTGGGCAGAGTGTGATTGGGTTTTTCTATCAGGAATTTTTCAGTAGTAGCCACGGAGTCGGGATTTGTGCCCGGTGGATGGGAATAAACTCGCCCGCCCCCTATGGGAGTCATGGGATTTAAAACATAACTGGCGAAATGTGCGTGTACTAATTAGGTGCACCTCTGCCTGACGCTTCGTAATTATAGGCGTGATGATATGACATACTGAGATAGCGAAAACTATAAGTAGCTCTTCAAAAATTTATTATTAATACATACATCCATAACCTCACGTCTTTTTCCCGTGGGGGGGGGGGGGGGGGGTAGGTAGGCAGAAACTACAGAACTCCTGATATTAGGGTTTCTGAACAGTCTACTTGCCTTATTAGCTTTCCGTATTGTTGGCCCATAGGCACGCCACAGCCACTGCTACAGTAGGGCCAATTTAATAGACCACATGTGACACTTCATCAAAATACATCAACGTAACCTTGTAACGGCCGGCATAAAATATTATTTATTTTATAGAAGTTAGAACTTCACAATTGCATAACTTTTTTCAATTACGTACGATTACATACTTATTGTAATAATGACAAAATAAGGTAACTTTAAAATGTAGTAGTACTAAACTGACAGATGTCAAATGTGGTCTATTAAATTGGCCCTACTGTAGCTACGATATTTCTTACACATTTCGTTTTTCGATTTTCGATTTTCTAGTCCATACATTTTGCAATAGATTATTCTTACTTATAATTACGTCTATAAGTTCGTGAGCCTCCAACATAATTTACTCTGAGATAGTTATTTAACTCAGCATCAGAACTGCGGCAGTTCGTGATGATCGTGACAGACGGCGCTTCCTAACGCAGTTAATTATAACTGCAGTTACGTAATTAATGTTAATGCTAACGAAGGATTAGCTTCCTCAGTTAATCTGCCTCTTACGTTGAGAAATGTTGCTGTTTCTGGTATTCTATAAATCTGGGTTATAGAACTGCAAGTAAAAAATTACTAATTAGTATTCATTATTATAGTTTAATTGGTAGTTCAATTGTATTTTAATTCATACTTACTGTTTTGTGTTTGGCTGGAGCTATTCGAAACTAGCTCTTGCCTAGGTAAACGAAGTCAGTCACCGAATTTGGTATAGAAGTAGGTAACAACCCACAGTGGTCTCATTTCTCAACATGGCTCTTTCTTTCAACAAGTGCGAAATTCAATAAACTTTTACCATTTTGCTCCGGAACAAAATGTATGCTATAACTAAGTTAAAAGTCAGAAAACTTGAACAAACTTTGATTTTTCTTTGACACCCTGTACAGGTGGTCAGTGGCCCGAAAGTCTGAGCACCAGTCTTACCAAGGTGTATCACATTACCCAGTACTACAGTTAGTACTGGGTAATGCGATACACCTTTGAGCGACTGCCTATCTGACCTCCACAACCCAGAGCTTGTGGAGGTCAGATAGGCAGTCGCTCCATGTCAAATACTGGTATTCGGCTGCATCCGGTGAGACTGGAAGCCGACCCTAACATAGTTGGGAAAAATCTAGGCAGAAGATGAGTTAGAAAACTTGAGCGCGCGTTGATGTCTTTTACACTAACGAACCAAAAAATACACCATTTGCTAACCATCATAATAGTAATGACCTAAATATACAATTCCAACAACAAATTACGTTTACAAGCCCTTGTTTATCATTCCTACATTAATTCTAGAGTAGTTCTAAGAAATGCAATGCTTATAAACTTATTATATTATGTATCACCGACGAAATCTATGCGAGCGTCCTTCGCTAAACCAACAGTGTGCGCAAACGCACTTCAACCTTGGTGCACGCGTCGTGGCGTAGCGTTGGCAAATAAAGTGATGATTTTGTAGGGAATGAGTAAGATGAGTGTTATGTTCAGTAAATCAGGTTTTTAAAATCTATTTAATATTAGATTTTAATCGAAACGGTGATTAAATCATTAGAGTCACTTGATGACTTCCTATTCGAAAAAAAAAGGTGATTTAAAGAAAGTCTAAAAAATTAAAAATTTTTCATTGTCACAACCTCATAGCTTTTGTATAAGTACATACATTTTATAAGAAACCGGTTTTTCAAAAGACGAATTAACGTTACGAAAACTTTTTAAAAAACAAGAAGATAATCCATCAGATTCAGTTGACGTAAACAAACAACGAGTTTCGATCTAAACTAACATATTTTAGTCTAAATTAATCGTGACTTTTAACCTAGAGTCGTAAGAGATCCGTGGTATGAATGAGTAAACCTTTTGTCGAGTCTATCTACCTCAGTGTGAAAATCTCTCGAATTCATCTGTTTGCTTGCAGTTGAATGTTTTGATACGGTGTTACAAAAATACCACTCAGTTGGATTCATAGAAAATAACCAACCTTCCGCATAGCCCTATGGAATACAAGCGGGAAGCTATGCGTAATGAATTTATTTCCAAAAAAGAGGTGAAAAATTGCTTCAATTGTGTCGTGTTTAATAAACGGTACGAACTCCACGCTAGTTCCAACAAACGCACTTGCCTCGTTTTTTTCTAAAAGCGTTGACTAATGAAAGCTCACGCGCGTTTACATAACAATCACAAAAGCTTTCTAACGTAACCTTGCACGTTAAGTCTTACCATTCCGTGACTCATTACGACCAACATCGCCTCAGTTTCGCAACAGCCTGTATATGCCCTTACACACAAACAATTGAAATCCAACCTTGTTTCCAACCCAATAGATCTCAATATCAATTGTTCTAATTTCAGAATTTTACATCAATGGAATTTGAACTTTGTTTTTACAAAGTTATGGCTGGTATTTGATTGAATGATATTTCAAATTGCATAAATTATTCCTCAAAGGAATTTCTACTTTATTTGTGTTTTCCAAAGGTTGGTTATTCTTTAAAGGTTGTCATGGAAGTGAACGTAAACAGAAGTGGTTTACGGAAAAATGGTTCAATTTTTCGTATGGCAGTACAAATGTAATTAAATGTGTAGCGAATTGGCTGCAGTCTTATAATAACAATGCAAACTGTTGGGTCGTGGGTTCCGTTGAGTTCCTTAGTACTGAAGTAATGAAAGGACGAGTGGTTTATATGAAATGACTCCACTGCAACGGTAATATGGTAGTCGGGTAAAGTACGAAAAACCGCCCAAAAGCGAGTCGGACTCGCACACCAGAGGTTCCGCACAAAATTTATTGAATGAAAGGTAAATTGCGGTTTACGAATTATGACGTATTAAAAAAAAAACTACTTACTAGATCTCGTTCAAACCAATTTTTGGTGGAAGTATACATGGTAATGTACATCACATATTTTTTTTTTGTTTTATCATTCTCTTATTTTAGAAGTTACAGTGGGGGGGACACATTTTACCACTTTGGAAGTGTCTCTCGCTCAAACTAGTCAGTTTAGAAAAAAAATATATTAGAAACCTCAATATCATTTTTGAAGACCTATCCATAGATACACCACACGTATGGGTTTGATGAAAAAAATTTTTGTGTTTCAGTTCTAAGTATGGGGAACCCCCAAAATTTATTGTTTTTTTTTCTATTTTTGTGTGAAAATCTTAATGCGGTTCACAGAATACATCTACTTACCAAGTTTCAACAGCATAGTTCTTATAGTTTCGGAAAAAAGTGGCTGTGACATACGGACGCACAGACAGACAGACAGTCATGACGAATCCATAAGGGTTCCGTTTTTTGCCATTTGGCTACGGAACCCTAAAAATTACTTCAAATAGGAAATGAAGCTTTGATATATGAAATCCTAACATAAATGATAAATGATAAATAATGTTTATTTTGCAAGTAGGTTTTTACAAACACTTTTACACGTCACTTTTTAAAACTAGATGGGGCCGGTGTTTCGTACCTGACTACTCTGAGAAGAAACAGCCGAAACAAACTCAGAGGTCATAGTCTCTTTTGAAGTCCAGACATAATCTTGCTCAATTCACATGAGGACTATGCAGATTAGTGTCTGAGATGGTCTTTTGAAGAAAGAACCACACAGATTTGAGTGGACCTGTCCAGTCATTGCAAGCATTTGTCAGTTATCGTGTAGCTCGACTTATAACTCAAGGAGCTCAACGAAACGACGAACAATACCAAAGAAAGGACATTTGGGTAGGTCGCTTATAGTACTCAAACTGCCAGACAGTTGTGGGAAAAAAATAAACAAAAAATACAAATGTGACCCACATGGTCCCCACATTTACAATAATCAAATAACATAGTACGCCATTATCTACATCAAAAGAGTCATTATTTTTGTCAGCAATAGGTTCGTCCCCTATTACATGGGACTTAAACATAACTGTCGAAATGTTTGTGTACTATTAGGTACAGCTCTGCCTAATCCTTCGGGGATTACAGGCGTGTTGTTATGTTATGTTATGTTTCACATGCAATCGTAACTGGAACTGCTACTTTGAATAATGCACTTCTTATTCATCCTTTGAAGCTGATACAGTTTATCTTGAACCTGGAGGTTTTGTTAGGCAGTACCTCTAAAAGCATAATCATCATCAGCCTATTAATGTTCCCACTGCTGGGACACAGGCCTCCTCTCTATGTGAGGGAATGGGCTATAATCCACCACGCGGGCCCAGTGCGGATTGGTAGATGTCATCACATGTCTTCGAATTATTTGGTTCTAGGCCGGTTTCCTCACGATGTTTTCCTTCACCGTTTTTAGAGCAGTGGTGATGAAATAATTGTACAAAGTAATGCGCCTGTCTGGGATCGAACCCACGACTTACTGTTCGTTAGTCGGGGCGGCCGCCACTGGGACACCGCTGCTCTTAATAATAAAAGCATAATATCCACCTTCAATCCAACCAGTCACATTCCTCCAAATCGGAAGTGATCGGAAGTATGCGTACGTGGGACGCTACTTCGGTGATCTTCGGCAAATTCCGGCCATCGTTCGGGCTGTCAACCTCGACTCACTGATCCAGTTCTGACATAACAGTCGAACTAGATTAGACACAGTTGACACACTGCTTTATCTTATGACGTAATGCAAATGAGAGCAAAATTAAGTAATAGTTTTTTTTTTAAGTTAATTAGAACGTTGAGCAATTATTGTTTAAGTTAAGTTTAGTTAATTTATGATTGTAGAGCAATGCGTAAGGTTGGTATTTGTATGCATTGAATAGGTAAAAAAAAATATGCTAAATAATTTATGTAAATATAACGTTAGTAACAAAAGCCGCAGGAAACTATGGGCAAGAGAATAGTAAAACTTGTAAACAATTACAGTTAAAGGCAAAAATCCAAGTGTAATTTGCCAAAGAAATACGAACTTTGATTTCAAATAAACGATTGACGAAATATTGCATTATACAAGGATCCTACTGAGCTACTGGCACTTTTAGCCTACGTCTTTCCACTGCTGGGCAAAGGCAGGCAGTTCTTTCATCCTGCTTCTGAGCTAGTTTTCCAAAAACTAGTGCACTTGTAAATCAAACAGCAAAGAAATAAAACGGTCACCAAAACCAAAGGTGTGTGCAAAATTTCAGCTCAATCAGTTTGAAATTCAGTTGCAAGATTTGACAAATACTTACTAACAAACTAACTAACAAACCCCCGAATACTGAAACGTCACTCAAAATTTAAGGGCTGCTTAACATTTGAGCAGCTTCTAAACTTTAAATTTCGTATGGCCAAACGTCACTTTTGAGTATCTGTTAAATATAAGTGCTACTTAAATTTTGAGTGACGTTTCAGTATTCGGCCAAAAGCAAGTAAAATAAAAGCTTAATGAAAAGACTGGTCAACCAAACTGGTGAAACCACAGAATTCTAATAACAAAACTAAACAAAAAGCATCAATTCACAATCTTCTACTCCTACTCAATCGCTCCACTTAGTCACAAATGCCCCAAATACGGCATTATGGCCACAAACATCGTTAAATACACCGTATAAATCTGAAAATATTATCGACAAAGGACTGCGCCAAGTATTATTGACCTCCGCCAAGGTTTTCGAGTTTCGCACCGGTGACATTCAAACAAACAGCGATACGGATGTGGTGTTACAGTTATTGTTTGGTGCAAGTGTACTTTAAGTTGTGGGTGGTTGGAGATATGTCAATAATCATGTTGTAGAAATGTAGATAATAGTATGTCATAGAATCTATGACATATAAATACTCTTGGTGTTGAATGATCAAAAGGCGACGTCTACTTCCGTGTCGGGTCTGGCCTAAATATTATTTCTTATATTAAAAATATTACATAACAAAACATCACGCCTATAATCCCCAAAGAGTCAGGCAGAGGTGTACCCACATTACGCCAGTTATGTTAAAGTCTTATCAAACGGGGGCGAGCCTATTGCCATCAAACAGGCATAAATCCATACTCCGTGGCTGCTACTGAGAAATTCCTTATGGAAAAACCCAATAACAATTTGCCCGACCCGGGAATTGCACCCAGGAGCTGAGCTGAGCAGTCGTGCGACCACTAAACCAACGAGGCATATTATTAAAATTAGTTAGTAGCGCAAATCATGCTACTGCTAGCCACTGAGAATATCCACATTGGCAAAAAAAAATACAATTCACTCTGCCTACAAGTAAAACTTTTTTATTGGTACTAGTTTTTTACCAATGTTCAATAATCATGATTGATCAGCGAAGTTAGCTACTGCATGGTTTACAAGATTGATCTGTTCATAGCCTATTTAATTAGATACCGTCATATTTTGATCATAAATATAACTTTTAGTACTTTTCCGAAATGTGTATTCTTATATTCTCTGTTAATACAAGTCTCTCGAAATGTTTATCGTGGGATATTTCGAAGTGCAAATTATCCTAGATTGGGTTTCGTTGATGACTAAGTAAGATTCAAAATAAGCCCCATGCTATAATTATCTAAATCCCTTTGTCAATGGGTAACAAGATTGAACTTTGATGTAAAGACAAATCTTGATAGAATAAGACAGGTGATCTCGTGATGGAATAAGACATCTCGTGATGGAATAAGGCAGGGTCGGAAATCGAATTCTGATCCTGACGTTTAGCCTCGGCATACCTTCCATGGAGCTTAAGAAAACGTAAAATTACATAGGTCTTTAATGTCACCCCATCTACATTATGCCAATTATATTTGTGTCCCACCTATAGAGGGCGCGCCTACTTCCAACAACCTGGCACAAATCCAGACTCCGAAATTATGATTTACTTGTATTATTTTCCTATTTCTTAGAACTTAATTTTGTTTACAAAATCAATAACAACATTTTCAATCTTTCCAGATCCACGAACACATGACTCCCGAAGAGCTACAGCGCGTCTTCCACGTAGACCACCACACCCTGGTGCCAAAGTACCACCTCGTCACACTCACACACCACCTAGCCAGGCGGCACATCCCAGGCACCCATAACGCCAACACCTTAACCCAGGGCAAGTCCAAGATCCCTCATGAAAAGCCCTCAAAGAACCATTGGAAGACGGAGACGAGTCCACCTTCATTGTTAAATGATGAAATGTTTGTGAAAGCAAAGGAAGACATCAAAGACGTGGACATCATAGGAGATTTAAATAACACAGTGAGTGTGAACTTTGATGTGGCTAATTCTAGTGAAAACAGTGACAGTGCAGTGTTGAGTGATCTCGAAAGGCTGGTCGAAGGCCAGGAGTTGGATGTGCACAAAATAGACCTGGAGGCGTTCGGGAGGCAGCTCAAACTGGTTCTGAAGAAACAGGAGGGCTTGCTGAAGAAAGATGGCTTGAGGATGTGGAAGGCGCATCAGAATGAGTCCCAGCCTCATGGAGTGGAGTATGAGGAATTGATTTCGGTAAGTGGTTTTGTTTTGGTTCTTTGGTCGTTAAGTTTGTAGGGTTTCCTTTTTCCATTGATAGTGTTCTTTAAATACTTAAGATTTTATGTGAAATGTGAAGACGACGTTTTTATACAAACACCAGCACATCAAACTACTCCAATCTGACTTTTTTCTTTAATAGATTTTTAACTTTATCGTCAAAGCATTAGGTTCAAGGTTTATTGGGAAAAATTGTGCAATTTTATATTTTACCAAACAAAGTAGGTATTCGTTCTCCTGAACGGCACAAATTAAAAGTTGTTCAAGATCTTACACGTTATAAAAATTCATCGAACAGGTTAACCAAATTGCAGTTTTTATTAATCAGTTGTAGGTCTGAATGTTGTTGTTGCTTTTAATCTCAACAAATTAATCGATTTGAATAATCGATTCACATTCCCATGAGATAACAATCGTTCACCCATATACGGTTATTATCGAGTGAAAAGCGAAAATCGAATCGATACCGTTCGGAAATAGCAAACAATGCAGAGAAGTGACAACACTAATTATAACTTACATGGCTAATTAGAGGTCGGATTCATTAGGGCTGACACTTGAACTGTAGATAATAAACTTATATTAAACACTACGCATCAGTAAACAATCGAAACTAGAAGAAGACCTTGTGGCCTACCATGACGTCTTAAAGCAGGATCGTTTTAATCTTGTTCCAGTGTGGGTAAGAGACGGAGCTATAGATGACGTCTAGCGCCATCTCTTTCCCACACTGGAACAAGATTAAAACGATCCTGCTTTAAGACGTCATGGTAGGCCACCTGGTATGTTCAAAGATCCGTTAGACGGTTAGACCGTAATAAGATCCAGAGAATAGCAATTAATGAGAAAGTTGTATTGTAAAACAAATACGCGTTCACCATCAGCCTACAGCAGTCCACTGCTGGACAGAGGCCTCCTCAATCGCAGCCACTCAACTCGATTCTCAGCAACTATCATCTAGTTTCTATTCTACCTTACGCTTGCTGATTCGCGGTCTTCACTCAAGAATACGCTTTAGTTAAATTAAAAAAAGCAATCAAAAATGAACCAAATTGAAATATTTATCAGCGACAATGCTCAGGTGTCGAGCTGAAGAATGTCAATCTTCATTATTTCCTATTAGCTTGAACCAAACAAAATACAGTTTTAAAGAGAAAAGAAGAAGTTTCATTTCTTCTGCTGCATTTCATCATTTTTCTGCTTTTGTCCCATATTACTTCGGGTATAAGTCTTCAAACCATCATCAGTACCAATCATTAGTATACCAAGATGTAAAATCTCAATATTTGTATGGCCGAAATGCCGAATATAGTGGAACCAATAGATATTAAGAACGTATGTTAACTACCTATATTCTTAAAAATAAATGTATCATTCATTCATTCATAAGAAACTTAATTAAATTAAAGACCATTAATTATTATTACCTATTAAGCAACAGCCCTACTCTTCGCAATTGTTCTACAACGGATGATACAAAAACGCGTGCACCTCCTGCTTGTGTGGCGGTGAAAGCTGCTCCCACGCAGCTCTTATCTAACCGTGAAGTTGTGTCTTCTGTTTAGTAAGAAGTAAGAACTAGCAGAAAGAGAGAAAAGTAGGAAAAACGTAAACTTCTTTGGGATAGAATTTTAAAAGAAATATGTGAAGGAAAACATTACCAATACTGTAGCAATATGTAAATATTATAAGCATCTAGTTATAGATAATCAAGATAATGACGGGCCTTCAAATACAGTGCTATACTTGGACAGGAATGGCTCATAATAAAAAGATAAAGAAAAGAAAAAAGATTGAGAAAATTGAAAAAGATAGAGATTTGAGTATTGTATTGAGTATCATCTTTCTGTGCCTTTCTTTTCTCATGTTATTTGGGGTCGGCGCAACACGTATTTTTCTTCTATTCCCCCTGTCCAAGAGACAGATTGTGTGTAATGTAATTAATGAAGCCCAGTATTTGTCATTATTCTGTTCGTACGAGTATCATCATTGTCCCTAACCCTAATACGCCCTACGCAGCATGGAGCAAAGGGTTGGCTCCATTGCTCTGCAAATCCCCACATTTTGATAGCGTAGCAGACAATTTTTTTTTTAATGACGCTTACATACAGGAAGCCTTATTTTACAATACTTTGTAGAAAGGCTGACCAATCATTAAAAAAGTTTCACATTTCTACAACACAACTATGACAACATTACACTCAATAGAACTGTTGAAACGATTTACCAACTCAACCAACAGATGTTTGAAAAACCAACTTTTATTACAAATATCTTCTACCAATACACAATCTGTAATGATTACAAATAAACCGGCTTGTCAAACTGTAATGAATACATAACTTGTGCCGATTACATTAAGTTAATGGTAGACTATAAAAGTTGGACAATAAATTGTTGTTAAAATCGTGTACAATGCAGTCTAGATCTGGGCTTGTTGGGTATATCTGAGGTGATCTTAACAACCTTGTCGTTCTATATTTGACGCCTTAAATTGTGACGAATGTGCTGTGGGATAAGATGAGGCGCGCACACACTCAACAACTAACCCCAAGATATTAAACTTACAACACTGTTCACTTACGGGATATCTTTTGTGAATAACAATTATTGTACATTGTCACCCCGCCACCATGGTGATTGCAACAGCGTAGAAATATCGGGAGCTCAGAATAATTGTCGATCACGGAAGATATCCTGTAATCGACAGTGTAAATTTAATTATAAACCGTGAAAGCAACAAAAGTGCTCAAGAAATTACTTGTTAAATTAACAAAATCTGCCCCTTTCTTTTGCACAGAAGATCTTTACCAGGACGATGGTTCGTACTAGATGCATGTTCCTATACTACATTTCATGCTAAATGTAGTATAGGAAGTCGTGATGAGCAATATTTGTCAGTTATTAAATAGCAAACACCACATTATGATAACTGATTCTGTTAATCAGAGATTGTACTTCCCAACGGTGTCGGTCAGGTTCCTTTTACGATGGATCGTCAAAAACGAAAAAAGATGAACAAATTACTGAAACAGGATGTTTTTGTTTAGCTACTTTGTCTAAGAGATCGCTTATGCCAAAAAAAAAACCATTTAATGTAATATAGACAAAATAGTTTGAGATATCCTATCACTCAGTGTAATTGTATCATCATCTCTGCCTATTGCAGTCCACCGGTGGACACAGGCCTCTCCCGATTTACGCCTTTGAAATTTCCTAAGAATATGGTAATTTTGAGCTATTATGCGCCCTAACTTATAGTGTAAACAAAATGCTACTGTTTTGTATTCTATAACGCTGTTTAATTTGTGAACTAGAGCAGTTTTGTTATTGTAATAGTGTTTCATTTAATATGTTTGACTTTAAAAGCGTGTCTGTCCTTGCAAATGGACACTGGAGATTATTATCAAGTGTTTTATAACACCATTTTGGTAATAAAATAAACAGAACCCTTTTAAAGTTTAGTCGGTTAGCAATTTTATTTGTAACGGAGAATACTATTTATATGATAACATTTGTATCATATTAGTCAATATACTTAAAAAATGCATGATTATAATACAGTGAACCTTATTTTTGAACTTTTTGTAAAATCCTCTGAACCGGTGTTAAGCAAATAAATGATTTGTATTTGAAGAACTACAGACGGATATACAGACAAACACCAAACAGATTTAATTTTTAATCTAGAAATCATAGACATGCTCCTTTATCCATAAAAAAAACCATGTTGTTTGTTGAATGAGATCCCTAAAAGCAGTCATAGACAACAGAATCATAGTTCATAACAAAATTACCATATTATCTAGATATATTGACGTCTGAGATGTCTTGCCTAGGTCTAGTTCTAGTTCTAGCTAATAGACTTGATTACCATAAATACATAATGCATACTACAGAATCCGAAAACGGTGTCAAAAGTATTAGAACAAGTTAGTACAAGACTTACATTTGGTTGTAAATTTATATTTTACTTTACCTTGATCGCAAATGCACTTAGCTCGATTTCAATTCCTAGAACCTCGGTTAGGGTTCGCGTTTGGAATCTAGAATTCTAGATTTTCAAGTGGTCTTTGACATGAGGTACGTAATTGTAACACTGTTTTGTTCAATGTCTATTTCTGTCCTCTCTGACATTATTATTACCTTTATTTATTCCTTAACAAATTAATTACATTATTAAATATTCCTTACAAAACACAATATAAAAAACATTAAAAAATATAAAAAATGTAGCCCACCGGTATCGGGAACAGGGTCCAAGCTACAGGCAACCGTTCAATATACACACATCAAAAATGTCTAGGGATCAAGCATTTTTATGCGGATTTCTTGAGATTGAGATGTGGCTTTGTAATAAATTTATGATTTTATAAATTTATATGGATCCTTTTTGGTGCATTTCATAATTTGAATCAGGAACTCTCAATCAAATTCGAGTAAAAGATGAAAATAAGCTGTCAATATTTTCCCTATAAAAACATACAACGTATTGAAGACATTATTAGTGCTACTGTTTCCCTACTACTGATTAAAACCAACGTTATTATGGAGCGGCGACGTCATTTAAGCAGGGAAGAAATGCTCAGAGCCGTGGGAATGATAGAAGCTGGTTCCCGGCAACGTACTGTAGCTTTAGCTCTGAATACAAGTCAGAGTGTTATCAGTCGACTTTGGACACGTTACCGAAGCACTGGTACCGTGGCTGAGCGCCATGGAGGACGGTATCGCTGCACCACACGGAGACAAGACCGATACATTCAAATCTTAACTCGAAGAGCTCCAACAATAACCGCCATGATGTTAGCCGTGAGGCTTCATCACTCTTCAGGGAACTTAATTAGCGACCAAACAGTCAGAAACCGCTTGCATGAAGTGAACCTTCATTCCCGAAGACCGCTACGGGTACCACCTATAGCAATGCACAATCGTAGGATTCGATATCAATGGGCTCTTGAACACAGAAATTGGGCAGAAGAACAATGGCGTTTCGTGTGCTTTTCTGATGAGTCTCGTTTTGGTATGAGACCGGATACAAGACGTATACGACACTGGAGAACCCCTGGACGCCAACAGCGATTAAAATCCTGCCAGGAAGTCCATCCTTATAGTGGTGGAACCATCATGGTATGGGCGGGTATTTGGATCGGCGGAAGAACTGAGTTGATTTGGATCAGAGGCAACCTCAACGCTCAAATTTATGCTGAGACGATTGTATCAGACGTCATCGTTCCTCTACAAGTGCAAATCGGTCCCTTATTTCAGTTAATGCATGATAATGCACGACCGCACACCGCAAGAGTTGTAAGACAGACTCTCGCCGCAGCTAACATCAATGTCCTGCCCTGGCCTGCTCAGTCGCCAGACTTGAACCCGATTGAGCATGCATGGGATATGCTACAGAGAAGAGCTCTGCCGAATATGGAGGGTATCCAGTCGCAAGAAGACCTTTTTTTGTTGTTGCAACGAACATGGGCGGCCATTCCACAGCGTGATTTGGATGAACTCATTTTGAGTATGCCAAACCGATGTTCTTGTGTTGTTAGTGTTCGCGGTAGAAACACGGATTATTAATTGTTTAAGTTACCCAATAAAATTTTAAAGAAAACTGTTATTTCAGTCTTTTTTTCGAACTTTAATGTTAGTGGTTCAAATGTCAAAAATCCCTTTATTAGGAAAATGGCAAATTTCTTTATTAATGCAAAGGTGACTTGGTTTATCGTTACTGTGACAAACGAAAACACTTTATTTGATGAATCCTTAAAGAAAATTTTAATTAATATCAATCAGGAGAAAAGTTATTGCAAAAATATATGTTGATCCCTAGATACTTTTGATGTGTGTAGTTCGGAAAAGGCTAGGCAGATGATGATGATGAAATAGTTTTGATTTTATTCATGAAAGAAGACAAAAATTGACCATTCTCCCCCCCTGATCTCTGAAACTACAGCACCTACAATTTTGAAAAAAAAAATACTAAATATAGTTCATTGCTTGTAGATTACAGGAAAACCCGTAGAATTCTATCAATTGAAAATAAAAAGTCCAATATTAAGTTATTAAAAGTCCAATATTCTATTATTATTATTATTATTATAATTATATTAAAGTCCAATATTGAGTTTACACTCAATATTGGACTTTGGCATTGTACGAAATCGCGAGTTCAACTCGTACTTGGCCGGTTTTTTCTTTCATACTCCTCTGTCAACCGTCACGCTAACAATTACTCCTTTTTATTTGAAATAAAACTATAATATATCTTAATTAAACAGCCAGAATATACTTAAAAAATTTCCTCAATAGTCAAAGAATTGGACAGAGACGACTTTGCATATCAATATTCTTGATCAGTTTTATTATTATAACTTTTTATGATTAAATTTAAAAGGTTGATTTTTAATATTATAGTCGATGGATATCTTAAAGCCGTTTTTGATCACATGTTGTAAATGATTGAGGACATGTTTATGGCGCTATTTGATTGCATTAATTGCAGTGAAGATTTAACATGCTGGGTTCACCAACCCAGCATGTTAAACTACATCACTATATTAATTGAAGATTAGAAGATGAAGAGGTCGTGCAACTTTTTTTTTTTTTTTCGGATGAGATATCATCATGACTTCTCCCGCTCTGGGCGGAGCAGGAGGGAGTGTCAGACTTTTACTGAGTAAAACCCATCCATGTTCCTTCATCGCCCTTTGTGTTCCGGGGCCACGGTATCGCTTTCGAACAGTCCTGCAGCCCCGGGAGGTCGTGCACCTCGGAGTGCGGAGAATCCAACAAACATAATGGCTGAAATTCACATTACGTCTCTCGTCTCTCTTGCGCTCGTCTCCACTTTGGTGACCACATAGCCAGGGGCTCGGTCAATGATGACCAATAAACTCGAAACCATTGGATTTCGAAGGGCGAATAATCAAATTCAATAGACGATTAACATATGATAATAACCGCGTTGCATTTGTTAATTTTTAAGTATAATGAATGAAATGGAGGCAAACGGTATCACTTTCATCATCTTTATTAAGGCCCTTCTAACCCTAAAATTAGCAACTCTATTTGTGGTGGTTCAAACTTCGTTTGAAATTCTGTTGGAATAAGGTTCTAATCAGCTTGCCCTACAAAGCGGTTGTTACGTCAGTCACTGCGGCCGAATAGTGCGAAATAAGTGTATTTTTTTTGCGATTTACAAAAAATCTATTGATTGGACTAAAAAGATAAAACACAACCTGCTTTATAGTTAGTTCAGTTAGTATGCAAAGTTTCATGATCTAAATTCAAGTACTTCAAATTTATATATTTATTTCAAAATTAATGCTGTAGTATTTTAGGAGTAACGGAGGATCATGCTAAGCCATTTGAGGGATTTATAGTCCTTAACTTGGGTTCGGTGCAATATGTCTTTTACTTTTGAACTACTCGATTGTTTTTTCATGCGCATAATATGTCCCCGCTCTTTTACTCTGTTATTATTCTCCTTTATCGAGTAAAATCATAAGTTACATAACCATTACGCAGTAATAATTGTATTATTTAACCGAAAGCTCTCAATGTCCATTAACAAGATACATTAAGTCGTTGTTTTAATTTGAACCACGCCCAGATTTTATAACCAACAGTATTTGTTGAACGCATATTTGAATATGCGATTACATAATATCGTATTGGATTGATTGGATTAATATGTATTATTTCAAAGAGGTTCTGTTTAAAATTAGGTTGTTCAAAACATGTATGAAATAAATTATGCTTATGGATGGACTGTGTGAAAAATGATATGGCTAGAAAGTAGATGTCTGATGAGATGACAGGTAATAGAGAAGTATAAGAAGAAAAAGATCTACTGCGCCGAGCCCAAACAAATTGGGATGTGGGCTGGAGATATTAAAGAGATTTATTGTAAGTGTTTATTAAACATATCTGATGAATAGGCGAGACGACAAAAAAAATCTAATTAGTTCGTCAGTTGGATTATCAAAAAATATTTGACACGTGTTTTTTCTTTTGTTACGTAAACCAAAATTGACGTAGATATGACGCTTTTAAAATTCTCAATACGTCACGCCTTGGTATAATTTTCTTGGTATAAGATAGTTCTGACGTCACGAGCCCCCACTCCCGAGTTTTGATGCGTTTTATCTTTGTCAATATGCAATGATTTACAAAAACAAAAAATACGTGTCCATTAATTTCCAATACTCTAACTGACGGACTAAATAGATTTGCAATTTTTTGATGCTGTCGTCATGCCTATTGTGGGTGTACTATAGAACAGCCTGTTCCTAACTCTTCGGGGAGTACATTATTGTTAAAGATCGTGAATGCATTAAATACATCAGCTATGCTTGTGAAAGATAAAAATAATCCTATTTTTAATTTTTCAAATGAATCCTTATTTAATTTGCTCACAAATGCTGTTATTAATTATTACGACCCTAGATTGTAATCAGCACAGATGACAAAATAATATAATCATCGATCTTCACGTTGAGTTTTTTCTTTTTTAATTCGGTAATATTACTTAAGATCTGTTTCATCAAAAATAAAAAGCTTAGATTATGTCAAATAATTAATAAAACTTAATTTTAGATTTAGTTTTATTAGTGCATGCTAGTTTTGTTTTATTTCTTTTAATGTTAATATTGCCACGTTTTATGTTAATTCTTTCAAGATCTAAAACTCGCTTTAATTTCATAATTTATGACAAAAATTGTATCGGCGGGTTATTACTTTTTATGATGAAGATAAGATGACTCTCCAACTATTAATTATGTCTTGAATTTGCATTATAAAGGTGACCGCCAAAAACTGCTCTAGTTTTATAAATAGCTTACATTGAAACATTTTGGTGGTCGTAAAATATTTCAAAGGTTAAGAAGAGTTCGGGAATTAGTAGAGAGTAGTACATAGTTAAAAGTAAAAAGTTATGGCAACTATCTTATTATTATTCTTTCATCCAGAGATATCATCTGACGACCCGAATGGCGTAGCGGTAGTGAGGCTGCCTTACGTCCTAAGGGTCCCGGGTTCGAATCCCGGTTGGAGCAAATGTTTGTGTGATGAGCATGGACATTTGTTTCCAAGTCATGGATGTTTATATGTAAAATAAGTATGTATTTACAAACAAAAAAGTATCTATGTAGTAAATCAACTATCTGGTGTCCACGACACAAGCCCCGTTGCTTAGTGTGGCACTAGATGGCGCTGTGTGTTAATGTCCAGCGATATTTATTATTTATTTATTATATGCACTAATAGGGCAATACAGAAATCAGTACTATATTTTATGGTTCCGTGGGGTAACGCTGTGTTACCCTACGAAACGATAAAAATTGTACCACTACATCCATACCTATTTAGAAAATGTAAAATTTTGTAATCTGGTCACAATTTGCGAACGATCATAAAGGTCATTTGTAATTCAAATCGTAGCTTGTTATTATAATGAGGTTGCTTTTATTCCACCATCGCTTCGCACACGTGGCCGGGGTTGCCAAAATCGAATATTTATTTGAATTTACATAAATACGGTGTAGCTGAATAGATACGAGGTGAATAAATGGAATGGAGAACTTTTATTTGCGCGATGATTGTGCATTTATTGCGAATAGCAAAAAAGTACAGGCTGGTGAGAAAATCTGGTAAATACCAGTAATAGGTACAGTTCTGTCTCAGTTTTTCACCGCTAGCTATTTAATTGGCTAACTTGGGGTTTGAATGATTTTCCTGTTGAATATACACAAGATGTAAACGAACCCCTTCACGAAGCTGGCAACCAATCACTCTGTACATCAAACTAAGTACCTCCGCAAAAAGTAATGCTGAGAAACGCCTTTTGTTTTGAGGTGTAAAATCACGTTTTACAGCGCCTCAGAACTCAGCTATTAGGTATAATATTAAAAATTTGTATTTAATAAAACCGACTCCAAAAAAAAAACACTAAAAGAAAAACACAAAAAACTTTTATGCAAAAAAGAAAAACACGAAAAAAAACACTAAAAGAAAAACACAAAATCGTGAAAAATAACTTTAGTTTCAGAAGCCGGTGATAATAACACCAAATCAATCAATCAATCAAGAATTTTTAGAATCGGTTCACAAATGGGAGAGTTTGAAAAAACTTTTCTTCATGATAATATTATTTTTGCCAACTTTAACAATATTTGGTCAACACGAGTTTATAGGTCTTTCAATCAAGTAAAGCACAAAATTATTTGTCAATTAAATACACAAATGCACAACAACAATGTTTATGTCCAACATTTCAGGTGCTTATTGTGCACTTTCGAGCGAAATCCATACTTCATCCACGTTGATCTCATAACAAGTGTTTATTACTGTGATTTTGACCCAGAATTTATTGAGGTTTCTCTTGCACAAATCTACAATTTCAGTATTAAATAAGTCACTATTGCTTGTGACAATTTACATTTTTTTAAATATTTATTTAGTTGAATTAAATAAAAAAGAAAAGTTGTTTTGTATTCTGAAGTAATTTTTGCACAGTAAAATATATTTTATTGTAAATTCGACTAAGTTCCAATATTCTGTCGAAACAATTATTCATACTAAATGTAACTTAATTAAATTTTTATTTATTTATTACCATAGATTTTTATGTCCAATAATGTGTACGATTATCCTCCATAATGTATATTTTTACAATTTAGATGGGCTATTACTTTATCTTAGCATATATTTACGTTTTGCGCTATCGGCACGTGGTAGAGTTGTTTATGGTATTTTTTCTTATATTTTGACAGTACATCTTCTACTTGTCTTTGGTATGTAAGCTAAGGTAGCTTAGCACAAGGTGTAAATGGATCCTTCACGAAACCAAACATTGGTGTCGATTCTGTTGTGCACAAACTAAACTTAATTTAGGCTATTGCTATCTTTTTCTCCATAATAAAACGAGAAAGAGACGGACGTAATTTAGAGCTGTCAAATTTAGTTGAAACTAATATTTCCATACAAATGAAGGGTGCACGTAAAAACATGTCGACTAAAAACACGGTGAAGCAACAACAACAACAACAACATCAGCCCATAACGTCCACTGCTGGACATAAGCCTCTCCCATGATGGGAGGAATTTGCCGTAATCTCCACGCTCGGCAGGCGGATTGGAGATCGCAGTAATGAAAGACTAACAGAAAACGCTGCTGCCCATTCTCTGGTCTACGGAGGCGCAAGGTGTTCTGCCTCAGACATTAGTCGCCTTATACGACACCCGTGAGTGTAATGGGTTGGTTCTATTCTACTCTGCCGGATACCACACGGCTAAAACACGGTGAAGCGCAAGGCATAAACTAGTTTGACATCTCTAACTTTTCTCGAACTGCCTTTTAGTAAAAGATAGCAATAGCCTAAATTAAGTTTAGTTTATGCACAACAGAATGTGAATGAAGAATGTGTGATGTGTGAATGTTTGTGAACCATTCTCTACATACATCAAATTAAATAACTCTACGCAAAAAATATTGCTGGGAAAAGACTTTTTTTTTTGGGGGTAAATCACGTTTCATAGTCATAGTCCTACTATGTAACGCTCACTGCGCTGATGGATGCATTTAATATGACGGGGCTCGTGGAGCTATTTAAAGTAAAGATAAAACTTGATTTAAAAAACTTTGACCCCAATACTTCCGTACCTGGAAGGTTGCTAGGTAAAAAAAAATATAGGTAGAACAGGTGCCTTTTGGTTTCTTTAAGGGTACTTTTAGACCCATTAGGTATTTGCGAAAATAAAGACCACTTTGTTTTTGACAGTGACAAGTCAAAAGTAAAAACTGAAACGGGAGTAATAACGTAGTTTCATTGAATTTATTACGGTAGCTATGCAATAATTTGCATCGAATATCTCTGACTTTTAATTTAGACATAGAAGAATATTTTTTTTTTTTTTCAGAGAAGGTAAAATCTTCTCTGAAAAAAAAATATTATTAAAAGTTTCCAGGTGGCGGTCAAAGTATTGTGCAGAAATAAAACCATATCTTAAATAATTAGCATAAAAGGTAATGATTAGAAATTATAATATCATCTCATTTGCGGTCACGTGCGTTTCCGCCGGCTGACTGATCCACGTGCTTTTGTGATTTACCTACCATGTTTGTGTTCAATAGGTACGCGCGGCAATATTCTATTAAGTACACACAAAGTTAACTAATTAAAAATGAATCGACAGAATCGTTACAAGGACTGGGAGCCTTTGCCCAACAGTGGGATAATATGGGCTAGCTATAATAATAATATCGGCACGCCTGTAATCCTCGAAAGGCTAGGTACAAATGTTATTGGATACTATCATTTCGCCAGTTATATTGAAGTTTCATGTTATCAGGGGCAAGGTTATTGCCGGCAACCGGGAACAAAGCCAGATTTCGAACTGCTACCGAGAAGTTCCTGGTGGAAACACCCAAATACAGGGTGTAAAAGACCTCGTCACGAAGCCGTCAAGCAAGCATTCTGTACATCAAACTAAGTAACTTTACGCAAAAATTATTGCTGGGAAACAACTTTTGTGTAAAATCATGTATTGTGGTAGAACTCAATGTAACGCACTCAAAACATTGTGCTGATGAATGGATTGAATAGTACGGGGGTCGTGGTGGTGTTTAAAGAAAAAATCTTACATTAAAAACTTGTCTTTAAAAAAAAAAACTTGTCAAAAAGTTGGAACTTTGACCCCCAATATCTCCGTAACTAGGAGTGTTGAGAACAGGATAGATTAAAACCACAAGTTCAGCCTTTTCTTTATATTGTAACAGCTACTAAAGCACATATTTTTCTCACACTGACATAGTAAAACAAAACCAAAATTGACAAGTAAAAGAGAAATATAAATTAAAAAGTTTGGTAGCTGGTCGCCAACAAGGAGGTTCCCAGGTATGGTGTAGAACAAAAAAATGAGCGCAATAACGAGGAGAACAAGTGCCTTTCGGCTTCGTTAAGAGGTGTTTTACACCCTTTATAAAATCTTTGCTCGACTCGGGAAGTCGGGAATCGCACCTAGAATCTTATTCTGAGCGGTAGCGCTTGCTTCAACCATGTAATTAAGTAACTATTGCTAGTGTAACAAAGGTATAAAAATATCTAATCGTGCTTTTACCCAAGCATTTAGTAAATCCACACAAAAGTAATTCAACACAAAAAAATATAAATTAATAATAATAAATATCGCTAGAGTTTACACACAGCGCTATCTAGTGCCACACTAAGCAACGAGGCTTGTGTCGTGGACACCAGATAGTTGATATACGACATAGATACTTTTTGTTTGTAAATACATTCTTATTGTAAATATAAACATCCATGACTTGAAAACAAATGTCCATGCTCATCACACAAACATTTGCTTCTACCGGGATTCGAACCCGGGACCCTAAGAACTTAAGGCAGCCTCAGTACCGCTGCGCCCGCCATTCGGGTCGTCATAATTGGTGTCACATGAGCGTATTCGTAAGTGTTTACGCGCGAACAGACGCGTAAATTACGCGGCAACATGGCGATCATATTACGTAAATATGAGAATAATGCGAGAGCAATAACAGAGCTCTATGACCCAGTGAAATTGATTATTGTTCGTAAAAAGCTATTTGAGTTTTATGACAACAGCGTTTAATGGGCCAGGGGCCCAGGGCTGAGCTGAGAACGAGGCACCTGGTGCAAAAGTGTTGATTTTCATAAACTGTTCCTAGCCCTACAAATTTCACGTTTTTTCTCTGTTGCACAAGGTCATTTCCATCGAAAGTTTAATGCATTTGCAGAAAATAGTTTCTTACTAGCCAATCCTCGAAGTTTCGCCCGCTTGGAGTTTGATAATTGTCCCAAGGGATCATACTACCGGGATAAAAGTAGGTATGCAGTGTTGATCCAGGTTATAGGCTATCTGTGTCCTTAACTTCATCCAAATCCGTTCAGTAGTTTTTGCGTGAAAGAGTAACAAACATCCATCCATCCATCCATCCTCACAAACTTTCGCATTTATAATACTAGTAGGAGTACGACATTGTCGCGATTTCCGGATGAATCAAATCTAAGACCGTGTACTCATAAATATTTCTGAAGAATGAGCTCGAGTCATAAGATACTAAACCTAAAATGGCGCATAAATGTGACAAGTAAATTTTATATCAAATATTTTTATAACACCATACTTCCATAACTGCAATGAAATATTTTCTTTCTCTCGTATGGCTATATGAATCAAAACAGAAGAAAATAACTATAGAGTACCTACCTATTTATTCATCTTGATATTTTAACAGACGATGCATCAATGGTTATAACAGAGGTGTTATTTACGTCACATTATTAATAATAATAATTGCAATATCGCAATAAACAAGCCACAGTAAACAATTAGCATATAAGCGAGGAACATCCTCTTAGCAAATTGCTTGTTTTTTCGCATTATTCTCACGGTTGGCTTGAGAAATACTTGCATTTTGATTTATTGACGTTTTTAAGATCATTGTCCTGTCAACGAGCTTGGTGTGATGTCATGTGACAGATGTCAGGGATATGCAGAATGTATGTTTATGCATATTAGGTATTCATAATTTGCCCTTTGTTTTGAAAAGTTTCATGTTGAATCTTCGTGTTGGAATGTAGGTGATTTATTTATGGTGATTGTTATGTGAATGCAAGAGCCTATCTAATCTTGTGATGGAATGGAAGAATAATTATTACACTAAAAATAAAACTTCTTATTTTTAATGAATTCCCTAATTCTTACAAAAGCGAGCTTAACCCAGTACATGATAAACAGTCAAGATATATTTGGCAGCCAAGGCCACAAATAGGAAAACAATTGGCAATCAATAAAATACGAAGGAATGCAATTGCCAAAGGTGTCACTTGAATTATGATCTGACAGAATTGGAGTAGGTAAAACCACAGATAATAAAATCGCTTTTATTCTTTGAATACTGGAGGAATTTAATGTCCCTTTAGACGGATGTTTTATTCAGAAGTTTGGTTATATTTTACGACCTACACGTACTAGACAATAGATTTGGTAAAATTAAGTATGTATTTGTTACAGTTTTAACAATTCAATTGAGTTTTAATTCAAATAATTATGCCAGACGTGACTTCGAATACTGTTTTTGACCTACTAAATTTCTTAATTATCCGAACTACATCCAAATCATTCACTTTGAATTTTATGCCACGTCTTCGACTCGTATCGCGTTTCATTTCACCTACGCCGTATTTTTAAACCCTCACTTTGTCTTGTAATAATAAGTGCTTGCTGATTTCTGTAAACAGAGGTCCTTTGAAAGTAAACATTGTCTGGAAACTTAAGTTTACGTAAAGCCTGGGGTCATTAATTTAAGTAAAGTTTATTCGGTGTTGTTCAGTATCTACAAAGGGTGTCTTTTTAAACATATAGATAGGAACAGGCATATAAAAATACTTTTTTTATATGACGGGAAATCATCAACCGACTTTCCCCCGCTCTGGGCGGACTAAAACCATGTTCCTTCATCGCCCTTTGTGTTCCGGGGCCACGGTATCTCTTTGGAACAGTCCCGCAACCTCGGCAGGCATCGGTCCTTGCGAACCCCTTCCTTTTTGCTGACTCTCTTTGAGGCGCGCGTGGAACATAAACGCGCCGTCGACACGGCCTGTCGTCATGAGATGGACGGACGGCGAGCTAGCCCATAACCCACCGTCCACAGGCCCGCGCCTACAAAAAAAATAAAATAATACTTAGGTACCTTTTCTGTGGACAGTTATGAAAAGTAAGATTGAACATCCAGATTTGAGGTGCATATGTTTAAGGTCCCACTCACAGTAATTTATCATAACCGTAATATTTTTCCCCATTGAAGAAAAGATCGTGATAATCAAGCCCCATAATAATGTGCGTTAGTAGTTTACGTAAGAAATAAACTTCGCACATTAAGTATAATGAATATTATGTAATTTATTCGTCGTATTAAATACATAATAGTGCATTCCTAAGTTTTATGCAATTTAAATATGGTTATTGCACCGATTAAGAAAATAAAAAGCTTCTAAGAATTTGGAAGACGTATTAAAATAAGTGCTTTAGAGCACAAGTGACGATGGTACTTATTAGTATATAAGTACAATTAAATTTACTTGATAGTACTTATAAGTAAGTATATGGATACTATATTGGCGTCTAAAATGTTTCTTGATGTTCATACCAGGCTCAAATGATGACGGCAGATGGTACATCGTGTTACAACTGCAATTATAAACTAATATCATAAACATAGGAGGAAGCGTCTACTACATTCCTTTTATTACCGTATCAGCATATAAAATGGATAATTGTCTAGAGGTTATAGTGGCAAACAACACATAGGTACGCAGCATTGATACCGTGAAACAAATAGTCTGTTACTTCCTTATTGAAATATTAAATTGCATTAATATGGGGGTTACATCTTTTCCACGTTATTCGAAAACCTTTGAAACAATTAGGTATGTTTATTCAATACATTAATTATCTAGAAAGTCCAGGTCTTCAGCTCCCAAAACAGTTAAAAAAATATTATTTCTGTACTGCTCTGAATTTGATTTGAAGGCGTCATCTTCGATTATCCGCCATCTTATTCTTTTTCCGTCAAGTTTATTCGCGCCATCTTTTCTCATTGTCAAATCGAAGGGCTGCGGAAATCATGAAAGGACAACAGGGCTATATTTTATACCGGCAAATGTGTCATGCATAGACAATATTATTATTTCCTTGCTTACACTTCCTTTTATGCAAAGATCGTGAAAATAATTCAAAAATATCTCCGTAACTACATGGATCATGATACATGGACTTGTACCATAAAATTCTTTGTATGTGAATAATCGTGAGATGATATCCATCATGGGATGGACCACGGAAGCATATTCTTATCTTCATGCATATTCTTATCTTCTTTCTTGTCTTCATACGTTATAATATTATTTTATTAAAAATACTTTGCATACTGTCAGTACGGCCTCGTTGCAAATTGTAAATAAGTATTAATTGTTGTTTATTGAGAAAACCTATTCTTTAACTAATAACGTTGCAAATCTATGAAAGACTTTGTGGTTTTATATTTTTGGGTTTCATTCATTTGTGGTTAGGTAACGCAGACAAGGATATATTATGGATATAAAAAAAAACCAAGCCTGTAACAATAAACAACATGATAGAGAAAGACAGCCTGCTCAGTTTTGTCACTGGCAATTAGAATTTGACACCCGATAAACCCCGAAAAAACACCTGAGGTTAATTGTAATCATTTTAAAAAGTAAATACATCATTCCTTTTCTAATAACTCACGTAGTCAGCAAGGTAAACTATGTGACACAAATATAAAGATCGCTAGGGGATTGTTTGACTACCTCATCGAACGACTACCTATTACAAACGACATAATATTCAATTGCTAAAAATATAAATGTCGGTCGGTTTGGAGAAAGAATATTTTTGCCAAGGAACTAAGATTTTGTATAGGTTTCTTCCAAACTTTCTACTTTTTAGGTTTTATTTTTATTGCTGTAAACGCGAGATGGCAGATAAGCATCTTAATTTTGGAGGAAAATTGTCGGGATTTGTTATTTTTTGCACTCTGCGTTTAAGTTAGAGGAACATTTATAACTTCTTGACAGTGTAGTTAGTAAAAAAACATGAAGGTTCATTTCTTAGAATGAAGTTATTAATCTCGTGGCCGTTGTCGGGAATTTCCTGATTTCACGATATTTATTTTGTGCCTCAAGACTGTTGGTCTGGCAATCATAAATTAGCATGTATGACTAGGTTGAAGGTAGGATGATGCAAACTGCGTTACGTTGAGATTCTTGAGATAAAGTTTCAAGTACCTACAACCTATTCGGTGAAATCTATCGTAAAAAATCGTTTGTTCTGGGTTCTGACTGACTATGAACGCACAGCTTAATCTACTGGACGAATCAGACTGAGATTGCATTGGTTGGAATATAGATAGCTATTATGTATGACGTAGGCAACCGCTACGAGAATCTTGTCCACCAACACCACCACAATCCTGACCTCTGTTTGAAGCTAATTCAATATCATGGATTTAAAACAGACCACTCTCATACAATTCGCCAAGGCTCATGCCATAACAGCACAAATGCTCGCGAAAAAACAATGAAAGTAAAAGTGATACGAAATCTTTTGTTTTAAACAATCACCACGAAATTAACACGTATATTGTTGAGTAAGTAAGTAAGGTTGTTAAAGTAAGTTATACATATACCTTAAGTAAATAAATTACGGCCAGCTAGGGTTGCCATCCATCCTTCCAGGACATGTCCGACATTTCAGACCTCTGTTGGGATTTTGTAGTCTTGTTATGTCTTCGAACTTAACTTAAATAAGAGGAAAGTTTTAAGCTTTTTTAAGAAAAGAAAAATATGTTACATTAATAACAAAAAACAAAAAAACGAAAAGTAGACTATCCGAACTTTTTGCGTATGTAAACTATCCGAAATTGTTGTCGGGAACTTTACAAATTTTCGGTATGGTAACCCTTCCTAATAAACGCATGTTGGTGTATGATAAGTAAACAAATATACTACCACGCCCAGCCTCCGTCGGCCATTCGGATCACGATTTGTGAGTTCCCACGCTATTTCGTACGTTTTGGCTAGCTAGATATTCATTTAGAATTTTGTCACTAGATCGGTAGCTTTTTCTTATGTATGTGTTTTAGAAATTCTCTTTTCAACGGCATTTTTAAGATAATTGTGAGATTTTGAACAACAAGCCATTTATTATAAAATCTATTAGCTCAAATTGTTCTCTTAGAATACTTACCATAATCAGTGCAATGCTGTAATGTTTTTTTTTTTTCTTTTTCTGCAGGAAGATGAAGAAGACGTCGGCGACTTATACCAGGATGAGAAGAATGGAGCCGCGCTTCTAATCAGAAGACACCCCAAACATGGCAAGCTGGTTGTGGTAAGTTAGCCCCTTTCATACACAATATTAAACTTAGTTCTACCCTATATATAGCCAGAATCTACTAAAACTAGTATTTATTTAATCGATTACTGTGACACCATAGACAAAAACACAAGCACTGGCCACTAAAGAAATTACAAAATTCATAATTCGAACACAGTCGCAATCTGCCGCCATTCTTGCAGTTTTAAATGGCCCAATATAATTTGCGAATTGCCGACCACCGTATAATGTTACTAAGTTACTTCATTAAACAAAATTAAAGCAGCGAGACCGCCAACTTAATTAAAGGGCCTTAACACAATTGTTAAACGATGCGTGTCAAGAATGAATATTTTAATCATTATAACAGGTGTTGTAATATTTGGCGCCATTTGCATAAAACGTCATAATAAAAACTGCTGCTATTTGGTAAAGCCAAAGTTCACATATAATTCGTGGTTCGGTAGTTTATCTGCGTCGTATTAATTGAAAGATTAATAACTACTGAACTATTGAAAATTTGAAACTGATTAATTGTCTTATTGATATTTTGTAAGTGGCCCTGTCATAGGCTAAATGTTGGTTGTCCCTTTGCCTTGAAATCCATAAACAATTATTATAGTCGTGACATTTACAAAAGTTTTGAATGACAACTTAATCTCTCGCTATACTCTTGGACAATGTAATCGTAGAAAACCCAGCATGATCAAAGATCCTAAATATTTGACACGATTAACATAAAACGTCATACATTCAACAGGATATATGACAATCTCTGGATTTCGGACACGTTCCAATGTCAATGCTAACCATAAACTAAAGAAACAAGAGACGTGACTAGTAAAGATTATAAAGAAACTATGTTACTATGTGCTTGTCTTAATAGATTATAACATCACGGTTCTATTCCCCGAAAAAAATGAAGTGTGTAGTAGAAACAACCACAGTTCTTGAGTTAATTTATCTCTGATTAAAATTGAATTGATGATAACATTGAAGAACTGTTGAAATTGGGAAAGAACTTTTGAAACAAGCTGAACTTAAGAAAAACACAAAATCTCTTTACCCAAGCCTGGGTATCGTAACCAGGATCTGATACTTAACAGCCACGTATACAGCCACTAGAGCAAGAAATCAACAAGGAGGCTTGGTCATTGTTTCTTAGATTTAAACATTGATTTAAACACAGGAAAACAACTATATTGATAGAGGAAATGACCGTAATGGCTATTCACGTGTTTATTATTTTAGTAATATTTGCATACCTACTAATAAATAAATAGAGAAACGAATCATGAATGGCATAGCGGACATGGCGGGAAAATTGCTAGATGTTCATATTTTTTGAGTCAAGGTCGAATGACGATGGTAATGACAGAAAAAGCTTTGTAAAAAGTTAAAATGTCCGCTGTAGATATTCATAGGACTTTGAATTCGTTTTTGACTAGTATTAGTATCTAGCTAGTGTTAGTTTTCGCTTTAATCAGTAACACCATCCTCTTACTGCCCTATTCCAAATTAATTATTTGTTGAAGGCAAAACATGAAGTCGGTTCCGTCGTCTAACAAAGGGCATGCGTACTCATTATTGACGTCATCTGTCATATCAGTTTTCACTCTTTTTGTAGCCATTAAGATTAGAATTTTCACTTCAAAACGAACATAATGTTATTTGCCTCTTGAAGACATGAATCGCAAACCCCCTGATTCTGTGAAAGACCTTATTCCTTAGTTATCATACGTACCTACATCATCATACGTCTAGCCTCTTCCCAACTATTTGGGGGTCAGCTTCCAATCAAACTGGATGCAGCTAAATACTACAACATTCATCATATAATTATTATAATTCCAAGCCACTCTTACTGCTATCCGTAGAAGCACATCTAGCTGTGAGACCATAGGCACAATGGCGTTACAAACAAGACTAAGGTCGATTGCTCAACAGCCGCTGAGCCGCCCGCGGTACCTACGTGGGTGTGAACGAGAATAATCAGCTATGAGGTTTTTGAGTATAGCGTTCGATTTTTAAAACTTACAGGACCAAAGAAGATATAATACATTACTGCAGCGGCCAGCAACAGAGGCATTGATGGACGAACGTACGTAAGTCCATCAATGCCTAGTTGTGGCCAAGGCTTATAAAGTACTTTTCTCAAATAATGCGAGGAAATTAATATAATTACTTTTCAAAATCAATGATGCACATAAAAGACAAAAATTTTTCTCACTTTGAAGAGTTCATTTGTTTTTTTTTTCAATAAACTGCTTTCTATTTGCAAGCCAATTCGAAATTTAAATAAGACCTTTGATAAGTTACCTCCTTGGTTACTATGTTTCAGAGTAAAAGATCGTTCCATTTTTAATTAACACGACAGGTATGAGTTTACTATGTAATTTCCATGCATCGTTTCTTTGGTATTCCTCTACTCTTATATCCATCCACATTCATTCTTAAAACTTTCCTCAGGACATTTTCCATACCAAGACAACCAGCGCCACCTTTAGACTTCCTCTGGGAACAATACAGCTTAATTTTTCTTTATCGTGTGGTTAGTGCCTAAGTCTGGTGTCAGAGTTTTTATGCCGCCCATGGGCCTCTGACTTGAAAAAAAAAAACGATATGCCCCTATAGATAAATTGTCTAAAATAAGTAGCTCTCTCACATATTTAAAAGAGAAGAACCACAAGAACAAACGAGTTTACTAATTAGTATAATTATTAGGTTTTTTTTTGTGTTAAATTAATAATTTCATCCACACTTATGAAGCTACTGTTGTCAAGTACTTACAAAGGATCGATTTGTAAAACGATCTTGACATGATTATGATCTAACAAAACAATTTGTGTAGATTTCATGTTAAACGGCCTACATTTTTTTTCTTCGTCGTTTAAAAGATTATCGACCAGAACTCTTGAACACTTCAACGGTGTTATCAATGGCTTCGGACAGACCTCGTGCATGTGGAGTTGCACAAAGAGGACTACTGTCCTCTATGTGCAATGGGGTATCGTTTGTGAGAACCTGCAGTAGCATATCCACGAGAAAAAGTCAGCCATTTGGATTCAATTTTTATTCTCTTTCTGGTGTTTCTACAGACTCGTAACGCTCGGCGCAAATGGGCCATCAACCACAGCCACCGGTGGCTGTGGTTTGTTTTTCGACTGCTATTTCGAGTAGCTGCCACCGGCCACACGTGTGCGGCGAGTTTTAACAAAATGTATGAAAAAGCGTGTGAACTGCTTGTCGCTGGCTGTGGTTGGTGGCCCTTTTGCAATAGGTTTTATAAGATAAATAATTTGTTGTTGTTAATCTTCTTTCTTTATCGTTTGGTTAGTGTGTTTTGTAGTGTTTTTACGCCGCTGTTGGTAATAAATTACTTAATAATACACAACAATCTGCAAATGACTTTAAAGCCTGTGTAATTGTAAAATTTATATTTTTTTATTTACATCCGATTAAAGACATTCTTCACAATGTTTTATTATAATTCCGTGAAATGTGAATCGTAAAATGCAATTCGAAGTTACATTGTTGGAACCATAAACTTTTTGATTGCATGGAAGGTATACATTAAATACGTAGACGTACCTTCTGCTATTTTCCTTCTCATAAATTATTTTATGAGCTCTCCATATTGTTTTACAATCATTCATTTATGATGTGTTATTTTAAACAATGGCTTTGTGAACGCAAGTTACTGTCTCAAGTGTCTCATCTTATTGACGCAATTTATTTATGACTACCTTTTGCTCGCGGTTTGTACGGAAACTTACCCACAATAACGTTTTAACTGAAGCTTATGACACTTGGGGATAATGTAGCTTCCCGTTAGTGAAAGAATTTTCGGAATCAGATAACCAGTTCACAAGTTTACCCCCTACATACTTACAATAATATTGGTATAGACTTATTGATGTGTATGCGCACTCACACATTGTCATACGGTGTCATGTGTCAGTGTAAACCCTTTCGGCCTCTTCCTAAGTCAGTAATAAACTAGCGATCAAAGATGACACTCGTTTCATTATCTCCGCACTACCACCCACAACGCACAAACATATCACTTATAAATACGTGGTAATAAACGCTACCAATTCAATCATCCTTGTAATTTTTGGGGGAAATCAGATATATAGGACGCTTGTAAATTTTTTAAATGTTATAGGCTTGGTCCTTCACTAGGGGTGACCCTATTGCTACCAACCGGTTAATCTAAGCTCCGTACTGCTGAAAAATTGCTAGTAGAAAACAATAAAACGTTCTTTTAAAAGCTCTATATTTTATTTAGTTTAATATAAAAGGTTAGGTACCTTATGTTACCGAATTCGTGACCCGCCAAGTGAAACCAACCAAACTGGAAACGAAACAATCAATTGAACTATAATTGGAAGTTCAAAGTGATAACCGACACTGATAAACACACAATTAAACTAGAGCCAGCAAAATAACCTTTGAACAAACCGACTACTACTATTAGGCTTGCTTATAAGTACTAGGTTTGCATAAAAGTACTAGGTGTGCATGAAAGTACTAGGTGTGCATGAAAGTGCTGTGCCTACTCTACAAGACTGCACTGTCTTGTTGGTAATGATTGCATTGTTAGCACGACTATACTAAGCGTTAGCTTCCCGGGTTTGATCCCGAAATTCTCAAATTACTATCAGCCTCGAGGTTTTGTCCAATACCCGCAGACATCGCGTCGTATGAGTACTTAAATATTTTAAGCTGTATAATGTAAAGGACCTAAGGCTCTCAAAACGACGAGTTCTTATCAATATCTAATTGTCCTTCTTTCTATTGCACAGGAGGGCTCAATCGGTCACGACTTGGTGATCCGGCCCATCCCAGACTCCATGACGTCGGCGGCGCAAGACGACGAGATGTTCATGGACCCCTCCAGCATGGTCGATATGGTCTCCATAGACACTGGACTGCCTTTAGGTAAGTTTCCCACTGAACATTATCAAAGTGACGCCTACTCCCAATAGATTACCTTAATTAGGCAAATACTATGGAACGCCACCTGTTAAAATCCTTACTCGTTTTGTTCACGCTCATACACGCCCGCCGCCGTGCCGCGCGCCTTTTGCGATTACGTACTAGGTACTTACATATTATCTGTGGTACTACGCACCTGACCTTTCTGATGAATATCACTGACTAACGGCCATTTTCAATAATCAACGAATTATTTCAATGTTGAAATTATTTCGATAATATAATTATACATAACTATATAACATAACATAACTATATAACTAACAAAAATAAAATTCTTTAATGACAGAATTTTCATGCGAGCGAGTCAAACCTAATAATAGACAATTAATTAACCTTAATGAACAACCAATGGCATGATGCATTTCTGAAGGTCTCAGGGATAAAATATAATGTCTATATAAATTTTTTTTCAGTGAAAAGAAAAAGGGAAGATCAACAGAGGTTATCACAGGCGCTCAATGGCGCCCAACACGTCATCATCAAGAGAGACCCCGGAGAAGCTGAACACGACCATTTAGGAGATTACGGTAAGATTCCATTTACTTAAAAAAAAACGGAACGATAACGTTACAAAAGAAGACTTTTTTTTTAAAACGTCTTTTCTTGATGAATGATGATGGTGAATCGACTAAACGTGATTCGATAACTTTTTAAAAACTCGCAATCGCGCAAAGAAAAGACGCATTTACTTTTGCATTTAAAAAGAAAACATAAATCAAGCCATTTCATCACTTGCCATTGTGTCTGCCATCTAGAACACGAGTTTCTGAACTCGTAAACATGTTGACCTACTTCTCATAAAATTATTTAACCAGTAAATCATTCTTACCATAGATAATAAATCAGAAACAGTAGCGACATTTCCCCATTATTACTTAGCTATAAACACGTGCAGTTCCATAGAGTTGTCACGTGCATTGCGCATCCATAGATTACACATAGAGATTACATATACTTTTTATGAGATAATCGATTATGTTAATAGTACCGGTTCCGAATGCCACCACGTACCTCTATGATTCTTGAATGATTAAGCTCATTTGTTGTATCGATAATACTGATTTAAAATCGTGGAGAAGTTCAGAAAATTACTTGTAAGGTGATTTAGTTTACTTAAGTTGGCTTTAGCTAACAAAAAAAAATGTAACATGAAACAGACAACAAACTCAAAGATTTTTTAGCACGATCGTTACACAAAACATGTCTATAACATACCATTTCGTTGACTCAAAACATTCACCTTCACCGTCACCTACTTTTAAAACAAATTGGCCAACCACAATTATATAACAACCACAGCTGAGTCTAAAACTTTATAACGTTGGAATCTGATATCTTGATCGACTCGACTAAATTATAGAGTACGCAATCCGATTACGATTATTTTAGTCGATTAGGTCAGGGGTCACGTCAAATGCTTTGTGTGGAGCTGAGTTATTTATAATTTCGAAATATTATTTCTATTAATAATTAAAATAATATGCTTTATTTTAATGAATGAGACATGTATGAGGATGACGTGTGGCGCAAAATAACTGGTTACGGTATTTTTAAGAAATTAAGTTTTTGTGCTTGAATAAAACAGTTATTATCAATATGTTTCTTAGGCTTCTAATTGATAATTTTCTTGTGCACATACTATAATCAATGTGCCTGCGGGCAGCGATTCCAAATGAAGGTCAATAATTAAAATAAAAACAATATCGACAATAACACCTTTTAACATTTTCTCTTGCACGTCGATGGCTCATATATTCATAACAGGGTTTATAGGAGTGTATCTCATAATATATAAAGTTATTTGGTTTATTTTCATTTCAATAACGTTCACAAGATATAATAAACGTGAGTTATACCAACTGTTGATATAATTTCTTTAGATATAACATTTATATATTCTAAAACTTATTTCGTTTAACGTTATTGGATATAACGTTTATTTAATCGAAAATCATTAGGCCTATCGTTTAAAATAAATAATATTGATATAACGTTTATTTAATCGAAAAGCGTGACAGAAACGAATCGCTCCAAAACCGACTCCACGTAGTCTTGTCTGCCCTACCCCTAGAGTGTTCTTTAAAATCGCGTAGGCGCGGAGGTGTGAGGCAGCCCGCGAGCTGAGGAGCAGGTCACACACACACATCTGCGACGATAAGCTCGCATGGGACTACCGGAGCCCCGCAGTAAATAGTAGAGATTTTGTAATTATATCATATATTACTTACCCGAGCGCTATCCACACATGTCGGAAACCCGGCCCTGACGTGTTTTGTACGAACTGTTTGACACGGAGCTATGTGAATTTGTTCGTAGGTACAAAACACGTCAGGGCCGGGTTCCCGGACATGTGTGGATAGCGCTTAGTTGGCAGGTATTTTGAGTCTGACCAGATTTGTCATCACTATTTTAAAATTATCAATTTTAATACATTCGTTATTGCTAATTTGTATTGTTGTTCTTCCGTATTATTAATTTTATCAGTTTCCAATCACAGTGACAAATGATTTTAACTTTGTCGATTCGATCAAAACATCTGCTACTATAGTAACGAATTAAAATAATACATTAGTCACTAATTTATCATCTTAATACTATTTACATTATCATTATTTAATTTTAGCATCTTTTAAGACTCTTTGTGTATGTTCATAATATTGGACTTGGAAAACCAAAAGGTGCCTACAAAATAAAAAATAATAATTGATCGATGATACCAGTATTACAAAACAAGCGCAGCTCGGTCATGTACTAAATGACACAAATGGGTTTACAAAACACTTAATATATAATACTAACCTACCTATTTACTAAGAACCATGTTTAATTCAACTAAAGAGTTGAAATTTATAAATTGTTTCTCCATCCACATTGGGGAGCGATCAACACCCCATTGCGTAACACACTTTTCCATCGCAACCCGAAGAATTTTGAAGAAATTGTAGTACTTAAGTTGCTTCAAACGTTTGAAAAATTCGTCTGCTCGACAGCTTAAAAAACGTAATGAATGTTGTTGAATTGGCAGAATTTCATTGGAAATGTGAGTCAGTAACATTTTGCCCCGGAATGCCCTGGATCACTATTGCTCATTTGGGAGATTACACACGTGTCTTCTCAAAAGTATTAATAGACTTCGCTATTAAGAAAACATATAGGATTATATATGTTTTCTTAATAGCGCACTATTCCATCGCAGGTGTATCGGCAGCTAGAATTAATAGACCAATACAGTTAGACTAATTAACATTTATATATCTTTTGGATCTTATCTCACATATTACTAAGTTGCTAACATTATCATATTAATCCCATTTTACCTATTAATTTGTAGACACAAGTGTTAACGCTAAAATCTTAATAAACTCCACATTGGCTTATAGTACCTACCTACTAAACTTGTTGTTGAACGTTTGACACGTGATCTGTAGAATTGGTAAACTATACGACAGTAGCTAGTAAAATCTTGTCTTAGAAGGACATGCAAACTAGTATCTAATTAACTTAGCCATCAACTTTTGCCTACTGCTGAAAATAGGACTCTCCCATTTTGCACCAAAGCATTTGGTTTCCCGCCATCCGCATCCAATCTGTCCCAGTAAAACAAAATAGTGTTCTTGGACTTGGCTCCAAGCTCCTAGGAAGGCTAGGTGAAAACTAGATTGAGCTGGCTACCGTTAATCCTGGAGGGATCCTCTTGCTTGCTAGGGATAAGTTATAATAATATAATTATTATTAGGATATAATAGGATTTCAGATTTGATTAAATGAGGAGTAGCATTGTGTCGGTATTCTAGACTATGTTTCTACAATGACAAGAAGTGCCTAGATTTGTCACCATCGCTGTCATCGTTGTAACATTATCTTTATCTAGATAACTGTGCAGTCATCATGAGTGCATTATAACGGGTTGATTTTATACTTTATGTTAGGCTTGGCTTGATAGAATAAACGACCTTTTACCCATAACTTTATAACGTGTGTCCAAGTCCAAGATGGAAACCGAACTGGTTTGCAATAAAATGACACCTATAGACTATGTGATCAGGCTATCAATTAAAAATAATAGAGCTAACATTTACCAAGTGTTTCTCTGAACTATGAACTGTCAAAGATCAATAAAAACATTGTTGATTGTCTTTTGTTAGGTACCTACCAATGTTTCCCAACGTTCAATGATTTGTGAATTCTTTTAATTGTTTAATGGGTGAAGAATTTTGATGATCCGGACGCGGTTAGTGCTAATCACGCTACTCTTCGTGATTGTGTTTGTTTGAGTTCCTGATCTTACACGCGTTACACGCTGAAATTCCAACAAATAAAGTAGGTAACCTAAATAACTATTTAAACGGATAGGTAGGCAAATTCTTTACTAAAATCTTACTTTTCGGAAATGAGAACTACATAGCATTGGGATAGGTTTGAGCAATGATTTGATGAATAGGTACCATTTCTTATTATATTTAATAGATACGGGCCTAATCAAGATCTAAAACAAATTATATTTAGTTCTTCCAGACTAATTTTAACGCTAAACTTTGCAAAATCGTGCAAAAATAAATTGTTCAGATTAATATTTATAACTATTATATATTTTTATTATAAAATCGTTCGTATAATGTCATGTTATCATAGATTTTCGAGACAAATCTCGTTTGCTAATAAGTTTGTTCGTTATTCCGTCTTGGACGGGGTCATAAGGTCAGACTCTAACGTCACCCATTACTTTAAATTCACGATAGAAAAAAGCTTATAATAATTCTGCGGTTCATGAATAATCCACTATTTTGGGAAAACCGACGAAACAGCAGCCTATTTAAGTGTTATTGCTGGGCAAAGGCCTCACAGGTGCAGGTTTTAACTTGTTTCTGGTCACGAGCTGTCTAATAATGTCGACAACTTGTAATCGATTAAGGATTCTAAAAAAAATCGACTAAACTAATTAATTACTCGAGGTGGTCCTCCATTTTTAAAGTGAATGACGAATGGGATGACGTTCAATTGAGAACAAAGAAACTTTGAATATAATATATATTCTTTGGTTTTCCATTGGAAGGCCCATACATGGTTTACACTTCTTGACAATAAATGAACTGGTAAAAACACTACTAGAGAAATATAATATTATTTCTTGACGCGCAATACTTTTAAAACCGCATTGTCATGAAAATCATTAAGTAGGTATTATCATCTGTACCTACCTAATGATATTTGACCACAATATTTACCTGCATGTCATTAGGTACTACGTAAATTACCATTGCCTACATAAAAGATACCGAAATTAATATAAATCCTTTGTTAGATTATTTAATAGGCCAATAACAAAAAATCATAATTCAAATTCTTCAACGGCACACTTAATTACTTTGGGAGTGGCTATGTTGTCTGCGGATATCTGATTTACTACTATGTTTTATTGAGACAATATTCAATAGGTATCTACTTCATTTGTTTATCAAAGATCAATCAAAATTCCAAACAGCTGTAGTATAGTGTCGCATGGTTTTTTTAGGTGCATGGTAAAAGTCGGAACTAACGCCGCCAACCGCCATCTACATAGTTTTACAACACATTTTCCACGAACAATTTCACAAAAATGTTCACCAACAGCGACCTTCTGACAGTCATTCAAGCGCCTATTGCCCCCTGAAAGGTCAGGCATTTAGATGGTCATTTTAATGACCATCTAAACATAACATTAAATAAGGCAAAAGAAAAATTGTTCTTCCTAATTTATTAGCCATCCTTCATGCTTTGGTTAGGTATTAGGTAAATAGTCGATTTTTATTGAAATCATTTGCATTTTAAATTAAAACTCTCGTAAAAATAAAAAAAGTTCTAAGAGTTGTTTATGACCTAATCTTGTTTCAGAATCTCGTGTTCTTGTGTATCTCCAACAAATAATAAAAGTATAAAATTATTCATGACGATGATACACAAATATTAAAAAGTTTTCCTATTTGTAACGGAAAATTATTAAAATAATGAGGTATATACCTAGGTACCTAGTTTTATTTTAAGTCTACAAACTTTCCTACGTCTTACTCTGTTAATAATAATTATTATTTTTTAATTGAAGAAAAAATCGAATTTGTAAGAAAATGAATATTGTTTCGAGTTGCATTCTGCCATCTATCGTTTCCCGTTAGAAACGTTCCTAAATAGTAACTTAAACTTTCTAACAGATGGTGCTAACTCACTTTTTTTTAGTTAAAAAAAAAAAACAGAATCAATACATCTATTAAGTTCTCTTTTATTATTTACAGCATTCATGGAGCCAGATCACATGGGCAAGCGATTCAGGCGGAAGCGCTCAACGGAGACACATTCCAGGCGGAAGCGAGAAGCGCCCTACGTCATATACCCGGAGATTCTGGTCATCGTAGATTATGATGGCTATAGGTAAGATTTTGATAGTAAAAAAAAAACATGCGGGGCAGTCTTTGGGGAATGCCAAATTAATCCAAAATAAACTTTACCCTAATTGCATGAGGTTGATTTTGACTAACCGTTCTATGAAAGCGTTTGGTGACGATTACGCGAGTTCCATGATTTTTGTTCACCCAAAAAGTGCTCAAAGCGCCTAAAGAAGTTTTCACTTCAAAAATATTATCTCCTTTGTTACATTTGACTTAAATTAATTAGTGAAATATGGGTCTTTCTGTACATCTCCGTCTAATCTTTCAGAGATTCCAGGTGTGATGTTAGGTTATCATTTCCAGGTTGCACGGAGGCGACAACGTCCAGATCAAACGCTACTTCGTGTCGTTTTGGAACGGCGTGGACCTCCGATACAAACTGCTAAAAGGACCCAGAATACGGATATCCATTGCCGGTATCATTATTTCTAGGGTGAGTTGAATGTTGTCTAAAATTAAACTTTATGTATTTCGAATAAGATTGATATTTTCTTGCCAAAATTGTTTCAAAATATTTTTCAGTTTCTTTATTAATTTTAACAGACGACTATGATAAAAAAAATTGGATATCTCATTAAACAAAAAACAATCATGAATAAAGAAATATACTGTTTAGAAAGGTAACTAGAGTAAGTATCTAAATGTTTCCATGATGAACATCTTTTTACAAGAATGATAACATTTTATAAAATCAGAAACGTATTAAAATGTACAATTTTTATTGACATCAGTACAATGATCATTTTTAAATAATTGAGGAAGGCACCCATTAGGCTCTTATTAGAAATTTGCCATCAACTTAAAATCAACCATTTCATCAGTTTCTACACAAAGTTCCTCCAGTAAAGTCTTTTTAGATTTAGGATAGCCTTCTAGAATTGCATCCAGCATATCACTGCAGATTCTCTTGCGTTTTCTAAAAATGTAAAGCAAATATTTTATGATCTTTGAAAAAAAATTGTCTATGGAATAAAGCACAGTTTTCATGACAGAATTTAAAGAGAAGAAAAGAATTTAAAAGAGTGTACCTACTAAACGAGCCAAGGAATGGGCCAACATTGGCCATTGTGTACTGTACAATTCTAAAAACTCAAATAATTGGTAGGTATGCAGTACTGCATTACAACTTCAGGTATTAAAGGTACCAGAATCTTAAAACATTTACCTGTATTCTTTCAACAATTTTTCATGCTCAGTAACTAGAATTTTCTTTTCCTCAGCACTCATAACCTCCGTGGAGGTTTTCAATACTTCCAACTTTTTTTCTGTAGCTTCTATTCTATTTTTAATTTCATCTATTTTTGTTTTGGCTTGTTCAGTGGTTGGTGTAGAGATTAGGCTCTTGAGATTTATTTCAACTGTTTTTAAAGCATTTGTTTTGTCTGCCAATTCTTGTGTGAGAGTTTTGGATAGAGCATCATAATCTAAAACAAAAGATATTTGACTGAATGTCATTATCATTTTTGTATACGTTTCTATTAAAAACATAGTTCACTTTTCATTGAGATTACTACGTAAATCATAATGTGATGTACTGAACCTGTTGCATCCCCATCTTCTGCCACAGGTTCTGTTTGTATAGCAGCGAAAACTTTTTGTTTTCCATACAATTTACACTTAATTTTCCCTGCTTCACTCAATGCATCTAACGCCTTCTGTATCGCGGACTTAGGAAAGGCTCCGCGTAAATTAACTGTTACATCCGCGCATGAGTACGGGCGATTTGTATCCACTAAATATTTTAACACTGCTTCACTAGCCATTTTAATTAAAAAATAATATTTAAAAAGAACCTTTACGAATTGTTTGTTTTCAAAATCCCGCCGTTCAAGTTCGATTTTGATAGTTATTTTTTTTTATTGCCATTGCCAAAAGAAAAATAGTGATGCGTGTAATATCGATTTAGTAACATGTCAAATCAATAAAGATATAATTATGACTGTTTAAATGTTAAATTATGGTGAGTGATGACTTAAAGCAATAAATTATGTAGACATAACAAAAAGTTCACCTTTACATTGGAAATATTTTGGGTCAAGATTATGCAAATTTAATGTGACTCGTTTTTAAATAAAAACCAAGTTTAGGGTCTGTTTTGTATTACACAGTCAAAATAACGTATAACCAGCCTAAGTGAATTTTAATTTATAAGGACTATTCACAATAATTATAGCCTAATTAAAACTGCAATTTTGAACTTTGAAGACGTTAGTTTCAAAGGTCAAAAAACATCAAAATATTATCCTCATAGTAGTCACATTAAGGTAAATATAAACTATATTTAAATATAAAGGAGAAAAGTACATTTTTAAGTCTTGGAGCAATTAAACCTGAAATGGCCAACTGGCGAGCAAGAAACACAGAATCAATTTGTATAAATTAAAAACACCTGCAATATTAATGAGATGAATGGTGGTTATTTAATTGTTATGGTATGAAATCATGTGAATTTATAATACTAAACAAAAATATAAGACGGCGAATGGAACAAGTTTTGTTACCAACTTGCGAAATTATAAAAAATTTGATTATTCAAGGTTAGGAAAGTTACCTGGACACAAAACGTTCACCTTTAAACCACAGTGTGACTAATAAGTCTCCTTGGGTATTTCAAGAAGCGCTGCTTCCTCGGGTATTTTAATAACGTGACGCGGACGGGAACCTATTTTTATACCCAAGTCTCGATGGTTTTTGGTCACTTTTATATAATTTTATCATATTACAGCGTCTTGATGGTGGTTATGTCTGGATACTGTTTATCATTTTCTTATTATTAGGTACGTGTTTGTTATCTGATACTGACCAACCAATCTTCTATATTCCAGGGTCGGGATGCGACACCTTACCTTGAAAGAAATCGTGTTGGTCGAGACGCGATAGACTCAGCAGCGGCGCTCACTGACATGGGCAAGTATCTGTTCAGGGAGCGACGGTTGCCAGTCTACGACATCGCTGTAGCCATCACCAAGTGAGTTCATAACTGGTATTCATAAATCGTGTCCTATGTTGAAATCAGCATTGCTGATCATGCCGTTCCTTTATTGCTAAAATCGGTCATGAGGAAATTATGATTTCCCTAAACAGAGGGTCGGATCAGTGATTGCAGTATAGTGGATTCCTGCCAAACCTTCTACAATAATATTGTATGTTAAAATCTTAGAAACAAAACGTAAAAAGAATAATATACGATGTTTTATAAGTCGACTATGTCGACAGTCATTTAGCATGTGGCAGTGTTTCTTAATATTTTATTGCGATAATCTGTTTGTTGCACATATTGCGTTTTGTTTCAAAAGTGTTTTAATTTAAATAAATTATGGATTACAACAGAGAATACAAAATTAAACAATTCAATTCATTTATTTAGTCAGACATAAAAATATCCATAAAGTACCTAGCCATCTAAGTTGTCAGAGGCATTACCAGTTTTGAAATACAATGAATTGTGGAGAACTATTTCAAAACTGTGTGATCACATTAGCTATCTCGTGTGAAGATTATACCTATTCAAATTTTATTGCATTCAAACACATGCCAAGACAACTTTATGCAAAACAGATAATTATATTAGGCACTCAACAAACTTTGTTTTCAATTTGAACTCAACAAATCTGTATAATTTTCCAGTTTCAAGTGATAATAAAAGTTGCATTGGCTTGATAGTTTGTAATGTAATAGATTTTGCTGAATCCTTATTGGCCTGTGTTTAGTCACACGAGGCCCTGTGTTCTGTTTACACTCAACAGCATTTTATAACATAAATTGTATTGTCCTTGCAACTTACAGGACAAAAGGTAAGGTGGTAAGTTTATCAACGCTTTCAAATCATAATTTAGCGCCATTATTCAAAGTAATTACTGTTTAAAGTACGGACTGTGGTCTCGATATAGTTTTAAGTCAAGATAAGGTGAAGGTCAAGGATAAATTATGAAGACGACGAAACTAATTTGACCAACAGGTATGACATGTGCCGACGTCGCAAGGGTGGTCGCTGTACAAAAGGCACCGCTGGTAAATTAAATTTTAAAACAAGCGTTCATTAGGATGGTGTTGTCAAACGGCGCGGCATTAACCGAGGCTTAAGAGTGAAACATTAATTACTTGCTTCATTATTATTATTTATGAGGTAAAGGATTTGGTAATGGCGCTGAATATTAAAAAAGTTACACTATACAATAGTCGCTTGCACAAGACGAAATTCTTGTATGAGAACATTTCAGTTTTATTTCATTTCGTACAAGGAATGAGGTGAACCAAAAAAGTTCCGCGACGAGCCGTCGTAGGTTTCTGTAGAACAACAAGAAAATTAAAATCTTATTGAGTTTTATCTTTCCATGCAATTTCAGACTAGACATGTGCAGAAGACAATTTCCGAACGATGCGTGCAATAGAGGGACAGCAGGTAGGCGTGTTACAGAGATCTTACATTTTCCAAAAGCACGCCTTTTTCATTAAAGTCCCTCACCTATATGTTCACGATTATACACTATGGATCCATGTTCCACTTGAATATACCTTTACCCAATTCCGTGTTGTCATATTCGCACCTTGTGAATAATATTCTGTCTTTTCTGCAATTATTTTCTTCTAGATACATTGTAGATCTTTGTGAATGCATCATTTTAGATATCTATGACGTTGTAAATATTAATGTTCTTCCATTTTATGTAGTTTGATCAAAGTTTATTGTATTTTATTATGTCTACGTTGTCTCTCTCTACTTATTCTTAATAATTTGGGCTAAAATATTTAAGCGTTTATTTTTATCATCATGTATTGTTTTCTAGATACTATCTGACTTCATCGTCATATAAAATGACGCCTGAGTACGTAAAATAACAAAGTTATAATTTAGGCATGAACTGCTTTCTAAAAATCAATTAATAGCATGTATGTACTTTATTTCTGTAGTTATTGATTGTTTTCTTCCATTTAGGTAATTTTTATATCTTGGAATATGATAATGTAATAAAATCAAACTATATTTTCATGTTGAGGAGCCACACAAATTATAAAATCCATTTAGTAATATTCACAATCGACTTACTATATACGTGGCTGAATAAAAAAATATTGCTTCACGTCACTAACGTGATTTGATGTCAAAATTTTCGACGTCAAACGTCAATGTAGTTAGGCGCGGGAAAATTTATATGTTGCGCTTCTTGCTTCTACTTTATATTTTTCTTATATAAATACAAGTCGCATGTTTTATTAAACTCTAATAGGTAATAAATATGCACTGTTTCTAATCTTCTTTGCATGCTTTTTAAAATAAGGTTTAATACTAATAATGACGACGATAGCAAGTTTCTCTAATTCGATGACTACAACGCTTCTGCATGTTATTTAAGTTTGCAATGCATGTTTTGTGTCTCCTTCTTATCCGCAACACTTCACTGTGAGTATTTTAAGCATTTTATTTAAGTATTCTTGTGTCTTCTCATCTTTTTCACGCATCGATCATCGAACTGTAAGTAGCCTAGCTTTATGAATATTTATAACCTCTTTTTATCCGAACCTCCTTAGTCCTACAATCACGCATTCATTTTAAAGTCTATTCTTTTTTAGTTAAAGTAGGTACCTACTTTAAACTTTTTGCCCTATTTCTCTAAATATCTAATTAAAAAACGACCTATGATATTAAAAAAATAAGACTTTTAGACTTACTTTAGCTCTGTACCAATCCAATTATGTCAATTTCAACCAATCAAATAGGCACCTACTTGAAAAATTAACAAATTCAATATTCTCACACATGTTTCCAATGCGAAGGTTTTGCGTACGTCGGCGGCGCTTGCGTGGTGAACAAGAGACTCGAGAAGGTGAACTCAGTCGCCATCATTGAAGATACCGGAGGCTTCTCCGGTATCATCGTCGCAGCTCACGAAGTCGGACATCTGTAAGTATTTTTATCAACTGACCTTATGTTCCTACTTACTCGTACAGCGTTTCGTCATCACAATTAATTTGGCTGTTACCGACACTTTGTTTCCGAATCTCCATCAAATTACCAAAAAAACATCTTATTTTATTTATTCGGCTCGCTCCGTAAATTCGTGGCACAGAATTGGGCCGACACAATTTAGATTGCCATCGACACACGAAGTAGAATTCCTAAGGAACTACTTACCTACACATAAGAAACATCAGCATTATGTTTTAGAAACCTGAGGAAGTAGACCCCTATCTACCTTGATAGGTAACTGATATGGCGGATAATCATAGAATATCTTCTCCAGATGGTACATTTTCATCTCTGCAGGGTGTAAATGGACTTTTCACGAAGCCGTCAACCAAACATTCTGTACATCAAACTACAAGTAACTTTACGCAAAAATTTATCCCTAGGAAACGACTTTATTTGGTGTGAAAAATCACGTTTTATGATAAAACTCAATGTAACGCACTCAAAACGTGCTAATGGATGGATTGAATAGGTAGTACGGGGTTTGTGGAGGTGGTTAAAGTAAAAATTTAACATTAAAAATTTTATAATTGGAACTTTGACCCCAAATATCTCCGTAATTAGAAGGTTCCCAGATATGGTCTAGAACAAAAAAAATATCGCAATGACAGGGAGAACAAATGCCTTTCGGCTTCGTTAAGTCTTTTTACACCCATTATTTTGCCGTATGGACATCCAAACTTATCACCCATCACAAACTAACACCATATCCCCTGACCTACCAGACTAGGAGCAGTCCACGACGGCAGTCCCCCGCCCTCGTACCTGGGCGGGCCGGGCGCGGAGAAGTGCCGCTGGGAAGACGGCTACATCATGTCCGACTTGCGACATACTGAGAAGGGCTTCCGGTGGTCACCCTGCAGTGTGCAGAGTTTCCATCATTTCTTGAAGTGAGTAGAGAGAACATAACATCAAGTCTGTAATCTCCGAAGATTTAGGCAGAGGTGTAGCTGGAACACCCACGTTTCGCCAGTTATATTAATAAGTCCGATTACTCCCATGTAATTAATAAACAACTTAAGTCGTGCGCTGCGAGCCTATTCCCATCAATGGGGCACAAATCCAGACTCTGTAGCTGCTACTGAAAAAATTACTTTCCTAAGAAATTCAGAATCTTTGTTCTGAAGTGTTAGCAAAGTTATTTCATCATTTCAGCCGAAAAACGTCAATTATTTATATAAATTTAAATTAAAGCTTAACCTTTAAAATATAATATTGTTTTATACAATATTATATTTTAAAGCAGTGGAGAATTGAATTTTATAATGTTAAAAAAAAAATTACAATATAAAATCAAATTTTCCACTGCTGAACGTATACCTAAATTGTAATTAGTATAAATAAATCATATATATAATAATAAATAGTAAGTATTACATCATTGCAAGTTTGCAACATCTAATATTGTTTATTTATAACTGACTTCAAAAAAATGAGAAGGTTCTCATAACTCCGCCATATAAAACCAAATGTGTAGGTACAAAGACAATGACTAACATAAACATTTTGTTCCACAGCGGCGACACAGCGACTTGTCTGTACAACTCGCCGCACGAAGACGACTCTCTACCGCGAGTTCTACCCGGACGTCTGCTAACTTTAGACGCGCAATGCCGGAAGGACAGAGGGACGAGGTAAGTCATTCTTATATTCTATATTCTTCAGTATGGGATCTATCAGGTATTACTTATAATCTCGTTTCCTTCTGATTCCCAAAATGTGTAGCTTTCAGTTTGTTAGCCAACAGATCAGATGATCTGGTGGTCAGACATGCGGACCCCTACCTATATACCCAGTCAGTGGTCCGAAAGTCATGGAGAGGAAGTAGAATCTCCATTATACTCTCCATTTTTTCACAAAGGTCCGCTGCCTATGTCGTAGGAGGTCTACGTCTAGCTATGGAATTATATTCTATTCTGTTTTAAGTTGCTAGTAAGGTTTTATTTGGACCGCTATTTCTTTTTTCATATATTTGTGTAGTCACATCAAATACTATATGTCAGCCGTTGGTCTCGGCTGTCATTTATAGATCTTTGACAGTCGTTACAGGTAGACAGTGGCCTGAAAGTCTGACAAGTCTTACTTACCAAGGGGTATCGTTACCCAGTAGGTACTAACTGGGTTGTGGAGGTCAGATAGGCAGTCGCTCCATGTAAAATACTGGTATTCAGCTGTATCCGGTTAGACTGGAAGCCGACCTCAACATAGTTGGGAAAAGGGTAACCAGATGATGAATGTAGTAACATAATTTCGTTCCATTTTCAGCGCATGTTTCAAGGACGAGCGAGTGTGCGCTCAGCTGTTCTGTTTCGACGCGGCGAGTGGGTACTGCGTCGCGTACAGACCAGCCGCTGAAGGTTCACCTTGTGGCGATGGACAGGTACACTTCATCACTTCAATAGGGTAGATGACACTATAAAACAATAATTCCAAGACGCCTATATCTAAAATAAAACACTTTATTTTGAGCCTGAAAACCCGATTTATTTTAGTCATTGAGTTGACTAAACAGTGACGTCAGTTTGCTATTGCTATACAAAATCTATGAGAACCGCGTTTTGATAGCTCTTAAAAAGTATCTCAATTGATTGGTGTGTCATCTACCACATTATTATAATCATATCAAGCGTTGCTAGGATCATCCACTGTTAATATTGAGAATGGATGTTTTGTTTCACATAGTCCAAGATATAAGTTTCTAGATAATTACAAAATTAATCGGGTATAAAAAAAAACTTAAAATATATTCGTATCTCTTTGCCAAACACTCACTTTTAAATCCCGAGAGTCACGATAGTACACAACTATGGACTTGTGCATTAGACAGTTGGAAAAAAATGCAAACTACCCTCCAGATCGATTTGTAACAAAACTATTATTTTAATATATTTTCTACTTCCAGTATTGTATAAACGGGCGGTGTATAACCGAACACGAGAACATAATCCCCGACTATTCGCAACACACGCCGAGCTACGTGCGTCCTGAAACGAGCCCGTTCTTCGGAAACATTACCAGGTGTGTATTATTGTGATAGAAGGGATATTTGGCGTTATACGTGTGATAGTTGATATCATCAATATGATAGTTGATATGATCAGTGTGATAGTTGATATTATCAATTTGATAGTTGATATTGTTAGTATAATAGTTGATATTATGAGTGTGATGTTGATATTATCAGAATGATAATAGATCATATTATCAGTGTGTTAGTTGATATTATCAGAATGATAGTAGATATTATCAGTGTGATAGTTGATAATACCAGTGTGATAATTGATATTATCAGTGTGATAGTTGATACTACCAGTGTGATAATTGATATTATCAGTGTGATAGTTGATAATACCAGTGTGATAATTGATATTATCAGTGTGATAGTTGATACTACCAGTGTGATAATTGATATTATCAGTGTGATAATTGAAATTATGAGTGTGATAGTCGATATTAACATCGTGAAAGTCGATATTATCGATATGATAGTTGATAATATAAGTTTAATAATTAATATAATCACTGTGATAGTTACTTCCACAGTCGTGATTTTTAGAATGATCATTATTTGTTTTTGTTATAGAGAGTTTTTGTTTTATTTTTTAATAGTTATGTTTGTTTATTTACTGTATTTAATGATGTTTTTTTTAGTAATAAGTAAACTTTTTTAAGATTATGGCTAAATAAATATTAAGTAAATATTTATACAACCATACCACGCACAAACCAACTCAAATATCGCCACAGCACTGGCCCAGCCAATGAGAACACAGCACATTCTCATTGCAACCAGCCTGTGTACAGACAGGGGCACTCATTACTAATACTGTATTTCTTTAACACGTAGTTATGATGGAACAACACAACCGTACGTAGCTAGTACTTCGGCGCCACCCGCACAAACCCCAAAATACTATCAAAAGAGCACAGCATACACTACAAAATCAACAACAACAACAAAAATTACAACAACGACAACAACAACAGAGAAACCATACTTCCAGTTTACAACAAGAAAACCTTACCAATTCTTCACTGAAAAAACAACGACGACAACACGACGGCCAAGTTCGAGCGTCACATACCCACCTTCCATAAACAAATACTCGATCACATCAACGAAATCTCCTTACGATTTCAAAGACTTCACAACAAAACCATCGACAACAGTTGCACAGTCATTGAGCACAGAGAAAAGAGGTTTCTATAACAAGGAGGATTTCGATGGCTTCTTTAGAAGGTCGACGACAAAGAGTCCTTACCAAGACAAGAGCGTTAAACCCGTTTTTAAAATTGGAACGTATTACTCTCAAGCGAAGTCGAGTGATAATTCTATTCGGCCAGATGCAAATTCTCAGCAAGTACAAATAGAGCCGGCGAGGTTCATGTTTTCCTTTCGAAGGAATCAAACGAGCGGCGAGTTAGTTCGACAATAGGTTGCCAATTATTGGTAAGGATGGACGATGGATGATCATTCTCTTTCATGCGTCGACATCGATCTCTTATTTCATGTCTTGACTTGTGAATTTTGTCATTGATTGTATTCAATTTATAAAAGAGACCTAGTCAGTTTTCTTTTAAAGACTTGTTGCCATTTTCACTACTATACCTTCAGATAGGTTTATCCAGAATGCAATTTTTTCTTATAAATCTTATGGATAGATTGAGAAACAGGCAAAATAAATAATTCTAATATAAGACAAAGCGATGATGATGAATCCATCTCAAAATTACAACTAAAAATGCATATTCCTAAGTCTTGACAAACATGATCGGAATGACATCATTATGTACATAAATATTTCCACATACATAATCAAATACCTTCCACAAACTACTTCAAACATTATGGAAACATTACCCACATCTACATTGTACATATACCTACTCTTACTTCTGAAGTTTTTGTGCCATATCATAAGTTAATATTACTTATTTATACATATTACTATTGTTATATAATGTCTTTTCGAATGTACTTATAATCATAAGCATGTGTTTTTCAGTCTTTATTTAGGATTTAATCCTGAATATCTTAACTATAATTTTTATTACTGAAAAAAATCTAAAACTATTGTATACAATTTTCGATATCATTTTCTTCTAATATCAGTATTGAAAAATTGACTGTCATATTTAATCAGTATTTTTTTAAATTAACAGCCGCCATTAACGATAAGAGCGAGCCGAGCCTTGAAGACTGTCTCACTGGAGCGATGCGACTTCCCTCCACGACCCTCGCACGGCGACTACCGCGGTATCGCCCGGCACAGGGCACAGGGCAGTCCCCCTCCAGTCTCAAACACATTACAGATTGTGAACCGCACACTACCCGACAACGAATCCCCGGTCATTCTAATTTTAAATATCCAACGTGTAATACTCTATAGGTAATCTCGAAAATAATCGTATCTGTAAGTAATAGCAATAAAAACAAGCAGACTGTTATTTGCTTGGTTTTATTCCGAACATCCAACTGGTAATTAGTAGATGCGGGAGTGTGCGTATTGTGTGTGAAATAAATTGTGTCCGAAGACAATGCTTTATGAAAGTGTCGGACACAGTTCCGTGAGTGATATTACAATGTGATTGTGTTATTAATGAACTTAAATAAGTACACTAGAATATTAGAAATGTTAGGAACAGAATAGTCCCAAGTGTCCTGCGGTCTTGGACAACGAGAAATACTCATAAGTTTTGAGTTAAAAAAGGTTGTAAAATATCATCAATGTTACATAAAAGAAACTGCCACGAAGTGCCTTTTATACAGTAATTATTAAGAAATGTTAAAATAAGGTTTATTTTTTTTTTTTGTTTTTAAAACTGACTTCAAGAGCGACTGGTTCGCGGTCTTCTGAAATTAGGTTTATTTTCTTATTTTTTAAGTAAATTTTACATTTTACAGAACTTCAATTGGTTTTTTTGCTCTTATGAAAAATTCAATTTTGTTATAATTTAAGCTGTTTATAATGTCTAAAATTATTTATGAAGAGATATTAAATCTATAATAAAGTTACCAATAGTGTAAAAAAAACTACAGTTTATTTCGGTTGTATGGAACATGCCTAGGAGATCCGTGATATTGTAACTTTGACATCACTTGCCGTTGATATAACTATTTATTGTATTCAAAATATTTATGTATAAAATCCCTTTACCCTCCAAAACTTTCTAAATTTTAAGGAAAAATATAGAAAATAATGAATACGGAATTATGCAGTTTTACTTTTACCCTTCTGAATTTCTAACACTTGCGACGAAGTAGGTACTACTTAGTTTAGTAACTTGGCAACTGTTCGACTTGCTCGTTGGGGTAAATAAAATGATAGTGGACTGTATAAAAAGGCTCGGTATATTGCCGATTAAATTTACAATTATAACTGCCCGGACAAACATATATATCTGAATCGTTTGAAGAGTATCGTCCGTCGCGGTGGGCTCCGAGGAAGCGAGTGCCGCCGGCCGGGCGGGCTCCCCGCGCCACACCTTCGCTCGCACGCTGCGCAGGTCGGTCACGTCGCCTGCGCGTGCCGTCTGCGTGTCTGTTGGGTGCGATTCCCAACATGCTGCCCGGGTTGAAGGGAAGACTTCAAAAATCTGGAAGGGGGCAGATATTATTGAAGGCCCTCCTTATGGTTCCCCTCTTTGTCTTCATCTCTGCGACTCTGGCTACGCCGTCGCTGCCAGGATAAATCTTTGTAACCCTTCCTAAGGACCAAAGAAGAGGAGGAAGAGCTCTATCCTTTATGAGGACAAGAGAGCCTAACTTCAATTCTGTCTTCGAAGACCGCCACTTCACCTTCTGCTGCAGTAGAGCAACGTATTCAAGGGAAAAGCGCTGCCAGAAATGCTGTTTGATGTGCTCTATTCTCTTGAAGCGCTCCAGGCGATTAATATTGCGATCAGAGACCTGTGGATGAGGTATAGCATTAAGTGGCCGTCCAATTAGGAAGTGAGAAGGTGTCAGAGCGGAAAAGTCATGGGGTTCTGAGGAAAGAGGAGTTATAGGACGGGAGTTTAAAACAGCTTCTATTTGAGTGAGGCACGTAGCCATTTCCTCGTAGGTGAGATGAGTGGATTGCAATAACCTTTTAAGATGGTGTTTTGTGGAACGAACAGCTGCCTCGGCTAAGCCGTTGAAGTGGGGACTATATGCAGGTACGAATTTAAATTCTATATCTTCTTGAGACATGTGACCTTCAAGGTCTGATTGTGCAAGAAACTTTGATAGCTCATTGTAAGTGCCGACAAAGTTGGTGCCGTTATCGGACGTTATACTTTGCGGTTTCCCCCGACGTGACACAAAACGATTAAGAGCTGCTAAATAAGCTTCACTAGATAGTGCCGTAACGAGCTCGATGTGACAGGCCTTTGTCGAGTTACAGATGAAGATTGCCAAAAACGATTTAATAAGTCTGCAACCTCTGCCTTTCCTGTCCGCTATCATCACTGGCCCTGCGTTATCAACACTACAATGTAAGAAAGGGTACTCTAACTCAGTTCGAGTTGTCGGTAACTGTCCCATAATGGGTTGCACTGATTCCGCTTTATATCGACAACATCGGACACACTTATTTACAATGGCTTTGGCTAGGCTTCTGCCACCCAAGGGCCAATAAGTTTGCCTAACGTTCGCTAGTAAGAGCTGTGGACCAGCATGTAAATATACTAAGTGTAGATGCACAAAAAGTATCTTAGTGAAATGATGCTTGCTGCACAACAAAATAGGATGCTTTGTATCGTACGTATATGGGGAATTGTCTAGTCTACCACCGACACGTAACAGGTTATTGGGGTCTAGAAATGGGGACAAGGAACTAAGTCTGTTCTTTTTATGTAATGCTTTTGCCGTTTTAAGGATAGCATATTCGTCAGGAAACATTTCCAACTGAACTTTGTGTAATATTAAATTTAAGGAATCCTTAAGTTCGAAAACTGAAAATGGACCAGTACGTTTGTTGGTTTTGTTTCTACAATTATGTATAAATCTTTGTAAATATGCTATCGATTTATGTACATGAATCAAATTAGATCTACTGTTAATCAAACTACTAATGGGATCTACGTTAGAAGTACTATTAGTTACTACGACAGAACAAGAAACCAATTCTGGTAGATCGTGTCTCTCGTTGTGATTGGGCATTTTTGGCCATTCACGTTCATCTTTCTTTAAGAAAGTGGGACCAGACCACCACAAGGATGAACCACTGATGGAATCAGCCTTCAGCCCACGAGAAACAAGGTCCGCCGGATTGTCTTTCGACCGTACGTAGCCCCACTCGTGACCATCTGTGCTCTCTTGGATTTCGTGGATTCGGTTACGAACGAAATTTTTTAGTTGCAGTGGGGGTGTAGATAACCACCCTAGAACTATTGTCGAATCACACCAAAACCTACATTTGCTTATCTTTAGAGTAAGAGAGGTTAATACTTTTGTACACAACCTTGCAGCCAACAAGGCTCCGCAAACCTCTAGACGAGGTATCGTCGTAGGCTTTATCGGCGCTACCCTACTTTTAGAAGTTAAGAGGTGTATCTTTACTAACCCTGATTGATCCACAGAACGAATGTACAGACAAGCGCCGTACGCTCGCTCTGAAGCATCTGAAAAAACATGAATTTCATGAATTCCTGAGCTATCACTAAGAACCCATCGAGGAATTCTTAAGTGATTCAGAAGGGGTAAAGTGTCAGCAAATGCTAGCCATAAATGTTTGGTGTCTTGTGAGACCTCATCATCCCATGAATATTGATCGATCCACAATCTCTGCATGATGAATTTGGCTTCGACAATACACGGGCCGACGAGTCCCAATGGGTCAAAGATTTGACTTATGACAGAAAGTATGTGACGTTTTGTCACTTTTTTATTTAACTTTATATTAATTGAAAATGACAAAGTGTCCGAATCACAATTCCAGTTTAAACCAAGAGTTTTAGATGAGACATCCATGTTAGTTTGTGAAAAGTCTAAAATATTGTCATCTGTATTATTATAGGAGGGTGCAATTTGATTTAAAATGAATGTATTATTTGATTTAAATTTTCTTAATTTTAATTGGGCTGATTTTAATGTAGATATGACTCCCTGTGCAATTTCGACAGTTTTTTCTATAGAATCAGAGCCACCCAAATAATCGTCAACATAAAAGTCCCTTTGAATTGATTGTCTGACGTTATCGTCAGGGGCGCTGGAAGCTAAACTCACCAAACATTTGGTGGCTAAGTAAGGCGCACTTGCCGTGCCATAAGTCACCGTGTTGAGTGTGTATTTTTAAAGGTTTTTTTGAATCAGAGCGGAAGATAATTTTTTGTAGAGAGCGTTGAGACGGATGAAGTTCAATCGCTCTGTACATTTTCTCTACGTCACCAGTTACAACATATTTACGCTGGCGAAATCGTAGCAGTATCGAAATGATGTCTTCTTGTACAGTTGGGCCAACCATTTGGATGTCATTTAGTGACACACCAGTAGTAGTGGTGGCCGATGCATCGAAAACTGTACGAAGCTTGGTAGTTGTACTTGATTCACGGATGACGCCGTGGTGGGGTAAGAAATAGGTATTACCCTGAAGACAGCTCGGCAAAGACTCCTTATCTTCAGTCATGTGACCTAGGCGTTCATACTCTTGCATGAACTCACCGTACCTGCTTTTGAAGGCAGGGTCCCTAAGAAACCTACGCTCTAGTGACATGAACCGACACTTTGCCTTTGAAAAAGAATCGCCTAAGACTGAAGGATCTTTCTTCAGTGGCATGGTTACGACAAAGCGTCCGTCGTCTTTACGATAGGTATGCTCGTTAAAGCTCTGCTCACAGGCACGCTCCTCAGGAGATAAGGAGTGCTTGGCTGCAATGGTATCTAATTCCCAAAAACGAGATAAGTCTGGGTCGGCGTCCTCATTTAAAAAATGACAAACGGGAGAAGAAGAGTCTGACTTATGACGGGCAACGTACCCTGACACTAACCAACCCAATTTCGTTTCATATAACTTAGGCAGATTTTTACCTAAGTCTATAGAATTATTGCATAAGACGGACCAAAATACTTCGGCCCCAAGTAAGATGTCTATAGCTCCCGGTATATTAAATGTTGGGTCAGCTAGACGTATTCCCAATGGAAGAGGAATGTTATCGGTGTTTATGAATGAAGACGGCAAAGCTCTAGTAATCTGAGGTAAAATATGACAGTCTACAGTAAGTTTACAGTCATCATCATAGTGGGACATAATCGTAAGGTTGCAAGACTGTGTACAATAAGAAGTATTATTATTTATACCTGTCACGGTGGCGCTCGCACTACGTCGCGACAAACCCAGCTTACCGCACAGTGACTCATCTACGAAGTTGCCCGTACTACCGTTGTCGAGGAGTACTCTGGCATTGTGCACGTTGCCCTTGCTGTCAACCACTCTCACGATCGCTGTGGAAAGCAAAACATTCGGAGGAGTAGTAAACTGCTGAACATTAGTTGAACCGGCAAAGTTATTGACGGGAATAACTGACTCAGGAGACGTAGTTGCTTCTGCCTCATGTAGATGAAGCAGAGTACTGTGCCTTTTCTTGCAGTATTTGCAAGGTACAAGATTGCACCTTGATTCTGCGTGCCCTAGTCGCAGACAATTAAGGCAGACCTTTGCCTCTTTGGCCTTTTGTATACGAGCTTCAACAGACAGGGCTCTAAAAGCATCACAATTGAATAAAAAATGAGTCTGACTGCACATAGGACACGTTAATTTTCTTTTATTATTATTATTTAATTTTTTATCTTTATTATTGCTGTCATTTAATTTTTGATCAGATTTTGTAGCTGTAAGTAGATTAGAATTATGTTTGGAAGTGTCTACCTGTTGTACTTTATTTATGTTTCTTTTATGTTCTAGCAAAGTTTCTAATAAATCTGCTCTGTTGCTAAGGAACTTTAAAAAAAAATCTAACGAAGGTGGATTATCTAATGTGTTTCGATGTTCTTCCCATTCCCTACGTGTGACACCGTCAAGTTTTTCGGACATCATGTGGATTATGAGGGTATCCCGTAAGTTAAATTCAGTGTCCTGACCTAAAGTCGTCAAGGCACGTAGATTTTTATTCGTGACATCAATAAGGTTACGAATAGAAGAACATGATTCACTCTGCATATACTCAACGCTAAATAATGCCCGAACATGATTATTAACGAGCAATCTTTTGTTGTCGTATCTATTACACAATAAATTCCAAGCGGACTCATAATTCTGAGCTTTAAAATCTAAATTATCAATAACTAGCAACGCACTACCTTTAAGAGAAGCACGCAGATAGTGCAATTTATTAACGTTGTCCATGTCCTTTCGTGAATGAATGAGTGAAATGTAAGTGTCTCTAAATTCAAGCCAGTGTTGATAGTGTCCGTGAAAAACAGGTAAATTAATTTTTGGCAACCTAACACTATTGTATTTAAAGCCACCTGCCTGCACATCCTCGTCACCCGTTACGTAACCATCTTGTTGACTGCTAGACTGCGGGGGACGAGCGCCGAGCAGACTCCGCGCCGTCGCCACCAGCTTATAATACTGGTTCTCAAACTGCTCGCGTTCCTTGCTCTCGTCATCGGGGTTCTCCAACAACATCTCGATGTCACTCTGTAATTTGTCGAAATCGACATATAAGGCATCAAATTTACTAAACCTAGTCTCCAGATCTAAAAGTTGTAAGCTGCTAAGTTCGTCGCAACTTTCAAGCATGTGAAGGTGAAGCCAAAAATTGTGAGTTTAGACTTCATACAGCTGCGTTTTTTAACAAGTTTCTCAACTTTTTCGTCAGCCATAGCTATAAATTCACAAGCGCTAACTCACAAACAAAGTAATGATGGTTAAGAAACCAGTTTATTATATGCGAAGATAAAAAATGTAGCTAGCTAATGCGAACAAAAGAACACCTGACGCGCAGGTGTGTCGTCGAGCGATCAGCTGTTGAAGATATGAAGCGAAGTAAACGTAAACAGACGGGATAATTTACAAAAGGTTATGCAGTAGCTTTGTAAGCAGAATAATTGAGTTTTGCTAGATGTAAGGCTATGAATAAGAATAATTTATCATTAAATGACTTAAAGTGAAAGTAATTGAAAGCACTCACTTAAATTATTGCTATTTAAACATGAAATATGAAAAAGATTAGGAAAAGAAATATGGGACAAATTGGAACGAACTCACTCAATGTTTTAACCATCCATAGGATAACCGATATTGTTGCAAGTTCTTTTTTGTCCTTGAAGATGACTCGAACTTTCGACGGGTCCCAAGTCGGTTGTACGGCCGACTTCTAGATACTTCTTCTCTGAGCGTGTGCGGGAGCTATGCGTAGTTTATTTGACAGGAAATAGACGACTCCTGCAGATACTGTCGCCGCTGAAGACCGCAACTGAAGAGCTTCGAGTTTGAAGATTTTTCCAGATCGTTACTTTTTGAAAAATAACCGGCGAGATCCTAGAAGGACCAATGTTCGACTTGCTTGTTGGGGTAAATAAAATGATAGTGGACTGTATAAAAAGGCTCGGTATATTGCCGATTAAATTTACAATTATAACTGCCCGGACAAACATATATATCTGAATCGTTTGGAGAGTATCGTCCGTCGCGGTGGGCTCCGAGGAAGCGAGTGCCGCCGGCCGGGCGGGCTCCCCGCGCCACACCTTCGCTCGCACGCTGCGCAGGTCGGTCACGTCGCCTGCGCGTGCCGTCTGCGTGTCTGTTGGGTGCGATTCCCAACATGCTGCCCGGGTTGAAGGGCCAGTGTTCGACTTGCTCGTTGGGGTAAATAAAATGATAGTGGACTGTATAAAAAGGCTCGGTATATTGCCGATTAAATTTACAATTATAACTGCCCGGACAAACATATATATCTGAATCGTTTGGAGAGTATCGTCCGTCGCGGTGGGCTCCGAGGAAGCGAGTGCCGCCGGCCGGGCGGGCTCCCCGCGCCACACCTTCGCTCGCACGCTGCGCAGGTCGGTCACGTCGCCTGCGCGTGCCGTCTGCGTGTCTGTTGGGTGCGATTCCCAACAGCAACACATTTACAAGATAACAAGAGGTCGCTTTTAAAACTAAAAATGTTCTTAAAAATGAAAATAAAAACAATATCTTCCCAACACCTTTTATTTTACCACCTTTTATAAAAATACATCTTCAACTAAGTTTACTTTGTCATAAATAAAGTAGTTTACTCAACGCAAACAATGAACACAGATATTGCACCAAGAAATGTGCGGCCACCTCTCATACAATACAAAATATACAAAAAAATCATCATACTTTTAAAAATAAAAGCTTTTCAATGCACTATGCAAACTTCACTTCATCGATTCAAGTTCTTCACTGTAAATTGAAAAATGAAATATAGCAGCCATTACAGAAATAAAAACAACTAGAGAACTTTCGACTTATACAGATTTGTTTGAAAATGAAAAAAAATAGCATTCCTTCGACCTGTTTATATGTAATTCACACTTTAACTTAAACTAAAGAACCAATTTATTTTCACTCAGGGAACTTTTTTCTGGGTTTAATATAAAACGATTGAACAAAGAGTTTCTAAATAAAAAGGTTCTTTCCATAATTACCCTTTGGTGGCTATCGGAGAATTGACACCAACGTGCTTGAATACAATCTTGGCGAGCATACCGACAGACATACAGAACACAAGACCCGCTGGCATGAACTTTCTGCCGTTGTAATACCTGTTGAAAGAAAAAAATTGAGTAATATTTCCTTTGGCAAAATTGCATGTGGAAATGCAGTTCCAGTCAAAGTTATTGCCTGAGGTTGAGCCTAGTTTACATAAACACTTCAAAGTACCCATTTGTACTAGTGCAGGCTTTTGTACAATATCATTGAAAAATTATAGATTTTTGTCAAATGTAGACCTAAGTATCTTGGCTGTTAGCTTCGAAAATATTGAGTCGCTGAGATATGCCCTGCCGGTGCGTGAGCACGCTACAATCGACCACAAGTAGACAGCTACACGGGGTCGCGGCAGACCAAGGAGAAGATGGCGGGACGTCTTGGATGGCTTCCTCGCGAATTACCGAGAAGCACACCATCGTGAGAAGTGGAAGGAATGGGGAAGACCTTTGCTCAGAAGTGGGACAATATGGGCTAACTAAAAAAAAAGTAGGCAACGGTAGGCAATGATTAAGGATTATAATTACCTGTATCCCATAAGACCTCCGAGAGCTGATGTGGTTCCTAACATAAGTGTGTAGTTTGAGGGGTCCTGACTCAGCTGGTAAGCTCCAACTCCTGGAAATGCGGCACAAGTTGTTAATAAGGTATGCAGTTTTTTTTTTGTAGTGAAACGTTTTTGGAGGCATTCGTGGGAGATTGATCAGAGAAGACCACCCATAAGGAGGAGTGAAAAGCCATGTGGGACGTGTCATTGACACTGGCTTGGCCACCATTAGGGATTTTAATTTAGATAACACAAATTTTTTTTCGCTAATTAGTCGAAATTTGTTGCCAAATATCAGAATTTGTCGGTCACTGGATCAAATGATATAAGGGTTTATAGATGGCCGATCTGGAGTCTCCCCGCCAGCTTGGCCACATTTATATCTCAAAAAACTAGGGCACCTAGCAAAGATCTGTTTTCTCCCATATTTTGTCGCCAATTAGTCGCAATTTGTCGCCAAGTCAAAGATTTAATAGGGTTTTAGTTTAGAAGATATAATAAGGCCAATCTAAGGGTCAATTAGTAAGGTATAGTCCAAGAGCTAGATCGAATGAACTCTCTAAATTCGTTCGATCTAGCTCTTGGACTATACCTTACTAATTGAACTCTCACACATGTGGGACACCATTTTGCCATCATTAATTTTGAGTTCATACCAAATTAGCAAGTTTAATGATTCTTTTATTTTAAAGTAGCATATAACTGAAAAGTGTGATATCTTACCCAAAATTGATCCGAATATGAGGCCAGCTCCCAAAGAAGGTACGGATCCTGAAAATAAAAAAATAGAAGGAATCACAAAATCCAAGTTTTAAAAAAGGTAGACTGACTGATTACACCATTTGGAATTCAAAATATAGTTTTAAGTGGACACTTTTGGTGACATTTCAGCTTACTTTCAGCGTAGACAACAGATATTTATGCCTCTTCCCACAAAGCATAGATCAATCTCAAATGAATGCCTAAATTTTATTGCACTGTTGGATTATAAACTCTTTGTGCGGCGCCAAACTTTGAGAATTGAACAGTGCTCTTATATTATGTACATATTGTAGGCTATCACTTACTGTTAATGGAAATGATTCTTACCGAGTATTCCACAAAATAGGTAGTAGAGATTATTCACTGGAAAACTATACTAGAATATGTAAGTACAGGAAATAATAAATAATTGTAATTATAATCAAACAATACTTGTCCGACAACTGTAAACTTCATGTACATGCAGATGGTGGCCGTAATGTAAACAGCCATTCAATTTAAATACAATAGTGTTTTTGAAGATAAAACCTACACATGGACATAATTCAGTGCCTGTCATGTCTTTATCTTGTACTTAATTCACTATGTTTTGACCTTGTCACATAATAACAGACCTTTTCCATCAAAATTTGTAAAAATTTTAATACCTACTTTTGGGTTCAACAACAACATTAATCATTCTTGTGTGTTAGGAAAACAAAAACGGAAGAAAACATATGGGTTGGCAAAGTAGTAATGGAATGTTCCAGTATAATTCAGAAATACTTCATAATACTTATGAGTAATACTGCAAAAAGAAGATCCTTGTTGTTTTCAATTTTAAAAGAATGTAACCAAAATACAAATTTTATTTTTGGCCGACCCGATATCACAACAGCTGGATGGGACAGGTTTAGTTGATTATAAATTCCTTTGAATTTTCTGAAGAGGCCATCTCTAAATTCATGTCTCAAGGCATCATTCTAGCAATGCTGAAGATAGCATTTCAATCAAATCTTTCTCAATGTTCAAGTAGATACTCAATTATCTTTTAATACTAATCCTTGATAACAGTATTAACACTGTGATTGTCATCAATAGGTAGCTAATAATTTTGCTTGCTGCTACTGCACCAGCAAGCAATCAAAACATGCTATGAAAAGATGTCTATAAAATAAAAGTATTAAAGTGTACTGCCAAAAAAAATTATCAAGAAAGCATGAGTAGCCACTTAGAATTCGGTTAACATGCCCGCTTCCGCCTATTGGCTAGGCCGTATACGTGAAGAAGATAGATACAATACTTATCAAGTTGATTTTGGAGTGATTACATAAAAGATTATTGGTACTTACACACATTTGAAAGCTATAAAATTTACTGCTTAATTTTCAAATTATTGCGCAAGTCTACTTGTAGTTCCATTAATATTTACATATTTTTTTCAAATGCGTAGGAATCATTAAAAAACGTAGATAACTAACCTGCTTTAGCATAACCCATAATTCCACCCGCAGCAACCGAAGCGGCGTAAGCAAAACTTATAAAATCGACGCCCATTTTGTTGTTTTTATGCTTAACTTAAACGTTATGTTTGATATTTTTCGTTTATTTATTAAAATCTGAATATAATCAACCGAATACGTGCTTTCGGTCAGCTGAGTTGAAGTTTCTGTTCAGCAGTTCAGATTCAGCTTGTCATTTTGACTTTTGTCACGCAAGGCTGTCAATTTGCAGTCGACAGCTGTATTTGTAGAGGTGCTCTATTTCAACTCTTTATGTTTTAGTTTGTTTGATTTTACTTTTTCCAATAATATTTTTTTTATATTTATATCTTTATTTGCATTCCATCATCATTATCTTCCTGCCCTTATTAGATTAGGGTAGGCGCAACACGTTTTTTTCTTCCATTCTCCCCTGTCAACCGTCAAACAATCATTTACACCTTTTTCATTCATATCATTCCTCACACAATCCATCCATCGTTTCTTTGGCCTTTCTCTCCCTCTCTATCCATCAACATTTATATTCATCACCTTTTTATTCACATGCGATTCTTCCCTCCTCATTACAAGCCCATGCTTTATTTGATAATGAAACAGAGAAATAAAATTAAATCATGCATGATTGTGTTTTTTATAGACAAGGCAAATACACACATCAAAAGTATCTAGGGATCAACATATATTTTTGCAATAACTTTTCTCCTGATTGATATTAATTAAAATTTTCTTTAAGGATTCATCAAATAAAGTGTTTTCGTTTGTCACAGTAACGATAAACCAAGTCACCTTTGCATTAATAAAGAAATTTGCCATTTTCCTAATAAAGGGATTTTTGACATTTGAACCACTAACATTAAAGTTCGAAAAAAAGACTGAAATAACAGTTCTTTAAAATTTTATTGGGTAACTTAAACAATTAATAATCCGTGTTTCTACCGCGAACACTAACAACACAAGAACATCGGTTTGGCATACTCAAAATGAGTTCATCCAAATCACGCTGTGGAATGGCCGCCCATGTTCGTTGCAACAACAAAAAAAGGTCTTCTTGCGACTGGATACCCTCCATATTCGGCAGAGCTCTTCTCTGTAGCATATCCCATGCATGCTCAATCGGGTTCAAGTCTGGCGACTGAGCAGGCCAGGGCAGGACATTGATGTTAGCTGCGGCGAGAGTCTGTCTTACAACTCTTGCGGTGTGCGGTCGTGCATTATCATGCATTAACTGAAATAAGGGACCGATTTGCACTTGTAGAGGAACGATGACGTCTGATACAATCGTCTCAGCATAAATTTGAGCGTTGAGGTTGCCTCTGATCCAAATCAACTCAGTTCTTCCGCCGATCCAAATACCCGCCCATACCATGATGGTTCCACCACTATAAGGATGGACTTCCTGGCAGGATTTTAATCGCTGTTGGCGTCCAGGGGTTCTCCAGTGTCGTATACGTCTTGTATCCGGTCTCATACCAAAACGAGACTCATCAGAAAAGCACACGAAACGCCATTGTTCTTCTGCCCAATTTCTGTGTTCAAGAGCCCATTGATATCGAATCCTACGATTGTGCATTGCTATAGGTGGTACCCGTAGCGGTCTTCGGGAATGAAGGTTCACTTCATGCAAGCGGTTTCTGACTGTTTGGTCGCTAATTAAGTTCCCTGAAGAGTGATGAAGCCTCACGGCTAACATCATGGCGGTTATTGTTGGAGCTCTTCGAGTTAAGATTTGAATGTATCGGTCTTGTCTCCGTGTGGTGCAGCGATACCGTCCTCCATGGCGCTCAGCCACGGTACCAGTGCTTCGGTAACGTGTCCAAAGTCGACTGATAACACTCTGACTTGTATTCAGAGCTAAAGCTACAGTACGTTGCCGGGAACCAGCTTCTATCATTCCCACGGCTCTGAGCATTTCTTCCCTGCTTAAATGACGTCGCCGCTCCATAATAACGTTGGTTTTAATCAGTAGTAGGGAAACAGTAGCACTAATAATGTCTTCAATGCGTTGTATGTTTTTATAGGGAAAATATTGACAGCTTATTTTCATCTTTTACTCGAATTTGATTGAGAGTTCCTGATTCAAATTATGAAATGCACCAAAAAGGATCCATATAAATTTATAAAATCATAAATTTATTACAAAGCCACATCTCAATCTCAAGAAATCCGCATAAAAATGCTTGATCCCTAGACATTTTTGATGTGTGTAGTTTTCAGTCTGGCATCATTATTCTCTTGCCCTTATCCCAATTCATTTGGGGTCGGCGCATGAGATATCGAAAGTCGGAGAAGACAGGAAGAGGCGTGCCATCTAACGCTATGGCTCCAGAACTGGAGAGACCGCCGAAATCGCAGAACATGTATTCAGTTTTACTTCTGCTGATTTTCAAACCAACATTCTCCAGTTTCTGTTGCCATTTCTCCAATCTGCTCTGGAGCTGAGGTCCATCTTCACAGACAAGAACAATGTCGTCGGCAAACGGCATGCACCAGGGTGCCTCTTCCTGGATGTCCGACGTTAAAGCGTCCACCCGCCGACCCTTGATGCAAGCCTACAGCCACACTGAACTCATCTGTGTTGCCAGCAGCTGACCGGATGTAGGTACAAGATTGACTGTACATAGCACGAATTAACTCTACATACTTCCCAGGTATCCCTTTCTCTTTCAAGGCCCACCACAACACATCACGAGGTACCCTAGTCATACGCTTTCTCCAGATCAATGTTCATTGATCGAGAAGTACAGACGTACGACGTCTGTACTTCTCGCACAATTGGCGGAGTGCAAAAGTGGTGTCCATTGTTCCTCGACCTGGCATAAACCCAAACTGATTTTGGGTGATCTCAATCTCCTCTATTATTCTTTTCTCTATCACTTTCTCCCATACTTTCATACTATGTGATATAAGCTTTATCCCGCGATAGTTGTTGCAGTCCTGCACATCACCTTTATTTTTGAAGATGGGCACTAGCGAACTATTGCACCATTCTTGTGGGATCGCTCCTTCATACAACAACTTATTGAAGAATAAAGTCCAACCACATACATCCGTCTTCTTTTAAATACTTCCATACTTCTACTGGTATTTCATCAGGGCCCGTGGCCTTTCCATTTTTTACCCACGACGGAATAGATAGGTGTTACGGTGACAACTCACCAGTTGTCTTCTCACGAGGGAACTCCTTAACGGTAAATAGTACAGATACGAACAATTTGTAGACGCGTTCATATTTGATAGATAAACATGATTTCTATCATGACCTGATCCTACAGCCACGATTGTCTTCTCACGAGGGAACTCCTTAACGGTGAATAGCACGGATACGAAAATTTGTAGACGCGTTCATATTTGATAGATAATCATGATTTTTATCATGACCTGATCATACAGCCAGGATTGTCTTCTCGCGAGGGAACTCCTCAACGGTAAATAGCACGAATACGAAAATTTGTAGACGCGTTCATATTCTAAAATAGATGTTACGGTAGTAACTCATTAGAGGGCGCTGCAGTTACATATTTTATATTAGCTACTACATATTAAAGAGATTTATGTGGAGCAAAAGATGAAGGCAACTTTATGGTCTTTCTTCTATTTCCTCAGAAACTCACCAGGGGGCGCTGCAGCAAATATTTTTTGTGCAAATACAAGTTGCCATTTTTCTCCAAAACTACTAGTCCGATTTTGATACAGTTTTCAGTTATGGGTTTGGTTTTCATTGGTGCATGTTCTTAGATAAGTGTTACGGTGATAAATCACCAGTTGTGTACTCACGAGGGAACTCCTTAACGGTAAATAGCACGGATACGAAAATTTTTAGACGCGTTCATATTTCATAGATAAACATGATTTCTATCATGACCTGATCCTACAGCCAAGATTATCTTCTCGTGAGGGAACTCCTCAACGGTAATTAGCAGGGATACGTAAATTTGTAGACGCGTTCATATTTCATAGATAAACATGATTTCTATCATGATCTAATCCTACAGCCAGGATTGTCTTGTCACGAGGGAACTCTTCAACGGTAAATAGCACGAATTCAATGATTACGACAAAAATAAAAAAATATAATTTTTTGTTTATGCAAATCCATGTTGCCATTTTTCTCCAAAACTACTAGTCCGATTTTGATGCTCTCTAAAAAGTTTAAAATAAAAAGCAAAATTAAACATACTTGCACATGTTTCCTTTTCTATCAAACGCCATCTGATTTTGGGTGGGGGCCGTCCTTTGTTTCTACTGAGAACCGAGACACTGATTTTTACCTCCATTATGACCAATCTGTGTTGAGAGAAAAATCTTCGCCTTGCAGCACTTTACAGTTTTTGACGTATTTAGGATGTCTATCGAGAAAAAGTCTAATAGCGTCGCGTGGTGGCCACTTATAAATGATTATTTATTTATTAATCAAACATGTTATGTAAACTTATAAACTAAGCCCCACAAAACCGTAATATATGTAATAAGATGTTCGTATCTTTTTTTAAACCACGTATTTGTAATTGCCAGGTCGAAGGCAGACGCAGCTTGAAGCAGTGCCTCACCGTCATTGTTACGGTCTCCATACCCCCAACCGCCATGCACTCTCTCATACCCATCCTTCATTCTTCCTACCCCACATCACCCCCCACACTTCCCACTTCTTCACTCTCTTGCACATCCAATATCACTCGATCAAAGTCTTCCTAGAACTTCTCTTTTAAGCTATCCTCACTTCCTGACTGAGGTGCATACACACAAGCTCTATGTGGTCTGTGATATACACTAACTACAATAAGCACCAAACTATTCAGAATCACTTCTACAGCTATCACTCTATCGCTTACTCTTTTAACATCCACCACACATTGTTTCAACTCACTTTCCAAAACTATACCCACACCATTTCGCTTGCCATCGCTCCCACAGTAATAAAACTTAAATCCTTCTCCTATCTCTCTTGCCTTCTTACCCTTCCACTTAGTCTCTTGCAGACACGCTATTTTTATCTGTCGCCTTTTAAGGTTTTGGCAAAGATTTTATGACCGGCCGCCTGCCTGACGTCAACCCTCTTTAGGGATGCTATTGTGCATATCTTTTGAACGTACATATGCTTAGTATTCCATTTGTCGCCTCTTACGACACCCATTGGATGAGATGGGTCGGTGGCATTCTTCGAGTCCGGCACCACACGGACATCTAAATACGTCCGTATATATGTATGACCACATACATACTATACGTTTTCAGTCTGGCAATAGAAGCATAGAGAATATGCAAACGTTAGGTTAAAAATTGTTAATTAGTCTAATCATATTCTGGACTGATTTTTAAAATCAACCCATTTGCAATATATTTTTATTAGAGTAAAATAAATTTAAACTTTCATATTATAATAAATAATGATAAGAAAGTAAAAAATGAAATCTGGGGTTGCAGTCTAAAACCTGGAGAAAACCTTTCGATTGATGAAACTGTAATATAAGGCTGGTACTACACTACATCACTGGACTGCTTTTATTATTACTATTATTCGGTAAAATATACCACTGACTTTAGTTTTTCCTACCTCAATGAAATATACCTTTGCCTTCAACTGTCAAAATTGTCAAAATGTCACGTCATGTTATTCATAAAAAGTTTTGACATTTCATTCGTGATAGAATAATTATCGAGAAATATGAAAATTCCTTAAAATTTTAGTTTTGCCGACTCACTATTCAAATGCCATATCTTCGGCAGCCTACAAAATAACCTTACAATATGTTGTCTCAACCGTACTGAACGATTTCGTCATACATTGCAATACGTCACAGATATAGCTTCTCCAGCTGATTGTGTATAAAAAATATGAGTTTCCGCGTGCAAGGCCAGTATTCAGTCGTTCTTAGTCGCCGATAGCGGTCGGCGTGCGTTCGCATTTCTAATATTGCGCTTGACTTGAAGTATTTTTTGTGTGTGTGTGTTATTGGCCGGTAACCTTGGCTGACTGTGAGACGGAGTAGCTACCTCGAACAATAAATTAAAAAGTTAATCTATTTGGTCACGATGTTGAAGAGTGCGTCTAAAGTGACAATTAATACTGGGAATGTCCTGAACTTGATCGATATCAAAAAGAAGGCAGCACAAAATGTAACAGAGGAGGTTAGTACCTAACTACATAAATTCTTTGGATAACATACTATGGTTGGTTGTGTAGCTAGCTAGTCTGTCGTTACATTTTTACTAGTTACAGCATACTGCTACTCAAGTAGGTACTATGCATGTATGGCTATGTTATCATCATCAAAAATACTATATTTAATCAAGATTGAGATAATTCTTATATCTTATGATCTATTTGACTTGACATCATGCTCATATCCTTATTCATGTTTTTTTTTATGATCAGTATTTTACTGCAAAGTACAATAAACTTAGCCAGTTGCATTCCACTGATGATTACCAAGCTCTATTCTATTTTTGAAACCGATTTTGAGTCTAGCACACTGCACGCTAGATGGGAAGACTCATGAAGCATAAATTAATGTTCCAATGGACCCAGTTAATTGAGATTAATCTGAAAGTAACACAATGTTAACTAGAAGCTATTGTTACTAAGATTAATGAGTTGTTGTTTTAGTATCAGTTGTCTTGCAATACACATGGCTCATTATATTTTACTAATTATAAATGAAATCCCATACACATGAAAAGTACCAGCTCACTGAGAAAACAAAATAATAAAATGGCTTAATCTAAAACAATTCTTATTATGAATATTTAAATAAGTAACTACTCAACTGCAACCTACAACATACTTATACTGAAGTTAATATAAAGTTTGTTAACTGAAGCACACTTATTACAATTTCTTTGTAAATATTGGCCAACACAGTGAAATATGAAATGCTTTTGGTCCTGGCTGTCATTTGAAGATCTTTGACAGTTGTTACAGGTAGTCAGTGGCCCAAAAGTCTGACAACCAGTCTTACCAGGGGTATTGTATTACTCAGTACTTACTGGGTTGTGGAGGTCAAATAGGCAGTCTCTCCATGTAAAATACTGGTATTCAGCTGCATCTGGTTAGACTGGAAGCTGACCCCAACATAGTTGGGAAAAGGCTAGGCAGATGATGATGATGAGTGAAATATAAAATGCATCCATTTAATAACAAAAAGCAACTTAAAATAATTTATTTCAAGTTCAATTTAAAAATAATATTAGACAATCTAGCTGACGCAGTTGGTTATAAAGTACAATAAAGTAGATACCCACATACTAATTATTAAAAAGTTATGTTAAGATCCAAAAATAAAATATCATCATCATTAATCATAATTCTCCTGCCCTTAACCCAATTTATTTGGAGTTGGTGCAGCATGTCCTCTTTTTCCATACTTCTGTATTACTCTGCATCTCAGAAGTCTGTGTCGCTGTCACTGTTGTAGCCATATTATCATGCTTCACGCAGTCCATCCATCATTTTTCTACTCTTATACGTTCATCCTCAAAACATTCTCAACAACATTTTCATTTCATCTCATGCTCATAACGTAAAAACCGATTCCCAAGCATTTCACTTTCTATGGAGTAAAACATATCTACAATAATCAATGAACCTTTTATTATTAATTGTTGAGATAACCAGCTTCATGTGATGTTTGTGTCATACATAGGTGGCTAGTATCATGATGACTGGCAAGTTTTCACGTTTTCCTTATCTGATATATATCTATATTATTTAAAAAGCTATAATGTAAAGTTGCTTCCTGAGATTTGTTATATAATATCGACCTATTACTGTCCCACCATTAAGTTCAGACCTCTTTCCTTTCCTCTTTTCTTTTTTTTTCTTTTCCTCTTTATTTTTTTTGACTCATAAGAATTTTTTTATCAATAAAATAGAGATTGAGCTTCTGAGATAAAATCCTTTGCCATGGGGTTAGGCAGAAATTACACAATACCACCTGCTACAATCCTTACATACTCATTTTGGCTCATCCACATTCATACATCTGGTCATACCATACACTGACGCCGGTTGCGAGTAAAGTCCTCTATAAGGTTCTTAATTGTTATAGAGAAAATAAACTCTTTATTTGCTTTCTTATTTCACACATAATAATATTTATTTGCAGTACATTTGATTCCAATCACCTACATTATTGCATTAATATCCGAATTTACTCCCGAGTTCAAACTTATGTTTTCTTTTACCAATTTATTCTATTTGAAATAACCAACAATGTCATTTTTTAAATCTGAAGACCCATTTTAAAATTATATGGAAACTATGTAAGTAAGAGGTACATACTTAATTGTCACAGCTGCATCCGGTGAGACTGGAAGCTGACGCCAACCTGTCTAGCTAGATGATTTTTTATTTTTTAAATAAATAAATAAATAAATGATGATGTAGCCATAAAATAAAAATGTTGCTCCTAAACATAATTTACCCAACTACTTAGGACTTTCTTTAAATGATTGTCCAACTGCTTTACTTAATGTATCAAATTAAGTAATAATTGATGTTTGTTTGTACCATATAAAAATAATTAAAACATAATCAGCATGTAAAATTCCTAGTGGTACACAGGCCCGATGGGGGTAGATAATTGTCATGTGTGTTCGGACTGTTTGGATCTAGGACATACTAGTTTCTTCATGATGTTTTCCTTCATCACAAAGTAACGCTTCTGACCGGGTTCGAACGCAATACCACTGAGCTTCCAGTGCTCCCTCTTGATTCTGGATAGCAGTAATAATTCATCTTGGCTAAAAACTGATAAGTATTGAAAATTAAAAAGACATTAGTGTCTCCTTATTAAAATAGCATATCACAGCACAGTTTGTTATTATAAGTAGATTTGGTTCTGCCAGCGGCTTCGCCCGCGTGAAGTTTGATAATTGTCCCATGGGATCTTACTACCGGGATAAAAAGTATCCTATTTTTAAATCTTGGTTATAAACTATCTGTGTGCATAATTTCATCCAAATCCGTTCAGTAGTTTTTGCGTGAAAGAGTAACAAACATCCATACATCCAAAATTCTAAACTCACAAACTTTCGCATTTTATAATATTAAATATTATAAGTAGTAGGATTAGTAGGATGACGAAATACCACCATACTTTTATTTGTATGTTGGTTCACCAATTTTTTTTTTTTTTTTTGATGGGCAGTCATCAAGTGACCCCTTTCGCAGACTTTTACTGACTAAAACCCATCCATGTTCCTTCTTTGCCCTGTGTGTTCCGGGGCCACGGTATCTCTTTCGAACAGTCACGCAGCTCCGGCAGGCGTCGGCCCTTGCGGACCCCCTTCCTTTTGCTGACGTCTTTTTGAGGCGCGCGTGGAACACGAACGCGCCGACAACACGGCCTGTCGTCATGTCGGTTCACCTTGTACCAGTTTTTGTGAATGACTCGGTGTTTTTTTATTGATTTTTATTGAAGTACTTCTAGGAAGAAAAATGAGCTGACTTAATAATAACAACATGTTGCATTTTACGCAAAGTAGGGATATAAAAGATAGAGCTGCCTCGTTGGTGTACTGGTGGCCTACCATGACGTCTTAAAGCAGGATCGTTTTAATTTTGTTCCAGTGTGGGTAAGAGACGGAGCTATAGAGGACGTCTAGCGTCATCTCATTCCCACACTGGAACAAGATTAAAACGATTCTGCTTTAAGACGTCATGGTAGGCCACCTGGTCTTATTATTGTTAGTGCTTAGCGTGAGTTCTTGGTTTCGTTCCCAGGTCAGGCATACTGTTGGTTTGATCACTCAGGAATTTCGCAGTAACAATTCGGAGTCTGGATTTGAACACGGTTGATGGCTAAAGCCATGCCCCGTATTACATGGGGCGTTCTCCGTCTTAGCATGTTGATGACAATCTAAATCGTATATGGGACTAACTCTAAGTGAAAAAATGTGTAAAAAATATTATGTTTAAGTTATAAAGGGTTAGGCAGAGGTGTTTCAAAGAGAGTCAGCAAAAAGGAAGGGGTCCGCAAGGACCGATGCCTGCCGGGGCTGCGGGACTGTTCGAAAGAGATACCGTGGCCCCGGAACACAAAGGGCGATGAAGGAACATGGATGGGTTTTAATCAGTAAAAGTCTGACACTCCCTCCTGCTCTGCCCAGAGCGGGAGGAGACATTTGATGATTTCCCATCCGAAAAAAAAAAAGACAGAGGTGTTAAGTACACCTCTTCATAACCCTTCGGGGTTTATAGGCGTGATGTTGTATTATGCTATAAAACATTGAAAAACACGCTCCGGCCGCGCCGTTTGCTTCCCGGACTACTATCGCCCCCGTAGCTAAGTAGCCACGGTCTCAGGGGGGGAGTAGTGTGGCGGTCATCGCTACACTACGAAACGTAGAATGCGGTCATCGTATTTTTCGCCAGTCATGCTCATACATCTGTCGACCAAAATACTGGTTTAGTTCACAGAATTCCAAAACGCTTACAAAGCATTTTTAAACAAACTTTAAATTGATGCTTAAACGCTCACGGTGACTAGATACTATTTTATTTAATGATCATGCAGCTATATTAGTTAGGTACGTAGGACCAGTTAGTATTCAAATACAAAGAATGACTGTTAATTATGTATTGCCAAGTAATGGTTCATCATTGCATATGTTAATAGAACTTGTAAAGTAAGCATCTTACTTAAATCTTATCATTTATGCTTAAAGGTACATACTTGAGTCATACAGTATTACACTTGTCCATTATTGATTTAACTACCGCTTGTAAAAAACTAGCATAGCTTATCGCAATTCATTGAACTTGAGTGGAACAATAATACTAATCTTTAGATGTTTGGCATTTATTTACCACTAGCTTTTGCTCGCAACTCCCGTTATGTACGGAAATTAACCCACGGGATTACGTGAACATATTAAATATAGCCTATGACACTCTGGGATAATGTAGCTTCCCATTAGTGAAAGAATTTTCGGAATCGAATCAGTAGTTAGGTACTAGTTCCGAAGATTCTAGATTCTGCTTCCAAACTTACTCCTTTAACTTACCTCAATTATCAGTATTTTGTCTCCTTGCGAATTTGGTAAATTTCATCCTTCTTCATATCTCTCTTTTACCTACTAAACTTCGGTCTCCAGGCCCCTTATTCACAACGCTTCAATTCGATTTTCGATTCGGAAAGTCGTATGTCTATCTTTTTTTGACATTACGAAATCGAGCGAGATAGACATACGACTTTCCGAATCGAAAATCGAATCGAAGCGTTGTGAATAGCTATGCTGGACTACTACCAACCACCATCACCGGTGGTCCTTCGAGCCACTATCGCCATTGGTCCTTCGAGCCACGATCGCCGTTGGTCCTTCGAGTCGCAGTCGAGATATGGCAACCAGCCTCCCTGTCTCTTCTGCATGCCGATATTAGGCTAACCATTAGCAATTCCAGTATCTACATTATATCTTGTTAATGTTATCCAAATTCAGGGAAATTCGCGAAACTTTAAAATAGCAAAATCAATTTTCGCATAAACCTACAAAACGTGTTGTTTTACGCCGCCTGCGAATATCTATAAACATTACGCAACAATTGAAGTAGCTCACCTGGTGGTAAACAATATCGCATTATGCACTATCTAATCAATTACTGAAGTGATACCGTACTTCCTATAGGTACAGTCGACGTCACGATGGAGGTACAGAGTTTTAATAGTATTAGAAGCCATCTTGTTCTGGTTTTGTTGCCACTGAAGTGCGGTTTACTGTACAACCTACAACTTAGGAACACTCGCCAAGTAATCAAACTACCCGAAACTTTCAAATTTTCCCAATCAACCTTGATGCTTTAGCGATAAAGTTGAAAATCTATTAAAGAAATTTGTAGTAGCTTGATATGCTAGCGTCTGTTCAATAATTTGTTTGAAGTCCTCATAATTAGGTAGTAGCACAAGCACGTACCTAATAAAGTAATGAACAATGAAGAAGAATAAAGAAAAGAATGAAGCAATGACAACCATGTACATATTTTATTAAAAAAGTATAACATATTGTTGATGACTTTACTTAAACGTAATTGCATTGTCACACACACACTTAAGCAACAGACTTACACACAAACACAAGTTTCACGGTAACTGAATGCTGAAAGGTAACACCGCATTGAATACCTTTTTCACTGAATGAGTTTGTAAACTTTGTAAACACCATACATGGCAATGTGCGTAATTGTGTATGCGCTACTGTTAATTTTCAGTGACGCAATTTACACATTTTTCTTCCTTCCTTCAATGAGTCTTTGAATCCTACTTTACTGTTCTGTAATTGCGGAAGCAAAGTTTTCCTTAACTATTGCAAAAGATGACATATTGTGCAGGAAAATAGCTGTTATTGATTTGTCATCTTCGAATTCCGAGCTAAAGTAGGTATGTCACATGACGGGAAAATAGTAACAGATAGCCCATCTAAACATTTAGTTAGTTTGGTTTTTTGATTCGGTTAATAGATTGTCAAAACACCTGACGGTCCACCTGATCGGACGGTCAACCAGAAGCAAAATGTTGGCCGTCTGGAGACATCCGCGACCTTAGGCCGTAACTACAAATAGCGTCCATAGTCGTGCACTGTAATTTTGCTTGACGGGACAAATAAGTATGATCACCCGGACGACCAGGAGCTTACTGATGTTCCCATTTATATTCTTGTCACTAACGAACCTTATTTCTCCAGCTTTCAGAAAGCATCAAGTTAACTCTAACGGAATGGGGGACCCAGAACGGTGTTCCCGCGGCCGTCCCCATCCAGAACGGCGTTGGCCCTCCAGGAAATCCCCAGTCTTCCCGCCACCATTCCGATTACATGGTGGTGTCAGCATCCACGGCCCCTACTCCTGAAGACGTGATCAACATCACCAGGCCACACGATGACGTTCAAAACAAAATGGCGGAGGAAGAACGGAAGAATTTGAAGATAGGCGTCAAGATTTTCATAAATGAAGACAGTACTTCGGCGTTGATCGAGTCTTTGGAAAATGGTGAGTTTCGTTGGGTTTCTACCGTTCATCCGCAGATAGAATAGATAAATCCGCCGAAAGTCTGACAACCATTATTTCCAAGGAGTATTGTATTACCCAGTAACTGGATTTTAGAGATCAGATAGGACGTCTCTTCAAGTTAATCTGCTGCATCCGGTTAGACTGGATGCCGACTTCAACATAGTTGGGTTTCATTGCTTCTTGGAATCTCCTCAGAAACAAAACGATGAAATGTTAGCACCAAACGCGCCGTATCGTGTTTTAGTAGCTGCTATATTCCAGTGAGGCTTAAATTAATTTTCAATTAGTATAGTTACGTTTATTGCTCGGACACACAAAAAATATCTTACGGAAATTGATAAAATTTCAATTGAGATGCGTCGTGCCAATGTTTACTTTGATGCGGAAATCACTGCAAAAAAAAAAAGATAAACGTATGATCTACCATTCATATCAGGAGCGCTTGACAGGATTTTTACTTCGTGCATTGTCTCCCTGCATTTAAGCCTGAATAAATAGGCTAGTTACCATCAATAAATTGCAAATCTATTTAGTCCGTCAGTTAGAGTATTGGAAAATAATGGACACGTATTTTTGTTTTTGTAAATCAATGAATATTGACAAAGATAAAAAGTATCAAAACTCGAGAGTGGGGGCTCGTGACGTCACAACGCACTTAAAATTATAGCACGGCGTGACGTATTGAGAATTTTAAAAGCGTCGCTCGTATCTTCGTTAATTTTGGTTTACGTGACAAAAGAAAAAATACGTGTCAAATATTTTTTGATAATCTAACTGACTTCAGGACACAAGCCTATTGGAGCCGTTTTTGATTCATTGGTAGATTAAAGCCTTATGTGGTTTTTTTATTTATTCAAATTATAAGTGTAGAAGACACAAGTCACGTATGCGACGTAAGACACAAGATCCTGGACTTTTATTTCGCTACAGTAGGTAAAGAAAGAAAAAGTATTTATTAAACTTACACAGGACATATCAGAAACAAAAAGATAAAATAAATATGACAAAATTATGTAAAAAGTAAACATGAGTAAAATAAAAAACAATCAAAATGGACCTGTGCAAGGCCATAATGCTACTATCCTATGTATGTTGTTTAGAATTATGATACTGGTCCATGAAACGTTTTCTCTATTGCTCTCGCGAGGGGGTATACGAGTAAAAGGGGTCATACCGTCCTAAGATTGAAACAAGAAAGAACAAATAACTCATTTGCGTAGATGTCGTCTTCTAGTGTAACCTACAGCTGAATGTCAGTATTTTACTGGAAGTAACCACCTATCTGATCTCCACAACCCACCTAGCTAACACGATACCCCTTGGTGAAACTGGTTTCCAGTTTCGGGTTTTTTGAGGGGAATGAACAAATAAACTGCGGAAAAAATAGTGTGTACCTACTTAATAAAAACCTATTTGTCATTAACGCACAAGATAATCAAACCAAATCTCAGTGTTGTGCTAAAATATGACAAGTTACGTATGCGATAGTTATATATTCAATAGGCTAGACGACAAAAAAATACTAATTAGTCCGTCAGTTAGATTATCATAAAATATTTGACCCGTGTTTTTTCTTTTGTTACGTAAACCAAAATTGACGAAGATATTATGACGCTTTTAAAATTCTCAATACGTCACGCCTAGGTATAATTTTTACCTAGTTCTGACGTCACGAGACCCCACTCCCGAGTTTAGATGCATTTTATCTTTGTCAATATTCTATGATTTACAAAAACAAAAATACGTGTCCATTAATTCCAATACTCTAAACTGACGGACTAAATAGATTTGCAATTTTTTTATACTGTCGTCATGCCTATTGCTTATTAGGGTTCCGTAATCCGTAGTGTACCCGAAGGCTAACCACCGGGTCCCTATTACTTAAGTCTCCGCTGTCCGTCCGTCCGTCTGTCAGCGGGCTGTATCTCATGTTCCGTAATACGTAGAAAGTTGATATTTTCACAGAATGTGTACCTATTTCTGTTGTCGCTATAACAACAAAATAATAAAAAAATAAACGGGCTTCCTTACTATGATGGTACGGAACGCCCGCGCATCCGCCGGAACCCCGTTATACGCGAGTCCTACTCGCTCTTGCCGGTTTTCATTATCAACTGATGACTGAGCTACAAACATTGCGAGTCGTAATAAGTTAACACGAAAAGAGTTCCGTTATCAACAAATCAGTTCTGATAACTGCTAATTAAGATCTTGTGTGTGATTTGTGTCGCCATCACGTTTTTGACGGTCAAAGCGGTGTGGGTGTTGTAGGCATGATGTAAAGTGATGTTTATTTAGCAAATAGGTTTTTACAAACACTTTTAGCTGGTTTTACAGTTGCGGTTTGCGGTTAGGGTCACACAGAAAAAGTTCTGGAGATTTCCAAAGAATATTAAATGCAGTCAAATACCTACTAACCGTTTCTATATATATATACACGTTTCATGAATCATTTAAGGCTGATGCTCCAAGGTAGCCCTCGAAATTCAAATTTTCGTAGGTTTTTTGCAATTTGAAGGCCAGTGCTAGATTGTATGTTGATTAAAATATTGTTCGCGATTGTAAGACGTATTAGTTACAGAATTTTCATCAATACAACCATCCAATTTCATAAAGGTCGAGGAACGATTTTTTCAACCTTTATGAACAACATACAACCTAGCACTGGCCTGCAAATTGCAAAAAACCTAAGAATATTTGAATTTCGGGGGCTGGTCGGAGCATTCACCTTAATGCAAAAAGTTTGCAAATGATACGATTATTTTAATGTTATTCAGGATTCCTATAACGAGGTTTCCACGCATATTTTTGTCATCCTTATCAACCATGACATTATCTGTAAACGACTGAAAATTACCACTCAATTAACTAATTGCTCGAGTTTTTCATCGATTCCAACGAACGACGCAACTTTTATAGGTTCCTACCTACCCAGTCATAATATTTAAACATTATGCCTGTGTTTACCTACTATGTCGATAACTTACGTTGCTTAGTAATACTATAGTATATTTTCCGGCGATGACATCATCCGTCGGGTACCTACTTTACGACAGTTTTGATCGTTCAGGGGTTTCTCTTCGTGTTTTGTGTTTTTCGGTATATTTGTTACTACGTAATACTGACCTGACCTAAGTAAGCGGCACCTGAGGTGCGCGATGCAGGAGGGGTGTTGACTCCCGTCAGCGGGGGCATGATTGCTGAGATCTCGATGCATCACCACCTTCCCCCTTCTGCTGATAAAACTGCTTTCAAGTTCATCCAACAACTAGCTGTGCCCCGCGACCTTCGTCCGCGTGAAATTGTTTAAAAAAATATTACTTCTCTATTTGAATCGGATTTTGTTAACAATTTAACGGGTTTTAATTTTTGCACGGAACCCTAATCCTTTTCTACAATAAAAGTAGCTTTATTTACTCCTTATAACATTATCTATGAGCCAGTAAAAGCTGTTTCAGAGATTAGCCGGAACAAACAGACAGACAGACAAAAATTTAAAACTACCTATGTTGTATTTGTTGTACCGTATACCTACGCCAACACTTCAATTTTATTTATTGGTAAAGATTGGATTAAAGCTGACCTGGCTTTACTCACGAACTGTTAGCGAATAGGCTGCTGTTTTCACCGTATTTTGGAAGAAACTGTTCACTGAAACATGTGCAGTGTGCTTGATAAAATGTTATCTGTCGTATTCCTAAAACGACGCATTAATGAAACTATTTAATGTTTATTATGAGGTGATAACTTATGACCACAGCTGGACTCAACCAGAACTTGCCAATTCTTATTACAAAGTAAAAAAAAACCGATACATTATACTTGATAAGAAAAAACCGACAAAACGGAACTATCAACCCTAATAAAGTAAATACAGGTCTTGTTATCAGTTAGTTAGGTATAAACACTAGGTCTATGAAACGATGGTTCAGATATGGTTATTTATATCATTACGTTTAACTACTAACTTAACTTTGATCAGTACCTCCCTGGATAGTACGAAAATTAACCACAATAACAATGATTACTTCGATCTTTTTCGCAGAATAAAAACTAAATATTTTGCATAAAATTGTATGTCTTCAAATGTTTGATTCTTGGGAATGCATACTGCACGTGACCTTTTCTGAAGAACGTCAAATAAGACAAATAAGCCATTCAAGTAATCATTGTTATTGTGGTTAATTTTAAGCAGGAAACGCAATAATAACAAGCATGACATAAACCGAAACCTATACTATATTAAATATTTATGCCATGAATTTCTGCAAAGTAACGCCTTGTTTTATAACCTATGCCCGTGCCAGACTGTTTTAAACAATCCCTCCACAAACCTCCACATCGGTCTCTACCGGCAGTTTACAACAGTGCGTAACAGTGCGTGTTGTTGTAAACCGCCGATGGAGACCGATGTAGAGGTGTGTGGAGGGCTTGTTTACAATAGTCTGGCACGGGCACAATGCGTGCTGTCGTAAACCTCGGTGGAGACCGATGTGGAGGTGTGTGGAGGGCTTGTTTACAACAGTCTGGCCCACGCTTTATTCGAAATCAGGTCACATCCACCGACTCACACAGCGTGTTGGATTATGGACCACTCAAAGAAGAGGCCTGTGGCTGTGCCTCATCCCAGCTATGGGAACAAGATTGACAAATGAAGTCCTTGCGAAGAGTGTAGGGCAGAAATCTTAGAACAAAATCTGAGATAAAAATGGGTGTGTTGCACTGAAGCTCTTACTGCGCTATAGAACATAAAAATGATGAACTATGACGTCACACATGTACCTATCTAATCTTTTATTTATATAACATGTAAATGATGCGTGGCGGCGAACAAGGCATGTATAGTAAACATGATCGAGTTATAGTGAACTTAACTTATTATTAATAGTTGGTTTAGAAATGGAAATGAAACTTCGTTGATTAGTTTGTATAAAAAAGTAGCGGGTCGATGGCATTTTAAGGAGTTTTCTTTCTTTTTAACCGACTTCTAAAAAGGAAGAGGCTCCGTGTTTGTGGTCAAATTAAATTAGCTAGCGACACTTCACAGATGTCCATGCTGTCCATGTCCAAACATGATAAAATACCTCGCCGTCGGCATAGATGTCAATTCCGCTTCGAGTGCAATGACAAACTTCACGCACTTGCATCAAATGAACGAAACTTTAAATTCAGACAATATGTATTTCATTAATAATATTGCAATAAAATTAAACACATTTACTCTTCCTACTCGGGCTCTCCAGTCTTGAATATTTTCAGGGATATTAACGGGATATTACATGAGATCTATTTTTATTTTTAAATGAACTTTCCTGTTGGAAACCCCCTGTATGCAAAATGATTACTTTCCTCGTTTTCTATTGATTTTCCTTCTTCACTGTATTAATACAGCTTCTATTTAAATATGTAGAAGGTTAAAAGATGGCGAGTATATTTTTTGGTTTAGGAATATTTGTCTTGCTAGATTATAACTTTTGACAGGTCTAACTTTAAGCTATTACTAAACTAAAGAATAAAAATCATATCTTAAATAATTACATTGACTTGTTTAAAGATACGGATGTTATAGTTGTCGAGGAGAGACGAACGCTTGATTGGTACCATCAATCAAGTCCTGGAGGCTCTTTAATTGCTCCACGAAAAATACTAAATTGATGATCCAGATGAATTTAAACAGCATTTTCCTGCTTCAAACCAAACAAATAAAGAACTTCTTTGTATGATTTTTAATATCCCCGTTTTTAACACCGCTTTATTTTTTATTCCCAGTATTCACCGCCCTGCACACAACGTACATCGACAACGTGATCCTAGCTTACAACCCCGACTTGCACCGGGATGAAGCCACCAATGACAGCAACGTTAAGGTCACCTACTCTACCAAGGCGTCACCAATCTCGCTGGGAAGCAATGGTGAGTTCATTTATACTGATTATTACGGTTTCTGAAAGAATATGTTGATAATCTTGAAAGAACAAAGTGAAAGAAAAAACGAGTCGACGCAACACGTGTTTTTCTCCATTCTCCCCTGTCAGCCGTCACGCAATCATTTACACCTTTGTCTTTCATATCATCCCTCATACAATCATCAATATAAAAAGCTTGATCTATAAGTCCGCAATAGCCAACACGAGGTACTCCATACTCGTATACTGTATCGTATGCTAAATTGTAAATTGAGAGACTACCACATTGATCTAGTTTTTACTATGTGGCTAAGGGGTACTGGAACCATATCAACCGATTCATGAGGGCAGTGTTACTGTTTATTCTTAGTCTAGCGTCGAATTCTTCGGTTATCCAAAGACTATTAACCGTGTAATGTAGTGTTGTGTGTGTTGCCTTTTCACCTGCATCTCAATATTCAGGATTGTTCGCAATAAATTCACAGCAGTGACGTTGTTTTCTATTTCAGTGCGCATGTCCAGCACGGCAGAGGTGGAGGCCGACAACGAGGCGGACGCTCGCAAGTGCGAGGCCATCCTGCCTGGGATTAAGATCCTGTGGGCCGTGCTCGAGGATTACGTTAAAAAAGGTAATATTATTTTATACAATACCGCAGTGTGCCTAGTGTCGTAGGGTGCTCTGCTTACATAAAGAAGCAGGTTTTCGGTACGGGCGGGTCGGTACCGATCGGTGCAGCTATTATTGTTATCTTATGCGCTCACTTATAAAGACACAGGTTTAAACTTGTCGGTGCCGACTACCTGAAACGAGTCATACGGGTGGAGGACATGTTCAATACGGACAAATTTACCTGTTTCTGTAATTATGCAAGTTAACCCTGCACCGATCGGTACCGACCCGCATAGATTTGTCTGTACCGGAAACCTGATTCTTTATGTAAGCATAAAGGAAGGATAAAGGTGAAGTTAATGGAATTTGGTCCTTTTGCTATATGTTTTTTCATTTCCTCATATGTAGTTTCGATTCGAAATGTTTACATCTTATTTTACTTTACTACGTTAACATAGTTCGAACATGAGCACGTTCCATTGATAGAACGAAAACTACAAATGCTGATCGATTCTTCGTATCAGATTTACCTTATTTCTCGAATGTAGTGAAGTTTAAATTGAAAAAGACACTTACGATCTAACCTAACCACTATCTTTCTCCCCAGGTCGCGTTCAACAACTAGGCGTCGCCGACGTAGGTGGTGGGTGCCTTCGGAAGCTCCACGCATGGGCCCGAGTACGACCCTCCATCGCACAGATCAACCTCGCCTCCTGCTGTGTAGTACCACCATCCCTGCACGCTTTCTGTCGTGCCAATGACGTGCAGCTCCTCACACACGCCGACCCACCCGGTAATATACGAATGTTTATTGACTTTCTAAGGCTTTTGACACTGTATGTACCTCTCTTGATCATTAAACAGCAACTTATTGACATTAGTGGCCTGCTTCTTGGTACTCTTAGGCGTTATTAAACAAAGTGGTCTCAGGCTGTAAAAGTTTCCTATGGGTAGTATCCTTGGACCTACCCTGTTTTTATAAATTACTTAAGTAAATTATGAATAAAATACTCTAAAATGAAATTGCCCTAGATGACACCGGAATACTGGTTGCACCTAATAAAAGCTCGCTGCTAATATTTGACACGAAGTAAAGCGTGTCTTTTATTTACTCTAAAAATCAACAAAACTAACTTGAATAACGTCTTCTTTACAGATCTACTTTCAATAGCCGCAGTAAAAACTCTGACAGATGCGGGCGTCGGCTGCGACAACCTAGAATGGTGCGCTCGCTACCAGGTGCACATCAAGTGTAGGGGCGTGCTCGCTTTGAAAGGGTACGTCTGTAAGGGCACACTCGGGAACAAAAAAACAGAGAAGATTGAAAAGATAATCGAGAAGATCGAGAACTTAGCTTGAAGAATGGTTGTTAATAGTAAGGTATTTACTTAATGTTGCGACACTGTTGCGCTACAGTCGTGACACAGGCTACCCAAACTATTTCATTGCATCTAATCCATAGGTTGCATTGCTATTTGCTGCCAATACCTCGGAATATACTCGGTTTCTATAGACATACGTCACAGAGAATAACGATGGAATTAAAAAAAATAATGCAAATAACAGACAGAAGAATAAGGAGCGAGATTTCAAAATTATAGACAAACTTTTCAATTCCAAATATGATTGGCCTACAACTAATTTAAAGCACTATTCGCTTCTTTCATCAAACTATTAATTATTTGATGGTGGAAGTTCAAAAACCAGTCAGTATTGTGACTTGCATCCACTTAACTTCGATAAGAAAGTGATACTACAATATTAGTACACACAGCGACATATTATCAACCTATACCTAACCAGTATAATCTGACCTCGCTTTGTATGAGCATCCCGTACGATGAGTGATCAATTTAATTTGGTTTTGCATAGCTTGATTGGTCGTCGTGCGTAATAAATAATCTAGCCGCAACTAAAATCCTTTCAGAGATTCCAAATTAAAAAAAAAAAACGTACGAATTGATAATCTCCTTCTTTTGGAAGTCAAAGCAAAGTAATCTATAATCGCGTTGCTATAAAACTGTTATTGGGATGCTACCACTGACAAGTCTTTTCAAAATCACAGTCATCTTTATTTCAGCCGTTTTAGGGCTGCTTTTGGCTTGCTGTTGTCAGTGAAAAATTAACTATGTCCACCCGAACTTGATATGAAATCTTTGTTACAAAATTCCTACAAAATACAAGTATTATGCTAAATTATCAGAGCTAGCTTATAATGTTATGAACCGTTGATTACCAGTGCATTTTAGATACATAGACTTATCATGTGAATAGCGTAAATTGTGATATAGTACGATATACTATGTAAACATACCGCTGTATGTACTTAGATTGATACTTAATGTTTCTTAGACATTGATGATAATTTCTGACTAGAGATGAAACGTATAGGAGTTTGGTCGGATATCGGATATTCGGCGAGATTCGAAGCCGGATGGCCGAATATCTGGCTACCGGATATTCGGCCCTTTAATGATGATGATGATTTACCACTTGTTAATTTTGAGTTCCAAATTATTATTATTTATAAATTTTTTGACAAGTGTTTATTATCAGTCATAACATTTTACATTTTTATATATAAATACATGGTGATTTAGGAGCTTTTGCGGGATGATTTTTCTTGTCTTAATGAGAAATTATTGGATTTATTTTAAAATTTGGGATCCGGCAGGATAGTGGGTTACTATCCAGTATCCGGCCGGATAGATCGAATATCCGTTTCATCTCTATTTCTGACACTATTTTGGAAGTTACAATCGGGAAACAATCGAATTATGATTAAACGAATATTTATTATTGTTTGCGAGGTGATATCGATGTTTTCCTTATTGTCAGCGTCTATGAAAATATTTTAATTATAGTTGGTGCACAAGCTAGGTTTTGTGGTTTTTTTTTTTAATAAAACGTACGATTAGTTTTAATATAACAAATAGTTGTCAACTTGTCCTTAATCATATGGACACATTAATGGAATAAATATTTAATGCCCGGTTGTTGACAATATGCTCGCCCCCTATTACATGGGACTTAAACATAACTGGCGAAATGTGGGTGTACTATTAGGTACACCTCTGCACGTCCCTTCGGGGACAAATAGGCGTGATGTTATGTTATGAACATTTATTTTAATTCAAGAAAATCCCATTCGGCTCGTAAAAACGAGTAAGTCTGTACCAAGGAAATGAGCAAATATTTTCTATACTAAATACGCCTTCTGTATTTCAAAAAAATAAAAAAATGCCTATTTTTTCTTTATTTATACTTCCATAGGGGCACCTCTTTTGCTTACGGCATGCGGCAGCAGCATTATCGACAGTGTTAGAAAACTGAAAAATGCTTACAAGTATAAATGTGAGACCATTTTGAAAGAAATTAGGAAAATTGAGTTTATTCGGCACAAAAATACCACCTCCATTTTCTTTCTTTCTTTCTTTTGTTTTGAACAAGTTGACAACTAATATAGTTAAAAAGTTACCTTATAAAATTGTTGTTTTATTACAATTAAACGGTACTTTGCACAGTTGTGATAAGTGTTTATGTAAGACTGAATTGTATATGCAAGAAAAGTGTTATGCCTGCCCCATCTCCCTTTTAAGGGAGACTCCCACGCGGGCTCAGTGCGGATTGGTAGATGTAATGCACAGCGCCTGCCAATTTAATTCTAGCAACATTTACTGAAAACACATTATTTCCTACAAGTAAAGACAAAAACGTTTTGCATTTATGTATAACCCAATGGGAAGGCTGGTCAAAGCCGATTGTAGATGACGCGTCCATAGCTTAGACCCAATCTGACCAATGAGGTCATACTATTTTGAAATGTAAAATGACATTGATAGATTTTCAACCAATGACGATGTTTGATTCAAGCGATGCTAGCGCTATTAGTTCCACAGTTGCCATCCCCATTACGATGAAACCTGAAGAGGGTGACTGGGAATAATGTTTATAAGTTCCATTGGTGCTACCAAACTTTTCTTGCATATAAAACAGTCTTATTATAATAATACATAGTATTTTCAAGCAGTTAACCATAGTTTTTACTTTAATGTTACTTAAATATACGGACAAGAGCAAAATGATTGTATGAAGTCAGAAAATTATTAAGTTGCACGTTCGGATTTGAAATCTCAATTATTTATTTGGAAAAATTAAAAATCGAGGCCATTTATAAACTTCTAGCTCTAAGGTTACAACATTCCTAAAATGCGATTCTATATTTAAATGCGCAAATGTCCCAAGAAGGTTGCAACACATTGACGCGATGGCGGGAAACGCACATTTTGGTAATTCATTTACTTACAATCATGTCAATGTTACACACAAAAAATATTTCATGTAAATAAAATATACACAAATGAATTAACCTTTAATAATACTTCAGTCATAGGTGCCTCATACTTAAATTAAGATGTTATATGTGACTTAAAAAAAAGCTTAAAGAAAAAAAAGTGTAAAAATGTTTATAAATACATTCAAAAGTGTATAATGTAAGATGAAACCCGAATTGTTTTAAAATTAAAGTATTTATTGAATATTTTGGCCTTTGGTTTATTATTATTTTATCCCATGTCACGATAACCTACCAGATACATAAACGTAGCCTTTTGGAGTTTCTGCCTACAAATTATACTCTATCTGATTTCTCGTAACCTACCAAGTACCCAGTCTTACCAAGGGGCTGCATCCGGTTAGACTAGAAGCCGACCCCAACATAGTTGGGAAAAGGCTAGGCAGATGATGATTTCTCGTAACCTAGACTGCCTAAAAATCTTCACACGTAAATAAGAGAACTACCATACCATCTCATTAACGTCACATGCAAGCAAGATACTTCTGCATATCAATAGGAAATACGAAAACTACCTAGAGACAATAGCGAGAACAGGCAGGATTTGTCAAGGGCAGAGGTTGATCGAGAAGAGTAGAAAGTTCAATGTAAAGTCGAGGACTTTAATTGATAAGCCACGAATATTACCGACTAAACCCGATTTGTATTACACCGCTACAATACGAATAGTGGCAAGTGGCTCATCAATTAAAGTCCTCGACTGTACCTATGGCGATCTGCTTCATTGACTACGCCAAGGCTTTCGATTGTATGCTGCTGGAAGAATTTGTTTAGTGTGACTGTGATGAGAGAGATGGGGATTCCGTAGTATTTAACAGATCTAAGTACAGATTTTGTACCTCGATGGGAAGTTAAAAATAAAATTAGAGAACTCTGAGTCAGGTCATTGTCGAACCAATCGTAGAGTCCGGCAGGGATGCATTATTTGGCCACAGTTTTTCAATGCAACACTACTACTTATAAGTAATTTTGATAGTAGTCAAATTACCTATCAAACACACACTTGCAACATTGTTCGTAAAGCAATTGCTAGCAAGAATATAACGGTAGGCGTTAGTTATCACAAGGCTGGAATTTGGTGTTTTTATAATTAATGTACTTAGGTCAGTACCTAAGCACATTAATTATCAAACACGATAAACAGTTGTTAAACAGTTGTTGGATAAACAGTTTTAGGTCCCACTGGACCTAAAACTGTTTGAGGACCTTGAAATCTTTCTTAACCCAATCTATCCAACCCTTTTCTCTCCTTGAATTCAGGTGCGTTATCGATGAGATTCCTCACCACACACGTGTATGCCATTACCAAGTTCATTATTATGTAATTTTTAATTTTTAATATAATCTGTGATATAGGTAAGTAACTTGAGCTAATCTGACGAAACAGAAAGCGGATGCAATTTAGTTGTGGAATTGACGGTCAAACCATTGTTTCGGTTACTGTCCTACTCTTTAAGCTGTGCTCTTTGTTTGGGCCTCTGTTCTGAAGCAACTGTTGTGCTGTCACGGGTGACGTAGAGAGGTAAGACTTGAGAATCGTGCAACTTTCTATACAACTTCATGCATCTGGTTGGTAGCGAGGTCAGGTCCATGCCGATTCCCACGTCCGCGTCAAATGCATTTTTCCTGCAACTATTGGAGTAGAGTTATTGGAAAGAGGAAATAATTATTAAAATGAATGTCATTTATTCGTTTGTCGTAGGTATGTGGGTGTACCTACTATTAGGTACACCTCTGCCTAAACCATCGGGGATAACAGGCGGGATTTTATGTTTGACTGTCGTTTTGACTAAGTGACGTACAGTCTCTTTTGCAGTTGACTAACGTATGGGCTACTGATAGCATGCTGGAATGCTAGCATTCTGAGTTTGGTCACCAGGTCGGGGTTTGTTATTAGGTATTAACATTACACGTGGTGACTCCCGGCCACCGTAGGCGCGCGCCTGTGGACGGTGAGCTATGGGCTAGCTCGCCGTCCGTCCGTCTCAGGACGACAGGCCGTGTCCACGGCGCGTTCGTGTTCCACGCGCGCCTCAAAGAGATGTCAGCAAAAGGGAGAGGTCCGCAAGGGCCGATGCCTGCCGGGGCTGCGGGACTGTTCGAAAGAGATACCGCCATATCGCGTTCCCGGAACACAAAGGGCTAAGAAGGAACATAGGTATTAACATCAGGAATTTTGCAGTAGCAGCCGCAGACGAGTCGACAGTGCTACTTACTACTAAGTAGTGCATGAGTCTGGAGTAGCGCTTGATTCATGGGCCATAGGCTCACCCCCATTCAATGGGGCTTCACTTCTTCTGTCCAACCCTTCGGGGAAAATCGGCGTAGTACTGATATGTTAAAATTGCACTGAGAAGTGAGAAGATTGAAGTTAATTGTTATCATTATATATAACTTTCCCTTCGATTTCGCATCAAGAAAAAGTTCACGTAGAACGAACACATTTTTTGTATGATGTTCCTGTATTTTGAATTAACAGCTGCTTGCGTTTCCCCGAAATACAAAAGTCAGCTGATTACAAAAACTTAATTAAAGGAATTCGACGTTCGTCCTAAGGAATCTTGATAATACTTAAATTATTGCATTCCTTTAGTTAACTTATAACTATTAACCAATACTTTTGGATTAAATTCGTAAAATTTTGCCAGTAATGGATACGCTGACATTTTAAAGATCATGATATGCTGCAATAAGGACTTATTTGGAGTTTTTTTTTTAATATTAATACCGGTAAGTGTCACGATAGGTGGGTAGTCGATAATTGTTATCTCAGAATCAATTTAGTACGGTACTTTGAGTTTCTTAGCTCGTGGCTAAATTATAACAGAAGCTCGGGTCGATCGTTAGATTAAGAGGGCTATCACATTTTTTCTTGTATTTGAGTGTTTTTCTCTATTTATTTATAACACTCCCGAGAGAAATAATTAAACTTTCTCGGGCTTATTTATTTTTTATTTTGTGGCCTTATCTAAACCATAATCACATGCCTCAGATTCTTTTTTGTATTTGTTTGTTTGACTCTTCAAGCACTCAAATACAAGAAAAATTGTGATAGCCCTCTTAAGCCGACGTTACTTAAGTTTGGTCCGTGGATGGGTGACCACCAATGGGTGGTCTCTAACCGAGTTTCCTCCGTGCCTCGGAAAGCACGTTACGCCGTTGGTCCCGGCTGTCATTTGTAGATCTTAATAAAAAAAGAAAATTCGTGAGTTATTTTCTTGACAGTCGTTACTGGTAGTCAGTAGCCCGAAAGTCTGACAACCAGTCTTACTATAAAGGTGTATCGTACTATCCAGTACTAACTGGGTTGTAATGGTCAGATAGGCAGACGCTCCATGTAAAGTACAGGTATTCAACTGCATCTAGTAAGACTGAAAGCCGACCCCAACATGGGAAGGCTAGGCGATGATGACTTTGAGTATCTTAGCATTTGCCTTACGGTATGGTCAGAGAAGGCACAATATTAAGGTCAGCTAGATGACGTTACTCCACCTGTTTGAAATGCTATATATTTATAATATGATTTATACTTAGATTTCTGAGTATGAGTTCCTTGGTTTTCCCATCAATATTTTCCTTGTAGTCCGGAGACTGTATTTGTTCCCGATTGGTACCGTAGCATAGGTACTATCGAGTTCACTGACGGTCGACTTTCAACCTTATTACATAAGGTTTAAGAGTGAAAAGTGGTAGACCGTCACCGTCAGTGAACTCGGGTAATACCTATTACATAGGACTTCAAAAAAAATAACTGTCGAATTGTGGGTGTAGGTACCTACGATAGGTAGGTACTGCTAGTTGCCCCGTCGTCGTTGGTTTCGCGGTCGCAAGAGTGACTGCTGAGCGTGGGGTCTTGGTTTCGATTCCTGGGTCAGGTAAGAAGTGCTATTGGGCTTTTCCTTTAGAAATTTCTCATTAACAGCCCGAAGTTTGAAAGTTGGCGGTGTGGTACCCCCGTGTCACGGAAAGGACGCTAAGCCCCCACGCCTGATCTCTCTCCAGTCGTATCGGATTGCCGTCCCATCGGATGATCGGGCTATGAGAGTGCACTTGCGGATTGAATATATCATTCTGAACATCCACATAAAAATATTCACCGATAATTTAAAAAAAACAGCCGTGTTCAACAGAACTGCAATACTTACACGGTCAAAATATATGAAACAGCTGATTTAATAAAAAAAATACTGATGAAATACTTCAGAATGACGTACCGAATATGTGGTAACCGTATGTGTGTCGGTATCTCTTTTACCGACGTTCATATCATCACTATCACTATCACTATTACTACATATTATAAAACAAAGTCGCCCGCGTCTGTCTGTCCCTATGTATGCTTAGATCTTTAAAACTGCGCAACGGATTTTGATGCGGTTTTTTTTAATAGATAGAGTGATTCAAGGGGAAGGTTTTAGTATATAATTTGCGGGCGGGCAAAGCCACGGGCATCAGGTAGTCATATAATATTATAAAACAAAGTCCTCCGCCGCGTCTGTCTGTCTGTCTGTTCGCGATAAACTCAAAGACTCCTGCTCCTATTTTCATGCTGTATTCACCAATGGATAGAGTGGTTCTCGAGGAAGGTTTTAGTATATACCTAATTTGTAAATTTTTTGTATACATTGCCTAAAATTTAATGATATTTGTTGAAGGTTATAGTATTATGCTATACTTACACTTTATGTTCATCATTTATAATACTATTTATCATCCTTTTATTTGTTTATATTTTTACAGTCAACAAATCGTTGTAATTACGACTCAAACTTAAAAATTGCTGAAATAAAATATCATAAGGTTTCCTGAGAGGTTTCCTGTAACGGGAACCTCGAAGTTGCCCAGGTATTGACCAGCTACCCTGACGCCTGTTCCCGTCTCTCCTACAGTGCTGAACTTCATAACCATCTAAGTGCGACACCTAAAAAAAAAATCCTAGAGTGCGTGCTAGGTAGGTTTTTAATATTTAACTGTATTTTTTATCCCTAATTCTAATCTTTCACTAATTAAATTTTAATTGAACAAGTCTGCTTATCCTTTTATTTAATAGGAGCAAGTAGATTTGTTACAAGGTGTCGGAAAAAAATAAGCCGCCTGGGAGCTTTACTTCTGGTCGCGATAACTGACGTCCACGCGGGCGAAGCCGCGGGCATCAGCTAGTACATTATAAATGTAAAAGTGAGGATTGACCATGGTGGGCACGCCACAATAGTGGCGGTAAGTCCCCTCTTTGAGGAGTGGCTGGAAGGACGCCACGGCGTCCTCACCTTCCGCCTGACGCAGGTCCTCACCGGACACGGTTGTTTCGGGAGGTTCCTGCACCGAATCGGGCGGGAAGAAACGCCCGGGTGTTTCCATTGCGAGGATCGACCGGAGGACACGGTGGAGCATACGGTGGAGGTGTGCCCCGCGTGGGCGGAGCACCGCCGTGTCCTCGAAGCGGCGATTGGCGGCGGCGACCTCTCGCGTCCGGCCCTGGTGCAAGCCATGGTCCGGAGCGAGACGGAATGGGACGCCGTCACCTCCTTCTGCGAAGCAGTAATGCTAGAGAAGGAGGTGGCGGAACGTGAGACGGAGAGAACCTCACAGCGTCCCGGCCGCCGCGGGAGACGCCCCGGGCGTCGGGGGCCACCACGTGGCCCCCGGCCACCGTAGGCGCGGGCTTGTGGACGGTGGGCTATGGGCTAGCTTGCCGTCCGTCCGTCTCATGACGACAGGCCGTGTCGACGGCGCGTTCGTGTTCCACGCGCGCCTCAAAGAGAGTCAGCAAAAAGGAAGGGGTCCGCAAGGACCGATGCCTGCCGGGGTTGCGGGACTGTTCGAAAGAGATACCGTGGCCCCGGAACACAAAGGGCGATGAAGGAACATGGATGGGTTTTAGTCAGTAAAAGTCTGACACTCCCTCCTGCTCCGCCCAGAGCGGGAGAAGTTATTTGATGATTTCCCATCCGAAAAAAAAAAAAAAAAAAAAAAAGGATTGACCATGGTCTATCCGTGCAAAATTTTCTGGGTAAGGTTATAGAATACTTTAGCCCGGTAGGATGTTTCCTTGGGATAACTTCCAGGCTCATATGAAGCCGTGGTCAAAATCAAGTTACCAATAACTTAAAACCTTCAGCCAGTACCAATAACTCAAACAAAACTGCATTATTACGTAAAACAAATATCGGACCACCCCAGGTTTTACCTTTATTTGTCAATTTATATGCACCAGAGTGGTGCTGACGAAATCAAGCGAATAACTATATAATTGTGCATTAAAATAAAAAGGGGTTAACAGGAAACAGGATATTGCCTTCCGTGGCGACCCCACGCTACCGGCGACTGTTATTTTTTTATAAAGTTGGCAACTTGGTAGCATGTCGTAATGTTGTAAGATTCGATAGAATACACAAGTAGGTTTGTCTTTTAAATGGAAAGTGTGTGTGTTGGGCAAATACACCTCATCCACATAAAATGAGCGGAGAAGAGATCCCTAACATTTAAGATATGTGCATAGGTAAGTGGTTCTTAGCTGCCACGGTTCATTTCTCACATATATCTATAATCTCAACATGAATGATGTAACCAATATTTTGTAACAATATTTTGATTTAAAAGAGTGTCCATGGAGTTTCTTGCCCGTTCTTCTCCATAGAGATCTACGCTAGGTAATGAGCAACTACAGTACTGTCTCAAGTTATTATGTCTTGTGACTGGGACTGTAGCTTTGTTTTTTTTTGTATTGTTGACATTCTTATGTGCTGTAATGGTCTAATTGAAATAAATGCTTTGAGTTTGAGTTTAAATATAACATAACTTCACGCCTGTAATTCCCGAAGGGTTAGGCTGAGTTGTACCTAATAGGTCACACACATTTCATTTTTTAAGTTTAAGTCCCATGTAATAGGGCGTGAGCCTAATGCCATAAACCGGGCACATATCTAGACTCCGTGGCTGCTCTGATAGATAGATAGATAAACCGTTTATTTAGTGCACACAAAAGACATAGCACAACACACAGAGTACAATTTATATGATTATAAAAACAAGGTGCCAATATACAAAAAGTATTTACGAAATAAGTATAGTAACACCATGACATACTACAATAACAAGTTACAAGGTGCGGTGTGCGTCTCAAGGTTGCACCAAATGGGAGTCCAGCTCAGCATGTGTCAGGCATGCACCTGACGCTGATATTCTGTTGGATCCCTGTTGTGACATACGGACGTCGAGCAGACGAGATAAATTGGTGTTGAGACAAAGTGTTATTCATGCGCGGAGTGAAATTATGTACTTAAGTATACTTCAATTAAGTGTTTTACAGAAAGTTTTCGTTACGTTACGTACGGTCGAACAAGCTATTTGGTTTACATTTTACAATGTAATTTGTGGGATAAACTGTATACCAAATAGCTTGTTCGACCGTACTTGTTCGTTGATGTGTGTAAAAAAATAATACTAATGTAAAATAATATAAATGAATAATCTTTTAATACTAATATGTAATAATAATAATAAGAATAAACGATTTGGGTAGACTAAATTATGTTTACAATAGATAAATATAGGTCAATATCATGTGAAGGTATTATATACTGATGAATTCCTGACGGAAAAACCCAAAAAAACTTTGCACGGCCTGGGAATCGAACCCAGGATCTCATGCTCAAAAGTTGGGCTTGCGACAACTAGACCAACGAGGTAGTCATAGGAAAGTAAACTGTTAAGTTGTCAGACTTCACTGGCTGGCATTGCGATGTGGCATGAGTAAAGTTCAATAAGCTTTGTTAGTTAGTCATCATTTTACATTACAGTGAAATAAGTAGGTAGAGGTAGGATTAGATTTGAGCAATTTTAAACCTATTCGAGATGTTTCTAAAGCTTTTTTCCCTAAATCAGCGTCTTTGTAAGTAATGTAAACCAATAAGGCCAGATTTATTATGTCTGCGATCGAGATTTATTTTGACTCATTTTTACAAAAGTATTTTTATTTATCGCTGTACCTCACTAGTTTGGTCTGCATCAGTACCTGAAACTTTTGCATTGGATAGAATACGTTTTTAGATTATGGAAATTAGAATAAGGTTTATTATTTTATTAAGTTATTTCAGACCGGAGTCCATAGGGTTAGTAACAATTTTACTAAAGTTTTAGTGTTAGTAGGTTACAGACACAGATGAAAATGTACAATTAAAATGCAGCGTGGAGCCGCATTTACCTCCGCAACATCGGGGAATCCCACCGAACTGCGAATACTGTTGGTGCTGCCGCGAACACGAGTCATTAGGTCGGTCAGTTATAGGTACCTGTTCCCAAACCACTGCAACTCCTGAAATTCAGAATCAACTGTGTCGACCACGTTTACGACGTTAACCTAGAGAAACCATTTGACTGTCTTGGATCCCGCAACGAAATTAATCAGAAAATAATAGCGGATGAGTTAGTAGTACTAGTGGTACAGACGTCAGCACATCAAACTACCGGAAACTGTCACATTTTCCCAATCAACCTTGAACCTAATGCTTTAGCGATAAAGTTGAAAATCTATTAGGGAAATTTGACATGTTTGTATGTGCCATATAAGTTTTTTAATCATATAAGTCTGTATAATTTAACAAACTGCTCTAAAATTATTACGAAAGCCTTCATCAAGAATGTTCAACAAAACTGTTACGACATCGCACTTAAAACCGTTTGCTCAAACTTGGACAGCGTGGAGTTTGAACAGACACTTTTCCAGCAACCCATACTAGCAAACGACATGTGGCCAATCATACGTCTTGTGTTACGAAGATTACGACAACCAGCTGATTGACACTGTCTCGATGAAATCTGAAGCAATATTGAGAAATGCTAGTAATTTAACAAGCATGCTCTGTGGTTGAGTTTGGTTGTTAGGTAACCGAATTACCAAACATGTGTGCGTTACACAATCGTAGACAATATGGAAAGTGGCGGGAAATTGCGCAGAGACAATTTCGGCGAGATCTGCGCAAGCATCGACTCGAGTCGGGTAGTGGTTACAGAAAAGGTTACAGTTAGGTTTTATTTATTGCTAATAAAAGTGTTTTCAGCCTTTAGAGCCACAACCGCCTACTTCTTCTTTGTCTATAAACTTCGGACGTCGTTGTGGTGGCTAGTCGGTAATGTATTTCGACGAGAGACCCGATGCGGTGCCGTTTATTCCTCTCTGTATGCTACTTCCCACTACAGTCTACACTATTTGAAAATCCAAACCTTTCCGATTTACTTACTTCTTTCTTATTTAATAGTTTGCTTTGAAGTTATTGTTAGCCAGTCATTTTGCTGGGGAGTTTTTTCTGTCCTCATCAGGAAGTGGCGAAAAACGGACTTTTTTTTTACAAAAGGCTCGACAGATCTGCCTCTTTGGGGTTTGATTTGAAATTACGTAGCGTTTTTGGGAATGTTTCGACATCAACATTTAAATCTTCCTCAAAATGTACGTACCCAAGTAGCCGTTGCTAACAATCGAATATTGTTATTAGGAAAAATGTTCTCGTACATAAATGACTCTATTACATATTTCTTAGAAGACGAGACGTGCAGAATGTCGTATACACATAAAGATGCAGAATATGGCCACGTTCGACTCTTTTGACCTGCGCCAAAATATCAATACACATTTCAAACAAATCGTTAACATGCACATACATTACTTAGGTACTGATATTGTGGTTCGGAATAAAATGCTTTACATACAAGTAGCAAGTCTTGTCAGAAATATTTATCATCCACAGTCAAAATCGAGCCCTTTTTTTTAAACCAAAATAAAAAGTAAATTTCCTCGTAACGAATATCACTAAAGCTAATACAAGACATATTGCCGGTTTTTTATCGAGTAAATTGAACTTTAAGTGTAACTTAACATTGAAGCTACACCTTTTCTTGCTCCCTCTACATGCATCCTTGTAGTAAATTTAGAAGATATATTTAAAAACGTCTAAAAATGAATTTAAAATAATAAATTATTTCTTTAGTACAAGATATGGCAAGAAAGGAGGTGTCTGAAAGAAGAAGACATGCTGCGCCGACCCCAAATGAATTGGGATAAGGGTAGGAGAATGATCAAATTATTTTTTAGTACAAAAATGTTCAGATGTGGCCTTAATAGTAGGCATTTTCTACCAGTTATACCGTAATGCGGAGACAATTAGTGGCTAAGGAATATCTACTTCTACACTAATCTATATCTACATATATCTATATTTATCATCTATTTAAAATATTATTATTATTTTATATATTATATTATTTTTATAAAGAGGAAAGTAAGTCATTTGTATTTTTGTATGTAAAGAATAAACTTAAAAAATACTGGACCGATTTCAAAAATTTTTTTTTCTATTACAAAACTACATCTTTACCGTGTAACATAGGCTATAAATTATATTGAAATCATGCAAATTAGCCGAGCTATCACAATTTTCGCGGACGAAGTCACGGGCGATGTGCTAGTCTCTAATAAAGAAATTAGTATATTTTTATTGACCACGGAAAGCCCTCGCCTGCTATCGCTACACAATCTCGCATTAGACGCCAAGTTCAGTGCGCGTGAGTCGCCAGCGTGAAATTGTCACACTCTTACTTTCTCGATGGCACGATAGCACAAGACCGTCCTTCCTTTCGCTTTAATTACGACAAATCATCATTACGGGGAGGTCCCTGAACTGTCATGATGATTAAATGGTGAATAGTTCTAGATCTAGAGCTATATCGTTGCGTGTACAGACGCCAGCACATCAACCTACTTCAATCTGTCAAATTTCTTTGATAGATTTTCAAATTTATCGCTAAAGCATTAAGTTCAAGGTTGATTGGGAAAATTGGAGTTTCGGGTAGGTTGGTGTTCTGACGTCTATATGTTAGTGGAAAAAGATGAACTACTTCGGTGGTCTTGTGATTGCAACCGCTACTGCTTACCATGACGTGTTGACTTCAGTCCCTAATGAAGTCAACACGTCAAGGTAACGCGTCACGCGCAATTGCTACTGAGAAATTTTAAATGGAAAACCCGATAACATTTGCCCAAACTAGGAAAGTGTTATTGGGTTTTTTAACATAACTTTTGTACTGTACTCTACTGTAGGTAATACCGGTATACCTGCCTCACCCTTCGGGGAATACCTTTAGGCGTGATGTTACGTTTTAAGTTTACAGATTTATATAAATACATTAATCAAGAATGGTTCTTCTTCACCCAAACAAAAAGGTATCTACTAAATAAAAGATTCAACTGAACATCCCAGTTATATTGTAGTTTGGAAGACGTAGAAATAGGCAAAAAATTGCTACGAAAACTGCTACGCCGCTACGAAAATCTACGATAATCTAGGTTCTCTTATCTATAAGTAATACACTTGCTTGCTAATTATTGTGTCTGATTTTGGTATTATTACTAACATAATATCCCTTGTAATGTGGACTAGCGTAATACCCTGGTTTGCCTTCTGTTTGTGAGGTCACAGTAACGTGCTACGAGACTGCTACGGCGTAGTAATTCTTCTTTTGCATCCTGCTAGAACAAGTTCGCAATATTAAACGGGTATTACTGTGTCCTTGATAGATACCAGCTTTTTTATCATTAGGAATTATCACATTATTTCCATGTTATTTGCTGCACTGACCTGATTGAGCTTGATTGATACAAATTGCATTTTTGTCGGAGTATCGTAAAGCAACAAATTGCTTACTTAATAATATTTTCTGACAGCTGATAGATAATAATCAATAGGATTCCGTTCATCACATCTGGAAAGTCTAATCGTCTATAGATTTTTAAGCACTATAAAAAAAAAAAAAAACTGCCATAAATCTTACTCGCAGAATTTCAAAAACAATACTGCTGTCTAGCTCAGTATAATTTACGACTGTGGGTATTCTCAGCAGCTGGCCATATTACAGTCCAGTTATAGGTGGCAACAATTTTATATGTCACATAGACAGCTGGTGAAATAGCCGAACTATAGGAGTATAGATAGGAAGTCTATATATACTCGTATGTAGGTACTCCACTAGGTATATCTATTGAGATAGTTGTCAAACTACTTCGATACATAGGTGGTTGTGATTTGGATAATAGCTTAATCATTAAGGTATCGATGTTAAAATTATGAACGCGAAACAGAGTATGTATGTTTGCTCGTTTGCCTCGTTTTTAAAGAGAAGCTTTCAGAGTAGGATTGATGAAGACATTTTAGATTGATGCTTTCAGTGGAGTAGGCAGGAAATAAAACGTTGGCATGAGAAATTATGGTCTGACTTTAACTTTTGGAAATGCTACACCAAATCCATAAATTTGGTGTAGCATTTCGAAAAGTAAAAGTCAAAAGTCTGACAACCAGTCTTACGAAGGGGTATCGTATTACCCAGTACAAACTGGATTGTGGAGATCAGATAGGCTGTCGCTCCGTGTAAAATACGGGTATTCAGCTGCATCCGGTTAGACTGGAAGCCGACCCCAACATAGTTGGGAAAAGGCTAGGCAGATGATGGTGTAGCATTTCCAAACTGACCATAGGAACACCAGTGCTCATTAAAACAATATCATGTAGTTCTTAATTCTACTTGGATGCCATTTTTATGCAAGTGAAACCGCGGACAAAAACTAGTAAAATAAATAAGCTATAACTGTCTTACAATAATTCATTGATCTGAAATCGGAATGTGATCTATTGAATTTCAAATACGGGCATTTATGTTTTGCTTTTAAAAATTAGGCACACGATTAACATTACTTAACTTTGTCACTGACAGTTCTAAAGATTCAATTATGAACGTTAATCTTACGATTAGTATATGATATAGGATATTTTTTATCCCAGCTGTCCGTTCCTATGGGATACTTTTCGATATCCAGCCTTGGTAAAAGCCAGATATAAACCACTTCAAACTAAACTGAGAAAACTATCTTGGAAATCTTGGATTCGATTCCCAGGCCAGGGAAAGTGTTACTCTGGGTTTTCCATCAGGGATTTCTCAGTAGCACCTTTGGCCTGAATAGACTTGCCCCCAATTACCTACATGGGACTTGAAGATAGCTGGCGAGATGTGAGTGTAGAATAGGCACAAAAAAACTGCCTAACCCCATGGATAAAATCAGACGTGATTTGTAATAATAATAAAAAAAAAAAAAAAAAAAAAAATATTATAAAAATACAAGGTAAACGTTTATAGTTTTTCTTAAATCTATGTCAAGTTCACCCATGCTTTGAGCCTGAACTAGGTAATCCTGTGTTTCAGGCGATTATGTATGTTTTATAAACTTATTTAAATTTATTAATTTATAAATTATCATCATCATATCAGCCTGGAATACGATAGTTTAAGACTAAACGTCGACAGACTGAACACCGACAAGACTTTAATTCGACGGGACTCTTCGCCGACAGGACACTTTGACGACAGGACTCTTCGCCGACAGGGCTCATCAGCGACGCAACTTATCTCCGATCGATAAAAATGAATCGCTGAATGTGTTGCTAAGCGCAAATCTCGAGAGCAGCTGAACCGATTCCGTTAATTCTTTTTTTATAATATTGCTGGAAGTACGAGGATGGTTCTTACGGAGAGAAAAATTTAAAAAAAAAAAAACCCATACAAAAGATTCGTAAAAATATTTAAAAGTCATAAGAATCGACTGTACGAAGTTCGCCGGGTCAGCTAGTATCATTATGTAAAGATACCCATTAAAATACATAGAAACAAAAATATTACTAACAATAAAATTCAATCATTCAATAAAAAATAATAATTCTAATAACACCTTCTTTTTAATTAAATATTACATTGAGTTTTAGAGAGAAGAGAGAAGAGAGAAGAGAGAAGAGAGGAGCTCGTGGCTAAATAATAATAACCCCTCGTGTCGATCTTTAGGATAAACCGTGCTTGCCTAGGTTGGTCTGTGGATGTGTGACCACCCATTACATACCGAGTTTCCTCCGTGCCTCGGAAAGCACGTTAAGCAGTTGGCCCCGGATGTCAATTGAAGATCTTTGACAGTCGTTACAGGTAGTCAGTGGCCCAAAAAGTTTGACAACCAGTCTTACCAAGGGGTATCGTATTACCCAGTACCAACTGGGTTGTGGAGGTCAGATAGGCAGTCGCTCCATGTAAAATACTGGTATTCAGCTGCATCCGGTTAGACTGGAAGCCGACCCCAACATAGTTGGGAAAAGGCTAGGCAGATGATTACTTTAAGTTTTAAAATTAATAATAAAGGATAAACCTTTTAAAAATGCGATCACATCTCACCCACAGATGGGTTTAGGCCTCTCCTTTTTGCTGCTTTCTGCCACACTTCCCGGTTCTGTGCGTCCCCTAACCAGGTGTTTCCAGCGACTTTGACAAAAACTTTAAATACTTAATAGTAATTTTCTCGCATGACATAACACCGTCTCCAAACACCATAGAGTCGAGCTTTCGTATAATTTCGGAAACAATATGAAGTAGGTACTCGTTGTTATTCTTAGCTGGTGCACCTACATGGGTATTATGTAGGTATGTTGACGTTCACCGAGAACTGCGCGACCATTATGGGTGATTTTCCACTTTCATGATCTTCGAAACATGCGCGCGCATTTTTGTGTACACTTGGAGGGAAAGCTGGCACAGTCTTGAGTACTGAAAGGCTTAAACGATTTAGAAACGATTTTTATTTTTGAAGTGAAGAAAACAAAAGCAATTTTGGTTATGGATTTTTCGATGGTGTTTTAAGAATTTTTGCTCGACTCGCCCAAATTTTAAATAAAGAAAGAGAAAAAGAAAAAGCATTTATTAGCCCGCACAGGACAAAACAAAAATTAAAATGGTTAAATTAACAGTACAACTAATAAAAAAAAAAAAAAAAAAAACATGAAATGAAATTGGTCCTGTACTAAGCCAAAAGGCCCCTATGGTGCTGTAACATTTAAAAAAAAACGTCACAGCGCTGGTATTCTGATTTCTATGAATCTCATGCTCGCCGCTTCAGCTGTTTCAGCCATATCATGGAAATAAGTAAATATGTTTTTACTATTTTCTTCCTATTTTTTTATTATAATTACGTTTACGTAAATCTACTTAGGTATTTAAATGATAAATTATGTTTATTTTGCAAATAGGTTTTCACAAACACTTTTTGACGTCGCCTTTTTTTAAACTGGTCGAGGCTGGTGTTTCGTTCCTGACTACTCTGAGAAAAAAACAGCCGAAACAAACTCATAGGTTATAGTCTCTTTTTAGGTCTAGACGTAATCTTAGTCAGCTCAACATAAGGACTATGCTTATAAATGTCTGAGAAGGTATTTTTAAAAAAGAACCACACAGATTTGAGTGGTTATGTCCAGCCAGTAAAAGCATATTTTGTCAGTTATCGTGTATGTTTCCACTTTCCAGTTGTCACCAGTATGTCGCGTGCCTGTACTGAACAAGGCAGTTGACACAATCAAGATGTTATCTGGGGCGTACACCTCGAGTCGACAGGTTTCACACTCGTCGCCAGTCGCTTGATCATTTACGGTATCATACACATACACTATCATACTATCATAGTAATTTATTGAAGAAGAGTAACGTGGTACAATCATTGACAAAGTTACCCGGACAGGGTAAGTATCACTTCACTTTTTCTTTTAATTGTACATTTCCAACCTCGAGGTCAAGCGTAAACTTTTTAAAACAGATATCATTTGTTTCACGAGTCAACGTAGCAGGAATAATTTCTAAGAATAAATCCAACGAAGTTTTGATCATGTAATCCTGAAACTGCTATACGACCTACCTATTTTCATAACTTAACGACAGTTTTCCTTCATGAGGGATAGATAGAAGTGTGTACTACCACACCTAGATCTATGTTTAGTCCCATGTAGTAGGAGGCAAGCCTGTTACCATCAAGTGGACAAAGATTCAGAGTTCGTGCTGCTACTGAGAATTCGTGATGGAAAAACCCAACAACACTGCCCGACCACATGCCAATACCACTACTTTGTAATAGTGGATTGCTGGTATCTTGAAGAATATTGGCTTTTCGAACAAGAAAGGATGGATTTTAATATATTTTTGCTTCTGAAATCGTATTTTGGTGGAAACTTAAATTGTCCGTGTTGAGTTGTGTTTTCATAGCTTTAATTGTTTATTTATTAAAAACATAGGTTTACATAGACACATTGTTTTGAAAAGTATGTAAGGTAAATTGCTAATAATAGTCTCAAACAATAGGTAATGAGTAGGTAACTATCTACGTTTGCCTAGGAATCGGGAAGGTGAAAAAAAAAAACATAAAAAAAAAAGTTCTATTCTAGTAATAATTAAGTACATGCTGCTCGTTTCTATGACGCAGTTAGTTAGTGATATTCGTGCTTTTGTAAATACCCAAATTCTTAAAATAACTATCAGGGGGAACTATACGTATAATAATAATTTCATAGACATGAAAATATTTTTTGCCAGTCGTAGGTACAGAATGAAGAGTATTTAAAGAATGTTTTAATTATTTATAAAGAGCTTCTGAAAACGCTCGATTATCATAAACTATCTTGACATATAGTTACATAAATAATCAGCCAGTAATGGCCCCACTGCTGGGACACAGGCCTCCTCTCATTCAATTCAATTAATTTATTCTCTCTTCAAAATATTGGTACTTACATAAAAATAAACAATGTTTTTGACAAACTAATATTCCACCATTTGAAGAGACTGGTGCCTGAAGTAGGTTTACCAAGAAGCCTCTCATTGGGAAGTACATGTCGGATTCCTCACGATGTTTCCCTTCACCGTTTTGAGCAGGGGTGACGAAATGACATAACATCACGCCTATAGTCCCTGAAGCGTTAGGCAGAGGTGTACTTAATAGTACACCCAAATTTCACTAGTTATTTTTAAGTCCCATGTAACATGTAAAAGCCGTCAGATGGAAAAACACAATAACACTTTGCGCGACCCTACAAACAACGCGAACCAACACATAGGTCGGGGTTGTTATTACTGCGCCACTATCACTCACGTACTCATAGGTATAATCTTTTTGTATTTTCCTGTTTTAAGTGTTTAGTGTGTGTGCAGTGCTGGTGGCTAAATAATAACAATAGCTCGGGTCGATCTTTACGTTAAGACACGCTTTCCTAGGTTGGTCGTGGATAGGGGATCACCCAATACTTACATACCGAGTTTCCTCCGTGCCTGGGAAAGCACGTTAAGCCGTTGGTAATGGAAGATCTTTGACAGTCGTTAAACAGTCCAAGGCCCGAAAGTCTGACAACCAGTCTTACCAAGGGGTATCGTATTACCCACTGGGTACTAACTGGGTTATGGAGGTCAAGTAAAATACTGGTATTCAGCTGCATCCGGTTAGACTGGAAGCCGACCCCAACATAGTTGGGAAAAGGCTAGGCAGATGGTGATGGTAGTTGTGGTTTTCGTCATATAAGTAAATTAGTTTATAAAAATTAAATAAATGTATGAGATACAACTTTACTATCTAAATATTTATGAAAATGGCTCATAGTAATAAACTAAAATAATTATAACAAAAAAGTACACAAAACAAATAAATAACATGTAACAGCGTAATATTAGACCAACAGACAAAATAAAAACAACAAAAACAAGTACAGTTCGCAACAAAATCAATTACAAGCACGTAACAAAAAGCGCAATAAATAAATAAAGTTATAAATTAAAATACTCCACATGTTACCCGATGACTATTAAAATGCAGTCGTCTTTAGCGCTTAATAAATAACATAAAAAACATGCCGCTATGTAAAACTGTCGTAACTGACGATTTCCTCCTACCTACTAAAATTAACCGATCACTACATCTGGGAAGATCCCATTAAAGCCACGTCTCTTCGGTCCACAAAGATGTAAACATTATGTTGTCCCCCTCTAACCTACTGCCGGACTCGGTGAGCGAGAGGGACATCACGAAAAGATGTATTCTCGCAACTAATCAGACGTGTCCACTGTCCGGTGCGCGTACGCATCCCACGCCGAAATTATCATTCAAAGCCTCCAGTTGCACTTTTCACAATTTTTATTCACCAACTAATTTCACATATTTCCTTATTTTTCATTCAAACCGTTAAACGCGTTAAGCTGCCAAAATTAACACATTTTAAGCTCGTTGTTTTCCAAAATTGTGAAATTGGAGATAAATACTTTTGAAAATACATCTTATTGCAATCGAAGCAAAGCTTAAACTTAAATGACTCGTACCAACTTTACTTACAACTTATTGAAGCAGTATCAATTAAGCTAGGTCTATGTGAGTTTACTTATAGACATGGTGACGTCTCTTTCTAAAGTTTGCCCGTTCGTTCTGTGAGGGAAAGAGCCAAATATGTTTTTTCCTTTGCACTTTCAAGGTTCTTTGCGTTCTCAATCGCTGACTTAACAGGTTTTAAAAGGAGTAACCAACAGTTTGTTAACTGATATTAATAAAAATCAGAGGTTCAAATTATTTGTTAAGCTAACTGTAATTATATTTGTCATCTAAACCTGAAAATATAGAGAAATTTATGTGAAGTTATATAAGTAACCTACTAGATATTCGCTGTTGGTAAGCAAACTTTTTAAAAAACTACCGATCTGTCTATTCTGGATCTTTGATATTAAGCAAAAGCATATTGTTCTCCAGCATGAGTAGTGGTTGGTCCAAGGAAAAAATAAATAAGATACCTTTATGAAGATAAAAAATGTGAAAAAGGTAAATCTTGGTAAGTCCCAGACAAATATTTCCAACATAAGATCAACGATCCAAGAAGGAATTTAAAAGCCATCAGCACAAATGTTTAAAAATGTTGCTTACCCCTGCATTCAGCCGCGGCCCATGTAGAGGTGCGCTTGCGACTCCAGTCGATCGAGCACAGCCGTCAGCGCAGTGCCTCGCCGCGTCTACTCAAAACTATTACGAACTTTTTACACACCACCTCCGAGTACCTTTGCAGACATTCAAATTAAAAAAAAAACCGTGAAAGTGTTAAAGTGCATAGTTCTTTTGTTTCTTTTTTTTTTGCAAATGTGGAAAAGGTATAGTGGCAAGTTGCGGTAAAAGTTCGAATCTTTGGATGTACTGAATTTTCAAGAATATTGTGCTTTTTATTGTTTTTGACCAGTGATGTACATTGATAACTTTATACATTGACGTTATTAAACGATACGTTTGTTACACAAGTTTGTTAATGGTGCGTATTTATTGGTACTATTTGCTGAAGTCTAGATAAATATTTGATGGAAATACTGAAGTATGTCGCACTTATCTAGGTTTATTGTGTGTTTTGTTTTCTTACGTATCTTGTTGCACATTACAGACATTGAACAAGTGCATTTTCAATAAATTTATCACATTTTTAACAATCAAATGTGCGAAAAATATGCAATTATATTTTATGCAGTCATTACTTTATGTAGGAATACAAAGTACAAGTCACATTATTTAGTTCGTAAGTTTAAATACGATAGTAAATAATAAATATACGACTTAAAGTTACCATTAAGAAGTAGAAATGACAAGGTTCTTTTCCATATTAAAATTCACATTATGGTAAGCAAGGATAAGGGATTTTAATATATACGACCCGCATTACCTAATTTGAATATGCATTATTAAAGATACCTACTTTGATTTTATTGTAAAATTTAAAATTTAAGTTTTATTAAATGCAACCAAACTCTCTGGCCACTAAAACATCTAATCTACATAGAATCTAATATTTAAATAATAGGAAGGTAATTACTATTTAGCTGTCACAATTGTCTATAATTGATCAAAAGCAATTGATAATAATAACTGTAAAATTAAAAACATTAAAAAAAGTTACATTATAGAAAACAACTACTTAACTAAAAATATGAAGTCCAAATCAAGCCAAACAGAAAATAAAAGCTTTTTGCTCATTTTTAATTCTGCGACTGTTTGACAGGTCATTGATAAAAAAAAACCAAAAAGATTAAACTGCGACACAAGTCTAGAGACTTCATTCAAGGCCTTACATGCAATACTTACAAGTTAAACCAAGACTTACAAGTAACTGATTTCACATCTTTGTGTTTAAAACCTATGTTTATGCACCTTTTACATAAAATACTTCAACTTAACTTAAATCTGCTTAATTAATATAAACCTTTGTACTGCTTATATTATTTTTAAACAGAATTTTAAATATTGAAAAGTTAAAAACATTAAAGAAGTAGTTCTTTACGTTTAAGCAGTTTGCGGTGAAATTAAGATGTTAGATGAAGTTAGCAGAAAAGCGCGAGATGAAAAATTGGTCTGCAACTTTCCATATTTTTCCAAAAATGTGTTCAGAAACTATAGGTTCTGAAAGCAAAGGAATCATGACTTGGCAAGATGTCACTTCTGCAAATATACACTAAAAATAAATAATATTAATATAGATTATAAATATAGTTAGAGATATCCCCTTAAATGCACATTTTATAACTGATAGGTTGACAATCTCTGCAACTTGTTATGAAAATGTCCTCCAACACAAAAATGATTTCTTTTCTACAACATAACAAAAATAAGTATGAATAGCAATTAAAAAAACTAGCATTTTTGTAAGAAATAAAATTTTAATATCTAAAAATAACTAAAAAGACATCAACGACACGGTTAAATATTTGCAAAAAACAATTTGTATGATCTTGCGACGCCCTGTCTCGACATTGGCTCCGCAAAGTAGTGACATGTCGGCCATTGACGTCCATACACGTCGACGAAGGTGAAAAGGTGATAATCACCATGAAACATTTCTTCGGAAAGAAACCAAGTACCCACAATGTATTTTTCAATTAGATTTTCTTGAGAAGGCAAAAAAAAAATACGCATTTCATGCAAAAAATTTCTTGGTTTTCTTTTGGTCTTGTTCACCATTCAGTATCTGGTGGTTTGGTCGTTGCTAAACTTTTTTATATTAGGTACTTTTATAGATGCTGGAGTAGCTTAATATAAAAATGTCTACGTTAGATCGTTTAAAACACATTTGTTCTCTCCAAAAACTTTTCAAAATACCCGAGGTCCGCTTGCACCACAATTGTGTAACTGCATTTAACGGTAATCGTATTTAAAACATAATTCCGCTTCTGTCGTCTTCAAACAATTGATAAAAACTGAACTATGTTCAAAATTAGTTTAGCTTGAATCATGGTGCAAGCAAGCCTGTTTGCAAAAGAACTTTATACAATTGACTTATCCAGAATTACTCAGTACCGTTATATCGAAGCTGTGATACTTACCGATATCAAAATTGATATCAATTCAGTAGCCCACCAGGATCTACATAAAACACGCCGCCTGCAATACACCTCGCCATTACAAGATATTATTATGATTTACGAACAATATGCGTGGGACCTCTATCTGATCGCACAATTAGTTAGCATCGAATATTCTACAACCCAGTTATTTATAATACAAGTTAAGTTACTGCTAGTTCTTGTACAATGTTAATTTGTTATTAAGTAGCGCAAGATCGGTATAAACAAGATTATTAGAATTGTAGAAACGGCAGTGTTAAAAAGGCATCTTTGATTGTTAAGAGATTACAGCTATTTACTACACAATTCTTAAAGGTTAATCTTGATATAGATAGGTAATAAATAAGAGAAAAGATTTTCGGCTTAGTATGCTTTATGTAGAATAGATGGATGGGACTAGACAAAACTATAGAGATGAGTAGAAAAACAAATGCTCCTATCTCCTTGTCTGTCCTGTCTCTTAAGATACAGGATACCCTAGTTTTAGAGACAGAGTTTAATCTATTGTGTACAGATTTTTGAAGCATCTAAATGTTTAATGTAATTGTAAACTGAAGTACGTGTTTTTTTTAAATAAAGATATTTATTTATTATCCTAGGAGCAAGTTAGCAGAAGTATCTCATCGTCAAAATAGTATCACTGTAATAGTAACACAGAAAATTCGCTTCTTATGGTAATATGTCCGCGTCGTAACTGTTAGCTAAATACCTCATTAAAAAGGAAAAAATGCATTTAAACTACAGAGATGAGTAGAAAAACAAATGCTACTATCTCCTTAACTAAAGTAGCATAGGAGCAAGTTAGCAGAAGAAGTATCTCATCGTCAAAATCAGTAACACAGAAAATTCGCTTCTAATGGTAATATGTCCGCGTCGTAACTGTTAGCTAAAAACCTCATTAAAAAAGGAAAAAATGCATTTCAACTACAGAGATGAGAAGAAAAACAAATGCTACTATCTCCTTAACTAAAGTAGCATAGGAGCATGTTGGCAGAAGAAGTATCTCATCGTCAAAATCAGCTACACAGAAAATTCGTTTCTAATGGTAATATGTTCGCGTCGTACCTAGCTGTTAGCTAAATACCTCATTAAAAAAGGAAAAATGCATTTAATACCACACTGGACGTGGTTTTAGTCAGTAAAAAGTACAAGTAAGTCTGACACTCCCTCCTGCTCCACATGCTTTACAGGCTGTTATTAAAGAAATAGAAAAACACACCTGAAATAGAATTACTCGTAGTTTTGAGATTCTGACGATATTTAAGAGGATGTTATTTGCCTTCGTCTAATACCACGTCTCTCTATTGTGTAGTATGTCTAAGAAATAGTGAAATAATTTTCAAAAGCAAAGTTACTACGCTTTAAAACCAAATATGTTGGTTTTTCTTACTCTCAGTCAAGTATTAGCTTTGAAGGACAGAGCCGCTTGATAAATGACTATTTCGATGTCAAATTGAGTTTTACTTTAATCACCATTCACCAAGCCGAAGGTACTGGCCACTAATTAAGTTTTTACACCGATGTCACTATATTTTTTTCTGTCAGTGACTGAGTTGTAAGCGGTAACTGACCATTCGCCTCTCGGTATGTCTATAAAAATATCTTGCACTATTATTATGTAGCTGTGGTATTTGTTTAATAGTTTTCTACACACCTTACGGTTTGGAGTAAATGACATTTCAAGTGTGTAATTAAGAGTGAGCTTGCTAGTGACTTTTATTGGGCGACATTTTTTTTTTGTTGGTGCCCCGAAAATAATTAAAATTATGGGGTGTGTGTGCAAAAATGTCAACTGAATACCTGGCAATCATTATTTATTTTAGACTAGGTACAACTACAGCTAGAAAACATATAAAATATGAATTTGAACCTAGTTTTGGATTTCTAATTGTATTTTGGTCTCTTAGAAGAAAAAATATAAAACAAATAAATAATCAGGGCAACGCAAGTCGCTTCAACAATTATAAAAACATTGTTGTGGACAAACATGTTAAAGTGAAATATTCCAAGAAATAAAACTCATTGTTAGATTTTAATATAAAAATATTAAAATATAAAATCGTGGTTCTAAAAAATAAAATTTAAAACTTCACGTTATAACAGAATTTCATCAATGTAACTGAACGTAATGAGTAAATCCAAACGTGTCAGAGTGTATATTCAATAGCAAAAATAACACTGCATCCCTTGAACGCGGTTTAAATGTAATAAAGGCGTTCAGTTTCGTTGGAAAAATTCGCCCTTAGATATATTTTCAATAATATTCAATTTTATACTGAAAATATTTAACACAGGCATATCCGCGTGACGACTCACGACGTACAGTACAATCGCTCACGTTCATTGATATCTCAGCCGCCGGATGTTATTTTTTATGCGGACTGTACTTAACCAAAACATGGCGACTGTTTTAGTTAACAGCTGACTCGTTGCCATTCTAGTCATGTGTTATGTGCGCGGTTTTGTGCCTTCAAGGTAGAAGGGACGGCCCTGTGGACGGTGGGCTATGAGCTAGCTCGCCGTCCGTCCGTCTCATGACGACAGGCCGTGTCGACGGCGCAGGAGTGTTCCACGTGCGCCTCAAAGAGAGTCAGCAATAGGAAGGGGTCCGCAAGGACCGATGCATGCCGGGGTTGCGGGACTGTTCGAAAGAGATACCGTGACCCCGGAACACGAAGGGCGATGAAGGAACATGGATGGGTTTAGTCAGTAAAAGTCTGACACTCCCTCCTGCTCCGCCCAGAGCGGGAGAAGTCATTTGATGATTTACAATACGAAAAAAAAAAAAAAAAAGGTAGAAGGGACGGTACTGAAATGGTATCGAAGTGGACAGGAAGAATGTGTTCGATATTGTTTGTGCCCAGTTGATAGGTAATGGCTATAGTTGGTGCCAGTTAAGATTGCAATAGCGGTCATTGCCCTTTGAACCAACCTTTGAACCCTTTGAACAAAACAAATGAAATTAGTAGCGTTTTTCATTAAAAAAAATGTTGAATATCACGATAGATGACGATTCAAGACTTGCACAGGCTTATTTTTTATTTCAAAGTTAAGAACTTTAATAAATGTATGTGTGTGTTGTCTTAACTGGCAGCAACTATAGCCCCTATTACATGGGACATGGCGAAAAGTGGGTGTGTAGTGACCAGCTCTGCCGAAGTGTCATGTAGACTTTTTTTTTTGTTTAAAAAGGTGTATTTCCTGTTGCATTTTATCGTAAGTTTAATCATTAAAGAAATACATACTTTTAGGGCTATCTCACGTCAGAGCAAAAATAGGAATTATTATTCTAACATCTGCCTCCAAGCAAAATGAAAACTAATTATATTGCAGTCTTCAACTTTTTTACTAGGCCCAAGTATTTTTTTACCCCTTATATGTTTCAAAGATAGGTTGAGCCTCCTTTTTATTACCCTTTTTCTGGCTATTATTTTCAACGTGTACTCTGCTATTTTTTTACCGGCTTACACAGTGTTGTGTCAAACCGTCCACTTAGATTACCATCTACGTCTAGAGCGGTGACACTCAGTGATTATCGATAAGTTCGGTAGCGAGATTTTTATCGATACATTGATACAAACTGGAATGAAACTGGCTTGGTAAATGTCAAAACAAGATTTTTTGAGCTTTGGCGCGTGGATTTGAAATTAGAAAGCGGGTAATGATTGCTTTCATTTTGATAAAGTTTCTTTCTCCAATGTTTGACTAGACAATTTTTGAGTTCCCTTACAGAAACATATAATGGTGTCGATTCTGTTGTGCACAAACTAAACTTAATTTACGCTATTGCTATCTTTTACTAAAAGGCAGTGCTAGAAAAGGACGGCTATAGCTATGAACTAAGTTAGAGATGTCAAATCAGTTTATGCCTTGCGCTTCACCGTGTTTTTAGTCGACATGTTAATTTGTATGGAAATATTAGTTAGAATTCCTCTCATTGAGAGGAGGCCGTGTCCCAGCAGTGGAAACATTATAGGCTGATGATGATTAGTACGAATTAAATTTGACAGCTCTAAATTACGTCCGTCTCTTTCTCGTTTTATTTGAGAGAAAAAGATAGCAATAGCCTAAATTAAGTTCAGTTTGTGCACAACAGAATCGTCACCACTGGCAAACTATTACAAGTCTTAAATGAACCTTTTTTGTATGTTGTTACTATAGTGCAAAGCCTAGTTAAAGCAGGTTGATCCCTTATGCACAATTTTTATAACCAAGTCTTTTTGGCAAGTACACATTATCCCCATTTCGGGGCCTAAATTTTATAATAATAAAAAACATGAAAACAATAAGTAAAACTTTCATCAGTTTAAAATGTCCAAACAAAAGGTTAAAAATTTTGCCAACATAAGTTTTCCACTCTAGCCTGTCAGTGCGGGTTTTTAATAAGATCGTTTTCCGGCTGAGCCAGACAGCATTCCTGTATCTGTTCCGCTAAGCCACGGACGCACACGCACCCAGCAGCGACGGAAATAAATAAATGTTACTACTCATAACTCATAAATATTAGAAGTGACTGGCTGAGTTACTAATAAAACCTCTTGGGTACCAAACTTTTTTCAGAGTATTTTTTATTTCTGTTTTTGAATAGCTGGTGCTGCCATTAGAAAATAATATTTTAAAATAATAAAATCGTTACATTTTTGAAAATCTGAAGTGAACGTGGTTTTTTGTTAGAGAATAAAATGTAAAGATTTTATATCGTTGCTATTCATAAAAAGGACGAAATTGTGACTCAACCTTCTGATTTAGTTGAAGATTAGAATTAGATTGAAAGGAAATAAAACCAGGGCCTTTTGAAAAAAAATAACAACTTATTTAAGTCTATGGATCTACTAATGACTTAAACTAGAATTACTTATCTATGGATAAATATAAAACTAATGATTTTTATTGGATTTCCTTTTACTATGGATTTACATACTGATGAATTGAACTGGATTTACCCTACTCAAGAAAAATGCTAACTGATGACTAGGCAGCATGGTCTCAGACCTTAGCCTGTTCCGTCAGGAACAAATTTAAAAAAAAAAAGAAAAAAAAAAGTCTATGGATCGCAACATTCGCAACACAGGCACCTAAGTATTAGTTAATGACTAAGTTGAAAATACTGAAATCTTGTTGACATTAACGTTTATGTATCGACGTCTAACAACCTAAATATAGACACTAAAACTAAATAAGTATGGCTAAAAACGATGAATGTAGGAATGCAAGAAGTTTCAACAATTACATCTCCTCTGCATAATGTTGCCATTTTACGACAACTCTATGACGTCAGTGCACTATAAAATAAGATTTATGAAACGATGCCATTTTAATGATTTATGCAGTGGTTTTCCTCGTGTTTCCATAAATATCAAATTTAAAAGGTTATCTAATCAAATTCTATGATTTAAGTTTCAAGTTAATTTAAATACTTCAATTAAATGAAAATAAGTGTTTTTAGATAGTAGTTCCTACTTTTTAAAGGCTAAGATAGTTCAGTGTTTTACTAATATTATTAAGTTGATTATTTATTGGCTATTGCCACTAACAAAATGCTATTTAAATTGTGTCGCCTCTTGATGAATAGAAAATCAATGGACAGTCCTATTCTCAATTTGTACACCAATTTGTAGATACTAAAATCATTTGGTCAAAATAAAAAATAATATAGTTATTTTTTTAATTAAAAATATATGTTGTTTAAGGTCCGTTTTTTTAACCTAACATAATGCTGGACAGAAACCAGAATATAGGATATAGGACCAAGCAACATCAATGTGATCCCAAGGATACAAAAATCACAAGGTTAATCTCGGTACAAAGACAATGAGAAAAACCTTCAAGCTTATACTTTTTTCTTAAACCAGAGCTATTTGAGCTTTGAAATCGGAAGCCTTATAATATTTCCCAGTATTATAAAATAAGTATACAGTCCCTTTACATTCATATAATAGTAGGAACTTGGAAATTAAATGCAGAAGTTAAGTTTCCTCGGGTTGCCGCCATTATAGGCTTTAAGACTTTCCCGCCAGTTGAATAATTAGCTGCACAGGCCTACGCTATGAGGAAGTATTTACTCCTATATGTATACCTTCTCTAGTGCAGCTATAATAATGTCTACCTACTACCTACTATTTTATTTAAAACATTGATGACCATAGACTCGCCTAAAATAATCAATGAGGTTTTATAAGGTTTTAAAACTTAAAATAAAAAAATACGGTCGAAATGTGGGTGTACTATTATTAGGTTCTCCCCTGTATAACTCTTCGGAGATTTCAGGTGTGATTTTATGTTATTACCCGACTGCCCAGAAAAGGGGTGTTATTCCTTCATACTTACACATACTTACTTATGTATGTTTGTAAGTTTCTTTATTCCACCATAAGTTCTAAACGCCTAAACCGATTTCGATGTACGTGGTATAAAAAAAGTCTAAAACAATATTGCACTTAAAAAAGAACATTATTTTCAAAACGAATTAGTGACGCGGGGTGTAGTAGAGTAGTGCGCAGGCGCGGCGACGCGTCGCAGTGCCGCCAACATTGACAGCTGTCAATCAGGGCCAAGATGGCGGCCGGCCGGTTCCGTCGCTACAACCACGGGTCGCTATCTTCGTCAAATCTGACGCAGGGCTCTCATGAGATTAGAAATGTTTTTATACCAACAAACTATAACCTCTTTAATCGGTTTGAAATGTCACGCGAAGGCTTTCATTAACACGAGTTAATTCACTTTCTGGCATACCCGCTGATTTTAAATGATAAATCTAACGAAGTCTATTAAACTATCACGACTGAACAAAATTAGTTACAATACTGTTAACGTGTAATTTACAGACGGTAAAGCACTAATTAGGTATGCAACTCCTGGGTCTACCGGCAAATTTCTAGTATTTATTTGACATAACGTCATCTATCTAAGAAAATAATGGGATTTGAGATTATAATATACATACATACAAAATTAGTTAAGAAGATTGGTCTTTTTGAACTAAGTATAAATGAGTATAAGAATAATTTTAATTTAGATAATAATTAGATCTGCACTTTCAATAACGTTTTTTGCTTATGTTGGTATCATTTCCTTTCCAGATATGCCACAAACACTAGTGATGTGACGTACATAATGTACGAACGCGTCACAGTGACGCACGCGCGGACTTTGAAGAACCAATAGTGAAGTGCGTGTACCGATAGATTTTAATCGATAAAAAGTAATCGATAGCCTTGTGAGAATTGAAGACGAATGAACACCCTGATGCTCACAACCGGCGGAGCGGTGGACGATCAACCCTGTGTAGACAACAACATGGCGTTTTCTTCTTATAAGTGAGTATAGAGCAAAATAAATGTATTCTAGACTAAGTGGTCAGGTTTATTGAGAAATGTTTGTAGGCATAGCTGAGTGAATAAACAAAAGACGATCGCTGTTTTTTAAGTCTGAGTTTACCATCACCTCTAATAATAAGTAATATCTGATGATATTACTTCAGAGAGAGAGATGAAGCTAGACGATATGTATAGCTCTCTCTGTTTCCCACACTTAAGTGACATTTAAGTAGTACTGCAGGTTACAGGTTGTGGTAACTTGTCTGGTAATACATCGAAATTATACAACAAAAAATCTAGGTTATTACTATCCAGTTACCAATATTGTTTTAATTAGTAACAATACGACACTTCACAATGATGACAACAAAAGTCGCAAAGGCCAAGTAACTGTAAATTGTTTGCTTAGAAACAAATTGATGGTTGACTTTTGACACACGATAACTATCTAGCAAAACATCCTTCTAAATAGCGATTTATTTTTATTATATTATTTTAAAATATCATGTAGCAAAGTGCGTACATGTCCACCGTTATAACAGCAAGGTATTTCAGCACAAAAAATGAAAAGAAACACAAGTAGAAACCGAGTTTTCTCCCACAATACACAATGACATCGATATAGCCTTACAAATAACGTTAGTTACGATCGAGACAGGCAAATTACCGCATACTTTTTGTAACGACATAATGAAATTATCTTCATGAAACACGTAAAAAGCCGTCATAACCATAACTCGAAGAGGTCTTGACAGCATCCCGTAGTGCGGGATGAAGCCATTTATCCAAAAACTGCGCCGGGGATCTCTCGACCAATCGCAGCCAGAATTCAGATGACCAGATTACTTATACTTGGAAATCGACACAAGTTTTCGATGCATCATTAACAGCATTACTCGAATTAATTATAAATTTTTTGCTTGGATGACAACCAATTTCTAGATACACGAACAGTCGCGTAAACATTTTAAATTTCTTCTCTGAGTGGTTGTGTAACACTGTGTAAAGTACCTTATGACATTTCATTTTTAAGCACGCAAAGGCGAGGCTTTATTTGCGGTTTGACTATAAATTCATATTTTATTGTCAGTTGTATAAACTGTTGCCGTTCTCCGAATGGATTCATAATCTAAGTTTAGTAAAAACTGTGCTATTAACATTGGGACGACAGAACGAGATCGTTCGCTTGCATTAATTTCATTTCATAACCTATAAAGTAAATACAGCAATTACTGAACGCAAAAAGCCGTTGACCAATGAATTCGTCAGGCGGTTACAGTCCTCAATCGGGCACCTTTCATTTAAAAAAAGAACCATACGCCATTTCATGTCAATTTTTGAATTATTCATCGTGCGAATGCGCGAGCGCATCGATTGATGCAAACAAAAAGCGCGCGTTCGCTAATCTTCGCCCTTTTTCGCCGAGCTTCGGGCTTCCTCGGGCCCAGTGTTGCCAACCAACGCATTTATTATTCAACTAGTTTTTACAGTCACGCTGCGCAAAGACTCAGAGAATGCATTTATTTGATAAATGATATTTTTTGCCTAAAACCCCAAACTGGAGATTTTTTAAACTAATTTTTCGGTGTCAATACTGGAGGATATATTCTTTTGTTAATAATGTGTGCTCCATTCAAGTCCATTCAATCAAAAGAGAAAACATAATGCTGTGTCATATAATCCGATACGTTCTCATAACAATGTTCTGAGAATCCGATCAGAAGTTTTAATTTTATACTTCTCATATTGATTTGACAAGATTAACTGAGCCGAAGTTTTTTGTATCGACATATTCTAACTAGTGGGCTTGGTGAATACTTTAGACAGATAACATCTGGCGTTCGCAAAATATTTTTTAATGATTAATAGTAACTAGTTTTACATTTTTCATACAAAGTGCTAATTTCTTGTTATCAAAAGTAATAACTCATAAATAATTGATTGCATTCTAAATTCGTTATCATTGGCCGTCAAGCCAATTACAAGTAACATTGCGATGCTTCGAGTGCAGAAAAAATATAGTATTCGAATATCCGAGCGTTCATCCCCCGCGCCCGCACGTCCGCCGCGCCTCGACGCCGCGTCTCGACTGTACGTGATTGGTTTATTAATTAGGCGAATCATCGTCGGGTTCCATTTTTAAAAATAGGCGGGATTCTTGCTGTGTGACTTTTCTTTTTAAATTTGGCCGGCGTTGAACGCAATTAGAGCTGGCAGTATAGCTTTTTGTATCATAATCACCGCGCGACGATAATGTTAGTTTTAAAAACTACTTAAGATAATTAGTAAGGCAATCTGAACGCTATCTTAATTCTATGATGCTAATTAAAATTTTATTGACGTCTCCATCCGGGAACACTCATATGATTTATTGCCATTCTTATGGTTAAAGCACCTGCAAGTAACATTTTAATATCTAAAAGGAAGTGACATCACTTGATTTTCAATTTAAATTACAACGGCATCCACATCTTTGTGAAACTATACAAACAAAATTCAAGAAACTCGCATTTCAGTCATAACTCAGGCTGAAAACAAAACAAAAATCGGACTTTCATATTTATTTTTAAGGAGGACCGATTAAAAAGATCCGAAATCGATCGCAAACGACTAAGGTCAGTAGAAAAATAACATAAAAAGTGTTGTCGCGTCCGTCCCGATGCTATGTCTCCCGAATACCGTTAGGATGCCTTCGAAACTTAAAACGGAGAAAAAAAAACTGAAAACTATTCCAATTGCCAGTATTTGGAATCCGTTTTGTCTGCTATCGCGTTTTAAGGTTATTTCGGTTACGGAATATTTGTAATTTTTGCTTTTTGCGCATCATAATGTCCCTTTTCACTTCTTACGCATGTGATCCGGATATTTGACATTGATCCCACTTTCTTTCGATTATCCAAGTTTTCAAGAAACCAAATCTTAAGGGATTACTCGTTTGTTTGAGATTTCCGACATTTAAGTTAGATTGATCTTTTAGCGGTGGGGTTTTCAATGAGCTCTGAATGGCCCTTTAACAAATTGGATTCTAAATTCTTACATCATTTGCATCTTACGATGTTTCATTGCAAACTTTTCTATTCTTCTGTCTTGCTATGAATGTATTCATATACTTGTGCACATAACACGCAAATGATGACATGACATTCACATTTCCTATTTTATCAAAATTCAATTCTTTGGATAATAAGTGAACATCTCGGCATTTCTCCCAACCGACGCTTAGGAGAAAGTACGGAAGTTAGCCAGCTAGAAAAGATACTTCTTTACGTTCTGGTAAATGCAAACCGACCTCAGTTGCTCTAATTAATATGATTTTTCTTAAAATTATTTTCCATCTTCAGATCCTTCTTAGCGTGTCGATGGCAATATAAATAGAGTCAGCCCAGAACTTACCCGTTTAAAAAAAAGTACCTACCCTTAAGTACACCAGTGCTCTCACAAATGTATTACAACCCTCATTTACCATATCATAGAAATACTCAACCTTATACACAATTGACTGTCCCGCCATTCACAATATCGTAGTAATATGAGAGGCTCAGAATTGCAAGTGTCTCTAGTCTGTCACGACTTGGTGACACGTGCCAGCTTCCGATGGCCATTGTTCACTACGTCATCATGTCTTACGTAATGCTGTGCGTTGGATGTTAGCACTTTGATCTGGTAACTGGTTGATGGAGAGGTGAGTGGTAGGTTGAGAGAGGTAGAACTTGTGGGAGGGTTAGATCTAGTTGGGGATCGAAGGACCATTTTGAAGAAAGAAGGACCAAATGAGATTGATGACGATGTGTTAGTGTTAGACCCAGATTGTGAATAATTTAAAGGCGGTGATATATTTTTGGGTGATTCAGGCGGCTTTCTTTGACCCCGAATATCGCATGTTGATCGTTAAGGTGCTTCAACTCAACTCCAACTTCAAGCAGGCTTCAGTTAAACTAAAATAAAATAACCCGAAAGCCGTATCACAAGCTCGCAAACAAAACTGCGAGTACAAAATACTTATAGCATCGCGTATCGAAAGGCCCGAACATTTCTCGGAGCCGGTCAACTCGCCAACTCGCTGACCGCCGCTACTAAGTAAGACGGGGACATAAATTCTTCAAAGGGCTTAACAAAAATAAAAAAATACTCAAAAACCCCTTTAACAGAGCTACCGAACTATAATTTATGGGAGTTGGCCCGCGACTGCCATCGTATGAAAAAAGTAAAAAACGCCACAGCCAGAGAGGCAAAACGGTGAAATTTGGAATAATTTCACGATAGCATCGCGCACGCCGGTACCTTTCAATTTCTTTATACGTTTGCAAATTTGTGTTTTTGTTTTGTCGCAATGTGGAGTTATGGTCGTTGTGGAGCTGCGGTACATTAGTTGAGTTTATTTTGTGCTAGGCTTGTTGATCCACCTGCCACTGAGGCAGCGTATTGGGCTTTAACTTTTTGCCTTTCGATGCATTTGCGTTTCGGTCTGAATTAATAGTCATTGAAATAGTCCCTTATAATTTAACCAGATCAATGGAATGGTTGTCACTCAAGGTTCTTTATCGTAAGTACTTACGTCTCTAGAGATTAAATTATACAATACTACAATGAAGCGATCTTATGACGTAGATTTTATTAATTACGTACATGATATGATATATTATTATGTAATATGTTTTTATATCATCATCCTTTACGCAAATCACTTGAAGATTAATTAACACACTTATATTGTATAAGTTGGGACGAAAATTAAAGTCTACAAATAATAATCCTTGAATATAAAATAAAGTTTGAATATGAAATGAGATGAAACGAGATAAATCGAAGAAACTTGCTCCTGTAATTTAGTGGTCCTTTCGGCACAATGTGAGCGATTAGCAAATGCAACATTATCTCGGTAACATTTAGAAGTTTATCAAATCCTAGTAACCTCTTGGCTTACTAACACATTAGTTAGGTTTCCTCTCGCTAAATAGTTAATACTGAGACTAACCGAGTTGTTACGTAACACAATCAAACCTTATGAGTCAATGAGTAATGCAGCTCTGCGCTCAGTCTATGGTATCCACGTGCTTTAAATTATATCTTATCTTCAAAACTGTCTTCGAAAATAAGATTTTTCATTTTATTTGAGACACTTAAGCTAAGTTTTGCATTTTGTTTTGTTAAAAGTATTTTATTCGTGATTAGTAGGTACCCTTCAACAACAAACAAACTGAAAAAATATATAAGATATAGGGGCCGTCATAAATATTTTTCAATCCTCGAAAACTGGTTCATATCGCACTACGATTAGGTTCAACATGCAATGTGTTTCACACACGTGCGTTTTTTTCGTTTTCCAACACGTGTGCGGGAATAAAAAAACTTCTTTAAATAAAATAACTTTAGCTTCAGAAGTCGGTGACAAAAAAAAAACGAAATGTATCAAACAAAGGTCACCGACTTCTGAAGCTAAAGTTATTTTTCACTATTTTGTGTTTTTTGAAGTCGGTTTTATTTTTTACAAAAAAGTGTTTTTATTTTTCCATTTTTAGTTGTAATATCATATGCAAATGTTTGCTATGCATTTATTTTACATTGTTAACAATACATGTCATGGTAATAGGCTTATCCCCAATAAATGGAACTTAACATACCTAAACTGTCGAAATTTGGGTGTATCGTACACATCTGCGTACCCCTTAGAGCATACAGGCGTGATGTTACGTCATGATGTTGTATAAACAATAAACATCCAAGCGATTGCAGCAATCACGACCGATTTACCGTCTATTTTTGAAAAGTTCCACTGTATATCTTCGAAGATCAGCATCAGATCTTCACCAAATTTAAATGGGCCCATCTCAGGAGTATATTATTTCAAATAAAAAAAGATTTTTAAAAAATAGCTCCACAAATGGGGGAGAAATCGGTGAATATGTTGAAATTAGACCACACGACTGAAGTAAAATGTTCATAAAACGAAAACTACTGGTCCAAACTATGTTAAATTTTTATGGGACCAAATGGCAACTATTCCGCATCAAACTAAAGAAGAATCGCGTAAATCGGATCATAAATCTCAGCGTAATCGGTGTACATACATAAAAAAAAATACCAATCGAATTGAGAACATCCTCCTTTTGGAAGTCGGTTAAAAATTGACACAGATATTATACCTATACTTAGTCCAAATTGGTTCAATGCTTATAGTCGGAGGTGAATGTTTTTTTTTTTAATTTTGTAAAAGCAATATGCCTCTTTTTGGCGTAAATATTTTTTGAATATTCAAATTGTGTTTATAAATAGAATTTCATAGATAAACATGATTATTTAAAACTAATATTATCTTTTATAAACAAATTAACATTTATTGGTGTTCTCATCATCATCAGCCTATAATGTTCCCACTGCTGGGACCCGGCCTTCTCTCAATGAGAGGGAATGGGCTATAATCCACCACGCGGGCCCAGTGCGGATTGGTAGATGTCACATGTCTTCAAATTTTTTGGTTCTAGGACATGCCGGTTTCCTCACGATGTTTTCCTTCTCCGTTTTGAGAGCAGTGGTGAGCAGTTGGTGTTCTAAATTAAAAAAAAAAAACTAGTTTTTATATTAGGCTGTTTAGCAGCTTCATACCTTTGCTTCTCCTTCAAACTGGCGAAAACAAAGCGATGATGTACATTGGTAAGTGAATATTTCTGTGTATAATTAATAAACATAACATTTTTTTTTAATCTGTATCTTGGTCTTACAGGAAAATTATGACTCTATATGACCAGAACCATTTGACATTTACTGATCGTAATGTAGAATCATCTTCAGTAACCACAATGGGTTCAATAACCCAAGCTGATAGGATCACATCAAAATGTTTTGATAGGTCGTTTTAATTTGATTAATCTACTGTCAGAAGCACGATAATCCGATTTGGGTTTTTGTATGTTATCTTGTTTGTAATGAAATAGGTTCTGTGGGTAAGTTTATGAATGTGACTGTATTTACTTTATACAAATGTATGGTACATTATCATACAAATACATACATATTATACAAATAAATAAAATTAAAGTGTCTGTTTGCAGTTTCAAAATAACAGCTTTTAAAAATATAAATAATAAATATATAATTAACTTTAAAATAACAAAAAAAAACTTTTTTTATATAATTTGCCTGTCTGTTTGTTCCGGCTAATCTCCGAAACGGCTGGACCGATTTTGACGGAACTTTTACTGGCAGATAGCTGATGTTATAAAGATAGATTTTATTGTAGGAAAAGTATTAGGGCTCCGTGCAAAAAAAATAAACCCCTGAAATAGTTTACTAAATACCTACGAGTCAATTAGAGAAGTACCTACTATTTTATAATAATTTCACGCGGACGAAGATTGCGAGGCATAATAATAATAATACCAGCCTAATACTGTCCCACTGCTGGGCAAAGGCCTCTTCTCGTACATTACATTACATTGCGAAGCTAGTTATAAATAATGAGGTTTGAATGCAATGAGAAATACCATACTCATCCGATTTCAAAAATTCTACACAAAGCTACTCTGTTACTAAGTGCCATAATACCTATATGTTTTTACAACGCGGATGAAGTCGCGGGAGAAACTAGTCTGTTACAAAAGTAATGTCCGGTTCCAATAGCACAAAACAAATCGTTGAACTTATTAAAATGTTGCTTTGCGTACGTAATTTTATGTCCTTTGGTACACCATAGGCAATTTAATAGTTTCTTTATATCTAGCATCTAGTTTTGTTTTTAATAAGCAAAAGAATATCCTCCAGTAATTGGTAACAGTGTAGCTAGTTTAAATAATATAATTGGTGGCATAATGTCAGAATAGATCACGACGCATCAATAACGATTTGTCAAAATCGCCAGCCTAGCTCCGTGGCCTCGATATCGAACATTGTGCTTTGGTTTTAGGGTACCGTATGCTGAGATATAAAACCTTAATACTTCTTTAAATAATTGGCTCATAGTTTTCGTTGTGTTACTGGCAATAGGTTTTATTTTGGTTTGAACAAGTTTTATTCTGTAATGTTGGTAAGTTGGAGTTTTGTGTTAGGCAACGTCCTTTCGGACAATTTCCTGTTAGGAAATGTCGGGTTTTTGAAACATTTTGATACTAGGTACTAGTTAAGACCATATAAAAATTGTGTGGTCTGCAGAACCATCTATGGTTTAGCCAAGTCTGCGTCACAGTAGACGACCAAAATTTAGAAAAACCTGAAATAATGTACTTTTTTGTATAAATAATGTAAGTACCTACTAGTAAAAGAACAGAAAACAGGATCTTGGGCTATAAAGCACCACCTCTGATCACCATCTACCTACTCTATTCCCATTCTACTTGGGGTCGTCGCAACACGTTTGCTTCTTCCATTCTCCCCTGTCTGACGTCACGGCATCATTTATTTCTTTCGCTTTCATATCATTTCTATCACAATTCATCCATCTTTTCTTTAGCCTTCAACACCACACCACCCCTGATGTTCTCTTGTTATTTCTGCTTTCACGAAACATTATTAAATGCCAAGTGGAAATGAGGAGCATTCCTTTTGCTAAAAAACAAAATGCGATCACCAAATCTCGATTCAGGCTTGGCAACTCGGTGACGTGCCGGATTCGATCTTTCAAGAGATGTTGATGACAAAAAATCCAATGATCTCAAAACATTAACGGTATTGACAACTGCCAATACTAATATAATATATTTATATTACATATAAATATTTATTTTTGGGTTTTTCAGTAGGATAGTATGTTGCTAAGCCACGAAAAACCCAATCATAGGTAGACATTGTTATTTGCTCCAGGATATTGATTTCGACGCGTTGTGCAATCATTTGTGTAACACCACTCCAAATATTTGTCTTTGAATATTCCATTTATTTCCCTAAGGTAAGTTTTGTATTTGTTATTATGTAGAAATTTGATTTATTCCTTTTCTTGTGTAGTGATTATTTCAAATACTGTTATGATATGAAAAGATATGCCAAATCAAAATACGAAAAGCATTCTTTTGCTTCAATAAAAACAAGTAAATATCAATAATCTTTCAAAGTTCCAAGGATTAATCCTCATACGACAGAATTCTTGACGTAGTCAGTGAGGTAACCTAATTGAGCACTAGAGAGTTCTTTAGCAAAGTGGATTCACAAGAGTTGAAGTGACTACCATCTCACTATATCTGTAAGTGGCTTTCATGTGCGTACGCTTCATACATTTTCTTTTATCCTTACACTTACAGTTTTCTAAGACTTGTGGACCTAATGTTCTCTCCTAGACTTACGTTTAGTCAGTAGGAGTTCCGCGGTCTCCTTCACTCGTCATGAAAAACATTGGCTACTAAATGTCTATAATTGGCGACAGCTACTTTCCATCAGATGAGACCATTGACTGCAAATCTTTCTTAGCAATCTTTTCCATGCTTCAAAATATTTTCTTACGGAACCACCTCTCTGAATTAAATTCAGCAATTCAAGTATCGCGACATTTGGAACCGGTCCGAATCGTGAGCCACACTCATAGAAAGTTAAACAGTAGTTTAATTAAGTATAGTTAACGCGTGCTAGCCGTCGCCCCAGGCGCGATCTAAGAAAATATGGATCGTCTGATTATTTATAAATATTGTCGGTTACGCTCAACAGTGATGTGAGCAACCTGTTGCCTATGTTGTGTATTAGCAAAATGTTTCTAATATTTTGCGTTGAGCAAATTGCCGTACATAACTTGTGGTTTCCATCAAACCTTTGTCTCTGCGCAAATATTTTGTGTTTATTTCTTTCTCGTGCAGTCTTCAGTTCGTGAGTAGGTCTTCTTTTGTGCTCGAAAACTAATCTGTTATTAGATTGATTGTAGTTTTCCATGTTCCAAAGTCCAAATAATAATATTTCCATGGTTCAAATAAGAATCTTCTTAAAGCACTACATAATTTAGTACCCGGTTCTGCCTGCCCAGATATCCTTATATATATTATAAAACCTTTTAATTTATGTTTCACACTTTTGAAATACCTCGTTTTTGCATTAGATGCTTTAAAGTTAGATGGCGTAACACAATGTTCTTCAATATTGATTAATCTTTCGTTATACCCAAAGCCGACTCCACCATTATTAAAACTTCAAGAAGATCAGGTCTTCCATCCCCAGTTATTTCAAACTTGACATAATGTATGTGCATACATATACCAGTACATAAATCTTCCGAACTGGCCGAACTAGTATCAGCGAGTACAATTGTACTATTAACCTCACTTGATGGTAACACTGGGAGTGCACGTGCATTGCCCTTATCATTCTTATCAATATCTAGTACCTATGTTGTCTTGATGACGTTTGTTTGTTTAGTTCAAGTTGATTCTGAGGTTTCCATGTGCCAAGTGTTTTGGAATTACTGGAGTTAGAGTTTTTTCTACAGTTTCTACTGTTCTTCCAATCTTACGATGGCGTAGCGTATAATACCCAGTAACTTCTTTGTGGAGGTCAGATACACAGTTGCTCCATGTCAAGTACTGGTATTTAACTGTATCCAGGTAGACCGGAGAAATTGGTTGGGGAGATGATGATGTACTTTTTCTTCTAAAAGATAGTTATATAGTACCTTGTTCTTTGTTTGGTCTTATTCTCGTCTTTTTTTCCATTATCTTTAGTGTTTACTTTAAGGAATTCGGCTGTATAGGAACATCTTTGTCATCTTCTTGACCTGCAACGGTTCTAGTCCGCCTTGCTTTAGTTAATTTTGCTTCAATCAGAATTTGTCAAAGTTCCTCAACTAATTACCAATCTTCCTCTTTTCGGTCATCGTTGGACCATTCATCATAAACCAATTTCCGAATAGCATCAGTCTTTTATCATCGGCCACCTTTGCTACCAGGACATCAGATTATCGAAGACCTACATTTACCCCTGAAACAAATGCTTACTTCGCCCCACGATACTCTAGGTATCCATTGAACTAGCCTCGTCCGCCGACTTTCCCCGAACTGTTTGTTGTACTCCCGTCTCTGAGTACTGTATGTTTACGTACAGTGTTGTGCTATGCGGACGATCACAATGCCGTATGTTTCTCCTACACGATCGACTCTGTAAACTAAAACGGTATTTTTCATTTTGATCCGCGAGAATTTCATATGACGATGTGTTAACAGATAAATATGTGTTAGAAGTTGTGTCGTTTATAATATTGGTTATATTGACTTCAGGATAACTTTTCTCTTCTTCATCTTGTAGTTCATGTATGTGTTTTAATGGTGAGTCAGAAGGTTTTCTATCAACATCGCTATCTTGATCATTATTTCACCCAAATACGTTCAGTGATGGACATTGGCCACGACAAAGCGTCGTCACATCGACCAATCTTATGCTTTTCGTATCTACAGTTGCATCTAGCTAAAGATACTATTTAAACTTTGTTCAGTTTACCTTGTGATTGAAGATCTTTTACAAACTATGATGACATCATGTTTCAGACAACTGCACGTGATCATTGTTTCTATGTTACTGACTGCTTCTTAAACACTCAAAAAAGAGAAGGAACAATTTTCTTACCGAAAACCTGGCGGTGATCGAAAAAAGTAGCTTTTACTAAAAATATTTTGGATTATTCTACTGGGATCCAGATTGGATTGAGTTAAATGGGAAATAGGCGAGACGACAAAAAAAATCTAATTAGTCCGTCAGTTAGATTATCAAAAAATATTTGACTCGTGTTTTTTCTTTTGTTACGTAAACCAACATTGACAAAGATATGACGCTTTTAAAATTCTCAGTACGTCACGCCTAGGTATAATTTTTAGCTAGTTCTGATGTCACGAGTCCCCGCTCCCGAGTTTTGATGCGTTTTATCTTTGTCAATATTCATTGATTTACAAAAACAAAAAATACGTGTCCATTAATTTCCAATACTCTAACTGGCGGACTAAATAGATTTGCAACTTTTTGAAACTGTCGTCATGGCTATTTTGAAATTAATTGTTCTAAAATCTAGCTACCATACCAGCCTGCACTGTTCATTATCTCAAGTAATTGTTTGTCCCATTCCCAACATCTCGTCACAACGTTCGCCCACCCACACATGCGCGCGCGCATATCAGTCGCACTGCAATGTGCATTACTGATAGCTTATCATGATATGCGATCTCCGTTATCTTAGACGCAACAGACCGCGACCGCTCCACAATCAAATTGTTTCAGTAAGCAACTAACATTTATTTGATATTATGAGTTGACGACTAATCACGAAAGTGATGTTATTAATATTGCACGTGGATCGGTTATTAAGTTGGTTTGTCAACTTATAAGAGTATGTTATTTGGTTTTATTTCCAGGTTTTTTTTTGTAATAGTGTTTGTCTGGGTCTGATCGCAGCGGAGTTAAGACGCCTTGAAACTGTACCCGATTTATTATGCCCAGTGTTTTTGTGTGAAAGTGTAATGTCAAGTAATTTGTTAGTTTACTCAGTATATATGTTTGAAAAGTGTAAACATGGAGTTTCTTGCCGGTTCTTCTCCATGGAAACGACCAACCCGAACCGTGCAATGTGAAATAAAATAGTGTATCGCATCCAGTGTGTTTTCATAGCACGAAACCCGTCTTCTGCCCACAAAATACTCGACCCTAGCGAAATAAATCCTGACAACCCGACACCGACCCGACCCGACTTATTGAACGTTCCGCTAATTCCGTATACGTAGGTTCTGGTTGACTTATAGATTACATTATAACATAACATCACGCCTGTAATCCCAGAAGGGTTAGGCAGATGTGTACCTAATAGTACACACACATTTCACCAGTAATGTTTAAGTCCCATGTAATAGGGGACGAATTTATTGCAATCAACCGAGTACAAATATAGACTCCGTTTCAGATACCGAGAAATTCCTGATGAAAAAACTGTATAACAGTTTGTCCGACCCGGGAATCGAACCCAAGACCTCATGCTCAGCAGTTGCGCTTGCGACTACTATAGACCATTGAGGTAATCAGGATTTCATTATATGGCTGATAATTTTGATTTACTTCTGTTCGATTTTTGTATGAATGCATTTGGTAGATCTATTCAAAGAATTCCTACATAGAGTTCATACTGCGTAAAATAATGATGTGGTAGTTCTCAGAGCCTAGATTAAGTAGATGCATTAACTTTTAAAGCGTTTCGTATTTTTCTTCTATGACTTTTGTTATCGTTGTTAGACGGTCACTTGTTCTAGGACCAATAGTTTGTTCTGGCTCTATAAGAAAGACGGAAGACTAATTTGAGGACTTTGATTAAAATTATTTCTTTTATTAATTTATGCGTGAAACAGAACAAATCCATACAGCCTCACAAACTTCCGCATTTATAATATTTGTTCCTAGTTACTAAAATTCTTGTAGCAAGTCAAAAGTTTTCTTTTCCTTGACGTTTTTTCTATGATCCAAATCTGTATCTTTAAGATACTAGTAATCATTTTTTATGTAACAACACTAGTCCTAATAAAAAGAACTCCATATGTTGTTCGAAGTACGAGTATGACCAGTTCCAAATTCACTTGAAGACTTAAAACATGACTTGACACGATTCCTACCCGATATCATCGGGTTTTTTCGATACCTAAATATACAAATACAGGAGTCCCAAGTATAACTGACAATGAATCATACTTAATACCGACATGTCACATTTCATGACCCAACAATGCCTTAATGTGAGTCACGAGGCTTCTTGAAGTCTTAGCCGAAATTCTGTTTAAGTGAAACTTGGCCGAAGGCAAAGCATTTTGCTTGGTACAAAATAATTGAGTAGCATGGGAATATTTAATTGGATTAGTCATAAAGATTATAATGACAATCTCAACGATCAAACTTAAATTAATAGTTATATTTTCGGGAGATTTGTTAGATTATGTCTATCAGTTTTGACTTGCTCATGAGGACTTTATACAACAAATTCCTTCAATCAAAGGCGCCAAGAGAAACTTCTAGATGATGGAAAAGTAAAAAACAACATTTTTTATTTACTTTTCGTTATATTGTTGAAAGACTTTGTAGACGGACGAAACGTTTTTAATTTTATTGGCTTTGGTCTAGGTAATAAAATTGGCAAGGAAATGTTCATCTGATAATCCCACATAGTGATAAATTCAATTAACAGAAAATCACGTTTCCCGTTATCATTTAGTTTTGCAGTTTAGCACATTTTCTCAAACACCTTTTTCAAAAAATCTCTCGCTCATCAAAATCGATTGAATCGAGAGAAGAATCGAGTGCAACCGTATGCAGTTTTCATCGATATCTCAGTGCGGGGTCCCCTGAACGCTGACGGATCGTTTTGTCAACAATCGCTATTGTCTCGGCTGATGTTTGAAAATAATATATGGACATCACCCTTCCGAAGTGCAGGAAATTTTCAAGATCGTCGCGTCAGGGCGTTGATGAGGCTTACGAAACGTTTTGGACTGATTGGGTAGAGAATATATTGATGCTTTCTCACTTAGGTTGGTACAGAATCTACAGTTTGAGGTCACTTGTTGTTGAACTATCTTTCTTCTTTCTTTATCGTGTGGTTAGTGTATAACCCGGTGTCAGAGTTTTTATGCTGCCCAGACAGGGCCCATGACTTGGCTTTACAAGAAATATCTCTCAGGCATGCTGGTTTCCTCACGATGTTTTCCTTCACCGTAGCAAGTGAAAAATAATTATTATACTAGTGTATAGGTTGCCAGGAAATTTCAGCTATCTGGGGTAACGGTTAGATTACAATCATAAATCTTTATTTATCTCAAGATCAAGAATTAGAGGCGCTGGTTCACATATGCACCCTCTTATATACAGATAGAGAAAGGTCTCTGAAGTAGAAAGGTCCTCAAGAACAGATCAGGCTTAGATATTACTTTTATTTATAGCAAAAATTTAAGCCAAGATACTTGTGTTAAAGTAGGCAAACAACTATACAGGATATAATAGTTCCTTGAAAGCTTTTTTAACCAAATTAAATATTACTTGTGTCTTTTGCTAGAGTTAAACTGAGACCTGTTACGAGGTCGTTTATTCTCATAAGATCTCGAGAGGCCCTGATAGTCGTAGTTACATTTTGCCTGTGTAATTTACACTGGTATTTATTTATGGTTAATTTAATTATAGGTACATCAAACAACATAAACCCATTCGAGGAAAAGGAAACGTTTTAAATAGTTTAATAATAATTATACACTTCAAACGTTGTACTGTGAAAGGAAATGACATTATTTTATGCATTTAGAAACAAGGAATTTACGAACTGGTAATTTTATATATATAACTAGGTATTGAATGTTACTAGCCTAATTCTATAATTTTTAATGTGTTTTATTTTTTAATTAAACTACATGTTAGCTACGAAACTTTAATGTAAATAAACATGTAAAATGTACACGTTTTGGACTGATTGGGTAGAGAATATATTGATGTTTTCTCACTTAGGTTGGTACAGAATCTACAGTTTGAGGTCACTTGTTGTTGAACTATCTTTCTTCTTTCTTTATCGTGTGGTTAGTGTATAACCCGGTGTCAGAGTTTTTATGCTGCCCAGACAGGGCCCATGACTTGGCTTTACAAGAAATATCTCTCAGGCATGCTGGTTTCCTCACGATGTTTTCCTTCACCGTAGCAAGTGATAAATAATTATTATACAAGTGTATAGGTTGCCAGGAAATTTCAGCTATCTGGGGTAACGGTTAGACTACAATCATAAATCTTTATTTATCTCGAGATCAAGAATTAGAGGCGCTGGTTCACATATGCTCGTGGCTAAATAATGACAGCCGCTCGGGTCGTTCTTCAGGTTAAGTCGCGCTTGCCTAGGTTGGTTCGTGGATGGATGACCGAGTTTTCTCCGTGCCTCGGAAAGCACGTCAAGCCGTTAGACCCGGCTGTCATTTATAAATCTTTGATATAATATACCCAGTACTAACTGGGTTGTGGAGGTCAGATACGCAATCGTTCTATGTAAAATATTGGTATTCAGCTGCATCCAGTTAGACTGGAAGCCGACCCTAACATAGTTGGGAAAAGGCTAGGCAGATGATGAAATGTACACTTATTAAATGTATCAATATTGTTTTAATATCTAGTGAGATTTCTCTCATACGAAGTATAATTTGAATTTAGTTTAAATAGCTATCTGTTTAAACCTGTATGAACGTGGAAGAACCAAAGGATGTATGTATGAACGTGGAAGAACAAAAGGATGTATGTATGAACGTGGAAGAGCAAAAGGATGTATGTATGAACGTGGAAGAACAAAAGGATGTATGTATGAACGTGGAAGAACAAAAGGATGTATGTATGACAGTATGAACGTGGAAGAACAAAAGGATGTATGTATGAACGCGGACGAACAAAAGGATGTATGTATGAACGTGGAAGAACAAAAGGATGTATGTATGAACGTGGAAGAACAAAAGGATGTATGTAACGAAGGTAGCAAAGGTATTAAATAAATTCTGCCTCCCCCAAAGGGTAAAAAAATCTGCATTTAATGTAAGGACTACCTCGTTAGTTCAGTGGCGGCACACGCTACAGATGAGCATGAGGTCCGGGTTTTGAAACCCAGGTCAGGCAAATAGTTAGGTACTGGGATTTTTTTAGCTGCCACAGATTGATAGCTGGATTGTAACGTATTGCTATAGGCGCGCCCCATATGGAACTTAAACGTAACTGGCGATATCTGGGTGAACAGTACACCTCCTGCCTAAACTTTCGGGAATTATGGGCGTAATATTAGGTATGTCATGTTTATGTAAGGAAAATAAAATGATCAAATTATTAATTCATGTATATTGTTTTAGTTTTAAATCTAGCTCAGATTAGGAAAACTTATTGTTATTTGTGTACTATTGTATTCGTAGCTTTCAGTTTGGAAATTCTAAATGACATAATCCAACAAAGCATTGTACTTCTATTGGATTTATAAAATATTTTAACCCAAAGCCTTATTGGTGAGGTGCTTTAGAAAGGTCAGGTGCGTCGTACTCGCAACCGACGTGCGTGTATGACCATCTTATGAACGTCGACGAGGTAAATGGTGTATGTATATTTATGGTATGTAAGTATACAGGGTGTAAACATACCCTTCACGAAGCCGTAAACCAAGCGTACATCAAACTAAAGTAACTATAAGCAAAAATTATTGCTGGGGAACGACTTTTTTTTTGGGGTGAAAAATCACGTTTTACGGTAAAACTCAATGTAAGGCACTCAAAGCATTGTGCTGATGGACGCATTTAATAGTAAACGGGTTAAGGAGGTATATCAAGTAAAGTTATGACCTTAAAAACTAGTATTTGAAAAACAAACTCGTGAAAAAGTTGGAACTTTGACCTCCAATATCTCCGTAACTAGAAGGTTCCCAGGTATGGCCCAGAACAAAAAAATGATCACAATGGCGGAGAGAACAAGTGCCTTTCGGCTTCGTTAAGTGTCTATTTACACCCTTTATGTGTTTAAGCCAAAAATATCTGGCCACGTAGGACGTATGCCTCGGAGAAGCTGCTCCACAGTACCCTGTTCTCCGCCTTTTTGATGGTGTCGGTCCATTTAACTGGGGGTCTCAACTCCAAGCCTCGTTTGCTCCATAAGCTAAGGTTCTTTGACAAATGGCCTGCCTCTGCCCTGCCTTCTACAACAATGTTGGGGTCGGGTTCCAGTCTAACTGGATGCAGCTGAATACCAATATTTTACGTGGACCGACTACCTATCTGACGTCTACAAACTAGTTACTGTGGAACACGAAGCTTTGGTAGAAATATAACGAAATAAAAAAACTGTAGCCTGTATTCAGAACTAAATAGGTGCTTGGTTTCAGTTGATGCTTATGTACGGTCGAACAAGCTATTTGGTTTACAGTTTTACCCACAAATTACATTATAATATGTAAACCAAATAGCTTGTTCGACCGTACATTAAAATAAACTTGATTATAATTTGAATATACTTCTGAATCTTAATATAATATGTATTGTAATAAGTGTACGTTAACAAAATCCTGCTTTTATTTATATCTTAAGTAGACGTATTAAATAATGTAGTTGACGACATTAATTTCTTGGATGACGTCATAGAAATAAGAAATAGTAGAATTAATGTTAGTTCGTTTAATTTTTTGTAGTCTACAACTACATTTAAATAGTGTTTTTATATCATTATCTCCATGAAGTCTTGAGTTAATTATTTTCTCGAAAAACATAAAATTTGTTAAGCTGTCTTTATTGCAAAAAATGTTGGTCTTATCAGCAGATGGCTTAAAGTTGGCCAATTTAATAGACTCCATTTTAAAGTTACCCTATTTTGTCATTATTACAATAAATACGAGATCGTAATTGAAAAAAGTTAAGCAATTGTGCAGTTCTAACTTCGAAGAAATAAATAATATTTTACGCCAGCTGTTACAAGGTTACGTTGTTGTATTTTGATGAAGTGTCAAAAGTGATCTATTAATTTGGCCCTACTGTAGTTACTAGTTAGCTAGTAAGCTTGAGGGATGTGGTTTCTTTAATTCTATAAACATCATTCGTACTAGATATGCTAAGATTCTTCCAAGTTTAGTAACATTTTATATCTTATCCTTAATATGTTCCTACATTTTTGGTCATTATGCCTTGTGTGTGACTGGACTTCATCTTTGAAGTATCTTTCAAGTATAGTCCTAGGTCATTATGTCTTGTGAGTGTAACTGTCATCTTTTGTTTCTGACAATTCAAAAGTGTCTGTATCTGGTCTATTTGAAATAAAAGCTTTTAGTTTGAGTTTGACAACATATTATATTAGGTACCAAAATTATGTCAAAGTTGAGATGACAATCGCTAATCGTCCTAATTTTCAATCGTATCTGGATGACAAAAGGTTGCTTGTTCTTCATCTTCTGAGCATGTCAGAACTGAGCTACTACACTACTACTAGTAGGCAGTGTAGGCATCTTGACTACAAAATTAACAAAAGCACAATCGCATTGTACCAATGCAAAAAAATGTTAGGAAAAACGTGGGGGCTCTCTCCAAAGATCACAATGTGGCTTTACACAGCGGTGATCAGACCAATGCTGACTTATGGCGCTTTGGTTTGGTGGACCAGAACTGAATTCTCAACCACCGTCTCTAGGCTTCAGCGGTTCCAAAGGCTGGCCTGTTCCGCTATCACGGGCTGTATGAGGACAACCCCAACCGCGGCAATGGAGATAGCCCTACAATTAACTCCCCTTGAATTGTACATACAGCAGGAGGCAGCACTAGCAGCTATCAGGCTTATGCACCTGGGCATATGGGGAAAGAACCACACCAGTCCCCACGCAGGCATCCTGGACCGGGCGATCGAGTATCAACCTCTCATCGCTGCCCCGTGTGATAGGACACATAATAAACCCATGTTCAACAAAAGCTATAGCATACATACAACAGAGGAATTAAAGGATCAGTCAGGAGTTAATGAAGTACGCATCTACACAGATGGCTCTAAAACTCAAAACGGCTCAGGGGCTGGCGTACACTCCCTAGACCTCAACATTAACGTTCACCTACCACTAGGCGAACACAGCTCGATATTCCAATGCGAGTGTGTCGCCCTAACACCAGCTGCAACAGCCGTAAAGCGTCTGGGGATTCACAATTACGCAATCAGATTCGTATCTGATAGCCTAGCTGTGCTTAAAGCCCTAGAAAACAAACAAACCAAAAGTAAATTAACATTTGAATGTCACCTCGCCATGGAGAGTATATCGCTGTCTAACAGAATCACTCTCCAGTGGATTAAGGGGCACAGTGGATCCTTAGGCAATGACGCCGCAGACGAACTTGCTAAGAGAGGTTCCGAAATGGCAGTGCTAGGCCCGTACCCACTCCTTCCCTTACCTTTCTCACATTTCCGTACGTGGATTCGCCAGAGATCAACTGAACTTCATAACAACAAATGGTCACGGTCTACAGACTGTAGACAGTCAAAAATGGCGATGCCAAGTCTACACCCACGACTAACAAAACGACTGCTCAGCTTAAGCAGAAATAACCTCAGAATAATAATAGGGACAATAACGGGCCATTGCCCCCTTAACAAACACCTCTTCAACATAGGCGCCACGGACAGCCCACTCTGCAGGGGCTGCTTTGACGCCGAAGAATCAGCTGCCCACGTCATCCTGGAATGCGAGGCTGTGGCTACCCAACGCAAACAAATCCTCGGAACGGTGAGGTCGCTCCGCGAAGCCTGTGAAGATCCCAGGAAACTTCTGTGCTTCTGGACGGAGCTAGGCTGGCTAACCTAGCCAGGACACCTACGCACAACGGACCGAATGAGAGTCTAAGTGCGGAAAATGGAGTCCCTACTCTACTCTACTCTACACTACTACTACAACAGCCCATAACGTCCACTGCTGAACATAAGCCTCTCCCATGATGGGAGGAATTTGCCTTAATCTCCAAGCTTGGCAGGCGGATTGGAGATCGCAGTGATGAAAGACTAACAGAAAACGCTGCTGCCCATTCTCTGGTCTACGGAGGCGCACGGTGTTCTGCCTCAGACATTAGTCGCCTTATACGACACCCGTGAGTGTAATGGGTTGGTTCTATTCTACTCTGCCGGACACCACACGGCTAACTGAGCTACTAGTTTGGCGCTTTCAGTAGCGTTCATCAGTTTCTATAGAGAAACAAACAACATGTAGGCACGTCTTTCGGCATCTTTTTCAGTTGTACATTGCTGAATAACCGTTTGTCGGTAAGCCCCAGTCTCTAATATGAGTCAAAGTATCATCTGACCCCAGTTTTAGATTCCTATACGCATCACTCCACGCAAGAATCCACCTCACAATGGTTATAGTGAAAACATTAAATGTTATTTCTTATTCTTAAGCATTTGTTTAGATCGGATGGAATGCGAGATTTCTAACGGAGACGCGAACGATTGTGTCAATCAGTTTTTATTTATATTTACACAATAAAACTGAGAAAAACAATAGAAATGCGTTCGAGCGAATTATATTTACGTTTTCGCTAGAAATAATACGGTGATGGAATGGATTCAGTTTGTAAAACACATCTAAAGGAAAGTGTGTTTGAGTTCGTAAACAAATGTGATTGGATCATCGACTGTCAAGGTTTTATATTCCGTCATTATTTTTATGTAAATTCTAGAATGTACACAGCGTAGTTTACAGATTAGTAATAATGGCAATTATTATGAAAGAAATTGTCAATAGACTATCAAAGAGACTGCATTCACTGTTTCTAGAAATGATTGAATGAGTTACATTTAATGGCTAGTTAGTTGTCATGGAAATAGCTGATATTTGTCTCCGAAATTTAATTCTAAACAATTTTAATGCATTCTAATTTATGCCTCTGTTACCTAATACATAAGCTAATCAAATATTCATTTACCCATTATTCAAACCATCAATCGTTCTAAACGTGTGCAAGATCATGAATTACTGACATCCCAGATGACATTTCGCTGTGACAGCTGTCAAATAATACGCGCGAAATATTTGACGTTTGAATATTACGATTTTGCGTTGACAATTAAATATTTATTTTATCGTCTACTGCAGTAAATGGGTTAGTTAAATATTCGCTATACATTCCGTTAGGTACATCGTAAGTGTGTTAGTTATAGAGGTACTTATTCTGGTTGCGGGACTTCGAAATATTTAGTGTGGTCGGTACCGTTGGGAACTGTTTAGTGTCTCTGGCAAGGGCATTGACAAATTGCCTTTCAGATCATCAACGGTTTGTTGAATAGTTTGTATTGGTTTCCAAACTCTTGCGTAGTCGCTTGTTTTCTGCTGAATCATTACTTAGCATGAAAGAAACAAATGACAATAGATAGTTTACTCCTTCGTGAGCAAGTCATAGTTGATGTGACTTGTTGCATATCAATGCTTGTTCAAGAATTTCTTTGCTTACGGAGTTGACATGACCAGTGTGATGACTACCGTCGTTTTACGATATCTGTACTCCTTCAGAGTAAAGATATTAAACTGAGACTGTCGATCTACAATTTTCTAAAATTCATTATGCTGTAGGTAGGTACCTTATTTGTTCCGAAATTTAGACATTTACATCTTTTTGTCAAAGAGAGTATATAAAGATTTGACACTCTTTGCAAAACTAAGCAGTATTTAATATAAGCGTTTTGTATGGACTTTTTGCTTACACTTACGTATCTTCAGGTACCAAAAGTTTTAGCGAATTCTTGCTTACTATCGAGGTAATTTTTATTTGATTATCCCTTCGTTTCTAAATTAATCAATCTCAAATCAGTTAACGGTGTGATTAGCATCTATAAAGTTGCGTGTAACATTGTAACTGCAAATTAACCCATCGTCACCACTTCGCCAGTTAACCAAGGATATCAAGGTCTGATTAATTGGAAACAATCATCATTACTTGAGCGTAGTCATACTTTTCAGGGTTGCAACAAACATAATTCTATGACTTGTGCTGCCATGGCACTTGATCAGTGCAAAATTGCAAACGATGCATGCTGAAATGCTGCAAGCGGAAAGCGGGCCGGAACCGAACTCGCGGGTCCAGTGCCGGCTGGTGGGTGTCACAAAGTCTTCGAATTTTTCGGTTTTAAAACATGTCGATTTTCTCACAATGTTTGCTAGTGAAATAATTTATACAAAGTAAGCTTGTCTGGTTTCGAACCCGAAGTCGGTCGTTCCCGCTGGGCCACCACTGCGCTGCAACATTACAAAAAACTGCTTTGCATTAAACACTCCGAAGTTCACGCAAAAACCAATCTCACTTTCTCAATATTAGATTAAAACCTTCCTAAATCACTGTCTCAAAAACATGTTCCCAACCAAACGAGTGGGACTTCATCAGTATTGCCGCCACACTTTATCCCCTTATTGGGTAAACGCGCAACAATTAAAAACTGCCCCATATATGGCCGACTGCCCTGAACCTGTCCAATTTCGTTGACTTAACATGAGTTGTAAGAAGTTCCGAGTTTTGTAGGAATTCTTGAGGTGTACGCGGGTTATTTAAGAAGTTTGTGATTGCTATATATGATTAGGTAGAGTTGAGCGACTTTGCTCGACTTTTAAACATTGTTGCGACTATCGGTCTATCTGTTTGTTACATTTTCACGCCAAAAAGGCTGAACGGATTTTGATGGTTGCCACGACTTCGGATTATCCTAGAAATGCGTTGCCATGGCCAGGATGCTTATTTTATTTCTTTTTTAAGGGTTTCTATGAGTGGCCGGCACAGGCCACCTTCCTACCATGGAATTTCTAGAACATCTTACACTCTACTTGATCATGACAATTTGCGGTACACTCTCTATGAAGTGTTACCATAGGTACATATGTCGGATGAGACTCATGTCTCAAGTGAAATCAGTGGAACAATGCTACACGGTTCCCACACAGTGGCGCCTCTACAGGGCGTTCCGAGAAACTCCGGTGTCGAGTAGTCGGCGCCCGCGCTTTCCTTTAAATTTGGAATTACTCATTATTTGTATCGCGTTACCGTCGTGTTGACAAATAGTGTCGTTATCGCACTTGTGGGTAATGCGTGCGTTTAAGTTTTGTAAGAAAAGATAGAGCTTCTGTTAAGGCTGGGGTATCTACTAAATTAGCAACTCTATTTGTGGTGGTCAAACTTCGTTTGAAATAACACAGGACATACAGAAACAAAAATATAGAATAGACATGACAAAACACTGAAAAAAAAAACAATTTTTTTATTTTTTATTTTTAATGTTTTGTCATGTAATAGAATACTAGTATAAATACATTTATTTTTTTCTTTCTTTCTTTATTTAGAAAAACAAAACGAATACAACACAATACAATACAATACTGTTAGAATAAAGTTCTAATCAGCTTACACAACAAAGTGGTTGTTACGTCAGTCACTGCCGGCCGAATAGGGCGAAATGAGTGGTTATTATTTAATTGTAGCCTTATAGATCATTAGATTAAAATGCCAAAAAGAAAAAAAAGTGACAAATATTTGTGTGAAAAAAAAAACTAAAACTTAATGCCGTTTAGGACTAGTTACAATATTTCAAAGAAAAAATGCTTCACTTTTAATATATTTTCATATAAAATGAAAAATAATAAAGTTAGAATTATTTCAATTGTACCAATTAAAGTTTAGAGTCTAATGCAACATTTTTTTTTTACACATTTATATTCACTCATCAAAGAGGAGTTACATGGAGAAAACCTCTCGTTAGCAGATACCACCCCCTTAAAGACCTCACGTGATACTTTTTGTTGAGCAACATTTTGCAATGCGATAACAGTAACGTTTGTGTGGCTTCACTGCCTCGTTGGTAAATAACTTGAGCGCAACTTAAAAACTTTGAGTGAATAAATAAAAAAAGAAACCAGCAGCATTTTTTTTTTTCAAATTAATTTAGTCAAAAAGCACCGAATTTGTCTGCAAAGCAGCAATTTTCACGTTGTCTTCAAGACTTAGGGTCAGTTCACACCGAGACGCGACGCTGCGCGCACATTTAAATAGAGTGACTCAAAATATAACTTTATTTACTACATGAAAAGATACACTTCATTGTGAGAATTCAGAATACGTTGCGCCTCGTGATGCCTCGCGGCGAAGAGCGATGTATCGCGACGCAGCGGTGCATCCCCGGTACGCGCGGCGTGCAAGAGCGGCGGGCGCTGCGCCTCGCAAAACCGCGTGGTGCAGCTCGACACCGCGAGGTGCAGCCAGAGGCCGCCGCCGCCGCCGCGCCGTGGCGACTTGTGTCTACTATTTTCGTCCAGACTTCTTGTAGAATTGATGCAGTTCGGTTGAGTGCTCGAGTGCAAATTATAATGATAAACTGGGATCTTGTTGTAATCGGACTTCTTGCAGAAGAGGAATAGGAAGAAGAATACAAAAATAATAGACTGCGGGGGGACGCGGGGTTACGCGGCGGGGTGGTGCACGTGGCGAATGACACGTTCCGCTGCGCCGCGTGTCGTCTCGCTGCGCAACAAGACGTCGGCGTCGGCGCGAAATCACTGGCCTCTTGCAGTAACGTCGCGTCGCGTCTCGGTGTGAACTGACCCTTAGAAACCTTGATTGAGAGTCGACAACAGGATAATTTGCACTGACACAATCAACACGCAATTTGATTGATTCTAATAACACCTTAGACCGACTGATATTGAGTGCTTGAATTAACCTAAACAGTCAGACTGGTAATTCCGTCCTTAAAAGACATTGAATCAGTGAAGTGCCTAGGGGTCAAAATTACCGCAAATTATGGCAAGCTGAGAGCAACGGTGGCCCGGTGGTGTCGGCCCCAACTTACGAACAGTAAATTGTATGTTCGAATCCAGACAGGTGCATTAAGTACTTTGTGTAATTTATTTCATCACCACTGCTCTCAAAACGGTGAAGGAAAACATCGTGAGGAAACCGGCATGTCCTAGAGCCAAAAAATTCGAAGACATGTGATATCTACCAACCCGCCCATTCCCTCTCATAGAGAGGAGGCCGGGTGTCCCAGCAGTGAGAAGTGTGGGAACATTATAGGCTGATTATGGCAAGCTAACTGTATGAAGAGTCATGGAAACCTTAAAATTATCATGAGTTCTGGGCATGCCAAGCTTTTCCGTTTATATAGCGGTATCGTATATATACTTAATAAAGAAAGAAGCGTACAAAACATTCTTGCAAGAACCAAATGGTAGCTGCACTTATAGTGAAACTACTCGTAACAATACATAACTTGGCTATTTGGTAATTTTGCTTTAAAACTGTCACTAATAGGGACTTAAATGTCACGGTATCGATTCGGTATCGGTATTGATGGGTTTACAAGGTTCTGGGAGCGCATGGCCAGAATCAAAACTGTCGATGACTGCGAATGAGCGTCTCTGCAACACCATTAGAAATAATCCTTTGAAGTAACACTGCATACATTCGTGCAAGGGATTCAGCTCACATAACGTTCTTCCAAACGGATTCTATTTTTAAACTCCAGTACTTTATTTTCTTCCCTCCAGACAGCCATAGACTTGGCAACAGTCTACCGGTAGACGAGACGAATCACATTACGGGTGTCGATTGATTAGCACGCTCGCTATCACTTGCCGGCTCTCCTTACGATGTTTCCTGCAATAGCGGTGTAAAACGGTAAGCGATATCGAAGCACTCGACACCGCAGCAACGGGTTGATTTTTCAAATTCCATAGTTTGATACTTTACCTGAAACTTATAGGCAATGTGGGAGGCCTTTTGAGGAGGAAAGATGAGACGTTCATATCTGGTGCTAATCAAAGCCTTATTAGTTATTCAGCTAACTAACAAGCATATAATATGCATTAACTGCGGGTTGTAGAGGTCAGCGTATCTATTATAACAGCCATCGATTACACCATGCTACTGGTTGTTGATTTAACGAAATAATTGATTTACCAGTATCATAGGTTATTCCCAAAAAAACAATAACGTCACCTGCAACGTCCTCCTGTCTGATGGTAACAACAAATGGTGACACCTAGTTGATGATTGCACTGATTTTCCTTGAGTTTTCCCAACCCGTCATTGGATCATGGCTTAGCTTATTAATATTAGGATAGCTTCGCGTGGGTCACTTAATATATTAAGGATGCCTTTTAATAATTCATTCAGTGCTTAGTCTAGTGTTGTGACCGTCGGACTGCTAAGTCATAGGTCTCGAGTTTGAACCCAAGACTCTCCAAGACTTCAGATTTTTCGGATTCATGTGCGTATTGTATAATTAATTATCACTTGTTTCGGTAAAGGAAAACATTGAGAGGAAACCCAACCAGCATGTCTTTTTTTTCGGATGAGAAATCATCAAATGCCGCACTGGGCGGAGCAGGAGGGAGTGTCAGACTTTTACTGACTAAAACCTATCCATGTTCCTTCATCGCCCTTTGTGTTCCGGGGTCACGGTATCTCTTTTGAAAAGCCCCGCAACCCCGGCAGGCATCGGTCCTTGCGGACCCCTTCCTATTGCTGACTCTCTTTGAGGCGCGCGTGGAACACTCCTGCACCGTCGACACGGCCTGTCGTCATGAGACGGACGGACGGCGAGCTAGCCCATAGCCCACCGTCCACAGGCCCGCGCAAACGGTGCACGTGGCCCCCTGACGCCCGGGGCGTCTCCCGCAAACCAGCATGCCTGAGAGATATTTCTCGACGGCATGTAAAGCCAAGTCAGAGGCCCATGGGCAGCATAAAATAAAATAATAAATAAAAACTTTGACAACTATGCGATAAAATAAAAGAAAATATCACCTCTCATCATCCGTCTACCCTTTATTTAACTATGTTGGAGTCGGCTTTTAGTATATACAGTAGTTGCAGCTAAATAAACCAGTATTTTAAGCCGACGAAGGAGGCTCGGCGCTTCGGGGACAGAAGTCAAAGAGTGTTATTTAATACGCGATTGAAGCTAGCGCGGGTTTAACGAACCCCTATCTTTAAAGTATTCTTAATATTGCAAACCGACTTGTTGCTACTAACAAGTGTCTGTAAGTTCGGTGCTATATTTCAATCGAACTACTGCTACTGAAAAGTTGCACTAACAACGGACTACTGCTATTAAAGGGTATTTTACATAAAGCGACTGCCAATCTGAAATCTGACTGACACAACGCAGTAAATAGTGCAGGAGATAAAAGTGGGAAAATAGTATCTATTTTAAAATATACACTTATTATTATAAAGCGGTTAAAATTGAATATAGAAAGTATTTTCCGCAAATACTCATGAAAAAAAGAGGTGTCTGGTGAGATGACGAATTATTGAGCAGTACGGAAGAACATAAGACTGCTCGCCGCGCCGACCCCTAATAAATTGGGATTAGGGTAGGAGAATGATGCGAAAAATGAATCTCTTCTGTAAAAGCAAGCTACGATAATTTTATGTATTATTTTATTTATTTTTTATTTTATGTAGTATTATTTTATGTTAAACCAAGAAATTTTACGTGGTCAAGTCACAGGTCTATCATAGTTCTAAACATTTCAAAATATCGATCTTATGACAAATTCCCAGTCAGTTGTTTTGGAATTTCAAATCGCAGAAAACTTCTAAAACATACAAAAGAACAATAAGAAAATAAAACAAATGAGCGTTATATATAGGAGGATGTTTTTAAATCACATGACACAATGATATCTACAGTGGGTTTTCATATAGATTGATATAAATGAGGACATCTTCTCTCCAATGTTTATTTTAGTTTAAATATTACATTAGGTTTATTTACAGGTTATTATTTTAGTATTTTGTATATAACACATAATAAATGGTGTATTTTTATAATGTGTAGGTAAAATAAATATACCTATGTTAAACTAAGTACAAGTTTTAGGGAAAATTATTATCGACAAATGTATTATAAGGATGCGTTGTACGACAAGTAAAATGTACTTAAGGATAGAAAAACAATCCCTGAGCGATTAACTTTGGATTTGTCTGTAAAATTCCAAAGAGCATGATCTGGTCCGTTAAAAGCTTTTACTTGATTTTTATTCATACTTATTTTTTCTTTCAGCATGATGGATTCCGGAGGAGCAGGCATAGCAGAATCCCCCCCTACCTACCATCGTACCTACGAACAATACGTGCAAGGAGCCGTCGAGAACAGTACCGACTCAGTGCAAGAACAAACCAGCCCCGAACTTGTAGTATGGTCAACTCTACCTTATGGCCTGGACTATAGAGCGCAATATGACTATAGAAGCCCTTATGACACTGGCAGGGATTACTCGACTCAGCAGTACGCCAGAGCCCCGTTTACTACCAAGATGGGCCAGGCTAAGGCGTTGAAGGAGGCTAGAATAAGGAGGCCGATGAATGCGTTCATGGTTTGGGCGAAGGTTGAGAGGAAGAAACTGGCTGACGAGAATCCGGACCTGCATAATGCTGATTTGAGTAAAATGCTAGGTAAGTGATTTTGAATTTTATAAATATACAGTTAAGTTCTCTTTTAGATTTAATGTTGTTTTAGTGTTTAAATTAGATTGCGTTGGTACAGTCTTATACAAAGGTTTTCAGTTGTCGACATTTTATATTTTGTGTTAGGTACCCACGATCTTTTTGTCAGATTTATATACTATATCATTTATTTCGAGGTCCAACAATAATTTGTTTATTTCATTCCGATAATTTGTAAGATTAATGATTCACCTTGGTTAAAATTATTTATAACTGAGACCTATTCAAAATGAATTTTAATGTAGGTAACAAATAAAATAAAATAATTATAAGGTAGGTTTACAATTAAGAAATACACGTTAAATCACTCACTCATGAATTTAATTGTGTATGTTTAGTTTACGCATACTCTAAAGGCGTGATCATTCATATGATTTAATTAAATGTCACGTTACTGGTTTCTTCATTAATGTTCAAATATAATTATCAGGCAGTTGCTGTGTGTTTTTAGAATTAAAATTATTTGGTAATTGTAAACAGGTACAATCTTAACAAAAGTTTTACAAAAATAGGACCTACATAAACATTGGAGCATCGAAACCTAAATGAGTCAGCAGAAAACTTCCAATCTTGTACACAGTTCGAAATTTAAATAATTTAAAATATTATTAGTAGGCAGCACTATTCTTGCATAATTTGTTTTCAAATAATAAATAATTGATTAGATTTCTTGACGTCATGACTTGACAAACAACTTCTTGGTTTTTCTAAAAATTGTTATGAAATATTACTTTCCTAAAGTACTCAGGGAATTACTTTGGATTCAGCTTCCAGTTTTCAAGAACGGTTTGCGTAATTATTTTATTATTAGAAATTAGAATTTCCACTACGCACCTAAAAATAGCGACTAGTTTTTTTCTCTAATATTTTTTGGCAACTTCATGAACGCCACAAAGTATTTCTTAAGCATATTCTAGTAAATCTCATACCTCTATAATAACTCCATTACCAGTTCTCAACACACATTACCAGTCACTTAGCCATATTAATATAATGTCTTTACCAACACATAATAAGAATTCAATTAATACCACAAAGATTCATTAGTAAAACAAATAAAAAACTGGTAATACATAAATGTGAGTGGATGTATAAAAAAAACTTGGTCGTTCGGAACTTGCAATATTGTTCCTTATTAGTAATGTAACATTCTTGCGTTTATAAGACGATACTTAATAAGTAAAGCAAGTTAATTAAGCTATCACGAAGATTACTTGAACTTACTCGTTTGTAGGCACGGACAGCAACTAAAGTCGGTTGAGACTGTTTACGTTTACACAATTAGCTTAAATACTTGTTTTGTGTTGATTTAAATAAAAAAGTGATAGTCAATCACTCAATTGAAGTCAGCTCCGGTAAACTGAAGTTAACCATCTTTTTTGTTGATGACTGTACACTGTTTTAAACGCATGTGTGTACATGACTGTGTTTTCTTCAGCATAGATTTCTACAAGTTTGTGAGTTGACTGGATCATGCTTGGATTTGTTCGTATTAGTTTTTTTAGTGATATTAATTAAATATTGGAATACAAATGACCATTTTGCAGCCGCCTGCTTCCTATTGGTCCTATGTTACGTACCTACAGGGAATCGGATAAAAAAAATAAGTTTTTATTTCTAATACAAAAGACATAACAATCGAATGATAGGAAGTGCCTTTTGAGTAAAAAAATACTTGTATTAGGTACTTCTAATCTTCCGGTTTACATTAACATTACCTAAGTAAGATATTTAACAATAAAATCTAATTGAAAATCAATACAAAATAAGATACCAAAAATAAAATTAAAAAGTTAATCAAAAATTAAATTAAATTCAAAATGGTCAGTTTTATTCTTCATTCTCCCTTTTCAGGTGTAACGTTTTCGTTCACTCCCTTCAATCATTATTGTCATTCCAAACAAAATTCTTCAATTTAATATTCGTTTACGGTTACATAATTAGAAATTTTTTTTTCCTTATTCGGACACAAATCTACTCTACGATGCGGTATGAAGACAAAAATAGGAATAAAAAACAAAAATTAGCATTTACCTTGTATCTGTGGTAATGTCGGTATAGTGTTCTGTGAACTTACTGAACTGCAGCTGTACTGTGTACAAACATAATATGTATTAGGTTTCTTGTTGCCACTATGCAACGAGCGTAGTATACTAGTTTCTGTTTTTAAGTATTCGGAGTTATTCTTACTTAACAAACAGAGTTTTGCTGGGGAAATTGTTCTGTCACTTCTTCACACACTTCTTCCTCCATAACATAACGCCTGTAATCCCCGAAGGGTTAGTCAGAGGTGTACCTTAAAGTACCTACACCCACATTTCGTCAGTTGTTAAGACCGGGCACAAATTCAGACTCCGTGGCTGCTACTGAGAAATTTATGATGAAAAAACCCTTGGCCCGGCCCCGGAGTCGAACCGAGGACCTCATACTCAGCAGTGGCGCTTGCGATCACTAGACCAACGAGGCAGACCACTTCTTCTCCTCACTTAAAATACAAGCAAGTGGTGAATGGCAACAGCCAAATAGACAGCCTTGTAGCAAGGTATTGTAAGAAATACAAATGTGAGCCGTCGAGGGACGCCTGGAGATATAATAAATAAAAAAACATTGAATTCAGGCAAGACTGAAGATCCATTTTTAAAAAAATTTCCAAATTAAAAAAGTGAGAAAAACAAATTGAATAAGAATGAAGTACATTTTACATTATTGATGAAATATTATTAATTTTATAAAAATAAGTTAACCATATTAAAATGTAATAATTTAATAATTAAATAAGAAACATCGAAATTATTTTGTACAAGAAACATGCTTAAAAAAAAAGTCAATATAAAAAACAAACATGAAATAAAATAAAAACAAAATGACTCAATTCACAAATAGAAAATCCTTATGCTGGAATCGAACTCGAAGTCACGAGATTGTAACCCAGCGATCTGTGCCCCGAGACCAGCTGGCTTGTTGTAAGTAAATCGTGGCGAATAATAATAAGTAGATCTTATGCTGCTTTTCATTGGTTTTTTTTTTGTTTACCTTTGCCTATATATGTTTCACATCAAAATACCGAAATGTTTGAACAAAAGCAACAACAACTTTACTTAATGTTGCATATTAATTCGTACTGGCTTTTCTTCTCAGTAGCTTCAATGTTCCGAATTTAAATGAAATATGTTCCATCTGGCGCTTGTCATTTGTTATATCTGACTAATAATCACCGTGACCTCGCGTAACTTTCTCTGCGAGGTATAAAACACTGGAGGCGCAGACATGAACTCCACGACGCAATGGACGTAGTAAACTCAGTATAGTCGAGGAAATAAGTGATATTAGTTTTTAATTAATATCTGTAATTTTTAAAATATAAAATCTTTCAAGGCATATTTTTTTATCGCATTATTTTGTATCAGTAGAACTCTTAATGCTGATTCGACCGTTGAAAATTTTACAAAGCGCTTTTATTTAGGTGTTTTTGTGTGTTAGCGAAAACGGTAATTTGTGAAAAATACAAGGAGAACTTAGATGACGTCATTTGTCACTTGAGCTAAGAAGAAAGAAAAAAGAGTGACTTTTTGAACGTCGAATGTTTTTTTTTTCTTTAAATTTTCCTTTAGGGTTATTTAAACCACTACTATATTTAATTTAATTGACAACCCAATAAATGGCAGGCAATATCACGGCAATCGGTGGTTGCAGGATAAGCTCGATTTTTTCGGCAAGGAGTGGTCCTCAGTAGCCCCGGATATAGAGAGCAAAGAAGAACACCTTGGAGACCTTTACACTGCAAATATATTACAGGCTTTTGAAGTCAGTCAAAATATTATATTTTATTTAACATCTCGTAAATGTAGTTTCCAAAAAAATAATTAGTCATTGTACCGTAATTAGTATTGTGGTTTTCCTGTTTGATTTTACACAACATTTGTCAATTGCGTGAAATAATAAATAGTAGCTTTACTTAAAGATAAATACGTAGACTGTGTTTTAATACTTTAGAAATAAAAAAATATATATTTTATTAATTGTGTAAATGATATTTATTTATTAAATTAGAACAAATTCTTACTAAAAATATTGTATTCATACAGAACAATAAATTGTTACTGTGCAGGGTTTACAAGAGGAAAATCAGTAATTTATCCTAGCCATGTACCTAGGTATGCACTCTTATCACAAGATATACGTACATTGATAACGTTTATTGACCAACTTCCCCGCAAAAGGAAAGTGAAAAATAATTGTTTTTTGTTTTTACTTTCCCGAAGGTTTTACCGTCTTTTAATCCTCTGGAATTTAACGCATCAAGTTATTTTCATCCATTGGGCAAATGGGCAGTAGGTCCAAAATTACCAAATTTTATTATTTTAATAGCATTATCAACAACCAGCACTGACCTAGTAAAGCGATTGCTTTACTAGGTCTAGGTCTACAATATTAGTTAGTACAGAATATATGTGATTATATATCTTCTGTACTAACTAATATTGTAAAGAAGTAATGTTTTTATACTTGGTTGTAGGAGGTAATTTCTGAAACTGCACCGTTTTAAAGATATCTTTCAAAGATGGATAGGTGCACTTATTGCCGAGTGTTATACAGTGTTTTGCCACACGGGCGAAGTCACGGGTAGAAACTAGTCAGATAATATTTAACTAGACTTGATAACAAACCTATAACTATAATAGATACAAACTTAAATCCTTTGCCATTGCTAATAAAACATATAGTTTAATAAACTTTCAAGACATTGTTACAACTTTTTAACTTAAACAATTATAACTATTATTGTAATAACTTCCGCTTGATACCAACACATGTGACGAAGACTTGAAAATGGGTCAAAATTAACGGTAACTACGTCTTGTGTCCATGACTGTACGGGCTTACTAGGCGAGTTAGATATGGCAAGTCATTATACCGAAGCGTGGGTGGCACGATGGTATCGGTCTTAATGAAATAAAGCCCGAATAAAAAAATATACCAGACAGCATGTACTAGTAAATAGTAAGCAGTTTTACAACATCCAAAGCTGCCCTTCAAAACAAATTAGCTCACCTATTGCCGCGTGACAGAGCCTTGAATCGATTGACATTAGTTTTTCTATACGCAAAAGTAACTTGGCTAGTCTTAAAGCTATTATTCACTGCTTTGATGAGTAATGGTATATATTTTTATCGGTCAAATATGGGATTACCACTTAAGAGGAATACCCAGTAGGTACCGCGATAAGAATTAACGTAAATTCGTTAAATTTGAACGGTTTCTCTAATCTTGTTTGTTTTCGTGACTGCGGAAAATAAGGAATTTTCAGTTGGGCATTGAGGAAGACCCCTGTGACAGACGTACATACGTTTATAAGGTCTGTATTAATACACTGTTATCAGTTATGACGTGAAAGAGTGAAATCCCGTGCCCTGCAATTAATGAAAACGTCGTCTTTTATACATGTTAATTAATTAGTGCGGTTATAACATGGGAACTCAAGGTTTTTAATATAAAACATGAGTGGTTTTATGTAGGTCATAGGTGGATTATTAAAATCAGTATATTTATGTGAAAGATTAACATGAAATACTTCACAGAAATTTAGGATTTTTTTTTAATCCTTAACTTAAAAATCTTTTTCTCCACGGATCTCTTTAGCACCAAACCTAGGCAAAATCATCTGCATTATATTTGGAAAGTTACTAAAATCGTAGCTAATTGGCCCCGATGGTAATTAAGGCAACAAACTTACATCGGATTCGAACTACATATAATAAACGTTGTAAAAAAGCCGAAGTCACTTATTTTCCTGCGATATATTTTTGTTCTACACCATACCTGGGAACCTTCTAGTTACAGAGATATTGGGGGTCAAAGTTCCTACTTTTTACAAGTTTTTTTAAATACACGTTTTTAATGTAAGATTTTTACTTTAAACACTTCCACAACTCCCATACTATTCAATCCGTCTATCAGCACAATGTTTTGAGTTTATTAGAGTTTTGCCGTAAAACGTGATTTTTCACCCCAAAAAAAAGTCATAATTTTTGCGTAGTCTGATGTACAGAATGCTTGGTTAACGGCTTCGTGAAGAGTCTGTTTGCACCCTGTGCACTACTAACTAGAGTTAAAAAGGAAGGAAACTCTCTCACAAAATTCTGTTGTGGTTTGGTATTTAAACCAGTTCCTCCAGGAACAACACCATAAGGATGTGGTTGTTCTCCGTAACCTATTGACTCACACCTACATCCCTAGCCAGAAGATTATCGCAACCTTACCGAATTTGGTAAAAGGAAAATAGGTTTACGTATACAGGGTGTAAACAACCTCATCACGAAGCCGTCAACCAAGCATTCTGTACATCAAACTAAGTAACTTTACGCAAAAATTATTGCTGGGAAACGACTTTTTTTTTGGGTGAAAAATCATGTTTTGTGGTAGAACTCAATGTAACGCACTCAAAACATTGTGCTGATGGATGGATTGAATAGTACGGGGGTCGTCGAGGTGTTTAAAGTAAAAATCTTACATTAAAAACGTGTATTTTAAAAAACTTGTAAAAAGTTGGAAGTTTGACCCCCAATATCTCCGTAACTAGAAGATTCCAAGGTATGGTAAAACAAAATAAATATCGCAATGATAGGGAGAACAAGTGCCTTTCGGCTTCTTTAAGAGGTTTTTTACACCCTTTAGATATTAGAAGTAAAATGATTACTAAACTAAGCCTAGATTGCATAATATTAAAGCTAGCATAGTTTAAAATGTTCCCACTGCTGGGAGGCATATCCTCTCTATAGGAGGGAGTGGGCTGTAACCTACCACGTAGGCCCAGTGCGGTTGACAGATGTCACATGTCTTCAAATTATTGGTACTTGAACATTTTCTTTCTCACGATGTTTTCATTCACCGTTTTTGAGAGCAGTGGTGATGCAATAAATTACACAAAGTAAAGCGCCTGGGTTCAAATCTACGACCTACCATTACCTGTAAGTCGGGGCCACTAGGCCACAATTTTTTTTAACTAAAATTAAAACGGACTTCAAAAAACACCTACAAGTGAAAAATAACTTTGGCTTTAGAAGTCAGAGGCAAAAAATCTGAATCAAATGAACAAAAGTCAGGAAAAACATTCAGACCAATTGATAACGTTCTCCTTTTGGAAGTCGGTTAAAAATGTAATTGACATACCAATTCCGCAAAATAAAATGTCAATTTATTGATACAATTAAAGAATTACTTCCATAAACAGCCAATCAATTTCATGCAAAAGTTATGTTTTGTGATAGATACCTTTATCTACATATTTACCATATTGGATAAATTGGTATATGGTTTCCGACTTCCCTAATGTGGCACATCATTCCCAATTAAGTGTCCGGAAACTAAAATATATATATCCACTATACCGAACACTCATAAGTCTCTTTCTTAGTCTATTCTGACCAGAGGTCTTAGACAACTGGCAATCGCCTTCAAAGCATTTCATATTTCTACATCGACCTTCAACATGATTGATGTAATTTTTTCGATAGCTTATGTCAATTCAAAACATTTTCTTCTTCTACTAGTCAGTATCGTTGTGAAAATGTTTCTTTGTTTATCTCGATGCTCTCCACGATGCTCTCTGCTCAAAGTACTGGGACTTGTTTCATCCCGCAATGCTGATAGTAATGACTAGTCTAACCAAGGGATATCCAAGAGATGTGACCCATTGACTGGTTTGTGAGTCAACCGCTTTGTGTAAAATACTTGTATTCAGCTGCATCCAGTTAGGTTGGAAGCCGACTCCTGGAAAAAGGCTAGGCTGATGATGATATAAGGACTTGCCTAATGCCGAGACCTAATGCTGAGAGGTGTCGCTTTTTTGGGCTTACCACATCCCAAAGGTCTTTGAAGAACCTTGCTTCTGCCTGTCAAGCAATACCATTTATTTTAAGTTGTAAAGTTATGCGAATGTCGTCGACATCAGAGTTTCCTTGTTTTGGTGGTACCGGATTTGATTGCGGTTAACATTCCAGGAATGGTCAGATTTTCCTATTTAAAAATAGCTCTTTTAACCAAGTTAGTTTCCTGTGTAACCAGGAGTATATCTAGGGTTAAACTCTGCTTGTGGTGCAAAATTTGCTAATTAGAACGGTTCTTCGCATATTAACCGAAAGACGTCCTAGTATAGTACTTGACATAGGTCTTTTCTTAAAGTCCTGTCTTCTCACATCCACCGGATTCCCAATGCCACCACCAGATACCGATCACCGATATAGCTAGCCCAGGGTAAGTAGACAACTTCGAAGGCCCCAGTTTCGAAACAGTCCTAGTCGTTTGATTACTCAATGGATATAAAAACTGTAAACAAAAAAAATGTGGCTGACATTCAACACTTTTTGAAACTCAATAGTACATCAGACAATCCCCTAAAACGGCCCACCTTTCACCAATTCCTAGTATTTTAGCTGGGAAGAAAAATTGGCGCCATATTTTACCACGACGGAACCTGTATACCATAGTTCCACGTATTTTAACGTAATGCTCACTTAAAAGATTCAAGTTTGGTGAAAACAAAACCCTAATCGACAAATGACCGAATTTGAAAATAGAATTCGTAGATATACGTCATCTGTCTATGTCATTACAGTCACTCGTCTAGTCGTCGTATCTTAGGCTCTTTTTTGTACACTTTTATGACCTATTTTATTGACCATATTACAATTAAAAAACGTCAGCAACACGATCTAATTCGTTCAGATTGCTAGTGATGTCACAATTTCCATATTTTGATGTGACAATCGTCATTCTATCGTACGTAGTATGTTTCTCTGACGACTTCAGCTTCCCGTATCTATTTGTCTACGTATAGGTGCCGATTTCTATATTTGTACAATATCGCCATAACTTGACGTCAGTTCATAAATTAATATCGACCATTATAATTGTAAACAACAAAATGTGGATTTCCCCAGTCCTATCTGTACCTACTGGAGGTTATAGTTCAAAGCTGTACCTTCGTTGAGAAGTGAGCTAAAATGTTTCGTATGTGGTTGTGTTACAGAGTATTATTGCTTGATGAATGATGTTAGTTGGCAATAAATGTAAAAGAAAATATTTTTCAACTCAACTCCGGTTACGTTGGATTTCCCCAAATTGCACAAAGGATTCATAGAATATCTCAGAATTTGGTGATTATCGCTTGAATCTAGGATTTGACTTATTTTTTGTAGTATCTATAAGGAAAAGATGATCATCACCTGCCTAGTCTTTTCCCAATCATGTTGAAGTCTCAAATAAAACCAGTATTTTACATGGAGCCTCTGCCTATCTGACCTCTACAACCAAAGTACTGGCTAACACGGCACCACATTAAATAAGAGAAGATACTCCAATATACACGCAGAATTACGACGTATCCTAAAATTACCAAAACAGTCCATACATCGTTAGACGAAAACATCTAGTCTTCAAAGGTTTGCTATCTCGGTTTGCGTTCACAGACGATCCCCAAAAACTGGCGCTCCATATATGGCAGCGTTCATGGTAACCATACCAGTGATCCTGATCAGTGATCGATTTCTGAAAATTGGATTATGTATAACAATCTTTTAGGGCATGTCGTGACAACTGTTTTTAAAATCTAACTACAGTAAAACCTAAGCAACCTTTTTATTTATCTCCATGAGTCCTTGCAAGGCAAGGTCAATGTTAATTTACAAGAAAAATTGACATAGAAGACATTTCAAGGTTCATCTTTACCGTAGTATCTTCACAGATAGAAATATTTTGAGTCTGTCTTTAGGGCCGAGAACAATTGACATTTTACAAGCGAAAACAATGTAAAAGTCAAAAATATATTCGAGTGGCAAAAGCTGCCGAAAAGTTTACGTAAGTCCAGTTGAAATACGTTGTAGTTACTAGAAACGCTTTGAAACCAATTGTCACTTGTCTACGCTGTCTGTGCGACGAATACTCTTCTTATCCTTCACGAGACATTCATAGCAAATTCATCTTCATAGCGTGTCAATGGCAATCTAAATTGATACAGCCCAAAATTTGGCGCCTATTTTCAGTAGTGTCCATCAGATCCTCTAATCTGCAAACAGCAGGACACGTTATCAAGTGTCCCATCATTTGTGGAACAACAACACTTTTACCACTCCAGGGCAGAGTCGTCTAAGAATCTCTACCTGAACAGGTTTTCCTTACTTCGGTCAACCTGTATGCGTAGTCTATTTAAAGAATTCCAGGTAAGCCATAGCAATTCGAGTCCATGTGGAAGATTTTTGGAAAGTGGTATACAAAAATAACACCAAAATAAGTCGAAGGCCACCTCAAAAAAGTTTTCAAACATCAATTTAAATCAAACTGCTCCAGAGACAGCCTAACTCCGCACTTAAGGCTATGTTACACCACGTTTTCTCAATAACCGCTCCGACCTTGAGGCTGCCGTCGTTAATTGGCTAAATTGCAGGCCTTTTAAGGTGGCACCACACTGTGATAATGACATCCTTGTATCAGTACGCCTCGCCGTACATACTTAGTGGACTTAATTAAATGAAGACCTTAAACAGATGCTGGACTTGAGTCAGGAGTGAGTAATGTTGTTATGATTTGAATGTGCAGGAAGCTTTATGTTATTGAAATTGCTTTTTTATTGGCGCGCTTCGTATGCTAAGGGCCGCCATTTTTTGGTTTGTCAATAAGGTCAGAGAGGTGATAAGGTTTGTTTGTGGCCTTTTGTTTGGCGAATAGTGGGTATGCGTTTGTTGTGTCTGGTCTCGAGGCAAAGTGCGAAAATGCACTTATCATCTTCCTGCCCTTCTCCCATTCTACTTGGGGTCGTCGCAACACGTTTTCTTCTCCCATTCTCCCCTGTCAGACGTCACGGCATCATTTACTCCTTTCTCTTTCATATAATTCAAAGTGCAAAAAACACTGGGATACTAAAATGTGCTGGGATTTAGGGATTTTAGGGTTGTAAGGATCCAGTGAACCACCAGACGAGTGAACTCTTTATTACTTTCGATTTTGTGAATTGTGCCAATGACGATTTTTTGGTATAATTGTTATAATAAGAGTCTGTTAACTTTACAAATAAACACGATTGAAATTAAATATTTTCGGTATGACTTTCCTACTCTGACGGAGTGTACGGGTTTGATTTCCAGGTCGGGCAAAGTGATATTGAGTTCTTTTCCATCTGATATTTCTTGGTATCGGTCGTATTCGAGACCAGTTGATGGCAAAAGGCTTGTCGCTCATCACATTTAACTCAAACACAACTGGCGAAATGTGAAAAATTAATGTGGTTAAACTATCGATACATTTCTGCCATAATTTACCCTTAAAACGCAATATTATGTTGTCTACTGATACTGTTAGCCTGCATCATCCCACTGCTGGGCCTTTCCCCATGACTTCCATTTGAAGGCCAACGTGGGCCACTAGTCGCTGGTCTTGTCCAGATCGTCCCGCCAATTTCTACGAGGTCTTAAGCTCTATGTAACATTTTATTTTTCGCAACACGCAAAGCTTCTAACTCATTAAGATATTTTTCTATAGATAAATGAGACAGTTGATGCCTCTATTATGTATCACAGTTATTATGGAGAATACTTCCTCTATATGTAACATGAATTATGGAAATCCTTATAGAGATTGCGTTTTTACAGCCTTATTGCATTCTTTCTGTAATTGCGGTTAGTTTGGATTTTTTATTACAATGTATGTAAATACTTTACTAGATGTCTAGAAGATAGAAATTGCAATCACATTGCGTAACAATCTCTATTATACATTATGATCGCTTAATAAGCTTAGTAGCTTAAGTTGGTGGATGTCCCGTGTATTGGAATTTTCGATTCTTAGACATGCCAGTTTTTTGATGGTGTTTTCCTGCACTATTTTGAGAGCAGTGGTGATGAAATGATTTACAGAAAGTAACGTACCTACTGGAGTTCGAAATCACGATCCCCAAGTTGTGGGTAAGTCAAATCATGTTCACTAAATACGAAGAGACAAACATCTTTCAAAAATATGAAGCCATAGATACTGTCAAGTTCTCAAAAAGTAACAAATGCGGTGCTGACGTATTTACACTTACGTTCAGCAACTTAAACTGATTTGTTCCACACTGTTATTCCTTTCAACTATCGGAATAAACCAATAACCTATAAATTGGCCTAAAATATCGATGCATAGAATGTTCGAGTGATTGGTTACCTACAATTGGCCAAGGCTACCGGTGTGGTCACTTCAACTTTTACTATTTATGGGGAAAACAAATCGGTATCTATGGTACGGTATTTGTCAATACGTGGAGCGTTTATTTGTTTCTGTGGTCCACCACGGAGTAAAGTATTGTCAATTCGAACGATTTTATTTTTCAAAATATTTGTTATTTCGTACTTTTCGTACATAGTATACTAGTTAGTTAAGAATGAAAAAATCCAATTAAGGTTACTTTAACTGGATGGTGGATGGATTATCGGGCCCGAGATTCTAATTAATCTAAAAAACAACCAATCATCTTTTATCAAGTGTAGTTTTTGGATTCATCTGTTTTTACCGTAAATACTACACAAAACACAACAACATTTCATCAAATCCTAGTCTGATAATGCGGTTTTCCTATGCACTGACCTCATGCAACACAAATATTTGCATGATAACAGCATACCTACGGTTCAATCAAGAAATCTGTGGCCTTTGATCCTAGAACGTCTTGGGCGCTGTACATGAGAGGCTAACAGAAGTAAACGTTAGAAAGCCTCATAGTATTTATTTATTTAGTACAGTATTTGAAACCACTAACACCTGATTAAATACCTAATCCTTTTACTCCGTCTTCTCGTAGAACCACAAACATCCCAACATTATCGTCTTCCATTCATCAGCAAACAAGTCCAATCCAGGGTTGGTCTTCACGAGCGCGTAAAAAAATAAAATGAAATTATTGAGTTTGACCCGTTACAATTTTACCGACAATAAACAGTTGTTTGGGTATTGCAAGTAAATTACAATGTTTTTCGCCTTTTTTTCTTCTATCGTAGATATTAAAAAATATATCTATGCCCATATGTTTTTGAATCTGCAGCACGCGGTTACGCATTTGCACCACACCCCCTAAGGAAAAACAGACATAAAATAAATGTCTTTTGGGTCCTGTACACCTTTCACTCCTAATCCAAGCCCCAGTATAATATAATGTTAAAATTAAAACACTTGAAGACCCCTCAAAAGGCATATCTTGGATATTTCCAACTAATGCTACTGTTTTTGGTGTTATCTCGTACAGCCGCCATTTTGGGACCAGAGACAAGTTTTTACACTCTTCTAAATAAGGTTAGGTCTTGCTAATGGTAATATTAATCTTGATGTATAAATATATTTTCGTGGACGCCGTTAAATATGAATTTAATGAAGGGTTTGGAGGCTTTATCGCTTTGTTTTGTGTGTTTGATGATCTGCTCTTGTGATAATTTGTTTAAATGACAGTGAGGATTACTTATTTCTCATGAGGTGTGTCGGAGCTATTATGGAATATATTGAAATAACTGTCCTTCGGTTGTACTTTTTACTATTTCCTAACATTTTGATATATAGTAATGCAAACTGATACCTACTTAGTATCAATGCCATAGACGATGTTCAAATAATTTATATTAAATAATTTGCTATTTCACTACCTAACACATTTGGTTGCATTTGGCTGCACGCAGTCTTTCGCGAATGTTGTACCTTAAAACAGCGGGTGGTAGATGCTGCAACCAATATTAATGATTGCACATAGATCAAACGGTTGTAAATTCGAATTTAGATTCCATTACGTAAACACACGATGTGTTTACGTAATGGAATCGAAATTCGAATTTGTTTTTTGCTTTGAGCTCTATCGGCCTCTTCAATGAAAACGTGACAATCTAAAATTCAAAGCCACCAAAATCACACTAGTAACAGATATAGTTGGATAGCGTTTCTCGTTAACTCGCAGCCTAGACATATTCATGCCGTGCCAAATTCCCCGAACGATGGCCGAACACTGACGGAATAACACGAAACTATTCCAGGAAACACGAACAAAAAGCGAACCGACGAACAATTATTAGCATTCTGCACACGTCAACTATAATAATACAATTAATTCCGTTTGTCACATCTGATAACCAACTTACCAAGTTCTATTTGCTGATGTACTGATCTTCATTTGTTGACAATAAGAGTGATTTTCACGTGGTCCAGGTGTATGTTAGTAAATTGATGTCGCTATAAAGAAAATCTTAAAAGGGTCTCCACGTTATGGGAGGTAGACCATTGGGAAAATTGGTTCTGCGCATATGTGATTTCCTACTTATAAATAAGTGTAATTATAGTTTATTTGATCTCGTTTTAGCGTAGGCTGTATGTAGTACCTAGACAACGGACAGAACTGTAGGACTCAGAACTTATCTATAAAATTGCCCAGAAGTTTTCTAACCGCATTTTGAGATCTGCGTTTTTGGAATTGGCAAGGGTGTCTGCATTTTTTAAGGAACCTTCCATCTTTGTTGATACAAGGAGAGAAAATCCCTGGTTGTAATGTTTTCAAGTTTGAACATTGAATCACGAAAATATGAGCAAGTCTGCAATTAATTTTCATCCCGGAAAATTTTCTCAAGGGTGACGTCAAATATAGACTTAGGTTGTTGTAGTACTTGTTGTAGTTCGTAACTTCTGCAGCCTACAAGTTATAACAGCAGATTTTTAAAACAATGTTGCTGGGGAGTTTATTGCATAATATTTGTGTATTCTAAATTTAAACGTTTGGATTTGGGGTGACTTTTGTTCTAACTTCATTAAAATGTCCGGCTGAATTTTTGAAAATCAAATCGAATTTCGAATTAATTCAAATACTTTTAAAAAGAATAACCTCCAAAATGTGACTATAAATACAAATTGATTACATCTTCACTTAAACCCACGTTAAAAACAATTAAAATTAAGTGTTGAGATAGTCAATTTTGACGCTTCCCAGCTGAGTTGCTATAACAGTTTGATTTACTGAGGTTAAGCAACGATTGTCGCGGTCAAAAATGGCGTGGTGACCCTGAGGCTTAGTTTGAGGTAATTAGAATTCGCAAATGCGTGTGCTGTATGTTAAGTGTAGTTAAGTTTATTTTAAGTGATTCTATTACTGTTAGAATGTAAAAAAAAAGCATACATGATGAAAAGCAAGAATTGGAACATTGTAGAACGAACATGATATTAATGAAGGAACTACTTTCGTTAATCAAGCAGGTAGCGCCATCTAGTGCCACACTAAGCAACGAGGCTTGTGTCGTAGACACCAGATAGTTGATATACTAAATAGATACTTTTTGTTTGTAAATACATAATTATTATACATATAAACATGCATAACTCGGAAAAAAAATGTCCATGCTCACCACACAAACATTTGCTTCTATCGGGATTCGAACCCGGGACTCTAAGAACGTAAAGGCAGCCGCACTACCACTGCGCCATTCGGGTCGTCAAATAATATCGTTATTGTAATATTGATATTTTTCTGGAATAATCCTTTAACTAGTTCCTGATTATAATAAGTTTCCACGATTATTTCTTAAAATCGCTTTTATGATTTGTTTTTGATTTTGTCGGTCTCGTACTATAATCTCATCTAAAATCATGCTTTACGCTACCAGTCACAGTTTTTTTTATCATATTCTTTACGCTTTGTTTAAAAATAGTAAAGCTTTGCAAAAACAACAATGATTAGTGATATCACCAATCACATAATACCCTTGAACCGTCATCAAAAATATAAATAATATTGTCAAATTATTCAAATGTATTCACTAACCGGTCTAAGTAGACTTCAATTAGTACTTATGTAATTACTGAAACAACTAGCTTCGAACACTTATAGAGCCCACGCAGCGTATAATAGACTCGTTACTCCGTACCACCTCTGTTTTGTCTATGAAATATATAGGATTTTGATGTAATACATTGTTAAGGATCTTCATTATTATTGTTACCTATGTCAACCTTGGTTTTGGTGCTCTGTGTATGGTATTTCTCTCGAATTAGTGAAAAGAATGAATCATCTGTAGAAAACCATAGTGCAAATTTTGATTTACTTATATTTTTTTAAAGACGGTGTTTAAAAATTGAGTTCCATTCCATTATCACGAATGAAGCTTAAGCCAAATGCTTTCTGAGATCTTCAATTTAATATTAAATTTTGATATTTCAACAATTTAATATTAGATTTTATTAAAGTGTTGATTTGGTTTTACCCAGAACATAACGCTGAATTCGGTTTTGATGTGACAAAAGTTTAAAACAATTGACTCTCTATGACATTAAATATTAAACTTTACTTTCCAAAGAGGTAAAAATAAAAGACCATGCTTGCTTAGTTCAACAACCAAGTTTACAGGCATACCTTCTGATTTACAGTGCCGATTTCGTCGCCATCTACTTACCTACAGTACATATTTTATATAATCTAATACAATCACTGCGTGCCTTATCGTTCCAACTTAATGCAAATTCGAATATTCGAAATTTAAAACCTCAAAGTCTTGCGCACGCGCCGCTAACATGACTCACACACGCAATAGGGTCACGACACTCGGTCCTACTATACTTAACTATAGTTATGTAGTTTGTATGAAACTATATAAATGCCGCTTACCAAGTTTTGATTGCGTTTTGATATTTGTGGATGTAAAGTTTTGATATTTTTTTAAAATAAATTTTCACCTTTTTTTCAATTAAGCTCTGGCAATAACTAATAGCAAATGATCTTCCATTCTTAGCTACAGCATTTAACATTATGAGGAGATGGTAGCTATGAAACCAACCATAATTAAAACAGTGGTTCAAAATATGCAAGGAATTACAAATATTTAGCAATTCCCCTATTTTTAACCGACTTCCAAAGGAGGAGGTTCTCAATTCGATTGGTTTATTTTAATTTTTTTATTGTATGTACACCGATTACGCTGAGATTTATGATCCGATTTACGCAATTGTTTTATAGTTTGATGCGGAATAGTTGCCATTTGATCCCATAAAATTTAACATAGTTTCGCTCAGTAGTTTTCGTTTTATGAACATTTTTACTTCAATGTGGTCTAATTTCAACATGGTTAGCGATTTCTCCCCCATTTGTGGAGCGATTCTCAAAATTCTTTTTTTATTTGAAACAATCTACTCCTGAGATGGTCCCATTTAAATTTGGTGAAGATCTGATGCTGATCTTTGGAGATATACAATGGTACTCTTTTAAAAATAGACGGTAAATCGGTCGTGATTGCTGCAATCACTTGGATGTTTATTGTTCATCATGACGTAACATCACGCCTGTATGCTCTGAGGGGTACGCAGATGTGTACAATACACCCAAATTTCAAAAGTTTAGGTATGTTAAGTTCCATTTATTGGGGATAAGCCTATTGCCATGACATGACATGTATTGTTAACAATGTAAAAAATGCATAGCAAACATTTGTATAGGATATTACAACTAAAAATGGAAAAATAAAAAAACTTTTTTGCAAAAAATAAAACCGACTTCAAAAAACACAAAACACAAAAAAGTGAAAAATAACTTTAGCTTCAGAAGTCGGTGACCTTTGTTTGATACATTTCGTTTTTTTTTGTCACCGACTTCTGAAGCTGCACTTTTTTGTGTTTTTGAAGGCGGTTTTATTTTTTTAGTTCATCAAAACCTACTTGTAAATAAATTGATACAGTACAGTCTGTACGACTAAAAGACCTTCAACCAATCTCTTCTTACACGTTTCAATAAATCACCAACATTGTAATCAACAAAACCACTTTTTACCTTAACCGAATCGTGTACCCATCACTGTCAATTTAAACACATGTTAAATTTGACAGTTCAAGTATCAAGATGTGTCAATCACTGCGAGCGCCTACGCTTCGCCGCTACGTAGGATCGAGCGACGAATACATTATTTTATTGTAAGTAGGCGAGCGCCCGATAGATATGACTGGCGACGACAAATTGTTATTACGAATTAATCGATTCCCTGCAATCGAGTTATCTGCTGATATTAATTTAGTTTAGTGATTTATAGTAGTTAGGTATGTGGTCTGTTGTATGGCAATTTTGAGATAGATAGTGCAGTATTAATAGCGTATTAAGGTCTGGCTTACCCTTAGTCAATAAACACTTACTAAAAACAATTTACAAGATGTTACAGTCCTGAAAATTAAAACACAAAAAAATATTCACTTAACTCTGAACGGATCAAATGACTAGTCTTCCTTATAAACTGTCTCCTCGCATAAGATTTAAATCGGTTTAGTTCAGTTAATGCAGGTTGCTAGGTTCATCAAAATATTGCATAATTTGTACTGGACCTACCAGTTCAAAAAATATCTCTGTTCGGTTAGAGTTATTGTTACTACGAACATCTTGAAGCGATCTCCCTTACAGAAAAGTAAAGTTATACAAACTACATAATAGGTACTTAATCGATTTCGAAAATCGAACACCACGATCCTTCTTCTATTATCTCTACTATGAAATACTATCGCCTCTGATTTCTTGACGGCTAATGTCATCGGGGTTATCGATAGGAAAACTTTCGAGTTAGAAACAAGGATTGCAATCATGTCCCACAAACTACTATTTTTCACAATGAAAAGCTTTTATCTTGTAAGGAAACCATTGCTTTTACAGCAAAATTATTAATGTTATTTTCTCTTTCACCAATTTTTTTTTTTAGTTTTACCGCGAACATTGTGTTTTCTCTTGTAAAGGTGACAGCCTCCGTATTTCGATCTCGCGCGGTTTATTTAAAAGTCTTTCAAGTATTTTCGAAACTCGATAAATCCAAAGGTGAGTTTCCGCATTCCCGCCAATATTCCATGTTAAAATTGCAATTGACAGCTGTCATTGCAGACTGAATGCCAATCGGCTGTTTGACTTTTTTGCTGATGTTTTAAAAAGATAGCTTGTGTGGTCTCTGGCGATGTTGTTTTTGACAAATTCGGATATTATCGATGCTTCATGATGATGAGCTGTCTGTATTAAATTAGTATGTAGTGCATTTCCTTCATTTCACTTTTACTTTTACGTTCATTGTTACTTCCTGCAAGATTAGCATGGACTTCGATCAACTAGAGAACTCAATAAACATTCATAATTTTCTTTAGTGTTGGTACTTCACAGACTTTTGAAAATTAATTTCTTGAGCCGAAAGTCGATGCTGTTGCGGATTTTTTGAAAGCCTTTACTCTTGTAGGTTTGTCCCATCGTTATTGCAGTTACATTGAATATGTCCCACCTCAATTTAAAACCTAACAACAAATTCGCTACTAAATTAAGATACGGCAACAAAACTCCCATTTAGCATTTATTCCTAAGTGTTGACATACAGTGGGTGTTTGCCTAGGATTCAGTCTTTAGATAAATCGCTCAGATCAAGTGCACTTGACCTAGTGCTCAAGTGGTAACAAGTAGGTTGTGCTAATCGTATCACTTGCTACAAGTACCTGTTAAGATCATGTTTGTTGGATTTATTTCGAATCTGATGATTTAATGTTTGACAGTCGTCTCGTTGATCAATGAGAAGGATTGTAGGAGTAAGAAATGAATTTAACGTAGCTGAACTTTTTACTAGCGTGTGTCATAATTTCATTGAGGAAATTGGTTTATGTTGCGGTTGGAAAATTTATTTGCAACCAGAAAGTTCGAAGAATCGTAATCGTATTTGGGGGCAGAATGGCTATGCTTGCTTACTAGTTGCTGCTTGGCTACTCAGGTTGGTCAGGTAGGTGGTCAGGTCTTGGCTGGTTAGCTGCTAGTTGGTGCTTGCTTGAGTTGGTCATATTAGAGTTTGAGACCGTTTTCGTTGTTACAAATGAAAACTTGAAGCTGTGCAGTTTCGCGTCTTATAATCATAACATTGAACCATTAGGATAGGTGCCTACAGTTGCCATCAAATCGATGACGACCAAAGCGAGCGTGAAAAGGATTTTTTCGCATGAGCCGCGTGTGGTCCGCACGCATTACCTACCTGTAGCAAAGTAGACAATTGCAAGCTATTTGCTTAGTTTGTTAACAATGAAAATTACATAGATGTTAACAGCCGTGCTCACGTACGCTACATGAGTCAAACGATATAAACTCAGTAATAACCAGACGGACCATAGCCACACAATCGCGAACTTATCGATTCATCGTCGGTCCCTCGTCGCGTGCCAAACCGATGCTATTCGCGAAGCCATACGATTAATTTATTTATTGAAATCAATACTAATATCTGCCAAGACAATGGCCCCAAATGAAAATGCGTACACACATATGGCATGTCGGAATGCTAAACGGAGCGGGCGGCGTCATTTATTCAATACGCCATTTTGCATTCGATTTTGAGGTTATTAGATGCAATCGGAATGCGTGCGGCCATACTTGATTCCGTTCGTCTATATTCGGTCGTCTTCGGGTCCCTTCGGCAGTTTATGGCGACAATTGACGTATGTAATGACGGTGTCATAGATTTCTGGGAAGATAAAAAGCTAATTAAATTCATAGGGAAATTGATATTGAAAGAACGCCGAAATGTAACGCCGTATTAGGGTTGTTTTATCGTTGTTTTTATGTGTTTAGGTTGTGTCATTCGCTCATCGTATATTTATAAATACAGTTTGTTAGAATAATAAATGCGTCACATATTTATTTAATCACGCAGTATTAATTGTTTAAGGGAATGTTGTTTTTTTAAATCCGTGTTGTTACATACACGTTGCTATTTAATAAATTTCTATATTCAATAAGCGAGTGTACACAGTAAGTATTAATGAGGTAACGACTGCCGACAGTCACGATCTACTATTTTCTTGAATGGCTATAAACAGGTCCTATGTCACAATAAGGCACGCGACCACAAACGATTGATTGTTCCTTAAGAATCGGAAGGAAAACCTAAACCTTAACGTTACTCATTCTACTGCGAAAATGGCAAAGTAAACTATGAAAACTGTTTTCCGGTGAGCGGGGCATGCAATGCAACCACGAAAAACCACGTTCGTAAATTGAAAACCCCACTACACAGATTAGACATTTCGCACGTCGAAAAAAATTCGTCAAAAAATGTTTGTATAACCTTTTGACAAGCATAACTGTTCCTTTTTCAAATTATGTTTCCTTTATGTGATTTTTTGTAAAAGCACCAAATCTCTTTCTGGTTTCTGTCATTCGGTGCCTTCAATATTATTGTGTTGAGTTTCCATTGGTTGTCACATTGTATTATTTACGTACCTAATTGGTGGGTAAGTAAAAAAAGCAACAGAGGCATTGATGGACGAACGTGTAAATGTGGGCCGAGGCAAAGCCGTGGCACACATGCGTAAGTCCATCAATGCCTAGTTGTGGCCAAGGCTTGTATAGTACTTTTCTCAAATAATGCAAGGAAATTAATACAATTACTTTCCAAAAACAATAATGCACACAAACGAAAATATTTTTACTTGCGTTTAAGAGTTCATTCCCTGAAAGTAGACAGTCTTATGGTACGGATTTTTGCACAGATAACCTAGTCTCGCAGATAAGAAATTCAACAGGATAGGAATAAAACCTAACATATTTTGAAGTTTTATCATCGTAACCATAAAATCGTATCGTACTTGAGCCCAATAGACTTTCTCAAAACACATAAAATGCATCATTCATTAACACCTTATATAATTATACACAAACTAAGTTTTGTTTCAAAATACGCAACTGTTTTATTTCAAAACAGATTCCTTGATACAACCGCGTGGACCTATACTAGTACAAGTGTTTATATCTTATATTCGATCATGTTAATATACCTACCTTATGATAAACTTCAAATTTGTACTGAAACTGAAGCCGTGCAATCTGTCGATGACAATAATGAGAAACATTTCATGAGATTACTTTCTCAAATTATTTGAGAGGGTGAATTACAAGCAGAAATTCGAAAACAGGTTAAAAAACTGGGATTTTTACATATCTCCGACGAAGCGCTAATCTTATGGTATAAAATAAACTAACTAAATAAACAACAGGGTGATTAATCGTCTAAGTACTCCTCCAGATTGGTATCTTTTGGAAACGTACCCAGCAGATTAGCAGCATTGCCACATTGCAAGCAAGCCCTCTGGTCACGCGCAGTGTTAACCAGTCGGCGAGAAATTTCTTTTAAAAGGAGATCTTTTCATAAAATTCTAATCTCCCCTTGGTGTCAATCTATTAAAAGAGTTCAGAAATAGGTAAACTGTGAGACATTACATTAAATGTCTCACAGTTTGCTGGGTAAAATATCAGCTTATAATTCCAGATATTTATCAGCATTTATGTTATTGAGACCCGCCATTAGTCGTTCACACAACTTTCTGCGGGACAATTTAGACGTTCAATCAGTAGTCAAGCGACACCGATGGTGCACCGATAACCTTTGTTCAACTATCTATCACTCAGTTTTACACGTTTCATTATCATAGACATTTCAATCAGCTGAAAACTGGATTTTATGTTGCTTTTCTAGAGGATATTACCGTTGCGTGGGCACTAATATATAAAATTAAAGGTTTATTTTTACTTTAAACTGAACTAGAAAAACTGGTAGCAAGATACGCAGTACTTGATTATGTACCAAATCACGGTCTACCGCAATGGTTTCTGAGGTTTCGGCCCCGTTTAGATATTTTTTTTACTAGCCCACGTTGAGTCCCACTGCTGGGCAAAGGCCTCCCCTTTCTCCTTCCATACCTCTCTATCCTGTGCGACCTCTGGTCATCGCAAACATGAATACCAACTTATTACTGTCCGGTCCTACTGTATGGTGAACACCTCTTTTCATATCAACAAGACATGAGCGCTGATCTCCACGCTTGCTCAAGGCAGATTGATGACTTCCGACTTAGCATAGACTAGATAGAGTTTTAATAACAATTAAAAAAAAAACAGAAGGATTATCTGTATAAATTTTATAAATTTAGTGGGCTGCAATCGCAGAATCGACAATATTCGCAGGGTGGTTGGTGGCAACTGGATCGAGCGAGTCGCTGAGAATTGAGCTAAGTGGTGTGCGATTGAAGAGGATTATGTCCAGCAGTGAACTGATGTAGGCTGGTAATAATGAAGATAAATTGCAGAATTGACTTATTCTCAGTTTTCTCTAATTGTTATCTTATCCGATAGCAAAGAGTTATGAAACAACCTCATGCTTCATGGACCACCCTGAAAACATACGTAACTCTTGACTATTCAGGTACCAATATGTCAACTGATGCGTATACAACCTCCATTATCTATTACGACGATCTGGCACATTTGGCAAGCGTTTTGGCATAGTACGCCAAGCATGGCTCATTCCCCAATATAGATCCTTACTCACTACTAACGGTACTGTACACGGTTAAAAAGTACATTTTATTGTCTGTTATGAAACAGGAGGAAAAAAATCTAGGCAAATTGATAAACAAAATTCTTTCCCTTATTGGCTTTGGTTGGTTTTAGGACGCAAGCGAATCGAATCCAAGACATCGTGCTCTTCAGTAGTGAAGAGCACGATGTCTTGGATTTGATTCCCAGTTCAGGAAAAGTGTTATTGAGCTTTTCCATCGGGTATTTCTCAGTAGCAACCATCAGAGCATGGATTTGACGCTAGTCCCCTATTACATGGGACTTAAACATATTTGGTGAAATGTAGGTGTTCTAATAGGTTTACTTAAAGGTGTACCTAATAGAATATTTCATAACATCCGCGAAGGTTTTAGGTCTACCTAACCTTACGAGGATTGAAGACGTGATGTTATGTTTGCTTCTAGACATATCAAATGTAGTTTGGTAGGTACCCGAGATCAGAATCTTATTACCCACTTGAAGGTAATAAGATTCTGGTTACTAAAAGGTATTCCCTGAAGGTCGATTGTCAATTGTTTCTCGAATGACAAATAAAGGCTCGAATGAACGTGGTCTCGAATTCTCGATAGACTTTGACTGGCAGACGTTCGTAAATTTTGATTCACGAACGTCTGCACTTGAACCTCATTGACAGGGTGCTGGTATTGTATTGCATTTGTAAAATATTCATCGTTCTACTGCCCTTATCTAAATTTATTTGGGTTCGCCGCAGCATGTCTTCTTCTTCCATACTTCTCTATTCCTCGTCATCTTATCAGACATCTCGTTTCTTCCCATATCATCCATCACACAGACCATCCATCTTTTTTTTGTTCTTCCTCTGCTCTTGTACCCATTCGTAAAATATTGTCTTGTGAAAAAACAAGATAGAGACGTTGGTTACGATTTTGGCAACGCGCCGAAAAATCCATATAGGTAAAGCTATATTAAATTAATTTGGACACAACTTCAAAAGCATCCAACCTTCAGAATTTCCGTACCGTTCAGTTCACAAGCTCTTCTTAAAGATCTCCAACATGAAACAAAACACGAACTACCAACCAACCGGTGTCCTAACATTCAGTGATCAGTCACACTTGTCAGTCGTATAATTAAATATGAGTGCTGGCCGCTGTATTAACATTGCACGTCGGCTACCTACAGCGGCGCAGTCGGATGAGTCACGTCCTGCCCGATGCCGCAGGATTTTCCTTCTGGCTTTATGGTTTCCTGGTACCTCCCTGTTTGATATGTTGGAAAAAAAAAATTGTTTTAAATTTAAATATTTGCTCAGAAAACAAAACTATTTTTTTTTAATTATTCAGTATTTGATGGCAAACTCTGTAGTGCAGAATCTTGTGCATATTGTAGGTAAGATAAGGTTATATCACACTTACATGGGGTGAGTATTATGATATGTATGAGTGGAGCAGCCATGTGTGGGTGGTAGGTGTTATATAAAGGAGTTTAATATAGCTCTACTACTGTTTGTAGAGAAATTGTTTCGAGTTTTCAATGTCCAGAGATCAAGTTTGCATTGATGGTCAGGAGAATTTTCAGTTTCCACGCGGGTCCATTTATTTTTTATTTTTCTAAGACCAAAATTACCTAACGCCAGATCTTAATAATTGAAAATTCTCTTCAAATAAATAAAATCACAGGAAACCAAACATCAAAGCCGAGACCTATTCATGAAATATGTTTAATTCATTGATCAATTCTCGCAATTAATCTCCCCGCGCTATAATTACAGCTAACAGCAAAATGCACTCGCCTAGATCATGTTTGTAGATCACTCTTATCTCAACTGAGTTAATTAATTGCTAATTGACGAAACTCTAGGAAATTATAGCGAAGAACTTCCTGTAACGTTACGTCACTGACTGTTCCAGGGTACAGGTATGACATGAATTAGCTGTATGAAACTGCTAGGGACTGACTTTGGAATCATGATCGCCTGCCTAGCCTTTTCCCAAATATGTTGAGGTCGGCTTCCAGTCTAACTGGATACAGGTGAATTTTATATGGAGCGGCTGTCTATCTGATCTTCACAACCCATTTACTGGTATATCTTCAGAATATTGAAGATTTGCCTTAAGCAGCATCGTCTTAGTAGAATAGGGCTGGGGATCGGAAATTAATCATGACACACAGGATGGACCGCAGACAGACTAGCCATCGGTGGTCGCATTTAACTGCACGGGTAACGAGTAATACTTAATAGAAGAATAAAAGCGATAGGCCACTCAATATTGTAATTCTTTTTAATTGATAGTCCAAACTGGGTTCTATGCATTCCTGATTTGGTAAAGGAACTACATATTTACGTATAGGTTGGGACTCTCTAGGGCCTTTACTTCCGAAAGTTCCTAGGATTCTAGCCTTGAATGATAAGGTTACTTTTTGTTGGTTGTGCATAATTTCTGAACAGATCATCAAGCGCGATGTGGCCTGTGGTCAAACAGGAACATATTAAAGATTTGATAACCTCTCCTTATAAATAGATTCGTTGGAAATAAGTACTACTTCTCGTAGAAAGTCTGACAACTTTTGCAGGTTGTTTTTAAACCTGGACTATCCAGATTTTTCCAGATTTTTGCATACGAAGTGATGTTAATCAAGCTATCAATATTAATTAGGGGACAGACGATTAATATGGATCTGGAGCTCGCAAAACAAGAACAATTTTGATCGACCAAATGCCTTCGGGATTTCTTTTTCTTATGAGCTATTTGGCACTTTATAAACGCCATTGTTACGTATTCACTAAGGACAATAAGCACTAAATTATTTAAACTACTTTATCTATTTATTTAATTACAGTGCAATCATTGTAAGTATTTCTGAAAAAGGTTTTAAGTTGAAATCTGTTTTGATGACTTTTTACTTTTAATTGTGTTATCGTGCTAGTTTTCTTTGTTTGATTGGTTTTAGCAAATTCTGTTTTATTGGAAATAACTACATTTTGTAAGTAAATGATCTATGGACGCGATCTGTGGTGGCATAACCCCAAACACTCTAACTTCAGGTAGCAACATACCGATGCACAGTACAAAATCTACGTTCGAAGTCCTTGGAGAAAACGTCAGGTGGTGCATTTTCTTAAAGGACTTTCTGAAATAGTGTTAACTTTTTTTTCGAACATTTCGTAATAGTATGCCAATAAACATATGCCCATAAACCAGAATAAATCACATGAAAATCTCTACATCTCTCTCGCACCAGCATCGATTCATTTGCAGCCCTGCGTACGATTTTCCACATCTACTATCGACTACATAAATACACTCGATCCATATTCATAGTGGCTCGGACAGTCGACAGCTCAGCCGCTGTACCGTGGACAGCCCGCCTCTTAAGCGCTTTGTAGTCGCCGCCGGCCGGCCAGCCAATCGCGACGCGCGACGCCGACCAATGGCCGAGTTGCGTGCGCGCAAGAATTAAACCATTTAAACTGTTTATTGATAGGGTTGAGAGGTGTAAGATACTGCTTTTTAGAAATTTATTGAGAAAATAGGGACTTTTGAACATTTTGAGGTGAATTGGAGAGCGTTTTTCTTAGGTTTGCGCTGTAATTTTATGTAGATCATAAATGAGTATGAAATTCGATTGGTCATAATAACGTCAATGGGCGTGTCAGTAAATTTCATGGGAGTGTAAAATACCAAACAATATGTTCGTTTTAAAACTATTAATTAATCAGTATTGGTATAGTTAATCCGGAAGGAAAACCACGACGTTGATTAAAAACCAACACAAAAATTTTTGCTATGTGGAAATTCCGTTTTTTTTTTCACGAGATGTATTGTTCCGGGAATATCGTCACGTTGAAGGAAACCACATGACATTATTAGTATGCGAGTGTCAATCACATGGTTGGTTAACGAGAAAAACCGTGAAGATTTCTAAGTGATTGTAAAGGCGCACTGCTCTAAAATGATGACAAATAAATAAGCAATAAATATAGAACCCTAAACTAGGCACTGGAAAACCCTAAGTCTAAGTTTATCAGAATAAAGCAAGATCAATCACATGTGTGTTACTACATGGTCAATAATAGTAGGGAAAGATACTTAATCAGTCAAATACATATTCTAGTGTCATAATTTGATCACAAAGCATGTAGCAAGGGTTTTTGTGGCCAATGCTAAGGCTGTTGACATAGCTGAGTTCTAGTCGAAACTTAAAGATACTAGAATTATCCATGAGAAAAAGTAGCAAAAATTAACATCAAACCGTCTACAAAACGTCTAGTAACTCCTGCTTAAGTAACCTTTTACTTTAGACATTTCAGTCACTCACTAACCAACATCAGTAACCTAAAATATACAATCGCCAATTACAGACGTTCAATACTAACACCACACATTGTACAATTTACAATTCCCTGCTTCAATCAATACGATTCTCTATAAACAGTTCACAGGCTCCCTAAAAAACCAGCCCTTCATGAATCACTGTTCACGATACGATCGCGTTTTGTCTCCGAATGTCGTTCGCTTATCGACATCGCCGACTTTGACTCCCCCGACACTAATTGTGTGCTATCGACAGTCTAAAACGAAAAAGTGCCACTTGAATCATGCAAATTAGGTACTTTTTGTGTAAGGTGATCCGTGTTTTGTTTGCCGGTCGATGCTGTTTTGTTTTTCTTGTTTAAATAGTTTGTGGTATGGAATGTGTTTCAGAGGTATTTGAATTAAACTTGGGCTTCGATTTCCATGTTTAGGAGTTGCTACTTCAATGGAAATGGAATGAAATTGTTTGGAAAAGTTTGATGCTTTAGATATCATCGTGAAGTGCTGGGGCTTTTCTTCTAGGTAATTTCTTAGTTTACCTCAGTTCTGTCATGAGTTCAGTAGGATCTGATTCCGTTTTTTGATTTATGATTGTGTCCGTTCTCTTTTAATCCTTTTTGTGAGTTTTGTTTGTCATCTTTTTCTGCCCTGTCGCATGTTACTTAAGCTGCCTAGCTTAAGTAACATGGGACAGGGCAGTACAATTTCATCTTCTTTTCTCCCTGGTCAATCGTCAAGCTATCATTGTCACACAATCCTTCTATCTTTTCTTTGGCCTTCCTCTCTATCTCTTCATCCACCATCATCACCAGTTTATTACTCACGCGTTAGTTTCATGGTAACTTACATTCTTCACAACAACGAAGTCTTCACTGACTCTTAATGTGCATTAGGAGCACACAGACAACTACAACCATAATTTACTAAAAATAAATATAGAATCAGTGTTACCAGCCTACGATATTTAATATATTCTACCGTACATGGTAATATTTAGGTAGGTCTCCGCTTCCTGCAACGTCACCGAGCCTGTTTAGACTTGCAAATGTGTTCGGATTTAACACGGAACGCAGCGTGGGCGTACCACGGGGCTTGTAACCATGGCTCTTGGTGAGATGGTCGGGTTCCTAATTAGTTTTTTTTTGGGTGGTTGTTGGTTCAAATACCACTGCGTACTTCGGATTGGCAATCAGTCACCAAGATCCCTCTGGCAGAATGTGCTTGCCATGCGGCCAATAGAGACCGGTGGAAAATGATCGCGAAGGCAGCGACCGCAGTTGTAGGCGACCCTCCATGACCACTACCACTCTGACAAGAACGACTGAAAAGAGAGACTTTAGATTGTGCTTGATTTCTCCTGTCGGTAAAAGACGAACGAACGAACGCACAAAATTCAAATCATACAAGAATTGGTTTCTCATTAGAAAGAGAATCGTTTCCAGAAATAACTCTTGATACACTATTTATGTCTTCTGTACAGTAATTATCAGGTCTAGCTAGCGACATTCTACTGAAGGAAGAACAGCTTCTCTTCCAAAGTTTCACGGTTATTTGGTAGTCGGATACATTTCATCATCAATATGAGATACCTACCATACCCATGTCGATCGTAGATAACCTGCTATGTTGATCTCCTGCTGCGTATGAGTTTCTTACCTTCTTTCTTATCAACCTCTTCGCAACCCGTCTTTCAGATATCGCTACAATATGTCTTCTAAAATCACACTTTCTTAATAAATTAGTGCTTGCAATAAGTTGTTATTAGCCACAAATGCAATTATAAAAATAACTCTCGCCTTCCTTCATTTGTGTAAACTTTTTTTAGATCGTCTATTTTTGCAGCCAGTCCGATTCTCTTAATATTTTATGCACGGCTATCAATTAACATGGAGTCTTCATTACTATAGTGATCTTACTAGTTAATCTAGTAACCTTTTTATTACTCGTCTGGACTTAAGGACCAGGTTTTTGTTCTGCGTCTTGAAGGACCAGCAATTATGTTCGTATGGTTACATCACCATGTTTAAGTAGTTTAATTGTTTTTTTAAGACACGTTGCAAGAAGGTCTTTGGCTTGAAAAGGATCCTAGTTAGGTCTTTAAGATTCTTTAGTGTATTAAGTTGCATAATTGTTACTCTAGATAGACATCTAGAGTAACAATTATGCAACTTAGTACACTAACAACAATCTCGTAATTTGGAACCGCTTTAAAGGAGCTTTCCTGCGGCCAATCTGCAGCATTAATCACTTTATGTATTTAAGGGACAGGGTGTGTTTACAGGAGCTAAACGTGAGTTTTCAAATGCAAAAAAGCATATGATTCAATACAATAAACAAAACCAGAAAAATATATGACATTCTTCAGGATATATGCTAGTGTTTTAAAAACATAATACAACTAATTTTACTCGATAAAAAATCACGAACTTATCTCTAAAAATTTCTTTTAACGAGTAAAAACCATACTAAAATACATGCGATCATTCAGATTTTTTGGCAAATACTTAATTCTATAAGCAAAATATAAGCATGATAGTGTTTTATTTTTTAGTCCAATCAATAGATTTTTTGTAAATCGCACAAAACCACTCATTTCGCACTATTCGCCCGCAGTGACTGACGTAACAACCCTTTGTAGTGCAAGCTGATTAGACCACACCACCACAAATAGAGTTGCTAATTTAGCTCCTCCTCCTTAATGCTTAAAGTATTTAAAATAAATTAATGACTGCCTCGTTAGTTTAGTGGTCACAAGGGCGTCTGCTGAGCATGAGGTCTTGGGTTCGATTTCCAGGTCAAGAAAAGAGTTATTGGATTATTTCATCAGGAATTTCTCAGTAGCAGCCACGGAGTCTGGATTTGTGCCCGGTTGATGGCAATAGGCTCACCCCCTATCACATGGGACTTACACAACATAACTGAACATAACTGGCGAAATGTATCTACATTTCGCCAGGTCGAAGGGTTAGGCAGAAGTGTACCCATTAGTACATCTGTACTAATGGGTACACTTCTGCCTAACCCTTCGGGGATTACAGGCGTGACGATATGTTATGTTACGTATTTAAAATATCCTCCCGACTTGTTTGAAGATAACAGAGGCAGTCCTCTTAATACATTTAGCGCAAAGCATTATTTTAGTGATTTGTGGCGCAATTGAGCATTAATCCCTTTCATAAAGTTGTCAAAATGGCTGACACAAAAAGTTGTAAAAATAGGCACTAATTCTGCACACGGTATCAAGTGTTGCGCCGTAATAGGTATAACAACATTCTTCATACAACACTAACATACATAATTCAATACATATTTATACCTAGACCATACATAGATACCAATCAGTCAGGATCATAAATTATATCTTCGCTTAATATTTTTAAAGGCGCCATCTTGGGATGACATTTTCATAATGCCAATGACACCTCGTGCTAATTCGATAGGGCTGTTAAAACACTATGTTTTTTTTATCATTTAAGATGTTGCAAATGCACTGTGAGTATTCTGCCTCGTTAGTCCAGTGGTTGGCAGTGCAACTGCTGTACGTCAAAGACAAGGTCCTCGTGCAGGCCTCGATGTATAGTCATCGATGTAACACGTTTCGCAGAATAGTGTTTCGATCTGATATAGGGATAGGGAACCCCTTGCTTGGGGCCGAAGGTGTCCATCGTGAATTTCTAAGTAGTAACTATGACTCTGGGTACCCATTATGAAGCCTATGAACACCCCACTGCTGGACCTCTGGCCTCCTCTCTTGTTTGGTACCTCTTGGTGGTTTTTATCAATTTAGGGTCCATACAAATCCATAAAATAAAATAAAAAAACAAAACCAAGCATTTGAAAAAATATAAGCTACCAACCTCATTTGACCTAACACAAATCAAACCAACGAGATACAGCGAACCTAAAAAGTTTGAACAAAATCCGATATGCTAATCGTTGTTATAAGCGAATTACTTGCGTGCGTGGGTGTACGAGTATGTCGTGATGAAAAAATTCACCGTTATTGAGTGGGAGGCATGAATGAATGGCGTACGATGGTTTGATCGACTTTTTGTTGTTGGTGATCTATTGTTGCTTTAATAATTTTGCTGGCTTTTAAAGGTTAGCAAGGATTGGCTATTTTTTAGACTTGAATTAATATGTGTGAAGGAATAAACTGGTTAGTTGATATGCCTAAAGACACTGATACTCGTACGCACAACGACCGATCAAGCAGTTTATACAAAACTAGTTTATGCGAATCTCTCATTGTTCGGAAAATCTATACAAAGCGAGGCCATGTTATTCCGGAAATGTATTAGCTTAATGTTTCGTCATGTGTACATTTGTAACGGTAGCAACAGTTCTCAGTTAGTTTCGGTATTTCTTCTAAGATATCAGTTAGCTAGGAAATTCAGCATGCATCTAGTTTTAAAGTATTGACCAAATAAAATGTCTTATAAAATGATAAATGATTTTGTTTATTTTGCAAGTAGGTAGGTTTTTACAAACACTTTTACACGTCATTTTTTTAAAACTAGATGGGTCCGGTGTTTCGTACCTGACTACTCTGAGAAGAAACAGCCGAAACAAACTAGTCTCTTTCGAAGTCCAGACATTATCTTGATTCTCATAGAAGATCTACTTAAAGAAATGAACATCATTTCATTTCATATGTCAAACTTCAAGCCTATTCTGATTCGTGTATTATTAACACCCTCGAGCGTAGTCTTTAAAAATCCTTTTACCATCGTTTGCTGAGAAAATATCGGGAATAATTCCTTGTAACCAACGTAAATGTAGGTATACATATAATATATATATATTTTATTAATTGTGTTTTTTCTCTTACAGGTAAGTTAACTCACTGCACGCTACTTCTGCTGGTTTCTAGTGGTAGGTATGTTTTTTAACACACATTTTTCTTAATTTGTAAAAAAAATGATTTACGTGGTACGGGCAAAAAAAGTATGACATTTCAGATTTAAGCAAGCTATTATTAAATAAGCAAAATTACAATTCATTTACGTCAATTACTTTAATCTCTCAATTGTTTAACGCTAAACGAATCCTTTACTTTAATAAGCACGTGTTTATCTTATAACATTATTATAATTTTAATCATCCATCATGTTATCTACAATCAACTGAAACTTTTAAATAAATTATCCTTCAAATACCTACCTGAAGAAAAACTGCAATAAAAACATGCGATGATTTAATCAAGATAACCTACAAATTACAAGAAACCAGCGTAAAATCCTTGCACCTTTTCATCCATTTTGTTGCGTGCAAAATCGAAAAAATAACTTATAACAAGGTCAGAACGTTTTGCTAATAAATTACGGATATTATATTATATCAGCAAAAACAGGTTCTTACGTCAGAACGTTATTACAGACAGATAACTTCGTTGATACCGTGGTCTAACTAGTTATTTCTGTTAAGATTTCTTGAGTTAATTGATGGTTAAGTTTGCATTTAGTTAGATGGTTTTATTGGCTCGTGGCCAGCTATAAGTGGACTTGAACGCTCTTTTACTGCCTTTAAGTTGGTTCAGTCTTCAATGGCCTATTTTAAATTACGTACCTATCAGAGGACATTCGATCATGGGACATATCGCATCACAATAACTTTAAATTTTATTTAAGTATATAGTTTATTATGGTTTAATCAAAGAAACATGAGTACTGCTGGTTTAAAATGAAAAGTTTAAGAGGAAACACTACGGTCGAGAGAATTGAGAAATAGGTATTTGTAAAATCTATTGCTGTCGCGCGGTGCCCGAACAACCGAGCTATCAATGTGTGAGTGGGACTGTCAATGTTTGCGTGGCACGCAGCCCCCACACCCCCGCCCCGTCTGCTCCTGCGCCACGCTCGAAGGCTTGCAGTCGGCAAGTTGATATCAGCGTTTGCGAGTGTTTGTTTCGTATTATTTTATTACCTACCTGTTCTTTGTTTGACCCTGGCTATTGTTTACTGGACTTGTTTCTTTACTTCACTGTTTTGACTCGGCTTGTAGATTGGATTTTGAGTTTTTATCGTCAAAAGGAGATAAATCGTAAGTAATTTTCATTTAAATAATTCTTTGATTATTTATATTAGTCCATATAAGTTATAAATATAAGGTACTTACTTGCTATTGTTTACCTACTTTTATTTTATTGATATAAATACTTCACGTATGCAGCATACATAGAATAAAATGTCTGTCTGTCTATCTGTCCGTCCGTGTGTCACAGCTACTTTATTTTAAAGATAGACACTTCTTTACTGGTTAAATACATATGTCGTAAGAAAGAAAAAATCTAAAATAAATATATGCTGTAGATCTCAATGAATATTAAAAAAATGGTTAAAAAGAGATTTAGTCACTAGTTTTTTATATACATATAGCACAGTTTCAAGAACCGCAAATATACTTAACTTACACAATGAAAAACAAAGCATCCAGTAAAATAATACTTGCTACTCTCGATGTATATCTCTAATACGGAACCCTTCATGAGCGAGTCCGATATATATTATATATACATATTTTTTTTATTAATTAACTTTGCAGTCAAATATGCAACTAAAATTTTTTTGTCTACAACTACCACCCTACGGTTGAAGTTTGTAAAACTGATTTGCCCTAGCTATAATATTCTGACAGTTACTAAAATTTATATTTACTAAACTTTAATTCTAACCTAATAAGTACCTATCGAATATTTTTGTTACAGATCAACTCTTACTTTGTCTACAATGGGTAAAAGAAAAGGGAATAAAAAGCGTTTATATTTAAACGCTAAACGAAAAAAACATCACTTCACTGTAAAGCGTCAGATCCATTTCGCACCGTGTTCTATCTCCCGGTTAGTAATTTTTTTTAAATTGTATGCAGGCAAAGAGCATGCTTGACTTTAAATGCTATTTTTTCACGGTTTGCATGGTAAGGGGTGTAAGTCTACCTAATACCTACTATCTAAGCTGGACCCGATTTTTAAACAGTATAATGAAATCCGTTTCTTTTATTTTTACAGTGATGAAAACAAAGAAAACTCGAGTACATCATCGCGAATGCGTGAAACTTTTAAGGAAAATCGAGAAGTATTTGAAGAAAATGCAAGCTCATCCTCAGAGTCTACAGTTTCTGATTTTGATCTAACAATTTGTGATGCTGATAATGACAATTCTGGTGAAGTCGTCCAGGATGAACAATTAGAAGGACGCAGAATCGTAGATATAAAATATTTGTTTTCTGTGCTTTCAAATATCAAGCACGAACACACAGGCTGCACTTTTGTTGATTTAAAATTCTTAGGAGAACAGCGAAATGGATTTATTAGCAAATATACATTTGAATGCAAAATGTGCAAAAAAAATGAAATAGTGTACAGTGAAGACCCAAAATTGAAACTATCTATAAATAATGCGATTGTAGAAGGAACACTTTGTTCAGGAAATGGGTATGCACAATTAAACGAAATATGTAGCGCGTTAAACATGCCAAATATGAGTAACCAAACATACACGAAGATTGAACAAAGTCTGGCACCAAAAATTGAAGAATGTGCCCTAGACGAGATGATCGCAGCAGGTCAAGAAGAGAAAAGGCTAGCTATCTTAAATGGCGATGTAGACAGAGATGGTTGTGCTCTAATACCAGTGGTTGCAGATGGATCTTGGGCAAAGCGGTCTTACAAAAGTGGATTTAGCTCAGCTTCTGGTGCTGGATGTATAGTTGGACTGCGGACCAAAAAGGTATTATTTCTTGGTGTTCGAAACTCTTACTGCTGTATATGCGCTAGAAGTGCAAAATTGGATATAGATGTCCCTGAACACAGGTGTTTTAAAAACTGGAATGACAGCGCTAATGCCATGGAAGCGGATATAATAGCAGAAGGGTTTGCAAAAAGTATGGAGATGCATGGCGTAAAATATAATAAACTTATCGGTGATGGCGACTCAAGTATCATGAAAAAAATACTATTGAAAAAGCCATATGGGCATGACTTCACTATTACTAAAATTGAGTGCAAAAACCATTTGCTCCGCAACTTTTGTAACAAAATCAAAGCATTAGGGAAAAAAACAAACAACCACAAAGGCTTTGTACCAGTTGACCTAAGAAAAAAAGTTGAATCAAACGTATTGCGCATGAGAAAAGCAGTGGTCGGAGCTGTCAACTATAGAAAAGAACAAGATAATACTAATCACGACGATAAAATAAGAAACCTTAAAATGGACATAAAAAATGCAGCTAACCATGTGTTCGGAGACCACAAAAATTGCGCGTCTTATTATTGTAAGCCGGAAAAATATATTAATGACACAAATTTGGTACCCGATCTCCAATCTTGTGGAATATGGGCGGATATTCAGCAGTACCTGTTGATATTGTTATCAAATGCAGAAAGCCTCATTTTAGATATTACCAATAACACAGTGGAGCAATTTAATAATGTCATTGCGAAATTTATTGGTGGCAAAAGAGTGAACTACACTGCAAGAGGTTCATACCAGGCACGTTGTTTTGGTGCAGTAACGTCGTGGAACAGTGAAACGGCTATCCACTCACGGCTTTCAAAAAAAATTCAAGATTGTAGTCCTGGTAAATATACCAAACAATTTACAGAGAGGAAACGGCGCTCCAAAATAAATACAGAAAGGTGTCGAAAAAGAAAAATTGCATTCGGCGAAAATGTACCAAACAAAAGAAGAAAAGTTACTGGACCTGACGAGAATTATGGTCAGTTAGATTTAGAACCAGATATGCCACCTGAGATATTTGAGCAAAAGAAAAATAAATTTATTTTGGAGTTAAATAACACCAAATTCGATGAGCTCGAACAAAACACTGTAGGCCAGAGCGAGATCAAGTTGTGGGCAGTTGAAAGACGTAAACGCCTTACAGCATCCAACTTCGGTCGAATTTGTAAACTACGAAAAACGACGTCAGTCACAGGACTATTGAAATCTTTACTGTATTCTCAATTTAAAGGCACTCTAGCAACAAATTACGGCAAAGTAAAAGAAGATGAAGCAATACAACAATTCATAGAAGAAACAGGACTACCGGTATCAAAATGCGGATTATTCGTAGACAAACAAAAACCCTTTTTGGCAGCAAGTCCTGATGGTCTTGTTGAAGAGGATTCTATAGTGGAAGTTAAATGTCCTTACAAAATTGTTGATTTAACACCTAAAGAAGGAATAGAACAAAAGAAAATAGACTTCTGTATAATAAAAAACGACATCCTACAATTAAAGAGGAATCATAATTACTATTATCAAGTCCAGGGGCAATTACATATAACTGGCCGAAGTTTCTGCTATTTTATTTTGTGGAGCTCTAAAGGCTTACTTTACGAAAAAATTAAAAGAGACGACGTATTCTGGCAGAAAATGGAACCTATATTAGAAACCTTTTACTTCCAGTGTCTATTACCAGAAATAATCGACGGTCGTATACCACGAAATTTAGCAGTAAGAGAGAGGAAAGAATTGGCCACGGAGTAGTTATTTTTACAACAATCTTTAGCCTACCTACTTTAGCTTAACCTACAATATTATTAATATTTTTGTGATTTTTGTATTTTAATAAAAAAAAATTGCAAAGAAAAGTTTGTTAGTTACTTATTATTACCTCCCAAAAATCGGCCAGCACAATAATTTGCTAAATGCAATTCACGCAAAATATTCTAACTAAAAATATCGATATCGATGAACAACACTAGGATATCGATAAAATTATCGACTACGTGCTACGTCTCATGGAGTGTATACGTATTATTCCGCGCCTCCCCAACCTCGAGCCTCCCCCGCAGGGCATGAAAGAGACAACTGCACCTTGGACCAAAAATACCTATCAAAAGTACACAAAATCAACGTTACGTAGTCCCCCGATTTCTTTTCCAAAACTAGACCGATTTAAATATTTTTTTCATTAAAAATTAAAGAAAGGCTTTGGCCGTGTCCCTGTTTGCTTTTTTTATAAAATTTTGTCAAATTTATTTTCTGGATGTTTGAACACAGCGGAGAATCTGGTGAATTTTTTAGGTTTTTGAAGGCTCATATCTTTTTAATTTATTTATTTATGAAAAATAGGCAAACATAGAAACATGCCAATAGTGGCCATAGATTTTTGTGATAAAAATTATCGGTCTACTGGCATTATCCAGGGATAAAACAGGAGACTACGTTTGTATGGAAAAACGGCCCTTGTGTTTCCTCTTAAAGGCCAAACGAAACGGAGATGATGAACGTACATATTTTATAATCATGTGAATTTACCATAGGTTTACACCTAACCTTCGATGGACAAATTTGAATTTATTTGATATAAAAACAAATGAGTTCGCTTTCGAACATTGTGACTGGCCACAATGACCAATAGTTTGAACTTACAAAATAGAACCACAATTTTTTAAAATTTGAATTGACATTCACAATACAATATGATCGTCATCGGGATTTGGGGACCCCATGAATCAGTGAGGTGACAAATAGGTACTTTGCCGAACAATAGGTGACTAAACATGAAAGAAGGGTTACTTGCTTTAATATAAAATACATTATAATTATCTTCTTTTCCCTTTAAAGCCATGTGTCACATGTTATTGTTACGTTAAACTTAGTTAAAACAGAGTGCTTTGTTGACATAACAGAGTTGCGTATGAAAATAACATGGTTAATTAAGGATTAAGTTGACAGATGTAAGGTATTTTAGATTTTATAATTATGTGGATAATGAAATCATCCTTGTTCATATTGGTAATGTCATAAATAAACAGATTTTTACTTTCATAAATTAGTGTAGCAAATGTTTGTTCTTTTGATGTTATACAGTTTACTTGTTGTAATTGATAAATTATTATTTACTCTATCTGATTTTTTTGTAGTATAAAGTTACATAAACTTATAAATAATATCAATTACTTTTTTTTTTTCGGATGGGAAATCATCAAATGACTTCTCCCGCTCTGGGCGCAGCAGGAGGGAGTGTCAGACTTTTACTGACTAAAACCCATCCATGTTCCTTCATCGCCCTTTGTGTTCCGGGGCCACGGTATCTCTTTCTCTCCCGAAACATCAATAATTCGTTAAAGTTACACCTTGTATCGTAACTGTACAGCTAGCTAAACAAACTAGCCGAAGAAGCTTAAAAAAATTAACAAATGACGCAGGTCCGAAAATATCTGAAAATGTTCTTAAGAATAACGTTAAAAATGGTTTTTGCGACGTGTCCTCATGAGGTTAGGCGTATAAAATTATACATGGTTATACCAACGCTTCGGAATTACATGCTGAGCTGTGTCAATTATTTGTTCCAAATAATTATATTCGCTCTAGGAAACATAAATTGTTTAATGTTCCATTTAGTCGCTTTGTAGCCCGATCCACTTCGCCTATACCACGTATGCTTACGAACCTCAACGCTCTCGTGGAGACCAACCCTGGATTGGACTTGTTTGCTGATGAATGGAAGACGATATTATTGGAATGTTTGTGGTTCTGCGAGAAGACCGAGTAAAAGGATTAGGTATTTAATTTAGTGTTAATGGTTTTAAATACTGTACTAAATAAATAAATAAATAAATAAAGAACTACAAGGACTACATGGAATTTTACCGTTACAAATACAACCCAAGTACTTACTAATCAACTAATTACATTAGATATACATACAATATATAATTTCGTAACGCTTATTTAGCTCTGCAATAAAACATTTGGTCCTACCCTGCCCCGTTTAGGTGCTGTGCGAAAACCACAGGACATTTAAATATTATAATGAACTTAGGTCAATGTACTTGAGTATCATTGAAAATGCGATATTTTGACTGAAGTTAAATTATGAAGTTAACATAAACGCAAAGAAAGAACTCGGAAAGTCACTTGTAGATTTTCGTAGTTTCTTTAATTTATATTTTTTTGTATCTTATAAAGAAGAGTCGTGTTAGTATTGGTTATGATTGAATTGGGGGAATGTAAGATAATGGTGTGACAACACTGTAAATCAAAGAAGGATGCGCAGAAAGCATTATTTATAGTACGACGGATGACGAATAAAAAAGATGGAAGACGTAAGATTTTCAGAAGAATATTATAGAAAGTAAAGTTTGCTTGCTGTTTTATTTTGGAATCCCACAACGCACACTACATAAATCACCGTGATTAGTCGATCAGCTGCAAATTAATAGATTTGAGATTAGCAGCAAATTAAATGGCTTCAAGATTTCAGCAACGATATCATGAAAGTAATTGCCAGGAAACATGTGAAGATCAAGATGTCGTGCAAATCGAAGGTTTTAGAAATCGTCACGACTTTATGAACGATTCAACACGTAAGACAAAATACCGGTTCTAAATTCAATTAAAATCAGAGTAGCTGCTATCACTACTTTTATTTCCTAGTCGAGAGAAAAGTAGATTGGAGCTGGAGCCAATATCACTTATTGAATGCAAATATCAATTGAAAACATGTCCATAACTGCCCTAATAGACCAATTCAATATATTACGAACACCGGTGGTGGCTAGCTTACCCATTAAAGCAAGTAACATCACAATAGAGCCACACCCCGATTCGATAGACAATTTTAGTCGATTATTATCGATTATCAGAATGTCTGAGCGATTCGATCGGCACAATTAACACACAAGTCATACTCGATACAAAAGGCCTGTCACTAAAGTAGGCACACAAAGAGACGCGAGTGTCTGCACGTCAATTTGACGTATAACACGTCGTTTTGACGTGCGACAAGACGATCGACGTAGTCGATGGAAAGTTGAAGGTTTTTTGGAGGTACAACAAGGTATTATAATATGTCCAAAACTTTAGTACCTACGCATCTCACAAGAAAAGTATGCGTTTCGGCAGTCATCGTCTGTCTTCGGAAATACGAAGCCTACATGATGAGGTTCTAATACTCGTATAGAGCTGTTACACTTATGGCAACACTTGATTATTTAACAACTCTATGCAATTGCAAAAACTTTTGCAGAAAACGAAGTCTATCGCTTCTTGCTATAATACCAAACTAAGTTCATTCAAACGTATTCCTACGGTTTTCCATTGATACATTTAATATCATGTCAACGCTGATAAATCGACCTTTAAAAAAAATATCATTCACTCACATGCCACTCAATTTAAAACCTATAACACGTCTGTTTAAGCACTAATTGTTTTGCTGTAATTTGGTGCTTAAGCCGTTTTGATCTGATAATCGTAGTGCACATACGCAAGGTGTGAAGCGCATACAAATCACAGTACTATAGCCCACCGCCTCGACTAGTCGAACCAATACGGTGGCTTTGATGCACTTCATTAATGCACTTTTAACGTATTTTATTGACATAGATATATAGCGTTAATGTTGTTGTTTTAAATTTAAACGATTCTGTTTATTCGATTTATGAATTATTCGATTAACGTTACGGTTGACAGTATCGAGTCGTGAATCTATTGTGGCACAATACTACAATTCTTAATACAAAATTAAAAAAAAAACGTCTTTGGTTTTTGTTCGATGGTAGGTATAGTTATTTTCCAGACTGACAATCCATTGACCCTTGCAGCTTGCTTGTATATATTGGAATGCTAATGACAAAGGAATGTCAGTCATATCGTTATTGCCATAGTAAATAAATTGGCCATTGAACTAAAACTGAAACCGATCGTGTCAGTTGACTATACGAGTAAAACACTGAAGCGTTAAGTTACACGTTCATTAACTTCTTGACTGTTAATGGACGGGTTTCCTCAGTTTGTGTTCAATTAACTTGGTTTATGAGATATCGATGGTTATTGGTGAACAAGAGAACTGTGAAGGCCTCTTTTAAGTTTAAACGGAGGACTTTGAAATTGTTCTCGAACATTGCATACGTGGATATGTGATAATTTTAAAATCATAAGAAATTATAGGAAATCTTATGATTATATTAACTTCTGATTTATACAAATACTGCAGTGCAAAAGACCCGGCCACACACATTTGCCTATTTTAGCTAACTATGTTAGTGTCAGCCCGACCATACTAACAAAACATGACAGCCCGACCACACTAACAAAACATGAAAAATACTTTGTTTATCATTAACACTGCATGAACACGGGATATTTACCATCCTACTAATATAGTATAAATGCGAAAATATGTAAGGATGTAGGTATGGATGTCTGGATGTTTGTTAATCTTTCACGATAAAACTTGGCACACATAGTTTATAACCGTTTAGTGACTACGTCAGTTTAAAAACTAATATTTTCGTTGTTTTGTTATTTCCCAAGCACCCTTCATAATATCTACACACTATAATCTGGTTGTTATGGTTTCTGATTATCTAATTTGCTTATAATTTAAATTACGGTAAAATTTCGTAATTAGGTAAAGTAAATAATTTAAATAATTGCGCGCACGCGTGATTAGCAACAGAGCCGTTGTTAAAACGATAAATAGTGTAACAGTTTATTATTGATAAGAAAATCTGTCTGTACAGATGCCAGCACCTCCAATCTGTCAAATTACTTTAATAAATTTTCAACTTTACAAATAACGGTTAGCCGTTATTTGTATCATTAGGTTCAAGGTTGATTGGGAAAATTTGATAGTTTCGGGTAATTTGATGTGCTAGCGTCTGTGCATAATTGAATTATTATAAATATAAGTTAGAGTTATATTTTATTGCTTCAAAACTAAAACGAAAATACCACGTTACCATGAATTCACTAGGTCAAAAACTCAACAATTTTTTCGTTCAAACACCCGGTTGTTCTTTTTTTCTGTTAAATCCAAAGAGGCTAAGCTTCATAGCTCTTAGTTTTCAGATTACATCTCTAAGTAGGTTTTAGCTCTAGCTAGGGTTGCCACTTTAGGAATCTTACCAAGCGCGTGACCAACGTCTCTGGTCGAGGTACCCATTCTTATCAGCCATTTTTAAAGCCATGACAAATGAATTATTTATTTTTTAACTTCAAACTTAAAACATGTCTGTAATGATGCATGTTTTAGATATAACGACAAGAGAAAATAAATTGAAATAAAATATTATTACATTTAATATATTATGTTTTCGATTAAGATAAATAACATACAAATTATTGGGAACATTTTATTTTAAAATTTAACAAGCATTTGAAACATTGTCGGTACCTATTTAAATAGTACCTAAACATGTATATTACCTTCACGTAGATAAGTATTATAGTTATTTTGCCTCTTGCCTTGTCCACAGGGAGCAAAAAATATGAAATATATAAAATAAAGTGTCTCTTCTGTAGTCTTTGATTGTTTGAAAGGTCCATTTGCATAAAATTTTAAGACCTAATATAACCACATTACACAATTTAAAATAAACCATGCATGCAGCAAGCATGCAGTATGCAACATGCAGCAGGCATGGTTTCTGTCACGGCAACTGCGCTGCGGGGCTCCGGAGGCCCTTACAAATTAGCCCTTAAGATAATTGTGCCAACATAAACTGTATGCCAAAAAACAATATGGCAAAGTATTATTATGGCAAAACAAATTATGCCATAATAGTTATGCCAAAGTATATTAGGATAAAGAACATTATGCAAAAAGAAGGGATCCCTGTTTGAAACTGCCAAGAGATGACTTGCCTGTGTCGGTTTTATTAAGCTATAATAGTAAACTAAAACTTTATGATCCGTGAATGAGCGAGTGATCACATAAAATCGGGGCTTAAGCCGATCACGTATTTTATATGTTGCATGTAGTTTGTTATGATGCCAAACAAAGAAAATGTCTTCGCTTTTATTGCGTGAACATAAACTTTTCATTGGAAGAGACCTACTACCCAATGCTGAGTGCATTGGGTTGCTATAGGTTGAAGAAGAGACGAAGAAAGCTCTTTCTGGCCAGCTTAAGCCATTTCGCGTCTGTCGTGTGGTCACTTCAAGTTGTCAACTTATCATTAAATCACACACAAAGTCGGCATATAAAGCTAGTGTGCAATCAAACGGTACACACACGCAATCCGCCAGCGCGCGTCCAATTGATTGCTGGAACGGAGCCGATGTCTTTATCTTAATGCACTGTATAATTATCGCGGTTACTTAGCGGATTATATGTATTTTATATTTCATGACAGCTGGCTTCGTCCTGCTCTATATTTTGTTGAGATTTTTCTTTCATCAACTCTTTACGAACCCTTCTTTATGTGGACCCTAACATACCGAGTTTCCTCCGTGCCTCGGAAAGCTGTCATTTGTAGATCTTTAACAGTCCTTACAGGTAGTCAGTGGCCCAAAAAGTCTGACAACCAGTCTTACCAAGGTGTATCGTATTACCCATTACTAACTGGGTTGTGGAGTTCAGATAAGCAGTCGCTCCATGTAAAATACTAGTATTGAGCTGCATCCGTATAGACTGGAAGCCGACCCCAACATAGTTGAGACAAGGCTAGGCAGATGATGAACTCTTTACGAACCCCCACTGGGTCCACTCCATCTCAAGGAGGCCATCAGGATGACGTCAGGGTGACGTTATAGTTTGATAATATTTATGGTAACGATAAATACTCCCAGACCACTACTTGAGCTTTGTGTAATATCAGAATCGGGATCTACGCTTACATACATTTATTGGTTGTTACTTGGAAGGTTAGTTTTTCAGAGAGGTTTTTTTTTCACATCTGCCTGTCTTAATCAACTCAGATTATCCACTACTGGACTAAGGCATCTCCCAAGCTGCGCCACAACACCACATCCTCCGTCTATTGCAGCCACCATTTTAAAGACGTCGGTCCACATAGCTGGAAGGTATCCCACACTTGGCTTGCAAATACCTTTACTTTAAAACTAGCTAATACCCGCGACTTGACCTGCGTGAAAAACACATTCTAATAGCAGCGGTGGCCCACTGGTGGCGGCTCCGACTTACGAACAGTAAGTCGTGGGTTCAAACCCAGGCAGGCGGCATTACTTTGTGTAATTTATTTCATCAGCACTGCTCTCAAAACGGTGAAGGAAAACATCGTGAGGAAACCGGCATGTCCTAGAACCAAAAATTCGAAGACATGTGACATCTACCAATCTGCACTGGGCCCGCGTGGTGGTTTATAGCCCATACGCAAAATAAACGCTTTGACGTGGAGTTGCGGACACCAGCCCGTTATACAATACAATACAAAACACATTCTATGGCACTTGTCAATAGAGTAGATTTCCATCATTCATTTCAGATATTACCTCCTACATCAAAACTAACGTACTTCGACTCTTTATATTATTAGAATATGTTGTGGTACTTGGGCATACAGTATTTCTAACTAAGGTTAATTGACACCGCATACCAACTTCAATACTCTCCGTTAAATACCTTCCTCTCTGCCCATACTCAAGTAATTGCTGCTTGAGTATGCCACTATGAGCTGATTTTCTTTAAATTCTTGGTATTTTCCCACCCTATTGTTACAGTCTACACCTGATGAATCTACGAGTTTTTCTTTAACGGTGATTTAAATAGTTGTAAAGAGAGCGTAAGTTTGTAGTAATTTATAGAAGACTCGTGTCTTTCGCGATCTAGGGTGAAAAGTGTATCTTTTTAGGGTTCCGTACCTAAAAACGGGACCCTATTACTAAGACTCCACTGTCCGTCTATCTGTCTGTCACCAGGCTGTATCTCATGAACCGTGATAGCTAGACAGTTGAAATTTTCACAGATGATGTATTTCTGACCTGGATCTCAGGCCATCTATCTGACAAATTTCGTAACGAACGGTTCAGTGGTTTAGACGAGAAAAGGTAATGCAGACAAACATACAGAGCTACTTTTGCATTTATAATATTAGTACCACCGAGTTCACTGAGGGTCTGCTACTTTACACTCTTGCTATAAGGTTGAATTGAAAAGTTGTCGACCCTTAGTGAACTCAGGAGTAGGTAATAGTGAACTAGGGAAAAGTTTAAATAACCACACATTTCAGCTCGTTTGTTTTTCTCCTAATCGTCCCTAGTCTCTACCACGATACGAGTACACCTACACCATCCATAGAAACGAAGAAAGTAAAAAAAAACACCAACACAAACCCATTCAATCGTTTCGAACGAAATTCAAATACAATAATTGATCATATTACATTCATTCATTCATGCATCGAAGATCAGTCTAAACATGGCTCGAGTTCGTTCTTGTTATACTTTAGCGCTATAAACAAATCCGTTGATATTTAAATATGACCGTGAGAAGGCTGTAACTGCTCGCTGATTGGTGCGTTGTTATACAACTTTCAGACCTTGTTTTATTATGCTGAGGAAGTGACATATAAATTAACGGCTGTTTAAGTGACGGTCAAGTGTGGATGAATAATTCGGACCTTTTATGTTGATGAGTGCGATTTTCTGTAAAATATGGGCACGGTATCGGACCAACTATCTGAGTAACGTATATGTAGCCATTGGTCTCCGCTAGCATTCATGTTGATCTTTGCGTGTCGTTACGGTTAGTCAAAAGCCATTAAGATTGTCAATCTGCAGTCTTACCAAAGGGTGTCTTACTCAGTAACTGTGGTCAGATAGATAGTCGCTGCTTGTAAAATACTGCTGCATTTCGTTAGAATAGACACCGATCCCAGTTGTAAAAGTCCCATTATACCTATTGGATTGGCCTTGTTTTGTTCTGTCTCCTGCTGATATTAAAGTGAAAATCATGTTTTACCTCATCATCTCAGCCGAAAGACGTCCACTGCTGGACATGGGCCTCCCCCAAAGGGGGGTTTTGCCATAATCGCCACGCTTGGCAGGCGGGTTGGCGATCGCAGTGCGGTTGTTACAAAAGCACAGAGAACGCTGATGCCCATTCTCTGGTAAGTCTCTTAGTCGCCTCTTACGACACCCACGGGAAGATATGGGATGGTGCTATTCTTTGCGTCCGACACCATACAGAACGTCGAACGAACGATGTTTGACCTACCTCTCCGTTATTCTGTTCTGATTAATTTCGTTGCGGGATCCACGACAGTTTACCTGTTTTTCTGGGACTTCGTCGAGCTTCATTGTCTCGGCCGTTTTTCTGGTGGCCGCCACTGTTGATTTTGGCTTTCAGGAGTTGCAGTGGTTTGATAATAGTGTGGTGGACTTTTCCCAAAAGCCGATTTCAATATAGTTGGGAAAAGATAACGCTGATGATGATGACGAGGCATCATCGAAAACGTAACTAGCAATAACTGTAACAAACACTGATCTATCCACGATGCATGATGATTTTATGGTCATGGCGACACTCTTTAAGTTCTAAGACATCGTTACATTCGATGTAGAGACTCATGGGTACGGATTTCCCGAGTAGAATTCTGATGTTTTGGAGAAGCTGAAAGCCTTTCGTAAGTCAACCTTGCTATAGGCGGTTTGGTAATCATTAGGTGCCAAAGCCGAGGATAAAATATTCCGACTGAATAAGCTTGTGTCCTGAAAAAATCTAATAAGTCCGTCAGTTAGATTATCAAAAAATATTTGACACTTATTTATTATTTTGTTACTTAAACCAAAACTGACGAATATACAACGCTTTTAAAATTCTCAATACGTCATGCCGTGCTATAATTTTTAGTGCGTTGTGACGTCACGAGCCCCCGCTCCCGAGTTTTGATGCGTTTTATCTTTGTCAATATTCATTGATTTACAAAAACAAAAAATACGTGTTCATTATTTTCCAATAGACTAACTGACGGACTAAATAGATTTGCAATTTATTGATGGTGGAAACTAACCTATCAGGAATTCAGTTTTCCCGGCTAGGAGCACTACTTAATTCGAATTTCAGTAAAAGCCCATAGCTAATTGGAGACCAAGAGTTAATACTCGCACAAGTCATGTTTACTTATTAACAAAAGTATTAAGTATTTTAATTTACGGCAATGTGGCAACTGTTGCCCGTTTAATATGCCGAGCTCAAAAGGTTAAAGATCGAAGTAAAACGCAAATAAGTCAGTTAACGTTTTCCGTACGCACGGCCAAAACATGGAGAATTCCACAAGCTCCACATAATTTAGGGCATATTTTAAATGCCAAAAGCCTTTTGACTTATTTCGTCAATATTTTACTACCTCCCAAATCATAAAGAGCGACCGAAGGCCCTAAAACGCGAACAACTTTTGCACAGACTCCGGAGCGAATTCTTCAAAAATAAAGAGAATTTCATCGTCAAATCGAGACGAATCGTCGCAAACGCGAGATGCAATAAGTAAAAAGAGGTGGAATGAGGCCGACTGGCCGCAAATGACCGACTGGACTGTGTTAAATTAACGTGCAATATTTTGCTCAAAAACGGCGGCAAGCGTCATGTTTCACGCTGTTTATGACGACCACATACGGGCACGAACTCGGACCGGCTTAATAACCGACCAAAAATTTATTTAAAAATATTTATAAACTACATTATTTGCCTGGAACAGTTGTAAGATTGTATCAGATAAATGATAATAAATTGAATTTGATATGCAAACATAATTATTACTTTTGGACCGGCTTACTAATCGACCAAAATTATATATGAAATATTTACTTTTACTATAAAACACCATATGTAATGTCTGAAAAAGTCCTAAGATAAAATAATGATGGTAGTCTTCGATCAATAAACTATTATTGATCGAAGGTGGTATTTACAATTTTATGGTACCTACACATCACGCTCAACATCACTTCTGGAATTTCCCACTTCTGGGTATAATAGGTAGGTATAGGCCGACTTTTGACATAACTTTTAACCATAACCTTCTTAATTTACCTATAAGTCAACAACAACAACAACATCAGCCCATAACGTCCACTGCTGGACATAAGCCTCTCCCATGATGGGAGGTATTTGCCGTAATCTCCACGCTTGGCAGGCGGATTGGAGATCGCAGTAATGAAAGACTCAGAAAACGCTGCTGCCCATTCTCAGGTCTACGGAGGCGCAAGGTGTTCTGCCTCATACATTAGTCGCCTTATACGACACCCGTGAGTGTAATGGGTTGGTTCTATTCTACTCTGCCGGATACCACACGGCTAACCTATAAGTCATAGCCAGATTATTATTTTCATATCTTCGTATGCTTGTGATATAAAAATATCGGCTTACGTCATCATCCTTTTCCCAACTATGTTGGGGTCGGCTTCCAGTCTCACCGGACACAGCTACCAATATTTCACATGGAGCGACTGCCTATCTGACCTCCACAACAGAGTAAAATAGCGGCTTACGTGCCGTTTAAAATATTCCTCGAAATACTATTCCATAGCACGAGATTTGGGTATTACCCTGAAAATACAAAGAAAAAATAATTGTTTTTTATAAAACTATAAAATTAGCATTTGACGACTGGTAGATCGCCGAACAGGGATAAAAAAAAAACAATAACAGCTAGGTAAAACAAAGAGTATTTCTAATAATATTTTATACTATTCGATCCGATAGATCATTAAGTATAAACATAATGATCAGTTGTTTTTTTAACGATACAGTGGATATTTTTCAATATTCTCAATGATAATAGCGAGGAAAAAATCTATTGTAAACAAGTAAACATCATTATTTTCATTGTGTCAAGGAAAAACATACAGATTTTAGAATACTGCACATATTAGTAAATTATATAAAATATACATAACTTGATATAAACCGAAGCGTCATCGCATTGTTCTCGTGATAAGTGCATAACAAATAGATTTCCTGCAGACTGCACATTTATAATATCAGTTTATAAGTAAATTAGTAGATTACTTAAGATACCAAGAACACTGAAATAACTTCGAAGTAACTTAGAAAATTAGAATCCAAGAACATTATCAATCCTTAGTCATATGCAATTCACATTGCGAGTAGGTAACCCTCATTTACCAAATTATAAATCTTCAAAAGATACCAGACCATTTGTTTAATATCAAAGGGTTGGTAATAGTCTCGTAGGTATTTGATACTATGTTTTGCCTGTTGCTTCTCTTACTATCTAATCTATAATTATCCCACGGGGTTGTAATATTGGAATAAAAAATAAAAAATAAAAATTAACATTACGTAAATAACATTTAAACAGATATAACGCCAATGCGATGTTACTACCACAAAGATACAGATACAAGAGAGAAAATACAAAGAAATATCATAATAAAAAAAAAATATATATAAAAAAACTTTATTATGTTCTAACCCATGTCTAGGTAGTACCTATTTGCCAAATATCCAAATCCATACCGACGTTACGGCCGAAGCAATTTTATTTTGTTCTGGACCATACCTTCTAGTTACGGAGGTATTGGAGGTCAAAGTTCCAACTTCTTCACAGTTTTATTAAAAATACAATTAGTATTCAATTTTTTTAATACAAGTATTCAATGTTATAACTTTAAATACTTCCATGAGCCCTGTACTGTTCAAGACATGCATCAGCAATGTTTTGAGTTCGTCACATCACATCGAGTACTACCGTAAAAAAAAAGTCGTTTCCTAGCAGGATGCTTGGTTGACGGCTTCGTGAAGGCTCCGTTGACGCCTTGTATAACTTAAGTATGGATTTTTATTAAAGCCACCCACAAGATGCTGGTCCAATTTCCCAGCCGTATGTTGTCAGCGCTACAGTGAACGCTCACCTTTCACTGGCGTACTGATTAGGTACGGACCCCTTAACTGAAGAAATTACTTTGAACCCAAGCTCTTGGTCTACTCCGTATGCTTTAGCTTTATGAAAGCTTGATTACCGTGCTCTTTGGAGAAATTTTTGGATGAAAATAATTTTGCGTCGAATTTTTTTATTTCTCTATGTCGTTGTTTAATTTTACCATCAGCTGTGCCTGTAAGTATTAATGTAACATAGAAAATCTCACCTGTAATCCCCGAAGAGTTAGGCAGGTGTACCTAATAGTACACATACATTTCCAGTTATTTTAAAGTCAAATGTAATAGGGAACGGAGCTCCGTGGCTGTTACTGAGAAACTCCTGATGGAAAAACCGAAAATCCCTTTGCCCTACCCGGGAATCGAAACCAGGACCTCATGTTCAGCATTCGCGATTACACAACACAGTTACAACAATATTTTACTATAAATAAAATACTAGCGTTCAGCTGCAGACTGGAAACCGTCCCCAGCAATCCCAACATAGTTGAGAAATGGCTAGACAAATGATGAAAAAACACTGACGCGGAACCAGTAAACTAACTCTCACAGTGTACAATAGACCTCTCAGAGTAAGTTGGTTTACACACTACGTTCAAAAGCAGTAACTTTACCAATTTTGACAACATAACCACATAAAAAATTGCCTCCCCTTTCACACATTAGACCGACATTAAAAACAAACATCAATCATTTTAGCAACAATGTCATTCGATACGAAATGAGTTGCAATTTTCGTTGCGCGTAACCCTGCGTCTGAAGCTCCTAATAAATCACTTGAGGTCCTCTTGCAACAGTGTTGCGATCGTAAACTCGAATGAGACACATAAAATCGTCCCGCAGATAATTCGATTGCTTCCCCGAATGATTTCGAAGGTTTGCTAGCGATATTTGTGGCTGGTTGTACAGAAAAATGTCGTCTTTCTTCGTCATTGGATTAAAAACAAGCTTCGAATAGAGTTCTTTCACTCTTTGAGCAAAGACTAATCGACTGGGTTGTATTTACAAACAAAAAGTATCTATGTAGTATATCAACTATCTGGTGTCCACGACACAAGCCTCGTTGCTTAGTGTGGCACTAGATAGCGCTGTGTGTAATGTCCAGCGATATTTATTTATTTATTTTATTTATTCCAAAAACGTATCTTTGAAATAAAGGAAATTCTAGCCCTGTCACCCAGGTCCAAGTTTCTGTGGAGTTTGGGTTTCTCCTTTGTCTATGGAAAATACAGATTATCTTTGGCAACGCAAAAATACAAAACACGCTTCATAACACAATCCGAATCGAATGATTTTGATGGAAATGTGGTCCACTGCTTCATATTTTTTAAATGTCTTCTGTTCAACAACGTAAATAGGTATCATAAGTATTGTCAGAAAAGCATTTCTATCGTAATGGTTTATGGCATTTTCAGCTTCCAAACTAAATCCAGGACTTATCACATTATTACTCCCACACACATATACTCTTTTACCTAAACGCCTTACAAACGTCACCGTTACTCATACATAATGTTCCCTCACTTTTTCTCATGTCATAAAACGCACCTTCCCTGAACTACAGTACTATACATCATTTTGATTTTTAAAAGTATAATCTCCAATTTGTGCGAATGGTTATAACCTTCATGCCTAACTTACGTTCACTCCCTGATCGTAAAACGAATCCGATGATTTACTTCTACACTTCAAAATGTATGAAAAGTGTATGACTATGTGTGTCACTGTTAGAATGGACATGGATGGCAGTGACTGCGTTCAGTTTGTTATTTGTATTCAGTAAATTTTAAAAGTTGACAACCAAACTCAGCTAAACGTTGTAACAGTTTGGGGTGCTAAAAGGTCATTTGGAAACCTTCCAATTCGTTTTTTTACATCCAAAACGTTTTTGTACATTTTCTGGAGTAAGTAAGTTTTCGTGGTGCCCTGTCATAGCCAGAAGGCGACTCGGTAGACCTCACAGGGGATGGTCGGACGATCTAGACAGGACCAACGACCAGTGGTCCACATTGGTACTGGCGTAAGATTTGAAGGTCATGGCGAGAGGTCTTTGCCCAGTAATGGGTTGTTATAGGCTAACGGTAACATTAACCGTAAGCATTTTTACAAACCCGAAGTTTGTGCTGAATTCACGGTATGCGCAGCGATGTCCTTTCTTAGTTATAGGCTAGCACGAGTAATATTTCATCTCTCTCAAGAATCTAACCGCAATTCAATATCTTATTGACGTCACGGGTAACTCCCGTATTAATAAAAGTAATACAAATAATACTTGTACATTAAGTGGCCACGATAATTCGTTCCTTATCATGCCTTTAGGTACTGGGTATTTTTTTAAAATGACTATTGCTCTTTCCTTTCCGTATACCTAGTTCAATATTTTTATTATGACGACGTTTCAATCTGTGTATTAAAAAAGCTGGCCTCTGTACAGTCGTGGTCTTTCTGGTCGTCTGTTTGGCGTGCGTTGTCAGTGCGCTCGGCCGATCAGTATTGTCTTTCATTTATTATTTCTCTACAAAGTCAACTTAACTTAGTGGTGATCAGGCGGGAGTGTCCAAGATAGTACATACCCATGAAAACTCTGCTGACACTGGAATGTACGAATATAGCTTGATAATGTTCTGAATGAACTGAAACAGTCCTCATCTTCCTGCGTCCCATCATCCCATGTTATTTGGGGTCGGCGCAACACTATTTTCTCTTCCATTTTCCCTTGTCAATCATCACGCTTTCATTTACTTACTCCTTTTTCTTCGTATGATTCCTCACACAATCCATTCATCGTTTCTTTGGTCTTCCTCTCCCTCTCTATCCATCAACATTTATATTCATCACTCTTTTAGTCACATTTGTGATCCATCTCTTCTCCACATCAAAACAGACGACTCCCCTTCATCTTGTACTCGTAGCCGTCAAATCACAGTGAAACATAATATTTTTATTGGTAATTAACTGTTCTCCATTTGAACAATCGAAGTTGCCTTAAACCGTTACGTTAACCTACCTATGACGTTACCTAGAGGTATTCCAAAAGTAATAAGAATAGATTGGTTAGGCCACAGAAACCAATGCCGGCTAAAGCTCGCTGGGTCGACGACATGGTCAAAGTTGCGGGAAACACCTGGATAAGGGGCGCGTAGAACCGGGAAGTGTGGCGGAAAAAAAGGAGGCCTATTCCCAGCAGTGGGTGGCTGATATGATGATGATGAATAAGAATAGACAATTCCATCAATAACTGAAAAAAAAAAATATCACACTTATAACCTGCAAATAACGATTACATGTCATATACCTAACTACTCCATAGTTAGATTTATACCAGGGGACTAATAAGACTGAGTGATGGACGACTCATCCTGCAACCGATGGCACGTGTATGCAAAATGTAGTGTTCGGTTAATAATGCAAAGGAAATAGCGAGCTAACAAGTTGGTAACTAGGTATTCATTAAGTTAATTGCAGACTTGACGCATAGTACCTACTTAATAAAAGCCGAGACTTTGCGTCGATGACTTATGTGTCTATGGTTCAGGACATCCTTTTTATACGGCGACGGTCTTTTTGATTTTGCTTATGGTAATCTAGTATCCCGCTTTTCACGCATGGATGACCAATACTTGTGTTTGTAGGAGACGCTGCAGCGCCTCCTTGCGTAATTGCATTTGTTCTTAGACAAGAATACTTATTAATAATTAAAATTTGGTTTTTGTATAGAGATAATTTACTATCAGTTTTTGTCACGTTTCTCGCAAATCCCCGCTCCAGCGCACACCTTGTGCCACCCATCACTAATGTTTAACTCGAAACCTCTAGCACTACTCATTCACTCATTACCTATCAATTGTCCCAGTCAGGTCGCCGCACCAACTATCTTCTAACTGCCTCGACCGACTAACGGTGCACACACCTCATTTACCAGAACTTATTCGTCTACTGAACTTGCAATGAGGAAGGATTTTTGGAAAAAATCGGTGAATAATCTGTAGGTACGGGTTATATATAAAATATACAGAAATCTATGTAATTATTTATTTTTAGTACCGTGGGCCAACAAACGGGGATTCCCGTTAGTTTATTTTTAGTAAAAACCTAAATTAATGAAACAAACGGAAACTTCATGTTTTTGCCGGAAAGCTTGGGTAGCAACAGATGTAGAATGAACACGTAAGACGGAAGATTAAAAATTGATTATTTTAGTAGAAACAGTTAAAAGTGTGGATACTACAAGAAACATTGACTATGGGACCACCACACCTGAAATTGAGAAAATCAGCGATCAGCGATTCCCTAAATCTAGTAGAGTTATCGGCGAACAAAGGTCGCAAACTATGTTACATCTTTATAGGGGCATAGTTTGCGACACACTCCGTGCCACGGAAAACACGTTAAGCTGTTGGTCCCGTCTGTCATTTGTAGATCTTTGACAGTCGTTACAGGTAGTCAGTGACCCAAAAAGTCTGACAACCAGTCTTTCTAAGGGGTATCATATTACCCAGTACTAATTAGGTTGTGGAGGTCAGATAGGCAGTCGCTCCATGTAAAATACTGGTATTCAGCTGCATCCAGTTAGACTGGAAGCCGACCCCAACATAGTTGGGATAAGGCTGGGCAGATAATGATGAGTTTGCGACACAGATGCACAACCACTGCACTCAATGCTCTCTTAGCCCTAAAAGCATACAGCTAAAAGCATGCAGCCGAAGTGATCTTTGCGCTGCCACCGACGACGCGGTGGAACTGCGAAGTTCTGGGCTAACAAAATATAAAAATTGTTTTACCAACACGAAGAAGAAGAACGTAAAGTTGGCAAAGACACATTGAAAGAAAATGCTATGTGTGTTTAATCATTTGTTCATTTGGTTTTTTAATTATTATTACTTTTTTTTAATTTTACTAATTTATGTTATTTTTTATTTTGACATTTTATATTTTATTTGACAAAAAATATTGTATTCATTTAAATTTTATTTTGTCTTGTTATAATAGTATTGTGTGGTGTGTCTCTGATTATTTGATTTCCAAGTAACATTATTTTGAGTGTGTTTATTAATTAAGTTATGGATCGTTGTGTCTGATGCAAATAAATTATTATTATTATTATTTGTTTTGACATTTTGTTCCTCCGGCTAGCCGGGAAGTTCTGATGGCACGGGCCGAAGCCAAGTGTTCATCAGTTGGTTAAGTGCGTGTATGAAAATATTAGCTTTCATGCGGTTGTGCGCAGACTGTGTAAAATTGTCCGACTCACACTGCAGAAACTTTCGTAGTAGTCTGCATGTGTTTAGAATCACTGCCTTCTGCATTATGTGATAGGTGTTACCTGGTAAGTTTAAGGTACTAAGAGACTGATGAAGCTGTTTGGGGATTACTCCTGTTGAAGTAATAACTATGGGGACAATTATTACTTTTTTATTATTATTATTACACGTATCAATTCGTTTAGGAGGATAATAATGATGACCAATATTCGTCCAATAAAGGCATATGTAGGTCACATAGGCTATGTTCAGAACATAACCGCTTGTTTAATAAACAAACGGTGCTGTCGCTAGTGCCTAGCGCTAAGTAAATTTGTACTTAGTAAATGAACTTGTTAATCAGAAACTTAGCTAAGTAATTGTTTAAGAAAATATAATATACTAGCGGACGTCACGCGGTTTCACCCGCGTAGTTCCCGTTCCCGTAACAGTACGGGGATAAAATATAGTTTATGTTATTCAGGGAGAATGTAGCTTTCTAATGGTATGTAAGATTTTTTTAAATCGGCGCAGGACTTTATGAGTTTATTCATGACAAACATACAAAAATACAAATCTTTCCTCTTTATATGTAGATATATTATGTGTAGATGATGTCTGAGAGAACGTTGATTTGCAAGAGATGAAGAGCTTTTTATTGGTAGTCGGTAATTTGCGGTTAAATTCGACTTGAAAACTTACCAATCCAATTAGTCTCATTATTATCATCTAAACATGAACACACTACATGGCCATTTTTACAGTTCGCCATTCAAGACTAGCGAACCAAAACATCAATACACACTAATCGAAAGCTCAACACGAAAATCGCGTCGGAAACTTGTCACCAGATGTAAGAACAATGAAATCTCAAGGACGGGCTAGATGGCAGATAACAAATGGTAAACAAAGTTGCGCACGTGGTCGACATAATTGCTTCGACCGGCGAAAACAAACAATGTACCATTGTCTTTTGTCGCGGTACGGATTCCTACGGGCCGTTCACATTGTGCTCTCATAGGAGAAATGATAATTGGGTGGTCGCGGTTTTTCGACGAGTGTGGATCGATCTTGATTTTCTAGTTCTACGGGATTTGTTTAAAGGTCGTTTGGAGGAGTTTATGAGGGGTTGTGCTATTTGCAATTATTTATATTTAAATAGCTATAATGCCTTAAAACTTTATTAATATAGGCAAACTTCTCTAAAAATCGAAACAGTTAATTTTCTGAGTTACATACTCCAAGGGCAGCTTTCATATCCCAGTTTGCTTTTATGCTATAAAGAACGCTTAGATTTTAGATATACCGATCTCAAACATGCTCTTACGAAAGAAACTTCCGTCAATACCTCTCTCTAGCTGCCTAGCTGAATAACAAGATCTAGAAGCTCACAGGCCAACGTAGACCGTACTTTATCAATATCGTTTAGAAATCTATTTTCCAATTGACCTATCTTCATCAAACATTGATGAGTAAGCTTTGAACTTTGATGACCCTTTCGAAATTAATAGTGTTGTCAATCTCTTCTAAAGTGTACACAGCAAAAAGCCAAATGTCAAAAAAATGCGATAAGCTTACCTTCAGGCAAAGGTATTAAGTGAGTAAAGCCAACGAGCACAGGACCTAAATTCACCTTGTAGCATTACAAGTTTAGTTTACTACCCAAGAAGTGTGACGAAAGAGAGAGTTCACACCAGCGCATAGGTGGCTTTAAACGATCAACTGACGGAACCTATTCTGCTCATATTTTCTCCCGACAATTTACAACCTGTGCGTCTGATAAAACGCATTGTTCTCCGTTCCCATATCATAGTGGAAACACCGTAAGTTAATGATACCAAGAAAAAAAATGCAACAAAAAACAAAAGTTCACAATTAAGTGTTGCCGCAAAAAGAATCTTTTTTTTTTAAATAGCACGGGATTGTTGTTCCATTCAAAGTATCGTAGTGGCCGATCGTGGGATCAGCTGATCGCCACATTTGGACCCTCTACTGACCTATATTCCGACCTATGACGTAGCCCGACAACAATAGGGCATTGTTCTTTTATATTTGCGCCAACATCAGGAGTTCCTCAAGGCAGTTCATTCACATCTATGTAGCTTTCATTTAAATAGGTTCATTTGGTTTTCGTCATTGTTCCGATCAGCTGTTTTCACGAGATTATATCTCCGTTGATAGGTGAAAGATGGTAACAATGAACTTAGTTGTACGTATTGTTTTATTATTGTTTGGTGTGACGTCGTCTGGTTAAATCTTATTGTTTCTAGTCTATGATGTTGTAATGGATATCTATGGTTCAACTGTCGTTCGTTTGACGTTTGTATTTGTAGATTATTTATTGAACTGCTGTCTTATTGTTGTGGGTTTCAATGTCAAGGTTTGTGTTGTAAGACTGATAGACGATCGTGTTTACAGGTGTTCCATATTATTTTCAAAATCCTTACAACATTCAGGCGAGACGGCCTGTTACAAGTGAATGCTGCAACTTAGTTCGAAGATACCACGCATTGATTGCTTCACTTCCTTTCCTTTCTAAGGAATTGGGTTATGCAAATTACCTAATCAATTACTCCTTTAAGCTTTGTTTAGTTTTAGTTCTTATGTAATTTATTGCGTCAGACAGTCTTTTCACAAAATCGTCCAAACTCTCGACCTAATAAAACCAAAACGTGCGGAACTCAAACTAAGAACGCGACCACAAATTTAAAAAAACCCTCAAAATTAAAAATGAACCTGTCAGTGGCACTCAGACCTACAGCCTACTCGCAATCCGAGGAGGTCGAACATCATCCATCCTAGAACGGTAGTGAACAAAAAAGTGGAATGAAATGATAAATAGTTGTAGTTAATCCGCTCTTATCGCCTCATGGCTTCGTCCCGTGCGGTCCAAAAATGAAAGATGGAGCGACTCGTACAGATAACACTTCTCAGTAATGGCTTTCTAGACAGTAGAGTGGTTTAACATTAGGTATTATAAATAATATGACATTGGTAATATTGGGAGTTAAGCGAGTTTCGATATTTTTTGTTTGATAGTACTTTTGAAGTACGGTGAAGGCACAATAATTAATTGTTGTGTTATTAAGTTCAGCTCCAGGTGTTAGTTCTTATCAAGTCTTTATTTTACATCATCATCATCTGTCTAGCCTTTTCCCAACTATGTTGGGGTCGGCTTTATTTAACATGATTTTCCTTTACCTTTTCAAAGTTTCCTTCCTTAATACCTAATTGCTTTTTATACAAATTATAAAATCAAACATATGGTTTATTATATTATTTACTTTGCTCTGACCCCCAACACATTTTCCTCCATGTAAAATAAAAATAATATAGTGTTTGAATTTCTTGTAGAAGTATTGCCATTCTAAAAAAGATTGATACAGGCAACTCTACGGCTGCGAGGAGGCTATGACAAATGTAGTAAATGTTGAGTTAGCGCGCCCAGCCACCGATCTTCCGATATCGACTAATTGTGTCGGTATGTGTGCTTGCTCTAACACTAGTGATGTACTGAATATCGCTAGGGAAGGAAAGGAAACATAACAGCATATTTTAATCAGCCTATAATGTCTCCACTACTGGAACACAGGCCTCCCATCTGCAAGAGGTTAGGGGTTATGGTTGCCTATATTCCACCTAGCTAGGTAGCTATACATATCAGGTATATGAAATGAAAAATATATGAGAGGGATTAATTTGAGACAAAAAGAAATGAGTCTTCAGTGACTTTAGAAACTGTAGGACTTTTCTAAGTTGCTTTCTGCATAGACGTTAGCAAATAAAGCTCTTAGGTTTCCCGCTATTAGATCACTGCTCAGTGATTTATTTATTTGACTCATATTTATAAACGTTACATTACAACCTGCACCCGGAAATATTGCCGAATGCTCAAACTTTACACGAAACAAAAGTAATTCTACCACTACACCTACACCAGCAAAACTATCGATACAAACAATTTGACTTTTCCCATCCTCAATCGTTATTTGTCGACGGTATCGCTCGCCCCGCGTATCCATCACTACGCAGCTTCTCCACAGACGTTTAATAAGATAAACGTGCTACCTTATTAACTGTGCCGTTCCATCATTTGTAATAGAAGAATGTGATTTGTTACTCGAATACAATATATTGTAATCGATTACAATGTTGCCAGTGCCATTTTTGTGTTGAGAGGTTAGAACTTCTTGTATTGATTTTTGGCTGTGGCAATCATTATTTAAAATTGAGTTCCGTTAGAAAAAAAGTATTGATCGTAATTATTTCAGTTATTATCGTCATTAATCATTTTTAACAGGTGTATGACGGCAATAATCACAATAATTAGATTCAGATTAATACTTATGCTTAGACTTAATTAATATCTTTTAAAACTGATTCATTAGCTGATACATCAAGCTTAGGTAACATTGATTTGATAAACAACGGCCTTATAAATCGCTTGAATAATCATGTCTGAAAGTCGAAGTCTTGAGTATGACTTCCATGAGTAGGGGGATATCAAAAAAACGTAGGATGGACTAAGTAAAATAAATATGTGGTTAAAAAAAAAGAGTGACTACGGAAAATACGAGCTATAGAGAAGTAGGTAAGTATTGAAGAAGAAGACATGCTGCGCCGACCCCAAATGAATTGAGATAAGCGCAGGAGAATGATGGTATATGGATACTTACCTGAATTTTGAAATCAAATTACGTACCCTTTTGCAATCCCTGTATGACAAATCTCTCAAATGCCTAACCGCAAGCATTAATACAGGTCAGCCTGTCTGTGAGAGGCCTTTGTAACAAATTCTTAGTAATCACTCCGTATTTCCCCTTAGTCCGACTTTAAAATAGGAACAGTGCCATATTCCCGCCTTATCTCTGACGTCAACACACACCCTGCGTTCTCATTGTCACTGAATGACATTGTCGCGTGAGTCAACAGCAGCGGTCACTTATCACTATCAGCCAATGACGACACGGTTCGCGCGCGCCCTCGGTATGTCATGCGAAAACTGGCCAATCACCGCGCGGGAAAGTGCGTCAAGTTATGTTTAGAACATTTTTCCTATGAGTATTAGGTTTGTGTTAAATAAAGAATTGAGGTATTGAAACATTTTACTCGTTTCTTCAAATAGGTACTTAGAAGGCATTGAAAATATTTGCTTTGCGGTTTTAATCATTTTAATTTCACGCATGCTCAGATTTGTTACTCATAATACTTGTCTTTTCCAAAGAATAGGTACTTACGTTTTAAACTGTAAATTAGAAATTCCACAGTTCTTAAGTCAATTAACTATAAAAAAAAACTATCTACTTTTTCATACCTAACATATTTTTTAAGTCCAATATTTTTCAAAACATCCAAAAAAGCATCTCTTTATAACCAGATCAACAAACAGCATATCAATATCAAAACTAAATCTACTTAAATAAGCGATAGAAATCTTGACAGTATCCCGCCAATAAATCCATTAGCTGAAGACACACCTGAGCATGACTCTTGATTTCTGCCGACCCCCGTGACGTTTACACATTGGCTCATGATTATGGAGACCATGGCCCATTACCATTGGTAATACTTTGATATGCCATAGCTAAAATACCTACTCTTGTTTTTATTTAAACATATAATAAAAAATAGTCATTTAAAAAAACTTACTTTACCCCACTGTTAGACCTCTCTCTCCCACGTTACTTTTAATGATTTGCGTCTTTCGCATTCTTGCTTTCGCATTCTTGCTTTCGCATTCTTGCTTTCCCAGCTGTTTTTAAGGGTCATCGCATTCTACATTCTTCAGTCGTTACAGATAGTCAGTGGCCCAAAAAGTCTGACAACCAGTCTTACCAATAGGTATTATATTCCCCAGTAGTAACTGGGTTGTGGAGGTCAGATAGGCAGACGCTTCATGTAAAATACTGGTATTCAGCTGCATCCGGTCAGACCGGAAGCTGACCCTAACATAGTTGGGAAAAGGCTAGGCAGATGATGCATTCAACAGTCTTGGCTGAAATAAATAAAGTGCACATCGAACAATCTGTACAATCTGTAATAGATTTTCAACCTTATTTGCTAATGGGTACATTACGTTCAAGGTTGATTGAGAAAATTTGGCATTTTCGGTTAGCTTGATATGCTGGCGTCTGGACCTCAGTATTACTTAGTCTCCACTGCTGGATAAAAACCATTCAAAAGATAGCTTATGTTGGCATTAGTCATAAATATCTCAAATAAATTTCAAGGTAGGTTCTGGTGTCGATTCTGTTGTGCACAAACTAAACTTAATTTATGCTATTGCTATATTTTACTAAAAGGGAGTGCGAGAAAAGGACGGCTACAGCTATGAACTAAGTTAGAGATGTCAAACTAGTTTGTGCCTTGCGCTTCTTTTGCGTGTTTTTAGTCGACATGTTTTTACGTGCACCCTTCATTTGTATGGAAATATTAGTTCCAACTAAATTTGACAGCTCTAAATTACGTCCGTCTCTTTCTCGTTTTATTAGAGAGAAAAAGATAGCAATACCCTAAATTAAGTTTAGTTTGTGCACAACAGAATCGACACCATTATGTATGTAGTTTGCATTAATAGTGATTATGCGTGATGGTATAGCAGGAATAGGAAAACTGCATATACCTATATATTCCTTTTTATAGTTTACACGGATTGGCGGGAAAATCTCTTCACAAGAGGAAAGTATGGTTATTTTTTATATAATTACATCTGAAAACACGTGCCATAAAGAGTGATAAACACGATCCTATAAACGAGATCCATCGCAGTACTTCGTATTCGATCGATAAGCACTGAACGAAGTTCCAACATTGGACCAAGCTTGTGTGGTTCCTCTCAGTACACTCTGGTATTGGCCCAACGTTTGCCGGCTTGGCCCAACTCGTCAAGCCAGCATTACAAAGCGCTTTTACGCTGACGTATCGATAATATGAATTAACTTTTTTTCTCTAGCCTTTTTGTTATGGTAATCTAGTGAAAATGTTAATGAAATATAAAAGAAAGAACGTCCGTGTGTCTTCTTAGAAGATCGGAATATCTAATGTGTTTTATTAAATTTTGTGTTTATGCATTGTCATGGCAACCGAATCTCTAGCGTATAATACAAAGACAAGTACATAAATACGTTACGAGATCCGATGAAAATTTAAGTTTTCTTTCTAGAAGCACTATTATTATCTAACTACAAACTATAGCTACACATCACCTAAGTACTTTTATCAATTTACATAAAAAATATCCGCAATTGTTTAATATCAAGTTGCATAATACAATTGAATAAAAGAACAAAGTAAAACAAAGTGCAAATGAACATATTTTAATAATAAAAATGAGGAAAACCAATTTTATGACGCATCTACGCATAATGATACAGGGATAGTTCATTAGTAATATTTTATAAAGAAAATTACAATAATACTTTATGTTTTGATTCCTAACTTAGCAATAAAATGGCTCCCATTTCAAGACATTGAAGCCTTTTACATAAAAAAAGAACTGGATATACCATCGAAGTATCCCTTGTCTTCCAACAAGGTTTTTTATAAAATGTTTTTTTGTTCATATTTCTGCACTTTATTTTTATAAATATAATAAAAAAAACACTCAAAAGCAAAACAATTTTGTTGTTACTTCAATACATGCACACTGTCTACGTCAGACCAGACGAAACGATTTAAAATTATAAAACAAGCAGTTCACTTTGCATACTTCCAACAAATATTCAAAGGAAGACTTAAAACAGTACCTACGGCTTTAAAATCAGGTGTAACGTTTTAAGTAGCCAGTATATACCTACGTGTATACATGTACAAAAAATACAACATTGGGTATGCATTGAGATCGGGCCGGGCTCCAGTTACAGTACAGTTTTACTTGCATTTCACTCGCGGGGTACAATCGGTAACAAACTTTGAGTTAGTTGCATAATAATTAGTTTGTTTTCTGTAAGAATTTTGACATAATCAGGAATTAAAATTCGAATGATCATTCAACATACAACATAATCTATTGCTATCAAACACATGGACACACATCCAGAATTCCAGACTCTACTACGCTACGGCTACTGTGAAATTCACAATCCTGTTGTTTTCTTTTAATAATTCGGCATAGTTTACACTCAATTTTCTGATATTTCCAACTCAGTTATGAAGTCCAAAATTCTCTTAAGGGGCTCCCCCATGTGCGGTCCATGGCCCTTTACGGGGCCCCGGTGTGGGCGCGTTCCTTGAGGCTGCGTGCAGCCCACTACCTGAACGCGCCCCAAAAGGTGGTAGCCATAAGGCTGGCCCGTGGGTACCGCACGATTGCCCGCGAGGCGGCGTGCCTCCTTGCCGGATTGCCGCCATGGGATCTGGAGGCGATAGTCCTCGCGCGCCTGCATGAATGGTGCGCGGAGGCGCTTCGCCGGGGGGAAACTCCGCTGTCGCGACAAATTGTCGCTCAGCGGACAGACTTTCGGCGGGATCTCATGGCGACATGGAGAGAGCGACTGTCACAAGCCCGTGCAGGGCACGCCACGATAGTGGCGATAAGTCCCCTCTTTGAGGAGTGGCTGGAGAGACGCCACGGCGTCCTCACCTTCCGCCTGACGCAGGTCCTCACCGGACACGGTGTTTTCGGGAGGTTCCTGCACCGAATCGGGCGGGAGGAAACGCCCGGGTGTTTCCACTGTGAGGATCGACCGGAGGACACGGTGGAGCACACGGTGGAGGTGTGCCCCGCGTGGGCGGAGCACCGCCGTGTCCTCGAAGCGGCGATTGGCAGCGGCGACCTCTCGCGTCCGGCCCTGGTGCAAGCCATGGTCCGGAGCGAGACGGAATGGGACGCCGTCACCTCCTTCTGCAAAGCAGTAATGCTAGAGAAGGAGGTGGCGGAACGTGAGAGGGAGAGAACCCCACAGCGTCCCGGCCGCCGCGGGAGACGCCCCGGGCGTCGGGGGCCACCGTAGGCGCGGGCCTGTGGACGGTGGGCTATGGGCTAGCTCGCCGTCCGTCCGTCTTATGACGACAGGCCGTGTCGACGGCGCGTTCGTGTTCCACGTGCGCCTCAAAGAGAGTCAGCAACAGGAAGGGGTCCGCAAGGACCGATGCCTATGCCGATGCCGATGCCGGTTGCGGGACTGTTCGAAAGAGATACCGTGACCCCGGAACACAAAGGGCGATGAAGGAGCATGGATGGGTTTTAGTCAGTAAAAGTCTGACACTCCCTCCTGCTCCGCCTAGAGCGGGAGAAGTCATTTGATGATTTCCCATCCGAAAAAAAAAAAAAAAAAAAGGGCTCCCCCATGCACACTAGCGCCACTTTAGTAAAAAAATCAGAACTCGTTAAGTAAATACACAATTAATATAAAATCTGATTGACAAAATCAATGCTTTAGAGTTCTAGATTATTGACGTCTATTTAATTCATTAAAATATACTTCACTGTAGTTACAGTTAGAAAAATTGCTAAAAACGGCCGTTTTTTTCCATTTTGTATCTGTAACGACAGCGAGCTATGTTTCAATGAGTTAAGCAGACGTAAATAATTTAGAAGACCAAAAGATTGATTTTGTCAATCAGATTTTATATTAATTGTGTATTTAACGAGTTCTGATTTTTTACTAAAGTGGCGCTAGTGTGCATGGGGGAGCCCCTTAAAGCTACACATATAAATTTCTTGGAAATTCTGTAAAAAAAGCTAAATGCCGTCAGAAATCCTAATGATCTAGGGATTTGGTCAAGCAAAACATTCTGTATTGAATTATCTTCCATACTGCCTGAATTGTAAAGCTTTTGCCTAGAGGCAGAATAACAGTCGGAATATTGTTCGAGAGTATTATAGTTTGTGTTCGTATGTACGTCTTAAGGCTGGCCGGGTGCTACGGTGGTGGAAAAATCGTTAGCCTCGCACGTAACCGCAAGCGAGCGCAAGCGCAGGGGGCGACAGCAGAATAATCTTACTTTAAATATCGTTTAATTTATATTTCCAAGCTAGTATAAAGGAAAACTTCAGACTTAACTGTTTTCTTGACAAAATGTTCTTGAATTGAATGACTCCCACATCGGGTGTTATTTATTCGAGTAAATTTTTTTCACAAATTTAATTGAAATCAGGCTCGAATTGTGCTCTGCGAATAAGAAAACCGAGTAAGTTCATTGCCCAAAAGCATGCTTGGACTTAATTTAATTTAAACATTATTTTCTATTCCTCTGCTGTAAATAAATGTCAGGATTTTATTTACCCACTAGTTGTCTTTTTACTCCCAACTAAGTTCAAAGACGAGTCTTAACTTAACTGACTGATTGACTGTCTTGTCTTAACTAAATATTTCCAACACCCAAACGGCCTTTAACATCACAAAACAGAAAACACAAAAAAAAATACCAATTCTCCACACAACCTCGTCTGCTGTCGGTACCCAAGCAATAAAGTTGAGTGAAGTCACATAAAACCTTTATGTGATTTACTATGTACTTAATACGACCAAACGCTCTCGCATGTATTATGCGAGTGCAGATCAAATTTTCAAGAAATACACAATTTTGATTTTCGCTTGAGAACTGTTAAGTTGACTTGTTATAGGTACATAAACTTTCCATCATTATAATTGGTTGGGAATTCCAAGTGTTTTTGTAGAAATTGACGTTAGGCTCAGAAATTTCTATAATATTGAACTTTCTTTGAGTATTTTGATTAAACATGTGTTTTCACCTCTCTTCGTCGTTTCATAAAAGCTGCTTAGACAAAGTGAAACATAGTGCTGATAAAACCAAGACTCTTGCTGAAAAAGTAAGGTTATGATTATATTCGAATGATTAAATATGTGAGCAACAAACAATAACTGACCCAAAGGTTTAGCTAAACCACAAAATAAATAATATTAGCGGCCAATAAGAGATTTGATTCTATACCAAAAGATAAATACATTGAAAAACTACGTATTTCTCATATCGTTTTCCTGTACTTACCCGCAGTCCTCTTTTTCCACATATTTCATGAACTCAAACACAATGCATTTACATATTTTTAAGTAGACCAGTTACATGCACTTTTGATCAGTAAAAAACAACCAGATGAAGCTACAGTCCAGCCACAGGAATAATAACTGTGAAAGTACGTAAGTAGTGTGTAGTTGCCTATTCCAAAGCGTAGATGGAGAAGAATGGACAAGAAACTCCATGTGATTGGGTACAGCTACTCAAAAAAGACTACTACAAAAATACTCAAAAAATCAGCCAGTACTTACCTAAACCTAAAATATCGTAATACATTCCTGCCTCATGCGCGTGCGACGTGTCACGTGACAGTTCGGGGCAGCGGGACGTACGCCGCGCCTCTTCGTAAATTGAATATGTTAAAACGTTTTTTGTTACGACTGTACCGTGTACTGGTGACGACGAAGGTTGATGGTGTGGTTATTAAATTAATGCTCTGGTACTTTATTGTATACCTACAGATACAACTATAAACAGAATTATAAATACTTTTAGAATCGTAATGAGGACTCATGTCGTTACTTACTGAAAATATTTACGTACCTATTATGATCAAAACATAAGGTTTTTGAGTTTGTGGATGAAAATGGGATTTATTCTTTGAATATTTTCAAGATCTAAAATATCAATTTCTCGGATTTCTAATAACTTTTTAGGGTTCACATCACAAAATTCAGTAAGTCTTACACTTGCCCCTAAATTCTGATGCTTCTGTAATTCTTTGGAAAAAAAATACAGTTTTGGTTCTGGATTTTCTATTACCAGCTAAGTAGTAAGTTCACTCAATCACTATCAATTTACTTGTAAACTCTTTGACTCTATTTATTTTAATGAACAGTACAAAATCTTCTTACCACGCTAAACTTGTATCCGCGTCAGTACTCAAAGGTAGATACGTCCCGTTCCGCCCACAGTCGGAGATGATTCGTGGTTTCTCTCGCATATAATCGATAGTCGCAGGAAATTGGGACTATACTCACGAATGTTACAATTATTGTTTTACGTAGGCTAATACCACAGAATTATGCAACGGTTTAAGGTATTAGAGCCACATCGTAACGTTAGCCTAGGCTTCTAGAAGTTGGTTTACTGGTAAGAATTTTGTTCAACAGTTTTGCTACGAGCTTGACAAAACGGAAAACCTTCTTCGTTGTAGGTGTAATCGTACCTACCAAAGCATATAAATTTCAGTGACTGACTGACAGAAAAAACTAACCACTAAAAAATCCTGAAAAAAAACCAGTAGGTACCTGGTAGAGAACCATAGTTCGGTTCGGTTCGGTTCTTAAAAAAAAAACATTACATTTAACGTTTTTTTTTCAAGTCTAGACTTATCTTCTGAACTGATAACGTTGGCCAGTATATTTCAAAGCTACTAGCTCTTCTAGTAGCTTTAAAATCCAAGTGACAGAGTTTATCCGCACCAATTAAATTAATTACCTATAAAGGAACTGCTTTGCGTCAATATTAGGTACGCAAATATACACGCACTGACTGTGGGGTTAAATGTATTAGGTCGAACGCTAATTAACAAGAACATTACTTGTTCTTACATCTATGGTGTACTTTATAAGGCCATAGTACGATGTACGATGTACAGTGTCGACCAAAAGTCCATAGGCAATCTCACAAAACAATAGCTTGACGTTTAGTTTGACTTACGACTTTCAAGAAAATAGACATTGTCGTCCACAAGTCATTGTAGTTCAAAATTTCAACATTATAAAATAAGTCAAGATGGCCTAGCGGTTAGGCGCGTGCAGATCTATGAATGAATCAGAGAGCCGTGAGTGCAAATTTCACATTGTTATTTTTACACTTTTTGTAAGTTTTTACTCGATTGGAAGTAATGGGATAGAAAAATATTCTTCAACTTGTTCGCTTTGTTCACACATTTCGTAAAGTTAGAAGAAGGCAGATCATAGAAAAATAAGTCAAAAATTTAGATTTCTGTGAGGTAGACATGAGTTTTATGAATATTTTACTTGATCGGAATGAACGTTGTCGTTCCGTTGTATTTGGTTAGTGACGTGTGGTTTAATAGATAGCGGTATTGTTGTTGGTATTTCTCAAAATGCAGGCAAATATTAATATTGAGGAGAGGGCGACTAATATTATCGTGCTGCATTAAAGTGGTCTTGAAGAAACCGGACTGAATGTGAGTATTATATTTATGAATTATTGTAACAAAGTTTTGTTAAAAATTAAAACCTTATTTATTATTGTTTATTTAGTTGGTGACTTAAGGATTAATTGATTGTTTTTAAATCCATCATGAGGCATAAAAGATAAGAATAAGAATAAGAATAATTACTTAGTGTTAATTATTGGATTTATAAAAGCAGAGTGAATGATCACTTCAGTTTTTTTTATAGCTGCCTAACATTTATTTTTTATTTTAGAGGAATACTGTGAGTCTCTGGATCGTAGCTTGAGCCTTTAAAACCAAAAATCACAATTTTCAAGTGTTCAGCAAAATAGACCACGTACTACTCTGTCAAGAAAGTACCGGGAAAAGATCAATAATACACAAAATGTCTGTTATTCATCCAAATTTATTTTATCACCTTCAAAGTATGCTCCTTTAGAAACGATACACTTGCGCCAACGAATAATCCATTCATCAAAACATTTTTTAAACGCTGCTTCCGGAATTGAGTTCAGTTCTCGCCGCGAATTCTCCTTTATGTCTTCTATCGATTGAAAACGGGTGCCACGAAGTGGTAATTTGAGTTTAGGAAAAAGAAAAAAGTCAGCAGGAGCCATATCTGGTGAATATGGTGGTTGCTGGATGGTATTTGTTGAGGGTTTGGTCAAAAATTCGTTCACAATGATAGCCTTGTGCGAAGGCGCATTGTCGTGGTGCAAAATCCAAGAATTTTATTTCCACAAATCTGGCCTTTTTCGTCGAATTTGCTCTCTTAAACGCCGCATAACGCTCAAATAATATTCTTTATTTACCGTTAGACCTTCCGGTAAGAATTCAGAGTGCACAACACCGCGATAGTCAAAGAAAACAGTCAACGTGACTTTGACTTTTGATCGACTTTGGCGTGGTTTTTTCGGTTTCGGTTCAGTTGGAAGGCGCCACTCCGAAGCTTGTTGACTAGTTTGCATGTCAAACTCGTAAACCCACGTCTCGTCACCAGTAACAATGCGTTTCATGAATGTTGGGTCCGAACTGACTCGTTCTAGCATGTCCTCAGCGACTTTCATGCGATTGAGTTTTTGGAGAAAATTCAGATCTTTTGGGACTAGCCGAGTAGCAACATGTTTCATACCCAAATGATTAGTTAAAATGATACGGATCGACTCGTGAGATACAGAAAGTTCGGCGGCTATCTCTCTCAGAGTTGAATGGGGATTTTCAGTCACTATTTTCTTCACTTTTGCGATGTTAACTTCAGTTGCAGACGTTGACGGCCTACCAGAGCGAGGCAAATCTTCCATCACATCTCGACCGCTTTTGAACGCTTTGAACCACTCATAAGCACGAGTTTTTGATAAAGTCGATTCACCGTAAGCCTTCTGTAACATTTTCAGTGACTCCGAATACGAAATTCCATTGGCGATGCAAAATTTAAGACAAACTCTTTGTTCGATATTTTTGTCCATTATGAAATTCGCAATACACACTATATATGATATTACTAAAACCAGCACTGTATTTAATATAAATAACAGATGCAACTCAAACTCCGCGCCAAAATGGAAAACAGTTGTGCCAATCTAACAACTACAAAAAAAACTAAAATTTGAATTTGGAACCATAAACAAATCATCCATTCCCGATACTTTTTTGACTGAATGTATATCGACTCCAGCCTATGCGATTGCTACATTCATCATCGAAGGACAGGGGCCCCTGAAGAAGCTTGTTTCATCATATCAAGTCAGTCCCAAAATTACGGTCTATGCTAGCCAATTTCTAATTTCTCCATTTATGCGACCTTGCTGGCCTTGCTAGTCGACAGTTAAGTGGAAAGCCGTCTCTTATTAGCGATGCGCAGTTACGACATAATATGGTAGGCGAATATGAAACAAACGGTTTGCTCGTCTCATCCACACTGAATCGCTTGCATCACAGAAGACCAGCTAAGAATTCCTTCTTGACAGAAAGGCAAAGAAGAACGATTACGTTTCGCACGGGTGTATTTAGATTTTGACTGGAATACTACCATGAAAAGACTTTTAAATCAAGTTAAAAGGGTAGGATTCATTCATTTATGGCGCAAGAATAACACTTCTGGTCTGACAAAAACATAATCCCTAATACAGACTCAGGTCGAATTACGGTTAATATGTGGGGATTGTGTGGGGATGGATAAGTGCAGCAAGGCCTGGAGAACTGGCTTTTATTCCTCCACATGCCAACAGTTCTACTTAATTATGTAGAAATATTAGAAGATGTCATGCTACAAAATATTAATCACTAGATGCTTTAGTCTTAATTTTTTAACCTCTTTTGCTAACTTATCCGTAACTATAATAATGATCTTAAATTGAGGTTTAGTTTAAATCTTCTTTTCTTCGGGAAAATGATCACTTAAACTATGTATAACCTCAATACGAGTTACATTTATTGTGACGTCACATAAAAAATATTCATAAAGTCTAAATTATTTATATTAGTTTTCAATAAACTCTGCTGAATACCGATACCTATAATAAGTGGGTATCAACTATCAACAATACTTTATTATATTTGTGTGATTAGAATATCCTTTCCTTGTTACATAAGTATGTTATTATGAATTGACTTAGAGTAAGTAAGTGGGTATACCACCATAAACAATAAAAAATCTTATGATCGGTTACAAGAGAACTTCTTTTATATCTAGGAATGTGACGTTACAATACTCATGAAAGTTTGTTAATTTTATAATTTATTTAAAACGAATAAATATTTTTGTTATCATTCAGCACGACTTTTTTATTTCCACCTTCCAACACCAAACAGATAATACACAATCACATAAATAGTTAATAATAATAATACTATGGTTTTTTTACTAATCTTATTAATAAATTTAACTTATTTATCTAAATTTTATACTAAATCCATTATAAAAAAAAAAAAAACAAAACACAACAAGTTTTTGCGTAAAACACAATAATAAACCAATAACTAAACTAATATTACCAAGAAACTACCACACGTTGTTAACGGGATTCGAACTCAGATCTCTTTGATCAGGAATCCTACGTGAATTTTAGCTATCCATTAGTAAGAACAGCTCGCCACACAAATAAGATCATACGTTAGCTGCGTGTATAACAAAAGAGACGGAATAGTATATTTCATTACAAGTGCGGAAAGGCTGTCATTGCAAAGAGTTCCGACAAATGTCTACCCGAGCCGAGGCGCAGCCGAAGGCGAGGGTTGACAGTCGGAACAAGTTGCAATGACGGTTCCGCAGGTGTACTGAACGACTATTTTTAATACAGTTGCGAAAAAATGAAGCAATTTAATAAAATAATAAAAACACAATAAACTCAACTAACTAATCATTTATTTCTTATAAAAGTTATAGTACACATGTACATTGAAATTGGTACAGTTTTTTAAACTAACTGGGGAAGTTTTAGGTTGCATATTTACTATTTGACTTTTCCGGTAAAATGTTCTCCGAAGCATTTTGTGCAATTATACTGAGTTCCGGTGGTGTTAATAAAAAAAAAAGGGTCGAAATTACTCATTGTGTAACAAACAACTAAACCCGCAAAGAAAATTTCTGGAAAATGGCGCCAACCGTAAAATACAATCCTTAGCGTGCCTATGCACTTATGAACGCTTACTGTACCGACTACGCTCTTGAACTGAAGTGCGCTCACGAGAAACAATTTCTAGGTACGGATTCTTTGGGCGGAGCACCGCCGTGTCCTCGAAGCGGCGATTGGCGGCGGCGACCTCTCGCGTCCGGCCCTGGTGCAAGCCATGGTCCGGAGCGAGACGGAATGGGACGCCGTCACCTCCTTCTGCGAAGCAGTAATGCTAGAGAAGGAGGTGGCGGAACGTGAGAGGGAGAGAACCTCACAGCGTCCCGGCCGCCGCGGGAGACGCCCCGGGCGTCGGGGGCCACCACGTGGCCCCCGGCCACCGTAGGCGCGGGCCTGTGGACGGTGGGCTATGGGCTAGCTCGCCGTCCGTCCGTCTCATGACGACAGGCCGTGTCGACGGCGCGTTCGTGTTCCACGCGCGCCTCAAAGAGAGTCAGCAAAAAGGAAGGGGTCCGAAAGGACCGATGCCTGCCGGGGTTGCGGGACTATTCGAAAGAGATACCGTGGCCCCGGAACACAAAGGGCGATGAAGGAACATGGATGGGTTTTAGTCAGTAAAAGTCTGACACTCCCTCCTGCTCCGCCCAGAGCGGGAGAAGTCATTTGATGATTTCCCATCCGAAAAAAAAAAAAAAAAAAAAAAAAAAAAGGTACGGATTCTTCTATGACTGTATCTTGACTTATCTCGAGTGCAAAGTTATAGGAGGTTACTCTAGCTTGAGTAGCTCTCGTAGAATCGTGACTATGGGTCTATGGCATTGAGAGATTGATATAGCACAGACTCTATGCTATATCAATCTCCAACCTTTTGGTTATATTGAAATTGAAATTGAAATTGTTTATTGAAATACAAAAATATTACATTATGGCCTTTAAAACTATAGGTATTGATGTATCGAAGACGAAAACTTTCTTACCTTATAGTTTTGAGCCTTGAGACTTCATTAGCATAACTGGCGGGATGTATCTGTGAAATATGGGGGGATGTATATGTATATGTGTGATGTATAAGTGAAATCTTAGCTGCCGCCTTTACGGAAATACCTAAGTACTTCTGGACTTTCCATAACACGTTTTTTTTCTGAAATAAAAAGCCAAAGTGCGGATTTCCCAAAAGAAAACTGAACGCAACCAGTGTTTCTACAATAAAATAAGAACTGTCAGTGTCATAATTGTTATGGAATGTTGACATTGACAGTTTTGAATGCTCTATTAATGGCTACCTATGTTGTTAGATTAAGCACTTATGAAAGCTTGCTCAAACAATAGATGAAAAAGTTTAATTGTAAACCACAAAGATTACTCATTCTACAATGAAGAGATAAACTCAAAATCTCGAAACAGCTGAATGAATCAGTTATTGCGCCATCAACACAGACAGGCATGACCTCTATTGCATAAGTCCTAAAGGTCAGAATGCGGTGCAATCAATCAAATTATCAGCGGGCACACGCGGAGACAATATGAATGAAACGAACCGGTACTTTTTAGTACCAAGTTAGCTTTGCGCTTGGTTCAAGTTTAGTTCCTTATAGCTAGTGCCGTTAGGTAATAAGTAAGTATAAAAGGTCGATTCCATTATCACACGATTCAATGATTTAAACTTGGAGAAATCAGGAATTGAATATAGAAGATAAGTTGTAGTCAAATGAAAAATTAAGAGCATGCAAATGGATGAAAACTTAACTTACTTTAGATAACGTCAAAGCCTGTATACAAATATACCTAACTATTATTCTTTCAAAAATCGGGATAAGATAAGCACCATAACATATAATCATAGAAGTATCTAAACATTCTATACATATGTAGAATGAAATAGAATAGAATATTGACAAGAATAAGTCAATTATTTCAGAATACCACACAACACTTTATTGAGAAACTTTTGTCTACTTCCCGAAGTCTCATTGAACTGCATGTATCAGCCTAGATCTGCTATTTAGTTAAACAAACAAGCTACTACTACCCCACCAAAAATGTTGTGTTATTATAGCTCATAATGCCCCACTGTTGCAAAAAGCAAAGACCTCCCTCCATTCCTTCTACCGGTGACGATTATGTGCCACTTCTTTACAATCCAGTTCGTCCCGCCATCTCCTTCGTGGTATGCCGCGACCCCGTGTCACAATTTCAGGGCACCAATCCTAGGCTTTACGGGCCAACAGCTCGTTCGGCATGCGACAAACATGTCCTGCCCAGTCCCATTAAAGTTGAGCAGGCTTTTGAGTCCAGCAAAAATAATGTCGGTAAAATAAACAGCCAACGCTAACCCCAGTGCAAGTGTACATATAATATTGTTGGTAATCGGCATCGCGAGCCAGTCGATCACATGTCGATATCTTTGATAAATGATGTCATGTCAGTCGGTGTCGGTGACCACACCAACTAGTTTTAAAAAGTCAAACGATCGGTTCGTTCACCATCTGCTTCGTTTCTAGAGAGAAGAATTGAAATATTGTTTCTTATTATTATTTTTGAAATAATTTTGTAATAGTGTGTGGTAGCTGGTTTGGTTTGACAGATATATAGGTAATCTGAGCTTATGTTAGTTCTAAAAGTTGTTTTATAAGAATGTTTCTTTTTTGAGGTTGTAACTGTGGTGTTCACAGTTACAACTTCAATAATGTGGCTTAAATAACCCACATTATTGAAGTTGTAACTGTTATTAATCGAATGTGTTTTTCTGGCCATTTGAAAGTCTTTTCAAATGGCCAGAAAAACACATTAAAATTTTTGTTAATAGTAGTAGCCTTACTTATTAGTACCAAAAATTCGAAGACATCTACCAATCCGCACTGGGTGGTGGACTTAGAGCCCATTCCCTCTCATTGAGAGGAGGTCGTGTCCCAGCAGTGGGAACATTATAGGCTGATTATGATATGCCATACATATTTGGAAAGTGCTCAGCCCTTTTAAATGACAAACCACGCGATATCATTCAGTTTTTTACTTTACAAAATATACCAACTTAATTTAGGAAAAAAACGTAGCAAGTACCTACTGTTCTCTTTCTCTCTATTTAGGAAATGAGTTAAATTAAAATACAATAAAAACCATAAGTAGATATTTATTATAATTCTGTTTAGTGGGAAAGCCATGTATTTTTCCTATAAATAATATAACGTTGGCGTGTCCTTCGCTTCACGGTTGATTTCACACATATCGTGGCGTACAGACCATGGCGATGTACAGGAAGTTTCCATTACGCTGTAATTAGAAAAGATTTCATTAGTTTTTTTTAAATACAACACTGTTAAGTACCCATGTAAGCTTGATTGCTTATAACAAGCTTAGTCATACAAGGATTTAAGCTCTAAGTAAGTGTCTGCTCTCGAAACAGAACAGAATTTTCAATTTAGGTTATAGAATTTACTCGTACTTTTTAGTTTAGCAACGAAAAGTTCAAGTTGGTCATAAGATATATATAAAAGTACTCTGTGGTCATAAGTTTGTTAGATGTTGACATTACTATGTGGTACTGGTACGGCTTGGGCAAGAAATACTTTAAGCTAAAAAAAGTTCTTTGAAGTTTCAGGTTTAGTACATAGTACTTACTTGATCACAGATGATCAATCTACTTCCTTTTTCTCCTGCATTTTGTCAATATATTTCACTGAAATTTAAAATCATCCTGTACTTACGTGTGACACAGCCGGGCGCGGTTGCGATGACCCATGTCGAGGGTGACCTTCAAATGTGCGTCTGAACGTAATACGTCAACATCAGATGATTTGCCAAAATATTCTGTAACAAATATCAGTAATGGACTCAAATATGCTGCTTCTTCATAAGCCACTTTCCTTCAAGCAGGCTTACTACGCTACCTGGAGGTCGGGAGGTACAGCGATAGTTTTTACCCGGACAAGCTCCTCACAAAGGGCTGAACCTCTAAAACTGGCACTTAAAAGAATGATTTCCGCCAAATACGCATACATAACAAAACTTAAACTCTAATGAAAATCTCAAGCACCAAACCGATGTAACCCGAAGTGGCCCGAGCTAGTCCGAAGTGGCGTCGCGGGTGGGTGGATCCGCTAATTGCCTGCGCCGCGACCCGTGACTACAGTTAGACGGGAGCGCCCTCGCCGTGTGATAACCCAAGTATTGGTATCGAAGAGGATACCGTTTTTCTATATGCAGATTCGGTTAATATGATTTATGGTGGAATGACACGCTAGAGAGGTTATGGCGCAATTTTTATATGGTCAGACGGACTGTGTGAGCGGTTTTTCTATGCATAGTTGCCAAGTCAACTTGCATGACGATTCAGCGTTGAGGGTTTTTTGACTTCTAAAAACTACAATCTGCCCTTCTAAGGTAGATTTTCTACTCGTTTTTGGGCATTTTCCTTCACAGAAATCAGAATCAACCCGATTCTGATGCATCGGGTCGTAGTCGGGTGTCTTACTTGATTTGACCCAAAGTGACCAAAACTTCATGAATATTGATTTGGATCGTACACAAGATCCATCTTGTGTACGATCGCAAAACCATTAGATCCTTCTAATGGTTTTGCGTTTTATTCTACTATTTTACTTGGAACAGTTGGAACGCTATACAAGAGGTTCGCACTGTGCTGAACCCAAATGTAAAAAAAGAGCTTTTTCATGGATTTTCGCAAAGATTCGGAACGCAAGTTGAATGCAGTGCTCTATTTTGTCCCCAACAATTTAGTAAGTATGTCTTTGATAGTAGATAAGTGAGTGGACAAGGAACAGTCCACTGAGCTTCATACAAGTGATACAAATGTCTACGCTACGCTCGGGGGCGCGGTTAATGCGCATTTAATTTCCGTCAAGCACGCCTCAATTGTCGTATTAAAAGTTGACTGTTGTTACATGGGTTTTAGGGACCGAAAATATTTGTTTCTTTTTTACCTCGTATTTGTTATCTTTTATCCTTCTTAGATAAGAGTTACCTTGCTTCTACTTGGACTCTCCAAAAATAAGGACCATCAGTTTTTCACTTAAGCTTAAAATCTCTGAACAGGTCTATAAATATGGCAATCGCTGAAAAGAAAAACGTTTTGCCAAGTAGCCATTTTTCTTACACAAGCAGCTAATTAGACATTTAGCGTCTAATCTGTCGAAACAAAATGGCGTCTTAACGCTTCGTCACCTCCCGCCAAACCGTTCGGATACATGTCCAAATAACAAAGAGGTGTAACGAGGCCGGACGGCGGCAGTTAACCGGCAAAATTCAAATTTCTATCAGAATAGCCGCCGAGAGGAACGAGCAATATCCGTTCTAATTTCGCAACACTACACATCCGAAATGGTAAGCGTTGGTGCGTTTCCGAACGCGATTCGAATAGGATACACGGTTTGAAAATTAATCACCCGATAACTGACCTCTTTGCAGTTTTTTTTTATTTTTTCTTCGCTTGCCAGTGATTAATTTTCTTTAATAACATGAGAATTGCAGCAAAAACACACATATGCATCAAATAACATTACCTTGGTTATAAACTTTAATTAAATATTTTCAAATCATAAGTTCTTCTCAGCTTCTGTGATTAAACTCATATATTTGTTCTGTACCTATTTATGTAGTTAAAAACACTCTTTGGCAGACGAGCTTTCAAATTAGAATAGAATAAAGGTATTCCTGATTTAAAAAACCAATACTCATTCATCATTCTCCTGTCCTTATCAAAATTTATTTGGAGTCTGTGCAGCATGTCTTCTTCTTCCATTTACTTCTTCTTCATCACTAAATATTTTAAAACAAAATCATCCACCGCATCTGTCTGTCTGTCTGTCTGTTAAGTATATTATATTGGTTTTCCAAAGAAAATATTATTGTGGTAACAAATATTACTTATTAGTTTTTAAAACAAATATTATTGTACTCAGAATAATTTATTATTTGTTTGAAGCTTTGCTTCATATGCTAATGTTTGTTTGCTTTTTAAAATCGTATAGACAGCGAGGAACGTTGGTAATTATTTTCAAGGGAATATTTTGTAGTTACCTATTTCTTGTGCTTACTTTGTCGTTATTTCTATGTAGCTGTCAAAGTAGCCATTAAATTGAAAAGGCTTTCAAAAACCGGGTTTCTGCGAACATTTTCAATACAAACTATTGGGTAATGTCATGTCAAGTTATTTGATTGGTGGAACATAACAACAAGTTGGTTCAATCAAAACTTAAGGCTTGACGGCAGATTTAATGATCTGCATTAGGTTTTTATCATTAAGGCTGATGCTCCAGGGTAGCCCGCGAAATTCAAATTTTCTTACGTTTTTTGCAATTTGCAGGCCAGTACTAGGGTTAATGTTGATTACAATATTATTTGCGGCTGCAAGACGTATGTAGTTACAGAATTATAGTCATCAAAATCATCAATACAACCCTCCAAGTTCATAAAGGTGTAGAAATGACTTTTTCTGCCTTTTTTTTTTGTATCCTACACCTTTATGAACTTGTAGGGTTGTATTGATGATTTTGATGATAATAATTCTGTAACTACATACGTCTTGCAGCCGCAAATAATATTGTAATCAACATTAACCCTAGTACTGACCTGCAAATTGCAAAAAACCCTGGAACCCTGGATCCCTGGAACCTGGAGCCTACCCTGGAGCATCCACCTTAAGTTAATATTTTTTAAAGATACATTTGGACTTTATGTTTCTTTTCCGGGTATTAAATTTCGAAGCTTTCTTGGCTCTACATAATAATATGTTGTGGAAGAAGTTTTCGGAATTAACTATGTTGAGATTTAACTAATTTGCGCCATGAACTGTGTGGAATTTTTAATTAATAAAGTTGTATTGTGTTACTTACGCTCTCAAGGATATTTAATTATATAACTTACTAGTTTAAATAACAAGTATAATTTTAGTTTATATTGTTTTTTACTTGGATATTTTTAAACGTTATTATTTTATTTGTTTCAGGTAAGCTGACGTCTTCTATGAGGAACTACGTTAAATCATCGTCACAGTAAGACTGCTTCATGTTATAATTTTAAATTACAATCATTATCATTTTTGTAATTAAACAAGTTTAAATATTTATATTTAAATAGAAAAAAAACTCGTCAAGGAACTACTATATATAATGAAAAAACAAGAACTACATCACGATGTAACAAGTCTTGTTGTGTTATACAAAAAAAACCTTGATCATGAAATATACTAATCACCACTTAGAATAAGTAATTTAAGTAAGTAAATTACTTATTCTAAGTGGTAGGTAAGCATTATTACCTATTTGAAAATTTTGAAAATACTACATACAACAGTAAACTTCACTGTTTGTCCTGTTTCAGGACAAATATACAATAACACTCATCTTACACTAAAAGCTTAGTTACATTCTTGAGAAATCCGAATAATTAATTTTCTTTACAAAATGAGGCTAATGAGTAATGACATGTAATTAATTCTTGATTCTAGCACAATTAAGTACGTACAGGTCCACATCTAAGGCCCATTTTCTATAACTTACTTACGTATAACTGTCAGTTAATAGGTATGCCACGTCTCGCAGCTATCGGTGTTTCTACAAACAAAGTTAGCTTGTAATATCTTATCCGCGTCACCCATCTATCACTTTATTCATTGAAAAATCAAATAAAGAGTTTTTGTTTCTAACCCTTTGTAAGCAAAATGTCAAAAAGACAGAGATAGCAACCCACCGAAACCGAACAGTAAGTTATTGAAAATGGCCGTAAGTGACGTGAAATTTACAGATTTAATCAAAACCACGAAAATCATCCTTGTTAGGCTCTGTTCAGACGAAGTGACTAGACTGGTCGTATTATCATAGAGAAACTCATCAATGTTATAATTTTCAGTTTTTCACTGAAGATTTAACACGTCATTATCCTAAAAAATTTTGAATAGGCGACTAAAAATGCAACACCGAAACGCCAGCTTTACTTACCTAAACTAGAAGTATTGTTTTTAAATAAAATAAAAAAAACCTGGAAAATGGTACCTATAGTCTTAAATAAATACCTCCTGAAAAATCTGTCCTTCTTTTTCAACCCGAGTCCACTCAATACTAAGTGTAAATCTCCTCTATTGCACGCACGCCATTTTAAGGTCTTGGGCCTCCCGCTTCCAATTCATATCTGCTTTCCTTGAAAATTATGTGGTACATCCACAGCCAATAACTTTAAGGATTCTTGCAGAAATTTTTTACAAAAAAAATCACAACAGCCACCAAAAAATACAAGTAGGAAGTGTTGCATACAACGTGAAAAGTACACAAGTATGTGTCTCTTGGACACATTACCAGCTGACAGCGTTGAGGAGGACTTTTTTTATACTTTTTTATGGTTTATAGTTAGTTTAGTAGGTGAACACAAAAAACCTTCAACCCAAAAAGCCTCCCATCTACGGCCAACCTAACGCCGCTCACAGATGGCGCGATAGCCGCTCCAATGGCGTACACAATTAATACAGTACTTATCTCGCTAATTAACGATTGCAGAACGACCTAGAATCTTTAATGAGGCTGTGGCAAGATCCGTCCGGCGCTGTGCTGTGAGCAAACGTTTGTACGCATCGCTACGCCCCGAGAGGGGAAATCTTTTGGCAGATTTTCATCTCGAACCGAGGATTTTCGATGCGTTATTCTCAAGGTTTCGTGCACTTGTTTGAGTGTGGGGAATTAAGGCTTTATAAGTCGGTCTAAGAGTCCTATTGAAAAATTACAGCTATGGATGCTAAATACACAGATCGATCGCATTCTATGTAAATCTGAAAAGATCGATTGGTAAGAGTTATAAAAAGTGTAGATAAGAGATTAATGTCCATTATCAAACGCTGGGCTCAGCACCATCAGCGCCAAGCAAATTGTTTTAGGTGTCAGTAAACACGGACAATAAAATTAAACCAAAAACATTTCAGCTGCAGAGCTTAAAGCATTTGAGTTCAGAGATCTCCTCCACATTTAAATATACTGAAAACTTAACTATGAACCACAATTCAGTAGCGTTTATCCTACTGAAAATTACTTCAACCATATTCATGAAACAATGACCAACCAACAACAGTCGGTAGGCGTTCCGTTTCAAAATCTAACCGCTCGTTAACCACGGAGGCAAGTATAAATTATTTTCTATATATTCGCCTTGAAAAATCGTATCATCTTCAATTAAACTGACTCTATGATTAATTGCCGTATCTGTACATACATATGAGTACCGCCCACGAATATTTCACAACGATACGCATAGACTATAGAGTTTCTTCACAATACATACATAATACGTCTACATACGAGTGTTTTAATGATATTAATCTGTGCTACATAGGTATACGTATATTTGCGAAGTTAATCGCCCGTTTAATTAAATTACATTTTTTTGGAACAATGCTTTCACTTACCTTAAGCACTTACCTCACGGTAACAAGAAATAGGCTTTTGTTTGTTTAATCCAAGATATTGTAATTGAAAGTAGTGTATTATTTTCCCTTTTCTCGTATTCGAAGCATTATGTAATCATTCAATTCAGTGTATAACAATACGCTCCTTGACGAAGCTACGTAGAACTTCAAACTAAATTTTTACTGAAAGCTATTGTAGGCTGGAAAATTATTTGAATGAAAATCAAGTCATTATGTCGTTGCGAAAATATTTTAATTTTAGTTAGTTTTAGCATGTTCGCAGGGCAAATGCGGCCGGAAATGGCACAAACATAGAGGTTTGGAAGGAAGGCAAGGTCTTTGTCCAGCAGTGGGACACAGTATAAGTTATGAAAAAAATCTAGTTACAAATGAACTATGTTTTTCTGCATCCGGTCAGATGAAAAACAATTCTTATAAGGCCATTTTAAGACTTAAAACACAACAAAATACACTTGAAATTAACAAGCATACCTAATGAACATTCCTATTAGCATAACAAGAAAATTACTGAATAAACAACAATTAATTTTATAAGGAAAACTGGAAAATTACTACAGCTAAGTTGTCTCCGGAGGCAGGTTTTTTCATGTCCAGTGCCCTTCGTAGCTAGCGTAATTATATCGCTCAATGTCATGCAAGATTAATTTATGAGATTTTTTATCTGTTGTTAGTCATAAAAAATAAATTGCGACCTAGTCTATAAAGTAAATAGAAAACATTGCAGATAACTTAACTTAACTTAACTTTCTGAAATTATTTTCTTGAAAACGGAAATAGCAAAGAGTTATTGAATGGACGTCTGAATCTAAATATTTATTCTAATTATTAATTTACATACCTACTGAATTATATAAATTAATAGTTAGAATAAATTCTAAGTTTTGGGTAGGTATTCAGAAGGTACGTACAACTTAAACCGCTATTAAAGACTTCCTGTTTCGACGCGTTTCAGTTTGTGGCTCCAATTACGTTTTAGTTTTTACTTCATTAACCCCTAAGAATAACTCAAATGATGAAAACGGGACCCAAGTTGTAGTTGGAACGCTTGCCCGTGACAACTGCCTGATAAACGTTCCTTTCTTCAAATCGGTCTTTACTTTTTCACTACGACCTTCCAAAATCATAGACAAGCCACCAGAAAATCGAGTAAAACCTCATTTAAGAGTATTATTTATCACATTTATTCATATGTCAACGCACTATGACCTTACAGCAAGCCATTCACTGCGCCATAGAACACGCAACTCAGTGTCGCAACTCGTTTCAACACACGTTTTCCTTTTTTCGTGGGAAAATCTTTTCACTATACACAATGAACTTAATGTGTAGAAAACTGCCAATTTACATTTGCATTCGGTTTAGACTCTATTTGTGTGCAGGTAAGGGTAGTTTTGCAATGTTTTGGTGAGGAACAGTTATCGTTTATTAACGGTTTGTAATTTATGATAATCAAGCGAAAATGTTAGGTTATAACTTCGTTTAAAAGCATTTATGACTAGAAACTGCTTTATGTGGTTTAAAATCGTTTTACACACGTTTTATCTGCCTTTCAACTACCACTCATTGCTAAACATATGCAAACTGCTTCCTTTATAATATGTTCGGAATAGATTCAAGAATACTGAAATAACGACTTATTCTCTAAGCAAATAATGAACTAGCTGTCACGTATTAGAACTCCCATATTTCGCCAGTTAAGTTAAAGTCCCATGTGGTGTGGCCATCAACCGGGCAAAAATCCAGACTCCGTGGCTGATACAGAGAAATTCCTGATGAATAACCCCGATATCACTTGGCCTGATCTGCATCCGCATGCAGTGGCGCTTGGCGACCACTGTACAAACAAGGCAGTCAATCGAATCAAATAGACACAACGGCCTTCAGTATGAGGAATAATTTTGTCAATCTATTGATTGAGAAACTGATTCCTATTATAAGGTGGGTATTGCACTATTTATGTTATCCCCATAACAAGACTATTTGTCTTATTAAAATAAAGAAATGGGAATTAGTGAACCATGAAACAGGCATCACACGGCTCGTCGACTATGATATATTTTTCAACACACTTGCTTGTAAAGTGAGCCTTATTACATAGTTCTTAGGGCCATAAACCGATCTATAACACACACGTGTATAATAGAATTATCCGTGTTACAAAGTTAAGTTAGTACCAAACTGCAAAATTATATGCGAGTAAACAGAGCATTTTCAATTTAACCGGGTAATCCATTTTTTTTTGAGGAACTCGTGGCTAAATTATAACAGCCGCTCGTGTCGATCGCTAGGTTAAGCCGTGCTTGCCTAGGTTGGTTTGTGGATGGGTGACCACCCATTACATACCGAGTTTCCTCCGTGGCGCGGAAAGCACGTTAAGCCGTTGGTCCCGGCTTTCATTTGTAGACAGTCGTTAGGTAGTCAGAGGTTCAAAAAGTCTGACAACCAGTCTTACCAAGGGGTATCGTATAACCCGGTACTAACTGGGTTGTGGTGGTCAGATAGGCAGTCGCTCCATGTAAAATACTGGTATTCAGCTGCATGCGGTTAGACTGGAAGCCGACCCCAACATAGTTGGGAAAAGGCTAGACAGATGATGATGACAGTTTTTTTTTTGTAACAACAAAGAGGTTGTAAGCCGCTGAAAATCCATTTACATTTTTGGGAATAAATAAATGTGTCCCTAATTAAGACGAAAAAACATTTATTATTATCAAATTATTTATAATTCACAATAATTTGTTTTAAAATATTTTCATTTTATCACTAAAATTATAAATTTGAAGTAGGCTGTATGGCTATATGTAATCAATCACCTTAAATTTAGCGCGACAAAAAAAAACTTGCGCGCCATTTCCCATAATTTTTATATTTTGTTTGTATGGCATTTTGTTGCTGTGTGGTAAAACGATAATACATGTTTGTTTTTTCCTCGCAAGTGTGTTGAAAAAGTGCGTATGAAACTCGTGAGCAACTTGCTCACTAGACACTCGGCTGCTTTACACCCTCGCCTACGGCTCGGGCTGCAACCCACAGCCTCGTGTATAGTGAGCAACTTAGCTCAATTGTATCATAATATACTAAAAATACACAATTCAAACATTTTTAAACACGATGAAATTCAGCTTCTGATAAATTATTAATTCTTATATTTACTGACGTAATGTATTTGCATTTAACCTCATATTGACCTGTTGTCAACATTTTCTCTTGAAGGCATTTTAGAGTGTGGCACATGAGTAAAATTAAAGTCTACACACACACTTCTCTAGAATAAAAAAATGCAAATTTTATACAAGCACCAGTAAAATGCCTCGAAATGACGCACTTAATTAACAATTTAAAAATATTAAACGCGTCGAAATAGAAAAAAAAACATCAGTTCATTATTTTTAATAAGACCTGTCAAACTTTATTTTCTAACCATAAAATGCCATTTATTCATTACTAACGAAAAAAAAAACAATTAAAATGGGTTTGAATATCTTTGCCTGCCTACACGTCCGCCATTCTTTTTTCAAAATGTGACCTCGCTTTTACTTGTTTATATTATTAGAAGGCAGGCGAGGCTCCAGACTAAAATATTCAAAACCCATTCTGCCAATTCTAAATTCAATTTTCAAAATAAATACGCAAGTTCAAAATTCCCACTAATCAAACGAACGCAAAAGGAATGCAACAGCTGATATCCAGCCGAACGGAAGTCTCACACGTGTACACTACACTTACTTGGTATGCATGGCCGGTGTGCGCGCGCCTTTATAGCTGGTACTTCGAATTTGGTCTATGAACAAAGAAGGATATTAAAAAATTGATAAAATTCTAGACGGACTTCGTAACGGAACGTTTAAAAATGGTTGAAATGTTTGTGCAAATAATTTTTGGCTGCATGAATCGTAGAAAACTTTTAAGTACTTTTAGTTTTGAAGTAATAATTACAAAATGTATGAAATTATTGCGATCGGATCGGATTGATCGAAGGTAAAGCTACCCAGTAAAAAGGATGTGGATGTCAGATATGCAGTCACTTGAACTAAAATACTGGTATTCAGCTAAATCCGGTTAGATTGAAAGCCAACCCGCATAGTTGAGAAAAAGGCTAGGCAGAAACTGAAACTCAGGGATATAAACCCAACATTATCAAGTCATTTAGTTCCTAATGATGAAATAGGTAAACACAGGTAGTTGTGACATCATATCCGCTTCCACTGCAGTCACATGAGTAGAAACAGTTCTGTGCAGATATTTTTATATATATATTTTTTTTTTTTATTAATATTTATTTATTTAAATATCAATACCACACACAACTTTAGTAAATATTTTCAATTAGTGTTATCTCTCAAAGCTCTTTAATTTCACAATGCATCGTAATTCAGAGAGTATAAAAATTAATAGTTGCAAGGTCAGTTCATTCGGGGCATATTTCGGGAGCCGCCCGCTTGTCAAGGATGGTTGGCAACTGTGGCGCAACTGAGGTGGCGCAAAACGTATTAATTGCCACACTGACATGTATACAGGCTGATTCTGTTGTTTGGACACGAATGATATGATATTTATGCAGTACTCTGCAAAAAAAAAGTAATAAGTGTTAATATTTGCATTATTTCTCTGAAAAAAAGGGTTGTTAAACTTCAATATAATTAAATTGTGAAATGCAATTTAAAATATTTAATTATTGCACAAGCAGTTTTATAAGAATCTCAAAACTGAAAATAGAAATCAAAATGAATCTGGGACAAACAGACTCTCATTGCCATCATTAAAAAAAATTAAATAAACCATTACCCCCCTCCCAGTCAAAATTCAACTTTACACTTGACGCTATTTACTTTAAATAGCAGTTAATTAGGAATAACTAACTAACTGCGCAATTCCGACGATATTTTCGCCATATTACCCGTAAATTTACCGAGTTAAAGCACACTGTATATATGAACAGTTAAGTGTCGGACCGTGCGAAAATCTGATAAAAACGATTCTATGTACGTATAAAGAATATTTTTTCCCGAGACAATAGCCGTTAGAGCACGACCATATGTACCGACCGTTTTTTTTCTTAATTACCGCAGTAATTTACCTTTCTAAAGTTGAGGTCAGCACTGTAATCCGATTAGTTGAGTTGAGTTTTAATTTTTGGTAATTCTTGAAATTAAATTTGGCAACAGCCTGTAGCTATGGAAAGTTTCATGTTCATAAAGTGTAAAAAATAATTTTCAGGGAAATTCTTTAAAATACCACTTTGTGCAAATATCTGTACCATTTTCAGAAAAAAAAAAACAATTGTAAACAGGACAGGAAACACTGAAAGGAGGTGTGGTGAGCAAAAGGCGTCATGTATTGTTTGCAGTTAACGGTGTTTTAGCTGGCCCAGAACATAACCATTTCCATCGGTGACAGCGCCGAGGTCACTTTTACTGCACTGTACTCTATAACATACTAATTAATATCATAACGAAAATACACCTACAATAGTCATTGTAAAAACCTGTTCAAAATTTCAACAATAAATTATATTTATAAAACAACAACTTATGAAATTATTCAATTTGATACCACCTGTTAAACAAGCTACAAGAGCCTGAAAATATAAATAAAAATAACAGCCGTGAGAATATACGGATGACGTCTTTAACAAGCCAAGTCATCGACCGATCTAGTGGTCAGACCTTACTTAGTTATCACACAAATTAAGCATTTTGTTTCGAAACGCTATATCTCCAGCCAATCTCAATTTAGGTGAGCTCACACACATTCATAAATCGTTGGCACATGACAATGAAACTGGCGAACAAGAAGCATTTTTCGCACGATCATTGCAGTGTACAGATTGCGCAAAAAGTGCATATTGCGCCAGAAGGGCGTTATTGTGCACCTAGCCTTATGTTTTGCGTTGTGTGAAGTGCTTTGTCGACTGTCATTATGCTAGAATTGGTTTGTTTTTACGTAGTTCATATTCTATTAACCCTTGGCCGAATTTGACGAACAATTGGGAGCGGACAATTCTAATGTTGTATTGATGAAACACACGGTTTTATATCATTAGTCATGTGTGTTAGATAGCATGCGATACGTTGTACCAGTGGACACACGGTTTTTAGGGGTACCTAGAACTTACAGAAAACTAGGGGCCCACACTAAGCTCAATTCGTTAAATAACTACTGTTTCAGGTTTAGGATACTTACCTATACATTTCAGGACGTGTTTTTATGTCCCGATCAAAACCCCAATAAAAAACTCTTTAATCATCATTTTAGTATGGTAACGTTGACAACTACATTATCGTATTTGGATGCTTCATCATTTCTTCATCAACACCAGAAATGTAGTAAATTTTGTAGTTACCAACTATCTAAAGAGCCATCTTTCATAAAACATTCACCAACAACCAGACCCAACCTTACACAAACGTACACATAGGCAATAAAAGAAGATGTTCATAAATATGAATTAGCATTCAACAGTGTCGGGGGTCGCTTCGATGAATACTATTACTGGACGTTGAGCAACCAGTCGCGCTCCGACCTCCTGGACTGATTCCGACGGTTGCTTTACATTTTACTAATACACACTTATGTGTGTTCATTTCGATTTCTATTGGGTTTTCGTATAGTAAGCGATGAAATGAAGATAATGTCACCCGTCGATGCAAAGTCACGTTGTGCGGGCGTTTTTGCGAGGAAACGTCAAATTCATAAGGTCGTTATTTCTGTAAGTAGAATAGTATTTTGTTCACCGAGAGGAGAAAGTGACCGATTACCGTCGAGGGTGTCGTTTGAAGCCCGAGCCGTAGGCGAGGGCTTTAAAACACCCGAGATCGGGAATCGCACTTTCTCTCGAGTGATACATAGTGCTTTATACTACACCTACGAGGAAAATAAAAAACGAAATCTTTAATAATTGAAATTGTTGCAGTTAGTGAAGCTTAATGTAACACTTTTTCCATTAATGTTTGTTTGAGATGTTTGCGACAATGTAGGAGGAATTTCACATGTTCTTTTTTCAAATTGTTTATCCTGCCGCCGCAGGGTCGCACTGCCAGCCCGACACCATCCAACACACAGCTAGTGGCCAGTGTCATTTTGCGAACTTGGAGATAAAAACTCACTGTAAAAACTTTTTGGCTTTTGATATTTAGGTTACCGGCGCATAGTCATACCCAAAATTAAAAAAGAAAAACCACCTAAGAAATGGATTTTCATACACTTTTCTCTCCCGCTCAGATGCGTTTTCTCCCCGCATATTTCTTCGATATGCAATGACGTACTTTCTACCGTAAATTTGATAAAGTACGAGTATCAAGGTACTTTCCAAGCAGGTGTAGTATAAAACACGTTGTACTTCGATGAGACATTTAGTGTATAAAAATAAAATAGATATTCACTGAGGTATTAAGGTGGAAGCGCCAGGGTGGCACGCGAAATTCAAATTTACTTTTTGTAATTTGCAGGTCAGTGTCAAGCTGTATGTTGAACAAAATATAATACACGACCGTAACACGTGTGTTACAGGATTAGAATCATTAAATCATCAACACAACCCTCTAAGTTCATTAATTAATGACTATTTCATGAAAAAGTCAAGATAAGATAAACTTAGCATATTTGTTACGGTCGCGAATCATATTTTAATCAACATACAACCTAACACTGACCTGAAAATTGCAAAAAATAAAAGAAAATTTGAATTCCGCGGGCTACCTTTAGGCATCCTCCTTAATAACTTTGCCTAAGATACAGAGACCAAAGGCCAAACTCAAAATACGATAAAAAATAAGAATTATCAAAATGCAGGTTCAATATTAATGTAATGACTAATGTAGGCACCTTTCACGCATTACAATACGATGGAACAGGAGTAATAAATTAATATAGATGTCCATACGCCAATAGCGTATCATGAAAATAAATGAAAGCACCCATTGTCCCGACTCGGGAATCGAACCCGTGCCGTAGTGGGAAACTCCCTGGCACAGAGCCAAATGGGTCATCAATGTATGTGATGCTTAACAATACAAGTTAGAAGTTGATCATTAACTCCAAGAAATGGGTGTTAGTATTCCATACTGAAACTAGGCCTTTAAGCAGCCAGCAAGTCTGATGGACTGCCAGATGTCCTATTTTGGAGTAGCTCCACTGTTTCCAACAAATTAACTAACTATTAACTTATTTTATTTTTTGATTCTGAAATTGACTTATTTTATTTTTGATTTTACATTTTATATTTTATTTGACAAGAAAATATTGTATTAATTTAAATTTTATTTTGTCTAGTATAATTTAGTATTGTGTGGTGTGTATTTGTCTCTGATTATTTGAATTCCAAGTAACAATGAAAACCCAACTATGTTGGGGTCGGCTTCCAGTCTAACCGCATGCAGCTGAATACCACTATTTTACATGAAGCGACTACCTACCTGACCTCCACAACCCAGTTAGTACCGGGTAATACGATACCCCTTGGTAAGACTGGTTGTCAGACTTTTTAGGCCTATATATGACTACCTAACGACTGTCAAAGATCTACAAATGACAGCCGGGACCAACGGCTTAACGTGCTTTCCGAGGCACGGAGAAAACTCGGTACGTAATGGGCGGTCACCCATCCACAGACCAACCTGGGCAAGCACGGCTTAACCTAACGATCGACCCGAGCGGCCGTTTTTATTTAGCCACGAGCTCCTCAATATATTAAAAGAAGTCATTTCAATGTTATCATTAAAATTATCCGTATTTTTGCACTGTTTTAGACCTTCACGGTTTTTCATCATCATCATCATCAGCCTATCAGGTTCCCACAGCTGGGACACGGCCTCCTATAAATGAGAGGGAATGGGCTATAATACACCATGCGGGCCCAGTGCGGATTGGTAGATATCACATGTCTTCGAATTTATAGTTCTAGAACATGCCGCCGGTTTCCTCACGGTTTGTGTTTTTTTATACATGCATGCATGCATGCATGCATGTATTCCCGCGATCATGATGCTTGCAACAGCGTCGAAATATAGGGAGCTCATAGAAAAAAAAAACACGGATATTATCTCGTAAGTACTTTAAGTGTATCCGTATTTTTATTAGTAGGTGTCCTGAAGTTTTACAATGCGATTCTTGAAATAAATCTAAAGTGATTTTCTCTATTGCGAGCTGTCACGCATTTATTCTTTATTTACTTGACTCCTATATCGATGTCATTGATGTGCAAGAATGTAGTCAATTATGTAAACGGATATTTTGACCAAAATCAAGTGTAACGCTGTGGAAGAGACCCTTGTTTTCCAAATTTTGAATACAATTAAGAAAATGTTAGTTGTGTCATTTAACCGAAAAATATCCCTTTAGCAATTGGAATTACACTTTTTTTTTTTTTTTTAATTCACATTAGAAATTGGGTAGGTTTGAATTGAACGAGAGCATGTAAAGAGGCGAGTGCGGAAAGATGTAGGTATTTTTACTGTAAAATTATATTTAAATACTAAATACTCAAGTTTTCAACAAGTAAACTCAATAATTTCCTATAACATCGGCGCAGGTAAAAGGAAATCGTACACAAATCATACTCCCACCTCGCCGTGGCTCCGCCCACGTAAGAAAATCTTCGAACAAGTACCGAAGAGTCTCTAGTTACTACGCGCTGCTATGTAAACAAGTTTCAAGCTTTTGGCATTTCGTTTTATGGGTTTTAGAATTTAAGGAGCTCGTGGCTAAATAATAACAGCTGCTCGGGTCGATCTTTAGGTTAAGCGGCGCTTGCCTAGGTTAGTCCATGGATGGGTGACCATCCATTACATACTGAGTTGCCTCCATGCCTCGGAAAGCACGTTAAGCCGTTGGCCCCAGCTGTCATTTGTAAATCTTTGACAGTCGTCAAAATTACTTTCTATAATTCTAGCAAATAATTCTAATGGGAATGTACCTTCAACAGTGCTTGTATGGTAATTATGTCTATTCTGTACCTCTTTGCTTTTTATAGATCTTCTTTACCTCTTCATCTTCTACGTTTCGATGGTACTTTTAAACTGTATTGGCCCAATGCTACCGTAACGTCTATTTTACATCGGGGCTAACACCATTATTCCTTTATTTTTTTTTTCATCGTGCTTATTCTTCTAATTTTTTACTTTCCTCAAACCCTCAATGCTCAGGAGTTAGACCTCTAACAGTTTAAAATTGAATACTTTATAATACTGCACATACAAAATATAATTGGTACCATGTCAGGCCGCCCACACAAAGCGTTGCTCGTTACTTACCAAATGAGATATTGAAGCTAGACACAATCGGTTTGTTCAGGAAACCTACCTTCACGCGAGACATTCTTCTAGCTCCTGCAAATCTACACAGCCGAATATTCCCCTTGGATTTGCAGAACAAAATATACATTTTGATTCTGTCGCCCAGCCTGTGCAGAATCAGGCAATTCTGTATATAAATTAAATTAAATATTTGTTTATTTATGGCAACTAGGCCCAATTGTTAGTAACATAACATTATTCCTTAAAAACTATTGTTAGTAAACAAAACACAGAAACAAATACAAAAAGAAAATTGTGAGGTTAGGTCGGTCTTCACAACGTGCGACAACCAAGGTGCGTCGAACTTCTCAATCAATATATTTAGGATGCTGTTAGAACTAGACCGCGCTCTTGATAACATGGAGTTTGTCTTTTTGCGCATTATGGCATATGTATGTAATATTTTGACAAAGACGTCTCAGCAATCTCAGCTAACTTTTCGGGCGTGTTTTTCTTCTTTTGTGATTTTGCTGGTCTGGTTAACCAAAGAAATTGTCTATACAATTTCTTAAGTGTTTACATATTGGTGCTGTGACTATTCACAGCACCAATATGTAAACACTTAACAACTTTTAAAAGTGTTTTTCTCCTACCGTTCTGATTGAAATTTTAATCAGAATCATAGTATTTTGGAACTCATATTTTTATACTTAGGATGCTGTTAGAACTAGACCGCGCTCTTGATAAGATGGAGTTTGTCTTTTTGCACATTATGGCATATTTATGTAATATTTTGACAAAGACGTCTCAGCAATCTCAGCTAACTTTTCGGACGTGTTTTTCTTCTTTTGTGATTTTGCTGGTCTGGTTAACCAAAGAAATTGTATAGTCACAGCACCAATATGTAAACACTTAACAACTTTTAAAAGTGTTTTTCTCCTACCGTTCTGATTGAAATTTTAATCAGAATCATAGTATTTTGGAACTCATATTTTTATACTTAGGATGCTGTTAGAACTAGACCGCGCTCTTGATAAGATGGAGTTTGTCTTTTTGCACATTATGGCATATTTATGTAATATTTTGACAAAGACGTCTCAGCAATCTCAGCTAACTTTTCGGGCGTGTTTTTCTTCTTTTGTGATTTTGCTGGTCTGGTTAACCAAAGAAATTGTATAGTCACAGCACCAATATGTAAACACTTAACAACTTTAAAAAGTGTTTTTCTCCTACTGTTCTGATTGAAATTTTAATCAGAATCATAGTATTTTGGAACTCATATTTTTATACTTAGGATGCTGTTAGAACTAGACCGCGCTCTTGATAAGATGGAGTTTGTCTTTTTGCACATTATGGCATATTTATGTAATATTTTGACAAAGACGTCTCAGCAATCTCAGCTAACTTTTCGGGCGTGTTTTTCTTCTTTTGTCATTTTGCTGGTATGGTTAACCAAAGAAATTGTATAGTCACAGCACCAATATGTAAACACTTAACAACTTTTAAAAGTGTTTTTCTCCTACCGTTCTGATTGAAATTTTAATCAGAATCATAGTATTTTGGAACTCATATTTTTATACTTAGGATGCTGTTAGAACTAGACCGCGCTCTTGATAAGATGGAGTTTGTCTTTTTGCACATTATGGCATATTTATGTAATATTTTGACAAAGACGTCTCAGCAATCTCAGCTAACTTTTCGGGCGTGTTTTTCTTCTTTTGTCATTTTGCTGGTCTGGTTAAACAAAGAAATTGTATAGTCACAGCACCAATATGTAAACACTTAACAACTTTTTAAAGTTTTCTTCTCTTACTGTTCTTCACATAGTATTTTGGGACTCATATTTTTATGAAAAAGATCTATCTCCATTGAGAAAATTGCTTTCAAATTTGGGAAAGTGTATACATATTGGTACTCGTGACTGTACTCGGTTCTGAAAGCCTATGGGTATTTCCATCATCACCTCTCATATTTTATTAATTCCAAGAAAACCCTAACAAATCATAGATAGTCCCGCCTACATACGTTACGTCGAGTTTCACCGTCCGCCGTTCAGTTGTTCTTTCACCTTTGCTCCACTTGCGCGCGCAGCCACCCGCGACGGGACGCACCATCGCGCTGCGCCGCAGTGGCATCAGCAGTGATTGAGATACTATGACTTATTATTATGGCTTCCTTTTGTGGAATAATGAACGGTTCAGAGGTAAATGTAGATGGAAATTGCGTTCCGCTTGTGTTTTCTAGTTTGCTGCGTGATCATTCACTGGTGTATGTGGTAATTGTTTAAGGTGATTGTTAAAGCTTGGTTCATTTATAGATATTCAAGTTATGAGGAAGAGCTTAATTAAATTAACCTGTCAGCTGTAACATATTCTTGTTACCATAACTTTTGCGTAGGGTTATTTAGTTTGATGTACAAAATGCGTGGTTGACGGGTTCGTGAAGGGTCTGTTTACACCACAAGTACGTACATACGTACAAACTTATGACGCATGCGAATATTTTATTCCAGGGTATGATTTTCTCACGATGTTTTCCTTCACAATTTTGAAAGCACCCAACAATCCAAACCATCTAATTTTGCACTCAATTTATTTTACAATTTTTTTAGAATAACCAGTAAAAATAACCTAAATAACCGATATTCTCTTCTTTCTGTTCCTCAGTTTCTTCTTCGACATTAGTCTACAGATAACTATAGGATATTATAATCCCTCTTTAACACTGGCCCTTGGTAACTTACAGGAACCACAACATTTACACCAAGCTACAAATGTAACTAAAGTACAACAGTACTTAACTGTAACTTCACTTCACACGTTACGGGTCATACGCATGATACTGCGTTCATTTTATACATGGTGTTTGGAAAACGGACCGTCACAATTTCCTCAAGGATAGGGGGAGTCTAGTATTTTGTACTATTGTGTACTATTGTTGTTCTAGTGTTTTTTTAGTACTATTTATGTAACACTTCAAGCACAAAGTACAGAGGCGAATTTTTGGTGCGATCTATGATATATCTATATTTCTTCTAAAAATTGTTGCTTGCAAAATAGAGTTACGGCAATTTTTCTTCATCTTAATATTCTTAAAAAAAAATAAACTTGCGTTAGCAAATTACACCTCATCTGTAAAAAAATTGTGTTGGTCATTCTATCAAACAGCCTGTATAAGTTATATGTAGATTTTGATATACGTCTCGATTTGACGCCGATTTCATTCACATCTCATCACATAATAATATTTTATGTAGATTGTTCGAACCGTTAGTTGTAGACATTAACCGTTCTTTTTGCTTACCTCGGAAGGGTTGAGCGTGAGAATATGCAAATATAAAATAGCATTGAAGGGGTAACACCGCTGAGAATTAGTTTGAAATTGCTTTCTTTAATTCTACTACTTCTCTGTTCCCTGATCATTATAATCTCTATTTAAAGTTCGAGTAAATCGGTTTCTTCTAGACAAGGGTGCTCCGCCCCAGGCCGCATCCTCATTTCACATCAGGCGAGTTACGGCCGAACGCAAGGCTATTTATTTTAAAAAAAAACTCCTGACAGCTTTACTTATTAGAAGGAATGGTAAAAATGAAAAGAGTTCTAGGAAATTCTTTTCCATACGCTGTTATCAATAAAATATTTAAACCAGACAGGAATGTCTGCTGTCTTGGTAAAAAATTTCTAGTCAGAAAATTATTGTAAAAAGGGTTGGTTCGTTAGCAGACAAGTAATAATTACTGACGTTATTAGAAGGCCTGCCCACATGTGTGGCCACCCACGAACCAGTCTCATCACTGAAACGATACGCTTCAGCTAGTGGTCACACTGATCACTCCTTGCAAGCGCGTAGACCTCAAGCCCTTAACAGCCATATATGATAGGGATGAGGTCAGATAGATCAGCAGATGGGAAATAAATGGTAGATTCTGTCGAGCACCTCACAGACAAACAAAAAAGCATCTATTATCAAAACGGCCAAAGCTCTACACCATGCTTCGAACAGTAATTCCAGCTGTCAAAAGCGCGAAGATCTTGAGAACAGTATTAGATTAAGTCAGACAGATCAGCAGATAGAAATACATGGTAGCCTCTTTCATGCAACTCACAGACAAACAAAAAAACATATAGCATCAGAACTACCATAACACCATGCTTCAGGCAGTGGTTCCAGTTGTCATTAACGCGTAGATCTTGAGAACAGTATAGATGAGGTCAGATAAATTTTCAGATAGAAGAATATGGTAGGTTCTTTCGTGTACTTCACAGACGAACAAAAAAGCAACTAGCAATACACGTATCAAAGCCTATACCGCGCTTAAGACAGAGGTCCACTCTTGAGAACAGTCGTTATAGATGAAGCCAGATAGATGGGCAGATAGAATTATGGCAGACTCTTTCTTGCAACTCACAGAGTCCAACAAAAAAGCATCTAGCAACAGCAACCAAAGCTTGCACCAAAAATCTAGTCAGCAGCCATGATCTACATTCTGAACTATGTAGGTGACACGGCAAGATGTTCCGTGGGAGCCTGCAGCCATTGTCTCCGACTTTCACGACCGTCTTAATTGCGGTGTCGCCAATTTAAATTAAATTAATTGTAATATTACAGTTCGACGATGAAGTTGGTTAATCAGATGCTTTGAGGTTGTGGATGGCGGAAGAGATCATTTCATTTTTTAGTGGCGTTCGACGTATATTCATCATGTGCACAGCCTTTTCTCCAATTATGTTGTACTGGCTTCTGCCCGCGGCTTCGCCCGCGCGAATTTCGATAATTATTGTCCCATGGGATCTTAAAAAAAAAAAATTGGTAAAGTGACAGATTATTTTAACACGTTTTTAAACTAAACTGATCAGATGGTTACAGTAGAGTAACGAGTTGAAATTAAAGCGTTTAAAACTAAATCAATTCCTTTTATATAAAGGGTGTAAAACACCTCTTAACGAAGCCGAAAGTCACTTGTTCTCCCCGTCATTGCGATAATTTTTTTGTTCTACACCATACCTGGGAACCTTCTAGTTACGGAGATATTGAGGGTCAAAGTTCCAACTTTTTGACAAGTTTTTTTTTAAATACAAGTTTTTAATGTAAGATTTTTACTTTAAACACCTCCGGTGTTTAAAGTGCTGATGGATGGATTGAATAGTACGGGTACTATTCAATCCATCCATCAGCACAATGTTTTGAGTGCGTTACATTGAGTTCTACCACAAAACGCGATTTTTCACCCCAAAAAAAAAAGTTGATTCCCAGCAATAATTTTTGCGTAAAGTTACTTAGTTTGATGTACAGAATGCTTGGTTAACGGCTTCGTGATGAGGTATTTTACATCCTGTATATATCCAGTGTTAATATAAGAAAATTAGTGACGATACATAAACTGTTGCACCTACGAGTACCCGCCAGTAAGATATCATAAACATATTTGGTCGACAGTTTACATATCACAAAGAAAATATTATGATAATCTAACATGTGTCTAAACACAGCTATTTACAAAACAACGAACAAACACCGTGTGATATGATCGCTTGTATTTTACACTAGTTTTTTATTAATTGCTTCTATTAATTTAACTGAGCAGAACCACCCATTGAATAGCAAAAACAATCTGAAAACAACCCTAAAGCTCTCACCGTTATGTTTCAATTCCTTTGAAATCATAGTCATAAATGACCAACGATAAAAATCCATATATCTCCTCGATTTTCAAATGATTGTGGGCTCTATATTTCATACCTTAAGATTAGTTTTCTAGTGTATTTTATCTAGTTAGGGGCGATAGGCAAACAAAATTAGTGTGCTGGCGTTAAATAGTTGATATGCAGCTTATGTTAATTAGACAAGGTATTAATTGTTAGTTGAATAATTATTACTTTTTGTATTCATTTGATGATCTAATTGATATGGTTTTCAATATATTTTCGAAGAGCAAAAATAATAAGGGGGAAATAACTTGTCACTTTTGACTTTGAACATTTTATATTCTTTGGTTTTATTTTGTTTTTAAAAAGACTCACATTGCTTGTAAGATTCATATTTCTTTATTTGTTTCCGTGTGCTACTGCTAGTTTATTTGTTAATGTCCCCAAATGGACATGTAACGCGAAAATATATGTAAATTGCAAACTGCCATATTTACCCAATTGGCTATATTTCAGTTTATTTGGATGATAGAATAACATAATTCAATCAATAATCAAAGACCCCCAATTTATGTAAAAAAAGACTAGGACAGTACAAATGATATTAAAGCTAGCTTTTCTTTAGCAACGGTTATTTTTAATGAGTAATGAAGCAGAAAATGGCTCTATCTTCAATTTTGCTTACCGGTGATCGGCATGAATTCATTTATTCAAGGGGTCTTGCATTCAGCTCTTCACTTGCATAGTCATATGGAAATATAGACGGCAATCACTTGCCTAGGCAAGTGATTGCCGTCGAAAAGGCTAGCCTTTTCCCAATTATATTGAGATCGGCTTCCAGTCTAACCGGATGGAAATAATTATAGACTGTGACATTTAGAGATATCTTTATTTTACCAACACCACCGCCACCTTGTATCTATTTAACAGAGGACTTTATTTCTGATAGAAAAAGCCTGTTTTTAATCTAATCCGTCAGGCGTCTAGATTCTTCATCTACCTGCCCTTGTCTCATATTACTTGGGGTCAGCCGTCACGCTATCATTGATATTCTTTCATATCATTCCTCACAAAATCCACACATTTTTGTATAGTCCTCCTCTCCGCCTCCATCTTATAAACATCACTCTTTTAGCCACATGCGTTTCAATGCGGAAAATCAACGCCCAACAAAACTTTTTCCATAATTTCCCAGACGGCATCTCAAAAAAAAAAACAAGCGATCAAAGATGTTTAATGGTCTGCTACCCCCAGCATTGCTAATAGTAACCCGGCGTATAATTACTACAGTAAAACATAATTCTTATGGCGAAGTAGTGCAATATGCATGAGACGCGGGCTCCCATGACGGACAGTAACTGTACTCTGATTGAGTTACATATTTATATGGTTTTTAGTGATTGCTAGGTCAGTGGACTTTGACCTGAGAGAGTCTTCCTATTTTAGAAACATTTTTATCGTGTGGTTAGTGCCTAACCTGGTGTCAGAGTGTTAATACCGTCCAAGGGCCTCTGACTTGGCTTTACATGCCATCATGAAATAAAGCTTTGTGTTTTACATTTACTCATTTGTTTTTAAAGTTTACGGATGCAGATAAACCCTTTCCAATTTTGAATTGAATTAAATTTTTGAAAAATTTTGAAAAACATAGGTAGGTACATGCATTCAAGTATTTTGATCACCCTAATTTATGTCTCTAACATAGCTGGAATGTGCCTGACAAGCTGGCTGACTAGTAACTATTGAAATACATGACTCCAAATTACATTTTACTTACATGTTAAATACACTCAAACAACTAGTAGCATAGCAGTTTAGCATACTATGTATAGCAGTTTGGCATAGCTTCATAGCAGGTATGCTAGGTCTAATACGTTTCTCACAACAACACTACAAAGTACGTCGACATCCTTTAACCCCAGAACCAATTACACCCAATTACGCAGATTGCACTCTACAAGGAAATCTCCTAATAATTGTCAAAGGGTTTGTAATTAGCGCTGTGGGCGAAGGCGGGTCACCGTCGGAGTAAACACAAGGTAGGCCTGTGACCCACGGGCCCACGGGCCCACGGAGCGTGCACTTCCGTGTGCCCCGAGTTCACATGCGTGTTGACTGCCGCCGTGGTTCAAGGCTGGGAGCATTTCACTTTTTTTTTAATGTTGTGGAGAAAGACGTGAGTGGCCAGATGTTTGGACGAAGGAAAGGGAGTATCTAAGGTGTTCCATGGTTTCTGCCTTGCTTCACGGAAGAAGCCGTGAATTTATGTATGTACGGCAATTAAAGAGGGGATCCGTTTCATAAATAGTTAGATGTATTGTATTGTATTGTATAACGGGCTGGTGTCCGCAACTCCACGTCAAAGCGCGTATTTTGCGTATGGGCTATAATCCACCACGCGGGCCCAGTACAGATTGGTAGATGTCACATGTCTTCGAATTTTTGGTTCTAGGACAGGTGGATCAAAAAAGACCAAAATTATGAAATTGTCTTTTCTGTGCTTTGGTCCAGAAACTTTAAAGTTAAAACAATGTCTTGAATTTCAATATCAACGAAACTGAATCAATGACATAAAGGTTTGCGAAAAAAATGTACTATGAAGTTCACATTTGTGTTTTATGTAAATAGGATTCCAACAAGCACGAATGTTAACCAGAAATGCTGGTTTTTTTCCTGGAATATTCGATATAGCTTTCCACATCGCAAACAAATAAAACAACTAAATCAGTTTCAATTAGACTCTATACTTAAACGTTGGTGTAAACGTCACATTCACACCGCACCAACACGGCGTTACAGCATTTTTCAACAAATGATCTCACTGGACGTGCACGGAACAGAAAACGTATAAAAAACAACAGCTGTCAACTGAGAAGTTATTATTGTTTTTATACAACACCGATATAGAAGTATAACACAATTTTATCAATCACAAACTCTTTCATCTTCATTAAAGCCATTCATTTGAAGACACCACTTAAAAATTGTGTTTTTGCTTCAGCACCTGCAAGCGGGATTATATCACGTACTTTGGTAAAAAACAATAAGTATTCAGATTCAAAGTATAAAAATTTCCTTAACCGTACAGTTACACGACTGACTGGGTATGTGTTATACCTAGAAGAGTATTATTTTTCGTAAGAGGCGACCGCGCGCGCGCCGACCCGCGACGCCATTTCCTGTTGGGTGCTATGACCCCGAAGAAATGGTCTATAGACGGCGAACTTTGCCTTTTTATACGTGTTTTTTTTTGTTTTTTTTATATTTTTGAGTTAATGGTCGGCACAGGAAATTGATTGGACGTATTTTTGGGGACAATCGAAGGTTATTTTACGGTTGAGCCGCTTTGATGATGGTTTTCCTCGAGTTTTGGGGTGAGCTAAGGATTTTTATATTTAGCCTTGGAAGTTAGTAATTAAAAACGAATTAAATTGGAATATTAAATTGTCTAACAATAAACCAAGATGGGTATTATGACTTGGAACTTTGCACAAATAGAAACTACATCATCATGAGGTATTTTAAATTTTCAAACCACATTCTTACTATATTTCTCCAGTTGAGCTCAACACCTTTATGTAAACACCATTTTTCTTGTAATCACAGCACTTTACCTCTTTCCAACGAGGTCCACTGTACACACAAGAAATCACGCATACATACAAAAACCGCCTACATTACTCATTGTGATTAAGAAAGTTGACCCGTAAGCAATTTTCCCATACCTCCCTACTTACGTCGAAAGCATGAATCGATTAAACGATCCGTCATAATCGTATCCAATCGATTTTTTGTCTCTCGATATAATTGGCCGTAGTGTAGCTTCCGTGTGTCTTGTTTTTTTTATCGATTATGAAATAATTGATTCTAATAATGATAGTTCGTTGAATCGATTAATAGCGGGTCAGCGTGGCTTAATAGGTTTAATTATTATGTTTGTTAAGTCATGATGCTCTGGTTTTTATGGGCGAAGTTTTGTAGAATTAATCTTACTCATTCCGAGACAAAACTCTTTATTGTTTATTTTGTTGCAAAACTTTGAACTCAATATGCTCAGTAGATGTCATTATATTTTCCTCAGTATTTTAGAAAATTAAGTCCACTCCATAATCAGCAAGTCTATAAAATAGTGTCGATTTAAAAAAAAAAAAAATACTCCGATTATAGCGTCATAATAACGTTTCACATTATTTAAATTGTGTCATTTAACGAACCAATTAGTGCTTAGTTGGACTTTTAAACCCTCTAGAAGTTTAATAATGTATCCCTATGCCAAAGTTCGTTAGACGGTACATTTTGACGTCATTTCACACACCTCAGCGCGCTATTTAAGCAAGAATTGAAGCGTGGATGAAATATACGTCCGTGTTCCATTAGTACTACCTTAGGATGTTGCTTAGTCAAATGAAAAGTTTTGTTAACATAGTCAGACTTCTTGCAAATCATACTTTTCCATTATATTCATTTCTGAATTCGCAATCGACTGAAAATCTGGATTAAAAATACATTATTGTCACCGTTAAAAATGATTCATATATTTATATGACAAAATAAATGACTCCGCTTTTTAACACTGTGTGTAAACATGCTCATTATAAAGCGATAAATAAAATTATCGCCCTTTCATGACACACCGTTGAATGCGTGACATCTCCTTACGTTACACTTATTTTAAAACGCATAAATATTCCCCGTTTATCGTAGTAAATTTTATTACAAAAAACCTTCACCTCTTTGGTGATTAAACAAGTTTATAGTTCCTACGTAGGCACATTAGGCATAATAACAGCAATCAATGTCTCCATTTATTATTAAAAAAGAAAACATTGTCACACGTTCGCGCCAACTCGTAATTTCATATTTCGAACACCCACATCGAACCAAAAGTCCCTGCCCTCTTCGCCACACGTATAATTAGGAGAAATGATCACGGACTTTATGCACGACAGGCGTCGAAAGGGCAGGACTGCGACCCGCAAATATATGACCGATTTTTATACCACACTAATAAATGTGCACATAAAATCGTGGACCATATTTAACAATAACGTCCCTTAATAGAATGGTCTTTATTATGAAATATCGCCGTGAAATATTTTCGCATTTGAGCGATGAATGAATCAGAATTCATTCACTCCACGGTAATCATTTTAATAGTATAGAATCATAATTTAATATTGATATTCAATTATTCTTAGAAATGTCGACCACACGCAATCGAACACGAAATCGAACGATTTATCGATTTAAAACAAAACGGTTCCAAATTTGAAACCGGCGTGTTCTTCTCTCTAATTCTCTTTCCCCGCCTATAATTGACACCGACGCGCCATTCTCTGTCTCTGTCAAAGTTATGGGGTGGTATATATTTGTCTCTTTCTGTGGTGGATGTCACGTGCGGCTGTCAGTGCAGTGACTATTTTGACAATTATGTCATTTGGCCGTCACGGGCGTGTCATTTGGGCGACGAACGATTGTGGCCCCTGTAATTTTGTTTGGAATTGTGGAATTTTTAGGGTCGTTGACTTTGCGTTATAATATGATGTATGGGAACATCTGGGCTGTGAGAAATAAGTTGAAGGGATGATTCGACGGCATGTCGCTTTAATTGATGGAATTAAGTTGGTAATGACAGCTAAACAACTGATTTTTATAAAAGATTGTGTAATGTCCTTTCCATAATGCTGGCCCTAGTTTGTGCTTTCGTGGAAAAACTCTTGTAAGCAACCAAATAGACGGAAGGAAGGACAACATCGCACATGGCCAGGCGTTTTTTACATACATTTCACAAACCAATTTCAAAAATACTTAGCAACAACATTCGAGCACCAAAAGATCTTTGCAGCAATATATTGTTAATACACATATCCTTTATATATCACAAGAACAAGATCCAACAACATTTCAACAGCTACAAAATCTAAACAAATCTCTCTAGCGCCATGAATGTTTCAAATATGTACGTGCAACCAATTTCCCGAGCTGTAGGAAATTCAGCATCGTTGCTAGGTCGTGACTGCCCGACTGCCTGCCACCTGTCGACATGCATTATATATGAGCTGGTGCGCTGTGTCAAAATATTATAGACAGCTGTAGGGAAACGGTGTGACAGGATTTTGTGGAGATGTTAGATAACAGTTAACTGTTATTGGGTTAATGAAATCTAGCTTGATTGGTTTAGATTGGATGACGTTTAGACGAATGATAACTATCTAGGTTCATTTGTTGATCTTGAAAGACTATTGGACGTACGTATCACGTAACTATATTGGCTGGCTCCGTTATTTCAGTACCTGTACTTTACTACTTTGCTGTTTATTAAAATACTAATTGCTGGATTCTCTCTTTTTCCAAATCCATTTTTTGCCATTGAGGATTTAAACACCACTGAATGGTGATCCCCACAATAGGTCATTCTCACCGTTATTATGTTGGCTTCACTTTTCATGTCTTTCTACAACTATTCTGCATTTACTACTGAAACGGTGTTATAATTTTCACGAGTAATCTGAATCTATCAGTCTAAACTCAGTATTTTTTCGCCATTTCGACTATCACAAAGTTCGACAGACCATGCGACCACATCATCGGGATATGCAAATTTAATGTAAATTACTCATCGATCTATCAATTTCGTAAATGGATACGAGATCATTCTACCAAAAGACAAAACTGTCTTAAGTTACACATAAAATAGGAAATTTAGGCAAGATTGATGACAGAATTTTGCAACAGTGTTTAACGCGCAGTGATAGAGACGCCTAACAATTTCTTTCCAAGACCTTGTCGTTCGCCATACCCCAATAATTCGCCGATAAAGCAAGCTATTAACCGCTCCTTCACACAGTTTAACGTAAGGTGGCTACCGTTAGTGCTGCTCCGCGCATGCTAATGCGCCGCGTGCTGCCGACGCGCGTGTGTCGAGCCCGCGACGTGGGGCGACGGCGGCTTTGTGGAGCCGACGAGACGTAGCCGCCGGTCTACGGCTAATATATGAGGGATTGAATATAAAGCAGAGCTAGGTCTTAGCCGGAATTGGTGACTCGGCCACAATAAGCTAATACTGGGTTGTTGATTAAACGAAACAAATCGGGAACTGTCGAAGTCCATTTCTTTGCGTAATATCGCAATTTCAAATTGTTTAATACCTTTTCAAAAACCTCCGAATTCAGTGGCATGTTTTTTCGGAAGAATGTGGAAATTCTTTTTTTTAATTTTATGCTACTGCATATTTTCAGCCAGAACAGTTCTCACTGGAAAGAGATCGAGACCTATCCTATGACCTTAGTATTTTGTCATCATTTTAGCTTTGAGGATCCTTCCACAGACACTTGAACCCCTCAATAGTTAGATTTTGTATACTCGTAAGAGATACACTTTTTGGTGCAACAGATTGGAGTACGATTTTGACAGTTACTTTTTCCAAATAAAAGACATCAACGCGCTGAAGTTTGGAATAACACAATTGTTAGGATTGTTCAGTACACTTTGGTGGTTGGTTTGGTTTTGGGGTATTTACTTATAAGTCGTGGTAATTCCTATGTTAATCATCTTTAATATGAGAAGTCAATTTAAAGTTTTGCTTGATCGGGTTAAGAATTTTTTTTTTACCAAACACACTTATGACAAAATAACTCGTAACCCTACGCTATGAGTTCTTCGTGAAAATCTTATGAAAATCTAAAACATACTTCAACATCAATGGACACGAACGAAAACCACGTATCACAACTAAATTAAAATATTCGGTAACTTTACGAACAATAACAACTCACAGCTACGTTAACATGTCTAACCAATCCATCACGCAACACATTCCATTCTAAAAATTCCAAATAGAAATATCGATTAAAAAAAATTGTATTTATGTACAATAAGTACCCACTCCACGTGACGCGACTTCCTGCCGCGGAGACGCGCGATTCAGCGAACTAGTCGCGTCGCCTGGCCACGTTGTCGCGACGATAATAATAATACCTATAGGAGTTAGCGCAAACCTGTGCAATGCCGCCGTGGGGTGGAGGTTTCCATTGTTTTAATAGTAGGAGGGGAAAAAAAGGAGAGGTTTCAGTCCAATATAGATAACCCTCCGTTCTCCTTAGTCAGAGGTTTAATTTCCCCATACCAAAACAGAAGTAAGAAATGCTATGAAAAGTAATTCAGAGTATGAAAGTGCGAGTGATAAATTTAATTAAAGAAATAAGAACACAACGGCAACAATTTAAAAACAAAGGGAGCCTAAATAACAAAAAGTTATAAAGACTATAATTCGTAACCATGACATTAATAAGGCATTTGAGTAACTGGAAAAACAAAATCATTAATTGAATGGCTAACATTTTAAACGTCAACACTTTGGGAATGCCATACGGCAGGAATCATCCTTTCAACAAACAATAACTTTTGCCTTTCATTATTATTATGAGCCTGTTGTGTCCCACTGCAGGGCAAAAGCCTCCCTTTCTTTTCTCTAGTCTTCTCTCTCTAGAGTTATATCAGCCCAAAACCAGCCAACCATCTATTTTTGCCTTTAAAATTAAAACTAAAATGTTAATCAGGCAGAACGAACGATCCTATCACAAGCAACCTCCGTCACTAAACAACTTGGCAAAATATAATAAACATGTTCCCAACCGTACTGCCCCACAAACCCATGTACCTACAAACCATAGTTACAACAAACCACAGATAAAATCGTGTCGTACAACAATGGAGTTGCGCGGTGGCGCGTGCTGGCGACGTGACCACGCGTCACACGCGGCGCGAATACCCGCGCGGCTAATGAGCACGTGTGGAGCCGCCCTTAGCTAACCTTCAACGTGACGTGACGATGGTACTACAAAAATGTATAACGTGATGGTTTTTTATTAGTTCATACCTATAGTCTCAGACCAAATAAAAAACCAAGACATAGCGCTGCGAACAATAAAGTGAAGCCAGCTCAAAACTAAGCTTCGCTCTGTGCGTACACGCTCACACGCACACATTTACATCAAACTACAATTAAACTAAACTCAAAAAATGCATACATGTTTACGAAACCGGCATCACTTTATTGTTCGCAGCGCTGAGTCTTGGTTTTTTATTTGGTCTGAGCCTATAGTTGATAGAATGGTTTTTCGCAAGCTCATTGATAAGTCATTCAAAATATAACCACCGAGTAGTAGATGATTAGTTTTCAAAATCCCTGGATCGTTCCTTTCCTGCATTTTGCAAAAAAAAAATAGTTTATGCTAAGATGTTAAATGGGATTTGTGTAAGTTATTTTAAAGTAACAGAACCCTAAGCCAAATTCTCAATCAATCAACATGACATTATCTTGAGAAGATCATCATTTGATTTCTGTTACTGTTTCTGTTAGGTTCCATCATCCCACTCCTGGATAAAAGGCTCTCGTCTTTCGACCCATATGGATAATCATCATCTTCCTGCCCTGGTCCCATGTTACTTGTGGTCGGCACAACACGTTTTTTTCTTCCACTCTCCCCTGTCAATCGTCACATTATCATTGACTCTTTTTTCCTTCATATCATTCCTCACATAATTCATCCATCTTTTCTTTGGTCTTCCTCTCCATCTCTTTAAGTATATTGTTACAAAAAGATCGATTTCTGAATCTTTAAAAAACTCTTGTCGACTCAACATTTGATTTTTCTATTCGTTAGTCGGTTCTTTTATCATTTTTATTCTGTCATTTTAATAAGACTGTAATCTGTTTGTATTGTAACACATTTTGCATTCTGGTGAGTCACTGAATCTCACTATATTATCATATTTTATCCGTTTTGCTGTTTTGCTTTCATCGATCTCTCAGCTACGACAAAGAACCTTGACCGCAATGACAAGAAGACTAATCGAAATCATGTGCTTTTTCCTTTTTTTCAATCATTTTATTATTTACTTCAATAATTTTATCATTTACTTCAATAATTTTATCATTTACTTCGATAACATACATACTTTAGTGCACACCTATATCCCATGGGGGTAGGCAAGCCAAGAACTACATGACACCTTCCACGACCCTTACAAACTCCTTTTGCTTCGTCCATAACTACACGTTCATATATCTGATCAAGCACATACACCGACTTCTATAAACATCATGAACAGAATATTATAAGTTTGAAACGGATGACAATCTGCTGCTAATTAAAACTTAATCAACCATTAAACCCAAGTACCTATATTTTTTTACCGCTAGTAAATTAGTATGATACAGCTCAATCGCTTCTCCACTCGATCATGCGCACCAGTGCCCCTCACTGAACGGAAACTAATCCAATAGACCAACCTTTTAACAATCACTTCATTTTATGCTTTTTCTTGTAATCGAAAAAAACAACTATGTCCCGGCCGGCACGCGCGGGCTCGCCGTTTGCGTACGCGCACCGCATCTTAACACAACAGAAAGAGACAACACTATAACGGCGACACGAAATGAAAAGAGACAGCTATATGATTAATGAGTACGACCCGTAACCAAGAAATGCAGTCAAATTAGGAGAAATAAATATTGGAGTTGATGCTTTAAAAATATGTGATTTTGTATGAAAACGGTTTTAAGTAGTAATGTTAATAGGTGTTGTATGATTGTTAGTATACAGTTGGCGTGTGCTTTTTATTATGTCAGTCAGGATCTTGATATAAACAGGAAGCTAGAAAAATATATTCCTTATAGGTTTCATAGATGTGCCTGTACTGTGAATTTTATTATCGCATTCTGCTAGCTGCTACATAATAAAACGGACTTAAAAGGGAATACTTTTAAAAATCAAAATGGATTAATTTATGTAATTTCAAAAAAGGAACAAACTGTGAAATACTGTCACTGGCTGAAAAATAAAGGCCTTTCTAAAAATTTTAATTAGGGTCACACAGGACTTTGAGTCATCATCGTTCACTTGAGCTTATCCCAATTAATTTAGGGTCATCGCAGCATATCTTCCTCTTCTATACTTCTCGGTGTCATCTCATGCGTTGCACAATAGGATCTCGCCATAGCACAATACTGGCCAGAAAAAATGGTTCTTTATTTGAAACTGTGCATCCATCATTTCCCCGCTGACTTTCCAAGTTTCCATGGAAACAGCACACAACATTCCTCTCAAAGTATTCCGTAAACTGTTGGTTTTGCATGTTTTACGTGCTTCTTAGCTTCGTACATAAAATAGATTATAAAGCTGGTCGGAGAGGCGTCGTCGATGCGTTCGGAACGCCACGCACAATGCGTCGCCGTCGGCCAGCGTTTACGGCGAGATACTAAAGTTTATTACACACAGAAACATGAACATATGCGTTGGTTTGTGTGGTACGGTGCGAGGGATAGAAGGAGAGCGGGAAATGGGCGATTGGAAGGTGCTAAATTATTTTTAGTCATCTTACAAAATAATAACTTGGAAAAACTTTGGCAGACCAATAAGTCAATTTTGCTAAATGAATAATGACAGATTAGTCTGTATCAAAGCCTATCTCATTACGGCCATTCTCAATAACTTACTAGCCGGTTTCGGTAGGTTGCTATCTCTGTCTATTTGACATTTTGCTTACTGTACGGTTAGAAACAATACGTCACAGAAAAGCTTTCGATTCAAGTGACAGGTAGGTGACACGGATAGGAAATTCTTTGTTTATAGAAACACCGATAGCTACGCAAGCACATTAACCAACAGTTATACATAAGTAAGTTATAGAAAACGGCCGTTAATCATCACCATCAGACCCATTAGATCATCAAATGTTGTCACATGACAATGATCAAGAAGGCCACCGCTTTTTGGGAACCTGCTTCCATTCCATAAACTAGAAAATACACGCGTAAGTCCCGCTTGACTAACCCCGCTACCGCTTTTATCTTCCACCATTCTCAACCGTTCGTTTCCGCCAACATAGCTCGACCGAATAAAACGTCGGTTTATGCATTTCGGCAGCTTTGCTGTTTTATTTCGCGGCCTTTCTCAGAACTGAGGGAAAAAATGCCTTTCGCAGACACACTGGACCCGAGAGCTTGTAGGCTTCTGATTGTGGAGAAACATGGAATAGCTTGACATTTGTGTCGATGTACGAGTAGTAAGCCTTTGAGGTGTGCCGAACTGTTTTAGGGCTAGGCATAATGAAGGGGACTGTTATTGTCGTACTGCAAGGCAAAGGTCTTTGGTAGAAGGGATGAGCGCTCGTCATCAAATCAAATCAAATCAAATCGTTTATTTGTGATACATGGGTTACATGCAGGTGTTCATTACATAATTACATACAAATAATGTCCATTCCATGATCTGCCACTTGGGCATACAAATGATTAAAATAACTTAATGAAAAATATGAGTATAAAATTCTAATTCCATTTCAGATTAAACATAGATTATAATATTACAATTAGGCATGCATGAACAGACACAAGACAATCAACAACAATAATTAATTATCGTAAGCGGACATAAAATATTTAAAAACTTCTAGTCGATAAAAAATCATCTACAGAGTAATAACACTTTTCCATAAGAAATTGGAACAATTTATTTTTAAAGACATTAATAAATAATCATCATGCGGTCTTCCTGTGTGTGTGAATTCAGATCCTCACATTCGATATTTTCCATAGTCCCTATGACTGTGATGATATACCGGATGACATTTTTATTAATTTCCAAAAAAAAAATGGGTATATTGAGTGAACGGAGTAGAAGCTTATGGCATACCTGGTTTTTTTTCTTTTTTCCACAGCTTAGAAAAAAATTGATCTATCATCAAAAAACGCTACAAATTTCAAGTAAACTTTTATTAGTAGAACAAAGAAAAAAAATTTAAAAAAAAAAGTTTAAAATATCGATTTTCGAAATTATCGTATGATTTGAATTTCGAATTTTTTTAACTATTGTTTTGCTAAAAAAAAAATACGTATGCCATTTGCTTCTACTCCGTTCACCTATTATACCCATTGTTTTTGGAAAGTGATAAAAAGTCATCCTTTATCATATAAGATAAGGACTTACTTTAACATCTTCGGTGCTAATTTATATTTCATTGGACATTTCGAATGGCACTCATAGCATTTTTGGTCTTAGTCACATTAGAGACTAACTTTCCTATATTTTGTTCTGTAACTTCTTAAAAATTCCCGTTATAAAACCCAAAGACAAATATGATTTACGCTCAATAAAAGCACAATATCCACAATCAGCAATCGTATCAGACTTACAAACAGAACATACTTGAGACCGACCGGCCATATGATTTAAATTCAGACAATAATTTCAACATGACCCTGTATCGCGATCCGAAATAAAAGTCTACATACGCACGACAATAAAACGAACTGGCCACTGTCCGGAGACTATGAGACAAGACTTTAAAAAAAAACGACAAAATTGACCACGCACTTGGAATCGAAATGCAAAAAAAAATATTTTGCTAGAAAGAGATGGCGGCATTAAAGTTGAACGTGACAGAAAGCGAGGGGGAATATAAATTTAGAATGCATCGCATGCTCTTCGACATCCGTCGGCGCAAAAAATCGATGCTGCCATCTATCGGTTGTTAGTTACACTACGGCGGGTTCAACGATTGATTGGGGGCATTCGGTTTTAGGTCGCAGGTTTTGGCAAGTCCTGGTTTTGAATATAAAACTTTGTCATAACTGGACATTGTAAAAATAAAAAGTATTTGTCGATTCTGAACACATTACTGCGTGTGCTTTTATTTACTGACTGAATTCGATTAAACTCTTGTCATGCACACATCAATATTTCCATTTATTAAAAGTAGTTGTTTTGTATGGTTTGCAGTACAAAGAGTTTTCTTTAAATGCCTTTGTCTATGGGACCAGTACTTTTGGAAAGAGTAGAACTAATTCCTTCATCTGTGTCTAAAACTATAAAAGCTTTATAGCAACAGTGACATTTTTTTCAACATTTAAAGTGTCTAGAACTATTAGCCATCTGCGTCATCTCCTGGGTAAAGGACTCCGTCTACTTCTTCCTTCTTTTGCGAGCCCGGTCATCTTCCTTCCCGTTGTGACAGAAGCCACCCAGTTCGTCTTGTCATTCCTCCTTCGTGACTTGCCATAACTCCGCCTCACTTTTTCAAAACACCAGTTATTTGCTAATTTAGCCCACAGATAAACTTTACTTAGATTTATTTAACAAATTATCTTATAAAACAGTAGCCACCAATAACAGTAAACCAGCCAACCCAGAAGCAATGTACCTCCATCGAAAAACACAAAAAAAAAAAAAAACAAATAAATGATACCCGCCATAATGAGCCAATCGATCATACTTGTTATGACGAGGTGGTCCACTCCTGCGCACGTCATTAATTAGATCAGCATCGTATGCGCCTAATGATCTGATGATATTAATGAATGATCTATTTTATTTATTCAAGCTTTTGGGAAGGAATTTATGTCGTTTATTTGGTATGTTTTATTGAAGGTTTCATTTGATCGGGAATTTAAGTATTTAAACAGTTGAACTTAAAAAAACATTGAAGTGGTTGTGATAATAGAAAAACCAACCAACCTGGTTGAACGAATTGTGGTGTTTTATTTCAATAGTCAATTATTGCTATTGAAATGACGGCAAATGTGTAGAGAAATGCGGAAAAAGAAGTGCTACGCCGACCTCAAAAAAAATTGTATGACTGCAATAGAATGATGTATCTTTGCTAAGCCAGGTCTTAACTGTAAATCGTTGTTAAATAACTAAATTTAAGAAGTAAATAAAAATGAATCTTCCTACCGCAAAATAACACCGTCTCCCCTTTTGTCCAAAAAAATAAATAAATAAACGATCACAACCTTTTTAAAATTAGAACGTCACTATGAAAAAAGTTTTAACTAAATTATCATCTTACGCACAAAGTGGGCTAACACAAGAACTACAAAAAATGTCGTCCATGTTGATTGATTCCTGTCATTCAATATTACTGGGACGGTTCTATCCCTCAACTTTTGGTTAATGGACGCCCATTTATTACGATTGAGAGATACTCCGCTTTCTTGGGTGGGTTTCTACGAATATTTGGAGAATAAAGTGAAAATTTTGGTATGTTGTTGATTGATATGTTGTTTGTGATACGACGATAAGCTTTTTCTTAATTTCATACCAGTTTTTCCAGGTAATAAGTTCCTATTTATCTGATTAAGTTAACGAATATTATAAATGGTGTAATAAGACTCTTAACGAAGCTGAAAGGCACTTGTTCTCCCCGTCATTGCGATCATTTTTTGTTCTGGACCATACCTGGGAATCTTCTAGTTACGGAGATATGGCGTGACTCAGTTACGGTGTGATATTGTGGGGAAACAGTACAGACGCACCTACACTTTTCACACTGCAAAAAAGACTGATAAGAATATTAGTAAATATAGAAGACACCGACAGCTGTAAACCTCATTTTCAAGAACATAAAATATTGACCCTCCTCTGCCTATACATTCTAGAAATTTGCAAATTTGTTCGCAAGTACCCACAGTTTTACACTACACGAGAAAATATACAGTCAACATACACGTTACGTCATAAATATTGACTAAACCTACCAAGCTCTAAGCTAAAAATGCATTCAACAAGTACTCTAGTCATGTCAATGAAAGTTTATTATAAATTGCCTGAAATAATTAAATAGGAACAAAAATTTAATTCATTCATATAAAAATTACAACAATTTTTATTATATAAATGCTATTATACTATTAATGAATATCTAAATGACAAATTTTAAATTACATAAAACACATATTTTTTATTTTAAGTATTGTAACTTTTGTATTACCAACTAATTAGACAAATTAAAGCTCTCTTTCTCTCTCCTACTTTGCTGTGCCCTTACAGGGTCCATATTTATGTACCTAGCTTTAAGCCCTTGGTAAGATCTTGTATACAATATGGAATGCAAAATAAATGAATGTATGAATATGAATATTTGGGGGTCAAATATCCAACTTTTTGAAAAAAAGTAATGTGAGATTTTTACTTTAAATACCTCCAGGACCTCTGTACTATTCAATCCATCTCTATCAGCACAAGGTATTGAGTGCGTTACATTGAGTTTTACCACAAAACATGATTTTACATCCAGAAAAAAAGTATTTTTTGCATAAAGTTACCTAATTTGATGTACAGAATGCTTGGTTGACGGCTTCGTGAAGGGTCTGTTTACACCCTGTATGTATTACAATCTTTTGATGGGAACTAAATTGAAAATTGAGGTTATGTAAGCATTAACAATGTTATAAAACTAATAGAAAATTACTTATGTCACAGAATACACAAGAGACACACACTTGTACACAGTAGTACAAGTACTTACGTCAAGTTTTTTTTTTAAACTTTAATGTCGTAGAACAAATAAAGGTCCTGAAGTTTTGTGGCCGTTCAAAAGGCGTCTCATAACAAGTTACCATTTCTACCTCTACCATCATAACTCAGAAAAAACCTCTCCCATTTTTCTCCCCTATCACAACAAGCACTTGACGCCGTGGCTTCCGTCCGGCGCACGCGCATGTCCACGTTATCGCGGCCACTCAATTACACTACGATAACGCGCGGCTCCGGTTGCCGAGGCTGGTGGTCTATCCGTGATAGGTATTAACTAATTGTGTGGTAAAGTGATTTGTTTTAATCGGTTTATATGTATGTAGCTTTAGTAATTTTTGATGTGTTGGTAGCACTGAGTACTGTCCTTTACTTAAGCTCTATCTATTAGGTTGCCTGGCTTGCGAAAATAAAGGGCTGTAGTAGTAAACTTTTCATAACCCGCATCAGTCTCTTGCTGTTATCGAAGTTTTCTTCTTCCAAACTTCTACGTTGCTCGACATCCCAGCAGTTCCTTTTTGCACACACAACCTAAAAACTTGAAATATTTATTCTAAAACGAAAATGACCAAAATGATTGCGAATTAACGCCAATTGACTATTGAAATATAATCTGATAAATCTTTGTTACAAAATATGTGATAAAATATTAACTAACCATCTCTCATCTTTCAAAACTCGATTCCAAAATATTTACGTAACAAAATGCATAAATCTAGCACGCTAACAATCTAGGTCTTAAACCCCAAGTGTTTAGCCAGGTGTCAAGCCATTCAGGTCATTACCTCAGTAATAAAGTGCCCACTAAAAGCTTTATTAGATGTTGTTACAAAGAAATATTTCTCGACACTACGTAGTGAGGTGACACCACGGAATCCAGTAGTCGATGCTTATCGCAAATCTCGACAAATGACTAATAGGAAAAATGTCGCGAGCGACAGTAAATGTGTTTTAAATAATGATTTTGTTTTATATGTGTAGGATGTGAATTGTGTGGTTAATAATAAGTGATGTTGAGAAATTAATGTGTAGCGTGATACTGGGAGCTATAGGAAGGATGTATTATATATATTGGGTTGTCATTTTGCGCATGCTGCGAATTCATTAGTCGTTAGGCGATCGACAAGACTTACTTACAAATTACAATGAATTAATATTAGTGGATCAGAAATTTCAATAATTTTACGCATTTATTTTGCGTACGTTGTTGGTTTTTTTTAAACAAAAACCGAGTCTCATTCATGAAGCAAGTGTGTAGTTTTCCAGAATCTGAAGCCTAATTTAGTCAGTTTTGTCGGTCATCTTTATTACATACACAAATTAGTATGCAGTCAAAAATAATTGAATTTAATTAAATTCATATTATTCACAAGGGCAACCAAAAATGTCACAGTATCACGCAAGTAACGAGTGTATACAAACATTTAAATAAATGTTAAATGAACTTCACATCAAAACATGTTTGCCAATGAATTAATAAAAAAGACACACCCAGACCGCTGACAAGTGCTCTTAATCTCCACGATACAACTTGTCATTAATTATCGATAGAAAAAAACATCGATAAGTATTAGACGACTAATGGAGTAAGACCTGCACTACAGGAAGCCTTTTCCCGTCATTTGTCTTGATGACATTTGACATCAGTCAACCGGGTAGTTGATACCTGAGTGACGTTTTTGTAAAGTCGTTTCTTAGTATGTTGTGTACCACTTTTTTGGTTGATAAAACAAAATGATAAACCTCATAGAAGTTGAATAAAAAATATTAGTTTCTATAGAAGCAAAAAAAAATGTACAGTAAAATAAAGTTAGAATAAATTTCGCAAAAAAAATACTACGGTAGTTTTAAAGAAACTAAAGTCGTAGCCCTGAATCAATCATAAAAATCGCACAAAAAATGCTAAACCACATAAAATAGATTTTTTTTTCGTTCCATTCCATTAAAAGTAAAAAAATCAGCCTCCTATTTAAATTCTCGGCTGATAAATTACCATTTTTTATATCGACACGCCGCATCACTAAAAGTGAAGTTGTTTGTTTTGCCGGTAGCAAGTAGTGTCGCCTTGATAAATATCCTTAAAGATTGTTCGGACTCCTCGATAATTTCTCTCGGAACCTCACACTTTATCCTACAGTATATTACTTACCGTATTACATAAAAAATAAAGTTTAAAATTCCCTAGCAGACTCGCGTTTCTTGCTCCAAGATAAATGAAGTTATTTATGATACCCTCATAGTACGTGTTTTATAGTTATTTGATAAAACACTATCGTGATTATTTAGCTTGACTTTGTGACTGGCTGAATCTATTTTGTTTATTTAACATGCCACTAATATTATTCGTGGATGTTATCTACATACGAAAGGTAATACTAATAAACAACGAGTATAATGTTACAGCTGTCTTACTGTGATAAATAGCAAATAAGTTTAATATTATTATGGAAAAATGTTACCATATTTCAAGAAAAATATTGCTCCTATGTGCTCGAAGCAAACATTTGAGTACCTACGTCATAAAAGATATGCAAAAACTCGCAACAAACTTGAATACGCAGTTTTGCAGAAAAACAGTGACAACTTTTCACGCTAAACGCATAAACATCCCTGTTACACAGCGGATAAAATGTATCATAAATAATATCGTAATATCACCACGACAAGGCATGGTGCGTCAATTTTCTCCGCTCTGTAAAAACGTGTAGCAACATTGTACCGGCGAACACAATCGGCTCATTTTCATTTTTTATTTTCCAGGTAAAAAGTGGCGTTCGCTCACACCGCAAGACAGGCGGCCGTTCGTGGAGGAAGCGGAGCGTCTGCGGGTCATCCATATGACTGAGCATCCGAACTACAAGTACAGGCCTCGGCGACGGAAGCAGAACAAGACGCGGCCCAACCAGCCCGCGACGCCAGCCAGCGCGCCCCCGGCCTCGTCCGCGGCACTCGGCTCGCCCTACAACGCTGGCACCGATTCGCCCGACCCACGCTTCTCCCACAACCCCGGAGCCGGCTTCTCCCCCTACCGCACCTCGCCTCTCGCCTCGGACTTCCAAAACAACCAACAATTCAACGGCCACGTCCAGACCCCGGAATCTTCCCCCGCGAGGTCTCCCGAACCCCAAGGAAGGAGGAGCGCCCCGGCTGAAGCTCCCCTGCCTACACCTGACGCGTCTCCAGTCGAAAATGAAAAGGAAAATTTTCAGTATGAAGAGAGGAGGCGGGCGATCAATGCTTCCTCGATGTCTGACTCATACTCACCCTATAAAACTTATAGAACCCCAGGATCGTTCTCGCCAGCGCCCGTAGCCGCCATGGGCATGGCTAACGGAATGTACGTCATGTGCACGCAGAGGACTTTGACCGAGCAGCCGCCGCTGGTGACCGGTACGTTCTTCCCACCGGTCGCCACCTCCCAAGACCAGCAAACTCTAGGCACATCTACACCTAGGGTTTCTAACGCCCCGAGTGGCCCAATGCCAACGGAATACACTATCCAGTATCATCCTTTCGAGCAATACGAGCAGATGTATAAAACTGAGGACTCGTACGTGGGTCATTATCCTGATCAACCAAAACCTGAGTATGACACGGGTGGCAGCTACTTCTCCGAGGAGCCGCCGTCGAACCAGCAGCAGGAGGGAGAACAGAACTATATGAACTCTCGTCCGGAGATAAGGACGGGCTCTCCCGAGTCCGATGTGGATGCGCGAGAATTCGATAAGTACTTGGACTATGGAGCGGAGGGGCCGATGGAGCAGCATCAGCAGCAGCAGCAGTACCGCTACGAGCAGCAGCAGAACTTCCGCCCGCCGTACTGCCCGGAACAGGCGCCCGGCCCCGAGTACTGCTCCGAGAGGATGTACGCCTCTCCCTACGCCTCCGTGATCGCAGGAGCCCCTCCTACTAACTACGCTCCGAGCGCTCCCGGCTCTGACGTCAGACCCGAGGATGAGTTTAGCGTCATACTCGCCGGAGTACGACAGACTTGTTACAGCAATTGACTAGAAAGGACTGATTCGGGGTAGCAAAAATGGACTCTTCCTAAACTGTAGCCCAAAGAGTTGATTTCCTTCCAAATGTAATATGGAATATACGATGAAAACATTTGCACAGCGGATACCGTGATATTGTAAGAAATTGTTCTACTAAACTAAGACACAAAATGTTATATAACCTTACATAATGAAATCACAAAATTGTATACCGCGTTGACAAAGTGATGTAACTCAAATATAAATATTTTGTTAACTAGTTCGCAACCTTAGCGATTTTTTGTAATTTGTGTAAAACTTTTCAATTATTTATTACAATGTGAATAAATTAAAGAGGAGAGTAACGTATTTTAAGTGAATTTATTCGATTTGTAAGACAAAAAAAAATTATAAAAGCGAAACGGCTTGTACTCACGTTTTAAGTTCCAAAATTGTCTGTGCCTTGTAGAGTTTGTAAAGTATATGAAATGTTAGCGGCAGCAATTTGTAACAGCGACTGTTATAACTATTAAGATTTTGAAAATATATTAAAATAACTAATATTAATGTGAATTGGTGCTATGTGAAGAGGTCCTAAAATATTTTTTGTACGTCCAAATCCGTATACCATAGAGGTAGCGAATAATGCGATTCCTATGTAAAAGATTATTTATTTGTAACTATTTATGTATATTTCGTAGATAAAAAGTAAAAATAAAAAAAGAGCGTCGAATTAAATGAAATAAAGTTCTTCCAATAAGTCTGTAGATATATATTTTAAGTCGTATTTTTATATTGTTTTAGTTAATAAAATTTAAAGAACTACTGTTTCTGTATAAACTGTTAGCATATTTTAATAAAAAAATATCTCATAGGTAATAATTATTTGTACTAAAACTATACCTAGTTAAATTGTTTTTAGTTTACGTTGCAATTCTTTAGTTTAGTAATGAAACACTCGCACTGCGAAACTAAGTTCTTCTTAATTGTAAGAAAATTTATAAGGAACAATAAAATTTTATTCATTCGCATTTTTGATTTATTATTTGCCTCACACCACGAATTCTGAATAAACTAAATGATGATCCCATTATGGAATAATCCACAAAAAGGACTAAAATATTAACTGAAAAAAATCTCTGACACGCAAACACAACTTGACAAATTCATCCCATTCAATATCTGAACCAATCTCCCACCAAAATCGTTGCATAATACCACAGTCAGTCCTTTCACGCATTCAAAAGGTTCGCATATTTATTTTATCCCTCCGATAGCCATCGATTCAAATTAATGACACATTTAATGATACATTACCATCACTACACTTGCCAAACGCTAAACACAACAAAAACAAAGCGAAAGCGGTATAAGTCCAAATAAAATTAAAATTACTAAATAATTTGCGCAGGCAGGGGTGTGCCCGTGCGGCCCGCGGGCGCTCGCGCCTGTAATTACGAAGCGGGCCGCGGTATCACGCCCCTGCAGAGAGAACCACGGCTATTGATGTATTGACGTTTTGGAGAAAACACAGATATAAGTACAGAAATGAAGATTTGAGTTTGTGCAGTATGATTTCGGGGAACTTTTGGGAGGTATAATTGAGTTATTTTTCATTGCACGCTATTGATTTTTATGCAAATATTATTTATGGGTTACGGTTCTTCTCTGCCGCAAGCTAACGGAATGTTTTTTTTTATCCAATTAAATGAAAATTACACAAAATTTACACACGTTTGTGTGGAAACTCAGAAAAGTTACAACAGGTACACAGATCCAAAAATGAAACCTTACAATTATTGAGAGCAACGAAATGATTACATTACAGTAAGTATACATGATCAGAAGGAAACCTAATAAGAACATACGAATCACATGTTAAAACATTTCTTTTCCATAGGTAGAAATAGAAAAATCCAACCCTTGCATTACGCCAACTACACATGCAAAACCTTTGTGATACAATAATTATTTAAATGAGATTTAGTTGTTGATGTACGAGCGTGCGCAAGTAGTAAGGATCGCAGCAAGTGGCTTTGTGTAGTTTCTGCCTTTCTCCGTGGAAAAAGGCTTGAGTTTATGTAAGTATAATAATAATTAGTAAGAACTCAATCAAAACAACGACACACAAAAAAATCGTTTTCCAGGCTTATGTACAGTTTCCTAACGCGCGTGTTTTGGCGCGAGGCTGTTATAATACGTGATAATTAAGTTTTTATTCGCTGTTTTACATTTTAATCCTCGGGGACATCTCAATCCTGTCATATCTATCTGTGATGTTTTATTTGTTTGATCGTAATTTATCTCGACTTTTATCAAGATTGCACGTTTTGAAAATTAATGGAATATAGATCTTATTTTCTCTTAATTCACATGCGCATATGCTAGAATATATCTGTATCATGTTAAGTATTTCGGCAGTATACATTCATAAACTTGTCTAATGATTCGAAATGAAGGAAACATTTTTTTCTAAACACTTCAGAAGTCGTTAAACAATCATGCATCAAAAAGCCTACAAATTAAGTACCTATTACCTAACTTATCGTTTAGACAACATAAAATACACGCCAATATTTCGCCGAAAGGTACCTCTCACCTCTAGGAAATCTACCCTCATTTTACCAGTTATATGATGTAACTAACATTAACCAGGCACATATTCTCTGGGCTGCTAGGAAGGACTACTATCTCAAGGCACATACATACACTTAAGTATCTCTCAAACTTCCTACCAACAATATAAAGACATAATTCTAAAACCAATAAGCGTAATTAATAAGCTAATTAGCCACAATTACTGTGGCAAAGCTAGACCACTGGCTGTCGCGTGGCAGCCGATCAAATTGAATGAACATAAAAACCGTTTGCGACGTAATGGCCAATAGAGAGCCAATAAAATATGCGTTTGCGCGCTGACCACGGGACCACGGCTAGTGAACCAGCGGAAGAGACGCGAGGATATGAAATGAGGATAGACGAAACGAGAATGTGACTACTAAGACGACGAGAATAGAGGAGTATGGAAGAAGCCAAGACCCCAAATAAATTAGAATAAACGCAGGAGAATGATGCCGCTGAAATGAGTTATGAGATAAGGACTGTTAGGCTAAATTGGCGATGATCCAGCTCAATGGAATGCACACAGAGGCTTAAATCCAATAAATATAATTGATGCCAGTTAAGTTGAGAATAGCGGTCATTGACACACCTAAATTTATTAAACTTCTTAACTTTGAAGACCAAAAATAAGCCTGTTCAAGTCTGGAATCGTCATCTATCGTGATCTTCAACATTTTTTGTAATGAGAAACGATACATGGTTTATTTGTTTTGGTTCGTACGAAGAGATATTAGGGAAAGGGCAATGACCGCTATTCTCATCTTAACTGGCACCAACTATAGCTTATGTACGTTGATGACCGTGAAGTGGATTAAGGCTGATGCTCCAGGGTAGCCCGCGAAATTCAAATTTTCTTACGTTTTTTGCAATTTGCAGGCCAGTGCTAGGTTGTATGTTGATTAAAATATTATTCGCGGCTGTAAGCCGTATGTAGTTACAGAATTATAACCATCAAAATCATCAATACAACCCTCTACCATATAGAAGACTTGCTGAGCCGACCCCAAATGAATTGGGATAAGGGCAGGAGATAATGATGATAATTATGTAATTCATGACAGCTCTCTTGAGGTGAATGCTCCAGGGTAGTCCGCGAAATTCAAATTTTCTTACGTTTTTTGCAATTATCCCAATTCATTTGGGGTCGGCTCAGCATGTCTTCTATATGGTAGAAGACATGCTGAGCCGACCCCAAATGAATTGGGATGTACTCGTACGATGGAAGTATGCTTCCACACTAGATTTTACGTCATAAATACGTTCAGCTGTGGTTGCCAGTCAGCCCTGCTACTAAATTCACTGGTTGGTTAGGCAACGAGGTTACCTACGCATTAAACTGTTCGCGAATAGAGAAGAATTAACGGGTAACGGGGAGTTGAGTTTACATAGTCAATCATCTACTGAATTGAATATAGTTTTCATTCATGATACAGTTATAGTTTACTCCCTTTACATTAGAGGAAGCCTGTATCCCAGAGCGCCGGATTTAAGGCAGGGCAACAGGGCACTTGCCCCGGGCCTCTATAAGAAAGGGGCCTCTAAAACGTTTTTTTTATGCATAAGAAAATATACATTCTTTGTGTCCATGACCAGGTTCATGGTCCGACACACCACACGAGAGGTTGTTCAGTTAATTCAATGTTACACCTTGTACCTATACATATATTTTTCGTCTGTTCCAAAACAAAATTCAGCGTCCACTTTTTGATTGCCCCAGGGCCTCCACACCCTTAAATCCGGTCCTGTCCCAGCAATGGGGACACATTTACAAGAGAAGACTGAGAGGAGTATCTCAATCTCCAATAGGAGAGAATGTCTGTGCGAGATTGGCAGGAGATTGGCATAATCGGTCTTAATAGCATATACACGCTTAAAGTGTCATTAGTCTGTTTTGTACGCTTTCCAAAAATGTAAAAATTAAATAAAATATAAATATTAAAGCCTGATTACGCTTAATATGATTGACAGATTAGAAGTCAAGTACAAGTGTGGTTACACTTACAGAAGACAATTAACTTGACAGTTTCAAACACCATTTAGACGAATACATCTCCCTCCAATCCTCCCAAACCAGAAAACACCCAAATCACAGAACCTCTGCCAAAAAAAATCTTTAGCATCGCATATCACGCACTACGTCACTCCTGCGCAAAACGGCAGCGGCGCAAGCGCACCGCTCCAAAGCGATGCGCCTTTGAAGATAGCGCCGATACATTTATTAGCCAGGTTTGCATACCGCCATCAGCCGCCAGCCGCCAGACTGAATAAGGTTCGGTTCCCCGTTGAGTTATTTTGAATTGTGCTTTTTGACTAGTAGAATAAAACTTTTTCGTTTGATAGCGAGCATGTGGAGGGACGTTTAATTGCTTGTTGAAGATGGGTAGTAGGGATATGTTAGCTTTGCTTTAACCATAAAAAGTAATGAACCAAAACTTGTATTCTATAGAATTCCCAATTTTCACTCCTGAAGGTTGTTAGTTTTCATATAAGTTTCTTGAACTCTTAAACGGTAGATTAATGCTCTAATCATCCTTAATTCCTTCCTTAAAACCGAGATTAAATTGACTAAAAAACATTGGAAATTTTGCAACGGTATATTTAAAAAAAAAACGACACGCTCAAAATGTATGGCAGACAAATGTCAAAGACAGAAAAGCTTTGGGATTTTCGGCATCCGTCGGTAATTTTTTCGTTCTGAATGATGTACTGAACACGTGGTACAAGCACGGCTAAACCTTGGAACTTTCCACGTTGCACGTGAAACTTCACCTGGAAGCAGTCACATGTCGAACACGATGACTTTTAAATGACGTACTGCCCTTTTTTTTCGAATGGGAAATCATCAAATGACTCCTCCCGCTCTGGGCGGAGCAGGAGGGAGTGTTAGACTTTTACAGACTAAAACCCATCCATGTTGCTTCATCGCCCTTTGTGTTTCGGGGCCACGGTATCTCTTTCGAACAGTCCCGCAGCCCCGGCAGGCATCGGACCTTGCGGACCACTTCTTTTTACTGACATCTGTTTGAGGCGCGCGTGGAACACGAACGCGCCGTCGACACGGACTATCGTCATAAGACGGACGGACGGCGAGCTAGCCCATAGCTCACCGTCCACAGGCCCATGACGTACTGCCCTTACGTAAGTATCTATTAAATTAAAAGCTGCATCGGAAAGAGCATGGAGAGACTTGCAACGAAATTATATTGAACGAATACACGAAAACGCCTGCCACAGCCCGAACACACCTGCATCAATGCGCGCTCTTCCCAAGTAGAGAGCAAGAGACATTCAATGTTAGATGATTCTCCGATTGAAAAGACGCCTTGCACTGCAGGAATTACAAGAGGTTCAAACCCCAGTCTGCTGCTACTGGAAGTTCTAGATGAAAATCCCAAAAGCACAACTGTATCTGGGCAATGCACTTTCTCCGTAATTCGAGTTTTATCCGAATTGGCAATGTTCTTATTTCGAACGGACGGAATTTAAATCAAGTGCGGAACCACTCGTACAAATAGTTTAACGGTTACTTCGGAATGTCATTTCTCAGATTCGGATCGAACATAATCGGTCCAACAAGTAGCAGTAGGTAGATAACCAATCAAGAAGTCGTTACGCAAAAAAAAAACAGAATATCAACTAAAAACAGCCCGCTATCAAGCGGCACAGTTGCCCACGTGCACATTATCACTGGATGTCCTTTTTACCCACTTTCGAAGCCAAACCAAAACACCTCACTTAATGAGCCATTGTGCCCGACGTAATGCCGCCTAGTTTCCAAACACTGGAGGAAATAAAAAGAGATTAGCTGATAAAACTCGATAAGATCATGGTAAGCTTACATAGTTGTGTAGGTTTCTCTATTCTTCTCACCTATATAAAATGCTCAAGCACTGTTTTGTACGGTTCTTTGGTGAATTTTGAGGTAGGTTGTGGTAGAAATTAGGTCAGGAGCTTTGAATGTCTTGAATAACGCAGTAACAGATGAAAGTTCCTATGATTTCAGATGCAATGCAAAGGATAATGCACTGTCAGTATAGAATAAAAAAATTAGTAGTAGTATATAGTTAATAATCCTGGGAATGGAGAGGGCTATGCTCAGAGTTTCAAGAGAACCACGGTTACCGAGGTAGGCCGAAGAATTGCTAAACTTAAGTGGCAGTGGGCAGGGCACATTGCTCGCAGAACGGATGGCCGATGGAGCCGAAAAGTTCTGGAGTGAACCGGAACTCGTTGCGTTGGAAGGTCTCCCACTAGGTGGACCGATGACCTAGTGAAGGTTGCGGGAATCCGCTGTATGCGAGACGCACGGGACCGGTCAATGTGGCGACACTTAGGGGAGGCCTATGTCTTTTGCTGAAATGATGAATCCTCGAAATGGCAACAACAATAATTCCTGACCACACCAGAACGCTCGCACTCATTTGCAGACGTGCGCGAGAGAGGCGGATAGATCCGAATATACGGACGAAGCGTTAGAGAGTAGGGCCCCAGAGCCGCCTGTCTTAAAGCTTTAGTTTTTCAGAGAATCTACAATGGAAACACTCATGGCTCTTACTCATAGCTGTAACTATGCCCACACGATAATGTGCACACTTTCTGAGCACGTGCTAATACATACGGGAGGCAGCAGTTCCAACATACGACTCGAGAAAGAGTGATATTACGGTTTTATGGACGTCTTAAGAGCACAGCAGTGCCTTATTTTGTTTGAAGACTATCTACAGCTGCTGTTATAGAGATATGAGGAAATGAGTGTACAACTATATCTAACATAACATCATGCCTACAAACCCCGAAGGGTTCACGTTTCTCCAGGTATGTGTAAGTCCCATGTTTTAAGGGTCTATTTACTACATATTACAAAACAGTCCTCCGCCGCGTCTGTTTGTCTGTCTGTTCGCGATAAACGCAAAAACTACTGCACCAGTTTTCATGCTGTTTTCACCAATGGATAGAGTGGTTCTCGAGGAAGGTTTTAGTATATAATTTGTCAAGTTTTTGCATACATTGGCTAAAATATAATGATATTTGTTGAAGGTGTCGGAAAAATAAGCCGTCTGGGAGCTTAACTTCAGCGTAGCTATTCATAACGCTTCGTTTCGATTTTCGATTCGGAAAGTCGTATGTCTATCTCGCTCGATTTCATAATGTCAAAAAAAGATAGACGTACGACTTTCCGAATCGAAAATCGAATCGAAGCGTTGTATATAAGGGGCCTGGTCGCGGTAACCGACATCCACGCGGGCGATGCCGCGGGAATCAGCTAGTTTTATTAACAGACTTCAAAAAGGAGGAGGTTCTCAATTCGATTGTTTTTTTTTTTTAATTATCTATGTACTTCGATTACGCTGATATTTATGATCCGATTTACGTGATTCTTCTTTCATCAAACGATGCAGAATAGTTGCCATTTGGTCCCATAAAAATTTAACATAGTTTGGCCCAGTAGTACTATATTTTATGAACATTTTTACTTCAGTCGTGGGTCTAATTTCATCATGTTCACCGATTTCTCCCCCATTTATGGAGCGATTCTTAATATTCTTTTTTTATTTGAAAGAGTATTTGAGATCAGCATCAGATCTTCACCAAATTTATATGGGACCATATAAATTTGGTGAAGATCTGATGCTGATTTTCGGAGATATACAATAGAAGTCTTCAAAAATAGACGGTAAATCGGTCGTGATTGCTGCAATCGCTTGGATGTTTTTGTTTATACAACATCATGACGTACCATCACGCCCGTTTACTCTGAGGGGTACGCAGATGTGTACAATACACCTAAATTTAGACAGTTTAGGTATGTCAAGTTCCATTTATTGGGGATAAGCCTATTTCCTTGACATGTATTGTTACCAATGTAAAATAAATGCATAGCAAATATTTGTATATTACAACTAAAAATGGACAAATAAAAAAAACTTTTTTGCAAAAAATAAAACCTTACAGAATAACATAAATATAAAAAACCAACTTCAAAAAACACAAAACACAAAAAAGTGTAAAATAACTTTAGCTTCAGAATTCGGTGACCTTTGTTTGATTCACTTAGTTTTTTTTTGTCACCGACTTCTGAAGCTAAAGTTATTTTTCACTTTTTTGTGTTTTTTGTAGTCGGTTTTTTTTGTATGTTTTTACAAAAAAAAAAAGTATCTATTAGTATATCAACTATCTGGTGTCCACGACACAAGCCTCGTTGCTTAGTGTGGCACTAGATGGCGCTATGTGTAATGTCCAGCGATATTTATTTATATTTATGTTATTCTGTAAGGTATATATGTATTGGCCAAAGTTGCCGTACAATAAATTAATGAATGTTGTTGTTGTAATATTCGGACGCGAGTCTACGGCCTACATCCGATACAAATCCAGATAACGGGGTTGTTGCTAAAAAATATCTCATGTTAAACCTTCAGACCCTGTTCGATTGGGAAAATTCAATCTTAAGGAAAATGTACATGCAGGTGAAGGATTTCAACGCCGGATGTTGCCATCACATTTCTACATTTCAAACGAATGTTGAATTTTCCCAGTGTTACTGTTAACGACTCCTTTTTATTAAAAAACCTTATCAGTCAGTATACCGCTGGATGATTTTTTTTATTTCTAATCGATAACTACATGGAAATGGCAAATGGTAAGTATTGTTTATTTCTTGGCAATGGAGACTTCTGCGGTTCTACAGTTAATATATATTGCGTTTAATCTATAGAAAGGTGTTACGCTGCTAGATCATGATTCCACACTTATATCTTTCTTCCATACTGGATATGGATGCATATAAACATAATCTTCCAGCCAATTTACAAGCTCTATGTTTTATTTTTTTTCATTTACTACACTACTACTACAACAGCCCACAACGTCCACTGCTGGACATAAGCCTCTCCTATGATGGGAGGAATTTGCCGTAATCTCCACGCTTGGCAGGCGGATTGGAGATCGCAGTGATGAAAGACTAACAGAAAACGCTGCTGCCCATTCTCTGGTCTGCGGAGGCGCAAGGTGTTCTGCCTCAGACATTAGTCGCCTTATACGACACCCGTGAGTGTAATGGGTTGGTTCTATTCTACTCTGCCGGATACCACACGGCTGACCGGATTTTTTTTCATTTAGTCAAATCAGATCCTGGAATATAAATTAACAGCCTTATTCTTCCAAAAACTAAGGCCTCAGTTGCCATGCCTCAAACGACCGAAAAAATTCAGACTGAAATATTTCTAGCTACGAGGTTGAGAGCCAAGACAAGTGGCAATCGGTTTCAAAACGTGTCGTATTGATATAACGAGCTTTATCGGGAATGGCGTCAGCTTTTAACTCACGTGTCTACTCGTCTCCACTGTGATTGTGGCCGCCTAGTGCGTTGGTTGGCCTAAACAATTACGAGACACCGCCTCTCTTCTCTGCTCAACCGTTAAATGCAAAGCGGAGACAAGAAGTGTAAATAACTAAATTCTATTGGTGGTTTATAACAAACCTCTTCTCTCGTCTCGTCTCGGTTTCGGTGGAGTCCGGCCCTTACGCAATTGCCTCGCAGTACTGTACTTACATCATCCTTGAAATATAAGTGGGAAAGATGGGTTTTTTCAAATATTCACTCTAGCAAGACTTATCTATATGTCTATTTAAACCATTCTCAGTCAAACCTAATGAATAAATTAAAGCTATAAGAACAGCACAGTTTCGCTTCGTCATCGCCGCATCCTGTCCCTCAATATATTCCGTCCGACACACGACACATTTACATACTCTTTAGCTTTTTCTTTGATGGATTATTATTATTTGTGGTTAATCATTATATTGGATGCTGGCTGGTGTGACTAGAATTTACAGGTTTCACACCAGAATTTGAAATCCGAACTTCGTACTTATTAGTTCCATGGCAGAAACACTTTAAATATGACGGAGGACGGTTTGACAAAAGTTGACCCACAGAGTATAGTGAGTTGACCGTACTAAATATTTACTTGCATTATACAGGCTTTCAGAAACCGGGGGTCAATCTTTTAGTAAAAAAAACTGCAGGTATGTAATGTTTTTCATTTCTTTTTAGCTAATTGCAGCTGTTCCCTAAGTTCAACTTAATTATGTTTTTATACACAATTTAGTTGAATTCTCAATAAAAGAGCCCCATCGGGCTGCGGAACATTTCGCAAAATGGTAATCATACCCCAAAGGTGTATTAAAACACGTCTTGTCATCGCTCGGTATTTTAAATTCGTAGAATTTGTCATAATATCGGAGAAAATATTACTATGAACAGAAAAAAACTCATAAATTAATCATAATTTTACAATAGTTCAGAAAAACTATCTACTGACGCCTGTCAGTCACAGGAACACACATTTAATATTCATAAATCGACATGTCGCGTCATACTCATAAATAAATTAGAAATTCATAAAAAAAAAACTGGTTGGACCACCCCTAGCTACATATGCGGTATTCATACACTCATCACGATCATTTCTATTTTCGAATACATTTTTAAAACCACCTTTTCAACGAAACTGAACCTTATTGGAACGACACACTATTCATTGTTTGAATCTGGAAACGCAAGCATATGATTGCCTATACTAAAATAAATTCTCCATGAAATAAAAAAAAATATATTTTACCCTTTTTCTGTAGGTCTGTGGGCCACGTGCCATGATATCGTAATTTTACAGCCAGACGACATTTCCTCGATTTGCATTGAGATATGATTCGGAAATGACTGATCATTTATTTTGTTTTTATAAATCGTTGTTAAATTGTATTATTGGTAAGTGATATTTCTTAAATTTATTTTTATTGGTTGTAACATTTACGACCAATTGAAATGAGAATATCATTGCTGGGGAAACTCTTCTGAAGTTACTAGGGTGTTGTTAGCACAAAAAAAAATGCATACGCTCTATCTTCAATACGGACTGGACTGATTCTTGCAGACCAGTGTATAAATCTTATATAAATTTTTATCCTAGACATAAAATTGTACTAGTCTAGTTTATTTTTATCTAAGTGCACATTATTAAATTGAAAGCGACTATTATATTATCCGATGGATGGATGACCCCTATAACACAGGTTTTACCTAGCATGGGGTCATTGATCATTTATTTGCTTTTTGTACGCTTAAATTAAGTTTCGCCCTGTTATCTGTGTACTTTTTTTGTGTTAAATAAATATTATTATTATTATTATTATTATAATCACACAAACTTCTCACAGTTCCTTGTATTTATATTTATGAAATTGCAAAATTTGACAAAATTAACTCTTCCCTTTTTGAAGTGAAAAACAATATTAATAAACGTACAGTTACACAGTATCTACTTACCATGCCTATACCTAGGATTGAATTATTTAGACGTAATTGTGTACATATGGCTCCACTCATCTTTAACTCTCTACCTAATTTTATTACTGATCTTCCGTACAGAAAATTCTGCAAAGTTCTGAAAAAATGGCTTATTTCACACGGCTTTTATTCCTTATCTGAATTTCTCAAAAAATCGAATTGTCAATCTTACCATTACCTGAATGTATTGTAGAGAATTACCTAAATTATAATAATATGTTGTTGTGTTTGTAAATTAGAGAATATTTTATTTTCCTATTATTTTCCTTTTATTCCTTCTGTTAACAATTTCTTTGTTAGGTTTTAGTGTTTATCAGCGAAATTTTGTTTTGTATTGAGTAACTTTGAAACACGCTAGTTACCTAATTTAATTTTGGTTTCACATTTAGTTATTAAGTTTTGAAATTAGTATCTAATTCTTTAATGTTTGCGTGCCAATTTTATGGTGAAATATGTCATTGCACTACATATACCAAATTTTAAATACACTAAATTTCACTACATACTAAATTTTGCCATCTCTTGTACCACATTTACTGCAAATAAATAATTTTGACTTTGAATAAAGATGTTTCTCTTATACACACATCAAAAATGTCCAGGGATCAAGCATTTTTATGCGGATTTCTTGAGATTGAGATGTGGCTTTGTAATAAATTTATGATTTTATAAATTTATATGGATCCTTTTTGGTGCATTTCATAATTTGAATCAGGAACTCTCAATCAAATTCGAGTAAAAGATGAAAATAAGCTGTCAATATTTTCCCTATAAAAACATACAACGCATTGAAGACATTATTAGTGCTACTGTTTCCCTACTACTGATTAAAACCAACGTTATTATGGAGCGGCGACGTCATTTAAGCAGGGAAGAAATGCTCAGAGCCGTGGGAATGATAGAAGCTGGTTCCCGGCAACGTACTGTAGCTTTAGCTCTGAATACAAGTCAGAGTGTTATCAGTCGACTTTGGACACGTTACCGAAGCACTGGTACCGTGGCTGAGCGCCATGGAGGACGGTATCGCTGCACCACACGGAGACAAGACCGATACATTCAAATCTTAACTCGAAGAGCTCCAACAATAACCGCCATGATGTTAGCCGTGAGGCTTCATCACTCTTCAGGGAACTTAATTAGCGACCAAACAGTCAGAAACCGCTTGCATGAAGTGAACCTTCATTCCCGAAGACCGCTACGGGTACCACCTATTGCAATGCACAATCGTAGGATTCGATATCAATGGGCTCTTGAACACAGAAATTGGGCAGAAGAACAATGGCGTTTCGTGTGCTTTTCTGATGAGTCTCGTTTTGGTATGAGACCGGATACAAGACGTATACGACACTGGAGAACCCCTGGACGCCAACAGCGATTAAAATCCTGCCAGGAAGTCCATCCTTATAGTGGTGGAACCATCATGGTATGGGCGGGTATTTGGATCGGCGGAAGAACTGAGTTGATTTGGATCAGAGGCAACCTCAACGCTCAAATTTATGCTGAGACGATTGTATCAGACGTCATCGTTCCTCTACAAGTGCAAATCGGTCCCTTATTTCAGTTAATGCATGATAATGCACGACCGCACACCGCAAGAGTTGTAAGACAGACTCTCGCCGCAGCTAACATCAATGTCCTGCCCTGGCCTGCTCAGTCGCCAGACTTGAACCCGATTGAGCATGCATGGGATATGCTACAGAGAAGAGCTCTGCCGAATATGGAGGGTATCCAGTCGCAAGAAGACCTTTTTTTGTTGTTGCAACGAACATGGGCGGCCATTCCACAGCGTGATTTGGATGAACTCATTTTGAGTATGCCAAACCGATGTTCTTGTGTTGTTAGTGTTCGCGGTAGAAACACGGATTATTAATTGTTTAAGTTACCCAATAAAATTTTAAAGAAAACTGTTATTTCAGTCTTTTTTTCGAACTTTAATGTTAGTGGTTCAAATGTCAAAAATCCCTTTATTAGGAAAATGGCAAATTTCTTTATTAATGCAAAGGTGACTTGGTTTATCGTTACTGTGACAAACGAAAACACTTTATTTGATGAATCCTTAAAGAAAATTTTAATTAATATCAATCAGGAGAAAAGTTATTGCAAAAATATATGTTGATCCCTAGATACTTTTGATGTGTGTATTATAGGTAGATTGGGGAATAAAATAGAATTAAAATCAAAAAGCAAGTCCAGCTGAAGAAAAGCCAAAATTGTGCCAAAAGACCTAGAAAAAAGTAGCTTCAAAGTATCCTTTGAAGCTACTTTTTTCTAGGTCTTTACCAAACCACGAAAAAAAAACGCGCAAAGCCTCCATTGTTATTATATCTTTGTTCTTTTTTTGTGTATGACATCTCGTAGGTCAACCAATGATATTCTATTAAACAGAGTGTAAGGCCTCCAGCCAGGGGTTAATGTCTTGGTAAGCATTTGGTACATATTCTATACCAAACGAACTATGAGAGCGACTGGTAACTAATGAGTACTCAATGAGATGACGGCTAATACAGAAGTATGGAAGAAGAAGACATGCTGCGCCGACCCCAAGTACATTGCGATGGAGGCAGGATAATTAAGATAATGCTCTTACACAGGATATTTAAAGATTAGGTCAATAATTTGGCGAAACTCTGGCCCTAACTTATAACACAGCTGCTACATTTAAAGTCTTTAGTACTTTTATGTCCCTCAAACTTCTTCATTCATACACTTAAATAAGAATGCAAATGCCTTCACGATACACATAATTAAAGTGACAGCCATGAGCCATGAATCAAAGACAAGCCATTGATGAGCAGCCGATCAAATGGCAATTTTAATCAATTTAATTGCCCTGCATCAATGGCCGCCATTTAGTAAACATTGAGACAATTATGTATAGTCCTTTCACGGTTAATTTAGGTACCACTGGAAGCAGCAATCCAACAGCAGCCTTAATATCAAGAGAATAAAGATCAAATGAGATTATGACGGATTTGTTAGTGACAGCAACCAGCCAACAAGACTTTACCTATTGCCATTATCATGAGCTTAGGCTTTTCTCTACTGCAATGATGCAGCTGAATACCAGCATTTTACTTGGAGCGAATGCCTGTCTGGGTTGTTACCCAGGCATTCGCTCCATGTAAAATACTAGTACACGATACTCTTATGTAAGACTGGTTGTCGGACTTTCGGGCCACTGACTACCTGTAACGCCTGTCAAAGATCTACGAATGACAGCCGGTACAAACGGCTGGATTCCGAGGCACTTCGGAACTTCTGGACTTTTTTGTTGTATAATTATTAAGTCTGGGCAACATATAGGCTATAATTTATTTTGGAAACTTGAACACCTGATGCAGAACCGCAACAGACCAGCTAAACTATAAGAGATACAAAAATGGTACCATAGCAAAAATTGTTCCACGTGATGAGCATTTTCTGCTGAGAGAATAAATTTGAAGATCTGGAACACCTGATGTGGAACTCCAATAGCCCAGCTACACTATAACATATATGGAATGACGATGTGGAACTCCAATAGCCCAGCTACACTATAACATATATGGAATGACGTTTTAGCAAAAGATGTTCAATCTGATGAACACTCTCTGTTGACTTATAAAAATCGAAGATCTAGAACACCTGATGTGGAACTCCAAAAGCCCAGCTACACCATAACACATATAGGAATGACGTCTTAGCAAAAGTTGTTCGGTCTGATGGGCATTTCCTGTGCCGCGGACCAGAGGCCAGTTTCCCCCTAAGCCAAAAAATGTCCCATGATAATCCGACCACTACAAACTTCGTTCCACCATTTTGTCTTATTGCACTCGACTTTATATTATACATTGAGAAAATTATGTACATTTTATAGGCATGCACTTTATCACGCTGGTCATCAAGGATATATGCCTTGTAAAAAATAAATTGTAAGGAGACGTTATTTACACATTCTTTAACGCGCTCTTTTACATGGTCCCTGTAGAATAAGTAACATTCCTGGGTGCACTGAAAATGCTTATTAATTTCCGTTTTAAAACACTGTCTTGTTTGGTAAATAGTAAACAAAGAAAATACTTTGGACTGGGTTTTAGTTTAAGAGCGGCCAACCCCGCCATACTTTTCGCGAGAATTTTGACAAACGCTCGTGCGTGACTATGCCGTTGTTACACATATATCATTAATTTTTTTGAACTGATAGGTATCTTGTGCACTATATCTAGGCTTCTATCGAAGCAAAAAATAAAAATTTGTAGGAACAAATTCAGTACAAGCCTCCAAAAATTGCTGTTTTGCACAAATTTTACCTCAACTTTGGCCGTTCATAATGTACTCATAAATTGTAAAAGTAAAGAAAATATCCTGATAGAAGCCTTGCAAGTGTAGTGGAGATTCTAAATGACAAATATTTATTTCACAAACTTCTAAGACTTATTCAAAAACACGTATTCCCTGGAACAAATTTTATAAATTTTCGAACACTATTTTTCGTTCAATGTCCTCGCGTTAATCGGTATGAGGTGAGCGGGTGACGAGTAGTGCGGGATCGGGGCTAGGTAAAACAGGGCAGCTGAAAAAATATCGCCGCGATGGCTCTGGATAAAACAACAAGCTTTTCGACCATGCTCGCGTTGAGGATAGACGAGCCGGGAAGGGCCCTCTTAAGGGAGTCAGACACTAATCGAAGTGGAATCGGTTAAAGCTGCTCAGAAATCACTCTATCTCCTCGCAATAAAAGTGAGTGAATAGTCCGACTCGGTGTCGAATCGCATCATCCGTCTTCCATCCGAATGATGTCTTTCGCTTTTATTGTATGGACTTAAAGCTTTTTCTGGCTGTCTCTAGATCATATTTTAAAAAAATATTAAACATACTATGATTTTGACCTCAATTCATATTATTGGCAGAAATTAACACAATCAAAATAAACCTGCCAAATAGAACGGTATTTGGCAGATTTTTTGATTGTATTAATTTCTATTCACTTAATTCCTTTTTTAATCACTACAACAACAACAAATTACAGACGATAGAAAAAATAACTCAATTTAGCACACCATAAACAAAACATTACTTAGAGAATACCTCTCCAATTATCTATGGTCTATCAATGTTGCGGGTGCGTTCGGAATCCACTACCGGTGCGGGGCGTTGTAGGCTTTTAGCTAAAAATGCGCTGGTTCCGAGGGCATCCCTCCTATGTTAATGGTCACTGGTAGATTCCTGTGCGTACGGCAAACGCTAATTTAAACTGGATGCTACGCTGTACAGGGGAACGGCATTGTGGTTTGTTATTTTGCCATATTTTTATTTGTAGAATTATTTTAAGGAGTTTTTGCATTTGTACTTCTTTTCTCTCCATAATCAGTTCGTACAATTTAGCTATCTGCAGGAAGGAAGAATTTAAGTGAAGATAATAATTTTATGATTACGAATACAAGATGACATCAATACAATACTGCGACTGAAACACAATAAAAAAACGCTCAAATTAAAAAAAAAACCCATCCAAAAACAAAGCACACAACGCATGTAAGTACTTGAAAAATCCATACCTACAAAAAAAAAGCTGCAAAACCTTGTCTATTAACGCACTACCATCCAACCTCACCTGAGCGTATACACGTCAATATTTTATTTATCGATGGTCGGTATCTGCGATATCGACTCTTCGATACGGCGGTGCCAGCCAGGTAAATGAGGCCCCGAGACACCTCCGCTGCCCCCTGTGCAACGTGATTTACGGGCTACTCCCACTAAGCCCAAGGCTGAATAAAAGTATTCATTATCTAAAGCACTAGACTTAAAAGTGCGCGGTTTAGATTAATTTAATCTTGCGGCTACTTGAAGGATTTGTGAGCTTGGCAGTAGGCTTTCGAAGTGAAATTATTTAATGAAATTGGCATCGTCATTTACTACTCCAATACTATTATCTGATAGGTGTAATGTGAAGAAAAATAATTTAAGAGTACCATACTCAGAGAACAAAGTTCTACTAACACTTTTGCATTCCGCATGAGGTCCTGGGTTCGATTCCCGGGTTGGACAAAGTGTTATTAAGTTTTACCATCAGGAATTTCTCAGTAGCAGCTAGGGAGCCTGGATTTGTGCCCGGTTGATGGCAATAGGCTCGCCCCCTATTACATGGGACTTAAACATAACTGGCGAAATGTGGGTGTATTATTAGATTCACCTCTGCTTAACCCTTCAGGCGTGATAATATGTTATGTAAAACATTTTTCAGAGGTCCTGGATGTATCAATATTTTAATGGCAAATGGCAATTGTGCCATTAAAATATTGTTATAATGCTGCTTTACGAGAGTTAGCGCTCTATTGAGAGTTAGCAAAAGGTTAGGTAAAGAAGCATTTTAAGGTTCGATGAAACCAGAACGAACCCCGACAAATACAGTTCATTTTCTGCCTGTGTCCGGTGTCCGGAGCAGCGTCCGACATTTGCTCGTACCAGCTTGACCGAACCTTCAAATACCTTTTTGTCCACACGAAAATGAACTGATATCTGAATCTGTAGGCTCCCACGCAATCCACCATCTTCAAGACTCCAAACTCCGAGTCAAATCTCCCCAATATATCGATCAGCCCACAATAATCTCGTCACCACGCTCGGCCATGTTCGGCTTGCACCCAGCTCTATGTAAATGCGCGGAGATCTATGCGCGCGCGCCGGTGCCGCAGATTTATTGCATAATTGACTTCCGGCGGGAGAGCCGCCATCGCGCCGTCATGACAACCGAGTACTGGCACACTTATGAATTGCCTAACAGTTATATTGGTAGGTTTTAAGGGTCTCTTTGGATTTTATCTGAAGGTCTTGTAGTTTGTTGATGGATTTTCTCGGTTACTTCTAAAATAATCTATTTTTTTTATTTTAAGGTTGAACCCTTCAAAAAGAACCCGGGTTTTGGTGATAAGTTTGGAGAGAGTGGGAGTCTTGCCTTATATCAACGACCCCGTCCTCCATCAGCATATGGGGACCCTGTTACCTCTTAAAAGGCTGATCTGGGACCTTCTCTCTGAAACACCAGTGAAGGCACATCCCTGAACATAGAACCTGTGAGCATTATTAGGTCGTTTTCTTTTAGTCAATAACTCCCAAGACACAATAATAATTTATTCAAAAATAATAAGTACTTAGGGGAGTTATTCTTTGCTGGTCTGGGTTCTTTTTAGAAGATGTATACTCAGTTATTCCGGAATAAATGAAGGTTGCCTACATAATACGACTAAAATGTTACCAAACTCAATACTCCGAAATTGTAACAGTAACATCAGAAGTACTATAATATGTAACCTTTACATCACTATACCTTAGGACGCTTAGGGGACCGGACTGTTTCTCCTTAACACAGGTGCTTCCCTAGGATAAATTTCCTACCTACGATATTTTTCAACTAGGTACCTTTTATAAGAATTTCCCTCGTCTCGTCTAGTTTCCTTCCCAGCAGACATGCGTACATGCAAGTGCCGTAAGTTCATAACAGCACTCGACAGGTTGATAGGTCGTCGCTCACGTTATGACCTGCAGTACAACGCTTTCTCTCAAATGACGCGAGACTTGTTACTTAGAACTGGGCTTTCATTTCCCATATTAGCTTGCGTGTGGTTTATTTTAAAGCAAACATTTCTTTTAAAATGTATCTGAGCTGTAAGCAAGCCGCGACTGCTGAGTGAACCCGGGGATCGAAATCGGGACCTCATGTCCCGGTTTCGAACCCCGGGTTCTAATTTGCTAACAGTTAATAATCTTCCAAATAGTTTGCTTTAAGTAGTAAGTGCCTAGATATTATTCATTCTTAAATACTAACCGTATTCATCATCATCATCAGCCTATTAATGTTCCCACTGCTGGGACACAGGCCTCCTCTCTATGAGAGGGAATGGGCTATAATCCACCACGCGGGCCCAGTGCGGATTGGTAGATGTCACATGTCTTCGAATTTTTTGGTTTTAGGATATGCCAGTTTCCTCACGATGTTTTCCTTTGCCGTTTTGGGAGCAGCGGGTATGAATTTCGGCTATTTTGAGAATATAATATTTGGCGAATCTAATATTTTGAGAATCCGTTATTTTGAGAATCTAATATTATGCGAATAAAGGCACCGCTGATCTCTAACTGTATTAATATTAAACAATTGCATCAGTACCAACATAATTACTTCAATTGCTATGTCTAAAATTCGAAGGAAAACTTAGCTATTTACTCCAATCCACATTTATATACAAATTACCGTCTTTACATACAGACACCCAGTACATAATGCGTACAATGGCTTGACGTCGGCGCGTACGCAGCGGGTGTCGCCACAAAGAGCACGCGACGACATACGACAGGCTACTGGGAGACCAACCTCTATGTATATTACAGGTTGTATAGAACCTTTACCAATGCCACGTAATAAAACCATTTAAAAATATGATAGCTGTCATTTTGACAATTGCAAACTGGCGGGAATACGAATACTTTTGACAGTAATTTGTCTATGGTTGTAGGGATCTATTTTCGCGAATACGTAGTTTTAATCACAATATATGCACGGTGCATGCACAATGGTTCAACTCGTACCGTCGCGCGTCGTCGGCGTCGTACGCAGCGGGTGTCGCCACAAAGCGTTGTCGCGACGACAGCCGACAAGCTACCGAAAGCCGGCACAGACGATGAATACTTAGTACCTATAGGGTATTATAGCACTTTGTTTGTGCGCCGACCGGCATCAGCACTAGGTTTTTAATATAGGCTATGTATCATTGGTGTACTTAATTGTATTGGTGCGTTTTAGGTGCAAGTGTGTATTTTATCAGACCTTGATTAACTTTGATAATGTGCAGCATGATTCTTTTGGCTCTTGAATAACAGTGTCAGGCAGGCGGCCGCTGTTAGTAAGCATTTGTGAAATTGTCATTAAAAATTGTACAAGAAAAACCAGATGGCGGCGTTATTTTGGAAATCAATATTATCAAAAACGCGTTACAAAAATGGCGTTAAAATAATTGTTAATTTCGAACAAATTAGATAAGGCATCACATATTCCACTAAAGTTTCCAAATTCCTTAACACATTACATTACACACCCGACCACAAAAAATACTCACATATGTATGTACATACAAATTCAAAAAAAAAACACAAGTACCAACATACAAACACTAAACGACCAAAAAGACCGGCCCACACCGCGCGCCGTATATTGTTCAACAAACCCATCTTATCAGATCGAACACATTTGATACCTCCTCATTCACAAGCCGACATCAATCCGATCACTAATCTAAATGAGATTGACGCTCAATCAAACTACAATTAATTAGGGAGCACACAATGTTAACCGGTGGGCTGAATGTTGAATGACAAAGAACGGGATATTCGCAACGATATTAAAAACTGACCGGCTGTTATCTATGGTGATCTGGATGAGATGGGATCAGTCAATGAGTCAAACGATAATTAATTAGGGAATATACTAGGCATCATAATTGCTGATGCGTGATGGTGGGAATCGGGAAGGACCTAGAACGATAAAAGAGAATCACTCAAATAATATTTGATGCTCAGACCGTCAACGAATTGGATAAGAACCAAAATATTAGTGCTCAGGATGAGGTTGTCAATAACAAAGCGCGGGACATTAGCAAAATGAAAGTCTACTGAATTTTAAAGATCGAGATATTTAAATCAAAAAAAAATTAAAACGTGACTGGCTGATTGCCTGAACACTGAAACATAATGACAAACAGAACATGTACCCATAATAAAACTGTAGATAATTGTTTTATACAGCAAACTTAAATAATAATGAAGAAAATTATAATATTCAAATTAGCTTTTATTATAAAATTCTAAACCTACCCAAAATTATACGTAAAAGTTAGAACAGGACATTTAGTATGTACAACTTAATAAAATTACGAAGAGATTGATGATTACAATCAAAACCCAATTAATTAGTGAAACTACACAATGTACCAACTTCAGGCCAAAGACGAACCGCCGCGCCGCCAGTGTAAACAGATCGGGCCATTCAGGGATACTTTAGTGTACCACTCGCAATCAGAATGAGGCTCACCAGTCACCATTGAAGCGCAGGAATTATTAGGTGAATAAGACGTGATGAACCCATGATCGTTTTATTGACCTAAATTCTTTTGAAAATTCCAAAGTAATTTAGCATTTTCGTAGACAGGAATTGACTGAATTTATTTTAAAATAATAATTTAAGGCCCTTCTAACCCTAAAATTAGCAACTCTATTTGTGGTGGTTCAAACTTCGTTTGAAATACTGTTAGAATAAAGTTCTAATCATCTTGCACTACAAAGCGGTTGTTACGTCAGTCACTGCGGCCGAATAGTGCGAAATGAGTGGTTTTTTGCGATTTACTAAAAAAAAAAAGACAAGACCTGCTTTATGGTTAGTTCAGTTAGTATGCAAAGTTTCATAATCTAATTTCAAGTACTTTTAGAATACCAGCGGTTTATTGTTCGATTTGGAGGTAACTTTCGATTTTTTTTCTATCGAGAAAAGTTTATGGACTCGTATTTTCGTCACACATAGGACTTAGCATTAATCCTCAACTTTACCATATATTTATTTTAAAATTAATGCTGCAGTATTTTAGGAGTAACGGGGGATCATGCTAAGCCATTTGGGGGATATATAGCCTTAATATACCGCTAATTGGTACTTAATTTTCTCGGAACCGGATGAGTTTTCGAAGTTTTCCCCATTTCTATTATCAGTATTTTCAGTGGTTTTCAATTAATTCTGCAAAAAGCAATCGCACAATAATTTTAACATAATTTTTTTTTTTCTTTTTTCATTGCTGAAAATCTGCACTCGTCGTAGACACGAGAAAGCTTCACATTATCTAAAATCGGTACTCATCGTTATTATAATTATTTTTATATTACTTAAAATCGCCAAAACATACTATGAATGGTGCGAGTGCGACGTACCTATCGGCTAATCAGCGGCGGTCAGTATCGGGCACCGGCTATCGCGCGCGCATAAAGATTCAGCGGATAGCCGCCGTATCTCAGATGATAGCTGAGATAAATGGAAGCGCGCGCAGCCGAAATACGGTCGGGGATTGAACAAAAAGGCGTGTGCGCAGGATGGTCGTATGCGAGGTGAGGCATGCAAAAATAGTTTAAGGGTTTTTGACCAAACTTTCTTCTTGAAAGATCTAGTTTGGTAATCGAGAAGTTTGTAGTAAATAAAATACCAAACAATGAATTTACTTGTTTGTAGCTTTGAGTAAAATTGTGAGCTCCTCAAGAAAGCTGGTGCTCCTTGCTTTGATCTATTACCGCTGCAGGATCTGTCAACAATATTATACACCAAAATCCTGTGCTTTGCTTTCAGCCAGTCCACCCCAGCTTAGCAAGTGCGAAAGGGATAAGTGTACCTAAGTTGGTAACAGTTTAGTGGAACCATTGAGAGTGGAACCATTTCAAATCGAGACGATCCAATTACGTTTGCAAGAAAAAGTTTCGATGTCAGGACCGTGTCACAGCATACATGATGCAGCCAATGTGATTATGTGGGTACTATAAATTATGGTGAATTTCATCAATTAAATTGAACGCGATCAGCACATTGTACTGGAAGTCACGAAAATTTGACACTGACAGTTGTGACAGAACGACATTGACACCAGAGACCAAAGACTAGAATACTTATACCAAAGAGACCATAAACATAGACACTTAGAGCAGCAGCATTCAAGAGAATGCAGCCTTTAAAAAGAAAATACCTTGAAAATATTTCCATGCTCATGTTCCGTCTCTCAGAATACCATCCCGGCGGTGTCCTTAAAGGCTAGTGTGACACTGTTATTTAGTATCGAACCGGTAGCACACGCCTGTCGCTGCGGATATAAATACAAGCTAAATCTGACGACAAACTGCAAGGACCACGGATAAAAATGTTTCGGACAACATTATGTTATCGCCGTTATAGCGTTGTGTGTACGGATTTTTGAGGTCTAATGGCGTCATTATTTTTGTTAGGTGTTGATAGTTAAGACGATGAGATGCTCGATTTGTTTTTGAAACTTCACTTCTTCACAAATGATGCATCTCATCTCATCACTGATCACAGTGATCACATTTTACGACACGTTCTTTGACTTGCTCGTTTATCTAGTGGCCGCAAGCACGACTGCTGATCATGAGGTCCTGGGATCGATTCCCGGGTCGGGCAAAGGGTTATTGGGTTTTTCCAGCAGGAATTTCTCAGTAGCAGTCATGGAGTCTAGATTTGTGCCCGGTTGCTAGCAGTAAGCTCGCCCTTTAACATGGGACTTAATACACAACTGGCTAAATGTGCGAGTACTATAGTACACCTCTGTCTAACCCTTCGTTAATTACAGGCGTCATATAGTATACATTATTTAAAAAAGGAGTCAAGTGTGAAGTACTATCGAGCACACTCCCGCCTGACCACCACTAAGCTAATTTTTGCTTGCACTTACAAAATAGAAACGCTCTCTAGCCCCGCCCCGTTGACTTCGTAAAGAAATAATGAATGAAAAGAAACCGATCGGCCGAGCGCACTGACGACGCACGCCAAACGACAGTTATTGTTATTTTGGGCGCCTAAGTTGACGCTTTCCTAAATAGGCCTAAACTTTAAGGGGGCGTGGCTCGGCGCCTCCGCATGATTTAAGCGTAAAAAAATTTAACTGATCAGACGGAAAAGACCAAGACTGTACTTAGTCTCATAAGTAAGTAACAAAAAGTTCATGTTCATGCTATAACTTAATGGATGACTAGTTACGCCTATTACTTAAGTGAACTATTTAGCCTACAGGGGTTGGCTGATCGTATGATCTATAGCACTACGTAACATGCTAAAGGAAGGTAGCAGCCTTGAAAAGCTGGTCATTGTTGGCAATACCGAAGACAAGATAGCACGAGGCCAGTCGCCAACACGATGTTCTAACCAAGTAAAAGAAGCGACGTCCTCAAGTAAATTTCAGCAGTTGGTGATGGCATCTTCGGACCGGAGTCGATGGAAGCAGAATGTCCGTTTAAAGCAATTTTGACCACGATCCTCAGTAATGAGGGACCGATTTAAGAAGAAGAACAGTGCATTTTATGGCATTTATTGAGCACAAAACATTCTTGTTATTTTGTTCATAATCAGCTTAAAATGTCCCCATTGGTGGGAGAAAGGCCTTGTCTCTGTAGGGAGTGGACTGTTATCCTGCTGTCATGCACAAAGCGGGTTGGTGGGTGTCTCGTGTCTTTAAAATGGTTCTAGGACATGCAAGTTACCTCACAATTTTTGTTTTTATTCGCGACTTTGAGTTGTAAATTAGCACTATCAGTGATAGTAGTAGATGCTGCACTGATGCCTTGTAGTATGACAGTCGTCGGACTGCCAAGTCATAGGTCTCCAATTTGAACCCTAGACACATACATCAAATTTTTCGGACTCATGTGCGTATTGTATAATTATCACTTACTTTGGTGAAGGAAAACATTGTGAGGAAACCAGCATGCTTATGAGATAATTGTCGACGGCATGTACAGTCAAGTCAGCGGCCTATTGGCGGCATAAAAACCCTGACACCAAGTCACCACACGATAAAGAGAAAGAGAGTTGTTTTTAATATAATACTCATAGCTTCCGGTAAGTGAGTCGTCTACTTCACCGCAGCTTACAAACAAATGGACAAAGAGTTTAAAAATACCGTTCTAATTATTTCGAATAAAAAACCTAAAAGTATTGTTGTAATTTCGACTTCCCCAACAAATTAAAGTTAGGTATGTACTTCAAACCGTTCCAGTCGAGTAACCTGACTACATTTTATTGCTGCTTTTATTTTAGCACAAAACTGAACGAAGCTTTAAAGCTCATATTGTACCAGGCAACAAAAACCAGCCATTCAAACCATTTCGGACCTTGCTTGCCGAAAATAGAGTAGCATGTCGCTTGTACAGAGAATCAGAAGGACTTTTAGAGCCCCAACGGTTTACAAATTAAGGACTCTAATGGGGTATTTAAAAAAATGTTTAATTGCAATGCGAAAGAATAGTGTGGAATAACATTTTGTACTTCGAACATATTATTTTAGTGCTTTCATAGAAAGTTGTATTAACGGCGAAATGTTTCTCTTTCTCAACGAATAGACGTTCACTAAATACGATTTGGCCGAATAGTTTCGGTAAAATTAGCAGTGACACCAAACTTTGACAAATGTTTTAGTAAATTGCATGTCAGCGTCCGCGCGCCCGCGCCGGTCCGAAGAGGCCGCCGCGTACTTCGTAACGATTTGTCACACCTACGTATACGCGACGCTTCCTCACCGTCTACGCACAGTCAGTCAACGCCAGATGTGGGGCGAAATATCCCTTTGGAACAACGACAATACGACGCAAGCCAACGTTTCCCAGCGTCGTCGCAGCGTCCGTGCAAAGTTGACCCACCTAACGCTGTAGATGTATCTGCTGCATATATAAGTCATAGAATCCCCTTCTGTCAGCAACTGTCATCATCCTAGCCTTTTCCCAACTATGTTGGGGTCGGCTTCCAGTCTAACCGGATGCAGCTGAATACCAGTATTTTACATGGAGCGACTGCCTATCTGACCTCCACAACCCAATTAGTACCTACTGCATAATACGATAACCCTTGGTAAGACTGGTTGTCAGACTTTCGGGCCACTACCTGTAACGACTGTCAAAGATCTACAAATGACAGCCGGGACCAACGGCTTAACGTGCTTTCTGAGGCACGGAGGAAACTCGGTAAGAGACCATAGACCACAGAGCAACATAGGCGCGGCTTAACGTGAAGATTGACCCAAGCGGCTGTTTTTATTTAGCCACGAGCTCTTTACTGTCAGTAACTCTATTAAAAATACAGAAAATGAAGTTAATGAGGCACATCACCTGGGGTCCCATCGTCTGTCCCCCCAGTCCGTGATCAATGATCGCTGATCGTACAGGAAGGGACAGCGGGAACAAAAAGGTGCCGATCCGATCTATACTTATTTGTAGCGGGAAGCTAACCCGCTCTCTCTCTACCGCCGCTGATTGTTCCTTATCTAGTGCAGGCGACTTTAATTCGAAATAACAAGGGTTACATATGTTTAAGTAGATGTTAATAGGTTGATTTTTTGTTTTTTTTCTGGAGTGGTTTAGATTTTTAGGGATTTTGCTCGTGTTTCTTACATAAATCTAGGAAGTATAAGGCCATACAGTTCCATCACATACTGCGAAGAAGGTGCGAATTAACAAAGTTGAATATGTCACTTTTCAAGTTAAAAAGATCTTGAAGAAAATACATACTCTTTAATCTTATCTTTTCTACCACCCTATTTACTAAAGCTTATGAAACTCACATCCTAAATCCACACTGTCTTAAAAAAAAAGTTTCAAGTTTTTCAAATGCTTCCAGCAGAAACACATTGGCAGTTGTAGCACAAAATCTTACAATAATGTATATGATCATCTAGCACTACGTCAGTAAAAATTGTGATAGCTCGGCTAATATACTTGATGTAAATATAATTTATAGCCTAAAGCACCCACGAATAATGTCGCCTTCTGACAGTAAAAGAGTTTTTAGAATTGGTTTAGTTCCCGAGATTACTCCTACATACCAACTTACAAACACTCAACACTATTACTACAAAAACCATTCCCAATTACTCACAAGCGAACACAAATTAATCACAACCAATAGCACAACACACCTACTTAATCAGCTGCTAAGTATTAATCCCCGATTAAAGCCATTAGCACTGAAATGTGGAATATTTTGTCCAAATAGAGCCCAGCGGGTCAAAGGATAGTGCCTGGCCAATAAATCATGGAATGCTTGGAATAGTCCTCGGCAGTCGTGCCCTGCTAAGTAATTAGCGATAGAACTAATTAAACCTCGGTTTGGTTGGCGAAGGGAAGGTTGCACTGGTTTTAACTGAGATCAAAGATTGTTGTGTGCGGTGCGATTGTATTGAGATTCGTGGGCTGTGTGATCAAATATTGGATTTGTTTTTTTTTTTTGGAGTATTTAATTTAAGGATATGATCTGGTTATTTACCTTTGATGCGTTCCAGTTTTTAATAGAATGGAATCTCTTTTTGGCATGATTTTTCGCCCTTCCATGTTAAATAAACTAAACACTTACGTCGTGTTTTTCATTCTTATTTTAGGTAGAAAATTCGTTTTTTTTTTTATTATCACTGAATTATTTTGTTTCTGTAGAAAAATCTATAAGGTAAGTAGATTTCCCTAATCGTATTTTGGGTTGCAAAGCTAGATTATTTTTCCTTTGTTTATTTGTTATTCCTAAGAACTAAAATTAAGTGTTATGACTGAAGGAAAGCCAAGTAAATTGAATTTGCCTTTCTAATATCTTCCCAAAATTTTCAGATGCAAAATAAATTAAACAACTCTACATTCTACTTCCAACCTCTCTCCCTTCATGATAGGGCTGAAATTAGACTGTAAACAAGAAATTAACTTAGGGGTTAGATAAAACGTTCCATAAAAGGCATACAAATGTCGCAGGAACTGTAATGTCGGTATAAAGTACTGTATCGGACGGTCGAAGTCGAAATGTTAGCGGAACTAACTCGACTTATAGAAACATACTTGCTAGTGCCATACCTACCTTCATTTATAGCTGAGATTAGTCTACAGGTATTTTTATACAATACCTTGTGTTTCTTCTTGTTACCTACCAGCTTTTCTGCAACGATTCCTACACCACGTCTTGTGACCAGGTCCGGTCCGTATTGTTGGGTTTTTTCCATCAGCAGCGTGGTGCTTGAACGCTGCCGGTTGATGGCAATAAGGACGCCCCTTATTACATAGGTTTTAAACATAACTGGCGAAAGGACCTCAGCCTAACACTGGAAATTACATGCGTGAAGTTATTTGTTATGATATTTCATGATTTTAGTTACCTTTTTATGAGTTCTCTATAAATGACTGTTTCATTCTTTCTGACAGAAGGGTTCTACTCAAGTAGAACCCTTCTGTCAGAAATTAAGTGGTTCGATTGAGAATTTGACTCCAACTGAATACATAGACACATTTAATCCGACACAAAGGCACAAAATTACAATTGGAATTTCTATCAACCATCTGTGCACCTCCCATCATCAACTATTCGTGCGCGCCCTTCTCCCACGCAAATACTACCTATACGAACTTTTAAAAAACTAACCTCATTTCCTGTCAAGACCTATGAATCAACTGGCTGCTTACTGCTTACATTTACAAAAAAAAAGTAAAAAGCTATTTATGTATGAAGAGTTCCATATTCAAATCGTGGCGCGATTAGCGTCCAAGATGGCGACGCGGCCGATTTTTGTCCGGTGATACAAAATTTCAATTTCCTGTTTTTGTTATCGCACCTCAGGGATCTAAGTTTGACAAATAAGTTCATTTTGACGAGTCGCCCGGTGACGGAGCTGGTGATTTATCATTTTAAATGATCGTATCCAGTAGCTGCCACACTGGAAATCCGATAAAATGTCGAGTATCACGAACGGACAGTCACTACCTTTTTGTTGTGGGTTAAGCATAAGCTTATTCAGTTAAAAATTGGTCCTTTATATCTACAATGATGTCTTAACAATATTTCTTCCAATGCGAGCTTATCAATCTTCGTCAAGCTGTGACATTTTGGACCATGAATAAAAACTTATGAGTTCCCAAGCAGATCTTAAAAATTTAACGATCACTGAATCCGTCTACCACCATAGCAAACAAAAGATACTTCCACTTTAGTTTCGCCTGTACTTAAATATTATTTACTTTTAAATTGTGTTTTTTCTTTAAAGACGCAATTTGTAGGGTAAAGTCTACCATTACGGCACCAAACACCACGCTTTGCACCTCAACTTTATGCCACTGTAACTTTACGTCTCAAAGCGTCTCAATGACATTACGAAAACCGTCAGGAGCGCGCTCTGACGTGCAACAAGTCATTTCCCTTCGGAGAAGCAACAAAAGCGAGCCACCGACTCCCCAACCACTATTACCGTCATGGGGTTACTTAAAATTCAAATAAAGCGAAAAAGCCGCCTTTACTTGGTCGGGCCGCGTCGAAATAGCGAAATAATTGCGACGTTGGCTCTTAAATCTGTGAGCGCGTCATTTGTTTATTAAGGGTCCGAGCCGCAGGGCCTTTTAGCATAAATACTGTGGCAGCAGTAGACAGTCGACCGCGCCTACATAAACTGAGAAAACAGACCTAAACTAAGTTTATGCGAGTTACAAGTGGACCGACGGCGTTGTCGGAAGCGTTCGCCGAAATGAAGTGGTAGAAGGATGGTGTTTGAGCGTGTTCTGCGTAATTTGCAATTGTTTTAACTCTTACACCTCTTTTCGAAGATACAGTAGTCGACTGGTTTGTAATGAATGACTATGGGTTTCTTTGAAAACGGTAATAAACCACGTGATTAGTTTAGACCTGAAGATTTAGAAATAAAATGCTGAGAAATAAATATTTGCTAATGTCTTGCTTAAAAATATGAAATCACCTTGAATAAATATGTTTAACTTCTGATACTATTTTAAAAGTGAGTGAAGAACAGCGGATTACAGTAAAAGTTAAATCGTAGGGACCTTTTTATTAAATCCGCTCATGAAGATGATTTACAGCACAAAGTAAATGGCATAATTGTTTATCACCATAAAGGAAAATGCTCAGAAACAAAAAGAAATCACTGCCTCGACGCAAGTCGGCGGTACCAGGCGGACATACGCGTAGAGTAGTGGCCGGTGCGGCGCTGTCATCGCGTGCGCGCGCACACATAAATCCGACGACGACATTCTTTGCGGCCACCGCCGCCGCCGATATGCGCTCCTGGTACACACAGCGACGGAACGGAGTTTGCTTTTAAAATTGTTACATTATGGTAGTTTCATACAGGCATCTGTAACAAGGAAAACGTACCATATACAGTAGTTTATCAGGTATCTTGATAATACATATTTACTTTTACGTGGATTCTCATGATTGTAATTCTGAACACCAGCAACGTCGAGTGAATAGTACATGTAGTTTGGTCCTTGAGTCAAAATTATTTAGGTTATAGAAATAATATAATATAATTATATAATGATGATGTAATTCGTTTGATAATAATGACTCAGTTTGTGCTCTCCTTACTTTAATACTATAAGTTCGTCTTAAAATTCAAACGCCTTCAAAGAATCCCACTTACCCTTTGAGCGTCACGATGTTAATATTGAATCGTGTAATAAATTTATATCGTTTAATAATCACCAAATGAGCGGTTGGCGTAATAATATAAATCTGTGGGCCCGCGCAGGTTGCAGTAACAATCAAATTTAATGTGCATCACATAGTGATGCGCGAGGGCACCCACGCTTCGCCCACGGTGCGTACGGTGACCATGCTTATTGAATAGCAATAATGTGAATTTATTAAGATGATGCATACGTGCGAGAGGAGGCAGACAAAAGGGCATCAATAAATAAAGGTTCATACACACGGGTTGGATTTAATTCTTTCGCGAATGTCTCTAATTCAAAACATTTGTCTACATTGGAAATCAGACAATTTAACGAAGCACAAGTTATGCTTTCAACTGAAACGCATATCAAGATTAGGTAAACCATTCTTAACTTAAAAAAAGAACTACTTACTAGCTACGCTCTTTATGGTGAAGAGGAAACCAACATCTATGCAAACACTGCAAGGCGCCTTGCCTTGCAGTGTTTCATCATTCCGAAAGACTGTACCCTGGCTTGTTCTTAATCAGTATGATGAGAAAAAAAATTATCATGCTACACCCCTTGTATGTCAAACATTTTGCTTACCACCAATCGATGTATATCCATCCAAACGGCAGGACTTATCCCGCCACTCACTGTTCGGATACAACCCCTAACATCCCAGGCACGATTTTTCCAACCAATCAATAAAACGATCGGGCAGCGAACGAAACAATCGTAGTTATTTAATATCTTGCAGTTTCGCAATCTATGACCTTACTACGTAAATGAATTAGAAATATGAATGACTAATCATCATCTGTTGAGATACACTGTAAGCTGCATCCAGTGCATCCTCTTGTTTTTTTGCAGTTTTAGGGAAACCTTCTCGGCGTTGACTACTCAAAATAGCTTCGGGCTACGCGGGGTCATGCAACACTGTTGTTTCAACAGCAGCTTTAACAGACAGATCTACTGTGACTGTGACAGAAGGTGTTAGGATATTCCATTCTACTTCTTCTTCTTGCGTTCTTCTCTTCTTCTCGGGGGTGCAAACTTAACTTTTACAATTGCTGCTGTGGATACTTCTCTATAAGTGATCATCACGACTACAAATCGAACGAAGGAGAAATCATTAATTGTCACTTATTGCGGTGAGTACAGTTAATTTACTTTTGCGGTTTTAGCTTAGCTGCTGTACTTTATAATAAACCTTGTCCTTCTTAATACCGTTCCCGACTTCATCCAATACTGGTCCTAAGTCTTTATTTTCTTGTGTAAATTCCCTGGCTTCTGTGCCTCCTATTCCTTACCTCGTAAGTAACGGAAAATACCATTGAGACAAGGCCTTGAAAACTGCACAATGTTTATCGTCTAATATAAGTGGAATAAAAATAGTGCACTCTATTATTTTTTAGTAGTTTCAACAATTCTGTCAATGTTTACTAACCTCGGCTCTTAATACGTCATACGAGTACACACAATCGACTTACTGCAGGTTTCATTCAGAACTTATTGCACATTTCGCGCATTCCAAGCTGTATTTTTTTTTCAAATTGTTTCCGGTGAAGATTGACGTTGATCACACTTACCAAGGAATTACTCCACAAAGATGGATGGCTATGCTATAGGTTGGGTACCACTAGGTACTAAGAACGGTGCTAAGAAGTATGAAATGAAAATCGGTAGATCCGAGAAAAAGTTTTCTCGTGACTGAGAAAACTTCCTTAAATGTATAATTAAAAGTCTACGAAGAAAAGTAGTAGAAAAACTAGAACAGAAGGGAAGAATAACACACAAAACTATTAGGTACAAAGGTAACAAATGACTTGAAATAAGTTAGTTAGAATTCCAACATCAAACCAATTTTGGGCCTCGCTCTTTGTAGGTAGCTCTTTAAACCTGAAATCTTGTAACAACACCTATCTTGCTAGCTTGTAATTTTGTTAACAATAAAGAATATGGTCTGAAAATGTTCCTTATACAGCTTTTGGGCAAGCAGTTTGATGCCTTTATTGCAGGGACAAAGTTAGTTTTCCTATCTCTTTCTTTTTCGTGTAGTTAGTGCCTAACCTGGTGTCAGAGTTTTTGTATGACACCCATGGGCCTCTGTCTTGGCTTTACATGCCGTCGAGAAATATATCTCAGCAGCGCTGGTTTGGTTCCCTGACGATATTTTTCCTTCACTGAGGCAAGCGATGCTTATACAAAATACACATAAATCCGAAAAATCAGAGGTGCATGTCTAGAGTTCGAACTCAGGACTTATGATTTGGCAGTCCGAAGATCACACCACAAGGCTATCACTGCCTTGTCTTCCTTTAATGTAAGAACACAGCAACACTGCTTTTTGGAAGAAATAGTCATCGAAGCGGTACGTCCCAAACAAATTACAAAAGCTACAATACCAATGCTAGATTGGAAAGAATAAATTTTATTATTGTACAGAGATTTAAGCTGTGCCCGAACATCTAACTTCAGCATTTGGTACCAAGTAAAACTCATGAGAAAAGCGTAAAAACTAACAAATAGCATCGTAAGAAAGCTTCGTTCTGAGAACGAACTGAAGTATTTTATGACAAACTGATGTCGGTACAACAATTTAAACATTTGCATGTTGCCGTTTATTTGTTCCTAAATAAATAGGTACTTGGGACTGCAAAGGGTTTTCACAATATTCTATGTTGGTATTTACGTTTTACATCTTGAAGTTTTTGATTTTGTCATCTGACTTACCAAATAAAGTGACAACATAATTACTTATAATATTATACAGTTTTTTAAAAAAAAAACCGCATCAAAGCTTAACGAAAAACGGGGAAACGCAAACGCATATTCTGAAATAGTGTACTGGTTGAAAGTGAAATCAAACAAATCTCAATTTTTTTCTCGTAAAGGAGAATGGGCCTTGGAGTATGAGCGTCTACCCCAAGGTTCAATTGCCATAAGATATAGCTAAATAATTGAAAAGAACATTTTAAGGAGAATCTTCATCGTCAGGCTATAATGTTCCCACTGCTGAAGAGCAGTTTCAATGAGAGTAAGAGGCACGCGAAAACATGTCAGGACCTTTCAATGTGAAGATGGAGCAGGAATACTTTTGACAGGTTGATCTCGTGAATCAGAAACATTTCTATATTTATGTGTGCAATGTACGTAACTCTGATTCTACACAATACCGTTTATTTACATTAAAGCTGATATGTTGTTGATTAAAAATAAAAATAAAATACACAGTATACGTAAGCTAAAACGACGATGGAAAAGTCAAAAATATATAATTGAATTGCTATTCTTCTTCTTCTTAGCATGTCGATGGCAATCTAAATTGAGTCGGCCCAGACATGAGCATATAATTTGATGCTTTCGGTAGCGTCAATTAGTTCATGTAGTGAACAAACAACAGGTGGCCTACCATGACGTCTTAAAGCAGGATCGTTTTAATCTTGTTCCAGTGTGGGAATGAGATGGCGCTAGACATCTTCTATAGCTCCGTCTCTTACCCACACTGGAACAAGACTAAAACGATCCTTTAAGACGTCATGGTAGGCCACCTGGACACGAAAATAAGTGCCCTATCGTTTGTGGAACAGTACCAGATTTACACTCCACACATTGACTGCTTCGTTGGTCTACTGGTAACAAGCGTGACAGCTGAGCATGAGGTTCATGGTTCAGTTCCCGGGTCGGGCAACGTGTTCTTGGGTTTTTCCATCAGGAATTTCTCAGTTAACAGCCACGGAGTCTGGATTTATGCCCGATTCATGGTAATAGACTTGCCCCCTATTACATGGGACTTAAAAAACATAACTGGTGAAATGTAGGTGCACTGTTAAGTACACCTCTGCCTAGCCCTTCGGGGATTGCAGGCGTGATGTTGTGCTATGTATGTGACATTAGTCGCAGAAAAGCTTACGTCAATCCTGTTGTAGGTTTTCGTATCCTGGTGAAGTCCTTGTTTTTTTTTTCGGGTGGGATATCATCAAATGCTCTGGGCGGAGCAGAAGGGAGTGTCAGACTTTTACTGACTAAAACCCGTTCATGTTCTCTCATCTCTTTCGAACAGTCCCGCAACCCTGGATCCTAGTGAAGTCCTGGCTTGACCTTGAAGGCACTTATACCTTTCCGATCGACTCACAGATATTGAACAGACGTGCCGATTACCCAGTAGGGAGAGTTACTCTGGCCCATCGAGCTTTGCTACCCCCTACCTCCCTTTTTGGCAGAGTGCCACCGAATCACTACGCTGTGGTGCTGAATACTTGCACTAGCATAGCGATATTGATCTAAAACTCTACACAGTTAGACTACCATAATCGATATTTATCATCTTATTCAAAAACCCACAAAATTATTTAAAAAATCCCCAAGTTCATCAACCCCCATATAACGTTCATCAACATCGAACCACACACGGCGAAGCGTGAGGGTTGGGACTTGGGATCTACGCTTCGATCGTACAGCGCCATCTCTTGGCAGGGCGGGGCAACTCACGAGAGATGACGTCAACGCCTCAGGCGCGCGCTGATTGAGCGATGAACTTTGCTGAGCCGCGTCGATCATTTCATGTATTATTATTAGCTACAGTTTATACGAAGGATTATCCATTCAGATTTTTGTAGACAGGATGTTGGTTATTAGTTAAAGTAATCGATGTGGGAGGTTAATCAATGATCTAGGTGCGATGTGCAGAATGATGAGGTGAATTTTATTGATATTTGTTGACTATAATAATTTAGATGTACCTACTTACGCTAGTGAGTAGTCAATCGACACTATGGGAATCGTCCTCGGGAAAAACCTGTCTTTTCGATAATCTCGGAGAATATTGAAGAGGTCTTATACTCATGACAGTAAGCAGGGACCAAAACTCTGGTTAGTTACAAGATCAACCCACAATAAGAACTTCCAAAAGGTTATCTTTTACAAGACACACAAGATTACGCCTGTAATCACAGAAAGTTTAAGGAGAGGTGTACGGAGTATTCCCTACAGTAATAGCGAAATCCTGTGTAAAAGAAGGTGAGCCGGCTGACTCCAGACTGCTACTGAAAACTTCCTAACCAAAAACCCAATAACACTTTGCCCGACCAGGGAATCGGATCCAACACCACATGCTCAGCAATTGCGACCACTAGACCAACAAACAACACAATAAAGAAAATTTTCTGAACTACTAAAAAAAATCCTTCACAAGATATCCCTGATCAGTTGATCACCCTGTAGATGGAGGCCGTTACAACATCGTTCGCAAGCACTTATTAATAACGAAGAAAGCTGCACCGAATCTCTTGATCGACAAACAATGGGTGTGCTCGGATACCCGCAAAGCCAAAGCAAATATTATTTATTATAATATTCAGCTTTTACAAAATACATCGAACGTTTAAAAATACGACACGGTAAGAAAGATGGTCGGCGTCTGTTTTAATGTGGGTGGTGACAATTTTACGGAAGTTCGCTTTTTTAATTTTAAGGGGAAGTTGTATGCAGGTGCTAAAAACATTTCATTTTTTTCAGTCGGTAGTTTTCTCCTTTAAAAAGCGGTTCTGAGTCAAATTGCTTGGAAGGACGGTTTTTCTTGTTAGCGTGTCTATGGACTAAGGTAATAGCAATCTAATGATAGAGTTGGCCAGAATTTTGCTACAAGTAGGAATGTCGACTTCAGTAGTGACCATCAGGCTCCTGTATTATGTAAACAACAGGACACATATTAAATAAGTACCTAGACCCATTGATTCTGGAACAACACATAGTTTCTTGCTTGTATGTGTAAAGTACCTATCGGTCACCGATTCACAAGATCCAATACCTATAATTTCAAGCCTTTTAAAATACTGACAGCTTCATCTTTGCTGGATGGAGAACTAAAACAAACACGCCTATCTTAAATCGTAGTAAGAACATCTCAACTTACGTTAAGCGAAGGGATTTATTTATAAAAATCCCTCTTCAATGCCTTATTGAATAATCGACGAGCCATAGATGGGAGATACGGCCTCTCCCGACGCAAATTAATATTTTGCATCAGCGAATTAATATAATTAGCCGTAATTATTATTCAGTTTTGTGCGTTGCTTTATTGCACGAGGTTGATGCATGGGAAAAACGTTTTGTTTGATTTTTTGGGACAGGAAATGTTTTCCGTTGTAAAAAAATTTGAAAGTCAAAAATCAAAATCAAAGCATTTATTTCAAGTAAGCCAAGTTACAGGCACTATAAAATTTACGAAACGAAGTTGAAAATTAAATGAAGCTACAGTCCCAGCAGTAAAGTAGTAGTAGGTTATTAATTTACTTTGATGTTTTTGTTGAAAAATTAAAATCGTAGATGATAATTTCTCATCATCTTTTATTTTTGTAGACTTGGCCGCGTCGTTGCACTCCTATGGTGAAACCAGATTAAACTTTTCCATTTAAACTTCTCCCATACCTAGCCTGGCAAGTAATACAGGATTTGGATCTGCAAACTTTTATCACGCAATGAAAAATAAAACTGCCATTCACAAGCACATAATGTACTCTGTGCAGTGTGCACAAACACAAGGCACACTGCTGGCTGTAGACTAGCAAAACAGCGCCATCTGTGAACACAGCATATTAACCGAACTGTAAAACAGAAACGTTCCATTTCTGGGGGAAAGGAATTAAAAAACACCTTCCGAAATCTAATTTCACAATTAATTGAATACTATGGTAAATGACTTTAAAAATACAAATACCAATAACATTACAAATGAAAAGAAAATTGCCCTAATCATACCAATTAAAAATCACACGTTTCATTGACACGTCCTGTAACGGAACGACATCCTTATGTCAACGCAAACAAAACTATGTCAAAATTAATTCTAAATTTCGTGTAAAAACAACAACAAAATCACACAACAATTTATGTGCAGCAATCCATGTGCTCCTTTAATTTGTTTATATAATAAAGAAACGTCGTGATGGCTGAAAAGTAAGTTTTTTCACTTAATTACGCTATCACAAAATCCATGTCAACATTCTATGGTTATCGAAGAAAGAGCTTAGCGGATAATAAATGCGTTGTTTTGGTGGAAAAACGATTACACGGTTACATTTTCAAATCAGTAATAACATTTGCGAAATGAGAATCATGTTTTGAAAGGTCACAGGGTTCAATGAGAAGTATTCATTGCTTCCTATCGCTCGTTTTGACAATGTACGAGCGAATTAGCCGAATCGAGTAATGTCAGGCAAATAACAGTAACAACCGAATCGTTTTGGTGTTAACTAGATGCTGACATAATTCTTTTTGTGAGGAACTTTATGAACCTGTCTATGATTGATTTGGCCAGGCAAGTCATTTTTATGTTTTAATGCTCATTTTCTTAAGATGGAGAGTTTTGAGGCTGATAAAAAAATCTTCTATTGCTTTTCTTCTATTTTTCTACATTAAAGATCATTTGTGACCTCCTTTGAAAAAAAAACACTCCTAATTTCAATTTCATAGTCATACCAATCAAGTCAAATGTATAAATAATGGATGAACATTACATAAGACTATATTATTGCTAATCTGTTAAGATTTTTCTCCTTTTGGTTCTTATTTTGCCAAGGTATGTTACTGGAGCTACATTATGCTCAAAGTATGCGGAACATCTTTTACCTTAGTCAAGGCACAGCATCATTTCGAAGCTTGACTATTGCTTGTTGTTTGTTAAGCTATGTTGCAAGTAAACTAGATATAATACTCTTAATTACCATAGGCTTCAAACACATCAACACATTTTTTAACTATTGTGGTATTATATTCCCACTGCTGGGACACAAGTCTTCTTTAGTAAGATAGTTAGACTCACTACCCATGCAGGCCTCATGCAAGATAGTGTTTTATTAGTCTATGATCTATGTTAGGGCTTCGGTTTCTGGTCTTAGTCCTTAAAGTGGACCATTGTACAGTACATGGTTTTAGTAGTATAAAAACAACACAAACATTCATTATGTTTACCATATTTAAAAGCTCTCTTTTCTTCTCTAATCATAGACAATAAGCATTTTTATAAAAATACTAACATTCTCCTTATTATTCATAAAGGTCTAGTGATTCCAGTCCCAGTGAGACAGCCAGTACTCCGAGACATGATGACAAGCAGGCCGGCAACTGGTGGGACACTTGGATATCTTCAGCTAAGACCAAGGTAAGTGCTCTATAGTACAATTTATTTGTCTAATAAGTATACCAACAACAAAATGAATAGAACATGACCTTAAAACAGTATTTAAGTATTACTATTATCTATGGGGTGTACCTCCCCACCAATGCGAAAATGCTTACCATGTATCCAGTATGTATATCATTCGGAGTCCCCCTACATAGAAATTTTTCATTGGTAATTTAAAAAAAGATCTGCCATTGCATAAATTTTGATTGTGTAGGTATAGGTGAGACGATAAAAAAAATCTAATTAGTCCGTCATTTAGATTATCAAAAAATAATTGACCCGTGTTTTTTCTTTTGTTACGTAAACGAACGAATTGTCGAAGACATGACGCTTTTAAAATTCTCAATACATCACGCCTAGGTATAATTTTTAGCTAGTTCTGACGTCTCGAGCCCCCACTCCCTAGTTTGGATGCGTTTTATCTTTGTCAATATTCATTCATTTACAAAAACAAAAAATACGTGTCCATTAATTTCCAATACTCTTAACTGACGGACTAAATAGATTTGCAATTGTTTGATACTGTCGTCATGCCTGTTTTGTAGGAAGCAGCCTTTTTATAAAATTACAGATGAAAGTAAGTGTTAGTGCGTTGGTTGCCCTACCAACCTGTAAATACTTCTAATATGCATGTCCGGAAAAATTGCCGCTGGTGACTGAAAAGCTGTGTGGTAATTGATTATCGTGCTATGGTAATGTGATGCGGAGGAATCAGGAAAATGTTGAGTATGAATGTATATGGGTATAAGAGTAGAGGAAGACCAAAGAAGCGATGGATGGACTGTGTGAAGGATGATATGGCTAGAGAGGAGGTGACTTGAGATGATAAGTAATAGAAAACTATGGAAGTAGAAGACATGCTACCCTAAAAAAATTGGCAGGAGAATTACGATGCATGTCAAAACAAACTCTCATAGTCATCTGCCTAGCCTTTTCCCAACTACGTTGGGGTTGGCTTCCAGTTTTACCAGATGCAGCTGAATACCAGTATTTTACATGGAGCGACTGCCTATCTGACCTCCACAACACAGTTAGTACCGGGTAATACGATACCCCTTGGTAAGACTGGTTGTCAGACTTTTTGGGCCTCTGACTACCTAACGACTGTCAAAGATCTACAAATGACAGCCGGGACCAACGGCTTAACGTGCTTTCCGAGGCGCGGAGGAAACTCGGTATGTAATGGGTGGTCACCCATCCACAGACCAACCTGGGCAAGCACGGCTTAACCTAACGATCGCTGTTATTATTTAGCCACAAGCTCCTCCAGGACAAACTCTCATTTTATCTTAATTCTATTAATGTTTTACTCATGTTTTGTCGCAAGAGATGTGTGAGTCAAAAGTTTGTAGTTGACAATACTGCTCTTGAAATTAGGAATAGTTTACAGCAAGAACTTGTAGTCTAACATAAAATAAAAAATATTTTTCAAATTGATTGTCATAATACAACTTCATACTTTGTAACTTCATAATTTTATTATTATTTATTTATCAAATAATTATATTATTAAATTTTTGCAAAGGCAAGCAGTATTTTATTTGTTAAAACAAAACATTTATAAAATGAAAAACATATTTTTCTTACATACTCTTCTAATGAAAATCATGCAATCATAATAAACATTACTCATATAAATTTTATACCATTCCTTTGTGTTTTTATAGGAAGTAAACATTGCCTTGTGTAAGTTTATTTACCTCAGAATAAAGGTACAAATTGCGTTTTTATTCATATCAATGAATTGTTAGATTTCAACAGGATTTTTTGTTTAAAAAAAGGCGTCCCCCAACCAGTGCTGACTCTCTTTGAGGCGCGCGTGGAACACGAACGCGCCGTCGGCCTGTCGTCATGAGACGGACGGACGGCGAGCTAGCCCATAGCCCACCGTCCACAGGCCCGCGCCTACGGTGGCCGGGGGCCACGTGGTGGCCCCCCACGCCCGGGGCGTCTCCCGCGGCGGCCGGGACGCTGTGAGGTTTTCTGCCTCTCACGTTCCGCCACCTCCTTCTCTAGCATTACTGCTTCGCAGAAGGAGGTGACGGCGTCCCATTCCGTCTCGCTCCGGACCATGGCTTGCACCAGGGCCGGTCGCCGCCGCCAATCGCCGCTTCGAGGACACGGGGGCACAACTCCACCGTGTGCTCCACCGTGTCCTCTGGTCGATCCTCGCAGTGGAAACACCCGGGCGTTTCCTCCCGCCCGATTCGGTGCAGGAACCTCCCGAAAACACCGTGTACATTTTTATTTTTTGTCAATCTGGGACAGAAATAATATTTGTCGATTTCAGAAGAAGTATCTTTTAAGATAAAACCTTACTAATTCATGTAAATAAATACAGTCAAATTAACAAACAATATTTAGTTAAGTGACAAAAAAATAATATTTATTTGCACCTAGATGTGTTACTGACAACAGGAAATAAGTTTTATCTTACCAATAAAAAATAAAGGGATAAAAAAAAGGGAAATAAAAAATAATATTGGTCACATTGACAACTCAGAGGGGGTGTCATTGTCTTCCTGATTCATGATTGCTGTTTGCAGCGATAAATATCTTTATTAGTTTTTCTAATAATGCATAAACTATTGCCTTGTCACTTCATAGGCAATAAAATGACAAGGACAGATATAAACACCATGTTGAAAGTAAAACACTAAATGTTAAAACCGCGCTAAGTGGCTTTTTGTCGTATCTATTTTGACCATTCATATCGGTCATTGAAAGGTCCTTGATCAATACAGGATGTGTACTGATATGTTAATCATTCAATTGAACCTTAAAAGGACAAACGATAGTGGCGCCATCTTCTAAAATATTCGTCTAATATAAAACCTTCCAGTTACTGTTTATCATGATGAAGAAAATGAGGATTTAGGGTGCTTCATGCAATTTGATGATGGTAGGTATTTATTTGTCCATGAAACAGCTGTTTATTGGCTAGCGATATTTCAGACTTATGTGGTAAATATTCAGGCCTTCATAATATAAAGCCTTTTGTGGTGACAAGCAGTAACCATAACATTTCAAAACTATAATTGTGATTAGCATTGGATCTTCCCATATGCATTGGAACGTACAGTCGCCAGCACATCAACTTACCACAAACTGCCAAACACCACAATTGATAGTAAACCATAAAAGGTTAGTGTTTATGTTCAAAATCGAATGGGGATGGCAACTGTGAAACTAATGGCGCTAGCATAGTTTGTTCCAAGCATCGTCATTGGTAGAAAATCTGGTAATGTCATTTTTTATTTCAAAATGGCTTGACCTCATTGGCCAGATTGGAACCAAACTATGCTAGCACCATCTGCTTTCAGCTTTCACCGGCCAACCCCATTAGAAAATTTGACAGCTTGTAGCAACTTGATTTGCTGGTGACTGTACTTCATACTTCACATAATTGCATGAAAAAAAATGCATGAAACCTCTTTAGTGCGACTTATTCGCCATGACTAACTGTCGCGTATCTAATCGGGCGTCGTTCGACCGTTTAGCGAATAAACTGTTTATACTGCTACGCCATGTCGGCCATGTACAATATTTTACCCACATAAAGATTGCGTCCAAATGCAAAGCGTTGCGAATAGAAATTGTTCTGAAAATCTGCATTGCAGCGGAATAAATGTCAGCTGGTGTCATAAAATATTACATCCTGTATTGCTTAAAATCTTTGAGTCAAAGGTGTACAGGTAGATTGATTTCAAGGAATACAAGTGTAATGAAATACAAAGCTGGTTAAAATATTCAGTTTTTTTTTTTTTTTCATTTAATTACCTATGCATTAAAAACACTAACATTGTTTGTAATTAAATTATCAAATAGATAAGTCGTCTTATTCAACTGCCGGGTTCAGTTGTTGCAGACTATTCATAACTTAGCATTCGTTTACCGTTAGCATTGTTCTCCAGCCCTTACCCTGACGTTGATGTATTTGGGAATGGCGCTGATGTTCTTCTTCCATACTACTCTATTGCTCGTGATACCCTCTTGCAGCCCCCTTACCGCCCAGTCCACTGTCCATCCATTTCAGTTCCACAGTCCATCCGTCGTTTCTTTGGTCTTCCCCCATTTTTTTTTTTTTTTTTTGGATGGGAAATCATCAAATGCCTTCTCCCGCTCTGGGCGGAGCAGGAGGGAGTGTCAGAATTTTACTGACTAAAACCCATCCATGTTCCTTCATCGCCCTTTGTGTTCCGGGGTCACGGTATCTCTTTCGAACAGTCCCGCAACCCCGACAGTCCCGCAACCCCGGTATACCCCCACTCTTATGACCATCTAAATTTACTCGTACTCCAAACTTTTCTCACGTTATAGCATTAGTTACATGTTTTCTAAAACTTAGGCTCATTTTTCTAAAGAACTCCACCAAAGAACTACCTCGAAATTAGTCGCGAAATTTTTCCAAGTATTTTTTTCATAGTGCCCCTAAGACGACACTCTGACCTTAATTTATGCTGATATACCTATATCAGCATACATTAAGGTCAGAGTGTCGTGTCGAAATTCGGCTGAAAATTACCGTCGTATGTAGGTACTATACGACGGTAATTTTCAGCCGAATTTTACGGGCAACGCGGTGGTTCGGCAACTACCTACAATACCTACATAGAGCTACCTACTCAAAATTCAGTTTTTACTGTTATGCTCATATAACCAATATATTACTGAAATATAGCATAAAACGACTAGCGGGGTCACTGACATCGATGAAACTATTTTATACTGAGTCACTTTAGATCAAACATGCATATCTAGTACTGTGTTGCTAATTTACTTACAACCAATATGTGAAAATAAACTCTATCTCCATGCGTATAAGATTTAATTTAGGTTGTTGGGTAGTAAAAAGAAAAAAGTTCGTATTTTAATGCCGCGTGGCGTAAACAAAGACGGCATTGATGATAAAAAACAAAAACTTGTAATCCTTGGACCGTCAAATGCATTTTAGATTTGACTACATTCGGTTTTCTGATGAGGACGATTTCTAATTGCACTTATCATAGTGAACGAACGAACGTTACTTTCCATACCGACTAGAATTTAATTGTCTCCTTTTAAATTGTATTTTCAAAGTATCACCGAAACACTGTCCCTTGCGCTGCCTACGCCAATTAATTTAGGTCAGTCACAGTAAAATTATTAGCAGTAGGTTGGCTTCAAAGAAACAACCGAAACGCTAGCGTAATTCACCGAGCGACCCTTCCACCGCCCGTAAGGATACTTCAAGGTGCGAACAGTGAACAGACAGAGTCGCGCGCGTCATTTTCTTAACGATAAACCACACAGTATGCCCGATAGCAGCAACCTTAGCCCTGATCGACAGTAGGCATTGAATTCAAGGACATGTCCGAGTCACACTACTGCTTATCTTTTTACTGTGGGTCAGTCCTAAACGTATTTTTCTTCCACATTCGCACGTAATAAAAGCCGCATGTCATGTATTTCATCATAACAGTATAGTACACACGGCTATACATTTCCAGTATGACAATATGGTCTCGCTTTGTATAAATATATTTCCCGTACTATGAGCGATCCGCATAAACTGGTTTTGTATAGCTTGATTGGTTTTCGTGCTTACGTTCACACTTGTGGCTTGTCATCATTGTCAATATACATATCATCCTAAGGCCCAGCGCACACGGCTGGAGGCACCTTGTTATACGGTCGCGCGCATGCACTTGTAGTAGCTTGAGGGCGCTCCGAGTATCGCGTGCGAATTTATTCTTATATTGACCGTATATCAAGGTAGCTAAGGTTTATATTAAATTGTTGTCTTCAAATGTGCTCCGCTGCGCCTCCAGCGGTGTGCGCTGGGCCTAAGAAAATGCGCTCCGCCGCGCCTGGAGCGGTGTGCGGTGGGCCATAAGGTTGCCACTAACAAGGTGTATAAAAAAGTACAATGACTTTTACCATCGTTATTGTAAGGTTTTTTCAGTAGCAGCCACGAAGTTTTTATTCAAGCTCGGTTGATGGCAATAGGCTCGCCCCCTATTCACATGGGACTTAAACATAACTGGCGGATGCTGGTTGTACTATTAGGTACACTTCTGCCGAACCCTTCGAGGATTACAGGCGTGATGTTATGTTATGTTGACACTAGCTATTCAAATCTTTGTGTAAACAAACACAATAAGTACTCGTATATTTTAACACAAGCCTAAAAATATCTATCGTCAACGATAAATTATAAAGGTCAGCGTGTTTTAAACATAATTATGCAAACTGTAATGATATTCATTTAATGCATTGCTACCTTGAGAACCAGTTTGAAAGCATTAATTACCAAATACTATTTTAAAATCGATGTTCGATAAACTTAAATTGGGTATTGTTCAACCTATTTAAAGATTGGTGGTTGCTACCCAACTAGCAAAATTTTCACTTACAAGTGTCCCAAGACCTATATTTTATTACTCTTTTAGCATACTTACAAACAACTGTAAGTGTCGATTTAGGCGCACTTTATAAGAGAATTCTCGCTTAGAGTCAACTTATAACGCTCTTATTGAAGATTACTTTACACTTACAATAATCTTGTTACTGCTGTTGTAATACCAAAATAACTTATAATGTTCTCTGGAAGCTCAATAAAGAAGTATTTATCACAACGGCCAAAAGAGTGTGCACGAGAGCTGCTGGAAAAAATAAAATAAAAGAAAGTATAATTGTGAACTCCTGTATTATTTGTATTACTAGTATTTTTATTTCTTGTAATCATTTAGTTCATTTGCTTGATAGTTATGTGTCTATGAACTTAAATAACTTGCGGTGTACATTTCTTCGAATGTTTTGTGGAGTAAAGTGAAATATTTTCACAGGCCCACTTGGTTATGTATTTAGAAAATTAGTAAAAAATATTAATTAATTGTAAAAATAAAAACTGACGCCATTAGAGATTGATAAGACCAAATACTCTTCTCTAAGATAAGCTTAATACTAAAATGTCTTATTTCACACTACCTAAGTTAATTTTAAACCTTTTGGTCTTATTGAGCACTTACATAAGGTAGCTACTTGCAGCCATTTAATAAATTTAGGGTTCCTTTGTAAACCATGGCATTCAAATTCCATTTTGTGGTAGGTATAATGTTAGGTGAGCCAAAACATGCATAAGTAAAGCACTCTTTAAAACGCACTCGCATAATAGTACATATAAAGTGCGTTTTAAAATATTTTTATTAATTCTTTTAGGGTTCCGTACAAAGAATCTACTGGACCAAATCAGGTGAAATTTGGTAGGATGGTTTAATCCTATGACCCAAACACAGATGTGCAAAGTAAATAATTTTTTTTTTATTTACTAATAATATTTTAAAATAAGGGTCATTTTCGGCAAACAATTTTGAAATTTTAAAAAAAATTGCTAACCTTGCTCTGTCATAATATATTAAATGAAAGGGCTCGTTATGAGGATCTCAAATATAGTTTTGTTAATAATTTAAAATAAATAGTTTTGATTTTATTCATAAAGAAAGACGAAAATTAACCATTCCTGATCATTTCATCATCATCATCATTCTGATGACATTCCCTGATTTCCGAAAAAATTTTGGGCTCGAAGTATCGAGCCCAAAATTTTGAAAAAAATACAAAATACAAAACTGCTTGTAGATTACAGGCAAACCTATAAGAATTCTATCAAAACATGCCATAATTGAATAAAAACATTTATTGGTATTGTACGGAACCCTCTCCACGCGAGTTCAACTCGCACTTGGCCGATTTTATTTATAGTGGTTATTGACCCCCGGCCGTGACATTTCTAATAAAGTGTTCACAAGTCTTTTAAAAGTCAAAATATTCTGATAGAGCTCTACCAGTATTCGTCTTCTCTTTAATTTGACTCAGAGAAGACAATTCACACTTACAATTTGTTGGTTGTTATAGTAGTTTTATGCAAAAGTTTATTAAGGTCATCAGTGTTATAAAACACTCAATGCAGACTCTACTAAGAAATACTGTACTTTTAAGATGCTTTTTTAAGTGCAAATAATATTCAAGAGCAACTGCTCTTTAAAAATGCTCTTCGTCTTACAACGATTCTTTATACACATCTATAAGAACACGTACTAAGTGTTTTATTCTTTTAGTACAAAACGCCTTAAATCATGCTTTTATAAGATGTACTGTCATAGTCTAGACACATGTAAGTCTGCTGTAACACCTTAGTTCTTAAATCAGCATATCCGCAAGACAAAATTGCTAGTTGGGTAATATTTAGAAATATGTGTCGGGATAACCCTAGCTAGGAGCTATATTTGGGCGCAAGATACACAAGGTTTTATGAGATCATCATCATCATCATCAGCCTATTAATGTTCCCACTGCTGGGATACAGGCCTCCTGTCTATGAGAGGGAATGGGCTATAATACACCACGCGGGCCCAGTGCGGGTTGGTAGATGTCACATGTCTTCGATGTTCTCCTTCACCGTTTTTTTTTATGAGATATGAAAAAGATAATAATCGTCTGATTCTCTAATTAAAAATTACGTCTCGTTAAGGTCCCATTAAGTGATGGGATCTCAAAACATTTACCGCCAATAAAGTTTTGACAAAGGGGTATAACTTAATCTTACCTACTATTACTGAATAGGTATCCCTTGAACCCAAAAGGATTAGGGTCATCTAAAACCAAGTGCCCAAATAGCATAAGGATATCAATTATGTAAAAAATACTACGAAATCTTTTCCATAAAGCCTTTGAACTCTGACCAAAATATTTTAATCCTGTTTCTATGAATGTTACGAAAAAGAGAGCCTATTTGTTGCTTTTACATGTTTATTAAAACTTGTATAAGCCACTGCTTACAAATCAGTAAAATAAATCAAACCCTTGTGTCAACCTATGTGAAATTAATGTTTTCTTGTGTGGTGTACATAAAAAAGAAAATATTCTATTCTACCATCTATCAGCTACCAGGTCAGGTTGTCCGCGGTAGGCCTCCTCTATTTCGCTCCACTTATTCCTGTCGCAAGCAATTCTTCGCCAACCTTTTCGAAGATCATCCCTCCACCTTTTCTCCTGACTTCCTCTACGTCCTTTTCTATTTCTTGAGTACTATTCTGTGACTGTTTTGGTCCATTTTCGGCTGATAATACTCTCAGGCAAGACTTATCTAGTTCCATTTTCGTCGAAGCAAAGATTCGCTATACTTAACTTACATACATTATAATAATCTATGTAGGCCAGAGTTGTAAACAATATGAATTATCTGTAACATTGCTTAATTTTGTGATAATTTATCTTTTAGATTAAACTTTACTTAACTTGAAGTATTAGCTGGTGTAGAATAGATAAAAACTTTTGTCAATTGCGAACTTCATATTTTGTCAATGCAATGAAAAAACGACTATTTTTCGGAAAATATCTATAGACAAAACAATTTTCTGTTATCTCTTAGATAACAAATTGTTGTAAGCTATAATAAATAAATATCGCTGGACATTGCACACAGCGCCATCTAGTGCCACACTAAGCAAAGAGGCTTGATAAAAAAATTAAAAATATCAATTCATTCACTATTGAGTTTTTATCAATTTTTTTTTATCAATATTGATATACATAGACGATTTTAGCTGAATACAGAATATGACACCTTCTGCTCAGGTAGATACAGTTTAGGTTTCCTTATTTCGATTTTCCATCATCACAGATCGTCATCATCACTAGGTTGTTTTATTTTTCACGGATTCATACAAGCAATAACACGTATAAGCATGAGACCAGTCTCTCTTCAGTATTCTTATTCTTTATTGCACACAAAAAAAAACAAATGGCGAGCTTATGCTCGCCATTTGTTTTTTGTTTGCTGTAAGAAAACCCAATTCTGAGTTAACTCAGAATTGGGTTTTCTTACAGCAAACCTAATTTTGATAGCGAGATTTTCAGAAGAAGATACACATACCAATGTGCAATAACATTATATGCAAGCTGTTACTTAAATTAATTAATTTTACAAACTATACTACAAACATACAATATAAGATACGTCATACATACAGTATATACATACATACCTATAAAATCCTATATATATAAACAAACATTCATACATATTGATCATGTTGACAGGAAATGTTCCCTTATTCCTTTTTTGAACACCTCTAACGAAGGGCTATCCCAAGGAGTGTGGAAGTGTATTCCAAAGGCGCACAGCACGAACAGTAGAAGATCCATCATACCGACTTGAGGAGTGGGGAGGGAAACGGAGGAGAAGAGATGATGATAAGCGACAAGGCTTACCTCTAGGAACGAGATACTCAAAGCGTTCCCGAAGATACGAAGGAGCTTTAGAATTGTGATGCTTTAGAATTGTGAATTGTGTAGATACTGACACAAATGAACTGTGCTTAAAGTACATATTACTGAATATGTACTTTAAGCACAGTTCAGAATCATCATCATTTAAATCAAAACTCGTTCACTCCTAGGCCTATTACGTATCTTTCTGATATCCAGTGACTATCAAGCTTCGGTTGTATACCGAACTTTGATGACAACCGAGAATGTCATAATATTGGTATTATATATCGCACTCAGTGGATATCACTTTACGGTGACTCAAACTCAGTTGTCATCAATTTTATTTGTTGTTCACTATGCATACATAATCTAAATAATATAAGTATCGATACGAAAGCTTCTGTCAAAATGAGTTACGGTGACTATCAGCCACGATGACAACCAATGACGTCATATTTATCGCGACTGGTCATACATAATACGAAACTAACCTTTTGACAGTTAATTGATGGACACTGAGCCCAGTTACTATCATTTCGAGCTGTCAACAGAGATACGTAATAGCCCTACTGGACACAAGCTTCCCCTAAGCGTCAAACCTGTGCCACTATCACCTAGTGGTTTCCCGTGACCTTCACCAGGTCAACGGTCCACATTCGTCCATGGCTTCAGTATACCGAACCCTTTTTCAAAACATGTTTTTTGTTGTTTCTAGTCAGCAGAGGTGTATACTATGGTGAAGAAGGACCTCGACGAGATAGGCACCGCGGTGAAGAGCGAGGCCAGCCATGTGTTCAGTACCACGTCCACTGTCATCGGGAAGACCTTCAAGGTATACACTTTTCCATATTTATATGTAGTTGACTTTAATGGAATTCCCTTAAATCAAGTAGGTACCTATTGCATACAATGCTGGACATAGGCCTCTCCCATGTTGCACCACATCAATAGCTAATCCCTTGCCGTGACACGAGAACATCAAAAAATTACTCAAATTAATCTGTTGATCAGCAATTTTTGAAGGACATTTTTTTGTTTAAAACGTTTCCCCACACTAGGAATTTCTCCTGTATCGTGGGTGCCTTTACAAACATTTAAACTCACAAACACAAACAGCCAGACCCAAAACAACTTCCTTTAGGTCATACAAATATTTGTTCCGTGCGGGGATCGAACCCGCGACATGCAGCGCAGCACCCAATCGCTCAGCCACTGCGCCAACCGTGCCGTGTAAATTACAATTACAAAATAACATAAGATACTCCCCAAAAAGCCCGCCATTCGTCACTTTCTAATGTTTTAGCTGGGGAAAAGAACTGGCGCAACAAACTTCCCAGCAACACGTATTTCTGTTGGTTACCACAAGCTAAATACATTACTATTTCAAATACAACTTTCTTCATCAAATAATTTCCATTATCTGCATTGTATCTAAGTATTTTAGTTAAGTCTAATTCTAAGCTAGAACTTTGACCCCCAATATCTCCGTAACTAGAAGGTATGTCCCAGAACAACAAAAAAAAAAAAAAACGGGGAGAAGTGCCTTTCGGCTTCGTTAAGGGTATTCTTACATCTATTATAGATTTATTTTATTTTAAAACTTTTACTGACCTAATTAAATTATCCAATTGTGATGGCCTGAAACACAGGTTTAAAAAAACCTAGATCATGCAGGTCGCTACCTAACATTTGCATTCGACATTTTCGTTACTTGCAAATGTTATATTATATATTGTAGTTATAGTTTACTTTTATGCACTAATTATACAATACTTTAAGAAATAACACTGCTGCACCTTCTCTAAGGTCGGAACATTTACAATATGACCTTTAAATTTGACTGAAATTTTGTGGTTCCACAAGTGAATCATTATTTTGGCCATAACTCCTGATGAGTTCCTTTATTCCTTTGTTTTGTTAATCATAATACAGATTAATGTCAATTTTTTTCACAGTTGGATGTACCAGAATCCCCAGCAAATGTAATGAAAAAGAGCCTTAGCAGTTTCATTGGTAAGATTCTTTGTTAAAACTGTTATGTTTAGTCTGCTCTGCTTCAAGACTTTTTTTCTTTAGACTTCGAGCCGATGGAATAAGTACCGTATTAAATGGTCCAGTATCCGGCCATATTAAACACAGCAGATTTTAGAAAAGCCTAAAATCAAGTGGCCTGCACTTTTGAGGCCAAAACTGCAGGTTTCGGGACACTTCGGTCACTCCAACTGAACTAAACCTACAGACGTTTTTTAACATCATAACATCACGCCTGTAATCCCCGAAGGGAAGGACAGAGGTGTACCTAATAGTACACCCACATTTCGCTAATTATGTTTATAGGGAGTGAGCCTATTGCCATCAACCGGGCACAAATCTAGACTCCGTGGCTACTACTGAGAAATTCCAAATGGAAAAACCTAATAACGATCTGCCCGACTCGGGAATCGAACCCAGGACCTCAGTCGCGATTACGACCACTAAACTAACGAGTTAGTCCTTGTTTACATTCTTGACTTGTATTTTAAGTGAGCACGGATGTGTCAATTATTTGTTCCAAATAATTATAATCGCTCTATAAAACATAAATTTGTGCCATTTAGCTGTTTAACTGTAGCTCGATCCAATTCCCCTATACCACGTATGCTTACGATGCTCAACGCGCTCATGGAGACCAACCCTGGATTGGACTTGTTTGCTGATGAATTGAAGACGATATTGTTAGAATGTTTGTGGTTCTGTGACAAGACCGAGTACTCGTAAAAGGATTATTTAATTTAGTGTTAATGGTTTATTCTGTACTAAATAAATAAATAAATTTGTAATCATTCTTTTCTAGTATTCATATTTTTTAAAGAACTTCGTGTTCAAATAGGTTTATTTTCAATTTAATAATATATTTCGTGTAGTGTTATCAGCATTTTTATTTAATAACCCTAGAGTTTTGTTTAATTAAAAAAAAATAATAATAATGTAATGAATTTGTACGGAAATGAATAAAGGAAATAATAAATATTACATTGATGTTAACCTTCAGGTCAAGTGAGCACAGTTCTGAACCCGGAGCCGGATGACGAAGACGACACAGAAGTCATCCTGTCTTCGGGAGACACTACTATGCTGTCTACTTATAAGGTAATATAATTCGTCTTACAAACAACATACGAAAGAGTCTTCGTGGCTTACTTACTGACCCCTAAAAGGATCGAGGATCATCTTGGCAAACGAAGATCTTGCAGCCCCTTGTACGATGATGAGGTTCAATAAAAAATCACGTATTGTATGTTATAACCCAGTACTAGCTGGGTTGTGGAGGTCAGGTAAGCAGTCACTCCATGTAAAATACTGGTATGCAGCTGCATCCTTATGAAATCCGATTAGCCGACCCCAACATACGGAATAAATAGACTAGGCAGATAATAATGTCCTATACAGGGTGTAAACAGACTGATCACGAAGCCGTCAACCACATAAAACTAAGTAAGTTTACGCAAAAAAATATTGCTAGGTTTTTTTTTTTGGGTGAAAAATCATGTTTTGTGGTACAACTCAATGTAACGCATTCAAAACATTGTGCTGATGGATAGATTTAATAGTACAGGGGTTGTGGAAGTGTTTATAGTAAAAAACTTACATTAACACATGTATTTAAAAAAAAACTTGTCATAAAGTTGGAACTTTGACCCCCAATATCTCCGTAACTACAGTTTTGCCGCTGAGAGAATGCGTTGCTGACGTCTGTCAGTTGGTCATGACTAGTGATGGGCATTAGGTAACACTATTACAATTGTAAAAGATATAGTTTTTAACTGACCCATAACAAAAATAACTTTAATACTTGTATCACATAATAATACTCCAACGTGTATTATTATGTGACTATCAATCAAAGTATCAATTCTGATATCTCGGTGAAAGTTTTCGAATATTAAATTTTTAGTTTTTTCGACGACCTTTACCCAGTCATCTTTTGTGAGTTTCCCGTAGCTTTCTTTTAATAAGCTCATCATCTTTTTCGTGCCGAATGTTGGAGAAGTATTGTGCCGGCGTAACCTTTGACTTTTAGTCCAATTTAGCGCTGATGTCTGTAGTTATTACAAGCAGGAACAGCCAGTTAAACGAAAGCCGGACACAAGAAAAACAGAACGAGATCGAGGTACTTACTGGAGAACTGCAAAGCTATTCACAAACGCTTCCATTCGATTTCGATTCCACATGTCGTATGTCTGTCTTTTTTTGGCATTACGAAAGCGAGCCAGATAGACATACGACTTGTCGATTCGAAATCGAATCGAAGCGTTTGTGAATAGCTATGCTGGAGAGCGTAATCTATGCGCACGAAACGACAAGAACAGACGACTGTTTTTTTGTTTTACAAAATGGCGGCCCTTCACGTCATTTGTCAATATTTGGGGTTGCCATTTGTTACCAGAAATATAAAAGTAGCAGCTAGGTACTCATATTCCGCATTGCCGCTATTTTCGGTTTGGACGAAGCCTATTAAAGTATTATTCATGCATTCTATAATTATTAAAGAAAAACGTATTATTATATAGTTTAACGACAGATAACGTTTCAACTGCCTAGTTATTTTTGGCACATCACTACAAAAATAAACATTTGACGTAACCTTTGAACAACGCAGGATAAATTAAAAAATATATTGTTTTCTTATTTATTAAACATAAATTAAGCGCGAAATTATAACATTTATTATAACTTGATTTAATGATATCGTTTTTAATAATATTATTTCTTAATACGGCAAAAAAACGATAGTAAATATGTTTATCATAAATTCTTTGCCACTTCAAAGTTACATCGTCCTTTCGCTCACGACCTGTCAGGAACGCATTCTCTCAGCGGCCAAACTGTAGGTTTCGCAGGTATGGTGTAGAAGAAAAAAAATATCGCAGTGACGGGGAGAACAAGTGCTTTTCGGCTTCGTTAAGAGTCTTTTTACACCTTTTATTATTTATTTTAGAGAAACAGTAAAACCTTGTCCCACAAAACGATGTCTAACCCTAATCTTTACTAATATTATTTGCAGAAAGAACTAGAGGCCTTACAACGCGTCGACGCCACATTCATAGTCCCGGCCTACAGCCCAGAGTTCGAGGCCTGGCGGGCGAGTCTCGAGACCAACGAGGCCGGCCTCATAAGCCTGAACTCTGCAGGCCGCCGCCTCGACGCGAACCCCACGCTTAAGGCGCAGTATGACAAGCTAGTGCCGGATGCTGTGCCACACGATGACTTCTGGGAGCGGTGAGTATCATATACTGTTGCCTCGAGACTACAGAGGCGGGTTTGAAATTATTGGCCATTTTTTGGACGTAAACTCTTCGTCCACTAGCGTTTGTCACGATGCGTTTGCATTGGGTTTTACAAACCGTGGTTTAACGAGAATATTTGGCCACTGACCACGCTTCTAACACTCATATCTATTAACAACTCAAAATGATTACTTGAGTAAAAGTAATTTTTCTTTTTCAAGGTCAAAGTCATTGCTAGACCTGTAGGAAAATGTTTACGTAAATAAGTCGAACTAATTATTTTAACTTGACTATATAATAGATACGGGCTAGACGTCGCGTGGCACGGCGTGTTTATCTTTCTACGTACGGTGTATTGCAACCTTAACCGTAGATTTAGTCAATTAATGTATTTTACACTTCTCATGCTCTAAAAGTTCGTCTTTATGTCGTGCGTAGGCGACATAAAGTCGCTTTTTATGCTCTAGCTAGAACATAAAGTAAAATGTTCGTCGAAGACCAAGGCTATCGGCCGAACAGCCACACGAACAACAACATAGAATAACCTCTTTATTTTAATTCGTTTCGTTAGTATTCTAAGAACAAGGCAAGGATATTAACAGCCAAAGTACACAATAAAACTTTATGAAATAAACTTATAGTTTTTATTTCGTCCATTAATTATTTTACATGTTGCCGTTTCATTTCCTCGCAATCAAAGTGAAAAGTAGAGTGTACAACTCGTCCATAAAACTCATTTTACACTCTACTTTATATCCATCCTAAAACGCCTCGCGTAAAATGGTGCGTTTTATGCACTTGATGTACAATGTATAATTATTGAAAGTCAAGATATTCGTTCTCTATTCGTGATGCCTCCCCCAGCTACCTGTTCCGCGTGGCGCTGCTCCAGGACCGCCTGGCGGCCGCGGCGCGCCGGCAGCCGCAGGAGGAGCCCTCCAGCGACCCCGTGCTCGCGCACCTGCCCATGCAGACGCCCATCGAAACGTTAGTGTTCTATTTTAACTTACTTTTGTAACGCCACTATTTGCGTAGAGGCTTCTACAGTTATCTAGAAACCGACTTATAAAAAGAACGACTGATACCGTTCGTTTAATTTTATAAAGAACTAACTTATTCTCGCGGCTTAGTTTTCTCACGGCTTAGTATTCTCGCGGTTTAGCCCGCGTGAAGTTAGGTAATTGTTCCACGGGATCGTACCTCCAGGATGTAAAGCCAAATTTCATCCAATTCCGTACAGTCACGAGCACCAATATGTCAACAGTTAACAACTTTTAAAAGTTATTTCGAAAATCACTTTTAAAAGATGTTGTTGTTTGTTGTTGTCAGTTGTTCTGATTAAAATTTAATGTTATTACGAACATAATATTTTAAAATGTCATGTTATTACGAACGTAATATTTTAGAACTCAAAAGATCCTATCATTTCGATGATATTCGTGACTGTGCAGTCATTTTCACCAGTTGGTGAAAATGACTTTTAAAAGTTGTTGTTGTTGTCAGGTGTTCTGATTAAAATTTCATGTTATTACGAACATAGTATTTTAGAACTTATATTTTTATGGAAAAGATCCTATCATTTCTCGCAAAAATTGCTTTTAAACTTGTGAAAGTGAATACATACTGCTGTTCGTGACTGTGCAGCCTGTAGTCTTTGCGTGCGGGTAACAAACATCCATCCATCCATCCATCCTAACAAACTTTCGCATTTGTAATAGTAGTAAGACTTAGTTTATGCCATGACATGTTTACTAGATGTGATCCGACATGTAGTTAAAATTATAAAAATATATATGTTAAGATTCTAATAAAAACTGAGAATTGCAGAGCACGAAGAAATTGTACGCTAAAGACAAGAAGCAAAACATAGGCCTAAAATATAACCATCTTATATTTCCAGGAGTCCGAAAAAGGTCCTATCAGGTTTGGAGGAAGAAGACGAAGATAAACCCTTTGAAAAGTCCTTCGAGAAGCCATTCGAAGCACCAGACATTGACAATGTCGTCGGCTGGGAAGACGGTAAGTCTAAATAGAGATGTAGCGCAAAACTTTCATCTACAGGGTCGAATTTAATTAGCTAGCGGAACCCCGCAGACGTGACGGCTATCGATACCTTTTTTTTCTTAGCCTATACTGTCCCACTGCTGGGCAAAGTCCTCCCCATAGCCTTCCACTCTTCTCTCTGTCCGGTTTTCTCCGGCCAACCTGTCACAAACGCTTCTAAGGCGTCATGTCAGCGTTTTCCAGGCCTTTCTTGGTGACGACAACCGTTTTCTGACACTCACTGCGTGATAACTCTGGCACATCGGTCCAAAGAAGATAAAACAAAAACAAATATTTTGGGGTCTGATTTTTGACCGTCTACGGTCAATGACCCCAAAAAAACTGTCATACTTTATGTAACTATAATAACTGTAGTATAGATAGTGACATGAAGTATGACAGCTTTTTTTGGTTCCCGCCACGTATGTAAGGTTTACACAAATAATATCTATTTTTATTTTATTTTTTTCATTTTAAACAGCGTGTATCAGAAAAGTGTGGTAATTTGATTCAGTTCAGTTGGATATACCTTTAATATAATCTACCCTTTCAGTTACTTGTGTATATTCAAGTCAATGAATTAACTGCAATCATTGACCTAAATATTCATCAAATCTTTTTTCCTTTATAACCGACTTCCAAAAGGCTGTTTTTTTTATTAAGTTAAGTTATCTACATCCGTCACATCTACAGAGTTGTGCTAGCTAAGTAAACCTAACCTTGTATAATCGATTCTTTAAGCGCTTTAATCGATACTGTATTCGATTGTCTGTAAGCCGAGATCGACACTAACCGTCCCTATATAATGGTCTTTATTAAATTATATTAATTGTATTTTGGTGAATAAAACCTCTGTATGAAATGTTGTTTTTGTATTCCTTTATAATGTTATTATGTATTTTTACACGTAAATATAACATGAGTATGATCTTATAGGGATAACCAGGGTAATCGGAAAATGTAAATATCCGGGAACTGGAATTGCAACTTTCCCAACCAGCATACTCTTTAAGGCACTCCCTCGCTGAGAGCATTTGCCTGTAATGTAACAGTTCAGACTCTTACATTACAGTAACCGAGTATTAAAGTGCGCAACCTGCAACGATACAACTTGTTACAAATTCTTGTTTATGTACATAATAGAATCTTCGATTGTTACACTACAGGCGAATGCAACGGTAAGGGAGCGCTTTTACCCCTTGCATTTACTGTTCACAATGACTGTTTTACAATGATGGCTTGGTAATATAAAATCTTAAATGCAAAAGATATATTTAAAAATAAAGAAAAAAAATGCTTTTATTCATGATTCATATTTTCATATAAAACATAGATGTAGTGGTTCTTCTATTCAATGATCATCATAGGCAAAGGTTTATCACAAACCAAAGAGTTTCATCCAAGAAGTTTTACCCCAACATTGATCACTTGCATTCAAGAACCACAATTCAAATCACGTTCCAAATAATCGTACCTCTGTACAGAAGACTTCGCCAACGACGTGGAACTCACAGAAGAACAACAAACTCTCCTTCTAGAAGAATACGAAAGAGAGATCGCCGGCAAGAAGATGACCAAACAGACATGTTCCCGCGACATTACTAACAACAATACAGACAAAACGACGAGCACAGACAACATAAAAACAAAAGCCGCACAAACGAGAGACAAGATGAACAATAAACAGACTAAAAATAAAAATGGCAGGTCACCGAAAAAGGCGGCAAAATCTGACGTTTGTGGAAACAATTTAGTTGAAGATTATTTTGGGGAAAAAGAGAAAGAGGTGAAAGACGATGCTAGCGCTAATTCTGATGAAAGCTGGGAGAAGGAATTTGAAATTGATGACGTTGCAGAACAGAAAGCATGAGACAGTCCGGCCATAGACTAATGTAAGGATAAATATAGTTCGGATGCATTGTGCGGCGCGAAATATTGTGACGTTCACTTTTGGATCACACAAAAATAGCCATAACTGGATTTGTTACAAATACTATACTTTGTAGACATTTGTTAGTAATTTGTTGCACGTTGTTTTTATTCTATGGTTACACTCTCACACAAAACGTTGGTCTTTTAAATCTCAGTCTCATGTCGACTGCCGCAATTTCTAATTGACTGACGAGTGTACGAAAAGTATCTTATGACTGCCAAGCGATTTAAACCGATATGTCGTACACACAAAGTTCAATATAGCGTTACAGTCACATGTATCGTGATACGCACAATGTTCCGCGAAGCCAACTGCGCAATTTACAAGCTTTTGCGTCGACAGCCTGGCGATATTCGTTAAACATCACCTACTTTACGTATTTTGAGATTATAGCCATTAATTCTGTTACAACATAGCTTCGTTATGATTGCAATTTGTTTAAAATCTTTTGTCATTTAAAAAGTATCTTAGTTCTCCTAAAAGCAAAGTTGAAATTCGTGTAAATTGTATAATTGGCCTCGAGTCAAAGTCCTTCCGATACGATTATGCACGTATGTGTTAATATGTAAGGGAATAATTAGGGGAGATCAAACAGGGACCTAGGAAATAGCTTAGTTGTACCTAGATGATTGAAATGTTGAGTTTTTATAGTTTCAGACTTTAAAAAAAGGAATTTCACCGTGATAAACAAAATGGGCACGAATTTGCCACTAAAGGCGTTCGTGTAGAGTAAGGTCTTCAGAAATGTCAGATGCCATAGTGTTCGCTTTTTGTCACGGATTTTTCCTAATATTCACGATTGTGGTCAAGATTGAGCAATTCCTGATTATTTATGCCTTGAAGATTTTAATTAGCAAGTTTGGATCTAATTTGTTAGTACTGAGGAAGAACGATTTTTAAATGTATAATGCTTGCTAATTTTAGGGACAATATTGTAAATACGTATCTGAAGTTCAACACTATGTTGTTATACGTACTAATATAAACTTTGTATGAAGCAATTAATAATCTAAAGTATACAATAGAATGAATGACAGGGCCTTACTCGACAGCGGCGCCATCTGGTGAGCTCTAAAACGATAGCCCTCATTCCTATGGAAAATTGACAATGACAACTTTTGAACTCGGTGTAGATGTGAATTTCGCCCAAAATTTAACGAAACTTTTCAATCCTCATTAACCTTTTTACATGTTGCATGTCCGACGAATATAACCAGCCTGTCTATTCCTATAACACGTTAAAGTTGAAGCCATGTTAATTACGATATATCATCAACTGTATACATTGTTGTATTGAGCCAGAACTATATGCAAGAATGAAAAATGACGCCATCTCTCCTTAAGGCCGGTGTACTCCCGTCCGTTCCACTTTTCATTTTTGGTGGAACTAAAGATGAGACGAGTGTTGGGCGAAGAGGCGAACAGCAAGGTTCGACCAATCACAAGAGACGAGATACACGATGTGGATTCCAATCACAGATACGGATATACCTAGATAACGCACCTATTTTGCGTGCCCGGCTTAATTATTTCATACTTAACTTGGCTACTGTCGCAGCAAGCTAATTTATTTAAAACTAGCACTTTTAACACTAAATTGTGATAGCTCGGCTAATTTGCATGATATCTATATAGTCGGTAAAGATATAGCTTTCTAATGGTGAAAGAATTTTTTAAATCGGTCGAGTAGTTTTTGAGTTAAATCGTAACAAACAAACAATCAAATCTTTCCTCTTTATAATATTAGTTTAGACAACAACGTTACAAGTCAAGAACTTAATTTTAGACATCTAAAGAACAAAAACGCAGTCTATTTTGTATAGTAACAAAATGACGTCATAGTAGGTAGTCAAAAGATGGCACGCTTGGATCTACTTGCCGTATCTAGGTATATCTATCTCTGTGATTCCAACCAATCTAATTGGTCGATTGCCGCACGTCTCCTCTTCCCTCTCGACCAATCACAAGAGACGATCGACGTGATGTGGATTTCAACCAATGTCATTTCGCCAATGTCGGTCGCTGATTTCGCATTTCTACACGTTTCTTCTCCGCTCCGCTCGTCTCCGCTTTGGTAAACGGCCTAACAATGTGACATTAGCCTAGCTATCCATATCTTCATGATTTTGTTTGCTTTTGAGCCAAGTTCGGTGTGCGAGGGAGTAAGAACAACTACAGTACACAGTCGTAAATATAGCACATCGATTAAAAAAAAAAACAATTCGTTTTTGTAGAGCGTTGTCTCTGTCTCTCTTACCTGTGTCTCTTTCTAAAGCCCGATTTGCCATATTTTCGCCGATGTACTGTAGATAACGATTTGTTGACAATATACTTAAAAAGTCAATAAATGTATTGAAAACTTGACGTCAAATTATATTAACGCCGAATTGTAGTTTGAGGACTGACCATGATGTAAAATAGATATATTTTAGTAATAATACATAGTGTTGTTGATAAAAATGGCGATATATTGTTTGGGGAAAGTTAAAGATTACCCCGCAAAAGGCTCGACTTTAATTACACACGGTGTTAGCGACATTGTTGACACTTACCAGCACTGTAACGTTAAAACTCTTTAAAAAAACTCAGCTGATCCATAAAATTTTTACGGTGTAGGCATTGAACTTTGGTATGGAAAAGCTGATTTTTTTAAAGCGGCCTAAAATTTCATCTCTGGCGGTCTAGAATCATGTACTCCATCCGTGACAAAAATGTCACGATGGCTTCCACTGTGTAGGTTTTCCGTAAAGAATTTCTTCATAAAGTGATCTATCAAAGTTTTGACATCAAACACTATGTATTATTTTAGCATAAGTGCACATTTCTTGAGCCATACCGGCCCCTATCCTATTGCATTTACTTTTACTTCACATTTTCAAAGTATATCACCGAAAAGGATTGATATCTTTGTCTTTGTATGCGTTTATCCACCTCCTTGTACTAACATGGGTTTTTAAGAGTTTATTTTTAACAAATTTATTTTATAGTCATTCCACTATTATGCTGCATAAACTCGTTTGTGGAAACCTTAAAATATTGATATATTTGTAAACATCGATGTCAATAATAGGAGAAATATCTTCATTATTGTACATGTTATTTGAGAGCGTAGGTAGTCAAAGAATTTAGAATTTATTTAAATCATATTTTTTAATATTTTTCTTCATTGAGCATATTTTTTTCTTTTTAATTTTAAACATTAAACTAAATTGTTTCCATCAGTTTTAGCCAAGCAGTTTACTGTCCTACGAATTATTTACAAATAGCTTACAAAATTTGTAAGCAATTTGTACGATTTAATCTTGCAAGTGGTACAATAATATATTTGAAGTGTGATATCCCACTAAATAGGTCTCTGAAATAGCTGTAAGTAGGTAGTAGTTATAATTTTGTGCGCTGGTAACATCTAACTATGAAACGGCTGACCTGGCAAGTGTAACTAGTGTTGCCAGAAATCAGTAAAGAATGTTATTCAAATTATCGATAAACATACTGCCTTATGAGCTTATAAATATTTTTTTCATTTAAATGAAAACTAAATAGTATTAAAACCGTCTATATCAATCAATTTTAAATTAAATGGATTTATTCGTAACATTAAAATTTGTATTATAAGCATGTAAGCCTGCCATCATCTTATAAAGCCAAGCCTATTGCTATATAAAATTATTCTAGAATATTCGATAGCAAGTCTCGATTTTAGGCAACATTAGACGCAATCGAATGTCTTGGAATCCATACCCTCGACACCAATTCCTAGTATTATATTTGGAACTCTAATATAAAAAAAGTTATAAAGTTTGTAAATGCTCCTGTTTGGAATGGTCCATGTTAGCTCTTGTTAGATCTCCATTGAAAGTTTATTAAATACTGTGATGGATGTGATCTCTACAAAGTGGATCAATGGACATCGAAAACACATCAAACACAATAATATGAGATAGTTTGTTAGTGTCTATCTATACGGGGGCCCGAAAAAAACTATGGAATTGGGGTCTTGCAGCATTCATCGTCAGTTAAAACTATAAGTGTTTCTTCAAATGTACTTTAAAACGTTTGGTTTATAAATAAATATTAAAATTAAGTGCAATAAAGTTATCTTACATTTAACTCGACATTTATTTTAAATATATTTAGGTTAAAACTCTCAACTAAATGAGTTGACTCTAGGTATCGTTACGTTTGTGTAAATTATGATTATTATGAATATGAATAAAAGTTATTAAAAATCGTAGTTGAATTTGGTTTTATTTGTTAATTAAACAAACAATATTTGTTGGTTCAAGATTTGTACCTATTTAACAATTTTACTTTACAGACGCCAACATGAAGCTACTGCAATCTGTCAAATTTCTTTAATAGATTTCAACTTTCAAGGTTCAAGGTTGATTGGGAACATTTGACAGTTTCGAGTAGCTTGGTGTGCTGGCGTCTATACCTCAAATTGGACTCTTATGGGGTCATTGTACTCATCATTAAGAACTTTTACTATGGGACCAAACCCTAAATCGCGAAAACAAACAGCTGTTCCCTACATTTTGACGAGTTAAGCGAACATATTGTAGGGAAACTGATCTTTTTTTCGCGATTCAGGGTTACTACACTCACCACAGTTCACACAATACTATCACTGCTCCACTGCTCCATAAGGGTCGTAAGTGCGAACGAGAGGTCCGATACAAATTATTTAAGACCGAAACTTTGCGTTGTAATGGCCCGAGTATAACACGGAAATGTAGAATTATAGCTTCACACTGGAGAAAATATTTGAAAGCTTTATTAAGCCAACATTCAAAGTTGGCGTGGGGAGAAATTAGGTGCCAGAGCCAGTCTGCTCGGTTTCTGAAAGACTGATCAAAACTAAATCGATAAATGTGTCGACAATAGGCGAGACGACAAAAAAAACGAATTATTCCGTCAGTTAGATTATCAGAAAATATTTGACCCGTGTTTTTTCTTTTGTTACGTAAATCAAAATTGACGAAGATATGACGCTTTTAAAATACTCAATACGTCACGCCTAGGTATAATTTTTAGCTAGTTCCGACGTCACGAGCCCCCACTCCCAAGTTTTGATGCGTTTTATCTTTGTCAATATTCATTGATTTACAAAAACAAAAATTACGTGTCCATTAATTTCCAATACTAACTGACGGACTAAATAGATTTGTATTTTTTTTGATACTGTCGTCATGCCTATTCGCTGCCCGAGATATTACATTGAGTTTTTTTTTTGCCCTAGTAATGGGGCATAAATATATTTTAGACACAATAAATAAAACACTCAATATAAAGTCAGCATATATTCAGTGTACTTCTGGCAACAGAATGGTGGAAGGCGGGCTGCCCTGTTGGTGCGGGTAGAAAATTGGCTCGACCGGCCGATTGAGCGAGCTCGGCCCGTCACCGGCGGCGGGATACGGGTGGTGGGGGGATGCGCCCATCCATTGTGGGTACCAGTACAGACCCTGGGAAATAAATATGTTAGTAATTTATGACAAGACAAATTACTGTTATTCTGGAATCTCCCCATGACCTCCAAATTCCTCTATCCAGGGCCAATGTGGACCGCTGGTTGTTGGTTTTGTCCCGCCATCTCCTGCGAGGTCTACCGCGTCGCCTTCTGGCTGTCTCAGGGCAGTCTCTACATCGTGGTTATTTTGGCCCACTGCTTGTCGGGCATACGGCAGACATGGCCATCCCAGTGCCACTTTAGCTTAGCGGCTTGATGGCAAATGAACAATACCTAGATATCTGTGAGTTTCAAGTTCAACAGAAATGGCAACATGACGTCTTGCGTCCGCCATAAGTGCATTGCCAAAAACAAAGTAGAAATTTCTCATGGCCACAGCGCCATCTAGTGCCACACAAGCAAGCACGTACGCAAGTACTTAAATTCTTGTCTACGTAAGAGCTTAGATCAAGCAACGCACCTTATTACCAGAACCTTGACAAGTGAATCGGTACTCGTTGACAGTGAGCGGGTCCAGGTAACTGATGCCGGCTATCGAGCCGTAGTTTGGAGGAAACATGTACCAACACCCGTCCAGCGAGTCTGAAATTTTACACTCATTTAACCACGCACTAAAAACATATCATTATTCCCTGCCCTTATCCCAGTTTATTTGTGGTCGGCGTAGCTTTTCTGCCATACCTCTCTATTAGTCGTCGTCGTCTCATGGATTACCTCCTTCTTATAGAGTTATTACGGCCATGCAGTTTAGGTACCTAGTCTCCTAGATGGTCTTTTGAGTAAAGAATCACATAGATTTGAATTGACCTGTCCTATGCACAGGCCGTGTGGCTCAATTCCAGGCCCGAATAAGACCTAAGACCATCGGGCAAAGAGTATAATAATAATAAGGGAGCCATCGGGTCTTAGCCGGCAGGAATCGTCCTGCCGGCTTCCCTTCGGAAACGACCACTCTGAGTGTCTACTACATATTGCCAAATATTACTCGTATAGAACACATCTATAAATAAATATCGCTGGATAATTACACACACCGCCATCTAGTGCCACACTAAGCAACAAGGCTTTTGTCGTTGACACCAGATCATAGTTGATATAATAGATACTTTTTTTTTGTAAATACATATAAATATAGACCATCCATGACTCGGAAATAAATGTCCATGCTGCTCATCCCACAAACATTTGCACCTACCGGGATTCGTACCCGGGACCCTACTAACGTAAGGCAGCCTAACACTACGCTGTGCCATTTTATGGGGACATTACAGAAATATTACCCACATAAGAAAGCATTCCAAAAATACCTAGTTCCAATGGGTTGTTAAAGGATGATCGTTTAGATGACCCAGAGAAGCGATAAGTACAGAGTAGGTACTTACAAGTTATGTTGGAGTCGTCATTAAATCCGTTCGTGTCCGTAGTGACGATGAACGCTTCTGTAGTCTGATCTATGAACGGAGGAACCGGCGACAGACCGGTGCCAGGGTCACCGGCGATTATGAAGGCACCTGCGGAAGAATATTGATAATTTTATAACATCAAGACTGTAATCTTCTAACGGGGAAGCAGAGGTGACCCACAGTCCTACATTTTGCAAGTTATTAAGTAGTAGAAGCAATATGTAATATGGTGTGAGCTCTATATAAATCCTGGTGGATAAACTCAACAACTATTTTCCCCACCTAGGACACAAACTCAGGATTTTAAATTTTGCAATAAATATAATTAAAATATGGTACAATTATTGGTGTTATTGATAGGATGATGCTCATAATCATGAATTCATGACCTACATGTCCCATCACGGACTGGCATACAAAAATTTTAAAGCGAGTTATAATTACGTAGAATCGTAAAACATGTCTCACGCCTGTAATCCAAGAAAAGTTATGTTTAAGTCACATGTAATACCTATCCAATAACACTTTTCCTGACCAGGGAATCGAACCCAGTAACTCATGCTCATCAGTCCACTAGACCAACGTAGAATCGGTAATAAAAACATCATTTCAACCATTATGGTTTATGTCCCAGAAAAATCTCCCGCGAATCTCGACAAAAATATTAAAATGTTCGATTTTACATTAAAGGATGTCACACGCTAGACACAATCCACTGTCCGTTGCTCGGTAGCGGCTCGGAAGCGTGAGTGTGTCCATACAAAATTGCACTGCAGACCCACCGTACCCCTGGCCATACCTACCCCTGGTAGTACGGCGAGTTTTTTTTAAGTTAAACGATACCACCAGGTAATATGCGAGCGAAGCGAGCGCGCGTCCTGGAGTCGTGGTTCTAATTAAATGATTAAGTAAAATTGTTGTCAGAAGTGGTTTTAACTAGTGTTACAATACTATTACCTGGTGGTATCGTTTAACTTTAAAAAACCCACCGTACCATCAAGGGTACGGCCAGGGGTACGGTGGGTCCGAACCCCAAAATTGCACGGTCGACACACGGCTCGGACCCGACACGGTCTAGCGTGAGTCCAGCTTAAAATTGAAGTAGGTAGAGATGACTCACCACCATAGAAGTTGGTGTAGTTCCACTCGCAGACGTGATGGTCGCAATACATGGGAGCATACTTCTCTTTAGTGTAGTAAGCCTGACCGTTGGGCAACAGCTACAATAACAATCAAACCTTAAAGGGTGTAAAAAACCTCTTAACGAAGCCGAAAGGCACTTGTTCTCCCCATCATTGCGATTCTTTTTTTGTTCTACGCCATACCTGGGAACCTTTTAGTTACGGAGATATTGGGGTCAAAGTTCCAACTTCTTGACAAGTTTTTTTTTTAATACAAGTTTTTAATGTAAGATTTTTACTTTAAACACCTCCACGACCCCCGTATTATTTAATCCATCCATCAGCACGTTTTGAGTGCGTTACATTTAGTTTTACAAAACATGATATTCCCTGCAAAAAAAAAAGTCGTTTCCCAGCAATAATTTTTGCGTATATTACTTAGTTTTACAGCATGGTTGGTTGACGGCTTCGTGATGAGGTTGTTTACACCCTGTATACAGGGTGTGGCGTAAGTAGTGGTCCACCGTTCAGGATTCGATGAACCAGATAATTAACTATAACAATTAAAAATTTAAACCATTTATATCCAAGGGTTCCGAAAATATTTCCTTTTTGTCTTTTATTTACGAAATTTCTACCTTTTATTACAAATTTGGTTGTAGTTTCAACAAAAGTTATTATTCTTTCATTTTGACTTCTGTTAATTACTGCTGAATACTAGAGCTACCATGACAAATTATGATTTTTTATGTAAATTCAGCTCTTTTGAAGAAAAAGTTGGTTCTTCTCTAATTTTAACCCAAATTTTTAACACACCATCAAGTTCAAGAGCGATTTTTGTAAAAAAAAACGTACCACATTGTCAGTGCCCATGTATTTAATAATATGCCTACTAAGTTTAAAAAAATAGTTTAATGAAAATCTTCTTTTCTTCAATTAAAATTGAATATCTTTTTGTTAAATTATTGGATATATATCCAAATATATCCATATATATTATTATGATATCATTTTGAAATCGGCATTTAGTAGGCATATTATTACATACATGGGCACTGACAATGTGGTACGTTTTTTTTACAAAAATCGCTTTTGAACTTGATGGTGTGTTAAAAATTTGGGTTAAAATTAGAGAAGAACCAACATTTTCTCTAAAAGAGCTGAATTTACATAAAAAATCATAATGTATCGTGGTAGCTCTAGTATTCAGCAGTAATTAACAGAAATCAAAATGAAAGATTAATGACTTTTGTTGAAACTACAACCAAATTTGTAATAAAGGGTAGAAATTTCGTAAATGAAAGACAAAAAGGAAATATTTTCGGAACCCTTGGGTATAAATGGTTTAAATTTTTAATTGTTATAGTTAATTATCTGTTTCATCGAATCCTGAACGGTAGACCACTACTTACGCCACACCCTGTATACTAAAACCTTCCTCGAGAACCACTCTAACCATTGGTGAAAACAGCATGAAAATGGCGGAGGAAGCTTTGTTTTATAATATGTAGTACCTATGTGATGATTAACTTCTTTAAGGGGGTTTCGGAATGAAATACTGAATACGTGTCGTTTATGCGTCGTTGTCCTTCCTTTCCACCCGTATAGCACACCCACATTTTGCCATTTATGATTAGGTTAGAGAAGAAGAGAATGCTCGTATAGCGAAATACAATGCCACTGCTCAACCACGGGATTGTACCCAGGATCCTACGCTCAGCAATCGTGCTTTTTACCACAGTTACAACTAACTGGTCACTATTCCCTACCCCTAACGTTGAAAATACATGTTATAGCTACTCCAATGGTTCTTAAAAGTCTTAACCCAGTATTACGTCACCATCATTTCAGCCGAATGAAGTTCACCTCTGGACATAGGCCTCCCCAAAGACTCACCACATTGACCGTTCCCGTGCCTCAAGCATCTATAGGATTCCCGCAGCCTTCACAAGGTAATTGGTCCGCCTTGTGAGAGGTCTTTCAATGCTGCACCTTGCCTTATTATTCTTTATTTAAGAACATTGGACGAGAATGGAGATATTCTTCTTCATTCTCGTTTCCTCGTGATCCCAGACAACGTATCTGAAATTATGCGGTTTTCTGCAACGTGGACCGCTCGGTACAAGCTGCCTCTAACAGCCTTTGGATCTCATCTGACCATCCTGCCATCTGACCATTCTACCTTGCGGGTTTTCAGAGTCCAGGCCCAATTTCGTAAGCCTTTGTTTTGTAGACTACACTTATACGCTGACAAAGTATTACTCTTACCAGCAAATAATCATAATGCCGGAACCTGACGCCTTGTATGTTGAAGTCCAGTATGAAGGACCCTGACGTGATGATGCAGGAGGCAGCAGTCAGCGGCGGCAACTTGTACATCTCTGTGCCGCACTTGACGATAGCCTTTGGAAGAGTGGAAACGTCACGAATGTGCTGTAGGGTCTTCTTGAATGGGAACCTGGGAACATAAGGCTTTTATAGGATTTAAATGATGTGGGAAATTGGACTTAGGTATTGTCTTGTGACAAAATGTCTTCTTTTAAATACGAGTAAGTGCTGAAAAAATTTTATTCATTAAAAAATCTTTTTCTCTAAAATCTTAGACACAAGCAAATCAAATGGGAGTGTGTGAAGATGCAGGTGAGGCATTCTTTATTCTCTGTCTATTAGATCTATTAAGTTTTCAGTCAGTGTAGCGACATAGTCAAAAATACAAAAAGACCCGTAGCGACTTTTATGACGCATAGTAACAACAAAAAATTCTGCATCAGGCAATCAGAGTTAAATTATCTGCGATATTAGCATAAATTATACAGTAGGTACCCGACAACGGCTGTCGGGCATTAAGTTGCCCGCCACACAACTCCCGTCTGGCCTTAGGATACAATGCCATGCTCCCTTTTCAACGGGGGATGAGATCCCAGCTAAATGTTTCTGGAATACCACAGAGCTCAATTTTAGGACCGCTACTAATGATGACGATAATGCCAACTAGACTGTCTCGGCCAAAGCGAATGCAATCAATGGCTTTCTAAGGTGGTTGTCGAGAGCTTTGGTGTGCTGTTCTCAAGTGACCAAATGAGTTTACAACTAAGAAGATGACTGAAAAAAAACATGCACACAATTTTAAGTACCTGAACACACAAATCCCGATATTACACTCCAGTCCATGAACAAAGTTATCCATAGAGAAGACTACATTGGGGTCTTCTTCCAAAAAGTATCGCTTATCATCCATATAGTGCACGAATCCCAGGAAGTGGAAGGCTCGTCCTTTGCAGAATGGTGTGGGACCTCGGCCCATGTTGTAAATGTCGCTGTAGATCTCCGAGAGGAAGATATACACGTTCCTGCCGCAGTAAAACTCTAGAAGAAATCTTTTGGCAATCAATTAGGTGTTTGGTGAAGGAAATTAGCACGAACAGACGCCAGCACATCAAGCTACTACAATCTGTCAAATTTCTTTAATCGATTTTCAACTTTATCGCTAAAGCTTTAGGTTCAAGGTTGGGGTTTCGGGTAGCTTGATGTGCTGGCTGGCTGGTACTCTGTCTGTATCTTGGTAGGTACAGATACAGACAGAGTATCTTATAACTAAGCCGCATTCGACCCGCGTGGAGAGGAGGCCTGTGTCCCAGCACTGGGAACGTTATGGGTTGATCACGCTATAGTAAAATAAAGTTATGGGGTTGTAGAAGATACACATAAGCTGCTAGGTAATATAGCCGGACTGATTTCTACTTTTAGATTCTGAAAAGCTTTCATTAAAACTTTACCGCCTCTATCGGGTTTGGCTAAAAACCGCAAAAGTTATGATAGTTATGGTGCACGACATTTTTGTTCAAAGTAAATAAAATGGAAGACTGAATGAGCGTGTCATCAAACAGACCACTAAGAAACATTCCATAAATCTTACCTTGACTCATGTAAAACTCGGAAGGCACTGAGCCCCCCGCCGCATAGTTGAAAGTGGCGACTCTCTCTGTCTTAATAGCGTTATGATTGTCATACATCGTAAGCATGTTGTCTATCGCGTCATCTAGTGCTATCAATAATACCTGGAAACAATTGAATATATGGTTCATAGTCATACTCATATTACGGATAGCCTGGGCCGGCAATATCGACATCTAACGATCGACAAAATCGCAAAGTTTCGATCGCCAATTACTTACAAAAAATTCGGCTGCAATAACGATGCTTGCGAGAAACCCATGTTGGATGTAAAGACAATTGCGTTTCTCCCGGCACTGAAGATGTTCGGGAGGCGGTATTGATTCGATTCGGTCTATGACATACCTACCTACTCAAATGACGTTCAGTACTCTCTGGGTAGCAAAGCCTCATTCATTGCCAGGGGATCGCTGTACTAACACCTGCTAAGGCCTGGTTTTTTCACAAAAGCGGCGACGAGTGGATCGAGGTCGCGTCGTGGAGTGGAAGATTCGACTATTCACAGGAGTGACAAAGATACGCTATGTGGATTTCAACCTATGTGATTGGTCGGTTCCCGCTCGTGTATCTCCACTCCGTTCGTCTCCGAAACTATAGGCCTGTATAAAGTAAAAAAAACATGCACACTCAAAATATGCCCTACGCAGCGTGATTATTGAGTAACACACTTGCATTCCCAACCCAATACATTTAGATTTTGACAAATCAATAACATTCACTGCGCTTTCACGCTGTCGAGCAGACGACTGATACTACTTTTTCCAACGTATGAAACAGTGTAATACGAATTTCCTTAAAAATCCTTCTGATTGTGATTGAAAATGTGTTTCGCAATTGGAGTGAGTTCCATAATTTTAATTGTGACTTCCGGTTACTGACAGACTGGGCTGAATACAAAGGCATTCGTTTTGGGTCTGATTTTCAATTTCGAAATATTTTATTTCACTAGGGTACTGATGAAAACATAGATGCACGGTTCGGGTCAATCGTTTCCCTAGCAGAGGAACCAGCAAACTCTATGGTTAATTGGCTACTCTTTTTAAAAATATTCAGTATTTACAATATTGCACACTTACCTTTAGTTCCTTTACATGCATGTGAATAAATCTCGCCAAGTGATCCGTCGCTATGTGGACATGCTCGTTGATTATGTACTGAAATAACGTCACAATTAATAACAACATAATATTACAACTCCTCGTAAGCAGAACACCTCTGCCTACCATAGACCATAGTCCAAGTCCCTTATTGGTAATAGGGGGTGAGCCTATTTCCATCAATCGGGAACACATCCAGACTCCGTGGGTGCTACTGAAAAATTCCTGATGGAAAAACCCAATAATACTTTGCCCGACCTGGGAATCGAACTCCAGGACCTCATACTCAGCAATCGCGTTTGCAACAACTAGAATAACGCGGCAAATCAGCAAGTATCCTAAAATTCACGGTGTCAAACTAAAAAGTTTCATACTGGATTACTGGCTCCGGCAATCTCATTATTGTTGTAGAAAATGGAGTTTGTGAACGAAACATCGTCTATGATGCTTGTCTATGGAACCTTTGCATCTGTCACTTTTACCGCGTTCCCGCGTTCTAGAATAATCTCTCTTGTAGTAATGTGTCCGTGCAATAAAACTATTGTAATCTTATTTGAAAAGTCTATAATTCCACACCTGAATACACAAGTAATAACAATAAAATTATGGCAACGAGGGAGAAAAACGGGGAAACCGCTGCTAACCTTTCCAATGGTTAACAGCGGTTTCCCCTATTTTCTCCCTCGAAATTCAAAGGGCTTGGAAGTTTGAATTTCGTGGCCGGATTAACTTCCCCATTTTTTTTTTTCTTTTTTTCAATGTAGCGGCCGCGCATACGACCTATATTAATCGATAGCTGGCATCAATACAAACAAGTTTTGTCTACGACAAAATGTACTAAAACGTCAAGTTTACCCCTTAGAGCAAATATTTTTACTATGTTATTAATATCCGTCCCTACCTACCGCCTCTATGTTTCGATATTTTCCATACTTTTTAATTTTATTTTAATAATAATAAAGGCTGACTGTCTTGTTGCTCAAGTGATCGCAAGCGCGACTGCTGAACATGATGTCCTGGTCCTGGGTCAAATTTCCGAGTCAGGCAAAATGTTATTGGGTTTTTCGATCAGGATTTTTTTGGTAGCAGCCACGGAGTCTGGATTTGAGCTCGGTTTATGGCAATAGGCTACCTATTTCCCATGAAATAGGTAGCCTCAAAACGCCAGTTATTTTTAAGTCCCATGACTTAAAAATAACTGGCGTTTTGTGGGTGTACTATTAATTGGGTACACCTCTGCCTCACCCTCCGGTGATAATAGGCGTGATGTTTATGTATAAATGATAAGCGCCGCTGCTAACCTTTCCTATAGAGGGCATTTCTGAGGTCAAAGCCTCAGAACACAAAAAATCAAAGATTTCGGGGGAATGGAAAAGAAAGAGACGGATATCTCTGCTTAACATTATTAATCGAAGCATTTAAATCTAAAGCTACAACCTCCTTCTGATCCAGTTATCTAGGTTATCGGAAATGGCGAACCGCCAAATATACATAGTTATTTTTTTAATATCACCAACGTTAACTTTGTTATATTAAAAAATCTTGTAACGTTTTCTGAAACTTGACTTTACAGTAAGTATTCCGTTTTCTATACAGGGTGGTTATTACTAAAACTTAAATTACTTGTAAAAGTACCCTTGATGAAACCAAAAGGCACTTGTTCTCCTCGTCGCCGTCGGGTCGTGATCATTTTTTTGTTCTAGTTCCGGAGATATTGGGGGTCAAAGTCCCAAAGTCCCAATTATTTCTGATGTGTATGCGCACTCACACATTGTCATACGGTGTCATGTGTCAGTGTAAACCCTTTCGGCCTCTTCCTAAGTCAGTAATAAACTAGCGATCAAAGACGACACTCGTTTCATTATCTCCGCACTACCACCCACAACGCACAAACATATCATTGGCGACGAGGTGTAAGAACGAGTACCTACACGTTTATAAAATGAATGCGTTTCTCGGAAATCTCTCTTCATTTGACCATAAAACTAGCGAATGGCAAATATACAAGGGTAAATTAACGCAGTTTTTCAAGATTAACAGCGTTAAGGACGAGTTGAAGAGTGGAATACTACTGTGCCATCTAACGGAGGAGACGTATCGTCTTGTAGTTAACCTAGCTTTTCCAAAGGAGTTGGAAGCGTTGAGTTATGAAGACCTAGTGGAATTACTCGACAGTCATTTCAAGGCGAAAACTTGCTCATTTGTCGACAAGGCGAAATTTTTTGGTGCCAGCAGAACAGCAGGCGAATCCGTTAGAGAGTGGGCGGCGCGATTAAGAGGTTTAGCAACTTATTGTGACTTCGGCACCGCTCTCGATACGAACTTAAGGGATCGTTTCGTCCTCGGCCTGAGTGCAGGTCCAGAACGTGAGAAGCTGTTCGAGCAAAACCCGTCGACGCTCACGTTGTCGCGGGCGATTGAAATAGCGGAGCAGTCTGCGTGTGCTAAGGAGGCAAGGGCCTTGATGGGCAGTAGTTCGGAGGCCATTTCTATCAAAGAGGAAGCAGTGAACAAAATATCATGCAAAGATGGATGGCAGCGGTCGAACAAGGGCGGCGGCGGCGCCGGCAGCGGCGCGAGCGGCGCGCGTGCTGTCTCGCGAGACAGGCGCGCATCGACGTCGAGTTACGATCGTGGCCAACGTGGCGAAGACCTTCGTTGTTCGGTGTGCGGGTTAAAAAATCACGATATGGACAAGTGTCGTTACAAAAATTATAAGTGCCAAAAATGTGGAAAAGTAGGTCATTTGAAGAAAGTGTGTGATAAAAACAATAAAACAGGACGTGTACGCGTTCATAATATCGGTGGTGAGGACAGTGAGGGTAACTCGGTTGGCAGTTGCGACGAATGTAATAATTTCAATATAAGGTATGTAACTGATAAACCATTGAATTTAAAAATTAAGGTAGGTGATGTAACTGTAACTATGGAGTTAGATTCAGGGTCGGGGGTTTCAGTTATATCAAAGAGATTGTACACTGAATTATTCGCACATTACAAATTAAATGAATGCAACATCAAAATGTGTTTGTATAACGGGCATAAAATTTCACCGTTGGGGTATTTCAAAGCGATTGTTGAGTATAATTACGTCAAAAAGAGCATAAAAATATTTGTAGTAGATTCAAATGGCCCACCCCTGCTTGGTCGCGATTTTATGTCCGCCTTTGGTTTGATTTTAACCAATATTTATAAAATAAGTCAAGACAATGATGTTAATACATTACTGGAACAGTATCCGAATTTATGGAAGGACGAACTTGGTTCTTTTAATAAATTTAAAGTTCATTTACAACTCAAAGAGAATTCGGTACCGAAATTTTTTAAGGCCCGACCAATACCATTCGCATTAAAAGAGAAGGTAGAATCAGAACTAAATAGATTAGTCAGTTTAGGTATACTAGTCCCTGTTTCTAATTCACAATACGCGACACCAATAGTGCCAGTTCTTAAAGATAACGGCACGGTTAAGATTGCAGGCGATTATTCAGTCACACTAAACCAGGATCTTATAATAGATAAATATCCATTACCTAGAATCGAGGAAGTATTCGCGAAACTAGGAGGCGGTGAACATTATACGAAAATAGATTTAAAAAATGCGTATAATCAGTTTATTCTTTCTGAAGATTCTCAAAAGTTAACAACAATTAACACTCCAAAAGGATTATTTAAATATACCCGCCTAGTGTACGGCCTCGCGAATGCGCCAGCTTTGTTTCAAAAGGCAATGGAAGTATTGCTGTCTGGTATCGAGGGGGTCAGCATATGGTTAGACGATATTTGTTTGACTGCGCCAACGAAAGCGCTTCACATGACAAGGTTAGCCCAGGTTTTAAGCAGGTTAAGTGAAGCCGGTTTGCGCCTTCAAAAGGACAAATGCGTTTTTTTTAAGGATAGCGTAACTTACTTAGGTTATGTTATCGATAAGAGCGGATTACGTACTAACCGCGATAAAGTTAAAGCTATATTGAACGGCCCGGAACCGACAAACGTAACAGACGTAAAACGGTTTCTTGGAGTGGTCAACTACTACAGAAACTTTATTCCAAACGCGTCAAGCATTATGAGCCCGCTCCATGAGTTGCGCGGCGGCGCACGGTGGGAGTGGGGCCCGCGACAGCAGCGCGCAATGCGCCGCGTATGCGCTGAGCTCGCCTCCGAGCGCGTGCTGGCACATTTCGAGCCGAGCGCACAGTTAGTGCTGTCAGTGGACGCGGGTCCGCACGGCCTCGGAGCAGTTCTGTCCCAACGGGAAAGCGATGGCCGCGAGCGACCACTGGCATACGCGTCGCGATCGCTCTCGGCGAGTGAACGCAATTATAGTCAAATCCAGAAGGAGGCGACGGCAATAATTTTTGGAGTTAAACACTTCCATCAATATCTATACGGTAGAAGTGATCCATTTGTTCTAAAAACAGATCACCGTCCGTTAGTGTCAATATTCAATAGTAAAACGGGTATATCCATTACCACGGCGTTACGTTTGCAAAGATACGCTATAATATTATCTGCATATAACTACGTAGTACAATATATATCGAGCGAGAATAACTTAGTCGCCGATTATTTTTCCCGTGCACCCGTAACCAACACTGAGTGCGAGGAAGATGTAGAATATGACGCATACTGCTCGCTTAACTTCCTAAGTACGTTCGCGCCAGCTGTTTTGTTTACAGATATAAAGAATGCGACTTGTAACGATAAAACTATACAAACAGTAGTAAAGTATGCAAATGTAGGTTGGCCCCGCAAAATAGTATGTGAGTCTATACGTCCCTTTTTTTTTATGTCGCACAGATTTGCAATATGAAAATGGAATTTTGATGCGAGGACATAAGGTAGTTATTCCTGTGACATTGCGTGAAAGAATGTTGAACGAACTACATAGTACGCATTTAGGCATTGTTAAAATGAAATGCAATGCGCGCGCTAGGATGTGGTGGCCCGGTATAGATGAGGATATTGAGAGGTGGATTGGCGCGTGCGAGGTGTGCGCGAGCGCGCGGCCTGCACCGCCACGGGCAGCGCCCGCGCCGTGGCCGAACGCAGCGGCACCGTGGGAACGAATTCATATAGACTATTTATCTATACGGCAACAGACTTACTTGGTAGTGATTGATGCGTACTCTAAATGGTTAGAGTGTATTTTTATGGGGAATGATCTTACCACACAATCTTTAATAAAAAAATTAAAGCAAATATTTTCTGTGTTTGGATTACCGGGTACATTAGTCTCAGACAATGATGTAAAGATAAATTGTAAGGAATTCAATGTGTTCTGTTCCAATAATGGTATTAACTACATGACGTCACCGATTTACCATCCATGCAGCAACGGTCAAGCTGAAAATTCAGTGAGGACGTGTAAAAAAATGTTAAAGAACATTTTGGGTGAAAGTACAGCACAAAACGTAGTATTCGACAAATTAATAGGTTACTTATTTGAATATAGGAACACAGAGCACTGTACTACTGGAAAATCACCCGCAAAATTAATGTTTGGCAGGGATTTGAAATCACGACTTGACTTAATACTACCTAAAAAGAAAGAAATGCGTAAAATACCGTCAGGGGGGAATGAAGGTCGCACGCACGCAGAGCCTTCGAAGCCGGTGACAGGGTCTGGGTCCGGTGGTACAGTGGTAGAAAAGAGACTTGGAAGATGGGAGTAATCAATAAAGTGATAGGGAAAAGAATGTTTAAAGTGTTAGTTGAAGATTTAGGTGTGTTTTGCATTAGACATCTTGATCAATTGTTTAAATGTAAAAAAACCATTGATCGTGACGAATGTCAATCTGTTTGTAATCCTTTGATTTCTCCGTTTCCGTTTACTTCACCAATAATGCCCAGCCCGGCTATTGAATCGAATACAGTCAGTACCATAGAGAGTGCAGTTTCAGATAAGCCAGTGGAGATAGAAGCGGGTACTGCGGGTACAACTAGCGTTGAAACTGACAGGGACCAGATTTCAACGGATGTTGTGAACCGAGAAAATGCACGGCAGTCATTAAGTAACGCATTAGAGAACCTGGCTCCTCAAGCCTCAGCCGCTGTACGTGATTCAGCAGTCATGCAAGAGCCACGTGCATATTCTCGGCGTACCAGAAAAGATGTCGACTATTCTGTATTTTACTAGTAGATAGTTTTGTACAATGTTAGGCTAAGCAAGATATAGTTGTTACAATAATGTTTTAAATCATGTATGTATTGTCAACAGGTTTCAGAATTAGCGTGGAGGAATGATGTGTATGCGCACTCACACATTGTCATACGGTGTCATGTGTCAGTGTAAACCCTTTCGGCCTCTTCCTAAGTCAGTAATAAACTAGCGATCAAAGACGACACTCGTTTCATTATCTCCGCACTACCACCCACAACGCACAAACATATCAATTTCACATTATTTTATATAAATAGGTACAAGTTTTTAATGTTAAGTATAACTTTACTTTAAATACCTCCACGACCCCCGTACTATTCAATGCATCCATCAGCAAATGCTTTGAGTGACATTGAGTCCTACCTAACGTAAAAGGTGATTTTTTACCCCAAAAAAAAAATTCGTTTCCCAGCAATAATTTTTGCGTAGAGTTACAAGTTCTAAGTAGGTACAGAATGCTTGGTTGACGGCTTCGTAAGAGGTCGGTTTACACTTTGCTTGTATAATAGTAGGCGGACTATTTTGATGCATACCTACGTATTGGCACTCGATTTGAAAAAAATGTTTTGCCTGTGATAGCCAAATGCTTGAGGAAGGCCTAAGGGCATTTAACATCACGCTACTCCCCTAAGGAGACGAGCAAATAGAAAACACTCAGAAACCGTGAAGCACCCCCAGTAAAGGCTGTTACTCCATCTCCTAATCCTTAAAGTTCAGTTTCAATACCTGATCAGGTGCTCGTTTAATCTTCATCATCTCAATCTGGTAGTGAGCCAGGAAGTCCAGCTTCTCCGTGGGATCATGGCCGTAGATCTCGAACGCGTCTATCACCATGGCTAGAGTGATGTTCTCGTTGGGGGATTGACAGCATGGGTGGTTCGATATTATGTACGAATGCTGGAAATGTGAAGCGATTATAAAACCCGTTTTAGCGATCATCATCATCGTCATAATTTCAGCCGAAAGACGTCCACTGCTGGACATAGGCCTCCCCCAAGAGTCGCCACATTTACCGGTCCCGTATGACTCACATCCAGCGGATTCTCGCTTTGTTCAGGTTTTAGAAGGGTTTTAGCGATGCCTAAATATTTTTGCAGTGTTGGATTTTTTACTTTCGGCGGTCGGTGGAGCGTTGAAAATTCAACAACTCGCTTTTGCAAACAAATGACCACAACAAGCACATAATTGTTACTGAAACTTTTTTGCCGCATTGTGTGTGAACGGTTACCATACAATCACACATAGTGATCAAAGCAGCCGCTATAAATATGTCGTAACAGTTACCGAACAGCGACGACTTGTAACTTCTTCGAAAATAGGCATGACGACAGTATCAAAAATTGCAAATCTAATTAGTCCGTCAGTTAGAGTAAGTATTGGAAATTAATGGACACGTATTTTTTGTTTTTGTAAATCAATGAATATTGACAAAGATAAAACGCATCAAAACTCGGGAGTGGGGGCTCGTGACGTCAGAACTAGCTAAAAATTATACCTAGGCGTGACATATTGAGAATTTTAAAAGCGTCATATCTTCGTCAATTTTGATTTACGTAACAAAAGAAAAAACACGGGTCAAATATTTTCTGATAATCTAACTGACGGACTAATTAGTTTTTTTTTGTCGTCGCGCCTATCCTCGGCTTCCAGTCTAACCGGATGCAGCTGAATACCAGTATTTTACATGGAGCGACTGCCTATCTGGCCTCCACAACCCAGTTAGTACGGAATATGGCTCTATGACATAACCTGGGGGTGACAATGGATTCCTATTTATCTTGGTCTGCCCATGTTGCTGAAGTTAGTCGCAAAGTGCACTACACGTTCCACTCATTGAAATGCCTCCAGAGCTTCTTGCCACTGAACACCAAAATATCCCTTGCGCAAACTCTCATTCAACCCATCATAGACTACGCCGATGCCTGTTATATGGATGCCACCGAGGAGCTTTTAAATAAACTTGAGCGCTTGCAAAACATCTGTATTCGTTTCGTTTTTAATCTTAAAAATCATGAACATGATCATGTTTCTAATTTTCGCAAAATGCTCAAGTGGCTCCCAATTCGACTTCGCAGGAACTCTCGGATATTGTGTCTGCTATTTAACATCCTTCACAAGCCTAAAACGCCATCCTATCTGCGGGAACGGTTTTCCTACTCTCGTCCCTCTGATGCACCTTGCAGGATGCATCTTAGGAACCTCCTCAAATCCCCTCCTCACTCTACCGACTTCTACTCCTACTCCTTCACTGTCCACGCCGTGCGGTTGTGGAATTCACTTCCGCCTGACATTAGGGACTGCCAAACTGTTGCAGTTTTCAAGAAAAGAGTAAAAGAACATTACCTATCCATTTCTTCATAATTGCATAAGTATTTATTATTAGTTATTGTATTGTATTTATAGTATTGTTATATGTTTTTCTTTGTATTTATGAGTAGGTATGTATGTATTGTATATATAAAATAGATATCTGTTTTATGTACTACTCTGTCAAGAAAGTACCGGGAAAAGATCAATAATACACAAAATGTCTGTTATTCATCCAAATTTATTTTATCACCTTAAAAGTATGCTCCTTTAGAAACGATACACTTGCGCCAACGAATAATCCATTCATCAAAACATTTTTTAAACGCTGCTTCCGGAATTGAGTTCAGTTCTCGCCGCGAATTCTCTTTTATGTCTTCTATCGATTGAAAACGGGTGCCACGAAGTGGTAATTTGAGTTTAGGAAAAAGAAAAAAGTCAGCAGGAGCCATATCTGGTGAATATGGTGGTTGCTGGATGGTATTTGTTGAGTGTTTGGTCAAAAATTCGTTCACAATGATAGCCTTGTGCGAAGGCGCATTGTCGTGGCAAAATCCAAGAATTTTCTTTCCACAAATCTGGCCTTTTTCGTCGAATTTGCTCTCTTAAACGCCGCATAACGCTCAAATAATATTCTTTATTTACCGTTAGACCTTCCGGTAAGAATTCAGAGTGCACAACACCGCGATAGTCAAAGAAAACTGTCAACATGACTTCGACTTTTGATCGACTTTGGCGTGGTTTTTTCGGTTTCGGTTCAGTTGGAAGGCGCCACTCCGAAGCTTGTTGACTAGTTTGCATGTCAAACTCGTAAACCCACGTCTCGTCACCAGTAACAATGCGTTTCATGAATGTTGGGTCCGAACTGACTCGTTCTAGCATGTCCTCAGCGACTTTCATGCGATTGAGTTTTTGGAGAAAATTCAGATCTTTTGGGACTAGCCGAGCAGCAACATGTTTCATACCCAAATGATTAGTTAAAATGGTACGGATCGACTCGTGAGATACAGAAAGTTCGGCGGCTATCTCTCTCAGAGTTGAATGGGGATTTTCAGTCACTATTTTCTTCACTTTTGCTATGTTAACTTCAGTTGCAGACGTTGACGGCCTACCAGAGCGAGGCAAATCTTCCATCACATCTCGACCGCTTTTGAACGCTTTGAACCACTCATAAGCACGAGTTTTTGATAAAGTCGATTCACCGTAAGCCTTCTGTAACATTTTCAGTGACTCCGAACACGAAATTCCATTGGCGATGCAAAATTTAAGACAAACTCTTTGTTCGATATTTTTGTCCATTATGAAATTCGCAATACACACAATATATGATATTACTAAAACCAGCACTGTATTTAATATAAATAACAGATGCAACTCAAACTCGGCGCCAAAATGGAAAACAGTTGTGCCAATCTAACAACTACAAAAAAAAACAAAAATTTGAATTTGGAACCATAAACAAATCATCCATTCCCGATACTTTTTTGACTGAATGTAGGTATTCCATTTTCTTTTCTTTTTATTAACACACTATGTCTACATCTCTTTTTTAGTATCTCCTTTCGCAGGTATGCTGGAAGAGATTTCTTTAGAAATAAGCATCACCTTAGTACTATTTTCTGTTCCTTTCTACTTTTCTTTATATTTAGTGTGTACATAAATTGTTAAATAAAATAAATAAATAACTCTTATTTTTCCCAAGCAGGGGAGTTAATGGAGGCGGTGGCTAAATAATAACAGCCGCTCAAGTCGATCTTTAGGTTAAGTCGCGCTTGCCTAGGGTGATCCGTGGATGGGTGACAAATTACAAAATTAGTTTCTTCCGTGCCTCGGAAAACACGTTAAGCCGTTGGCCCCTGCTGTTATTTGTAGATCTATGACAGTCGTTACAGGTAGTCAGTGGCCCGAAAGTCTGACAACCAGTCATATCAAGGGGTATCGTATTACCCTGCACTAACTGGGTTGTGGAGGTCTATGTAGGTATTCAGCTGCATCTATGATGACCCGATTGGCGCAGCGGTAGTGAGGCTGCCTTACGTTCTTAGGGTCCCGCGTTAGAATCCCGGTTGGATTTGCTCCATTTGTGTGATGAGCATGGACATTTGTTTCCGAGTCATGGATGTTTATACTCGTATGTATAATAAGCATTTATTTACAAACAAAAGTATCTACGTAGTATATCAACTATCTGGTGTCCACGACACAAGCCTCGTTGCTTAGTGTGACACTAGATGGCTACAGCGCCATCTAGTGTTAATGTCTAGCGATATATTTATTTTATTTTATCTGGTTAGACTGGAAGCCGGCCCCAGTATAGTGAGAAAAGACTTAGCAGCCCCATGTATGGCATTTGACAGCACATCCAAGTTACTACAAACTGTCAAATATTCTCATTCGATTCTGAACTTAACCACCAACATTTTATGGTTTAAAATCATTTGGAGAAATTTGACAGTTTGTGGTAACTTGATTTGCTGGCGACTGTACATAAAGTTAGACAGATACTTACATTGAACGTAAAAAAACATGATAGAAGTAGAACGAGCAGCAATAATACTCGACCAGGGCGGGCCATAACGTCGACTGTCAAACCACAGAACATAACAAGCGAAAGACAATTAAAAACTCAATTTATTGATTGGCAATTAACAGTTAACTGCCTGATTGTACAACGCTACTGTTACATATTTTTTATGACTCAATTTGGTTAGTGTTTGACTAACTATACAGCATTGTTTTTTATTGGCACCTAATAGTCTACATAAATGTTTATAGGTAACGACCTAATACTTAGGTACAAACCTAATTAATTTGAGGAGGGTAAATAGCCCTTGACTTTATTAAAGTTTAAGACATTTTGTCAAAGTCTACTTAAGAGGGACCAGGGCCTGCGAGGAATTTGAAAAATAGGTATTTAGAGAAACTATTGCCGTCGCGCCGCATCAAGCCTGCCAAGAAAGAAAAAGCGTTTATCTTGCAAGGTATTGTGGAAATTGGCGAGTCATATTAGCCGTCGATAACTATTGGGGTATGTAAACATTTTACGAGCTGTTCGGAGGTAAGGTAAGCTATGTAAACCTACGCAGCTATGTACTGTACCTATATCATCAAACAACATCGATCTAAAACAGGTAGGGGCATCTGTTGCTCTTGACCTAGTAAGATTTGAACCCATTTGTTGATCATGAAAGATTTATTCCTCTTTGTAGGCACGAATTACATAAAGCGATATTCAGGCAGGTCCACACCTAATGTACATAACATGTACATGTACATTAATATTGTCAAATATAGATCAGCTGATCCACCCTAACTAAAAAATTTGCTGAAATACCAGTTTCCATTCCCAGTCACAATTAATATGCAAATTAACAGTATTTCTTTAGTCAGATTTCGCACCGTAAGTATTTCATCAAGACTATTCAAGATCTACTGCATAAAATATAGCCCCATCTCCTAAATCATAACATCAGGTATTCCTTTAGACAGGTGTGACATTGTGAACTAAACGTTTCAGCAGAAATTAACATTCCTTCCGTGAGAAACGTTGGCGTGTAGTCGATGTATCGATCGCCTCACCGCGCACATCCCCTGCGCCGCGGGGAGAAACCACCCCACAGTGAGAGCCGCCGTGTCGAGCAGCCATTGTACCTAAGAATACGGCTTTAAAAATGATAAAACCTAACAAAAATCAAACGTGAAACATCGAAAACGGCCGTGCAAAAAATCATTAGAGAAATCTATTCAAAATTCCAAAGTTTCTCCAGAAACAATGAGTTAAGTTATTAAGTAACGTAAATTCGGGGAAAAAATGGCTGCTCCAAATACCAAAGGCACGATCAGACAATAATGTAATGCAAATTAACTTAGAGTAGTGTAAAGAAGTCTTCCAAAATAGTGTTAAGAATTAAATACAAATATATTAAAATTAGTACGTGAGAATTAGTAGTGAAAAAATATATTTAATGTTATTATCAGAAATCGATGTCTTCCCATTGATGTCAATTTTAATTTTTTATTGAAGAAACAAAAGAAAATCGATAATTCGACAATACTAAAATTAAAAACCGAATAAAATAAGTAGGACTAAAGTCTGAGGGCTTATACAGCTTAAATAAAAACTGCAAAGAGGTTGTAATCCAGCTTCAAGATGCATCATCTAGCCAAGTTCAAGCTGCCTCCCCTGAGGAATGTCCTGGACGTGACCATGCAGACGGTTCGCCAGCAGATACCGGAAAAACCAGGCGCGCCCCCGCGTCCTCCGCAAAATGTCAGGTTCGCGAACCTGGGTGAGTCTTCACAAGGTCAGTAACTTAATCAATACACTTTTAAAGACTTAATATTCTTAAAATAAGCCAATCACGATGACTGATATTGACTAACATAGCATAAAAACTTCACTATTACGGAAATTCAAAACCCTAATTGGAATCAATATAACTGAATCAAAAATGAAAACTTTCAGTCAAATAAATCAGTTACCTTCATAGCTTTTCTTGAGATTTCATCAAATTTTGATAAATAAACAAAACATAGACATATTATTCTTGACAAACTTCCAGACAATAAGGGTGAAAGCTGCGAACTTTCAACTATGAACGAGACAACGTCACCAAGCTACCAGTCGACGAATCCGACTAACCCCTTCCTAAGCGGAGCCCTGCAGGCCGAGGACTCATTCACCAGCTATCAAAACACGTATCCCCAACAAGATGGGGTAGCTCCTAGGTAATGCAAGCCTCTCTTATAAATTATAAACTTCAACAATAAAAAACTAGATATCAGAAGTAGATAACATGTTACTTGTGGTTTCAGGACTCAGAGCATGCAAAGCGTAGATTTTTACGCTTCATCCGACGAAGGTGGTGGTTTTGAGGAAGGTGGAGGCCCTCCTGGCGCGAAGATCAATGAGTTCCAAGCTGCTTGGAACGTCACCAATGCAATTCAGGTACGTATAACAAAATAATTAAGTAAGTTCATAACTCAAACGAAACAGTAGCTTAAAATGATTGTTCTCCTTCCAGGGTATGTTCGTAGTATCCCTGCCGTTCGCTGTCCTACAAGGCGGTTATTGGGCGATCGCTGCGATGATCGGCATTGCCCACATTTGCTGCTACACGGGTAAGATCCTCGTCGAATGCCTGTATGAAGACGACCCCGTGTCAGGCCAACGCGTCAGAGTCCGAGACTCTTATGTCAGCATCGCTAAAGAATGCTTCGGCAGAAAATATGGCGCAAGAATCGTCAATCTCGCTCAAATAATTGAACTCCTTATGACATGTATTCTCTACGTCGTTGTGTGCGGCGATCTCATGATCGGAACCTTCCCTGACGGCGCTATTGACGCGCGGTCCTGGATGATGTTAACAGGGATTTTCCTTTTGCCCTTGGCTTTCCTAAAGTCACTGAAAAGCGTCAGTATGCTGTCCTTCTGGTGCACCATGAGCCACTTGATCATTAACGCTATTGTCCTGGGCTATTGTATCCTTAACATCAGTGATTGGGGCTGGTCTAAGGTGAAATGGACTTTGGATTTTGAAAATTTCCCAATAAGTTTGGGTGTCATCGTTTTCTCGTACACCTCTCAGATATTTTTGCCAACACTAGAAGGCAATATGGAGGATCGCTCCAAATTCGAATGGATGTTAGATTGGTCACACATCGCAGCTGCCGCATTTAAATCCATATTTGGATATTTGTGCTTTTTGACCTTCCAGAACGATACCCAGCAAGTTATCACAAATAACCTGCGTTCAGCTGGGTTTAAAGGTCTTGTAAACTTTTTCCTCGTCGTGAAGGCGGTACTGAGTTACCCTCTGCCTTACTATGCGGCTTGCGATCTGCTCGAGCGTGCTTTATTTAGAGGCAAACCTAAGACATTTTTCCCCGTAATTTATGCGCTAGATGGAGAATTGAAAGTGTGGGGTCTTGCATGGAGACTGGGCGTGATAATGTTAACTATTTTGATGGCAATATTTATTCCCCACTTTGCTATTCTGATGGGTTTCATCGGTAGCTTCACGGGAACCATGTTAAGCTTTATCTGGCCAGCGTACTTCCACCTTAAATTGAAAGGCAATACGCTGGAAACCACTACGATTGCATATGATTACTTTATAATATGCCTCGGTGTTCTCTTTGGAGTCATCGGCATGTACGACTCTGGTTCAGCTCTCATCAAGGCGTTCAAGATAGGTTTGCCGTTCTAATTTCCCATAATATTAGACTCATTGTTGAACTATTTTTAGACTTATGCATACATCGTAAATTATACTTTGTCGCCATAACTAAGCGGCTGAATGTTGAATGCAAGATTTATGTACCTAGACCGATGTATTGATAAGTTTTGTATCTTAGGTCTGTTTAGTACATGGGCAAATAGGTTTTGTTAGCGAATCTTACTTTCTTCGAATAGCGACAATAATAATGTATAAGAGGACGATCGCCTTTTGCCTTCGCTACTTCGTTTTACTCCAGATTTTTATGTATATAGTTATAAGCTAACTCTACAAATATATGATATACTGTTAATCCAATGTCTTCCAATGAAAATATTTATGTTTTTGATTATGTAACAACGAAGTCTTCCAATGATGATGATGCTCTTGAAAAAGCATCATTATTTGATTGCACGTATAAATATCAAAAACATATTTGGATAATATTTACATTAATCTTAGGTATTGTACCGTAGATAAATGATTGAGGTTCTAGTTAGTTCTTATTTACTCCGATTTTGAAATAAAGAACAAATCTGTTATATTGAACATGTTTAATTTTACACTAAAATGTGTTTTTTTTATAATTTTTATTGCGTTTAGTCATACTGAAAGATCTATTTACAAACTTATACAATTTATTTAATAAGAAAAATGCTGGTGAAGTATACTAAGCCATAATTCTGACGAGTATATATATATATATCCGAATGTCTTCCATTTTCTAAATATAATTGTTGTTGATTATATTAATAGAGTATTGTACTAAAATTATACATGTTGATTAGACTAGTTAGTTACGTTACATGAAGATATTGTGAGAATATGTGATTATTGTGATACCAACGTTTTGGAACTTTATATTAGGTATACAGGTGATTCCGAAAAAATAAATGAACGTTGTAATAGCTAGAAAATTAAACATTGGAATAATGTACCTACCAAAATTAAACATTGGAATAATGTACCTACCAAAATTAAACATTGGAATAATGTACCTACCAAAATTAAACATTGGAATAATGTACCTACCAAAATTAAACATTGGAATAATGTACCTACCAAAATTAAACATTGGAATAATGTACCTACCAAAATTAAACATTGGAATAATGTACATACCAAAATTAAAGAAATAGAGGTAACCAAAAAACAGACAAAAATGAAAAACGCGGGTAATGAAACATTTTATAAGGCTGCAGGTTACATACATACACAATCAGCTTATAACGGTCCCACTGCTGTGACAGAGGCCTCCTCTCTTTCAGAGGGAGAGGGTGCAGGCTATTGGCCATTAATTATTGTAGATGAAGACTACAGCCTATTATAATAAAGCACAGATCTCTAAGTTACAAGGAACGTACAAATACAAGTTGCACTACTCTCAAGAATATGTATGTGTAACATATTGCTATATGCAAAAGGATTTGAATTTACACTGATAAATAAATATGCAGATTGATAAACTAATTCAATTAATATGAATATATTAACTTTATGAAAAAAAAAACTCCCAAAGTTAGTCTAAGAAATCCACCATCTGTATATCTAGCATAAGAATTTGGGCTTCCAAGATTTCGGCGGTAACAACTATATGAATAAAAATAAAGATGCTTGTCTTCCATTACGCCTAATTGTTTAGTTTTGATTAAAGTATCCAAGCTTATATCCATATGAATATTAGAAATGTATCCAAGTGCAATAATGTTGTATAAATATACTTAATAATATGTATTGTGATGAAATGAACAGTTCTAGGTGTGTATTTTAAATAATATAAAATGTTATTCGATATTCGTTTTATTTATTTTATTGCAATAATTTGAAATCCTTTTTGAAGCATAAGATGACTATCAAAGGACCGATTACATTTCCCTGTGGAACCCCTTTATGTTATTCCTTTCTCAATATGATCTTGGAATATTGTTTTGAGATCTAAAGACCTTTCCTTTTCTTCTAACATGTCATAATGTTTGTTAAATAACAGAACACAGTGTATCAAAAGCCCAAGATATGATACCGAGACGAATAATATTTTCAAAAATAATCTGAACCTTCTGAATCACAATAAATAAAATAAAATAAATAAATTAAACTTTATTTCAGACTGAAGTCCATAGTTTACAATAACAGAGCCTATATCTTAAATACACATATTAGTTTTGATCTTATTTTTAAGATCTGCTTTCATAAACATACGACCATATTCTGGCTTCACCAAACGACAAAAAAAAAGAGTAAAATTTCATTTTGTTTAACCAAGCATTTAAAATATTTTCCTCTCAATAAAATAATATCAAGGTCAATCAAAATGATAAGGTAGCCATTAAAATTGCCAATTTGTTTAATTGTTCCCGCGCTCGCTACCCGATCAGTCGCCATGTTTGCAAAATGGACGCGCGCATTCACGCGTGCGTGCTGTTACTATTATGTACCCTTATACAGATAACTGTAAGTATTCTTAAAACAATAATAGTGTCAATGCTAATCACACTCTAAGCAAACATATAAAAATAATTATTATTTTAAAGACTGAACCGACGGCCTTGATATACAAAGTAACATTCTATCAGCCATAACGATGATGGAAAAAACAAAATTCAAAGTCAATCTAGTAAATTTCCACCTTCATCACTAGAATCATATTGCTTTTCCAACGAAAAGCTTACATCAATCTTGTTGAAAGTCTTTATAGAAAAAATTAACGTTTTGGAAACGACTGCCACTTCTCTGGGCCCTCTGACTCAATTGTGAAGGTCCCACGGTGGGCGCCATTGATTAATTATATTTCTAGAAAATAATAATATTCAAGATTTTTAACGAAATAGAGCTAAGACTTATTTATCACACAGTACCTATAGCGGCTTTGCAACTAGATTGACCTTACTTGGCCTTGCTTATCCGCCAAATGGTGTTTTTTTTTTAAATGACAATAAAGGTACAACTTATACTTTGTCATTTAAACAAATCGCGCAATTATGAACCAAATAACTTTGTCTCTCCCTCCGTCTACCTAGCGACCGTACAATATACGAAACCACCCATGCTGCAATGGGGGCAACGAGAATCTTACCCTGGCTATGATCATAGACGCGTTCGAGATCTATGGCCACGACCCCACGGACAAGCTGGACAACTTGTGGCTCTACCAGAACGAGATGTTGAGGATCAAGACTGCTGAAGACCAGGTACCACCATCACTCCTGTAATATCCAAAGGATTTGGAGGTGTACCTAACTAATAACACAAACACATTTCGCAAGTTAAAGTCCCATGTAATAGGGGGCTAGCTTATTGTCATCAACCGGTCGCAAATGCAGACCTCGTGGCTGCTATTGAGAAATTCCTTATGGAGAAACCCAATAACACTTTGCTCGACCCGGGAACAGAACCCAGGCCCCCATGCTCAGCAGTTGCCGCTTGCGTTCACTACACAACAGGTATTGAGGTACTAGCACTAAAATAAAAGAATATATTTAATTATACAAAATACTGATATAATTATTTTTTTAGTTCTATTATCTACCTGTAGGCATGACGACAGTATCAAAAAACTGCAAATCTATTTAGTCCGTATTGGAAATTAATGGACACGTATTTTTTGTTTTAGTAAATCAATGAATATTGACAAAGATAAAACGCATCAAAACTCGGGAGTGGGGGCTCGTGACGTCAGAACTAGCTAAAAATTATACCTAGGCGTGACGTATTGAGAGTTTTAAAAGCGTCATGTCTTCGTCAATTGTGGTTTACGTTTCAAAAGAAAAAAAACGGGTCAAATTTTTTTTGATAATCTATCTGACGGACTAATTAGTTTTTTTTGTCGTCTCGCCTATTACTTATATAAGGTCTCCCTCCAATCCGCCCGCATATTGGCATGTGTAGAGCGGGTCGCCCCTCAGCTAAAAAGACCGGCGACCTGGAAATGGTGGGTGGGTCAGGCTTATATATAAGGAGGAGGAAGCCATGGTGCGTGGCGCAGTTTAGGAGAGTCTAAAATCCAGCATTTAACAACGATAGGTTAAGTTGATTGCGTGAATGCGCCATACTTCTAGCAAGACAAGCCTGCTCATGCAGTGGTGAAAAGATTGGCCAGTCAACAATGTGGTAACTTGGATAGTTGACTGGTAAAGTAGGACGTAGGTACTGTACACTTTCTTCAGTCCTTCACTGAGGTCCTCTAAGTCCACCCGTTTTCGAAACTCTGATCAACGCAAATCTCAAGAATTACAAAAGTTTTGAATTTTGTTTCCCAGTACCTTATCAACGAGAGAGTCCACATAGCATCAGATCATTTAGGTCGTTTTGTTAAACTGCATATAAAAGAACTCAAGGTAAGTCCAAAAATACACCAGTCCACTTCTAACAAACGACCGAAAAACTACAAACTGCTAAGCTTACAACCATCCACAAGCATAACTAAAGGCTAGGGTACCTAACAAGTACACCCACAATCCCACATGTCACCAGTTATGTTTATACCATAGGTATTCTTCAATTTTTACTGACTATTTTTTATTATTGTGGTTGAGCAGTTTTCCAACTAGCATTTTTCCAGAATTTATTAATGCAGTTAGCAAATAGGTCCCACAGTCTTCTTATGAACGTTTTCTTGTACCTTTAACCCTTCCTCATCTCAAAAATCTACCCATTGTGGGCTATTATCACTTGCTTGGGTGAAGGGAAACATGGTGAGGAAACCAGCATGTCTGAGAGATATTTCTTGACGGCATGTAAAGCCAAGTCAGAGGCCCATGGGCGGCATAAAAACTCTGACACCAAGCACTAACCACACGATAAAAAGAGGAGATGCGAGAGACCTTTTGAAAATGCAATACTCAATAGGTCCTGCTGATCACATTAGATGACGTCATAGACAACATGCTGACGATGTATGAGAACCACAACGCGGTGGCTGCTGAACGAAAAGCTACTTACACTGGAGGCCCCGTGCCCATGGAGTTTTATAGCAGCCAAGGTAATGTGTTCCTTAATTATTTCAACTATATTTCACTGTAGTGGTTAAATGGCCACTGTTCGTCCCACTCGATCTAGATAGACCACATGAGCTGAGGCTTTCGATTGAATACCTCATCATCTGCCTAGGCTTTTCCCAACCATGTGGGAGTCGGCTCTCAGTATCACCCAGGGGCGGATCTATATAAGGGCTTTTTAGCCCAGGGCCCCGTGGATATAAAAAGCCCCCAGTCACCTTTTTTTCTGCCTCTGGATTGGCAATGGCACTTCTATTGGATTTACGCATTATCGACCGACAGAGACAGAGGCTGAAATAAATTAGTAGTCTTTGCCTCGAGGCCTTAATATTAATAGGCACACACCGCACACACCTTTCTCTATCTAAGATTGTGCTAATGTTAACCAGCGCTTGTAATTCCTAGTGTAGAGAAAAATAAAGATTTTATGATTATGAATTACCTATGTGGCATACATACACGGCTGCAAAAAATGGAACATGTGGAAAGTTTGTACTCAAGACCTCTCTCTTCTGAGGAAAGTTGTCTCGCTTCGCTCGCTCTTGCAGCCTAGTTTCTTTTGAATCTTAACTTTGTCACCTAAATAACTCCGGTAGTCCGAAACAATTCTAATTCTAACCTGTCCAAGGTAGGTAAACTGTTAAATTTTCGAGCTCGCTTCGCTCGCTCTTCAGACTACTTTCTCTAGACTTTGTCTAAAAGTCGACCAATTAATATCCTGTTTGAAGGATCCAAACAATTTAAACCTGTCCAAAGCAAACTCGCAAACTCTTCAAAACCTAACCTAACCAATCCAAGGTCAGGTTTAGATTCTTAGAAGCACTTCAGCTGCATCTGTAAATAGTAAACTTACAATTCGGTTACTCTCACCCTTCTGCCCCCCCCTGGCCCAAAAGGTCCCAAACAAACTCACGGTCCGCCCCTGGTCTCACCGAATGCAGCTGAATACCAATATTTTACATGAAGCGACTGCCTATCTAACCTCCACAACCCAGATAGTACTGGGTAATACGAAACCCCTTGGTAGGACTGGTTGTCAGACTTTCGGGCCTCTAAAGATTCGACGATTCCGAAAGACAAATCCATAAAACTTGAGCCAAAAGAGTTTGTCACACTTCTCATCGAACCCGATACGTTGAAAGCTATATTTATACTTATACCTACTCGTAAAGCTTTGTTGTCCAAAAAACTAATGACGGTGATCAAAGTAGATCTCTCTAATTAAACCAATGTTTCCAATCGATTTGTTCACCGTTAAACTTCCAAGGAATATAATTCCAATATTCGTATTGAGTCTTTCTCTTACAGAATTCTACTGCGGCAAAAACGTGTACATATTCATCTCAGAGCTCTACAGCGATATCTACAATATGGGCCAAGGAGTGGCTCCCTACTGCAGGGACCGATCCTTTATCTTTCTCGGATTCCTGCACTTCCACGAAGAAACCAAGTATTATTTACTGGACGACCCGAGTATCTCCTTTCCAACTGACAACTACCTGCATGGCTTGGAGTGCCATATGGGTATTTGTGTATTCAGGTTAGTCCACATGTTCAGGATCAGGCTGCGGGAATCCGCAGGATGCGAGTCGCACGGGACCGGTCAATGTGGCGACACTTGGGGGAGGCCAATGTCAAGCAGTGGACGTCGTTCGGCTGAAATGATGATGAGGATCATACCTGCCTTTGAACTTGGAATTTGATGTAAAATAATGCGGTGAGCAATAGCGTGTACAATATCCATATCGATCATGACTTCCGAAAATTTATAAACATCTAGATCTATAATTGGTTTAAACACCCTAACATTCCTTCAAAACCTGTTTCATCTGAAAAATGTTTTCATGTAATTGATATTGATAGATTCGGTAACCCTACTGCTTTGATTCCCGTTCTAAAGGTTCCCCTTCAAGAAACTTATGCAAAAAGAGCGTGACGTGGCCACTCTGCCGAAGGCTATCGTCAAGTGCGGCACAGAAATGTACAAGCTGCCACCACTGTCTGCCGCCTCCTGCATCATCACGTCAGGGTCCTTCATACTGGATTTCAACATACAGGGCGTACGGTACCGGCATTACGACTACCTGTTGGTAAGAAACTAGTGTTTTATCAGGGCTGTGATACCTTGATGGTAAGATCCACTCCACTTCGTTCACCAACCGATATTAATTTTTAATCGACGAAAAAAAAGGACGAGCTTCTCAATTCGAAACGTATTTTTTTTCGCAAAAATACGCAAAATACGCGCTTTGGACGAGCCCGTAACAAAAAAAATATAATATACTTATGTATTGATTAATTTCAACTTTAGTTTACTGGGTTTTGACTCACACTTTCTTGAGATAGATGATTCGGAGACAGTGTCTCTTTAGGAATAGACATTAAACATTGACTACAACCCAAGTGACCCAGACCAGAGAGTAGACCGTACCAAGCATCAAGTCCATTCATTTCTAGGTAGATCGACTTGATCACTCTCTCCGCAGACTTTAAATGCATTTGCTTTGCAGACTATACCCAACGGTAACACGTACTACACCAAAGAGGCACTGTCTCCGTTGATCTGCGACCATCATGTCTGTGAGTGGAACTATACCAACCATTATGGAGGTAAGCGTAATTCTTCTTTGGTGATTAGGGAATATGCAAGTATTTTTTTCTTCAGTACAGTACTATCAACCCAAGAAAATAATTAAAAGTCAAGTTCAACGACTGCCAGTCGCCAAAAAAAAAATTAAACTACTACAATTTTCTACGACAGTTCAAACGTCCGTGACTGTCGCGGCCATTCCTGTCATAGCGGTTGACGTCATTTCCCTCTATCTGCCTTGTTTACATCTAATTTTTTTTCCCATATCATAATAATTTTACTAAATGTATGTGCTTTATTCAAGCAAACATTGCAATAACAATATTTTAATGACATCTTTGTGAAACTTTAAGTAGTTTTCAATTAAAAGTGTTTCTTTGACACTGTGTTTGGCGACACTACCTGCGACGCGTTTTGAATTTGAGTTCCTTTTCACTAAAAACACGCTACATAAAATATTAAATAAATAAGTGTTGTATTAGAAAGTTAAACAAGTATCCCAGTATGTATAAATGGGCCAAAACAAGGATTTTTTAAGACTGATGCTCCAGGGTAGCCCGCGAAATTCAAATTTTCTTACGTTTTTGCAATTTGCAGGCTAGTGCTAGATTGTATGTTGATTAAAATATTGTTCGCGATTGTAAGACGTATGTAGTTACAGAATTATAATCATCAAAATCATCAATACAACCCTCCAAGTTCATAAAGGTCAAGGAACGATTTTTTCAAGGTATTTATGAACTTGTGGATAGCAATAAGGTCGTCTTCTATTACATATATGGACCTTAACACATATACATAATACATAACTGGAGATACCTATATGGGTGCACTAAATACACCTTTGACTAAAAAGTAGAGAAAAATGCCCGATTTTGTCTCTGTAGATACCTACATCTTCGAGATTTTTAAAACAATTAAGAATTCTAAAATTTCTCGTACACCAGCAAACCTTCTTCTTTTATGCCAGGTCCATTCCTGATCCCTGGTGACCCAGGGTCCGGTATCGACCCCGTGCCGCCCTACATCGAGCCGACGCCAAAGCCAGATGCAGAAGAAGAGAACATCACAGTGCCGTGTAAGATTCTAACGAACTACGAAGCCCCGTTCACACGGCGGTGATTTGTGCGATATTGTTTATTATAATTTTGGGATCAAATCGTACCTAATCCCGTACTGGATTTGTCCGTACACGACGTACTTTGGTTACGTGTGATCCCAACTGTTTTCTGTAAAATATAGTGCAAGACAACTGCCGTGTGAACGGCCGTAGGTTAAGTTTGTGAGGAAATTCCAATTTTGCAGTAATCCTTCTGGAACTACAACGAAGCCACATGAGTAGGTAAACGGAAAGCCTATGGCAGAGGCATATGTCCCGTGGTAACGCCTTGGCGCGGTAATTGCTAATCTAGTCAGAATCAGAAACATGTAACAGTCAGTGTCAGACGTGTGTGTGTCGTGTGTCAGTGTAACATAATTAAATATCAATGGCCCTTAGGGTCTTTACGGTGTCAAATATTAATTACTAGCTGATGCCCGCGGCATCGCCCGCGTGGATGTCGGTTATCGCGACTAAAAGTAAAGTTCCCAGAAGGCTTATTTTTTTCCGACACCTCCAACAAATTTCATTATATTTTAGCCAATGTATACAAAAACTTGACAAATTATATACTAAAACATTCCTCGAGAACCACTATTCATTGGTGAAAACAGCATGAAAATTGGTGCCGTAGTTTTAGAGTTTATCGCGAACAGATAGACAGACGCGGCGGAGGATTGATTTGTAATGATATTGCAGATATACTGGACGGGTGCTTCTTTTTGTACCCGCCAAACTACGGCTCAATCGCGGGCAAGAGTTACCTGGACATGATCGACCTCCACGACGACAGGTTCACCTGCAACTCTGTTGGAGGTGCCAATAAGGTAGTCTTTGCAATATCTGAAATTACCGATAGTAAACCATCACTTGTAATCATTCGAAACCTGTTCAGCACGGTAAAGACTACAGAAAGAATAGGACCACTATTTTCACCCGACTTCGAAAGAAGATTTCGATCTGCATGTATATCCCCGTCATTTTCACTAAACACTAATAAGCTCGCAACGAAACAGTCGCCACTAAGGGTCACTTAAATATTGAAGGACTAATATGTTTTTGTCCAGGGTCTCTACTGGTATCCGCAATGGATGGGCGCGATGCCCCACCACCCGTACCCTGGAGGACTGGGCGACGACAAGGAGTTCGAACGTTTCGAAGCACCAGGAGACTTCTACCCGCACCAGCAAGGATACGAAATGGACGAACAGGATATCGAATAATATATTTCTTACGATTACAACTGTTTTATTGTTAAGCCTCACATTCTTACCCGACTACAGCAAAGCCGTTAAAAGAAGAAGTTTATGATTGTAACTTTTTATGTTCCACTGTAGCAACTAAAGTAAAGAGCTGGATTTGTATGAATGAGGTGTCAATCAATGCTTTGTTCCGGGTGACATAAGCAACAAATTATGCAAAAGAAAAACAATATGATATGCACCAATACGGAACCTAAATACAGACAGACCAAAATTCAGAATCGTGCCCAAACCTACGAAAATTAAAAAAAAAGGTAGTTATTAATTCGGTACAATTTAATATAATATAAACATGTTTTATAAATAAATGTATAATATACACCTGTTCCCAGCACTTAAATGTAACTCTCCAAAAACCTGCGCTCAATAGCGCTTCCGCGGGGCAGAACGCAAAACGCAGGTGTTCCAGCCTTTAACTCAAAATACTTCGTCACTAATAAGTCACCCAGATTCTTTGAGGGGTCAATCACATGAGGCATTTTATCGTAACCATCAAAGTAAACGTTAATTTTCGAACAACTGTACTTATCTTCTTGATCCCAAGGAGCTGGGAAGAGCTGTTCTAACTGATTTAGTAGAGGCACGTTTTCAGGGCAATTTCTTATGAAATCCGTCATTTGGTACTCTGGATATAAGAATAATATTGGCCACCTTAATATACCGTCTTCAATATGTACTATCGCGTCCTGCATCCCTGGTAAACTAGGTTCTAACTTCGATAGATCTATGTCATCTTCGTCATCACATTTCAATACTTTAATTCCTCGTTCAATGATTGCTTTGATCACTAACTCTTTTTGTTCACCCTCCTTTGCATTCTTTCTCTCTTTCTTTCTCTGATCGCGTTCCTGTTCCAGCTTCTTCTTTTTCGCGGTGTTGAGGAGGTCTATAATTTCTTGATCTTTTTTTTCGCCTTCTAATAGTTTTTGACAGTGTTCAATACAGGTGTCGTATTTGGCAACTGCGAGGGCTGCCTTGGCTGCGCGTACCCGTGCCTTGGTGTGGTTTGGGTTGAAAGTTAAGGCTTTCTCGCTGTCAAATATGGCTGATCTGTAGTTCTTTAGATGCCAATGTGATGCTGCTCGATTGTTGTATAGACTTGCGTTCATGTCTGCGTCATTACATCTCTGTTTGATTCCTTCAGTGTACCTGGATACCATATAAGCAATACTATTATTTTTGGATATTCTTTCGTCATTTCAAATAGTAATTCAAAAAACACAAACTGTTTATTTTGTACATAGGCAAAGAATGTTTTTTACATTAGGGCCCAAAGAGGCTGGTTGCGCTACTGAATCTAGGTATTAAATGGTGTAATTTCAGATCTTTAGACAACAAACTTCAATTAATAATCATGTTAAAATTATCCAAGCATTGTAAATAACCTCACCCTAAAATAGCCATTCTATAGTTTTTATGTTTAAAGTTGAAGTTTCCATCCTCCTTGTAGTTGCCGGCCAGTTCCACCGGTGTATTCTCTTCAGGATCATACTTCAACTTGGCCAGGCCTTCAGCCAGAGGGGACAGGGCACCATTTTCCGGTGTTGACTTCATGAAGAATGGATGCTTGTCCATTTCCTCCTGCAAACAAAGTAATTTATTTTGGTTATGCTTTGTAATTTATGCTTATTTCTAAATTCTTTCTTGTAATAATATTGGGACAAAAAAACTTCCAAGTTTAGAGATTTCTTTGATATTCTATCTTCAAGTAGCTTCAGAAACAATTATTAGGTTATCATTATCACTAAACACGGGATAATTACAATGTAAGTACTATTTATTTTGAGTTCCTGATATTTCAGCACTATAAAATTAAGGTTTGTTTTAATTTGTCTGTAATTTTTCTATGGATTGTAACAAAATCAAATACTTTTTGTTTGCCACTATCTGGTGTAACTTTAGACGACTTGTTTTTTTAATGCAGCATCTAGGGTACGGTCGACAGTTCGCACTTGTACGTGCGGACTGCATGAATTTAGAAGTACCGCTAACTGAAGGTAACGTTGAAAGTTTTACCTCCCATCTGTCCTCGGGCCATCCTTCAGTGTATCTCTTCTTCTCTAAGCTATCAATAAACTCGTCCAGCTCCCGGTCCAGTTTTTGAGCCAGGGCAATTCTCTCCTCTTCTGTAATCGCCTGTTTTGGCGACTCTTCGGCCATAGTTAGAGTAGCTCTTTAACTTTTTTTACACTTAATATTAGGCAAATTAGTTTTGTATTAACACAATTATTTATTTTTGATTATTAAAATCTTAAAAAAATATCTTAATATTTTGCATGTTCAGCATGAGCCTAGTCTTGGTCACATGGTCAGGTTATTATTATACTCTTTGGGTTGCGGTGTGTGTGGGTTGTAGTCAGGTCACTGCTGTAGTATTTATCTAATCAACTAAAATAGTGTCAAATCAATTGTCAACGTCAAGTCAAATTGACAATTTGATATTCCGTTTCGTTTCGTCGCAAGGGCGAGACCTCGCTAGAGTATTAATGAATAATGTTCTGCGGGCAAGAGCTACAGGCGAGACTTGCGGTATGATTTCTAGCCACGGGCAGTTACTGCAAAACCCACGAATGAACGCACGTAGAGCCCGACAAAAAAGTTTAGATGGTGGTGAAACACGGAACTACATGTATAGTTCCGTGTTTCACCACCATCTAAACTTTTTTGACAGAAAACGTGGCATTGCCAGGTAGAAAATGTTTCCTACCTGGCAATGCCACGTTTTCTGTAAAATTCGGCAATGTCATTGGCTTGTCACTGCTCAGTGTTGCCAGAAAGTCGTTAACGACACCCTCATTTTTTCCATACTCTACTTTGCCAAACTGTAAACACTGTTTGCATCATGTGCATGACAGCATAATATTGAACATTTTACAACGGCAAGAACAAAACGTTGAGCTTAAAATCAAATAACCCTCGCTCAAATGAAATGATATTATAATTATTATTCAAACATAAATTTCAGATAGCCGCAAAAAAAACAGATAACCCAGAGAATATTATAGATAATTACATCTAATACAGTTCACCTTTATGCCATTTTTGTATGTATTCACATTTGCGAGCTTCACGTTTTTTAAAGTATTCCGGAAAGTGAGCTTTTTCCAAAGGATGCCAAAAATCAAGCACCCAGTCTGGAGGCGTAACGACACGTTCAACCGCTACACCACCCGCTTCACCAATAGAACGAGCAACTAGAAAAAAGCAGATTGTGAATAAAAATAATGATCGGATGGACCTAGCAAGTTGAAATTTATACCAGATACTTGACTATTAAGTGTATAAAAATCAAATCCTGGGTCAACATGTTAAAAAGAAATGGGCAAATTTAGTTTTTAGTGAAAACTTGTGTGTAAACTAATGGTATGGTTGCCGGGAGACGGACGGCACCGCCGAGGCCGGCCCAGAAAGAAGTGGCGGGATGATTTAGACGTGTACCGCGAGAGTTGGTTCGAGAAGGCACGAGAAAAGAGCACGTGGAAGGAATTGGGGAGGCCTTTGCATAGCAGTAGGACAGTACAGACTAACAAAAAATAAAAAAATAAGTAATACTTTTTCTTAATATTAAGGTTTTTTTATTTTTCGGAATTTTCCCTTTACTTGTGCTGTAAGACCTTGCTTTTAACCAAAATTGACAGTTCTAGGTCAACCGGAAGTACCCTATAGGTTTTGGGTCGAAAACCAATTTGGTAGATCCTGTTGACCTAGAATCACGAAATTTGGCGAGAAGATTGCTTCTCGGTTTTCAGATTTTTCCCTTTACATGTGCTGTAAGACATTGGTCTTACATCACATGTAAACGGAAAAATCTGTGAACCGGTTTTTTTTTCATCAGCACTTGGAAACAACTTACCGTGTTTATCAAGTTTTACTTACATTTACACGGAGGCAAAGGAGACGCTTTTAAGAAAACTTCGTTTTCTCCCATCCACAGCAAACGACGTTGCTCTTTTGGATCTTTAACGCACTTATGTTTGTCAAATTCACTCCGCAAAATAACTTGATGATATCGTACAAGTTGTCTAAAAGGAAGTCGATGTTATAATCACAATATTTATCATCCACATTAAATCACGTGGGATTCATGTCATCTCAACACCAACAATACAGTTTATTCCGAACAAAGACATTCAAATTGTATAAGTCTGCTAAATCTCTTTGATTCCGAACCCTGATCCGGTTGCGGGTTAGTGCTTACCTGGCTGTGTAATATGCTTCGATATTTCTCGAAGCTTTCTTATAAAGGGTGCACACTTTTTGAGCATGAGTTCGCAATTCGGGTGCAAATGGCATTTTTGCTTCTAGCCTATAATTTGTGTAATTTCAATGTCCTTTCAATAGATCAGAATTGAACAGTATTCAATTCTCCAAAATGGAATGTCATATTTGTTGTCATAAATTAATTAAAAAATACATGCCAAAGATACATGCATGCCAGACAGTTTCAATCATTGTTTCAATAGTTCAAAAGTGGTTCAAACTTTTATCTCACTCACACAGCACATTGATGTCGTAGTTTCATGAAAAGCCACGTATTTCTGACTATAGTTACAAGTACCTACCCATACCTACGCATCCCACTTAATTTCTCTTGCGTTTTAAACAAAGTTTAGACTGTTTAGACGATTGATATGTTTACTTTGATAATGACCAAACTAAACTTAGCAAGGTGTAAGTGATATGGGTCACTCCTCGCAAAGTCACGAGTAAAGAGTGAGATTGATCTCAGCAAGAATTATTTACGAATTTAGTGAGCAATGCAAGCCGCAACCGAAAACCTTGTTGCTAAAAAAAAGCTAATGAATAGAAAAGTTTTTAGTACTCTTTGCTCCTATCAAAAATTGACACTACTGTCAAGTGTCAATGTCAAACGTCAAAAATGATTATTTTGTTGCGATTGCGAACCCAAGCGGCCAAGCGTGACTTCATGTAGCGTCTTCCAGTGTCTGAATATTAGATGAATTTCATAGGTTTACTTCTAATAATTATAACAATGGACCTTTGGGAATGATAATCACATGAATGTGGTTTATTCCGTTTCACAGAATTTAAATAGAATCCCCTCAAATTGTCTAAATTGCCCTTGAAAGCGGCAATCTCGTAACACCGGTAAAAGTTTCCGATGGTATTCGTAACAAAATAAAAAACATGTCGGACGCTTGGGAAGAGATCCAAGCTGTTAAAAGCAAAAGGAACAGCCTGCGCGAGAAGCTAGAGAAACGTAAAAAAGAACGGCAGAATATCTTGAGTTCTAATTTGGTTGGCGAGAAGTCCGAAGGTTCGCCCGGTGGCGGGAAGGAACGTTCAGTGGCCAGCCCGTCTACATTGAAGCATGAAGGTACGTATAAAATCACTGCAACTTGTTTTTAATTAGTTAAAAAGGGGTTAAAAGAATACAACAGTTGTATTTACTTATTATTCTAAACAAAAATACAATTACTAATAAACACACGACTACTTCTCTAAGATCTGAATGGACAGATGAAATATTTCTAAGCTATTTGAAACACACCTCGGCTAACATGGATGACAGGGCAGGAAGAAAATACATAGTTGTTGCACTGACCCCAAGTAACATCTGCGTCCTTTAACTAGAAAGCTGTTAACCCTCAAATAGTGTTTTTTACTTTTTAATAGAAAGTGAAAGAGTTTAAAATTCTCTATCTTTCTGTCTAAGAAACATTTTTATAATGTAAATAGTTCCAAAGATATGAAAATTTTGTAGGCCTAAGTAACATAATTTATGACGATGACGATGCCTTAACTGCCTGATGTGGTGATTATTTTTTATTTATTATTTAATTATGACTAAAAATTCATGACTCAGCATAGAATAGAATAGAAAGATATTTATTTCCCTGGTTCACATCATGTCCACAGGTCGGTGGTGTATTCGGCCTGTGGGTGTGTCAGCTACTTATAGTCTACCTATGTTTGTCTGAGAGAGATCTATATAAGTGTCGTGTAGTGTGTGCTGTGAGATTGTTAGTGTGTACAGAATTAATTTATATAAATTTTATAATGTTGTTGTATATTGCCCTATCCTATTTACAGCTAATTAGCTGTAAATAAAATAAAAAAAAATATAAATGCACAGATCATCGGCGTATTGGGAGAGCTTCAGTCCACGGATACGGTCCCGTTGGTCCCAAACGTCGTGTACGTACAGGTTAAAGATGACCGGACCCAGGATAGAGCCCTGGGGAACCCCGTGTGGCACCGGTTTTTCGTCACCATTGGTGGTTCTGAAGCGTCCGTAGGTTTTGCGACCGCTCAGGTAATTATCTCATTATCTCATCTAGTCTCTATTACTTTAATGATGTTGTTCGGGACGTCAGCTGTTTGAAGCTTCTTCATCAGACCTTCGTGGTTTATTGAGTCCAAGGCCTTCGAAAGATCCGTCAGGACCATGGCCACACTTTCCCTTGCTTCCAGCGCATCAGTGATAAACTTGCCAGTGCGAAGGAGCCATGTTGGAACGGCGGTTGGAGTCTGTCGGCCGTTTGTCGTAGGCGCGACAAAAGCAGGCGTTCTTGTAGTTTACCCATGATGTTTAGGAGAGTGATGGGTCGGTACGATTTGGCGTCCCGGTGATTCTTGCCTGCTTTATGTAGGAAGATGCATTCTCCGATTTTCTATCTGTTGGGGTAATAACCTGTCAGTAACAGGTAGTCAGCTAACACTTTGTACCTATTTTGAAAGCGTCTCAGTGCGAATCTGATTTCCTCTATGGAGGTGGGGTCGAGAGGCTGGAACGGTGTGGTCTTCTCTGTGCCCTTATCTTCGTTGTTTATCTCGGCTTCTGTGACGATCGCTGCGTCGACCAGGGCGTCAATAGTGTCTTTCTCGCTGCTACAACCTTCAATGTGGGGGAGTCTCTGTACTGGAGCCTTCAGGTTGCGTTGGATTTGCCACATCTGGGCTCTGTTGTTCTGTGGATCGTTTATTATTCGGGTCCATTTTTCGCTGCTATATTCCACGAGTGCTTGTTGGACCTGGCGTTTCAGATGATTGTAGGTTATTTTTTGTTCCGTTATTCTGTCCTGGTTAAAACGCAGTCGCCACGCTTTACTTTTTGCTTGGTTTCTTTTATCGATCATATAAATTAAACAACAGTTTTTCTGTGAGACAGACAGCGAACAAAAGAAAGTTTATTCTAAAAGAAAATATCAGAGACAATCATACAATAGTTCATAAACAACACTATAGGTAGTCTATGGCATAACAAGTATTTTGATATAATACTAACACCCCCACTTATCAAAATAACATAGATGCCCACGCATGACTGTCCTCAAAACATTGAAGTTCTTCTTACCGTAACCACTGTTCCTTTTCTACTCCTTGTAGTGCTTCTTCCAGACATAATCCATTAGCATCATCAAACACTTATTTAACATTCCATACCTTTCTGGTTTTTTTCTGATTCTGCTGGGTCTGACACGCTGCACAGGTGAGTCATCAGCATCCTTATACTCACTAGGAACATAAGTATCATCTGAGTTATCTGATGTTTCAAGAAGTGTATCCTCATCCATAGTTGTTTCATTTGAATTTGGTCTATCCATGACAACTGTGTCCCCCACTGAACATGAGTTTTCATTAATTGGTATGCAGACAAGATTCTTCTCATCTTCCATGACTACAACATCTCTGCTTGTTGTCACATTTTTTGTTCTAGGGTTATATATTCGGTAACCTTTAATTTCATCTGGATAACCCACCAGTATCTGCTCCTCTGACTTTCTGTCCCATTTCTGGCGCTTCTCTTTAGCCACATGAACCATGACCTTGCTGCCAAATACTCGCAAGTGACTTGACATAAGTCACTCCGGTTTGCGTCCAGTCCAGACTTCATAAGGAGTCTTTTCATTCAATGCAGGAAGAACAGTTCGATTTTGTAAATAGACAGCTGTGTTGGTAGCCTCTGCCCAAAACTGTTTTCCCATATTCGCATCAAATAATAAGCATCTGGCTTTCTCTACAATTGTTCGATTATTTCGTTCTGACAAGCCATTTTGTTCTGGGGTATATGGATTACTCCTTTGGTGAATGATACCTTCTTTCTTGAGAAATGAGTCAAATTCTTTGTTACAATATTCACACCAATTATCACTTCTCTTCTTATTAGTTTGTTTCTCAACTTTTGCTTTAAACTCTGAAAAACATCGGAGTGCTTCACTTTTATGTTTAATGAAATAGACATGTATCATTCGACTAAAATCATCTATAAATAATATGAAGTACCTGGAACCTGCTATTGATTCATACTCCATAGGTCCACATATGTCAGTGTGAACTAAATGCAGTAATTCTTTGCTTTTTGAACCTTCATTTGTGAATGGTAAACGACACTGCTTACCCTCACAGCAAACTCTGCATGACATCTTGTTAATACCAACTTTTTCTTGGAGATTCATTCCTTCTACAGCACTTGTCATTTTGTTTAGGTACCTACTTACTATTTACATGACCTAATCGGCGATGCCAAGTGATCCCTGATGCAGTCAAATTAGCCACCACACTATCAGGTACTATCAACTTGTACACTCCATTATTTAACACAGCTGTGGCTACCAATTCACTGTTTCTATTGTATACTTCACAGCCATTTGTCGTGAACTGAACTGTATTACCGGACTTTATTAACTGGCTCACTGACAATAGGTTGGTAGTCAATCCTGGAGCGCATAATACATCCTTGACTGGTACACACATCAACACGGTCTAGGGATATTTCATACTCAATTAAATAACTCGAAAAGTACTGGCCGCATTGGAATCTTTTATACACCGATTTGTTTGTAATTTATCTCAGACTAATTCCAAATTCAAATTTTTGAAAATTCTTTTGTTTCGGTGGCATAAAAATGTCTTGATGTATAAGAGAGGGAATTTTCATTTGTGCGAAATTTAGAAAACAATACGAATTACGTTTAGTTACAGTTTTTTTTCATTTTTAAACGAAAGATAAAGTTAAAATTGAGGTATTGTAGCCATGCAACGCCGACATTTGGCGAGGGCGGAGATGTTACGAGCTGTGGGAATGCTGGAAGCTGGATCTGTTCAGCGTAATGTTGCTGAGGCCATAGGGACCCATCAAAATGTAATTTCAAGATTGTGGACACGCTATCGTGCCACAGGTGAAGTAGCGGAGAGGCACCGGGGGCCAAGTCGCATCACTACCCCCAGACAAGACCGATTTTTGCAAATTACTGCGCGAGCACAACCAAATGCAACGGCGTCTCAATTGGTCCAAAGGCTGCGAGTGGAACACCAAGTGCTTGTGAGTGACCAAACTGTAAGAAGGCGACTGCATGAAAGCAATCTACGCTCTCGTAGACCACTCCCGGTCCCACCTTTACGGAGAGGCAATCGTGGACGACGATTAGAATGGGTTCGGAACCACGTGGACTGGGGCCGTGACTAATGGTCTAATGTGCTGTTCACGGATGAATCCAGGTTCGGCTTCCATCCAGATTCACGAAGGACGCGTGTTTGGCGAGTTCCTGGACGATGGAGCCGTCTCCAGAACCCTCAGGAAGTTCACCCATACCAAGGAGGAACAATTATGGTTTGGGCAGGAATTCGTCTTGGAGGACGGACGGATCTCGTTTGGGTGCGGGGCAATATGACGGCAGAACGATACGTCCAACAGGCCCGTAATCTTGCCCCACAGAACACAAATGGGGCAAGATTTCCTGCTCATGCACGACAATGCCCGGGCACACACGGCGAGAACGGTAGCAGCTTGGTTACATACAAATAATGTTAGGGCCTTAGACTGGCCTGCTCAATCGCCAGATCTAAATCCCATTGAGCATGCGTGGGATATGCTGCAAAGAAGAGCTCTGAAGGAAGTTCCTGAAAATCTGGCTACAGAAGATCAACTTTTTGCGCACCTCAGAAGGACATGGGACAATATTCCGCAGCAAGACATTGACAACCTTGTTCTGAGCATGCCGAATCGTTGCCGATGTGTTATGAACATCATGGGCGCTTTCTCAGACTACTAACTTCAAGTTTATAAACACAAATTAAATGATTTTTCTATTTTTTTCAGTTTTTACTCACAAATTAAAAGTTCATTCATATACGGTTTCCGTCTATGCTTCATTTTTTTTCCATAAAATCCTGAAATTTTAATCTATACCTTAACTATTATTAAAAAATTGTAGAATATTAAATAACGTATCTTTTAAATATATACATGTCATATAAATAATTAACACATTGATAGTAATTCGCTTTTTTTAAAATATCCCTAGACCGTGTTGATGTGTGTATTTCAAATTCACATTCATCGTTTTAGTTAAAATGGTAACATCTCCGGAACATAATACTTGCAACCTCTCGCAGCAATACATATATCCTTCATTTTGTGATATATAGCATTCTCAATCCACTGTTCGTTAGCTGTTAGATGCATGTTCGCGCCTGAATCAATGTACCAATCATATCTGTTGAATTTTCCACTTAGAAACACCGCACCATTACTATGTTTACGTTGTATTTCTTTCGAATTCGTATTGGTATTATCATTATTTGGACACTGATTCTTATAATGACCTGGTTGTTTACACCGGTAACATTTGACATGACTTTTAGCGCCACCGTTGACATTGACGTTTGTTGTTGTTGCGTTCTGTTCGTTCGTTTGGTATTTCTGCGCGTTGGTCATAGACCATTTATTATTTTTCTTATGTTGCCATTTCTGCGTACTGCTTGCGAATGCACCAATAACATCATCGGATTGACTGCTCACTTCCGTTTCCACCATATGCATGAGTTTTGTTCTAATGGCGTCCGTTGTGATTTGTATTCCTGAATGCTCAATCGCCATTATCATGGGCATAAATTTTTCAGTAAGCCTCGCTAACAACAAACATCCAATCCACTCATCATTGATGTTAAATCCTGTCCCACTTAACTTTTGTCCTGTTTCGACGATTTGCGTTACGTACGACTGCATGGAAACACAATTTTCTAGGCGAATCGATATCAAATTACGAAAAAGAGATATTCTTCGTGCAAATCCTGAATCGTCAAATAATGCCTTTAATTTATTCCATAGCTCCAACGTAGTCTTCGCGTCTTTGATATGTACATATAACGCACTATCTATCGTCATAATTAATTTTGCCTTGGTCCTCGCGTCGTCTGCGGCTTCTATTTTCCCGGTTTCTGGCTTGATGCAGTGCAACTTATCCTCCAGGATCAGAAAATTCTCCGCCGCGAAGGTCCACTCATTGTAGTTCTCCCGGCCTTTTAGCTTGGGAACATTTACTAGATAGTTCGTTGTCATTCTTGCAAACTTTTATTGCAAATACTGAAGAACACTTTGCTATGTTTCACTACTTTTACTTGAGAATTAATGTTCGGGTTCAGGTCTAGGCTACCACGTGTAAAAGTGTTTGTATGACGTGTAAAAGTGTTTCTAAAAACCTACTTGCAAAATAAACATCATTTATCATTATCATTTATCGGTTGACGAAAGATGGTCAGGTCATATCACACCTTCTTCACACGGATGATCTGGAACTCTTTGCTCCCCACAATTTGCAACTGATGAAGTTACTAAAGGTAACAGGCGCTACTGAAAGTTGAACTTTCAGTAGCGCCATCAGGATGGAATTTGGTGTGGTGCATTCATGCATGTGAAGCTAGGGGAGATTATGGAATCTATGGAAACTCAATTCTTGGATTCTATACACCTTAGATCTCTCTCCTCAACAGAAACCTACAAGTATTGTATGGGTATGTAGAAAGCATTAGGTATCAATACTGCCGACATAAAACAATCGCTGAGGGAGCGCTTTTTTGTAAGCCTCAATAAGGTGCTTCACAGCCTTTTGTCAGGTGGAAACAAGGTGCGCTCCTTCAATGTTTGGGTCATGCCGGTTTTGATGTATTCTTTGGGCATACTTAAATGGACTCAGACGGAACTTGATGCCCTGGATAAGAGGGTTCGCACGCTACTAACCGCAAATCGAATGCATCACCCACGGTCATCGGTGACCGTATGATATGAGACCGTATGATATCTCGCGGAAGTGCGGGGGTCGTGGCTGCTTAAATGCTCTTAGCATTAAAGCTCACGGTTGTGCAGGGTCTTACCCTGCACAACCGTGAGGTATGCAGTCTCAGGGAATACTTCCTAGGAGCCGACGTGGAGATGCACCGACATGTGGTCTCAGTAGACAAGGGCCTCACCCCGCTCTCCCTGGCTGACCAGAACTGGCGCAAGCCTAAAGTATGAGACACCAATGACCGCAGGAAGGAATGGCAGGGCGACGAGCTTCACGGACGCTTTTACCGAGCCCTACATGGGCCCAATGTAGACCTATCCTGGCTGCGCTTCGGTGACCTCTTCGGGGAAACCGACGGTTGTCGGTGCAATAATGGACGAAGTTATGATGATGAATAACTACCGGAAATACATTGTGAAGGATGGTACGGCCGTACAGTTGACGACACGTTATTTGTGGGCACAACCTCGTTGCCAGTATTATACACCAGCAACTTGCTTTGAAATTAAGTAGACATGTTGCCAAACCAAATAGTGATCTCATGATCTTAAGAAGATCTGAATTAGTTATTAGTTGATTATTGCCCACTACAATTATATTCAGGTATAACCTTTCATTTACCTTTTTAATTTTGAAATATGCTTTTGATTTTTAAACGAACATAATTCTTTAATTTTTCACATATTCCCTTAAGAATGCTAAACTATACAGAAGTTAACCCCAAGCGATACATTTTTAGCCACCTTTTAGTTAAGTGAAGTAGTTAAGATTTTACAAAAGTTCCATATAACATTGGCAACAATTAGCTTAAAAGCATCTAAAGTCCCGTAACTACTTATTAGGAAAGTTATTCAAATTTAAATCAAAATGAATGTCATGGCTATAAAGCAGTTATGTTATTTAACAACTTTTTAGTTAAGTATTTATGAACAAATTTAGCAAACAAGGTTAAAATTTTAAATAAATTACTTCACTAAAAAGCCGCGACAGTATGGTTAACGGCCTTTTAGTACAGTATTAAGATGCAATAACTTAAATGCTTAACAAAATTAGAAAAAAACATTTTAAACGTAATTAATAAGGGTTTCTGGACGGAAAGGATTCTTTAGGATTAACAGAAAGAAATATCAATCGATGTCTGTAACAATCATTAACTTAAGTATTGTAGTTTTTAAGAAACAACGATTCCCGCGTTTTTTGCCATTTTCTCTGAAACAACTTTTTGGCCTTAACGGCCTTCTAGTTAAAGGACGGCAGTCATGGAACAAGGGCAAGCATAATTAACCAAGAAAAGTGATTCCAGGAATGCAAGAGAAACCCAAACTGCTGGTGCCATCTGCTTCACTAGAAGTGCGCCTCCTGCAAGTGCTGTCAGACATGCAGCTGCAGTTGCCTTCCACTGCCAGTGCATTACTGCCCGGCCTCGGGGATGTTGATGCGGGCATAGTTGCCAGCTTACTGCAGAAATTTGCCACACAAAAACTAATTACGTAAGTTTTTTACCCAACTGCTGCAAAGCAGATTTGAATAAAGTAAAGAGTATTCAGTCTTTACTTAGACAAATTTTCTTGTAATTTCTTGGAAAACAGTTGCTCCATGATTTGCTTGAACAGTCAGAGGAGCAATGCTTGTATATATTTTAAGAAAATTCGGATTCTAATGTCAGTTTTTTTATATTTGAAAAAAAAGTATGTTGAATATTTGCTGAGATGAGATTGTAACTATCGTAAGAACTTTTTAGTGGAATTTGAGCTTCTGATTGAACAAAAAACTTATTTGTGGTTATTTAATTGCACCTCCTTTTAATTTCTTTTAGCATAACAGAACGAACTGAAAGCACGACAGATGCAAGCATAGAGGTTGTGAGTGCCGAGTCTGTGAGACTAGCGGCCGTGTTAGCAGCACTCATGGAGGAACAGACTTCTGGTAGCAAGAGGAAAGGTTTGTGCAGGTCTTACTTGTCCTTAGAATCCGTATCCATCCAGAACAAACATTTAGACTGTAGTTGTTATAATCATGAAAAAAACCTGCAGAAAAAATTGAAGTACAAGTATTGGCGCATGCCGAATGGCCCGGGCAAAAGTCTCCACACAATGGGTGCATACAGATTGACGGCGCCGCTGAGGCTGGCCCAGAAAGACGTGGCAGGACGACCTGGATGCATAATGCAAGGGCTGGGATCTGTCATTTTGTCGATTCTTCCGTCGACATAACCCGTTTCTACGATGGTCATTCTACGCATGCTGAGGTAGTGTGGGACGAGAGCTCTAGGAAAGACTTGGGGGAGGCCTTTTCGCAGCAGTTGGATGTGGGAGTGGTGTCTAGCTCCCTGATATCTTTAATTAGTGGAGTTATTGTCAATTTAAAAAATAACTTATAGTGACCAATAGACATCTTAAGTTTCACTTTGCAGGTGATAGCAAAACAGAAGAGGCTACCAACCCTAAAGTATCCAAAACTGCTGCAGATGAGAAAAAAACTGCTAAAAACGACACTGATTTAATGGTAGGTGTATACTTAGTACGTAGTCAATATAGTTTATACAGGAAGGATACCTAAATTGTATGCATAAAAAAAATAACATGTGAGTGGGTTCGGCAAACCTTTTTCATGAAACTTTACTGGCAACACTCCATTGACGTGGAATAGGCTTGAGACAGTTACTAGGAGCTTTACGACCATTAATTAAGAGCGAAAAAGACGTCATTCGTCCGGTCTACACCACTCACAGCGGTGGCGGTGAGATGTCGAGTCGCAACTCAACTCAAAATCTGTGGTCGTAGTAATGCGTGATCGGCAAAAGCCGATTCCTCGTCAATAGGTGTGATGGTCACTCCGTAAGTAGAAAATACAAAATAAGCTTAATTAGTACAGATCTTGCGAAATAAATGCAAATATTTCTTCTTTTTGAAAATCTTCCTATGTATTGCAGTCATTACTGGCAATGCCTTCAAGTAGAGAGAAGGCAGTGAAGAGAGTTGGTGAAGAGATCATGGATCTGCTCAGCAAGCCCACCGCCAAGGAGAAGTCGCTGGCTGACAAGTTCAAGAGTCAAGGAGGTTTGTATTTTCAATAACATTAACCCTCAAAGATGGCCTCTCAAGTCAAGGCGCTTTTTGCATTTGATGAGGAACCACGAATATGACCGGGAACAGCCCGTGCCTCCCCGTGTGTGTTTGACTAAATTTAGATTTTTGTCACGCGGCTAGCTTTGCCGTGGCCGTGACCGTGACTTTATCAAGCTACTCTTAGAGGGTCATCTTTCTGCACATAGTCTGCAACACTAGGTATATGGCTTTCAAAAGCAGCAACACCAATATGACATAGATTTTCCAATAACCTACATATCAGTGATATGTAGGTTATTGGAAAATCCATGTCATATTTGATATCAGTCTACTATTCTATAATATTTTCCCTTTCTATATCACTGGTCATGTATCTATATATGACTTCTTCTTTCGTCCAGGCGCCCAAGTAATGGAGTTCTGTCCTCACGGCACTCGCGCGGAATGCATGAGAGCCTTCACGACAAGCAAGACAGAGGAGGGCGGCGACCAATCCTACGCCTGCAAGAAGCTGCACTTCAAGAAGATCATACAGAGCCACACCGACGAGTCGCTCGGCGACTGCTCCTTCCTCAACACTTGCTTCCACATGGACAGCTGCAAGTAAGTAGCAGGCGCGAAGGCACCTAAGAAGCCGATTCCTGCCGGCTTCACTTCGGGAAAGAGTCATCTGCCGACCAATCCTACGCCTGCAAGAAGCTGCACTTCAAGAAGATCTTACAGAGCCACACCGACGAGTCGCTCGGTGACAGCTACTTCCTCAACACCTGCTTCCACATCATCATCATCAGCCTATAATGTTCCCACTGCTGGGACAGGCCTACTCACAATGAGAGGCTATAATGCCCAGTGCGGATTGGTAAATGTCACATGTCTTCGAATTTATGGTTCTAGGACATGCCGGTTTCCTCACGATGTTTTCCTTCACCGTTTTGAGAGCAGTGGTGATGAAATAAATTACAATAAGTAATGCGCCTGTCTGGGTTCGAACCTGTACTGTTCGTAAGTCGGGGCCGCCACCACTGGGCCACCGCTGCTCACACACTGCTCGCCGCTGCCTCCACATGGACAGCTGCAAGTACCAGGCGCGAAGGCACCTAAGAAGCCGATTCCTGTCGGCTTCACTTCGGGAACAAGGCATCTGCCGATTAATCATAAGCCTGCAAGTAGCTGCACTTCAAAAGCAGCACAGATCAATCCACTCGGCTTATCTTAGACCACTATTGGACATAGGGTTCTCCCAAGCTACGCCACAACACCTTATCCTCCGCCTGTCACAGCCGGTCACTTCTTCAAGATACACTCACACTCGTTTGGTTCATCAGCCGTCAATCCTTCGACAAACATGGGCAGCCCACCAGTACGAGTTAACGAAAAACAATACAACATTGCATAACTATACTTATTTTCTGAGTTATAATGCGCAATTTATAAGAATTTATTTTTTCAGATATGTGCATTACGAAGTGGACAACTCAGACCCGAATGCGAACGCGCCGAAACTTGCTGACACTGTAATCAAGGGAGCACATAATGGTAAGCGAGTTTATTGAAAGAGAGCCTTATTATCTAAACCGGAGGAAGGTTTTTACTATGAAAAGAAAAGTTGATTTCACTTTTACCACTGCAGTGCTCTGAAGAAAAACATCATGAGGAAACTGGCAGATCTTGGAACCTTAAGTAGGAAGATATGTGACAACCACCGACCCGCACTGGGCCTGCGGCGGGTTCGATTCCCGCACGAAACAAATATTTCCATCCCTACAGGTCTGGCTGTTTGTGAATTCGAGTTAGAGTTTGTAAAATCAAAAGATGATCTCTTGTATGGTAGTTAAATACAGTTTTTATCTCATCAGGAACGAGTGCAGCGGCCAAACCCGATGGTGTGCTAACTCTGACGCCGCCGCAGTGGATACAGTGCGACCTCAGATATCTGGACATGACGTTCTTGGGTCAGTATGACAAACTTATCTATAATCTTACGTCCAGTGAACACTCAAAATTTCACATTAGTCCAGTATTTCATTCCAGTGCATCATCATCCACCATCCATCCATCCATCTATTTCCACTTCATCATTGATGCAGTGGAAATAGATACCACCTTTCAGTTCAGTCCAGCATCCAGCATCCAGTTTTCAACATTGGATTAGTTTGCCGTATGTCGTTACTTCCCAGAATTTGATCCTTTTTAGCGATACTATCGAATGGTGTAATAATACAGCGTGGTTTTTTTTTTTTCAAAGTCAATGTTTTTGATTCCTGGCTAGAAATATTGATTTTTCAAAAATCCAATTTTTTTTTTCTTCTCTTTCCTTCTCCGCGGCAATCTGTTGGACACAACAATAAGCCACTGCTTTGTCTGATACAAGTGTATCTGTTTAGGGTTTTTTAGCTTGGTGAGACACTTCTTGGGTAGGTGTCTCATTCCATCCTGACGAATCTATCTTTCAGGTTTGGGACACTTAAGCCTCTTCAATCTTATATGTTGAAGGCCTTGATCTCCAGAAATCTCTCAAAAATCCAATGATACTGTTTTTGTTTTAATTAAAATCGGGTTCGAAACTCCTTTGAGTAATTTTCGTCATTCCTCATGGTTTCGGATTTGGCCGTCCACGCCAAACTACGCCCACTTGAAAAATTCTGTATACATTTGAACTAATTCTCTCTTCTCTAGGCAAGTTCGCAGTAATAATGGCGGACCCACCGTGGGACATTCACATGGAGCTCCCGTACGGCACCATGTCGGACGACGAGATGAGATGTCTCGGCGTGCCGCAGTTGCAGGACAGCGGGCTCATCTTCCTCTGGGTCACTGGCAGGTACGACACCCCCTTTACGATCACCACTATCTTCATCATCATCATCAGCGGCATCAATGGTCGGGTGATCTTATTTGAGTAATGCAAGACCTGAACGCTCACATGGACCTTATAACTTACGTACCTTTACTATTTATGTGTTTTCTAGTTCCCAATTCAGGTGGATAATTCCTTTTATTATTTTGTGGCATATACTCACCGATACGTTTTGTTTGAGAGTTTGTTGCTTCCAAACACCAGAAATCTACAAGTTCAAAGGTCACTGTTGGTATAGAAATTCACACTCGCGTTCAGTTTAATTTGACTATGTAACCCCCAGAGCAATGGAGTTGGGCCGCGAGTGCCTCAAGCTATGGGGTTACGAGCGAGTGGACGAGCTGATCTGGGTGAAGACCAACCAGCTACAACGCATCATCCGCACCGGGCGCACGGGCCACTGGCTCAACCACGGGAAAGAACACTGCTTGGTAAGTACTCCCGTTAGCATACAATGGGGATGGAAACTGTGAAACTAATAGCGCTAACGTAGCTGACTCCAAGCATCGCCGTTGGCTGAAAATCTAGTAATGTCATTTTATATTTCAAAATGGCTTGACCTCATTGATCAGATTGAGACCTGGCTATGGTTGCGTCATCTACAATTTGCTTTTAACGTTATTCCCCATTTGTACTGAATTAGATCTGTCTGGTAACAAAAAGATCAGAACACAAGTCATTATCATCAACAGCCGAGCCTATTCCAACAAGTCTTACCAAGGGGTATCGTATTACCCAGTACTAATTGGGTTGTGGAGGTCAGATATGCAGTCGCTCCATGTAAAATACTTGTATTCAGCTGCATCCGGTAAAACTGGAAGCCGACCCCAACATAGTTGGGCAACCAGATCTACGCAATATCCCTTGATTAGACAGGTTGTATCCAGCTGAACGCGACCGAAATTCTCACCAAAATGGTTTTGCTTTTAGCAGAGGTTCATCATAACTATGGTGGTTTCTGCATGTCCCCTTGAGAAAAAGGCGTAAGCGTATATATACAATGTTGTTTTCTCCAGGTGGGTATGAAGGGTAGCCCGGAGAACTTGAACCGTGGCCTGGACTGTGACGTCATCGTGGCCGAGGTACGCGCCACTTCGCACAAACCTGACGAGATCTATGGAATTATTGGTGAGGCAGCTTTCATAGACATACTAATTACTAAATGCGTTTTATCCTCAACATATTTAAACATGATCCTGTTGCTGCCAACTCCCAACGATTGACAGTAACAGAGCAATGTTTCGCATTTGTATAAGGCGACGTGTAAGTCGCAAGTCTGTCGACGCATGCGCACGTGCACGAACTGTGCGGTTTCCGTACATCCTAGGAACATAGTATGATGTACATACATGGACATGTTCGAGAGATGCGCGCGCGCTTTGTATGTGGCGAGTCCACAGCTATTCGAAGCGCGTAGAGCTTGCGCAGGTGTGGACGCAGTTTTTCCCCTTATTTTTTTCTATTGAAAATTTCAAAAACAATTTTGATTAATTTTTTTTTTTTTACTTTTCCAGAGAGACTCAGTCCTGGCACAAGAAAAATAGAATTATTTGGAAGACCACACAATGTTCAACCGAATTGGTAAGTTCCCTGCTTTTATTTCCTCATTAATTCTGTAGTAAGTTCTAAAATAATTGAACGTTTCTCTGAAACTTGTTGAACACTATCGCGCGGTGATTTTCTGGTGGTCAGGATCTTTCAGAAATTGCATTGTTAGGGAATTATTAATATTGGCAGGCGTCTCCCAATTGTATTGCTAGCTGCTTGCCAGAAGTTTGTTCACACTCCTTTAACAATATTTTTACCTAAAACCTCTACCTGCCTTTTTAACCAATTACCCAACCTAATGGCGCGATTACACTTGGTCGTTAACCCGTGTTCGGGTTTTCAAATGACTTTACTCGAAAACGGACCCGATGCATTTGGACATCGCAATGGAATACGCGCTAACGACTACGAGTAGTTTGAATAAGTCGAGTACCCGCCGAAGTAAAAGGAAAATATTGACGTTGGGTTTATGTGAATTAGGTACCCGAAATTATGAAACCGGACGAGATTATCCGAAGACGGGCGTCCTCGACCCCACATTTACACTTGGTCGTTCGCCCGAATTCCATAGTCAATCGACTTCGGGCGAATGACTAAGTGTAATTGCGCTAAAACACATAACTCTTTGTTTCAGGATAACCCTAGGCAACCAAGTGGACGGCGTCCGACTGGTGGACCCGGACCTGATTGGCGCCTTCAAGAAGCGCTATCCCGACGGGAACTGCATGGCGCCCCCGCCCCCCGACCCCGGCCTCTCCTAGTTCATACAGTATTTAGTACTTAACTCTTAGTCCTAGTCCTATAGTCTACAACACTACAGTGCTGCAAGGATCTTTTGGCGCATGACTGATGCAGTCAGGAGTGCACTGTTTGTAGACATTTGTAACATGCCTTTGGAACAATAAGATAGCGGTGTTCGTTCCGATTATGACACCGCGCCAAAAGATCCATGTACAACTATATAGTAGTGCTGCATTGAAACTTGTGCCTCCAGCTCGTTTTGTAACGAGCTTATGTATTAGAAATAGCGGTTTGAAGCCCTTTTGAATAACTAGTTGAATCGACGGTGTGTTTATCTCCCCATAGTTCATCATTAAAGGTCCACCTGCACCACATGTACGATCGAACAAGCGATTTAGTTAAAAGTTTAACCCACAAATTACATTGTAAAACGTAAACCAAATGGCTTGTTCGACCGTACTAAATACTTTTACGCTAAAGGCGGTTTCAGATTTGCGTATTTTCGGCGTGTATCCTTTGTACGGTACTGGACAGATTCTTGGATTGGACAGATTAGTTAGTTCGGCAGATTCTCTACTCGACTGATTCGTGGATTCGTCATAATCTAGGGTTCGACGGATTAGCTATACGGCAGAAGTACAGGTGAAAACAAAAACAAATAAAACGCTCTTTAATTAAAGAACAAAAAAAACATATTTAACTTTTAAATATATAAAATTAACCTTGCACAACTGTTATAAACAATCAATCACGCTAACTTCATTCTTCATTGCTGCAGTAACAATCTTCTTTATTTGAAATTTTTTTTGTATGAGTTTTGCATTACGCTGCTTTCCGTTGCAATAAATTTGTTCTCTTTTTAACTTGTGTGTCTTGAAAACGGGATTCTTTTTTTAGCAATTGCATAAATAGATAGAGTGGTGGCTTAATGGAAAATCTTTTTTTTAGTCTCGCATGCCACCCTTCGATTGGGTTATTTGTACGAAAATTTTCATTATAAAAAATAAACACATTCTCGGTATATATTCCCATCCACTGAGTTGAGAAATAATTATTAAATGTATTATATTCCGGTGAGTCATTAACCAGTTCTTGTATACTTAATATTTCTTCGGGAACCAAAATCGGCGGAAGCAACGGCAGTTGCATATAAAGGCGCATGATATACTCTCCATTTTCAGTTTTATCTAATCCTATATTTTGGCTCTTTTTAAGTATCGCTTTCCAGTAATGAAAGTAGCAGCCAGTTACTTTTACACCAGGATAAACTGATTTCACGGCTTGAATGGTTGCTATTTCAAAGTCGCACTTATAATTTTCAATTATCACGGAAAATTGGTCCCTTAAAATAGTGAACAATCGTTCATAAGTTGCCTGCGTTTTATTACGTAGAAGTATGTAAAGCACAGGAATAAAATGTATGGTATTGTCATCGTGAGAAATATTTATATGAAGACTGTAGACTTGATAAAAAGGAGTGGGGCATGTTTTAAAGGTGCCATCCCCGTAGTAACTCTTACTTTTTTCAGATAGTCTTTCGCCAATCTTGACCCAAAAATCAAAATTTTGTCTTCGATTCCATCATCAAATAAAAAGAAATCACCCACTAGACTGTGCGGTAGCTTCAGAGATTTCATATATTTACAGTTTTTCGTATTCATTTTCAGGTAATTACATCTAGCTTTATACAACACATCCTTTTTCTGTACAAATGTTGGTTTATCTTCATCATTTAATTTGCAGTCGGCAGTGTCCATATAATCTTCAAATAATTTTGGGATTGGTTCGAGTTTTTTGCATACTAAGTCTTTACATTCGTCTATTAAACTGTCTACTACGTTTTTAGTAAAAACGGGCATGCACATATGACTAGACTCTCTAACAATTCGGTTTAGTTTGTCCAAAGTGATAGAACTGCTGCATTCTGCCTTATTTACACATCGCCAGTTTGTAGTACCACATTTGTTATTTTTTACAAAATTGTATCTGTGTCCAGCATGCAAAACAACGGGTTTTCCCCTTTCACTTTTAATAAATTTTTAATCCACTACGTCGGTGCTCGAGCCGGCAAGATCCATTTCTTGCAATATTTTTATTCATGTCTCTATGTCACTTCACAACAAACAGGAAAACAAATGCCAGTGAATTATTTGAAGTTGAATAGGTAGGCATAGGCTAAATGACAATAACTTGAAGTGGCCTGTTAGATAATTGAGTACCTATTCAAGGAGTTTACATACTTAACCATACGAGTATATTAGTTGTAAATTGTTGTAGATTTAGAAAAATTATAATTATGTAGGTATACCCTGCTAAGGCTGTTTTTTTGTTTAATCTTTTTGTGCACAACTGTTCATTTTCTGTCGTATAGCTAATCCGTCGAACTCTAGAATATGACGAATCCACGAATCAGTCGAGTAGCGAATCTGCCGAACTAACTAATCTGTCCAATCCAAGAATCTGTCCAGTACCGAACAAAGGCGTGTATACCTCGTTTTAGAAGCGCGTGTCGGCGCGTACTCGCGCGCCTATAAGCGCGTATGCGCGCGTTCGGTTTTTTCAAGTGCAAAATGTGTCGCGTATAATCCGAGCAGAGCTTATACGCGCCCAAAAATACGCTAGTCTAAAACCGCCTAAACATTTAATTAATGATTTTGTCTCCGTCATCTTTGTTGACAAACCGAACGATATTCCTATTTATTCGCTCTTTTATCTTGTAACGTATTTATATGATTTGTGGTGCAAACGGACTTTAATTTCATAAAATTCCATTCTGCCCAGTTACATGCTAAGAACTTTTGACACTAACTACTACAAGCAAATGACAAAATTATTAATCTAACTGTACATAATTGTAAATAAAGTGTAAATAAATAAAAAAACCTTGAATATAAAATATATACTTTTATTACGACACACGGCACAATTTTATGCAGTCACTATACAATTTGTAGCATTTGGGAAGCTTCGTCTTCTCGTCGCATATTCCACAGAGCATAATATAAGATCTTAGATCAGGGCGTTCTGTCCGTTATAAGTATGGTGTCCGATACTGACCATGGTCCCATGGAGTAAGAGCGATCGTTCAGTTGTGATCAAGGCTCTTACTGGCCTAGGAAATGCCCTGTGTTTCCTTTATATATTAGTTGTTGTTGTTGCAAGTCCGGTCGCGGAGGAATTTCGTACACTGACCTGTCCATAACTTGTCTCTGTCGCTCGCGAATAAACGTTTTGCCGTTGCGATCGCCAGTCACACTCCTACCAACAAGGGTTTGTAAATCTTCGGGGCCGTCTCCACGAGCGAGAAGATCACGGCGATATTATTTATCGTCGTGCCACGTATTTTTATACTCTCTTAGGGATAGTCTCCACGAGCGACTTGTCGCGGCTCGTGTAGACCGGCCTCTAAGGATTTCACAAAGAACAGACACATCACAAAGTGTTTTGAGCCTCTGGCAGTAAGCTCAAAGTTCATTGTACGAAATTGTTGGTGCTCGACCGGACTATAGCGTTGGTAATTGACTCCGTACCAATTTTAGACTTACGGTGCCGTAATGTGGAAACACACTGTACAGCATGTCCATAATTTGAAGGTCGAGTATGTTTGGAATTTTTCTGGTCGATCGAATTCGGAACGAGGTGGACATGTTTATTGACATACTTAGCTCGTAGAATAAGCAAGCTGAACTGGCAATAGGCCGGCCATAGCCGTGGAACTGATGTCCCTAAGGGTGATCGTGTTCTTGTGTGTATCGGCAAACGTAAGGTAGGACGCCTTCAGGATAGGTGGGGCGACGATCTTCGCAGGGTAGCAGCTGGGGTGAGAGTTGCCGAGAACTGACTGGAGAAGCCTACTATGTCAGCAGTAAACTGATGATGTAGGCGGATGATGACTATACAATTTGATTCAATAGAAACTAGGCGTTTGCGCGTTCCGCCGTCCCTTCGGCGACATCGGGCGCGCTGGGCTGTAGAAACTACGAGAAATGGGAGATTGCTTGTCTCGATTTATGCTGAAACAACCCAAAACATAATTTTAAAATAACATATAACGTACCTAATCAAGTACTTAGGTACACGCAGCACGGTTATTAGTCGAACAAGCTATTATAGGTAAGTACATAATACAAGCAAAAACTCTCTCTACTACACTGTCACTTAGTATAATGTTTATTTAGTGGGGAATAACTTCTTGAGCTTTTATAAGGCGTACTTAATTGACTACTTTTTTTTAAATCGATTTAAAAAAAACTTTTACATACCCTTGATTACTACCTTGATTACTTGGTTTCGAAAAATTAATATTATTAGTCCTAGGAATCTCATTCTTGATATTTTGATTAAGTTTGGATTCCATACTGTCAAAAAAAAACAAGATTTTAAAAAACAGACATCTTGGTTTTTTATATTTTTGTAGAAGGGAGTTAGTTAAATTATGAACGCGCAAGACATCATAATTTCAGCCGAAAGACGTCCACTGCTGGGCATAGGCCTGCCCCAAGTGTCGCCACATTGACCGGTCCCGTGCGCCTCGCATCCAGCGGATTCCCGCAACCGTCACCAGGTCATCGCAAGACATATTAAAAAAACGGCATGACCTTTACAATAAATAGGATGAACACTTATGTTCTCTTGTTAGCCGTATTTCATATTTCCATACATTATTATTGCCAAATTAGGTAATCAAAACAGCGAAAGATTCGGCAGCTATTTGCGACGCGCGACGTTGCCAACTTTCTGTATAAACGCTCCTAAATCTAGATCTGAAAGCTGAGGGCCAGCAACAGACTCGTATTGTTATAAATAATTTCCGAATCCACTACTTTAAATTTGCTGATTTGAGAATCTATGTATTATATAAAACTGCTCGCCATGCACGCAGCGCAGTCAACCTACAAAATTCCTTCAATTAACATATTTTTTGACTCATGTAATGTTGGTGTGCAAGTTTAAATAAATTCAGTGTAGCAGAAGTAAAGTGTTTCAATTAAAAGGGGACCCACGGAGCACCATCCTAACAGTATGTGTAATGGTTTTGGGTCACCATTACTTTTATTGAATTGTTCACATAATATTAATGACTACCCGGAACACACGACGACCAATCATAGCTTGATTGAAAATCAGTTCATGCGGATCCCTCATTAGGGGCCGCCTCCACGGGCGAGAGAATCGCGGCGATATTTTCGTATAAAGCGATTCGCTCGCTCATGGAGGCGGCCCGCCCCTTAGGTAATAGGTAGGTAATAATGTGCCTCAAATGCTTACATACTATACATGTGTTGAGACAGCCCCAGTAAGTAATCAGAAACACTTGTGTTGGGGTTGACTCGCTACTTCCCTTAATTAATACAATATTGAGAATAAACTATTATAAAAGAATACAAAATAAAATCAAAAATTGTTGAGTTGAGTCCAACCTCTTACACCTATCGCCTCAAGCCTTTGCACAAGGATGGGGACCGAAACGGTATCAAAAGCTTTCTTTAAATCCAGGAATACTGTCATGCATTTATATCCTCTGTCTACCCTACCTACAATTTCAGACGTCAGTGCTGTAATAGCGTCCTGTTTCGAGCGTCCTTGTCTAAATCCATATTGCGAATCAGAAAGTATGGTGTATTTATTCAAGTAAGTAATCATAAGTCTCCTAGTTATTAAAAGTTTTTCTATAATTTTTGAAATTGCAGGTAAGAAAGATATGGGTCGGTAAGTATTGACATCACTCGTGTGTGTCCCTTATGCACGGGCGCAATGATGGAACGCTTCAGTGCTTTCAGAAATATTCCAGATTCGAAACAGGTCTGCCAGTTGACTTATAAGGGGCACTATGAAATCCCTAGATAATTTAAGGAAACCTATAGGTATATCGTCCCATCCGAATGCACTTCCCGAATCAAGAGCCATGAGTATGCAGTCCACTTCTGCTGGATCAGTCTCCAACAACACAAAAGAGGTTGTCTGTGAACGAGAATTGGAACTCATGACTAAACTAGAACGAAGCCCAGCCGAGGTCATAATATCTTCTGCTAGTGTTTTTCTAAGTGACGAAAAATTGATTGACACGGTCTAAAGAATCTAGAGGATGTGGTACTGTGATTTGAAGAAGACGTGCATTAGATGATTTGGGTTTTTTAAAATGAGTTGTACTATTAATATTTTGCCAAAGCTTTTTCGGATTTTTTATAGAACATGTAGGTACCTAATTTGTTTTTTTATGATACATATTCTCTTTTTAATTTCTTAATCAGGTTGGAGCAAAACGTACGAAAGCGCTTATAGGTTACTCTTATTATAATATTACATGCGATCCTTTCTCGCCTGCAATTGCATTCTATTTCTAAGCCTGATACATCTCAGGGCCCCTACAGAAATCCAGGGCTTTATAGTACGCTTGGAGCTAGTGACTAATTTAATTTTAGTGTTAAGAAGGAGAGCTGTTCTTACCACATCTATCATCCTGTCAGCAAAGGTATTTGGGTCGTTGTATGTATTGAAAAAAGATATATCTGCACCCACTAGGTATTGATATGCTTTTTCAAAATTGGTAATAGTTGTAGTTTTATTAATGGGTGTAGCTTGATATGTGTGGGATATGGTTAATAGTACAATTAAGTGATCTGTTATAGATGTGTTCAGAATTGCCACAAATGCAGAGTTTTTAGTTTTATCTAGCTTTAAGAGCAAGTGATCTAGGCAGCTCTCCTCCCTGGGCTGGTAGGCAGGCAGTGTCCCGGGAGAAAACCGTGAACAGACGACATGTTTTAATAAGACAACCTATTTTCCCGCAATTGTGCCGATTCCGATGTTTTTCAATTAAGTTTATATTTATGTCTCCTGTAATGATAGTGTTTTTGTGCGATTGAATAGTTTAAAGATGTTGATCTAGTGAATTAAATCCGCGGAAACATTAGATGGAGACCGGTAACTTCCTATTATAGTGAAGTTAGAGATGGTTATTTGTAAAGCGGAAGCATGCATAATATTTATTTACCTGGAGCGAATGACAATTTTTAATATAAGCCTCAATGCCGTCATTTTGATTAATGTGTCTAGTCGTAAGAAATGAAGTATAACTATTTAACTATGGTTGTTAGCATTAAGTCTGCACTCGGTCAGGATCAAAATATCGACATCAATTTCGATTTTGAGATAAAGTTGCTACAAAGTCGTCAAAATTGCTGTAAATACTTCTTGTTTTGAGTTAATACGATCAAGTTCTTGTTATACTGTTGCAGATAAGTAATAATATTGTGCTGTTAACAGCGCTAGCTTTAGGTTCTCCTGCAGATGCAGGGTTGGGTTGGGTTGGGGGGGATTGCAGGGTTTATGCAAGGACAGCTTAGCTGAAGCAACGTTGTTAGTGCATCCAAAGCCCGACGCCGAACTTGCTATTTTTAGTGACGCATCCAACATGTCCATAGGAGCGGCTTTACAACAGATAATCGATAATGAATGGCAACCAATTGCTTTCTTTTCTAAGAAACTTACGACCTACGTGCGCGAATGTGGTGACCCCGACGTGATGTCTGAAATGTTTGACCGCGGCGTAGATTGAGAGAGTAGAGAGAGAGTAATTCGCGTAGATAAGTGTTCAACGTCTAAAGTTACAGAATTAGCAATTTCAGCATTGTCCAATTCCTGAAAAGTAGATATGTTAGGTATTATCCATGATTTAAAAGCGTAAATGAATGTTGGTTCTCCGAATTTACTTGGTTGTAAAGATTTATTGAGGTGTATACCCGCGAATAGCCATACTTGATTATATGTATGTGATTATGTTTCTAATATTATTTTAAGAATTGAGACCATTATTATTTGAATGAGGAGATGAGTATGAGAATATGGTTGTGATATTCTGTGAGAATTTTATTTTATTTTATTATTTTTATGTTGTATGGGTATTGTGCAAAAACTATAAATTAGACTTTGTTATAAGTCTAATTTACAATGAAAAAAACGGTAACAAAAACAATGCAATAAAAATTACAAGACGTATTAGTCATGCGCTTTGTAGCAAATGGTGTATCTGTGACCCACTCTTGATGACAATAGCACGAGAATTTTCGTCCTTTTATTAGGATGCGACCATGTGATGTCCAGCTAAATTTATATTGCGTAGATTTTGACAAATCTCGGGCTAAAAAGATTAGGCGAGCGCCTTTCGACGTCAATTGCTCAGATAACAATACAGGAGCCTCCGGGTTGTTTGTCGTAAGTCCCGAGGTGTTTTGCTTGAAGTTTGGTCTTGTTCCTGATGTTATAAGACTTCGAACTCTTAGGTTGGCCTAAGAGACCCACCTACCACCTACGACCTAAGAGTTCCACAATTATAGAGGTGTTTGAAACCCCTTCCTTCATAACTAGTAGTCTGTAAATGTCCTTGACATCACGACGGTCCATATTAACATTTAGATTTTTACTGAGGCTCAGCAACATGTTAGTCAAGTCATCACTGCTTTCCTTAGGCATCTTAGTAACATTTTTCAGCTCAATACATGTTTTCCGAGTAATACTCCTCTGCAGGTCTTCAAGCTTGTCTAAGTAACAGGACCACGTATCTACGAAGTCGCGGGCAGAATGCGCGGCTAGTACAGCAATATAGTCGTGGTCATTTTTTTTTGCAACTCAAGCAATTCTATTTTCTTGCGAAATTCCTCATTTTGACTCGTTAAAAAGAGATATTCCTCGAAGCGCTCCCGTTTTGAAACCCTCCCATCGTTCCCAATCGTTCCTCGATTAAAAATATTAAAATTTATTTCCTCGAAGCGCTCCCACGTTTAAAAATAGGGAAAAGCATGAAGCGTAATGAATTAGGTATATCGATAATTTTTAAAAACTCATTTGTGCATCATCGACATCGAAGTTGCTTAACCAAATTACGAAATTGAGAGAATAATATCTTTTTGCTTTCGGCACTCTTATGTGTAGGTACACAAGGACCACTGTTATTGTGTATTCAAAGAGGATGTTATAAATAAAACTTATTACCTAGTTTTTATCTATAATTTCAGTTAGTATAGTCCCATCTCTATCCGAAAGTTAATCATGGGAGCGCTTCGAGGAAATAAATTTTAATATTTTTAATCGTGGAGGAACAAAACGGGAGCGCTTAGATGGGAGCGTTTCAAAACGAGAGCGCTTCGAGGAATAGGTACCTCGTTAAAAAGTTAAAAATGCAATAGAACTCTTAATATTATTGTTAGTTTGTTGAATTTCTTTGAGATTTGTGGAGATTGCTTTTAGTTCCTTTTGTTGGGTTGTCGTGAAGGAGGTAAACAACTCTTTCATTTCATCCTTAAATGTAAGAAATTCTCCAGGAAGATCCTCATCCCTCATTCTATTACCACGCGTGGAGATGAAATTAGGAGGCGTGCTGTGCATCATTTATGTTTGAGTCAGAGAAGGACTTATCCATTTCGATCCGTAAGTACTAGGCTGTGATGTAAACAAGGAGCCAACCTGTCACTACAATCGGTCCACTAATGCTGTACCTCAGAGGTATACAACATTATGTGATATAAAGAAAATTTTACAGGAGAGCCAAAAATGCGCGAAAAGAAACTTTAAATGCAATTTTGACATAGTTGCTTTATAGATATTGCAACAAACTCAACAGTATTTTTTATTATTATTAGATGGAATTATTATTTAATACACATTAATACAATAAAGTTAATTCTTATCTGATTTTGTGGACTTGAGATTATTTACCTTGTAACATAAATTAACTTAATTGTTTTAAGAAAGCATTATGATATCATACTTTTGTTTACCTCTAAATAAAACTTGTGGATGTTATTGGAATTCAGCACCTAGAAACATTATGTCTCTTGTCAGTATTAGCGTTATGCAATTATTTAAAAATTTGGGAGGGGTTTATTAACAAAATGAAACAAAAGTTACTTCACAAAGATAAAAATCAAAATATTATTTATTTTTATTAACGAACACAGCTACTCGCATGCTTCAGGTTAGTCAGGAACATCTGCACATGGAAGATTCCTGTAATAATCGTGGAACATGGATGGAATCCACTGTAACGATTTTTGTAAGTCGTTGTATTTGAGTCTCGAAATGGGCTTTTGAGTTTCTCGAATAGGTTTCGGCGTGGGCACAGAAAATCCTCTCCGTTTATTTCGTATGAAACTAACTTCTTCAAAAGTTTCCTGATCAAAAGAAGTTTTGTAGAACATCGAACCTATTTCATTTTTTCGGAATTGCATCCATACTATAGCGGAATATGGTACAGACTCTCCCGCAATTGATTTTTTTCTGTGCACAAAAGGAGCTGATGATCCGTTGCAAAAGGCAGAAAAATCCATGAAATGATCAGTTTCCATGTTTACCACTTTAATTTTTGAGTTTCTTGAACAGCTCTTTATAAACTGTTGCCAGTCCCAAGGAGTCACGATGGGAAACTCTTGGATTTTCTTCTTTTCTCTCTATTATTGAGTGTACTACATCCACTTCCATGTGAGTATGCCCTTTTAATAAATATTTGTGGTTTATTACCTCAACATTTTCTTTTTGAGACAATATCCATAAATAAGCCATCATTAAATAAATATTTTTGTTCTGCCCCGCACAGTTGTCGCTCCATACTGTTACTTCTTGTAATGCGATATCGTCAAGCTGTTCAAAAAACTTAACTATTCCAGAAGCCATTTCATTTCCGTCTCGTCCTGCCACGGTCTCATCCCACATAAAACACCAACTTTCTTTGGGAACTGAATCCATAATTGTGAAGTTAAAAGTCCACAACTTCCTGTAATAGAAACTCTGCCCATTAGTTAAGTAGGGTGTGGGTAAACATTTTTGAAGGTCCACTGTCAGCATTTTCTTAGTACCGTAGCTTTCAATAGCTGCAACTTTATCAAATCCTTTCAAACTGTATCGTAGACTGCTTTCCTCAAGATGTTTATTATGTAAAGCTTTCATGTTATTCTTTTCAGTTTCATCTGAGGCGTTTTTGTATTTGATAAGTAACGTATCACAATCATCACAAGTGTCATTAGCAGGAGGACTAAAACCTAGATTAAACTCTGTATTAAAAATATGTCTGTATAGCCACGCCTTTGCCATATTCTCTTTTGGTACACCCTCTTCAGCACAGAACTCTACATACAAGGAATATAATTTATCGATATTTAGGTGGCTTCCAAGATACTCTCTTTCTGTTCTGTTTCGACTATAATGGCTCTCATATCTCGGTATCTTGCTAATGTGTTTTGGTACCGTTTCTTTAACTATCTCTGCTGTTTTATTAGGCGGTGGATGTCTTCCTCGTCTATCTGCTTGAACAAATCCTTGTGTAGATTTTTTTATCGCGTTTCTCACAACAGTTTCTGAAATAGCCAAGGTATTCAGAAAAAACTTTTTGCAAACCTTTTCGACTTTTTCATCGATTAAAAATGTGTACCATAATGTGTATGCTCTTTTAGGTGGTTGATCAGGATCACGGCGTCTGGATCTAGCAGTTTGAACTTCTGAGACTCTAGAAAGAATAAATTGTCTTTTTAAATCCCACGTCATCTCTTCCGCGTAATACTTCTGATAAATGAATTGTCTAACAGTTTCGTCTATACGTTCACTACATTTCAATCTGCAAACACATACTGGTTTCATCTTCTTTTCTGGAACAACTTTTCCTTTCTTAGAAGTATATGATTTTCCTGTGATTGCGCCTTGTTTTCTTAAATTGCATTTCCATTTTAATTTATTTAAAGTTCTTTTACGACTCTTCATTACAGAAATTTTAGGTGTTAGCTCTGGCTGAATATGTGATTGCTCTGGCTGAATATGTGATAGCACTGGCTGAATATCTGAGGTACTTAGTATTGTTAAGCGATTGAGTCGTTCCGCTTTCTCCCATATTTTCCAGACCATCGATAGACGACCTATCTGATTCTGATACATTTATCTGTCTTCGTTTTTCAAATTCACAATCCATAGAGTCTTCATCAGTGTTTGGAATATACTCTTCGTCTGATGGTGAACAATCTTCTTTAGAGCTCATACCATCTTCAGTTCTCATGCGGTGAAAGCTAGTCGATGGCACTAGATTATTTGAAATGTCAGTGAGCAAACCAGAGGTTGACGGTTGTGCATCATCGTCAGTGGCATCACCGACGGCATGCATTACTTCGATTGGAGCCGAAACCACGTTAATATCTTGGGATGGCCTTGAAAATGAACCTTCGGGCCTTTCCAGGAAAAGATGTTCTTCCCTCTGTGATCCTAAAAAAAAAAGTTTCTACATTAGCCACGTACTTATGCTATTATTTATAACACAGAAAAACAAATCCACACTACGCGAGAATGATTTTTTTTCGGAGCAGAATCAAATTAGTAAATTGATGGAACGCAAGCATTATCATAAAACCTACTTTGAACATTGTGTACCTAACTACCCGCGGTGTTTATGTCACTGAAAAATGAACCTTAACCCACAGGAATACAGGTCAATAAATTACATATGACAGTTAAAGAAGAATCTACTTGTTGTTTATCCGCGGAGCGTTTTACTTCAATATTTTGGTATAAACTAATGGAAAAGTAGTACTTATCACGACACCCTAAAATGAGTAAATCACAAGAATCATAAAAAAAACTAAATTCACAACAATGTGAACCTACTTACTAACAATTTTTAACATTGAAAAAAGTATCTTAACACCAAGAAATAAAGATCAAAGGCTTAAGACGTTTACAGAAGATACTATTGTATACCTCTCGTTACGTTTTTGACAAACTATTTTATTAAAATTGATTAAATAAGTACTTACCATATTCTAAAGTTGTATCATGTTGATCTCCGATATACACTAGGTCACACAGTAATTTTCCACGTGAAAACATGAGGTTAAAACAATTTTTTAACAATTACGCGGATAGTTTTGCACGCACAGTAGGTACGACAATGAACGCACTGACGCAAGCGACGGTTTATACGGATAACTAGCGCGCTACGCGCGAGTTTTCGTTCAGAGGTAAAGAACATTAACTCCAATGAACAACATTAAGCGCAAAGCTTAGAGGTAAATAATCTTATCGTCATTTGAGGTTCTTTACCCATTAGACGTTAGTGGATTTAATGTCATATACGATTGAATATTTCTTTTCATATGATAGATGTCATAGGACTTAATGTCGTATACCATTATGTAGAACTGGTTCTTGCGATTTTAATGGTGCAAGAAACATATTTTCGAAAAAACTGGAGTTACTATTGTATACCTCCGAGGTACAGAATGGTCTATGGCGTTATCTGCCAAACACAGCTGGTAGGCGGCGCGAGCGCAGGTCAAGCGATCAGTGACACTTGAGGGGGCGGTACTTGTCCTTGTAAGAGGCGGCGCGTGACCTTGATTAGTTGACGTCCTTGTCAAAACAGCCAATTAATATTCAAGGGCGTGACCCATATAGTAAGCAATACCGTTCGAGTGTGCTAATTAGTTGTCCGCAGTCTGAGTTACCAGGGCAGCAGAATTAATGTAATGAGTGTGTCTCCACGTTACTCACGTGGTATTTGCATCAGCCCCATGCAGTCCTATTATTTTACTGAATTTAATTTGAATTGCAATTTGATTTATTCTATCCTTAAAACTCAATAACAGTTCGTATGAACGTCTACACCATATGGCGGTCCGGGAGGAAGAGGGTATACGGGAAATCTATACAAAGCGAGAGTCGAGACTATGTTAGTTAGGGTTCTTAACTTCTTACAGACGAGCGGCGCGTTGCCAACGGCAGATAAACTACACCTGTCGACGGCTGCCGCCGACGCGTCAACGGCAGCCGTCGACACACATTTACGCGGCATGCCACAACTGCAAGCGTCGACGGCAGTCTTCCACGCTTCGGCGGCTGCCGCCCGGCGCGTCTACGGTAGTAATATTGTTGGCATTATTTACCTGATTTTATCATAAAACTGGTCGCTTTTCTCGGAATTCATAGTATCACGTCTTCTTCTTTGTAACTGAAATTTATAAATAAAAAATAGGTAATGAAGACCGCACAAAAGGAGGCTTGTGAACTGGCTGATAGGAAGGAGGCCCTGAACTCGTAGATTATCTACTACCTACTAAGCTGGTTGAAGTAAGTGATTACTTGTCGAAGACTCCAATGTCAAAGTTGAGCTATTACTAGGTAGGTAGGTACTACGTATAGAGAAGACAGCGCGAACAAAATCTGTGCAACAAACGCGGCAGTGCGGGGCGCGCGGGGGGCGGCTAACCCTGTATATATAGATGCTGTGTTGAACTGCGGCCGTAACGACCGATTCCCCAATTAATGATCCGACCCAGCCTGTTGTCCCTTGCTGCCCTCTCATCAATGACGCACTAAGCCGAGGCCCGAACCCCACAGGGGGTGCCCTTAGTGACCGTTCATTTAATTTAAATCCTTAGTTTGTAAGCCCTGGCTGGGGGCCTTAAAGTAATTTTTGGCCACCACAGGATTGTCCGGTTAAGCAGTTAAGCAACCTTAGCGCGTTGCAACTGCGAGTGGTCCCACCTAAAAAAAAACTGCGGCCGTCCGACCGCAGTTGAACGGAGCACGGATTTTGTTCGCGCTGTCTTCTCTAAAAGTAAGTAGTTGTAATAGCTCAATGTACCCATTATAAGATTTTGTGCATTTTTTTTTTAATGTTTGTTCCATAAAACTCGTTCGAACGGCTAAGTAAGTTTTGTCGTCCACTACAGGCCTACCAGTTCGTTAGCTATCGTAAATGGCTCAAGGACTCAAATCTAACTCACTTATGGATCAGTTTTACCGCCGACCTCAGACCAAATAAAAAAGTAAAGACTGAACTCTGCGAACAGCGTGAGGCCGTCAAATTACGTCTTGCTTTACCTTGTCAGTCTAGCTATCGCGGCTCGTAGGAGTTTATCAGTGAAAATGCCGAATTGTGTTGTGAAAGGGTGTACGAATCACTCCGCAAAAGATAAAAAGCAGGATGGAATCACATATCACACGTAAGGAGTTTAGAAACCAATAATTTTCAATAAATCCAAATCATATTTTGAGGTTATTGCTTAACATAAGTGTTGCCAGTATAAAGTGTTTTTGTTTACCCTGTTATTGGGTAATAATGTGACACGCAACGTAACGTTACTCGTTTCTTATGATGGTTATCAGTGTATTTTAACTGACTTTCACAAAACAAGGAGGTACTCAATTCGACTATATTTTTTAAATGTGTATGACTACGCGACGCGATATCTGCGCCGTTAGTGAACCGATTTTTATGATTATTTTTTTCTTTAGATAGGTTATTTATCCACCATAAAATTGTGAAACCCGTTAGATTATAATCTATCTCGCGAGATTGTAATCTGTCGAAAAATTGTTAACTTATAGGTTCGTAGGTCCGTTAGGTAACCTAACCGATCCCAAACGGGATCAGATAGGTTTGTTAGGTTCTCGTTCTAATTTATCGGCTTTCACAATTTCATGGTGACATTTAATCTCAAAGGTGGTCTAATTCTCATCCCATATTCAAGTTATCAAAATCGGTTCAATAATATATAGCAAATAAAAAAAATGAACTTTATTGGTTCCCATCGAAGTCGATTGTTTTTAACGTGTTTCAATTATATCCTAAGATTGTATTAATTAATATTGTAAAGGCGTTTTTTACCCTTCCAGGTTTAATAGTACCTTTGGGTATATACTTACCGCTTTACACTATTTTTTTAGATTTCCGGATCGAGATCAAGAAATTAAAGAGAAATGGATAGCCGTGATTAGTCAAAGTCGAAAGGAATTATCATGGCAACCAACTTCTCGCAGCGTAGTTTGTTCAGCACATTTTGAAATCGAAGATTTTTACTACACAAAGAAAGGGTACCGTCGTGTGGTAAAAAACGGATATCCAAAGGTTACTATTTAATAATTAACATTTATGATAATTGTTTGAGACATGTTGATGACATTAATATAATAATGACTTTTATTGTTCACCAGATCTTACCAAACATAATAGAGGGATTAGATAATGAAGACCTAAGTTCTACGTCTTTCTCCTGATTTTTCTTTTTGCAGCAGGGAGATCCTGCTGCACTAGATCTATCAAACGATTTAAACCTAAGTCAGCCTTCTACTTCATGTGCTCTAAGTAACATAGTTACATACTTTCCGGGATGTTTCTCTTACAAATACCTATACGTGTAGTTTTATACAACATTAGTTTAACTAAATGCGAAACCCGAAACACGCGTCTAGTATTTTATGTAAAGAATCGTATGTACAAAATTCTAAACTGTATCATGAAAAATCACAAATGTTGTAAGCTTGTTCTGTTACCCTGGTTGTCCGTAAAACAACGTGGTCAACCACTCGGAAACCCCCGCGCAGCCCGCATTGTGCGCCCGCGCCTAGTGCCGCTATCGACCTCAGTTGTGCGCGTATGATAGCGAATAGGTACTTAGTGTCGTTCGGTGTCCAACTTGTATCCTTTTTTTAAATATTTTGCGACAACATTACATGGTGTAAAAATTATTGGAATCTATTCAGTTGCATAATCTGTACAAACTATATTCAGGTTTCGCATAATTATACTAAAAATAATGTTGTATATCTTCCTTCTTTTTGTTGAAGAATTTCAATAATAGTTTGTTTCCTTCAAGGTTCAAACTGCCGCCGCATCGGACCTAAACCCAGCTTCTACTACATGTGCTGTAAGTGCAATAATCACATACAAATATGTCTATTTTTAATATCTCCCTATAAAATTGTTCTGTTTCCTTCAAGGTTCAAACTGCCGCCGCATCGGACCTGCCAGTTCTGGACTTAAACCCGGCTTCTACTACATGTGCTGTAAGTGAAATAATCACATACAAATACGTCTATTTTTAATATCTCCCTAGAAAATTGTTCTGTTTCTTCAAGGTTCAAACTGCCGCCGCCACCGCACCGGACCTATCAGTTCTGGACTTAAGCCAGCCTTCTACTACTTCATGTGCTGTAAGTGAAATAGTTAGACACAAATACGTCTTTTTTTAATACTTCCTTGTAATATTGTTCTGTTTTCTTTTAGGTGCAACCAGTACAGTCAGTTTCGTCAATTTTCGACACCCCCACGAAGCAAAGGCTACGAAAAAGGGTCTTATTGTTAGAAACAAAACTAGAAAAAAACAAAAGGAAAATAAAAACCTTAAACCAAAAAGTTAGGCGTCTTCACGAGAGAAATAAATCGTTAAAAGAAATACTACATAATCTTATTAAACAAGTCCGTACGGACTTGTTTAATAAGTGTGTATATAAGAAAAGTCAGCAAGAAAAATAAAAAAGAATACGAAGAAATAGACGTGAAAATCGATTCGGTAATAAACGACCTGAAATCCGGAATAATTAGCGTGGGGCACTGCGTAGAAATTATTTGCTCCCTGAATGAGAGCAAAGAAGGGTCGAAAAAACCCTTCGATTTTTTTTTTGTCTCCTTTTTTATTGAAATCTCTCACCGACTGGTCGACACTTCGCGTGACCAGAGGGCTGATGCACTAAATGTTTAGATTCCTTGCAGACTGATGAGAAACTTTATTTTATCATTAAACTTAATTTAATACGGTGTGTAGGTAATTGAGAAATACTTATGCATTAGGTTCCACCATATTGCCAAGTTAGAGACTATTTCCCAATCAGTCGAAAGTAAAATGCAATCATACAAGAAATTAATTCAGCAGGTTTTAATTCAATATAAAATAAATTGGATAAATAATAACAAATTTTATTTCTGAAACATTTTTCCATTTAATTTCTCCTACCGTCACTACGTTTTACCGACAACTCACTCACTCACCAGCTGGGCACTAGTTTCGACATAGATAACGACTCTGTCGCAAACTTTCGATCGCTAATTACTAACGAAAAAAATCAGTTGCATCCAAGATGCATTTCTCGCAAGCATCAATAATGCAACCGAATTTTCCAAAGATCAATCGAGAATGATCGAAAGTTTGCGATTACCGTCGTTATCTATGGGCCGTACACTTTTTATATCATGTTATAACGTTATTAATAATTACTAACATTATTTTGGGGTAATTTGAATTATCATGGCAACATCGGCCCACGCACCACATGTTTAGAAAAAGTAGAAAAACTGGCACAGGGCACTGGCTTCACTTCTCTGTTTGCAGAGTTCCGTCTTAACTTTTTTATTTGGTCTGAGCTACCGACGATCAAAGAAAAGCGATCATAAATGTTTTACTGACACAGGAGTCACAATCTTTAGATACTTAGTACGTTTCTTGAAAGAGAAAAAAATCGAAAGCCATCGCCACCGTAAAAAGATAACCAGTAGGTCGGCTCGGATTATGGTTGCTAATATCGGTTTTACTGTGTGGAAAAAAGCATGTAATATTCAAAGCAATATTTATTATAAAATAAAAATCTTCCTATTTATGTATTGGCTTGTATTTACATTTATATTAGAAACTGAAAAATATTTCCATCTGTTTCGACACGTTCGAATAAACTTCGAAATTCCTTATTGTTGAATTTAAAATATAAAATATTCTCATTCTTAGGAAAAGTTTTAACAAATACCGTTTTTAATTTCTTTGTTACGCTAACACAGTAAAATTAAAACCGACGACACACAGCAAATTCCAGAAACGCGGCGCGCGCGACACACACAATTTCGCATCTTGAAGTATCCTTACGGGCGGGGGAAGGGGCGCGCAGTAAACTACGTCAGCGTTTCGAGCGTTTCTTTGAAGCTGACTTACTGGTTATCTTTATACTGTGCCATCCCTACCTTGTCGGTGGTGAAACATTTTTTTAATGGAATCTCGCCGGTCAACCTATGAGGCTGGCTTCTATTTAACCGGCCTATCCTGTGGATGCCTTGAGTGGTAAGGCCTTCAGCCAGGGGCAGATAACTTATAAACTAAGCGACCGCGCGATACGGGCACTCCTTGAGGGGTACGAGCGTCGCTGTGGAGGGCAGCAAATGGACAGGCTCGATCTGAGTTATATCATTAAGATGGTGATGATGTTTTACCTTGATGCTGTTGAGCATATCACCCTGTGTGGCCAGCGGTCGCTCGTCAGAGCGCACGGATGGGGCGCGGCGGGGTGCGGGCGCGTCTCGAGTAGCGCCTAGCGAAGCCGCGCCCAAAGACCCGTCGCGACACATCGACACTGAACCAACAACTTTAACTTGAACTACAACTTTCGGTTATTTAAACATAATTATGTAGCCTTAATGTAAGACTCTCACGGCATGCAATAAACAGAAGAAGCAGAACAGTTACAAAATAGATTTTACTTATTTAAATCTATAAGTCTAAATAAGTAAAATCCGCTTTGTGCTGCTTTGATTATCTATTTCTGTATTTATTAACACTAGGTATTTAGATAAGTACCAATCTATTGGTAGTACAAAAACAGTCAATTATTAATCGACATAAATACAAATGTTAACTTACTAATAAAATGCTGCGTTTTTTCGAATAATCCATTCAATTTTAATTCGAGGTTGTGCCAACCAATAGAAAATACAAATAAAAATACAAATTCTAAATCATAAAGTGTAAAAAACCATACTTACCTACTTGGAATTTTTTTGTTACGAATTTAACTTTTAACAATATTTATACTAGGTAATAAACTATGTAAGTAATGATATCCTGGATGTGTTGTAATCACAAAGAGAATACTACCCTCTCGTAACAATGTCAGGAGTTCCGAGGCAGAATATTATGATGTCTCATGTGCCTGTTGAAACACCAGCATCCATATTCCTTTAAACCATAAATAGGTAAAGTGGTGGTAGTAGGTCATCATTTCAGCCGCAAGACGTCCACTGCTGGACATAGGCCTCCCCCAAGTGTCGCCACATTGACCGTCTCGCATCCTGCGAATTCCCGCAACCTTCACCAGGACATCGGTCCACCTAGCGGGAGGCCTCTGAACGCAATGTCTTCCGTGGTAATAGGTACTTCCGTCAAAAAAGCTCTCGAAATAAAATGATAATTGAAAACAAAACAATTTAATTTTTCTTTTCTAACTTCTAAATCACATTAGCCTGGAAATTGTTAGCAATATCCATTGTCCTTTGAAGATTATGTACTTACCAAGTTGATTACAATAAAATTAGTTGATGACAAAATAAATAGTCAATTTAGAGCACCAATTTCTATTAATGTTATTGATACTAATTTAAGACCACAGTGTAACTTATTGGATACAATTTGTAAATTAAATTACATCTACAAGCATCTTGCAAATCATCGGAGATAATATAATTACAATATAATTATTATCTGGTTGCAAAAGTAAATTCATATTAAATATCAAAGCTGTTCTTAGGTACATAAAAACTTTTACACTTCATTTTAATAAGTACATTAAATTCTATCCCAGAAACTAACTCATGTAAAACTGAAACATTGAGGTAATTAAATGGGTTTGGACCCACCATACCACTGACAATAACAATTTTATTTAATCATTTTTAATCCTTTATCGGCATAGTCACAGGGTCGTAGGTCGGTGGAAGCCCAGTACTTCGGGGACAAAAGTCAAAGAGTGTTATTTAATATGGGAGCGCGCGTCATGGAGTCGTAGGAGGTTCTAATAAAAAGATTAAATAAAATTGTTGTTGTCAGAGGTACGGCCAGTGGTATGGTGGGTCTGCAGTGAATAATATTACCAAACTAAATCATACATAACAGAATGGTTACTAAGCTGTATCCTTGATTTTTATGTTTGTGTTAGCATCTGTAGCACTTTCCTGCTCTTTTTTAGCTTCCAATTCTTTTGTCTCAAGTTTATACAGTTGTTTCCTCATTTGGGCTGGTCCTGCAAAGATGGCTGGTGTTTTCTTAGTCTCCGGTATATATACTTCATAAGTCTTGAAATATTTTAGTACATGTGTTACATCCTCCTCCTTCAGTTTATACTCTAAAGCTATTTTCGAAGCTGTTACTTCACCAGGATTTGCTTGATGTGCAGCTATAAAGTTTATTGCACTGCGAAGTGTGGTTCGGCCATAAGTCACTCTTTCTGGCTCTTTGAAACCAAAATCGTACTCCTCTGGCATTTTACGGTCTTGAGGTAAAGGTCGCCTACTCCTGTTGTCAGCTTTCTTCTCACGGGTAACGTCAACTTCAGGCCTCCCAAGTGAGGTTACATAAACATCTTTCAATCTTTTATCAAGCCGTTCATCTTTTTTATCTAATTTGTCGTCAATATCAGGTTCTGCTTCGAGAGTTCGCTTTAAATCTTCTATGTTGTGAGGATACCTCGGCGCCGGAGTCGGCTTTTCTTTAGAAATCACGCGATGAGCGCGATTTTCGATATTGAACGCTTTGATCGGTCTCAAAGCTTTGGACACTAAGGCACCCATCTCAGGTGGCAATAGCACAATATTCAATACTTAAATTAGCACAGTTTACTTGGTAAACATTGTTAATACCATTATTTTTAAGAATTGCGTAATGCATCATAATAAAAAGAGGATAACAGAGGTTATTTTCCAGTTTGACATTCAAGAAAATTTGACAGTTCTCTATTCAAAAGAACAACAAAAAACTAATTTTATTATGTTGCCAGTCATGGTTAGAGAACGAGGCGGAAATATACTTACGTACGTGGCGTGTCGTGAGTCGTGACGCGGCAGAAGCATATCGGTTTCTTCGGCGTCCCCACTAGGGCCGCGCGGCTCGTGAGGACGAACTTTCAGTATATATACAGTGTACTCTGTGGGCCGAGCCCCGTTTATATATTACTATACCTACTCTATGGCCGAGCCTCGTGAGTTCATTGTAAGTCGGCGGCCGCCCTAGTGGGGACGCCGCCTCCACTTTAAGTTTAAACAGTACACATCACCTATAGTATTAATGTACTCTGTGCACTTCACTGAATTTAGTCGTTACTGGTGTCGATCTTATCTTTATCTCTCTAATAAAACGAGAAAGAGACGGACGTAATTTAGAGCTGTCAAATTTAATTGGAACTAATATTTCCATACAAATGAAGGGTGCACGTAAAACGTCGACTAAAAACACGGTTAAGCGCAAGGCATAAACAGTTTGACATCTCTAACTTAGTTCACAGCTATAGCCGTCCTTTTCTCGCACTGCATTTTAGTATAAGATAGCAATAACAACTAGTTTTTGCACAACAGAATCGACACCACTGAATTTAGTCAAGTCTAATCTCATTCAGCAAGCTATTTTACTTGATTTTATTTGACTAAATTCAGTAACTACTGATGAAATAGGACGACTAAATTCAGTGAAGTGTAATGAACCGAATGCTTCTGGCGCGTCACGACTAGGGTTACCAGGGCCTAAAATCGGAAATCCGGTCTTGGAGGATGAGAAATCCTGATTTTCGACAAAAAAGTCCGGTCTAGCCTAAAGTTTACCTACGATCAAAAAAAAAAACAGAAATTTGTGTTCAATGTTAGAAAAAAAAAACAATAAATCATGTTCAGTAACTAAAAGTTAAACGTAAAAGTGTTAACAATTTTTTTTTCTAAAGTTTGGTTTTGATCACAAAAATTTGATTGAAGAATTGCTCACAACTTTATTCTTTCCAGTTATACTTCGTAAGTACGATGGCTCTAATGGACTCCACTAATAGTCTATTTCTTTCTTGCGTCCGGCCTTTTTTTTTCTCGGTTTTATCTGCAATCAGTCGTCGGACTATGAGCGGATGAGTACCGAGTTGCTTGTAGTGTAGAGTATGGCTTCCAGTGATGCCATCTACTCGCAGGTGTTACGACTGCCGGTCTTCTAGTGCCATGATACTGTGGCGCTTCAAGTGGAGCACGTAGTCTCGTTGTGTCAACTGACGAGCTAGCTCATTTGGGTGAATGGCTAGTCGTTCTCTAAATTTCCCTGCTTCATTCAAAATCTCTTCATTAACTGTGGGAATGGCTAGTTGTTGGTGGATTTCAGCGTTTGTAGTGAACCATGAGACATTGGCTATTGTGTGCAGTATTTTGTTTTGAGTGACGCTGCAAGATGGCTATATTGGAGTTGCTTGCGCTTCCCCAAAGCTGTATCCCATACATCCAAACGGGCTTCAATAGTACTTTGTTTAAGCTTGTTGTCTAGTGATAGTCTGGAGTTGCGGCCCAGTAACCAGTGAAGATTTTTTAATCTGTGTGAGAGTTCATTTTTTTTGGCTTTGATTTATTTATTTAGTACAGTATTTAAAACCATTAACACTAAATTAAATACCTAATCCTTTTACTTGTCTTCTCGCAGAACCACAACCATTCCAATAATATCGTCTTCCATTCATCAGCAAACAAGTCCAATCCAGGGTAGGTCTCCACGAGAGCGTTGAGGTTCGTAAGCATACGTGGTACAGGCGAAGTGAATCGGGCTACAGTGCGACTAAATGGAACATTAAACAATTTATGTTTCCTAGAGCGAATATAATTACTTGGAACAAATAATTGACACAGCTCAGCATGTAATTCCGAGGCGTTGGTATAACCATGTATAATTTTATACGCAATTGTTAGTTGGCCAACAGCACGCCTGACTTTAAGGGAATTAAAATTCAAACATCTTAAAAGAAATTTAGTAGGATACATACATGGATAATATCCAAATACATGTTTGTAAAGGTACCTGAGAAAAGCTTTTTGCACTTTTTCCAGCATGAGTGTATAGGTAACCTCACGAGGATTCCATATACAAGCGCTGGTTTCGAGCTTGCACCGAACTAAGGCGTTGAACAAGAGCTTGATAACTGCCTGGTTATTAAAACCTTGACAGTTACGTAAAACACGTTGATGTGTTGTTGCAAGGTCAATCGGCGGTCTAGATGAATTTCCAGGTATTTAACACAACTTTTATGTGGTAGGGTGGTATCTCCGAGACTAACCGGTGAACAGTCCTCCTTTCTGAGTGTGTTGGTGACTTGGACAGACTTTGCAGCACTGGCCTTTAGTTTCCATCTTTTCATCCAAGTGTGTATTTTGTTAAGTCCACTCTGCAGAAGATTTGATGCAACTTCTGGATTTGTGTGGCTAGACAATATTGCCGTATCATCTGCGAATGTTGCTATGACAACTCCAGGTTCCTTCGGTAAGTCAGCTGTGTGCATGTTGTGTATATGTAGAGAATTGGCCCCAAGACAAAACCCAGAGGTACACCAGCTACAATTCTGTGAAGGGCTAAAGGTTGATTCTCTTACGTAGAAAAGTCTATCAGTGAGGTAAGATTTCAGTATAGTGAAGAACGGGTAGGGCAGGTGCTGTTTAATCTTGCTTAAGAGGCCCTTATGCCAAACCTTGTCAAAAGCCTGCTGGATGTCCAGGAACATAAAAGAGCAGTATTTATTTCGTTCCAGCGTTTATCTTATGTATTCACATACCCGGTGTATTTGTTCTACTGTCCCGTGTTGTTTCCTGAAGCCGAACTGATGGTCAGGTACATTTCTTCCTTTAAGTGTTGGGGCCATCATGAGTCCAAAAATCCAGTCTGGCACAAAATCCGGCCGAAGTCCGGTATTGGCATTAAAAATCCAGTCAAGACCGGATTTATTAAGTATTGGGGCCATCCTGTACAGCAGCACTTTTTCAAAGATCTTGGACATTGTCGACAAAAGGCTTATTGGTCTATATGACGTTTTTTCTTAGGCAGGATTCCCATGTTTGTGGATCATTACAATTTCTGAGATCTTCCATTGGTCAGGTCCGGTCGAAAAATCCCGTCTGGCACAAAATCCGGGCGAAGTCCGGTATTGGCATTAAAAATCCGGTCAAGACCGGATTTATTCGGTCAGATGGTAACCCTAGTCACAACAGGCCACGACACGGTAAGTATATTTCCGCCTTTAGCTGTAACTGTTAATCTGTACTAAATAACAAAAAGAAAGAAAAAAACAACTACACTATCCTGTTATCGGCGCGCGGCGTCTGTTAGTTGTGGACAGTTATCGTTACTAATTTTGAGAGTGCGACAGTTTAGACGGAGTATATTTTCCTTAAAAATTATCGCCTGGGTCCATAGAATATGTTTGATAACGCGGTTCGCGAAGGAGATGGAGTGTGAAGTGTCTCCTTGTCTCATTGTTATTTAATAATTAGTGCAACCTTATGCTTGCGGAAATAAATACCACTATGTTTTTGACAATGATCTAGGAGGTAAAATAACTCTGAAAGGATTGTTGTATCAACCAACCACCTCAAAATATTTTAGAAACAACGTGAAACGAAACGTTTTCAAAAAGATGGGAATGATGGGATGACTTTATGCGAGATGCTGCACATTACGATGGTAAAGGGTAAATACCGTAACTATCTACGTAGATGTTCCAAGTTTATGGGAAGACCGGAATAATTTTGACGCCCCAGCAACTTGCCAGATTCTAGAATTTGGATGAAGATGAAAATCTTTAAGTACTTACGCTTTAGTCTTGACAAGACATCTTTCAATGCAGTTTTGGAGGTATCTTTTATTATGAACTTCTCACTAGGAGCTGGTGTGTTCGTAGCTCGAGACTGTTCGCTGCCCATCCGGGCTCGTGGACTCGGACTACGTCCAAGTCTCCGTCGGGATGATGGTCCCGTCATCACTCCCGTCACAGTTTTAGGTGCTAAAAGGTAATTAAAGGCTTATTCTAGCTATTATAATACTACACCCTGTGTCAAAATCGAAATACGTTGGAACATTTGACCAATGAAACGAAATCCTATCAGCACATTTGGGACAATTGGGAACAATTGGGACCTAGATGAGGCTGGCACGGGACCGTGGAGATTGGCATTAGAAAAGAGAGGCCTATACCCAGCAGTGGGTGAGTTCAAGCTGTAGATGATGATCATGATGATGATATTGACATTGATATATTTGAATCCCGTTGACATTAGCGCTGATCGTGCTCAGTTTTATTAGTGTAGGTATTATTTGTCTGTGCTATGATGTAATCCGATCTTAAAAGTATTCGTAACAGTTTGTAAATCAACTGAATTAATGAAGATAAAACTTAGGCACCTGGAGAATTGTACATATTTGTACGGTCGAACGATGGAACGGCATGCACTCTGTTCTCTACAGGTGAACTTGAAAAAGGTGGACTTTGCTGCCGAGCTCTAGATTGTGGTGTTACCGTAAAAGTTGCCTTCAACTGTTTCTCTCGTTCGTTATCATAAATACTGGTCCTCATTAAGTAATTCTAAAATAAACACATTTTACTTTTAATCTACTTTCTATTTAATAGATAAATAATGGAATCATTTATTTTCATACTGAGAGAAAAAAAACTAATAATTTCTACAAAAAAACTTTACCCGAGCTTCGTTAACGCTTTTTATTACTGGAGCTTGGCTTGTACGGTACGTTGTGATAGGTGCGTAAGTGCGGAAACTTTTTGATACTTGTTCCTGAAATTGTGAAAAGTAAACGTAACACGGATTTTAAATATAATAGCTAGCTAGTAAATAAGAATCATAGCATAATAGATTTGAAGTACATACCCTAATGCCAGATACGGAACTATCCTGTGGCGACGGCGAACGTATTGTAGAGGTTCCATAAACTGAACGCCCAGCTCTGGGGTCGCCTGCACCGCTGCTACGGTGCGACGCAGTAGTGAGTGAGTCATTCTGGTCTCTGGAGTAAGTATAAAAATTCTTGTAAATATTTACACAGTTAACATCCAAAGAGCACTCTCTAAAATTAAATTCATGTATCGAAAAAGATTTACATACCCACCACGCAGTGTCTTTTGAGAACTATTGTGCAAACTATTCGTTTTCACGCGCCAGTCATACTCCTTCTCCGTCGTCTTGTTAAAAACTACATCAAAACAAATTCAAGTTATAAATTAGCATTTTTTGGTCAGTTTTTTAATATATACATTTACAGTTTACTCATTTACATATTACTCTAAAAATATATACAAACCCAGTCTAATAAACTGCATAAGCCTGTACCATCACATGATTTAGGAGCTGAGCTTGCGCAACGCACCGCCACCGACATCCATAAACACTCATAAATATTTTCGAAACATGACTGACACCACAAGCAGCCTGCGCCTCTCACTGATTGACAATCAATATCGTCGGATTCTCTTCTAAGAAAGCTAGCTCTTGTCACATAACAAGAGCCGGGTTGAGCCATTATCGGAGCAGGCGTTACAGTACGGTCCCTTGCGGCTTCATTTTCCTCATGATCTGGTTTATTTTCGTAGTCTGGACGTAAAACGAAAAACAAACATTTGATGACCGTCTTCAAAACTTTGCGCCATATCCATATTTAAAATAACACTGTTTATCATTTAAACTCGATTTGAAACTGACGGTGCGTTGCGTAAAGCTTTGCTGTAAGAAAAGCCAACAGTATCTACAAACAGTGTTACTTTAAAACAAATAACAACAATAAGTGCCGTCAAAAGAGACTAAAGTTATCCAAGAAAATAACACTGTTTGAATATTTAACTATACCCGCGTACATATATCTTAATAGGCAAATAAAGTAGGGTCCACTGCGCCATGTTATCAGGTTTTATAAACACAAAACATCGTTTGCTATCATTTAAGGGGCATGGACTATCAAAAATCTTGTCGCGATGAACGGATAAAAAGTTTTGTTATAAAATTGGTGCTGTGGACCTGCCTTTAGCTCGAGCTCAACTTCACCTTTCATAGTCCATTTGGATGCGGAAGAAACAACATTGTGAAGTAGACCTTCCTAGACGTTCGTGTACAGCGGTGGAACGATCAAAGGCAAAAAAAAAAATATAATTAATTATTTTTATAACCTTCTTTTATTCTCGAGGCCTGTTTGTGGGTTGGAGGCGGTGAAGGCGATTTATTGTAGACCTCGAGTCGGTCCTTCATAGCCTGTTCAGCAACAGAATAAACGCCGAACTCGTGCAACGGCATCTTCTCAGTGTCCTGATACGTACGTTTCCTGTCAAACACTTTTCATTAATTTCAAATTTTTATTAGCCAACTCTTAATAACAGTTCAAGTTAAGCCGCATATCCGTCACGTTTAAGAATTGGAAGAAATCACACATGAGGACTACCGAAAGCGGATTTTGATTGTAATCAACTATCAATGACATCTTCACCTGTTTACCTATAAAGATTCCCCTGCTTAGTCAGCCACGGTTCAAGCTGCTCCAGCCAACCCTTTAAGAAGAATTCAAACGTCTTGATTTTAATAAGGTAAATATAGAAACTGCCATGAGTCAATTTCGTGACTATCACAGTTTTTACCTGCTGGTGTCCTATAACGGATCCGGGTCTGCAGATCCTCATCCAGCCTATTGCTTCGTGAGCAGTCATCCGGTAATGTTTGATTAAGTAACAACCAATCAACGAGCCAGTGCGCCCTAGACCTGCCTGAACAAGTTCTCCGTCAGAAACAGAAAAAAAAGGGAACAGGTCCAAAACATTTATCTCAAACAGACTAAATTCGTAACCTTGCAATGCACGGCGAGTGCGCAGCTAGCTTCCTCACTAATCTGGAGGAATTTGAATAAAATGTGACGCGGTGGACATGACCCGTCAGGAAAGAATAAATCGTAGTGAATTATACCAACATTATTGAACCTGCAAAGAAAAAACATGCCAAAATTTTAATCTTTAGGACGAATGCGCGTGTTTGTTAATTGGAATTAAAAGACTTTCTTACACATTTCCGTCATACATTCTTTTATTTAATCGGATGACTAGTTTAACGTTATTTTTGATGAAGTAGTTTATATACATTTCAGGTGGATGGAATAAAGATACGCTGTAGTCAACTGGGCCAATAAATGCGAGAAATTTACCTGGAAATATTCAAGCAAAACTGGTAATCGAAGACGTAATATTACTACAAGAAGTGTAAAGTTATCTTATCCTTAATTTCCTTTATCTATGGAAAGCTTTTGGTCCCGGCTGTCATTTGTCCATCTTTTACAGTCGTTACATGTAGTCAGTGGTGAGTCAGTGGGCCAAAAAGTCTGACAACCAGCCTTACCAAGTGGTATCGTATTACCCAGTATGACCTGGGTTGTGGAGGTCAGATCGCTCCATGTAAAATACTGGTACTCAGCTGCATACGGCTAGACTGGAAGCCGACCCCAAAATAGTTGAGAAATGCTAGGCAGAAAATGATTAAAATTTTTTTTTTTAATAACCCACCGGTATCGCCAATCCTTAATTATTAAATGAACAATATTTGTATATTCTTTATATATTTCATTTGAAAAAATCTCTTGTCATACGCGAACGAAGTCGCGGACAACAGCCGGCAAACCGGCTTTATCGATTTCCATGAATATGGGTTTACGGAGGCAACAATCGATGTAGCTAGGTCTCATACATATCTAAATGAAGAAGAAGAAGAAAATTCATTTTCTCTATTTTCACCCGAGCAGCGCGCGGTCGCCTAGGTACTTACGGCCATTTTCAATAACTTACTAATAGGTTTCGGTAGGTTACTATCTCTGTCTGTTAAACATTTAGCTTACGGACGGTTAGAAACAAAACGTCGCAGAAAAGCTTTTTTTCTTTTTTGATTTTTCTATGAATCAAGCTCAGACTAAATGAAAAGGTTTTTTGTTTGGTCTGAAGAATCAAGTGGCAGGTAGGTGACGCGGATAGGATATTTCAAGCTAACTTTGTTAAAGAAACACTGATGGCTACGAGACGGAGGCATACTGTAAGTTATAGAAAATGGCCCTTAACTGTTAAGTACCCAACTGTAAAGCATTTGTCAAATGAACGGATATCTCACCAGGTACAATCCAGTTTAAATCGCCTCCCTGAATTTTATCAAGTCTGTCATATTCCTCATAATTAAAATCCTGAAAGTTGAAAAAACCTAATTCTCGAGCTTTTCTGATAGCTTGCAGGCAGTCCATCAAAGATATCGTGTAGGTCGAATCACCTTGTGTTGCGTCTTGGAAAGGTCTACAAAATGGTGAATAAGTCAGTTGATAAAATCCTTTTTTACTTTAATTAAAAATACTTTTTGTAATGATCAATTAATGACTAATAAATGCCTCGTCATGATGGGAGAAAAGTAAGATATACATTACTAAAAGTTTACTATACCTGTAACTTTGCCCGTGACCCATCAGGGGCTTCAAAGCATCTCTTGGTGTTAAACTTAAATACAGCACTCCGTAACATCCTAGTAGAAAAGCTGAGTTTGCTTTCTTTTTGGGATCAATTGAAGTATAATGTACAATAGTTTGCTTGTTTAGATACTGTTTCAGTTTATCATTTAGTAATCTACAGTATTTATACACACAACCAAGATTTAAGGGTCCAAAATCTGAATAATAGTTTTCGTACACAAGTTCGTTGTCAATACAAAAATATTGTGTATTAGCCGTATTTTTAAGTACTTTTCCTTGCCTTACTGTCGCAAAATATAATACATTTTTTATATATTCTGCCGTAAACAATATATCAGAGCTTTGATTCATCGTTGCAATAACAATGATAGGTAACTTATTTGATAGTACATCTTCAATATAGTAATATACTCATTAAAACTACAATACACGGTTTTGTAAATAAGACACAAAAACGTTACGATTTCACAAACTCAAACATATTTTTAAACAAAATTAACAAAAATATATAATTCAGCTATAAAAATTAAATGACACTGTCCTTGGCACTCTTTTGTTTTAAACTTGCCACCGGACAATTGTAATCCATTGTAAGTTGCCAGTATCAATATGTAGTAACCTCTTTATAAATTAATCGGGTCCGTTTCTACTTTCAAGTTCAACCCACCCGTCGCATCGCCTGACTGCACTGCTTTATTGAAGCTATATAGTAAACGGTTTGGTTAGGTAGTTACAGTAACGTGGTAAGTTGTAGAACTTTCAGATTTGAACATTTTATTGCAAGCTTAAAAAATTCAACGGGAATTTCACAACTAAAAATGATTTTGACAGATCTCTAGTCTTTTTCCGGTACGCAAGGTAAATTGTCAAACGCTTTGTGTTCGCTTTCTCTGAATCTTGATATATTTTCGGAATCTTTAATCCTTAATTAACTACGTTTATTTAAAAATAATGTCGGAGTGTCTCTCAATGTGTTCTATTTGGTATTTCAGGTCGTCTAATCACAAAAAACCATGGCTGAAGTCGAAGTGTAAGTACTTTTTGTTTTCGTCACTGTTCGCCTCTAACTCTTCACTTAGCCAAGAACGTGCCTTTGTTAATGATAAAGAACGTATTTACCACATTAAAGTAGTTCATAAATCGCAATTTATTGCGAAGATGAAAAGTAAACATGTTGTCAACATAACCTTCAAAACGTTATCCAAACTTGCTATAACGTGACTTTCATCGTACTCTGCATCCAAACTAGTCGACATCCTAATAAACTAGCCCGACAGCCGAAGATTACTGTTCAAAAATGTTATTTCATGGTGAAGTTCTAGTAAAAAACATACTAAGTTTGGTTACAGTGAAGTACCCCCGAACCCCGTCCTGAGCGGCGGCGCTATGGACGTGAACACAGCCTTGCAGGAGGTGCTGAAGACCGCCCTCATTCATGGAGGGCTCGTCCATGGACTCCATGAGGCTGCTAAGGTTCTTGACAAGTGAGTTAACTTAGTATTTGTTACTAAATTAAGACTTAACAGTTTACAACCTAAGAATGACGATTACTTTCAGTTATTATCTACTGTGGAACTGTGGACTAGGTAAACATTTTGCAAAAATGTGTCTTGAAAAGAGTATGTTGTTATGACACATACATGTAAAATAGGTAACTATGTTACTTGTGCAGTGGATACCACTGGATACCATAACAGCTGTGATGGCATAGAAATCTTAAAATACAAAATATGTTCCCAGGTGATTTTTTACCTATATTAATGTAAAAATTATCTGTGCACTGTCTTTAATTTTTTAAATTACCGTGTGGTCTTTTTAAGAGGACATGAGTGAACATGAATGTCATCTACAGATTAAGCAGTTTGTTTTGAGCTCCAGGGGGTTCAGTAACCTAATGCCCGCTACTCTCAAAGTGGTGAAGAAAAACATTGTTAGGGAACCAACAAGTCTTAAAAGCAAATACTCACAAGACATGATATCCACATTATAAACCCACTTCTTACAGCATGCGTAACATGACCACAGTGGATACGGGTTTTGTCAGCTAGGATTCTTAATTCTACATCTAATTTCTACATCACTAGCCAATTCCCCATTGCTATAGAATGAATATCTGTCTTTGTCTTCGAAGAAACTCGAGTTTACGAGTCGCCCTATGCTTGGGCAGAAGAGATGTGGACTTGTACAGAAAGAATTATGAAAGAACGGGAAAACGGGGTCGCCAGCAAAAAAAAAAAAAAAAAAAAACAATCTAAACATTCAGTGAAGAGTGGTGTACACTAACGTGTTACTACTAGTAGCATAGAGATGGAATTTGTCAGGCTATGCATGCAGAGAAAAAGTCTGTGACCCAGCAGTGGGATTGTGATTGGTTAATTATACTTCTGCTACCCCTATGACCATGCATTGGATCTAGAACCAATATTCACTAAGTGTGGGGCTGTTCTAGTCCCGTGCTTTGTGGAAATATCTTGCACATCACGAGTTGTGTGGGATAAACTCCGATGCAGATAGAGATGCACATTCATAGTACCACACTGTTAAGTTATCAACATTGTGGCCTCCCATATGTGCCACATTTTCTATATTAACGTTTAGATACCTGCAATTACAGACAATTCAAATAACAATGCTCTGTTCCCCTTCCGGAGATGGCTGGGTTAACATTATAAAGAGGAATGATTTGAATTAACTTGAAAACAAATAAACTTAAAAACTACTGGACCAATTTGAAAAATTCTTTCAGCAGTGGATAGCTACATTATCAGCGGAAACGGGAACTATGCGGGTGAAACCGCATGATGTCCGCTAGTGACATAAAATTAAGCCTAAAATTCTCACCCCTGTGAAACAAGTGTCGGTCTCAAATAGGGAGTGGACCATAATCCTCTGTCCATAATGTGCCCGGTGTGGCATAATGGAATTGGACACTGGTGAACGACTGTATTTCCTTTTTCTTAATCACATATTTTGTCCACAACAGGAGGCAAGCGGTCCTGTGTGTACTAGCTGAGAACTGTGATGAAGCTGCATACAAGAAGCTCGTCCAGGCTCTCTGCAATGAGCACCAGATCCCACTGGTCAAGGTAATGGATAATAAAATAATATTACTACTGATATATCTTTGGTGCATGCCTGCAAGACTGCATAAGAGCAGTTTGCAAATATATACTGTTTACTGCTACTTCAAGATTTTATAAAAAGAAAAAGTGAATAAATCTTGACCATTATTTAAATATGTATACTTGTAAAGTACTTACAAACTGGTTTACAATTTCTCTCATGCGGTCTTGCATGTGCACTCATAATGCTGAATATAGTAAACTAGCTTGCATAACTATTGCATAACTCCTTCTAATACTTGCAAGTGGTAATGAATTAATGACACAACCTTCCTGCTTTTAGTTATAGCAGCTCAATTAAATTAATGCTTAGCTTGATTCACTACTAAAGCGATATTGCGCTCCGCACGAGCGAGCCTGGTTCATTGCCGGTCCCGCCTAAGGAGCGCAGACTAAACTGTGTGCCCCTATGGTGACTCTCAACCTGACGAGTCAACTTTCCTAGCACCCGAACATTTAAACAACTTTTAGAAGCATGCAGTTATACTCAGTTATGTACTATTAGAATTTATAAAATATGAAAAAAAAACCTTGCAGAAAATCAAGTTGAAACAAATGGTAGTATTGGATGCCAATCAAAATAAATAAATTACTACACTACCAAAAAGGGTGTTAAAGACCTAAAAGGAGATTTGTAACAGAGTATGACTACATTTGCTGATTCTGTTTTTGCGTCATTGCATTATGTACTTGCAACCAGTCTTCAGAACATTATAAAAAATCACGTTTTTGTATCACAGGTGGACAACAACAAGAAGCTCGGTGAATGGGCGGGTCTCTGCAAAATCGACAAGGACGGCAAGGCTAGGAAGATTGTGGGCTGCTCGTGCGTGGTTATAAAGGTAACTGTCTACGGACTAAATATCTATTCCCCACATTCACATTGCGCTCAGCACGAACACTATCAGCATACATCGTTGCTAGTGACGAAATAACAGCGCAACATCAAATCGAGTGACCCTATGGTGCCGCGCCACTTGCACAGGCAACTTTCCTATCACTCATACAAACATAACTTACCTATAATAGAATACATAATATCCTTGATTAAACTTTATTTCACGGTTTTGGGCTTGTATGGACTGGACTCGGGTGCAATCCCTGTTGCCCAGAGGCTCTTACCCTAATAATTGGAGATTGGAATAGACAGAGCAGATAGTCATATTTATCTAAGCTGCAAGAAAATAAGACACATGGAAGAACCTGTGAAATCCCTCCCTTCGTCTAAAATCATGGAATATTTTAATTTCTGTAATAAAAATATTAACCTCGAATTTCTTAAAGTTAATTTAGAAATACTATGAACTTTTTCAATCTCTGCCAATAATACGATATGTGTTCCACCACACCTCATTCTGATTATGCAGGTTAGAAAAGTTATTTACGAAACTTTTTGTTTGTTGTCAACAGGACTTCGGTGAGGAGACGCCCGCGCTTGACGTGCTCAAAGACTACCTGAAGTCTTCGAGTTAGTCATTCACCTAGAGTTTAAGTTAAACAATAAAAAAATGCAAAAAAACGACTTTCACTGCTTTTCATTTTCGCCGAAGATTCCTTAACTAATTTAAAAAGAACAAACGTGTTATATATTGCACATTACAAGTTTATTTAATTCTAAAAAATAAATAAGAACAATTTTATAATTAATTAAATAGGTATTATTTTATAATTAATTAAATACTAAACATGTAGAACTTGAATATTCACCAAAGTGCTTGAAACAATTATAGTTACACACATATTTTTGCGAACTGATCGCAGATTTCTTTATGCATCGGCCACTGTTGGACTTGACATTCCCTGCAATAAATAAAGATTTAAATCGACTGAGCTAGTGCAAAACCTAGTTGAATTATTACAGTAATTGAATTTATAATAGAACTCTTAATGCCTGGACCACGAAAATATCGCTAAGGGATCAGGCGTCAAAAAAATTGATGTAGATGTATTCATTTATACACTGTCACTGTCTGTTAGGCGTGGTATCCGGCAGAGTAGAATAGAACCAACCCATTACACTCACGGGTGTCGTATAAGGCGACTAATGTCTGAGGCAGAACACCTTGCGCCTCCGTAGACCAGAGAATGTGCAGCAGCGTTTTCTGTTAGTCTTTCATCACTGCGATCTCCAATCCGCCTGCCAAGCGTGGAGATTACGGCAAATCCTCCCATCATGGGAGAGGCTTATGTCCAGCAGTGGACGTTATGGGCTGTTGTAGTATACACTGTTGTAACCTTGTGTAGATTCAATTTGTTTTCACCGCTTTATGCGGGTTGCAGACCAAGAGCCTCGCATAGCTGACGCAGTTTTCCATACTTGTGTGCAGACCGCAAACTATGACACAGTATGAAAAACTGCGTCAGCTATGCGAGCTAAGCTTAGCTTAGCTCTTGGTCTGCAACCCGCTTAAGCCGACTTTTGAAGTGCAGAGCGAAAAAAGCTACGTCGCAAAATTTACACCGCCCCGGAATGGAATGGAAGCGACTTTTTGCAAGCCAAGGGAATTCTCGAGAATGCGCGAGGATTCTCCGGAAGACGCGTGACCTTTTTTTTTGGCTTGCGTATTTAGTTTGTCAAAAAGTCGCTTCCATTCCATTCCGCGGCGGTGTAAAGTGAGCCTTAGCGTTCATTTCGTGGCCCTCGGGTAAGAGCCCACGCCTTTTTCTCATAGGGTAGGCTAGTAAGGTCTAGATATCTATGGCTATCTGTATTAGTAAGTATCTCGCTAAGGGCACTCGCTCACCTGCCACAATACCACTCGGTCTTACATCTCGAGCACTTCTTAGTGGCCTTATCCCCGCACTTGGCGCACTTAGCGCCGCCGCTGTCCAACGCTAGTGCTGCATCACTGGTGTACGACTCGAGGAGACGCTTGGCCATTTCCCGCGACTCATCAGAACCATCCATGTGGAACAACTCAAGTTGGGCCTTCGCGAGAGATTTCGTTCGCTTGTGTACTTGTTTTAGGTAGGCGTCTTTGATCTGTTGTAAGAGAGATTTTTAGCTATTGTCAGCAATAATAGTACAGCATTGTTCTTTTGGCGCTTGAATGACATCGTCAGGAGGGCGCTATTCGTAAAAAGTTTTTGGAAAATGTCTGTCGGAACTGTATTGAAAAAAAAAGTTCGCGGCGTTCGTTTCATTCGACTATACCCACGCGCCAATAGAGCCAAGCAGAGCTCTAGCATGTCATTCCTATCTGGGTGAAAGTCTCTCCGAAACTTATTCCCCAATAAACAATAGGATTACATCATGCCTGTAGGTATTCTTCGAGGGGATAAGCAAAGGAGAAGAGTAGCTCTAATAAAATGATCAAATCACCTGTGGCACGATCTCAATCAGCGTACACCCCGGGTTCTTGATACCATTGGTGCGACTGTGAAGGCTGGAGTAGTCGCCCACAGCCAGCCGGCACAGGAACATCTTCAGGTCGCCCAGCGGCGGTATCTGGTCCAGCATCTGCTCCGTCATCTTAGCTTGTAACTAGGCGATGCAGAAATTATGTGTTTCAGAAAGAAATCCGTAAAAATATGCTCCAAAAAATTTTTCCGAAGATTTCGTAATTTGAAGCAGTGATCCGTTGGAACTGTAGAAAGTCTAGGTACCTGGGTGATGGTAACGCCTACACCGGAGCCAAGGCTGTCAACAATACCAAGAATACACTGCCGAAAGCAACGGTAACGGCGTTCCGAAAGTGACAATTAAACAGGTTTTAACTTTTTGACCGCCAGAGCATAAAGGCACGCACGTGCCCTCCACGACGCCAAGCCACTAAGCTATTTCACATACCATTTTGTTGTCACATTTGTGTCGTTTGGCAGGGCACGCGCTCGCTTGTCACGTATATGTGAAGGCAGCTATTACATACTGTCCTTTTGGACTCGTTGGCACATTTTAGATCTTACCCTACAGAAAGCGTTGCGGCGACACTCATCGATGTTGTAGTAGTGTGCGAGGCGCGGCTCCAACAACATTTGTCGCACACACAGCCACAGTTGCACCTCCGTGCGATGCATCTGAGCCAAGTCTTCAGCGGCCGGCCTGCTCCAGCGACCAACTGTACATGGCCCATGGTAACCACGTCTTTGTTATTAGGGTGGAAGCTCCACGGTAGCCCGCGAAATTAAAATTTTCTTACGTTTTTTGCAATCATGTAACTGTATTGAATGACTATTTCATGAAAAGATCATTCAATACAGTTACATGAACTTAGAGGGTTGTAATGATGATTATAATTCTGTAACTGCATACGTGTTACAGCCGCGAATCATATTTTAATCAACATACAACCTGACACTGACCTGCAAATTGCAAAAAACGTAAGAAAATTTTAATTTCGCGGGCTACCGTGGACGGTAAATAATTTTTCAACACATTTGCTCAAAATTTACGGAGCCTATAAACATTGTTCGAAAGTTAAAAATTACGCACCAAACAACGGAACGCACCATGCCCCCGTTGTATAGCACCGTGCATATTCTTTACAGTTTTTTTTTTAATTAGGTCAAAATGAAAATCCAAGATGGCGCCGAGGAAAATTTTCGGATTTTTCTTCATGGGTGTCGTTTTCGTGGTTTTTCGGGTCGCTGATAATGAAAATGAGGTCAAAATAAAAATCCAAGATGGCGCCGATCGGTTTTTCAAGGGTGTCGTTTTCGTGGTTTTTGGGGTTGCTGATAATGAAAATGAGGTCAAAATAAAAATCCAAGATGGCGCCGATGAATATTTTTTGTTTTTTTTTATTATGGGTGTCGTTTTCGTGGTTTTTGGGGTCGCTGTTTGTTTCATTACATATTTGAACTGTTTTCTCGCAAATATGTTAAAAAACATTGTATGACACACGTGCAGAAATTGGTATTTATAAACTCGTGGCTATGGTAAGCCCGAGACGAAGTCGAGTTTGTAAAAACCAACTTACCGCACTAGTATCATAAATAACTATACCCTCCACGGTAGCCCGTATAACAAGCTTCATTGGTGAAATTATTTCACCAATGAAGCTCGTTATGTAGGTAGGTACTGACCGCGTTCCGGTTCAACCGAATCCGCTAAAACTCGCGCAAAAAGGCGCAGGCGCGTGCGGCAGGTTTTCCAAGGATAATTTGACCGGTCCTTGCGGCGCGAGGTTTAGCGGACGCCCTCAGACGCTTGAGTTTCGCTAGGTAATTAAATTTGACCCTATATATTCTGTTGTAAAACGCGGCCTTACAATTAAAAACCTGCAGGTCATTATTCTCGTTCCTTTTCATCCAGGGCTCGTGTATGAGCAGATGCGTCAGCAGAGAAGGCACGTCGTGCGTCTTGTACAGGTTGGTGGCGATTGACGGTCCTACGCCTCCCACCTCCATGTGTTCTGCTATGTAGCTGGAAGGAAACGGGCTTTTTAAAGGTGTTTATGGAGCTCGTGGTTAAATAACTACAGCCGCACAGGTTTCAAGGTTAAGCAATCCTTGCTGAGGTCGGCCCGTAGATCATGATCATCATAATCAGCCTATAATGTTCCCACTGCTGGGACAAGGCTTCCTCTCAATGAGAGGGAATGGGCTTTAATACACAACGCGGGCCCAGCGGATTTGTAGATGTCACATGTTTTGGTTCTAGTACATGCCGGTTTCCTCACGATGTTTTCCTTCACCGTTTTGAAAGCAGTGGTGATGAAATAAATTTCACAAAGTAATGCGCTTGTCTGGGTTCGAACCCATGACTTACTGTTCGTAAGTCGGGGCCGCCACCACTGGCCCACCGCTGCTCTCCCGTAGATGGGTGACTGGTGACTGCATCCAGTAGGCACAAATACCGAGTGCGAGTTCCCACCGTACGTGCGTGCCTACTCGAAAAGCAAGCTAAGCCGTTGGTCCTGGCTGTCACTTGTTAATCTTTGACAGATGTCATGGGTAGGTAGTCATGCAGAAGCCAGAAAATCAGACCAACAGTTTTATTATAGTGTTTCCCAGTAATGCATTGTGAAAGTCAGATAGGCAATCATTTCATGAATGTAAAACATTTAGTTTCATTAGATGAGGCTGGAATAAGTCGACCCCGACGTATAGTTTAGAAAAGGCTAGGCAGACAATGAGTCAGTATCTTACCGCACGATGGAAATACATCTCATGCTGATGTCGAATTGAAGATCGCGTTTCTGTCTGTTTAACTCGTCGATGGCTGTCTCACTTTCTAGCTCCTTAGTGGTCAAGGGCTTCAGGTAGTCGTTACTGCGACAAAAATACGAAATTAGCATTGCTCTACTTACGAGAAACCACTTGAGAGCAGTAAGGTTTAACTAAAAGTCTTACCGAGAACAAAACCTTAGGTTGAAATGAAGGCGACGGCGCGTTCGTGTTAGTGTTAGTTAAAGAGAGTCAGCAAAAGGAAGGGGTCCGCAAGGACCGATGCCTGCCGGGGTTGCGGGACTGTTCGAAAGAGATACCGTGGCCCCGGAACACAAAGGGCGATGAAGGAACATGGATGGGTTTTAGTCAGTAAAAGTCTGACACTCCCTCCCGCTCCGCCCAGAGCGGGAGAAGTCATTTGATGATTTCCCATCCGAAAAAAAAAAAAAAAAAAAAAAAAAAAAGGTTGAAATCTACAAACGCTACCCACTCTCTAACCGCTTAGACTTACGAAGTAACGACATTATTTTAGTGGTGTTAACTTAATTGAGGCTATTGCTATAATCCTTATCTCTATAATAAAACGAGAAAGAGACGGACGTAATTTAAAGCTGTCAAATTTAGTTGGAACTAATATTCTATACAAATGCAGGGTGCACGTAAAAAAATGTCGACTAAAAACACGGTGACACTAGTTTATGCTGCCTTATGCAGGCATAAACTAGTTTGACATCTCTAATTTAGTTCAAAGCTATAGCCGTCCTTTTCTCGCTCTGCCTTTTAGTAAAAGATAGCAATAGCCTAAATTAAGTTTAGTTTGTGCACAACAGAATCGACGCCATTATCTATCTTACGGTGGCGGGTAGTTAGACAGTGGCTTGACTGAATCACAGTAACAGAAATGACGCTTAGTTAGTCAAATCACACGGTGGTAATTTAAGAATGTTTGTAGAGTTCGGTCTTTGGCCCGGTTCCCAACCAAAAGGGAAACGAGCAGTTTGACAAATCACATTGGTAAAAATCTAAATCGCGTCTCTCGTCAAAATTGCAAAATTATTAAAGGCATACAATTAACGAACCACTAGATTTAGCAAAATGTAACGGCAAAAATATCACTTTTGATTCCCAAATTTAGTACTTAAATGATCACCAAAGTTAACCCCATTTTATCGTGAAGTTAGAACCAAAAATTTATGTTTTAGTTAAAATTACCATAATCGCGGGGCTCCTGTTTCTGCATGGTTTATAAAAAAAATGGGGGGCGGGGTGCCACAAGTCGGCCTAGGCAAAACTAGTTTGTCATCAACCACCTCATTAAAATTTGGTGCTTCATTTACTAAATTTGGACTTTATATTTTCCCCCATTAATGAATAACGGAAAACGTAAAAAAAATGTCTGAACTAAAAAAACAATAACGTTATTATTTATGATTAACACTTAGACTTGATGAGAGCCGACAGCCGCCGTCTTCATGGATCAGCCAGTACCTCGATATGCAGCTGGAAATATACTTACTTGATGAGGGCCAATAGCGCAGTGAGCTGGTCGACGGCATAGTGCAGCAAGTCCACCACCACCTCGCTGATGCACTGCGCGCCGTCCTCGTGGAACAGCACCGTCTCCAGCAGACCCACCGCCGCTGCCTCGTGGTATAGCTGGAAATACGACGTAGAGCAGAAGAGCCCAGGGGCCAGAGAACATAATATATAATATAGTGCTACATTTAAGGCCTATACAGCAGTAACACTGCTTGAATGGTTAGATAAGCAGTCGTGTACCCGTAAGGACATTCACATTCTGACATCCATAAATCGGGGCAGCTATGAAACCGCCCGCGGGACCCTGACTGAGCAGCGTCTAAGACTACTAGAAATGAATGATCTCTATATTTGCTAGGCTACGAAAAGAATAATCTGTCAGACAACATTCAGATTTGAGATTTCGTTAGTGTTTAGTACATCTTACCACCATATAAACGCCAAAAGTGTTTTCAGGCGCAGGCTCCAATTTTATTATTTGTGGATATATCTTTATGCGCCATACTTGGATACATATGGCTTCGTACACCAACACTGGAAGCTGAAAAATTTCAAAGAAAATAGGTAGGTAAATTAAGGTGCACGTCTAAAGGCCGCTTTACATTTGGCTAAATTCAGTTAGCTAAATGAATTAGACTCTGAATTTAGACAAGTGTAAAGACATTCAGACTGTTAGACACACTAGTTAGACAATCATAGTCGTTTCTGCCGATCTAAATCAGTTAGCATGCTGAATTTAGCCAAGTGTAGAGCGATTTAGACAAGAAATGCGTTTAGTTGTCTGCTACTCTCAGCGGAGAAAACTATGAATTCTGTAGTGAAAATTTTCGCAATACTTCCTCATCAACTAAGAAAATGTTAGAAGGCATTAGGTGCATAAAGGTGTAGAAATGACTTTCCTACACCTTTATGAACTTGGAGGGTTGTATTGATGATTTTGATGATAATAATTCTACAACTACATACGTCTTACAGCCGTGAATAATATTTTAATCAACATACAACCTAGCACTGGCCTGAAAATTGCAAAAAACGTAAGAAATATTGAATTTCGCGGGCTGCCCTGGAGCATCAGCCTTAAAAGCAAATATTTTTCATCCAACACTTCCTGCTTCTTTTTTTAGTAAATAAAATCGAGCTCGACGTAACCATCGCTAAAACGAGCCCTATCCTTTGACACAGCCTTTGACGTTTTGATGGTGTCATGCGAGTGCCATGAGAGTGACAAATACGTACGACACGCTTGGAATTCGCTGTTATACTGAGTTAGCTAGCTAATTAGATCAAGTGTAAAGAGCAAGCTATTTTTCGCCAACGCTCACTGTCTGAATTTAGTGAACTAAATTTAGCCAAATGTAAAGGCCGCTTAAACAAGACAATCATACGCGCGTAATATTGAAGTTACAATACACCATCTGGGTTCTGGCGGGTCACAACTCTCAAAAACCAGAAAACTCAGGCAGTTCTTGTCTATGATCTCCTAAAGTAAAATCCAGGATGTAGATTTACCTTCCCAGAAGAAATAAGAGTTTCTTTAGTGAGTTCCTCTTGCATCGAAGAAGCTTCCAAGACTGCTTGTTGATTAATTTTTTGTAATCTTAGGTGCCAATCCACCCATCTAGAAATATAATGATGTTAGTACTTATTTCAAATAAACCAACCAATTACTACTGAGACGAATATCTAGGGAAGTTTGAACATAAGAATTTCTTGAACCTCCCATCAACTTACGACTGATGACCAATGGATTCCATACGGGATGGCTCCATACTATCGACAAATAAATCTAGCTCTCCTACATTTAAAGCACTAAGTTGAGGATCTTTTTCAACCATTTTGTCTAATCCTATGTATTTTTAATAGAATGTTAGATCACGTTGCTTCAAACAACTAAGCGTTTTTCTCTTTTTGTTTGTAACTATGGAAACGTTGGTTCAATAGAATTTCAAAATGTGCGCCACCGGAAGTCGTCAAAAAAGTTGATACCGTTTGATTTCATAGCTAAACAACCAAATCAATTCGTTACAATACAAAAGTTAGCTTCGAGTGTTATTTACTAAGCTCTGGGTATAAATCATATCCTAGTAGCGTAGGCTAAGCAACCAGAGTTAGGATTAAGGTAAATTAGAAACACAGCACCTTATATTTGTTGGTGAAATAATTGCATAGAATTATTTTAATTTTTCTTTTGGCGGTCATAGTAATGTGTGATGTTTTGACAATGAAATGAACAAGTCTTAGTGTTACAATACGAAAAAACAAAATAAAATGGCGACTGCCGGAAGTCTGTATTCTGTCTTTCTTTTGATAATTTGACACACGTGCCGCGTGGAGTTTTGCCCCGCAGGTTGTAAAAAAATAATATATTTATTAGTTTTTAAGTGTTAATATAGGTCTTAATATCATAAGGAATACAATTACAGTGTTAGTAAAATAAAATGTTTGGTGAATTTTGTGAAAAGTGTTGATAAACTGAATGGGTAGGATGGTGACATGCCGCCACACCAACGATCGTTGTTTTTTTCATGAATACAAGGTTTTGTGGGATGAGAATTATTGAATTACACCGTCTCGTAATTTATTTGTTCTAAAAGCACACGTTTTTAAAATTACTTACATTAAATTTTGTAAGTTCGTGCAACACGACCTAACCTCTTTGTCATTACGAGTGTGGCACGGCATCGAAACTGTCCAAAAACCATTTTGTTTCCTGTTGTAGTTACTGGCCCTTCATCGTCATTTTCAGGCGTTCTTGTCTTCCTACATCATAATGTAAAATAATTTTAGTGATTCTTGTTTTTGATGATATCTTTTTGTAGCATGTTGTCATGTATATTCTTCAGAACAGCAGGGAAACCCTCAATAAATTACCAATCTGTGTGACTACCTGTATAACAAATTAAAAACAATGAGGCAAATTAAAAGCAATGATAAAATACATAGGAGTCTACTTATTTCTGTTGATTCAATGTAAAGAAACAACCCACTTCTCATCATTGGACCAGTATTTCATTCAAAATACCTCTTTATCTTAGGCCTTCTTCTTTCTATCCATCTATTAATTAAAGTATGTTACAACCAGCAATATTTTATGAAAACATTTACAGCTACTCAAGATTCTTTCCTCCTCCATTCTCTAATAAGTTCATTCACTATTTCAGCACGATGGTTGCAACTACAGAGAAGAAGGCTGCGGCCGAGAAGAAGCCAGTGAAGGGCAAGGAGGACAGCAAGAAGCTGCCCGCCGTCCCAGAGTCAGTGCTCAAGCACCGTAAGAGGAGGGACGCACTCCGCACCCGCCGTCTACAGGTAAACAAAATAACCTAAAAACTTTCATGTGTATCTCGCAATGAAGTATTTTTGCAAAGAAGTATTGAACAGCAAATCATAGGCTATGTTGCTATAATAACAACAAGTTTTACTGGTTTTTAAAATTCATTTTATTGGAAAATAAGGTAGTTCAGAATAAAAGTTCAACCAAGTAACTTTATTTTTTCATAAATGGTTTTCCAGCAGTACAGGAATGTGCCTGATTGTAAAGGTTGATGTACTTATTAACATTAATTTTTTACCCAAATACCTAATAATTTGTTATGATGATCCTAACACTTAAGGCATAGTTCATCTGACTAAGATGCTGTTAACTTTCTTAACTGATGAAAACATCTACCACATTTCAATACAGACAAACTAAACATACATTTTTGTATTACACCAGGTCACCCTCAAAAGGCGTTCAGTGGCCGTTAAGAAGCGTAAGGAAATCTTCAAGAGGGCCGAACAGTACGTTAAGGAATACCGCATCAGGGAGCGAGATGAGATTAGGCTAGCCAGACAGGTGAGTCATTAATATTGTTGTGTAGTGCTATCTCCTGTTCAGTTGGATTTGGTAGAAACAAATGACATTTTGAGAGCAGTGGCAACGGCCCCGACTTATGCACTCATCTGCCTAGCCTTTTCCCAACTGTGTTGGGATCGGCTTCCAGTTTGATGATGCAACTGAATACCAGTGTTTTACATGGAGCGACTGCCTATCTGACCTCCACAACCCAGTTAGTACCGCGTAATACAATACCCCTTGGTAGACTTAAACACTACTTTAATTTATTTCACCACCACTGCTCTCTAAAACGGATAAGGAAAATATTGCAAAGAAACTGGCATGTCCTAGAACCAAAAGTTCGAAGACATGACATCTACCAACCCGTACTGAGCCCGTGTGGTGGATTATAGCCCATTCCCCTTCATAGAAAGGAGGCCTGTGTCCCAGCAGTGGGAACATCTATCTATCATAGGGTTTTGGTTTCCGCACTTAATCCTTAAAATGGACCATTGTGTGTGAGCCATGGTGGCCATTTACTCCAACCAGCCCACCTCCCTCCAGAAGCAGATCAAACTTCCCGGTCTTCTCAGGGCATCGCAAGGGATCTAGGTGTTCCCAGGGTCTCCTCGCGAATCTTGATTACGCCGGTGCACTCAAGGAGCACATGCGCCACCGTTTCCTCCTCCTCCATGCATGCTCTGCACAGGGGACTGTCAGTGATTCCTAGGGTATGGAAGTGTTTATTCAGTGAACAGTGTCCAGTGATGGTCCCCACCACCAGTCGTAGGCTATCTCTGTCCAGGCGCAGAAGGCGCCTGGTCAGCTTTGTGTCCAGGGATGGCATGGCTTCCTTGGATTGCCTACATCCTGGTGCCGAGGTCCACCATTTCTCCGCTTGTATTCGAGTGTGTTCCTTTAACCAGCTTCTTAGCGGCTTGAAAGGAATGGGCACAATGTGCTTGGGACCGCAGGGTTTTGTGTTGGATCCTCTTCTGGCAAGTTCATCAGCCGCATCGTTCCCAAGTGATCCACTGTGACCTTTGATCCATTGTAGTGTTACCGTGTTATGGTTTAGTACCGTGATTCGTTCTAGGGCATTATGGCATTCTAGTATCAGTCTCGACGTTATCTGATTACTCTTTAAGGATTGAAGGACTGAAGCACTGTCTGATAGTATTCTGATATTAGTATCCGTAACCTCCCTGGCCTCTATGGCGTGTGCCGCTTGGATAATACCTACACACTCTGCTTGGTAAACAGAGTTGATTATTCCAAGGGGTTTGGATATTTTGATGTTTAGGTCGTCGGAGAACACCCCGACACCTGTCCCGTCATTGGTTTTTGATCCACAGTGGGAACATTATAGGCTGATAATGCTAAATGTCATTGAGTGATATAAATACACTCCAGCTTCAAACAATGCCAAAACTTTCAGTCTATGAAAATTGGCTTTATTAGAACTTACATTATTGGTAACCTAATGATTTCAATTTAGACAGAATGAAGTCCAAAAATCTTGTAAACGGTCCTAGTAGACTTTAGGAACTAGTAGAGACTTTTTAGGAAGAGGAGTCCTTTCCTTCCATTGATTGCTTAGAAAACCTGTGACCTTGACTTTACCATATATATTATATTACCATTTATATTATTTTTTTATTTACCATGTATTTTTATTGCAGGCTCGCAACCGCGGCAACTACTATGTTCCCGGAGAAGCGAAACTCGCTTTCGTCATCCGTATCCGTGGTATCAACCAGGTTTCACCTAAGGTAAATATCCTTTCTAATAGTTGTATGTTTGACCTTGAGACACCTTGAGTCATAGTTCCACAAGTCCCACTGCATCATAGAAATGTTATTAAATAGTTGTAATGGATCTCTGTGGAGGTTACTATATTTTCTTAAATTAGTTTCTCTCTTGCCCATCGTGTACCCCTCAGGACATGAATGAGGCATATGACAGCTGTCCAGTTTGCTACGTACCAGTTGGACAAAATCAGAGTCATTAAATCGAGAAGAAGAATTGGTTTAGTGCCTGAATTATATACCTACAAAGAGTACTTGCGGTTTGCTTACTAGGTGGACTTTTTTACCTCGAAGACTCTTATTGCTCTGCCAAAAATTGAATATTTTTTGTCTGACAGGTCCGCAAAGTCCTGCAGCTATTCAGACTGCGCCAGATTAACAATGGAGTGTTCATCCGTCTGAACAAGGCCACCGTCAACATGCTGCGTATTGCTGAGCCCTACATCGCGTGGGGATACCCCAACCTTAAGAGTGTTAGGGAGGTCAGTATTCGAGATAACTCTACCACTTGACTGAGCACTGGAATATCGTGCGAAACAAACATCAACACTAGTAGTTAAAATATAACCTCAATTGACTACTGGCTATCCTAGTGGCCAGCTATCTTGAGGAGTCTGTGCTGGCTCTTCAATACTAATATTACAAAGAGTAATAAAAATAGTGGGGGCCATGGCGATGCAGTGATGTTTGCGGCGGCGCGTGCAGATTGATTTTACGCAATAATGTGGAAGCGCGCATCATCAATGGTGGCTCGCGTCATGGCCAGCCCTAACAGGGTTCTGAGAATGATTGCTGGCAGAGTGGACAGTCCTTATGTGGTTCGCTGCTGTCTGTTACATTTGTGTCACCGTATCGTGTTGTTTTCTAACTCTTCGTTTTTTAAGGAATATGTTACTAACCCTATATGAGCCTCCGCTCAAGTTAAAGTTTTTGAATTTGAATTTGGATAGTATGTAATGAATAAACTATGGGACCGATTTGAAAAATTCTTTCAGCAATGGATAGTTACGTTATCAGTGAGTAACAGAGGCTATATTTTATCCCGTATTCCCACGGGAACCAGAATCACGCAGAAGACGTCTGCTAGTATTGGATATTTGAATTTTTCTTACCACATTAAATAATCATTTAACTTGTATGGAGATGGTTTGAAAATTAATCATCATCTCGTTAGCCAAAGTGCACTGTTCACTGCTGCTTTCTCTAGCAGACCTCCCTCATGGGAATACCTATTGAGTGTTGTGCTGTGCTTTCTTGCTTGTAATGTATTTCCTATTTTTAACCAACCAGCTTCTAAAAAAGGAGTAGGTTATTCTTTTCCCCTATCAATAATAAGTTATATCTAACGAATAAATCCCCTTCCTCAGCTGGTTTACAAGCGCGGTTTCGCCAAGGTGAACGGACAGCGCGTGCCGATCGCGTCCAACACAATCGTTGAACAGAAGCTTGGCAAACAGAACATCATCTGTGTTGAGGACCTCATCCACGAGATCTTCAGCGTCGGAGAAAAGTTCAAGGTGAGATACGTATTTTTTTAAACATACGCAAAACAAATTATAGACATCCATGCTACATTTTATGCGAATCATTAAATTAAAACTTTTCATTCGCCAATCGCCAATTAGACTTGCCTACGGTGGCTTTTGAAACCACCCCTATCTAAGTAAATATTCTCAGTTTAGATTTAAAATTTTGGTGTGAATGCCTTTAGTAACGTTTCACCCAATCAAAATATGAAGCGCGAAACGTAGAGTCTACTGCGCGTCTATGGTATCAATTTGATATTGGTTGATATTTTGAAACACTGAAGGTTTTCTTAGTCCAGTATCACTGACTTGCGATCAACCGCAGCATCCTAACTTAGCATTCCCCATTTAAAATGGTTCTTCTGTCTACAGTACGCCAGCAACTTCCTCTGGCCATTCAAGCTGAACAACCCTACCGGAGGTTGGCGCAAGAAGACCATCCACTACGTCGACGGAGGTGACTTCGGAAACCGTGAGGACAAGATCAACGAACTCCTGAGAAGAATGGTCTAATAATAAACATAGATTATAATTATTACAAGTTTTTTTTTTCTATTTCCCTATAAATAACCTTGATTCTGAGAGAATCGCCTGTGAATTGTGAAAAACAATACGTGTCGTCGCGTATATTCGCCTACTCGATTTCTGAACTGACAACTTCATATTCTACATATTATTTAGAGTTCTTTGTGCAAGCCATAGTTGCGGCCGAAGTACTCCGTATCACCGAAGTGATTCGGGCCAAGTAAACAACAAGGTCCCAAAATAGAGCTGGTGTACTTCCGATGAGATTTTCAAACTCATTAATCTGAAAATAATTGGGAGTATGGTTAATTTAGAAGTTTCAAGCTACTTTCGTATGGGCCCGTATCTTTGTTGACGCCTTGACGGAGTGAATAGACCCGCTCTGGGGCGGTTTTGTTTAGTTGTAAAGGATAGAAAATAAAATGAGTTGGTTGAAAAGCATAAAATAACAATTTATTAGATCACAGTTTTGATTACCATATCAGTACTTTTGCAATAAACAAGTATCTATTCAGATAATTGTTTTTTTTTATTACAAGCAGGTTTATATGGGTAAAACTCCAATAACATTTCTCTCAAATTGTTGAATGAGTGGTTCTATCTCTTCATCTAAGGAGCCTGTTATACATCTTCTTACTGCTTTTTGTAGATTCTGTAACAACCAAAATAGAAATTCAAAATACTAAATTTTCTGTAATATTCAGTTTCAGATGTGATTTTTATTAATTAAAACACCTATGTAGTAATCATTTTCTATTTTGTAACCAATCACAGAAGAGAAAAGATACTTAATAAACTTGTAGTATTTCAATCAAAAATGTAGTTAAATGATAAAAACTCAAAGTTCCAGAATGAGCTACTTCCTAAATTTTGTTGTTGACTGTACCTATAACTATAATTTAATTATTGACGAACTTACTTCAACTGTAGAGTAAGACGAAAGATTGATGAATTCCTTTCCTGGAGCTAAATTGGCAAAAACACAGTAAATCAAATCGGACAAGAAGTTCCTGATATTCAATACAACTGCTATATTTGTACTTGATAACATAAGCAATGGATTAGAAAAACTATCATTGTATATTTCTATTTTAACTTTTTCATTACCAATTACATATACTAAGTTACTTTTTGACTTCAAAAAGTCCTCTGAAGTGAACTGTTGAAGAAAATAATTGACTTTTTTGGAAGTCAAGTGTTTGGTTAAATCCTTATTTCTGAATGCTTCTTGGTATTTGTCTGGTAATCTTACATACATGTGCCATTCCTTCTCTGGAGACTTGTGTGTAACAGCATCATCAAACCCGAATAAATTACCGTATTGGTGTACTGCACTTTGCAATATCAGTTTTTCTAAAGGTTCTTCCAGATTTTTCAAGCATGGTTGCCTATTCAAATTGAAGTTGAATTTTATAAAATGTTCAGAGAGGAGAGTTACATGCTTTCTGTACAGAATGGTCCATATTTTCTGCTTAGTGTCCAATGCTCCTGGTATATTAGTCATGATTTTAATATTCAAATTCATTTCTGTGAAGTCAAGATATTTATTTTTCAATGGAATTAAGAAAATTAATTTCTTTAGTTCTGTAACTTTTATACTAGTTGTTTTTATAACTTTGGTGGTTGTTGTTAATGTTGAATGGATTCTCAAGTCTCCTAATGAGTTGGATAATATATCCCCAAGTTTATGCTCTGTTGTGGTGGAGATTTTGATTAAGAAAAAGAAAGATTCTTTATCAAAGTATTTGCTAACATGGTCTGTAAGAATAGCTTTGCTATTCTCTGAGATAGCATCCTCATAATTCTCATAAACTATTACCTTAAGATTTATAATATTATCCATTATATCCTGCCTATTAGAAAGTGATAAAGCAGTTATATAATCCTTTTCTTTACTCAAAGTTTTAATGAGTGTATCATTCTTTTTCACTTCATCAAAAATTTTATGCAAATATTCAGAGTTATTTAGAACTTTTGCTGCTGGACAATACTTGTCTGTGGATTCTTGTTTTAAATATGATCCAGAGTCTTCTATAGAGAATTTGTATATGAGGTCCATGAATGTTGTACAGATTATTTGATCTCCAGACTTTGTGAAGTCTTTCACATGTTTGATAAAGAATTGAGTGAATTTTATGTCTTGGGACATAAATTTTTCTGCTTTCCACATAGATTTGCCATCTGTGTATATCATTGAATCTATTAATGTTAAGAATTTGTAAATAGGAATGTTTAAATGGATAATCTGAGGAGTATTTAAGTCTTTTAAGGGTAGTCTTATTATTGTCCCTATAGTAAGACCAATTATTATGTTAATTTCTCCTGATTCAATAACTTGCATGCCACTAATCTCAGATGGGCATGAGTAAAGCTTGACCAGTGACACTTGTTCTTCAGTCATTTTTGAACTAAATAGACAACCACAAATATTTAGTTTATCAAAAGTTACAATTATTAAACTCCATTTGTTTCTGATGTTAGTATCCTCTGCTTTGAGAGCATGTTTTAGGTTTTCCACATGATTATCTGTGAGTGACTGGATGGTTAAAATATATTTATCTTGGGGTTGTATTATTGGTAAATGTTCTTCATAGATCATTATTACATTTTTCATTAGTGAAAACTCAGTGTTAACTTTGTGAAGACATAAGAAGTATGAATTGGCTTCGTATTTCAAACATAGGGCGTGGTCTTCTTCATAGAGCGTACTAGCCACTATGCCGAGTTCTCTAGGCTGAAAACTGTATTTTAAACTCTTTGGACCAACACTTTTTAACTTTACAGAAGTTGTGTGTATGTTCCCACTGCAATCCAGGCAGACCAAATAGTTTCCAGATATTATCACGTCGTGTATTTGAAATTTAGGTGACAATGTTATCACAGGAGTCTCGAATTCTAGATTCTCATACACGAATATTTGAAATTGATTCCAAAGTACTATTGTATTGTTCGAGGAATTGCAAACTATATTCAAGTTGCTGAGCACTGTTTGGTTACATTTGAAACATTGTTTTGCAACTTCGTTATCATAACTGATATCCATTTTTAAGCACACATTATTTGTTTAAATGTATTTTAAAAAAATAACCATTCATGACACGCATTTACGCAAAGTTGCGAACTCGCGGGAAGGGGAAGTTAATCTTGACTTGGACATTTCAGTTCGGAAATCAATTCTTTATGCCGAAATCATTATGTCTGAACGTTCTATAGTTTTTTTAAAATAATTAAGTTATGTTATTTTAAGCCATTAAAACTTTATATTAAATTAACGATTGTAAAATAAAAGAAAAAACAATAAATTTTATTGTTATAAAAATATAAATCATGATTTCATGTCGAGTGGTTTTGCTACTCCATAACAGATGGCGCTGCTTGAGGAGTGAGGAGACGAATTGGGACCACGGGGAGGGCCGAATCGAATGCGAGTAACAGGGTGATGAAAATAAATGTTGATGGGTAGAGAGGGAGAGGAAGACCAAAGAAAAGATGAATGGATTGTGTTAGGAATATCACGAAGGAAAAAAGAGTAAATGGTAGCGTGGCGATCGTCAGAATAGAATGGAAGAAAAAAACGTGTTGCGCTGACCAATGGGAAACGGTCAGGAAGATGATGAACACATGGCGCTGCTTGCGGGTATTTAAAATTTCGTTATTTTATTAAGGTGAATGCTCCAACTAGCCCGCAAAATTCAAGTTTTCTTAAGTTTTTTGCAATTTTCAGGCCAGTGCTATGTTGTATGTTGATTAAAATATTATTCGCGACTGTAAGACGTATGTAGTTACAGAATTATAATCATCAAAATCATCAATACAACCTTCCAAGTTCATAAAGGTGTTATTTATTTTATTTATAGCCTTCAATAGGACATGACAATACTTCTTTACTATTCGTAAATTGATCTTTTATACTGTCTGTCTATCTGTTATAGGTAGTTTTGCGTGTCCGTTTGCCAGGTGGCAAAGGCGTCCTCCAATGTTCTCCATTCTGGCCTTTCTATGGTCAGAATGTAGAACGAGAACGGGAATAACATGGGGTAGAGCCCCATGTTATTCCCGCGACTTGTCTAATGTCGTCGTCCCACCTACTTTGTGGTCTAGCTCTCTTTCTCTTTTCATCTCTTGGATACCATTGCGTGGTTATTTTACTCCATTTTTCCTTTCCCCTGATCATGTGGCCTGCCCATTTCAATTTTTGTCTCCATAAGCCGGCCGCACGCTCCTACCAGCACCTACGATGCGCTGATGATATTGTATTATTTGCAAAACCACTAGCTGATCTAAGCAAGATGATAAATGATCTAGCATCAGAAAGTGCAAAGACCGGATTTAAGCTAAACTCGGAAAAAACAAATAGCAAAAAATGTAAGAAAATTTGAATTTCGCGGGCTGGTTGGCGCATTCACCCTAAGTGAAGGTATTGGGTATAAGCTAAAATAAAACAAAATATTTTAAACATCATTCTTTACTCCACGAAACAAAATGTAAGTACACAGTGGTAATAGGAAGAATTACAATTTATTATGAATTATTACTTAGATGATAACCAATAGAGAAATGCTTTTAATTTACAGAACAGTGCTCTTTAATTTTAAAATTGATAAACGGTTTGAAAGTGCCAAACAAGTTTTTCAATTATTTATAAAATAGGTAAATTTCACTTGTTGATGAATTTCGGATGACGGTTTCTCCAGTCAGTATTAAAAAACGTCGTAGGTAACTATTTTTTCTGTAGGTATACAAAATTAATTAATTTTACTAAAGCTGAGTCCGTGTGACGTTTCAATAGACCAGAGGCCCTACACTCTAACGTTTTGTCTGTTTATTCGAATCTATCCTTTTCTCTCGCGCATGTCTGCAAATGAGTGCGAGTGAGAGAGACGGATAGATCCGAATATACGGACGAAACGTTAGAGAGTAGGGCCTCAGATGCCGCGAGCACAAGGATCACGAGGCCGCGTATTAACTAAAGCGATCGATCTCGCAATACGTGACCGTCGCGTTCAAGTGTGGCAAAACCAAATGCGTGCCAACAGGGAAGAACAACCTTCCGAGAAAATGAATATGATCGCGACGATCGTGTATCGCGAGATCGATCGCTTTGGTTACTATGCGGCCTTGTGATCCACGTGGTCACGGTGTTTAGTCCATTGAAACACCACACGGACGCAGCAAAGGGGAATTTTCATTGCATTTTCTTTACAGACGTTTTAATTATACCACAGGATTCAGGTTCTAACGAAATGTGTTGCTGGCGGTATTAAGTGTGAAATAAGACGAGGAATGAGATAAATAGACGTTTCAATTTAAGATTATTTACAAAGAAAGGTTTTATTTCAATTTTAAAACGCCTTAAAAATCTGCCGACAAATTGCAGTTTTCTATCGTTAGGTACATTTTTTGTATTTTTCTATTGTCGTTTGAGTATCATTTTACCACGAAGAGTTTTACAACTTCATAAGACAATTTTATTTAGATTATAACATTAGAACATGCTTAGCACAATTTTGTCACTTATGGAGTTTTTATTATCAAGGAGTAGTAAATAAATGGAGTGATATTCATCGGATGTTACCCAGCCACTACTAAATCTTTTCACAGTTTATTTACGACATGCTATTATGTTGATTAATCTGAGGTTTACGTTTAAAAGATTTCCTTACTAAACATTTTTTTTACACAAACCAGGTTATCCAACATAATAGCTAACAATAAATAAAATGTGGAAGGATAGTACACAGATGTCGAGTGCGCTATTGGTTGGCCTGCCTTAACAGGGTCCTCCATTTGTTACTTCTGTGTGATAATTTACAAACTTTTTTGGGACTTTAAGGATCACGCTTATAATGTCACGAATTAAAAATTATATTTTAAGTACTTAATATTAAAGACTGGAGTAAGAGATAGATGTCGAATACTAGAATAACTTTAGAAAAAAAACTAAATATTAGGCAAGTGAATAGTAATTTTATAAGTATTATGTACAAGCCACAATAAATATTAATTAAATACTTAATTTTCGGGAACCCGTTATGGTGTTTCCACAGTTAAAACTAATTGGCACACTTTCACATTGAATCACTAGCAAAACTATACCTAACTAATTAAAAACTAAAGAGGTTTTATTCTTTTAATCTAAAAACAGTATGAAACCTTTTTGTGAGAAACGATATAGCTTTCGTTCTAAAATTATTATTTACATTATTGATATGTGTCTTTATTGCGGTGGATGTGAAATATTTAACGTTTTTCTTATTAAAAATATTCATTTTGAATTACAAAAGTCACTGGTTGAGCTGAAAATTATTCGCTATAAATGCTTAAATTAACACTAGTTTTAATTCTAGGCTATATGTACAGATTCTCACAATCATGAGTATTATAATTGCACTTTATTTGTATGCGGGTCGCCTCTAACGAAGATCATCATAAAAATAAATACGCAATCTCCTTGCATTCTCTCATACGCACATTTATTATGGCAGTTTTATTCAGATGATGCACCTTTGCCTTGGTACTATAGTACGCTCAGTATATTTTGGCAGCGCTACAGTCAAATGCAAAGGTAAAAGTCAAATTCAGTACTTTTAAGAGTTCCACAGCCGCCCCGGGCATACTCTATGGAACAGTGTCCGCAAGAGAATTGCTCTCATTGCGCATGTTTCCGTGCTGCAGAGACCGACGTCGTCGCCGCCACGCATGTGTTACTTCTTGATGTCGGGGTCCATTTTTGTTTTGTCCATCGATGATGACACCATACCACTTTGAGGATATAACTTGTCTAAATGCTTGAGCGACTCGTTAAGGAAATTCTGGAACAAACATATTAAGATACAGTTAGAATGGTTAAAATAGACACAGTTAAAATTATTGTACATATTTGGGGGAAGATCGACTGGCTAAGTATCGATTTATAACTGCGCGAAAATATGTCTAGCTGTCTTGAAGTGACGTGTTTGGGCGTCAACGACTTTTAGTTATCATTATTATGTCAATCAAAATCAATCAATGTTGATGTTTACCACCGATTAGTTAACCTAATACTTTTTGGAAGTTCATACAAGAAACATAGTATTGCCGACGAATGAAAATGTACTGTAGTTTAGTTTTAGTAAAATAAATTATAACAAAACGTAAACTACAGCTAGCACATTTCTGAATGTCGCAGACTCGCAGTGAAGAACAGAACATTGACACGAAACAGTATCAAAAGATGTATGTATGAAACCTTTTACTAGCTCACACTTAGCACTCCATTAAATCACTCCGTGGTCCAACCACTCAACATAAAGCCGCATACACACCTGTATGGCAGTCAACGCGGCGACAATGGCGGGTCCCCCAAAGCCGTGCGAGATGAGTGAGAAGTGCGTTAGATGGCGCTGTATCGCCGGCTCCAGGAGATACGGGGGCCGGGTGTTGCACAACGGTGAGCGGTCCTGGTTCAGGAGGTCCATCAACTCCTTTATTACCTGTAGGAATAAATTTGATTAATTAGGATAACTAAAAGCGAAATGGCAAACGGAATAATTTCTTGTAAGAATCTACCAATCACATTAGCTTAAATCCATATTACGTCTCTGATCTCTTCCTTGACCGGTCAGAGACTTTAAGTCTTTTTCAGACAACAGTGCAGTAATAAACTGCACGTTATAGAACTACGAAGCTCTGGTAGCAGCACCGGGCAGGTTAAACCTTTAGATAAATGCATTGCTAACGTAAATTTCGATGAATAGGCTTTTTAACAACAGGATAAAGTTGGAAGGTCTCAGCGTATTGTCGCGCGAGGTACTCGGCGAGCGCCCGCGCGGGGAACTTGTCACACACACGTAGCCGAAGTGACCACTATGTCATAGTTACCTGTTTAGTGGCCTGCAGCAAATCCCTCCTACGCCGCGAGTCGTGCTCGGCGTACTGTCGCGCGAGGTACTCGGCGAGCGCCCGCGCGGGGAACTTGTCACACACACGTAGCCGAAGTGACCACTATGTCATAGTTACCTGTTTAGTGGCCTGCAGCAAATCCCTCCTACGCCGCGAGTCGTGCTCGGCGTACTGTCGCGCGAGGTACTCAGCGAGCGCCCGCGCGGGGAACTCTGTCTCACACACGTAGCCGAAGTCACGGGCTAAGTGCACTGCTTCCGCTGTTGAGGAAAATAGCTATTAGAAGCCTTACGACGAATGACCAAAATATTGGAGTCTATTGGATTGGCTGTGAATGTTTGAAAGCAGTTTACAAGAAGACGGGGATTAGGACGCTACTAATAATTCTTTCGGCAACGTTAGGGAGTGACCACACTTCGACACGGAATCGGCTTGAGCCGGTCACATTGAACTCTAAAAGCTAAAATGACGTCATCCGGGCTGGACAATGCGACCAGAAATCGCGCAGAATGAAATGTATCAATTGGCTCAAGCATTCGTTCTGTGGCCGCTACCTTAATCGATCGATCAAAGTAAGTACAAATTAAATTTGTCTGGATATCCTTCATTACTAGGTACAGCCCAGAAATAAATAACTACACTTGTTTTGTAATCAAAACTTATTGATGGTAGAATAACACTACGCAAAAGATACAGTTCAATTTGTAACTGGAGATCTTGGCATTGGCATAAGATTACATTACAATTTTACCTCCATAGATAACTTTGCTTACGTATCAATTATCTATTCTAATATTAGAAAATTGATTGTACTTATGTAGTGGTAATCTTCGGAACTAATGATCCAATTCTAGAATTTCTTTCACTGGCAGAAAGCTACATTATTCGTGGGTGCTAAAAATTAAACATAATTATGTCATGCATATTAGTCGAGCTATCACACCTTTTGCGGACGAAGTAGTCGCGAGCGATGTGCTAGTCAATGGTGTCGATTCTGTTGAGCACAAACTAAACTTAATTTAGGCTATTGCTATATTTTACTAAAAGGCAGCGCGAGAAAAGGACGGCTATAGCTATGAACTAAGTTAGAGATGTCAAACTAGTTTATGGCCTTGCGCTTCACCGTGTTTTTAGTCGACATGTTTTTACGTGCACCCATTATTTGTATGGAAATATTAGTTCCAACTAAATTTGACAGCTCTAAATTACGTCCGTCTCTTTCTCGTTTTATTAGAGAGAAAAAGATAGCAATAGCCTAAATTAAGTTTAGTTTGTGCACAACAGAATCGACACCAATGATAAATAAAATCAGTTCTAAGCTGTTTCATAAATCTAATAGGCAAATCGGCCCATTATAAATGAGCGCAAATTACTAGATAACGGACTTACAAATCACTATTTGCTCTAATTAATACAATTTGTCCAAGCGTCTGTAATAAATCTGCAGGTATTTCTGAATATGTAACACTGCTCCGGTGCTATTAAAATTCTACGGAATAACACTTTAATTACAATTAAATAACAATTTAAACATATAATGCTGTATAATTACCGTTAGGAATATCTTTTAAAAGTTATACCTATTACAGTCTGTGCCCTGCATTGCTTGACTCATCCTTATCCTTATTTTTTTTAACCGACTTCAAAAAAGGAGGAGGTTATATGTACGTGTGTATGTAATTTTTTTTTAATGTATTTTTAATAATAATAATTGTTACCTGATTTCTCCCCCATTTATCATGGGGTTTAGGTTTCCGCACTTAGTCTTTGAAGTGGACCATTGTGCGTGAGATAGAAGTTTTGTTTCTCCCGACCGATTCTCGAAATTCTTATTATATAAATACTTTATTTGAAAGAGTATACTCTTGAGGTGGTCCCCTTTAAATTTGGTGAAGATCTGATGCTGATCTTCGGAGATATACAATGGAACTCTTCAAAAATAGACGGCAAATCTGTAGTCATTGGTGCAATGGCTTGGATGTTTATTGTTTAATACATAATACATAACATCATGACGTAACATCACGCCTGTATTTTCTGAGGAGGTACGCAGATGAGTACAATACACCCAGATTTTGACAGTAAGGTATGTTTGCGGATGGATGGAAAAATATTTTATTGGCCTGTCAGAAGTATTGTGAGAGGAATTTATGAATGTGTGAACCTTTACTTTGTTATTTTGTATATTTGATTAATTTTATGTTTTCTCTTACTTTTTTAGTTTTAGTTTTAGTTACAGTAGGTAATTGGTTTAAATGCAACCGTTGTAATTAAATAAATGTTAAGTTCATTGTTTTTTTAAGGATGTTCTTCAAGGGTAGTTTGATGAGATTTTGGTTAGGTTCTGATTATGGGAACCATGACAAAGTAACGGAATTCTTCAATTCTTAGAAGCAAATTAACGATACTCGGCCGAATCTTTAATAGGCTATCCGGATATTTGAGTCACCTACCGTAACGTCGTTATGGTTAAGTTATTGTCGTAGTCGAATATGATGATCAATGGAACTCCTGAACGGCTTACAGTAAGGGTGCGATCTGTGGCAGAATTTCTGACTGTCTTAAATTGCAATGCGCTTACGTTCGTTGATATCTAATGTAAAATAAATTCATGGCAAATATTTGTTTAGTAACAATGTTTGTTTTTTGAAGTCGGTTTAATTTTTTATACTTTAAGAACCAATAACTTCATAAAAAGTTTATTTAATTATATAGGTATAACAACATAGTAAAACAACATAGTATTTACAATATTTTCGCTAAAATTAGCAAGCATTTAAACATTTAAAAATCTTTCTTCCTCCAAGTACTAACAAATTAGATCCAAACTTGCAATTGCAATCCAAGCTTGCAAATGCTCCTGATTATTTCTGTCTTGAAGATTGTATCTTCAAGACAGAAATAATCAGGAATGGCTCAATCGTGACCAAAATCGTAAATATTAGTTAAAATCCGTGATAAAAAGCGAACACTCTATGACATCTGACATTTCTTAAGACCTTACTCTACACGAACGCCTCTAGCGGCGAATTCATGCGCGATAGCCCCCATTATTGTAGTGTATTGGTATTAGAAGTAGAGATTACCTTCTACTAAAGATGTGAGGAGTGTAACGTTGGCAGCTTTCCGTCTCCCCGCCGGCAAGTTCAGACCAATCTTTTCCAATTTCTCACGGAGTAATCTCCCGCCATTTTTGCTCTTCGCTCTGAAAAAAAATAATCATTTCAACTTTCTTGTAATTAAGAACTCTAATTAGTTTGTTACAGAGGTGAAGCAAGGCTAGGGAGGGGGAAATCAGAGCAAAAAAAAAAACGCATTTGCAACGCTGAGCGTGACTTTGCGCGCGAAATACAGATGCATTTTTTCGTCCAAATTGTGCCTGCAAAATAAAGAAAAAAAATCCTAAGTAATTAATTAGTTTGCATAGGAAATGGAAACTGATTAATTAATACATTATTACAATTGGTATTTGATTTACAATAAAATTGACCCTGCTGTATCAAATTGCAAGTCAGTACCTACGTAAAAAATAAAGTAGCTTTGTTGGTACGGTCACATGTCAGTCAATAGTACTGCTACTGACCGCTAGATAGAGCTACCGATAACCTATCGATTACCGTCAAAATTGTAATTCGTGATTGACGCATATAAAGTTGAAGAATTAAAGTAGTTGAACAATTAACTTTTTTTCTTAATGCTACGGAATAGGGCTGGTTATCGATAGATTTATATCTTGTCGGCGGTAAAAGATAGCTTGGTTGTTAAGTTCGGCATTTAAAAATGGCTACCAGTATTAACCGCTGTGAAATAAAAGCTCGTTATCGAAATTGTTTTCGATAAATTTTGATGAAGTTAATAAAGTTCAAGAATGCGAGTGTGCTCGTTGTGTTATGATTGATTGAATAATGCTGGCCGATTGGCGTTTTCAGTTTTTGACAGGCTGTTGACAATTTGAATAGAAGCCGAAGTAGTAGGTATCTACCTGTTTTTTTTAACCGACTTCAAAAAAGGAGGAGGTTTTAGGTTAATTTATTTTTATGTATGTTACCCGATTTCTCCCCATTTGTGGACCGATTCTCAAAATTCTTTATTTCAAAGAGTATAAGTAGGTACTCCTGAGGTGGTCCCATTTAAATTTGGCGAAGATCTGATGCTGATCTTCGGAGATATACAAGAGAACTCTTCAAAAATAGACGGCAAATCCGTCGTGATTGCTGCATTCGCAACCGTTGTAATTAATTAAATGAATAAATAAATGTTAAGTCCCATTTATTGGGGATAAGCCTATTACCATGGCATGTGTTATTAAGAATGTAAAATAAATTCATGGCGACTTGTTTCGGAACAACTAAAACATGTCAATTGAAGTTGTCATTCCTGAGTTTTTCACCGAACACGCTTTTTTTTAGATGGGAAATCATCAAATGACCCCTGAAGTGTGTATTAGACTTTTAATAAACTAAAACCCATTCATGTTCCTTCTTAGCCCTTTGTGTTCCAGGGCCACAGTATCTCTTTCGAACAGTCCGGCAGCCCCGGCAGGTATCGGCCCTTGCGGACCCCTTCCTTTTGCTGACATCTCATTGAGGCGCGCGTAGAACACGAACGCGCCATCGACACGGCCTGTCGTCATGAGACCGACGGACGGCGAGCTAGCCCATAGCTCACCGTCCACAGGTCCCCGCCTACGGTGGCCGGGGGGAAAAACGTGGCTCCCGACGCCCGGTGCGTCTCCCGCGGTGGCTGGCACGTGAGGTTCTCTCCCTCTCAGGTCCTGCCACCTCCTTCGCTAGCATGACTGCTTCGCAGAACGAAGTGACGGCTTCCCATTCCCTCTCGCTCCGGACCATGGATTGAACCAGGGTTCGATCGATCGATCAGGATTGGATCGATCACCGAACACCCTCAACTTCCCCAACTTACTTATTTTACGATAAACCTCCAAGTCTAAATAAAATCTTTGCTCCAACAAATGTAACAAAATTCGTCTCGCTGGAATGGAAATAGGCCTAATTTTGTGTACCTAACGACGTGGTCGGGCCCTCTCGTATCGGGCTGGAATGCGAACGAATTCCTAACAAAATTGTTAATAATAGTTTGTGAATTTTCATAGTAGGTAACTATGCTATATATTTAACTTAATTATGCTGTTTTCCTCAGCTTGAAGTTGCATGTAAGTAGATACCTAAGTAGTTTCTTAGTAGATTGTGGTAGAATATTTATACGATATCGTATTTTACTTCTTTAGTGTCATCATGGAACGTAGCTAGTGCAACTGTAGTTATGTCGATTTAATGAAGAGATTAATCTACAAATTGAAAAATGCTAAATCGTTCGAAACCAACTGGCCGAAATAAATCAACATTTCAAGAAAATATCAATTTAATTGGCCAACAAGAAGCCGCAAAGCTCTTGGTACAGACCAATGATTTTACTATTTCTCAAATTACACAATGGTTGAGGTGAAAATAATCACAAATGTAATTAGACAGCACCGTTATTCGAGTAATATTTTCACACGTTCGTTTAGACAACGACAAAAGAAGCGAGAATCATCCGCACAGCTAACGAGCCAAACAATGAATTTGAATGTTTGAATTTAGAATCAATGGAAAACTAAATCGAATGAATCGACAGATTGGTAAACTAATGGGCATCGAATATCGAGTATGTATCGAATACCCAAGTGTCCGATTAAAGAGATTATCAATCAGGTACACGTCTTTGATTCAAGTACGATAATTATGACGAAAAGATACCGTTGGCCGATTTCCCACATGTGTTATTTGCTTCGACTCTTTGCAAGCGTCATATCAAATTGACATTGATTTAAACATTTGAGTAATCGATATTTTTTTTAAACTTTTAAGTACGGGCTGCAAAGAAATTCCGATTGAATGTGACCGCGTATCGTTGAATGCAAGATCATTTCATCTCCAATTACCGAATCGAGCATATCGATATGAAAAATAATAAAAACAACTCTCGTATCGTAAAGCGGCGGATCCATTAATAATACGCGATTGATTAAATCAAAATGGCGTTTCTACTTACGACACAATGAGTTTTTTGAATTTGGAAATAATGGCGTCTGCGGCATAGGTGTGTTTTGACAGCATTTCTTTTGTGGAAAGAGGCGTCGGATATGAAGGTTTTACGAGTGATTAATTTCATATAGATTTTGTTTTGAAATGGACACACTTAAATTTTTTAAGCAGTAGGCACCTATTTGCGTAGAGGTTTATATTATAGCTTATTGATGTCTGTCAAATAGCGCCACCTGGCTTTACTACCAATTTCTTTTGCTTTGCTTTTTGTCCACAATATCTTACCTGTAAGTGACAAATATTTTTACCCTAACGCCTGTACTTATTTATCACTACAAGATGAATGAAACATTGTAGGCAATTTAAATTAGGTACTTTAAATTCGTAAAATTACAAGATTTAAATACGTATACGCTTCTTTCCATTGCTTTTTGAAAAGAAAAAATGAAAAATCAAAAAGCAATGGAAAAAAGCGTACCAAATTTAAGAAGAATACAAAAAGTAAAAAGCGAAAAAATTTGACTAAAAACTAAAGTTATAGATGCCTTACAATATGCCCTAAAACAGAAGTGGCAGTGGGCAGGACATATAGCAAGACGCACAGACAAAAGATGGACATTACAGACAACTATATGGAGAGGACCAGTAGGAAAAAGAAGAAGAGGGAATCCTAGAAAAAGGTGGATAGAAGATATAAAAGCGATAGCGATAGCAGGAAGCGATTGGAGAAAGAAAGCCATGGACAGAGAGGTTTGGAAGAAGAATAAGAATAAATTTATTGAATCATTATTACAATCATTTTCTTACCCTAACTTAGCACTATGACAAAATCGTAACGAGTAAAATTTTAACATTAATATTTAGAAAACAGAGGTCCCCAAACTAGGCTGCGCCTGTATCTTGGGAGCCGGAGTTGCGTTTACTTAAAGTTAAAACACATATAATTTGTTGATGTGATACACGCGAGGTAAGTAGGTGAATGAGAAATACCTTTTACAAAAATAGAATGATATTACATTAATAAAAAAATGGTAAAAAGAATTCTAATGTCGTGTGAGAGTGAATGTGTGTGTGTGAGTGTGTGTGTGTGTGAGTGTGCATGCGTGTGTGTGTGAGTGTGCATGTGTGAGTGTGTGTGTGTGTGTGCAGATGTGTGGGTTAATTTATGGTTTATAGTTTAATTAACTTAAAATCTCTTCTGTCTCTTCATATGTCAGTTGGGCACACCATTTTGTAATGGTTTTTTTGCAAGAAAATTTGCTCATGTCTTTAGAAGCTGGAGGAGGCCTTTACCCGAGAAGGGGTTCCGATCAATGGTACTGAAGAAAGTAACGATAGCGAGTAAAAGAAAAATAAAAGAAACTTAAACAAGTTTCATTAAGGGGCTCCCCCATGCACACTAGCGCCACTTTAGTAAAAAAATCAGAACCCGTTAAATACACAATTAATATAAAATCTGATTGACAAAATCAATGCTTTAGAGTTCTACATTCATTAGAATATACTTCACTATAGTTACAGTTAGAAAAATTGCTAAAAACGGCGATTTTTTTCCATTTTGTATCTGTAACGACAGCGAGCTATGTTTCAATGAGTTAAGCAGACGTAAATAATTTAGAAGACCAAATGATTGATTTTGTCAATCAGATTTTATATTAATTGTGTATTTAACGAGTTCTGTTTTTTTTACTAAAGTGGCGCTAGTGTGTGCATGGGGGAGCCCCTTAAGAAAAAAAAATACGTTACATTAAAAATCATATACTTACTTCTACCAACGCATGCAATAACAATTATTATTGTGGATTGGAAATAAATGGACTTTATTATTATGTTGTTTTTTATGTTTCTTCTCATTTAAGAGAGCCTAAGACCCTTACACGCGGGTCGGAACCAAGGATGTAAGGTGAAATTTAAATAGAGAAAGTGGATGATAATGTGGATGAAGTCAGAAACTTTCGGGTGATTCGACAGGTGTTGAGAATAGTGGCTTTTTGCAGCATGTAAAGTGTGTGATTAGGCATCTGTAGAGTGTTGAGGCTTTGTGTGAGAGATTTTGGTATAATACCAGTAGATGAGAGAACAATGGGGACTATATGAACAGTTTGTACTTTCCATTGGGTTTTAATTTCAATGGCCAAGATCTTGGTATTTACTGAGCTTTTCGGATATTGTGGCTTGAATATTATGTGAGTTGGGTATTGCTACGTCTATCAGATATTTTTTTTTATTGGTTTTATCGTGAACGGTAATGTTGTCGATTCTGTTGTGCACAAACTAAACTTAATTTAGGCTATTGCTATCTTTTTCTCTCTAATAAAACGTGAAAAAGACGGACGTAATTCAGACCTGTCAAATTTAGTTGGAACTAATATTTCCATACAAATGAAGGGTGCACGTAAAAACATGTCGACTAAAAACACGGTGAAGCGCAAGGCATAAACTAGTTTGACATCTCTTACTTAGTTCATAGCTATAGCCGTCCTTTTCTCGCACTGCCTTTTAGTAAAAGATAGCAATAGCCTAAATTAAGTTTAGTTTGTGCACAACAGAATCGACACCAATGTTGGGTCTATTGTAATAAATGGTTTTATCGGTTATTATAGTTCGGTCCCAGTAAATTTGTTTTATTCTCTAAGGCTACTTCTGGTTCATATTTATAATACGGTATCATTTCAGAAACTAATTTAAATTTAAATGCTAACTGTTGGTGTATGATTGCAGCGACTTGGTCATGGCAGTGTTTGTATTAAATACGTAAACTAGTCCTTTACTCCAGTCTGTCGTCTCCGCTCTTAGTTTTGCTACAATTTATTTATTATTAATGTAATTACCACGTAAGGAGACGCCGAGTTGAGAATGTGAAATATTCAAGTCAATGTATATACAGCTAGCTGCCGGCTTCCCGCCATTATTCGGTGTTGCCATCGTTTAAATTATTTTCTAAAGCCGCAATGTTGGCTGCTTTAGACAACCCAACCATCGGCACGTAATGACGGCAATTAGGGCGACGATGATGCGCTGTTTATCGCGTTCTAAATTTAATAAAACAAGTGCCCTGTGACCGGTATTTATTACGTCAATTGGAACCTTTTTTGAAGTAAGAGATTTTTTTTGTTGTCTCATCAAACCATTTAATTGCACTTTTTCAACAATGCCCTAATTTAAATCCTATAGCATTACGGCGATCACGTACAAACTAGGATGTGCTTAAATGACCTCATAAGTTGGAAACGTATAGTCATTACGGCTTCCTTTTGTGGAATAATTGGATTTTTTATTAAATCATGACCGGCCCGTTTTTTGCTGAAACTTACGAGCTTTTGCCGGACACTTCACACTCAGTGCTGAGTCCAACTAAAATATTACTTATGCGTAAGGCAGCGAGGAGTAAAAAAGTTCATTATTTTGTCAAGTGTCAAAAGAAATTTGCGTTTGTTCAATGAACAGGTTTACGCGTGAGATTTTTCATAAAAAAATGTTCATTAGAAAAGAAAAAAACAGGTAGCCAAAACGTAACTTGCTACTTTTAACGTAACGGTGTGTGTATAGCAAGATATGATCACAATAAGATATCTAAAATTAATACCCGATAATTATATTCAATAAACATATAAAGGAAATGGCGATCCGATGCCAGCCTACATTCAACCACGAGGCAACAAAAAGTGCTGAGCGTAATTTGAGCAGTATTTACGGGTTCCGTAATTTAAATAAACTAGTTACTTGAATATTCAATTACATGGTTTTTTACACTTTTGGCCAATTATGTAGGCAGTTTAAAATTGTTGAGTTTCTTAATTTTATTGAGTAATGCTAATTTTATGAGGTAAAGAGCGGTGAGCTTTTGCCAAGCAAGGAAAAAAAAATATATGTCTTTGCATTTTATTTCTAATGTGTTCCGTAATCACCGAATCTTTGACAGCACTACATAATTATTTGTATGGATGCAATAATATTTTTTTTTATTTTTATTACTGGGTCATAACTTTGCTCTAGTGGTAAGCGTTTGAAATTAATGAACATACTAAGGGCCAGTACCTGCCACCATGGTACCCTAAATATCTTAATAAACGCTAACCAAAACGGTCCGATATTAAAAGTCAAACATGTCTTTATCGCTCGCCGCAAACTGTACAGTGTTGCCAGAGCAAAAAACGTAATAAATAACCAACCGCACTAGCGGAACAAGAGCATGCCACGTTTAAGTTCAATAATGGTCGGGTGGCGGGTGATGTGAATTTGTCTTGTAAATGCCTAATATTTATTATGCATACAGTAATTATTGTTTTAATTAACTTGTAGTGGATCATCAAACATATGCAGCTGTAGGTGGTACAATCATTATTTCTTTTTTTTTGGGCAAGCATCCACAGTTTGTAAAATGTCAATTTAATTGCGGGTGGTATACGTCTGATAATAGATGAACGTTTTTAAAAAAATATGATGATTTAATTTCATATTATAGTTTCAGCATTCAATATTTTTTTATTGATTGATATTTATAACATGTACTCGTACAAATAGACAATGAAATCCTTCAAGACCAGGCTACTTGACTTTTTCACACCCCTAGAAAATTTAATAAATTTGTGAAAGCTTTCAGAAGACCACAGCTGGCCCTAGACTACATTTAAGAAACATCAAGACTACAGTAGACCAGGGAGAGTATAGACTCCATACACTGATCAACTTTGCTCTTGACCCCTTAATGATAAGCACTCCCGGCGGGCGGTAATATCCTTACCTTCGCAGCACTCCACCAAGTAGAGACGCATTCAGGCACTCTGGGGGTGACAGTCTCCTCTGAACCTCTGCCACGGTCACCTTGTACTTGCTCGTGGAGGACAGGAGTGACAGCCGACCAGGTACTGAGCAGAACACGTCGTTCGGCGCACAAGACCCCGTGCCTCCGAGGCCGTCGCGGCCTTTCATTGCTGTAAAGAAGGATGCATTTAGAAGAGGTGTTACATGAAGTTATAAAAGAGGAGTTATAACACAATTACTGTGAATATTGGCGAACGATATTTAGTCACCATTTGTCTCTATTCGAAAATAGATCGAGTTGTGCTTAGAAACTGAATATGGGGGAATAGGGGGGCCGGGATACCCTACTACGATGTTACGGATACCATCGTAGTAGGGTATCCCAGCCCACCTTAATTATTTTTCAAAGCGACAACAGAAGTAGTTACAAATTCTGCGAAATTTTTAACTGTCTACCTATTACGAATTATGAGATACAGCCCGCTGACAAACAGATGGATGGACAGCGGAGACTTAGTAATAAGGTCCCGTTGTTGGTTACTCTTCGGGTACGGAACCCTAAAAATTAATGTCGAGTTTAGTTCGTTTCGTTTACTTCGTTCTGAGTTACGGGTCCAATATGAAACCAGGCCTAACCAAACACAAATATTTTAAATATTTGCGCCACAATCTATTAATCAATTCTAACGATTTTTTCAGGTGGTCTTGTGGAAGAAGCGTATTTAATACCTAGCACAGAAATTGTGTGCTTATTGTAAACTGTTGATGAAGTAATCCTTCTAAGGCAAGTAGGTATGTCGTAGCGTAAAAGCCTTAACAGTCTTCACATGTAGCGGCACTTAATAAATCATAGGTTCCTGCAGCTACGAGATTTATATTGATGAGTTGTGACTTAGGTATCGATTACATCCTATATTAAGATTTCCAACAGGAAATTGTATTTGGCCAAGTATTTGTACTTAGTTCTTTTATTATCAGTGAGTGATGGCAGGTCAACTTTTACTTTACTGTTTGATGAATAGATATTGCGAACAGAATCGTAATCGGCCATCGTTATTGATAAAAAAAAATAATAAAAAAAAAAACATTTAATTCAGACTAATAAAATGTCCATAATTTGTTAGTAACATTATCTTAAAACTATGTTAGTCAGAAAAATTGCTTAGACAACATGCAGCCTGATAAGCCTTCATACAACTGCAGATTCAGGTCTCTCTGCAATCATATTAATATCCAATGTATCATTTTACAATACGAAAAAAAGATTGTCAGTTAATGCTCACTTACGGACTTTAGATACTAAAATAAAACAGAACATCGACATTTTACTCAAGCACAATTTGTTTGCCATCTGTGCAAAAAAATTGAGACAAGAAAAAAAATACAATCGTTACAAATACATTAAACATCAGCCATACAAAAATTGGAGTGATTACAAAATTCTCGGCTTCAAATATCAACAAAAGGGCCTCTAACAATCATCGCCACGCCCCAAACATGAGCACAGCGTGATCTCTATTCTTATTGTAATATTTCTATATGGCAACCCTAATACAATAAACATTAGTATGTCATTATGTTGGCACCATACTGGCTATTTAACACCCCGCGTTTTTGCACAAACAGTTAAAGGTGCGCACGCTTATTACTGGCCAATTATGTTTTTGAAAAAAAACCGACGAAGTGTGGGACTTGTACTCGTAAACTGTCGTTTCTTAGTAGCTACTTAAATGTGTTTTCTATTATTTTTTATTATAGAAATAAAAATATGTAAAAAGTGCATAATTATGGACATTTAAAATCATTTGAATAATCTTCAATATGAAGTGATAGTTTGTAGTTCTAGTTATATTACTATTTTGTTCAGCGAAGCTACAGAAATAGCAATTTTAAAATAATTTTGTCTTTAAATTAAAAGAAAACTTATTATCAGACTGTTTATTATTTTTATTCAAATTAAAAACGACATTCAGTAAAGAGTTTTAAATTCAAAAATCAAAGAGTCATTTCCAAAATCGAACACTACCTATTCAGATATCGATTGATTGATCGAAACTTTTATTTATTTGATATTGATTCATTCGTCCGATGAATGAGGCGGATTTTTTTTACAATCTACATATAAAAATCGATACACCTACTTGATAAGTGCGGTATGAAGTCTAATTACAGTTTTATCTTATGCGGGTCATCTTAGAACCGTGTAACAATAAAATATTTGATATGTTAATAATGTGTAGTTCTTTTATCTGATGTTCGCAATTTAAATTACATATGGAGGTATGCCGGGAGAATTAAGTGAATAATTTTACGCGTTTAATCTTTGGTTATCGGCAATAAAGTGGGGAAATTGAAGATGAGATGGTTCTTATCGAGGAAACTTATTAAGTCGTTTGTGTTACCGAAATTATGTTTGTGTTACATTACATGCAATTTAGTTAGGTAAATCATTTGCCGATTAAAAAACGAATAATAAGTTAATTTAAGAAAAAAACCAGTGGAGAATAAATCTGGGTACCTACACAACGGATACAATCTTTCAGTCAGATATTGATAAACCACATGCTGTGAATGTTATTAAATTGATGTGACGACAGTAATCAAGTAATCACTGAAATAACAGCATTTTTTAATATGTAAAGAAACACTCACTTTTTAATAATGGAAGGTCAGTCATGAACCCCGTGGTGTCGTCCATGCCAGCGTTCTAAAAAAATAAACAAAATGTCAAAAAATTTGTCAATGCCTGTATCTGTAGTGAATCCGCGTTACTTAAATTAAACGTTATTTTAATTTTAACGTTATTTTGCCTGCTTGTTCGATATAGAATTGAAAAAGTTGAGGATTTAGAATCTTGGCCAACTTTGAAGATGTAACAAGAAACAAGTTCTATTATTCATACCTAGGTACTTAATTTTGATGTTGCAACAAATTATTTTCTTCAGCATCCTTCGAGACTTAAAGTATTGATATTATAGGAAGGAAAAATATGAACTTTCCGAAATTCCACGCTAGAGGAGCGCATTTTAATCTAATAAGCTTATTATTAAATTCCATTGGACTGGGCGCACATATTTCTTAGATATTGGATGTCTATCAAAATATCGACGCGAGGGTGAAATTTTAAACAAATAAATGGCATTTCTTATATTTCTCGGATCCATAAAATAAATGGCTCACGTAGTAATATAATGTGTGGATGTTTTCCTGTTGCTGAAAACATTTAAGTATGGAAAATAACATTGACCTAGGTCGCATTCTTGGCCTTTTCTAGTCTATTGCATACGTTTCTATGTGTATAGAAAACCTAAATCCTATAGGAAACAAGCAGGAGTAACCGAAGACCTTCTTTCGTGACTCTGTGACACTGGCTAACTAAGAGTATAGATGGTTTTCCTCTGTATAATTTAAACCTTAGCCAGCACCCCAACAGTGTAACTAACAATCACAATTTGAGTTGGAAACAGTTGTCTGCTCAACAACGTAAATGACCGAATGAATATTGTTGAACTAATCGGCAGCATCGCCTGCGTGGAGTTCAGAATGCTCCCGGGATGTACTTCCGGGATAAAAAGTAAATAATAACTATAATCTATCTCTGTGCCAAACTCTTTAAACTTCATCAGTCTCGACATAGATAACGACAAAATCGCTAACTTTCGATTGCTAATTACTAACGAATAAATTCGGTTGCAATGATGATGCTTGCGAGAAACGCATCTTAGATGTAGAGACTTGCGAGAAACGCATCTTAGATGTAGAGACTTGCGAGAAACGCATCGTGGATGTAGAAACTTGCGTTAATCTTCCGGCCCAGATTCGCTCAATCGTTCGGGCGTGATTGAGTAACAAACATCCATCCATCCAAACTTTCGCATTTAATAGTAAGTAATTGTGGAATTAAGATTCTGAGCTTTTTTGCATATGAAAATAAAGATGAATTTCTAAAACCGTAGTAGGAAGGCTGAACGCTTTCCAAGCGCTTTCCGCTGGTTGAGCTGATTCACCATGTTTCTATTCATAATATGCTTACCGGCGTTTCTTCAGCAGAATGCAGCGCATGGTGTAGCGCCAACTCATGCTGTTCCCGAGCGCCGTAGTCTGCCCGCCGCTCGCCACCGCCATAGCTGAAGCCTCCGTGTGACAACTAGGCAAAAAAGTACAGAATTGGATTAGCTTGAAGCTTTGAGTGTTTGAAAACACCAAAACCGAATTGGTTCAGTAATTTTGGAGTTACAATGGTGACAGATAAACAAATCTCTTACCCGAAATGAATTCTACATCACCGTGTTTCGGAAAATTAAAAGGCCAAAATATTATATCAATTGGCCAGTGAATATTACTAACAGCAACACACTTTGCTACTAAGCAATAAAGCTATACCTATCAAATAATTTCTAAAATATTTGTGAAAGTTTTTCATAAATTGCCATTCAATAGCGTATAATGTCATCGAGTCTTCCTGCCCGCGATCGGCCAGCATTGTATTGAATGGTCCGCTCTTGCAAACCGGACCATTACCAGCGGCTAATCTACCAAAGTGATCCCATCCCTAACGTTTGCGAGAGTCTATTGTTGGCTGAAAAATATTGTTGACGTTGCTTCGGTAAAAAAAAACTAGACTCGCGACCGCGAGTTCGAATTTCGAATGAAATTTTGAGTGAGGTTATTTTATCAAACAGAGACATTTTATTACTTCTATTTTGTCACCAATAAAAAATTGATACAGTGAAAAACTTGTTGCAGTGAGTTGTTGCCATACAAGATGAGTGTTTATTACGGAAGTTCTGTCTCTTAATTGGCTCAATGACTAGAAAGTCAAAGAAACATTTTTGATCAATTGACTGTTTGGAGACAAATCAAGATAAAGTGCCTATCTAGACAATAAAATAACTACTGTCAGATGATTGAAATGTTAATATTTATTAATTTATTTGATCCCGTTGTAATATTTTTCGTATTTACCTACTACAATGACAATTTATGAGGATTAGGAAAAGTATTTTAGAATGAAAAATAAATGTTTGGAAATTCTGTTTCGTTCGAAATAGATATTATATACAGTCAGGTCAATAAACAAGTGCCAAACCAATGTTTAAAAATTATATTAATGATAAACTTGACACGAAATATTTATCATTTTTCTCATTATGTAGATTATATTTAGACACAGTAGGTACCGAGAAGGATCGAATCGGCGGAAAATTGCTGTAATATTAATAACATAATCATTCTAAACCCGCGAAGGGTAAACTATGAGGAGATTCTTTCGCGAGGGGTGACTAAGTGGAGTTGGGTGGAAGGGGGAAACGCATAGTTTCTTGCTTACTACACGGTGGTGCATATCGATCTATTTTGTGGGGTGTATGCTTAGGTTACGATGAGTAAATTGACTATTTGATTAGGTTGTGTAGGAAACTTGTTTTAAAGATCATGCTTCGATAAACTTTGTTTTTCAAGGTTGAAGTCAATTTCAAAGGTAGCTGCTACTCGCGTAAATAGGTAGGTAGGTATAGCCCATGTGAACAATAAAGGATTTTCACTTGATTTAGCAAGGAATACTTACTTATTTATACTTGAATACAGCAGGACATTTGGGCGGTAGATACGATACCTACGTTATTCATATGTTTAGTCCGGGATTCCTTGTCGTCGAAGCAGGGCTATGTTTTAACAATGCTAATGACAATATAGCCAATAAAAGCAATCAATAGGTGTTTATCATGTTTTCCTTAGATATAATTATTTGGTTAGACGTTATGTGCTCGCATGTTAAAAATAAGAACTATTTCGAAGGGACCTGGTTTTTAAGATCTTGGTTCTCTGGTACTTACGTGGTGCGCATGTATGTCGTGGTGGTCCCTGTGGTGGCGCAGGTGGGCGTGCGGCTCGTGGTGCGCGTGGTGGCGCGGAAGCAGCTGCTGTGGAGCGTAGTGCTGTGCGTACTCCGCACCCCCACCACCCCCACCGCCGTACTCCATGCCATGGCTCTGCTATTGTAGGGGAGTGGTAGATTAAGAGAAAAAGTAGTTTAACACGAACGTGCTGCTTAGTTGGGGTTGGATTCTATCGCAGGCTTAGGAGCTATAATTTAGCCTTACAGTTGACGGAGTTCAGTGAATAATAAAGGACACTTGAGGGTCCTATTGCTCCACCACCGTAGTCAATTCCATAGCGCAGCCGCAATAGGAAAGGTATTGATAGATTTGGAGACCAGGTGGATTTTGTTTTCAATGATGCTCACGAATCATTTCATAATAGCAGTTGTAAGAATAAAACGAGCAATTCATTGGCAGGGCTTATAGGCTGATTAATAATACCTTATACTACAGACGATGAAGGAAAACATCGTGAGGAAATCGGCATGTCCTAGAACCAAAAATTCGAAGACATGTGAAATCTACCAATCCACACTGCCCATTCCCTCTCATTGAGAGGAGGCCGTGTCCCAGCAGTGGGAACATTATAGGCCGATGATGATGATGATGATGACAGACGATGCAGCTTTTGATTTGTTTGAACTGTCATCTTGAGCATGGCAGTGGCAGTGATAAGAATTCACTTACATTCAGCAGTATGTAGGCTTGGGAGTGTCATAAGTTCATTACCAGCGCTAGTCACTAGTCTGCACAAGCACATGGCTATTGATAAAGGCTCCGCTCAGTTTCAAGACCTAATGTGAAAAGAGAGATTATGTGTGTTGTGTATTAGCTAGTATGAGCTTAGGGCTCGTTCTTCAAAGCTCGTTCCTCATTCATCCAGCACACTCACCTGTTGTTGATGATGAGGGCTGGCGGGGTGCGGCGCGGGGGCGAAGGGGGGCGGGAAGTACGGCGGCTGGAAGTCTGCCAGCGAGGGCTGCGCGCCTCCGCGGAACCCGCCGCCGCCGAGACCGAGCCCGCCACTGCCCAGCCGCTCCTGTGTGGTAAAAGAAATGAACGGTTAGAAATATGATAGGTAAGTACCAAAAAGTGTACTACCGTTTATACCGAGCAAGATGTTTTCATGAGAAATTGGTCTACAACAGCCGTGAGAAATGAAACTGTGGCAGCCTAGCAGTGAGTACTGTCCAGCATAGGATGATGGCGATATATGGAGGATATCAAGAAACAGATGATAAGAGAAAGCTCATCTTAAAGTTATAGGAATAATGATGATTATTGATTGCAAGAAGTTACGGTAGAAGTGTCCCTACTGTTGAAGATTATATTGTTGGAGGGTATGCCTATGCAGAAATAAGAACGCTCTAAAAAGATTTAAAAGTTAGAAGAGAACGATGGCTCGTAAACTCAAAGTTGAGGTAACGCGTGACTCCTCAGAAAATAAGGTGAACCTAAAATGATCTGGTAATTTCAAACCACAGTGTTGCAATCGAAATAAATTACGTCTTTAATTGGACACATGCAACATTGTAACAACTAAATAACTTCACCTTACACCTGATACTCGTAATAGCGTTGAAAGCCATCATTCACGATGACGCGATCCAATCAGAATACAATAATTAAAGCTACTAATTATCAAATCACTCGATATAACACTGGCAAGACTGGCAATTTATACCAACTAAATGATGCTATTGTATGAAATAAATTGGAGGATTAGGATGTTCCTCCGAAGAACGCTAAGCGAAAAGATAATGATATATTTGAGAAAGTTGGTTGGTACTTAGTTCATAAATTTGTAGATCTTTTTTTAGTAAGCGGCCTGAAAATCTGATAAGTCTTACCAAATGGTATCATCGTATTACCCCGTAACTGGGTTGTGGAGGTCAGATAGACTGACGGTCCATGTAAAATACTGGTACTGGTGTATCCGGTTAGACTGGAAGCCGAAACGGCTAGGCAGATGACTATGTGGATAATGAATGGGAGGATAATAATAATGACGAACGCTAAGCCAAAAGAATGATGACATTTTTGAGAAAATTGGTTAAACATCTTTTGAAACTCAAATGACGGATGAAATTGCTACTGATCAATGTGTAATCAATCATATTTTGTGAGGTGGCGATAGGTACCTCGTTTATGATGTTAAAAGTTAACTATCTAAAAACTGATTGATCTTTAATTAAAAACGGTCGTAGTACAAGTTTCTTTTGGAGGTATAAGACAAAAAATAACTTGATTCACGCCGCGCATTTTTAAATATATGAAATTTATCGCTTTCAGACCTCACTTTTGTTCCTTCTTTATTCTTTCATTGTCAAAAAACACTAATCAAAAATAAAGAAGCTGTCAATGCAGGATAAGGTAGATCAGAGGCATTAAAAAGGTGCTTTATTTATTGCCTGTTCACTAAACTCAAGTGTTGTTATATACACAGCTGTTGTATTACTGAAGTCCTTCTCCATTTATTAAATCTCTCAACAGCATCAATCCAGCCTTGAATGGCTTCCTCATTGGCTAGAAGTAGCATAACATCGATAGAAGTGAAATTAATGGGAGGAAGCCTTTGCCCAGGTGTGGGACCATGCAGGAAAACTATTAGCAGCCTTATTGTGACAAAAATAAAGATCACTGTGATGTTGACAGTGATGCAGTCACAGGTAAAAAACTGTGAAAAAGCTATTCTCTACATCGTATCGTTCTCTATGGAAGACGGCCCCAACATCAGTAACGTCAATGAAAAATTCGGCTAGATTACAATAAGCGAATAGACGTAGACAATGATGACCTTATATGATTACATGATACACGCAATATGTGAATTAGCACTTCTGTCTTTGATATAAGAATGTGAGGTGTGTAATTATTTTAAAGTATACCCATTGGATGGTAATCAATTTGTTGTAACGTAATGAATTAAGCTAAATTTGATTCTAATTATATCTTGATTCATATGTCTGAAATGCGGAAATCGAATTATCAATGTTGACGAAGACAATGTTTTTCCGGATAGGATTAGAAAACTTAACCATTTAAGATTCTAACCGATATTCAAAGTATTAGTCGATTATCACGAAATATGATTGGATGTCCATATTCTGGTCAACCAATCGCAACACTTGAATGAGATTCGACAGCATGTAACCGATTAGAGACTTGATTAGGCCTTTAGAAATTGTAGTTAACTATTTCATATTTCGAGCTTGTGTTCCAAATGGAGTTTATCTAGCGAGAGTTACAAATTATAAAACTGTTTAACTTTCTAATATTATACTATAGTAATTTAATCCAATACTAATTTTTAATGTAAACATTATTAAAGTTAGGCCAAATTATTAATGAGTTTCAAGATATTCAATCTCGGTGCTGCGTATTCACTACTTAATTACGCTAACGACCATCTAAAACGGTCAACAGAGCGGCCATCTTTATTTTGCTGTCATAAAAGTACACATCTCATGCATACTCTGCTAGAGATGTAGCAATTAAACTGCATTAAAAAGTTTGTCAAGGTATTCCAATTTCAAATTTCTAGTGAGTAGCCCATTCGGTTGAAATTATACTCAATATAATGTAGATCAATTACAAAACTTACGGTATCTGTATCGAGTTACGGCATTCGACACCTAATCGATTACTTTCGATCTAGTTTTTATTTATTATCTGTTTTAATTTATGCACCTTGTTACCGGATGTGGTGAAAACTTGTCGTAATGTGATGACATTGGTGCTACGATACTTAATTGTTGATATCAAGTAGTAGCAGAGTAAAAAAATTGTTTAAAATATTTTTTCATTGGTGATAAAATTAGATAAATTGGTCTACATTCATCATAGTTTAAGGTGAGATATAAAAACTCATCAATGGGCATCAGTGATCATTCAAGTCATAGCTTCAGGGGATAGTTTAATTGTCTAATTAGTTGGTAACATAAAACGATCTGTCATCAGCCTCACACTCTTTCTTTTATCGAATTTTAGTCTACACAGCACCAATATTAAAATTATCTGTCTTTGAAGCGTGTTTTTTATACTACACGATCGTAGTAATAGTCTGGCTAGAGCTTACTCTAGTGACAATATTACTCTACGAGCCCACTGCTTCAGGCTGAAAAGAGTGTTATATCTTAATGACCGGTCTTTGTCAGACGTTTTGTAGTTTCAAAATTCTTTCCTTTACTATCGTAAATAGTTCCATGGTAGCCTTTTCATTGAATTTTGAGACTTACATACATTCGTCCATACAATAACGATACTTCATAATTTCTACTATTCTATAATACTACGCTCTATGTCACACGCACACGGTTTCTAAATTCTATTGGAGTTTTCCTGTATTGTCTTAATAAACACTTAGTCTAAGTTTCTCATCCAACTGTCCTGTCAAATTACAACTGTATGAAAATTATGCTGTTGAAAATGCTCTTCTATCTTAAGGTATTTTTTACCCGACTTCCAAGGAAGAGTTATGTTTTCTGTATCATATGTTTTCTGTACTTAAACAAATAAATGTTTTGCAGTTCTAACATTCTGTTGCTATCGCTACCTGCGCGGGCGCTCGTGTGAGTCGTGTCGCAAGTGTTCTGAATTTGTTCACTTGATTTATGCGCGTAACCACGCAACGCTCCTTGTAAATTTAATTTGATTAGAGTATTATTTCATATACTTGTCCACTAAATTAAGTAGATTTTCTACACATTGGCACGATTTCGCTTTGCTAGTGTCTTGCATTGATTAGATGGTTTTTTTGAAAGCTAGCACTTAATTCATCACACCTTTTGTAACAGAATGAAATCCGACCGCAAAATAATCACGTAGAGCCTCTTTAGTTCTTCTATACTCATTAAGAAAATTGACAAATTCAGTTTCACTATTTATTAGGTAACCACCTAAACACCTCAATGGTTCCCAAATGATACTTATCGAAAAAACCGATTGGGAAATCCAAAGACAATCTTGATAAAACAAAAATAAATACGTTCTTAATATTGTCTATGCGTGGAGGTGAAAGGCGGTATTGTTTACCCAGGTCGTGGGGTCAACGCGTGTTGGGTGACTCGCAGATGGAGACACTGCCCATTATTTAGGAAGCCATGATAGACATACCTATAAAAATGGCGGCTTGATAAATTGACAGATATACGCGCGGGTAACTGTACTTTCAACTGTCAAAATAAGAAGTTTTTGATGATGTATGTTGTTAATATTTCGAGATAAATATGCGAAATGATGTTGTTTGAATTTCTATTGTTTGGTTTTGTTAAATAAAAAATATACCTAATGCTTTTTGATGCCAATAGCAACTTTTTTTTTGACAATAATTTCATCGCTACGACCAATTTGTTTTTGTGTCGCGTCAGTTGGGATAAACGAGTCGAAGATATCTCACGACAGATATCTTCGACTCAGTAGTTTCCGAGTGCGAGTTAAACCTTTGTTTAACTCGCACTCGAAAAGTAAATCAGATTCAGTAAAAAGTCTTTGTAACAATAATTATGTCAGTACGACTCAACCCTAGCTAAAACTAAACATGCAAACAAGCAAAGGAAACCTCCCATTCATCCCAATCTCGAATAGAATATCGATACCCAATCTAATCGAATAGATTTACTGTTACATATCGGAAACTCGCCATCAATCAATGGCGGAATGTGTATTATGTACGTCTCTATTCGAATGCAATAATAAATCGATTCGAATGTATGTCTCATTAACATACCGAGTAGACTCGTGCAATTAGACATTGTTTAAAAGTATTCGATTATTAATCATTGACTCGTTATTGTGAAACAATATGGGGAAAGTTGAAGGGTATTTGCTTTGATGTTTCGGCAAAATAGACTGGAAACTATTAATGACATTGGTAATTTTCGTTGTCGTTCGTCGTCGCCTGAGTACTTTTTATTTTAATTTTACTTCAGTCATCTGCCTAGCCTTTTCCCAACAATGTTGGGGTCGGCTTTCGTCGAGTAGCCATGGAGTTTCTTGCCTGTTCTTCTCCAAGGAAACGACCTAACCGAACCGTGCACCTTTTTCGACATTTTATATGTGTCCATCTAGGCCTATGTGAAATAAAATATTTTGATTTTGATTTTTCAGTCTAATGGAATGCAGTTGAGTAGATAGGTACCAGTATTTTACATGGAGCGACTGCCTATCTGACCTCTACAACCCAGTTACTACTGAGTAATACGATACTTAGTAAGTCTGGTTGTGTCAGACTTTCGGGCCACTACCTGTAGCGAGCGACTGTCAAAGATCCACAAATGACAGCCGGGACCAACGGCTTAACGTGGCAAGTTCTGATGTGGTTGTTATTATTTAGCTACGAGCTCTAAAGGAAGAGAAAGAAATGCAGGAAGTTCCTTATACTTCCAACCTTTCACACACTGAATTATCGTACGGTCGAACAAGCTATTTGGTTTGCATTTTACAATGTAATTTGTTGGTTAAACTGTAAACCAAATAGCTTGTTCGACCGTACATTTTGATAGAAGAGGAGAAAGTTTGTTAATGCATTCGAGGCGGAATTAACTCACGAGCCGTAGGCGAGGGTGTTATTGAGCCGAGAACTGCAATAACAAATGACCACGTGTATCAAACGACGTTTTTCAATACACTTTTGAAGATATAAAATAAAAGAATGAAAAATATTTGAACTTCGTAATTAAGTGTATTCCCGCACACGTGCATGAAAATGAACAAAACGCACGCGTGTGAAATATATTGCATGTTGAACTCAATCGTAGTACGATAAGAACCCGTTTTCGAAGAAGTGTATTGAAATTGAAAAGATTGAAGTAATGCACACATGGTGGTACAGTTCCTGGACAGGCTCACTCAAATCTGTGTTTCTTTAATCAAAAGACAATCTCAGATAATAAATAATCTGCATGATCCTTAAATGATTTGAGAAAAATAACATGTCTGGAATGAACTTTAAAAGAGACGACTGCGACCTCTACGTATGTTTCGGTGTTGGATTTTGGAAACACCCACCACATTTTTTTTTTTTTCATACATAAGTTTTCCAAAAAACAAAATAAATACCAATTATCATTGAGTTCATGCCGTATGGCGTGTCATGATGATAGGAAACTGGGCTAGGGGCCATCCATAAATTACGTCACACGAATTTCATGTGACACCCCCTCCCGCCCCGTGTGAACGTGTAACGTAATTTATGGATGGCCCCCTATTTCATCTAGTATGTTGCTAGCGAAATCGTTGGCAACAACTATATAGTTTCATATAAATAACTAGCAGACGTCACGCGGTTTCAACCGCGTAGTTCCCGTTCCCGTGGGAGTACGGAGATAAAATATAGCTTAAGTTACTCAGGGTGAATGTAGCTTTGTAGTGGTGAAAGAATTTTTAAAATCGGCGCAGTAGTTTTTGAGTTTATTCATTACAAACATACATACACACACACACACACACAAAAATACAAATCTTTCTTCTCTAAAATATTATATATACATATAATATATAGTGTAGACTATGAAGTACCGAAATATCTTCATTTAATGATGACAGGTTATTTGATCAATGACTGTAAAATGAATATTTTATTTTAAAGTTCATTTAAAAGTTATATTTTTAGTTTACCGTTAACTGTCTACTTAAGATGGTTTTTAGTGTCAACACCTTGTATTTCACTACGATAATAATTTGATCGAAATGATAAAATGTATTAAAAATTCTGCCGATTGTTTTTTTTTTAATAAAAATCAAGAACATACTTTGTAAAAATATCACAACGTTATCGTAAAAACACTTATAACAAAAATGACAACAAATTGTACGACTGAAGTAGAACTAGAACCACTACTTCGCCACATCACGATAAGTCTTCGGTAGTATAGTGGTAAGTATCCCCGCCTGTCACGCGGGAGACCGGGGTTCGATTCCCCGCCGGAGAGAATCTTTTTGCATTTTTAAATTAAGTTTCATAACAAAATTTATGCTTTTTTATTACCTGCACCTCGATCACACTGGATAGATCCACGTACGCCAGCGCCAAAGCTTTTGATACACTTCACAGAAAAAACTGATTCTTCACGAATCGAACTTTTGAGCACTTCAATATTCCTGTTTACATGTTTTTCATGACAATGTTTCTTTGGGGACATGAGGTATTTAGGATAACATGGGTTTGGAGATTTCTTTGGACGTTTTATTCTTTAATTAAGAACTAATAATCAGTTTGTATACTTATACATACAATTTCACAGTGAACACTTGTTCACTGTGAAATTAGGAAAAAACGTAACCTACATCGGTATTTGTAAATTAATTTTGTGTTTTATAAACGTGCAGCACGTGAATAATTTATAACTCTGGTATCGTAAATTTTAATGAATCAATGTTTTTGCATAACAGAAATGCAATTAAGAAAACTAATGATTTATAAATTTATATCATTAATCAACTAAAACGAAGATTAGCATCGGATTATCACGACAATTATGAATTAGTCGTTACGCGGCTAAAATCGATTTAATGCCCTAATAGTGAGGTGAAAACGAATGTCAAAAAACCGATATGTAAATGTTCGAGTATCGGTTATAATTACCGGTCCCTTAAAAGGCGGGCGATTCCGGCTACAATCGGTAAGTGATTGCTTTTTAAATTGCTGCCTTGCGCACCGGCTCGATGACCGAATGCCGACTACTGGATGTTTTTTTTTTTTGTTTATTACCGAGTGGCGGATTTATGTCGATAGTTTGTAGAATCACGTGCTAGCCTATTAAAGTTGGAAACGAGATGCAATCTCCGCTTAATAGTACATCAAAGAAGCATACGTAAACGGTGACGTCAGGAGTCTATGATAGAGTATATTGTGTACACCATGGTTTAATAGAGAGCTGCTTCCAAGCTACAATTTATTTTACTCGGATACAGCTTAAGGGGCGGAAACTTATACCTACTCCTAGAATCTCGATTTAATAATACAGTGCACCGGTTAAAAACTAGGCCCGAGCTATAAAACTTATTTGAACACCTGGTGGTATTAGTGATACAAAACTCAGTATCATTAAATTGTATCTAGATAAAAAGTGTGACTAATGATATTTTAATGAAACATATTAATCAATCGGCCGACCGACGATTGCGAAAGTAAAAACAGAAGATAAACAATGCCGCGCTGCCTATACACCAACTATTGCTAAACGATCAAAGTTATTACGGTTAATCTACTCCATCGACGCACTATTAATGAAATATTTAATAACCAGTAATATTTGTTGTAATTAATTTCAGTCAATTAAGTTTATCGACTAATTACGTCGATACGCGCTCCGGCGCTCGTGCCCATCACTAAATTTAATATCTTTTGCAAATAAAATCGATTAAACCAATTCAGCACGCTGTATAAAATAATTATTATTAAATAGAGAAACTAGTAGTTGATGAACTTTTTTACTACATAACGGGAAGTTTGTTATAAACCGTCATTACGATTATTTTTACTAACTGCGTTTACGATTTTTTAATTAACAAACCGATTTGTAATTAACTCTCATTAATAAAATAATAACAATACGATTTGAGATGCTGACTTTGATTGAGTTTAAAGTTTATTTCACAATAATCGATTGGCTATCGGATTTATAATCGATGTATCGGTAAAATCGTAAAGCTCGGTTTACGATCGCGCGCGTCGCGTGCTCGGTACAGACTGCCGGAGGGCGGTCGTTCCGCCCTCGGGGTAACCATGTGCTATCGGCGTTACGATTGATATTCGATCTTTAAGACCCTTTTTAATATTTGACGGTTACTATTTGCACTATAGGTCAGAGTTGAGATTTGCGTGAGAATTTCTCGCGACAAATTATGTAATTTGAGGGCTACTGAGGAGATTTAATGCTTAACGATTTGTTTGCATTACTTAAAGTTAGGCACTGACAGGTGTGATCTTACTATGGACTAATGTTATGGGGACTTCTACATTGTATTACAGCTCTTGCAGCTATGTAAGCACGTGAAAAGTTTTTAAATCTTACAAAACTCAAAATAAATCGAATGAAAACCTGTGCTAGAACAGTAAAACGTAAAACAGTACACTTTAATTAAAGTCAACACCCAACAAAACTGCAAAAAAAAAAAAAACAAAACTCAAAATAAATTGAATGAAAACCTGTGCTAGAACTTAACCTAATTCAATTAACCCTAAAACAGTACACTTAAATTTAAGTCAACACCCGATGAAACTGCAAAATAAAATAACCCACCTAAAGCTCGATCCAATCTCACGCAAACTCGACAACTTTGCAAAATCCGATAGTAGCACCGTGCCCCACCAGAGATCGCTAATTAGTAGGCACTGTAGCCAGCAACGCGAGCGCCCGATTGGTGATCACTGGAGTGTGCAGCAAGCCTTACTTATGTACTTCTACTTAATGGGTTTATTAATGCTAATGTTGTATTTTATTTGTTAATGTTCGGGTGGTAAAGGAATGGGAGGATTTTTTTTGTTGTTTTGTAACGGTGTAAAGCCGTTTAGCCGTGTGATATCCAGAGTAGAATAGAACCAACCCATTACACTCACGGGTGTCGTATAAGGTGACTAATGTCTGAGGCAGAACACCTTGCGCCTCCGTAGACCAGAGAATGGGCACCAGCGTTTTCTGTTAGTCTTTCATCACTGCGATCTCCAATCCGCCTGCCAAGCGTGGAGATTACGGCAAATTCCTCCCATCATGGGAGAGGCTTATGTCCAGCAGTGGACGTTATGGGCTGTTGTAGTTGTAGTAGTAAAGGTGTAAAAAGGTTGAAGATTTGCGTTATGGATTTATTTTGGGTTCAATTTAAATCATTGCCTGTTTATTGCCTGTTTATGTCTCTATGCCCTCAAATAGAGGGAACGTCTGCGTCCCAGCAGTGGGAACAGTAAATACTGTTCAATGTAATAAATAAAGAATTGGCGGTTACGGCGAAGAAAGATGGAACAGCTTTCAAAATGTTTAGCCAATGCAAAGTTAAGTCTGCATATTTTAGATCAGTTTCTCAATTTCTGGCCAAAAGCAGATAGTATCCATCAGAGTTTTTCGATTGATCCTATTTTTACCAGCCTAAAGAATCAGTGTTTTTTTTTTTAATAATTTACATTAACTTTATATTAAGGGGATTACATGAGCTAAATTAGCAACTGTATTTGTGTTGGTTCAAACTTCGTTTGAAATACTGTTAGAATAAAGTTCTAATCAGCTTGCACGACAAAGTGGTTGTTACGCCTGTCACTGCGGCCGAATAGTGCGAAATTAGTGTTTTTTTGCGATTTACAAAAAATCTATTGATTGGACTAAAAAAGTAAAACACTATGATACTTGTATTTTGCTTGTAGAATTATTTGCCAAAAAATCAGAATGATCGCATATATTTTAGTATGGTTTTTACTCGTTAAAAGAAATTTTTAGAGATAAGTTCGTAATTTTTTTTTATCGAATAAAATTTGTTGTATTATGTTTTCAAAACACTATCGTACTAGCATAATTATATCCTGAAGAATATCATATATTTTTCTGGTTTTGTTTTTTGCAGTGAATCATATGCTTTTTTGCATTATAAAACTCGCGTTTAGCTCATGTAATCGCCTTAATCACGACTGAAACCGAAAAGCCGAAGGGCAATTTTCAGTCACCCCAAAATTCCTAATAACCGATTCTACCATTTTCAAATGATTGAATCATTTTCACATTTTTCAATTGGCAACACCTCCGATATTTCCCCTTTCGAGCGGAATCGACGTGACGTTCGTTCATATCCGGACCGGCCTGCCTCCTCATGCCCTGCGGCTATAGTATTTACTACATGCGTAACTTCATATAGTTCATTCAAGGTGGTTCAGAATGATATTCTGAATATGTGGTTGCCGTTCTAGCGTCGGTGTCTTCTACCCTGTATAACTGGGATATAATACTGGCTGGTTTAGTGTGAATAGATCTATAAATGGTTTTTAGGGTTCCGTACCCAAAGGGTAAAAACGGGACCCTATACTTTTCATATGATTTGTAACTCGAGGGGGTTGGCGCTGTAAGCCGAAATACAGGTTCTTCCTAGTTCGGCTACAGATGCTAAAACTTTTGTGTACAATTACAACTGTTCTAAGCATTTTATTTGTAATTTATAATAAGTACTTTTTGTGAAAGAAATAAATTATCATTATACTAAGGTCTTTCGCACACTATAGTCACGACTGTCTTAAGACAGAATATTTCCCGACGAGCGCGAGCGAGACATACTATTAATTCCCTTTAGCAATAGCAGTCCTGACTATAGTGTGCGACAGCCCTTAGACTCCACTGTCTGTCTGTCACCAGGTTGTATCTTATGATCCGTGATAGCTAGACAGTTGAAATTTTCACAGATGATGTATTCTGTTGCCGTTATAACAACAAATACTAAAAAAAAAAAAAAAATTAAGGAGGGTTCCCACTACAAACGTGATGTTTTTGCCGTTTTGTCTAATTTTGTATAGATAATGGTACGGAACCCTACGTGCGCGAGTCCGCCAGTTTTTTTTAAATAGGAAACCTTGTCAAGCTTTTTCCCAGCAGCGGGACCTGTATGCTGTAAAAACACCCTTACGAAGCCGAGATGCATTTGTTTTTCCCGTCATTGCAATTTTTTTTACACCCTACTGAATTTATTCTTGAATGGACACCGGCGACGTACAAACGCTTACCAAGTATTCAGTACATTATCGGTGAAAATTTTCCGCGAAGAAAAATCAATCATCTGTCTAGCCTTTTCCGTTAGTCCGTCAGTTAGATTTTCAAAAAATATTTGACACGTATTTTTTCTTTTGTTCCGCTTTTAAAATTCTCAATACGTCAAGCCGTGCTATAATTTTTAGTGCGTTGTGACGTCACGAGCTCCCACTCCCGAGTTTTGATGCGTTCTAACTTGGTCAATATTCATTGATTAAAAAAAAAAATACGTGTCCATTATTTTCTAATACTCTAAATGACGGACTAAATAGATTTGCAATTTATTGATGGTGGAAACTAGCCTATTAGGAGATGACATGTTGCGCCGACTCCTAATAAATTTTAATAAGAGCAGTGATTATAAAGTACTCTCTACACAATATCACAAAACTATACCTACTGGGTATAGTTTTGTGATAATGTGTAAATCATGAAGTGAATTTAAGATCGATAAACTGTATTCTATCCAAATAGTAATCACGTCAGCATCTGCCTAGCCTTTTCCCAAATGTTGGGGTCGGCTTCCAGTCTAACCGGATGCAGCTGAATACTAGTATTTTACATGGAGCGACTGCCTATCGGACCTCCACAATTCAGTTAGTGCTGGGTAATACGATACCACTTGTTAAGACTGGTTGTCAGACTTTTTGGGCTACTGACTACTTTTAACGACTGTCAAAGATCTACAAATGACAGCCGGGACCAACAGCTTAACGTGCTTTCCGAGGCATGGAGGAAACTCGGTATGTAAGGGTGGTCACTGGTCACCTATCCACAGACCAACCTAGAATCCACAGACCAAGAAGTAATCAACACAAGACAAAAAATCCTAAGTACATTTAGTAATGATGGCACAGTTTCTAGATTATGTGTTCTTAAGTAAGTATTTATAATTTATCTCAGCGGTTAATTGCGGTAGGGTTGGCCTGAGTTTGTTACTTGAAGACCTTTTCGTTGGTATAGTCTGCGCCAGATAAGTAGGAAATAAAGGTTATTCACCCGCATACCTTTATTCAAATACGTAATTTCGAAAACAGAAATAATGACATGAACTTGTCCCGAAACTACCTTTATCGTGATCCTTGACTTTTTCTAGTAAAAAAAAAAAAGATTCATAATGTATTGTCGGGGTACCTACGCAGAGAAATTAAGGAAAGAGCAATGACCTTTTATTCCTACTTATCTGGCGCAGACTATAGTAAGTTGGTCCCGACTACGGCGAAGCCAAAAGGAAGGGTAATGATTTTTGTGAAATAATGTTAACTAAGAATGTAGTAGATTCCTTAAGCCTCAGATTTATGGCACTAAATAGGTGTTGTGCGAGATTTTTTATTTACCTATATATTAAACCCATAATTTATATATTAGAAAGTTCCACAGTTTTAATATTTCGAGCTTTCAAAGCGTACCCGCAGAATAAAAGTATTTTTTATTAAATAAAATCTGAATCATGTAAGTACTTTAAGCACGAATACCCAATTACTCCTAAACACAATGAAAATGTCGAACGAATAGAAAAATAATAAAATGCATTGTGCTAAAAGTACTTTTTGAATAAAGAACGTACGCCGATTGGCTGTATCGCCTCGGGCTAGATGGCGGGGTGCCGAATGTTGCCAGCCTCTCGGCCGGAAATATGGATTCTGTTTGTCTAATGACCTTCCTAATTCGAATTTGTTCTTTCGATTTTCGAATAAAGCGTGTCAAAAGGTTGCAAGTGAAAAAAAACATTAATGAGCAATGTAAAAATAAATTATAATGACAAAAGTAATGGAGTAGCTTTCGTTTTGTTAATTGCATTTTTTATGTCTTGCTGAGATTTTTTCGGTGATTCAGAGAATCACTATGAATAATGTACGAAGTTTTAAGCTCTCTTCCGGTTTTAAGCACAAAGTTTTCAGGTCATTAAGTGTACTTCAGAATTTTTTATTGTAATGAATGAAACTGAAAGTGACCGGAAATAAAACCATTTCGTTATTTGGAAATACCTACTTCGTTGAAGAAGAGTTTTCAAACTTCGAAACAGATCTTCTGAATCATGATAGATTGTCTGACTTTAATTTTAAAAAGGATGAAGAAAGGAAGACACTTTAAACATCAAAGATAACATTAAAACGGGACGCAACCTATTTCTTAAATTATGTAATTAAAATAACATACAGCAAAAGGGCACGATCAAAATAACGCGGTAAATCAACCAGCGAGGAAATAAAGCGCGTTCTCAAAATATTTTTTGGTTCACAAAAAAGGTCTTAATTACGAAATTTTCGAAAAAGGAACGCAATAAAGAAAGTAAAAAGGCGCGCGGCACATACTGGCAGACTGGCAACCGTTATGTTCTTGGAAGTACGTGATTGATTCTGCGCGCCCGCCCATTGTGGTCAGCTGATTCTGATGGCTGTGCGTGGGCAAGCCTGGCTCTCGGAATGTGGCTTAGACATTAAGAACAAGCGTTGAATTAACACTTTCCGTGGAGAATCAAACGGCTATTGACGTACTTATCAAATGTATTCCTGGTGGTTTCCGTCCTGTTGTTGATCAACAACAGACGGTTTCTGTCACAGTTGAAAGACTAAAACATTTTCAGCTGGACTAACATTTCTTTTTGAAGAACGTTTACCTGTTCAGTTATAATACGTGTAATAACCAGAAAGCATAGCATCGTCATCATTTTAATCTGCAATCAAAAAGCTTTACTGTCTTCGATCAATAATAGTTTATTGTGTTTTATTTGAGCGGGATTAACATTAGGCATTATGAATAGTTAGAAAAAAAATACCAGTGCGGTTGTAGTCAACGTTCTGAAAAATTTGAATTGTTCAATGATCTTAGGGTGAAATCTTATGATCATGAAATGTTGGGTTCATAGGAGGCGGTTATTCCATACAAGCCTAAAAGTTTGGCTTGCTCTATAACCTAGTAGGTCTGTACTCTTCATGAAGTTAGTTTCTGAACAGTCTAACTGCCTTGAAGCAGCAATGGGCTTGCCGTATTGTTGGCCCCTAGGGACGCCACTTATTGGATAGGGTACACCTACACTCACAGTAGTGTCTGTGAGTGTAGGTGTTGATGAAAAATGAATGAAATAAAATCGAAAATATTCTAATCATCGTCTTCAATCTTATTGTGCACTATATTATATTCAAATCAAATCCTAAAAAACTGCGAGTGACCCAATCAAAGGTTTATACGACCAACATATTCAACACACGACAAAATCTCTTATGATCTTTACGCCGATGGTTTTAAAGATGAAATTGCATGTGACATCCAGTTTCCTGATTGTAATCTATCTCGGTTTGTGCATTGAGTAATGTTGACAAGCAGGCTGATTTGGGAGCAACTTTCTATAAGTATAAACAAGTATGGCTTGTATGTATGTATGTGTATGAGGAATACGTAACGACTGTCGAAATTTGTACGAGGTGCCACTGAGCTACCACTAAAAGCTAGGACGTAGGACATTAATTAATGACGAACTTCTCTTAAAATTAATATTACTTAACTTATTTTTGGTAAAAAATGGGCTAATCTAACTAGTACCGAAATTAAAAGTGGTTCCGATCTTACTAGATCTCACTTCAGTGTTGTAACTCTACGAAATCTAATACAAAATGGGAAAACTATTTCAGCTGAGGAGGTCCGGAACAAAACCCGATAAATCCACTTTATGCCCTAATTTTTTTTTCTGTTAGCCACAGTACACATACATAACATAAATCACTCAGGTCGCATCAGATCTCGCTAAAACGTACTAAATAAAACTCTAAAGATGGTCAGCCGGACCTAAACCCGAGAAATACTCGTAATTCAAAAGTTTTTTTTTTTATGTTTTGGAACTAATACCGATAAATCCTATACAAATTCTTGAAAAATGTTTCCTGTTCACCGATAAATGTATTCTTTTTTACTTTTTTCGAATGAAAACACTAGTTTTCGGGTAGCAATAGTTTATCGAAAGGTAGCAACACTTGATTTGACATAACAGTCATACGTCTATCAATCAAGAGTCAAAAGTGTTCTATTGACGCTTGATTATTAGTTTTATCACCGGTTGAGAAATAATGATTCAAATATGAATAATATTTTAAGAAGATTATGGATGTGGAAGAACTGAATGCTACTGTGGCTGAAATTAATATTGGTACACGCAAAAGAATTCGATGGAAAACACGTGCTGCAGTCAGACAAAAGCCGATAATTATAATGTGTCCGTTCAAATCCCGAAAATTACATAATTTTCGGACCAAAACCCGATGATTCCATATTTGAATTTAAATTGTGGGAAAACTATCAACAACCGATTTTTTTAAATCTTACCTATTTGAAAGCCCTTGCTACAAGCCAAATTGACGTTATATTAGTTTAACAAACAACATAATCATTCCTACGTAAATCGTTATTTTGTATTTCCTGTAAAAGTACGAAAAGTGGATTTATCAGTTTTTGTTCCGGAGCTCCTCAGTTAATATCCTCTATAAATCAGAAAAGTTCTCAAGCGATTACAAATTGACAAAAAATAAAAAAATAGAGTAATTCTTATCCTGACATTATTTAATCCAAGACCTCTTTATCACAAGTTTTACAAAAATCATTAAGTGCAATTAAAAAAAGAAAATCTTGTCCTGCTATCTTACAATCCAAAACCCCCATAGCTTCATCTTTGACAAAAATGTCCCCAAGTCCGAACTCTATAGAAAAGTCGTAGCAATTACGCCACGGCATGCGTGGTGCCAATTAAATGATAAAACGGGTGTGACAAACAAACCGACAAACAATGCGGACTGAGGCGATTTGATTTACAGCTCTTGATTTATATATGAGACGATAAAATTTGGGAGTTGTGTAATTGATCAGCTGTGGAGGAAGCAAGAGGATTTATTTGTTCTAGATATGGCGAGTAATAGAGAAGTATGGAAGGAGAAGATATGCTGCCCGACCCCAAATAGATTGCAATAGGCTTGTGTCTTGAAAAAATCTAATTAGTCCGTCAGTTATTTTATCAAAAAATATTTGACACGTATTTTTTCCTTTGTTCAGTAAACGAAAATTGACGAAGATACGTCGCTTATCCTCCGTTACTCCTAAATTACTGCAGCATTAATTTTGAATTAAATATATGGTAAAGTTGAGGATTAATGTTAAGTCTTATGTGTGACGAAAATACGATTCCATAAACTTTTTTCGATAGAAAAAAAATTCAAAGCTACCTCCAAATCGAACAATAAACCGCTGGTATTCAAAAAGTTCTTGAAATTAGATCATGAAACTTTGCATACAACTGAACTAATTATAAAGCAGGTCTTATGTGTTTTATTATTTTAGTCAAGTTTTAGTTTTGTAAATCGCAAAAAAACACTAATTTCGCACTATTCGGCCGCAGTGACTGACGTAACAACCGCTTTGTAGTGCAAGCTGATTAGAACTTTATTCTAACAGAATTTCAAACGAAGTTTGAACCATCACAAATAGAGTTGTTAATTTTAGGGTTAGAAGGACCTTAAAATTCTCAATACGTCACGCCCGCCGTGCTATAATTTTTAGTGCGTTGTGACGTCACGAGTTTTGATGCGTTTTATCTTTGTCAATATTCATTGATTTACATAAACAAAAAATACGTGTCCATTATTTTCCAATACTCTAACTGACGGATAAATAGATTTGCAATTTATTGATGGTGGAAACTAGCCTATGGAAGGCGAATTCTGGGTATGGAGAGATTATGCAGAAGAGAAATTAGAGAAAAGGTTGTTTGAAATCGTCCTTGAAGTTTTAACACCACGTGGTCAATTAGGCGGTTTTGATGCTGTTTGCTAGAGAATCGGAAGACGCGTTGTTACAGCCAATCGCAAAAACAAGCAATGTCTCTATCTAATTTGAAGTGAACATAATTCAATTTTCTGTAAAGATGCTATTTTTGGCTAACGCGATATTACAACTTTAACGACGAAAATAAATGTTTCTTTATCTAAGGGAGAATCTAACTTCGGTGCTAAAAATCTAAGGTTTTTAGATAATTTTAATTTTAGGCCTTCAGAAGGAGAAAGGAGAAACGACGCTATAAGTAATTGCTGTAGACTAATACCTATTTAGCATCAGTCTGTGGACTGATAAGCTTTATCTAGACTGCTTCTGTATTGAAGGTCTAAATTGGATGGCTGTAAACTTTTATTGGTGAAGCGAACTTGTATTTCCAGTTTAAAGTCACTTTGATCTTCAACTAGAACTTACAGATGGATTAGTCAGAAGCTTTTAGCACATACATTCACGTTGCTTAAGCATGATCTGATCTGCCTTTAATATTTCTACAGTTGGGTCACAGGCCTAGGCATCTCCCAATGACAGGGAGTGGGCTGTATTCCACCACGAGGGCCCAGATTTAGTTGGTTGGATTGGTTGGAGACGCCATCACATCAAGCTACCCGAAACTGTAAAATTTTCCTAATTGACCTTGAACCTAATATTTCAGCGATAAAGTTGAAAATCTATTAAATAAATTTGACAGATTCTAGATCTAGTAGCTTCATGTCATTGTGTTGCCGTCTGTACCATATCTTCGATTTTTTTTACATTCACGTTAAAAATCGCCTACGAAACTTACAACTGTTTTCATATTTAAATTAGTCTATGGAACCTTTTTCTTATGTTGGCAGCAGACCATAGCCATTTTATTTTATGATAGGAGTACCTGTATTTTAACTGTAAAATATTTGGCAGTTTAGCAGTGAGTCACAGAACACCTGTGTTGAGTCGCCGAATTTATGGCGGACGTAGAAAGCATTAAAGTTTTGGTCGCGACTTTTTCCTTAATGACTAATTGTTTCGAGAGCTTTATTAGGTCATGTAGAATTGTAGATCAAACCAGAGGCCATCTGATGAAAGGAAATGAGCCTTACTAGATGGGTTGGTTTGGGCTTAATTTTTGTTACATTTTCCGCGGATACGCCCGTTTCGGCTTATGGCAGCAGTAAAAATAAAATTAAAAGTAGCTCTAAGCCAAAATATACCTTTTATAAATCTTAGTAAGGAAAGCTACAGTCACACAATGTCACACTTCGTCGACCCCCTTACCGTGTGTCTTACGTCACACGTTAATAAAGTTGAAAACATAAATGAATCACGACAAACATTTTGGAGAAAAATTGCGTAAAAAATATGGTTAGGTACTCAAAATACTAATGACAGTAATGACCCAGTTTTAATTAGCATCTCAAATTAATTAATAAAATATATAAAACGACACAATTACGAAACACATACATACTATCTTTTATAATCTTTTCACTGATCAACAATTTATCTAGTTATTGCCAAAATTCTGCAACTGAGCAACTTCTTTAGCAAACAGGATACATTAGTGGGTAATTAACAAATATGTCTTTTTAGAAAACATTGACAAACTTGATCAACTCGTTGATGTGAAATCGTTTATCGAGAGCATCGAGTTGTGATGGATAGTTATTTACTTGGATTGAATTAATTAACAGTTTTCGGCAATAATTGGAGTTGTTTTTGCTGTATAATGTCGCAAAATGATGCAATAAAATCATTATTATACTATTTTTTTTCTAAAGTTATCCTTAGCATTCGTCACGTCATAGACATTAAAGGCTCGTTCTAACTAATGGATAAATTCAGATGCTTTTACGGTTTTTTTTTAAACTTTTCTTTTTGGAACATTTCTTTTTTCTTTACTTTTTTTACTCACGGGAGTCGTAAAAGGCGACTAATGTATGAGGCAGAACACCTTGCGCCTCCGTAGACCAGAGAATGGGCAGCAGCGTTTTCTGTTAGTCTTTCATCACTGCGATCTCCAATCCGCCTGCCAAGCGTGGAGATTACGGCAAATTCCTCCCATCATGGGAGAGGCTTATGTCCAGCAGTGGACGTTATGGGCTGTTGTTGTTGTTTCTTTTTGGCTTTTATTGAAACTAGTCGTATCGTTAATAATTTTGTTGTTTAGTAACCTTGCCAATTTAACTTATTGCGGAACAACCAAGTGTTAAATAAAGCAATGTACTTAATAGGAATTTCCTATTCACGATTTAAGGGAAATAGTGACAACAACAACCATCAGTAGGTATTGAAATTCTTGGTCAGTTGTTCAAAGTTGTGCCAAGTAACATTATTTTGTGCTAGCCAAGGAGTATTTTCTGAAGGCGTTATCTACCACGAAGAACAAACAAACCTCCCTTATTATTATTATACTCTTTGAAACAAACATTCTTGAATGACCATTGACCACATATTGAATGAACGAATGTAGATGAGACTTAATGATCCTAAGGTCACCAGTTCAAACAATTGCATGCGATTTTTACTCAATTTGATTAATCGAATATCGCGTTTGTTTAGATGCTTTTTCAGCTATCAAGCAATGGAGTCCATTGCTTGATAGCTGATGAAATAAACCTTTGCACTCTAGACAACGCGTGGGTGGAACATACATTATTTTAACGGTCAACACGTGCGATTCTCCCCCAACATTCACTGGGTACTTTTTGCGTTACATGCTAACAATGTCAAGAATGTATGTAGAAATAATTTATTCGGTATAGTAATCATATACTAGTGACTTGTATTGGAAATGCAAGTAATATGGCTTGGTACAAGGTACACCTAGCTAGTAGGATAGGTCCAGACGAATTATTGTATTTTCAGCTAGGTTTCTGCCGATAATAAATGTTTGTTTTTAATATAACATTCAGAATATTTTTAACATAGCTGTAACCTATACCTACAATGAACAATCCGTACGTATTTGTTCGGACAGGTCCAACTATTTGGCCAGACTTATTGACAAATTAGGTTTTTTAGGTTTATAAATGTCTGGACGGATTTTCAGACGTCCGGCTTTTTGTCTGGATTTTTAAATTCCGAAATGGTAACCCTGTTTACGATTCAGTACCCGTTGAACCACGTTTTCCTGTACGGTATCACCTGCCAGTCGTCATACTAAAAAAGTACATTACAGCCTCCAAATAGGTTTTAATAGCTTAATGTATTTGTTATCGGTTATCACCTATTTATCTAAAAAACAATAAATAAAAACGCGGCCGTTGCTAACGATGGCGCGCGAAGATCCCAATCGTTTGACAGATTGACGTTTGAGTGACAGCTGTCATTCTATTTAGTAGCAGACTTTATATTTAGCCTTTTTGGTTTAGCTCTACTTTGGAAAACTTGAATTTGTAGCTTGATTTTTTAAGTTTGGTTTGAATTTTGATGCTTCTGGATTCTGATGGTCGTATTTTATTCTTAAAACGATTTCATTCAGACTAAAAAAGAAAGCTTTTTCGGCTACAGTTACGTTTTGTGTAGACATTTTACTCATAATATTTGATTAGGTACCGTCCAAACTACTACTAGCTCTATTGCCCAATTGTGCGGACTAAGTATTAGCTAATAAGGGAGCTATCTTCATCAATACTTCTGCAACTTATCTGTGCATCTCCTCTATAAAAAACACAATAGGTGTGTTCCAAAGGTATGTTATTGTTGGATGTTGACCGCTCGGACGGCGTGTGGCAACCATAAATTGGCCACTACCAACCACTACTGACCACTACTAACCATTAGGTAACTCACTATTCAGTCACTTAGGAAGTAGGTACGCGGGAGTTCACTGTCTTGAGAATAATGACGTTTGTAATTTGTTTGAGGTTTTTTGATAAAGTCATCAATGTTTTGTAATAGCTTTATATTAAATGCCAGTATGATTTTTTCAGGATGAACCCTAGAGTAAAGAGTTATATTCATTAAATGTTTGGTTCTCTTCTAGGTATCATAATTACGTGTAGTTTGTTTAGTATTCTAATCAACTGCAGTATTAGATGATGGCATACAATTAACGAACCACAAGAAAAAAATCACTTTTGATTGTCAAAATTAGTAAATGATCATCAAAATGAATCCCCATTTTATCGTGAAATAAGAACAAAAAATGTATTTTTTTAGTTAATAAGCACCAGAAATTGAACTGTTGTCTACTTCTGAATCATCACTACATACGAGTAGTATAAAACAAAGTAATTTCTCTCTGTCTGTCTGTCCCTATGTATGCTTAGATCTTTCAAACTGCGCAACGGATTTTGATGCGGGTTTTTTTAATAGATAGAGTGACTCAAGAGGAAGGTTTATATGTATATAACATGCATAATATATTAGAGAAACACTGATAATTTTAGAGGTTTCTAATGTGATGTCTTAAATAAACACATTTTTTTGTGTCCCTTCGTCCAGCATACTCACCATGGAATCCTGATATTTCATGAATGTCAAAAAACTGTTCTGAAATAGTGCTAAATAGTGCCCAAAGGAAAAAAATAGTGCTCTTGTACTTGCGAAGTTATAGCCATAGTTCGATGAGTATGCTGGACGAAGGTTTCGCCCAGCATACTCACCTCCGTCCGGAGAATCTGTATACGCTTCAAACATAATTCATACTTCAAAAAATAGTTCCCAAATAGTGCCAAACGGTGCCCAAAAAGAAAAAACAGTGCTCGAATAACTTCGGAGTTATAGGCTTCGTTCAGTGAGTATGCTGGGCGTAGGTTCTACGCCCAGCATACTCACCTCAGTGCGCGAATATCGAACGAGCTATAGGTACAATTTACGTCTCAAAAAATTGTGCTTGAAATAGTGCCCAATATCAGTCCAATTTTTGCTTGACTTTTGACTTAGAAAACCATTAAATTTTAATGTAAACTTCTACATACTAACGTAAAATGGGGTACAGTCGTCGACACATGTTTTTGGACAAAAATATTAAACTTTCTAATTGTAGACTTCATGTTATTGGAAATAATTATGGTATTTTCTCACATGTCAAAAACTTTCGATTAAATGCATTATTATATATTTTATAAATAATAATAAATGAATGAAACTTTAAGCGTAAATGAAGTCTATTACTTCATTGCATTGTGTGTTTGTCTGAATAAAAACAGTCATTTGCAGCCAATAAAATTAATATCTTGAAAAATTGTAAAAAGGAAATTATACAGTTTCTTTTTGTATATATGTTGCAGGCAAAACTTATAACCAGTCAAAACTAGTACTGTGACATAGTTATACAAATTTTTAAAACTCTTTCCAATAGTTTCATCAATGAAAGGTTTAGCAATAAAAAACATTTTTAATTACTTACGTTATTTATTACTATTTAAAGGGCCAAAGTAATCAGAATTCTAGTTAACTAGTTCACAGCTTTTGTTAACATTCATAATATAATCAATGTAAATAGAAAAAATTGTAGTTTTAATATTGTATATAATATACATATAAAAAAATGTTTAGCCAAATATTGGTAAAACTTTCTAAAATATAACACGTAGGTACTTGTACTTTGTTTTACTGCTACAACGTTTTAATCACAATAAAATTATCTTACAAATAAGTATAAATTGAGCAATCACAGTTTATAATCACGTTTTTTTTATTAATATTAAATACCCTATAGTAATTACAAATTAACAATCACAGTTTATAATCACATTTCTGTAAGTTATTAATAAAATAACTTTTACAAGAACAAAAAAAAAACAAACAAACAATAACAAAATAGGAACTAACAAGTTAGGACCGATCTTCATCTTACATTCGCGTATAAATAATGCAGTGTGGTACAGTATATTGGGAATTACTACAAACTTTTTTACTAAGGTCATCATAGCAGTTCCAAGTTCTCTTTAGCAATCGATAGCACTTTGACTTGTAATGCCCCATGCGTCCTGATTCACCATTTGTAAAATCTATTACCGACAGAATTTTAAAGGTGTCACCGTTTATTATGATCTCTTTAGGAATTTCATCAATTTCTATTTCAATTGAAGTATTAATTTCAATAAATACGAAGTCTAGTACTTCATATTTGTATGCGTTTTTACCGTTACATAATTGGTATTTACATTTCCTTTCAGTATCATTTACTAATAGAGCTTCATTAAGGGCTCCAATACCTTGAGTCGTCAATATGTTTACATTTATTGGAATCCAACTACATTTTGTGCCAGAACCTTTATTGATTTCACAGTTCTGGTTTGTACAATTTAAGTATCTATTAGCACTATAAAAACCATAACTTTGTATGTTATCTATTATAAAAGTTACATTACACTCACAATTTTTGCAACTACTAAAATCGGATTCCACAGTATCATATATTTTAGCCAATACCTTAGAACGAGTAGTGTAAATATCTTTTGGTTTTCTAGCCTTCTTAGTGATTTTCTTTAGATTGTCATACGTGATCAAACTTCTGGTCAGTTGTGAAAGATCGTTTTTTTTATCATTGATATATTTTCTAATATTAGGTCTATCTAAATATGCAATTGAAAAACTTTGGACCACGGAATCAAAAGCACACGTATTAATAAACGTGAATCTGTATGTTCCTGAAGTAGAAACACTGCCGTTTTGTAAAATATGTAATTTTGTACGACGATTGATTCGTTTTTTATTTTTCTTCTGTTTAGACACCAGTCCCCGCCAGTCTTCAATATAATTTGGTTCGCTCCTAAAAATTGAGTTTTCATAAAATGATTCATCATTGACGAGAGTATTTATTTGTGGTGTGTTATGGTCACTTATTTCATTTTTTTCATCGACAATATTTTCAGTTCCTTCTTGAACATCAATCAAGTCACTTTTGGCTAAGCGTATGGAACCGGTTATCAAAGGCTCGTGTTTAATAATAAACTCATCTACGCGGTACTTATTTGAATTTGTTTTAAAAAATAACTTTTTTACGTCTTTCATATAACTTTCTACATTTGAACTGGTTGGAGTACAATAATTACTGTTAAAATAAGTCATCATTATATTTCCCCATAGTGGAAGTTTTTTAAGAATCCTAATCAAAGTGTCCTTTATTTCCGGCAAGTAATAAATATTTTCGATTTCAGTTTCTTGATCACACAATTGTTTAATTAAATCTTCTTTCTCCTCAAGATCTTTATACATTTTCAGAAGCGGGTTTTCTTCTTTATCTAATCCCTCCCATAAAGAATGTTTAATTGGAACGTGATTTTCCGAATCTACATTTTGTATTTCACATTCCTGCAAATTAGTTTTGATCCGGTTTTTTAATTCTAAAATCGCCGTTTCACACCGTGTTAAATTTCCATTTCTACTGCCGCGGTGTTTATTATTTGCTATAATATAAACATTTTCTATAATTTTCTTTACCTCTCCGTATGAAACACATTTTTTAATCAGAATCATACAATCAACAAAAAATTTTGTTACTCTAGTGTCTATATTTTTGAAAATACTTTGATTGTACAATGTTTTTATGAAATGCGAAGTATCAAGGCGAACATAACAGGTTGGAATTTTTTTGGTTCTATTTTCTAAAATATTAAAACATGTATTTAAGTAGTCAGAGGTGGATTTATAACCACAAAATACTTTTACCACCGCACCTACTAAAGCTGCGGAATCATCAGTTACTACTTCATTTGGAGGTTTTCCATTAGCCAACCAAGATTGTAACCAGCTAGCAATAGTATCTAAAGAGTGACTTTCTGATATACACTGTGAAATTGGCACGCTACTTTTAACGGTTGTATCTGTCATCATAACATACAAAAATATAGGACTTTGCGACTCTTGAGATAGTTGTGTGTGTTCATTGACGACAGGCCGAAGATTTTTATTAAATATAGAACCTGTTGCGTCTATAGAAACTCTAATATAATTAAACTCTTTTTGGCATTTTTTATAATAATTCTTTTGATCGTCCGTCCAGTAAAATGTATAAAATGGAAAAGCAGAAACATATCTAACACATTTATCAAAAGGTGGTGAAACACACATACAAGTAAGTGACAATATTGGGTTGGGATGGAAAACATCAACTTTTTTATTTTCATGTTTAATTCGATGTAGTGTTTGTAATTTTGGCAATACTGGAGGTTCCTTGTCATTTTTCTTCATTAAAGTTGAGGCTAATTTATATCTTATAGAAGCTGCTGCTTCGTGTTGTAATTTTTCACCTAATTCCCTTATTTGGTAATACCGTAATCGGTTTTTTTTACTGGTGTTATGAGAGTACTTTTTATTTTCATTAATTATGCAACATTCTAGTTTAATTAAATTTTCCGTTTCTAAGTTAGTTGTTATAATTATTTTTGCGTGACATTGATTACAATATCCTGTGCATTTGATTTCGTAATTGTCTTTCACAATATTATTTTTAAAACACCAAGTGCATAAAGATCTTATTTCTTTCCATAGATGCATTTGAATTACATTAGTCCATTGGTTTGGTTTTAATTTACGTCTGACATTATACAGACTACCAGGGGCGATTTTGCTATTTCGGTGATAAAAATACCTTTGAGGCTTAATACTATCCCAAGTTATTGTATCCATATAAAATGTATGCGTACTGGTGTTCTCCGAAACACTATTAATGCTTTCGTTTGATGACGATGTAGACTTTTGATTTATCAAATTAGAATCATTATTACGAATTATTTCTTTTTTATCAACACCAAAAAAGTATTCGTAATTTCGTTTTATGCTTAATATGATTGATTTAATACTCATTTTGTAATTTAACCGTGTTTGAATTTGTTTATAAATTGAGTCATTTGCGGAAGGAATATTTTAAAAAAAGTCATCTTTGAATTCTGAAATTACTAATTTTTGCGTTTCTAATGAAACCTTCGGTTTAGGCCCTCGTTTTCCTTGCTGATCCATGTCGTTAGATTCACAAGAATTATCACAAATTATTATGCCATTTGTTTTCAATATTAACATAATATGAAATAACAACTAACTAACTAACATATAAATCAACATCAATAACATTATGAACACTTGTGTACTTATACTACCTATATTACCTGAAAATACCAACTATAGATGTAAAAAACATAACGGGCCCCACCGCTCACGCAGTACGAGTCAGAAAAAGTTGTCTTCTAACGTGGTAAACATTGTGTCTTCAAGATAATCTGAAAATAACACGTATTTAAATAATTTAATATAGGTATGACAGGCTCCAGCCTTCCTCTAAAGGTACTTAAGCACTTACGTGTTTTCCATTATTTTAGCGTGATTTCTATTATAAATAGCGAAGGGGCAAAACACGAGGCTGAAGACGATTTCCCGAAGTCACAACTCCCATAGAAAATGTGATGAATAGGTTGACGACACTTAAAAGTTTAAGTGCATTCGCCGGATGACAATCGGTAATAGTCTTCACTTCACGTCATATTATCTAAAAAATACATCTGTGTTAATTCTATAGTTACGTTTATACTTACTACCGACGCTCGCGCTGACTGATTCTACCTATTTCGATATTGAAATGTAACTAACGTGAACTTAAGACGAGAACAGATCCTGACGGGTAACGAGGACAAGCTTGTAATAAAAAAATTGAAGAAAAGTAAATTATATCCTAGCAAATAAGACAGTGTTTCATTTCCAGTAGAATTGGAGGATAAAACCAGGCCTCCGCAGAAGTAGGTATATAAATAGGTATTTGAGATCCAATTAGATAAACAAACAAGTTACATTACGTTATTATGTGTGTACCTACCTACATCAAACCTTTAAAAAAGTAACTAAGTAGGTACCCATTTTTAAAACTTCTTAAGCATGTCCTTAATTTTAAGTGTACAGTGTCATATTCAACGAAAAAATGAACGTGTTTTTGTAAAAAACAACTCGCTTGCTACCTAGTTTTACAGTGCAATTAATGAATGAGTGTAAAATCAATTTAGTTAAATGCCACTATTATAAATTGAAATATACTTACTGATTTGGGTGCAGCTCCTATATTGATTACGTACTAGATACACAATTTTATATAGGTAAATAATGACATCACCAACACATTGTTTGGTTTTGCAACCCACTATGTAGTCAAACTCAAAAGCCGGCGTTATTATAATGATGTGCGACGAAGTAAACAAACAAAGAAACTGAGAAGCGCTTGTTCGTTTCGATTGCTTTGTGACACAAAATGGACCCTTATCACCTTCAAAATACAGATCAGTCTTGTCTAATAATCGTAAGATGTTAGGGCAGCGCCATCTAGTATTTAAACATAAACATATTCATTTGCGTCGCGGGCGCCGCGCGTCGCTTTGTGACACAAAATGGACCCTTATCACCTTCAAAATACAGATCAGTCTTGTCTAATAATCGTAAGATGTTAGGGCAGCGCCATCTAGTATTTAAACATAAACATATTCATTTGCGTCGCGGGCGCCGCGCGTCGTAAGCCCCATACCTATTGACCGTACGTGCATCCATTACTGCCACACTATATTGAACTTTATCACATGAGGAATACAGGTCAATTCCGTAAACGTTGTGGTACCGTCCTTGATCCGGAAAATGATTATTTTGAATAATTTTGTCAGTTGTAATGTAAGCATTAATAACAGCAACTTTATTTTTCATGCATGATTTACTTCATTTGATATCTTAATCCTTCAAGCGCCGTGATCTAGACAAAATATATAAAATCATTGTTCCTAGCTACCGGGGTCCCATGCGACGCGCGAAGGCTTAATCATATTATTATAAAGTATTATTAAAATAATGTGTAATTAATAATATTGCGATTCTAAAGTAAATACTCCCTTACATAGACAATTAATAATTTACACAAGACAAAAATTGTTAGAAAGAAAGTTAATAATATTGTATTCGACTGTACTCAATGTAATGTATGTAGAAGTTTACAATCAAATTTAATGGTTTTCTAGGTCAAAAGTCAAGCAAAAATTGGACTGATATTGGGCACTATTTCAAGCACAATTTTTTGAGACGTAAATTGTACCTATAGCTCGTTCGATATTCGCGCACTGAGGTGAGTATGCTGGGCGTAGAACCTACGCCCAGCATACTCACTGAACGAAGCCTATAACTCCGAAGTTATTCGAGCACTGTTTTTTCTTTTTGGGCACCGTTTGGCACTATTTGGGAACTATTTTTTGAAGTATGAATTATGTTTGAAGCGTATACAGATTCTCCGGACGGAGGTGAGTATGCTGGGCGAAACCTTCGTCCAGCATACTCATCGAACTATGGCTATAACTTCGCAAGTACAAGAGCACTATTTTTTTCCTTTGGGCACTATTTAGCACTATTTCAGAACAGTTTTTTGACATTCATGAAATATCAGGATTCCATGGTGAGTATGCTGGACGAAGGGACACATTTTTTTGCGCTTACATTGCAAACGTTGGCTGAACCCTATGAGATCGATCAAAATAATGTACTACAGTATTGTACACCTTAAAAAGGTCTACAAAAAAGTCCGCGATGGTATATCTCTATCTCTTAGGGATAACCCACAATAACCATTTTTTATCCTTTACTTTTTACGAGAAATAATGGCTTATTTACGAAGCGATTTTAAGCAACACAGTATTAATATTTATCCAATTCAGTACCACAAATACATTGTGCATTTAATATAGATCAATATGGCCCTTTACAGTATATATCATTTAAATGAATAATTTAGAAGATATCACAGAATTAAAATTACGCGCGACTGAAAATATCAATTTCAGCGAAACATATGGGGTCGCAGTGTAACAGTTGAACTTTAACAATGTTCATCTTTACTTTAAATGTTCATCTTCATCTTTACTTAACAAATTAATGTTCATCTTTTAAGTTTTGCGTAAAAAGTAATGTATTATTTTAGAAGTTTATTTAAGGTGTATGGTGTAAATCGATGAAGATTAACTTCAATATCTATTTAAGAACGTATTTACCCTAAACACTATTCAATTTAAATGAATATCTTAGGAGTTATCGCTAGAGAGGGAGAGAACCTAGAGAGGGAGAGAACCTCACAGCGTCCCGGCCGCCGCGGGAGACGCCCCGGGCGTCGGGGGCCACCACGTGGCCCCCGGCCACCGTAGGCGCGGGCCTGTGGACGGTGGGCTATGGGCTAGCTCGCCGTCCGTCCGTCTCATGACGACAGGCCGTGTCGACGGCGCGTTCGTGTTCCACGCGCGCCTCAAAGAGAGTCAGCAAAAAGGAAGGGGTCCGCAAGGACCGATGCCTGCCGGGGTTGCGGGACTGTTCGAAAGAGATACCGTGGCCCCGGAACACAAAGGGCGATGAAGGAACATGGATGGGTTTTAGTCAGTAAAAGTCTGACACTCCCTCCCGCTCCGCCCAGAGCGGGAGAAGTCATTTGATGATTTCCCATCCGAAAAAAAAAAAAAGGAGTTATCGCTACTGCTGGGGTCGCGGAACTGTCTAAACAGGGTACCGAGGCCCTGGAACCCAAGGGCAACCGAAAGAACAGGGTGTTAGTCAAGTGTGTTTTAGTCAGTAAGTCTGACAGTCCCTTCCGCTCCACCCAGGGTGGGAGGACTCATCTAATGATTTTACCACCCAAAAAGATATGGTACTATTGGAAAATAATTTTACAGTAAGCGCACTTCTTTTTTTGTTCTAAATTGGTCCCGAGCGAAGCCGGGGCGGGTCGCTAGTGGTTTATAAAAAAATAACCACGAAGGGTATGGCGGGGTCTATTCGCTCGCTTCTAACCTAATCTATCCGTATCGGGGTGCCCCAAGTCGGCCTAGGCAAAACTAGTTTGTCATCAACCACCTCACTAAAATTTTGTGCTCAATTTACTAAATTTGGTGATCAATTGATATTTTAGGTGATAGATGTTAGTGGTCACAAAGTTATTTTTCGTGGACATTATATTTTCGCCCTTATAGATGATTAGATAGTTTTGCAAAGAGGAGTAAGCTTTTTGGATCTAACAGTACCTACTCTTAAATGCAGCCAATAGTTGTTCCAAAACCTGCCAAGTCATATCCTATCCGTTTCTTCACGAAACGGATTCTTTCACCAATTAGCCTTAATTTCCCACTTCTTACATTATAGAAATAAAAGGTATAATGTTTACAGACGAAAAAACCTCAACTACCCAATTAAGTTTACAGTAAACATAATTTAAATCGCATAAACAAGATTTGCGGTGTTTTTTTTTTCTTTTTTGGCAGCACTGAACATTACTGGCCGGACCTAATTGAACTTTCGAGCAGAACTAAGTATCTGTTTCTAGGAACAATTGTTGTCTAATCATTGGAATTACTAGTTCTACGTGTTGCCAATATGTTGGGGGCAATGTTGGTCACACCACACGTTGCTTTGATTGGTCTTTTTTAACGTCTACCGAAGCATTTACAAATGAGAGTCATATGACTGTCCTTCCTAAATGAAATTTTATCTTGGAAAAAATATGGTTACATTAAGTATTTGTACTAGTTCAATGCACACCAAGAATGTGTCCTTATTAAAATGGTCCTGAAAACAACCATTGGGTTCTATTTATTAGCCTCCGTCGTACGGGTTCATAATCATTTTCCTAAGACCGTCGTGATCAGAACGTTTTTCCAAAAAACATTGTGATCTCCGATACTGATACACAAAGTTATCGACTTTGTACACAAAGCTGGACGAGTTTCTAACATTCATTAGCCACCAAATTGACTGTCGAAAACAGATACCTAGTAGCTGACCTGTTGTGAAACAACGTAACTAAGCCAGAGGTGCGGGCGTGGGCGTCATACAAGTGAAGTGATACTACTCACGCCCAACGTAGCGAGGACTGTGCTAAAACAAGACTTTATTATTTTTGTAATGTTATTTACAGCTGTCAAAGAAGCTTAAATAATAAATGTTGAACGGGAATAGAAGAAAACTTGTCATTTTTATGTTGTAGAAGTGTCAACGAGACGTCATTTGTAAAAGCTAAAAAAACGATAATTATGTAAAGGGAATGAGGTTCCAAGTTCAAATTGAAACCAAAACTGGCAGTTTTTAAAAAATGTAGTCCATTTAAACAGGGTGGAAGGGCATGCACAAACGGTTACCTTACCACGTATTCAGTACGCCGCCGCGCCGTTCCAAACCCCTCGACAAAGAAAGATAGAGTTATTGAGTTGTTTCATACATTTTGACCGTGTCACCGTGTGGTTATTGCACTTTTGTAGGAAATAGTTTCTGACAGGGTTCAAAGATTCTGAGTAATAGGTAGTCGTTTTAAGGCCGTTTTCTTTAACTTACTTAGCCTAGTTGTTAGTTAGTATGCCTACGTCTCGTAGTTAACGGTGTTTACAAAGTTGGCTTGAAATTTCTTATCAGCGTCACCTACCTGTCACTTGGTTCTTATAAAGATCAAAGAAAGCTTTTTCTGTGACGTTTTGTTTCTAACCGTCCGTAAGCTAAATGTCAAACAGACAGAGATATCAATCTTCCGTTACCTGTTAGTAAGTTTTTGAAAATGGCCGTTACACTCTAAACCCAGGTGGATCTTTTCTTGCTAGTCGTTAGTAATTTTACCTAAGACAATTGGATTGGATTCACCTAAACAACACCCACGGAGATATGTACTAAGTATACTGCTAATTCTATTGTCACACATCGTACATATACTTCTCAGTGCATTGGTCTATCAAACACATTCACCAATATTAAGGCAGGCGGCAAAATAATACATGTCATTGTCAGTCTAACTAGATAGACTCAACAAAAAATCTAGATCCAGACGCACAGTCTATCATGGAGCCTAGACCGTAATGATGTCATTATCCTAATAGATAGGAATGATCTTAAATTAATTCAATAATTCGGTACTTATAATATCTCTTTTTGTTGGTACTCGGCATTTGGTTAACAAGGCTGTAGGAAGGAATAGAGATGTAGAGTTAAGCAGTTAGCAAAAATTATGACGAGACAAATTCTGTAAGAAGATTACGTCATATTGAGAAATAAAGAGGTGTTATCTTTACACATTCTTTATACACATTTATAGACGACCACCTCTATATGCAAATCCCACTTCCCAGAATCACCACCAACACTGAAACGCCACAGTATTTCAACAATCCCAACACGACATATCAATCGCTCGCACTTGAACAAGGCTCATTGTATTCTGGTTTCTCAAAGCAAAAAGTCCGCCGTCAACCGGACAGGCTGACACATTTACCCGTGCTAAAGGTGAAAGAACTCCGAAAGCTACTATAAACAATATATCAAATGAGACACGCGGTTGAAATGGATGGGGTTTTAATGCACTAGTGCGTGTAGATGGTATTGGTGGTAAAGTTCGCACTTTTGAGTCTGATGAGGCAGGAAGATAGTGGCGGAGGTGCTAATTTTGAGTGTTTAGAGAAACAGTTAGGAGGATATGTTTTTTAAAGACTATAGCCATGAGCTGGGTGAATACGCGACACGTAGGTGTAATGACTAAGAAAAAATAACAGTTGGATTTTTAACTCTATTCGCTGAGCATTGAAAATCCAACAATGCGAAAATATTGAAGTTAGTATTGTAATAGTTTAAGTGAAAATGCTTTATATTTTTACGGAAATTGTCGATGAATGATTCGGTATCTAGAAATACGAACACCTTTGAACTTAAATCATATAAAATGTTTGAACAGGTTGTTAATCAAGATTTTATTTAGTCTGGTTATCGGCTACGTCTTTGTATCTATAAAGGAGCAGTTAACTTTATATCTTAATTGTTACGAAATTAAACCGACTGTATACGTTCAGTAGCAATTGCAAATTTGCAGCCTATTTCAAATTGCACTCTGTTTTTGTATTAAGAATTAGTCTTATCTGGGCACGGTTGGCAATAGACACACCCCTATTACACGGGACTTGAACACAATTAGTGAAATGGTAGTGGACTATACACGTTTAGCGAACCTTTAAGTGAAAACAGTCTTTAAGTTATATTTCGGAACTTCTGCTATTGTAAACCTTATTGGAACTACCGAAGAAACACACCTGAGCACAGTGAGCACATCTAACATTCCACGTTTCCAATCTATTTCACCAAACAATAAATTTTCATCTAACCTTTGCCGCATATAATTGCATACTGAGCTGTCATTACCCCAAAGACCGTCACTTACTGTCCATAAAGGCTGCAGGTCATAATTGGAGGCTTTAAGAGCCCATAATGTTCAATTTGCTAATACTTCATCTGGTGGCCTAGCCTATAGCCTATAGCCTACCTTACGAGCAGGGATGCACGACTCTTGCATTTGTATCGATAGTTTAGTTTAGCGATCTGGATCGCAAATACGATACGATCGTATCGAATGGCTTCGATCTGATTCTCAAATTATCGAAGACGGATTCTCAAATTATCGTTCTAGTCTAGGAAAAAATATTCAGGAATTCTTTTGTAATCCTTTTATGTCTTCCTTATATTTTCTTTTGGCCAATCATGCAATTTAGGATAATGTGTTATACGATCCATTCATTCTAATTCTGGTACTTTTGTATCGATCCAAGCATTTATTGTTTTCACTTGTACCGACCCAAAGTATCGTTGTATCCCGTCTTGTTGTATCGATACTGTAAAGCATCACTACTTAGAAGCCTATAACCTCAGGATCTATAACCTCTTTGACCCAGTTGTGTCACCTCTGACTTGGTCAGTTAGCTCTTGACTTATGATTCTTTTGCTTGGTCGCTTCAAGTATGTATTTGACATAGATAGTAGACTATTGTGAGTGTTAAGAAAATAAGCTTTGATGTGCATTGTGGCTTGTTTAGTAAGGCTTTTTTGATTGAACAATCAAATCATCTTTTAAAGTAATCAAGGTTTGATTGAATATTATTATTAAAAGACCCAGACATAGTTCAAACCTTGACGAAAAAGTGCTCAATAAATACTCGTAGTAAAAGATTTTGATGAAGAAATTGATGTCAGATTTTCATATCCTGTTTCGTACCCTTTAAAACCCGACGAACCCGACAGTAAAGCAAAGACTGAACGATAGTTCCACAACGTTTTAGAACGTTTTTGAAGAGGCCATAATTACGTAACAACTGACAATTTATATTGCTTCCATTCGCAGCAGCTTTGGAGCCAATTCCAATAACATAATGAAAAAGCTTCTACCCCCAAAAGCTGAAGCAAATCAAGTTCTCTTACAGTCCTGTATCTATGTACATATTATACTTTATTGAATATACTCGGACCTCAGAACATTTAACGCGTGCTAAGGTCGGGCAAGCCAGCACGTGTCACGCTATCAGCGGCAAGTGCATCAGACTACAGTTATAATATTATGTTTTGTGTTGTTTGCCGCGGGCCAGCACAAACAAAAAAAAAGACGGGAGTGTCTACGCTTCTTATAGTCAAAACCTGACGTAGACGGTTTTATGGCGTGAAATTGATTAGGAGTTGCAAGTTTTTGTCTATGACAATTCTATAGACGTAAGCTTTTCTTATTAGTAAATTATTTAAGAGTCGGCATTGAAAGACATAAAGACGTCTGTTAGCGACGTTAATGCGGAAAATAATGTTTCCTAATAAGTGTGACAATGTGGCGCTTAGAAAATATCTCTTGTTATAAACGTTTAGAAAGATAAAAGACAGAAAAAAGAAAGATGAAAGAGCAGCTACTTCCGTTAAATACATATGTTCATCTGGTAAAGCTAGAAGTGTAGTGTCAAAAGTTGATTGATGATGATTTTGGGTTACTAGGAGTCCCAAATGACTTGAAACAAGATCCTAGAGAATCATGATAATACAAAAAAGGATAGTTATGAATATTATCCACAATTTTTTCCTCAACGAACGCATAGAGATTGCGATTATTTCCACTCAGCGACTCCATTGTGGTCCACTAACGGCATTTGGGTGACCATTGTCGAAATTAGTCGACTATTGTCGGAATTAGCCGAGTATTGTCGGAATTTCGGCGTCTTATCGCGTTCGATATCGGATCATGACGAATTTTTTACGCTTTGATGTAAACGAGACGGCGTTTTGTGAATTATTTCTGCTTCGTTTAAGAATTAGGTTGTCTTGTGCAGTCTAGCTTGAGATAATGCATTTTAACAAAGAGGTGGTGGTCATGAAAGTTTTTAATAGTCACCGATTATTCAGGTTGACTACCTACCAGTGACCTCTCTGCTCAAGTTACTAGCTACACGATTAATTCATGATTACTCAGCTTCTGAATTCAGAAATTAATATAACGTAGATTCCCATTTTTGTTGATACTTTAGGCCGATTGATAGATTGAAAAGATCCAACAAATCTAAAATCTGCAAGGACGAAACTCTTAGCAGTCTTTTTCATAAAGTTAACAGCCAAAGGTGACTGCGGCTGGTTTCAGCAAGGAACTATGTTTTTATGATCCGCGTGTTACAGCTGAGAACTTTAACTCCTCATAAAGCAACCAACACAATTGATGAAGAAATTCATTAAGCATCAACTAATGAATACCTAAGCAGCTTTTTTTGAAGCTCACTAATTTTGACAATGGGCGTCCGATAACCTTTAATTGAAAGACGCTTGACATAATCGGCTTCTAAATGTTAATCGAGAAACAGGTGTCCATATTTTTGAATATTAATGTGTTGCATAATATTTCAGTAGAGATATTAATATCATTGCAAAATTAGGTAGTCTCTTCTTAATTTGTTTGTTAGTAAGGGTCATTTTCGCCCGTCAAATCTGTTGAAAACTTTACATCTACGTTACTTACATCGTTTACATGCTCATCATTCCCGCTGATGCTGTAATCACCTTCATTGTTGTTTAGAATCTTATCGGCAGCACCATTCATTCTTATATCATTACCATCCTTCATGGTAAAGTCATTCCCGTCAGTGGATACAGAAACTACTTCGTTCAAGTCAGTACTAACGTGCCCGTTTGTTTTGTATTCTATATCGTTACCACATTGCCTCAATTCGAGTCTTATTTTACTCGATTCTTTATCAATTATCATGTTCGATTGCACGATCTTATCGAAATCATAGTTGTCCGCAAAAGTTTTCGTTTTCCTTTTCAGATTATGAGGCGATTCAATTTTGTCAATTACATTGTTGTTATTACCGAATTTTAGGGGATCATCGGTTGCGTTAATTTTCTTGTTGTCTTCGTAATCGATTAGTATTTTCTTCCTTTTCAAGTTGAAGTTCTCGTTGAATATGTCATCGACGGACAGATCTCGGTCGGTCATGTCTGGCAGGTTGATTCCGTTCATTTTAGTCATCGTGGCGAATGTTCCGCGTTTCTAATTGGTCACATTGTGCACAGCGGCTGGGGGTTATCTTGTGCCATTGTCGGTTTAACGCGGCGTAAATCATCGACAGATCATTATCTATCAGCCGAGATGACCGCTATAACCGGCCAGTGTACTAGGACCTCTAATTTCAGTACACCAAGTATACACAAATCGATTTGTTCAAGTTCTATATACGCTGGCGTTATTGTATTGTTACCGCCTCACGTTGGGCAACTATCGTGAACTTTTACACGATTATTGTACCGCCATTACATTTCGTATGAGAATTCTATTTTCTTAGATCGATGATTTTCTTTTGTTCCGCTCTTCTGTATGTGTCTGTCTCTGTCTTACATCAAATAATGTTATTGTTTACTTGCCCCGTTATTATTGATGGTATAGGAAATTGCCTGACCAATATGTGATTACCTCCGGGCAGATTGGTTTACTCAATTCTCTTGCTGTTAATAACTTTATCAATTGGTATCTAACAAAAATCTCTTCACTAAAGAGTCGCACTGTCACTTAATCATAAAAAGTTAATTTATACCAAAAAGTTCGCACACTCAAAGACAACAATAAACTGCAGACACCCAATCAAACAGAAAAAAAAAACAAAACACAATCACTGTCAAAAAATTTAAAAAGTTTCCGAATTCGAAATTCCAAAAGTTTAATTTCGTATGTTGGCGCGTGTTTGGAGCCCACGTGAGCAGTCGGTCGCGGCCCGCGGCTATCACATGTAGTGCCCGCGCGACGTACACCGTTCCGCGATAAAGACGGGGAGTGCCGGTCCCACAGACCACCGTAACTATGCAGATCAAGAAATACATTAACATTTAATAACTGATGATGAATTGGTTGGCGACGAGCGGGCGTAGATTAATCGTGTGCATAATTGAATTGCGTCAATCGGTTTACTAGATTATTTTTAGTTGATACATTTAAATAATTTTGCATAACCATTATCTACGCCTAGGCAGGTATTTGTCATATGCGACGATGATATATAAAGTCCTACCTTGGCTATCTAATACGTTTAGATTGTGTTGTTTTCATAGAAACACGTAACAAATAGGTCTATTGCAATTGCAAGTATTGCAACTTGTGAGCCCTGCTTGACGGATTACTAGAAAACATGTATCATAAACAACCCGAATGGCGCAGCGGTAGTGAGGCTGCCTTACGTTCTTAGGGTCCCGGGTTCGAATCTCGGTAGGAGCAAATGTTTGTGTAATGAGCATGGACATTTATTTCCGAGTTCCGAGATGGATGTTTATATTATGTATAAATAGGTATGTATTTACAAACAAAAAGTATCTATGTAGTATATCACCTATCTGGTGTCCACGACACAAGGCTCGTTGCTTAGTGTGGCAATAGATGGCGCTGTGTGTGTGATGTGTGATGTCCAGCGATATTTATTTCCAGCGATAAACACTGTTCAATAAAAATATTGCATACTTATTAGATGCTGCTATAATACAAAAATGATACATAGAGAGAGAGAGAGAGAGAGAGAGAGAGAGAAAGAGAGAGAGAGTGAGTAAGACAACGATTTCCAATTCCGTATTAAACAAAAACCTGCCGCCCAGCCTGTTGGTAGCCTCCTATGTCTATACGCATCGCTTAATCCAAATACAAACCGCATGGAACTTAGACAAAAAATTATAGAAAAATAAATAAATATCGGTGGACATTACACACAGCGCCATCTAGTGCCACACTAAGCAACGAGGCTTGTGTCGTGGACACCAGGTAGTTGATATACTACATAGATACTTTTTTTAAATGACAATAACATCGTTTTCGATACCCAATCATTATCTGTTTCACCCGATTTTTTAAATAACTTGCATTTTTGCAAGTCATGGAAAATCATGATCGCAATATTAATTTCATCTGTATTCCTTACATATACTGCGCAAAAAGCTCCTTCTCGCTCTTCGGCGAATGTGTATCATTGTTCCTCTCATATCAGGTTTGATTGTGAGGTGATCATGAGTTTGTGTGTGTGTACTACGTAGGTACCTGTGCGTGTGTGTGTGCGTGAAATGATTTGCGTCTACGCGCGTAGATAGTTACGCATTTTTGATGACATGTCAAGGGGAGCTTAGAAAGTTTTTTTTTGAAGTGGCGAATAGTTCTGTAGGTGTAAGTTTTGGGAGTGTTTTCAGTCACTTATTAAGTTATAAGGGATGTGGAAAGTAGTATTATATCGAAAGCCTTTGAAAATGGTTGCATAGGTAAGATTGAAAAACCGACTCGCGCATGAAGCTCCACCATGCCATCGTTGTTCGGGAGCCGCCTTTAATTTTTAATTTATTTTTAATATTTGTTGATAGCAACAGAAATACCTACACATTGTGTGACAATTTCAACTGTCTACGGAGCATGAGATACAGTCAGCTGACAGACAGACAGACGGGCGGAAGGATGAAAGTTGAGGCTTAGTAATAGGCTCCCGTTCGTTACCCTTTGGATACGGAACCCTAAAAAAAGCAAAAGTACTCAGGTACTTAAGTCTCAAACCTGCTTGGTTTGATTTTAAGAAAATAAATCTAAAATTGCAAAAAGGTAGGTACGTTTTTAACAGTCTAAAAATCATATCTAAGTCGTATCGTAAGTAAATAGGTAAGTAGATTTCCTAGATTCTCATCTCATGAGTTTCGGGTGTAAAGCAGAGCTTACAAGTACTGCACTTATGAAACGAACGAACTCTTTAGTTATAGAAACTGTACATGAACACATAGTCACTCCTTAATTGTACCAGTCTCTCATGTTGTAGATTGTACTATCAAGGCGATTTTTCGACGGGTGGCATCCAAGTATTGTTTTATTAATCATTGTTAGTAGGAGAGATATAATCACTACAGCAGTTACTATCGGTTCGTATACTAACGGATTGATTTACTACTTATCAGTTAGGTGTGCTTTCTCTTTGGAGGAAGCTGTAATGCATTAATATTTTTTTCAATTGATTCAAAATCAAAAGTCATTTATTCAAATTAGGCTGATAATCGGCACATTTTGAACGTCAAAGTTTACAAGAGACATGGCAGTCTCCCAAAACGCCCGCCCGCCTATTTAATCTCATAATTAACTGTAATTTTCAGGACTTTCAGAGGAGAGACCGCGTATCGATCGGGGCTTTGGAGGCCTCCCAGCTAGATGGACAGCAAAACCTTGAAAAGGTGGCTGCATCAGACGGAACGCGGAGGGCAGGGCTTTGTGGGCCAGCTTGGGAGAAGTTTTTGTCCAGCATTGGCCTGCAATGGGCTAAGCTGATTGATAGATCGAAGTTTGTATTTGATTAGCAGTCAGCCTACTAAACGAGGTAGTGTTGCTAACTGCCAAGTGCCAACAAACACTAATGTTTTTAACCAAGATAATAATATTAGAGATCTTAGCTTGGTTCACCCTGAAACTAGTTTCGGGTCGGTACGAGCAGGAAATACCCAGAGTTATGTGGTTTGTTAAACTTTTCTTGGGTACAAATACGATATGAACGATGTTGATAAATTACCGAATAATGATAAATGACCCGTATGACCACAGAAACGATGGATGGACTGTGTATGAATGATATAGCAACAAAAGAAGTGTCTGCTGAGATGACCAGTAATAGAGAAGTATGGGAGAAGAAGACATGCTGCGCCGGCCACAAGTGAATTGGGATAAGGGCAGAAGAATGTTGATGAACGATGTTGATACTAGAGAATAAGATATTAACTACTCAGAACAATGAGCAGCTCCCGTACCAGCAGGTCTACTATTTCTTTAATAGATTTATAACTTTATCGCCTAAAGCATTAGATTCAAGGTTGATTGGGAAAATTTGACAGTTTCGGCTAGCTTGATGTGCTGGCGTCTGTACAACTAGCGCTATAGCGATGACAAGCATTTGATGAGCGCTAAACTAGTAATTAAGTATCTCAGACGAGAGCTAATTATCTTCTTGTATTATTTTAGGTGGCTAGTTCGCCGAACATACATCGATAATTGCTTTTCTTTTATACCGAATGCTTTTGTAAGTTATATTGTTCTGTGAGGCTGCTAAAATTGGAGATAGGAGTGCGAATTATGAGATGAATGCTTACAGGCCCGGACTGGGACCCGAAACCGGCCTGGGCATTTGAGAGACGGTCGGCCCTCTACTCTCAAGAAAAATGAAAACTAAATCAAATACAATTTATTTTTATTAAGTACATACTTTTTACTAATTCGGTGGCATCAGGCAGGAAATTAAAATCTTTTAAAAATCCTGAGCCTCTACTACGAGTGTTACTACTATTGTACTATGTATTACTAAAGATAGCCTAGAGTAAATTGAATTAGGTCCTCTACTTGATGGTAGAGGAGGTTATTGAGATGTTTTTTTTTTAATAAAAAAATTAAGTCGATCACCAATCGGCCACACCGGCCCACCGGGCCATCCGGCCCATCGGGCATTTGCCCGATTTGCCCGTATGGCCAGTCCGGGCCTGAATGCTTTTGGGAAATAGCTCGAATAAGATGTTTTATGTTATACTAATGGATTTTAATAGGTAATCACTTTCTAGAGCCCTGACACAGCCAGAAGGCGTCGCGGTAGACGTCGTAGAAGATGGCGGGACGAGCTGGATAAAACCAACGACCATTGGTCTACATTAGCCCTGGATCGAAACAGCTAGAAGTCATGAGTAGGCCTTTGCCCAGCAATGGAATGTCGTAGACCAAGTCTCAGCAATGGTTTAGTAGTAAAAACTTGGTGGTTTCTAAATAACAAAACAATAAATTCACGAAAGGGCAAGAATACGGTCGACCAAGCTATTTGGTTTACATTTTACAATGTAGTTTGCATGTTAAAATGTAAACCAAATAGCTTGGTCGACCGTAGGTACCTATGAGCCTGCTGCTACTGAAAAAATCGTGATGGATAAACCAACCCTAAGAATGTCTTTCACATGTAGTTTCACATGAATGTCGTTCATCGAAAAATCGGCAATCGGCATGTCTCACACACAGTACACACAGCACCTATGCGTAGGTAAATCAATAAAATAATAGGTAATTATCACAAAATTTATCACACTATTAAAACCCACACTCGATGATGACTTATCGCTAATTCATTCCAGACATCACTCTATAAAAATAACAACATAATATTTAAGGAAATAAATCATAAACACAAACTAACGGAACAGTTATAACACCTTCTACCACCCACGTATCGTCGCCCATCTGTACTTCTTTTTAATTCCTTGGGAAATAACAGGGTCAGTTTCAAGTAGCCATGTCTCTTCACGAAAGAAAACCAATTTAACTTGAAATACGGCGAAAAAAGGAACTATGTATTCATTTGTTCTGAATTTGACATTTCGTTGACGTTTAACTTAGCGAGCAGCGCCCCATGGAGAACTGCTAAGATAAACTTGTAAATTCTGGGCATGGATTCTGGGTTAAGCAGTGAGTGGGCGCGTCGCAGAGGTCACAGCACTAGTTCGTCGACATGTCAACGAGACAACACTTCATGTGTCAATGGTCCGAGCGCGAGCACGACCGAGCACGGACAATAAAGCGTTGATTTGAAACTTGTTAATTGCTTTTTATGATTACTGCGTGATGATTATGCAGAATCTACCTAGGTTGGTCTAAAAAAACTTACCGTGTTTGTGGTCGCGTAGTCGAATAATGCACAAAAAAGAATAAAAAAAAAACACCGAAATATGATACAAATGATGAGAAGTCAATGGGAGGCTTTTCAATAATAAAATGTCAGTAAAAATGCAAGATTTATATTTGAAACTAGAAATAACAAAATGAGTTTGGACATCTAGCGGCGAGTAGCGTAACTAAGTGAACAGGTTGTTAGCTACGTATTGAAATAGTTCTACGGTTTTGTAATAGATGGCGCTGTAAATTTTGTTTTCAAATCATGTCTAACAAATACCGAGCCATTAAAATTAAAAAAATATATGTTATTTCTAGCTATGTAAGTGCATTAAACCTCTGTATTTTTATTACACATTTAATGCAGAACTGACCATTTAAAGTAAAGTCAGAGTGGCGCCATCTAGCATCGAATAGCATAAATAAAAAGTTTCAGTTAGTAAACACTTACCCAGGTGGCGTTGCTATCGTTGGACACAGTTTGAAAAGTAGGAACACACCGAAAAGTCATTTTTCGCTAATATCACAAAATTGGTCAGTATTTTTAAACAAATAAACTTCTTCTCACAGCTTACCTAGAACAAAACAAAACACTTACTTAGTGATGCAGATTACAAATTGATACTTAGGTGTTATTCAGCTAAGTGCTGAATATAAATGTTGATGGATGCATCCATTGGATGGAGAAGGAGAGGAAGACCAAAGAAACGATGGATGGATTGTGTGAGAAATGATATTTATTTATTTATTTATTACATTTGGGAAAACAAACAGTAGTATATTAAGCATAAACAATTATGTCTTAAAATAAAACTTAACGAATATACTACCCACAACATTTTCCACAGATTACTATATTATACAATAAAAAACAAGCTGTTAGCAAACGTTACCTGTAACTGTATCAGGGCCAACTTAATGAAAAGAAGTTAAGATAAAATAAAAAGGTAAACAATATTCTTAAATATTCTTAATTCTTCTATAATCAGTTATACCTACATTGTGTATAACTTATGGAGCCAACTGCTGATCCTTTAGAATTTTAATTATACAATTTTTAAATATAAATTTGCTCAGGAATAATATCTCTATTGCACCAAAACGCGTATTGTATGTGTCGACTAAGCGGTAAAGCGGTGAGCGCACACCAGCATTGGATCTACAAAAGCTGGTAGCGAACAGTCGCCTGGTGCGGACCTCCCGTCCATGCACTGTTCGAGGAACCAGGTAACACAAACCAGCCACCAAGTCAGGGCAATCAAACTTGTTTCGGCATACACTGAATAACGTCATTATATCAAGCAGGACGCGTCTTGACTGTAATGTAAGCAGGTCATATTCTTTGAGAAGCGATTGGTATGACGTTTTTTTCCGAAAACATCTAAACTGCATGGCACGAAGGTACTTACGTTGGACTAATTCTATAATTTCAATATATTTTGCATAGTAAGGATTCCAGATCGGTACTGCGTACTCTTATTGCGGCCTTATTATGGACTTATACAGGTGCAAGAAGGTAGAGGGACGATGGAAATCTCTAGATGCTCTCATTACAAAACCAAACATCTGATACGCCTTATTGACAATGTTTTCTACATGAATATCAAGATGAATTTTCGAGTCCCGCTGCACACCAAGATCACGAAGATCGCTAACCTTATTGATGACACTATTAGCAAGTCGATAATTATACTGCACGATATTTTTCTTTTTAGTAAACGTTATACTAAGGCACTTAAACAAACTAAGGTACAGTTTATTATAAGAGCAATAGTCTGAAAAACGATCAAGATCGCGTTGGAATTCAACGCAGTCTTGTTCATTTGAAATTTGTTTAAAAACTTTTAAATCATCAGCATATATTTTGAATTTGAATGAAAGCAATATTTTATGTCATTTAAAAACAGTATAAATAATAAAGGGCCTAGAATTGAGCCTTGAGGGACTCCTGATGTAACATGAATACAGCTAGACTCGAAGCCATTGATCACAACCTTTTGGGTCCTATTGGTTATATAAGAGACAAACCACTGTACGCGATTTTATTAAGCAGCAATCTATGATCCACTTTATCGAATGCCTTTTGAAAATCAGTGTATACCGCGTCCGTTTGTTGTCTGTTAACAATATTTTCAAACAGTTGTGTTGTGAATATTAGGAGATTACTTATGCAAGACCTATCTTTGACGAAGCCATGTTGCTCCTTTATTAGAACATGACGAATAATTGGATAAATCTCAGCATGAACAATCCTTTCAAACAGTTATGAAAGACAAAGGAGTAAATGATAGCGTGACGGTTGACAGAGGAGAATGGAAGAAAAAAACGTGTTGCGCCGACCCTAAGTAACATGAGATAAGGGCAGGAAGATGATGAGTGTTATTTCTTTAAGTACCCTTCTATTTGCAAAAAAAAACAATAGATTTATTTTCTATAGAGATCTTATGTACATCAACAAAGGTATCCTACCTAAGTCCTGAAAAGTACTTGGCTCTTGTGATACAGGAACTCCTAGTACAAGAGCCAGGGCCGTACTAATGTTTCTGAATAATCACTCTTCAATCATTCTTATCTTACGGTACATACGGTAAACTTAAATGCAAAAGTAACTACTCTGTTAATAAAATACAAAAGAATCTGCAATAACTAGAAGACAAACCATCCCGAATAAGGTAAACGTTTTAAAAAGGCTCTATTGATTTATAGATAACTGACTTATGACGGGATAATTGTAGCCAATCATCATCGCGCGTCGATCAACGTTACTGGAGCGATCATAATTTAGATTGGTATATGATTGGTAGGTATAATTTTATAGCGATTTAGGCGTAGGGGTACAAAAGATGTTACGTGTTCTGTCTAGCGATTTAGAGACGTCAAGAAACTGGTCTAGTGTTTGAATTCCGAAGGAGTTTTTGTAAGGTTTTCGGTTTTTTAAACTTAAAAAATATTATGGGATAGTTTTTTTTTATATTGTTGCTAGCTGCTTTTCTTACTTTAAAAATATATAATAGTGGACATAAGAAGTGATCATAAAATACATAGCACAAAAATGGTTTAGCATTATCCATTATTTACTTACCTACCCACGTTTTGTCGACCAACAATTCAAGCGTTAAAGTTGTGCCATTTCAAGGCATCATAAAGAACAAGCACATCCGGTCCATAATCAACTAAATAAAAATTCATTTTATTCTTTACACCTAAAATTAAATAGTCGACATCTTAAAAATAATAGCCCACAGTTAATATTGACAGGTAATTTTAAGTTGTACGCAATCATTAAGCACAGATTTGAAGTGAAGATTTCTAGGCAGAGTGCGGCCGGCCCGTGCCATGCCCGCGGCGGTGCGGTCAGCTCCAGCATTTTTTAAAACAGCCAAAAAAAACAACATAAAAAGTTGCCAGATTCAAAATCCTACTCTATATTAAAGCGGTTAGGTCGACTATTCGATAACAAAGGTCGCTTTTTTCAAGTAACCTTTTTTGTGCGTACCAGAGATCAAGAATTTTATGCCTCATTGTAGCGCGCACTAAGTTATCATTATGTTAGTATTTTTTGCGTGTTTCGGAAAGATTAATTAGTGTATTTGCGGAATGTAGCTCAACGTTTTGTTGAATAGATTTATTTGTGCTTTTTAAATAATGCATTTTTAAATGGTACAATAATAAAATTGTGTCTACGCAGCGTGCTAACTATTGTTTAACTATAAAGTTTCTACTGTCGACATTGTGTTCCGAATTTCTTGTTGGGCTGAAACAATTGGGCACTGATGAAAAGGCTGTGTTTGTTAGTAACGAAGCAACATGGACGCCTATATAATGCTATTGTTAGGTACCTTATTTAGTGAATAGTAGTTCAAAGTTCTAAATTCTGACTAGAGAGTTCCTTTTGAAGGACAAGGTAAGTACCTATGACTTGAAGAATCTGGAACGCCGAACGGTGCTCAACTGTACCTACAACTTGAGTTGGAAATGTCAAACAGCAAGAGCTAACGGGAAATCGCACCAGGCCCCTGATTCACAACGCTTCGATTCGATTTTCGATTCGGAAAGTCGTATGTCCATCTCGCTCGATTTCATAATGTCAAAAAAAGATAGACATACGACTTTCCGAATCGAAAATCGAATCGAAGAGTTGTGAATAAGGGGCCTGTTCTTGAAGGAATGGCTTGGACAAACGGTCATATTGTGATACCCACAAACTTGAAATTGGTACCGTCCATTCATATCGAAGAGACCTGATTGTAACTTTTTTCCCTAGGCTGCTCTGCCCCACTCCTGCCCGCGTAGCATGACCACCGTAGAGACGAAAGAAAACCGACAAATCCTTTGTTTATCTGTCATTTTGTCGATTCAATGACAGATGAACAAATTGTCGATTCTTTTTCGTTTCTACGGTGGTCATGCCACGCGGGCTAGGCAAAGACTCTTTCCACTTCTTGTAAAGCCGCGCGTCATTCCGGTTCTGATAGAACCACCTGTCACAGTTACTAGTGGAATATTTGTAAGGCTCCATAAAATAACAGGTACCTATTTATTTTATTCCAAAGATAAGTTAAGTTTCTAGGAGGCATCAGAAAACATGTCATAGATTAAAATGTGATCCCATTTCTCAGTAACAACACTGACAAGTGACAACCAGATATTATTAGATGCTCATCCACAGGTGCTGTCTACCAAGCAGAAAACTTCGTAATCTAAAGAACAATAGCACGTAAAAGTACTAAACTCAGTTTTATTTGTGTTTCTCGAAACTTTCAGTTTTGAATGAAGGATCATTTATTTTGGTAATTCTGCTCTTCTTTGTAATTTAAGTGCGTTTTAGATTGTTTCTTAAAAGTTATTCGAAATAAAGTAACAAAAATTGCAAAATTATTTTGTTGCTAATTGTCTAGAAGAGTTTTTCAAAACTGAATGAAGCAATTGAAATAAATACTTCGGATTGTGAATGAAAGATTGATACCTAATTTTGAGCTGCTAGATTTCAAGCACAAGCATCTAAAAATATTCGATGTTAAATAGAATAATTATCATAGGTATCATTATTATTTAAAACTAATATTTACTTTTAAAATAAATTAACATTTATTTGTGTTCTAAATTAAAAATACAAAAAAATACTTTTTTATATTAGGCTTTTTAGCGGCTTCATACCTTTGCTTCTCCTTCAACCTGACGAAAGCAATGTGCGGAAAAAAAAAGTAAATGAAAATCATAGTTTCATTCATTTTTTTTTATTTTTCAAAAGTGTATTGAAAAACGTCGTTTGATACATTTGTAATTGCAGTTCTCGGCTCAATAAAACCCTCGCCTACGGCTCGTGTGTTAATTCCGCCCGAATGCAATAACCAACTTTCTCTACTTGTACCAAAATGTACTATTATTCGGGTACAGACTCTGTACCTGCCGAAGTATCTAGATTTCTTAGTAAGTAGGATACAACTTGATGCAAGTGTGAATACGAGGCCTTCTGAGGGCAATGGTTGATAATGACGCATTTCCTACAGATAATTTGTTGTAGGTGCTCATGATAGCTATTAAAGTATTAACATTTTTACTTTCGAAACTTTCAATACAGTAGTAGGTAGTCAGTAACGGAGACAAACAAAAACAAATTAATTTCATCAATTCCTCCCTTTACAAATGAATTTGGACTTAATTGCTTTCCTTTACAGATTAAATTACATTCCTCCCATGTAAGAACGTAAAACGGAAGTCCAAATTATAAAATAACTGAAATTAAAACGACTTATATCGCTGAAATTATTTTGTGTAAAATACATTCTGTTTTAATCGAGATAGTGTTCAAAATTGTTTATTACTTTCTGAAGCGTATTTGGGAATGGTAGCGCTGTTCTTTTCAACATTCCATCTGTTCTCTTTTTAAATTCTGCTGTTTTTAAATTGCTAGAGTTTTGTTTTTGTTGCTCAAGTCGTGTCATGTCAGTAGATGAAATTCTTTGGTTCGAAAAATTATAACCTTTGGAATTAAAAATAACATTTTTTATTTATGCTTATGTATAGGTACCTTCTGCATGAGAATGAATGGTGACAGGAACTTAATTATTAATAAATACATAAATATAAATACAATAGTATGGTATTTTTTTTTTACTCAATTTCTTTGTTTGCAGAATCGTGGAGGTTAAAAGATAACATGAAAGCATAGGTTTCTCTTAATTTTCTGAATGTTGTAGTTTGGAATGTATTAATCAGGCTATTTGGAACAGGCCAAGAACCCACTTATTTCAAGATAATGTTGTAGTTCTTTCTAATAGCGAGTTGACATTTCCGCCCGTATCTAAAATCTCACTATGACTCACTTTAGATGTTATAGCGATTTATTCCTGACAACGAATTTGTTATTTTTTACAATCGTCACTCGAAAAAGGGCATTTTATTCATCGATAACAGTGAATAAAACTCTCGTTTACTCACTGAGTGAATAAAAACATTTTGGTTTTGGAACAATAAAACGTGCCGACAAGAATATAACACTGAATTTCGAAAATTGCTTTGAGAGATTTTTTTGATTGATTGGCTTTACGTACTTTCCGACGCACGAAGGAAACTCGGTATGTAAAGAATGAGTGGTCACCCATCCACAGACTGACCATGGTAAGCGTGGCTTAACCTTGGAGATCGACCCGATTGGCTGTTATTATTAACTCTCTATTTTCTCGCAATCAATGGTAAAAAGTAGAGTACACAACTCGTGAAAAAAACATCATCTCGGTCCTTGGATCCCTCGTTCTCCTCAGGATTCTACTCTAGAATTCCTTGCTACGCTCGGGATTCTACTCTAGAATCCTTCGCTGCTCTCGGGATCTAACTTAGTCCCTCGAATTAAATTTTCTATTTTTTCACTTGTTGTTTAATCTACAACTATGTATTGTTAATACACTTCCTTTTAAAAATCATTAATTTGACTGCACCCAACACACAGCCAGTCATAACCACAAATAATCCCAAAACAGATTAACAAATTCCACGTTCGAATATCGAAAGAGGTTGATTCAAAAAGTTTATATTCCGTCCGGTTGTCGCGCGGCGGCTGCGGGGCGTGGCTCTATGATCGATGCCCTGCACTCACACTGTCCTGCCAGTACGCGAGATTGATTTGAAAATAGAACTGACTGACAGGTTGTTGGGTTAGGAGGAAAGGAACTGATTTCTTGTTATTTTACTGTGAAAGGAGTGTTAATAGTTGAAGTCACTTCCTTTGTTTAGGCTAGCAATATAGATAGGTTCCTTGGTAAAGAAACTGTTACCTCCTATTACTTACAAAATAATGTATCAAATAAGTAATAGATCAGTGCCTATTGAAAATAGTAAAAAGTAAAAAAATATCATAGTAAGATGAAATCAATTGGAAAAGGAAGAGAATAGTTTACGAGCGATCTGAGGTCGGGAAGTGGGAGGGGTAATGGTAAAAAACGGTTTATCCCGATTTCCGGCAAAAGTACAAGTACAAGTAATAAAAAGATCTACAACTTTTGGATATTTACACTTTTCACATAACCTCAAAATTTATGTGAAAAATTCAAATAACAAAGTTTTTGTTTTTTATTTTTATCTTTTACATTTTTTTTATTTTTTACTGTAATTTTATTTAAATATTTTTTACATAATCTCGAAAAAGCATTTAACTGTTTTTTAGGACTTGTACTTTTGCCGAAAATCGAGATAAACCGTTTTTTACCCTCAAACCCCCTCCCCCCCACTTCCCGACCTCAGATCGCCCGTAAATTATTTTTCCTTTCATTTTTGTTATATTCTCTTTCTTTTCCAATGGGTTTCATCTTACTATGATTTTTTTTTGTTTCAAAAATTATTGGCACTGGTCTATTAGCTAACAAGAGAACTTGACCGCTTGATGCACCTTCTAGATTATATTTTTTTTTGCTAAAGTAGAAGGACTTATTTCTCCATTCCAATCTGGTTTCCATACTGGTCACAGTATAGTTACTGCACTCTTGAAGGTTACAGACGATATCCGCTGGGATAAGGACAATAAATCTCTGACTGTTTTAGTGTTACTTGACTTTAGTTGCGCGTTCAACTCAGTGGATTTCGACATCCTTCTTGGGATCCTTCAATCTTTTAACTTCTCTGCCTCTACGATAGCCTGGTTTGACTCGTATCTTCGGGGTCACTCTCAGTGTGTCCGCCAAGAAGAGATCTGCTCTGACTGGTGTCATTTTACTGTTGGTGTTCCTCAGGGTGGCGTTCTCTCTCATCTTCTTTTCTCTATATTTATTAACACTGTTACCAAGGTTATCATTATCACCTACAGCTTCCACCTCTATGCAGACGATTTGCAGCTGTATATACATTTCTTGCTGGCTGATGAGGAAACGGCAATCAATGCCATCCCAACTAGCAATATCAATACTTATACCACTCTCAAGACTACTTTTATTATTACTTATAAATTGTTTATAATACGCTACAAGCCTGGATTTGGGCGCAGTTATAGGAGCGTTTATTTCTATAACTATCTTATAATCAACTTATTAAATGTTACTGAGACCTATAATATACTTGACGAATCGCAATAGCTTCTATGACACTACACAATTACAAGCACAAACGCTCTTGTTAGTATCTGACATAAGTATCTTACTAAAGCAATCTTGTTTATAATGCACTAGTAACGTACTTAGTAAGTAAGTTATAAGTATTATTTTTTTGTTTAGGTTGTTTTGTGGTAAATACTTAATTTAATTAATTATAAACATAAGTTTCTATTACTATCATTTTGTATAATTGTAGTAAATTAATTATAAAATATATATCGTAAATATAGTGTACCTATGAACTCGTGGGGCAGTCATTTTTACTGTAAATATGTACAACAATTTAGTTAGTTTTTACAAACCCCTGCATAATAGCACATTAGTATATTGTTGTAAATATAATGTTTCATCAATTCTTATGAATATTCGCCATAATTTAAAAATTGCTCTTCATTAAGTACTTTGTAGAACTTTATAAGTAAATTAGTACTTGTAGCAAGTAAGTAAGTACTTTATAGGTAAATTAGTACTTGTAGCAGTTTCAGTCCAGATAACTCACCCCCATTTTAAATCAAATTAGGGTTTTCTTGGAATATGACTGCTTAATATTTGATTTTACTTTTTTTAGGATTTAATTAACAAGATAGTTGTATTTCTTTTAAGTGGGGTAACATTACTTAATCTTTTGTTAAAAATAGTAGATAGTTCGTTCAGGGATAGGTGAGGTATATTAAATTTTATAGCTCAACTTTGCATATATTTAAGCAATTCAAGATTTTTTTCATAGTCAGTTGTTACTTCGATATGTAAATCGTATTCTTGTTCCCAATTTTTAACTTCTTCACTTTCTGAGTGGAAGGTTAGGGGTGAAAAAATATTTTTGGTCGCGGAACCCTCATTTACTTCACCTGGGTTCGCACTTGACGCGCTTGATTTCCTTCCTGATCTTGTAGGTTTTGTAATAAAGTTATTGATGTAGTAGCTTTTAAGCTTTTTGATCATGAAGCGCTCTTATCAAGTACTATTAGATTTAGAAGAGTCTTGAGCAAAACTATAACGGCGCAAACCTACAGTGATCTCAGCTTAGTATGTTATAATATCTTATATTCACTCACAAAATGCTACAATAGGATCAACATGTTATTCTGGATTATTTAGTTTTACTGAAGACAATTATAAGAGACTTACTAGTAAAAGTGTCTTTTACATGTTTTATAGGTAAGTCTTGTAGCTAACTATAAGCCCTAGATATGAAATGCGCTTGAGTATGATAAGGCTTGGAAAATTTATTATAAGTTAAATAGTCTAATGCCTTTATAAGATCGTTATTAGTAATCATAGACTTAATAAAGTCTTTTTTATAGAATTACTTTGCTAGTTGGGATGAATCATGACCTGGAAAGCATCTATCAATGGGCTAAGTCGTTCGGCTTATAAATTAACCATGCTAAGTCGCAGGCCATGCTCATAGGCAGCAGATACTACTGCATTGCACTTGACTTATCATCTTTGACTCCATTGTCTCTGGGCTGCACGACCATTGCGTATACTGAAACAGCCAAGGACCTTGGTGTCTTAATTGACAGCAATCTTTCTTGGCGAGCTCAAGTGAATGAGGTTGGTCGTAAGGTTAACTTTTCTGTTCACTCGCTCAAATCCTTACAGAGCTTCTTGGTATTCAAAACCAAAGTTTATTTAGCTCAAACTCTGATTCAGCCGATCATTGATTACGCTGATGCCTGCTATTTTAATGCCACCGAGGAGCTGTTAAATAAGCTTGAGCGCTTACAAAACCTCTGCATGCGTTTTGTGTATGGTCTGAGCTCTGAGGAAATACGACCGTTTCTCACTTCCGCAAGGAACTCAAGTGGCTCCCTATCCGTATTCGCAGGAACACTCGGATATTATGTCTCCTTTACAACATCCTTTAGAACCCTGCATATCCCAGCTACCTGCGCGGTCGTTTTTCCTTTACCCGTTCATCTGATGCCAACTCAGGCATCATCTTAATTTCCCATCCCATAAAACCGAACTGAGTCTGATTCCTACTCCTCAGTTCACGCAGTACGTTTGTGGAACTCACTTCCGCCTAACATTCGAGATTCTTAAACTTTATTTCTTCTTCTTTTTCCTTTAAAAAACAAGTCAAAGAGCATTACCTCTCTTCTATACAATAATATTCTTCATATATATGTATGTATATTATAGGTAAATATTTACAATAGTAGTTTATTTTATTTTAATATATATGAGTATGTATTTGTATGTACTATATGTTTATTATTATAGTTATAGTTTTGTTTTAATTTAAATTTTCTTGTCTGACTTTTCTACACATTGTGTCTACATTAAACTTTCCTCACGCAGGTCTGCTGAAAGAAATTTCTTAAGAAATAAACAGTACCTTTGTGCTCCTCTATGTAAATATATTGTCCTGTAAAGTATTTTGTGTGTACATAGATAAATAAATAAGAAGCAGACGATCAATAAATTCAGTTCTTATTTCTTTTCCTTCTGTCAGATTTTCACCGTGTGCTATTTATTTCTTACTTTTTTTTCGGTCCAACCAGTCGTTCTGTAAGGAGGTTCGGTGTAGCAAGTTGCTAATGAAGGAAGCTGCGGTGTTGCATTTGTTTTGGTTTTGTCTGACGTTGAGTTATGAGCTCCGAAACAATTATGTTCCGTGTCAGTGTCCTTTGTTAACAACAGAAGGTGGGTAGATGCGGTTTGTTCTGCTACAGGAAAATAGAGATTATATGATGAGTGGGTATTTTTGGCTGTAGTTCGTGCACCTAATAGATACATTCCGCAGAAGGAAAGGTTTGTTTCAAAGTTTTACCCAAATCAGACTGACTATAGAGTTTTTCGGATTATATTAAAACTACGAATAAGTACCTCCTAGCCTATAGGAGGTACCTATTCGCTTGAAGGATTTCACCTGCATTTTCCAATAAATTGCATCGCAAAGAGAAATTCCGTAATTTTTGAGAATGTAGCCCAAAACCAATCCGTGCGCCTCATAGCAAAAAAAAAACGAAAAAATTCAAATCCGAATTCGAAAATTCAAAAACTCTTGCGATGTTCACGCAAGAGTTTTTGAACTTCGTAACTCGAAACTCGTTCGTTAACCTTCAATTACGCGTTACGCGGGGTTCGTGTAAAGTAATAAAATCGGAGGCACTAGCACAAACGCGCGGTGTAAACGTACTGTAGTAAATAGGTACGAAGACTTTTGAATCTAAAATACCTACCATTACACCACATCATTTTTTTTTTTCGAAAAACACAATTAAGTAGTATAATTAAAACAGAATGAATTCTCAAAATTAATTAGGTAGTATTGTAATTGAAACGAGTATTTTCAAGTTTAAAAACGCTGGTATTTACATTACCTACGTTTACACCGTGTACGTGCTAGATCCTCGCGGAATTTTAATTTTAAGTATTTACTCATATCTATGCGAGATAGGTACTAATTTTGTTGGTCGTAAATAAAATAACCAAAATCTTATACATTTGTATGTTTTATTTAAAAATCTTTTGGATTTTCGTTACGTTTACACCGCGCACTTGTGTTAGTGCTTCGGTCGTGACTCGAGCACGCGTTCGGGTTCAGCCGCGTAACACGGTAATGACTTTTTTTGTACTGGCAATGATTTTATGGGTAGGCGTTTCCTATATCGTGGAATATTGGAGCGGTTAATTGGTATTCTTAGACGGTTTAGATTGAGGTCGTTTCGGTGATTAATGTTTTTCTTGGAAGGGTAGAAATAGTTTTGTCTTGGTTGATGAGGGTGGTGAAATCAATCATGTCTATAGTCTATGGTACGACACTGCTACTCAGAGTTTGAAAGCAGTCTAAATATAAAATAGGCTTTATTTGTGGCATAAACTGTACTGACTGTAGATTGTAGCTGTAATAGGCTTGTCAACTGAAAAAATCTAATTAGTCCGTCAGTTAGATTATCATAAAATATTTCAACCGTATTTTTTCTTTTGTTACGTAAACCAAAATTGACGAAGATATGACGCTTTTAAAATTCTCAATACGTCACGCCGTGGTATAATTTTAAGTGCGTTTTGACGTCACGAGCCCCCACTCCCGAGTTTTGATGCGTTTTATCTTTGTCAATATTCATTGATTTACGAAAACAAAAAAATACATGTCCATTATTTTCCAATACTCTGACGGATGAAATAGATTTGCAATTTATTGATGGTGGAAACTAGCCTATCCTCCAGATAACTTCTCATGAAAAAACATCATTGGATAAAACAGTAAAAAATATTATTACTTATGTACTTATTTGTTCTATTTTACTTTACCTCACTAAACGAGAGAATTCTACAATGCCAAGTTACGACCTACAAGCAAGCACTAAGCTCAGTTATGGCTTTTAAATTGGGTAATGATTTTAAAACGATAAGTGGGTTTTTACTTCAGTAATAATAATTTGAAATTCAATTACTCTATGGTAGGTATTCCGTGATTGTTTATTTTTATTGCAGTTTTATGGCTGCTCTTGAGTGGTGCCATAATACTGGGTCAGACTTGGTCCTTCACCTTTCACATCCAGTCTACCTAGCTAGGTTAGGGTGGACATTCTGTCTGGGCGTTGTCTTGACATGTCCGGTCTCTGGGTACCTCGTCCGGCCTAGTCATTTGTCTGCACTATTTCTTTTACAAAAAAAAAAGAGAAAAATGAAAACTGAAAAACAAAAATAAAGTTGAAAAAAGTTAAGTAAGTGAAGCAAATGTCCGGCTTTTTGTCAGAAATTTAGAACAAATAAAGTATTTACCCCAAGCCAGGCTTGTACCTACTATCTATGGCCAGGCTATCGTTTCGAAATTCTGGTCATAGCTTTATTTTTCGTGGAAACGAGACAGGACGGCCCGAGGGCAGTTTTGTCGTTGGTATTCAGAATATTATGCAACAATCTAATCAAAATTACTAAATGCTACTTTGACGAACTATTAAAAAAGAAACGACGTAACCATTTTTACGCGTTATCGAAAAATGGTAGCTGTAATAAAGTAATAAAATTAATAGCTTGACCTCAGGTCGTGACCACTGACCGGTTGCAGCCTTCCCGCGTAATACCGGGAATGATTATTTTTTAACTGGCAACACTGCTCACGACCTGGTTAACGATTTTAAAAAGAAGGCGTGTTTTCTTTATTGAGGCAAAGAAATAGATTGTTAGCAAATCTAATAGAATTATTAATTAGATGAAGTAGCTTATGAAAAGTTAATCAACCTTTTTTGTGGCTTTTAAAAAAATAAATGAGTTTTGACAGATAAGTGGGCGTTTTCGCAGTAACCTGTCACTGTTATTATTTTGTTGTAATAATCTTCAAAACTTTAAAAATCTAATAAAAGAGACAAAAAGTACACGTGAGACGGAGATACACATAGTCTATTATTACAATAATTGATGGTTGTAAATCCGAAGATGTCATGTCTTAAAAACTTAAAAAGATAATGTTGATCACTTGAACTTAAACGATTAGTGTGAAAAAAAATTAATGCGTACTAAAGTATTACCTACCGAGTGGCTGGGTTGTTGAGGTCAGATAGGCAGTAGCTCCATGTAGAAACACTACATAAGTGGTTGGACAAAGGACAGATGTAAGATGATGATTCAGAGTTTCGCGGGTAAGACCTGGTGAGACTAAAGGGTGTAAAAAACCTCTTAACGAAGCCGATAGGCACTTGTTCTCCCCGTCATCGCGCTCTTTTTTCTTGTTCTACAGCATACCTGGGAACCTTCTAGTTACCGAGATATTGTGGGTCAAACTTTCAACTTTGCAACAAGTTTTTTTTATAAATACAAGTTTTATTGTAAGATTTTTATTTTAAACACCTCTACGATTCCCGTACTATTAAATCCATCCATCAGCACAATGTTTTCAGTGCGTAACATCGAGTTGAACCACAAAATAATATATGATTTTTCACCCTCAAAAAAAAAGTCGTTTCCCAGCAATAATTTTTGCGTAAAGTTACTTAGTTTGGTGAGTACAAAATGCATGGTTGACGACTTCGCAATGAGGTTGTTTACACCCCGTATACCTGCTCAGTGGTTGTAAGAAGGCTGCTAATTATGATAAAGCTTTATAAATTTCTGCATTTTTTAACTCTCTTTTCTATTTTGTGCTATTTAAATGGTTTGTTATAGAGAACACGTGCATATAGTCAAACATATACCTACTAGTAATGATTTATATTGGTAGTAGTTACATAAAACTATAAAAACATTATATTTACTGCGTATCAAAGCATGTTGTAGCTTGTAGCCCTAAGCTTGACACCGATTACTTCAAGGTTTACGCATTATTTATTTTAATTACTAGGTACATAGCGAATACAGACGATTTTAGCTAATTTATTGAGTACTTATGTAACATGTGTCTGGTCTGCAGGTAAATGTCAAGTGCAAACGATACAATTTGACAGCTATAACGTAGTGATTAGGTACCTGTCAAACTGACAGAGGGATACGACTAACTTAAGATGACGACCAGACAGGTCATCTTAGTTAGTCGTATCCCTCTGATTTTGGTCATATCGACCTGTCATCTCATAACCAGAGATAAAATAGTAACTCGCAGTGCATTGAGCTATTACTACTACGTGTAAAGAAGACAGCGCAAACAAAATAAAAAAAGAACAAAAGAAAGCAGTAAAATGAGGTTTTATTCAACCCGAATCAACAGCGTTCCTTAGAACGTTAAAGGTATTATTTGTGACTACGTGATAGCCAGCACAGTGGTCCGGACTTTAGTGTAGTACAATTATGTTCACTTTTTAATAATCAGTTACAAATGCATTGTTTCAAGTTTTACCATCGAAAGTAGCGCTGTGACACGGTAATATTATAATACAGTAGTGTAACTCGGCCGCATGATAGAAATAAATGCCTACAGCCGCGCGGTACGTAAACATGCGTTAGGGCTGCCCGTCTCCAGCATTTTAATTACATTTGCCTACTTTCTGTTTCTATTTAGTTTTGTGATTGTAAATATCCTTTTTATAGGAAGTGTTCAATAAAAATGCGTGTTGTTTTTTGATTGGTAGATTTAATTAAAAAAACGTGTTACTCTATTCGCTTTATTTATTAATCCAAACACCTTTTTTTTCGTGATATAAAAGGAAATACTTATCCATTAAAAAGACACACATTATATACCTACCTACTAGTAAGTAAAATGATTTTATAGTCTTACCTTTCAGAGTTTCCAGGTAATTAAAAAAAACTTATGTCTGGATGCGTTATTGACGAATTCATACAACCAAAAACAGCACAATATTTCCTACTCGTCATATTAACTGATTTTTAGAAAAAAAATCGCGCGGTTACTGTTAAAAAAACAACACACCGTGCGTCAGTTCGACACTGCGGTACAGCCGTGACTGTCTGCGCCCCGGGCGCACCCCGAGATCGAGGCGCGTAGGTATAGCTCGCGTTTCGTCCGTTTGTATGAAGTTGAAGTACTGTATTATAATATTACCGTGGCTGTGATGTCCCTTTTTATTACGTTATATCCATACTATTTTCTTTTTTGAAGAAAATCAAAAAGCTGATGATTCATCAGATTTTTTTTTCTATCTAAGTACCTATTAAGCGTTTTCCTGTCTTCTTTGAAACCCTGTTTTCATAGGACCACAGCGTGTCCGAAATAACTTCCTGGTAATTCATAAAAAGGATCTTGAAAACTTTTTTTTTTAAGTAAATTCAATTATAAGTTCAGTTAAAATTTTAACCATCGCTTTGTTCCTCTATTCCTTCTTTAGCTACGATGATAGTAGAAATTACACTTAAATCCAAATTAATTTTGATAATAAGTAGATAATACTCATAATTGACAAGGCTTTCGACCTCTATCTGCCATTACCTCGTTAGTATGCAAAATATCGGGTTATTTTAGGATGACATAACTTTTTCGACAGCGGCCATTACACGCCCCCAGAATATTTAGAAAGCCAATAGCAATTTTATTTATCTTTACAGTATGCAAATTGTTAGGTAAGTAAGTATTATGTATACTTTATTATTTCAAATCTTTTGATATCCAAGACAATTTTCAATCAAGAGTTCATTTATGTATACCTAAAATAAACGGCTACCACTTTTTACTTGACAAATTTACTTATTTCAAAATACACAGACTAAAGGTCATTTCCAGCCAGCAATAACCAAATATTTCTCCTGCGTGCTCACACGCAATGGATCCACATTCAAAAAAAGAATCGGTTCGAAATGTGAAACATTTAAATTGCACGTTATTGCTACTGTGCACGCGGCGGCCATCGCCCAAATATCCCAACGTTGTAATTATGAACACCGATTTACTCATCCCGATCCGATGTTGCCGCAAATAAAAATCCTTACAGACTAATTCGTGGGAGTCAACCCTTGCTTAGCGTGAGAAAGAAACAAAGGGATTACTGGAAAGTAGAAACGAAAAAATACCGCAAAATTATACCAAAACCATTCACATAATTGATTCCGATTTCTAAATGAATTATTATCTCAATAACGCCATTAAAAGTGCCGATTCCTAAATTAAAATGAGATAATTCGAGCGCGCAACGGATGCGCTTGCTCCCCGCTGTGCGAGGTCGCGCTTCAAAAAAGAACGCCGTCAACCGAACTGTCAGTACACGAGACGAAGAATGAGAAATGTTGCCAGTTTTAAAAAAAGCCATAGAATATTCATTCATAAAACCCAAACCATTCACGTTTAGAAATTAGTTTATTTTAATTACCCGGTGAGTGTATTGTTGTATTAATTATTCTTGCGTCTTGGTCGTATCCTCGGCCGAGTTGGACAATATATTTTATTGTCTTTATGTACGGTTGTGATTTATACGTCTAGTTAGTAAGTTATTCGAATTTTAATTTAGACGAGTTTTAATGGGGTACGCTTGAATGGATTCTAATTAGAGGAAAACAACTGAATGGCATCGCATGAATAATGTCGGGTATAAATTCCGGTTATGGCTTAGAAAAGCGATTGCCGTGCGCGGCCTGACCTCTGTATTATCCACACAATAGGTTTGTATTTGCTGTTATAAATGTTCTATTACAAAAAGTGGACGGTGAAAAATTACTAGCACTTTTATAGAATGGTTTGTTGATATACCATAAAGAGTTTTATTGTTTGGTTAGCAAAATAAAAACTAGACAGCAACTCGGACTCAAACGTGAAAGAAAGTCTGTCATTTCACAATCGATCAGATGGTCAATCAATAAGACGGCAATCTTAACGATTTAAACTATAAAGGAGCTCAAACAAAACAACAAAAGATTGTTTCCCGATGGCCATTAAAAATAAAAGCATCCTTCTTCTAGCGACACTACTCAATACTTCATTAATTGCTGTTCACAATTCATTGGTAGTAAATCAAAAAACTTGAAAAACAACGACGCGCTCATTTAGTCCCTTGCGGTACACTATTTAAAAAAAAAAGAATTGAAAAAAAGCTTTTATCCTTGCTCTTATTGCCTATTAAAATATAATATCGGCAATGATTATTGAAAAACGAATTTCGAAATAGCCAATTAGTCGAGTATCGAATGTGTCCGATGTAGATTATGGCCGGTCGGTGGGCGGGACCGAAGTGACATGTCGTTAAATCTTTTTGACAATATCTATTACCGAGTGTGACGTAAGCTGTATAACATGATACATTGTTTAAACTTTACGGTGCTTTTTTTTCGTGGTTCTGTTTTTGAAAATAGATTTGGTTTTGAAAGAAGCACAATTAGATACTCCTGTCTGTGTACTTTCAATAACGTAAATGGCGAAAATAAAATTGTCAAATAAAATTAACTCGATTTTATATTTTAGCCTGTTGTCCTGAAACACTTTAATATTCTTTTTAATTTTGGAAGCCTCGATTGTTTCACGATTAATTTTGCGGCTTAGCTATTCGATAAAGACGACAATCAAAATAATAAGTTAGAACTGCGCACAAACAAAAAAAAAACTGATTTATTGCAGCCATTTCAGAGGCAACAAGTGGCAAGAACATCTAAAAAACTTTATGGTCGTGCATTCAAATTTTATAAAAAGCTACACGAATTCGTGTGTGGCGCGTTTCATCAAATTCGCCATTATTTTATATTTGGCATGCAGACAATTGAAGTCCAAATAGTGTTATTCAAAAGCGGACAGGCGGAGCAAAATTAATTAGTTTAAAATTACATTCAGAGACCTTTTCGGCCGCGACGCGAGACGCGAGTACAGACGTAGTGGTGTGGTGTGAGGAATATCTTGAATATCATGTGCTGTAAACACCGTTTTGTATTTTTTTTTATATTTTAAATTCTAGTTTAAATCGTCATGTTCAGTTTTTACTTTTTAGTGCACTCGCGATGGGCATTTGTTTAAGGTCTCCCCGCACACATAGACACGCTTTACGTACAGCTCCGCTACTTGTAGTCGATGTGGGTAATTCATTTTCACAATGTGGTCCTATTTAAGGGCTATCTTGACTGAAGGCTTAGCATCGGTTTTATCATGGACACAATTATTAGGTATGTAGGTAATATGTACCTAGGTATGGGTAGATTCTTAAGGCCCTATAATAATACTCTTGTTTATTATGATCAAAATACGTATTTTCAGTAACTCATTAATTAAATAACCAATAGCGTTATACAAAACCATTGAAATTGCACCGCTCATTTTGTTCAAACCATAGAGGCCACTTTACCAGCCAGTGTGGTGTGATGTGATCAAACACCGCTTCTGTTCCAAATTCAAAATTCGAAATTAATGGCGGATTTGACAGGAGCTTTATTGTGCGGCTAATTTAAATCTTATCAACGAGCGATGACAGCGACTTAATGGGATCGCGAACAACGCCATAAAAAATATAATGCCTTTCATTTCGTTCGGAGATTATTTCCTTTTTGATTTTAATTCCCTTTTGTTTATGTGGAAATTAATTTAGTTATTACTTCAATCTGAATAAGATAATGGATTTATTAGATTCTTGAGTACTGTGATTCTTTATGGTTCTTGGAACGATTAAAAATAATTTGTTTCAATTCTAGCAGAAGATCAACACTTACTGGACGCCTGATGGAGGAAATCGCTGTTTGTATAGAAGATAGAGAAGGTTAGAAGGAAAAAGAGGACTTTGCCCAACAGTGGGACACTTGAAGATAAAAAAAAACCTTGTAAGAGCTTTAGCAATCACGGCAACCACACTTGCTCGAAAAGTAAGTCGATAATTTTCAATTTTCAGGACTATTAAAATGAAAAATACAAATTTAAAGACTGGTTATGAAAGTTTTAATTAGCATTATTAATAAGTAATAGCGAAAAGCTAACCTAACCTAACCTAACTCAGAAAACAGAAAGAATTAATATGTTATACGGAAACTATTTAATTCCACAACAGACTTAACAAGAAAAAAACATTTACAGAAATTACTGGCGGTTTTGTAAGGAAATCAAGAAGAAAACAATATTGAAATGTTAAGCGTACCTACTTAAGGATGGGCCAAAACTACCAGCCAGTGTTAGTCATTTCGGGTCAGGGTGCGCGCCCAGGCACGTCTGGAAGACCGACGGCCACAGACAAACAATAACCGGACTCACGGTATGTTGGGATGACTGGCTGTTGCCACAATTATTGAATGTCGAATTTGTGTCGGTTAAGAAAATAGAGCTTACATACACGGTAATAATAATTTAGGGAGTGAAGACGATTGTGGTCAAGTGCAAGCAAATGTTCATGCAGTAGGATAAAACTACTAGTGCGAAGAGTAGACGAGCAAAAGTAAGGAAGGGTGAGTAATAAGTGGTTTTGATCTTACCATTTATAAATTAAATATGTAAGTAAATAAAATACAGTGAGTTACCAACGTGGAAGAGAAAAAAAAAACAAAATTCATGCATACTGTGTTCAGTCAAAAAGTATTGGAAATAGTCAAACGACATAAAAGTGATGTTGTAGGACTCAGATTGTTCGACGGCTCGATGTAGGTACGAGTATAATATAATGTTTACTTTTGAAATCTATGACTCCCTGCAAAGTGGATTCAGCAATCGAGTTTTAGCAGATGCAGGGTGTTAACAGTAATAACGAAGAATTTAACCATTTACCAAGTTCGGTCTTGGTGACAAATAGCGACAATTATGACGAGTGTTACAGTGCGATCATCAATAAATAGCGAAAAGTTTTTGGATGAACTGTGTAAGTAAAGGATGATATGGCAAGAAAGGAGGTGTCTGATGAGATGACGAGTAATAGAGAAGTAAGGATGAAGACGACATGCTGCGCCTGCGCCACAGATAATCAGAAGTTTGATTTAACACAGAAAACAGGTAATTAAGTATAAAATCTCCTATTTTTGAAGTCCGTTTAAAGAGCCGTCCGTTTATAGATTAAAAAAAAACTTATTATTTTAGTCTTTATTTTTATCACTTAGGAAAGGACGCGGCGCGGCGGCGCGCGGCGGCGCGGCGGGTCGTTCCTTGGGTCACAACACAAGACACAATTTTACTTCTCTGGGTCGATTAGTCCATTTTGACACGTGCCGAAAATATTGTTTATTTAAATTGGCACAGAACGGATTATTTGATCGATCCTTGGAGCGCCGTTTCTAGAAAATCGAATATAACCACTACATATAATCGTAAGGTGCGTAGCTTGGGATACGATGTTATTTAAGTTGAATTTCCTCTTGTGAGAATCCATCATCATCTGCCTAGCCTTTTCCCAAGTTTTATTGGGGTCGACTTCCAGTCTAACCGGATGCAGCTGAATACCAGTATTTTACATGGAGCCACTGCCTATCTGACCTCCACAACCCAGTTTGTACTGGGTAATACGATAACCCTTGGTAAGACTGGTTGTCAGACTTTTTGGGCCTCTGACTACCTGTAATGACTGTCAAAGATTACAAATGACAGCCGGGACCAACTGCTTAACGTGCTTTCCGAGGCACGGAGGAAACTCGGTATGTAATGGGTGGTCACCCATCCACAGACCAACCTAGGCAAGCACGGCTTAACCTAAAGATCAACCCGAGTGGCTGTTATTATTTAGCCACGAGCTCCTCTTGTGAAAATCCATGGAGAGGAAATTGGCCATTACTTAGAAAATTGCTGTAATTTGCCACTGCATATTTTAAATACCTAGGTTACTTAACTACATTGTAGCTTGAGCTAAACCTGTATGAAGTGTTAATGAATTATGAATAATGCAAGTATTACTAAAAAAAAACAACTTAGAGAATTATAGTGCGGCACTGACATGTGGAAAAGTAATTTCCGGGAAATTAACTGTTTCAGAACCAACAACGAAAACGGGATATGTCCAAAATCGCTGTTTTAAAAGTAATAACAAAACAGATTTATTTATTTATTATTGTCTCATTATGCTTAGATATTTATTAATTTTATAACAAAAGTCTACTTTAACTTAGTTTTTGTTAAACTTTTCTATAGAATTTAAAGTTTTTTCTTTTAAATAAAATTTATAAAAACAAACCAGTTTCTATAGAGACGAGCTACAAAAGGTTGGATCACGTGTAATTTTTGTCGAGGACCGCCAATTATAAGTTTAAAGTATAACTTAGAGAAGAACACGGGCTATTTAATTATATCCTTTGATGGAATGCTTTAAATGTAGCAACGACGGCCGCTCTCACAAAGTTCGGTTTTCTTTTTAAAATAACTTTAATTGTGGTTTGTCGTTTGCTCCATTTAAAATGTTTCTCGTTTATAATTAAGTACTTATTCATTGTAACTTGTTATGTTTGGCTTGAATGTTTATTTAAATGGTTTTATGCAAATTAAAATGTAATTTATAGCAGTTAATATTGATAGCAATTTTTAAATAGATTACTAATCAATAATGGAATTGTAGTAGGTACCATAATTTTAATATTTATGGTTTGATTTTAACCCGTCCACTGCTACGCTGCTATGGATTGTAAGTATTCGTTTACTCAAATATAATGCAAACAATATTTAATTTATTTTTATTATTATAAGAAAACAAACAATTAGTCAAATGGAATAAACACTAACACTTTTTTTATAAGTATAATGACGGATTTTTACATGTCACAAATAATATTGAACTAAACCACTTACATACACTTAATAGTATATATATAAGCAGTTAGCTATTTGAACTTAGAGTCTACATACACCAACTTATAAAACCAGTAAACAATCATGGTGCAATCCATCACAAGCCTTAACAAGATGCTGGCTTCATCTCGCTGTAACACAAGCATATAAGATAGATACATCCATACCTCACGATGGCACTGCATATATAGGTTCATACTGCACGCTATATCTATACTAAGGCAAACATATCACAGCACAATATGTCTCTCGAACTAACACTAGAACGCAAGTTCTATCATATCTCCAAAACTAATTCTAGTATCGCACTTCGCTTTGTACATCGCTATCGATTCGGTAAGCGCCCGAGGCGACGCACGTAGATCACAGAATCACGCGTATGAAATGTAATAATAATCGACCATCCCGCGGGCTTATCTGTAAACGACTGCAGGCGAAAAGGTTTTAGCTGGGGGCGAAACACCGTGCGTAGCTTGAGGCTCCGCCCCAGGGAACGCTATTGGCTAAAAAGCGGTAGCGGGTCTCGACCGCGCCTCCCTATTGGCTACCCGGTAGCCGCCGGTGGGGGTACCGTGTCGCATCAACCGACAATATTTTGACGTTTTTTTACCGGCGCGGTGGCATTTCTCGTCGCGGCGATTAATTGTAATTCTTTATGGCTATTGTAGGGTTAAGTGAGCAGTTATACGTGACGTTTGTGTTCCATGTTTGAATAGCTCGTTTGTAGTGGATACGTCCGTTGTGTCAGATTTGCGCGGGCGCACCGTTTTGTTCGCTTTTTGCTGCTGTTTGTGGAGGCTCTGTGTCAGCGTGTTTGAATTCGTTGCGCTAAGTTTCTATATTTTTGTTGGTTTTGTTAATACCACCTGTTTACTTTATGTCTCTTTCAAAAAGTCTTTTGGTGCAAAGTTTACTTACATCAATATAAAAACGGTTTTGTAAAATCCTTTTCTTCAAAAACTTGAAAGCGTGGTTAAAATCACTTTGAATAGAATTTTTTAATGGGTGCATGAAGAAACGTTTTATACGAAAAACTGTAATCAAACAATATTTTTTTCAACAACCAACCCAAAAAGCATATTACTAAATAAGAAACACAACACAAAATACTTATTGATAAGCACACTACAGCAGAGCTACGAGGTCTGGATAGAACAGTAAAGTGAAAACATATAGGAAGGAGGTAGTTATTAATATATTCCGAGCACCTCCTTTCATACATTGGACGCATCTTACTATGTTTATGTTGGAAAAGTGTGGGGAACGGATTTCGGGTTTTCCTGTTGAGGGGCGAACCCCAAAGGGGAGAAGAACCTCTTCTTATGAATACATTGTTACCTAACAATGTAAGGAAGAATAAAATTAGAACGGGACTTAGTTTGAATAAGGATAATGTATTTGATGTTATGTTTTAATGTAGAAATGGAGCTTTAGTTTACATATCTACGAGTAATATAACAGAAGCTTTAGCTGAAAATAGTTTCACTTATAAGTGCCATGATATGAAAACTATTATTCCAGATTTGCATCAAACTAAACTTTTCACAACCGTTGGGTCTTGGTATGCATCGTAAGTTGTAATTTTTACAAAATATTTATCCTACTTATTTTTGTCTCCGGCGGAAACAGATGATCTAGGTGTTTATTGTGTTTTTTTTGGACATAGTTATAAATCTTATGTATAGTTTTCTTTAAGAAAGTCCTTTGATCTTTTTAACCTTAGATCTTGTTATTTCTATCAGCATTAGAAGCTTCCAAAGACCGATTACACCTCATTCTAAAATGAGGAAGCACCAATTTCCAAAAAATATAATACACAAAAACCGACAACACCCCTGAGCAAAATTATAATTAAAGTAACCAAAAAAATTCAAATGACAGCTGTCAAACCATTGTGTGGTTCCACCTCTTTCGTTGTGGTGGCAACATTGTCAATTTTTCGGGTTTACCATCGCGAATAATTCGGATAATTTGTGATAATTAATTTCTTGTGGAAACGCACGCCTACCCGTGTGTGTTTAATAGCCACCCCGAGGTGTTGGACATTTGGTCGGCGTGGAAATGTTTTCGGAAACTCTCATTATATCGAAAGTTTGCAAAATATGCTCCTTCTGCATGTTACAAAGGATAATGACGCATTTATTTGATGTGAATAGCTAATTTATTTAATTAGCCTGGAAGTTAATAATAATATGGAGCATTGGAGGTGTTATGAAAAGAAATTATAATTTCGACATGAAAATATATTTCGTAAAGGGGTAAAATATATGTTGTATTGTAAATTCCCCATTTTCTGTATTCATGGTAAAATATGATTATTAATTTGTACCTTTGTTTGGTACATTTGTGCACGACGTCATTGCTATACTTACCTATTTTCACCCAAACTCGCCAATCATACATTGACCTGTTGTGCACTACAAGAAATACTTCTTCGTTTAGCAGCACTACTATCTATTAATTTATATCATACATAACCCAAGAACTAATTCAGTCCAAATAAAAAATGAAAGTTACATTAATAGAAGTCAACGAAACACACCTTTAGGCCTTACAGAAGTCTACAAACAAACACAGTACCTACCACACAAAAGAATTAAAGAAAAAAAACTAAAAACTTCTGACAAAAAAATGGCCTCACACATTATCAGCTCATTAATGTCTAATTCACCGCGGCGACCCGACCCATGGGTCATCAATTAAAAATTACAAAACTGTCAGTTGAATTTGATAAATTCACATTTTCTTACTTATGTCGTTTTGTTTTAGCCGACCGTTCTATTAGTCACGCGCAATCCCGTTAGAAATTTTCGAATTTAGAATTACAATTCTGTAACGGTACTTTTTTGTTGTTCGAATTCGGAAAGTTGGAAATTAAATTAGGAATTAGATTATCATTTGTAATTTTTTTATAGGTCGCCATCTTTTATCATTAGCGTTTCTTAACGTATTTCTGGATTTATGGCGTGTTAAAAAGATTTGTTTTTGTTGACTTTGCTCCTACGTAGATTTAGTTGGAATTAATCAAATGCAGCTTCTAAAATTAACTTTATTGAAGGCCATGATATAGCATTTAACGAACTATGCCCAGAACATCAAATAAATCATAAATCGATAACAATAAATCTCATTTTTACTAAAGTTCAAAACTTAAATTCCTCTCTGATTAATCATCAATTCAATTTCGATCGGAATGTAGACGATGTTAATACTAGCAACTATCTAAAAATAAACAAAATCAACACTAGATCACCCCGTCTGTAATGATTTTGAAGAATTCCTCCAATCTAGTGTATAATTTGGTAAAAATTCGAAATATTCGGAGACCCGTGTCCACTGCAATTACTCGGGTATTCGGGGACGAGGCACGCGAGGTGCACCTCTATTACTCGGATATCATGTGATTCTCACTATTAGTGCCTTGATACTAATGCTAATGTCATGTAATTGTGATACATCGTAACTACCCAGAGTACCTTAGAGTTGGTGCTTTTCTGAGCTGTTTATGTTGTGTCTGTGGACTGTGTGCTCCTTCAGTCGGGTCACGTCGTCCCAGAAACTATTTTGACCTTTTTGTAATGTCTGACTTCAGTATAGGTACAAGCTTGCGAAAACGAGTTTTGCATTCTTTTGAGTTTCTTGTGTTTTAATAATGTATTTAAATCTCTTTCTCTTTCTCGTGCAAACAAAACACGTAAAGGTAAGGGTAATAATTTGGGTATGGATTGTAGATTACTAGCTTTAAGCTGCTTTAAGCTGCTTTAAGCTGCTTTAAGCCCCTTGTAAGATCTTTAAATATTACGGAATGCAAATAAAACGAAAACGTATTTAAATACTTACTAAGTAAGTATGTATTGCTTTATTTTTCTTTTTTCTTTATTTCTAATACTTGATTCATTATAATAATGAATGACCATGTATCATCAGGATAATGGTAAGATTAAACTTCTTTAGATCTACAAATCATCACCGATTATAGATTAAATACAGTTAGATACACCAGTTATTATGTGTGATCAGTGACATTTGCTCGCCTCCTGTAGTGAATGGCGTTGGCAGTTCAGGGCCAAGGTGACGCATCATATCGTCGTTCTCAGAAAATAACATAGGTACATCTATACTTAATTCATTGTCTTATTACTTACTATACAAGGTGTAAACGCACCCTTCTCGAAGCCGTCAACCAAGCATTCTGTACAGTACTCAACTATTAAGTAACTAAGAAAAATAATTTAGCGGGAAAATAATTTTTTGGGATGAAAAATCAAGTTTTTCGGTAGACAGTTAAGCAGATAGCTTGGGTACACTAAAAAAATACGAAAAACTTTACTCAGAAAGTCACAAATCCGAATTTCAAAACACCGATTTTCATAATTCCTAATGGTTCAAAATTCCGAATATAAAGTCTACTCCGATTTACCATTACTTAATCCTATTTCTAAAGTAACGCACTCAAAACATTGTGTTGTTGGATTCATTGAATACTTAGTACGAGGGTCGTGGAGGTATTTAAATACCTAATAAAGTTATTACATTAAACACTAGTATAAAAAAACTTACAATTATGAAATGTTGGAACTCTGACCCCCGATATCTCCGTAACTAGAAGATTTACAACTATAGAGTAAGTTTTATGATCGCAATGACGGACGGAGAAAACAAGTGCCTTTCGGCATAGGTCTACTAGAAGGTTGCTAGGTAATATGGTTGACTTTTTATTTAAAGATTTTTATTTATAATTTCAGCTTAGTTCATACTTAATAACAATCTTCTTAAGCACAAAAATAGTTATTAAACCTATTCTAAACTCAAAAGGACCTCAAAGGTCAGAAAATCAATAAAAATCCACAAAAACAATAGGAACCTCTTATAATTGAGGTCGGATAAGTCACAAAACGTTTTATAATTGTGCCTCTTTGGGCCACACCTGTAATTGAGCTAAACATAGTCATTGGCTGTATTTTATGGCCAAAACAATAAATATATTGTTTGTGGAAACTTCAGTTTTTGTGCATGTATTGCCTTTCAAATTGTAGAGATGTTTTGTTTTCAAAATGGATCACAGAAATGTTGGTCTACGTCAAGCAATGTCCATTCTTAATTTTTATTTTGTCGTGATTATTAGTGATATCCAAACTTAAAATAATAATAAAAATATGAACTACATAACAGAAAGGAAGAAAAGCGACGTCAAAAAATTCGTCCACATCGCTGTCAACAGGAACCAGGCTGCCCAGAAGGCTGGCAGCATTGCCACGTTGGATGGCAGTGCTGATTCTTAAAATAGGCCAACTCTCTGATCACGTGAAGATTTGGCCAACCGCATGGCGATATTTCGGAAGACTAGGTGAGCACTCGGAGTCTCGGACCCCATGGCCCTAAGGCCCTAATGTTTCAACCCCAGACGGCTCAAAAGCATAACTATTTTCTGCATTGATTAAAAATAAAAAGTTAACAATATTGTTCTGGATAGATTCTATTAAATGTCTAATTCAACGGTATATTACATTCGCCTGAGTTGTTAAAAAAGGTTGCACTCTGCCTTTGGCATAATCTTTGGCTAGATTAAGCAAGACCCGTAACCCGAAGAAGAAGCATGGAAGAGGTTCATCATCATCATCAGCCTATAATGTTCCCAGGGACACGGCCTCCTCTCAATGAGAGGGAATGGGCTATATATAATCCAACACGCGGGCCCAGTGCGGATTAGTAGATGTCACATGTCTTCGAGTTTTTGGGTCTTGGACATGCCGGTTCCCTCACGATGTTTTCCTTAACCGTTTTGAGAGCAGTGGTGATGAAATAAATTACACAAAGTAATGCGCCTGTCTGGGTTCGAACCCACGACTTACTGTTCGTAAGTCGAGGCCGCCACCACTTGGCCACCGCTGCTCTCTGGAAGAGGTTACCAGTTTAAAAATACCGAGTGTTACAAAAGACAAAGGTTTTTCAAGGCTAGTTTTCAGGACCACAGATTACAAAAAACCGGCCAAGTGCGTGTCGGGCCACGCGCAGTGTAGGGTTCCGTAGTAGCCCGTTATATTTTAGATTTTGTTTTTCAATGCAAGTCTTCACCCGTTATAAACAAGCAACTACTCCATCTTAGTCATTTTAAAGGATTTATTTTAAGGATTTTGTTTTTGGTACAAAATTATCCAACAGCCAAGTTCAACAACTGTTACTGCTAAACTAATAAAGTTATCTTAACCGCTATAGTTTTCCTTTAAAGTTCATGAAATGCACTATCATTATGAATTTTTCCAGATTTTACACACATTTACCAGCTTTTAGAGGGGGGGGGGGGGCGCCCTACTGGAACAAAAATTTAACTTTTAATATTTCGTAAATGGAGCATTCAATCGAAAATAGTATTAGCAACCCCTAAGTCATTATAAAAGACCTATTCAAGGATACCCCACACAATGAGAGAGATGACAAAAAAAAATCACTTCACATGTAGGGGAGCTACCCTAAAAACAAATATTTTCCAAAATTTTATGTTACCACTTTGTCGGCGTAATTGATATACATACCCCTAAAAAAATACAGCTTTCTAGTACTAACGGTCTCTTAGCAAAACGTCGGACAGACAGGTAGACAGGCGGACATGACGAAACTGTAAGGGTTCAATGTCAGGACTACGGAACCCTAAAAATGAGAACAAAACAAAGGCTTATTCAAACTTTATTCTGTCTATTATATTCAATGTTATAAAAAACGCAGAAAATGACGTCACAAAATTAATAACACATCGTACGAACAAACCTAGCTAGAAAATCTTCCGTCTACTTTATCATTTCTACAAAAACTTTTCCCTCGGGCGAGTTTTACAACTTGGGCGGGAATCCATACAGCTGATACGTCAATTTTTTTTTTCTTTTTCCACAGATCAAGCAGGCAATTTTGGAAAGCTTGGTGGCCACTGTGGCCAGTGGTAACGGGCGGCTACAAGTCGTAGGTCGGTTCGAACTCGGGCAGACGCATTGCTTTGTGTAATTTATGTCATACTGCTCTCAAAACTGTGAAGGAAAACATCGTAAGGGAACCGGCATGTCCTAGAGCCAAAAAAAAATCAAAGACATCTGAGAAATTTACCAACTGGGACAGCGTGATATGGGAGGGCATAGAAAGGGGGCCTGTGGTCCAGCAGTGGGAACATTAAAGGCTGATTATGCTAAGCAGGCAATTTCTAAAAAGGTTTTAATACGAACATCAATACAAACTGCCAGATATGAGTCTGATAAGAAAGATAAGAATCATCATAACGCTACAGTCCTGTCACAGATGTATTACCTTCGAAAGCTGCAATCCAACTACAACCTCTGGGTAATGAAAATAAAGATCACAGTAATTTTGACAGACTCGTCACTGAAGCAACTCAAAAGCAACCTTACAGTAACGGGAATAAATATCACTATGGTTTTGACAGTGATGCCAAATGAGAAAACAACTGTGAATGGACTGCAACTTCTGAAACTATTAACATATAAATCCACTAACATTTTATTGGAACGATCCATAATTATGTTGGAAAAATTATAATTTTTATGTTATTAAAATTTTATGTATCAAATTAAAGGTTGCGTTGAACTATGTCGGGTCATCGAGTTTATGTAGATTAGTCGACCACGTGGGCTCGCGACATCAGTGAGAGAGCAACCTATACTTAGTGGAACATTAAAATGCCGGCGTTTTTTGTAAATATGATGAGGTTAGGTTGTGATTTTGGGTGTTTGTAGTGTTTCGGCATTATTATGGTGTATTTTCGTTACACCACAATATTGCCGAAACACTACTAACACCCAAAATCACAACGTTATCGTGTCTGTATTGAGATTTAGGGAGGTTTTGTTACAGATATGAACATGTGTGGTGAAGATCGGTATCATCTACCAGCCTTTTCCCAACTATGTTGGGGTCGGCTTCCAGTTTTACCAGATGCAGCTCTAAATACCAGTATTTTACATGGAGCGACTGCCTATCTGACCTCCACACACAACCCAGTTAGTACTGGGTAATACGATACACCTTGGTAAGACTGGTTGTTAGACTTTTTGGGCCACTGACTACCTGTAAAGACTGTCAAAGATCTACAAATGACATGCTGGGACCAACGGTTTAACGTGCATGATATGTGTATGTATAATAGAGCCTACATACATATACACACCAAAGCAGCCGACATGTCAATGGAACGCTTCCGAAAGTTGCCGACATGCTTCGGTGTGCAAGTTCCATGAAAGAAGTTTCCTTACAGCTAACGATACTCCACCACTGTCCCGATACCAAAGTATCAGAGAGGCAGTATTGATGACGTCTGCTATTTCACTCGAATCTGGCAAATAGCACTATGATAATAAGAGCTATTTTTGCATAGCTTCACTAACACGAGACAAGAACATTAGTTCTGAAACAAGAATAAAAATAAGTACAACACCACTTCAAAACCAACTCTCTCCTACCAACAAAGCTCATGTTCACCATGTTGTATTTACAAATTATAAAAATTACATCTATCAATCAAAATTTACTTTTTACTAAAACGATGCGGCCATTTTAGTCTTTAAAAACAAAACAATCGACTAACACGAAAGTAAATTATTATAATTCGACTAAAGGATCACTTCACTAATCTGATAATCGCCTGATTGACTTTAACCTTTCATATTTTGATTGTAGGTACAAAAAATTTGATGCACGACTGCAGTTGGTACTTATAAGTTTTTTAGCTGATTTTGGTTTGATTTATTTGGTGATAAGATGCAGTAAATTATCTTCTTCCGTTGAGATAATACTAAGTGCAGTTGATTTGGTATTGCAACAGTTTTAAATTTTTGTTTATGTAAGCTACATAGTAACAAAAACTCTAGAGTCCAGGACCTATCAAACTCAGACCAGATAAAATACCAAGACATAGCGCTGCGAACAATAGGTGAGGCCATCGTAAAATTACGCCTCGCTCGGTGCATACACGCTCACACGCACATATTTAAATCAAACAAAAATTTAATTACGTCTTAATAAATGCACACATGTAGGTACTACGAAACCAGCCGCACTTCTCTGTTCGCAGAGTTCCGTCTTAACTTTTTTTATTTGGTCTGTGCTAAGGTCAGCTTTGGTCAAAAGGATAATATTGTAAATCCTAATATCATACATGTGAAAGTTTGGTGAGGACGTATTGGAAATGTGGATGTTTGTTACTCTTTCACGCAAAAACTACTGACCGGACTTGGATGAAAATTAGGAATGAGGTGTTTTGGCAAAAATTTGCAATACATTCAATACTTAGATAACACTAAATTTACTTAAAACCGCGATGTTAAAAATATTTCTAAGATAATATTTGTAAGTTAGGTACGAGTAAGTATTTGACTTAGACGTAGAATAGATGTCCTAGATGAGATGATTTGGAAGACTCTTGAATATAAATTAAAAAGAAATCTGAAGTAAAAAACTTCGTGTAAAAACAAAGCATTACAGTCCTAACTGTATTGCAGTTCTGTAACCATTTAAACCCACTTTTCTCTCACATTAAACAACAATTACTCTGAAATTTTCGAAATTCTAAATTCTGGGGACTTGCGTGCGTCCAAGCATCCAAGATGGCGGTGCAATCAATCAGTCAAATTATATTGTCTTAGAGATCGGACCAAATCGACCCGATCCGGGGCCGAAACTTTACCACGACGGATTAAATTGTTCTAAATGGAACGTAATTGTAAATATATTATAGTATTTTGTAGATTGAACGTTTATTGCGTTGTTTTTTTAGATTCAAGTGTTGGTCGTGACTTATGGTGAGGAGATGGAATGTCGTCCATGTCGTGGCTTAGTATAATATTATTAGGCTCTTGCGGGATGCCTATAATTTTGTCACTTCTAAGACACAGGTCTCCTCTCTGTGAGAGATTTACAGTGGCTTGATGTTGTTGTAACTGCTGCTGTCATAACCAACAAGAATTTTTCTGGTAGCATCTGTAAGCAATTTCATAGAATCCTTTTCATCCTTTACAACCGGGAGTGAACCGGAGGGATGACTGACTTATCTCCTCAATATTAGGGCTTGCCCCATTCTTTGAGATTAGGATGAACCCTTTCCTAGAATATTTATCCACTAACTTATGCCCGGTTCGTCCGCTTGGAGTTCGGTAATTAATGTCCCACGGGATCGTATTACCGGGATAAAAAGTATAAACTATCTGTGTGCCTTATTTATTCAGTTAGCAACTCTCACAAACCACAGACAAGTAATAAAAAATAATCAAAAATTCAAAATCTCATTTTAGAGAATTCGTAAAGTTGAAATATGGCTGCAATTTGACCATTTTCATCCCCAAAAAGTGATTTATTGCGTTCCACGATCACTCATATGCTGCGGTCAACATTATCCTCTGATTTATAAGGCCTATCGAATACGGCGAATTTACTACCAAATTCTTATAATTGAGCCAAATCTGTATTGCCTGAAAAGAGAGTCTGGTTATTAAGGCAAAATAATTACTAAGTAAGTAGGTACATATCGTTTGGTGAAACAATACCTAACGTAAACACAAGTTCAACTTGTATAATTGTTGTTGTTTTGATCCGCTGTTTTTTTTTATTTTCTCATAGATGTTGGTGTCATAATAAAGTTGCAACAAGCGATTCCAATATAAGTCATTTCAAGACGATAAACAATACAGGGAGGAAACTTTCAGCGGGGCAGTAAGCTACACGAAAATGGACTCATACCAAGGACACCATAACTTTTGGATTGAAATGAAATTTTGATCCCCATTCACCGATTTTCAATAAAATGTACAGTTACCAAGAAAATCGCCATTTTACACAAAACATTTTATTTGTGCCAATCGATCCTGTTTCTAGTACTGATAAACTGAAAAACTTCTATGGGACCAAGGACCAACTCAGCTTAGAGTACTAAAAAGTCAGAAATCGTAAAAAATATGGATCGATTTTTGAATGATCCTCCTTGGAACAATGCTTGGAACACATTTTTTTTACACACAACTTCAGGTTGTCCAACATAACAACTAGTGGCAAAGAAACTGTGCTTCACAAGGGATTTCACCAGGTTTCACACTGAAATGACAGTAAAACTTTACTGAAGTACCTACAAAGAAGACTAGGGTTGTGCATTATCATAGAGCACATCGCGTGGCTTAACCCCAAATCGATTATGGTAATTCGATATTCGAATCGAAACAGGTGCGTCGAGCGTCAAGTAACCACACAGTGGTTGGAATGGGACGGATAATGAATTCATGTTGAAACTTTAATGTGGAGGCAGAATAAGATTATTATAATTATTATATGAGCTGGAGGATGTTAATGATGAAGCGGAAAATGTACTCTTCGGAGAATTTAAACTTACCTAAACAGGTAAGTTTAAATTCCATAAACTAGGGTTTGGTAAACACCAAACCCTAGTTTATGGAATTTATTACACCTTACGATAATAGACCGTACATATTTTGAAACTTCTATCGTTAAATCATGAAAATTAAATGAAGCGAATGAATGTTTTAGCATTGTACCTACATTCACAAATGGTAATGGTAAGTTCACAAAGAAGAAGAAAGAAGTTTTGTTCGATACAGAATTTCGGCAAATTAAATACTTAGAGAATTCGTGACTTCGTTTGTAATCTGTCATTTCAGCATGTGGGACGTATCACTTAGTCCACATTACTATAATAAACTAGTCATAACAATACTTTTCCTTCCACCCACATTCAAATGACAAATTCCTTTGATTCAAAAAGTCATCATAGTTAAATTAAATAACATATCAAAGGACCAGAAATCATTTGAATCGCGAATCGAATGTGATTTCAAGCATCGATTCCCTCCGATTCGCGCCCTCGCATCGCTTGCGTGCCGCAAATCGCATCACGCAGATATAAGTTTTGAAAGCGTTCGAAAATTCAAAATTCAAATTGAACTGGCAGGTGGCGCGTGCTCTATGCATTTATTTTGCATATTGCCGCGAAAAATTTACAATACTCTAACTAACGATTTTGGAATGCTCAAAAGGAAATTGTTTTTTTATTATTTTGTTACATGAGTAATTAAAGAGTTTCCTTTTCAGAATGGCAATTTGTTTTAGATCAAATAAATTATAAATAATAAACAATAAACAAAATATTTTTAGTGTTCGAAATATGATTAATTCTTATGTCAGCTGTTTGTTGCAGGAACACAATATTTTGAGGAAATATCTCCTAGGTACTTAATACTTTAACAGAGCTACAGTGCAAAAATAACCGCTACTCCTTAGCTACTCTCAAAGATGGATTTGTGCGTGTATCGTGTGAAGAAAAGAAGATTTTTCCCCACTCATAGACATATCGTAGAATCGTGGACAATAGCTTACCAAAACACGCTGATCAGATGACCGGTGAAGTATTATACTTACTCACTCTAATAACTCCTCACAAATTCAGTTACTTTTTTGTACAAAAACACACGTGCGTAAAAATTAAAGATGGAATCCATCAAGTACTTAGTTACCGTATCATAGCACTGTACCACTCAGGGTGGCGTACAATACGCCCTCGTAACGCCACGCGGCGGCCATTATCGGCCACGAATAAAAAACAGTGGGCCATTGTGGGCCACGCGTCGACACTCGATACCTCTACTTTATTAATTTTGACAGCTCCTTGCATTAGCTTGTTAGTGCTGGGCGTAATTATCGTGGGTACATATTGAATTTACTCATAGACGGAAAATGTTGTGTGTTTTTTTACTAGCAATGCACTCTAGATCAACAAAGCAGTCAGCGATAACGATAGAATAGTTAAAAATGTATGAGACTGACATAAGCTACCGAAAAGTTTAAATGTCAATCCCCCTCTGGATCCGATAAGTTAGTCACAAAACAATTATAGAGGTAGTATGACCAGCATAGCTATTCACAACGCTTCGATTTGATTGTCGATTCGGAAAGTCGTATGTCTATCTCTCTCGATTTCGTAATGTCAAAAAAAGATAGACATACGACTTTCCGAATCGAAAATCGAATCGAAGCGTTGTGAATAAGGGGCCAGGTCCAGGATGGCTGGCAGTTAGGAACTAATAAGGCATCTTCATAACATGGAAAATTATAGAACCTTTAAAAATAGAAACATTTTTCATGCATTTTAACAATAAAAATCGCATTATAAAGTAATTATTCAATGCAGATGTTTCTTGAACAGAATAATTTAATATTTTACCGGTAAACATTCTAGATACAACTGCTGATAAGTTAATTGAAATCGCTTCAGGACCTACCTACCTGTCTTCGACAAAATAAAACATGTTTAGGACGCATTGCAATAAAGCATCGCTCAAGTAGGTGGTATAATATTCTAGCTAGGTGTCAATATAGTTGGTAAAGGGTCCATCAAAAAAATCTACGGAAAAAAATGTAACTAGATTAGGTAGAGCGTACAGAGTTTTACATGCTGTGGCTGAATTAGGTTGTATGTTTCAACAATACATTGTTATACCTCGTACGGAACATAACAAGGCTGTATGTTACGAGCCCACTTTGATTCAGAGTCAATAAAAAAATTAAAAAAAGTCCATCAGCCAGCCTCTTTAAAACAAAACTCCGTTACTCACCATCATCATCATCATTTCAGCCGAAAGACGCCCACTGCTGGACATAGGCCTCCCTGAAGCGTCGCAACATTGAGCGGTCCCATGCATCTTGCTTAAGCCCTTACTCAATACCTACTACCTATATTTATACAAAGAATTCTTATCGCAAAACAAACTTCCCTTAGCAGCCAGCCTTTTTCTAAACAAAAGCATTCTATTTCCAAACCTTGTCTGCATGCCACGAGCAGACTTTGATTCCCTGTCAATCAATAAAAAAAACATATTTCCCTAATCAGCCAGCCTCCTTGAAACAAAAGCTAATTCGTAGGTGCGCAAAGACAAAGGCTGCATGTCGCGCGGCGCTTGCTCCCCGCGGCGCGCCCGCTGCGCGCATGCTCCCGCGCACGACACCCGCCGACGCCCGCGCACGGTGCAAGCACATTGCGCCGTGCGCGGGCTCTAATTGATTGACGAATGGATTGGTGAAGGAGTTAAGAAAATGTTTTTATTTTGAGGAATGGGAAGAACTGCTTTGATTGGACGGCAGTGACGGTGTCATGAAAAGGGGAAAACACCCGCCGCACGCGTCAAAATCAAAATCAAAATACGTTTTTCAATACACTTTTGAAGAAATAAATTATAAGAACGAAAAATATTTTTGTCATAAATTACTATGAAACTATGATTTTAATTTCCTTTTTTTCCGCGCTTTACTTTCCCCAGGTGAAGGAGAAGCAAAGGTATGAAGCCGCTAAACAGCCTAATAAAATAAGTTTTTTTTATATTGAATATTATATTGATATTGAATTTAGAACAGAAATAAATGTTAATTTGTGTATAAAACATATAAATATTCTATTTATAAACACAATTTGAATATTCAAAAAATATGTATGCCTTGACGCTTTAGTGCTTTGCCGAAATTAAAAAAAAAAAACATTCAACTCAGACTATAGGCATTGAACCAATTTGGACTAAGTATAGGTATAGTTTATCTGTGGCAATTTTCATTGGCAGTTCTCGGCTCAAAAACACCCTCGCCTACGGCTCGGGAGTTAATTCCACCTCGTACGCAATAAAAAACTTTCTCCACTTGTATCAAAATGTACTATTATTTCACATAAGCCTAGATGGGAACTTATAAAACGTCGAAAAAAGTGCACGGTTCGCTTTGGTCGTTTCCATAGAGAAGAACCGGCAAGAAACTCCATGGTTACTCTTTTCAAATCATTAGGTAGGTATTACAATATTATTTTGTTACAAGTACAGTTTAAGTATGGGGGGACAGCGTAGGCCCGAAAATAGGTCGTTGCTTACTATATAAAAAACGTAAAAAAAGAAAAATATTTAACAAAAGTTAGCAAGCATCTAAGCGTCGACAACGATCAAACAAGCGTCAACACAGGGAAGTAATGATTGACGAATGCATTAATGACGGAAAGGTGTACGGAATTGGTTAGAATGTGGGATTAAGTCAATGGTATTCCAATAAACAGATATGTTATACACCTACAAATCAACCGAGAAAAGTATTCCGCGCGGCAGCGGCAGCTCACATACACGCAGTGACGCAGAATAAAGGCAATACGACCTAATTGGGCCGTTTTCGAGTCTTCACGATTGCGCGCTCACAACATATCTGTTTACTAGAATATCATTGGATTAATTGATTTTGTGAACATGCAGATTTGCTTTGATTGAACGAGACAGCAAACTCCCGCGCACTGATGCATGAACGAATTGATAGAGACATTGTGTTTGATGTCAGGAATGATTTCATCATCAGGAAGTATTTAATTGGACGGCAGACATGATGAGAAGTGTGGAAGAAGAAGACATCACACTGCAGCGACCCCAAATAAAGAGAGATAAGAGTGATGATGGATGCTATGATCAGAATTGTTGGTATAGAGGTCTATAATAGCTTTAGAACGTATCTTTATCCATGCTGTTGTGGGACTGATTGATAACCAAAATCGCTGGAATCAAGGAAGTTAGGAAGACAGCTGTTCCAAAAAAGAGGACTATAGTTGGTGCCAGTTAAGATCGCAATAGCGGTCATTGACCCACCTACATTTATTAAAGTTCTTATCTTTAAAATCCAAAAATAAGCCTGTTCAAGTCTTGAATCGTCATCTATCGTGATATTCAACATTATACATGTTTCATTTGTTTTGGTTCGTACGAAGAGATATTAGGGAATGACCGTTATTGCGGATTTTACTGGCAGCAACTATAGCAAAGTATTTTATGAAAATTACCCCTATGAAAACAAAAATTCATGAACGCATGACGACGGGTTTATAACACTGCTCTCGGAACTAAAAGCATAGTAACTTCAGTAAACTAAAACAAATGGTATAATTTTCTATGTGTTCGACACATAAAAAGTAAACATGGCACTTTTACCTGTGCTTTTACAGGCAAGTTAAATAAAACTCCCAAAATTAAACATTCAAAACGAAACTACCTACAGAAACCACAATATTATTCAGTCCTACGAACTTTATCGTATCGGCCATTGTTTTCTAATAAACTAACTTCCACACGAATCTTACATTTTCATCTACACTTAAAACATTATTATTACGTCTCAAATAAATCGTTGGATATGACACAAGGGGTACCAAATAGGCGCTTTGTAGTGCCCACTCTGCTATCCCGTCATTACTCATATTAGATTTGTGGGTCCCCGATAAAAAACCCAGATAGGGTGATTATAGTCGGGCCTTGGTATAATTTTGGGGTCTGTGACGGTGATCCCCTTTTGTTATTTTTTGCTAGTTTATTAAAAGAATAGTTCTTTTTTGTTTTGTTGTTGTTTAGACTTTGTGGCGCAGTTATAGTGATTGATTTTTGTGATTTACTTTCTTTTGACATTTGAGCTTGGATTTTTGCGAACAAAGTCTGAAAATCATTTAAACATGGCTTTTCGCTCATCGTTACGCTACTGAATGTTTATGACGTTTAAAATATTGAAATTATTATTTTATATTGGAAAACGAAGTCATATGTCCCAGAAGTGGTTTGAATCTGATTTCCTTCAACTGATAACAAGTTGCTATGTACTGAAACTATAGTACGTTATCTGCCAAGATCCTTACATTCCTTACACATACTCCTAATTAGTGAATTATAGAAGTAGAAGAATTTATGAGTATGACGGAAGTAGGTACCTACGTAACAAAGGTATACAACATTAAAATCGATCACAATTAATTTTAATAACTAACAAGAAATTATTAAACTCTAGACCACTAAGACCAAAGCTGCAAAAATATACCAAAAAAAACCAAAACAATAATTTAAATGAAGAACACTACTCATCTCACCTACATACAGAACAAAGACAAAACAGACCCATCAAACAATATCCGAGGCCAAAAAAAGGAGCTCATCATGCTTTAAAAAAAGAAAACAAAAAAAAAGAGTCTTTTCATGAGCGCAGTCCGGTGAAATTGTGTATGGGCGGCGTGGCGGCGTGGCGGGTCATTCATCGTGACAGCCCGCGGCTCTGTACCTACTGGCCGTACCTACACTATTGCACGGGTAGAGGGGCCACGGGGACGACGTAGGACGGGACTGATTTTAGTAATAAAAGAGAAAGAAAGAAAATTGGTTTATTTGGCATAATTGCCACAAATGCACACAAAATTAAGCAAAAATTAACAAGAAAACTTAAATCTAAGCACATAAAAGTATTCAATTGCAGTTAAGCAAGACATGAAACAGTTTCGTACTTTGTGTCAAAGTACATCTTTTACGGTCGAACAAACTATTTGGTTTGCATTGTAAACCAAATAGCTTGTTCGACCGTACTTAACTAGGATTGTGTACTAGCAATAATAACAACAATAGTAAGTATAACTTGTTAAAAATGAAGATTATTTCCACGTCTGCCACTGACTAGTGCGATGCAGTTCAAATGTGACCCAATGTGTGAGTAATAGGCATGACGACAGTATCAAAAATTGCAAATCTATATAGTCCGTCAGTTAGAGTATTGGAAGTTAATGGACACGTATTTTTTGTTTTTGTAAATCAATGAATATTGACAAAGATAAAACGCATCAAAACTCGGGAGTGGGCGCTCGTGACGTCAGAACCAGCTAAAAATTATACATAGGCGTGACGTATTGAGAATTTTAAAAGCGTCATATCTTCGTCAATTTTGATTTACGTAACAAAAGAAAAAACACGGGTTAAATATTTTCTGAGAATCTAACTGACGGACTAATTAGTATTTTTTTGTCGTCTCGCCTATGTCGACAACTGCACTTTTGAGGATCTAATGAACGCCATTACGCCAATGACGCTCGTAGTTGGCGTGGTCACTTACTGGACCCAACAGGTATAAAAAAAAATCAGCGGTACGAAAAGAAGATGTATTAAGAAGTACCTAGACCTTAGACCGAATAAATGTGGTGCCGAAAAATTTCGGTTTGGTCTCTAGGATGGCAATAGCTGCCTCTGGTATGTGAGATGTCGGTAACTTTTAAAAACCCAACCTGTTGTACCACAGACCAGACTATTTTCAAAATTAGTCTGCAAAAGTCTAATTTTGAAAATAGTCTGGTCTGTTTTTTTTCAATTATAAGCCACTAATAAAACTAGACCAGAAATTCCACAATCCACTCAACTCATTGCCACCCTACACCCAGCTATTACCTTTCTCAGTACAAGTAGAATATAAACTGTATCTGTGCTATTTACTTAAATATATAATCGGTGGACTATTGTGAAATTACCCGCAGTACATTATGTACTATATGTTGTCGTAAATAGATCATAGACCACCGGCGTGTCTAACTAATGATTACGACAGGAGATATAAAGGTCCTAAACGGTCTTTACAAAGTGTCTGGCATTGTAATACTGAATGGGTTTACTTTGACATAATTTGTCGTAAATAGATCATAGACCAACGACGTGTCTAACTAATGATTACGACAGGAGATATAAAGGTCCTAAACGGTCTTTACAAAGTGTCTGGCATTGTAATACTGAATGGGTTTACTTTGACATAATTTGTCGTAAATAGATCATAGACCACCGACGTGTCTAACTAATGATTACGACAGGAGATATTAAGGTCCTAAACGGTCTTTACAAAGTGTCTGGCATTGTAATACTGAATGGGTTTACTTTGACATAATTTGTCGTAAATAGATCATAGACCACCGACGTGTCTAACTAATGATTACGACAGGAGATATAAAGGTCCTAAACGGTCTTTACAAAGTGTCTGGCATTGTAATACTGAATGGGTTTACTTTGACATAATTTGTCGTTTGCTATTGCACGTCAGCACAGAATAGATAATAACGCCAGGCAGTGGTAAAGATAAGGTATAATACAGCGGTTGCTAGGTATTCAGTAAACTGAAATAAACATGTACTGAAACAAATAAACTTTTCGTCAGTTATTTGAAAAAGACAGGTATTTCCTAAAAAACTGTAACACAAATAGTTACACGAGCAAAATGTATGGAATAGCATTTTTTTTTAAGTTAAAAAATTCCGTGATGATGTGAATGGTGTACAGTAAAACGGGGCTATTTGGTTTTTTATAATACAAAAATGTTATTAGGTTTTTCCATCAGGAATTTCTCAGTAGCAGCCAATCAAAGTGTTGCTAGACTTTGTAAAATAACTTCTACCATACACCAACCGACAGTTATTGTTTGTTCAGTTGTTGTTTGTTTTTCAGTTTTTGTTTGTTTGTTTGTTATTGTTTACACCAACCGACAGTTATTGTTTGTCAGTTTTTATTTGTTTGTTTATTTTGTTCGAAATTCTGGGTCATCCCAAATAGCCCCGTTTTACGGTAAATTATGTGGTTAACTTTTTATCTCTTCCACCTTGTATAGTCGATAACTTCATAGCAATGTCTATTATTTATATGCACTTTTCTTACAGGTCCAGGTCCTGTCTCAACAAACCTTTATATTAAAAAAAAAACAATATCGGTTCATCCGTTCGGGAGCTACGATGCCACAGACAGACACACACACACAGACACGTCAAACTTGTAACACCCTGTCGTTTTTGCGACGGAGGTTAAAAAGGTATTTCGAGTGAGAGTATATATATATACAGCTTGGTTTATCAACCCATTCGGTCGGCTGATTACTTGAAGGCAAAAGTATTGGATCTAACGAAAGTGACTTTCTTAAAATTGCCCAAACCTAGAAACAACTTACTTTAAACACTCAGACCAAATAAAAAGGTAAAGACGGAATTCTGCGAACAGCAAAGTGAGGCCCGTCAAATTACGTCTCGCCGTGTACTCTCAGACCAAAAAAAAATATCAAGACGGAACTCTGCGAACAGAGAAGTGAGGCCGGTTTCGTAAACATGTTGTGCATTTATTGAGGCGTAGTTAAATTGTGGTGTGATGTAAATGTGTGCATGTGAGCGTGAATGAACCGAGCGAGACGTAATTTGTGCTGGCCTCACTTTATTGTTCGCAGAGCTATGTCTTGGATTTTTAACTTGGTCTGAGTTTAAACATAGGTTCGTAATGTTCGTATGCACGTTTGAAAAATATCTTGGTCTGATAATACACTTTTTTAAACTACCCAAGAAGTGAAACCTCATGATGATCATCATCAGCCTTCAACAGCCCACTGTTGGACATAGGCTCTCTTATATCGCACGCCACTAAACTTTATTCTCGGCAACTCTTATTCAGTTGAAGTCAGAAGTAAAACTAATTCCATGTTATCAATATCGATCGATCTTTTAGTCACATCACAAGTAATAGGGGAGATGACACACCAATCAATTGACATACTTTTTAAGAGCTGTCAAAACGCGGTTCTTTCATAGATTTTGTATGGCAATAGCACGCTGTGACGTCACTGTTTGGTCAACTCGATGACTTATTTTATTTCTTGATTTCAAAGCAACTAAAAATCGAATTTGGCAATTAATTGAAAATAAATCGGGTTTTCAGGCCCAAAATAACGTTTTCTTTTTAGAGATTGGTGTCTTGGAATTCTTTTTTTATGGTGTTGTCTACCTTATTGTTACAACAGTTTAGTTCACTTACGAGTTAGTAATAAGTTCTAAGCAGACGAACAATGTTCCATCTGCCCCACCTGCTGAAGAACACAGCCTATTGAATGGCTGCCTCGTTGCAGTACAATACGTAATTATTGGCCTATTGTGGACTAGTGATGTGTTTATTATGTAGGTGGGGCAATAAATCAGATGTAGAAGTGTTGTGAAAGAAATAACGTTATTAAATACTTTATAAGTAATTTGTCTTGTTTTTGTTTGTATCTTCTGCCACGCAGTTTTGGGGAATACAGAGTGAGATTTTTCTGCATAGGTACTCGACTAAAAACAATTTTGAAAAAGAAAAACAACGTTCATTCAATAAAAGAAAAAAAGTGAAAAAAAACCTTACTTTGTTTTTCATTGACTCTATAGCCACCGATTCAAAAAGTAAAGTAGTTTCACTCTTTTGGAAGTTGGTTAAAAATCAAACACAGGTAATAAATATAAATAAATAAATATCGCTGGACATTACACACAGCGCCATCTAGTGCCACACTAAGCAACGAGGCTTGTGTCGTGGACACCAGATAGTTGATATACTACATAGATACTTTTTTTGTTTGTAAATACATACTTATTATACATATAAACATCCATGACTCGGAAAAAAATGCCCATGCTCATCACACAAACATTTGCTCCGACCGGGATTCGAACCCGGGACCCTAAGAACGTAAGGCAGCCTCACTACCGCTGCGCCATTCGGGTCGTCAACGTAATGACCGTAGCACGTAATGTTTGTTTTCCATTGTTTTTGATTATTTCAAATAACTATTTTACCAACACTGTTATAAGCTTTCTCGGCTTATAACTGTACTTAAAATGACACTTACGGGACTCGCGATCATGGCGCTTGCAACAGCGTCGAAATAACGAGAGCCCAAAAATAAACAATAATCACGGAAGATATCCCACGAGTGACATTTTAGGTATAACTATTATACTGACTACGGACAGGTTCTATCTGCCTAGATCTAAAGTATGATCTTATAACATGAGATCATAAACTGAAGCGAAACAATGTAGTCATATTCTATTTCCTCAGAATTACTTATCTGTCGACCTCACGACTTCTTCTGAGAACATAATACTACCTAAGTAAAATGTGTGTACTAAAGGTACACTTCTGCTTAATCATTTAAGGAAATACAGTGTGACAGGAAAACTCGACTTATTCCTTGAAAGGGGTTATTTGTACTAGAGGTCGTTGGCAACAAATTAAGTCCATTAAGTGATCCCTTCTTTTTGCATAAAGTTCTTTTTCCTAATATACTTTGGGAAAACAGTTTTGGCATAATTTGTTTTGCCATAATAATTCTTTGCCATATTTTTTTTGGCATACAGTGTATGCATTCGCATAATGTTACTAGGCATAATGACTATTAGCATAATAGTATTTAGGCATACAATTAATAGAAATAACGGAATCAAATTAGAGTTATTTTTACGTATTTATTTTGAATTAAAATTTTATTAAATTGTGCTACAAAAGTTAGTGACAGAAACGAATCGCTGCAAAACCGACTCCACGTAGTCTTGTCTGCCCTATCCCTAAAGTGTAATCTAAGCCCGCGTAGGCGCGGAGGGATGAGGCCGCCCGCAAGGTGAGGAGCAGGTGGTTTTAACGCTCGCTGCACCAGCCGGCCAGCAAGACGAAGCTGCGGCGGTGAGCGTAAAACACATCTGCGACGATAAGCTCGCGTGGGACCGCCGGGGCCCCGCAGCGCCGGAGCCGTGACAGAAACCATGCCTGCTGCATGTTGCATACTGCATGCTTGCTTGCTTGCTGCTTGCTTGCTTACTGTATGCTTGCCTGTATGCTGCATGGTTGCTTGCATGCTGCATGGCTGCATGCATAGTACATGCTTGTTTACATGTTTGCATACTGCCTGCCTGCTGCATGCATGATGTATGCTTGTTTGCATGCTGCATGCTTGCTGCATACTTGCTGCATGCTTGCTGCATGCATGATGTATGCTTGTTTACATGTTTGCATGCTGCATGCTTGCTGCATGCATGGTGTATGCTTGTTTACATGCTTCTTACAGGGAAAAACTCACATATGTTCATAATCAACTATGTTCAAAACAAATATGTTATGTATTACCTGCTTCAGGAGATATGTTTTTTTTTTTCAATCGTCAAAATAAGTTGGTAATTGGTATATCCAATTGGGGTATGTCTAACATTTTAGGAGTTAATTATTATGCTTCTTTGTCATGCTTATAAAAAATATGCTTTAATATCATTATGCGTAATTATCTTTAGGCCTAAGAATGTTATGCTTAATCATGTTATAATTATAAAAATTATGCTTAAAAAAAATACGTAAGCTGTTATGCGTAAATAATGTTATGCGAAAATATAATTAGGAGTAACAAAAGTATGCCAAGTTACATTAGGTCTTAAAATTTTATGCAAATGGATAGGGAACCGTATTAAGTTAACTAGGGGGCTCTTCGATTTTACATTTTTATTTTTTTATTTTGTGACTACAAAACGGAATATTTAACATGTTTATTATGTGTTTTGCGTTCGGCGCACCACATAGTGCTTATGATAATTTTGTGACTTGTTCATCAAAAACAATTAATTATTATGAAAAACTACACCACTCAAAAAAAAATTTATACTTTGAAAGCTGAAAAATTTGTGAACATTGAGTGTATAGACGTGTTGTGTTGTTATGTTATATTAACAGCTAGTTAGAAGTTTTCTCTTAAATGAACCCAAGTAAAGGCCAAGCGGTCGACGTTTACACAGTGTAGACTCGGCGTAGTAGACGCTACGCGGCTGCGTAGAGGCGGCGTAGGCGTTATTCTGACGTTTGCAAAGCGTTGCGAGTTCAACCTCTACGCAGCCGCGTAGTAGCTGCGTAGGCGTTAGTCGGACGATTCTACAGCTTGCCTAAGACTACGTTTTTACCCGACTAAGGGTTATGATTTTAGCAGTCTATGTAGGTATGTTTGTATTTACGTATGTTCCTCCGTAGTGCCTAAACTATTCATTCCATTTTGATGAATAAGGTGTCAATCGATTCGTTATTATGGCCAGCATAGCTTACATTTTAACCGACTTCAAAAACAGGAGGAGTCGATTTTACAGTGTAAGCCCGAATTTAATTAGAGCGTGATTTTATACCATACAAATTCTGGTTAGAAATTTGACTAACGCTAAGCTGGACAAACGTTTAAGAGATGAAAGTTTTGACCTCCAAAGCAGATATTCCAAGACCCCATAGCGTTCACCTTGACTAAAAACTGAATGTTTTTCATGCAGAGCAGAAAGTATAACGTGTGGTGCGTACGGACCCGGGCGCTCCGTGATGCCTGCGGGCGGCGCTTGCGTTCTGCCACTTCGGTAACTGTATGCCACGGGCGGGCATAGAGTGGGACACAGTTGGGTTAGTCTGCTGAAGAAAAGGTTGTAGGCCATTTATTTTTGTGTCTTTTTGTTGTACAGCCTTTGCCTCTATGTCGCAAGCTAGACTTCTGAGTGTGGGTTCGATCTCCAGGTGGGCAGTCTTTTTTATCGTGAAGTTCTCAGAAGCAGCCCGGAAATCTTAAGATATTGATGGTGCCTTGCCAGGGGACCAGTCAACTTCCTATTTTTCAAATAGAAATAGGCAGAAACTATTGAACGCCTCTTCCTACGATCCTAGCATTTCGTTTACCTTCGTTCACGTTCAATCAAATGTGCAGCACCGAACCAAGTAACATGTGACAAGGAAAAGAAGATGATGATTTGGCGGAATCTATCAGAATGACACCTGAAACTATTTTCAACCTTAACCCTCAGAGCATAAGGGCGAAAAGTGGTCATCCGTCAGTTAAGTCGGTAGACCTATTCCTATTCCTTCGTCCACGTTCAATCAAATCTGATCGCCTATCAGTCTAAATCCTTAATCTTTGCCCAGAGCTTGCTTCACTAAGACAAATACTTTACTAGAGCTTTAGTATTTCACAACCCTTATCCTAATGCGATAGAGTTCAAAATCGTGTATTTACTCGATAGTATTATTGCTGTTAAGTGCTATAGGCGTGATTTGAATGGCAGGTGCACGATGAACGCATGTATCTGTGCGAAATGTCTTTATGTATTATAGTATAGGTACGTGAATTATATGTAGTGGAATGAATGTGTTCTAGAGTCGTTTGTAGAAAGCTTAAGAAAATAGGAATTTTGATACAAGTGGGGAAACTTTGTCATTGCAGCCGAGGCGGAATGTTATGGAGCCGAGACCTGCGGTGACTAATGTCCACGTGAATCAAACGACGTTTTTCAAGACACCTACGAAATAAATAAATTAACAGAACGAAAAGTATTTTGAATTATGAAACTATGATGTAATTTCTTTTTAAGAAAACTAAAAAGAGAGAAAGATAGAAGAAGAACAGAGGTTACTCACTTCTCTTACTTCACAGGTCCAGTGTCTTTCACCTAAACTATAATTTTGTTCTATCTAAACATTAGCTTATGATATCCATACAAATTCTAAAAGTAATTTAGTTATGGCTACATGCCAATTTGTCATACATTTCCCTCTATATTATCGCTTTTATTTTAATTTATTCACCCTTCAGTGTCACCCGAAACAAAACTTTATAAAAATTCGCTTAAAAACACGACATGATAAAGAACTCATTTACACGCTGAGTTAACAGCGAAATGGAACGTAAAAAGAACCTATGTTTACAAAGTTAACGTTACAGTTCCAAAATTGATTGTCATTGAATTATGCTCTTTAGAACCCTTGACATAGAAACCTCATTGCATTATTTTCGTGGTCAATCTAATGTGTTGATCTATAAAACATGGGCAATTTGAACAAATGTCGTCCGACGCTGAATGTAATTGAGCTGTCAGATTTTGGAGGGAAACAATCGTTTTGAATTCCGAATTGTAATTAGAATTGTGGTCTGCGCTGTGGTCACGCTATTTATTATTTAGTAACACGTGCAAATGTCTTTATATTTTTTGGCTTTCTGTACATCTTCTGGAGTTCTGGGATTCAATATCCTGCACACAATTTCGCAGCAGTACCAACATGAAAACATTAAAATATGTTGATTCTCGATATTTAAAAGTTTTAAAAGTAAACTTTTAAATATCGAGAGTTAACATCTTGTCAGTTTGTGCGTAGTTTTTAAAAGATGAAGAAGCTTTATTTCGTGCTAAAAAATCTTCTTCTTCTCTGAAAATAAACGGAAAATTGGCTTGTATTAAAATATCAAAGTTAGAGGAGCTATTCAATTAAATTTGAAAATATAAGGATATAGTATGAAATGTCGAATCCTGATAAATCGCTTTACCTTGAACTTTGACACACGAGTGCCGCAATAGAGCAAAGTTCACTTTTTTTAACAAAACCTACAAAAAATCCTCTATTAAAATAGTCTGGTAGCAAGAACGTGGCATTTAATATAAATGATAAATGTTTAGAATATTAATTCTGCGTTTGTAATGAAGCTATCTTTGACGCACCCCACCCGAGGGTCCAACTCATTTCGCGCCCAATTTGAGGTCGATTAAAAACAAATTTCTATCAGAGTGCATCCAGCTTTTTAAATAGTGGTGTGACACGGTTTATTAAACAGTGGTTAATTTAATATGAAATAAGAATGGAAAGTAACTTTCGTCAGAGTAATGGTTACATAATGTCTTCCATATATTAAAATCATTTATCATCATCATCATCAGCCTATTAATGTTCCCACTGCTGGGAGACAGGCCACCTCTCTATGAGAGGGAATGGGCTATAATCCACCACGCGGGCCCAGTGCGAATTGGTAGATGTCACATGTCTTCGAATTTTTTGGTTCTAGGACATGCCAGTTTCCTCACGATGTTTTGCTTTACCGTTTTGAGAGCAGTGGTGATGAAATAAATTACACAAAGTAATGCACCTGCCTGAGTTCAAACCCACGACTTACTGTTCGTAAGTCGGAGCCGCCACCACTGGGCCACCATAGTATCGAAATTTTCGCAAGTTTTCTGAATAAACATTGCTGCAAGTTTTGTTTAAATTTCGCTTAAATTATAATTCTGAGATTATAATTCAAATTCCATGGGATTTTAAATACATAATTTGTGCTGTCAAAAACGTCAGTTTTATCGATAATAAGACCTGTCCCTACTCTTCCCCTCGCGTTCACTTGTGTTTCTGCACATATTGAGTTCGCCTTTGATCTCTGGTCTCTGCTAGAGCTGTCATCGTCTAAACACCACAGACAATCACGCCCGGTTTAGTAACCGGGCGTTTATTTAATTTTGAAGTCACTAAAAACATAAAAACTCACTACCGTGTTAGTACACGGAGCTGGTTTTTTATGTTTTTAGTGGCTTTATTAATGATTTCTCTCGCTTCCTCCTTGGTTTAGTGGTAACAAGCACAATTGCTGCTGAAGCATGAAGTCTTGGGATTTCTAGGTCAAGTGATATTGGGCTTCTCCGTCATGAATTTTCCAATAGCGGCCCGGAGACTCGATTTGCACCGATGATGGCAAAAGGATAATAACTGACAAAATCTAGGTGTCGTTACTATAGCTATACACCTCTGCGAGACGTTAAAGTACTTTCACAAGTTATTACTTCATCCTTTTATTTCTGACTGTCAAAAGTGTCTGTAACGGTCTAATTGAAATGAATGCTTTAAAAAAAAGTTACGTTACCCATGTATTTTGGAGAATTCAATTCATAAGAAACTTGAATTCTACTTGACTTTTTCGGTGACAATATTTCAGAGTTTGTTCAATCATGTTCTGAATCAATGGGGGTTATCGCGCATGAATTCGCCGCTAGAGGCGTTCGTGTAGACTAAGGTCTTCCGAAATGTCAGATGTCATAGAGTGTTCGCGCGTTGCGTGCTTTTTTATTACGTATTTATAGTAATACTCACGATTATGTTCTAGACTGAGCCATTCTTGATTAATTATCATTCTTGATTAATTATGACTTGAAGAATTTAAAGTAGCAACTAGGATCTTATTTGTTAGTACTTGGAGGTAGAATGATTTTTAAATGTTTCATGCTTGCTATATATATATGTAAGTATCTAAAGTTTTACACTATGTTGTTATACGTAATAAATTAAACTTTTTAAGTCGTTATTGGTACTTTAAATAAAATTTTAATAGAATAGTTTTTTTTTTAAATAGAATTATTGACTAAACCTTTCTCGGCGCCATCTGGTGAGCTCAAAAACGATAGCCCTCATTGTCATCACACTCGCAATAAGAACTACGCCCCTGTGCCCCGTTTGCATCAATGAACTTATTGGTCTCGCGCCTTTGATCTCACACTAGTACTGTCATCGTCCAAACACGGCAGGGACAAACATGCCTGCGATTAAACACGAGAAAGTGGTGACTTTTTGAAATTCGGTCTATTGGACCTTGCAATTGTTTTTTTATTCTACAGTTTTTTTTTATCTTTGTTCTGTAACGTTTAGAAATTACTCTGAATAAAATACTGTGTCATGTTTAAATATGACCACTAGAGACTAATTAAATGTAGCTTTATTTTGAAAATAATCAAGAAACTTTATATAGAAACAATTAAGTATATTTTAACAACTCATTGGTCGCGTGAGCTGTTATACACATAGCCAGCGCATCTATGAAGGTGTAGAACTTCTTAAATTCAGAATTGCGCGAAGGAACCTTTTCTATAGGTAACCTTTTAGAAGGGACCAATTAAGGGTGAAAAAGACAGAAAGGCTGACTGAAAATCCAAAGATCTTCGTACAAACAAACTTAATTCGTGAACTTTTTCATTCTTGAATCAACAAAACATTTTCATCTTATTTAGTTGAGCAACTTAAATACCAAAGAGTTTCCACGTAACAATCACTTAGTCAAGAATGCAACCTCATCATTAGGCCCTCACAGAAACAATACGATCCCTACAATTGACATCGATCCAGAGCACTGATGAGGAGCGTATCACGAACTCGTGATCCCAGTTCACACGTCACATCGCCAACACATGCAGCATACATCAGCCTTCTCTAATTACAAACCCTAAGGCTAAACCCAGTAAAAAACTCACGAATATGACGAAAATATCTCACGATTGAAACAATCCTTACCGTTTATGGCGGGAATTTTACGAAACGTCAAATTAAAAGTTCGAATTTGGAATTTTTCCGTTGCGTTCGCGAAGTTGGTTGTATTTAGTGCGGCCCTTGGGGTAGTCGTGTGGCTAGATCATGACCGCCGGGGGGACACCGCATTGGGGCACAATTAGGTTGCTGCAGTTGGCAGCACCCACTCATCTCGGTAATGTTGTATGCCTGCTGTGTGTAATTTCTGAAAGTGTACCGTGCAGGTTGTTTATATTGTTACTGCATTTAATTTTATTGAGTAAAAATGGTATACATATGCCTTTATTACCTTAAAATAGATTCTTGGTTTATTTATGAGCCACATAATAACATACCTTAAGTGATGTTAAGTGAAACAAAACGAATGTAGCATGAAAAAAAGACGAACTAATTTAATTACTTTAAATTAATCAGGCCTATTAATATTTACAATAAAGAAAGAAACAAATGATTTTAGCTATAGAAATTAGAAAGCATATACGACATACGTGCAATAGCACCGTCCCGTTTCTCAACCGCACATAAGCTATCACAGCTTCACAGATGACGGTGACAACTCCAAACGTAACAACTCACTGTCCTCAGTACTGAAGTTTCTGTTTATTTTCGCTAAGCACGTTCACTCGCACGGTTACTGGCGCAACTTCAGGCAGTTTGCAGTAAACGGAGCACAACTGTCTCGGGGAAGATGCACCTGTTTCAAACTGTGGTCGTGCCATAGAAGTAGTTGGTACATAAGTGCTTGGAATTACACAGAGGGAATTACCTGTATAAGTTAGAGATCCAAATGTTTCCAGGATTTTATTTGTTGGATAGAGATGAGCTTGGATATTACAATTTTCTTCTTTACATGTCGATTACACTCAAAGGACATTGGGCTAAATTTCTGTGAAACCTGTAGTTAGTAAAAACCTGAGGTATGTTAGACAAACAGAATTGAAGTATATCTCAAATAGCAGCTTATTGTGGACTTCACTATAAACTAAGACATGAACTAAGTTGCCGGAGAACAGAAATAGAGCTACTTGAAAAATATGTTGCCTTTTTATTTATTTTTCCAAACATTTGACCCAATACTCAAACTAATAAACCTAGTTTAACAGGGGCCATTACATAGCCTTTTTTTTTTTTCTTCGGATGGGACATCATCAAATGACTTCTCCCGCTCTGGGCGGAGCAAGAGGGAGTGTCAAACTTTTACTGACTAAAACCCATCCATGTTCCTTCATCGCCCTTTTTGTTTTGGGCCACGGTATCTCTTTCGAACAGTCCCGCAACCCCGGCAGGCATCGGTCCTTGCGGACCCCTTCCTTTTGCTGACTCTCTTTAACTAACACTAACACGAACGCGCCGTCGCGGTCGACACGGCCTGTCGTCATGAGACGGACGGACGGCGAGCTAGCCCATAGCCCACCGTCCACAGGCCCGCGCCATTACATAGCCTTAAGAGTTCTTAATTGATTCTAACACTGCAGCTTACAATGTGTATGATTTTGAACTTTGGTAACTAAACCAAACTGCAAAAAATGTGATACCTCGGCTAATTTGCATGATATAAGTAAACATAATTTATTGCCTATGTACTTCCCGATAATTTTGCTTTCTATATTGGTGAGAAAACGGTCCAGTCGTTTCGGACCTTGTTCGGTATAAACAAACAAAAAAATATTTCCTCTTTATAATATTAGTATAGAAGATAGATAAAAAACAATTGCCTTAAATAGTTCACAGTAAAATATTAACTGAATTCCTTCTCAGTCATCATTTCTAACTACATGTTAGTGAAACAATCTATTTACAGCATACTAACTGAACTTCCCCCTACATAACCAAGTACTTCTACTTACGTATAACAATTAATAGGCAAGACGACAGTATCAAAAAATTGCAAATCTATTTAGTCCGTCAGTTAGAGTATTGGAAATTAATGGACACGTATTTTTTGTTTTTGAATATTGACAAAGATAAAACGAAAATAAAATCGGGGGCTCGTGACGTCAGAACTAGCTAAAATTATACCAAGGCGTGACGTATTGAGAATTTTAAAAGCGTCATATCTTCGTCAATTTTGATTTACGTAACAAAAAAAACACGGGTCAAATACTTTCTGATAATCTAACTGACGGACTAATTAGTTTTTTTTTGTCGTCTCGCCTATTACATTCCAATACTAATCTATTTCATACCACACAGCTTGGTCTTAAGACTAGGCACAGACATGACTCAAGAGAGTCTAGATAGACAAAAACTGTCGCTCTATCTATTGATTACAGACATCGGGACAGGTGAAACTAAATAAAAGCTTGTAAAAAATAAAAACTGTGTTGAGCATTTTATGGGAAACATAATTTTGTATTTTTTTTTTTTGTTGCAATTTGCTGGTCAATGTCAGGCTGTATGTTGAACAATGTATGATTCGCGACCGTAACACGTATGTAGCTAGATTTTCAGGAGTTACAGTGGTTTGGGAACAGTGTGGCGGGCTTGTATGTAGCTACAGAATTCTAATCATCAATACAACCCTTTAAGTTCATTACACTCACGGGTGTCGTATAAGGCGACTAATGTCTGAGGCAGAACACCTTGCGCCTCCGTAGACCAGAGAATGGGCAGCAGCGTTTTCTGTTAGTCTTTCATCACTGCGATCTCCAATCCGCCTGCCAAGCCTGGAGATTACGGCAAATTCCTCCCATCATGGGAGAGGCTTATGTCCAGCAGTGGACGTTATGGGCTGTTGTAGTAAGTTCATTTAATCCCATTTCGATGACTATTTCAGTAAAAAAAGAAAGAAAACGCTATAAATATTCATTTAAATAAATTTCTATACAGAGTGGAGACGATAATACGACAATAAATGAAAACACGGACAATACTAGTTCATAGGAATAATTCTAAACCATCAAAAATCCTAACGTCAAAATTAAAAAAAAAAAAAAAAACAAACTAAGTAAATGGCATAAAACTGGAAACAAAATAGAACGCCATTTATAAAGATTTTAAGTACCTAGCTAGATGGCACCGTGTCTTTAATGTTTTGATGTTACCGATGCGGGGGTCGTTAACCTGTCAGTGGTTCCTTAATAACAGATACATCATGTAGCAAATGTTAAAAATGTAAAATAATCTCCTGTGACTAAACTACTGGATATTTTCAAATGAATTTTTGTATGTAGACTAGGAACGTCCTAAGATATACGAAGTTTAATTTATTGTCGTTTTGAAATCTCCACGCTGTATGAATAAGGCTACGGGTTCAGCAATTTCAGTAGCGTCGTTCAATTCCTGTAACGTGAGACACCGGACATGACCGGACTCGCCGGACACGAAATTATAATGGTATTAACCAGTTTATAGTGAACTCTGGTGCGCGCTATGTCTTATACATAAGCCAGTACATACGTACGTACATAGAAAGGTGTGCGGCTCGCGAGGCGTGGCTAGCTACCTCGCGGCAAGGCACTTCAGCCAGTGGTTACTGCGATATTACTGCCTCGCAATATAGCCTACATATTCTTATAGCGAGCGTATTTACCGGATTATGCTCGTTGGAATTTCACAGCTGAATAGATTCTGTAAAAGTTATATAGATTATTTTTTACAAGATGTGTGCCCGAGATACTTTCATCCTCTATTAAAACCCCCGTAGGGGTAATTAAGAAAAATGTATTTGTAATGTGTTTTTAATAATTTGTAAATTTCAAAAAACCTTGGTGATCGTGGTACGGACATGTGATGTGGAGGAATCAGGAAAATGTTGAGTATGAAGTAGGTGGCTCTAAGAGTAGAAGAAGACCAAAGAAACGATGGGTGGACTGTGTGAAGGATTATATGGTTAGAAAGGAGGCGTCTGATGAGATGACGAGTAATAGAGAAGTATGGAAGAAGAAGACATGCTGCGCCGACCACAAATAAATTAGTATTAAGGCAGTAGAATGATTATTTTTCTAAAAACGTTCTATAATATTCCTTCTTCACAATAAGTGTCACTTTGTATCTCTACCCCAAGCGCTCAAACGATTTAGCTGTATGTTGTCTGGCAGTGAATAACAAAAGAAAATAAGATTTTTATAAGGCGGAGAATGACGTCAAAACAGACAAATTTTTAACACAGCTAAGTTCTGAATGTATTTAAAAGCATGAAACAGTCGTTTTTATAGTGGGCTACACTACCCAAGGCATTCAACGCTATTTGTAGGGTACTACAGCCACACGTAGGGCCGCGGGCCGCCGCTTTTAGTTGAAGTGCCAAAATAGAAAGGTTTTTCGAACTAAGCATGGAAACTAATTTTGAACAGTACTTACATGTGTTCAAACGAAAAATTAATGGCCTAACGTAGGGCAGATAGCTCGTAGCTTTTTCACAGCTTAAAAGTGCTCTACAAAATGTTTGCTCAAGGTAGAGTGAGATGGCCTGTGGACGGTGGGCTATGGGCTAGCTCGCCGTCCGTCCGTCTCATGACGACAGGCCGTGTCGACGGCGCGTTCGTGTTCCACGCGCGCCTCAAAGAGAGTCAGCAAAAAGGAAGGGGTCCGCAAGGACCGATGCCTGCCGGGGTTGCGGGACTATTCGAAAGAGATACCGTGGCTCCGGAACACAAAGGGCGATGAAGGAACATTGATGGGTTTTAGTCAGTAAAAGTCTGACACTCCCTCCTGCTCCGCCCAGAGCGGGAGAAAACATTTGATGATTTCCCATCCGAAAAAAAAAAAAAAAAAAGGTAGAGTGAGAATATGTCATCTTCTTGTCAAGTAGACTATACTTTTAATCGCATGTAGGTAATTACATAATAACAATATTTTATTGACACTCTAATCTACCTCTGATTGAGGATAAATAAACATAAATAATAGTCGAACGGAACTTCGTGACTATAATATTGCAATATGTCATATAACAAACAATATTATTATTTTGATATCGATGAAAACCCATTATTAGGTACGACAGACTTAACCATGCATTTCTATAAACTCTTATTGGTTGAAGTTTTAGGTTGATTATCGCCTGAAATAGAGGTAGGATGTTAAGTAGTGATTATGTACCAAAGAGGTTCTGTTAGTTTATCAGATAAATAGTAGCAACTGAGCCAGGTATTATAGCAGTGTTCCTTTGCTATATAATTTTTCTATTTGTGGGGTTCTGATTCAACCAATATTGTTTTAGATAAATTAGATATGGTAGCCCTCGTTGGTCTAGTCGTCGCAAACGCGTCTACTGACCATTAGGTTCTGGATTCGATTCCCAGGTCGGGCGAAGTGTTATTGGGTTTTTGCACCAGGAATTTCTCAGTAGCAGCTGGCTGCTACTGAGAAATACCTGATGGAAAAACCGTTTTCGTGCTTAGAGAGTTGACCCCTATATTCTGGAAACCGAAACCCGTAGTTTCGACCGAAATTACAGGTGTTTAATACTTAGTTGTAGATTAGTTTGAGGCCCGGTTGATGGCAATAGGCTCGCCCCTATTATATGGGTATACTAATTGGTACACCTCTGCCTAACCCTTCGGGGATCACAGGCGTGATGTTATGTTAAGTTAGTTATGGTTAAGTAAGGCCAGTTGCGTATGAATTAGTATGAAAGATCAATGGTCGATTTTATTCACTGAAATAAAAGCACACTGTTCCTTAAAAATGTAAGTACTACTACAACAGCCCATAACGTCCACTGCTGGACATAAGCCTCTCCCATTATGGGAGGAATTTTCCGTAATCTCCACGCTTGGCAGGCGGATTGGTGATCGCAGTGATGAAAGACTAACAGAAAACGCTGCTGCCCATTCTCTAGTCTACGGAGGCGCAAGGTGTTCTGCCTCAGACATTAGTCGCCTTATACGATACCCGTGAGTGTAATGGGTTGGTTCTATTCTACTCTGCCGGATACCACACGGCTAAGTAATGAGCAATAATATTTAGGCATCGATTTAGGTGACGCTTATTGTTAGTGGAAACAGGCATTAGGTTTTTATTTATACGATTTATTTAATTACCACCAAAAAGAGTTTAAAGTTTATAATAATTAAGGAACCAAGTCTTGAATGACCATAAAGACCATTTTAAGAATTTTAAATTTTTAACGTGATTCATATTATGATTCTGATAAAGCAGCCATTTTATCTTATTATCTTAGTCCAATTTATCCTTTAACAATTTCCACAAACTTTAGTGTTTTCAGTTAAAACTCTAGTATTTAAACAATGAGAAAGTTTAGTTTAGTACATTTCATAGCAGAGGTAGGTAAATTACAAAGTTTCCCTGAAAAGTAAGTATATTTGAGTAGTTACTTTGAAATTAGGCAAAAATAGACGTCACAGAAATCTAAGAGAACGAGATAAAGGAGAAAGGCGAGGATCCATTCTAACTGCGGAATTCTTCATTGTAAGTGAGACCAGACTTGTCAACTGTAAAATAGTCATAGAATTAATAAGTACAGAGATATAATTAAAAGGAGCTTGATTCGCAATTTTCTACCGATTTCCATACCCATTCTAAGGTTTTACCGATTTATTCATTCATTCTCGACTCATCATCTCAGCCGAAAGACGTCCACTGCTGGACATGGGCCTCCCCCAAAGGAGAGGGTTTTGCCATAATCGCCACGCTTGGCAGGCGGGTTGGCGATCGCAGTGTGGTTGTTACAAAAGCACATAGAACGCTGCTGCCCATTCTCTGGTAAGTTAGTCGCCTCTTACGACACCCACAGGAAGATTATGGGATGCATTCTCGACTACTAAGTATGCATTCTCGACTACTAAGTCAGTATATAATCGATCATTTTGTTTAATACTTTAATGCTATTTCTCTCGCTTCTTAGATTGTAAAATTCTGACGTATTTTGTCATTTGCTAGAGCGTAAAGCGTTCAAGCGTCAAAATATCATTGTGGTGTAGCACTTTACATTAAACAAGTTGATAGTAATTTGATAAGTGGTATCCACACATAACGTGTAAGTACCTAAGTAGGTACTTGATGAGTACAAATGAAATCACAAACAAAACTTAACCCTCAAAATGCGACTTTTCGCACTGGCAACAAATAATTAAAAGAACGCGAAGCATTGTGCAGCTATTTTAATTCGAATTTCGAATGTAACAGATCTGCAGTGAACGGAGCGAATGAATGAGTGAATGAGTGATTGTTATTTAAGCGGGAGTCGCTATTGATCGGTAACAATGCCCTCGGTACTAAGGGACTGTACAGAGTTGAGTAGACTTTTGATATTTTAGATAAGGGTTTTATTATTGTTTAAAAGTTAGGAGGTTTTAGTTTAACTTTTTGATTTAAGTATAAAGTTGTAGCGGTTTTTAAAGAGACAATTAGATCGAAGCTTTTGCCATTAAAAGGTGTTTCTAGCTGGACAACTTCTTCTAGTAATACAAAAAAAAGTAGCAACATAAAAAAAGATTTACTTATAATAAATCTTAATATCGAATGTTCAAAACCTGCACTAAATTAAAAAAAACTTGTTTTCGCCATAAAAGTATTACAAAAATAAAAAAACGTATTCTACCGCTGCATTAAATTCCCCTTCCAAACTCTATGGTTTAGCAAAGGGTTGCTCAACCCTTTCCCTTTCGGCAGCCATTACAATACGGAGTGTATACTCTGGGTACGTTCAAACCTCCTTTACTAACTGATCGCCTGGTACTTTTGTCGCAATTTCGTAGCAATCGTAGCGATTTCGTAGCTTCAGTTTTTTGTTTCGTAGCAGAATCTGGCGTATCATCACGATTGGTAGATGCCGCAGGTGAATAATCGCAAGGACAGGATAATCGATATTTTTGATATATATAGTCATCTTAACTAACATTAATATAAACTTAAATAAATACTCAAATACGATTGCACTGTTGGAATTTTTCAGCGCTACCAATCCATCCAGTGTAGTACTCGTAGTACAGTCTAGTGTTAGTTAAAACGATGAGTTATCATAATAAAATGACAATCTCAAACTTCAAATAAGTTCCAAAAAACCTTTTAAAATAAAAGCTTTTTGGCGATATCATCAGTTACTGAAAACACCGGACCTCACTAGCTCATCTTTTCAACGGAAAGTCAAATATATTTTCATTCTGTTCCTCACCAACCCAGTCATTTCTAAGAGACAGACAGACTAGTAATGAGAACCATACTGCCGTTTATAATAATCACAAAACAAACCCATTTACTCCAATTTAAAATGACCAACATAATAACTCACCAAAGTTTGTCCCGTTTACAAGTCGGGCCACGAACAAGTGCACACTCATTTTACTTTTTATTTTTATAAGAAATATGATTGTGTAGCGAGCGCGCGGCCAGCCCGGGGCGCGGATATTTTCAAAAAATAATTAAGCGGATACATTTATTATGCCGCACGAATATGTAATATGCTCCGAGATCACAAAACACATGGTGTTTGATCGCTACAACTTTGTTTTTTTATTGGAGTTTTTCGTGTTTGTTATGTGAAATGTTTTTGTAATTGAAAAATTGTATGGTGATGCTGATTTAGGTGGTTCAGAGGGTTCTAATCATTAACAGGTTAAAGAAAAAAAAAAAACTCCTGGAGAGTGATACTAAAATACTCTGAAAGAAAGAAAACTGCTGGCACTGCTGGCTGACGAGTTATTGGTACTATATTCTTAACTGTCTTGTGAAAACTGAACGCGATCACCATATGCGAACCGAGTCAATATTCCATGATAATAATGACACTGACAGCTCTAAAACTCGGTAATTGTCAAGTTGTGTGGAGTTTGTTTCGTTTGTGAAATTCGCTCTTATTCATTGAACTTACAGGAAACCACTAAATGTCTGCATCTTTCAATTTATGCTAAACGCGCTACAAGTCCAGCCCACAATTATTTCATTAAGATTATTCGTTAATCCATGTCCCGCTGATAAACGGCATCGTTTACAAACGGCTGCATTAATTCCTCTTCCTCCTATTACTTGTACGAGTTGTATATGCCATAAAATTAATAATTACTAGTGGCACTAAACTTGAGCCTTAAGCTATTGGTAAGATACTCGGTTTGCGTAGCATGACTGAGACATAGAAAAAAAAGAAAGAAAGAAAGATTAAATGGAAAAAATATTTTTATGGCATTTTGTAACATAGCATTTGTTGGTTATGTAGTGTTTTATTTTAAATAACTAACAATAAAATGCCAGTTTCATAATTTAGCTTGCTTATTATAAGGTCCCCACAGCTGGGACACAGGCCTTCTCTCAGTGTGGGGGATTCTGCCGTAATCCACCACACGAACCCAGTACGATTTTTTTGAATTCTAAGAAATGCCTATGATATGATATGTTTTCTCACGATGTTCTGCTTCACCGTTTTAAGAGCAGGGCTTACCCTGCTCTTAAAACGGTGAATAAAAAAAAAACAAGAAAAGTGCATGCTTGGGTCTACTACGAGACGTATGAGAGGCCGTTAACTCTAAACCACTTCTGCTGCAATTATTAACTATTTTAATCGTTATAAATTAATCCCAACCAAAACTAACCCACGAACTAATGAGCCCACCCCCTGTACGCGATCTAAGCCGTCAGCGTACAGGGTGCGTTCATTACTGCACCGCGGCAGCTGCGCGCGTCGCCCGCGGCTCGGATTCCGCGCCCGCGCCGCTCCACCGTATCGCACCGGACACGGTATGCTACGGCTATGGGCGTATGGTAATTCTGTGAAAGGGATTTTTGATTCTGTATACCTATGATGGGTTTATGTAGGTGTACAACGTTTTTGTAGTTGTTCAGACGAACAAATGATAAATACGTGTATTTACATTTGTTAGGTGTGATAATATTCTTCACCTTTAACAGTTCAGAGCCTTGGAGATTTTATGTATTAATCCACAAAAATATTTCAATGAACTATTATTTCAAATAATATTAATGGGTATCACTTAAAATTATATAGTGACTCCATATTTCGGCACCTAAGTGTACGGCCATGAATTGAATGTCAAATGAGCAGTTTTACAGTACTGAAAATATTAAATGAAAATGAGTTATATACTAAAGACATATGGAAACATATGAGCAGCATCTACCAAAAGAAAATATGATAAAACATAATACCAACACTGCCTCCGGCCATTAAATTCATTCGCATCAGCGATGTATTTTGAATCGAAAATAATTCAGGTGTTAAGTTTCAACAAAACGTGATGATACATTTCGGCATATTCTGCGTCTGACTGCTATCAGTCAAATATATTGATAAGTTTTCTACAATTAAACGTTTAAATATTGCGACTATCCCGAAGTATTTATATTTTCCTTCAGATAAGAAAAGTTATAAACGATACGAGAAAAAATCAAGTTTTTCAGGAACGTAAAATTCTGGGTAGTGTCCAAGCAGATATTTTGTTAAAAAAGCTACTTGACTTTAGTAAGAAACCACAGCATTGTATTTCGTGCTACAACATTATTTTTTTAAACATTGCCCCACACTAGGAGTTTTTCCTGTATCGAGAGAGCGTTTAAAAACATTTAAACTGACATACACCCAGTTTACAACCAGCCAGACCCGGAACAACTATACCTGTTACTCCGGTCCGTATAAATATTTGTTACTCTCATCATTATATCTTTCAAGCAAGTGACAAGAATCTACCATTACTTACTTAAACCGAGAGTCTCTCATGCAAATGATGCAACTCTTCAAAAAGCAATCGGTATTTGTAACCATGGCAACGGCGTCGTAAGCATGAAACATCATTGCCTCGCCTATTACGAACCCTCAGCAGCTCATCCCAACCGTGGCATTGCCCAAACGGGCTCAACACACACCTTGATGGTCTTCTACCAACCACCAACTACACTTTGAACCCTCGTAACAAACAAAAAGAGCTATAACACTCCTTAATAAAGTGCATATTGAAGTGAGGGAAGGGTCTGTGGTAAGTGGTAGCCCCCCTAAGGCGATTTTGCATGCCTCTTGCACGCAGAAATGAAAACTCCACGTCGGAGTAACTAAGTTGTTGTCAAATTGATTTTAGTGGCACGTCTTTGTGCGAGTAAGCTGTGAAGTTTGTTAGGTTATATGATGTGCAGTTTTTTTTTTTTAAATTTTGGAAAGTCTTGAGTATTTGGTTTGGTTGATTGGGACATTAAACAACCCTAAACTAAAATAGGAAGATGAAACTTTAGCTTACACATGGGTAAAATATCCAGTCCGCAACTCGTAGTCTTGATATTATGTATATTGGTGAGTAAGAGAGTTAATAATCACGCATAGAAGGTGATTATCGTCATTAGATCGTTTAGTCTCGGCCAGTTGCCCAGAAGGTGCTGATGAAAACAAAGTCTGATTATCTTTCTGTAATTTTTTCTAAAACTTAATTTCCCTCGAGTTATACTGAGTCTCAGTATTCAGATGCAGCACAGATCTTCGACCTTCTATGCATGTAAGCTGACCATCCCGTGGGCTAATTGCGTAGGTACCACACTCAATTTCTAAAATTCAACAATTTTTTTATTCATTGAGTTATTTATGCTCTGCAAATAAAGCAATGGATTATGATTTTCTTTCTTCTTCGGATTGTAATAGAAAACTTTGGGTCACATATTTTGAAAGTCAGGTAACTCCTAAATACCTGCCACCTGACATCTCACCTTCGACATTTACAACCGTATCATTACCCTACATGCTAGATCTGCATTTCACACCCACTCCACATAGCTCCTCATCAATCATGAACACTTGACTCGCACCGTTTAGTCACGGGCAGTTGCGCCAGCGCCGCTAGGGGGCGCTATCTCATCATCAGCTACAAATTGGACAGTTTATCGCGCAATTTGATTTTAATATGATCAGATAACATCGCCGATTGTAAGGGGAAGATAGTGTTTGTGGAGTCAGTTAGGGTCACTCTTTACTTTGATGTACAAATTGAATTTAAAAATGGAACATTTTATTTGTTACTGGCTGAAAATCGGGGTGACGAGCATTGAGATATTACTACTATTTTGACAGATTTTGTTCGCGCAGTCTTCTCTATACGTAGTACTAAAATCTCAGCTCAGCTCAATGGTGACGGGCCACCCAGATACTATCAAAAAGTTTGACCAATGATGAATAATCCTACTAATATTAATAAGTGATAGTTTTTGAGGATGGATGGATGTTTGTTACTGTTTTACGCAAAAACTACTCACCGGATTTAAATGAAATTTGGCACACAGATAGTTTATGAACTGGATTAATACATAGGATACTTTTTATCCCAGTAGTACGATCCCGTGGGTCAATTACCGAAATCCACGTGAGCGAAGCCGCGGGCATTAGTTAGTGCCATAATAAACCCTCTTGGTACCAAAACATTTAAATATGATCGACAACTTTACACAGGCACTTATTTGACACTTATCTACAAATGACAGTCGACTAATTGACCAACACTTCGTGTGCTAAGCCTCGGAAGGTGATAATCGTTAACACGATCAACTCTGTTAATATGTTTAAAACAAAAAGTTCACGCGTATAGTTTTAAATTCATTAGCAAGCAGGCTGGTAATGAAAAGTAATGGAGAGACGTTAACATTCAATTCTAGAAAACTGTATTGGCAAAAAGGTGGTAGGTAAGTTGTGAAAACAGCTGTCAAGAGGCCATTACGTATAAATTGTTGAAGATGTTCGTTCGCGTGAAATTCTTACTTCCTTATTCGAATCGGATTGTGTTGACAATTTCAAGGGTTTTAATTTTTTTGCACGGAGCCTTAATCCTTTTTTTTAAATAAAAGTAACCTGAGTTACTTCTTATACCAGTTATCCAGTAATAGTCAAATGCCAGTAAAAGTCCTGTTAAAATCGGTCCAGCCGTTTCGGAGATTAGCCGGAACAAACAGACAAAAGTTTAACAAAAATTGTTATAAGTACTGTGTATACCTTTATATTATTATGCATTCAGTAAACCGTTGTTATTTTGTAAATTACAAACAGACACTTCAATTTAATATTTTAAATTTTTTTTTTTTTATTTTTTTTTTTTTTATATTGTTTTTTTTTTTTGTAAACATGTACCTATACAGTATAGATTGGTGCCCTTCCTGTAGGCGTCGTTACCACGAAAACTAATGCTTTTACAGCTTTTCTGTGTGTTCACAAGTGTCTCGGAGGTTGCTACTAGCGCCAGTGCTCTTGTCATTTTTCTTAAAACGTAGGACTACTCTTTATATCATCTTCTTATTGTCAAAGTAATGATGAATGGCAAAGTTTTACTCTTTCTTTGTCGTGTGGTTAGTGCCTAACCTGCAGGCAACAACCAGCCTGAGGCATGCTGGTTTCCTCACGATGTTTTCTTTCACCGAAGCAAGTCATAACAATATACAATTCGCACATGAATCCGAAAATCAAAGGTACGTGTTTTGGGTTCGAAACTTCGAACTCGACACCTATGACTTGGCAGTCCGATGGTAACACTACTAATATGATGTTATAAGTAGAATGTCAAATGTAGACTAAACGTAGTCGACTACCACAAAAAAAGTTAAAGTAGTTTTACTATAAGGCCCCACAGTTACTTAAGGGGCTCCCTCCCCCATGCACACTAGCGCCACTTTAGTAAAAAAATCAGAACTCGTTAAATACACAATTAATGTAAAATCTGATTGACAAAATCAATGCTTTAGATTTCTAGATTATTGACGTCTATTTAAATTATTAAAATATACTTCACTGTAATACAGTTAGAAAAATTGCTAAAAACGGCCGTTTTTTTCCATTTTGTATCTGTAACGACAGCGAGCTATGTTTCAATGAGTTAAGCAGACGTAAATAATTTAGAAGACCAAAAGATTGATTTTGTCAATCAGATTTTATATTAATTGTGTATTTAACGAGTTCTGATTTTTTTACGAAAGTGGCGCTAGTGTGCATCCCCCATGCACACTAGCCCCTTAATAAAACTTACTCCTAAAGTCTTTTCAGCCACCCGGACACATTATTTCTATCCGCAAGTCAACGCATTCCACCCCGGCTCGTGTCACGAACTTATTGATTCGTCTGGGGAGAGCTCGTCCCGCTCTCCGGGGAAGCTCTCCGATTTGCAGTTGAATAGATTTCTTGCATTATTTGTGTAGTTATGTAATTAGATTAGGTTTTTGGTGGCGTTTAGTTTCGCTTGAATTAATGTAAAATTAATGGTAGATATCAGATGAGGTAAGCTTCTACTTATTTATGACAGCCTAGCACCTTATAAGCATGTGAGACGCTTACCTACGAAAAGCTTATAATTTTTATCTTTTTAGTTAGAGCTTGTTGTAAATAAATTGATTTATAAGACATAAGTACCATATTTTTCTTACCAACTCATTTTTTTTCTTATGATAACGAATTGGGATTTCTTATATGAAAGAAAAATATACTGTCCATAATTTAGGAACAATGACGTCGGACATAACTCCATCCTTGTTTAAAAAAAAATCACTAAATTTCAATTTCACAAAAATAGTGAAATATATTTGAATATTGAGTGAATATTTTTGTGAAAGATATTTTTAGATTATATAGTTTGTTTTCTTCCCTGATACATAATAATATTTTTTTTTTTTTATTATCACAAAGGACACATTTAAGTTTCACAAAAACAATTTTCAAATAAAAATAAACGTTTCAGACAATTATGTATTTATTAGGCGCATAACCTAATGCCACATGGTTAGTGCCTAATTATTTATACCTACATAGACATTTTTTTTTTTTTGAGCTTGAAAAAAATCTCGTATTAATAGCAGAAATAACTCTAAAAACTTTTATAAACACTTTACTCCCAAACAGTTTCCTTCCCAACAACACAGTAAGTATAAACATAAATAAACGTAGCACAAATAACAGTAACGAACTCAGAATAAAGTGTATTTCCTTCACGAGTCAACAGGGAGCCGCCCGTGTAAATTGCTATATCCGGTCGGCCGGTCCATTTCCGCCAATAAAGCCCACTTCCGGCGGCGCGGCCCGCCAGGTGGCAGCACTATTTAGTTTGTTCCGACGCTTCCGCTGAAGAAATAAGGTTTTCAGTCGTTAAATGTGATTTTACGGCAGTTTGACCGATTTGTCGACGTGGCCCGTTTGTAGACAAACTTTAATATAGTGCGGTAGTTTTGTGTTAGTTGATATTTATTTTCAGGCAGGGTAACAACTATTTGTGTTGAAAATAACAGATTTTAACACTCTACCTCTACAAGGCTACCTTTAAAAGTCAATTGAAGTTTTGCGATAACTGTCACAACAGCCGTTTTTATTTTTAGTTTTTATCTTTGTTTTATACTCATTTTGTCGAGAATGTCTGTCAGATTTATCAAATCGATTCCTACGTACTTGCACTGCAGTCTCGACATAGATAACGACATTATCGCAAAGTTTCGATCGCTAAAATAACAATGAAAACATTTCATTTTGCAATAGCGATGCTTGCGGGAAACTCAAACCTCTACATCCAAGATCATGCGATTCTCGCAAGCGTCGTTATTGTAAAGGAATTTTTTCATTGTTATTTTAGCGTTCGAAAGTTTGCGACAGCATCGTGATCTATGTCGAGACTTTCTGAATAATAAGAAATCTTTTGGAAGTAGGCATAGCGCAGTATATCGGTAAGTTCAATGATTTATAAGTGTGTTTAGTCTTACCTTGTCAACGTCCAACATTATGTTGAATTTCATAATAATTAAAGGGCTTTAGAGATGTTAGCCACAATTCATAGCTAATTTCTTTACATTTACTTAAGTGGGAAGGTTAAATTAAAGGTAGAGAAACTCCGTAAACTTACGGTCTACACTACCGCCTTTTTTTACACTGTGTGCTTGTTTTTGGCCGCACTTTGGCACACTTAGATCGATCGCTCTCGCTTGATGTGAAGCAATGATGCGGCCTTGGGCGGAGCACGCTTGCCTAGAAGAAACAGCGTCAGTTGGGCCAAAATTAAAATCAGCATCATATTTCATGTCTTATCACATTTGAAAACACTTTTAATGCATGCCAAATCTTATAATGTATCATTTTTTTTTTGTCTATCGTCTTTTACATATTCTCTGTTAATTGAGAATTTGAGAAGTCTGGCTCTTGTGATACAGGAACTCCTAGTACAAGAGCCACGGCTACACTGATGTTTGAGCAATCGTTTGTCAATAAAGATTTATTTATTTTTATTTATATGTATACTATCTATAATTAATTGACCCCGTGATGTAGGTATAAAGTTCCACTCACCTGCCATCCGTTAGTCTCCAGGGCCAGAAATGTCATCGAACGATCCGCACATAGGTATGTAGAGCCTTATCACCGTTATCACTAAGTTATCCGGTCATCACCATGCAGTCAGCACTATGTAAGCACAGCACAGGTATCGGTCTGAAAGCCTGTCACACAGTCATCAAGTCATCACTTTTTTATTGTCAAAGTTTTAATGTTCACTGAAGAGTTTTTTGTTTGTGAAACTTCCTGTTCTGTTACGGCACTTGCTGAAACAAAAGGTGATAGTAAAAATATATGTATGGCCATGCATGGTTAGCTAAGTGACATCTCTTAGCTAGCATACGACATACGACATAGCTTAGCATTCTAAATTTAATATGGCGGACTCCCAAAGATGGCGGATTTGGAATAGTTGTTTTTTTTGCATGCCCATCATATGGGTATCAAATAAAAGAGTTGCTGAGAAGAACACGAGGACGTTGCGCTGACGTATGTTTTTTTTAGTTTTTAAACCTTTTATATTTATTTTAATACATTTCATAAAATAATTGTCGTGTAACTATTAGGAATACAACGACAAAGATACAACATAGATATAATAATAGAGAATATACCTATGTTAGTGTTTAGGTCCTACAGTGACCTAGGAACTACCCTGAAAGCAACAAAGGATGCCTGAAAACAGTTAACAAACCAGTTCAGTTAAAACTGTTTTAACGAGTCCACTGCTCAGTTCTTATTTGACTAGAGTTTAGTTAATTCACTATTAATAAAGGTTCAGTAATTTGCGTATAAAGTTAAAGTACTACGCCATCCCTTGCGTATTTACTGAAATTGCATTACGGCGAAAATTTGTAAAGCAGTAAGCGAAATTCGACAACTAGGTATACGATTTGAAACCTTCAATTCAAAGCAGAAAGATGAAAATTTAACAACACGCTAATAAGACACATTTAAAGAACAATGGCGAACTCCCAAACAAACTACCGTCGACTTGGTGTAGTTCTTCTGAAACATTAATTACGTTACGATTACGTACCGTTTTGCCTATTAAAGGTCCGTTCAGTTTTACTTTATTTGAATTAACATTCGTACGCAGGACGACCAACCAGGTTATACAAAACCAGTGTAAACGGATCACTTATTGTACGGGAAATCTATACAAAGCGAAGCCATGTTATACTGAAATGTATAAGCTTGATGTGTCGCCCTGAATACAAGGTACATACTTATATAAAGAGGGAAATTATGAACGAGTAACATTGAAGCTGTCTGAATAAGGGTTTCAAAGAGAATAACAACATAGCATCTCGCTAATCTCTCCTCGAAGTGTTAGGCAGAACCAGAGCACCCACATATCGTCCCATACGTAATAGGTCGAGAGCTTATTAACAGGCATACAGATTCAGAACTGCTACTGAGAAATTTCTAATGGAAAACCCAAAAACAGATTGCCTGACCTAGGAATCGAAACAGGTCCTCATGCTTAGGAGTAACGTTTGCGACTTCTGGACCAATAAGTCAGTCTTAATTAAAATATACTTTTAATTACCTATGATAAGATGTGTGAGTCCCTAAGAAGACAAGAAAGAAGTAGTAGTTGGTACCTTTCGTAGTCCAAAGAAAGGAAAAAAACATAGTTGATTAAATTCATTATTTAATCAACTTCATTATTTATGTTAAAGTCGACTTCCAGTCTAACCGGGTGCAGTTGAAAACCTGTGTTTTACATGGAGCGACTGCCTATCTGACCTCCACAACCCAGTTAGTACTGGGTAAAACGATACCCCTTAGTAAGACTGGTTGTAAGACTTTTTGGACCCCTGACTACCTGTAACCCGGTATAACCCGGTACTAACTGTAGTATGGGTTATACGATATCCCTGGGTAAGACTGGTTGTTAGAATTTTGTGATTTTTTGTGATTTCTGACATTTTCGTTACTAGTAAGCAACGACTGTCAAAGAACTACAAATGACAGCCGGGACCAACGGCTTAACGAGCTCAACATGTTGATTACATTGTCCAACAAAAAAAACTTCACAAGTATGTATTTACATGAAAATGTAACAAAATTTTCCCCTTTGTTGAATAGATAAATTTTTGTAACATTTTCTTGACTAAACAAGTACGTAGACTTTTAACGAACGGACAAACATGGTCGGTAGCCTCGAAGCCTGCCCACACCCCGAGCTTTACCGTTGAAATTATACGGACCCTGTTGTAACAAACTTTTATAATAAGAGGCATGTTACGTTTGTAACATGAGGATCATATTTTGATTTAAATTATGACAATATGGAACGGATTTTTTTTTCCAATAAATAGGGCTTTTAAGTGAATTACTGGAAAGAAAGAGATTCTAGATTACCAGAAGATAGCCAGGTAGATTTTCTGAAAAAAAAAAACAGAAAATGTTTTTTTTTCAAAAAAGCTTTTGAAAGCAGAGCTAAAAAATAATATTTAGAAAAACAGTAGGCTTTATACTCTAGTTTATACCATCATCATTAAATTATCTTTCTCAATTCATTTGTGGTCGGCGCAGCATGTCTTCTTCTCCCATACTTCTCTATTACTCGTCATCTCATCAGACACCTCCTTTCTAGCCATATCATCCGTCACACAGTCCATCCATCGTGTCTTTGGTCTTCCTCTACTCTTATACCACATTTTCCTTGACATTTTCCTCATTTTTCGCATCACATGCCCATACTACGATAACCAATACCATACAACTGTAGTGTAGATACTACCGTAGAAACGTGTAGTATCTACACTACTTGATAAATGTCTCTTTATTTCATTTTGTTAAGCAAATAAACTCGACCAACGTTGTAAAAAAGGGTCAATTCACACCGAAAGAGCGGCGAAGGGCAGCGCAGTTTCAGTTTCATATGAATTTTAACTTTATTATCATTACCATAATACTTATTATCGCATGATCGCATGAGAAACTCGAACGAGTCGCGCGGATGCCCGCGGCGCCGCTCCGCCGCACCGATAAACGAGTTTCTCATGCGATAATAAGTATTATGGTAATGATAATAAAGTTAAAATTCATATGAAACTGAAACTGCGCTGCCCTTCGCCGCTCTTTCGGTGTGAATTGACCCCTTCCTATGAAAAAAAACAACTGAATAGGTATCGGAATCACGTGAACACCACATCCACAGGCAGCCTTACATATTTTTTCTTCAAAGAAACAAATTCGTAACGGGAAAGTTTTTAAGAAAAATAATTACAATGGCGTCCACCCCCTTTCAGCAAGGCGAGGGGGGGGAGGGGGAGAGACCCTTTGTGCGTTGAATTTTCTTAAATAATTACGCTTCTTTTATTTTGGCAAATATTTGTGTAACAAGATTATGGTCCGCGATGATTACCTTTTGGCTTTACTTATTTTTCATTAATTTGCCTGTTGTTCCGTTTGTTATGTAATGTTGTTTTTTTGAAGTTATTTTATGTCTTTATTTATAAAAACAGTTGGTATACCTACATATCACGTACCATATCTGGTAATCACCAATGGTCTTGTCAATGAATCGACATGGCCCTCTTAATAATTAAGCAATTTAATAACCAAAGCATTCAAATACCCTATCAGATAAAATAGTTACAAGAAGTATCACCAGGAATAAACGAATAGTACCTCAGGCTAGAAATTATTATGGTCTTATGGTAGGTGAACAGTAACATTTCTAATTCCCACAATAATCAATGAAATACCAAAATCCATAAAAGACGAAATAATCGTGAAAAACTTTAAACAAAAATACAAAAAATACTATTACAAGTGCCCAAACAAGTCATAGTCCAAGGAACACTAAATACAAAAATATAAAAACGAAACAAGCTGTGTGTACCTACGTTGACTAGAACCGGCTTTCTAATGAGCGCCCAATAGCGAACAACTCAGATTCAAAACATTACGTGCTGGTTACTGATAGATGTTTACTGCTAAAATATTTTTCATGTATCTACATTTTTACTTATATTTATGTCTAGTAGCTATTAAACAGTGTTGTTTTAGCGAATGTGAGAAACCATGTCTGGTTTAATGGTACAAAACAAACAATGGTGTGGATTAAACTAAACTTAATTTAGGCTATTGCTATCTTTTTCTTTCTAAAAAAACGAGAAAGAGACGGGCGTAATTTAGAGCTGTCAAATTTAGTTGGAACTAATATTTCCATACAAATGAAGGGTGCACGTAAAAACATGTTCACTAAAAACACGGTGAAGCGTAAGGCATAAACTAGTTTGACATCTCTAACTTAGTTCATAGCTATAGCCGTCCTTTTCTCGCACTGCCTTTTAGTAAAATATAGCAATAGACTAAATTAAGTTTAGTTTGTGCACAACAGAATCGACACCATTAATCTGTATTAAGACTATGATTAAATAATAAAAAAAAATGAGTATCTTCATATCGTATTACTGAGTTGTAGGCGAGATACGCAGTCGCTACACGTCAAATACTGGTATTCAGCTGCATCCGATTTGATTGGAAACCGACGCCATAATAGTTGGGACAAGGCTAAGCAGATAATGATGATCCAGCATGTAGCTGTAACCTATCTATCTGTCCCACTTGCGGGGTAAAAGCCTCTACTCATCACGAAGCCGTCAACCAAGCATTCTGTAAGTGCATCAAACTAAGTAACTTTACGCAAAATTTATTGCTGGGAAACGACTGCTTTTTGGGGGTGAATAATCATGTTTTGTGGTAGAACTCAATGTTACGCACTCAAAACATTGTGCTGATGGATGGTTTGAATAGTACGGTGCGTACGTAGCGGTGTTTAAAGTTAGAATCTTACAATAAAACTTGTATTTATAGAAAACTTGTCAAGAAGTTGGAACTTTGACCCCCAATATCTCCGTAACTAGAAAGTTCCCAGGTGTGGTGTAGAACAAAAAAATGATCGCAATGATGGGGAAAACGAGTGCCTTTCGGCTTCGTTAAGAGTCTTTTTACCCCTTACCCTTTTAGAACAGGAACGAACATGTAACACCACTCTTTCTGACTAAATGTTTTCCTACGATTTCATACCAACATCTTTTACTTACTAATTAATTTCCCGATACAAAAAAAATGGTGATCGTAAACCCACTTACATAAAAAGACTTCAATAGGCGAGACGACAAAAAAAAAAACTAATGAGTCCGGCAGTTAGATTATCAAAAAATATTTGACCCGTGTTTTTTCTTTTGTTACGTAAACCAAAATTGACGAAGATATGACGCTTTTAAAATTCTCAATACGTCACGCTTAGGTATAATTTTTACCTAGTTCTGACGTCACGAGCCCCCACTCCCGAGTTTTGATGCGTTTTATCTTTGTCAATAATCATTGATTTGCAAAAACAAAAACAACGTGTCCATTAATTTCCAATACTCTAACTGACGGACTAAATAGATTTGCAACTTTTTGATATTGTCGTCATGCCTTGCACCCATAGCATTGCATTCATAGAAATACCATTAAATTTTACCGTAATTTTAATTATAAAATCTCGCCAAGTCCAGCTTATTTTCACTAACCGATATCATTCACTGCTTTTCCAAAAAACGTCAACTTAACACACAGCCAAAAGTCCCATAATGAATAACCACGCAACTGCAAAAATCAAAACATAAAACCATATAAAATAAAGAACGTTATTTATAAAATAAAAGATGGCGTCGGCCGACGCGCTATGGCCGTGTTTCAGGACGGCCCGGCTGAAACTAACGGAGCGGCGGCGGGCTGAAACAAATGCAGTATAACTACATACACCCAATTGAATCGATAATAAAACTTTTATTTAAAATTCTGACATAATTCGATTATACTTGGGTAATTTAATTTTGTTTGATGTTCAGTTTTACGGTATGAGTGGCTTTTTCAATGTTACTGGAAGCTTTGGGAAAAATAAATGCGATAAATGTAAGTTTACAGTTCACACGTTTCTAGTAAAAAGGTAGAGTTTTAAGTTTGTCAATATAATGTTTTAAAAAGTTTAGTTTGCCGCATAGAGCACGTAAGTACCAACTCCTTAGAGAAAGACCGTAGAGGCTAAAAAACTATTGTTAAATGGCTAACGACTAACTTGTTCATAAATTATTTAATGACCTATCGAGACCTTGGTAAACCTGTTCCTACTTAAATTTTAAATTCTAAGTTGTTTCAACTTTAGGAAAAAGTCTTGGTTACAAAGGGATTCTAGGGCTTTTTCTTTTAGACACTCCTCTGAAACGTAGGTAATATTTAATTATCTACAGTTCAATTGAAGTCTTGATCGGGCATTTGGCAATAGGTACGTCAGAAAATCTTTTTGAGAGAGATGCGTGAAAGGCTTTATATTAAGAACAAAACGTCGAATAACTAAATAATTAAATTGAACAGGTACTTACATATTTATATGATTGTACTTACGAAAATGTTTGTATTATTAAAAGCGTGCCCAATGAGCTGTGGGCCAAAAAAAACACTAATTAGGCCGTCACAAAGGCAGAAGGCGACGCGGCAGATCTTACGGTGGGACGAACTCCATATAGCCCTGGATCGACAAAACTAAAAGTCATGGGAAGAGACGTTTGCCCAGCAGTGGCATGAAGCAGGCTAACAGTAACAGTAATAATATTGAGTAGCCTTCACGTGTTTATTCCCCCGACTCCTTACAATCCACGTTCTTTACAAATATATTCAGACAGACACTCATGACCTTTTTATATAAAAAATACTAAAGGAAGCATCACAATCTCTTAATTATTTAACTTTACATAACCTTGTTGCATAACCAAATTGCTTTTACGAGAAAAAGGTATAACTATACATCTTCATATACAGGAAAATATAGGGATCTTGGAGAAAGAATTCTCACTTCAAAGTGTGCGTGAAATAAATATAAAAGATTCTTGTATTTTGGTCCAAAAAGTTTTTATTGAAAGTAACTGTATAGGACACACACATTGACAATTTCGCCGCGTGCTTACTTACACATGGGGTTTTGTGAAGTTTTTCTTTGTGGATGCAAGTGTGTGAGTGGAAATGGCACACTTCCGTAAGATTTTCCATGTATTTACGATGTTTGGAGGGTGTGATTGTGTATGTGTGCGTGCCCTGCGGCCCCGCCCCGAGCTATGAGCGCCCTCGGTGTCGCCAGCGGCGACGGCGACCGACAACAGACGGGTAACTGCACTTCTTAGACAAATTTCGCGAGATTTGTGCACAAAAAAAAAAAGAAAAGAAAAGTAAAACCTTCGTGGTAAATGTCATTGAAAAAACAATAACGTTATTGAATTTTATAAAAGAAATACATCTAAATGAATAATTCTGCTTTGTTCACAAAAGTCAACATGAAGACACGTACAATGTACGCGTACAATGTAACTGTTTATTTACACAAAATAGCTCCCAGGCACAAGCAACAGGTGCTGCGTGTCATTATTTTTTGAAAGAGTTAAATATGAATAAGGACTTACCAAACAATAAAAACGCACAAAATATAATTTGCCTTTTTTCCTGGCAAGACGATATCGATGTCTTATTATCTTTTAAATAATAACATTCACACTGATATTTAAGTCAATCAAACGTTTTAAAAAGTATGAACAAAAATAATAGTTCGACTTCAGCTCTAGTTACGTCTTTTTGTGGCAGCTGCGTCATCGTTTACAGTAGACATAGGGCGGGCTACTGTTCACAGCCTGCGGCCTTCCTGACCAATCACAGTGCTCGGAGCTATATTCCTCTCCCTTTCTCTCCTATCGATACCCGTATCCGGCCATCCTTGTTACTTCCCCCGGCGAAAATCCTAGCAATATGAAATTATTTCTCAATTACCAACTTTAAATAAAGAACGATAAAGCTCACAATCGTTCAAACAAAACCCGCCGCTTCAGGCGTTTTGCACCCATAATAATGTTTATTTGATATCGAGCGTCAGGCAGGCGACGATTTTCAAGTTCAGATTTCCCATTTGAACGATTGTGAACCTTATTCCTCAAGCCGTTAAATCTAGACGATCGAAACGATCCCACGAATTGTATTTACGTGTGCAATGCTGGCATTTTCATTGTTACAATACTCAGGAGAGTTTTAGAGAAAATATTTTCGACTTTAAGCGAGAAGTTCAAAGTTGAAAATTCGTTGTAAGTTTTGGGGAGTTATAAAGTTTTGGAGTTGAGTAAGTGTAACGCCCAAGGCAAAAGCTATTTGCGATGACAATTTTGCGAGCGTCGGCGAACGAAATATGCCTTTTATTCGTACTAGAGTCGGGATTAAGGCTCTAAAACGGAATTGCTGTCAGAGGGAGCTTTGTTGAAATTTGCGAACTACACCTACACGTTCACAGTTACATATCTTTGCAGGGAGCGCGATGTTTTGGTTGCGTTTAAAAATCCTGCAGGTTTATGAAGAAATGTTTTGTTTTATACTTAGTTGTATAAAAATGCAATGAAAGCTTTATACTGTTTATACTGACGTTCTTAACGGTGAGTGTCCAGATTCTTATCATGTTTTCATGGCTTTTAGTCGTTTGTCGATGTAAGTCACTAAGTATTACCATTATATCAGCCCAGAATCAGCCACTGCTGGATACAGGTCTCCCCTTTCTTCTGCCACACCTCTCGGTTCTGTGCTTTCCTTATCCAGGTGTTTTCCGCGTGCGACTTGACGATATCGTCGATTTAAGTAACGGTATATAGGCTCATATATTTATTTCAAGTGAAGCAACAGTGACGATAGAACAGATTTCATAAGCCAGGCAGTTGGCTCGAGCCTAAATAGGTTCAGGATCAAAAAAATCGACGACTGTATCGACTCTAATCGATTCTCTCTAGGATTCTGGCAGTTTCTAAATGGTTTAAGTTTATTAAGTTGCATTTAACCAGTTATTATGTAGACGGAACGATGCTTAAGTGGAGTAGTTTATACAACTGCCGTTTGGTAGGGACTTGAAGTTTTTATTTTCAGAACTAATCATTAAGATAAGTACTTAAGTAGTTCATAATCTAGTACCATCGATGATTTTACGAGTTCAGTTTTTATCTTTGGAATTGAATGCTTTCTTAAACTTAGTTTTGTCTAGGTATATCCTTGACTTTCTGTTAAATTAAGCTTATTCTTCAGCCTAGTTTTGTATGACAGAATTTAGAATTCCTTTCAATTTATGAGCACAAGCAAGAGAGAGCGTGGGTTCAATTCGAATCACCACAAGGCTACGAGGCCTTGAACAGGTGGCTGACAGACTGAATGCCGAACTTGCGAAAGGCAGACTCCAGGGTGTTGTGGCCCAGCTTGGATGAGGCTTATGTCTATGCTTATGTGAGAGGCTGCAGTGATAAGAGCGTATCTCTTGTCGGTGCACTATTTTTCTGTTTTGTCTTAATGCGAGGCGAGGCGAACAAAATTAGCAACTCTATTTGTGGTGGTTCAAACTTCGTTTGAAATACTGTTAGAATAAAGTTCTAATCAGCTTGCACTATAAAGTGATTGTTACGTAAGTCACTGCAGGCCGAATAGTGCGAAATGAGTGGTTTTTATTCTTTTTAAAATCAAAAATACGTCTTTTGGAAAAAATAAAACGACAATTATGTTCATTATTAAATTGTTCATTTAAGTAGCAAATCAAAATAATGGTTACTTTACGAGGAGTAGCATTTTATAAATCATTATTTCTCATTTCTGTGGTTTCGTTGTGAGGGGATTTATTAAACATTAAGCTACTTAAAAAAAAAGAAACGACAATTTTGGAGTCAAGAATATGTAGTAATTTAATGTATTTTTTATTAGTTGATATTTGTTTTGGATAAAGAGGAGTAGGCTCCAAAAAACTGCTCGTTCAAGGTCATTTGCTCGGGGAGGCGCCTTAAGAATTATCAAATTCGTCACTTCTGCTGAAAAAACCGTATTCAAAAACTGACTTCAACCACTATAGAACATAAGTTTGCATATATTCGCCAAACTTAAACTTTCTTGTGAGTAACATACGGAGGCTAGAGAAAATAAGTAAGTCCACGTCAGACTTGGAATAAAACGAAAAAACAAAAGACTTGTATAAAACGTTTCTCCTTCCTCCCAAGTTGTAACATATAAACATAACCTATTACATGAGTACTGACAAAAACGGATGTGGAGTCAGAAATAAGGGTTTTTGTTTTTCTTGAATACTTGCATGGGTAAGTATTATATTATCTGTGCTTGGGTGAAGTACTATATTATCTGTGCTTGGGTGCAGATGTGTAGTGATGTAACTACTTACTTGATCTTTGGTTATTCGTTTTGATCTAAGATTCTAAGTAAAACCTAGCCGGACTAAACACATATTTTATAATAAGTAAGGTACCTACCTTATTTTTACCTTCCTATACGTATGTAGGTCTGTAAAAAGATCCTGTACGTACTACCAACGTGGAGATAAATGGTCTAGAATATATTGTATCAAATGATGCACATAACACTGGCCAAAGTAGAAATAGAAAGGTATAAGTACTTGTAGACACTTAAGTTACCGCAAAATAAACCTAAAACCATCTCAGTTGTCCAATAAGAGGTCTATCACACAGTACTCGAAAACGCTGACATCTAATCAGTGTGGAAATCAGGAAAGACAGTTAGGTATATTAAAGAAAAGGAAACTCCGCTAACGAAAACCGAAGAAAAACAAAAGAAAAAGGAAAATTAATAAACCTGTCACTGGCAGACCTGAAGATTTCAAATAACATTATAATGACAAGCCACGTCACTCTTATCCCTATCAAAATACGGTGCAATTTCCTTTGCATCCCCTAAAGTTATACAGATTTCTTTCAGACCAATGTTTCGTTTCTATTAAGGATTCGTACAAACATCCTCCCCTTGAGAAAAAAATATAATTTGCAATAACAAGTCCGTTTTGATTCAGCCTCCCTTCTGTATACTTTGAACTAAGGTAAACCGATGTATAATGTAGATATAGCTGGAGGTATATTATGGGTATTGTCTTTTTTACGATGCTATTTTTTAAGAGGGGAAATCTGAACTGTGGGGTGAATTTAAATCTGCAAGGAGTTTGTAACTTTACAAGCATAGACAAACGGTGAATCAAAAATTGCTTTTGGATTTCTGGTGTATGAAAAAGAGTTTTATGAAATCACTAGCTTCTGCCAGCGGCTTCGAACGCGTAATGTCTGATAATTGTCCCACAAGATCATACTACCAGGATAAAATATAGTATGTGTTAATCCAGGTTATAAACTATCTGTGTGCAAAATATCATCCAAATCCGTTCAGTAGTTTTTGCGTGAAAGAATAACAAACATACATGCTCATAAACTTTCGCATTTATAATATTAGTAGGATAGTAGGAAAAGTCATTCATTCAAATTAGGCTGATAAATAATCAAGCACATCTTGAACGTCAAAAAATTACATGAGACACTTCCTAGTGTTTTAGCTTTTATTTTCACTGTGTGGTGTGACCAAATGTTTTCGCTACATATTTACACTTTAATTCAACAGATGTAGGTATATTGAAAAGGCAGTACCTACTATTAGTACAGTGCACCATTCTGGATACACTGCACAAAAACTTACATTATCTAAATTTATTTACATCAAGAGAAAAAACAAACTTGATGCAATTTCCTATTTCAAAATTGGCATTAGCCACTCGATTCGCCACACCTCTATTAATTCGCTACGCACCTATTTTGCTACAAAACGCATTAGACTGACGACCTGCACACTTTACCACGAGGATTTCGATTACATGCTCGTTTTTATGATCTCTAGAGATGTTGAGAAAAATGTCAGGTGATTATGAAAAAATAAGTCCAATTTTGATTCGATAGGCCTTGCTAGCCTGGGTTACTTTCGGATGATTATCGGCAAAATAAGGCAGCAAAGGCGACTGTAACTTTGTTATATAAAGTGGTAGTATAAAATTATACAAATGAAAATATTTTTAACATTTATCTACGTATATATATATATATATATGTTTCGTCTACATCCGATTCCTTCATAACGTTCGTTATTGACGTAAGCTGCTGAATAAATACAGCCTTTTAACTCTTTAAAACCGTTAAAAAAACGATTACACTTCAAAACGATAATAACATAAACATAACATTCAGGTAGCTTTAAACCTTTCGAACAAATAATTAATTTCATGCTCGATCTATCGATTCGATTCGATTGAGGCTGAATGAGCATAATATCTGCGCCGATAAAAAAAAACGATTGTCTGTGCGTAGGTGTGTATTTTGTCAATATTCAAGAATGAAGTGTGTTTAGTTTTGCATTTTTTGCCATAAAAGAAGGTTATTTTTGCAATGTTGTTCATTGTGGTAGGATAAGAGGTTCATTGTTAACTTTTGTGAAGCAAAGCGTGACGAATGTTCAGGACTGTTCCTTCATAACACTGGCTCTTCACATTTGGGATTTTTTCCTTCTTTTCGTGGGTCTGCAAAAAGTTTTGTTGACATCACGAACTTGGTAGGTAGAAGACAGTCTAAAATAAAATGAAATGGGAAAGAGGGAGCGGGGCATTAGCAGTTTCAGTTCTATTTACTAACTGTAATGAGTACAAATGAGAATACTGAAAGTACCTCATTAATAAAAGTATTGCTTTTATTTTTTTTGTAGTTCAGTAAAAACCTTAATGAAACACCACTTCATTTGGGCTAAATACTATCTTATAGCCATTTCTGCCTGCTAAAATTAAAAATAAACTACAAAATCTTAAGTTTCCTCCACGGAGAACAGACGACCGCGCAAGTCGCGTCGCTTCTCCGTTAAATTATTCAGCAGTCATTAGTCGTGCCTTTGCGCGCTGCGTGCACAGCATTGTTCGGCCGGCCTCCTGTCTTGTATGGCGCCCTGGTACTTGGAGAAAGCAAACAGTATGGTACCTACTGTTAGTATGATGAGTGGAGTCTCAGCCTTAAGTTATCTTTTTAGGGATGTAAACATTGTTAATGACTAAGAAATTGATTGATATAGTTTGTCAAACCAATCGAGATGTGCAAATTGTTCAAACATCTAGGGTAGATGGTTGGGTTTTCTTGTTTCCTTACTTTTTAATTAATAACAATAGCCGCACAGGTCAATCTCAAAAGTTTAGCAGCGCTTGCCAAGTTTGGTCCGTGAATTAGATAGGTAGGTACCGAATTTCCATGTTTTGAAAAGCACGCTAAGCTGTTAGATGCGACTGTCATTTGTAGATCTTTGGCAATCGTTACAGGTAGTCAGTGGCCTGAAAGAAAACCCAATAACACTTGGCCCAAGCTAGGAATCGAAGGATTTCTTTCTTTCTTTCTTTCTTTCTTTCATCTCACGTTCAGCAGAATTTGGTCATAAATTCATACATTTCTGTCAAAAACCTCGGATACTTTATCACGATTACGAATTTCATATCAAAATCATCCAAACAACAATAAATTCATAAAAATCATCTAATGTCATTACCATATTTAAATACAAAAAGGCAAAGACACGGCTGCAAGGAGCCGCGCATCCGTGTCGCGGCTGCGTTAACATCGCCATAACGGCACAAATTGATTTGTGCGAGCCTGATCGCGCGAGGTTATAATTTTCGCGCCACGCTGAGCGCGAAGCCACGCTGTGCTGCCAACATTACAGATATGTAGACTTGTTTGCTGAAGCCATAGATTCTGTTGCAACGATAAAAATGTGGTAATTTTGTGGTGTTTATTATTTTGGTTTCTTTAAATGTTAATTTTTTGAGGTACCTACTAAATATTTAGAATTTTAATATGCTTTTTTCCATGATAAAGAATGATTCCAGTCAAATTTTTAACCATCTCAAAAAACACACATCTCTTGATACTTACCAAGTTTTGAAGAATAAAGACCAATATTTTAATTCTCAGTTACCTAAGTTGTGTCCGAATGAAAAAATCTATAAATAATATTTGGCCCTTTGAGCCTTGGACCTTATTGATCCACAGCTTGCTTAATTATGTACCATAAAAACAAACAAAACAACAATCTAAATATAAAAAGAGCACTTAATTTAATTACCAACTCGTTACATTCACAGGCATTATAGGATACCCCATTTGCCCTTTGTGCGGATCAAAAGCTACAGACGGCAGACCCTACTGGTCCTGTTTGTGACGTCACTTTGTGAGCTTATGACCCCTAGTCGGGCGTGTTCGCTTCACGACAGCTTTTGTTAAAACGTTTGCCAAACGTGTGTAGAGGTAAATGTGGGAAGCGAGTGTTTTGAATTTGGAAATGACCATTAATATAATTAATATGCTATGGTTTGCCACTTTGATCTGTTTCCTGATCCTGACAAACCTTATAATTATTATCTTGAATCGCTATCTAAAATAATAAACGTCCATACCTAGACTTTTCCTGATTGTTGGGGTCGGCTTCCAGTCTTACCGGATGCAGCTGGCACCGACTACCTGAAAAAAAAAACATAAATGACAAATATGTGAATCCATATCTAATTTATTTTTGTCGTTTTTACCGGAAAAGGTGATGTCTATCCTGTTGCAAGTGGAAAAACGAAATACTTTGAACTTGATTACCTACCACTTAATGTCTAGTCCCTCAGGATCCCTTTCAAATTAAATCGTGAACAAGCTGTTTTATTGTATCTCTCGGTCTTGTTTTATTTACTCTGTTGGAGATTCCAAATAAAATAACTTCCCTGTTCCTAAAATGATTATCAGCCATTTTAGGGCGATCGCCTGACAAATCTAGGTATATTTCCTCGCTGATATGTTAAAGTAGCCACATTATACCGCTGGCTGGCCGCATGCTGGGCCCCGCGACTGATATATTCGTCCGCGACACGACAACACTTCCTCGGCTAAAGGTCTAACCATAACGATAGATTTTGTGTAAAAGAAAGTTGTGAAAAAAGAAGAAATCTTGAAAATTTACAAAAAAGTTGAGAATAAAAGTGGAAGCTGTCTTGCTTGTCACATCTGAAACTAACCTCTCAGTTGCGCCGGTTGGTTCTAGAAAATGGGCAGTCCTATTGTTAGATTACGCTGACTAAAAAATATATTTATGATAATAAAAATATAAGAATTTGGCAACCATAACTTTCATCTTCTAGTTGCTGGTACTGTTTGGATTAGATCATTAGGTAATTGGGCCTAGTAGGTGACACCGTTTAGATTAGATCTTCAAAGGTGTAGTAGCAAACCCTGGCACAAAAAAAAGAAGCTTTTAAGGCACTACAAATAGAAACATTTACCGTGAAAAACAAGACATCCATTCCATGGAATAGGTAATATAAGTGCAGTGCAGATGCAGTAAATAAAACAAACAACAGTAATTGTTTCTGTCTACTATATCGCGTGAGAGCAGCAATTTTGTCACTAGTAGGTAAGTAACATCCATCTTGGTTGAGAAGAAGGGTAAATACACGAATGTCACATAGTTTTCGATTTCATTTTGTAGTTTTCGAGGTTGCAGGACAAACATTTATTAACTTTAAATATTTCATCTACAATCACGACTTTTAGTTTAAAATCGGTGGCTATTTTGGCATCTCTTGTAACATTGTCATAATATTTTCCTTCTATTCTAAAAGTCCTCACTTTTCTTTACATCGAGCCTTCTTGAAAAACTACAATTTCCGCGATATCTCAATTTTCACTGTCTTATCAAAAGGTGTTTATGAAACAAACTGTAAATTTTATTATTAGTATGTACAGAGCCTAATACCGCCATCTTGTTATTCAATTACATGGCGGGAACACTCGTAAAGTTGTAGCTTTTTGTGTCTCATCACGAGGTATAACATCAGTCTTGAGCCCTGATCGCTTTATATACATGATTCATTTAGAACAAAGAAAATTCGTACGTTAACGAATGAAAACTTATTAAATGTAAGAAAAAACTTACTAAACTTACTAAATAAGAGTGGACGAATCATTGATATTCCATAACTGATGACAGTTAAAGTAACTTTTCTAGATATTAGGAGATGCTATTTATTACTTACTCTATTTTTACCTAAGTTACCTTATTCAAGTACTTTTTCAAAACCTACTAAAAAAATTGTAACCTTCATAGTCTTTTCAAGGATATTGTAAACTGTAGATATCCCATTTTCCTCTTTTAATAGTTTCCAGTGAATAAGCCTTCCGTAATGACCTCAATCTCATTAAACAGTCTTCAAACTACCACCACAGCCAGAACATAAATTCGTTGAAATCTTTAGACGGTGAAATGTCATCAAAGTAACGTCTTGGTTCCTTAAACTTGTCCGTCAGATAACTAACAGCCGCTATTTTCCAAGGCAATTTATCTGACTTCATTTAATAACTACGTCAGAATTCTGAGGAAATGTGATGTCTTCTTTGAAATCAAAGCTATGACTCGACAAGGCGTTTAAGTTTAACTGAGGAGGCTTCCTTTCAAGTGAAAATTACTATTTGGCATTATATTGTAGCCTAGGAATGTTCAAAGAGCTTAAGGCCTAGACAAAGTAACATTATATCTCATATTCAAAGACCAAAGACATTTCAAACAGAACAAAAGTTACGGAAAATAAATTAAATCCGTGGTGTTAGGCTACTGGGCTTATCCCAGTTGCAAACTGTCTCTTGCTTGCTAAGGATCCCGGGAAGTGGAATCTTAGACTCAAAAATTTAGGACTTACCTCAGGTGCCAAATGCTTAGCCCATTTGGTTGCTAAAAGATTTCTTCCATATCACAGGACCATCAAAGTACGGCCTATAATATAGCCTAAGGAGCATTGGTCAAGAAAAAGATGCAAAAAGTACCGTACATTCTTTTTTCGAATTTCTTGGATAAGGTAATCCTTATTCAATTTGTCAATACCAACCGTGACATCTTTTTATGTCCCTTCTATCCATATATCTTAGTACCCCATCAAACAATATATCAATATGTTTTTAACATTTTGTCCATAGCCAGACACATGTACTGCGCACGCTACCGGCCCACGCTGCGCGCATGTTCGGCGCAAAGAATAATTGAATTCCTGCCATTATAGTTATAATGTTCGTATTAATTTAGCTGGAGCCATGAAATATACAGGTGTTGGCCAAGTAGGCTTTATAAAGAATTAATTTGTGGTGGAGAAGTGGCTGATTAATATGTCTGGGGATGGATGGTAATGGATTTATTTTGTGTTTAAATTGAGTGTTAATTTTGAATGTTACAAGATGATACATAGGTACCATCTTGTGCGTAGTTACATAGCAGGTTAGGTAGTAATATGATCAAACTACTTGACTTTATATGAGGAATTTTGAAACAGGTTATTTTCAGTTGTAACAAACTATAGCGACCCGCCCCGGCTACGCATCAGTGCAAGTGCAACATAGACATATAAGCAGGAGAATGATGATTAGTAATCAGAATAAACATCGTCGTTGTTGTTATCAGTATACAACTAGTTTAGTCATAAATCATGAACTGTACACCCGAACAATTCGGTCGGGACGCCTTTGTTTAACTATTGTGTCTAGGTACTTCGTGGACAGATCAAGGATTATAACTTTACGCAAAACAAATGGTTCAGTACTTTGAGATTACCTAAATAATCGAAATCGGATTTTAAAACGACCAAATAATACAAGGTGTGACATAATATACGCAAGACCTCTCGTATAGTCTCTCGGACCATGAAACTGAACAACTTTTGTTGTACGAGTTCTTGAAATTCGCAAAAAATGCCCTTTGTATGAGAACGTTGCGATCAGCTGTACTCAATACTTTTATTCCACATGTTACATGATTCCTTAATTCATTCATTAAACATATTAGGTAATTAAAAAAGGATTCATGTTCTTTTTTCCTTTATTTATTTTTGTACACAATCATTAATTACATTTTTAAATAATTCAATCGGAAGTATTTTTGTAAAAAAAAACATTTAAAAATAATTAATCATCAAAAGAAACATGTTTTTTTTTAGGTATTATTTACCTATTATGATATTTTTCTACACATTTTTTATATTTTTCCACGCGATTTCTTAAAATTACATCCTGAGAATAAACATAAGTTTTTAAAAAGATAATAATCAGATCTATTTTGATTGTCAATCTTAGTATTTATTTTATGCGATGACTTTCCTTCTGTCTTTTTGTCTGATCTTGACCTTTCGACCTTAGAAGACAGCCAATCTGGTGACATCCGTCTGTAGTTTGGTTTAGCAGGTGACGTATTCAAATGTTCTGGTAATTGCAGTATCAGTAACCAGAAAATTACTGAAAAAAGAGATATAATTATAAGATTAAAACACACATACCTGTTTGAAGATGCCCTAAATTTGGGTGTAGTAACAAATAATATAGTATTACCCAGTATGAACTGGGTTGTGGAGGTCAGATAGGCAGTCGCTCCATGTAAAATACTGGTACTCAGCTGCATCCGGTTAGACTGGAAGCCAACCCCAAAATAGTTGGGAAAAGGCTAGGCAGATGATGATGAACAGATAAGATAGTATTAGGTACACCGATCTCAGGATTGATGTAATCTATAAGTACAAATATATAAAATTGAAGTGTCTGTATTTTCAAAATAACAGCTTTATACTGAATACGTATGAAAGTGAATAAGTACGGTACTTAAAATAAAAAAATATTACTTTTTTTATTATCAGCGTGCCTTTTACTGGCAGATAGCTGATATATAATAATGGGTCACGTAAACTACTTTTATTTTAGACAAAGAATTAAGGTTCGGAGCAAAAAAATTAAAACCCTTGAATTTGTTAACAAAATCCGATTCAATTAAATGTAAGCTTTGTGTTGACGTTGACACTGACATTGACATTTGAGCATGTAAAATAAACGTGTTGTTTGTTTTACCAATTGAAAAGTAACATAATTACAAAATATGTTGTTTATCCCTATAAACTCAGTTATATTTGTGAATTTGCTTTAATTTAAAAGTGCAAGAGACAATTCAAGTTTAGTTAGTAAAAATAGTAAAGCATGAACATTTAATTGTCGATTCTGTTTTAGGTAAGTAATTATTTCATTAGTTGATATTTGTTATGTAAAACTTATCTGTATTTAATAAATAAAACTCTGTTTTAGATGAATCACATTGTGTTATGCTTCAAGAAGAAAATAACCCCTAATCTTATATATAAGTATCATATTTTTATAATAATAATTTCACGTGGACGAAGGTAGCGGGTTCAGCTAGTAAGTTCTATAAGAAGAAAGATATAGTGCCCCTGTGTTTGTGCACTATAATATTTCCTGCGTGTCGATGGTTAGTCTTTACTGAAATTGGCGACTAAGGGCCGGTTTTTTGATCCGTAGTTAACACAACTAATATCTACAAGTTTTGTTGTTGTCAACGTCGTATTTCTCATTCTTTTGTCTCATGAATTTAAACATAGTTAGATATTATGATATAATGTCGGAAAGTTCATCAGACGATGATATTTATGTGGAGTACGTGTTAATGAGAAGGCCGAAATTTTTTAGACCACGTACGTAACCCACCCTTGGACACCTGGGATAGCGTAGACTTTTGCCAATGGTATCGGTTATCAAAGGAAACAGTTATGTGGTTAGGCCGGTGAAATTGGAAGCTTTCTAAAAACTCCGTCCACAAGGTAGGTAAATTAGGTAATGCACCTATTTAAAGTTTCATTGATTGCATGTAATTCGCAAACCCATCTTCACAACAACCTAACCTCAAATAATTATTTCTTGCGTTTTAGGAATCAAGCCATAACACCTCATGAGCAAATATTGCTTACATTGAAGAAAATTTAATTTAATTTTTTTAATTTCATTCTTTTTATGAAGACAGAAGATGCTTGGCAGTTACGGCACAAATTCAAGAACAATTCAATAAATAATACGGAGTGAAAAATATAACTTGTTGTGTTGTTGTTTCTCGTAGTAATAAACTGTTTGATTTTTAGCGCAGTCTGAGTTTTGACATTTAAACTGTCAAATAAGACGTTTCTTTTGGTTTCATTCATTCATTAAGAGTAGTGTTGTCACATAGAAAAACGTTACCCCTAAAAAACCATAGCTATTTTAAGGAAAATATTTCTCATTACACTGGCAATATAATAACCAATGGTCAAGGTTGACTATTGTTAAACTAGACATCGAAAAACTCAATAGCCCTTTAACCATTAGTTGACTAGTTGACTATGGTTAATCTAACAAATTGATATACGGTGTTTGACTACGGATCAAAAAACCGGCCCTTAGGGCTACCGCACACTATAGACTTAAGACTGCCTTTAGACAGACAATTACCCTACTAGTGCGAGCGAGAATACATAGTCTGTCTCGCTCGCACTAGTAGGGTAAATGTCTGTCTAAAGACAGTCTTGTCTATAGTGTGCGGTACAATGATATTCTAATAAACAGATATGTTGTGGTGAAGACTCGAAAACGGGCCAATTGGCTCGTTTTGCCTTTATTCTGCGTCACTGCGTGTATGTGAGCTGGCTCTGCCCCGCGGAACACTTTTTTCGTTGGTTTTGTAGGTGTATAACCTATCTGTTTATTAGAATAACATTGGTGCGGTAGCCCTTATTCGTCAACTGGCTAGTGTGAAACTCGCGTGTGCGCGTGAGTAGGCCCGCTCGACCTTGAAAATCTGACGAGAATAATACGTCAGATGTACAGCACAGTAAAGGTAAAGTCAGCTACAAAAACTTCTTATAAAATATGTACCGACTTTAAAAGTATAAGACAACTTATGTATGAGTTTACTTTAAAATAAATATATATATATATATTTTTTACTTTACTTTATTATGTGCGAGCGAGTTGACGCCAAAAAGAATAGGTAAAATCGGAAGGTGCCAACTCGCGCGCACACGCGAGTTTCAGACTCGCCAGTCGACGAATAACTCAGATTGACGTCATGACCGAAAACGGTCAGGAGGATTAGGTACTATAACAATTACAGCGTGTACCAGTAAGCTGTGCTCATGTTTTGTACAGACCATCAAACTAAAACACTTTATCATGGGGCCCTAAAACCATTAAATATGACCATAACCACAACTTTCAAGTACATACTGTATTTGGTCCATCCACACACGGATCGGCATCGCGTGAATATTGAGATCAATGCACTCTAATCAGCATCGTATCACCTCGGGATAAGCTAGTAAATTAGCTGTTGCTTACGTCAAATAGAACCGCCTACCGATGCGCGATGCCAGTGACTGCCGTGAATGCACTGTACCAGGGTAACAGTACTGACGACAGATTATGTAGCCACGAAAAAGTGGATAGATACTTAGCACTAGCGTGTCCTGTTTGTGAATTTCAAAATTGGCAGTCTTGTATCACCCAGCGCTGAGTATAAGCCGCACCCTTTGTGACATGTTTTCCTGGTATATGTGAATAGTCAATCAATCAATAATGTATCAAACTTACGTGAAAACAAATTCATAGCTCTCAAGTGAGTTTCGTTCAGTAACGTAGGTACTCGTACTATTTGAAATGGTTCACAAGTCAAATTAATTATTTATTAAATTGATTTCAGCTTTGCAGTGTTATCGTTAATCAAAATGAATTATTTTAATGATTACGTCAATTATATTTCCATGTCTCTTAATCGCTTTGTAATTCAATATAATTAACTTGTAGCGATAGTAAAGTTTAACCGAATTCTTGAATGAGAGCTAATGCCTATAGTTACACGTGAGAGGCTAAATAAGTATTGGTAAACCCAATCTCGTACCCGTCACATTAGTGACAAGTCGAGATTGGGTTAAACAAATATTAATATTAATTAATATTTGTTTGTATAAATATCTTTTAGGAGCAAATAATGAGGAGCTCGTGGCAAAATAATATAACAGCCGTCCAGGTCTATCTTCAGGTTAAGCCGCGCTTGCATAGGTTGGTCCGTGGATGGGTGACTCCCATTACATACCGAGTTTCCTGTGCCTTGAATGGCACGTTAAGCTGTCGGTTGCATATCTTTGACAGTCGTTACAGTCGGTGACGAATTGGCACACATGGCAGAATATTTATAACCTGAACTAACACATAGGATAAGTACTTTTTATCCCGGTTATTACGGTACCGTGGAACAACTAGGGAATATCACGCGGATGATGCCGTGGCCTTATGCTATACAAATTCTGCAAAAGTGCTAACCAAACTTAGATTGGTTAGATAAGTGCACTGTAAATCGTAATATACTTATGAATTTTTCAGGATTTTTTTACTATTACAGTTCACTACAGGCTTAGCCAGTTTTCGTACCCACAACTGTATTATGTGACGAATATTGCGAAAAGTGGAAAAACAAAAGAATACAGACTTTTGTGCACAAAGAAAAGAAACAACGGACCAGTAAACACGTAATAACTTATAATAGGTTCAGGTAACCGACCTCAAATCTAGTTACTTACTATTTTCATTTAGTGTTAGAAGGTATTGTTCAATGGGGGCTATCGCGTGTGACTACGGTCTTCCAAAATGTCAGATGTCATAGAGTGTTCGTGCGTTGCGTGCTTTTTTATCATGTATTTATAATAATACTCACGATTGTGTTCTAGATTGAGCCATTCCTGATTAATAATGACTTGAAGTTTTAAGTAGCAACTTAGAATAATAATATAGTTAGTACTTGGAGGTAGAATGATTTTTAAATGTTTCATGCTTGATAATTTTAGGAAGAATATTGTAAATATATATCTAAAGCGTACATTATGTTGTTATACATAATAAAATAAACTTTTTTATGAAGTTATTGATGCTTTAAAGTATTTAATAGAATAACTGACAGGACCTTACTCGACAGTGCGCCATCTGGTGAGCTCAAAAACGATAGCCCCCATTATCAGAGAAGCTCGTGGCTAAATAATAACTGCCGCTCGGGTCCATCTTCAGGTTAATCCGCTGTTGCCTAGGATGGGTGACCACCTGTTACATATACCGGGTTTCCTGTGTGGAAATTACGGTTTTTTCCTACTCCTCCACTATACTTCTCTGATTAATTTCGTTGCGGGATCCAAGACAGTTAAATTCATTCTCTGGGACTTCGTCGAGCTTCATTGTCTCGGCGCTTTTCTTGTGGTCGCCACTGTTGATTCTGGCTTTAAAACGGGTTTCCTCCGTGTCTTGGGAGTCATTTGTAGTTCTTGGACAGTCGATAAAGAAAGTCAGCAGCCCGAAAGTATAACAACCAGCCAGGTATCGTATTACCCAATTTTTACTGGGTTGTGAAGACCATATATAGGCAGTCGCTACATGTAAAATACTGGTATTCAGCTGCATCTGACTGGTAGCGGAACCCAATTCATAGTCGGGAAAATGCTACGCAGACGATGGTACCAATAAAAATTGGGTGATTCCACAAAATCTGACTGGTAGCCGAACCCAATTCATAGTCGTGAAAATGCTACGCAGACGATGGTACCAATAAAATTGGGTGATATCACAAAATCTGACTGGTAGCCGAACCCAATTCATAGTCGGGAAAATGCCACGCAGACGGTGGTACCAATAAAAATTGGGTGATTCCACAAAATATGGACAAAACCGTTGCTGTGTGTGCTGCGTTTTGGTTTGAACGTTTTTAAAATACCTAATAAAAAAAAAACGATATTATCAAGTACTCGTGTTTAAATGAAACATTAATGAAGTAATAAAGAATACTGACTCGACGGACCAAACAACAATAACAATTTGCCCGATCCGGGAATCGTACTCAGGACCTCGTGTTCAGCAGCCGCGCTTGCGACTTCTTGACCAACGAGGCAGTCAACACAACATACTGGTATCGTGGTTATTTTAGCAAACAACACTCACATTAAGTAAAATTACACGTTGTTTTTAATTGCCTGCAAAACACAAAGTAAGTTCAACTGAGTCCATGGTTGAGCAAATACGGTTCTAACTTACAACAACTTATGGTTACACTTAATACTTTAAACTTGTAAAGAAAAGATAGTTGACCGCATTTTTTTTCCAAGAAAGCTCCCATTCTAATGATTCATTCATTTCCATTAATCGCCGTTCCCATGTGAATGTTTTCACACACCATTTGACAGTTAATTTTCAGTAAACACCGCCATCTGTCGACTGTGTGTCGTAAGTGAAGTGTAAAAAACTGCAACATTAATTATTTAACGGTGAAAACGGTTGGTACATCACTATCGAGTCATCGATATCGCACGAGAATGCGAAACGTCGTAGAATTCAATCCGAGTTTTTCAAATTATTTCTTCTCCTAATGCTTTTTCAAATTACTGAATATTTTTCCTTAAATATTTATTTTTTCAATTACTAAGCCTTGAATTAAGCAACACACGGACAAAACTAAAAGTTGCGTACTTATGGACCAAAAAATAATTCAACTGACTTCACTATCACAAAGTCCACAATTCCATGAACCATCAACAAAAGCATGCTAAAATTATAAAATACACAGACTCACCACATAACATAAATAAAACATCGAGTATGGGCACATCCCTGCTCGTAGTTCTCCAAACGTTGACAGATGGCGCGCCGCCGGCGATACGCGGCCCCGCCATCATATCCATATATTTGACACACACTACACCAGCAGCATACGCTAATTCATAAATCTGTAACGATCATTGTCTAAAAGAGAATAAGGGTGAATTTTGATTGGAACTTGATTGATTGGTAAAACACACACAGGAGATGATAGGGGCTTTGTTTTGGAAGATTTCGATGATGGAACTGCAGTTGCGTGATAGTGTGACGTCTTTAAAGAAATTTGATTGATGCTCCTGCCCATTTAGTTGAGACTTGTGACTGGACACTCAAGAGTAGAATGAAAGAAAAGGAAATTATTTGCTGGAATCACATAACAAAACGTATGTGACATCCATCATACCAGGCCATATTAGAAACAATGTAAATGAATTGTATGAAGAATTCTTTTCGGTAGTGCACGCCGAGTTCAATAATACTTTAAAAAAGAAAACAAAAACTATTGGCCCAAGGTTTATTTTTAGTGACTGGGCAACACAGGGTATTAGGAAAAGTAGGAAACGTTTGTTTGAGCTGTACGGCCTTAAGCCTTATAATAAAACTGAAACTTTTAGTAAATATGTTGCTACTTACTCGAAAATTTTTAAAAACTCTTGCAAGGTAACTAAATCCCTCTTTATAAGCAACAAGATTAAATCAGCTGATAACAAAATTAAGACAGTTTGAAAAATTATCAACAGTGAAACAAATAGAAGTAAAAAACAAAGTAATGACATAACATTAGAGACCTCACGTGGCCTCGTGAACTCTAATAATGAAGTTGCTCAAGAATTCGTAAATTTATTTACCAGTATCCCACTTAAAACTACAGAAACCTTAAATTCCTCTCCCTTGCTCTCTATTGATTTATTGAAAGCGAACGTTCCAGCCTGTTCAAATGAATTTAAATTTCAGCATGTAAACCCCATAACAATCATAAAAGCTTTTAAGCAAATCAAGATTAAATTAACCGAAGATCTATGGGGTATGTCTATCAAAGCTTGTACCTCAATTACTGAGACTGTAGCACCGTATTTAGCCTTGATATTTAATTTGTGCGTGGATCAAGGGGTCTTCCCGGATCTAATGAAATTCAGTAAAGTAATACCCCTTTTTAAATCCGGGGACAGTAAAGATACCAATAACTATAGGCCCGTATCCGTATTGCCGGTTTTCAGCAAGGTGTTTGAAAAGATAATGCTCAATCAAATGCTTTACCATTTTAACACCAATAAAATCTTACACGAGCAACAGTACGGTTTCACCAAAGGACGTTGTACGACTGACGCCGGTGTCACTTTATTAAAACACATATTTACTGCGTGGGAAGAGGCACAAGATGCCATAGGAATCTTCTGTGACCTTTCGAAGGCATTTGATTGCGTAAATCACGAAACCCTGATCTTGAAACTTGAGCATTACGGTTTAGGTAAACTTGCACTCAGTTTAGTAAAATCGTATTTGAATGATAGACAGCAGCATGTACAAGTAAATGGCGTAAATTCAATGGGTTTAAAAGTAAAAATGGGTGTACCACAAGGTTCGATATTGGGTCCCTTCCTCTTTTTAGTGTACATAAATGACCTACCCAATTTATTTGACAACTACCCGCAATTGGTGTTGTTTGCAGACGATACTTCTTTAATATTTAGGATAAACAGACGTGCCACAAATCTGGACGACGTAAATAACGCCCTACTGCAGGTTCATAATTGGTTTACCGCTAATAATTTAGTTCTAAATGGGAAAAAAACAAAGTGCATTCGATTTGCTTTACCAAATGTCAAAAGTCGTGATTGTGACGTAGTATTGAATCAAGAGAAACTAGAATTTGTCGATAAAACGGTTTTCTTGGGAATCACGCTCGACTCAAGGCTACAATGGGGTCCTCATTTAACATCTCTTGCAGGACGGCTGAGCTCAGCAGCGTATGCTGTTAGGAAAATCCGTCAATTTACTGATGTTGATACGGCGAGGCTAGTCTATTTTAGTTATTTCCATAGTATTATGTCATACGGTATTATACTATGGGGACGCGCTGCAGACATCGAGTCTATATTTATTCTGCAGAAAAGGGCTATCAGAGCCATTTATGAATTACGTAGACGCGATTCTCTAAGAGAACTGTTTAAGGAAATTAATATCATGACAGTACCTTGTCAATACATCTATGAAAATATCATGTACGTTAGGAAAAATCTGCATTTATTCAGTAAAAGAGGTGACAGACACCACTATACTACTAGAAATAGGGACCAACTAGTTCAGCCAGGTTTCAGGCTTGCTAAAGTAGATTCATCTTTCATGGGGTACTGTTTAAAATGTTACAATAAAATACCTCCCCACATTCTACAACTGAATGAGACGAAATTTAAATCTTGTATAAAACGCACACTATGTAGGCAAGCATATTATAAGTTGGTGGATTACATTGATGATAAAAATGCTTGGCTCAATGCTGGTCCTGCTCCACAACCATAGGGGAAAACTAATTGGGCAAATTATTGTTCTAGCTGCAGAAGATTGTAAAAGTATCTTTGCTTTGTATAGATTCCATTTCATAATATTGTATAATTGCATAGCACATGTGAGTACCATGTATTTTTAAGCTACCATTTGCATTTAGTTATCTTTCATTGACTTGAATATGCCTTGGTGGCTGAGAGAAAGTCATGCTCACTCAAATGTCTCGCTGATGGTGGCGGGTGTGTCGGGTCATTTAGTTCCCTTCAATATGGTTGAGTTGAATGGCGCCGATACACGCGTCTTGTTCGTGATCGGGCGCTGTCAGTTGGGACTGGTCATCTCTTAGCTGCCACGGTTCATTTTAATTACTTTATTTTTAATTTTTTGATTTAATGTTTTACTCTGGACGCTCATAATGTGCACGTCTTCCTACATCGTTCTCACATATATCTATAATCTCAACATGAATGATGTAACCAAGATTTTGTAACAATATTTTGATTTAAAAGAGTGTCCATGGAGTTTCTTGCCCGTTCTTCTCCATAGAGATCTACGCTAGGGAATGGGCAACTACAGTACTTTCTCAAGTTATTATGTCTTGTGTCTGGGACTGTAGCTTTGTTTTGTTTTTTTGTATTTTTGACTTTCAAAAGTGCCATAATGGTCTAATTGAAATAAATGCTTTGAGTTTGAGTTTGAGTTTGAGTTTGAGTTTTATCATCACAAACATAACAATCAGAACAGGAAGACAAGATATACATGGTGATTTAATAAACACTATCACGAGAATTTATTCATGCAGGTATTGTTAATTGCTAGCAGTTTTAGAAAAGAAACAGATACATCTTTGCATGAATCGTCTTTGCAAAGAAGTGCCAGACTATCTTTAGAAAAAGTAAAGCACCTTACCACCTCCACCTTACGGCATTTAAGCAGAAATAATGCCGTTAACAAAATAACCATGCATTGAACGTGAACAATAATCATGACCAAACAATTAAGTCCAGCCGGTTAATGAATTTCCAAATGTAACCACTAGTGATGTTCAAACAACGACACCCCCTGTCACCCCCCGTCACTAAGGTGCAGCTCGAGGGTGACAGCCCGATTGGAGGGTGATCGCGATGATTATACACGTACCGATAAAACGCGTTATGCATGACTAACGCAGGTTTTATGAAGACATTAAATGTTTTAAAAATAATGGTCGTTTAGAATGTTTATTGATGAGGAATATTTAGAACTGCAAATATTCTCCGATTACTGAAGAGGCACCAGAAGACGGAAAAAAGAAGATGTATCACAAAAAGGAAGTATTCTACGATAAGGTATGAAGCAAGGGCAGGAGCTATGTCAATGAGAAGAGAGAAAACAATAAAATTAGAGGAAAGACGGAACTGGTACAGTAGGAAAGTCAAACAACAGTGTCCTTCGACTGCAATCTCAAAACATTCTTCAAATCCCTTATGCTTTTTTTTTTTTTCAAAACGATGATTAGTGATTGACAACATAATAAGAGGGGGGATACTTTTGGTTTGATTTAAATCTGCTGCTTTCATACCTCATCACCACACCCCCAATTATTTATTCAAGACATTGCAAATTGTCGATGGTGCGGCATTGCGACCCCACAGGTCATTGTTTTAGAACAACACTACAAAAGAGGTCTTAATCACTGCACGGAAGAGAGCACAGCTTTCCGAATATTCTAACATGTGTTGCTGATGAGTCTGTCATGAGAGAGTGAGATGATGAGTGTGTTTTGCTTGTTTAGAGGGGAATGTCAAAGATATTCATCAGAAAAAAAAAACCAGGAATTCGCTTCTTCCATAGAGATATGGATTTATAGGTCCATAGTTTCTTCTATGAAGTTTTAAGCCTCTATTACTCGATTAGCGAATTTAGGAGGTCCTGCAGCATCTCCCAGTTGATCCTGACAGACATCAGCAACCAAAATGTTAAGAAGACATCTAACCTCTTTCCCGCAAATACAAAAAAATGTTACTTTCTAGTGTAAATGAAAATGAGACAGTTTATAAATAATAAATATAATAAATAAATTTTTATTTTCTCCCACAAAGTAAAGTTACAATATAGAGGTGTTACAATTAAATATTGGAGGTACAAAGGTTTGTGGGAGTCAGGAGTTCAAACTAGGATGATACCCTGTGCTATGGACTCCTGGCCCCCCTCGCCGAGATTGGCATTATGACAATTTTAGAGAGACATGTCATTGTAGGACTATTTTAAAAAAAGAATTACAAGAAAAAATACTAATGTAATAAAACAAAAACTAAAAATGCGTGTGTGTTTGCGTGTGAAGTGTGAGTGTGAAGTGGAAGGTGTCATATGTGGTGTGGTGTAGTGTGTGTATGTGTGTGAGACAGCGAGAGTAAGATAGTTTATGCGAGTAACGATAGCTGTCAAAGCGAATTTCTACAACGGATTTTAAAGGGATTGAAACAATCTTTTTTAATTTTGACTACTCCATCTCCGTTACCAGAGAATGAACGTCTGGGCCCTCAGCAGTCCTGTTTCTTTCAACAGCTAATTATTTTTTTTGCAAGTTGAAGCACTTGTTTCCTCATCAAATGCCCTCCATTTGCATCAACAAATTACATTGATACAAAACATAATCGACCTATTTTTAAATACAGAAGCGTTACGACCGCATCAATATGTCGGAATAAAATTCGAAATTCAAAATAAGAGCGGTCGGTAGCGGCGGCGGCTCTCGACGGGACGCCGGGTTCCCGCCGCGCGCTTAACAAGCATGTTGCTTGTAGTCGGTATGTTGGCATCACTGCTGCTGCACCAAGATACCAATGTTAAATTGCCAGATTGAGACGTTCGTTCTTTGAATTGTTTAATTAATTAGGGATAAAGATGTCTTTGTCCTACAAACAGCCGCTCTGCTGTACGTCAGTAGAATGATAAAGAAGTAAGTAATCGTTATCTTGAAGTGGCCTTAATTTAATCCTGGTTTTCCTACCATTTGGAAGCTTATCATGGTAGAGTCATCTAAGACGATGGCTTTAGATAACATGCCCAAAAAGTTGGCCTACGTCTGTAATAATTAATTATGATTCGCTTAATCATAATTATTACAGACGTAGGCCAACTTTCACCTTTATTTAAGGAACACACATTCCAACTTAAGGATTAACAGTACATAATAATATACTACCATCAAAGGAAATGCTGGCAAAACTAAATCGTGCAACAGCCCCTTGTATTGTGCCATTAGGTAATGAAGGATCGCTATAATCCCTGCTTCATAGAAACGCAGTCGCGTTCAGTTTGAGTAAATAACCGCAGGCTAAACCGAACGCACTCACCGAACTGGGGAGATTTGAATTTCGAATTAAGTTTTTTTCTTTTTTGCGTAGCTAAAGGATTAATGGCTTGTCTGTAACATCGGTTTATGGAGGACAGAATTTCTGTACTTTGTTTAGCAACTTTGGAAACTGAATGAATTACTCACTCATTGTTCACTTTCAAAAGAAAAGTTCGTAACTACTATTTAAGTCAGAATAAATAGCTCTCAATTTGAAGTCGTCATAATAATTATTATTAGGTTTCTTGATATTTTCTTTTTAATTTTTGGTATTTGTTAAAATATCGATTAGTTTATTTTATCTGTATATGTGTATTAGTATCAATCTAAATCTAAATCTAAACTCTCGTTAGCAAAAAGTTTTTTTTGACATTACTTTGTACCCTATCACTATGTTTTCCTATTTAACCCAAAGGTCGACTGGTAGAGAATGCCTCTGCCGCCTTTGTACCACTATTGTACATGAAGTTTAAATAAATAAATAAATTACCCTCTGACAGACAGAAGGCTTATCAGTGCCAGCAGTGGACATTATATGGCTGATAAGATTTTCTAGGCTTGTGCAAAGTGTAATAATAATAATAATAATAATAATATAATAATTACCGTACGCTCATTGAGCCTGCGTAGTAGAAAACCACACTCACAGAAGGATTCAGTCCCAGCAGTGCAAAACATTATCAGTCTGATTAGATTATATGCAGAGTAAAACAATAATTTGCGTGGGATTAGTCCAAATCTGTATAATGCTATCATATGGTCTATTTTCCAAGAATTAAAAAAAACTAAAAACTTTTCAAACGACACGCGCGTCTACTTTTGCCAATAATTGTTCTTGCCAAACTCCAGCTGCGTTGTAACCGTTTCCCGTCATCGGATTCGAAAGAAGAATAGGTTTTATTTTTAATTGGAACATATTCGGAAATCGGTCCGTCAGCCAGTGTTGGGTTCTTTATAGTGTCGAGGGGACCGTATAGCCTAGAGCTATTTGGTTTAGGACTCGTATTGGAATAAGACAATCTGCCCCCTGTAATAACTTTGCTACATTGAGCGGGAGTTCGGATGCTAGTTACCGTTTATGAACTATTGCTGTCAGGAAAGAGAATTGTATCTAAACCATAGCTAAACGCTTGTTACATTTTTAGACGTTATTTGTTTTCGTAGGTTGCGATTTTAGGGCGTATACACGTAGAACGCTGGTTGTCAGCGCTGGCAGGTCGGACAATTTCTGACAGCCAGGGTTCTACGTGTATACGCACTTAGATCGATAACTCCTTGCGTTCTCTAGGTGGCTGAAAGTGATCACTGAAACACAAAACAAATTCTGTGATAAAATTAACTACACAGCTACCTTTCAAGAAATATACCCTTCCAAGTTAAACAATAAGTGGTGTCTCCGATTTTGTAAAACAATCCTCATTAACGAAGTTACCTACTTTTAGTGGATACTCAAAAGAAATAAACCATTTAAATTGTAATTGCGATTGTTTTACTAAACCTTCTAATTGCTTGACTATCAAATTAGTATTTGGATCCTCAAGAACTTTGAGTGGCAAGCCAATCTATGTTAGCATACTAAGATTTATCTAGTTAGGCAAACGAGCAGCACCGTCTTCGATAATGGGCAAATTCTGCTGCCAGTTGGACTTATTAAATGCGTTGCAAGATTTATTAAAATTTCCACCTATCAGACAGAAAACCAACGATAACATAAACTTATCAGAAATAATAGACTGGTTCTATGATCCAGCACACTTCAGTCTTGAGCGAGTGGGGCAATAAATAGCCCATTACTCGCTAGCCCCACAATAGGCGAGGCCAGAAGCAAATCAGCAAGCGGCCTGTACCAGGCGTCCAGATATACAAGGTAGTAGAGGTGAAGCGGGGGGGCGGAGGGCGGGGAGGCGATCCGTCAACGGCTTGCGGCGGTCACGACGACCGACGACCTAAGCCGACGGACACACCGATTTCGGAGCTATCGCTTTTTGGCAAAATTCTGGAGCAAGACTAGGCAATGTTTGAGGTTGCTTTTGATACTCGGAAGAAACGTTTTGTATGTTTTAGTCGCAGTGGCAACTTTTGTAAAAACTTGGAATTCTAGCAGATTGTCGTACGTTGTGTTAAAGATGTGAGATGTGGTCTCAAAACAGAAGCCCACAAAAGGAAGCTTCTAGAAAAAGCTCGTCGTTTCTTCTTAAAATGTTACCATAACAACTTTTCATAATTTCATAATAAGCTCTACAGATCTCGTCTCCAGCTAAACATAAGCCTCTCCAATGGCACGCAATTCAACTCTATCCTTGGCTAGTCTCTACCTGCTAATACCTAATGCCTTTACAAAACTATTTCCTACGCAAATAAATTTTAATGACCAACTCATAAGCACGTCAAGATGCTTTTGTCACGTAAAAACAATAAATTGAAAATCTTATTGCTCACATAAACCAGTGTGTACACACCCGCTTCGGGCGCGCGACTGCCCGCTCGCGTGCCAGTAATTGCCCAGCGTTCCTTTTTTGAATAACTATCACGACTTTTTCGCTCCAAATACTCTTTTCTTTAGCTTTTGGTTGTTCAAGGTATTCGACGCATGCAGCCTGGCGGACGCGTTCGGATATTTCAGGCATTTTGCGTGTAATCAGCGTTGTTATGGGTGTTGCTTTACCTGGTGCTTTAAGGGCTTTTTGAGAGTCGAAACGTCCTTAAGTTTTTTTTTCTTTTTGGGAGATAATACTTTGTATGATCTTTTGTTTCGTGTGAATTTTGATGATACATAACTGTTTGGAACACCTAAGGTTTTTGATTGAGAAATTATATTATCATCTTTTTCAAGTATTCTAAAGTCAAAGTAACATTTTTCTTATTGCTTTTTGGACTTTTTGCTACGAAATGTTAATTTTATCTACATAGACAACAGTGCAATATAAAATTAGCCTTTAAAGTACCTATACATTTCACAAGTTATGTTTAAGTTCCATGTAACGGGCCTATTGCCAGCAACAGAGAACAAAACCAAAGTCCAGACTTTAGGTGAGAAATTCCATAAGGTACCTATATAAAAAAAGTACATCAAACATTGTCAATAGCACACAATGGGGCCTATCGCGTGTGAATTTGCCACTTGAGGCGCTTGTGTAGACTAAGGTCTTCCAAAATGTCAGATGTCATAGTGTTCGTGCGTTGCGTGATTTTTTTCACGTATAGGTACTAATACTCACGATTGTGTTCTAGATTGAGTAATTCCTGATTAATTATGACTTGAAGATTTTAAGTAGCAACTTAGGATCTTATTTGTTAGTACCTACTTGGAGGTAGAATGATTTTTAAATGTTTCATGCTTGCTAATTTTAGGAAGAATATTGTAAATATGTATCTATAGCTTACATTATGTTGTTATACGTAATAAAATGAACTTTTTATGAAGTTATTGGTACTATAAAGTATTAAATAGAATTATTGACAGGACCTTCCCCGACAGTGCGCCATCTGATGAGCTCAAAAACGATAGCCCTCATTTGAAGAGGTTTTCTATTAAAGTAGACCTTTTAAATACCCACAAAAACCAATTTTTTTACCGAAAACGTTTACATTGTTAAGTTTTCAAGCACCAAGGTATTTGTGCTCAGTCTAAATTCAAACTATTGCTATCCTTCGAGCACATCTTCGAAATAGTATTATGAAAGTAAACATTATGGAATCTTTGTTATTGTTTAGTTTGTGTTTAGTTTAGCCAGTGAGGTGAACTTTGAGGTTTCCTTCTCAAATAACAACTGTTAACATAGATTACGCGGAATTCTACTAATTGGGATATCTTAGTGTACCAGCTTAAAGTTCGTTCAAACTGTGTTTCTGGCCCCGTACCGTACTCTGAAATATACCTACTGTACTGAAAATATTTTTTGACCTCTAAATCACGAACTGTCCACCCGACCGACTCGACGCCATTGTGTCTACTTCGTGGACAGATCAAGGGATAAGATATAGTCCAGCTGTAGGACAACGGATAGGCTAACAAAAAAACAGATATAGGTCGAGCCTAGTTTAGGGGACAAGGATGACCTATTTAAACCTATATTAATCTATGTAATGCTAATCTAAGTTAGGAACTACAATCTGTCATCATCTGCCTAGCCTTTTCGCAAGTTTTATTGGGGTCGGCTTCCAGTCTAACCGGATGCAGCTGAGTATCAGTATTTTACATGGAGCGACTGCCTATCTGACCTCCACAACCCAGTTAGTACTGGGTAAAACGATACCCCTTAGTAAGACTGGTTGTAAGACTTTTTGGACCCCTGACTACCTGTAACGGCTGTCAAAGATCACATATGACAGCCGGGACCAACTGCTTAACGTGCTTTCTGAGGCACGGAGAAAACTCGGTCTGTAATGGGTGGTCTCCCATCACATCACAGACCAACCTAGGCAAGCACGGCTTAACCTAAAGATCGACCCGAGCGGCTGTTATTATTTATAGCCACGATCTCCTCACTTCAATCTGTATACAGTGTTAATTAATATCTACTGGAACTTTCCAGTTAAGTACGAGTATCATAATTATTCTCCTGCCTTTATTCCAATTAATTTGCAGTCGGCGCAGCATGTCTTCTTCTTCCATACTTCTCTATTACTCATCATCTCAAAAGTCACCTCCTGTCTAGCCATATCATCTTTCACAATATATTTTATTATTAGAAATTTCCAGTACTTAGGAGTACTGGAAATTTCTAATAATAAAATAAATTATCACTTAAAACTTGTTCATTTATCTGGCAGTGTCCGTCGATCCGCAATTTGTCCGTAACGGTATGTCTGATCCTTTATAGTTCTGAGTTTCGATTCCTTGTTAAGTAAGATTATTGTATTGTTAGTTATAGAACTTGCCTAGAATCTTAATATTATCTATCTTGGTATTATTAGAGATACTTAGGACCTGTACAAATAAACATTTGTCCAGTTTTAGCCTATGGCTCATCAGTAGATTTTTTAGTCTCACCGTTTTCTATTTAAAACTTTTCACGAAAGTTATGGACGGAATTTCGGTATTCGGTACATCAAACTACTACAATCCGTCAAATTCCTTTAATACCTAGATTTTATCGCTTAAGTATTATGTTCTTAGTTGAATGGGAAAATTTGTCAATTTCGGGTAGCTTGCCAATTTTCTATGGAAATACAATGTCCCATTCATTTCTAAAGTAAATAACTTCTTCACAAATAATTTCAGAGGTTATAATAATATTTTAAAAGAAGGCTAGTAATGTCATCAAAGAGCTTACCCACCTACGTTCCGACGTCAATATTAATTTAAACAAATCCATTTCTTCCATTCATGTAATAAAAACAAATATTTTAGCTTCTAATCTTAAAATAAAAGAGAATAATGTTCGTTTTAAGAACATTTTTGTTAATTAAAATTCGAGATGATATTCTAATTCACTTTGGGCGAATACATCCCCTTTGAAGATCAAAGAAAGAAATACTGCTGTCCAAATAATATTACTGTAAAATTTTTAGTGAGGGGACTTTACTATCGATAAAACGAACGTTATTTTTGTTGGTTACGTAGATTTTCTCATTTCCTATAAAATCGATTAGAGTACAAACAACTTGGGGTCTGGAAGCAATTAGGAACTTTATTTCACGCAATAACTTTTGTTTATTGACGATTTGTTATTAAAAAATCCGATATTCTAATAATATTTACCAAAAGAAAACATGGATTCCTTATGTATGACATTTAAAATTGCGAATTGTCAAAGCTGCCAAAGTTCTTTAGCATACCGATGCAAATACATCACTACCGTACTTAAAAAAATAAATCAGAATGGCATGACGCGGTGACCCCTAGCTAATCGGACGATAAGTCCTCTAAAGGGTCCTCGAGCTAATAACGGATTTTGAGGGCAATTAATATACAGCTTTTTACTCTATTAGTTTTTTGTATGTGTCATTCAGGCTTTACTACATCTATTTGTGAAGGGGGAGGATAGACTTCTTATGATATTTTACGTTACGTTATCCCGTCAAAGAACAAAACGAATAAATTTTATGTTGAAACTTTGCACTCTTAGTTTTATATGCCTTCTAATAATAGTTAAGGGACATCTCTATAAAAGGAAATGGACCGTATTTGACTTCGGTGCCCAGTGCAGGTTTGTATGGCTGCATAATCAGCCTATAAATGTTCTCACTGCTAGGACCCACGGGCTCCTCTCTACGAGAGGGAATGGACTGTAACCCACCACGCGAGCCCAGTGCGGGTTGGTAGATGTCACATGTCTTCAAATTTTTGGTTCTAAGACATGCCGGTTTCCTCACGATGTTTTCCTTCACAGTTTTGAGAGCAGCAGTGTTGAAATAAATTATACAAAGTAATGCGACTGTCTGGGTTCGAACCCACGCCTTACTGTTCGTAAGTCGAGGCCGCGACTACTGGGCCACCGCTGCGCGCTGGTTGGTGCACCCGATATTCCGATCCATCCAAAATACTTCAAATATCTATTATTATTTATTTATTATCTACTTATTTAACCTGCTGTATGTTCCCAGACGTTCCCGAAAGGGAACAGAACATTGTTATTTTAATTGTGTCTGTAATTACGGGAAACTACAGGTCAATAGTTTCATCCTAAAAAATTGATACTTATTACTAGCCCCAACCATACACCTCATTCATTAAATACAATCAATATGTAACTAATGACTATTCGCAAAGGGTTTAACAATGGTGCGCGTGTGGTGACAATAGAACCTGTCAACCCTAGCAACACCCTAATACGTTAGCATCGAAAATTGTGCCAATTTTGAGCGATGTGGTGTTCAGAAAAGGGAAGAAGCCGATACCTAGTCGGCAGTGGGTGGATCAAGGCTGCCTGTGACGAATTAATCTGGTCTTGGTGTCTTAACAAAAGCACAATCTTCTAAATCCTGGAAGGGTCTATGTTCTAATCTGTTGACAAAGTGACTGACAGAGATTGGAAAGAAAACAACTGTGTAGTCTAAATTTAGCTTTAAGGAATATTTAGAAGTTTTTCGGGATAACTTCAAAAAGACTGAGAGTGACTGTGAGTTTTCAGGAAATATTAAACGGGATGGGATTCAATGGGATTCAATGAATTAGAGAGGGTTGTATTGATGCTTTTAATGATTATAAAGCCATGTTTGTTACTGTCGCGAATCATATATTAATCACCATACCCGAGAGCAGCGGTGGCCCAGTGTTGGCGGCCCCGACATACGAACAGTAAGTCGTGGGTTCGAACCCAGACAGGCGCATTACTTTGTGTAATTTATTTCATCACCACTGCTCTCAAAAACGGTGAAGGAAAACATCGTGAGGAAACCGGCATGTCCTAGAACCAAAAAATTCGAAGACATGTGACATCTACCAATCCGCACTGGGCCCGCGTGGAAGATTATAGCCCATTCCCTCTCATAGAGAGGGGACCTGTGTCCCAGCACATGTGAGAGGGAACTGTGGGAACATTAATAAAGGATTTATTATTATTATTAATAGGCTGATGATGATGATGATGATACAACTCGACACTGACCATTGCAAAAAAACGTAATAAATATTTGAATTTCATGGACTACCCTCTGGCGCTTTGCTTCCCTCTTAATAGATATTGGTTTAGGGATAATTCCTTTCTTTACCACATTCTCATTCTAACCATTACACAAAAAAAACAATTGAATATCTAATCACCTCGCAAAACCCCAGTGGTGACAATAGCATGACCCTACGGCAGACGTAGGGTCATGCCCCTAGTACGTCGGTAATCATAATTGTGCCAATCTAGCGCCACAGCGGTGGTCTTAACGTGATTATGTATATCTGTGGTTCAATCGATTGTCATGCGTTTAGTTAGGGGGTAGAAACGTGTAATTTGGGTTTTTTTGCAGCAAGTACGTTTTATTCTTGTTTTGTTTTAATGATACAGTTATTGGTGTCGATTCTGTTGTGCACAAACTTAACTTAATTTAAGCTATTGCTATCTTTTACTAAAAGGCAGTGCGAGAAAAGGACGGCTATAGCTATGAACTAAGTTAGACATGTCAAACTAGTTTATGCCTTGCGCTTCACCGTGTTTTTAGTCGACATGTTTTTACGTGCACCCTTCATTTGTATAGAAATATTAGTTCCAACTAAATTTGACAGCTCTAAATTACGTCCGTCTCTTTCTCGTTTTATTAGAGAAAAAAAAGATAGCAATAGCCTGAGCCAGTGCACAACAGAATCGACACCATTAGAAGTGTTTTGTAACGGAAACTGTGTGTTGTGTCTTAAAACGGAACTGGGAGTCTTTACCATCATCTGCCTAGCCTTTTCCCAACTATGTTGTGGTCTGCTTCCAGTCTAACCGGATGCAACTGAATACCAGTATTTTACATGGAGCGACTGCCTACTTGACCTCCACAACACAGTGAGTACTGGGTAATACGGGACCCCTTGGTAAGAATACATAGTCTTTTAATCATTAAAAGCATAGTGTTCGTTGATATATTTTTCACTACAAAAAAAATACTATCTCTATCAATATAGTTGATAGAGATAGTATTTTTTTTTACATCTTCAAAGACGAGGTTTATTTATTTATTTTTATTGGTTCACCAACAATTGTTTACACAGGTTGTATTGTATGCTAAAAGTAACATGCAAAAATGTAAATGCAACAGTGCAACAATCACTTAAAGGGTAAACTCCGCATGCATTAAGAAGTTGTACAATTTATAATATTAATCTAGTAGAAAAAAAAAGTCTTAGTCTAAAGTTTAAGTCTTATTCATTTTGTCAATAATCAACATGTATCAACAATGTATCCATACGATCGAACGATACAATCAGTTCTTCATTTATCAAATTCAAGGCACCACATGAAAATGTAATCGTAACGCCGTAGAGAAGCAACTCATCACCATAGACAGCTATTTATACAGCCAATAGAGACAAAGCATAGAGAAAGCTGGCGTGTAATAACTGCATATAAATCATTTGTTATCTATGACATATCGACAGTCGACGTATCGACGGCACGCCACTAAAACTTAGCGCGTGGGCTAGTGAGATGTTGGGCTAACGTTTATGTGGAAAGGAAATAGTGATGGGGCCGTATTTTCTTGATAAGCATCGATGTTATTAATTAGGACAGTACGCCGACGTAGTATTTTCTTGTCTTTTTCAAGAATAAATGGTGGTTTAACAGAGGAGTCTTGCAAATTATGAAAGCAATAGAAGAAGGAAAATTATTGTTAAATGTGCTGGTATTTTATATAAGTAGTCTGGTTTGGTTGAAGAAAAAACATGTTTCTATTATTCAGCAATTGCATAGTGCTGCTATAGTTTACTTATTAAAACTAAACCACTTGATCTATACAGAGAAGTTACGATACACCACACTCTTAAAGCGTATAAATAGAATAGATACCAATACCAGGCCATGCACATACAATACGCGGTCACTTTCACTGGCCTGGCACATTACCTGAATTGCAAATTATGATGGTACCCTGAAGTAGATAAAGCAAACTTTTCAAACTCTTACAAATGTTACTCCTCCAAACAACACACACTCTTCTAACCACAATTACGTCACTCCGCCCGCACCTCGCTGGACAGCGCACGCGCCGCTCTAATAACTATGACCGAGAGACGATTACGAGCACCACAATCGACACACACCGTTACTCGATCCTTATCTCATGTACGACAATTAGCATAGTTGATGTGAGGGCTGGGTACACGGTTGCTTCGGTAAACTTCGGGTTGCTTCGAGTTTGAAGCTTTGTAGTGCAAAGGAGGGCGACGATTACTGTCACATGAACGGCACATCTTACCTTATCCTTAACTCACGTATGACAATTAACATAGTTGATGTCAGGGTTGTTTAAGATTTGGCTGCTTTGGGTGACTTCGGGTGTCTTCGGGTTAGTTTGGGTTGCTTCGGGTTTGAAGCATTGTAGTGATACACGTTCAATCCACACTCGATCCTTACTACACGAACGACAATATTAGCATAGTTTATGTGAAGGATGGATACACGGGTGCTTCGGGTTTTTGAAGATTCGAAGCATTGTGACAATTTGGGAAAGGTATTATTCCACCAAGAACAATTTTCATGCAATGACGATTATACGATTTTTCGTCAAAACCTTTTTCTTGCAAAAAAATCTATAAGCAAATGCTCAATTCCACTTCAGTTGTACAGCTGTAAAATTCTAGAACGAAATCAACATTTTCTTCCAACTACCAGCAGAAGCGCAGAAGCGCAGCAATCCGTAGACCCATACACTAACAGTGCGTTAAATCTCAAACCTGTGTTATTAGAGCTTCGCTTATCTAAATGCCGCCAAGCTGTGCGACGGGAAGACATCGTTTAATTTCGATGCCATTATGCCATACGTTGGACGTCTTATTTCTACGGGATCTTAGATCGGGACTAGTCTGACGGAAAATTCTACCTTTATCAATTTCTTGATTTTAAAATAAATTGTTCTTAAAATACATTGTGGTCGCCATGTTTATAGCCCAGCTAAAATGCTAAAAAGCTTCAAATCTACAAGAAGGATGTAAAATGTATATTTTCTTGTATTTCTACGTAGAAAAACTTCGTAAGAAAAGATTAAAACTAAAAGATTTGTCCACTGCCCCATGTTCTCGTATGAGAAGTGGCCTTTTGTAACAGACTGAAATTATTACTGTAAATGTGGGCCTGATATGTTATAAAAAGAAAACTGCACGTCACTGTATAAGATTTTACAATGTAGATAGAAGTACCAAATAAAGACACAGACTTCAAGCATTAGTGCACAAGTCTTGCTGATAATATAGATGGAGATTCATAGACGACTCGGGCCTGGAATTTACATGTGGTGTTGCCCCACAAACGATGGGACACTTGATAACGTGTCCTGCCTGTCCTACTGTATGCACATCACAGGAGCTGAACTCGGAGCCAAATATATAGCCAAATATAACGGACTGGCTCAATTTGAATTGTCACGCTAAGAAGAAGACTCTGATACAGTATAAAGTTATAACTATATCTGAGTGTTTTTTTTACTTATGTACTAAGAACAGGTAAGTTAGTACGACGCATTACAAAAGTAGATCCGTAAAATGTTAAATTGAAACGGTTTCCCCCCACGAAACACTGCGCAATTACGCAATCGACCAAGTAACTACATTCCCAGAACTATTTTCCTGCCAAAATTACACCTTTAACCACATGTACATGAAACGTCATATTATTTTGATTAGCACGTCAAAGGCACGAGCAATTGTCTTTTATTCCTATGCATATTTAATGTATGATTAGATAATTAGATAGCTGGCCTTCCTTTGATTTGCAATAAATTACTGGCTGCTAATCAGAGGATATTATAAGCTATTAAGGTGGAGGACATCGTTGACTTACATTACGTTAAGTGCGTCAAGTTATAGCTATAAAACTTGTCTTGGTATTTTTAATTTCAAAATATTGATATCTAGTTGTTAATGGAAAAAACGTTATATTTTAGCTGCCCCAAAATCTACATTAAAATTTGGCAATAAAAATCAAATTCTGTATTTAAATACAGAATTAAATTTTTATTTTACTGAAAAGATCTCTAGAACTAAAAAAAAAAACAAGGACTGGCCTTAGTTTATTAAAAAAACGTGTTATTAAAAATACGTTTAATAACTGTCTAATTAAAAAAGCAGTTTCGCACAATTGTATTTTTTTTAATTTCTGTTTCTATTCAACTGCTGGGTAAAGGTCTCCCTCAAAACCATCAAAGAAATTCTTCACAGAAATTAATTTAAATAGTTAAATTCATACAGGAAGATGTGACGTCGTTTTGATGGCGTAACATAAGCCTACAACTACCCAGGACAATGATTACGACCTATCATTACCGTACTACGTAGGCGGGGCGGGGGTCAAACGGTGACAAACTACCTTCCCGCGTAATTTACCTGACAGTGTAATAGACACACGCACAGATTATACAATTTGCATACATTATTATGCAAGCCGTGCATCATTGCAAAGGTAATTGTATATAAGGTTTACCTGTTATTATGTTATTTTTTTTGTTAATGTGTTAGGTTTTTTTATTGTTCATTATTTTACCTTCATTGTTAGTTGGATGAAAATCAAAAATAAATTGTTTTTTTTTTCTTTCTTTGGCGTTTAATAATAATAATTCAATTATTTATTCGAGTAACTTAACTAGGTTTAGGTTAGTCTTTAAAATATTTCAGCATAGAGGTTTGAGCTGTGCACTTATTTTAAATGAATTGGTTTACGAAAGTGCATGCGGCGTTCTTCTTCTTCTTCTCAGACAATGGCACACCTTCCATCTTGCACTGCATACCCTGACCTGACACTTGATGAGCTTATTACTGCATCAGTGAGCGGAGTTCGCATTATAGCTGAATTTGGGCTTATAATTGCGCTAAGAAGAAGACCAGAGTTCAGGAAGTAAATTGTCTTAGAAATGTACGCATACCAAACAAGAGTGTGAAATCTTCACCTACGCAGCTACGCACAAAAAAATGTAAAGTAGAGGTCAAATCTATGACTTTAATAATACACTCCTAATGGCTATTACAACGCCCATAAGAGAAAGCAGCCTCATTAAATAATAAAAATATTATTACTCGCTCGTGGCGTCGATTAAATCGATGACTGGCATTATTCGACAATCTTTCGAAGGCCATGTTCGCAACTCAACACATTAAAAAAAAAAAATTAAAAAAAGATTTTGGCGCCACGACACTCACGAGTCAAAGAGGCCGCGGTGCCACAACCGTTCAGAAACGCACTCAATAAATTACAACGCCTAATCACCCTTAATTGGGATGTGTCGTGACCCAACTTAACCTCAGGTCGACAAATAAGAACAAAATAATGCAAACATAATGATACGTGCTGGCTGAACGTTACAACTTTTAATTTTCGAACGTTAAGCCCGACGTTCGTGAACTGTAATTATCGTCTTTTCCGAACTTAAGTATAAGGATAGAGATATTAATAGTCTGTGGTGTTTGCTTTTTTCTTTGATTTATATATTTTTATAGATTCGGTGAAATTAGTGGTTTGTTACAGTTTTTGTTGTGCCGCTAATGGTTATAAATGTGGGACCGTAATAAAAATAATATTTAAGGACAAGGCTGGAGGTACAAACGCGTGTGGTCATGGGCGTCGCATCTTAGGGTCGCGTCTTGTCACTACGTAAGGCGACAGTGATAGGGTTAAAAACAACACATTTTATTTTGTCATGCCTTGTTTGTTTTTCGGGATAAGTCGAAAATAGCGATAATGGAGGATGTAAAACAAGCCCAAGCACCAGAGATCGGAATAGGTAGAGTTTATTTGTCTAAACTTCAAGGATAACAACATGACCGGAACACAGCGCTTTGCTTACACATTTATTGTAAGAAATGCCAGTCTGTAGATTTCACTGCCGGCTTCTCTGTTTCCCGATCATAAATATAATTTGGATCTATTCAAATTTCGAATAATCGGATTCTTCTAGGCAAGCTTGCTTCACCTTAGGCCGCATCATCGCTTCACTTCAATTTAGTGTAAAAAAGAAACATGTGGTTAAAAAAAAAACCTGGTATTATTTTTAAGTTCTGAAATAAAGCTTTAAAGAAATAAAGCGTTAATTATATAATTATCCACGTGTTACTTGCTTCCTTAAATTTCAGGCTTTATAACTCTTAACTATTGCGATCTTTGCTAATCACAGTGACATAGCAGGTTCGAATGTTCAACAACATTAAATGTTACATAATAACAACAATAAATTTTATTCCGATAGAAATAAGTATATAAGTACTTAAAAATCAACACACAAGTGGATTTTGCCGCCAAAGCAAAAATAATCTATAACCCGCCCCTTACACGATGACAAGAAAAAACCATAGACAATCATAAATCACCAAATTATACACCAACCAAAGACAATAAATCATTTAACATATTCCATAGAGTAGATAATGTCGCGATTTGCATCGCTTTCGTATCGCTAATTGAGCAATTCCATAGATAAATAGATAAAACACGGGTACACCCTAAATTATGCGTATTATTTGCATATTATTATTATAACTGTGGGGTGACATATTATTAGTGTGCAAGAGATCAACAGAAGATCAAGTTAGGAAAACCATTGAATTCGCTGTGGGCGAGTAAAACACAAATAACGGAATAGAGAATATTCCGTTATTGGCCACCACGTGGCCCCCGGTCACCGTAGGCGCGGGCCTGTGGACGGTGGACTATGGGCTAGCTCGCCGTCCGTCCGTCTCATGACGACAGGCTGTGTCGACGACGGTGCGTTCGTGTTTCACGCGCGCCTCAAAGAGAGTCAAAAAAAGGAAAGGGTCCGCAAGGGCCGATGCCCTGCGATGGGTTGCGGGACTGTTCGAAAGAGATACCGTGGCCCCGGAACACAAGGGCGATGAAGGAACATGGATGGGTTTTGGTCAGTAAAAGTCTGAAACTCCCTCCTGCTCCGCCCAGAGCGGGAGGAGTCATTTGATGATTTCCCATGCGGGAAAAAAAAAGAGGTCTGATTGAACAGCCTACAATAGATTGACTCGGTAACTGAAATAAAAGGTCTTGATGATTGGATTTTTAAATACCCATATACTCGTAAAGCTGAATTACTGCGCTTTACCTGCTCAATAACCCAAACGCACAAACGAAAAGCAACCCCACTCACATCACTTTACAATTCAAAGTCCTTCAACCCACTCAGTCAATACAGTTTCTCCATCTAACTACTCTCCCCAGAGGGCTCTACAGTCGCACGGGGACATTTATGCAGATCTTGTGTAATGACGTCACATTGATGACGCAGGATCGCATGCGCAAGATAAACCGATAAATATTAGTTATGCATAAAGTTATGGAGTTATGGGACCTCTTTTTAGGGATAAGAGGGGTGGCGAATCGGGTTTGAGGTTATGGTAATGTGTCTACTTTAACAGACAAGGACAATACCGATGTTCGGTCAAGTATCTCCATAGCGAAATCCGGAATTCAAAAAATCTCTGCTGTTTTTGGGGTTTTCAATCAAGAATTATGACTGATCTTTTAATGCTCACAAGAGTTGGTTACAATGAGTACCGATTATCAACCTAGTGTTTTGACAGCTTACATTTCATTTTTTGTATCCAGAAATCGAAATAAAAAGAAAATTGATAATTGTCGTTCTCAAATGACGAATGTCTTTTGTTTCTCATTTATTTTCAAATATTTTTTGTTTTTCTCAAGACGAATGTGGATTATGAAACTGACTGACAAAATGATAAATTAATAGTTTTATAAATACCTGCTATTAGCTTTTTCGAATTTGAAAAGCAGAGAGAATTTTACCATTTTATTTACGTACTTACAATACATAGGTACGTCAAACTGACAGAAGTCCAAAACTCTCGAAAAGAAAATAATATCACCCATTCCACAATAACTGCATACAATTTAGCCTACGTAGGTAGGGTGCTAACAGGCTTATATCAGCAGAATTTGTCCTGCAGTCCCCTGAGAAGCACAGTCTTGGGAAGCGGGCAGAATACGCGATGGCCGAGGTCGCCCTCTGAGAACAAAAATCAACAAGGGTTTTGTGAGCCGTGTTGTTCATTTTTGGGTGGCAGCGATGATCGTAAAGTAAAGTTGGATACGGTATACGTGTGGGACTCCTAGATAACATGGTACCTGTATGGTACGTGTAGTGTATGTATTTAATAGATGTATAGACAGTGGTGTCGATTCTGTTGTGCACAAACTAAACTTAATTTAAGCTATTGCTATCTTTTTCTCTCTAATAAAACTAGAAAGAGACGGACGTAATTTAGAGCTGTCAAATTTAGTTGGAACTAATATTTTATACAAATGAAGGGTGCACGTAAAAACATGTCGACTAAAAACACAGTGAAGCGCAAGGCATAAACTAGTTTGACATCTCTAACTTAGTTCATAGCTATAGCAGTCCTTTTCTCGCACTGCCTTAGAATAAAAGATAGTAATAGCCTAAAATAAGTTAAGTTTGTGCACAACAGAATCGACACCACTGTCTCACAGCCACAAGTAGGTAGTCAGGTAACTGTCATTAATGTCAACAGTCAGTCACCCCGAATAGCGGGAAGTTGGAAGGTAAAGCGTACCTTATCTGTGGGCTGTGATATACTTAGTTAGTAAATTGTGTTATCAACCTCTTAGCTTGCTACTAGTTGATGCTACATTACCTTCATATTGTCTGATTTATGATCATCTAGATACCTTGTTGGCAACTTAGACTAGTCAAGGAGAGATTAGAATGGTCCGAGATTTACCTCTTTGTGTTGGGTGCATTCAAAGCCGATTATTGTAAAATCCGTTGATATTTTAAGATGTCGTGATATAGCAGTGTAGTAACGTGTCCTCTTATGAGTAGGAATTCAATATGATTTCCATTACTGCTTCAAAAGTCTTCAAAAGTACCACTGAACAAAATGTTCTCTGTCATTATAGTGTATGTCTGCGCTGCATCATCATTAACATCACCGAATTTCATCATCACTGGCATAGGCTTTATTTCCATTCCAATTTAAGCACACCAAAACCAAATTGCATTCAAGAAAACTGCCGCATCCATAATCGACCCCGCCTTCACTCCGCTAATCCTGCTGAGCGACGAATGTCAAGCGTCACTCAATATACGAGTTGAGAGCTGTTGACGTACAGGATTACGAGAGAACACTCTGCTATATGAATATCTGTATTTGTTGTTCGAGAATATTAACTGCAAACTGAGTTTATGTGTGAAAATCAATAAGTTTATCAGAATATTGCAGTAGTAAGTACCTATTTGATACAAGTTTTTAATGGGGAAACATAAAAATGAATCCTGATCTCGGCTGAAAGTATATACATATAGTATACGTACAACTGTAAAAGTATATACTACTATACTACTGTACTATACGTAAAAGTGACGATGGCGAAAAAGTCGAAGAGAGTTTAACTCTTGACTAAAAGGAGTATTTGCAACGAACATGTGTGAAGACTTTGGTCCAACTTTCAGTGGCACCAACATAAAATTACACATTTCTGCCATACAGCGTGGTAACGGCGCCAGTCTCTTGGGGACATTACCAGTTGACAGTGTTGAGGAGGAGTTTTTTGACGCCACTTTTTAAGTTTTTAGTTTAAGTTAGTTAGTTTAGTTTATTTTAATAGATTTGTAAATTGTAAATAATGTACATACTGAATTCAAATATAATAAATAAACCCTGTGAGACGGTCATCTGTAATACGCTCTGCTCTACGTCTTCGACACATGTTTCAGAGGCCTGACAACTGACTGAAAGTTTTGTCCATCACACTAAAATTCACAGTTCAACGAAGGTCTGTACCAATGCGGATTCTGTCAGCACCCACGACTTCAAAAGACAGTAAAATTGACAAGAAACAAACAGAAATTAAAATTCTTAGAAGATGGGACGAAAGAGTGCTACGAGTGCTTAGCTAGTGGCACTGGCAAGGTAACATCTTGTGTGACCCCACAAAGCATAGCATCTAAATACTTAACTTCACTCCCCCATGCTGTCAAAAATTAATATACAGCCGACCTTATTAGGGTTAGTACTTATTAGCTTACCACCCTATCTTGATGAAGTACCCTCAGCCTCAAGTGCGGGTTAATAAAGGGCGCATTACTGTGTAAACACGGTCACGTGGCATCCGGCTGGCGGCCACGTGACTGCCACAGACTAGATAGAGGTCTCTCACCAGATGTTATCTGTGACTGGTTTCGCGCGCTTTTTGATGTCAAATTTGGCAGTTCTGTTTTTGATGGACTTTGGTGTTTGGTCCACTAGTTTTGCAGGGGCTTTCGATTCATTGATCGTCGTCGTAAGCAGTACCTTTGTGCTCTTCTATCCCTGTTAAGTACACACATCAAAAATGTCTAGGGATCAAGCATTTTTATGCGGATTTCTTGAGATTGAGATGTGGCTTTGTAATAAATTTATGATTTTATAAATTTATATGGATCCTTTTTGGTGCATTTCATAATTTGAATCAGGAACTCTCAATCAAATTCGAGTAAAAGATGAAAATAAGCTGTCAATATTTTCCCTATAAAAACATACAACGCATTGAAGACATTATTAGTGCTACTGTTTCCCTACTACTGATTAAAACCAACGTTATTATGGAGCGGCGACGTCATTTAAGCAGGGAAGAAATGCTCAGAGCCGTGGGAATGATAGAAGCTGGTTCCCGGCAACGTACTGTAGCTTTAGCTCTGAATACAAGTCAGAGTGTTATCAGTCGACTTTGGACACGTTACCGAAGCACTGGTACCGTGGCTGAGCGCCATGGAGGACGGTATCGCTGCACCACACGGAGACAAGACCGATACATTCAAATCTTAACTCGAAGAGCTCCAACAATAACCGCCATGATGTTAGCCGTGAGGCTTCATCACTCTTCAGGGAACTTAATTAGCGACCAAACAGTCAGAAACCGCTTGCATGAAGTGAACCTTCATTCCCGAAGACCGCTACGGGTACCACCTATAGCAATGCACAATCGTAGGATTCGATATCAATGGGCTCTTGAACACAGAAATTGGGCAGAAGAACAATGGCGTTTCGTGTGCTTTTCTGATGAGTCTCGTTTTGGTATGAGACCGGATACAAGACGTATACGACACTGGAGAACCCCTGGACGCCAACAGCGATTAAAATCCTGCCAGGAAGTCCATCCTTATAGTGGTGGAACCATCATGGTATGGGCGGGTATTTGGATCGGCGGAAGAACTGAGTTGATTTGGATCAGAGGCAACCTCAACGCTCAAATTTATGCTGAGACGATTGTATCAGACGTCATCGTTCCTCTACAAGTGCAAATCGGTCCCTTATTTCAGTTAATGCATGATAATGCACGACCGCACACCGCAAGAGTTGTAAGACAGACTCTCGCCGCAGCTAACATCAATGTCCTGCCCTGGCCTGCTCAGTCGCCAGACTTGAACCCGATTGAGCATGCATGGGATATGCTACAGAGAAGAGCTCTGCCGAATATGGAGGGTATCCAGTCGCAAGAAGACCTTTTTTTGTTGTTGCAACGAACATGGGCGGCCATTCCACAGCGTGATTTGGATGAACTCATTTTGAGTATGCCAAACCGATGTTCTTGTGTTGTTAGTGTTCGCGGTAGAAACACGGATTATTAATTGTTTAAGTTACCCAATAAAATTTTAAAGAAAACTGTTATTTCAGTCTTTTTTTCGAACTTTAATGTTAGTGGTTCAAATGTCAAAAATCCCTTTATTAGGAAAATGGCAAATTTCTTTATTAATGCAAAGGTGACTTGGTTTATCGTTACTGTGACAAACGAAAACACTTTATTTGATGAATCCTTAAAGAAAATTTTAATTAATATCAATCAGGAGAAAAGTTATTGCAAAAATATATGTTGATCCCTAGATACTTTTGATGTGTGTATTTCGTGTGTACATAAATAAATAAGAATTAGGTACAGGTAAAAAAAAAACACAAAAATAAACTACTTGACCTGTCGATTGAATAAAAAAAACCATGACATGTCGCTATAATTATACGACCTTCCCCAAAGCTACAACCAAACCTGTCAAAACAAATGACAGCAAATAAATAAAGAAATTAAAAAGAAAGTGAAGCGTTCTTATAATCTGCTAACTACACTCTTAATACAGCAATTAATTGTTCAAAATAATGAGAGTAATTACAAATAAAACATTTAGATTTACTCGTTATCGTGTTACGACCATGATTGGGGCTTTTGACCGATTTTTAACCACCATTTAGTGTACTGCTCCGGGCGCCATCTTGTCATGTGTGATAAAACATAATCCATAATGGTTTAGTTAAATGTTTAATTACAGTTGTTCTAAGCGATTAATCACTGTATAGATTGAGTTTTCATCTAAAAAGGTCAAGCGATTTGAAAGTAAATAATAGGTGTATGTCTTGCCAAATATGTCTTGTACCTACTTATAATGTGAAGGTACTAAATCTTTTTGAACTAAGTATACGTTTGTGTACACGCATTTCTTTTATCTAAACTTCTCCCACAGATTTCGTAAGGTACACCTACCTACAGCCTCTTTCGTCGGACAAAGTGTAGATCTTAAGGTTAAGCCGTGCTTGCCTAGGTTGGTCTGTGCATGGGTGACCACCCTTACATACAAAAGCACGTTAAGTTTTTTTTTATTTTTATATACCCAGTGTCACTCTCACAGTAAATACGAATCTAACGACACCTCTCAAGCTAAAATCCATCGAGCCGTTCAGGCCACAGAGCGTGCCAAACTATCTTGACTTGTGGACCTGACACTGTTCCACTACTGGGACACAATCACACAACCACAACCTTCGCTCCTTTTCAAGAAGGAGTAAGCCATTGTCCGCCACACAACCCAGTGCGGGTTGTTAAATAGGTATCACTTGTCTTAGAATTTATGGTTCAGAACATTACGGTCTCCTCACGATGACATCTTTCACTTGTTTATTGAGAGCAATGGTGATGAAACAAATAATACAAAGTAACTTTATCAAGGATGTCTGGATTCAAACTTAGAACAACGCATCACTTTAAAGTAATTTAGGCTGCAAAGAGTAGACTGAACCAGACCAGTAAAGAACACTCCTGCATTAATCCTAGATCAAGCGACAATGTACGGTCGAACAAGCTATTTGGTTTACATTTTACAATGTAATTTGTGGGTTAAAATGTAAACCAAATAGCTTGTTCGACCGTACATTGTCGCTTGATCTAGGATTAATGCAGGAGTGTTCTTAACTTACATTGTCGCTTGATACTATATCATTGTAACTTCTAACCGAAACTACCCTGGGTAGTTTCGATTAGAAGTTACAGTCTTGCTTGCATGTTCAGGTGATAGTACAGTCGCGACTTGCTGCGCCACGCCGCACTGCGCTGCATGCGCGGCGTCTGGCAAGTCGGCTGATCACCGGGCTGGCAGCAAGGCCTGCGCTGCACCCGCCAAGGCCAGGGCCAGAGGCAGGGGAGGGCCCTCCACCGCCACCACCACTGTCACCGTCGCCACCGCCGCAACCGCAACCGCCGCCGCTGCCGCTGTCGCCGCCACCGCCGTCGCAACAGTCGCACCTGCAGAGGGGCCCTTGGCCCGAGTGGAGGAAGCGGTAATGGAATGCCAATAACGGCTCCATTACGCTTCCTCCAAGCGAATATCAACCACTGCGCCTGTGCTCAGGATCTGTTGCTCCAGAGCATGGCGCAGTGGTCGATAAACATCGCTGTGGTCGCTGAGCCGTATTTCGTCCAGCCCAGGGATGACTGGGTGGCGGACCTTAGCGGCTCAGTGACCATAGTGTCGTCGGCCGCCGCCGGTACCCCGACCCTTGAAGGTGTCAGGAGGGGTCGGGGTTGCGTAGCAGCACGGTTCGGGGAGATCGTAGTGGTGGGAGTCTACTTCTCCCCGAACCGAACTCTCGCCGAGTTCCACAACTCTCTCGCAGAGTTGAGTGTTGTCGTCGGAAACCATTCCCTCCCCGTGCTTGTCCTCGGGGACTTCAATGCCAAGAACTTGGCTTGGGGTTCTCGTTGTACAGACGTGCGGGGAAGGATGGTGGAGGACTGGGCTCTGGAGAAGGGCCTGGTCGTCCTAAATCGGGGTTCTGTTCCCACGTGTGTGCGGATGCGGGGCGAGTCGGTGGTGGACATTTCGTTCGCTAGCCCCGCTCTGTCGCCGCGTGTCGTTGACTGGCGTGTCATGGAGGGGGTGGAGACCTATTCCGACCACCGGTACATCCGGTTTGACGTCTCCACCCAGACCTCAAGCGCGCTGGTCCAACAGGCCCCGAGTGGTCCACGTTGGGCGCTGAAGCAGCTGGACCGGGAGCTCCTCCTGGAAGCCTCGATCGTGCAGGCCTGGGTGACATCACCAGACAGGCCTGCCGACATTAACAATGAGGCAGGGTGGTTCCAGGAGGCCATGTCCGATATATGCGACGTGGCAATGCCCCGAGTCCGGCCAGGAAGCGCCCGACGTCAGGTGTACTGGTGGTCGCGAGAGCTGACGTCTCTGCGCGAGGCGTGCGTGGCTGCGCGACACCTGTACGCCAGGCATCGCAGGCTCCGCATTCGTCCACCGAATGCGGCAGCCATCGAGGCGGAGCTTTATGAGGGGTACAGAGCGGCGAAGACCGCCCTCCGCGAGGCTGTCCTGCGGGCCAGGGATCTGGCCCGCGAGGAGATGCTGGGGACTCGCGACAGAGATCCGTGGGGGCGCCCTTATAAGATGGTGCGGGATAAACTCCGCACCTGGGCCCCCCCACTGACGCAGAGTCTCCGGCCTGAGCTCGTGGAGGACGTGGTGAGCGCTCTGTTCCCCACGCGGGGAGAACATCCCCCCCCGCCTATGGCTCCGCCACCTGCGGTGCTGGAAGCGGACCACCAGGATGACGACGACGACACTCCGGAAGTGACTGGGGTAGACCTGAGAGTGGCGGTACGCAGGCTCAGTGCCAAAAATACCGCCCCGGGACCCGACGGCTTGCCTGGCAAAGCCTGGGTCCTGGCCTCGGAGGCTCTCGGGCCCCGACTGGAGGGGCTCCTAAGCGCATGCTTGGAGAGGGGCCAGTTCCCGCTTCGTTGGAAGACGGGGAAGCTGGTCCTCATTCGGAAGCCGGGGCGCCCTGCGGACTCTCCGTCCGCATACCGGCCCATAGTGTTGCTCGACGAGGTGGGCAAGCTCTTTGAAAGAGTCATCGCAAACCGCCTCGCCGAGCACCTTGCGGGGACGGGGCCGGATCTTGCGGAACACCAGTTTGGTTTCCGCAAGGGGCGCTCTACGGTGGACGCCATCATGCGCGTGAGAGCCCTCACGACGGGGGATGCAGTGTCCCGGGGTGGGGTTGTCTTGGCGGTGTCTCTAGACATCGCCAATGCCTTCAACTCCATGCCCTGGAGCTGCATTAGGGAGGCACTCCGGTATCACCGGGTGCCGACCTACCTTCGTCGTGTGGTCGGGGACTACCTGACGGATAGAGCCGTCATCTACCCCGGTCGCAGCGGAGAATGGAACCGGCGAGAGATGTCGTGCGGTGTTCCGCAGGGATCGGTCCTAGGGCCGTCCTTGTGGAACATCGGGTACGACTGGGTGCTGCGCGCCGACCTCCCTAGCGGCGTCAGCGTGGTCTGCTATGCAGACGACACGCTGGTGCTGGCACAGGGGGGGTCGCACGAGGCGGCGGCCGAAATCATGACACGCGGGGTTGCGATAGTCGTTGAGAGAATCCGGCAACTGGGTCTCGAGGTGGCATTGCACAAGTCCGAGGCCATGTGCTTTCATGGGCCTCGGAATGCGCCACCTCCGGGATCCTTACTCACGGTAGGAGGGGTATCCATCGGTGTCGAGTCGACTTTGAAGTACCTAGGACTCGTCCTCGACAGCCGGCGGAACTTCGTGGAGCACTTCCGACGTTTGGCCCCCAAACTGGAACGGACTGGGGCTGCCTTCAGGCGGCTCCTGCCCAACCTGGGGGGGCCGAACGCCTCCTGCCGGAGGCTCTACGCGAGAGTCGTGCGGTCCATGGCCCTTTACGGGGCCCCGGTGTGGGCGCGTTCTTTGAGGCTGCGTGCAGCCCACTACCTGAACGCGCCCCAAAAGGTGGTAGCCGTAAGGCTGGTCCGTGGGTACCGCACGATCGCCCGCGAGGCGGCGTGCCTCCTTGCCGGATTGCCGCCATGGGATCTGGAGGCGATAGTCCTCGCGCGCCTGCATGAATGGCGCGCGGAGGCGCTTCGCCGGGGGGAAACTCCGCTGCCGCGACAAATTGTCGCTCAGCGGACAGACTTCCGGCGGGATCTCATGGCGACATGGAGAGAGCGACTGTCGCAACCCCGTGCAGGGCACGCCACGATAGTGGCGATAAGTCCCCTCTTTGAGGAGTGGCTGGAGAGACGCCACGGCGTCCTCACCTTCCGCCTGACGCAGGTCCTCACCGGACACGGTGTTTTCGGGAGGTTCCTGCACCGAATCGGGCGGGAGGAAACGCCCGGGTGTTTCCACTGCGAGGATCGACACGGTGGAGCACACGGTGGAGGTGTGCCCCGCGTGGGCGGAGCACCGCCGTGTCCTCGAAGCGGCGATTGGCGGCGGCGACCTCTCGCGTCCGGCCCTGGTGCAAGCCATGGTCCGGAGCGAGACGGAATGGGACGCCGTCACCTCCTTCTGCGAAGCAGTAATGCTAGAGAAGGAGGTGGCGGAACGTGAGAGGGAGAGAACCTCACAGCGTCCCGGCCGCCGCGGGAGACGCCCCGGGCGTCGGGGGCCACCACGTGGCCCCCGGCCACCGTAGGCGCGGGCCTGTGGACGGTGGGCTATGGGCTAGCTCGCCGTCCGTCCGTCTCATGACGACAGGCCGTGTCGACGGCGCGTTCGTGTTCCACGCGCGCCTCAAAGAGAGTCAGCAAAAAGGAAGGGGTCCGCAAGGACTGATGCCTGCCGAGGTTGCGGGACTGTTCGAAAGAGATACCGTGGCCCCGGAACACAAAGGGCGATGAAGGAACATGGATGGGTATTAGTCAGTAAAAGTCTGACACACCCTCCTGCTCCGCCCAGAGCGGGAGAAGTCATTTGATGATTTCCCATCCGAAAAAAAAAAAAAAAAAAAAAAAAAGGTGATAGTACAGTAGGTACTGTACAGTCACCCGAACATGCAAGCAAGACGTCCTTATTATCAAGTTTTACATAAATGAATAGCATGTCAAGACGAATCTATGAGTACTACCTTACTGTTAAAGTTAGATCAATCTAAATGTCACATCATTTTTATTATGGAAATATCTACACATCAATGCGCTTTCTGTCCGAGAAACTGCTTATTAAGTAGGTATATCTTAGTTAACTCTGTGGTTGTTAATTATACATATTGCTTGGACTATCAGCTGCTTCTCAAACAATAATATATGTCTATGCTCCAGTGATTCTCACTGCTGCCTGATGGCAATTTCGGAATTTACGTTTACCTTCTTGGATTAATCAAATAAATCACATTAATTCTAAACTGACTTTTAAATACATATGAATGCACTTTATCAATCATCTACATTATCTCATTTCCTTTTTCCACAAAAAGAAATCCCACTTTCCCGCCAATCCGCCATGTTGTCTGACCTGTCAGTGTCAAATGCGCGCGCACTTGATGCCGCACCCGGCCGCCCGCGGGCAATGGCAAGCATTTGAATAACATGGATAGCTATTACACGATACCAGAGGATTATAATGTGTTACCGTCAATCCGTGTTGTAGCTAGCTAGTGCTAAAGTTGAGTTGACTGTGTTATCATTTTATTAGCAACTTGTTGAGTTTTATTGCGTTAATGACCATCCATACCAATACTATAAATACTACTCTTTACCCCGGAAGTACGTTCCCAGGAATTGGATTCCAACCTCCATGCGGGTGGAGCTGCGGTTTTATGTAGTTTCCTGCATATTTACAATAGAATAGGAATGTCTGAATCGTCTACCTTTCTGAAGTTTAATTTAGCTCTAAATCAATTCCTAGACATCAACAAAAAAAGAAAACTAATTTCCCTGAAGCAATCTAATTGAATAATTTAAAAAGTAGCGTCTAGAGTTATATTTTATTTATGAACATAATAGATTTCTAATCGAGTTTCAAGTGCAATGACCTTAATTACTATTTTAATTGAGACACCAATTTAATATCCAAAGCGTGTTTCCAAACTAATGTCTACTTATATCTCTTGCATATCATATCATTACATACTTTATCCAAAGTATATATCTGTAAACCTCAAGACGATTCACATGCAAATTACATCTAATATACCAAGTTTATCCTTTATCATTAGCAAGCTATGTGATATAAAACTTTATCGCAATATTTTCCTAATCATAGTACTTGTGCGATAAACCCAATCATACATAAAACGCGAGCATAAAATTATGGGACATATCTCACAAATAACAATAACGACTTAAAGACACGCACGTCCGTCCATCGCGGCGGGCGAGAGCATAATGCGCAATAATAATTCCAAATTCAAAACTGAAGAAGTTACGATGGCCGGTCGCGCACGGGCCGGTGTTGCCAGTTATATAATTAGAAAATGAAAGGGTGGCGCGCACGCAGCCCGCGGCTCGACCACTACTATCGCTCACCATCGAGCCTGCTCCCGCTAGTGTTGTGACAACGATTTATTGTCGATTTTCTATAATCTCTGATAGCGATGAATTTAATGTTTTCCTTATTGTGGGGCGGTAAATGTGGTTATTTTAATATATTACAGAAGTAAATATTTCATTTGAGCTATAAATAAAATAGGTATTGTATAATAGTAATGTATACGAACCTAATTCCTCCCTCTGGACACAAAAAGACATTTACAACTTCGACTCGCCGGTATAAAAGCGGAGTAGACGAAAAACACGCGGCAGGAAATATTAGCTGACACGTTTTGACTGCGGGAAGGTCGTCACGATACAGAAAATGACATCGCAAATAAAATCAATTATGAGAACTGCCCAAAACTAGTTCAATTTACTAAAGATTGCAAGCATGATACGTATTTCTATCACCAAATATTTTCAAGCCTGAAGGAAACTAAACACTTAACTAATTAGTCCAAGCTAAGCCATCTTAAATCACTAATCTCATAATCCTCACTTGACAAAAAATATCGATACTCCACAATAGCCAGCACTAGTATAAAAATATCCTCCCCACCCCGGAGGGCAAATGGCAACATTCTTTATTTTCGAATATTAATAAGGAGCGTGCAACATTACACCGTATTTCACATTGGGTAACATCATTATCTTCTATCTCTTTCTCTCTACCTCTAAGTCTATATAGTTAAACTCTTCTAATGTTCGAATTTCATATAATGACGACCTTTTCGGTGCAAGATGGTAGATCAACGGAGATTTATCTAAGTTCTATAACGACTTATGTATATGCATATGTTTATAGGCTGTATGTAATTACTACCTTTGCCCGATAACTCATTCAGTGGAGGAAAAATGTAATGAGAGCACATTCGGTAGGTGTATCTTTATAGTAATAAAGTTGCTGTACATACGATATTATGTACTTCGCATTAAAAAATAGTTCGCATTTTGATCAGATAGGTATATTCATTTATTCATTTATTGCATCAAATATGGTAGGTACATGAAGTTTTTGTATAAAATATTTAGTAACACACATTTGGCCAATATATAGCATGCAATAGTACAGGTTTTTACAGTTAAGATAATAATTACTAGGTAACTACATTATTTTTTTTAGTTTACGTCCACTTAACAGTTAAATATGTCGGTGCTTCAAAGTATAAAATTTACAGGGACACTTTTGAAAGAACTCGTCTATCGAATAAAAACACTCTTCTAACAACCACTTCCGCAACGCAACACAAAACTTATTGAAGGGTAGTTGAGTAATTGACCTAGGTAAAGCATTATAAATTAGGGGAGCCATATAAACGCAGCTCCGACGAAAAAGTTCTAGCTTTGGAACAGGCATTTCAAAATCTAAATGTGTAGGTTTCCTTTTATTTGTGTTATCCTTCCGTTTAAATAGTTCAGGATTGGACCTCACAAATCTGGCAACTTCGTAAATATAAATGCATGGGACCGTCAGTAGATTGTGCGACTTGAATATAGGCCTGCATGAGTCAGACCACTGCATTTTGAATATTGCACGAATACACTTCTTTTGGGCAATGAAGATCTTCGCTATTTCGGAAGAGTTTCCCCAAACAACTATACCGTATCGTATTACTGAGCAAACGTATGCGTGATACACCATTATGGCGGTACGCAAAGATGTAATAACTTTAATTCTTTTCAAAGCAAATACGAATTGATTGATTTTTTTTGAAATTATTTCGATGTGATTCCTCCAAGTGAAATGCTCATCAAGTGTTACACCAAGGAACTTTGCATACTTTTTTGTATACTTTTAAATTTGTTTTTTATATTACAATCTAGCCTAATAAGGCTAATAGGCGATCAGATATACTGAAAACTAATCTACTAGAGGGTAAAATATTTTGTCAAAATGCATACCTGCATAAGGTATGCAGGTATGCATTTTGACAATTACCGTATTAAATCAAACACTGTTTAAATGTTCGTAAGTCGGGGCCGCCACCACTGGGCCACCGCTGCTCTCCGTACTTTAAATGAGCTATATTATGTTTGTATTTTGTAATCACGTTCTCAAAAAAGGTCTCTCTCACTATTCTCTAGCCATAAAGGAATAGGTAATTACCTAACATTAAACAGACAGAAATCCGAATAATTATCATACTCCTGACCTTTTCCCAATCTTCTCTTTGCATACTTCTCTACTACTCGTCATGTCATCAAAAACTTCCTTTCTAGCCATATCATCCTTTAAGTTTACACAGTCCATCCATCGTTTCTTTGGTCTTCCTTCTACTCTTATAAAGGGTGTAAAAAACCTCTTAACGAAGCCGAAAGGCACTTGTTCTCCCCGTCATTGCGATCATTTTTTTGTTCTACACCATACCTGGGAACCTTCTAGTTACGGAGATATCGGGGGTTAAAGTTCCAACTTTTTAACAATTTATTTCAATACAAGTTTTTAATGTAAGATTTTTACTTTAAACACCCCTACTACCCCCGTACTATTCAATTCATCCACCAGCACATTGTTTTGAGTGCGTTACATTGAGTTTTACGAGTACCACAAGATATGATTTTTCACCCCAAAAAAAAAAGTCGTTTCCCAGCAATAATTTTTGCGTAAAGTTACATAATTCGATGTACAGAATGCTTGGTTAACGGCTTCGTGATGAGGTTGATTACACCCCGTATAGATTAATCTTATATCCGAATAAATAAGTAATTAAAAATGAAGTGATTCTAGCGAAGGATTAAGTCATAAAGGTATTCCGCTAACGAGGTACAAGACACACAGCGCGCCGCGTTATATGACGCCTAATGTGCGCCTGCGCATGGAGGCAGAAATGTTCGCACAGCCAGAGAAATGAGTGAAATCGGATGGTCAGGATGTGATTGGGAAGCTTTGAATGTTAAAAATATAAACATATGTATCACGACTGTAATCCCCGAAATATTAGGCAGAGGTGAACTATCGAGGACACTCTCGCCTGACGACCACTAAGCAAATTTTTGCTTGCACTCGCAAAATAAAAACGCTCTCTAGCCCCGCCCCGTTGACTTTGTTTAGAAATAATGAATGAAAAAATACCGAATCGGCCGAACCCACTGACGACGCACGCCAAACGAGAGTTATTGTTATTTTGCGCGCCAAAGTTGACGCTTTCCTAATAGGCCGAAACTTTAAGGGGGCGTGGTTCGGCGCCTGCGCATGATTTCAGGCGGAAAAGACTCCGATAGTACATCAATACATCCATATTTCTCTAATTTAGTTTAAAAAAAATCCTACGTGATAGTGGGCACAAATCCTATGTGATAGTGGGCACAAATCCTATGTGATAGTGGGCACAAATTCTATGTGATAGTGGGCACAAATCCTATGTGATAGTGGGCACAAATCCTATGTGATAGTGGGCACAAATCCAGACTCGGTGGCTACTACTGTGAAATTCCTGACGGATAAACTAAACAACGTTTTGAACGACCTGGGAATCGAACCTAAAATGTCATGCTCGTTAAACCTTCATCTGTTAGCGAAGTAGACACGATAGTTAAACAATGGCGTCAGACCGATTCGGTCGGGGTTCACAGACGAAGGGGTACCTAAACTACTAACTCAGTATTTTGTTAAGGCGGTTCCCCAAGCAAAATTAGCAACTCTATTTGTGGTGGTTCAAACTTCGTTTGAAATACTGTTAGAATAAAGTTCTAATCAGCTTGTACTACAAAGATTGTTACGTCAGTCACTGCAGGCCGAATAGTGCGAAATGAGTGGTTTTTATTCTTTATAAAATCTAATTTACGTCTTTTGGAAAAAATAAAACGACAATTATGTTCATTATTAAATTGTCTATCCATTAGTATAAGTAGCAAATCAAAATAATGGTTATTTTGAGGAGTAGCATTTTATAAATCATTACTTATTTCTCATTTCTGTGGTTTCGTTGTGATGGGATTTATTAAACACTAAGCTACTTAAAAAAAAAAAGAAACGACAATTTTGGAGTCAAGAATATGTAGTATGTATATGTATGTAATTTAATGTATTTTTTGTTAGTTTGTATTTCTTTTGGATAAAGTGGAGTAGGCTCCAAAAAACTGCTCGTTCAAGTTCATTTGCTCGGGGAGGCGCCTTAATTGTCAAGAGCCACAACCAAAGCATATGAAGCAGTTTGCACATTTTTGCAGTATTTGGAATGATACACACGCACAACACATCAGTATTTGCTGCTCGTTTGTCTCTTAATTTCTATTACATACTTGAATTATTTCAGTCATTACCTATACTTATAGGAATAAAACAAACTAGACTGTCTAGTTAGTCAGGGGTCGCAATCGCGACTGCTGAGCAGGCGAGGTCTTTGTTTCGATTCCCGGGTCGATCATATTGGTTTTATTCCATCAGGAATTTCTCAGTAGCAGCCACGGGAGTCTGGATTTGTGTCCGATTGAATTGATGGCAATTTAATAGGCTCGCCTAAATGTGGAAGTAGGTACCTATTAGGCACATCTCTGCCTAAACCTTCGGGAATTACAGGCGTGATGTTATGTTATTCCTATTTCTGCGTGTCGTTTCTCTCGGCCGCCACTGCAACGGCAATCAAACCACGCCGAATACAACACACACTAAACTCCTGATTGCCACTGTCTTAGCGAGCTGAACAGACAGGCCCGCGACCCCTGGCGGCCGTAAACAGAACTGTTAGCTCTTATTACCTGTCATTGAGATGATAGGTGGAATCTTCTCGATAGCGGAAGTGCGGGAATCATCGCAGGAATACTCCTTATCATGGCCTTTTAACAGGTGTTTGTTGTTAAGTAATTTTCACGGATGTAATGGTGGTTCGGAAATAGGCCTGGAATCGTAAGAAAGGCTTTTAATTATAGTCTCCGCCAGATAAGTAATAATTAAAGGTCATTGGTCTTTCCTTAATTTCTCTGCGTAGGCGTAGGTACCCCAACAATACATTATGAATCGTTTTTTTATTACTAGAAAAAGTCAAGGATCACGATAAAGGTTGTTACGGGCGAAGTTTATGTCATTATTTCTGTTTACGGAATTATGTATTTGAATAAATGTTTGCGGGTTAATGACCTTTAATTCTTAGGTATTTCTCTGCCGGAGATTATAATATCTACTTCATATACATAACTATGGCTTGCGGTAGAAAGAAAGAAAGAAAAGTAAGTATTTATTGGACTCACACAGAAAAAACAATGATAAATTAAAAAAGATAACAAAGGAAATAACTCTAAATTTCAAAAATGAGACTTAAAAATTAAAAGTAATATAAAACTAAAACATAAAATAAACTAATTATTAGGTCCTGTCGTGCGATGTAACACAGTATCTTAAGTAACCGACCACATACGCAACACCACACTGCGCTCCAAAACACAAATTACTGACGTTTCTCAAAAAGCCGGAATTAAATTAAACACGGGGCCGCTATCATTGGGCTAGAGCAATGCAAATTATATAAAGCATATCTATCTATTTACCACCTACACTTAAACATAACTGGCGAAATGTACGTGCAACCCTGCCTAACTTCCCGAGAACAGGCGTGATGTTATATCTGTCACAGTCAAAACTACTTTTGACCGGTGAAAACTAGTCAAAACTACTATTAAGCGGTGAAAAATATTTTAACAATAACTAACGTTTACATATCCATTGTAACAATAACTAACGTTTACATTTATCCATTTTTTAGAACCCATTTTATTTGGATTACCAACGAGCCCCATTACAATTTCATGAATAAAATGAAAACTATGACAGAATACATAGTCTTGTAACGCACACTCAATTACAGGCCCACATTACCTACACACCCACACCCACACATTAGAGTACAGTCATGCTCTAAATACATAATTTAATAGGAATTAAAATTAGGAAAACATACAATTAAATTAAACAATCATGCTATTATTAAAGACTAAACGATTCAAATTTAAATTTAATTATATAGTAATGTCATAACGAATTAATAGTGGTTGGAATTGAGATTAAAAATAGAAATATAAACATTAAATTAAAATACAAATTTAGTTAAGTCAGAATACAAATTATTTTAAAATACAAATTAAATTAAAATTGTGATGATATATTATTCAGTTAATTATTGGAATGATAATTCAACCTTATCAACCCTTTTCAAAAAAATTTAGTCCGTCTATTATTAGCCTTATCATAACTAGAGTCTAGATCCCTGCCAATCTATACGACATTAGCATTCCTATGAAAACGATATCATTCCATCTCGGCTGCTACAATCTTATTGTCAAGTTGATGTTGATGTCATTAAGATGCCGATCAAATTCGAGGCATTACCGGCTGCCCCAGGGCGGACTCACTAACACTAATGTTGGGGACACCATGAAGAGATGGGGTCCTGAGATTTTCCTGAAAAAAGAAATCGATTACTCACAAAGATTGTAACTACAGGTTGTCTGAAGTTCTTTAGTGTGGCTTTTTCAGGGAAGTAAAATGTTAAGCACGAAATCTGGATTTAGGCCAGGCTGATGGTGATAGGCGCGCCCCCTATTACCTACATGGGATGATGGGACTTAAAACATACCTGGTGAAATGTGGGTATAGGAACTGTGTACACGTCTGCCTAACCCTTAGGGATCACAGGCGTGATAATGTTATGTTATGTTTTATTAAATGTAATAGTACATTACTGCAGAATCCAGTAAGTAAGCCAAGTATAAGTTAACCGGACCGAACCGCAAGTGAGGTCAGGTTATATACGAGGCCAGAATGACTTTCTTACTGGTTGAGGTTTGTATAATGCTTTTCTTAAAATCTCGCTTCTTACTGGACAGTAATGTGAATAAGTCTCCGGTAGAGTTCACTTTCTGGATACTTTTTATAGATGTTATGGCAACATTACATACCATTTTTGAGAAAAGCAGTTTGACTGCTTACATTTCAATTCTAGGGAAAAGAAAGACGATGAAAACATAATAATCTGGTGATTTATATTCGTGAAAACTTATCTCCAAAAATTGTATGCCAAAGCAGAAAGAGAAAATTGAGAAAGTGGTAAGTTTTTATTTTCTAGAATATAACATGTTTATTACAAAATCAACTAATTTCGGTAGCCTAGACTAATCATAACCACAGCTTACGAATCCGTCATTAAAGCCACCCATGGTCACCACAGTGGACTACCGAAAACCGTTGCGTGTCGCGTGACAAGTGGCCAAGTCGCACCAGTTTCCTATGGGAAACATACTGACCCCCTCCCCTTGCACCCCGCACCCCTCACCCCCCTGGCTTTAACATGAGACCTGACGAATTGCAACCATGCACCGCCGGAATGCGTTAATCAGTCCTAAAACAGGCTGTTTGTTACACCGACGTGCAACATACCATTTGTTTTGACGTCTGCTTTAAGCTAAGGAGTCTGGTAAGCACATAATTTTCCAAACGTGACGTTTTGGAGGCTAAACATTTTGCTGACTACAATCAAAACAACGATGTCGAATTAAAGGTTTTGTTTGCGATAAGGATGATTTGTAATACTTATACGTAGCTTGTCCAGAACCTCCATTCTATCCGCAGTGATGCAGAAAATCTAAAGTTAAATTATACGTCTTTCTGTAATCATCACATAACCACTGGTATATTCGGACCAAACGATCAAATTTCCAAAGTGAAAGAGCACTGTAGATTCGTTACGATCCTGCAACGATCATCCCATCCCACCCATTATGCAACGGTGTAACAGTCGTCCCCAAAACTCGCAATTACGAGTTCGGGGCTATCATTTGTGCGCTAGGTGCGTCTCTCGTCTCCGCCCGCTCAGTCGTGACTCTCCCGCGATACTCTACACGATTCCCGAATTTATTTGACGCAAACCTTTGATGTGAGTGATGCTGGCGCCACAATTTTGAGAAACTCCTAATTTTCCTTAGGATTTAAGATAAATGTATGTTTGTAAGATACGTTTTGTTGAGCTGTTACCGCCCTTCAACTTAGGATGAAGGCAAAGTCACAGCCTTGGATGTTTAAAATATAATGCTCTAGTCACGACTGTTTAACTTAGTGATTATTGGACTTTCAGAAGTGAACATTTGTAGGCTGAAATTATCAATATTTCAGATAGGAGAGTAGCAGTGGATCGATTCACACAAATAGATAACTTCATATAAAAAATTTATATGACTGGATTCGATTGATATAGAACTAAATCCGCGTCGGGATGCAGCGCGCGTTGCGGGTGCGGCCCGACCAAATCTGCGGTAACCAGGTTTTCTACCAATCGAAACGATCGATTGAGTATAAGAATCATGATCATCATCCCAAAGACATTGAAATATTTTCGTGCGATAGACGGGACAAGACGAAGAAAATCGTAATTCAGTACTTGTTACTACTTACGCCCGCTTGTCAGGTAGCATTCATGTGTCATAATCGAAACAGTTCAGGATCATGTATAAAAATATTCCCAACGTCCGCTCTATTTAATAGTCTTTTAGATTTGTTTGCTCATGCCTCAATCCTTCTCACTCCACTGAAAATTGCAATAGACTAAGCTTAAACTTTTTCAAAGTGCACAGTGAGATTTGTAGTCACTTACCAAAGTATTTGTAAACTTTTTCGGACATTCAACCTCTTTCAGAAGAAGCCAAATTTTACTTCGCTTCGCAAGACACTGCCTGATCCTGTTGCACGTTTCATGTTCAGCGCAACGGAATGGAAACGAAACCTGAAACTGACGCTATAAATCTTTGAGCTTTTTGGTCGACCAATGAAATTAGGGACCGGACTAGGAATACATATTATGCAACTTTGAAGTTTGAACATAGTTTCTAGTAGTAGGCGTAATACCTAGATAGTATTAGCAATAAGCAGTGATAGCCCAGTGGTGTGACCGTTGGCCTACCAAATCATAGGTCTCGAGTTCGAACCCAAGACACTCACCTCTGATTTTTGGACTCATGTGCGTATTGTGTAACGCACATTAAGCCGTTGGTCCCAACTGTCATTTGTAGATCTTTGACAGTCGTTAAGTAATCAGAAGCCCGAAAATTCTGACAACCAGTCTTACCGAGGGGTATCGTATTACCCGGTACTAACTGGGTTGTGGAGGTCAGATACTTCAGATAGGCAGTCGCTCCATGTAAAATACTGGTATTCAGCTGTATCCGGTTAGACAGATGATGATGGTATAATAATTGTCACTTGCTTCGATGGAGGAAAACATCGTGAAGAATCCAAACCAGCTTGCCTAAACTCTGACACCAGGTTAGGCACCAACCACACGAGAAAAAAAGTTTTAGCAATGGTAGTGGCGGTGTTGTAATGGTAATGGTGGTTGTAAGGATTTGTGTTAAAACTGCTACTGATGGTAGCAGTAAAGTGCAGAAACTGCTGATATGGTGTATGAATGCTGAGCTGTGTTGCGAACTGTATCCCACTTCCTAAATTGCAGCCTCATTAGCCTCTGCGCTGCCTCCGACCACGCCGTGGAAATGGCGATATTTAGGACCAGCGAACCGAAGAACAAGAACAGCTGGCAGATATACTGTTTGTCTGAAGTTTCAGCTCTTCATAGCTCCCCTCAAAAATAAAAACAAAAGCAGAAATCATTCATAAAACCATCGAACGATACACATTCCCTATACGACATAACAATATCATCTTGATAGCAAGCTTTCCAAAATGACCAACAACTAATGACTAATATATAAATTATACAAACGCTATCTATATCTTAGATATAATGACAGACTTTAAACTGAGGAGCTTCGAATAATATCGACAAGCAGATCGTATCGAAACCCTGACTCATAGCGTAATGATAGGTTTGCTAACTTCCCCGCTATTTATTAGGCACAATTCTTATTCGGTGAATTTTATAATGTTTGGACTGAACGATTCTTTGAATTTACTCACAACTGATCATTTTTGACGGTCGAACTATTCATTAACGAATTAGAAGATAGATACGATTCCTAGTTTGTATTTCTTGGGTTTAACGATTAAGGACCTGACGACTAAGTATTGGACTATGACTTCGAATTAAAAATATTGGTAATATCTAGTTCTTGTTAATATTTTCCATTGGCTTTGTTTCGGATAACATGATCTTTGTTTTTATTTATTTTATTTATTGTAATATTTTAGTTCTACTTCGTAATAGATGACACTGTACAAGAAACTTTGAGTGGTTAGTAGCGACATCTGTTGACGAGTGGCAAGAACTATCCAACTTTTTCTATTTTATACTAGATGGCGCTCTTTTACACCAGAAATAAACTGACAAAATAGAAATTTAAAATAAATCAAAATAAACATGAAAGTTCGATTCTTCTAAAATAATTTAATTTGGAAGTTCGATTCTTCTAAAATAATTTTGTTGTTTCAGACAGTTATGGCAACTTTAATTTTCAAAATAGCAACATCACAAGGCAAACGTCAAACTTGACAAATCGGCTTTTTTGAAGAAATCGCTTGTCATTCATTCAATAGAAAAGTTTATTTGAAATCACAAAACAAAAATGGCTTTACTCGATTATTGCAATTTAAACGAGAAAATTAACTTGAAGCCCGTTGACGCACTTGCTTCATTCCAAAATGACATCGTCGGGTACAGTGAAAACTTCTTAAACAACACTCAACTCGCGACGCCGCCTTTCGCTAACGTAAGTAAAGGTTATAATGGTTTTAATACCTTATACTTACTCTCAAACTCATGAATAACTGTGTCATTTTCGTCTTGACAGCCTATAGAAACCCTTGCTCAGTTCAACCAGCACGATGAAACTGGCAAAGCGATCAAAATCCAGTTCGACCACGGTACCACTACTCTTGGCTTCCGTTACCAGGTAAGATGGTCATTTTTCTATATATTACTACAAACTGTAATGACCATGATGGTTCTTCAAAATACCCAAGTCATTGTTTTTGTCTGTAGAAATAATAGCTGCCCAGATGTTTGAGTAACTGAAACTTTTTAGTCAGCCAGTCGGGTCCTTTTTTGTTGCAGACTTTAGAAATGTCTTCAAATTGTCTTGTAAACATTGTCTTTTAAACTTCTCTTTGTCTAGTCATGGTCATATCTAGTCATTTACCATTATAAACATTCTATGGAACACAGGGTGGAGTGCTCCTGGCCGTGGACTCCCGTGCTACAGGTGGCCAGTTTATTGGATCCCAGTCCATGAAGAAGATTGTGGAGATCAATGACTACTTACTTGGTAAGTTGTAATACAGTTTTTAATTAAAAATTTCTGCAATTACACGCAAAACTAACAAGGTTTTGCCATTTACAGCCTTATTCATAAAAAGTTAGAGCCTCCTTGAAGCCTCCTTGAAGGCACGATGCTAAAAAACATGATTCATAAACGTCTATTAACGCTAATCAGTCCATCAAGGCTCCGCTAAAGTTAGACAGCCTTATTCATAAAAAGTTAGAGCCTACTTGAAGGCTCCTTGAAGATCCGATGCTAAAAAACATGATTCATAAACGTCTGTTAACGCTATCAGTCCATCATGGCTCTGCTCACGTTAGAGTACCGTTGACCCTCCTTTATCTCCCTGCTAAGTCACAAAATGGCCGCCGGAAATTTGAACAGCTGACTTTGACAAGAGCAAAAAACCATACCGAAGATAATTTTAGTGAAGAGAACCCTCCCTTCACTAAAATTATCTATGCAGATTAAAAAAAATCCAGGAAAATTTATTTTCAGAAATTTGTATCTAAAAATCCTCTTAATTAGGTTTTTAAGATGATACGTGTACTAACAATAAATATGAAAAAAATAAAATTACGATGATTAACATAGTTACAGCTTTTTGCACTTAGGTACAACATAAACATGCGGATCGGAAATTGCGGGAAAACAAACATCTCGCTTTTTATAAAAGTTGATCTTGGGGTTGTATCGTCAAATTTTATCTTTTCTTATTGGTTTATCATTTCTTTTTTGGTTCCTTTTCTTTTTTCTCGTGTGTATTTGTAAAAATTTGCGTTTTCCCGCTAATTTGCTGTCACTGCTGTCATTTTTTTTTTAATTGTCGATGAGGCCTTTTTTAGGGTTCCGTAGCCAAATGGCAAAAACGAAACCCTTATGAATTCGTCATGTCTGTCTGTCTGTCCGTCCGTATGTCACAGCCACTTTTTTCGTAAATTTTTGGTAAGTAGATGTATTCTGTGAACCGCATTAAGATTTTCACACAAAAATAGAAAAAAAAAAACAATAAATTTTGGTGGTTCCCCAAACTATTATTTTCATCAAACCCATACGTGTGTATCTATGGATAGGTCTTCAAAAATGATAATGAGGTTTCTGATATCATTTTTTTCTAAACTGAATAGTTTGCGCGAGAGACACCTCCAAAGTGGTAAAATGTGTCCCCCCCCCATGTAACTTCTAAAATAATAGAATGATAAAATTAAAAAATATATGATGTATTACCATGTAAACTTCCACCGAAAACTGGTTTTAACTTATTTAAAAAAAAAAAACACTGTTATTAAAACATCGATCAGTTACAACGAACTACAAGAACTTTTATATTATGTTACTTGCTGCTACGGAACTTTTTTGTCATTTGATTTGTCAAGATGGCCAACATAACGCGTCAGTCTGCTAGCTAACAGACCCATCAACAGTCTGCTAGCTGACTGCTAGCAGACCCATCAAACCTCAATTAAGGATTTTTTTATGAATAAGGCTGTAAGACTCTATGCTGACTAAGTTATAAATTGTATTATAATAAATTAAAAATATTAATCATAACATCCCCATTATTCCCCAGGAACACTTGCCGGAGGTGCCGCAGACTGTGTGTACTGGGACCGCGTGCTGGCCAAGCAGTGCCGCCTGTACGAGTTGCGCAACAGGGAACGCATCTCAGTGGCCGCCGCCAGCAAGCTGATGGCCAACATGGTGTATAACTACAAGGGCATGGGGCTCAGCATGGGAATGATGTTGGCGGGCGTTGATAAGAGGGTGAGTTTATTGTTAATAAATAATAATAAAGCCATTTATTCAACAGTATGTAATACAATTTCTGTATATAAAATCTAGGTTGTCTTCTGCCGATTGCCAATCGGCAAAGGCCTTCTCCAACCTTTTCCACTCATTTCTATCCTTGGCAACCCTGCTCCAGGTCCCACCTGCGGGTCGTCCTCCCATCTCTGGCGGGGTCTTCCCCTCTTTCTTATGCCATTCCTGGGGTACCATTCTGTGACCTTCTTGCTCCACTTCTCCTTCCATCTACTCATATGCCTGGCCCATTTCCATTTTAGTTTCCTGACATTTGTTGCTATGTCCCGAACCTTTGTGTTTTTCCTGATGTCTTCTAACCTGACTCGAACTTTTTCTTGATTCCCATCATGCTTTGCTCCATAGAGTGCTTGCATGAGTTTATTGTTGGCTGTTACTTTAAAACTGCAGATTCCACAGCAATAAAAAAAATAAAAAAAATTACAGTTATAAATACACAAGGGAACCATACATTCAATAAAAGTAAAAGTTCAATAAAAGTAGTTTCATAGAACATATTTGTAATTTGTATGTTTGTTTTTTGTTTGAATTTTGGACTCTGGTTATTTTTTTTTTTCTCAACGTTTGTTGTCCCACTGCTGCAAAGGTCTCACCCATAACCTTCGACTCTTTTATCTAAGCAGTTCATAACATATTTGCCAGCTTATTTGTGAACTGTTAACATAAAATTCCATAATGATTCCACATTTTTGCAGGGAGCTCAACTGTACTACGTGGACTCTGAAGGCACGCGCACGCCCGGCAAGGTGTTCTCCGTGGGCTCGGGCTCCGTGTACGCGTTCGGTGTGCTCGACAGCGGCTACAGCTGGGACCTGTCCGATAAGGACGCGCAAGGTAAAAAAATATTTTCTAAGGGGCCGCCTCCACGAGCGAGAGAATCGCAGCGATTTGACGTATTTCTATACGAAAATATCGCCGTGCTTCTCTCGCTCGTGGAGACGGCCCAAAAGAGAGTGTATAGAAAAACGTAGCAAGGACGATAATATCGCCGCGATTCTCTCGCTCGTGGAGACGGCCCCTAAGGATTGCACAACTTTAGAAGCTACTGTCTAGTGTCTTCTTGAATCCCTACATCTTTTATGTGTATGATGCAAAGCTAGCCCTATTATTTATTGTCGCACGAGCAACGACACGCATCGTTATCACTGTTTTGTGACGATCCATATCGTAATAGTCGACGTCGATCGGCCGCAACCTAGATGCATCTTTAGACCAAAACGGGACAGGAGCAGAGGCAGAGTGCCCCAAATGAGAAAACTAACTACCATACCATGATGTATAAATGCCATGGATAATAATAGAGTTGATGACAAAAAAATCTAATTAGTCCGTCAGATAGATTTCCAAAAATATTGGACACATATTTTTTCTTGTTTCACCTAAACAAAAAATGAAGATGATACAGTGCGTCGAAAACTCGTGTGACTAAACAGAATCATATTTTTTTTTAGTCAGTCATCATCCCTATTATTTAGATCTTATTATCCTATTTTTTTTCTCAAAACAGGTCGGAACGGCGAATTTTAAAGTTTTATCGCCTGGTTATGATGAATCAGACTGATCTGATCCGGTCCACCTAATGGAAAAAAAACATCATTAGCTACATACCTTGCGTTGGTTGATACAGGCCCTACCAACTGATGCCCACAGAACGATTCCTCCGTTTTAAATCCTGATGAAAGTCCTTACTAATACCCTCACCCTCTACTTGCAGAGCTAGGCCGGCGCGCCATCTACCACGCGACGCACCGCGACGCGTACTCGGGCGGCATCGTGCGCGTCTACCACATCAGCGAGAAGGGCTGGGTCAACATCTCCAACGAAGACTGCTCCGACCTGCACTACAAGTATGCCGCCGAGAAGGGCAATACTGACGATTAGGTTTACGGTTTTATTGTAATAAAGTTTTGCTATTTGTATGAGGTTGGTTTTATTTACGCAACATAACATAACCGCTTGTAATCTCGAAGAAATACGCAGAATTGTGTCACTGTTTACAGTATGTGTGTATGGGTATAGGTACATACCAAATTTCGCGCTATTATGTTTGAGTCTAATGAAATAAGGGTGACCGGTTGCCATTAACTGGACCCAAATACTGAATCAAGACGACCACTGAGAAATTACAATGTGATGAAATAATTCGATATCACAGCCCAATCTGGGAATCAAAAGCAGGACCTCACGGTAAGCAGTGAACTTTCGACCACTACACCAGGCAACCTCATTCATTGACACTACACCACTTTGTCTAAAAGATGTCCGGATATTGTGCTTGCAATTGGACTAGGCTTGCCATATTATCATATTATGTGTGGTTTTCTTCCATATTTTTCAAGGTAAATAAAAAAATAAAATTAGCACAACCCCTATATTTATTTTGAAACTTAGACTACAACACAAAAGCGGACGTTGTAAATGACTAGTAATAAAATACTTATTTCAAACTTAAATGCCTTACAGACGGAACAACAAATGTATACAAGTTAAAGGCCGGTGCAGACCTTCCAAAGCGCAGTGTGGCACAATTTTCTCTGCCAAAAAAATATCGACATTGCCTCCTTTGAAATACAGTCGAAAATAGATAACAGTATCCGCGCTGATACTCTTTCTTTGGGATTGCTGGAAGATTACCTTTACTTATTTTCAATCCACGAGCGCGGCGCAAGGTTGATATTTGTTGGCCAGCTTCCAGCTACGTCGGCTTTTAGGCCCAATTTACATTGGTCAAGTGTTTAGCAAAAGTAAAGTAGATAAGGACAGTATTGTAAACCCATCGGATAGTAACGAGTGTCACTGTCTAGGTTTTCGCCATTTGCCACTACTTGACCGATTTAAATCGGGCCTTAGTCTTTTCTCTATGGCATCTAACACTATAGCCCAGTCAAAATAGACATTCAAGGTTACAATGATTCGCAAAGAGCTGAAAATTGAATCAAACGACCACAATTAATTGTGGAATACGCTTACCGGGGTAACCACGTTAATAAAAATGCGCCAAGTACACTAGATCACCAGTAACTTTTTGAACTGCTATATCTTACAAATGGTAATTAGGGACAAAAGTGTTAGAACAATTTTTATAGACTAGGCTAGTTTCCACCACCAATACATTGCAGATCTATTTAGTCCGTCAGTTAGTATTGGAAAATAATGGCCACGTTTATTTTTTGTTTTTGTAAATCAATGAATATTGACAAAGATAAAACGCATCAAAACTCGGGGCTCGTGACGTCAGAACGCAATAAAAATTATACCACGGCGTGACGTAATGAGAATCTTAAATGCGTCGTATCTTCGTTAATTTCGGTTTACGTAACAAGAAAAAATACGGGTCAAATATTTTTTGATAATCTAACTGATGGACTAATTAGATTTTTTCAGTTGACAAGAATATTACATGAACTACAATTCTTATCTAACCTATTTTTACAATAAATTTTACCGTTTAGCTGAAAAATGCAAAATACCATTTTGGCGAACCCTGAATATATTTTTCTGCAGATATAGGATCGATAAGGACTTTCACAGATAACCTCCTTTTCACATTTCATTTATAATGGTGTACCCAAAATTCGTACCAAAGTTTAGCTCTAAGCGAATTATAGTAAACTTAACAATATTTTTGAGCTAACTTAATGGGACTACGTCTCCTTTTTTTCTGGTTCTTTATCTTTTAGTTGTATGTTCACTTCATCTGCCGTTTCCTCTAGCTCCCAATCTTTGAGCGGCACTTCCGTTAGTTTGTAGAATTTGCCGTGTTTCCCTATACCTAAGTAGGACAGAAATAGTATGTTAATAGAGGTATGTACTTATATCAGTGGCATAAGGTATAAATTGCTGTGATCAACGTGCACTCGTGAAACAAGTATGAAATTATTTGAAATTGTAGGTGATCTTGCAGGGTACAGTCTACAGAGTATACATTATAATCTGTTCAAGGAGTAAAAGTAACCGGGGCTGCAGGACTGTTCGAAAGAGATACCGTGGCCCCGGAACACAAAGGGCGATGAAGGAACATGGATGGATTTTAGTCAGTAAAAGTCTGAAACTCCCTCCTGCTCCGCCCAGAGCGGGAGGAGTCATTTGATGATTTCCCATCCGAAAAAAAAAGGGGGAAAAGTAAGAGAAAGCTAAGAATAACCGACCAACACAAATGCAAAAAAAAAATTAGGCTTCTCAATGAAAACACACGAAAAACATGTTTTTTTTGGGTACCCAAGATCTGAGCTTATCGCAATTTGAAAAAGCTCGAATGTCTATGAACTGGTTATTTTAAACTTTAACCCAACACAACCAATCTTCAATATTTATTATTTTTTATGAATGGTCTGACCATTTTAAACCTTATCCCAAATTCCCAACAAGGCAACAAATGACTGTGAATATCCCACAAACCTGCTTCGAATTTCTTGACACCTTCCTTCATATCTTCAATCGCGTTCCCCAGTAAACTAGACATGATGGCCTCGTCTCTCATACTGTCCTCACTATTGGGATTCAGCTGCGAATTGATGGCCGCCATTTTGTCCATAATTAGTGCGTTTTCAGGAAACTTCGCCAAGGATTTGGCCATTTTAATTGATTCGCCTAGAGCTGAAATGTAAGCATGTTTTGAATTTAGATGGGTTTCGTGGAATGTCTTCTGAGTTCTGCATAGTACTATATTGGTCAATAGGCCAAGCAAAAAGGAAGCAAGAATAAACATAAAATATTTACTCTAAGTAAATAGACGCGACATCGTGAAATTCTGACAGAATGTTCTTGAAAGGGTTCTATTTCATGGTTCTGTACAACATGTCTACAGACAAAGATGCAATTCTTAGAGTCGAACAGCTGATTTTCTTTAAATAACCAATGAAAAAATTGCTGGTAGCTACATAAAATCTTCACTGAAACCATAGTAAAGGCGATGGAAAATATTTGTATGTAGCCTGGTCAGTTAGCCTGCAATTTTATTTTATTTTCAAAATAGCAGCCACGCATAAAACTTAATAGCGTATCTATATAAACAGCTACCGATTAATACATGCGTGAAAATGGCGAAAGTTAGGCAGGCCAAATAACCCATTTGAGTCACAAAGTCACTTTCACCGAGTATTATTTTAGAGAAAAATTGACAATGATTAGGCAGGCCAAATAACCCATTTGAGTCACAAAGTCACTTTCACCGAGTATTATTTTAGAGAAAAATTGACAATGATTAGGCAGGCCAAATAACCCATTTGAGTCACAAAGTCACTTTCACCGAGTATTATTTTAGAGAAAAATTGACAATGATTAGGCAGGCCAAATAACCCATTTGAGTCACAAAGTCACTTTCACCGAGTATTATTTTAGAGAAAAATTGACAATGATTAGGCAGGCCAAATAACCCATTTGAGTCACAAAGTCACTTTCACCGAGTATTATTTTAGAGAAAAATTGACAATGAAAAACAGACAGACACGGGAGTGTTTCAATAACTGCTCCATCTTGTTATTTTTAGCACATTTCACAAACAATCATAATTTTCTCCTTACCAGTGCCCGTGGAAGTAAGTTTGCACGCCAACCCCAGTCGATTGGCGTCTACTCCCGAGACCAGTCGGCCGGTGATGAGCAGGTCCAGCGCAGGTGACAAGCCAATCAGGCTAGTCAGTCTCCGAGCGCCGAATAGAGACTGTGGGACTCCTGGAAATTGTCAAATTTTATTAATAACCATCCATTTAGTGACAATACAACACATTTTCCATCGCAATTCGAAGCATTTGAATCTTTTGACTGCCATAGTCAACATATACGTGACAAGCAAGCCCGTGACCTGTACGCCAAACGAGACAAAATGGTATGTAAAATTGTGGCTTGACATGGCATGAAATTCAAAATCGATAGTTCATTTTTTTTCGGGAAATTCGTCTGGTCGACGAATATTGTTAAACGGTCATTGGTCTTACGCAATTATCTCACAAGAAGGGTGGTTGTTGAAAAAATGGTGACGAAGAGTGTCCACAAAGGATGTAGGAAGATCGATCGAAATGATTAAGCCTTAAGATACCGTGGCCCCGGAACACAAAGGGCGATGAAGGAACATGGATAAAAAAAGGCTGTAATTTGAACAAATAGGTGGTTTTGCAGTGATAGAATAGAATATACATTGTACACCAAAATTGAAACAACTGTTTAAAAATATTGTTAATTTTATGGTTGCAATGGCGGTCTATTTCTCGAATTAACTAGATAATTGTGCACGACCAAGAAAATTCACCGACTATTCAAGCGACGTTTAAATAATCAGGTTTAGACTTTAGGTACTTGTTTGATGATAGTAGCTAGATCTAAGTACATAAGTAGATGATTCTGATGACATACCAAACCTCCTCCCGAGACAGCCCATCACCGCCGTATCCTCAATGACCCGCAGATCACAAGACAGGGCGAGCTCAAAGCCCTCCGCAACTGCGTACCCTGACACCGCCGCAATCGTGATCTTGTCGCACAGAGGACGGCGTTCGAGGCGCCTCTGTGGAATATAGTATCTTTATTTGTGGGTATTTTAACACTATTAAGCTTTGGCCACATCGAGGTGTGGGACACACGCGGTTACGCGCTTAAATTGTTGAAGTGACTCGATTATTCGCGTCAATTCGTTCAATCATAACAGGTAGTTAGAGACCCGAAAGTCCGACAACCAGTTTTACCAAAGGGCTATATCGTACCATGATAATGTATCCGCATCACTCAAAGACCTTGAATTTGAATCATAGACGACATGGGCATCAGACGACAAAGTTGACTAGCCCCTACATAACCTAATCGCAATCCAAGACAGTTCTTATCCTAATCCATTGCTTCATGATTTTTTTTTCTTTTCTTTATTTATAAATAGACATTTAAAATCAATCTCTATATGATGAACTCCTTCAGAAAGCGTGAGTACAAGAAGTGGACCTGACAGAGCCCCGATGGTGCAACTAAATACGAGATTGACTTCTTCATGTCAACAAATAAGCAAATGTTCAATGATGTCTTGTGATCAATTCGGAATTGAACATCCATATCAAGCTTGAAAGGTCTCGACTCTCGACTGATGAAGTCTACGCTCTGTCCAGCACAGATCCAAATCCAAAACCCCGAGAGCTTTCAGCTTGAACTCCAAAACCGTTTCGAGTGCCTAGGAAGCTCAGTAGATGAATACAACGATGGGTTCGTGGAAACTGTCCATACGACCGGGTCTAAGTTCTTCAAGACACGTCGTACAGATCAGAACAAGAGGCTTTCCGATCACACTCGAAGGAGCGGCGTAAGATGATCCTGCAGTCTTCAGACGAAGCGTGGAATTACCTACCTCTAAAGCCTTGAAAAGCGACCTCCGCCGCTTCAATACCGAGCGTATGAAAGACGCGATTGAGTGGAATAAAGGCTCCAAGGTATTTACAAGAGATCTGGATATTGGTCAGAGCAGAGCAAGCTCACGAAACTGAAGACCGACGATGGCAAGAGCTTATCCGCCAAACCGGAGCTTCTGAGGGATATTGAGAGCTTCTATGAGCAGTTTTACACAGAGGCCCTACTCCATAACGCTTCTTCCGTATATTCGGATCTATCCGTCTCTTTCACTCGCACTAATCTGCAGACGTGCGCGAGAGAGACGGCCCCTGGGGCCCTACTCTCTAACTCTACACATCAGCCAGTAAACCCGTTGTAAATCCAGCAAACGACCCAAGAGCTAGACTGACCCGACACTATACCGAAAGTACAGGCTGACGTCCGGGAGGACGTCAGCCTGTACGAGATTAGGATGGCTCTGAAACAGCTTAAAAACAACAAGGCACCGGGTGATGACGGAATGACGGCCGAACTCCTAAAGGCGGGTGGAAAACCGGTACTTAAAGCCTTTCAGAAGCTGTTCATTTCCGTCATAATCGAGGGGAAAACGCTAGGGGTGTGGTGGTACTCTTCTTCAAGAAGGGTACAATGCCCGGCTGAAGAATTATCCACATTAAACATCTCACTTCTAAGCCATATCTATAAGTTGTTTTCAAGAGTCATCACGAATCGTCTCGCGCGCAAGTTTGACGAATTTGAGCCTCCCGAACAAGCCGGTATCCGAAAAGGCTTTAGCACCGTGGACCACATACATACGCTGCGGCAGGTTATACAAAAGACCGAAGAGTATAACATGCCTCTCTGTTTAGCGTTTGTAGGCTACATGAAAGCCTTCGATTCGATCGAGACCTGGGCTGTACTGCAGTCTCTCCAACGGTGCCAAAACGAGGTGTTGAAGTGTTTGTACAAAATTGCTACCATGTCAGTCCGACTTCAGGACCAAGCCTCGGAACCTACCCTTCTGCAGCGAGGTGTGAGACAGGGAGACGTATCTCCGAAACTGTTCACCGCTGCGCTGGAGGATGTCTTCAAGGTTCTGGACTGGAGAGGGCTAGGCATCAACGTCAATGGTGAGTACATCACTCACCTTCGGTTTCCCGACGATATATTGGTCATGGCTGAGATCACGGAGGACCTAAGAACAATGCTTGATGACCTCAGTAGAGCTTCCGAAAGAGTGGGTCTTAAAATGAACATGGACAAAACCAAGGTCATGTTGAATGACTATGTAACACCCACTCCTATCAAGATCGGAGACACTACACTCGAAGTTGTAGACGACTATGTATACCTGGGAGCTGGGACAAACGGTCCAGTTAAGTAGGTCTAACTTCGAAAAAGAGGTCAATCGTCGAATCCGACTCGGATGGGCAGCGTTCGGGAAGTTGCGCGGTATCTTCTCGTCCAACTTACCGCAGTGTCTCAAGACGAAAGTCTATGACCAGTGTGTGTTGCCAGTGAATATATTATTGCCATACGGGACCAGTTGCGCGGTATCTTCTCGTCCAACTTACCGCAGTGTCTCAAGACGAAAGTCTATGACCAGTGTGTGTTGCCAGTGAATATATTATTGCCATACGGGACCTAAACGGGGCCGCTCACAATGGGCCTTATCAGAAGGCTTAAAGTCACCCAAAGGGCAATGGAGAGGGCTATGTTCGGAACAAGAGAACCAAGGTTACCGACGTAGCCCGAAGAATTGCCAAACTTAAGTGGCAGTGGGCAAGACACATTGCTCGCAGAACGGATGGCTGATGGGGCCGAAAAGTTCTGGAGTGGCGACCGCGAACCGGAAGCGTTGCGTTGGAAGACCTGGTGAAGGTTGCGGGAATCCACTGGATGCGAGTCGCACGGGACCGGTCAATGTGGCGACATTTGAGGGAGTCCTATGTCCAGCAGTAGACGTCTTTCGGCTGAAATGATGATGATTTAAAATCGCAATGCATACCGTCCCATCGTACTCATAATACACATTGTTCATAATCTGGGCCATGAACCTAAACCACGGTAATATTACCGTGCCTAAACAGACTCTTCGCATCATCGTGTTTCATGTTTGAATAATACCTACGGCTGCGCGACGGCGCAAATACCGCAATGAATATTTTTTAATTGGTAAACGATAGGCATTGAAATTGCAAGTCATACAAGTGTGTTAGTCACGCGAGCAGGCTGCTTGGTTGATACTGGGGGGTCTAAAGGGGCCGCTTTTGCAGAATCATAATAAAATAATTATTATTATAACATGAATTACGTCACAATTTGTTAAATGGTTACACAGTAACAATCTTTGTCTGTGACGACTGTGACCATTCTATGAATTATAATCTGACCTGTTTCTGGTCAGACAAAATACGACACGAGAAGAAATAGTTCTCCCCTAGTAGAATACGCCTAATTTAAGTATTCACTCAGCCCATCATCTCTGACCTTTGAAATATTAGCTCAAAATCTGATGATAACGTTGACCACACATACTTTTAACTAACAAAGTAATGCTACCAATATCGACAATCATATAAATACTCTAATCTACTGAGTATTTAACCGAGCTTCAAGGTTTTATCAACTAAATTCCATTTTTATCTTATAATAGTGGCACTTTTATACGGATTTACCCGCGTAGTTTTTTTTATGTATTTGGTTAAACAAAGTGACTAGCGAAGTATGTAAGTAAAGTAAGTATGTATCTAATGTAATGTACATTACGTCTTAGAAATAAAAACAAGTATGAGCCGAGTATGAGTTTGAGTATGTGTGTGTAGTATGAGTATGTTTGGTGTTACCAACAACATTTTCCACAGAATACATACAAAAAATACAATGTTTACAAACCAAGCAACTTTTAACCTACAAACTACAAAAAGGGCTATGCAGAGGATGGAAATTATTTTATGTGAACATACTACTAGGATAAAAAGCTTAATATTGTATGTCCTAACCCAGGTCATGCCCTGCCTCTGGCCCATTGACATCCTTTCAGCTAATTAGGCCGTGAATAGACAGACAAAATACTATGACATTCTTAGTATTAGCATCAAACAAGAGGGCCCTGTTATCAGCCTTATTATGCTAGGCCCACCAAATGAAGTTGTTATCAGAGTAACATCAACGTCTGACAATTGCAGTTGATAAAATAAATGATAACAACAGGTAAAACTGTTCCCATACATGGTAACACTTATTATCATTTGCGTTGCCATGACTTGAAGTAGTTTTTCCTGTTGGTTATTTTTAAACACTGTTATCAAATATTCCAGTTATTCCCTCAGTTTGCAGCAAATCACTGTTGTGGTCAGTCAATAGCCATGGCAAATAATTTAAAAATTCTTTTGTATAATCCTGTGCGTAAAGTGATCAAATATTCCTTAAGCAGTTTTATTATTACACATGAAAATCCAGATGTTGAAGTTCATGACAATTTACCGTTCCGTGCTCGGCTCATATTATACGTGGTTCTTTTCTGGAATGGGATAATCTATTACTCTCGGACATCATATCGAGCCATCCGTAACACCCTTCATAATCATTGGGCATAATCTACTTGTGACAAAGGGGCCAGCTGGAAGGTAAACATGCTCAAGGAGCAGACCACCGAAAATATAGTTAGAGGCAATCAAGAAGGCTGTGGGAGGCAGCTTGTACCGAGGAGTTCACATTGAAGAAAACTTGGAGACATGTTATATGTCGCCACACACATTTACATTTAAGGAATGATGAAGAAGAGAAGACAGAAACTTCTTTTACAGTTTCATACAGTAAATTAATGTTTAGAATTGAACTGTTTCTTACCGCAGCATCCTTCAAGTTTTGGTATCCTTCCTTGCCTATTTCATACATGTTGAATCCTGAACAAAATGTTCCACCTTCTCCGTTGATGACCAGGACTTTTGCATCATTGTCTTTATCAAAGGCATCTATGGCTGCGGCCATTTCTCTAAGAGTGGGGATATCCAGGCTGTTACGTGAAGTTTGGCGGTCTATGTTCAGTGTTGTTATTGGTCCAAATTTTTCAACAACGATATCTGCAAGTGATTTTTTTTTGTGTTAATTAGTAATATAATCATCATTTATCTCAACATCAAAATTACAATCACAGGATTATATTATAAGCACAACCTTGGATAAAGAATGGTGTCTGAGGTAGGAGGGTTTTGAAATACTGAGTATTGTGGTAGTGTTTTAATTGAAATAAAAATGTGTATACACAAAACTTTGCTTTTTATTTTCATTTTCAAAGTTAGTTTGTAGATCAGTCTTCTAAGTGTTTTGAATTTTGAATTGAAATATAAAATATTTATATTCTATATGGGAAAACAAAGTCCTGTAAACTCCAGATTTTCTATCTGCCAATAGTAAAGTCGGGTTGGGCTGCTAGCGCACTCAATATGCCAACTACACCATCGGGTTGGTGACAACTGTGCAGACCAGACCAACAGTCTGTTGACTGCACTCAAAATATTCGCTAGTAGTAGTTGGAACTATCTTCCGATAGTTCAGTTTAGAGGCAATAATTGTGTAGTCACCCATCAAATTGATTTATCTGCCAAAATGTTGTAATAGCATGTTTGTTCATAATAATTAGGAGCCAAACTAAGCTATCGGTTGGCAAGTCTGCGAGAACTCTACGACAGGGCTATCTTTACTGAACTTAATAAACATACATAGGTAAGTAAATGGTCAGTGTCGTCTTAGGGAATAAATATGAAAAATAACTATGAAAAAATACTTAGAAAAATTTCGCGACCAATTTCGAGGTAGTGCTCGCCGGCCGCTGCCGCAGCACCACTCGCTTCGCTCGCTCGGTTTGCGCGTAGTTGGTCACAGTTCTAACCAAACATAACCTATGGATCCCTTCGACATCGTTTTTACGACAAACGGTTGGTCGGAGACAAAAAACACCAAGACACTTTCAGCCTTATATTTAAGTGTTTTATACGATAGAATCGAGAAAATAAACGATTTGCGAAAATAACACTTTTTTGGCCGCCGCGGCCGTAGCGCCCCTAAGGCGCAACTCGAACTCCAACCAAGTAAATAAAGTATATTGTGTGCAGATGCTCAATGAAGAAGTATGGAAGAAGAAATGCTGCGCCGACCCCAAATAAATTGGGATAACGGCAGGAGAATGATGGTGATAAGATGCCTTAGTACTAAGATTGGGTTGGGTTTGGAATAGAGTGCCAAGAGCAATTCAGGCGACTCGATTCTAAACCTTACCCCATTTTTTTAACCTTACTTTTCTTTTTGATCTCTATTTTCTCCGGGTCTTTCTGCTGTACTTCTGCCACTTTTTTTTCATTTGCAGCGGCTTTAGCATCACTGGAACTAAATCGCACGACATAACGTCTTATAGGTAAATTAGTAGCAGTAAATAATCTGTTCAGAATAACTCTCATTTCTTCAGCAATTCAAATAAAAACAAGGATTTTTTTTATTTTCAAGCAACAGGATGTTAGGTTATTCGTGAAAATAATGACAGACTGACAGTTGACATAAGTTGACATTACCACTGACATTGACATTTATCGATTTGCCGTTTGGTTGACAGGGCCAGGAGGGCAGCGCTCAGAACGTTTCGCCCCCATCCCCCATCATCAGCAGCGCATAGAGACGATATTGTGTACTTTGGCGCTAAGTAGTATATAAGTAATGAAAGTAAATAAAAAATATTATAATAATATTTAGAAAAAAGGATTACAAATCGCGTGAAAATTCAAAACAACGCACGCACAAGTTTCTTGGGAAAGTGCTAGCCAAAGTTTGGAAAAATAGCAAGGGCAACACTAAGATCAAAATGTCAAAAACAACAAAATCATCCTCTTGTTGGTTGAATTTTCTCGACAAATTCTCATAGTACACGTGTACCTACAATTTAAAGTTAATAATTTCATCATTAATATTTTTTATGGGCAAACGATCTCTGAGTGCTGTTGTCTAAGTATTGTGGAAATCCCTTGCAACCTGTTTTCTTCCTGAGCCAGTTGTTTGTGTTTACATTTTAGAAAGGAGCCAAAAAAACTAAAAATGTCTGAATTTAGGGATTGGTACAACAGTGTACCGTTTTTTACACGGTATTGGCTGACTCTGACTATGGTGTTTAGTATTTTGGGCCGGTTCGGACTGTTAAACTATTATTACTTGGTGCTCGACTTCTACCCCATCATCAACCAGTTCCAGGTAAGATATTATTTGTGTTTAGTTACGTAGGTTCCTCTATCTGTCCCTACGGAATTGCTTCATTATTCCACATTTTCTTTATTGCACCATGAAGAACAAAATTTCATTGAAAAACTTCTGCAAACCTCTACTGCCACCAAGACTTCAAATATAAAAAGGTTTTAACAAAGTTATCTTAATTAATTCAATTTAGTTGACACTTCCCGTGACCTTTGGCTGGCTTTTACCTTGGCCAAAGCCTCAGCGTTGCCATACAGAGTAGTAACGCTGCCAGTCTCCTGGGGACATTACCAGTTGACAGCATTGAGAAGTTTTTTAAAAAAACGGCGTCACATGTTTAAGTTATTTATTTTAGTTTATTTTAATGTCTATTTGTCCTATTATTTAATGTTGATTATTTAATTTCAATATATTCACCTGCATCCGATTAGACTGGAAGCCGACCCCTACATAGTTGGGAAAAGGCTTGGCAGATGATGAAGATATAAACTATCTGGCTAGCTAAACCAACAACTTTGTGCTGTGTTATGATAGCAACATGACTGCTTAAGTATTATGTATCTTTGAATTACATTTCACAGCAGTAAATAAACATGGTAGATATTTAAAGCTGCATGCCACTGAAGTTGTTATTTTTAAGTAATACTGAAATAATGCTGCATTTGTTGTTTTGTTTGTAAATGATCAGATAAGAGACAAATGTGTTTTTATCAATTTAAAAATGTTTGGTGCTATAGCCGAAATGGGCCGTAAAACCTCAGGTTAATATTTTATAATTCAAAAACTGTAACTATCAATCAATCAGGATTAGTAAAACCATTCTACTCCATATACAATGGTTTTTTCCTCATTCAACAGATATGGAGACCGTTGACAGCGCTATTCTTCTACCCAATCAGTCCGAGCACCGGGTTCCACTTCCTCATCAACTGCTACTTCCTGTACAACTACTCGCAGAGACTTGAGACGGGCATGTTTGCCGGCAAGCCTGCAGATTATTTCTACATGTTGCTGTTCAACTGGGCATGCTGTGTGATTATTGGGCTGCTTGTTAGCTTGCCGGTGAGTATTTGGAATAATAGACACGCTTGTTGTTGCGCTGGTTTGCCTTCGTGCTGTGCCTGCAGGATCAAGCACTTATTAACTAAGCCGGATGTATGCATGTTGCATGCTATCTACCTAAACAACTTCAATGTTTATTACCAGCAGCTAGCAACCGGGTTTGTGTACAAGCCTAACTCGGAACTGTACTGGGTCAGAACCAGTCATGAACAGGAGCCTTTGCACAGCCCTTGATGGTGTTACCGCACCAAGTAGATTCAGAGAAATTTATTGATAACCAAATTGGCTTTTGTTCAACAATTTCTTAATTCAAATGACCGCGCACACAGCGCCATCTAGTGCCACTCTAAGCAACGAGGCTTGTGTCGTGGACACCAGATAGTTTATATACTACATAGATATAATAATAATAATAATAATAAGCCTTTTATTTCTCATCTCACAATATTTAACATTTTATATTAAGTACTACTTTATTTAAATTCAATAAGTGTTAGTTGTGTTAGTGTTCGTCTTATTCTAGTTAGTAGTGTTATTTGTTTGGGTATCTTTTGGAGATGTAGTCCCATATCGGGTAAAGGCCTCCTCCATCCGTTTCCAAGTCTCCCGATCTTTGGCAAGGGTCCGCCAGTTTGTGCCGGCAGTCTGGGCTATGTCGTCTGCCCATCGTTTGTATGGTCTTCCAACCTTTCTTTTCCCTGGTGGTCCTTTCCAGTTAGTGGCTCGTATCGTCCATCTGTCGTCAGTGAGCCTTGCGATATGTCCTGCCCACCGCCACTTTAGTGCTAGTGCTTGTGTTAGAGCATCTGTCAGCATAGTTTTCCCCTAATTTTTGTACTTCGCACCTAGTGAATCTTTCTTATTCCTAGCATGCTCCCCTCCATTGCCCTCTGGGTGGTTGTAATTTTTTTCTTGGTTCTCTCGGTGTGGACCCATGTTTGGCAGCCGTATAATAGGCAGGGTAGTATACAAGTGTCCATTACTACTCTCTTGAGATTCAAGGAGTAGTGGCCTTTTAGGATTTCTTTTAGTGACCAATATTTTTGCCATGTGATGTTTACTCTCCTTTGTATTTCTTATTCATTATTTGTTTTGCTGAATGTCACTTGTTTTCCTAGGTATGTATAAGTTTTTACATATTCTATGTGATTTCCCTTGACCCATATTGGTTTTTCATAACTATTCGTCATTACTCTAGTCTTGTTTGCATTCATTTCCAGACCTACCTTGGAGCTTTCCGTGGCTAATGAACAAATCATTTCCTCTAGAGTGTGTGGTGTTTCGGCCAGTATGACGATATCGTCTGCGAACCTTAGATGGTTAAGGTATCTCTTGCCTATTTTAATACCTTTGTGAGTCCAGTCTAGCTTCCTAAAGACAGTTTCCAAAACAGCTATGAAGAGTTTAGGTGAGATGGGGTCTCCTTGTCTCACGCCTCTTTCGATCTTGATTGGGTCCCCTATTGTTTCTAGTTTTACCTTACTAGTGCTGTTAGCATACATGTTCTTCAGAATGTTTATGTATTTTTCATCGACGTTGGAGAGTTTCAGTGCTTCCCAGATTGAGTTATGACTAATTGTATCGAAAGCCTTACTGTAATCAATGTATGCTAGATATAAAGGTTTGTTAAATTCTTTGTACTTCTCCATTGTTTGTTCCATAGAACAAGCAGGTTTCCGTTCGGGTTTTAGTACAACTGACCACCTACAGGCACTACATAGATATACTGCATACTTATTATACATATAAACATCTGTGATTCGGAAACAAATGTCCATGCTCATCACACAAACATTTGCTTCTACCGGGATTCGAACCCGGGACCCTAAGAACGTAAGGCAGCCTCACTACTGCTGCGCCATTCGGGTCGTCAAATCAATCTTATGATTATTATAAAGGCTCACTGTAACATGGGTATGTATAAGGTGTGCAATTTCCTGCAGTACCAATTGCATAAAATATGACTGAAAGATAACAGTGACCATTATCAAGGAAATATGCATGAAATACAAAACTCTTTTTATTTATTAAAAATGCCTTGTATTGGCCCATAAAAACATTGTGGTACACTTGTATAAGTTGCTAATACATCACTTATTTTACACAATTTTTATGTAGCATGTTTTTGGTGAAATGGAACGCACTCTCAAAAAGGGAAGTCCGCGATAACGCCGGTAGTGACGTCAAAGTCTGTATGTCAAAAATACACTTTTATTTGAAAAGTGCTTAAAGTTTCACTAAGATTTTATTATAATATTGTTATTGCAATTTTTACTTGATTTTATAGCTTAGACAATTAGTAAAATTATTCTATTATGGCAAAAAAATTGTTGTAAACAAGGCAGATTGTGGTAAATGTCACATCATGGCCGCGACAGCTACGGATGTTTCAACTGTCATAGAAAATTGCAGGAGTTTAATATTATTTTTAAGCGATAAGCAGTAGTTGAACTTAAGGTGACACATCACACGGGCTCGAACTCATTGGTGGGCGTGGCCAAAAAGCACGCTCTCTCACCTGGCATCGTGCCCGACAGAGATAGTATCAGTAATGAGCAGTTAGGCGCTAGTCTTCACGCGCGTCTAGTTCGTACGCACACACTCAGCGTTCCGAACCGTTCCGAACAAAAACGAAGTTATATAATACTTTCGTCTGACCTTTTATTTAAATGCGCTAAAAAGAATAAAATAAACTTTTTCTTTAAAACTTTTACTATCAACTTATAACGTCATCGTCACTACACAATTCGCGAGATTAGTGGCAACAATAATATTGTATAACTATATATTGTTTGTTATTGTTGGCCTGGGGTCACGATGTCCTGGACGCTTTCCGCCAGGTCTGCTAATCCCTCGAGAGAAATAAATGGCTGTGAAGCCAGCAGAGTCTGGACGTTTGTCGGCAGACGACTGCTTTATATTGTCATCGTGGTACTGTGGATTTCCTTGGCCTGATAAAGTTTAGGATTTCCTTTTCAGGGCGTATCAAGTCGGGATCACCAATTTAGTGGTTGTTGTACACTATCTAAATTAAGTTAAAAAAAATCATAATTCTATATAAATTTAATCAACACAAGACAGAGAAGTGACAGATCAGAAGAAAAGTAAAAATTATATCGTGAAGGTTTTATGTATATAAAGTTTCTAAATAAGTAGGTCGCTACACCATATTATAGGGTGTGCGTTTCGATGGCGCGACCACGGCGTTTTTTTTTTTAAATAACTATGCCACGATTTTGTAAAAATATGTATGTATGTGGTTCAAATTTCCCAAAACCTTAAATTTGTCAAAGTTATGGTTAAAAAGTTATAAGGGTTTGAACGTAGCCACGCCATCGAAACGCGGAGAACCGCGCGGCCACGGAAATCTTAAAAACTAAGCATTGCAGAGACCTGAAATTTAGGTACCTAAATAAAAGACTGAATTTGTAAAAATAAAAAAAAACCTAGGTTTATATTTCAGGAGCATACGTACGGTATCGAAATTAATTAATTAATTAATTTAATTTTAAATTATTATTTTTACAAAATCTTGCAATAGTTTAAAAAAATAATAATGCCGTGGTCGCGCCATCGAAACACACACATTATAGGAGTGCAATAAAAATGCACCGGCCCTTCAACTTCAGCGAAAAACAAATGACACGTCACTGACGTCATGCATGAAATGAAAAGGACAGAAATATAGGTCTTGTTCTTCTATCAAACGAAGGACATGTCAATATCGCGTGTCCCCCCTCCCGCACCGCACCGGGGGAAACATTATTCAGTGAGATGCACGAAAATTCATAGTAAAAGGCGCGCGTAAAAAAATATGAAAAGGCTTTTGGGAAATCGAATTTTATGAAAAAACTACTGCATAAATCATTATCAAATAAAATTTATTGAATTCTTCGATTATTGTGCTGTGTCGGTACGGACTTTGTTTTGGAAATTTGACACTTCTTTTATTACTAATTTACGCCCAAAGTTACGTTAAAATAGGCAATAAAAATGAATCTTTGGTAGCTCGTAAATTTTGAATGGCTTTTTATTTTACTATTCTGATTCCGCACAGACACAATTAATAATGAGACAAAACGATATCATGTTTAACTTTAGATGTACCATGTCAACCAGTGGAGTAATAGCCCCCCGAAATTTGTATGGAAAATATGTTGCGCAGTTCAACCTTAACTTTTAATACTTTTTGATGGGTTGTTAATACTGCACGGTAAAAAAGGATTTCTTTGAATAAGAAAGACCAATTTCTTGAAATATTTGTTTATTCTAAAAATATATTTACTTAGGCCAATGCAATATTTTTAAAACAAAAATACCACTCGTCTGTCATTCAGAATTTTTTTTTCTTATTTATTAAGAGAAATATTTTTATTTCAAGACTTATTTAAATTTCTATCAAGCAAAATGACTTAATTGAAATCAAGAAATGTCCAGCTTCTTGCATCAAATTTAAATTATCTTAAATCAATTACAAGTTACTTTGATTGAGATTCTTTAGTTTTAAACAGAGAAAAACTAATTTTTTTGGAACAACGTAATCATAGTTTTCGATAAACACAATAGCATTTTACTTTGAGAAATGTAGCCTGAAATCGAGAGTATTTTTTCTTTACACACAACGCAACAAAACGCAAGTTGCGAGAAGCAAGCACTAGGTTATTACGGTTACGGCTACTGTAGTGATCTATGGTGTTCTGTTCTGTGGGCGTCACTTTCGATCGATCGGGCTGTTTTTTGATTCTGCGTTGCTCTGTGTCTGCGTTTTTGTGTTATTTGTGCGCCCTCACAGTTTGTTTTATTTTAAAATCAACAGGCTTAAAATTAAAAAGATTTTTTGTGTGAATTACGCGCTTTACACCGTGCAGGGCTGGATGCCGCTATCACAAAATGGATGCTATTACTGCTGTACTTCAATCCTGGAATATTCCAGATGAAATTATTAACAACTTTGTGCGTAATTGATTGTTACCTAATTAAAAATTAAACTTGGATTTGGGAATGAACGAGCGGCGCGTATTGATAAAGTTGATTATTGATATTTTATTATTATAATTTAAATAAACGTTTTTATAATTCTTCCTAATACTGTCTTTTTATTTATTATTTAAGTCATTTTGCGTTTAGCAGGAGGACGTCATTACTGGTACATGTTAAACAATTTACAAGTACTTTTGTAAGGGTCGATTCATCGCCACGACGAGAAGGAGTAGGGAAGCGAAACATTTTTGAAACGAAACAGATAGCATTTTTTGTTCAAACCCTATACACAGTTTCGTTCCAAAAATATGCTTGTTTCTCCTGTTTTCTTGCGCGGGAATATAAATCGATCCCAAACTGGTGTCACTGACACTGGCTTGGCCAGCATCAGGGATTTCAATTTTGATAACACAAAAAAATTGTCGCTAATTAGTCGAAATTAGTCGCCAAATACCAGAATTAGTCGGTCACTGGTTCAAAAGTTACAAGGTTTGATTGATGGAATATAGGTAAATATGGCCAAGCCGGGGTAGGCTGACTTCAGCTCGACCACCTATAAACCCTTATAACTTTTGAAACAGTGACCGACTAATACTGCTATTTGGCGACTAATTAAGTAATTAGCGATAATTTATTTGTGTTATCAAAATTGAAATCCCTGATGCTGGCCAAGCCAGTGTCAGTGACGCCCCAAACTGTGCTCTTGTTTTAAACAAGCAAAATGGCTTAAATCAAAAATATCCCATGTTTTAACGCAAGATAGTAAAATCTTAAATTAATTATTTATATAGATTAATATTAAGTACAAAGTTCTCTAACAAAGACATCAACTGCTTTGATACAACAAAACCAACAGTCACAATGTAAGGAATTGTATTTCAACGTGAGGTCTTCAATAGCTAACAACAAAAAAATATGAATCTTCAATCAATACACATAATCTCAATTTTCCATTTAATGTTTTTCATCTAAAATCAGTTATTACTTAGACCAACTAAACGTTTACTTTAAATGAGTAAAATAATAATTTACTCTGAGTAAGGTTAGTCTACAAGAGATTTAGAAAAATTTTGGTATGAAGAATACATTTTACTTGACTGTAAAAATAGCGGTGTCTTGAATGAAACAACACGTGTCTTGGATTAAATTTATTATTCTTGTAACAACTCAATATTTTTAAGAATATTTTTTACCATTACGAAGAAATTTTTGTCTAGCGTCTATAGGGAGAGAATCATTTTCTTAGATTCAATAAATATGTCTTAATATAAAGTAATTTGTCTCTTTATAAGAAATCTATTTTTACTGTGTGTATTTTATTGATTTAAGTGAAGAGAAAATTACGTGCATATTCCATAATACCCAAAGAAAACACGCAAGGGCAGGAGAAACTTGATGATAATTAAATGACCCGCGATTCAAGCAATTCTATGTGGCATATTAAGAGCGGCCAACCCGCCATACTTTTCGCGAGAATTTTGACAAACGCGCGTGCTTGATTATGCCGTTGTTACACATATATCTTGAAATTTTTTGAACTGATAGGCATTTTGTGCACTATATCTAGGTTTCTATCGAAGCAAAAAATTAAAATTTGTAGGAACAAATTCAGTATACATTCAGTCAAAAAAGTATCGGGAATGTATGATTTGTTTATGGTTCCAAATACAAATTTTTGTTTTTTTGTAGTTGTTAGATTGGCACAACTGTTTTCCATTTTGGCGCGGAGTTTGAGTTGCATCTGTTATTTATATTAAATACAGTGCTGGTTTTAGTAATATCATATATAGTGTGTATTGCGAATTTTATAATGGACAAAAATATCGAACAAAGAGTTTGTCTTAAATTTTGCATCGCCAATAGAATTTCGTGTTCGGAGTCACTGAAAATGTTACAGAAGGCTTACGGTGAATCGACTTTATCAAAAACTCGTGCTTATGAGTGGTTCAAAGCGTTCAAAAGCGGTCGAGATGTGATGGAAGATTTGCCTCGCTCTGGTAGGCCGTCAACGTCTGCAACTGAAGTTAACATCGCAAAAGTGAAGAAAATAGTGACTGAAAATCCCCATTCAATTCTGAGAGAGATAGCCGCCGAACTTTCTGTATCTCACGAGTCGATCCGTACCATTTTAACTAATCATTTGGGTATGAAACATGTTGCTGCTCGGCTAGTCCCAAAAGATCTGAATTTTCTCCAAAAACTCAATCGCATGAAAGTCGCTGAGGACATGCTAGAACGAGTCAGTTCGGACCCAACATTCATGAAACGCATTGTTACTGGTGACGAGACGTGGGTTTACGAGTTTGACATGCAAACTAGTCAACAAGCTTCGGAGTGGCGCCTTCCAACTGAACCGAAACCGAAAAAACCACGCCAAAGTCGATCAAAAGTCAAAGTCATGTTGACTGTTTTCTTTGACTATCGCGGTGTTGTGCACTCTGAATTCTTACCGGAAGGTCTAACGGTAAATAAAGAATATTATTTGAGCGTTATGCGGCGTTTAAGAGAGCAAATTCGACGAAAAAGGCCAGATTTGTGGAAAGAAAATTCTTGGATTTTGCACCACGACAATGCGCCTTCGCACAAGGCTATCATTGTGAACGAATTTTTGACCAAACACTCAACAAATACCATCCAGCAACCACCATATTCACCAGATATGGCTCCTGCTGACTTTTTTCTTTTTCCTAAACTCAAATTACCACTTCGTGGCACCCGTTTTCAATCGATAGAAGACACAAAGGAGAATTCGCGGCGAGAACTGAACTCAATTCCGGAAGCAGCGTTTAAAAAATGTTTTGATGAATGGATTATTCGTTGGCGCAAGTGTATCGTTTCTAAAGGAGCATACTTTGAAGGTGATAAAATAAATTTGGATGAATAACAGACATTTTGTGTATTATTGATCTTTTCCCGGTACTTTCTTGACAGAGTAGTAAGCCTCCAAAAATGGCTGTTTTGCACAAATTTTACCTCAACTTTGGCCGTTCATAATGTACTCTTAGATTGTAAAAGTAAAGAAAATATCCTGATAGAAGCCTTGTAAATATAGTGGAGATTCTAAATAAAAAATATTTCTTTCACAAACTTGTAAGACTTATTCAAAAACACGTTTTTCCTGGAACAAGTTTTATGAATTTTCGAACACTATTTTTCGTTCAATGTCCTCGCGTTAGGCGGTATGAGGTGCGCGGAAGACGAATAGTGCGGGGTCGGGGCTAGGTAAGACAGGGCAGTTGAAAAAATATCGCCGCGATGACTCTGGATGGAACAACAAGCTTTTCGACCATGCTCGCGTTGACGATAGACGGGCCGGGAAGGGCCCTCTTAACAGCTAAACATGCGTTTAACTAATTTTTATAATTATTATTATTCTTTCTTATTCCAGATCCTCATGGACCCGATGGTCCTGTCAGTGCTGTACGTGTGGTGTCAGCTCAACAAGGACGTGATCGTGTCGTTCTGGTTCGGCACCAGGTTCAAGGCGATGTACCTGCCCTGGGTACTGCTGGCTTTCAACCTCGTTATTAGCGGCGGGTTAGTTTGGTTAAAACTTATTTATAGCATCCAATCTGGGGCTACAACACACGATATGAAGTTGCGATGACATTTCGTGAAAAGATTACGACGTCCATCGTAAAAAATCACGTTGCTAAATCAATCAAACGGATAGAACCAAGGTTGCATTGCCAGTTTTCACGACACGTCACGTGATTTTTACGATTCATCTTCCTACCCTTGTTTCATTCTACTCGAGGTCGGCGCATCACGTTTTCTTCTTCCATTCTCCCCTGTCAGACGTCATGGCATCATTTTCTCTTTTATAATAAGTGTCATTCCTCACACAATCCATCCATCCATCTTTTCAATTTTACGAAGCATGTCATACATTTCCACAACACGACTTCGCATCGTAACGTGACACGATATGACTTCGTTTCGTGTGTAAGCCTTTGGGCCCATAGACGAAGGAAAGCGCATTGTCGATACTCAATTGTATCGTATTAATCAGTAGGACCAGGCCTAAAATGGCCACTTTAGTAGAATCAAATTAAGATCACGTTAAAAAATTTAATTTCTTAAAATGGTTTATAGTCATAACCATAAAGTCCATTTTAAGAATATATTTTTTTTTACTTCATTCATATTACGATTCTGTTATAGCTGCCATTTTAGACACCCTGGTTAAATTGAACGTATTGTTCTAAATGACGGTTTAGCAGCCAAATATTAATAAGTTTATCGTAAATAACGTGGGCGATAGTGTTGCGCGCGCCGTCGATGCTCGTAAACAATACATTTTAATTACAGTGGAGTGTCCCTATCTCGAGCGGCCACGCACGAGTGACCATGACACGTCATCGTTATGTCGAGTTACGTGTAGGTCGCTTTAGATTGTGTCTTGAATTCGTGATATATGTTGTCATACTTGCGACAAATTTTAATGTCGTGGACTTCGTGACACACTCTTGAAACGTTCAGTCGCATGTGTACCAACAACATTACAACTGATGCTGCTTATGGTGCATTTTACGAACATGGGCCAATCTGTCGAAGTTCAGGATGACACTCCGTTCCAATTTGTACTTTATTGCAATGACAAAACAATAGTGAATTGCATTAGCTTTATCTGGGTCTAGCTTTAGGCCCACTTGCACCACAAGTCACTAAACGCACTTTGGCGCTAAACGAATTAAAAACATCCTTCTATAATTGGCAATTGTTTGACGATGATCGACATTTTCAATAAAGACATTTTTATAATAAAGTAGAAAAAACAGTGATCAGGGAAGCCGTGAAACCTTCCCGACGATGTGCCCATGTATAAAATCATTGTTCTATATTGCAGAGGTGTGATGGAGCTGATTGGAATCCTCATCGGTCACCTGGCGTTCTTCCTGCTGTTCAAATACCCGCAGGAGTTCGGCGGCCCCGCCCTACTCACGCCGCCTAGCTTCATGTAAGTGTAACATTCAATTGTACGTAAAACAAAGGGCCTGTTACACCACCTACGACTGTTCCTGTTAACTTAATTGGCAGATAATTTCATACAAATTCTGTTCCATTTTTTAATTTATTTGGTAATTAGTGGCTATTCGGACATCGTGAAATAGGCCCAAAGTCAAATAAAACTAATTGGCGAAACTTCACAGATCTAATAAGGCTTGAATTCCTCCCGCGCTGAGGTCGCGCGTCGCTCGCGTGCGCCGATCGCGCGTACGATTATACATTGTGTTCTATAGAGCACCATACTGCAACACTGACGTCAGCGACACGTATTTGCTACTGTCAGCGTGGCCTTAGTATTGGTAGATTTCTAAACGCGATATAATTTTAAAATAAATTATGATTTTTAAACTCATCACAGGAATTTAGACAATCAACCTGTTCATAATTATCTCCAATTATTTGTATTTATGGTTTTATTTGAAAAAAAAAACGGTCTGTGTCAAGTTGGTGATGAATTTAATTAATTTGAATCTGTTTTCATGAACAAATTGATTCGTGTCATGACATCGTTTTAACCGCCGTAAAATAAGATAAGCGCATCCGGCTTAGACCGACCGACATTGTACTATATTACAGAATATATCTCAACTTCAGTTTACTTAACCACGCAAACTTTTCTATCTCCAGAAAACAATTATTCCCCGACACAAGATACGTCGGAGGCTTCGGCACGGCGCCCCAAGCTCGGGTGGCCACCCGGCCGGGCGGCGGCGGGACCGTGTTCGGCGGACACAACTGGGGCCGCGGACAGGCGCTCGGAGGGAATTGATCCAAACAACGGTTTTAGTGAGAGACTTTGATGTTAGTTCTACACGGTGTCCCGATTTTCAAGATGTGATTGTGGTGTTATGACAGTTGTGTAGGTAATGTTTATATGTATACAACTTTTGCTTTTAAGGTTTTGTTTAATTTTGTAGTGTTGTTCAAGTTTGAGGAGCTCGTGGCTAAATAATAACAGGCGCTCGGGTCGATCTTAAGATTAACCCGCGCTTGTCTAGGTTGGTCTGTGGATGGGTAACTGCCTATTATATACCGAGTTTCCTCCGTGCCTCAGAAAGCACGTTAAGCTGTTGGTCCCGGCTGTCATTTGTAGATCTTTGACAGTCATTACAGGTAGTCAGTGGCCCGAATGTCTGACAACCAGTATTACCAAGGGGTATTGTATTACCCAGTATTAACTGGGTTGTGGAGATCAGATAGGCAGTCGCTCCATGTAAAATACTGGTATTCAGCTGCATGCGGTTAGGCTGGAAGCTGATCCCTAAAATGTTTGCACTAACAAGTTAACGTTTTACGTTGATTTTATATCCTTTGAACCGATGATCCAAATGAGTCAAATGAAACATCAGTGATTCGGATAATTTGAGTGATTGAGATGCAAATGTTCCAATCTCAAAAATGATATACTTTGCCCACCTCTAGTTGGGAAAAGGCTAGGCAGACTGACTTTTCAAGTTTGAAGTATGTTTTTTTATTGTTATTGTACCTCTTGATTTTACAGTACTAGAGGGAAAATAATTGTGGAAGGATTGTAGTACACTTACGATCACTACTTGAGAACTTGGGATGCGAAAGTATGTTTACAATAAAGTTATAGTGTGGATGTTTTTTTTTCTGGTGTTTGATATGTAACTTTATAGTTCTGTAATATTGGTTGAATAGGATTTGTGCTCATTGAATTGTGTAAGGCAATGAAAAGACTCATATTGGGCGCTCTTAGTTGTTCATTGGCCAATAATAAATTGCATCGAAACATAAAAACTCAAAATACTCATTTGGAAACTAGTAAGTGTTTATAAATTCATTTTAATTTTACCTAGACAGGTTTTGTTTTATAAGGCTGGCAACACATTAAGAGACTCCTTGGTGTTGTCTATGGCTAAATGATTATGTGAATCTTAAAAATCAGTCTGGCAAGGCTTTTGCCTGTTGTATCATTTTATTTATATTGTGTATTTATTTTAATTGGTCAATGGATGGAATCCCAACTTAGAAGTATGAACAGGTTTCGTTTAAATGCCTTTATCGTGACTGTGAAAAGGATTTTAACTTCCTTATTTTTAGCGAAAAACGAATAATTATTGTAATAGGTCGAATAAAGTCATGCTGAATGCTATATTTACATAGGTTTTACAACACATGTGACTTTTATTTACACTCGAACAAAAGCAATACAGTAGTAGAATGTAATGATTTAAATAAAAAATAAAAGAAAATATACCTTTCTTACTCGGAATGAAGGGCTAGGGGCTGGAGCGGGTGAGAGGGGGGGGGCGTCCCTAGATTGAGAGAAAAAAGTATCCGTATTCCTATAAAATAAAAAGTTTCTGGTGAACAGAAAAGAGGTGGAGATTGCGAATCAGACTCCATGCAAATATGGACTCGAACCTCGAACTCGAACACAGTATTTATGGTCGATTTTGCTAAGTATGAAGAAGGCCTACAATGCTGAACATTGTGGGAATTATATAGCTGGCAAAAATACCCAGATGACTCTGATTGTTATAAGGTAAAGATTTAACACAACAAATTAATATCAGCTTGCATTCTCAGGAATGCATAATACTTATCAATAATCATTTAAGGTGATATAAATATGTGAATATAGCATTTGCAATTTATTTAACCATTAATACCAACACAATACTAAATAAATAATAATACATAATAATGTTTATTACCTCGAAATTAGTAACAATGTATATTTTACTGGAATGTTAATATATATATATATATATATATATATTTTTAATTTATAATTGTGACCACAGCTGTTATCGATACGGAACCAACTGACTTGGTCAGAAAAAACGATAACTGACAGCCATGCAACAAAAGCGAAATAGTACGTAGTAAAAGTATCTATGTAGTATATCAACTATCTGGTGTCCACGACACAAGCCTCGTTGCTTAGTGTGGCACTAGATGGCGCTGTGTGTAATGTCCAGCGATATTTATTTTATTTTATTTATTTAGTACATTTTGATACCAAGTGGGGAAACTTTGTCATTGCAGCCGAGGTGGACGAGCTATATTGGACTCAGTTTATAGTTATCTGTGGAAATAAATACAGAACCTAATAGTAGTGCGATATGAACCAGTTTTCGAGGAAGTGTATCGTCTGCGCGGCCGAAGAGACTATTAGCTTTTGTTGCATGGACATAATTACCCCTTTCTAGCCAGCTCAAAACCAGTTCGCTTCACATTACCTACCTACTATTATTATTGATCAACGAATCAAGTTGAGAATGGGAAGCTGTGTGTGTGCGAATCTCGGAGACTACTGAGTCGATTATGAAACATCATCTGTGAAAAATAAATAAGTACTCTATGTATTGTCTATGCAATGAGTTGAACATAATAAACACAAAGCATCTATAATAAACGATGGTACATCTTGCTGTAATTCCTATTTCCCATTTTGAACTTTTAGATTTAATTTAGCATTTATTTTTCAATTAATTATTTATTTTTTTAATCAACTCCATTAGAGCCTTGTATTTATTTTGAGGTAAATAAAAGATAAATTTAAAATTATATAAACGGGCGTAATCCGCAAAGACCTCAAATGGCACAGTCCTAACTAGTATACTTACGCAATAATTACTGTTGTATATTTATTTATTTATATAAATACTTATGCTTTGTTATATTGACGAAGACGTGAAGATATCAAGACATAAACTAGATTAAATATTTCTATAACAAAATTGTTTTAACAATAAAAAAAATGCGGTTTAAAATTGTGGTTTTACTTCTGCTAGTATCCTGTTGAATATACCATTCTAACCATAATATCCATTTACCAAGTAATCATTCTCCTGACCTTATTCAAATTTATTTAGTAAACTGTCAAATATCCCAATCAACTTTAAACCTAATACTTTAGCGATAAAGTAGAAAATCTATTAAATTCATTTGACAGATTCTAATCGCTTGATGTGCTGGCGTCTGTACAAAGGCTGAAAACAAAAAAAGAAACAACCCAACTAAATAAACGCAATTCACTATATTACACAACTATACAATAACATATTAATGCTTCTCTTCCTTCTTGTCAGCGGGGCCGTGTTCCTTTTCCCACAAGGCGATGAACTCTTTCTTGCGTTGTTCACGGCGTTTGAAGTATTCGGGGTAGTGCGCCTTCTCTAGAGGGTGCCAGTAGTCTATGACCCAGTCCGGGGGAGTTACTACTCGCTCGTGGGCCACGCCTCCCATGCTTGTTGCGACTGGCGAGAGAGAATTAGTTGGGGTTAATAAACGTAGTATGTGGGATTGAGATAATCGAAAGAAGCTGCTTACGATTATGGACGTTTTTGATCATAAAACATCACGCCTGTAATCCCCGAAGGGTTAGGCAGAGGTGTGCATAATAGTTCTCCCACATTTCGCCAGTTGCCATCAAGTCCTTCAACTGGATAGAAATCCAGACTCCATGGTTGCTATTGAGAAATTTCTGATGAAAAAACTCAATAACACTGCCCAACCTGGGAATCGAACCCAGGACATCATGCTCAGTGTTTGCGACCACTAGACCTACGAGGCAGTACGACGACCTTAGTAACTTCATTGCAATTCCATAAAATAGCTTAGCGAGAGAATCGCGGCGATTCAACGTATTTCTATACGATAATATCGCCGCGATTCTCTCGTTCGTGGAGGCGGCCCCTAATACCTATTCGAATATTTTATTTTTTGGGTTTGTATAATGGTGTCCGAAACAACCATTCAGGGTGTAAATTAAATCAATTTCAGAACTTTACGTTTTCGCGAAAATCTAAATTTGCCCATATCTTTTTATCGCTCAGGACCTTGATTTTTACACACCTAATAGGGACTATAGACCTCAGTATCTGGTATGAATTTCAACTTGCTAGGTCCACCCGTTCCTGAGAAAATCGGTGGTGACAGACAGACAAACGGACAAGGAAGTGATCTTGTAAGGGTTCCTTTTTTACCTTTTGAGGTACAGAACCCTAAAAAAATCGAAGTTACTCTTACCAAAACACCTTTGTTTACATGTTAGAAACAAAATTAGTGCAGTGCGTTACAGTAAAGCAAGGCACTCAAAAATAACTCATCTGTACTCATTTAAAATTTAAGAAACAGGTAACTTTGAATGAAGGCGGTACTCTTCAAAACTAGGTACTTTGTGATGGAAAACTTACACTTTAACTGAGTAACATAGGATATGTTAGTGTGTGTTACCCAGCAAAATAATGCCGAAAGCTAATATTTATTTCTATATTCCCATTAAAAAATAAAATGTTTGGCTGTGGTAATGTTACCCCAGCAGGAAATGTTTTTTTGAAATAACTATAAGTGCAACAAATTAAAAAATGTGCGCAACAATGACAGAAGTTGGGCAACTTTTAATATATTATTAATTACTATTTTTGACATTATTTTGCTGGGGACACGCACACAATATGTTTCACAAACACAGATAAATTTACAAGCAGTAGCTAGTGGTAAATAAAAACACAACTTACAAGCTCTAGGAATAGGATGCTGAACTAAGAACAATTCCTGCTCTCCTGCTTTCAGCAGCTCTACAGCTTTGATCATGTCGACCTCCTTGGCATTCTTGTCGAACCTCTCCCGGAGCAGTATGGCCTGGTACCGGTATACATTGCTAGAATTTATAGAGAATAGCTCGTTATGTTTTGGTCATAGTCGTTTTTTTTAATGAAAAGTGTTTCAGTAAATAGGTACAAAATAATTAAAATTGGTCGATGAAACTACAACTTATTATACAACACTGATTGAAGATTGCCTCGTTGCTATAGTGGTCGCAAACATGACTGCTGAGCGTAAGGTCCTGGGTTCGATTGGGTTTTTCCATCAAGAATTTCTCTGGAGCAGCCACAGAGTCTGCATTTGGGATGGGGATTGCATGTTTTCCAGTTTCTTATTCAATTCCCAGTCTCCAGTACTATTAATGTTTATAATCAAAAACCAAGATTACCTACTCTAAAAATGGGGTGGAAAAATGGGATCAGAGGTCAATTAAAATTGAAGGATATCAGTAGGTTTATTGGATTGGTTTGATTGGTTGGTCATGTTTTGTACACTTTCTCCTAAACACTCTCTAAAATAAGAAAAGACTTTTCTAAATATTTTTGTGATCTTAGAGAAACTGAATATATCAAACCAAACTAATTTAGAATGCAATGGTTTCTAAGTTTACTAGGTCTATTAGAACTATAATTTTTAAATAACCTTGTATGTACGAACACTTGAAAAAGACTTCTGGTGTAGGGTTTTCTCAACGAAAGGATATAAAATTATAAAGGTATCTGAAAAAAGGTAACAATAATTGTGGTTATGTTTGTAAGAATTACGTAATGAGAAAAACAAAAGATAATAAAAGGGTTTTATTGAATTAAGTACATAGGTGATCTTACCGTCTATCGTAGTACGCCTCCAAATTGCGTAAAGCCCTTTTGTAAAGGGAGCAAACCTTTTGCGAATGTGTTTTTATCCCAAGCAATGGAAGGCTCGCCATTTTCGTTGTTTTGCTACAATGACAGCTGTCAGTTTTTGTCAATGTCACTAATCCACAACCTGGAAAGCATTTTTTAAAATAACCGCTGTCTATGGTTAACCAAGGAAACTGCAACATAGGCTATTAGTTTGTGCATGGTTATTAACCGACTTCAAAAAGGAGGAGGTTCTCAATTCGATTGTTTTTTTTTTTATATTTATGTACACCGATTGCACTGAGATTTATGATCCGATTCACGTGATTCTTCTTTAGTTCGATGCGGAATAGTTGCCATTTGGTCCCATAAAAATTTAACATAGTTTGGCCTAGTTGTTTTCATTCTATGGACATTTTTACTTCAGTCGTGTGGTATAATTTCATGTATGTTCACCGATTTCTCCTCCATTTGTGAAGTAATTCTCAATATTCTTTATTTGAAAGAGTATACTACTGAGATGATCGCATTTAAATTTGGTGAAGATCTGATGCTGATCTTTGGAGATATATACATACAATGGAACTCTTCAAAACTAGACGGTAAATTGGTCGTGATTGCTGCAATCGCTTGGATGTTTATTGTTTATACAACATCATGACGTAACATCACGACTGTATGCTCTGAGGGGTACGCAGATGTGTACAAAACACCAAAATTTCGACAGTTTAGGTATGATGTTCCATTTATTGGGGATAAGCCTATTACCATGACATGTATTGATAATAATGTAAAATAAATGCATAGCAAATATTTGTTTAGGATGTAAGAACTAAAAATGGAAAAATTTAGAGATTGAGACTTCTGAAGCTAAAGTTATTTTTCACTTTTTTGTGTTTTGTGTTTTTTGAAGTCGGTTTTTATAACAAAGTTTCGTCGGTTCTTAGGAATATGTTTCTCAATATTACTACTACTTCGCTTAGCAAGAAGATTCTGATCGCAATATTTTATTACATTTGTTGAACAATATCAGAAGAGCCTTGGACCGTGGACGTCAAAGATTCGTTCACATCTGTTACAAGGCCACATGCACGCCACCTCGCATGCAACAACTAACTGCTGTATTTTAACGCATCCGCTGAATAATTTGTCACTTGAAAATTGCAAACGATTTATGCTGAAGGTTTAGTGTAATTTAAGTTTTGGTTGCAACATCTTTTGTCTGCATTGCTATTGACTTTTCTGATTGGTATATTCAATATAGGTAGGTATACAATAGTTACGCATTCCATGCAGGTAGCCAAATCTCACATTTATAGAGAGGATATAAACGTTCTCTACTTTTATTTAAATAATTGAAGAATAAAGGATTCTGCCCACTACACCGTGCCAGTATACTAGACCGCTGCGTCACCGACCAACACGATCGCGTGCTATGCACATAGCGTATCGGAACCGGCTAAATATTATCGCTGACAATTGTTGACGCTCCAAAGGAAGGTCCTCCTCGTATTTACAAAATTAGAAAAATTAAGGCTCTAGAACCGAATATCTCAACAATTGACTCAAAAAATTGTATTTTAGGAACCTCAATATCATTTTTCAAGAGACATCCCTCACCTCTAAAAAGTACCTATTATGAAATTAGATGGCAGATCTACATTCTTAGACTGTAACTTGAGTCAGTTAAATAAAACTTGTAAATACCTACCAAGTCTTCCTGTCGATACATTAGGAGACCCACTTGACCTATGGACCTGTCTTCCGAAACGCAAGTCTTAATACGCAATAGTCAATAGGTACGTGAATCCAAACGCCTAAGTGCAGTTGAGCAAACTTACTAATGGGCTGCCTGGTAAGCTAGACGAAGGTCAGTTTTCGTGTTCTCGGGGAGCGTTGGAAAACTTTATGCTGTAATGGTGGCAAGCCAAAAGATCAGCATCGTGACATTGGCACGGTCTACAAATGTATAGGCGCCAGCACAGCAAGCAAGCAGATAGTTTCTTATAGATAGAGATAGCTTGATGATTCAAGCTACCCGAAACTATCAAATTTTCCCAATCAACCTTGAACCTAATGCTTTAGCGATAAAATTGATAATTCTGTTAAAGAAATTTGACAGATTGTATTCAGCTTGATGCTGGCGTCTATACAATTGGTAGCCAAACAGAAAATCCGTCATGATTTTATATCTGAAGCAATGAGGGAAACGGTCGGGAACGGTCGGTGACCAATTTTCAAAAAAAAAGCTAGCAGGCCCTAGCCTGAGTTTTTCCATCATGAATTCCTTAGTTGCATTCTGGAGTCCGGATTTAACTTTATGCCTGGTAAAAAAAGGACTCTACCCCTGGGTAGATATGGATTGCAATATGCACTACGCCACAGATTTTTTTTTTTGTGAAAGAATACCGTCTGAGATTTCAGTCGTCCTCGTGGCAACAAGTAAAAATTACGAAAATAACTACTATAAAACTATTTATATTTTCACGTAGGTAGACAGCAAGCATCTACCTAAGTGATAGTAATAAATAGTGACCATTCAATAAACAGTTCTGATGCTACTGGATGGCCTTTACGGCGCCATCGCAATCGTACCTACTGGCCTTGAAGAAGATTATGTTGTGATAAATATACACGTGCAAGTTCCAGAGAACTTTGTAGAAAACAATGTAGAAATTAAATTAGTTAATTAATTAATGCATAAAAATTACGTAGGTACCTACTACGTAATTTGTATGCATTAATTAGAAGTTGGTTAAAACACGTCAAAATATTTCAAAATAATTTAATAATCCTGAAAAATTTAAGAATAGGCAAGGCACAGGCACTTCAATACAAAAAAGCTTTCTACTTCAAGTAAAATAATTGATACGATTTAAAGAAAAATCAGGCTTTACGCCACTAAGCATCAATTTAGCACCTCCAAAGTAAAAAATCAATAAATAAAAACGAAACATCAAACAAACCTTTTATTACGACGTACCCCGCAATCGGAACACTAACGATTGAATTATTGCAATAAAATTCTATCAAAATGCAATCACGAAAAAATTTACCGACACGATTAAATCGAGGTCAAAGAAAGTTAGGGAAACCGCCGCGTCGAGATGACCAATCGATGAGAACCGGTCGCGACGCTCGACCAATCAGAGAAATCGCGCCATCCTCTTGAAAATGGGACACTGATCCCAGTTCATGGCTCCGAAAAAGGCTTTTTATGGACAAAAGAGCTGTAATTTTGTACTAGGTTTTATATAGGTAGCATTTGCGTTTATTTCTACTAGATCGACTGGCTCGCACAGTAAACATCGCGTACATTGTTGTAACTATCTCAGTGTTGAAGCGACACTCGGTGCGGTGGGCACGGGTACGGCCATCGCGCGGTTTTTAAATTTCGAATAAACTTTTTGTTTGTTTTCTAACATTAGTGTTTACGTCAGTGAAATAATTAAAATCAAAATTGATCAATCAGTGAAACATTCCTAGTGGAACATTCGAGGCTTGGCTCCTGTTGGAATTTCCTTTGCTCTCCGGCTCTCATTATATCAGGTTGGTTTTTTTTATTTCGTTTTTTTAATAATTTAATAATAATTCACGACAAGTTTCAAGACATTTCTTTTCAAACTATAGGTAGTCTAAAACTAAAAAGGTGACGTAAGTAATATGACGTACCTATATGAAAAAAATAGTTACCCTCATGGTTTTTTTTTTTTTCTCTTTATTTAAAGGGGCTTGTTCAATTTGAAGATGTCGCCCCTGTAATACAAATTACAAAATCCAACACATATTTCAAACAAAAATAACACCGTAGATTTACTTAGGTTATTCTATTTTTAATGCCCATTTGAGTGAGCCTGTACAGCAGTCTAGCCTCCCTCGACAAAGGGAAGGACAAAATGCTGTTACACCAGCCCACATCTAGGGGAATGAAATTAATTTTAAATTTTATAATATTTCGAAGGGCTTCGTTCCGGACACACTCCATTAATATGTGGTAAACATCTTCTACTACATCGCATTCAGTGCAGTTCGATGAAACAACCTTACCCAGCATCATACAAGCGAACTTATTTAATGGAATGTGTCCCGAGCGAAGTCTGAAACTCGTTACTATGTCATACCTTCCCATATCGGATTTTTCAAACCATAATCTATCGGGTAACGTTGGTTGTAAAGTCCTGTACCAAATACCTTTCGTTAATGACCTTCTGTCAAAATACTCTGACCATAACTCTGTACTAAAGATCTTAATGTCACATAGATGGTTGGTGTGATAAGACTCACAAGTAAAGTTAATACCGTCTACTGAGGCTTCCTTAGCAAGTTTATCTGCCATTTCATTTCCTGCGATGCCGATATGGGAAGGTATCCATTGCAAAATAACATTGCTATTTAATGAGTTAAGCTCATACAAACTTTTTAAAATATCATACGCCAGTGGAATGCCCCTAACCATAGCTGAACATCTATACAAATGTTGTAATGCACTTTTGGAGTCGGTAATACCCTCATGGATGAAAGCTACAGTAATTGGTACCTATACAATACTAGGTTTAACACCCAGGCAGGAAAGGTCACTAGGGAATTAAAGTGGTGTCCCCAATTCTGACCAGCAGTGCGCAGTGGCTTGAAATTTCGTATCGATGGTAGGTAGGTACCTAGACACGCCTTTTCAAATTAATTTGGCCCATATTATATCTGTGTATTTACCTCATTCCTATCTGTAAGCAAACCGAGATCAAAATATTATACCTACAATAAGTGACAGAAATCATTGATTGGGAATTTGGAACACGTTTCCTGAACCATCAGAACTTTAGGGACTTCTTAGAAACGGGAGAGATTTTATAAAATAAAATTTAAATTTTAAGCTCATCACTAGCTGATTGCGCCTAAAGTAAAATATTATCCCGAAAACATCAACTCAACCATGCATGCCCATCGACTCACGCGAACGTGAACGTGGTAGAACGTGGCCCAAACACCACCACGTCTGGAACACATAAAAACGGACCATCTTCATTAAAATTTTCAACAAGTGGTTCACAGGCTATTATTTTGGGCACATTATTACATTGTATTGCATTATAACGAGATCATCATGTCGCAACTGATTGCGCGCACAGACCTTCGAAGTTCGAAATTAAATTAAAGCGTAAGTAAGTAGGTACGTAAAGTAAACTTGATGTAAAAGTGAGCGATCAAGGTTTACCAGTTGAGGTACCTACGAAATGCGCGTCTAAAGTAAGTTGACCTATAAAGGAAAGTTCAGGCAAAACTTTTAAAAAGTTAACTTCCGGATCGATAGTACTTTGTTTCTCAATGGTTTCTTACCTTTTCAGTGCATTGGCCTTTAATTAGGTATGCCCTTTGGGTCCTGCTGCCCCTGCTGCATGAAATTGGGCCTTCTATAATTTCTGACCAATGGATTTCTTCGTACGTTCCGACTTCCCTAACTAACAAATTCGTAACGACTATTTTATTTTTCGAAAGCTTGGTAAGCACCACCATCATCAGCATGACCAATTAATTAAAATATCCACGCACTACTTCATTTAAAAAAAGAACACTTCAATTGAAAAGCGCATTGCCAGAAAAAAATAAACAAATCCGTATTGTATTTTCAGCAAATTCAGCCGGTGTGCAGCAAAGCATGTCATTTAAAGAGTAAGAAGAAAAAACTGCTGTTCTGATTTTTGTAAACTAGGTCCTATTGTAAAAACTCGAAGCTTGAGAGTGAAACCTCTTTCACTAGGTTACTTTCGTCCGTGGGAGGTGCTTTTATATCATTTTTATTGTGTTTACCTAGTTATTTTGGTCAACAACTAAAATTAGTTTTGGTTTTATAGAGGGCAGGCACACTGCAGAAGTTTTTAGTTAAGATTCCTAATTACTTAAGCCTGTTTGGCGACAATCAAGATAAGGTTGGCTTAATCCTTGCAAAAATCGCCAAAAGCATACTAACTCTGTGAATGATATGCCTTTGACCTACATCAACTTTACTGAGAGAACCTGTACCATTACCATGATTACCAGATAATCTCTCAGACCAAGATGCACCACGTTATGATGCCAGATTATAAAAGAAAAATAATTCTTACAAAATCTTTAGAACTACGTGCATGCAGGTTAACATAAGTAGTCTGTTTTATATCAGAATTCATATTCATAACTGTTTACGTTATTTATATAGAATGATTAATGATTAACATCAAAGAGAATGTTGGTGAAGTAAAAATTTTCGAGCTTTTGCTCAACAAAATGGCAATAACCTTGCTCAATCGAAACCAAAACTTTAATCACAGAACGAGATTTGCACAATCATTGTCAACTAATTTATTGTTAGTAATTAAACCGAATTTAATTGGTAGTTATGCGCAATTATTATACTAATTTAAACTGTCAAACGCTATGCAATTTGTCATTGAATGTTACTCAATTTTATGCTCATACGCCAAAACGGTGAACTCCAAGGCCTGTGATGGAAAACTGCTCTTACCCAATGATATTAGCGTAATAGTGTTGATGGTATGTGTCAACAATATGTTACACGATGACCAGAAAATCTTGACATGCGGTTGAAAAGGAATGAACTAAACCGAAAATGTACCGCTTTTGACACAATTTTGACATTTGCCTTTGCTAGTAGCGCCACCATGAGCGGTCAGGATTATACTGGATTATAGATATGTGAAGGACAATATTTGTTCTGTTCTAACCCTTATAATAATAGGTCTGTTTGCTAGGTGTATCTTGGTACTTACCTTTTTTCAACCTTTTGTCAGACGTGTCAAGTTGTCAACATATTCTAAGACAAGTCAGAGGAGGCCAACGTTTTGAAAGTAACTCCACTTCAAGCCCTATCAGCAATAATTTGTATATTATTAGTAGGTCTTATACCTACTCGCATTGTATTTTTTATATGGCCATAGTCCAAATCGTGCTTCTAATTTGGTCTCAAAGGTCTTTTTTTTCAAATCTGATGTCACTGCTGTTCCAACAATCTCCGCAATCTGCCTACTAGAGGGGCAGATTTTAGACAAATAATTGGTTCAATTGTTAGTTAATTTCAGTTGCCAAACTTGTACGAGCTTGCACCTTTTTGAAATTAAGATTACATAAATGGTCATTAGATTTTGAAAATATGATGCAGAGTTTAATTGTGAAATTGGTAGTTTACATGTAATAAATTCTTATCTGATACCCCATTATGGGCTACGCGTATCACGAATTAGTTCCTTGATTGAGAGAAACAGTAACGTAACCTTTGATTGTGTATTATTGAGGGTTTAACTTTTTACGTTGAGGTGGTAAAGGATCTAATCTACTTGTATTATGCCAATCTCTCAAACTATAACCAATTTTTGCAACTGGTAACATTAATTATTAATATATTACCTATATCAAAAATAATAGGGTAAAGTTTATATTAGCTGTCCGAGTGTTTCTAATAAAAAAAATGTAACTTAGTGTATCTAAACAACGCTGTTTCTGTATCGATCGTACTATTTAGATTACGTAGATATTACATTATTCACGCCTACAAAGTTTTCACAAAAGACTTTCGCGACCATTTAATATATTACATAACACCTAGCACTCCAAATAATTGTCTTTAATAAAAACAATGAACGTCCATTATGTCAGCGAAATTTTTTTATCAAAAAGGCATAGAAAGTCTGCCATTAGCACTGCAATTGTCGGGAAAAACGATAAAATCGACCTAAGTCGGTTAGTCGGTGAATATTTACGTAACTGCAGCTACTCGGTAAGGGTGTTTCGCAAAACATTTGGTGTTCACTACCTCTTAGGTTTTAGTACTTATCTTCGATTATATTACGTGACATAATAACATGTTGCAGAAAGTAGTTAATAAATTAACCTATGCAGTTATCATTAAACGTAATAAAGGTAGGGATTTTGTTTCTATAAAGGGTGTAAAAAACCTCTTAACGAAGCCGAAAGGCACTTGTTCTCCCCGTCATTGCGATCATTTTTTTGTTCTACACCATACCTGGGAACCTTTTAGTTAGGGAGATATTGGGGGTAAAAGTTCCAACTTTTTGACAAGTTTTTTTTTAAATACACGTTTTTAATGAAAGATTTTTACTTTAAACATCTCCACGACCCCCTTACTATTCAATCCTTCCATCATCAGCACAATGTTTTGAGTGCGTTCCATTGAGTTCTACTAGCACAAAACGTGATTTTTCACCCAAAAAAAAAAGTCGTTTCCCAGCAATAATTTTTGCTTAGAGGTTCTTAGTTTGATGTACAGAATGCTTGGTTGACTGCTTCGTGATGAGGTTGTTTACACCCTGTATATTATTAAATTAATAATTAATTAGTTAAATAAAATTACTATTTGGGTTAATATAATTAACATTAACAAACCGATACTACTCGTTGTTCTTTTTAACAGTATCTCTATTACTATATGTGATCTTTTGATAATAAATAAATAAAAACAGCAAAATAGTTAATTAAGAATAAACTGTTTATTACAACAAACAAATTTCCTTAAAACATAAGATAAGCTACATAATTATTACGATACGTTATAGTTATTTGATGAATAGGTAAAATGCGGAAAAGAAGTACAGAGGTAACAAAAAAAGAAAAAGTGTTGACCATAGTATTTTTCTCCCAAATCAGTTTCAAGACGTCAATGGAAGTTAGGTACATACTTTATAGGCGAAAGCCAGTATTTACCGTGTGAACCTAGGTGAAGCAATTTATTGCTTTAACCCAACGTGTTAGTATCTAGACAGCGTTGTAGACGCGCTGATGTTAGATACTTGGAGTAAATTACTGACAAAGTAGAGGCAGCACGGATAAATTCAAGAATTAACAGCCTTCCGGGATTCGATGTGGAGAAAATGCATGTTTTAGAATAGATAATTTTTGTTTTAAAGACTTATTACGACGCTAGAAAAAACTTGTTTAAAGTAACGATCTGCGAAGTAGAACCAAATTATTTGGTGCCTAATTAGGACAGATAATTAGATAGTGAGAAACTTACCATATTCTGCGAGTGAACATCTTTTTCTTTGTCTTTGAAATTCTGTTCAACTTGAAAAGAATTTCTCACACTTAATTATTATGAATAGAATTTCGCTTATATTGTTTTATTCGGTGTGTTAAACCTAATTTTTAACCGACTTCAAAAAAGGAGGAGGTTATATATATGTTCGTGTGTATGTATGTTTTTTTATGTCACCTGATTTCTCCCCCATTTGTGGACCGATTTTCAAAATTCTTTTTTTATTAGAAAGAGTATACTTCTGAAGTGGTCCCATTTAAATTTAGTGATGATCTGATTCTGGTCTTCGAAGATATACAATGGAACTCTTCAAAAATAGACGGCAAATCTGTCGTCATTGCTGCAATCGCTTGGATGTTTATTGTTTATTTAACATCACGCGTGTATACTCTGAGGGGGTACGCAGATGTGTACAACCCAAATTTATCAAACCCAGATTTTGAAAGTTAGGTATGTTTGCGGATGGATGGACAAAGATTTTATTGGCCTGTCAGAAGTATTGTGAGAGGAATTTATGAATGTGTGAACCTTTACTTTGTTATTTTGTATATTTTAATTTTATGTTATCTCTCACTCTTTTAGTTTTAGTTTTAGTTACATTAATTAGTTTATTTAAATACAACTGTTGTAATTAAATAAATTAATTAATGTTCCATTCATTGGGTATAAGCCTATTACCATGACATGTGTTGTTAATAATGTAAAATAAATTCATGGCGACTTGTTTAGGAACAACTAAAAATGGAAAAAATAACTTTTTTGCAAAAAATAAAACCGACTTCAACTTTAACTTCAGAAGTCAGTGACAAAAACACTAAATCAATCAAACAAAGGTCACCGACTTCTGAAGCTTGACCTTTTTTTTGATTGATTTGGTGTTTTTGTCACCGGCTTTTAAAGCTAAAGTTATATTTTACTTTTGGTGCTTTTATGTTTGCGTTTTTTTTTAAGTCGGTTTTATTTTTTTATTCTTTTGCTGCATCACTGTAATTGCTTTTGGTGCAATATTTTGGTTAAGGTTTACCATGCTTCTTTATATTAACTTTCGACGAAGTAGAACAGTATTTTATTTGGTGGCCAACATTATTTAGCTTCATCAGTTTTTTTTTGTGTATAAAACCTACTTGGTTTAGATTCAGAAATGCATTATTTTCGGTGCAACATACTGGCGGATACAAGCTCCATGCGTCCTCCATGCTCATACGTGTGCAGTAGTTCAGTTAAAATGGCTGAGTCACTGTCCCCATTCTGCTCTACTGGCCAAGACTTTCACTGCGTGCTTGTTTAAGATGTTGCTTTAAGACGAATCTCGGAGTTTTTATTGATTGTTGCAAAACGCGAGTCGTCATTTCAAACGACTTGCGGTTTAAATGCCAAAAATGAAGCTCATAATCACTTGGTCCATTTTGTTCGGTCAGAATTGACAAATCACTAACAAAGAATGTCGAGTGATTTTCGTTGTTACATTATTCTGAACAGTGAATAGAATATGGACACTGAGTTTGGTTTTTTCATTGCTTAATAAATAGAATTCCAAATAGAGAAATGAGTTTAAGTGCATTGTGTTCCGCCTTTTGAGGCTTGTAACAATAATGAGTTGTGTGCAGACTAAATAAGCGTTCACAATAAGTCAATAACACAGTGCATTCTATTGACTATAATGATTTTTAAACACGTCGGCCCTATAGTTCTACTAATGATATTATAATAGTAGATGCTTCCAAAGCAAATTTATTGTCATTTCATTTTATCGGGGAGAGTTTCAATTGTTAGTCATGAACCCGGAATCTGAGGATAACACTCAGGAATTCTACATCTTTAAGTATTAATATTCACCAGTAGCGAAGGGTCAATCTTTGTAATAGGTAAGCCGGAGTGCCGGTACTTACTTTTCTTTAATGTGATTTTATTATTACTCTTTATACTGTGCCATCATTCCATGGGATTCCGGTAGGAATCGAGTTGTATGGAACCTTCACCACTGATATTTATAGTTAAGATAGTAACCATACGTGTTCAGTACCGGCTGGTCAGAAGAAGCATTATGGCTATACATCAAAAGCGAAAAAGGTGTTATTCATCTCATTTAGGATTGGATGATGCGGCTCGACATCGCAATGTGGTGATTAGTGATCATCTCAAGATGATTCGGATAAGTGTAGTCATTCCCTTAATCAGAACAGGAACTGAACATCATAAAATCATCTCGCCACTCCCAAAACCATTTCAAAGTCAATGCCATTGCCAAGCAATCAGGAACTCATCATCACCAAATAACAGAAGTTACAAACCAGTCATATTATTTATGAGTTTTCCTGACAGATGCTGTTAACTACATATTGTTTTATATAATTGGCTCCCTACATGGAAGGTAATGTGTTTAGCACGGCATGACAAAAGGGCGGACATTTAAATAAATGGATTAGTACCTGTGACTACGCTCATACGCTGCTACGGTTAATATGTTGATCACGTATCTGAAAAATGTTAGGTCTGTTTAATAGTTGGTGAATGTTCCACGCGTACGATTGAGAATAGTTTCTATGATGGTTTTATTTATTTTTCTTGTATAGGATACTTTTCACAAAAATCTCGTTTTCTTATTTGAGGCATTTTTATGTGACCAAGACGTAACGAACATGAAATTACCTTCTGAAACGAAAAAAAAAGCTTTAAGCGATACAAAATACGTCTTGTCACTTGCGCAAAAAAGCTTCCTTATTGGTAGCACGCAGTTCCACCATCTGCCATACTGGGAGTTTCCATACGGGTGATAATGCAAAGGAACGCTAAGGAACCCAAAACAGGTATAATGTCCCACGGGACGTCGCGATTCGGCACTAACGGGACCCAGCCAAGAGCATCGACCGCGAGCTCCACTTTCCAAACATAGGGTACTTTTTTCACAAGTCTCCTTTGTAACGAGCTTTTTCTTTAACGAGGAAACTGCAAAATGTCATTGTAAAGTTTCTATGGTTGCTTCCATTTTAAATCGTATGAGTCAATAAATCTGCAGTGTTTTATTCTAGAACAAACGATAGTTAATTTTGTATTTGGTGGCTGATAATTGGGGAGTGCTCCTTAAAAGTTAGGTCCTTTTACTGTCACGTGAGCGTCCTTATTTTTATGGAATTACGAGGATTTTGAAATGACGAAGGATAACAAATTATGAATACATGAACACACTCAACACAGATTTCAGCGTAAGTGATATTTGACGCAGAAGTAAGTAATAGACTACTAAAAGGTTTATAATATACCTAATGTACTTACCTATGTTTGGATTACTTAGAGCTGAAATACAATGTGTAGCATTTCTGCCTGCCTGGCCTGGTCCCAATCCCAACTACCTATCATAAAATATTTACTTACCATTTTGTAAGCAATCTCGTTAGTAGTGTGACGCTAAGTAATGAAATATTCATATAGATAGAATAGATAAACTTAGGAACTGTACCATAGACTAATGAGTGGGTGTGGTGCAATGCATTTAGTGAGATGATAGGATTCGTAATGACTGCCTACACTCTTTTGTTTAAACGCCGGATTATTATGGATCTCTATATCCTGGAGCTGATATGGTTCCAACGTTCTATACCTAAGTTATCCCAGCAGTTTTATTTGTAAAGTTACAAAAGTTATGATTGATTAAAAGTTCACAAAGTGGCGAACTGAAACACAAAGCATTAACAAAATACGGGTGAGAGACCCAATTATCTGTCCACAATATTGATTGTAATTTTATTAACCCGCTCGAAACTCAAGTTATCATCAGTCTTTTATAGAATTAATATTTATGTATAGTCTTTCGATATCTGATATTCCAATAACTAACATGAATAGGTAAACAGCCTACTGTTTACCTATTCATGGCTCATTCATTTTAATTAATAATAATATAATAATAATGAATAATTAGATATTAGGATTATAATATAATTCTCTACCAATATAATTTTTTCAGCATTTATTCGATAAATAGGTAGACACAAGGCCTTTAACACCAATCTTTGGTAGAAAAAGTGATCATTTCTTTACGAAATAGCCGATAGTGAAATAAAAATAAAACGATGCGTGGGAACTTTGAAGCTGCTGGTTATTGTACGATTGTAACTAAAGACGCTGATGTGTTTTCGCCGACACATTACACAGTGGATGAATGATACAAAAACCATACTCCACATTACAGAAACACCGACAAGACAAGCTTATGTTTACATAACACACATTATGCAATATTACAAAAAAACTTGAACACTACCAATAATATTCTTATTTGTATTGTTTATTGAAAATAAATATGAGTGAGATATAGCTGCGTTTACTGTTTTTACGCTAGATTATTAAAAATAACAAACGTTGCTTGCGGAATTTTCGAGTTATGGCTACCAATTTGTGTAAGAATGGTTGTTAATATGCTTTTCTAGTTGCTTCAAACTCTCAGTGCTTGTCTTCTCAGATATAAACATGTTATTTAAACAAGTGGGTTAATAGTTTAAAGTTCTTCTTCTTCTCTCTCAATCACTCGTCAATCATTACTGTAGTTGCAGTTTTTGATAAACGCCAGAATAAAAAACAGCCAGTCTTAGGAAAGTAGAAGTTAGAATTATAAGCATTGCAGTTCAAGTGTCATGTCATGGCTCACAGTAGGGGGGTAATGAAGTTGATTTTATTAAGTTGCCAATTGTCAATTCCAATAAAATTGTTTATCGAGTCAACTGTCAAGAGCTCAAGACGATCTTTTATACAACGTTTGTGGCTTTGCGGCGGAACTTGAAAGTAGTTTAGTTACAGGCTTTTTTTTAAAGGTCTCTATGACGAAGATACATTTTGGTAATAGGTTTGCCACTATTCTGCTAAAGTTTTGCCTAAAAAAGAAAACTTCTACAATGTTTCCGCATACTACATTGCTCCAAATAAACAAATATGAGCTGGCTGACCCCTAGCGGTTAAATTTAAATTAGTTTTTGTCGCCATGTTTACCATACATAGGTGCAGACAGGGCAATACTCTACATAAAAAATACCATTATAAAGGTACTTTATTCCTGGAATCACGGAGGGCTTGCCGTATGTCGCAATATTTCGGGAGCTAACGGTGAGGACCGGGTGCATCGACCGAGCACAGCCAGTACGACTTGGCCTACGTTTATCGTGTGACGTGCCGTCAGCAGTGGTGTTCACCCTTGAAATATTGAAAATGTGATCGGATGGACGGTAATTGATGCGTTTACCTATTCGTAGTTTCGTGAGCGTTATTTTTGCGCTGCTTTTTTATTACTTTTACGGTTTTCACTTATAAAGTCAACACTTAACTAGTAATTAAACAATAACTGCAATTAATCTAGATTGAGAACGATATAATTAAAATTTAAATAAAAATAATTATCTTCAGTAGCAATTTATGACCAAAAATAGTGGAAATAATACATTTAATAACATCACAATTAAGTTTCATTTTAAAAAGTGCGCACTTTTAAATAGTTGTGAGAAAAGTCCGCAAGCCGTGGGTTAGAGCAATCAGTCAGCAACTGCGCCTTGTTGTTGTTTTGTAGTTGCTACTAATCGAAACTTTGAGTGATGCATTTTGCTCTAGCATGGCGTAAGTTCTACGGAGTAAGACCTTTGAACAAAGTTGCGTAGGTACGTATTTAATAAAATGTTGCACATAGAAACACAATAAGTATTAATAAACTGTAAAATATTATTAACTTTTTGTCTTTTAAATTACTAAAATAATATCAAGCGTGTAAGACGTTGCGTGAAATTCTTTGCGTGAACTTAAGTTTAAATGAACTTGTAATTATAATTCATGTTGCGTTGACCTGAATAAGTATAGCAAGCATGCGAAACAATTATCGTGCATAATATGTAATGATCACGTTAACTCAGGAACACGTAAAAATAATCATTCAACTATTCTAATGGCTGTTTAATTAGCAATAGGAATGCGGTTTGAAGTTTACTTATTATTTAATACCTTTGCTGATGTAAGATGCATGATAACGAGATTGGCTTTACCCACTAAGATTTTAAAACTTTAATTAGTTCCTAATTTAAAACGTGGGTAGCATTACTGTTAGCCAGATAAATTCCTCTGTTAGGCAAATAGTAACTTCTAGAAGTTATAAATATTGGAAATCCGAATTTATAAAAAAAGGTAAATGCAGTAAGCTATTAACAGTGATTATATTAGGCACAGGCATAGTCAAATTGTGTTAACAATTTTTGGGAACAATGGAAATTCTTTGATTGTATCAGCGTGGTACCATCTGTTGCATCCGTTTGGGTCCCATTCCCATCAAATCATTCTGGTGCACTTAAGATTAGGCAACCTGTCAGTACAATGTGCGATGGGATCTTGAAACCCAATATATTACCTATATTATATTAATTTTATGCACTGACTGTACTGGCTGTATTCAGCAAAAAAGCTTTGATTTAAAAAAGGTAAATCTAAAGTGATACAAGGAAAAAACTAAAATGATCAAAAGGGATACACATAAACTGAAATGTTTCGGAATATACAAGACATTATAAAGGGTGTAAAACACCTCTTAACGAAGCCGAAAGGCACCTGTTGTCCCCGTCATTGCGTCATTTTTTTGTTCCACACCATACCTGGGAACCTTCTAGTTACGGAGATATTGGTGGTTAAAGTTCCAACTTTTTGACAAGTTTTTTTTTTTAATACAACTTTTTAATGTAAGATTTTTACTTTAAACACCTCCACGATCCCGGTACTATTTAATCCATCCATCAGCACAATGTTTTGCGTGCGTTACATTTAGTTCTACCACAAAACATGATTTTTCACCCCAAAAAAAAAGTTATTTCCCAGCAATAATTTTTGCGTAAAGTTACTTAGTTTGATGTACAGAATGCTTGGTTGACGGCTTCGTGATGAGGTCTTTTACACCCTGTATAAATGTAAAAGCACAGATTTTTTATTTTAAACATAAAATTTTACATTTTAGATCTAATATAAAATGCAAGGCTTAAAACGGCAGGAAACTCTTATCCTGTGATCACGGCTAAGTACATTGCCATGTCTTTTATAAGTCCACTTCGGACAATCTCTAGAACGAAAACAAAGCAAAATAAACCATAAACAAAACAGTTTACGGTGTAATACAGCATGAGACATTTAAAACAATGACGTTAGACATGAGTAGGTATGCAATACGTTTGTCGACTCCAAATGGGTTTATTGATAATAACGATACAACAGTCACTGGCATATCAAACAGTGCTTTGTATCTCGATAAGGACATGGAAACTTACTCTAACTTACAGGATGACAATTGGGTCTTTCACCCTACTGATATTTAAAATTTGACAGATAGTCATAAATGTAACCATTGCAAAAAAAAATTACTCAATGCGTGTGAATCTTGGCGCCTATTATAAAAAAATAAAATAAACTGAAGTGTTTAAAAAAATGCTCTTCTCTTCTGCTTATTGGATGTTGCAAACTGTTACTGGCTATCTTAAGTTGTTTAGCGTCTTGTGAAATCAGTGTATTGCAATACTGATGCGACATCGCTAAAAGCAACATGGAGCAATAATCAGCTGTTGCGCTTGGTCTACCGACCTTTTTAATTAAAGTGCATTGCTGTGTTTATCTGGCGTTGACGATGGCGTACGCTTACATAAAGAGCGATGGATGTTTCTAAAGTAGGCCGGGGTCAACTAGCCAAAACTAGAGGCAATGTCTAGTATTTAGTAGGTCTATTGTCGATCTCGGTTCATCCATAAGTTGATTCGTTAGCTATGTTATGGATTATAGTAGAACTCGTAAAAAAGTCACTCTTCTAGTTACAATCTAAGTCGTGTCTTGTCTTAATCAAGGCGGCCATAGTTGCGTTAATTGGTGACTGAGAGGTCGGTAGGTTAATTAAATTCACCTATGTAGCTTAATTAGGTTCTATACCAAATTTGATTAATTCATATAAGATGCATTACTATTTTTATAAACACATTCCTTTTTTTTATACTCCATTTTCATAGACCATAAACTAAGTACACTCACCAACAAAATAAATTGCAGCAAAAAAATTACTGCAACAAAGATCAGCTAAGTTTTGTCAGATGCAAAATGCCGCGTTCCCATTTCATGATAATAATTTTATTATAAACACAAATAAAAGCACGACGTTGTATTAGACTAACTAAAGGGGAAAGTAGCAAGTGAAAGTTTAGTTTTAGCAAACCAGTTTGAAGGTCAGTGATGACGCCGACCGCGAACGGAATAGAAAATTTAATGCCATAGAATATTATCGTCATTCCTAGCAGGCAATAGATGGTATGCTGAATTATTATACATATTTAAAAACCAGCTAAGTGCGAGTCGTGCGTGAGGGGTTCCATACCATCGTACCTAGTAGGGGAGCCCTTCTTAATTTTTAATTAAGTAATCTTTTTTTTATTATTTGTTCTTAAGCGGCAACAGAAATACATCATCTGTGAACATTTTAACTGTCTGGTTATCGCGGTTCATGAGATACAGCCTGGTGACAGACAGACTGACGGACAGTGGAGTCTTAGTAATAGGGTCCCGTTTTATCCTTTGGGTAGGTACGGAACCCTAAAAGCGACAGTGATGGTTAGTTTAGTTTTATGCCATTGCCGGCAAATGTAATATTCACACATTAAGATGATTGAAGAATAAATTATATTAGTCCCCTGCGCCTACATATGTAAAGGTACTACTGTATCGCTTATCTTTGATCCAAACTATCACAGGGAAATAATGAACGGTTAAATGATGTGGTTTCAATATGACACTAATTTGGAGTGTATTAGTACATAGGTACCTAGTTTATTCTTTCTCACCCTAATTGTATATAAGTATCACGTACACATAGGTTCCTATTTATAAACTGACCAACATAGTTGTCTTCACCTTGTAACCGATTGGTATGTAAGAGCTGAAAATAAAATCTTGTATATACTTAAGAACTCTACTCATTGACCGAGGCAAAAGCCACACACAGTGTTTCTATAGGAAAACATTTTTTTTTTTTTCGGATGGGAAATCATCAAATTACTACCCCCGCTCTGGGCGGAGCAGGAGGGAGTGTCAGACTTTTACTGACTAAAACCCATCCATGTTCCTTCATCGCCCTTTGTGTTTCGGGGCCACAGTATCTCTTTCGAACAGTCCCGCAACCCCGGCAGGCATCGGTCCTTATGGACCCCTTCCTATTGCTGACTCTCTTTGAGGCGCGCGTGGAACACGAACGCGCCGTCGACATGGTCTGTCGTCATGAGACGGACGGACGGCGAGCTAGCCCATAGCCCACCGTCCACAGGCCCGTGTCTATAGGAACACTAACAGCACGATTATTTTTCCGTAACTAATTTGAAAGGTTTCTATGATTACTGTAATCTGAGAGACTGGACATGAGGCCGTACGTGACTCGGTCAAATATGACTCGTTCGCTGGGTTTGAGCAGTTCGCATATAAAAGACCATTTTGCGTTCAACTTTATAAAAAAGAACCAAGTATCTAAGTATTTAAAAAAGTTAAGTATTTTGTTTAATAATTTTCGGCTAATATTTTTTGTGTCAAGTTAACTATGAATATAGGAATAGGAACTGCACTTCTGAAATCATAGTTTAATTAAGGCATATTAAGCTATCTTTCTGCTGGACAAAAATCTCATCACAAGTGTGCAGTCCTTTTTACAAGCATCAGAATTATTTTTCAATAAGAAAGCTCACGTATTCTCTTATATTCTCTTTAACTTTACTTTAACTATTCTATTCATAAGTAACACATTCAGTTAAACTAGGCTTGTAGAATATCTAAAACATCTTTTTAGTTGTAACTAAGTCAAGTGCACTACAAGAATTGTAGTTATGTAATGTAAATAGAAGCCAGTTTGGCACGTCAATGTTTGACTATGGCGTGACTAGTTGTCGCATGTGTTCAAGTTTTTTTTTAACTTGAAAGCAAACATTTTTTTAAGAGTTTTGAATTGAAATGAATGAAACTAAGCACTTATTTGTTTAGAATATTGATTGAGGTTAATAAAAGTTTGAATAATCAATGGGTTATTCGCCAAATACGATCCGGCTCGAAGGACCATATTTTAAGAACAAAAATAATTGGTCTTTCAATTCGGTCGTTGCACAAACTATGAACCTGTGTGCAAAAACAAGGCAAAATTTCCTTTTTTGAAATTCTTCATGTTGTTACTATGAGTTTAGCGAACAGCCTGCATGGGACCTTGACCACATGTCGGTAGAATATTGACAATCACTTACAAAATAATTATGCATGTTGCAAAAACTGAATCAACGTTAATAACACATTGAATCCAAATTCACAAGGTTTCGGATATCGTGGCTATGATACAACAATATCGTAAAAGTGACAGAAGTAGGTACCTAAACGTCAATTCGGTCATTATTTCATGAGCATGACCGACGTATGTACAAGGCTTTGATGTCTATACAGTCAGGTGGGGTGGGTCGAGAATCGTTTATGAGGAGTTACCTAGTCTTAGAGCCCTTTCCACAACATTATGTGGGAATGGCACACTTTTGTTTAAATTATATAAATATAATTTATATGTACATATATATATAAAGACATGCATCGCGTGTGGATACAAGGTAGCAATATAAGACGTCGACTTCCGACGAAAGGAAGGAAATATCAAATCTGACACGTGTTATTTTATTGAACTCTTCTTCCCAGACAGGTCGCGTGTCTGCCTGGGGTAACTTGTCTTCATTGTAATATAGACAATTGACTCTTGCTTCCTTCGATTTTTAGTATAGGTTCTTAAAATTACTTGTTATCGTCATACGAGGTTTTAAACCCATAACTCTTTGGTTATTAGAGACAAATAGAGTCTACCTTATCGTGATGCCCAAATGCTATCAGCAAGCAATTACATTCTAGGTCATGACATAGTGCTGCTAGATACTTACTTCGTAATCAATCAGTCTAAATTCTTGATTGGTAACCATTATTTCAAACTCGAGTAATTAAAATCAGGAGCTGACGTCCAATTTTGAGTGATAAATTGTATAATCTAGCGGGTACCTACAAGTAAAACTACAACCTACTTTTAGAAGTATTTAGCAAAACTTTACAATTTGCGTGTCTACACACATTACAGCCTACTGAGAAACTTCGAAGGTCGCACAATTTAATATTTGCATTGAACGTAATTATTGGATTAGATGCTAAACTATTGGGGTCTTTTATTGATATATGAATTTTAAATTAAGTCGCCTTATGTTCTTACTATGAAACACGTGGAACGTCGAAGCAAGCTTCTTTGAAAGGGTCTCTCCGCGTCCCTCAACCGCACCTGCCTTCTAACTTATTTTTTTTTGATCCAGATAAACCAAAATGGCGACATCAGTGCTGCAACCCGAAGATTGCCGAAGGGAGCACGAACCGAAGCATGAGATCATCGAAGCGCCGAGGTTGACTGACGATGATCGAATGTACATCCTTGAAGCTAAGGAGCGGGAGACTGGTGAACTGCCTCCAGAACTCAGAGAAAGAGCAAGAACAGAGCTGAGAGAAGAACCGGCTTTAAGAGAACAGGCTTTGGCACAAATGAGACACTTTATTGAAAAACATCCTGCAATCAAGAAATGTAGAACTGGTAAGAAAGCATCTCTGGTACTAAAGGCATTCTTGTGGAAGGGTTCAGTCTGTAAAATGTTCGTAAGGAATAATTTGGCCCGTCATAAAAGTTCACGGTTCTAACGCCCAGTTTAGGCCTCGCGCGCCTTTTTATAATTAAGGTGCGCCATTGATTGCACAAATATCTCTCTCCATCGACACTGCAACAACCCATTTCAAAACAATAAGTTCAAATTAGATTGTATGCAATCGAACGAAGCGGACTAAGATAGTACCTACCTACGAATGCAAACTGTAATCTTAAATATTGTTCCAGTCGTAAAATCCATGATTTTTTTCATACTGCCAGTTTGTCCGGGTTCTTGACCCCCAGAAAACAATAAACTTTACAATAAATTTGGTCCTTATGCCCAGATGATACAAATCTCTTGTGATTCAGATCACGTGGTATGTAATTATTGTATCCGTTACTTCATGATGAAGCCCTTAGAGTGCAGCTCTCGAATACACAATGATAATAGCAACCAACGTGTTCTAGGACGCAGGGCAAGTGTGCCAGGTGGCCCAATTTTAGATACCATGCCTTGAATCAATTATTATGAATACACGGTGTTTGAGTCATCGACAAAACGACCAACCGGCCTTTGTCCAACGACAGAGCTGTGCAGGTGGCAACAAACTGGTCGGGTATTATTTGAGTCTATCGACACGCAAAGACACGGTGTAAGGCATAAACTTTTACCAAGGATTCTTTGCATTCTATATAAAAAATGACGAAATACTTAGCAAAAATGACATCGCAGCCCGTAGTTTTTAAAGGTCACCATCAGTACCATCGTCATATAAAAATAGGTTACCCATCTAATCAAGTCAAACCATAACAAGCCGTTTTGTTCACAGACTCGCCTTTCCTCCTCCGCTTCCTCCGGACGAAGAAGTACTCCATACCTCAAGCCTGTTCGATGCTGGAGCGGTACCTCACCATCCGAGAGATGTACCCTCAATGGTTCCAGAAGTTAGATCCCTTGGACCCCAAAATTGCTGCAGTGATTGATGCAGGGTACCTGGTGCCTTTGCCGAAGAGGGACGCTGAGGGAAGGCGAGTAGTGCTGTCTTGTATGGGTAAGTTAAGTGCAGCGCTTGAAGCTGCTTTATTGTAAGTTAGCTAGCTAGGTAATCAGTTTTGTTTCCCATAAAAGTCATTGTTTGTCCAATGATGTGCGGTTTCCAAGAAATCGCATGATATTTTAAGGTGTTTGCGCGCATTGCTGACTTCATTGTAACGAACGTTACTCTTACCTACTGATTGTAATTAATATTGCTTATATTATGTTCTCCCAGTTAAAACTTAGCAGAAAAAGGTATCGCAACTTTTGATGCTTGATGGAATTGTATTCTCAAAAATGCCCCTTTACCAAGCACAGAAAACAGACCTTGTCGCACTAGGGCGAAGTAGACCCACACGATTTAGAGATTAAGCGCGTCACGTCAACATAGGGTTCTTAGGGTTCTTACAGACAAGCGGCACGGTGCCAACTGCACATAAACTGCAGCCGCGCGCCGCGTCGCCACCTGTCAACGGCTACCGTCGACGCTTGCAGTTGTGGCGTCGGCGGCTGCCGTCGGCGCGTCGACGGCAGCCGTCGACACACATTAACGCGGCATGCCACAACTGCAAGCGTCGACGGCAGTCGTCGGCGCTTCGGCGGCAGCCGTCGACACACATTTACGCGGCATGCCACAACTGCAAGCGTCGCAACCCGTCGATGGCAGTCGTCGACGCTTCGGCGGCTGCCGCCCGCGCGTCGACGACAGCCGTCGACAGGTGGCGACGGCTGCAGTTTATTTGCCGTTGGGTTGGCAACGTGCCGCTCGTCTGTAAGAACCCTAAGCTGTCACGGACTAAAATGGATGAAAAAATAATTCATTAAGTAATTAAATTCTATCTGATTCTATTCTAATCGTTCTTCCAAAACACTAATGCACTCTTTATCCACCAGGTCGTTTCGACCCCCACCAGTTCGACAATTGCGTGATGGCCCGCGTCCACTCAATGATCGTGGAACTGCTGCTAGACGAGCCAAGGTCACAGCTGCTGGGATACACCCATGTGAATGATGAGGCTGGCATGCAGATGCCACACGTCAGTCTGTGGTCCCTCACTGATGTTAGGGTCATGCTTAATTGTATACAGGTGAGTGTTATGTTTTCATGGAATATTCTGAATTAATTTAGTTCAAAACTTTTTAAACTTCGAACAAAGTACAATCAAAATACGCCAAAAATGGATGGGTCGAAGGCTCGAAGGGTTAAATTTGAGGGTTAGCCTCGTCGTCTCTGTATTTTACTTTTAGAGTATTGTATTGATGGTTTTACTTTTAATCATCATTATTCCGTCAGTATTCAATCAAAACTTAGCTGAAACATGCAAAAAAAAATGATTTGAATTTCGCGGTCTACTTTTGAACATAGTCATAAACAAGCTGATGTTTATTTTTCAGAACTCAACGCCGATGAGGCACAAGTGTACCCACTTTGTGAACATTCCAAGCTACGGAGTCAAGTTTTTCGAGTTCGCTGTATCCCTGCTCAGCGATAAACTGAAGGATCGTGTGATGGTAATTTCAACACATTTTTATTAAGCTCTAGATAAAGCACTCATTTCTTTTGATTATTACTGTAAAACTACTAATATAATACAATCCTTCAATAAAATTCCTTCTCAGTGAACTCGAGCCTAAATAATATAGCACATACCACAGTGTAAATAAAACACGTTTCCCAGCCCAGTAGTACAGTCAGAAAGAAAAGGTTTAACTATGGGACTTGAAATGACATTTAAGGCGGAAGCGCCAGGGTAGCCCACTAAATTCAAATTTTCTTTACGTTTTATGCAATTTGCAGGTTAATGTCAGGTTGTATGTTGATGAAAAATGAGTCGCACAAGTAACACGTATGTAGTTATAGAATTATAATAATTTTAATGATTGATAATGCCAAAAACGTGAGAAATTAAGCTGGCGCTTCCACCTTAACCATACATATTGATTAACTTTTAATCATACATTACTACTGAATGCAAAATACTTATTTGATTGGCTGATTTAAAAAAAAAACCTAATATTTTTCAGAAATTGTTTGACAATACCAAAATATCCTTCACCTCAATTTTTTAATACCTTTTAAAAAATCTTCAGTTCTCATGTTACATAGATTTATAGAATGAAGTACTTGAATTTTCATCATTCTTTTCATAATAAACAAAATAGGATTGCTATGCAAATGTGTTTTAAGCTGACCATGATAAAGCTGTTTTTTGAGAAACCATTGTGAGTTATTTGACGCTAATGAAACAAATAAAACGTTTTGTATTTTCTCGATACTTTTACTGATTTTCATTGATGATAGATGTTATGTGTATGTAGGTGGACACTCCAGGGTTGCCCGCGAAATTCAAATTTTCTTACGTTTTTTACAATTTGCAGGCCAGTGCTAGGTTGTATGTAGTTGCAGAAGCCAGCTAAGATGTATGTAGTTACAGAATTATAATCATCAAAATCATCAATACAACCCTCCCAGTTCATAAAGGTCGAGGAATGAGTTTGACCTTCTATTGCTAAAAACGTAGGAAAATTTGAATTTCGCGGGCTACCCTGTCGCTTCCACCTTAAATGTCTGTTGGTGGTTAAAAAAAATGTGTCTTTCAAAAAGTATGTCTAGATTCCATTTTTACTCTCATCTTCTAAATTAATTTTTATTCTGTTCACAGTTCCACCGAACCAGCGATGATTTGATGAAGCACGTGGATCCAGCAATTTTACCGAAAGAATACGGAGGAACTGTTCCTCTCAGAGACATGATTGAAGAACTGAAACGCAACCTCTTGAAGCGAAGAGATGACTTGCTATCGTTAGACGATATGTCGGTGGACTTACACGCGTTGGAGAAGAACGATTTAACTCAAGACATTCACTCGACAGCAGGGTCATTCAGAAAACTGGAATTAGATTAAGAATCTGGTTGAGAGTTAAAGTTTAGAAAACTAAAATAAATAATTATTTTTTCTAACTAAATGACGTGAGACTTCTCTAATTATTTAGAAGTTTGCTGGGCAATTTCTGATCTTAATAATTAGCTTAAACATATTTTTATAATATTATCATGTACGTTTTTAAATCTTGCTTGGCTTTCAGGTTAAATTATGGTTTATAATTAAAGTTTAGTTAATCATTTTGTGATGGCTATCGTTAAATATTATCAAATGTAAGTATTCAATAAAATACATTATATAACTGTATGAAAATAGATCTCATTCACTGTTTATGTAAGCATTTAGAAAAAAAAATTATAAACAATAATAAAAATATATATGCTTGTAAAGTTATATAATCTTGCTGAGACTACATTTATGGCAGATCACACTGTAATTGATTCTGTAGGCCTACATATATTTTTATTTAGTACCTAACTATTATAGAGAGCTTGTGGCAGCCGTCGGTGGTGTCACGTTACCATTCTTAACGGAAGGTTCTGAAAAATATTGTCATTGCCATCTGTTGCAATGTGTGTTTATCAATTAGATTTCTCGTATATTTAAGATAACTGCCAACATGACAAACTGACTGCTGCATTAAATTAATCACCCTTTGTAATGTAAAAGGGCTATTTTATAACAGCGCTTCTAAATAATAATTCCGCAATCATTTATCATTGGTTTTATAAGTCATCCGAAATATTTTGGGTACCTACCTTATAATCATACTAAAGTATGTTCTAAGATGTAAAAATAAAATAAATTTTAAATATTACTGCTGAATCTCTTTATTTTCCTGACAATAAAATTAAGAAAGCTAAAAAGCAAATTGAAATTATTCATTGAATAACTTTACAAACTGAGGTGATTTAAATGACGTAGGAATAAAGTTTTCTACCAAAGACTGGTGTGGATTCCATATTGTACGGTCGAACAAGTTATTTGGTTCACAGTTTAACCCACAAATTACTTTGTAAAATGTAAACCAAATAGCTTGTTTGACCTTACCTACGGTACGGTACTGCTACGGTACATGTAATTTGTGGGTTAAACTGTAAACCAAATAGCTTGTTCGACGGTACAAGCACTAATAATATGTTCTATTGGGATTACATAAGGTATGTGGTTACAAGATAAGCAGAGGTGTAGCATAAACAGGCCTTATTCCAACTGTCTGGACCTCTGGACACGAGCCTCCTCTCTTTGGAAGTAAAATAGGCTGTAAAACATCATGCAACACTGGGCGTGTTGATGGATTGAGGTGTATGGTACACCCACATTTCACCAGTCATGTTTAAGTTCTTCAGGCTTTTTAGGGTACGGTCAAAAAAGCTATTTGGTTTACAGTATATCCCACAAATTACACCAATGTGAACCAAAATGTAAACCAAATAGTTTAGTTGTGCTTACAAGCACTAATAATATATTCTATTTGGATTACTTATAGAGTCTAGCCAGAATTTACGTACCAGTTTTGCACTCGAATGTACTTGTATGTAGCCCGACCATAAAATTCACCATAGACATTTCCATTAACGAAAAAGCGCAGAGTTCATAGACAACTTCCCCAATATCATAGACTCTAGACGGCCTTGAATTGCGAGCGATATGATGCCAACTTCGCTGTAGTTTTTCCCGCAGTTTGGCGTCCACTTAGATTGATAAAAAATTATTAGCACGAATTTTCTATGTATTTAGATCAATAGGACTTTTTTCAACCCCTATGATTTGTTTTCCAGTGACGTTTTCATGAAACTATAATGCTATAACAGTGAACAGTTTGTTTGAGTTGTTATATTGTGGTGGATTTTGTAAACATCGGGACGTGAACGCAGGCCCACGTCTATGAATTCTTGTACGTATTCTAGCCATTGTAGTTTTTACTCGTCTGTTTAAGTGTAATCACGATGCAAATTCGATATATTTTGGTACAATTGGTTGCAGTAAAGGTGGATTAACCTCCTAAGTTTGTGTTGTTTGCTTGGTCGTAAAAACTGGGTCTGCCATAATCTAGCATAATTTGATTGTTGTATAAACCACGAGCACAGCAACAGGGTAGGGTAAATATCACGTTCATGATGATATTTCTATGAGAAAACTAAAAGTTATGACTAAATATGGTCGACACGTCATGTTTTAAGTTTCTAAACATCATATTGGTGTTGTTTTGAGGACGATGGTTGTATATTTCTCTCGATCGCTCACAATCAATAAAGATTTCGGTGATAAGCCATCAGAATCATGTTAGGTCAAGAACTGATAGTACAATGTGGGCAAAAGCTGTTTGTATAAAGTTAAATGATGTTAGTAGGTAGTAGATGCACATTATGGTCATGACCAACATCTTTCTCAATCAATATGTCACACTAAGCAGCTTACTTGGTAAACATTGTCGGAACAACGTTTTCTGAATAAAGTCCAAACAGTTTTTTGATATAAGTGTCCCACATGTTTAGACATAGGGCTGCAACAACCCTCACATTCTAGATCCTTCTACATACTTACACTGGTATTCTGGTCATCTGGTTAGCAATATCCCTATTTGAATGCCTTGACCTACTTTTAGAGTAAAACACAAGCTCTAAATGTGTTGAATGAATAAGTATTCACAATGGGGCCCTATCTGTGGCATTTCTTGTTTCTCTTCCAATTTTGAACAAAATGTTGTCACCGGAAAGCAGTCATTACAATTGTTTTATTCAACACAATGATTTGCCATCTTTGTGTGTTTCTTCTTTTATATCAAATATATCTTTTTAAAATACTTGTGTCCTAGGTGATCATGTTAACTGTGGCATCAATTGCCTTTTGTTGTCCTCTAAAGCGCAAGTAAAGAGACTGGATAGTCAAGCAAGCCATGGTCTGGTTGGGAATGATGTAAATCATATTAATCCCTGATTCTGGCAAAAATGTGTTTACATCAGTCTACATACTTACCTACTACCTATCTTCGCTTACAAACCTAGTCAAAGGCTACATTTGAGCATGCGCATCATGGTATGGCACTTTCACAGGTGGTTTCAATCTCCCTGCAGCAGAATTTATAATCATAATAATAATAAACCATTTATTTCAGGTAACAAATGGTTTGGTTTACATTTTACAATGTAATTTGTTGGTTAAACTATAAACCAAATAGCTTGTTCTGACCATACCTTAGAAAGCCTGAAGAACTTAAACATGACTGGTGAATTGGGAGTGGACCATACACCTCAATCCAAAATGCGCACAGGGCTTTTATGATGTTATACAGCCCATTTTCCTCCCAAAGGAAGGAGGCTTGTGTCCAGACAGTTAGAATAAGGCCTGTTTATGCAACACCTCTGCTTAGCTTGTAATAGAAAACATGTGTAATCTTACAGTGGAAAACAATAGAAATTGATGTCAAGTGTTTAAATTAAGGAATTTGTTGTTTTGGCTTCACTTTACTATATATTTAAACGGTTCTACTTCCTAATTTAAAAGGCATGTTGAATGTTGATAGCCACACTTAAGCCATAAATAGGGCTAATTGTTCAAAATTATTTTATGGTAACTTCATCATCATCATGCTCTTTCCATATTTCATACTTCTCTATTATATACTACCAACATTGTACACTTAGTTTGAAATAACACATTTTGACTTTGACACTTTCTCGTCATCTCAGCAGTCACTTTCTTTCTAGCCATATCTACAAATAGTCCATCCATTATTTCATCGGTTTTTCCCTGCTCTTATAACCATCCACATTCAAACTCTAACTAGATGTACCAGTATACCTGAACTAAATATTACTCAATGACCCCAGTCATACATTTCTTATTTTAGTTTTATTTGGGTATAAGGAAAAGTATTTGATAGGCAAACTTATTTGAAATCACAACAGAGTATTACAAAAGAACTTTTGTGTGGTATGAAATATGGAACTTACTTTTTAACTGACTTTATGGGAACTATGAAATCTACGTAATCAAGTTCCAAAAGGAGGAAAATAATTGATTAACCCTGGTTTACGATATTATAAAGCTTAGTAATCGTCAAATCCACATTGTGCCCTTGTGGATTACTGCCATTTCTTTGTCACAGAAAGAGAGGACTGTCTCCATACAGAGAAAGAATTCTATTAAATTTTTCAACAGTATACAATTAATGGTTCAAATGGTTTTTGAAGGAAAGAAAGATATTTGAAATTTGAATAAATCGGGTGATTTATCCAAATTTCAAATATCTTTGTGGCCAACTAGGGTTAGTTGGCCACAAATGTTAAAAAAACCAAGTCTCACCACATCCTTATTAATTGTAATGGTGATGATTGATAAATAGAGTGGGAGAGAAGATCTAAGAAAAGATGGATAGATTGTGTAAGGGGTGATATGAAAGAAAAGAGGATAAATGCTTGAAACGGGAGCATTGGAATATTATAAAGAAGAAAGCAAGAGGGTTGATGACATCATAAAAAAATAATACCGAGACACCAATCTCTAAATAAAACACTTTATTTTGGGCCTGAAAACCCCATTTATTTTCAATTAATTGCCAAATTCGATTTTTAGTTGCTTTGAAATATCAATAAATAGTTGGAGTCATTGAGTGAAAAAACAGTGACGTCATAGTTGACTATTGCCATACAAAATCTATGAGAGAACCGCGTTTTGACAGCTCTAAAAAAGTATCTCAATTGATTGGTGTGTCATCTACCCCATTGGTCAGTGGATCGTCTTAGCTTAGGGGCGGAGACCCAAGTAACATGGTTCAAGGCAGCAAGATGATGAATAATTAAGAACCATCACTGTCCATGATGATAATGCCTCCTTGGCAATTTAAAAGTGCCTTAGTAAATGTTTTGATGACAAAAAAAAAACAGTTTGAATTTTAAAATATTTAAACTTTTTGTTCAAATGTTCTTAGAACAATAAAAATATGTGAATTTAGTGAATATGAAATAAAATTCATTGTCTTATTACTAAAATAGTAAAGTTGGAAATAGCTAAACCAAATGATTTAGGTTAAATCAAAACATTGTGACTGTGGAACATCAGTCTTTTTTTCTAGCAATTAAAATAGTTCTGGTCATAAAGTAGGATTAATATTTTAATAATTGCTTAGTAAGGTCCTACTGTAGCAGCGGTGGCCCAGTGGTGGCGCCCAGTAAGTCGTGGGTTCGAACCCAGACAGTCGCATTACTTTGTGTAATTTATTTCATCATCACTGCTCTCAAAACGGTGAAGGAAAACATCGTGAGGAAACCGGCATGTCTAAAAACAAAAATTCGAAGACGTGACATCTACCAATCCGCTCTGGCCCCGCGTGGTGGATTACTGCACATTCCCTCTCATAGAGAGGAGGCCTGTGTCCCAGCAGTGAGAACAATAATAGGGTGATAGATGGTGATGATGATGAAGGTCCTACTCACACAGATGCTATGTTGCCTTTAATTCTTCTTTGTGGCTATCATCCACATGGGTCAGTCAAAGATTAAGCTCTTCTTGCTAAGGTTGATCTGTGGAATAGTGACCATTTATTACGTGTTGAGACCTTAAGTGCCTTAGGAAGCACAGCACAAAGGGGTATTGTATCGGCACTGGATTATACCCAATCACTGGGTTGAGACAGTCAGCTCCAATTAAAATACTAGTATGCATCCATTGCGGGGATCTGCTGGATGCGAGTCGCATGGGACTGGTCAATGTGGCAACACTTGATCGAGGCCTATGTCCAGCAGTGGACGTCAATTGGCAGAAATGATGATGATGCATCCATTAACACCTGTATCTATAAACAAGTCAAAGTGATTTCTTCTAAAAGTAGTAATTTAAGAAACGATTTTTATTCTGCGGTTTATTAATTGCTTGGAGTTAGAACTCTCACAAGTTAGAATTTTAGCTTGGCTTTCTTTTACGGTTTTTGACTTCATTAAAATGCTTGTCTATCTCATAAATATAGTTGCATGTAATAAAAACTTAAACTCAAGTGATTACTTTAACTTGACTATAGATACCACGGTTAGACTGGTAGCCAATCCTAACATAGTTGGGTAAATGCTAGGCAAATGATGAAAGTACCTGTTGCCTAAATCTTTTATCCCAAAGATCACTTGCATGCTATTGATCTTGATTCAATTTAATTAGTACTTAAGTTAGTTTCAAATACCTAATAGTTTTTTAAAGTGTGTACAGAGATTGCAAAAGAGTTTCAAAATTTATTTTATTTTGGATTTGAATAATTAAATAACTTAGACCAATAATTAAGCAGTGTAATTAAAATAGGATAGGATCGGACAGACCCATATTCTTTTATAATTCAGCTAAACTTACACATTATTTGTTCTGTTCTTCCAGATTGGCAGCATGGCGGAAATAGTGTACCCGCAAGGCTGCCGTCCAATCACCGATGACCTCGGTCCAGATGAACTTGTGAGGAGACTAAAGGTATGTCTAGAATCTTCTTCATTTATTGTTATCCTCTTTGGTAGGTGGAGAAGGTTGAGGTTCAGAGGTATTAAGAAACAGGGTGGAAAACTCCATAGACAAAGAAAGAAAATTGTGCTTATTTGGCATTTTAATTAAAAACAATAAAACTTCTAAAATAAAATTTAAAAAAAAAAACGAACAAAACTGATATAAAAGGGCTTCAGCTCAGAATAATGCCAGATGACAACACAAGGTGTACCACCTGACGCTGATTTTCAGCTGCAGCCCACAAGTGCCGTAAGCTCGAAAACATAACACGACTATCCTCAATAGTTTTTATTAATAATATTTATTAGTATAATATTATTTGTATAATATTTTTTATTTCGATACGGAATGTTATAGTACTATAAATATAATGACAAAAAGTACAAGTCGGCCAAACAACAAGTTATAACCATTTAAACTTTTGTTTCTATCTCTTTCTAGATAAACGGAATTTTGTATAGATATTGTACGTCGATGCAGCGAATGGCGTCATTCGCTGTATCGGATCTCTCTGTCTAATCAGCAGTTTCAAATGCTTATAACTAAGTATTTTTTAAAGATATTAAAAAATATTTTCACTTTGCTATTTCTGATGTTAATACGCTTTGTTTAGATTGATAAAAAAAAATCATGCATATACTATTAAAAAAAATGGTGAATCTATAAATCAGACGGGTGTTGTGTTTGGTGGGAACTGCCCAACGGTTGCTATCGGGCTGCTGTACCTATATTATTTCCGGACTAGCGGACGTCACGCGGTTTCCGCGTAGTTCCCGTTCCCATGGGAGTACGGCGATAAAATATAGCCTATATTACCAGCTGATAATGTAGCTATCCATTGCTGAAAGAATTTTTAAAATCGGTCGAGTAGTTTTAGAGTTAAATCGTAACAAACAAACAAAAAATCAAAGCTCTCCTCTTTATAATATTAGTAAGTATAGATAAGTATTTTATGTAAACAAGTATAGATAACTGCGCCTGCACAATGTAGGATATGCGTGACGTCAGGTATGCGTAGTTCGTATATGGAGTTGTAGATGCCGCCACAGCTCCTAAATTTTAAATTTCGTATGGCCAAACGTCACTTTTGAGTATCTGTCCCCCGAATACTGAAACGTCACTCAAAATATAAGGCTGCTTAACATTTGAGCAGCTTCTAAATTTTAAATTTCGTATGGCCAAACGTCACTTTTGAGTATCTGTTAAATTTAAGTACTACTTAAATTTTGAGTGACGTTTCAGTATTCGGGGGTGAGCTATTTAAATTTTGAGTGACGTTTCAGTATTCGGCCATGACTCTTCTTTTGCTTATTTTATCCCCCACTGGTGGAAAACACTGACTACTGATTGACTGCGTCGTTGGTCTTGTGGTCACAATCGCAACTACTGAGCATAAGGTCCGGGTTCGATTCCCGGGTCGGGCAAATAGTTATTGGGATTTTCCATCTGGAATTTCTTAGTAGCAGCCACGGAGACTGGATTTGTGCCCGGTTGATGGCAATAGGCTCGCCCCCTATTACATGGGACTTAAACATAACTGGCGAAATGTGGGTGTACTATTAGGTACACCTCTGCCTAACCCTTCGGGGATTACAGGCGTGATGTTATGCTGGAACCCAAGCCGTGAGGGTTGGTGAATGGACGTGTTTTGAAATGATGTCTTCTCCTTCTGGGTTCTATTCTTATGAAGAATAAGAAGAGAAGAATAGATTGTTTCGTGTGTTTAGTGCCTAACCTGGTGTCGAGAGTTTATGCCGCCCATAGGCCTCTGACTTGGCTTTACATGCCGTCGAGAAATATCTCTCAGGCATGCTGGTTTCCTCACGATGTTTTCCTTCACCGAAGCAAGTGATTATACAATACGCACATGAATACGAAAAATCCGAGGTGGTCTTGGGTTCGAACTCGAGACCTATAACTAGGCAGTCCTTGGTATTATTGAATAAAACCATAATCGCAGGCATCTTTTTCAACTATTGTTTTTTAATACACGTGGAAGAGCTCCCAAGGAACATGCCCAGTGTCCTAATGCGTGCTGATATAACTCACAAAGTTCATATACAACTAGATTTGTATAATACAAAGCTAGAACGCTGTCAAAACATAAAACTTGACATTCATAATATGATAAATCTTATCAGTCATTGCCTTTTCAGTAGAATGAGGACAATAGAGTTACTAGGGATTTAATTATAACGATAAAGGATGTTTATAATGGCGATATATAATTAAATATCAAGGTGATTGGAAGATGGGTGCAAAGCTTTAAGGTGAAGATAGTACAGACAATTTAGAACTATTTAAGCCATGGTTTTTAACCATTTTTTTAAACCTAATTTTTATGTTTTTTTTCGAAAATTCCCAAAATTTTAACTAAACTGCTTATTTATGGCCAAATTGAATGATAATTAAATTCATTTTTATTTTATTTAATTAAAGTAATGTGTAAGCAATCTAGCAAAACATGTTTTAGGCCTCTGTGTCGTTACACATTTTTTTGACAGACATTTAAAGTTCATACAAATTTTATAAATTCAGAAATACTTTGTGTAAACCTAATTTAAAAAAAAAACGAAGGTTGCTTTTTTTGTTTAAACCTTTTTGAAATAATGCTTGATAATCGCTCTTTCTTTTGAGGTTATTTACGCAGATATCTTACAAATTATTGAAATTAGGATCTACTAACCAATTTGAGGGACAAATTTTAAAATTTAGGCAGATTAATTAAAACAAAATTTTTGCTTAAAAACTTACTTTGTGTTCGAAATGATAACTTAGTTCAATTCTAAGAATATTTGGCACATTTCAAGCGGATCATACCAGAGCAGTAGCTCAAAAAAAAATATGGCATACAATGCACCAAAATGACAAATATACGTTCCATGACAGGGGTGTACAGGGTACTACTATTTAAAGAAAAAAAAACAAAGAATTTTTCTTAAAGTTCAATTTAAAAAATTATATCAGCTTATGCTTGATCACAAACTTTTGATGTGTGTAGACGGACGAACGGACAGCGAAGGCTTAGTAATAGGGTCCCGTTGGTAACCCTTCGGGTGCGGAACCCTAAAAAGCACAAACGGGCATTGAAGTTAAGCCATATTTAAAAAAACTTATTAACCGGATGGGGCTTTAGACTTGAACTAGGTTTGACATCAATCGTATCCCTTATAGAAAGCGAAAGCCGGGCTTGTCATTAAAAAGCCTATTGTCTGTCAACCCTACGTGTTGGACGTCTGTTTCTATTATACTCAGTCACGTCAAATGCACTGACGGGCTTTGCGGCCTATTTGGTCCTTTGAAGCTTATCTTTTCGTGCCATCTATTTTGAAGGGTTTTTGGTAAACAATGCTTGATTATTTTGTTTGAAATATTAATACTTATTACCGCTAAACAGTACCCGGACTTAGTAACACAATAAAACAGACAATTACCCTACTAGTGCGAGCGAGAATACATAGTCTGTCTCGCTCGCACTAGTAGGGTAATGGTCTGTCTTAAGACAGTCTTGTCTGCAGTGTGCGGTAGCCCTTAGGTTTTCTTTAATTTCTTAGGTTTTTTTTTGCTATTTGCAGGTAAGTGACAGGTTGTATGTTGATTAAAATATGATTCGCGACCGTAAGAAATACGGCTTAACTGAACTATTTCATGAAAAAGTCATTCAATGGGATGAAATAAACACAAATGGTTGTATTGATGATTTACTACCCTGGCGGTTCCACCTTACAAGGTGGAAGCTTTGGTTAGGAAAGTCTTTGATCATCATCATTTCAACTGAATGGCGTCCACTGCTGGACTTAGGTCACCTCCAAGCGTCGCCACATTGACCGTTCCTGTATTTGTCGTATCCTGCTTGCCTAGGTTGGTCCGTGGATGTGTGACCACCTATTACATACCGTGTTTCCTCCGTTCCTCGGAAAGCACGTGAAGTCGTTGGTCCCGGCTGTCTTTTGTAGAGTGGCCCGAAAGTCTGATAACCAGTCTTACCAAAGAGTATATTATTATAATATTACCCAGTACTAACTGGGTTGTGGAGGTCTGATAGGCAGTGGCTCCATGTAAAATACTGGTATTCAGCTGCGTCCGGTTAGACTGGAAGCCGACCACAACTTAGTTGGGAAAAGGCTAGGCAGATAATGATCAAGCTTTACGTATTATTATGCAACCTTACTGTTTTAATTGATGCATAATTTATCTGCTCCTGAATCTCCTGATTAATTGAAAACAAATACACACAAATATATTATATATTTCATACAATGGAATACGCTGATAATAATTGATTTCTACTATGTACAAGCCTGATTGCACGAAAGGGATTAGTCGTCTGCCTTTCCGTTTTGATATCGTTCTAATGCAGGTTGACCATTCTGACCTGTCAGGACCCAAACCATCGCGCCTGTTCTTATCTTCAGTATACCCTCATTTTGTCCACTAATATTATTTTAAAGTGTAAATGTGGTGCTGGTCAACAAACGATGGGACTTTCAAAAATCGAGTCCTGCGTGTCATGCTGTCTGCCCGTTACGGGAACTGATGGACACTTTACTACAGATGGTGCCAGATATTAGCCGAATTCTGAGCCGACTCAATTTAGATTACCATCTGTAGTGTATGAGATGATGATAATTTTTCGTAATGGTTGAAAAATAATTATCATCAGGTGTATTTCTTTCTTCTGCCAAGCTTCGCCTTCGCATTTCTCAAAATAGTCAAGTTACTCCTAATAACATCAGTTATCTGCATCAGTAAATGTCCCGTCAAAATCGGCCTAGCGGTTTCGGAGATTAGCCGGAACAAACAGACACAAACCGACAGACAACATTAAAAAAAAAATGTTTTTTTCTTTTTTTAGATAAGCATTGCACATCCTGCAGTAAAAAGCTCTTATTTTTGAAATTACAAAAAGTTTCTTCAATTTTATTTATTTGTATAGATAGTTCTGTTCAAACTTTATGCGACATAACATAATAGCGAGCGAAGCTGGAAGCTGCTGCAAAAGCCAGTCTTGATAATATATTCTGACTAACTTGGAAATTAAACTTGATATCGCGCTACCATACAACTAAATTAATTATGTTCTCACCGGAATCAATACTCATTAAAAGCTTGTTACCGTTAGCCCCACGCCACGCTCAATCGTTATTGATTAATTTTATATATAGGAATAAACTGCTTCAGCTTTGTCGCTTTTCCTTAGGAATGATTACGGTTGCCACGATGATTCCCGATGTCCACCACATAGGTACTTGTCCACCAGTGGTGGACAGGGTGTATTCCCGCTGACCCCACTGCCCGTCGCCCCATTGGTGGTGTCAACGGGAACAATTTCTTATTATTTTAATCATTTCCGAACTGATAAAATAAGTAAAAACTGTTCCGTTGACCTCACCGTATTTTTAAGTAATAAAATATTACTCGAAAACATTGTATGAATCGAGTAATGTGTAAACTTACGAACTAGGCTAGCAATTTTTAAAAATAATTCTCACTGTCCACCAGATAGTGGTTAAAATTATTCCCCTTGCTGTTGATTGTTCTGAAACAAACCTTTCTGTATTTATATAATCGCTGTAAAAAGCAGAATAGCAGAATTACACTGCCTCGTCAGTCGCAGGCGAGACTGCTGAGTATGAGGTCCTGGGTTCGATTCCCAGGTCAGGCAAAGTGTTATTGGGTTTTCCATCAGAAATATCTCAGTAGCAGCCACAGCGCCTGGATTTGTGCCCGGTTGATGGCAAAGGCTCTCCCCCTATTACTTGGGACTTCAACATAACTGGCGAAATGTGGAAATGTGGTACACCTCTGCTTAACCCTTCGGGGACTACGTGAGGCATGATGTCTTGTTATGAGGATAAACTGCGGAAAGAAAAGCTGGAATTTTCTTCAATTGTCCAAAATTTCCTCCAGAAATCTTAATTAAGAATCTGGCAATCCTTCTGGAATGAGACATTTATTTACTTCAGTGGGTTTTATATTAATTAAATATCGAAAGCATTTACGAATAAGTATATTTTATCGTGAAGTACTTTTATAGTTGCGATACCTGAAACTTTGTAGTCTGGATTTTGTATACTTAAGGCTATATTTTATCAGAGGACTGGACTGCCTTGAAAGTTCGCGCTTTGATAAAAAATATATTGGATACTTTAATGACCTTTTCTACCAGGTTATCTGCATAGCTGCGGATAATTTCTCTAGGCGGATAATAGGCATGACGACAGTATCAAAAAATTGCAAATCTATTTAGTCCGTCAGTTAGAGTATTGGAAATTAATAGACACGCATTTTTTGTTTTTGTAAATCAATGAATATTGACAAAGATAAAACGCATCAAAACTCGGGAGTGGGGGCTCGTGACGTCAGAACTAGGTAAAAATTATACCTAGGCGTGACGTATTGAGAATTTTAAAAGCGTCCTATCTTCGTCAATTTTGGTTTACGTAACAAAAGAAAAAACAGGGGTCAATTATTTTTTGATAACGGCAGTGAACCGGCAGTGAACTACAGTAGCCTATTTGGAAAGCTGTGAATCGATTGCGTACCCAAGTAGGCCGCTGCAAACATAACCTGGCAAAATGGGGTATTATTGTATAAACAATGCCCTACCTGCTGGAGTGTCCCAGGTGTCCGTTTACTTGCACTGTCAACGACCTGTATAACGCCTCTACAGCTGCAATAAACGTGGCCACCTACTGGGCCCAAACCGTGTAAGTAGTTTAAAGGAACATCGGTACGATAAGAAGAATTGCCATCAGTCCATCAGGCGAAGTTGGCTCTGGTTTTCCAGCCCTTCTGGTGTATCCCAATATTTAAAACAAAAACTGTTTCTTTTGATTCCCTATTACCACTATGTATTCCCTAGCCTACCTTTGCTTTGGCTCAGATAAACATGACCTATAAATATGGCTTAATTTCACGACCGGTATCGGGCCTAGACTAGAATATGTCTCTGTATGATTTTATTTAATCAGCAGCGTGTATCGAAGGACACTATTATAGCTATGTCAAAGCTCATCGCTCAATTATGTATCCTCTATTATCTGCCTAACCTTTTCCCAACTATGTTGGGGTCTGCTTTCAGTCTAACCGGATGCAGCTCAATACCAGTATTTTACATGTAACGACTGCCTATCTGACCTCCACAACCAATTTAGGGTGAAATCACATTTACACACAGATCAGCATTTTCTTGCATCTTTTTCTCTTTCTGTCAATTAGAATTGCAACTCACTAAAGTGAGAGGTCGAATCGCACCATAATGCTTCCGATGTGAATGAATGCTGCTTGCTCTTTCCACCAAGTGACGCCTTTACGTCAGAGAATGAGAAAGAGATACTCGAAAACGCTGTTCTGTGCTTCCAAATGTGATTTCACTCTTACTGGGTATTATCCCTTGGGTCTTCTTCTTCCTTTGGTAAGACTGGTTGTCAGACTTTCGGCTGCTCAAACTCCTCTGCGAACGAATAATAGCGAGGTCTGCCCAATTACGTTAATACAAAAGAATCCCTAATAACCATCGCTTTGATTTTTTAAATCCCACAATGTTAAAAAAATATAATTTTCACCTTCAATATCTTGGAAACCAAATGGCCAGGTACAATAAAAAATCACAATGACTTAGTGACACACGGCTTTGTAAAGGGTGTTATTACACCCCTCATTTTGAAGTCTATTGAGAACGACAGGTAATAAGTTGAACCATCAACGCAGTGGACGTTGTTAAAAAGTAAAAATGAAAGTGTCATTAAAACTGTTACGCAATTACGGTTCAGGGCTTACTGTTTTTGTACTTACTAAGGCTCGTTTTCTTTCTTACGTATAACTGTCAGTTAATATGCCACGTCTCGCAGCTATCGGTGTTTCTACAGTATGAGACGTTGTATGAATTTGAAAAAAAAATACCGCTTCTGTGACATCAGTGTTTTACACAAACAAAACGGTGTATCTTTTAAACTAAATGATCTATCGCGATGAAACAAACTCCATAATGATTAGAAGTAAATAGGCATAAGCACTAAAAAAAATAAAAAGATTTTTTAAAATATTTTTTCCGTCGATAAAATTTTAAGCGTAGATTCCCTCATTTTGATATGTGCACATTATAAAGAATTACACTGTATAAACAAAGTTAACCATATATATCCTATCCGCGTCACCTACCTGTCACTGTGACACACATGGAAAAATCAAAGATTGATTTTCTGTAACGTTTTGTTACAGAAAATCTGAATGAATCCGGATTGTAATTTTCGGGTTTTTATTTCTAATGAGTTGTTAATCTTTACTGCAATACATATTTAGCTTTCGTGTCAGCATACAAAGAATAATGGGATTCCATGAAGTAATATTGTGATTTAAATTTTTTAGAGCAGCCAACTGCTGTTTCACAGTACAAACATCCTAATATTGTGTGCTGTTGATTTAGCTATAGGCGGTATGTCTAGCAGGCTGTTAATATGATCTCAAGTTTTTTTATAGTCATTGTCATAGTGATCCTGTAATAAGACCCAGGTGGCCTACCATGACGTCTTAAAGCAGGACTGTTTTAATCTTATTCCAGAGTGAGAAAGAGATGGCGCTAGACGTCCTCTATAGCTCCGTCACTTTCCCACACTGGAGTGACATTAAAACAATCCTGCTTTAAGACGTCATGGTAACCCCCCCTGGCCTCGCTATAGCTTTCTGCTACTAAAGGTAAATTTTTGACGAGGTCGAGACAAACAGACAGAGATAGCATTAGCACCTACCGAAACCGAACAGTTAGTTATTGAAAATGACCGTAAGTAAAGATGGCGAAAGCTCACTATCACAAGCTTACAGTGTGGCAGGACGTATCGGATGGCTTGAGTTATTTGCTATAGGTTGCGATGAGCAGGTGTCCGTCCGGTGATGCAACTACGCAGTATCGCATCGCAATTTATATATGAACGAACGAACGTCGCAACGACGACGACGGCAGTCTGTGAGAAATCGATATTGTTTCCCTTTTAATTCGTTCGTTTTAAGCCTGGGTTTGATGGCATAGATATAACTTGTATGCTATTGGCCTAACTCTGTTTCTAAATCATTTGGATCAAATGAATCCAGGTGGTTTTGTTGAAATTATTAATGAAAATATAGAGGCTTCAATAAATTACCCGATTTTCTATATCATTAATATCTTCACAGGCACAAGTAAAGTCTTATTATTTAGTTTTACATCAATTGGACAATGCTACGTGTAAGTCGCGGAGTTTCTAATTAAAAGCCCATTCCTGGTTTAAAAGGTGATTCCAAACGTAAAGAAACGCACTGATATTAATTAAAATAAACATATTTTATAACGATTAGTTTTTCGTGACAGAGGTAAACAAAACACTAATAATGGGTTGAAGATTATAAAAACACATTTCTTTATAGGAAAAGATAGAAAAAGTCGCTAAAACCCTAGGTCGATAAGTTATAGGACTTATAGGATTAGGGACTAAAGCGAAGGCTTATCTAATCCAATGCCTGCCTGCCTGCCTGCCTGCCTGCCTGCCTGCCTGCCTGCCTGCCTGCCTGCCTGCCTGCCTGTCGTCTTCAAAGTTGCGCCATGCTCCACCATATCACCCGTCTACGCTCCTCCAAGCACGTTGCTTCATAAATTGATTGTAAGCCCTCTTCCGGTCCCACAGTGTACTAGACCAGGTGTACCCAAACTTTTTTACTTCGCGGCGCACTTACAGCTAGGTTTAATATTTTACCTCGGCGCAATAGCTAGTCGAAAAAGCAGAGTTTTGAGTTGACACACAAGAATACATTTGAAAATCCGACTTCACATAAGTTTGATTTCATTTTGAACCAATATCCAAAACTCCACCATATCAGAACACAAGGTTCACTTGTTTTAAGGCTGCTGTCGCAATAGTTCGATGAGACAATCTTCTTACGAAGTGAATTCTAGTGGATCTTGTGCATGGAAAGAATTTTGGATCACGAAAAATTGTCGACATCGTTTTTGCCAAAGTATTTTAAAAAACATTAAGTGAGCTTCGTAAGGATTTCCGTGAAAATGGACATTAACTCTTGTGAGTCAACAAGCTCATTAGACTTTTATCGAATGGAGAATAGTAAACAGAAGCCTCACGGGCGGCGGCGGCGCCCTTCTACACTCTACGGCGCGGCGCACCAAGGCACCCGCAGCGCCGCCGGCCGGGCCGCGCCGCGGCGCACGGTTTGGGAACCCCTGTACTAGACGATTTGTTATCAAGAATTTATTTCACAATGCAGATTTAAAATGTTTTATTCTCTCGCTCTATGGATACAGGAAAATTCTAGACGTAATGTGTACTCATTTAGTTTAGTAAACCTTTTTTGTATACTTGCATCAATGTCTAGGTAATTAAGACCAGCCAATCCTAACAGATTATTGTTTGGGTGAAATAATATTCACATCTACATAAACATGGCTGCAACTGTCGGTGTACCGACTACCGTAGTTTGTGATTGTGAAGCAACTTCCAAACTGAGCTCCTAAGTCTTTCCGGACTTCGAAGCTACGATTGTGTACAGAAAAGTATGTGCTATGAGAAAAGTATGTCTTAGTTTACGGGAGTATCTGTCTGTCTAACTTTAACATAGCTAAGATCATAGGCGGAAAGTGTATTTAATATTGTTCAGCATTGGTCCTAAGCATAACTCCTAGTGTACGAAAGTTGTTTATTTTTGATGTGGAAATATCTTTTATGACATGACGTTTGCAACTAGGGTTGCCACCCGTACTCTAAAATAGAGTATTGTCCTCTTTTTCATGTAGGCGTACTTTATAATCTACGACACCAATAAAGTACGCTAAAATACCCTATTTATGTAAAACTGATTGTTACTGGTTATGAGTACATAATTATGAGAATAAATAAACTCGTTTTTTTTTTTATTGCACAGAGGCTGAAAAAATATCTTCAAGAAAGACAAATATTTGTTAAATGTCGCAAAGAGCAACAAAAAATACGTTTTTAAGGACAAATAATGAAAAATAATAATGAATAAGTACTCTTTTTTTTGCTGTGTACTTTATTTTTGTTCTATATACAAAAATGAAAAAATACTTTATTCGTCATAAAAAAAGGTGGCAACTTCATTTGCAAAGGCAGCACCGTTGCAAATAAAAAATAAGATAAACAATAAGTTTGGGTTAGTCGGAATTCTGCATGTAATATGTAAAGTTAAAGGCTTCTCTTAATTTTCTGGTGGCTAAATAAAAACAGCCGCTCGGGTCGATCTTTAGGTTAAGCCCTGCTTGCCTAGGTTGGTCTGTGGATGGGTGACCACCCATTACATACCGAGTTTCCTCCGTGCCTTGGAAAGCATGTTAAGCCGTTGGTCCCGGCTGTAATTATTGTAAATCTTTGACAGTCGTTTCAGGTAGTCAGTGGCAATTTACCACCAGTCTTACCAAGGGGTATCGTATTACCCAGTAATAACTAGGTTGTGGAGGTCAGATAGGCAGTCGCTCCATGTAAAATACTGGTATTCAGCTGCATCCGGTTAGACTGGAAGCCGACCCCCACATAGTTAGGAAAAGGCTAAGCAGATGAAAGGCTTCTCTTAATTTTGTCCCAAATCAATGTTCTATTTTGGTCCTTTCTTTATTTAGCTTAGCGCCTGGGACAAAATTTGGACGTATTCGGCGCTATTGGGAAACCTTCGCCTCTAGAGGTTATCGCTTCACCGTTTGTTGTTGTTTGTCGTTCAGAAACGTGAAACATTTCTATATCATTTGTTTGCATTTAGCACGCCAACTTCGTCGGGCTGGAATAATTGGACCGGAGCAAGTATTTTTGCTTTTGTTCGACTTTGTGCATCCTCGACAGTTAGTTTGTCGTATCCTATATCAACTTTCACATCTTGTCGGCGTCCGCTTTCCGACTTAGCGAGATAGTCACATATTATGGTAGCTTCGTTTTGTTTGCTGCGTAGGTAAATACTACATAGAGAGATGAATCGGTTCCCTTCAAAATGGTTGAGTTGAATGGTGCTGATCCATGCGTCATGTTCGTGAACGGGCGCTGTCAGTTGTGACTGGTCATCTCTTAGTTTTGCCATGGCTTATTTGAATGTTTTTTTTTTTTTTTTTTAATTGTATTTTTTTGTTTTGTTTTTACTGTGGACACTTTTAACGTGCACGTCTTGCTACATTGTTCTCACATAATCTACCATCTCAACATGAATGATGTAACCAAGATTTTGTAACAATATTTAGATTTAAAAGAGTGTCCATGGAGTTTCTTGCCCGTTCCTCTCCATAGAGATCTACGCTAGGGAATTGGCAACTACAGTACTTTCACAGTTTTTATATCTTGTGACTGGGACTGTAGCTACATTTAATTTTTATCTTTGTTTTGACAATTCAAAAGTGCCTCTAACTGGCCTACTTGAAATAAATGCTTTGATTTTGATTTTGAATCGAAGGGAATTGACACGTGTAAGTTGGGTGACTAACCTCTTTGTATTCACTTAGCGTACTTGACCCTACGTAACTAAGGTTACCGACGTAGCCCGAACAATTGCCAAACTTAAGTGGCATTGGGCAGGGCACATTGCTCGCAGAACGGCTGGCCGATGGGGCCGAAAAGTTCTGTAGTGACGACCGCGAACCGGAACACGTTGCGTTGGAAGACCTTCCACTAGGTGGACCGATGACCTGGTGAGGGTTGTGGGAATCCGCTGGATGAGAGTCGTACGGGATCGGTCAATGTGGCGACACTTGCTGGACATAGGCCTCCCGCCTATGTCCAGCAGTGGATGTCTTTCGGCTGAAATGACGATGATAATGACTTGACCCTAAGCATCCTCAACTCGTTCTTCTACGGAAAATCAAGTCCTTTCCAATCTAAAGCTGCTAATGAAATATATACCATATTGTTAAGAGTAGCGTAACATCATATTGACCTACTTACTCGTTACAGGTATAACAACTACTCCTGAACTCCGCAGATTATTGATTTTACTTCGAACGCTGATATTTGTTGATTGATATACCTACTACCTTCATAGTTTATTTGCCGTATTTCCAGTGCAATATTGATCTTGGTGCTCGGAATGGCGCGAGGACGAGTATTCCAACGTTCCACGTAGAATATAAAATCTTTCAGGCAGCTTCCGTGCGCTTGATTCTTAGAAAACAGCAACGTAAATAATTACAGTGAACACCCAGCTTTTGCCCGTGGTTTCGCTCGCGCCGAGTTCGGGATTATCCTATGGGATCGTTATACCGGGATAACAATGTATCCCGTATGTTAATCCAGGTTATTAAGTATCTTTCACCCAAACTCGTTTATTTAACCTTTTTTGCGTGAAAGAAGGAACTTTTATTCTATTTTTTTGTGTTTGTCTAAGGGCCAAGTTCACCAACAGTAAAATAACCGACTGTTTCGTAATCGGCCCGCCAAACGTAAACAGTTGTTTAAACATGACGTGGGAATTTTGGTGTTCACCACAACTTATTATAGCTCGGTTAAGTAAACGAGCGTTTTAGGAATGAAAGACCGAATGATTATAATACAGTCAAATAAGGTAGGTAACTTAACACGTAAAAACCGTACAAATGCGAAATATCTTAAAATGGTTGCATTATACCCATAGATAATACACTATATAATAAAGCCTCCTCTACACGTCTGCAGATGCATCTGCAGACACAAAGCTCAGGGGTGGGATAGAATTCCAGTATAAGGCTGCGGTTCCACTGAGGCGGAGCGATGCTGCGTAGCGGAGAAACGGAGAAATATGAACCAATAGGATTGCATACTGGAGCGGAGCTGAGATTTTATGCGATCCTATTGGTTAATATTTCGCCGTTTCTCCGCTCCGCAGCCTCGCTCCGCCTCAGTGAAACCGCAGCCTAATTATGGTCTCATTCACCAGATAGAGGATTAGAGCTAATTAAATCAGGAAATTGAAATGGATTATCAGATTGTTTTATTTTTGAACTAGCTTCTGCTAGCGGTTTCGCCCGCGTGACGTTTAAAGTAATTGTTTAAATAATTGTCCCATGGGATCTTACTACCGGGATAAAAAGTATCCTATGTTTTAATCTAGTTTATAAACTATCTGTGTTCAGTAGTTTTTGCGTGAAAGAGTAAAAAACATCCATACATCCAATACTCACAAACTTTGGCATTTATAATATTAGTAAGATGATTGTAAGGCATCGTTTTAACACCCAAGTATAAAAAAAGATAAAAGGAAAAGCATAAAGGTTGGTTGAAGACTTTGTTGGTTGGCAGTACTTTGTTATCCATGTCGAATTTTATACTTGACATAATCACTTACGGATTGACTGAGTGGTAGACCAAAATTACTATCATGTTTACCATGCATAAACTCACACCTTTTTCCCGTGGGAGTAGGCAAAAACCATAGAACACCATCTGCCACGATCCTCACATACTTCTTTTGCTTCTTCCACGTTCATACATCTGCCCTCGTAGCATGACCACATTCACATCTTTTTGTCGATTCAGTGACAGACGAACCAAAGATTTGTTGATTCTTTCTTCGAAGAAACCCGTATCTACGGTGGTCTTGCTACGCGGGCCGGTCATACACGCACGCCGAGGTTGCGATTACTACGCACCTGAAGTTTCTGAAAAGCCTTACCAATATGATCAGTGTATGTCCTTCCAGGGCGTCCCTCCCGGGGCGTTGCCAGTTGCTACTCACATCTGACTTTTAAATAACTTTTATTAGTCGAGTTTCACTCATCCTCTCCACATGACCAAACCATCAGAATCAGAATCAGATCTTTATTTGCTTATCATGTAGGTACCTACAGGTATAAGATGTTGTACATAAATTAATGAGATCGGCTACAGTCTACCTTACGGCATGCAAATTATTACATAATTAAATTAAAATATTAATACAAACAAAACAATGTCAACAACACAAAACAGAAATTAAAGTCAAGTAAATTAATAATATTATAGTCAGGTACATGGTCAAATTTGCTATTAAAAACAGTCATAATCTGGATAAATTCATGTCATTTAAAAAGTCTTTCACAGAGTAGTAACATTTGTCTATAAATAGTGCAGTTACCTTAGATTTAAAAACGTATATAGAACAGCCCTTAAAACCATGAGGTATTTTATTATAAATGACAGGACCCATTGTCATAATACTAATTACCCGACTGTAGCAAGCTCTTGTATTGGGATCTCAAGGGGCCATTGCGTGTTCTTATATTGGCTAGTGACGGAAATAAGTTTAAATTGATAACACCATTTAAGCATACTCTCTTAAATTTCGTCACTACATCTTTGAAACCACAACGTTCTCGTATAATCCTATTCCTCAATGTATCAATTTAGAGTTACACCACACAAATGTTTCGCAGGGAACGCATTTCCACAGCATTAATTCTACTTATCCTAACATGTTTATTTTTATTGTTAATTTTTATCTTTGTTTAGTCTTTCATGTTTACACTGTCTACATTTCAATTGCATAAAAATGACAAGTGGAAGTGCGGAGTCTCCTAATACAAGCAATTCCTTGCTTAAAAGGTGATCTCCAATAATATGTATCGAAATGCCTATTGTAATTGAAATAAAGGTTTTTTTTTTTTTTTTTTTGTTTACCAAGCATTGATTAATGCGTTGTGTTTAATCAAAACACATTTTATAAGATTAGGTACAAGAGTGGTTTTACTACTTTCATACCAATATCATGCAGAATCTTATAAACGTATTTTCACTTTGGTATTGATCTATGTATACAATCTATGTATCCGCTATGTTGTATAACGAGTATGGCACGCGTATGGCACTCGTGGACTGCAGCTGAAAATCAGCGTCAGGTGGTACACCTTGTGTTGCCATCTGGCATTATGCTGAGCTGAGACCCTTTTGGCATTATTAGTTTTGTTTATTTATTTTGTGAAATTTTGTAATGTTTTTAATGCCAAATAAACACTATTTTCTTTCTTTCTTTTTTCTATAATATTATGTCTGTTTTAAATATCAAAATAACAGCTTTTTACTGAATGCTTAAGAACGGGCCAACGGTTCATAAATAACAAAAAACAGTTATTTTTTCAAATTTTTGTCTGTTTATTCCGGCTAATCTCCGAACCGGGTAGACCAATTTTGACGAAACTTTTACTGGGAGATAGCAGATTTTATAAGATCTAACTTAGGCTATTATTCTTGTTTTAGAAAAATAATTAGGGTTCCGTGCAAAAAAAAAAACCCTTGAAATTGATAACAAAATCCGATTCAAGAAGGGAAGTAAGTACTTAATTTTTTTATAATAATTTCACGCGAACGAAGATAAAGGCAACAGTTGGTAGATTAATATGGCTATCTTGTTTACCAAGATTTAATTAAAACGTTGTGTGTATTTAATACCTGACAGACAGATTGTAATAAACGTCTGACCACGTGGAGTTAAACCAAACATCTGCTCATCCCGCAGGTGTGAGGGTCTCAAGGAAACGTTCCTTTCAAATGTTAGCAGGCGGCGGACGGCGGGTTATCTAGTTGTCACCTTTAAGCTCAATTTACACCGCCGCGGAATGGAATGGAAGCGACTTTTTGCAACGAAATTGGACATAGCATAATATACTTTTCAACACACTTGCTCATAAAATGGCTCTAATTTCACCGCAATTAGGCACATAATGACACCTATAATCAAACTGTGACTTTTTCATTACTATTATTCACAAGTGAGTTATAGGGTTTTTTTTTATTGGTTGAGGTGCTTGTTGCTTTGTTCCTACAAACTTTCTATATAAAAAAATCGTGTTCAATAGTACAAATAAATTAATGTAGGTACCTATTGCTTGCTAATTTCACTGAAATGTAACTTTTGTTTTCTCTGTAATAAAGAAAACTTTTAATTCCCCATTTTGTACGTGGATTCGCTATCCGCGAAAAGCCAAAAAAACAAACCTCATTATTTTAGTCTATGGCCGATCGCCATTGTTAGTTGCGCGCGCATAGGAAAACTGATTAAATGTTCCCGCCATTGCGAAAAACTTTTCATTACTCGTTTTCACTGTTGAAATTATAGTTATTTATGAATAAAAAATGTCTACAAGTACTAGTTATGAAGAAAATTATTTATGTTGTACACCGCCCGATATGAGATGTGAAACGTTATGGAAAGTTTACTACCTGAAAACTCCAAGGACTAAAATATCTATTTTCTACTAAATAAAATGTTTTTTTTTGTATTATTTTCTTCACAAGTGTGTTGAAAAACGCCGTATGACACACGTGTGTATTGATGATTACCGTCCTCGGCTCTCTTAAGACTCTCTCACTCAATCGCGCCTCAGCGGTAATCACCAACATTACACACTTGTACCATAATGTACTGTTATGTCAATTGTATAACATACAAACTACAGACCGACCGTAGCTAGGCGCTATTCTCGAGAATGTTTGGCTTGTGTTTAGTATCATGTATGTTATACAATTGACATAAAGTTTATTATGCTATGTAAAATTTCGTTGAAAAAGTCGCCTCCATTCTATTCCGCGGCGGTGTAAATTGAGCCTTAATGTTTTATCGCCATCCGATCGGATCTGTGCGTTTAATGAGGAGTTTCTGTAATATGACCCACGAGGTGCTGCCACCTCACTTGGGTAAGGTCTAATCAGTGGCGTAGCTAGTTCTAGTGGGGTCCTTTATAAATTTTTATTGGGGCCCTTTGAACCCGAGTGCGGCGAAGCTGGGCGAAGCCCAAAAAAAAGAGAAAATCACATAGGTATTATTTTTGCAAAACTAAGAAAATAGCGTCCTGACTTTCATCGATTTAAGCTGTCATTCATTGAGAATGTGTGAGCGAGCAAAGTGAGCTCGAAAAATTGAAGCTTTCTGTACCGCGATAAGTTACATTTTCGTTTTATCTTTTATCAAGAAGAATATTTGTGATTTTCTTCCTCATCAGGGGCCCTTGTTACTCGGGGGCCCCATATAATTGATACGGCTGATACGATGGTAGCTACGCCCCTGGGTCTAATCATCTGTCAAAATACCTATATGAGCGTCTAAATATTTTTTACAATCATTACTGTTCGCCTGTGTCATCTCACTGATGGGCAAAGGCACTTCCCCATGACTTCCAAATTCTTCGATCCAGGGCCAATGTGGACCACTACACTGGTTGTTGGATTTGTCCAGCTCGTCCCGCCATTTCCTGCGAGGTCTACCGCGTCGCCTTCGGCTGTCTCAGGGCTCCACATCGTGGTTAACATAGGAATATTATTTCATAAAATTCCACAGTATTGTGCAATGTGCAGTGCCTGTGTGACTGTGCAAATATAACAGAAGGGTATAAGTTTCCCTCAATTAAGGTGGAAGCGCCAGGGAAACCCGCGAATTTAAAATTTTCATACGGTTTCCAGGTCAGTGTCAGGTTGTATGATAAATAAAAGTAAGTAAATTAAAATACGATTCGCAATTCTGTGAATGTCACGAATGAACACGTAAATGTAACGTCTAGCATGTTTATAGTATACTAGCGACCCGCCCCGGCTTCGCTCGGGACCAATTTAGAACAAAAAAAGAAGTGCGCTTTATTGCCCTTTATTTTTACTAGTAGGGTAATTGTCTGTCTAAAGACAGTCTTGTCTAAATATAGTGTGAGGTAGCCCTAAGACACCATGTTTTTTCGGTTGCCCTTTGCGTTCGAGCCCGCGTAGCATGGCCGCCGTGGAAACGGGTTTTGTCGACTGACAATCGATAAAATGACAGATTGTCGAAAGACTTCTATCGTCCTAACCATGGCTATGTTTGACATGTGGAAAAGAAAGGTTTCTATTCTTTAGCGACAAAAGTCTACAACGTCGAGCTTGGCGACGATTTTTTGTCTACTTTTGACACTGGTTGTAGGAATCGTTTCTTGTCAACAAATGTCAAAAAGTCTACAACACATCAGACCTAGACAAGATTATTTTTATAAATATAATTTGTGTTTGTAAGCCATTTTGTTTTTAAAAACATGTCGGGGTTCTACCGTCGCCATCTCCTCAGTTTTTATGCCGAGAAAAATGAAAGGAAGGTCAAAGCAAACGCTGTACGAGCTCTAACCGGGGCTTTCGATAGCCCGGAAAACGAGTTCCTTGAAAATTGATGATTATGATGACAATGCCATCTAGGCGATTTCGGCCACAGCGACTGCATTCGATGGCTTTCTAGGGTGATAGTCGAGAGCGAGCCGGCCACCGTAGGCGCGGGCCTGTGGACGGTGGGCTATGGGCTAGCGCGCCGTCCGTCCGTCTCAGGACGACAGGCCGTGTCGACGGCGCAGGAGTGTTCCACGCGCGCCGGACCAAGGACCGATGCCTGCCGGGGTCGCGGGACTGTTCGAAAGTGATACCGTGGCCCCGGAACACAAAGGGTGATGAAGGAACATGGATGGGTTTTAGTCAGTAAAAGTCTGACACTCCCTCCTGCTCCGCCCAGAGCGGGAGAAGTCATGTGATGATTTCCCATCCGAAAAAAAAAAAAAAAATAATTGTCGAGAGCTTCGGTGTGCTGTTCTTTCATGTGCTCTCAAGTGGCTAGCATACATCATTATCAATCATCATATCGGCCCAGAATCACCGACTGCTGGGTATAGGTCTCCCCTTTCTTCCGCCACACTTCCCGGTTTTGTGCGTCCTCCAGGTGTTTCCCGCGACTTTAAACGCGACGTTATAGATGCTATGAGATTACAGGGAAGCAAGAGATCCTGTGATCTCTTTTATGGTGATGAAAATCGTATTACCCAGTGCTAACTAGTTTGTGGAGGTCAGATAGGCAGCCGCTCCATGTCAAATACTGGTATTCAGCTGCATCCGGTTAGACTGGAAGCCGACCCCAACATAGTTGGGAAAAGGCTAGGCAGTTGATGATGAACATAATATCAAGAAACAATCTGAAAAAAATATAGGTAATCAATTCTATTACTTCTAGATCGCAGATGCTGAGTGCAAAATCCTCAATGTCACTAGCTACTTCTCCGTTGCTATGGAAAGACATTCTATGTCTTCGTCTTCGTACAAACTCGAGTCGATGGGTCGCCGCATGCTCGGGCATGTCAAGACATTATTAAGATATGCCAAGTTGTATAGAAAAGAGGATTGTCGAGTCTTGTAGAGTAGTGATAGAATTGCCATGCTACGCGGGCAGGGCCGCGGTACTCTGTTTAGACAGTTCCGCGACCCCGGCAGTTGCGATAACTCCTAAGATATTCATTTAAATTGAATAGTGTTTAGGGTAAATACGTTCTTAAATAGATATTGAAGTTAATCTATTTAGATTTACACCATACACCATAAATAAGCTTCTAAAATAATGCATTACTTTTTACGCAAAAGTTAAAAGATGAATATGGATAAGTGATCAACTGTTACATTGCGACCCCATTTGTTTTGCTGAGAATGATATTTTTAGACGCGCCTAATTTTAATTCTGATATCTTCTAAATTGTTAAATGATAAGTATACTGTAAAGGGCCATATTGATCTATATTAAATGCACAATGTATTTAAGGTACTGAATTGGATAAGGATTATTGCTGTATTGCTTAAAATCGCGTCGTAAATAAGCCATTATTTCTCGTAAAAAGTAAAGGAAAAAAAATGGTTATTGTGGGTTATCCCTAAGAGATAGACATATACCATCGCGGACTTTTTTATAGATCTTTTTAAGGTGTACAATACTGTAGTACATTATTTTGATCTATCTCGTAGGGTTCAGCCAGCGTTAGCAATGTAAGCGCAAAAAAAAAAGTTTATTTACGACATCACATTAGAAACCTCTAAAATTATCTCTATTAGTGTTTCTCTACTATATTATGCATGTTATACAGGGTGTAAAAGACCTCATCACGAAGCCGTCAACCAAGCATTCTGTACATCAAACTAAGTAACTTTACGCAAAAATTATTGCTGGGAAATGACTTTTTTTTTTTGCGGTGATAAATCATGTTTTGTTGTAGAACTCAATGTAACGCACTCAAAACATTGTGCTGATGGATGGATTGAATAGTACGGGGGTCGTCGAGGTGTCTAAAGTAAAAATCTTACATTAAAAACTTGTATTTAAAACAAAACTTGTCAAAAAGTTGGAACTTTGACCCTCAATATCTCCGTAACTAGAAGGTTCCCAGGTATGGTGTAGAACAAAAAAATGATCACAATGACGAGGAGAACAAGTGCCTTTCGGCTTCGTTAAGAGGTGTTTTACACCCTTTATACATATAAACCTCTTGAATCACTCTATCTATTAAAAAACCCGCATCAAAATCCGTTGCGTAGGTAATTTTAAGATCAAAGCATACATAGGGACAGACAGACAGACAGCGAGAAGTGACTTTGTTTTATACTATGGAGCTCTCTGTTAAACTACTTACTGTGCTGCTTAGTCATCCAGGTGAAATAATAAGAAGAGACGGAGACGGGACTACAAATATGAACTACTTACGTACTTTAACAGACTTGGAAAGTCTTGAAACATTCCTCATGTCTACATTTCACGTTCAATGCAATACTGACATGTCAAAAGCTATTCAGAAACTAATATTTCCTATACATAATAAAATAGCAGAAATTCACATTTCTTTCACAAACGCCAATAACATGTTAGACCGTGACACGCGAGTGATATATGTAGTGACAGATCACAGAGAACACTTCAAACTAATATGACTTCAATCACATCGCAAAAAGCACTGAATTAGCGTAAAACGACAACTCGGAATGTAATTTTAGTAACACAGTAAAGTGCCAAAATAAACATGTGTTATTTTTAACGCGTTGCTGAAAGAATAACTAGCTTAAGGGTCAGCGCACGCCAAGAGCAGATTTTTTTGAGACCACTGAAAAATGAATCTTATAACAAATCTATACGTTGCAAAATTGCACGTTCAAACTTGATGCTCGACCAAGCTCGAGCTTGCAAGATGTATGTTTGAGTAGTTACGCGTTTTGCAACGTATGGAGTTGTCATAAGATTCATTTCTCAGTAGTCTCAGAAAATGCTCTGCTCTGCTCTTGGTGTGCGCTAACCCTAACATGGACATGCAGAATACATATTTGTAAAGTGTTACCGGTGACCTAAATTTGTTTTTTTTTTTATTGTGTTGTGTCGCATCGGTTGTAAGTTGCTATTAATAGCTGAATCGCTCATAATATTGATTTTATAGACGAGGGATATGCGTAATTTGCGCGATAGTAATCTGATACAGTCATAATTATTCCCGTATTCCCGGCGGATTTAAAACAGCATTTGTAAGATTTTTAGTTAGTACGAGAGGTTCTGCTGCCTCGTCAAGTAGTCGTAAGTTTACTGCTGGGCTTCAGGTTCTAGATTCGATTCCCAGGTCGGACCGGTAAAGTGATATTGGGTTTTTACATAATATTTTTTTTTTTTTATCTATGGCGTCTCGCAGTTCAGTCAGAGACTGGCTACTGCTTAACCGGGCTAGTCCGTTAATTACTTAGTAGCAGCCGGGATTTTATAGGTATACCTCTGCCTAACTCTTCGGGAATATAGGCGTGAAGTTCTAAGTAATGGTTTTCTAGGATCCGAGGAGCTAAATTAAATATTGTGTTTGGTGTTATACCGCAACTTAAAAAGAAAACTATGGCGTCGTTATGATCGATCGTTTAATCATGACGTTTTACCTAGAGTAGAACATTGTGTACCGGCTTGTTAGAACATCATTATAGTGTATTGTGTGAGCCAACAGCCTTGTAGGAAAATGAAGGGCACGTGTTTCTGAGAAACTACAACGTGTCGAGGATGTGATTTGGGAATATCGCGGCTCCATTTCTCCGATATATTTTATTGAAGTATGTCCTTACTTTATGGGACTAGAATCAATTCTAGTTCGTGTGTGTGTGTGTGTTCGTTCGTGTTTTGACTTCGCGTTTCTTTGGAGAAGTTAGGAACGCAATACAAAGGGGTTCCTAACTTATTTCCTACACTGTTAAAAATTTTCAGGGAATTTTACATAATTTTAGGGCAACTTTCGTTGCCCTAACGTTTCTGTTTTTTTACATAATTATGTAATTTTACAAGGCGTATGTAATTTTACATATCCACCTGGTTTCATTATTATGTAATTTTACATATATGTAATTTTACATAATCAAACAAATTGACGATTATGTAAAATTACATTTATGTAATTTTACATTAGATTAGATTATGTAAAATTACATTTATGTAATTTTACATAATTATACAACCAGAATAAATATGTAAAATCACACTTATGTAATTTTACATAATCTGTAAAATTTCGTGTATGTAATTTTACATATCCGTAAAATTTCACTTGTGTATTTTTACATTTTTTCGGTAATGTTACAGAGTAATTATGTGTTTCATTACAAATTTCGTATGTAAAAATACATAAAGTTTGTGTATTATTAATGATATTTTATGTATATTTACATTTTATTCAATAATATTAACGAATTATTTTGTATTTTGTTACAGATTTCGTCTGTAAAATTACACAAACTTTATGTATTATTCACGTTTTTTTTAAGTATTTTTACTTTTTATTCTGTATTATTACACAATTATTATGTATTTTGTTACAGATTTCGTCTGTAAAATTACACAAACTTTATGTATTATTCACGTTTTTTTAAGTATTTTTACTTTTTATTCGGTATTATTACACAATTATTATGTATTTTGTTACAGATTTCGTCTGTAAAATTACACAAACTATATGTATTAATAATGTTTTTTTAAGTATTTTTAATTTTTATTCGGTAATATTACACAATTATTGTGTGTTTTGTTACAGATTTCTTATGTAAAAATACATTAAGTTTGTGTATTATTAATTATATTTTATGTATATTTACATTGTATTCTGTAATATTACAGAATTATTATGTGTTTTATTACAGATTTCGTATGTGAATTTATTACAAAATGTATGTATTTTTAATGTTTTTTTAAGTATTTTTCCTTTTTATTCGGTAATATTACTGATAAAATTTACGTGTATTTACATAAGAAAACTGTGATTTTAAATATGGGCACGGTAAAATTACTTGTTGTTTGTGTATTATTTACCTGTAAAATTAGGTAATATTACATGTTATTAGGGGATATTTTTCTGTATGATTCAATACAAATTCTGTACATTTACATGCTGTCGGTAATTCTCCGGATTTAGTTATTAGCCATAGCCAGCCGTTAGTTTTTCTTATGTATTTTAATTAATGCAGCCGTATATATCAAGACAAAAAAAACATTTGGGAATAAGTCAATCAGGATAATAAGTTAATAACCGATCTAACGTATATACACTGGCTGCATCTATATTAGTAACAGTCCGCCCAATATTATACTCCTGTAATATTAGGCGCACAGTTATATTATTCAGACGTGACGAGAGATTATACCCAGATCGGTTAGACTGATGATTCCCTATGATTTTCACACAAGTATTTTGATGACGACGACTGCATTTATTAAAATACATTAAAAAAAAAACAACTTGCCAATAGCAAAATCGATTATCGATAGCATGTTAATGTACAAAATTTGTATTGAATTCTATAGAAAATATCGCCTAATAACATGTAAAATGAACTAATCAGTATAGTCATAATACAGAAACAACGAGCAATTTACAGTTTGGAGGTTATCTAATAAAAAAACAAAATTACAAAAATAATACCATTTATTGATTTTCGTACAGGTAAAGGATATCCATAGATAAATAAGTAAATGCTTAGCTTATACCTTCTTTTGAAGTGACTTCTTATACTTATAATCACAAGGATTTACTTTAATTTTATTCATACGGCCCCGTGTCTATAAACTGTCGCGTTCTATTAAAAGAATAAGCCTGGTGTAGCTAGTTTCACTATACCATTAATTTCGTACGGCAATTAGACCTCTGCTTAACACAATATAATATAATTAAAATATCGCTGGACATAACACACAGCGCTATCTAGTGCCACACTAAGCAATTATATATACACGCAATGAAAAAAACTCCTACAGACGGTGCCAATGGGTTAAGCAGAGGTCTAGATAAGTTTTACAAATCTGATGTGTGAGCTGTGTCACCTGCGGGCAACACGAGCCCTGCAGAATAATGTAACCGTCTTGGTTATTACAGTAACATATAAAACGATATAATTAAAAGCTAACAGCAATCCAATACATATACAATTATATACGTAACGAGACCTATGCACAGTAAATAATAGTACATTACGATACAAGTGTACTGTAATAGTTATTAATAACATTTTCGCAAATACATCCATCCATACAATAAATGAGGACATCATTATTCTAAGGGTTTCTTTTAGGAATATGCAGGACAAAACTGTTGTTTTGGCTTCATCAAGTACATACATGTGTGCCAAAGGGCGATTCTGCACATCATTTCCGTTTTTTTGACGTAGATATGCCTTACAGTATATTTGTATATTTATAATTAAGATTCATATGTTTATAATTATGAGTCTTTTAAGTAGCACGTAAATTATATAGTGCCTAATAAAGTATTATTGATGGGTATTCCGAAACCGCTCACAGCCTGCACTACTCGACAAGAAAATAAATTAGGAAAAAAATGGTTTTAGAGTGTACAGTTGTGTGTACTATATCAACTATGAAGTAATTTTTCAAAAAATATATATAGGTATCCCTATAACGGAAACCTATTTCCTATGTGTGTTATCTTTATTACGCGTGTTTTTTTAACAATAGAAATGGCGATGAGCTAGCTGGTCACATGATGAAAGACGCAAAAGGGAAGTGAATCATGAAAGCAACAGATGGGTTATTCCCATCTGTTACCAGTTATCTCCAAGTAACTGGGAATTTTTATTTCCCAGTAGTTACCACTGGTAAAAGATGCGAACTTTTTTTCGCAGCAGTTACCACCAAAATTTTGTTAAGAGTTCAATAGTGATAAAACAGCTTAATTAGTATAGTATAAATATAGTGTGCATTAATAATGTAGTTTAAAAAGTTAATAACTATAGTGTTTCAGTAAAACTGCTTTAAAACTAATCAAAAACATATAACGTTTATCAGTAACTACTCAGAATCATGCATTTTCTTAGTCGTTTTACATTAAATGTATTTTAATAATTGTATTTTTAATTATTTAAGTATACGAGCAAACAAACAAATCATATGTTTTTGATCAGTATTAAAGCAGTTTACTGGAACACTAATTGCCATATGTGTAGTTTCCAAGCAATAACTCCCACTTTGTCGCTTGCCATAAGGACGCTTTGACAGGTTATTCGTATTTATATATTTTTTTAATTTATACGTAGTGGTTTATTTATTTATTAAAACTTTATGCACAGGTAAAAAACCTGTACAAAGGCGGACTTAATGCCTTGTATGTGTAATATTGTGTAATAATGTCTTTGGTAATACCTAAGTCTGTGAGTGATCCGCGCTGTGCTGTATGGAAATGCTTACCGAGAGCGAAGACCGAATAGAGCTATTAGAACTAATAGAATGAACTAGTTCACTGTCCGAAATGAACTAGTACGGAGCGATCTTAAAAATGACCGAGCTGGCACAAAACTAATTCCAAGTTAAGAGGTACTAAAGATATCCATGAACATATAGATACTTTTCTTTTTTTATTTGGAATAAATGAGGAAGTATGATGAGTCTTCAATCTTCCTAATTGAAAACGTGTTTTTCAATAGCTTCTTTAGAATCTGGATAAGTTTCAAGTGCTTATAGACATTTAATTTTAATATTTTTCAAAGAATTTTCATGGACATCTGAATAACCTTCCACCACACTGCGAATAGCATCTTGAGAAAGAAGATTTCGTGTCTCTAACTTCAGTAAAAGTAACAGCAATGGTTTTAAAAATAACAACTCAGTATCGTTATTAAGATCCGTCTTGACTTCTAACTCGTCAGACATATTACAATCTTGAATATCGCTAGTAGTAGGCTGAACGTGATCTAGGCTGTTCGGGTTTAAAAATTCTTGATCTGTCAAATTCGAAACAGAATTAAAATGATTGCGATACACATGACTTTTTAATGATGGTATACTAGTAAAAGTAGACGAACCACATAAAGTTGTTTCAGATGCAAGATTATATGGACAAGTTACCGCTTTTCCAGATTGAATATCACGAGTTCTTGAATGGTATTCAACATTTTTTAACAATATTCTCTGATTACATTCTGTACACTTAGAATAGGTTGAATTAATGTCAACTTGTGGACTATCAGTACTAGTACCAGGCTGATGCAATCTAAAATTGTGATTTCTAAAAGACTCATAATTATTGAAAATACTCTTACACAAAGGATCAACACACGGAAATTTAACATTTTTACAGAACCTGTGACTTTTTTTATGGTTATTGTACGAAATCAGTGAGGAGAAATTCTCGCCACAATAACCGCATGTAAATGACATAATATCTTTTATATAATGTTAAGTTTACTCATTAATGACAATACTTTATTCAGCGTGCGTCCTTTACGGACTTTACTTCCTTCTTTAGGATTTATCTTAAAAACATACCTTTGTATAAATTCTAATGTGTTTTGACACTCCACTGGATATTCCATATTCAAGTTGAAGTAAGCCGCCATCAATAGTTGTAACGACGTAGACAGACTCGCAGTTTCGCTGACAATCGTTTTTTCTACCAGCAAGTAATATATATTTTCATTATCTGTGGGCAAAAAACAAAATAGTTAAAAATTAATTTGGTTAAAGGCAATTTAGGCTCCCAAATTGTATAATAACGTACTTACTTTAAAAACCGGGATCTCAAAAACTGATCATTAGACTAGATAAATAAAATAATAAAATATTACCGGTAATGGTTATACATGCATGTCAGTCTTAATTTAAATGTATCGTATTATGTTAAGTGGATTATTAGTGAATAAGGGTACAAGTCTCAGGCAGCGCAGTTTAAAAAGGGTGTAAGTTCCAGTAACACTTATGCCCTTTTACAACTAAGCTGCGCGAGACTTGTACCCTGTTTCACTAGGGCCACAAGTTTATTCAATACATTTACGTTTCAACACTGTATGTTACATATAAATAATATTATGATTAATTATAAATTATACGAAATTTACAGTGTTATGCTTCGCAGGTAAGGCATTTTATCATTGTAATAAAAATTAAGTCTCACCTAAAAATACAATGTTAGGCAGCTACTTTGGACAGCTCTGTTGCAACCTGAACCCTAGTTAATGGTTCCTGAAAAAATTAATAAGATTAGTAAATTGTATTAGTATTTAGCATGGAACCACATCTGGAAGAAAATTATGAATGAAAAAAATAAAATATATATATAATTATGTATTTATAGATACCTCATGTGTTTGGAATATGTGTTTTATATCTTCATTGAAATAAGTTGCAACCATCTGTAGGTTGTGATTTAAGTTATTGTCATTAACAGTGTACTTCATTTTTTTCTTCGCGATCATAGCTTTCAATCGCTCGTTCAATGCCGTCGTTTTGTTTTGAAAGGCGTCCATGCACTGGCCAGAATTCAAGGCACAAAGACGATCAAAATGCGAAATCATATATTTCTCCTCTAACAATACTGGCCACTCGTCAAGAATATGTGTTATGGTAGGTGCCGAGTTCAGAAATATCCTTTGCTGTGCATAGGTCTCGTTCATGTATAATTCAACTTGTGGTTCATCTCTTTCCTTTATGGAAGAAACCGATTTAAGGCAGCCCTTCTTAGAATCTAAAGTTTCAAGATCCACATTACCGGGATCACTGGGTTGCCATTCCTTACAGCCTGCACTCAAATTTCTGATGACTCTAGATTTCTTTCTTGATCCTAAGGTATCGTCACGTATCCCTCTTTTTTTATTCGGCCATTGGAGATAATGAACTCTTTCTTCAATTTTTTTAAAAATTTTGTGGTAGCCTGTTCCAATAAGTTCTTTTGTATCAGCATCTCTATCATATAGTTGTGGATATTTGTCACACAAATCCCGTGCAACCACTCTGTAAGCTGATCTTGATGCTACTTTTGATTCTTGGAAGAGTTCATCTGTTACAGTTCTTACGATAGTGTTGACATCGGTATTAGAAATCGGTTCACAATCATGTAATTTTGTCAAAAGCGTCGATGGAAGTTTGTCATAGGGAATGTCAAACGCAAAGCTATTTATGCTTGTGTCGCTGTTATTGCTAACTGTACTTGTCGTTGGTGAATTAGGAGCCGTGATTGTAGAAGCTGTTGCTGTGTGACTTTGATTATCGTTTTGATCAGGTTCCCAACTATCCCCTATAAGTATAACCTCATTTTGGAGTTCTTTGAGAGATTCATTGTCTTCTATTTCTGTGCCATCCATCAAAAAAATCTTAGATCCGTATATATTCCTTTCATTTGCTGTAACATGAACAAAAAATATACAGCAATAACTTTAATGAGAACCTAAGGATGGTTCCAACATATTTCAATGATTATTACAATTAATTATAATAATTTAGCATAACTGTGTTGTCTAAAAATTAAAGAAACTTTTTATAAAAAAAAACGCCCTACGCGCCTAAAATATTACTTGATCAAATCATTTATGTATTCCCCCCCCCACAACCATCAACTACTCATTGAGAGCCACTTTATCAGATTTTGAACAAACTAGAGACCCTTTACCAGCTGGTGTAGTGAAAAGTAATTACCCGGATGGTTATTAATTTCAAAATCATCTTATTCAATATCGAAATCGGAATATTCAAAACTACTTATTGTCTGACTTATTGTCGGTTATCAATAAGGTGCTACTGTCATAAAGATTCGATTAGAATTCAACCTTATCATTAACCAACAATGCCAAACCTTTGTCTGAAAACATCAAAAGTAACTTTAAATATAATATGTTACGAAAGCATTAATTAGTGTAATTTTAGGTTTATTGTTTATTTTATGTTTATTGTTTTACTTTTTAATTTTTGACTGTAAAACATATGTAAGTTAATTTTGTATAAGGTTTGGTTGTATCGTTTTAGTTATCAGTAATTTTGTATTAATGTACCTATTGTGTAATTGTTAGTAATGTAAGGTTATTTTAAATAGTTAATAATTATTACAAGTAGTCTTAGCTATCGCATTAGGTTTGTAACCTGTAATGATAGTATAAGAGTTTTAAATAAATAAATAAATCACAAATTAACATATGTGGTATTTTCTATAAAAAGGGACCTTATTTTCGATGGCGCTTACTCTATTATTAACGATGCTCCGATATAAATACAATGCTGCGCGACGCTGTGCGGCGAAAGCGCCTTCGACAATAAGGTCCCTTTTCATAGAAAATGCCCCATATAACAAACTTACTACATTTTGTGGCAGTTCACTAACTACAACTACAATCCAGTTGCGGCATCGTTGTCTCCTGAGGCAGCTCATCCAATTTTGCACGGTCTACTACTCCAGTTCCAAAGCAAGCTTACTACAGAAACTAAAAGCACATTATATTTCATGTCACCTCTATTGCTAAATACATACAATTAAAGATGGCAACGCAGACATTTTTATCTGCACAACAGTAATAAGTTTCTGACAATTTTTTTTCAAGAAATAAACAATTAAAACCAGTGAGATAACTCAGTAGTCAAATTGCTAGTCACCGGCATTAATATGTAGTGATCGGTAACAAAGTTTTAATTTCATTGCTGGATGGTATAGTTAAAGTAAAGGAAAGTAACAATTTTGAAGGAGACAGTCGGGTTCATATAAAGGTTATTAACCATTATCAATCATTTTAGCTGAATTTTACTTCACAGATTCGTTTAACTCTGTTAAGTCCCCGGCAAGCTCGGCCGAATTTCACCTTCACATACAAACGTAGTTACATTCTCATTTTGAAACTATGGGTTGGATTGTAATGAAACTTTGCACATACAATGACTTGAGGTATATATAGGTCTGTAATTAGTTTATATACCTCCAGGTAATAGAACAAACGAAATAGAGCAAAAACATATTTTGTATTAAAAACTTAAATTTGCTGTATTTTTTTTTAACTATGGAATTTGAAGTTACATAAACTAATTACAGACATAGATATACCTTATCCTATTGTAAGTACAAAGTTTCAGTGCAAACTAGCAACTCGTTTTAAAATGAGAGTGTAACTAAGTACATATGTATGGAGAACTAAGCTTACCGGGGACCCTTAAAGCAATCTGTGTGGTAAAATTCAGCTAAAGCTATTGATAATGGTTAATAACCTTTATAAAAACGTTGCCATGAAATTTAAACATTGTTACCGATCACTAATATTATATTTAACAAATTTCTGTACTTAGTAATTGTGACTTTTCAAGTTAGCGCTATGTGGTACAATGTAATCAAATGTCTGCTTAATACTTTCATTCACAATATGTATATCAAGTTTGTATGTATTTAAATAGATGTTTACCTGCACGAATACATCTGTATCCAATTATAGTCTACTCTACAATCTTTATACACTAAAAAGATTTCATTACGAAAAGTTAAACTAATTTAGATTTACCTGTCTGTATTACATTTTCCACAGTTAATTCCAATATTGGCACAGCTTTCTTTACTGTTTGGTCTGCCGACCAAATTTTCACGACGGGCATGTTTTACTGTGAAAGAATAATATAGTTTAGCTAATGACTAATTATTTGCGTAGCAGTTTTAATAAGAAAATGTATCATCGCTTTTTGCTATGCGTAAGGCACGCCTGTCGTGTCATGAAACAATTGTTCGCCCGCCACAGCCAAGTTTTTGAAAATGGAACGTTACACACAACGAATCGGTTAAGTTATTAACCTTCAAAATCAATTTACGGCTTGGACTGTTTTAAATTTAGATGTACCTATCTAGTACGCAGGTAAGTACTTACGTTTATTGAATGGCAAACAAAACAACTTCAACAAGATCATTCGTCCACCCTGGACGTGAATCAACTGCAAGCTGCTTCCACCATCCACAAGTTCTTTCTAAAACAATCATATTACGTAACACGTAACGCTAGGTATAAGGTCTAATGCAGATTTCACTAGATTTTTGATGCAAGAAACTAAAGTATATCTAATACTTACCATAAATTAGTACTACGGTGTGGTGTGAGCACATCAGCACAAACAATGCACATGCAGGTTAAAACTTGTTCAAGGTTGTTGTTTATGCATTGCTTTGTGTTCTATTCTATAAATGTATGTACCTCCCAAAGGTGGTGTGGTGGGTAACTCCCAAAGGTGCGGTTCTGAACGCGTTATTCTTCTTCACAAATTCAAAATCCTTACCGGCCGGCACCGCGGTACCAAAAGAATGATTCCGGCAGTGTTGCCAGATGCCTTGAACCATTTATCTGTAGTAGAAACTGCTAAAATCTGTGTTAAATCTGTATGTTATTTAACTTAAAAATCTATAAAAAATCTGTTTATTCAAATAAACCAAAATAGAATATTAATCATCATCATCATCGCTTCTTTTGAAAAACAAGCGATAAATACTAACGTGATATATAAATATTATAATATTTTTGTTAAAAAATTCTGTATAAAATCTGTATCCAGTGCTAATCTCTAGCACACATATCGAAAATCTGTTTAAATACGGAGAAATCTGTATATATGGCAACACTGGATTCCGGGAATGCGCTGCCCCGCCGCGGAGCTCGGGTTCGCAACTTCGCACTCGCTCACTTAGCAATGTGACGAGTTGGATTTTTTTACTCGAGTTAATACGGCTACTGACTCGAGTCGCAACTCGAGTTGACTCGACTCGGTGTCTCCTGTACGGAGAGAGACCCCGACCGATTCGGGGAGCTCGATTCAGCCAGCTTGACTCGAGGCGCATAAGTATTAAAATGACGTTGAATTGAACTAAAACTAATTTAGGCTATTGCTATCTTTTTCTCTAAAACGAGAAAGAGACGAACGTAATTTAGAGCTGTCAAATTTAGTTGGAAGTGTTTGAACTAATATTTCTATGCAAATGAAGGGTGCACGTAAAAACATGTCGACTAAAAACACGGTGAAGCGCAATGCACGTTGCGGGACTGTTCGAAAGAGATACCGCGGCCCCGGAACACAAAGGGCGATGAAGGAACATGGATGGGTTTTAGTCAGTAAAAGTCTGACACTCCCTCCTGCTCCGCCCAGAGCGGGAGAAGTCATTTGATGATTTCCCATCCGAAAAAAAAAAAAAAAAAAAAAAAAAAAAAAAAGCGCAAGGCATAAACTAGTTTGACATCTCTAACTTAGTTCATAGCTATTGCCGTCCTTTTCACGCACTGCCTTTTAGTAAAAGATAGCAATAGCCTAAATTAAGTTTAGTTTGTGCACAACAGAATCGACACCAATAACAAGGCAACAAGGTCAGTTCGCGCGCGGGTCGCCAACGGTCAACTAATAAAACAACAAGATGTTCAAAAATTCAAAATAAACTTTCACCGCGCTTCATTTATGCAATTCCGTTTCCAATCCTGGCCGAGCGAGCCCGAGCCCGACTCAGACCGAGTTCTATTTGCATGCATTGCATCTCACTTAACTCGATGCGAGTTGAATGAGATGCAATACATGATGCAACAGAGAGTCCGAAGGGTGCGCGCGGGGGTGTGACATGTCAACTCGTGAGGCCCTGCGCAGTCGCGCACGCCGTGCGGTGTGCGTTCGATCAACCGAGTTGACTCGAGTTGGTAAAAACCGATCCCGAGTTGACTCGTTTAAGACTCGAGTTACTCGAGTCAAATAACTCGACTTGCCCATCACTACGCTCACTCGCTCACTTGGTGCGTCGTGCGTGTCACTCATCATGTCGTCATAATAATTTACCTACGTACCGTTTTTATCGTTTGGTTTGGTTGGTAGAAAGGCACGCGAAGCAAAAGGCCTTATTACTATCTCCTTAGAGTTCAAAATTGTTTCTTCCAAGAGAGGGATGCGTTGATGATTTGACGATCATAATACGGTGCGCTCTTATTTCTATCGAATTAGAGTATATATGGATTGACTGGCACGCATAAAATATGATTTTTGTGTTATTTTAGTCGCTTATAGATTGACCACGCTTTTAAATTATCCTTTCTAATACCTATATTAGATATTCTTCTCCCAACTTCAACATTGTTTTAGTTGTATTTATTTTTATTCTGGGGCAGGAAGTAAAAAGGGAATTAATAAAACATTCAGTAAAAACAAAAGTAAGTAGGTAATAAGTAATATTTTATACTGAAAACAAGATAGGTAGGTACCTAGTTTATTAAACTTTATAGCTATGATTGCGTTGTTGCACTAGATTCATTAAAAGTAATATCGGTCAGTATGGTGAGTGTTGGGTTGGGCAATGGTTGGACACTCAAGAATCAGGGGTGGGGTGCCAACTTAAGAGTTTTTCCACTAAATTTAGTGGAAAAAAAGCAGCGTAGGGTTTTTTAGTAGCAAAATATTTTTAGGGATTTTTCTATTATTATAGGTAAGTACCTACCATGTTTGTGTTACATGGAAAAAGTGTTCACGATGTGAGAAGTCACATTATTACTGGAAATGAAACGTTCTCTATACCTTAATGTTCATAGGTATATATCCTAGCGATGCGCGATGGCGAGAGGTTTTATTCGATTGTTCGAACATCTCGATGGTTCTCGATTGTTTCGACTTGGGCCCGAGTCCGACTCGGTCTGTTATTGCGACTGGCGCATGGCGCGTTCATTCGAGTTGTTCCTCGATGGTTTAGAGTTTCACGAGTTCTTCTTGACTTGCGTTGTGATTGCGAATTCATACTACTTATTTCTTTCAACAAGAGCAATCGAAAATTATCAATACCGCGACGGGAATAAAATGTACCTACTTAAGTAGGTTAACTTACGTACGAATACTTTAGATAGCTCGAGTCTGGCACGCTCTCGCCTGTAACTAAGATGCACCTCGGCTCGATGCATGCAATCGACTGACCCCGGTAATCGAAAAGTGACTGATTCGAAAACTAGCGGTCGATTCCGTTGACTCGAAACAATCGAAAAACATCTCGATTGTTTTGTAGAACGGCGAGTCGATAGTTGACTCGATGGTTTACTTTAACGACTCGCGATTCTTTCGATTGTTAAAACATCATGGAATTGCCCATCGCTAATATATCCCACTCGTGTTGCTTCAAATATCAAATGATCTTTATTTTGCATAAAATATCTTGAACTTGCAAGTGCGACTGAGAAGGAAATACACGGCTGAACGATTCGTTCCGATTTACGCTAAACTGTGTTTTGTAACGTGGTTGTATGATCTTTCGTCGCTATAAAGGCGGTTTAGACCTTACTTTTGGTTGAGCCCCCTTGTCGGGTCGGGCGGTGTTAGGCCGGTCAGATACTTAAGTACCTACGGATTTTTTACCCGGTTTCGTTACGGAATGATCTTTGTGAACGGGACGTCGCTATACACATTATAGAGCTGTCTCGTATGCACATGTCATTTCGTACGGAAAACAGATAAAAAGTCTAATACTAATAAAAAGCCTAATAAGAAAAAGGAAGAACGGCGGAGCAGGGAGAGGCAGGAGGCACGGTACTTCTATATGTGTCGCGGTCGTGGCGAATGATGATTTTATTATTGTCGGTCAAGCAGATCTTGTCAGTAGAAAAAGGCGGCAAATTTAAAAAATGTAGGTGCGAAGGTTTTTGAGATTTTTATGTAAAATACCCGTTTTAGTAGATAAAAACACATAAAAAAATGTATTTGTCCCAAACATTCCATGTAATTTTACATATTTTATGTAAACTTCTATCTCTTAGTGATTATTACATATTTATTATGTAAAAAGACACATTTTAACAGAAAAAGTACAGAAAATTTGTAAAATTTAAGAAATGTTTGGAAATTTCATATTAATGTTTGTATTTTTACTGACATTTTTCGGAATAATGCATTAGACGTAAGTAAATTTACATAAAAACGTATTTTTAAAAAACATTGGTAAAATTACGAGATTTTAATGTAAAATTCCCGTTTTAATTATTAAAAACACATAAAATAAAGTATTTGTCCCATACATTCGATGTAATTTTACAGATTTTATGTAAACTTCCATCACTTAGTGATTATTAGAAATTTTTAAAATGTAAAAAGACCATTTAAAGAGTATATTCTACAGAATACATGTAAAATTAAAGAAATGTTGTGAAATTTCATAACGTTTTTTTGTAATTTTACTGACATTCTTTGGAATATTACATAAGACGTGAATAACTTTACATAAAAATGTAATTTTCACAAAATTAGGTAAAATTTTGAGATTTTTATGTAAAATACAAGTTTTAATTGATAAAAACAAATAAAAAAATGTATTTGTCCCAAACATTCCATGTAATTTTACATATTTTATGTAAACTTCGATCTCTTACTGATTATTACATATTTATTATGTAAAAAGACACATTTAAACAGAAAAATTACAGAAAAAATGTAAAATTTAAGAAATGTTTGGAAATTTCATATTATTGTTTGTATTTTTACTGACTTTTTCGGAATATTACATTAGACGTAAGTAATTTTAAATAAAAATGTATTTTTCAAAAACATTGGTAAATTTACAAGATTTTAATGTAAAAATCCCGTTTTAATAGTTAAAAACACATAAAAAAAGTATTTGTCCCAAACATTCCATGTAATTTTACAGATTTTATGTAAACTTCCATCTCTTAGTGATTACTAAATATTTATTATGTAAAAAGACCATTTAAACAGTAAATTCAACAGAATATACGTAAAATTAAAGAAATGTTTGGAAATTTCATATTTTTGTTTGTATTTTTACCGACTTTTTCGGAATATTACATTAGACGTAAGTAAATTTACATAAAAATGTATTTTTCAAAAACATTGGTAAAATTACGAGATTTTAATGTAAAATTCCCGTTTTAATAGTTAAAAACACATAAACAAAGTATTTGTCCCAAACATTCCATGTAATTTTACAGGTTTTATGTAAACTTACATCTCTTAGTGATTGTTACATATTTATTATGTAAAAAGACCATTTAAACAGTAAATTCAACAGAATATATGTAAAATTAAAGATATGTTGGGAAATTTTACTATGTTTTTTGTAATTTTACTGTTTTTTTTTCGGAATATTGCATAAGACGTAAGTAAATTTACATAAAAATGTATTTTTCACGAAAATAGGTAAAATTACGAGATTTCTATGTAAAATTCCCTTTTCCATCGTAAAACATACATACGAAAATGTATTTATCCCAAACAATCCATGTAATTTTACAGATTTTATGTAAGTATCCATGGCTTAGTGATTATTACATACATTTTATGTAAAACTACATAAAAATTGTTGATTTTAACGAAAAAATGTAAAATTGACGAAAATTATGTAAAATTTCATATTTTTCCGTAAATTTCCTAGATTTTTCGAGAATTTTACAGGATTATGTAATTTTTTTGCATGTAAAATTACATAATTTTTAACAGTGTATGGTATTTATATAGGTTCCATATTGTCTTGGCCAAGCTGGCCAAGGTCACGTAAATAAGTTTTACTGTTTGGTAGACTAAATATTTGCCTACGTGTATAATTTGAAAACAAGCTCCAATTCGCTATTGTCTAAGGTTTTCCTCTATGAATTATTTACGATAATGGGGTCGATGACACACCAATCAATTGAGATACTTTTTTAGAGCTGTCAAAACGCGGTTCTCTCATACATTTTGTATGGCAATAGCCAACTGTGACGTCACTGTTTGGTCAACTCAATGACTCAACTATTTATTGATTTCAAAGCAACAAAAAATCGAATTTGGCAATTAATTGAAAATAAATCGGGTTTTCAGGCCTGCCTCCACTGCCTCGTTCGTCTAGTGATCGCAAGCGCGACGGCTGAGCATGAGGTCCTAGGTTTGATTCCCGGGTCGGTCAAAGTGGGTTTACTGGGTTTTCCATCACGAATTTCTCAGCAGCAGCCTTGGAGTCTGGATTTGTGCCCGGTTGATGGCAATAGGCTCCTTATTTTTTGGGACTTAAACATAGCTGGCGAAATGTGGATGTACTATTAGATACACCTCTACCTAACCCTTAGGGGATTATAGGCGTGAAGTTATGATGATGTTATGTTACTTCTGTAAATACGAAGAAAATCTCTAAACAAACTTACATACAAAATTCTATTTCCGTAGTTAGCATTTCGCGGGCCTGTGGACGGTGGGCTATGGGCTAGCTCGACGTCCGTCCGTTTCAGGACGACAGGCCGTGTCGACGGCGCAGGAGTGTTCCACGCGCGCCTCAAACGGATGTCAGTAAAAAGAAGGGGTCCGCAAGTGCCGATGCCTGCCGGGGCTGCGGGACTGTTCGAAAGAGATACCGTGGCCCCGGAACACAAAGGGCGATGAAGGAACATGGGTGGGTTTTAGTCAGTAAAAGTCTGACACTCCCTTCTGCTCTGCCCAGAGCGGGAAGGGTCATTTGATGATTTCCCATCCAAAAAAAAAAAAAAAGTGGTTAGCATTTCCATTTCGTCGTCTGTTTAATTTCTTTTAGAGTAAAGAAAAACAGTAACACCAAAAGCAATTTGTTGCGAAAGGTCATAGAGAGTGTGTAAATAGAAGGGCCGAGCCTCTAGCATTATGCTGACGTAGACAGCTTAGTAAAAACTGATGGTTGCTAACATGGTCATAAAGTTTCTTTATTGTCATTATTAAAAAAAAAAAGTTGCCAGGGGATCATCATGTCATCAACATAGGCCAAGAGGAAAAAATACGTATTTAAAGGTACGTACGTATATAACATACGTATTTTATTTAAAGGAGGACGAGAACGAGAATTCATAAAACTACTCGAGTAAAGGTATTAAGAATTGTATGCGTTCACCACTCGAGCTTCCTCTACCAAATTAAATGAGACTCAATAAAATCGAACCAGTAATCACAGAGTCGATCGATCAATCGAACCAGTATCGGTGTACTTACATGAAAAAAAGATACTGGAGGAATACATAACCGTACATTCGCGAACTCGTTACTTGTGTAAAAACACACATTCACACTTATTCGTGAACTCCTTACGTTCGTGACACCGTAAATAAAAGTCCCTAAGATCCCACACATGTGAGTACATACGTAAACGCACGCCTTTTTCTCAAGGGGCAGGCCAGAAACTACAGAACACCAACTGCTACAATCCTTACATACTCCTTTTGCTAAGTCCACTTTCATAACTGCTAGTGAGAAATTAAGTCCGACTAAGGCCGCGTTCCCACTATGTCGTGACGATTAATTTATCGTTGGTTTTTAGTAACGTCGTCGTCCTATATGTGAACACCTCCATTTAAATAAACAAGCCACGACACTTAAGGCGGTTCCCCGAGCAAAACTAGCAACTCTATTTGTATACTGTTAGAATAAAGTTCTAATCAGCTTGCACTACAAAGTGATTGTTACGTCAGTCACTGCAGGCCGAATAGTGCGAAATGAGTGGTTTTTATTATTTATAAAATCAAATTTACGTCTTTTGGAAAAAATAAAACGACAACTATGTTCATTATTAAATTGTCTATCCATTAGTATAAGTAGCAAATCAAAATAATGGTTACTTTACGAGGAGTAGCATTTTATAAATCATTATTTCTCATTTCATCAAACATGAAGCTACTTAAAAAAAAAAAAAGACAAGTTTGGAGTCAAGAATATGTGTATTTATGTATTTTTTATTAATTGGTATTTCTTTTGGATAAAGAGGAGTAGGCTCCAAAAAACTGCTCGTTCAAGGTCTTTTGCTCGGGGAGGCGCCTTAAAACTACACGATTATCTGTCGTCACGACAAACTGGAAACGCGGCCTAACAATGTTTTAAAAGCGAAAACGTGAAACTGTGGTTAACTTACATGTCATACATGTACTTGTGCATTGTATACTACCTACTATTAATAGTCCCAACTTGTAATCAATGCGAACGGTTCATACAACAAGTGTTGCCATTTTCAGATAATACGACTTTGCTCATCATTCAATAGAAACAGAGCACAAAAGGATCACACGATAATCAATAATATTAGTGCCGGGGAGTGTAAGAATTTTCACTAGTAGTCCAATATTTTTTACTATCATCTGCCTCGACTTTTCCCAACTAGGTTGAGGTCGGCTTCCAGTCTAACCAGATGCAGCTGAATACCAGTATTTTACATCCTACCCAGTTAATACTGTTTGTTGTTTCTTCATTCTCTTCTGCCAGTTTCCACTCCAAGATGTCTTCAGCCCAACGCCTTTTCAGAAACTCAGGGTTTCTTTAAGATGTTTCGATCATAATAACAAGTGCTTTTTGCCTTTAAAATAACTATGGGTGATTTTGGCTAGCGGTTGCGTGCGGACAAGGCATTTCGATGACGGCTAATTTATGCTAAGTCTACGGATCGATAGTAACTCTTGTTCCACATTTACCTTCTGAACATAATTCTGTCGTGTTATTGTTTACCCATTTAACTACTTTGAAAGGAAGTGTTCAGCGTGTGTTTTGTTTTAAGCAATATAGGACATATTGAAAGATACTGAATTTATTCAATCGCGAACCTAAAGACCACTCGGAAACTGTTCCTTACTATTTAATATCTGAGACTCAAGAAAAGGCTAGGAGTACAAGTGTACAAAACATACTGCGACGACATTATAGAAAACGTGTGCAGTTACACTAATAGCAATATCTTCTCTTACGTCCGTTTTGTATCGTTCACTTGCTTTTATTGGTCAGCAATAGTAGGAAGGGATGGCACACACTCACTCGGGTCGATATGACTCGGCACTGCCGGGCGGCTAAATCGAATATTATGTGGAAATATGTTCGGGAAAAAGCCGATCGCTTTGGTTAAAATTATGCCAAGCCGACTCGAACATAATTTTTTTTTTTTTTTTAAATCAAACGTACCAGTCACCCTATATATGTACTTATCTGTCTTTGCGTCAGGCCGGCTTGGTTGTTCAACAAATCATGTCGAATGGAATGTGCCGACCCGAAAAAATGCGTTAGGGCCTATGCACATTGCAAATGGTCAAGGTAATATTATAATACAGTAATCCAACTTCATACAAACGGACGAAACGCGAGCTATACCTACGCGCCTCGATCTCGGGGTGCGCTCGGGGCGCAGACAGTCACGGCTGTACCGCAGTGTCGAACGGACGGTGTGTTGTTTTTTTAACAATAACCGCGCGATTTTTTCTCTAAAAATCAGTTAATATGACGAGTAGGAAATATTGTGCTGTTTTTGGTTGTATGAATTCGTAAATAACGCATCCAGACATAAGTTTTTTTAAATTACCTGGAAACTCTGAAAGGTAAGACTATAAAATAATTTTACTTACTAGTAGGTAGGTACATAATGTGTGTCTTTTTAAAGGATAAGTATTTCCTTTTAACTCACGAAAAAAAAGGTGTTTGGATTAATAAATAAAGCGAAAAGAGTAACATGTTTTTTTAATTAAATCTACCAATCAAAAAACAACACGCATTTTTATTGAAATATACAAAGTATTTCATTTATTTATATAAAAAGGATATTTACAATCACAAAACTAAATAGAAACAGAAAGTAGGCAAATGTAATTAAAATGATGGAGACGGGCAGCCCTAACGCATGTTTACGTACCGCGCGGTTGTAGGCATTTATTTCTATCATGCGGCCGAGTTACACTACTGTATTATAATATTACCGTGAAATGGTGGTCGCGAATCATATTTTGTTCAACGTTCAACATACAGACGAGACGGGCTGACACTGACCTGCAAAAGAACTTAAAATTTGAATTTCGACCCTGGCGCTTTGGGCTCCGGATTGAACATCAGAGTATTTCTAACTTGTGACGTTTGAAAGCTCTGGGATTTAGCTTGTCAGGATGTTTGATTGCGTTATTACGTAATTTTTATCGATTACTCGGGAACGCCCTGGGACTTCGTTATAACTCATAAGTCGGCTGTCCCGGGTTTTTATGATCCCGCGGGGATTTAGAAATGCCTCGTTATGATATCAAAGGAACGTTGGTATGAAGGATCATGTTTCTAGGATTAGTTCCAGGTTTTGTTAGATTTTCACGTCAGAAATATACGTATAATTATAAATTACTGCCTTTTTCAGAACTCCATATATAAATGCCGCCACAAATTCCGGCTTTTCAGAAGTCGTCGAAAAACTCCGCTTTGGCATAGCTGCCATTTTGCCAAGCCTTGGTATTAAATTGGCACCAAGTTATAGTCATAAAATAAAACTTTTGTTTAATTGAATTTAGTTGCCTTTATTGCAGTTTTATCTTAAGTTTTTGCCTTGAATTGTTGATAAATCACAAGATTTACTAACCAATCGTAGGTTTTTACCACTGCTCTGTGTTCATCAAGTATTCACATGCCTATCCTAATCCTAATTATATAAATCTAAATGCGAAAGTATGTTTGTTTGTAACCTTTTCACGACTAAACCACTGAATCGATCATTCTGAAATTTTGCATATACGTTGTTCTGGTGTACAGAAACGGACATAGGGTACCTTTTAATGCCGAAAAAAAGTACTGTTCTCGAGGAAAACAACAATCACGTCCATTTGATAATAGATGGCGCCTTTTGTCTTCTAAATTTACGCGAGCGAAGCCGTGGGCAAAAACTAGTAGTAAGATAATGAAGGAAGATTGGAACTTACGTTAATGTAATTTCTCAAGTATGAAAATGAGGTTCCTATTCACCTTGAATTAAAGGTCATTATTGTGAATCAATTGTGATCGGTTGTTAGCCTTTCGTTAATTACCAATGTAACCTGTTCCATTATTGATTTACGCAACTCGGCTTGCTTATTACTTTGATTTGAACACTTGATATTTCTGAGGTGTTTCTTTTGATGAAGCTGCAATTTATTATCAATTTGTCAGTTATACAGGGTGTAAACAGACTCTTCACGAAGGCGTCAACCAAGCATTCTGTACATCAAACAAGTAACTCTATGCAAACATTTTTGCTGGGAAATGACTTTTTTTTGGGGTCAAAATCACGTTTTTCGGTAGGAATCAATGTAACCCACTTAAAGTTGTGCTGATGGATGTATTGAATATGAATTGTACAGGTGTCGTGGAGGTGTTTAAAGTAAAAATCATACATTAAAAACATATATTTAAAAAAAACTTGTGCAAAAATTGGAACTTTTACCCCCAATATCTCTTTTACTAGAGGTATGGTGTAGAACAAAAAAATGATCGCAATGACGTGGAGAACAAGTGCCTTTCGGCATCGTTAAGAGTCTTTTTACACCCTTTATGATAACTAAAGTTCCGCCTCATCTTTAAACCCTTTTCATGTCTCATGAACCACGACGGTTTAGACGACTAAGATCAAGTCTAGTTCTCTCGATCTGTAAACTCAAGTCTTGTTTATGCTGCTTTCCTTTGTACTGTATACGCTGTAATATTGCAATAATTCATACATAATGTATTTTTGTACACACTGAAGAATAAGAGTACTTCGCAGACAGTATCCTGTTCGTTAAATCCGTATTTTATGTCGATGAAAGCCTCGACCTAAGAATAGAATAGAATAGAATACTCTTTATTATGTACACCATTAAGTGTCAGAAAAGATTAACCATGTGTTTGTGAATGCACTCATACGGTCAGACCAAACTGACTCAGGTTTACCTGATTTTGCATATTCGCCTATCTATCGAGATTCACCTGTTCAGTTCGGCGTCTCTATGGTTGATTGGCGTTAGGTTGAGCTTAATCCAAGGCTAAACCTTTGTGCCCGTGCCGTGCCTTGGGGCAATAGGCTCGCCTCGTCTATCGAGTTTTGATGACGTCATTCGTAAGCTATGGGTGTTCCGTGTAGTATATGATAAGATAACATGCATCTTTGGTTAGGTATATTGGTTCATCGTAAACTTATGTGTCATTGTCATGTTTGTTAGTATTGCTCTGAATAATATAATTTAGGATATCATCGTAAACTTATGTGTCATTGTCATGTTTGTTAGTATTGCTCTGAATAATATAATTTAGGATATCATCGTAAACTTATGTGTCATTGTCATGTTTGTTAGTATTGCTCTGGATAATATAATTTAGGATATCATCGTAAACTTATGTGTCATTGTCATGTTTGTTAGTATTGCTCTGAATAATATAATTTAGGATATCATCGTAAACTTATGTGTCATTGTCATGTTTGTTAGTATTACTCTGAATAATATAATTTACGATTTTTCTGTTTTGATCATCATCATTCTCCTGTCCTTATCCTAATTTATTTGGAATCGACCAATGATATTCTAGTAAACAGATATGTCGTGAGCGCGAAATCGTGAGGACTCGAAAACGGCCCAATTGGGTCGTATTGCCTTTGTTCTGCGTCACTGTGTGTTTGTGAGCTGCCGCTGCCGCGCGGAACGCTTTTCTCGGTTGATTTGTAGGTGTATAACATATCTGTTTATTAGAATGTCATTGGGGTCGACGCAGCATGTATTCTTCTTCCATACTACTCTATGTATCGCCATCTCAGGAGTAACTTTCTAGCCTTATTCTTTATCGTCTGGTTAGTGCCTGGTGTTACAGTTTTTATGCCGCCCATAGGCCCTCTGAGTTGGCTTTACACGCCGCCCGTCAAGAAATATCTCTCAGGCATGCTGGTTTCCTCACGATGTTTTCCTTTATCGAAGCAAGTAATAATTATACATGAACGTTTTTCTGCTTTCTTAGTCATAAAACTAAATAATGATGACAGATATATTGCATGTAATTTCAGTTTCCATCTAAATATAGAGTCAGATAAATTAATTTCGTCGAGATAGATACAAAATATTCGTTATAATTGCATGTGCAGTGGTATCAATGATTTATTTATAAAGAAACGTCAACTCTGTGTGTCTAGTGTGAGTGAGTGTTTGGGAGAGCGGTTTGTGTAACTTGTAATTTCAATCAATCGATCGATAGCATAATTATCGTAAGTAATAAGAGGGCTCGTGGCTAAGGGACCTCGCGCACTACGCGGCTACGCATTTGGCCGTAGAAGTTTCGACCAGGAAGACAGTTTAGTCTCACAACCTGTGTCCGACCAGTGTTGTTCGATACTCGTATACTGCTAATCGGCTACAAGTTGTGGTTGTGGCCGTGTATGGGGCTAGCCCCTAAGGGTTGAACTTCTACTCTAAACAGAGAGTTCGACCGATCACATAGTCGATGCTGCCGAGTGCGATAGCATTCCCGCTCTGTTTCTTACTCTAGCAAATGACGGTTCTAAACGACAGAAAAGTATAGGAGCTTGGAATAATCCGATTCCGTATTGCCAGATGAAGTTCAACCCTAAATGACCGTGTGGGTCGATCGACCTGATGGGTTGTGCGCACAACTGCGACTCGCACGCGCTTCACTTGTTTCCTTTGCGTGAGTACCGTTCGCATGACTCGTGGCAGCACGTCATCGTGCCCTTCTCCCATGTTACTCGCAACCATTGAGCTATCACTAACTACTACGTAAAGACACAGTATAAATATGGATAGTACCAAAACTAAGCCTAGTTGATGCAATAATTACCTACGCTCCATTGGAGCCTTGGGTTGTCCCTTTTAATGTTGTTGATATTGTTTTCTTATTAAAACATTTTTATTCTGTTGTGATCAATCGATCGAATTGAAATATGTACCTAGCTTACAAATACAATTTAAATAGTATTTATGGCGTAGTTATATTATGACGTCGGTTAATTTTAACAAAAGACGATAGTTACACGGAAAACAGTTTAATATTAACACACAACAACTTGTAGAACTTTAAATCTTTAACTTTGTCATTACGGCGTAACCTTTTACAAGTTTTGGCGGGAGCGAGCCGCGGTTGGACGATAACGTTTCGTGCGCTCGTCGGAGAGGGCGCGCGCTAGCCGCCGCCGCAACGCAGGTGGCGCGCGGTCAGGGCTCATGAGCGGCTGCGAACCGTACGCGTTTCAACCCGAAAATGTGTGTGATACCTAGGAATTAAAAAACTATTAGGTACATAAAAAAACATCTTCGTTATTACAAATTATTTACAGATAAAAAATACTTACTTCTGCTACGACACGTTCGAAATTCTTTATTATTGAATTGAATTGTGTAAACAATTACAATTCAAACAGTGGTATACCGCGCAATACGTTCGTGGCATTTTTAAAAAGATTGGGAGATAATTATAAACTTATACATGACCACTCGTCTCGGCGCGGCACGCGCTACTGACAGCACCGCAACGCTCGGGGGCCCCGTCGATGCGCATGTTAGTGTGTGTGCGGTTTCGAGCATATGTAGGTAGTTTCCCTACTGTCCATATTTATATTGTGGTATAGAGTAGACAGCGCGAACATAATCTGAGCGCAGTGGGGGGCGCGCGAGGGGCGGCTAACCCCGTTTAAATAATGCTGTGGCGAGCAAGCGACTGAGTGAATTGCAGCCTGCTGACAGCAGTTGAACGGAGCACAGATTTTGTTCGCGATGTCTTCTCTATACGTAGTAGTAATAGCTCAATGCTCGCAACACGTTAGGCACTTTGGGACACCTGAGTAGTGACGGAGAAAAACCAGCAACAGCATTCCCAAGAAGGTAACCCAAAGGTTGACTGGTAGAGAATGCCTTGTGGCAATAAGTCCGCCTATGTACCACTATTGTACATGAAGTTTAAATAAATAAATAAAGTAGGGGTTAGGGAAGCGGCCGAATGTAAAACCTAAGCCAAAAAAATCTTGTTAAAATGTTAGCTGAAAATGAGATGCTAGGAAAAAGAACGTAATTATTTACGGTACAAATAACAAACCTCTTCCATTATACCGCTACTTGTTAGTCTTTGACCCCAATATAGTCGGCACAGGGCTGGGATAATGACAACGTCAGTGGTGCGAGCCAGCTGACTTTGCGGTCACAAATCCGCTTGGCGTAGTGACTGCTAATGCTTCTATTATAGGACAGCCCTTTGTCCAGTTCTAGGCTAAGATAATCTGGCGATTGGCTGGATAATAAAATTGGTGCTTTTGACGAAACTAAGGGCGAAACGGCTTTTAAGAACTCTTGTGTCTCTCTTTCTCTTCTCTTCCATAACAACAGGGAATATGCATAAATTTTCTTTTTTTTGTTATTTCGATACTGAATGTTAAGTACTATAAAAATAATGACAAAAAGCGAAAACAAGACATAAATCGGCCAAACAAAACAAAAGTCCACCCCACCATTCCACCACCATCCACCATCCAAACCACCATTACCACCATACCACCATTACCACCATTACCACCCTACCACCTACCACCGGTATTACCTTTTGACCATTTAAACTTTTGTTTCTATCTCTTTCTGGATAAACGGAATTTAGTATGGATTTTGTACGTCGATGCAGCGAATGACGTCATTCGCTGTATCGGATCTCTCTGTCTAATCAGCAGTTTCAAATGCTTATAACTTAGTATTTTTTTATAGATATTAAAAAAATCATTTCATTTTGCTATTTCTAATGATAATACGCTTTGTTTAGAGTGATAAAAAAAAAAACATGCAAATACCCTATTATGATAGTGAAGTGACAGCTCTTGAAAGCGGCTTATAGTACAACCGCTTTGTGTGCCGTTAAAGATGGCGCTGCTTGTCAAGAAAAAATGCATCAATATGTCACATCATGACATTGACATTGTGTGACATTTATTTTAGTTCTGTGTTTTCCCGCCTGCGCAGATAAGTTGGTGGGACCAAAAATGAGCTGATCGCGAACAATTTGTTGTTTCATTTGTAAAATCTGCTCTAAGATTTTTGCTGTCTTTTACTTAACACGAAAATAATAATAAAGACAAGTAATAAGAGAGCTGTCAAATGCTTGTTATTTTTTGCGACATATTTCGAAGTATGTGTGATGTGACAGTGTGATGCCACTCCAAACGTCAGTTTCAGTTTGACCTACCTAATTTCTGTTCATCTCTTTGTTGTTATGCGTTACGCATTCTTGCACTAGTTAGTGTCCAAAATAATCAGAATAGTAATCTGTAATTCTGTATGCCTGCATCACAATCACAAAAATAATCTATTTTTTTTTTTCGGTGACCATGGTTCGCCCACATTGTTAGGTCACATTAGATTGGCCTGGAATCTAGATGTAATCTCCAGACAAATTGTTCTATTGTCTACATGACACCTGGCCTAGATTGGGTCTACGTGATGGGACGGAATATTGCAGTAAATAGCGTTAAGCCTATCGCAATCGAGGTGATTACAGGGTTTTAGAACATCGGAGAATTAGTTATGTTCGGGATCGATTATAAGAGCAGTATTTTTATGTATGCATTTGAATCTTTGTGAAAGTTCACGTTACTTTATGGAACCAAGGTTGTTGTTTTATTTATTTCGATAACGTAGGCCGTTATCGAAATAAATAAAACAACAACCACTTCATGTTCAATCAAAACTGCAAGACACTTCCCTAATGGTTTTTTTTTTTTTTTTTCGGAGGGGAAATCATCAAATGTCTTCTGCCGCTCTGGGCGGAGCAGCAGGGAGTGTCAGACTTTTACTGACTAACCCATCCATGTTCCTTCATCGCCCTTTGTGTTCCGGGGCCACGGTATCTCTTTCAAACAGTCCCACAACCCCGACAGGTCCCTAATGGGTCAAGGTCAGCTTTAAAACTTGTAAGCCCTATTGCGGCTATTGCACTCTTGGAACATCTATTTGCAAAAGGCCAGTGTTAATCCCATGTGTTAATCCAGGTTATAAAGTATCTTAGTTATAAGTATCGAGGTCAAGAGCAGGCCCATATTGTAATAAATAAATAAAAATATGTGTGCCGAATTTCACCCAAATCCGTTCAACCGTTTTTACGTGAAAGAGGAACAAACATCCACGCATTTATTAAAAGATTATTGTCTTCTTATCGTATCGATGTTCCTTCCAATTACACGGTTTGGGCCCAGTAGGTGGCCACGTTTATTGCAGCGGTAGAGGCGCTATACAGGTCGTCGAGAATGCAGGTAAACGGACACCTGGGACACTCCAGCAGGTGGGGCATTGTTTGGTCCGGAGCGCCGCACTCGCACTCGGTGTTAAATTTATAATAGATTATTGTAAGTTTGCTTCAGTGTTACAAAAATATGGAGCTATACAGAACGGGAAAACCTAGTAGTAGGCCTGACATACATCAGCCCGATCGTGATCACCATGACGCAATTCTCATCTTCCTGTTTCTTCCGCAGGTGCTAGCACACACATTACAAGGTCTCGGCCAAGATGAGGGCATGTACCAGCAGTACATTCCCCTGGCTCTACACCTGGCCGACGAGTTCTTCCTCACACACCCCTCCAGAGATGTCCAGCTGCTCATTGCGTGCTGCATCGCTGATGTGCTCCGGGTGTATGCCCCGGAGGCTCCTTATAAAGATCAGGAACAGGTGAGCTTTTATTTTTATAAGAGAAAAGACAGACTACCATTTCAAGGAAGTAGCTGGAAAATGGCATACTATAAGTTGAATAAGAGACGCCCAAGGCCTGGAACTCAGCTTGCAATGGATGAGACCTACATTCAACCTACCCAGGGTACGAATTAAGAGCAAACAAAAAGGGTGAGAGAATGCGCGAAACAGACAACAGCAGAAAATACCAATTAAATATACACAAAAACAACATTTCGTAGTCCCCAGATAACTTCTCCAAAACTTGACCGATTTAACTACTTTTTTCATTGAAAATCAAAGAAAGGTTTTGGCCGTGTTCCTATGTTTTCTTTTTTTTATATAATATAGTCAAATTTTGTTTTCTGGATGTTTGAACACAGCAAAAAATCTGACCAATTTTTGTAGGTTTTTGAAGGTTCATATTATCTCTTTTAATAAATAATTTATGAAAAAAAAGAAAACATAGGAACATGCCAATAGTGGTCATCGATTTTTTGGAAAAAAAATATTGCTCTACCGGCATTATCCAGGGAGGAAACAGTGGACTACGTTTGTAGGGAAAAACGGGCCCTTCTGTTTCAAAGAGTCATGAAGAAAGAGGTAATACTAACTTACATCACAGATCGATAAATAGTTTGACAGGTTTAGGGACTCTGACGAGTTTATTGTCGGGAACTCTGGAGCGCTTTTCAGACTTGTGTCCTCAAACAAAAAGCTCATAGTCTGTGGGTTTTAAAAAGAAAATGAAAAATTATGAAAAGCTTCGGCTTTCATGTAGCTACATGAATACAAAAGTGGTGACTTGAAAGGACTTCAAGTTCAGCAGGTAATATTTTATCCGTATGAAACACAGAAAACCGGCCAAGTGCGAGTCGGACTCGCGGACGAAGGGTTCCGTACCATTATCTATATTAATAATTATATCTATCGAAGCTCTCTTTAGGCGGTTGGATCAAGGGCCTGATTCAAAAGGCAGTACTCCTCGACACGGCTCGCATTGTGAGGAGGTTCCTGTCTCTGCAGCCCTAACCACCGGTGGCTTGGATCCTGCTCTAAACACCGGCGGACTACTATATTTTTATATTTTTGAATGTTTTTATGTTTTTTTTTAAGAAATATTTAAAAATTTAAACACTAAGATGATAAAATGAATAAAGGAGATAATAATGATAAATTTTATTTTCTCCCACAAAGTACAGTTACAATATAGAGGTGTTACAAATATTGGAAGTACAAAGGTTTGTGGGAGTTAGGAATTCAAACTAGGATACCCTGTGCTATGGACTCCTGGCCCCCCTCGCCGAGATTGGTATTATGACAATTTTAGAGCGACATGTCATTGTAGGACTATTGTAAAAGAGAATTACTTACAAGAAAAAGTACTAATGAAATAAGAAAGAGAGAAGTGTGAGTGTGCGGTGGAAGGTGTCGTATGTGGTGTGGTGTTGTTTGTGTGTATGTGTGTGAGAGGGAGGGAGAGAGAGAGTAAGATAGTGTAATGTGTGTGTACGTATAAAGATGGATGTGTATACAAATGCTCTACGGTGGACGCCATCATGCGCGTGAGAGCCCTCACGACGGGGGATGCAGTGTCCCGGGGTGGGGTTGTCTTGGCGGTGTCTCTAGACATCGCCAATGCCTTCAACTCCATGCCATGGAGCTGCATTAGGGAGGCACTCCGGTATCACCTGGTGCCGACCTACCTTCGTCGTGTGGTCGGGGACTACCTGACGGATAGAGCCGTCATCTACCCCTTTCGCAGCGGAGAATGGAACCGGCGAGAGATGTCGTGCGGTGTTCCGCAGGGATCGGTCCTAGGGCCGTCTTTATGGAACATCGGGTACGACTGGGTACGACCTCCCTAGCGGCGTCAGCGTGGTCTGCTATGCAGACGACACGCTGGTGCTGGCACAGGGGGGGTCGCACGAGGCGGCGGCCGAAATCATGACACGCGGGGTTGCGATAGTCGTTGAGATGATCCAGCAACTGGGTCTCGAGGTGGCATTGCACAAGTCCGAGGCCATGTGCTTTCATGGGCCTCGGAATGCGCCACCTCCGGGATCCTTACTCACGGTAGGAGGGGTATCCATCGGTGTCGAGTCGACTTTGAAGTACCTAGGACTCGTCCTCGACAGCCGGTGAAACTTCGTGGAGCACTTCAGACGTTTGGCCCCCAAACTGGAACGGACTGGGGCTGCCTTCAGGCGGCTTCTGCCCAACCTGGGGGGGCCGAACGCCTCCTGCCGGAGGCTCTACGCGGGAGTCGTGCGGTCCATGGCCCTTTACGGGGCCCCGGTGTGGGCGCGTTCCTTGAGGCTGCGTGCAGCCCACTACCTGAACGCGCCCCAAAAGGTGGTAGCCGTAAGGCTGGCCCGTGGGTACCGCACGATCGCCCGCGAGGCGGCGTGCCTCCTTGCCGGATTGCCGCCATGGGATCTGGAGGCGATAGTCCTCGCGCGCCTGCATGAATGGCGCGCGGAGGCGCTTCGCCGGGGGGAAACTCCGCTGCCGCGACAAATTGTCGCTCAGCGGACAGACTTCCGGCGGGATCTCATGGCGACATGGAGAGAGCGACTGTCGCAACCCCGTGCAGGGCACGCCACGATAGTGGCGATAAGTCCCCTCTTTGAGGAGTGGCTGGAGAGACGCCACGGCGTCCTCACCTTCCGCCTGACGCAGGTCCTCACCGGACACGGTGTTTTCGGGAGGTTCCTGCACCGAATCGGGCGGGAAGAAACGCTCGGGTGTTTCCACTGCGAGGATCGACCGGAGGACACGGTGGAGCACACGGTGGAGGTGTGCCCCGCGTGGGCGGAGCACCGCCGTGTCCTCAAAGCGGCGATTGGCGGCGGCGACCTCTCGCGTCCGGCCCTGGTGCAAGCCATGGTCCGGAGCGAGACGGAATGGGACGCCGTCACCTCCTTCTGCGAAGCAGTAATGCTAGAGAAGGAGGTGGCGGAACGTGAGAGGGAGAGAACCTCACAGCGTCCCGGCCGCCGCGGGAGACGCCCCGGGCGTCGGGGGCCACCACGTGGCCCCCGGCCACCGTAGGCGCGGGCCTGTGGACGGTGGGCAATGGGCTAGCTCGCCGTCCGTCCGTCTCATGACGACAGGCCGTGTCGACGGCGCGTTCGTGTTCCACGCGCGCCTCAAAGAGAGTCAGCAAAAAGGAAGGGGTCCGCAAGGACCGATGCCTGCCGGGGTTGCGGGACTATTCGAAAGAGATACCGTGGCCCCGGAACACAAAGGGCGATGAAGGAACATGGATGGGTTTTAGTCAGTAAAAGTCTGACACTCCCTCCTGCTCCGCCCAGAGCGGGAGAAGTCATTTGATGATTTCCCATCCGAAAAAAAAAAAAAAAAAAAGGGGATGGCAGTATGTAGTTATGAGAAACGCTAGACTAATCTAAATACAACATGACACTATATTATAACCTTTTTAATGTTTCACCCAATAGAAACGACCGATTCCCTAATTAATGATCCGACCCAGCCTGTTGTCCCTTGCTGCCCTCTTATCAATGACGACGACTAAGCCGAGGCCCGAACCCCACAGGGGGTGCCCTTAGTGACTGTTCATTTAATTTAAATCCTTGGTTTGTAAGTCCTGGCTGGGGGCCTTAAAGTAATTTTTGGCCACCACAGGATTGTCCGGTTAAGCAGTAAAGCTACCTTAGCGCGTTGCAACTGAGAGTGGTCCTTCCTAAAAAAAAAAAAAAAAATTCACCCAATAGAGAGCAAAAAACGGCAAAAAAAAAACACGTTTGTTGTATGGGAGTCCCTCAAATATTCTGTGAATATTTCAAGCGTCTTTTTTTTTTTCGGATGGGAAATCATCAAATGACTTCTCCCGCTCTGGGCGGAGCAGGAGTGAGTGTCACTTTTACTGACTAAAACGCATCCATGTTCCTTCATCGCCCTTTGTGTTCCGGGGCCACGGTATCTCTTTCGAACAGTCCCGCAACCCCGGCAGGCATCGGTCCTTGCGGACCCCTTGCGGACGCTTGAAATAAGGAAGGGGTCCCCTTCCTTTGCCAGACGCTTGAAATAAGGAAGGGGTCCCTTCCTTATTTCAAGCGTCTACCCCCTTTAATATTTATTTTATTCGGTTTTTAGTATTTTTTGTTATAGCGGCAACAGAAATACATCATCTTTGAAAATTTCAATTGTCTAGCTATCACGGTTCATGAGATACAGCCTGGTGACAGACAGACAGACGGACAGTGGAGTCTTAGTAATGGGGTCCCGTTTTTACCCTTTGGGTACCTACGGAACCCTAAAAACCAATAGCCATACTTACAAGCAAGCTTATCGACCAATCATTAATTTTTAATATAACGCTTCCGTAAGTGAGTAACTATGGCAAAATTAATGACATGGAAGCCAAAATCGAAAATGAATATGAAGTAGCAAGTGTAGCAACAGGTTATTAAAGCATTTACTTACACTACGTAAAATGTAATATGCTAGCGACTTTACAGACCTGGTGCGTAGTTAGGTATGGAATGACGATAAAATATACCAAATATGATTTATTAAACACATAATGTGTAGCTCCTAATTTCACAACTCATAATATCAGCTGTCGTTACTTGAAAGAAAAGGAACTCTTATCGAAACCGAGAGTCATTTATTCTCCCCGTCATTGTGATATTTTTTTGGGTCCGTGACTTAGGCCCCCAGTGGTCGAGGCACCCGTGGCCGACGCCCCCGATCCGAGTCATTTGTTTTTTGTGCTTTTTCTCTTAGTACAGTCATCGGCAAGTACAAAATATAAAAAGTTTTCGACCTCGAGGATCCTGTGCTAACATGGTGGGGAGACTATTGTTAACTATTTTTTTTTTTACTAACTGGGTTGTGGAGGTCAGATAGGCAGTCGGTTCATGTAAAATACTAGTATTCAGCTGCATCCGGTTAGACTGGAAGCCGACCCCAACATAGTTGAGAAAAGGCTAGGCAGATGATGATTTTTGTGCCTGACAGTGCATTTGATAAAAGATTGCTTTGAATTAATTTTATCCAATCGAGGGCGTCGGCCACGGGTGCCTCGACCACTGGGGGCCTAAGCCACAGACCCATTATTTTAGGATTCCGTAGCCGAAGATTAACCAACGGGACCCTATTACTGAGCCTCCGCTGTCCGTCATCCCTTCATGCGCGAGTCCGACCCGCTCTTGACCGGTTTATCGTTCTGGACCATACGTGCTAGTTATGGAGATAAGTATTTTATGTTAAAGTTCCAAGCTTTTCTTATTTTTTTGTTTTAACTTGCAAGTTTTTAATGTTATAACTTTAAATACCAGACCCCTGTACCTTTCAATTTGGTGCTACCGTAAACCGGGATTTTTCACCCAAAAAAAAGTTGTTTTCCAGTAATAATTTTTGCGTAGAGTTAGTTTGATGTACAGAAACCGAGTGCTTGGTTGACGGAGGTGAAGGGTCTGTTTACACCTTGTAGTATCTTTAACGTCTGCGGAGATCCGCAAGCTAATTAATTTAAACCCTGTATAGTGCATTGTTTGAACAATTTTTTTATTTGTAAACAGGCCGTTGACGTCAGTATTCCTTGATTTTCACGTTCATGAATATGGACGCTGAACTCGGGAAACCATTTAACACGAATAAAGGAAAAACTTTCCAAGTTTAATTGGATATTGCGACTGCGAGTTAGTGCTCAAACTTTCTTATGTACTTAGCAGTCATGAATTTAGTAGGAAGAACGCTGTAAGCTCTTCATGAAGTTAATAAGGAAGGGCCAAATGATTTTTCCCATCTAGAAACAACCCTTATTACGTGGGAACGAACATCTGGTTTATTCCCATTCCCATTACCTGCTACTGAGAAATTTCTGCTGGAATATCCCGATAATTTGCAACCAGGGGCAGTCTTAGTGAAGGCTTAGTTATAGGGCTATATGTCTCTCTGTCTCGTACAAGAATAACGATAACATTAAAACGTCATATTACGGCACCAGGTACCCAAACTGCTTTTATAGCTTCACAAGGATACTTTGGCGCGTAACTAAAATCTTAACTAACGCCGGCCATTTTGTTTAACAATTAATTTCACCAAAAGCGTTTAGCGGAGTCAGCGACATTTGATCGCCAAAAGATTCTTTATCATAATAATCACTCATTACAATTGCAATAAAAAAATTACACTTCAAAAAGAGCCTTTATGTTACTCTAATTAAGGCTGTTTTCAAACGTTCTCAATAATTCAGTATCGTACAACGTTGTAAGTAAATCAGAACCTAAAAGCATTCGTAAAATGCACGAGCGTTCCCTCTGTGCGCGCAGTTGCGACTGAATCAAATCGATTGTGCAACAACTCAAGTGTCTAATTTGTCAATGCGGATTATATTAATTGGAAGATGATATGGAAAGAGTAAGTGCTGAATTCACTGTCGCGATATATGTCATGTGTGTGTGTGTGTATGTATGTGTGTGTATGTGTGTGTATGTATGTGTGTGTGTATATATGTTATGTATGTATGTGGTGTATGTGTATGTTATGTATGTATGTGGTGTATGTGTATGTTATGTATGTATGTGGTGTATGTGTATGATTTCTTAAGGGCTATGTAATAGGGTTTAACCTTGCATACTATCGTACTCAAGGTTAAACTGTGATACTCGGTATGCAACACGGATGACGGATGCGGTTTGCTGTTCGCAGGATGTTGTTAAAGTTCTCAACTCATAATCGAATTGATCTGTTCGTCATCGCGTAGTAGGTAGGTTAATACAAAACATAACCCGTCTCTAGCATAGTGTTCTGTCTTTTTCTTTGTCATAATTTAGCTAGTAATGTTGAAAAAATGTGATCTTTTATTTATTTATTTCATTACAACGATTGTTTAAAACCGATTACAGTAACTAAAAGTTAAAATTACTTACAACATAAATTAAATTATACAAAATAACAAAATAAAGCAAAATCACAATTATGCTGATGTTAACACTTTAATAAATTCCTCTCACAGTACTTCTGACATACCGACAAAAACTTCGTCCATCCATCATTACAAAACATCATTAGTTTAGAGGCGCGGTATGGAAAATTGGATAGATCTTCCACATGGTAAATCGACGATCTGATGATGATTGCAGGAATCCACTGGATGTGGCAAGCATAGCATAGGCCCTTGTGGTGATTTTTTTATAGATGCCTTTAACCTTATAAGTGCCTCTTTTATAGTCTGCGCCAGATAAGTACGAATTAAAGGTCATTGCTCTTTCCTTAATTTGTCTGCGTAGGTACCCCCCCCCCCCCCCCCGACAATACATTACGAATCGTTTTTTATTACTAGAAAAAGTCAAGGATCACGATAAAGGTCGTTTCGGGACAAGTTTAATATTATGTCATTATTTCTGTTTTCGGAATTATGTATTTGAATAAATGTATGCGGGCTAATGACCTTTAATTCTTACTTATCTTTCGGAGACTATAGTGGTTGCAAGCGCTACTGCTGAGGAGATCAGGAATATCTCAGAGCAGTTTGGACTTTGAGACCGGTTTATGGCAATAGCTTTGCCGCCTATTACACGGGATTAATGTGGGTGTAAATAATTGGGCGCGACTAAAAAGTTACGTAAACGGTCACGTGGGGTGCGGGGCACCCCGATCATATAAATCAAATACGAAAGCTCGATACTTGAACATAAAAGACACGTGTTTATATGAAGTTAACGGGAACTTCGCTCAAAATTCAGAACTTAAAAAGTTCTAAGCCTTTAAGGATGCGTTGGGGTGTGTAAAACCCCACGCGACCAATTAAGGGTTAAGATTATTTTGTGAATTTTATTATGGTCTTTAGTTGCCTGATAATAATATAATAAAAAATTAAAAAAAAAAAAAAAATCGCTGGACATTAACACACAGCGCCATCTAGTGCCACACTAAGCAACGAGGCTTGTGTCGTGGACACCAGGTAGTTGATATACTATATAGATACTTTTGTTTGTAAATACATACTTATTATAATACATACAAACATCCATGACTCGGAAACAAATGTCCTTGCTCATCACACAAACATTTGCTCCAACCGGGATTCGAACCCGGGACCCTTAGGACGTAAGGCAGCCTCACTACCACTACGCCATTCGGGTCGTCGTAAATTGATTATTACTAAAGGATCACCTCTGTCCCAAACTTCGGGGAAATACAAGCTCGTTATCATTATAATAACTATAATGTTTATGTTATCATCCTTCTTTCTCCTTCAACAGGTAAAAACAATATTCCTGTTCCTGATAAACCAGTTGCAAGGTCTACGCGACCCGAAGGACCCCGCGTTCAAGCGCTACTTCTACCTGCTGGAGAACCTGGCGTACGTAAAGTCCTTCAACATGTGCTTCGAGTTGGAAGACTGTCAGGAGATCTTCTGCGCACTCTTCTCGCTTATGTTCAAGATTGTCAAGTGAGTATCTAGCGAGTTTTATTTAGTTCTAGAATTTTCAGTGATGGTTCAGGATGAGAAGAATATTAACTGTGTTCATTTTAAAGCGCCCTTTACTACAGTATTTTCCCTGAATTACCAACCCCTTTTATAAAGAAGAGGGAAGGAGGGGTGAGGTCACTCAACGGGAAACTCTCGGGATTGCATAGCATATTCAACCTATGTTCTCACTGCTGGGACAGCAGCTGGTGATCAGCTGCTGGGTTATAATATAATTAACCACGCGGGCCCAGTGCGGGTTGGTATCTACCAGCCCGGACTGGGCCCGTCTGGGCCACAAGTCTTCGATTTTCAGTTCTAGGACTTGACGGATTCCTCACGATGTTTACAACTACAGCTCGTAAGTCGGAACCGTTACCACTAAGCTACCACTGTTCAACGCAGGGCACTGACTGCCTATCGTTCCAAACTTGCGAAGTTGCGGAGTATGCTCCTTTTGAGATGCAGTTTGCCAGAAATTCAAAATTATTTTAAATTTGTCCTAGTGCGAAATGTTCAACGCGACTCAAAGGATCAATGTAAACTTACTTATTACTCGAAGTTATCTAGTTTTATTCGAAAGGATGTTCTAATGTGAATGTCGTATCTATTAGTAGCACTAGCAGGTCGAGTTCCTCGAGTTTTCTTAATATTTTAAAGGCTAACTGTCGAATTTATGTTTGATTGAACTAAATTAGATAGAATAAAAAGTATTTTTAAAAATATTTTTGCGATTTCTGTGACCGACTTTCTAAGGATTTCTTTGAACATAATCTTAATCCTTATAATTTCTATAATGAACTACAAGGATTTATGGCCTTTTCATTTAATTACACGCATCAATTAGTCATCATCTGCCTAGCCTTTTCCCAAGTTTTTATTGGGGTCGGCTTCCAGTCTAACCGGATGCAGCTGAATACCAGTATTTTACATGGAGCGACTGCCTATCTGACCTCCACAACCCAGTTAGTACTGGGTATACGATACCCCTTGGTAAGACTGGTTGTCACACTTTCACGCATTAATTAGTGTAGACAGTAATTTATGTTTGCCATGCTTTCCACATAAGTACCTAGTCTTATTAATTAGTGATATGAGTTTTAAATTAAATAAGTTATCGTTGCTTGCTTTCCCACTGAACACATCGCTCGTTCCTAACTATGTCACAAATCCAAGTTTTATTTGAACAACTTAGAATCAATACAATGTTTTCACAGACATTCTGACTTTGGGCCGAGCTAATAAAATTAATCAAAAAGTAAATAACTAAAAAAAACCTCAAAACTCAAAGCATTTATTTCAATTAGACCATTACGGCACTTTTGAATGTCAAAAATATAAATAAGAAAATCAAAGCTACAGTCCCAGTCACAAGGCATAATAACTTGAGAAAGTACTGTAGTTGCCCATTCCCTAGCGTAGATCTCTATGGAGAAGAACGGGCAAGAAACTCCATGGACACTCTTTTAAAATCAAAATATTGTTACAAAATCTTGGTTACATCATTAATTTTGAGATTATACATATATGTGAGAACGATGTAGAAAGACGTGCACACTAAGAGCGTCCAGAGTAAAAGATTAGATCAACAATTTACGAATAAAGTAATTAAAATGAACCTTGGCAGCTAAGAGATGACCAGTCCCAACTGACAGCGCCCGTTCACAAACATACTACTACGAACTAAATGACCCGACACACCCGCCACCATCAGTGAGACATTTAAGTGAGCATGACATTCTGTCAGCCACCAAGGCATATTCAAGTCAATGAAAGATAAATAAATGTAAATGGTGGCTGAACAATACAAAGTACTCACACATGTGCTATGCAATTATATAATACTAAGAACTGGAATCTATATAATGCAAGTATATTTTTACAATCTTCTGCAGCTTCCACAATATAACATAAACTAATCCTCCGAATTGAGTATTATTAATAAAATCTTTTCCGAGTTTGCAACCTTTTTCGTAACGTTCCGTGAGTTACGTAAAAGTAGACAAGTATCGCGTTTAATTGTTTCCAAGTTTTTATTTAGGCATTTTATAATAAAATCCAGGCCTGGATGTAGGATGCTAGACTACAGCAGCGCTCTCCCCGCCGCAAAAATATGCACATGCAGGAAAAGCAATAATAATTAGTACCTATGCCATACACCGAAACCTATTACTCCACACGTGTGTCGACTCGATGACCGCTCGATCTCGAATCAATTTTTTTTAACAATCCCTAATTACAGACTTCTTAGTCTGGGGGGTCCCGGGGGTCCCACCAAAGCGGAGACGAGTAGAGCGGAGAGGAGAAGTGCCAGAAACTACTAATCACATTGGTTTAACTTATAGGTTTAATCTCACATCCTGAGATAATGTCGAATCTTGCACAATTCCCGCTCGACTTCGCTTGGTGGAAACCGGCTCGAAAGCGCAGGCTACACCGCCAGCTAGCGGGCGAGCGAGGCGGGCAGTTCTTTTCATACTTCGTACGGCTCTTTCGTTAGTTCGCGGTGTGAACCAAAGTATGAAAAGAGGTGAAAACGATGCCTCGCCCGGCTCGGTCGCTAGCTGGCGGTGGGGCCTGCGGGAGCTAAACGCGAGTTTTATAATGCAAATTTTTTTTTTGCTAAAAATAAAACACTTAAAAAAAGAACACAAAAAGAAAAACACTAAAAGGAAAAAGTGGACAAATCTTTAGTTTCAGAAGCCGGTGAAAATAACACCAAATCAATCAAATAAAGGTCAAGCTTGGAAGTCGGTGACAAAAACATTAAATCAATCAAACAAAGGTCACCGACTTCGGAGCTTGACCATTGTTTGATTGATTTGGTGTTATTCTCACCGGCTTCTGAAACTAAAGTTATTTTTCACTTTTTTGTTTTTTTTTGTTCGTTTTTTTTTGAAGTCAGTTTTATTTTTAGCAAAAAAGGTTTTTATTTATTTTTCCATTTTTAGTTGTTCCCAAACAAGTCGCCATGAATTTATTTTACATTATTAATAATACATGTACACTTAACATTTATTTAATTATTTAATTACAACGGTTATATTTAAACCAGGAGGAGGAGCTCGTGGCTAAATAATAACAGCCGCTCGGGTCGATCTTTAGGTTAAGCCGTGCTTGCCTAGGTTGGTCTGTGGAAGGGTGACCACCCATTACATACCGTGTTTCAAAATACTGGTATTCAGCTGCATCCGGTTAGACTGGAGGCCGACTTCAACATAGTTGGGAAAAGGCTAGGCAGATGATATTTAAACTAATTACTGTAACAAAAACTAGAACTAAAAGAGTAAGAGATAACATAAAAATAAAATATACAAAATAACAAAGTAAAGGTTCACACATTCATAAATTCCTCTCACAATACTTCTGACATGCCAATAAAATATTTTTCCATCCATCCGCAAACATACCTTACTGTCAAAATCTGGGTGTATTGTACACATCTGCGTACCTCCTCAGAAAATACGGGCGTGATGTTACGTCATGATGTTGTATAAACAATAAACATCCAAGCGATTGCAGCAATGACGATAGATTTGCCGTCTATTTTTAAAGAGTTCTATTGTATATCTCCGAAGATCAGCATCAGATCTTCACCAAATTTAAATAGGACCACCCCGTCTTTCTTTCTTCTTTCTTAGAATTTTGAGAATCGCCACAAATGGGAGAGAAATCAAGTAACATACAGTGAGGTGAATCGATCCTTATTCGTAGAACAAGACCTTGATCCCAGAGCTTGTTCAGTACAAGCGAATTCTAAGAATATTCCGTTTCAACGTAATAAGGTTTTTATGCGAAAATGGCGGCTCTGAAGTTTCATTCTAGAGAATTTAATACGGTTTGATGGGTGAAAATGCAAGAATGTACTGCTTTTTATGCAATGGTTTAGTGGTCGAGTTTTATATAATGCAACGTACTTATCTATATATATATAAAACTAGCTGACCCGCGCAATTTCGTCTGCGTAACATGAGAGAGAGAGAGAGTGTGAGTCAACCTTAAAAGATAGACATGTGCTATCGCGAACTTTTTCAGAGGAACAATCCCGTCATACATGCATGATTGTTGAGTAACTTTTACCGTTTACGCTAACCGTTTACTCAGCGCACGCAAGGAAAGCTCCCAAAAGCAATAATTTTTCACTGTTTTTTTGCAACATTTTTCATTGATGCTTCGCTCCTATTGATTGTAGCATGATCTTATATAACGTATAGCCTTCCTCGATAAATTAGCTATCAACCAACCAAACACACAAACTTCTTCTCCTTAATAATAAGTATAGATTCAAGTGTGTAACAATTTGATTTCTCAGAAATATTTACATTCGTCGCTATGTTTTTCCAATTAGAGACTTCCCTCGACAGACTTACGCTTTCATCCGTAGACACTCGATGATAGTCTTACCCTAGCTAGGTCGAAAGTTCTCTTTAAGGTGAGCTAAAACACGATATAGCTGCTGTAAACTGTTGAGGACCCTTTGCAACTGCCTTCCGTCTCCATCGTCAGACCTTCGATGACTGTCATACTCCAGCTAAGTCTAAAGTTCTCATTAATGTGCATGAAATGAGCCCAAACACGATTTTTCAATTTTAAATAGCTTACTAACCTTGAGATAATTATACACGCTTTTCACAAAAAAAATATCATGCATATCGGAATTACCTGTAAAAAGTTATGCATGGTCCTACATAAAAAAATTACGCATTGAATTGAGAACCTCCTGACACCTGACTCGGACGAGTCATTCTTTCACGAAAAATCTTAACAACGCGATTCAGAAAATGGAGTGAAATGAACATTTGCCTATCGACTCCGAAGTTTGTGTGAATGAATGATGGTGATTGTGATGATAATGATTATAATGGTGATGATTATGAAATTTGGCACATAGATAGTTTAAAACCTGGATTAACAAGTAGGATACTATTTATCCCTTTAGTATGATCCCGTGGGACAGTTACCGACCTTCACGCGAGCGAAGCTGCGGGCAACAGCTAGTATGGTAATAAAATAGAGATAAGACTTGAATCAAGAAATGTTTAGTCAGTGCATTTTACGTAGTACATTTATGTTTGTTTGTTACTAGTGAGTTAGTGCACTGTTGTCAAGTCATGTCAATATCGAGATTACTTCACGAATTCACTATTCTAAAATATAAGTAAAATAAAATGTTCTGCACATAATAGAAATTCTCTAAATAATAAAACCGGCCAAGTGCGAGTTGAACTCGCGTGGAGAGGGTTCCGTACAATGCCAAAGCTATATATTGAGTTTACCACTTTACTTTCAATTGATAGAAATATTATAGGTTTTCCTGTAATCTACAAGCAATAAACTATCTTTTGTATTTTTTTTTTCGATTTTAGGCTCAGTACCTAGTTTCGGAGATCAGCCCCCCCCCCCTGATATCCGAAACTACTGAGCCCAAAAACGACTAAGTTTATTAACGGCCGTTTTCTATAACTTACTTAGCTATCGGTGTTTCTATAAACAAAGAATATCCTACCTGTTACTTAATAAAACCGGCCAAGTGCGATTTGAACTCCCGTGGAGAGGGTTCAATACAATTGATAGAACTCTTATAAGATTTCCTGTAATCTACAAGCAAGAACTATATTTTGTATTTTTTCAAAAATTTTAGGCTCTGTAGTTTCGGAGATCAGGGAGGGGAATGGTAAATTTTCGTCTTCTTTCATGAATAAAATCAAAACCTTACAAAAAAAAATTACAATAATAACAAAAATATATTTAAGTTACTCATTTCAAAGTGCATTTCAATATTAATATTTAAAGACAGGACGACGTCTGTCGAGTCAGCTAGTTTGATATATTTATGATGACACAGTAAGGTTTGCAAAACTTTTTTTTAATTTCATAATTCGTAGCCGAAAATGACCTTTATTTAAAAATAAAAAAAATTACTTTGCACATCTGTGTTTGGGTGATAGGATAACACCATCCTACCAAATTTCATCTGATTTGGTCCAGTAGATTCGGAGCAAATTGGCTGTGACAGGCGGACGGACAGACAGACGCACGAGTGATCCTATAAGGGTTCCGTTTTTTTTTAATTTATTGTACGGAACCCTAAAAACAAAGAATTACATCATACAGGGTGTAAACAACCTCATCACGAAGCCGTCAACCAAGCATTCTGTACATCAAACTAAGTACTTTACGCAAAAATTATTGCTGGGAAACGAGTTCTTTTTTTGAGGTGAAATATCATGTTTTGTGGTAGAACTCAATGTAACGCACTCAAAACATCGCCGTGGAGGTGTTTAAAGTAAAAATCTTACATTAAAAACTTGTATTAAAAAAAAACTTATCAAAATGTTGCAACTTTGGCCCCTAATATCTCCATAACTAGAATGTTCCCAGGTATGGTGTAGAAAAAAAAAATCGCAATGACGGGGAGAACAAGTGCCTTTCGGCTTCGTTAAGAAGTTTTTTACACCCTTTATAATATACAGGGTGGGAGGGATATCGACGTACAAACGGTTACCATGTATTCAGTACATATCACACCCACTGCATTAGAATTTTTCATCGGTAATTAAAAAAAAAACAGCTTTTCCATACATTTTGACCGTGTAGGTATTGGATTTTTGAGCTTATTTCGTATGAAATTACTCATGACAAAATTCTATGTTTGTTATGCGCCTTCCACCCTGCAGATATAAAAAGAGCAATGCAAGTTCAAATGTTCCACCAAATCCATTTTTGTTCTTTCCTCAGCACGGAACACTCAACAAAAGTCAAGTCCTTCATGCTGGACGTCCTGTGCCCCCTCATCACGGAGTCGGACGTGGTGTCCAATGAGCTCCTGAACGTCATCCTGATGAACCTCGTGGAGCCTAACAAGAGGGAGCATAAGTACGCGTACTCGTTGGCTAAGGAGCTGATCATCAAAACTAGTGAGACGCTTGAACCTTACATACAGGCGGTGAGTACATAGCTTATTAAAAGGGTGTAAACAAACCCTTCACGAAGCCATCAACGAAAGAACGAAGGGTTATGCATGGGGTGTCTGATGGCCCCCGTGCCCAGTTGATGGCAATAGGCTCGACCCTATTACATGGGACTTAAACATAGCTGGCGAAATGTGAGTGAACTATTAGGCACACCCCTGTCTAACCCTACGGGGACTATAGGCGTGATGTTATGTGTTGTATCACCTACTTTATTTCTTCCAAACGTAATTCGACGAATTCCAAATGTAGACATTCATAGTTATGTAAATTGCCTGAACGATTGAATGCGCAGTTGTTGCTCCATATAACTGCATCACGTTTAGGTACGTGAATATCACGTGTATACATAATGACGAGTTACGGACGCTTGCAATCATCACGCTCCCCTAGTTTCTAAACGATTTAAATGCAGGTGTCTGTAATAGCTAACAGTACAGTCATGACTATAAAAATTACATATTGTAGTTTTACTAATAATACAAGTTTTCTAAAGAACTCTTCGAATCTAATGAAATAGACATACATACATTTTTTTTTTAAACTTCGCCCCACTAGGAATTTCTCCTGTACCGTGGGTGCGTTCATAAACATTTTAACTTGCATACACAAACAGCTAGACCCGGAACCACTACGTTTAGGCCATACAACCTGCTACACACAGCGCAAATTTTTGCACCGTGCCGTCAAATTTTTACTAGAGATTAATAGGAATAAGCGTGTGTACGCGCGTTCGGTTTTTGAAGCGCAAAATATTGCGATACGAGCTCATACAACCAAAAAATACACTAATCTGACACCGCTCTAAATCCCGATGTGTCTTATTTAAGCCTGGATACTGTACCTATGATGTTATTAATTTATATGTGGGTGTTACATCCCGCTTCATTAAATACTACGCAATATTTGCGACCTACACCCACGTAAATTCAAGATGGTGGGCGTAATATGCGAGCTAGCTAATATTAGATTTGCGTGTTGATTTTTTGGCTTTAAACAGTTGCAGTATCAATATCGTGATATATAAAAATGAGTTTGCTCTAAATAAAGTCAAGTTTATTTATCAAAAAGTAACATTACAAATTCGGTGAACCACAAATTCATCACACATTTCCATATAACAGTGATTCGATTTTATTTGCGATAAATATAATCCTATGGAATTTCAATCATTTATTCGTCTTTAAAGTGTTACTTGTTCACGTAATATTAATGTATCTTTATCTTTCATAGTTCTTCAACCACGTGCTAATTCTCGGCAAAGAAGAAAAGAATCTTCTTATATACTCAAAAGTGTACGAGCTTATTTACGAGTTATATCAATGCTGCCCCGCGATTCTCCTCTCCGTGCTACCACAGTTAGAATGCAAGCTCAAATCCGCACAGTTCCCTGAGAGACTCAGCGGCGTCGCCTTACTTGCTAGAATGTTCTCCGAACCGGGCTCGGAGCTAGCGAAACAGTACCCGGCACTATGGAGAGCCTTCCTCGGCAGATTCAACGATATATCAGTACCAATCAGAATCAAATGCGTGCAATACTGCATGCATTTCTTAGTACACCACCCAGACTTGAGAAATGACATAACAGAAACTTTGAAACTAAGGCAACACGATGCCCATGAACAAGTACGTTACGAAGTTGTAATGGCTATCATTGCGACCGCTCAAAGAGACTTCCAAGCCGTCGCCGAATCAGAAGACCTCCTACACTTCGTCCGCGAAAGAACGCTTGACAAGAAATTCAAAATTCGAAAAGAGGCCATGTCTGGTTTAGCCCTAATCTACAAAAAGTTTCTAACAGAAGAGAGCGTACCTCCCGCTACAGAGAGAGCAGTCCAATGGATCAAAGATAAGATCCTTCATGGATACTATATGACTGCTTTAGAAGACAGATTGCTGGTAGAACGTCTCCTAAACACTTCCCTCGTTCCATACACATTGCCGGCTCCGATTCGTATGAAAAAGCTCTTCTATTTAATGTCAAACGTTGATGACAACGCGACGAAAGCGTTCATAGAGTTACAAAAGCACCAGTTGGTCGTACGACGTACGGTTGGTGAATGGATCGAGCTACACCGAAAACCTCCGACGCCGGCCGTGCAAAAGGAAATGATAGCTAAAGTGTTGCATATAAGTTCAAAATTCTTACCGGAGTCGGTGAAGTCACAGGAGTTCTTGAACAAGTTCTCTCACCATATGAAACAGGCTCCCGAGTTGTTGCAAGGAATGGAGACCATTTTGAATCCTAATGTCAGCTGTGAAGTCTGCGTTCGTACTACTGTAAGTATTTATTTATTTTTTCGCCGTATAGTCCATATCCCGAGGGAAATCCGGCCTTTTTGTCTAGGTCATAAAGAAAATCTCTGTCGTGCAATATTTCAGCTTTCTAGGTCCAAGGGTTTGGGCTAGGCACTGAAGTATATATCAGTGAATTAGTACTTTTCAGGTTCCGACCTTACAAGGAAAATCGGAACCTTGATTATCTCTCGTACTTCCCCGTCTGTCACAGAGGTTTTTCTCGTAATCTATGCAACATAGAAATTCTAAATTTTTCCATGTTAGGTCTCGATGACGCCCTGTACAGAGTAATCATTTAAAAAAAAAATGATATTAGTTGCTGTAAAAAAGGAAATGACTGGGACATGTACAGCAAGACCTAGATTATATGAAAAAAAAAAAAAAAAAAAAAAATGGTTGCTCCAGAGGCATTATTCAAAAATAATAAAAAAGGGGAATACATTTGTTTGGAGAACGACAGCCCCTGTTCCCATCTTAACAATCATTTTAGGTTCCGGAATGTATAAAGTAATGGGTAGTAATAGTAGGTACCTACGATTCCTACGAATGTGATTAGCGTAATGTAATTAGGTAGCACTAAGCCGACAAGTGACCTAGAATGGTGAACTGGTGACCCAATAACCTCCTGTAATGCTACAGGTGGTTCCTATCTGGCTTATTCGGTTACTCTAGGCTTGTGTCCTGAAAAAAAGCAAATTAGTCCGTCAGTTAGATTTCCAAAAAATATTGGACACATTTTGTCTTTTGTTACGTAAACCAAAATTGACGAAGATACGACGCTTTTAAAATTCTTAATACGTCGCGCCTTGGTATAATGTTAAGCTAGTTCTGACGTCACAAGCCCCCCACTCCCGAGTTTTGAGGCGTTTTATCTTTGTCAATATTCATTGATTTACAAAAACAAAAAACTATACGTGTACATTATTTTCCAATACTCTAACTGACGAACTAAATAGATTTGCAATTTATTGATGGTGGAAACTTGCCTATTGATATTGCTAACGCCCCTTTGAACAGAAATCTCATAAATGTGAAGGGATTCATCATCATTACCATAATTCTCCTGCCCTTATCCCAATTTATTTAGTATCGGCGCAGCATGTGTTCTTCTTCCATACTTCTCTATTACTGTCATCTCAGCAGTCACCTCCTTTCTAGCGATATCATCCGTCACACAGTCCAACCATCGTTTCTTTGTTCTTCCTCTACTTCTATAGCCATCTACATTCATACTCAACATACAGGGTGTAAACCACCTCATCACGAAGTCGTCAACCAAATGATTGCTGGGAAACGACTTTTTTTTGTTGTTTAAAAATCATGTTTTGTGGTGGAACTCAATGTAACGCGCTCAAAACATTGTGCTGATGGATGGATTGAATAGTATGGGGGTCGTGAAGGTGTTTAATATATCAACAAATATATAATATATCAACAAATATATAAATATACAATTATATACAATATATAAAAAATCTTACGTTAAAAACTTGTATTTAGAAAAAAAAACTTGGACAAAAAGTTGGAACTTTGACCCCCAATATAAGGTACCCAGGTATGGTGTAGAACAAAAAAATTATCGCAATAACTGAGAGAACAAGTGCCTTTCGGCTTCGTTAAGAGTTTTACACCCTTTATAGATGGCTATAAGAGTAGAGGAAGACCAAAGAAACGATGGATGAAATTTGATTAAATGTGGAATATGGTTAAAATGTGTAAACTTTAATCCATACATCATGATTCTGAAGACATACCCAATTCTAGTCCCATCACTTTTTCTTATGTTTTTATACTAGATCACATCCTTGGAATTTTCTGGGTATGAGACATATTGAAGGTTTAGACATTTTTTCCGGTTTTTGTTTTTAAAAACCTGTGCATAGTCTTCCTGTACGTAGTGATAACAAAACATAACTGTAACAAATACTCATTTCTTCTCGCTTTCCAGTCAAGCGTCCTGAAGAAGCTCGGCCAGCCAGTAATGACGAACCTATATTACAACACAGTGAAGATGTTGTTAGAGCGGGTGAGCTCAGTGATGATCGACCACGATTCGCTGCTCATACTCGTCGGCTACGTGGAGGGCACCGTGAAGGGAACCGACGCCTCGATGGCGGAAGAGTGCGGTACGTTTACAACAGTGCTTCCCAAACTTACATGGACCAAGGACCACTTTGGTGTCTTTATTGTTAGCAGGGGCCATAAGGTCCTAGATAAACATAGACACCGACAGCATTATATCCAGAGGGGTGAATCTTTGAAATCGCAAAAATTGGAAAATAGGATGAAAACTTTTAGAATTAATATAGTGAAGGATACAAAAGCGATCGAAGTGAGCTCGAAAAATTTTGCAATCATTCATACGGAAAAAGGAATAAGCCGGTAGATTCTCAAAAAATTTTAGCATCTCTCCTCTGATAGGTTCAATTAGGTTGGGTCGACCTAGCATGTTCTGTAGAAGTTAAAAAGTACGAATAACATTTTAACCTCTCGCGGACCATATTCGAGGCTCCTGCAGACCACTGGTGGTCCGCGGACCATAGGTTGGGAACCACCTAGTTTAAAAGGACTAATAAAATTCTTCTTTATCATGTGGTTAGTGCCTAACCGGGTGTCGAGAGTTTTTATGCCGCCCATGGGCCTCTGACTTGGCTTAACATGCCGTCAAAAAATATCTCTCAGGCATGCTGGTTTTCTCACGATGTTTTTTTTTTCTTTACTGAGGCAAGTGATAATTATACAATACGCACATGAATCCGAAAAATCAGCGGTGCGTGTCTTGGATCAAATTAAATGAATGAGGGATTTTCTTTTTTAACTCTTCCCTAGTTGCTGGATAGATGGCGCTGAACTTGGTAAGTTATTGCAAGGAACGGAACGTCACATCATTTCACTTGGATGTAATGGTTATATTCGGAAGCATAAGCATACGAAAGTGTCAGTCAACGAGCGTATGTGACGTGACGCAATGTTTTTTTTTCAAGCGTTTTGGCTTTGGCACCTAGTAACGTAGTCAGTTCAACGCCATCTACAGAGTTCTTTGAAACTATGTTTTTTTATTTAAATGTTTATATGTCGATATGGCTCGGCCTCCAGTCAAACTATATGCATCTCAATACCAGTATGGGTACCTTGGTAAGACTCATTGTCATACTGTCTGGCTTCTAACTAATGCGATAGATCTACAAATGACAGCCAAGACGAATGGCTTGACATAATTTCCGAGTAATTTCGAGTCTCAGAATCTAGTGTTCTGTTCCCATCACCGATTTTCACATTCACCATTTAGTAAGCTGCTATGTAAACTTTTCCAAGTGATTGAGTTTATCATCATCATCATTTCAGCTGAAAGACGTCCAACGCTGGACGACGCTGGACATAGGCCTCCCCCAAGTGTCGCCACATTAACAGGTCCCGTGCGACTAGCAACCAACGGATTCCAGTTTATCATATTTATGGCAAATTAAACGTGTACCAAATCTTTTTCTATGCGCCATCCCACATAAAGTGGGGTCGGCTCTACTAATTTTGTTGCTGCATGACGATCTGTCTAGGGTTGTCGGGTCGGGTAGTTTTTCTTTATTTATCAGGCTGGTCATATATAGTGTACCATGAAATGGAGGGAAGTGGAAATTACGGTTTTTTCCTACTCCTCCACTATACTTTTCTGATTAATTTCGTTGCGGGATCCAAGACAGTTAAATTCATTCTCTGGGACTTCGTCGAGCTTCATTGTCTCGGCGCTTTTCTGGTGGTCGCCACTGTTGATTCTGGCTTTCAGGAGTTACAGTGGTTTGGGAACAGTGTGGCGGGCTTGTCCCAATTAAAAAAAAATATATATATATATTGTGTACCATATGTACGGAGGGCGTCCTCTACCTCTCTTTTTCTCCGGTATCAGATTTAAGGCTTTTTTTACTATGTAGGTCACGTTTCTTCTTATTACGCGTCCATACCACCGCAAACGTCTTTCATTGAGCTTTAAACGTGTACCAAATAAGCAACAGAAATGTCCCATTTTCCAACAGGCATAGACGAGAAGAAAGCAGCGGAGCGCGGTCTGAAGCTGCTGGTGATGCTGTCGTTCGTGTTCCCATCGCACTTCCTGCACGAAGACGTCCTGAACCGGCTCACGTCGCTGCTGGAGCTGGACGACGAGTCCGTCGCGCCGCACATACTCGCCGCGCTCACCTTCCTAGGCAAATACCGGCCGCTCAGTGAGTAAACATTGTAGTGATCCTACTAATATTATAGATGCGAATGTGTGTGAGTATGGATGTTTGTTACTCTTTCACGCAAAAACGACTGAACGGATTTGCATGAATTGCACATAGATAGTTTATAACCTTTATAACCATAGGGTACTTTTTATCCTGGTAGTAAGATCTTATGGGAAAATTATTATCAAACTTCACGCGGGTGAACTCGCTGGCAGAAGCTAGTATAGAATAAAATCACGCCTTTTCCCATGAGGGGGGTAGGCAAAAACTACAGAACGCCACCAGCTACGATTCCTACATACACCTTTCGTGCATCTAGTAATACACGCACGCCGCCGGTACATACTTTCGACAAAATATGTGTACTCTGGTTTCAGGTTTCCGTCTGGGTGTATTAGTTACACACTGTTTATTGTTAATCTGCCTGAAAACCTACCATTAAGACAATGCAGGCATGCTTTGACACACTGAACACGGCATTATCCCGACAGCATCTATGAGATGTCAGATGGTACGACGCACGACGACCAATGAAGCTTTGCAAAACCAAATTAAGCTGGTCTATCATTGTACAGGAAGCTCATACAAAGGCTGTAAAATGCTGCAATACTGGTTATGTATAGGCTGAATGTCGAAGTAAAAAATAAGTTACAACAATACAAATGTATTAAAAAAAATGGTTTCTTCCCAGGTGAAGCGTGCCCTGCACTATTCCCGCGACTGATAACGCTGTGTAAAGCGTACGCTGAGGTCGGCACACCGAAACAAGCAAAGAATGCTGTCAGGTAAGATCTTCGATGAAGTCCTTTCTATCATTGAAACAATGGGGTAGATGACACACCAATCAATTGAGATACTCTCATAGATTTTGTATGGTAATAGCAAACTGGGACGTCACTGTTTATTCAACTCAATGACTCAACTATTTATTGATTTTAAAGCAACTAAATATCGAATTTGACAATTAATTGAAAATAAATCGGGTTTTCAGGCCCAAAATAAAGTATTTGTTTTAGTGATTGGTGTCATCTGCCTGTGGTTCAAGGACTGTACGTACCACCATCTCTTGTAGCAGCATTATTTCAACCTTGCTCAGTGTGGGTAACGAATAGAGTTTTAGGCCCAATACAACGTGTTTTTTTTTACATCCCCAAAACCTAGGGTTATATTATATAAGCAAATATAATTCAAAAAGCATAGTTTAGTTAGAAGATATCATCAATCATAATTAATTTAAGTTTCATTGATAAATACGAGTAAATAATTTTTATTAAAAACAATCATTCATTATTTAAAGCTAAGAAACTGCGAAGTTGTCGTATTTCACGTAAGGGTGTTTTACATTAATAATCGTGACTTTATTATTTTGTATGAGAAATGAAAAAAAAAAAGATAATTGAAAAATAATGGCAGTTGATTCTTTGATGGTAAACTAGTGTGGTTTTCCTTTTTCGAATTCAAGTGTTACTTACTAACGTTTGATAGACCGTACCTTGAATCGAATCATATGAATATAGATGGCTATAAGAGTAGAGGAAGACCAAAGAAACGATGGATGGACTGTGTGAGGGATGATATGGCTAGAAAGGAGATCACTGCTGAGATGACGAGTAATAGAGAAGTATGGAAGAATTCAATTCAATTCTTTATTGCTTATCACATGTGCTTTACAAGATCTTAAAATTAAAATAAAGTTCACATGGCTCCCTGTCGGCCACAACAATTTATAATATTTAACAGTAAGTAGCAGTTAGAAAAGCAGCATTAATTAAAAATTAGCAAATTCATTCAAATAAGTAAACAATGTCAAAGGATAAAATAAAAAGATAAAATAACTAATAACTTTAAATAAAAACTGAAAAGAAATGTAATGATTAATCCAGATTATTTAATGGGTCCCGACTGTTGCAGTCAATATGTTCCGTATTAGAATTTATTATTGAACTTGTTTTTTTCTTTCAGTTTTTATTTAAAGTTATTAGTAATTTTTTACGCAGCCCGACTGCGTAAAAAATTACTAATAACTTTTTTTAATTTTTTTTTTTAATTTTACACTTTTTAGTTACTTACGATTATAACAAGATGGAGAATTTCGCATTTTATTTATTTTAGTGTATATTTATTACTTTAAAGTAAACAAACTTACCTAGTCATCCGCGCGTATCTTGTATAATTAAATAAATAACACATTTAAAAAAATTAAAATAATGGTCATGATAATATACCATTTTGAAATCCTCATGATGAGCCCTTTAATTTGATACCCATAATGCAGTTTCCAAAAAAAGTTTTTTTTTTAATCTTTCACTAGCCTGTGTTACCCGCGGTACCGGGTAACACAAAGATGTTATGGTGGAATAAAGGAATTCACAAACATACAAACATGACATACTTACATACATACATACATGAACCCTGAAAACATAACACTCCTTTTTTTGGGCAGTCATGTAAAAATAGATAATAAAAAATTTAATAAAATAAAATTATAGTCAAATACATCATGTCATTAGAAAAGCCATGCTGCGCCGATAAGATTGGATAAGGGCAAGGTGAACCTTGAATCGAATCGAGTTTGTTTTCATAATGCGTGTTCAGCATCTACCCATCTGTCAATTTAATTAAAACGTTACTGTTTCCTCAGATGCCTATTCGTGAACGTACCAGAACAAAGGACGCAGATCTTCACAGAGATCCTAGATACTCTGAAGGCGACTCTCTCCCCGCACTCGGAACATTACCGCACGGCCATCGTGACGCTCGGACACATAGCACACAACCTGCCCGACAGTTTCTCCGTGCACATCAAGAATATTGTCTCTAGGAAGGTAAGATGTCCCTTTCAAAATGACCGCTATTAACTGTGAGATGTAAGTAGGAATTCGCTTCAAAAGTGGCTCATTCATTATTCGAAATGGAAGTATACTGCGCAGCAAGGTAAAACCAGAAAAACATTTTAATTTTTTAATGTAAAACATCTATATGCGCGGGTAAACCAAAAAAGAAATGGAAAATTCGTGGCGAGCGTGGCGAAAGCTGTTGAAGCAGCATAAGATCTACATATTCGCCACGATTTACAACAAGCCAGCTGGTCTCAGGGCACAGAGTGCTGGGTTACAATCTCGTGACTGGAATCGAACTCTGAAGTCACGAGATTGTAACCCAGCACTCTGTGCCCATAAGGATTTTATTTTTGTGAATCGAGTCAGTTTTTTTTACCCGACTGCGTCAGCAGGTGGGTTATGTTTTTCAAGTGTATGTATGTATGTATGTAAGTATGTATGTATGTAAGTATGTATGTATGTAAGTATGTATGTATAATTGTTTGGCACGCTCTGTGGCCTGAACGGCTCGATGGATTTTAGCTTGAGAGGTGTCGTTAGATTCGTATTTACTGTGGGAGTGACACTGGGTATATCAAAATAAAAAAATAAACAAAATGGCGGATTGTTGGCGCCAAATTCAAATGTTTGGCACGCTCTGCAGCCTGAACGGCTCGATAAAGGGCTCATCATGAGGATTTTAAAATGGTATATCCAAGTAACTAAAAAGTGTAAAATAAAAGAAAAAATAAAAAAAAAACCGACTGCGTAAAGAATAACTATTATCTTTAAATAAAAAATGAAAAGAAAAGAAAAAGAAACAAGTTCAGGAAACAGGACATATTGACTGCAACAGTCGGGACCCATTAAATAATCTAGACATTACCTCCAAAATGGGTCCCGACTGTTGCAGTCAATATGTCCTGTCACTTAAATAAAAATATGTCACTTAAATCAATCAAGTACACTAATATCAACCCAAGAAATGTATTAAAAGTAAAGTTCAACGACTGCTTGTCGCTCAAAAATAATATTAAACTTCTGCAATTTTCTATGACCGTTCAAACGTCCGTGACTGTCGCGGCCATGATGTGACGTCATTTACCTCAATCTGCCTTGTTTCTGCCTTTATTTTTTGGCTTTCATAAAAGAATTTTACTAATTGTATTGTGCTCTATTCAAGCATAAATTGCAATAACAATATTGTAATAAAATATTCGTCAAAATTTAAGTACTTTTCAAATAAAAGTGTTTTTTTGACATATAGACTTTGACGTCACTACCGGCGTTATTGAGGGACGATGTGTTTTGAGAGTGCGTTCCGTTTCACTAAAAACATGCTACATAAAACAATAAATTGTAAAATAAGTGATATTTTAGAAACTTTTTAAGTGATCCACAATGTTTTTATGCACCAATACAAGGCATTTTTAATAAATAAAAAGAGTTTTGTATTTCATGCATATTCCCTATTCTCATGCGACGCTAAACTACGGTTCGGTCATTTCAGCAAAAACAGAATAGGGACGATGATTGACTAAAAAAAAATTGATTCTATTTAGTCCGTCAGTTAGATTATCGAAAAATATTGAAAACGTGTTTTTTGTTTTATCAAATTAATAAAAAATGACGAAGATAAAACGCATTATGAGTAAATGTACCGAAATGTTTCGTCACACGAGTTTTCGACGCACTGTATCGTCTTCATTTTTTAAACGTGAAAAAAGAAAAAATATGTGTTCAATATTTTTTTGAAATTTTCCTGACCGACTAATTAGATTTTTTTTAGTCATCTACCCTATTACAATAAGTTGAGCTCTTCCTCAGATCGTAAAGGAGCTGCTGGTCCGCGAGAGCGGCAGCAGTACGCCGGTGCCGGACGGCGCGTGGTGCGGCGAGGAGGCGCTGCCCGAGGAGACGCGCTGCAAGCTGGAGGGGCTCAAGTGTATGGCGCGCTGGCTGCTCGGCCTCAAGAAGGACGAGCTGTCCGCGCAGAAGACCTTCCGGATGCTCAACGCGTTTATTGTGCACAAGGGAGACTTGCTACAGGTAATATTAATAAATCATTTATTTCGAGCAACAAGACTCATAGTGTTAGTAACAATATACTTACAAACTATGTTAGTAATACACTTACAAACAAAACAAAACAGAAAACCGATTGTGACATCATTGCTGCAAGGTGACAGGCCCAGCTGAAACCTTGCAGCAGTGGTTCACAGACGCACAATCATGCCTACTCGCAATCATAGACAGGATGCTGTTAGCGCTGCCCCGCACCCTACGGATCAGTGTAGATTTTTTCAGCACACAAGCCTATTGATGGTGTGTCATCTACCTTATTGTTAGTCTTTTGAATTGCATAATGAAATTAGAGACAGCAGTCTTGGGCCGAGTTGCCTCTGCTTTACATTGATCTTCTATTTCAGCAAAACCGTCTATCAAAAGCTGAGATGGCTCACCTGCGGCTGGCGGCGGGCGCGGCCATGCTGAAGATCTGCGAACAGAAGGGCGTTGGAGATCAGTTCACTGCAGAACAGTTCTACAACCTATCGCATTTGATGATTGTGAGTATCCAATGCTGAACACAGTTTGTATCCGATCATGTTATATGAGCAATATTTGTAAACACCGTGTTCTCGGACGATATCGATAAACTTCGACCGGTCAGTGTACTCATCATTATGAACAACTTTTTGGGTTTGGTCCCATAGTAAAAGTTGTTCATAATCATGAGTACAATAACCGGTCGAAGTTTATCGATATCGTCCGGAAACACGTCGTATAAATTTTTAATCACGTTCCCGAAAACGGCTGTAACGATTTCGATGAAAGTTGAAAAATCGATCTAGCTAGGTCTCATATCTGGGAAAATTCGTTTTCTCTATTTTGAGCAGAGCGAGCTCGTTTGCCCAGGTACTTTTTATAATACGATGGAACTCTTTGAAAATTGAAGATTGATTTATTGTTTCTTTCTTTTTAGATATTGTTAGACTAAACCAAAAACCAAGTAATTTACATTTTTTTTTCATTTTCAGGATGACGTACCTCAAGTCAGAGAAGCTTTTGCCACAAAACTACACAAGGGATTGTCAAAGGTAACATATTTCATAAAACAGGTTATGATTTATACTAGTATTCCAAGTCCACATTTGTATCTGTGTGCGCCGCTCGTTATTGTTTATTTATGTACACGCAGTAGACAATCCAGGAAAATAACAATAAGGCCCGGATTCCACCAAAGCGAAGAGGTGCGGAGCGGAGAGGAGATGTGTGGAAACCGACCAATCATATTGGTTGAAGTATACACCGCGTCTGTCGTCTTTTCTGTGATTGGTCGAATCTTGCACATCTCCTTTCCGCTCTGCTCCTCTCCGCTTTTGTGGAAACCGGGCCTAACCCTTGTGGTAAAAGCGTTTGTTAGGAGTCAAGGCTACGATTCCGTGTCTAGCAAGCTAGATACTCCTTTTCTTGACATTTTTATTGCACACCAATTCATTTTGCGTTTGACATAAACAAAACTCGTTTTCATTACTCATACTCGGAAGGTAGGTCTGAAGTTGCCTGAGGAGCGGGTTGAAAGTAGTAGTAATGAGAATCGTTTTCAACTGACATAGCTGTCAAATTATAAAAAAAATCTAGTTCTGTTTTCATATTTTTAGTGAACCATGTTCCAACTTTCTATACAGCCACTCAATTACAGCGCAATGTAAAATTAAAATAACATAAAGTTAAGTATTCAAAGAATATATATTTTTTAAATAACTTTATTATAATTTACTTTTGACAATTTCTCTAAAATGACATGGTAAAATGTTTACCATTTTTTCAATAATGAAAATGAAAAATAATGGCTGAATAGCTGCTAGCCGGCCACAGAAAAAACAAACAAAATAGGCGGGAAAGCGGCAATCCGATCTTCATTTGTTTTTTCATGTTTAATTTTTTTTTGTTGTATGCGTAATGAAAAGCACAGTGTTTACCTCGGGATAAACACTTATTATTCCCTCGAAGTATTGGCGTCCTCGCTACGTTCGGGCGCAATGTAGTAACAATGTAGTACTGTACTACCCAGGGCATCCCCAACAAGTGCCTCCCGCTGGACTTCATGGGCATGTACGCGCTGGCGGGGCGCGAGCCCGAGCGGCGCATGCGCAGCGCCGTGCGCCAGTACATGCTGGCCGACGTCGTGCGGCGCCGCGAGTACGTGCGCAACATCACTGTGGGCACTAAAGGTAACCTATGTACGTGGACGTCACTACAGAACTGACAACCCTAATGTGTATACACCGGGCTACATTTGAACGCGAATTTCTCGTGATATCACACTTGTGAATGTGAAATATAACCTATTCCATAATACTAGCTTCCGTCCGACACCATCAATAAATTGCAAATTTATTTAGTTCGTCAATTAGAGCATTGGAAAATAATGGACACGTATTTTTTGTTTTTGTAAATCAATGAATACTGACAAAGATAAAACGCATCAAAACTCGGGAGTGGGGGCTCGTGACGTCAAAACGCACTAAAAATTATACCGTTTTAAGAATTTTAAAAGCGTCGTATTTTCGTAAATTTTGGTTTACGTAACAAAAGAAAAAATACGGGTCAAATATTTTGATAATCTAACTAACTGACGGACTAATTCGATTTTTTTCAGTACACAAGCGTATTGTTTTTTTTTTTGTCACAATATTTTCATAAAATTATAATCAATGCAGTAAGAAAAATCGCTTCAAAAAGTTGCCAAGTGTATACATATTAGTACTCATGACTTTACTAACATTCATTATTACACAATAGATAAACATAACTTCACGCATGTAACCCACGAAAGACTAGGTAGAGGTGTCCTTCATCCGAATTTCACTAGTTTTTTTTAAACCCATGTAGTAGAAGGAGAAGCAATTCATAATCGGGTACAAATCCAAACTCCGGACTGCTACTGAAAAAATCCTGTTGGTAACTCCCGATAAACCTAACCTCAGTATCAAACTGAAGGTCTCATACTCTCGCATTCTTCTCGGCAAACTTTTCATTTGGTACTCATACCATGGGAATTCATAAAAAAATAACTAGCCTGCCATCTTTGGAAGTCTGCCATATTTTGCATTTAAAATGACGTCACTTAATTAACTCACCATGCATTGTCATCCAAACTAAACGTGTATGCAAAATTTCAGCACAATCGTTAACCGGGAAGTGGGTCAAATTTAACTTCTAAGATTTTTGTACATAGTTACAGGAGAAGCTATTAAAAGCGTGTTACAAACGCATGTTTAACTGATATTCTGATACCATTAGCGCCTAGGGCACATGGACGCTCTCGTCTAAGTCGATGGCGATCAAAAGTTATTTCCGAGTATCTGTACAAGGTGTAAATGGATTCTTTACGAAGCCGGCAACCAAGCTTTCTGTACATCAAACTTAGTAACTCTATGCAACAATTATTGCTGGGAAACGACTTTTTTTTTGGGGTGAATAATCATTTTTTACTGTAAGACTCAATGTAATCCAATGAAAACATCGTGCTAATGGACGCAATAACAAAAAAAAAAAATGTGAAAGAATGATGAGAGATGTGTTAGAACTTTGACCCCCAATCAGTGGCGTGCAGTAGTATTCCACGAAGAGTAGGCCACGAAATAGTGATAGCAAAAAAAAATTTCGTCTGCGCCATTTTGGATTTTCATTTTGACCTCATTTTTATTATCAGTGACCCTAAAAACCTCGAAAACGACGCCCATGAAGAAAAAAACCGAAAATTTTCATCGGCGCCATCTTGGATTATCATTTTGACCTCATTTTCATTATCACCAACCCCAATAACCTCGAAAACGACACCCATGAAGAAAAAACTGAAAATTTTCATCGGCGCCATCTTGGATTTTCATTTTGACCTCATTTTCATTATCACCAACCCCAATAACCTCGAAAACGATACCCATGAAGAAAAAACTGAAAATTTTCATCGGCGCCATCTTGGGTTTTCATTTTGACCTCATTTTCATTATCACCAACCCCAATAACCTTGAAAACGACACCCATGAAGAAAAAACTGAAAATTTTCATCGGCGCCATCTTGGATTTTCATTTTAACCTCATTTTCATTATCATCAACCCCAATAACCTCGAAAACGACACCCATGCAGAAAAAACTGAAAATTTTTATCGGCGCCATCTTGGATTTTCATTTTGACCTCATTTTCATTATCACCAACCCCAATAACCTCGAAAACGACACCCATGAAGAAAAAACTGAAAATTTTCATCGGCGCCATCTTGGATTTTCATTTTGACCTCATTTTCATTATCACCAACCCCAATAACCTCGAAAACGACACCCATGAAGAAAAAACTGAAAATTTTCATCGGCGCCATCTTGAATTTTCATTTTGACCTTATTTTCATTATCACCAACCCCAATAACCTCGAAAACGATACCCATGAAGAAAAAACTGAAAATTTTCATCGGCGCCATCTTGGATTTTCATTTTGACCTCATTTTCATTATCACCAACCCCAATAACCTCGAAAACGACACCCATGAAGAAAAAACTGAAAATTTTCATCGGCGCCATCTTGGATTTTCATTTTGACCTCATTTTCATTATCACCAACCCCAATAACCTCGAAAACGACACCCATGAAGAAAAAACTGAAAATTTTAATCGGCGCCATCTTGGATTTTCATTTGGACCTCATTTTCATTATCACCAACCCCAATAACCACGAAAGCAACACCCATGTAGAAAAAAACCGGAAATTTTCATCGGCGCCATCTTGGATTTTCATTTTGACCTCATTTTCATTATCACCAACCCCAAAAACCACAAAAACGACACCCATGAAGTAAAATATAATAACAATAATATTATTGATTATTATAATAATAATACGCGCCAATAACCCCCAGGAATCATTATTTTAATCAACATTGAACATACACCCTAGCACTGGCCTGCAAATTGCAAAAAACGTAAGGAAATTTGAATTTCGCGGGCTAAAGAACATCTACCTTGAATCCTGGCCTTGTGTTGTAGCAGCCAATCACAGCCCAGCAGCCCAGCTACACTCGCAGGAGTTACCGCCCTAAAATTACTGCAATCTATACATGTGTGCAGTTCATACACACGAAAATATGCACCAATGTGCCAATGTGTGCGTAAAATTATCAATGGGTTTAAGGCAAGTCTAGTGCTTGCCTGTCCGGCGGAGCTCCAACCTTTGTAGTAACTTCCAGTAAAGTGTTAGTTGCGTGACACGGGAGCGACAAATTGCTATAAGTATTCTAACAGGAGTTTGAACTTTTTTTTTTATATTTTGTACATAATGTGATATTTTATTACATAGTTAGTTCGTTATAATGAATGCCCAGTTGGTAGGGTAGGCTTTGCCTAATTGCCTCTTAGGGGCGCACGCCCATGCCCCCAATATCTCCGAAACCAGTAGGTTCCCATGTACTTGTATCTCCCAGGCCCCTGATACATGGTAGTAGTAGGAACAGTGAGTTTTCAGTCGGTTAGAGTCTGACATAACCCTCCGCTTGCCCCAGGCGGAGGGTAACTATGAAGATTTACCCAATAATTTGTACAGCCATTGGGTGCTTGCATGGAGAATGCATTTTTCATCGGTACGGGTCAGTACCTATAAGTATAAGTACCGAAAAGTCAGTTTATGCATAAACTTCTAGGTACTGACCCATACCGATAAGTCAGTACTTTAAACATGCATTCTCTATGCAAGCACCCATTACGTATACGGTTAAGGCCCAGCGTACACCGCTGGAAGCGCAGCGGAGCGCAGCGGAGCGCATTTAAGACAACAATTTAATATAAACCTTAACTACCTTGATTTACGGTCAATATAAGAATAAATTCTCACGCGGTATTTGGAGCGCACTCAAGCTACTACAAGAGCCTGCGCGCGACCGTATACCGTGTGCGCTGGGCCTAAGGGGACTACAGGAGCTAAACGCGAGTTTTATAATGCAAAAAAGCATATGCTTTTTTGCATTATAAAACACGCGTTTTGTGAATCATATGATTCACTGCAATAAACAAAACCAGAAAAATATATGATATTCTTCAGGATATATGCAAGTATGATAGTGTCTTGAAAACACAATACAACTAATTTTACTCGATAAAGAAAAATCCCGTACTATCATCTAAAAATTTCATTTATCGAGTAAAAACGATCATTCTGATTTTTTGGTAAATAATTCCACAAGCAACATATTATAGCATGATAGTGTTTTATTTTTTTAGTCCAATCAATAGATTTTTTGTAAATCGCAAAAAAAAACACTCATTTCGCACTATTCGGCCTGCAGTGACTGACGTAACAACCACTTTGTAGTGCAAGCTGATTAGAACTTTACTCTAACAGTATTTCAAACGAAGTTTGCGCCACCACAAATAGAGTTGCTAATTTTGTAGGCGCCTTTTTTTTTCTAGCATGGGAATTTATCAAATGTCTCCTCCCGCTCTAGGCGGAGCAGGAGGGAGTGTCAGACTTTTACTGACTAAAACCTATCTATGTTCCTTCATCGCCCTTTGTGTTCCGGGGCCACGGTATCTCCTTCGAACAGTCCCGCAGCCCCGTCCTGTAGTCGCCTTAAGTAACGTAGTGTATATTTCGGCAGTGGAGCGCGCCGTGTCGCAGCTGCCGCACATCCTGCCGGACTACATGCTGGTGTTCGCCGTGCCCATACTCACGCACGACCCCGCCTTCACTGCTTACGACAACGTGGCGCAACTCAAGGTATGTCAACTGCTATATTCTTTTTCTTATTCTTTATTGCACACAAAATTAAAATAATATACACACAAAATTAAAATATACAGGGCGTCCCACGGATATGCCACATGGAGGGAAAGCACCTTGAATATTGTAGATGGAACATTTTACTGAAAGAAGACATTATTTTAATTTAATAAATAATTTAAACTGCATTCATAGATATTTAAATAATTACATGGCTCAACCGGGAATCGAACCCGTTACACGAGAAAAATAATCATCCTGTAGATTTATCATACCGATCGAAAGGCTTAATCATAAGTATTATTTTTGGTTAAATAACATAATGTCAGAAATAAAAGGAAGACCATGAATTTTAATATTTTTAATATAAAATTAATCAATTTATCAAAATGCTCAAAATGATTGCCTTGGTCTTCGACAAAGATTTTATTTTATGGTCTAGCTAGAGCATAAAAAGCGACTTTATGTCGCCTACACACGACATAAAGGCAAACTTTAGAGCAGTAGAAGTGAAAAAATATTACAAACATAGTCATGGGCCAGAGTCGTTACGCAGTGGGTGCCAGAAGACGGGCGTTGACGCCGAGGGAGGCCTAGAAATTGCTAGCGTGATGACTTAAAAGCGTTAATGACAGATTGGCCTTAGAAAACTGCACAAAGAGAAGAATGGAAGGCTATGGGGGAGGCCTTTGCCCAGCAGTGGGACTATACAGGCCAAGAATAAGAAGAGGACATATTAGTTTTTTTTTGTCGTCTCGCCTATTCTCTACTAAAACTTAAATAATATATTGCTGAAGCATGTAGTGACTTTGGAATTGTAAGCTGGAAATAAAGATTTTATGGATGTTTAGATGTATAATAATAAGTATGTATTTACAAACAAAAAGTATCTATGTAGTATATCAACTATCTGGTGTCCACGACACAAGCCTCGTTGCTTACTGTGGCACTAGATGGCGCTGTGTGTTCATGTCCAGCGATATTTATTTATTTTTTATTATTTTATTTATTTATAATATCACGCCTTTTTCCCATGGGGGTAGACAGAACGCCACCGCTGCGATCCGCACATACTCCTAGCAATCACTAATATTTTAACAACCCTATTTTCATTCTTAGGTCGTAAAGAACTGCCTGTGGTTCATCTTAGAGCCGCTGATCACTCGCAACGACTTCTACTGCTACGGCTTCTACAAGAGTCTGGTGGAGCGCATGAAGACGCACAAGGACGCGCTCAATGAGACGGATGACGCCGTTAACTATGTAAGAATATTATTTACTAGCATTTCGCACGCAACTTCGTTCGCGAAAATTGTGATAGCTCGGCTTATTTGCATGATATCAAAGTAAAGAGTAAAGATGTAGCTTTTTAAGGGTGAAAGATTTTTTTAAATCGGTTGAGTAGTTCTTCAGTTAAATCGTAACAAAAAAACATTTTTTTCCTTTTTATAATATTAGTTTAGATTTGTTGTTTTAGTTGCTGGCAAGTGCCTTATGTGATGATAACAGCGAAAATTCTCCTGAACTTGGTTTTAAACTGATCTCAGAGCGAATTTTAGAAACGATACTTGTCTTACCCAGCACATCTGAACTGTTAGTGTCAGCATTGTTATAAAATATTGGAACTGACGGCTCTGGAACGCATTGAAATATAGTAATCACGTTCAGTAGCAAAGTTCGCTGTTACTTGGGTTGGGTTTTGAGATCATAGCTTTGAAGCCATCTTGCTGACAATTTTTTAAAATTCTCAATACGTCACGCCTAGGTATAATTTTTAGCTAGTTCTGACGTCACGTGCCCCCACTCCCGAGTTTTGATGCGTTTTATCTTTGTCAATATTCATTGATTTACAAAAACAAAAAAATACGTGTTTATTAATTTCCAATACTCTAACTGACGGACTAAATACATTTGCGCCTTCGCGGCGTACATGCGTGACGTTTATGTTCTTAATTGGTCTTTTCGTGAACAGAAACTGTGGGCCGTGTGCGACCTGGCCATGTCAGTGATCTGGGCGCGGTCGCAGAGCTTCGAGCTGCGCGACTTCCCGTCGGACGCGCGCATCCCGCGCATGTACTTCGCGCCGCAGTCGGAGTACTTCGTCAACACTCGTGTGTTCCTGCCGCCGGAGTTACAGGTCACTATTGTGCTTTTCTATTTCGTTGGACTTTGTTTCAGCTGTGCTCCGTTGACGGCAATAGGTTTGCCCTCTATTGCAGGAGACTAAATGTCTTAGAGCCTTTTCACACTAGCGGATTGCGAGCGGATTTAAAGCGGAGCGGGCGCGCAGCGAATTCGTTGTGGACGCGAAACGAATTCGCCGTGGATGCGCAACTAATTCGGTGCGCATTCGCATCGCATCGCTAAGACCTTGTCCAGCGAAGCGAATTCGTCGCGAAACGTTTTGCGCGAATTCGCTTTGCTGGACAAGCCCTAAGGGCTTGTCCAGAAAGGGCGAATCACGCGCGAGTCGAGGGTCTGGCGTTATGCACGCGATTTACGCGCGTATTTTGAATTCGCGCGATGCTTGTGGACGCGATGTATTCGTGCCTAGTATCTCAATAGCGCGCGAATGAATTCGCGCGAAACGTTTCGCGACGAATTCGCTTCTTCTGGACAAGGTCAAACTCAATTTTTAACGCTAGGCTTTGCAGCTTAACGTTGAAAATTGAGTGCACTTTCACGACGCTATTCGCGGCAAATTCATTTCGCGTCCGCAACGAATTCGCTGCGCGCCCGCTCCGCTTTGAATCCGCTCGCAATCCGCTAGTGTGATAAGGCTCTTAGCCCAGTTACATGACTCCGCTCCCACCCGGCAAAAATAATATAATAGGGTAGATGACACCATAAAACAATAATTCCCAGACACCTATCTCTAAAAAATAGGTCGAGAAAAAATAGGGGAGGATCGATTTTTAGTTGCTTTGAAATCAATAAATAGTTGAGTCATTGAGTTGAATAAACAGTGACGTCACAGTTGGCTATTGCCATACAAAATCTATGAGAGAACCGCGTTTTGACAGCTCTTGAAAAGTATCTCAATTGATTGGTGTGTCATCTACCCCATTCAAATATGGGCTGTATTTCTCTTAAGATATACTTTACATTGGCATTGACGGCGGTAAACCCGCTAACAGTGAGTTGTGTGCTAATTTATGTTGCCAATGTAAAGTATATCATATCTTTTTTCACGTAAACAAAAAAGATATAATATGTTTCCAATATTTTTTGGAAATCAGCTATTTGACGGACTAATTAGATTTTTTTTGTCATTAATAGAACAGGTCAGGAATAGAACGATGTTTTGAAAACGGTTAACACAAAACGCGTTTGGTACGTGAAAAAGAAAAAATGTGTCGAATATATTTTGGAATCTATCTGACGGACAAATTAGATTTCTTTTGTCGTTTACCTACCATTGACCGAACTCGCATACATATAAAACTTAGTAAATAATTATTTTGTCCCCACAGTTCCAGCCCAAGAGGCCGGCGGCCGGAGAAGCCAACAACCCGCGCGGCAAGAAACGTCTGCGCGCGCTGCCCGAGCGGGAGAACGCTAACGATGTTGAGGTAAGCACGGATATACGGACTGCATGCTCATAACGATCATATTGGCATATGCTTGGTTTTGTGTTGATATACTGCTTTGTTTGTGTGGTTCAGGGTGTTTATTTGAATCTATCCTGCAAAAGTAATCGAAAATGTGTTTAGCTGCCAGAGCCAGTTTTATTTTTCAATAAATTAAAGCTAGAATTTCAGCATGACTGATGAGACATGTAAAGCTAGTAAGTTAATGTGAAAAGTAGTGCGCACATTCGTTTGTTCCTAGACACAACTTGGCATTATAATCGAGACAGATACTGATCTCAACTCTCAAACCTTTTGCTCTGCGTTTCCTCTGATCAACATTTATGGCAGTTGGGTTCAAATATACACTTCGTAATACTAACCCCACGTTCAAACCAAACCGATTGGTTGCGCAAATACAGAATCGTCGCGTTCATATTCGGTGGCGCTCTCTTTCGGCGAGTACGCGTTTGGTTTCGCCGAACAATATGAAAGCGACGGTCGTGTGTTTGCACGGCCATAACTTTGGAGCTCTAAAGTTACATTACCAATCCATACAGGGTGTAAGGAAGGCCTCCGCTGACTAATGGGGGTGAATAGGCTTGTGTCCTGAAAAAATCTATCTAGTCCGTCAGTTAGATTATCAAAAAATATTTGACACGTATTTTTTCTTTTGTAAACTAAAATTGGCGAAAATACGACGCTTTTAAATTCTCAATACGTCACGCCGTGCTATAATTGTTAGTGCGTTCTGACGTCATGAGTTTTGATGCGTTTTATCTTTGTCAATATTCATTGATTTACAAAAACAAAAAATACGTGTCTAATAATTTTTAATACTCTAATAACTGACGGACTAAATAGATTTCCAATTTATTGATGGTGGAAACTAGCCTATTCAGTATAATCATACTAAGGTGACCGGTATAAGAAATTATTTCAGGAACGTTATGGAAATTGGGAATCCAGTAAATTTGATTTGTTTTATTTCCTCATACTCAATGTACCGTGGCAAAACGCACATAGCGAACGGCAAGCGCGACGTCGAGTCCGCTGAACTCTGTAGCTAGGCAGGAAGTGAACACCGACCGTTCGTTCTGATTTCACCGGCCGATTTTTGATTTTAGCCGTATTATTTACTTAAAAGGAGTGTTGCGTACATAGAATGTAATTTTACATTAAGTAAGATATAGTAACTAAAAAAACTATTAAAAAAAGGTAATTTTCGTCAGTTTGCGGAGGACTGTCACTTACACTCTGTATACACAATTAAGGCCTATTCAGACCTAAGCGGTATTCGCTACCGTCTGCGGCAGAGAAAACCCAGTGGGTATGCGGTAATATTACTGTTCACACCAAAACGGATTTCGTTATCCTTGTGGGTAGAATAACGCGCGGTAGTCGAGTTTCGCTCAGGGAGGTAAGAAATTTTCGCCAGTTAGTCATTTCTGAGTCGCCAAAGAATATACACGTCAGTCACGTTGTAATTTCTGCAGAGCATCTGATTTTAGTGATGGATAGTGATGAGCGAAACCCGCGCGGTATGTACCTCTACCCATAGCGGCAGCGAATATCGCTCAGGTCACTCTAGCCGCGGTACTTGATACTAAATACCTGAGCGAAACCCGCGCGGTATGTACCTCTACCCACAGCGGCAGCGAATATCGCTCAGGTCGCTCTAGCCGCGGTACTTGATACTAAATACCTGAGCGAAACCCGCGCGGTATGTACCTCTACCCACAGCGGCAGCGAATATCGCTCAGGTCGCTCTAGCCGCGGTACTTGATACTAAATACCTGAGCGAAACCCGCGCGGTATGTACCTCTACCCACAGCGGCAGCGAATATCGCTCAGGTCGCTCTAGCCGCGGTACTTGATACTAAATACCTGAGCGAAACCCGCGCGGTATGTACCTCTACCCACAGCGGCAGCGAATATTGCTCAGGTCGCTCTAGCCGCGGTACTTGATACTAAATACCTGAGCGAAACCCGCGCGGTATGTACCTCTACCCACAGCGGCAGCGAATATTGCTCAGGTCGCTCTAGCCGCGGTACTTGATACTAAATACCTGAGCGAAACCCGCGCGGTATGTACCTCTACCCACAGCGGCAGCGAATATGGCTTAGGTCTGAATAGGCCTTTATAATATTATTTGCCGCTTGTATGTATCTTGCTAACCCTCATCACCTGTCTTAAGCTTGAAATAAATAGTATATATGTATTTACTTTGTAAAATGTTTTCCAAGCTCACTTTGGGACGCGGTATTGACGTCAAGGTAAACCCATTAGAACATAGTATTTTAAATATCTCTTTAATGATTACTGATGTAAGTATTTATTACTGAAATTATTCATTCATGCACATCACATCATTCCAATGGTAATCCCTCTTTTCTTAGCCTGTTTGCATGATGCCCTATGTTTTATGTCATTGTCGAGATAATCACGAGCCTATTGTTCCCACTGCTGGGACATGGCTTCCCCTCTATGAGAGGCAGTAATGACAATATAATATACAGGGTGTAAACAACCTCATCACGAAGCCGTCAACCAAGCATTCTGTACATCAAACGAAGTAACTTTACGCAAAAATTATTGCTGGGAAACGACTTTTTTTTTTGAGGTGAAAATTCATGTTTTGTGGTCGAACTCAATGTATCGCACTCAAAACATTGTGCTGATGGATGGATTGAATAGTACGGGGGTCGTGGAGGTGTTTAAAGTAAATATCTTACATTAAAAACTTGTATTAAAAAAATAACTTGTCAAAAAGTTGGAACTTTGACCCCCAATATCTCCGTAACTAAAAGGTTCCCAGGTATGGTGTAGAACAAAAAAAATGATCGTAATGACGGGGAGAACAAGTGCTTTTCGGCTTCGTTAAGAGGTTTTTTACACCCTTTATAGTTTTTGCATTTCTTGAGTAACCAGAACGAGGACGCTACGTAAACTCTGCGTAAACAGATCGTTCACTCCAAGTATGGTGGTTATACGATGTTGGGCAAAAGTCATTATTGAATAAAAGTTGATGTGATTAATCCCTTTTATGCAAGTAACGAAAGACAGGTCTTAAAAAAATCGTTTTTCGAAAACAAAAACGTTTTGGTAATTTTATATTTCTATCCCATTTCATTTTCATTCAGTTTCGCAATTCATGTTTTCTCCTAGACTCTGATATCACCACTAAACCGTCGTTCTCATTTTCTCCAGCCCTCGGAAGCATCAGATACACAGATACAACTACCCGGCATAGACACTCCCCCGGAAACAGAACTAGAAGAGCCTCAAGCGAAGCGCACGGTCAGTGACTGAGAGCGACCTTCCGCTGGACCGTCTCACAGGCCCAGCGAGTAAGTACCACATAGCGATAGATAACGTGACGAACTGGGTTATGTCGTCATGGTAACAATGTACTCGAATGACAGGCGCTGTCAGCTGTCAGATTTATATGACAGATGATTTTGACATTTGAATGTCATTGTCGTATGAAAAACTTTTTGTCGAGTTTGTATGAATTTTGGATGAAAAACTGTAAGGGACTGCAGTTGTATGGCTTTTATAAATAAGCTATCGAATTTGTATGCCAATTGAAAATATGCAGTCAATTGCTCTTTTGTTGGGTGTCTTGAATTTTGGGATTTAATCGTAGTTGTTTTTTTTTTTTTTTCATGTTTGTATGGGAGAGTGTTAGATTAGTTAGATATAACAAATATTTCAGATGTAACCGTATCAAAGTAAGTACGCGTTTTCAATATCTACAACAAAATGTATATGATATTGATGACAATGTATTTTTACGGTAAATAGAACTATGAGGTCTATAAACCGAACGAGGAACGCGTATTTTTAAAAAATCCTTAAGCACCCCACAGTAATTATAACTATTAATGAATTACATTTTGTATAAAGTTTCAATAATTAGTAAATAACACTTCGTCACGGATATCTATCGGCAATGTTGGCACTTTAATATTGTACACAACTCATAAAAATATACAAATCTCATATGTTGGTTGGACATTTAATTATATCGAGTATACTGAAAACAGGTAGCAGTTGACCTCTCATACAAGAAAATAAAATAAAGATCCTTTGTCTGTGGACACATTATTTTTTAAAATTTTGACTTTACATTAAAACTCTGGAGCAAAAATCTTACAGCTTTTTATTTCTGTTTTTGGTGAATTAACTGCTATCCTTTAAGTCTAAACACATGGATATTTTTACGATTCGAAATGTTATTTTACGTCGCATTTTTGGTATTAACCAAATAATATCAAGAATAATTAGTGTGGCAACATTGATCGAAACTAAAAATATCTGTGTGTTCAGACAAACTAGGACAAAACTCAGTCATGTATTTATAAGCTTAACTCTATGAAGACTGGCTACTAGTATGTATGTACTCCTAACTATTGAACGAATGAGTGAATGTAAATATTTCATTCATTCTTCACTGAATGTACGTTACTTCGGTAACTTAATTTTGTCTTAACTGTCGTGCTGGTCTTGGCATGAGGTAAATGATAAAGTAAAGTGATTTCTTATTTTATGTTTTCTTAGTAAATATGTCTGTTCTTGTCACTAAACTGACCTTTTCGACTCCATTTTATGTATCACTTAAAATGAGGAAATTTGCCATTCAATTAGTCGATTCAGTTCCTCAATATTCTTCTATTTCACTAACGATTTTTTTTTTACCAACATACTTGCCGTAGTCCACCAACATTGGCACTGAAGTTGGTTTCAAATATTGGTGTTTGTCTTCGAGACAACTTCAGTGTCAATTTCTCAATTTTCTGTAAGCTAGCGATTAATACTCAAGCAAATATCTGATGCCACGACCATTGGACGATAAATCGAAAACATTAAAATGAAAATGTAAATAATCAGATGTATAATTATGGATTATGTTCGAATACGGACTAAAATTAGACGAGATTTTTTTATAAATCACGAGAATAGGGAATATGCATAAATTTAGCATTTTTTTTATTTCGATACGGAATGTTAAAGTACTATAAAAATAATGACAAAAGACACAGATTGGCCAAACAACACAAAAGTTATAACGATTTAAACTTTTGTTTCTATCTCTTTCTAGATAAACAGAATTTAGTATGGATTTTGTACGTCGATGCAGCGAATGACGTCATTCGCTGTATCGGATCTCTTTGTCTAATCAGCAGTTCCAAATGCTTATAACTTAGTATTTTTTACAGATATTAAAAAAATAATTTCACTTTGCTGTTTCTGATGTTAATACGCTTTGTATAGAGTGATAAAAAAAAATCATGCATATACCCTATTACAACATATATTCGAGTTGACATGTGCTTCACTATCACTACATATTATAAATCAAAGTCCCCCGCCGCGTTTGTCTGTCTGTCCCTATGTATGCTTAGATCTTTAAAACTACCCAACGGATTTTGATGCGGGTTTTTTTAATAGATAGAGTGATTCAAGAGGAAGGTTTTAGTATATAATTTGAAGGCGGGCGAAGCCGCGGGCATCAGCTAGTAAAATAATAAATTCATATTTTTGATCAATAGGTTTCATGAGCAAAGCCTGATTTATTTACATATTTAATTCCTAAACAGGTCAACAGTTAGTTCAATATACGTCCCTAAGAACGCTACCAGGCACTTGAAAGCCCTTTTAAAGCCCGACTGCACCACAATCACAGCAGTTAATACGTTAAACGCTAAACATACACAAAATATCACAGACAATAAGATACGTATACTGAATAGTGACGAGACAGTGCCCTCAGTTGATAGCTTCGCAATAGGGACGATGACCGACTAAAAAAAACATGATTTTGTTTAGTCCGTCAGTTAGATTATCGAAAAACATTGGAAACGTGTTTTTTGTTTTATCAAATTCATAAAAATTTATGAAGATAAAACATGTCAAAGATCATGAGTGAGGGCACATTTGAGTAAAAAATGTACTCAAATGTGACGTCACACGAGTTTTCGACGCACTGTATTGTGTTCATTCTTTGTTTACGTGAAAAAAAAAAGAATGTGTCCAATATTTTTTTTGAAATCTATCTGACGGACTAATTAGTTTTTTTTTTGTCATAAATAGAACATGTCAGGAATAGAACGATGTTTTGGAAACGGTTAATACAAAACGCGTTTGGTGATTTGTGGTGGAAGTGGGCTTAAGTAAAAAGAAGATAAGCCATGATAAATAAGATAAATTCACCCGGAATAAATATCTTCTTACGCTATCGAATAGGGTACAATGTAAATCGGGTAGACCATAATGATTCACTTTATAAACGCATTGGTAAATCGTGCAATTAATTGAATCGAATTATTTTACATTTATACCTAAATTGAGAATAACTATACGAAAATGAGAGGTTATTACTGTTGTAAGCAATATACCTAAGTGTTTATGTATATTGTCGTTATTAATTGCTAGGTTTCATAATAAATTGCTCAACGTTCATTTGTTACGACCTTCACATAATATTTACTGCTTCATGCATATGAAACTAATATCTTAGTTTATCATAAATATTTTTTTTCTTTAATATTCAAGAATTTAATTTACATTATTTTACACGTTTCATTATTCGCCCATAGAGGACTTCGCACATTTTACTGAGTCGACGGCGAGTTCAATCCGACTTGACTCTCAGCAACACATTGAAAAGTGTGCTTTATACCGTGTAGGTACGGCAGAATTTTCAACATGCTCAGATGTGTCATTTCTTTTAAGTAAACGTTGATAATTCTACCGTAAGTAACAAACCATAAAGCTCACTTTCCTAGTCGATCGGCGTCGAGTCTGTGTAATGTCCTTATTAGTATACATAAATACTTGGGTAATATCTTTAAAAAGACGGCCTCGAAAGTTGGCGGTGAACTCTAAAATGTGACTGTTGTTGAAATTCGAAATTCAAATTCAAATATCGCTTTACAAGGTCTGTTTACAGTACATTTTCAGTATTCTGAAAATCAAGTAAGTGCTTAATATAAAACATGCACCTCTGTTTTACAATGAACTAAAGGTAGGTACGCACGAAGGCCATCAAGCTATGCAAAACCAAATTAAGCTGATCTCTCATTGTACTGGAAGCTCATGCAATGCGAGGTCAGGTTATGGATAGGTATAGCTTGATGTGTCTCCTCAAGGTCTTAGCCCAGTTACGACTCCGCTCCCATCGGACAAAAAGAATATAATTCAAATATGGGCTTTATGTAATAGTGGATATGCATGTATTTTTTTCTTCACTTAAATCAATAAAATACACTAATATCAACCCAAGAAAAGTATTAAAAGTTAAGTTCAACGACTGCTTGTCGCTCAAAAATAATATTAAACTTCTGCAATTTTCTACGACAGTTCAAACGTCCGTGACTGTCGTGGCCATGATGTGACGTCATTTACCTCAATCTGCCTTACATCTAATTTTTTGGCCTTAATAAAATAATTTTACTAATTGTATGTGCTTCATTCAAGCATAAATTGCAATAACAATATTATAATAAAATATACGTCAAACTTTAAGTACTTTTCAAATAAAAGTGTCTTTTTGACATATAGACTTTGATGTCACTACCGGCGTTATCTAGGGACGAAGTGTTTTGAGAGTGCGTTCCGTTTCACTAAAAACATGCTACATAAAACAATAAATTGTATTGAATATATATTATATTGAATTACATATATTCTTTTTGCCGGGTGGGAGCGAAATCGTGTAACGATGCTAAGTCCATAAGCTCTCACTCAAGTGTAAATCGGTCTTCACGATATTACTGGCCTTACAAATTCCACTGTCACAAAAACCGCATCCACGCCAAATAAAGAAAATTTGGTCGTAAAAAACCTTGATTGAACATCTCCCAGGATTGAAAACAATAACGATCTAAGAATAGAGATAATGAGTCTGTATTATAGAGTTTAATCAATAAGTTTTAATATCTTAATGTTTGTTTTAACTTTGTTTTTAGTTATAATTTCATTTCGGCTGGTCGATGAGCGTATCTTTAATTTTTTTACTATATCAAGTTTTGTATAGTTTGGACCTCAACTGAGGACACCACGAATGTTGACTGCAGTTCTTTGATAATGTTGGATAGACTTATTCGGTTAGTCTGTGGTCATCGTAGCGGCTAATTTTAAGATTATTATTATGTGTGTTGTCGATATTTTGACCTGTTTCTGAGATACGACAGATTAAAACACGTTTTGTAAATCAAACAAATACTAAAATTATGTAATATTAAGCTAATTAATATTCGGAAACTTGTTTCTTGTGGACGCAAAACTTAATCACATGTTTTGGACAATTTTATGCCTATTTCTAATTATATAAATGATCGTGCGACGTATCTCAGACACTGGCCTCTAACTGTAGGTACTCGTCAACTAAACTTATTTAATTTCTCGTGATATTATTCTAAATATCAATGTAGGTTTTTATCGGGGATTGAACCCTGTAGTTCCACAAGCACCATGTTGTTTCGATAAGTTGAGATCAATAAGGTCACAGATTTTTAAATACATACACTGTATGATCTGACGGTAAATACATTATAAGGTTTATATAGATTATTTATGCTAAGTAATGACATCGCTACCATTTGTTTCATTAGTATCTACTATAGGGTTCCCCTGCTCCGCTCCGATGTCCAGAACATTCGTACAAGACCGGCATTAAGTAATAACTTTTTTTTAATTGATAAACATTTTATTTAAGGTGTACCAAAAAAAGGAAATATTAGCGATACAGCGCTCGCCACACTGTCGCAGTGATTCTCTGTAGTTATGTATTAAAAATAAATAATAAACACATTTCTTGGTAGTTTTACATTTTATTCCATTTAGTTTTAATTACCTTATCACAACCTTTGTGCCTAAAGAAAAGAAAGAAAACGTATTTATTTGGCTTCAGCCGCAAGTGCACACAACAAAATAAGAAACTTAAAACTAAACAGAAAAAAATAAGAGAAATAATGTTGTGTGTTTCACGGCTGCGCCAAATAGGTCCAGTTCAGCAAACTGCCGAGCAGCTAGTGCCCGACGCAAGTTTTCAACTGGACCTGAGATGGTGATGTCACGGACATAAAACAGTTTTATGGTGTTCTAATTATATATTTGTATGTATGATACTCGTATAAATAGAAAGAAAAGTGCAAGACAGGACAAACAACGTATGGTACCTAAATAAATAAAATGGACGAAACCTGTTTCGCGCGTTCCAACTTGTAAATGCTTAGAGGATTACTTCATTCACTGATAACAATAAATAGACATACATTTATCATACTTTAGTTTTTCATTTAATATAAAACCCATTATAAGTCACATTTATACAAAAATTGATTGAGGGCCATTCAATATAAATATTGAATTATGTTAATTCCAGTACACCGGTACAGAAACGAGTTGACACATTAGAATGTGGTACTTAATTTCAATATTGCGTAAAGACATTCAGAAAATTGTATTTAGCAAAATACTTAGTACACAAAACAAACACTATACACTGTAAAAAAAATCTTTGTGTTCTTTTAAATAGAATTTTTTATATATTAATCATTTTAAATAAACGAACAGATTGTTGAAAGGATTTAGACTCTCTTAGAATATCTTTCATCACTGTCTTTTCAAGAATACCATGTTTCTGCAAATGTCAAATAGTTTGTGTTTAATTAAATAATAATAAATAGATGAGATTTTATAAACCTTCAATAAGTAACAGGTACTTTATATTTTAAATAATATTTTATTAATATGATAAGTAATTATCCCTTTGTACTTCAAAAATACTGGTACAAATATCATTATTTTGAAAATAAATATTCAATTTTCCCTTATTGGTATGGCTATAAGTTACCCAAAAAAAGTAAAATGTAACTTTCAAGCGTTTTTGGGAAGATTAAGAAGCAATAATAACAGTTTTTAAATACACAATAAGAAGTATTTTTCTTTTAGAAACAATTTATCTAGCAGTTTCTGGACTGCACGCCAATATTCATACATTCACCTCAGAACATTATCCAAGGAGGTAGCAATATCTTTTTCAAGGGAATGTGTACCTTACACCTTTCTATTTACAGTCTCCAATACAATAACAAAGTTAAATAAGGCCTTGTCTATACAAACACAGGCTCAGTCTTCTTCCAATACTTTTGAATCTCTTCTAAGCTTTTGCCTTTCGTCTCTGGCACCCAAAGCACGGTGTAGACCACCCCGAACAGGGTGACTGCAGCGAAGCTATAGAACACGACGAATGCTCCGAACTGATTGGCTATTGGGGTGTAGAAGAGTACGGTCATTGAACTGCAGAAGAACGAGAACGCCATTGAAGCTCCCGCCATTCGCGCCCGCACCTGTGGATAGATAGTGAGTGTTTGTTATTATTATTATAGGTACGACCTTAGTATGCGTGAAATTATTGTCAAAATACTATTTTCCTCGTTTTTGCAACATTTTTCATTGGTGTAGATTCTGTTGTGCACAAATTAAACTTAATTTAGGCTATTGCTATCTTTTTCTCTCAGATAAAACGAGAAAGAGACGGACGTAATTTAGAGCTGTCAAATTTAGTTTGAACTAATATTTCTATACAACTATAGGGTGCACGTAAAAACATATCGACTAACTAGTTTGACATCTCTAACTTTGTTCATAGCTATAGCCGTCCTTTTCTCGCACTGCCTTTTAGTAAAAGATAGCAATAGCCTTAGTTAAGTTTAGTTTGTGCACAACAGAATCGACACCATTGATGCTCCACTCCTTTTGGTAGTGTGATGTTTATAAAAAAGCCCCTCAAGCCTTCCAATTTCAATTTCAATTTTTCAATTTGAACCAGTACTTCCTGAGATTAGCGCGTTTAACCAAACACACTCTTCAGCTTTATAATATTAGTATTGATAGGCTGTAACGGTCTGCCGTATGCCCAATGAGCTGTGGACCAAGATAAACACTATTTGTCGGCCTGACAGCCAGAAGACGCTACGGCCTCGTAGAAGATGGCGGGACGAGCTGGAGAAGCCTTTTCTCAGCAGTAAAATAATGTTTAACGGTAACAGTAACAAGCTGTAGCGGCACCTCGCACGAATCAGTTTTCGCTGATCAGAAAGAACGTTAAGGTCTTAGCTCAGATACACGACTTCGCTCACACCCGGCAAAAAGAATATAATTCAAATATGGGCTTTAAGTATTTCTCTTAAGATATAATTGAAGCGAAAATGATGCCATTTGTTTATTTCGCGACACTTATTCGGATTAATTTGTAATTTCATAAAGAATAAGGAAATAATAAAGAGTAATCTGTCACTCGTCAACGCCCACTTATTGGCTACATATATAAAGTAACAAGACACATAACGCATCTTTTTTATCACTGTAAAGGGGCCACTCTGACACTCTGTAAGTATAACAATTTTCTCTTAGGAGTTGCCATGACAAACGCATATGTAAAGGCAAAAAAACATGGTAGGTAATGGTATGGTGGTAAATGGTACTTATGTAAGTATAAAAAATAATAATCTAAAATATGAACAACAGATACCTGATAATATTGATATTTTATTTAAGTTTGTGTTAGTTCTTTGTGTTGAAACTAGTTTTTAAGCCTGGTTTCCTCGAAGTTTATCTAACGTATAATTTATTTCTTTGCAAAAAATAATATTATTTTTTTAAATCAGCTGATTTTGATACCTACCTACCGTTCGGTTTTTTTTACAACAACCAAAAATATGTATTTTATTTTTCATCTTACTTAATTTTTTTATTACAATATAGGCCTGCTCTTGACCTCGATCACGCCTGATGAAAAGCGATGGATGAGGTCTATAATGGAACGAGCGTGCCCAGAAGATGCCTGTTCACTCTTGCTTTGAAGGCAGGCGGGTTAAATGTGGGTGGGAACACAGATGCAGGCAGAGAGTTCCACACTTTCAAAAATTTAATCAATCCAATCAAATCTGCCGACAGTGAAGCGACACGGTTCTAAACAAAGGAACAATGTGTTCCTTTCTCTGATTTGCAAAACTGATTGTAGTAGACAAAATAAGACAGTTATACTACTTGTATGCAAGGGCACTAACTGCAAAACTTTCCAAATTAAATGGTTTAGCAAAATCTCACCTGAAATGTGAACACCTCAGCCATTATGACCATGGGTACGGGGGCCAGGCCAGCGCCATAAGCCAGTATGCACACACACACGGCCACTACCGGAAGCCAGCTCGCCACACCAGTACCAAGGAGGAAACACGTCGCTAAGGTCGTCATACATATTGACACGACCAGGGAACTGCAGGCTAGAGGGAACTGGAAAGAGAAGAATAATTTTAGAACAATTTAGCTGGTTCAGCTAAGTCTTTTCTCTGATATTTTAGCATTGACAGTAACCCAGCAGGCATATCTTATTGCAACGACGAAAGGATTACTTTGATTTCAAATCAGAGGTGAAATAACTGCGGGAAGGCTGGAAGGGTGTTGAAAAAAATTCCTTAATTTCTAGTAGGGGAAGATTACCCTAACGTACTAAAAGGCCTAGTTTCTGAAAGCTTTATTAAGTTTGATTATCTTATCGGCTGGAAAATTCCACGTTGAAGTAACATGAGATTTATTAACAAAAAAAAAATGATTTGGAAAACCACTGGCTACTGGTGCATATACAGCCAGCGTATTTTGGGCAGTACGTCATGATGGCAACTTTACTCTGAGTTGGTGGTACCTACAGCTCATGCAGTCTCAAGAAAATAAGCACACAGTCACCAATGTTTCAACTGTTCTGTATGTACAAATATTGCCCACAAACATATAAATAAACTAAACAATACCGTAATAAATCAAATAAAATGTGGCACATTTTATAACATTGAAACAAAGCGTTTCCGACAGTAGGTACGTATTCATTAGAAGTAAATTACTTAGTCTTGGTTTACTATTAGACATGTGTACATGTATTTAAACACTCGCAAAATACACATGAACAACAATATAGAGAACCTTTAATTCAAAAATTTAATACAAAGTTCCAAATAGTGCAAAAAAATGGCGTCGAAATTGGTCCGTTTACTTTTATTGATTGTGTTGTGTAAAGGCTTTATCGCGAACAACCTGAAACTTAAACAAGTTTTTATATTCAGTCGACACAACATACGGTATCCGGTAGATGAGGACCTAGACAGATATTCACCAAAGCCCTGGCCCAAACTAACAGGCGAGCCGGGACTCCTGACTCCGAAAGGAGCGCAGCAAGTAGTAAGTACATGGGCGAATATTTCGCAGAATGGTTTAAAAAGGAAGAGCTTCTTCCTGAAGGGTGTCCCGCTAAAGAAACAGTCTTTGTGTACGCCAACACTGTGAGCAGAACCAAGGCAACCGCCAGAGCTTTCGTTGACTCAGCGTTCAAAAGTTGCAATGTGACTGTACATCACAAAAACATTACAAAGGCTGATCCCCTATTTGAAGTTGCCATACGCAACACCACCGAAGCATACAAAGATATGGTGTTCAAAGAAATTAATAGAAAATTACAAAATAATTCCAAACTAATGGCAGCATATATGGAAATGAATAAAATATTGGAAATTGAAGGATCAGAAATTTGCAAGCAGGAAGGGATATGTGACTTGACGAAAGCTCCAGACACAATTATTTATGAGGTCGGTCGAGCGGTATGGATCAAAGGGCCGTTAAGCATAGGACGCCTAGCTTTGGACATATTTCTAATGAGTTACTACGACGGCAAGCCGATAGAAGACATCGCATGGGGGCAAATAACAACAGCAGAGAAATGGAAAATATTGATTGAATTAATTAGACAAGAGCAAAGCATAATATATACAACAGTGGCTGAAGACGCCGCGGCGCCGTTAGTGAAATATTTAACTAAAACATTTAAGAACTATGACAAAATGCCGAAGTTAATGTTAATAGTTGGTCATGATACTAATATGAACACTCTTGCGACTGCTTTGGGTTTTCAATCGATTAACGACTTACCAAATCAATATGAGCAATTCCCTATTGGTGGGAGGTTTGAGTTTCAAAAGTGGGCAGATAGTAAAGCTGAATATTTGAAAGTGGAATATGTGTACCCAAGTTGGTCACAGTTGAGAAATGGGTCTAAATATTCTTTGGAGAGTCCTCCGCAGAGAGTTGTGATGCAATTGAACTGGTGCAACAGTGATGAGCAAGGCTTTTGTTCTTGGCAAGAGTTTGTCGATAAACTTTGAGTCTGTGTAGTGTATGATGTTACTCTTATATGAATAAATATAGTGAGAAACGTGGCTCCATTATGTAATTACGCCTTTTACCCTCAACCTCAACGTTTTCCCTTCGTGCCTCGACGCGCTTCGGAATTGATTAGTGAAACAGCTATGAGAATATAAGAAAGGTGGTTAATGAATCACAAACTTTTAAATGGCATTAGTATATTAAGTGTTTGTAGAAAAGTCTTGTTAATGTCGACCGACCAAGTAGGAGGAGTACTCAATCTCCCACCGTGCACCGGCCATTGTTCCAATTTATTTGGGGCATAACGTATTCTTACTGCTTCTCTAGTACCTAGTATTCATCTCAGTAGTCCTTTCTTCTTTTCTTAAGTCTTCCACATTCCTAATCATTTTTTTTTACGTTTCGGTCCTCCATATCACCTGCCATAAGTACTTACAACCGATTTCAATACAACTACATCACAATCGGGTCATTTTTAGCAATTCGTTACATTTTTAGGCTTCCCCTTAGGGTTGAGCCTTATCTGTCAGCACGGAATCGCATTTTTCCATGCTTCTATCTGTTTCTGTCGCTCTGAACCGCCATTTGCTAGAGCGAGAAACAGAGCAGGAGTGCTGAATCGACGATGCGCTCGGCAGCACGCTCATTTCAAATTCTATTTATTTATAAAGCAACACCTAATACTCTTAGAATTCTCATCTGCATGCAATTTGTTTGATTTTCTGATTAAAACGAGACTAAAAGCATCATTCTTGATTCTAACCATTGTTAGATAAATCATGCCTTTATATTTAATAGGAATGTAGTCACAGATTAATAGATTATGTCCGTGACCTGCCTCTTTATGAGTAATATACTTTGTATACATGATTAGTTTATAATGCTGTTAGGAAAAGCACTCACTAATTCCTATTCTCTAACTTTATCTTACTCGTAACATCATTAGGTACTACATTTATTATAAAACTAAGTCTCCCGCCGCGTCTGTCTGATTGAACGCGATAAACTCAAAACCAACCGAACGACATTTTCATACGATTCTCAACAATGGACGGAGTGATTCATGAGGCAGGTTAAGGTCAAAATAACGCCTGTAACGTAAGCATAATCTATTATGGCAGGATTGTAGTTACCTTACACCCAATTTACGACAGTTAACCTAGGAAGCAAGGTTCGAGATTAGCGCATACGAAACCTAGACAGCTAGGACAGTTATGGACCCAACAGGTGGTGCTGTTGTTAGCAGATTGCACCCGTGCGAATCCGGCGCGGGTCGCTAGTTTGTCTTCTAATCCGGCCGTATCCAGTTCGTTCTTATCTGATTGTTTCACACCCGCGTTTCATTATTTCAGCCGAAAGACGTCCACTGCTGGACATAGGCTTCCCCAAAGTGTCGCCAAATTGACCGGTCCCGTGCGACTCGCATCCAGCGGATTCCCGCAACCTTCACCAGGTCATCGGTCCACCTAGTGGCAGGCCTTCCAACGCAACGTCTTCCGGTTCGCGGTCGCCACTCCAAAACTTATCGGCCCCATCGGCCATCCGTTCTGCGAGCAATGTGCCCTGCCCACTGCCACTTAAGTTTGGCAATTCTTCGGGCTACGTCGGTAGCCTTGGTTCTCTTGCGCGTTTATAATACCAAAATTAATTTAGTAGTGTTTTATCAATACATGTGAGTAGATCTATGTAAACACTCGTAAAATACTCGAGCAAAAAATTATGTTAATTAATTTCGGGCATTCAAAGTGACGATGAGGAAAATGGTGTCGAAATTCGTTTTTTTTCTGATATTGATTGTGTTGTGTAAAAGTTATTTCGCGAAGAACCTCAAATTGAAACAAGTTTTTATATTGAGTCGACATAACATGCGATATGCAGTAGGCGAGGAACTACATAGATATTCACCGAAGCCTTGGCCCTCTCAGGGTGGCCCGCGGGGACTCCTGTCTCCAAAAGGAGCGCAGCTAGAAGGATACATGGGCGAATATTTCTCAGAATGGTTTAAAAAGGAAGAGTTACTTCCTGAAGGGTGTCCCGGTGAAGATACAGTGTATGTGTACGCCAACACAAGGAGCAGAACAAAAGCGACCGCGAGAGCTTTCGTTGACACAGCGTTCAAAACTTGCAACGTGACTGTACATCACAAAAACATTACAAAGGCTGATCCCCTTTTTGAAGTTGCCATACACAACACCACCGAAGCATACAAAGATATGGTGGTCAAAGAAATTAATAGAAAGTTACAAAATCCCAAATTAAAGGCAGTTTATTCTGAATTGAATAAAATATTGGACATTGAAGGATCAGACATTTGTATGCAGGATGAAATATGCGACTTGACTGAAACTAATGACAAAGTACTGGTTCAGGTCAACAAGTTTGTGGCGATTGATGGACCGTTTATCATAGCCCACTTAGCTGTGGACGCATTCATTTCGAATTATTACAACGGCATACCGATAGAAGACATTGCATGGGGACAAATAACAACACCAGAGAAATGGAATCTATTGACTGAAATTGGACGACAAAATCAAGACATAAGATACACAACTGTAGCTGAAGATGTCGCGGCACCACTTAGGGACTATTTAACGAACACATTTAAGAATTATGACAAAAAGCCAAAGTTAATGTTGTTAGTTGGCCATGATAATAATATCAACACTATTGTGAATTCTATGGGTTTTCAATCGATCGACTTACCGAATCAGTACGAAACTGTGCCGATTGGCGGGAAGTTGGTGTTTCAAAGGTGGACAGATAGTGAAAATGATTTTTTGAAGGTAGAATTTGTGTACCCAAGTTGGTCGCAGTTGAGAGATGGGTCAAAATATTCTTTGGAGAGTCCTCCGCAAAGAGTGGTGATGCGATTAAACGGGTGCAACACTGATGAGCAAGGATTTTGTCCTTGGCAAGAGTTCGTTAACAAACTTAAGGTTTCATCCCCTATTTAACCTCCGTAAGGTTGAGTTTCTGTAACTTTTACTTAGAAACAGAAGTATATGTACTAGCTTTCACGCTTCCAGCTTCAGAAACGAATATCTTTGTATATCTATTTGTTTTAGTCTTACGCTGTTTTCTTTTGTCTCAATGCCAATAAACACTTTTCTTTTATATTTTTTTTATAAACCTATCCTCTGTATATTTTAACATATTTCATGCTTCTAGACAAAGGCTTTGTGCGAAGATTTTATAAAGTAGGTAAGACACACGCCCAACCTGATGTTATTTCTATTTGACAAAATACTGGGTGGAAGTCACATCGACACGCAAATGGTTTCAAAGATTTTTGTTACGGTTATTTAAATAAAACAGTGCTGTTTCCTACAAAAGTGCAATTCCTCTACGAGCAAAATTTATGGAACAAATTATTTTTAAATAATAGGTGTCTATAGTTGGTCCTTCTCTTAGTAGATTGCACCCGTGCGAGTCCGGCGCGGGTCGCTAGTTTGTGTTATAATCCGACCGTATCTATTTCGTTGTTATCTGTTTGTGCCACACCCGCGTTTATAATATCAACTTTAATTTAGTCACGTTTTATCAAAACATGTGAGTAGATGTATCACTCGTAAAATGTTTAAAGGCAATAAAATATTTTAATTAATTTCGTGCATTAAAAGGAAAACTGAGAAAAATGGTGCCGAAATTTGTTTTTTTGCTAATATTGATTGTGTTGTGTAAAAGTTATTTCGCGAAGAACCTCAAATTGAAACAAGTTTTTATATTGAGTCGACATAACATGCGATATGCAGTAGGCGAGGAACTACATAGATATTCACCGAAGCCTTGGCCCTTTCAGGGTGGCCCGCGGGGACTCCTGTCTCCAAAAGGAGCGCAGCTAGAAGGATACATGGGCGAATATTTCTCAGAATGGTTTAAAAAGGAAGAGTTACTTCCTGAAGGGTGTCCCGGTGAAGATACAGTGTATGTGTACGCCAACACAAGGAGTAGAACAAAAGCGACCGCGAGAGCTTTCGTTGACACAGCGTTCAAAACTTGCAACGTGACTGTACATCACAAAAACATTACAAAGGCTGATCCCCTATTTGAAGTTGCCATACGCAACACCACCGAAGCATACAAAGATATGGTGGTCAAAGAAATTAATAGAAAGTTACAAAATCCCAAATTAAAGGCAGTTTATTCTGAATTGAATAAAATATTGGACATTGAAGGATCAGACATTTGTATGCAGGATGGAATATGCGACTTGACTGAAACTAATGACAAAGTACTGGTTCAGGTCAACAAGTTTGTGGCGATTGATGGACCGTTTATCATTGCCCACTTAGCTGTGGACGCATTCATTTCGAATTATTACAACGGCATACCGATAGAAGACATTGCATGGGGACAAATAACAACACCAGAGAAATGGAATCTATTGACTGAAATTGGACGACAAAATCAAGACATAAGATACACAACTGTAGCTGAAGATGTCGCGGCACCACTTAGGGACTATTTAACGAACACATTTAAGAATTATGACAAAAAGCCAAAGTTAATGCTGTTAGTTGGCCATGATAATAATATCAACACTATTTTGACTTCTATGGGTTTTCAATCGATCGACTTACCGAATCAGTACGAAACTGTGCCGATTGGCGGGAAGTTGGTGTTTCAAAGGTGGACAGATAGTGAAAATGATTTTTTGAAGGTAGAATTTGTGTACCCAAGTTGGTCGCAGTTGAGAGATGGGTCAAAATATTCTTTGGAGAGTCCTCCGCAAAGAGTGGTGATGCGATTAAACGGGTGCAACACTGATGAGCAAGGATTTTGTCCTTGGCAAGAGTTCGTTAACAAACTTAAGGTTTCATCCCCTATTTAACCTCCGTAAGGTTGAGTTTCTGTAACTTTTACTTAGAAACAGAAGTATATGTACTAGCTTTCACGCTTCCAGCTTCAGAAACGAATATCTTTGTATATCTATTTGTTTTAGTCTTACGCTGTTTTCTTTTGTCTCAATGCCAATAAACACTTTTCTTTTATATTTTTTTTTATAAACCTATCCTCTGTATATTTTAACATATTTCATGCTTCTAGACAAAGGCTTTGTGCGAAGATTTTATAAAGTAGGTAAGACGCACGCCCAACCCGATGTCATTTCGATTTGACAAAATAAGTACTGGGTGGACGTCACATCGACACACAAATGGTTTCAAAGATTTTTGTTACGGTTATTTGAATAAAAAAAGTGCTGTTTCCTACAAAAGTGCTATACCTCCACGAGCAAAATGTATGGAACATTTGTTTTTAAATAATAGGTGTCTATAGTTGGTCCTTCTCTTAGTAGATTGCACCACCACCACGGTCAACAAGTTTGTGGCGATTGATGGACCGTTTATCATAGCCCACTTAGCTGTGGACGCATTCATTTCAAATTACTACAACGGCATGCTGATAGAAGACATTGCATGGGGACAAATAACAACACCAGAGAAATGGAATCTATTGACTGAAATCGGACGACAAAATCAAGACATAAGATACACAACTGTAGCTGAAGATGTCGCAGCACCGCTTAGGGACTATTTAACGAACGCATTTAAGAACTATGATATTATGTTAATGTTGTTAATTGGCCATGATAGTAATATTAACACTATTGTGACTTCTATGGGTTTTCAATCGATCGACTTACCGAATCAGTAAATGATTTTTTGAAAGTTGAATTTGTGTACCCAAGTTGGTCACAGTTGAGAGATGGGTCAAAATATTCCTTAGAAAGTCCTCCGCAAAGAGTAGTGATGCGATTGAACTGGTGCAACACTGATGAGCAAGGATTTTGTCCTTGGCAAGTGTTCGTTAATAAACTTAAGGTTTCATCCCCTATTTAACCTCCATAAGATTAAGTTGCTGTAACTTTTACTTAGAAACAGAATTCGAAGTACTTAATTCCACGCTTCTAAGTTCAGAAACCATTATCTTTGTTTATCTATTTTGTTTTATTTTAAGCCATTTTCTTTTGTCATAATGCCAATAAAACATACTTTTCTTTTCTTCTTTTTTTTTACTTAAATCCTCAATACAGTGTGTTTGGCTACCGGGTACCGATACTTTATATATTTTTTTACTTATATTATTATATGCTCATTTCTTTCGACAAAAATACGTTTATAAATATTAATTTAATTTTTTATTCGGCTGATCTAAATACTAATTTACATAATTTTACATCAAAATTACTTGTTTTTTTTTTACATTTTCTATTCTAGTGCAAAACTTACCCCGGAATGTTGAGAATGTTTTTATGTTCAATTAGAAGTATTCGAGTCAACTCACAAAATCATATCAAAATATTGACTCAACACCAACTATTTTAAGGGTTATATAGCCATATGCCATATAAGCCATTGGAACATAGCACTGTCCCAGCGCATAAACTCCACAATGTTGCAATCCAAGCAGCAGTATTCCTGAAAAATTAACAAAAGGCTTATTTTTCAGGAATGTTTATTTAATAATTGGATAGCCTTGGCGTATACTCTTGCAATAAGATCATTTGCATGCCTTTAGATCTCTTAGATTCAAAGATATTCATTAGCATTTCATCGAACATACCCTAACATCAGCCAAATAAAAAAACAAAATGGCTGTCATTTGTAGGGTATGGGGTTAGGAGTATTTTTAGACGTATTTGTCGATGGAAATGAGCATATAATATACTCTTAAAGTATCGGTTACCGGTAGCCAAACGCACTGTTTATTTTAACTCCTTTTAAGCTTCTAGACAAAGTGGTTTAGACGGCGAAGATTTTTATAGATACGAGGCACACCCGATGTCATGCACGCCAAGTAGAAGTCACATGGACGCACAAACGGTTACATAGTATAACGGTTATTTTAAAAGTGCAATACCTCCACGGGCAAAATGAATGGAACAGTTTTTTTTTAGTAATACTTGTCCATAGGTGGTCCTTTGGTTAGTAGTTTGCACCCGTGTGAGTCCGGCGTGGGTCGCTAGTTTGTGTTAAAATCCGGCCGTATCCAGTTCCTGTATATATCATTCCTCATAATTATATATGTATAATATCAAAATTTATTTAATCACGTTATCCGGTTAGACTGGAAGCCGACCCTAACATAGTTTGGAAAAGGCTTGGCAGATGATGATAAATTTAGTCTCGTTATATCGATACATGTTGCTGGATCCATAACTCGTAAAATACTCAAGCAAAAAATTATGTTAATTAATTCCGGGCATTCAAAGTAATGATGAGCAAAATGGTGTCGAAATTCGTTTTTTGGCTGATATTGATCGTGCTGTGTAAAAGTTATTTTGCGAAGAACCTCAAATTGAAACAAGTGTTTTTATTGAGTCGACATAACATGCGGTATGCAGTAGGCGAAAAACTACATAGATATTCACCGAAGCCTTGGCCCTCTCAGGGTGGCCCGCCAGGACACTTGTCTCCAAAAGGAGCGCTGCTAGAAGGATACATGGGCGAATATTTCTCAGAATGGTTTAAAAAGGAAGACTTTCTTTCTGAAGGATGTCCTGGTGAAGATACAGTGTATGTGTACGCCAACAAGAAGAGCAGAACAAAAGCGACCGCAAGAGCTTTCGTTGACACAGCGTTCAAAACTTGCAACGTGACTGTACATTTCAAAAACATTCCAAAGGCAGATTCCCTTTATTCAGTTGCCATACGCAACACCACCGAAGCATACAAAAATATGGTAATCAAAGAAATTTATAGAAAATTACAAAATAATCCCAAGCTAAAGGCAGTTTATTCTGAATTGAATAACATATTGGACATTGAAGGATCAGACGTTTGTAAGCAGGATGGAATATGTGACTTGACTGAAGCTAATGATACAGTACTGATACAGGTCAACAGTTATTTGGTGATTGATAGGCCGTTTTCTATAGCAGACTTAGCTGTGGACGCATTCATTTCGAATTACTATAACGGCATGCCAATAGAAGACATTGCATGGGGACAACTAACAACACCAGAAAAATGGACTCTATTGACTGAAATTGTACGACAAAATCGAGACATAAGATACACAACTATAGCTGAAGATGTCGCAGCACCGCTTAGGGACTATTTAACAAACACATTTAAGAATTATGACAAAAAGCCAAAGTTAATGCTGTTGGTTGGCCATGATAGTAATATTAACACTATTTTGATTTCTATGGGTTTTCAATCGATCGACTTACCGAATCAGTACGAAACTGTGCCGATTGGCGGGAAGTTGGTGTTGCAAAGGTGGACAGATAGTGAACATGATTTTTTGAAAGTAGAATATGTGTACCCAAGTTGGTCACAATTGAGAGATGGGTCAAAATATTCCTTAGAAAATCCTCCGCAAAGAGTTGTGATGCGATTGAACTGGTGCAACACTGATGAACAAGGATTTTGTCCTTGGCAAGAGTTCGTTAATAAACTTTAGGTTTCATAATCATTTATCATTTATCATTCATCCCCTATTTAACCTCTGTAAGATTAAGTTGCTCTAACTTTTACTTAGAAACAGAATTTCATTAATAATAATTAATTACTCCTCAATACGGCCCGTATTGTGAAGAGGTTCCTGTCTCTGAGCGACTGGAGCCCTAACCATCTGTAGCTTGGACCTTGCTCCCGAAACCGGCGGACCACTATTTTTATATTTTAGTTATAGGTTTTTTTAAGAAATTAAATGCACGTACAGAAAGGACAAATAAAGGAATTAATAAGTCTTGAATATCCAGGTCCACCTGAATTGAAACTTATTTAATTAAAATAGTTTATCGCTCCGACGACGTTTTCAAGGCTGCGTGAATTCGATGATGCGAGAGGCTTGTGACCCGGCTATGACGACACTTAGTAAAATGGTAAGTAAGTAAGCCTAATTGCTGTTGGTGGACACAATTTCATCTGATGATTGTGGATTCTGGCAGACGCGGTCAGACTAATTGGTGAAGTGAAAATGATTTCTCGCGCAGGAATTAAACATGATGCTAACTTACCATAGAAATATAAAGTTATACCTATCTACCTATGCTGCTAACAGATAAGTAAGATGGCTATCTTAAATTCTTGATTAACACCTATAGTGCCGGGAACTCACCTGGAGGGTCCACTACTCCACTTGCAATATGTAAATGGGATGGCACGATGTGATCTATGAAACGGAGGTGGACACGAATGTGTTAAATTATAACTTAAAACAGCATACATTTTCATATTAAGTCCCTACTTATTAAAATCGAGTACCGACACGAAAAAATAAGAAAACTACTTACACGTGGTGAATTAAGAATGTTGTTACCGATTTCCACTGGGCCCAGTTATGTGGTATCAAATTTATTAATATCCTCGTCATTATTCTAATGATCCGGTCCGACGGGTTTCTTGTCAATTTGTCACCTCGGCATTGCATAATTAATATATCTTTTAACTTCTTCAACAAACAAAAGTTTTTTTTTGTTTGAACGTTATAATTCCTGAATTGCCATTCGGATTTGAATTTATTTTTTACATTTTATAGCCCAATTTTGGAAGAAGGTTTAACATGACGCTACGACCCTCAGAAGCTGAGCAAAAAGTCTAAGGAACGCAAATAAAAATCGAAGTAATAGCGCGGGCAAGCGATGCGACGCGCTGGGTCGGGCGCCAAACACGGGTGAAACCGCTAGTGTTTAAAATATAATGTCACGGTATTTAAATAACAAATAGCACCGTATCGGAACCGTACGAAATTTTAAAAATAAATAAACTAGGTTTGTTTTTTAGTGTTGATCAATCAACTGACATGACTAGTTCTAGTAAAATATTTAAACACAAAAATAAAAAAGATAACGCTTATTCGGACATTTAACAAAAAAAGTTAGCAACAGTGATAAAAATTAATAAAATGGTGTCGAAATCAGTTACTTTGCTTTTGTTGATCGTGTTGTGTGAAGGTTTTGTCGCCAATAACTTGAAACTGAAACAAGTCTTTATGTTGGGTCGACATAACATACGGTATCCGTTAGGAAAAACACTACCAAGATATTCACCAAAGCGCTGGCCCCAACCAGCTGGCCAGCCGGGACTCCTGACTCCGAAAGGAGCGCAGCAAGAAGGATACATGGGCGAATATTTTGCAGAATGGTTCAAAAAGGAAGAGTTTCTTCCTGAAGGATGTCCCGATGAAGATACAGTGTATGTGTATGCCAACTCTGTGAACAGAACCAAGGCGACCGCGAGATCTTTCATTGACTCAGTGTTCAAAAGTTGTAACGTGACTGTACATCACAAAAACATTACAACGTCAGATCCACTTTTTAATCCTGTCATACACAACACCACTGAAGCATATAAAGATATGGTGATTAAAGAAATAACCAGGAAAATAAAAAATAATACTAAACTGAAGGCAGGATTTTTGGAATTAAACAAAGTATTGGATATTGGAGGATCAGACGTTTGCAAGCAGGATGGAATATGTGACTTGAGTGGAGATTATAATAAGATCTCGTATAAGGTCGGTGAAGAAGTGTGGGTCGCAGGGCCTCTATTTATAGGAATCTCATCCATGGACTCGTTTACTATGAGTTTCTACGACGGCATGCCGATGCAAGATGTTGCTTGGGGAGAAATAACATCACCGGAAAAATGGAAAGTATTGACTGAAATAGGGCGGCAGGATCATTATATTAGATATACAACAGTGGCCGAAGACATCGCGGGACCGTTAATGGAGTACATTACTAAAACATTCAAGAATTATGACGAAATGCCAAAGTTAATGTTGATTGTGTGCCACGATTACAACATGAACTCTGTTGCGACTTCCATGGGTTTTCAATCGATGGATTTACCAAATCAGTACGAGAAATTTCCCATTAGTGGCAAATTTGTCTTTCAAAGGTGGACAGATGGTGTAAATGATTTTTTGAAAGTAGAATATGTGTACCCAAGTTGGTCACAGTTGAGAAATGGGTCAAAATATTCTTTGGAGAGTCCTCCGCAAAGAGTTGTGATGCGATTGAACTGGTGCAACACTGATGAGCAAGGCTTTTGTCCTTGGCAAGAGTTCGTTAATAAACTTTAGAACGATTTGTGTCCTAAAAAATGCTTAGCCAATGTCAATGTTCTTATATTTTGGCCGTGACCTTATATCGGGTCATCGCTTAATTATGCCATGGTTTCGCCAACCTTATTGTTAGATAATTTATCCAAGTTATATTGTGCTTTATTTTATACATAAAGACCTCGTTAAGATCATTCAATTATGTATTTTATCTGCTGATTTTTTGAACTCTTACCGTCAGTAACTTGTGTAGTTGGGGTGTCTTTATTTTATAATGTGATTTTCTTTTTCGTGCATACTGAAACTATTGATTATAATATGTTTGTTTTTCTATACTTGTGCGTGTGTGTATACTGTTAGTTCTCATGCTGTGTGTTGAAGTTATCATTGCTCTCGAGCGTAAAGTAGATGGATTTGTGTGTGGACGTTCTACCACAACGCCATGTTTTATATCAACCTATTGCAAAATGAGATGACCTTCGACACTTTAATAATAATCTAATTAACCTTGAATTGGGGAATTACTTTTACAAATTACAGTGTGTTAAGTTAGTGGCAAGGAGTACATAAGGGAGAACAGTACTAGTAGCTTTAAGCATAGGAATAACTCTGAAAGTTTAAAAAAAAATCTGCTGTTAATTTTTGGCACGTTATGCATACCTACATCGGATTTTTAACCGACTTCAAAAAGGAGGAGGTTCTCAATTCTTCAGAACCTTTTTTTTAATGTATGTTCCCCGATTACTCGAAGATGGCGGGCCGATTTGGATTTTTTTTTGTTTGAAAGGGTTACTTCCCAGGTGCTCCCATGATCATCAAGTCAGGATCTGATGATGGGATCCTGGAGAAATAGAGATAACTCTTCAAATTTTATAGGCACACTTGAAGCGATTTGGGTAGTTTTTGAAAGAGTACGTTATTGGTGTAGTCCCGTTTCAATTTGGTGAAGATCTGATGAGGAACTTCGGAGATAGGCAACGGAACTCCTCAATACATGATAGCAAATGGACTGGGATTGCTGAAATCTCATGTCTGTCTATTGTTTACACCAGTTCATAACATAACATCACGCCGGTACGCTGTGAAGGAGTAAGCACATGTGAACCACTAAAAAGTGAAAAATAAAAACCTTGGTGACCTTTGTTTGATTGATTTAGTTTTTTGTCACCGTGTTCTTATGCTAAAGATATTTTACATTTTTTTTGTGTTTTTTGAAGTCGGTTTTATTTTATGCCAAAAAAGTTTTTTCCGTGACTTTATATTTATAAAATGTGGTGTTCACTTGAATCACATGTCATACTTTTGGGGTTTAGATTAAACTACTCAATTAACAGTAAGAGCGGTTTCGCTCTACGTCTGATCCGAATCCGATCCGAATCCGTGAAAATACGGTCCGGAGTAATCGTAGAATTATTTCTATGGTAGTTTACAAACAAACAACACCAACAACAGCCCATAACGTCCACTGAAGCCTCTCCCATGATGGGAGGAATTTGCCGTAATCTCCACGCTTGGCAGGCGGATTGGAGATCGCAGTGATGAAAGACTAACAGAAAAAGCTGCTGCCCATTCTCTGGTCTACGGAGGCGCAAGGTGTTCTGCTGCTTGCTACGTTTATTTGTATAATACATTCAGTCAAAAAAGTATCGGGAATGGATGATTTGTTTATGGTTCCAAATTCAAATTTTTGTTTTTTTGTAGTTGTTAGATTGGCACAACTGTTTTCCATTTTGGCGCGGAGTTTGAGTTGCATCTGTTATTTATATTAAATACAGTGCTGGTTTTAGTAATATCATATACAGTGTGTATTGCGAATTTCATAATGGACAAAAATATCGAACAAAGAGTTTGTCTTAAATTTTGCATTGCCAATGGAATTTCGTGTTCGGAGTCACTGAAAATGTTACAGAAGGCTTACGGTGAATCGACTTTATCAAAAACTCGTGCTTATGAGTGGTTCAAAGCGTTTAAAAGCGGTCGAGATGTGATGGAAGATTTGCCTCGCTCTGGTAGGCCGTCAACGTCTGCAACTGAAGTTAACATCGCAAAAGTGAAGAAAATGGTGACTGAAAATCCCCATTCAACTCTGAGAGAGATAGCCGCCGAACTTTCTGTATCTCACGAGTCGATCCGTACCATTTTAACTAATCATTTGGGTATGAAATATGTTGCTGCTCGGCTAGTCCCAAAAGATCTGAATTTTCTCCAAAAACTCAATCGCATGAAAGTCGCTGAGGACATACTAGAACGAGTCAGTTCGGACCCAACATTCATGAAACGCATTGTTACTGGTGACGAGACGTGGGTTTACGAGTTTGACATGCAAACTAGTCAACAAGCTTCGGAGTGGCGCCTTCCAACTGAACCGAAACCGAAAAAACCACGCCAAAGTCGATCAAAAGTCAAAGTCATGTTGACTATTTTCTTTGACTATCGCGGTGTTGTGCACTCTGAATTCTTACCGGAAGATCTAACGGTAAATAAAGAATATTATTTGAGCGTTATGCGGCGTTTAAGAGAGCAAATTCGACGAAAAAGGCCAGATTTGTGGAAAGAAAATTCTTGGATTTTGCACCACGACAATGCGCCTTCGCACAAGGCTACCATTGTGAACGAATTTTTGACCAAACACTCAACAAATACCATCCAGCAACCACCATATTCACCAGATATGGCTCCTGCTGACTTTTTTCTTTTTCCTAAACTCAAATTACCACTTCGTGGCACCCGTTTTCAATCGATAGAAGACATAAAGGAGAATTCGCGGCGAGAACTGAACTCAATTCCGGAAGCAGCGTTTAAAAAATGTTTTGATGAATGGATTATTCGTTGGCGCAAGTGTATCGTTTCTAAAGGAGCATACTTTGAAGGTGATAAAATAAATTTGGATGAATAACAGACATTTTGTGTATTATTGATCTTTTCCCGGTACTTTCTTGACAGAGTAGTATATTACATCTGTTGTTAGTTCTATAGTAAAAGATGATCATATTCATGAGTACCTACTATAAACCGTACTCCCTTATATTTAGTATGTTCTCAGTTAAACCTAATATGCATGCGGTGAACACATAGATTAGAACTTCTTGTAAATAGTCTAAATAATTTTTCATTATCTTAAGTGGTTGTTTAAAAAATGTGTACTTATCGAATAAAAAATCTTTTCTTGGCTATCTTAAATTTTCTCCGCTTTGTATAATAATAAATATTACAATGCATTCAATTTAGCACACGCTAAACACAGTATCAATGTGGGCTCATGGCTAACTAACTAACAGTCGATCTTAACAACGCAACGCAACGCTTGTTTTGGTCGATCCCTGGATGGGTGACCGCATCCATTACAAAGCAAGATCTCTTCTAGTCTCGAGGAGGACTGCGGCTATCATTTCTTAATGTTTGACAGTTGGTAGGGTAGTAGGGGTAATAAGGAACCCGAAAGTCTGACAACCAGTCAAACCAGTACTCAGGAACTGTGACGTGGAGGTCAGATAGGCAGCCGACTACATATAAAATACTGGTGTTTATTGAGTGGAAGCCGACCCCAACATAGTTGGGAAAAGGCTGAGCAGTTGAAGATTGCAGTATTTCAACTATTTCTGACCTTGCGCCCGAACTTCTCAATGGAAACTGTAGTGAAGAAGGACCCAGCCAGTTGCAAGGAGCCCACGGCTAGCGCGAGCGTGTTAGGGCTCCACTCGGTGCCAGCGCGGTGGAACACGTCGGCTGCGTAGTTCATGAGGGCGAAGCACCCGGAGAGTGTTTGCATCGCCATCAGGATCAGCGTCATCCGAAGCGCCGCAAAAGTCGTGCGGTCGCGGACTGTGAAGATTAGTTTGAGATTAATAATATAATTGGTTGTTCAAATGTGTACCTACTTGTGATAGAACTTACAATCTTAACACTTTTTTCGAAGGGATATAGATTATTTATTTATTTAAGTAAAAACAAAAAGTAGCACAATTAGAATTCGTAACAATAATTTAAACATAAAATTTTTAAACAATAGGGTTTAGGGCATGTTTTTTTTTTATCAATCTAAACAAAGCGTATTAACATCAGAAATAGCAAAGTGTAATTAACGATGATGATGACGAGAAAGAAACGAAAAGTAGGTACCTACTTGAAATTAGAACTGTCAAAAGTTATAATTTTTAGCAGTGCTTTCTTTAATGGTTTTTACTTTGTTTAAATTCTTGTTTATTGCATAAAAATGTCTACATAAGTAATTACTTAAACTTGATTACAGATTAGATATGTGTTTTAGAGCTAGATATTAATATAAAGCAAACATTCATCTTTACTATCTGAATAAATATGCAAATATCGTAAACTGCCAACAACGCACTATTAAATGAAAGGTAATCATGGTACCTAGGTGTTAATTGACATAAGTACAGTTTATTTGCTCACTAAATACCAGTCTACTTTAATTATATAAGTAACGAGAAATTTACAGTTTAATTACATTTTACACAATAGGTTAATCAGGTACCTACTGTGGATAGTTTAATTACTGTTCATAATATAATATGGGACTAATTTGTATGCCATTTAATTTGATAACATGCCTCGTTCTTTGTTCAACGCGTGATTAGGTATTATTTAGATACTATTGTTAATTATAGGCTTTCTTGTTGTTGTGAATAGTAGATTATTAACCAAGGGGATAAAGCAGTGTCTTCTGTCGCGGGTGACGATTTAAAGGACTTGAGGTTTACTCCCGAGCGTAGCGAGGGTGTTAAAAACTTAAATCACGAGCGGATTAAAGGAGGAGGGATTTAAGACGAGTCCTGAGTGTAGCGAGGGATTTAAGTTCACCCAAGACTAAGACAGCTTTATCACCGAGGAAAACACTCTACTTTTCGTACCATTTGCGAAAACATTAACACAATAATAATATGAGATAAGCATTTAGAACATTAACTTATTTATAAAAATAAATTAAAACTTAACGTTTATGTATTTGAAGAAAACAAAAACGCGGCAAATTCCTAGACTAATATTTTTTTTATCGGAAAAGCAAAGGCATCAAGCTCATACGGCCTCGTCGGTTTTCGTAATTTTATTTAATAATCATAACTGCATAATAAATGCGTATTCCTTTTTCAAAAAGATGTAGGTATAATGCTTTATGTACAAACTCAATGGTGTAAACACAGATGTAGTTCAGTATAAATTTCGGTAAGTATTCCAAATTTAAATCACATTCTCCTCCTAGAGGATGAATGAAATTCAGTACAATTTTCTTTCCCTGTTTTTAACAGATTAAAAATGACTATTGTTATGTTCACTTTTTGTGGCATAGAATGTCACTTTTTTGAGCAAGTGGTACGAAAATATTTTTTTCACTGCTCATGCTCTTAAAGTACGCCAATATAGCCCTACTATGCGGGCCTAAAGTGGCCCTATTAGGCCCTAGGGGTAAAGTAAATCTCGTACTCGTGACTTGTTGAGCCACGAGTACCTCGATGTGGTCTCCCCCGGCTGCCGCGACCTGCTGCTGCGTGATGCGCACATTTAGCTTCAAGTAAACAAATTTGACGTGATTTTTATTTTATTAAGTAATATTTAATAAATGTTTTGTACTAAATTGACTATTTTTCTCTCACTCAAAGTGAAAAGTACAATGTAACACACGGCGCTAAAATCCCATTATAACTCGGTTCCTATTTACTACCTCGCTAAAGCTCGGTAGTAAAACTACCTAGTATACTTATAATGAGTTTATTTACCTAGGTACCTACTAGATTGCCTGTAGGTATGTTTAGCTTGGCCGAGTTGTGGTGTTTTATGTTTGGCCGTGTCCCAGCAGTGGGAACATTATAGGCTGATGATGATGATGATGTTTAGCTTTGTCTTAAGATTATTTATTAGGTACTCTGCTGACTTAGTTAGAAGGGTGTTAACCTCACTAACTAAACAGCCGTGGTTTCTCAGAATCACATTGAATTCTGAGTAACCACGGCTGTTTACAACTATTTAGGTACTTATGTTTAGATATTAGCAGTCCGCCCGTGACTTCTCTCGTAAAAATTGTGGTAGCTCGGCTAATATGCATGAAATAAATACATAAGTAGAAATAATGTATAGCCTAAAGCACCGACGAATAATAAGTACATTATTCAGAAAATAAAAATCATTCACTGATAGAAAGATATTTACATCTTACATCAGTGTGTGTCATCAGTGTCTTAAATTTGTTTGTAAGTTTGTACGTAGGGGATTTACAAATTTCCAAAAAAAAAATGCGTCTTAAAATAGAAAGTAGTATAACGCCAATTGAGCAACTGGAATAATTCCGATGAGAGTTTTAATACTCATTCGATCGTGTTAACGTAAACTTCAATAAATACTGAAACTAAACTAGCGCCATCTAGCGGCAAAGATAGGAAACAAAATGTGATACGCGATCGAGTAGTTTTTGTCTGTGACTAAAACTGGCACCAGGTGGCGCTCCAGTCAGCGCCTAGACCGTGTATTTATTGCTTGGTTATGAATTGAATAGGGAGTAAAAATACCCTTATCGAAGCCGAAAGGCACTTTTTCTTCTTCATATTTTTTTTGTTCTAGACCATACCTGAAAACTTTCTAGTTACGGAAGTATTGTTTTATTATTATAACTTTCATTGAAATACCTCCCCGACCCACGTAGTTACTATTCAATGCATACCAGTGCTGGATTTACAAATTTGCTGCCCCAAAGCTAAAATAAGTAAACATACACTGTTCACAATCAAGTTAATTCCTTTTTTTTGTGTGGTAAAGTAAGTGTAGTAAACTAAAGTGGTAAGGTAGGATATTGCTAACCATACACCTGTCAACGTCAATAGTGGATTGTATCTTAAGGGAGCAAATTATTATTTTTACGGCGAGGGCGCTTTTTTGAAACCAGAGCGAAGTGAGGGATTCTAGAGTGGAATCCCGAGCGTAGCGAGGGATTCTTTAGTAGAACGCAGCGAGGGATTCAAAGTACGTCGCCCGAGCCAAAAAAATATTTTGCGCCCGAGTGATACACTCTACTTTTCATCACCCAGTATGAGAAAATAAAAGGCACCTCATATTTTATTCACTGTCACTTGAAGAACTCATTTTAAAAAAAAAACCATGAATTTGTAACAATCCGTGAAAATTGACGAAAACGCGGGCTGTAGTTCGCGCGTTTTTAATTTGATTTCTTTTTTTTTATTTAGACGGCGCGGGCGCCGTGACTATGGGCCGTCGTACCAGCCAGTCTTTATTCAAACAATATTTGCGTTGGATTTCTTTGGCGCTGTACACTAAGATGTTCTAAATTCAAAAAGTGCGCGGCAAAGATAATTGCGGCGCACTTATAATGAGCCCGCTAAAAGTTCCTTATAGAAAACACCACCTGGGTGCACTTAAAGGCGAACCAAGTCGTCCTTTTCAATTAGATGGGATGGCAGCGGCATGCCCTTCCGCCCGAGGGAGCACGAGTGGGGAAGCGGCTGCTGTCGCCTAGCCGCCGCCGCAGTCCCACCTCGCGTCCGCAGCCTTACTTTGTTCCTATACCAAATTTATTTTTTGGGCCAATTTTGCCGCCCTAAGTAAGCTTCAGCATTTTCAGCTTCTATGGTAAATCCGGCACTGATGCATACCTCAGCACAATGTGTTGGTGCGTTACATGGAGCCCTAACTTCTACCGTAAAACGTGATTTTTCACCCCAAAAAAAAAACTCGTTTACACTTTGTATGTGCTAACTCGAAAAACCATAATTTAAAAGGCCAAATAAAATTAGTTGGCACAACCTCAAAGACACAGTGATTAGTATCGATATATAATGACAGTAAAAAAATAAGTATATAACTTCATTATTTAGAGTTGCATCTGCCAGTTGCAGATGCAACTCTAAATATTTGGGGAGTCGCAGAAAAAGTTGTTAGTTTCTCGAAATGATGAGTTATAATTTAGTTTTTGTTTTATCGTTGTAAGTAATCGACACACATCATAGGGTTAATTCACGTAATTTTATGACGCGCCGATGAAGTTGTAGTGCAGTTGCAGTTAAGTTCAAGTTCGAGTGATAAATGGTACTCTTGTAATCTTTGAAATGCGCGTAAGCTGCGCGTGAACTGCACGTCAACTGTACGTCAACCAAACTCAATTACTATACTCTTTGACCAAACTCTACCAAACTTACTTATGGTGTGGCCATATGAGAGAAAAAATATTACTCACTAAATAATCGAATAGAATCGAATACATTTCAATGAATATGACTTTATTAAAATATTAACATAATACCCCAGCAAGATTTTAGTGCTTTTTCTTACTTAGTAGAATACCGATCATGTTGCGTTCCGAAGCACGCACCAAAGACGCGCAACAGTAGAATGCCGTTATTGCGCTCGCGTGACGCGAACTTGACACGAGCGTGTCTGACAGCGGTAGAGAATACGAAAAGCGTTGTTTTGATCGAAACTTAACTGCAACTGTACCTCTACCATGAGTTGTCATCGAAAAATTACTCGCTAGCGTTGAAATCGCTAGCGTGCTAACGTGGATCAAATAGATTTCGATAATGCTTGCACCATGAGATTTACGGAGTCTTACGCAGGCGCTAAGGTAAGCTCGATAGATCGTTTCGTCTACCTAACTTCACTCTACTCACTACTACTTATGTTTTGTTTCTTTCATACATACCCACTAATAAGAAGAGTGAACGGCTCTTAAGCTCAAAATGTACTATTATCGCTATGCTAAAAATGTTAAGACAGTCAATATCATATAAACCGACTAAATAGAAAAGTTGACGGTTAGTAGACTACTTATGGTATTTAGTGGTTTTTGAATTTTTATTCCTTCTAATAAGTCAAGGTCGTCTATTCAATTTGTAATTTGGTTTGTTTACGTTGTACGTTGTGTCACAGAGCTGTGTTGTGTGATTTAAAAGTTTACAATAATAGATTCAAACAGATTATTGCATAAATAGAGGACCAGTGTCTCACAGTTTCCATTGTTGGTGAAGTTCATGGAAAGGCATGTTTCAACGTTCTATTCAATTTATTGTATGGATTGTTTTAAATAAATAAATTAATAAATAACGTTTTAAGAAATTACGTTTTCTAATATTACTTAATATACTTATAGAGTCTATGAAGTTTATTAAAGTTTATTATACTTTTTTTCACTTTTATTTTCCAATTGGTATCCGACATGAATTCTCATTTTGGCTTGAATTCACATTCTACACGTCATATTCTATGCTAAATAAGCTCTTGCGGACATCATTTTGACTGTATTAGACTCAAAAACATATATAATTTTAATGTAAACACATGTTTCACACGACAAAATGCTAGTGAGCTGCGTAACTACTATCGTAAGCGTATTATTCGATAGCTTCAGTGGAATTAGTGAGTCATGGTACCGTTTTGTATGGTGACAGCTGAAAATGTCAGTGACTTTCGAATAGATTACGTAAGGTTTTTAACCTATCGTAATCTATAGTGCTCATGGTACGAATTTTAATTCTTTTTGTGACCGCTAAGGGCGCTGTACAATATTTCATACAAACAATTTACGGAGACGCTAGCGAGTTTTGGCTGTGTAAACTCATGGTAGAGGTACTGCACTGCAACAGCACTTCTTTAGTTACGTGAATTAGCCTACAGGTCTGTGAAGTTACACTAGCTTATTTGATTTGATCTTGTATTGATTGCCGATTGGCCGCTGCACATCATAATAAGTACATTTTGTTGGTGTAGGGTGAACTCATCTAATTCTGTGACTCGCCTAATTCGGTGATATTTGGTTTGAGCGCTATCATAGGGCTATACGAGTGAAATCAATGGTTTGAAATACAACCTTAAGCCTCTGTGATAAAGTTCAAATTCGTCTGTAAAGTTTGGGGATGCTCGAGTGCGCGAGATAGAAACAGCTAACGGTTTTGTCAGTTCGCGCGCGAATCTCGCCGGTTTCGGCAGGGTTTGTGAATTGGTGGCGAACTTTGCTGTATTTATGTAAGTATTTAACCGATTTTTTAGCTTCTTTCTAATAAAATGAATTGTAATTGATATTCCCTTGATGTGGCAGTAAAAAAATCGTCATAGTTCTGCGTCTTTTTCGTGTTAGAGCTTATTTTGTTCGTCAAAAATATTAGCGTTTTAGCGGTTGAGTGGTTTCTGTGCTATCACAGAATTATAGTAGTTATGTACAAATATTTGTGGTTTTAACTGAAATTATTGACTTATTTTGAGTGTAGTAGACAAGATTGATGTAATTTTATTACTTTTATCTGGTCTTAATTAAAATGACGACTTTGAGCCAATATTATATTTTGCTATCACGGAATTGGGTGACACTTTTTGACACGGACTTGTCACGTAATTGCGTGAGTAATTTACCAAATTTCGCAGCTTTTTTTTTATTAATATGAGCTCAAATTTGGGCAGACGCTAAAATCTAAGCAGGTAGGTACGTATTTATTATTTTAAATTGCTTGTTTACTTTCAGATATATCATGGATGACCCCAACAAGAAGAACAGAAACTAAATGTTACTAAAATGTTTATCTTGTTTTTTTTTTATGTTTATGTTAATTTTATTATAATATTAATATTGTACTACTTAAATAAAGTTAACTTGCCTAATTCCGTTATATCAGAATTAAAGTATTAGCTATCACGGACTTAAAGAGGTCACCACGGAATTAGGCAAGTTGACTTGGTTTAGTAAATTTGGTATAACTCTTAGGTTTCTAGAAAAAAATCTGATTATTTGTGCTAATATTCCTCATAAAAGACTGATTAAAACTCATGCTGAGACTGAATTAAATTAATTAATAATTTATTGGTATTTTATTACTCAAATGCCTTTGTCACGAAGTTAGATGAGTTCACCCTACATTTTGGATTTTGGTGGTGATAGATGTTCGTACTTTACCCACAGTGAGCAGTGACAGCCGGGTGGTCTCCTCAAACTGACGCTGTTCTTCTTTTAGCTTCAACATCTCCTCGACCACTACCTTGTGGTTCTGGCTTAAGCTCCTCAACCAGGATATTGTTTTTGCAGCTTTCTGGAACAGGAGTTATGGTCTATAATCAAGTCTACCGTTGGTTAATCTTGAAGTTTTCTATGCAGAGGTGTGCAGAGAAAATTTACCGTCGGGAAAATATTATACTGTCACTACCAACTTGTAGAGTTTATCATTTTATTATTATTAATGTAAAAGCAACTCGTGTCTGTCTGTTGCATTTTACTGCCTTGGCAATAGAATTTCGCATTAAAAATGTTTTTTTTAGAGGAGGTATAAAACAATTGTGGTTGCTTGTACCTAACGCGTGCGGGAAGGATAAATATACCATATTTTAATATTTTAAGTACATTGTAATGTTAAAATAAAACTTCCTTTATCGTGTGGTTAGTGCCTAACTGGTGACAGAGTTTTTATGCCGCCCATGGGCCTCTGACTTGGCTTTACAAGTTTACATGCCGTCGAGAAATATCTTTCACACATGCTGGTTTCCTGACGAAGTTTTCATTCACCGAAGCAAGTCAAAATTATACAATAAGCACATCAGTCCGAAAAATCAGAAGTATGTCCAGGGTTCGAACTCGAGACCTGTGACTAGGCAGTCCGACGGTCACACCACTAAACTAAACCGATATTTTAATTCGTTAACTCTATTTTTTATATTCGCCGATGATAGCTAAAATGTCTCAGAAAACTGCACCCTTAGGACCCAAAAGAAATTCTTGTCAGAAAACAAAAACATACCAACCTTCTCTTCCCCGATCTTCAGCAAATAGTTGGGCGACTCCGGCATGAAACAGAAGACGAACACGTGCGCGCACGCAACGGCCAGGTACACCGCCTGGTTCACGCGATACGAGACTAACATGCCGACAGCGTACACGAAGATCACACCTAAAAAACAGAAATAAAAGATATGAAAATTTTAGATCGTTCGTCCACTATTACATGGGTTTGGTACGATTGGTTCACCTCTGACTAATAACCCTTCAGGTATTACAAACGTGACGTTATGGTACAAAACACTTTTGTTAATTTCTTTTTTAAGATGCAAATAATAATTCATCTCTAGATTTGTGGATTGACTCAGGAGGAAATTGTAAATGGCTTACTATGGGAACACCAATGTTCGTTGGATAGATTGTGTGTTGCGGTATGGCTGGAAAGATGGGGAATACAAAACGCGACGACTGATGAGACCCGTAATGAATAAGGATAAAAGGGCAGGATGTAGCCGTAAAGCTGGCCCGGGGGTACCGTACGATCTCCCGCGAGGCGGCGAGCCTCCTTGCCCGATTGCCGCCATGGGATCTGGAGGCGATAGTCCGGGGGGAAACTCCGCTGCCGCGACAAATTGTCGCTCAGCGGACAGACTTCCGGCGGGATCTCATGGCGACATGGAGAGAGCGACTGTCGCAACCCCGTGCAGGGGACGCCACAATAGTGGCGATAACTCCCCTCTTTGAGGAGTGGCTTGAGAGACGCCACGGCGTCCTCATCTTCCGCCTGACGCAGGTCCTCACCGGACACGGTTGTTTCGGGAGGTTCCTGCACCGAATCGGGTGGGAGGAAACGCCCGGGTATTTCCACTGCGAGGATCGACCGGAGGACACGGTGGAGCACACGGTGGAAGTGTGCCCCGCGTGGGCGGAGCACCGCCGTGTCCTCGAAGCGGCGATTGGCGGCGGCGACCTCTCGCGTCCGGCCCTGGTGCAAGCCATGGTCCGGAGCGAGACGGAATGGGACGCCGTCACCTCCTTCTGCGAAGCAGTAATGCTAGAGAAGGAGGTGACGGAACGTGAGAGGGAGAGAACCTCACAGCGTCCCGGCTGCCGCGGCCGGGGGCCACCATAGTCGCGGGCCTGTGGACGGTGGGCTATGGGCTAGCTCGCCGTCCGTCTGTCTCATGCCGACAGGCCGTGTCGACGGCGCGTTCGTGTTCCACGCGCGCCTCAAAGAGAGTCAGCAAAAAGGAAGGGGTCCGCAAGGACCGATGCCTGCCGGAGCTGCGGGACTGTTCGAAAGAGATACCATGGCCCCGGAACACAAAGGGCGATGTAGGAACATGGATGGGTTTTAGTCAGTAAAAGTCTGACACTCCCTCCTGCTCCGCCCAGAGCGGGAGAAGTCATTTGAAGAATTCCCATCCGAAAAAAAAAAAAAAAAAAAAAGTGCAGGAGGATCAAAAGAATATCTACAAAGCCATATGTCTAACGGCCATTTTCAATAACTTACTAGCTGATTTCGGTAGGTTGCTATCTCTGTCTGTTTGACATTTTGCTTACAGGACGGTTAGAAACAAAATGTAACAGAAACGCTCTCTTTGATTTTTCTATGAATCAAGTGACACTGATAGGGTATTCTTTGTTTGATATAGAAACACCGATAGCTCGGAAGAAGGCACATCAACCAACATTATTGGAGGGAAGGATCGCATGCAAACTTTACCTCTAAAGTCTTTTGTATCAGTATACCTATTATATAATATGTTTATATAATATATTTGCCGCATTTTGCAGAGAAATCAAAGTGGCGATGAAGAAAGAGTCAGTTTTCAAAGAGAAAATAGTTCAAAAACTCTTTATCTTACCTAATTTACATACAGTCATATTCAGAGACCCCAGGGCTCCTCTAAGGCTGTCTTCAGATATCTCCTTCACGTAGACGGGCACGACCACGAAGCAGCCGCCTGCAGCCAGACCTGCTATGACCCTGGCAGCTATAAGAGTCGACGGCGTGATCGCAGTCAGCTTTATCGTCCAGGATATCTGGAATTTGAAAGGAGATTGTTTATTTCATGTGTGAGAGTTAAGGTCAAGCTTTCCGAAATGAGATATTTATAGGTTTTGTTAAAGGGTTTATAGCTATTTGCAAGTAAATGGCCACTTTAGCTGCCTGGGTCCCTAAAATGGCCACTTTAGTAGAATCATATTAAGAATCACGTTAAAATGGTCAAAGACGCAGTTAATATTATGAATTGTCATTTTACGAATTGTAACGTGCCTAAGTAATTTATATTATAATTCTGCGGCCTTATTAACTGGCTTTAGTAACTTGTTTGCTTAAGCCTGGGGACGTAGTACTTGTTAAGTAGTGTAAATGCACAAATATAACTATGTTTATTAAATCGCGTTTTGTGATAGCAACGTGGGATCATGACCATTCTTCTTAACGTAGCGACGATGGCGAAAAGATCAAATATTCTTTGCCTGAAATTCAGTCGCGTTCTTAACCGGTACTTTTTAGTCGTCGTGGTCTACTCAATATATCCGACATATAATACATCTAGGCGCGATTATTTGGTAGTTCAAAGTTTGTTTGTTGGAGTAAAGTTCTAATCAGCTTGCACTACAAAGTGATTGTTACGTCAGTCACTGCGGGCCGAATAGTGCGAAATTAGTGTTTTTTTGCGATTTACAAAAAATCTATTGATTGGACTAAAAATATAAATAATATAAGACCTGCTTTATAGTTCAGTTAGTATAAAAAGTTTCATGATCTAATTTCAAGTATTTTATGATTGCCAGCGGTTTATTGTTCAGTTTAGAGGTAACTTTGGGTTTTTTTTTCTATCGAGAAAATTTTATGGAATCGTGTTTTCACCAAAAAAAGGACTTAACATTAATTCTCAACTTTACCATATATTTATTTCAAAATTAATGCTTCAGTATTTTAGGCGTAACGGAGGATCATGCTAAGCCATTTGAGGTAGTATAGGCCCTTAAGTTTTTCAAATCTATAACTTACTAATTTTTTTTAATGAATGTTTAGTAGGTAGGTACTCATTGGATACATGAAGTGGGCTGACGTTGCAAGACGACAAAAATATCACGGTGTATACTTAGTTCAAAGATTTTTTGAGCTTGAAGACCTTTTGTGATTTAGCATATCAGGCGTAAAGTTAAGTTTTTCAAATCTATAACTTACTAATTTTTTTTAATGAATGTTTAGTAGGTAGGTACTCATTGGATACATGAAGTGGGCTGACGTTGCAAGACGACAAAAATATCACGGTGTATACTTAGTTCAAAGATTTTTTGAGCTTGAAGACCTTTTGTGATTTAGCATATCAGGCGTGAAATAAATACTTTGATTTTGATTTTGAAAGGGGCACTGCAGATTAATATGCGGTAATTATGTAATGATTGAGGGCATTCATCTAGCATGGTATGTTCCTTAATTCATTAATAATGATAATTTACTAGAAACATGTATTAGCCTCTAAGCATGCGACCTTCGAAGCAACCTAATCCATTTCAACGAGTTTGTTGTAGGTACACAGTACACACAACAGTAATTAGTATGTAAAACAAATATTATCTCCTAACTACTTCATAAGACTTAAGGTCTACCTATTTACTTTGACACAATATGTGCAAAGATTTGGGTGCTGCGTCATAAGAAACTGTTTGCTGAAACGTGGAAAAACATTTTGCTTACCGTCGCTTAAGTTCTATCACCACGTAAGTCAAAAATAGCAACTTTACAGGACATTGTTAAAAAAAACCGAGTCGGCCTCGCGCATGGCGGGTTCCGTACGGGTCCGTACCAGCGTAGTGCTCTTTAATTTTCAATTTATTTTTATTATTGCGGCAACAGAAATACACTTTCTGTGAAAACACCTATCTATATGACAGACAGACGGACGGACGAACGCACGGACAGCGGAGGCTTAGTAATAGGGTTCCGTTGGTTACCTTTCGGGTACGGAACCCTTAAATAAAACTGTATACTTAATTACCATTTTAAAATTTGTATGCATTTCAAATTAAATAGAGACATTGCTTGTTTCTGATTGGCTGAAACAACGCGTTTTCCGATTCTCTAACAAACGGCATCAAAATTTGAAACTGCAAAAAAAATACTTACGTAGTGTTAGAACTTAAACGACTCTATTCAGAAAAACATCCTTGTAGCTCACGTGGGTAAATACCTAAACAAAATTGATGATGAGGGTCTAACTTTATGGTCCTCACCGGACACGGTTGTTTCGGGAGGTTCTTGCACCGAATCGGGCGGGAGGAAACGCCTGGGTGTTTCCACTGCAAGGATGGACCGGAGGACACGGTGGAGCACACGGTGGAGGTGTGCCCCGCTTGGGCGGAGCACCGCCGTGTCCTCGAAGCGGCGATCGGCGGCGGCGACCTCTCGCTTCCGGCCCTGGTTCAAGCCATGGTCCGGAGCGAGACGGAATGGGACGCCGTCACCTCCTTCTGCGAAGCAGTCATGCTAGAGAAGGAGGTGGCGGAACGTGAGAGGGAAAGAACCTCACGTCCCGGCCGCCGCGGGAGACGCCCCAGGCGTCGTGGGCCACCACGTGGCCCCCGGCCACCGTAGGCGCGGGCCTGTGGACGGTGGGCTATGGGCTAGCTCGCCGTCCGTCCGTCTCATGACGACAGGCCGTGTCGACGGCTTGTTCGTGTTCCACGCGCGCCTCAAAGAGAGTCAGCAATAGGAAGGGGTCCGCAAGGACCGATGCCTGCCGGGGTTGCGGGACTGTTCGAAAGAGATACCGTGGCCCCGGAACACAAAGGGCGATGAAGGAACATGGATGAATTTTAGTCAGTAAAAGTCTGACACTTCCTCCTGCTCCGCCCAGAGCGGGAGGAGTCATTTGATGATTCCCAATCCGAAAAAAAAAATAGGAATACTCCTATATTGCGACCAGAAATGACACTGTACCTAAATGAGCCGGACGCTTATTAACACTACGTCGACTTGGAAAACTCTACGGTAAAAATGAAATTTCCTTCAATAAATAGTGAAATGAGCAGCAGTGGCCCAGTGGTGGCGGCTCCGACTTACAAGTAGTAAGTCGTGGGTTCAAACCCAGGCAAACACATTACTTTGCGTAATTTATTCCATCACCAGTTCTCTCAAAACGGTAAAAGAAAACATCGTGACAAAACCGGCATGTCCTAGAACCAAAATTCGAAGACGTGTGACACCTAAAAACCCGCACTGTGCCCGCGTGGTGGATTTTAGCCCATTCCCTCTCATGGAAAGGATTCGTGTGTCCCAGCAGTGGGACCATTATAGGCTGATTATGCCTATATGGCGAAAGTGAAAGTGTCACTATCACCCACCATGCTTGTACAGGCGGATTGTGAAAAGAAGAGCAGAGGCTACTCCATGTGAATTTAGAAGTAGGATTTGCAACATTGTATAGGCCAGAAAAACTGTTTCACACTAACACTGCAGATGAATTCAGAAGGATTTATCATCATTCTCTTGCCCTTTGCCCCAATTAATTTGGGATCGCGCAGCATGTCTTCTTCTTCCACCTTCTTCTATTACCTACTCGTCAAGTCGTCACCTTATCAGACACCTCCCTTTCTTGCCATATCATCCCTCACACAGTCCACTCATCGTTTCTTTGGACTTCCTCTACTCTTGTATCCATCCACATTCATTCTCACAACTTTCAGACTTCCTCTTATGTACTCATTTCTTATTTTATCTATTCGCGTGCCCACATGTCCCTTAGCATCAGCATTAACACGTGAATTCAGAAGAATAGGGTTTCACCATAGCTTAAAGTACTTACACAAGACAAAAAAGACACAAGAATCACGCAGATCTTCCGTCCAAACCGATCGGACGAGTAACTGAAGAATGGTATCCCGCATATAGCTGCCAGTGGTAGTGCCGCCGCCATCCACGAGATGTCGTTGTCCGACAGCGGCGCCTGCGCAGGGGTGGCGTCAGATTTGAGCAGCGGCCCCATGGGGGACAGCCAGCCTATCTGGATGCCGTATGTGAAGGTTGGGATGGTTGCTGGAATTATACAAAGGGAGTTTTTGTTAGGTATTTGGTATTGGAGTGTATTAAAAGAGAGTTCACGAGTGACGGCAAGGATTTTTTATTTCAAAAAAGAAACTTGGCCTAACACTAGGAATGTCTCCTGTATCGTGGGTGCGTTTACAAACACACTTACATTTAAAACAACCAGACCCGGAACAACTACCTGTACGCAATTCAAAAATTTGTTCCGTGTGGGAATTGAACCCGCGACACGGAGCGCATTATCCAATCGCTCCGCCACTGCGCCATCCGTGCCGTCAAACAAATCATCTGCGCTACTAGACCTGACTGACTAAATCTTTTTACTACCTATGTTAATATAGCCATGTATAGATCGTGTAAATACTAATATGCAAGTACCTAAGTATTAATATGTAAATATCAGAAGTGCAAATTAACCATTTTACAAGACGTAAGTACACAATTAGCAATGGGACTTTGGCTTCGGTAATGTTTTCATCACATCTGAGGGTAAATAAGCGCATAATTGTAGCTAGGTAGTCGGTTTCTGGATGTTGATCTTAATTCAGGCTACCTTAGAAGGAATGTGAATTTGTTAACTCTCCCCGAATTCTAGAATAGACTACCCAAAAATTATTTTATAGTCTCCGCCAGATAAGTAAGAATTAAATGTCATTGCTTTCTAATTTTCTCTGCGTAGGTACCCCGACAATACATTATGAATCGTTTTTTTTTACTAGAAAATGTCAAGGATCACGATAAAGGTCGTTCCGGGACAAGTCTAAAGGTGCAAGTTGGCAGCGGGCGACACGAAGCCACCGCAGACGATGTGTCGCAGCGACACTACTGGTTTCTATGTATTTCTATGAAATTCCCTCCGAAACAAGCGACATGAAGCTAGTGACGCGTCGTCGGGCGGCAGATGCAAGTGTCGCCCGCTGCCAACTTGCACCTTAAGTATTTTTTTCTGTTTTAGGAATTATGTATTTAAATAAATGTATGCGGGTTAATGACCTTTAATTCTTACTTATCTGGCGGAGACTATAGTAGTTATAAACGAAATTTTGCGACGTTGTTCTAGTGGTCGTAATCACGACTGCTGAATATGAGGTTCGATTCCCGTGTCGGGCAAAGTGTTACTGGATTTTACCATCAGAAATTTCTCAGTAGAGGCACGGAGTATGGATTTGTGCCCGGATGATGGAAATAGTCTCGCCTCCTATTCAATGGGACTTGAACGTAACTGGCGGAACATGGATGTACCTACTCTAAGGTAGGTACACCTATACCCTCCTGATCAGAAGGTCACTCTAGCATTTCGGGGATTACAAACGTGATCGTGATGTTATGTACAAACAAAATTCTAAAAACGTTAACCATTTTCAGCAGAACTGTCTCAACATTATCTTTGTTAAGATAAATTACTAGGAAAACGTCCGTACATACAATGTACGTAACATCTGAAAATATGATGCGAACTTTGCACCTATGACTCAACATTGTGACTTGTCGTTCTCAGTTTCACGGATCTTCTGTACCATGATGATGCAAATACATTCGTAATTTTAAATTGTTTATTTATTCTGTTAATGTAATAATACAGCAGTGATTAATGGTTATAATTACGGTATTTAGAAAATGCTCGAAGTTTTCAGAGTTTTTTTCGAGGTTTTTTTTCAGTGTTTATTTGGTGGTCACGTTTAGCTATTGACGTTAAGGAATGATAATTACGACCTTTAATGATAAATGATTTTTGTGTTCTAGGATTTACCTACTAATGTACAGTCAACAAAAGAGTTAGGTATGTAGGCTAGCAATCTTCTTCACGGAGCTCGTGAGGAAAGAGGAGCTCGTGCCTAAATAATAACAGCCACTCGGGTCGATCGTTAGGTTAAGCCTTGCTTGCCTAGGTTGGTCTGTGGATGGGTGACCGCCCATTACATACCTAGTTTCCTCCGTGCCTCAGAAAGCACGTTAAGCAGTTGGTCCCGGCTGTCATTTGTAGATCTTTGACAGTCGTTAGGTAGTCTCAAAGAAGTGACAACCAGTCTTACCAAAGGGTATCGTTTTACCCGGTACTAACTGGGTTGTGGAGGTCAGATAGGCAGTCGCTTCATGTAAAATACTGGTATTCAGCTGCATCCGGTTAGACTGGAAGCCGACCCCAACATAGTTGGGAAAAGGCTAGGCAGATGACGAGGTACAGCAAGACACCGAGAGGCACAATAATCTACAATTCTTTTAATTCGTTTTCGTTCGTATGTTACTATTTTAAGATCTAAAGTTTATTGAACCATTCCCAAACATTGCGGCAAGCCAATCGGCATAACTGCGTACAATCCGTGCAAATAACTCAAGCCAGAATTAATAAATCACACTCATTTGAACTTCCCTCATAAGTTTCGCGATCAGCGCTCTTGGTATTGTTTTAACATCAGCTGTAATTCTGGATGTTATGATTAAACTGATAAAGATAATATTATTTCTACTGTGTTATATTTAGAATCATTCGAGATGTTTGACGAAGAAAACAAAGTTATTTTCATTTAATTACGATTCTTTGATTATGATCCACAATCAGTGCAATTTGAAGCTTTCCTGAAATCTTTGAACAGCGGTACAAAACGCAGGTTCGAGTATTTCGTGTTCCTTAAGTTAAAATGCAACTTTCCGGAACTATTTAGATTAAAAATCCAAAAAATAATGCTCCACCCCAATGTACCTATCATAATCGGCCTATAATGTTCCCACTGTTAGGACCCAGGCCTCCTCTCTATGAGAGGGAATGAACCTAAGTAGAGTTTTTAGAATGATAGTTTTGTAAATATGGCATTATGTTTATCAACACCACTGCTCTCAAAACGGTGAAGGAAAACATCGTGAGGAAACCGGCATGTCCTAGAAACAAAAAAATTAAAGACATGTAACATGATCTACCAATCCGCGCTGGGCCCGCGTGGTGGATTATAGACCATTCCCTCTCATTGAGAGGAGGCCTGTGTCCCAGCAGTGGGAACATTAATAGGCTGATGATGATCATGGTGAACTGGAGGCGTCTGAAGGTGCTGGAATAGGTACATTGTTCTCAGAAAAATAGAAAGTTTTACAATAGTATGTGTTGTTATCAAATACGTGAGATAGTTTCATGTTTTCTCAGACAGTTAACAATGCGATTGTCAGTTATTTGCTAACGCTACATACCTGCTACCTGCCCTTCGCTAACAACAATGATATAAGTAGGTACTTACTAAATTGTAACGTTTTTCATCGTCAGCATCCAGATACATCATCTTATTGATATTATCCCGTACTAATAAATGAGCAATATTTGTATTTGTAATCACGTTCTCGAAAACGGCTCTAACGATTTCGATGAAAGTTGTAATCCATCTAGCTAGGTCTCATATCTAGGAAAAATCATTTTCTCTATTTTCACCCTAGCAGAGCTCGGTTGCTCAGGTATTGACTAAAGTAGGTGCTAGCAATATGTTTATTTTAATCTGTGTTTTGTTTGTGCAATAGCTTGGAATAAATTGTCCGTTATATTGTACTTACATGTTTTCTCAAATAAATAATTTGCATAATTATTACTTTTTTTAGATCGATTTTTCGCCCCCGTAAAGCCCCATAATGCAACTATCATCGAAATCGTTTGAGCAGTTGTCGTGGTTACAAATATTGCTCATTTAATAGACGGATTATTATGGTTAGGTGGATTTCAACTCTAATTTCATTTAATAGGCAATTCATTTATTTTGTCTGCTGAGTGATGGCTATGCAACCTATGCATCATAAGGAACGGAGGGATCTAACTACGAAAATACAGCCCCGGTGCATAAAATTGACCTACTCTACTACGCTAGAAACAAATTAATATTGTGGCTACTGCATCAAGCGTCCTGCACTTGACCGCTTTAATTCTGACTTTGCATTGTAAGCAAATGTACACAAATGTTAGCATCAAAGGGTACGTCAGCCTACCTGACAGACATTAACAACAAGTTAAGACATTCCTTAGACAAAAATATCAGTAATTATTTAATTAATTCACCCTTGAATAGTACTCACCTGCTAGAGCGGTGAAAATCTGCCGTTTCGCACTACTTTCGTTTGTTCGCCGGTCCATACTGGCTGAATAAATACCGTTCTCTGAATCCAAAACAAAAGAAGAAAAACAAAGTCGTATGTAGGTTATTTTTTAACAAGACACTTCACTAAAAATAGATTCATGACAAAAATCACTTTTCGCTTATCACTTTTTGTAGTTCGCGGTTTACGTTTTCATTTAAAATGTCAAAAAAATCGCGATTATTGCATTGCGCTTGTGACTCAACTGACGTCTGTCAAACGACTACTTTTTATAACCTGTAATCATCAACATGTGTACCCACTAGCTAACAGTTATGCAAACACAATGTTATGTCATACTCTATAGTTTTCCTCAAATGATTCTTATCTTTCAGTGATAGAGTTTAAATTTAAATGGAATGCATTTTATCAAGTGCTTGTGGGGTTTTGGCGGCGTACCGGCTGACCGATTTCGTTGACCGTTCTCTAGTAACGAAGCAAGCGAATTAAGACCTTGAAAATTGTGTGTTAAAGTTTATTATGTATTGTTTTGGAGGTTGGCTTATACATGGTGTTCGTACATTCAGTCATTGGGTTTCCCTGCGGATTCAAAGAAAGCTTCAATGATTCCATACTGATATAAAGTAGCGCCACATTTGTAGTCGAGTCTTCATTGAAATCAATGGCTAGTTTTCCTGTTACAAATGGTCTTGTTATTGGAATTAATTTGTCCGTTCTAGGAAAATGAGCGCCTTCTAGACTCGTCGCTATAATATCGGAAACAAGCCAAATATTATATCAACCAACCATAAAATGACCATAGTTACCATGCGGGAATCGAACCTACGATGTGGCATAGAATGCAGCTGTTATTAGTTCAGGGCATGTAATTAGATCGATATCTGTAATTTATTCCCTTTTTTCGAAAAAAAAATATATATCTGACTTGCACACAAATTATGCACACTAAATAAATCAAATTAAATATACTGTCTAATGGTATTTGCAGAACTGATTTTTTAGTTATTGTAGAACCTGCTACGACTCCATGACGCGAGCTCGCTTCGCTCGCATATTAAATAACACTGACTTCTGTCCCCGAAGTGCCGGGCCTCCGCCGCGCCGGCCTCCTTCGTCGGCCTACGGCCCGGTGCCCATGCCCCCCATAAAAGAAATTCCGTAATAAGATTGAAGTTAGTATTTTTGATAAACAATTCGTATTTTTGTTTTATAAATCATAATTATATCCGATGTACGAACCACATTTTTTTTTGGTGTGAATTCGATAAAAAGGTCATCTCGTTTTGTGTGTGTTTTTTTTTGTAGGACATGTTTAGTTAATCAATTGGGTTTTTTGCACAGTATTCATTTTTCTGGTACCTATGCATTCAGTTAATAAGTGGAGTTACTTAGTGAGTCCAAAATATCCCTTTGTTCAGGCGCAAGTACCGCTTTTCGTTGGCACATTGATTAGGAACAGGCATCTGGGGTTGTGGATTCCATACGAATAAAGTCTAACTAGTAAAGACATCAGCTGTACATTAGGAAGCATGCCTAATTGCCTATAAATAGACGCCTATTTTTCTTAAAGGAAGTTGCACCTTATGTAACACCAGTTTAGACCAATTACGGTTGGATATCGAGTGCGACGTTACTGCATGCATGGCCAGAAGGGAGCACATACATGCTACAAATAACTAGTTTATTTTATTAGCTGCACGGCTGTTTCTTCCGTTTTGGCATGCGGTAGTAAACTTAAAAGTTCTTCATCATCATCTACAGCCCCACTTCACCCACTGCTGGCCTCTCCTTGCTTGTGCCAAGCTCCACGTTCTTGTGCCAGCCTCATCCAGGATATTCCCGCGGTGGCAACAATGTCGTCTGCCCATCTCGCCGCCGAACGACCAAAACTACTTTTCAGTCTTAACTTATAAGTTAACACACACTTATGACTTAAAAGCACTGCATGGGATCAGTCTCGCCTCAACAGGATCTGTTTAGGATTCTTTCTATGAAACTGTACTGCACAACGCACACTAATAAGCATCGTAACGGCATCGTATCGGATCTGGATCACTTCCACACGAAGTGTTCCGTAAATAAATTCCGAAACAAACACGTTTTTTTATAATGGACGGGTCGCCTTTATTTTTGAATTTAATTTAATTTTCTATTATTCCTTGTTATATTACCGGCTTTATTAATAAACATTCAAGTGTATTATTACTATTACCTATGGTATAAAAGATATATATATATATATATATAGTCCTATCACATCGGGAAAGACAGCTGAGAAAAGGTACCAAAGGGGCAACCGGACCCCATTATTACTAGCTAGTGATAGGGTCCCGTTGCCCGTTGGAAACCTTTGTGTGCAGAACCCTAAAAATAAGGTGAGGTTATACCAGGGCGCGGTGCAGGTACCACACTTTAAGGCTGATGCTCCAGGGTAGCCCGCGAAATTCAATTTTTCTTAAGTTTTTTTGCAATTTGCAGGCCAGTGCTAGATTGTATGTTGATTAAAATATTGTTCGCGATTGTAAGACGTATGTAGTTACAGAATTAGTTAAAATTCTGTAACTACATACGTATAACAATCGCGAACAATATTTACATTACATTACATTACTTTTTTACATTATCTATTTTTTATTGGACCCTCCAAGTTCATAAAGGTCGAGGAACGATTTTTTCAAGGTCAAAGTCATTGCTAGACCTTTATGAACTTGGAGGGTTGTATTGCTGATTTTGATGATTATAATTCTGTAACTATACGTACGTCTTACAATCGCGAACAATATTTTAATCAACATACTTACAATCTAGCACTGGCCTGCAAATTGCAAAAAACGTAAGAAAATTTGAATTTCGCGGGCTGGTCGGTGCATTTACCTTAACCGTTCGTTTGACGTTTTCAACAAAATAACCGTTAGTCTCACTACGAACATTCCGCAAAACAGTCAAGTACGATTCGTAACAAAATCAAATAAGTCCACTGTTGGGACACACAGGCCTCCACTTTACTATAGGGAATGGGCTATAATCCAACACAGCTCTTAAGAACGATTCTTGATTAATATCAAAATCAAAAGGTAACACTATATTTGCTTTGAGGATGCTATCATATTTAGGTATGTCTTCAGCGTGCCTATCTCGATTAAATATTGACAAAAGAGGTTTAATACTTATCTTATGATGTAGTTAGCACATTGAGAATGCAAATAAAATATAATAAATAGATGTTCGTACCTTCCATGTAAAGTGTTTCTACAACGTACCTACTCATGTAGGTACGTTGAGATGAGATATAAAATGAGATATAAAATATTGAAATTTCAAAAGAACTGTTTTGCATCAGTTACTGGCATTTGCAGCGCGAATGCTGAGCATTGCGAATTCCCAGGTTGGTCAAAGTGTAATTGGGTTTTTGATCAGGAGTTTCTCAGTAGTAACCACAGCCTGGATTTGTGTGCTCGGTCGATAGCCGCGATAGGCTCACCTGCTATTACATGGAACACAACGATTGTTAGTTATCCTTCTGCCTGGCCCGTTGGAGATTACTGACGTGATAATAAGTATGTAATATAAATCATGATAGAAACCCTAAATCCTTATCCTGACCATGGACAATTTGTTTAATTTCTCGACAAATTGAAAGGAGTTTGTCTAGGCCACCTGTTTGTTGGTCTGCCAACATTCTTAATTTTTGCCTATGAAGACTAAACGCATGATTCCGTTACGGGAATATATCCTTTATTATATCACTCTCGCAATCAAAATTAAGTTTGCTGTAAGAAAACCCAATTCTGGGTGCTCGCCAGTGTACATAAGCTATATTATTGCAATTTATATGTCTATTTTCATTTTTATTTTGTGTGCAATAAAGAATAAGATGATTAAGAATGAAAAAGGTCTGTAATCAGTCATGTTTTTTATCAGGTTCCTGCTCCCATGCTCCCTGCAGGTCGCTCCGCAGCTTCTCGGGTATATCTGGATTAACGCCCACATGGATTATTTCCGGGGGCACTCCCTGAGGATGCGGTGGGTCAATCTCCTGGATCGCTGAGATCAGCTCACCAGTCGTCTTGTATGATGCTATCGTTGATTTTACGAAGTCTCTGTAACATGGATACCTGGTTAGTTTGATTTGTCGTCAACATTTTGTTTTTTGCACATTGCTCGCACAACGGATGGCCTGCGGGGCTGAATAGTTCTGGAGTGGCGACCCCGAACCGGAAGACGTTGCGTTGGAAGGCGTCCCTGCTGAAGGTTGCGGGGATCCGCTGGTAGCGAGTCGTACGGGACCGGTCAATGTGGCGTCCGGGGGAGGCCTATGTCTAGCAGTGGACGTTTCTTGGCTGACATTATGAAGATGATTTGTTTAGCCAAGTATGTTGGGATCGGCTGCCTCGATGCACCTAAATACACTGGTTTTTAGGCCTCCATGTAAAATACTGATTTTACATGGAGTGACTGCCGATCTGACCTGCACCACCCAGTAACTGGACACTATGATATACCCGCCATTTTGACTCTCACAGTGCGAAGCCTCTCATCAAGATTGGTTGGTCTGGTTGTCAGACTAAGCCGTAATCTTGTGAGTGTGACCACTTATTCGTTACGACTGTCAAAGATCTCTTAGGCCCGTTTTCTCTAACTTACGTATAACTGTTGGTTAATATGCCTTTTTCCGAAGCTATCGGTGTTTCTATAAACAAAGAATGTCCTATCCATGTCACCTACCTGTTACTTAATTCATAGAAAAATCAAAAAAAGATTTTCTGTGACATTTTGTTTCTAACCGTCTGTAAGCAAAATGTCAAACAGACATAGATAGCAACCTACCGAAACCGAACAGTAAGTTATTGAAAATGGCCGTTAGTGACAGCCGAGACCAATGAACCCAGAAACATTGCTTTACATGCTTTTGTAATCCTATAAGCGGTTAGGGGTTAGGGAAGGTTTATGTCTACAACAAGTCTATCGACAGAGAGATAATGATGATAATGGAGCGCTAGCTTACCTGAAGTAGAAAGCCTTGACGAAGACCGCAGGCTGAAACTCATGCCCGCAGCGTTCGGGTCCGAAGCTCATAATGCCCATGAGTTTGTTCTGCTGTACGGCGGGGGCGCCTGCGTCGAACTGAGAGCAATGAGTGGAGTGAACGAGATGTACTGTGCTAAAAACTCCCCGTGCTTGGGTACTTTTGCTGGCCAAAAGTAAAGTCACTATTCGTATTTAAAATTTCGTATTTCGTATAAAAGTGCAAAATTGGAGAGTAGTAAAAGTGGCTTTTCAATTTAAGTCGTCGACTCTACATTAAGCTGAGGTACCAACTTACAGTCCAGAGTCCTGTCAAAGTTATTTTTGATATTTAAAACAGTTGCATTAAGTATTATGGTGGGACTGGTGGAGTTACTGGTTGGGTGTTTCTTGGGTTGTTATCGGAGAAAAAAAAAAAGTTGAATGGACTGTGTGCGAGTTTTAGACAAATTATTTTTTTAACGACTTAAGTAGGTACTATTTATTAATGCTTTCTTGTTTCTAAATCGAGACTCCTACGGTACTAATTGCGCGTTTCTGTTTGCGATCTTGGAAACCTACCAACTTATATTTTTGTTACATTAGGTAAAATACTACTCAATACTCAATACGTTTATTGCATTAATGTACGGCTAGTTAGACAAACACAATGACGTTATGACATGATTTTGATCTCGGTATTTGTTGAGACTGCTCAGAGCAATCAGATTCAATGATGCGTTTTATAAGATTGTTATCGATGCTTCAGTAAGTTACGCGAACAATTTGTTCTCTATTTTTAGCATGTACGAGTATCTAGTAAGGTCATGATGTCTAATAAATGTTATTATACACGTGTCTCAGACGCCAGCACATCAACCTACCCGAAACTGTAAAATTTTCCCAATCAACCTTGAATCTAATCCTTTAGCGATAAACTTGAAAATCTATTAAAGAAATTTGTTATACTCGTAGTAGCTTGAAGTGCTGGCGCCTGTTCAATATGTTTTCGCGTCAATGTTAAAATGTGTGACTTTTTGAAAACGTTTCCATAAATGGAGAGCAGCGGTGGCCCAGTGGTGGCGGCCCCGACTTACGAACAGTACCAACCCAGACAGGCGCATTACTTTGTGTAATTTATTTCATCACCACTGCTCTCAAAACGGTGAAGGAAAACATCGTGAGGAAACCGGCATGTCCTAGAACCATAAAATTCGAAGAAATGTGACATCTACCAATCCGCACTGGGCCCGCGTGGTGGATTATAGCCCATTCCCTCTCATAGAGAGGAGGCCTGTGTCCCAGCAGTGGGAACATTAATAGGCTGATGATGATGATGATGATGATGAAATGGCGAGTGGTGACATGCCGCCTGTTGCTTTTCCATAGCAACCAGTCGGACTCAAGGGTCTGTCTTTGCGATTGGGCGCTTTCGTTGATGCGGTCTGCGGTGTGGTTGCTTCGGAGTTGTACGTTAATCATCATGAATACGGGTAAATAAAAAGTTCAGCATTCACTACTAGAGGCGCGGTCATAGTTTGACCGCACGGAGTGAAAGAAAAAAAAAAGTATTTATTTGTCTCGCACAGAACAAAACAAAATGATTTAATTAACAATAACCCATAAGGTAAACATAAGAAAAAAAAAAATAAGACATACTTATACAAGGTAAAGAATTAAGAGTGAGCAGTGGAGAGAGGACACCGGCGGACTTTAGCAGATAATGTACTTAAATATGTTAAATTCCGGTGTCCACATCCAGTCAGGTCCGGTTTGACCGCACTTTTACAGATTAATGAAGTAACAAAGCCATACCAAGCAGGCGTCTCGGGTGCCATTCCTCAGTGAGGCACAAAAGAAGTCGGGAGTGAACTGGAAACCGTTGACGAGCTGGTAGGCGTCCATACAGTAGTGCTGCGAGCGCACCTTCAGACGAGCCGTCATCAGGTCGGGAGTGTGCTCCCTGAACGACGTATCGGTGCCCTATACGTGTTGAGAAATAAGTTATGTAATTAGGCGCTACTATATGTTAGGGTCGGCTTCTAGTCTAACCTGATTCACTTGAATACCAGTATTTTAGGTGGAGCGGCTCTACAAGCCAGTTTTTTTGGTTATTGTCCCACTGCTGGGCAAAGGCCTCCCCCATTACCTTCCAGTCTTCTCTCTGCCTGGTTTTATCCGGCCAATCTCGCACAAACGAATCTAAATCGTCACGTCAGCGATTTCTAGGCCTTCCTCGGCGACGACGCCAGTCTTCCGGCACCCACTTGCGTGACGACTCTGGCTACATCGACAACCCAGTTACTAGGTCATATGTGTTGCCAGACTTTCGGGCCACTTACTACCTCTCGCCGCTCGAGAAAACACCTTCTGCATGTGCATATTTCTGCGAGCTTCAGGGCTTTTCTGCTTTCCAAGCCTGGATCTAGTCGTTAAGATGAATTAAAACAAAATATTCTGTACCATTCTCATCAGGCGAGAATCTTTTGCCATCAACTGCATAAATCGTGACAGTGAAAGGAACCGTAAATAGAAAGACCCGACCAGGGTTTCGAACCATATGCTAGATGTTGCGCTTGCAAACAGCAGACCATTGGGTAAATCCGATCGATCTCCATAGAAGAAGTCTTCGTCGAACAATGTACGAGTACATTTTGATGCAAGTGTTTGTAAATTAAATGCCAGAAAAACTAAAAAAACTACGTCTAATCGAATAACGGTTAGACTCTAGTCATGGTCATGACAATTCTGAAGGAACTTATACATTACCCTGGTGGCCCCCCATCCTGTGACCACGATGAAGCTCTGCGCAAACGGTTCCTTGATACCCTCGTAGATCTTTATGAGGCTCACGTGCCTGTGGAACTCTAGAACAAACAGTATAATTTACATTTCATCGCCAATTACTCAAATATCTTCAATGCTCCAATCTAAGACCGGCGGTTGATGAAACGCCATCAGCCCCATCAGGTAGGCCATCACCTTATTTTTGTCAAATTACAGTAAGTTAACGTACTTTAAACAAGATAGAATGGATAAATAAGGAAGCTAAGAACTACTGACCTAGATTCTCAGCAAGCTTCAACAGCGCCACATCAGCATGAGGTACCGGCTCTTCTTCAAACTTGGGGTGTCGGACAGCTCCCATCACGTCGACTAGAGTACCTCCTTCATGGGGCCGTGCACTACCCACGCGGACTTTCACGTACTGCCCCAGAGTTTTCAGAGGGGACACACTGAGGACACTGGTGGGAGACAAGTCTCATTAGTCCATTATAGGCAAAGCATTTTCTACCTATGCCACAGCTCGGCTTCAAGTGTTACCGGATTCCGGGTGCGGCAGAATACTGGTCTTTTACATGCCAGTCTGTCCTCCACAATTCAGCTATGGGTAGTGCAATATCCCTTGGTAAGAATCTAACTTGTCTGTTAAGCTACATATAAGCACAATTTGTTTAAATAAAACCACCTAGATTCTTGAGACATGGTCGGTTTTATCTTCAGATTTATTACAGCCTAAAGATTTTTTGACAATTCGGTCTGACAATGTGTTTAGAGATCCAGAAGAAGATTTGGCACACAGTAATCTTATTCAGAACTAGCTTTTGCCCGCGGCTTCGCTCGTGGTTTGTTTGGAAATTATCCCACAAGAACGTTTTAAATATAGCCTAAGATACTCACAAATAACGTAGCTTTCTATTGGTAAAAGTATTTTCAGAATCGGTTCAGTAGATCCAGAGATTACCCCCTACAACCTCAAAAACTTTAAACCAATCACAAACTTACCAGTAACAAATATTGATGTTACTTACTAATTCAAGCAATGAGCTGCAGTGACCACCCAGTTAACATCAACAATGGTACCCGCACACCACAACCGTCCATTTATGATTATGGCAGCCATATACGGAAAGTTCTTCGTATCCGTGGCATTGCCCCCTCGGATCCTCAGGTTGGTCTTCGGGTCCGTGATGAAGATCTGGTGCTCATTCCTGATCCGAAGACCCTGTTTCTTGTGTCCATGGCGACGCATGTCATACATATGGGGCTGATTACCGCCAAAGTCTCTCATTTTGAGGTCTTTGAAAAAATAATAACGTTACCGTTTGATTACAATCTAAGCTAGTTTTTGTTCGCGTGCAAATAAAGCCGAAAGGCGACCTAAAAGTGGGTCTCATTCCAATGAATCGTAATATAAGTAACCTCATTGGTCTAGTAATCCCAAACGCTACTGTTGAATACGTACGAGATCTGGGATTCAATAAGGAATTTCCCAGTAAAGCATCACCTGGGATTTGTGCCCGGTTGAAATGTCTGCTCCTTATTACGTGGAGTTTGATCATAACTGCAGAACTGCAACTGAGCATTTAAGCAGTTTACAGCTTCTATGGCCTCCAAAAATTGTTAATTATGCTTCGGAGGCCTTTATTCGGCAGTGCTTGTGGCTGGTATGACGTTGGTCTAACGGTCCTAAAGCGCTACTGCTAAACTTGAGGGCCTAGGTCCGATTTCCAGGTTACGCAAAGTGTTTTTCAGGGTTTTTCATCGGGAATAGGCTAATTTCCACAATCAATAAATTGCAAATCTATTTAGTCCGTGACGGACAACAAAAACATGTCATGTATTTTTGTTTTTGTAAATCAATGAATATTGACGAAGATAAAACGCATCAAAACTCGGGAGTGGGAGTCACAACGCACTAACGATAATAGCGGCGTGACGTATTGAGAATTTTAAAAGCGTCGTATCTTCGTCGATTTTGGTTAACGTAACAAAAGAAAAAATACGTGTCAAATATTTTTTGATAATCTAACTGACGGACTAAATAGATTTTTTTCAGGACACAAGCCCATTGGCCAGTAGCAACCACGGAATCCGATTTGTTTTCAGTTAATGGCAACAGGCTCGCCCCCTATTTATCATTTTCAGCCAAAAGACGTCCACTGCTGGACATAGGCCATAATCGCCACGCTTGATAGGCGGGTTGGCGAACCTTGAGGTTAGCCGTGGATTTATTAAACTCGACCAGTCAGAGGCCTAACTCTAACTATTCTTTCTAGACGAGTATGAAACCCGCTCCAGTCGAACACGCTCGAGAAGCCGTGGGTATCGCGACCGAAGTTGTGAGACACGTGATAAATTCCGTCGCAGCCTGACTCGCCGCGACAGAGTATTCCCCATAACGCCACATACCATTGACTCCTTGCCATCAATAAATATGAAATACGATTTGGATATTGTTTTGTTAGGACGATGATTCTGGGGGCCTAAAATGGCTGCTTTATCAGAATCATAAAAGGAATCAATTTAAATATTTGAACTTCTTAAAAGGTAAGACCATTTTAAGAAAAAAATTAACCATTGATGATTATTCTTTTCCACCTACTTAGTGACTTGTTGGCTGTTTAGCAGTGACTGTACCACTGTATGGGGAAATTAAATTCTTTAATTCTTTTTAGTTACACACCGACTGAATCTGTAACTTGAAACAAAACAGATCTTTGCTAGGTGTCCTAGTTTTTTAGATATAAATGTGGCCAAGCTGGAGAGACTCTCTCCAGATCGGCCACCTATAAATCCTTATATCTTTTGAACCAGTGACCGACAAATTCTGATTTTTAGCGACAAATTTTGACTAATTTAATTAGGGACTAAATTTTTGTGTTATCAAAATTAAAATCCCTGATGGTGGCCAAGCCAGTGTCAGTCACACGAATTTCTGTTACTGTTAGCATACCAGGCTTGAAGGAGTCTAAGAAGCTGCTTCCTGCCGGCTTACGTTCGGAAACAAGGCACTCTACGTAGTATTTAAGTGTCTAACTAACAGGTATCGGTAGGTTGCTATCTCTGTCTGTTTGAAGCTTTTTTTAATTTTTCTATGAATCAAGTGACAGGTAGGTGACGCGAATAGGATATTTCAAGCTAACTTTGTTTATAGAAACACCGATAGCTACGAGATGTAAGCATATTAACTGACAGTTATACGTAAGTAAGTTATAGAAACAGCCTAAGCATACCTACATCATCCCTTGCTGGGCAAAGGACTCCCTCCCCATGTCATCAAGTTCTTTCGATCCGGGGCTAAAACCACTGGTCGTTGGTTTTGTCCAGCTCATCCCACCATCTTCTGCGAGGTCTACCATTGTGGTTATTTTGGCCTACAGATTGACAGATTTTCACGACAAAATAAAACTTACCAACTGAATTATAACTTGTAACTTCATAATTTCTAGTGCAACTAAACGTTAATATTACCAAGTACAAATTATTCCACATCTTAAACTATTAAGATGTGTATAAACACGTTTATGTAGTACATAGTGGGTATAAGGTATGTGATATGAATTTTATTGTTTTGGTGTTATTATTATTGTACTGCTTTTTCTATTGCTTTTTTTATGTTTTTATTCTAAATTGTGAAATTTTTGGCTGAGGTACCTACCGGATATAATAATAATAATAATAAGCCTTTTTATACAATACTTATTCTAATGTTAGTGTATAACTTATACCTTTTTTAATTTTATTTTTTTATTATTTATTGTTATAGGAACCCATTGATAGGGTATGGGCCTCCTCCAAATTCTTCCATTTCTCCCTGCTCTGCGCTGTTCTGGTCCAGTTTTTCCCCGCTACCGATATTATCTCATCCACCTATCATTTTTGTGGTCTGCCCACTTTTCGCTTTTCTTGTGGACCGGTCCATTTGGAACACTTGAGTGAGAGTCCACCACCCTACCGGATATTAAAATATAATTTTGAAAGGCATAGTTTGTTTTATTTTTCAACAGACTTCAAAAAATGAGTAGCAGGTTATGTGTTGGTCGAGAATCTTTTTTCATATATGTGTAGGAACACCCCAACGCTCAATGACGACCACCGCCAAAAAGGACATTCGGCCAATACATAACCCCGTCCTTTTCATAGGCGGTTATGAATGAATACGTTATATATATATACAGCAGCACGGATCGATTATGGCCCAGCGCACACCGCTGGAGGCGCAGCGGAGTGCATTTGAAGACAACAATTTAATGTAAACCTTAACTACCTTGATATACGGTCGCGCGCATGCTCTTGTAGTAGCTTGAGTGCGCTCCGAGTACCGCGTGCGAATTCATTCTTATATTGACCTTATATCAAGGTAGTTAAGGTTTATAATAAATTGTTGTCTTCAAATGCGCTCCGCTGCGCTTCCAGCGGTGTGTGCTGGGCCTAAGGTACGGTCCGTTGATGGGTTGAGTGACCATCCATTACTTACAGAGTTAAAGGCCTCTACGTTACAGACCAATCTAGGAATATTGACAGCTCGTCGAAATATTCGCGTATTTTTTTTTGACGTATGTTGAGCGATTGTCCCCGCTGCCATTTGTCGATCATTGACAGTCGTTACGTGAAAAGGAAAATAATAGTTATATCCGGTTACACTGAAAACCGACCCAAACATATTTATTGAAAGCTAGCTATATTATGTGATGATGGGGTTTTGTAAATGAAATTGGGATTTTTTAATGAAACACAAGGATCATTTGATATAAATTACTTTTTTAACGTCATTTAGACATCTTAGTCTAATAATACCAAAATACTAAACATTATTAATTCGTCTTAATATCACAATCGGTAGTCGGGAGGCACATATCACGACCTTCCTGCGCAGTCGATAATGTACGTAAGTGTCATGAGTTTAAAGTACAAAATCAGTGTGCAGAAAGATTGGTTGTTACAGAATTAGGATGTACAGAAAATTCATTCACTTAGCTTTTAATGAATTTTCTTTACATTTTGGTTGGTTGCAAAAACTTGCCGAATTGAGGTGTTGTCATACTTAGAAAAAAAAAAAACTTTGTAATTCTTTAAACATTTCATAAAATAACAGCCTTTACTTAAAAAATACGTACAAGAAATAAAAACAGCAAAGAATAACATAACTGGCTGTAATTATTGTTACAAGATTCACAATCATCTGAGGGATCAATACAAATAATAAAAAAATCTCAAACGATACACCGGAAGATTAAAAAATTCCTCTCCGTAAAGCAGTGTTCTCACGAGGCAACTCAGTTGGGCAACTTTTAGTTGATTAAAAGTTAACCTACTTACAATATAATATAGACAGACGGAGACCATGATAAATATGAATATTGATAAAAGTCTATCAATATGTAGAGGAAGGCCAAAGAAAAGATGGATGGAATGTGTGAGGAACGGTATGAACGAGAAAGGAGTAAGTGATATCGTGACAGCTGTCAGGGGAGAATGGAACAAAATAATGTGTTGCGCCGACCCCAAGTAACATGGGACAAAGGCAGAAAGATTATATTAAAAGCGGTAACTTTAAACAAGGGACGGAATGAAAGAAAAAAGTGCATTTTACCGACTTGACAGGAATGGTAGGCTCAAACTCAAAAACTCAAACTAAAAGCATTTATTTCAATTTTATTTGACCACTTTTGAATGTCAAAATTACAAATAAAAAATAAAGCTACAGTCCCAGTCACAAGGCATAATAACTTGAGAAAGTACTGTAGTTGCCCATTCCCTAGCGTAGATCTCTATGGTGAAGAACGGGCAAGAAACTCCAAAAGGAGACGAAAATATTATTTAATGGAAAGGCATTATGGAGTAAAATTGATTTTCATGGATATACAGAAGTAAGTAGATAACATTTAAGGACTTTCCGAATGTTTGTAATTACGTACACAAAGGCGAGTTATTTCATTTATTCTTCTCGTCAACGAAACTCAAGTCAGTCGATTTAAATCGCCTCGTGAGAACAACGCTTTATCATAAACTCACGGCATATCCTGTCAAAAGTGTCTTAGTCATACTTAAAAAAAATCCAAGGCTTCATAATGGCACAGGTAAGGTATGTGTTCTTTCTACTTTTTTGACCTTTTTTTTTGCTATGACTCAGGTATGAACCTGACCCTGGTAGTTAAACACAACATTCCACAGACAACCTGTCATTTTTTGAGAATAAATTAAAGCTAAGGAAAAAGACGCTGCGGTGAGGTCCGCAACAGAAGTTGGTATGGTCCTTTGCATTATATTTACCGCTATCTATTAAGTTGGCTAACATGAGGTCTGTGTAAAAAAAAAAGTTCTACATTAATCACTTAAGTCACAGTTTAGCCGACATAAAAGGATAACGGTAAATAAACTGCCTAAGGAGTTTTTATCTGAATAGATACAAAGATTCATTGAGATTTCGCATAGAGATTCTGTATTTTAATGTTATATCGAATTCCGTTTAAAAAACACCCCGCTTTTTGTTGCAGATTGTACCCAAGTCAATCTAATGGAATATTCGAATAACTCCCTAGTACAAAATTAAAGTTAAAGTCACACGCAATCCTCTTAAATGGACAACAGTAAGTGCCAAATAAAACTAATAGAATTGTCAATACTACATGCACAATATCAAAGTCAATTTTATTTAGAAAGGTCACAATCAAGCCCTATCTCAGTTTACTTCTAATTTAAACGTTATGTCAATGGTTATAAAGTTCATTGTACTGCAACATCAGAGATAAAAATGACACTAAAATCCCCTCAATCCGACAAGTCTCCAACACCACTTATAATCTACTCATCTCTTTCCCATTCTCCATATCTTCCCTTCTAGCTTTCCTCTTCTCTTTCTTTCTACTATCTTCTAGAAGGGCGTATATTTCTTCCACAGACTTGTCTTTAGTCTCTGGCACCCACATAACGGTGTAGAAGGTGCCCAGGAAGCAGACCATGGAGAACATGATAAAGACCCAATGGATGCCCAGCAGTTTGAGGAGCGGGTCGTAGGCCTTCGTTTGGAGGAAGTCGCTGAGAGCGTCCGCGGAGCTGACGAAGGAGGTCACCATGCCACGATGCTGGAAAAGATAATGTTTTATTAGCTGGTTGTACTTTAAAACTGAAATATTTGCCTGCAAGTAGTAGTGCCTAGTTTTTTTCGTCAGTAGTTGAACCTTCTGGTTAATTTTAGGTATACCAGTCAACCTCTACAAAGAAAAATTGAAAATAGGTTCAGAAGACTACCAGGGACAAAGAACCAAACAAAAAGGCATGACTCAGAACCATTTTGTCGCTGCTAGCCTGTATTATCCCACTGCTGGACAAAAGCCTCTTCCTATGACTTCCATTTCGAGCCATGGCTAATGTAAAACACTGGTCACTGATTTTGTTCAACTCATCCCGTCGTCTTTTACAAAGTCTGAGCTTGGATGATAGTTCTTCCCGAACCATTAGGTATCCATCATACTTACAGTTCTTTGAAATAAATCTTGAACTAGTATCTGATTTATTAAACCAGCATTGCTTACCTGGAAACTAAAGAGCTCCGAAGTAATAACATAGGGAACAGGCTGGTACCCTGCAGCATCAGCGAAGATGCACAGACACATGGCCATCACCGGCAGCCAGCCGGGCAGCCAGATGCCTGATGAAGTTATATAGAACCATGCTCCTAAAGCCAGCATAGATATCCCAGTTGCCAGGGAGGTGCCGGCTAGCAGCCACTGGAATGAAAGAAATAAAAGGTTGTTTTAGTGTACAGCTTACATTATGCATGTTAAGATTTGATGAGCAGAGAAGAAACAGTAGTAATGGGTGTCGCAGGGTGTGGATTCGAAACCAGACAGGTACTTTAAGCATATAATCTCGCCTGAAACTCGAAGACACGTAACCGAGACCTACCCGCACTGCACCTGCGTGGTTAATAATACCAACCAACTCTTTATCTTTGAGAGGAGGTTACTGTAGACGTTAAATTCCGATGATGCTGTGAAAGGTGTGTGTCGGCATCCTGGGAACCCTCGACGGAGGGTTCTGGTTATAGAAGACACGGAGCTCCATGTGGGGACCACTGGGGTGGTTTTAATGACGATAGTCCTAAATATCCGGTCGTGTCTCCAAATTGCCCGGACGCCTTTAAAAGGTGACTCCCCGAAGAAATGTGTCTACAAATGCACACGAACAATCTAGAACGTTTTGCATTCTTAGAATCATTTGTCGTACGTTGTGAAGTCACAACAGAATCATAAAAAATGTCTACTCTGATTTCATATCCGTCTGCCGAGCGTCGTACCTAATTATAGCCTCCTATGTGTATACTCGGTATTGGGTGGTTCGACATGATATTGTTTGCGGTTTGCGATTACGCAACACATGGTACATAATGGTAACGTGCGAAATCCGAATTAGCCTTTAATGTACCCCACTGCTGGGGCCCCCAGGCAGGAAGGCATATCCGGGTGGGGCTTGAGGTGAAGACCCAATGAGGCAGTTCAGTCGATATGAACCGACAAAATCCTTAGTTTCTCCACAAAAACAGGAATAAAGCAGTTATCGTTTAAGGCTGATGCTTAGGGTAGTCAGCGAAATTCAAATTTTCGTACGCTTTTTTGAAATTTGCAGGCCAGTGCTAGGTTGTATGTTAATTAAAATATGATTCGCGGCTGTAAGACGTTTGTAGTTACAGAATTATAATCATCAAAATCATCAATACAACCCTCCAAGTTTATGTAACTCGATTGAATGACATTTTCATGAAATATTAAATACATACGTCTTACAGTAGTACAACCATACAACCTAGCACTGGCCTGCAAATTGCAAAAAACGTAAGAAAATTTAAATTTCGCGGGCTGGTTGGAGCATTCACTTTAATCATGCATATCTATAAAAAAAGAAGATATCCCTCACCTTTCTCCCGGTCTGCTCCACAATACAACTCGCCACAATACTGCCAAGCAGCTGTATAACCCCCACCACGATCGTCTGCTTGTTCGGCGACAGCTTCAGACTGATGGACTCCGAAGCCTGTTCGAAGATTGAGCCAGCATACATGAGGACCACCAGGTAACCGCACGTCTCTTGCGACAGCATCACGTTGAGGGAGATTCGGAACGCTTTGAAGGTCGTTTTGTCTTGTACTGAAAAGAGATTACGGATTTGTTAGTTTTCGTCTGGCAAGCACGTTAAGCCGCTGGTCCTGGCTGTCATTTGTGTCTAGTGGCTTTGACGGAGTAGGAAAAAACAAAATAAAAATCCTGAAGAAAGTATGGCTGTCTGAAATCAAAGCCGTGATGGTTGCAGTGCCTCCGTGCGTTGCAAAGCACGTTAAGCTATTGGGTCTGGCGGTCATTTGTAGGCTTTTGACAATCGATAAGGGTGGTTAGAAACCCGAGAGTCTGACAACCATCCAATCTTATAAAGGGTACTGTGTTAGTAACCGAGTTGTAGTGGTCAGATAGGCAGCTCCGCCATGTAAGACTGGTATCCAGCTGCTTGCGGTTAGACTGAATACCGATCCCAACATACATAATCGAGTTTTTATGTGGCAGATCTAAGTAAAATGATGCAAAGATATATTGAAGGTCGTGGAGTGAGGAGGCTCATAAAATCATTTGGTGTTAAGTTGGGGCTAAGGTAGTGTAGCGTCTAGAAAGATATAAAAGGAAAGTTCACTTTATTTCTGAACCAAAAAAGATATTTTAATAAGTACCACAATATTGCAGCATAATAAATCTGGGTAAGTCCCAAAGTTCGTCTTCAAAACGATTACCTACTTGAGACAGATACAAAAGTTGTGACCTTTGCACCTTCCAAGAAATTATCGCACAAAAAATATATTGTTTGTTAAAACTTGTTTTGGGTATTTTTTTCTTGGACGTATTTTTTTGGAATCCAAACTGGATTTTTATAATGTATTTCCTAAACGCATGTCTATACGTATAAAGAGTCTGTTTGTCTGTCTACTTGTCTATCCATTAGTACGAGTATAACTCAAAAAAGCCTTGTCCAAATTGAATATTACTTGATTCGCAGATTGATGTCTGGCTACATTTTGTACAAAACAGTGTTGGAAATATCAGAATATCCTAGACCCAGAAATATTAAGATACTTACTTATATCCGCGGCTTCGCCCGTGTGGAGTCGGTTATTGTCCTACGGTATCGTATCGGAATGTTAATCCAGGTTACAAACTATCTGTGTGCCGAAAATCCCAACTCGTTCAGACAAGCCCACCACACTATTCCTAAACCACTGTTACTCCTGAAAGCCAGAATCAACAGTGGTGACCACCAGAAAAGCGCCGAGACAATGAAGCTCGACGTAGTCCCAGAGAATGAATTTAACTGTCTTGGATCCCGCAACGAAATTAAAAGTATAGCGGGGGAGTAGGATAAACCGCGTGAAAGAGTAATAAACATCCATACATCCACCCATTGTCACAAACTTTCGCTTTAATACAAGTAGTAAGACGTGACATCCACCAACCCGATTAATCGCGTGGTGGATAACGACCAGCTCTTTCACGGAGAGTAGGGCCATGTCCCAGCAGTGGGAACATTATCAATAGGCTGATTAGGTGCTTTAAGTCCACGGGATTATAGCCTGAGTACAGTTACTTTCTATTGAGGAGCCCGTGGCTAAATAATAACAACCGCTCGGGTCGATCTTTAGGTTAAGCCGTGCTTGCCTAGGTTGGTCTGTGGATGGGTGACCACCCATTACATACCGGGTTTCCTCCGTGCCTCGGGAAGCACGATAAGCCGTTGGTCCCGGCTGTAATTTGCAGATCTTTGACAGTCGTTACAGTGGCCCAAAAAGTCTGACAACCAGTCTTAACAAGGCGTATACGTATTACCCAGTGCTAACTGGGTTGTGGAGGTCAGATAGGCAGTCGCTCCATGTAAAATACTGGTATTCAGCTGTATCCGGTTAGACTAGAAGCCGACCCCAACATAGTTGGGAAAAAGGCTAAGCAGATGATGACAGTTACTTTCTATTCAAAATCTTCCTCGAAATAAAAATATGAAGACAAATCCAGTTAACAAAACAAGTTAAGAATAAAAAATAATAAGTTGCATAAAAACTGGTTTCTAAGTTAGATTTAAATTAATTCCAAGGAAGTTTTTGCTCTGAATTATTTTTCCTATTTCTAGTGAAACTTCGGAAGAAACACGTTGTTCTTGATAAAGAGTGATGGAAAATCCCCATCGTGATCAGGCTGCGATAGCATACAGGTTTAAAAGGCTGCTCATAATTTTGACAGGACCGATAGAATCACGACACACCACCATGACAAAAACATGCAAAACATGCTTTTGTTGTTGTAAAGCTACGCTTTATAGTGTCGACTTTTCTTTGGCAGTTTAGACAAGGTTCCCACTTTGTCGTGACGATAGATAATCGTGTAGTTTTAAGTGTCGTGGCTTGTGTATTAAAATGGAGGTGTTCACATACAGGACGACGCGATTACTGTCGTCCACGACTTTTGCCAACTAAAAACCAACGATAAATTAATCGTCACGACGTAGCGGGAACGCGGCTTTAGCATTCAAAATTGAGTCGACCCGGAACTTAACTACGAGTTTGGTGCCTTCAGTGTCGTCTGTCAGCTCTTGTAAACAGTAAACAACGGGACGTCACGACACGATATTAAGGCCGCATTCCGAATTACGCTGTAATCGATTTGAGCGTCCATAAACCCGTTCCGAATTACCGTGAGCGCGATATCGATGCCCCTTGAATCGTCATAGATGATGTCATGACATGAGCCATCTTGCGACCATGCCCCCAAATAAATATCACCGTGAGCGCTGTCAAAAATGACACTTGTGTTCACAGGTTGTGTTGTTGTTATGAACTTAGGAGTCGCATTTAACTATACATTATATTTAATTAATCGTTGCATCTATGTAATTTGTAGTTCGTGGAATCGTGGTATTTTGCTCCCGGCGGCAAAGATTTACCCCGTAAAAAATACGGGGTAAATCTTTGCCGCGGGGAGCAAAATAAGCTAATACGTCAACCTCTTCATCACTGGACGAATCATCGTTCTCTATCTCAAAATCAGAGTTATCAGAGTCGATAGTGTCAACCAACATAATTTCCATTTTCGAAAAAAAGGGCTTGTGAAAGGTTTTGGTTTGGGGTTGTAATCACTGTGAACGCGTTCACAAGCGTTCCGAATTGATGACAGCTCTTAGCTGTAATAATCGTGATATCTAAATCGGAACGCAAAATAAAGATGTGAGCGCTGTGAGCGATTATTTGTAATTCGGAATGTTGCCTAAGTGCCCATCGTTTATGGAATAACTGGTCTAAAAAGCCTCATAGGTTTCTAAATGGGCATAATCGGATACGGCCATCTTACTACTAGTATAAACGCGACTGTGTGGATGAATGGATGGATGTTTGTTACATAATCACGCCAGAACGGCTGAACGGATCGGGATGAATTTTTTCTCACACAAACACATCAAAATATCCACACAAACAAAGTCGCGGGCAACCGCTAGTCTTATTAAGTACTACTATTATAAATTTAAAACTGTGGGGATTGATGGATGGATGGATGGATGTTTGTTACTTTTCGCAAACTACAGAACGGATTTGGATGAAATTTGGCACATAGTTAGTTTATTGCCTGGATTGGCGACGCAAATGTTCTAACTAGCGTGTCAAAATTGTGAAGCTGTCTAAGAACGACACTTTGACAGTTTTCGATACAATTTACGTCACGGAAAAAAATATTATTTAAATATAAATCAGATTTATGTGGTTTCTTGCTGGACGAGACAATAATTATGTTGTCAATAGTCTATGTTATTAAAGCGTCTGCAGGATACACAAAACCAATGCGTTCTGGAGAAATCTAGACGGCATTGCTATGGATTTGGAAGGAAATTTTCTTTTCAATATTTCGTAAAGGTCTGTGTTTATAATCGTGATCCATCTGATTATGTCTAAACTTAACCTCAACTTTAAAGCAAAGTGTCGTTCTTAGACAACTTCTAAATTTCGCTGCTAGAGGCGCGCGTATAATCTTTGCATCGCCAATTAACACATAGGGTACTTTTTATCCCGGTAGCACGATCTCGTGGGATATTTACCGAATTCCAAGCGGGTGAAGTAAGCTAAATAAGCTAGTAATATGTAAATTTACATAAAATGTTGTCACTACTTTTTTTGCACGAACAGACAGGTTTTAAAAATGGAACATCGCGAAAGCTTCTACCGTTCAAAAAACTGGTTGTAAACCATGCATAAAAATATAAATGTACTATGTAAAATGTGTATTTTGTTTTTTATTATTTTGAATTGGATGGAGAATTTTATAGAATGATGACGCACTGTGTTTTTCTGGCCAGCAACATTTATAGGTAAAATTTTGATACAAGTGGAGACAGTTTGTTATTGCATCCGAGGCGGAATTAATTCGAGGGTGTTTATGAGCCGAGAACTGCAATAAGAAATGTCCACGTGTATCAAACGACGTTTTTCAATACACTTTTGAAGAAATAAAATAAAAGAACGAAAACTATTTTTGTTATGAATTATTATGAAACTATGATTTCAATTAAAGAACAATGAAAATTTTCCGCGCTTTGTTTTCGCCAGGTTGAAGGAGAAGCAAAGGTATGAAGCCGCTTAACAGCCTAATATATATATTTTTTTTAATTTTTGGATTTAGAACACAAATAAATGTTAATTTGTTTATAAAAGTAAATATTAGTTATAAATAATCATGTTTATCTATGATATTCTATTTATAAACACAATTTGAATATTCAAAAAATATTTACGCCGTAAAGACGCATTATGGCTTTGCCGAAATTAAAAAAAAAAAAAACATTAACATCCGACTATAGGCATTGAACCAATTTGGACTAAGTATAGGTATAGTTATCTGTGGCAATTTTTATTCCCGCACACGTGTTGGAAAATGAAAAAATTCGCACGCGTGTGACATACCTACACTGAATGTTGAACCTAATCGTAATGCGATAAGAACCAGTTTTCGAGGAAGTGTATTGAAAAGTAAATAACTTGGCGCAAAAGCGATAGGCTTTCAAAAAAAGTAGTTTAGGCATCTGAAGGCGTTAACTAACAAATTTTTACTGAATGCATATGAAAGTATATTTAAGGTATACGGTACATATAATAAAAAAACATTAAGTATTTAAAATTTTTGGCTGTTGTCTGATTGTTCCGTTTAACCTCGAAACGACGGGACCGATTTTGACGGGACTTTTACTGGCAGATAGCTGATGTTAAAATGAATGCTACTTTTATTTTAGAAAAAAAGGTTCCGTGCAAAAAAAAATTAAAACCCTTGAAATTGGTACCAAAGTCCGATTCAAAAAGGGAAGTAATATTTTTTACAACAATTTCACGCGGAAAAATGTCGCGGGGTCATTCTAGATAGATTTTATATTTTTCACATAATGTTATGAACACCACAAGTTATTCAAGCTGTCTAATATGTCGCTTTCCTTCCATAAAATAGGAAAAACTGTGAGATGAGTTTTCCGATCATTTACATAATCGATAACTTCTTATTAATAGGTACTGTTAGGTAACTTCTATTAATAACATATCAAGCAACCAGGTAAAGCCGGATTATTAAATAAAACAGTTGCAGAAACCGTTTTGAAGTTATTTGCAAAATTATGTCTTGAAGTAAAATTAAATATTGTGATGTAGTGTATGAAATATGATTAAAAGGAAGGAATGATTATCGTGTCAAGCGGAATACCACCAGGGTGCCATTTGGAACAATTACTACTAAACATACTGTATTTAGACTTATACTGTCACTTACGGGATATTTTCCGTGATTACATATTTCGACGCTGTTGCAAGCGCCATGATCGCGGGATACTGTATCTGTCTGTACGTCTGTCACAGGGACCTATCTCAGTAACGGTAGGAGTTGGTTAGACGATATTTTTGTTGTGATCTTAAGTTTTTTAAGTTATGTACTTATGGCTGAGAGCAGCGGTGGCCCAGTGGTGGCAGCCCCGACTTACGAACAGTAAGTCGTGGGTTCGAACCTAGACAGGCGCATTACTTTGTGTAATTTATTTCATCACCACTGCTCTCAAAACGGTGAAGGAAAACATCGTGAGGAAACCGGCATGTCCTAGAACCAAATATTCGACGACATGTGACATGTACCAATCCGCACTGGGGCCGCGTGGTGGATTATAGCCCATTCCCTCTCATTGAGAGGAGGCCGTGTCCCAGCAGTGGGAACATTATAGGCTGATGATGCTAATGACTTATGTCTCTTAAGTGGAGGAGCTCGTGGCTAAATAAAAACAGCCGCTCGGGTCGATCTTCAGGTTAAGCCCGGCCGTCATTTGCAGATCTTTGACAGTCGTTACAAGTTAAGTGGCCCAAAAAGTCCGACAACCAGTCTTACCAAGGGGTACCGTATTACCCAGTACTAACTGGGTCGTGGAGGTCAGATAGTCAGTCGCTCCATGTAAAATACTGGTATTCAGCTGCATCCGGTTAGACTGGAAGCCGACCCCAACATAGTTGGGGAAAGGCTAGGCAGATGATGATGTGATGTCTCCTAAGTCAATCGCTTCTAGGTAGATCGTTTCTGTTATTTGTCCATCTCTGTATCTCTATTACGTATCTCTGTTGACAGCTCGAAATGATAGTAACTGGGCTCAGTGTCCATCAATTAACTGTCAAAAGGTTAGTTTCGTATGTATGACCACTCACGATCAAATATGACGTCATTGGTTGTCATCGTGGCTGATAGTCACCGCAACTCATTTTGACAGACGCTTTCGTATCGATACTTATATTATTTCGATTATGTAAGCACAGTGGACTATATATGTTAGTCTGTAAGGTAATATATGATATGGGTCTTTTGTTACCTGAATTAAATGATATATTATTATTATTATTATTATAGTGGACAACAAATTGATGACAACTGAGTTTGAAGTGGCTTTCGTGAAAGACGTTACACCGTACCCGGGCTGTTAGTCACCGTAAAGTGATATCCACTCAGTGCGATACGTAATACCAATATTATGACATTCTCGGTTGTCATCAAAGTTCGGTGTACAACCGAAGCTTGATAGTCACTGGATATGAGAAAGATACGTAATAGGTCTGGTTTGATATCTGATCGCCAACTATAGGTTCAAGGTTCTAGTCAATTCACCGTCATTATGTCCTCTACGGAAGACTGCCTACAATTGTATCGTCACTGTCTGTCCGTCACAAAGGTAAAATGGGTGTTTAGTCTGAACGGACCAAAGCGAATCGACCGCGGTCCGTTCAGATGTAGACAAAAAATTTTTACGTCCGAACGGACCGGTGTCATAAAAAAACAAATGAATAAACTTTATCATGTACATTCGGGCGCAAAAGTTAAAAAAATGAAATAAAATGTTAATTTGTTATCCAGTTGTTTTCCCACTTTGTGTGTGGTGAGTAATCTATCTGAACACCAGGCCCGAAGGCAACTTAGAAGCTGATTCCTGCCGGTTTGCCTTCGGGAACAAGGCATTCTGCGTAGTGTGTCATCATCTGCCTAGCCTTTTCCCAAGTTTTATTGGGGTCGGCTTCCAGTCTTACCGGATGCAGCTGAATACCAGTATTGTACATGTAGCGACTGCCTATCTGACCTCCACAACCCAGTTAGTACTGGATAATACGATACCCCTTGGTAAGACTGGTTGTCAGACTTTCTGGGCCACTGACTACCTGTAACGACTGTCAAAGATCACAAATGACAGCCGGGACCAACTGCTTAACGTGCTTTCCGAGGCACGGAGGAAACTCGGTATGTAATGGGTGGTCACCCATCCACAGACCAACCTAGGCAAGCACGGCTTAATCTAAAGATCGACCCGAGCGGCTGTTATTATTTAGCCACGAGCTCCTCGCTCCTCTGCGTAGTGTGTTTTGTAACCAAATAGTATATTGTATACGCAGGAACACTCTACACAGAAACTTGGCCCGTGTTTACCCGACTGCTTCAATATGAGAGTAAACCCAGAGGTCCTAGATACAGTGGCATTCTATCAGAGAAGACGATGATAGAAAAAAAACTTATTGGATTGTCATTACTGGCGAAATGTGGGTGTTCCATTAGAAAGATACACCTCTGCCTAACTCTTCGGGGATTACAGGCGTGATGTTGTGTATGTATTGGATTGTCAAAATATAATATTCTCTATATTACATTTTGCATAGTAATTCATGACAAAAATATTTGTCGATCTATTATTTTATTTATTCGAAAGTGTATGGAAAACCGTTGTTTCATACACGTGGGCATTTGTGACTGCAGTTCTCGGCTCCATAACAACCTCATTTGCGATTCGGATGTGAATTCCGCCTCGGCTCCAATAACAAAGCTTCCCCCACTTATATCAAAATGTACTTTTGCCGATCCCGTTGAAAGTCGTAGAAAAAAGAAACGATTTGAAAGTGATTGTTACTTGTTTATAGCTCTCAGGTGATATGATTGTTTATCCCTTTCATTTGTTTAATATTTTTTGCCACAACTAAACTGGTGATCCCTTCATTTATATCCCAGCAGTATTTGTGTTCTTATTCAATAACTAAATGAGTTTCAACCGGTTGCCATGAAGCCTCGCTTTATTTCGCTGGCTCGCGATAAAATATTATGCGGGCACGAGTTATAAATTGATACGAGCTTGGTCGGAGAATGTGAACGCACCCTTTTGGAATTATTCGAATGTGCCTTGATTGGTATCAGGTTTGTGAGAGTACAGGATGTTGTTAGCAAAATATTTTGTTACGAGAAGTGTCGTCTTGTGTCATTTTTATCATGTTAGTTTTTTGTAGGAGTTCCACTGAATAAACGAAGAATTAATCGTTTTTCACTAGTTTACAGCCCAATTTCACAAACTGCCGGCTATGAAGACTATTGCTTCTCTTTGTTTAAGTCAAGTTCCAAGTTCCTGTGACAGCCTCATCCAAGATATACCCGCGATGGCAACGATGTCTTCTGTCGATCTGGTCGCCAGCGAAGCCCAAAAAGAGCTTAATTCAGAGATATACCTACATTCACATAAAAAAAAACCATTGTTAAATACAATCAGTACATATTAGAGCTTGAATTAAAAGCAGATAACCTGAATTGGTATTTGAAAGCCTAGGCTTTATTATTGTTATTGTATTTATTATTGTGTCAGATTGTTCTACATTTCCATTACGTGCTAAGATTTACTCGGATAGCTTTACAAATCGACATCTAAACGGTTTCCAACAGCCATGTTGTCACAAAAAGAGGTTTCAATATAAATGCAGCCTGTGTTTCCGTCGCGTGCCATAGCTCATTACACTTGACGGTAAATATATCTGCACGAGTGAGAGCACTTCTTGGAACCAAGGGACAGGATCTGACGTCACCTGAGAACCAGCTTGGATAAGTTGTTGGAAGATTTTATTGATATTTTGGTTTGATTTGAAAATTTTAGTATGAGCTATGTTTTCGGGACCTTGATTTTTCTCTTCTCAGATTTTAGTTGGGTTAACTGCAGAATTTGTATAACGGGCTGATGTCCACAACTTCACGTCCGAAGCGCGTATTTTGCGTACGGCCGAATTTTACGAAGTATGTATGTTCTCTTCGAATCTAGCACAGTTACGCTTAATCATAGCTCGACACCGTTTAACGGCATACCGTCTGCAGCATTGCAGCAAATCTCTTTATTTTACAGCTATGGGGTCCGTAATAGTCCGTATGAATAGGACCACTACTGTTCTATAAACAAAGTTTATAACAAATTTGCTCGTAGTGTCTCTTATTTCACTAATTTTTAAAATCGTATTGTATCTCATTACGTACTTGTGCGTTATTGTAATGTAAAACGCACAGTTTATCAAGATGCTCCGTCTAAAACGAACGGTACTTTTTTAAATCTTGGCAAAGAGTTTTTATGTCAGAAAAGTGGTCAACATTTTATGAATAAAATTAACTTTGGGAGATAAAATATAATAATAATAACTTGATAACATTAAAAGTGCCAACTGGCAACGTAATAATCAATTTTACTAATTGTTCAAATTTTTATAACTGCTTTAACAATTGATTTAAGATTTATTCGTTTATGAAAGTCCGAGTTTTATTTATTTCCTCGCAAATATGTTATAAAACGTCGTATAACATACGTGCGCTTTGATAATTACAGCTTCTCCTTGCTTGTAGCCCTCGCCTACGGCTCGGGCTAGTAATATCGCCTCGACTGTAATTTTCAACTTACCGCACTTATATCATAATGTATTACACCTGGGAACCTTCTAGTTACGGAGATATTGGAAGTTAAAGTTCCGTCTTTTACACATTTTTTGTTGATACTAGTTTTTAAGATTGTTACTTTACTTTAAATACCTCCTCCAAGATCTGTTTACTATTCAATGCATGCATCAGCACCATGTTTTGAGTGCTTTACATTGAGTTTTACCGTAAAACACGATTTTTCACCCCAAAAAGAAATCGTTACCCGGCAATAATTTTGGGTTGGGTTACTTAGTTTGGTGTACGTACAGAATGCTTTGTTGACGAGTCCGTTTACACGTTGTGTAGTATAGTTAAATCAATCTCACATAATGCGAGCTTTACAGTTGAAGGGGCTTTCATGCGGAGCACCGTCGTGTCCTCGAAGCGGCGATTGGCGGCGGCGACCTCTCGCGTCCGGCCCTGGTGCAAGCCATGGTCCGGAGCGAGACGGAATGGGACGCCGTCACCTCCTGGCGGAACGTGAGAGGGAGAGAACCTCACAGCGTCCCGGCCGCCGCGGGAGACGCGTGAGGCGTTCGTGTTCCACGCGCGCCTCAAAGAGAGTCAGCAAAAGGAAGGGTTCCGCAAGGACCGATGCCTGCCGGGGTTGCGGGACTGTTCGAAAGAGATACCGTGGCCCCGGAAGACGAAAAAAAAAATGGGCTTTCATAAATTTTAAGAGATTCAACAAATCTGCAGTTGGTTTTTATGACAAGGGTGATGCGTCAACTGAACATTATTTTTCCTCAGTCTTTGCAATGTAAGTGAACGTATCTTTCGTAATTGTTGTGAAAGATACATTGCCGTCAGATGACGAAGACGGGGATCTTTTTGTGGTTTCGCTTATTTCTTGGGATGCAATTAAATCCTCGCAAATGTCTTGCGGTTGCAGGTGACTACTTACTTAATCTTCTAAATATGACGTAAGTGGTGTGTTAGTAAATGTTTGGAGTTGGTACCGAAGCCCGACTGACTTGGCAGGGTTGGGAATCGGGGCAGAATTGACAACGAACGCTATTATTTTTCACATACCCTGATACCCATTGGTATGTGAAAAATAATAGCATTGTCATTCTGATCGCTTCAAAGATTTATCCGTGATCAATCAATTTACCGAGTCTATTTGAGTCCATTGCTAGTCTGGTTTCTCCCGAGTCTCGACTGAATTTCGGTCAGGCAGGCAATCTCCATGGACATAGTGCCTAGGTCGCAGAAGATATTACCTACAGTACACTAGTGTGTGCGTAAATACAGGTGCAATCCCTCACAGTTCCATGAGATGGCCATCTAACACGACCAGGGATAGATCAAGTGCAATACCACACAGAGGGCTGAGGGGTTTTGTGAAGAACACTGTTTCCCATCGAGCGCGGTAAGCAAAGCTTAACCTCGCTAATCCATCAATTCGCGCGGCGGTTACTACTCAGCTATAGTTTTGTTCAAGCTTTATGGTGGCTCGAAAGTTAGCTGCGAGTGACGGCGCACTATACAGTCAAGACGAGGCATCTTCTGCGCCCCACTGATACCTAAAATTGTGTTCTGCGCAGTTATACGTTAGATGTTCCGAGCCGCCATAAAGTTTGAACAGTTATACTTGCGCAGGCCGTTACTCGCAGCTAACTTCCGAGCCGCCATAAAGTTTGAACAGAGTGAGATATGAGTCACTCTTCCCCAGTTTACGGCCTACATGGTCGTTACGGGTTAACATTCTACCATCTTGGTTGTGGTTATTATGGTTTTGTGGTTCTTGGCTGTTCTTGGTTGTGTGGTTCCTTTATGAAGCAAGATCTGCTTACCTATACTCTTCCAGGTGGTTTTCTTCATGCTCCTGGCGTGTTCCTCCTCTCTCTCCAGCTGCTGTATAGCTTCTTCCAGGTCTTTGTCGTCAGTGGTGGTGTTCCGGAGCCAGGCTAGTGCTGCACGAGCTTCCTGTAACAACATCAAAATTTTCATTATAACCAGCTTTTTACTCAACGGCTTCTGCTACATGTTGGTCGAAAAATAGCCCACAGGAACGTAATAACGGATTAACGTTTTGATCGCCAGAGCAGGTACAAACGCACGCCAAGCCATAATTTCAACTACCATTTTGTCACATATTTGTGTCGTCTGGTGTACAGGGCACGCGCTTGCTTCTCACGTACCTACTTCAAGGTGTAGTTTTGCATCCTAGTCAAAATTCATTGGCACAAGCCAATGAATTAAATGAATAAAAATAATGAAAATAAATTAAAATGAAATGATGAAAAAATGATGATGAGGTGATGAATGAAATGATTATTGATTTATTATAATGAATTAAATTTTCAATTTATGTCTTTTGTGACAACACAAAAGACATAAATAAACAATTTAAATTACGATTCCCGGTCAAATAATTAATAAAGCTGCTATTTATTGTTTTTAAATTTGACAGTATTTCAGAATAACACGAAAGTAGGAGAATCACCCATCGCGCGACATGTCTCTGTGTGCGTATATTTGTGTGTGCGAAGGAGCGATTTATAGACGGGCTGCGTTTTAATACGGGTGGTTTACACTTAACGATTTCCGTAAATAAGAAAAAAAAAACCTTCCCATTTTAAAATCGATTCAGGTCGAGAATCATTAGCATAGATACCTCCTTGAATTTGACCAGGATGCAAAGCGCCACCTTGTATGTGACTATGGCGTCAAAAGGGAAAGTAGAGGTTTATAAATCGCATAAAAACGAGGTAAAATCAAACGTTATAGGTTTAGTTTCTCATACCTATATAATATCAGTTCCATCTTTAGGGGAATCCACACTTGTACCACCAACATTATTTTTTGTTATACAAGTTTTTATACATATGAACATAACATAACATCAAGCCTGTATTTTCCTGCTGGGTTAGGTAGAGGTGTACTTATCTATACTAATATTACAAAGAGGTAAACTTGTTGTATGATTGTATGTAAGGGTTCTTACAAACGAGCGACACGCTGCCAACGGCAGATAAACTGCGGCCGTCGCCACCTGTCGGCGACTGCTGTCGACGCGACAGCGGCCGCCGTCGCCACCGGTCGACTGCTGCAGCCGCCGACATAAATCTATTGCAGTCGGGGTCGACTGCAGGCGTCGCAACCCGTCGACGTTTCGGCGGCTGCGGCCGGCGCGTTTACGGCAGGAGTTGACTTCGACGTCGACGGTTTATCTGCCGTTGGCAACGTGCCGCTCGTCTGTAAGAACCCTAAGGGGTACCTAATCTTCGGAACCAGTGATCTGATTCCGAAAATTCTTTCACTAACGGGAAGCTGCATTATTCCCGAGTGTCATACGTATGGTATATTATTATGGTACGCATCAGCCCCAACAGCCTCCTGAAAACTATAGCTGGCATGTGGAACATTCCCATACTGGAGCATTGGATGGGTCTATATGCCACTGTGGCGCATTAATAATTGTTTTGTTTTTGTTCTTCGGGTAGATATAAGTACTAACACTAGTTTCTTTTTTTGTGTGTGTACTAACCAAATGGACGTTGTCTAAGTAAAAAGCATTTTATTTATTTATAGGCTACATTTGAAACGTTCCCCAGGGTTAATTTCCGTACATAACGGGTGCAAAGCCGCGACAAAAAGCTTAGTACCTATATCTACGTTTCTCCACTTATATTTAAGTTAAAGGAAGAAGGGGCGACCTTATTGCTTATCAAAATAAATGCGATTCGTGTGTTCGTGGGACGATTGCGTTGGTAAGGACTTGGCCTTCGGCGAACCAGAGCATGCTTTCTGGTCTTCCGAACGACTGAGTGACATATACCCGACTTTTAAATGAATCAGACGATCCCGTATAATTCCGCGATCGCTTTATTTAAGATGCGGGAAAAGATACAGACTTAGTATTTATTTAAGGCGACTACAGTAGCTAAATTAGCAACTCTATTTGTGGTGGTTCAAACTTCGTTTGAAATACTATTAGAATAAAGTTCTAATCAGCTTGCACTACAAAGTGGTTGTTACGTCAGTCACTGCGGGCCGAATAGTGCGAAATGAGTGTTTTTTTTGCGATTTACAAAAATCTATTGATTGGACTAAAAAATAAAACACTGGTGTCGATTATGTTGTGCACAAACTAAACTTAATTTAGACTATTGCCATCTTTTTCTCTCTAATAAAACGAGAAAGAGGCGGATGTAATTTAGAGCTGTAAAATTTAGTTGGAACTAATATTTCCATACAAATGAAGGGTGCATGTAAAAACATGTCGACTAAAAACACGGTGAAGCGCAAGGCATAAAGCTAACTTAGTTCATAGCTATAGCCGTCCTCTTCTCGCACTTTTAGTAAAAGATAGCAATAGCCTAAATTAAGTTTAGTTTGTGCACAACAGAATCGACACCACTATCATGCTAATATGTTGCTTTAAGAATTATTTGCCAAAAAATGAGAATAGGCTTTCGCATGTATTTTAGAAAAATTTTGATATAAGTTCGTGATTTTTTTTTATCGATTAAAATCAGTTGTATTATGTTTTCAAAACACTATCGTACTAGCATATGCTAGTACAATAGTTCGATCCGGAAGAACATCATATATTTTTCTGGTTTTGTTATTGCAGTGAATCATATGCTTTTTGCATTATAAAACTCGCGTTTAGCTCCTGTAGTCCTCTTAAGGCTTAATACTAGCTCAGCGCCTCTTTGCCCATCAATCTTCACTTCAAAGAACAACTTTTACACGTGTTTTATAGAAGCAGTAATTAGCATCTGGTCTTTCCACTGCTCACTTGTGGAGGGGAAAGTAGCTTGGCTGGGAAATACCACTTCTTCGCATCGTCCGAGTCAATCACAGTCACTTGACGGAAGATATCTTAGGTACTAACGACCCTGCTCATTGAGTGTCGACCAGTTTTCAACCTAATTGTTCAGGACATAAGGGTGAAAAATGTATGACCGTCAAGGTAGTACAGGCTGATTGTGAAATTACTGATAATTCGTGATCCACTTTACAGAATGACTTTAAAATTAATTAATGTACTTGATGATGAGAAAATGTGTCTAATTCTTCGGAGAAAACAGGCAATTTCGTCAGTTATGTTTTTTTTAAGCCGGATTCAATAGTGAGCGTGCCTATTGCCGTCAACCAGACTCAAATTCAGACACCAGAATAACAGCCCGTTTTTTTGAAAACCTCAACAACACTGTCCAGCGAACCCAGTACCTCACGCTGAGGTATATAAAGGGTGTAAATAGATTCTTAACGAAGCCGAAAGGTACTTGTTCTCTCTGTCTGCGATCATTTTTTTGTTACAGGGGGGCCTACCATGACGTCTTAAAGCAGGATTGTTTTAATCTTGTTCCAGTGTGGGAAAGAGATGGCGCTAGACGTCCTCTATAGCTCCGTCTCTTACCCACACTGGAACAAGATTAAAACGATCCTGCTTTAAGACGTCATGGTAGGCCACCTGCCATGACCATACCTGGGAACCTTTTAGCTACGGAGATTTTAAATAAATGTTTTTAATGTAAGATTTATACTTTAAACACCACCACGACCCCCGTACTATTTAATCCATCCACCAGCACAATGTTTTGACATTAAGTTTTACCGTAAATCGTGGCGTCCGAAGGGGATTTTTCACCCCCAAAAAAGTGGTTTCCCAGCAATAATTTTTGCGTAATGTTGGGCTGGCGACCACTAGACTGACTGGGTAATTCCAATATATCAAATAAAGTAAAACAAATATACCCTTACCTTAATTTTCCCCTGTTTAACCAAAAACACAGGCGTCTCCGGCATAGCAATGAACGCGACCAGAAAGATGGCCGGCACAGCAGTACACAGCCACAGCACCGCGTCGAAGGAGAGCAGGTCGCCTGCCACATAGACCACTAGGTAGCCGAGGTTCTGCGACAGGATGAAGAGCGAGCCCAGAGCTCCGCGGATGTTGTCTGAGGCTATCTGTGGAGATAAATGGGGGCGTTAGTTTGGGGTTAACGAGGATACGCCAAGGTAGCCCGCGAAATTTAAATTGTCCGTTTTTTGCAATTTGCAGGTCAGTATCATATTTTAAATTGATTAAAATATGATTCACGACCGTTTTGCCTATGTATTTACCGAATTATAATCAACTAGCTTCTGCCAGCGGCTTCGCCCGCATGAAGCTTGATAATTGTCCCATGGGATCTTACTAGCGGCATAAAAAGTATCATATGTTTTAATCCAGGTTATAAACTATCTGTGTGCAAAATTTCATTCAAGTTCGTTCAGTAGTTTTTGTGTGAAAGAGTAACAAACATCCAGAGTCCAGACATACATCCATACTCACAAACTTTCGAATTTGTAATAATATGGTATGGATAAAATCATCGATACGATGCGTTGAGGTTATTGCAGGTTCGAGCGGTTGTGAAACTATTAAATTTTACATGACCTTACGCCTATAATCCCTTGAGGGTTTAGCAGAGTTGTACCTTATAGCACACCCACAGTTGTGGTGCAAGCAGGCTTTAGTTTAAAAAACACGTGAGGAGATGGCTAAATCTTTATTTCACTTATTATATTGTAGGTAACGCTTCTACCATTGACGCGGGATAAACTTTCCTCGGACGTCACACCAAGGAAACAATATAGGTATTATTGTAGCTATGTAAATAGGTATTCCTCACAAACACACCCACAACAAAACTATGACATTTACCTTTCTATTGGTATCATAGGAAAAACTCCCCGTTTATCAAGATTTAAATTTACGTACTATACTGAAATGCTATGACGTACTAAACTATTGGAAAAGAATGTATGTTACTGGTAATACGTAGTAAAACTCATTAATTTCAGGTAAACAATAGTACTATATTCCTAAAATTGTTAACGTAGGTAATATATCTACCATTGTTTTTCATTCATAAATTAACTAACTACAAACTTCAGCTACTGTTTTTGAATTTTACCGCATGTATGGGAAATTTGCCGGTCCTCGGTTTGTCATCGAAAAACTGACGTACGTACTAGTTAGGTATCTATTGACGACGCGACGATACCGGACAACCCCAGACATTTCTTCTGAAAATATTACAACAACAACAACAACGTCAACAATCATTTGTTTTCTGGCAACTTTGGCCCATAGATATATAAAATGTGTATAAACCTTACGGATTAACATCAGGCATGTGATGAAAATATAAATTATGTTAGTAAATAAAAACGCCTTACCTAAAGTAGGTTCACTAAATTCTTACAACAGATAAATTGTACTTTTTTGTAGTTTAGTGTTAGCAGAATTTATTCTGTGTTTAATAAACATGGAACAAAGTTTTATAAGGGGTTTTTAATTTTTTTCAAACAATTTGGTCGCCTAAGTATCCATAAAATCACAGTAGTAACATTTTTGACAAATAGTGGCTTCGGAATCAGTATTTGAGAGAGCATTTTTGCACGACCGTGAACCACCTACTAATACCTATACACAAATATGTTTATCTCAGGGCAATGCGTACTACTTACCTCCTTCAGATATAACGGTATGACGACATAGCAGCCCGCGCAGGCCAGCCCGGCCACCGCTCTAGACGCTATCAGGGCCCACGGAGCCAGAGAGAACAGGGTGATGGTCCAGCTTATCTGTGGATAAAGATTAATTAGTGATGCTGCCGAATTTGTTTTAATAGGAAACGTCATAAGAACGAATTTTATTTTTTCGGATGTGAAATCATCAAATGACCCCTCCCGCTCTGGGCGGAGCATCAATGTTCCTTAATTGCCCGTTGTGTTCCAGTGCCGCGGTATCTCTTTCGAACAGTCCCGCAGCTTAAAAACGAATCTTGTGGCTTACTTTTTGGTGTAGGTTACAGAACCCACCACTTAAAAAGAAAAAAAAAATAAGATTTAAATTCGCACATCGCGAAAACAGGACTTCTTACAAGCTAGGTCTGCTAGATCGGTAAACAATAAACTTATTTTAATTTTGTCAAAGCAAAACTATTTACATGGGATTTGTGATTTTGGAATTGATTCTGTTTTTAGCAACATAATTTTCATGTTGATATAGATCATAATCAGCAGTGGACGTTTCCAATCTCTTTTCAACAGTGCCACATTATGAATATCTCGTAGAAGCTCGTCGAAAACATTATGGGGTACCCAAACGAAAAAGCATATAGGCATAATCATTAATGTTCCCACTGCTGGGACACAGGCCTCCTCTCTATGAGAGGGAATGGGCTATAATCCACCGTGCGGGCCCAGTGTGGGTTGGTAGACGTCACATATATACAGTATGACATTATTATCACTTACCCAAAAAACTGGGTATAAAATTGGTGGACGGAGTAGAAGCAAAAGGCATACATAGTTTTTTTTTTTTTTTTTATTTACGAAAAAAAAATTAAAAAAAAATCTAAATTCAAATCATGCACGTATTGCGTATGATTTGAAATTAGTTTTTTTTTATTTTATTTTTTTCAAAATTTCTATTTCCTTTTTCTACTATGAAAAGTTTACTTGAAATTTGTAGCGTTTTTTGAAGATGGATCAATTTTTTTCGAAGCCGTGGAAAAAAGAAAAAAAAACTAGGTATGCCATCAGCTTCTACTCCGTTGACCTAATATACCCATTTGTTTTGGAAAGTGATAAAAAAGTCATCAGGTATAATTACAAAATATGTACGCCTGTTAGTACTTGTGTTAATTGATTGCATTTAACAGTTGATCAAAGTAATCTAACCCAAAACAACAGATCAGTTCCAATAATCGTCAATAGATACAGCTGCTAGTATACAACGGCTTTATGCTGCTCTGATACTATACGAACTAAGTAGAAACTGCTAGTAAGTATTCTACCACATGTGGTTACATTACAACCGCAAAACCATTGGTGCTTGATTAAATACAACAATGTTAACTGCAATATTACCCTCTGTTCGGTGGAAGCTTCATCATCTGTCTAGCTTTTTCCCAACTTTATTGGGGTCGACTTCCAGTCTAACCAGATGCAAGTAAATACCAGTATTTTATATGGAGCGACTGCCTATCTGACTTCCAACATTGGCAGTATCAGACCATTTTTATAAACCCTCTCCACCAATTTCTTCTGTATCGAATCGTGGGTTTTCAAATCACCAACAGCCAGACCCAAAACAACTACCTGTGTAGGCCGTACAAATATTTGTTCGCATTTCAGCTGCCAATTGCTCAGCCACAGCGCCAACCATGCCGTTAATTTCAGCTGCCAATTACTCAGCCACAGCGCCAACCATGCCGTTAATTTCAGCTGCCAATTGCCAATCACAGCGCCAACCATGCCGTTAATTGCATCCAGGTTTCCTCAACTTTCAAACTTCAGTCGGTATTGTTGTAGTTATCATTGTGAGGAAGCCAGCACGCCTGAGAGATATTTCAGGACGGCATGGCATGTAAAGCCAAGTCTGAGGCCCATGGGCGGTATAAGAACTCTCACACCAGGTTAGGCACTAACCACACGTTATAGAAGAAAATATGACAAACTTCTAGAAACTTACCACAAGCATCAACGCTGTCAATAACGTAGTAAGCTTCCTGCCCCACCGATCAGCGAGGTCTCCAACCATGAACCCGCAGAATATGGGGGGCAGGAAGGTAATAGCTGCCATCCAGGAGATGGTCTCGTCGCTGATCGGCTCCGGGGCTGGCCCGTCCACCGACTGCAGGATGGGAGTCATCGGGGACTGCCAGCCCATCAGCATGCCGAAGTTTAGGGCTGGTATTGTAACTGGAACAAGAGAAAGAGTTTTTGAGTTTTTGAAAGGCAAGTGGAGAGATGGTAGTCGGGTCAATCTAAAGGTTGTGGTGACCGCCCATTACAACCGAGTTTCCTTCGTGCCTGGGAAAGCACGTTAAGTCGTTGGTCCCGGATATTATTTGTAGATCTTTGACAGCCGTTATATACAGGTAGACAGAGGCCCGAAAGTCTGACAACTAGTCTTTTCAAGGGGTATTCATAACGTATTACCCAGTACTAACTGGGTTGTGAAGGTCAGATAAGCAGTCACTCCATGTAAAAAACTGGTATTCAGCTGCATTCGGTTAGACTGGAAGCCGACCCCAACATAGTTGGGAAAAGGCTAGCCAGGTGATGATTTTGAATCGCACACACATATCAGTGGCGCGGCGAAGCAGATAGCGCCGCTCGCCCGCGCGTTTGGGCGGTGTACGTGTGTTAGACATAACGGATTACAAACCAATATGACGCGACGATCCGCTTCACCACTCGACATACGACAATCCGAAACGAAATCGAATCGGAGCGTTCGTGAATAAGAGCGATGGTAGAGTGGTAGGCGAAGCGGAAAGCTGGTCATTGTTGGCAATACCGAAAGCAAGAGAGCACGAGGCCAGTCACCAACATGATGGTCCGACCAAGTACGAGAGGCTGGAGAGAGGATGGTGATAGAGGATGTCCTCAAGCAAATTTCAGCAGGTGGTTATGGTAACTTCGGACCGGAGTCGATGGAAGCAGATTGTCCGTTTAAAGAGTTCCAGTGACCACGATCCTCAGTAATGAGGGACCGATTGATGAAGAAAAAAAAGATGTAGTAACAGCTTGGAAACAGACTTCCACATAAGTGACCAGACTTATTATGTAATTTAAAATTAAAATCACCTTGTCATTGACGCACGTGTTACCACAGATCAACATAATACGCCGTAATTGCTTAGCACTTAAACTAAAGAAAATTATATAGATTAATATATACAGAACCGGTATTATATAAATCATGCTGAATCATTTATATTGACTTATAGAACATTTATATTTATTTTATCGCCAGTTAATGGCTCCGCAGCGATCTTATTGTTATAATTACATGCTGACAAATTGATTCGCACGGAGTATCTAGTTTCATTCAATGCGAAGGGTGGGCGCTGTGGGGGACTCTCTATGTCTTATAGAGATACAAAAAGTTCTAAGTATTAGCCAATTTTTTTAAAATTCAATATATGCTGATAAGCACTTTTTGTATGTCAATGATTCTCGATTTGATTTGTAATTGTAACAAAAAATATATTTTTAATTTTAATTTTTGTCTCTCTGTTTGTTCCGGCTAATCTCCGAAATGGTTGGACTGATTTAACGGAACTTTTACTAGCACATAGCTGAAGGTATAAGGAATAGCTAAGGCTATTTTAATTTTAAATCCGTGCAAAAAAAAATAAAACCCTTGAAAATACAGAAGTAATATTTTATAATAATTTCAGATGGACGAAGAAGAAGAATTCTTCGTGAAAAATGTTTTTTTTTTGTTTATTTCGTGTTACAGTTTTACAAATGTAATCTTAATGAAGCATTTAATAAACTCACTATCAATATTCTACATCACGCTCTCTCTTTTTTTAAAATTTTGTCTTTGTGTTTGTTCTATCTCTTTTTGTTATGTCTTGTGTGAGTCTAATAAATACTTTTTCTTTCTTTCTAGGTAGTCTCTCTTCACACCCTAAGTTTGACAACATACTCGTAACTATAACACCTGTCCCCTTGCAGGAATACGTGTGTGAAAACAATAATATTTATGTAGAAAGTAGCGTACGGAGCCTCGTGCCTAGCACTGTTAGCATTAGCGGCTGTATCAACAAACTATTAATCAAAATCTTACTCAGTCATTTCGTAATCAGTGTTCGTTAAATTATTTTGTAATAAGCCTTTTTCCTGACATGGATGGATGAAGCTAGTCGTTACTGATTAGTATAGAGAAAAAGTCCGAAAACTAAATTAATGTATTTTGTGGGGACGCCACTTGATGTTAAATCTTTCTATTGTGCCAAGAGTGGCAGGATTTTAGCAGTCTTGTTACAATCCAGCTGAGTGGCCAATTTCGCAAAATTAAAATCAAAGCATTTAATTCAAGTAGGCCAGTTACAAGCACTTTTGAGTTGTCGAAACAAAGATGAAAATTAAATGTAGCTACAGCTTAAACTGTGAAAGTACTGTAGTTGCCCATTCCCTAGCGTAGATCTCTATGGAGAAAAACGGGCAAGAAACTCGATGGACACTCTTTTAAATCAAAATATTGTTACAAAGTCTTGGAAATCATTCATGTTGAGATGGTATTTTATGTAAGAACAATGTAGCAAGATGTTCACGTTAAAAGCACAGTAAAAACGGGGAGAACAAGTGCCTTTCGGCTTCGCTAAGGGTCTTTTTACACCCATTATGGTTAATGCAACCACCACCAATGCATCTGTCGAGTGTGAAGATTATCAGTCTATCTTTAAAAGCACGATGTAAAAGTTTCACACATAGTCAAGTGCATTTGCCTATGAATATCCATGAAAGCATGCATTCTACTGGTACAAGTTAATAAAGTGTTCAATAAGCTGTATTGAGAATTCTAAACAGCCATTGCTTTACCAGCTAAGCTGTTAGTATAAGCTAACTATGTCATTCGCTAAACTTATAAATATTACTGCTACTTTCAATAATAATGAGTGTTGTCGTGCACCTGGTAGGTTGAACAAGTATCTAAAATTGCATACACGAATGTGTATTGTGATTTAATTAAATCAGTTTACGAGACAGTAACACGGGATGGATGAAATGGCGGCCGATCACGGGAACAATCTGCGACTCCCGCATTCCCCTTAAACTTAAGGGGAAGATTTATAAAACAATGGTTAGACCTGCTGTCTTGTATGGATCAGAATGTTGAGCCACAAAAGGGATGAATGAAAGGCATTTGCATGTCGCGGAGACGAGAATGTTAAGGAGGATGTGTGGTGTTACGCGAACAGTATGTCATCTAACTTCTATAAGCTTTTTCTGAATTAGACCTGGTCGCTCACCGAGTCTCAGAAGTTCCGCCTTGGAGTTTGCCAAAGGGTAAAAGAACGCAGCATTCTGGGTGTCAAAAGACAAGACAGGGTTGGAAACACCACGCTGCGTTCCAAAACGGGCATAGTGGACGTTGGCATGAAGGTTGCTTGGCTAAAATGGGATTGAGCGGGTCGCGTCAGTCGCATGCACGATGACCACTGGGCAAGTCTCTACGCTATGGATGCTGGAAGACGGACGGACGGCGCCGCCGAGGCCAGACCAGAAAGAGGTGGCGGGACGATTTGGACACGTACCGCGAAGGTTGGTCCGAGAAGGCACGAGAAAAGAGCACATGGAAGGAATTGCGGGAGGCCTTTGCCCAGCAGTGGGAAAGTACAGGCTAACAAAAAGTACAGGCTAACAAAAAGTACAGGCTAAAAAAACACGCTAACAAAAAGTACAGGCTAACAAAAAGTACAGGCTGACAAAAAGTACAGGCTAACAAAAAGAACAGGCTAACAAAAAAAATGTTAGTTGAAGAAAGAACCATAGCTACTAAACAAAAGTAGACAAGATAATAGCTTAATCGAATAGGCTTTATAGAAACCTTGTAACAGTTTCATACACTAAACTTATCCAGCTAAACAAACACTCATTACTAATCGAATAAATTACATTCCATATCAGAAAGTACAATAGGAAACAGCGGACATTGATAAAAAACTAATAAAATTTAACGACGACTATGTTTCGAGCCGACTGACGTGTGTCGTATTGTTTGTGGATAGATTTGCATAATTCTTTATTGTCTTTGAAAGGTACGAGTACTCTGACTGGGCCAATATAAGAGAGAGCCTAGACCAATTGCTATCACTTTCGTAGCGTCTTGCATACAGCGACTGACATTCAACAGTATTGGTATTTGTAAATGTTCATGAGTAGCTAGTCATCATTATCGGCTTAGCCTTTTCCTAACTATGTTGGGGTCGACTTCCAGTCTAACCAGATGCAGCTGAATACCAGTATTTTACATGTAGCCCATAGCCCATTCTCTCTCATAGAGAGGAGGCAGTATGTCCAGCAGTGGGAACATTATAGACTTATTATGTTTTGGGTAAGGCCTGTGTCCAGCAATGGACTATGATAGCCTGAGTTGGTAGGCGATGGTGTCCAGTTGGGTGGGTCGTTGGCATAATGTATCAGTGGCGTGCAGTGGTATTCCACGAAGGGTAGGCCACGAAATAACGATAGCAAAAAATATTTTCGTCTGCGCCATTATGGATTTTCATTTTGATTTCATTTTCATTATCAGTGACCCCAAAAACCACGATAATGACACCCATGAAGAAAAACTAAAAATTTTTGTCATCGCCATTTTGGATTTTCATTTTGACCTCATTTTCATTATCAGCGACCCCAAAAACCACGATAATGACACCAATGAAAAAAAAACTGAAAATTTTCGTCGGCGCGATTTTGTATTTTCATTTTGACCTCATTTTCATTATCAGCGACCCCAAAAACCTCGAAAACGACACCCATGAAGAAAAAACTGTAAATTTTCATCGGCGCCATCTTGGATTTTCATTTTGACCTTATTTCATCATCAGCAACCACAAAAACCACGAAAATGACACCCATGAAGAAAAAACTGAAAATTTTCGTCTGCGCCATCTTGGATTTTCATTTTAACCTCATTTTCATTATCAGCGACCCCAAAAACCTCAAAAACGACACCCATGAAGAGAAAACTGAAAATTTTCGTCGGCGCCATCTTGGATTTTCATTTTGACCTCATTTTCATTATAACCAATCCCAAAAACCACGAAAACGACACCCATGAAGAAAAATATAATATCAATAATATTATTAATTATTATAATAATAATACGCGCCAATACCCCCCAGGAATCATTATTTTAATCAACATACACACTAGTACTGGCCTGCAAATTGCAGAAAACGTAAGGAAATTTTAATTACGCGGGCTAAAGAACATCCATCCACCTTGAATTCTGGCCTTGTGTTGTAGCAGCCAATCATAGCCCAGCTACACTCGCAGGAGTTACCGCCCAAAAATGACTGCAATCTATACCATATGTGCGGTTCATACACACGAAAATATGCACCAATGTGCCGCTGTGTGCGTAAATTTATCAATGGATTTCAGGCCAGCAGACTATTTGCCTATAAGATGCGTCCGGCGGGTGAGCGTCGAGCTTCGTAGCAACTTCCAGTACAGTGTTGGTTACGTAACACGGGCACGAAAAATTGCGAAAAGTATTCGAACAGGAGTTTGAACTTTTTTTTTTATTTTGTATAAAGTGTTATTTTATTAGATAGTTCATTAGTTATAATAATTGCCCAGTTGGTAGGGTAGGCTTTGTCTAATTGCCTCTTCGTAGCGCACGCCCATGTATAGACTGTAGTGTAAGTAAGGCTCTCGTCTCGTATCTGTTTACACTCTGTTCACGATAATTAGGGGAGTGATTTTTCTGGGGTTTTTCTGCAATCTCTTTCGCAACAGCTTGAGCGGGTATTTTGTACTCATGCGGTAATTATTCGCCGTTTAACTCGATCCTCGGTTGGCAATAAAAAAAAAAAAAACCCGCCACAAAATGGGTTCGATTCCCGGGTCAGGCAAAGTGTTATTGGGTATATCCATTAGGAATTTCTTAGTAGCAGCCTTGGAATCTGGATTTATGCCAGGTTGACGGCAATAGGCTCGAGTACTCGTCTCTCTATTACATGGGTTTTAACATAACTGGCGAAATCTGGGTGTACTATCAGGTACCTGCACCTCTGTCTAACCCTTTGGGGATTACAGGCGTGATGTTATGTAACGCCTTGTTCAAAATGGATTTACTTTAATTTACCTCTGTGCTGACAGTCTGCTTGATGTAATTAAAATGTGCAACTGTGCAGTCTGATAGTAATTAAATGCTGAGTGCTGTAGGTAGGTACAGTAAGCTTGGGCTTCGGATTATTTTAACAAAAACTGTTATTACGAGTATGTAAAAGTTGAAGATTTATTGCTTCTCTGGATTAAGGATTAGGATTTTTTCGGCTAACAATGTTGCCCAGTTGCCCAGTTGGTAGGGTAGGCTTTGTCTAATTGCCTCTTCGTAGCGCACGCCCATGTAATGTATGATTTTAAGTATAGCGTCAAACGAAAATCGAAATTGACGCTATTCTCTGAGTTGGTAGGCGATGGTGTCCAGTTGGGTGGGTCGTTGGCAAAATGTATGATTTTAGGTGTAGCGTCAAACGAAAATCGAAATTCACGCTAAATTTCGATTTTCGTTTGACGCTACACCTAAAAGTCTTTAGTCATGCAGCAAGTTAACTGTTGCAGTCAATTATTTCAATTAACGCATAAAGATAAGCCTTTACTGCATTCCTTTATTTGATAAACGTGAAAGCCTTTCACAGCTGATTGGATCGTCGGCGACGGTCAGAGTCAAGTTGATAAACTGATTTTTAATTAATGTCAGCTTAGTTGATGTAGGAAGTTAAAAGTAAAAAAAGGGGTAAGTATAAAAATCAGAACTCGTTAAATACACAATTAATATAAAATCTGATTTTTAATTAATGTCAGCTTAGTTGATGTAGGAAGTTAAAAGTAAAAAAAGGGTAAGTATAAAAATCAGAACTCGTTAAATACACAATTAATATAAAATCTGATTGACAAAATCAATCATTTGGTCTTCTAAATTATTTACGTCTGCTTAACTCATTGAAACATAGCTCGCTGTCGTTACAGATACAAAATGGAAAAAAACGGCCATTTTTAGCAATTTTTCTAACTGTAACTACAGTGAAGTATATTTTAATGAATTAAATAGACGTCAATAATCAGCAAGCATCTGGCATTGATTTTGTCAATCAGATTTTATATTAATTGTGTATTTACCGAGTTCTGATTTTTTTACTAAAGTTGCGCTAGTGTGCCATGTGCCCCTTAAATAGAAATCTAGAAATGCATAGGTACAAAAATGGTCAAGGTAGAGCCGTGGTCGCAATTACTGTTTACCTACTATGATTATGTGGGTGCCAGGAACACCTCCATTAAACAGACATGGACATCGGGCCATTGTTACAAATCTATTGACATCTCATTCCTTGAAATCGGTTCAGTAGTAAGCGCTACGGTGAAACATACAGAAGTAAACGACCAGCCGCATCCATACAATAGTAAATATTACGAATCATGCAACACCCTGCGACCCTGCGTCCTGCGCGGGCCAATAAATGCTTTTTCTTTCTTTCTTTCAACACATACAAGCATGCAAACATAGACTGTTAAAATCATTACTCTTCAGTAAAATGCAAGTTTGTATGAAACTCCGTCATTTTTGAAGTTCCAAAAAAGTGATACAGTTTACTTTTATTTCTAACCATGCATGAGGTCATCTACCAATTTTTACAATTCTAACTTCAAAAATGAAGAAATTTCATACAAACTTTCATCCCCTTTTTTAACCCCTTTTATATCGAATGGGAAATCATCGAATGTCCCCTCCCGCTCTGGGCGGAGCGAAAGGGAGTGTAAAACTTTTACTGACTAAAACCCATCCATGTTCTTTCTTAGACCTTTGTGTTCCGGAGCCGTGGTATCTCTTTCGAACAGTCCCGCAGCCCCGGCAAGCATCGGCCTTTGCGGACCCCTTCCTGTTTTCCTTTGAGGCACGCGTGGAACACGAACGCGCCGTCGACACGGCCTTTCGTCAAAAGACGGCCGGATGGCGAGCTAGCCCATTGCTCACCGTCCACAGGCGCGCGTCTAAGGTGGCCAGGGGCCAACACATGGCCTCCGACGCCGGGTGCGTCTCCCGCGGTTGCTGGGACGTGAGGTTCTCTCCCTGTCACGTTCCGCTACCTCCTTCGCTAGCAAGACTGCTTCGCAAAAGGAGGTGACGGCTTCCCATTCCCTCACGCTCCGGACCATGGATTGAACCAGAGCCGGTCGCGAGAGGTCGCCGCCGCCATTCACCGCTACGAGGACACGGCGGTGCTCCGCCCAAGCGGAGCAACCTCCACAACGCGCCCACACCGGGGCCCGTTAAGAGCCATGGACCGCACGATTGACACTGACACGGTTGACACTCGGCCGACACGGTCTAGCGTTCGTCAAGGTTTATTGGGTTTTACTATCAGGAATTTCTCAGTAGCTGCCACAGAGTCTGGATTTGTACCCGGTTGATGGCAATAGGCTCGGCCCCTATTACATGAGACTTAAACATAACTGGCGAAATGTGGGTTTACTATTAGATACACCTCTGCCTACCTAACCCTTCGGGGATTACAGGCGTGAAGTTATGTTATGTTATTGTAAATCCAGGCACGGAATAAAAGTCAGTAGGTAATGGTGACAAATGATAAATAGTTTTAAAAACCCACTAAATTAGACGCACACCTGCCTGAAACATCAATACATCATTTTGATCTAATCAAAGCAAGTTTGTCTGCCGTGTCCGTTCGTGTCCGTTCAGCAGTGAATATAAATTAGGGCTCCTTGCAATGACATCCGTGAGGTGACTTCTAATGATGTTGCTTAATGACATATGCAGACGATTCACCAAGTGAAATCTCACTTGAGAGACATTGTGGGATGGTTTTCTTTTTAAGATGTTTATGTAACCAGCACCCCTAGCCAAGTTGACAATCTACAATCGTCAACGCTGGTAGAAAACTATTCAAATTAATGGGAATGACATCATCTCAACGTTAAATCACGTGATCAACACAAACGAATAGAAAATTCGTAGACAAGTTTACATCGTTCAAAATGATAGAATAGAATGTTATTGTTTCTACAATGTTGATCGCTAAACTCTTTGGTAGGAACGCTCACCATAGACTAAAGTTTAGGTTTTTTCTACAGACATTAGAGAACAAGCGATCGACTCAGTCGAACTCTATCAACTCTGTCAACTTGGCTACGAATTTAGCGCTTTCTACAATCGCTTACGCCGAGGCGTTTACGATTGTAGAAAGAGAATCGATACGAAACGTTTGTAACTTGGCTAGGCCTGCAGGTCTTGGTCGGAAAAATAGTTGAATTTCAAAGCAATTCCTCTCAACCGATTTAGCTGAAATTTGAGGTGACAATACATTTTTATGACAATTAAATTATTTACATTACACCATACTCATTTTGCTTTCGATGAATCACATCGTTTCCAGAATTTCGATAACATTTACTTCCGAGTCTAGAGGTTATCAATGCAAACTTTAGAATTGACTAACGACGTAAAATCCTGAAAGTGGGTCACTTGTTTTTAATATTATTACAAACACGAGTAACATATTTCATTATTTTAATGTATTACATCCATTCGTCAATATTTGTCATAAATAGAATGAATAAACATACAAATTAGATAATGCAATCAATTTTACTATCACATTTTATGTTTTCATTAGTACATAATGCAGGTATTTTAGTGGTTAAGTTTTATATTGTAAACTGCAGGTATTTGTTCTAGATTATATCATCAACACACCTTAAATATCACGCTTGCAAGCAAGTGTGTAAGCAAAGATGTACTTAATAGTACCTACACCCATAGTTCGCCAGTTATGTTTTAAGTCCCTTGTAATAGGGGGCGAGAGTATTCATGCCATTCATGCCATCATCCGCCATTCACGTTCATGCTCAAAACTTTCTTCACAACATTTTCTTCATGCCTCCACAACTCCGCACTCTCACATACCGATTACCCTACAACTTTTCAGACACCAACGCTACTTTCCGCACCCTCTCTTCAACCACTGCTGGGAGGGATCCCAGCAGTGGTTACGTTATATCGTCTTCCACGTTCTTCGACAAGGTCAATGCTCATCATCATCATCAGCCTATTAATATTCCCACTGCTGGGAAACAAGTCTCATCTCTATGAGAGGGAATGGGCTTTATTAATCCACCACGCGTGCCCAGTGCGGTTTGGTAGATGTCACATGTCTTCGAATTTTTTGGTTCTAGGAGATGCCGGTTTCCTCACGTTGTTTTTTCTTCAATGCTTATCAGTGGCCATTAATGGTCTGGAGAGATGAGCATGATAAGAAGCGTCGATGATAAATTGACTACGACGTAACCGTTCTCACAGAATTCTGTGAACACAATGATCTTGCGTGATTATCACTTATGTGTTAAGTTTTTAAGTACTCCAAGTCAGTACTTATAAATAATTGCAGTCAATTAAGGATATACAATGGAAATTTAAATAGGTTCTGAACGTTATTTTGAAACCGCATTGGCACATATCTAAGACCGTTGCATCCTGCATCCAAGCCTGCATCTTTTTCGCGGAAGTGACACTAAATATTTGCAAAACATTATTAAGTTTCATTCCATCACTATCACTACTTATTATAAAACAAAGCCCTCTGCCGCGTCTGTCTGTCTGTTTGCGATAAACTTAAGAAATCCTGCACCGATTTTCATGCTGTTTTCACAAATGGATAAAGTGGTTCTCGAGGAAGGTTTTAGTATATAATTTGTCAAGGGTTTGTATACATTGGCTAAAATATAATGATATTTGCCGCCTTTGCCGGATGTGTTGGAAAAAATAAGCCGTCTGGGAGCTTTACGTTTGGTCACCATAACCGACATTCACGCGGGCATCAGCTGGTAATTTTATATCTGAAGTTCTATAACTACTTCTTATAGTATAGGTGGAATATCTATTTGATCGTTACGATGTACATTGGCCTGTCAATATACAGATAAGTGCACGAGAGAGCATAAATTGAGATATTAGATTTAAAACAATTGAAACCATCATTAAATGGAGTCAATTGTGTATGTATGTTCAGCGTTTTAAGCAAAGACACTGCATAGTCATTTATAGACTAGTGAGGTTTTTTATGGTTTCATATTATGGTCACTCTAATATTTTTAGTCTAATAATACAGAGTGTAAACACCCTATGCAATTTTTTTGCTAGAAAATTACTTTTTTTTGGCGTGAAAATTCAGACTTTTCGTGCTGATGGATGGATTGAATAGTACGGGGGTCGTGAATGTGTTTAAAGTAAAAATCTTACATTAAAAACATGTATTTAAAAAAAAACTTGTGAAAAGTTGAAACTTTGACCCCCAATATCTCCGTAACTAGAAGGTTCCGCAGGTATGGTCTAGAACAAAAAAAAAGAGTCTTTTTACACCCTTTAGGTATAGTTTCATTGGAATTTTCGCTAGATTTGGCACGTTCTACCTTTAGATTAGGTTGTAGACGAGACTAGGAAAATTAAAATGTTGGACTCTCAGATGCGGAAACTATAACTTCATAAACACGACAAGATCGCATGTTCTCACAAAAAATATCGATGTCTCAATCAATAAACACTGGCTAGTAGTTAAGAGATGAGTTGTAGCCAATCAAGATGGCCGGTTCGATCGAGTCCTAGCAAGGTCAGTCAGATTTGCGGCGGGTTTCCACCGCTGACTTTATCAGTTCATGTGTTGCTGACTCCGTCTGTTAGGGTAACGACACACCATTTTAGGGGAAGAGTTTACCTAATGAAATTAATAGTCAATATTAAAGTTTATGGGAGAAAGCTATGTGTTTTTCGCGACTATTTTAAAATAGTCAGCAAGGTTAATGCGCAATTTCCGTATAGGTACTTATTTTAAAACATTCGCAGTCACATCAGCTCTGCTTTGTCAAGAATCCTATTTATAATTTACTACTTTTTTAGGGTGTCTTCGAGTAGTCGTACCAGTGATGGTAGATGCGACCAATAGTTGCAACAGCCACCAGTGGAGACAGACCGATGGGGTAGACGGGAATAAACCTAACCAACGGGGGTCCCGTAGGTTATCCTTACTATTACTAAGCCTCCGCTGTCCGTCGGTCCGTCTATCTGTATATCAGCGGGCTGTATCTCATGATCCCTACTAGGTAAACAGTTGAAATTTTCACAGAATGTGTATTTCTGTTGCAGCTAATAATACATATTAAAAAAAAATAAGTAATGTCTGAGGCAGAACACCTTGCGCCTCCGTAGACCAGAGAATGGGCAGCAGCGTTTTCTGTTAGTCTTTCATCACTGCGATCTCCAATCCGCCTGCCAAGCGTGGAGATTACGGCAAATTCCTCCCATCATGGGAGAGGCTTATGTCCAGCAGTGGACGTTATGGGCTGTTGTAGTATGGGGGTTAGGTGTCTGCTTTGGACTTATTGTGCATTGATTGTCACTTGTAGAAATTTTATTACCGACACGATATCAACCTTAGCAAGTTCACAAACGCCTTAAAAGTTATTAGGTACTAAAACAGCAGTATAATGTATTACTCAGTTTATCTAACTAGAACAGGTAAAAAGAAAATAATTTATTATTAACATTAAACCTGTTCCTAAGAGTAGAGGAAGACCAAAGAAACGATAGATGGACTGTGTGCAGGATGATATGGCTAGATAGGAGGTCACTGCTGACATGACGAGTAATAGAGAAGTATGGAAGAAGAAGACATGCTGCCACTAAATGAATTGGAAGAGGGAAGGAGATTAATGATAATAAATGTTCTTTAATTCAAGGCGGATTTTCCGAAGGAAGTAGGTGTAACGATCATATCAGAAGTAACGTGAACGTTGTCCTTCTATAAAATAGAGGATAATAACATCATAAATGCTGAGTTGCCTTAGGCAATTGAAGAAAATGAGGTTAATGACGATACTGAAAAAATAACGTGTTTGGCACATGTTTTGCTCAGTTAAACAACGAATAAATGATGCTGGTTTCTTTAATTTTCAACCCAAGGACATGAAACAAAATTATGGAACAAGGTAAACTAAAACTGTTATAATTAAGTACTACCGAGTTCCCGAGAGTCGAGCAGTTTTCAACTTTATTACTAAGGGCATAAGGGGCAACGCAGACGGCAAACTTTTTGTGTGTACAAGTCTGAGACAGACAAAAACTGCGACAAATTTTACGCGATGGATGTGTTTGACAATTTTTTTGTCCACTATAAGAATCTACTGATGGAAAGGAGCCTACTGATCGCCTTATCAAATTCAAATTCAAAATAATATTGTAGCATAGTATATATAGTAGACAAAAAAATTGTCAAACATCAATCACGCATTTGTCGCAGAGTTTTAGTCGGTCGCAGACTTGTACCTACACACAAAAGTCTGTCGTGTCTCGTCGTGTGTGGGCAACACACACGTGATACGATTATACGTATTACTTTTGTGTGTAGGTACCTACAAGTCTGCGACAGACAAAAACTCTGCGACAAAAGCCTAAGGGTGAAAAGTGTCAGACCGTCAGTGAACTCGATAGTAAATTGCTTATTCCTTGTTATAGTTTACCTTCCTTCTTGTAAGTTACAGGATGTTAACATCTTAGTTTGTAACATTGTGTGCTAGCGTAATATTGTGTGACGTCAGTAAATAAATAAATGAATCATTCTCTCTATGTCGATTCCCGCTATGTCGACTCGTGAAACAAATGAAATCTGTTTAAAAAAGTTTACGCTTGACCAATGCACTTCGGATCCTCTCTCTGCCATAATGGTTTGCTTGACTCGCAAACCGTGTTCAAGAGCTGTCAAGTAAAAATGAAAGTCAAGTGGAATATGTTGATGGTGATTTGCAGTAAATAAAAGTTCTCCAAACATCACATGTGTTCTGAATCGTTCAGTTTCAATCGGAAGGTGCAATCGGATAAGATTTTAGTTATAAGATAATCTTATACGAATTTTCGAATCACCGATCATCTATTTCTCAGGGGCGATACTGTGCGCATACCTTTAGAATAGCGCTCAAGAAGATCATGGTTATCTGTGCTCCGTTGATTAGAACCCACGCTATATTAATTAGTGCAGCTTCTTACATGACTGGTAAACATTCATTAAAAACAAAATGTTTGTTGTGGCTTTGTTACCGTCGGTTTGTTGTTTGTGAAGTCGGTTCGTTACCGATTAGATTTTTTATCAAAGGGGGAATAGGCGAGACGACAAAAAAAAAACTAATTAGTCCGTCAGTTAGATTATCAGAAAATATTTGACCCGTGTTTTTTCTTTTGTTACGTAAATCAAAATTGACGAAGATATGACGCTTTTAAAATTCTCAATACGTCACGCCTAGGTATAATTTTTAGCTAGTTCTGACGTCACGAGCCCCCGATTTTTGATGCGTTTTATCTTTGTCAATATTCATTAATTTATAAAAACAAAAAATACGTGTCCATTAATTTCCAATACTCTAACTGACGGACTAAATAGATCTGCAATTTTTCGATACTGTCGTCATGCCTATTACTAAATAGAAAAAGTTGCTTTATGATTTGCCAATAATTTCTGAAAAAAAAAACTTTTAATCAGCTTACAAAAAGGGGGATGTTTCCGGAAACGAATGTCTTGGTGGTCAGAGAAAGCGGCCAAGGATCCTCAAATTATCATAACGAAGAAGAAAAGCTTGTGAATCAGATTTAGGTAAACCTGTATCAACCTGTATCATTCTACTTGGGGTCGGCGCAACGTTTTCTCCTTCCATTCTCCCCTGTGAGACGTCACGGCATCATTTACTCCCTTCATAATATCATTCCTCACACAATCCATCCAATTTTTTTGACCTTCCTGTCCTTCTCCATCAATCGACAATCATGTCCATCACTTTTTAAGTCACATGCATTTTGAAGGTAAACCTGTTTTATAGATTGAAGGATTATGTCCGTAAATGAACCGTTAGTTAAAGAGATTGTTTCAACGGATAAACGTTATGTTTACACATTCTTAACCTTTTAGTCGAGGTTATGGGGTCAGAAAGGTCTATCTAACAATGAAGAAGTGTGTCATAACTATCAGGACCGTCGGCGTAGTTTTATTGGCCAGTCTTTGGAATTCACTGCCGGCAGAAGCTCAGGAACACACACACAGAATGATCAGGGAACAGAGAACTGTTCCCTGATCATTCTAATCTGAATCTATTGAAAATTCGAGTTAATCGGTTTCTTCTAGGCTAGCGTGCTCCATCACCGCTTCGCATCAAGCGAGATAAAACATAAAAATAGTAATGGGCAACAATGTAGTTGACATTCAGCCAAACTGGGACATTTTCAGGTAAGATCTGGTGAAATAGCTGAGGAATGAAAATTGTATAGGCTCCCATTGACTAAAACTAACATAACAGAACATTGGAAACAGATTGCTGATGACGGAGGATAAATTGTCGTGTGGTAGTGTACCAGGAGTTCAGAAGGCCTGGAGAAGTGCAATCACTCCCAAAGCGTTGTATTGTTTAACATAAAACTTTTTGGACGATTTGCAATACATATCAAGTTACGCCGACTGACAGCGATTTGAATATTGCTCTAAAATGGCTTTCATCAATCCTTTTTCAATTGTTTGTTGGCCATACCATGTGCATTGGCCACCAACATTTGCGACAGTTAGATAGTAATTGACCAGGCTCGCATGAACTTGTATAACCTCGTGGATGTCACCGCGCCTACGTGTGGGATAGTCGGAACCAGTTCCAAAGCTTTCGAGTCACTATCGTTATAGTGACTCATGCGCAGGTTTTGCAACACTTTGTGTAGGTCCTGTAGTAGTGTTGCGATGTGGGAGCTGGTAATTATTGTTCTGAATATGTAATAAGTATTGCATTAGCATCCGGAGAGAACAAAGGGAGATGTGACAATCACTTTCAAACGTTTCATTTTAATTATAGACAACAACAGGATACAATACACACACAATACAATTACTACAATAGGATTCATTTGAGCTTTTCACTTATGCTTATGTCGAGGTGCTCGTGGCTAAATAATAACAGCTGCTCGGGTCGTTGTTGAGGTGAAGCCGCGCTTGCCAAGGTTGGTGCGTGGATGGGTTAGCACCCGAGTTTGTTAATCAACCATAATAAAAAGATAATTTCCCAAGTCCTGTATTTTGAGATTAGGACAGGAAAAATCTGGATTTGAGACGTCATTATCTTTCTACTCACTCGTACTCATATTTGTTTTTGTCCAATGAAGTAATTTAATTAGAAGCGACGCGTGCATTATCATCTTATCTGTCACTCATAATAATTATCGCAAATTAAACTGAAATGTCAAATGTCAGACGTCAGCGTCATCCTTTCATGATTACGTCACATTTGATATCTGTTGCGTCATAATTTAATTACCCTTACAGTGATTATTTTCCATTTATGGTCAGGGTCTATTTATTGGTCTATTCAGCTGAAAATATTGTCAAGGAAGTATCTTGAAAGTCAAGCGTGCAAAATACGTTTTGATATTTTAAAGGTTACACCTGGGTATTCCATCGGACATCTTCCATTAAAGCCGCGTTGACACGATCAGAGCACTCAGAGCATGCACGGACCGAGTAGGCTCGTACGAGTAAGCTTCATACGAGTGTACTCGGATAGCTGTTGATATTGTCATAGTTCACTCGGATCATTTTCTTCATTCTTTTTCGCAGTCAACATTGAAAAATGTCGGATTAAGTGCGAAATAGTATCGGAATTGTTGCAGACATGTAAACCGCAAAGTTAAGACGGGAAAAAGATAAGGCATCTGGCAAAAGGAGAAGAATTTGGACTCGCCCTTGGATTCTACGTCGCGGAGAACAAGGAAGCATCTAACAATTTTCTCCGAGAAATTGAACGGGTAGATCCTGCTTCGTATAAGAACCATCTCATCTTAGACTGAGTAGTTCACCTACTCGGATTCTACTCGTACACGAGCTAGCTCGGAAAAGTAGGACGCGATCCGAGTCTACTATAACAACAAAGATACAAATCTTACTGAAACCGCAGTTACCTAATGTTTCAAGATTTAAAACCGTAAAGTATCAATAGTGTGTAGCATTTAATAGGCTTAAGATTACACAACAAAACGTGCATGCCCCACGTGGAGCCGTAGTAAAAAGAGAAAGTTTGTGTGTGTGTGATCTCAAGAACTACAGACCCAATTTGAGTAATACTCTGGCCATTGAATAGATCATTAAAATATTGGATGCATATAACGTTACCAATCAATGGGAGTATCAAGCTACAGCAACAATAACAAAGTGCAATAAATGAATCTTGCGTAATTGAAGTTATGTCATTCAAAGTAGGTAAGTACCGAGTTCACTGACATGACGGCTGACCACTTTTCAGCTTTATTACTTTGGGCCCGAATAGCGATGGCGCAGCGGTAGTGAGGTTGCCTCACGTTCTTAGGGCCCCGGGTTCGAATCTCGGTAGGGGCAATTGTTTGTGTGATGGGCATGGACATTTGTTTCCGAATCATGGATGTTTATATTTATAATAAGTATGTATTTACAAAAAAAAAGTATCTATGTACTATATCAACTATCTGGTGTCCACGACACAAGCCTCGTTGCTTAGTGTGGCACCGCCATCTATGGCGGTGTGTTTAATGTCCAGTGATATTTATTTTTATAAGGGTGAAAAGTGTGGTGAAAAGCAACGCAATCACTGCCATTTTGCACAAACGTCCAAATTGTAAGAATTCTTTGTCTCGGAAAAGGACACCTTTTTAACCTTTTGATCACCAGAGCATGAACGCACGCGCGTGCCCTCCACGTCAAGCCACAATTTGACCTACTTACTATTTTGTCACATATTTGTGTCGTTTGGTGTAGTTTACACGATTTGTCATTTCTTCATGCTAGGTTTCATATTAAGCAAACACAAACTTATGTGGGTAACTACTAATCAGTTTTTTTTTTTTAACCGCGTACCTAAAACTACAATGAATGAATGACTGAATTTTCAAAGCCCTATACAGGATGTGTTTTCTGTCGCACTCGCAAAAGTAACACATTTCAGTCCATTAGGCTGACAATGATTATGTTGGACACAAACAAACCGAGTAAAGCTAATTAACGACAAGCGGCTTATATGTTTGTAAACAGCAAGACAATAATGTGCACGTGTCTGAGTGTCGTTAAGTGTCACGATATTAAACTGCATTGTACCTATCAACATCAAGTCATGGAACATTTTGATCGTACCGAATCTCAACAACAATGTCATTGGTGTCCAAGATACTGACTTGTCTAGTTTGGAGCCGGTGAAAGAAATACAGTAAATACGTTTATTTGGTGCATGCCAGAGGTGCACACAATTATAAAACAAAAAATATGTAAAAACGCAAATTAAATTATACATATTTTTTTTATATTTTTTTCTTTATAAATGGTGTAACTCACCATAACGGCCTGGACAAAACCAACGACTATTGGTCCAAATTACTCCTGGATAGAAACAACTGGAAGTCATAGGGAGAGACCTTTGCCCAGCAGTGGGGTGACGCAAGCTTACAGTATTATTATCAGCTGGTATTTGGGGAATGCAATCAAGAATCGAGATTGGCCACCCGAAATCTCTGTGCCAAGTCTGATGTCGAGATTGGACATTCGCGATTTCCTAGAGACTTTCCCAATCAACGAATAAAAGAAAATTAACTCTGCATTTTATTATTTTCATTTTGTATGCACCAGCACGAAACCGTATCACAATCGCATCAGACGTGACAATGCAATTCCAGCGAATAGTTGTGTCTTATGTATATTTCGTATGTATCAACATACGAAATATACATAAGACACAACTACATACTGATGGAATGTGTCGCGTAAGGTGAATGTGGGATGTTATTGCCGTGCCTATGTCAATAGAGCTGATCATATCTTTATGTACAGTCAATAAAAGAGTTAGGTACGCAGCCTAGCAATATTCTTACTAAATATAATTGCGAGAAAGGGTTCTATTCAATCTGTTCGCCAAAGGAGATAATTTTTTTTGTTTGGAGAACAGGCCACCCACATAAATTGTAGCAGATATTAATGAAACTTATATAGATTTCTTCCTTATAATCTCTAGATTACAGTGGTAATATTACCTAAACCATATCTAACCGGAATGATGAGAAATTCGAAAATGAAAACGTGAATCTAACAATAAACAATAAGAATAACACGTCTGTATCTGAAAGAAATTGCGTTGAAATCTTACTGCACAATTGACACAACGACCAGCAGCCATTTTCATAAAATAGTTTTTATTATATGCGAAAAAATCGCAGAAACACTTTCACGAAAACCGAAATAAACGGAAAGAGTAAATGTCAAATGAAGTTGTCTGTCAACGACCAAAAAGACGGATTTACAACGTTCCGTACCATGATGATTTTCTATACCATCTAAAAGATTTTAGCGGAAACCTTTAAAAATAGAAATCTCACAATTTAATATTATTTATTTTAATATTAATAAAATAAAAATAAAAATTAATATCGCTGGACATTACACACAGCGCCATCTAGTGCCACACTAAGCAACGATGCAATAAAAATTAATAAATATTATTTTTTTAACAAATAAGAAATATTATATTTCTATTATAATTAAAGCAGATATTATTACCAATATTATTGGTAAACGGAAAAAACGCCCCTATTTACGTAAGTATTTTCTGTCAAACGACATTGACCACAACAGGAATGATTTGACTCGCAAAAATATCATAAAATAACTTATTTATTATGATTTCAAGATTCCGGTTTCGTTTCTATGTAATCTTTCGTTTTTTACTATAATAAAATGTTTTTTTTTTTTTGTGTAATATGAATATATGCAACAACGAAGAGGGCCTAAAAAAACTGTCTCCTTTTATCCAAATCCATTCAGTAGTTTCTGTGTGAAAAAAAACATCGATCCTCACCAACTTTCGCATTTATACCTACTTAGTAGTAAGAAGATTGATTGCTAGCATGCATACCTAGCTCATATGTTGACTGTACAACACCACTCTGAATGTTGGCGAACCATTTGACTAAACATACACATTCCGAATTTTAATACTTTGTAGTTAAGGCTGATGCTCCAGGGTAGCCCGCGAAATTCAAATTTTCTTACGTTTTTTGCAATTTACAGGCCAGTGCTAGATTGTAACTACATACGTCTTACAATCGCGAACAATATTTTAATCAACATACAACCTAGCACTGGCCTGCGAATTGCGAAAAACGTAAGATAATTTGAATTTCGCGGGCTGGTCGGAGCATTTACCTAAAACACAGAATATTGCATTTTGCACTGTCATTGTCTGCCCAGCCTTTTCCCGGCTGTTTAGATCGGCTTCCAGTCTAACCAAAGCAGCTGACTACCAGTATTTTACTTGGAGCGACTGCCTATCTGACCTACACAACCCAGTTAGTGCTGGGTAATACAATACCCCTTGATAAGACGTTGTCAGACCTTCGGGCCACTGACTACCGGTAATGACTGTCAAAGATCTATAAATGATAGCCGGCACCAACGGCTTAACGTGCTTTCTGAGGCACGGAGGAAACTTGGTATGTAATGGGGTCACCCATCCACGGACCAACCTAGGCAAACGCGGCTTGACCTGAAGATTGACACGAGCGGCTTTCATTATTTAGCCACGACCTCCTAGTACATCATAATATTGAGTGATGGAATTGATACAGACAGCTTGAGATCATGGTTTGGTTGACTGCGTTCAATTTCATCAGTGAAATTAGCACTAATGAAGGTTGCTAATAGAAATTCTTTAAAAGTAATTTTATGTTTTACCTTTGCAAAATAAGCAGACATAAAGAATATAGAGCAGCGTAGCTACATGATAATTTCCACAGTTCTTGTGAACACAGTTGTTGAAACAAAGTCAAAGAATTTCACTACCAAACAAAGTTCATTTATCTTTTGTGTACAAAAAAAAACTTAAAAGCCATAAAACTCACCCATGGTGGCCATAAAGAACTGGTTGACGACTCCGCCATGTTTGAGGCGCGCGACCCACCGCACCGGAAGTACCCCGAGCATGTCGCGCGCGCGCCGCTGCGCTACTTCCGGTATTGCGTGTGTGCGCGCCGCTTATGCGCGCATGGTCCGGGGGACGGATTCTGTGGAGAAAAAACAAAGATATTTGAAACACTGAGAAAAAAATAAAAAAAACGGTGTAAACGGACCATGCACGAAGCTGTCAACCAAGCAAAATAATGTTGAGTGCGTTACATTTAGATTTACAAAAAAAAAAATGGTTTCCCCGCAAAAAAAATTGCGTAGAGTTATTTAGTCCGATGTACATCTTTGATGGATGCATTGAATAGTACGGGGGTCGTGGAGGAATTTAGAGAAAAGTTGTAATATTAAAAACTTGTATTTTTTTCAAATACTTGTGAAAAAGTCGGAACTTTTCACACAACAAAAAAAATATCGCAATGACGGAGTGAACAAGTGCCTTTCGGGTTCGTCAAGGGTACTGTTACACCCATTATATATTTTTATTTAGCACGAGATTAAAATACACACAACTGTTCTACCAAATAATAGGAAAACATAAAACAGAAATGTGTGCCTCGCGGCTATATGCCAAAACAGGCGCAGTCCAGTAAAAATGTCAGATAAATAGTTTCTGATGCTCGTTTACAACTGGACCTGGAGTTGTGACGTGTCTGATGCTAATCAGTTTTTATTTTAGAGTGCAAAGGTCTTTAAAAAACAATATTAACAATTCGAAAATGCATAAAAGGAGACTTAAATAAAGAGAGCCATAATTATTATGGAAGTTCCCTAAGAAGCATTGCCATATTTTTAAACAATTTCAAAAGAACCGGCCAAGTGCGAGTCGGACTCGCGCACGAAGGGTTCCGTACCATTATCTATACTACATGAGACAAAACTGCAAAAAAATCACGTTTGTTGTACGGGAACTCCCCTTAAATATTTATTTTATTTTAATTTAATTATTTATTTTTAAAGTGAACGTACAACTAAATATTCTGTGAATATTTCAAGCGTCTACCTGTTGCCGTTATTAATATCGAGCAAAAAACGGCAATAAAATCACGTTTGTTGTACGGAAGCCCCAAATAAATATTTATTTCATTCTGTTTTTAGCGTTGTTATAGCGGCAACAGAAATATATCATCTGTGAAAATTTCAACTGTCTAGTTATCACGGATTACGAGATAGAGCTTGGTGACAGACACAGACGGACAGTGGAGTCTTAGTAATAGGGCCCCGTTTTTATCCTTTGGATACGGAACCCTAAAAAGGAGCCCATTTTCTATCAAGTACTACTTAGAATATCAAGGTTGGTTTTCAATTTCAGTGTACCGGAAAACGAGGCCTGGAAATTTATTTAGAAAAAGACAATTTGACGATTCTCAGTTTTCAAATACCTAATCAAATTATTATGAAGTCGGTTAAAAAGAAAATGACGTGTAAACTCGTGTGGTGGTTTGTCTCAAGTGTTATCACGTCACTGATTATTAACAAGGTGATATTGAGCAAAGCTAACAATGAAAACAAAACACTACTAGATAACTATGGTTGATAATTCCCACTTCCTGTAACCATAAAGGCTTGCCAAAATGAAATTAGCAAACGGTCAGTGGACCGTCACAATTAGACCATTAAAACAATGTGATCATTGTTTTACAGTACTTATCTACCGAATCATTTATTATGTATCTCGTGCGTGGAATTTGTCAATGTTATGTTAAACATGTTTTCAACTACAACTGCAGGCCTAGCCAAGTTACAAACGTTTCATATCGATTCTCTTTCTACAATCGTAAACACCTCGGGCGTAAGAGATTGTAGAAACCGCTAAATTGCTAGCCAAGTTGACACGACTGAGTCGATCGCTCGTTCTCTAATGTCTGTAAAAAAAACACACTAGTCTTTGGTGAGGGTTCCTACCAAAGAGTATAGCGATCAACATTGTAGAAACGATAACATTCTATTCTATCATTTTGTAAACTTGTCTACGAATTTTCTATTCATTTATGTTGATCACGTGATTTAGCGATGAGATGATGTCATCCCCATTCATTTGAATAGTTTTCTACTAGCGTTAACGATTATAGATTGTCAACTTGGCTAGGGGTGCTGGTTTTAGAACTTTGCATTATTTAGCCTGCGTTACTACCGGCATTTTTTTTTGGTTTTCAAAATAAAGTCCACGCATTATACCTGTACTAGCTATTGCCCGCGGCTTCGCCCGCGTGGTGTTAATTGTCCAACGGGATCATAAAGCCGTACTACAGGGATAAAAAGTATCCTTATCCTTGTGTTAATCCAGGTTTTAAGCTAGTTTTCGCGTGAAACATCCATCCACAGATTCTCACAAATTTTCGCATTCACAATATTAGTAACAATTTTTTTGGTACATTTTAATTGTAATTAGGCTTTTCTTTGTATTATCTTTCGTAAGCTAAGTAAACTATTAAATGTAAGGTTTACTATTGTATTTCATGTCTAGAGCCACTCGTTTATTTATTTATTTTTTTATCTCTTTTGCTAACATTTATTTTTGTGAATTCTGGTTAACCTGTACTTGGCGACTGTGTAAGTCCAAGACTGTAGCCGGGGTTGCGGGACTGTTCGAAAGAGATACCGTGGCCCCGGAACACAAAGGGCGATGAAGGAACATGGATGGATTTTAGTCAGTAAAAGTCTGACACTCCCTCCTGCTCCGCCCAGAGCGGGAGAAGTCATTTGATGATTTCCCATCCGAAAAAAAAAAGACTGTAAAATCAATGTAGGTATACCAAAATTTTGTACACAGAAGCTGTTGGTGGGGTATAGTTTTATATTAATAAATAAATAAGATTAACCAATAACAGGCATCTATACAAATATGTATTGTATGGGACAAAATATTCTAAACTGAAGCGTCACGTTTTAGAGATATAAACCATCAGGTGGCGGCCCCGACTTACGAAGTCATGGGTTCGAACCCAGATAGGCGTATTACTTTGTGTAATTTATTTCATCACCACTGCTCTCAAAACGATGAAGGAAAACACCGTGAGGAAACCGGCATGTCCTAGAACCAAAAATTCGAAGAAATGTGACATCTACCAATCCGCACTGGGCCCGCGTGGTAGATTATAGCCCATTCCCCCTCATTGAGAGGAGGCCGTGTCCCAGCAGTGGGAGAATTATAGGCTGATGATGATGAAGTCAATGGAACGGGTAATAACAGCCGCTCGGGTCAATCTTTAGGTTAAACCGTGCTTGCCTAGATTGGTCTGTGGCTGAGTGACCATAGTTACATACCGAGTTTCCTCCGTGCCTCGGAAATCAAGCAGTTGGCCCCGGCTGTCATTTGTAGATCTTTGACAGTTGTTACAGGTAGTCAGTGGCCCAAATAATCCGACAACCAGTCTTACCAAGTGGTATCTTATTACCCAGTACTAATTGGGTTGTGGAGGCCAGATAGGCAGTCGCTCCATGTGAAATACTGGTATTCAGCTGGATCCGGTTAGACTGGTAGCCGACCCCAACATAATTGGGAAAAAGGCTAGGCAGATGATGAAGCAAGTCAATGGAATGGACCCATGAGACGATGGACCCCTGACTGAAACAGTCATGCTATGATTTGCGAAGTGTATGTTGCTAGTAAAAATTGCAGACACGCACGAAAAAACCTAGCATCGTAGGTACATTCGTGGTCTTTTCCGCCTGATCAGTTAAATTATTTTTCGCTTAAATCATGCGGAGGCGCCGAGTCACGCCCCCTTAAAATTTATGCCTATTAGGAAAGCGTCAACTGTGGCGCGCAAAATAACAATAACTCTCGTTTCGGCCGATCGGTATCTTTTCATTAATTAATTCTATACAAAGTCAACGGGGCGGGACTAGAGAGCGTTTATATGTTGTAAGTGCAAGCAAAAATTTGATTAGTAGTGATCAGGCGGGAGTGTCCTCGATAGTACCTATGTACACTATAGGATACATGTAAGTTTCTATTTCAATCCTTTAAAATTCACTAAGATTTAAGATTTATCCATCAGGAATTTCTCAGTAACAGCCACGGAGTCTGGATTTGTGGCCGGTTCATGGCAATATGGTCGCCCCTTATTACATGGGACATAAACGTAACCGCCGAAATGTGGGTGTCCTATTAGGTACACCTTTGGCTAACTCTTCGGGGATTACAGGCGTTATGTTATGTTATCTATGTAAGATAGAAAAAAACTGTGTGTGACTTTCGTAGATCATAATAGACCTCTTTGTGCAGGCCAACGTCTAGATTGTCTATGGGTAACTAAGTCTAACAAGTACGCAAGCAACTATCCTTATCTTGTTAACTTAGCGAAGAGCAAAGTCGTGATTACATACCGCAGCTGCCAAAGGAACTAGGCAGTAATGTGGTATTTTATACACAGGGGTACATAAATCCTTGCTAAGCCAATTTGATCAAGGTCTTACCGCGTCAGCCCACCGTTCACTTGGCGATAACACATTTTAATGAAGCGATTGAGTTAATAATGTCAAGCTGTTGAAAACTGGATTTTAAAAAGATTAAAAGTTTCGAGAATTTTAGATTATCTCATGTGACAAAGCAGAGGACGTTAACAAAGTGACATTCTTAAGCGATAAGAAAAGTCAAAAATATAATTGGATTGACATAACCTAACGAAAAGCAATACGACGATATTATCCTATCGAAAAACGTTGTACGAAACATTTGGAAAGCGATTTTAGGAATGTTTCAGTTTTGCACCATTATAGAACAAAAGAAGATAAGTATTTCCTATGAAATGGCGCTTTAGAAGTTAAAAATAAACTTTATATGGATTTAATTACAAGCTGACCGCGAACTTCCAGGAACTAAGGAGTATGATATATTTTACGGAGAACAATGAAATACATTGAAATACAATGGTTCTGCAGATAAAGCAACACGCACAGAGCCTCAGATGACAGTGCAAAAGATTAAAAGCAATCGTAAGTAGTACGACATAGAGTTCCATCTTTTCGAGAATAAATAAATAACAAAGGGAATTATGAGAAGAAGAAACGAAAATAAATGCGAAAACTAGTCCACGTTCTTCTCCGTAGTGACATTCCGTAGTTTAATTTTTCATTTGGTTGAGGCTATCAGCGCGGGTGGTCCCATTATCTATTTTATAATCTTTATCTACTGGAGTAGTTTATGAGTTTTTTTTTACTCGTATTTTTTTCTTCTTGCCCTACTTTGACTACATGGTGATCCCTTAATAACTTCTAGATACAATGACAACTAAAAATGGTATATTTTTTTTTTTTATAAGTTTTTTTTTAAATGCTGGACTGTGGATACGGTTCGCGTTGCAAGCGACCCTATAATATTGTGTTTCGGACTTACATTTCCCGGCTTGCGTGGTCGGGTCTGTCATTAGGTACCTACGTACGTGGCTTCTCATAAAGTTTCAAAACTACCTGACGAAATTTAAATTAGACCATTGTTAGAAAAATCACCAGACACAAACATCTTGCAAAAAAAACAAGAATCTAGTGACGCGTGAATCACATAACGCAATGTTTAGCTCGATTAACGTTCAAGTCAACATAATGAACACGTTGTCAACATATCCATCTGAGCGTGCAGTCAAAGTCACAGGTCATGTCAGTTTATATCATAGGCTTATAGATTGTAGTGGATCTTGCGGTTTATCAGTAATTAGACTCGTGCTAGACTTAGGTATCTTCCTGAAGGGATTTGTATGTATTCTGCTTCGAAGTAAAACATTACGTTTATTTGTTCCCTTGTTGGTATGTCTGTTGTTCCCCCGGTATGTGTTGCGGAGGAGTGGGACATTTCGTGAGAACAGCCAAGATTTAAGATACGTTGTTTGCATGAAATATTAAAAAAAAAAACATAGGTAATAAATTGGTTTTGCGTGGTTGCTACCGATGGTCATCTACAGACTTTAAGATTTCTGCAACGTCAAGAATTTTGCTGATAACGTTGCAAAGCTTGAAATCTAAGTTTTGAAACTAGGTAGTCCAATAAGTTGAGTCTCAATTGACTTTAGAAACAGTTGATTTGATTGATAACATTAATTTAAAAGCGTATGTAAACTTCATCGCTATCCTACAAATTACAACACACAATCACGCGTCCCAAACAAGAGTCAATCGCACGAGCATGTCACAAATCAATGTCAATCATTCGTTTCAGCATTCCTCAATGAGCAGTGAGTCATCACGGAGGTTTTCTCATCATTTGGTCACAGCATGCCGCAGATATGCTGCCATAGATAATAGCTTTAATATAAGCAGTTCTATGACGTGCATATATCACGTAGTGTTTGTCTGATCTTACTATTTTGTAAATGGTGTTCTGACATCTGGGGCCCTACTACCTAACGCTTCGTCCGTATATTCGGATCTATCCGTCTCTCTCACTCGCACTCATCTGCAGACGTGCGCAAGAGAGACGGATAGATCCGAATATACGGACGGAGCGCTAGAGAGTCTCTGCTTCCTGCTCGGATTTTTTTTGGCCAAAGTTGGATATGATACCTAAGTTCTCGACAACCAACTTAGAAAACAATCGGTTGCAGTCGCTGTTGCCGAAATCGGATAGATGGCATCATGAATCATGATCATCAAAATTACCTAAACAGTATACGTTGTAATGGACATTGGTGTCGCTTCAGTTGTGCACAAACTAAACTTAATATAGGCTATTGCTATCTTTTTCTCTCTAATAAAACGAGAAAGAGACGGACGTAATTTAGAACTGTCAAATTTAGCTGGAACTAATATTTCTACGTAAAAACATGTCGATTAAAAACACGGTGAAGCGCAAGGCATAAACTAGTTTGACATCTCTAACTTAGTGCCTTTTATTAAAAGATAGCAATAGCCTAAATTAAGTTTAGTTTGTGCACAACAGAATCGACACCACTGTGAAACATTTTTTTGCACGGATTCAGTGAAGATATTTAAAGGAATTTTACATGGCTTTTAAAAATAAATTAGCAGCTCTATACGTTTTAATTGTTTTGGTAATTTATTATGGAACAGCTGAATCTTTTTAGGGTTCCGTACCCAAAGGGTAAAAACGGGTCCCTATTACTAAGACTCCACTGTCCGTCTGTCTGTCTGTGTCTGTCACCAGGTCTGTATCTCATAAACCGTGATAGCTAAATAGTTGAAATTTTCACAGAATGTGCATTTCTGTTGCTGCTATAACAACAACAAATAATAATAATAATTAAAAATAAGATAGTACGGAAACCTTCATGTGCGAGTTTGACTCGCACTTGGCCGGTTTTTATTAACAAACCCAAAACATTTCTCAGCTAATCATATCTTCTGCATTCCTTATTAAGGAGTGGTTCATGGAGGTTTTCTCATCATTTGCGCAAGCGTGAAAAGGTTAGAGGCTGATAACACCTTATATTGGTAATTAATCATAAGTAGTTCTGTGACTTGTGTAAATCACGAAGTGTGAGTGTGACGTGAAAAAGATAGAAAATTATGTACAGGATACGTATTTCTCCCCACTAAATTTTGAAATAAGTATCCGCAGATTATTAATTTACTCGTTATCTATTTATTTGTAACCATTTATTTATATATTATGTTTGAAACTGTTTTTCATTCACTTCCCCTCAAGGTTCATTGGAAGACCAGCGTCAGACAGCATCACCTGTCTGGCATGAATGCTGAAATGGACCTTTTTGGCGCAGCCGTGAGGCACACAGCTCATATTATGTTTTCCTCCTTAATTTGTATCTTTTTATATTATTGTATGTGTGCTATAATAGCTGACGTCAAATAAATATTTTTTCTTTCTTTTCTTTCTTTCAGATATTCCAAAATAAAAGTTTTACGCTGCGGGGTGTGAAATCCCGTGTTGATTAATTTATACCAACGGATTTCGCAGCAAGATCCCTTCACTTTAATGTATAGCTAGAGTTACAAAGTTACATGATCGTGAAACCCATGTGGACAGCTTCTTCAAGAAAGAAAATTTAAAACTGCACAATTTGGTTCAAAATGCATGCAAATGTCTTCTTATGGCAATTGAAATTAAGAATCCTACATCGACGAATCCATAATATTGATGCATTCATGGATTCACTAATTGGTAAACAACATCCTTTGCCCGTTCCACGAGGCCCACAAAGTGTGCAAAAAATACCAGCAAAGCAGAAAAATCTCATCTGTTTAATAATATAGTTGACGTTTAATGAAACTAAAACTTTGAATTTAGTGTACCTAGATTATAGATTAATATTTGAATAGCAGTCTCACAGGTGTTAATTAATAAGTAGTGTTATAATAACAATGGACATATTTGTATTATCTTTATGGAGCGTGCGAGTATGTCACTCTACATCGGTGACATTGACGTTGGATGCATGACTGCACGCTATGTCAATGACGATTTTTGTAGGTATGGTCTTTTGTTGTTGGGACAGCCTGTATGTGTGGATTATATATTATATTGGTGAATTATATATTACTAAAGCTAGATTCAAAAAAATAAAGAAGTCCACTGCATTACCTTGCATGTTTAAAAAAAGGGGTTTCCACGTATTCTACGTGCAACTTGGACGATTGCAAGTTTAAAATGTCGACACTATTTTGAACTTGCAATCGTCCAAGTTGCACGTGAGCAATAGCCTAAATTAGGTTTAGTTTGTGCACATCAGCAGTGCAAGTACGTAGGAATCGATTCGATAAATCTGACAGTTATTCTCGACAAAATGACTTTTTATCTTTGTTATAAACTCATTTTGTCGAGAATGACTGTCAGATTTATCGAATCGATTCCTCGAAGAATCGACACCATTATCTTGTGTTTAACATTAACATCCAGCTAATGCAAATGGCAGCATAAAATTCATCTCTACACATCTTCCGGCATGCTGTTGATACCTAGGGTGTTTTAACAAATAAATTATCTTTATCTTTATCTTCCTAACGATTTTCAAATTGTCATCATCAACATCTGGCTAGCCTTTTCCCAACTATATAAGGGTCAGCTTCCAGTCTAACCGGATGAAGCTAAATACCAGTATATTACATGTAACGACTGGCTATTTGACCTCTACAACCCAGTTAGCACTGGGGTAATACGATACCCCTTGGTAAGACTGGTTGTCAGACTTTCCGGTCACTGACTACCTGTAACGACTGTCAAAGATCTACAAAGATTTTCAAACTGTATCAAACATTAATACTTACTATATAAGTTTAATAATTTATAATGTTTTTAGGTTAGTTTTAACTAGGGTAACACGATACCCCTTGGTAAGACTGGTTGTAAGATTTTCCGGTCACTTGACTACCTGTAACGACTGTCAAAGATCTACAAAGATTTTCAAACTGTATCAAACATTAATAACTTACTATATAAGTTTAATCATTTATAATGTTTTTAGGTTAGTTTAAACTAGGGTAACACGATACGCCTTGGTAAGACTGGTTGTCAGACTTTCCGGTCACTGACTACCTGTAATGACTGTCAAAGATCTACAACGATTTTCAAACTGTATCAAACATTAATACTTACTATACAAGTTTAATAATTTATAATGTTTTTAGGTTAGTTTTAACTAGGGTAACACGATACCCCTTGCTAAGACTGGTTGTCAGACTTTCCGGTCACTGACTACCTGTAACGACTGTCAAAGATCTACAACGATTTTCAAACTGTATCAAACATTAATAACTTACTATATAAGTTTAATCATTTATAATGTTTTTAGGTTAGTTTAAACTAGGGTAACACGATACCCCTTGGTAAGACTGGTTGTCAGACTTTCCGGTCACTGACTACCTGTAATGACTGTCAAAGATCTACAACGATTTTCAAACTGTATCAAACATTAATACTTACTATACAAGATAATAATTTATAATGTTTTTAGGTTAGTTTTAACTAGGGTAACACGATACCCCTTGCTAAGACTGGTTGTCAGACTTTCCGGTCACTGACTACCTGTTACGACTGTCAAAGATCTACAACGATTTTCAAACTGTATCAAACATTAATACTTACTATACAAGTTTAATAATTTATAATGTTTTTAGGTTAGTTTTAACTAGGGTAACACGATACCCCTTGGTAAGACTGGTTGTCAGACTTTCCGGTCACTGACTACCTGTAACGACTGTCAAAGATCTACAACGATTTTCAAACTGTATCTAACATTAATACTTTTAGATAAGTTTAATAAAGAAAGCTTTTAGTTCAGTTTTAAAAATGGCTCACATAATGACATCAATCATGCAAGTTTTCAGGATTAGCAAGGCGGCACAACTATCAGTATCAATAAGGAAGGTAAAATATTCCATAAACTATAATAATAAGTATTTCAATTGAAGGTACGCTATAGACTATCTCAGCTCATGGTAATATTAGTTTGTTGTTTTTCCTCCTACCGAAAAAAATATAAATGGTGGCAGGACTGGCAAGTCGATTGTGAGCGTTGCGAATTGTTAATAGTTATTGAATTACCAGCAAAACCGAATGTAAATTGATTGTTTCTAGCGCTTCTCATTTTTTATTAAAAAATGTGATTGATTGTCCAAAAAACAACGACTAGAATAATAGGTAAATGATGAACGGAATTCAAAATGTTGGACGAGTGACTTCAGTCTTGCAAAGGTACATATACTGGTGTAAAAGAGCTCATCACGAAGCCGTCAACCAAGCATTCTGTACATCAAACTTAGTAACTTTACGCAAAAATTATTGCTGGGAAACGACTTTTTTTTTTGGGTGAAAAATCATGTTTTGTGGTAGAACTCAATGTAACGCACTCAAAACATTGTGCTGATGGATGGATTAAATAATACGAGGGTCCTGGATGTTTTAAAGTAAAAATCTTACATTAAAAACTTGTATTTAAAAAAAAAATTGTCATAAAGTTGGAACTTTGACCCTCAATATTTCCGTAACCAGAAGGTTCCCAGGTATGGTGTAGAACAAAAAAATGATCGCAATGACGGGGAGAATGTGTGCCTTTCGGCTTCGTTAAGAGGTTTTTTACACCCTTTATAAAAATTTAAAGTATTCAATAAAAAAAACCCTCCTTCCCTCTCATCATAAGAGGAATACCATGTCCCAGCAGTGGGAACATTATAGGTTGAAATTTGTTGTTCACAAAAGGACAGGAAAATAATATACCGGTTATGTCCATATTTAGTGGTCCACTCGATACGGTCATATTCGATTGACAACCATTTAACGAATGCTCGAGTGTATTGATCTTATCGACTGATTTATTTCTGTGTTAGTGACGGCAGATATTTTTTTGAATCTCGTTGTTCATTTGTTTTTATGTATGTTTGACTGCGTGTATGAATATTGTTTTTATGTTTGTATGACTGCGTGTCTACATGCATTTAATTCAACTATCGTACGGTGTTTGATTTGATTGGAATGGCAAAGAAATTTATGATAAAATATTTTCTTACTACTGTGAACAAAAATATAAAATTAAGGGCCTGTTTCACCAACGATGAAATGCCCGCTATCTAACTTGACTGGTAATTTGACATAAATTATGTTCTATTTCTGAATTTATTCGGAGAGTAGTGGCTATTCGGACATCGTGAAACAGACCCGGTCTTTATTGAAACAGTTTTCTTAGTTCGTTTTAGATTTTTTTTAATACTCGTAAATGTTTGCTATTTGTATTCCAACATTGTGAAAACTACACACACACTAACATACTAAAAATATTTAAAATAATATCTCCGCATAATAATGTCGAAGCGTGTACTTTTTCTGGGGTAACATTAGATTAAGGGGCTCCCCCATGCACACTAGCGCCACTTTTGTAAAAAATCGGAACTCGTTAAATACACAATTAATATAAAATCTGATTGACAAAATCAATCTTTTGGTCTTCTAAATAATTTACGTCTCCTTAACTCATGACCCAGCCACCCTTGCTGCCCTCCCTCAATGACGCACTAAGCCGAGGCCCGAACCCCACAGGGGGTGCCTTTAGTGTCGCTCATTTAATGAAAATCCATAGTTTGTAAGCCCTGGCTGGGGGCCTTAAAGTAATTTTTGGCCACCACAGGATAGTCCGGTTAAGCAGTTTGACAACCTTAACGTGTTGTGTCTGCGAGTGGTCCCATCTAAAAAAAAAAAAAAGCTATTTGGTTTACATTTTTCAACGTAATTCCCATGTTAAAATGTAAACCAAATAACTTGGTCGACCGTACGCCAGCAAACCAAGCTACACGAAATTTTCCTAATCAACCTTGAACCTAATGCTTTAGCAATAAATTTGAAAATCTATTAAATAAATTTGACAGATTGCATCTTGATGTGCTGGCGTTTCTACCTACCTACTACAACAGCCCATAACGTCCACTGCTGGACATAAGCCTCTCCCATGATTGAATGGATGAGGAACTTGCCATAATCTCCACGCTTGGCAGGCGGATTGGAGATCGCAGTGATGAAATACTAACAGAAAACGCTGCTGCCCATTCTCTGGTCTACGGAGGCGAAAGGTGTTCTGCCTCAGACATTAGTCGCCTTATACGTCGACACCCGTGAGTGTAATGGGTTGGTTCTATTCTACTCTGCCGGATACCACATGGCTAACACGGCACCTACCTAATAAACAGAATAAGTGCTACCGCACACTATAGACAAGACTGTCTTTAGACAGACAATTACCCTACTAGTGCGAGCGAGAATACATAGTCTGTCTCGCTCGCACTAGTAGGGTAATTGTATGTCTAAAGACAGTCTTGTCTATAGTGTGCGGTAGCCCTAACATGATTGCCATGTTTATGAAAACTGTCCTAGAATAAGTATAATAGAAACACGTGCAGACGAAATGTGCGTGACAAAGACCATCAACTAAAGACATTCATTTATTTATATCATAGCATAAGTTTTGACCGCGCCTTCACTCGCGTGTTTGACGGAAATGTACCGGTATACAGGGTGTAAACAACCTCATCACAAAGTTGGAACTTTGCCCTCCAATATCTCCGTAACTAGAAGGTCCCCAGGTATGGTGTAGAACAAAAAAATGATCGCAATGACGGGGAAGGAAGAATGGGGGAAAAAGAGGGAGGGAAAGAGGGGGGGAGAATGTGAGCCTTTCGGCTTCGTTAAGAGGTTTTTTACACCCTTTATAAGTTCAAGTATCTCCTAATCTAAGGTCATGGTCTACCCGTGTACCAAATGTCCTCGAAATCTGTTCAGCTTTAAAATCATGAAAGCTCACATGCTGACGAACAGAATTTAATTATTAGTAAACATGAATAGTATGGAATGTTTTTAAACTATTGCGATGCCACAGTATTAATTAAAAGTTGCAGTGAGTACTTAATTAAACCAACTGCAACTTTTAATTACCATTGTCTTACTATTTCACATAAAGAGATTATTCATCTTCAATTTTCAGATTTAGGCAGAAAAATACAAGGCGTAAACGGACCCTACACGAACCCGTCAACCAAGCCTGGTGGCCTACCATGACGTCTTAAAGCAGGATCGTTTTAATCTTGTTCCAGTGTGGGTAAGAGACGGAGCTATAGAGGACGTCTAGCGCCATCTCTTTCCCACACTGGAACAAGAATAAAACGAACCTGCCGTGCAAGTACGTAGGAATCGATTCGATAAATCTGACAGTCATTCTCGACAAAATGAGTCTATAACAAAGATAAAAACTCATTTTGTCGAGAATAACTGTCAGATTTAACGAATCGATTCCTACGTACTTGCACTGCTGCTTCTGTACAACAAACTAAGTAGCTACTAGCTAAGCAAACATTATTGCTGGGAAACGACTTTTTTTTTTTTGGTGCGAATAATCATGTTTTTAGAGCGCTTTCGCACAACCTCCGAGTCGAACCCGGAGTAGTCGTAGAACTATTTCTATGGTAGTTTACGCACTAGAACCGCGTCGCTTCTGTCATCCAATATTGAAGTGTATTTTCACGGGTACGGATCGGACTCGGATAGGATTTATTGCGAAAACACTCTTACGGTAGGACTCAATGTACGCAAAACAATGTGCTGTTGGATGTATTAAATAGTACGGGGTTCGTGAAGGTATTTAAAGTAAAGTATATATATATATAACATTAAAAACTAACTTGTATTTAAAAAAAACCTTGTGAAAAAGTTGGAAAAAGTTTCCCAAGTAGGTATGGTCTAGAACAAAAAAATATTGCAATGACTGGGCGAACAAGTGCCTTTTGACTTCGTTAAGAATACTTTTACACTCTCTATTTTCTAATTATTAAGAATCTCAAACTGATCAAGGTGATGACAAACACCCAGCAAAATCAAAATCAAAGCATTTATTTCAAGTAGGCCCTTTACAGGCACTTTTAAATGGTCGAAACAAAGATGAAAATTAAATGTAGCTACAGTCCCAGTCACAAGACTTAAAATCTGAAAGTACTGCAGTTGTCCATTCCCTAGCGTGGATCTCTATGGAGAAGAACGGGCAAGACCATATACACTCTTTTAATTCAAAATAATGGTACAAAATGTTGGTAACAAATAGACTATTCATAAAATGATGTAGTGCTGTAGTGTTCCGCGTATCAACATTCAATTGCAACTAGTTCTCTTTGGATAAAACTAAGAATCATCAAACTGTTGGTCACCCGTCACGAAGAAGCTGTTTGATAGAAAAATATTTAATTTCATAATATAACATCACGCCTGTAACCCCCGAAGGGTAGGGCAGAGGTGTTTATAATAGAACACCCACATTTGGCCAGTTATGTTTATGTCTTAGGAGTATATATATTGTATATTGTATAACGGGCTGGTGTCCGCAACTCCACGTCAAGCGCGTATTTCGCGTAAGGGCTATAATCCACTACGCGGGCCCAGTGCGAATTGGTAGATGTCACATGTCTTCGAATTTTTGGTTCCAGGACCGTTTCCTTCACCGTTTTGAGAGCAGTGGTGATGAAATAAATTACACAAAGTAATGCGCCTGCCTGGGTTCGAACCCACGACTTACTGTTCGTAAGTCGGGGCCGCCACCACTGGGCCACCGCTGCTCTCTGTCTTAGGAGTAATTTTGAGTACTTAAAAAAAAAAGGATTAGAGTTCCCTTTTTTCAAAAAAGGGTAATAATAGGGAAAGGTAGGGTAAGCAGCAATACCTTTGTGGTTTTTATGACAAGACACCAAATAAGTAACCAGTGTCGAAATATATTTAGTTGAAATTTTCTTAGAAACCGATGGATGTTTTCGAATGAAATTAATAAATATTCAAATTTGTTAATTATCTAAATTACATCTGAAGACGTGAAATAGTTTCTAAAAAACTGCAACTATATCTGTCGAACATGGTTACTGATTCATTTTGTTGACCGTACACACGTAGGTACATATATATATATATAATATATATATATATATATATATATATATATATATATATATATATATATATATATATATATATATATTTATATATACATATACACACATCAAAAGTATCTAGGGATCAACATATATTTTTGCAATAACTTTTCTCCTGATTGATATTAATTAAAATTTTCTTTAAGGATTCATCAAATAAAGTGTTTTCGTTTGTCACAGTAACGATAAACCAAGTCACCTTTGCATTAATAAAGAATTTGCCATTTTCCTAATAAAGGGATTTTTGACATTTGAACCACTAACATTAAAGTTCGAAAAAAAGACTGAAATAACAGTTTTCTTTAAAATTTTATTGGGTAACTTAAACAATTAATAATCCGTGTTTCTACCGCGAACACTAACAACACAAGAACATCGGTTTGGCATACTCAAAATGAGTTCATCCAAATCACGCTGTGGAATGGCCGCCCATGTTCGTTGCAACAACAAAAAAAGGTCTTCTTGCGACTGGATACCCTCCATATTCGGCAGAGCTCTTCTCTGTAGCATATCCCATGCATGCTCAATCGGGTTCAAGTCTGGCGACTGAGCAGGCCAGGGCAGGACATTGATGTTAGCTGCGGCGAGAGTCTGTCTTACAACTCTTGCGGTGTGCGGTCGTGCATTATCATGCATTAACTGAAATAAGGGACCGATTTGCACTTGTAGAGGAACGATGACGTCTGATACAATCGTCTCAGCATAAATTTGAGCGTTGAGGTTGCCTCTGATCCAAATCAACTCAGTTCTTCCGCCGATCCAAATACCCGCCCATACCATGATGGTTCCACCACTATAAGGATGGACTTCCTGGCAGGATTTTAATCGCTGTTGGCGTCCAGGTGTTCTCCAGTGTCGTATACGTCTTGTATCCGGTCTCATACCAAAACGAGACTCATCAGAAAAGCACACGAAACGCCATTGTTCTTCTGCCCAATTTCTGTGTTCAAGAGCCCATTGATATCGAATCCTACGATTGTGCATTGCTATAGGTGGTACCCGTAGCGGTCTTCGGGAATGAAGGTTCACTTCATGCAAGCGGTTTCTGACTGTTTGGTCGCTAATTAAGTTCCCTGAAGAGTGATGAAGCCTCACGGCTAACATCATGGCGGTTATTGTTGGAGCTCTTCGAGTTAAGATTTGAATGTATCGGTCTTGTCTCCGTGTGGTGCAGCGATACCGTCCTCCATGGCGCTCAGCCACGGTACCAGTGCTTCGGTAACGTGTCCAAAGTCGACTGATAACACTCTGACTTGTATTCAGAGCTAAAGCTACAGTACGTTGCCGGGAACCAGCTTCTATCATTCCCACGGCTCTGAGCATTTCTTCCCTGCTTAAATGACGTCGCCGCTCCATAATAACGTTGGTTTTAATCAGTAGTAGGGAAACAGTAGCACTAATAATGTCTTCAATGCGTTGTATGTTTTTATAGGGAAAATATTGACAGCTTATTTTCATCTTTTACTCGAATTTGATTGAGAGTTCCTGATTCAAATTATGAAATGCACCAAAAAGGATCCATATAAATTTATAAAATCATAAATTTATTACAAAGCCACATCTCAATCTCAAGAAATCCGCATAAAAATGCTTGATCCCTAGACATTTTTGATGTGTGTATATATTTATTTTATTTTATTTTTTATTTACATATATATATATATATATTTATATATATTTTTATATATAATTTTACGCGGATAGACGTCGCGGGGCACAGCTAGTTGTCACCCAAGATCCCGCACGTTCCATTGTAGGTATTTATCTTCACCTTGAACAATCTAATTTATGAGTGTTATCAGTGACGGCCTTATCACGGTGGCAGGTACATGATTAAGAGACTGTTAACATTTTATCTTGTATACAGATGCAGCTTCCTAATTATATCAGAAATAAGGGTTATAAAGGAATACATAACCTCTTCCTTTTTGGGAATCGGTTAAAAGCGAATTTTTTTTACCAATTTACTAATTATTTTAAACGCCACTCCCGTGACACTAGGAAGGTGATATACAGGCTGGGTTTATACAACTTGAGCGTGGATATAAAATACTCAACGGAGTCACGCAGACGGTTTTGGAGATTTTTGTTACATGCCAGGAATTATTTTTCGCAATTTTTATAAGCAGTCCAGGACCGACTGTCAACGCGGAGACGACGTGACGCTTGGGGGAGGCTTATTTTCGGCAGTTGTAAGTTTGTTTTTTTTTTTTTTTTTGTGTATGTTTTATTTATTGAAGTAGGTACAATGTTTTTGGCTCACTATCGCAATAAGGCCAGCGTTCTGAAAACTCAATTTTAGGTTAAGCTTGCCAAGAATAAAGATTTCCTATAGTTTTAGATTTGACCATTCATAATTGGAAAGTTTACTCTGTATTTAGTTCATATGTACTGCAGCAGCGAAGAGACCGTTTTTGTGAGAGGTAAGCCGTAGTCCATAATTATCTTTAAAGTAATTATATTATTTGTCTGAAGAATAATGATTGTGCCATTTTTTAAAGGGAATCCGGTAGAAATCGAGTTGTATGGAACATACGCCACTGGTGTACAGTAAGGCACTACTAAAATCTCGCATCGTGTCATCTGGCCTCCTCGTTGTATGACCGTGTCTACAGAACGTTGGCATACAATACTTTTGTATCTAATTACTTCTCAGAAAAAAAAGATGGAACAGGGAAGTGTATTTTTACATCAGTCTTGCGTGGAAAGTTAGTGTATTTTAGTTCCAACGGCGTCATTATGACATAAGTCGCATAGTTTAAATGGGACTGGGCTGACCTCGAATGACAATCGAGTTGCTGTGGACCAAAATAACTGTTAGGGAAGTGGGTGTGTGTTCCCTGACACAGCCAGACGTGTTGGCGTGATGGTGGACCTTGGAACTTGAAGAAGATGGCGGGAATAAATGTACAGGCCTTCAGATATTCCGTGATTGTTCATTATTTTAAACTCCCGATATTTCGACAGGCCGTAAGTGGCAGTACCTATAAGATTAGTTTTAAACCTTGAAAGCTTAAAACAGTGTTTAAAATAAAACTATAATACGACTTAAAAACAGATGTAAGTGATTGTCACTGGTGTCGATTCTGTTGTGCACAAACTAAACTTAATTTAAGCTATTGCTATCTTTTTCTCTCTAATAAAACAAGAAAGAGACGGACGTAATTTAGAGCTGTCAAATTTAGTTGGAACTATTATTTCTATACAAATGAAGACTGCACGTAAAAACATGTCGACTAAAAACACGGTGAAGCGCAAGGCATAAACTAGTTTGACATCCTAACTTAATTCATAGCTATAGCCGTCCTTTTCTCGCACTGCCTTTTAGTAAAAGATAGCAATAGCCTAAATTAAGTTTAGTTTGTGCACAACAGAATCGACACCATTATTTGTTTTTTGCGGAAGTAGACTGCAAGCAGCTCACTACAAACACTGTGAACGTTGTAATACAGCTGTTTCAATAAAGTATATTCTAACTATACTTTTTTTTTTATTTCGTGTGCAAAATCATCAAATGTCTCCTCCCGCTCTAGGCGGAGCAGGAGGGAGTGTCAGACTTTTACTGACTAAAACCCATCCATGTTCCTACATCGCCCTTTGTGTTCCGGGGCCACGGTATCTCTTTCGAACAGTCCCGCAGCCCCAGATTCTACATTTTTTTTAAGCTGATGAAGTGATGAACGTTACCAAACACTTTGTTTGGGTTCAGTAAATAAATATTGCCATTATTGACCTGGTTGCATCTTATGTTTTACAGTACGCATCCATGTAAAGATGATAACTTCAACTTATCCCATTTCTTGACCGTACAAGGTCCACTTATGAATAGTACGTACAACTGGGACAATATGGGACTAACGACTACCGACAAACTGCATTCAAGTCTGAGACAACTTGGAAAAGTTGTCCAAGCAACAAATAGCTTATGCTAAGTTAAGGTAATACTAGCGCTGTGACGTTTTTTTTTTAAATGTTACAACAGCACCATGCTGAGATAGGGCTTTTGGCTTAGTACAGGACCAATTTCATTTCATGTTTTTTTTTTTTCATTTTTCTCTTTGTTTAATTTTTTTTATTAGCTGTACTGTTAATTTAACCATTTTAATTTGTGTTTTGTCCTGTGCGGGCTAATAAATGTTTTTTCTTTCTTTCTTTCTTTCTAAGTTAAAGTTATTTCTGTATTTCCTGTTATTTATTTTAGCTCTATTTTAGTATAATTTTCATTTAAATATCATAAAAAAATGAAAAACTTGTGAACCAAAATAAAATAGGTTGTAACTAGCGAAAAACAAATGGCCAGCAAAAGATAAAACTCGCCTGTGAGTCATAATTAATAAAAACAGTTCATGGCGAATTAAAATTTTGCAGTATTTAAAACGAAGACGAGAATACAATTTCGTGCACAAATACATAGTTTAATTTGTCACACACATCACAACATGCATTTGCTGTGAAATGTCTTATGTATAGGTACCATAACTATGTTCTTATTCTTAAATTGTTTTTATTTTACGCTTCCCGTGACCCAAGGGCTGGCTTTTACCTTGGTCAGAGGCTAAGTGTTGCCATAAAACGTGGTAACGCCGACAGTCTCTTGGGCACATTACCAGCTGACAGCGTTGAGGAGTTTTTCGATGCCCTTATATAGTTTGTAATAGTTATTTTATGAATAATGTAAATAATTCGAAAATTAGATATACATATTGAATGTATCTTGTATTACACCTTCAGAACATTGTGTACGGCGACAGGTTTGAAAAGTTACGCTTTTGTTAAAATGTAATTTGACCTAGGTCTCCAAGGGTTCATATAAAATTACATTATTTTGTAATGATAATTCGATGAGAAGTGTTGATATGGCTAGTAAGGAGGTGTCTGATGAGATGACAGTAATAGAGAAGTATGGGAGAAGAAGACATGCTGCGCCGACCACAAATAGCTACCTATATTGGGATAAGGGCAGGAGAATGATTATTCAGAGTATGATTTCAGGGCTCCAAGGTACTACGATGGTACTGAACCCGCGAGTCCGACTCGCACTTGGCTGATTTATAAGGTTTTGATTACGATTTAGACAGATTAGGTTAACATGTATTTTTAAATAAGATGAATGCAACACATTGAAAAATTACTACCTACTAATGGAGCTACATTCTTGCCTGCCGGGGCTGCGGGACTGTTCGAAAGAGATACCGCGGCCCTGGAACACAAAACTCCTAAGAAGGAATATGGGATGGGTTTTTTTAGTCAGTAAAAGTCTGACACTCAATTCCGCTCCGCCCAGAGCGGGAGGAGTCATTTGATGATTTTCTATAAGAAAAAAAAAAGGAGCTTTATTCTTCATAACTTCATTCCAAGTTATTGGAATGTCTGCCCATCTTAATCTCCTTGTAGGGTCATGTGTATAAAGGGTGCGACAATTTTGAATTACGATCTACTTACGATCGACAGAGCATAAAAAGTTAACCACCCCCGGCCAATAGCGAGTCGGACTCGCACACGAAGGGTTCCGTACCACATATTTTGTTTTTAATTGTACGCAAACGCATTATATGTACTCGTAATTATACGTTTGTATGTACCCTTTTAAATCAAATAACGAATTTTTATCTTTATTTCAATGTTATTATTTTTTGTTATAACGACATTTAAAATAAAAACTGGGGATACTTATTACAAGTGTCTATCTAAATGGTTCAAAGATACTGTCCTGTGACAGACAGGTGAGTTGGAGTAGGGTCCCGTTGGCTACGGAACCCTAGTAACTAAACGGGCTCTAGAAGCTTATTAAACAACCATAGACTAGGAACAGGTTTAATCGAAAAAAACACCGCGGGAAGAATTCTTTCTGAAACAGGTGTCACCTGCATTTTTTTTTTCAAATAATTATTCGGATTCCTTTCTTAGAGTTTGTATGCTTTAAATTTTGCTTTGTGAATATTATAATGGGCCCCTTTTGTGATGTTCTCTTCTCAGTGGGGCGTCTGACTATGACAATACATAGCCATGGAGGACTCAGAAACCGGAATAAGCTGGGGTTGTACGTTGTACCAAAGATATTATAAATAAACTTAACCCAACAAAAACAGAACGGCCAACAGAAAGAAAATCGTCATCTACTTGCAAACTGTGTGCAGTTATAAGGCCGCCCGCTATATCACCTTAAGGGCTATATATATATCCCTCAAATGGCTTAGCATGATCCTCCGTTACTCTTAAAATACAGCAGCATTAATTTTGAAATAAATATATATGGTAAAGTTGAGGATTAATGCTAAGTCCTATGTGTGACGAAAACACGATTCCATAAACTTTTCTCGATAGAAAAAAAAACCAAAGTTACCTCCAAATCGAACAATAAACCGCTGGTATTCAAAAAGTCCTTGAAATTAGATCATGAAACTTTGCATACTAACTGAACTAACTATAAAGCAGGTCTTATCTCTTTTATTTTTTTAGTCTAACCAATAGATTTTTTGTAAATCGCAAAAAAACACGCATTTCGCACTATTCGGCCGCAGTGACTGACGTAACAACCGCTTTGTAGTGCAAGCTGATTAGAACTTTATTCTAACAGAATTTCAAACGAAGTTTGAACCACCACAAATAGAGTTGCTAATTTTAGGGTCAGAAGGGCCTTAAGTGAAACTTCTAGTTAACCTGTAATTTGTTACATGGTTTGTATGACAAAGAGTATTATATCTTCTATCTTTGTAAAAGAACCTTTGCCTCTTTTATTTTTTTTTTTCGGATGGGAAATCATCAAATGACTCCTCCCGCTCTGGGCGGAGCAGGAGGGAGTGTCAGACTTTTACTGACTAAAACCCATCCATGTTCCTTCATCGCCCTTTGTGTTCCGGGGTCACGGTATCTCTTTCGAACAAACCTTTGCCTCTTAAATTCGAATCAATGAGTTGTAAACTCTGCCATGAATTGTCATTTGATAGTTGGCAATTACAGTAATATATTTGTTTGTTTTTTTTCGTGTGGTTAGTGCCTCACCTGGTGTCAGAGTTTTTATGCCGCTCATGGGCCTCTGACTCGGCTTTACATGGCGTCGAGAAGTAAGTATCTCTCAGGCATGCTGGTTTACTCACGATGTTGTCCTTCATCGAAGCTAGAAAAATTAGAGGAGCGTGTCTTGGCAATTCTGTATTTGTGTCTTGTCCAATGACGTTACAAGCTATTAAAAAGTTACAGATGCTCGTTAAATCAGACAATACCTATTAGTGATAAAGTAATCATTACGTGACAACCGTTCTTAAAATATCTGTTATTTAAACAGTTTTATAGAACTGATAGAACAGACCAAGTTTAAAAATAGAATGCGTGTGGTAAACCGAATAAGCTCGTATGACCTTAAACATTACGCATCTGCTATCGTGTTAATTATTTTGTTTTTCGGACATCCTTAGATGGTTTCCGAACTGTTGTCTTGCAAGCAATGACTAATGGGTCATCATCTGCCTAGCCTTCCCCCAACTATGTTGGGGTCGCCTTCTAGTCTAACCGGATGCAGCTGAATACCACTAAATTACATGGAGCGACTGCCTATCTGACCTCCACAACTCAGTACTGGGTAATACGATACTCAAACTCAACTCAAACTTAAAGCATTTATTTCAATTAGACCATTACGGCACTTTTGAATGTCAAAATTACAATTAAAAAACAAAGCTACAGTCCCAGTCACAAGGCATAATAACTTGAGAAAGTACTGTAGTTGCCCATTCCCTATCGTAGATCTCTATGGAGAAGAACGGGCAAGAAACTCCATGGACACTCTTACTTACTCTATACCCCTTGGTAAGACTGGTTGTCGGACTTTTTGGGCCACTGAATACCTGTAACGACTGTCAAAGATCTACAAAAGGCGGCCGGGACCAACTACTTAGCGTGCTGTCCGAGGCACGGAGGAAACTCAGTATGTAATGGGTGGTCACCCATCCACAGACCAACCTAGACAAGCGCGGCTTAACCTAAAGATCGACCCGAGCGGCTGTTATTATTTAGCCACGAGCTCCTCGAGCTCACGATCTATGAACAGTTCTGGAACATAAAATAATTACTCATAATATTTATCGTGTTTGATACAGATACATTGATTTAATTAAAATCTTCTAAAACTGTAATGTAAGTAGGTACACAAAGCATGTGCCACAATAATTTATCTAAACGCTTATCATGTCTGAACGTGGTTTGTTAGTAAACCTTGACATTTTTCAATGTGTTCGTTCCGTAGAACTATTGCTATCATTACATTCTTTCTGGGTAACACAAAAACGTACTAAGTACTGTTAATTATTGAACATGTACTAATTGCATTAATGATGGTAATTTTTACGTACGAAGTGTTTTGGAATTGTACTGTTCTAAAAACCCTTAATTATTTAGAAGGTAGGTTTTTATTTTTTTATTGATACGAATTACGGAGGGACATGGACTATCTAAAAGTATATAATTATTTGTTAATCTAATTGATCTATCAAACATACCGAGTTTCTTTCGTGCCTCGGAAAGCACGTTAAGCAGTTGGTCCCGGCTGTCATTTGTGATCTTTGACAGTCGTTACAGATGGTCAGTGGCCCGAAAAGTCTGACAACCAGTCTTACCAAGGGGTATCGTATTGCCCAATTCTAACTGGGTTGTGGATCTCAGATAGGCAGTCGCTCTATGTAAACTACTGGTATTCAGCTGCATCCGGTTAGACTGGAAGCCGACCCCAATAAAACTTGGGAAAAGGCTAGGCAGATGATGAATCTAATTGATCTATTGTAAATTGTAAATGAGAACTTTTAAAAATAAATGATGTATTCTCTATGTTTAATCTTTATAATTAATTATTGCGTCTATATTAATTGATCTTCCTTGCTGATTGATCCTTATTAATCAAACACCTATAGCATTGAGGGATAAATTAACTCATAAAAACATAAAATACAAATTAAAGCAACATTTTTTATAAAATATTAATACCGAAGTAATATAATATATAAGAATATAGTTATATATAGCAAATAAAAAAAAAAAATTATTAGGTTTAAAAAAAAAAAAAAGTAAGTAAAAAAAAAAAAAAAAAAGAAAAGTATCTATGTAGTATATCAACTATCTGGTGTCCACGACACAAGCCTCGTTGCTTAGTGTGGCACTAGATGGCGCTGTGTGTTAATGTCCAGCGATATTTATTTATTTATATACTTTTACGAACAACCTGTATCATTTAAAACTTTCTCCACTACTTCTGTTTTTTGTGAACGGACGGTCGGATTGGTCACCGAGGTTCGCTCGTTGGTATGTATTAGATATTATTTCGCCAAATACCCGTTGTAACTTTTGTAGTTATTTCTTTATTTTTAACTAAGTACCTACTTAAGTGTATCTAATTCTAAATTATGTAGTCGATGATCTTGGTGCACAGTAAAACTGTAATGAGTTTATGTTGGCACCTACTTAAATGTATAAAATATACTAACTAACTACTTAAATGTATATAATATACTACTGAATAAATAAATAATTAAATCTACGGATAAATTATAAATGAACTGCATTCAAGGTAACATGATAATTATGTTTGAAATACTCAATTAATATTTGGTGCCTATACAAAAATTATATTTGATCCTCTTTTTTAGTTACTAGCGGTCGTCACGCGGTTTCACCCGCGTTGTTCCCGTTCTCGTGGGAGTACGGGGATAAAATATAGCTTATGTTACTCCCTGATAATGTAGCTATTTACTGCTGAAAGAATTTTTTAAATCGGTCCAGGTGGCCTACCATGACGTCTTAAAGCAGGATCGTTTTAATCTTGTTCCAGTGTGGGAAAGAGATGGCGCTAGACGTCCTCTATAGCTCCGTCTCTTACCCACACTGGAACAAGATTAAAACGATCCTGCTTTAAGACGTCATGGTAGGCGACCAGTAGTATTTAAGTTTATTCGTTACATATAAAAATACAAATCTTTCCTCTTTATTATGTTAGTATAGATTGGTCTTTTAGCAAGAGCGACCTCCGATGACTCCGGACTAATAAGAAAGAAAAAATATTTTCCAAAATTTTATTTTACCACTTTGTCAGCGAAATTTATATACATACCCCTACAAAATTACAGCTTTCTAGTACTAACGGTCTCTTAGCATAACCTCGGACAGACAGTTAGACAGTCGGACATGACGAAACTATAAGGGTTCCTTGTCAAGACTACGGAACCCTAAAAAAGTTATTAAGATAAGTCCAATTATATTGTGTACTTATAAAAAGTATCAAAATTTTATATATTTAATGCTCATTTCTCTTAGTTTTGGGGCCCAACAAGTAACTATCAGACGTAATTTCTACATCTCAAACATTTTTTGCGTAGTTATAAACAGATTAAAATATCGATTAATTTGATTTATTTATATCACAAAGAAAAAGGATCAATCATTAAAAAAACCGGCCAAGGGCGAATTGGACACGCGCACCGAGGGTTCCGTATAAACTTGTAGGTATTTGGTTATTAAACTACATCTTTACGGTTATCAATTTTTTTCCTTTACAAGTGCTGTAAGACATTGCTTTTTGCTAAATTTCATCATTCTAGGTCAACGGGAAGTACCCTATAAATTTTGATTCCCTTGAGTGTCGATATATACCTATACTTTTTTTGCGACATAAACGCCCGTATCTTTTTTTTACGTTAACTTAGAAAATTATTTTTTTCACAGCTTCGTTGCGTTGGAAGGCCTCCCACTAGGTGGACCGATGACCTGGTGAAGGTTGCGGGAATCCGCTGGATGCGAGTCGCACGGGACCGGTCAATGTGGCGACACTTGGGGGAGGCCTATGTCCAGCAGTGGACGTCTTTCGGCTGAAATGATGATGATGATGATGATGACAGCTTCAAGGGACCGTAGACTTCAGTATTTATTATATGGTTTTAATTTCAACTCGATACCATTACGGGTTCCCGAGATAAACGGTCTTGACAGAAAAACGGCGTTCTATAAATACTATATTTTTTTATGATTTAATTAGAAATGTATAGTTTTCAGATTTTTCCCTGTATTTGTAGACGATATTAGTTGCCAAATTTTATAGTTCTAGGAATCTAGGCCAACGGGAAAGTACCCTAAGTTTTGTGAAGTTTTGTAAGCTTATCTAATAAATAAATTGTAGGTATTTGTTTGTTCGTATTTTATGCGCTGCCATACCGTTCTGAATCCCATTACGATAAGACTGTCAAATTATTGCTTGTTGCGGTTATAGGCATAGTAGATACAATACAATCAATCTATGCGGATGAAGCCGCGTGCTGGGCGCAAGCTAGTTTACCAAAGAGTTTGCGAAAGACCACAAACAAGTTATGTAAGTTTTTTTGCTAATACTTCAGTACAAAATAATGGTTAATAGATTCCGTGGATTTCCGTGTACCATGAGGCCCTTACGCTATCGAATTTATTGCATTTTTTACTGCTTTTTGTATTAATTACCAAGCGGGCGACATACGTGCGTATTCATTCATTCATTACGTATTCATTAACTGAATTAACAGAGGGTTTTCGGTAGCTTATGTCAATTGTGACGAGCTCGTGGCAAAATATTACAGACACTCCGGTCGATATTTCAGGTTAAGCCTCGCTTACCCAGGTTGGTCCCTGGTTGGTGTGACCACCCATTACATACAGAGTCTCCACCGTGAATTGGAAAGTACGTTCAGCCGTTGGTCTCGGCTGCGTTTGTAGATCTTTGACAGTCGTTACCCAGTGGCCCGAAATTCTGACAACCAGTCTTACCACAAGTATCGTATTACCCAGCACTAACTGTGTTGTGGAGGTCAGATAGGCAGTCGCTCCACGTAAAATACGCGTGCGCATGTATAGCTGCATCCAATTAGACTGAAGCCGATCGTAACTAGTTGAGAAAAGACATGATTATCAGTCTATATAAGACTGATAATCATGTCAAAATTGTGTGTCAATCTAATAATTTTTAAGGTAAAGGGTAAAAACGGGACCCTATTACTAAGACTCCACTGTCCGTCTGTCTGTCTGTCACCAGGCTGTATCTCTTGAACCGTGACAATTGGACTGTTGAAATTTTCACAGAACGTGTTTTTCTGTTGCCGCCGCAACGACAAATAATAAAAATAAATAAAAAATTAAAGGGGGACCGCAAGGGGAAGCGGAACCCTTCATGCGCGAGTTCGACTCGCACTTGGCCGGTTTTTCCCATCACCGCTACCATTAAAATGTTATTATGTCACTTTAAACCCTCAGAACTTTAATAAATACAGACGCCAGCACATGCAGCTACCCGTAATTTTGCCAATCAACCTTGAACCTAAAACTGTAGCTATAAAGTTGAAAATCTATTAATATTGTAGCTTGTGCTGTCTGTACATACCTTGTTAAAGATTTTTATTATGAGCAATAAAAATAAAATTGTGGCTATAGGCCGATCACTGTTATACGCAAATAAATGTAATTGCCAGTCAAACTATATTGGTTAGTTATTTTTATAGGTTGTCATATTTTTTTTATTGTAATAAAACTGGGTTTAGATTGTTATTGGTTTATTTATAACTAGCGGTAGTCACGCGGTTTCACCCGCGTAGTTCCCGTTCCCGTGGGAGTACGGGGATAAAACATAGCCTATGTACTCGCTGAGAATGTAGCTATCCAATGCTGAAATTTTTTTTTTAAATCGGTGGAGTAGTTTTAGAGTTAAATCGTAACAAACACACAAACAAACAAACAAAAAAACTAATCTTTCCTCTTTTTGGTACCAAGACTAATTTATAACATCAGCTATCTGCCCGTAAAAGTCCCGTCAAAATCGGTCCAGCCGTTTCGGAGATTAGCTGGAACAAACGGACAGACAGACAGAGGAACCGACAGAAATATAAAAAGAAAATTTTGTTGTAAGTACTGCATGTACTTACAACAAACGTACTTAAACGTACTTATGTACTTTCATATGCAGTAAGTTGCAAGCTATTATTTTGAAATTACAAACAGATACTTCAATTTTATTTATTTGTATAGATTTAACATACGTAATATTATGGTCGCTTGTGCTTTTTTCCACACCGGCTTAAACTAGAAAAGGTGCCTAATCATAATCAGTTGTTATAATAAATTATAAATATAATAAATTAAATTTAAAATATAATAAGTTGGTTTAAAGTTTTTTTTGATAAATTGATAGTTGTTTCCAGTTTATCTACTATAGTAGGTATGTAGAATATTATAGCTATTGAAATAGGTTATTAGGTACATAACCCAGAGTCAGCAAAAAGGAAGGGGCCGTAAGGACCGATGCCTGCCGGGGTTGCGGGACTGTTCGAAAGAGATACCGTGGCCCCGGAACACAAAGGGCGATGAAGGAACATGGATGGGTTTTAGTCAGTAAAAGTCTGACACTCCCTCCTGCTCCGCCCAGAGCGGGAGAAGTCATTTGATGATTTCCCATCCGAAAACAAAAAAAAAGGGGCACGACCTATATTATATTATAATTTATTATTTTGAAATACGTGTTTTTGCAATATTATCATCGTAGGTATCTATTAAAAGAAAAAAACTCTTTACGAGTACATATCACTACATATTATAAAACAAAGTCCTCCGCCGCGTCTGTCTGTCTGTCTGTTCGCTATAAACAAAAAAACTCCTGCACCGATTTTCATGCTGTTTTCGTTAATGGATAGAGTAGAGTGGTTCTCGAGAAAGGTTTTAGTATATATAATTTGTCAGGTTTTTGTATAAATGTATTTATTTAAAAATTACCCTTCCCTTTGGCTTCGCCGTAGTCGGATAAAAAATCGGTTTTATGCAAGACATTGACATTGTTTTTTTTTTCACATTATATCTACATTGCATTTAGAACATTTTCAACGCTTCAAGTAGATGCCAAATATTTCGCCATTTTGAATAATCAATCAATAGAACTAAATCAAAATAAATCATAGTTAAATATCGACTATGAACCAGTGCTCAAAAATGTTAACATTAAAACTTATGTTATACACAAACTATAAGATATACTGTAGAGTACAATTAAAACCCGATAGAAATACATGCTTATAAGGAAGAAAATTCCATAAATTACTTTACACGTGCTAACTTTGACGCTATATCCTTCACAGTTCATAATATTTTTGAACAAATCATTCAATTAATCAACGTCACTTATGACAGCAATGTTGTGAACGCACAAAAAACTACAATTGCTTTGATCGTGTAGACAGCACACACCACAAACATTTTGAAGTCAACACCATTCAAAAATATACAACAATACTTTGTGTTAATTAACGTTCTATTCTTCAGACAACCTCGTTTTTTTTGCGAGTCGGTTAAGGGCCTAACATGCCTAAAATGACTAAGCATGATCCTCCGTTACGCCTAAAATACTGCAGCATTAATTTTGAAATAATATATGGTAAAGTTGAGGATTAATGATAGGTACTACGTGTGACGACACCACTATTCCATAAACTTTACTCGATAGAAAAAAAATCCAAAGTTACCTCCAAATCGAACAATAAACTGCTGATAAGCTGGTATTCAAAAAGTACTTCAAATTAGATCATGAAACTTTGCATACTAACTGAACTAACTATAAAGCAGGTCTTATGTGTTTTATTTTTTTAGTCCAATCAATAGATTTTTTGTTAATCGCAAAAAAACACTCATTTCGCACTATTCGGCCGCAGTAACTGACGTAACAACCGCTTTGTAGTGTAAGCTGATTAGAACTTTATTCTAACAGTTTTCAGACGAAGTTTGAACCACCACAAATAGAGTTGCTAATTTTAGGGTTAGAAGGGCCTTAAAAAGTATTCAATGGAAGAACATAATATTAATCCTTTTACCCTCATCAACTGCCTAGCCTTTCCCAACTATGTTAGGATCGGATTCCAGTCTAACCGGATACACCTGAATACCAGTATTCTACATGGAGATACTGCCTATCAGATCTCCACAACCCAGTTAGTACTGGGTAATACGATACCTCTTGGTAAGACTGGTTGTCAGATTTACGAGCCACTGACTACCTGTAACGACTGTCAAAGATCTACAAATGGCGGCAGGGACCAACTGCTTAGCGTGCTTTCCGAGGCACGGAGGAAACTCGGTATGTAGTGGGTGGTCACCCATCCACAGACCAACCTAGGCAAGCACGGCTTAACCGGAGCGGCTGGTGCCTATATTGGGATAAGGACAGGAGATTATTCAGAGTATGATTTCAGGGCTCCAAGGTACTACGATGGTACTGAACCCATCATGCGCGAGTCGCACTTGGCTGATTTTTAAGGTTTTGATTACGATTTAGGCAGATTAGGTTAAGGGGCTCCCCCATGCACACTAGCGCCACTTTAGTAAAAAAAAAACAGAACTCGTTAAATACACAATTAATATAAAATCTGATTGACAAAATCAATACTTTAGAGTTCTAGATTATTGACGTCTATTTAATTCATTAAAATATACTTCACTGTAGTTACAGTTAGAAAAATTGCTAAAAACGGCCGTTCTTTTTCCATTTTGTATCTGTAACGACAGCGAGCTATGTTTCAATGAGTTAAGCAGACGTTTATAATTTAGAAGACCAAAACGTTGATTTTGTCAATCAGATTTTATATTAATTGTGTATCGAGTTCTGATTTTTTTACTAAAGTGGGACTAGTGTGCATGGGGGAGCCCCTTAACATGTATTTTTAAACAAGATGAATGCAACACATTGAAAAATTATTACCAGAAACGATTGCCAAAGATCTACAAATTACAGCTGGGACCATAAGCTTATATGCTTTCCGAAGCACGGATGTTAAAAAGTATGAATGGACATAAACCCATTCACCATTTACTCTCATCAACATTTACTTGGGGTGGAGCATTTCTCCTTTAAAATAATTATAATCTATTCAGCCTTCTACTAACCTTGTCCTAATTTATTTGGGATTGATCAATGTTTCCTTTAAAAAATCTCCATCGGCTATCATTACAGCCACTCCCATTCTAGCTATACCTACACATCTTTCACACACACGATAGGCTTGTGTAAAAATCTAATTAGTCCGTCAGTTAGATTATCGAAAAATATTTGACACGTATTTTTTCCTTTGTTACGTAGACCCAAAATTGACGAAGATACGACGCTTTTAAAATTCTCAATACGTCACGCCCCGCGCGCCGTGCTATAGTTTTTAGTGCGTTGGACATCACGAGCCCCCACTCCCGAGTTTTGATGCGTTTTATCTTTGTCAATATTCATTGATTTAAGAAACCAAAAAATACGTGTCCATTATTTTCCAATACTCTGACGGACTAAATAGATTTGCAATTTATTGATGGTGGAAACTAGCCTATTCATCCATTGTTTTTTTTTTCATTCAAAAAATTTACAATGAAAATTGTCCAGACGCCATTTTTTTTTAATGAATGTACAGTATATTTAATCAGCTTAATAATATTCCTATGCTGGGTCACAGGCGTCCTTTCTGTGAAAAAGAATTAGCCGTATTAAACCACGCGGAAAATGTCTTTGAATATTTGGTTCTATACTTATGTCATTTTTCCTTTCATTGAGAGGAGGCCGTGTCCCAACAGTGGGAACATTATAGGCTGATGATGAAGTCATTTTTAAGCACGGTTATTATGATATGAAAGTAATCAATGAAGGTTATAACAATTTAAAATAAACGTTTAAATTCTACAAACATGTAGTTTCTATTTGAGATTCTCCATTAAAGGCGCTCTCTATTCAAGAAACGAATTAAACTGATTTATAATGACAACGTTGAAATGTAGTACAAGCATTCACTTACGATTTCACTAAGGGTTCACGAAAGTTCCAGTTGTTATGCGCACATTTACACTTTATTTTAAAGTTTCTTATAAAGTTTATAAACAAAAAAGACTTAATTTTTGATCACAGAATGTTTTCGGTCTAATATTCTAATATCACTTTTCAACACTTTAACACAAATTATGTTTAATTTTAAGTATTTTTTGAGGTGTAAAATAGAGATTCAATTTAAATTTATTCCGAATTAAAACTCTTTTAACAAAAACTTGTAAAATAAGTACTATTTTATCACAATATTAGATTTAGAGATTGTTAAGTACTAGCCACACCACACATAAAAATATAAAAACTATAAAATGATAATTCAAAACTGAGATTCGATATTTAAACTTTAAAATTAAAAAGGTTTCGCTTCCCGTTACTGAGTACGATACTTAAAACACGGTAGCGGAGTACGTGCGTTCGCAGCGAACATTCTCCACGCACTGAACTGCCCGCTCCGTTCATTTGCTTTTAAAGTGTTAACCAAAGCAGTGTAAACAAATATAGAAAAACTTAAGTATGTAAGGCAAAAGCTCACACATGTATATGAAGATGAATAACATACAATAAACGCCTACGGGAAAACGTGGAGATTATTTTATGGGAGTAAATAAATGATAAAGGTGGTATTACTTTTGCCAAATTTAAGTTTCGTGTGAATTAATTAATTTAGTTAATTTGTGCAATTAAGTTAAACCAGTTATTTTTAACTTAATTGGTTGGTTTAACTTAATTGCACAAATTAACTAAATATTTAATATTAACTCATTAGTTAAATCCAATTACCAATCCGCACTGGGCCCGCGTGGTGGATTATAGCCCATTCCCTCTCATTGAGAGAAGGCCGTGTCCCAGCTGTGGGAACATTATAGGCTGATGATGATGATGATGATGATGATGATGATGATGATGATTAGTTAAAGGCAGCTTACTGTTAAGTTATAACCATGCAATACATTTGTACAAACAATCTATTTCACCTGTCTCGCAAGGGGAAACGAGAGTTCCCCAGGGTTTGATACTAGGGCTGGTTTTTATTGGCAATGAAAGTATTTTTTGACAGATTGGGTGGTAATTCCGAATGTTTTGTTATTCACCAACTAACCACCACTCGTCTTTGCTTAAAAAGGAAGAGGTGATTCCTGTCACTGACGACAATTAATCAAGGTTATTGGTAATTCCACAATTTGTGTTTCCTTAGCCTTGTTGGTCAGCGAATGTGAATAATATTTGAAACAATCTTCTATTAAGAATTTAGACGCTCTGTATAATATAATTTGTCATTTCATGGCGGATAAATTAAAAACTGGCAGGTTTACCCATGGATATTCTATCTTTGGTCTAAATAACTGCATGAGAATTGTCATAGATTGTGGTCTGGTTGAATGGCATCTCAATATACATATTTTTGCGAGTTGGGGCTTCGCATATTTCCAGTGACACTCGATGGATAGTCAACATATTACATCATTATTTCATTCTCCTGATCTTATCCCAATTTATTCGGGGTCGGCGCCATGGATATTATTCACACTCGCACACTAACCTTCCCACTGCTGGGGTCCTCCTCTCGAAAATCACCACGTGGTCCCAGAGCGGGTCATAAATGACAAATGTCTTCGATTTTTTGGTTCTTGGATCCTCCTGACGATGTTTTTCCTTCCCCGTTTTAGGAGTAGGTACTGGTGACGAAATAAATTATGCACAGTCTGTTGAAAAATGTGATACGTGAGAAGATAAAAAGTTGAACTAGGTTGAGTTTTTTACAACCTAAAGGGTGTGAATAGCGATACTTCCTTAGCGAAGCCGAAAATCACTTGTTCTTCCCGTCATTACGAATTTTTTTTTCTACTGGACCATACCTGGAAACCTAGAAAAACGGAGATATTGGAGGTAAAAATTACAACTTTTTTACAAGTTTATTTTACCCCAAGAAAAAGTCATTACTAAGTAATATTTTTTTGCGTAGGGTTACATAATTTGATGTACATAATGCTTGGTTGACGGGTTCGTGAAGGGTCCGTTTACACCCTGTATATCTAGCGCCTTATTATGCCTGACAAAGAAGTAGTAAATTATGAAGTGTACGGAGCAAATATTGTTACAATAGTTAAATCAGAGCACATAAAGAAAGCCACATATTCCTTTGAATTGACTCATGCAACTGTTAATGTTTATTTACACGGATATCTAAGGGATGACGCTGAAGTTCGGCGAAGAAGATCATTCTGTTTTCACATGCCAGGCTAATGTTAACAACTTGAGTGTCTATTTGGTTCCTTTTTTAGGTAGCCTACTTTGTTTCTTACTGTTGGGCAAAGGACTCTCCTTTCTCCCTCTAAACCTCTCTGGCGTCCAGTAAGTGACTCTTTGCCCACCTCTCCGGGTGCATCCGTGAAACATGGCCAGCCCATTTCCACTTTAGCTTGGCTGTTTTAACTCCAACATGAGTTATGGAGCGCAGGGTGGTGTTTTTATGATGTGTATGTCTATTTGCTTATAAAAGTTATTGGCTACCAGTAGGTAGTAGGTATCAGCTAGTAATTGTTGTTATCTCTAAAAGGTCTTCTCTGTTTTCGGCATGTTCGCCGACCACAGCACGGAAGGCTTCCAGGCGGTGCTTCGCAATAGAAAAGCGTTCTCGGGTAAAGGGTAGCACCAACATGCTTCTGAGCGTGGTGTCGGACAGAGTGGACAGCCAAATCCTGAGGCACTGGTCGCTCATGCATGTCTAAAATAATAATAATTTTAAATTTTACTAACATAGCTATGAGTATCTATCTCAGACCAAATAAAAAGATAAAGACGGAACTCGGTGAACAGCAAAGTGAGGCCCGTCAAATTACTTCTCGCCGTGTAGGTACACTAAGACTAAAAAAAAAAAAGTTAAGACTGAACTCTGCGAACAGAAAAGTGAACAATATTTTTTTTCGTAATATAACTAAAACAATTTCTATCAATCGCATGTGACCAAAAGAAAGATGACCAGAAATTTTCAGGGAGAGTAATACCAAGGAAATGATGGATGAATTGTGTGAACAATGATATGAAAGACAAAGTAGTAAATATAAATAATAATAAATAAATATCGCTGGACATTACACACAGCGCCATCTAGTGCCACACTAAGCAACGAGGCTTGTGTCGTGGACACCTGATAGTTGATATACTACATAGATACTTTTTTTTTTGTTTTTAAATACATACTTATTATACATATTATATAATATGTATAATATATATAATATATATATAATATAATAATAATAATATAATCTCATATCCATGACTCGGAAACAAATGTCCATACTCATCACACAAACATTTGCTCCGACCGGGATTCAAACCCGGGACCCTAAGAACGTAAGGCAGCCCCACTACCGCTGCGCCATTCGGGTCGTCAAAGTAAATGATAGCGTGACGGTTGACACAGGAGAATGGAAGAAAAAAACGTGTTGCGCCGACCCCAAGTAAGGGCTTTCACACACTAGAAGACAGACTATTGCTAAAGGGAATAAATAGTTTGTCTCGCTCGCACTAGTAGGGAAATAGTCTGGTCAGTCTTGTCTCTAGTGTGCGAAAGCTCTAAAATGAGACAAGGACAGAACACACAGTTCCTTCAGTGACCGTTAGAAGTAAAGTGGGTATTACACTACACTGAATAAGGGCCCTGAATTAAGGGTGGGCGTGGCTCCTAATTAGAGACGTCCGTTATTACACTACACCGATTTTATGCCCTTACTTAGTCAGAGAGCGAATCTTGGAGAGGCTGGACGTCATGCCACCTATATTGACCAAACAAAAAAAAGTCGCTATTGCTAATATCTTTGTTTAAGCATATCTTTGTTTAAGTCTATTACAGACATCAACACTTCTTTTTCTTTGTTACATAGGGATATGGTTGCGCGCGAAAACAAAAACACGAAGACAAAACAAACGACCGCTCTCCGCGCTCGTCGTGCATCTAATAAATGACCTAATTGTCCTAAGTATTATTACACAGCACGGTGGTAAGCGCACTAAGGGAGTTAGGCGGACAGGGTCCACTCTGACGCCCTAATTAGGGACCCTTACTGTCTTACTCTTATTGCACCTCTATTAATAAGGGTTAAGGAACCTGATTCAGTGTAATGTAATAAGCCTTTAACGTTTGTCCAGTGTTTTGCAGCCAGATTGTGAACCAATATGGTTGTTGGAAGCACTAGTTTTTGCATTATACCCTATTCGCCTTTCAGTTGTTTGTATCTGTCAAATATATAATACGTTTTATGTTTTTAACATTATTGTGTTTATAATGTATAACATGAATACTTGAACAAACAATGTGTTACCTAAAACTCACGATTTTAGGAAAAACACCATTCATTTATATTGTTGTCTTAATGCTGGTGGAATATTAATGGAACTAATTTCCGAAGTTTTATGGTATACAAACAACCATTTGGACAAAGTATAATATCTTCATATCAGAAGTGGTTGCTGTGACGTCATCTTCAACTATGTAATACAATATTCTTTTGATTGTGGTTTTTATTAGCACCCCAATGATTTTTTAAGTCAAGAATAAACATTAATGCACAAATCCGATCTTCTTCACTTGCGAACTTTCGTTTTAGGGATCCATATTGAAAAAAAAAAACACAAAGGAATCCAAACAAATTGTAGTGAGAAACACCTACAAAATAAACATTTAATCAAATAGTGGTCGCTCACAATGGGCCTCATCAGAAGGCTTAACAGAAATGATGACATCCACAAGAAAACCAAGGTAACCGACGTAGCCCGAAGAATTGCCAAACTTAAGTGGCAGTGGCCAAGGCACATTGCTCGCAGAACGGATGGCCGATCGAAAAGTTCTGAAGTGGCGACCGCGAACCGGAAGACGTTGCGTTGGAAGGTGTCTCACTAGGTGGACCGATGACCTGGTGAAGATTGCAGGGATCCGCTGGAGGTGCAAGGGACTGGTCAATGTGGCGACACTTGGGGGAGGCCTATTTCCAGCAGTGGACTCCTTTCGGCTGAAATGATGATGATGATAGTAACAAAAAAATAAACGATTTACCAACCATCCACCAGACTTTAAAAGAATCATCGCTATTTATGATTGTAACAGCATCACATTTGTAACCACATGACCTTATTATGATAATTAGTTCGTAGAACCGAATACTTCCCGAATCATTTCAAGCAAGTCTCGATGACTCAGTTGATCGTTCAATCTTGAAATGTCGTCGTGTGTAACGACGACATTTCAAGATTAAAGTTCCAGTATTAGCTGAACTCGCCTTGTACACCCGGCGGCACATCTAGCTACACATGTCCAGTAAACATGGCCTCGCTTTGTATTTTCCATACAATGAGAGATCCACATAAACTGGTTTTGTATAGCTTGATCGGTTGCCCTGTGTAGAGACGAGGACTTTACTTGATAAGCCACTTTTACTACTTTCCAATTTTGCACTTTTATACATTCACGATTACGAATATTACCGACTAAACCCAATTTAGTCTATAGTGGCAAGTAGCTCATCAATTAAAGTCCTCGACTATACATAGTATGAGCAGTGTTAGACCTGTGGTTACTTTGCTTTGTGCAATTGATTTCACAGTCACTGCCCCTCAAAACATTAACCAGGAAACCATCGTGAGTTTCCTCAATTTATGGTTTGACTGCCTAGAGGAAGACCAAAAATAAACGATGGATGGACTGTGTTATGGTAAGAAAGGTAAGTAAAGTAAAATTTATTTGTTTAAACATAGTGTACATGATATAATGTACATTATATGCAAGATAATAATGAGATACAGAAAAGTTCTAACATGTTCAGCCGCATATCGTAGCGTACACAACATACAAAGGAGATGCTGTTGGGTGAGATGAAGAGTAATAGAGAAGTATGGAAGAAGAAGACATGCCAAAATAAATAATTGATGTTGATGATGACTACGGTTAGTATTGTACATGATTTCTTTACAATGAGAGTCCAGAATAAACTGGAAAAGCATAGCTTGGTACTGGTAGTGGTCCTATAAACTCCAGAATAGGTACGATTGATGAATGTACGGAAGAAGACAATGGCATATTCATTGTTTCCGTTTTACTACCAAAATAGACATGAAATTTGTCTACATGGTGTGTGACACGAGTTAGGTCATATTTGGGATGTAGTGTTTGTTTTCGATGACCTTGCTGTTTCATCATCTTCTGCTCTTGTTACTTGGGGTGTCGGGGTAACGCGTTATTTTTGTCTTTCATTCTCCCCTGTACTGTATTTTGGGGTAATGTGTTTGGGGTCACTGTAATCTGGGGCCGGCGTAACACGTTTTTGTTCTTTGATTCTCCCCTGTCTGCCATCACGCTTTCATTTACATGTTTTTCTGTCATAATTATTATTCCTCACGCGATCCGTCTATTTTATTTTCATTTTAAATTTTATAAGCTAATCTTTAGGCTAATTCCAGTAAATTCAACCATCTGTGATTTTGGTATAACAGGGACAAAATGTTGAAAGATCAGCAATAGTTTTTTTATATTTTCTTTTGCTTTTCACTTTTATTGCTCTATCTTTGGTGCCTATTTAAGGGTATGATGTTGATGTTCAATTCTTTTTAATCCCGGCTAGCGAATTTGTATTTAATTTTAGTTATTGCGATTCACATGTTATACCTAACAGGTTGGTGTTTACTGTTTCTCTTTAATAGTCACGTACTGTGTGTCTGACACAGCAGACACAGCCGGCAAATAGTTGCCAAAACACCGATAGATGGCGCTGTGCATTGACGTCACGTTTCTGAATCGCGGTGTTAAGATTCTCCGCGACTGAATGACGCCCCTCGGTTTCTTTAATGCAGTTATCGCTTCTCGGCCTTTTGGCTAAGATCAAAGTGTAGTATCTGTTCTTTTCAGCTTAATATCTGAAAGTTCCCTCACTGAGGGACCAGTATATTAATCTGATTTTTGTAAGCTGACGGGATGTTCGGGGCTCGCTCCACTCCCGTCGCGGGTCGGCCCGGCATTGCAGTGCCGCCGGGATTGGCCCACATAATACCTTGAAACCAATCTCGAGGCAAGGATGTCAACCAACTCGAGCTGTCTTCAGTCTTGCCCGGCTGGCTTGACTTAGACATCTTGATTCAGATTTCCGGAATCGAGAATTCAATTCAATAGACTTGGAAAAAATCTCGATTCCGGGGGTTGTGCTTGTGTTTAATTAAAGCCCCGTGCAGAATCTGACATTTATCGACGAATCCTTATCTTCCTGTGAAACGTGCTGCTTCAACCCCTAATAATACCGGCCAGTAATAGGGCTACTTGGGGTCAACGCAAGAGGTTTTTTCTTCCGTTCCCCTCAGTTACTGCACATAAGGTTACTGTTACTTGATTTGGTGAAACTCTTTTTTTTTCTTCCATTCTCCCCTGTCAGTTGCCATGCTATCATTTACCTGTTTATCAATCATATCATTCTTCTTACAATTCATCCAGTAAAAATAACCAAACGCCTTGCCTTCGCAGCTCTTAGTGAGATGACAAATTACTACGATATTGAACATTGCATAGCAAAATCATCCTATAATGCTCATCCTACTACTACTGGAAAACGGAGCTTTGATCTGTGACAGGGATTCGAGGTGGGAATAATCCAGACTGGCTCAGTTGGTGGATGTTACAATATTCTTGAATGTTTGGTTCTAAATCAGACACTTCGTGTTTTCCCATGGCGTTTTTTTTAACCTAACCATCTGTGATTTTGCCATATTATCTCGGATAAAGTCTTGGAAAGATCAGCTACAAGCTTTGGCTTTTCACTTTTGTTGCTCTATCTTCGGTTTCTGTTTATGGGTGGGTATGTTCAATTCTTTCTTATCTCAACAAGTGAATTAGTATTTTGTTATTGCGATTCACATTTACAGATTGGTGTGTTACTGTTTCTCTTGAATAGACATGTATTGTATTCAATTAAATTTAAATTCTTTATTGACATAATAGGTTACATAGCTTTGCTTGTATATTTAACATATCTGCAGCCGCGGCCAGTAAATATTTCCCAAAACGCCGCAGTGCATTGACGTCACGTTTCTGAATCGCGGTGTTAAGATTCTCCGCGATCGAATGACCCCCCTCGGTTTCTGTAATGCAGTTATCGCTTCTCGGCCTTTTGGCTAAGATCAAAGTGTAGTATCTGTTCTTTTCAGCTTAATATCTGAAAGTTCCCTCACTGAGGGACCAGTATATTAATCTGATTTTTGTAAGCTGACGGGATGTTCGGGGCTCGCTCCACTCCCGTCGCGGGTCGGCCCGGCATTGCAGTGCCGCCGGGATCGGCTCACATAAAACCTTGAAACTGGGGAACAGCCAACGACAACTGTAGCCGTCGACAGGTGGCGACGGCTGCAGTTTAACTGCCGTTGGAAACGTGCCGCTCGTCTGTAAGAACCCATAGTGAAGTCTCGACTCGGGGGTTTAGGGCTATCTTAGTGGTCGATTATTTTTTCAGAAAGTTTTTAATTTTAGTTTTCCTTTTTAGTTGTAGACCACACAAATTTATGTCATGAATTAATTTTTACATTGTATTGTAACTTGAAGTTATTATAAGGTCACCATGTCATCAAAATAACCCAAGAAGAAAAAAAAGTATTAAACGAAAAAAAAACATTTCTATGGGATCAATCGGGAAAATCGGATACAGTTATTTATGATACTAGTGCGGCAAGTTGGTTTTTACAAACGAGTAGACTAATGTAAGCCCGCTTACCATGGTCACGAGTTTGTAAATACCAACTTCTGCACGTGGGTCATACAATGTTTTTCAACACATTTGCGAGAAAACAGTACAATACACAACAGTACATATAATTAACAGTAAATATAATTTCAGTTGTCAGGTTTTTTAGTTCCTTGTTGTTTAGCACACAAATTCTTCTCATAACCTTTCCTTTTGTTTTCGTCGTAGTCGGGTAAAAAAAACTACCTATAGCTAAACGATTGAGACAAAGTATCCTCAGATATTAAAAACAGGGTATATGCAAGTTTTTTTTTATTACTCTAAACAAAGCGTATTAACATCAGAAATAGCAAAGTGAAATTATTTTTATAATATCAATAAAAAATACTAAGTTAAAAGCATTTGAAACTGCTGATTAGACAGAGAGATCCGATACAGCGAACGACGTCATTCGCTGCATCGACGTACAAAATCCATACTAAATTCCGTTTATCTAGAAAGAGATAGAAACAACAGTTAAAAATGGTTATAACTTTTGTGTTGTTTGGCCGATTTATGTCTTGTTTTCGCTTTTTGTCATTATTTTTATAGTACTTTAACATTCCGTACAGAGTATATATAAAGTAGCAAGCCATACCTTCTTGTAGGGCAGTGACATTGACATTTTGATATATAAGGCTATATATCTCTCAAATGTCTTAGCATGATCCTCCGTTACTCCTAAAATACTGCAGCATTAATTTTGAAATAAATATATGGTAAAGTTGAGGTCCTAAAAGAAGTCCAATGTGTGACGAAAACACGATTCCATAAACTTTGATAGATAAAAATTCCAAAGTTACCTCCAAATCGAACAATAAACCGCTGGTACTCAAAAAGTACTTGAAATGGAGTGGGCAACTGGTGGAACTAATGGCGCTAGCAGCGCATGAACCAAACATCATCATTGGTTGAAAATCTGTCAATGTCATTTTAAATTTCAAAATAGATTGACCTCATTGGTTAGATTGGGTCTAAGCTATGGACGCGCCATCTACAATCAGCTTTGACCAGCCTTCCCCATTAGATCATGAAGCTTTGCATACTAACTGAACTAACTATAAAGCAGGTCTTATGTGTTTTATTTTGTTAGTCCAATCAATAGATTTTTTGTAAATCGCAAAAAACCACTCATTTCGCACTATTCGGCCGCAGTGACTGACGTAACAACCGCTTTGTAGTGCAAGCTGATTAGAACTTTATTTTAGCAGAATTTCAAACGAAGTTTGAACCACCACAAATAGAGTTGCTAATTTTAGGGTTAGAAGGGCCTTAAGTATCTAGATACTACGTAGATACAACTCCATCTTCCAATCATTGTGCAATATTTGTGTGGGAAACGCGTTTAATATAACTTTGTATTGACACATGTGTGGCATTATGACGTATAGAAGTAGGTACCTTTTATTGATAAAGCCATCAGTGTATTTTTCCCTTGTTATTAAAATTATTTTAATATAACATCACGCTTGTAATCTCCCAAGGATTAGATAGACGTGTACCGAAAACACGCCTGTTGACAGAAACCGGGTACAAGAGGGCCTCGTTTATTGTGAGAGAGTTCCACGCGGTTCCAGTACTGGTTGGTGATGTCACATTTCTTAGAATTTTGATTCAAAGTTTATCCTACCTGTATTTATTACACATTCAATATTTATATTTGTTTATTATTACTATTTTGTATTATAAATTTATATTCGTATAACAAACCGTGGCATCACTTTGGGCCAATCAGAATATCAACGCTGTGACTTTTTTTTAAATGTCACAGCACCTTGCTGCGATATGAGCTTTTTGACCTTTCACAGGACCAATTTGATTGTTTTTTTTATTTTTCCTTGAAATATCCACATTCGTTTTAGTGGTGGACAGCATGAAATAAAAAAAAAATGATTTTTGTTTTCATTATACTTATCGAAAATATTATTGATTCTACACACTCTCTGAAAATTTGGCCAGTCATTGAAAACTAACCCTGTATATCATCACACCTGTAATCCCAAAGGACAAGGCTGAGGTGTACCTAATAGCACACCCACATTTCGCTAGCTATGTTAAAGTCCCTTGGAATAGGGAGCGAGCCTATTGCCATCAACCTGAGAAATTCCTGACGGTAAAACCCAATTACATTTTGCCCGACCCGTGTAGCAGCAGCCGTCTCAGCAGTAGTTTTAAGGACAGTATAACGATAAAATCATTTGAACAAAGTAACTATGTGCTTGCCTTGATTCGAACCTGCGTCTCATATGTCGCAGCTGTTTTTACGTAGGGACTTTAGAAGCAAAAAGGATGACTTTAAGAAGAAAGCATAAAAAAACAATAATACACATTCATTCAATAACTGTTTAATAATAACAAGTCTTTATCTTACAATATAATTAAGTATTATTTTACAATTGTTATCATTATCACATATTTACAATTTATTAGATATTAAGTTTTGCGCTTTCATAACGCACCATCACGACGGTTTTCCGTTAGGGAGCCGGTCAGAGTTATATTATTACCTAAAGTGACTAACGCCATTTAGTGAGGGAAGGTATGATTTAAATTATTGTCATTTGTTTTGTTTGGCGGCGACACTGGCGACAGTGCAAGCAGCGCCTCTGTCGGAAGTTTATGGAACTATTAATTAGGTCAAGTTGTGTCACTTATTTAAAACTCCTTGTTTTCATTTAATAAAATGTAAAATAATGATGTCAATAGTTTGATATCAATATCAAAATAGAATAATTTGTTTTCGCACAAAAAAAAGAACAGATTTTTGGAGTTAAAGTAAAAATAAATTCAATAATAAATTATTTATTTAAAACTTTTAAATATTTTGCACCATTTTTTACTATGGTCTCACTACTGCCCATCACAACACTGGTGGCGTTTTTAAGAACTAAAATCCTTTTAGGACTACGTTTACAAGGCAAATCAATAAACATTATTTACATTATTTTAACAATTATAATTGTATTACAGAGAATAATTGTTAATTACTAATAATTATGCAATATCATGGCTCGTTATATAAAATTAAACATTATTCGCAATATTAAATAAAATATAAGCACGTAAAAGAACTAAAAATACAGTCAACTACTACAGTAACCACCCTGTATTTTAGAGAAAAAGGTCATAAAAGATCAGTCAGACTGATAAGGACAAACTGGACCAAATAACACAGACTTAAATACAGTCAGATACTAGATTCATTTATTTTTTATTTTAGATGTTCCGTTTGACCTAAAATCTTAATTAAATGTAGGTAAGTACTTATAGGGTGTAAGAAGATCCAGCCGAAAGGCAGTTGTTCTCCTCGTCATTGCGATTAGTTTTTTGTTCTACAACATACTTGGGAACCTTCTAATGGGGGCTATCGTTTTTGAGCTCACCAGATGGCGCCACTGGCGAGTAAGGACTTGTCAATAATTCTATTTTATACTTTAAAGTACCAATAACGTCATAAAAAGTTTATTTTATTACGTACAACAACATAGTGTAAACTTCAGATACATTTTTACAATATTCTCCCTAAAATTAGCAATCACGAAACATTTAAAAATCATTCTATCTCCAAGTACTAACAAATAAGATCCTAAGTTGCTACTTAAAATCTTCAAGTCATAATTAATCAGGAATGGCTCAGTCTAGAACACAATCGTGAGTATTAGTATAAATACGTAATAAAAAAGCACGCAACGCGCGAACACTGTACGACATCTGACATTTCGGAAGACCTTAGTCTACACGAACGCCTCTAGCGGCGAATTCATGGCGATAGCCCCCATTAAGGAGATATTGGAGGTCAAAGTTCCAATTTTTTCAAAAGTTTTTAAAAACATTTATGTTGGTTCTTTTTTTTAATGTTACAACTTTACTTTAAATACCTCCATGAACCGTTTACTATTGAATGCATCCATCAGCACAATGTTTTGAGTGTATTATTTTGACTTTTACCGTTTTTCAGTAATATTTGTACACAGAGTTACTTAGTTTGGTGTACATAATGGTTGGTTAAGGATCCGTTTACACCTTGTAGAGACTATTGATCCAGTCCATCATAGCTTATTAATTACTGAAATAATTAACTGTATTCTTAAGTTAACGGATAAGGAAACTTCTCAAAGAAATCGTAACATTAATGGAATGAGTGCAGTTTCATGTATAAGATTTTTCTTCAATTAAATGCTTTTCTGATCTCGCCATTAGGTACCAGAGGCACTATCATCATTATTGATCATTAGAGTGGTTTCGATACATTCTTGCAATGACGTAATTTTCGTCGTCAACTGGTTTGATTTTCCATTGAAATATTTTATAACGTCATGGAAATGATGTTATGTCAAGGTTGCCCTTTTGTTATATTCAAATCAACGAATTAAATCATTCGACCTTATACATCCAACATGAAACGTAAGATACGATTTTCAGTATGAGTGAGAGAGACGGCACTATTAAAATGTCATTTTTAATAGCATCGAAACAGAAACGGGAATATTTTTTTGGCAAGGTATGTGGAATCTAATGAAATAAACTTTGATTAAAATTGTTTATAACTTCATGAATCATGACATACCTACTACAAAAACAGATAATCAATTAATGTTGTAGGGTCAACGTTTGTTTACAAAATATTATATTTATTTAAATAATTTTCCAGATAAAACGTTTTAGATAACATTGAAAAATTGGTTTTTTTATAAATTGACATTTTAAATGCCCTTCAAATATTTAGTTTAAGAATACGGAAGACATAATTATTATAATAATTCATACTATTTTTAATAGCTGTGAATAAGTTATTTGGAACAACATTATATTAATTTTATTAATAAAAATACACAATCTATTGACTCAAACAAACATGCAAAACCACATCCTAAAAAGTATCTTAACATCTTGAGACGCTAAAACGACTTAGGCCTATTTCACTACCGCTAAGCGATACCTAAATCAATGCCTAAATGTAACGGCACTGGGGGCTATCTGTGCGGCAATGTTCAATTATCAACTCACAGCGGTAAAAATCTAACAGAGTAGTTTATTAAGGCATTACTTTGAGCTGTGTTCATGAAAACAGGTGTAACAAAATGAATTCAGCCCCTAGTCAATACGTAGATCGAGATAAGCACAGCTGAGACCTTTCTTGTAGAATATAAATTAAATGGCTTTAAAGCAAAGTTTAGCATGCTTAAACATTTTAACCTGCTAACCAAAATATAATGGGGTTTTTGACTCAAAGCTTAGCCGTGAGAGGGCCCTGAACGTCGCTGTCACTTGACGGCCATTTTGAATAAAAAGCGACCAATCAGCAAAAAGACAACACCTAGCGCCATCTTTTGACTAATTTTTAGGAACTCAATGACAGCTGAATTAAAGTAAGCACTTAGCGCCATCTACGTGGAACTATTTCGTCGGATTTTCTTTCATAACGCAGAAACTTTCCGACATTAGGTCTAATCTCGCTTGACAATCAGTATACACAGATCACGTAAAAGCAGTTATTTCACCATAGACAGCGACAATTTGAATGTACCTAAACGAAAATAAATACCACTGTGACTTAGACCGCCTTGTCAGTGGTAGCAATGACAACCTTATTTTTATGGGAACAAGGATTATCGTGTCTTTGACAGTGATGCGAATTCAAAGGCAACTGTGAAAGGAAGGCCTATATCCCATTTAAGACATTTGTAGAAACAGCACGCAACAAATGTACGACACAACAGACATTAAATACACTCAGTGTACCCAAATGTCATAATCTCATACAGTAAAATACACAAATTAAATTAAAACATTAAATACACAATTATAATAAGTATAAATAACTTGACGAAATAATCACAATATTAAATTAAAAAAATATTTCCCAAAGACTGTCTGTCTGTGTATTTGGGTTCACATCAAACGACTGGATATAAAGAGTCATGGACAAAACAGGCGTAAGTCCAACAGAATTGAAATATATCTCAAATCATTGCTCATAATCAGTACTCCAATTTATACTATTACAACAAGTACCAAAGCCGCCGGAGACCAGAGGTAAAGCCAATTGAAAATATTGGAATTTGCTTTATTTTGACGAAGATTTGACTACAACAATCATTAGTTTTCAAAGCAGAATGTGTTGAAAACATTGTGTTATAGCAGTATTTAATCCAAGGTAGACCAACGAAGTACTACAATCGACTAAGAACAGTTAGACCTGTGTAACGGAACACCCTTGCTAAACTGGGTTTATTATTGGTTTGTTGCATATCAAGTCAAAAATCTTTGGCAAAATAGAAATACCTACATAAAAAGGCTTTTTTTTTCAGATGCATCTATTTCTGTTCTCCAGCGCATTAGGTACTTGTTGTTTTAGATTTAGAATGAAGTGAAGTCCTAGCTACAAACTACTATTGTATTTCATTTCTATAGGTCTTACGCCCAGATATCATAGAAAATTGCCCATGGTTCTTTTACCTTCTCAAAGAGCGTTATACGAGGATGATCACAAGGGTAGATTGTAGACATGATAGCCTCAGCTTTCACAACAATATTCGCAGATATTTGGTGTTTCTAAAGATTATTTACAACGGAATGTAAAACCAAGTCAATTTCACTGGTTTTAACTGCTAGTAATATTATTGATGATGCAATTTTATCAAACCCAGTTAAGTTGTTATAGATCACAATGTAAATGCTTAACAAATCTACGAAAATCCAGGTATTGTGGCAACTTCTGAGAGGTCTTTGTCCAGGTAGGACTACGACAGATTAAAACTAAACCCTACATCAACAACTTAAGGTACAGACTCGATCCTGCTGTCTTCCTTCTTGACCTTACCTGAGAGTTTTGAGTATATTTCATCGATGGTTTTCTGTCTGGTCTCAGGGAAATAGATGACGGTGTAGAAGCACGCAATGAAGCAAACGATGGCGAAGAAGAGGAAGGTCCAATGGATGCCGATGAGCTCACAAAGGATAGTGAACCATTTAGTCTGGACAAAGTTGCTCATTTTCGCGCAGACGTTCGCGAAGGCTGAAACGGTTCCACGGAGCTGGAAAATGAGAAGGTTGTATTAGTTCTCGCGACTGGCACGCGTGTAGATCTTTGACAGTCGTTACAGGTGGTCAGTGGCCCAAAAAGTCTGACACCTAGTCTACCAAGGGGTACCGTATTTCCCAGTACTAATTGGGTTGTGGAGGTCAGATAGGCAGTCGCTCCATGTAAAATACTGGTATTCAGCTGCATCCGGTTAGACTGGAAGCCGACCCCAACATAGTTGGGAAAAGACTAGGCAGATGATGAAGTGGAGACCTGGCAGTGACGATGAACTGGCGTGCATGTGCGCCCAGATGTGTGTGTATGAACGTGAACGACGCAAAACGAGTATTTTAGTATTGTTGCAGGTGTCGTTCAGTAGTTTTTACCTACCCCACTGGCAAGAGGTGTGAGTTTATGAATGTATGTAGGTATGTTTAGTTTTGAAGCTTCTTCAGAAAGAGATTTTTTTTTGGCGTCGACGTTAATCAGCTATGCTATTTCAACCCAGGTTGAATGTGGTAAGAAGTACCCTCTAGACTACAGTGATATGGTTGGTACATGGTTAACTGGTGTGCTTTATCTAACAGTTAAAGGACGGTTGCTATCTCTGTTTGACATTTAGCTTAAGTACGGACCGTTAGAAATGAAACGTCACAGAAAAGCTTTCTTTGTTTTTTCTATGAATCAAGTGATACGTAGGACATTTCAAGCTAAGTTTGTTTATAGAAACACCGATAGCTACAAGACGTAAGCATATTAACTAACAGTGTTACGTAAGTAAGTTATAGAAAACGGCTTTAAAAGTATCAAGTATTAGTTGTAACAGTGACTGGACGTTAATTTTAATGTTAAATTTTAACTGTTAATGACAACGAAGCTTAATCTTAGCAAGTAAACGTATACGGGGTGAATTTTTCACGTGGGCTTGTATCTGGGCTGTTGTCTCGAGTCCAATTTTGATCAAAACTAAAACGGCATTATTCGATTTTTGAAAAACCAATACAGACAGGAGTCGAACCCGTTCATTTTGGAAAAAAGAACAGATACTTCTATTAAAACACTATTGAATAGTTTTCCTATTAAGGATCAAATTCTGGGAAATAATGACATACGGCAAACTAAACCACTCTTGTTATTTTTCTACTGTAGATTATTGTATAACGGGCTGGTGTCCACAACTCCACGTCAAAGCGCGTATTTTGCGTAAGGGCTATAATACACCACGCGGGCCCAGTGCGGATTGGTAGATTTCACATGTATGTCTTCGAATTTTTGGTTCTAGGACATGCCGGTTTCCTCACGATGTTTTCCTTCACCGTTTTGAGAGCAGTGGTGATGAAATAAATTACACAAAGTAATGCGCCTGTGAGGGTTCAACCTCACGACTTACTGTTCGTAAGTCGGGGCCGCCACCACTGGGCCACCGCTGCTCTGTACTGTAGATTATATCAGAGCAATAACACGTTGTAGACAGATTCTTAAATTTTACGACTAGATTGAAAAGGATAAAAAACCTAACTTAGTTAAATTTTAACTAACCTGGAAGGTAAAGAGATCCGTGATAATAATATAGGAGATAGGCTGGAACCCTGCAGCATCAGCGAAGATGCACAGACACATTGCCAGGACCGGCAGCCAGCCGGGCAGCCAGATGCCTGACGAGGTCATGTAAAACCACGCAGAGAGGATCACCATACCCACGCCGACCGCGAATGATGTTGTTACAAGGAGAAGCTGGAAGAAACAGAAATAGTAGTTTATATCTTTAATAAATTAAATAAATAAATATTGCTGGAAATTTACACACAGCGCCATCTAGTGCCACACTAAGCAACGCGGCTTGTGTCGTGGACACCAGATAGTTGATATACTACATAGTAGTATAAATCTTTAATCGAGAATAGTTTTAATTTACATCATAACAACGTCATAACGCCTGTAATACCCGAAGTGTTACCCCCTATACAATATAACCCACCCCCCACCCATAACAATAGGTGTACTATTAGGTACACCTATTGTTATGTTCCATCTAATAGGGGGGAGCCTATTACCATCAACTGGGCACATATCCAGACTCCTGCTGGCTGTTACTGAAAAAACCCTAAAGGAAAAACCCTAGAACACTTTGCCCGACTTGGGAATCGAACCCAGGACCTCATGCTCAGCAGTTGCGCTTGCAATCACTAAACCAATGAGGTAGTCCAAAATATCTAACATGCGGAAATTCAACCCAGTTGCCGCTCATCCTGCCCGCATAGCATGACCACCGTAGAAACGGGTTTCTTCGAAGAAAGAATCGACAAATCTTTTGTTCTTCTGTAATTTTGTCGATTCACTGACACATGAACATTAGGTTTGTCGATTCTTTCTTCGAAGAAACCCGTTGTAACGAAGGGTAATATCGTACTCTTTCCAAGTAGGAGATCACTCCCTGCTGTGCTTTTAACCACCCGTATGAGTATTCCTTGCGCAGTTTCTCCACTGGGATTATATCGGAATTTTGGCCAACTTTCTCTATTTCTCTCTGTCACTTTCGCTCATTTAGCAAAATGCGATCGTTTTCTTTTTTTTGAAGACGTCAGTTGACCATTTGGTGCAGTGGCTGAGAGAGTCGCGGGTTCAATTCCCGCACGGAACAAATATTTGTATGGCCTACAGGTATTTCGGGGTCTGGCTGTTTGTTTTTGTGAGTGTAGATGTGCACCCACAATACAGGAGAAATTCCTAGTGTGAGGCAAGCTTATTTAAAAAAATCAGTCCTGAAGGGCTATTATACGTATCTCTCTTGACAAGTCGAAATGATAGTAACTGGGCTCAGTGTCCATCAATTAACTGTCAAAAGTTTCGTATTATGTATGACCAGTCGCGATCAAATGTGACGTCATTGGTTGTCATCGTGGCTGATAGTCACCGCAACTCGTTTTGACAGACACTTTCGTATCGATACTTATATTATTTCGATTATGTAAGCATATTAGACAACAAATTGATGACAACTGAATTTGAAGTGACTTTCGTGAAAGATGTTACACCGTACCCGGGCTGTTAGTCACCGTAAAATGATATCCACTCAGTGCGATACGTAATGCCGATATTATGACATTCTCTGTTGTCATCAAAGTTCGGTGTACAACCGAAGCTTGTTAGTCACTGGATATCAGAAAGATACGTAATAGGCCTACAGGCCTGAGTTGAAGCCGACTTTTGACTAGCCTTTTCCCAACATAGTCGGGAAAAGACTAGTCAAAAAATGGTGAGTTCCATACCTTTCTGCCAGTCTTCTCAACAAAGCAAGTAGCGACAATTGAACCCAGTAGCTGCACAACTCCAATCAGCATGACTTGCTTGTTGGGACTGAGCTTCAGACTGATGGAATCCGCAGCTCGCTCGAACACGAACCCGGCGTAGATCAGCACGATCAGGTAGCCGTCGAACTGCTGCGTTATCTTGATTATGAGCGTTATGATGAAGGCTTTAAAGGTTGGTTTGTCTTGCACTGTGGAGGAAATAGAAGAGATTATATTCGAGTATTATAATGTAGGAACTAAATTTTGTCATTTGTAGGTGTTTGACGGTCGTTACAGGTAGTCAGTGGCCCGAAGGGCTGATAACCAGTCTTAATAAAGAGTTTCGTATTACCCAGTACTAGCTGGGTTGTGGAGGTCAGATAGGCAGTTTCTCCTTGTAAAAATTGGCATTCAGTTGCATCCGGTTAAACTGAAGCTGACTCCAACATAGTTGGGAAAAGGCTAGGCAGATGACGATGAATGTAGGACCTAAATATCACGTGTGTTGAGATCGTGGATTCAAAATTAATTTAGATAAATATCTGCCTTTTCATTGGTTTCATGAGAGGCTTCTCGATTCTTAGGATCAAGGTTAGCAAAAAAAACAGCTGTTCCATACATTTTAACAAGTTTATGCAAACATAATTATAGCGAACAGCAGATTTTTTTTTCGCGAAAGATTTTGTGTATAAATAGATACACCTTACATGTAATAGATGGCGTTGTAGTGCCACTACAGTATAGTAATAGTAAGTACTTACGAATAATCTTCCAAACGGACTGTGGATCAGCTTGCGTCTGCTTATCAACCCTCACGATGCTCTCTATATCTTGTTCAACGCCGCGATCCAGCACAGTGACTCCTCGGAGCCATGCGAGCACTGTCTTGGCTTCCTGTAACGTGAACATTTGCAGTGTTCGTTTATTGTATTGTTCGGTAAGAAGTCCGATAAAGGCTGCCTTGATGCTAATGATGTGCGAAACCTAAGCTACGAGGCTGTTTCTTTTTCTTCCAGAGCTTGAGAGCAAAGTATGCACAGGGTGTAAACAGATCCTTAACAAACCCGTCAATCAAGTATTCTCTACATCAAACTAAGTAACTCTGCGCAAAAATGTTTGCTGGGAAACGACTTGTTTTTGGGGTGAAAAATCACTTTTTACGGTAAAACTCAATGTAATGCATTCAACACATTGTGCTGATGGATTCATTGAGTAGTAAACGGGTCGTGGAGGTATTTAAAGTAAAGTCATAACATTAAAAACTTGTACTTAAAAAAAAACTTGTGATTTAGTACTTTGACCCCCAATATCTCCGTAACCAGAAGGTTCCCAGGTATGGTCTAGAACAAAAAAAATACCGCAGTGACAAAGTAAAGTTAAGTGACCTTAAAAACTAGTATTTGAAAAAACCTTCTGAAAAAGTTGAAACTTTTACCCCCAATATCTCCGTAACCAGAAGGTTCCCAGGTATGGTCTAGAACAAAAAAATTACCGCGATGACGAGGAGAATAAGTGCCTTTCGGCTTCGTTAAGGGTCCATTTACACCCTTTAGTACGAAGAGTGGGTAAGTAGGGGGGGCGGGTAAGTAGGGGGGGCGGGTATAGGTATGTACGTGGTTAATTACTGTTACTGTCGCATCGGTGTGCGTCGGACACTGAAATATACTTTAGTATACAGGGTACTAAAGTATTTTTCAGTGTAAAATATTATAATTTGTGCGCTGTTTCCAAATATTTTATACCTATCTAATTCTTTGTATTCTACAGAATAAAATACAAACAGAGGTTGATCAGCTGTTTCGCGAGTCACGTGCACAATAAAAACTGGCGCGAGAAAGCTGGCATCTCATTCATAAATAAATAAATAATGAGGTCTCCCGCTCAAAGCATTTATAATGCAAAATTGCACAAAATAGTCATGAGATCAGTCAGTTACTTATACGAAGGATTTTTATGTCTGGCGTTTAGTAAGTGAATCTTTTTTCCCGGCAAAAACGAAGCGGATTTCGTGCTTGGAGAGTAGATCTCCAGAATAGGCGAGACGACAAAAAAAAACTAATTAGTCCGTCAGTTAGATTATCAAAAAATATTAGACCCGTGTTTTTTCTTTTGTTACGTAAACCAAAATTGACGAAGATATGACGCATTTAAAATTCTCAATACGTCACGCCTAGGTATAATTTTTAGCTAGTTCTAACGTCACGAGCCCCCACTCCCGAGTTTTGATGCTTTGTCAATTTTCATTGATTCACAAAAACAAAAAATACGTGTCCATTAATTTCCAGTACTCTAACTGATGGACTAAATAAACTGTCGTCATGCCTATTTAACTACGTGTTTGACGCACGTTCAGTAGCGACGATCAGTTCCTGTAGTGAACAAACAACAGGATACGCAGGAAATTTTCTTTTCTTCGGTCCTTTTTGTTGGTCGTGACCAAACAACCGGTCGTGAATCATCTTCGATCAACAATTAGTTGCTAATTGTTGATCGAAGGTGATCATTGACAGATCCTGAGATTTTTATTCAAAAGCTCGCATTTTTTTCGGTCTGGTTTTGTTTAACTACTACTGGCCCGCATTAAAAAAGGTTTTGTTATAAAAATGACGCAGCTTACAATTCGGCAGGATTACAATTCGGCTGAAAAAAAAAGTACGCCGCATTGAATGAGCACTTCGCGTTCGTTAAAGCGGCGTAAACGTGCCGCCTAAATACAAACGGGCGCATCGTCGATACGCTGCATTTAAAGCGAGCGAAGTGAGCTCGGTACTAAGGGTATACCAGACGTTAGGTTTGGTTAGGTTTCTTTAAACCCTGCAGACAGAAATAGAATTTTCAATATTTTATTCGGTCGTTTCTTCTTGCTGACAATGCAGCTACACGTTGGACGCCGCTTTGTCAAACGTATCGCCACCACAATCCAGCTAAACGTGAGGACGCCGCGTTATATAACGGCGATGTTTTTCAATCCGGCGCGCCATTTTGGCTATGACACCCATACCACGACAACCGATTACTACACAACTTAGTTGATTCATGTAACAAATCATTTTGTAAACTGCGTCGACAATATTATCGATATTAGGTAGTATTGTTGGAATAATAGTCTTTCCATAGTATATTATTAACATAAGAACAAACAATAACACTATAATTGTTACGGAACTGAATTAATGAGAATTTATACGACAATAAAATCTATAATATTGATCGCAGTTTCCGATTTATCTAGGAAGACATTGATGCAAAGTGTTTTTTTATTAGTTATTGCAATGTTATATTATAGTGGAAATTGATATTTTACTTTGACCTTGATAAAATGCTGTTTAGCTAGTAAACAGATATTTAAAAAATCCAGCTATTCTTCTTTTTGCATGTCATTGTAGTCTGTTTACATTTTTATTTGTGTTAAAAAGATCACATAACGGTGCCTTTCATTAATGAAATGAACCGTTATGTGATCTTTTATATCGAATTAAATTAAAAAAGATAATTTTTATTTTTTTTAAGTATTAGTAACGGTATGATTGTCCTCCATAATTATTTCTTGGTCTACTTTTGTTGGTCAGTATCAGGATAGGTGTATTGCAAGATAGCGGCTTTAGAGTTTAATTTTAACTGAATCAATTCAAATCAAAATTCGTAAATAAAGGGTGTAAAAAGACCATACCTGGTAATCTTATATTTACGGAGATATGGTCAAAGTTCCAACTTTTTTACATGTTTTTAATGTAAGATTTTTTCTTTGAACACCTCCACGACCCGCTTACTATTCAATCCACCCTAATAGCACAATATTTTGAGTTCGTTACATTGAGTTCTACCGTAAAAGGAGATTAATGACCCCAAAAAAAAAAACGTTTCCCAGCGATAATTTTTGCGTAAAGTTACTTAGTTTGATGTACAGAATGCTTGGCTGACGGCTTCGTGAAGGGTCTGTTGACACCCTGTATAGACTTTTTCAATGAAATAGCCTTTCCACATACGAGTAGGTACATAGCCTTTTTTCCCATGGGCAGACTGACACTACAGAAAAAACGATTCTTACATACTTACGCGCACGCAGATTGCATGTACTACGCCACCTGACCTTTCAGGAGAAAATCCCCTTAAGGAACGTACCCATACTCCGTCACCCACTTTTTTCAATTTTATATGCCCCTCCCCCCCTCGGTGACCACCCGTAGTATATGACAAGATGAGAGATGAGAGAGAAGAGAGACCCCCCGTTCACCTCTAGTTTTAAATATTTTTTTTGTCGACAGAAAGTTATAAAAAAATCATTTGGCTCTTAATAGGCTTGTGTCCTGAAAAAATCTAATTAGTCCGTCAGTTAGATTATCAAAAAATACTTGAAACGTATTTTTTCTTTTGTTACATAAACCAAAATTGACGAAGATACGACGCTTTTAAAATTCTCAATACGTCACGCCGTGCTATAATGTTTAGTGCGTTGTGACGTCACGAGTTTTGATGCGTTTTATCTTTGTCAATATTCATTGATTTACAAAAACCAAAAATATGTGTCCATTATTTTCCAATACTCTAACAGACGGACTAAATAGATTTGCAATTTATTGATGGTGGAAACTAGCCTATTGTTTATATTAATACAGCGCTTTCCGTGTGACGCCAAGAGTGCGTACATAGTCCCAATTTTGGCAATGGTCGTTTGAGTGGATATTTGATTATAGTTAATTAAAGTTCGCGAGTACATTCGGAAGAAGCTGGCAGCTTCGTCACAACGGTAATGTTTCCCCTCATTGTTTGTCTTTTTATTTTAGTATATCCGTGTTAATGTCTATTTACATTTAAGTATTTTAATATATATATATATTTTTTTTTTTTTTAAAAAGGTTTTTATTTCTTAAACTTATGACTTAACAATCACATGATAGGAAGTACCTTTTGAGCAAAAAATTACTTGTATTAGGATATATATTTATTATTTTTTTTTTTTTTTTTTTTTTTTTTTTTTTTATTTTTATAATACTATACATATATATCAAACACTATAAAGTGTTTGATATATATGTATAGATATATATATCTATATTTATTTATATATTTAAATTTAGTGTATCGTAGTATTAAATAAAATTATTCTCTCATTTTCAGAAGTGACACCTGCCACTGCTTGTCTCTGCATCACCAAAAGGATGACTGGTAGAAAATGCCTATGGCATTAAGTCCGCTTCTGTACTTTGTGCTTAATGTGTTAAATAAATAAATATAGTAAAAAGGGCACGAGATTTCCCTAGAGCAGTGTTTTTCAACCATTTTCATGACACGACCCCAATAGTATGAAAAAATATTTGGCGACCCCCGACCCCTGGCCCTTCGCTTTTTTGTTTCATTTATTTTATTATGCATTTGCATAAATATGATTGGGATAAATGTATGTATTTAACACTTTAAAAAAAAAATTGGAATTCTATTTAATTCTCAATGTGGCAAAAACGGTGGGAGAAATTAGGACAAACAAGCTAAACCTCAATAAGAAGGATGAGTACTTATAGGTTTTTATTTCGTTAATTTGTATTCAGAACATACAAATGTTTGTACCTATCCTTTAGTTAACATTTTTTATTAAATTTATTTTTTCTAGCCTTTATTGTTTTGTTTATTGAGATAGTTTTCGCGACCTCTTGCGATCCCCCTATAGAGGCTTCGCGACCCCCCAAAGGGTTGCGAACTTGCGACCTACATATTGAAAAACACTGCCCTAGAGGATATGGCCCTTGTGACCAAGCGTGGTATTTTGAAAACCCCCCTCAGAACGGGTCACGTAGTATGGGTAAGTTCCCTTAGGATCATAATCAAAATACATGGAGTACTCACATCAACTTTGCCCTGCTTAACCAGGTACTCAGGAGTCTCCGGCATGGCGAGGAAGATGAAGAAGGTCACAGTTGGAACCAGCAGACCAAGCCACAGCATTGTGTTCACGCTCAGCATGTCTGCGCAGACGTAGCTCATCAGGTAGCCGATGTTTCTGGAAGTGAAACAAATAAAAGTGGTAGTGATAAAAAAAAGTATTTAAATAGTATATCAACTATGTGGTGTCCACGACACAAGCCTCGTTGCTTAGTGTGGCACTAGATGGCGGTGTTTGTAATGTCCAGCTATGTTTATTTTATTTAAATTAAATAATAACTTAATGATAACAGCCGCTCGGGTCGATCTTTAGGTTAAGCCGTGCTTGCCTAGGTTGGTCTGTGGATGGATGACCACCCATTACATACCGAGTTTCCTCCGTGCCTCGGAGAGCACGTTAAGCAGTTGGTGCCGGCTGTCATTTACAGGTTAATAGTGGCCTAAAAAGTCTGACAACTAGTCTTACCAAGGGGTATCTTTTTTTTTTTATTACCCAGTAGGTACTAACTGGGTTCTGGAGGTCAGATAGGCAGTCGCTCCATGTAAAATACTAGTATTCAGCTGCATCCAGTTAGACTGGAAGCCGACCCTAACATAAGTAGTTGGGAAAAGGCTAAGTAGACGATGATTTTTTTTTATTCAGTGGGGAACCGAGTTTTGTATTGTTGGGAGCAGGGTTTCCGGTCAACCGTACCAAGGAACAATAAAAAATTTCCGTAGTCCGGTCAACTGTACCAAGGAAAATATGTTTTTTTTTGTAGTCCAGCCAACAGTACCAAGGAAAAAAAATTTGAACCGCTGTCCGGTCAACTGAACTAGCCAACTGTACCACGGGCAAAGAATCTTATTGTCTTATAAACCAATCGTTGGTACAGACGCTAACACATCGAGTTACTACAATCTGTCAAATTTCTTTAATAGATTTTCAACTTTATCGCTAAAGTATTAGGTTCAAGGTTGATTGGATAATTAGACCGTTTCGGGCAACTTGTTGTGATGGGGCGTCTGTACCTGAGTGACCGAGCTCTGCTGGGTGAAAAAGGATAAAACGAATTTTCCCAGATATGAGACCTAGCTATAGTTGGTGCCAGTTAAGATCGCAATAGCGGTCATAGCCCTTTCCCTAATATCTCTTCCTACGTAACAAAACCAATGCACCATGTATCGTTTTTCATTAGAAAAAATGTTGAAGATCACGATAGATGACGATTCAAGACTTGAACAGGCTCACTTTTGGATTTCATAGTTAAGAACTTTAATAAATGTAGGTGGATCAATGACCTCTTTTGCGATCTTAAGTGGCACCAACTACGTATACGTAGATCAATATTTCGCTCCCGTAAACCCCAATAGATAGATAACAGGTTGGTCAAACCGTTGCGGACCAATGAAGTGTTTTCTAAACCAGCTTCCACTAAAAAACGATAGATGGCGCTGTACATGACTTCGTTTTTACGTGCTGCAGATATTGGTGTCCAAATATTTGGTGCCAGGGCCGGCAGTCTCGACAGAGATAACGACAAAATCGCTAACTTTCAATTGCTAATTACTCACGAAAGAATTCGGTTGCAATAACAATGCTTGCGGGAAATGCAAGTCTCTACATCCAAGATGCGTTTCTCGCAAGCATCGTTACTGCAACTGAATTTATTCGTTAGTAATTAGCAATCAAAAGTTAGCGATTTTGACGTTATCTCGGTCGTGTTTTATAGAAATTATAGCCAAAATGAAAAAAGTAAATTGCAATGCAACAAAAACGTAAATCGAACGAAGATAGACGAACGCACACAAACTAGGAAGGAACACTTTTGAAAGGTAACGAACGCCAGCTCCATATAGCCAAATAAACATTTTTTACATAGAATAAGACATTAGAAGAATTAATCATAACTTAAGTCAGTTTCTTTGAAAATACTGTACTGTACTGTCATAAGCAGAGCACTGCTTATGTAGAATAGCAAGCCTAGTGATGTGACCGCTGGCCGGACTGTCAATTCATAGGTCTCAAGATGGAACCCGAGATTCGCACCTCTAATTTTACGGATTAATGTGCGTATTGTATAATTATCAATTGCTTCGGTGACGGAAAACATCGTGAGGAAAGCAGCACGCCTGAGAGATATTTCTCGACGGCATGTGAACCCAAGTTAGAGGCCCAAAGGCGGCATAAAACTCTTACACCAGGTTAGGCGCTAACCACACGAGAAAGAAAAAAACCGGTCAAGTGCGATTTATTTTTAATGTGAATATACAGCTAAATATTCTGTGAATATTACAAGCGTCTACCTGTTGCCGTTATTATTACCGAGAAACAAACGGCAAAAAAAACCCGTTTGTTGTACGAGTATGAGAGCCCCCCTTAAATATTTATTTTATTCTGTTTTTGTTGTTCTGTTGTTAAAATTTCAACTTTTGTCCTAGCTGTCACGGTTCATGAGATACAGCCTGGTGACAGACAGACAGATGGACAGTGGAGTCTTAGTAATAGGGTCCCGTTTTACCCGTTGGGTACGGAACCCTAAAAAAGACTATAATAACGTTTTCTCGTACCTATAATTTTGTATGAATAAAAATAATATAATAATATAGAAATCTCAAACAAAGTCCCTGCAGTCTAATGATTATTCTAAAAGCGATGCGCAGAGGTCATTACGTAACGGAACAATCTGGTCAAGTCTGTTCGTTGAACTATTACATGCATAATTATGTACTTATTTAACGTATATTTATTAAATCATCACGAAGTATCCCCTATTGATATGGAATCTTGGTTTTATATTCTATGGGGATACTTTTGTACATTAGTATTACATTAACAACCAAAAATCGTTGGCTACTTCTTATATGTAAATATTGTTTGTATTTTTTGGCTTGCGGTGAGAAATAAACAATTTTTATTATTATTATTATTATTACTACATTTGTTTCCGAGTCTTAAGTATTTAAATACAACAAAAAAAAAAAACGATGTAGTATATCAACTATCTGGTGTCCACGACACAAGCCCCGTTGCTTAGGGGCCGCCTCCACGAGCGAGAGAATCGCAGCGATATTTTCGTATACTTAGAAATACTGCTATAGATGCTGAAGTTTTCGCGGTGCAGTAAATGCGTGCGTGACTGATATAAAATTATTAATTAAAAAACCTTTTTAAAAATCAAGCTTTTATAAAAATGCACTTAAAAGAAAAAAATAAGCCTTGCGAGTATAAATAAAAACGAAAAAGAATAGTTTTCATAAAGCTTGTCGCGTGAATAGAAAGGGCAAAAGAAACTATCCGTTACCTAACTAAATTAAAAAGCTTAGCCCATGAAACCCTGATATTTTAACACTTTTTTTTGTAATTTTTTTATTTATTATATCTAAAACACAAATACGAGTTATTTTTTTACAGTTTTTTACTCGCTAAACTTTAGTTTGATGGCGAGATTTTGTAGATATAGGACATGTATCAGAAAGGTATGTATCGTACATGTACGACCATCGAAATGAACTACTTTCTTCGTGGAACCACTATCGTAATCCTACAAAAGTTACAAGCCTACTGAACCCAAATGTATGAGGCAGTTGATTATTTGTTGCAGAATTTTGGCTCCACCGAAAAAGTTGTTCAGTTCCCTTGTTCGCTTCAGGACAGATTTGATGGATGGGCCGTACCACATCCAAGCCTTACCGATAGGTACGGACTACGGTCAACAAAATGAATAAGTAACCATGGTCGTCAGATAAAGTTACAGTTTTTTTAGAAACTATTTCACGTCTTCAGATGAAATTTAATTATATTAACAAATTTGAATATTTCTATCAATTTAACTTTATTTCATTTGAAAACATTCATCGGTTTCTAAGAAAACTTCAACTATATTTCGACCCTGGTTACTTATTTTGTTTATTGACTGTACACGCTGTATAGAAGCGCAATCAGCTTTTGTCTCATTCCACGTAGAAGTCAGGTATTGGCGGCATCTTACGACTTCCGCAACGCAGTAATAGATAACAATTACATCCAAGTTCAGTTTTAAAGTTACTTCCCACTGGCGGCAGTTGTGTCTTTTTTTAGTTTAGTCAATGCACCAATTCAAGTTCACGTGCTGTCCCAAGCCCAACCACTCAGCACACGCTGCTGGCAATTACAATTTTTTAAACTCTTTCACAGATACCTATATGCCTTGTGGCTGGGACTGAAGTTTAAATTATTTTGTAACACATTTGCTCGTAAAGGGTTTCTAATTTCACCAATTTCAATATCGTATTGTATCTCATTACGTATTTGTGCGTTATTGTAATGTAAAACGCACGGTTTTTCAGAATGCTCCGTCTAAAACGAATGGTACTTTTTTAAATCTTAGAAAAGAGTTTTTATGTCAGAAAAATGGTCAACATTTTATGAATAAAATTAAATTTGGGAGATTAAATATAATAATAATAACTTGACAACATTAAAACTGCCTACTGGCAACGTAATAATTGATTTTACAAATTGTCCAAATTTTTATAACTGCTTTAACAAGTGACTAAAGATTTATTCGTTTGAGAAAGTCCGAGTTTTATTTATTTCCTCGCAAATATGTTATAAAACGTCGTATGACATACGTGCGCTTTGATAATTACAGCCTCTGCTTTCTTGTAGCCCTCGCCTACGGCTTGGGCTAGCAATATCGCCTCGGCTGTAATTTTCTACTTATTGCACTTATATCATAATGTACTATTATCATCATCATCATCTGCCTAGCCTTTTCCCAACTATGTTAGGGTCGGCTTCCAGTCAAATCGGATGTAGCTGAATATCAGTATTTTACATAGAGCGACTGCTTATAAGTTTTAATAATTTTATAAATATAAATAATTTTATTTCTGTAACTTTAATTAAACATAGCTTAAGCAGTACCTTTGTGCTCTTCTCTCTAAGGTGAAAGCTCTATGGTAGCCTGCGAAATTCAAATTTTCTTACGTTTTTTGCAATTTGCTGGTCAGTGTCAGGTTTTATGATGATTAAAATATGACTCGCGGCCGAAACACGTAGGTAGTTACAGAATTATAATCATTAAAATCATCCCCCCCCATCCATCCCTGTAAGTTCATGTAGCCTGATTGAATGACTTTTTCATGAAATAGTCATTCAATCATAATTATAATTCTGTAACTAAACCGGATGATTTTTTTATCACTTTCCAAAAAAAAAAGGGTATATCAGGTGTACGGAGTAGAAGTTTTTGGCATACCTTGTTTTTTTTTTTCCACAACTTAGAAACAAAATGATCTATCATCAAAACGCTATATTCAAAATTATTATACGCTAAATTTCAACTGAACTTTTCACATTAGAACAAAGAAAGAGACTATTGAAAAAAAAAAAAACGAAAATATCGAATTTCAAATCATACGATCATTCGATTTTTTTGTATTTTTTTTGTTTTGAAAAAAAAAAAAAAAAAAATAACTATGTATGCCATTTGCTTCTACTCCGATCACCTATTTTACCCATTGTTTTTGGAAAGTGATAAAAAAGTCACCCTTATACGTGTTACAGCCGCGAATCATATTTTAATCAACATAAAACCTGACACTGACCTGCAAATTGCAAAAAAACGTAAGAAAATTTGAATTTCGCGGGTTACCGTCGAGCTTCCACCTTCCACCATGTAAATGTTAAGTATTTTGTGTGTACATAAATAAATAAATAAACATTACATCAATGTATTCTTAACTCAACCCCTGAACTAGGATATCCTGTATGGCAGGGGATTAAGTTTTTCCGCTTATTTGTTATTTCAAAAGTGCCTGTAACTGATATATTTGAAATAATTGCTTTGAGTTTGTTCACCACTTTTTCTTGAACCTGGTTCCCTTTCTCGTTTGTCTAGTGGCTACAAGTTTTACAGTTGAGCATGAGGTCTTGCGTTTGATTTCTAGGTCGAGCAAATTATCATAGGGCTTTTTCAGTAGCAGCTCGGAATGTTACGCTTTGCTTGGAACATAAAATACTCTGTGGTTTTTATGATAGGCTTCCATGGTGCCTTACAAGCGGCTTGAGAACCAGATTCATTTCAATAACGATGGATAGATAATTATATAATACTCTTTAGATAATATGTAAATTATACAAATGTATATAATATATGAAGGATTTGTTCTCGTAGGTTACGCAACCACTCGCCCGGGAAAACACGGCGATAAGCACTCCGTTATTTAAGGTAGGTGAAGAATTAGTTTAATATTCAGCACATAAATTTTCCTTTGATCGTTATGGTATTGAGAGTAGTCCTTAGTCTATTATTAGATACAATTCAATTCTATTCGATTATTAAATAATTTTGAAATGAGCAATTCGGTCATCAACAATTGGTTGTGGGTCAAATTATTGAGGTGCCCTCTATGTTATCGCAGGAGCTATTTTAACTGTAGACAAAATTGTTGCTCTCAATGGTGATGAGGTGATGACCAATGACCACAAACACAAAAAGACGATGCATTAGCCAATATTCCTGATATTAATGACGATGGCAAATATTCACTAAATTTTTATGGAAATACTGACAAGCGTTTCAAACATCAGTCATTATAAAACAAAAAAGCTGCCAGGCTAAAATCAGATTGGTCGTATAACGTTCGACGGTTCTACAGTGGCAAGTTTTCACGTAATGGTGTCCTGAAGATGAAAAGCACCGTCGAGGCACGCGAAAAGGAGGTGCTCTTAGACGAGTACACTATAAAAGCTGGTTCTAATTCAGTTCTTGAGAATAGAACACTTGGGAGGACCTAGGTGAAGCCTTTGGCTGGTCAGTGGGACAACGGCTAATAAAAAAAAAGGTAAACTTACCTATTCAAAATAAGAAGCGACCCCAGCGCTCCTCTGAGATCAATGTCACTGATTTCCTTCAAGTAGATAGGCAGGACGATGTAGCAAGACGAGCAGGGGATACCAGCTACTGCTCGAGCCAGGATCAGGGCCCATGGCTCCAGGCATAGAAGTTTGATCTGCCAGTAGATCTGAGGATAGGAGAAAGTACTTGTCATCCATACTGATATCCACATAACATACGTAATCCCCGAATAATAATCAAAAATTGTTCCCCTTGACCCCACTGTATTTTTTAGTTATAAAAATATTACTCAAAAACATTGCATGGGATCGAGTAGTGGTAGTACAGTTATGCTAGTTATGGGCAGTAACCTTACGAATGGGCATGAATCCAAGATGGTATTTATTACTAGAAGAATACCCAGAATTATTAAAATGCATACCACCTTGAGCTCATGCCAGCCAGGTCCGCCAGTCATGTTTAAAAGTCCCATGTAATAGGGGGCGAGACCATTGCAATAAATCGCGAACAAATCCAGACATGGAAAAGCCCAATAACACTTCTCCCGACATAAAAATCAAACCCAGAGTTGTGAGGAATGATATGAAAAAGAAAAGAGGAGTCAAAGAGCCAACTTTTGACAAGTTTTTTTTCAAATACCAGTTTTAAGGGTCATAACTTTCCTGCCGGGGCTGCGGGACTGTTCGAAAGAGATACCGTGGCCCCGGAACACAAAGGGCGATGAAGGAACATGGATGGGTTTTAGTCAGTAAAAGTCTTACACTCCCTCCTGCTCCGCTCAGAGCGCGAGGAGTCATTTGATGATTTCCCATTCGAAAAAAAAAAGTTCTAACTTAATTCATAACTTTACTTTATATACCTCCATAACCCGTTTACTATTAAATGCGTCCATCAGCGCAATGTTTTGAGTGCGTTACATTGAATTTTACCGTAAAACGTGAACATTCGCCCCCTAAAAAAAGTCGTTGAAAAATTTTTTTTGCGTAGATTTACTTGATTTTATGTACAGAATGCTTGGTTGACGGCTTCGTGAAGGGTCTGTTTACATCCTGTATACAAGTATGCTGCTTGCAATCCAAGCTTTTCCTATTGACTACCAATTAGTAAGACTAGATACAAAGAAAACCAAATGATAAACCGCCTTACTGGCAGTTTTTTGCCAGTAAAATTACGTCTATAATAAATTACGTGCGTATCGCTATTGTTCTTAATATTACGTTATTACGTGTAAACCTATTGTTCAAGCGATAGATAATAATAACGATCATTTACTCTTATTATTAGTGTTGGAAAATGGAACCAATTGCGTCAAAAATCGCTTTATCCCTAATGTGTGTGTGTTTGATTTTGACTTTAATTTCCCAATTGCTACTACGACATTGTTAATTTTATTGCATTTTTATTTTTTTTTAAATTTTGTTTCTCCAGTTTAGTTGTTTGATTTTAATTTAGATTTTGTTTTTAATGCGACTAATTCTTTGTTAACTTAGTTATTCATTTTATTGTGCATGCTGTGGTCTCCTGTAAGTGAAGGAGTGCTCCTACGAGATACTTTTATCGTCCATTACTCATTTAATGTGTTTGTGTACATCCTTTGTTGGAGATCCTAAATAAATAAATAAATGAAAAATAAAACATGACGTAAGATTTTGATGCAATTTGTTACTAAGCACTTAAAACAATCCAACTGTACCAAAAGTAGTATTTATAAGCTGCTAGGGGTCTCGTGGTTTAATAATAACATGCAATGGTTGCATGGTTGATCTTCCAGGTTTAGTAACGTTTGCTGAGTTCAGAAGATCAAAACTCCGTAACTAGGTTGTGGTAAAAAACTAGCTCTGTGTAAAATAATTGAGTTGAAGGGCTTGGAATAGTGATGGGTCGTTGACGGTTTTTCCGTTAACGAAATGTTAACGTTGATTTACGTTTGTCAACTGGTTAATCAACTAGTTAAATTCGTCAACGAGTTAACTTACTACTAATGTCAACTTGCAACGTAAACCGTTAATTAATTTAACGGTTTTTATTTAACGCTGCGACGTTCAATTTTAGTTAGAAACAATTTGATTCAATGTTTGTATTGGAAAACGTTAGATTGGTGGATCTACTTCATAGATGACCTTCCCTTCATACATTTTCATCAGGCTTATGAGGACTGACTAAATAGAATACAATTAGCTATAAACACGTAAACAATAGAGACGTCACTCATAGAGAGGAGGCCTGTGTCCCAGCAGTGGGAACATTAATAGGCTGATGATGACGTAAACAAACAAACTAGTATTAACCGGCGACATGCGGCACGAGCGGGGCGCGCTATTCCATCAATATCGTTTTATGTATGGTCGAACAAGCTATTTGGTTTACATTTTACAATGTAATTTGTGGGTTAAACTGTAAACCAAATAGCTTGTTCGACCGTACTGTTTTTAAAATAAATATTTCGAAAATGAACTTTGTAGCCCGTTACATAGAGTTTAAATTATATGACATGTTCGTCTCTCGCAAGCTATGACGTTATTTTCAACGTAAGTTTTTTAATTCGTTGCGTTTGCGTTCTCGATTATTGAACGAGACGCACGAGTTAAATTCAACGTCGTTGACGAATTCAACTAGTTGATAAACGTTAATACGTTGACGGGAGATTAACGGTTGATTCAACTAGTTCGTTGATTCAACGCCCATCCCTAGCTTGGAAGTTTTTTGTATGAAGCCTGGCCGGGGATACTTCCACCATATTTTAATACAAACAAGTTTTATATAAGATAACATGTTCTAAAGTGTCACGTTTCCGAGATATGAGATAACAGAGTTAAAGTCCATTCACTGATGGCAACTTCAGTACAACTTTGATTTGATCAGACACGCATAAAACGTGTATCAATCGATAGTTGGCATCAATACAAACAAGTTTTGTCTGAGACAAAATGTGCCAAAGAGGGCGCTACTTTAAAAAAAAATCAAAATGATGGAAGTTAGGCCGGCCAAAAAAATAATAAAAAAAACAAACCCCTTTAAAAACTAGACTGGCAGCTGACCCCAACATAACTAGTAAGGACGCGGATGATGATGATTATAGTAATGAAACATGATGAACAGATGTTGAAGTATCAGTACAATTTTCACATTTAGAAACAATAATTAAAATCCACGAAGTATTAGGAGATCGGGTACGTCCCATCTCGTAACTTTCCCATTTGGACAACTTAACAAAATAGCATCACAAAAGTCCTATTTCGTAACTATTTTGATCTTCATATATTGAAACTTTTTCGTTGCTGATCCAAGACAGTTAAATTCATTCTTTGGGACTTCGTTGAGCTTCATTGTCTCGGCGCTTTGCTGGTGGTCGCCACTATTGATTCTGGCTTTCAGGAGTTACAGTGGTTTGGGAATAGTGTGGCGGACTTGTCCCAAAAAAATAAATACATTAAGTCTCATTAAAGGCAATAATTTTTCTACACTAACACTTTTACTACTGATTATACCTTTTTCATACGTGGGACGAGTTGCAGAACGAAAATATTACGTATTTTGGTTTTATCGTATTTTTGACTCCAACTTTTGAGTTTGCGTACATTCAATCCCGTTTGGTAAACTTCTTGTTCGGCAAGTACATAGGACTCAGGAAAACTACTTACTAAGCAAAACCACAATTTCTCAATGAAGAAGCTCGAAAAGAATTACTTATAAAATTCTTATTAACCATCGAAACCTTTAGAACAAAACACGTTGTGAAGAAGAAAATAATTAAAAAAAAGTCATTAAAAAAGCACACACAATAGCAACGGAACAGGCACCCCAAGAGAGGAAATACAAAATGTAGGTAACACAAGAAATGAAACAATAAGTACTACAAAACCGTAGGAAGGAAGGAAGCTACTGAGTTCAATACTCCTCCCTTTTTTTGCACCTAAGTTTACGCTTGAAGAGACCTGAATGGACGCCACCCATTAGCTATTTGTATACAACAAGAATTTAATCAAGAATAAGATCAACATTCTGATTTTACCTTTCCGCGTTTAGGTCTGTCCAAGGCCTTTCATAGTGTCAGCTATGACTTTTTTTTAGCTTATTACGAAAAAAGAGTCATCATCTGCCAAGCCTTTTCCCAACTATGTTGGGGTCGGAGTCCAGTTTTACCGGTTGCAGCTGAATACCGGTATTTAACATGGACCGACTGCCTATCTGACCTCCACAAACCAGTTAGTACCTGGTAATATGATACCCCTTGGTAAGACTGCTTGTCAGACTTTTTGGGCCTCTGACTACCTAACGACTGTCAAAGATCTACAAAACACAGCCGGGACCAACTGCTTAACGTGCTTTACGAGGCACGGAGGAAACTCTGTATGTAATGGTTGGTTACCCATACACAGACCAACCTAGGCAATCACGGCTTCACCTAACGATCGACCCGAGCGCCGAGTTCCTATGTATGCAGAAAAAAGAGTATTTGCTCTTAATTTCAAGCGTAGTTTAGCCAAGCGGTGGTGATATTTTACAGGGAAATTGTTTGGGTATTTTTATGTATTACTATTATTTCAGATTCATTAGTTTACAATGTATGGTAAATCGATTTCGCACCAATATGTTTATATTTTATTTTATTTTATTTCTAACTATAAAACCAGACATTAAAGGGTTTTGTTTATGTAGTTTTAATGTACCTTCCTAAAAGGTGTCTTAGGTCATCATCTACCTACAGCCATTTTGAATAACTTGTTAACAGGCTCAGACCAAATAAAAAGGTAATGAAGGAACTCTGCGAACAGAGAAGTGAGGCCGTTTCCTAAACATGTTGTGCATTTATTGAGACGTAGTTTAATTGTAGTTTGATATAAATGTGTGCATGTGAGCGTGTATGAACTAAGCGAGACGTAATTTGCGCTAGTCTTACTTTATTGTTCGCAGAGTTGTCTTGGTTTTTTATTTGGTCTTAGGTAACAGGTTACGGACGGTTGTTATCTGTGTCTGTTTGCCATTTAGCTTACAGACCGTTAGAAACAAAACGTCACAGAAAAGCTTTCTTTGTTTTTTCTATTAATCACAGTCCTCCGAATGACAGGTAGGCGACGCGGATAGGATATTTCAAGCTAACTTTGTTTATAGAAACACCGATAGCTACGAGACGTTGGCATATTAACTAAAAGTTATACGTAAGTTATAGAAGTCGGCCATAAGTCTTTTCCCTACCATGGTGGGGTCGGTTTCCAGTCTTGAGGGTCAATTCACACCGAGACGCGACGCAACGCGACGCTGCGCGCACATTTTAATAGAGTGACTCAAAATATGACTTTATTTACTACACGAAAATACACACATTTCATTACGATGCGTCTCGTGGCAGCGCGTGGAGCATAGCGAATTCACTGGCCTCTTCCAGTACGGTCTCGGTGTGACTGTGAACTGACGCTTACCGGACGCAACTGAATACCAGTTTTTTTACTTGGTGCGACTGCCTTCTTCTGGATTGACTGCCAAAACCCAGTAACTGGGCAACAGGAACGATGCCCCTTGGTGACTAGTTCAGACTTTCAGGCTTCAGAGTTTTCGTAAATATTGCATTCAAACAATTTAGTTATTCTCAAATCGAAATTTTGTGATTATTTCATTTTGATAGTTTTGCGTTATAAAAGAAAACAAATATAAAAATATAACAAATAGAATGAATTTGACATAGTTGGGTTCGAATGTTTGTGTAATGAGCATTTGAAGAACATTTGTTTCCGAGTCATGGATGTTTATATGTACTCGTATAATAAGTATGTACATATTTACAAACAAAAAGTATTAATCTATGTAGTATATCAACTATCTGGTGTACACGACACAAGCCTCGATGCTTAGTGTGGCACTAGATGGCGCTGTGTGTAATGTTCAGCGATATTTATTATTATTATTTCCTTTATTCATTTCTGTACAAATTTTATTACCTATAAATATAAAAAAAAAAAAAACAAAAAAAAAAAAAAATATTAGTTAAATGCAGTTTATTGAGGAAAACGTTTGAGATTCGGGTCAGGTAGGTACTATTTTGGGGCATTTACATAACAATTCGGATATGTCAAGGTGAATTAAACAAAAAAAAAACAAGTCAGGTAATTTTTTATAGGGACCCGTCGGGTTCTCTCGTGACTGGTACCAAAGTATCAAAACTCGATAGAAGATAAATACATACCTATTTTGTTTTATTATTTCTAACTCGTCCACGTTTTCGATTAGTCTCTTGTTGACAAGACATACCTAACCTCTAAAACTTCAAACTGGAATATCTTTAATTCCAGTCCAATCTCTATACTTTTACATACTTTTCATAGGCAGACGCAACTGTTCCTTAATCCCCGTCACTGTTCTTTAATTTCTAAGATTTTTTGAAATAGTTACAGGTGAAGCCAAGGTGAAGGTATTAAAATGCTATAAAAGAAGTGGTTTCGAATATGGTAGACAACGATGCCCCTTACGTAGGACGGACTGACGGTACACACTGCAGGCGAAGGAAACAAAAGACGAGCGCCCCAAGTAATTCATTTGATGATACTTTAGCATCGATGACGAATCGGTACTACAAAAACAAGAAGAATCTGTCGATTGTAGAATCTGTCAAACATAGAATCTGTCGATTGTAGAATCTGTTAAATGTAGAAAATGATGTCAAAAGTAGAATCTGTCAAATGTAGACTAAACGGTAGTGAATCGTGATCTTTTGTTTTTTGATGACGAGTAGGAACAGTGACGAGTGGGGCATAAGTCCCGGACTCCACCAAAGCGGAAAGGAGGTTTCCACCGAAGCTGTGCGGAGATGTGCAAAGCAGAGAGGAGAGGAAATGTGCAAGGCGGATAGGAGAGGAGATGTGTGTAAAGCGGCGCGGCGGCGCTCACAGCACTCAGCTCGCCGCACGCCGCTCACAGCACACCGCTCACTTACAGCACACAGGTCGAGTCTCTTCTCCGCCGTGCGCTTGGCCGCCGAGTGTGGAGGCTGGCCTAAACAATTACGAGACATCTCGTCCTGCTCAACCGTTTCCAATAAAGCTAAGTGAAGATGGGAAGTGTAAATTCACATCTCTCCTCTCGTCTCGACTCCGCTTCGGAGGAGTAGGCTCTGAACAGAGACTTAGTTCATCAGCTTACTGCAAACAAGAATATATCGGAAAAACCTAGAGCCGAGTAGAAGCTTACATCATTACTTGTTATCAGCATTATGAAAGTTTAATAAAACACCGAAATTATTTTGTACAAGTAATATGCTTAAAAAAAGTCAATATAAAAAACGGTTCTTTATCGTGTTGTGCTACCTAACTTTTTTTTACATAATCTACTGTACCATAAATTTTTGTGTCCACCATTTGACCGAATGATAACTTATCCAAACTTTATATCACATAATTATCACATGCCATAAAATTGAATTCCCTAAATACAATATGGCCCGATGTATACGAAAGACTTAAAACTGTTTTCAATAATAGTTATAAATCCTAAATTCAAATAATTTAATGTTTTGATCCTAACAATATGTATGTCAAGCGAGCAAGCAACATGCAGCAGGCATGGTTTCTGTCACGGCTCCGGCGCTGGCAAGGCTCTGGCGCCGGCGGTCCCACGCGAGCTTATCGTCGCAGATGCACGTGCGCGCCTACGCGATTCTAAATTACACTCTAGGGGTAGGGCAGACAAGACTGCGTGGAGTCGGATTTACAGGGATTCGTTTCTGACACTAAAACCTAAGTTTTAGCAAATGTTTTAGAACTAACAATTTATAAATGAAACATTCGGAATAATACACATTATTTAGTACAATACTTAGGACATATGACTTTATGTCAGGTAAAATTAGGATATTCAAATATTATAAGTATTCGATATTATGACAGAATAGTTTTAGAAGTGAAGATAAATAAGTAAAACAAAATTTCGGGATTTTGAACATCATGGTTACTGAAGTTTATAGCAAACATGTTATGGATAATGATTTTCCGACACAAAAATTTAGGAGAAGCAAGGGAGTACCTACCTTAAAAAACAAACACATAAAATAAAATAAAAACAAAATTACTCGATTCACAAAAACAAAAAAAATACCTTTGGCTCGAAAATCGAAAATCGGGAAATCGAAGTCACGAGATTGTAACCCAGCGCTGGGCCCCGAAACCAGCTAGCTAGTTGTAAACCATGGCAATATCTAGATCATATGCTGCTTCAACAGGTCGGTAATGTTCGGGATTGTTCGGGCCGGTCTGACAACTTGACAGTTGGCGACGCGTCGGTACGCCATTTTTTGGTTTTACCTGCGCCACAGATAATATAATACTTCGCCTGCGCCTAGATGTTTCACATTAAAAATAAGTTTTCTAAGTACCGCATATACTCGTACTTTCATTCACAAAAAGAACCTGTTATTTTAAGATTACAAACAGACACTTCTATTTTATTTATTTCTATAGATATATTTAGAAATCTCGTTTTGTCAAGTTAAAAAATCCGCGTAAAGCAGGGGCGGGACGCTAGCATAATGATAAAGCCAGTGACCAAATTATAGTGTATAACAAATTAGATGAAATTAGCACATTTAAGCCAAGTATGTCCTTATTGTCCATCGCCTACAATTTTAGACGTAATGTTATATTTGTTTAGCACCTTGCTAAGTGAAATACGGTGATACACACATAGATAGTCACGGTTTCTGTGACTTATACCTAGTGAGTTCAAAGTTTTCATTCGGAACCAGTTTCCGCTTGATGTTCAGTATTTCCACTTCTGCAAATTGTAAATTAAGTTGATTTCGGAATGATAGTTATGCGAGTGCAAAAATATTTTTACCCATAAAATACGGGAAACTGAACCAGGAACGTAGTTTGACTTACGGCCATTTTCAATAACTTACTAGTCGGTTTCGGTAGGTTGCTTTCGGTGGTATCTCTGTTTGTTTGACATTTTGCTTACCGGACGGTTAGAAACAAAACGTCACAGAAAAGCTTTCTTTGATTTTTCTATGAATGTAGTGACACGTAGGTGACGCGGATTGAATATACTTTGTTTATAGAAACACCGATGGCTACGGATGGAAGAAGGCGCATTAACCAACAGTTATACGTACGCATGTTATAGAAAACGGCCGTTAAAGCAATAGGTACTTCAATTATTTTTGTTTTCAGTTCTTAAACAAAAAAAATAAGCAGAACCATTTCCACCATTCAAACCATTTTCTATTTTCAATAGCTACTACGTTATTTTCAAATTAAAAAAAGGCTATACTTAATAAAACTAATTAAAAAAAGGCTATACTTAATAATACAAATTAAAAAAAGGCTATACTTAATAATACAAATTAAAAAAAGGCTATACTTAATAATACTTATTTTGTAGTTGTACATATAAAGTTGGTATTCAAGTTCATCCAATGCATGTCATTGCAGTTCAAGTATCGAGTTCAAGAGAAAACAAACTAATTTTAGAATCCTATATGTATATATACCTGATTGTACGCATTTACCAAGAATTTCTATATTTACGATTGTACCATGTTCACCCGCATTATTAAACGCATATTTGCAATGTGTTTTTCTAGTTGTATGTACCTACGTCGAACCTAACCTTCATGGCGTTAATGCTTCATAATGATAGTGTGACTATTGACAAAGGATCTAATTTTACGTCAATGCTGTCAAATTATGCTCATATCCTTTGTATATACGACCTGAATGGCGCAGCGGTAGTGAGGCTGCCTTATGTTCTTAGGGCCCCGGGTTTTTTTTTTTTTTGTTTTGGCAGGAGTGGGAAATCCCCGCGGACACCTCGACTATCCCACAGGAATTTCTCTTGTGAGACAGTCGAGGTAGTGCCGGACTCGAACCGGCTAAAACCACACTCCTGCCCCACCAGTGTACCTCTAACATGATCAAAGTCCTTTGTTGCTGGGGTTTGCCTTATGTTACACTGAAATTTAGGAGGCCGAATAGACCACGCTCTATTTAATCATGTTTTGGCTATTATGTTTTTAACTATTCAGCATATAGAAGCTATCATAATAATATTATGTGTTTGTCTTTACTGTTATTTTTTTTAATTTTTTTTTTACTTTTATTGTTTGCTATTTTATTTTACTGAAATTATATTTACTATTCTTTGAATTATTCCTATTATATTTACTACAATCTATTTTTTATATCTATGTTCTGAAACTATTTATTACGATTTGCTTTACATATATTATTTCTAAGTTTTACCCTTGCCGTGTAGTGTTTCTACTTCTAATTGATTTTGGTTTTCGTCATATTTCACTTTTGTTTTGAGTCTTTTGGTTTTTGTTTCTATGATATTTATACTTTATACTTAATATAAATTTAAATATCAAGTAATTACTCAAATGCCAAAGCGATCCATATTCGAAACCAATCCAATTATAGCTGTCCTTAGCACCAGGTTCGACACAACTTAACGATACCACTAAGGCTAACTTCAGGTCCCGTATAGCCTGAGCCAGTTTCTGACTCAAGTTACAGTTTTTACTCTTACCAACCCTAGTGGTTCGATTAATGCGACCGCTATCTGGTTGTGCCGAATTGGTGATAATCTCGGCATACTCGAAAGTAGGCGCATCGACAACTTTAGCAAAAGCTATTGATGCTCTGGCGAATGCGTCCCACTTCCGGCGTATGGGGCATTCGCTACTGAACGCATTGTGTTGGCGTTCCCCCAGCTTGGCTCTGGTGCAGTTCAGGCACACCGCTGCCTCACCACTGAGTTTCTCTGGGCAGTCCACCCTTAAGTGTGGACCGCCGCAGTGGCTGCACAGGTCAGCAGGCTCCGTGCAGAGACGCTTGCCGTGACCATATGCTAGGCAGCGGGTGCACTGCACCAGAGGTGTCTGGTCCTCGACGCGCACTCTTTGGAGGTCAATGCGGAGTTTGCCTCCTTCGAGTGCCCGCCTCCAGATCGTGGGAGTCACACTCAACACAATGCTGTTAACGTGCGGGTTTTTACTCTTCTTCCTAAACTTCACGGACATTCGCTGTTCCTTGTCACCGAGGTTCTGAAAAATCTCCCGGTTCTGGTTCTTAAGGGCTTTCAGTACTTCTTCATCGCTGTGCACTGACAGCACGTCCCTAAGAACCAGAAGCGGGTCGCGGTTCGTCACTTCCTCGACGACAAGGTTCCTGCCGGCCGCTTCCAATCGCTCCTTAATTTTTCTTCTCTCGTCCTTGGTTGCACAACCCATTATTATTTTCCTATCCTTCCCTTTCCTTACTTTCTCCACCCGCACCCAGCCCTCCTTCGCGTCCACCGCTTTTCTGATCCTTTCCAGGATTTCGTCCCCCGTGTCCATATCCTGTGTGGAGGAGACAACCACGGAGTGTAGAGTCGTTCGCTCCAGGGTTTGTGCCCCAGTTTGGCTCTTGCTAATAGACGCTACACTCGCGTAAGTCTTCTCCCCAACACATTCCCTGCTAGCCAGACTGTCTCGCAGCTTGACCAATTCCTCGGAGTTCTCTTTTAATAAGGAAATATGCTCCTTCATTGTCTTGACGAGCTCAGTCTGGCTAACAAGGATTGGACTGGGGACCTTGGTCAGCAGTGGGCACGGGTGCCGGTACAGCTGCAGGTGCGAGAGGAGCCTTGTCTTTTTCCGACTCCTTCACCAGCTCAAAAAGTCTGTTAATGGCATCGAGTACCGCGGTCTTGATGTCAGTTTTGAGGTTGCGAGAGTTGCCTAAATTAAGCTTAGCCTTGTTCAGGCAAGCTCTCGCCTCCTCAGTGCGACTGCGGTACCTCGCCTCAGGCTTCTTGAGCGGCGCTGAAGCATCCGCAGGAATTTGGCGCGCCCGCGGAGTGGCAGGGTCCCCCCGTGAGGCGGAAGGAGTGTCCTCTCCGAAGGAGATTCTCCTCCTCGCGTCAGCAGAAGAAAGTCCCGCCCTCTCCGGCGATCGCGTCGAGCCCCCGGAGCCTAACGTTCTCTAGGTAGCGGATGGGGTGCGGAACATATTGTGCTCGAGCGGCATGTATACGAATAAAGACGAACCCCTGTAAAGTGGGGGTAGGGCCCCGGGTTAGGTAGGTGCAAATGTTTGTGTGATGAGCATGGACATTTGTTTCCGAGTCATGAATGTTTATAAATGTATATTAAGTATGTATTTACAAACAAAAAAACGTTTTTGCCATATCTATTATTGGAATCAAATATAACAGCTCACAACTTAGGACCCATAAATGTTAATATTTATCCGTGGTGCTAGGCAACTGGGCCTATCCCAGTTGTAAAGGTCCCTTTGTGCTTATTGGCCTTGTTTCGTTCTGTCTCCTGCTGAAATGGAGGGAAGTGGAAATTACGGTTTTTTCCTACTCCTCCACTATACTTTTCTGATTAATTTCGTTGCGGGATCCAAGACAGTTAAATTCATTCTCTGGGATTTCGTCGAGCTTCATTGTCTCGGCGCTTTCCTGGTGGTCGCCACTGTTGATTCTGGATTTCAGGAGTTACAGTGGTTTGGGAACAGTGTGGCGGGCTTGTCCCATAAAAAAAAAAACAAAAAAGTATTTACGTAGTATTTCAACTATCTGGTGTCCACGAAACAAGCCTCGTTGCTTAGTGTGGCACTAGATGGCGCTGTGTGTATTGTCCAGCGATATTTATTAATTATTTATTATATAAATAGTTTTTCTTATCTTGCAGTGCACTTAGCAACATAACATCACGCCTCCCAGAAGGGTTGGGCAGACGTGTACCTAATAAAGTACCAACACACACATTTCGCCATTTATGTTAAAGTCCCATGTAATAGGGTAAGCTTATTGCCATGAACCGGGTGCGAATTTAGATTCCGTAGCTGGTATAGAGAAATTCTTGATGGAGGAACCTTGTCCGACCTCAATCAAGCTCAGTCACGCTTGGGACCTCTAAACCAACTGCACAACTCATTTCGGTGTTACTGTAGGAACTTCACTTTTCTTCTCAGTTTAATGTTACATCACTAAACTGAGAAGAAAAGTGAATGAAGGCTAACAGGAAACAGGCAGTCATTGTCATCTGCCTAGACCTTTCCCAACTATGTTGGGATCGGCTTCCAGTCTAATCGGATAAAGCTGAATACCAGTATTTTACATGGAGCGACTGCCTATCTAACCTCCACAACCCAGTTAGTACTGGCTAATATGATACTTCTTGGTAAGACTGGTTGTCAGTCTTTTTGGGCAACTACCTGTAACGACTGTCAAAGATCTACAAATGACAGCCGGGACCAACTGCTTAACGTGCTTTCAGAGGCACGGAGAAAACTCGGTATGTAATGGGCGGTCACCCATCCACAGACCAACCTAGACAAGCGCGGCTTAACCTGAAGATCGACCTTAGTGGCTAGTATTATATAACCACGTGCTGGACACAGGAAACAGGCACTTATGGTGTAGAAATTACCGAAATCTTAGAGTTCTAGTAAACTCTGCACGCATCTCACGCAACTCATTTTAAATCACAAGACTATATCATGTTAATTATAGTAAAACAACAGAGAGACAGAGAGATTTCTTTAGAAATAATCATCACCTTAGTACTATTTTCTGTTCCTTTCTACATTTCTTTATATTTAGTGTGTACATAAATTGATAAATAAATAAATAAACAATGCACATGTGCTTATATTTCATAATATCGAGATTACAATCGTACGCCATTACTCAGTCTCTCTTACTAGTGTTGTCCTTCTATCCTTCACTATATACACTAGTGATGTCAACTTACTAAACATACTACAAAGACAAAGTCAACATTCATCATTCTCCTTTATAAAGGGTGTAAAACACCTCTTAACGAAGCCGAAAGGCACTTGTTCTCTTCGTCATTGCAATCATTTTTTTGTTCTACACCATACCTGGGAACCTTCTAGTTACGGAGATATTGGGGGTCAAAGTTCCAACTTTTTGACAAGTTTTTTTTAATACAAGTTTTTAATGTAATATTTTTACTTTAAACACCTCCACGGCCCCCGTACTATTCAATCCATCCATCATCAGTACAATGTTTTAAGTGCGTTACATTGAGTTCTATCACAAAACATGATTTTTCACCCCAAAAAACAAAAGTCGTTTCCCAGCAATAATTTTTGCGTAAAGTTACTTAGTTTGATGTACAGAATGCTTGGTGGACGGCTTCGTGATGAGGTTGTTTACACCCTGTATAATAACATAATTGATTCTCCTGCCCGTATCCCTATTTATTTTGAGGTCGGCGCAGCATGTCTTCTCTTCCATACTTCTCTATTACTGGTCATCTCAGCAGTGACCTCCTTTCCAGCCATATCATCCGTCACACAGTCCATCCATCGTTTCTTTGGTCTTCCTCTATCTTCTAGCCGTCTACATTACTCATGAAATTTTCCACATTCCTTCGCATCACATGTGTCGTACCACGATAATCGATTACCACACAATTTCGCAGTCACCAATCACCACTTGAACAATTCATTGCATCATAAGTTTTAAGAAAATCCTTTGTTTGACGACGTAAATAATAATAATCATTGCGAGCGTGTTAGTTTCGCGATTACCGAAATACTAAAGAAGTAAAACCTAAAACATAAAATGGGGCCTCAATTTTATTTTATTAACAATCTGGTCGTAAGATAGAAAAAACAGCTTTTTTTATCAGATTTTTTTTTTATGTGAAAGTGCGTATCTATCTGCTTCGGGCCCATATGATTGGCAGCTTTAAATCAATCACATCAGCATCTGCCTAGGCTTTTCCTAACTATGTTGGGGTCGGCTTCCAGTCTAACCGGACGCAGCTGAACACCAGTATTTTACATGTAATAAAGAAAAGAAAGAAAGAAAAAATATTTATTTTACGTCAGCTATTATGGTAATACGATACCCCTCGGTAAGACTGGTTGTCAGACTTTTTGGGCCACTGACTACCTGTAATGACTGTCAAAGATCTACAAATGACAGCCGGGACTAACAGCGTAACGTGCTTTCCGAGGCACGGAGGAGCATTAAAATAATCATGGTATTAATAAATGACTATTAAACGCTCACTTGATGAAGCAAGGTTCATTTTTGTTTATCATCTACATTCTACGGTATCCCTTTCCCACCTAATAAAAGGGTGTTAACGACCCTTAACGAAGCCGAAAGGCACTTTGTTCTCCCCGTGATTGCGATCATTTTTTGTTCTAGCTATTAGACCATACCTGGGAACCTTCTAGTTACGGAGATATTGGGGAAATGGGGATTAAAGGCCAAACTTTTTCACAAGTTTTTTTTTTTAATACAAGTTTTCCATGGTATTTACTTTACTTTAAATACCTCCACATCCACAACCCCCGTACTATTCAATGCTTCCATTAACACGATGTTTTAAGAGCAAACCGAGATTTTTCACTCCAAAAAAAAAAGTCGTTTCTTAGCAATAATTTTAGCGTAGAGTTACTTAGTTTGATGCGCAGAATGCTTGGCTGACGGCTTCGTGAAGGGTCCGTTTACAACTTGTATGTTTGGGTCGGCTTCCGGTATAAGCAGATGCCGTTAAGTAAGTATTTTACATGGAGCGACTGTCTATCTGACTTTCACAACACAGTTACTGGGCCACACAATACCCCTCCGTAAGGCCCGGTTTTCACGAAAGCAGAGACGAGCTGAGCGGAGAGGAGAATTAAGTGCAAGCTTCAACCAATCACAGGATAGACGAGAGACCTGCAACTACATGTGATTGGTGGGTTTCCGCACATCTCCTCTCCGCTCCGCTCGTCTCAGCTTTGGTGGAAACCGGAGCTAAGACTGGTTGTCAAACTGAGTACCCGTAACGACTGCCTAAGACGTACAAATGGCATACAGTACCCAACTTGACGAGCTTTCTGAAGCGCGAAAGGAGTGTCGATATGTACTGGATGGTCCCATTGACAGACCGGCCTTGGCAAGTCTTACTTAACCTTGAAGATGGACCCATGCCACGGTATACTCGTAATTATAAGCAGTAGTGTGACACGGACATGTCCTTGAAATCAATGCCTACTGTCTATCAGAGGGCTGGGGTTGCTATTATCGAGGGGTTTATCGTTAAGAAAATGACGCGGCGCGCGCGACTATCAGTCTGTTCGCACCTTTTTTTTTTGTTTTTTGTGGGTGGGAAATCATCAAATGACTTCTCCCGCTCTGGGCGGAGCAGGAGGGAGTGTCAGACTTTAACTGACTAAAACCCATCCATGTTCCTTCATCGCCCTTTGTGTTCCGGGGCCACTGTATCTCTTTCGAACAGTCCCGCAACCCCGGGTCTGTTCGCACCTTGAAGTATCTTTACGGGCGGGGGAAGGGGCGCTTGTTTAATTACGTCAACGTTTCAGGCGTTTCTTTGAAATCAAACTACTGCTTATAATTATACTGTACCTATACGGTTTTTTTTGTAAGCCACGACTCCACGAGCTCTCATGATGCTTGATTTTGTTCCTTTATGATTCTAATTATATTTTTCTTTCTTAAGCATAAACCTGCTTAACGCTGTCATTATTCGTAGACTTTGTGTTTCTCACGTAATTGATATTGTTATGTAAATTGTGAGCAATAAAACAGGTATTGTTGATAACACTAATGATATAGCTGAGTGGGTCGAACTAATGGGATAAATAAAAGATTATTATTGTTAGCTTTTAGAAGGATACTTTTATGTTTATGTGTACCTAGTTAAAAATAAAATGGCCGTTTTCTATAACTCACTTACTTATACCTAAGTGTCAGTTAATATAGGCATATTAACTGACAGTTATACGTAAGTAAGTTTCGAAGCTATCAGTGTTTCTATAAACAAAGTTACCTTAAAATATCCTATCCGCGTCACCTACCTGTCACTAGATTCATAGATCAATAAAAAAAAGCTTTTCTGTGACGTTTTGTTTCTAACCATTCGTAAGCTAAATGTCAAACAGACAGAAATAGCAACCTACCGATACCAGTTAGTAAGTTATTGAAAATGGCCGTTAATGTACACCGAGTAAGGTAATAGAAAAATCCTTAGTCAGTCTTTAGTCAGTTAGTAGATGTAGATTGGTCCTGTTAGTCTCGTTGGTCTGGTGGTCGAAAGTGCGACTGCTGCAGTCGGTCCTGGGTTCGATTCACCAGTCTGGAAAAGTGTTATTGGGTTTTTCCAGCAGGAATTTGTAAATAGCAGCCGCGGTGCTTGGATTCCTGCCCAATTGATGGCATTAATATAGGCTCGTCGCCTACATGGGACTAGGGGACTACAGGAGCTAAACGCGAGTTTTATAATGCAAAAAAGCATATGATTTACTGTAATAAACAAAACCAAAATAATATATTATATTCTTCAGGATATATGCTAGTACGATAGTGTTTTGAAAGCATAATACAACTAATTTTACTCGATAAAAAAAATCACGAATTTATCTCTAAAAATTTCTTTTAACGAGTACAAACCATACTAAAATACATGCGATCATTCTGATTTTTTAACATATTAGCATCATAGTGTTTTATTTTTTTTAGTCCAATTAATAGATTTTTTGTAAATCGCAAAAAAACACTCATTACGCACTATTCGGCCGCAGTGACTGACGTAACAACCACTTTGTAGTGCAAGCTGATTAGAACTTTATTGTAGCAGGATTTCAAACGAAGTTTGAACCACCACAAATAGAGTTGCTAATTTAGCTCCTGTGGTCACCTTAAACAAGACTGGCAAATTAAGGGTAAACTAATAAAAGGTTCAGGTTACATTTCTGTCTAACCCTTCGAAGATTATAGCCGTAAAGCACTCTGCTACTACAACTACAACAGCCCATAACGTCCACTGCTGGACATAAGCCTCTCCCATGATGGGAGGAATTTGCCGTAATCTCCACGCTTGGCAGGCGGATTGGAGATCGCAGTGATGAAAGACTAACAGAAAACGCTGCTGCCCATTCTCTGGTCTACGGAGGCGCAAGGTGTTCTGCCTCAGACATTAGTCGCCTTATACGACACCCGTGATTGTAATGGGTAGGTTCTATTATACTCTGCCGGATACCACACGGCTACGGCGTAAAGCACTCAGCATAATATAAATCACTGATTCTCCTACTTAAGAATGAGTGATGCGACTGCTGATAAGGGATTTAGAAGATTTGCTCAAATTATTGAACAATCTCCGAAATCACTTTATCAGTCCTAAGCACATTAGTGTAGACTTATGTTTTGACATCCACTGATTCTCCCAACTAAGATATGAGTGACGAGATCATGAGACTGCTGGGGATTAACGAGATTTCTCCAATAATGTGAAGTGGTAGGGTATTGGCATCCACTGATTCTTCCGCTTAAGAATGAGTGATGAAAATCCCTTTAATCACGGGGGGAATGGGATAATCACGTGTTCTTTGTCACGTGTTTTTGACGTGTAAAATAGTTTTTGCCAACAATTTAATTAAATTTAATTGTACGACGACGCAAAAACCCGAGTGCGCGACTTTGTGTCGATAAAAACGTTTATTTTAAATCACATTAAAAAACTACCTGGTCACACGTGATGCTAGGAGGAGGGTTTCAAAGAGGCTTAAAACCATCACGTGTTTAAAAGATAGCCCCAAAGGGATTTTGCCCAATAGGTAATGTGAACTCTTTGGTAAGTATTTATAATCATGCTTGCCATAATTGTAGGTATTGCCGTTTTTACCCAAGGGGTAAAAACTGGACCCTATTACTAAGACTCCACTGACCATCTGTCCGTTTGTCTGTCACCAAGCTGTATCTCATGAACCGTGATAGCTAGACAGTTGAAATTTTCACAGGTGATGTATTTTGGTTGCCGCTATATCAACAAATACTAAAAACAGAATAAAATAAATATTCAAGGGGGGCTCCCATACAACAAACGTGATTTTTGATCGTTTTGTCTAATATTGTATACATAGATAATGGTACGGAATGGTTTTTTTATGTTCCGTTGCCAAATGGCAAAAACAGAACCAGAAAAGATTCGTTCTGTCCATCGGTATGTCACTTTGCCCGACCCGGGAATCGAACTCAGGACCTCATGCTCAGCAGTCGTGATTGCGACCACTAGACCAATGGCAACGAGACAGTCATTCTCATTCCTTCTCTTTTTGAGAAGTCTTTCTTTCTTTATCGTGTGGTTAGAGCCTAACCTGGTGTCAGAGTTTTTATACCACCCATGGGCCTCTGAATTGGCTTTTCATGTCGTCGAAAAATATCTCTCAGGCATGCTGGTTTCCTCACGATGTTTTCCTTCACCGAAGCAAGTGATAATTATAGCCTGAAATCCCCTCACGTGCGTAAGAATTTACAACATAAAGATTAGGTAGCTACCAGTAGCGAAGGGTCAATTTTTGTAAGAGATACGCCGGAGCACATAATATCTTGAATGTATTTGTTTTATTGTCTATCTATACTATAGAATATAGACTCCACAGAATAGGCTTATGTACTCAAAAAATCGAATTAGTCCATCAGTTACATTATAACAAATATTTGACGCGTATTTTTTCTTTTGTTAAGTAAACCAAAATTGACGAAGATACGATGCTTTTAAAATTCTCAATACATCACGCCGTGGTATAATCTTTAGTGCGTTCTGACGTCACTAGCCCCCACTGCCGAATTTTGATGCGTTTTATCTTTGTTTACTTTATTCATTGATTTACATAAAAAATACGTGTCTATTATTTTCCAATGCTCTAACTGACGGACTTGCAATTTATTGATAGTGGAAACTGGCTAGTTTCCGACCGTTTACCGACTTCCCTTTGAAAAATGGAACAGTCAGTATAGGCTTATACTGACTGTTCCATTTTTCAAAGGGAAGTCGGTAGGAATCGAGTTGTATGGAACCTTCGCCACTGATAGCTACTTACTCAAACGTGTGGGTAATTGCAACCACTAATTGGTCGATGGAGAAAAACTGTAATCGTAGTACTAAGCTGTGACCATATCCGTGAATAATTAGGTATAATTAAACGTTTGTTACAGATTTAAAATCATCCATAGCACAATACTTACTTGCTAAATTAATAAAAAAAATCACAATACAATTACAATCAAATCATAACAAAATACACAATACTATATAAATAAATTATGTAATACATAAGGAATGCAATAAAAATTTGAGTGTATTTTAGTAAATTATCTAATTCTATTACTACTACGTATCTAAATTCTAAATCTCAATTTTATATCAAATCAAATTACAAAATAAATAACAAGACATTCATATAATAAAACCGGCCAAGTGCGAGACGGACTTGCGCATGAAGGGTTCGGTACCATCGTGGTAGGGGAGCCCCTTTATTTTTTAATTTATTTTTATTATTGTTGTTATAGCGGTAATAGAAATACATCATCTGAAAATTTCAACAGTCTAGCTATTACGATTCATGAGATACAGCATGGTGACAGAAAGTCTTAGGTCTAGTTTTTACCCTTTGGGTACGGACTCCTAAAAATCAATCAATCGGCGAGCCAGACACGACAACATAATCCCTGGAAATGATGGAAGATTACGTTACACACAAAAAAACAAGGAGACTTAGGTCAATGTCAGTGTTGCCACCCTATTGTATAAAAATACAATAGGGTGGCAACACTGACATTGACACCAAAACCAAAAGAATTGATAACCAAACGGTTATCGACAAGAAATCTCATAAATAATATGTAATTATTTCTCCCATATCTGACAAAAAAAAAAAAGATTTATTAACAAAACCAAAACCCATCCTTATTTTTGGCTTTGTCGTTATTGGGTATAACAAAAGTAAGGTTAATATGTTTTGCATACATCACAAATATCACGCTTGTAATCCCCGAAGGGATGTGCAGAGGTGTACCTAATAGTACACCCACATTTCGCCAGTTACATTTAAGTCCCATGTAATAGAGGGCAAGCCAATTGCCAGCAACAGGGCACAAATCATATGGGCACATGTACGGGTACTTACATGTTTTGTAAAAATACCTGTGTTTCTAAACAATTTTGAAAAGCACTGATTGTTAGTCTTAATATTTAAGGCTGATGCTCCAGGGTAACCCGCGAAACTAAAATTTTCTTACGTCCAAGTTCATAAAGGTCTAGGAACGACTTTTTCAAGGTCAAAGTCATTGCTAGACCTTTATGAACTTAGAGAGTTGTATTGATGATTATAATTCTGTAACTACATACCTACGTCTTACAGTCGCGAACAACATTTTAATCAACATACAACCTAGCACTGGACTGTAAATTGCAAAAACGTAAGAAAATTTGTATGTCGCGGGCTACCCTGACGTTTTCACATTAAGATCTTGAGTGGTGCACAGTAGTGCACGTCTTTCTACATCGTTCTCACATATATCTATAATCTCAACATGAATGATGTAACCAAGATTTTGTAACAATATTTTGATTTAAAAGAGTGTCCATGGGAGTTTCTTGGCCGTTCTTCTCCATAGAGATCTACGCTAGGGAATGGGCAACTACAGTACTTTCTCAAGTTAATATGTCTTGTGTCTGGGACTGTAGCTTTGTTTTTTTTTTGTATTTTTGACCTTCAAAAGTGTCGTAATGGTCTAATTGAAATAAATGCTTTGTGTTTGAAAATGTTTGTCTGTTTTAGAAGTCTTTTTTTTAAGTCATGCATGTCACTCACAAAAATCTACTCGCTACTACGACTTTAAAGCTGAAGCTGAAAGCATAGCAAAAACAACACTTTCTACATTTAATAGAACCTGTGTCTAGAACTTTTAAATCATAGTTTATTTGAGCGTAATTGTTTTAATTTGTTCAAGTCTGTTATTATTTTCTTGCCGTCTCACCGACGTGTGTGGAAAAACCAACGTATTAGTAAAATGTATTTATTTTTTTGCGCAAAACATGTAGGTATGAACTTTTATTACTTTTTAAGTTATAAAGTACGAGATCCTTCCATTTTAAAGATTGTTTTTGTATGGTTTTTTGTGTGGTTCTCACAGACAGGGTATATAATTTTGTGTATTTTGTCTATGGGCCTTATGATGCCTGATAGTAAAAAATATTGATTGATTGATTGAAAACGCAAATGTTTCATGATCCTTCAACCGGGTAGGTATAAGCTTTTCAATAATTCCTCTTTTTGACTTCTATATTATGATTATCGCTGTTGAATTTCACTTTTCAAGGCTCTCAAGATAAGCAAATCATCATGAAAAATTAAAATGAAATTAAAAATGTTTATTGGTCCCAAAACAGTTACATGGATTGTATAAATAAGACATTCCCAGTAAGTAATTGATAATACCTGTGTTGTGGGTATCTCGCTCTTTCCCTTAATATTAACAATATTGAGACTAATGCACAAATTATTACAAAAAGTAACTAAAAATTAAATTAAAAAAAATGAAAAATTTACAGTCATTGGTGTCGATTCTGTTGTGCACAAACTAAATTTTAATAATTTTGGCTATTGCTATCTTTTTCTGTCCGTTATAACGAGAAAGAGATGGACGTAATTTAGAGCTGTCAAATTTAATACTTCCATACAAATGAAGGGTGCACGTAAAAACATGTCGACTAAAAACACGGTGAAGCGCAAGGCATAAACTAGTTTGACATCTCTAACTTAGTTCATAGCTATAGCCGTCCTTTTCTCGCACTGCCTTTTAGTAAAAGATAGCAATAGCCTAAATTAAGTTTAGTTTGTGTATAACAGAATCGACACCAATAACTTATAAATTAATTAGCGGCTCTTTGTGTAACTGTAGTTGTAGGCCTATGTGAAACTGTTATGTGCGCCTTATCTTTTCCCAACTATATTGTGGTCGGCTTCCAGTCTTATCAAATGCAGCTGAATATCAGTATTTTAGCGAGCTACTGCCTTTATGACCTCCACAAACCATAAGCCAGCAAAAGCAGGATAAGCCTGCAAATAATGCCAATAATGTTGATCATAGTACCGCTACCAGAGTTTTGTTTCAACTGAATTTAGGAATGCGTGAATGTGCATGGCGCTGTCTCTTGCCAGGTCTACCTTAGGTGACCTGGTGTGTGTAGGGAAGCAAGAGACGGTCTGTGTGAGTTCAGGGTGGATTGTTGTATTTTTTAATATATCATTTGATATGCTTAAGGGGCTCCCTCCCCCATGCACACTAGCGCCACTTTAGTAAAAAAATCAGAACTCGATAAATACACAATTAATATAAAATCTGATTGACAAAATCAATCTTTTGGTCTTCTAAATTATTTACGTCTGCTTAACTCATTGAAACATACCTTGCTGTCGTTACAGATACAAAATGAAAAAAAAACGGCCGTTTTTAGCAATTTTTCTAACTGTAACTACAGTGAGGTATATTTTAATGAATTAAATAGACGTCAATAATCTAGAACTCTAAAGCATTGATTTTGTCAATCAGATTTTATATTAATTGTGTATTTAACGAGTTCTGTTTTTTTTACTAAAGTGGCGCTAGTGTGCATGGGGGAGCCCCTTAAGGAAGATTTAAGAATCAACTCAAGCACTAAATGTAAAAATACTATCACTTACAGGATATCTTACGTGATTGTTCATTATTTTGAGCTCCCGTTGTACCACCCACATTCTACAATCATGTCGCGATCACGGCGCTTGCAACAGCGTCAAAATATCTGGAGCTCGTAAGTGACGGCATAAGTTAAGTTTTAGACTGTGAAAGCTTAAAACAGAATTCAAGCCTTAACTCCAGAAATCCGGCAACTTATTTGGTCATAATTTTAGTCATATTCCAAAGGCTTTTGAAGAAAATTTAAAATTATTTGTTGTATATAATAGGCATGACGACAGTATAAAAAAATTGCAAATCTATTTAGTCCGTCAGTTAGAGTATTGGAAATTAATGGACATGTATTTTTGTTTTTGTGAATCAATGAAAATTGACAAAGATAAAACGCATCAAAACTCGGGAGTGGGGGCTCGTGACGTCAGAACTAGTTAAAAATTATACCTAGGCGTGACGTATTGAGAATTTTATAAGCGTCATATCTTCGTCAATTTTGGTTTACGTAACAAAAGAAGAAACACGGGTCAAATATTTTTTGATAATCTAACTGACGGACTTGTTAGTTTTTTTAGTCGTCTCGCCTATTAAATATTCGTGTGACGCATTTATTGTATAAGTAGCGCAATAAATGTGGGTAATTGAACTGTAACAATGAATGGCATTGTCATTAAAGTGCGTTACACAATTACCCCACCAGTTTAACTCTTGCGTTTACCATCATATTAAAACCATCGGATGCATTTAATTACCAGATTAGTTTTACCGTTCAGAAATTAACAGGTTTGTGTGCAAACTCGGCTTTCTTATCAAGAACTGTATAATTTTATTTCATTAACGTTATTGCGTCTTATCAAATGCATTCTGAATTAATGGGAACTGCTGTCACTGATAACGTAGGTAAGTTTTATAATCTAGTACTTAATTAGTAATTTTTCAAGGTGCACTAGTTTCGGTCTGTCACGTGTTTGACATTTTGTGCTAGCCGCTTTGGATGGGGTAAATTGGTCGTGTTCTTCTTTCTTTATCGTGTGATTAGTGCCTAACCTGGTGTCAGAGCTTTTATGCCGCCCATGGGCTTCTATCTAGTACTTAATTAGTGTTTTTTTCAAGGTGCACTAGTTTCGGTCTGTCACGTGTTCGACTTTTTGTGTTAGCAGCTTTGATTGGATGGGGTAAATTGGTCGTGTTCTTCTTTCTTTATCGTGTGGTTAGTGCCGAACCTGGTGTCAGAGTTTTTATGCCGCCCATGGGCCTCTATCGAGTACTTAATTAGTGTTTTTCAAGGTGCACTAGTTTCGGTCTGTCACGTGTTCGACATTTAGTGCTAGCCGCTTTGATTGGATGGGGTAAATTGGTCGTGATCTTCTTTCTTTATCGTGTGGTTAGTGCCTAACCTGGTGTCAGAGTTTTTATGCCGCCCATAGGCCTCTGACTTGGCTTTACATGCCGTCGAGAAATATCTCTCAGGCATGCTGGTTTCCTCACGATGTTTTCCTTCTCTGAAGTAAGTGATAATTATACAATACGTACATAAATCTGAAAAATCAGAGGCGCGTGCCTTGGGTTCGAACTTGAGACCCATGACTTGGCAGTCCGACGCGACGGTCACAAACTAGGCTATTACGTTTTGAGTTAAAGCATCAGTTTAGGTTGGTTGGTTGGTTGTTATACTGTTTTGGTAATTCCGCTGGAACTACTTGTGTCCCACGGATTCACCACTTTTTTTTTTCGGATGGGAAATTATCAAATGACTCCTCCCGCTCTGGGCGGAGCAGGAGGGAGTGTCAGAATTTTACTAACTAAAACCCATCCATGTTCCTTCATCGCCCTTTGTGTTCCGGGGCCACGGTATCTCTTTCGAACAGTCCCGCAGCACGGATTCACCCCTCACGTTAAAGTGGAAAATACACAAGTCCTTGATAAGGCCTCACGTACTGTATACATCAGAATGCTGGGCCATAAAGAATATGAATGAAAAAAGATCTCGGGCTATGTATGATGATAATTTTTAATTTTATTTTAAGAGTATATAATATTTGGCATAAAAATAATAATTTAGTAAACTGATCCCGCGGGACCCAAATGAGCGAGATCAGTTTACTAAAGAGCCATGATAATGATGACTGGTTGGAAGACCATATGATTTAAAAAAAAAAACTACTTACAATCAGCGACACTGTAGTAACCAGGGTCATGAGTTTCCGGCCATATCGATCAGTGAGCCACCCCATAGGCGCGCCGAAGATGATGGCCGTGATATAAGTGACGGAGGCCATCCATGATATGTCGGAGCTGGTGAAGGGATCCGGCGAGGGCCCGTCCTCGGACTGCAGGACTGATATCATGGGGGACAGCCATCCTTGTACCATGCCGAAACTTAGCAGCGGTATTGTTACTGTGGACCAGAAGAAAAATATTGTTAGTGGAGGTGGGAGGTTGGCTTCAAGTGTAACCGGATGTAACTGATGACGGATTCGTAAACATGTTGTGAATTTATTGAGGCATAGTTTAATTGTAGTTTAATGTAAATGTGTGCGTGTGAACGTGTACGAACAGAGCGAGACGTAATTCGACGGGCCTCCTTTGCTGTTCGCAGAGTTCCGTCTTTACCTTTTTATTTGGTCTGAGGTTACAGGTATCATTTCATCGCCTGTCTTAAGGCGGTTCCCCGAGCCAAATTAGCAACTCTATTTGTGGTGGTTCAAACTTCGTTTGAAATACTGTTAGAATAAAGTTCTAAACAGCTTGCACTACAAAGTGATTGTTACGTCAGTCACTGCAGGCCGAATAGTGCGAAATGAGTGGTTTTTATTCTATATAAAATCAAATTTACGTCTTTTGGAAAAAATAAAACGACAATTATGTTTATTATTTAATTGTCTATTCATTAGTATAAGTAGCGAATCAAAATAATGGTTACTTTACGAGGAGTAAGCATTTTATAAATCATTATTTCTCATTTCTGTGGTTTCGTTGTGAGGGGATTTATCAAACATTAAGCTACTTAAAAAAAAAATGAAACGACAATTTTGGAGTCAAGAATATGTAGTAATTTAATGTATTTTTTATTAGTTTGTATTTCTCTTGGATAAAGAGGAGTAGGCTCCAAAAACTGCTCGTTCAAGGTCATTTGCTCGGGGAGGCGCCTTAACTACGAAGGGTAGCTTTGATGGAGCATCTTCCGACAGAGTTAAGTTATGGCGGAACGAGTTCTCTTACTACCGTTTTATATAACTTTACTACGGATAACTGTCACCTACCTGTTATTCGGAGGACTGTTATTCATAGAAAAAACAAAGAAAGCTTTTCTAAGACGTTTTGTTTCTAACGGTTCGTAAGCTAAATGCCAAACAGTTAGAGATAGAAACCTTCCGTTACCTGTTAGTAAGTTATTAAAAATTGCCGTTAATAAGGTTATTGTGTGTTTTATATGAGAGCAAACATCTTGGAGAAAGCAGTTCTTGTAACGAAGTTTGTTTCCTGTTTATTTAAATTGATTGTAGGTAATTTATTCAAAACAATAATTTCTACACTTCGCTACAGAGATAAGTTTAATGTAAAAATATACTTAAACTAAGTTCAAGCAGATAGAATAAAACAACATAAGAAAATAATAAACACGTTTGTTTTATTTTTGTTATGAATAGAGTGAGAATTCAAATCAGTTTCATTACAGAAGGTCACGCGAGGTTGCACTTTGACACCAAATAGAAAAATTATAGTAGTTCCAGTACAACCTTAAGGCCGGAATTCCTTCTACGCTGACGTCGGTTAGACAGATAGACAGACGGACAGTGGAATCTTAGTAAAGACTCCACTGTTCGTATGTCTATCTGTCTAATCCAGGCCATATCAGACCAGGCTATATCTCATGAACCGTGATAACTAGACAATTGATGTTTTCAAGATGTATTTCTGTTGCCTCTGTAACAACAAACACTAACCCTGTTTTTACCCTTTTGGTAAGGAACCCTAAAAAGGATAACTCCCACAAAAGTAAAACTTGCGAATATAAATGCAAAATTGAGCATTTCTATGGAATATTGACACTGAAAACTCATCAATATTGACTCAATTTCATTGCTGAATTCGCTCTAATTATGCCATGAAATTAAAATGTAAGCATTCGCAGGTTACTGTGTTGCGTGGAAGTCCCATTTTTCTACGTTTAAGCATTGTTTTCATTGGTTGCTTTTTTAAGGCCTGAATTCCTGCTACGCTGATGCCGGTCGCGTACGGTTTGCACACGTACGTCAGCAAAAAATACAGTAGCAACGTACGCGCCGCCGACGTCAGCGTCGCAGTATGGTGCTATATAGAACACATCAACACAATGTACACTTGTACGCGCGACCTGCGTCAGCGTACGAGGAATTCCGGCCTAAGAAACAAAGCTTTTGCACATTTCCTTCTGTGGTCGCATTTAATAATAATAATAATAATTACATAACACTGTACTTATCCAGTTTTATTATAACATAAACATAATTAATGCTGTTTCTAACCACGACGCCGCGCCGGCGCAATTGGTTATTTATAAGTTTTTTATTTGTTATTCCTGGAGATGAGAGATCAAGGCAACTAGACCGGTGTGTTTGTGAGTCATACGAGAATTAATTTAGTTGATCGTGTTCAGAATCAACATATTTACATTTTGTACGATAGGTACAAATAAAACAAAACCTAGAAGATGGGCGTCATCGTCGAGGGAGGCGTAAAAAACGCTGGCGTTACGACTTAGAGCATTTTTGGGAGATCGGTCGGAACAAATCGCACAGCTCTCAACCGCTCGCGGTTGTAATCACCACCGCACGCGCATCTCATCGGACCGCTCGCGGTGGTGATAACAACCGCGCGCTGTTGGAATAAAATCCCCCAAAAATTCAAATAAAAAATCGGCTAAACGTGCTCTGTCCACGTATTCAATGCTTAATTTCCCATCTCTATAACATTCTTCAACTCCGTACCAAAAATCATAGCTCTATTTCATCGACAAGTTGTCAAAAAAATAAACTAAGTAACGTCAACACACCACGCCATTTCTTGCGTCATCGTGTTAGTGTCACATTTCAAGTGGTTACGAGCTACGTCTTTGTTATTGTAAGATAGTGTTATTCCTTTAAATGTTTTTGAGGAGTTTTACTATCGTATTATGATAAAGAAAATTAGGTTTTGAATCGCAAAGTTGCAGTATTTCGCCTGTGAAAATGCAGTAGGTATAAATACCTACAGTGATTGTGTTTTTCCAAGAAATACGTGATTATTGTGATTAAAACGTGTGTGAAAACGGAAAAATAGTGCTTAATTAGTAAGGTGACTATACGATACACCTTGGTCAGACTGGTTGTCAGACTTTCGATCAGCAGTAGGACTATACAAGTTAAATTAAACAGTACAATGCTGGGTTGTAATCGTAACCGTATCTAAGTTTTGCGAGACAATCTCACTGGCTAGTCTGGATCTCAGATCCTGCTTTGATGGGATGATGACAAAAAGTCTACATTCAGAATTCTCAACTATAGGCATCTACGAATGCACTACCGAGTTCACTGACGGTCGAACACTTTTCAACCTTATCATTTAGGGCGTAAGGGTGAAAATTGGCAGACCGATACCTCGATAGATCATTCTTGAATCAAATAATTGGTGCATCCATACCGCAGTTACTTTTTGCTGACCAACGTTTCCAAATGTTAATGAGCAATATCCGATAACAAAATGTTATTTATTGTTATATATTGCCGTGTAATATAAAGGGTGTAAAACACCTCTTAACGAAGCCGAAAGGCACTTGTTCTCCCCGATATTGTGATCATATTTTTGTTTCTTCACCATACCTGGGAACCTTCTAGTTACGGAGATATTGGGGGTCAAAGTTCCAACTTTATGACAAGTTTTTTTTAAAATACAAGTTTTTAATGGTAGATTTTTACTTTAAACACCGCCACGACCCCCGTATTATTCAATCCATCCATCAGCAAATTGTGTTGAGTGCGTTACATTGAGTTCTACCACAAAACATGATTTTTCACAACGAAAAAAAAAAGTTGTTTCCCAGCAATAATTTTTTGCGTAAAGTTACTTAGTTTGATGTACAGAATGCTTGGTTGACGGCTTCGTGATGAGGTCTTTTACACCCTGTATCCTGTATTAAGTAATGTTGCCTAACTTTTGAAAACAGTCAACATGTGGTAACAATTGACAACATTGTTATAGCATGTTACTATAGAACAAACACAGAACAAATGCTGTGCAAATCGCTTGTTACTGAAAGTTACTCTTTGTTATATTTTGTTAATAGGGAATATGCATGTAATTTTTTTTTCACGTAAATGAATAAAATACAGTGTTAACAACCCAAAAAAAGTATTAAAAGTTAAGTTCAACTACCTACTGCTTGTCGCTCAAAAATAATATTAAATTCCTGCAATTTTCTATGACAGTTCAAACGTCCGTGACTGTCGCGGCCATGTTCTGACGTCATTTACCTCAATCCGCCTTGTTTATATCTAATTTTCTGGCCTTATTATAGTAATTTTATTAATTGTATGTGCTTTATTCAAGCAAAAATTGTAATAACGATATTATAATAAAATTTTAGTGAAATTTTAACTACTTTTCAAATAAAAGTGTTTTTTTGACACATAGGCTTTGACGTCACTACCGGCGTTATCGAGGTCGACACGTTTTGAGAGTGCGTTCCATTTTACCAAAAACATGCTACATAAAACAATAAATTGTAAAATTAGTAATGTTTTAGAAACTTAAACAAACCACAATGTTTTGATGCGCCATTACAAGGCATTTTTATTTGAAATAAAGGTGGTGTATTTCTTGCATATTCCCCTATTTATGTTACTCGCGGTGATAACATTCAACAAATAGTAACAAGTAGCCACAAAAGTTACAGATTGTTACCTAATGTTACAGTGTTACATAGTGTTGTTCCACAAAAACAACTGCGGTGTGGATGCACCATAACACATCAGCGTAACACAGGAAATGTAGTGCAGCCTAGAAATAGTATACATACCTACAATACAAATGTAGGTACATATAGCTTGGCTACAGTTCAAGTTCAATGCTGATTCTTGCGTAGATACCGCGCTAAGTAAGAATATTGTTGTTGTAGCTGTAGACTATGACAAAAAATAAATACTTCGTGCTAATAGGCGAGACGACAAGAAAATACTAATTAGTACGTATTAGTAGTATTATCAAAAAATATTTGATCCGTGTTTTTTCTTTTGTTACGTAAACCAAAATTGACGAAGATATGACGCTTTTAAAAGTCTCAATACGTCACGCCTAGGTATAATTTTTAGCTAGTTCTGACGTCACGAGCCCCCACTCCCGAGTTTTGATGCGTTTTATCTTTGTCAATTTTCATTGATTCACAAAAACAAAAAATACGTGTCCATTAATTTCCAATACTCTAACTGACGGACTAAATAGATTTGCAATTTTTTGATACTGTCGTCATGCCTATTATGTGAGGGATATCTCGATATTTCGACGCTGTTGCAAACGCCATGATCGCGGGAGCTCAAAACAAATAGTAATCACGGAAGATATCCCGTAAGTGTCAATATAAGTTTAGTTTTAAACCGAGAAAGCATAAAACAGTGTTTATAAGCAATCTCTGCGCCAAATTTCGTCCAATTCCGAAAAGTTGTTTTCGCGTGAAAGACTAACAATTACGGTTTCCTGGGAAAGAGTTGAACCAATTTCGATGAATTTTTGTGAAGTAAATAAGTAGCGCTTTTGAATTTGAGAAAGCAAATAAGGATAGAATTCCTAAAAGGTTGAAATGATTAGTGAAAATATGTTGAATCATAACTTATAGGAGTGATTCTAAATTCGTATAATTACAGCACAAACAATACTATTTCTTTTCGGTAGTTTGAATGGGATAATCCATACAAACGATGACTCAGAACAAACGTCATTTTTGAATCATATCGACATTTTAGAATGAGCAACTTCTAAAACAAAACATCGAGATGTGTGCTAATTTAATTACTACAAAGCTTGCTTCAAATTAATCGTTTATTTTTTAGGGGTTTTTACGTGGAGGAAAAGCCTCCCAAAAACAACAATTTTTAATGAATACCTACTTCTTAAAATACAGATTATAATGGTTATAATTGCGTCGATTAAAACTTCTTAAAAGACACAAAAAATGTTAATTAGATTGCAACATGACTTTTACAACATTAAAAAAAACCGGCCTAGTGCGAGTCGGACTCGCGCACGGAGGGTTCCGTACCATTATCTATACAGCATTCATTTAGACAATTCAAAATCACGTGATTTTTTTGCCGATTTATTACATTGAGCAATTTTTTTCTAAGCTGGGGAACAAATAAAAAAAAAACTAGGTAGCTTCTACTCCGTTCACCTAATATACCCATTTTTTTGGAAAGTGATAAAAAAGCATACATATGATAAATCGGCAAAAAAAACACTATGCACGATATATTTTTGCCTTAATATTTATTTTTAAACTGAGGCAAAAAACGGCATAAAAATCAAGGTTGTTGTATGGGAGCCCCCTAAAATATTTATTTTATTCTGTTTTTAGTATGTTATATTGTTATAGCGGCAACAAAAATACATCATCTGTGAAAATTTCAATTGTTTAGCTATCACGGTTCATGAGATATAGCCTGGTGACAGACAGATGGACATTGGAGTCTTAGTAACCGGGTCCCGTTTTTATCCTTTGGGTACGGAACTCTAAAAAGAACCACACCACTTTTTTATCTGTGACCAAGTTTTTAACTTATTATTTTTAAATAAAGAACTACAAGGCTACGATATTTTCGAATGACGTTGTAAAGCCGGAAAACATTTGAACCTACTCAGCAATGCTATGGTATACTTGAACCCTCTTACAAATAGTAGAAGAGGAATGTGTTGTGTTGATAATGCGGGAGCACTGACGGAAAAATATTGTTATTTAAAATGTTATATAACTACGTAGTATTTTTGAACAACCCTCAGTTACTTGTGTGGAGAGTCACCCCTATTTTACTTATTTCATAATTTCAAATCATAATGTGTAGCGGTTTATAGAAGGCACATTTTCTCCAAATTTCAACTGTGTGTTGCCAAGTGTAAAATGGCTGTGACATAGGAAGGGGCAGATAGACGGACAGGACGAACCTATGCGGGTTCCGTTAAAATTTCATCAAAATCGGTTCTATAGTTTAGAACCGATTTTGATAACATTTTGCATAATTGTTCTACATAGGTAAGCCAGGGAAGGTTTCTGAAAAAAAAAGCACAACTAGTAGTCTATTAAATGAATGTCGGACTATAAAATCAAAATCAAAGCATTTATTTCAAGTAGGCCAGTTGCAGGCACTTTTGAACAGTCCCAGTCACAAGACATAATAACTGTGAAAGTACTGTAGTTGCCCATTCCCTAGCGTAGATCTCTATGGAGAAGACCGGGCAAGAAACTCCATGGACACTCTTTTAAATAATAAAAAATGGTACAAAATCTTGGTTACATCATTCATGTTGAGATAGTATTTATTATGTGAGAACAATGTAGCAAGATGTGCACGTTAAAAGTGTCCATAGTAAAATCAAAAATTATTCAAAAATAAACATTAAAATAAGCCACGGCAACTATGAGATGACCAGTCACAACTGACAGCGCCCTTTCACGAACATGACGCTTGGATCAGCACCATTCAACTCAACCATTTTGTAGGGAACTAAATGATCCGACACACGCGCCACCTTTATAAGTAAGTACGTCTGCTCATTGGCTAATGCAAGTAGCTGCTTAGTTGATATCCAATCGTACTAAGTTCAAACTATTTTAGTCCCATCTCGTTTCAATCGGCCGATTATTTTCAAGGCTAAAAATAAACTGAGAGACCTTGGAATGCTGTACACATCCTGACACATCCAACGCAGACTGGAAATGCTGCACAACCTGATATTAATGAATGGGGAGAATAATTACGATAACTCGTCGAAGAAACGATGTTTGAACACGAAAACAATTCATTGATACTGGTTATACAGAGTTGATTGAAATGTGCAGATAATTTTTGAGGCTAAGTTGTATTTGAATGGAGGGCACAAAGTCCGTTATTTTGAATTACAACAATTACAACAGATGCCTGAGTATGAATGTGGATCGGTATAAGAGTAGAGGAAGACCAAAGAAACGATGGATGGACTGTGTGAAGGATGATATGGCTAGAAAGGAGGTGTCTGATGAGATGACGAGTAATAGAGAAGCATGGAAGGAGAAGACATGCTGCGCCGGCCCCAAATAAATTGGGATAAAGGCAGGACAGGGAAGATGATGATTTTTCATAGCCACTTTCATCCCCCATATCTAGTAAATGGCTGCACCGATTTTAATAAAAACATGTCTAAGAACCGTCGCTAAGAAATTGCTTTCAAATAAAATAAACCGCATCCAAATCGGTTCACTCGTTTAAGAGCTACAGTGCCAGAGACAGACACACATAGCGGTCAAACTTATAACACCCCTCCTTTTACGTCGGCATCTAGCATCGAACTTTTCTACCAGGACTTTCTCTGTAGTAGTCCGGAGTGGAGTCAGGATTTGTGCTCAGTTGGTGGTGAAATGTGGGTGTACTGTCCGGTATCTACACCACTGTCTATCTCTTCGAAGATTATTTAGGAACACTATTAATTACGTAGACTTTATGGGGGGTCTGAAGAACAGGGTGTAAAGGTCTTCATCTCCCATAGAAAAGGAAGGATCCTCCGACCAGACTGGTGTTATGTGTGGGGGGCCACTGCCCGACAGTTGTTGTCGGGTTCTTGTATATACTCTTAAGGGCCTGCACAGACGACAGACTGTTTGTGCGATCGAGTCTGTGGCGCACAAAATGTCTGCATGGCATACAAAAAGTCCGTCGCGGATTTTACACAGACTCAACGCACACGACGCACATCTTCATAGTACATTACGTCCCCCACTAACGAGTGCAGATTGCATACAAAAAGTGTGCGCCGTCTGCATTAGCACGTGTTGAGCAAATGTTCTAGTTTTTCGCGCACTTTTTGTGGGGCGCGGCGCGGCGCGATCTGCCAGAATGACACGGATTTTTTGGCCGGACTTTTTGCGCGTCGTATGCGGTACTACATAATTATAATTGCTTAGGTTCTATTTTCACAGAGTAAAAAGTGCGTCACGGATACGTCTGTCGTCCGCGCAGGTACTTAGTCGCGAATAATGTTGCTTGCGCGATGTAGGGATCTGACGTATCTTGCTGTTTAGTTTCTCATTTTTGTCATAGATGGCGCTAGTACTTTTTGTTCTATGTGCTGTACTACTTTTTGTAGTTCAACTTTCAACAACAACAAAATTGTTTATAACATATTTTTTGTACGATTTTTGGGTATATTCGTATGATTGAATCATGTGACCATAACGTATCCTCAAACCTGTCTTTTGTACTAAAATTACCTGTATGTGAAAAGAAAAAGAAAAAAGATATTGCAAGTTGTTTGACAACCTTTTACATGGAGCGACTGCCTATCTGACTGCCACAACCCAGTTAGTACTGGAAAATACGATACCCCCTGGTAAAACTGCATGCCAGACTTTGGGCCACTGGCTACCTGTAGCGACTGTCAAAGAACTACAAATTAATGACAGCCGGCACCAACGGCCTTACGTGCTGTCCGAGGCACGGAGAACACTCGTTATGTGATGGATGGTCACCCATCCAAGGACCAACTTAGGTAAGCATTGCTTAACATTCAAGATCGACTCGTGCGGCTATTATTACTTAGCTACGAGCTGCTGCGCCTTATTTCACATCATTGTCAAACAGACGTGTAAAGGTAAGCATCCACGTCCTGTCCGCATCGTACGCATCGGAGGCATTGTATCAACGGATCGTAGTATTATTGAACAGATTCGAGCGATCCGTACGGTGCGAATACTATGATCCGTTTGATGCGATGCGTCCGATGCGTACGGGTGGACGCTTACCTTTATAGTCAACAGCATAATTTTACCATTTTGGAAATAATTATGGTCGTTCGTGTAATGTACCATTAACTTCGCAGTTGGAACCTGTAGTAAAACTGAGTAAATTAAGATAATAATTAGGTAAATACTGCCGTGGAAAAATTATCAGAGAGCACGAACGTCAAGCTGATTTAGAACTAGTAGTGTCACGCGATTTTACGATAAAGTACAATAGATGAATGGAATTTAATGATGCAGTTAGGGTCTAAGTACGGTGCATTATTGACTGTTAATAGGATGCTATAATCTTTTTAACCAGCCTGTAATGTTCCCGGTGGTGAATTTGGATGATTGTAGAAGTAGGAGAAGACCAAAGAAATGTTGGATGGACTGCGTGAAAGAATTTCAGTCTCACACAGCACGGCGTCGCAACTTATCAACCAACTTATCTTACATCATCATCATCCTATTAATGTTCCCACTGCTGGGACACAGGCCTCCTCTCTATGAGGGGGAACTTATCTTACAACATTAGGTAATGCGTAAATTTAATAAAATAAAATATAGTTTTTCGGAACAATAATACAAGACTAGATATGCAGGCAAAACGATGGTAGCTGCAAAAGTATAAACTGCAGAGCGTAGCTTCTAAATCCAGATTTGAATGAAATGATGTTCCATAGAGTGTAATGTAAAAGTGTAATTTAGGTTTACTTTAATTAATAATAAAAACAAAAAAATAAGATAAATAACAGAAATGAATATAAACAGTACAGGACATCAATTATGAATTGGGATGTATTTTGACGTTGAGGTAAATGTGGTGAGGGGGTGAATGGGTGTGTGGGTGAGTGTTAATGAGGTGTGCGAGGGGTGTGAGAGATTTTGTTGGAGTGTGTTAGAGAGTGATGAGTGTTTTACACTTCCATGAGTTTCTCTGTGTCGTCGTTTGTGATTAACACACAGGATACTTTTTATCCCTGTAGTACGATCCCGCGGGACAGTTACCTAACTCCACACGGGTCAAGACGCGGGCATAAGTTAGTATAAAATGCTGGTTTTAAGGCTGCTTTCGCTGAGCTTGAATTTCGACCCCAACACAGTTTGGAAAATGCAGATAAAGATGAATGATTCCAAAATATATTAACATGTTTGTCACTGGGACAACGCAGATTAGACACCATTTGACCCTCGATGACCGACTACGTCTTATTTAGCTTTGTAATAATGAACCTGTTATAAATTTTCACATCTACTTATTGAATGATTTATAAGGAAATGTCATTGCGTACTATGATACTAGAATTTGCTTGGATGTGACAGATATCCCCAAAGAAAGATGTTTGATTAATCTTTGGACTACATCTGAATTTTTGTTTGAATTAGCTCGCGTAAAGAAGGTGTTCATTTAAACAAAAATTAAGATTAATTCTCTTTTTCATTCGGTCCCTCATTACTAAGGATCGTGGTCACTGGAACCCTTTAAACGGACAATCTGCCTCCATCGACTCCGGTCCGAAGTTACCATAACCACCTGCTGAAATTGGCTTGAGGACATCCTCTATCATCATCCTCTCTCCAGCCTCTCGTACTTGGTCAAACCATCATGTTGGCGACCGGCCTCGCGCTCTCTTGTCTTCGGTATTACCAACAATGTCTAGTTTTTCAAGTCTGCTATCTCATCTTCGCATTATTTCACCAAAATAGGTCAAAATACCCTGAAGGCAAACTGTAGACAGTCGGGTCTTGATATCAAGTTGTGAAAGCATAGACACATTTGTGCGTTTAGCTGTCTATGGAATTCGGAGCATCGGCCTCCAGCACCGCATTTCGAATGCGTCTATCCTCTGTCTCGGATTAATACCTGTTATAATATACTTGGGATGGTGCCTAAAGTCTGCGCTTGAGACTAACTCGTTTGAATGTTTCGTACTGGCTGCATTCTTTTTTAATCATACATTACTTGGAGGGAAAATGATGCATAGAATAATGAGCCGATATTCTTCCTGAGACTCGTCACAGAGACCTGTACTATTATGAAGAACCCAGTGCGGATTGGTGGATGTCGCATATCTTTTGCGTGCTTACACACTGAGGTGGGCCTTGTTGTAAATCAATGTGGATGCAAACACCAACCGTGGGTTCCACAAGCCTCCCACCAAGGTGACCCCTGTTGGAAGCTTGTTTACAACAGTGTCGCACCGGGCGCGGCCTTTAAAAAAGAATGAAATTATGTCGCTGGGACATGACGTGCACCCAAATGACGAAAAAAAAAAAAAAACGTACAACGCATAACATATATTTATAAATACAACAGGAGGGAACAAACAAAGTTGGCAGCTTGCATGTCTTAATCGTGACTGCGACAAGCCGGTTACCATGTGGCGGTTACCGGTCAGTATGATGCTGTGCTATGGGGAGGCCATAGAACAGCGCTGGTTTTCAGTGCTGGTTTACGGCATAAATATTTGAAATACAAAAATAAGAAAATATACAATACTTGGAATATAACACAGGGTGTAAACAACCTCATCACGAAGCCGTCAACCAAGCATTCTGTACCAAAAATTATTGCTGGGAAACGACTATTTTTTTTGGGGTGAAAAATCATGTTTTAAATAAATGAAATAAATAAATATCGCTGGACATCAACACACAGCGCCATCTAGTGCCACACTAAGCAACGAGGCTTGTGTCGTGGACACCAGATAGTTGATATACTACATAAATATACTTTTTGTTTTGTGGTAGAACTCCATGTAACGCACTCAAAACATTGTGCTGTTGGATGGATTGAATAGTACGGGGGTCGTGGATGTGTTTAAAGTAAAAATTTTCCAATAAAAACTTGCCTTTATAAAAAAACTTGTCAAAAAGTTGAAACTTTGTCCCCCAATATCTCCGTAACTAGAAGGTATGGTGTAGAACAAAAAAATGATCGCAATGATATGGAGAACAAGTGCCTTTCGGCTAAGAGGTTCTTTACACCCTTTATAAACCAAACATAAATAAAAGAAAAATACCCTTTTTGATTCATGGACATAACGATTCCCTCATGATGTGTTCTGCCACCGTTTCGGGAGCAGTGGTTATGAAATAAACTATACAAAGAAAAGAGCCTACTTGGATTTAAATCCACAACTAGGCCATCAAAATCATGACTATTCGCATAAAATTATGCGCTCTTGTAATGACATCATACTACAAAACCCAAACTGCAGAATTTGTCTGATAAGGTAACAGGTTCCTGCCGATTAATACCTGTTGTAATATTCTTGGGATGGTGACTAAAGTCTGCGCTTGGGACTAACTCGTTTGAATCTTTCGTACTGGCTGCATTCTTTTTTAATCGTTGCGTCAATTATTCCATTTTCGAAATTATGAACTTTGGCCGTAGTGTTTTTCGATCCGCAGTCTATAAAATGATGATACTCTTTTGTTTTATCTTCTTTGTAATAGTCTTTTACTCTTTTGTTTTATCTTCTTTGTAATAGTCATTGATATGTTTATTACTAGTTGTCTCGACTAAAAATGTTTTTTTTTTGTTGCAACCCCGAAGTCTTTGTCACTTTGAGTACCTAATAGTGTAAGGTCTCTTATTGGGACAAATACAATGGGGATAGTGCGCGTCCAGGTAAATATATTAGCTATCCTACAAGATGATCGTATGTCCGACGATTCAGGATGTACCGAATAGTAGAAGTTATTTTAACTAATGCATCGCTAGCGGAGTTCTTTCTACATAGACGTAACGCGGGAAGAGAAAAGAGAAAACAAAAAAAACCGCAATATCAAGACTTTGGCAATGCGAGAGACAAAGGTTAATAACCCCGGACGTTTGATTAAATATTATGTACAATATTGAGGACACCGTACCAAGAATTTGAAGAATTTGTTATAAAAAGAACTATCTATCGTTATCAACGACTTTCACTCATTAGGAGATTGTACGCCATATGGAAGTTTAAAAGACCTTATGCGAAGAAATTTGGAGATTTATTTGAGATGAAAACCTGTTATTTTCCGACCTGGGGAGTTACCATGACGTCTTAAAGCAGGATTGTTTTAATGTCAATCCAGTGTGGGAAAGTGACGGAGCTATAGAGGACGTCTAGCGCCATCTCTTTCTCACTCTGGAATAAGAATAAAACAATCCTGCTTTAAGACGTCATGTTAGGCCACCTGGCTTGTAAAATTGGAGTCTCGTTCAAAGATCTACACAAATAGCTTATGTGCTTTCCGAGGCACGAAGGAAACTCGGTATGTAATCGGAGTCACCCCTCCACGGACTAACCTATACAAGCGCGGCTTAACCTGAAGATAGACTCGGACGGCAGTTAATAATTTAGCCACGAGCTCCTCATTATTTGCTCCTAAACGATATTGGTGTCGATTCTGTTGTGCACAAACTAAACTTAATTTAGGCTATTGCTATCTTTTTCTCTCTAATAAAACGAGAAAGAGACGGACGTAATTAAGAGCTGTCAAATTTAGTTGGAACTAATATTTCCGTACAAATGAAGGGTGCACGTAAAAACATGTCGACTAAAAACACGGTGAAGCGCAAGGCATAAACTAGTTTGACATCTCTAACTTAGTTCATAGCTATAGCCGTCCTTTTCTCGCACTGCCTTTTAGTAAAAGATAGCAGTAGCCTAAATTAAGTTTAGTGTGTGCACAACAGAATCGACACCATTATCAAACAAATTTTAATATTAGTGACAGGTCGAGATTGGGCTTACCAATAGGTAGGTACTTATTTGGCTGAAGTGTACTAGTGCAGTCATATTATTATGTAATTCTCGGTCATATTTATAAATATATAACTATATTTTGTAATAAAAAAAATTAAAATTTTAGGCTCACTAAATTCGGAGATCAGGGGGAATGGCCAATTTTCGTCTTCTTTCATGAATAAAATCAAAACTATTGATTTATTTTACAATAATAACAAAAATATATTTGAGATCCTCATAACGACCCTTTTCATTTGTTAGGACACAGTAAGGTTTGCAAAACTGTCGAAAATTACCGTTATTAAAAAAAAATATATTTACTTTGCACATCTGTGTTTGGGTCATAGGATTACACTATCCTACCAAATTTCACCTGATTTGGTCCAGTAGATTCGGAGCAAATTGGCTGTGACAGACGGACGGACAGACAGACAGACGCACGAGTGATCTTATGAGGGTTCCGTTTTTTTTCAATTTTTGTACGGAACCCTAATAAACCGCATCCAAATCGGTTCACTCGTTTAAGAGCTACGTTGCCAGAGACAGACACAGACACACATAGCGGTCAAACTTATAACACCTCTCTTTTTGCGTCGGGGATTAAAAATAGTGTCCATTACTTATAACTATTAGACACGTGTAAAAGCACTAAGCACAAGCATTTGGTTATACTCTTCTTTATCGCTTTAATGCACCAATTATATTTCCATGTCTCTCAATCGCTTTAGTATTCAAACTAAAGCGAGTGAGAGACATTGAAATATAATTAATCATAAAAACAATTTATTTTGATGAACGATAACTTAAAAAAGGCATAGCTGAAATAAATTTAATAAATACTTTGACTTGTGAGCCATTTCAAATAGCACGAGTACGTTACTGAACGAAATCACTTCAGAGCTAAGAATTTGTTTTCACGTAAGTTTGATACATTATTGATTCATTAACTATTCACACATACCAGGAAAACATGTCACAAAAGGGTGCAGGCTTATACTCAGCGTTCGGTGATACAAGACTGCCAATTAAGATATGCACACACAGTACACGCGAGTGCGAAGTATCTATCCACTTTTTCGTGGCTACATAACCTGTCGTCAAAACTGTAGCCCTGGTACAGTGCATTCACGGCAGTCACTGGCATCGGTAGTCGGCTCTTTGGGGTAAGCGGCAGCTAATTTACTAGCAAATCTCGAGGTGATACGATGCTGATTAGAGCGCATTGATCTCAATATTCACGCGATGCCGATCCGTGTGTGGATGGACCATATTATACAGTATGTACTTGAAAGTTGTGGTTGTGGTCATATTTAATAGTATTAGGGTCCCATGAAAAAGTGGTTTAGTTTGATGGTCTGTACAAACATGACCACAGCTTACTGGTACACGCTGTAATAGGCATGACGACAGTATCAAAAAATTGCAAATCTATTTAGTCCGTCAGTTACAGTATTGGAAATTAAATTAACACGTATTTTTTGTTTTTGTAAATCAATGAATATTGACAAAGATAAAACGCATCAAAACTCTGGAGAGGGGGCTCGTGACGTCAGAACTAGGTAAAAATTATACCTAGGCGTGACGTATTGAGAATTTTAAAAGCGTCATATCTTCGTCAATTTTGGTTTACGTAACTAAAGAAAAAACACGGGTCAAATATTTTTTGATAATCTAACTGACGGACTAATTAGTTTTCTTTTGTCGTCTCGCCTATTGTTATAGTATCTAATCCTCCTGACCGTTTTCGATCATGGCGCCAAGCTCAGTGGAGACTTATAACCATCGACGCAGGAAACATTATAGTTCACAAACACAGGGGCACTATATAGAAAGAAAGAAAGAAGAAAGAAAGAAAAAATATTTATTTGACGTCAGCTATTATAGCACACATACAATAATATAAAAAGATACAAATTAAGGAGGAAAACATAATATGTGCTGTGTGCCTCACGGCTGCGCCAAAAAGGTCCATATATATCTTTCTTCTTATATTCATATTATTCATTTATTTTGCATTCCTTATTGTATAAAAGGTGTTACAAAGGGCTTAAAGCTAGGTACATAAATATGGACCCTGTGAGGGCACAGCAAAGTAGGAGAGAGAAAGAGAGCTTTAATTTTTCCAATTAGTTGGTAATACAAAAGTAATACTTAAAAAAAAAAAGTGTATCAATTTAAAATTTGACATTTAGATATTCATTAATAGTATAATAGCATATAAATAATAAAAATTGTTGTAACTTATTTATGAATTAATTAAATTTTTGTTCCTTTTTAATTATTTCCAGAAATTTATTATAAACTTTCATTGACATGATTAGAGTACTTGTTGAATGCATTTTTAGGTTTGAATTTTTAACAAAAATAAAAAAGATGTATTTTTGTCATAGTACCTACTGTGTACACTTTCATATGCATTCAGTAGAAAACTGTTATTTTGAAGTCACAAACAGACACTTAAATTTTAATGTATAGGTATATATTTTGTATAAATGTATAGATGACATCAATCCTGGGCAAAGCAGAGGTGTACCTAATAGTTCACCCAAGTTTGGGCATGTTCGTACATGTGTGTGTGTTCTAATCTTATAACTATATGTCCTGTTTCAGTAATTTTCTGGCTACTGATACTGCAATTACCAGAACATTTGAAAACCTCACCTGCTAAGCAAAACTACTACAGTGGAATGATACGACGGGCGTTGATAAATTCACATAGGCCGCCAGATTGGCTACCTTCTAAGGAGAATAAAGAAGAAGTCTTACCTAGCTTTAATAGAAGATCAAACAACACCAATGCAGCAGCGGTGAAAAAGAAAATCAAAGACATAATGGCAACTACCCCGAAGCCGCATACGGGTGGATTGTGTATTTAGATCCTTAAATGGCGCTGAGGCTGTAATAATTAATAAACGAAATCAGAATACTTTTTATGATTCACTTCCACACTCCTTGCGGGATAGCCCTTCGTTAGAGACTTAGAGGTGTTCAAGAACAGAGTAAAGAAACATTTCCTGTCAGCATGATCAATATGTATGTATGTTTATACTGTATGTATTACGTATTATTATATTGTATGTATGTAGTTTAGTATGCTCCTTTCCATCGCTCTCTGGCATACTTGTATTCTGTTTTTAGTATTATTATTGTATATCCATGTTTGGCAGCCATATGTAAGGCAGGGTAATAAGCATGAGTCCATTACCTTAATACTAAAAACAGAATACAAGTATGCCAGAGAGCGATGGAAAGGAGCATACTAAACATACAAAGAAAAAAACACAGAAAAAAGAAAAATAACAAAAATGCTTTGGAACATTCTCAAAAACTAAAATGGAAATGGGCAGGTCGCATTGCACGTATGGACAAGGCAAAATGGACACAGATAGTAACTAGCTGGCAAGGACCAACAAACAAAAGGAAAAGAGGTAGACCGAAAGAAAAAAGCGGAACCCTTAGAGATCACTCGTGCGTCTGTCTGTCTGTACGTCTGTCTGTCACAGCAAATTTGCTCTGAATCTACTGGACCAAATCAGGTGAAATTTGGTAGGATGGTGTAATCCTATGACCCAAACTAAGATGTGCAAAGTAAAATAAAAAAAAAAAATAAGGGTCGTTTTCGGGAGACAAATTAGGAAATTAAAAAAAAAGGTTTGCAAACCTTTCTGTGTCGTATATCAAATGAAAGGACTCGTTATGAGGATCTCAAATATATTTATGTTATTATTGTAAAATAAATAGTTTTGATTTTATTCATGAAACAAGACGAAAATTGACCACCCCCTCTGATTTCCGAAAACACTGAAACTAAAAATAAAAAAAATAAAAAAAAAGTTAATTGCTTGCAGATTACAGGAAAACCTATAAGAATTCTATCAATTGTACGGAACCCTCTCCACGCGAGTTCAACTCGTACTTGGCCGGTTTTTTTAAGCATAAAGTTGGTGACTAAACTAGTTGTAAACTGATAACAACACCGTCGATGTTCATTCTGATCACTAATAATCATTCTCCTGCGCCCTCATCCCAATTTATTCTGCATAAATAACCTGTAACTCTTCTTCAAATATAACTTAACATCACGCCTTATCCTCGAAGGGTTACATAGGTATCGCCACCCGTCGACGGCAGCCGGCAGATGCAGTGGTATCCTCCGTTGGCAAAGTGCCGCCCGTCTGTTTAAGCCTTGCATAAAGTTATAGAAATTAGGTATGGGATCTTGTTCGATCTTAGAAGGCAGCCAATCTGGTGGCATACATTTCACAATTTTACGGTTTCACTTCGATAGATTATAGTCTACCGAAAAATAATGCGTTAAATTGTAAGCAGATGTTCGGTTGACAATCTTTTGAGAGTTTAAAATTTCGCTAGCTAGATTACAATCTAACGGTTTTTACAATTTTACGCTGACATACACAGCCTAAACCGCTGTGTCTAAGACATGTCCAAAACCATGAAATTTAATAATTCCATTTGTACTAGCTAACGCCCGCGGTGTCGCCCGCGTGGATTTCGGGAATTGTCCCAAGGGATCGTACTAAGTGGTAAAATCCTATGTAATCCAGGTTATATATGAACTATCTGTGTGCCAAACTTCACCCAAATACGTTCTGCAGTTTTTCGGAACAGAGTAACAAACTTCCATCCATACATCCACGTATTCTCACAAACTTTCGCATTTCGAATTTACACTTTACTCATGTCAAGTTCACACATAATTATGATTTGTGCCTGAAATAGGTAATCCTGTGTTTCAGGCGATCGGAGATAACAGTAATTGTTCAAATAATCACAATACATCATAAATTTATGTAAAATAATAAGAAAAATCATGAAATCTAAACTTATAAATTCAACGGGATAAGATACAGCATTTTTAATCAAAGGTCCATCCGATTACTTATGAATTAACAATATATCTTTGACGTTATTGTGATGTTAAATGACGAAGAATTATTTACGCCCTTTCAACAGCGGCCTGGTCACGTGACTAGATGCGCGAACCGTTTAATTTATCATGTTTGTTAGAGAGATTTGATCCATATGATTGACCCTATCGATTGATGCAAAAAAGTACAGAATGTTATTTTTTCGAACTTTATTCGATTCGATTTTCGAGTGTGACAAGCGAATTTTCGAAAATCTGTGAATGCAGATTTGTTTCTTTTTGAAAATAAAAGGAATGTTTCCTTTGAGTAAAATTTGCTATCTCCATTATTTAGAGTAGGTACTTTTTTTTTAGGGATCCAGGTGGAATTTAATAATTACACCTGTGTGGTTTAAAGAGTATAGATAGGCTTGCGTTTGGCCGCAACTCGCCTGATATAATTGTTCCATTCAGGTAAAAGCCGAATCGATATTGTTTTGTTTATTATAGTTGGCGTTTCCTTTAATAAATATTTCATTGTACGAGTATAATCAAAGTAGCATTTTTTGTTTTATGTTATACTCGTACATACATGAAAACGTACGAAATTACAAATGCCTAGTCATTTATTGCAAGTCATTTGTTTAAATTACAGTTAATTTTTAGGGTTCCGTACTCAAAGGGTAAAAACGGGACCCTATTACTAAGACTCCACTGTCCGTCTGTCTGCCTGTCTGTCACCAGGTTGTATCTCATGAACCTGAGGTGATAGCTAGACAGTTGAAATTTTCACAGATGATGTATTTCTGTTGCCGCTATAACAACAAAATAAAAATAAATTAAAAATTAAATGGGGCTCCCCTACTACCTGTGCCCACTACGATGGTATGGAACCCTTCATGCGCGAGTCCGACTCGCACTTGGCCAGTTTTCAACAATTCGTGTGTGATGTGACGGATGGTGAAATTGTGTGTTTGTAAAAATGAAAGTAAACAATAGCCATTGCTGATGTTTTGACGCGTATAATTATATATTATGAAAACAAACATTGAAGGTGTTGGAGTGTAGTGTTTTATTTTTTTTTATGTAGAGGGGGGAGAGTGTAGTGTTTTATTATTACTAATTTGTCAATAACATTGTCGGCCCGGAAACTAGATAGATATAGACAACATCTCCTCCTATTTATTCTATGGTCTGGCGTAAATACAAAAGTGCAATTAATTAATTTGTGTCTTATTTCAACTAAAACCAAATACAAAGTATAAATAACTAAATATAACAGAAGGTAATAATTTGTTTGTCATAGTTATTTAATGTTATACTCGTAAGGAATGCATCGCGGGCATGACCACACGACAACGCGGCAGGCCCAGAAGGGACGCGGGCGCGGAGGGGTGGAGTGGACTAATTTTGAAGTATTATTTGCCTACAATCGCTATAGGTCGCGAAAAGTGGAAACAGGGAAAAACAGGTCTTTGACCTGCTGTGAGTTAACAGGTTAGAGTGTCACCTTGGGTTAGGGTGCAACTCGTCCGCAACGAAAATGGGATCTCGGAAAAGTTGCCCCTTTTAAAAATGGTTAACTGGGCCCACATCTATTTTTTCTCTAAAAGAAAGCAAAGACATGTAGGAGACGAGTAGCAATTATAATAAAGTCTCACAAACTACCAGGAGGCACGCACAATGGTCCACTTTAAGGACTAAGTGCGGAAACCTAAACCCCATGATAGATAGATACTACCAGGAGGCCAGAATCATGAAGGAGGTATTGTATATTTTTAACTAGGGACCCGCAGCGGCTTCGCACGGGTGCAATGTAGAAATAAACCTTCCTCTTGAATCCCTCTATCTATTAAAAAAACCCTCATCAAAATCCGTTACGTAGTTTTAAAGATCTAAGCATACATAGGGACAGACAGACAGCGGGAAGCGACTTTGTTTTATACTATGTAGTGATGATAGGAATCTCATAATCGCTTGCTGGATGTGGGTGAGTGACAATCGGGTCTTTGGCTTCACCCTCGTCGTCAACGACACTACTTTTCGCCTGTTTGTTGACAGATTCATCATAATGCCTAACCTCATAAGCTTAAAAGAAGGCTGTATGGTTCAAACCTTTTACACAGTTATAAAAAGAACATCTTGCCATAAAACGACAATTAAGTATTCAGCTACCCGCGTTTAGAATTCAAAAGTTTAGTTTCTATTTCAAGACAAGGTACTTAATTCTTTTTTATGTTTTTTTTTTTACATGAATATATCGAATTAGTATTCTTTAAAAGTAGACAAATGCATACGAAATGTAAATTCGCTAAAATGTCAATTGAATTTTAATCTTGCATGATTTTGGTGTGATTATGACACGGCTAAAATAATAAAAAAAACTATGACGTCATTGGAATTATTTTTTTAAGAATTACGCTACAATAATATTTTGGAAAATATTTTAATAAAATATTTTTTTGTTATTTTAAAAAGTAACTTAGGCACCTTTACTCACGGCAAAATACTAATCACTAATATTGTAGATTTGGTTTTTAGTACTTAAAATAAACACAAAATAATTAAAATAAAAACGGAAAAAAAACTACACTTCTTTCAATAAGAATAAATATTGAAATTGTACTTACTTATAATTGCAAAAAGATATTGATTTATCCGCGTCCCGTTAGTCCATGTTAGTCTCGTTATTAGGAAATTCATTTTTTTTTAGTACACACTGTCCGCCACAAGTAAACACGCATACAGCCAAACTCGATGGTGGCTCCGAACGAACTGCCTCTTGCGTGCGATCGCATCCACAACAAATCAATCGCTTATTTACACTACACGTTCACAACTAGATTTTGATACAATTATTTGCAAACTTCATCGTACGTTTGGTTATGTTAAACGTAAATAAAAAAGATTTTCGGTCATCTGTTGTTTTTTTTTCTAAAATGGCGTTATTTTTGTTTCGGCGGTTGATAAATATTTTGGTGTTGCAAATAGATCTAATATAGCGTTCTTTGTAGATTTTTCTCATTAATTATGAGGTAGATATTGAATAGGCACTGTTTCTTAATAAAAAAAATGCTAAAAAAAACACGTGATGAATCAGTAGTTTTTTTTTCTATCAATGCAAAGGCGTCTCGTTCACTTTGTGATGCAAATGGTCAACCTTGCCCAACCAATTAGTAATCCAGTTTTATATAAGTGTTTCTGTAAATAATTTTATTCTATACAAATTAAGATGCTAATAGTTAGCATGGGAATCTTTTTTTCGTCCTTGAATATTTTGTGTTAGAATTAGTAACCTTTTTATGTTTAGGACCGTTTGTCCTTTTATAATTTTGAAAGTGTCGTTATTGCAAATTTTAATCGATAAGCATAAATAATAAGGGTATCGTTTCGAAATTGTATTAGTCAGACGTTTTTTAAAATTAGCCGAGTGCAATTAGACAAAAAATACTCAAAAGGTGGAACGAAAATGGGAAATTAAAAAAAAAATACTTGAAATTTAGGCATTACATCGACAACAATGAATAAAGAACCAGACCAAATTAGCGTTTAATTGATGCTCGGAGTTAACACTATTACGCTACAATATGAATTCGTTGAATTTGAAGTTATTCATGAACGAAATAAAAATATTCCAAAAGGAAATTAAAAAAAAAAACACGAGCGCCAATTTATTTTTTTTACTTTCTTTTCCACTCCACTAGGAACTCAATAAAAAAAGTCCCATGAAAATCCGACCACTATAAACTTCGTTCCACCTTATTGTCTAATACAGAATGGAACACACACCGACGCACTTTTTTTTTGTGAATGGCATCGCGCAGTTCATCCTAGAGAGGTGTTCGTCTGCATAACCGCAATATTCTGTGCCTTGAGTGTAAGGCCTTCAGCCAGGGCAAAACGATACTAACTACTTGTATTGTATTGTATTGTATAACGGGCTGGTGTCCGCAACTCCACGTCAAAGCGCGTATTTTGCGTAAGGGCTATAATCCACCACGCGGGCCCAGTGCGGATTGGTAGATGTCACATGTCTTCGAATTTTTGGTTCCAGGACATGCCGGTTTCCTCACGATGTTTTCCTTCACCGTTTTGAGAGCAGTGGTGATGAAATGAATTACACAAAGTAATGCGCCTGCCTGGGTTCGTAAGTCGGGGCCGCCACCACTGGGCCACCGCTGCTCTACTAACTACTTAAAAACTAAGCGACTACACGTTAAGGGCACCCCCTGAGGGGTACGAACCTAATAGGGCGTCGCTGGGGGAGGGCAGCAAAGAGACTGGGCTGGCTCTGATTGGTGTCATTATTTGGGGGCTGATTTTGGACCCCAAGCTCAGCCGCGCGGGCTGGCTCTAGCGAGGGAAGGGGAGGGAGGGAGCTAATGGGGCGTCACGACGGGCCTCGACGGCGAGGACGGAATGAGGGCACCGACGCCAATCACCACATATTCAGTACACCATTCTGAACAATTTTTTTTTTTAAACAGCTGTTCAAGCATTTTGACCGTCTACCTATTGCACTTTTGTAGGAAACAGCTGATTATTAGGATTCCGTACCTCAAAAGGTAAAAAAGGAACCCTTATAAGATCACTTTCTTGTCCGTCTGTCACCACCGATTTTCTTAGGAACGGGTAGACCTAGGAACTTGATGAAGTTATGAATTTATACCAGATACTGAGGTCCATAGTCTCTATTAGGTGTATAAAAATCAAGGTCCTGAGTCAACATGATAAAAAGAAATGGGCAAATTTAGATTTTCACCAAAACTTGTAAGTCCCAAAATTTAACTTAATTTTCAACTTTTTTTATTTATCGGATTTTTCCTTTACTTGTGCTGTAAGACTTTGTGCTTTGTGCTTAGTGCTTTTACCCAAAATTGACAGTTCTAGGTCAATCGGAAGTAATATAGGTTTTGGGTCGAAAACCTAAATGGTAGTTCCCGTTGACCTAGAATCGCGAAATTTGGCGAGATGCAATGTCTTACAGCACATGTAAAGGGAAAAATCTAAAAACCGTAAATATGTAGTTTAATAACAAAAAAAAAGGGATTTTACTATTACAAACTTATTATTTGCGGTTGGTGCAATAGCCGTTTCATGGGATCGAACAGCAAAGTTAAGTTTGTCGTTTAAAAAGTTTGTACGGAACTCTCGGTGTGCGAGTCCGACTCGCTCTTGGCCGGTATTTTTTTAATTACAGCTGAAAAATTGCCATGTGAATTCAGATTATGAATAATTTATATTTGCTAAAAAATAGGTGTTACCAGTTGTGAAAGTTGGTGGTTTGGGCACAAACCATATTTTTAATTTTAAAAATGTTTCCTGATGTTATTATAAAGTAAATTAATTATTAATAAACCTTGATACCTATATACATTCAGTCAAAAAAGTATCGGGAATGGATGATTTGTTTATGGTTCCAAATTCAAATTTTTGTTTTTTTGTAGTTGTTAGATTGGCACAACTGTTTACCATTTTGAGTTGCATCTGTTATTTATATTAAATACAGTGCTGGTTTTAGTAATATCATATATAGTGTGTATTGCGAATTTCATAATGGACAAAAATATCGAACAAAGAGTTTGTCTTAAATTTTGCATCGCACATGGAATTTCGTGTTCGGAGTCACTGAAAATGTTACAGAAGGCTTACGGTGAATCGACTTTATCAAAAACTCGTGCTTATGAGTGGTTCAAAGCGTTCAAAAGCGGTCGAGATGTGATGGAAGATTTGCCTCGCTCTGGTAGGCCGTCAACGTCTGCAACTGAAGTTAACATCGCAAAAGTGAAGAAAATAGTGACTGAAAATCCCCATTCAACTCTGAGAGAGATAGCCGCCGAACTTTCTGTATCTCACGAGTCGATCCGTACCATTTTAACTAATCATTTGGGTATGAAACATGTTGCTGCTCGGCTAGTCCCAAAAGATCTGAATTTTCTCCAAAAACTCAATCGGATGAAAGTCGCTGAGGACATGCTAGAACGAGTCAGTTCGGACCCAACATTCATGAAACGCATTGTTACTGGTGACGAGACGTGGGTTTACGAGTTTGACATGCAAACTAGTCAACAAGCTTCAGAGTGGCGCCTTCCAACTGAACCGAAACCGAAAAAACCACGCCAAAGTCGATCAAAAGTCAAAGTCATGTTGACTGTTTTCTTTGACTATCGCGGTGTTGTGCACTCTGAATTCTTACCGGAAGGTCTAACGGTAAATAAAGAATATTATTTGAGCGTTATGCGGCGTTTAAGAGAACAAATTCGACGAAAAAGGCCAGATTTGTGGAAAGAAAATTCTTGGATTTTGCACCACGACAATGCGCCTTCGCACAAGGCTATCATTATGAACGAATTTTTGACCAAACACTCAACAAATACCATCCAGCAATCACCATATTCACCAGATATGGCTCCTGCTGACTTTTTCTTTTTCCTAAACTCAAATTACCACTTCGTGGCACCCGTTTTCAATCGATAGAAGACATAAAGGAGAATTTGCGGCGAGAACTGAACTCAATTCCGGAAGCAGCGTTTAAAAAATGTTTTGATGAATGGATTATTCGTTGGCGCAAGTGTATCGTTTCTAAAGGAGCATACTTTGAAGGTGATAAAATAAATTTGGATGAATAACAGACATTTTGTGTATTATTGATCTTTTCCCGATACTTTCTTGACAGAGTAGTATTGCACTACAAATTTATACCTTATACCTTTAAACGAGCAATTCTTGTATATTATTTTAAGTATATATATAATCTGAATCTCAGAAACGGCTCCAACGATTTTCATGAATTTTAGTATGCAGGGGGTTTCGGGGGCGCTAAAATGGATCTAGCTAGGTTTTATGTTTAGAAATAAAAAACCGAGCAAAGCTCGGTCATCCAGATGTTAATTATCTTAAAACCTGTATACTAAAATATTTTTCAGTGTCCGTTGTGCGCAATCTGTCCGTACCTTAAGAGCGGTTTCGCACTACGTCCGATCCGAGTCCGATCCGTACCCGTGAAAAGACAGTCTTATGGTATGGTATGTCTGTTTACCTTTATAAACCACAAGTACTAGTACTCTACATTATGTACGTAATTAAAAATTACCAGAAAACGTCCTGCGGAATCGCTGGGCAGGCCCAAAGCCATACACTTTGTCTTTACTTCGTTTCACTTTCACGGACTCGGATCGGATTTCGATCGGACGTAGGTAGTGCGAAACCGTTCTTAATCATGCAGAATGTCAAGTCAACATTGTAATTTAAAATATTATAATTTGTGCGCTGTTACCAAATATGTTTTATCTAATTCTTTGTATTCTGCAGAATAATATACATCATAGAGTTGAACAGCTGTTTCGCGAGTCACGTGCGCAATAAAAACCGGCGCGAGAAAGTAGACGTGTTATTCATAAATAAATAAATAATGAGGTCCCGCCCAAAGCATTTATACATATTGCAAAATCGCACAAAATAGTCATGTCTGTGATCAGTCAGTTATACGAAGGATTTTTACGTTTGGCGTCTAGCAAGTGAATTTAGGAGGTTTTACCGGGCAATCCTGTGGATGCCTTGAGAGTAGTAAGGAATAGAGTTTCGGTTGATTGGGAAAATATGTCAGTTTCGGGTAGCTTGATGTGCTTGCGTGCTGGCACGCGGCGTGGATTCATTTGTTTGACAACGTGGGTCTACGTTTTCACCGCAGTACACGTGCGTGGCCCACCGCGGCGCACGGAGAGGCTACGCACGTGTTTTTACCAAGACTTTACGTGTATAGCGTGTACCGCATGCACAGCGTACATGGCGTTGCCAGCGTTGAGCTATGCGAGCGCCTTATTAGACCAAGCCACGCATAATATACTAATGCCGTCAATTCATGCATAGCGTGTCCGTGGTTTTCAATAGACACAATCATATACGTGCATAGCCTATTCGAGGTGGGTATGCGCCTGTATTTTACGAGCCGCGTGACCGACCTTATTGGCGGATCGAGACTGCCCAATTTATTATAAGATTTTGTAACCTCATTTCTGCACAAACGCCACATACAGGTAATTATTATGCAGTAGAAACTGGTTTCTTTCTTACCTTGTCGAAGACAATCTAGAGTCGTTGATGACGATCCATAAATTAAGTCGTACCAGATTTTATTTTTATTTTTTATTTCTTCTTATCTTGCAATCAGTCGTGTGAACTATAAGCAGATGGGGTGTAGATTAAATGATGTGTAGGGTGCTAAAGTACTCCTAGCGCAGCCCACCCTTCGTTTTAAATAGTCAACGTTCAGCGACTACTGTCGTCAAAGAGATCGTCGTCGTCGTTTCTTCAGTCGACGAATCGTTTCAGGGAACCAGAAACCAGAAGGGTACCAGAATTAGGGTACGTTCAGTAACGTCCATCAGTTCCTGTAGTAAACAAACAACAGGATACGCAGACGTATGTGGAACGGTAACACAGTTACACTCATAGGAACTGTTTGGAACATTTTTTTTTTTTTTTTTTTTCGGATGGGAAATCATCAAATGACTTCTCCCGTTCTGGGCGGATTAGGAGGGAGTGTCAGACTTTTACTGACTAAAACCCATCCATGTTCCTTCATCGCCCTTTGTGTTCCGGGGCCACGGTATCTCTTTCGAACAGTCCCGCAACCCCGGCAGGCATCGGTCCTTGCTTCTTTCCTTGTTGCTTGCCCTTCCTTTTGCTGACTTTCTTTGAGGCGCGCATGGAACACGAACGCGCCGTCGACACGGCCTGTCGTCATGAGACGGACGGACGGCGAGCTGTTGGTACCTGAGTTACTATAAAATATAACAAACAATATAACACTGTCTGCCTTCTTATTTTTTATTGTTTTTGTTTATAAGCTCTTTTCAATTTGTGAAAACTTTTAATTGGCCTTATCTTTGTTACTCTTAATCATGTGTACATTTTTAGCTGTAAATTTTCCTAAAACTGTAAAATAAAATATCGTGAGTTACTTACTTATCCAATAAAACGAGTATAATTGTTAAATTTTTTGTCGCAGAACATTTCTAAAGGAAGCAGACCGGAAACAGGAAATATCGGAAACGAAGGTTTTGTCTGCAAAAGATAGCTAAAAACAAAAGTGGGTGGACTTGTACAAAACCGTTGCTAAGGTAAAATTAAAATGTTCGAAAGTGACCGCGAGGAACTTCAATGTCAGCGAAAAGTGATTTGCGTTATTTTATGGGCAATTTATTATCTCGTACTTAACTCGTATGTCTATCTAAAGGGTGTAAATAGACCCGTCATTGCGGTCATTTTTTTTTGTTCTGGATACCTGGGAAACTACTAGTTACGGAGATATTGAAGGTACTGGGAACTTTTTCACAAAATTTTTTCTTACTTTAAATAATAAATAAAGAAATATCGCTGGACATTGCACACAGCGCCATCTAGTGCCACACTAAGCAACGAGGCTTGTGTCGTGGACACCAGAAAGTTGATATACTACATAGATACTTTTTTGTTTGTAAATACATACTTATTATACATATAAACATCCATGACTCGGAAACAAATGTCCATGCTCATCACACAAACATTTGCTACAAATACCTCCTTATTCCGTTTTTTCTTAAATGCGTCATTGCATTGCACAATGTTTTGATTGCGTTACATTGAGTTTTAGCTTATAACGTGATTTTTCACCCAAAACAAAATACTCGTTTCCCAGCAATAATTTTTGAGTAGAGTAACCTACTTAGTTTGATGTACAGAATGCTTGGTTAACGGCTTCGTGTAGGGTGTTTGTAACTTCAATATTACAGCTTTTGACTGAATCTATTTGAAAGTATATACGGTACTTAAGGGCCTATACCCCCTCAAATGGCTTAGCATGATCCTCCGTTACGCCTAAAACACTGCAGCATTTATTTTGAAATAAATATATGGTAAAGTTGAGGATTAATGTTAAGTCTTATATTTAGCGAAAACACGATTCCATACAATTTTCTCGATAGAAAAATCCCTCTAATACCTCTAAACAATAAACCGCTAGCAATCATAAAATACTTCAAATTAGATCAAACTTTTTATACTAACTGAACTAACTCTAAAGCAGGTCGTATAAATTATTTATTTTTTTAGTTCAATCAATAGATTTTTTGTAAATCGCAAAAAACCACTAATTTCGCACTATTCGGGCCGCAGTGACTGACGTAACAACCACTTTGTAGTGCAAGCTGATTAGAACTTTATTCTAACAGTATTTCAAACGAAGTTTGAACTAACAAATGTAGAGTTGCTAATTTGAGGTAGGCTCTTAATAACAAAAATACAATATATTTTAATTTTTTTCTGTGACTGTTTGTTCCGGCAAATCTCCGAAACGGCTGGACCGATTTGATGGGACTTTTATTGGCAGATGTTTTAAGGAGTAACATAAGCTACTTTTATTTTAGAAAAAAGATAATTAGGGTTTCGTGCAAAAAAAAAAGAAAACCCATGAAATTGTTATCAAAATCCGATTCAAATAGGGAAGTCACGCGGACGAAGGTTGCGTGGATTCGCCAGTGGTTCACCAGCCGAACACCTCAACCTGAGCGCTGCAATCGACGGTGAAGAAGTTTTCGACGAATTGTGCATCGATTGGGGGTACGCGGAGAAAACTTTTTTCGCGCGGACCGCACTTTTAATTCACTTTCCCTGTGGGAGCCACCGCTGCTGCCCGGTGCCTTGAGCACTGCTGCGGTCGCGAGGCCACGCTAACCGTCTTTTTTTTTCGGATGGGAAATCATCAAATGACTTCTCCCGCTCTGGGCGGAGCAGGAGCGAGTGTCAGACTTTTACTGACTAAAACCCATCCATGTTCCTTCATCGCCCTTTGTGTTCCGGGGCCACGGTATCTCTTTCGAAAAGTCCCGCAACCCCGGCAGGCATCGGTCCTTGCGGACCCCTTCCTTTTTGCTGACTCTCTTTGAGGCGCGCGTGGAACACGAACGCGCCGTCAACACGGCCTGTCGTCATGAGACGGACGGACGGCGAGCTAGCCCATAGCCCACCGTCCACAGGCCCGCGCCTATACGGTGGCCGGGGGACGCTAACCGTCTGAAGTTTTAAAAGAAGATGACGAAGCCCGGCCGCCCCCCGGTCGCGGCGCGTTTGGCCGAGGCAACGCCGGTGACGAAGAACCCAGCTCGGGGCTGGGCCGGGCGATGTCGATGCCCAATATCGACGTCGTGTCGTCCGGTGCGGGGCCGCCTGGACCCTCCTCTCCTCGGTCCGAGGAGAACACGTCCAGCAAAGCTGGGACGCGCGGGTGGCTGCGCGCGATTCCGCGCCGTTCGTGCGCGCGGCAACACCTCTGCCGCACACCGCCCCAACGCTTCAAGGCACCGACGACGTCGATTGGGCGTCCCGGATCAAGTACTTGAGTGTGACTATCGACCGTCGAGTCACCATGGGGCCACACGCCCGCCAGGTCGCGGGCCGGATCATGCCTGCTGGACGCGAGTCGCGGGCCCGCGATACACGCAGACACTGGGCGGTGTTACACAATGCAATACCGCCCACACACACGTGTCGGTTCCGTAGTCCGGTCCTTTGCTAGCTAGCTTCGGTAGTGGGGCGGACGGGAACCACACATCCACTGCAGGTGCGCTGTAAGTCGACACCTCTGTCGCTGGTTGTCTTCCGCTGGGCCTCCTCCGGGTAACCGACGGTCTCACCCGGGGGAGACGGACCGCCGAGGTGCTGTGGCGCGCCTACAGTTTACAACATAGCAATCACACACATGGGTGCCTGTTGCAGTCATGCGCCCATCAGGACTTTGACTATAAGTCAACCCATCTACGGGCTCCGTAGTAGCGGGCGCAGGTATGGCTTTCGCGGCCAGGGGGCAAAGCCCCGTGACCATAAGACTGGCGACAGGTTTACAAGCTCCTAAGCTTGTAAACCTGCACCCTGCAACCTGTAACCTTGCACACCTTGGGTACTCACCTCCCTGTTCGCACAAGTTCAGGGAGGCCACACACCCCCGGGCCCACCCACCTGGGGAGTTAGGTTGATAGGTTGTTAGGAACGTAAAAAAAGTGTATGTTGTGTCACTGATTGTATGTGTGTACAAATAGGTAATGATACTATTGCTACTAGGAGAATTTGGATGTAAGAGCGAGCGCAGTGAGCTCGGGACTTGGGGCACCCCGATAATAGGTTAGTTACGTTCCTTTAAACCCTGCAGACAGAAATAGAAGCCCCGCGTAGCACAGGGGGTAGCCCCCTGTGCTACACAACCTACCCCACCCCTTCCCGTCACTTAAATCGTTGTCCTGAAATGGATATTTGAAATACCTCCATGCCGCAGAGGTATTCCTCGAAGAATATACTCAATAGATTTGCAACATAAACTATATTATGTATTTCTAAACCAATTATTAATAATCAAACTCTGTATGTTTTTTGTATAATTAAAGATTATTATTATTTATTTAATTACTACTGCAGCTTTTCTCTCAAGAGATGCTCTCAAGTAATGGAAATTATTGATTTCGTCAATCTCGTCGTTACAAATGAATTAGACGAGTAAAGGTCTCGCGAAATTCGAGCCAACTACAATAGAATATTTTGTGCTCTGGACAATGGTTTATAATAACGAGACTCAAATTCAGAACGCTCAGAGTATTGTGATTTGTGATCATCTACAATGTATTCCAGACGTAACTGTACCTCCTCATACTCTTCGTACAACGACTCCATCTTGCCCACCTGCAATTGTGTGTGTGCATGCGCAACTGCAATAGGCTAGTTTCCACCATTAATAAATTGCAAATCTATTTAATCCGTCAGTTAGAGTATTGGAAAATAATGGACACGTATTTTTTTGTTTTTGTAAATCAATGAATATTGACAAAGATAAAATGCATGAAAACGTGGGGGCTCGTGACGTCACAACGCACTAAAATTATAGCACGGCGTGACGTATTGAGAATTTTAAAAGCGTCGTACCTTCGTCAATTTTAGTTTACGTAACAAAAGAAAAAATACGTGTCAAATATTTTTTGATAACCTAAGTGAAGGACTAATTAGATTTTTTTTTCAGGACACAGGCATATTCAGATACATCACAGTTTGACAGAAAATTGACGAACGCAGTCAAATTAACGACCCTTAAAGCTTCTTCGCTATTTAACCAAATCCTTTTCTTCGGAAATGCTGGGAGATGAGTGTTGTCAACCTGAAATTGATACAGGAATGCAAAATTATAAAAAACGAACAATATAATTATACACGCCCAAACTGTGTTATATACACTTCCTGAATGCTATTGCAAACAACATAAACCCAGTAATGTAAAAACCAAGTCTATAAACCATACATACATTCAAGTGCAATCTTTTATTTGTGACTTTATCGCTAACTTAGTATTAAAAGACACAACTTAAAACATTAATCTTTATTAAATACATAAATTATTCTAACTAATAAGTATTATACTCGTAACAATGCTATTATCAATACTCGACTTACGTATGTACTAGCTGACCCACGCAACTTCGTTTGCGTCACCTAAGAGAGAAAAGCTCACAAAAGGAATACATTTTCTCCGTTTTTGCAACATTTTCATTTATACCCCGCTCCCATTGGTCGTAGCGTGATGTTATTTCTCGATAAATGGACTATCCAACACAAATGTTTTCAATTCCAACCAGTAGTTCCTGAGATTAGCGCGTTCAACCAAACAAACAAACTCTTCAGCTTTTTAATATTAGTATAGATTATGTTAAGATACCTGTTAACAAAATTATCAAGCATTGTTACTAACAAAGTAGATAATTACGTAAATTAGTTACAGCTTTATAACTAACTATCAGTAAACAGTAAAATTTTAAATTTAATTTTGCTGATGAATAAAATACTAATCACAAAGCAAAAAGTACCTAATGATTTTCAACTAACACATTACAATAGGTAATAAAATAATGTATACGGACCTTTTTGATGACTATTTACTGATGATGACTACCTGAGTGTTGGGTGACGATATTAGTTAAATATAAGCGCAGTAGTGTAGCGCACTGCGCAGTGTGCAGCTTGCTCGAGATCAATTCAATTCACCGGCAAATAACCTCCATGAAACGTGGATAATAAAATCCTTAATTCTTTGATTGTATCCGCTGATCTTCTCTAAATTATACACTATCCGGCTCGAAGGACCATGTGCGGGAATACAAGGGATTTGCTGAATTGATCAGGCGCTCCAACAACCATTCACTTAGAACGCTAACTTAAGTTTGGATTTGAAACACGCTATATTTCCGTAATGTAAGTAACTTAGCAAGTAGGTAATACGGAGTTTACAATCAGTTTTACAGTCTTAAGAGGGCCCTTCCCGGCTCGCCTATCATCAACGCGAGCATGGTCGAAAAGCTTGTTCTTTCATCCAGAGCCACAGCGGTGGTATTCTTTTAACTCCCCTGTCTTACCTAGCCCCGATCCCGCACTACTCGTCACCCGCGCACCTCATACCGCCTAACGCGAGGACATTGATCGCAAAATAGTGTTCGGAAATTTATAAAACTTGTTCCAGGAAATACGTGTTTTTGAATAAGTCTTAGAAGTTTTTGAAATAAATATTTGTCATTTAAAATCTCCACTACATTTGCAAGGCTTCTATCAGGATATTTTCTTTACTATTGAACATGCCCTCGTGGCTCTCAAAGTAATTTGGAAGCCACAAGGACTTGCACTGTACGAACTATCCTTAGATACATACGTACCGTACAATAAGCGAGTACATTATAGACCGAACATAGTTACTTTTATTTTGTCAAGTATTTTACTAACAGTCAATTGTTTTCAGGCCTTCGATTTGGGATCAGAGGACGAAGATGGAGAAGCGGCTGATACTGGTGGCTGGCGTAACATCAGTTCTCGCGATCGCATTCTTTGCTGCATTCATCGCTACGCTTCTCATCCGACCAGCCCCTGACATCAACGGTGAGCTGAGCACTCCAGTAACAAGTAGACCAGCAGGGTGGAGACAGTAGAATAGCAGATTTAAGGTAGAACGCCTTCAAGGAAGGTGGAGTGATAGTCTTCGCGGGGTGGCTAATAGCAGCCGGATAAAGTAGCTGAAACCTTCATCAGGGGTAGGCCATTGGGGCAGGTATACACAGATGCTGATTTTAAACAGCAGATAAGTTAAGACAATGGTTGATCGGAATATGATGAGATCTCACCACTCAGTTCGTAAAACGAGATGTAGGTTAGGATGTCGATTTTATTTTGCTATAAAATGAAGGCAGAGTCAGTATATCGATCTCTTTAATTATTTGCATTTTAGACATACCCCAGACTAGTGAACTGAGAATCTCTTCGTCGATCCCGCCGGGCGTGGTCGTGAAAAGATCTCCAGCAGATGTTGAGTTATGCAACAGCCCCGAATGTATCCACACAGGTACGACTACATCGATTGTAAACTCTACGCTTAGTGCAGTAAGTAGGTTTCAGAAAAACTTTGGATTTATGGAGGGCACTCGACGTCCACGTGCCATATTAACGCCAGCACTAGGCTCACTGTCCCAGAACGGCGACCGGGGGCCCTAGCAATTTGATCATTACATCTCTTTTATGCTCAATCATCATCATTTTGTGCTCAAAGGTCATGCTGCTCTAAAGAACCTGATGACAGAAAAACTTACAGAACGTTTCCTTTTAAGACGCGTTTCAGACATTCAGCGTTTCACGAGAAATCGTTCAGCAACATAATTTGTTTTTTCTGTTATTTTATGCATAAGAAACAGTTACAAACTTATTTGTTAATTGATGAACGTTAATTATAATAATAGAGCAGTGAGTGATCTTCATGTTTTCTTTATTATTGTTTTGTAGCGTCTACACTCCTGTTAAATATGGATGATAAGGTGGATCCTTGCGACGACTTCTACGATTTCGCTTGCGGATCCTTCAAGAAGCGCACCCGGATACCTGAACACGACACGTCGGTGAAATCCTTCTCTATAATCGGAGACCAGCTGCGGGAACAAATCCGAGCCTTATTGGACGAGCCCATCATTGAGAACGAGCCTAAGCCGTTTGTCCTTGCCAAGACCCTCTACCAGGCTTGCATGAACCAAAGTAAGTGTTACTTTTACCTACATGCTTGTTAAAGACATTCTTGGTCATGTAGCTGGACTGGCCAAGGCAGTACCACCGTATAGAGCACGTGATTACTGTTTCGAACCTGACAAATAACTAATAGATTCTTTGAATATATATTAAAGCACCTGGATAGTAATCTTAAAGTCAATATTTTATTTTATATTTCTAAGATTGTTCGGCAATGGCGTATGGGGAGAGGCCTTTGCCCTGCAGCTGGACAATTTACAATGTGATATGAGGTAGCAATGGGATTGGGCAGGACATGTCTGCCGCCGGACCAACTGTGGGCCAAAATAACAGGAAACTGGTACCCTGACACAGCAAGGCGGGGTCGCGACAGGCCACGAAGGAGAAGGCGGGACGAACTAGACAGGTTTCATCCGAACTGGAAGGTGGACACGCGGGTTTGCGAGAACTGGAAGGATTGGAGGGAGGCCTTTGCCCAGGAGTGGGACAGAGCAGGCTTGAAAAAAAAATTGTGGCGTCTATATTACTATTCCGGAATTCCAAATCCTTGGGCACAGTTTCAACCTGAAATAGCTTACGCCTTACCTGCAAATCTTCTTGTATTAGAGTTACTCATAGACCACATTGAACACTTACTGTCTCTTTGTTTCTCCTTCCCTCCGCGCACTCGCTCGGGTTGGATGCAATCTATTTCGCTGTTGATTTTAATTACGATTTTCGTGTTCCGTGATCGATTCCCGGCTCGTGAGTTGTTACTAGTTGTGTGCTATTGTGATAAGTGCTGGTATCGTAAGTTTTTTAGTGTTTTTACGTCGGTTTTACTGGTATTTTAGTTAATTTCGTTTACTTTCGGTGAGTACATTTACTTTCTTTGGTGTGTGGGTACCTCTAAATAATTTTATCGTCCGTTAATTCTGTTACTTTGCTTACGTTCTAATAGTTTATTTGAATTTCATAATTTATAATATGTTGTCCATTAATGATGACCCGCCTGACCGTGGCAGAGATGCATTCCATACACCCGGGTCGCCGACGACCTCCGCTAGCTCAACAAAACGTTTGTTTCGCGAAATGTCTCCTTCGTACATCTCGCCCGAGGATAGGTCAAAACGGCTACACACATCCAACTCAATTGAGAAGCCTTCGCCAATATTAAACGCCAGTACTGCGAGCAATGACAACTATTGCGATTTAGTTTCATCGGCGTCTGCATATCTCTCAAAAATTAACGACCTTGTTAATGATCAAGGGTCCCGCATTAATGTCGCAAATAAATCAGCCATCATGGACATGACTCAGCGCGTAACGGCCATTGTTTCTTTGTTAGCCATAAAATCATCCTCCAACGAAACCAAATTAGCCAATGCGAAACGCGAATTGGATAAAATTAAATTAAATCCTACTAACGTCAATACTAGTGATTATAACAAATCTTCGTATGCGGATTCTTTGAAACTTCGTCTACCTAAAGTTGGGCCAGCTCTTGAGTCGCGCGCCCCCCTTCCGTGCGTCGTCGCCTACCCTACCGCTGAGCGGTTAGCCGATTACTCGTCATCGTCCGCGACTAAACAAGCGCTAATGAAAGCGATTAAGCCTAGTGATGACGGATTTCAAATAGTAGGCGTTAAGAAAACCGCGAAATCTGGCGTTGTATTACGTGTCGCTAATGACAACCAAATAAAAAAGTTGCAATCGGTCGATGCTATTAGGTCCGCCGGCTTAAGACTTGAAAAACCGAAAGGCCGAAGGCCTCGTATATTAGTTAAGGACGTCCCATCCTCAATGGAAGACAATGCTTTTCTGCAAGCGCTATACCGTCAAAACATTAAAGACGAGGTGCCAATAAATGAGGATGATTTTATTAAGTCTACTAAAATTATTCGTAGGCGTTCCTTAGATAATGGTCGCAAGTGGATAGGCATTGAAATCGAGTCCACAGTTCGTATACATTTAGTGTCCACCAAAGATAAATTATTTATTGATTGGGCGACTTGCCGTTTCATCGATGATGTCGAAGTAGTTCGTTGTTTACATTGCCAACAGTTTGGTCACGTTAAGAAACACTGCGTTAATAAATCACCTACCTGTGCCAACTGCTCCGAAGCACATGAAACAAATAACTGCCCGCACAAGGATAATTTAAATTTTATACCGACTTGCGTGGCGTGTAAACGTTTTAAAAAACCGTTTGACCATCGTTGCGGGTCTCCCGAGTGTACCACGTACAAACTTAAGCTCGAACAGTTAATCCTCAACACCAATTACTAAAATAATGGATAGTTTAACTATAGGACAATTAAATCTCCACAACGATAGGGTGGCGACCTCTGAATTAGACAAATTAATTATCGATTATAACTTAGACATAGTACTTGTTCAAGAACAATACCAGAACGCTCGCTTACGTCACAAAGTAGTTCAGCTGGACAGCAAAGCACGAGCCGGAATTTACGTGGCGCGTTCTTCTAACTTTACAGTAACGTCTTTGCGTAACCTCATGACGCCCCACTGTGCCATTGCGGAAGTCTCATCAGCTTCTTTTAAAGTTTACGTTGTGAGCTGTTACTTTCAATACTCAGACCCTGTTGCTCCTCATATACATAACCTCCGTCATGTCTTACAGTCACTCGCGGGCTGTAAAGTTATCGTTGGCGCTGATGTTAACGCGTCATCGTCTCTGTGGTATGGCAAGGTTAGGTCTACGGATTTCGACCGACGTTGTGCTGTTGAAGATTTTATAGCTGAAATGAACTTATCAATTCATAATACCCCAGATGCACCACCTACTTTTTGCAGCCCAATGGGCGAATCTTGTATTGACGTCACACTTTCTAGTGCAGACGTACGCTTGGATAGGTGGCGTGTCCTACCAGATGCGTCTTGTAGTGATCATCGCCTGATCGTGTACGAATTTGTTCCGGTGTCTTCTCAAGGTCCATCTCATATCACTGGTAATTTTAGATATAAAAGTAAAGGCGCGAATTGGGAATTCTTTAGCTCGCTTTTTGCGTGTCACGCCAAAGACTTCACTCGTGATGGGCTGTCAGCTGAAGAAAGTGCTGAAATTATGTCAGACACCTTCACTTACTGTGCTGACATCGCCATTGGTCGCGCATCTATGACCAATCCATAGATGTGATTGGTGGTGTGACTACTTAATTGAACAACGTAAAAGCTATCGCCGAGCGCGTAGGCATTTAAACAAGCTTAAAAAACAAAAGGTCACCGGAGACCCACTCAACTTTGCTTTAAATGCGTTTAGAGTTGCCAAGTCCCGCTACAGAGCATCGGTGGAAAAATCCAAGGGTAATTTACTGCGAAAAATAGTAGAAAAATTAGATAAAGAAGGTCCGTGGTCTCCTTTGTATCACGAATTCAAAGCTAATCGATCAGTCGACCTGGCGTTTGTCCAGAACATTAAAGTCAATAATAAACACACCACCGGTATTGAGGAAACAACCGAAGTTCTATTAAATAGTCTGATTCCTGATGATTCGCCGGTAAATGACAATGACTACCATCAACAGATCAGAGCGTGGGCTGCTGTGCCACCTGAATCATCAGCGTCAGACCTTCCATCCATTGACGAATTCATTACTGTTGTCAGGAAACTGCCTCTTAACAAATCATCAGGTGAAGATAAAATATCTAATCGGATGATAATAGAAGCGTGTAAAACAGCGGGCGACGCCATTCTATCTGTTTTCAACCGATGTATTGCGGACGGCGTTTTCCCTCGCGTATGGCGACGTGGCTTTATACGAATAATTCCAAAAAGTGGTGATAAGCCACCGGACGACCCTAAGTCGTACAGGCCCATAACCCTACTGCCATCTTTAGGAAAACTCCTGGAGCGCCTTATCGTTCCACGTTTGCTGCCAGACGGGCCAAAGTTTCATAACAACCAATTCGGTTTCACCGTGGGAAAATCTACCGTAGACGCGGCACTTTCTGTTAGAAAAATTGTTAATAACTCGGAAAACAAGTACGTGGTTGGAATCTTTTTAGATATTTCCGGGGCCTTTGATAACGCATGGTGGCCGATGCTACTACTTAAACTGAAGAATCGTGGCTGCTATAAAAACATATATAATCTTGTTTATTCTTACTTTTTAAATGGTACCGCGAAACTCAAACTCGGTCATTATTCTATGTCAAAGTCCCTTACCATGGGATGTCCTCAGGGGTCGGTAATCGCTCCGTATGTATGGAATTTAGGTTTTGATGATTTTCTCGCGATTCCCCTTCCTCCCGGCTGTTCATTAACCGGTTACGCGGACGACGGCCTGCTGCTCATTCAGTCGAGTACTCGGGCTGGTCTCGAGAATTTAGCTGATACTTGCCTACGATTAATATCTCAGTGGGGCGATCGAAACCGTCTGACCTTTGCACCGCAAAAAACTTATCAACTAATTTTAAAAGGTAATCTTAAATCGTGGCCTAGTATTAAATTTAATAACGTTCCCGTGAAAAGAAAGCAATCCGTGTGCTACCTTGGTTTGGTCTTAGAGAGAAATTTTTCATTCATAGATCATATAAAAACTGTCGGTGAAAAAGCTAAAAAGAACTTTTATGCCTTAACGAGAATATCAAAATCTACGTGGGGTCTGTCATTTATAACTTTAAAGACCATTTATGGGGCTACTTACTTGGGGTGTATGTGCTACGGGGCACCTGTCTGGGCCGATAGGGCCACCATAGGAGCGGCACGACGTAAATTGCTTCAAAGCCAGCGTTTGGCTTTGATATTCTTATGCAAAGCGTATAGGACGGTTAGTACTGAAGTCTTACCGGTACTTGCAGGTGTACTTCCAGTTGATCTTGAAGTGCAGCGACGGGCTGCAATGTACTATAACGCACGTGAGACCGCGGACGCAGACTTTTTAACCCTACGTGACCGTGTTAAGATTGCTAGATTATTCAAACCACAGACCGACGTCTGGGAGGAACTTTTGTCTGAATGGCAAGGTAGGTGGGATAATTCCATCAAGGGCCGACACCTCCACCAGTTCTTTCCATCCGTTCGTGAGCGGCTGGCCAGGACATGGTTGGATGTTGATCACTGTGTTGCCCAATTTCTCACCGGTCATGGTAACTTTAAGAGTAAATTATTTTCCTTCAAGCTTGTTGACTCGCCTTTTTGTCAATGTTCCACATCTGACTGCGAATATGAACAATCAGCACATCACATTTTATGGGAGTGCAGTCTTTGGCAGAATGAACGCAACATTATGTTGGATAGTGTACAGGTTACATCCGGAGTTATTTACTATACAGACCTTGTGGAAACTAGAACAAATTTCCGTGCGTTCAAGCGTTTTTGCCATACCTATTATTGGAATCAAATATAACAGCTCACAACTTAGGACCCATTAATGTTAATATTTATCCGTGGTGCTAGGCAACTGGGCCTATCCCAGTTGTAAACGTCCCTTTGTGCCTATTGGCCTTGTTTCGTTCTGTCTCCTGCTGAAATGGAGGGAAGTGGAAATTACGGTTTTTTCCTACTCCTCCACTATACTTTTCTGATTAATTTCGTTGCGGGATCCAAGACAGTTAAATTCATTCTCTGGGACTTCGTCGAGCTTCATTGTCTCGGCGCTTTTCTGGTGGTCGCCACTGTTGATTCTGGCTTTCAGGAGTTACAGTGGTTTGGGAACAGTGTGGCGGGCTTGTCTCTTTGTTTGCCATTAAATAAATTTAAAAATCAGTCACCAAATTGTATCTTCGGAATGAAGAATGCCGTATTGTTACTCGTTTTATGATTTCTCTGATCTGTGTGTGTGCCCGATCTGACTAGATGCCATCGAGTCTCTCGGTGTGTCACCACTCCTCGATATGCTGAGGAGGCTCGGCGGCTGGCCTGTGCTCGACGGTGATTCATGGAATGAGAAGTCCTTCTCTTGGGAAAAGTCAGTCTACAGCTTCAGAACCACTGGAAACTCCTTGAATTACTTCATCGATTTCTCCATCAGCGAAGATGAGAAGAACTCCACCAAGCGCATCATCGTTGTAAGAATATTTACGATACAGTTTTCTATCCCTTGTTTTAGAGTTAGACAATTTTGATCCGGTTGGCTGACTTTACAATTGGAGTAGAACCATTTATTGTGCTTGTCATGAGTGGTCACTTAGTTCGCTCGTTTAAAATTATCTAATAATGACTACCATACCATAATTACAGCGAATTGATTTTTGCGTAGCAAATTTTTGTTTATCACGCGAATGTGCTCAATAACTGTAGTTTTGTTAGTAATTCAAGTGCTATGTGAATGTTTTCTAACAGATGGACCAGGCGTTTCTAGGTCTGAGCCGCGAGTACCTGAACCGTGGGCTTAGCGATAAGCTCGTGCGAGCCTACTACGAATACATGGTTGACATCGCCACCCTACTTGGAGCTGACCGCCACCGTGCCGAGGTGGAACTCAAGGAGTCGCTGCAGTTCGAAATTAACCTTGCCAAAGTAAGTGCCAAAAAAAAGACTTTTGTATCAGCCATCGGCGGGACCTTTTGCAAAAATCCACCGAAAAACCAAAAGGATCATTATGTGAATTTATGGAAGAATTATATGAGCTTCGAAACTTTTTCTTTAACATTCAACGAAACTGTAATAGTCCAAGGTCACGAGATATCAGCGCATTTAACCTAATTGCGTCTTGGTGAAGAAGTCAATCGCATGGCGTTGCGGGTGCTTCCGTTCGTGTACTACAGCTAATTAACTGGTTAAGATGAAAGATGACCGAAAAAACGAAGAATCATTTCGTAAAGTGTTCATAACTTCCACAGATTTCTTTGCCATTAGAAAAACGTCGTAATTTCACTAGCCTGTACAACCCGATGACTATTGCCGAGCTGACTCAAAAGTTCCCCAAGTACGTATTCCTTGATTAATAGATTGTTGAATTTTATAAATCTTTACTAAAACATTACAACGTACCAGAATCACTAGGTACGAGAAAGTTTAGAATTCAGGACATCTCAAATATTATGTTGTATTTGCGCTTATTGCGTGGCCACGTCTTCCATTGTTTGAAATCATAATGGTTAGCATTTGCAATCTGGTACGCAATAGGTTTCTCCGAATTGACAGTAATATGTTCTGTCAGGATTCCGTGGTTGGAGTACATCAACCGTCTGCTTGCCCCTCATGTGACTATTGGCATGGAGGAAGTTACCATCGTCCGCGTGCCCAAGTACATTTCTGATCTCGAGGTTTGTACATATCCTATTTTATTTTCTCCTTTTTCTATATTTCCTACTCACAGTGCATAAAAAACTTTCTGTGTTTTGATTACATTGGTGTTATTAAGCTGTATGTTCACACTGGCGAAACACAAATTTAGGTATCTTACGATCGAACGCAATGTAGTTGAACGTATCTGGATCATCGTCAAATGCCATTGCTCATTAAGGCCGAAGAAGAGCCTCCCTATAGTCCCTGCTACTGCTAGGTACAAGCGTCGTGCCTTGACTCTGTAGGAAGTTACTACACTGCTACTTAACATTTTGTTTTTATAATAAGTGCCATTGGTTCGCGACGCATTCGAAATTGGGATGTCATCCAAAGTAAACACATTTTGTTTATCTCAAAGCTTCTTCTGGAAAACACCCCGAAGCGTGTCCAAGCCAACTACGTGATGTGGCGTGTGGCGGATGAATCGGTGCCTTACCTGACCGAAAACTTGCGCAGGCGCCAGCTGGCCTACGCCACCGCACTCTCGGGAAAGACGGAGAGGGATAGCCGCTGGAAGGAATGCGTTGAAATCACTCGCAACAGGTTTGTTATTTGAGAACTCTAAAAGCCTAAAAGTCTCTAAAAAAGGCCTAGTTTACACCAAGAGATAATCTCACCCACAAGGGTGGAGAGGCGAGAATCGCCAGATGATTTAGCACATGCTTAATTTTACGCAACTCTTGAGTTACGTTAAGGGCTGCACCCGGGTTTTTAAACCAAAGTTAGATTGCAAACTAAGTAATTACAGCAGTTACTTTGGATCAACTTTGGATTTGACAGTCTAGTCTATTATGACTTTTTGACACACATATTTTTGTTTTTTGGTTTTTTTAATATAACTTCTTTTTTCGTTTGGGAAAGTATGTAAAAAAACAGTTTCTAAAAATATTTAATTTTATTTCTTGTCTCTGTACACCGTGATCTATTTCGTTTTTTTTTTTTTTTTCATGTCGTCACGGATATCGTGATCAGTGGGTAACACGATAACGAGGGAAACGGATAACAGTATCAGTGGATACAACTCGCCGTGATCCGTGACTAACGTGATCTGATGCTGTGATCGGTGGAGACAAACCCCTTTTATCTACTAAGTTACTTTGGTACAATGTAATATGTCCTCGTTCTGTATGGTGTCGGATGTAAAGAATAGCACCATCCCATATCTTCCCGTGGGTGTCGTAAGAGGCGACTAAGGGACTTACCAGAGGACGGGCAGCAGCGTTCTCTGTGCTTTTGTAACAACCGTACTGCGATCGCCAACCCGCCTGCCAAGCGTGGCGATTATGGCAAAAACCCCCCTTTGGGGGAGGCCCATGTTCAGCAGTGGACGTCTTTTGGCTGAAATGATGATGATGATGAATATGTCCTCGTTAATTCAAAATACGAACATAATGTATATTTTGGTCAATTTTCAGCAATCCATTCAAAATCAAGTAAGTACACATATCATGTGGGTACAGTGGCGTAGCTAGCATGGGTGCAGATATTGTAGTTGTAACCCCAAAAATCAATCAATTATTCAATACACTTCTTTGAAAACGGGTTCTTATCGCACTACGATTAGGTTTAATTATTTTTACATTACATTTGTACAAAGATTTTTTGGATTTATTCCACAGATTCACGAAGATCAAATCGAATCAATGCCTATAGTCGGCTGTGAATGCTTTTTTTAATTCCGGCAAAGAGACACAGTATAAAGATAACCATTATGTCGGCTTCAAAGAAACGCCCTAAACGCTGACGTAATTAACCGCGCGCCCCTTATTCCGCCCGTAAGGATACTTAACTGGCAAATTATGGAAACTGTCGATTTGACCCAACTGTCGAATTCACACAACTGTTCAGAATCAGAATCAGAATCATTTATTCGTAAACATAGGTAATAATAACATTTTTCAAGCAGTAAAGCGTTAAGCGTATTTTTAAACTTCTGCAACGGCATACATTTTATTTCATCGGGTATTTTATTATATATTTTGGGTGCAATACCAAAGAAGCTTTTTTTCATTAGAGCAGTTTTACATTTCACTAGGCACAGTTCATTAATATATTGTGTACGCATCGGAGTTTTCTTAACTGAACATAGTTTTCTGAATAAATGTGGATTTATTTTTACAAACAGTGCAGTTTCAAGGATGTATAGAGCCGGTAGAGGTAATATTTTTATCTTTTTAAAATATGGAATGCAACTATCAGTTGTTTTTAAACCACACATACATCGCAAACATCTTTTCTGCATTCTGAAAACAAGTTCTCTATTTGTTGATTGTCCCCAAAAAATAACACCATACCGCAGAATTAAATAATAATAATATAAATATTGCTGGACATTACACACAGCGCCATCTAGTGCCACACTAAGCAACGGGGCTTGTGTCGTGGACACCAGATAGTTGATATACTACATAGATACTTTTTGTTTGTAAATACATACTTATTATACATGTAAACATCCATGACTCGGAAACAAATGTCCATGCTCATCACACAAACATTTGCTTCTACCGGGATTCGAACCCAGGACCCTAAGAACGTAAGGCAGCCTCAGTACCGCTGCGCCATTCGGGTCGTCAAATTTTCGATAGATTTCCGTATTTCTGTTTAATCAGCGAAAGTGACGTATCAACGAAATTCGAATTAAATAAACTGACGAGTGAGAGAAACTGACCAGTGTTACGCGGACTCCTAGTCGTACCTCGCGACTTCACATGACTTCATAAATTACATAGAAAAAGTTGATTAAAGACTCCAAATTACTTTTCAATACACTTCCTCGAAAACTTCCTCTTATCGCACTACGATTAGGTTCAACATGCAATGTATTTCACACGAGTGCGTTTTGTGTGCGTGAAAAAAATCCACAGATAACTATACTAAATAATATAATATACGAAGTTCAAATCAGTTCAATGCCTATACTCGGAGGTAAATGATTTTTTTTTATTTCGGCAAAGCAATAAACGTCTTTACGGCATGAATATTTTTTGATTATTCAAATCGTGTTAAAAATATAATATCATAGAAAAACTACTACTATTTCAAAATAAATTTATCAACAATATTTTTTTTTCATCAATTAATAAAGAAATTGATGAAAATAATAATCCTTCCGACACCACCGCCGTGTTCCCCTACACGGTATTTGTTAAAACTTCATAAGAATGAGAATATTCTAAGTTATAGAATTCAAAATCAACAACAAAGAATTTTGAGTGTGTAGAACTAGACGGAAATACTTTTTAGTTTTTTAATATACAGTGTGTTTGGCTACCGCGATAAACAGTAGCCAAACACACTGATATTAGAAACTACTTTAAGGGAATATTATATACTCATTTCTATCGACAAATACACGTTTATAAATATTATTAACCCCACACAAAGTCTTTGTCCCAGCGCAAAGGTTCCACAATTTTGCAGGTAACCCAGCAGCAGATAGATAAGGCACCAAAATTACTAGTTGAGATGCCAGTAAGATAAGTAAGTGAGTGAACAGCACTTAGGAAACTAACCTTGTTAAATCAGACCTCCGTGGCAATCTATATATATATATTTTCATTATCCTTGAATGTCCCTCTTCTCCTGCGCCACCTCGAACCAGCCTTCATGTTGCTGATCTCGATCTCGTACAAAAATTATACGAGACCCACCCCCGAATACTGAAACATCACTCAAAATTTAAGTAGTACTTATATTTAACAGATACTCAAAAGTGACGTTTGACCATACGAAATTTAAAGTTTAGGAGCTGCTCAAATGTTAAGCAGCCCTTAAATTTTTTAGTGACGTTTCAGAATTCGGGGGCCAGTCTTGTAAAATACACACATCAAAAATGTCTAGGGATCAAGCATTTTTATGCGGATTTCTTGAGATTGAGATGTGGCTTTGTAATAAATTTATGATTTTATAAATTTATATGGATCCTTTTTGGTGCATTTCATAATTTGAATCAGGAACTCTCAATCAAATTCGAGTAAAAGATGAAAATAAGCTGTCAATATTTTCCCTATAAAAACATACAACGCATTGAAGACATTATTAGTGCTACTGTTTCCCTACTACTGATTAAAACCAACGTTATTATGGAGCGGCGACGTCATTTAAGCAGGGAAGAAATGCTCAGAGCCGTGGGAATGATAGAAGCTGGTTCCCGGCAACGTACTGTAGCTTTAGCTCTGAATACAAGTCAGAGTGTTATCAGTCGACTTTGGACACGTTACCGAAGCACTGGTACCGTGGCTGAGCGCCATGGAGGACGGTATCGCTGCACCACACGGAGACAAGACCGATACATTCAAATCTTAACTCGAAGAGCTCCAACAATAACCGCCATGATGTTAGCCGTGAGGCTTCATCACTCTTCAGGGAACTTAATTAGCGACCAAACAGTCAGAAACCGCTTGCATGAAGTGAACCTTCATTCCCGAAGACCGCTACGGGTACCACCTATAGCAATGCACAATCGTAGGATTCGATATCAATGGGCTCTTGAACACAGAAATTGGGCAGAAGAACAATGGCGTTTCGTGTGCTTTTCTGATGAGTCTCGTTTTGGTATGAGACCGGATACAAGACGTATACGACACTGGAGAACCCCTGGACGCCAACAGCGATTAAAATCCTGCCAGGAAGTCCATCCTTATAGTGGTGGAACCATCATGGTATGGGCGGGTATTTGGATCGGCGGAAGAACTGAGTTGATTTGGATCAGAGGCAACCTCAACGCTCAAATTTATGCTGAGACGATTGTATCAGACGTCATCGTTCCTCTACAAGTGCAAATCGGTCCCTTATTTCAGTTAATGCATGATAATGCACGACCGCACACCGCAAGAGTTGTAAGACAGACTCTCGCCGCAGCTAACATCAATGTCCTGCCCTGGCCTGCTCAGTCGCCAGACTTGAACCCGATTGAGCATGCATGGGATATGCTACAGAGAAGAGCTCTGCCGAATATGGAGGGTATCCAGTCGCAAGAAGACCTTTTTTTGTTGTTGCAACGAACATGGGCGGCCATTCCACAGCGTGATTTGGATGAACTCATTTTGAGTATGCCAAACCGATGTTCTTGTGTTGTTAGTGTTCGCGGTAGAAACACGGATTATTAATTGTTTAAGTTACCCAATAAAATTTTAAAGAAAACTGTTATTTCAGTCTTTTTTTCGAACTTTAATGTTAGTGGTTCAAATGTCAAAAATCCCTTTATTAGGAAAATGGCAAATTTCTTTATTAATGCAAAGGTGACTTGGTTTATCGTTACTGTGACAAACGAAAACACTTTATTTGATGAATCCTTAAAGAAAATTTTAATTAATATCAATCAGGAGAAAAGTTATTGCAAAAATATATGTTGATCCCTAGATACTTTTGATGTGTGTATGTACGAGGTGTCGCGAGAACGAGATTACATTCCCTAGTACCAAAACCCACTAATCGTAAAATAATATAGTGTTATGTTCATTTCAGTATGTCGATTGCTGTGGGCGCCCTCTACATTAGGAATTATTTCAGTGAGAACTCGAAAGCTAATGTATTGGAAATGGTGAACAATATCAGGTAGAGTATCAAACTATTTGTTTATCATAGTTAAGCGTTATAAATTCTACAAGGCATTTAAAAATGCTCACCTCAAAATTATTCATACATGTAATAAAAGCAAAAATAGACAGGGCTGAGAAACTTAGCCTTTATTACTGTTTGTTTGTTTTTATAGCTGTCTGTATGTTATAAGTTATGATTGGAATTACGAACAGTCGTTAAAAAACAGATAATTAGTATTATGTAGATACCTGCTTAAGTAGGCAATAAATGATGCAACTGACATGTAGGTACCGTAATAATAATTGTATAGCTCTGACGTAGTAGGTACATAATATAGTTAATAACTAAATTGATCCCTAGAATGCCTTCATCAGTAGTTCAGTACCTTACTTAGATCCGTGGACTCCCTGTCGATAAAAGATTACTTTTACTCGACTCGTACCTACTTATGTAAATCTGGTAATGATCATCTCGCCAAAAATATACCAAACATTTGTTTTTTAACATTAATAATGAAACTTAAATAATAAAAACCAGCCAAGTGCGAGTTAGACTCGCGCGCCGAAGGTTCGCAATATCATCATCATCATCATTTCAGCTGAAAGACGTCCACTGCTGGACATAGGCATAGGCATAAGTGCGCGTTCGCAATATACTTGTAGGTATTTTGTTATTAAACTACGGTTATTACGGCTAATTAGGGTTTTCAGATTTTTTCCTTAACATGTTCTGTTAGACATGTTCTATAAGGGTTTAGTTTTTTCGTTTTGAGGTACGGAACCCTAAAAACAAAAAAGCTTAAAACTAATATAATGAATATTTCCTCAGGCAACAGTTCCACAAGACTTTGAGCCAAGTAGACTGGATGGACGAGAAGACCCGCCAGGCTGCGCTCGAGAAGGCAGACTCTATGGTCTCGCTCATCGCCTACCCCGCTGAGTTGTTGGACAATGACAAACTTACAACTTTCTTCGAAGGGGTGAGTTTTTTACAACGGTTTCTGAAAGACTATAGACACGATAGTACTTTTTGATACAGGCCAACTTTGTCATCGCAACCGAAGCGGAATTGACACCGAATTGGGCGAATTTGTTATGGAACCGATGGACCAAGAGCCCGCGACGATCAGACCTTCGTTATTTTATAAAACCTGAAAGTTTCTCTGTGTATGTCCCTAATACAGATATGAACTATCCCCGAGTATGAAGTTTGGATCATGGTTGCTTTGAAAGTTATCAGATAGCAAAGGTATTTAATATAAAATTGCTCTTTACTTTCGTTAAAGTTTAGAGCTCAGTTTTTATACTTAATATATTTTATTTGGAACAATATTATAAACCAACTCGTCCATTGTCAGACACTTGGTACAGTTGCAACCCCACGTCAGACACCCTTAGAGTACGACCCCCGTATTATTCAATCCATTCATTAGCACAATGTTTTGAGCGCGTTACATTGAGTTCTACCATAAAACGTGATGTTTCACCCCGAAAAAGATGTCGTTTCACAGAGATAATTTTTGCGTAAAGTTACTTAGTTTGATGTACAGAATGTACAAATCTTACATTAAAAAGGGTTCCCTATCCATTTGCATAAAATTTTAAGACCTAATATAACTCGGCATACTTTTGTTACTTCTAATTATATTTTCGCATAACATTATTTACGCATAACAGCTTACGCATATTTTTGTATGCATAATTATTTCTCTAATCATGATAATGATTAAGCATAACATTCTTAAAGGCATAAATTTATTTACGAATAATTATATTAAATCGTCGCAGATGTGTTTTACGCTCACCACTGCAGCTTATCACCGGCCAGTCTCAGCTGCGGCGGTGAGCGTTAAAACCACCTGCCCTCGCCCCTCCGCGCCTAAGCCGGCTTAGATTACACACTAGGGGTAGGGCAGACAAGACTACGTGGAGTCGGTTTTGCAGCAATTCGTTTCTGTCACTAACTTTTGTAGCATTACCTAATGAATTTTTTAATTCAAAATGTAAATGTAAAAATAACTCAAATTTGATTCCGGTAATAACATTATTTGTATGCTTAAATACTATTATGCTAATAGTCATTATGCCTAGTAACATTATGCAAAGTTCAATTTATGCCAAAACAAATTAGCCTTCAAATGTTTATGCCAATATAAACAGAATGCCAAAAAAAATTTGGCAAAGTATTATTTATGGCAAAACAAATTATGCCAAAACAGTTATGCTAAAGTATATTAGGAAAAAGAAGATTATGCAAAAAGAAGGAATCCCACTAAAAAGATGTAAATAAAAAAAAACTGTTAAAAAGTTTGAAACTTTGACACCAATATCTCCGTAACTAGAAGGTTCCCCATACCATACACCTTTTTTTTTTAATTAGTTCCTGACTGAACAGGCTAAGGTCTGAGACCAGATCATTAGTCATACCATAGACCATAGTCTAGACCAGAGGTTCCCAAACCTTTTTTTATGGTAGACCACTTTAAAAAATTTCTAGTTTCGGTGAACTTTTTTCCCCCTGATGAATTTTTTTCAAATCCGTGGACCAAAAAAGAAAAGCAAGAAATTTGCAATATTATGTTTTCGCGCTTTCTGATAGGATTGCATGAGGACCGTAGCTCCTAAGATTTTTTTTTGGCAAAAATCTGAAAATTAGAATCTTACGCAAAATGCTTTTTTTAAAGTCTCAATACGACCATTTTCACCGGAATGCAACCTGTAATCACCGGAACATTTGTTTTTTTTTGGAGTTGCTTATGCTTACATCGATAGATAAAGCCAATCGAACATTTTTGTTCTTAGTATCGAAACCAGATAAATATTCGGATCTATCCGTCTCTCTCGCGCACGTCTACAGATGAGTGCGAGTGAGAGAGACGGGTAGATCCGAATATACGGACAAAACGGACGAAACGTTACCGTTAGAGAGTAGGGCCTCTGCTACGACTCCATGACGCGCGGTCGCTTCGCTCGCATATTAAATAACACTCTTTGACTTCTGTCCCCGAAGTGCCAGGCCTCCGCCGGCCTCCTTCGTCGGCCTACGGCCCGGTGCTCATGCCGGCCATAAAAGAAATTCCTTAGTAAGATTGTACAATTTAGAGTGCAAGTTAGTATTTTTGTTAAACAACTCGTATTTTTGTTTTATAAATCATATATCCGATGTACGAACCACATTTTTGTTGTGAATTCGATAAAAAAGGTCATCTCGTTTTGTGTGATCTTTTTTGTAGGACATGTTTAGTTTTAATTTAGTTTTAATCAATTGGTTTTTTTGCATAGCATTATTTTCTGGTATGCATTCAGTTAATTAGTGAAGTTACCTAGTGAGCTAAAAAATTATACCGATGTGCATTTAGAAATATCCCTTAATTTAGGTAATACCAATTCAATCCTAAATCTTTATCGATGTTTAAACAAAATTGTATACTTTTAGTTGGAAATGTCATCGGGGAAACTGATGGAGTCTGTCCTGAACCTGACGCTGTTCGGAACCGAGTACTCGTTCGGCAAACTTCGTGAGCCTGTGAACAGGACCGACTGGGTAAAATACGCCCACACCGCTTACGTCAACGCCTACTACATGACCACTGCAAACAGCATTAGTAAGTTCAGGCCCTTCTAACCCTAAAATTAGCAACTCTATTTGTGGTGGTTCAAACTTCGTTTGAAACGCAGTTAGAATAAAGTTCTAATCAGCTTGCACTACAAAGCGGTTGTTACGTCAGTCACTGCGACCGAATAGTGCGATTTTTTTGCGATTTACAAAAAATCTATTGATTGGACTAAAAAAATAAAAAGACCTGCTTTATAGTTAGTTTAGTTAGTATGCAAAGTTCCATGATCTAATTTCAAGTACTTTTTGAATACCAGCGGTTTATTGTTCGATTTGGAGGTAACTTTGGATTTATTTTCTATAGAGAAAAGTTTATCGTGTTTTCGTCACACGTAAGACTTAGAATTAATCCTCAACTTTACCATATATTTATTTCAAAATTAAGGCTGCAGTATTTTAGGAGTAAAGGGGATGATGCTAAGCCATTTGAGAGATATATAGCCCTTAACTTTTATGATCACACAGTTTTTCCAACTCCATAACCGATTAATGCGTCTTCATGAAACCATTTTAACCGACTACGGCAAAGCCAAAAGTAAGGGCAATGATTTTAGCAGTCTATGTAGGGTATATTATTATTTATTTATTTTTGCAACAATTTTGCAGTTAGCATTTAACAGAGCATGGAGTTGCTTCAGCGGCCGGCCGCTGCATTGTCAAGACTTTCCATACAAAGCAAGCGTCTTTGTTTACTCGCACTACAGCACACCGCACACGACATATACATAAATGTTACCGTAAAACTGTAAATAAGTACCTTTAGATTATGTTCTATCTCGCGAGATTGTAAACTGTCGAAAGATTGTGAACCGTAACATACTGTTTACCAACATCATCTGCCTAGTCTTTATCCGACCATGTTGGGGTCGGCTTCCAGTCTTACCGAATGCAGCTGAATACCAGTATTTTACATGGAACGACTGCCTATATCTGACCTCCACAACACAGTTAATTCCGGGTAATATGATACCCCTTGGTGAGACTGGTTGTCAGACTTTTTGGGCCACTGACTACCTGTAACGACTGTCAAAGATCTACAAATGACAGCCGGGACCAACGGCGAGGCACGGAAGAATACTCGGTATGTAATGGGTGGTCACCCATCCACAGACCAACCTAGGCAAACAAGCCTTACTTAGCCACGAGCTTCTTCGACATACTGCTCACCATAGAAATATAAACAATTTGACGCATTATTTTTCGGTAGATTATAATTTATCGATGTGGAACCGTAAAATTGTGAAATGGCATGTGACGGAACGTACCTCGCGCGCTGATATGAGCCCCACGCCACCATATTTGTTACTTGTCGAATGTAAACAAACAGTGTTTTGGTGATAGTAAATTGGTTTCGTGTTGAAAATAACTTCACAGCTTTAGAATTAGTTATTTACTTATGTATTTTATTTGACTGACATCTGTGCTGTGTTTCATTCATAGCTCTATGGACACAGAACGACCTACTGTAAGACCGACCAATCAGACTTTGGACAGTTGACAGTTTAACAGATTGAGATTTAACAGTTTCACTTCGATATATCTACCGAAAAATATATAATGCGTCAAATTGTAAGCAGTAGGTATGTTACGGTTCACAATCTTCCAAAAGTTTACAATCTCGCGAGACAGATTATGATCTAACGACATTTACAATTTTACGGTAACATAGATACAAAGAGTATAGTAATATATATATATTATAACATAGATATCTACTGACGGCTTTGAATGGCGATATGTGGCAGAAATTGTGCGTTATTATCCACCATTCTAAGTTGCTCATGTCTTTGTTCAGCTTTCCCCGCCGGTATCCTGCAAGGTGTGGTCTTCTCCGCCAAGCGTCCCGCCTACATGAACTACGGAGCCATCGGCTTTGTCATTGCACACGAAATCACCCACGGATTCGATGACCAGGCTAGTATTAAATACTTTTTAGTACCTACCTACAATGTAAAAAATAAATTAATAAAAAAGGTATTCTTTTTGTTCTAACTTAAAGGGTGTAAAAAACCTCTAAACGAAGCCGAAAGGGTTGTTCTCTCCGTCATTGCGATTTTTTTTTTGTTACACACCTTATCTGAGAACCTTTTAGTTACGGAGCTATTGGCGGTCAAAGTTCCAACATTTTGACAAGTTTTTTTTGAAATACAAGTTTCTAATGTATGATTTTTACTTCAAACATCTCCACGACCCCCGCACTTTTCAATACATCCATCAGCACAATGTTTCAAGTGCGTTACATTGAGTTCTACGACAAAACATGATTTATCACCCCACAAAAAAAATCGTTTCCCAGCAATAATTTTTGCGTAAAGTTACTTAGTTCGATGTATGAATGCTTGGTTTATGGCTTCGGTATGAGGTTGTTTACTGTATAATTTCCTTCCATGTTGCCTTTCTCTCGGTTTCTTACAACTATAATGATTATTTTCAGGGTAGTCAATACGACAAGAACGGAAACATAGTGGACTGGTGGCAGGAGACGACGAAGCAGAAGTTCCTAGAGAGAGCCAAATGTATTATTGATCAGTATTCTAACTACACTGTGGATGAAGTTGGACTCAAGGTATTATAAGTTTACAATTATGAAACCCTAATTAAATACTGCCCAACACCTGCAATATTTTAGAGGTCTAAATTAATCAGTCCGAATTTGTTGCGGCACTTAGTCCCAACAAAATCACTCGAAAGTTATAAAGTGCAGGAGTTTCATGGGTTGTTTATGTAGGTAACTTTGGACTGTCATGAGTGCTGATATAAACTATTTCTTAAAGCTGAACGGAGTGCTCACCCAAGGTGAGAACATTGCGGACAACGGCGGCATCAAGGAAGCTTACTACGCGTACCAGGCTTGGACCCAACGACACGGCGACGAGGCCAGGCTGCCCGGCCTTGAGAAATACACACCTAAACAGGTACACCATCTAACATCTTACCTCATCTCAAACACCTTGTAACATTAATTGGCCGTAAAAAAACTACAATGATAAAATACTGTGTAATCGATGGTTCAGTCCATTAGAGATCACAGACGTAACAACTGCAATCTAAAATCAATCTTCAAATATTTTTTTCCTTTTTTTAGTTAAACACTAGATTACCTAAGAGCCAGTTATGGATAACGCAACGCACCAGCGATTAGATAAGTGCACCTATTTGTTGTTCGCAGCTGTTTTGGCTGAGTCACGCCAACACCTGGTGCGAGGTACACCGGAACGAGGCCATCAAGAACCTCATCACCAACGGCTACCACGCACCAGGCCGCTTCCGCGTCGTAGGCCCCTTGTCCAACATGGAAGAGTTCTCCGACGACTTCAAGTGCCCCGCCGGCTCGCCCATGAACCCACTCAACAAGTGCAAAGTGTGGTAGTCTCACCGCCTGCCGCCGTTCGCCTCACGATCACCATACACTAGATGGAAAACACGCTACGCCTACCTGACGAGCTACCTGACCCACTCAACCACGACACAATGAACATTCGATCGGATAATTGATAAATTTCTTTACTAAAGCTTAGAAAACATACAACTATGTGAATTAGACGTACTTTTCGGTTTCTATTTAACTAAATAATTTCATTCTATAGTACTTACGTATTAGCTCGACAGTGCTAGGTCGCTATATGGTCAACACCGACACCACGGTTTGTGCTAGCTTGTGGGTGAACAGAAGTTTAAATGTCACCCAAAATTTCGATGTTGTTAAACTTGTAAATAGACTAACTGAATTGTGTTTATAAAGAGTGTAAAAAGACTCTTAACGAAGCCGAAGCTTTTTTGTTCTAGAGGTTCTAGAGTCTAGACCGTACCTTCCGGGAACCTTCTAGTTACGGAGATATTGGGGATCAAACTTCCAACTTTTTTTAAATGTAATTGAAAAACTAAACATTTACGGTGTAAGGGGAAATGCTATGGAACTGTTAAAATCTTATTTATGTGACCGAAATCAAAATACAGAAGTAACTAGAGTCAATTCAAATACGAAACGGGAAATAAAATACCTATCAAACCGTAGGAAACTGTACTATGGGGCACCACAGGGCAGTGTGCTTGGGCCACCATTATTTTATATACCGGATGACGTTATTATCACTTTCCAAAAAAATGGGTATATTAAGTGAACGGAGTAGAAGCTTATGGCATATCTAGTTTTTTTTTTTTTTTTCCATAGCTTAGAAAAAAGCTGATCTATAAAATGTAAAACTGACTTACCTACTATAATAATTATGACATATCTGTAATTATTGCCATTATTTAAATTATATTGAAATATTTTTAATTATTCTTGCTATTTTCTATTCGACAATGCTATTATATTGATTATTTTTTTTGGATTCATCAAATACTATTTTTATAGACATGACAATTATTATTGATCGCTATTTTAATATGTATAAATTATTCATACTATTTATTAAACACAGACTAATAATATTTACATTATTTACACACTAACTCTATAAAAAGAAATAAAAATATTTTACAAATATCAAAAAATAAAAAGGTTACAGGGCGTCGAAAAATTCGTCCACATCGCTGTCAACAGGAAAAGTGCCCAGAAGGCTGGCAGCATTGCCACGTTGGATGGCAATGCTGATTCTTTGGCCAAAAAATAGGCCCGCCCTCTGGTCACGTGAAGAGTCGACCAACCGTTTGGCGATTTCCCGAAATACTAGGTGAGCAGTCGGACCCCATGGCCCTAGTGTTTCAACCCCAAACGGCTCAAACACATAATTATTAATTATTATTTTAAATGAATCTAATATAATTAAATTTTAATAATTGATTTTTAATTCTTATTTTAATTATGATAAGTACCTAGTATATGTAATTGCTAATTACTAAATGTGTACCTACTGCATGCTATTAGTACCTATACCAAGATGTAAAATCGTAAATACGTAATACGTTTTGTATGGCCGAAATGCCGAATATGGTGAAACCAATAGATATTAAGAACTTACCTATGTTAACTACCTATATTCTTGCAAATAAATGTATCATTCATTCATCATCAAAAAAAGCTACAAATTTCAAGTAAACTTTTCATATAACAAAGAAAGAATAATTTTTGAAAAAAAAAAAAAAATATCGAATCATACGTAATACGCGTATAATTTGATTTTCGAGTTTTTTCGTTTTTTTTTTACAAAAAAACAAATCCAAGTATGCCATTTGATTCTACTCCGTTCACCTATTATACCCATTTTTTTGGAAAGTGATAAAAAAGTCACCTGTATAAATTAAGGTCAATTAATTTATACAGGTGACTTTTTACAACAAATAAAGCAACCAATGATCCTCTTCGCTGATGACAGTTCAGCGATAATTAAATGTTCCAATATTCTGACTTATGAAGAAGATGCTGACAGCATCAACTTGGTTATTAATATACAAGAAACCATGTTATTACCAAACTCTAAAACCCAACCATTTAAATGTTTCATAATAACGGAAGTGTGGAAGAGGTTAAAGTAGCAAGATTTCTTGGTATTCCGGTTTACAGCCAACTAACGTGGAAAATGCAGGCAGACGACATAAATGTGCGCGGCTTAGTAAATCTGCTTATGCTCTTTTCATCTTGGCAAAGAAAGTTAATTTACAAATAGTACTTATAGCATACCATGGCATTGTTTCCTCAGTATTGAGATTTGGAATAATATTTTGGGGCAACTGTGCTGAAAGAGAAATTATATTTCAAAGTAACGATCCTTAATGATTTTAAATGCCTTAGGTTTAAGCAATCACCAGATATAATGAAATATAATGCCCAAAAAATCGTAAGTACTTACCAGAATTTAATCCCCATTTTAATATGAAATGATCACCAAAAAACGTAAAGCCTGCTAACCTAAAAAATTCAAGTATCTTCAGAATAATCGCTGAGCTACCCAAAAAGGCCACGCATGCACCAAATATGTACTCGCATTTTATTTAAAAATTTCATCCAAATATGTTACACAATTTTATCCTAATAAAGTAAATTAATATACAAAAATCATTGTTTACCCAAAAAATATAAATGAAGTTCTAAAGGTTCACCGATACTACCGTAAAATGTTTACTAAAGGCTGAGCTTCTTAGAGCTTTCAATAAAATAACGGCCACAAAAAGAAAACATTAGTTTATAAACAACATGTTTTATTTCTAGAAAGAAAACATTAGTTTATAAACAACATGTTTTATTTCTACATACAAATAAACTTAATAAGGCAGTCCTTAGTGTAATTTTAAAATTTTAATGAAGAGTGGATCTTCAAAAAACTTAATCTTAGTGATAAATGAGTCTTCAAACAACCAACATTAAAACAGTCATTTGTATGGTCATAATTATGTATTTAAAAATATTAATGAAGAATCAGTCTTCAAATAATATAACATCACACTCCTTTGTATGGTAACAATTGTTTAAAAATCTTAACGAATAAATCAGTCTTCATAAACATAAAATACAATTATTTTGTGTAGTTATAATCATTTTAAAATCTTAATTAAGAATCAGTCTTCTAGGTAGAAATTTTCATATCTATACATAATTTACTGTACTATTAAAGCTTTCTTGGCTTTAGCTGGTCGTCCCCTTTTACGTTTCATGCCAATCGGAACAGTTCTTGCTTCTGGAGGTGGCTGGACGTGTTTAAGTCGGATTGATAATCCAACGAGATGCTTGCAAATATAATCTTTGAGGAACTTTGGACAGTTGCATTTGCCTTGGAGCCAATTTTCTTTTTCTCGGGGCAACATAACTTCCCATTCGCTAAAATGTTGTTCTTTATACTCATCAAAAGTCTCCCAAAGTCGTTCATAATTTTTACATTCCAGATCGGAGCCAGCTGGAATTCTATAAAAACAAATCAGCTCAGTGTTAGTTTTTAATGGCACCTGCTTTGAAAGTTTTGCCCATTGGTAACTTTCCGTCCAGATTCTTAGACTGTTGGGAGAAGAGCAAAGCGTCTTTCATTATTAAACTCGTACTCCTTAGACCAATCTCTGACCATAACAGACGCAATGACTAAAAACCGTGCCAAAGGGTGACGCTCACGAAGTGTGCCGCTGTCTTTTATAGTTTTATTAAAAGATTCCAAGGCATTGTTGGTGGCAGGAGATCCAGGAGATGCGCCCAAGTACCAGCACCGATTGAATATAAGCCATTCGCTTTCAAAGTATGCCACGAAGTCTTCTTCGGCTTTCCACTTTTCTAAGAACTTTTCGCAGGCTCGATCAAATATTTCCGGAGTTGAGGCACACTGTAAGGCATCAATATCTTGTAGAACTTCTTTTTGTGATTTCTTTTGCACGCTTTGCTCTACTTTTGTTTGCATCTTCTTCTTCGCATGCGCCCAACACATTCTTATAACTGCATCAGTTCCAAAGGTGCGCGCAAAGGCGTTTTGTATGCTCTTGGCTGCATCACAAACTAAAACTTTACATGTTAATTCATGTGCGTAGAGGGATAAAGCAGCGTTTTTTAATGCGGAAAACAAAAATGTGAAGTCTTCCGTTCGTTCTGTTGTAGTAACAGCTAACCCGAATGGGTGAAAATGCTTGTTTCGGTCCGTAGTCCCAATCACAAGTACTGGAAACCCCTGCCAAATTAATTTGTACGTGGCATCGGCGTGCAGAATGGTACATTGACGTGACAAACCCATTAAATGCTTTGTTGTTAGCATAAATCGGAAGCTAGAATCTGAATCATCTTCATGAACTTCATAGGCCACAACAAAAACTTGGTGGTCTTCATCAGGCACTTGCGAGTTTTCTATAAGCCATGATTCGAGCTCTCCCAAGCTTATCACTTTTGGCCCGTATTTTCTTTGACGTATGGTACTGAGATAGTTTTTTAACTGCCTTTTAGTCGGCTGATTTATCCCATCAATTTTACTTAAACTTTGCATGATTGATTTAGGTTTTAGGCGAAGTTCGAATAATTTTTCGATTTCCTTTTTTGTTTTCTCATCTAATCCACTTTTCAATGACTGTGAATCACTATTTTCGTGATCGTGACATGTTTCAGTACGAAACAATAATACATATGTCGTCACATGATGCATCGAACAAAAGATACACTGCCGCAGAACATTGCATATCAGCCTTAGCCTTCACTTTGTTACAACGATAGTATCTTTTTACGCCGTCTACAGTCATATGAATCTTTTGTATTGCCTAGGTTTTCTCATTTTTGATAAATTCCTCCGCTCTCCGTACAGTCTCAAATTTTCTCTCAAAAATCCAAACTCTAGCTTGTCCTCGAAGTTTTTTCGCGGGCTCAATTTCTTCCTCCGATTCCGATGAAGTATTCAACAGCGGAACACAAGAACTCGGTCCCGCTAAGTTTTCTTTCGCCATCGTAAATACCGACTAATCGAATACGCAACGCCAACGCCATTGCTCGCGCGTGACTGAATCGCAGTGCGGCGCGTGCGGTGTAGCGACGGGTGGGAGGGGTGGGAATAAAGCCGCGAGACTCAACTAATTTGCCATCAATATAATATACTTGGTTATATGCATACATTTTATGGCAAACCTAGTGATATATTTGGGTAGTAATGACACAAAACTTTGCTAGTTAAAATTTGGTGCACGCGTGGCCTTTTTGGGTTATGAAAAGTTTTAGTAGTGCAGGCATGCCTAAAATAGCACGAAAAATTTTGGTACAGGTTTCATTTATTTGTACATATTATATTGTTTTTTTGGATGAGGCTGTTTAGGGATAACGATTGTTTTTTTGGTGGTCATTCAATTTCACCCCATTTTAAATTATGACATCATTCAATTTCTTTAACATTCTTTAAACAATTATTTTCATTGTATTACAATAACTGCGCAGTGCTTACCGCAGTGTCTCAAGACGAAAGTCTATGACCAGTGTGTGTTGCCAGTGATTACATACGGGACCAAAACGTGGTCGCTCACAATGGGCCTTTATCAGAAGGCATAATAGTCACCCAAGGGCAATGGAGAGGGCTATGCTCGGAGTTTCCTTGCGCGATCGAATCAGAAATGAAGACAAGAGAACCAAGGTTACCGACGTAGCCCGAAGAATTGCCAAACTTAAATGGCAGTGGGCAGGACACATTGCTCGCAGAATGGATGGCCGATGGGGCCGAAAAGTTCTGGAGTGGCGACCGCGAACCGGAAGACGTTGCGTTGGAAGGCCTCCCACTAGGTGGACCGATGCCCTGGTGAAGGTTGTGGGAATCCGCTGGATGCGAGTCGCACGGGACCGGTCAAAGTGGCGATACTTGGGGGAGGCCTATGTCCAGCAGTGGACGTCTTTCGGCTAAATGATGATGATGACAATTACTGCGGACATTTTTTTTATTTTCATTATTTTATTAATTTTTTCTCCCACTAATCAAATTATCTAATCGACATTGTTCAGTGTGATTGAAAATTCTTAATGAGATAGCTAGATGATTTAATTTATTTACTTGTCGCAGAGAGCACTTTTGAAGGTGGAAGATAATGGAATGTCAAGCAATTATTGTCGTTTAGTTCAAACATTTTAGTATTGCATGAGTGTGTTTGGTTGTGACGCGGTTAAGAACGACGGTCGATAGATGGCAATTCGTCGAGTTGGAGGGGACGGACGTGCCAACGATTAATTCGACGTCAGACGGAACTAACGATCAGTCGTGATCTCGCTACAACTAACCTCACATTCCGTGTTATTTAATTTGATTTTAAATAGTTTAATATTGTGAGCATCCTTATTATTTTGTAACCAAAGTTAGATTACTACTAAAAATCAGTGTACTAAACAAAAAATTTAGTGTTATTGTGCTAAAGTGTAATAAACAGTGTATCGCATCCAGTGTTTGTACTCTTCTTTTTCCTATTTGTATTAATCTGCTAACTTCTGAGCTTCAGTGTGCATATATATATGGAGACCTGGTGTCCTGAAATACAGACCTCACGTCTAGTTTAGGCACCAGTCTCCCACAATATAATTATTTGTTGTTACGTATTTTGTATTGATACTTCTATAATGTACCTATATTGTGGTGAGAAATAAATCTTTATTATTATATATTTTATCATCTATTTCCCGATGACTTGCAGTTGTACTGTCAGGAGAGGGTTGACGAAATACGAAATCTAATCGTCAATCTAAGTAGGGACCTGATGGCAATATAAACCTATAAACCTGGTCAGATAAATTCGGTGTGGCAGTTAATTCAAATAAATGTTTGGCAATCATTGTTGGGAGTTCTCTCAGTCTGAGCAAGTTTGATGGTACAACCTTGCCACCAGTTCTTTTCGACGGTACGGTCGTTCCGTTTAGCACCGATTTACAGGATCTTGGCTTGCACATCGACAGCACTATGAAATGGCATACTCAAGTCGCTCGTGTCAGCCAGAAGGTTACTGGTTCGTTGCGGGCTCTAACGTTTGAGAAACTTTTTACCCTCAAATACGAAAACAATGCTTGTACAGTCCTTAATTTTTGCTATCATCGATTATGGTGATGTGTGCTACTTTGACCTGAACTCAGATCTCCTCGAAAAACTAGATCGTCTTCTAAATAACTGCAGTTGATTCGTTTTCAATCTGCGTAAATATGATCATGTCTCCGAGCACCGGTCTCTTCTTAAGTGGTTGCCCATACGTGAGCGTAGGGAGCAAAGGGCGCTAACCATCTTGCTTTCTTTTCTTGTTTCTCTAACTTCCCCTAGTTACCTTGCTCCCCACTTTCAATTATTCATTTGTGCCAACCATAATAAGAGCCTGCGTTCTTCGCAAAACCGTGTTCTTCAGTGTCTTTCTCACCGCACTGACTTCATTCACCGATCATTCTTCTTCCAGTCTATTTCTCTGTGGGATGCGCTTCCCCAGGAAATCAGGATGGCAACCGATCGTTTATCTTTTAAAATTAAAGTTCGCGAGTAGGTACATTCGGAAGAAACTGGCAGTTTCGTCACAACGGTAATGTTTACTCATTGTTTGATTTTTTAATTTGAGTAAATCCGTGTAAATTTCTATTTACATTTACATAATTATATACTTTAATATATGTAGTGGATAACGATATCGTTTTGATAAAAGTTGCTCAATTGATTAATGTAGAACACAAAATAACATTGACGTTATTTTGTAATGGCGACACGTGGACAGAGTCGTTTTGGAAGGTGGGGATTGTCGAACGGACTCTTCGCATCGAGACGCGGACCAAGTCATTTCTCCAAAACAAAACTATCGGTTTGCCTAGTTAAATTATTTTATCTGATTAAAACTGAGGTTATTTTTACACTTCGTGTTATAATTCAACGACAGCTACGAAATGGACCCTTTACCACCAAATCAAGATGGTGACGACCCTATCGCTCGTCACATATATTTATAGTATTTTATCTAATTATCCTTATAGTTTATTGTAGTATTTAATAAAATTATTCTCTGATTTTCACTTACCACTGCTTGTCTCTGCATCACCAAAAGTTTGACTGGTGGAAAATGTCTATGGCATTGAGTCCGCCTCTGTACTTTGTACTTGAAGAGTTAAATAAATAAATCTATACCAATATTATAAACAGGTAAAATTTGTTTGTAAGTTTGTATGTAGGGGTAATCTCCAGAACGAATGAACTATTATAAAATTTGTGATAGGCTATAAATTTTATCGATATCATGAATATTAGTCAAGCTATTACAATTTTTGTCAGTTATTTAAACAGGTTGCAACCGTATTACCGTACCATTTATTTATCTATGTGGGTAGTTAGGCAGACATAAAATATATTAGACAGAGATTGTCTGTCTAGGTAGCAGAAAGTTCTGATGCTAAATTATCCTTTTACTTAAGTAAATAACACGAGCGTTCGTTATTAACCACGTAAAAAAATGTGAGAAATTACTTGAAAGAATTTAAAAATGTAACACACAGTAAATGAAACGTTAAAATATTACGAATAGCGCTGAATATAAATATTGTTGCAAATTAGATGGCAAGTTGATTTTTTTTTAATCTTACAGCTACAGTTAATAATTAAATAAATTTAGCAATTAGCGAAGCACATAAAAGTAGAATTAGGAAAAATAAATGTCGGACGCTACGATGACGTGTTGACGGTCTGACGGCTCTCGAACAAAAAGGGGCGCGCTGTGGGCAGCGCTCGCTTATATACGGGTTGGTTTCTTGGCTTCTTCTTATTCACAACACGGCCTCTCCTGACAGGAGGCCGTCCCGGGCTCCTTCATGATGTCTTCAGCTCTGGTGGTCGGTCTCCAGCATAGGCAAGGAGGCTATGTCTTCTGGAGGCCCGTCAGGCTCGCTGTGAAGCTGCAGTGGCTCAGGCTGGATGTGAAGCTGCAGTGGCTTAGGCTCGACTTGAAGCTGAAGTAGCTCAGTCTCGACCTGAAGCTGTAGCTGCTTCGTTTAACTTACGGAAATCTACGCACTTCCTATCCGACCAGTCTTTCTTTTTAACTAAAAGAATTGAACTTGCATAGTCGGATTCTGATTCGCGAATAACACCTTTGGCTATCAAATCTTTAATTATTTCACGAACGCGAAGTGTTTCTGCTTGAGACATTCGATAAGGTCGGTAGTTGACGGGAATATTATCGTTCAGTTTGATCGTCATACACCCCGTATTGACAGTCGATGTCGCGGTACCAGATATGAAATATATAGAAATCTCATTTATCATAGTAAGCAAACGCTGTAATTGATCACCTACGAGAGGCGTGTTAACTGGTATTGGCTCGTTGTACTGAACGGTCATCACGTCTTCTGCACTGTCTACCTTCCGAGTAAGTGATTGAAAATTACGCGTGCGAATGTACCGTACACCCTCCCTATTGAGCACGTCGGTTCCCACAATGATTGGCGTGTTCATAAACTCGGGTGCCACGACAAATAAATCTACCTCGAGTGTTAGACCATCGAACTCAATCGGTAAGGTGACGTACGAAGTGCTTTCAATCTCCTGACTTCCCAATTCCCTTAATACGCGGAATGCTGGCTTGTGCGCGCAATGGAAGTGTTTCAACAGCGACGATGTTAAAGTGATATGGTTAACCCACTATCGATTAAAACATCCACCGGTATACCCTGAATAACGGCTACGATAATGATCATAATTCAGGAAAGAAAATGATTTTTATTGTATATTTCAATTCAGGATATAAGCTGTATGATTCAGAAACAAAGTCAGTAATATCGGCACGAAATGTATTGTTTGATGAAACAAAACCCGGATGTGACAATAATAATTGTGTGTGGTACACACAGGACACAATAGAGAAAAAAGAAGATGAAATAAATGGACAGGAAGAAGAAAGTGAGGAGGAGAGAGATAGTGAAAGTGTATCAAGGGACAATATAGAGCGAAAAGTATCAAAGTATGGAAATAAAGAAAAAAAGAGAGATAGTAAAGAAGAAGAGACACAGGAAATAGAGAATGATACAGACAGAAAGACAGAGAGTTTAGAAAGGGGGAGAGAAAAGAGACAAATAAGAAAACCAGTGTGGCAAAAGGATTATGAAATTAATTTAGACCAGGATGATACATTAAATGCATTATTATCAAGTTACCAGGAGGTTCCAACTAATTTTGATGACATTAAAGGGAGACAAGATGAGAAGCTTTGGAATAAGGCAATAAATGAGGAATTAAAAGTTTTAAAAGAAAATGAAACATGGAAGTTTGTACCTGAACCACAGAAAGAAAAGCTACTGAATAGTAAATGGGTATTCACAAAGAAAAATATAGGAGAAAAAGAGGAGTTATATAAAGCAAGGTTGGTAGTGAAGGGTTTTCAACAAAAGGAAAAGTTAGAAAACACTTACTCACCCGTATTGAAGATGCAAACTTTGAGAGTTCTTTTATCAATTGCTGCTCAGAAAGAATATGAAATACATCAGATGGATGTCAAGGGAGCTTTCCTATATGGACAATTTGATGAAACAGTGTACTTAAAACCTCCACTAGGACTGACAGTTCCAGAAGGTCAAGTTCTAAAATTACAAAAATCTCTTTATGGTTTAAAGAAGAGCCCAAAATATTGGTATGAAAAATTCACAGAAGTTATTACTGAATGTGGCTTTAGGCGACCACAAAATGACTATTGTTTCTATAGTAAAGGCAATCTCTATTTGATTTTGTATGTCGACGATATATTAATAGTAGGGCCTAGTGCAACTGAAATTGGAAATGTCAAAAACTTCTTAAAAACTAACTTTAGCATGAAAGACTTAGGGAACAGCAATCTGACATATCTTAGTATTTAAAAGAAACATGATGGTATTTATCTTAATCAATCTAAATATCTGCAAAAGGTTCTTGAATATTATAATATGAACAATTGTATAGGAACTAATTCTCCTATGGAACATAATTTTAAACTGGATTTTGACGAATGTGAAATTGACATGACTTTAGAACATCAGTGCAGGTCTCATAATGGTTCTTTGATGTATGCTATGGTGAGCACAAGACCAGACTTAGCAACAGCTGTATCGTACTTGAGTAGATTCCAGTCACAGCCAACTTTGAAGTTGTGGCAAGCTTTAAAGCGTGCTCTTAGATATGTGAAACAAACTATTGATTTTAATTTAAAATATTCAAAGTGTAAATATGAAAGCTTAACAGGCTTTGCAGATGCAGACTTTGCACGCGATAATGATAGGAAATCCACTAGTGGATATTTGTTTAAGCTATTCGATAATACAATAACATGGAAATCAAAGAAGCAAAGTACAGTTTCATTGAGTACAACAGAAGCAGAGTTAATTGCTTTATGTGAAGCATCTGTGGAAGCTTGTTGGCTAATGAAGTTGTTGTGTGACTTTAACATTAAAATTAGCTATACTGTTATTTTTGAGGACAATCAAAGAACTATGAAAGTTGTAAACAATCCAGATCAGAAAAGATTGAAGCATATTGATGTTAAATTTAACTTTATTAAATAAAAGGTAGAGGAAGGATTAATAACTATTAAATATATATCAACCACAGATCAAATAGCAGACATTTTGACGAAGCCCATAACAGGAGAAAGATTTTTATGATTGTATAGTATGCTTAAATTGTTGAAATGTTAAATAATGTAATTCATATTAGGTGCAAACATTGAGGGAGAGTGTTGTGGTTCAATGTTAGCATAATCTATGGTACTGTGTAGAGAAAAAACTGAGGAGCCGTGTGTCTGTGGTTACTCTGAACAAATGATTATTACTGATTGAGTTACGAGCGTAAATATTAAAAATGTTATATTAATAGTTTAAAGATATGAATAAACTTAAAACTGAACAACAGTGTTTCTATTAAAATATATAACATAAAATATTATGTACAGTTTATTTGAACAGAGTAAAGTAATATTTATAATACGATTTGCTTAAATAAACTAAATTTAGACATTTATTTGCTGGCAAAGCTAATTCTCCACCTTGGTGATTTTGACCCAAATGTTTGCAATGTCTGGCGTTTTCGGACACAGAGGCGTAAATTCCTTTTTAAAATTACTTCACGTACGATCACTGGTAACCCACTCGCGTAACCACGTACGAGCGTCACCTTTTAAACAATTACGAGTACCTATTCGCGAAAGACATTCATGATCGCTTCAACAATCTAAAAGTTTTGCTCGATCAACTTCGTCACTACAATCACTAATACCTATTATTCAGAATAGGATCGAAACTAGACATAAAAAAATGTAGGTCAATCTCCGGAGTCTGCGTAGTAACCCGACGTCTGCTATGTCGCCGGCCTAGCTCACGGCTATGGTAACGACTCCGAGAGCGATCCGTCATTTTTTATTTAAGCACTAACCCAATCAGCAAAAACAAAAATTAATTCCACTACTTATGTTGCAAATTAGATGGCAAGTTTTATTTTTATTATTTTAAGGAACAGCAAACAGTTACATTATGTAAACTTAAAACTAGTATAACAATATTTGCAATTTGCTAATAATGTCATATATCATAATAATATAAAAAAAACAATAATAATCGCCAGGGGTGACGAAGCAAAAAAGAGTAAAAACTAATAAAATACACGAAAGATGACAAATAATAAGTATACAACCAAGACAGATTTAAAACAATAATTTGAAGATGATATTATATACTATAATTTATTATATACTATAAGATATTTATATACTATAATTAAGTATTAATTTTCTTCTTTTATTATTTTCTTTTCTAGAGTTCTGAAGATAAGATCTTTGAATTTTCCTATTGGGCTAATAAAGATGTCAATATTTACAAAAGTTTTATTGTGCAAATCAACCATGCGGCGGATGGGCGAGCGCAGGCCTGAGTTGGTTCGGCAGGAGGGCATAGCAAACAGCGTACCTGCGTGCACCTGACGCCTGTGGAAGGTTCTAGGTACTGCATAGCAGATCATGTTATTAAGGTTTATGCAGTTGAATTTATTTCTAACAATTTTGTATAGCGTGAGAGCTTCAAGGTATTCTCTACGGCAGTTTAATGATAAAAGTTTGTACTTGCTGATTAACTGGGCATAAGGTAGGAAAGATCTGTGGCACCTGTAGTGCATAGCACGTAGAAATTTGTATTGTACATTTTCAATAATTTCTGTGTATTTCTTATAATAGGGATTCCATATCGAAACCGCATACTCCAATTGAGATCGGACTAGGGCTTTATACAAGCATAAATAAGATGAGGTTCTTTTAAAGTTATGGGTGGACCGCATAATAAATCCGTACATCTGAAGCCTTGTTTACAATTTTATAGATACGCAGGTCTAAGCAGAGTTTCGAGTCAAATATAACACCCAGATCCCGAATAGAGTTCAATTTAGCAAGTGGTGTTTGACATAGGGTGTATGTAAAATTAATAACATTATTTTTTTTGGTGAAAATAATGCAATTACACTTAGGTAAGCTTAACTTGAGCTTATTGCTGGCACAGTAGTCGGACAGTCGGTCCAGGTCCTGCTGGAAAAGAGTGCAATCTTCAAAAGTTTTCACTGATTTGTACACTTTCAGATCGTCTGCGTACAAAAGGAACTAAGTGAAGACGCCGGTACTGAGCTTCACGTGGATAATGAGGTGGGGTGGAAAAATGAGGCGAACTTAGTTCCAATAAATTGGTTTATTATAAGAAAAAATTATAAATCAAGAAGTACGTGTGGCGGATACTCAGAACAATAACTAAAGCAGGCGGATACAACGATCTATCAGCGAGTGACAGTATTTTAAATAAATACTATGCGAGTGACACTACATCGTCGCTTCCGGCCAGTATTGTAGGTCTGTTGAAAAGGTCTTATGTAATCGGTGTACGCGTGTGTGCGTGAGCCGTTGATGAACGCACACATGCAAGGCGTCAACACTGAGTATGCTGAAAACATTTCCCTATGTCGTTGACAAACATGACAAATAACAAAGGCCCAAGGTAGAACCCTGTGGAACACCAGATGTTAACTTGGTAATGTTCGACCTGTATCACGAACCGCTGCCAGAGTGTCGTAATCAATTACGACACTCTGGCAGCGGTTCGTGATATAAGATGCGAACCAACGCAATAAGTTACCTCTGATTCCGTTGAAGGCGATTTAATAAGTAATAATTCGTGATCCACCTTGTCAAAGATCTTGCAAAAATCTGTGTACACAGTGTCCACTTGTTCATCAGCGTCAATGCCGTCAAACAAGAAACTAGAGAAAGATAGAAGGTTTGTGGTAGTAGATCTATGTTTGACAAAGCCGTGTTGTTCCTGTATGATGTTGTGCAACAATGGGTATATTTCGTTATGAACGAGTTTCTCAAAAACCTTCGACAAGGAAGAGAGGATGGATACTGGACGGTAATTTTCTATGTTATTTTTGGAACCACTCTTGTGTACAGGTGTGATATTAGCGTATTTCCATCGGTTGGGAAACACACCTTCGGTGATACACTTATTGTAAATAATACTTAACGGTTTATGAATGAAAGCTGCGGTGTTCCAAAGAAACAGTGCTGGTATTCCATCAGGTCCAGGCCCTTTGGAGGGATCCAATGACATGTTTTTTTTTTTTTTTTTTTTTTTTTTTTTTTTTCGGATGGGAAATCATCAAATGACTTCTCCCGCTCTGGGCGGAGCAGGAGGGAGTGTCAGACTTTTACTGACTAAAACCCATCCATGTTCTTTCATCGCCCTTTGTGTTCCGGGGTCACGGTATCTCTTTCGAACAGTCCCGCAACCCCGGCAGGCATCGGTCCTTGCGGACCCCTTCCTATTGCTGACTCTCTTTGAGGCGCGCGTGGAACACGAACGCGCCATCGACACGGCCTGTCGTCATGAGACGGACGGACGGCGAGCTAGCCCATAGCTCACCGTCCACAGGCCCGCGCCTACGGTGGCCGGGGGCCACGTGGTGGCCCCCGACGCCCGGGGCGTCTCCCGCGGCGGCCGGGACGCTGTGAGGTTCTCTCCCTCTCACGTTCCGCCACCTCCTTCTCTAGCATTACTGCTTCGCAGAAGGAGGTGACGGCGTCCCATTCCGTCTCGCTCCGGACCATGGCTTGCACCAGGGCCGTACGCGAGAGGTCGCCGCCGCCAATCGCCGCTTCGAGGACACGGCGGTGCTCCGCCCATGCGGGGCACACCTCCACCGTGTGCTCCACCGTGTCCTCCGGTCGATCCTCGCAGTGGAGGGATCCAATGACTTGAGTTATACTTTCAAAACCTTTTCCTCACTAAAGTGTAAGTCAGTGGTGATATCGCTATTTAAAGAAGTTTCTGTTGTCGGTTGCCATAGTGATGGTAGTGGAGAAGCAGGTTCGTACACTGAGTAAAAAAAGTCAGAGAAAAATTACAAATTACCTCTGGCTTGCTGGATTTTGTATTATTATAGTTAACTTTTGCTTGAATAACTTATTTGTCTTTTCTGTTTGATACATACTACTCTGTCAAGAAAGTACCGGGAAAAGATCAATAATACACAAAATGTCTGTTATTCATCCAAATTTATTTTATCACCTTCAAAGTATGCTCCTTTAGAAACGATACACTTGCGCCAACGAATAATCCATTCATCAAAACATTTTTTAAACGCTGCTTCCGGAATTGAGTTCAGTTCTCGCCGCGAATTCTCCTTTATGTCTTCTATCGATTGAAAACGGGTGCCACGAAGTGGTAATTTGAGTTTAGGAAAAAGAAAAAAGTCAGCAGGAGCCATATCTGGTGAATATGGTGGTTGCTGGATGGTATTTGTTGAGTGTTTGGTCAAAAATTCGTTCACAATGATAGCCTTGTGCGAAGGCGCATTGTCGTGGTGCAAAATCCAAGAATTTTCTTTCCACAAATCTGGCCTTTTTCGTCGAATTTGCTCTCTTAAACGCCGCATAACGCTCAAATAATATTCTTTATTTACCGTTAGACCTTCCGGTAAGAATTCAGAGTGCACAACACCGCGATAGTCATAGAAAACAGTCAACATGACTTTGACTTTTGATCGACTTTGGCGTGTTTTTTTCGGTTTCGGTTCAGTTGGAAGGCGCCACTCCGAAGCTTGTTGACTAGTTTGCATGTCAAACTCGTAAACCCACGTCTCGTCACCAGTAACAATGCGTTTCATGAATGTTGGGTCCGAACTGACTCGTTCTAGCATGTCCTCAGCGACTTTCATGCGATTGAGTTTTTGGAGAAAATTCAGATCTTTTGGGACTAGCCGAGCAGCAACATGTTTATACCCAAATGATTAGTTAAAATGGTACGGATCGACTCGTGAGATACAGAAAGTTCGGCGGCTATCTCTCTCAGAGTTGAATGAGGATTTTCAGTCACTATTTTCTTCACTTTTGCGATGTTAACTTCAGTTGCAGACGTTGACGGCCTACCATAGCGAGGCAAATCTTCCATCACATCTCGACCGCTTTTGAACGCTTTGAACCACTCATAAGCACGAGTTTTTGATAAAGTCGATTCACCGTAAGCCTTCTGTAACATTTTCAGTGACTCCGAACACGAAATTCCATTGGCGATGCAAAATTTAAGACAAATTCTTTGTTCGATATTTTTGTCCATTATGAAATTCGCAATACACACTATATATGATATTACTAAAACCAGCACTGTATTTAATATAAATAACAGATGCAACTCAAACTCCGCGCCAAAATGGAAAACAGTTGTGCCAATCTAACAACTACAAAAAAACAAAAATTTGAATTTGGAACCATAAACAAATCATCCATTCCCGATACTTTTTTGACTGAATGTATATCCAGAAGTGTTTAACATTAGTGCGTAAACTGTCTTCAATCGACTTGATATACGTAGTGAAGCATTTGTCACACAAATCTTTAAAGTTTGTTCTATGCATGGCGAATGCTTCGTAATCTGATATGTTGTTGTACTTTTTCCACTTAACCCAAACTTTTTGTTTTTTTTTAAACAAACTTAATTAAGGGACGTGAAAACCAAACTGGAAATGTGGAAGATTTATAATTAGTCAGAGGCGTGTGAGGCTTAATAATCTCATCTAGCTTGTCATAAAATACCGATAAAGCGTCTTCAGAATTTTCATGTGCAAGGAGACCAGGCCAATCCGTTTCATCATCCGTTTCATTTTGTTAATTTGATCATAGTTAACCTTATAAAAATTGTATTTTTTAGTTACTTTTTTTTTAAAGAAAAATCTTACAGCTACAGTTATTAATTTATTAAATTCAGCAATTAGCAAAGCACATAATAGTAGAATTAGGAAAAATTAATGTCGGACGCTACGATCACGTGTTGACGGTCTGACGGCTCTCGAACAAAAAGGGGCGCGCTGATTTTTTTTTATATGTATGGCATCTCGCAGTTCAGTCAGGAGACTGGCTACTACTTAACCTGGCTAGTAAGGGGCGCGCTGTGGGCAGCACTCGCTTATATACGGGTTGGTTTCTTGGCTTCTTCCTATTCACAACAATATAATTAATTGACGTAAAAGTTTTTAATCTTAATAATCTACCATTCACTTAGCACGCTAACTTTTAATAAGTTTAGATTGGAAACACGCCATATTTCCGTAATATAAATAACTTAGTAAGTAGGTAATACGAAGTTTACAATCTTAATTCCGGCATTGTTCAAGTTCGACGGTATCTCAACAGAATTAGTAACACATATAACTATCTCCAGTTACTGATCAACGTTAGATTCGCCATAAATTTCCAATCTTTGGATTGGCCACGCAGAATATTGAACATGTCTTCGTGACTCTCAAAGTAATTTGGAAGCCACAAGGACTTGCGCTGTGGTACGAACGATACTTATACATTACGATACGATAAGCGACTACATTATAGACCGAACATAGTTACTTTTATTTTGTCAAGTATTTTACTAACAGTCAATTGTTTTCAGGCCTTCGATTTGTGATCAGAGGACGAAGATGGAGAAGCGGCTGATACTGGTGGCTGGCGTAACATCAGTTCTCGCGATCGCATTCTTTGCTGCATTCATCGCTACGCTTCTCATCCGACCAGCCCCTGACATCAACGGTGAGCTGACCACTCCAGTAACAAGTAGACCAGGAGGGTGGAGACAGTAGAATAGCAGATTTAGGGTATAACGCCTTCAGGGAAGGTGGAGTGAATAGTCTTCGCGGGGTGGCTGCTAGCAGCTGGATAAAAGTAAGTGAAGCCTTAGTCAGGGACAGGCAATTTTTATTTTTTTTTCGAATGGGAAATCATCAAATGACTCCTGGGGCAGGTATATGCAAATGCCGATTATAAACAGCACATCAGGTAAGACTAGCGATGATCGGAATAATTATGATGAGATCTCACCACTCAGTTGGTAAGACGAGATGTAGGTTTGAGCAATTTTTATGTTTTTATGTTATTATTTGTTTTATCACGTTATCGATGTTGATTCTATTTTGCTGCAATAAAATTATAAAGTGAAGGCAGTCAGTTATCGATCTCTTTAATTTTTTCTCAGAGGAAATCGCGAGGACTCATTTTATAGATCGCGCGGACTGACGAATGAAAATTGAGTCGAAGTCTGTTATGTCTTATGGCATTCTGCTGTGGGGACAGCAGAATGCCATAAGACATAATACTGTGAAAATAAGCATAGTAAACTAAGCCAGCTGTGGCTACATCAGTGAACTGCCTTATTTTCCTAACTGCATACGCAGCTGAGCTTAACCTACAAGAAAGAGTTCTAATGTGTACGGGCGTACAATGTAATTTTAAATTGATAGTAATCCCTAAGAATGCGTGTAGGTATATTAAAACTAACAATGTAGCTAGTAAATGTTGACTTTTGTTGGGAAGAAACATATAATAAAAAAAAAAGTGTTTTATTGCAGGCTGCGTACGCGTCTCATACAAAATCGTTGTTTTATATGGGCCTAAGCTGAATAGAGCTGAATAGGTGTGAGTAGTCCCTTACCGTTACCTTGATATGGACCCATATCTATTGCGTGTTAGGGTAGTTCAATCTTTGACATTGTCCTATGATCCCGAATCAATACAAAAGGTCTAACAAAATAGTTGGTTTCAAAACCAATAAACGGTCACTATGACGACATGAGTTATTTAGGCTAGAAAAATATCATTTTCTTGAGCAAGTAAATTGTCTTAATTAAGGCAATGCACATAATATTAAATTGCGTAATCTTAACTTAAGTACCATGTCAATACCAATATTATGTCCTTTTTCGTCAAAACTATGTCTTTTTTCGATATACTAAGGCTATTTCCAATTAGTAGGACTACAGTAGTCTGTTCATTAAATTGTGTATGTTGAATTTTATGAATAAACTCATTAAAATGCAGGTTACGGTGGCAATGGTTCACTATTGTATGTTCAGAACGGTTATTTAACAATGATCCAGAACCTGTTCCTAATATATCAAAATACACTAAGATTTGACCCACATTGTGTGGGCTTCAAAGGTTCTACGGTAGCCCGCGAAATTCATTTTTTTTTTTTTACGTTTTTTGATATTTGCAAGCCAGTGCTAGGTTGTAGGTTGATTTAAATATGATTCGCGGCTGTAACACGTATGTAGCTACAGAATTATAATTATTAAAATCACCAATACAACTCTCTAAGTTCATGTATCTGTCAAGAATGACTATTTAACTTTTACTAATAAATTAATATTTTATGAAAAAGTGACACTGACGTGCAAATTGCAAGAAACGTAAGAAAATTTGAATTTTGCGGGCTACCTTAAGGGCTATCCCTAAAATGGCATGATCCTCCGTTACTCCTAAAATACTGCAGCATTAATATTGAAATAAATATATGGTAAAGTTAAGTGTGTGAATATGTGTGACGAAAACACGATTCCATAAACTTTTCTCGATAGAAAAAAAATCCAAAGTTACCTCCAAATCTCACAATAAACCGCTGGTATTTAAAAAGTACTTGAAATTAGATCATGAAAATTTGCATACTAACTGAACTAACTATAAAGCAGGTCTTTTGTGTTTTCTTTTTTTAGTCCAATCAATAGATTTTTTGTAAATCACAAAAAAACACTCATTTCTCAATATTCGGCCGCAGTGACTGACGTAACGACCGCTTTGTAGTGCAAGCTGATTAGAACTTTATTCTAACAGTATTTCAAACGAAGTTTGAACCACCACAAATAGAGTTGCTAATTTTAGGGTTAGAAGTGCCTTAAGATGGGTAAGGCAGCAGGAACCCCCTCTCTCTAAAAGCTACACTGCTGGCTTCAAAAATGCGGAAAAATTCACGATGATAGTGCATTTCATGAACTTTAAATAAAAATTACAGCGGTTCAGATAAATTTATTAGTTTAGCAGTATTAGTCGTTGAACTTGGGTGTCTAAGATGAAGTAGAACTCAAAAATAAACTCAACTCAAACCTAAAATTGTTCTATATTGTGATAATGGGCTACTACAGAACACTATACTGCGCGTGGCCAGACCACGCACTTGGCCGGATTTTGAAATTTAACATCAAGTCAGTAATAACCTAAGGATTAGGTAGAGGTCTACAGACTAAACTGTGTACTTGTAAAGTGCAATGCTAGCTGGTGACTGCCAATAAATGTAGGAGGTCCACAATTTGTGGTCCATACCCATTTAAGTATAGGATGCATATTTTACTACCTGTAGTGATCGCTATCGTGACTATCACCATATCACTGGCTCACTATTACACGCAGGCAATTGCTCAAGCGTACGTCCTACTCTCACGGCAGGGGGGAGACAGTTAGAACATGTACAACTTGAGTGAAGAAAGAGTCGCCATCTACTTTACTTAACCAATAAACTATGTATTTCATAGTTAACGATAGATGTCTCTGTTCAATTATGATTTCAAATAATTAAGTTCTATAATTTAATGAGGATAATTGTTAAATTTTTCATCAAAATTATCACGTTTTTATATTTCATGGCTGTTTCGTATTATCAATTATACCACAACCTTGTCTCGGAAATCCTTTTTGTGTAACATAAACTGGCAACATCATATAATGGCCGCCGCAACTTGCGCTTACGCTTAAATGTGTTTCGTTAGTCCATCTTATGTTTAATTATTTACAAATTTTTTGTGTAACTGTCAATTCTATTCAAATATGAATGTAGCCAGCGAAATTCTTTCTTGTTTTTTCAATTATAAGCTGTGTTTACATCGTATAGTTGATCAAAATGCAATTCGCGAATAAAAAGATGGCTCATATTATAATGTATCATCATTATGTTATGTATTCGCAAATTTCATTATGATCAACATACGACATAAACAAAACAGCTGCTGTTTGCAAAAAAACAAGAAAATTTGAATGATCACCTTTATGTAAACAAATATTGACCTATATGAAGGTATACATACATTCCTATCTACCTATAGCTACCTATAGAGCCTTAGTTCTCGTTAAGAAATCCATGATGGCGCTTCAAATCGGATGCTTAAAAATGGCACAAGAGGGCTCTCTTCTCCCTTATTATTATTATACTCTTTGCTCTCACGGTGTCTATTGTTAGACTAACCGATTGACAGCGATCCCCTCCCTCGTGTACAAAAGACAATGTATTATATCTATTGCATAGATACAAACACTACACTACCTTCCTGGGATATTATTGGATCAACATTACTGACTGTTTTTTAAGTAAAAGCCTTCGATAACTTCTACCGTTTATCGTCAGTACTTTGGTAGGGGCAGGCCTAATGAATTGGGAACATTAATAATGGCTTTTGCATAAATTCCTCTTTTTCTATAATTTTGTCTTACCACACCTAGTTACCTTCATAGGCAAAAGAGAACAGCAACTGTTTTTTTTATTGAATGCGAATAATCTGCAAAAACACCTTTACGAAAATCGAAGTAAACAGAAAGAGTAAATGTCAAAATAATGAAGTTGTCTGTCAACCACTAAAAAGGCGGATTTACAACGTTCCGTGCCACGTTGATTGTTTAAATTATTCCACGCGATTTTAGCGTAAACCTTAAAAATAGTTTTAAAAAAGCTCACAATTTAATAATATTTATTTTTATATTCTATTCTATTTCTGTTATAATTAAAGCAGATATTATTACCTCTGGGTACCGTACTTTTTATTGTAAACGGAAAAAACGCCCCTATTCACGTATAGTATTTGCTGTCAAATGACATTGACCACAACAGGAATGATTTGACTCGCAAAAAATATCATAATATGACTTATTTATTATGATTTTAAGATTCCGGTTTCGTTTCTATGTAATCTTTTGTTCATTACCATAATAAAATGGTTAGGTACTTTTTTTTAGTGCAATATGAATAATAAATGCAACATCCCAGTGGGCCTAAAAAAATTTGTATCCTGTTATTCTTGAAGAAACTTGTCTCTTGAATCTAATTTCTTGATATATTTTATTGCAGTAATATATTTTGTTAGTGGAAAAGAAATACGGTGTTGCTATTAGGCACATTATTTCTTGCACCATCATTTATGCTTTCACTTAGCATGAACAGGGCATCTTTTCCATTGGGCACTCTGGGCAAGTGTCCAGGGCCCCACGCTCCAAGGGGCCCCAAGGTTCTATCAGTATCATAGCCTCCAATTGGTTAAAGATGGCTCTGAGCATGAATTGGTTTGCACCACACCAAACAAAAAAAATAAAATAAAATTATTTTCAATGCAATTCAATCTAATAAATATGGATGTTTAATTTTACTGACAAATATGGATATTGTAATTTTCGGATGAAATAAATGATTCAGGTATTTAATTCAATGTAACCTGATATTCTCTCTTTCTCTGTGTTTTAAAGATTACGTATTAGATTATAGTTTATTTTCACTATCATCCGTTCATGAAGCTAGTTGTATTTGCATTTTAGACATACCCCAGACTAGTGGACTGAGAATTTTTTCGTCGATCCCGCCGGCCGTGGTCTTGATCCCTCCGGCAGATGTTGATGAGTTATGCAACAGCCCCGAATGTATCCACACAGGTACGACTACATCGATTGTAAACTCTACGCTAAGTGCAGTAAGTAAAGTAGGTTTCAGAAAAAACTTTGCATTTATAGAGGACATACGACCTCTTCGAAGGGAACCTGACCTGCCACATTAACGCCCAGAAAGGCGACCGGGGGTCCTAGCAGTTGGAACATTATATTTCTATTATATACACTGTGTGGTCAAAGGTCTATTTACAAACTTATTTGTTAATTGATGAACGTTAATAATAGAGCAGTGAGTGTTCTTCAATTTCATGTTTTCTTTATAATTGTTTTGTAGCGTCCAAGCTCCTGTTAAATATGGATGATAAAGTGGACCCTTGCGACGACTTCTACGATTTCGCTTGCGGATCCTTCAAGAAGCGCACCCGGATACCTGAACACGACACGTCGGTGAATTCCTTCGCTATAATCGAAGACCAGCTGCTGGAACAAATCCGAGCCTTATTGGACGAGCCCATCATTGAGAACGAGCCTAAGCCGTTTGTCCTTGCCAAGACCCTCTACCAGGCTTGCATGAACCAAAGTAAGTGTTACTTTTACATACATGCTTGTTAAAGACATTCTTGGTCATGTCGCTTGCATTGGCAGTACCACCGTATAGAGCACGTGATTACTATTTCGAACCGGCAAATAACTATTAGATTGTTTGAATACATATTTATGCACCTAGATAATAATCTAAAAGTCAATATTTTATTTCATATTTCTAAGACAGTGCGGCAATGGTGTATGGGAAGAGGCCTTTGCTCGCAGCTTGACAATTACAATGCAATGTATTATGTAAATTGTCTCAGAAAGAAAACCACGGATCACCACCAAAACTTATATTTTCTAAACTTATTAGCCGAATCCAAACTTATTAGATCAAAACTTATCAGGTCAAAACTTATTGCAGCACCAAAACTTATTTTAAACTCAATAACCGTTAAATAACCAATTTATCCAATTGTATCATATAACCGATTAAAAAACTCGACGAAATCCAAAACAACCGTTCGATTCAAAACGTCCAACGAAGAATGCCCTCACCTGCCAAGTCACCTTGGTTTTTCGGGTAAACTAATAGTGTTGCCAGTGTAAAAAAAATAAAAACCCCGAAAACTACTGTGATCGCGCAGTACTGCGCAGGACTGTGCAGCGCTACTCGATACAAAAAAATTAGGAAACCTTACACTCGACCATCCTGATAACGTGTATGACCTCATACACGTACCAGGTGGAACCTTACACTCGGCAAACGAAGCATTCCTCGTTAGTATGTATGTATAATATAAACATCAGTATTACTTTTAAAATAGCACAAAACTTAATACGTAAGTATTCCATCTGAAATTCATCAAATAACTTTACTAATTATGTTTATAAATAACATCTTAAATAACTAAGTAAAGCTATGTTATATTAGGTACAGTTTGAGTAACCCAATCTTTCCTATTACTAAACAAACACCGATTTTCATAGTATTAATGAATAGTATCTAACTAATATAAATAATTATAAGTTTTTAATGAACCAATATTATACAATCGCCAGTTTTTATAACATTAATTGTCTATCTATTTATCCTTACTAATATAATTTATCTACGGTAGAAGGTACATTATGATTATATTAAATCAAATATCTTAACTTTAAATACTTGTTGCATTGATTTCAGGTCAAAAACGACGTAAATGAGGTTCGTACTTGACCTGAAACAATGCAAAAGGCGTGATTAGTACTTTATAATGTATAGTATACACAAAAACTGTAGCATTATCAAACAATCTGTATCAGCATTTTGATAAAAATACAATAAAAAGACTAGTTTAGGATAGGTTTACAAGTAATTTATCTGTTTTACTACTCAGAAACGAGATCATTATCAATAGTGTCAACGCAATGTTCATCATTATCCTCTATTTCAAGAGAGGCCACATGAATCCAAGGGCGCATTCGGTCTGCGGCAACGGTCGTTTTACGCTTGTTCTTCATCCCGTCAAATCCTGCAATGGGAGCTACTTTATAACGATCGTTGCCTAATACCTTTTCGACCTTAAAAGGGCCCTCGTACGATGGTAAAAGCTTTTTACTTTTACCATCATTCTGGAAAGTGACTTTGGTAATTTTAATTAAATCTTCCTTATTGTAAACACGAGCAGGTCGCCTTCCCTGGTCGTAATAAAACTTTTGTGATTCCTGAGCCTTATCAATTTTCTCCTTTACCTCGTCACGTATAGATGACAAATCTGAAACTTCACGGGTTTCTTCTGTTATTTCGTTCAATGCCGGATTAACCTAACTATTCATTGTAGTTCCAAACATCACCTCTGCTGGAGATCTACCTATCGTCTTCTGCAAGGTGTTGTTCAAGCCCCATTGAATCCTGCCTAATTTATCGTCCCAGTTCTTTTCGTCGTCTCTTAAATTCTGAGCAATTAGTGAATCGAGTATGGTCCTGTTATATCGTTCGACTTGCCCTTTAGATCTTGGGCAAGCAACTGCATTAAGCACGTGCTTTATCCCTCGATCCAAGCAAAATCTTCTAAAAGCATTTGAAGTGAAACAGGACCCTCGATCACTTACTAACCGGTCAGGATTCCTAGAAGTATCAAAAATGTCTTCTAAAGCTCTCACCACATTTTGCGTGTTCGTATTTTTAACTGGTTTAATAAAAAGAAACTTTGTGAAAGAGTCTACAACAGTTAGTATATGAGTGAATCCTCTCTTTGATTTTACGAAGGGTCCAAGGTGGTCGATGTGCAAGGTGTGAAATGGTATCCCGATCTTTTCGATAGGATGTAGTAGCCCTTCCCGTTGGTTTGTATTCTTTTTAGCATATGCGCAGTCTATGCAAGCACTTCATGTCGTCATGGTTCATCTTGCACAGCTGCCACCTTGCACCCTTCGGAACCACCCATCTTAGTTTTTATTTTTCACCGTCTACACACCTAAACAACCTATCATCCTTCACGACATAATTGTCCCTTATGTATTCTATCCCTTTAGGATCCAAATCGCTACTGAGAATATCTCGAATTCTGCGCAATTCGGTATCTCCCATTTGAAGGATCTGCAACCAATCTTGATCGTTTAAGACCATTACTGAAGGATATGGTACCAGGTCGTAGGAGTCTGCTTCAGTAGCTGGATTTCTAAAAAGAGCATCCACATGACCCATTTTGGACCCTGCCCTATACTCTACAGAACATTCAAACTCTTGCAAAGCCAGCCACCAGCGAGCGATTCTAGGGATAAGGTCACGTTTCTCAAACGTTGAACGTAGTGCACTACAATCAGTGACCACTCTAAAAGTTTTCCCTAAGAGATAAACTCTGAATTTTTAAGAGAACAGATAACGGCCAGAGTTTCCAACTCATATGAGTGGAAATTTTTCTCTTCAGGCGTCGTCTGGCGGCTATAATATGCAACAGGGTGAAAGGCGCCTTCACTTCCTCTTGGACGCTGCAATAAAATGCCACCAATCCCAATCCTGCTAGCATCCGTGTGAAGTTCTGTTTCTGCTAAAGGGTCGTATATGGCGAGAACAGGTCTGTCTAATAGCTTACCTTTTAAAGCTTTGAACGACTCTACCTGTTCATTTGTCCACTCCCATACAGCATTTTTCTTCAGCAATTTTGTGAGGGGATGGGCCAATTGTGCGAAAGAAGAAATAAATTTCCTAAAATAACTGACAAGACCCAGAAATTCTGAGCTGATCTCGTATCCAAGGTAATCTATTTTATTTTTCAAAAAACTGCACTTTGCGAGATTCAGCTTGAGATTTGCTCGCTGTAACAACCCAAGAACTTCCTCTTACTTTTCCATGCACTCTGCAGCTGTTTTGCCTAAAATTAATAGGTCGTCTATGTAAACAGTGGCTTTATTGAATCTAGCCGATCCCAAAACATGGTTCATCATCCTCTGGAAGACAGCAGGTGCATTTGCTAAACCGAACGGCATACGGTTACATTCGTACTGGCCGTTCGACGTGACAAACGCCGTTAAATGTTTGCTGTCTTCCGCAATTGGTACTTGGTAGTACCCCGGCATTAAATCTAGGGTTATAAACCAAGCCTGCCCAGATAACCTTGATATCTCATCTTCAATCACAGGTATGGGATATCTTTCCTTTATAGTGATCGAATTGAGCAGTCTAAAATCAATGCACAACCGCATATTGCCGTCTTTCTTCCGAACAAGAATAATTGGGCTGGAATAGTTAGACGTCGATTCCCTTATAATGCCTTTCTGCAACATTTCGTCTATCATTCCTCGTACTTTTTCACGTTCGTGATGAGAAAGACGGTATGGTCTGTAAACTACAGGCTTTTGACTGCTCAATTCGATTTTCATCTTTGTCACATTTGTGCAACCCAGTTCGGTTAAATCTTGTGCAAAATAGTCCTCATAGCGACGGAGTAAACTTATAAGTTTATCTTTGTCACTACCAGGTACGTCTTCAACTATTTGCACTTGACTCTCATCAAGCTGTTTGGCTGAAGAGACGTCAGTTTGTGGGTGTATTACTGGAAGAACATTTACGTCAGCAAGTCTATAAACCAGGTCTACCATTTCGGCCCGTGAAAAAACGAAATTTTCTTGGAGGCAACATGGCACCGAGCACGGAGTTACCACAACAAAGAATGAACCATCTTTGACTTCGTAAACTCCCCCGCATACAATGTACTGCTCGTTTGGTTTCCCCACAATCTTCGTATCGAGCACTACACTACCAGTAAATAGTGTTTCTGTTGGGGCCCTGACACTAGCTGTGCCAAATAATGTATTGTGTGCCACCATTCTTACCCTCTGTAATTGTTCCCTATCTTCATTGATGTTATAATTTGGTATTTCATTACTGACGTGTGAAAATTGTAATTTGTTAACATCTTTGTAAAGAACTATATGGGGCTGTTCAGAGAAACTTTGACCAATAAGCATTGGTTTTTCCAACAATTGGTCTTCTACAACCCTACATGAAACAGTAGCGCTTACATCATCAATAACCAAGTTCAACTTTGCTGAGCCTAGAGATTTCACAAGGCTGTCTCCAAAACCCTTCATGAAAGTTGGAGTTTGGTCATGTGGAAGCCCAAGTTTTTCAAAATTGGATTTCTTAATAAGGGTCACGTCACTGCCAAGATCAACAAGGGCTTCCAGCAACAGACCTTCTGCGTTCACTTCTTTTATAAATTTGTTATTTAAATTAGAAGTTGAAATACGCATAGTTTTTGCCGCTGTACCAGTCTTAGTTGTCCCCGTGTCCTTTTTAATACGACATTGATCCGACTTATGCCCAACTTTATCACAATGCCCACATTTAACCAATGGTTTGGCGCACCTTGAAAATGGGTGTCCCTTTTCCTTGCAGTTGTAGCAATACACACTTGAACCGATCCTAAGACATGATCTATTACTTGCCCTATCATCAACAGTGCTAACATGTTTCTCTCTGTGACCCTGATGAGGTGCTGTGAAAACCTCTTTATTGTTGCTGAGCAAAAATTTCAGCAGCTGATCAGGTTCTTCACATCGTAATGCTAAAGCACTGGAACGCATAGTCCTATCGGTAATGCCGTGAATAATGCAGTCTACGGCCCGTCTGCCAGTAATCTCACACTGATTCAGAAGTGCCAACTTTTCATAAAAATAATTCTCAATGACTTCGTTAGGTCTACTCTTTCGCCTCAACATGTCTTCAAGAAATTGTCCATAATTTTGTTCACACGGGAACGCATTCAACAATTTAACTTGCCATTCGTCCCATGTAAACAAAATGGAACCAAGACTTTCATACCATGTCTTGGCTAACCCTGACAGTTTTTGCATGGCGAAGTGTACTGTCGTCCTTTCATCCCAACCATACACCTTTGCACATTCGTTTATTTTCTTAAGCCAAACATCCATGCGCTGATATTTTTCTGAAGGATTAAATTCAGGTATGATATTTTTATTACTCACTGATGAGGTGTTAGGGGTTGATGGTTGAGATGGCAGGACTTCTTTAATACTCTGTATAATTTTAACAATATCGTTAGAAGAAAAAGTAGGGCTACATGACCTGTCTGAACGGTGATGCCTCCTGTTCCCCGCTTCGGTCACCCGGCTCCGTCTGCGGATGCGGCTACGGCTGTGGCTCCGTCTGCGGCTGCGGCTACGGCTGCGGCTCCCGTGTCTCCTCGCCGCCGTGTGCTCGCTGAGCTGTCTGCGCCGCTGGCGACGTTATCCTTCATCACGTGACTTTTGCAGTTCTATTTCTATCACACGCACATTTTCTTGTTCGCGCTTAAGTGCCTGTTCTCGCTCACGCAATCTGCTACTCCGGCTACGGCTGCGGTCGTATCTATGCGCACTCCTTCGACTGGGACTACGTCGAGAGCGTGATCGACTATGCCGAGGAGTTTTGAGACTCCGAGGGGTATTTTCATCTCCATTCATATCCTGAAACTCGCAGCAAAATTCCAAACATTAGATTTTATTTGAATATCTCCAATAAGCCGAAGGATTCGAAAATAAAATAAAAGTGAAACAATAAAAAGGGAAAACTATAAAAGCGTAAATATCTCGGAAACCGTACGTTTTAGAGAAAAACTACACAAATTTACCCTTTTTATAGACCCCGTTAATTAATTTAATACTATCTAAAAATCATCATCATCATCATCATCATCATCATCATCATCATCATCACCATCATCATCATCATCGTCATCATCATCATCATCATCACCATCATCATCATCATCATCATCATCATCATCATCATCATCATCATCATCATCATCGTCATCGTCATCGTCATCATCATCGTCATCGTTATCGTCATCGTCATCGTCATCGTCATCATCATCATCATCATCATCGTCATCGTCATCGTCATCGTCATCGTCATCATCATCGTCATCGTCATCATCATCATCATCATCATCATCATCATCATCATCATCATCATCATCATCATCATCATCATCATCATCATCATCATCATCATTATCATTATCATCATCATCGTCATCATCATAATATAACCATTCTCAATAAACATCCCATTTGTGAATAGAAATTGGTGAAAGATTTGCATTTGAAATGTAGTCTTAAACACAGCAAAAATGAAAAGAAAGATACAAATTAGGTGTGGTCTTAAAAGAGCATCAATCAGTAAAAATAGAAGATTATTAACCAAGGGGATAACGCAGTGTCTTCTGTCGCGGACAATTTAAATCGCGAGCGTAACGAAGGACTCGAGGTTTACTCCTGAGTGTAGCGAGGGATTTAAGTTCACCCAAGACTAAGACAGCTTTATCACCGAGGAAAATACTCTACTTTTCGTACCATTTGCGAAAAAATAAACACAATAATAATATGAGATAAGGCTTTATTAAAAATAATGACAATTAAAAGTATAAGTTAACATTCGAAACATTGGTCGAATTATTGATAGAGAGAGTTACATTTTTGTTTGGTTCATTTATTGTTGATGAGTTGATTTGAGTATTTTAGAACATTAACCTATTTATAAAAATAAATTAAAATAAACTTAACGTTTATGTATTTGAAGAAAACAAAAACGCGGCAAATTCCTAGACTAATATTTTTTTGTCGGAAAAGCAAAGGCATCAAGCTCATACTGCCTCGTCGGTTTTCGTAATTTTATTTAATAATCATATCTGCATAATAAATGTGTATTCCTTTTTCAAAAAGATATAATTATAATGCTTTATATACAAACTCAATGGTGTAAACACAGATGTCGTTCAGTATAAATTTCGGTAAGTATTCCAAATTTAAATCACATTCTCCCCCTAGAGGATGAATGAAATTCAGTACAATTTTCTTTCCCTGTTTTTAACAGATTAAAAATATATTTTGTTCTAATATTAACTCTGAGAACTAAGCAGAACGCAATAGCTTGGCACATCGCGTGTTTGAACTAGCGCAGGATGTAATGAATTTAATTACGACAATTATATAACTGTTACTGCCATGGAAGTTGGGTAGGCGTTTGGTGTGGGACGCAACTTGCGTCGACACCCTTGCGCCATCCCATCTTCCTAGCACAGTGAGCTGCGCTGGGGCGGCTGCTGCAGTTGCTGAAAACCTCAAACGGCGCAAATACAATAATTTAATTGGTAATTACGTGTTTGAGCCGTTTGGAGTTGAAACACTAGGGCCATGGGGTCCGTGTGCCCATCTAGTTTTTAGAGAAATCGCCAAGCGGTTGGTCGATTCTTCACGTGACCAGAGGGCGGGCCTATTTTTTGGCCAAATAATCAGCATTGCCATCCAACGTGGCAATGCTGCCAGCCTTCTGGGCACTTTTCCTGTTGACAGTAATGTGGACGATTTTTTTGAAAGCCCTGTAACCGTTTTGATATTTGTACATATTTTTACATAATATTTACAGTTGTAGAATGTACGAGCTACGATGTACATGCCACTAACTTGTCCTACTTCTAGTGATACGTTGCAGTTTGCCTAATCCAACATTTATTGTACATTATTACTTTATAACATGTTATTTGTAGTAGCAATTAAACCTTTATACCAATCGGTTGTTTACTCAATCAATATAACATTCTTATACAACATCAACATAACATCTTCAATGTTGGGAGTTACGCCCCAACATAGACTGTCACTTAAACCTATTGTGGAATAAATGTGGGTGAAAGTTCACTAAACGATGTTACTATTTCCTCAATCGGTGACGTAGGAGATGAATGATGGAAGTCGAACCTACTGGAACTGGACGACGGAATGATCCTAAACAAGGGTAGGAAAAGTTTTGACTGCGAGTTGTATACGTATGGCATACTATTAATGAAACTGAATGTACAGCAGCGATCGTAGCTCTGTTAATCGGAACACGCGAAATATTTTGAGTTTTAGGTTAGTATTTGTGGCCTCAATATTGCTATTCCGGAATTCCGAATTCTTGAACACAGTTTCAACCTGAAATAGCTTACGCCTTACCTGCAAATGTTCTTGTATTACAGTTATTCATATAGACCACATTGACCACTTACTATTAAGGTCTAGATGTCTCTTTGTTTGCCATTTAATAAATTAAAAATTCTGTCGCCAAATTGTGTCTTAGGAATGAAGAATGCCGTATTGTTACTCGTTTTATTATTTCTCTGATCTGTGTGTGTGCCCGATCTGACTAGATGCCATCGAGTCCCTCGGTGTGTCGCCACTCCTCGATATGTTGAGGAGGCTCGGCGGCTGGCCTGTGCTCGACGGTGATTCATGGGATGAGAAGTCCTTCTCCTGGGAAAAGTCAGTCTACAACTTCAGAACCACTGGATATTCCGTGAATAACTTCCTCGATTTCTCCGTCAGCGAAGATGAGAAGAACTCCAGCAAGCACATCATCGTTGTAAGAATAATAACGAATCAGTTTTGTATTCCTTGTTTTAGACAATTTTGATCCGATCGGCCGACCTTACAATAAGGAATATGCATGTAATTAGAATTTGGTTTAAATATTTTTATTCCGAATCTTCATTGGCAGGACATACAATCTAAACCATTATTTTAATAATTAATGTCTTTACAATTATTTAAAATTAAAAACAAAAGTGCAAAATAAGCGAACGAAATTCAAATTTTTAAAACGCATCACCATTGGTTGAAACGAAACGTGACGTCAAACACTTTATAAACAAGTTCGAACTGCCTATAACGGGCGAACGAAAAAAAAAAAAGACAAGTTCGAACTGCTTACATTTGTATGGCATTGCAGCTCTTTGATTCATAAACTTAGTGAGTGTTGTGAATTAATTTAGTGTTTAAGTGAAATTTTAGCATCTGAGATTAGAAATCATATATGACAATGACTGAAAGTGGTTTTGTAAAAGAAAAGTACAATCGGATAATCGGCTGAGAATAGATGCATTCATGCAGTCGGCTTATATTCCATGAAATCCTACGTCCGCTGAAGTAAAAGGAGTAATGGCTGCAAGGTAGTTATTCTTTATCACACTGTTAGTTATTTTAGGGCTAGACACTTAAATCAGTACTTTAACCTAGGATGTTGTAGTTTTTATTGTAGGTTCCTACTAATATAAGAAAACGATTTGTGAAATTTTAACCGTCGGAGATGAATAGTTTCGGAGATATTATTTGCAGAATTATTGATAGTATTGTTTTGAAAAAGATGACATTTCACACCATATATTATTTTGGTCCACACCACAGACTATTTTGGCATAGAGTATAACGTGTGGAATTCCGAAAAACTATATTCCGAATTTTGATATTCCGATACATCAAATAACCTACTACAATTGTCTTACAAGTCTTGCTAGCGCTATAAGGAGCGCAGGCCGCAAAGTAAAAAAAAAATGCCAAAAAAGTGTTATTTTCGTAAATCGTTTAATTTCTCGATTCTATCGTATAAAACACCTAAATATAAGGCTAAGAGTGTCTTGGCGTTTTTTGTCTCCGACTAACCGTTTGTAGTAAAAACGATGTCGATGGGATTCCGTTCACTCCGACCATATAGGTTAGGTTAGGTCAGAACTGTGACCAACTACCTCGAAATTGGTCGCAGTAAAAAATTTGTACCCCATTTTGTATCCACTGACCAAATTTTCAATAAAAATTGCATCTTTAAAAAAATTACCATTCATCTACGACGATTTTCTTTCCCCTCGGGGGGTTCCTATGACCCAAACCCTCACCCCCCCCAACCCCCAACCTCCTACATAAAAGTGCCGATTTAAGTGTCCTTCCCAAATAAATGTTAAACCAAGCTACGTATTTAGACACTGGCACTGTATGTTATTGCTAAAACTAATCACATGTGATGTTATTAACGGTCTGTCAAGTTTATTATGATACTTTCTGGCATGTTTTTTGGCAGAAAATTATATGTACAAATAATGATTTTTAGTTTCAGAACTAGGATAATTATGTACACTGGATATGTACAAGTGAAAAGAGACGTAGATTTGTGTGGCTAAAGCTCGAATAACACCTGAGCATAACGTGGCACAAAAATGTTATCCTGTGACAGCTATTTGCTATGAAACTGAAGGAAATTTATTATTTCTGTTAACTGTAAAGACTGTTCAGCACACTGAGGTAGGATCATCTCTTCTTATTAAATTTAAATTAAATTAAAGCCTGCATTTCCTAGAACTGTTTAAATAATATCATCTAAATTTAGTACAATGGAAATATCAAATGATAATAGCAGCTGTGATTTACATACATACTTAGTACAGTTATTTTCATGTGTACTTACATCATTGATCTACATTCAAATTATTCAATTATTCAATTAAAATATTTATAAATATAATAATTGTTTTCTATTTAAGGAGGGTGTGGTTTTCCTTTTTCGCGTGGCTGCAAAGGAGAACTGAAGACCCACCAACTACTAGCGTTTATTTATTTATTTATTTAAGGATCTGCAACAAAAGATATACACAAAGCATTATTAGTTAATGGAAGACACAAGGTATTAAGTAGGTGTACTCCTTCACTTATAGGAGACCACAACATGCACAATAACGTTAATAAATTAAGCCCCTAATAATTAAAATTAAAATAAATTATGTAAGCGTAAGAATGAAAAAAAAAAATTACAAATAATTACAGCGTTGACTGCTATTGGAAGAAATCCAAACTGTCTTCAGTTGTTACAAGCCTCTTAATTTATAAAGGCTAAAAAGCTTTAAATTTATAAATTGAATTTAGCTTTTAGTTTGAGTTTGAAGTGTTTTTATTTGAAATAAAACAAAATTTAATTTGAATTTACTTTTTTACTATGTAAAACATCCTGCATATTAATTAAACCACAAGCTATTATTGTTACTTCATCTATCATTGGAATTAAATTGCGGTATACGAGTACACAAGCATGAGGAAGCAGCATGTCATACTCCCTTAACCTATTACACGTTCCACATGTGTCCTCAATGCCACAATCTGATTGGATAGCTTTTCTTCATCTTTTGTGCTCGGGGACAACTTTAAAACTGAATGTGGTTGTACCTCTAGATGTACAAGTCACACAACATTAACTATAATAATAAAGAAATCGCAGTAAGGAACCTTAGACTTGGTACGACTTTGTCTAGATTTCATCACTTTTTAGAGATAAACAAGCAGCTCCATCGAGACTTGGCTAGTTTTTTACAGAATGTTTTTGTTGGGATTTCACTTCTTTTTGTAGAAACGTGGGCAGATTGATTTATTTTATTAGATTTTCTTATTTGACACTTTTATTTTTATTTTTAGGAGTAGTTTTTTTATTATTACAAATCTTTCTTTTCTTTTTCTCCGGTTCTGATTCTTGTACAGTAGCAACAGTTTTTCGTATTGCCCATTCGCGTTCATTATTTATTATTTTAGACGGTTTAATTTCTGAAAGATCGGCGCGGTATTTAAAAAAACGAGATAACCATTACCTGTATGATGTAGAGCAAATGCCAGAAAAATATTTATTTTCCTTGTTGTTATTATTTAAAATACTACATGACCTAAAAATGCAACATGATACATATACAGAAGATTAGATTAGAAGATGTGTCCCACTACGCTGGATTTTTACAATGACAGTCGATTTTTTTATGTACCAATAGTAGAAGGGGGCATTACCATATCTCTAATACAGCTGAGACCAGCTGAGGGTTCTTCATCAGATACTTCAGACCTTCGATTTTTGACATCAAATGAAGCAGCCCACCAAGTTGAATATTTTTTGTAAAGGCGGTATGCCGATCTCTAATATCTGTTGGGCTCTTGTGTTTTCTAATCAGGGTCACCAGGTACTCTAGATCTTCCATTATCATAGTTTTATAGTTTTCCCTTTATGTGGTCATTAAACCCTAACTCTGTACCAAATTTCAGCTCTCTGAGTTTATGGGAAGTACTAGTTCTATTCTGATGATCATGAGTGAGTGAGTGATGAGTGAGTGTCATAAATGCGAAACTTTGCTTTCGCTTAACTTCGGAACTAAATGACCTACAAACTTGTAATTTTGGATTTTAAGTATGTGATTATAGCTTACTGGATGACGAAAATTTCTGCGTTCTGGTCTTCTCCAGAGGTTCTCAAATAGAGGCCTGAAAATGTGGCGAAATGGTTCCAGTTGTAGCGCGTAGGCAAATTACTTATACATCTTTAGTCTTAGGTCATGTATGACGTAGCTCGTAAGTTAACTCTAAGCCCTCAACCACTGCACTGTATATTGTTATCTTTGTGTTAGTCGTTCAGTAAACCTTCAACTGAGAACACGCTTTTTACTTTGCCAAACCTTCTGACCGTACACACACACAAAATCACCTTATCGGCAAAGTGGTGACACCCGACGCGTCCGCTCGCGTATCGAGTTCCAAGTTTTTAACAAAGACTACAATTCATCGCGCGTAAAAACGAACGACTCACTCTACCAGGCCGCAGCTCTCTCAACAACTTGCAGCCATGTCAACCCAAGACCAGCCACAGCCGCAACAGATGACGGCAGTTTCCATGACACCGAGGATACCGGACTTCTGGCAAGATCGACCAAGACTCTGGTTTCATCAATTCAACGCCATCGTGGATCCTCTAAAGGCAAGTGACCTGCACAAAAGTCAACTTCTAATAGCTAGGCTGAAACCTGACGAATTACCTGATATTAGTGACATTCTTGAAAACATGCCTGAGAATAATAAATATGAAACTTTAAAAAATAGGTTAATTTCGGTTTACGAAGAGTCGGAAACAAAACAAATGAACCAACTCTTAAACGAAATCGAACTCGGAGATCAAAAGCCTTCACAATTATTACGGCGTATGCGAGACTTAGGGAAAAATAAAATCCCAGACGATACTCTAAAGTTATTGTGGACAGGTCGTCTTCCACACTCAATTAGGGCCGTCATAACCGCATGCGACACTGACGAGGTAAAACTCGATGGTTTGGCTAAAATCGCTGATAAAATTCTGGAAAATACCAGACCTTCTGAAATAGCCCCGGTTTCTAAAACAACTCCGAGTGCAGACCCAACACTTCCCGAAACCATTGTAAATGAGCTAAAACAAATGAAACTAGAAATTTCGGAATTACGCACTAAACTAGACGATTCCATTAACCGAGATCGTTATAGCCGTGGACATTCCCGGACGCGCTCTAAAAGTCGCGAAATCACTTATAAAAATAGGGAGAATTACCTCAGACAAAAAGAGAAACCAGGTGACGCGAATTACCAGTGTTTCTACCACTTCACTTATGGCATAAATGCGCGTAAATGCGGCGACACAATAAATTGCAATAAAAGGAACCCGGAAAACTAATACAGACACCGGGTCAAATACACAATGTCGCCGGTGTCAACAATTCCTATCGTTTATGTGTTACAGATATTAAAACTGGTGCACGATTTCTTATCGACACTGGTGCTGATGTGTCGGTTTTAGCCGGTAAAAGGCAAAACGCATCCACATCAGATTACATATTATATGCAGCCAACGGCACAAAAATCAAAACATACGGGGAAAAATCCATCACAGTTAACTTAGGTTTACGTCGCCCATTCCAATGGAAGTTCATACTAGCCGATGTACAACGTTCAATAATAGGCGCTGACTTCCTTGCTGCTAACAAACTAATAGTAGACTTACATGGTAGGAAACTAATAGACAAACTCACTTTAATATCGCGCGCCACAAATATTACAAATTGCCCTGAATCGAGTATTCGATCAATCGATGTAAACGACGAATACCATCTCATATTACAAAAATTTCCCGACATCACCAAATTAGAAAACTTTAAAACACATCCTAAACATGATGTTCAACACCACATTTATACTAATGGACCCCCGGTCCATGAAAAAGTACGACCACTTAATCCGGAGAAATACAAAGTCGCCAAAGCAGAATTCGAAAGAATGATGCAATTAGGTATTTGTAGACCTTCGAATAGTCCTTGGGCTAACCCACTTGTTTGCGTTAGTAAAAAAAACGGTGAAATAAGACCGTGCGGAGACTACCGTAGACTTAACGCACAAACTACTCCCGACCGTTACCCATTACCAAGACTACTTGATTTCACATATTTACTCAAAGGGAAAACTATATTTTCAAAAATTGACGTCCGGAAAGCTTACCATAATATACCAATGGCTCCCGAAGACATCCCAAAAACTGCAGTCATAACTCCATTCGGTTTATTCGAATTTACGAGAATGAACTTTGGGTTACGTAACGCAGCGCAAGATTTTCAAAGACTAGTCAACAACGCATTAAAAAGTCTTGACTTTGCATTTCCTTACCTTGATGATGTAATTATAGCTTCAGATTCAAAAGAAACGCATGCAAAACATTTAGAGATAGTTTTAGAACGATTAAATAATATCGGTTTAACAATCAACACAGATAAATGCGAATTCGGTAAATCCGAGTTAAGCTTCCTCGGTTACCACATCAACTCAAAAGGCATAAAACCGAGCGCAAACAAAACGCAACTTATTAATGATTATCCACAACCCAATACAATAGAGGAACTTCGACGTTTCCTCGGAATGATGAATTTCTACAGACTCAACATTCCAAAAGCTGCAGAAATTCAAACACCACTAAACGCGTATTTACACAATTCAAAAAAACGCGACAAAACAGAAATTACATGGACCGAAAGTGCATTAGAAGCATTCAGTCGATGTAAACAAGCCATCAATAATACAGTCATGTTATCGCATCCCGACGCAACCGTGCCATTAGTGTTGATGACAGACGCTTCCGGTACTTGCGTAGGCGCCGCTTTAAATCAGAAAGTTGGTGATAAATTAGAACCTCTAGGATTTTATTCAAAGAAACTGACCGATACCCAAACAAGATACAGCACGTACGATAGGGAACTTCTAGCAATATACATGGCAATTAAACACTTCCGCCATATGGTAGAAGGCAGACAGCTAACAGCACTAACAGACCACAAACCATTGACCTTCGCCCTATCTAAAAAGGTATCGCCTTCAGACTCACCTAGACGGTTAAGACAACTAGATTTCATTTCCCAATTTTGCGATAACATTATGTACATAGAAGGTGACAAAAATACAGTCGCCGACGCATTATCCCGAATCGATGAGATTATCTTGCCATCACTAGTAGATTATCAAAAGTTAGCTGAACTACAAAAAAGCGATCCGGAATTACAAAATCTACGCAAACACGACAAACTCCAATTTAAATTAATAACAATGCCCGATTCAGAAATAAAAATAACCTGCGAAACATCAACAAACGATATACGTCCTTATCTACCCATACAGTTCCGGGAACTCGCCATAAAGACTTTACACAATGTGAGTCATCCCGGCGTCGCAGCTACTCAACGCTTAATTAAGTCAAGGTATTTCTGGAGCAACATGAATACCGACATAAAAAATTTCGTTAAAATGTGTGTTCCCTGTCAAAAATCTAAAATTCAACGCCACACAGTAACACCGATAGGCGAATTTGACAGCACAGGTAATCGTTTTGAAAATGTACACATCGATATAATAGGACCACTGCCACCGGCAGAGGATTTTAAATATTGCGTTACCATCATCGACAGGGTGACGAAATGGCCAGAAGTTATACCCGTAAAAAATATAACAGCTGAAACGGTTGCTAAGGTGTTCGTAGAGCATTGGATTGCTCATTTCGGTTGTCCAATACGTATAACCTCAGATCAAGGTCGTCAATTCGAATCAGATTTATTTCGGCAGTTATTAAAAAGACTCGGCATCGAACGAGTTCGCACAACTGCATACAACCCAAAGTCGAACGGCATGATAGAAAGACTTCACCGTACCTTAAAGGCTGCTATTATGGCAAAATGTTCAAATAGCACACAATGGTTACGGGAATTACCTCTAGTACTCCTAGGGTTGCGCTCGGCAGTTAAATTAGATCTGGGATACAGTCCATTACAATTTTTATAAGGCAGTAGTCTCAGACTGCCAGGTGACCTATTTAATTCAAAATCTACGACCAATATTAACGACAGCGACTACATCAAACTGTTAACCAAGTCATTGTCATCCGTTCCCAAACTCTCACATTCAAGTTTACATAGCAACAACAATAGTGTATTCGTTCATAAAGATTTAGCCATTAACACTCATGTGTTTGTTAGAAATGAAGCACGTCGATCTTTGGTACCACCATACGAAGGTCCATATAAAGTATTAAAACGACATCCAAAATTTTATACATTAGACTGTAACGGAAGGCAAGTCACAGTGTCACTTGATCGTCTAAAACCAGCTTACCTATTAGATTTTGATAATGTGTCGGTCCCACGCCAGGAGACCCAAACAACGACGCCACCCGACACCGTCCCACATCCGGCGAACGTTACGACTCCATACATCACTTCAAGCACTACGACACCGCTGATTACAACGAAATCGGGCCGGGTCGTTAAGAAGACCGTGAGATTCGACATATGAGCCGCCTCCGTCAACGTCTTTATCAGCTGTATGAATAACCGTCACTCTTCAACAAACGTTCACTATCGCCGCACTCATACCAGCCAGCAGTCAGATAACATGGGCCAGCCAGCTAGCAAGATGACTATCATGGCGCAGAACAGCGCAGCCGCCGGCAACAAGGTTTTGCTGCAAGATGAAACCATTACCGTCACCCACAAGATGTCGCTAACCGCAAACATCCTAATCAGCACAGCGGTAACCCTATCTATACTCTACGTGGGGTGGTGCTATTACAAGCGCCGCATCGAAGCCTCCGTCGAGACAAAATCAACCACGCGATCACACAACGTGCTATCGGCGCACCGCCAGGGATACCCAACCTACAAGCAAATCGCGAGTGCAAACCTCAAAGTTAAAGTGTAGTGTAAACAACATGTGACGAAAATAATACTCTCTCTAGTATAAGTAGCATAGTGTGAACGCTCTAGCATAAGTAAAACCATTGTTCACAACTCAATTTGTTTATTGTTATCGTCTGTAGTTTTAATTAGTTAATAGATAATTTTGTATTCTTTTGGGTTGTCACAAATTAAAATTTTATCGTTAAATCTAAGGGGGGAGGATTGTAGCGCGTAGGCAAATTACTTATACATCTTTAGTCTTAGGTCATGTATGACGTAGCTCGTAAGTTAACTCTAAGCCCTCAACCACTGCACTGTATATTGTTATCTTTGTGTTAGTCGTTCAGTAAACCTTCAACTGAGAACACGCTTTTTATTTTGCCAAACCTTCTGACCATACACACACACAAAATCACCTTATCGGCAAACAGTAAAGGATGGTACGGCAGTGTTTGCTTAAAAAAAAACTTTTAATACAAAACTTACTTCTGACTAACTGAAATCATATATGGTACCTATCGAAATAGGTACGTTATACTTACTCCAAAGTAATCTTCACAACAATCTGAACAATCACTCAGGGGCGCATGTTGCTTTCGTGCGCCCAACAGAACCTTGGACCAAGTGTCCTCCATAGAAACGGGCTCCGCAGTAGCGGGCCCAGGTATGGCCTCCGCGGTCAGGGGGCAAAGCCCTGAGACCGCCTGCCGCGCCCCCGCAAGTTGTTGCTGATATAAATTCTTCTCTTCGCATAACCTTAGACCATTTCTTACGAACCTATTTTTGCACCTACCGGGACTCGAAAAAACACTTTATCAGGTGTACTTTTGATATTGTGTTATTTCAGCTACAACGCAATACATAGAAGGTTGCTTTTGAGCTTTTTTCATGGTGAATTAAGTTAACAACGAGAACACCTGTTAGAAAACAATGGACTGGGCTGTCACTGGGTAAAGCGTTTGACGTCATCAAAAGAGCTCGCGAAAATGGCGGCGTTTAAACAGTTCATAATTATTCTCTTTTTTAATTATTTTTTTTTACTTATATAACTTCATTTTTAATCAGTATTTATATTTTTTACTATGTTCTATCGTCGTAAACAGTGAAATAAAAATATAAAATAAATACATGCATAAACCCTATTGGAGTAGGACCATTTATTGTGATTGCTTGTCATGAGTGGTCACTTAAGAACTGTAATGAGTTTGCTCGTTTAAAGTTATCTAATAATGACTACCAAAATTACAGCGAATTGATTTTTGCGTAGCAAATTGTTGTTTATCACGCGAATGTGCTCAATGACTGTAGTTTTGTTAGAAATTTAAGTGCTAAGTAAATGTTTTCTAACAGCTGGACCAGGCGTCTCTAGGTCTGAGCCGCGAGTACCTGAACCGTGGGTTTAGCGATAAGCTCGTGCAAGCCTACTACGAATACATGGTTGACATCGCCACCCTACTGGGAGCTGACCGCCACCGTGCCGAGGTGGAACTCAAGGAGTCGCTGCAGTTCGAAATCAACCTTGCCAAAGTAAGTGCCACAAAAACGACTTTTGTAGCAGCCATCGGCGGGAACTTTTGCAAAAATCCACCGAAAAACCCTAAGGATCATTGTGTGAATTTATGGAAGAATTATAATGAGCTTCGATGTCTTTTTCTTTGACATTCAACGAAACCGTAATAGTCCAAGGTCTCGAGATATTAGCGCATATGACAAAATTACGTCTTGGTGAAGAAGTCAATCGCTTGGCGTTGCGGGTTTGTCCGTTCGTGTACTACAGCTGATTAAATTATCTGGTCAAGATGAAAGATGGCCAAAAAAGAAGAACCATTTCGTAAAGTTTTCATAACTTCCACAGATTTCCTTGCCATTGGAAAAACGTCGTAATTTCACTAGCCTGTACAACCCGATGACTATTGCCGAGCTGACTCAAAACTTCCCCAAGTACGTTTCCCTTGATTAACAGATTGTTGATCGTAGCAGAATCACTAGGTACGAGAAAGTTTTCGAATTCAGGACATCTCAAATATTATGTTGCATTTGCGCTTATTGCCTGGCTACGTCTTCTATTTGAAATCATAATGGTTAGCATTTGCAATCTGGTACGCAATAGGTTTCTTTAAATTGACAATAGTAATCATGGTTCGTATACGTGTAAGAGTAAGGTAGATGTTTTTATTTTATTGGTTCACCAACAATTGTTTATACAGGTTGTATGCTAAAAGTAACATGCAAAAATGTAAATGCAACAGTGCAACAATCACCTAAAGGTAAACTCCGCATGCATAAAGAAGATGTATAATTTATAATATTAATCTAGTTTAAAAAAAAATACTAATCTAAAGATCTAAATAATTAATATGACAAAATTAAGGAACTTATTATACCTACTTAAATATATTCTCTCTTATAATATTGAAAATAATGGAATTAAATGAAAAATAAAACTATTTAGCAAGGTGCTTAAAAAAATTGGATTTGATCACTGCAGCTATTTACAACCTTGCATAATCTTGCATAGGGGGAATTGGCGCCTAGAACTGTTCTTCTTTGCGGCGGGCAGAGTGGTGTAATTGCACTGCGAGGAATTCTCGAGGAGGCACGGAAATTAAAGGTGCACAATATTTGTGGGCAGTCAATTTTGTGGTGCATTACTTTGCACACAAACATTGCGTCATTAATGCGTCGGCGATTGTCTAGCGAAACCATTTTAAAGTGTATAAGTCTGTTACTGTACGAGCGTACTTTTTTAGTTATTCCGCTTGAAAACGCCAGGTGCCTTAGAAAACGCTTTTGAACGCGTTCTAGACGCAACGAGTGTGTGGCATAATGTGGACGCCAGATCACGTTACAATATTCTAACATACCACATATTAAGCAATTGTAAAGCAATATTTTGGTCTTAGAGCCCCTAAACTGTTTGGAATTCCTCATGACAAATCCTAGCATCAGAGGACTTTTTTATATTGTCTATCTGGGGAATAAAAGTTAACTTACGGTCAAACATAACACCAAGGTCTCTTATTGCGTCCAGTTCCGCAATCTTTACTCCATTATTGTAATAGTCTTGGTCTATTACATAATGTTTTCGATTAAATTTAACATGGTAACATTTACTTAAATTTAGATGCATTTTGTTGGCTTGACACCATTGCACAAGCCTGTCTAGATCGCTCTGTAGTGCAGAGGCATCATCTTTAGATTTAACAATTTTAACAAATTTTAAGTCGTCTGCATACATAAAAATAACAGAATAAAGAAAACAATTATGGGAATATCGTTATTAAAGAAACAGGCCCTAGATGAGATCCTTGTGGCACGCCAGACGACATGTATCGTAGGGCAGACTGAAAACGCAGACTGAAAACCTTTCATAACCACATAGAAAGATCTACCCACGAGATATGAACTCAACCATGAGAGTAACGACCCGGTGATGCCATATGCGCGTAATTTGCTAATCAATATTCCATGTGACACTTTATCAAAAGCTTTACTGAAGTCTGTGTAAATGACATTCAGTTGGAAACCCGAGTATATTGCCTTCGTTAATAATATAGTAAACAGTATTAGGTTGGAAGTTGTGGTTCTAGACTCCACGAAGCCATGTTGCTCCTCACTTAGGTACAGCCTTAAGTGATTCTGAATTAAGGGCAGATCAGAGACTCAAAAATTTTTGCAGAGATACATAAAATTGATATGGGTCTATAATTAGAAACCATGTCGTCATTATTTGACTTATGTATAGGAACCACCTTCGCTATCTTCCATTTAGAGGGAAAAACTCCAGAAGCCAAAGACTTATTAAAAATAAGTGACAATGGTATAACCAACTCGGCCGCACACTCGTAAATAAAAATAGGTCCATTTGGCCCTGCGCCCTTATTGCAGTCCAGGTTTTTTATCTTTTTTTTATAAAGCCTCACAATCAATAAACAGATTTGATATGATTTTTAAACAAGTCTTGCAATCACCAAAAAAAAACTCCTAAAAGCTAGCTAGTACCTACTAATCATTATAACGGCTTGTACACATAAACACGATACGACGTCGCATCGTGCTACGACGCGTCATCGTTTCACGATGCGTCATCTCGGTATCGTGGGAATTTTCGTTTGAAGTCAACCTACTGCTTATCTTTTTACTGTGCTTCGGAACAGGGAAATACGACCTATTTTCCCGTAGCACTAACAGATTTATTGCTACTTGTTTTGATATAGATTCCCACGATACGACGTCGCATCGTGCGACGATGCCACGTCCTAGCACGATGCGACGTCGTATCGTGTTTATGTGTACAAGCCCTAAGAAGTAACACTACGAATAGTTTGAATGAAGTCGAATCATGAAACCGATCAAGATTGCCCGAAGATGAGCGTACTCGACCCCGTTCTTGTACACTAGCTCGTTTAATTCCAGAGGCAATCAAATTTGGATAAACGACTTAATTGCGCCACGAAATTAAATAATTATATACAACTCTGAAGTGCCTACTTTAATAGTAACATGTCCTGTCAGGATTCCGTGGTTGGAGTTCATCAACCGTCTGCTCGCCCCTCATGTGACTATTGGCATGGAAGAAGTTACCATCGTCCGCGTGCCCAAGTACATTTCTGATCTCGAGGTTTGTACCTATCCTATTTTATTTTGTCCTTTATTCTATATTTCCTACACACACTGCATAAAACCTTTTTGTTTTTTGATTACTTTATTAAGCTGTATGTGCACTCTGGCGAAACACTCACATAGGTATCACACGATTGACCGCAATGTAGTTGAACGTATCTGAATCATCGTCAAATGCCATTGCTCATTAAGGCCGAAAAAGCGCCTCCCTATAGTCCCTGCTACTGCTAGGTACAAGCGTCGTGACTTGACCCTGTAGGAAGTTACTACACTGCTACTTAACATTTTGTTTTTATTTTGAGGGCCATTAGTTTGCGATGCATTTGAAATTGGGATGCCATCTAAATTAAACACATTTTGTTTATCCCAAAGCTTCTTCTGGAAAACACTCCGAAGCGTGTCCAAGCCAACTACGTGATGTGGCGTGTGGCGGGTGGATCGGTGCACTACCTGACCGAAAACCTGCGCAGGCGCCAGCTGGCCTACATCACCGCACTCATTGGCAAGATGGAGAGGGAGAGCCGCTGGAAGGAATGCATTGAAATCACTTGCACCAGGTTTGTTATTTGAGCAGGTACTCCAAAATACTTATGCCTTTTACACAAAGAGATAATCTCACCCTCAAGTCTCCCTAATTTTACGCAACTCTTGAGTTAAATCAATCTAGATTACATTAACAAGTCAAAATTAAAATACACAATCAATTCAGAATAAATAAATAAATGTCAAAATAAATTATCATATAAAAATGTGGAATTACAAGAAATACATTTAAATTTCAAATCAATGGCATATAATTATATGTAAATATTAGGCCTTAACAACATGCCGGTTACAGCAGTGCCTCATTATAGGGACAATCAAGTCTCCCCGCAATCATCGCCAGGACAGTGTTGGAGCTGGCTCGCACCCTGCGCACAAAGGACGCGCACTGCTTATGCATGGTGGCCTGGAAACAGTCGGTGCGCGCTTCCGCAAACATGCCCGAGGCACTGCAGAAATGAGGCAGCCCCAACACTGCCCTGAACGCATTGTTATACTGGACGCGGAGGGCGTTAGCTAGCTTGTGTGTAGCGAGCCCACAGACTGCACGTGTATAGAGAGGTGCAGTACGCCTTGAACAGGGTGATTTGAACTAGATTTGAACAACGTGCAAACTTGCGGGCGATCATGTTTGCTCTTTTCGACAAAGCCCTCCGCTCCCGATCGATGTCCGCATGATCCCTGAGATCAAACGTGACCAAATGCCTAAGGTACTTTAATTGATCCACTCTATCCAGAGGTAAACCATTCAGATAAAGCGGAGGTACCGGTTCAGGGCACTTAGCACCACCTGCCGCAAAGACCATGCATTGACTTTTTGAGGCGTTATATTTTAGACCATGCTCACCTGTGTAATCCTCACATATTCGTAGCAACCTCATAAGACCACAGACCGACGCGCTCAACAGGACCATGTCGTCAGCATAGCTTAAATTGTTGACGCATACACCGTCAACATGACAACCGACATGCTCACTGCTGAGCGCGACGATGAGTGCATCCATGTAGAGGTTGAAAAGGGTGGGCGAGGTCAGGTCGCCCTGCCTCACCCCACACTCCAACCGATACGGCTCGGACACTGCCTCCATCCACCTGACACTGTTGTCCTGGTGCGTATACCAATACCTGAAGATAGCCACAAGTTCACGCGGCAGATTAATACTCGCGAGCTTATCCCACAGGATATCATACGCAACCAGGTCAAAAGCCTTGGATAAGTAATAATGTATATTTTGGTTAATTTTCAGCAATCTATTCAGATTCAAGTAAGTACATAATATATTATGTGGGTACATTGGCGTAGCTAGCATGGGTGCGGATATTATAGGTGTAACCCCAAAAATCAATCAGTTATTCAATACACTTCCTTGAAAACGGGTTCTTATCGCACTACGATAAGGTTAAACATGCAAAGTATTTGAAACACGTGCGATTTTTTTCATTCATCACCACCCGTACGGAAATAAAAAAAAAAAAATCCACAGATAACTATAGGTACTTACACGAAGTTCAAATCGTTTCAATGCCTATAGTAGGTGGTGAATGGTTTTTTTTAATTCCGGCAAAGGGATATGCGTCTTACGGAGGGAGTAAAAAGTTTTTAAATATTTAAATTGTGTTTATATTTAGAATAGGTACCATAGATAAATATGATTTTGAACTAATATTTACATTGTTTCAATCGGGTAGCACATCAGACCCCATTAATTATAGACCCATTTCAGTACTCACCTTTAGTAAAAATTATGAAAAAATAATTTTGGCACAAATGCAAAGTTTTATCAATAAACATAAGTTGTTAAAACAGTTCGGTTTCACAAGGGATCGTTCAACTACTGATGCTGGTGTTGAACTTTTAGGAAACATTTATAATGCCTGGGAGGACTTATCTAAAGCTTTTGATAGCATTCTTCATGAAAAATTTATCAGGAAACTACACTACTACGAAATCCGTAACGCCTCTCTGGATCTTCTTATTTCATATTTGAGTGATAGGATTCAGAGAGTTGATGTTAACGGGAAAAGATCTCCCGGATCCGTAGTAAGAATAGGTGGAAATTCTTGGTCCATTTTTGTTTCTTATTTACATAAATGACTTGCCTTACCTCATAAACGATAATCATGACATAGTATTGTTTGCAGACGACACTTCTCTTATTTAAACTCAAACGTCAGCAGTTAGTTACGGATGATGTTAATAGCGCCCTGGCAAAAGTCGTTTATTGGTTTAATGTTAATAATTTACTCCTAAATGAGAAAAAAACTAAATGTTTTAAGTTTACGATACCCCATGTAAGACAAGTGGAAACCACTGTACTAATTAAGGATAAAGAGTTGAAACCGGAAGATAGCACAGTGTTCCTAGGCATAACTTTGGATGCCAAGCTTCAGTGAGGCCCGCATATAGACAAATTGTCGAAAAAATTTAGCCTGCAGCATACGCCGTTAGAAGAATTCGTGAGTTAACTGATTTAGAGACAGCCCGTTTACTTTACTTTAGATATTTTCATAGCATGATGTCGCACGGTATTCTCTTGTGGGGCAATGCCGCCGATATTCAGACAATATTTGTTTTGCAAAAAAGGACAATTCGTTCAATTTATAAATTAAGTCCCAGATACTCCCTCAGAGAAAAATTAGTTTATTAAAAAATCAGTTTATTTATGAAAACCTTTTGTACGCACACAAAAATATTAATTTGTTTAAAAAATACAGTGATATCCACAACATAAATACGAGGAACAAACACAAATTTGTTGTTCCTGCAACGAGGCTCAAAAAAATAGGGGGTACGTTCAGATGCCAATGTATACGTTTTTACAATAAACTTCCAAGCCAAATTCAAGCAGTAAGCCTAAATAAATTCAAATCGTTTATAAAACAGAAGATATGCCTGAAAGCCTACTATAATGTTAATCACTATCTCGAAGATAAAATGGCTTGGGATTAAGCTGCTCCAATTAAATTTGCTCTGTGAATGTCGAAATTTCGGACTTCGCTTGTTTATTATTTATTCCTTTCTTTTATACACTCTGACATTGAATGATTTGACATGAATACTTAGTTCAGTATTTTATATTTTTTTACTTTTTCATTTTTTATTTTATGTTATATTTACTTACTGATTTGACAGGAATATTTACTTTGTTAAGTATTCTACTTCTTCATTATTATTGTGACATTAAATGATTTTTATTGACATTGATTTTGTAATTAATTTTTGTTGATTATTGTGATTGTGGGGTCTATGTGGGTCACATTTTTATTCTTTGTTTGCTTTTTTTCCCACAACTGTCTGGCAGTTTTTGAGTACTATAAGCGACCTACCCAAATGTCCTTTCTTTGGTATTGTTCGTCGTTTCGTTGAGCTCCTTGAGTTATTAGTCGAGCTACACGATAAGCGACCAATGCTTGCACTGACTGGACAGGTCCACTCAAATCTGTGTGGTTCTTTCTTCAAAAGACCATCTCAGACACTAATCTGCATAGTCCTCATGTGAATTGAGCAAGATTTTCTGGACTTCAAAAGAGACTATGACCTCTGAGTTTGTTTCGGCTGTTTCTTTTCAGAGTAGTCAGGTACGAAACACCGGCTCCAACTTGTTTTAAAAAAAAATTACGTGTAAAAGTGTTTGTAAAAACCTACTTGCAAAATAAACATCATTTATGATTTACTTTTTTAAACAAATTAACATTTATTTGTGTTCTAAATACAAAAATATAAAAAATATTTTTTATTTTAATATCAGGCTGTTTAGCGGCTTCATTCACTCCTTTGCATCTCCTTCAACCTGGCGAAAGCAAAGCGCGGGAAAAACGAAAATTATAGTTATAGTTTCATAATAATTCATTACAAAAATACTTTTTGTAAAAAACGTCGTTTATATAAGCGGGCATTTGTTATTGCTGTTTTTGGTTCCATACCAACCTCGCGTAGCTACGTCTTGGTTGTAAATTCCGCCTCGAATGCAATAACAAAGTTTCTCCACTTAAAAGCAAAATGAACTAGGTATATAAGGCATTAATTTATTTAATTATTACATTGGCATTTTTATTTATTTTTATTTTTATTTTTTTATTTTTTTTTTTTTATTTTTTTTTATTTTATTTTTTTTATTATTAATCAACGATGTGTGAAATAAATGTTAGTAAAAAATTAAAATTAATTCTTCCTTGTAGCATGGACTACAGGACACAGAGCATGTGAGTATTTTATTATTAATTTTAATTTGCTGAAACTCCTCTCACATGAAGCAAATTGTACGCATATTGTTTTACCTAAATAACTTTAGTGCGACCTTTAGATTCAGTTTTGAATCTGTCAAGACATTCTAATAATGTCCTTTTGAAGGGCTTTATAAAAAAAAAAATATTACACACATCAAAAATGTCTAGGGATAAAGCATTTTTATGCGGATTTCTTGAGATTGAGATGTGGCTTTGTAATAAATTTATGATTTTATAAATTTATATGGATCCTTTTTGGTGCATTTCATAATTTGAATCAGGAACTCTCAATCAAATTCGAGTAAAAGATGAAAATAAGCTGTCAATATTTTCCCTATAAAAACATACAACGCATTGAAGACATTATTAGTGCTACTGTTTCCCTACTACTGATTAAAACCAACGTTATTATGGAGCGGCGACGTCATTTAAGCAGGGAAGAAATGCTCAGAGCCGTGGGAATGATAGAAGCTGGTTCCCGGCAACGTACTGTAGCTTTAGCTCTGAATACAAGTCAGAGTGTTATCAGTCGACTTTGGACACGTTACCGAAGCACTGGTACCGTGGCTGAGCGCCATGGAGGACGGTATCGCTGCACCACACGGAGACAAGACCGATACATTCAAATCTTAACTCGAAGAGCTCCAACAATAACCGCCATGATGTTAGCCGTGAGGCTTCATCACTCTTCAGGGAACTTAATTAGCGACCAAACAGTCAGAAACCGCTTGCATGAAGTGAACCTTCATTCCCGAAGACCGCTACGGGTACCACCTATAGCAATGCACAATCGTAGGATTCGATATCAATGGGCTCTTGAACACAGAAATTGGGCAGAAGAACAATGGCGTTTCGTGTGCTTTTCTGATGAGTCTCGTTTTGGTATGAGACCGGATACAAGACGTATGCGACACTGGAGAACCCCTGGACGCCAACAGCGATTAAAATCCTGCCAGGAAGTCCATCCTTATAGTGGTGGAACCATCATGGTATGGGCGGGTATTTGGATCGGCGGAAGAACTGAGTTGATTTGGATCAGAGGCAACCTCAACGCTCAAATTTATGCTGAGACGATTGTATCAGACGTCATCGTTCCTCTACAAGTGCAAATCGGTCCCTTATTTCAGTTAATGCATGATAATGCACGACCGCACACCGCAAGAGTTGTAAGACAGACTCTCGCCGCAGCTAACATCAATGTCCTGCCCTGGCCTGCTCAGTCGCCAGACTTGAACCCGATTGAGCATGCATGGGATATGCTACAGAGAAGAGCTCTGCCGAATATGGAGGGTATCCAGTCGCAAGAAGACCTTTTTTTGTTGTTGCAACGAACATGGGCGGCCATTCCACAGCGTGATTTGGATGAACTCATTTTGAGTATGCCAAACCGATGTTCTTGTGTTGTTAGTGTTCGCGGTAGAAACACGGATTATTAATTGTTTAAGTTACCCAATAAAATTTTAAAGAAAACTGTTATTTCAGTCTTTTTTTCGAACTTTAATGTTAGTGGTTCAAATGTCAAAAATCCCTTTATTAGGAAAATGGCAAATTTCTTTATTAATGCAAAGGTGACTTGGTTTATCGTTACTGTGACAAACGAAAACACTTTATTTGATGAATCCTTAAAGAAAATTTTAATTAATATCAATCAGGAGAAAAGTTATTGCAAAAATATATGTTGATCCCTAGATACTTTTGATGTGTGTATTATATAATATTATTATTTAGTAAAAAAAATAAAAATAGAACTATCTTATGGCAGAAAGTTCAGTCAGAATTATCTTTTGGCATAAATTTCACATCGATAGTCATTAAAAGGCAGAACTATCATATGATAGTTATGCGTTGAAATAATTCTTATGCATAAGAAATTTATGCCTAAAGATGATTGTGACTTACAAAATTATGAGGTTTAAATGTATGATAAATGAGTGCCTGCCAAACGATTTTCTGCGAAATGAAGTTTATGCTATCCGCTGTTATCCAAAATAATATTATGACATAAAAAGTTCTGCTATTAAGGGTAGACCCTATTAGTTAACATTGACTTATGTCAAAAGCTAGATGCAAAAGCGAGCGGAGCAAGTGCGAAAATTTTAGTGTTCTGCGGTCTTGTCTGGAATAAGGTAAGTTTCTTTATAAATGTTAAAGAAATTGTCGGTCCTTTGGGGCCCCCTAAAGATGGGACACCCTGGGCACGGGCCCCGTGTGCCCATATGGTAAAGACGGTATTGGGTGCCTACGTTTTCAGGAAATCAGTCCCGTCTTTTCCAGGCACTAGTTAATAAATTATTTATGTAGGTAGATCATATCTACCGACATAACAGCATCTCGCTTGCATAAGAAGCGTGCGGGGCTCGGGACAAGGAATATAAATATTTAGAAGGTACACAAAATACCGTGTATTCTGTGTATCTTCAATGTTTTGTCTTTTGAAACATTAAAAAAAATTTTCTAATCCATTACTCTTATAACATGATATAAGCTAAATGTTTTGTCCAAACCTTAGTGTACCAACTTTATAGGGATTCAAATCTCGCAAAATTTAGACCTAGACGAGATCTTGCGAGATAGGTTTAACATTTTTCTACAAATAACAGTGTTTTTCAGGTACAATTTTAATGTATAAGCAATCTCATATGTGAAGATTTCATGGTTTTAATTTAAAGGTAATATATTCATCTCCAGATTTTCATCTGAAAAATTGTATGTCGTCATATAAAATTTTCGCACAAATACGTTTTGCCCTTCACAATATTCGCAGAAAATTGTAAAAAGTAGGGTCAGAATAGGTACAAACAACAACAACAACAACAACAGCCCATAACGTCCACTGCTGGACATAAGCCCCTCCCATGATGGGAGGAATTTGCCGTAATCTCCACGCTTGGCAGGCGGATTGGAGATCGCAGTGATGAAAGACTAACAGAAAACGCTGCTGCCCATTCTCTGGTCTACGGAGGCGAAAGGTGTTCTGCCTCAGACATTAGTCACCTTATACAACACCCGTCAGTGTAATGGGTGGGTTGGTTCTATTCTACTCTGCCGGATACCACACGGCTGGAGGCGTACCACGAATAGGTACAATTTTAGGTAAATTTACAGCATATTTTATCTTAAAAAATATAATAAATTGCTGTATATATAGTCCTTTATAGGTGAAGCTGTTTGTATCAAAATCAACATATTACAATTTCCAATTATTAGCTAAAATAAAAACATTTGCCAAATTTCTTCATACATTTTGAACTCGCGGTTCATCATTCCGCGCTCAGAAGCGCTCACGGAAGGACAGGTGTATCGCTCTCTCGCAAAAAATTACTAGAAAATATTATAGTGTGCATGTGTGTGAGTATCGTCGTCGTCGTATAACGTAATCGGAAGGAGTTGATACTTTTGCAAACTGAAATTAAAAATTAAGCGCGAGGTTCATACTCGTACTTTTATTATTAGAATGTGATTTAGAAATTATGTTGGATAAGATCAGGATTTGGATGGGTAAGGTTTAGCAGTAGTTGACAAGGTTGCAAAATGGATGAGTGGGGTTAAGCAGCTCTACGTAAGATCGGGATTTGGATGGGTAAGGTTTAGCAGTTGTTGACAAAATTACAAAATGGATGAGTGGGGTTAAGCAGCTCTAAGTAAGGTTAAGATTTGGATGGATAAGGTCAAGCTGTCTGCGGTGAGGTTTGGAAGTGGATGAGCGGGAGGAAAGTTATGATTTTAACCGGTTTGTATGTATGTATGACGAATATTAATACAAAACCGAAATCCAAGATGGCGCTGATATAAATTTGACAACTTTTTGTCATGAGTGTCATTTTTGTGGTTTTTGGGGTCGCAGGTATCGGATGTATGATCATAACCAAAATCCAAGATGGCGCCGACGAAAATTCGGTCACTTTTCGTCATGGATGTCTATTTCAGCAACACCCAAAAATTCCAAAATATTTTATTGCGAATTTCGATATTCCGATTATCAAAAGTCCGAATTTCAAAATACCGAAAAATTATAATGTCTATTATTTAAAATCCTGGAATTCATAATTCTGAAAGTCGTAAATACGAATTTTTGCTGTCCGATTTTCATACTTCCTAAGAATCAAAAATTCGATGTATCGTTAGTCCCATAAATATTCCGATTTTCAATACTTCGAATAAACTGCTAAAATTGTCGTAAAAGTCTTGCTAGCTGGCATTAGGAGCGCAGGAGGAAGGCCGGCGCGGCAGAGCGACGACAACATTTGTGACAGAAAGTGGGTGTGTGTAATGTAAAATGCAAGATTAGCGAGCGCGCGTCATGGAGTTGTAGCAGGTTCCAAATTTGCTTATATCTTGAAAACGGTGTGTCCTATCGCAAAAATAATGAAATATTCGCCCCCCTTTTAGCAACCCTTGCCGCTAAATTCTCAAAATGTAGGTAAAAAAATAAATTTAAAAAAATTGGATTCATTATTATCAATTAGTCGGACTCGGACTATTGAAATTCGGTATTTTGTGAATAGTAATTATGAACTTTCGGAATATTTAAATTTAGGAATTATGAAAATATGATTAATGATAAATCGGAGCAATATTCCTAACAAGAGTCTCTCGTGACGTGACCAGTGACAGTTAGAAGAATAAGATAAAGTAACTTGTGCTGCGTACAACCTCATTTTTTCATAATAGTATGTAAAGCGCTCATTTCTTCCTAACAGTATTGTATGTTGTATACAAGTTTGATTGACAACCCTAACCCACAATTTTTTAACTCTAAATTTCCGAAATCTTGGGTTTGTTGCATACGGTTTTTTGTGTAGCGATAGTCACTACAGTTATCAACAATTAGACTTTTAAAGAAAACACGACCATTAAGAACCAGACAAAAAAATAATTACGCTTTAAGTCATAGAAAAAAAAAAAACCTACATGGCTGAGCAAGATAAGTTAAAAAAAAATGGTTCCTAGTGAATTCCTATAATAATTAAAACATTTAGTGTAAAAACCAAATCCGAAAACAAAATATTGTGTTTATAATTATGGTTTTTATGGATTTTTCTCGATTTTCTTACTTTCTCTTACTATTAGTAGTTAAAACTGGCGGAGTTATAATACGTGTTTTGTTTGGTTAAGAATTTCCAAAAAAACTTACAAAACTGGCATGTCCGCTACTAAGGCAAAATAACACACTGTTTGACGGTAATAGCGTCCCTACGAGCAAGCCCATTTTGTAATAAAAAAATGGATTTTTTTTACTGGAAACGTATGCAAATGCCAAAGAGTTCTAATGGTTTAATGTTTTAAGGACGCTCAAATTTAGGTACCTAAAGCCTAACCTAAATTTAGGTACAGCAACATCACGCGTACGCACACATTGAATCACTCTGAGCGTTCGATCTTTTACTTCACTTATACATATAATCTTGGTCCTTGATATTATTTTTTAATTTTAATGTATTAGGGAATATGCATGTATTTTTTTCTTCATTTAAATCAATAAAATAAACACTAATATCAACCCAAGAAAAGTATTAAAAGTTAAGTTCAACGATTGCTTGTTGCTCAAAAATAATATTAAACTTCTGCAATTTTCTTCGACAGTTCAAACGTCCTAGACTGTCGTGGCCATGATGTGACGTCATTTACCTCAATCTGCCTTGTTAACATCTAATTTTTTGGCCTTAATAAAATAATTTCACTAATTGTATGTGCTCTAGTCAAGCATAAATTGCAAAAACAATATTATAATAAAATATTCGTCAAAGTTTTAGTACTTTCCAAGTAAAACTGTTTTTTTGACATATAGACTTTGACGTCACTACCGGCGTTATCGAGGGACGATGTGTTTTGAGAATGCGTTCCGTTTCACTAGAAACATGCTACATAAAACAATAAACTGTAAAATTAGTTTATTTATTTATTTAACACTTCAAGCACAAAGTACAGAGGCGGACTTAATGCCATAGGCATTTTCTACCAGTCAACCTTTGGGTGGTGCAGAGACAAGCAGTGGTAGGTGTACATCTGAAAATAATTTAATTAAGAAAATAAACTCGGCAGAAGTTATGTTTAGAAACTTAAACAAGTGATCCACAATGTTCTTATGCACCAATACAAGGCTTTTATAATAAAAAAAAAGAGTTTTGTATTTCATGCATATTCCCTATTGATTCCTGAACATTACTTGGACCTTTGAAAATGCACTTGGTACTTCTGTTACTTAGTACCGTCGCATCGCACAGTATGTTATTTTGCCTTAGTTGCGGACATGCCAGTTCTATGGGATTTTTTGGAGATTGTTAACCAAATAAAACACCTATTATAACTCCGCCAGCTCTAACTACTATAGTAATAGAAAATAAGAAAATCGATAAACATCAACCAAACAGCACTAGACCGCGCGAGGGGCCTGTGGGAGCCGCGCATGCACCCCTCTAAACCGCGCGAGGAGCCTGTGGGAGCCGCGCGCTGTCAGAATAAATTGTCCAAAACTTTTAATAAAATATCGACTAAACGTGCTCTGACCATGTATTCAATGCTTTATTTCTAATCTCTATAACATTTCCTAACGCCGTACCAAAAATCACAGCTCTACTCCATTGAAAAATTGTTAAATAATATAAACAAAATTACATCAACACACCGCGCCATTTCTTGCGTCATCGTGTTAGCGTTAGTGTCAAATTTCAAGTGATTACGAGCTACGTATTTGTTATTGTAATATAGTGTAATACCTTTAAATGTTCGTGAGAAGTTGTACTATCGTGTTATGATAACGCAAATTAGGTTTCGAATCGCAAAGTTGCAGTATTTCGCCTGTGAAAATGCAGTAGGAATGTATACCTACAGTGATTGTGAAGTGTGAAGAAATAAGTGATTTTGTGATTAAAACGTGTGTGAAAACGTACAAATAGTGTTTAATTAGTGTGGTGATTAGATTTTTCAACTATCTACACCAAAAAATAAGTGGTTTTGTGTTTTGTGTCGTCCAACCGTGGCTGGCTCGTCGAAGTACGCAGATGTAAACAAACAGTGAGTATCTAGGTTGTAATGAATGTTTTGATATGATACTAATGAGATATTAATGAAATTGTGGTCTTGTTGGAAAGGAAATATAATCTAGTTTGATTTGATATAAAAAATGGATAAAAAGTTAATAGTTTTTGAGCAAATTGATATTTTATTAGCAAAATATCCGTTTTTATCACTGTTTTTCAAGTTCTACATTATTTTTTGAGTATCAATTTATAATTTGTATATCTTGTTTTTGGTGTAATAGTTTCCTTATTTATTCTGCAATTCATTGTTAATTTTATATAGCTATAACTCTTGTATTTTGCGATCGCCAAGTGTTTTTGTATAACGTGTCAAATTACATGCAAATATTTCGCGAGCATGCGCGGTTCGTCGCGATGGTCTTTTGAAATAACGCGGTCGACGCTGATCAGAGGTATTAAACCATAAAAAAAACAATATTTTGTTTTTGGTTTTGGTTTTTACACTAAATGTTTTAAGTTATGATATGAATTCAAGCAAGATCTTTCTATGACTTAGTAATAATTTTTTTGTCTGGCTCTTAATGGTCTTGTTTTCTTTAAAAATCAAATTGTTGATTACTGTAGTAACTATCGCCACACAAAAAAACCGTATGCAACAAACCCGGACATTTTGAATTTCAAAATTGTGGGTTAGGGTTGTCAATCAAACCTGTGTGCAACATACAATACTATTAGGAAGAAATGAAGTTTTACGTAGTATTATGAAGAAATGAGGTTGTACGCACCATAAGTTACTCGCGAGAGACTCTTGTAGGGGAATATTGCTACGATTTATCATTAATCCTATTTTCATAATTCCTAAATTTCAATATTCCGAACGTTCATAATAACTTTTCTCAAAATACTGAATTTCAACAGTACGAGTCCGACTAAATTGATAATAAGAAACATTAAAAATAGGAATTTGCATTTTCTTTTCTTTTTAATTTTTTTTTTACCTTCATGTTGAGAATTACGCGACACGGGGTTATTAAAAGGCGGGCGAATTTTTCATTATTTTTGCGATAGGACACACCGTTTTCAAGATATAAGTAAATTTAGAACCTGCTACGACTCCATGATGCGCGCTCGCTACGCTTGCATTTTACATTACACACACCCACTTTCTGTCACAAATGTCGTCGTCGCTCCGCCGGCCTTCGGCCTACGCTCCTCATGTCAGCTAACAAGACTTTTACGACAATTTTAGCAGTTTATTCGAAGTATTGAAAATCGGAATGTTTTTCAGACTAACGATAAATCGAACATGTGATTCTTCGGACATATGAAAATCGGACAGCAAAAAATTCGTATTTACGACTTTCAGAATTACGAATTCCAGGATTTTAAATAATAGACATATAATTCTGCGGTATTATGAAATTCGGACTTTTGTTAATTGGAATATCGAAATTCGGAATGAAAGTTTTCGGAATTTTTGGGTGTTGCCGAAATAGACATCCATGACGAAAAGTGACCGAATTTTCGTCGGCGCCATCTTGGATTTTGGTTATGATTATACATCCGATACCTGCGACCCCAAAAACCACAAAAATGACACCCGTGACAAAAAAATCAAATTTTCAGCGCCATCTTGGATTTCGGTTTTGTATCCATATTCGTCATACATACATACAAACCGGTTAAAATCATAACTCTGCTCCCACTCATCCACTTCCAAATCTTACCGCCGCCAGCTTGACCTTATCCATCCAAATCCTAACCTTACTTAGAGCTGCTTAACCCCACTCATCCATTTTGTAACTTTGTCAACAACTGCTAAACCTTACCCATCCAAATCCCGATCTTACGTAGAGCTGCTTAACCCCACTCATCCATTTTGCAACCTTGTCAACTACTGCTAAACCTTACCCATCCAAATCCTGATCTTACCCAACATAATTTCTAAATCACATTCTAATAATAAAAGTATGATTTTTTTTATTTCAGTTCGCAAAAGTATCAACTCCTTCCGATTACGTTATACGTCGACGACGGTACTCACATGCATGCACACTACAATATTTTTTAGTAATTTTATCGTATTTATTTTTTGCGGGAGAGCGATACACCCGTCCTTCCGTGAGCGCTTCTAATCTGAGTGCGGAACATAGATAATACACTATATAATACAAGAGCGAGGAATGATGAACCGCGAGTTCAAAATGTATGAAGAAATTGGCAAATGTTTTTATTTTAGCTAATAATTGGAAAATATGTTGATTTTGATACAAACAAATTAGCTGCACCTATAAAAGACTATATATACAGCAATTTATTATATTTTTTAAGAAAAAATATGCTGTAAATTTACCTATTCTGACCCTATTTTTTACAATTTTCTGCGATTATTGTGAAGGGAAAAACGTATTTGTGCGAAAATTTTATACGACGACATACAATTTTTCAGATGGAGATCTGGAAATGAATATATTATCTTTAAATTAAGACCATGAAATTTTCACATATGTGATTGCTTATACATTAAAACGGTACCTGAAAAACACTGTTATTTGTAGAAAAAAAAAAGCGTCCTTAATGAGTGCTTTTTATTTATTAATAATGCCTTGTATTAGCGCGTAAAAACATTGTGGTACACTTGTTTAAGTTTCTGAAACATCACTTATTTTACACTTATTTTATTGTTTTATGTAGCATGTTTTTGTTGAAACAGAACGCACTCTCAAAACGCGTCGTCCGTCGATAAAGCCGGTAGTGACGTTAAAATCTATATGTCAAAAAAACACTTATTTGAAAAGTAGTTAAAGTTTCGCTAAGATTTTAAAACACACCTCCACGACCCGTGTACTATTTAATCCATCCATCAGCACAATGTTTTGAGTGGTGTACATTGAGTTCTACCACAAAACATGATTAAATTTTTCACCCCAAAAAAAAAGTCGTTTTACCATAATTATTGCGTAAAGTTACTTAGATGTGCAGAATGCTTGGTTGACGGCTTCGTAATGAGGTTCTTTACACCCTGTATTGTTTTACCATCAGGTTTTATTATAATCACTTTCTTTAGGTAACCTTGCTGAATCAGACTTCCACAGCAATCATTATTTTTAAGAATTAGAAATTAGTATTTTTTATTTGATTAGCCTTGAATGTCCCACTGGTGGGCAAAGGCCTCCCCCATATCTTTCCAGGCACTCTTCTCCTGCACCACCTCAAACCAGCCTTCGTGTTGCTGATCTTGATCTCGTACAAAAATTATACGAGACCCAGTCTTGTAAAATGTGTACGAGGTGTCGCGAGAACGAGCTTACATTCCCTAGTACCAACTAACCCACTAATTGTAAAATAATCTAGTGTTATGTTCATTTCAGTATAAAGATTGCTGTGGGTGCCCTCTACATTAGGAAATATTTCAATGAGAACTCGAAAGCTAATGTATTGGAAATAGTGAACACTATCAGGTAGAGTATCAAACTATTTGTTTTTCATAGATACGAGTAAGCGTTATGAATTCTACAAGGCATTTGAAAATGCTCACCTCAAAATGATTCATACATGTAATAAAAGCAAAAAAAGATAGAGCTGAGAAACTTAGCCTTTACATTACTGTTTGTCTTTGTCTTTATAGCTGTCTGTTAATTATATTATAAGTTACTAGCTGTTGCCCGCGGCTTCGCCCGCGTGAAGTTCAGTAACTGTAACTCATGGGATCATACTAAAGAGATAAATAGTATCCTACATGTTAATCCAGGTTATAAAGGATCTATGTGTCAAATTACATAATCATCACAATAGGCGAGACGACAAAAAAAAAACTAATTAGTCCGTCAGTTAGATTATCAAAAAATATTTACGTGTTTTTTCTTTTGTTACGTAAACCAAAATTGACGAAGATATGACGCTTTTAAAATTCTCAATACGTCACGCCTTGGTATAATTTTTAGCTAGTTCTGACGTCACGAGCCCCCACTCCCGAGTTTTGATGCGTTTTATCTTTGTCCATATTCATTGACTTACAAATGACATTATCACAATCACCATCACTATCATAATCACGATCATTATCACAATCACCATCTCTATCACAATCACCATCACTATTACAATCACCATCACCATCAATAACACAATCACCATCACTATCACCATCATTATCACTGTCACTGTCACTATCACAATCACCATTACCATCATTATCACAATCATTGCTACAACTGCTACAAATTTAGTGACTTACGCTGAATGTATTATTGAAGCTGTTGATGCGCGTATTCAGGTTGATGCAGTCTATACCGATTTCAGCAAGGCATTCGACACAGTCTATCACAGTTTGCTTGTTGAAAAGCTGAAAATGCACGGTGTGTCGGAGTTGCTGAGTTGGTTCAAGTCATATCTGACAAAGCGGACGCTTAGGGTTGTGATGAATGACTGTAGTTCTGATTCATACATAGCCACTTCAGAAATCCCCCCGGGATCTCATGTGGGACCACCTTTATTCATCCTTTAAATTGACGACATATACAAGTGCTTTCAGAACTCAAGTATATTTCTATTCGCTGACGACCTTAAAGCCATAAAAGAAATAAGAAAGCCTGCTGTTTCAGGGCGATTTAGATAGACTGAGTAAGTGGTGTGAGCACAATAAAATGTCTTTAAATATACAAAAAAGCAAGCACATCAAATTTACTAAAAAAAAATGTCTCACCCACAGCATATAACTTTAAAGGTCAACAGCTGGAAGAAGTGGATTCTATACGAGACCTTGGCATTCAATTTGATAAAAAGCTCGGTTTTGTTGAGCATATTGACAAAGTTACACTAAAAGCTACTAAAGTACTAGGTATCGACATGAGAGAGTGCAAAACCTTTAAAAACGTTAAAACCAAAAAAAAATATGTACAACTGGCTAGTCAGAAGTCATCTCGAATATTGTAGTGTTGTCTGGACTCCTAAATTTAATGTGCACATCAAGCATATCGAAAGATTGCAGAATAGATTATTATGGCATGTTACTTATCACTGTGGTATGGGTTAAAGTTTGAAATCGTACCGAGAAAGATTAAAATATTTTAGGATTGTTTCGTTAGAGAAAGTAAGAGATATTTTGGATTAATTTTTCCTTAAAAAACTAGTAACAGGCTCTTTGAACTGTCCTGAGTTGCTCAGTAGAGTATCCTTTCATGTGCCACGAAATCTACCAAGAAAATCAAATAGGAAGTTGTTTTGCATGCCAAAATGTAATACAAATTTAAGGCAACATTGCTCATTATATAGAATGTATGCTGTATACAAAGAACACGATGAAGACATCGACTTATGTCATACATCATACCTACTCTCAGAAAAATGTTTAAATGTAATTCGCAGAATTATAAAATTTCATTGTTTGGCTAACTTAATATTATCTATTGTATTTTTTTTTTTTTAGATTACTGTTTAATAGCTATTTAGGCGCATAATATAGTGCATGCAGTGCTCTTATTTAAGTAATGGGGCATTTAGACGTAAGTTTGAAATGTTGTACTATAATTATATTATGTACCCATTGTTGAAGAACCAAATAAAATAAATATACACCATCACTATCACGATCATTATCTCAATCACCATCTCTATCACAATCACGATCATTATCACAATCACAATCACTGTCACAATCACCATCACCATCACAATAACAATCACTTTCACAATCACAATCACTATCTCAATCATCTTCATCGTTATCACAATCATTATCATCGTAATAACAATCAGCATCATCATCATCCTAATCACCCTCAGACCTCTTAAGAAACCTACACAGGCTAAATTTAGATAATTTATCTCTACACCCAGTGGTTTGGGCTATGAGTTGATTTTCAGACATTGTCATCCCATTTCTCCATATTAGGGGTTGAACTGTGAATGTCGAAATTTCGGACTTCGCTTGTTTATTATTAATTCCTTTCTTTTACACTTACACTAAACACTATACACTTTGACATTGAATGATTTGACATAAATACTTAGATCAGTATTTTTTTTATTTTTTACTTTATTTTACATTATTTTATGTAACATGTATTGATTTGACATGAGTACTTATTTTGTTAATTTAATTTATTCATGTCATATTACAACGATCCATAATGAGTAACAATATTGGAACTTATAACTATGTTAGTAGGGTTACAAAAATACAATCACAAAACACATCGAAAAAAAAAAACTTTTACAACATAATTTATTATAATATGATTAATTATTATTCACATTTATTTGACTGTCCCTACCACAATGCTCACCCAGAGCGAGTGCATTGGACGCTGATATTTATCAGAAATGTTCCTCAGAATGCCGTTGCTGCAGCCGCGTACTCTGCCTAACAGTGACGACACACGCTTGCGTCTTATTGCATAAAAGTCGTCAGTACGCGCTTCAGCAAACATCGCGGAAGCACTGCAGAACCGTGGCAACCGCAACAACATTCTAAAGACATTATTATATTACACCCGCAGAGCGCTGTATCCCCTTTGTAAATAGATTTGCAATTTATTGATGGTGGAAAGCTAGCCTAGTATCTGTTATTTGCCAACATTAAGCTATTACCACTACGTATAGAAAATACAGCGCGAACAAAATCTGTGCGCAGTGCGGGACGCGGGGGGCGGCTAACTCCGTATATATAAGTATATAATGCTGTGGCGAGCAAGCGACTGAGTGAACTGCAGCCAGCCGACAGCAGTTGAACGGAGCACAGATTTTGTTCGCGCTGTCCTCTCTATACGTAGTAGTAATAGCTCAATGTTTGCCAACTTAATTTTCACTCTACAGCAGAGGACTTCTGGCTATCCATGTACCTAAACAATCGTATCACGAGGAACAATATAACCTTGCATATCTGTGATATTTACATAGGCCAACAAAACTAGGCCATAAATTAGGCCATTCTTTTTCCTCACAACTTTCTAATTTTCTTGTTAAACTAAACCAAACAGTTATTAACAATACTTCTGATATCTTACTCGTAATAGGAGACTTTAATGTTACCTGGTTTCCATCTGATAACCTATCGCTTGTTCCATTAAACCCTAACAATAACGACGAAATTTTGCTTCGTGATGAATTATGCACTCTTGATTTTGAACAGTATAACACGGTAACTAAATAGATATGGTAGTTAGTATCCTAGACCTAGTCCTTTCCAATAAAAAAGTGAGTGTGAGCGAATGTTCCAGCCCATTAGTGCCTATTGATGCCTATCGACGACGAAGTGGAGACCATGTATGAGGATATTTCTAAAGCCATGCATGTTTCCAAAACTCACTTCACCGTTGTCATGGGGGACTTAACGCGAAACTGGGCAAACGAGACGGGGATGAGCTGCAGGTGGGGCAATTTGGAGTTGGACGTCGGAATCGCCGGGGCCACCAACTGGCTAGCTTTATGGAGAAGAAGGGGCCTCTATATGATGAACTCCTTCTTCAGAAAGAATCTTCTTCTGATCTTTACGCTGAAATGATGATGATGATGATGCCTATCACCCTGCGTTATCAATTAATTTGCACCCATCTGTAACACCTCAGCTTGAGTGTGAGTGCGCCTCGTACTTAACTTTTTGGTACATAGTATAAAAAAAAGTCGCTTCCCGCTGTCCGAAGAAGGTTTATAAATGCATAATAATGCTTAATATAGTAGAGAAACACTGATAATTTTAGAGGTTTCTAATGTGATGCCGTAGATAAACACATTTTTTTGCGCTTACATTGCAAACGCTGCCTGAACCCTACGAGATAGATCAAAATAATGTACTACAGTATTATACACCTTAAAAAGGTCTACAAAAAAGTCCGCAATGATATATGTCTATCTCTTAGGGATAACCCACAATAACCATTTTTTTTGCTTTACTTTTTACGAGAAATAATGGCTTATTTACGAAGCGATTTTAAGCAATACAGCATTAATCCTTATCCAATTAAGTATCTTAATTAAATTGTGCATTTAATATACATCAATATGACCCTGTACAGCATGTAATTTAAATGAATATTTTCGAAGATATTACAGATTTAAAAGGGACATAGCGGTTCCGGCGGTAACGGCCGGGGGGCTGGCGGCGCGTGCCCAAAATTGCGCATAGTCTAGCGGTCTAGAGATTCCAAATTTGGCACATAGGATCCTTATGAGGTTTAGGGGTGCACTAAGAAAGGATTTTTAAAAGTTCACCCCCCAAGGGTTGCAACGGGGGTCCAAAGTTTACATGGGGAAATAAGATTAGTTAGAATATTTTATTCGAAACTAAACAGGAGTACTATCGATAAATGAGTAAACATTTGTGTTTCAGGTTTTTTTCAGAGTTCGAAATGATGAAATGAAATGATGTTTATTTTTGGAAGTAGGTTCTTACAAACACTTTAACACGTAATTTTTTTAAACTAGATGGGGCCGGTGTTTCGTACCTGACTACTCTGAGAAGAAACAGCCGAAACAAACTCAGAGGTCATAGTCTCTTTTGAAGTCCAGACATAATCTTGTTCAATTCAGATGAGGACTATGCAGATTAGTGTCCGAGATGGTCTTTTGAAGAAAGAACCACACAGATTTGAGTGGACCTGTCTAGTTAGTGCAAGCATTTGTCATTTATCGTGTAGCTCGACTTATAACTCAAGGAGCTCAACGAAACGACGAACAATACCGAAGAAAGGACATTTGGGTAGTTCGCTTATAGTACTCAAACTGCCAGACAGTCGTGAGGAAAAAAATAAAATAAAATATGTGACCCACATGGTTCTCACATTCACAATAATTGAAAACGAATGTCAAAAAAAAAAACATTAAATGTCACAATAATAATAAAAAAGTAAAATACTTAACGTCAATTGCAGCCCTTCGCAACCTTCTTAAGGTTTGTGAGCGGTATGCTGAGAGACATGGTCTTGTGTACAATGCGACCAAGAGCGAGTGTATGTTTTTCGGACTGGGTGATAAAACCCCTCATGAACCTCCACTCATTTATTTGAACGGTTCTCCTCTCATGATAGTGAAAAAAAATTAAATATCTAGGGCATATTGTCACCGATGATCTGAGGGACCAACGAGGACATTGAACGTGAACGCAGAGCGCTGGCTGTCCGGGATAATATGTTGGTTTGCAGGTTTGCTCGTTGCTCAGCAAAGGTCAAGTTAGCATTATTCAAAACGTATTGTCAATCTTTCTACACGAGCAGCTTGTGGAATAATATTATACTTATCATTTAGATACCATCTTGGATTCATGCTTGCCTAGTACTTTTCGTGACGTGTACGACACTGCCCATAATTGATTGGTTTTCTAAATAAATGATAATAAAAAGACTGTTAAAATCATAACCCTTCCTTTTGGCTTCGCCGTAGTCGGGCAATAAATTAACATTTTATTTGATTTTTTTAACTTTTGCACCCGAATGTACTTGATGAAGTTTATTCATTTGTTTTTTTTTGACACCGGTCCGTACGGACGTAAACATTTTTTGTCTACGTCTGAATGGACCGCGGTCCATTCGGTTTGGTCCATTCAGGCTAAACACCCGGAAAATAATGGACACATATTTTTGACAAAGATAAAACGCATCAAAACTCGAGAGTGGGGGCTAATGACGTCACAACGCACTAAAAATTATAGCACGGCGTGACGTATTGAGAATTTTAAAAGCGTCGTATCTTCGTCAATTTTGGTTTACGTAACAAAAGAAAAAATACGTGTCCTTATTTTTTGTCTAACTGACGGACTAATTAGGTTTTTTCAGGACACAAACCTATTCTCTACGAGTACCAATGAGTACCCCCCCACCACGCGATTAATAAAAATATAAATATGCAAGGAAGGTAAGCTTTAAAAATGTTTGCGCGTGAGCATAATTTATATTTATGTGTTAAACAGCTGTGCGAAAGAGCAAGCAGTAATGCGTGGTGCGTACAAACGAGAGCGAGTCAAACGTATTGAAACGTATTTGGGCTTTGAAGTAAACAGCGCGATAAGAAACTAGTGTCGAGCTTATTAGTGCGATTGAGGTGGTAAACCTTTTGTAAGCAAATATTGCGATACTTAGGATCACAAAAAATATAAGTGATTGAAATGTAATAAAATAATTAAATAAAATTAAAAAATAACTCAGTAGAAATAGGAAGCACTTTACACAATTTTGTTTAAATCTGATTCTTAACGTACTAGCTACTTAACAATTAGCATTTTTCAATATATGGATTTTCCCATGCTTTACCCAAACGAACTCATAATATTTCTCCTTGGCCATAGTCTTGATAAATGATAAATCACGACGACCCGATTGGCGCAGCGGTAATGAGGCTGCCTTACGTTCTTAGGATCCTGGGTTCGAATCCCGGTAGGAGCAAATGTTTGTGTGATGAGCATGGACATTTGTTTCCTAGTCATGGATGTTTATATGTATAATAAGAATGTATATAGAAACAACCAATTTGTGTTTGTTTCTCGTACTGGGACTTAATTTATAAATTGAACGAATTGCCCTTTTTTGCAAAACAAATATTGTCTGAATATCTGCGGCATTGCCCCACAAGAGAATACCGTACGACATCTCGCTATGGAAATAACTAAAGTAAAATAAACGGGCTGTCTTTAAATCAGTTAAATCACGAATTCTTCTAACGGCGTATGCTGCAGAGCTAAATTTTTTCGACAATTTGTCTATATGCGGGCCCCACTGAAGCTTGGCATCTAAAGTTATGCCTCAGAAGACTGTGCTATCTTCCGGTTTCAACTTCAGTCTTCAACTTCTTCGGTTTCTTCATCCTTAATTAGTACAGTCGTTTCCACTTGTCTTACATGGGGTATCGTAAACTTAATACATTTAGTTATTTTTGCGTTTAGGAGTAGATTATTAACTTTAAACCAATTAACGACTTTTGCCAGGGCGCTATTAACATCATCCGTAACTAACTGCTGACGTTTGAGTTAATAAAAGAGAAGTGTCGTCTGCAAACAATACTATGTCATGATTATCCTTTATGAGGTAAGGCAAGTCATTTATATAAATAAGAAACAAAAATGGACCAAGAATTATTATTATCCCTACTTAAGAGCTTCTTATACTCCACGCTCAGGTCATCATTGACATATATACCTACGCTGAGATGTGTTCTGTAACCCAATGTGGGATGTGGATAGTTCCATAACAGCACGTGCAGCTGCGATAAAATCTTCTTTAACATACCGGGTCAGAAAACTCACCATGATCAGTTTTTCCTTGGAATTGAAAATAGGCACCCTTGAGATATAATTCACCTGTGATTTAGAGCAGCTTTATTTGACCTTCCGGCCGATCACTTCAATAATCGAAAAAAGATTTCCATCTTTTCTTGTAGGGTTGATTTCAACATTGTTAAATCGGGATCGCTGTTCGTATTTTGCGAGTTCGAACTTGAATCTCTCTAGATCAGTCTGCAAACAACTTAACTGTTTCCTGAAGCTTGTTAAGTTTCGATGCTTTTGCTTCAACTCCCGCTAGTCTAGTGTCAAATTCATCGAGCCTACTGCTAGTGCCTTCACAAGGAGGCTGGTTCAGGAGCAACCAGAGCTGGTGATGACGTTCGACAGGTGGGGCACTTCCATTGCGCCATTCTCCTGACACCGAGCTTTCTCCATCCGGCTTCAGATATAATAACACATTTTGGATGTGTCCAGATGTTTCTTGCAGCTCCCACATTGGACTCCATCATTGAACTGCACGTTGCAGGATGCGCACGTTTTCATTATTGAAACTCAAGATAAATAAAATTATATTCCAAAACAAAACTAGCAAAGTTTGAACTTGGTGTAAAAGTTATCTATTATTTCCAGCGACGCGTACTGTATTCATGAATGCCCACAGCCAAGTGAATTATACTATATAATGATGATTGGAAATACCTACAGTTGTTAAGACACAGATAATTAGTATTATGTACCTGCTTACGTATGCAATAAATGATGCAACTGACATGTAGGTACCGCAATAATAATTTTATACTCGTAGCTCAGGCACATAATATAGTTTATAACTAAATTGATCCCTAGAATGCCTTCGTCAGTAGTTCAGTACCTTACTTAGATCCGTTGACTCCCTGTCGATAAAAGATTACTTTTTAATCGACTAGTACCTACTTATGAAGTCTGGTAATGATATACCAAACCTTTTTTTTTCTAACGATAACAAATATGAAACTACTCAAATAATAAAAACCAACTGAGTGGTTTTGTGATTGTTTCTTGCCAAATTTCATGATTCTAGGTCTACGGGTAGCACCCTATAAATTTTGATACCCTTGAGACTATCGAAATATAAGTTTTTTGCGGGATAAACGGCCGTATCTTTTTTACGATTTTTTCACAGTATCAAAGGACTGTTAGACTTGAGTACACTGTTTTAATTACAACACGATACCTCCACGGGTTCCCGAGATAATGGGTCTTGACAGACAGACGGACGACAAAATTATCCTATAGGGGTTCCGTTTTTTCGTTTTGAGGTACAGAACGCTAAAAAAGAAAAAGCTTAAAACTAATATTATTAATATTTCCTCAGGCAACAGTTCCGCAAGACTTTGAGCCAAGTGGACTGGATGGACGAGATTACCCGCCAGGCTGCGCTCGAGAAGGCAGACTCTATGGTCTCGCACATCGCCTACCCCGCTGAGTTGTTGGACAATGACAAACTTACAACGTTCTTCGAAGGGGTGAGTTTCTTACAACGGTTTCTGAAAGACTATAGACACAATAGTAAATTTTGAAACAGGCCAACTTTGTCGTTGCAACCGAGGCGCAATTGACACCCGAGCCGTGGGCGAATTTGCTATGGAACCGATGGACCAAGAGCCCGCGATCAGACGTTATTTTTTTTATAAAACCTGAAAGTTTCTCTGTGTATGTCCCTAATACAGGTATGAACGAACCCCGAGTATGAAGTTTGGATCACGGTTGCTTATAACTCTTGTAGTTTGCGATCGACAAGGGTTTTTAGATAACGTGTCAAATTACATGCTAATATTTCGTGAATATTCGCGAAACCGCGCGGCGTAGTCACGTGACCGACGCTATGTAGTGGATCTGTGAATGGTGATCAAAATTTTCATGAAAATTTATGGATTGTCCCCTACGATCATTTTCGTGTAGCTGCAGCGAATAAGAACGTAGACTAAGTAGACTTTTAATGTGTCTGACAAGATGTAACAACCATCGAAACAGTCCGATAACTGAGAAAACATCTTTTGATCTTTCCTCAAGTCATCATCATCTGCCTAGCCTTTTCCCAAGTAAGGTGGGTGGACCATGGAAGGCCACGCCCCTTTGAAGGCCAACTATTAAAATGAAACTCAAGCTCATAGCATTTAATGTTTCGCTTAAATGAAAGAGCATATTATGTAGTTTTAGGAAAAGCCGTTATATTAATTGTTACAACTCTATTTTTAAGTTGAACACCTGATTATAATATTAGCCTTGTTTGGAGCCCTGTTTCTTGCAAGGCTAATTAGAAGAGCTTTAGAAAACTTAAGTTTAATAAATATAGTGATTAAAGCTAGGTTAAAAAAAAAGTAATTCATATGGTTCACAATAAAACAAAGTATTACTTAATTATTTGTTCCCTTCATTTATCCAGTAATTAAGTAGTGTTACGAATAAATAGTGTTTATTCGTTAGCGTGGCCTTCCATGGTCCACCCACCTTATGTTGTGGTCGGCTTCCAGTCTAACCGGATGCAGCATACCAGTATTCTACATGGAGCGACTGCCTATCTGACCTCCACAACCCAGTTAGTACTGGGTAATACGATACCCCTTGGTAAGACTGGTTGATTGTTCCTCAAGTAACATAATAATATAAAATTTAGGTTTTATACCGTGTATAATATACAATCATCATACCTAACAGGTGGGGGGGGGGGGGGGGTGGGGTTACAACTGTACCAAGTGTTTGACAATGGACGAGGTGATTCCAAATAAAATAAGTATATAAAAACTGAGCTTTATAAGTAGGTACTTTAACGAAAGTGAGGATAAATTTTATACACCTTTGCTACCTGATAACTTTCAACGACTCACACAACTTTTACTCACTTACGGACGGTACTTTATACTTGATCGTTCATACCTTTATTAGGGGGTTCTCTATCGTGTTACCTAACTTTTTTATCCATAATCTAAAATGCCATTTTTTTTTTTTCCTAATCATCATTTGTCCGAATGATAACTTACCCGAACTTTATATCACATAATATCCATGCTATAACACTGAAATCCAATTACGATATGCCCTAAACCCGTTTTTAATAAATATAACAATCAATAGTACATAAATACAAAATACTAAAACGGTTTTCAATATTATTTATAAATCCTATATGGTGAATTCTCCAACCAGCCCGCGTAATTCAAATTTTCTTAAGTACGTTTTTTTGCAATTTGCAGGCCAATGCTAGGTTGTATGGTATGGGTGTTCCTGCACCTTTCCGCATTCATCTTAATGTTTTGATCCTAATAATATTTTTAAAACAAATTTGTATTACTAAACTTTTGATAGGAACTTCTCTCAACACAACACATTTTTATACAATATTGCTAAAATGACGTTTGTAAGAATTAAAAAGTAGAACCATCATATAGCATAAAGTTCACAGTTAGAACCTTCTTTTGGCATACATTTCATGATAGTCACTAAAGAGAAAATCAATCAATCAAAGCGTCAATATTTTTATTATAAAACAGTATTTTCTTGTAGGAAGCATGCAAACATGCAAACAAACCATGCATACAAATTCTTTCTTGTTTTCTGTCTACTAAATGTTACAAGTTGAACAACAGTGAGCTATGATATTATGAGACACCATAATTTCAAGTCAATGTGACTGTGTAAAACAGTACGAAATGTTTTATTTAATACCAATTCAATCCTAAATCTGTATCGATGGTAAAACAAAATTGTATACTTTTAGTTGGAAATGTCATCGGGGAAACTGATGGAGTCTGTCCTGAACCTCACGTTGTTCGGAACCGAGTACTCGTTCGGCAAACTTCGTGAGCCTGTGAACAAGACCGACTGGGTAAAATACGCCCACACCGCTTACGTCAACGCCTACTACTTGCCCACTGCGAACAGCATTGGTAAGTTAACTTTTATGATCACACCGTTTTTTCAAGTCCATAACCAACCAATGCGTCTTCACGAAACTATTTTAGGGAGCCGGGGGAATGGGAGTCAGTGGGCAATAGGGGTCAATTCAAAATGAATTGAACCTTTAGCTTTACGGAATACGGCTATGTTGCACGGGGTTTAGCTCTGCTCTCCCCTTCCGCACTGGCCAATACGCGGCTCGAGTGTCATGCTCGCATCACCGGGAGCGACACACGTGTCACAGATGAGGGACCATTTTAAAATTTCTGAAATTTCGATCGGAAACGTGAGTCTAACGTGAGTCGAATCTATATTTGTTAAATTTTCGTATAAAATAATCTCAAAGTACTGGAACTAAACTTATATTTATGAATGCAAGTTATTAGATTTTCAAATCTAGCAATCAAACCGTCATTGGGGTAATAAGAGTCAATAATAAACGATAGGAAAAAGAAAAGCATACAAGAGACAAAGTGATCAATCTGTGTGCACGATATGTCTTGAAAAGGGAAAACTCTGTGCTGGATGGGCCCATGAGGCATGTACAGGATTTGATCATCCAAATCACTATCGCTGTGATTTTTGCATTTAACTCGATTTATTTACTATTCTTTGTTATTGATTACATTGGTTTATCATTTCTAACTTTTAATTTTGTTAATTCTTATTTTTTTGTTAAAAGACATTTTGTTACTTTCTTCGTTTTTAATTTTGACTCGTACTCGTACGTCGTGGGTAATTGGAGACAAAACTACTTTTTTGTTTTTTAATTAAAATTACGTTTATGGCAATGATAGCCAAAAAGACATATAAATCGATTTCTGATTAGTTTTTACAGATAAGTCAATGTGAACAAATTATAAGACTGATCATTAGTGATTACAATAACGAGTTTTCCTTCAGTGACTCCCAATTCCCCCAACTGTCCTATCTAATTACAGTAGTACTACTGTTATACTCCAAAATTTTAACCGACTACGGCAAAGCCATTACTATTACCACTATTATTGAGCTATTACTACTACGTATAGTTAAGACAGCGCGAACTAAATCTGTGCGCAGTGCGGGGCGCGGGAGGGCGGCTATCCAGGTATATAGATGCTCTGTGGCGAACAAGCGACTGACTGAACTGCAGCCGGCTGACAGCAGTTGAACAACAACACTCACGACATATCGTACATAGATGTACCACCGTAAACCTGTAAATACCTTTAGACTATGTTCTATTTCGCGAGATTGTAAACTGTCGAAAGATTGCGAACCGTAATATACTGCTTACCATAGAAATATAAACAATTTACCGCATTATTTTTTGATAGATTATAATTTATCGAAGTGAAACTGTAAAATTGTAAAATGACATGCAATGGAACGCACCTCGCGCGCTAATTGGTTGAAAAGTCATGAGCCCCACGCCACCACCATGTTTGTTGTCGAATGTAAACAAACCTCAACAGTGTTTTGTTGATAGTAAATTGGTTTCGTGTTGAAAATAACTCAGTTTTAGAATTAGTTGTTTACCTAAGTGTTTTATTTGACCGACATCTGTGTTTCATTCCTAACTCTATGGACACATAACGGACCGACTAATCAGGTGATTTAACAGTTTCACTTCGTTATAATTATAATCTACTGAAAAATTATAACGGTTCACAATCTTTCAAAAGTTTACAATCTCGAGAGATAGATTAAAATCCAACGACATTTACAATTTAACAGTGACAGATATCAATGAATATATTGAATGGCGATATGTGGCAGAAGTTGTGCGTTATTATCCACCATCCTAAGCTGCTCATGTTTGTTCAGCTTTCCCCGCCGGTATCCTGCAAGGTGTGTTCTTCTCCGCCAAGCGTCCTGCCTACATGAACTACGGAGCCATCGGATTTGTCATTGCACACGAAATCACCCACGGATTCGATGACAAGGCAAGTATTAAACACTTTTTAGTACCTGCAATGTAAAAAATAAATAAATGAAAAACGTATTATTTTTTGTTCTAACATATAATTTCCTTTCATGTTGCCTTTTTCTCGGTTTCTTACAACTATAATGATTGTTTTCAGGGTAGTCAATACGACAAGAACGGAAACATAGTGGACTGGTGGCAGGAGACGACGAAGCAGAAGTACCTAGAGAGAGCCAAATGTATTATTGATCAGTATTCTAACTACACTGTGGATGAAGTTGGACTTAAGGTATTAGAAGTTTACAATTATGTAACCCTAACGCTGCCCAACACCTGCAATATTTTAGAGGTCTGAATTAATCAGTCCAAATTTGTTGCGGCACTTAGTCCCAACAAAATCACTAGAAAGTTATAAAGGGCAGGAGTTTCATTGGTTGTTTATGTAGGTAACTTTGGGCTTTAATGAGTGCTGATATAAGCTATTTCTTCCAGCTAAACGGAGTGAACGGCCAAGGTGAGAACATTGCGGACAACGGCGGCATCAAGGAAGCTTACTACGCGTACCAGGCTTGGACCCAACGACACGGCGACGAGGCCAGGCTGCCCGGCCTTGAGAAATACACACCTAAACAGGTACACTATCTATCTATCATGGAGTATAGGTTTCCGCACTTAGTCCTTGAAGTGGACCATTGTGCGTGAAGGTACACTATCTAACATCTTACCTCATCTCAACCACCCTAAAAACTACAATGATAAAAAACATTGTTAGTAGTAAAATCGATAGTTCAGTCCACTGGAGATCACAGACGTAGGGGAATTGGGAGTCACTTAGGTAAAATTCGTTATTGTAATCACTAATGATCAGGTCTTTTTTGGCTATCATTGCCATAAACGTAATTATAAAAAAAAAAAAACAAAAAAGTAGTTAAGTAGTAGTAGTAAAGTAGTTTTGACTCCAATTACCCACATATAAGAGAAATGAAAGTCAGTCCATGTCCAGTATGAGTCAAAATTAAAAAAACGAAGAAAGTAACAAAATCTCTTTTAACAAAAAAATAAAAATTAACTAAATGAAAAGTTAGAAATGATAAACCAATGGAATAAATAACAAAGAATAGTAAATAAATCGAGTTAAATGCAAAAATCACAGCGATAGTGACTTGGATCATCAAATCCCGTACATGCCTCATGGGCCCATCCAGCACAGAGTTTTCCCTCTTCGAGGCATATCGTACACACAGACTGATCACTTTGTCTTTTGTATGCTTTTCTTTTCCCTATCGTTTCTTAGCTTGACTCTCATTACATTAACATCATTATTAGGAATAATGCTTTTTTTTAAATAATTGTAATGAGTTTTAACTGTCATGCATGAACAGCTTTTCCTAGCAATTTAAGGTTAAGTCATTAATGGTAATCTGTAAAAACAGCGCTGTGGCCCTGTGGGCTACATTATTATTTAGTTAAATAAGTTATCATGTTGTAATATCCCATGAAGTAGCTGTTTGTTGTTCCCATTTGATAAAATAAAATAAAAAAATACCCCAATGACGGTTAGTTGCTAGATTTGAATTATTACACAAAAAAAACATCTGAAAATCTAATAACTTGCATTAATAAATATAAGTTTATTTCCAGTACTACGCTTGGAGATTATTTTATACGATAATTTAACAAATATAGATAATTTATTTATTTATTTATTTAGGTTAGCCAACAATTGTTTACACAGAACATTTTCGAAATAATACTTGCTACTTTTATAAGTGCAACAATTACTTAAAGGCTAACACAACATGCACCAATTATGGTTATCTATAATACAATATTACAAAGCCAAAAATATACTAACAATTAGAAGCTATTAAAGTTTTGATAATTTGCAATAATGACAACAATACAATTAAAATCAAGTACATCACAATTAATTAAGAAAAGGATTTATAACATAAACATTAATAAATTCAAAGACATAAAATTAACAGATAAAATCAAGGAATAAATTTAAAAAAAAAGTAAAATTAAAAACCAAAATAAAATTAAAATAATATCAAAAATCACATCAATTATTTCAAATACAAATAAAATTCATCACAAATAAAATTGATCACAAAATTATACATACCCAATCTCAAAAAATATACATTTGTGGTAAAACTATTGGTTGTCAGAATAGTGCTCGATAAGTGCTTTGTAAAATTGACCCATGCTGTCATGGTGTATATCAGTAAGATCACTGCAACTGTTTAGGACTTTACACAAGCGTGAAATCGGCGAGTTGGCACCCAGAACAGTTCTGCGCAAGGAGGGTACAGTGGTGTAATAGGATTACGCGGATATCGGGCTGGGGCACGGAATTTTAGGAGACTTCAGTATGTTTGGGCAGTCGATTTGGTTTCTAAGCAACTTATAGAGAAACAGAGCATCATTAATTTCACTCCGGGTTGATAACGAGCGCATTTTAAAATAATTGAGACGGGTATTATAGGAGAGCAGTTGTTTACCTTTTCCTATAGAAAATGCAAGGTGCCACAAAAACCGTTTTTGAACTCTTTCCAAAACTTAATATAACATAATCACGTTTTCGGAAATTTTCGAACGGTCCCTCACCTGTGAGACGTGTGTCGCTCCCGGTGATGTGAGCATGACACTCGGGCCGCGTGTTGGCCAGTGCGGAAGGGGTGCAGAGCTAAACCCCGTGCGACATAGCCGTATTCTGTAAAGCTTAAGGTTCAATTCATTTTGAATTGACCCCCATTGCCCACTGACTCCCATTCCCCCCGGCTCCCTAACAACTGCAAACTAAAATCAATCTTCAAACAGTTTTTGCCTTTTTGTTAGTTAAACACTAAGGTTGGTGGACCATGGCAGGCCACGCTCCTATGAAAGCCAACTATTAATAAGTCATAGTTATTGACATGTAAGTACATATTCGTTCTACTACACACTAAAATCCATCAAACTCGAGGCCACAGATGCGGCGGCGAGTCGCTCGCGCCGCTATTTTGGCAGTGAGATCCCACGCTTCGTAGACTTCGGTCGTTTACGTTACAATTGTTATTCGCGCACACAGCAGAACATTGAGCTATTACTACTACGTCTAGAGGGCACAGCGCGAACCAAAACTGTGCTCCGTTCAACTGCGGTCGGCCAGCCGCAGTCCACTCAGTCGCTTGATCGCTCTTGAGCGCTTTTAAGTCTTGTTAGTTTTAAAGCAATAAAACGTGAAAACTCAACAAATATCGTGTGTGTTACGATATTGCACTAATAATTCAAGTAATACGGCAAAGTACAACGTAATAACTTTCCATCGGTAAGGAACTAGATAATCATTTTTAAAACTTAATTCGAGCAAAATATTTAGCGGACGCCATTTTGCGTCATTTGTCATAGACTAAAAATTTAAGAAGTGATATTGGGTGTGTAACAAGACGTGTAGATAGTATTAGCTGACGTATATTTTTATAGTGGAAAATAATAATCTTACACATTTAGAAAAGAATAGACTGTGGTTATTAATAGTCCGTGCACGGAATTTAAGCACTCATTTTGAACATTTTTGATCACTACTTGTGAGAAAGGCAAGAAGAATTTGAACCTTCTTTATTGTTATTATAAGAGTCAGGTTCTTATTCTTGTCGACTGCGGAAACAATTTTTTTAAATAATGTATATATTAATGGCAATCACCCATTTTCAGAACCCCTTTTTCGCGAAAGTAACGAGCGAGTGATGTTTGGGGTTCGCTGAACAAAGAACTACAAAATATTCTGAACATTAAAAAAATATGAATAGCATCATTATATGGTCTACTCGTAAAGTAGCAGAAAACATTATTGATTTCAATACGAAATATAGCAGAATTTTTTTTTGAAAATACGTAATTTATGGAAAACGTCGGGACAAATAAGATATTTTTTCTATACCTTAGAAACACTTTAAAGAAAAATTTTAAATTACTCATTTTAACTTATAAATAAACAATAACTTCATTTCGTAAATTAAAGGCAAAGTGAACTATATTATCGACCGCGCAAACCCGATCCCGTCAGTAACGACCGGGCTCTCCCAGCGTGAGCACGTATCACTTTGCTTCGCAAGCGCTCGCGAGTTTATACGAAAATATATTTCCGAGATATACGCAGACTACCACATTTTAATCCAGTAAGATAGGAGTATTTTTTGACGTTGGTTGTTTATTATGATTGTTCAGATTTATTTCGTCTTCAATATTAATATTACATAATGCATAACTACATAATGTTGTAACTTTGTAAACTAGTATTGATCTAAGAGTAATCTGCGGAACTACTGATCCGATTCCAAAAATTCTTTCACTGAAGTAGATAAGTACAAAAATTCGATTTTGAAATAATGATAATTTTAATTTTTATCATCATCATACATCATCTTAACGCGGCTTACTAGGTCCGGAGTGCGATTTAGTAGAAATCGTCACGTAAGAAAATGCCGTATGCTGTGTGTGTGTAGTAGGAGGTACTTACTACACAAGAAGGGTATGGCGGGGTCGAGTGAGCGAGCGATATTTTTTTTCATAGGTGTCGCTTTCATGGTTTTTGAGGTTAGTGATAATGAAAATGAGGTCAAAATGAAAATTCAAGATGGCGCCGAAGAAAATTTTCGGTTTTTTCTTCATGGATGTCGTTTTTGTGATTTTTGAGGTCGCTGATAATGAAAATGAGGTCAAAATGAAAATCCAAGATGGCTCCGACGAAAATTTCCGGTATTTTCCTCATGGGTGTCGTTTTCATGGTTTTTGGGGTTAGTGATAATGCAAATGAGGTCAAAATGAAAATCCAAGATGCCGCCAAAGAAAATTTTCGGGTTTTTCTTCATGGATGTCGCTTTCGTGATTTTTGGGGTCGCTGGTAATGAAAATGAGGTCAAAATGAAAATCCAAGATGGCGCCGACGAAAGTTTTCGGTATTTATCTTATGGGTGTCGTTTTTATGGTTCTTGGGGACGCTGATAATGAAAATGAGGTCAAAATGAAAATCCAAGATGGCACCGATAATTATAATTTAATTATATTATTAATAATAATAATATAAAAGTAAGGAACTACGTTCCTTACGAAGTTAGTAACCAAAGATATGCATTGGGCTGTTTTTTACAAATTCTGCGCTTTCCAAACCGTATTCCATTTGACGGCTGAGCATAACGTTTTCTGGCGATCGGTGATTAACATTTAAGCTTTTTCCGCCGGAGTAGGTCGGTACATAAAATTTTCTAAGCTAAATAATACGGATATTTTTTGCCTACATTATATTTTTAAACGTGCATCACCAACTGCTATCAACGTGCCTCATAACACGTTTTGCAGCAGTTGAATTCTTAAAAAACCTTCGACTATGACGCCTTGCTCCATACTTGTTGAGAACAACTAGCACATAATTATCTGTACAAATTTCTTTTTCTTTGTTCGTAAGACAGAACCTGTTGCATTTGTTTTGTGACTACCTTCTAATAACCAAAGTGAATGTCAAATGTTTTTATCACGTCAAACCGACAATGCAAAAAAGTTACAACCAACAGCAGTCAGTTATGACAGTGTGGATGGGAATACCGTTTTGCATACTGTATTCAGCGGTTTATTTCCACCATTTTGCTATATCGCCGTGACATTTCGTGGAAATGCTTTGTTTAATTATTGGTAAATCTATGGAAGCCAACAATTCGTTTAAAATACGGGCAACATGATACTAGAAGAAAGCACAAAAAAATAGGTGGCTCGTTTAGATGTCAATGTATAAGATTTTCTAATTAACTTCCAACCCGCATTCAAAATGTCAGCCCCAATAAATTCAAATCGTTTATAAAACTTAAACTGTACCAAAAACTTTTTACTAATACTGCTAAAGACTATATTGAGAACTAGCACTTCGCCCACGACTTCGTCCGCAAAAATTGTTATGGCTCGGCTAATTTGCATGATATAAATATAATTTATAGCCTTTGTTACTTCCTGATAATTTAGCTTTTTATTGGTGAAAGAATTTTTGAAATCGGTACAGGAGTTTTTGAGTTTATTTGTTACAAACTGCTAGCTGCAACTAAAAATGCATGTCATTGCGTAAAACATATTATATTCATCAATGTATTGTATACTGGAAGCAAACATATCAGAATAGTTACTAAAAAAAGGAAAACAAACAAAATGAATTGGAGTAATTCCATCCCTAGCCGTCAACATTCAAACACACTAGCAACAACCAAGAACGACCAAAAACTACACAGGAAGATACAACATAGCAACCAAAAATGGACCCTCATCATCTCTATCTCCCAGTACGGCCGGTCACCGCGGGAGAGTTCGACCACAACCCTCCAAAGAAAGACAAACTTAAGAATAAAGCGATATATATTTCTGCTCTTACAATGTTAGAACATTATCTTCAACAGAAAAACTTATTGAATTAAAAACAACACTACAAAAAATCAAATGTGACGTGCTCGGACTATGCAAAAATCGTCGGTAAGGAAAAGAAATAATAGAAGACGAGGATTATATTATGTTTTATATAGGACAAACAAAAGGTCTAGGTACATGGTGTGGGATTTCTGGTCAAAAAAGAACACAAAGAAAATATTCTAAACTTTACAGGCATCTCAGAAAGAGTTTGCTTATTGGAAATATAGTTTGAAAAGAAAGCCTTTGCAATCTACAATGAATCTTTACATTGAATAATTTGACATGAATACTTATTTCAGTATTTTATTATTTTTTACTTATTTTATTTTATGTTACATTTACCTACATTTACCCATTACACTCACGGGTGTCGTATAAGGCGACTAATGTCTGAGGCGGAGCACCTTTCGCCTCCATAGACCAGAGAATGGGCAGCAGCGTTTTCTGTTCGTCTTTCATCACTGCGATCTCCAATCCGCCTGCCATGCGTGGAGATTACGGCAAATTCCTCCCATCATGGGAGAGGCTTATGTCCAGCAGTGGACGTTATGGGCTGTTGTAGTAGTAGTAGTTACCTACTGACTTGACAGGAATATTTACGTACCTTACTTTGTTATTATTATTGACATATGATTTTTGTGATTTTTATTGACATTGATTTTGTGAATTATTATTAATTTTATTTGATTATTGTGAATGTGGGGACCATGTGGGTTTCATTTTTATGTATTTTTTGTTTGTTTTCTTTTTTTTCCCACAACTGTCTGGCAGTTTAAGTACTATAAGCGACCTACCCAAATGTCCTTTCTTTGGTATTGTTCGTCGTTTCGTTGAGCTCCTTGAGTTATAAGTCGAGCTACACGATAACTGACAAATGCTTGCACTGACAGGACAGGTCCACTCAAATCTGTGTGGTCCTTTCTTCAAAAGACCATCTCAGACACTAATCTGCATAGTCCTCATGTGAATTGAGCAAAATTATGTCTGGACTTCAAAAGAGACTATGACCTCTGAGTTTGTTTCGGCTGTTTCTTCTCAGAGTAGTCAGGTACGAAACACCGGCCCCATCTAGTTTTAAAAATAAATGACGTGTAAAAGTGTTTGTAAAAACCTACTTGCAAAATAAACATCATTTATCATTTATCATTAATCATACAATCATATTTTTCAACCGAGAGCTCTACTCAAGCAGAAATGGACAATTTCTACAAAGACCTAACGACAGCTCACCAAATGATATCCTCCAAATATATAATTTCAATGGGCGACTTCAACGCTCAGATTGAAAAACCAAACACTTATGAAAACAAGGTTGCAGGAAAATTTGGCTGCGGAAAAAGAAGCAAACACGGAGATAGTCTGATCCAATATGCTCACGAACACAACTTCAAAATAGTAAATACGACATTTCAATTAAAAACCAAAAATAGATGGACTTGGATCTCTCCAGATAAGAACACTAGGAACGAAATAGACTATATTATGACAACAACTCCACACTTATTTTCCAATTATGAAGTGTTAACTTCCGTTAACTTTGGATCAGATCACAGACCAATCAGAGCAACTCTAAACATAATAACAAAAAGAAGCCGAAGACACTTCAATACGCCACAAGCCGCTTTGAAAACATTGGAAGAGAAAGATACCTCACACATCTAAATGGCCATCTGCAAAGTCTGCCAAATAGCACACGAATAATTCACAATCAACCAGTAATGCCAAATGATCGAAAAATCTATAAAAGACAGTTTAAAAAAAATAAAGGGAAAACCAAGACAAAATATTTTGAGCGAAGAGGCTAAGGAACTTATTAAGAAGGAGTTCATTACAACATAAAACTAAACTGTGTAAAAAAGACAAATAGGCATTAGGCAGTGAAGGACAAATGAAATTATAAAACAATGCTATAAGACGTACAGAACAAATACAATACACAGACATCTGGAAACCACAAAAAGTGCCAAGAAAGCATTTTAGATAGCTCTAAAACTTGGATCCCATTCTTACAATCCGGTCCAAAGAAGAGTAAATCCCGCGTGAAAATTATCAACATAGCAACTGACTTCTACGCTAAGCTATATGACCAACCAAATTCAATACAGACACACAACCAAGCTCACACTACACAATCCAACGTTGAAAGGTTTGACGAATCCAAGATCCTCGAAAACATGATAAAACTAAAGTTATAAAAATGCCCAGGACCTGATGTTATCAGAAACGAACATATCAAATATGCTAAGGAATTTTTGGTTGCCCCACTGACATGTCTATTTAATCAAATACTTATCGAAGAGAAAGTGCCAGAAGGCTGGACTAAATCAGAAATTGTCCTACTCTACAAGAAAGGCGATCCAGCAGACATTGGTAACTACCGACCAATAAGCCTTGTCATGTCTGTACAAGTTGTTCGCATCATGCCTACTAAAAAGAATGTCCGTGAACATCGATAGCCACCAACCCTACGAACAAGCCAGTTTTAGATCAGGCTTAAGCACAATTGACCACATCCACGTAGTTGAACAGGCAATAGAAAAATATGTTGAGTTTCGCAGACCGCTATATTTGGCATTCATAGACTATAAAAAAACATTTGATTCCATTTCTCACAATAGCATCTGGGAGGCGCTTACCAATCAAAATATAGATGCCAAATATATAAACATTCTGAAAGACATTTACATTTACACATTTTTTGATTATTTTATCTTAATTATTGCGATTAGCTGTAATTGAATACTTTTTGTGATTGTGCATGGAATTAATAAAGCTATTTCGATTTTGATACTGAGGTCTATAAGTCCCTGTTAGGTGTAAAAATCAAGTTCAACACGATAACAAAAAATATGGGCAAATTTAGATTTTCGCGAAAACTTGTTAACCTGTTAACTTGTTAAAAACCTACCAAAATTTACCTTAATTTTCAACTTTTCTAACCTTGCTTTTAAGCAAAATTGACAATTCTAGGTCAACAAGTACCCCATAGGTTTTGGGTAGTTAGCAGTTTCCGTTGACCTAGAATCACGAAATTTGGCGAGAAGCAATGTCTTACAGTACATGTAAAGGGAAAAATCTGAAAACCGTAAATATTTAGTTTAGTAATACCAAAAAAAAGCGATTTTACTATTACAAACTTATTATTTGTGGTTGGTGCAATAGCCGTTTCTGGGGATTGAACAGCAAAATTAAGTTTGTCCTTTAAAAAGTTTCTACGGAAACCTCGGTGTGCGAGTCCAACTAGCACTTTTTTTTATAGTTTTGTAAAATGTTTATATGTACTTATCTAAATTATTCTAATACAAAATTAAACCATTTTTATTTTGATTGTGATAAATATACTGTACAAACATATTCCAGACTTTTATTTCTAAGCCGTACTGACTTTATAATTATGTATCTTAAAATAATATCGTCTACACCTAAAGGACCAAAATTATTTAAGCGATCACTACGCTCGATCTTCACCCGTGTGTGCGTGTATCTGCATGAACAATGCACACAAACATAGGATCGCAACGAATTTGCCTAAACTCTAGCAAGTGAATTTTCTGCACGGACTCTTAATTGAAGGAAGGTAAAATCATGAAACATGAAATTCATGAAAATCAATGAGAGGTTTTCTTTTTGAGGGATTTAAAAAAAAATAGTTTCCAAGAACTCTTTATATGGCGTTGAACTGACTACATTGGTTGGTGCCAAAGCAAAACGCTTGGAAAAAAAAACATTGCGTCACGTCACATACGTTGACTGACACTTTCGTTTGCCTAAGCTTCCGAATATAACCTAGTTCTCGCGCTTTGATAAAATCAGTTTTTTAACGTTCCGTTCCTTGCATTAACGTACCAAGTTCAGCGCCATCTATCCAGCGACTAGGGAAGTGCTTTTTTTTATTAGCTACGTACCTAAGTAATTGTTTTTTTAGATTGATTGGTTTTAATTGATTAATTGTTTGTACGAGTAAAGGCTACTGGCCTGAAATAAAATTATTGTTTATAAAGTCAGTTTATACCTAACATAAATATTACAATTAAAATTGTAAGTCAAACAATGTGCACGTATGAAATAGGCAGAATATAAACAAAGTGTCGCCTCTATAACGGTGACATCGCATTTAATGACTCATTAGCCGCCCCCCGCGCGCCCCGCACTGCCGCGCTTGTTGCACAGATTTTGTTCGCGCTGTCTTCTCTATACGTAGTAGTAATAGCTCAATGCAGCAGAACGTAAATTTTAGTTGTATAACCTATTATTTACTCATATTTTTTTAATGTGAGTTGTCGTATATAATGATTTTTTTATGGTAGGTACTAAAGAAAAATAAAATTTTGCCTCGATTTAAGTTAAAGTCTTGAAAAATATTATTAGTGCTGTAGTTCCTTAAAAGGCCAATCAAAAATTTGACGGCCTTGCTAGGGTACGGGCCTTACAAGGAACATAGACAAATCATGAACATAATGAACACTTAGTTTTTAGTTATAAATGCGTACCGTTAAAGTTAAAACATTGTTTTACATTTATAATATTTCTAATTATAAGGGTTATTCAACTTCTTCTTCTTCTTAGAAATATTTTGGCTTTACAAAGAACGGGCCCTGGCCCGGCAGAAGGCCAATTTAAGTAGTGTGTGTATGTGTGTGTGTGTGTTTGTAGTAGTGTTTTAGTAGTTTATGTATGTACACCGATTACGCTGAGATTTATGATCTGATTTACGTGATTCTACTATAGTCTGATGCGGAATAGTTGCCATCTGGTCCCATAAAAATTTAACATGGTTTGACCCAGTAGTTTTCATTTTATTAACATTTTTTTACTTTAGTCGTGTAGTCCAATTTTATGTATGTTCACCGATTTCTCCCGCATTTGTGGAGCGATTCTCAAATTCATTTATTTGAAAAAAAAAAAAAAGTCGAATTGAGAACCTCTTCCTTTTTGAAGTCGGTTAAAAACGCATTGGCAAGTTATTTGATATCAATATATTCTACTCATTACTCAGTACTCATTACTACTATTTTTAAATAATTCTTAGCTATACGATGGTGTTCAAGTAATGTTCGTTAGTTTTTTATAGATGATAAAAAAATATATTCAGCATTTAATGTTTCGCTTAAATGAAAGAGCATATTATGTAGTTTTAGGAAAAGACAATATATTAATTGTTACAACTCTATTTAATATTGACCTTGTTTGGAGCCCTGTTTCTTGGAAGGCCATTTGAAAGAGCTTAACAAAACTTAAGTTTAATAAATAGTAATTAATGCTAGGATAAAAAAGTGATTTAGATGGTACACAATAAAACAAAGTATTACAATCATTTTTTTCCTTCATTTATCCAGTAAAGAAACGAATAAATAGTGTTTATTCGTTAGTGTGGCCTTCCATAGTCTACGCACCTCATATTACCTGAAAGCCAGTTAACGATATCGCAACGCAAAAGCGGTAAGATAAGTGCACCTATTGGTTGTTTGCAGCTGTTCTGGCTGAGTCACGCCAACACCTGGTGCGAGGTACACCGGAACGAGGCCATCATGAACCTCATCACCAACGGCTACCACGCACCAGGCCGCTTCCGCGTCGTCGGCCCCTTGTCCAACATGGAAGAGTTTGCCGACGACTTCAAGTGCCCCGCCGGGTCGCCCATGAACCCACTCAACAAGTGCAAATTGTGGTAGTCCCACTGCCTGCCGCCGTTCGCCTCACGATCACCATACACTAGATGGAAAACACGCTACGCCTACCTGACGAGCTACCTGACCCACTCAACCACGACACAATGAACATTCGATCAGAAAATTGATAAATTTCTGTACTAAAGCCTAGAAAACATACAACCATGTGAATTAGACGTACTTTTCGGTCTCTATTTAACTAAATATTTTCGTTCTATAGTAACTAATTACGTATTAGCTTGACAGTGCTAGGTCGCTATATGGTCAACACCGACACCACGGTTTGTGCCAGCTTGTGGGTGAACAGAAGTTTAAATGTCACTTATTATTTCGATGTTGTTAAACTTGTAATAGTACATTTTGATACAAGCAATAACAAATGTCCACGTGTATCAAACGACGTTTTTCAATACCTACACTTTTTAAGAAATAAATTATAAGAACGAAAAATATTTTTGTCATGAATTGCTATGAAACTATGATTTTATTTTTATTTTTTCCGGGTATTACTTTCGCCAGGGGAAGGAGAAGCAAAGGTATGCAGCCGCTAAACAGCCTCATATAAAAATAGTTTTTTTTTTTAATATTTTTGAATTTAGAACACATATAAATGTTAATTTGTGTATAAAAGTAACTATTAGTTTTAATAATCATTTTTATTTATGATATTCTATTAGAAACACAATTTGAATATTCAAAAAATATTTATTTATAAAAACGCACACGTGTGAAATACATTGCATGTTGAACTTAATCGTAGTGCGTTATGGACCAGTTTTCGAAGAAGTGTATTGAAAATAGATTATCTGTTCGGTACTTTTGTATATGTACGCACAAATACTACGTATTTTCTTTTTCATTCTTTTAAATTGATTTATACCTAATCAACTAGCATATTCCAACGGGACATGCCTTAGGGCTTGTCCAGAAAGGGCGAATCACGCGCGAGTCGAGGGTCTGGCGTTATGCACGCGATTAACGCGCGTATTTTGGATTCGCGCGATGTATTCGTGCCTAGTATCTCAATAGCGCGCGAATGAATTCGCGCGAAACGTTTCGCGACGAATTCGCTTCTTCTGGACAAGGTCTAAAACGGAACGCTTTTTAAAAGCGCGCAACACTGAACGCAGAGGTGTTGCCTCACTTCTCGAGCTCGCTCCGGTAGCTTGAGCCTATAAAACCAAAAAACACAATTTTCAAGTGTTCAGCAAAATAGACCACGTACATCGACTCCAGCCTATGCGATTGCTACATTCATCATCGAAGGACAGGGGCCCCTGAAGAAGCTTGTTTCATCATACCAGGTCAGTCCCAAAATTACGGTCTATGCTAGCCAATTTCTCCATTTATGCGACATTAACATAATTGTGTTCTTATAGTAACATAGAATCTGTATTTGTTCTTGGTGATTTCAATGCTCACCCCGACGCGTCCTTTTGTGACGAGTTACTTGATTTTTGTGACGATAATAAATGGATATGTGCAGACTTAGCTACGTTAGGCAGTTCGTCAAGTACTCATACATTCTATATTGAAGCTCATCGATGTAAGCGCTGGTTAGATCACTGCTTAGTCACGGAATCAGCCTGGCATACAATAACATGTATTAATGTTGACTATGGAGTGTATTGGTCAGACCATTTGCCTTTAATTGTTAAATGTAATCTTGACATGATTAAGAATAAGTGTATTTCTGGTGATTGGATTTCTAATGACATTATGTGGGGAGAGAGAGAAACTGACGAAATAGAAAATTATTCTGACATTTGTAATGACAAACTAAAAGACCTTGACTTTCCCAGTGAATTCTGTGTGTGTGCAGACAGCATGTGTAATAATTCTAAACATAGATATATTATTGATAATTTATATAATGACATTGTTACGATTTTATGTAAAGCTTCTGTGCAAAGTAAGAAAGTGAGGAAGCATAAGAGGGGTAAAACTGTAGTGGGATGGAACAAAAACGTGAGAGAGGCACATGGTCAGGCTAGGCAGGCTTATCAAAGGTATATAGCACATGGGAAACCTGAAAGTGGGCCTATTCATGACAATATGTATCTTACCCGTAAAACTTTTAAATCTAGACTGAAGTTTTGTCAGAATCACCAAGATCAGCTTAAAATGGATATACTGGCCTCCCATGTCACAGATAAAAACTTTCGTGCTTTCTGGAAGGGTACCAAGAGGATGAACGGTAGGGTTAGTCAGCCAGTTAGTGTGGGCGGGTGTAGTGAGCCTAAAGATATAGCTAACCTATTTAAAAATCATTTTAGGGTTGTGTCACCGCTGGCCGCTAGTGTTGCAGTGGCGGATGTTGAGTCCGTGACTGTCTGTGAGAACCCGATTGGCTTTACTTGCAATGATGTGAAAAATATTATCATGAACATGAAACGAGGTAAGTCTCCGGGCAGTGACGGGCTGAGCATTGAACACTTGCAGCACGCGGGTAAGCATTTATTTAGAGTACTAGCTATTTTGTTTACCTTTTGCATTCGTCACTCGTACTTACCACCTAAGTTGACGGAAACTATTGTGGTGCCGATAGCAAAAAATGTCACTGGTGATGTATCTGATAAGAATAATTATAGGCCTATCTCCCTGGCTACTGTGTTGGCAAAGGTCTTCGACGGTCTCTTGGATGCACAGCTCAACAAATATTTACCCTTCACGATGCACAATTTGGTTTTCGTGAGAATTTGTCAACAGAAAGTGCTATTTTGACACTAAAGCACACAGTCGCTTACTATGTTAACAGGAAAACACCAATATACGCTTGCTTTCTAGACTTATCGAAGGCCTTCGACCTAGTGGATTATAGTAAGCTCTGGACGAAGCTTGGGGAGGTCGGGGCTCCAGCCGAACTCATTAAGATATTTTCCTTCTGGTACAACCATCAGAAAAACGTTGTCAAGTGGGGAAACGTATTTTCAGATGAGTATACACTTGAGTGTGGAGTTAGACAAGGGGGGCTGACCTCCCCAAGACTTTTCAATCTATATGTCAACCAGCTGATTGGTGAGCTCAGCAACAGCCATGTCGGGTGTCACATAGACAACGTTTGTGTCAATAACATCAGTTATGCGGACGACATGGTGTTGCTGAGTCCATCTGTGGGTGGTTTGAGGAAACTGTTGAATATCTGTGAGTCATACGCTGAGACTCACGGCTTAAGGTACAACGATAAAAAGAGTGAGTATATGATTATCAGAGGTAAAAATAAACAACCTGAGCATATACCACCCGTATACCTAAACGGGGTATCTTTGACTCGTGTGACTGAGTTTAGATATCTAGGGCACATTGTAACTGAAACACTTAATGATGACAGAGATATTGAGAGGGAGAGGAGAGCATTGTCGGTGCGCGCTAACATGCTGGTGCACAGGTTCGCAAAGTGTACAGCACAGGTTAAGGTAACTTTGTTCAGAGCTTACTGTCAAAGCTTTTACACCAGCGCCCTATGGACCAACTATACGCAGCGGGCCTACAATGCTCTTAGAGTGCAGTACAACAATGCCTTTAGGATTCTGGTGCGGCTGCCTCGGTTTTGTAGCGCCTCGGGCATGTTTGCCGACGCGAGGGTGGATGACTTTTACGCTATAATGCGCAAAAAGTCAGCCTCACTAATTCGCCGAATTCGAGGAAGTGGCAACGGAATCCTAAGGATGATTGCAGAGAGACCTGAATCTGCAGTTGTAGAAAGGCTTATCAGGCTGCATGTTGTCTAAGCAATTTTTCTGACTAACATAGTTTTAAGATAATGTTACTAACAAATTATGGACATTTTATTAGTCTGAATTAAATGTATTTTATTTTTTATTTTATTTAAAAGGTGTAAAAAGACTCTTAACAAACCCGAAAGCCACTTGTTCTCCCCGTCATTGCGATATTTTTTTTGTTCTAGACTATGAACCTGGGAACCTTCTAGTTACGGAGATATTGGGGGTCAAGGTTCCAATTTTTTCACAAGTTTTATTTTTTATTTTTAAATAACTACATGTTTTTAATAAAGAACTTTACTTTAAACACCTCCACGACCCCCGTACTATTCAATCCATCTACCAGCACAATGTTTTGAGTGCGTTACATTGAGTTTTACCGTAGAACGTGATTTTCCAACCAAAAAAAAAAGTTATTTCCCAGAAATAAGTTATGCGTAGGGGTAACCCTACGCATAACTTATTGCTGGGAAAGTTCAGTTTCATCAGTTTAGTATGATGTTCAGAATGCTTGGTTAACGGCTTTGTGAAGAGTCTGTTTACACCCTGTAGATTATCTCCTCAATCTCGTGCTACGTCACGATTCACTTACACTTCGGTGAGACTTTAGACTGAGCACAGAAAATTATAATTATATTTGACGAATACGCAATACGCGGTCTGAACTCGTCCTCGTAAACGCTTCGATTTGATTTCGATGCGGGTCGGACTAGTAGCAGTAGTCCGGTTAACCAAACTAGTGCAACTTTTCAGTAGCAGTAGTCCGGTTGACCGAACTAGTGCAACTTTTCAGTAGTAGTAGTCCGGTTGACCGAACTAGTGCAACTTTTCAGTAGCAGTAGTCCGGTTGACCAAACTAGTGCAACTTTTCAGTAGCAGTAGTCCAGTTGTTAGTCCGGTTGACCGAGCTAGTGCAACTTTTTAGTAGCAGTAGTCCGGTTGACCGAACTAGTGCAACTTTTCAGTAGCAGTAGTCCGGTTGACCAAACTAGTGTAACTTTTCAGTAGCAGTAGTCCAGTTGTTAGTCCGGTTGACCGAGCTAGTGCAACTTTTCAGTAGCAGTAGTCCGGTTGACCGAACTAGTGTAATTTTTCAGTAGCAGTAGTCCGGTTGACCGAACTAGTGCAACTTTTCAGTAGCAGTAGTTCGGTTGAAATAGAGCACCGAGCTACCGATAGTATTTAGTAGAAACAGGTCGGTTTGTAATATTAAGAATAACAATAAAGTCTCAGAGGACCCACTAGTAGGTCTTGGGAGACATCAGTATTCGGAGAGCCACCGGTGGGTCTGCTTGGTGGGTCCTTGAAGACGAAGTGCGAAATAAAACAATTACAAATAATCCCTTATGGGCGGCATGGGCACGTCGCGGGCCGTAGGCCGACGAAAGAGGCCGGCGAAGGCCCGGCATTTAAAGGACAGAAGTCAAAGAGTGTTATTTAATATTACGAACCTTTATCTTTGACGAAACTACTAGTCCGAGTGGGCATTTTATTCCTAATATTACAAGCCGATCAGTTGCTACTAAAGAGTATCGGTAGTTCGGTGCTATTATTTCAACCGAACTACTGCTACAGAACCGACGTAGCCCAAAGAATTGCCAAACTTAAGTGGCAGTGGGTACAGCACATTGCTCGCAGAACGGATGGCCGATGGGGCCGAAAAGTTCTGGAGTGGCAACCGCGAACCGGAAGACGATGTGTTGGAAGACCTCCCACTAGGTGGACCGATAACCTGGTGAAGGATGCGGGAATCCGTTGGATGCGGGTCGCACGGACCGGTAAATGTGGCGACCCAGGAGCCCTATGTCCAGCAGTGGATGGCTTTCGGCTGAAATGATGATGTGACTGCTACTGAAAAGTTGCACTAGTTCGGTCAACCGGACTACTGCTACTAGAGGGAGAACTCATGCTTCTATCTTTTTTTAGCATTACGATAGCGAGGGAGATAGACATACGACTTTCCGAATAGAAGCATTTGTAAATACGGGGGCAGGTCCCGTATGCTCTATAGGTTTTCTGACAAACATGGCTAGCCCACCGCCACTTCAGCTTACTCTGCAAGTTATATCAGTAACTCGTTTTAAGGCTTGTTTGAGAAAAGAATGAAAGTCGAAAATGTGCTCATTTCATTTATTTGCAGCACCATCATAAAACTATATTACATTAATATAATAATATAAGTAACAGTATAATCTATGAATATACAAATATGTTATTAAAAATAAAATTACTATTTAATATTATGTGCTTCAGTTGTGTTGTCTTTCAAAAATATCTATAGCTCACACGTACCTTTTGGGGCGTCGGAGAATTGAAACTGATGCGGCCATCTTGTTTTTCACAAATGTCAAAATTACAAAATGGCCTGGACAATTTCATTCGAGCCCCAAACGATGCATGGACTATTATACAAGACAAATTAATATACAGAGTAAGTTTGTACGAGAAAAGCGTCAGGGTAGCCCGCGAAATTCAAAATATCTTATGTTTTTTGCTATTTTCATTAAGTAACTGTCACAAACAAGTCATTCAATGTGATTAAAAGAACTTAAAAAGAATTTATTGATGATCTTAATGATTAAGCAAATTATAATTTAATCAATTTACAACACTGACTGTCAGTGTTGTAAATTGATTAAATTATAATTCGCTTTACAGAGTTATAATAAAAAAAAACTGCCAAAGAAAATTTGAATATTGCGGTCTACCCTGGCGCTTACCCTTAAACAGAAATCTTTATGGCAGTTGTTTACAAAACTCCTTGTTTACAAGTCATTCTGTAAATTTATACGTTGATGCGCCCGGCTTTGCTTTATGAGAGCTTGCCAGTATTTAGCCCTTCTGCAGTTCCACAATTACAATAAACCTCTGAGCAGCAACCTTATTCATCTGCCTAGCCTTTTCCCAACTATGTTGGGGTCGGCTTCCAGTCCAACCGGATGCAGCTGAATACTAGTACTTTACATGGAGCGACTGTCTATCCGACCTCCATAACCCAGTAACTGGATAGTAGGACACCCCTTGGTAAGACAGGTCGTCAGACTTGGGTTTCTGTCTACACGTAACGACTGTCAAAGACCTACAAATAACAGCCGGGACCAAAGGCTTCACGTGCTTTCCGAGGCATAGAGGAAACTCGGTATGTTATAATGGTCACTAATTCAAGAACTGACCTCGGCAAGCATAGCTTGACCTTGAAAATCGACCTGTGCGGCTGTTATCATATCCTACTTAATATAATAAATGCGAAAGTTTGTTAGTATGGATGGATGTTTGTTACTCTTTCAAGCAAAAACTACTAAACGGATTTGGATGAAATTTTGCACACACATAGTTTATAACCTGGATTAACACATAGGATACTTTTTATCCCGGTAGTAACATACATCACAAAAAACATCACGCGGGCGAAGCCGCTGACAGAAGCTGTAATAAAATACTGGCTCAATTCTTCACCAGGGTTAAATTCGTGTCTATATCTTACACCAGAAAAGATGCCACACAATGGCTACGCGGCCAGAGATTGAGTGCATAAATTATGCAAGATTTTCTTATTTGTATTGTATATTTTATTGGAAGCTTTGGTTTAGAATATACGTTATGTTCCAGCCTTATGCCAACTTACTTGTGCGAGGCCACTTTCACAAAGATTTGTGTACAATACAATAATTGCACGTGTTAAAATTTAGCTACCTACATAATCAACACTCGCTAACACATAATTATTATAATATAAGAACTGCCAAAACAAACTGGGATCCTTGTTTATTTTTTGTTTTAAAGGCTCCACCACAGACGCGCGTTACTATCGCTCGATGATATCGCATGCGTTCTTGCGATAATGCGTCCCTATTCCTTACACACAAGTGCGTTTTTATCGTCCGATATTCTACTCATATCGGAATATCGAAGGACGCAGAAACGCAAGCGTCCTACTTCTATTGCGTCGTTATTATCGCGGCAGTGTGTAACTTTGTAGCCGTCCCGATACATTATGTTCTAAAAACAGATATCGCAATAACGCATGCGATATTATCGCGCGATAATAACTCACCTGTGTGGTGGAGCCTTAATTTTACTGCACTATGCTGAGGTATTAGTTGAATGTATGTCTTAATTTGTTTTTTGTTTAAATTTGTTTAATTGTTCTGTCCTGTGCGAGTCAAATCAATACTTTTTCTTTCTTTCCTGATAGCCTGGGAGTCTCTTATTACCGTTTTCTAAATCACAAACGGGTATTTTCAATAACTTACTAACCGGTATCGGTAGGTTGCTATCTCAGTCTGTGTGACATTTCGCTTACGGGCCGATAGATACAAAACGTCACGAAAAGCTTTCTTTGATTTTTGTATGAATCAAGTGACAGCAGGTAGGTGACGCTATTAGGATATTACAAGCTACGAGTAACTTTGTTTATAGAAACACCGATAGCTACGAGAGTGCCTCATATTAACTGACAGTTATACGTAAGTAAGTTGCCTTAAGTGACACGTTAGGAGCAATTTGCCCATCAGTGGGACACAAGATAGGTTAACAATAAAAATACACCCACATGATTGTCTAAATACACTTTTGACTACGCTTAACAAAGCACCGACCATCAGAGGCTATAAAACGACCGCCCAGTTTAAACGTTACGTGAAAACGTCGATTTTCAAAAAACATTTTTTTTTAAGATTTTCAAACGCGTAAACATAGGGTTTAAACGGACCCTTCACGAAGCCGTCAACCAAGTGTTCGGTACATCAAACTAAGTAACCCTGCGCAAAAATTATTGTTGGGTAACGACTTTTTTTGAGGTGAAAAATTACGTTTTGCGGTAAAACTATGTTACGCACTCATGACATTGTGCTAGTGGATGGATCGAATACTAAACGGGTCATGAAGGTATATAAAGTAAAGGCAGTCTTCGTGAAGGGTCTATTTACACCCAGTATACTTCTTTCTACACAAATAAATAAAATTGAAGTGTCTGTTTGTAACATTTACTGAATGCATTTGAAAGCATATGTACGGTACATTTAACAAAAATACATTTATTTTAATTTTTGTCTGTGACTGTTTGTTCCGGCAAATCTCCGAAACGGCTGGACCGATTTGACGGGACTTTTACTAGCAGATAGCTGATGTTATATGAATTAACTTAGGATACTTTTATTTTAGAAAAAGAATTAGGGTTCCGCGCAAAATAAAAAGGAAAACCCATGAAATTGTTAACAAAATCCGATTCAAATAGGGAAGTCACGCGAACGAAGGTTGCGGGAACAGCTAGTTTATACCTAAAGTAGTGATGTAATTTCTCAGTTATTCCTTTACAAGTTCAATATCTCTCCAGAAATAATGTAAAATAGAGCTTTATACTTTTTCAGAAACCATCCTGAGAGGAGAGTACTATGCCATATCGAATGCCAAATAATCGAATATTCTAAATACTCGAACGTTCATCATATCGAATGGTTAATAAATCGAACATTCAATCATTCGTACACTCAATTCAATACATCGAGTGTTCAAACTATCGAATGATTGTTTGATCGAGCGATCAAGTATAGTGTATGAATATTGAATATTCGATTTATTAATCATTCGATAGTTTCGATTTATAGAGGTCGATCAATCGATATTCGATTATTTGGCATTCGATATGGCATAGTACACCCCTGAAAGAGATCATAGAACAAGGGACCGTTTTCCGTCCTCTCAGCCATTTTTATGGCTGTGTACACTACAAAGCAAAGCATTTACATTATGGTATTTATATCTATCCAATAGATAACGATATTTATATAGTTCATATTTTAAAAAAAATCTTTACAATTTATTATCTTAAAAAATAATAACTAAAAAAAGACTATATCAGCTATTAAATTTATAAAAATTCTTAGGACTGGAGTCTGTGTCAATACACTTTTTTTTTTTACATAAATAACTCTTTTGTGTATATTTTTGCTAAAACATTCTGTTACATACCGATAAATGTTGCCATTTAAAGGACTATAAAATAATCTCGTGTTTGAAACTCCTTGTTAGATGTTTGTGTGGCAACACTATCGAGTTGAGGAGGATTGTTTCGGCTGGCACGACTACGCCTGCACCTGTTAATAAAATAATGGTTAATAAAACCTCAAAATCTTGGAATGGGGCCGAAGAGTTCTGGAATGGCGACCGCGAACCGGAAGACGTTGCGTTGGAAGACCTCCCACTAGGTGGACCAATGACCTGGTGAAGGTTGCGGGAATCCGTTGGATGCGAGTCGCACGCGACCGGTCAATGTGGCGACACTCGGGGGAGGCCTATGTCCAGCAGTGGACGTCTTTCGGCTGAAATGATGATGATGATTTTCTTGGGGTAGGCTTTCGTTCTATCCGGATGCAGCTGAATACTAGTATTTTACATGGAGCGACTGCCTATCTGACCTCCATAACGCAGTTAGTACTGGGTAATACGATACCCCTTGAAAGACTGTGTCCGACTTTCGGGTCACCTGATTACCTGATCACTGATTACCTGTAACGACTGTCAAAGATCTATACTTAGTCCAAGATCCCAGGGCCGTCAGACCTTACTTATTTTCTCATGAATAAAATGTGTGCCATCAAGTAGTGTTAGTGTGTACTGTGAACTTAGGAATGCATACCTGCTAACTTGTGCCGACGGACAATTTTTAGATAATTATTAATTGTCAAAGTTGCGTAAAAATAATACAATTTTTTCTTAAAGCCCGAGTGCTGATTTTTATATAAAATATGTTACAGAGAATATTGTTGAAAACTAATAACCAACACTGCCTGACACCGCCCGTTGACGGAAATTTCTGCCAGACGCTTTAAAGCACGGAAAAAATAACGTGAAATATCATGTCAGAATCATTTTTTTTTTTATATTTTATACTCAGAGGGTTTTTTTAATAGTCATTAACTCATTAGTAAGCAGTCAGAACAATTGTAGAGTCGCAATTCATCATTTGTGTACGAGTTTAATAAACCTATGCGCTCATACAGCGACCTTTTAATAATGTCTGGGGAATGTTTGTCCCAACTATCTTGGTCTGGCTCAAAAAAAATTCTGAAATGATTTCCTGAGTATCAAATATAAAAATTAAGTCTCGGACTCTCGGTAAAATCCCTTTTTTTTTCGTGCTTCGAAGTGCTTGGCAGATTTTATTATTATTATTTTATTTTTATTTAGCTGCATCCGGTTAGACTGGAGGCCGACCCCAACATAGTTGGGAAAAGGATGATGATGATGGGAAGATGATGATGAAGTGCTTAGCAGAAATTTCTGCCGACCTGACCTGACCAGTAGGCTAATTCACGTAACTAAAGAAGTGCTGTTGCAGTTAAGTTTCGATCAAAACGCCGCTTTTCGTATTCTCTACCGCTGCCAGACACGCTCGCGTCAAGTTCGCGTCACGCGAGCGCAATAACTGCATTCTACTGTTGCGCGTCTTTGGTGCGTTCTTCGGAATGCAACATGATCGGTATTCTACTAAGTAAGAAAAAACACTAAAATCTGTGCTGGGGTATTATTTTAATAACGTCATATTCATTGAAATGTAATCGATTCTATTCGATTATTTAGTGAGTAATATTTTTTCTCTCATATATCCACACCATAAGTAAGTTTGGTAGAGTTTGGTTGTCGTACAGTTGACGTGCAGTTCACGCGCAGCTTACGCGCAGTTCAAAGATTACAAGAATACCGTTTATCACTCGAACTTGAACTTAACTACAACTGCACTACAACTTCATAGGCGCGTCATAAAATTACGTGAATTAGCCCCCTGACCTGCATCTGGCAGTGAATAATATATTTTCTATAAATAATATTTTTTATATTAATAATATTTTTTATATAAATAATATATTTATGTAAATAATCTTTTTTACCAACCTCTAACAACATATTAAAAAATCAGCACTCGGCCTTTGACAAAAAGAAAATATTTTTTACGCAACTTTAGCACCTAATATCTAAAAGTTGACCGTTAGCAGGTATGCATACCTACGTTCACAGTACACATTAACACTACTTGATGCCACACATTTTGTTCATGAGAAAATAAGTAAGGTCTGGCGGCCCTGGGATCTTGCCCTACTACAAAAGACAGCCGGGACCAACGGCATAACGTCTCGACGTAACATCTAATTTACGATCCAGACGAAACTCACTATGTGATTGATGGTTACCCATCCACAGACCGACCTAGGCCGACTTAGGCTTGATCTGTGCGTCTGTTATTATTTAGCCACGAGCTCCTTGTGTAGTAGAAAGATGGACTTACCCAATATTGTGATGGACGGGTTGAGTCTACCATCAGAGTTGAATAGCGGAGTGTTGTCCATCTTGGCAAACGGCTTGTTTGGGTCTGGGTCTGAAGGAGTGCCCTCAACTCTGGACCATTCTCCTACTGACGCTTCTTGACCCACTGAACAAAATAACAATAGTTTAATCTTCATATAACAGTTTATTTGAAAAATCCATTAGAAGTCGTTTTATGGAACTTAATTGCAGCGCAACCTGACCTGACTTATAATCTGACTCGTCATCTGCCTAGCCTTTTCCCAACTATGTTGGGGTCGGCTTCCAGTCTAACCGGATGCAGCTGAATACCAGTATTTTACATAGAGCGAATGTCTATCTGACCTCCACAATCCAGTTAGTACTGGGTAATACGATACCCCTTGGTAAGACTGGTTGTCAGACTTTTTGGGTCACTGACCATCTGTAACGACTGTCAAAGATCACAAATGACAGCCGGGACCAACTGCTTAAAGTGCTACTCGGTATGTAATGGGTGGTCACCCGTCCACAGACCAACCTAGGCAAGCACGGCTTAACCTAAAAATCAACCCGAGCGGCTGTAATTATTTAGCCACGAGCTCCTCTGACTTTTAATCTGACTGTTTTCAGTAAAAGTGAACTTACCAACAGAATACATGATTAGTGCATGCTCGTTTACTGTAGCGTTATTGAGGACGATGGATTCTTTGATCCGGACGCCAGCCTTGATCGTTACTCCTGCGCCGATCGACACGTTCGGCCCAATCTGTGGAATAAGCATTGGTTACAGTATATAAATAATATATTATAGTAAATAAGTAATGTTTTTATTTTTTGGCAGTAGTGTGTCCTTAAGACCCTTCTAACCCTAAAATTAGCAACTCTATTTGTGGTGGATCAAACTTCGTTTGAAATACTGTTAGAATAAAGTTCTAATCAGCTTGCACTACAAAGCGGTTGTTACGTGAGTCACTGCGGCCGAATAGTGCGAAATGAGTGGTTTTTTGCGATTTACAAAAAATCTATTGATTGGACTAAAAAAGTAAAACACATAAGACCTGCTTTATAGTTAAGTAGTTCAGTTAGTATGCAAAGTTTCATGATCTAATTTGAAGTACTTTTTAAATACCAGAGGTTTATTGTTCGATTTAGAGGTAACTTTGGATTTTTTTTCTATCGAGAAAAGTTTATGGAATCGTGTTTTCGTCACACATAGTACTTAGCATTAATCCTCAACTTTACCATATATTTATTTCAAAATTAATGCTGCAGTATTTTAGGCGTAACGGAGGATCATGCTAAGCCATTTGAGTTGGTATAGGCCCTTAAGGTGACACAAGTCACGGGCTCGAACTCATTGGTGGGCGTGGCCAAAAAGCACGTTGCCTCACCTGGCATCGTGCCCGACAGAGATAGTATCAGTGATGAGCAGTTAGGCACTAGTCTTCACGCACGTCTAGTTCGTACGCACACACACAGCGTTCCGAACCGTTCCGAACAAAAACGAATTTACACCATGCACACATAATGCTATTCGAAGCCGCTCAACACTCACCAACAATATAATATCTTTACAAATAACTTTTTCTTTTATTACTTTCGTCTTACCTTTTATTTAAATGCGCTAATAAGAATAAAATAAAACTTTTCCTTTAAAACTTTTACTATCAACTTATAACGTCATTACACAATTCGCGAGATTAGTGGCAACAATAATATTGTATTACTATATTGTTTGTTATTGTTGGCCTGGGGTCACGATGTCCTTGACGCTTTCCGCCAGGTCTGCTAATCCCTCGAGAGAAATAAATGGCTGTAAAGCCACCGGAGCCTGGACTTGGTCGGCAGACGACTGCTTTATATTGTCATCGCGGTACTGTGGATTTCTTGGCCTGATAAAATTTAGGATTTCCTTTTCAAGGCGTATCACGTCGGAGTAACCAATTTAGTGGTTGTTGTACACTAATTAAATTAAATTTAAATTTTTCATCATTCAATATAAATTTAGTCAACACAAGACAGAGAAGTGACAGATCAGAACAAAAGTATCATATCGTGCAGGTTTTATGTATATAAAGTTTCTAAACAAGTAGGTCGCGACACCATATTAGAGGGTGTGCGTTTCGATGGCGCAACCACGGCTTTTTTTTTTAAATAACTATGTCATGATTTTGTAAAAATATGTAAAATTTGGTTAAAATTTCCCAAAACCTTAAATTTGTCAAAGTTATGGTTAAAAAGTTTTAAGGGTTTGAACATGGCTACGCCATCGAAACGCGGAGAACCGCGCGCCCACGGAAATCTTAAAAACTAAGCGTTGCAGAGACCTCAAATTTAGGAAAAAATCTTAGGTTTATAATTTTAGGAACTGTAAGACTAAAACCCCATGGCCGCGCCATTGAAACGGTGAAAAACACGTTATCGCCGATATCTCGCTGAAAAAGCATCGCAGAGGTCTGAAGTTTTTGTACAACCTAGATTTGAATTTGTCAAAATACACAAAAAATCCTAGGTTTATATTTCAGGAGCTGTAGTACGGTATCGCTTATAACCTTCAAAACGTTCTGAATGTGAAATTTAAAATTGAAATTAATTAATGAATTAATTTAATTTTAAATTCAAATTTGTACAAAATCTTGCCATAGTTTTTTTTTTAAAAAAAACGCCGTGGTCGTGCCATCGAAACGTACACATTATAGGAGTGCAATAAAAATGCACAGGCCCTTCAACTTCAGCGAAAAACAAATGACACGTCACTGACGTCATGCATGAAATGACAAGGACAGAAATATAGGTCTTGTTCTTCTATCAAACAAAGGACATGTCAATAATATCGCGTTTGACATATTGTTCATGTGTGCGGGAACGTCATCCTCCCCCGCACCGCACCGGGGGAACATTATTCAGTGAGATGAACGAAAATTCATAGTAAAAGGCGCGCGTAAAAAAATACGAAAAATGATGCCTTTGGGAAATCGAATTTTGTGAAAAAACCACTGCATAAATCATTTACAAATAAAATGTATTGAATTCTTCGATAATTGTGCTGTCGGTACGGACTTTGTTTTGACGAAATTTGACACTTCTTTTATTACTAATTTACGCCCAAAGTTGCGTTAAAATTGGCAATAAAAACAAATCTTTGGTAGCTCGTAACTTTTGAATGGCTTTTTATTTTACTATTCTGTTTCCGCACAGACACAATTAATAATGAGACATAACGATATCATGTTTAACTTTAGATGTACCATGTCAAACAGTGGTGTAATAGCCCCCCGAAATTTGTATGGAAAATATGTTAAGTAGTTTAACTTTAAGGTGAATGCTTCGACCAGCCCGCGAAATTCAAGTTTTCTTACGTTTTTGCAATTTGCAAGCCAGTGCTAGGTTGTATGTTGATTAAAATATTGTTCGCGATTGTAAGACGTATGTAGTTACAGAATTATAATCATCAAAATCATCAATACAACCCTCCAAGTTCATAAAAGTCTAGCAATGACTTTGACCTTGAAAATATCGTTCCTCGACCTTTATGAGCTTAGAGGGTTGTATTGATGGTTTTGATGATTTTAATTCTGTAACTACATACGTCTTACAATCGCGAACAATATTTTAATCAACACACGCGGTATCTGCAGTCAATACTTACCACGGCAGTAGAGTCAACATTAGCAGTAGGGTGTACGAAGACATCGGCCAGTATGGTGCAGGGTGTGGGCCTAGCCTCACGGTCTCGATGGAGCTCCAAATAGTGGCGGTTCGCGTAGATCGCAGAGCCAGCCGTCTTCACTTGAGACCACCAGTTTGTTATCTGAGGATAAAAAATAAATTAACCACTTCTAAATAAATTCTTGAAAGGTTTGTTAGTGTATCGTCCTCCCATTTTATCGATTAAAAATGTTTGCTAAAAGTTTGCATACGTTCATAGTACCTAGTAACATTACTCGATGCACGCATTTAGGTACTGAGAAAATCTTTGACTAAAATATAATTTGTGATGTACTTACTTGCATAGCATATAATTTGTTGGTTCCTGCTAGCTGCATCAGCACATCTTGCTCAAAAGACATGTATCCAGGGTGGGGACTGGTCTGGCCGTTACCACTAAAAAACAAACAGATCATTAGGAAAATTAACCTCTCTAATGGGCTATGCTCGGAGTTTCCATGCGTGATCGAATCAGAAATGAAGACGTACACAAGAGAACCAAGGTTACCGACGTCCGAAGAATTGGATAACGTAAGTGGCAGTGGGCAGAGCACATTGCTCGCAGAACGGATGGCCGATGGGGCCGAAAAGTTCTGGGGTGGCGATCGCGAACCGGAAGACGTTGCGTTGGAAGGCCTACCACTAGGTGGACCGATGACCTGGTGAAGGTTGCTTGGATCCCCTGGATGCGAGTCGCACGGGACTGGTCAATGTGGAAAATATAAAAGTTACCCTATACACCAGTGGCGAAGAATGAAAATTGAGTCAGGGGAAGCCGAGAAAAAAAATGAGAATAGGTAGTTTTCTTTTTCGTTTTTTTTTTCTGTTTATTTTGACCTCATTTTTGTTATCAGCGACCCCAAAAACCACGAAAACGACACCCATGATGAATAAAACCTAAAAATTTTCGTCGGCGCACTCATGGATTTTCATTTTTACCTCATTTTCATTATCAGCGACCCGAAAAACCACGAAAACGTCACCCATGAAGAAAAAAAACGAATAAAAATAGGTAAAGAATAAAATGCAGAGGAAGTATAACAAAACAAATTAAAGTGATTTTATCCTATGTAAATAAGTCAACAAAATAAATACTATAATTTAGTGTACCAAATCGACATTAGACATTTTCGACCATTACTAATTCTATCTTGTTCTCCCATACATACTTTCTTTTTCTGCCCCTGTCGTAACTCGATAATCTTCGGCTTAATATATTAGTTTACTTTTAAGTTTTTGTGATTTGTTATCATTGAACTCTAATTGTTTTGTGTTTTTATTTAGTTAATTATGTAACTTTAATTTTTATATGGATTATTTAATCTGAAATAAACGTTTAATAATAATAATAATTAATAAAACCTAGCTGCCTACAAAACAAAATAATATTATCAAGCATTGAACGATTTCCGATTCTATACGAAATTCAACGAGCGATAACGATATTTTCCCATCTCGCTCGCGCATCCATTTTCTATTACTTATTCTCTATGAATAACTCGGTTTGCGTCGGCTTACCAGAGTCCTAAAATAGGCGGGCTGGCTAGTGACGTCATGACGTTTATTTTGCATAGAAATTTAGCTTGCATAAAGCCGATAGCGCCTGCGGGTTATTTTATAGCAATATGTTGTTGAAGAGCAAATTTTTGTTGGTTGAGTACGAGTAGGCGTTTCATGATGCTTGTAAAAAAGTACTGATTGTGCCATTTTTCAATTACGGTAGAGAGTGGTTGTGTTCCAAACTTCTAAAGGGAAGCCGGTGGGAATCGAGTTATTAGGAGCCTGCGCCACTGCTATACACTGCCCCGTTGGTATTGTGTTAGAAAACGCTATTTCAGAGTACGAGCTTCTGCGTTAGATTCCTAGGTCAGAAAAAGTGTTATTGGTTTTTTTTTACCAGGTATTTCTCAGTAGCTGGAACGACTTTGGATTTCTGCCCCGTGGTTGGCAATAGGCTCGCACCCTATTAGCTGGGACTTAAACATAACCGGGCATAATATAGGTCTAGGTATTGTTAGATTCAGCTCTACCTAATCCTAGGGGGATTACACGCGTGATATATTTATTTATTTAGTACATCATACGCTAATAACTAATCGGTGTACTCGGTCTTTTCACAGAACCACAAACATTCTAACATTATCGTCTTCAATTCATCAGCAAACAAGTCCAATCCAGGGTTGGTCTCCACGAGCGCGTTGAACACCGTAAGCATACGCGGTATAGGGGAAGTGAAACAAATAATTGACACAGCTCCGCATGTCATTCCGAGGCGTCGGTATAACCATGTATAATTTTATATGCAGTTGTTATTTGGCCAATTGCACGCCTGACTTTAAGGGAATTAAAATTCAAACAACCTAAAAGAAACTTAGTAGGAATATATAATATTACTAGTATTTGCGTGGGTGCGCGAGCTGCGTGCAGCTCGCGTGTCGTCGTGTTCTTGAGAAGTAGTCCTTACCCATATAAAATTTTGAGAATCCATAAGAATCCTTAAACGAATTGGAAAATGAATGAAAGTCCTTAAAAGATTTTGTAAATTTTATAAAATCTTTTAAATATTTTGAAAACCCTTAAGAACCCTAAAAAACTCTAAAAAGTAATTGAAAAGTAATTAAAAAAAAACAATACCTGAAAATCCTAATAAAATGAAAGTAAAAACCTTAATTAAAAACTCAGACCTTTTCCCATTAAAAAAACATTACCCTAAAGTTTGCTTGTCGTCGCCCCTGAGTTACGCTTCACCCACTCAACCTTCGTTACGCTACGTTTCGCTCCGCTCAGGACCTTCCTATCACCAGACAGGTTTCGACGCCTACTATAATATTTGTTCAAACACCCAATGGCTATCTCTAACCGTTATGAAGTTACAGCCCTTTCAATTTTAGGGGAGGTTGGGGAGGGGAGAGTATACAAATTTCAACGCCCCTCAATTATAAGTACAGCAAATCTGCAAAAAAAAATGTTCCAAGTCTATCAACTTCCGAGATCCGCCTAAAGGGGGGAGAAGGGGGACAAGTGGGTCAACTTTTGAAAACTGGTTTTAATTTTTCCGAGCCTCCTCTATAAAGTCTCTTGGTTTCCGAGATACGATAGGGGGGGGGGAGGAAGGGGGGTGAAAAGGGGAGGTTTGGCACTTTTCCCATACTCGCGGGAGTTACTTGTTTACGAATCTGTCAAAATATACCCACCTCCCCATCCACCATCTGGGAGAACAATTCTGTCAGTGAGCCAGTGGTAATCGAGCTTTATATAGTATAATAATAATGTTATGTTACCTGTAGAACCCATCCTGTTTCTTCTGGAACGACTCGGCCATAGTCTGGAACACCTGCAGCGAGCACATGTACACCCCGCAGTTGATGAGTGTGGACACATAGCTGTTCGGTTTCTCCACGTAGTGGGTGACCGACTTCGTGGCCGGCTCGCGGACCATACAGCCGTAGTGGACTGACTGCTGGCGGGTCGCTTCTGTGCCCATTATTGTTACCTGCGAGAAATGGAATCATCATCGTCTTTTCCCAACTATGTTGGGGTTGGCTTCCAGTCTAACCGGATGCAGCTGAATACCAGTATTTTACATCAAGCAGTCACTTGATGACTAACTGGGTTGTGGAGGTCAGATAAGCAGTCGCTTATCTGACCTCCACAACCCAGTTAGTACTGGGTAATACGGTACTCCTTGGTAAGACACCAGTCTTAGTTGTCAGACTTTTTGTGCCACTGACTACCTGTAACAACTGTCAAAGATCTATAAATGACAATAAATAAAAATAAAAAAGCCTTTTATTTCCTAAAACATGCTACAATTTAAACTTAATAATTTACCTTCAAAACTAATTAAAATAAAGCTTGTGTACAATGTTGCTCATCTGTTTATAATATAGTATTTTTTTTTTTCAATTAGCAACTTTATTTTTATTAACTTATAAGTTTTAATTAGGAACCCCTCTCAGGTGAAGGCCTCTTCCAAAGTTTTCCATTTTTCACGGTCTTGGGCTATCTACAAATGATAGCCGGGAGCAACTGCTTAACGTGCCTTCCGAGGCACGGAGGAAACTCGGTATTTAATGTGAGAAATAGAATAAACACACTTAATAAACTTGCTTTAAGTTAAGTTTGCATGACATTAGCGAACAAGTGGTGTGAAAATAACATTATGCTGCTCATATTAAGTCTCTTAAAGTAATTGTTTGCGCGTAAAACATTAATTTGTTTGTATAGGTGTAATGAAAACTGTTTGGTGAATATTAATGAGCCACAAAGGTACAATGTACAATGCATATGTCACAGTCAAACTGTTAATCAATCAAAACTACTTTTGACCGGTGAAAACTAGTCAAAACTACTTTTGACCAGTAAAAACTATTTTAACAGTGATTAACATTTACTTATTAGATTTTTTTTTTTTTGTGACTCTTTGAATAACATTAAGTAGTTGGGGGGGGTCTGTATTTATGCTTTCGCGGTTGCACAACGACATGCTTTGCTTATGCTTTGCTTGGTAGTATAGATGCAGGCCTACCTTACTGCCTCCCTCAGAGGCGGTAGGGTGGCGGGGTCTTGAGGGGGAGCGCTACGGTCGTGTAGATCCTCAAGGCAAGTCCGGGGGATTCACCTTCACGAGGTTGCCACCCTGTTCTTGGTCTAATTCCATAAGAATTAAACAAAAACGCAACAAAAACCCCCAGGCGCTTTTTCGTATTTTCCCGAAAGCCAGAATCCCAGGCCTAGGGCAATCCCACACCCCACTCCCATGATCCCACGCCCTGGCAACAGAGCATCGTTCGGAACAGTGTAACAAACAACCCTGACAATGACAGTGACAAAGCACGACTCTCCAGCCTTAGCAGCGAACTCCGCGCGCTGGCACTCCAGCGCGAGAAGATCGAGGCAAGGTTGAAAGACATTGATTCTCTCGGGACGGGAAAGGAAGCGGAATTCGGCTTCTGGCTTCATCTCTGTGGACGAAGTACGCATGCTGAAATCCAAGCGCGGAAAGATCCGGAACAGAGAAAGAGATCTCAACAACCGTTTGCGCAAAATCCGCGAAGGCAATAGCCAGCGCGAAGCGCAAACGGATAGTTGTAAGGGAGTACGCGACCAGCCGCAAGTACGCGAAGGGGAAACCCAGCGCGGAAAGCAGCCGGACGCGGAAACGCGCGGGCAAGGACCAGTACGCGAAGGGGAAACCCAGCGCGGAACGTCACTGCCCGCACCAGGACCATCCGGAGGAAACGACCGGAACCGCACCGAGACGACCCAAGACCGACACCGGACTAAACAGAAGCGGGGCAAGCGGGCTGGGTTCTCACGCGGGGTGTCTCTGGCACAAAACACTGTGCCAAGCCCCTCAGAACCGCAACCCGGTCCAAGTGGCCAGGGAGCGGCGAAGAGGGTGCGACCGGATGACACTGCCTCACCGAGCACGCTCCAGGGGGACGCCAAACGCGTTAGAACCCAGGCCGCTCAAGGGGAGCAGAGAACCTACGCGCGAGCCACAAAGGACATCCCTGCGCGACTCGCCGTAGCTATCTGCCTCTCGCCTCCATCCCGTGACATGACGACTGACGAGACTGAGCACATTAAGCTTAGCCTCGAGGACCTCATCGTGGACACGTGTACCGACCCCTCCAAATCCATCCCGGCCTTCCGCGGCTACCCTAGGGTAGCGGACGGCACGGTACAGATGTGGTGCGAGGACGACAGCGCCCTGACCTGGCTGACCCAGAACGTGCCAAAGATAGAACTGCCGAACACTGACGCGACACTGACTGTAATGAAACAGTCCGACGTACCGACCCGAGTCCGAGCAGCGCTCTTTGTACCCCGGTACAAAGGAGACATATCGCTGCTCCAGACTGTACTGACCCGACAGAACCCCTGGTACGACATCGGTAGGTGGTCGTTATATAGGGCGACATCGGTCGGTGGCGATAACTATGGGACTTATTTGACCCTAGGCATCCCACCGGAAGAAGTCGAAAAGGTCTTGGGGAGGGAGCGGCGGATATCGTACCTACTTGGGTCGATATACGTGCGCTTTTTCCCCAAAACCCGTCCCTCCGACACCCAGACTGGAACTGACACCGAACTGACGAAACCGGCACCGACTGAGCTTGACTTGACCATGACTCAACTGGAAGAGGAGATGGCCAGGACGGCGATGGCTGATGCCGACGCTGTGGGGATGCCAACCTCACCACCAGGATGGACAGAGCAGCTGCTCACATCATCGCCAGCACCGAGCGAGGACCGGCACGGACTGGAGGAGGGGGGGGAAACATCCGATGGATCAATCTCCTCCTAACTCCACCCCACTGCCGCCCACATCCCGTCCCCTAAGCATAATCCAGACCAACCTCCAGCATAGCCAGATGGCCACCGCCTGCCTACGCAGGGCGCTGGAGGTGGAACCCTTAACCATTGCACTCATACAAGAGCTGTGGATCCGCAATAACAGAATATGCGGCCTTGGTAACATTGGAGGTAAGCTAATCCTCGACACACAAGGCACAGACAAACCACGAACCTGTGCTTATATACCCAAAGACGTACCCATCACCACACTCACGCAATTATGTTCCAGAGATCTAACAGCCGTCAGGATCAAAACTGACGACGATGCACCTGATATCGTCCTGGCCTCGGTATACATGCCAGGCGAGGATGATGACTGCCCACCAAAAGAGATGGCCGACCTGGTAAGGTACTGTGAAGACGCCAACCTGGACCTGGTCCAGGTTGGCGGTTGCACGGACTCGAACGCCCATCACCCGCTTTGGGGTTGCAACAAAGCCAACACTAGAGGTGAGGTACTATGCACATATCTGTTCTCCACTAACCTTAACATCGCAAACCGCGGATCGGAACCCACTTGGGTCACATCACGCGGACAAACAATCATTGACTTAACGCTGGCCTCGGAAAGGGCGACAAAACTTGTCTCTAACTGGCACGTATCCAACGAGCCTTCCTGCTCTGACCATAGAAGGATTCGCTTCTCACTAGTAGCTAACATAAAAAAACCCGAACCTAGACGCAACCCACGCCGTACCAATGTACCCGGCTACAAACGGCTGTTGGCCTCCCTACTAACACAGCACCAAACGCCTCAAACTCTGACGGATCCCAAGCAACTTGAGGACACTGTAACAAAACTCTCGGAATTTATAATCGAAGCCTACCACGCCTGCTGCAAACTAAAAGATCAAAACACCAAGAGCAAGGGTAACTCCTGGTGGAATGCGGAACTTAGTAAACTCAGGCAAACCATGCGCAAGCAATTTAACAGAGCCAAAAACTCTAGACTACCAGAAGACTGGGACTCATACAAGAAAACACAATAAACCTTCAAAAAACAAGTCAGGAACGCCAGCAGGGCCGCCTGGCGGAAATTCTGCGAAGAAATTGAATCAAACACCGAAGCCGCGCGTGTGAGAAAGATCCTATCTACCGATCAGGATCGCACCCTCGGGTCACTGAAAACCGCAGACAACACTTATACTAAGTCGGACTACGAAACAAGTAAAGTTCTTCTGGAAACCCACTTCCCAGACTGCAACCTCTCCGAGGACAGAACCTGGGAAAGGGAACCAATACACACACCAAATGATCAAGACTGGGCCAGAGCCCGCACCATAGTAACCGCAGAGAGAATAAAATGGGCAATCAAGACTTTCAAACCATATAAATCCTCAGGCTTAGACGAAATTTTTCCTGCCCTGCTACAATGGGGAGCAGACGTCCTAATGCCGTGGCTGACCGCCATATACCAAGCCTGTATAGCACACAAATACATACCACTTGCATGGCGAGAGGTGAAAGTTATTTTCATCCCTAAACCAGGCAAACCTGATTACACACAACCCAAGGCGTACAGACCAATAAGCCTGACATCTTTCCTACTGAAAACTCTCGAGAGACTCTGTGATCGACACATTCGGGACGGACCTCTTCGGGAGCGACCACTTCACAAACAACAACACGCATACTCCACAGGAAAATCAACAGAATCTGCACTACATAATGTCATCTCCAAGATCGAATGTGCAGTGGATCACAAATGCTCTTCACTAGCTGTCTTCATTGACATAGAAGGCGCTTTTGACAAAACCATCTTCCATAGCATCAACGCAGCCCTCGAGGAACACGGTGTGGACTCGACCCTGCGAGGATGGATCACGAATATGCTCAGACTAAGAGCCGTACAAGTTACGGTAAACGACACCACCAGAGCTATAGTGGCGAAGGGCTGCCCGCAAGGCGGTGTCCTCTCACCACTGCTATGGAACCTCGTAGTAGACAGCCTCATTAAGCGCCTCAATAACAGAGGCTACTACACGGTGGGCTATGCCGATGACCTGGCCATAATAATAAACGGCACACACGAAAACACACTATGCAACCTTATGCGCCAAGCCTTGAGGATAGTAGAAGACTGGTGCAAGGAATACAAACTAACAGTGAATCCTACTAAAACCGAACTCATTCTCTTCACAAAGAAAAGGAAGTTGGCAACTTTACAACTACCAAGCTTCTTTGGGACCACCCTAACCCTATCGACTGAAACCAAATACCTGGGTATATTTTTGGACAAACAGCTGAACTGGGCAAAACACACTGAGTACATAACCACAAAAGCCAGTATAGCCCTATGGCAATGTAAGAGACTGCTCGGGAGAAATTGGGGCATAAGCCCCAAAATCACCTACTGGCTATACACCGCAGTCATCCGACCAATCATTACATACGGAATCGAACACTGCTCTCTCTCTTGGTTTTGGTTTGGTGGCCCAGGACCAACCTAAGTACGACCCAAAAGGATCTCGAAAAATTACAAAGATTTGCCTGCGTGGCAATCACCAGCAGTATGAGAACTTCCCCTACTGCTGCCTTACAAGTAATGCTGGGGCTACCACCACTACACCTCGTCGTAAGAGAGGAGGCGGCCATAGCGACTTTCAGACTCGGAGTATCTGGCACCCTAAGTAACGATTCCAGAATTAAACACACACGCATCAGAGAAGATGCAATCAAGCAACAGCCTATGATGGCATCACCCAGCGACAGAATCCTGAAGACCCACTGCTTCCAAAAACACTACAACATAGAGCTCACGGCGGAGTTGTGTGACTACTCAGGTACAAAAGAGCTAAGAATCTACACTGATGGATCAAAAACCAACGACGGGACAGGTGTCGGGGTGTTCTCCGACGACCTAAACATCAAAATATCCAAACCCCTTGGAATACTCAACTCCGTTTACCAAGCAGAGTGTGTAGGTATTATCCAAGCAGCACACGCCATAGAGGCCAGGAAGGTTACGGATACTAATATCCGAATACTCTCCGACAGTGCCTCAGTCCTTCAATCCTTAAAGAGTAATCAGATAACGTCGAGACTGATACTAGAATGCCATAATGCCCTAGAACGAATCACGGCACTAAACCATAACACGGTAACACTACAATGGATCAAAGGTCACAGTGGATCACTTGGGAACGATGCGGCTGATGAACTTGCCAGAAGAGGATCCAACACAAAACCCTGCGGTCCCGAGCCCATTGTGCCCATTCCTTTCAAGCAGCTAAGAAGTTGGTTAAAGGAACACACTCGAATACAAGCGGAGAAATGGTGGACCTCGGCACCTGGATGTAGGCAATCCAAGGAAGCCATGCCATCCCTGGACACAAAGCTGACCAGGCGCCTTCTGCGCCTGGACAGGGATAGCCTACGACTGGTGGCGGGGACCATCACTGGACACTGTTCACTGAATAAACACTTCCATACCCTAGGAATCACTGACAGTCCCCTGTGCAGAGCATGCATGGGGGCGGAGGAAACGGTGGCGCATGTGCTCCTTGAGTGCACCGGCGTTATCAAGATTCGCGAGGAGACCCTGGGAACACCTAGATCCCTTGCGGATGCCCTGAGAAGACCGGGAAGTTTGATCTGCTTCTGGAGGGAGGTGGGCTGGTTGGAGTAAACGGCCACCATGGCTCACGCACAATGGTCCATTTTAAGGATTAAGTGCGGAAACCAAAACCCCATGATAGATGATAGATAGATAACATTAAGTATGTAATTCTAGGACTAGGTAGTTATAACTGAAGCGTTCTAAAATAACATTATTTTTAATGCAGAAAACGCATTTTAATTCATAAGGATTTTGACACCAGTCAAAAGTGGTTTTGACCGATTAACAGTTTTGACTGTAACAGATTTAAATGCACCAAGAACATTAAATCCATTTCTGGAATAAAGTTAATGTTTATTAGGTTCATTTTGGTATGAAATACTTTCTATCTTTACTTGAGTACATCTAAGTTTGCTGTACAGATCTCAGCCTCATTGGCTCATGTGCTCTGGTTTCAGAACAAGACTTTGATGACTGATTGTTTCATACATCAAGCTCAAAGATATAAAAAAAAAAAGAAAAAAAAACAATCTTACCAAAGCATCAGCCCTCTCCTCATGAAAATGCAATAGCTCCTTGAGAGGGAAGTCAGCACACACGTCTCCGTTCAGCAAGAAGAAGGCTGCAGGGTTGCCTGCTCGGACTTGATCCCTGAAGTGGTACAGACCACCACCTGTACCCAGGGGAGTGAACTCTTGTAGGTATCTGTAATTTATAAGGGAGTACATAAGACCTTTACCTTAAATGCTTATAAATCCGAGCAATATTGTTAATAATACCTGGGGGTCTAAAATGGCCGCTTCATCAGATCCTAATATGAATCACGTTAAAAAAATTAAATTCTTAAAATGGACTTTATTATCATAGCCATTAAGTACATTTTAAGAATTTTAAGTTTTCAACGTGATTCATATTACGATTCTGCTGAAGCGGCCATTTTAGACCCCTGGACTTGCGTGAAAATAGAGATAACGAATTTTCCCAGACATTAATAAATTTTTATATGAATATAAATTTTATATAAATTATAATATTTTTTTTTTCTTTTATACAAACCTTGTCCTGAAAATTGTGTCGCTTAACTTCAAACTCGGATAAATCCACTCTACCCTCTTATGAGATATTTAAGAAAAAGTGATAATAGTCTTAATTCCATAAATTAAAAGGCAGTATTTTGTTTATTATGGCTACATTATTGAAGAAAGCGATCCTGTCTAACAAATTCTATTTTTAAACCATTCATTTTTTCAAAAATGTAATTATTAGTTTGGATTTACCTTCATTTGATATAATGGAATGTAATAGTTATAGTTATTTAGTAGTTTTATATTAAGCCGCTTGCGGGCTTTACTTGGCGACACAATTGTAATAGAATTATCCATGGAACGATATTAATAATAGAAACAAACAGTAAAAAAGTGTCGCAAAGTTTACGTCGACTGACGGCCATATTGAACAAACGTAATAAGCTGATTGGTTCTCATGGACTTAACTATATTTGAAAAAAACTGTCTCCTGGATCTATCTGACTATTATGATTTTGACAGTTTATTTCTCAACAACCATGCAAGAACCAAGATTTATACACAACTGATAAAATTGTTTAAAAGCATTTTTTTTCCATTTCTTTGGATACCAAAATCTTAAAAATCTCAGAATTGGATTTATCCGAGTTTGAAGTCAAGCGACACAATTATGAACGCAACAAAAAAAAACAGGCATTACCGTTGAGCTCTCCGGAAGAAATATGCTCCACCATATAAACATATATTCACCTTATAATAACATGATATTCCTTTTGCATGTCAGTGACAAACTGTGCCATAGTGTTGGTGGTATAGGCTCCGATGATGAGGATCTCCTTACACGCCGCCAACTTGGCACAGGCCTCCACATGGTGCTGGATCAGAGGGAGCCCTGCTATCGGGAACAGGGGCTTTGGTGTGTCCAGAGAGAGGGGGCGGAAGCGGGTCCCTGGAAACGGGAAGATTACACATTTTTACTGTTACATAAGAGAAACAGGGAACTTGGACACATCTTTTATATAAGTGTCAAATCCGCCATGAGCAAGCATGGACAGTAAATAAGCTGGTATTATAGCAATATTGGAAGAAATTGAGTATAAGATACCTTTTCATACAATTTCTAACATCAGAATAAGTATTATTTTGTATTGCATTCAACATCTGTTATCCAAACCTCAAATTATTCCTGCAATAGAAAGACACAGACATTCTCTAGGACATAAAGATTTATGCCAAGACTACTTATTAATAATTGGTATTATAATTATAAGGAAAAAATCGCAGATTGTTAGATAGCAAGTAGTTCAAGGTAAAACTAAAATCCAACTACTGAATTAAATCAGTTAAAATGTAGCCTATGTTACCCGGGCCATAATAACAAATCAATTGACACCTTACTCATCAAAATTCTTTGAATAGTTTAGGCAAAGGGTGGGTGGGTGGGTGGGTTTTGGTTTAGGTGGTTGGGTTTTGGCGGTGGTTTGGGTTTTGGTTTGGTTTTGGGTGAAACATATGTAAATACTTACGAACATAGACGGCTAAAATCATAACCTTGACTTCGCCGTAGTCAGGTAAAAAGAAAAACTAAGACATGACTTACAAAAGCTTTACTATTAGCTGTTCATTGATCATAGATACTTATCAAACTTAATCGAAATGAGGTCATAATATGTATGTACATTACAGTAATTATAATTATCAATCCACTTCATGCAGATTATGGCAGAAAATTTTCATTTTATTTACATAACCTTCACACTTTGAAAACTTCTCGTCCAAACACAAACAGACGCTTTCACATACTTGGTAGCTTTACTAATTAAGTATATGTATTTTCTACATATAATATAATTAGTTAAAATACGTATGTATATGTTTTAGTACAATGTATTGATAAGAAAAGCCGGTGACGTCGACGCGGATGTAAAAAGCTTACCTTTTTGAGGCCCTCCAATAAGTATGACAGCTTTCAACATTGTAAACAGTTTTCAACCTTTTATATAAAGATTAAAAAAATTTAAAGCTTACTTGTAAGTATTTATTTGTTATATTACAATAAAACAAGACGTTTTTTAGGCGTACACAATAACACGTCAGACTGTTTTTTAATGTCAAGTGAGTTGTCAATATTGACAATGACAGTAATTTTGAGCTGAGCGAACGAGGTCTTTGAGCCTAAAATGTTTTGATTTGGGTGTTTTCCTCCTTTTTGATGTTTCTAGCTTTTATGCCCGATATAACTATTTTTTTAATCACCTCTGCTCTCAAAACTATAGAGGGTGTAAATAGACTCTTAACGAAGATGAAAGGCATTTATTTTCCTCGTCACTGCAATATTTTTTTTCTTCTAGACCATACCTGGGAACCTTCTAGTTACGGAGATATTGGGAGTCAAAGTTCCAACTTTTCCACAAGTTTTTTTTTAATACTTACCTAAAAGTTTTGAATGTTATAACTTTACATAAACCTACGTCAAATACCTCCATGACCCGTATACTAATCAATGTATCCATGAACGCAGTGTGTTGAGTGCGTTACATTGAGTTATAATTAATAAACTGTAAAATGTGATTATTCACCCCAAAAAAAGAACTAGTTTTGTAGCAAACATGTTTGCGCAGAGTTTGATGTACAGCTTACAGAAATTCCACTGTTTAACTCAACTTTGTATTTTTATTTTTTTATTAGCCTATCCTGTCCCACTGCTGGGCAAAGGCCTTTCACTAGTCCTTGGTTGACGGTTTCGTGAAGGGTCTGTTTACACCCTGTATCGAGACGAGATTTGTGAAGTGACAGAGTCACAAATCTCGATGATTCTTATCGGGCTTTTAATTTCTTTCATTTGTTTAGGTACTCCGCCACTGCGCCGTCGCTGTAGCGTGTAGCTCGTGTCAGAAGGTGGGATCCGGTCCTGAACACACCAAGCTATCTGGATCCAGTATAACCTGACATCGCTTTGTAAGAGCTTAGTGAGAGATCTACTTGGTTTTGCATAGCTCGGTTGGTCGACTTGCGCACGTTTCACAGTTCACAGGCAATGCAAACTCAACAATTAGAATTTGTGTTGTCTAGGTACTACCTACAACTAAAAAACCCGACTACTGAAAAATCACGCTGTAATAAAAAACGGGGTTAACAAGGAAAAATGGACTCTTCCTTGTTGAAATCGGTTAAAATGTAACATAACTATGTTACTTATATACAAATAACATACCTACATGACAGACATGCATAGACTGCTAAAATCATAACTCTTCCTTTTGGCTTCGCCGTAGTTGGGTAAAAATAAATATTTGTTTTAGCACTCTTGTGGTAAATTACAGGTATTGCAATATTAAGGCAGCACCTGACATGAACTCAGACAACACGGAGAACTCGGACATGGAATCGGAGCTCGTGGCTACATACTAACAGCCGCTCGGGTCGTTATTTAGATTGAGCCGTGCTTGCCTAGGTTTTTTTCCCATTACATACCGATTTTCCTCCGTGTCTCGGAAAGCACGTTACGCCGTTGGTCCCGGCTGTCATTTGTAGATCCTTGACAGTCATTAAAAAAATTATGAACTTTTGATATTATATATGGAATCAGGCGTTACTTTACGGAAATCCATGACATGTAAGATACAAGGAGGTCGCCAGATTTTGGTCAACAAAATGAACTAAGGCTCCAAGAGCGAGCGAAATGAGCTCGAAAATTTTAACACTCTACCTTGAGCAGGTTACAATTGTTTAGACCCTTCATACAGGAGTTACTAGATCGACCCTCAGACAAAGCAACATTTAAGACGAAGTAGGCTGCAAAAGCGAGCGCAGCGAGCTCGAAATTTTTACGACACCTTGCCTTGGACAGGTTAGAATGGTTTCGATCCTACATATAGGAGTTACTTGGTCGGCTTTTAGATAATTTCAAGAGCTCGAAAGTTTTAACACTACCTACCTTTAACAGGTTAGAATTGTTTCGAGCAACTGGAGTTACCTGGGCCTACCTTATCTATAGACAAAGTTAAGTGAAGAAAAAATAGATTGCAAGAGCGAGCGAAGCGAGCTCGACATTTTTAACATCATTGCCTCAGATAATTATGCTATAATTGCATAGGCCCCGGGCAAGTTGCTCCTAATTTATTTCAGGCTCTGTCTATACCGGTCGATCATGCAAAAATCCAATAGGAGTGCCAATCCAGAGGTAAAAAAAGGAGCCTTTTCGATAAAGGTTTTTCCGCAGGGTTAAACAATATTTTAATTTGAGTGATTCCATTTTACGCTACAATTTATTACGCACAAGGAAATACAATAAAGTACGCAGGAAAAGCTATAACTTTTAAAAATCCTGAGCCTCTGGGGGCAGCTGCCTCCTCCTGGCGACCCATGACAAGATATACAACTAGAATACCGTATATAGTTTCAATTCCGTCAAACTAGTTCAAGTTTGGCTAATGACGTATTTGGTCCGGTTCAGGGGGGGCAATTGCACCCATTGCCCCCCCCCCCTGTATCCGCGCCTGCAACCAGTCTTACCAAGGGTATTATATTACCCAGTTCTAACTGGGTTGTGGAGGTCATATAGGCAGTCGCTCCACGTAAAAAAACTGGTATTCAGCTGCATCCGGTTAGACTGGAAGTCGACCCCGTCGGAAAAAAGCTAGGCAGATGATGACCTGACATGAACTCTGTAAGGGTAAAGCCATTTTTTTCCCAAATCAAAATATTAATCCGTGACTCCTGACAAAATCTGGCTAACAAATCCGTTCAGTAAAGCCTTAGTCATAATATTTGCCCTTTACGTAGAGTACAAATTATTATCCTCTAATATTCCGGTAAATTGTTGTGAATATAAACATGTTCTAGCCATTGTGGGCGTAATCCCCTGAGCCTTCGGTTACTATGGACAACTAGAATGAAATAAGCCCTGAATATAAATGGTGTGGATTTCAAAACGAGATGATAAGTTGTAAACATCTTTCTTTATTATTGAAAATGGAACGGAAGTTTTAATAATACTATTGTAGGATATCAAAATGTATTTCGTAGAACGGGACATGCATTCAATTTCTATAGGAATCGCTCCCGAGTTGCTATAGAAACTGAAACAAAAGAATATTCTATAGTGAACTTGCTAAATCGGAGGATTATCTAGCTTTGTGGAACTTGTGTTTGATCAGATTTTAACAGTGGGCATTTCAGATTTCAGAACTCCTGTACTTAGTGGATATATTTTTTATACAGGGACTCTTCACGAAGCAGAAGAAACTAAGTATTTTGATGTACTTATTACAGAATGCTTGGTTGGCGGCTTCGTGAAGGTCCGTAGATATTGGTGTCGATTCTAAACTAAACTTAATTTAGGCTATTGCTATCTTTTACTAAAAGGCAGTGCGAAAAAAGGACGGACAGAGCTATGAACTAAGTTAGAGATGTCAAACTAGTTTATGCCTTGCGCTTCACCGTGTTTTTAGTCGACATGTTTTTACGTGCACCCTTCATTTGTATGGAAATATTAGTTCTAACTAAATTTGACAGCTAGTACGTGTCTCTTTCTCGTTTTATTAGAGAGAAAAAGATAGCAATAGCCTAAATTAAGTTTAGTTTGTGCACAACAGAATCGACACCATTGTCAATTCAATACAACGTCAAATATTCATATTCACAAAATATTTGTTACCACAGATTGGTTATATTGGAAATGCACGTCCGTTGCATCCCACCCAATACTAAATGTGTCGAACTATTTCATGCAAACAATTATGGTCCACATTGGACATTTCAGGGGGCCTAAAATGGCTGCTTTAGTAGATTCATAATTAATATGAATCACGTTAAAAATTTAAAACTTTTAAAATGGACTATGGTTAAAACCTTATAAACCATTTTAAGAATTTTAAATTTTTAACGTGATCAATAGAAGCTGTGCAAATATGGTATTCATTCGGTTGAACCTGGGAATAGGCTTGTGTTCTGTTAAAATCTAATTAGCCCGTCAGTTAGATTATCAAAAAACACGTACACGTTTTTGACACGTATTTTTTCTATTGGTTTAACCAAAATTGACGAAGATACGACGCTTTTAAAATTCTCAATACGTCACACCGTGCTATAATTTTTAGTGCGTTGTGACGTCACGAGCCCCCACTCTCGAGTTTTGATGCGTTTTGACTTAGTCAATCTTCATTGATTTACAAAAACAAAAAATACGTGTCCATTATTTTCATTTTAATGCTAGCAAGAAAAGAAATTTCCTTTGTAAAGAAATCTTACTTTTCACCAATGCTCGTCTGGGATCGTGATTCTAAGTAGCGACTGAAGTACCTACTTGTACGTACCAATTTACAAATTGATACTTTGTAAGTCATATAGCCCGCGTAATTCAAATTTTCTTAAGTTTTTTTGCAATTTGCAGGCCAGTGCTTGGTTGTATGTACCAATAAAAAACAAAAACTTAAACTTAATATTTATATTTGACTGTGATGTAATTTTGAAGTAGTACCTAGTAGAGGAGCTCGTGGGTAAATATTAACAGCCGCTTGGGGTCGATCTTTAGGTTAAGCTGCACTTGCCTAGGTTGGTCCACGGATGGGTGACCACCCACAACATACCGAGTTTGCGTGCCTCGGAAAGCACGTTAAGCCGTTGGTCCCGGCTGTCATTTGTAGATGTTTGACAGTCGTTACTGGAAGGTCCCCAAAGGGTTGGGCAGAGCTGGTGTCTGTGATAGTACCTACACCCACATTTCGCCAGTTATAAAGTTTTCATTCCATGTAAGTCCCATGTATTAGGGGGCGAACCTTTTGTCATCTACCGGGCACAAATCCAGACACCGTGGCTGCAACTGAGAAATTCCTGATGGAAAAACCTAACAACACTTTTCACGACTCGGGAATCGAATCTAGGACCTGATGCTCAGCAGGCGCGATTGCAACCACTAGACCAACGAGTTGGGAGTATTTTATTTATCAATGCAAATTTTCGTGGAAGTATCTACTATGGCTTAATTCATCGTCCGTTTGTAAATTCCTCAATGATTTCGACAACGAACGTTAAATTGCCAGCATTTCAAGCAACATAATTGCCCTACAATTATAATTATTTTGTTCGAATATTCAGAATTTATTCGTTTGCTCTCCGTTGTTAAATACCGTTATACTAATGCCTCGTTCATGACCTCGGGTGATGCAATTTGAGTCAAACGGCACGCGCGCAACATTTTTTTCCTTCGCGTGAGTACCATCCGCTCAGCAAGTTGTGACTCTGTAATGACATATGCTATAAACAACTTCTGTCATTTGTTTTTTCCGCTGTCCCTGTCGCAAGACGCGCGGCGCTTGTATCTGTGCTACCGACCGCCGACGAGAAAAATACTATGTCATCATCTGCCTAGCCTTTTCCCAACTATGTTGAGTTTGGCTTCCAGTCTAACCGGATGCAGCTAAATATCAGTATTTTACATGGAGTGACTGCCTCTGACATTCACAACCTAGTTGGTACTTGGAAATACAAATGACAGCCGGGAAAAAGCCAAAGGCTGAGGCACGAAGGAAACTCGGTATCTAAAGGGTGGTCACGCATCCACGGACCAACCTAGGAAACCGCGGCTTAACCTGAAGATCGACCCGAGTGTGGCTGTTATTATTTAGCCACGAGTTCCTCAAAGAAGTTACTACGTATCGACTATTTTTTAATACATAAAAAATACTGTTTTGATAGTTGATCGCTGACTGCTCACACTGCTTGCGAGGAAACTGTCTAACAAACAAATAGTTTTTATCTTCCAGTTCTACTCGGTTTTAACTAGTTGCGAGTGCTGACGCTGACGCCTTAAACGTGTGTCTTGTGGCCAAGACTTAATACAGAAATGTGAGATTATAGGTACGATGCCATAATGTGCGCTTTGAATTTTATTACGTCATAAAATTCTAGAACATTCGACCGTTCAATATTAGATCGTGAACGAGGAACAAAGAATGGACAGGACAGTGAACAATTTTGTAATATTGATTTAAAAATAGAATAAGCTTGTTAGCTTCCTGTACGTTGTACAGGGAGCACCCGTGGCTATAAATGCCCTTTGTGAAGAAGCTTGCCGTATCATATTACCTTTTTTGTTACCTGTAATGTCCCGCATATTGGGCAGAGGCCACTTATCCCATACAGAGGAGAAGGAATGAGCTTGATCAAATGATCACCACGCTCGCTCAATGCGGGTTGGCGATTTCAGACCGAAGTCCGGGGTTTCCTCACGACGCGCGCGCGACGCGGACGTCAGGTGTCTAAGTGTAGAATTTTGGCGGCACGGCATATTGCTAAACTGAGCCTATTTGGCGCAGCCGTGAAGCACACAATTTATCATTTTTTGTTCAAAAAACTAAAAAAACGGAACCCACATAGGATCACTCTTGAGTCTGTCCGTCCGTCTGTCACAGCTAATTTGCTCCGAATCTACTGGACCAAATCAGGTGAAATTTAGTAGGATGGTGTAAATCTATGACCCAAACACAGACGTGTAAAGTTCCCCCCCCCAATCTCCTAAACTACAGAGCCTAAAATTTTGAAAAAAAAATACAGAATAAAAACATTGCTTGTAATTTACAGGAAAACGTATAACTTTAAAATAAGGTTCATTTTCGAGGGGCAAATTAGGAAACAAAAATAAAAGTTTTGCAAACCTTACTGTGTCACATATCAAACGAATGGTTCGTTATAAGGATCTCAAATATATTTTATTATTATGGTAAAATAAATAGTTTGGATTTTATTCATGAAAGAAGACGAAAATTGACCACCTCCCCCCCCCCTGATCTCCGAAACTACTACACTACTACAACAGCCCATAACGTCCACTGCTGGACATAAGCCTCTCCTATGATGGGAGGAATTTGCCGTAATCTCCACGCTTGGCAGCGGATCGGAGATCGCAAACTCAAACTCAAACTCAAAGCATTTATTTCAATTAGACCATTACGGCACTTTTGAATGTCAAAATTATAAATAAAAAACAAAGCTACAGTCCCAGTCACAAGGCATAATAACTTGAGAAAGTACTGTAGTTGCCCATTCCCTAGCGTAGATCTCTATGGAGAAGAACGGGCAAGAAACTACATGGACACTCTTTTGAATCAAAATATTGTTACAAAATCTTGGTTACATAATTCATTTTGAAATTATACATATATGTGAGAACGATGTAGAAAGACGTGCACATTAAGAGCGTTCAGAGTAGAAAAAGACAACAATTTAACAACAAACGAATTAAAATGAACCCTGGCAGCCAAGAGATGACCAGTCCCAATTGACAGCGCCCGCTCACAAACATGACGCGCGCATCGGCGCCATTCAACTCAACCATATTGAAGGGAATTAAATGACCCGACACACCCGCCACCATCAGCGAGACATTTGAGTGAGCATGACATTCTCTCAGCCACCAAGGCATATTCAAGTCAATGAAAGATAACTAAATGTAAATGGTGGCTGAACAATACAGTGATGAAAGAGTAACAGAAAACGCTGCTGCCCATTCTCTGGTCTACGGAGGCGCAAGGTGTTCTGCCTCAGACATTAGTCGCCTTATACGACACCCGTGAGTGTAATGGGTTGGGTCTATTCTACTCTGCCGGATACCACACGGCTACTATCTCCGAAACTACTGAGCTCAGAATTTTGAAAAAAATACAAAATTTAGTTCATTGCTTGTAGATGACAGGAAAACCTATAAGAATTCTCTCAATTGAAAATAAAGTGTAAGTGTCAATATAAGACTTTGGCATTGTGCGAACTCCACACGAGTTCAACTCGCAGTTGGCCTGTTTTATTTATTTTACTTTTGTTATAAATTGTGTGCACTTGTGGCATGTGTCAAATAAATGTATTTTCTTTCTTTTTTTCTAGAATCTACTTCGAAAGTACATAATGAACAACAACAACTTAGGGCGTAAGAAACGGGTCAGATAAGAAACAGCTTAGGCCACAGGCAAACAGGACATGGTGTCGATTCTGTTGTGCACAAACTAAACTTAATTTACGCTATTGCTATCTTTACTCTCTAATAAAACGAGAAAGAGACGGACGTAATTTAGAGCTGTCAAATTTAGTTGGAACTAATATTTTCATACAAATGAAGGGTGCTCGTAAAAACATGCCGACTAAAAACACGGAGAAGCGCAAGGCATAAACTAGTTTGACATCTCTAACTTAGTTCATAGCTATAGCCGTCCTTTTCTCGCACTGCCTTTTAGTAAAAGATTTTAGCAATAGCCTAAATTAAGTTTAGTTAGTGCACAACAGAATCGACACCAATATGTTATTATTACGTTTACAAACAAGATTTACCTACTTCCATTCCTGATCCGCTAGCCAATCGCGTAGATTATGTCCTTATCCCAAAACCCGTCCTTTCAAAACACATAAAAAAGGGCCTACATTCAACAGGACCACCTTTATAAACAGCTGGCAAAAATAAACAAACAAAACGCACCCTTGACATTTGCTGGACCCAACCTTCCAATGAAGACCCGTAATTATTTATGCGGGTACCCATTAAAGAGCAATTTAGTGGTCTCCGTGGGTCGGTAGAGTTAAAGTGGACGGTAAGTGGCACTGCCGTTTGCTAACTCGATTGTGGGAAGGAACGCTTTGGAATCATGTTTGCCTGGTACCGTTAGTTAATAACTGAACTAATTTTATTGAGTGGTGTCTTGGAGAGTTGTACATTTAGGTGTTTACAGGGTGTAAACACTCAGCCTGTACTGTCCCACTGCTGGGCAAAGGCCTCCTCCAATTCCTTCCATTTGGTCTGTTCCCGTGCCTCCTCGGACCAAACTTCGTGGTACGCGTCTAAATCGTCTCGCCACCTTTTTCTGGTTCGGCCTCGCCGGCGCCGTCCGTCGTTCTAAGGCTGTGGGGGCACCCACAGCCTTAGAACTACAAACCATGCTCCAAGAACTGAGCACAGCAAGCTTCAGGGTGGGACTCGTAATCAATCGTTCTAAAACACAGCTCATGACCAACAGCACTAAGCGTAGGGTCAAGGCAGGAAATATAGTATGTCGATGAGTACTTATATCTACTTGGGCCAGTTAGTATCTTTCGAAATAGGCAAGAAAGAGAAATCGATCGCCGAATCGAAAATGCCTGGAAAAGCTACTGGTCCATGAAGACGCTAATGAAGGGTGATCTTCCGATCTCCCTGAAGCGCAAACTCATTGACATGTGCATCCTGCCCGTCCTAACCTACGGTGCTCAGACCTGGTCGCTCACCGAGTCTCACAAGCTCCGCCTTGGAGTTTGCCAAATGGCAATGGAACGCAGCATTCTGGGTGTCAAAAAACAAAATAAGGTTCGAAACACCACGCTGCGTTCCAAAACGAGCATAGTGGACGTTAGCATGAAGGTTGCTTGGCTAAAATGGGATTGGGTGGTTCACGTCAGTCACATGCAGGATGACCGTTGGGCAAAAGCCTCCACACGACGGTTGCCGGAAGACGGGTGGCGCCGGCGAGGCCGACCCAGAAAATGGTGGTGAGACGATTTGGACGCGTACCACAAGGGTTGGTCCGAGGAGGCACGGGAAAAGAGCAAATGGAAGGAATTGGGGGAGGCCTTTGCCCAGCAGTGGGACAGTACAGGCTAACAAAAAAAAAAAAAGTATCCTAGAATTTGTTCCTTTTGACTTTTGATGGCAATGCGCTCTGGCTCTGGCTCTGGGCTTGCATAACTGGTGAAATGTGGGCGTGCTATTACGTACACCTCTGCCAAACCCTTCGGGGGTTACAGGCGTGATGTTATGTAATAATATATGTGTGATATATCATGGACCCCAACAGTATCATGTTCAGGTTATTTCCATAAACACATATTGATATTCACGAACTTAGCATAACTTTTTACAAAGGAAGGGGGGCGAAGCAATATTAGGTACTGTATGGAAATTACTAATTAATATTCTAGTTCACTAGTTAGCCATTTAAAGGTGTCGATTCTGTTGAGCACAAACTAAACTTAATTTAGGCTATTGCTATCTTTAAGTACCTAACCTAACCTAACAACCTAACTAAAAAACTTAGTTCTCAGTGTTTTCACAACTTTCGCTTTTGGGCTGTTTTTTTTTCTATTTCTAGAGACGGACGTTATTCAGAGCTGTCAAATTTAGTTGGAACTAATATTTCTATACAAATGAAGGGTGCACGTAAAAACATGTCGACTAAAAACACGGTGAAGCGCAAGGCATAAACTAGTTTGACATCTCTAACTTAGTTCATCAAGTTCCCTATCCGTCCTTTTCTCGCACTGTCTTTTAGTAAAAGATAGCAATAGCCTAAATTAAGTCTTAGCTTGTACACAACAGAATCGACACCAATATAAGGCTAATTAATGAACTAGAATATGAATAGTGAATTGCTATTAAAACACTGAATTTGATGTTGTAACCGTTTTAGGTGTAGAAAAGGCATTTGGAAATTTTCCAAATACTCTTTTACATCCCAAACTGATTATTCGGTGTTACGATTTTAATTATTGCATTTCATAATCAATATTTTAGTACACCAGTTATCCATATTTCTTATTTCCATACAGTAATATCGCCAAATTATTAAAACAGTAAAATATTTGACAACTAATAATTATGTTGCCCACTCACTGTATAAACGTTCTTAAGGGGCTCCCCCATGCACACTAGCGCCACTTTAGTAAAAAATCAGAACTCGTTAAATACACAATTAATATAAAATCTGATTGACAAAATCAATCTTTTGGTCTTCTAAATTATTTACGTCTGCTTAACTCATTGAAAAATAGCTCGCTGTCGTTACAGATACAAAATGGAAAAAACGGCCGTTTTTAGCAATTTTTCTAACTGTAACTACAGTGAAGGATATTTTAATGAATTAAATCAACATCACATATCGATATCCATCAATTAGTATAATTTTTTTAATCAAAAACAATACCTTGTCTGTCCGTAATTACCCGTAGCCGTTGGGGTAAATCCGGACTGGTGTTGGGTTAATTTTACAGCTCTTTGTAATGTCTCAATTGTGTAGCTCTGCTCATTTTTACCAATATATTTTGACAATTGACAATAGAATTTGCTTAAACTCATTGACGAATCAAGTCAGGGGAAATTGCGGACGTCCGTATGTTCGCCAAGGAGCTTGTCCACAATTAACCCAACATGCTACAAAAACAAACAACGACAATAATTTGTAGTTTTACAAAATTTGACATCGAAAGATATTGTTTAGTTTAATCTCCATTTACGAGTTTATCGACATAAAATATCAGTTTTTAAATGTCACTTACTGTATAACAATAACACTCAAAAAGTAAACACTCAAAATTAGAACAAAATTCACAAAAATGTTTGATATTACTCACCTTGAAAATCGTGCGCAACCGTCCGTTATGAATGTTTGCTCGGCACTAAAGATGGCGGAACGTAACACCTAATCGCGTCGGTTGGTTGGGATTGAGTAGATATCTGTTAGTCCGAATTTACCCCACGTCCGCAATTCCCCCATCGTCCCCTACTAAGCCTCCGCTGTCCGTCCGTCCGTCTGTCTGTCAGCGGGCTATATCTTATGATCCGTAAATAAAAATTAATTGATGTCACCACAGAGCCCTTTAAGCGCGAGTCCAACTCGCCTTGTTTCTGTTAGATGACAACGCATCAACGATAATTCTAATATTGCAGATTCCAATAGCCCACGGTATCCACGTAAATACCTACCATGACGTGGCTCGTCTTTTAGTTTGCCACCCAATAACATAAAACCAACATGACTTTCAAACTTGCCTCCCATCGATCTTCCAACCCCATCACACACTCTCAAACTAATACAGAAACCAATGACTTTCAAGTTTCCATCCCTTTGCCGAGATTAATAACGTTTCAAACTAATATTTAATGGTACCACTAAGTGACCAAACTGTGGCAAGTAAGCAGTGACTTTAACTTAAGTCTTTGGTCGGTTCACTTTATTTCAGTTGCCAGTTTTAGCAAGTTTAGGCTGCCTGTCCACTGAAGCGGAGCGAGGCTGCAGAGCGGAGAAACGGAGAAATATTAACCATTAGGATTGCGTACTGGAGCAGAGCTGAGATTTTATGCGTTCCTATTGGTTAATATTTCTCCGTTTCACCGATCCGCAGCCTCGCTCCGCTTCAGTGGACAGGCAGCCTATATCTGATTAAACTGGATGTCGTTTACTCTGTTCCAGGTAATTTATAAGTCGTTAAATTTTAAACTATTTCTGTTGAAAAAATATCGATTTATAGCACTTGTACCAGTAATCGCTTATAAACAAAATTATCAAACGGTCGCATTGCTGACAATTCAATGGTCGTATTGCTGACAAGTCTGAAAGTGGCGCCGGTGACTGAAATGTTGTGTGGTAATTGGTTGTCGTGGTATGGGCGGGCATGTGATGCAAAGGAATGAGTAAAATTTTGTGAAGAATGTTTTGAGTATGAATGTGGATGGGTATAAGAGTAGAGGAAGACTAAAGAAACGATGAATGGACTGTGTAAAGGATGATATGACAAGAAAAGAGGTGTCTGATGAGATGACGAGTAATAGAGAAGTATGGAAGATGAATACATGCTATACGCCGACCACAAATGAATTGGTATAAGGACAAGAGAATCATGATGTAATGCTGACAATTTTTTAAGATGACTTAGGGAGAGATGTTGAAATACTTTTGTTAAGGCGATTACATAAAGCAACTGTATTTGTGTTGGTTCAAACTTCGTTTGAAAATACTGTTAGAATAAAGTTCTAACCAGCTTGCACTACAAAGCGGTTGTTACGTCAGTCACTGCGGCCGAATAGTGCGAAATGCGTGTTTTTTTTTGCGATTTACAAAAAATCTATTGATTGGACTAAAAAAGTATTTTGCTTGTAGAATTATTTGCCAAAAAATCAGAACGATCGCATATATTTTAGTATGGTTTTTACTTGTTAAAAGAAATTTTTAGAGATAAGTTCGTGATTTTTTTCCATCGAATAAAATTTGTTGTATTATGTTTTCAAAACATTATCGTACTAGCATATATCCTGAAGAATATCATATATTTTCTGGTTTTGTTTATTGCAGTGAATCATATGCTTTTTTGCATTATAAATAGCTCATGTAATCGCCTTAAGCGTTAAATGTATTTCATGATTGCCAGTAGTATCACTGACTCATAACACATTCATACAGTCACATTACATACACAATATTAAATTCAATCCAATTAATAACAATTTAATTTACTTAATTCAATGAGAGGTTTACTTTTTGAGGTATTAAAAAAAAAATTGTTTCAAAGAACTCTGTAGATGACGTTGAACTTACTACGTAACTAGGTGCCAAAGCCAAGGCGCTTGGAAAAAAGAAAACATTGCGTCACGTTACATACGCTCGTTGACTGACACTTTCGTTTGCATAAGCTTCCGAATTTATTCTAGTTTTCTCGCGCTTTGTTAAAACCAGTTTTTTTTTACGTTCCGTTCCTTGCAGTAACTTTCCAAGTTCAGCGCCATTTATCCAGCGACTAGGGAAGAGTTAAAAATAAAATCCCTCAATGATACGTCAAACACACTAAAACAATGCTAAAAATAATCAATTAACATTATTAATTTACTTATAAAATCAGGTCTGTCAGTCGCATCAGCCTGCAACAATGTCGATTACAACAGATAGAGATGATAGACACAATAAAATTCGTTGGAATACCACTGGGTTTGCTTTCTCTAGAAATACCAGTCCCTTCTAACTATGGAAAACCAGACCACCAATTTAGCACCAATAAGACTGAATTTCTTAACGTACCTATTCGGAGCACTGTACTCAAATCAAAACGCTAATACTGGCGATCCAGCACTGGACTGGCTCACTGGACTGGAAGTGCTACTGGCATAATGTAAACGGCTTAAACTTGGTAACATAAATGGATGTCTCCTGTTCATGTAATGCGCTTCTATTGTAACTTAGCGTGAACTGACAAAGATATTAATGATGTGTCATTGTTAGGGTGGTTGCAAAGTAGGCAACTGTTGTGTACAACTTCAAAGTTGCCAAGATGTAAAATAATATAAAAAGCAAAAAGGTTTCTGATTGTTTTTCTCCGAAATCAGTAACGCTTTAGAATTTCCTTATTTACGGCGATTTTCATTAACTTACTAACAGGTAACAGAAGGTTGCTATGTGTAACTGTTTGACATTTAGCTTACCAGACCGTTAGAAACAAAACGTCACAGAAAAGCTTTTTTTGTTTTTTCTATGAATAACAGTCCTCCGAGTGACAGGTAGGTGGCGCGGAAAGGATAATCCAAGCTAACTTTGTTTATAGAAACATCGATAACTACAAGTCGGAGGCATATTAACTAACAGTTACGGTTAACAGTAGTTAGTGGACGCCTATCCGTTGTCATAATATTTACCAAAAACAGTAGAAATAATTTATAACAAGGACGGAACAAGAATTAGGTGTGAGTACTTTGTACTGTTCAGCCACCATTTACATGTATTTATCTTTCATTGACTTGAATATGCCTTGGTGGCTGAGAGAATGTCATGCCCACTTAAATGTCTCGCTGATGGTGGCGGGTGTGTCGGGTCATTTAGTTCCCTTCAATATGGTTGAGTTGAATGGCGCCGGTACATGCGTCATGTTTGTGAACAGGCGCTGAGAGTTGGGACTGGTCATCTCTTAACTGCCAAGGTTCATTTTAATTACTTTATTTTTAAATTGTTGATCTAATCTTTTACACTGGACGCTCTTAGTGTGCACGTCTTTACATCGTTCTCACATATATGTATAATCTCAAAATTAATGATGTAACCAAGATTTTGTAACAATATTTTGATTTTAAAAGAGTGTCCATGGAGTTTCTTGCCCGTTCTTCTCCATAGAGATCTTCGCTAGGGAATGGGCAACTACAGTACTTTCTCAAGTTATTATGCCTTGTGACTGGGACTGTAGCTTTGATTTTCTTTTTTGTATTTTTGACATTCAAAAGTGCCGTAATGGTCTTATTGAAATAAATGCTTTGAGTTTGGATGAGAACAAAAAAAATATCGCAATGACGGGGAGAACAAGTGCCTTTCGACTTCGTTAAGAGTCTATTTACAACCTATAATAAGTAAGGACAAACGACAGACTATGAATAGATTGAATCTGACGATATTACAAAAATATAGCAATATCGCTCTCTCAAATACAAACAAAGAGAGTTGAATGAAATTGTAACATTAAAACCTGAAATAAATCAAACCGTCGCGTCGTGTCTATTCTACGTCTAGACGAGCTAGACAGCTATATAAAAGTCTAGATAGAAATAGTCTTTTTGGAAATAGTCAAAGCGAGGGTACTAAGTGCGTAGGTACGCTAGCTTGGACACGTTCTTGTAGTACTGTCGAACAAGTTATTGGTGTACATGTAAAATTGTTTTTTTGGTACTGTCTTTTGCAACCCTACTCGTTGAGTCGAGTGTCGCAAATCGATGATGGGAAGCACTTTGTTGGATTCTGAGCACTCGCTAGCACATTATTTGCAATTTTGAAAGTCATAAATTTTTCAGACATAGACATTCAACGGTATTAAATGAACTTAGAGGGTTGTTTGACGATTTTATTCTACAACACATACAGCATGCTGCCCTAAGACAGCTAGACGGGGTCGCGGCACACCGAGGAGAAGATGGCGGGGCTTTGATGCCTTCCTGGTGAATTGGCGAGAAGAAGCACACCACCGTGAGAAGTGGAAGGAATGGGGGGAGGCTTTAGCTCAGGAGTGGGACAATAAAAAACAAAAAAAAAAAACATGCGGGACAGTATTTGGGGACTGCCGATAGAAGTGAAAACTAAGTTTTAATAGAATCAATCCAAAATAAACTTTATCTTAATTAGATAAGGTTGATTTTGACTAACCGTTCGATGAAAGCGTTCGGTGACGATGACGCGAGTTCCATGATTTTTTTTACCCAAAAATTGCTCAACGCGCAAAAGAAGTTTTCACTGCAAAAAAAAAAACATCATACGTGTTACAGTCGTGAATCAAATATTGTTCAACATACAGCCTGACACTGGCCTGAAAATAGCAAAAAAAAAAAAATTCGTGGGCTATCCTGGCGCTTCTACCATATAAACAACTTATTTAATACACAATACAAAAAATCAATCAGGGCTGGGCACAATAATTATAGTATTAAATGAAATAAATATGAGAGTGTTGGAAAATATTTGAGTACTCAAAACTAATAACTTTGTTTAAAAAAGTTACAAGTTGGCTCCCTGTATACCAAACAGCGTGTTCGACTGTACCATTTTGCCTTCCATTTCTGAGAATTTAAAGCTACGAATTGAAAACGAGTTTAGATTTCTATTTTAATATTTAACTAGCCGACACGAGAGACGTTGTGCTGTCGGAATCAAATCGATTCCTTTGTTATTTTAATCCTAACTTTCCTAATCCAAACTAGTATTATAAATACGAAATTAAGTTTGTCGTTACATAGAATAATATGGATTCAGGATTATCGCTTCAATGGTTGAGGCGTTTGCGGGACTGTTCGAAAGAGATACCGTGGCCACGGAACACAAAGGGCGATGAAGGAACATGGATGGGTTTTAGTCAGTAAAAGTCAGACACTCCCTCCTGCTCCGCCCAGAGCGGGCAAAGTCATTTGATGATTTCCCATCCGAAAAAAAAAAAAGTGGTTGAGGCGTGTGGCGTCAAGTGTACAGAAACGGACATAGGGTTTATTTAATCCCGAAAGAAAGTACTGTTCCCGAGGAAAACAACAATAATGTTCTTATTACAATAGATGGCGCCCGCGGCCATGCTCGCGTTCATTAGCATTTGACAATTAATTCGGGCTGTACTCTACTTGTAATAATATAATTCAATCATGATTCGAAACACACTTGGCGCCATTTATTTTCCTCGGGAACAGTACTGTTTTTCGGGATGAAAGGTACACAACAAAACCGGTCATGATGCTGTAAAATTTTTTTTTTTTAGGGTTCCGTACCCAAAGGGTAAAACGGGACCCTATTACTAAGACTCCACTATCCGTCTGTTCGTCTGTCTGTCACCAGGCTGTATCTCATGAACCGTGATAGCCAGACAGTTGAAATTTTCACAGATGATGTATTTTTGTTGCCGCTATAAAAACTAACAACAGGATAAAATGTGAAAAACAGGATAAAAACAAACGTGATTTTACCTCGATATTAATAACGGCAACAGGTAGACGCTTGAAATATTCACAGAATATTTAGTTGTAAATTCACTTTAAAAACAAATAATTAAATTAAAATAATATAAATATTTAAGGGGGGCTCCCATACAAAAACGTGTTTTTTTGCCGTTTTGTCTGATGTTGTATAACTAATGGTACGGAACCCTTCGTGCGCGAGTCCAACTCGCACTTGCCCGGTTTTTTCACAATAATAATACGATGGATGGAGTTCATTGTTCATTAAGAAAATTTTTTTAGTGGTCATGTTTGTAAACAACCTAACATGACTTGGCTAAACACATGAAATGAAAAGCCACATTACGGTTATAATTTTGGATTAAATTATAATAATAAATATAATAATACATTGTTTTTATTCGGAACAACATAGGAAACATTTTTGTTAGTACACACATAATACTTCATCATCATCAGCCTATTTTAATGTTCCCACTGCTGGGACGCAGGCCTGCTCTCTATGAGAGGGAATGGGCTATAATCCACCACGCGGACCCAGTGCGGGTTGGTAGATGTCACATATGTCTTCGAATTTTTGGCTCTAGGACATGCCGGTTTCCTCACGATGTTTTCCTTCACCGTTTTGAAAACAGTGGTGATGAAATAAATTACACAAAGTAATGCGCCTGCCTGGGTTCGAACCCACGACTTACTGTTCGTAAGTCGGGGCCGCCACCACTGGGCCACCACTGCTTTCAACATTACATAATACTTATACACTAGGATTAGTAGGTAACAAATTATGGTTATATTAATTATTTATTTTTGATTCACATCGAGTACCTATCTTTAATTAAAATAAGTAAGTATTGCAAGATTGAAAAATATTTCTGAAATGTTGGGCTTACAGCTGGGTCCGGACTCATGTTTCACCTAGGTTCTCCACCTGGGTGAAGCACGGGGACTTAGGGTGGGGACTTCGGATCCCGTGATCTAAACTCTCGATAACAACTGCATTAGTATATAACTGTGTCGCAGTTATTAACGCCCGCCTCCAAAAAGTCGAGGCATGAGCAATTTTATGAGGAGTTATTAAAGGATTGTGTATGTTTTTGTGCGTGGAGTATATAATGTGTGTGTATGTGGGAAAGTGGTGTAGTCACGTTTGTGTAGGGACAGTTTTTCGCAAACACACACCGTGTTTGCGAACTTAATCAGTCAAAAACCTGAAGTTAAAATGCGTTTTCTGCATTAAAAATATGTTGTTTCAGAACGCCTCACTTGTAATAGGCGAGACGACAAAAAAAAAGCTAATTAGTCCGTCAGTTAGATTATCAAAAAATATTTGACCCGTGTTTTTTCTTTTGTTACGTAAACCAAAATTGACGAAGATATGACGCTTTTAAAATTCTCAATATGTCACGCCTTGGTATAATTTTTACCTAGTTCTGACGTCACGAGCACCCACTCCCGAGATTTGATGCGTTTTATCTTTGTCAATATTCATTGATTTACGAAAACAAAAAATACGTGTCCATTAATTTCAAATACTCTAACTGACGGACTAAATAGATTTGCAATTTTTTGATACTGTCGTCATGCCTAGATTACATGTTTTTCAAAGGATCACAAAAAAAAACAACCTCATAAGTTTCAAGTAAATATTATATAGTGTAGTGAGGCTTATGTCCAGCAGTGGACGTTATGGGCTGTTGTAGTTGTAGTATTTGTTATATAGTGTTTAAATAGTTGTGACTAGTCAAAAGTAGTTTTAACCGGTCAAAAGTAGTTTTGACTGATTAACAATGTGATCTATGACATATACGTACATAAATCCCGCTCTATGTGTCCCGGCTACATCACACCACGAAGGTTGAGGAGATCGTGGAGTATGTCCGAGCGAAGACCAGCTGGACCTTGAGGGTCGAGAAGTTGGAGTCGCGCCACAACACGAATTTTAAGTCGTTCGTGCTGCGAGTTCCGACTCATCATATTGAGACCTTCCTCAAGGATGAGGTTTGGCCGAAAGGTGTCTGTCATGTATCGGTGATTCTACGAATTGAAGGCTACGCGACACCACGCAACGCAACATGACGCCGTCTCTCGTGTGCAATAGTTTAGTTAGGTTTTTGTAGTTTATATAAATATGTATGTTAGTCTGTAAGGTATATATGATATGGGTCTTTTGTTACCTGAATTATATTATAAACAATATATATAAATAGGGCAACTAGAAAAGTAGTTTCAGTTTTCACATAGGTTTCTGCCGTGATCCTTCGACATTCTCCTACAATCAGTGGATATATGTTTATTGAGCTGTTTATTTACTTGGTTTCAGAGCATTATTTCAGTACAAACACTGTTTTAAGCTTTCACGGTTCATAACTATACTTAAAAGCTCAAAATAAACAATAATTACGAAAGATGTCCCGTAAGTGACATTTTAAGTAGGTATTATTTCAGTAGTTTCAGGGTACCCTGTTCATGCACCTACGTAAACAATTATTATTACACATTTGTTCGTAAAGGGTCTCTTATTTCACCCATTCCAACATCGTATTGTATCTCATTACGTACTTGTGCAGTAATGTAATGTAAAATGCACGGTTTATCAAGATGCTCCGTCTAAAACGAATGATACTTTTTTAAATCTTAGCAAAGAGTTTTTATGACTGAAAAGTGGTAACATTTTATGAATAAAATTAACTTTGGGAGATGAAATATAATAAATAATCATTTAATTCTTTAATTTAATTAATTTTGACAATAAATTACAACCATTTATCTGTAACAAAAACACAAAAATATTAATTTACTTTATTAGTAATACTGGCTGTTTTTTGTGTCATTGCCTTAAAAAAAGCGGTGATGCCTGCGCATCGCTAATTTGTGAACAAGTTAAAGATTTATTCGTTTAAGAAAGTCCGAGTTCTATTTATTTCCTCGCAAATATGTTATAAAACGTCGAATGACATACGTGCGCTTTGATAATTACAGCCACTGCTGTCTTGTAGATCTCGCCTCGCCTCGGCTGTAATTATCAACTTACCGCACTTATATCATAATGTATATGGTACTACGTCAAATCTGAAGCATGATAGGTCTAAAGACCGTTAACTTCGTAATAAAAATTTTAAATAGGTTACAGAAACCTCTTTCGTCGTGTTACGAAATCAGTTGCACGGAACACCGATTAGATTTACGACTGTTACACAGAATACCGCTTGAAAATAGAAGTAACTTCTCTTTTATTCCCCCTTTAATGCCCTTGAGGACTATCCATTGTATGCCAAAAGATTATCAAAACAATTAAGTCGGATCGTGCAAAATTGAATTTAGAATAGGCTGACGCAGATTTGATCTTCAATCGTACATGGCTTTAGTTTATTTTATACTAGCGATCCACCCCGGCATTGCCCGGGTGCAATTTTCTAATGAAGTAAATGAGACCCTTGGCAAAAAAATTTTCGTCCTGCCTGACAATTAAGAATACAACAAAAAAAAAAACAGGCAAATCGGTCGAGCCGTAAAGCCGGTCTTCTCAAGTGATGCTCCGTCATAAATGTGGTAATTGATTTTTTATTATCAAGGAGGAGGCTAAATAATAACACCCGCTCGGGTCGATCTTTAGGTTAAGCCGTGCTTGCCTACGTTGTTCTGTGGATGGGTGACCACTCATTACATACCGAGTTTCCTCCGTGCCTCGGAAAGCACGTTAAGCCATTGGTCCCGGCTGTTATTTGTAGATCTTTGACAGTCGCTAGGAAGTCAGTGGCCCAAAAAGTCTGACAACCAGTCTTACGAGGGGTATGAATACCTCATCGTATTACTCGATACTAATTGGGTTGTGAAGGTCAGATAGGCAGTCGCTCCATGTAAAATACTGGTATTCAGCTGCATCCGGTTAGACTGGAAGTGGACCCCAACATAGTTGGGAAAAGGCTAGGCAGATGATGAGATTTTTTAGTATCGTACACACTGCACACCTAGACGGCACTATGCTTTTTCTTATGAAAATGCGTTGCGCAGTGCTATAATGTGTGTAGCTTAAAAAAACTCAAACAAACATAACGGTGTTGCTCTTGTCCAGCCCAAAGTATTTTATTTGAATTACTTTCGACTGGTTTTTCAATTTAGCAGTTGACCTTGCCAAGTTCGGCTTTTGATTCTTATCAAAGGAATGCCTTTGACATTTTTACAAATTAAAAACACTGTCAGGACCTCAAAGTTATTTAATCGTTCAATAAAAGTGTTTTGGCATTTGCAAAAATATTATTTTTAGCCAGTTAAAAAGATTACTTATTTTAAACATACGTATAAGACACAGAGAGAAAAAAAGAAAGAACAACAGTGAACATCGTGAAGAAGCCTAAAACCAAAAATTGACACCAACCCGCACTGGTGTGCCGCGTGGTGTATAAATCCTTCAATCAAATCAAATCAAATCATTTATTTTTGCCGAATACACTGTTACAATGGTCTTATTAATAATGTACAATTGTTTCAAGTGTTTCTACCGTAAGGCATGCAAAATCCTGCACCGAATCGGGCGGGAGGAAACGCCCGGGTGTTTCCACTGCGAGGATCGACCGGAGGACACGGTGGAGCACACGGTGGAGGTGTGCCCCGCGTGGGCGGAGCACCGCCGTGTCCTCGAAGCGGCGATTGGCGGCGGCGACCTCTCGCGTCCGGCCCTGGTGCAAGCCATGGTCCGGAGCGAGACGGAATGGGACGCCGTCACCTCCTTTTGCGAAGCAGTAATGCTAGAGAAGGAGGTGGCGGAACGTGAGAGGGAGAGAACCTCACAGCGTCCCGGCCGCCGCGGGAGACGCCCCGGGCGTCGGGGGCCACCACGTGGCCCCCGGCCACCGTAGGCGCGGGCCTGTGGACGGTGAGCTATGGGCTAGCTCGCCGTTCGTCCGTCTCATGACGACAGGCCGTGTCGACGGCGCGTTCGTGTTCCACGCACGCCTCAAAGAGAGTTAGCAAAAAGGAAGGGGTCCGAAAGGACCGATGCCTGCCGGGGTTGCGGGACTATTCGAAAGAGATACCGTGGCCCCGGAACACAAAGGGCGATGAAGGAACATGGATGGGTTTTAGTCAGTAAAAGTCTGACACTCCCTCCTGCTCCGCCCAGAGCGGGAGAAGTCATTTGATGATTTCCCATCCGAAAAAAAAAAAAAAAAAAAGAAGGCATGCAAAATCTATACAGTCATGGAATACAAATAGCAAATATAAGGTCAGCTAATCAAAATATACAATAAATAAAAACAATCATAAAATATTTTAAGATATTAAATTAATGCAATGTCATACAGATTAGTTATTTATTTAATAATATTAATATTTCAATTAATTCAATGACATAGTAGATCTAAAATTATTACATTATTTAAAGATATATAATAATTGTTATTAATTGATGTCACCTTCATAGAGAAAGATGGTCTATGACCCAGTTGAGGCTCATAAATTGAAAACTTTAGGTAAACAAATCAACTAAAATCGCATGCAAAAAACTTGTCATCTGCCTAGCCTTTTCCCAACTATGTTGTGGTGGCACCCATCCACAGACCAACCTAGGCAAACACGGCTTAACCTAAAGATCGACCTGACCGGCTGTTATTATTTAGCCACGAGCTCCTCTGAAAAACTATGCCCCATAAAACTTTTTCACGGTTTGCCATTGGGAAAAGAACAAAAAGTAGGTAGGTAATAAAAGTTTATTACCTAGTGCGGGCACTTATAATTTATAGAATTTGTATTTATCCAATGATTTTCGACACCCATTAAAGTCTATAATTACAACCATTATTTATTGTAGTAGGCATAGCAAATGAAATGGTCCTTTCTTATCATTATTTTGGTCCTTTTTCGAGGAATTGGACATCGGGCCGCTGAGTATGGCAACAGAGCAGCTCCTGAATACGTGACTGTGACCCAACTATATCGTACTTAGTATGACATTTTTATGGCCGAAACAAATAAAGAATATGAAATTTTATTAGAGTTACAGACGCAACATTCAACGTAGCCCAAGACCCGCAAATAAAACATACTAAGGTACCTACTTAATTAATTATAATGATGGGTGAATAAACTTTGATTCTTTAAAAGGTGGGTTCTTCTCTTTATGTGCTAACTACAGTTTTCTATTGGTAATCTATACTTCCATACTAATACAAAATGGACTTTATTTATTAAACTATTAAAAGAAAGGCGCTTTTTCAAATGGTAGCAATTTTTTAATCACTTTTCATCTGATTGACAAAATCAATCTTTTGGTCTTCTAAATTATTTACGTCTGTTTAACTCATTGAAACATAGCTCGCTGTCGTTACAGACACAAAATGGAAAAAACGGCCGTTTTTAGTAATTTTTAATTTAATTTAAACTGTAACTACAGTGAAGTATATTTTAATGAATTAAATAGACGTCAAAATTTAGAACTCTAAAGCATTGATTTTGTCAATCAGATTTTATATTAATTGTGTATTTAAAGAGTTCTGATTTTTTTACTAAAGTGGCGCTAGTGTGCATGGGGGAGCCCCTTAAGCTAAAACAAAAGATTTGCCTAAAAAAAAAAAAAAATAAACAAAAAAGGGTATCAAAAACATAGAAAACACACAAGCAGGTGCGTTAAGCACATGCTATAATATTAATATGGAAGTTTGGATTACCAATAGGAAACTTATAAACGCGAAAGTAACTCTGTTTGTTTGTTTGCTACCTTTTCACGACTAAACGGCTGATCGGATCGTAATGAAATTTGGCAAGGAGATTTATTTCAACCTAGGCAAGGACATAGGCTATATACTATCACGCTAATAACTTACGGGGGTCTGCAATATTGCATTATGTCTACACACATTATACATACTTACATTGTACATTATAACTGTGACACCACTGCAGTAATCGCCTTAAGGTGGTTAGGCAGATATGCACATAAACATAGTACCTACTACACCAACATTTCGCTGTTATGTTTATGCGGGGCGAGCAATTGCCATCAAAATCTAATAGGCGAGACGACAAAAAAAACTAATTAGTCCGTCAGTTAGATTATCAAAAAATATGAGACCCGTGTTTTTTCTTTTGTTACGTAAACCAAAATTGACGAAGATATGACGGTTTTAAAATTCTCAATACGTCACGCTTAGGTATAATTTTTAGCTAGTTCTGACGTCACGAGCCCCCACTCCCGAGTTTTGATGCGTTTTATCTTTGTCAATTTTCATTGATTCACAAAAACAAAAAATACGTGTCCATTAATTTCCAATACTCTAACTGACGGACTAAATAGATTTGCATTTTTTTGATACTGTCGTCATGCCTATTGGTCAGATCGGTAGTCTAATCTATTTGAAATACTGGTATTTAACTGCATCCGGTACTACTGAAATCCGACCCCAACATTGTTGGAAAATAGGCTAGGTGGAGGATAAATTGCCATCAACACAAATCTGCTGCTATTAAGAAATTTCTAATGGAAAACTTAACAGTTTGCCCGAACTGGAAATCAAATCCAGAACCTCGTGTTGAGCAGCAGCGCTTGACAGCACTAAGTCAACGAGGTACGTTACTTTGTGTATTATTTTTTGGTCGATTAGGCTAAAATTGTTGTTAAAAACTGAACAGGCTCAAGCCTTACGCCTCAAGAAAATTAGCCTTATTTTAAGGGTCTTAATTCCTCAGTCAGAACTCAAAGGCATCTCAAGAGGCGAACTTGCAAAAAGAATTGTTTAATGCGGTATAACCATTGCGAAAATTGCCGGAAATTACTGAACAGGTAGGTTATAATTTAGAAAAACAAAAAAGCAAGGACTCAAAGGATAAAGGAAAAATCTTGATGCCCAGCCAAAAATCTGAAGACACTTAAAGTAAAAAAAAAACAGAAAGAGAAAAATTTTGCTACACTTCAACTAACTTATCTGTGCAGGCGGGAAATCATAGAACTAAAATAAATGTATAAAGTTTGATATATCGGTGCAAATTTTCTTGACAAGCATTAACGCCACCTTAAACTGTACACATAAAGTGGTCCTACTATAAATGGTGTAAATAAACCTTTAACGAAGCCGAAAGGCACTTGCTCTCCTTGGTTATTGCGATATATTTTTTGTTCTGGACCATATTTTTTCAGAAGCAGGAACTACGGAGATTGAATTTGCGCTTGGTTGACGACACGCCCGCTATTACGATTTACGTGGGACTTCAACATAACTGGCGAAATGTGAGTGTAAGGCCTGAATTAGTGTCGCACTGACAGATCATTCCCACTAGTTCTACTACACAGTTCTACGGTAGAACTAGTGGGAAAAAAAATTGCACTAGTTCTACCGTAGAACTGTATAGTAGAACTAGTGGGAATGATTCGCACTGACGACGGTCGGTCGCGTACGGTCGGTGGCGTACGAGTATACATTGTGTTCAGCCGTTTTTTTTCTCGCTGACGTCACGACCGACGACGGTACGCGTGAGCGTGACAGTAATTCAGGCCTAACTGCACTATAGCTACACTTCTGACTAAGCCTTCAAGAATGACAGAAGTGACGATACGTTTATAATGTCGTTAATACAATGTAAAATAAACCAACCTTTCAATGTTCCAAAAACACCTTCAAGGTCTTTCTTCAAAGAACAGCAATACAATCAGAGACATAATTACTTTACCCCACGGCTCGCAGCACGCTCTCAGTAAACAAAATATATCAATTAAAATGCTAAACAGCTCCGGTTCCCGGTAAATTCAATTAGTTCAATTATTTGGGCCCGTCGTCGAATTCCGTTAAATGCATTGCCCTTATAGGCTGTCTCAGTTAAGGTGAACGATTAAAGGTGAAAATGCTAATCTCGATATCAGGTATTTAAACTTGGAACCTGTCATTATGTGGCAGTATTTTTATACAAGCCTACGAGCTTTGGCTTGCCTGTGTAACCTACTACTCTTCACGATGTTAGGGTTTCTAAACAGTCTACTTGCCTTATGGGTTTGCAGTATTGTTGGCCACAAATCGGGTAGTCGCTTTACTTTGTGTAATGTTCTAGTGTATTGGTCACAGTCTGGTAGTGTTATTGGGTTTTTCCGCCAGGAATTTCTCAATTGTAGCCCGGAGTTTAGATTTGTGTTAAGTAAATGTTTTGATGTGAAACATCTATAGGCTCGGGTAAAACCAAAAAATTGCGTGGCGACGCGTCGCCAACTGAGAAGTTGTTAACCCGGCCCGAACAATCCCGAACATTACCGACCTGTTGAAGCAGCATAAGATCTACATATTTGCCACGGTTTAAAACAAGCCAGCTGGTCTCGGGGCACAACGTTGGGTTACAATCTCGTGACATCGAGTTCGCTCCCAGCATAACGATTTTCTTTCTGTGAATCTGACTCGATTTTGTTTTATTTTATTTTGTGTTTTAAATTGACTATTTTTTTAAGCATTTTACTTGTAATAAATAATTTCGATGTTTCACATCTGCCAGGCGTCCCGTGATGGCTCACTTTTTTTAGAAATAGGGTCACCTATTACAAATTACAATGGACCGAAACAAAACTGGCGAAATGTAGGTGTACGATAGGGTAAGAACACCTCTGCAAGAACCTTCGGGAATTACAGGCGTTATGGTATGATTAAAACTAGAATTGAAAATTCAAAGTTAATTTTGTGATATCCCCTCAATATTACTATTACATTACATATCACTATATCAGAATCGAACTTTACCAATATTCGGTACATAACGGTTTATCTTATAACCATGTCAATAAAACGAGAATTGAATAGATATAGGAATATGAGAATATCAGCCTTTATGAGTTCTGAAATGATATGACAGCAATTGATATAAAGTTTGATTACACTTCTGCCAACTTACATTGTGGGAAAATACAGAATAAAATAAATGTACCAAGTTCGACATATCGATGCATTTTTTCTTGACACGCAGCGCCACCTTGAACTGAACACTTGAAAGTGATCATACTGTACCTTCATACACGTCAACGTTTTGTGGGAGTATACAAAAAATATTTATAGAAAAAATATCGTCACGTCTATCATCCCCGAAGGATTACGTAAAGGTGTAGGTACACTTCAACCAACATAGCTATGCAGGCGGATAAACTCAGGACTAAAATAAATGTAGCAAGTTTGTATTATTATCGATGTATTTTCTTGACAGCTAGCAGCAATGCCACCTTGAACTGCACACTTAAAAGGGTTACATATTAGAAAATCAAAACTTTTCTGAGCAAATTTCAAAAGAACAACGTACAAATCAACAAAGTTTAAAATAACGACGGTCATTTGATCAAAAGTTCAGCTGACCAAAGTCTGGAATATCAATGTTTAATTATTTATTACACTATTGACCAAATCGTTTAAAGGTCAAAATGGATTACTGCATAAATTAATACAAATAATATAGGCGTTATACTAATGCGGGTAGAACTTAGATAATAAAATTATATAGGCGTCATACTAATGCGGGTAGAACTTAGATAATATTTTTTTTAATTGAATGCATACTGTTACAAACTGTTTGAAGCGTTTTCGTTTTCACTCGTGTTCGATTAATTAACCTACTAAAAACAATCTCTTTTTTATATTAATGCAAGTCGTTCCTGGTTCTGGTTCGTAGGAGGTCACAGTTTTAACCTAACCTAACCTACCCATTTTGTTTAAAGAAGAAATTAACCTAACTTTTGATCAGTCGTTCATTTGATGTCACATACATTGGGATTCGATTAATTTTCTAAATAAATCATTTGGTCATTTAAATTTTGTTATTTCGTTTATACATATAATGTTCTTTTGAAATTTGCTCAAGAAAGTGTAGCTGCACTGCAAGTCAAGTGCCAACCGTGTACTGGCGACCCGCGTTTTTATTTTTTTATTTTTAGGAAGGGTCACTCGCAGTTGCAACGCGCTAAGGTTGCTTTACTGCTTAACCGGACAATCCTGTGGTGGCCAAAAATTACTTTAAGGCCCCCAGCCAGGGCTTACAAACTAAAGATTTAAATTAAATGAACGGTCACTAAGGGCACCCCCTGTGGGGTTCGGGCCTCGGCTTAGTGCGTCATTGATAAGAGGGCAGCAAGGGACAACAGGCTGGCTCGGATCATTGGCGACCCGCGTGCCGAGAGGGGATATTTATACGCGGCGCAGTTTAGCGCTCGCAAGGAAAGCGATCTACAACTGCGACTCGCGCGCCACCACACGTATTATTTAGCAACTACATTTTTGTAAATACATCTTAGGGAATCCGCTACCTGTGCTCATGCATTTTGCTATAAGACCTGTACATATTTCTGTTTAAGCTAAGCTATCCTAGTCTTGATTATACCTAAGTTCATAACTACATCTGGAGTATCATTTACACTACCTAAGCGCTACAGTGGTGACCCCGACGTGATTTTGTGAAGACCTCCAGATCAAGTATTCACCATGCCTAACGAAGGAGAACCAGAAGTATCAGGTGTGTCGACGTCGCTGCGCATTCCACCCATCTGGCGTGACAGAATACGCTTGTGGTTTGCGCAATTCGAGGCCATCATGTCTCCGCAGAAGAAGGGCGATCAAGTCATGTACGAACTCGTTATCGGACACCTTGAGAGGCAAGACCTGGATGAAATAGCGGACATCATTCTCCATCCACCGGAAAACCAAAGGTATGCCGCACTGAAGAATCGGTTGTTCCAAGTGTACGAAGAATCTGAACAGCGGCAAGTACAAAGATTGCTGTCTGAGATGGAACTCGGCGACATGAAGCCTTCGCAGCTGCTACGTCGAATGAAGAACCTCGCCGCGGACAACATCTCCGACACAGCGCTGCGAATCATGTGGACCAACCACTTGCCGCAATCCGTTCGAGCAGTCCTCGCTGTCAGCGATAATATCGCTAAGAGATCAGACATCCACGAGCTGGCGGTGATGGCTGACAAGATCCTCGAGCAGACGCAACCCTACGTACGGCACTGTCGCCGCAGTTAGCTCCACTCCCACCACCTCGCATGCACCTACGTCAGTGGAAGAGAAGATCGACGCTCTCACACGAGAAATTGCTGAGTTGAAGGCAAAACAATCGCAACAACACAGCTATTATATAGACGCAGATCGTTTAACAGGCGACACTCACAATCGCGTTCGTCGAGCCGGACCAATCACGATCGCGCGCGAAACGACCAATCAGCGATCTGTTTTTACCATCGCAAGTTCGGCAAAGAGGCGAGAAGGTGCACGCGGCCGTGCAGCTACGAAGACGGCAGCGCCCGCTCGGAAAACTAAAACCTGCGTTGGCCGAGGCGGGAACCGGCGCAAGCAACTCATCTTACCGCCTATTTATAACAGACAAAAACTCACGTTTATCTTTCTTGATTGATACTGGCGCCAACGTATCCGTGATACCGAAGAGAAAAGGCGGGAACGCAACACCAACTGATTTCTGTTTGTATGCCGCGAACAACACAGTGATTCCAACGTATGGTGAGAAGACACTACAACTGGATCTCAACTTACGTAGACCTTACACGTGGAAGTTCATCATCGCCGCAGTCAGCAAGCCCATCATTGGCGCCGATTTTTTAACGCATCATCAACTTCTTGTCGACGTAGCCGGCCGATGTCTCGTCGACAAAGTTACCAATCTCACCGCCAGAGCACCGGTCACCTACTCCGCCGAGCCCACTGTGAGAAGTATCGATGTTGATCAGCCTTATCACCGGCTACTCAGCAAGTACCCCGACATCCTTCGACCGTCATGTATGAAGGACACTCCTAAACACCGTGTGAAACACCACATCGAAACTACCGGCCCACCAGTGTACAGCAAGACCAGACCACATCGATACCTGCCCGTAAAGAAGGAGTTCGAGACGATGATGCAGCAAGGAATATGTCGTCCCCGCAAAAGTCCATGGTCCAGCCCGTTACACGTCGTACCAAAGAGAAACGGTGACATTCGCGTATGTGGCGACTACCGCAGACTCAATGACGTCACCAAACCAGATCGCTATCCAGTACCACGACTCAAGGATTTCACCTACCTACTTCACGGCAAGAAGATATTTACTACGCTTGACCTGAATCGTGCGTATCAACAGCTGCCTGTATATGAACCGGACATCGAGAAGACCGCCATCACCACTCCATTCGGTCTATTCGAATTCCCTCGAATGTGTCCAGGTCTAAGAAACGCCGGACAGACATTCCAACGGTTCATTAATGAAGTACTCACCGGGTTAGATTACGCATTCCCATTCATTGATGACGTCATCGTCGCATCAGATAATGAAGCATGCCACATCGAAGACTTACAAAAGGTGCTACGTAGATTAGACGACTATGGAATAACAATAAATCCATCGAAATGCGTCTTCAGCAAAGAAAATGTCAAGTTCCTGGGCTACGAAGTGTCAAGTAACGGAATCAAGCCACCACAAGAAAAGATCACTGCAATCACTGCCTACCCCCAACCAGTGACAATTCATGACTTACGTCGATTCATCGGAATGGTAAACTTTTACCGCGACAGCATTCCAAATGCCACACACATACAAGCACCACTCAACGCGTACCTGCATAATTCCAAGAAACGTGACAAAACCAAAATCGAGTGGAATACAGAAGCTTTACAAGCATTTGAGTTGTGCAAAGCTGGCATACAAAACGCAGCTTTGCTCGCTCATCCATCCCCATCACCGAACGACGCCATCTCCCTAATGTGTGACGCATCGAATACCTGCGCAGGAGCCGTACTACAACAACTTGTAAACAAGAAATGGATACCACTGGGCTATTTCTCAAAAAAGTTCTCCGACACACAACAGCGATACAGTACATTCGACAGAGAATTACTATCCATCTACATGGCGATCAAACACTTCAGGAAAATATTCGAAGGAAGAGAACTCATTGTTTACACCGACCACAAGCCGCTGACCTACGCCATTCGCAAGCCGCCGTCAGATAACGACACACAAAGACGCACTCGGCAGTTTTTATTTATCAGCGAGTTCACTACGGACATTCGTCATGTGAGTGGAGTAAACAATGTTGTCGCCGACGCACTCTCACGCCATCGAAACCATCGCCAATTAACTACGATGACGTATCTCAAGCACAAGAAAGGGACAGTGATATACCCAACTTATTGAAACAAACAAATATTCAACTCAAAAAAATCGTCATGCCCGCTTCAAACAAGCCAATATTCTGCGAAACGTCTACGTCACACGTACGACCGTACCTACTAACTGACTTTCGTCGCATCGCATTCAACGCCGTGCACAATCCAAGTCATTCCGGGTTACGAACTACACGCAAGCTCATGCAACAACGCTATTTCTGGCTCGCAATGAACACCGACATTGGCAATTGGGCGAAAACATGCATACCTTGCCAACGCTCGAAAGTTCTACGTCACAACCACAGTGAAGTTGCAGCGTTCCCACCAAGCGAACGATTCCAACATGTACACATCGACATCGTTGGTCCGCTACCCACTTCATCGTCTGGACATCGCTACCTGCTGACAATGATCGACCGCTGCACACGATGGCCCGAAGCAGTACCTTTACGGGAAATCACTGCCGATATCGTCGCCAAAAAGCTATATGAGACGTGGATATCTCGATACGGGTGCCCTACAAGAATAACGACTGACCAAGGACGACAGTTCGAAAGCTGTCTATTCCGAGACCTCGCACGACTACTGGGAGTCGAACGAACCCGTACCACTGCCTACCACCCGCAGAGCAACGGCATTGTCGAACGCTGGCACCGAACACTGAAGACCGCACTCTTGACTCGCCTACAAAATAGCAACAAATGGATCGCCGAGCTACCTACGGTGCTAATGGGATTACGAGCCGCCGTGCGTACAGACACCGACACCAGCGCCGCGCAGCTCACCTACGGCCAAGCATTGCGACTGCCTGGAGATTTCATAGCACCATCACCAGCAGCCAAGTCAATGGATCACAACTTCGTCGATCAACTACATGACGTCATCACGAAGTTAACACCAACATACAAATCGCATTCCAACAAGCGATGTATGTTCGTGCACAATGATCTACAAACATGTAGCCACGTGTTGCTACGCGACGATACCGTCCGCAAACCGCTACAACAGCCATACAAAGGTCCATACAAGGTCATCGAGCGCAACGAGAAGTTCTTCACCATCCAACTACCAGGAAGATCCAGCATAGTATCGATCGATAGACTCAAACCGGCATACACTATCAGCACTGAAGAACACGACCACACGAGTAGTGAGACACCCCAGTCAGCTGCAGCTACCAGCGAAGATAACACCAGCCCACTCCCGGCCAACACCAACGAGCACCGCACCAGATCAGGGCGATTAGTGAAGATGCCTGTACGTTTTGACTAGGGGGGGAGTACTGTAGCTGCACTGCAAGTCAAGTCATACATCCGTCCACTGCTCTGCCAACCGTGTACTGGCGAAGCACGTCGAGAGGGGATATTTATACGCGGCGCAGTTTAGCGCTCGCAAGGAAAGCGATCTACAACTGCTACTCGCGCGCCACCACACGTATTATTTAGCAACTACATTTTTGTAAATACATCTTAGGGAATCCGCTACCTGTGCTCATGCATTTTGCTATAAGACCTGTACATATTTCTGTTTAAGCTAAGCTATCCTAGTCTTGATTATACCTAAGTTCATAACTACATCTGGAGTATCATTTACACTACCTAAGCGCTACAAAAGTTTTGATTTTTTAATATGCAACCCTTAAAAGTGGCCGCTTATATAATATACTAGCTGTTGCCCGCGGCTTCGCCCGCGCTTTCCCACTGGTATGATCCAGTAAAAAGGTTAAAAAGGTAGAGGGTAAAAAGATTGGTTTCCGGAAGGGGCGCTCTACGTTGGACGCCATCATACGCGTGAGAGCCCTCACGACGGGGGATGTGGTGTCCAGGGGTGGGGTTGTCTTGGCGGTGTCTCTCGACATCGCCAACGCCTTCAACTCCATGCCCTGGAGCTGCATTAGGGAGGCACTCCGGTATCACCGGGTGCCGACCTACCTCCGTCGTGTGGTCGGGGATTACTTGACGGACAGAGCCGTCATCTACCCCGGTCGCAGCGGGGAATGGAAATGGCGAAAGATGTCGTGCGGTGTTCCACAGGGATCGGATCTAGGGCCGTCCTTGTGGAACATCGGGTACGACTGGGTGCTGCGCGCCGACCTCCCTAGCGGCGTCAGCGTGGTCTGCTATGCAGACGACACGCTGGTGCTGGCACAGGGGAGGTCGCACGAGGCGGCGGCCGAAGCTATGACACGCGGGGTTGCGATAGTCGTTGAGAGGATCCGGCAGTTGGGTCTCGAGGTGGCACTGCACAAGTCCGAGGCCATGTGCTTTCATGGGCCTCGGAAGGCGCCACCGACGGATTCCCTACTCACGGTAGGAGGGGTATCCATCGGCGTCGAGTCGACTTTGAAGAACAAAAACTTGTCAAAAAGTTAGAACTTTGACCCCCAATAGGGGGTCAAAATTCTAACTTTTTGATAAGTTTTTTTTTAAAGGCCAGTTTTTATTGTATGATTTTTACTTTAAACACTTCCACGACCCCCGTACTATTACATCCATCCATCAGCACAATGTTTTGAATTCTACCATAAAACTTGATTTTTTACCCCAAAACAAAAAGTCGTTTCCCAGTAATAATTTTTGCGTAAAGTTACTTTGATGTACAGAATGCTTGGTCGACGGCTTCGTGATGAGGTTGTTTACACCCTATACGTGCCAAATTTCATAATCCCCACAATTATTATCATCACAAACACCAACACTATCACAATCACCATCATTATCATCGTAATCACAACCATTATCATCGTAATCACAATCATCATCATCGTTATCACAATCATCACAATAAATCAACAGTAACGCTGTATAGAAGTCGAATCCGCCATCTTCTGGATCTCAAAATAAATACCATATTCGTAATCAGCACCCCTTGTAATCTCTGTATCGACACCCATATTGATTTTTAGACATTTCAACCCCAAAACACCCCAACAGGGGATGATGGTATTTCAGGTCCGCCACATTAAATCTTAAAATCGTTGTTTTCGCAAACAATACCCATGTTGATTTTCAGACTTTGTCATCCCATTTCTCCATAATAGGGCTTGAATTCTGAAAAAACCCGAAACAAATGTTTACTCATTTAACGATAGTAGTAGAATACTCCTGTTAAGTTTCGAATCAAATAGTCTAAGTAATCTTATTTCCCCATGTTAACTTTGGACCCCGTTTCAACCCCGGAGTGAATATTAAAAAATCCTTTTTAGTGCCCCTAGACCATATAGGGAACCTATGTGCCAAATTTGGATTCTGTAGACCCAGCGGTTTGGGCTGTGCGTTGATAGATGAGTCAGTCAGTTTCTTCTTTTATATATTTAGATAAGATAGATGTGTGTCCTTGAGAAATAAGTCAAGAAACAAATTAATGTCTTCAAGTTCAACAACATTATAACCGGACCCTTTACGAAGCCGTCAACCTTGCATTCTGTACATCAAACTAATAACTCTACGCAAAAATTATTGCTGGGAAATGACTTTTTTTTTTTGGGGTGAAAAATCACGTTTTACGGTAAAACTCAATGTAAAGCACTCAAACCTGGTGGTAATGGATGGATTGAATAGTACAGGGATCATGGAGGTGTTTACAGTAAATATCTAACATTAAAAACAAGTATTAAAAAAACTTGTGAAAAAGTTGGAACTTTGACCCCTAATATCTCCGTAACTAGAAGGTTTCCAGGTATGGTGTAGAACAAAAAAATGATCGCAATGACGGGGAGAACAAGTGCCTTTCAGCTTCGTTAAGGGTCCATTTACACCCTTGATAATTGACAATTAAAATACCACCTTAACTAAATGACAAACCTGGCTATCCAATCTGGCTATTTACATTTTACATCCACACCAATCACAGCTGCCCAGCAGCATACGTCCAAACAACACAAATCCAACATGTCTGCTAAATCTCGTTGACATAAAGCCCAGACGTCATGTGTGATTTAGCGGCTAGAATATACGCCTGACCTTTTGCGCTATTGGCTTAAACCGAAAAAAAGGATTTGAGCAAATCCGAGGCCCTGGCACAAACGCACGACGTAAATATAAAATTCCACGGATCTTCGAATCTGGGAATGTTGCTGATGCAGATTTTTTGACATCGAATGATGCGAATTTTTAAGCACAGAATTTACGTCTGTTTTAGGTACTCCGCGTGGATTTCGGTTACATTTCGGTGAAAATAGTCGTATTGAGAGACTTTTAAAAAAGCATTTCGAAGCAATACGATTCAAATTTTCAGGTTTTTGTCAAAAAAATCCTAATAGATAATGCGAAAAAATAATTTTGCAAATTCTTGATTTTCTTTTTTGGTCCACGGGCTTGAAAAAAATGCAGCAGCGAAACCAGAAAATTTTGAAAGTGGTCTACCAGAAAATAAAAGTACGGGAACCTCTGGTCTAGACCCACCATTCTTTCGCTCAAATACTAATTGGCAATAGAAATCGAAACGTAAACAGCATTTGTAGTGAGTTGGTTGAATAGAATACTGTAATGTTCAACAGAATATTGTGTTCTGTTTTGAAGGGTGCTGGTGTAGTTTCAGATCCCATAAAAAAATGTTAAGTGGCCTAAGTTGTTACGTGGGACGAAGCTCACTGGGTCAAATGAAGAATACCTAAATCGAAGAAAAAACTAGACATTGTTGTTTCTCATTCGTTATCTTTTAAACCAAATTTAAAAAAAAGGAGGAGGTTATGTATTCGACCAGTATCTTTTTTGAAGTGAAAACTTCTTTAGGTGCGTTGAGAACTTTTGGGTGAACAGAAATCATGGAACTCGCGTCTCGTTCGTTTGTGCTCGTTAAAACTCGAGAACGGCTGCGCCGATTTAGCTGATTTTGGTTTTGAAATGTTTGTGGTTTAAACGGTTAGAAAAAAAACACTTCTTTACAATTTAATAGCTCGACAATATAATTCACAAGTTACTTCGTTTTCACTTCTATCGGCAGTCTCCAAAGACTACTCCGCATGTTTTTTACTAAAAGTGAAACGACTGAACACAAAATGAGAAAAAAGTAAACGAGAAATGAAACAAAAATAATCATTTTTTTAAGTAAACGTCTGCTAGCAGTTTAAGTACTAAAGCAGCTGTAATTATGCTCTTTATATTCCCTATCAAAGAGAGTTGCTTTGTGTCCAAGCAATGGCAACATAATAGGACAATTACGTATTCTCTTAACGAGCTTAAAATTAATACAAGAGTCATGTAAAATTAACAGAGCAGTATATTATGCGGCGCTTGTACATTGTATTATAAAACAAAGCCAGTAAGAGTGCTGGTAATGTATTTATCTCGTGGTAGACCGTTCGGTCCGTGAGGCTGTGTGCCGGGACTTACGGACAAAGTAAACGGTGAACTTGCTAAGCTCCTATTTTATTGTGATGCATTGCTAATTTTGTTGTTAATGTCTATATGCTTAGAAGTTTATTATTATTGAAATAATAACTTCAATTAAATAATTGCGTACACTATCACATTTGGAAGCAAAAGCTCTGCCGTTCAAGGCTCAGCGACTTCTATGGCCTTCGCGCTTTCTTGTTTTTTACCATACGTCATCATTCCGGCTCTTAACTTAATTTATTTGAGGTTAGAGCAGCATGTTTTTTTCTTCCATACTGAACGCGCCCATAAGCGCATTTCTAAACGAACGGTGGAAGCAGCTGGGCGAGCGCGGGGGACCGGACGCGGTCTCCGGCAGCGCGCGCGCCACCTTTAGTCGGCAACAGACACCGGTCGAATACGCATTTTTATGTCGCGATCGTGCGTCCACCATTATAAATGTAATGTGCCTTCTCACATGAATATTCACATTCTTCAAACAAGGTTAAGTAGTCTCATTAAAACTATCCTCAACACATACTTCTCTATTACTCGTCATCTCATTAGAAACCTCCTTGCATGCCATATCATCCTTCACAAAGTCCATTCATCGATGTTATACCCAACAACATTCATACTCAAAATATTTCTCAAAAGTTTTCCTCATTTTGCTTTTCACCACACCTACAACATAAAAAATTTAAATTATAAGAACATAAACCTTTTCTTTTTACCCGTATAACTCTAACACAACATAAACTTTGACTTTACCTTTTTAAATATCACTGGGTTTTGAACAACCCATTAGCACTTCATCCTCATTAATATTTCAGGGCAAACGTTTTTCAATTAAGACCTTTACCGTAACATAAAATTTATTTAATGAAAAGAAAGGAAAAGAGATATATTTTGTGTTTGAAGGCGAAAATGTGCTGCTTTTAGCATTAACATTTACGAGGCATGATACGTAATGACAGACGTGTTCTTGTAAAGATACGTCTACACCAACTACACAAAACTTATAAAATAAGCAAAATCATGCAACTTTTGTTATACTTCGCCTTTATTGGTGATGCTCTTCAGTAACCTCAGTTGCAACCAAAGGACGTTTGCTGCCCGAGAGGAATGAACTTGGATGACGCGAAAGGAATATAAGTAGAAGGTGTAAACGGACTATTCACGAAGCCGCCAACCAAGCATTCTACTACGTAACTCTACGCAAAAATTATTGCTGCGAAACACCTTTTTTTGGGGTGAAAAATCACGCTTTATTGCAGGACTCAATGAAATGCGCTCAACACATTGTGTTGATGGATGCTTTGAATAGTACGGGTATCGTGGAAGTATTTAAAGTAAAGTTATAACATTAAAAACTTGTTTTTCACAGTACCTCCGTAACTAGAAGGTTCCTAGGTACGGGGAAAACAAGTGCCTATCGGGTGCAATATAGTACATTGTTCACCGAGAGGAGAAAGTGACCGATTACCGTCGAGGGTGTCGTTTGAAGTCCGAGCCGTAGGCGAGGGCTTTAAAACACCCGAGATCGGGAATCGCACTTTCTCTCGAGTGATACATAGTGCTTTATACTACACCTACGAGGAAAATAAAAAACGAAATCTTTACTAATTGAAATTTATATTGAAATTGTTGCAGTTAGTGAAGCTTAATGTAACACTTTTTCCATTAATGTTTGTTTGAGATGTTTGCGACAATGTAGGAGGAATTTCACATGTTCTTTTTTCAAATTGTTTATCCTGCCGCCGCAGGGTCGCACTGCCAGCCCGACACCATCCAACACACAGCTAGTGGCCAGTGTCATTTGGCGAACTTGGAGATAAAAACACACTGTAAAAACTTTTTGGCTTTTGATATTTAGGTTACCGGCGCATAGTCTTACCCAAAATTAAAAAAGAAAAACCACGTAAGAAATGGATTTTCATACACTTTTCTCTCCCGCTCAGATGCGTTTTCTCCCCGCATATTTGTTCGATATGCAATGACGTACTTTCTACCGTAAATTTGATAAAGTATCAAGGTACTTTCCAAACAGGTGTATTTTTACACCCATTATAAGGATCGTAGCAGGTCGCTTTTTGACTTCACACGTGGGAAAAAGGCGTTAAATCGTGTGTCACAGCATTGGAAACAGGAGACCCTCCCCCCCTCGCCCCCTCTCTCCCCTCTGTCCTGTTGGTTAACTGATTTGGTCTTTTAGATTCTTATGCATAATCAACCTAACCCGTTCCCTATATTGGATCTTGTGTCCCAGCAGTGGGAACGTTGCTTCACCGTGGGCACCTAATGCACGTTGGTGTTTGTCACATGTCTTCAAATGATTGGTTCTAAGACAGGCAGGCAGGTAGGTGACGCGGATAGGATATTTCAAGCTAACTTTGTTTATAGAAACACCGATAGCTACGAGGCGTAGGCATATTAACTAACAGATATACGTAAGTAAGTTATAGAAAACATCCGTTAATCACATTCCTAAAATTCCATTCTGATTTCAGATTTAAACACATCTTTACAATTTTAACAATATATGTCACAAGCGTCAAAATGTCATGGGTGTATTGTTAAAAAATAAGAGCTTATCCGTGAAACATTTCTGAATTTTCTTTTCATCATGTGAAAAGATAATGATGAACGTGAGTACGGATTTTATTGCTTTCGGTAAACTTCGTGGTAAACAACCGTTTGTGAGAATTCTTAATGTGAAATTCTTTAGGCGATATCCATGATCGAAGTCAGTAGAAGTAGTCAGTGGCCCTGCGTCTGCAACCAGTCTTACCAATGGGTATCGTATTACCCAGTACTAAATGAGTTGTGGAGGTCAGATAGCCAGTTGCTCCATTATTTATCCGGTATCCAGCTGCATCCGTTTTGACTCGAAGCCGTCCCCAACATAGGGTAGGCCCCCCTTTGGGTAAAGGATTGGCAAAACATGATCCATGATCGAAAATTGGAAATGAATGGACACAAGGTACCTTAAAGCTTATGTCAATCCCCTTGAAAGTCGTCGCAACACAAAAAGCTCTGACATCTATTGGTGTCGATTCTGTTGTGCACAAACTAAACTTAATTTAGGCTATTGCTATCTTTTTCTCTCTAATAAAACGAGAAAAAGACGGACGTAATTTAGAGCTGTCAAATTTAGTTGAAACTAATATTTCCATTCAAATGAAAAGACGGACGTAATTTAGAGCTGTCAAATTTAGTTGAAACTAATATTTCCATTCAAATGAAGGGTGCACGTAAAAACATGTCGACTAAAAACACGGTAAAGCGCAAGGCATAAACTAGTTTGACATCTCTAACTTAGTTCATAGCTATAGCCGACCTTTTCTCGCACTGCCTTTTAGTAAAAGATAGCAATAGCCTAAATTAAGTTTAGTTTGTGCACAACAGAATCGACACCAATATCTTTTGTTTAGTCCATCCGCCCCGAGTTATGCCCGGACTCATGACTGTTCCTACTCGTCATCAAAAAACAAAATATCACGATTCACAACTGTTTCAATTCTTTTTGTTTTTATAGTACCGATTCGTCATCGATGCTAAAGTATAATCAATTATACAGGGCGTCCTACGGATATGCCACATGGAGGGAAAGTACCTTGAATATTGTAGATGGAACATTTTACTGAATGAAGACATTATTTTAATTTAAAAAACAATTTAAACTGCATTAATAGATATTTCAATAATTACATGGTTGAATCGGGAATCGAACCCGCTACACGAGAAAAATAATCACCCGTAGCTTTATCATACCGATTGAAAGGCTTTATCATTAGGGTTATTTTTTGCTGAATAACATAGTGTCAAAAATAAAAGGAACCATGAATTTTAACATTTTAAAACAAAATTAATCAATTTATCAAATGCTCAAAATAAGTCCCTTCCTACCCCCAAATAAGTATGAAAGTGTCCACGACTACAAGCAGAAGTTAGACGTATTATTCAAAATATCCACCACAACAAGATCAAAAAATCGACAGGGAGCGAAATAATCAAAAGACTGCGACTTTGTATTCAACAGGAAGGGACTTATTTTGAGCATTTTGATAAATTGATTAATTTTATATTAAAAATGTTAAAATTCATGGTCTTCCTTTTATTTCTGACATTATGTTATTTAGCAAAAAATAATACTTATGACGAAGCTTTTCGATCGGTATGATAAAGCTCCTGTAGCTTTATCATACCGATCGAAATCGATCGATCGTATTATTGATTATTTTTCTTGTATAACGGGTTCGATTCCCGGTTCAACCATGTAATTATTTTAATATCTATGAATGCAGTTTAAATTGTTTTTGAAATTCAAATAATGTCTTCTTTCAGTAAAATGTTCCATCTACAATATTCAAGGTACTTTTCCTCCATGTGGCATATGGGACGCCCATGTGGGACGCCCTGTATATTTTGATGGTGTAACTTGTAACAAGTATGCCTTGTGGCATTAAGTCCGCCTATGTAGTACTATTGTACATGAAGTTTAAATAAATAAATAAGGGCCGAAAAATGATTAAGATTAAATAATTTCAAGTACGGTTTGTTATTTTCTAAAAATGTTATGTTCGTACGTGAATAAATACATACACGTTAATCTTGTCTAAAAATAATAAATGGCGAACCCAGTACCCATTTTTTATTTTCTGTAGACGGGAAAATAAATTCTAATTTTTCCTTATAAATGTCACCCCAAACCGTTTAATATTTTTTGTTTGTCCTCATTTTAAATAACAATGCTTTTGGCGTCGACATATTCTTAGAACTTCATAATCTGAAAAAAAACTGAAACATGCCAGAGAAGTAATGAAATGAAAATAAATTACAATTTAGCATTTATTTCTATTTTCTGTAACTAAGGCTCACAAAAATGTCCTTTGTAATGTTTATGCTCCTCGCGACGTCAGCACGCACTAAAAATTATACCATGACGTGACGTATTGAGGATTTTAAAAGCGTCATATCTTCGTAAATTTTGGTTTTCGTAACAAAAGAAAAAATGCGGATCAAATATTTTTTATAATCTAACTGACGAACTAATTAGATTTTTCCAGTTGACAAGCCTATTACGAAAAGTTTAGATTTTGAATCTTGAGTATGAAATGTAAAACACAACCAATTCATCATGAAAATTGGTAAACATTAGCGCAATCAATCTCTCTTTTTGGCAGATGGCAAGCATCATCATCATCATCATCATCAGATGATGATTCATCTGCCTAGCCTTTTCCCAAATATGTTGAGGTTGGCTTTCAGTCTAACCGGATGCAGCTGAGTACCAGTACTTTACAAGGAGCGACTGCCTATCTGTCATCCACAACCTAGTTAGTACTAGATTATACGATACCCCTTGGTAAGACTGGTAGTCAGACTTTCGGGCAACTGAATATGTCTTCGAATTTTTAGTACTAGGGGACATGATTTCCTCACGACGTTTTGAGCGAAGAGTGAAACGAATATTATGAATAACAAAAGGGGTTTGAACTCACTATCCATGATCTACAACTTGTAAGTCATGGTTATTAAAACTCACCCACAACTGCCAATTTATGTAAATGTAACCTAATTATGTAGTATTCGTTAGACGTTACGAAACGACGAACGAGTCTTAGGTTTACCTAATTTCGAAGAGGCAGAACGAGAGTTAGATATACCTAATTTCATTGATAACAGTGAATATTAAATTAAAAGACTCGTTCGTCGACATGATATGATTATGTATGTACATAATCATAGCATGAAATACCAGGGCTACATAGGTACCTAAGATATTCAGATGACGAACAAAGCCGTAGGTCGAATCTTCCCGTGATCGGACTTGCCTAATTTTTTTTAGCTAAGGAACCATACTGTCAGCCCCCTGTCCATCTTTGGACGCCCTTAGTTTGATAAAAGGCTTAGTTACGAAATTATTAAAAATAAAATATAATTCTACTGTAAATTTTGGACGGGATGATATATAGACAAAGAACGTTTTAGACAAGTTTATTTATTTATTTATTTATTTATTCAAATCTCCCTTACAACTATCATTACAGGAATGTTCCTAATGCGATAGCTCGGTCTCAAAATTAAATTTACTATTTACAATATAAAAACTATGGTAAAACTAAAAAGAAAAAGAAAAAGAACTAGCACTAGTTACAAATCTTAACATCTATGTAATAATATATAATCATAGCTTCTGTACATCGCCACCTAACTAAAAAAACACTATATTTCAACAATAAAACAACAACATTTAGTCTACATTATAACATAAAATAAACAAGAGTATTTTAGCGAATTCACTTAAATAACATGTAAATACATCGATCTTGACGTGAAGATCGTTAATAACCTTAATTGCGCGGGTCAACGGTGTTTTAGCGAGGAGGTTGGTCCTGGCAACCGGCACGGCCAGCAGCGGCGGGCGACGCCGCCTCCACACATAGCGGTCCGGTACACATAAACTCAGGCGCTGCAGCACTCCTGGGTTATGCTCAATGCCACGAAGTAACCTAACTAAATACGAAACAAGCGTGAATTCCCGTCGCACCCTCAGTTGGTTGTACCCGACCATACCTAGCACAAACAGAGTGGGATACATCAACGGGTAAAACGGATATACCCCATATAGCTTCCTGTATAAGTGGCGTGTGAACTTGTTCTGTACGCGTTCCAGCATTACCACGTACTTGGCCTCATGAGGAGCCCATATGACAGCACTATGTTCCAAATGACTCCTTACTAGTGCGTCATATAGGACTCTTACTGAAGCGATGTTAGTAAAGTGTCGTGTCTGCCTCAGAACAAATCCCAGGTTTCTAAACGCTCTTTTACATATCCTCGTAATATGGTCGCGAAATGAGAGTTCAGGAGTGACCCCCAAATCCCGCACCTCGGAGACACGTTGCATAGGCGCGGCACCCACTACGTACTCGTGTACCAGAGGAGCACGCGCGCGCGTAAAACTCATCACCGAGCACTTTAGCACGTTGAAGAAAAGCTTGTTGTGCTGACTCCATTCGACTATCCTATCTATATCATCCTGCAATCGTTCGCAGTCGGATTTATTATTAACCTCGAACAGCAACTAAAGGTCATCCGCAAATAATAAACAAGAGCCAAGAGAGAGAGAGAGCAAGTTGCATTATTGACGGGTAGCGTTTTAGACCAGTTGCGTTTTAAACGATGTGTATTTTTAGACCAGTTGCGTTTTAGGCGAGAAGCGTTTTAGACCATTTGCCAGTTGCGTTTTAGACCAGTTTGTACTTAGACCAGCTACTTTTTAGACCACTTGCTAATTAGACCAGCTGCTTTTTTAGACGAAATGATAGCAATCCTTTTCCTTTTCTGCTTTGATACATGTACATATTTTTATTATTATTTAAAGTCAGTATTTATATACCTGTCTCATTTAATACTAACAGGCAACTGGTACCTAGGTAAAGGCATTAGTGCAACGACTACATTTAATTTAATATTCACTGCTAACAATAAACACACATAACTACCAATCGTATCACAAAGTACTAGGAGCACATAATCCCCTAAGGGATTCACATGTCTAGCAACTATTTGCTCACTCCCTGTACGTATACCTTCATGTGTTGGCTTGGTCCGGACAGTTTCCAGCAAATTGCGAACGTAATTATTAGTTGCACATAGTTCGGTTGTATGTGAGTTGTCGGGGCTCATATGATAGAGCACAGCCATAGAATAAGTTATTCTTTCAGAACCGAAAATTTGTAATGTTTCCTATAAAGATAATAAAAAAACTAATAATAACTGACACTTGCCCAACCTAGGAATCGAACTCGGCGGAATAACGAGTGCTTACCAGTAGGGCACGCCGAACAGCCAAGGGTATATCTGGGGAATTCAAGGTTAAGTAAACGCTGCTTAACTTTAAACCCTATAACGTCGAGGTCTGTGCGTAGATGGGTAACCATTTCTTACACGTCTAGTTTGCTCGGTACTTTGTAAAGCACGTTAAGCCGTTGGTAGCTGCTATCTATTATCTTTGACAGTTGTTAAAGGTAGTCAGTGGTTTGAAAAACTGACAACCATTCTTACCAAGGGGATCTTACCTCGTTTTGCCCAGTATTAGCAAGGTTCTGGAGGTCAGATAGGCAGTCGCTCCATGTAAAATACTGGTATTCAGATGCATCCGTTTCGACTGGAAGCCGACCCATGATTGAGTCTTCAAAAATGACAGCTGACAGTTTCACTCACTATTTTTATTCTGTTTTGTTTAGCTGTATGTCTTCTCTTAAATAATTAATAAAATTGTGAGATAGGCGTCGAGAAAACTTTAAGAAGTTTTCCAAAATATGATCTCTCTCTTACTCATCACCTATACGTTTGTTCGCTTCTACGCATTCGCAACCTATGGCACAACTAGGCAAGTAAACAGGCGTATATAATTATCAGTTGAGTTTGAAACTAACTAAGTTCATTGTTTGTGTAAAGGTTATTGCATGGCTGCCTCTTGTTTGGTTTGTCTTTAGTTATTGGGGCTCCTGATGAAGTTGCAAGAGGTGAAGGAAATATTAATAAAATATATAAAATTTTGACATAAAACCTCAAAAAACGTTTCACCTCTCTTTATGAGTTTAGTCAAAAGGTGTTAGAAATGTAACGGACAGTTAGTTTTCGTAAATAAGTAGGTATACCGGATGACTTTTTTATCACTTTCCAAAAATATGGGTATATTAAGTGAACGGAGTAGAAACTTATGGAATACCTAGTTTTTTTTTTTTTTTTTTCCAAAGCTTGGAAAAAAATTGATCTATCATCAAAAAACGCTACAAATTTCAAATAAACTTTTCATTATTTGAATTTTAAATCATACGCAATACGCGTATGATTTGAATTTCGATTTTTTTTTTTTCGCAAAAAAAAAAAAAATATACAACACTAGTTATGCCATTTGCTTCTACTCCGTTCACCTATTATACCCCTTTTTTTGGAAAGGGATATAGCCTGTATACATTAAAAAAAACACACACAGATCGTAAATTATTTCATTTATTAACCAAACTTCCAAACACTTTTCGGCAGCTTATGTCAATTCTATTCATTCTTGACTTTCCTATCATAGTTATCACTAAAGAACCTACAGTTTGGCCGCTGAGAGAACGCGTTCCTGACAGGTCGCGAGTATTAGTATTATTGGTGATGTTATATAACTTATATCTTATATAATCTTAGTAACAATAAATGTTATAATTTCGCGTTAAATTTATGTAGGTACCTACCAACTGACAGACGTCAGGAACGCATTCTCTCAGCGGCCAATCTGTACCTAATTTTATCAATGCCCTCCGTTTTACTAACGCCGCCGCCGACACGACGACGTTTTGATTTCTTATTAAAATGAATCAATAGTCGGCACACTATACTTCCATATTTACTATCAATAAACTCTTCATTGATCTACATAAACCAAGTAAATCTACTCGAGTTATGAATGCTCCAACGATATCCAAGATGGCGGCGTAATGTGACGTTAAATAGAAAATATAAGAAGTAATAGCCAAGAAAATAATACTTTGTGTAATGAGAAAATTCCATTAGCTCCTAGGGAGTGCAGTGGTTAAGGAATTGTGAAGGTCAATGCTTGGCCTTTGTTTCGTGTTCCTTGTAAATGGTTTTAAGATTGTGTCGTATAGCATGGGTGGTTATTTAATCAAAATGTAGCTACTGTACTGTTTGTGCCTAACAGCACGTGTTTTGGAACGAAAGAGTGAGCCATGTTGCACTTTGAAGAACGGAAGACGGCATTTGTACCAATGCCTCGCTAAGCAAAGCATATACGTATTAATACTTATAATTAAGTATATTCTTTTGTTTCATGACTTTATCCAGGTGGCTACATAGTGGTTGACTACCACAATTTGAGTCTCTTCGCCACGTAAAGAAGAGAAAAAAGACTTTATCCATATCTTCGTGTTATAATAATTAATTGTATTTGTCGTATAATGCTACAGGATTACAAAAACTTACGTTTGTTCATTTCACGATTTTGTACTATGGTCTCCGATGACAGTGGTCCTTTAAAAACGGCTGAGAAGCATACATACAAGACAAGACGAAACAGAGACAAGACAAGACAGATGAACACAAAAACACCGAAATTTTTGGTATCATTAGCAGCTGACGACCTTGGAGACCCAAGACCACCAGAACAATTAATTCCATTCACAAATAAAACATGACACCACTTCTCACCCTTTCTTGTGTGCTTTCAACCACATATACTAATACAATCTCTTTGTACGCATTAAAATTAATTGTCTCTAGTCATCTGTCCTACAGTCGGCGATAAGCGAGAAGCAAATAAAAACAAGCTCAATAATAATCTTTATTACAAGTCCCTGACTCCTGTGTTAGGTGATAGACCTGTGTTAAAAGAGCCAGTGCCCTCTCCCAGGAGAAGATATAGCAGAATCTTTTGAAAAAAACAAATAAAAAGACAATGGTAACAAAAAAATTAGAAGCGGTTTAAGTGCAAGTTCTTCATACGATAGAGTTCTTACCAGTGGTTTGAACAGTCTGCAATCAGCTAGTAATTCTGGGTGTAAAGTGTCATCTCTTTTCCTCACGTTATGTATGCTATCTTTTGCAAGTATCTTAAGCGAGAAAATATTCGATGGCTAGTCGTTTCCTCGTCGGCAGTTGGACAGATGCCCTATAAATGGAAGCGATCCTCAGTATACCCTTTGTGTTCAACATTAATTATGAAGCAAGGGATGACGGAGGTAGTTTTCTTTCAGTGGATCTTGAAATTTAACGCGTTTCTGGTCCTGTGCTACGCAGTGTCGCAGAATTTTGAGTACACGTTTCAAATTGTTATTCTTTTCAAGACGTTTGAAGACGTCATTCCAGCGCCAAAAGACCCTTGTTTAGAGTGAGTTATTTTTCTTTAAGATATTTTTGAATGCACATCTGTATAATTTTTCAGAAAATTAGGAAACTCCACTAATTAACTGAATGCATACCAGAAAAATGAATGCTGTGCAAAAAAACCAATTGATTAACTAAACATGTACTGCAAAAAAAACTAAAAAATAACACAAAACGAGATGACCTTTTTTATCGAATTCACAACAAAAATATGGTTCGTACATCGGATATATGATTTATAAAACAAAAAAACAATTGTTAATCAAAAATACTAACTTGCACTCTAAATTATACAATCTTACTACGGAATTTCTTTTATGGGCGGCATGGGCACCGGGCCGTAGGCCGACGAAGGAAGCCGGCGGAGGCCTGGCACTTCGGGGACAGAAGTCAAAGAGTGTTATTTAATATGCGAGCGAAGCGAGCGCGCGTTATGGAGTCGTAGCAGGTTCTAAAATAACTAAAAAAACAGTTCTGCAAATACCATTAAACAGTACTCGTATAAGGTGATGGTTTTCCTTAAAAAAGTTTTAATATGTTTGTTGAACTAAATAATTGTTAGCTATACTATATTGATAATAGTTATTCGTTCAGTGAAACAGTTATGCAAAAACCATTAAACAGTATATCGAATTTGATTTATTTAATGTGCATAATGTGAGTGCAAGTCAGTATTTTTGGTTTAACTTTGAAATATTTTGATCGAAAAAAGGGAATATACAGATATTGATTTAAATACATGCCTTTTTCTTTTGGCACATTAATTGGACGGGCAGTGTGTTGGTAAAAAAATGTGAACATATTTCTTGAAATTATTGATATGAATGAAAATTTATTGGTTAAGTGCGAGTCGGACTCGCGCATGAAGGTTTCCGTACCATCGTAGTAGGTGAGCCCCCTTTAAATTTTATAATTCGTTGTTATAGCGGTATAGCGGCAACAGAAATACACATTCAGTGAAAATTTCAACTGTCTACCTATTACGGAACATGGGATACAGCCCGCTGACTGACAGATGAGCGGACGGACAGCGGAGGCTTAGAAGTAGTGTCCCGTTGGTTACCCTTCGGGTACGGAACCCGAAAAACAAGACAGCAGAGTTGACTTCGACTTTGGCCAAACGCCAAAATTTGTCTGAACCTGACTTTAACAAAAGACTATCTGTCAGGGTTCCAAGTTCAAATTCCGTCAGGGATCCAAGTTGAAAGCCTAATCTCTCTCAACATTTCACCTCTCATTCATGTCAATTTCCTTTACCTTTAATGACAAGAGATATTAGCCGACACGACACTTCCCGAATTAACCCGAAGGCGGTATTCTGATTAATTATAGACCTTCTGATATAATTAATTACTCTGTTCTTACGCTTTTATGGATTTTACATAACAAAAGTCTGGTTTCTTTGTAAAATATAGGTTTGTTTAAAGCTGAAGTTATTTTAGTCATTAAGAGGTGTTTTGGAGTTTAAATTACTATTAATGTACCTTTCTTATGTAATGTGTAATGAATGTTTTTATTAAGCGGTTAAAAATGCCTAACGCATACCGCACCGTCCGGGGAGATGGTTTGGTTATGTGGGGCTTGCACCCACTAAAAAACACCGCCGTGAGCCTACTGTCGCCTTTGCGGATGGGCCGCGAGAACTGCTACGCATCACGTTCGCGACCCATCCATCGCTGCCCGTCTCCGGGCACCAAACTCCTTTGGCGATGTCCGGGCTCACCTGCGACATCGCCTCCACTCCTGAGGGCCGTGTAAAGCGACGAAGATAGACTCCCCGATCTATCGCCCGCTGGCACCTCCTAGGGCGGCATCAGGTCGCCATGGCGCCTCCTCCGCCGCCCTGTCCTCCTGCTACGAATCGCGTCAGCGAGGGAGTCTTCCTCCCTGACGCGCTCCGCCACCTCCTTCTGCGAGATGACATCCTCGCAAAAGGACGCCACCGCCTCCCATGCCCCCCTGCTGTCGACCATGGCCTTGGCCACGGCCGGCAAGGAGAGGTCTGCCCCGATTGCTGCTGTGAGTGCGCGTGACACACAGGAGTCGCCTCCCGTCTAGCCACTTTGTGCAGGTATTTGCCAAAGCAGCCATGCCCTGATATCACCTGCACCAGACGGAAGGACAACAGGTCCCGTGTCTCCTCCGCACCCATTCCTCCAGGATCGGCTGGATAGCCCCCACTGTCCAGTGACCTGCACTGGGCCTCTCCAGCCTCACCCTCCAAATCCGCAGGGTTTGGGCTTGGGCCTCCCTACGCCACCTCGTGACCAGCTCAGGCGGCGGGCGTCTACCACTCTCCGCCTGCAGGTCCGCGCCACGCCAATACCCTGACTGCCATGACTCTTTGCGGTCTACGCAGGAGAGCCTTATTTTGGACAGACAGGGACTCTGCCCACACCGGGGCCCCGTAGAGCGCCATCGAGCGGATCACCCCCGTGTAAAGCCGTCGGCAAACGACGTTCGGTCCACCCAGGTTTGGCAACAGCCGGCTGAGGGCGGACGCCGTGCCGATCAGCTTCGGCGCAAGCTGAGTAAAGTGCTCGCCGAAGTTCCACCTTCGGTCCAGGACCAGGCCCAAGTATCTCATGCTTGCCCGCACCGCTATTGTCGCACCACCAATAGTGAGGTGTGCGCCAGCCGGTGGCCGACGTCGGGGCGCATGAAATACCAGGGCCTCCGTCTTCTCGAGCGCCACCTTGAGGCCTAGTGCCTAGATTCGCCCCACGACAAGGGACGCACCCTCGACGGCTGAGCGTGCCGCTTCTTCGTAGCTCCCTCCCCGGGCCGTGACGAGAGTGTCATCAGCGTAGCAAATGACGCCCTGCCCGGGGGAGAGCAAACAGCGCAAGGCTCAGTCGAAGCCAATGTTCCACACGAGCGGACCCAAGACCGACCCCTAATGTGTAATGAACCTAACCTAACCTAACCTAACCAGGATTTATAATCTTTCTTTATATTTTAATGCGTTGCTGTAAACACACAAAACTAAAACACAATTTGACGAAACGCTACAGAAATTGAAGTACATTTTATTATGAAACTCAAACTGCAAAACGCGTTATTTACAGTTCAAAATACTAAAAGGGTTTACGTGGTATTCTCAGAACTTTAACATAATCATGTTGAATGCATGAATTAGTTCGAAAATGGTTGTGTAGTTGTTTGTAGGTAATTAAATGTTATTCATGATGAATTTTAGTGAATTTAATGATAGAATTATGTATCGATAAAACTTTACGTAAAGAAAGGCTTTTTTCCCCATCATTGCGATCTTTTTTTTGTTCTAGACCATAACCTGGGAAGCTACTAGTTACGGAGATACTCGTATTAGAGGTCAAAGTTCCGACTTTTTCATAACTCTTTTTTAAAATGCAAATTTTAATACCCTATTTGCTAATTTAATAGCGTCCATCAGCACATTTCACATCAGCATGTTTTAAGTGCGTTACATTGACTCCCACCGAAGAAAGTGTTGACGTTTCCCAGCAATAACTGTTGCGTAGAGTTATATAGTTTCCTGTACATAATGCTTGGGTGACGGCTTCGTGGAGGGTCCCGTTTACACCTTCTATAAAAGCGATCACAACAAACGCAATTTATCCAATAATACACTGCTAAACGGAGCAGTAACACAGTATAAATATGGACAGTACCGAAACTAAGCAGTTGATGCAATAATTACCTACGCTCCATTGAAGTATCAGGTTGTCCCTTTTAATGTTGTTGATATTGTTTTTTTTTTTATTCAAACATTTTTATTCTGTTGTGATCAATCAATCGAATTGAAATAACTAAACTACCTTACAAATACAAGTTAAACATGGCGTCGGTTAATCTCAATAAAAGACGATAGTTTAAACACGGAAAACAGTTTAATATTAACACACAACAATTTGTAGAACTTAATCTTAAACTTTGTCATTACGGCGTAACCTTTTTACAAGTTTTGGCGGGAGCTAGCCGCGGTTAGACGATAACGTTTCGTGCGCTGGTCGGAGCGGGCGGAGATGGGGAACACCCAAAAATTCCGAAAAACTATGTTCCGAAAGTTACAATTCCGAATTTCATAATTCCGAAGAGTTATAATGTCTACTATTTAAAATCCCGAAATTCATAATTCCGAAAGTCATAAATACGAATTGTTTATTGTCCGAAATTCATAATAACCGAAGAATCAAATGTCCGATGGATCGTTAGTCCGAAAAAATTGCTAGCTGGCATGAGGAGCGTAGGCCGAAGGCCGGCAGAGCGACGACATTTGTGACAGAAAGTGGGTGTGTAATGTTAAATGCGAGCATAACGAGCGCACGTCACGGAGTGGTAGCAGGTTCTAAATTTGCTTATATCTAAAAAAAAAAAGAATAAAACATTATTGAAAAAATATTTTTAATGTTTCTTATTATCAATCCACTAGTCTCGGCGCGGCACGCACTACTGACAGCACCGCAACGTCCGCTTAGGGGCCCCGTCGATGCGCATGTTTATGTGAGTAAGCGGTTTCGAGTGTTTATAGGTAGTTTCCGTACTGTCCATATTTATACTGTGGCAGTGTTAACCCTTCATAAAACTCGATGTCCAACTATTGCACGTCGAGTTGACGTATATAAACGTCGAAATTACGCAGTTTTACCCAGTATAATTATACTAAGTCTATGGTTTTACCACATAACCAGATTAATGTCAAGGACGCCATCATCCTTGACATTTGCAGTGTCAAGGACTGCATTAGCAACCCATTCGCGTTAGCTTCGGGCACTATCAGCGATGTTCGGGAATAGTCGACTTTTCGGAGAATTCGGTGTGTGAATGCGGCGTAGTACCTACTATGGTAGTACTCCGATTACTTTTCGTGGAAATTTTATTGCGAATGGTGTTTATTATTTAGAATCCTTTTTGATTCAGTATTTTTTATTGTTGAAATTAAAGGTAGAAGGTAAGGAATTGCGTATTTAGCTTGCTTATTCTTGTCTTGTGAAAATCGTTTTTATCTATTATTTAGAATTTCAGTTGATGGAGCTTGTGCAATATTTTTACTGTTCATAGATTTAAGATTTCATACATCAAGCGTGTACTCTTCGAAGGCTTAGGCAGTATGTGTACCTAATAGTATACTCATATTTCTCTAATGACGTTTATGTTTAAGTCCCATATAATTGGGGGCGAGCCTATTGCCATCAACCGGGAACAAATCCAGACTCCGTGGGTGCTACTGGGGAATTCTTATGGCAAAAACCAATAACACTTTGTCCAACCTGGGAATCAAACCCAGGACTCGTACTTACGAACACTAGGAACGTCAACAAGGCAGGTAGTTAATGGCTATTTATACACATTAACTATATTTTTCTAGTTTTTAGTTTTGTTCGTTAGTTAATATTCCTCATTCCCTTTCATTTGATACCCATATTGAGAGAGTTTTGAAAAAATATGTAATCCGCCATTTTGTGGCGGCGGCCATCTTGGACCGATTTTCATCAAAAATAGTTAAGAACACTCCCAACTAATTCACCTATCAAACAAAAAAAAAAAAAAGGAAAATCAGTTCATCCGTTCGGGAGCTACGATGCCACAGACACACACTCACAGACACGTCAAACTTATAACATCCCGTCATTTTAAGGTCGGGGGTTAAAAAGTCAAATTATTAATAACCTATTTTTGTTGTTTTTTCATTACAGGAACTGATGCATTCTACCGATGGCACTACACTCGTTAAGAAAAAGAGTCATGCCCGCCTTTTCTCAACTACACACATCAACACGGTCTAGGGATATTTCATACTCAATTAAATAACTCGAAAAGTACTGGCCGCATTGGAATCTTTTATACACCGATTTGTTTGTAATTTATCTCAGACTAATTCCAAATTCAAATTTTTGAAAATTCTTTTGTTTCGGTGGCAAAAAAATGTCTTGATTTATAGGAGAGGGAATTTTCATTTGTGCGAAATTTAGAAAACAATACGAATTACGTTTAGTTACAGTTTTTTTTCATTTTTAAACGAAAGATAAAGTTAAAATTGAGGTATTGTAGCCATGCAACGCCGACATTTGACGAGGGCGGAGATGTTACGAGCTGTGGGAATGCTGGAAGCTGGATCTGTTCAGCGTAATGTTGCTGAGGCCATAGGGACCCATCAAAATGTAATTTCAAGATTGTGGACACGCTATCGTGCCACAGATGAAGTAGCGGAGAGGCACCGGGGGCCAAGTCGCATCACTACCCCCAGACAAGACCGATTTTTGCAAATTACTGCGCGAGCACAACCAAATGCAACGGCGACTCAATTGGTCCAAAGGCTGCGAGTGGAACACCAAGTGCTTGTGAGTGACCAAACTGTAAGAAGGCGACTGCATGAAAGCAATCTACGCTCTCGTAGACCACTCCGGGTCCCACCTTTACGGAGAGGCAATCGTGGACGACGATTAGAATGGGTTCGGAACCACGTGGACTGGGGCCGTGACCAATGGTCCAATGTGCTGTTCACGGATGAATCCAGGTTCGGCTTCCATCCAGATTCACGAAGGACGCGTGTTTGGCGAGTTCCTGGACGATGGAGCCGTCTCCAGAACCCTCAGGAAGTTCACCCATACCAAGGAGGAACAATTATGGTTTGGGCAGGAATTCGTCTTGGAGGACGGACGGATCTCGTTTGGGTGCGGGGCAATATGACGGCAGAACGATACGTCCAACAGGTGCTGGGGCCCGTAATCTTGCCCCACAGAACACAAATGGGGCAAGATTTCCTGCTCATGCACGACAATGCCCGGGCACACACGGCGAGAACGGTAGCAGCTTGGTTACATACACATAATGTTAGGGCCTTAGACTGGCCTGCTCAATCGCCAGATCTAAATCCCATTGAGCATGCGTGGGATATGCTGCAAAGAAGAGCTCTGAAGGAAGTTCCTGAAAATCTGGCTACAGAAGATCAACTTTTTGCGCACCTCAGAAGGACATGGGACAATATTCCGCAGCAAGACATTGACAACCTTGTTCTGAGCATGCCGAATCGTTGCCGATGTGTTATGAACATCATGGGCGCTTTCTCAGACTACTAACTTCAAGTTTATAAACACAAATTAAATGATTTTTCTATTTTTTTCAGTTTTTACTCACAAATTAAAAGTTCATTCATATACGGTTTCCGTCTATGCTTCATTTTTTTTCCATAAAATCCTGAAATTTTAATCTATACCTTAACCATTATTAAAAAATGGTAGAATATTAAATAACGTATCTTTTAAATATATACATGTCATATAAATAATTAACACATTGATAGTAATTCGCTTTTTTAAAAATATCCCTAGACCGTGTTGATGTGTGTATGTTGGGGTCGGCTTCCAGTGAATCGAATGCAACTGAGTAATAGTATTTTCCACGGCGCGACTGTATATCTGACCTCTACAACCCAGTCAGTACTGGGTAATACGAAACCCCTTGGTAAAACTAGGTGTCAAACTTATGGGCCATTGATTACCTATTAAGACTGTCAAATATCTACGTTTAACGAGCTTTCTGAGAGGAAACCAGGAAGGAAACTAGGCAAGAGTGGCCTAACCTGAAGATCCGAGCGGCTGTCTTGTTTGGTCATGAGCTCCAAAAAGAAGAGAATAATCCATAAAAAATTAACTGCCTATACAAGGCCACCTATTCTAACCAAGAATGAAAAGAACCAATGAAAGGCGAACGGTATGAAGCCGTCAAAATAACTATCGAATGTCGATAAATTACAGAAACCCCAAACCCTGCTTTTCATTTCACCGTACAATAGTGGCAACCCCCCAAAAACATTCATAACAAAGCGCACCTAATTTCATTATTCTCGCTACAAATTTCATCGGTGTATCCATAGAGCATTGAGACTATAGATATGCCTAGTTATTTATTTATTTAACACTTTTTTTTATTCGGATGGAAAATCATCAAAGGAACCCTCCTCTGGGCGGAGTGGAAGGGAGTGTCAGACTTTTACTGACTAAAACCCATTCATGTTCCTTCTTAGCCCTTTGTGCTCCAGGGACTCCAGGGGGCTCTTACGAACAGTCCCACAGCCCATTTAACACTTCAAGTGCAAAATACAGAGGTGGCCTGTTTCTGCTGCTCCCTAGTCCTTGATGCATGGGAAATGCAATATTACGGTAAAGATCACCATCATCTGCCTAGTCTTTAGAATAGAATAGAATAGAATAGAATTTTATTTCGCAAATATGGGTAAAACAATACAGTTGTTATGACTTTTTCCCAACTATGTTGGGGTCGGCTTCCAGTCTAACCAGATGCAGCTGAATACCATTATACTTCAGGTCTCGTCCGAAGACCATTTATTACTTGCAGCATTACGAGTTGTGGTGCTGTCTCTGTCACACTTCAGATCCAAGTTATAAAATACTAAACCCATCTCCCTCACTCTCATGCACCCGCGCGTGCGGCGGTAGGTGGCTGGCCGGGGACGAGCCTGCAACTTGTCATTACGTTTTTTTGTGTTATCTAGGTCACACAAAAAGTTTTTAATTTTCTCTAAAAAAGGTGTTTTTTATTGAATTTATTATGGGAAAGCGTAAGCATTCACATCTTAATGATGACGAATATAGAAGTATCAAAAAGAAAATGAAAAGACTCGAACGTAAGCTTCAAAAGTGCAAAAGACCGAGTTCGAGTAGCTCGTCATCATCAGATTTTGAGGGTCGCGAAGGTCCCTCGTCTTGCGACATTAACTATGATGATGAATATAACGAAGAATTTCGGAAAATACAAGGTATGTAAGCCCAGTATTGTTTAAATGAGAATTTGAGAGATTCATGTAATTTCAAACAAAAAATTCTCATACCCACATGGAAAAAGATGATCGATGGATTTCGATAGTTTGTCAATGTTGGAAAATGTATGCTACCAAGGTCTGACTTGTATATCTTGTTGAGAGTACGTATTATTTTCTTCACGTAAATAGTGTTGAACGTATTTCAGGATACAAATAATCGTACCTACCTTGAAGTCCTCCGTGTATATCGCGTTGAGGGTTTATTTTAGGAATAAAATGATCAATATTTCTATCGATCAATATACCCTCGCACGTATATCGTGACGAGCGTTCCTACCTACCTACACAAAACATACCATGCTTCTTCATGTAAACTCCGCGTATATCGCGTTGAGTGTCCGCCTTATCCGGAATAAAAACTAATACAGAATAATATTCTCGCATGTATATCATCTCGAGAGAAGGTGTACCTGCCTAGGCAGCTAGGCACATATGATACTATGTTTCCACATGAAGTGTGTTGAGTGTACCCGTGGAAACTAAGTAAATAATCAGACCTAAACAATAACAACAATAACTTCAACAACAATAACAACAATAACTTCAATATTATCTGATGGTCTGAACTTATCTCCGTGTAAATAATGTTGAGAAATTTTGAAGTATTTAGTAGGTACCTATTTTTTCTACTACATTGTATGTCCTTACAGAAGAAAATGTACTTCAGGAAGAGAGTGAGATCATCGCAACTGAGGGGTCAGTATTGGAACCAACGACTATAGCAGCTGTTCAAGACAAACCTGAAGAGGTTCTGGACCCAGAAATCCTAATGATATTAGGCGAAGATCCTTCAATTCAGAAAGAACATGGTGAGGATTTACACACAGATATTGCTGCTCGTTGGTCACATACTTTAATGAACGGTTTACCCAAAGAAATAAAGTCAGACCTCTTGAAAAACTATTTACCAGCCAAGAATTGTGCCAATATGAAGGCGCCCAAACTCAATTTAGAAATCGAGGCGGCATTATCACAGTTAAATGTTAAAAAAGACATATTTAGTCAAAGCAAGCAAAATCAGCTATCTAGCTGTTTATCCGCTATTGGAACGGCACTGAACTGGGCCTTGTCATCCAAGGACGCGCTACCGCACGGACAAAAGGTAATAAAGCCTTTGAGCGACGCTGGACGACTACTCTGTGACAGCCACTATCGAGAGTCACAGTCAAGGCGATATGCCATAATAAACAGTCTCAACAAAAAGACTCAAGATGTTGTGAAGAATACAAAGCTCGATGAAACTTTATTTGGCGCTAACCTTGTGGAGCATCTCAAATCGTCAAAAGCTATATCACAGTCGGGAGCGGAGATGAAATATAGCGCGGTACAGCGCGCCACATACAAACCTCCGCCATCTACAAGAAAATTTCAGCGAGGTGCTTTAAACTCGAGGGGGATGTCGCGACCAGCAGTCGGCGAGGCGCGTCAGTACCCCAGTTCCCGGAAACCGACAGCAGCACCGCGGGACCATCGTCGAGACACGTATCGCCGCAGCCACTCGACGCGCCAGAGGACATCGAGACGCTGACTTCACCATTGCAGGTACCTATCGCAGGCAGGCTGCAATATTTCTATGACCAATGGTGCACCATAACTGATGATCCTGTAGTATTGTCCTGGGTTCGAGGATACAGTATACCCTTTAAAAGCGAGCCTTTACAAATATCTTTTTTTCAAAATTCAGCTAAATCGATACCTGAAGTAAAAATAATCGATCAATGTATAGAAGGTTTACTGCAGTCGGATTTTATATCCATTTGTGAACCCTGTGAAGGTCAATTTTTATCTCCCATCTTCACGGTACCCAAGCCTAATGACCAGCACCGCTTTATTTTGAACCTGAAACATCTAAATAAATTTATTCAGCTAGAACATTTTAAAATGGAAGATTTTAGAACAGCGTTAAAATTACTAAATCAAAATAATTTTATGTCTACGTTGGATTTAAAGGACGCTTATTTTTTAATCTCTATTGATAAACAGCATAGAAAAAAGCTACGTTTCGAGTGGAAGTCGCAACTTTATGAATTTAATGTTTTATGCTTTGGCCTATGTACAGCGCCTTTTGTGTTTACTAAACTGATGAAACCTGTTTTACAGTATTTACGTTCACAAGGCCTTATTTCAGTTAATTACCTAGACGATTTTCTTTTAATAGGACAAACATACAACGAATGCGTTAGCAACGTCAGTAAGACAATGGATGTCTTACAATCTCTAGGTTTTGTTATAAATTTCAGTAAAAGCCAGTTAACACCAAAAACAGTATGTAAATTTTTAGGCTTTATTTTTAATACTAACGATATGACTATCTACCTTCCTGAAGAGAAAAAACAGCGCATTCTTCAAAAAAGTATAGAATTTTTAAAGCTTAAACGATGTACCATAAGATACTTTGCCGAATTTATCGGTCTATTGACATCGGCATGTCCTGCCGTTAGATATGGGTGGATGTATACAAAGTTATTCGAAAGACAAACATTTTTAGCCTTGGGAAACTCTGATGACTATAATAAGAAAATGATTATAGAGAGCTCATTGAAACAAGATTTAGAATGGTGGAAATATAATATTCTACGTTCAAAGAGCCCCATTTTTTCTAGTAATTACTGTATTGAAATACACAGCGATGCATCAACTACAGGTTGGGGCGTAGCTTGTGACAAACAAAGCTCACACGGTAACTGGACGCAATCAGAACTTAAATCGCACAACAATACTTTAGAATTAAAAGCCGCATTTTACGGTCTAAAAATTTTTGCTTCTGAACTTCGCGATAGCAACGTGCTACTAAGGGTAGATAACACCACCGCTATCTGTTACATAAATCGCATGGGCGGAATACAACACACACATTTGAACGATTTAGCCCGTACTATTTGGCAATGGTGTGAGTTAAGAAATATTAACATATTTGCATCATATATAAAATCTTCTGACAATGTCATTGCTGATCGAGAATCTCGAAAAATTATAATAGATACAGAATGGGAACTTGCAGAGTATGCTTTTACAGAAATAACCAATAGCCTTGGCAAACCAGACTTTGATCTTTTTGCAAGCTCCCAAAACTATAAATGTTCAAGATATGCATCATGGAAACTTGATCCTTATTCGGAAATAGTAGACGCATTTACATTTAACTGGAAACATCTATATTTTTATGCTTTTCCCCCTTTTAGTGTGATAACCAAAATTTTACAAAAGATCATTACAGATAAAGCGGAGGGTATTTTAGTAGTACCTCTCTGGCGATCACAGCCTTGGTACCCGCTATGGACTAAACTTATAGTCTCTAATAAAATATACTTTGGACCTGATCAATATTTATTACACTCGCCTTTCAGATCTTGTCACCCGCTTCATGCAGACCTTATCCTGGTGGCGGCGAGATTATCAGGCAGGCGATGATAGCTCGAGGTATTCCAGAGGCATCGTTAAGTATTTTCATGGCGTCTTTTGCGGAAAAAACTCTCAATCAGTATAGTTCATCCCTTAAATCATGGTGGGCTTATTGTGAAAATAACAGCTATGATGTTTTCAATGCTATAAGTCCCCAAGTGATTTCTTTTTTAACCATGAAATTCGAAGAAGGAGCTGGTTATAGTACTTTAAATACACATCGTTCTGCTCTATCTACTATATTAGGGTCAAAAGTAACGTTAGATGATAGCATTCATAGATTTTTAAGAGGTGTGTATAGGTTAAAACCACCACAACCTAAATACGCTGTCACTTGGAACCCTAATGATGTGTTAGGTTATGTATCAAATTTTTATCCTTACACTGATATTACGCTTGAAAATTTATCATATAAAACAATATCTTTACTCGCAATAGCCTCTGCACAGAGAATGCAGACGTTAAGTCTGATAAAACATACAAATATTTGTATGACAAATGATATGGTTGTAATTAAAATACCTGATCGTATTAAAACATCGAGACCTGGGACCCTTCAGCCACTAATCAGGCTACCTTTCATTCGCGAAAATCCATCGATATGTCCTGCGACAGTATTGCAAGCGTATATTCAAAAAACTTTAACCCTGCGCCGTGACAATGCTGACGATTACCTGTTCATAAGCCTGAGGAAACCTCATAAAAAGGTTTGTTCACAAACTCTTAGCCACTGGGTGAAGAAAGTCTTAGCAGATAGTGGTATTGACATATCGGTGTTTGGAGCGCATAGCACCCGCCATGCTTCGACATCAGCCGCTCATCGGCTGGGCGTTAACCTGGAAGTGGTTCGAAAGGCCGCAGGTTGGTCTAATACCTCAAATGTATTCTTAAAATATTATAACAGGGAAATTCATAATTCAGATAACAATGATTTTGCTGAAGTCATATTTAATAATTTATAACTTATTGATTAGTTAGGTACAGTCCTTAATCAGATACACTTATTGTATTAACAATTCTGTTAAGATAGATATAAATGTATCATGACAAGGTACGGATACTCTTGCTAAAAATAACTATAAGTAAAATTTCTTGTTACATATTTATGTGTTAAGGTTACAGGAACCCATTTAATTTATTTCTGTTAAATGATTTAATAAATAAAAAATAATTATTTATAATTTTATCAATCATGTACATCTCTTTGTATTTTCCCTTTTTTTGTCAGGAATATGACGTTACTTTCTCTAAACATCTGCAAGTAATAAATGGTCTTCGGACGAGACCTGAAGTATAATTAGGAGTCAAACGAACTTACCTAGTGCTGTTTGATTCCAATTATGCGAGGGTCTCGTCCGAAGACCATTAGGATCCCGCCCATCCCAATAGCTAACCCGTTGTCGTGAAAAGTAAAATACAAATTACTGAGACAGGGTGTAACTGGGTTTCTCTGAAAGTAATGACAAGTTGCAGGCTCGTCCCCGGCCAGCCACCTACCGCCGCACGCGCGGGTGCATGAGAGTGAGGGAGATGGGTTTAGTATTTTATAACTTGGATCTGAAGTGTGACAGAGACAGCACCACAACTCGTAATGCTGCAAGTAATAAATGGTCTTCGGACGAGACCCTCGCATAATTGGAATCAAACAGCACTAGGTAAGTTCGTTTGACTACTAAGTATTTTACATGGAGCGACTGCCCTCCAATGACTAACCTCCACAACCCAGTTAGTACTGGGTAATAGGATACCCCTTGGTGAGACTGGTTGTCAGACTTCTTGAGCCACTGACTACCTGTAACGACTGTCAAAGATCTATGTTACCCGGGAACAACTGCTTACCGTGCTTTCCGAGGCACGGAGGAAACTCGGTATGTAATGGGTGGTCACCCATCCATAGACCAACCTAGGCAAGCACAGCTTAACCTAAAGATCGACCCGAGCAGCTGTTATTACGACCACGAGCTAATCCATCCATCCATCTTTCCATTTTTTTACCGTATCTATCGTGTAAACGCTCTATGGCAAATACTGAACACAAAATACCCGACGAATTCATGAAATCAAGGGCAGGAAGCAACACAATAGTGTTGCACCGAGCTCGCTGTCAGAATTTCGGGAATAGTGACGGGCAATACTGGGTAATCCGGGCAAATGTACTATTAAGCTTTCGTGAAAAGCGGCTGCGTACTCTGTGCTCATTGAAATTATTATCACGACCAAAGTTCGGCGTAGTTCCTATACTATTAAATGTGCAATATTTCTATTTAAGTACGGTGTATTTGGCTACCGATACTTTAAAGGAATATTATATACTTATTTTTATCGACAAATACACGTTTATAAATAATCCTAACCCCACAACCCGCGAAGGGCAGCCATTTTGTTTTTTTAATCGGTTGATCTAGGGTTTTGTTCAATGAAATGCTAATATCATTGAATATAAGACACCTAGAGACGTGCAAATGATTTTATTGCAAGGGTAAACGACGAGGCTTTCTAATTATTAATACATTTTCCTCAAAAATAAGCATACCTTATTTTTCATTTCTCATTTTTTTAGGCTCGAGGAGCTCGTGGCCAAATAATAACAGCCGCTCGGGTCGATCTTTAGGTTAAGCCGTGCTTGCTTAGGTTCGTCTGTGGATGGGTGATCACCCATTACATACCGAGTTTCCTCCGTGCCTCGGAAAGCACGTTAAGCCGTTGGTCCCAGCTGTCATTAGTAGATCTTTGACAGTCGTTACAGGTAGTCAGTGGCCCAAAAAGTCTGACAACCAGGCTTTCCAAGGGGTATCGTATAATCGTATTTACACAATCCAGTTATAGTTATAACTGGATTGTGGAGGTCAGATAGGCAGTCGCTCCATGTAAAATACTGTTATTCAGCTGCATCCAGTTAGACTGGAAGCCGACCCCAACATAGTTGGGAAAAGGCTCGGTAGATGATGATGAGCCTGAAAAAATAAAAAAATAATGAAATTTTACATAAAAGTAACTTATTCTTTTTATATTTTCTACTCTAGTCTAGAAATTAGCCCCGGAATGTTGCGTACGTTTTTATGTTTGGTAAATGAAAAGTATTTGAGTCAACCTACAAAATGATTTCAAATTCATCATTTGACTGTCTCGTTGTTTATCCTTGCAATAAAATAATTTGCACGTCTCTAGGTCTCTTACATTCAAAGATATTAGCATTTCATTTAGCAGACCGATAAATTATAACTTTTTATCCCGGCAGTAAGATCCCATGGGACAATCATCAAACTTCACGCGAAGACGCTGGCAGAAGCTAGTACTATTAAATGCGAAAGTATGGATTATTGAAATGGTTGAAAGAACACATGTTTTATGACATTAAAGATTTACTCAACAATAACCTACAATTTTCTGTGTAAACTTTTGTCATTGCGGTTAATGCTCAGAAAAAACTGTTATTATTGTTTACTATTCTATCATTATTATTGTATTGACCTTGTTTCTGTGACATTGTACTTTAAAATTTACTTATAATTATTATTTTGCATGCAATTGATACAAATATCCTGTTTAGCTAAACATGCGGACTTTAGATTAATATCTGACTGTAACAACTTTATACCATGTTTAAGGCAAATAAAGACTTATCTTATCTTATCTTATGGATGGATGGATGTTTATTACTCAATCACGCTAGAACAGCTGAACGGATTTGGATGAAATTTGGCACAGAGATAGATTATAGTCTGAAATAGCACATAGTTACTTTTTATCTCACACACACATCCACGCGTACGAAGTCGCGAGCAACAGCTAAGTTGGACATAAAATAGCGTGTAAATAGACTCTTAACAAAGCTGAAAGGTACTTGTTCTCCCCGTTATTGCGATAATTTCTTTTGTTCTGGATCATACCTGGGAACGTTCTATTTACGGAGATATTGGAGGTCAAAGTTTCAATATTTTCACAAGTTTTTTTTTCAAATAGTAGTTTTTCAGGTCGTAACTTTACTTTAAATACCTCTATAACCCGTTTACTATTAAATGCGTCAATAAGCACAATGTTTTGAGTGCGTTACTGCGTGCGTTTTACAGTAAAACGTGACTTTTCACCCCGAAAAAAAAAGTCGCTTCTCAGAAATAATTTTTGCTTGCAGTTTGATGCTTGGTTGACAACTGGCGAAATGTGGTTGCACTATAGATACACTGGTGCCTAACTTTTCGTAAACAAACAAGCGTGATGGTAAGTTACGTATTACAATAACAATCGTAATATTAGTGCGGTAACCTTTCCATTAGTTCATCCGCTATCATGTTTGCCAATTCATCTCCTAAAGAATAAACAAGAACTTGAGTACATATTTGAAATGGAATTTCAATTTCCTGAATGAAATGTTCATTGTGTTTCAACATCAACATTCAATACCCATATTTGCAAAACAAATAGCGTTTATGCTAATCTTGAATCCAGTATTAGTCAGCTTATAGAATTTTTCGTCGTTCGGCCGTAATCGTGATTGCTGAGCGTGAGGTCCTGGGTTCGATTCCCAGGTCTGTCAAATTGTTATTGAGGTTTTTCGATCAGGAATTTCTCAGTATCTGTTTCTGGATTTGCGCCCGGTTGATAGCAATGGCCTCGCCCCCTATTACATTGGACTTAAACATAACTGGCGAAATGTGGGTGTAGGTACTACTAGGAATACCACTGTATATCCCTTTGGAGATTACAGGCATGATGTTATATCAGGTATGTATTGATAGTATGTATTGGTTTATAATGGAATTATTATGATTCAACCAATGGATCGAGTCACTTGTGGTACATTGATTTACTTAGCTAATCGGAATTTGTGGTGTGGGAGTCTGAATTTTTTATCGGGGTACATTACTTCAATTGTTATACTGTTAAAGGATTACATAAATATAATCCTATTATATACCTAGCCGTGCCTAGCCTTAGCCGTGTGGTATCCGGCAGAGTAGAATAGAACCAACCCATTACACTCACGGGTGTCGTATAAGGCGACTAATGTCTGAGGCAGAACACCTTTCGCCTCCGTAGACCAGAGAATGGGCAGCAGCGTTTTCTGTTAGTCTTTCATCACTGCGATCTCCAATCCGCCTGCCAAGCGAGGAGATTACGGCAAATTCCTCCCATCATGGGCGAGGCTTATGTCTAGCAGTGGACGTTATGGGCTGTTGTTGTTGTTGTTGTATATACCTATTAATAATAATTCAAGGATCGGACTAGTTTTTATTGCATAGACACTAATATAACTCCAGTTTGTCACAGAGTTATAACCTAATTGGTCTAGAAAATACTTCTAAAACGTGTATTATTTTTAAAATTCCCACAAATGAATTAGACATAGTTTGTTGAGGTGAACTCTCCGAACTGTAAGAAACACATTGCGAGGAAACCCACTCGTTCGTGGTAAACTCTCTCTTACACGTGTTGTCTATGGAAATAGTAAACACGAACAGTAACGCCTACTCTAAGATTAATATTGAGGATCAAGGGTAAGAATGGTATTTATTATTTGTTGGTAAATCATGTGTCTTTTTTCAGAGTTAGGTAATTCCCTTTTAAGGTTTTTTATTTTCTGTTTACGTATGTCATGTGCCAAATGAAAGTATTTTTTTGTAAATTCTTTCCTTATATTTCATAACGTTATTGTTGTTCACAAAATCATTTTTTTTATCTATGTTTACACAATATTATGATTTGAGTTTTACTTTGGCTTGAATTATTACGACGTTACGACGGTAAATTATTACTTAAGCATTTAAAATTTTCAATACTTCGAACGCACGTTCCGGCTATCATTTGTAGATAGACAGTCGTTACAGTTAGTAATAGATTAAGGTAGGAGGGACTTTATTGTAAACCAAAAGTAAAATACACAGTTCTTTTTCAATAAATGATAAATGATAAATGATGTTTATTTTGCAAGTAGGTTTTTACAAACACTTTTACACGTCATTTTTTTTTTTTAAACTAGATGGGGCCGGTGTTTCGTACCTGACTACTCTGAGAAGAAACAGCCGAAACAAACTCATAGTCTCTTTTGAAGTCCAGACATAATTTTGCTCAATTCACATGAGGACTATGCAGAATAGTGTCTGAGACGGTCTTTTGAAGAAAGAACCACACAGATTTGAGTGGACCTGTCCAGTCAGTGCAAGCATTTGTCAGTTATCGTGTAGCTCGACTTATAACTCAAGGAGCTCAACGAAACGACGAACAATACCAAAGAAAGGACATTTGGGTAGGTCGCTTATAGTACTCAAACTGCCAGACAGTTGTGGGAAAAAAAAAAAGAAAACAAACAAAAATATATAAAAATTAAACCCACATGGTCCCCACATTCACAATAATCAAATAAAATTAATAATAATTTACAAAATCAATGAAAATTTTCAATATTCTTCAATCTATGGATACAATAGCAGTCTTATACTCTTAACGAAAAATCAACGCACTTTTACGAGTTCAGGCTTACGGAAACCTAAAAAAATAACCGTTTATAGATACTTTATTTATAATACAAAAAAAAAGGGTTTTTTAAACGATGACAGTGGAAACATTTATTTGAGCTCCCGGTGTACAATGACCATACTAAGGGCTCGCCTTTTCCGTCATGACGTAAGATTGCCGATTTAGGTAATTCTTGCCTCACTGTTGGTTTGAGTGGAGATTGTATAAAGGGTGTAACAAGACCCTTAACGAAGTCGAAAGGCACTTGTTCTCCCCGTCGTCGCGATATTTTTTTTTGTTCTACACCATACCTGGGAACCTTCTAGTTACGGAGGTATTGCGGTCAAAGTTCCAACATTTTTACAAGTTTTTTTAAACACACGATGTTAATATAAGTTGTTTAATTTTCAACACTTCTACAACCCCCGTACTATTCAAATCCATCCATCAGCACAATATTTTGAGTGCGTTACATTGAGTCCTACAGTAAAACGTGATTTTTGACACAAAAAAAAAGTCGTGTCGTTTTTAAATAATAAATAAATGCGCAAAAGCTCTTTTGACACGGCAATGCTCAGTTGCTTGTTAAAGTATGCAAGACATTGGCACAGGAACGTGAAGATTGGCACAAGACAAGAGGGGCCTATACACAGCAGCTGGTGAATAGGCAATATGCATAATTTTTCATTTTTTATTTCGATACGGAATCTTTGAGTACTATAACAATAATGACAAAAAGCGAAAACAAGACACAAATCGGCCAAACAACACAAAAGTTATAACCATTTAAACTTTTGTTTCTATCTCTTTCTAGATAAACGGAATTAAGTATGAATTTTGTACGTCGATGCAGCGAATGACGTCATTCGCTGTATCGGATCTCTCTGTCTAATCAGCAGTTTCAAATGCTTATAACTTAGTATTTTTATAGATATTGATAAAATAATTTCACTTTGCTATTTCTGATGTTAATACGCTTTGTTTAGAGTCATCTGCCTAGCCTTTTCCCTATGTTGGGGTCGGCTTCCAGTCTAACCGGATGCAGCTGAATACCAATATTTTACATGGAGCGACTGCCTATCTGACCTCCACAATCCAGTTAGTACCAGGTATCCGATACAAAAAAAAATGATAAAAAAAATCATGCATACCCTATTCAGCCTGTGGGTGATGATGATGATGATGCAGTACGCTGAACCCGAATGGCGCAGCGGTAGTGAGGCTGCCTTACGGTCGTTTGGTTTCGGGCTCGAATCCTGGTAGGAGCAAATGTTTGTGTGATGAGTATGGACATTTGTTTCCGAGTCATGGATGTTTATATGTATTATTATTTACAAAAAAAAGTATCTATGTAGTATATACTATCTGGTGTCCACGACACAAGCCTCGTTTCTTAATATGGCGCTAGATGGTGCTGTGTGTAATGTCCAGCGATATTTATTTATTTATTTACTGTAACAACAAAATAAATATTACTTTATCTTCAGTGTATTAATGTTTTACGCTGCGTTTGGATCCAAGGTTGGCTATGTGAACCAACATTGGCGTCGTTTGTCCAACATGTAAACGGGGAACATCCGGACCCTAATAATATTTATTGATGTCAGCGTCTGTAATGGATTTCGTATGATTTAGTGACCGCTTTCACGGGTCAATGTTATGGCTGATTTAATATTTTTGAGCTGCTTTTTTTAGGGTTCTGTACCCGATGGGTATTGGCCAATGGAACCATTTTACTGAGCCTCCACTGTCCGATCGTCCGTCCGTCCATCCGTCCGTCCATCCGTCCGTCTGTCTGTCAGAGGGTTGTATCTCATGATCCGTAATAGATAGTCAGTTGAATTTTTCACCGAATAAGTACATATTTCTGTTGCCGCAATAACAACAAATAATAAAAATTAAATACAAAATTAAAAGGGCTACCCTACTACGATGGTACGGAAACCTACATGCGCGGGTCCGACTCGCACTTGGCCTGTTTTTTATGCTCTACATTTATGTCAGTATGTTGGGTTCGACTTCCAATCTAACTAGATGTAGTTTGTAGACGATTTACCTATCTGACCTTCAGAACCCAGTAACTGTGTTACAAAATACCTCCTGATAAGAGATCCGTTGTGAGAGACCAAATAACATTAACGTATTTTAAATTCTGATAGAATGATTTTGTCAAAGATAATATTTTTATTTTTCTTATATGTTTTGAAGGATTTCTAACGTTTTATTCTAGCTATCCACTGCTTTCTTGTCCACCCCAGGTGGACAGTGTCACAACTTTAGAAAAATCATTACCTGTCCACAAGTGATAGTAATAATTCACCCAGTGAGCATGATTATTAAAATAATTTACCCAGTGAGAATGATTATTAAAATAGTTCACCCAGTGAGAATGATTATTAAAATAATTCACTGTAGCCACCGCTGGGTGGACACAGATACGACCTTTAAAAACATTTACAATGGCTACCTAGGTCTGGTGGACAGCGTCACTACTTACCTAAATTAAGAGTATGACAACATTGTTAGGTATTTTAATTAAATTTTAATTTTCATGCTGAATGAAGTCAGCGGATTACGTGAATCTTTTTATTTCTAAGACCATAATGTACCATATTTCATGCAAACAAAAAATCTTGAATCTTAAATAGTAGTCTGGTTGTCAACGATACTCTCCCAAATTCCATATTATTTTAAGGTACAAATAAAGAACCCCCACCAGCCATCAAAAGCTAATGAAGCTGCTACACCTACACCGAACCCTAATGAAGCTAGTAAATCCGTTTTTTTTCGAGGTTAAACGTAAATGTACACTATTTCATCAAAATATTGCCGGTGTCTTGAATAAAACAGATTTATTAGAAATAACTTTACAAGAACTGCATACAAACGGTACAAACATCGATATTCTATGTTTTTCTGAAACTTTCATAAAAAGAGGATCAGAAAGTAACTTAATACTAAAAAATTACAAGCTAGTCTCATCTTTCTCAAGACCTCACCAACGGCGAGGTGGAACCTGCATAATGGTTAAAAAAGACCTTGATTGTAAACCTATTCCTAACTTGGTAACGCCTTTAGTATATGATTTCGAATATTGTGCAATAGAAATTATCACGCTAAAAGTCATTGTTATCTGTATTTACCGTACTCCAAATTCAAATTTAAGTCTGTTTTTTAAAAACCTAGAGGATATTTTAAGGAAAATAACATAACGAAATAAAAATAAAATAATACTATCCGGAGATTGGAACATTGACGCATTAAAACGTAACAATAATTATAAAGAATTAGAATGTATATTACAGAACTATAATATCTCTAACCACATTACTAAACCCACAAGAAAATCATCATGTATAGATCTCATCGCAAGCGACATACCTAATGCCCAGCCTCAAATACATACCCTTGCATTATCTGATCATGAGACCGGTCAGTCCATTTGCTTCCATTCGTCTGTAGATACTGCAAGATGCAGAAAACAATATTGGTTTCAAAAGAGAAGAGATTTGAGTCAACACAACATAGAAAAGTTTATATCATGCATAGCGTCTCTTTCCTTTTCAGAAATATACGAGTCTGATGATACTGACATAGCATTCAATCACTTTCATGATACGCTGTCCCTTTTTTATAATCTCTGTTTTCCCATACTCAAAGTAAAAATTACAAACAAACCGCCAAAAAATAAATGGATAACAAAAGGAATAAAAATATGTTGTGACAAAAAAAGAAGTATGTACCTAAAATATAGACTATTAAATTCTAATAAATATCAAAACCTAAAGAACTACCAAAATTATACTAGAATCCTCAGACGATGTATATTACATGCTCATAAAATTGATAATACTCGTTATATTCTTCAATCGAACAATAAATGTAAAGCCGCCTGGGATGTTATTAAAAAGAATAGTGTAGATATCGATAATGACGCTGAAATTACCTCTATCACAGATGGTCAGAGCACATACACTAATGCCGATAAAATTGCCAATAAATTTAATGACTTCTTTATAAACATGACAAACAAACCTAATATCCCTAATTCTGAAACACACAATGACTACAAACATACAATCACTGACATATCGGATACCATTTTCTTGACTCCAACTAATGAAGACACTGTGTATAAAATTATTAATTCTTTAAATTGCAACTAACTCAACCGGGTATGACGATATCAATACGAAAATTCTTAAACGTTGCTCTAAATACATATCTCATCCACTCGCCCACATTATTAATCTATCATTATTTCAAGGTGTATTCCCCGCTAGACTAAAATTTTCGATAGTCAAACCTTTATACAAAAAAGGAGATAAAAATGACATGAATAACTATCGACCGATTACTCTAATACCAGTAATTTCCAAGATTTTTGAGAGAATTATGTACGATAAACTGCACTCCTTTATAATGAAACACTCAGTTTTAAAAGAGGAGCAGTTCGGTTTCAGAAAAAATAAATCAACAACTCTGGCATGTTTCTCTCTTGTGAAAATGATTACCTCTAGTCTAAATGAAAAAAGGCCAATAGCATCGGTATTTCTAGATATGTCGAAAGCATTTGACTTCGTGGATCACAAACTGCTTCTCTTCAAACTGAATCGTTATGGTATTAGGGGAAACGCATTACAGTGGATAGAATCTTATCTAAATAATCGCCAACAATGCGTGGAAGTGTCGAGGAGTGCTTTATCAGAGAATGAAATTCGAATACATAGATCCGCTTATCGCCGAAACGCGTGTGGTGTCCCCCAGGGCAGTATTTTGGGACCCTTTCTGTTCTTGATATATATCAATGATTTGCCCAACGTAACCCCATATTCTTGCATTTTGTACGCCGACGATACAACTCTTAGTATCGAACTCACCGATAACAATATCAGCAAATACGAAAAAGAGATTAATGACACATTAAATAAAATAATAGAATGGCTAAAAGACAACAATCTACATGTCAATATTAGTAAAACCAAACTTATGCAGTTCCAAACTTACAATAGCAAACGTCACCAATTGGAAATTAAATATGCAAATAACGATGTAGAAGAGGTTGAAAGTGCTACTTTTTTGGGGATAATATTAGATAAATACTGCAACTGGAAAGAGCACATTGATAAGTTATGCACTAAGCTGCAAAGATTTGTATTTGTTTTAAACCGAATAACTCGCGTAGCTGGTATCAATGCAGCACTTTATGCTTATCATGGTTACGTAGCTTCAATTCTCCGCTACGGTATCATTATATGGGGAAATTCTGTTGATACTATTAAAGCATTTCGAGCCCAAAAGAAATGTATTCGATCAATGACTAAAGCCCAACCATTACAAAGCTGTGTCCCAATCTTTAAAAAATTAAAAATATTACCACTCCCATCTTTATATATATTCGAACTCTGTATCTTTGTACGTAAAAACTTAGCTTTATTTCAAGTACATAATGATGTTGTTATAAGGAAAAGTCGAAATATCCACAAATTATGTGCACCCCAACAAAGAATTAAACTATTTTCGAATAATGTTTACTGTATGGCAATTCAAATTTATAATAAATTACCTAATGTTTTTAAAAGTCTTAATCTCATGACATTTAAAAACAAACTTTTTAAGTTTCTATTGCAAAAGTGTTACTACTCAACGAATGAATTTTTAAATGAAAAATTTGATTCAAAATTTAAATTAGACGATGAATTACCTCCTAATAAATGAATGAAATTTCATTTCTTTGACATAGTATTGAAACTTTTCTTTTTTCTCCATTGTATTTAATAATTCTTGACATTATAATTAGAAACCCCTGACATTGTATTTAATAATTCTTGACATTATTACTAGAAACCCCTGAAATTGTATTTAATCATTATTAACATTTTAATTGATAACCCCTGACATTGTATTTAATAATTCTTAACATTTTAATTGATAACCCTTGACATTGTATTTGATAGTAGTTAACGTTTTTCTTATTCTCGACTTTGTATTGTTTATTATTAATTTTAATTCTTTGAAATATTTGTACGCTGGAAACAGCAGAATATTATGGACTTTGAATTATGTGTAACATCTGTGTAACAACAATATTCTAACAAATAAATTTATTATTTATATATTATTAAATCCTTTAAACCAATTCCATCATATCCCTAGTCTTTTCCCAATTATGTTGGGGTCGGCTTCCAGTCTAACCGGATGCAGCTGAATACCAGTATTTTACATGGAGCAACTGCCTATCTGACCTCCACAACCCAGTTAGTACTGGGTAATACGATACTTCTTGGTAAGACTTGTTGTCAGACTTTTTGGTCCTCTGACTACCTAACGACTTTCAAAGATCTGCAAATGACAGCTGGGACCAACGACTTAACGTGCTTTCCGAGGCACGGAAGAAACCCGGTATGTAATGGGTGGTCACCCATCCACAGACTAACCTAGGCAAGCACGGCTTAACCGAAAGATCGACCCGAGTGGCTGTTATTATTTAGCCACGGGCACCTACCAATTAAAAAACGAAACCTAAAAATTAAACAAACAACTGAACGTAAAGAGATTTCAATATCCACGCTACATTGACAATTTTCAAATCATTTTTCGTTTCCTGGAAAAAGAAGATATAAAACAGGAGTAGTATTTCACACCATTGCCTGTCACTATGAAATTGATCTTTATTTCGTTGCTGTAGAGTGGCTTGTGGGTTCCTGCTTGATTTGTTGCGAACAATACGATAAAATAACTGGCCGTAAGAAAAGAGTTCAAAAAACAAAAAGTACTTGTGATCAAACTCAGTCATCATTCTCTTGCCCTTATTCCAATTCATTTCTGGTCGGCACAGCATATCTTCTTCCTCCATACTTCTCTTATATTTTTCGTCATCTCATCAGACACTTCTTTTCTTGCCATATCATTCTTAACACAGTCCATCCATCGTTTCTTTGGTCTTCCTCTACTCATATACCCATCCACATTCATACTCAAAACTTTCTTTACGACATTTTTTTCTATCCTCCGCATCACATGCCCATACCACGACAACCGATTACCACACTACTTTTCAGTCACCGGCGCCACTTTCAGACTTCCTCTTATATACTCATTACTTACTTTATCCATTCGAGTAACACCACACATCCCCCTTAGCATCCTCATCTCCGCGACATGCAAATGCCTTTCATTCATCCCTTTTGTGGCCCAACATTCTGATCCATACAAGACAGCAGGTCTAACCATTGTTTTATAAATCTTCCCCTTAAGTTTAAGGGGAATGCGGGAGTCGCAGATTGTTCCCGTGACCTGCCGCCATTTCATCCATCCCGTGTTAATTCTGTGCTTTACACTACGATCGCCATCGCTTTGCACGAGTGAACCGAGATACCGAAAGTCGGGCCAGACAGGAAGAGGCGCGCCATCTAACGCTATGGCTCCAGAACTGGAGAGACCGCCGAAATCGTAGAACATGTATTCAGTTTTACTTCTGCTTATTTTCAAGCCAACGTTCTCCAGTTTCTGTTGCCATTTCTCCAATCAAACTCAGTGACTCCGGAATATTTGGCTGTTGACAAATTAATAAGTTAGATCGATTTACATTTATCAGTTTTGTTTTAAACGAATACTGTCCGTATTGCAACGTTTTTTTTAAATATCGTATCGCAAGAAAAGCATGTATCTCTAATACGATTTTTAAATAAATTATTATGACAGGGAATTCTACAGCAGTACCTACTCATAAACGCCAGTGAGATATTACTTGGCAAGTACTAACAAATCTGTTATATGAGAATCCTTAACATATGTTTAAAATGCAAACGAAATACAAGTGAAAACACATTTTTAATTATTTTGAAAACATATCCACAAACAGAAAATTCAACGTTAAAAGGATTTCGTGAACGTGTGCCGCGCCGTGAAAATTTAATTTGTACTCTTTTGAAAGCAGCGCCTCGAGGTCAATGCACACGTAACAGCAACGCATCAATTTGAGCCGTTCAGAAACTCTTTTTGTGAAACTTTTAAATGACGCACGCTGAGGATAGGTTCGAACTGACAGAGCCTAGCGAGAAACGCAGTGTAACAAAAACGTTTAAAAATGTTGGTATCAGGCCGCATAGCGCGCTTAGCGCCTTCGCTAGCAAGTAACCAGATGTTAATTCACTAGGCTTTGGGCGCTAAGGAAGCCACTTATCAGTGCGTACATAGCCTAAAGGTACAGACGCCAGTACATCGAAGTTACTTCAAACTCTCAACTCCAAATGATTTTAAACCATAAAATGTTGAAGGTTAAGTTCGAAACCGAATGAGGAAATTTGACAGCTTGTAGTAACTTGATCAGCATTCCATCAATTTGGTTCGGCAGAAAAATAAAAAAATAACTTAAAACTACACAATAAAAATAAAACTGAACAGAAAACAAAAGAAGCTATATTGTGTGTCTCACGGCTGCGTTGCACTCGTATGATGAACCACGAGTGCAACGCAGCCGTGAGACACAATATTGCTTCTTTTGTTTTCTGTTTAGTTTTAAGTTTTATTTTTATTGTGTAGTTTTAATTTATTTTTTATTTTATTCTTATTTTGTTGTGTGCACTTGCGGCATATGCCAAATAAATAAGTTTTCTTTCTTTCTTTCAACGCACACGGTTCAGCTAGAACAGCAGTCCTCTTGCATGCCTCGAACCGCGTTCAGCATCCACCTCACGTCCGCGGGCGACGCAACTTGCATACTTAATAATAATAATAATCATTATTGGAACAAAAACACATTTTACAAATTGATTGCGTACGTAAATTAGTTACAAAACTGTGTCGCAGTTATTAACGCCCACCTCCAAGAGGGACACCACAGCGTTCCAGTGCAGAGAAAACAAATAAAATATAAAAAAAAAGAAAAAAAAAAACAATAATAAACAATTAAAGTAGTATATAGTCAAAAAATAAATAGGTAAGTGTTTAAGTTGTGCATGCGGGAGTGTTGTATGTGAGTGTAGTGCGTGTCTGTGGGGTGTAAGTGTAGAGTGTGCTTGCGGAATCTCCCCACGAGCACACTCTTCGCTACGTGTATATGGTGTGGAATCTCGACGGAGACCCAGAGAAACATTTTAACCGTCTTGGATACCTTAGCGAAATTAATCAGAAAATAATAGCGGAGGAGTTGGAAAAAAGTGATATAAGTCAGTAAGTCTGACAGAGACCGTCCACTTCACGGCGGTGGATATCCATGAGGAATTCCACTTGCAAAAAATGCTTGAGCCGATCAGATTACAAGCTTACGGTGAGTGACAGCAAACCGACGAAGTGAGGTGATACCGATTCCATGCAGCACTTGTACCTTAGGGTCAGAGGCTTCACCGCGGGAGACGCCCCGGGTGCAGGATTTGTACTCTTTAAGCACGAAAAGTGAAGGAAATAAAAAAAATGGTCCATATCCATGGTCCATGGTCCTAAACTTAAAGTACTTACGGCATAATGGTGTTGGTTCTATTATGCACAAACTAAATTTAATTTAGGCTATCTTTTACTAAAAGGCAGTGCGAGAAAAGGACGGCTATAGCTATGAACTAAGTTAGAGATGTCATATTAGTTTATGCCTTGCGCTTCACCGTGTTTTTAGTCGACATGTTTTTACGTGCACCCTTCATTTGTATGGAAATATTAGTTCCAATTAAATTTTACAGCTCTAAGTTACGTCTGTCTCTTTCTCGTTTTATTAGAGAGAAAAAGATAGCAATAGCCTAAATTAAGTTTAGTTTGTGCACAACAACAATTTATATAATATCCGTGATCCCGAAGAAACGCTTTTAAGAAAGACATTTAAAAATATATTATGCGGATTTAACATATAACACGTTTTCTTTTTACTTTTAGATCAATAAGATGCAACTCTGGAAAAGAGTTATGCCCGACCCTACTCTTCATCAAAAAACAAAACTGTCATGTGTTTCAAATATGTATTAAATAATAAGATCTGCTGTGATCTATCTAAACTAATATTATGTAGGGTTTTAAAGATTTTAATAATTCGTTTTATATTTGAGAAATGACAACACTGCCTAACCGTCAATGTTGTAGCGGGAAGGAGTAGTTGATAAAATATGATACTCGGCCGAGAGAGCTCGGTTCATTGGAAGAAATTGTGGTGTTAAGACTAATAGTCGAATCTATGTCCGATAACTGATAAATGTTGTAATTATTGCTTGTTGTATAAAACGTGAAGTAATCTAGAATTGTGTAATACCAAATAATTTGAAAAGAGTAACCATGGAGTTTCTTGCCGGTTCTTCTCCATAGAAGCGACCAACCTGAACCGTGCACCCTTGTCGACGTTCGTAAGTGCCCATCCAGGCCTATGTGGAATGAAATACTTGGATTTGAATATACTCAAGAATTTATTGGAGCAACAGTGGTTTTATTACACAAAAGTTTCAACAATTTTACCAAGTATTATTATAATCTTGCTCTTATCTTGTCGAGAATTTGTGTCTTATGACAATACAATTCTTTATTTAAAAAATCTATACGTAAATTAATTTGTTGTGTGTGTACTTAAGTGCGTATAATATTTCTCTTTCGAAAACAATTACGTTTTCATTTGAAAAGCATTGACATTCAAATTAAAATACAAGAAACGAGACACTCGCCTCATTAGTTTTAATGAAGAGTTTCTTTGTTAATAAGAACCCTTCTCCCAATGTCGTTGTACTGTTCATAATTATTTAAAAGGGTCGCCTGCCAAGGTCAGCCCGTGGATAGGTGACCATCCAGTCCAGTACATACCGAGCTTCCTCAGTGCCTCGGAAGCACGTTTACGGCTGCCATTTGTAGATCTCTGACAGTTACAAAAGAAGAAGGCAGTCAGTGGCCGGACTCTATTTACCAATCTTACCAAGGTTATCGTCTATTGCCGCGTTGCCACTACGTCGTGCCGATTAATTTATCCTTGGTCGTGGACGACTGAAATCGTGTCGTCCTATATGTGAACACCTCCATTTAAATACACAAGCCATGACACTTAAAACTACACGATTATCTGTAGTGAAGTGGGACCTAACTCTCGTCTATTAAAACTAAAATGATCCTATTCAATGCCTTAGTATGTAGTAGGCTGGAATATGCCAGTGTTGCCTGGGACCTGTTCTACGCAATACATTCTCAGCGACTGAAGAGCATACAACGGGCTTTCACCAGACACCTCGCATTTATATCCCCTGGCCTATCCCATAGGTGTCCCTAACAACAGCGTCTGAGTTTCTTTAAGATGACCCCTCTACGGTAACGGAGAATTATGCATAGCCTTATGTTCCTTCATAAACTAGTGAACGGTCGCATAGATTGTAGTGAACTGCTATCGCGCATTCTATTGAAAGTTCCGCCTAGAATTCCACGCTTTCCCGTAACCACAATTCTACAGCGACCTACTACCTCTACAAACACAGGTCTCAACTCACCACTCGTTAAGATGTGTGAAAACCTTAATTCATTTAATAAGTCCGTACCCGAAACAGATATAATGACCGTAAGGTGAAGTTTAAATCAAGCCTACCTACACAAAAATGAAACGTAGTCAAAATTTATTTTACTGTTAATGAATGAATTACTCTGTTTTCATTTTCATTTTCTTTGTAACATTTATATCCCATTTTCTATTCATAATCGATTGTACACCTAGACTTAAGTTAGCAACTGAGCGGTAATCTGGCGTCTTTGTTGTCAATGTTGTGTTTACCTGTAATTGGCATATATATTAGAATATTACCGTATGATTTAGTTTATGTAAGTGTAATGTACGTGCTGTAGGTGAACCTTAGTAAATAAATAAATAAATAACTCAGTACTAACTGGGTTGTGATGGTCAGATATGGAGTTGTTCCATGTAAAATACTAGTATACACACTACACTCGGTTAAAATGGAAGCCGACCCCAACGGAGAGGTCGAACGTAGAACGTTGGGGTCGGCACATGATAAAAGAGTTAGGTAACAAAAACGTTCTGAGCAGTTGTGATCCCGATTTAAAAGTCTTACGTCCAGTATACCTGTTACTCAGTAAGTGGGTTTTGAAAGACACTTATGCAGTCTCTCGCCATGCAAAATATTCATCATCCAGTTAGTAAACTGACGGTCAACAAGAATTTGTGTTGAAATAAAAAAACCGGCTACTGAAAAATCACGCTGTAATTAAATTCGGGGTTCACAAGGTAAAATCGACTCCTCCTATTGTCCTTCTTACTGTTGTCGATTAAAACGTAATTTATGTTACCCGGGTCACAATATTATAACGAATCGATTGACACCTAATTCATCAAAATCGGATGAATAGTTTAGGCGCTACGGTGGAACATAAGTAAATACAAACAAACATACATGCATACATAGACTGCTAAAATAATAACCCTTCCTTTTGGCTTCACCTAGTCGAGTAAAAATCGGGAAAGCTTTTGAAAATAAAATAAAAAATCAGACTTCCCTTATTAAATATCGCATCTACTGGCGCAATTAATGCGAAGCATCAAATTCTTTTTTTTACCATAATTCCTTATTAAAAGTTGTCCAGTATATCGGTCTGCATCAGCACCTAAGAGCGTCTATGATACATCCTATTATATTGGGAAAAGGCTAGGCAGATAATAAAAAAATGAAAGACCTCCTCTCAGTAACCAGCTAAGAAAACGGCTAGCATTATCAATTCATAAAAAAAACGACATTCAATATTTTATGAAAAGTTACTAGTTTTTACATCAAAGCAGAATGTTTGATAGGCGCGTAATTAGATGTTAAATAAGATTAATATTCAATCAGAACTCGACTAAAGTTTAATTAGAAAAACACCGAATATTACGGATAAAATTACTAGGGGTGTCACTTGAAAGATTTATCTTTCGAATATTTTTGGTTGGTTGTTTTTGGTTGGTTAGTTTTAACTTGTATTTGTTTTCTCGGCAGTCGTTAACATCATCTTTCTGGCCTTGTCCCATGTTACTTGGGGTCGACGTAACATTTTTTTCATCTATTCTCCTGTGTCAACAGTCACTTTCATTTAATACTTTTTAGGGTTCCGTACAAAAAATGAAAAAAAAAAACGGAACCCCTAAAGGATCAGCCGTGGGTCTGTCTGTCTGTCCGTCATAGCCAATTTACTTCGAATCTATTAGACCGAATCAGGTGAAATTCGGTAAGATGGTGTAATCGTATGACCCAGACAGATGTGCAAAGTAATTTTTTTTTTTAAATAAGGGTATTTTCGGGGGACAAATAAAAAAAAAAAAAAGAAATTGCAAAACTTACTGTGTCATATATTAAACGAAAGGGCTCGTTATGAGGACCTCAAATATATTTTTGTTATTATTGTAAAATAGTTTTGATTTTATTCATGAAAGAAGACGACCATTGTTAAAGGACCATTCTCCTGATCTCCGAAACTACTGAGCTTAAAAATTTGAAAAAAAAAATGTTAAATATAATTCATTGCTTGTTGATTATAGGAAAACCTATAAGAATTCTATCAATCTATACTAATTATATAAAGAGAAAAGATTAGATTTTTTGTTTGTGCGTTTTTTACGATTTAACTCTAAAATTACTCGACCGATTTTAAAAATTCTTTCAGCAATGAATTACATTGACATTATCAGCGAGTAACATAGGCTATATTTTATCCCCGTACTCCCACGGGAACAGGAACTACGAGAGTGAAACGATGTGACGTCCGCTAGTTGAATAAAGGGTGTAAAACACCTCATAACGAAGTCGAAAGTCACTTGTTCTCCCCGTCATTGCGATCATTTTTTTGCTCCCAGCAATACCTGGGAACCTTCTAGTTACGGAGATATTGGGGGTCAAAGTTCCAACTTTTTGACAATTTATTTTTTAAATACCCACTAGTTTTTAATGTAAGACTTTAAACACCTCCACGACCCCCGTACTATTCAATCCATCCATCAGCACAATGTTTTGAGTGCGTTACATTGAGTTCTACCACAAAACATGATTTTTCACCCCAAAAAAAAAGTTGTTTCCCAGTAATAATTTTTGCGTAAAGTTACTTAGTTTAATGTACAGAATGCTTGGTTGATGGCTTCGTGATGAGGTTTTTTACACCCTTTTTTTTTTTTTTTTTTTCGGTTGGGAAATCATCAAATGACTTCTCCCGCTCTGGGCGGAGCAGGAGGGAGTGTCAGACTTTTACTGACTAAAACCCATCCATGTTCCTTCATCGCCCTTTGTGTTCCGGGGCCACGGTATCTCTTTCGAACAGTCCCGCAACCCCGGCAGGCATCGGTCCTTGCGGACCCCTTCCTTTTTGCTGACTCTCTTTGAGGCGCGCGTGGAACACGAACGCGCCGTTGACACGGCCTGTCGTCATGCGACGGACGGACGGCGAGCTAGCCCATAGCCCACCGTCCACAGGCCCGCGCCTACGGTGGCCGGGGGCCACGTGGTGGCCCCCGACGCCCGGGGCGTCTCCCGCGGCGGCCGGGACGCTGTGAGGTTCTCTCCCTCTCACGTTCCGCCACCTCCTTCTCTAGCATTACTGCTTCGCAGAAGGAGGTGACGGCGTCCCATTCCGTCTCGCTCCGGACCATGGCTTGCACCAGGGCCGGACGCGAGAGGTCGCCGCCGCCAATCGCCGCTTCGAGGACACGGCGGTGGTCCGCCCACGCGGGACACACCTCCACCGTGTGCTCCACCGTGTCCTCCGGTCGATCCTCGCAATGGAAACACCCGGGCGTTTCCTCCCGCCCGATTCGGTGCAGGAACCTCCCGAAACAACCGTGTCCGGTAAGGACCTGCGTCAGGCGGAAGGTGAGGACGCCGTGGCGTCTCTCAAGCCACTCCTCAAAGAGGGGACTTACCGCCACTATTGTGGCGTGCCCTGCACGGGGTTGCGACAGTCGCTCTCTCCATGTCGCCATGAGATCATGCCGGAAGTCTGTCCGCTGCGCGACAATAAGCCGCGGCAGCGGAGTTTCCCCCCGGCGTAGCACCTCCGCGCGCCATTCGTGCAGGCGCGTGAGGACAATTGCCTCCAGATCCCATGGCGGCAATCCGGCAAGGAGGCACGCCGCCTCACGGGAGATCGTGCGGTACCCACGGGCCAGCCTTACGGCTACCACCTTTTGGGGCGCGTTCAGGTAGTGGGCGGCTCGCCGCCTCAATGAACGCGCCCACACCGGGGCCCCGTAAAGGGCCATGGACCGCACGACTCCCGCGTAGAGCTTCTGGCAGGAGGCGTTTGGCCCCCCCAGGTTGGGCAGAAGCCGCCTGAAGGCAGCCCCGGTCCGTTCCAGTTTGGGGGCCAAACGTCGGAAATGCTCCACCAAGTTCCATCGGCTGTCAAGGAAGAGTCCCAGGTACTTCAGTGTCGACTCGACGCCGACGGATACCCCTCCTACCGTCAGTGAGGATCCCGGAGGTGGCGCATTCCGAGGCCCATTAAAGCGGTATACCGCCGTTTACCCGAATTTTATTTGCCCTAATATCATTTGCCATAATAGTCAACAGCCATAATATCATACGACATAATACTCATTTGCCCTACTCTCATTTGCCATATTAGTCACGGGCCAGAATCATTGTTTCCCATAAAGTCACTTACCATAACATCATTTGTCATAATCATTGTAAGCCCTTATTATCTCATGCTCTAATTATCACATGCCATAATTATGAAATGCCATAACATAATTTGCCATCGACATCGGGTGTGTAACGGTTGTTTATATCAAGAGAAATTGGATGCAATTGGGACTTTAGGGCACCCCGACTCGGACAGGTTAGGTTAGAAGGGGATGGCGGGGTCGTGCGAGCGAAGCGAGCGAATAGACCCCGCCATCCCCTTCGTGGTTATTTTTTTATAAACCACACAGAAGTAGGAGCCCCGCGAAGCGGGGCTCCGTCGACCTAACCCACCATCAACCATGCACAGAAAAAAAAACCATGCACAGAATAAATAAGTTTATTCTTATTATACCAATATTATGTCTAATAATTATTATGACACATAAAAATAAGGCAAACAATACTTATGGCATTCGTATCTTATGGTATCTAAAATTCGGGCAATTAAAAGTATGTCATATGTCTTTTAGGGCAAATGAAACATTCGGGCAAATGAAATTCGGGTAAATGAAATTCGGGAAAATGATGATTATGGCATATAATCTTCGGGCAAACAATAGACAACCCATGAAAGCACATGGCCTCAGACTTGTGCAATGCCACCTCGAGACCCAGTTGCCGGATCCTCTCGACGACTATCGCAACCCCGCGTGTCATTATTTCAGCCGCCGCCTCGTGCGACCCCCCTTGTGCCAGCACCAGCGTGTCGTCTGCATAGCAGACCACGCTGACGCCGCTAGGGAGGTCGGCGCGCAGCACCCAGTCGTACCCGATGTTCCACAAGGAAGGCCCTAGAACCGATCCCTGTGGAACACCGCACGACATCTCTCGCCGTTTCCATTCTCCGCTGCGACCGGGGTAGATGACGGCTCTGTCTGTCAAGTAATCCCCGACCACACGACGGAGGTAGGTCGGCACTCGGTGATACCGGAGTGCCTCCCTAATGCAGCTCCAGGGCATGGAGTTGAAGGCGTTGGCGATGTCAAGAGACACCGCCAAGACAACCCCACTCCGGGACACCGCATCCTCCGTCGTGAGGGCTCTCACGCGCATGATGGCGTCCACCGTAGAGGGCCCCTTGCGGAAACCAAATTGGTGTTCCGCAAGATCTGGCCCAGTCCCCGCAAGGTGCTCGGCGAGGCGGTTTGCAATTACTCTTTCAAAGTGCTTGCCCACCTCGTCGAGCAACACTATGGGCCGGTATGCGGACGGAGAGTCCGCAGGGCGCCCCGGCTTCCGAATGAGGACCAGCTTCGCCGTCTTCCAACGTAGCGGGAACTGGCCCCTCTCGAAGCATGCGCTTAGGAGCCCCTCCAGTCGGGGCCCGAGAGCCTCCGAGGCCAGGACCCAGGCTTTGCCAGGCAAGCCGTCAGGTCCCGGGGCGGTATTTTTGGCACTGAGCCTGCGTACCGCCACTCTCAGGTCTACCCCAGTCACTTCCGGAGTGTCGTCGTCGTCATCCTGGTGGTCCGCTTCCAGCACCGCAGGTGGCGGAGCCATAGGCGGGGGGGGGATGTTCTCCCCGCGTGGGGAACAGAGTGCTCACCACGTCCTCCACGAGCTCAGGAAGGAGACTCTGCGTCAGTGGGGGGGGCCAGGTGCGGAGTTTATCCCGCACCATCTTATAAGGGCGCCCCCACGGATCTCTGTCGAGAGTCCCCAGCATCTCCTTGCGGGCCAGATCCCTGGCCCGCAGGACAGCCTCGCGGAGGGCGGTCTTCGCCGCTCTGTACCCCTCATAAAGCTCCGCCTCGATGGCTGCCGCATTCGGTGGACGAATGCGGAGCCTGCGATGCCTGGCGTACAGGTGTCGCGCAGCCATGCACGCCTCGCGCAGAGACGTCAGCTCTCGCGACCACCAGTACACCTGACGTCGGGCGCTTCCTGGCCGGACTCGGGGCATTGCCACGTCGCATATATCGGACATGGCCTCCTGGAACCACCCTGCCTCATTGTTAATGTCGGCAGGCCTGTCTGGTGATGTCACCCAGGCCTGCACGATCGAGGCTTCCAGGAGGAGCTCCCGGTCCAGCTGCTTCAGCGCCCAACGCGGACCACTCGCTTGAGGTCTGGGTGGAGACGTCAAACCGGATGACCGGTGACCGGTGGAGACGTCAGCTCTCGCGACCACCAGTACACCTGACGTCGGGCGCTTCCTGGCCGGACTCGGGGCATTGCCACGTCGCATATATCGGACATGGCCTCCTGGAACCACCCTGCCTCATTGTTAATGTCGGCAGGCCTGTCTGGTGATGTCACCCAGGCCTGCACGATCGAGGCTTCCAGGAGGAGCTCCCGGTCCAGCTGCTTCAGCGCCCAACGCGGACCACTCGCTTGAGGTCTGGGTGGAGACGTCAAACTGGATGTACCGGTGGTCGGAATAGGAGGTTTTTTACACCCTGACTTTGGCATTGTACGGAACCCTCTCCACGCGAGTTCAACTCGCACTTGGCCAGTTTTTTTTTCTTTCATATCATTCCTCACATCTATCCATCGTTTCCTTGGTCTTCCTCCATCCATCAACAGTCTCGGCAGTCATATGGGCGTGAAATCTGTGGCCAAGAAGTAAAAGCATAATGCGCCCAGACCACAGGCCCAGACGGAAGTAGCTTGTGAAGACAACTTCAGAGTATACGACGGAATATAGGAAAAATCGTCGGAAAAATTGTCCCGTCCATTTGTCTGCCAGCGGGCTGTATCTCAATAATCTCATGATCCGTAATAGTCGTAATTTTTTCACAGAATTTGTAGGTATTTCTACTGCCGCAATAAAAAATTAATAAAAAATTCAAGGGGGCTCCCCCTATTACCGTTTCGTACCATCGTATGGTACGAAACCCTTCGTGCGCTAGACCGACTCGCACTTGGTTGGTTTTTATGGTTGATTACAATGTTTATGTTAACAATTTTCTATTGTCTCGTTAGCTGCCCATAAATATTTTAACTTCATCTGACAACCCTGAATTACGAATGCCATTGAACTTTCAACACCACGTTAACTTTATTAAGAAGTATATTTTTCTTTAGAAACGTTGAAAGGTCGAAAATCTTTACAGTATATGAAAAGTTCTTGGTAATAAGCAATCGAAGTTCTTTCAATGTTATCGTAAATAATTTAATTTAAATAAGTTTAATTTATGAAAAAGTCAATTTATAACTTAATTGCCTGTTTTTGGAAAATAAACTGAAGCTTAAAATTATAATTTTATGTTCAATTATTTAAGATTCAAAGTGATTGGTTGGTAGTAAGTTATGTTAAATAATTATATAATAATCATTTATCATTAAATTAACATTCACTCATTCATTTTTTTTTTTTCATTCATTCATTAATGTTATTTTTTCATTTTATCATTATTTATCATTTTATTATTACGCAACTAAAGCCCTTAGATAAAATACACAAAATAACATTTAACAACAATAAACTAATACATATTTAAAACCATAAAACTATGTAACACGTAACGTTGTCAGCGTCGTGTTTCGCTGCGTGGTGTCGCGTAACCGTCCTCGGTAACGTCGATATACGACACCCTTCGGCCAAAAGTCCTCTTTCATGCAGGTCTGTAGATGGTGGGTTGGAACTCGTACCACGAATGACTTAAAGTTGATGTTGTGGCGCGATTCCAACCTTTCGACCCTCAGAGTCCAGTTAGTTGGTTAGTTTTCTCTTTTTAGGGGAACCTCAAAAGGAAAAACGGATCCCTTATAGGACTACTTTGTTGTCTATCTGTCTGTCAAGACCCTGTATTTCGGGAACGTGTGAAGGTATTGCGTAAAATTAATACAATATAGGTATAAGTCTATAGCCCCTTGAAGCTGTGAAAAAATCAAACTTAACGTAAAAAAAGATACGGCCGTAGAATTGGCAAGAAGCAATGTCTTATAGCACATCTAAACGAAAAAATTGTTTTCACCGTGAAAGAGTAATGAACCAGAAACGGCTAAGCGAAGTGGACTTCGTTTTCTAAAATAGGTTTGCGTTTCCACCAAGAAAGAGTTTAGTCGTCTGATTCCCACCGCAAAAGAGAAATGAAACAAGAATGAGCAAAGCGAGCTCATTTTTACTCTTTTTACCCGCTGAGTCATTTCCGTTTGACTCTTTGTTGGTGGAAACACATGTAAGCAGTTTTCTCTTGCGAGGTAAATGAAGTCAGTAATGGGTCCGCTCCGCTTGCGGTGGAAACCAGTCTTAACTCTTCTGGGATTACAGGCGGCATTGTCGACCTGTTCTGAAAAAAAATAGTGTTTGAACATGTTAGATTGATGTTTGTACATGCGGATTGTGCTCGTTGGTACGGGAGTATGTAGTCCTAGTGGAAAACAAATGTTTGTTTTAGGAAAATCGTTGCATTTTGTCGTGGCTGTCGTAGTGCAAATAGTTGACTATTGGGACTATTCAAAGGTAAGATAAGAAAACGTAGGACCTTTTAAAAGGTACAAATCATTATATTTGGGTACAAGTGCCAAAGGTTGACTTTTGGGTATATTAAAATAGCGACAACTTAACTCAACTCAAAGCATTTAGCTCAATAAAAAAAGCCTACCTACCTACCTATCAACCTACGTATATAAAAAAAGTATATCAAACATTGTCAATAGCACACAATGGGGGCTATCGCGTGTGAATTTGCCACTAGAGGCGCTTGTGTAGACTAAGGTCTTTCAAAATGTCAGAAATCATAGAGTGTTCGCGCGTTGCGTTATTTTTTTATCACGTATTTATACTAATACTCACGATTGTGATCTAGATTGAGCCATTCCTGATTAATTATGACTTGAAGATTTTAATTAGCAACTTAGGATATTATTTGTTAGTACTTGGAGAGGTAGAATGATTTTTAAATGTTTCATGCTTGCTAATTTTAGGAAGAATATTGTAAATATGTGTCTAAAGCTTACACTATGTTGTTATATGTAGTAAAATAAACTTTTTTATGAAGTTATTGGTACTCTAAAGTATTAAATAGAATTATTGACAGGACCTTACTCGACAGTACGCCATCTGGTGAGCTCAAAAACGATAGCCCTCATAGACCATTACAGGCACTCTAGAACGTCAAAAAAAAAATGAAGCTACAGTCCCAGTCATAGTATTATGCTATACTTACACTTTATATTCATCATTCATAATACTATTTATCTTCCTTTTATTTGTTTCTGTTTACACTCAGCAAATTGATCTAAATACGATTATAAATAGCTGAAATTGGAGGTACAAAGGTTTGTGGGAGTCAGGAGTTCAAACTAGGATGATACCCTGTGCTATGGACTCCTGGCCCCCCTCGCCGAGATTGGCATTATGACAATTTTAGAGAGACATGTCATTGTAGGACTATTTTAAAAAAAGAATTACAAGAAAAAATACTAATGTAATAAAACAAAAACTAAAAATGCGTGTGTGTTTGCGTGTGAAGTGTGAGTGTGAAGTGGAAGGTGTCATATGTGGTGTGGTGTAGTGTGTGTGTATGTGTGTGAGACAGCGAGAGTAAGATAGTGTAATGTGTGTGTACGTTCATAGATGGATGTAAATACAAATGTGTGCGCGAAGGGGTGGCAGTATGTAGTTATGAGAAACGCTAGACTAGGATAATATAGTGAGCAGTTTTTCAGTTTCTTCATAATCAAGTTCTAAAAGCCATTGTGTCAGCTTCTTTTTACATTCTACCCTAGACAGATTAACAATTTCAAGAATCTTATTAATTTTATTATACAGTCTGCTTGATCTGAATATATAGAAATTTTTGGCAAAAGAGGTTTTTACTGGAGTTGTTTCACAGACTTCATAGAATCGTCTAGTATTAACCTTTTGTTTAGCCGTAGAAACGTCTATAGAGGAATGTTTTTTTATTACCGTTTGCAGTATATAAAGTTGTCTGATTGTTAATACCTTTGCTTCTTCGTAGAGAGTTGTTGTAGCGTATAAACGTGGTTTGAAGAGAGCAACTTTTAGAAGAAGTCGTTGAGCTCTTTCAACGTTTAGGACATTTGTTTTATACGAGCCGCCCCAGGTGGAGATACAATACGATAAGATTGATTGGCAAAGGGATTCGTACACATTTTTAACCAGTTTCCAATTTGCAACATGCCTAAGATTTTTAAATATATGAACGAGTTTTCTAGTTTTCTGAACCAGATGTGCAATGTGTTGTTTGAAAGATAAGTTTTTATCGATCATTATGCCTAAGTATTTTATTGATTCAGTTTTTGCTATCATTGGGCACATGGTACAGTTGGTGGTTACTGGATTACATGTGTGTGCATAAACGTTGAAATTATTAGTGTTTGATGCTACATTATGTATTGTAAACTCTATATATTTAGTTTTGGTGGCGTTTAAGGTCAGTTTGTTGAGAGCAAGCCAGGAAGTTACAATATTGAACCCTTCTTGGGCAGCAACAAAAGTTTCGTCCCAAGAGTCACCATAAAATGTTAAGGTGGTGTCATCGGCATAAGACATTACATGACAGTTTCTAATGTTTAGCTGGCAAAGATCATTGATATAGCAAAGGAAGAGGGGGGGGCCTAAGATACTGCCTTGTGGGATTCCAATATTAATATTCCAATATTGAAATAAAACATTATTACTCATGATTTTCTTGTGACACTTACGTCAAATTGTCAAACTGTCAGTTACTTTTTTATTTTTCTTTCTGGCTTAGTCTATGATGGTTAGTTTTTGGTTTGTACAATTTAAATTATGTTTATTAATTTGTTCATCTGAAATATTGTATTTTATAGATTATTACGATTGTTTATTAGATAACTTAATTTTCAATTATATTTATAAAATTCTTTACGCACTCATGGATATGTCCTGGCCGACTACACTTGTCAGATAAGATGATGAACTCAAAAAGAAAACTAATATTTAAAAATTGGAAAAGAAGACTACTTTGAAAACGAGCTTACGAACCGCTGCGCGCTGGGAGCAGTCTACTGTTGGTTTGTATATCAGTAGCATCAGTAAACAGCCTGGTTTTTGCTTCACATACTTAAACTACCCAGGGGATCCAGCTAAAGATTCACCTGGGACTTCTACTCCCAATCTTCGGAAGCTATCTACGTGATCTGGGACCTCTACTCCTGATCTTCGGAAGCTATTCGGAACTACACTGGTGCCTTCCTACCAGTGCTACCAGGTGCGTGACTGAGAACTGCACGACGCCCTTCCAGCAGAGGTTTCCTCAAACTCGATTCTTGAAGTTGTCCTGCTAACTGACCTGCAGTGCTACCCTTTTTTTTTTTTTTTTTTTTTTTTTTTTTTTTTTCGGATGGGAAATCATCAAATGACTTCTCCCGCTCTGGGCGGAGCAGGAGGGAGTGTCAGACTTTTACTGACTAAAACCCATCCATGTTCCTTCATCGCCCTTTGTGTTCCGGGGCCACGGTATCTCTTTCGAATAGTCCCGCAACCCCGGCAGGCATCGGTCCTTTCGGACCCCTTCCTTTTTGCTGACTCTCTTTGAGGCGCGCGTGGAACACGGACGCGCCGTCGACACGGCCTGTCGTCATGAGACGGACGGACGGCGAGCTAGCCCATAGCCCACCGTCCACAGGCCCGCGCCTACGGTGGCCGGGGGCCACGTGGTGGCCCCCGACGCCCGGGGCGTCTCCCGCGGCGGCCGGGACGCTGTGAGGTTCTCTCCCTCTCACGTTCCGCCACCTCCTTCTCTAGCATTACTGCTTCGCAGAAGGAGGTGACGGCGTCCCATTCCGTCTCGCTCCGGACCATGGCTTGCACCAGGGCCGGACGCGAGAGGTCGCCGCCGCCAATCGCCGCTTCGAGGACACGGCGGTGCTCCGCCCACGCGGGGCACACCTCCACCGTGTGCTCCACCGTGTCCTCCGGTCGATCCTCGCAGTGGAAACACCCGGGCGTTTCCTCCCGCCCGATTCGGTGCAGGAACCTCCCGAAAACACCGTGTCCGGTGAGGACCTGCGTCAGGCGGAAGGTGAGGACGCCGTGGCGTCTCTCAAGCCACTCCTCAAAGAGGGGACTTACCGCCACTATTATGGCGTGCCCTTGCAGTGCTACCCTAACACCTGTTTCTGTTTCTCCTACAGTGCTGAACTGATTTGTCGCCAACTAAGTGCGTGAACTATAAAACTACCTTCTTCAAACTAACCTAGAGTGCGTACTATTTAGGTTTTTATAATTAGCTATATTTTTTATCTCACCTGTATATATCTTTCCCTTATTAAATTTGAATTGAACAAGTCTGCTTATATCCATTTATTTTGATAGGATCAAGTAGATTTGTTACAGTCACAAGGCATAATAACTTGTGAAAGTACTGTAGTTGCCCATTCCAAAGTAGATCTCTATGGAGAAGAATGGGCAAAAAACTCCACGGACTTTTTTCGCTGGATGTGAGTCGCACGGGACCGGTCAATGTGGCGACACTTGGGGGAGGCCTATGTCCAGCAGTGGACGTCTTTTGGCTGAAATGATGATTAATTATTAATTAAAAATAATAATTAATTTTTGCTTTCACTTACAACATTGAAACGCTCTCTAGCCCCGCCTTGTTGACTTTGTATAGAAATAATGCATGAAAAGATACCGATCGGCCGAGCGCACTGACGACGCACGCCAAACGAGACTTATTGTTATTTTGCGCGCCAAAGTTGACGCTTTCCTAATAGGCCTAAACTTTAAGAGGGCGTGGCTCGGCGCCTCCGCATGATTTAAACGAAAAAAAAGACCACGACTGTACCTAACTGACGAATTGAAGAAACCGGCAAATTATGGAAACTGTCGAATTCACACAACTGTCCAATCAGCGAAACTGACTAATCAACGAAACTGTCGAATTAAATAAACAGTGAGTTCTCTCACTGACCGTGTAACGCGGACTCAAAAAGATATAAGTAAATGACATTAAATCAATGTTATTAAAGCATCAAATCTTGCGCGGGTAACGCGACGCCAACTTTTGCCTCTAGAAACGGAAAAATTCTAACAATTTTCTTCGTTAAAATGTCTTGATGATGCTTTAACACACAGAGTAGAAATGTTCAGTCTCCCAGAATGTATTTTTAACCGACTTCCAAAAAGAGGAGGTTATAATTTTTTTTCGAAAATTGTGAACCGATTTCGATGATTGTTTTTTGTTTGGAAGAAAATTATTTCGCGGTGGTCCCGTTTAAATTTGGTGAACATCTGATGGGGATCTTCGGAGAAATACAATGGAACTCACTACCTAACTGTCGAAATGTGGGTGTACTGTAAACATCTACATACCCCCTCAGAGCATAAAGGCGTGATGGTGTGTTATGGTGTTGTGAAAACAACAAACATCCAAGCGATTGCAGCAATCACAACCGATTTGTTGTCTATAATTGAAGAGTTCATTTGTATTTTTTACCACCAAATTCCAGGAACACAAAAGTCTAACAAGGAACATGAATGGGTTTTATGGGTGGATGGGAGCCTAGGTTCGTGCCCTGTTGATGCAATAGGCTTGTCCGATCTGAGTGATGAATATAAATGATAGTGTGACGGTAACATGGGACAATCAAGGCAGGAAGATGATGGTGATTAAAATATTTACACAAAGAAAATAACATAGCATAGCTTGTCACACTGCATATTTTACTCTACGTCCGAAGTAAACCGAATTGGAGGTCACTGTGCAAATAAACGTAATTTTTTATGAATCTTTTTTATTTGATGCGCTTCGTGAAGTAGGCTGCATGTGCCGTTTGACAACTATGTCAACGGTTATGAAGATCTGCTATTAAAATGCATGTTATTTTTAGGGTTCGGTGGCCAAATGGCAATGTCCGTCTGTGTGTCCGGATTGCATTTTTTTCGGAGACTATAACGATGAAAACTGGAGAGAATCTGTATTCTGTGCAACGCAAAACAATGAGTTAGGGAAATTAAGTAAAAACAACAATACACATACAAGTAATGGAAAAAAATGCACATAAGCGTGTGGGGAATTATTGGATAAATAAAAGAATGATCGTTTCTAAGTGTTCTTTTTGGAGACATGGGATGTTTTCAGAAAGTAATCTGATGATTTCCCATCCGAAAAAAAGGGTGCAGTAAAATCTTATGGATTAATATTTAGGTTTTTATTTCCGCAAACACCAGATCCAGGCTTAGTTGCAAGCATTTATAATATTAGTAAAATCTCAGCTTAAGGGCCAGCACAGACGACTAACTTTTTGCGTGTACAAGTCTGCGACAGACAAAAAATCTGCGACAAATTTTATGTGATCGATGTGTTTGACTAATTTTTTCCACTATAAGGATCTACTGATGGAAAGGATCCTCTGATCGTCTTATAGTGGACAAAACAGTAGTCAAACACATCAATCACGCATTTGTCGCAGAGTTTTTGTCTGTCGCACACAAAAAGTCTATCGTCTGTGCTGTCCCTTAGCCCTTCTTCAAAGACAAGTAGCTACCAATGAGATACTGCTCCTGCATTACAAAGTATTAAGACAATAGTTCGACGAGATTGTTTGAAGCCACAGCACCTTTATCAGTTCTCGACGGTAAGTTACTGCGGTTTTGAGTGGCGACCCAGATATCTTTGAACATTGAACTTCGATGAACGCAGGGTTCTGGACGTCGCGGAGCATTCCTTTGTTTTAGTAGAAATTAACACTGAATTGAAGATCAACATTCTTTTTTTGTGTGTTTTAGGAATATACCGGTACGTTTTGTTGTTGATCCTTCTTTCAAGGTTATCGACCGGCTAAATTTTGTTAAATACCTGTATGGTAAAGTTAAACCATTAATGCGTGGTTAACCAACGTTCAGCAGTAACACTTAACCTTTTAAACGCCAGAGCATAACCAACAAGCTTTAATTTTAACGTACATTTTTATCACATATTTGTGTCATTGGCGTTCAGGGCACGTGCTTACTTGTTACGTATTGTGACAATGGCGTTCAAAAGGTTAAACAACAAACATCACCTTTTTATTTTTTTTGTTAGCCTGTACTGTCCCACTGCTGGGCAAAGGTTTCCCCCAATTCCTTCCATTTGCTTGTGGTACGCGTCCAAATCGTCTCGCCACCTTTTTCTGGGTCGGCCTCGCTGTCGCCGTCCGTCTTCACCTTTATCATTACGAAATAAAAGTGATGATAGTGTGCTGTAAGATTGTCTGAATTAACATCGAGTAGCCTCCACACTAGTCCCGCTAATTAGCGACCGCGCAAACCCGTAAGCCGTAGCTTGTTGCTCGTAGCACAGTGCGCTACGGCGTAGCTCCTCCCGTAGCAGTGCTACGATCACGTGATCTTGCTATCCAAGTTTTCTTTGATTGTTTCACGGTATACTTTGAATATTTTACATGAAACAGTACCTACTTCATCTAGTTTATATTTTATACTAAATCACTTAATTTAATAGCGAACATTACATCACGCCTGTAATCCCTGGGGGGTTAGGCAGAGGTGTACCTAAGAGTACAACCGATACAACAACAATAACATTAGCATTTAGGCAATGTGTTTAAGTCCCAACTAATAGGGGGCAAGCCTATTGCCGTCAACCGGGCACAAATCCGGACTCAGTGCCTACTACTGAGAAATTCATGATGGAAAAACCCTACTACTACAACTACAACAGCCTCTAACGTCCAGTGCTGGACATAAGCCTCTCCCATGATGGGAGGAATTTGCCGTAATCTCCACGCTTGGCAGGCGGATTAGAGATCGCAGTGATGAAAGACTAACAGAAAACGCTGCTGCCCATTCTCTGGTCTACGGAGGCGCAAGGTGTTCTGCCTCGACATTAGTCGCCTTATACGACACCCGTGAGTGTAATGGGTTGGTTCTATTCTACTCTGCCGGATACCACACGGCTATAAGAAAAACGACACGGCGAAAAACCCAATAACACTTTACCCGACCCGGGAATCAAACCCAGGACCTCATGCTCACTCGTCCAACGAGGCAGTCGAGGCAACGAGTTAATTTATTAGTTCAATTAGAAAAAAATATTAGTATTTAAACATATAACAAATCCATGAAAAGTCTCCAGCAGTATAACATACAAACTTTAACCAAAGAACAAAGAGTTTATCATATTAATTTCAAAACAAAGAGTTTCAACATGTAAATAACAACTTTTTGCTACGTATCACGTTACTGATGAGTGACGTGTAATATGTATAAAATTATACCGACCGAAAACCCAGGCCTTAATTAAATAATAATTACGATACCATACCCTCTGGCAGTTTCGTTAAAATAATTAAATGTATAGTTTATGTGAGGAGAGTTTGTGCGATTTTTGATTTAATGGATGGTCTGCGCGATAGATGTAGTAACAGAAAATAGTTTATTATCCAGGTAATACATAAGCAGGTACAATGAGTGACACCAACGTTTTTAGGGTTCCGTAGCCGTAGATTCGTCATGTCTGTCTGTCTGTCTGTCCGTCCGTATGTCACAGCCACTTTAAAAAAAAAAAATTCACTATAAAAACTATGCTGTTGAAACTTGGTAAGTAGATGTATTCTGTGAACCGCATTAAAATTTTAACACAAAAATAGAAAAAAAACAATAATTTTTGGGGGTGCCACATACTTAGAACTGAAACTCGAAATTTTTTTTTCATCAAATCCATACGTATGGGGGTGTATCTATGGATAGGTCTTCAGAAATGATAAAGGTTTCTAAAATATTTTTTTTCTAAATTGAATAGTTTGCGTGAGAGACACTTCTAAAGTGGTAAAATGTGTGCCCCCCCCTGTAACTTTTAAAATAACAGAATGATAAAACTAAAACAAAATATATGATGTACATTACCTTCCACCGAAAATTGGTTTGAACGAGATCTAGTAGTTTGTTTTTAATACGTCATAAATCGTAAACCGCAATTTACCTTTCATTCAATAAAGTTTGTGCGGAACCCTCGGTGTGCGAGTCGGACTCGCTCTTAGCCAGTTTTTTGATATCAGCATGTCTAAAAAATAGGTAAATTGAGAAAAAAACTGTTTTTATTTTTTTCCTATTTTCAAAAATGACTGAGAAATTCAAAATCAAGGTACCTAAATAAATGTTATACCTGCTGTCAAAGTTTTACTCTACTTGGTTCAGTGGGTTTACCCGACCCTGGCGCCCAAATTAAATAATAATTACGGCGTGACCTTATAACACTGTTTCAAGTTACGTTTTGGTATCATCGTCATTTGCCTAGCCTTTTTTTATTATTTTAGGAAAGCTTACAGACTAATAACATAATAGTATCAAAAATATATAACTAAATTGCTAATTACAAGCCTCCATATCTGTGGGAAAATGGTTTCTACCTAGAAACCATTTTCCCAACTATGTTAGGGTCGGCTTCCAGTCTAACCGGATGCAGCTGAAATACCAGTATTTTACATGGAGTGACTGCTTATCTGACCTCCACAACCCAGTTAGTACTGTGTAATACAATATCCCTTGGTAAGACTGGTTATCAGACTTTGTGGGCCACTGGCTACCTGTATTGTAACGACTGTCAAAGATCTACAAATGACAGCCAGGACCAACAGCTTAACGTGCTTTCCGAGGCACGGAGGAAACTCGGTATGTAAGGGTGGTCACCCATCCACAGACCAACCTAGGCAAGCACGGCTTAACCTAAAGATCGACTTGGGCGGTTACGTTTTTGTATGTGAAAAAGATAATAGTTTACCTTTGTAAAGAAAATTGGGACCTTCAATCGATATGTAAACTGTTACTAAGGTATACTGAGTGTAAACGGATTCTTAACGAAGCCGTCAACTAAACATTCTGTACATCAATTTATATAACTCTACTCAAAAATTATTTCTGGGGAACGATTATTTTATTGGGGTGAAAAATCACGTAAAACTCAATGTAACGCATTCAAAACATTATGCTGATGAACGCATTTAATAGTAAACGGCTTAAGGAGGTATTTTAATATGAATGGTACACAGACGCACAAAACGATTACCACAAATTCAGTACATCATTCTGAACCAGGCCACATAGAAATCTGCTGTTTATTTTATACCGGCACCGCAACTGCACAGCTGTCGAATGTAGGCTACGGCTAGCCGCCAGCGAGCGCGGCAACTACGCGTCGTCCGCGAAGTGCAAGCTCGCAGTCCGCGCGCTGGCCGCGTGGTGTAAGCTTAGGTAAAACGTGATTTTTCACCCCAAATAAAAAATCGTTTCAGCAATAATTTTTGCGTTGAGTCCTAGTTTGATGTACAAAATGCCTGGTTGACGGCTTCGTGAAGGGTTCGTTTACAACTTGTAGTTTTCAGAGGGTTATCAACGTCAGATAAGACTAAACTGTCAGTTCCCTCTTATTAATATAAACTTTTTCATTAACCACTTCCAAACACTGACAAATTAATACTAAGTCTCATAACATTTCTTGACAACTAAATTAGACTTTATTCTCGCCTATAAACCCTATATTTAAGGCGGAGTATCCTAACCAGGTAGGGCTACCACACGTTCGGATTTTATCTAATCTTGTCATTTGTACAGACTCTTCTACTGCGGGGTATTTCTTTTGTACCCTAGGCAAAAAATTCAGAGTCCTGAAAATAAAGAAAGATTAAGGCCTGAATTCTTGTCGCGATGACGGTCGGTCGTGTCGTCAGCGAGAACAAAATTCGGCAGTCGCCGCTGACGTCAGCGTCACAGTATGGTGCTATAATAAAAAATAATAATAATCATTTTATTATCAGGCAATTATGGCCCATGGATAAAATACACAAAATAACATTTAATAACATAAAACTAAACCATAACAAACTAAAACTATTAATGTAACGATGTCGGCGTCGTGTTTCGCTGCGTGGTGTCGCGTAACCGTACTCGGAAACGTCGATATACCACACCCTTCGGCTAAAAGTCCTCTTTCAAGCAGGTCTGTAGATGGTGGGTTGGAACTGGTACCACGAATGACTTTAAGAACACAATATATACTCGTACGAGACGCGACGGACCGTGCGCGACCGACCGTCAAAGCGACAAGAATTCAGGCCTAAGAGTGACTGTTCAGCAATAAAATTGAACGCGATCCGTACAAAAATGTAAAATGCGTTTAAAAACTGGTAATGTCAATATTCTATATTTCTATAACAATGATGACAGCTTAATTGCCTCGTTGGTTTAGTGGTCGCAAGCGCAACTGCTGAGAATGAGGTCCTGGATTCGATTCCCAGGTCGAGCAAAGTATTATTGGGTTTTACATTAGGAATTCCTCGGGAGCACTAACAGAGCCTGGATTTGTACCCAGTTGATGGCAATAAACTCGCCCCCTATTACATGGGACTTAAACATATTGACTAAATGTTACTGTTCTTGTTATTGTATCGGTTGTACTCTTAGGTAAACCTCTGCCAAACCCTTCGGGATTACAGGCGTGATGTTATACAATTATGACAGCTCTTAGCCCTGAGCTCTTATTGACGAAATTCACCCTGAAAGTGAAACCACGGACTTTTATGAGAGGACTTTTAAAATTGCCCAATGGTAACCCTATCTCCAGGGTAATTTATGGCTAATTGTCGCAGTCACGTAAGGAGAAGCCTAAAAAGAAATATACCGCACGTTACGTGTCGCTTTTTATTGTGTTTTCGCCTCTTTATCGGAGGCCATTTTATTTATGAAGCTGCTACAGTATCTCAATTGATGTTAACTTGTCGGTAATTTATAGAAATGGTCGGTGCTGAGCTAATATACGGCATTGTAACAGTGTGAGTTACTGCATGTCTACTAAATTCGTAATTTGGTGTAGGCTGTTTTAAGTTCGGTGACAATAAATGGACATAAAGCCTGAAATTACGTTATTCATACTTTTTTGTTTTTCGAACATGTCCCGAATAAAGGGGCTTTCAAAATATTGCAAGGCTTGTTCATGTTTTGATTGGACTTTAGAGTCAGAGTTTTGTCGTATGCCAATTTATATGTGTTCGGATAATCTACGAGAATTTTCACATGAAATAAAGATAAGCCTTCTCTTTCTTTATCGTGTGGTTAGTGCCTAACCTGGCTTACATGCCGTCGAGAAATATCTCTCAGGCATGTTTGTTTCCTCACGATGTTTTTCCTTCACCGACGCAAGTGATAATTATACAGTACGCACATGAATTCTTAAAAAAACAGAGGTGCGTGTCTTGAGTTCGAACTTGAGACGTATGATTAGGAAGGTATAGCCACAATTTCGGCGTGTAACATATCTTCAAGCCTGTATTACTTGAAAGGTGGGGTCTCTTGAAGGCGAGCATACTCATCAACAGGCTACGAATCCAAACTGCGGGCAGGAGTTAGTTCTCCGATCAACTGAAAATTTCCTAATGGAAATTGTCAGTTGATGATACTGAGAACTGACTGACGAAATAGTTTTTGGGTGTTTCTTAATAGAAAAAACCCAATAACTCTTTGCTAGACCTGAGAATCAAGCTCGGTCACTTGCGACCACATAACGAACAAAGCTATTGTTACGAGCTGGGTATGGGATAAATTAAAACACCAAATATTTTTATTTAATACAAATACTTTTTACACAATCACACATTAACGACTGATTAACTTAGATATCGCATTTGTAAGTTCACTTACAAATGACTGAATCCTCAATTTTTTTTTTTTGTGTATGTCATCTCTCAGATCGACCTAGGATGTTGTCGTCTGAATAACAGGACTATCCTGTAGGTGCCTTGTGTACCGTCTCCAGCCAGGGGCAAAAACTCAAACTCAAACTCAAAGCATTTATTTCAATTAGACCATTACGGCACTTTTGAATATTAAAATTACAAATAAAAAACAAAGCTACAGTCCCAGTCACAAGGCATAATAACTTGAGAAAGTACTGTAGTTGCCCATTCCCTAGCGTGGATCTCTATGGAGAAGAACGGGCAAGAAACTCCATGGACACTCTTTTGAATCAAATTACAAAATCTTGGTTACGTCATTAATTTTGAAAAACAGTTATAAACTAAGCGATAGCACTAAGGGCACCCCCTGTGGGGTACGAGCCTCGGCTTAAGGCGTGGCTAGCAGCAAAGGGATACAGGCTGGATCTGAGTAAGTAATCCTTCAGCAAACCCGATGGCTATTTATATGGCAACCTAACCTAGTGGAATATCCTAGAATCTTCTACACAGCTCAATAGTGGAACATTCTAGACTCAAACATAGAGTAATCTAGAATGTTCTGGTAAAACAGCCGACGTTACACAATCAACAATGTAAACATATTTATGGAACAGGTGTGGAGTTTTTCCCCTTTGCGCCGTCCCGTCCGTCTAATCCGATACGTGTTCGCAGCTGAAATAAAAAGGTGCGCGTAACAAAACAGCTTTGAGGTGAATTTTTTTAGCTTTGTGCCGTGGACAGGTGTCAAGTTACTGGAGAGTAGAGGTTGTGGGTAGTAAAATTGTTTCTCAGGTTTTGTTTACAATAACAATATGTTAGTGGCACCTAACAGCTTTGCAATGGCGATAAGGTCAATTTGGTGGAGCCTGTCTAAGTTGCCAAAGAAAGTAAATTGAGTATTTAAGTTGTTTTTTATGTGTGATAGTTTTAGCGCCATTTTACACCTAACTTGAATACCTAAGAAGGAAAGGATACTTTTAAAATCATAACCCAAATACACACATACAGGGTTAGTTTTCAATAACCAGCCAAATTTTTAGAGATACTTTAGAATCGATAATATGTTCGTTATAATGAAAAAAAGAAAAATATAAAATAAAATTTCATTTCTGTCCACCACCAAACAAGCGAACTTGTGGATATTGCAACAGCCCAATTCAGTTCAACAATCTGGATAGGTAGCAGTTAGCACACACGTAAATTTGGCGATGCATGCACGCACACAAGTGCATTGAATCCCACTAGGTTTATGATTTAGGAAATTTTTAGGACATTTTCATAATTATGAATGCTATATTTTATTTTCACTTCTCATGCTCTATGTTCGCCTTTATGTCCTGCGTAGGCGACATAAAATCGCTTTTTATGCTCTAAAGCATAAAGTAAAATCTTCGTCGAAGACCAAGGCATCGGTCCAACAGCCGCACGAACAACTTCAACTTCATAGAATAACCTCTTTATTTTAATTCGTTTCGTTAGTATTCTAAAAACAAGGCAAGGATACACAATAAAACTTTATGAAATAAACCTAATTTTTTTATTTCGTCCGTTTTTTATATTTTAAATTATTTTTTGTAATATTATTTAATCAATATATTTAAACTATAATTAAGACATAGATATAAAACAAAATGTTTTCTCATTGCCATAATGTAACTTTCAATTTTAATTAAATTTACAATATTTATATGTTGCTGTTTCATTTCCTCGCAACCGAAGTGAAAAGTAAAGTGTACAACTCGTCCATAAAACCCATTTCACGCAAGACGTTTATCCATCCGGGCGAGCTTGCGAGCGAGGCTTTTCCTCGGAACAGGAACTTGCGCTGAAATCGTTTTATCGTTGTCAACGCATTGTCCCTTTTTTTTTTTTTTTTTCGGATGGGAAATCATCAAATGACTTCTCCCGCTCTGGGCGGAGCGGGAGGGAGTGTCAGACTTTTACTGACTAAAACCCATCCATGTTCCTTCATCGCCCTTTGTGTTCCGGGGCCACGGTATCTCTTTCGAACAGTCCCGCAACCCCGGCAGGCATCGGTCCTTGCGGACCCCTTCCTTTTTGCTGACTCTCTTTGAGGCGCGCGTGGAACACGAACGCGCTGTCGACACGGCCTGTCGTCATGAGACGGACGGACGGCGAGCTAGCCCATAGCCCACCGTCCACAGGCCCGCGCCTACGGTGGCCGGGGGCCACGTGGTGGCCCCCGACGCCCGGGGCGTCTCCCGCGGCGGCCGGGACGCTGTGAGGTTCTCTCCCTCTCACGTTCCGCCACCTCCTTCTCTAGCATTACTGCTTCGCAGAAGGAGGTGACGGCGTCCCATTCCGTCTCGCTCCGGACCATGGCTTGCACCAGGGCCGGACGCGAGAGGTCGCCGCCGCCAATCGCCGCTTCGAGGACACGGCGGTGCTCCGCCCACGCGGGGCACATCTCCACCGTGTGCTCCACCGTGTCCTCCGGTCGATCCTCGCAATGGAAACACCCGGGCGTTTCCTCCCGCCCGATTCGGTGCAGGAACCTCCCGAAACAACCGTGTCCGGTGAGGACCTGCGTCAGGCGGAAGGTGAGGACGCCGTGGCGTCTCTCAAGCCACTCCTCAAAGAGGGGACTTACCGCCACTATTGTGGCGTGCCCTAACGCATTGTCCCTGGAATAGCAAATTAGCAACGCATTTTTAGCAGCTCTGTCTTTAGATATCCATATGCAGCAGTGACCACGCGGTGTGCTTTGGAGGAGCTCGTGGCTAAATAAAAACAGCCACGATCACGGTCGATCTCCCAGGTTAATACGCGTTTGTCAAGGTCTGTCTGTAGATGGATGACCATGTATTACATGCAGAGTTTCCTCCAATAACATGCTATTTAGCTCAATACCACCCACTCTTATCAATCCAATATACCGACACAATTATATTGACTTCCAAAATATGAGACCAAAGCGGTCATATAAAAAAGCAATCGCACTATAATATTACACACACCGATAACAAAGTGGACACATAAGTATTAACATACAGTATATCACCTAGGAGTAAATACTCAGAATCGAAACACATTTCTTTACACTCTAGAGGGTTGCCTTGGATTGGGCAGACCATGTCGGCCAGATGCAAAGCTGTGGCTTGGAGCTTTGAGACAGCTAGACGGGGTCGCGGCAGACCGAGGAGAAGATGGCAGACGCCTTGGGTGGCTTTCTCATTAATTGGCAAGAAGAGGCACAACATCGAGAAAAGTGGAATGAATATTTTCCCCGGGAGTGGGACTCGTACATAAAGAGTTCCGTACCATCGTTGTAGGGGAGCACCTATAATTTTAAATTCATTTAATATTCTTTGTTAGCAGAAATACACATTCTGTAAAAATTTCAACTGTCTAGCTATTATGGATCATGAGATACAGCCTTCAGCATGCTGACAGACAGGCAGACGGATGGATGGATAGCGGAGGCTTAGTAATATAAGGTAACCAACGGGCCCCCCGTTGGTTACCTTTCGGGTACGAAACCCTAAAAAAGAGGCTTGCATTTGGTCGCAACTCGCCTGATGTTTTGATTTACAACACATCTCTCCTCTACTCTCGTGTTGTCCGGCTTCGGTGAAATCCAGTCCTAATATCCGTGATTGACTTCACAAAAAAAGGGCCAAGTTGGTTTACTGGTTATCTTCATACTGTGCTGAATGTGTACAAAGCTATTGACATATTTTAACGAAATAATAAAAAAGATAAAGCCTATAATAATCCAAAAATATTGAATGTGTCATCCGGTTATCGGGGTGCGTAAACTGATACCACTGTTATCCAAGGCGTCTGAATTTCGCAACTTTTCTGATTGATTTGTAACTATCTGTAGGCCTATTACGTATCTGTCTGATATCCAGTGACTATCAAGCTTCGGTTGTACACTGAACTTTGATGACAACCGAGAATGTCATAATATTTGTTTTACGTATCGTACTGAGTGGATATCACTTTACAGTGACTAACAGCCCGGGTACGGTGTAACGTCTTTAATCCACTTAAATCTCAGTTGTCACCAATTTATTGTCCACATAGGCTTACATAATCGAAATAATATAAGTATCGATACGAAAGCGTCTGTCAAAATGAGGTACGGCGACTATCAGCCACGATGGACAACCAACGACGTCATATTTGATCGCGACTGGTCATACATAATACGAAACTAACCTTTTGACAGTTAATTGATGGACACTGAGCCCAGTTACTATCATTTCGAGCTGTCACAGAGATACGTAATAGCCCTACTGGATACCTTTTCTATATACACTCAGTATAAAGGGTGTAAAACACCTCTTAACGAAGCCGAAAGGCACTTGTTCTGCCTGTCATTGCAATCATTTTTTTGCTCTTCACCATACCTACCGGGAACCTTCTAGTTACGGAGATATTGGGGGTCAAAGTTCCAACTTTTTGACAAGTTTTTTTTTTAATACAAGTTTTTCATGTAAGATTTTTACTTTAAACACCTCCACGACCCCCGTACTATTCAATCCATCCTTCAGCACTATGTTTTGAGTGCGTTACATTGAGTTCTACCACAAAACATGATTTTGCACCCCAAAAAAAAAGTTGTTTCCCAGCAATAATTTTTGCGTAAAGTTACTTAGTTTGATGTACAGAATGCTTGGTTGACGGCTTCGTGATGAGGTCTTTTACACCCTGTATAGAACATCATCATCTGCCTAGCCTTTTCGGTCTTTCGGTCAGCTTCCAGTCTAACCGGATGCAGCTGAATAATGGATAAGAAGTTAATAGTTGTTGAGCAAAAATAATATTTTATTAGCAAAATATCCGTTTTTATCACTGTTTTTCAAGTTCTACATTATTATTGAGTATCAAATTATAATTATTTATCTTGAAATTTGGTTAAATAGATAACACATCTATTCAGCTATCCACTGTAAAGTTTATTTAGCTATATCTCTTGTAGTTTGCGATCGTCAAATGTTTATTAATAATTGCGAATTATTCGCGTTTAATTCGCTAATTTAACGCGGTTCGATGCGAAAACTGTGCGCGTGACGCTGTAGAGTGGATAATAATTAAGATATAATAAGCGACGGTTTCGCTTGGTAATAAACTAAAATTAAGTTATACTTACAAGCGGCAAAACTTACAATTTATAAATTATTTAGGTGGTGTTTTAATTGTCTTTTAAAAGTTGGAAGTGATTTCGATTTCTTGATTACTTTAGGTATTTTACATGGAGCGACTGCTTATCTGACCTTTACAACCCAGTTAGTACTGGGTAATATGATACCCTTTGGTGAGACTGGATGTCAGACTTTTTGGGCCACTGACTACCTGTAACGACTGACAAAAATTTACAAACAGCCGGGACCAACTGCTTAACGTGCTTTCCGAGGCACGGAGGTAACTCGGTATGTAATGGGTGACCACCCATAATATACCTACATTGCTTGCCTAGGTTGGTCTATGTATGGGTGACCACCCATCCACAGACCAACCTAGGCAAGCACGGCTTAACCTAAAGATTGACCCGGAGCGGCTGTTATTATTTAACTACAAACTCCTTTATCTCACTCAGTATATAGAACAATTTACCGAAAATAAGGATGATGACTGACTACAAAAATATGATTCCGTTTAGTCCGTCAGTTAGATCGAAAAATATTGGATCCGTTTTTTTTTGTTTTATCAAATTAATAAAAATTGACGAAGCTATAACGTGTCAAAGATCATTAGTTGGGGCTTGTGACTTCACATTTGAGTAAAAAATGTACTCAACTGTGACGTCACACGAGGTTTCGACGTACTGTATCGTCTTAATTTTTTGTTTGCGTGAAAAAAGAAAAAATATGTGCTTAATATTTTTTGGAAATCTATCTGACGGACTAATTAGTTTTTTTTTGTCATCTACCCTATTGTGCTGTGAAACTCATCGAACCCGACTATTCTACTTCTTCTTCTTCTTTGCACTCACATAATACCCAACCAGTATATTGCCACGTAGACAGCTCTTTCGTTAAATTTCTGGAAGGTGCAGGGACGCATGAAAGGAGGTAGGGCATTTCCTGTAGCGGGGCTCCATACTGGCATTATATTTGGGACGGGTCAGTAATACCCCATTTGGCCAGATTATTTCTAAAGCAGCCAACCTGGCCCGCAAACGGTTAAGAGATTTCCAGATTGGCCACTGCAATTCCTGTCCAGGAAGAAGATGTTCTGCTGGATTGATGAAGTGATTCTACTGATGATCGTAGCTTCGAACTCAAGCAGTCTGCTCTCAAAAAGGTGAAAAAAACATTGTGAGGAAATCGGCGTGTCCTAGAACCAAACATTCGAAAACATGTTACCTCGCAATCAGCGTGCGTGTACGTAAGGATCGTAGCACGTGACGTTCTGTGGTTTCTGCCTACACCCATGGGAACAAAGCGTCAGTTTATGATTGTATGTATGTTACCTTCACCAAACCGCACTGGGGCCGCGTGGTGGATTACTGCTGGTGACCTGTTTCTCAGCAGTGGTAACCTTAGGCTAGACTGATAATGTTTAGACTGACTACCAAATTCATTTCTGTTAACTCTCCATTAAATTATTCTGTGAATTCAAGACTCCAGGTTGCTACTGGCAGCATTCCTAATAGAAAGCACAAAATGTGAGTTAGACGGGCAGAAAGGCCTCTTACCTTTGTCCTGCAGTTGGAATACAAATGAACGTCTTGTACATAATGTCATGTGTGTTGACAGCGCGGTTGGCGCAGTGCCTGAGCGATTAGCTGCTGCGCTGCGCGTCGCTGGTTTGCATCCCGCACGGAACAAAAAATTATAATGGCCTACAGGTGGTTGCTCCTGGTGTGACTGTTCGTGTATGTGATTTTGAACGTTTTTAAACGCAGCCACGATACAGAAGAAATTCTTGGTGTGAGGAAACGTTTTATTTAAAATATAAAAATGAATCGCTGAATGTGTTACTAAGCGCAAATCTCGAGAGCAGCTGAACTGATTTCACTAATTCTTTTTTTATAATATTCCTGGAAGTACGAGGATGGTTCTTAAGATTCGACTGTTAGGCGGTACGAAGTTCGCCGGGTCAGCTAGTAATTAATAAAAATGTTCATAGTCTTCAAAATAACGATCTCTTTCGATTTCAGAGCTAAAATAAAGCCATATTTTATCCCAAGCCAGCATAGGACTACTGTAAAGCGGCATAGTGCATACTCGTGTCACGATTCAGAGCAATTTAGTTGAGTTTAGCTGAAATAAAACTAAACTCTAGTATATCGTCGACCCGACTCCAAACTTAGTGATGGATATAAATGACTGCAATAGCTCTTACATTGGAGGACAAAGATACTTAGTTTCCAGGAACAAAAAGACACTTTAGCGAATCCAAAGGGACACTTTTTCAGAACGATTTTTTTTTATTTGACCGTTTCAATTGATACTTAAATGATAAGTCCTCTCCATACCTTACTTTTGCTGTGCCCGACAGGGTCCACGATTGTTCCCAAAGAAATGTTTACCACCTAAGCCTACATTGTGGAATGCAATAAAGGATTGAGTACCTAGGGAACTTTCTGGTTACGGAGATATTGTGAGTCAAAGTTTCAACTTATTCGCAGTTTTTTTTAATACCTGTTTTTAATGTTATAAAACTTTACTTTAAATACCTGCATAACACCCGTACTATTCAATGCATCCATCAGCACGATGCATTGAGTCCTACCGTGAAACGTGAATTTTCTCCACAAAACAAAAGTCGTTTCCCAGCAATAACTTTGGCGTAGGGTTACTTAGTTTGATGTACAGAATGCTTGGTTGCCGGTTTCGTGAAGGGTAATTTTCCACCTTGTAGATGCTATGATAGGTAATTTTAGTATTTCTACAAGAAATAATACCAAAGAAAGTCCTAAAAGAACGGCTCAAGTTCCCTCTATAAACTTCGAGTATCGGTGTAATAAAAGTGTCATAATTTTGCACCCTAATTTGGTTCAGACCCTATTCCTCGGTATCGACCACCTATTGGGTCTGGCCATAAATCTATACTCTGCCACTTTATTACCTGGACGACCTAAAAACGTAAAAAATGCGGTTAAGTTACGTTCTCATTGAAATTTATCATGGAACGGTTCAAGTCGATTGAAAATTGATTTTTTTTTTTGGTTTAGTTCTACCGAGGATCTTGTGGCTAATAAGAACAGCCGCTCAAGTCGATTTTTAGGTTAAGCTGTGCTTGCCTAGGTTGAGCTGTGAATGGGTAACCACCAATTAGAAACCGAGTTCCTTCGGAAAACACGTTAAGCCGTTGGTCCCGGCTGTCATTTGTAGATCTTTGACAGTCGTTACAGGTAGTCGTGGCCCAAAAAGTCTGACAACCAGTCTTACCAAGTGACTGCCAGTTTGCGGAGGTCTACCCTTTACAACCTGTATACTAATAGCAGTAAGCAACTCGTTTCAACAACCCACGAGCTATTTCCACACAAAATTATTGTTAATTTCAGAAGTTTTATTATTAAAATCTATTTTAACTCATAATTAATATTAAACTTCCGAAAAATTTATTCATTTTGAAGTTTAAATCATAACTTATACATAAATACTTATGTCATCAAAGAAATATTGGATCCAAAGTCAAACTGTGAACAAAATCGAAACGTTAACGTTAACGTTCGTTCGTTACGTTCGTCACGATCAAAAAAGAGATGACTGTAAAAATTGCGCTGAGCTAGCTTGGGGAACTGGCACAATAGAACCCATAATGCAAGACGAAAGTATCAATCAACCAGCACTTATAGGTGATATGTTATTAAACAGTGTGTGGGAACCTGCAAGTAAAGCTTTCTTCGACGTTCGCATTGTAAATGCTGACGATTCCTCTTACAGCAACCTCACATGGCAAAAAAACAGCACAGAGACATAGCCGAGAGAAACATTCAAAATACGACCGAGCAGCTGAAGACTTAAGAGCCTCGTTCACCCCGTTAATCATTTCATGCGATGGAGCCATAGGAACTGAATATAACAGTTTAAAAAAAAACCGCATCAAAGCTTAATGAGAAATGGGGAAACGCATATTCTCAAATAGTGTACCTACTGGTTGAAAGTGAAAAAACCAATCTCAGTTATAAGAGCAGTTTCAATGAGAGTAAGAGGCACGCGAAAACATATCAGGGCCTTTCAATGTGAAGATGGAGCAGGAATACTTTAGTGACAGCTTGATGTCGTGAATCAGAAACGTTTTTATATTTATGTGTGCAATGTATGTTACTCTGAGTTGTTTCTACACAATACCAACTCCCTAAAAATGTATTCATTTTGAAGTTTAAATCATAACTTATACATAAATACTTATGTCATCAAAGAAATATTGGATCCAAAGTCAAACTATGAACAAAATCGAAACGTTAACAAAAAGGGCCTAAGTAAACAGGCTGAGGAATTGTTCCTGACGGCTTTGTTTGATCGTGACTCAGTGTTACTCGTAATTCTTAAACAATCATGAGTAGAAATTGACTTTTTGTATAAAGCTGAGTTGGAGAAATATTGTTGTAACAAAATACAGCCCCAAATCGGCGGTATTATTTGACTAAAGTATTATTAAAGTCAATAAGCAAAAGTTTTTCTTATATGGACAACGGTATTAAGATAAAAAATTGAATGATCATACTAGGGATGATTCCTGACTAAAAATAAGATTCTGTTAAGTCTTCAGTTAGATTATCGAAAAATATTGGATCCGTGTTTTTTGTTTTATTAAATTAATAAAAACTGACGAAGATAAAACGCGTCAATGATCATGAGTGGGGGGCTTGTGACGCCACTTTCCGGTAAAAAATGAACTCAAATGTGACGTCACACGAGTTTTCGACGCTCTTAATTTTTTGTTTACGTGAAAAAATAGTATGTCCTCTTATGACTTCTAATGTGAGGCACTCTATAGATTACTATATCTGCCATTACCTGCCTGGCCTTTTCCCAAAGTTATTGGGGTCGGTGGCAGCCGACCCCAATATGGCAGTAGCATAAAATGGCAGTCTTCCCGGATGCAGCTGAATACCAATATTTTACATGACGCAAGCGAGAGGGACCAACGGCTTAACGTGCTTTCCGACGCACGGAGGAAACTCGGTATGTAATGATATTCACCAATCCGCAGAACGACCTTGGTAAATGCAGCATTACCTTGAAGATCGACCCCATGCGGGTGTTATTTAGCCACGAGCTCCGCTATAGATTACCACGATGTCGTGTGCCAACAAAAAATTAAAAGCCAGTTTCCCCGATAGTGAGATGTGTTTATGAAAACACAATGTTAAGTCACATGTAATACTGCCTAGATACAGTCTCGTGAAGCTATGATACATTATGAGTACATTAATGAGCGTAACAAGTACTCATGACATGAAAGGTCAAGGTGAGTCTCACGAAAACATGGCGTCTGAAGAAAAAGGTCATTTAATCCGTCACTGGAGAGTTAATGACGATTAATGTTTTGAATTACGCTTAATTTTACGCTCAAAGTTTGTGAGACTTATGCTGCCTCACATGGACTTATTTATAATGTCACCAAGAGCGAATATAATTAATATGCTCTTTAAGGCCGCTGGTAGATGTCTAGTCTCTGTACCAGAACTTATAAATCTGAATGGGATCCATTTTAACAGAGTGTCCAATTTCATATAGTACCTTGGACATTTCATCATCGACGACCTTAAAGATGATATAGATATTGAGAGGGAGCGTAGGACACTGGTGGTCAGAGGTAACATGCTGGCCCGTAGATTTGCTCGGTGCCCTAACCTAGTAAAAAATATTCTTTTCACTTCTCACGCTCTTAAAGTACGCCAATATAGCCCTACAAAGCGGGCCTAAAGTGGCCCTTTTAGGCCCTAGGGCGTAAAGTAAATCTCGTACTCGTGACTTGTTGAGCCACGAGTACCTCGACGTGCTCTCCCCCGGCTGCCGCGACCTGCTGCTGCGTGATGCGCATATGTAGCTTCAAGTAAACAAATCTAACGTGATTTTTATTTTATTAAGTAAAATTTAATAAATGTTTTTGTACTAAATTGACTATTTTTCTCACACTCAAAGTGAAAAGTACAGTGTAACACACGGCGCTAAAATCCCATTATAACTCGGTTCCTATTTACTACCTCGCTAAAGCTCGGTAGTAAAACTACCTCGTATATAATGGGGCATTTTAGCCCCATGTATTACAATTAACTATTATAAGGCCTACTGTCAGAGCTTTTACACGAGCAATCTATGGGTTAACTTCACCAAGAGATCGCTGGATGTCCTGCGCGTTCAATATTACTTTCAGGATGTTGTCACGACTGCCCCGTTTCTGTATCGCTTCAGAAATGTTCGCTGAGACCCACACAGATGGCTTTCATGCCATAAACCTGTGTAGAGTGCGGAGTAGTCGCAACTATATCCTGAAAGCTGTGGCGGAGAGCTATACTCCAAATATCAGGGATTTTGTGCGGAGGGTGATTAGGTAGGAAACATGTCCCTCTGCCTGGTCGTCCTTTGTTTTAACAATATTATTATTATATCAATGTTACTATAGTCTGCGCCAGTTAAGTAGGAATTACAGGTCATTGCTCTTTCCTTAATTTCTCTGCGTAGGGTACCCCGACAATACATTATGAATCGTTTTTTATTACTAGAAAAAATCAAGGATCACGATAAAGGTAGTTTTGGGACAAGTTTATGTCATTATTTCTGTTTTCGGTATTATGTATTTGAATAAATGTATACGAACGATGAAAAACTTTACACGCAATTCCTTATACCTTTTTAGTACCTACTTTCACGAATGCGATCAAGAAGTTGTGATTTTTAAGAAACATTGTAAGGCCGTGGGCGTCATAAACAAAAAAAAATAACAATATCGTATTCGTCTCGAATGTTAATACGTCCTAAGATCAAACAAAGACCACGAAATTAAACATTTCCAGCGTCAACAACAAAATGTCCTAAAAATAACAAGATTTGTACCCCGCTGCGATTTATGTTTTGTACAAAAAACTAGGCGAGACAGAAAATGAAACGAATGACCCTTGTGAAGGAAAGTTGCGACGTTATCACTCGTAGACATTCTAATTTTGTAGCTACAATGGCTTGAATCTGATAGCATTTCTGTAGGCCGTGCTTCTTTGTGTATTTTTTTTTCTACAAATAGTTGTCTGCTTTCATTATGGGAGAAATACTTACATTTCCGGACCAAAAATCCGCCACCAGCTGGAGTGTCCCTGCACTCTCGACGACCTGTATAGCGCCTCTCCCACTGTAATAAACGTGGCCACCTACTGGCCCCAAACCTTGTAATTGGAAGGAACATCGATACGAAAATAAGAATAAGAAGAAGACTCACACCTTTTTCCCTTGCGAGAAGGCAGAGACTAAGGTATGTGCTTTGAACTAATCAGCCTCACCAGCTCAGATCTAGCAGTGAAAATGAAGCACTGTTATTAAATAACTTTCACACTAGGTGGACCGATGACCTGGTGAAGGTTGCAGGAATCCGTTGAAGGCATTGTCGCACGGGACCGGTCAATGTGGCGACACTCGGGGGAGGTCTATGTCCAGCAGTGGACGTCTTTCGGCTGAAATGATGATGATGATAATGAAGCTTCACACATATTCCTCGCTAAGCATACGTGCACATCTCTGGTGAACACTAAAAACGGGATACTTACCCTGTTTACTGTTTGTTTTATGGATAAACCAAACAAGCAAACTTTTAACATGGTAAATATCCAGTTTTTAGTGTTAATGATGGTGTGGCAACCAATCGTTTATCTTTTAAAATTAAAGTTCGCGAGTACATTCGGAAGAAGCTGGCAGCTTTGTCACAACGGTAATGTTTTCCTCATTGTTTGTCTTTTTATTTTAGTATATCCGTGTAAATGTCTATTTACATATATTTTAATATATATTTATAGTGTTTGATATATGTATAGTATTTATATATCCTTGTAGTATATCGTAGTATTAGGTAAATAAAATTATTTTCTCATTTTCAGAAGTGACACCTACCACTGCTTGTCTCTGCATCACCTAAAGGTTGACTGGTAGAAAATGCCTATGGCATTAAGTCCGCCTCTGTACTTTGCGCTTGAACTGTTAAATAAATAATAAATGATAATGTTTAGTGACAGTGTCAGTTTAAAAACTTATATTTCCGGTGAAAATTCAGCCTCTAAGTAATTATAAAGTTCAACGCAGACATTAAGGGTCTCCTTGTGCGTGCTCGAAGATGCATGAGCACCCAATTAAATACCTAAAGTCAATACTTATATGGTCCTTTAAACTATGATTTTTTCCATAATAAGTGCAATTGGTGGAAATGCAGCCTAAAGGTACGAGGACAATGGACAAGAACGATTTACGGGCGTTCCAATGTCTCTGCATATTGAATGTTAATAAATGGCGCAGTAAAACAGAGACAACGGGGTAGAGGCTATGTCTGTGACACTTTGATATACGTCCAGTTTACGCCATGTGCCTTTGGGAGCAAAGTGAGTATGTCTCTGTGTGCTTTATATATATATATATATATATATATATATATATATATATATATATATATATATATATATATATATCTATGTCTGTACAACCAAGAGATCCGTCCATATCATCTTCTTCCTGCCCTTTTTTTTTTTCGGATGGGATATCATCAAATGACTTCTCCCGCTCTGGGCGGAGCAGGAGGGAGTGTCAGACTTTTACTGACTAAAACCCATCCATGTTCCTTCATCGCCCTTTGTGTTCCGGGGCCACGGTATCTCTTTCGAACGGTCCCGCAACCCCGGCAGGGTCTTCTTCCAGCCCTTAGGTAAACTTGTTATTTGGGGTTGAAGCTAAACGTTTTCTTCTTCCAGTCTCCCCTGTCAGTCGTCACAGCATCATTTACTCTTTTCTCTTTCAAATCATTCCTCACACATTAAATTCATCTTTTCTTTGGCCTTCCTCTCGCTCTCCGTCCATCAACATTAATATTCATCAGTTTCCTATTATAGTCACCAGTGGAAGAGGAGGTCCTCCTCTTCCATTCTTAAGACTTCCTTTAATACCTGGTGACCTAAAAAGAGCAAGTATACAGGTGGATATGGTAAACGGGGCACTAAGGGGAAGTACCATAACCATTGCAGCTACCTGAAAAAAAAAAAAAATTGTTTTCAAACAAAATGTGTGGGAAAAGTTTTTTGCAATTTATGACTTTTTTAGTACTCCAACCTGAGTTGGTCCAATAGAAGTTTTTGATCAGTATTAGAAACAAGATCGATTGCCATCAAAAAAACGTTTTGAGCAAAATGGCCATTTTCTTGCTAACTGTACATTTTTTGAAAACCTGTGAATGGGGATCTAAATTTCATGATATATTATGGACAGTGTCCTAAGAGCATTTATGTGTAACTGCAACGATTAAGGTAGTTCCCCTTACTGCCCCGTTTACCGTATCCAACCTGTATAACATAAAACTTCCATGACCTGCAAACGACTCCTTCCATAAAGTCCGCTGGTAGGTACTAGTATTACTACATAATTTAAATTTGTATGGTTTTAATCCACTTTGGCCGACTTGCATCTACGCTACCCTTTTTACCTGGAATACTTTGACCCAGTTTCCGCAATATGAACAAAGAATAGAAAAACCGATGCAATAGAAAATCTCGGGGAGAAAAATGAAGTTTCATCAATTTGTAAGAACAATGAGGTTCTAATGGAAACGTGTCATATTCAGGGAGAGGTTATCGAACAATTTGTGTTCTTTCTAATATTGTTGGCAAGCTTCTGCTCGCGGCTTCGCCTGAATTGCCAAATTCGATTTTTAGTTGCTTTGAAATCAATAAATAGTTGAGTCATTGAGTTGAAAAAACAGTGACGTCACAGTTGGCTATTGCCATACAGAATCTATGAGAGAATCGCGTTTTGAGAGCTCTTAAAAAGTATCTCAATTGATTTGTATGTCATCATTATTGCTAGGAAACAACTGTTTTTTTTTGGGGTGAAAATCACGTTTTACGGTAAAACTCAATGTTTCGCACTCAAAACATTGTGCTGATGGATGGATTGAATAGTACGGGGGTCGTGGAGGTGTTTAAAGTAAAAATCTTACATTAAAAACGTGTTTAAAAAAACTTGTAGTAAAGTTGAAAGTTTGACCCTCAACATCTCCGTAACTAGAAGGTACCCAGGAATGGATTAAAACAAAAAAAAAAAAAAAACGCCAAGACAGGGGAACAAGTGCCTTTCGGCTTCATTAAGAGTCTTTTTACACCTTTTATATTCCGATAGCAGAGAGCAGCGGTGGCCCAGTGGTGGCGGCCCCGACTTACTAACAGTAAGTCGTGAGTTCGAACCCAGGCAGGTGCATTACTTTGTGTAATTTATTTCCTCACCACTGCTCTTAAATCGGTGAAGACATCGTGAGGAAACCGGCATGTCCAAGAACCAAAAATTCGAAGAAATGTGACATCTACCAATCCGCACTGGGCCCGCGTGGTGGATTATAGCCCATTCCCTCTCATAGACAGGAGGCCTGTGTCCCAGCAGTGGGAACGTTAATAGGCTGATGATGATGATAGTCCGATAGGACGACTACCAGACACAATGGGATGGAAATGGCCAAAGGTTTAGTGTGTTCACTGAAGCACCAGGGTATCATACCACCAATTTTGATTTTTCAGGGTATCTACTGAAAAAATCCTTAAGGAATAACTCAATAATACTTTACCCGATCTGCACCCCTAGTCAAGTTGACAATCTAGAATCGTTAACGCTAGTAGAAGACTATTCAAATGAATGGGAATAACATCATCTCAACGTTAAATCACGTGATCAACACAAACGAATAGAAAATTCGTAGACAAGTTTACATCGTTCAAAATGATAAAATAGAATGTTATCGTTTCTACAATGTTGATCACTAAACTCTTTGATAGGAACGCTCACCATAGACTAAAGTGTGGGTTTTTTTTTCTACAGACACTAAAGAACGAGCGATCGACTCAGTCGTGTCAACTTGGCTACCAATTTAGCGCTTTCTACAATCGCTTACGCCGACGAGGCGTTTACGATTGTAGAAAGAGAATCGATACGAAACGTTTGTAACTTGGCTGGCCTGCTGGGAATCTAACTCAGAATATCGCTTAGCAGTCCATTGGGGTAGGAATTAACTAATTCACGTTAGGAAAGAACACATTTCTGAACTTAAAATTCGAGCATCGATGAGTGAGATAAACCCAGTCAATAACAAACGATAATTTCTCAAGGGAAAACTAGATAAATCACTTAGATCGGCCTTGAAAAATCTCTTGTTGCTGAAAAAGAAATGAAAGTTCAGTTAAAAGTTAATACTTGAAGAAAATATTTGTTTTACTGGCAACGGTTCGGGAAACTCCTCCAGGGAAATAACAAAGCTGGAATTCAGGATATCAATTTAAAAGTCACTATCAGCTACAGTTACAGTATTGGCGGTAATATATATATTTTTAATACGGATCTCACAATCAAATCTATATACATTTCGATTTCATGCAGCGTGCAATGAAGATAAAACTTCTTCATGATTCTGGCCTCCTGGTACTTTGTTTGACTTTAGTATCCTTGTTACTCATATTCTATTAATAACTGTCAATTTCCTACTACGAAATCTTCGAGTGTTAACTCGCACAGTAAGTGCCAATATAGTATTAGAAAATCTAAAGCGAGATGATTTTGCATTGGTATGAGTTTTGCACCTGAACGGACAGATAGCGGGCCGGGCGGTGTACCGGACTGTGACTGCCAGGCACCGGACTTACTTTAGTACATTATCTGTCAACAGAATCTGGCGATCGAAATCTGTCCGAACTAGTTTGGCCGTACCTTATCCATTCATCCAGGTTTGCAAACAATCTGCCTCCGGAGAGCAGCGGTGGCCTCGACTTACGAGCAGTGAGTCGTGGGTTCAATCAAACCCAGGTAGGCGCATTACTTGTGTAATTTATTTCATCACCACTGCTCTCAAAACGGTGAAGGAAAACATCGTAAGGAAACTGGCATGTTCTAGAACCAAAAATTCAAAGACATGTGACCCGCACTGGGCCCGCCTGGTGGATTACCTATCATAAGAAGGAGGCCTGTGTCCCAGCAGTGAGAACATTTTAGGCTGTTTATGCTTAGACGGACGGCGCCGCCAAGGCCGGAAAGAGGTGGCTAGTCGATCTGGACGTGTACCGCAAGGGCTGGTTCGAGGAAGCACGAGAAAAGAGCAGATGAAAGGAATTGGGGGAGGCCTTTGCCCAGCTGTGTGACAGTACAGGTTACTGCATCCTCCGGTATAATAATCAGTTGTTTCGTAGTTATTTTCATAGTTTTTCCGTAGCTACGTTATCAATTCATTTAACGCTAAAAGCTCATAAAAGCATGCCCAAAATACATTGACAACTTAATTAAATCCGGCATTCCATAGATTGATAGATCGTTACATTACCTTTAGTAGTTTATTGTAAAAAAAAATACATTCCACCAAACAAAGTTTTTCCCCAAAAGTGATTGATGATAATGTCAACAAAACTATGGGAGTGACTTGTGAAAATTCTGGAGGCTTTACTGGCAAATTTTTTAGGACTCGTCTTGACTTTCAAGCTTCAAGGATTTCAAGTTTCAATTTATATTGGATGTTCGCACTTGGAGTAGGGAACCTACAAATATTTCATGACCTGTCTTAGCATTACAGTTGTTGGTATTCAGGGGTCAACTTATACTGTGTTATAGGCTTCTCCAACCTTGATATTTTCCCGGAGCTTATGTACAATAAATAGAGTGATTTCGGGGTCACGGTGCTTCGGTCAATGACTTCGGTGAGCTGGTACCGGGAGGGGTGCCATCTATTATTAAGCGATATTTACTTTTGTCGATGTTTGAAGGGTTCTTTGGTTGTTTAGTATGCGTTGTTTAAGAAATTCGCAAGAGTTGGCCTAAAAGAAACTGCCGTATTTTCGCGAAAATAGACACCTTCTACAAGTGATCAAATCATGCCCTATGTTATGTTTTAATTATGCTTTTCCCAACTATGTTGGGTCGGCTTCTAGTCAAACCGGATGCAGGTAAATACCAGTATTTTACATGAAGCGACTGCGTATCTGACCTTCACAACCCAGTTAGTACTGGGTAATACGATATCCCTTGGTAAGACTGGTTGTCATACTTTCAGGACACTCATCACCTGTAACGACTGTCAAAGATCTACAAATGACAGCCGGGACCAACGAACAACTTAACGTGCTATCCGAAGTACGCAGGAAACTCAAAAACGCATCAAAACAAAACTCGGGGCTCGTGAACGCACTAAATATATACCACGGCGTGACATATTGAGAATTTTAAAAGCGTCGTATCTTCGTCAATTTTGGTTTACGTAACAATAGAAAAAAATACGCGTTAAATATTTTTTGAAAATCGAACTGACGTACTAATTAGATTTTTTTTTTGTCATCTACCCTATTGCATCTCAAATCGCACGTGACGTCACGACTGGGCACGTTGCCTTCGAAACAAAAGAGGTTTTCAATGAAAAGTCTCGTCTTCAATAGCTCCTTTGTCTTCCTGAATCCGGCTCTGTAATTATGAGCCACAATACAAGAAAACTGTCTCGTTAAAACCATCTATGACGGCTCTCATTTGTTTTTGCATTTTGATGAAAAGGTTTAATTTTGCGTGAATTCTGTGGTTTGAATCTGACGTGATTTGGTGACCGTTGTTCGACGCAAAAGATTATATAATTTAAAAAAGAAAAATAAACTTATTTATTTTTTCTTCTTTCTTTCGATTTGCCTTGCTTGAAAGTGATTGAATTGTGCAATTTGTAGCGCTGTGTATAATTGATTTGATGTACTACAAGTAAAAATGGAAAATAAAAAACTTTTTTGCAAAAAATAAAACCGACATCAAAAACAGAACAAAGTAAAAAATAACTGGCAAAGAAACTGAATCAAACACACAAAAGTCACCGACTTCTGAAGCTAAAGTTATTTTTTGCAAAAAAGGTTTTTTTTTATGCTAGCTCGTGCTTTTAGCTCGTGGATAAATAATTACAGCCACACGGGCCGCTCTTCAAGGTTAAGTTTAACTTTGCCCCACACTAGGTATTTCTCCTGTATCGTGGGTGCATCCACAAACATTTAAACTCGCATACACAATCAGCCAGCAGACCCGGAACAACTGTGTAGACCATACAAAAAATATTATTTATTCCATGCGGGGATCGAACTCACTACACGTAGCGCAGCAGCCAGTCTTATTAACCAAGAGAGCTATGTTGTATGTGTGTAGGTCTAGCTAGACTATACAAGAAACCTAAAACCACTACTTACTCAAAAAACTCTCCCCACCTCCCACATGACAAATCTACCTCATTAGACTTAATTAATGTTCTCAGAAATTGCGGAGAGCCAAAACACATTACCTAATTAGTTTTCGTGACAAAAAAAAACAAAAGAAATAAAGACGTTGTTCACTTGTTTTCTATTTTAGGAGGTTACCGAGTGGATACCGAATAAGACAGTGTACAAAAACATTAATAATACGAAACAAAAAGAATGATGAGATCTTCTACTTACTTATTTAGAATTCAAGTAAAATTATTTATATACATTACATGTATACATACTACAACTAGAACTACACACATCAAAAATGTCTAGGGATCAAGCATTTTTATGCGGATTTCTTGAGATTGAGATGTGGCTTTGTAATAAATTTATGATTTTATAAATTTATATGGATCCTTTTTGGTGCATTTCATAATTTGAATCAGGAACTCTCAATCAAATTCGAGTAAAAGATGAAAATAAGCTGTCAATATTTTCCCTATAAAAACATACAACGCATTGAAGACATTATTAGTGCTACTGTTTCCCTACTACTGATTAAAACCAACGTTATTATGGAGCGGCGACGTCATTTAAGCAGGGAAGAAATGCTCAGAGCCGTGGGAATGATAGAAGCTGGTTCCCGGCAACGTACTGTAGCTTTAGCTCTGAATACAAGTCAGAGTGTTATCAGTCGACTTTGGACACGTTACCGAAGCACTGGTACCGTGGCTGAGCGCCATGGAGGACGGTATCGCTGCACCACACGGAGACAAGACCGATACATTCAAATCTTAACTCGAAGAGCTCCAACAATAACCGCCATGATGTTAGCCGTGAGGCTTCATCACTCTTCAGGGAACTTAATTAGCGACCAAACAGTCAGAAACCGCTTGCATGAAGTGAACCTTCATTCCCGAAGACCGCTACGGGTACCACCTATAGCAATGCACAATCGTAGGATTCGATATCAATGGGCTCTTGAACACAGAAATTGGGCAGAAGAACAATGGCGTTTCGTGTGCTTTTCTGATGAGTCTCGTTTTGGTATGAGACCGGATACAAGACGTATACGACACTGGAGAACCCCTGGACGCCAACAGCGATTAAAATCCTGCCAGGAAGTCCATCCTTATAGTGGTGGAACCATCATGGTATGGGCGGGTATTTGGATCGGCGGAAGAACTGAGTTGATTTGGATCAGAGGCAACCTCAACGCTCAAATTTATGCTGAGACGATTGTATCAGACGTCATCGTTCCTCTACAAGTGCAAATCGGTCCCTTATTTCAGTTAATGCATGATAATGCACGACCGCACACCGCAAGAGTTGTAAGACAGACTCTCGCCGCAGCTAACATCAATGTCCTGCCCTGGCCTGCTCAGTCGCCAGACTTGAACCCGATTGAGCATGCATGGGATATGCTACAGAGAAGAGCTCTGCCGAATATGGAGGGTATCCAGTCGCAAGAAGACCTTTTTTTGTTGTTGCAACGAACATGGGCGGCCATTCCACAGCGTGATTTGGATGAACTCATTTTGAGTATGCCAAACCGATGTTCTTGTGTTGTTAGTGTTCGCGGTAGAAACACGGATTATTAATTGTTTAAGTTACCCAATAAAATTTTAAAGAAAACTGTTATTTCAGTCTTTTTTTCGAACTTTAATGTTAGTGGTTCAAATGTCAAAAATCCCTTTATTAGGAAAATGGCAAATTTCTTTATTAATGCAAAGGTGACTTGGTTTATCGTTACTGTGACAAACGAAAACACTTTATTTGATGAATCCTTAAAGAAAATTTTAATTAATATCAATCAGGAGAAAAGTTATTGCAAAAATATATGTTGATCCCTAGATACTTTTGATGTGTGTATATATAATTACAAAAATAAAACTACATATAACATCTATACATACATTCAGTCAAAAAAGTATCGGGAATGGATGATTTGTTTATGGTTCCAAATTCAAATTTTTGTTTTTTTGTAGTTGTTAGATTGGCACAACTGTTTTCCATTTTGGCGCGGAGTTTGAGTTGCATCTGTTATTTATATTAAATACAGTGCTGGTTTTAGTAATATCATATATAGTGTGTATTGCGAATTTCATAATGGACAAAAATATCGAACAAAGAGTTTGTCTTAAATTTTGCATCGCCAATGGAATTTCGTGTTCGGAGTCACTGAAAATGTTACAGAAGGCTTACGGTGAATCGACTTTATCAAAAACTCGTGCTTATGAGTGGTTCAAAGCGTTCAAAAGCGGTCGAGATGTGATGGAAGATTTGCCTCGCTCTGGTAGGCCGTCAACGTCTGCAACTGAAGTTAACATCGCAAAAGTGAAGAAAATAGTGACTGAAAATCCCCATTCAACTCTGAGAGAGATAGCCGCCGAACTTTCTGTATCTCACGAGTCGATCCGTACCATTTTAACTAATCATTTGGGTATGAAACATGTTGCTGCTCGGCTAGTCCCAAAAGATCTGAATTTTCTCCAAAAACTCAATCGCATGAAAGTCGCTGAGGACATGCTAGAACGAGTCAGTTCGGACCCAACATTCATGAAACGCATTGTTACTGGTGACGAGACGTGGGTTTACGAGTTTGACATCCAAACTAGTCAACAAGCTTCGGAGTGGCGCCTTCCAACTGAACCGAAACCGAAAAAACCACGCCAAAGTCGATCAAAAGTCAAAGTCATGTTGACTGTTTTCTTTGACTATCGCGGTGTTGTGCACTCTGAATTCTTACCGGAAGGTCTAACGGTAAATAAAGAATATTATTTGAGCGTTATGCGGCGTTTAAGAGAGCAAATTCGACGAAAAAGGCCAGATTTGTGGAAGGAAATTCTTGGATTTTGCACCACGACAATGCGCCTTCGCACAAGGCTATCATTGTGAACGAATTTTTGACCAAACACTCAACAAATACCATCCAGCAACCACCATATTCACCAGATATGGCTCCTGCTGACTTTTATCTTTTTCCTAAACTCAAATTACCACTTCGTGGCACCCGTTTTCAATCGATAGAAGACATAAAGGAGAATTCGCGGCGAGAACTGAACTCAATTCCGGAAGCAGCGTTTAAAAAATGTTTTTATGAATGGATTATTCGTTGGCGCAAGTGTATCGTTTCTAAAGGAGCATACTTTAAAGGTGATAAAATAAATTTGGATGAATAACAGACATTTTGTGTATTATTGATCTTTTCCCGGTACTTTCTTGACAGAGTAGTATACAACGATGTCAATAGGACACCTAAGCGTCAAAGTACTCCTCCGCATCGCTGTCATCTGGAAACGTGCCCAGAAGTATGGCAACATTGCCACATTGAATGGCAATGCTAATTCTTTGGCCAAAGAAAGAGCCAGCCCTCTAGTCTTCTTTTATTAAGATATATAAAGGTTGAACTTTTGTGTCTTCATTTTTTTTTATTCTCAGTTGGCGTGCTTTGATTCCTGCTTAGTTGTGCCTTAATTTGTCTATGCACTAATCATCATGTAAAAAAGAGAGAAAAGATAGGTCTCTCTTTTTTTGTACCAATCTCCAGGTTCCTGTGCCAGTCTCATCCAGGTTTTTCCCCCCGATGGCAACAGGCTTAGGTACTGAAAAAATCTGATTATACCGTCAGTTAAATTATCAAAAAATATTTGACCTGTATTTTTAGTTTTTTTACGTAAACCAAAATTGACGAAGTTACGACACTTTTAAAATTCTCTAGGTATACGTCACAAAATAAAAAAATATATTCAATAAATTTGTTACAACAATGGGTGGTTGTGTTTGGGGACTCCTTTTAAGCAATTTTGCCTGTGTTAGGAGACCCCGCTTTTCCATAGCAAAATAATTACAACAGTAACAAATATGTGGGTAATTAAAACACCGTGGTATAATTTTTAGTGCATTCTGACGTCACGAGCCCCTACTTCCGAGTTTTGATGCGTTTTATCTTTGTCAATATTCATTGATTTACAAAAACAAAAAATACGTGTCCATTATTTTCCAATACTCTACTGACGGACTAAATAGATTTGTAATTTATTGATGGTGGAAACTAGCCTACTATGCTCTTATACTTCGTACCTTTTTCCTACTAAGTTAAGGTCGGCTTCTACTCTTACCTGACCAGTATTTTACATGGAGCGATTGCCTTTCAGACCTCCACAATCTAGATAGTACAGGGTAATACACTATATACCCTTTAGTAAGACTAGTTATACTGCTTATCAAAGAGTATAATAATAATAAGGGAGAAGAGAGCCCTCTTGTGCCATTTTGAAGCATCCGATTTGAAGCGCCATCTGGATTTCTTAACGAGAACTAAGGCTCTAGTAGCTATAGGTAGATAGGAATGTATGTATACCTTCATATAGGTCAATATTTGTTTACTTAAAGGTGATCATTCAAATTTTCCTGTTTTTTTGCAAATAGCAGCTGTTTTGTTTATGTCGTATGTTGATCATAATGAAATTTGCGAATACATAACTTAATGATGATACATTATAATATGAGCCATCTTTTTATTCGCGAATTGCATTTTGATCAACTATACGATGTAAACACAGCTTCTTTTTGCAAAAACAAGAAAGAATTTCGCTGGCTACATTCATATTTGAATTGAATTGACAGTTACACAGAGAATTTGTAAATAATTAAACATAAGATGGACTAACGAAACACATTCAAGCGTAAGCGCAAGTTGCGGCGGCCATTATATGATGTTGCCAGTTTATGTTACACAAAAAGGATTTCCGTGACAAGGTTGTGGTATAATTGATAATACGAAACAGCCATGAAATATAAAAACGTGATAATTTTGATGAAAAATTTAACTTTTATTCTCATTAAATTATAGAACTTAATTATTTGATTTTCATAATTGAACAGAGACATCTATCGTTAACTATGAAATACATAGTTTATTGGTTAAGTAAAGTAGATGGCGACTCTTTCTTCACTGAAGTTGTACATGTTCTAACTGTCTCCCCCCTGCTGCTTATATTCGTAAATTGTACAATTATTACAATTCCGAACGCGCCCGAAACAGCAAACGGCACCTATATTGCCATCCAATATCTACAACATAACAGGGCAACATTACTGCTTTTAGGCGAGATGACAAAAAAAACTAATTAGTCCGTCAGTTAGATTATCAAAAAATATTTGAACCGTGTTTTTTCTTTTGTTACGTAAACCGAAATTGACGAAGATATGACGCTTTTAAAATTCTCAATACGTCACGCCTAGGTATAATTTTTAGCTAGTTCTGACGTCACGAGCTCCCCCACTTCCAAGTTTTGATGCGTTTTATCTTTGTCAATTATGCTCCGTAATCTCGTCCTCATTTAGTACTTGTAGTTTGCACTTCTTGCTAACTCGCTATCACATTTTTTTAAAGATGAATCGATTTCATCAAAACGAATATGTTGTCTGTGGTCCGGTCTTGGCAGGTTGTCTGGACATCTGTCAACTCATTGTACTTTTTTGTGAAGCGCGCAGGTCACGGTTCCCATAATAAAGTTCTGATAATTTTGTAATTACCAAACCGAAATGGGAAAACATCGAAAAAAAAACGAGGCGTAAATATGTATGAGAGAACTCAACGAACGTCTGCGAGAACTAGAAAATCGGTCGAACAAGCGAAAACGGAGTCGTTATCGAAAATCTGGTAAGCTTTTTTGTTTAAGTACCTACACTCGTCTTTTCTTATAAATACCTGGCATAAGATGCACATGTCTCTAGAGTTTTCACGAGAGGTTACCCATGAGAACACCAATTGTGCCAACCTATTATTAAGACATCATTAGAGCTTTCACGAGAAGTTAGCCGACGATCTTAGCCATCTAACAATAGAACGACATCACAAGAGCTTTCACGAGAGGTCAGCCGATGGTGTACACGTTCAGTTGTTCGCACATGTCTCTAGAGTTTTCACGAGAGGTTAACTATGAGAACACCAACTGTGCCAACAATTAGTAAGACATCGCTAGAGCTTTCACGAGAGGTTAGCCGATGATCTTAGCCATCTAACAATAGAACGACATCACAAGAGCTTTCACGAGAGGTCAGCCGATGGTGTACACGTTCAGTTGTTCGCACATGTCTCTAGAGTTTTCACGAGAGGTTAACCATGAGAACACCAATTGTGCCAACAATTAGTAAGACATCGCTACAGCTCTCACGAGAGTTTAGCCGATGATCTAGATCTATCTATCCTACAGTAGAACGACATCACAAGAGCTTTCACGAGAGGTCAGCCGATGGTGTACCTACACATTCAGTTGTTCATAATTGCGTCCCTACTGCATCCCTTAACGAGAGGTTAGCCGTGGATTTAAACTCGACCAGTCAGAGGCCTAACTCTAAATATTCTTTCTAGACGAGTATGAAATCCGCTCCAGTCGAACACGCTCGAGAAGCTGTGGGTATCGACCGAAGTTGTGAGACACTTGATAAATTCCGTCGCAGCCTGACTCGCCGCGACAGCTATTCCCCATAACGCCACTTACCATTTACTCCTTGCCATCAATTATCAACTATTCCGCCACTTCTGACTACAGACAGTTGTCCTGTATCACCTAATGAAGGAAATATTTAAAAACTAAATGAAGAAGTGGCAGCCGCACTGAGGATGGTGGAGTAAAAAGGGACCAACGAATCAGGGGGCAGCAGATCACCTCGGCTGCTGCCATTACATCAATAGGCAAAGTTTTTTTCTTGATTGTTAAACAATCTAATCACCAACTAAGAGAGTAGTGATCAAATTTTAACTCTTAAGTGATGCAGCCAGACTACTATGTCACATTTATCATGCAAATGCATCACCAGACGCTCCCTAATCCTGCCTGGCCTCAGTATGGAAATGAAGAAGCTAATGGGGCAGACTCCAATATCTGAGTACCTGTTCGGGGATAAGCTACAGGACAAGTTACACTCACCACAGAGGCGCCAGCCGCAACGTCGGGGGCAGGAATACGTCTAGCTCAGGTAGACTGGTACATTTCAGTATTTCACTGAAGTCTGGAATAATGTTATCACCTATCCAACAATACAACGATTGGATCAAGGGTTATAAACTACACTTTTATGAAATTCCAGTTCAAACTTCAATTCCTAAAAACAATAACTTCAGTCAGAAAGAAAACAATCTTATTTAATGGTAATTAATAAACTCCTACAGTTATGGTGCTATTGAATGATGTTTATCAATCAATTTTTATCCAGCATAGTTTTGCATCCAAAATCAGATGGCACTTGGATTTATATTAAATTTCAAAAAACTTAATAAATATATTAATACACATCACTTCAAGCTAGAAGACTTAAGGACAGCAACCAAACTCATGACCAAACCCAGGTTGTTATGGCAACTATAGATTTAAAAAAAGCTTAAATTAAATTAAATTACCCATACAAAATATGATAGAATTCTCCGGTTTCAGTTTCAAGATACATTGTTTGAGTTTACATGCCTTCCATTTGGGCTTAGCATAGCACCATTTGTGTTCACAAAGATTGTGAAGCCAGTATGTGTCACCTGAGGTCAATGGGGTTGCTTTTCTATAATATATCTGGGTGATATTTTGTGCCTTAGTGATTCACATGATAAGTGTTTGAAAAATGTGTCGACAAATCAAATTAAAAAAAAAAAAAAAACTCTGGGTTCGTTGTCAATACTAAAAGGAGTGCCTTAGAACCCAGACAGTGCTGTCAATTTATATAGGTTTTCTGTTAGATACAGTTCAGTATTATCTCACTTCATCAGAAGAAGATAGATAAAATTTCATCCTTAGCTTATTAAATAATTTTAAATATAAAATATTTATGCAAAATAGTAGAATTTGCTCAGTTGCTAGGTATACTTGTTGCTGCATGCCCAACAGTGGAATATGGTTGGCCTTACACCAAGGTTATGGAAATTAACAAAACAACAATAAAAATTACAAGGCTCTGCTACCTATCACAAAAGGAATTTGGATAGGACTAGATTAGTGGTTGTCTCACATTCCAACAACCTACAACAGTATAAAACTATTTGACTTTGTTCTAGAAATATTTTCTGATGCTTGACAAACTGGCTGGGGTCTGGTATATAATGATGTCAGAAGCCATGGGCACTGGACAACTGATGATAAAAAGTTTCGTATAAATTACCTTGAACTATTAACAGCATTTAGAGGGCTGAAAACATTTGCAAGCACACTCAGACACTGTGAAGTTTTATTTAGAATTAAATAGATAACACAACTGCCATAGCCCACATCAATAAAATGGTGGCACTCGTTTTCCCCACCATAATAATTTAGCCAGAAAGTTGTGGCAACAGTGTGAGGAAAGACACATTTGGATCTAGACATCCAAACACAGAAATTGAATAGAAATTATGTGATGTAGCTTTCAAGACTATTATTGTTAAACCTCAGATTGACTTGTTGGCAAAAAAGTTTAACACTAATTGTCAGAATTATATATAATAATAAATTCATTTATTTCAGACATATAATAAAAATAATAATAAATAATGCACAAAATAATAATAATAATGCTAATATATCATGCACTGTCAAATGGTATGGTAATTTCTTTTATACATTCCCACCATTTGCGCTTATTAGTAAGATGTTACAGAAAATAAAAAGGGAAGGGGCAACAGGCATTGTTGTAGTACCTTGGTGGCCCTCACAACCATGGTTTCCCTAATTTGAACCCAAGGTTATTTCTGAAGGAATAATAATGGAACCCCATCATAAAAGTGATACGAATCTGCTCTGAATCAGGGATTTCTTATTGTCAGAACCAAGATATTGACCCTCTCCTAGACTCAGTTCCCACTGTGATATCTTTTCTGACTAAAATTTTAATGAGGGACTATCATAAATAGCTCACTCAATACCATTAAGTTAGCTATTTCTCTAGTTGACCGACTGTCAAGGTTCTTCAGGGATCTAATAGGTTAAGACCTAAGAACCCCAAATATGAAGTAGTATGGAATCTCAGTATCGTTTTGAATTATTTGTGTAAACTATTTCCTAGTGAAACCCTTAGTTTAGAACTAATAACCAAAAATTAAATTACCATAATAGCCCTTGCACACAGAATTCGAACCTTGTCTCTCATAAGTATACTGATAACATTTCTTGTAATCAGGATAATTATTACCATAAACATTCCAGAAATTATTAAAACCTTTGAACCTGGTAGATATCAACCTAATTTGATACTACCATCTTTTAAGGAGAATTTGTCTGTGTTCTGCTACTACTCTTTTGTTCTATCTAGATATTACAAAAAATACCTATAAGACAAGATTGTAAATCACCAATTATAACTATAAGAAAACCATATCGTGCCGCCACTACTGCCGCTATTAGTAGGTGGATGAAACAAATTCTAACTAATAGTGGAATAAATACTCCCAAATTCACATCACACAGCACAAGGCATGACTCTGCATAAAAAAAAAAAAAAAAAAACCTCCGAAGTGGGTTTTAATATTGAAGTTATAAGAAAAGCAGCTGGTTGGACCACAAATTCCTCAACTTTGCTTGCTTTTATTATGAGACCTAGATATATGAGATGAGATAGTTCATCATCATCATCATCAGCCTATTAATGTTCCCACCGCTGGGACACAGGCCTCCTCTCTATGAGGAGTGATCTAGTGCTTTTGCACAAGCAGTGTTTTCTATAGTCTCTGTATTATAGAACACACTGCTTCTTATTGTTGGTTGATTACATTTAATGTTAGTGGTAACTGTCTGATTAAAGTAATTAAGCTCATTATAAGATTATCATGACACAGGTTGTTGAGTTAGAGAAGATTTATGTTATGTTACCTTTTATTTAAATAAATGTGTAATTAGTACCTAAGTAATGATAATCAGAATAGTATGTTAGGGTCAATGATTATAAGATGTTGACTAGATTACCAACACAACTTTCTTATTTGAACATCTACAAGTACTAAATGAGGACGAGATTACGGAGCATAATTATATAGATCGGACTAACTTACCTAGTGACGTCCGATCCTTAATTATGTGAAGTAATCTCGTCCTCATTGTATCCCAACCCTTCCCAGAAGATCAGCCTACTTATTTATATGTGTTTTAAAGTGTCTTATCTACACCCCTTTATAAAGTTGTGTTGACTAATATATCGGGACTACGATAGATAACCGTATCGGTCATCTTGAAGTCCCGATCATATGCTTTGAAAGAATGAGTTGACAGATGTCCAGACAACCTGCCAAGACCGGACCACAGACAACATATTCGTTTTGATGAAATCGATTCATCTTTAAAAAAATGTGATAGCGAGTTAGCAAGAAGTGCAAACTACAAGTACTAAATGAGGACGAGATTACTTCACATAATTAAGGATCGGACGTCACTAGGTAAGTTAGTCCGATCTATATAATTTTCATTGATTAACAAAAACAAAAAATACGTGTCCATTAATTTCCAATACTCTAACTGACGGACTAAATAGATTTGCAATTTTTCTATACAGTCGTAATGCCTATTAGCTCGGTGTAAACGCTTCCGTATGACCTGCCTGCCTGTTGCCTGTTTATAGAAACATAGTCTTCACAAGTAGCGGTTATTATTGTTTCTGTTGGTACAGTCAGGCCCAAAGAGAGATTGACTGACACCAGTCAAAACCACTTTTGACAGGTGTCAGCTAAAACCCTTATGAAGTTAAAATGCGTTTTCTGCAATAAAAATATGTTGTTTTAGAACGCCTCAGTTGTAATTACCTAGTCCTAAAATGACATGATGTTTTTCAAAGGGTCACAAAAAAAAACCTAACAACCTAATCAGTTTTGAAGTAAATGTTAGTTATTGTTAAAATAGTTTTGACTAGTTAAAAGTAGTATACTCACCGTAACCATTACCGTATCGTGTTGAATTTTATTACAACAGCCCCCTTCGTATATCTACTCCATATACAGCGAGAATAAGATCACTTCGAACAAGATTGTTATTACGTATCGAATAGAAAGTGCTTTGGGTAGTGATCGGAATTCTGATTCTATCGCAAAGGCTTCACCTTGATATAGTAATTCTATTTTCGCGTAAGTGTTTCGGGTATTAAGTGTTATTGGTGTGTAGTAGATTTTATGGAAATACTAGCTTTTGCCCGGTGTTTCGCCCGCGTGAAGTTCGATAACTGTCCCATGGGATCTTACTACCGGGATAAAAAGTATCCTATATATCCCGGTTATAAACTATCTATGTTTCATCCAAATCCGTTCAGCGGTTTTCTCGTGAAAGAGTAACAAACCTACACATATACATACATACACACACTTTCGCCTCTATAATGTTAGTGTGATGGAGTAGCTTTTGCGTTGAAAATTATCCCACTGGAATGTTCTATTGGGACAGACAGAATGTGTCATAGTCCAAAAGTGTAACAATTTCGCCTTGAAAAAAAAGACTGCTGTTTCCTGCAAAAGTGCCTACGCGGTCAAAATGTATGGAAAAGCAGATATTTATTTAAATGCTGATGAAAAATTTATATGTTCCAAATTCGGAATGTTGCAGTGAACTTGTGGTAACTTTTTGTGCGTCGATGTACATTTATTTATTTCTTTATTTAAGGACAACCAACAAAGCATACACCAAAAATACATGTTTGTGAACTCAAGTTGAATTTAACATTTTATAGTGTAGCCTTAATTAAAGGCTGCCACAGCATGCATTAAACATTGGAGAAAGAAAATGCGGTTACAAAACAGATCCTACCCATTTAGATCTATCTAAATAAGTAAAATCCGCTTTGCGCAGCTTTATCTGCCTATTTTTGTGTTTATTAACTGTATTTATACACCAATTTACTGGTATATAAATACAGCTAATTGTAACATAAATCTTACTTAAAAATACTTATGAAAAACTTACATGATAAATTTTTGTTCGACGTTGTGCCAACCAGAAAAAATATAAACACTTTCTCAATTATAAAGTAAAGTAAAGTACAATTCTTTACAATTTTTCTACCAGCCTGTTTTAAATATGCATTAAAGAAGTTATTTACAAAACTTTACAGTAGTGATAGCTAGCCTAATGGTGACACCGTCGGACTGCCAAGTCATAGGTTTCAAGTTCAAAGCCAAGACACGCACCTCCGATTTTTCAGATTAATGTGCGTATTGTACCATTATCACTTGTTTCAGTGAAAGAAAACATCGCGAAGAAACCAAACCAGCATACCTGAAAGATTTTTCTCGACGGCATGTAAAAGCCAAGTCAGCCCATGGGCGACATAAAAACTCTGACATAAGAGCGGCCAACCCGCCATACTTTTCGCTAGAATTTTGACAAACGCTCGCGCGTGATTATGCCGTTGTTACACATAAATCTTTAATTTTTTTGCACTGATAGGTATCTTGTACACTATATCTAGGCTTCTATCGAAGCAAAAAATAAAAAATTGTAGGAACAAATTCAGTATAAGCCACCAAAAATTGCTGTTTTGCACAAATTTTACCTCAACTTTGGCCGTTCATAAAGTACTCATAAATTATAAAAGTAAAGAAAATATCCTGATAGAAGCCTTGCAAATGTAGTGGAGATTCTAAATGATGAATATTTGTTTCACAAACTTCTAAGACTTATTCAAAAACACGTATTTCCTGGAACAAGTTTTATAAATTGTGAACATTTTTTTCGCTCAAAAAACCGTGCGCGGAAGACGAGTAGTGCGGGGTCGAGGCTAGGTAAGACAGGGGAGTTGTAAGAATACCACCGTTGTGGCTCTGGATGAAACAACAAGATTTTCGCCCATGCTCGCGTTGACGATAGACGGGCCGGGAAGGGCCTTCTTAAGCAAAAAATATTCATCAGAACTTAAGCAGATTAATATGGGACCACTCTTGGCAAAACCTTTTTTCAAAACAAAATTTCGTTTGGCAATAACTAAAAATCCGACTACTGAAAAATCACGCTCTAATTAAATTCAGGGTGTACAAGGAAAAATCGACTCTTCCTATTGTTGAAGTCGGTTAAAATGTAGCCTATGTTACTCGGGCTATAATTGATTGACACCTTATTCATCAAAATCGGACTACTTAATAGTTTAGGTGCTACGGAGGAACATACGTAAATACAAACATACATACATAGATGCTAAAATCATAACCCTTCCTTTTGGCTTCGCCGTAGACGTCGGCATCGGCGTAGAAATTGGCTGACGTGGTTCAGAATTATCGTTGAACATACAAGCTCCTCCTTTTGGACTGACCGTTAAAAACCACCATATACCATTTGTCTTCGGCGCATTTTCTAAAGCACAATTTTCTTAACCTATAATACCTCTAAGGAAGGATAGTTCTTTACGTCCCTCTAATACAAGTAAAAGCGGGTACCTCAGAGCAATCGGTCGGAAAAGTAGTGCGCCCAGTGAGAGCTTCAATATCGTACGGCTTTATGTACTTGTATCTCTTAGATAGAGAGCAGCGGTGGCCCAGTGGTGGCGGCCCCGACTTACGAACAGTAAGTCGTGGGTTCAACCCAGGTAGGCGGCATTACTTTGTGTAATTTATTTCGTCACCACTGCTCTCAAAACGGTGAAGGAAAACATCGTGAGGAAACCGGCATGTCCTAGAACCAAAAATTCGAAGACATGTGACATCTACCAATCCGCACTGGGCCCGCGTGGTGGATTATAGCCCTTACGCAAAATACGCGCTTTGACGTGGAGTTGCGAACACCAGCCCGTTATACAATACAATACAATCTCTTAGATACTCGTACGTTGCTTTGAAAAGGTTAAAGGTTTTAGGCTATCTTTCAGGATTTACGATACATTAGTTAATAGCCGATTTCTTTACATTCAGACCTTGTATTGATGAGAAGGTTAGAAGAGCTCGTAGCTAAATAATAACAGCCGCACGGGTTGATCTTCAAGGTTAAGCCGTGCTTGCCGAGGTTGGTCCATGGATGGGTGACCATCATTACATGCCAAGTTTCCTCCGTGATTCGGAAAGCACGTTAAGCCGATGGTCACGGCTGTCATTTATACATCTTTGACAGTCGTTACGATTAGTAAAGTCTGACATCCAGTCTTACCAAGGGGTATCGTATTACCCAGTACTAACTGGGTTGTGGAGGTCAGATAGGCAGTCGCTTCATATAAAATACTGGTATTCAGCTGCATCCGGTAAGACTGGAAGCCGACCCCAACATAGTTGGGAAAAGGCTAGGCCGATGACGATTGATGAGAAGGTTAAAATCTTCTCATCAGTATTGTATGGAACTTTACAGAATTTATCAGAAAGTTATGGTCGTATTAAAATGTGAATGTGTAATACAGACTATCAAACTACTTTATGTTTGAGAACAACATCGTAATCGCGAAAAAATAATAAACTGTCCCCTAAACTAAATTGTCCTCGACCTAAATGTATGGGACAGCATTTTTTTTATAATACTTCTCCTTAAAAGCGTTTGTGATAGATTGGCCAGAAAAAACCACACAGAGAGAAGAGTGGAAGACTATCGGGGAGGCCTTTGCCCAACTGTGGGCCAACAAAGGCTTAGTAAAAAAATACTTTGTTCCACACTAGGAATTATTCCTGTATCGTGGGTGCGTTTACAAACATTTAAACTCACATGCACAAATAATCATACACGGAACAATTTTTTTTTTTCTGCCTCTTATGAGGCGGGTGTGGTGATCAATGCTCGTGCCTTATCTGTCTTGTCTTTGCCCAGCAGAGGGACAGTAACAGGCTGGTATTTTTATATAATTATTATACCTAAGAGGCTGGCTTTTGCTTAACCACAAAATCCTGTGGATGCCTTGAGAGTAAGGCCTTCAGCCAGGGGCATAAAAAATATTGTCTGTAGATACAAATATTATTGTTCGTGCGAAGGCCGAACCCGTGACTCGCAACGACGCAGTCAATCACATCAACATCGACCGCCTTGTGCGACCCACTGCTTAGAACGATTACTTACATTTCTGGCCACGACGCTTTCAGTCATGCTTTCCTGGTACTCGCGAATCTTAAACAGGTCTTTCCCGTAGTCTTCTGTGCGACGTCGACCCCTACTGGCTTTTTGTCCTGCTAACACTTTTTTTGCCATCCCTATTCCACTATTCTATCTCGCATCGTTTCCAGTAAAAATACATAAACAACTCTTATCAATAGGTAAGTTACTATACTTACCTACACCTCAATCCTATTGAGAAACAGACATAAAATGTCTCCTGACGTCACAGCAGAAATAAGAACCATAACGAAGCCATAATTTTGCATGAATGGTTTCAATTACGAGCAGTACCAACGCGCTGGGCTAACATCAAAATCGTATAAAATTTTATGAGCATATCTGCGGGGGATGGATGACATTTGGGAATAAACAAGATATTGAGTTATTGGTATTATTGTCTCCACAGGACCGGTCATTAACTTGTTTGTAGGTACACCAACTAAATTTTCTCTGAAATGGCAGATCATCAAAACTCATAGATATCTATCTACGTCCGTTTACACCTTGTATCTATCTAGATACAAGGTGTAAACACTGTCAACCACTGTTGTACAAAGTAAGTAATTCATTGCCATTCGTTTTGTTCCTTTGATTACCTGAAGTATAGCATAGATCAGTAAACGTGCAAACTGCAACGCTTGGAGATATTCTAATGTCTGCAACACAGCATGAGATAGTGAAGAAAATAAAAAAACGTCGAGCGAGTATTCTGTAAAGGTGTGTATCCTCCCCGTCATTGCGATCATTATACCTGGGAACCTTCTATTTACGGAGATATTCGAGTTTAAATTGCCAACTCGTTAATTTTTTTTTTGAGTACACAAATTTTTAATGTTATATTTGACTTTATATACCTCCATGACTGTACTATTCAACGCAGCCATCAGCATTTGTATTGAGTGCGATACATTTAGCCCTACAATAAAACGTATTTTTCACCCCAGAAAAAAGCCGTTTCTCAGCAATAGAGTTACTTAAATTGATGTACAGAATGCTTGATTGACGGCTTTGTGAAGGGTTTGTTTACAACCTGTAGATAATTATGTAAATTGTTTGTTGCGTGATTTAAATACTCGTAAATTGTTCGGAAAATTGCAATGCGGATACAGTAGCGAGTCGGCAAGGTGTATTTCTGTTAAGAGATGATGTAAGGTGTGAAAATAATAAACAAAAAAACTTCAGTTTATCATATTTTATTTTGCAACTATTATAATCACATAAATAGTTTAAAAATCACCAAAAACATCGAATGAACGTATACAAAGTAATCTACATCAACTACACGGATTTATATGATTTATGTGAAACACAACAACTTGCATTTATTTAGTTTACAGAAGAAGTTTTCAGACTTTGAGAATATTTATACAAAACGCGTGGGAAGCTCACGATCACAGTACTAAAAATACGGTACAGAAAAAAATACCAATAAGACAACTTGGTTTAATTTTCGAAATACAACTAAATACAACTAAAGTTTTCCAAACATTTTTTTTTGGTTTTACATTGTAAAGGTTACTTTATTTTAAATCACATAGGCAATTATACAAAAACTAACGTTCAAAAAGTAAGTAAACATTTTCTTGTATCAAAATACATTTAGTAAAGCGCCTTTTGCTACAAAGCAAAACATCTCAGTATACGTTAAAAGTGACCAAGAAAGTTGTCTTACTGTAATTCTCTATACTGCGTCCAAAAATTCGAGGACAGGTGGCATGTTCCATTAGGGAAGTAACAAGTTACCTGTATCATGTAGACATGTATACTTCAATACGAGTGTATAGCACTAAGATCATTTGTCACCCATGCCAGGAAATATAGAAAAGTTACTTAGTTTAAATTAATTTAACACATCTAAGTGAATTTGTGCATTTTGATGGATTTTAAACCCCTCTTTATGAACAAATGCGGCTTTTTCACGCAAACTAAAATTCACGAGTCCGGGTTCATTTAGCAATAACTAATTATGTAGCAAGCGCATCAAGTTACCAAAAACTATCAAATTTTCTCATTCGATTTTGAACTTAACGAACAAGATTTTACGGTTTGAAATCATTTGTAGAAGTTTGACAGTTTGTGGTAATTTGATGTGCTGATGACTGTACCTACTCGGAGTGATATATGGGGTCTTTGGAAAAAAATATATTCAGCGGCTAATTAAAATCGTTAACATACATAATGTGCAATCTAAACATGAATGATGTAACCAAGGTTTTGGAACAATATTCTGATTTAAAATTAATTGTCCATGGAGTTTCTTGCCCTTTCTTCTCCATAGAGATCTCTGCTTTGGAAAGGGCAATTAGAGTACTTTCACAAGTAATTATGCCTTGTAACTGGGACTAGCTTTATTTTATTGTTGTCTTTGTTTCGACGACACAAAAGTGCCTGTAACTGGCCTAAGGAAGGATAAATGCTTTGATTTTGATTTTATCGACTTGCAGGGTGTTTCTGGCAAATGTTTTACTTAAACCTCGCAGAATAAATTTCATCCCTCGAATTCACCAACTATGGGTCATTCATGGAGTTGTTTTGTTCACTAAAAGAGGGGTTTTTTAGATGTGTTAATGATAAAATGCACAATTACACTATTATCACAACAAGAAACACACGTATATGTCTACACGTGTAGACACACGATTCCACTACTATAGGTACTTTTAAAGCTCGATCTCCCTTCGAGGGAATGTTGGGATTTGTGCGAAAATTACTCAATTTTTGTTTTGTATTCATTGGGCCCACTTTTGACCTCAATCTAATCCTGAGGACAGAGATGAGGTCGACGATGAATCGAGCTAACCGAAAAGAAGTCTATTAATTCGCAACTTAAATGATTATAACACTTTTGAGTAAATATTAATGGCACTTAAAACAAACTAAACTTAAGAGCCTATACTACCTTAAATTAGCAACTCTATTTGTGGTGGTTCAAAGTTCGTTTGAAATACTGTTAGAATAAAGTTCTAATCAGCTTGCACTACAAAGTGGTTGTTACGTCAGTCACTGCGGCCGAATAGTGCGAAATTAGTGGTATTTTGCGATTTACAAAAATCTATTGATTGGACTAAAAAATAATAATAATATAAGACCTGCTTTATAGTTAGTTCAGTTAGTATAGAAAGTTTAATGATCTAATTTGAAGTATTTTATGATTGCCAGCGGTTTATTGTTCAGTTTAGAGGTAACTTTGGGATTTTTTTCTGTCGAGAAAATTTTATGGAATCGTGTTTTCGCCAAATATAGGACTTAACATTAATCCTCAACTTTACCATATATTTATTTCAAAATTAATGCCATTTGAGGTAGTATAGGCCCTTAAACATTAAACTTAAAAAATGGCGTCAGAAATCTCCTCAACACTGTCGACTGGTAATGTCCCCAGGAGACTGGCGGCGTTACCACGCTGTATATCAACGCTAAGCCTTTGGCCAAGAAGATTTGGGCAGGAAGATTGTAACTGATAATTTTTCAACTACAAGAACGGTATTTGTCATCGAAAAACTATTTTTGTTTTTATCGTTTTCAAATATAAATACTCTTCACGTCTGTGGAATTTCTTGGGTCACGGGAAGTCACGGCTTAAATAGATTGGATTCTATAGAAGGTTTTGCGTAGTTGAAAAATCCAATGACTTACATTAGCCCTGGATTGAGGATTGGGTTACTGCTCACCCTGACGCAGCGCGACAGCACGCGTTTTTTCAAGTCGACTACCACGCTTGCTTGCACGTCTAAAAGAGTGATGAATATAAATATTAACGTATGGAGAGGTAGAGGAAGACCTAAGGAAAGATGGGTGGATTGTGTCAGGACTGATGTGAAGGAAAAAGGTGTAAATGATAGCGTGACGGTTGACAGGGGAGAATGGAAGGAAAAACCGTGTTGCGCTGACCTCGAGTAACATAAGACAAAGACAGAAAGATCGTGACTGATATTTTTTCAACTACCAGAACGGTAGTTGTCATCGATAAACATTTTTTTTATCGTTTTCGAATATAAATACTCATCACGTCTGTGGAATTTCTCTAGCTAATTTAATTTGACCCTGTCTAAATAAGAAAACACTGAGGTTTAGTACACGCCTGAAGCAAGCGTGGTAGTTAATGTCCTGAAATTAATCTACTCTGAGAAACTAGAGAAGGAACTCCTAGAATCATTTGTTCTGTCGCATAAGATCTGTTGATCTTTTTGTGGGTTTTTTTTTATCCGTTTCATCATCATCACCTTATCCCAATATATTTGGGGTCGGCGAAGCATGTCTTCTTCTATACTTCTCTATTACTTGTCATCTCGGCAGTCACCTCCTTTCTAGCGATGCCAGCCTTCACACAGTCCATACATCGTTTCCAAATCATTCATTTTTAAATCCGTATCACTGTTTTAATCAAAAATGTATATTTATTCTCGTTTGCATTTAAAGAAGATAAAAGAATTACTGTAAACGGAATTTGTTTTCGAAGAATCCGATACAGAGGCACAGACAGAACGCAAAGTAATATGAAAACAAAAATAACCACAGACACGTAGAAATAACAAAAGTTACAATAAGTTAATTAAAAATCTCGTACAAATAGAATCGTACATTATTTAATACTCTCTTCGCAATTCATTCACGCGAGAAAATGAAAATCTTGAATATAAAAAGAAAAACGTAAGTAACCACATTTACTCATTCACTGTTCCACAAACAATGGTTCATTTTGTTCGTTCTTTTACACCGCCTCTTTATCTCTTACATTCATTCAACATTCACTTGTGCCTCGATTTTTTTTAAATTTTTTTTTGTCCGTCTGTCTGTTTGTTCTGGCTAATCTTCGAATCAGGCGGGACTGATTTTAATGGGACTTCCACTTGGCAGATAGTTGATGTTATAAGGAGCAACTAAGGCTAGTTGTATTTTAGAAAAAGGTCGACCGTTTTGTGCAAAAAAAATAACTCACATATTGTTAACAAAATTCGATTCAATAGGGCAGTAATATTTTAATAATGATTTTGTGAAGGCCGCGCCGTTCAGCTAGTGTTTACATATTTTTAAATTGTTTGCTAAACGTAAATTTTCCATGTCTTGTTAGTCTTGCTGTCCTTTAGTTTGAAAAGGAAAACATACCCTATTCTCAAGCCGAGTTCTATAAACTTTACTTAGCACGTACTTTGACATAAACTTATTCCCGTCTCAACCTTGCATCAGTAGCTTGACAGTGACAGGATCAGCGCTAACACTTGTTTCTATAGTCATGTTAAAGTAATTACTTGAGTTTCAATAATTACTTATGCAACAGACAAAAACTTGAACGAAGTAAGAACCGTCGAAGAACGCAAAGATATGAATTCTAACTTTTGACAGTTCTAACTTCAAGCAGTTACTAAACTACAGAATAAAAATCGTATCCTAAGTAGGTAATTACTTTACGAATCTCACGCTCAGTCAGTGATTCAAAGAATTAGGTAGCTAATTGCTGTACTCAAATTTCAAAACACCCAGAAAGTTCTAATTACGAGCACAATATTCGATTCTCAAGATTTCCTCGAATTTCAAGCCCAAGGCTGTTTACTCAGTAATTTAAAAAAATCTCAGTTCCAACGAAGAATTTATAAATTGTGCTTCCTACCTACTATTTACTTCTAATTACGTTTGGTGCGGGTTTCAAGAAGACTTAATTTTCTCTTTCGTTTAATATTTCACTGTTTCTCCTTTTGCGAAATTCGAGCGACGAGTGTGATTAAAACATTTTCTGGCAAGCTTCTGTTTTACGGTGCAAGCTCGACATATTTCTACATTAGTAAGGGACTTACTTATTATAAGGTGGAGTATATGGAACATCTGTTATTAATGAGGTATTACTTCGTGTGTAATTTGTGAAACATTCTTTGGCAGCATTTGGCCCAGCACACACCGCTGGAAACGCAGCGGAGCGTATTTGAAGACAACAATTTAAAATAAACCTTAACTACCTTGATATATGGTCAATATAAGAATAAATTCGCACGCGTTACTCGGAGCGCCCTCAAGCTACTACAAGAGCATGCGCGCGACCGTATATCAAGGTAGTTAAGGTTTATATTGAATTGTTGTCTTCAAATGCGCTCCGCTGCGCCTCCAGCGGTGTGCGCTGGGCCTTTCAGTTCATAAATCACGCCTGTAATTTCCGAAGCGTTAGGCAGAGGTGTACTTAGTAGTACATCCCCATCTCGCCTGTTATTTTTAAGTCCCATGTAATAGGGGGCGAGCCTATTGCCATCAAGCGGGCACAGCATTTTAAGTAGAAATATAAAAAACCTGCGTGTGACCAAGTAACCAAGTGTGACTTTTTTTCCGTTCAGATTAACTTTATATGACGCTGTATAAAGAAGGGCAAAATTTGTCGCCATTACGTCGTTTGCTATCTAGTTACATCTGGTTAGACTGGTCTCCGACCCCAATAGGGTATATGCATGTTTTTTTTTTTTATCACTCTAAACAAACCGTATTAACATCAGAAATACAAAAGTAAAATTATTGTTTAATATCTATAAAAAATACTAAGTTATAAGCATTTGAATCTTCTGAGAGAGAGAGAGAGAGATCCGATACAGCGAATGACGTCAATCGACGTTCAAAATCCATATCAAACTCCGTTTATCTAGAAAGATAGAAACAAAAGTTTAAACGGTTATAACTTTTGTGTTGTTTGGCCAATCTGTGTCTTTTGTCATTATTTTATAGTACTTTAACATTCCGTATCGAAATAAAAAAAAAAAGAAAATTTATGCATGTTCCCTATTAACATCAATCTGCCCTGATCCACATTCATTTGGGATCGGAGCAGCATGTTATCTTTTTCCATACTTTAGTTTAGTCGTATTCTATGTAGTCACCCATTTTCTGGTCATATCATCGTTCACACCGTCCATCCATCGTTTCTTTAGTCTTCCCCTCTCTACACTTATAACCCTCACATCGGAAACCCACCGATACCAACCATCCAACTGACATCTACCTAGCCTTTTCCCATCTAGCCAGATGCTGCTGAATATCAGTGTTTTTCATGGAGCGACTGCCTATCTGACCTCCACAACAGAGTACTGGATAATACGATACCCCTTGGTAAGATTGATTTTTGACTTTCAGGCCACTACTACGACTACCTGTAACGACTGTCAAAGATCTACAAATGACAGCCGGGACCAACGGCTTATCGTGCTTTCCGAAGCACGGAGGAAACTCTGCATGTAATGAAACCTACCGATCCCAACATAGTTAGGAAAAGGTTCAGCAGATGACCATGATACCATGGTTGATAGTTTTTTTTATCGTAGTTTCAACATTAAGGAATTCAATTCTCAAAAAAATACGTAGTCTTTCAAAATAAGGCTTTTTCAGGTTTAAGGTTTTTTCAGTTAAAAATTCGCACAAACCCCAAAACCATTTGTTTTCTATCTAAATTCTTAGAAACTCTCGGAGGCAAATTCTGGAAACGAAAAGATAGTTTGAAATAAGTTCTAAGTACTAACAAAGTTACAGATAAAGAACTAAGACACTAAACCATAGACTAGTTACAAAGAAGACACATTTTTTTGTTTTACAAAAAGTTTTAGAAGACATTTTTTATTTTGTGCCAATGAAAAATTTTGTTACGAAAAAAAAAATTCCGAAAAACAAATCAAATATTTAAAAATAAAACAGAAATAGTTCCATAGACCGGTACGTATTTCTTACCTGTTTTAAAAGTTTATTAAATAAAGCCATAATAATTGCGTCACGAAATAAAAACTCGTCACCACAGAATTCTGGTACAAAAAACGGAACCCCGGTACCCGTTCTGTGACGTCACGTGAATTTAAATAGAGTGTGCTGTTTATGGCCAAAAAGGAAGCTGAATTTGTCTTTGTCTTGGAAAAATTTTAGTTACCCGTTCTGTGACGTCACATAAATTTAAATAGAGTTTGCTGTGTACGGCCAAAAAAGAAGCTGAATTTGTCTTTGTCTTGGAAAAAACCTTCATACTTTGGCCTTATTTCTAGAACAATCTAGCAAGAAATACTTTTTCAGCCGCTGAGATAGCAACGCATTTGCAATCTAGTGCTGCACGGTTGTTTTGGCGTGTTGCCTTAAATCTGTGAACTTGTTTTTTCAACTCAATTCCCACAGATAATTTTATAAAGGTTTCCTAATGTTCGTCCAGGTCATTTCAGTGCCAGAAGAACCATGTTGCGCTAAATTGCACTGCTATTTTCTGCTGGGCCAACGATTTGGCATACAATCCAGAAAAATATAAAGTCAACTGAATTAAATAAAATAAGATTAGATTTGAATTTGAATCAAGCTTCACGTTTAAACATCGTTCTATAAAACGACCATTCTTGAATAAATATAAAATTTACATAATAATAAAAAAGGAACTATATTTTGATGAAAGAGCTTAATGAAGCATAAAGTACCGACAAACAAGACTACCGCTGCGCAAATTGTTTGAAATTGACGCAACGGGACGTAATTGGTGCATTCACCACACGCTGATCTATTGATCATAGAAACAATACAAGGTGAAAACCCCTATTGTCAACCTTCAAATAATAAATACTTACTTGGTTTTTAACTACTCCTCCACTATACTTTTCTGATTAATTTCGTTGCGGGATCCAAGACAGTTAAATTCATTCTCTGGGACTTCGTCGAGCTTCTGGTTGTCTCGGCGCTTTTCTGGTGGTCGCTACTGTTGATTCTGGCTTTCAGGAGTTACAGTGGTTTGGGCACAGTGTGGTGGGATTGTCCCAATTAAAAAGAAAAAAAAAAACTTAATTCAAGTGGTAAAAATATTCCATTAGCACAAATGAAAAAACAGGGTAAAAAAACAACTCTCGTCATTCCAAAAGTCGTAGAAAGTTTCGTATAGAAAAATATAATTAGTATTCTAATAGTAACACGTAGCTTAATATTAACTTACGCTATGTATAGACAAGCGCGTGAATTTTTATTTTATAAATGAATATTATTAATACTGATATTTCGCACAGTGTAAAAAGGTACAGAAGATCCAGTACCATATTTGCTGACATTTTATTCTACTGTGGTGTCAATTCATGAAGATGAAAGACACATTTACTTACATTTAGTTCACTGTTGTATTTCTTTGTCACAATCGTTCGATGTCCATTGTTTGGTAAGTGTAATAAAGTCGTCAGTGGTAACCAGTGTAAGCTGGTCTGTTATTCCATTCAAGTTCCCCACTACGCTAAGCCAACTTAAATTCAAAGTGTTGCCACAGGCGTACGGTCCACTGTATCACAGAATCAAGTGTGATTTTTATGATATACAGCAATCTTTATCATTCTTTAGACGGCAGGTCTTAAAAATGTATCTATGTAGTATATCAACTATCTGGTCCACGACACAAGCTTCGTTGCTTAGTGTGGCACTAGATGGCGGTGTGTGTAATGTCCAGCGATATTTATTTTATTTATTCTTATACTGAAATATCTGCACCTTTTTACACTGTACCCCGAGCGCGGTCTAGGAAAACTTTACATTGAAAATATAGCTCTCACCACAGGAGACTACTCGCGGAGTACCTACTACCTTATAACTAAAGCTCCAAGGTCTAATATTATTTGCAGCGGTACGAGACAAAGTTTGCATCACTTCAAATAATATGAAGTGCTTTGAAGCTTACGGGAACGGCCAAACTAACGATAGAAAAGGATTAATCCTCGATTTTAAAGGATGAGCACTAAGTGCTTAAAGCCTCTGTTGAAATTTAAACTCTCTTTGCAGAGGTTAGCGTTGAAAATCTAACTAAGTTCCTTTGTTTTAGGCAATTATTTTAGTGTGGCAATTATTTTGTTTGAGTAAAAACGTGCAGTTAAAGCCTAGATTAAAATTTTATCAAAGGCAAAAATTAAAATGTTATCAAGAAAAATGTAAATCAGAAATATATGACCAAACCTTGAGAAATTTATCTCAAGCCGACAGCAATATTCTCAATAAACAGACCCATCTAAATAGAATTAAACTAAGCAGGTAACTTTCTACACAGCAGTTTATACCCGGCTTTGCTTGTGTTTTCACAGGTACCGTGAATTTCTTTGGGTTAAAAAATGTCCTATATCATTTAAGAAAAATGTAGTTTTCTAAATTCGCAATATTTTTTTAATCGGATTAGTATTTCCGGAGATAGCCTGTTACAAACAAACCTGTAGTCATCGAATAGCTAGTTATTAATCAATAGTGTTGTAGCACCGAGTTGAGGTGTCTGACATACCGCTGTTAAGCTCGCGATAGTTGTGTTGGTATGTTTATGATATTTTTCAAAATCGTTTGTGACAATGTTTTTTTTTATTTAGTAATAAAAGATAAAAAACAATGTCTTGAGAGACATCAAATAAGTTGTTGAATATTCAACTTAAGCATGTGAAAAAAAAGTCCACTTTTCTGCATCAAAGAGCCTTGTTTTGAGGTAGCTAAAAGATCTATGTTTGTATTCTGGTCAGTCTGGCCGCTCCCCAACAAGTCTTAGGCACTATAACTCATGTTTCAAGTTCATAGTTCATCCAATTAGTCGCGGTCAGCCATTGCTTTTAAGTATTGGTTACTAATAGCACGTTAATTGTGGCCATTAACGAGTCAAGATGGAGCAGTCATTGTAGACGTTTTACTGGGCGAGGCCTGTCGTCAGTGTATTGATTAAATACATGTTACCTTTGATGTTATGAAGGTACTGGGATATCTGTGGTTTGTCAAAAGGATCTAAAAGTCAATGAGATGAATCAAAAGATACAACTACAGTACTTTCTCAAGTTATTATGCCTTGTGACTGGGACTGTAGCTTTGATTTTCTTTTTTGTGTTTTTGACATTCAAAAGTGCCGTAATGGTCTAATTGAAATAAATGCTTTGAGTTTGAGTTTGAGTTTGAGTTTGATATGATTGTGAGGAGACATAAATTCAGTGTCAGTCGATCTGATAGTATTTTTTTTTTAACATATTGAAATAATTACTAGTTTTTTTATTTAAAAACTGAAAACAAAATACCAATTTAATTAACACTCACATTGTGTGACCATCGGACTGGCAAGTCATAGGTCTCGAGTTCGAACCCAAGACACGCACCTCGATTCGGATTCATGTCCGTATTGTATAATTAATATGTACTTGCTTTTCGTGAAGGAAAACATTGTGAGGAAACCAACATGCCTGAGTGATATAACATGACGGCATGTAAAGCCAAGTCAGAGGCCCATGGGCGGCATAAAAACTTTGACACCAGGTTAAGCAATAACCACACCATAAAGAAGATTGGAAAAAAATGTCCATGACCAAAGGGCAACGGGGAGCGCGGGCCTGTGGACGGTGGGCTATGGGCTAGCTCGCCGTCCGTCCGTCTCATGACGACAGGCCGTGTCGACGGCGCGTTCGTGTTCCACGCGCGCCTCAAAGAGAGTCAGCAATAGGAAGGGGGGGTTCGCAAGGACCGATGCCTGCCGGGGTTGCGGGACTGTTCGAAAGAGATACCGTGACCCCGGAACACAAAGGGCGATGAAGGAACATGGATGGGTTTTAGTCAGTAAAAGTCTGACACTCCCTCCTGCTCCGCCCAGAGCGGGAGAAGTCATTTGATGATTTCCCATCCGAAAAAAAAAAAAAAAAAAAGGGGAAACGGGGAGGGCTATGCTCGGAGTTTCTTTGCGTGATCGAATCAGAAATGAAGACATCCGCAAGAGAAAAAAGGTTACCGACGTAGCCCGGAGAATTGCCAAACTTAAGTGACAGTGGGCAGGGCACATTGCTCGCAGAGCGGATAGCCGATAGGGCCGAAAAGACCCGCGAACCGGAGGACGTAGCGTTGGAAGGCGGACTAGGTGGACCGATGACCTGGTAAAAGTTGCGGGAATTCACTAGATGCGAGTCGCACAGGACCGGTCAATGTGGTGACAATTGGGGGAGGCCCATATCCAGCAGTGGACGTTTTTCGGCTGAAATGATAATAATGATGTTTGAAACTTCGCTCCACCACAGTACTTAAATATGGACTGCAAAGTCACCCAAATAACAAGTATCTACCTCAATAAAACATCACATCAGACGCTCCATTCTCTATTCAACTGGTACTCAAACATGCTAAGTAATTGCTCGAAACACGAGTCGTGAGTACACACTAATCATAACAAGTACTCTAATGGAAAATTCTCATTATGTTAACGATAATATACATATTTTAGGTACACATATTATATGAACAACGTTTACTACTCTATCAAAACGAATAATAAAGGTCTTTGAATTTATGAATCAATATTTGGTTTGGAATTAGCTGTGAGTTGTAACTTGAGTATCTCTTTGCTTGTTAATCTCATTTTTAGATAAATAGTTTCTTTTTTTTCTGTCAAAGTTTTATTTATATTCAAATAAAGATAGATCTGTATAATATTCCCCGATGATACTGAGGTCATCTATTATAGGTACATTTACAAAGTGAGACCCAAGTTGCGTTTTCCCTTGACGAAAGTATTTCATCGCTATTTGTTAGATAAATACGTTATCTAAATAATAAAGGACAATTAAATATCAAGTTTTTTCTTTTTTTGGAAACTCTATTGAACATTTTTATTTATATGATAAAGTTTATAACGACCAAAAAGCTATACGACATAATGTAAGTGACATAGAACCAACATACACTAAAGATATGAATTCCAATGATATTACTAAACATTCAAAATTGTTATGACTACACACTTAAACTTAGATTAACACTAATAACAGTAAGAAGGGTTTTGTAACAAATTCTATATAGTTTATACAAATAGTGTGGCTGACGTAAGCCGAAATTGTCTTTGACAATTTAGTAACAGTTAAAATCATTTGAAAGTTTACGGCCACTTAAGTTTGATCATTAATTATTCTAACAGTTATTTCAAGAGCTTCGGTAATGAATTTTCCTACAAGAAACTCTCACAATTAATTTACGAGTTCATTTATAAAAATAATGATCCAATTAGAAAAATAGATGATGTTAAAGTAGATGATGATTGTAACAAAAGAAGATATAATGATAGAAAAGACGCAGGTGCGCTGAAAACTTGAGAGAAAAAGAACGCGAAGCGAACAAAGTATACAAAATAACAGCATTATAATCTCGGACAAAGAAAAGCGCGCAAAAATATATCAAGTTACGAAATAATGACGAAACCTTGTTATAAGAATTTATGGATGGAATACAATAAATCCGAAGGCTGATTTATATGAGTTTCTCGAATGTCTTGTATATGGGAATATTGATGTCCGATCTTGAAAGCAAGCCATTGTTACCAACCCATATTCAATCGACCTTGAACAGACATTTTTCTTACTAAATATGAATATTTTTCGCGAAAATCAACGCTCTTTTCAAGAACCCTCTCGAGCTACTTTACCGCGAATTTTTTTCATAAATTATTCCTCGTGATATACTTTTGACGTAAACGATTGAGGAAAAACCAGCTATTTTCGTGGTAACAATAAGGGATTTGCGAAAGTTAAATGTAATTATGATGAATAAAGAATTCTGGATCGTATTTAGAAAATTGAAAAGGAACAAAGTCAAAGAGTTTTTTTAAGAATTTCGTGGAAAATGTCGACATGCTTTGGAGAAACTTTCATAAAGATGATATGAAAATTCCAGTGACAAAGCAGGTTAGTTTACTTATAGCGCATAACGTATACGAAACAAAATTAACCTTAACATTATACCCAGTCAAAAATCAATTAAAAAATAATCTAGACATTAAAGTTAAAAGGAAGAATCCTCTATACATCAACAATTAGAAAAAAATCTATTGATTCATAAGATAAGGAGCCCAGAAGCTTACAGTACGTGTAAATTCTCGCAAGACTTGGATTTGGTAATGTCGTTTATGCAGATCTTCTGTAGAAGCTCTCGGGCGATGCTTAGCGATATGTGCGTACGAGAGCTCGCCAGTTTGGGCTGCTTCGCTTCCTAAAACAAAATAATTAATCTAAAACATTTTTCACAATAGAAAGACTTTGAGCAAATGTTTTCTTTCAATTTGAAGGAAACAAAAATTCTCCTGTTTGATCTCAAAGTTGGATCCTATTTTTATCCGAGCTCTTTTATCTTTACTTTTGCAACAATTACGCAAATATTCAGACATGATACATGCGATCTTCGTTTTCGTTTTTACCTTTTAAGGAACATTGAGTATCTTTTCACCCTGAAGCTTTACAAATTTTCTCATTATTTCTGCCTTGTTTTGTTAAAGACAATAAGTAACACATTTTTCGGTACTAGAAGTCGAAATTGCTAAGTTATTTCTACTAATGCCTCGATTTGCTATTCAAGATCTGAATAATTTGTTTCTTCATAGTCAATTTCTGTGTTCGTGTATTTCGTTTTGAAAATTTACACTTTCTGAGTAACACAAAGTATGATTGAGTGACATGTAATCAATATTTGAAACTAGACGGAGAATACGTTTTGTATCATATAGTATTAACATAATTGACACGACTATACCAGTCGTGTCAATTATGTTAATACTATAATTAATGGAACTTATCTGGTCATACTCAAATACTTTCTTGACAGTACTTAGGAAGTATAAAAAACACATCAGTGAAAATAATACAAAAGCACATCAAACTATTACAATCTGTCAAATTGATTTAATAGTTTTTCAACTTTATCGCTAAAGCATTAGGCTCAAGGTTTATAGGTAAAATTTGACAGGATCGGGTAGCTTGATGAGCTCCAGTCTGTACATTGCCTATATCAATTTTATTCTTTGAGGTAACATTAGTTTTCGACTTTTTAAATTCGTCCCAAAATTTTATGAAACTTAAAACAGTGCAATTTACAGTCTCTCTCACAGTTTCTGTGATCTTGCCACTTTTATAACATTTTACATGTAAATAAATAGTGCAAATTAGTCTCTATTACTTTAGCGACAAGAGCTGATGTCATATCCTTCAAATTCCACTCAGTTCCTTTCACAATTATTTCACCTTTGTTAAGGCAAATAAAGTTGATGTCGGGTTGCTACCACTGACAAGTCTTTCAACCTCACAGAGATCTTTACTCTCGTTAAATTAAGGTTGCTATTGGGTTGCTGCTGTATGAAGTAACTGTGAAGAAACTGTAACATTTCCTATAGTATGTGTTGCTATTGTACCTGCTTCCCAACTTTCTTGGCATGCTTCTTATCCCTGCTCTCCTTCAGTCGGATCTGTTTGAGGATCCCGACCAAGAGCTCGTCCACATTGTGCTGGATCCCTGATGACGTCTCTATGAACTTGCAGTCTCGTGACGTGGCTAGGCCTTTGCCCTCTGTGTAACAAAATGGACGGTGATTAGAGTGGACAGAGTAATATACAGAGTGTTAACGGAGCCTTCGCAAGCCATCGACCAAGCATTCTGTACATCAAATAAAGTAAGTCTACGCAAAAAATATTCCTGGGAAACGACCTTTTTTTTGGGGTGAAAAATCACGTTTTACGGTAAAACTCAATGTAACGCACTCAAAACATTGTGCTGATGGATGCATTTAATAGTTAACGGGTTATGGAGGTATATAAAGTAAAGTTATGACCTTAAAAACTAGTATTTGAAAAAAAACTTGTGAAAAAGTTGGAACTTTGACCCCCCATGTCTCCGTAACTAGTAGGTTCCCAGGTATGGTACAGAACAAAAAAAAAGATCGCAATGACGGGGAGAACAAGTGCCTTTCGGCTTCATTAAGGATTTATTTACACTACTTATTAGGCAGGGTTGTACTGTCGCTAGCCCATCAAGTTACCACAAACTGTCAAACTTTCTTATTCCTATTTGAACTTAACCGTCAATACTTTATGGTTTAAAATCATTGGAGAAATTTGACAGTTTGTGATAACTTCATGCGCTAGCGACATTAAGTTTAGTCTACCCACATTTTGCCAGTTATGTTTAAATCCTATGAAAGGGGCGAACCTATTGTCATCAACCGGGGACTAATAAGGATTCCGTGCTGCTTCTGACAGTTTAGAAAAGAAAGAAAAATATTTATTTGACGTCAGTTATTAAAGCACACACACATATAAAAAAAATATACAAAATAAAGAGGATAACATAGTCTGTGCTGTGTGCCTCACGGCTGCGCCAAAAAGGTCCACGTTTCCTAATGAAAAAACCCCAAAAACACTGCCCGATCTGGAATTGGACCTCAGGACTCAGTCCTGTCAGTCTACAGCGCTTTTGACCACGAGACAAATGGGCATTTAGGTAACCACAAAATTAATTAATTAAAACCTTTTTTGGGATTCTTTGTGACTAGTTAATAATGTCTTGGTTATATTGTCTTAAGAGTTTCACTGAGCCCATTCCTGAATAGTTAACTAATCAATTATTTGTACTGTATAGACATATGCTAATAAGTAATTCAATTACTCCATTCAATTAATAAAATTATCTTGCTCTTGGGGATTTTGTTTGCGCAACCAGGTAACTGCAAATAAGTACAGGGTTACATTTTTTAATAAAGATTTTAAGATACACTTGTTTGAAACGTAAAAGATGACTTAGTTTCCAGGAGAAAACCTTAGGGTCCTTAGGTCGACATCTACAAACGTTACTTATCAAGTTAGCACACACTTTAGTTTTGCGTTTCACCTGTACCTGGCATAAAACTATCAAACGAAGCGAAGCGAAAAGCGAAGTAATTTTAATACAAGGTGTAACCAGATCCTTCACGAAGCCATCAACCAAGCATTTCTTACATCAAACTAATAAACTGTACGCAAAAGTAATTGCTAAGAAACGGCTTTTTTGGGATAATTTTATGTTACATTTTTCGTTAGGACTCGATGTAACGCACTTAAAACGTTTTGTGCTGATGGATACATTGGATAGTACAGGGGTCATTGAGGTCTTCATCTGCCTAGCATTTTCCCAAGTTTTATTGGCGTCGGATTCCAGTCTAACCGGATGCAGCTGATTACCAGTATTTTTCATGGAGCGACTGCCTATCTGACCTCCACAACCCAGTTAGTACTCGACTACTGGGTAATACGATACCCCTTGGCACGACTGGTTGTCAGACTTTTTGGGCCACTGACTACCTGTAACGACTGTCAACACTGTCACAAATGACAGCCGAAACCAACTGCTTAACGTGCTTTTCGAGGCACGGAGGAAACTCGGTACGTAATGGGTGGTACTAGGCAAGCACAGCTTAACCTAAAGATCCACACGAGCGGCTGTTATTATTTAGCCACGAGTAGAGGGATCATGGAGGTATTCTAAGTAATGTAATTAAAAAAAAAAAACATTAACAAACTGAAAAAATTGGAACTTTTACATTCAATATCTCCGTAACTAGAAGCTTCCCAGGTATGGTCCACACGAAAAAAAGATCGCAATGACAGGGAGAACAACTGCCTTTTGGCTTCGTGAGGGGTCTTTTTCCCCCTTTATAGATTTCGGGCTCAGAATCTTCTTATTCACTTACCATGAGTAGAAACCTGCCTAGCTCGAGCCAGGTCAGCCTTATTCCCGACCAGCACGACAGTCCTCTCCACAGTGAACTGTTCTCTGGCTAGGTAAGCCAGTAGTTCTGCTGAGCGGGTGAACGAACTCTTGGCTACCACTGAGTAGACCACCACGCAGGCGTGGGGCTCGTAGGTTGAGAGGCAGTTCTCCACCTGTGTTGGGGGAATAGATAGGTTTGTTTTGAGGAAGTAGTACATTTTAGGGGTTTTGGGTATTTTTACGTGAGGGTTGGAATCTCTAACAAGCTTGGTGTAGTTCTGCTTACCCATGTCTCCTATTATTTCCTTACGTGTGCTTATATGGCTGGACCGAATTTGCTTTTGAATATCAGGTCACGACTAAAACAGTTTAGTAACTAGTAATCGCTGAGAGTTTTCAGCATAATTTATGACCTGATTCTGAGTAATGAATGCCAATTTTATTTTTTGACTATGTAAGTATTGTAGCCACTCTCATAAACTGCTAGGGCTGATGAAATCTTTTAAAGTGCGGTCAGACTGAGCCAACCGTACAGCGGACTGACAATGCAGACCGGTAACTTTCACAAAAAAAAAAGCGAAGATTTTCTGTCAAAGTCACCGACGGCCACTTGACATCCATTTCGCCTAGAATCAGAGGCAATACTTTTTATTTATTGTTTTTACTTTAGTATTTTTTTTCCAAGCTTTAAAGCGTCTGGCAGAAAACTCCGTCAACGGGAAGTGTCAGGCTGTGTTAATAATTTATTAAATTTTATCAATACTTTCTACAACGTATAAAAAATCAAAGGCAAAAAAAAATATTTTTACGAAACTTTAGCTCCCAATATTAAAAACTTGGCCGTCAGCACAAATTAGCAGGTAGGTATGCATACCTTCACAGTTTACATGCTAACAATATTCGATGCCACACATTTGTTAATGAGAAAATAAGTAAGGTCTGGCAGCTTTAGGATCCTCTAATATACGTTTTATTAAATACTATGCGTTTTCATTAAATGCTAAACTGCCTACTCAATAAAATAGATTTCGTTAACTAACCGACATCTCAGCGCTAGGATGGTCAATGAATATCATTTCAGATTCCTCCCCGTCCAGTAACACGGACACTGACTTCTCACCAAATTCGTCATCTGAAACAATGCCATATTATAGTATTAAGGAAATAACACTTTATTGCAATGTTCAGAGGGTTAGGTTTAGTGTTAACACCAAAATACTCAAACACACATGGGATGTATGGGGTTGTGTGATAATTATGATTTATAAGAGTACGTACGGGCCTGTTTCACAATTTCTGAATAAAATCAAAAAGAAACATAAAAACATAAAATTCAGAATTGGTGAAATAGTCCACAAGTATAAAAGTCATGTGTATTCGACAAAATACACAATTTATGAATCGCTATCTACTTTGCTAAGAAAATGTGTTCATACGCAATAATGCTAAAAGAAAAAGAACTGAAAACTACATGAAGAAACCTTTAGACATTAATATTTATTTGAATTTTTAAAAGCAATAGTTTGTTTCAAAGATTGAAGCAACAGATTGCATACAAATGCTAACTAAGCTAGCAAACATGCTACTCAGACCAAATTTCGTAAACATGTTGTGCATTTATTGAGGCGTAGTTTGGTGTAAATGTGTGCGCGTGAGGTGTATGAACAGAGCGACGCTTAATTTGCGCTGTCCTCACTTTATTGTTCGCAGCACTATGTCTTGGTTTTTTACTTGGTCTGAGTCATGCTATTGTTGTGTCGCAAATGTGCTGCAGTAAAACAGAATACAAGCAGTGATCAATCCGGGTAACTAAAAGCGGCCCACAATCAAAGTAAAATAAATCTTAACGTCTAGTTTTTTACGTTTTTAAATACAGTAAACGCCATTTATAGAAAAAAATATGTGGGGTCCAAAAATACTTCGTATAAACAGTTAAGAATATTATTTCTGTATTGTATCTATTTTTTCACACACCCGTTCACTGCTAGGCTTTGTACCTAAACGGATACCATTTTCGAAAGTGTAAAAAATTTAAGAATATAATACCAGTACTTAGTTCGAACATCATGCGTTTATTTACTGTAACCGATCCCACATTCCACATTTTTTTGCCCCGTATAATCGGTCTATAACATTCCTACTTGGACATAGGCTTACAGAGGTAAGACCAAGTGACTTGAAATCCACCACTAGAATTTACGTCTTGGGTTGTTTGGTTATAGGAAATGCCCTGTTTTGAGAGGTTATGATGGTGGGCCGTATAGTGGACTGTAATCCTATACGCGTGCCTTCAAAGTTTACCCCGGATACATTTCTAAACCATTAATTCTATTGCGATGAAACTTTCGTAACTAGTTGGGTGCACGCAATAGTACCAGGAATGCAGTCCCGGGTAACTGTTATTTATTAAATGTAAAATATCAAAACATTTAAACAGCTAACGAATTTCAACATTTACCTAAAACATTATATGTATTAATAATACGTTAATCAGCTAATGAATAAACATTGAATATTTACCTAATTAGTAGATAATAATATAATATTAAATTATCTGTTAAAATTTTGAATAGGATACGGTATTAATCCTCGGCAAACATTTTCGTGGTTTCGTAAAGCCTTTTCAAATGAAAAGCATTCTCGATTCTTTTTATCGTCATTATAATTTTGAACTACGTATTTAATTTATCCTATAGAGTTCGTGCCCCGCTATTAAGGTGAAAGAATAACTAAAACTATAAATAGCAATGACTTATACCTTGAAAAAATCGTTCCTCGACCTTTATGAAGTTGGAGGGTTGTATTGATGATTTTGATGATTATAATTCTGTAACTACATACGTCTTACAATCGCGAACAATATTTTAATCAACATACAACCTAGCACTGGCCTACAGATTGCAAAAAACGTAAGAAAATTTGAATTTCGCGGGCTACCCTAGAGCATCAGCCTTAAAGCTCGTGGTTAAATAATCACAGCCACTCGGATAAATTTTCAGGTTAAGCCACGGTTGCTTAGGTTGGTCTGTGGATGGGTGACCCATTACCTACCGAGTTTCTTTCGTGCCTCGAAATGCACGTTAAGCTGTTAGTCCTGGCTGTCATATATAGATTTTGATAGTCGTTACAAGCAGTCAGTGACTCGAAAGTCTGACAACCAGTCTAGCCAAGGGTTATCGTATTACCCAGTACTAACTGGGTTGTGAAGGTCAGATACGCAGTCGCTCCATGTAAAATACTGGTATTCAGCTGCATCCGGTTAGACAGGAAGCCGACCACAACATAGTTGGGAAAAAACTAGGCGGATGATTTAATCTTGGTTGTTCTGTCCTTTGCAAGACAAAATAATACTTAAAAAAAATACGTCTGTACGTCTGTCTGTGACAGCCGATTTGATCCGAATCTACTGGACCAAATCAGGTGAAATTTGGTAGGATGGTGTTATCTTATGTCCCAAACACAGATGTGCAAAGTAAATAAATATTTTTTTAATTAAGGTTCATTTACGGGGGACAAATTAGGAAATTAAAAAAAAGTTTTGCAAACCTTACTGTGTCATATTATATCAAATCAAAAGGAGTCGTTATGAGGATCTCAAATATATTTTTGTTATTATTATAAAATAAATAGTTTAGATTTTATTCATGGAAGAAAATGAAAATTGACCTTTTCCCTCTGATCTTCTAAACTACTGAGCCTAAAATTAAAAAAAAAATACAAAATATAGTTCATTGCTTGTATATATATATAGAATACAGGAAAACCTTTAAGAATTCTACCAATTTAAAAAATAAAGTGGTAAACTCAATATAAAACTGGCATTGCACGGAACCCTCTCCACGCGAGTTCAACTCTCACGTGACCGGATTTATTATGATGACTTTTCTTCTTATTCCAATACAACAACAACATTTAATTCACTCGAGCGACGACGCATAAAGGTTTTAACTCTAAAGTCTATGACGTATGAACATCAAAGGCACATTCAGAAGTTATGGTTGGCAGTGGGGTACTCCTAGTTCTGAAGTCGTATAACGCTAGCAAATTACGACCATTCACCATGTCGTAGAATTTATGTCAACTTCAGCAGGCCTAGCCAAGTTACAAACGTTTCGTATCGATTCTCTTTCTACAATATCGTAAACGCCACGGCGTAAGCGATTGTAGAAAGTGCCAAATTGGTAGCCAAGTTGACACGTCTGAGTCGATCGCTCGTTCTCTAATGTTTGTAGAAAAAACTTACACTTTAGTCTATGGTGAGCGTTCCTACCAAAGAGTTTAGCTATCAACATTGTAGAAACGATAACATTCTATTCTATCATTTTGAACGATGTAAACTTGTCTATGAATTTTCTATTCGTTTGTGTTGATCACGTGATTTAACGTTGAGATGATGTCATTCCCATTCATTTGAATATAGTTTTCTAATAGCGTTAACGATTGTAGATTGTCAACTTGGCTAGGGGTGCAGTACTTAATAAAACTATTTCGCTTGTAATAGCATATGTAACGTGGTACCTACTGCGAAGTATAAGACGGTACTACCTAAAGTCTATTCAAATCTTTGTTTCCAATTTTATTGAGGTAATTTTCGATTTAACCAATTTCAACTCAATGCTAGTGTTATTAATAAATAAATAAATAAGTAGCTATAGTTCGGTTCAAACTTAATGGCGTCTCGGAAGTTAGCTGCAAGTGACGGTCTGCGCATTATACAGATAAAACGATGCGTCATCTGCGCCCCGTTGATACCTAAAATTGTTATCTGTGCAGCTTTACATTAGATGTTCCGAATCGCCATAAAGTTTAAAGCGTTATTATTGCACAGACCGTCACTCGCAGCAAACTTCCGAGCTGCCATTAAGTTTGAACCGAACTATACTATTGTAAAAGGTCACATTTTGTTGCAGCGTCAACTGAAACTTTTATGTAGGTTGCTGAAGATTTTTTCCTGAACAGACATTGTTTTTTTTTACTTGAATTTGTTTACATTATTGAATTATTTTCAAACGCCAATAAAACCACAAAAAAAAAGTATTTTTGATTAAGCATTATTTTTCTCAACACCTAAACTTCTCTCAACCAAAATGTCGTAGGTACTTTACTAGGTAATGTCCTAATCTGTCGTATATTCGAATAAAAATCAAACTTCTGAAATGAGATTTATCAAAAACTTTCACATAATTTCATACGACACCCGCGGGCTATGTGGCGGACTTGTAAACTTATTTGACAGTTATAAATGTGTCTTTTTCGTGATTTTTGTTTGAATATACTTCATCCGGCTAGCCTTTTCCTAACTATGTTGTAGGTACCCGTCCGCCTAACCCTCCGGGGATTACTGGCATGATTTTATGTTTTGTGATTTTATGTTGTAAAAGTAGCGTAATTTGTAACGATTTTAACATTGAAAATGCTCATTACAGTTAAGTTTTACTTAATTTTTAGCACTAAGGCCTGAATTCCTGCTATGCTAATGTCGGTCGCGTACGTCACGGCCGCGCGTACGAGTATACACTGTGTTCTAAATAGCGCCAGTCTAGCCGGTTACAGCTGAAAACAGGTTTTGACATGAAACGACTGCCTATCTGAAATTCACGACATTACTAGGCAATACCTCTTTTCATTCACTTTACATCGCCCTGTGTATTTCCAGCTATCTTCACTTTTAAAATCTATAAATAAACGATGTATTTGACGTCCAAATGAATGTACTCATCACGTAATTGGTTAAAATGGCCCCCGGGGTCCTCTCGCTATGCCTCTCGTGGTGCCTTCACAAAGAGGACGGGAGGTAAAGGTCAACGCACAGTTATAAGCAATGGACGGTATCACCGTCGCCTCTCCTATATCAGATAGGGTTGAACCTCATCTAGCAGCACGCTATTCCCGTTCTTCGAAACGACTTTTTTTTGGGTGAAATATTACGTTTTACGGTAAAACTCAATGTAACGCACTCAAAACATTGCGCTGATGGACGCATTTAATAGTAAACGGGTTATGAAGGTATTTAAAGTATAGTTATGACCTTCAAAACTTGTATTGATTTGAAAAAAAAAATGTGAAATAGTTTGAACTTTGACTCCCAATATCTCCGTAACAGTAGGTCCACAAAAAATGATCGCAATGACGGTGAGAACAAGTGCCTTTCGGCTTCGTTACACCCTTTTTACACCCTTTAGGTATTTAACGGGAATGGCAACTGTGTAACTAATGGCATGAGCATAGCTGGTTCATCATCGTCATTGGTTGAATATCTAGTAATGTCATTTTATTTTCAAAATAGCTGGACCTCATTGGTCAGATTGAGACTTAGCTATGGTCGCGACATCTACAGTTAGCTTTTAACGGTGTTTCCTGTTGTGACAAGGTGCATAGTTAGTTTAAAACATGTCAAAAAATAGATGTTTTACTTAAAACATGAAACAAAGGTGATTTGGCGCTTTCAAACTCAACTAGCGATCTCGACGAGATTACGATTGGATTGAACATATTTAAATACTGGAATTGGCCTGTTGATAAGCTTTTAATTACGAAAGAAGTATCAGTACGTATTAGAAAGGCGTGTTTAAGTCCATGGTTCATACAGGGTGTAAACAGAGCCTATACAAAGTAAAAACAATCTAACCTAACTGTCAAACCTGTAAACTGAACTATCTAACCTGTAAAAAAATCTAACTAAAAAATTCTACGTCAAAAATATTGCTGGGAAATGAACTTCTTTTGGGGTGTAAAATCACGTTTTATGGTAGGACTCAATGTAACGCTACTCAAAACATTGTGCTGATGGTTTCATTGATAGTATGGGGGTCGTGGAAGTACTTAAAGTAAAATTACAACATTAAAAACTTGTATAGTATTAAAAATATCAATCGTATTCTTTCTATCAATAAAATTGCATTCAATATTATTCCATGTTATTCAATTTTATTCAATGAATTCTAATTTAATGTTAATTTTGTGTCGATCTTTATTTTTAACATATAAATTTTATCAATTCACCTATCCACTATAATTTTAGTATATTTTTACCTATGTTGTCATTTTGAAAAATTAATCGATTTTGTCATAATTCTGTTTTTACTGTTCAAGTTTAATTTAATTTAATTGAAAGTTGGCGCTTAGTAATTACTTAGTTAGCTTATCTTCCGAATTTATTGTCTTGTGCATGTGGTGTTTACCTTTAAGTAATTGTTGCGCTGTTATTTAATTTTAAGAATGAATTATGTCGCTGTATCGAGTGTGAACAATTGTTGGTAGACCTATAATAAATAAATTAAAAAAAAAAAAAACCTTGCGAAAATGTTGGAACCTTGACCCTAAATATCTCCGTGACTAGAAGGTCATGAGAATGATCGCAATGATAGGGAGAACTAGTGTTTTTCAGCTTCGTTTTGGGTACTTTTTCACCCGTTATTTAAGGCACACAGTACAGGGCCAGACAGCTTAACAACTTAAATATTGATAAATGACGTTTATTTACCCGACTACGCCAGAAGGAGGGTTATGTTTTTCGAGAGTATGTATGTATGTATGTATAATTGTTTGGCACGCTCTGTGGCCTGAACGGCTCGATGGATTTTAGCTTGAGAGGTGTCGTTAGATTCGTATTTACTGTGAGAGTGACACTGAGTATATCAAAATAAAAAAAAAACAAATGGCGGATTTTTGGCGCCAAATTCATTGTTTGGCACGCTTTGTGGCCTGAACGGCTCGATGGATTTTTGGCTTGAGAGGTGACGTTAGATTCGTATTTATTGTGAGAGTGACACTGGGTATATCAAAATAAAAAAAATAAAAATGGCGGATTTTTGGCGCCAAATTCAAATGTTTGGCACGCTCTGCAGGCTGAATGCGGCTGCATGGATTTTAGCTTCAAAGGTGTCGTTAGATTCGTATTAATTGTGACAACGGGTATACATTTTGAATTAAAACACAACATAAGCCAAGCCAGTTTAACTGGCTAAAACTCCCATAATTAAATATCAATGCCTTCGGGCTTATGTTGTTATCATTGTGTTATTACTTATTGAAATCCACCTTCTCTTTGGCACGGTAGCCTACCCGGTAACGCAGGGGAGCAGCCATATAGCATAACTATTTGTATTGACAAATAATTTATAAGTAAGTATTACACCATCCTACTGAAATAGACGAGACCTACCTCAAGTAGGTACATATTACATAGTGTTTGTTGAACTTGACCATCTTGCACTTGATGGATTAAAAATGGCTCTATCCCGTAAAACCAAAAATAATAGAACTAAGATTGCAACATTGAAAAAGGAATCTCCTAATAAACGCAAGAGACGATTTAAAAAAATAAAAATATAAAACGGTAATTTAAAAATTAAAAAACCCGACTGCGTAAATAACTAATAACATTAAATAAAAACTGAAAAGATAAAAACAAGTGCAGGAGTCTATCTATATTATGTTGAGTACCTGCTATTGAATAACTGATACCGTGGCAATAATTTCGTGATCGATACGCAAATAAGACGAATAATACATTTTAAATTCAAAATCATAGAACATAGCGACTTAAACAGTCGGGACCCATTATTGGGACGATTTAAGCCGGTCTATATATCAGTTATTCAATAGCAGGTACTCAACATAATATAGATAGACTCCTGCACTTGTTTTTTTCTTTTCAGTTTTTATTTAATGTTATTAGTTATATAAGCAGTCGGGTTTTTTAATTTTTAATTACCGTTTTTTTTTGCAAATTTTTATAAAAACACTTTCACAAGCAATAAAAAAAAACTAGATGAGGCCGGTGTTTCGTACCTCTGATGAAAAGAAACAGCCGAAACAAACTCAGAGGTCATAGTCTCTTGAGAACCTCACTTCCCGGCCGCCGCGGGAGACGCCCCGGGCGTCACCCTAGGCGCGGGCCTGTGGACGGTGAGCTATGGGCTAGCTCGTTGTCCGGCCGTCTCATGACGACAGGCGGTGTCGACGGCGCAGGAGTGTTCCACGCGCGCCTCAAAGAGATGTCAGCACAAGGAAGGGGTCCGCAAGGGACGATGCCTGCCGGGGCTGCGGGACTGTTCGAAAGAGATACCGTGGCCCCGGAACACTAAGGGCGATGAAAGAACATGGATGGGTTTTAGTCAGTGAAAGTGACACTCGCTCCTGCTCCGCCCAGAGCGGCAGGAGTCATTTAATGATTTCCCATCGGAAAAAAAAATGGTCATAGTCTCTTTTATGATCAGATATAATCTTGGTCAACTCACATGAAGACTATGTTGATTAGTATCTGAGAAGGTCTTTTGGAGAAATAACCACACAGATTTGAGTGAACCTGTCCAATCAGTGCAAGCATTTGTCAGTTATCGTGTAGCTCGAGTAGGTAGATATTGAAGATTTGTATGGAACAATTTGTTCAGTTGTCTGGCCTTCTACTCCCATTAATACATAAAAGAAAATGGAACACCAACTAAGCATATTAATATCACACTTGGACACACAAATTCTGAAACTCCCTGTAAATTTTATTATTATTTCCGAAACTGTATATTTATGGAACATATTAAAGTCTATTTTAAGTATTCAAACATACGGCATCTGCAATAAACCGTGACTTTTATGGATGAATGTTTTACCGTTACAGACTTTAAGCGATATCCAAATAGAATATTTTCCAGGGTCACCGTCAGCAATGTCGTCAATCAAGTGCATTTAACCGCATGTCGGTAGTAACAATTTGACATTGACAACACCGTATGTTCTAAGCTTATAAGGCGAGTATGTAGTGCATATCTTACTACTGATATTTATAGTGTAAACAAACCCTTTACGAAGTCGTCAACCAAGCATTCTGTACATCTGTGGCGCGATTAATTTCCGCCTCTGATAAACTAAGTAACTACGCAAAAAAAAACACAATTTATTAATTTAGCTTTATTTTCATGATGACTTGACCCATCAGCCCAGAGATTTTTTTTCGAGCCTCCTTCGCTCGCTTTTTGATGAATGCTTTATTTACCTGTGCGAGCCACGATCGCGAGTAAAATATAACAAATTGCTTGATCACCAAGGAACGCAGAAACGATAGGGTGTATATTCCATGTTGTATTGTTCATTTTACCAATCTATTAAAAGGGTCATGGTAGGCCATTGGACCTTTATAGTCTGATATGATAAATGATGAGTGTATGATGGATGGATTACATTAGATAATTAATGACTTCCTAGCCGTGGCCGAGGTCAGAAAACAGAAATATCCTACTATTTTCTGCTATCCTAGTACTACATCATCAGAAATTCGAAAGTTTGTGAGGATAGATGTATGGGTGTTTGTTACTCTTTCACGTAAAAACTACCGAATGGATTTTGATGAAACTTCAAATGAATATTAGAATAACTCAAACATCAAATTAACACACAAGTTGGATATAACTACTAACTGTATTGTGAAAAAAAAACATACATGCGAACTAACGCATACGTGCTTATAATTCCATATAGACTAACATAAACAAATATAATGCAAGTTCAACAATATTATATATCAGGTCGAATTGTAAATCTCTTTTTTTTTAGTCGGATAAAATAAAATTGAGAGGCTAGTTTAAAAATAATTATTTGAACATAACTTATTTAGCGTCAATGCCAATTTAAAACGGTTTGTTTTAATTAATGCTAAGTCTACTTGTCTACACAACACACAAACGCTGACAGTGGGGTGTAAAGGCAAGGACACACTATTATAAAGGGTGACATACACTTACCGCTTTTAGCTTCACCAGAGACGCAAGCAGCAAAAAGGAATTTATGTTATTTACAGAAGAGCTAGCAGCCACGGTGGTGCTTATGGTAAAGTTGCTATTGATTGAAGATGAGAGCAGATTTTCGTTTTGAATTATCCTATCCTACTAATCCTGCTAATATTATAAAGCGAAAGTCTGGATGTATGGATGTTTGTTACTATTTGACGCAAAAACTACTGTATGGATTTGGATGAAATTTTGCACACAGATAGTTTATAACCTGGATTAACACATAGGATACTTTTAGTACTGTAATATTAAGTACCTAAATATACTTAGCATAATCAGAATAAGCCTATCATGTTCTCACTGCTGGGACACATGCCTCCTCTCTATGAAAGGGAATGGACTATAATCCACCACGCGGGCTCAGTGCGGGTTGGTAGATGTCACCATGTCTTCGTATTTTTGGTTTTGGGACATGCCAGCTTCCTCACGAGTCACGATGTTTTCCTTCACCGTTTTGAGAGCAGTGGTTATGAAATAAATTACATAAAGTTATGCGCCTGCCTGGGTTCGAACCCACGACTTACTTACCCCGTAAGTCGGGGCCGATACCACTGGGCCACCGCTGCTGTAAATATACTTGTTTTCAACAAAAGTCATCCTTCTAACTATAGTCTGCGCCAGAAAAGTAGGAATTAAAGGTCATTGCTCTTTGCTTAATTACTCTGCGTAGGTACCCCGACAATGCATTATGAATCGTTTTTTATAACTAAAAAAAGTCAAGGATCACAATAAAGGTCGTTTCGGGACAAGTTTATATAATTATTTCTGTTTTCGGAATTATGTATTTAACTAAAAATGTATGCGTGTTAATGACCTTTAATTCCTACTTATCTGGCGCAGGCTTTAGTACTTTCTTGGTAAGACAAGTTCAAAGTAATATATCCTAAATTTGTTTCCTTATTTCAACCATGTCATTGTTAAAAATAATTGTTTTTATTTCAGTGGAGAAACCCTAATGGATTGGTTTACCCACATCTGTGGAAAGATAAGACCGCATTCACATGGATACTTTTTACGAGATTTTTTTACGGTACACATGATTTTCAAAAAGTTTACTGTGTGATCCTCAGCGCTAAGCGTTGAAAAGTGGAGGACGCGGGAAGAAATATAATATGTTTAAACAGACACCCATACCTGGGTCACGTGAACGTGAGCTTATCTGAGACTCTAACCAACTAGTGTTGAGTATGTTTTAACCTGAAAATCGTCATCAGGAATGAAACAAAAATGTTTGAAACAAGTGTACCGTACCAGCGAACGGACAAGGCATATAACAATAATAAAGAAAATATTATCGTAATACTTAAGGCCGTACAATAACAGGGTCATTTCAAGCTATACATTATTATTATATTCGATACTAAAGGTTACTGACCCCATGACCTGACTCACTAATATACTAGGTTTCATTAAAGTCCAGCCATACTTAATTTATTTATTCTATAAAGGGTGTAAAAAACCTCTTAACGAAACTGAAAGGCACTTGTTCTCCACGTCATTGCGATCATTTTTTTGTTCTACGCCATACCTGGGAACCTTCTACTTACGGAGATATTGGGGGTCAAAGTTCCAAGTTTTTAATATGATAATACGATTTTTACTTTAAACAGCTCCACGACCCCCGTACTATTCAATCCACTCACCAGCACATTGTTTTGAGTGCGTTACATTGAGTTCTACAACAAAACGTGTTTATTCACCCAAAAAAAAAAAGTCGTTTCCCAGCAATAATTTTTGCGTAAAGTTACTTAGCTTGATGTACAGAATGCTTGGTTGATGGCTTCGTGATGAGGTTGTTTACACCCTGTATGTTAATCCAAATTTATTCTCGGCCGAATTTATAAGCAATTTCGTTAATAAAAAAAAGTCTAGATAACAATGTGAAATACTGTTTTTGTTAGAACGTAGCTTACTTACGTACTTATTCTTTCAAACTACATAATAAAGGCTGTAAAGGACAGCCCTCCGCAGACTAATGGGGTGAATTCAGTATACTTGTATTATACAAAGATGACCGGTACAACAAATTATTTCAGGAACGCTATGGAAATAATAATAATAAAATAAATAAATAAATATCGCTGAACAATTACACACAGCGCCATCTAGTGCCACACTAAGCAACGAGGCTTGTGTCGTGGATACCAGATGGTTGATATACTACATAGATACTTTCTGTTTGTTAATACATACATATTATACTTATAAACATCAATGACTCGGAAACAAATGTCCATGCTCATCACACAAACATTTGCTCCAACTAGGATTCGAACCCGGGACCCTAAGAACGTAAGGCAGCCTCACCACCGCTGCGCCATCCGAGTCGTCGAATCTAACCTCAATAAGGTCGAAGCTGCGGGTAAGCACACAGCTTTGGTTGGCTGCCCGCGGCTTCAGTTTTGATTAGAGTTTACTACCTCATATAAAAAAAAAGTTTTTTTTTTCTCCAAACATTTCTCTCAAAAGCCTTTTGCTTGGTGAAGACAGAATTTATTAGAATCGGCGAGACGACAACAAAAAAACTAATTAGTCCGTCAGTTAGATTATCAGAAAATATTTGACCCGTGTTTTTTCTTTTGTTACGTAAACCAAAATTGACGAGGATATGACGCTTTTAAAATTATCAATACGTCACGCCTAGGAATAATTTTTAGCTAGTTCTGATGTCACGAGTTTTGATGCGTTTTATCTTTTTTAATATTCATTGATTTACAAAAACAAAAAATACGTGTCCATTAATTTCCAATACTCTAACTGACGGAATAAATAGATTTGCAATTTTTTGATACTGTCGTCATGCCTATTCGATTTCATTGGCTATTTAATTAGGGTCGGGAATTACGTTTTGTAAATACAAGCAAATTAATTTGGGTGTCTAAGATAGAAAATCGAACTTATTCGTAAATATTTGTCAAGGTTAAGAATACTATTTAAATTGGTTTTAGATTTTGCGTGATCTCTCAAAGAATTTATTTAATTAAGTAATTATTTTTTTCTACATGTCGCTGCGTCCTTCCTTCTACGGTTCACACTAGTACGGTTGTCACCATTTATTTATTGCCTACCATAAATAATTGTGTAAATTAATATTTTTAATCTTATTATTTATTATCCTATCCGGCTCGAAGGACCACGTTTGAAATTGAAATTCTGGATATTGAATTGTAGGTGCGTAGCTATCTTTAAAGTAAAACAAAACATGTAAACAAACCACTTCGACAAGAGGATGGAGATGAAGATGAGTCGACAAAGGTTTTAGTCGATTTGAAGCTTTTGATCGCACTAGTTTCAAGGTTTTTTTTTCAGTCACTCATACTCGCAGTCAACAGAACACTTTTAGTATCCCAAAGCGCAGAAGTTACAAGCTATAACTGTCAATTTGATTGAAGGAGGTTGAGTTAATAGTGGTGGAAATGTCTTACAATAAAGGTGTAAGCAAGAACATTTTACGTACAACGTAAATAAACGAAATAGGTAACAGACAATTTGTAATTAGCGAGACGATTAGAATTTCATTAATTAGTCTTGAAATCGAAACTGGTAGCCTGTTCTTTGTTTAATTCGCTATCTCAAGTTTAGTATAAAGTAAGGTACAATTTCTGTAAGACATAATTTAATGAAGTGTAATTATATTCTATTGATGTTTCATTGTGTAATAATTAATTATTAACTAAATCTGCTCTCATCATCATCATTCTAAGTAAAGCTTATACATAACCAGCCAGCTACGTAAATAATAATAATTTACAAAATCTCTTATTAATTATTCGTTATATTTAATCAATAATATAACCTACTTAAAGAGCCTGCTTGTTTTGGAAAAAGAATAATCATCTAGATACAGTGTTATGAAAAAAGTTATTGTTAAAAAAATAAGGCACCCTAGCAGATTCCTTCGGTATTAAATAAAATAGGTATCACTAATCACTCCAGTAACACGAATATCAAATAAAAACAAAACGGTAAGTTATAGAGAAAACTATAAAAAAAAAAACTTTAAAAATAATTATAGTATCTGGTTCACTGTGTTAACCTTTTCTTTTCGAAAACAAAGGAAAATGGCAAGTGCAGAAGCTTTATATACTATAGAGCAAATGTTGTACCCAGACTTCAGAATATTACTACCCATAATATTCTGAACTCTTAGTACAACTTTTACGTAAATATATATTACGTAATGTTGCAAACCTTTCAGAGCAGATTTTAAATAAGAAAACTATAGTTATTATGATACTTTTCAAATTGGAACGAAATCCTTCTTACTAACTGTCAGACAATAAATGCTTTCAGCGTAATTAAACTGAGTAATACCCGGTAAGTATTCATTCCGTTGAAAGTCAACGTCTTACTCATTGCAATGTCTAGTTGAATCTCTAGTATTTCAAGAAACCCTGCTAATTTGTAAATTGTAGGTACTGTACCGGAATGTGATTGTGAAAGTTTATTTAAAAAAAGGCATTTTCTGTACACACAAATAAATAAAAATTGAAGTGTCAAATTTCAAAATAACAACTTTTTAGTGAATGTATATGAAAGAGTAAACGGTACTGATAATTTTATTTTATTTTTAATTTTTTTTTCATTCTGTTCTTCCAGCTAATCTCCGAAATGGTTAGACCAATTTTGACGGATCTTTAACTGTCAGATGCCTGATGTTATAAGGTGTAACTTAGGCTACTTTTATTTTAGAACAAGAATTAGGGTTCTGATCAAAAAAAATAAACCCCTTGATTAACAAAATCCAATTTAATGAAGGAAGTAATAGTTATAAATATAAAATAATTTCTCACGGACGAAGACTGCGGGCAACAGCTAGTCGCCAATAATTTTAATAAGGCCTGGACCCACCTTTAGAAACATAAACAATGTAATTTACTAAAAACAAATTGACATTTTCGTGGATCCATTTGTATAAAAAGGTCGCAAACGATTCTTTTACAAATGGATAAAGAAATAACTAAGTAATAGATTTAAAAGTTTTTACCAAAATGGCTGATTTGGGTCGCAGTGAACTTAATTTACGGCAGATTTTATTGTACCTACTTTTACTTTTTATTGTAAAGTATTTTATTGTTCAAGTGAGAAATTCAATTCGAGCGAAAATTGGCAATTTAAAGAGAAATATTGATATAAACGTGACACAATAATATGTGACATACAAAGGGGCCTCGCGCGTTACTTGAGGGCAAATTAAAAAATAAATATCGCTTGATATTACACACAGCGCCATCTAGTGCCACACTAAGCAACGAGGCTTATGTCGTGGACACCAGATAGGCAGTTAAGATACTACATAGATACTTTTTGTTTGTAAATACATACTTATTATACATATAAACATTCATGACTCGGAAACAAATATTCGTGCTCATCACACAAACATGTGCTCCTACCGGGATTCGAACCCGGGATCCTAAGAACGTAAGGCAGCCTCACTACCGCTGCGCCATTCGGGAAGCTCCGGCCTGCCTGACTGCCTCTTTAGTCAAGTGGTCGCAAGCACGACTGCTGAGCATAGTGTCCTGGGTTCGATTCCACGGTCGGGCAAAGTGATATTGGGTTTTTCCATCATGAATTACTCAATATTAGCCACGGAGTCTGGATTTGCGCCTGGTTCGCCCCCTATTACCTGGGACTTTAACATAACTGGTGAAATGTGGCTGTACATTAGGTCCACCTTTGCTTAACCCTTCGAAGCTTACAGGCGTGATGTTATGTTGCGTTTAATATTATGATAAGTTTATGCTCCGGCCAAACTACGGCCAAGGGCCCGATTAGTCGTGAAGTGGGCAGCTGTCGAGCAGCGAGCTGCTGCATTTGTTGTTCATGTGCTCGTCCATTATACATATAAAAATCGCGTGCCTGTATTTTATGCGGAAGAGACGTATGGACAAAAGACGTTGTTGGATACATCCCGTGTTAGTAATTATGTCGAATAGTAACAGCGTAGTTTCTTTTGCGTTGCATGTTTGTACATTCTATGAGCGAGTTCACCCCGATTCGGTATTGTCATTGCCACACTATATTATTTCAGCAATGGATTATACTTCTGAAATGACACACATTACACGGTACATAAGAAGATTTTTAGTATTTCTATATACATATTTCAAACTTTGCTTCAAACATCAACCAAAAATTCTGAAACATGATTGTGACATCAACCAAGTACCAACCTGCACTACTACGGCCTACATGGTGGGTTATGGATGGTCCACTTCCTCTTTCAGAGAGAATGCCTCTGTCCCAACAGTGGGAACATTACAGACTGATAAAGTTCTTACATTTTTTTGATGCGAAAGAACTATAGGCGGGTTAACCAAAAAAACAAATGAAAAATTCGTCCCGAGCGTGGCGACTGAACCCGGCCCGAACAATCCCGAACATTACCGACCTGTTGAAGCAGCTTAGGATCTACATATTCGCCACGATTTACAACAAGCCAGGTGGTCTCGGGGCACACAGCGCTGGGTTACAATCTCGTGACTTAGAGTTCGATTCCAGCTTAAGGATGTTATTTTTGTGAATCGAGTCATTTTGTTTTATTTTCTTTTATGTTTGATTTTTATATTGACTTTTTCTAAGCATATTACTTGTACAAAATAATTTCGATGTTTCACATCTGCCAGGCATCCCGCGACGGCTTACTTTTTTAGGGATTCTACATGATTCGACTGGTATTTATTAAACTAGCTGCAGTAATCAACCACAGATTTTATCTTAAAATGAGGTCCAAACCACCATCATACCGCACTACAAAATTAAACACTAAGTTAATTAACGCAAGCCATTATAACAATTACCAATATGCTGTGGTTATCCCGGAAATTTGAAAATTGAGGGTCTAGTACTAACAATTACGCCGTAATCATTATATTATCCGAAGACCGCCGACCGTAACCGAAGACGGCCGAAGGTACGAGTATGTAGGGTCATTACGGAAAGTCGACACGTTCCACGAGTATTGGCGGTTTAAGGATGTTACATAATGTTATTACGGGGCTCGGAGGAGCTCGTGGTTAAATAATTACTGCCGCTCGGTCGGTCTTTAGCTTACGTTGTGCTTGCCTATTACTTGGGCACGCATTACACACGGGATGAAGCGGAATCAGTATTTTACATGAAATGACTGCTTATCTGACCTCCACGAACTTTTAGTACTTGGTACAGACCACTGGCTAAGACGGGTTGTCAGACATTCGGGCCACTGACTACCTGTAACGACTGTCAATTATCTACAAATGACAGCCGGGTTCAACGGCTTAACGTGCTTTCCGAGGCACGGAGGAAACTCGGCACGTAATGGGTGGTCACCCATCCACGGACCAAACTAAGCAAGCGACGTTTAACCTGAAGATCGACCTGTGCAGTTGTTATTATTTAGCCACGAGCTCCTCCACGTGTGTCCTAGAACTAAAACCATTAATTTGTTATCAGTCCCGTTATCACAATATTGGTAAGCGTGATGCTGGGCCGAACCTGTCGATAACATGTCCTTTCCTGTGTTTAGGCAGTGGCAGTGACGTAGACGTGTCATATCCGGTATTGTGCCTGTCACAAAATGGTTCGACTTGTTGATATAATACGATTTTAAAGCAGAAACCTCGATAAAGGGTGTAAATAGATCCTTAACGTAGCCAAAAGGCACTTGCGCGTCGTTGCGATATTTTTTTTGTTGAGGATCATACTTCGGAACCTATTAGTTACGGAGATATTGGAGGTCAAAGTTCCAACTTTTTCACAAGTTTTTTTTTGTGCAAATACTAGTTTTTAAGGTCATAACTTTACTTTATATACCTCCATAAGCCGTTTACTATTAAATGCGTCCATAAACACAATGTTTTGAGTGCGTTACATTGAGTTTTACCGCAAAACGTGATTTTTCACCAAAAAAAAAGTCGTTACCCAGCAATAATTTTTGCGTAGAGTTAATTAGTTTGATGTACAGAATGCTTGGTTGACGGCTTCGTGAAGGGTCTGTTTACACCCTGTATGTTTGTTTTACGAATTGTGTGCCATACATAACATCATCACGACTGTAACCCCGGTTAGGCAGAGGTGTACCTAACAATTGCATCGCAACCGTGACTACTGGCATGAGGTCCTGGGTTCGATACCCAGGTCGGGCAAAAGTATTATTGGGTTTTCCCAACAGGAATTATTCAGTAGCAGCCACGGAGTCTGCATCTGTTCTTGGTTGATGGCAATAGGGGCCGCCCTATTATATCGGACTGGTAATATTATAGGTACACCTCTGGATAATCCTTCGGGGATGGTGACATACAGGCGTGATGATATGTTATGTTGAATATTCCCAGTAAATTTATGAAATACTCTTTATCGTCGTTACCCAACATTTTATCAAAAACATCTCAAGAAGAGCCCTCCAAAAACATTTATTTACTCACTAAAACACGAACGACATGTCCTAAAGAAACTGTATTTCGACCGCACTTAACCCAAAAACCTTACGGACCAAACATAGGTACAGTCAAGAGCACCAATATCATACACTTAGCTAACGTAAAAAATTTAAAAAAGAAAAATAATTGAAATAACGATTGCTACTTTGAGATAAGACATAACTACACTAATATTACAAAGAGATAAATTTTATAAGTTTGGAGGTATCTTCGGAACTACTGATCCGATTGTGAAAATTCTTTCATTAATGAGAACCTACATTATCCCCGAGTCTTATAGGATATAAAATAATATTAAAAAAATTGGACGTTGCCATGGGATAATTTCCGACCATAACACGAGCGACAAAATATAAAATTGCAATCAATACAGTGCAAACAAAAAACACTTTGAAAAGTTGCCACATATTGGTGCTCGTAACTGTACAGCCAACATCATAAATTTTTCAACAGAAAACTGCTTAATGGTGGTACTTCGCAAAAAACACTTACTAAACACTTATAGTTGATAAAAGGAGGATAAAATCAGTTATTTGGCCTATTTAGAAGCTCTCACGGCTTTTGTATGAGTGAAAAGCCTTTGATAAGACCTGAAAGTGTTGATTATTTATGTCTATTTTCATTAATTGAAAGGAAACTAAAATGGCCGCCGGGCATTATTGGTTAATGGTTTGATAGAGTGGAGTAGGCTCTTGTTTGTTGAAAGTGTTAGAGTGGTTAATTTTAATTATTTAGTTTTGAAAGTGCTTGTGGTTTTGAGTAGATTCTGGCTAAAATTGTCTTTGAAAAGGATATTTTCCTTATTAGACATCAGTTACGTCATGATAAAGGCAAATCTTAATCGTTTCTTAATACTGCCTAAGAAGAAAATATCATGTAAAAGTTTTCGTCAAAATTCACATGGTATTTGTCCAGGATACTGCGCCAAATCGTCATATCTACTTGAAACACTGTCACTCCATATATACCACAACCATGACTTCCAGATCTTGAAAATAAAGACTGTTTTGGTTTGTCATTAAATTAATTATTAATCTATACTAATATTATAAAGCTGAAGAGTTTGTCTGTTTGGTTGAACGCGCTAATCTCAGGAACTACTGGTTAGAATTGAAAAAATATTTTTGTGTTGAATAGTCCATTTATCGAGTATCGAATCTATATTATGTGACGCAGACGAAGTTGCTCGGGTCAGCTAGTTTAACAAAAATAACAATAAAATGAATCATAAATACGGATATGACGTATCACGTCTAGGGATCTAGGGCACGCGGTATGCATTTGACAGCTGTTGTCACCGACATTGACACCCTTAAATTATATGGCCGTAATAATAATAACACTATAGTCTGCGCCAGATAAGTAGGAATTAAAGGTCATTGCTCTTTCCTTAATTTCTCTGCGTAGGTACCTCGACAATACATTATGAATCGTTTTTTATTACTAGAAAAAGTCAAGGATCACGATAAAGGTCGTTTCGGGACAAGTTTATGTCATTATTTCTGTTTTCGGAAGTACACACATCAACACGGTCTAGGGATATTTTTAAAAAAGCGAATTACTATCAATGTGTTAATTATTTATATGACATGTATATATTTAAAAGATACGTTATTTAATATTCTACCATTTTTTAATAATGGTTAAGGTATAGATTAAAATTTCAGGATTTTATGGAAAAAAAATAAAGCTTAGACGGAAACCGTATATGAATGAACTTTTAATTTGTGAGTAAAAACTGAAAAAAATAGAAAAATCATTTAATTTGTGTTTATAAACTTGAAGTTAGTAGTCTGAGAAAGCGCCCATGATGTTCATAACACATCGGCAACGATTCGGCATGCTCAGAACAAGGTTGTCAATGTCTTGCTGCGGAATATTGTCCCATGTCCTTCTGAGGTGCGCAAAAAGTTGATCTTCTGTAGCCAGATTTTCAGGAACTTCCTTCAGAGCTCTTCTTTGCAGCATATCCCACGCATGCTCAATGGGATTTAGACCTGGCGATTGAGCAGGCCAGTCTAAGGCCCTAACATTATGTGTATGTAACCAAGCTGCTACCGTTCTCGCCGTGTGTGACCGGGCATTGTCGTGCATGAGCAGGAAATCTTGCCCCATTTGTGTTCTGTGGGGCAAGATTACGGGCCCCAGCACCTGTTGGACGTATCGTTCTGCCGTCATATTGCCCCGCACCCAAACGAGATCCGTCCGTCCTCCAAGACGAATTCCTGCCCAAACCATAATTGTTCCTCCTTGGTATGGGTGAACTTCCTGAGGGTTCTGGAGACGGCTCCATCGTCCAGGAACTCGCCAAACACGCGTCCTACGTGAATCTGGATGGAAGCCGAACCTGGATTCATCCGTGAACAGCACATTGGACCATTGGTCACGGCCCCAGTCCACGTGGTTCCGAACCCATTCTAATCGTCGTCCACGATTGCCTCTCCGTAAAGGTGGGACCCGGAGTGGTCTACGAGAGCGTAGATTGCTTTCATGCAGTCGCCTTCTTACAGTTTGGTCACTCACAAGCACTTGGTGTTCCACTCGCAGCCTTTGGACCAATTGAGTCGCCGTTGCATTTGGTTGTGCTCGCGCAGTAATTTGCCTCTCCGCTACTTCACCTGTGGCACGATAGCGTGTCCACAATCTTGAAATTACATTTTGATGGGTCCCTATGGCCTCAGCAACATTACGCTGAACAGATCCAGCTTCCAGCATTCCCACAGCTCGTAACATCTCCGCCCTCGTCAAATGTCGGCGTTGCATGGCTACAATACCTCAATTTTAACTTTATCTTTCGTTTAAAAATGAAAAAAAACTGTAACTAAACGTAATTCGTATTGTTTTCTAAATTTCGCACAAATGAAAATTCCCTCTCCTATACATCAAGACATTTTTATGCCACCGAAACAAAAGAATTTTCAAAAATTTGAATTTGGAATTAGTCTGAGATAAATTACAAACAAATCGGTGTATAAAAGATTCCAATGCGGCCAGTACTTTTCGAGTTATTTAATTGAGTATGAAATATCCCTAGACCGTGTTGATGTGTGTATTTGAATAAAATGTATGCGGGCTAATGACCTTTAATTCCTACTTATCTGGTGCAGACTATAGACTATAGTAAGGCTCACTATGGTTATGAGGTGTTTGCGTTATATATTGTGGATTTATTATAACAAGTAGGTAGTATTTTCTAGGATAAGGTGCAGACAACAGTAAATCTAATCATCATCTGCCTTAACTTTTCCCAACTATGTTGGGGTCGGCTTCCAGTCTAACCAGATGCAGCTGGATACCAGTATTTAACATAGAGCGACTGTCTAGCTAACATTCGCAACCCAGTTAGTACTGGGTAATACAATACCCCTTGGTATGACTGGTTGTCAGACCTTCGGGCCTTACTGACTAGCAGTAACGACTGTCAAAGATCTACAAATGACAGCCGGGATCAAATAGCTTAACGTGTTTTCCCAGGCACGGAGAAAACCCCATTTCGGTGTACAACAGTAAATCAAATAAGTAAAATAAATAGTCATGTAGTAACTACATGATTGAAAAGCTCATGGCTAAATAATAACAATCATTCGGATCAATCTTCAGGTTAAGCCGCGTTTGCCTAGGTTGGTCCGTGGATGGGTGACCACTCATTATATACTGAATTTCCTCGGTGCCTTGGAAAACACGTTAAGCCGTTGGTCCCGGCTGTGAATTATAGATCTTTGTCGTTACGACAGTCAGTGGCCCGAAATTCTGACTACCAGTCTCACCAAGAGGTATCGTATTACCCAGTACTAACTGGGTTGTGGGGGTTCAGATAGGCAGTCGCTCCATGTAAAATACTGATATTCTCCATATTCAGTTAGACTGAAAGATGACGTAGTGATACATGATTTATTTGACGTATGAATGACAATGACAGCTGTTTATAAACATGTGTATTTTTTTTTTTATTTATTAGCCTATATTGTCCCTATGCTGGGCAAAGGCCTCCCCCACATAAATTGTAAGTAAGTAAATGTAAATTGTACCGTAAGTTTTAATTGTATTGCCAAAAATAAGACATTCATTCCGATTGATGCCATAATCAGAGCAGTCTAATTACCTATTTAATATCCATCTTATAACAACAATAGTAGTGGATACTAAGCGTCGCACGTCATAACTACGGCGCACGATATGCGTCTGACAGCTGTCACTGACAGTTGTTTTATATGGCCGCAATGACGACACGCTAATAAGGCCAACGCTGATTTTAACATATTTGGTTTAGATTTCGTGGTTAAAATATTGAGCTAGTGTCGTTGTCATAAATTGTATTTTATTTAAGGAAAATGTTTAGTAATTAGTTTTGTTGTAAAACTGGTAATTTTTATGTGAAACTTAGAAGCCTAACATAACATCACGCCTGTAATCCCCAACGGTTTGGGCAGTGGTGTACCTAATAGCGTAGGTAAACCCACATTTCGAAAGTTATGTTTAAGTCCCATGTAATAAGGGACCGGGATGAGCCTTTTTTTTTTCGGATGGGAAATCATCAATTAATGACTCCTGCCGCTCTGGGCGGAGCAGGAGCGAGTGTCACTTTTGCTGACTAAAACCCATCCATGTTCCTTCATCGCCCTTTGTGTTCCGGGGCCACGGTATCTCTTTCGAACGGTCCCGCAGCCGAGGGATGAGCTTACTGCCATAATTTCTATCTATAAATAACTTTTTTGTAGTTCTGAATTATAGGCATGACGACAGTATCAAAAATTTGCAAATCTATTTAGTCCGTCAGTTAGAGTATTGGACATTAATGGACACGTATTTTTTGTTTTGGTAAATCAATGAATATTGACAAAGATAAAACACATCAAAACTCAGGAGTGGGGGCTCGTGACGTCAGAACTAGCTAAAAATTATACCTAGGCGTGACGTATTGAGAATTTTAAAAGAGTCATATCTTCGTCAATTTTGGTTTACGTAACAAAAGAAAAAACACGGGTCAAATATTTTTTGATAATCTAACTTACGGACTAATTAGATTTTTTTTGTCGTCTCGCCTATTGTGACAGCCCGGCCCCCCCGACCCCCGCAACCGCCTACACCACCGCGAACAGCGCGTGTGCCTGTGCGTGTATAAAATGTACAAAATGTTTGATCCTAATTAAATGATTTATTTATTTATTTAACCAGGCACAAATCCAGACTCCGTGGCGGCTACTGAGAAATTCCTGATGGAGAAACCAAATAACAATTTATCCGACCCGGAAATCGAACCCAGGATATCATGCTCAGTTGCAATTGCGACCACTAGACCAACGAGGTAGTCAGAGGTAGTCAGTAGGTTAGTCAGGGAGCACAGCATCATGCTTATAAATCATAAAGGGATAAGCGGTCCCTTTTTTAGGGTTCCGTAGCCAAATGGAAAAAAACGGATCCCTTATGGATTCGTCATGTCTGTCTGTCTGTCCGTCCGTATGTCAATCCACTTTTTTCCGAAACTATAAGAACTGTGCTGTTGAAACTTGGTAAGTAGATGTATTCTGAGAACCGCATTAAGATTTTCACACAAAAATTGAAAAAAGAAAACAATAAATTTTGGGGTTTCCCCATACTTAGAATTGAAACTCAATTTTTTTTCCCATACGTGTGGGGTATCTATGGATAGGTCTTCAAAAATGATATTGAGATTTCAAATATATTTTTTTTTCTAAATTGAATAGTTTGCGCGAGAGATACTTCCAGTAGTAAAATGTGTGCCCCCCTGTAACTTATATAATAAGAGAGTGATAAAACTAAAAAAAATATATGATGTACATTACCATGTAAACTTCCACCGAAAATTGGTTTGAACGAGATCTAGTAAGTTGTTTTTTTTAATACGTCATAAATCGTAAACCGCAATTTACCTTTCATTCAAAAAAGTTTGTGCGGAACCCTCGGTGTGCGAGTCCGACTCGCTCTTGGCCGGTTTTTTTTTCTTTGCTGTTGTGTGTGTGTGTGTGCATAGGTACTCGTACTACCTATTCAGATTCCTGGTTATTACCGATAAAGTACAGATGGATTACCCAAAAAAACTAGAACATAAAACGTAGTACTAACCTACAGATAAAAATAAGGTATTATGTACCGAGTAAATATGTATTACTATTTTTTGGATAATTTTAATATGGCATTAGTACAACGGACTACTATTTTCCTAAAAGCATCATAATAACCAGTTTTCTGATGACAAGTAATCTATTATAATATCTTTTGTTCCTAAAATAATATTCAATATCGTCTGTAAATATCGCGCATTATTTCAGTAAAGTGGTTAAAAAGTACCTATAATGTTAATTTTCTGGAAAGTTACACAAAAGAAAAAGTAAAGAAATACCTACATACATAGAAACTAAAATGCAATTACTAATAATTAATGCTTTGAAAAGAAAAGAAGTAGATAAATATTTTAAAATGTATTACAAACCATTTTTATTTTTGCTACTGTCCCTCTTATCTAAAACAAAATATCAGTTAGTTAACTATTTCATTCGATTGAGAATTTATAATAATAAAAATATTTTATTAAGGGCGAATTTCTCCACTGAAAGTGATCGCGATCACCTCACCTTAACCGCGTTCAAAAGTTGTCAATGTCAACATTCCGTCAATATGAAGACAGGGACAATTCATGAAAGTGATTCAGATGTGTTGAACGTGTTCAGTTTCAATGTGAAATCGGCCCTAAATTGCTAGGAATTTCAAAGATTCATGCTAAAAATGCTGGCTCATGCTTTGGAGTTTGGAATTTCGCACATGCTAATCTTATTTTCAAAGCGATTCCTATTTTTCATGCTGGCTCATTTAGATTCAGGATTGAAAACTGATAACAAAATATTTTCTTTTCGATTGTTTTGGACTGGTACAGTGTTACAAGGATAAAAAAAATATCAACAACAAAAAAAAAATAAACAGTAAGTAATTAAAAAACTTGCAAAATAATTTTCGGAACAAAAAACCAAACAATTAAAAGGAAATTGAATATCTCAAAACTTTCAGGAAACATCTGAAAAATGTAATGTAGGGGCTAGAGTACCAGGGCTGCATAAACTGGAGGAACTGTATCGTACGAAACAAAAAAGGGAGGAAAAGTTCGGGAGTGTTCGTGAATGTTCGGAATGAATGGCTTACCTAAACTGGCGTCGTATGTATTCATGTATTCTGATGTCATAAATTGGGACACTAGAGCTGTCTTCCCCACGCCGGCGTCACCAAGTAACACCACCCTGTATTTTGGTATCTGTAACAAAAAATATGATAAAATAGATGCATTAGGAATATGAAATGGTGGAAACGTAGAGATCAAATATCAGGACCAACGGCTTAACGTGCTTGCAAAGACATGAAAGTAATAGTCACACTACCAACGTCCTAAGTTCGGGTTGGTACTGGGAAATTCCTGATGTAAAAACCCAATAACACTTTGCTCGACCCGGAAATCTAATTCAAGACCCCACGCTCAAATACCAACGTAAACGGGGCAGTTAAATATACATATGTAAACAGTAGAAGCAATCTATTTCCTTTAATTTCTGCAAAAATCTACCAATTTATTGAAAAGTAATAGTTAACGACTTCTTCTTTGTGTGTCGATGGACTTAAATAATACTTGACCAGGTTGTAGCCACCTGCACAGTTCTTTCGATGGCTTCGTTTAAATCCTGGTCGGTGCAGGGGACTGTGCAGGATGGGCAAGAAAGAAGTTGGGGCCTATCCTGCAGAGGGACTCCACACTGGCATTGTATTTGGTAAGGGTCGATGATTCCCCATTTGGCCAGATTATTTCTACAGCAGGTAACCTGAGCCCGCAAACGGTAAAGAGATTTCCAGATTCCCCACTGCACATTTGCGGCATTTATAACACCAGATTGGATAACAATAGTATATCCGATTTAGAACTCAATCCTTTCGGGATTAAGACTTACAGTTGGCTGTAGTGTAGTTAACTAGTCTCACTAGTTGGTTTTTAATTCAGCTCTGGCATCTAAAGCTAACAGAGATGGTATCGATTAGGAACTATTAGGATTATAATTTGTTAGTGTACTGACGAAAATTTGAACGCTTTGTCAGACTGTTATTTGTAGATCTCCGACAGTCGTTATAGATGGTCTGAAGACAGAAAGTCTGGCAAGCAGTCAAGCACTCCTGCCAAGAGATATGCTGTTATCCAATGAATGTCAGATAGGCACTCACGCACATATCATCACGTAATCCGCAAAGGGTTAGGTAGAAGTGTACCCGTATTTCGCCAGATATGTTCATTATGTTTAAGTCCCATCTAGCCATTTTCTATCAACCGGGCACAAATCCAGACACCATGACTGCTACTGGGAAATAATCCTTATGAAAAACCCAATAACACGGCCCGACCTAGAGGCAGTCAACAGAGGCGCTAGGAACATAACCTTCTAAAAGCGGTTTCGCACTACGTCAGATCCGAATCTGATCCGAACTCGGTCCGGAGTAGTCGTAGAACTATTTCAATAGTAGTTTACGCACTAGATCCGGTGTCCGTCATCCGATTTTGTATTGTAGTGTATTTGCACGGGTACGTATCGGACTCGGATCGGACGCAATGCAAAACACTCTTATTTATAAAAATCTCGTGTAACGGAGTTTCTTATCGAATTCCTCCGAAACGGCTTGACCGAGTTTTATGGTTTTTTTTTTGTGTATATTTGTTAGGTCTGAGAACAGGTCGTAGGCTAGTTTTTAGTCTCACACATACCTCTAAATTTCCACGCGAACGAAGTCGCGGGTAAAGGCAATCTTATTACTTGTTTTTTTATCGTCAGTGACTTAGATAGTTCGTTGTCAGTTTATGGCTGCTATTTCTGATATTGCTGTGTAAACAAAAATAGGGTTGAAAGTCCTGCTGCAAAAAGGGATGGTGTTGACAGAATATTTCCATCTCACGCAAAAATAATGGCTCTAACGCTTTATACTTTGACCACATTTATTTGTTGGATTGCTATAGACAGCATGTCAAAGTCAGCATCATTATTAAATTGATCCATTAACTTGATTAAAATTGGTTGACTTGTGTAACAGTATCGTTCCAGTAATAGATTCCAGCAAGCATATTGTTTGATAAATGAACAAAATAGAACGAATAGAGCTTTTATCAAAATGAAAAATATTTAAGAGTTTTTTTTGTGATTAAATAATAATATATATAATAATAATAATAATAATAGTTCTTTAATTATATTATTGCAACTTGTATGTATATTTTTTACTGTTTGCAATAAAAAATAAAAATACCTAAAACCTAAAGACAGGTTTTTATCAATTCAAATAGCTCAAGAACCAATATTACTTTTATTTTCATCATAATTCTTACCAGATTTCTAAACAGGGGAATAAATGGGCCTTTTTCTTCAATATAAATTTAAATTAGCTTCATCGCTGTCATGGAAATATGTGTCAAATAATGTTGGCACGTAAAGCTACGGATTAAGATTGAAATTCGCTTGAAAAGGGTTAGCGGCATGTATATTGGATTTACGTTGTGTTCGTATAAGGAATTATTGTGTTATATTGTTTGATGTCGTTATTAGGTTTTGTATAATGCAAGAAATTGTGTGAATATTTGTTTTGTGCTTAAATTGCTAGTATTTTTAACTGTGATTTAATACATATTATTTTGGAAATTCGTTTTATTTTGTACAATCATACGGTAATGTATCTCTCAAATAGCGTTGTCTGACATTCAATTAGACATGGAACTCTTACAACATAAGAAAGAAAGAAAGGAAAAATGTTTTAGGCACATGCCATAAGTGTACATAACATTTAACTAAAGAAACAAGATACATTTAACTGTAACCAAAAATGGAGATAATTTATAAAGTGTATCTCACGCCTGCACCAAATAGGCCCTGTTCAGCAAACAACAATGCACAAACCAAATCTAATTGTGCAATTAAAAATTCAATACTACAAAGTAATGATTTTTACACGTATCATACATGTCGACGAAAGGCTAACGTAAACTTTGTACACATTAACTTTAAGTTCAAATGTAACAGTTAAATATGACTGGATAGGTTTAAATTAATTTAGATTTAATTATTGTAGTCAGTTTGCTACTTTTTAATATAAAAACCCGTGTTATGATTTGCAGTTACTTGTAACAGCAAACCATAACCGAAGGTTTATTTAAACTTAGGTTTAAAAACGAGTTATCTATTGCTAAATTAATTTCTTGATTAATAAGCGTTAAGTGTTAGTTTTAAAATAATTTCTGTTTGATTATTGTTTAATAAATAGTTGATTGAACTACTGTGTGTCAAGCGAAAAATATGGCGCGCGTTTAAAATATTCAGTTAAATGTTTTAAAGGATAGAGAAATCATTTAATGTTAAAATCGAGTACTAAAAATAGTATAACTAATTAACAAATCATAGTTTGATTTTTCAATCAATGTTATCTGCAATTTGTAAAAATTAAGATGTGTAATGACTTCGCAACGACGACGCCATTTTTAGTATTGAAATGACGAGCCGTTGCGAGGCCACATTTGAATGGAGAATTTTGTGAAGACAAGTTGTGTTCTGCCTAGAATATCTTGTGGATATAGGCTGTTTTAAGTGTGTTTTGCTATTAATAAGATTATAATGTGTGTGGATAAATTTGTGTGTATTCATTTTTGCAATGAGTGAGCCTAGTGGTGGAGATGGTGATCGATTCGACGATTTCTAAAAATCCGAATGGTCCCGGTTCTCCGTTATACATTTATTCTATAAATATTTTTATATTTTTTAATACGTAGCGTCTACTGTTACTCAATTTAACGCTACGAAATACTCATTAAAACCTACTTCACACAAATATTTACTACTTAAGTAAACTAGAAAACCGCTGACTACTATTTCTTAGCTACGGGACTGTTACGCTTTACTTGCTACGCAGACTCTACGCTTCGTAGCACTTCGCTACGCAATGAACGCTACGACATTAAGTAGTGCGAAAGTCACACTGCTACAGCTACACAAAAGTGTTTTTTTTTCTTTCCTTATAAGGCTAACGTATTTTTATGAGTATAAAGAAAGTTCATCATCCCCCATAGAAGCAGAAGGATCCTCTGACCAGACGGGTGTTGTGTCTGGTGGGCTACAAACTGCCCGCTGTTGCCGGGTTTTTCATAAGGGTATAAAAAACCTCTTAACGAAACTGAAAGGCCCTTGTTCTTCCCGTCATCGCGATCAGTTTTTGTTCTACATCATACCTGGGAACCTTCTAGCTACGGATATATTGGGGGTCAAAATTCCATCTTTTGATATATATTTTTTTAATATAAGTTTTTAATGTAAGATTTTTACTTTAAACATCTCCACGACCCCCGTACTATTCAATCCATCCATCAGCACAATGTTTTGAGTGCGTTACATTGAGTTCTACCACAAAAAAATATAATTCACCCCAAAACAAAATCTTTCCTTGCAACAATTTTTGCGTAGTTACTTATTTTACTTATTTGGTTGAAGGCTTCGTGATGAGTCTGTTTACATCCTGTATATTATAAAGTCGCGGATAACTTTTAACTGCATGATTTTGAATTTTGATGTTAGTTCTTGATTTGTGTCATAGGAGGCGCATAGTACAAAAAGTAGATACTGTTTTCTGTACATATTCTATATATACTTTGTTGTTGTTGCTGTAGTACTTTTTGTAGTGCCGCTACGTATTAAAAAATAATACTATATGTATATTCGAGTTTTTGGTGTAATTCATAACGCATGTATTTTAGTTACCTTAATTCAAACGAAATATTCGTATTTGACGAAATATAAGACAAAACCCATTGCGTAGGTGTTATAGGTATAAAAATACTCACCGGATCCATTTCATCTTCATCAGGAGTGTCAAGGCTGACGGAGTCTACGGGCCGGTAGCCCGAGCAGCAGGAACCATCAAACGGAGACCGGTCTGATGCTCTGAGGACAAAGATATGTCAATGTTAGATGAGCTTATTTGAGTGGGAAAAAAAAGTGAGCCGTCGTGGGACGCCTGGCAGATGCGAAACATTGAAATTATTTTGTACAAGTAATATGCTTTAAAAATATAAGTCAATTTAAAAAACAAACAAAAAATAAAGTAAAAACAAAATGACTCGATTCACAAAAAGAAAATCCTTATGCTGGAATCGAAATCGAAGTCACGAGATTGTAACCTTCGTCTGGTTGCCTTCTAAGAACCAATTCTCAAATTGAGAAAATAAATATATATATTTTTGACATTTTCAATTAGTTGCAATATTTTTTCCCCTGAGTAATACTCTTTTAAAGTATGTCCCTGTTTTAACCTAAAATCCTGAACGTATTCTTCCTTTGCTTGGGTATGTTATTTTATTACTTACCAATAATAATTTCAGCTATGTCTGGAAACTTCTCCTATCAACACCTAGATACACATGAACTTTGAGACCCAGTGAACCGCGAACAGATAAACAACATGACGCAAAGCAACGCGTCATGTTGTTGACGCACGCAAACAACCAATCACGTGCCGTTAATCCTTACACGTGAGTAAGGATGTAATAAAGAACGAGTTGATGCCTTTTATTGTTGCATCATTGGTCAGAGCCAATACAAACCCGGATGAGCATGTTGCTGAGGCATTTTCATTTTGACATTTACATTCGTGACCCTTTCTTGTTTCCTTTGACGGTGCGGCGGTGACCCGAAAGTCTGACAAGCAGTCTTACCAAAGGGTATCGTATTGCCCAGTACCAACTGGGTTGCGGAGGTCAGATAGGCGGTAGCTAATTAAAATACGGTTATTAAGCCGCATTCGGTTAGACTGGAAGCCGACCTCAACATAGTTGGCAAAATGCTAGGCAGATGATGACCATTCATGTTGACAGTTAACTTGTAAGATGTGAGATTATTGCCATCAACAAAGCACAACGGTAGAAAAGAACGCAAGACTGGTACTGAGAAATTCCTGAACTCAAAAATACTTTTCTCGAGTTGGGAATGGGACCATAAAAAAAAAAAATATATATAATTTTATTTGTTATCAAAATAATTATCTTAACTTAAATGATTATTTATTTGCCGGTTTCATGTTTAAGAACGTTTTTTGATCAGACTAGAAACCTAAAGGTTAATTGGTGTCTTGACAAAACAAGGTTAACGTGCATGGATAAAACCATGTTCTATGTTGATCTATGTTCTAATAGCGTCTTCAATTACCAATCTGGCTGTCAAAGGGCTGCCTAGAATCAATATTAGCTCTTGGGCGTGCGATGTAGCAGTTAATTGGATTTGTATTCATAGTAGCTGCTTTTATATGCACTGCCACATATGTTTAACTAAACAAGACGGTAGAGACACCGAAGTACAAATCATCATCATCATCATCATCAGCCTAGAATCTTCCCACTGCTGGGACACGGCCTCCTTTCAATGAGAGGGAATGGGCTATAATCCACCACGCGGGCCCAGTGCGGATTGGTACATGTCACATGTCGTCGAATATTTGGTTCTAGGACATGCCGGTTTCCTCACGATGTTTTCCTTCACCGTTTTGAGAGCAGTGGTGATGAAATAAATTACACAGTGAGCGCCTGTCTGGGTTCGAACCCACGACACTGTTCATAAGTCGGGGCCGCCACCACTGGGCCACCGCTGCTCTTTACTTGCTCGAAGTACAAATGATTACCACGTATTCAGTTTCTACTACTACCACATTAGTTATTTCGAGGTAGAATGCTAAACAGTTGCAATGAGTGATTGATTTTATCAGTGAAACATTTTCAGGAATTGATGGACGCTACTAAAGAAGCTGAACTCGTAACCGAATTTTGGGCCAACTCAATTAAGATAGCAACACGCTTATAAATAAAATATTAGAAAACTACATGACGTCGGTTTTTTTATCTGACTACTCTGCGAAGATACGACGGAACAAGCTCAGAGCTTACATTCTCTTTAAAAGTAAAGAGTCATTATTATTCCTTTAAAATGAGGATCATGCAGATGAGATAGTATTTTGAGGAATTAACCATACAGATATTAGTGGACCTGCCCAGTCAGTGGCCGTTTCTCCGTAATCGTGTAGCCCTACTCAGAATTTGAGAAGCTCAAAGACTCGTCAGAAACTCCACTTCTTCATACTTCGCTTTAAAACCTAAATAGCAGATACCCTTACAGCTGCTAGGTTAAAATGGAACTGGGCTGTTCAAATCTATCGCATGTCGGAGGAGCAATAGGCAAAAATTACCTACACAGTGGATACCAAATAGCAGGAAACGTCAACGCGGCAGGCTGCAGAAGAAGATGGCGCAATGAGCTGGACTCTGTCAAAGGATAGGCTTACAATCGCACTAGATCGCGGAAAGTAGAAGGTGAGAAGAGCCTTGCCCTGCAGTGGGAAAATATAGGCTTATAATAAAACTAGCCTCCTGTCCCTTCGCACGGGTGCCTGTGTTACTCAGGGATAATGTAGCATTCTAATGGTGAAAGAATTTGGAATCGGTCCAGTAGTTTTTGAGTTTATTCATTACAAACATACAAAAATACAATCTTTCTTCTTTATTATATTAAGTATAGAGAACAGCGGTGGCCCAGTGGTGGCGGCCCCGACTTACGAACAGTAAGTCGTGGGTTCGAACCCAGACAGGCGCATTACTTTGTGTAATTTATTTCATCACCCCTGCTCTCAAAACGGTGAAGGAAAACATCGTGAGGAAACCGGCATGTCCTAGAACCAAAAATTCGAAGACATGTGACATCTACCAATCCGCACTGGGCCTGCGTGGTGGATTATAGCCCATTCCCTCTCATAGAGAGGAGGCCTGTGTCCTAGCAGTGGGAACATTAATAAGCTGATCATGATGATCATATTAAGTATAGAAGTATAAATAAAAAAAGACTCGATGAATCCGTTACAGCTACATCATTTACTCCCTAAATTACATTGTGATTTTTTCTTTTATCTAGTTATTCCAACTTCAAACAAAATCGGCCTTTTAAATTTCCCTAATGGAATAACTTTATAGTATTCAGTGTTAGCTCATAGTCCCGCCGCTGAAGTATCCAGGCTCAGCACGTTCTAATACAAAATATTTCGTCCAAAGTTTTTTTACTGAGTTTAGATGTTATGTGTGAATTCATACTAAACTGCTGTGTGACCTAAATGTGTCAGTAAGGCACACACACACACATGACAAAACGACACGTGACATTTAGAGGTACAAGGAACAAGGTATAAAGGTCTTTATGTAGCCTACACATTAAAGACTCAAAACATGAGAACTGAAAGCATGCGAAAGTGGTCGACTTCCCACGGACTTTGGTGTGTAGGCTCCTTTTTAACGGAAAAGAAACTTCTAAATTTTGGTCACACCTTTGCTAATGTCGGAGAAGAAAAGAAAATAAACGTCCTTAATATCATTACCTTCCTGCCTTTGTCTCATTCTACTTGGGATCGGCGCAACAAGTTTTCTTTTTCTATTCTCCCCTGTCAGACGTCACGGCATCATTTCTTCCTTTCTCTTTCATATGATCATTCCTCACACAATCCATCTATCTTTTCTCTAGCCTTCCTATCCCTCTCCATCCATCAATTTGTCCATCGCTCTTTTAGTCACATGATTCCTTACCATAAACCTGCATTATTTCCCAGTGGCTTAGGATACTTCATTATGTGAAAAATTTGTGCTCAGGTCTTGTGGAAATTTGTATGCAGGCAGAACCGCGTGGTACAGCAAATGTAAACTGAAGAATATCATCCTTTTAGAACTAAGTTTTAGATATAAAACAGACCCCAACTTCGAATAGGTGTTCTGAAACAATATTTTGAGAACAATGAATAATTCTGAAGTTAACCAAACTCGATATGTTTCACGTTGTTAGTGTTATTCAGTTTGTTTTCATATTTATGAACAATATCCGTTGAGAACGTTATGTGGTTATAATGATAAAATAACTATACTGTTTTAGAAGATTTCTGTTTCAGGGGATGTTTTGGCATACAGCATATATCAGAAAGGTGTGCAGCATGTAGCAGGAAGCGCTCGTGAACTTCTTCAGGTTAGTCTGTGGATGGGTGATCACCCATTGCATACTGAGCTTTCCGTGCTTCGGAATGCAAGTTAAGCCGTTGGTCCCGGCTGACAATTGTAGATTTTGACAGTCGTTACAGGTAGTCAATGTCCCGAAAGTCTGTTAACCAGTCTTACCTACGGGTATCACCCAGTACCTTCTAACTGGGTTGTGGAGGTCAGATAGGCAGTCGCTCCATAAAAAATACTGGTATTCAACTGCATCCGGTTAGACTGGATACCGACCCCGTTGGTCCAGTGGTTTCAAGCACGACTGTTGAGCATAAGGTCCTACGTTCGATTCCCGGTTCGAGCAGTGATATTGGGTCTTTTTCATCAAGATTTTCTTAGTAACATCCACGGAGTCTGGATTTGTGCTCGATTGATGGCAATAGCCCCCTATTACATGGGACTAAAACATAACTAGCGAAATGTGGGTATATTATTAGGTACACCTCTGCTTAACCCTTCGGGGACTACAGGCGTGATGTTATGTTATGTAACATAGACAATTACTACTTACAAACCACTACCCAAGATTACCAATTACCAATAAACAATTGTTGTAACACACAAAGCATTTTCACCGTATTCTGGAACATTTAGATAACATTCCCTTTACAATATCAGACACAGCTGTAGAATTGTGTTAGACATTGAATCTAATTCAATTAGAAACGCTTAGATCGCGTTCAGGTTAGTTAATTTGTATTTCAACTTATTTTTGGGAGAGCCGGCGGTACTGAAATATTTACAGGACGACGCTCAAATGGCTACCTCGTATTCGGCACATCATTCTGAACCCCGGGTCTGAATCTTGGGTCGATCCTTAGGTTAAGCCGTGCTTGCCTAGGTTGGTTAAGGATGGGTGACCACCCATTACATACCGAGTTTCCTCGGTGCCCGGGAAAGAACGTTAAGCAGTTGGTCCCGGCTGTCATTTGTAGATCTTTGACAGTCGTTAGGTAGTCGGAGGCCCAAAAAGTCTGACAACCAGTCATACCAAGGGGTATCGTATTACCCAGTACTAACTGGGTTGTGGAGGTCAGATAGGCCGTCGCTCCATGTAAAATACAGGTGCATCCGGTTAGACTGGAAGCCCCAAGAAAGTTAGGAAAAGGCTAGGCAGATGATGAGATGATGATTCAGAACCCCGCATAGAAAAAAATCTAGGGGTTCAGAATAATGTTTGAGTACGTGGCAACCATTTGTGCGTCGGTGTTTTACCCAGTGTGATAAATTATGATATACCTGTGAAGTCTATTGAGTCCCTGTGTAATATCCGCTTAAACTAATATCAACTTTAGGTTGGTGTTAATTGTGTTGATTTCAGAATTAGTACTACTCGAGGAAAAGTTATAATGTATGTTTGAAGTTGTAACACCAACTGAACTAAGAGTGGGTGTTAACCTTTTTTTTTTTTTGTAAACTTCTATGTTATAATTTCTACTATGTTGTGTATGTGCTGAAGTGTTCTCAAAAAACTTATTTTAGTATATAAGACAGTTTCAATATACCAATAGAAATTCACAAAATACCTTCCAAGCTAATAACCTTGATTTCATAGAACATATCTGCAAGAAATATTTCCTCAAAGACGTCTATTTCGCGAGTCACGAGTCAATGAACCATGAAAGCGTCAGTCAAGGCAAGTCTTTACGTAAGGTGGATACTTGTAGGGGACATATTTCAGGGTTCCGTAGTCAATGGTATCAATCGTGAATATGCACAACGAGAGCATCAAAAATTGCAAATCTATTTAGTCCGTCAGATAGACTATTGGAAAATAATGGACACGTATTTTTTGTTTTTGTAAATCAATGAATATTGACAAAGATAAAACGCATCAAAACTCGGGAGTAGGGGCACGTGACCTCAGAACGCACTAAACATTATACTACGGCGTGACGTATTCAGAATTTTAAAAGCGTCGTATCTTCGTCAATTTTGGTCTACGTAAAAAAATAAAAAATACTGGCAAAATATTTTTTGATTATCTAACTGACGGACTAAGCCTATTATAATCACTGATTGGAACAGAAAAAAAAAATAACTAGTCGAGTACAGACACCAGCACATCAAGCTTTCCGAAACTGTTAATTTTTTCCAAACAACCTAATGCAGCGATAAAGTTGAATTTAAAGTTTTAAATTTAATAGTAAACGCGTTATGAAGACCTTAAGAACTATAATTTCAAAAGAACTTTTGGGAAATAGTTAGAACATTGACCACCAATAAAATTATTTCCATAACTACTAGTTCCCAGGTATGGTCCAGAACAAAAAAGTGATCGAAGTGACTCGAACGGGGAGAACAAGTACCTTTCGGCTTCGGTACCGCACCCTTAAGTACGGTATTTGCACCCTTAAGGTAAAAGATACTTACTGAACCATCGGTTTCATACACTTTCGGGGGCACGGTGGTATCATTCAAACTTCGGGTTACTGAATTATACTAAATAGAAACTCCCAATAACACATCCTTAGCAGCCGCGCTTACAACCACGAGATCAACGGGGTATTTCTTCCTGACATCTCTCGTGTCGTGGTTGGCCGTGTAATCGGAATAAGATATAATTATGAAGAGTGCCGAGAGAATGCATTTGTGTGTATACACACACTGCAGAGCACATTGTTGGCAGAACGGATGGCCGATGGGGCCGAAAAGTTCTGGAGTGGCGACCGCGAATCGGTAGACGTTGCGTTGGAAGGCCTCTCACTAGGTGGACCGATGACCCGGTGAAGGTTGCGGGAATCCGCTGGATGCGAGTCGCACGGGACCGGTCAATATGGCGACACTTGGGGAGGCTTATGTCCAGCAGTGGACGTCATTCAGCTGAAATAATGATAATGATGGCACACACTACCGAAAACAGAAGAACTATACTCACTGAACAGTTGGTACCCCAATCCACCTCGCACTTGGCCAGTTATTTCATAAGGGGTCCCCATTTATGAATAGTGCCGTACCATGGTTTATGCTCGATCGATCACCTTCTCACTCCCTAACTATTAGCATTCGCGACATTTTGAAGGTAAATGAACTGACCTGGTTTACGCGGCACCTTTTAGCTTTTAGGCAAGTCGTTTGTTATTGCTTATCATTGAGCTGCCATAGATTAGTTTTGTAGGTCAAGTTATTTATTTATTTAACACTTCAAGCACAAAGTACAGAGGCGGACTTAATGCCATAGGCATTTTCTACCAGTTACTGGTCAAGTTACTGGTTATTTTCGCACAAATATTACTTATTCGAAGTCCTGGGTTCGATTCCCGGGTTGGGCCAAAGTGTCATTGGGTTTTTATATCAGGAATTTCTCAGTAGTAGCTATGGAGCCTATGGAGTTGTACATGGGCATAGCGAACGAAATTATAGCTGATGGTGTTGTAAAGTTTATGCCTTACCCTCATAGGAAAAACCGTTTGTATATTGACTAAGTGTGTGTATTATATTATTCACTATAATGCCCCTGGTGAACATTTACCAGATATCATCATCTACCTAGCCTTTTCCCAACTATGTTGGGGTCGGCTTCCAGTCTAACCGAATACAGCTGAACATCATTATTTTACATGGAGCGACTGCATATCTGACTTCCACAACCCATTAAGTATAGGGTAATACGTTATCCATTGGTAAGACTGGTTGTCTGACTTTCGGGCCAATGACTAGCATGGCAGTAACGACTGTCAAAGATCTACAAATGACAGCCAAGACCAACGGTTTAACGTGCTTTCTGAAGCACGGAAGAAACTCGGAAAGTAACGGGTGGTCACCCATCCACGGACCAACCTAGGCAAGAGCGGTCTAACCTAAAGATTTACTCTAGTGGCTGTTATTATTTAGCCACAAGCTCCTCTGTTTCTCTAAAAATCAGTTTTTTTATAAAACAATAATATTGGCGATGTTTGTTCTTCGCTGAAAGGGCTTCATGCCGTAAGAGGTCATTTATAAATAGGCCCATATAAAACAGAGCACAGGTTGCGTAAAAAAAAGGCCTGAAGTCAGGCATACCTAAATAATTAATAAAGCATTCAGGCGGAAACACTGAATCGGTTTTATTTTTAACTGACACGGTTTAGAATGCCATTTAAAAATGAGAGACTTTTAAAATGTTTATTTTTCAGATCACTGGTTTTCAGTTAAAAACAAAAAGGCAAAACTATGAGGTCAAATGGTTTTGTTTATCTACAAATAAATTAATACTTGAAGCGAAACTTTATACCCCTTTTTATGAAAATCGATAAATATTAATACGTGAAACAAAAACTTTGTACCCCTTTTTACGAAAATTGTGCGGACGGAGGAGTATGACACGCACACTTATAGTTTATTTAAAGGAGGAGTGCAGAGTGCAAATTTTTTTTTTGATTATGCATAAAAAAAAATCGAAAAAAGAAATCTGTGATTTTAAATTAATTATGGTCGAATTTTGACCACTAATTATTTATAATTCAACAAACTTTTGGTATTATAATAGACACTTATTCGTAAAATGGACGAGAAACTCAATTAACGAAATGACCCCTCTATGTGCAGCCCATAACCTTGGTGATCGATCGATACGGTCTATTTTTTTTTAATAAGTTAATAGCTTGAACGTCTTTAGTTGCCGTTTTGACATACACTGAATGACACACAAATGAAAGGACGCAGTTTGATTTTAATCCTAAAAGTTTCTAGAAGACATTGAGTTCTCGAGTAAATAGGTTAGATACTTGTAAAACGCCAATCGGTCTTTTAATTTTTTTTTTATATTTCTGCTGTTCTCTGCTGATCTGCTTTTTTTCCAACTATGTCAGGGTCGGCTTACAGTCTTACCGGATTCAGCTGATACCAATTGTTTAGATAAAGCGGCTTCCTATCTGACCCCCACAACCCAGTTAGAACTGATCAACAATCATATAGATTCCAGTTCTTAGTATTATATAATTGCATAGCACATGTGTGAGTACTTTGTACTGTTCAGCCACCATTTACATTTATTTATCTTTCATTGACTTGAATATGCCTTGGTGGCTGAGAGAATGTCATGCTCACTTAAATGTCTCGCTGATGGTGGCGGGTGTGTCGGGTCATTTAGTTCCCTTCAATATGGTTGAGTTGAATGGCGCCGGTACATGCGTCATGTTTGTGAACGGGCGCTGTCAGTTGGGCCTGGTCATCTCTTAGCTGCCAAGGTTCATTTTAATTACTTATTCGTAAATTGTTGATCTAATCTTTTACTCTGGACGCTCTTAGTGTGCACGTCTTTCTACATCGTTCTCACATATATGTATAATCTCAAAATTAATGATGTAACCAAGATTTTGTAACAATATTTTGATTTTAAAACAGTGTCCATGGAGTTTCTTGCCTGTTCTTCTCCATAGAGATCTACGCTAGGGAATGGGCAACTACAGTACTTTCTCAAGTTATTATGCCTTGTGACTAGGACTGTAGCTTTGATTTTCTTTTTTGTATTTTTGACATTCAAAAGTAATGGTCTAATTGAAATAAATGCTTTGAGTTTGAGTTTGAGTTTATTAGAACGAAACTGATATTAATTTCATTACATAACAGTAGACTTTTTCTCATTAAAACGTAGGTCTCATACACTAGACCGTAAATAACCAACAAAATTATCAGATTACATTTCTTCTAGCCAGTTAATTTTTCAATAAACTCATTTATATCAGATTAGCCAACCAATGAAAGCGAGAAAAACCCTTCTCGAAAGCAAAACGGATTTTCTAGCAAAAGCTAATGAAATCTAAAACCGATTGGGGTTCAATTGAGTACCTTCAAGATTAGTTTTCTTAGAAACTTATATAGAAAATGTGAAGTGAAAGCCAACGTAGTTATTGGCCAATTAGAGCATTTATTTTGTTAGGTAATTTGATATTGGATATCTCTAGGGCTTTGGTATTAATAAAACTATTCGTATTGGTATTTATGTTTTAGTTTTAGCTGCGTTTAAATCCATAAGACCTTCATATTTTGTTACACTACGGCTACTGCATTAATACAAGACATTTTTGTCTGTCTAGAAGTCCTCTAGCAAAGGTCAAAATAATCCGGCTGGCAGTGCAGGACCATTCAGGACCAGTCCCTAAAGTCTGTCTTAAGACACATAATACGTCATATCCACTTAGTTTCCAAACATCTTCACATAGAAGTATATTCAGTCATAGTCTATAGTCGCATAGTCTACTGAATTCGTTTCGTTTCATACAAGCAATAACACTTTAAACTGCTAGCTACAGATACAAATAGTAAGAACTAGTGCACATTTCTACCATAAACTTTTGTGCCCCATTCACGACCTCGTACGATGTGACTGGAATCAAGCAAATTACCAGTCCTGCATTTCTTGTTGCACTGCGGTGACTCGGACTCAAGTATGATGATTCACCTCTTTCACTGCCAGACACTTCGTGTGGTGGACCGCCAGACACCTTCAATAATTATTTATGCAACTGTTGTATAATGAGGGGTATTAAAACACGAATGTGGGTTTATCACACGAGGCGAAGCCGAGTGTGATAATAGTATCACATGAGTGTTTTAATACCTAATTATATACAGTTGCATACAAGACTTTATCTACATCCATGATATGAATCCTCCATAAAAGGTTCTGAAACCATAGGTTGTTGTAGTGTTGTAAGAAGTCTATGTAAATTCATGGAAAGTTGAATTGCTGAGTATTTAATACAAACAAACCATGTATAGGTAATAATATAATTATTTACATTTTGGATTGTACAATTATTAAAATACACAAAGCTTATATCACTCATTTTTGTAAACAACAAAGTAATGCAATACTAATATCGAACAAAAATGGCGGGATTCGACTTGAATTCGAATTAACCTCTAAGTTTTTTTTTTTAATTACGGCGCTGTGGTAGTGAATCGCACGTGTTAGACAATGTTCTTTTTTTAAAACGAGTTGCATAATGAAATTTAGTACAACATTATAACACCCGTTTGGGTGTTATAATGATTATTATGACACTGGCTGTTTTAATGTTGGCCATAAGCTAACTGTTTCAGATACTTTTATAGAGGATTTATAGCATGGTGGTTATGTACAGTTGCATACAAGACTTTATCTACATCCATGATATGAATCCTCCTTAAAAGGTTCTGAAACCATAGTGTGTTGTAGTGTTGTAAGAAGTCTATGTAAATTAATTGAAAGTTTATTTGCTGAGTATTTAAGAGCGGCCAACCCGCCATACTTTTCGCGAGAATTTTGACAAACGCTCGTGCGTGATTATGAAGTTGTTACACATATATCTTTAATTTTCTTGAACTGATCTATCTGACGGTATCTTATGCACTATATCTAAGCTTCTATCGAAGCAAAAAATAAAAATTTGTAGGAACAAATGCAGTAAAAGCCTACAAAAATTGCTGTTTTTCTCAAATTTTACCTCAACTTTGGCCGTTCATAATGTACTCATAAATTGTAAAACTATAGAAAATAGCCTGATAGAAGCCTTGCAAATATAGTAGAAATTTTAAATAACAACTATTTATTTCACAAACTTGTAAGACTTATTCAATAACGCGTATTTCCTGGAACAAGTTTTATAAATTTTCGAACACTATTTTTCGTTCAATGTCCTCGCATGTATGAGGTTTGCGGGTGACGAGTAGTGCGGGTTCGGGGCTAGGTAAGACAGGGCAGTTGAAAAAATATTGCCGCGATGGCTCTGGATGAAACAACAAGCTTTTCGACCATGCTCGCGTTGACGATAGACGCGCCGGGAAGGGCCCTCTTAATACAAACAAACTATGTATTGGTAATAATATAATTATTAAAAAATTTGGATTGTACAATTACTAAAATGCACAAAGCTTGTATCACTCATTTTTGTAAACAACAAAGTACCTAATATCGAACAAAAATGGCGAGATACGACGTGAATTCGAATTAACCTATAAGTTTTTTTTTAATTACGGCGCTGTGGTAGTAAATCGCACGTGCAAGACAATGTTCTTTTTTTGAAATGAGTTGCATAATGAAATTTAGTACAACATTATAACACCCGTTTGGATGATATTATGGTTACTATGACACTGGCTGTTTTAATGTTGGCAATAAGCTAACTGTTTCAGATACTTCTATCGAGGATTTATAGCATGGGTGTAGATAAAGTATAATAAAATGTAATTGAAATTAAGTTATTTTGAAATGACGTAGGTTCACTCACTAGCCTTTCTTCTTCTTCGTGTCGATGATCCCTGTGGTTATTTATAAAAAGGACCTTGGGCACAAATGTATGGACTCTGGTCCTGGACCCAGTAGATATAAATAGTATATCGTTAGAAAGGTATAATCTCATAGAGCACGAATAAGTTTGGCGCTTGTCCTGATATATTGTCCGATCGGAGTACGCGTACCTTGAACATTAAAATATTTTGTGAATATATCTCTAAGTATTTTTTATATATTTTTCAAACGGCTGAACCGATTTTAATGATTTAGATCTTAAATGAAAGGTGTTGGGATTTACCGAGATGTGTTAGGATATTTTTTTTGCTGGAATTTGGAAAATAAGTACCTACATGATTATGACAGCCGGGACCAATTGCTTAACGTGCTTTCCGAGGCACAGAGGAAACTCGGTATGTAAGGGTGGTCACCCATCCACAGACCAACCTAAGCAAGCACGGCGTAACCTTAAGATAGACCCGAGCGGCTGTTATTATTTAGCCACGAGCTCCTCTCCCGATGTGGAATGAGTTCACATATTCATTCCAGCTTAGTAATCACTACACAATACGTATTTTATTGATTTTTGGAGTACTATCCGAGATACCGAAAACACATATTTTATAAGCTGATATCTCGAATCGGATAGCAAATCCAAATGTTACCCAATAATAACTTTTTTTTCCTCTTGAAAATACCCATCCATCGATGTACGATTCAAGTCCATTAGTCATAAGGACCAAAACACCCGAACCCCTTTGTTTCGACCAGAGCTCGGCCAGGTTGACGGTGTTGGTGGTGGCTTCGGACAGGTCCCTTAAAGTTCAGGTGGAGTTGCACAAAGAGCAGGTCAAGAGGTAGGCCATGGTTAAGGATGAGGGTCCGCAGTCGCACTCAGCTTAACGGACATACGGGACGGAATACCCCCACCGGACCAAGCTGTACCTGCAGCGGCCCACCTGGCTTCGAAGTCATTTTAGAGTCTTCCAGGTGGACCATGGCAGTTAGTGATCCGCTGGGAGCTTTTCTGCTGGCTCAGAAAAAAAAAAAACATGTTTTATAGTATAACGTGACTTAGCAGGTATTTAGTACACTTTTGTTACCTGATATCTGCCAAAGCCACCACGACCGTCTTTTCATAATATCAAAATATTCTAATCTATAGTAAGGTACTTCTACAGAATAAGTTTCAGCTTTTATAAAATGACGTAGTTTTGGTAGACGTAGGTCATGGGATATCCCTCTCTATGTTCGCTCCGCAGTCGATGTCGCAAATGTCAACATCGGTTGATCGTGTAGCTCGTGGCCAAACACTTAACCCACGAAGCACTCCACGAGCAATTCACTACATTTTTATTCCATTAGGGTTTGCAACTTAAAAGCGAAAAGCCTAACATACTTGTTTTTAAAATTGCATTACAGACGACTGTTAACGTGTCAGTCAGATTCGAGTTTTATGTTTCATGTGTGTTACTTGCTTCGGTGAAGGAATACATCGTGAGTGGGCATGTAAAGCCAAGTTAGATGCCCATGGGCGGCATAAAACTCTAACACCAGGTTATACAGTGACCACCCGAAAAATTAAATCAAAAAGCTTCTATTTAACGAATTAAAGAAGTTATTTCTATGCATTATTATTTTATTGTCATGTTGTTTCATTCGTTAGTCTGGTGATCGTTATTTAATTGAAGTTCTTGAACACAAGGATGTTTTTCAAAGAAGAACTGACAAATTATAATAATAGATATAAACATGCAAAAATAAAAGTGGCAATTATTTTCAAAATGTTTCGAATTTCTACAACGCTAAAAGTCAAGAATCATTGTGACTCAATCACTCTATCACGCAAAAACTACAAAAAAATGCGTGGGATATAGAAGCAAATTTAAGCCCATCCTTCCGTCGTTACGGGTCAGGTAGTCAGTGGCCCAGTCAGGTAGTCTGACAACCAGACTTACCTAGAGGTATCGCCAGTACTAACTGGGTTGTGGAGGTCAGATAGGCAATCGCTCCATGTAAAATACAGGTATTCAGCTGCATTCGGTTAGACTAGAAGCCGACCCCAACATAGTTGGGAAAAGGCTAGGAAGATGTCATCGTCTTCCACATCATTCATCATCGCCTCTACATCATTGTAGAGGCGATGTTGGAATAGTGCGTTAGCGACAGTAACATTTTTTAAGCTTGATTATTTTACTGACTGAAAAGAAATTCCTTTTTGGACCCATGTTATGAGGTCTTGTCATACGCAAGTCGGGCAATATAATGTTGAGTTTTTCCATCAAGAATTTCTCAGTACCAACAGTCTGGATTTGTGCCTGATTGATGGCATTACACTCGCCTCCGAATGCTGGATGCCCAACTAGCTCTGAGTCTTCTAGTAAATAATAAGAAAGCAATCACGAGAGGAATTCATCTAAAGGACAAAGTTGAACACTCCTACGGCTTATGTTACCTTGGTACTACTTAGCGTGTTTTAACAAATAACTTGGGTTGACTGCAAACAGGAACTAATTACATAATTAACAAACACCCACACACAAGATCAAATGGGTACATTACCAGCAAAACCACACATTTCCTTTCTTACCACAAAACTGAGCGAGTAATGACTCCGCTCAGCTCGAAACAATACAGTCCTTTCAATTATTTGGTCTCTAATATAAACCTTATTCAACGAGGTTAGAAGTCATTGTAAAATCAGAGGAAATAAAAAGGACAGTCACTACCTTCGAGAAATAATACGGAAGTGTCAAACTCATAAAATGTTCTAAAGCGAGAAAGAGATAGAGCTATACAAGACGTATAGCGCCGTCCCTTTTTCGCACTCCAGAATAATGACCGGTGAACGAAGAACGACCGGACTTACGTACACTCTTACTGAATGAATGACTCCAATTTGAGCTTCGAACTCCTTGTCCATTGTGCAAGTTTGAATTGTGTTCAGGTGTGAATTGTTTTAAAGGAATTTGAAGGTTGTGACCCAATTAAGAAGGTCTGTATCGGGGTGGGGTTCATAAACGTCCAGGGTAGGATGGTGTTTGGCCGTAACCTTTTGGTACAATATGAACATAAGTACTCAAATTTTGATGATGCATAAAACTTCAATGATACGAGTATCTAAAAGTTGTAATAAAAAGAAGTTACATTTCCACCGTCCATATCTCATACTCGTATTCGCTTTGCAAAACCCACGCAAGTACAGTGGGTGGATTATTTTATCCGAAGACCACTTATACAGAAATACAATCTGCGATAAAAAAAAACAACAGTATGCAAAGGCCAAGTTTCTATTTTTACCGCGAAAATCTACTAAAGTGGAAAGAACTGTAGAGCATATGGTGTGTGCTCTTGGATCCATACGTAGGTTGTATGCGAGGCTCTTATTTCAAAGTGTTGGCTATTCTCGAGGATTTGGGAAAGGGCCAAGATAAATCCACGGCCCTGTCAACTGGTTTTTAATCTATGGCAAATAGAAAAAAACGGTCTGTGGAAGGCTGACCACCCATTATATACCAAGTTTCCTCCGAACCTCGGAAAGCACATTAAGCCGTTGATCCCGGCTGTCATTTATAGATCTTTGACAGTTGTTACAGGTCATATGGATGGATGGATTCCACTTACACTCCAGAACTTTTCGACCCCATCGGCCATCCGTTCTGCGAGCAATGTGCCCTGCCCACACCTGCCCACAGAATATCCAGATTCCCAAATATATATTTTGAATGTACACTGATTTAAACAAGTTATGAGAAAAATAAGTTTTTAGAAATTTTAAATTCCTCATATCTCGTCTTTATATAGCGATATAAAGACGATATGAGGAATTTAAAATTGAAATACAGAATATTTAGGTTCCCAAATATATATTGTGAAAGGACAGCGGTACTTTAAAAATATATATTTGGGAACCTAAATATTCTGTAATTCAATCGAATTAAATACACACTACCCTAAGAATATGTTTGATTTACAAATTATTTTGGTATTATGTTTGTATAAACTACGCATCGGTCGCCAGCCTCTTCAGGAACAAGTCTATCAGTAAGGTAAAAGTCCTTCATGATAGACTTCATTATGTAGTCGATACACTCGTCATAGTATAAGACAGTCCGCTCAGTGACCGCACGTTAATCAGTGAGGGGTGCGAACGAGGAAGTAGGTCGCTGGTAGGGGTGGCGCACTAAGAAAGTATTTCATTTCTCATAATTTATCTAAGCTATTTTATTTTTCATAATTTATCTAAGCTATTTCATTTCTCATAATTTATCTAAGCTATTTCATTTCTCATAATTTATTTAAGCTATTTTTTTAGTTTGTAAATAATGTTCAGCACGTCAAGCTACTACAATCTAAACTTTAATAGATTTTCAACTTTATCTCTAAAGCATTAGGTTCAAGGTTGCAAACAAATCCAGACTCCGTGGCTGCTACTGAAAAAATCCTGATGAAAAACCCCAATAACACTGCCTGACGCGGAATCGTACCCAGGGCCTCATCCTCAGCTGTCGTGCTTGCGACCACTAAACTAGGGAGTACGACGACCTTAGTAACTCCATTGCAATAGGGTATATGCATGTTTTTTTTATGACACTAAACAAAGCGTATTAACATCAGAAATAGCAAAGTGAAATTATTTTTTAATATCTATAAAAAAATACTAAGTTATAAGCATTTAAAACTGCTGATTAGACAGAGAGATCCGATACAGCGAATGACGTCATTCGCTGCATCGACGTACAAAATCCATACTGAATTCCGTTTATCTAGAAAGAGTTAGAAACAAAAGTTTAAATGGTTATAACTTTTGTGTTGTTTCGCCGATTTATGTCATGTTTTCGCTTTTTGTCATTATTTTTATAGTACGGTCGAACAAGTTATTTGGTTTATATTTTACAAAGTAATTTGTGGGTTAAACAGTAAACCAAATAGCTTGTTCGACCGTACTTTAACATTCTGTGTCGAAATAAAAAAATAAAAAAATTATGCATATTCCCTATTCGGCTAATCTGATTCTGCGTCGGATCCCCTCATTCCGGGTAAGATAGCCGACCAGTGTCAACCCTGCAACGGTTACGCCACACGGTAATCAGTTACAAATCTCTTTTAATCTGATTAGACACCGTCTGTTCTTTGTGGGTGACTACTTGCATTGTCTTTGGTTTGCCTGCTCATGGCGTGATGTTGTATCGTAATTCTACGGGAGTGGACTTGTTTTGTGACTAGCACTTCGCCGCGATTTCGTCCGTAAAAATTGTGATAGCTCGGCTAATATCCATGAAATAAAAAAAAAATATAGTTTATCGGACCCACAAATAATGTACTAGCCTTTTGCTTTTTTAGAATTGAATTATTCGTTCCGGAAATTACCCCCTACATTCAAACAAATTTTACCTGTTTATATTATAAGTGTAGAAATTGTACCACAGGATCATACTGCCGGGGTGAAAAGTATCCAGTATGTCATCCAGTATCAGGTGCTACTTGCATGCCAGTTTTCATTATAATCTGCTCAACTGTTCACGCGATAACAGGCAACAGACAGGCCCACAGAGTTACTGTTACAATAAGTACTCCGTTTTAATTTATTTTCCCTCTGACTTCAACCAAAACTAACACAAGCATGGTTTACACGTTTTAGAATAAGGAAAAACCGGCCAAGAGCTAGTCGGACTTGCACATGAAAGGTTCCGTACGACCGTAGTAGGGGAGCCCCCTTTTTTTTTAATTTATGATTACCCGACTACGGCGACGCAAAAAGGAGGGTTATTTTTTGATTATTATTTGTAGTTATAGCGGCAACAGATATTACACATTCTGTGAAAATTTCAACTGTCTACCTAATACGGATCATAAGATACAGTCTGCTGACAGACGGACGGACGGACCTATAATTATGGAAATTTTAAACGCAAACTTTTGCTACTGCACTTCCTCGCTTACCCCTTCTTTTATCAAATGAAGTAACTTCGTGATCCTAAGTATTCATTACAAAGAAGTAGGTTTACTAAAACCGTGGTTTAATCCATGAAATTACCGTCGTTAGTAAGAATGTTTTCCTAAACCGGAAGTTAGTCCTGATAGGTTCAAACACGCAACCCCACGATTGCCGACTGTGGTGTAGATCAAGATCCTTTGAGATTCGAGACTTAAGTTATTTCAGCAAAGGGTAAAATGAAGGGTAAAATGTTAAGGTGAAATGCAGTTGTATTAGTGCATTAGATACAACAATAATAGGACCTCTTTTTGGCGCGTCTTCAAAATGAGAACTGACACCGCATCACCAGAGATTATTCATAGTGCAATCGTCCCAATACCTAAATTAACGTAGGCCCAGTTGCCTATTATCAAATTAGAAAAGGTAGAATCGGTCCCTGGTCCCAGTTTCGAAGTGGGACGAGTTTCCCCCCTAACTCATTTCAACACGCTTTTATTTTATTAACTTTACTTCCTATGGAAAAAAATCTTAGAAGTTTAATTTGACCCACTTCCCGGTTTCCGATTTTGCTGGAAATTTTGCATACACGTTTAGTTTTGATGACAATGCATGGTAAGCTAACTGACGTCATTCTAAATTCAATATGGTGGACTCCCAAAGATGGCGGACTAGTTATTTATATGCATTCCTATGATATGGGTATCAAATGAAAGAATTTGCTGAGAAGAATACGAGAAACCACGCATTTCAGTTCTTTTTAACTATAATTATTATTTACACAGTACAATTTCAGAACTGTTAACCAACAGCCTCTTCGTCAATTGAGGCTATTGACCGTTGATATTTATACTTACTTAAGAAGCTCTATGGAGTTTTGGTCGCAACGCCAAATATACGCACGGCGCAAACAAGTCCCGGATTAACTTCACGCCGCCGTGCCCGGTATAGCCGATGGCTAGACCCGGTGCACGGTCAAAATAAACATAAATTGGAGTTGGCAGATTGATTTACGGTCAATTATCTCAGATGTATACGTTTATTTGGATGTGCCACCGGAGTAGAGTTAGGTCGCTTAACAGGTCAGGTACTTATTTATTTATGATCACGCAAAACACATAAATACAGGAAATAACATAAAGACAAAAGAGCACAAAGGTGCCGCTTATTTCATTTAGATGTCTCTTCCAGTGGACCTGTGACAGGATAGATAGATAAGAAACGTAGACACAGTGCGGGAAGAGAAGAAAATAAGCCTTACTTATCATAAGTACCAGAAACCAGATTTTGTTTTTCTCGCACTGTTGTAATTACTACTCAATAACAGCCAAAGTATAATAGAACATTCTTTATAGAGAGGTTACAGTCACGTGGCGGTGCTCGTTCACTTCTTGTACCACCAACAGGTACATTTGATGGCGCGCTTCGAGTGTCGCCGATGGCTCATTAATCAGAGATTCAGAGCTCGTCTCGTTCAGTACAAATAACATTTAGTGAAGAAGACATTTCACATAAGGTGACACAGTGGGCGGTCTAACAGAATCAAATAGAATCGTATTCAATAAAAAACTCGGCAAAAGAACATCTTTTTCTCTTCTAATCTTATTAACAAATGCACGGCATGGGTCCTTTGTCCTTTCAACGGGTTCCTTCTATCTGGCAGAATCTTGATGCACGGAAATTTATTTGGCATAACACACTCGGCATAATTTTCTTTAAACGAATATTTTTAAGGCATAAAAATAATTTAATATAGTTATTGTTTGGCTGAATGTTTCCGAAACACCTCTGCGACGAAAAGCTTGCGTGGGACCGCCGGAGCTCCGCAGCGCCGGAGCCGTGACAGAAACCATGCCTACTGCATGTTGCATGCTTGCTTGCATGCTGCATGCTTGCTTGCATGCATTCTGACTTACAAAATTATGAGGTTTGAATGTATGATAAATGAGTGTCTGCCAAACGATTTTCTGCGAAATGAAGTTTATGCTATCCGCAGTTATCCAAAAAAAATTATGACATAAAAAGTTCTGCTACAAAGGGTAGACCCCCTTTCAACCACTAATTTAGAACAAAATAAGTTTAAGATCGTCTTAAGTAAGTACAAAAAACCTATCTACCTACGCCGATCACTGATAATAATCTACTTACTTAAGAATCAGAATCAAACTAAACTATATGAAAAAAAATCGCCTCTCTTTCTGGCTAGACACTGAAATAAGCTAAAGCTGGTGGCCCGGGCCGAATCTCATTGTCAATTTGGTTTTCTTTTTTTTTGGTCACAACTCTGGACAAAACTAGTGTATAACATTGTCAGATTTTATTTTCCAGGTGGTTCATTTAATCTAAATCAGTTTGAGGTGTTTCAACTTCTCTATTATAACTCTGTCTTGAATAAAAGCTGTCGCCTAATTCGGGCCGATTCGTCTACATCAGTTTCGAACTTTTGGAATATTATTAACCATCACATAGTACAAAACCTGGGATATTGTATTGAAATGTTAATATTAATTGTTAATATTGTGTTGGCAAGCACAAGTGCTAAGTGTGAGGTTCTAGGTTCGATACCCATGCCTCAAAAAAAGCACGATAAGTTTTGCCCCAATTCCCAGCCGTGTTGGACTTCCGTCAAATAGTGTAAAAGAAATAAATAGTACACCCGTAGTTTTCGTTTACAGTTGAACGCTATCCTGGGTGATTTTTTTAAGTGGGGCATTGATAGCGAAATCCGCTAAACTATAAGAAATAGCGAAAAATACTCAACTACATTGCATACGTATTTCAGTGATAGTGGTTAAGATTGGCCAATTTCACCAAAATTCGGTCGCTAGGATGATAATGTCTTTAAAATCTTACCTGCTATTAGTAGAATTGACCGAGGTATTGGATCGACTTCGACGATTGCAGATGGAGTCGCCACAGTTGACCACACCGCCCTTGGTGGTGATGCTGAAGGTGCGCAGACGGTACAGGTCGTCTGACACCCGAGGGTTGTACGGCTTCTCAGGTAGCGAGCACACGCGGGGACGGGAGTGTTCTACCACTGTGGAAGAAGGAGGAATATTTGAGTAAAACTACATGGTGGATCTAAGAAATCAGAAAGAACTAGGATTTTAATAGCTCATCGATTTAACCTACGCGTAAGTATGTTCCGTAATTGACAACTGTCAATTTTTTTTTTTTAATTTGACTAAATTAATACTTTGAAGATTTTTTTGTATGAGGAAGCGCAGATGACAGACTTCTTTGTGTGTACAGGTCTGCGACAGACAAAAACTCTGCGAAAAATTTTCCGTGATTGATGTGTTTGACTACTTTTTTATCCACTATAAGGATCTACTGATGAAAAGGATCCTACTGATCGCCTTAGAGTGGACAAAAAAGTAGTCAAACGCATCAATCACGCAAAATTTGTCGCAGAGTTTTTGTCTGTCGCACACAAAAAGTCTGTCATCTGCCTAGCCTATTCTCAACTATGTTGGGGTCGGCTTCCAGCCTAAACAGTTGCAGCTGAATACCATTTTTTTAGATCGAGCGTCTGTCTATCTAGCCTCCACAACTCAGTTAGTACTGACAATACCTCTTGGTAAGACTGGTTGCCAGACTTTCGGGCCACTACCTGTAAAGACTGTCAAAGACCTACAATTGACAGCCGGAACCAACGGCATTACGTGCTTTCCGAGGCATGGAGAAATCTCGGTATTTATGTACAGTCGAACAAACTATTTGGTTTACATTTTACAATGTAATTTGTTGGTTAAACTGTAAACCAAATAGCTAGTTTGACCGTACCCTAACACAACACATCAAATCTACTTAGAGGAGCCTTTTACAAGACACGTTCCTAACTTCAAGGTACACACTTTCATAATTGAATATATAATATTATTATAATTTAACTCCCACATGAAATTGCAAAGTTTTGTTGACAAAACGTATCACCATCTTCCGAAAATATACGCGTCTGTTGAAGTTAGTTATAATTAAATTAACTAACTTTAATGTGGTTCAAGTATCATAACGTAAAGGGTACTTCAAAATAATATAAGCTACGAAAACTGTTCTTGAAATTAATGTTAAGTTTTTGAGAACATTGTTACCCGATTTCATGAATCTTAAAACAAGAAGTTATGACTTTTCATTTTTTCATTTCAGTTGTCGAAGTAACCAACTGGTTAGGCAGAGGCACCACATTCATAAGGTATTGAGTTTTGTCTATAAGTCTTCTCAAACTCAAACTCAAAGCATTTATTTTAATTAGACCATTACGGCACTTTTGAATGCCAAAAATACAAAAAAAACTACAGTCCCAGTCACAAGACACAATAACTTGAGAAAGTACTGTAGTTGCCTATTCCCTAGCGTAGATAGATCTCTATGGAGAAGAACGGGCAAGAAACTCCATGGACACTCTTTTAAATCAAAATATTGTTACAAAATCTTGGTTACATAATTCATGTTGAGATTATAGATATATGCGAGAACGATGTACAAAGACGTGCACATTAAGAGCGTCCAGAGTAAAAGATTACATCAACAATTTAAAAATAAAGTAATTAAAATAAGACAAAACGATGACGACGACGATGTTTAAATGTGGACGAAGCGAAACGAGTGCGTAACCGTAGTAGCGGGTGACGTTCTTTAGTTTCTGCGAGGTTCTATTTCTGAGAGCAGCCTCATTTGAAAAAACTCATGTTGTGAGATTAAGTATGGATGTATAAACAGGGGGCGATCCTCTGGTCATCATCATCTGATGATTGCCCCCTGTTTGTACCCAGTAGTGAGAGATTCCGGGCTGATATTATGATTCATATCAGCCCGGAATCTCTCACTACTGGGTACAGGCCCCCCCTTTCATCTGATACCCTTCCCGGTTCTGCGCGTCCCTTATCCATGTGTTCCTACGATTTTGACAACGGCCCTATCCTCTGGCCATCAATGGGCATAATTTTTTTTTTTCCAATGTAACCTTTTAAGATTTAAAAAACTTTTTATGGTCAATACAGTAGGCAAGATACCCCATGGCTAGACCAAGACCGTTTATTGAATCCCTTTTCGAATAAATACAAAAGACGAGATAAAAGAGAAGCAAGACACTCGTAAACAAATTAACTTTCACAAAGAGGCGTCGAATGCTCATACAAAAGAATATTATACCTATTCTATTATTTTGGTATGAAAAGAGAGAAAACCTTTATGAAATTACTTCATAAGCTTCATTGACAAAGGTTTAGAAAATGAATTATTATAGAGATTCGGAACAGCCAGTAATATAAAATCGATGTTGTTGCTATGCTAGATGTAGAAATGGAGAAATTAAAAAAAAAAAATATTCATATGAGTATTTCTTGTTACTACTTTCATAGAAAATGGTACTAATTATATCATATATCATATATATCATAGAAATACCCGGGGCGTTCTGTTCTCCTAGTACTTAATGTTTAAATTCTTAATTGTACTCTCTCGTAACAAACCATACGGCCGCATCCACGAGCGAGAGAATCGCGGCGTGGAGACGGCCCCTTATTATATACAGTAATTGAGTACCTACAGAAACTCACGTATGAGGAGACAGAGAATCTGCTTCAGATACCTAGCTAAACAGCTCAAGACTCAACTACTTGTGGCATCATTTAAACTAAATTAAATAATCTTATACAAAAATTAAAAGTCATGCTCCGCAATCTTACACACCCTCTCACACTCAGTCACGCACACCTCCATCACACACAAAAGAAAGGACTGGACACACCTATAATGTTACCTCCTAAACTAAGTATATTTTCTTTTTTTTTTCTCCTAAATTTTATTGTGATACGTACATTTATTTATACATGGGATCATTCCAATAGAATAATCAAAATAATTAAATTGTAACCCAGGGGGATCGGCGCGCGGCGTCGAGGGCTGAAATACAGACTCTGCCTAGTTCGGCCCCAAATGCTAATACTTTTGTGTACTTTAAGTTTAGATTAAGCACTGTATTTGTAAAAAAATTACATCTATTTGTGAAATAAATATTACTTACTTACTATTAGTGTGCCATAGAGAGACAAAAAATTGCAACATCAACAAGAAGTTTCTTTGTAACTTTGGGAGCTGACTGTAGAGAACAAAAAACAGTTGTTTTTGTTTGACGAAACGGGATTCAATGGTGTCGATTCTGTTGTGCACAAACTAAACTTACAACAACAAACTAGTTTATGCCTTGCGCTTCACCGTGTTTTTAGTCGATATGTTTATACGTGCACCCTTCATTTGTATGGAAATATTAGTTCCAACTAAATTTGACAGCTCGTAATTACGTCCCTCTCTTTCTCGTTTTAATAATAATATTAATAATAGCGTTTATTTCAGGCTACGCCCATAGTGTTAGTGACAATGGTCTTAAATACTAGTGTTAGAAGACAAATACACACACAAACAAGTACCGCCACGAAGACGAGCGAGCAGGGAAGCGCACAATCGGGCATGACTGCATTTTATATTACACTAGCGGCCCGCCCCGGCTTCGCAAGGGTGCAATGTAGCATAAATACATATAAACCTCCCTCTTGAGTCACTCTATCTATTGCTGAAAACTGCATTAAAATCCGTTGCGTAGTTTAAAAGATCTAATCTTACAGACAGCGGGAACGACTTTGTTTTAAACAATTTGAAGAAAATTGATGATTAATATGTTAAGATTATGACTTGTTAATTTATTAAACGTTTGATATTTAAAAGTGTTTTTATCGTTGAGAATGAGAATTTGAATCGTTGAGAAACGGCTAAAAAAAAATCCCGTCTTGGGACCACTGTGCACTGGATCGCTTGGTAGTAGGTACTACGGGTTTTTTTTTTACCCGTGGTACCTGGTGGATAAATTCGGTTCACCTCTAAACCACTGTGAATATTGAATAGACTTTTCTAAGAAACCTTAATTGATTTTTCGTAAAGTCGCAGCGTAGCATTTTACGCACGATTTAACAGAAAAAGTACCAGGGACACATAGCGCCTGTGTAAGTGTCCTCTTCAAAGACAAGGTTGTTTTTCACTTAGCATCTAAAGAAGCAATCAGTAATTTGCGTTTGACCACGTAGCTGTTGTAGAATTGATGTCGGCTACGACGTAGTGACTACGCAATTTGTTTTTGTTTTTTTTGGTTCAGTCGGTTGGCAGAAGAGCTAGTTTGCTTTAAGACATAGCTTTTTACGGTTTAAGAAATTTATTTCGCTCAAAAAGAATACAATTATTCACTTCTATGAGGATACACATAATAATTAAGATAAGTAGTCTTTTTAAGTATAGTCAATCTAAACAGCTACGAGTATTACGAATGTCAGAAAAACAAAAGTCAATTTGATTCCGGTATTCATTTTGATTTTGAATTGAATTTTGATTCTTTTTTCACTTTTTAATTGTGTCTTTCATTTTCAGTTCATTTGATTTAATTTTGATATTCATTTTTTAATTTTGATTGGTTTTTTGACTTACAATTTAATTTTAAGTTTTATCTAATTTTAGTTTAGATTTTGAATTTGATTTTTTTTTCTCACGATGGTATTATTAATAACTAGCTGACCCGTGCCCACTTCGTTGAGCGGTAAACATTGCCTCTGCGAGCGCTCAGCGCTAGACTCCCTAACCCTTGTTGCAGAGACATGCTGCCTTAAGTCACTGAGACGCTGCGCACGTTTAGCGTATTCCTCGAAAGGCGCTCATGATTTTCAAGAGCAGACTCTTCCGTACGGCGTACTCGAGCTGCTCTTGTCTGGGATGTCTGACGGGAAAGTTGTGACTTCCTTTTATGCATGATACACAACAATCACTGAAACTGTCAGATATCCCAAACACAGAAATAGCTTCAAACTCGAAGAACTTTGAGAACGAAGTAGTATTTTTGTTTTAAGAAACTGAACAACTAAACCAATTTTAAAGACCAACAACATCCAACCAACTGCGTACGACTCACCTACCTTACGACGAAAGTTAAACAATAACCGGAGACGGTCATTAATCCGCGTAAAATCTTAACACCGCGATTCAGAAATTGACGTAATTGCACAACCCCATCTATGGGTAAATGGATAAAACGTCCGTACAAAGCATGTTCTAATGCGGTTCGTGAATGGACGGCGACATTTTGCGATTTAGTAAATTTATATTATCTTCGAAAATATTTAACCAATTGACATACTGTTCTGGGCAAATCGTATCTGTATGATGTTCTTGTGATCATAATAATATTTTTTTCGATAAGATTTAATATTTTGTTGTTTAAAAAATCGTCCTAAGGTAAGTACGTCGAAAAATACTTTTTTTAACACATAAAAGCTACTATATCTGCTAAAATATAAAAGATAGAAATATCGTGTTGAGGACTCTTTTGTAGAACTATTCAAATCGGACCAGGTTGCCATACATTGTTTACAATTATATACAACTGTTAAGGCAGCGCATGCAAATAACCCTGTTGTAAGAGCTATTTTTTTCCGCCTGGCTAGACAAAAATTGAGATAGTTATAATTTATAGCCTATAGCACTCACGAATAATGTAGCTTTCTACCAGTGAAACAATTTTTAAATTTTTTTCATTATTTCCGGAGATTACCCCCTACATACAAACTTACAAACAAATGTTACCTCTTTGTAATATCAGTATAGAAGTATAGATGTGAATCGGAAGAGCCGAAGTACGTAAAACAAGCAATTTCTTGCTTAAATGTACTTCCTATCATTTGATTGTTTACATAAGACTTTTCTCTAAGACACACAGCACTTATGTCGTTATACCGAGCAGTGGACTGGAAAGCGGACTACAACGGATAGTGCACTTTGACAGATAATGTAATGAAATTGTCAAAGTCTAGTGGGATTGACCGCATTGGGACTACACGTAGGCCGCTACGCCGTAGCACGACCTACGCCGTAGCTGCTACGCAATTCATATATTTTTTTATAATTTGTATGTATCCGTTTTACTCTAACGAAACCACAATATTAAAATAATCTTCAAAGAAAACACACTATACAGGGGAGCGGGTCACAAGCAATTTACAAGAAAAACAGTAGATAATCTTAAATCACTGCTTACAATCTCAGTGAAGGCATTCCGTCATAATGTTTTATTGATGACTGCCGAAAATAGCCGAATGGCCCCGAATACCGTCTTGAACGACCAAGTTATTTATTATGTTGACCGTTGTAATAACAAACAGGGCTTAATGATCAAGAAGGCACGTTATTACTTACAAGAGGAAATTTAGAGTAGATTGTTAAGGGTAAGAAAATGATGATGTTGGTTTTTGACATACAAAGCCGATAGTCGGGTATGGAATAGTACATTTTCACACAAGTGGAGAAAGTTTGTTATTGCATCCGAGGCTGAATTAACTCCCGAGCCGTAGGCGAGGGTGTTTTTAAGACGAGAACTGCAATAACAAATGTCCACGTGTATCAAGCGACGTTTTTCAATACACTTTTGATGAAATAAAATAAAAGAACGAAAAATATTTTTGTTATGAATTATTAGGAAACTATGATTTTAATTTTTTTTTTCCGCGCTTTGCTTTCGCCAAGTTGAAGGAGAAGCAAAGGTATGAAACCGCTATACAGCTTAATAAATATATTTTATTAAGCTGTATAGCGTGTGTGTCATATATTTTTTTAATTTAAAACACAAATAAGTGTTAATTTGTGTAAAAAAGTAAATATTAGTTAAATATGTATGATATATTATATAATATATCCTTTTTTATTAACTTAAATATATTAATTAATATTAAAAAATGAAATAATAATAAATTTCTATTTATAACCACAATTTGAATATTCAAAAAATATTTACGCCATATAGACGCATTATTACTATACCGAAATTAAATTTCATTCCCGCACACGTGTTGAAAAAAATCGCACGCGTGTGAAATACATTGCATGTTGAACCTAACCGTTTTGCGATAAGAACCAGTTTTCAAGGAAGTGTATTGAAATATAATTTAACAGGTATCACTTCGAAATCCACGTTTAACTATTTTGATCAATGCAGCCACTGCATAATTATTATTTCCACCTTTAATCGCTTCCTGCCGATCGATCATCTCTGCTTGGTACTACCTATGACCTCTGAGTTTGTTTCAGCTGTTTCTTCTCAGAGTAGTCAGGTACGAAACACCGGCCACATCTAGTTTTAAAAAAATGACGTGTAAAAAAAAGTGTTTGTAAAAACTTACTTGCAAAATAAACATCATTTATCACCATCGCTTAATCATGTTCCGGTGCAAGGCACGCTGCGTTCTACAGGTTTCCAACTAAACCGAGCTGCTTTTGGGTCGGTTCGGCAAAATACGAGCTTAGTTGACCGGCTTTTTCCCGAACGTCACATATTTCATCTTGCGGCCCGGCTTTGCTAACCGGAACATATGCGTAGCGCAAACAGACATAGATATACTTGGGCATACATAACGCAAGTATCACGATTCGTATGAAAACGAAGCGTGCCAATTTTTGACTGCCTAGTTTAACGTCGGCACTATTTAGTTACTATACAAAATAGACAACGTTTTTTTAAATATCTACAATTAAGGTCTTGAGTTGTAACGTTTTAAATAAATTAGCTTCCTGCGACAGTAGCCACGTTAAGCATAAAATACTTAAGCCGGGCACGCGAAGTATATAGGTGCTCTTGCGTTATGTAAGTAAAATGTAACGTGACTGTGGTAGCACTCCTAACATTATCACATAACGGTTCACCAATCTGTACAAGGCTTTAAATGTAATCTATTTATTTAACGATTTATGTGCACACTAAATACAGAAAAGAAGAAAGGAATAGAAAAATAGATACAAAGGTGATGCTTATTTCTAAAGAAATCTCTTCCAGCATACCTGCGAAAGGAGAGTAGATAAAAAGAGATGTAGACAGTGTGTAAAAGATGAGAAAATAGAATACATAAAAACTTAAAGTAAGTAAAGTATTTAAATATAACAAACAATATAAGAATATACTTACATACATACAAGACAAAATATATAACACAAATATAAACTACAAAATAATATATAATAATAAACACATAAGCAACTATGACGAATTGGACAGATAATGTTCTTTCACTCTTCTTTTGAAGACTGCAATAGTTTGGCAGTCTCTAATATCAGGCGGAAGAGAATTCTAATTAGTAGCTTCAGTTCATTTCATAACCAGTCCTGTATGTCATCATCTGCTTAGCTTTTTCCGAACTATGTTGGGGCCAGCTTCCAGTCTAACTAAATGCAGCTGAAAACCAGACATTTACATGAAGCGACTGCCTATCTGACCTCCACAACCTTGTTAGTACTTCGCCCGTTCAGGCCGACTGCCTGTAACGACTGTCAAAGATCTACGAATAACTGCTGGGACCAACGCCTTAACGTGCTTTCCGATGCATAGAGGAAACTCGGTATTATAATGGATAATCACCCATCCACGGGTCAACCTAGGCAAGCGCGGCTTACACTACGGTTCTTTACATTTCACATTACGGTTCACCAATCTGTGCCGCGCTTTAAATGTAATCTAATTAGTATCTTCAGTGCATTGATAACCGTCCTGTATGTAAATGACTTAATGTCTTGACGGCTCCATTGTGATGCTAATTCTGTTCAATGCATGAATGGTCCATTTGCTTTGATAGATTTGCGTTGATTGGAAGCATATAGCCATACTGTTATTAGTCAATAATTAATAGCTACATACAAGTGAGCTACAATTTGGGCTTTTCTGTTCAGAATTTATCATCGTAATATCATAACCAGAAAAATGAAGAAAAAGTGATTTTGATAATGTTAATTCTTTCTTTATCGTGTAGTTAGTGTCTAACCTGGTGGCAGTGTTTTTATGCTGCCAATGGGCCTCTAAATTAACTTTACATGGCGTTAAGAAATATCTCTCAGACATGCTGGTTTCCTCAGGATTTTTTCCTTCACCGAAGCAAGTGATAAATTATACAATACGCACATGAATCCCGAAAGTCAGAGACGCGTGTTTTAGGTTCGAACTCGAGACCTATGACTTGGCCGTGCGACGGTCACACTACTAGACTATCACTAAGATTAGATTAGATTATATAAGATTGTGCTCAAGGTAGCAGCTGTTTGATACTGTTATTCACATGGTTAAGACACACAATGCTAAAATGATATCCACGGAATTATTTACTCTTAATCTATCATAACAAATGAGAAGTACACCTTATCCTACTTCTGTTAAAAAGCTTGAAGTTCATTGAATTGGTAACAAGATTTTTTTATAATAGAACACCTTTGAGTTCATCAAAGAATAAATAATATACTTATATTATTTATTCTTTGATGAACTCAAAGGTGTATCATCAACCTCATCCTTTTGTCGCTATCCCAATTCATTTGGCGCAGCATGTCTTCTTCTTCCATACTTCTCTCTCTTATCAGACACCTCCTTTCTAGCCATATCATCCTTTACACAGTCCATCCATCGTTTCTTTGGTCTTCCTCTACTACTTCGTAGCTGTAACAACAAGATGTAATTTATATTTCATTCTCCAACTAAGAAAATTCTCAAGACTTTTGTTTTCCCTAAGAATTTCATTATTAAAAATAAATACACACTGTGTACTTACCAATGTTTATTTTACATAAATGCCTTCCCACGTGAAACACATTACATTTACTCATAGGTAGAAAAAACCGGCCAAGTGCGAGTCGGACTATTGCATGAAGGGTTCCGTACCATCGTAGTAGTGGTACGCTCTTTAATTTTTTTATTTGTTGATATAGTGACAACAAAAATACACATTATGTGAAAATTTCTTTTGTCCACCTATTACGGATCATGAATTACAACCCGCTGACAGACAGACGGACGAGGCTTAGTAATAGGGTCTAGTTAGTTAACCTTCGGGTACGGGACCCTAACAATGATTTTATGATAACCTACATTGTCATTACTTTCTTTGGTTTCCGACAAAATAAATGGAGTTGGTGGGTAGTTACATTCTCCGAACTTACCTTTTTTATCGCTGTGGTAGAGCCATAAGCTCGTACGCTGCACTTTCACCCTTATCAGCCAGACATGGCGTGATGTGCAGGCGCCAATGACCACCAGCTTAGTTTTAAGTTCTAAGTATGTATTAGACTAGATGGTATATTGTATTCTATCTAGTTTAGTACTACTACCAGTCTATTACCAGTCTTACATCAAACTCTGTAAGCTCGGGTTTTTCTAATAAATTCTTAGTATAATGGGACTTTTTTTTCGGATTGGAAATCAGCTCTGGGCGGAGCGGCAGGGAGAGTCACTGACTAAAACCCATCCATATTCCTTCATTTCCCTTTGTGTTCTAGGGCCACGGAATGTCTTTCGAACAGTCCCGCAGCCCCGGCAGGCATCGGCCCTTGCGGATGCTTCCTTTGCTGACATCTGTTTGAAGCGCGCGTGGAACACGAACGCGCCGGTATAATGGGCCCTAACGTTTTATTTTCGTTGTCGCTCCGCTCCCGAAATCTGACTAGGTTGTCAACTTATTATTATTGTTACCACACGACATGTTACTGTCTTTAGTTACCTAACATAACATCACGCCTGTAATCCCCGAAGGGTTAAGCAGAGGTGTACCTAATAGTACACTCACATATAGCCTGTTATGTTCAAGTCCCACGTGCTCGTAATAACAGAAGCTCCGGTCGATCTTCAGGTTAAGCCGCGCTTGCCTAGGTTGGCGCGTGGATGGGTGACCACCCATTACATATCGAGTTTCCACCGTGGTCCCGGAAAGCACGTTAATCGGCTGTCATTTGTAGATCTTTGACAGTCGTTACAGGTAGTCAGTGGCCCGAAAGATTGACAACCAGTCTTACCAAGGGGTATCGTATTACCCGGTACTAACTGGGTTTTGGAGATCAGCAGTCGCTCCATGTAAAATATTGGTACTCAGCTGCATCCGGTTAGATTGGAAGCTGACCCCAACATAGTTGGCTTGTGCATGGTGCATGATTTGCAAGTACGACGTAAGAGGTGGCGAGCCTACTGACATCAACCAGGGACGAATCAGGAGCCCCGTGCCCGCTACTGAGAAATTACTGACAATCAAAAGACCTAGGAACCGAACCAAGGACCTCACCCTAAGCAGTCTTTAGTTACAATTGATAATAGGTACTGCCTTTTGCCAGAGATCTGTATTCGTCGATATTTAGATACTCAATGGTTTTATCACAACAGACAACAGGAATATTTGTTTAACGGGCTGGTGTCCGCAACTCCACATCAAAGCGCGTATTTTGCATAAGGGCCATAATCCACCACACGGGCCCAGGTCGCATTGGTAGATGTCACATGTCTTCGAATTTTTGTTTTCCTTCACCGTTTTGAGAGCAGTGGTGATGAAATAAATTACACAAAGTAATGCGCCTGCCTGGTTTCAAACTCACGACTTACTGTTCGTAAGTCTGGGCCGCCACCACTGGGCCACCGCTGCTCACAGACAACAGGAAATAGGCTCATCAATATGTGGGACCGTATTGGGCCATGTTTCATTTATCATTTCTACATTAATTTTCATGTACGAAGCAAACAAAGTCGAACGGAAATATTGAGAGATTTCATTTCCTGTGATCATTTCCCGTATTCCTATCTTGCTGCCAGGGACAGTTTTAGCAAATGGACGATTGAAAACTGGCGTGGGTACTTATTTCATTGAAATAAGTTAATGGAAATGAGAATGCTATGGGGGATGTGTGGTGTTACGCGAATGGATAAAATTAGAAATGACTACATAAGAGGAAGCCTGAAAGTAGCGCCGCCGCCGGTGACTGAAAAGTTGTGTGGTAATCGGTTATCGTACGTGGTATATGCATGTAATGAGGAAAATGTCGTAAGGAAAGTTTTGAGAATGAATGTGGGTATATGAGTAGAGGAAGACCAAAAAAATGGATGGACGGTGTTAAGAATGATATGGCATGAAAATTAGTGTCTGATGAGATGACTAATAGAGAAGTATGGAAGAACAAGACATGCTGCGCCGACCACAAATTAATTGGGATAAGAGCAAGATAATGATGATGATAATGAAAATACTTACTTGTGTCATTAATTTGTTCTAAATAAGGTTACAAAGACGTATGATCATCATGACGAATGCCTCTCTCTCAAACATCGCCGCGACCTTTACAATATTGAAATATTGCTGATAGATCAATGTAGGTAATTAAAAAGCTAGTAGTACTGTATCTGACTGCCTCATTGGTCCAGTAGTTGCAAGCGCGACTGCTGATCACGAGGTCCTGTGTTCAATTCCCGGGATGGGCAAAGTGTTATTGGGTTTTTCCATCAGGAATTTCACAATTAAGTAGCAGCCACGGAGTCTGGATTTGTGCCCGGTTTATGGCTATAGGCTCGTCCGCTATAACATGGGACTTAAACATAACTGGTGAAATGTAGGTGTAAAGTCACGAGCACCAATAGTCCAATATATTAACAATTAACAACTTTTATAAGTGTTTTTCTCCTACTGTGCTGATTAAAATGATCTGTTTTTACAAACAGAGTATTCTGGAACATTTTTTTTTTTTTTAAATCTATTTCCCATGTTGAAATTGTTATTTCTCGCTAACTTCCTTATTATCGGATTAAACAAAAAAAAAACACAAAAGTAAAAATAAAATATCAAGTTAATTAAATTCGACCTTTGTAACACCTACATACCATCCCACGACAACTGTTTTTCAAGCATAATAAGAAGAATAAATTAAAAACCAAAGAAATATAAATTCACTTTTTTCTCAGAACGTCTTCATTTCACAGCCAATCTGTCGGACCGATCTCAGAGGGTTGAGTGGTAGTAATTAAGATGTTACTAGTTTGTTGTGAAAATTACCAGCGGAATCATTTAGTGAGATGTTTTTTTTTTATATTTAAAGTTTTATTTGTTGGTCCCGGCTGTAATTTGTAGATCTTTGACAGTTGTTACAAATAGTCAGTGTTGCAAAAGTTTGACAACGAGCCTTACCAAGGGCACAAGGGGTATCGTATTATCTGGTTACTGGATTGTGGACTGATAGGCATTCACTCCATGTAAATACTGGTATTCACCTGCATCCGGTTAGACTGGAAGCCGACCCCAACGTAGTTGGGAAAAGGCTAGGCAGTCGATGATGTTATAGGAAACAAATACTAATTATACAAACCAACAATTAACAATTCATCATCATCATCATCTGCCTAGCCTTTTCCCAACTACGTTGGGGTCGGCTTCCAGTCTAACCGGATGCAGCTGAATACCAGTATTTTACATGTAGCGACTGCCTATCTGACCTCCACAACCCAGATAGTACTGGGTAATACGATACCCTTTGGTAAGACTGGTTGTCAGACTTTTTGGGCCACTGACTACCTGTAACGACTGTCAAGGATCACAAATGACAGATAACAACAACAACAACAACAACAACAATAACAAACGATAACGATAACAATTCATCAACATCTAAATTCCTACCCTTGTCTCATTCTACTTGCGGTCGGCGCTACACGATTTCTTCTTCCATTCTACTCTCAGACGTCACACAATCATTTACACCTTTTTCCTTAATATCAGAATGCACACAGCCCATCCATCGTTTGTTTAATTGTAAACCAAAACTAATTGTATTGTCTATCCAGAGACTTCAAAGATAATAATACTCAATAACGACTTATTGAAACCTTTAATTTTAAAACCAGCAATCACCTTCTGCATTTCAATAACAATAGGTCTTATGCGCTATTGAATAAATTCGATCAATATCTTCAGGGAGACGTATGAATGGATTGCGGCAAGAATCAAACACGACTGGGTCTTCGTAATCTGTGGCTGATTGTACCTACAGTGCTTTCACAGTTCATCTCTGATTTCGCGTCACTGCGACATTGATCTTTATTTTTGTAACTATGAGGTCGTTTTCTTAATGATAAGGTCGCTGTTAGGTTAGTTAGGTCTACTAGCAAATCTGTCAAAATAGCAGTGCTCTTAATTTCTGTGTAAATAAGATTGTATTTCATTTTACAAACTAATAAACTAATAAAAGGTGTAAATAGACCGCTGATGAAGCCCAAAGGCACATGTTTTCCCCGTCATTGCGATATTTTTTTTGTTCTAGACCATAACTACCTGGAAACCTTCTAGGTACGGAAATATTGGAGGTCAAAGTCCCAAATTTTTCCAGCAGTTTTTTTTTAAACTAGTTATTAAGTTTATAAATTTAATTTAAATACCTCCATTTACCGTTTACAATAGAATGCAACCATCAGTTGTGTGTCAATAATTTTTGCGTCAGGGTACTTAGATGGTTCTACAGAATGCTTAGTAGTTGGCTTCGTAAAGGGTTCGTTTTACACCTTGTATACATGAACTAGTTAAAACGATAAAATAACCTAAAGTAACTAACCTAACAATAAACTAAAAAACGGCTTTAAAAACTTTTCCTTAACGCTGTTATCTGTTAATGTGCCTAAGAGACCGGGGGCGTTTCCCCGTCGTATGGCAACGTTTAGGGCCGGACTCCACTGAAGCAGAGACGAGACGAGAAAAGAGGAGATGTGTATTTTAACCCCAATATAATTTCGTTACTTACACTTCTCGTTCCCGATTAATTTTAGTGGAAACTGTTGAGCAGAGAGGAGAGGAAATGTCTCGTAATTGCTAAGACCAGCGGAGACGAGAAGAGACGTGAGCGGCGTGCGATGAGATGTGTGCTGTGTGCGGCGTGAGGTGAGATGTGTGCTGTGTGCGGCTGCGATGAGATGTGTGCTGAATGCGGCGTGCATTGAGCGGTGTGCCGCTTTGCACATCTTCTATCTCCACACAAAGACCAAGTCTGTTCACTATATGTCTGGTGTATGGGGAGAATACACATGTCCATCAGCTTACGTTTTAAGGGGATGCGTAAATCGCCCTTGAATAGCTCTTTCATGGACCAGTAGCTCTTCCAGGCGTTTTCCGTGGGTCTTGCAACTTCTTTGTCTTGTCTCGCCTGGAAGGAGACTACTTGGCCCAGGTAGATGTATTCTTGGACATAATGTTTTGTTGTATTTTCTCCCCGTCTATGTGCACGTTGATCGGTGAGCTGTTTGTCATGAGCTTAGTCTTCGACATATTCATCTTTAGTCCAACTCAAGGCTTGCATTGCTTCTGGGTTTCAGCGCAGGTGAAGCTGCTGGAGCCCAGACCTCTGAGGTGCTACCGCTGCCACGTGGGACACCACGTGTCAGTACGGTGCGCCTCGGAGGTGGACCGCAGCGGACTCTGTTTCCGTTGCAGTCAGCCCGGTCATGTGTCCGCAGCTTGCTGCGCCACGCCGCACTGCGGTGCATGTGCGGCGGCTGGCAAGCCGGCCGATCACCGGGCTGGGAGCAAGGCCTGGGCTCCACCCACCAAGGCCATCAGAGGCAAAGGTAGGCCCTCCGCCGCCACCGCCACCGTCGCCTCCGCCGCAGTCGCAACTGCCGCCGCTGCCGCTGTCGCCGCCACAGTGGGGCCCTCACAAGGGGCCAGGGAGGAGGAAGCGGTAATGGAGTGCCAATAACGGCTCCATTACGCTTCCTCCAAGCGAATATCAACCACTGCGCCTGTGTTCAGGATCTGTTGCTCCAGAGCATGGCGCAGTGGTCGATAAACATCGCTGTGGTCGCTGAGCCGTATTTCGTCCAGCCCAGGGATGACTGGGTGGCGGACCTGAGCGGCTCAGTGACCATAGTGTCGTCGGCCGCCGCCGGTAACCCGACCCTTGAAGGTGTCAGGAGGGGTCGGGGTTGCGTAGCAGCACGGTTCGGGGAGATCGTAGTGGTGGGAGTCTACTTCTCCCCGAATCGAACTCTCGCCGAGTTCCACAACTCTCTCGCAGAGTTGAGTGTAGTCGTCGGAAACCATTCCCTCCCCGTGCTTGTCCTCGGGGACTTCAATGCCAAGAACTTGGCTTGGGGTTCTCGTTGTACAGACGTGCGGGGAAGGATGGTGGAGGACTGGGCTCTGGAGAAGGGCCTGGTCGTCCTAAATCGGGGTTCTGTTCCCACGTGTGTGCGGATGCGGGGCGAGTCGGTGGTGGACATTTCGTTCGCTAGCCCCGCTCTGTCGCCGCGTGTCGTTGACTGGCGTGTCATGGAGGGGGTGGAGACCTATTCCGACCACCGGTACATCCGGTTTGACGTCTCCACCCAGACCTCAAGCGCGCTGGTCCAACAGGCCCCGAGTGGTCCGCGTTGGGCGCTGAAGCAGCTGGACCGGGAGCTCCTCCTGGAAGCCTCGATCGTGCAGGCCTGGGTGACATCACCAGACAGGCCTGCCGACATTAACAATGAGGCAGGGTGGTTCCAGGAGGCCATGTCCGATATATGCGACGTGGCAATGCCCCGAGTCCGGCCAGGAAGCGCCCGACGTCAGGTGTACTGGTGGTCGCGAGAGCTGACACCTGTACGCCAGGCATCGCAGGCTCCGCATTCGTCCACCGAATGCGGCAGCCATCGAGGCGGAGCTTTACGAGGGGTACAGAGCGGCGAAGACCGCCCTCCGCGAGGCTGTCCTGCGGGCCAGGGATCTGGCCCGCGAGGAGATGCTGGGGACTCGACAGAGATCCGTGGGGGCGCCCTTATAAGATGGTGCGGGATAAACTCCGCACCTGGGCCCCCCCACCGACGCAGAGTCTCCGGCCTGAGCTCGTGGAGGACGTGGTGAGCACTCTGTTCCCTACGCGGGGAGAACATCCCCCCCCGCCTATGGCTCCGCCACCTGCGGTGCTGGAAGCGGACCACCAGGATGACGACGACGACACTCCGGAAGTGACTGGGGTAGACCTGAGAGTGGCGGTACGCAGGCTCAGTGCCAAAAATACCGCCCCAGGACCCGACGGCTTGCCTGGCAAAGCCTGGGTCCTGGCCTCGGAGGCTCTCGGGCCCCGACTGGAGGGGCTCCTAAGCGCATGCATGGAGAGGGGACAGTTCCCGCTTTTATTGGAAGACGGGGAAGCTGGTCCTCATTCGGAAGCCGGGGCGCCCTGCGGACTCTCCGTCCGCATACCGGCCCATAGTGTTGCTCGACGAGGTGGGCAAGCTCTTTGAAAGAGTAATTGCAAACCGCCTCGCCGAGCACCTTGCGGGGACGAGGCCGGATCTTGCGGAACACCAATTTGGTTTCCGCAAGGGGCGCTCTACGGTGGACGCCATCATGCGCGTGAGAGCCCTCACGACGGGGGATGCGGTGTCCCGGGGTGGGGTTGTCTTGGCGGTGTCTCTTGACATCGCCAACGCCTTCAACTCCATGCCCTGGAGCTGCATTAGGGAGGCACTCCGGTATCACCGGGTGCCGACCTACCTCCGTCGTGTGGTCGGGGATTACTTGACGGACAGAGCCGTCATCTACCCCGGTCGCAGCGGAGAATGGAAACGGCGAGAGATGTCGTGCGGTGTTCCACAGGGATCGGTTCTAGGGCCTTCCTTGTGGAACATCGGGTACGACTGGGTGCTGCGCGCCGACCTCCCTAGCGGCGTCAGCGTGGTCTGCTATGCAGACGACACGCTGGTGCTGGCACAAGGGGGGTCGCACGAGGCGGCGGCTGAAATAATGACACGCGGGGTTGCGATAGTCGTCGAGAGGATCCGGCAACTGGGTCTCGAGGTGGCATTGCATAAGTCCGAGGCCATGTGCTTTCATGGGCCTCGGAATGCGCCACCTCCGGGATCCTCACTGACGGTAGGAGGGGTATCCGTCGGCGTCGAGTCGACTTTGAAGTACCTGGGACTCGTCCTCGACAGCCGATGGAACTTCGTGGAGCATTTCCGACGTTTGGCCCCCAAACTGGAACGGACCGGGGCTGCCTTCAGGCGGCTTCTGCCCAACCTGGGGGGGCCAAACGCCTCCTGCCGGAAGCTCTACGCGGGAGTCGTGCGGTCCATGGCCCTTTACGGGGCCCCGGTGTGGGCGCGTTCATTGAGGCGGCGAGCCGCCCACTACCTGAACGCGCCCCAAAAGGTGGTAGCCGTAAGGCTGGCCCGTGGGTACCGCACGATCTCCCGTGAGGCGGCGTGCCTCCTTGCCGGATTGCCGCCATGGGATCTGGAGGCAATTGTCCTCGCGCGCCTGCACGAATGGCGCGCGGAGGTGCTACGCCGGGGGGAAACTCCGCTGCCGCGACAAATTGTCTTGCAGCGGACAGACTTCCGGCATGATCTCATGGCGACATGGAGAGAGCGACTGTCGCAACCCCGTGCAGGGCACGCCACAATAGTGGCGGTAAGTCCCCTCTTTGAGGAGTGGCTTGAGAGACGCCACGGCGTCCTCACCTTCCGCCTGACGCAGGTCCTCACCGGACACGGTTGTTTCGGGAGGTTCCTGCACCGAATCGGGCGGGAGGAAACGCCCGGGTGTTTCCATTGCAAGGATCGACCGGAGGACACGGTGGAGCACACGGTGGAGATGTGCCCCGCGTGGGCGGAGCACCGCCGTGTCCTCGAAGCGGCGATTGGCGGCGGCGACCTCTCGCGTCCGGCCCTGGTGCAAGCCATGGTCCGGAGCGAGACGGAATGGGACGCCGTCACCTCCTTCTGCGAAGCAGTAATGCTAGAGAAGGAGGTGGCGGAACGTGAGAGGGAGAGAACCTCACAGCGTCCCGGCCGCCGCGGGAGACGCCCCGGGCGTCGGGGGCCACCACGTGGCCCCCGGCCACCGTAGGCGCGGGCCTGTGGACGGTGGGCTATGGGCTAGCTCGCCGTCCGTCCGTCTCATGACGACAGGCCGTGTCGACGGCGCGTTCGTGTTCCACGCGCGCCTCAAAGAGAGTCAGCAAAAAGGAAGGGGTCCGCAAGGACCGATGTCTGCCGGGGTTGCGGGACTGTTCGAAAGAGATACCGTGGCCCCGGAACACAAAGGGCGATGAAGGAACATGGATGGGTTTTAGTCAGTAAAAGTCTGACACTCCCTCCCGCTCCGCCCAGAGCGGGAGAAGTCATTTGAAGATTTCCCATCCGAAAAAAAAAAAAAAAAAAAAAAAAGGCTTGCATTGCTTAGCTCTTTAAGCATCTCTTCCAGTTCCTTAGCTAATGAGGAGAAGAGGACAATGTCGTGACAAATGTGTGTAGGAGGTCACCAACTTTCTAAACACTTCCTCTAGGGTACTGGTGAATAGCTTTGGAGATAGTGGGTCGCCCTGTTTGACTCTCTTGAGAATTTTAAATTTTGGACCTATCCGTTCTAATTTTATAGCTGCTGGCTGTACTGCTGATATAAATATTCTGTAAAAGGTGTATATAACTTGATTCTACATTTTGTTTACTAAGAGCATTAAAGATGGCAGAGTGTGTGATACTATCGAATGCTTTCGAGTAGTCCACAAAAGCAAGGTAAAGCGGCATGTTAAATTCAAGATATTTTCTATAATCTGATTTATTGTATGCATGTGGTGGACGGAAGCCTGCTTGCTCGGGAGGTTGTTGCTTGTCTAACTCTCTGCTAACTACCGTATTACTTAGTTTTAATGAAGTCGGGAAAAGAGTGTAGTTTAGTTTGTTTCGCAGAAAAGTAAAGCCATCAAAGCCGAGCTTATTTATTTATTTATTAATTTATTTAAACTTCATGTACAAGGGTGGTACATAGGCGGACTTAATTCCACAAGGCATTCTCTACCAGTCAACCTTTGGGTCAAATAGGATAGCATTGTGATAGAGTCCAACAAAAATAAATAAGAAAAATACCATTTTGCAAGCATCAATTAAAAACCATAAATGGGTACATAAATACTAATACATATAATATTTATGCTAAAATACATACAAATAGTTCGAAATACGAGAAACCTTATAATAATTACTACGACACTAGTAATGACTAGAAAGTAATTTAGACTGACTTTAAATAGAACTTCCGAACTGCTCTTTTGAAAGCCAATTTGCTTTCAGTTTTTTTAATGACAAGGGGTAGCGCGTTCCAGAGTTTTATAGATGAGATAGCATAAGAAGAGGACATAAAACCAGTACGGTGAGAGGGAATTTGAAGGATTAGGTTTTTGGAAGCTCGAAGGTTGCGACTGTGAGAACTGCCCAACACCTTGAAAAAAGTTTTTAGGTACTCGGGAGCACATGGATCATTCATAATGGTGAAAAGCATGCAGAGAGATCTGAGGGACCTCCTGAGTCTGATAGGCAGCCATTTAAGCTGAGAACGGTACGAAGAGATGTGATCGTATTTACGAAGGCCAAAAATGAAACGAATGCAATTGTTCAGAAGACGATCCAATTTGTTAAGAAGTTCTTGGGTTAGATCAGAGTAACAAACATCAGCATAGTCGATAATGGGAAGCACAAGCGACTGGACCAAAGTTGTTTCAGTGCTAGATGGGAGAAAATGTTTAAATCTATAGAGAGACCGCAGTGAGTAAGTGACTTTCTGGCTAACCTGAGCTTCCTGCTTATTCCAACTGAAAGTGTCGTCAATGTACAGGCCCAAGTTCTTTACGTGTGGTGAGAGAGTTATAACAGAATTGTCGAACTACCAATCAGGATGGCCTGGCATTTCCCGACGTTGACAGCAACCCCAAATTTGCCAGACCATTCTCCGATAGTTCGGAGATCAGCATTAAGTGATGAGATGCAATTATCAAGGTTGGCAATGTCCGATTGAGCGTAAAGTTGCAGGTCATCAGCATACAGATGGTAAGAGCACTTGAGGATAGTGGTAATAGAATTTATAAACAATGAAAATAAGAGAGGAGAGAGTATACCGCCTTGTGTAACACCAGTCACCAGGTCGCACTATTCGGAGTAATCCTGATCAGCACGCACCGCCTGCTGGCGACCACGAAGATATGAAGAGAACCAATCACGTGACAACGAAGAAACCCCAATTTGAGTTATTTCAACATTTTTTTTTAAACTCCAATGTGAATATAATCCAGGTCAGATAAAGAGCACTGGTTTAGTGCTCATCCTATTTATACATAAAAATCGAATAGTAGACTGCTATCATCTGCACATATTTAATATTGTCAATCAGCTGATTCAATTTATTTTTCACCCTGTCAGCATTAATTTAATACTAACTTTTACCAGCGGCTTCGCCTGCATGGAGGTCCAACATTATCTCTCCTATTTACTACTCGAGTTCGTAGCTAAATGGCCAAATGGCATTTGTGGCTAAATGGCCAATGGCATTTGTGGCTAATGGTAATTCATGGTTAAGCAAGGTCGCCGAGTTTGGTCCGTGGATGGGTGACCATCCATTTTATACTTAGTTTTCTCCATGCCTAGGAAAGCACGTTAAATCGTTGGATCTGGCTGTCTTTTAAATAATTTTTAAAGTCTTTACAGGTAGTTAGTGGCCTAAAAGTCTGACAAACAGTCTTACCAAGGAGTAACGTATTACCCAGTACTAACTAGGTTGTGGAGGTCAGATAGGTAGTCACTCTATGTAAAACACTGGTACCTGGAACCGGTTTCAACTGTATCCGGTTAGACTGGAAGCCGACCCCAGCATAATGGGGTAGAGGCTAGGGAGATGATGACTTCTTACTGGGATATCAAGTCTTCTATGTCCTAATCTAGATCATTGTCTACACATGAGTCATTTAACATCATTAAAATATGATCAGCCGTTAAGGCAAGAAAAGGTAATAGAAACAGACTGACAGAGAGATTTACTTTCTCATTCATGTTAATATGGATTTCCCAAAAAGTTGTCGAGACATTTATGAGAGAGCAAAATATTAATGTTTCAATAAACGTAAATATTTACCTAAATAATCTTATTTAATTGGCAAATAATGATAGTCCGACATTTAAATATCTATTAAAAATATGAAATAAGTAAAGAATTTTGTTTTTAACCGACTTCCAAATGGAGGATATTAATTCGGAAATTTTTTTTTAATCATTACTTTGTCGGATTCGGAAAAGTGCGACGGAGTAAAAAAAAAGGAGGGGGGGGTTCCAAAATGGCTGCTTAATCAAAATTATCATATCTAATCACTTTAAAATTCTTAAAATGGTCACAGACGCATTTAATTGTTATGAATTGTCACTTTATGACCATTTTACGAAATGTAACGTAAAAGCGACCATTTTAGACACTTTGAACTGTAATGAACTTCTAGTCTAAGATATTAAATATTAACTTGGGATCGGCGCACACATTTTTATCTTTCATTCTCTCTTGTGAACCGTCACGAAATCATTTATATCCTTTTCTTTCATATCATTCCACGCACAAACAATCCATCGTTTTGTTTTTGATGCAGTTTAATTATAACAGAATTTACATGGAACGACTGCCTATCTGATCTTCTTAATCCAAGTAATGGGTAAAATGAAACCCTTTGTTTTAACAAAGACTTCAATAGCGTTAGACTTGTAAAAGTAATATCAGATTTTTATAAGCAAAGACATTTTTTTAAGGTCTATTTCTGAAAAATCTTTGTAATATGAAACTGCTTTCGGACTTTTGTGCCATTTTTTTATATTTTCGGGTTGGCCTTGGAAATGACTGAATACCAAATAAACAAAAACTGAAACAAAACGAACTGTACCCGTATCACTTCACTGTCTGTCTGTCCGTATGTATGCTTAGATCTTTAAAACTCCGCAACGGATTTTGATCCGGGATTGCAGGGACATAGCGGTTGCGCGTGCCTATAAATAGCGCGTAGATAGCAGACTAGAGATTCCATAAGTTCCGAGGTTTAGGGCTAAGAATGGATTTTTTTAAATTCACCCCTTAAGGAGTTGAAACAGGGATTCAAAGTTTACATTGTGAAATAAGATTAGTTAGACTATTTTATTCGAAACTCAACAGGAGTACTCCTATCGATAAATGAGTAAACATTTGTTTTAGGTTTTTTTCTGAATTCAACCCCTAATATGGAGAAATGAGGTGACAATGTCTGAAAATTAACTTATAGCCCAAACCCCATGTGATAGTAACAGTGACAGTGATAATGATGGTGATTGTGATAGTGATGGTGATTGTGATAGTGATGGTGATTGTGACAGTGACGGTGATTGTGATAATGATCGTGATTGTGATAGTGATTGTGATTACGATGATAATGATTGTGATGATGATGATTGTGATCACGATGATAATGATTGTGATAATGATGATTGAGATAACGATGAAGGTGATTGTGATAGCGTTTGTGATAGTTATTATGATTGTGAATGTAATAGGAATTGTGATAGTGACAGTGATAGTGATAATGATGGTGATAGTGATGGTGATTGTGATAGTGATTGTGACAGTGGTGGTGATGTTGATAATGATCGTGACTGTGATTGTGATAATGATTGTGATAGCGATTGTGATTGTGATGATTATGAAATTTAGCACATAGATAGTTTATAACCTGGATAATATATAAGACGTTAAACATAACTGGCCCAATAAGTGCATTAAACCACTTCATGTTCATTGATTTTATTCTCCAACTTTAGTCTAATGTTCGAACCCAAGACACGACGCACCTCTGATTTTTCGTATTCATGTGCGTATTGTATAATGGGAGCTATCGTTTTTGAGCTTACCAGATGGCGCCACTGTCGAGTAAAGTCTTGTCAATAATTCTATTTTATACTTTAAAGTACTAACAACGTCATAAAAAGTTTATTTTATAACGTTTAACAACATAGTGTAAACTTCAGATACATATTTACAATATTCTCCCTATAATTAGAAAGCATGAAACATTTAAAAATCATTCTACCTCCAAGTACTAACAAATAAGATCCTAAGTTGCTACTTAAAATCTTCAAGTCATAATTAATAAGGAATGACTCAGTCTAGAGCACAATCGTGAGTATTAGTAAAACGTGATAAAAAGCACGCAACGCGCGAACACTCTATGACATGAAGAAAGAAAGAAAGAAAGAAAAAATCTTTATTCATCGCAGGGACATGACGTGCATACAAAATTTGAAAACAGAAACAATAAACATAACAAACATTCAGAGTATTTCAAAACGGAACACACACACATCACATCACACATCTGACATTTCGGAAGACCTTAGTCTACACGAACGCCTCTAGCGGCGAATTCATGCGCGATAGCCCCCATTACCATCACTTGTTTCGGTGAAAAAAACATCGTGAGGAAATCAGCATGCCTGAGAGATAATTATTATTATACGTAATTAGATAGTTAAAATTTTCACAGAATGTGTATTTCTTCTTATGACTGCCTACCTGACCTCCACAACCCAGTTAGTACTGGGTAATACGATACCCCTTGGTAAGACTGGTTGTTAGACTTTTTGGGCCACTGACTACTTGTAACGACTGTCAAAGATCACAAATGACAGCCGGGACCAACCGCTGTAACAACAAGTAATGAAAATTAAAGGCGGAACCCCTACTACGATGGTAGGTATATGATATGCGAGTTCGACTCGAACTTGGCCGGTTTATTTTTATTTTTAATGTGCAGAAAGGACAAATAAAGGAATAAATACGACGAGGTATTAAGGCGAGGTCATGAAACTTACACCGCTTCATCTTATTTCAAAAGCTTATAAAAAAACAAGCTACAAGCAAACTAAGTAAAAGTTACACAAGAAAGTCTACAAAGTTAGAGTTAAGTTGAAGTTAAGTTAAATGATTGGAAAACTTTGGTTTCAAAGTATCACAGCGCTTAACCATTTTATAGGATTTTAAAGATTGTATTAATTGGTTTTTATTTTTGAGAAATGGCAACACTGCCCGACCGTCAGTGTTGTAGCGGAAGGGTGTATTTTTTAAAGCATGGCATTTGGCCGAGAGAGCTCGATTCGGTGGAAGAAACTGTGGTGACTGTATCTCTGAAGAAGTGAACAGAAAAATAAAGTATTAAGTCTACATTTAGTGACTTTTTTACAATTTTAAAGGGTACTTCCAACCAAATTGTAAAATGGGCTGTAAAGTAGTAAGTATCCACTTAAGTGGTAACATAGCACGGCTATTGTTTGGCTTAGGAAGCGTTTTAGTTCCGTAGAAGGGAGATTTGGGGTCGCCACAATGTTTTTAAGCTATGTTTAAGTTATTTAACTTTTGGATTACGATGGCAAATCAAATTATGGTCATTGGTGTCGATTCTGTTGTGCACAAACTAAACTTAATTTAGGCTTTTGCTATCTTTTACTAAAAGGCAGTGCGAGAAAAGGACGGCTATAGCTATGAACTAAGTTAGAGATGTCAAACTAGTTTATGCCTTGCGCTTCACCGTGTTTTTAGTCGACATGCTTTTACATGCACCCTTCATTTGTATGGAAATATTAATTCCAACTAAATTTGACAGCTCTAAATTACGTCCGTCTCTTTCTCGTTTTATTAGAGAGAAAAATATAGCAATAGCCTAAATTAAGTTTAGTTTGTGCACAACAGAATCGACACCATTATTTGACTAATTTAGTAAATTGATAGCAGCGATCTACAAATTGTAGAAGATTATTTGACTTGCTTACTAAATATTTTATACTATGTTACTAGGTTTTCGCATAGTTATATATTTTTACTTGAAAACGTAATTTCTTATAATAACATAACATCACGCTTGTATTTCCCGAAGGTTTAGGCAGAGGTGTGTGTGTGAACCTAATAGTACAACAACATTTTGCTAATTATTTTTAAGTCCCCCATGTAATAAATATGTTTTCTTTCTTTCTTATTAGAGGGCGAGGCATTTGCCATCAACCGGGCACAAGTCTAGACCAATAATACTTTGCCCGACTTGGGAATCGAACCCAGGACCTCCTCATGCTCAGCAGTCCTCTCGACCTTTCAATGTATTTATGATAGGTTCAATATTTCTCGATCGAAAATTTTTTGTAAGATTTTAATCGGTACGAGAATTTTAATGGAACAGCACTGTTTTAGTTTGCAAATAAGTTAGGTTTTTTTTTCTTCCCACTAATATGTTTGTTGTATAACAGCCACTAAGATCAATATTCAGGTTAAGCCTTGCTTGTCTAGGTTGATCTATGGACGGGTGACCACCCTTTACATACCGAGTTTCCTTCGTACCTCGGAAAGCACATTAAACTGTTGGTCCCGGCTATCAATTGTAGATCAATTGTAGGGGCCCGAAATCCAACAACCAATCTTACCAAGGGATATCGTATTACCCAGTACTAACTGGGTTGTGGAGGTCAGATAGGCAGTCGCTCCATGTAAAATCTGTTATAATTAAACTGCATCAAAAACGAAACGATGGATTGTTTGTGCGTGGAATGATATGAAAGAAAGGGGTATAAATGATTTCGTAACGGTTCACAAGAGGGAATGGAAAATAAAAATGTGTAGCGCCGACCCCAAGTTAATATTTAATATCTTAGATTATTTAGCTGTATCCGGTTAGACGCGTATAGACGCGTTAGATGCGTCCGTTATTAGGCGACTAACTACTTGGTTACAAAAAATAACATGGTAGCGATTAAATATTTTTAGCACAATTATATTACTTAACTGTGTTAGCTCAGTGATCCGTTGAGTGTGACCTTCAAAGAGAAAGCAAGGTTACACCACTAACATTTGCGATTTGATTTTGGCAATAGTTGGCCTATTTAGACGCAACTATAGTGGTACGTTTGGTTCAGGGGCGAGAGCTCTTGACTGACGAGTCACATAGCGGTAGTTCGAATCCCTATCTCAGCATTACTTTTTGGATGTTTATTTCTACAAATTTGTTGATTATCGAAGATTAAGTATAAAAACGACTACAGATTCACTGACCAAAGAGACATATATTTCACAGAGGTATATTTCTACAACGATTTTACTAAGTCCAGAAATTTACCTTTAATCGTGATGCGTCCTAAACGAACTCCACCTCCGAAAACAAGCGCTGATTCTGATGCTCATATGAGCTCAACGGCTGCCTCAGATACTGAGAATGAAGATACCCGAAACGCAGCTTACCGTTCGAGATCCCGAAAACGAGGCCATGACGATGAATTGAACAGCTTTATGTCAGATATTACGAAGATGATAACCGATCTAAAGGAAGAACAGAACCACAAATTGGATGAATTACAGTCTACGATCAATGACATTAGAAAACAGAACGCCGGTATTATTGAGTCCGTCGAGTACCTATCTAATGAGTATAAGGATCTTAGAAAACAACTTGAAGATATGGAAAATGAACGAAAGAGAAATATGGATTATATACAGGTGTTAGAGAATAAAGTTGATCTATTAGAGACCTCGCATAAAAGTTCCTGCATTGAACTTAAAAATATACCACCTAAACAAAAAGAGTCGAAACAAGATCTTCTAGATCTTATTAGCAAACTGGGGACTGCGTTAAATTTCCCTATCCAAACAAATAATATAAGAGATGTTTTTCGGATAAACACTAAAAAAGAAGGCAATAAGCCCATAATCGTTGATTTTACTTCTATTATAACAAAGGATAGTGTAATAGAACACTGTAAAAAGTTCAACAATCAGCATAGAGAAAATAAACTAAACACTACACACCTGCATATCAGTGGTCCATCAAATAATGTTTACATATCTGAACATCTTACGGCTAAAGCTAGACGACTGTTTTTCCTCGCACGTGACTTCGCGAGCACCAATGAGTATAAATACTGTTGGACAGCTGGAGGGAAGATCTTTATTCGCAAAAGAGAGGGAGAACGACACCTGCGTCTTAATACAGAAGCTGATCTAGATAAGTTAAAGACTGAACAGAAAATGTGACTAGTTATCTTTCTCTTAATTGTGTCTATTGTTTTCGTTAGGTTTTGCATGTTTATGTTTATTTTGTATTATTTTAAAAAATGTTCTTGTTTGAAACTGCTATTAGCATTATCTGGGTTTAATAATTACTATTCTAAGCATCTTAATTCACTTATCAATCACTTACAACACTTATTATTTTACAGAAACACAAAATGCATGCTTTCCTACAAACACGTATATTATCGTTTCATTTTGAAGTTCAATGTTCATATGACGTTCGTAAATGAGGTTTACACCATCAGAGCTACACTTTTATACTGGCAAATTCTAAAGTGCACATTGATATATCCTACATCGAATTATGGCTGATTTTGCTATGACTTTTAACAATGAACTGGACTCTGTGGCTGTGGCACAGTCAGCAACGTGTGAAATAGATGACTGCAAAAATCTGTTGCGACATTCTGAAACTACTTTGAAGGTCATTACGCAAAATATACGCAGTATTCATCGAAACTTTCCAAACTTTCAAACGTTGCTGACTAGAACTAATATTGAATGGGATGTTATTGCTCTGACTGAGTGTTGGCTGACACGTAACCCCATTATTCCTTTCATCGACGGGTACAAGTCCTTTTCCACTTTCAACAACCAAACTCAAAATGAAGGTGTGGTGATTTACTGTAAGAACCACTATTCTCCAACGATTGAAGAATCACAATTCTCAGATGCGAACACTCTCATGTTAAAGATCGATCCAGATACTATCCTAATTGCTATTTACCGTCCACCAGGTAATAGAAATATTGACAACTTCTTGGTTTCGCTAAATGACTGTCTCTGTAAATATACTTCGTTCAAGAATGTTATCATAGTGGGTGATATCAACATTGATATTTCACCTGGGACCCAAGACCAAAGATCATCCGCCTATCTAGATATGATTACGTTTCACGGCATGCTTCCAGCCCATACAATACCTACTCACAGTCGAACATGCTTAGACCATGTATTATTAAGAAGTAAACTGACTGCTCATTGCTACGTTGCGCAGACATCTATAACTGATCATGATTCCGTTATACTTTTCTTGAACACTAAACCACCCAAGCCAATTATTAAAAAGACCTACGATCGGATCGATTCCAAAGGTTTGAACGAAAACATGAGGAGTATTGATTTCGGTCCTATTTATAACATGACTGATGCTAACTTGGCGACAGATTTTTTCATAGGATCGATATCTAAAGCTATTGAAAATAACACGGTAACCGTAACATGTACTGGACGCAAAAGAATTCTAAAGCCCTGGATAACGAAGGGACTTCTAAGATGTATGCGAAACCGCGATAAACTTTATATAAAATCTAAAAAAAATCCTGGGAATGAAACAATTCAAACCACATATCGGAGGTACCGGAATTTTTGTAATAATATTTTGAAGAAGGCTAAGATTAATTACGAAAAGGATATGATTAAGAAAGCTGGAAGTAATAATAAGAAGTTGTGGGAAACCATTAAAAATATCACGTACACCTCTAAGAAAAAAGAAAAGTCAACCCAGTTAATTTGCCCCAAAAATCCGTCCAATTCTGTCAATAATATAAACTCATTTTTTGCGGGTATTGGTAAATCATTAGCAGAAAAAATAACTTCCAATAACGTAAATTCATCATACTCTAAAACGGCGAGTTCATCTCAATCAACTAGTTACTGTGAAAAATCAATGGTACTGTTACCTACAGATGAGTCCGAAATAAAATCATTAATTAGTATTAATGATTTAGCTTTGTCTTAGCTTTTGTCTTCATCTCAATTTGGATTTCGCGCTAATAAATCAACTTCAGATGCTGTTCATCAATTGACGGATTTTATTATTTCTAAGCTAGATACGAAGAAAAAGACTATGGCAATCTACTTGGATTTAGCCAAAGCATTTGACATAGTGTCTGTTCCCATTTTGATAAGCAAACTAGAGCACTTGGGTGTTAGGGGTGAAACATTGAATTTGTTTGCGAATTATCTAAGGGGGAGGACACAGGTAGTTAAAGTGAATGAATGGGTAAGTGATGAGCTACCTATTGAATATGGCGTCCCACAAGGCAGTATCCTTGGCCCAACCTTGTTCTTAGTGTACATAAATAACTTGTGTAACACAGACCTAACCAATGGGAAAGTGATTACATTCGCCGATGATACTGCATTGCTTTTCTATGGTGACACTTGGGAAGAGGTTTATACGCACGCCCAAAATGGATTTAATAAAGTTTCTAAATGGCTCAATGACAACATCCTCACACTAAATGTAGATAAAACAAAGTTCATGACCTACACGATCAAGAAACAAGACGTACCAAACCTCGCAATTATCTCACACAATTGTAGCCTTCCATTGAACAACAGCTCTTGTGAATGTCCACGTTTGTCAAAAACGAACGCTATTAAGTATCTGGGTGTTGTAATTGATAACCGACTAAATTTCCAACAACACATCGAGGCCTTGGTTCCCAGGATTCGTAAACTTATTTATATATTTAAATCTCTTCGACATATTGCTGACACCTCTGTAATCAAATCAGTTTATCTCGCTTTGTGTCAGTCTTTACTGTCCTATTGTATAACTTCCTGGGGTGGGGCCGCTAAAACGCTCCTGTTAAAGTTGGAGAGAGCTCAAAGAGCCATATTAAAAGTGAGTTCTTTTCTTCCCATGCGCTATCCTACAGTGGACTTGTATAAGCGCTGTAAGGTACTGACTGTTCGACAACTTTTTATTTTAGTGACTGTTACAAAGAAGCATGCTGAACTTCCATACGACCCAAAAACATTTTCAGGGAAAAGGAGAAATACAACTGTCTGTGCGACAACGCAATATAGGACCAGTCTCGCACATAATTTCTACGGTTTTCTGGGTTCATATATATACAACAATATGAACAAAACATTAATCATCTATCCTCTTTCCAGGGTAGAGTGCAAAAAGAAAGTGTTCTCGTGGCTTCAAGGCATTGATTACAGTGCAACTGAACGTTTGTTGAAACCCCTGAACTAATGCATGGAACGATATACTACACATACCTACACGAGTTGTTCTTCGCACTATTGGATTATTAAGTATGTGAAGAGTAATTTCTTTCACACTCTCACTGACACACACACACACACACACCTACACACACGCTCCACCAAATCAAAGATAACCCATTCTTGTCATCTCAAATGTCTACTTTTACTTTTATTTTGAAATGTTTAAATTATTAATCTTTGAATTAATTAATTGATTATCTAAAATTGTTAATTTAATTTATTTGCTAATTTTAATTTACTTAATTATATTAAATTCATCTTGTATAAATAAAAATTTAATGCAGTAAAATGTCATAAGATACATGTCCGACGGAGGGTCAGCCTGGTGATCTGTAATACAGGTTTTACCTAAAACAGACACCAGTCTCTTTAAAGTGAAAATTGACTTTGTACTGTATAAGTTGAGAGAAAATAAATGAATTATTATTATTATTATTATTATTATTACATTAGCTTCAAAAGGCAAGGATCTAGAATAACTAAATAATGGCTGCTACTATAGGATAGCAAATATATTGAACAGGGCCAATGAAATAATAGGTGAGGTATTAAAAATAATGACTGGCAGCTATTAAACTCTTTTGCAAAAAAAAACGGGCACTTTAGATTTTTTTCTCTACTTCAATGAAGAAGAACAAGAAAGAGGTTTTATTAATTTGACGATGTATTGGCATGTTATTTGAAGCATCCTGGCATGATTGTTTACGTTCCAAACTTAAATTTTTAAATTAACAAAAGAAAATTAATGAGTATTGTGGATTATTGTAAAATTGCTTTACTAATGGCGTGAATTACTGAAACGATTTTTTTACTGATTACTAAAATGTTTAAACTTTTTGGATATTTTCTGCAAATTAAACAATTTAATCTTTCTTTTTACATTAAATACAACTTTTTGATATGAGTGATAAAGCTATAAGGGCCGGTAAAATTATAGCCCTACTTGAAGAAGGTTGTTCGCAAACTTACGTGTCTCAGCGGCTAAATGTGAGTCGTTCTACTGTCCAGAGGGCAACGAAGGCAGAAGGCAACGGTATCAAGAGACCAGTTCGGTCATAAGAAGACCCGGTTCGGGAAGAAAACGATGCACAGAACCAAGAGATGACCGCTTTTTGGTGAGTTAGGCGTTGCAGAATCGTAAGGCTTCAAGTATAGACCTGAAGAAGAGCCTTCAAACTCAAACTCAAACTCAAACTCAAAGCATTTATTTCAATTAGACCATTACGGCACTTTTGAATGTCAAAATTACAAATAAAAAACAGAGCTACAGTCCCAGTCACAAGGCATAATAACTTGAGAAAGTACTGTAGTTGCCCATTCCCTAGCGTAGATCGGAGAAGAACGGGCAAGAAACTCCATGGACACTCTTTTGAATCAAAATATTGTTACAAAATCTTGGTTACATCATTCATTTTGAAATTATACATATATGTGAGAACGATGTGGAAAGACGTGCACATTAAGCCAGAGTAGAAAAAGACAACAATTTAACAACAAACGAATTAAAATGAACTCTGGCAGCCAAGAGATGACCAGTCCCAACTGACAGCGCCCGCTCGCGAACATGACGCGCGCATCGGCGCCATTCAACTCAACCATATTGAAGGGAATTAAATGACCCGACACACCCGCCACCATCAGCGAGACATTTGAGTGAGCATGACATTCTCTCAGCCACCATGGCATATTCAAATCAATGAAAGATAACTAAATGCAAATGGTGGCTGAACAATACCTTGAAGAAGTAAGAGGAGTAGAAGTTAGCTTGTGGACGGTCAGAAGGAGGCTTTTGGCTGCCAATATCAGGAGTTACCACCCGGCTCGGGACCCTAAATTACTCCGTGAGCACCGTGTTGCTAGACTTCAGTTTGCTCGAAACTTTGTTTCATGGACTCTGGAGGACTAGACTAAAGTATTGTTTTCTGATGAAGCTAGAATCTCTTTGTGTGGAGAGGATCGACGCCGGCGAGTGCTGCGAAGACCACGGGAACGCTATGCCGAAGTGTGTTTCGAAAAAATCACTCCTTATGGCGGAGGCTCCGTTATGTTTTCCGTTATGTATTTTCTATGAAAAATAACACTCACACATCAGCACAGCACACCGGTACATAATGGGAGTCCTAATTCCATATGCACAACACGCATTGACTGCACTCGGGGAAGATTCCATTTTTATGGACGACAATTCTCGCTCGCACCGTTCTGGCGACGTGGAAGCGTACATGCAAGAAGTTGGGATCCGTCGTTTAGATTGGCCAGCTCGAATCCTGACCTGTGTCCTGACCTCAATCCAATTGAGCATGTCTGGGATGTTCTAAAGAGACGGGTAAGATCAGTGCAACCTGCTCCACAAAACATCAGGGAGCTAAAAAGAGTCATTGCAGAAGAGTGGGAACGTATTTCTCAAAACGTTATTAAAAACATCGTGGCAAGCATGCCCAGAAGGATTCAAGCTGAAATTTTGGCAAGAGGAGGTCACACTCTTTATTAGGTTTTTGCATTTGTAACTTTAATTAATTAAAAAAAAGTAAAAAATATTCTTGTCTTTATTGCCGACCACTTCTTACTGTTTGGCCGTGTACATCGGTTTTAAAAAATTCATCGATTTTTTTTTTTTAATTGCCAGAATTCACTTCATGCGTATTAAGTTACACGATTACAAGTATACAGACTACGGAAAAAAATTAAATTTCATTTAATTAATTCAAATCGACCTTATAACGTAAATTTCCTTAGGTGCCCGTTTTTTTTGCAAAAGAGTGTATTTCAAATGTTCATTTAAGTAATCCTTAATGGGCGGCGGCCCGGCACTTCTGGGACAGAATTCAAAGAGTGTTATTTAATTTGCGAGCAAAGCGAGTGCGCGTCATGGAGTCGTAGCAGGTTTTAAATCTCAGTTAATTTTATAAACAACCTTTTTGTATAATTTATGAAAGCCTATTTTCTACTTTTTATCCGCCGTCAAGTTGTCGCATAACAATAAATTCAGTTGCCACACCAAAAAATCACTGCCAATTTAAATTTAAACAAAGCTTACAACTCAAAATATAGCTGCTACTTTATACTTAAAATGCTACTTGACTGTAGCTGCCAACCTATTATTTTTACTACCCATTTTAATTATTTTTAAAACCCTAAATCAGATTAGTTTGTCGCCGCGTTAAATACATGCCTAAAAATAACTCCAAGTTATTTATATAACCCACCTTCTCAGACTTTAATCCTTACCAAAACTTAATCCTTAACCTTATTTAATACTAGCGGACGTCACGCGGTTTCACCCGCGTAGTTCCCGTTCCCTTGGGAGTACGGGGATAAAATATAGCCTATGTTACTCAAAGTGAATGTAGCTTTCTAACGGTGAAAGAATTTTTGAAATCGGTGCAGTCGTTTTTGAGTTTATACATTACACACACACACACACACAAATACAAAAACACAAATCTTTCCTCTTTATAATATTAGTGTAGATGTAGATTATAAATGCGAAAATAAGTTTATTTATTTATTCATTTATTGCATCAAATATGGCAGGTACATGAAGTTTTTGTATAAAATATTTAGTAACACACATTTAGCCAATATATAGCATGCAATAGTACAGGTTTTTACAGTTAAGATAATAATTACTAGGTAACTACATATTTTTTTTAGTTTACGTCCACTTAACAGTTAAATATGTCGGTGCTTCAGAGTATAAAATTTACAGGGACACTTTTGAAAGAACTCGTCTATCGAATAAAAACACTCTTCTAACAACCACTTCCGCAACGCAACACAAAATTTATTGAAGGGTAGTTGAGTAATTGACATTATAAATTAGGGGAGCCATATAAACGCAGCTCCGACGAAAAAGTTCTAGCTTTGGAACAGGCATTTCAAAATTTGTTTGTTACCTTTTCACGCCTAAACTACTGAACCGATCATCCTGAAAATTTTACATATACGTTGTCAGGTGTACAGAAACGTACATAGGGTACCTTTCATCCCGACAAACAGTTCTGCTCCCGAGGAAAACAACAATAACGTTATTTAATAACAGATGGCGCCACGTGTCTTTCGAATCATGATTTAATATAATATTACAAGCAGAGTACAACCTGAATTGATTGTGAAATTCTAATTAACGCGAGTGGAGTCACGGGCAAAAGCTAGTACGTACGTAATAACCATCGTATCGTCGTATGCAAACACACATAGGTACCCACCCTGTACACGAGACACGAAGACAGATTACGTTGCAACCCGAAGTTAGTAACACGAACTTCGCTCATTTAGATTGCTTACAGTCAAATGCATCTGTGTGCGTTACTATTTTAGCGTCGTATTTAGGATTATGTTGGCATGTTTTTAATTAATAAAGGATGTAAATAGACCCTTAATTAAGCCGAAAGGCACTTGTTCTTCCCGTTATTGCGATCTTTTTTTTGTTCTGGACCACACCTGGGAACCTACTAGTTACGGAAATATTGGTGGTCAAAGTTCCACTACTAGTTTTTAAGGTCATAACAACAACAACAACAGCCCATAACGTCCACTGCTGGACATAAGCCTCTCCCATGATGGGAGGAATTTGCCGTAATCTCCACGCTTGGCAGGCGGATTTGAGATCGCAGTGATGAAAGACTAATAGAAAACGCTGCTGCCCATTCTCTGGTCTACGGAGGCGCAAGGTGTTCTGCCTCAGACATTAGTCGCCTTATACGACACCCGTGAGTGTAATGGGTTGGTTCTATTCTACTCTACCGGATACCACACGGCTAAGGTCATAACTCTACTTTAAATATCTTCATAAGCCGTTTACTATTAAATGCGTCCATAAGCACAATGTTTTGAGTAAGTTACATTGAGTTTTACGGTAACCATGATTTTTCACCCTAAAAAAAAAGAGTCTTTTCCCAGCATTAATTTTTGCGGAGAGTTACTTATTTTGATGTACAGAATGCTTGGTTGACGGCTTCGTGAAGGTTCTGTTTAAACCTGTATATGCATAGTCATCTGATTAGCCTTTTCCCAACTATTTTAATTGAATGGAGCGACTGGCTATCTGACTTTTACAATGGGTAATAAGATTTAACTTGGCAAGTGTGGTTGTCGGACTTTCGGGCCACTAACTACCTGGTAACGACTTTTAAAGATCTATAAATGACAATGCTGGCTGTGGCATGAAGGGTTCTCAATAAACAGTGGGTGTGACTCATCCACGGACTTACCTCGGCAAGCATAGCTCTACCTTTAATTGACCTATAGTATTGTGCCTAGCCTTTTCTTAACTATGTTGGGGGCGGCTTCAAGTCTTACTAGATTCCGCTGAATACCAGTATTTTACATGGAGTGGCTGCCTATCTGACCTCCACAACCCAATTAGTACTGGGTACTACGATATCTACCTCTAGTATAAAGAATCTCGATTAAAATACCATAGGTGTGACGTCCACTCGTCACAAGAGTAAGCACAGATGGTTCAGATGGTTTAATAAACAATAGTTTGGTGGAAATTGCAAACAGGTGCACGTCCGCTCAGTTCTCGTGACAACTGTCTAGTCATAGAGAATCATATAGATACGGGTCCAGTGACACATCTACGTGCGCGGACCTGCCTCCGTGATGGAAGCGTGAAGCGTGATGTTAAGTTATATTTAGGGAAGAGTTACAGGTTTTTTATGCAGAATAAATTGGGATGAGGGCGCAGGAGAATGATTATTAGTGATCAGAATGAACATCGACGGTGTTGTTATCAGTATACAACTAGTTTAGTCACCAACTTTATGCAAAGGAAATGGTTCAGTATTTTGTGATTATGTACCTAAATAATCGAACTGAGAATGGACTTTATTACTACACTATGCGCCCTGCGGGATTTTCTATTACCAAAACGACTAAATAATACAAGGTGTCAAGGTCTCGGACCATGAAAGTGACCAACTTTTGTTCTACGAGTTCTTGAAATTCGCAAAAAAATTACCTTTGTATGAGAACCTTACGCGATCAGCTGTACTCAATACTGTTATTGCATTCTACCATGATTCCTTAATTCATTCATTCATTCATTAACCATAAATAATAATAATAATACCAGCCTACTGTCCCAGTGCTGGGCAAAGGCCTCTTCTCAATTGAGAAGGAACGAGCATTAATCACCACGCTTGCTCAAGACGGGTTGGCGATTTCAGACTTATATTAATTATATAAGTCCAGGTTTCCTCACGATGTTTTCCTTCATCGATGTCTATAATGTCCAAGATAAAGTAGAAAGTAAATATGAATTGAAAAATTAACATTGGTACTTGCCCGGATTTGAACCTGCAACCTCATGCATGAGAGGCGAAGCGTTAACCTCAGGGCCATCACGATTAATTAATAAAGGAATCATGTTTTTTTGTCCTTCATTTATTTTTGTACACATTAATTACATTTTTTGAATATTTCAATTTAAAGTAAAAACATATAAACATTTAAAAACAATCAATAGTTTTTTTACCCATTTTTTTTATATTTTTACATATTTCTTAATTACACCCCCACCCCCCCACCTAACGCTGGTTTATTTAACTGTAAACACACAGTAAAAATACACAGAAACACTAGTGTGTTCGTGTTGTTTTACAATCACTGAATAAACCAAAACACCAGTTTTTTTTTTTTTTTTTTATCTCATCGATCACATTATTCCATGACTCCTTGATTTTCTTAAATATTGGTATGGTGTTGTCTAATCTTCTATAAAAGCTATAGAAATGAGGTGTGGGATATTGGTCGACCTTAGAAGGTAGCCAATCTGGCGGCCTATGTGAATTTATCAACGCCCGTCGTATCATTCCACTGTAGTAGTTTTGCTTAGCAGGTGAGGTTTTCAAATGTTCTGGTAATTGCAGTATCAGTAGCCAGAAAATTACTGAAACAGGACATATAGTTATAAGATTAAAACACACATACATGTACGAACATACCCAAAACTTAAACGTATTTATTAAGTACACCTCTACCTGACCCTCCCAGGATTGATGTTATCCATACTTCTATAAAATAAATGACATTGAAGTGTCTGTTTGTCATTTCAAAACAACAGCTACTGAATGCAAATAATAGTACATTTTGATACGAGTAGAGAAATTTGGTTATTGCATTCGAGGCGGAATTAAATCGAGAACTGCAATAACAAATGTCCATTTGTATCAAACGACGTTTTTAATACACTTTTGAAGAAATAAAATAAAAGATAGAAAAATATTTTTGTCATGAATTATTAGGAAACTATGATTTTAATTTCCTTTTTTTTTCCGCGTTTTGCTCTTGCCAGGTTGCCTTAGGAGAAAAGGCAAAGGCAAAGGCAAAGGCAAAGGCAAAGGCAAAGGGCAAGGGCAAAGGGCAAGGGCAAAGGTATGAAGCCGCTACAGCCAGCATTGCATTTAGAATACAAATAAATGTTAATTTGCTTTTATAATAGATATTTCTTTTATTTTATATTATATAATAAATATTAGTTAAATTAAATGATGTTTATTTGCAAGTAGGTTCTTACAAACACTTTTACACGTCATTTTTTAAAACGAAGTCCAGAGATAATATTGTTCAATTCAGATGAGGACTAAGCAGATTGGTGTCTGAGATGGTCTTTTGAAGAAAGAACCACACAGATTTGAGTGGACCCGTCCAGTCAGTGCAAGCATTTGTCAGTTATCGTGTAACTCGACTTATAACTCAAGGAGCTCAAGGAAACGATGAACAATGCCAAAGAAAGGACATTTGGGTAGGTCGCTTATAGTACTCCAACTGCCAGACAGTCTTGGGGAATAAAATAAAATAAAATATGTGACCCACATGGTCCTCACATTCACAATGATTAAATAAAATTAACAATAATTTACAAAACGAATGTCAATATAAAAAAAAACATTAAATGTCACAATAATAAATTATTTTATTTATTAATGATTTTGTATTTTAATTTTAATTTTAATAATTTTAAATTTTAATTTTAAGTTGATTTGCAATTGTAAATATATATACAATACTTGTGAAAAATGTATCTTCCGTATGGACGTCTTGCCTGAATTAAATGATTATTATTATTATTATTATTATTAATAATAAAAAAAGTTAAATACTTAACAAAATAAGTATTCATATCAAATCAATACAATTCACATAAAATAATATAAAATAAAGTAAACAATAATAAAATACTGAACTAAGTATTCATTATAAGTAATCATGTTTATCTATGATATCTATTTATTTATAAACACAATTTGAATATTCAAAAAATATTTACGCCGTAAAGACGCATATTGCTGTTGAAATTAAAAAAAAATACATTCACCTTTAACTATAGGCATTGAACCAATTTACACAAAGTACAGGTATTTATCTGTGGCAATATTTTTTCCCGCACACACGTTGGTAAATGAAAAAAAATTGCGTGTTGAACCTAATCCTAGTGTGATAAGAACCAGTTTTCGAGGCAATGTATTGAAATTTGAAAATGTAGGTATATACGGTACTTAAAAACAAAAATATATTTATTTTTTAATTTTTGTCAGCGTGTCTTTTACTGGCAGATAGCTGATGTTATGAGGCATAACTTGGCTTCTTTAATTTTAGTATAAACAAAACGGTGTATCTTTGAAACTACTCGTAAATGATCTCGTGTTCATGATAAATTGTGGAAAAAACAACTATCCTCATTTGAAAATAAACATGTTTTTTTAGCAATCAGCTTTTTCAATATTTTTACAATAATAGTAAAGGGCTTGGAAAACATTATGCGAATTCAATTTATGCCAAAACAAATTAGCTCTCAAGATGATTATGCCAACATAAACTGTATGCCAAAAATAAAAAACTGGCAAAGTATTATTCTGGCATAAAAAAATATGCCAAAACAGTTATTTCAAAGTATAATAGGAAAAAAAACATCATGCAAAAATAAGGGATCCCGTTTTCCTGTTATGTGTGAATAATCAATGAATCAATAATGTATGAAACTTACGTGAAAACAAATTCATAGCTCTCAAGTGATTTCGTCCAGTAACGTACTCGTACTACTTGAAATGGCTCACAAGTCAAAATATTTATTAAATTGATTTCACCTTTGCCTTTTTTATGTTATCGTTAATCAAAATGAATTGTTTTGATGTTGAAGTCAATTATACTTCCATGTCTCTTATTCGCTTTATAATTCAACATAATTAACCTAGAGCGATGTAATAGTTATAAGCAATAGTTTGACTTCAAAGAAACGCCCGAACCGCTGACGTAATTAAACGAGCGCCCCTTTCCCCGCCCGTAAGGATACTTCAAGGTGCGAATAGACTGATAGTCGCGCGCGCCGTGTCATTTTCTTAAAGATAAACCGCACAATATACCCGATAATAGCAACCCTAGGCCTCTGATCGACAGTAGACATTGAATTCAAGGACATGTCCGAGTCACACTACTGCTTATAATTATACTGTGTTTTAACCGAATGCTTAAATGAGAGCTAGTGCTTATTTACACGTGCCTAATAGTTCTTAGTAATGGACACTATTTTACCCCCGACGCAAAAAGAGAGGTACTCAGGTATGGTCTAGAACTCTAGAACATTCGCGAATAATTGCGAATTTCGGGGAGAACAAGTCTATTTACACGCTTTTATTTTAGTTCTTCATTTAATGCCAATGTTTTAATCTGACTACAAAAACCTCGAATTACCTCGCACACAATACCCCCCACTCAACACGCTTTTACAGCGGATTACTGTCTCCCTCAGTATTTATGATATTTTAGAGGCACTTTTATTTCACACCTGTACCCGTAATAACGAGTAATGGCCGCGCTAACAGACTTCACCTGGGGACAACTTGTTGCGTGCCGTGTCGCGAGCGACGTGTCATAAATATGAGAAAGTGGTGTGAGGATTTCAGACTGTGTGGATTTCATTCTGTGCGAATTTTGCACAGTGTGGTGAGTGTGTAAATGATTTGCACAATTTAAAATGAAACAATTACTTTACTAAATTTTTTTTGGACATTATTATGGTTGTTTAGTCAAAGGCCCATGGGCGATAACCATACGATGACGAATTAGAGGAAACCAAACCAGCATACCTGAGAGATATTTCTCGACGTCATGTAAAGTCAGAGGCCCATGGGTGGCATAAATACTCTGACACGGCAGTATCGACAGAGTTAACGACGAAATCGCTAACTTTCAATTGCTAAAATAACAATGAAAAAATTCGGTTGCAATAACGATACTTGCGAGTAACTCAAGTCTCTACATCCAAGATGCAATCGATAATGCAACCGAATTTATTTGTTCATCATCAGCCAATTAATGTTCCCACTGCTGGGACACAGGCCTCCTCTCTATGAGAGGGAATTTATTTGTTAGTAATTGGCAATCGAAAGTTAGCGATTTTGTTGTTATCTCTGTGGAGACGCCGCGCCGGCCCAGGCTAGGCACTAACCACACAAAAAAGAAAGAATGCAATACAATATCTTTACTTTATCTCTTAACAAAGGTTCACATAGTTACAATAAACATAATTGTAAGAATAACGTTTTAACATAATGCATAATATCTGCTCCTTTGTGAGAGACTGGCGTCCATACAAGGATACCCCTTTTTTTTCGGGTGCGAAATCATCAAATGACACCTCCCGCTGCATGTGGGCGGAGCGGGAGAGTGTTAGACTTTTACTGACTAAAACCCATCCATGTTCCTTCATCGCCCTTTGTGTTCCGGGGCCACGGTATCTCTCTCGAACAGTCCCGCAGCCCCGGCAGGATCCTAGAATACCCTGTGAGACCCCCCCAGAAAGTCAGTAGTCCCAGCGTGCCCCGCTAGCTACGCCCTCTTATGATATGTTTTAGCTTTAAATGGAAAAGAAACAAATGTAGAACATGACATTTGTCTTGTTGCGGTATATAATGAGGTATGTAGTAATTTCTTGAAAATCCACTTTAAGGAAAGAACATCTCTATGGTATAACTAATTGGGTCCTAATTGGTGCAGCAGTTCGTCTGTATTTTTTTTTAACTTTGAACTATGCCTTAATGCCATACAGGGTGTAAACAGACCCTTCACGAAGCCGTCAACCAATCATTATGTTAGTACATCAAACTCAGTAACTTTACGCAAAAATTATTGCTGGGAAACGACTTTTTTTTTGGGTGAAAAGTCGACAATAGAGACCTCAATGTAACGCACTCAAAACATTGTGCTGATGCAATCGTCAGCACAATGTTTTGAGTGCGTTACATTGAGTTCTCTATGTCACATTTTTACTTTGAACACCTTACCGAATGATAGGTGTTCAAAGTAAAAATGTGACATTAAACACATCAATTAAAAAAAAAACAAAAACTTGTGAAATAGTTGGAACTTTGACTCCCAATAACTCCGTAACTAGTAGGTTCCCAGGTATGGTCTAGAACAATAAAATGATCGCAATGACGGGGAGAACAAGTGCCTTTCGGCTTCGTTAAGTGTCTTTTTACATTCTTTATAACTTATTTCTGAATTCTATTGGTACTAAAGTTTGATTCGACACTACAACAACACAATATAATCACGCATCTGTTTTACTGGGGGCAGGCAGAGGTGTCCTACAGAATACCCACAATCCCACAAATCATAACATAACAGAATATGCCTAAAGGCGCAAAGGCCCAAAGGTTTGGGCAGAAGTGTACCTAATATAGTACACTCACATTTCGCCAGTTATGTTTAAGTCCCACATAATAGGGGGCAAACCTATTGCCATCAGCCGGGCACAAATCCAGACTCCGTGGCTGAGAAATTCCTGATGGAAAAAATCAATAACACTTTGCCCGACCTGAGAATCGAACCCAGGACCTCATGCTCACCTGCCACATATACCCAGTCATATTATATTACCTAGTGTAATGCAGCTGTAAGCTTATTATCATCCGACTTTGTGCTTTTGACGTGATTACAATTTGGAGGAGAAGGAGCTTGTGGGTAAGTCACAACAGCCGCTATGGTCGATCTTTAGGTTAAGCCGTGCTGGCCTAGGTTGGTCTATGGATGGGTGACCACCCATTACATACCGAGTTTCCTCCGTGCCTCGGAAAGCACGTTAAACAGTCGGTCCCGGCTGTCATTTATAGATCTTTGACTGTCGTTAACAAGCAGTGGCCCAAAAAGTCTGATGACCAGTCTTACCTAGTGGTATCATAACTGAGTACTAACTGGGTTGTGTAGGTCAGATAGGCAGTCGCTCGATATAAAATACTGGTATTCAGCTGCATCCGGTGAGTCTGGAAGCCGACCTCAACATAGTTGGGAATGGGGTAGGCAGATGATGACGTGATTACAATTTGGATAAAATAGAGTTCATCGATTTTTATTTCACTTCATGATTGACACAATATCACAAAACTATACCTACTGGTCAGAGAGTACTTTATAATCATCATCATTTTACTGCTCTTATCCCAATTTATTTGTGGTCGGCGCAGCATGTCTTCTTCTTCCATACTTCTCTATTACTCGTCATCTCAGCAGTCACCTCCTTTCTAGCCATATCATCCTTCACACAGTCCATCCATCGTGTCTGTGGTCTTCCTCTTCTCATATAGCCATCCACATTGATACTCAAAACTTTCTTGACGGCATTTTTACGACTGATCAGAGTGCTTTTAAGTACAAAATTGCCTACCCCATCTTGCTTTGATTATCTATCAGCTGGACATAGGCCTCCTCAATCACAACCAACTCAACTCGATTCTCAGGAACTCTCACCCAGTCGCTACTACCCACCCTGCGAACGCCGTCGCCCCACCGAGACTGAGAGCATCTCACCTTACGCTTGCCGATGCGCCAAAACACGTCTTGCCCAACGGTCATCGGTTCTACGGCTAATGAGGCCGGCCCATTGCCATTACAGTTTACTTAATCTGTGAGAATATCTATCTACAATCGCTTATTCCAAAATACACAAAAGTAAATGACGTAAGAAAGACGAAAATTTACCGCAGAAATATCAGAATATCCATTTCTTAATAATTTTCCAAAACATCAACAACAACAATATATTAGTAACAAGATTCTGGGTAAATCTGTAATCCAATTTGAATCGTAAAGCTGATTTGATATTGATTTTCATTGCTGAATGGGTCTGATTTACATTAAGATATTCATTCTTATCAATTCGAATTTGTTTGTACATTTTGGTATTGTTATGTTAAGTTATGAAAAGCTGATTATCTAACCAGAACAGCCTGTCTCGTTGATATTGCTATATTAACATTGCCATTACTGAGGAAAAGGTTCCTAGGTTCGATCTCCAAGTCAGGTAAAATATTATTGGGTTTATCATCCAACTAGAATTTACAATTATTTACAAACTATGCCCACGGCTTCGCCCGCGTGAAGTTCGTTGTCCCACGGGATCGTACTTCCGGGATACAAATATCCGGTGTTTTAATTCAGGTTATAAATTATCTGTGTGACAAATTTCATCCAAATCAATTCTGTAGTTGTTGTGTGAAAGGATATGACCACTGGGGTTTACCCTGTGGAGTAAACATAACATCACGCCTGTTATTACTTAAAGGTGGACTGAGTTGAAGAAAATAGTTAAGATCGCTGTTTTTTATTCTTAATTTGTATGGGTGTTTTTTTCCAAGATGTCACAGAAGAAAATTTTTGATTTTTCTGTCATGGGTGTCGTTTTCGGGAACATTGATAACGAAAATATGATGTCAAAATAAAAATCCAAGATGGCGCCGAAATAATTTTTGATTTTTCCGTCATGGGTGTCGTTTTCGTGGTTTTCGATGGTCAAAATGAAAATCCAAAATGTTGCCGAATTTTCTTTTTTTGTTTTTCCGCAAGTTTCCAAGCACGCACAAGTCCAATCGTGCAAAATTCGATTCGCGCTAGTGTCCATGCGCGCGTTAGCCTTTCACGCAGGTGTCCTGATATCACTTTATGGCAAAAGACTCGCTTCCTATTCCCTAAATGGGACTTCAAACATGATATTTGGCTCTTACATGATTAATCTAATACGTAATACCTTACCTCTACAATTAAATAAACGGAACCTGCTTGTCACATGACTATCGTAGTTTTATCTGTTTTCAGCATGAATGAGCCACGTATCCTTATCTCATTTTGCTCACACTGCTTTCAGATAAGTGCTGTTACAAATGTTTATGCAAAAATATTCAAGCAAAAGCATTAAACCCCTCATTTTCTATTGTCCTTGATATACACTCAAAGCGGTTAAAATCGAATACAAAATTAACGAAACCCGCAATAAGGATAAAAGTGAATAATTAATCAGTTCGAATCAATGCGTACCCTCATCAAAATTATATCAGTGCGTCACAGGCAGCACTCGTCGATCGATCAAACGGTAAGAGTTAGTTAAAGGTAACTAAGTACTCACCAGGTAGCTCCAAAAAGTTTGACGTCCTCCGCTGCCGACCCCTCATAGTGTTCTGAAAGTTCAGCGGCCCAATGTCTTCAACAGAGTCGCAGTTTGACATGGTAGATTCCCTCGAACCTCGTCTACTCGCTAAGTATGCCAAACCACCTTTCATAGACCCTCTACGCATTGGAGAACATGGTCTGCTGATACTCGTGGATCGCGTTTGAGGAGTATCATCCGTCATGTCTGTCAAATCTGATGTTGATTTTCGACATATCTTCGAGGAAATCGTAGTACACTCATCGTCAACGTCATGAAGGATAGCAGAAGGTGTTCCAGGCATCGCGTCTGTTGAGTCATCAGTGTGACTGGACACTATACTCGGTGACGTCACCATCCTCGGTGAGCTTACTGTGGAAGTAGAACTGTACAGTTTCCTCGTATGCTTAGGGGAAACATAACCAGGGTTCGTGTGAATGTGCACAGGAGGTGGTTTTGGCGACCTGGACTTCTCCCGACGACTGTGCTTAAGGGAGGTGGTATACTGCAGGCTGGTTCTCTCCACGCAAGGACTGGACCGTCCTGATGGGGACTTTTGGGGGAAGTTGAAATGCCTGGGAGACATTGGGGATCTGTGACCATGGGCTATTGGGGACTTAGGAGGCTGGTTGTGCTTGTCATAGCTGCAGCCGGATTGAGGGGTATAGTAGCCTGATGAAGAAGTGCTGGATGCTATGGAAGGACTTTTTTGGGGGAATATGAAGTGGCGAGGGCTTTTTGGAGTGTGTGGTTTGGGGGACAGAGGGGGGTAACCTCCGGGGCTGTTGACAGCCATCTTGATCACTTGAACTTTCACTTGGGCACCATTTCACTTTTCACCTGGAAAGAAATAAAAAGTAGATGTTATTATTATTATCTCCTTTGTTCATCGTAACATTTTATTATTTTTACATTTTTAAATACAAAAATATGTTATATTTATTATTAGTATTATTAAGCTTTGGTGGATGGAAACGTATTTCTATCGACTATCACATTATTATCGAATATTTATTATGAGAAGTATTATTCTTTTATCGCATATCGAATGTTACAGTATTAAATAATACAGATAAGAAATACGTAACATAGATGTCTGTTCAGCCACGTGAACTAACCTTTTACTTATTTTCGATGATATTTGAAAAGCAGCGAAAAGCAAAAGAATTTCCGTATTAAATACAACATACAAGATGCGGTTCATAAATCCAACTTCTTTCGCGATAATGGACCTTATGAGAATCTGAAATCTGATTTAATTTCGCTAAAGGAAAATTAGTACTAGGCCAAAGACCTTCGGTCTGTGAAAGTGAGAGGGCCATAATCAACCATCATGCGGCCCAGTGCCAGTTCTACAAAATTCCTCATCATAATTGTCCTAGCCCCAATTTATTTGTGGTCGGCGCAGCATGTCTTCTTCTTCCATGCTTCTCTATTACTCGTCATCTCAGCAGTCACCTCCTTTCTAGCCATATTATCCTTAACCAAAGCTCCTAATTAAGTCCCAAACACTTTCCCTAAATAAACCAAACTAGAGAACCCAACACTTAAAACATAACACAACACGGGGGCGCCCCCGTGTGTGAAATGGAACTTAAACACAAACATACGTACGCAAGTTCTGTTTATGTTGACGGACACACGGGGATGGTTCCCCGTGTGTCCGTCAATATAAACAGAACTTGCCTGTCAAACCGAACCGAACCGTATTCAAACTTGTCCGGCCCGTCTCCGGGAATTACGACGAAACTTCCGAAGGGACTCGACGGATGAAATAAAACTTATTTCAAAGACAAAGTTTGTAAGATCATTGTTTTTTGTTTTGTATCTTTTTTGTTTTAGCTGAGTTATTTATTTAGGTACATTCGTTTTGTGAAAAAAATTATGAAGATTTTTTTTCTTGAGATTTTTATGTGTGTATGCGAATAGCTAAGTGTAAAGGAAATCAAAGAAACGATTGATGAACTGTGTGATTGTGTGAACAATGATCAGGGCAATCATGTTTTGCAAAAAAGTTGTTATTTTTCCATTTTCAGTTGTTCCCAAACAAATATATGCCATGAATTTTACAATCCATGTCGTGGTAATAGGCTTATCTCCAATAAATGGAACTTAACATACCTAACTGTCTAAATCTGGGTGTATTGTACACCTCTGCGTACCCCCTCAGAGCATACAAGCGCGATGTTACGTCATGCTGTTGTTTAAACAAGCGATTGCAACAATCACGACAGATTTGCGGTCTATTTTTGAAGAGTTTCATTGTATATCTCCGAAGATCGACATCAGATCTTCTTCAAATTTAAATGGGACCACCTCAGGAGTACACTTTCAAATAATAAAGAATTATCAAAATCGGTTCATAAACGACGAAATTATCACATGAAAAAAAGTATAATTATACGGTCGAATTGAGAAACCTTCTTTTTTTGAAGTGGGTTAAAAAGGGGAATGATAACTGAGATGACGATGATGTCTATAAAATTATGGAAGCACACATACTGCGCCGACTAATAGTGGTACTTTCATACAATCATACAAGCTTGACTTGCCCTTATAGCCTACTACTCTTCATGTTTTGAGGGTTTCTGGAAAGCCTACTTGCCTTATGGGCTTGTCGTATTGTTGGCCCCTAGACACGCCACTGGCGAAAACCAAAAATGAATAAGCATAGTTGCATGAGAATAACGACATACGTAAATGTAATAAGTTAAAATATCTCAAGAGTGGATTTACCGACTTAAGTATTAAATAATAACGTTTATTTTCTATTGTAGCAAGACTGAAAGCCAATCTGATATTAAGACAAGCATGATTGATAAACCGATTTGATGGATTAGGCTAATAAACTTAATCCGATATTTTATGAAAGTAGAAAGCGTATTATTCTTTTTTTTTTTTAATTTTTATCTTAAGATGGATTACGACTTGATAAACAAAAGCATTAAAATGCTGAAAAAAAATATTGTTTAGAATTAACGACTGAACCTCAAGCAATTTTGGTACCTACAAGCAATTTTTGTGTGTCTGTCGGTCTGTCTGTGTAACCTTTTCCTGTCAAACGGATAGATTATGACCAGGGTTTACAAGGAGTAGAGCAAGTTCCCAGAGCCGCCAGACAATCCTTATTTTCTTATTAACAAAATCAGTGGTATTGAGTAGTGTTAATATGACTGTGAACGTATGCATACCTGGTACCTTGTGCCGACGGACAATTTTTTAATATCAGGTAGTTGCGTAAAAATAATAGTTAATTTTCTTAAGCCTGAGTGTTGATTATTTTTTATGCTACGTGGAAGATTGTTACAAAATTAAATACAAAATGCCAGATGCTTCCTATCTACGGAAACGTGGAGGAAACTGCAGTTAAGATAGGATTTCTTTTTGCACTCCGTGTAATGATAATACCAATTATTTTTATCTACGAAAAACACAACCTTACTAACACTATTGCCCGTAGTACATTCCAGCAACAGTAAATACACAGTAGTTTCTAGTTAGTCTCACCCTGATTAAATAAACGTCAGCTGTCGAGTGTTGCAGCTAATCTACGTGATAAACCCCGCACATGCGACGCGACCGTCCGCTCGCACGTCTCGGTCGTTAATGCCATTAATACGGTCACTATACCCCCACCAGCCGGTTGTACGAGACAGTTATCGTAAATACCCACATAAATGTTTGCTGTATTCGAGTGTATGATGTTTTATCTTGTGTTATATTAAGTTCAAAAGCATAACTATATGCTTTTGTAATATACACAACTCATACAAGCATACTAATGCTTGTATGAGTTGTGTAGCTTATTATACTCTGCCTGCTTAAAATTATTACATTATTGACTAGGTACTTGTTTAAGAAATCTTAGATTATATTTATGTACACACTCAACAGCGCAAAACGCTACAAACGCGTGACCTTGATACGCCGAACCGCAGTAAATTCGCAAATTAACACACTTGACGATCGCAAACTACAAGAGATTTAGCTAAATAAAATATACAGTGAATAGCTGAATAGATAAGAATATATTTAACAAAATATCAAGATAAATAATTATAATTTGAAACTAAAAAAAAAATTTTGAACTTGAATAACAGTGATGAAAACGGATATTTCACTTTTTAAAATATTAATTTGATGAAAAACTTTTAATTTTTATTTTATATTAAAATAAACTAGATTATGTTTCCTTTCCAATAAGACCATAATCTCGTTAACTTCTCATTAACATCATCACAAGAATCTAATTCGAATCTAGATTCTGTTTATTTTGATGCGGCCGCCGCCGGCGCATGTTTATTAAACAAAATTAATAAAGTAACTTTAACCCTAAGACACCACTTGTTAATGCATAAATAACTTAACAATACACTCACCATACTAATTAAGTACTATGGTTCCGTTATTACACACGTTCTAATTACAAAAAATACTTATTTCTTGTTTAATACAATCACTATAGGTATATATACCTACAACTTTTTCACAGGTGAAATACTGCAACTTTGCGATTCGAAACCTAATTTGCTTTATCATAACATCGTAACACAACTCCTTACGAACATTTTAAGGTATAACACTATGTTACAATAACAAAAACATACTCGTAACCACTTGAAATACGACACTTACGATAACACGTTGACGCAAGAAATGGCGCGCTTTGTTGACGTTAGTTAGTTTATTTCATTTTGACACTTTTGTCGATTGAATAGAGCTATGATTTTTGGTACGGAGTTGAGGAATATTGTAGAGATGGGAAATAAACTATCCTATCCACGAACAAAACACGTTTAGTCGATTTTTAATGCATTTTTTAAAGGCAGCATTTATAAAATGTTTTTGGGTTAGTTAGTGAACCAAACGCGGTTGGGTGCATTTACGCCCTGGGTCAGTTAGTGAACCGAACGCGGTTGGGTGAATTTACCCTGGGTCAGTTAATGAACCGAACGCTGTTCAGTTGAGTTAGCTGAGATATAGTTTAATTCCTAGTTCATGATAATGTAAACATTTTTGTTAATCTATTATTTCAATAAACAATAATGAGTCAACTGTCAACATACTAATTCTTATTCTTTATTGTACACAGAATCGACATAGAATGGTTGCAATACTACAGCTTATTTACAAAAGCCAGAATTAACCTGGAATTGGTTTATTTTATAAATGTTGCGCTACGTTACGGTACACACACACTTTTTTGAAGTAGTATAAGTAGCTGGCAAATAGTTGAAATGTAGATTTTTTTATGTGCAAACTTTAAGAAAATCGTGCTATTTTCAGAATCAGAATATTTCATTTGTGAAGACATATTTTGTAAACGGTCGAACGGCCCGCGGTCTATTTTGGGTTTATTCTGAACCTGACCCGAAATCCTAATCCAGTCGCGGGTTAGGTTAGGAATATAGAAAAAAAAAATGAAAGAGAAAAAAAAAATGTTTTTATGTAGGTATACTTTGGTACTGCCTCGTTGGTCTAGTGGTCACAAGCGCGACTGCTGAGCATGAGGTCCTGGGTTCGATTCCCAGGTCGGGCAAAGTGTTATTGGGTTTTTCGATCAGGAATTTCTCAGTAGCAGCCACGGAGTCTAGAATTATGCCCGGTTGGTGGCAATAAGCTCGCCCCATGTTACATGGGATTTCAACATAGCTCGCGAAATGTTTGTGTATTATTAAGTAGACCTCTGCCTAACCTTCTAGGGATTACAGGCGTGATGTCGCTTTATCATATTTTGACATCGTCATCATTATATATCAGCATCCAAATGCTTTTCGTTATTTTTCTATTTGGTGAGATTAAGAGGGCCCTTCCCGGCCCGTCTATCGTCAACGTGAGCATGGTCGAAAAGCTTGTTGTTTCATCCAGAGCCACAGCGGTGGTTTTCTTTCCACTCCTCTGTTTTACCTAGCCCCGAACCCGCACTACTCGTCACCCGCGCACCTCATACCGCCTAACGCGAGGACATTAAACGAAAAATTGTGTTCGAAAATTTATAAAACGTGTTCCAGGAAATATGTGTTTTTGAATAAGTCTTACAAGTTTGTGAAATAAATATTTGTCATTTAGAATCTCCACTATATTTGCGAGGCTTCTGTCAGGATATTTTAATTTACTTTTACAATTTATGAGTACATTATGAACGGCCAAAGTTGAGGTAAAATTTGTGCAAAACACCAATTTCTGGAGGCTTATACTGAATTTGTTTCTAAAAATTTTTATTTTTTGCTTTGATAGAAGCCTAAATATAGTGCACAAAATACCTATCAGTTCAAAAAAAATTAAGATATTTGTGTAACAACGGCTTAATCACGCACGAGCTTTTGTCAAATTTCTCGCGAAAAGTATGGCGGGTTGGCCGCTCTTAACAACGGTTTATCATAGATTTGAGACATTTTGAACCCGAATAATATTCAGCAGTGAATCAACTAAGAAATATTATTTCCTTTTCAGCAACTTCTATTGTGACAAGGCTCACGCCCTAGTTGACCATTGACCAGTACATCAGAGATCTTGACATCCGTTTATGTTTACGAGTGTGACGACTGTCATTACTTCACGCTAGATTAAACTAAGAATTTATGATATCTAGTGTCCAACTGTAGTCTCAGTGTTGGCGAAAGTTGGTTCGGAATTCGGCCTTGAAAAAAAAATGGCCGAAACTTAATAGGTACATGATTAAATAAACGTAACATATCATTACGTGTGTTTCCTCGAAGAGTTAGTCAGAAGTGTACTAACATGTCGCTGGTTATGATTAAGTCTCATGTCTTAGGAGGCAAAAGCAGTCTACAACTCATACATTAAACAAAGCAAATGGATTATGTAAGAATCGTAGCTCTAGCTGGTCTGTTTTTCCTGCCTACTCCAAAAAGAATCAAGCGTAAGTTTATGTGTGATATAATGTAGAAGAGACAAATGATTTAACGTCGATAGCTGAGTGACCTTAAGTGAGGTTAGCAACACAACATTCAGGTTTATGATTAATTTAATTGTGAGTTGTGTCACTAATGTCGAACGTCACTGTACCAAGGATTTTTTTAATCCAATCTGCATTTTTCATTTTAAATAATAGTTACCTATTCAAATAACCCAATAGTCTCTAATTTCAAACTGATTAATAAAATTGACACAATTTAAACTTATGCAAAATCTGCAAATTACTCATCAGTAATTTTTACACATAAATGTACCATGACCCAATTCTCGCGCAAACTATATGAACTTTGTTATTTAAACATATTCAATAGCAAATATTTGCAGAATCCTTTGCAAATAGCCAAACCCCTTTATAATATTATTAGGTACATTTGGCACGAAAACATACACGAAGTTTTGGTTTCGGCCGAAACTAAAATGTTGGGATCGGCCGGTTTTGGCCTTCGGCGTTCAGCAAAATATTGACCTTGAGGCAAGCACTACGGATATTCGTACTCGCACTAAACTAGCGATTTTCATTTCACGCTTCGTCCATAATGTTGGGAAAACGTTATTTTCTACTTGTCGCACTAGAAATAACCTTTTACGGATAGTGTGAGATATTCCCTGATATATGTTAGGTAAAGCCGTAGAGTTACCTATATCTGTTTGGCATCGAAGCAATATGCCTGCGTTTTTGTTTTTTGTTTTGGTGAAGTATTTTGTGTGTACATCAATAAATAAATAAATAATAAAATAAACCCAAAAATTAAATTAAAAAAAAAGTACCGTATACAGCAGGCTTAGCCAAGTTGACAATCTACAATCGTTAACGCTAGTAGGAAACTAATTAAATGAATGGAAATGACATCATCTCAACGTTAAATCACGTGATCAACACAAACGAATAGAAAATTCGTAGACAAGTTTACATCGTTCAAAATGGTAGAATAGAATATTATCGTTTCTACAATGTTGGACTACTTTGGTAGGAACGTTCACCATTGACTAAAGTGTAGGTTTTTTCTACAGACATTAGAGAACGAGCGATCGACTCAGTCGTATCAACTTGGCTACCATTTAGCGCTTTCTACAATCGCTCACGCCGAGGCGTTTACGATTGTAGAAAGAGAATCGACGTTTGTAACTTGGCTAGGCCTGCAGGATAGAAACTTTTAGCGGGGCAGTAAGTGGAACTACCTTAATCGTTGTACGTAGTAGTAGCAGCTACACTACACTTTTATTGTGTTTCTGACATTTTAGTAGGTACGCCAACGATGATAATTCTCATTGAAGTTTTCAACCTGTATACTATCATAATATGCTGTGCATTGTCAAAAGCCGTTATTTTGAAATTAGACACAGACCTTTCTATTTTGTTTATTTGTGTGTAGGTACGTATAGAAGATACACACACCACTATGCACCAAAAAACAACCAACACTCCAATCCAAATCCAATCCAGATTTCGTCGATACCCTTTACATTCACTGCGCAAAAAACGTCATGACAAACCAAAAATGAGCTTGCTGAGCCGCTGTTAGAATCCTCTCATCGGATTTGTACGGCTGTACAGATTTCAGTTTTGCTTTCATAAAAAAACCGGTGCGAGTCGGACTTGTATGTATGTAAATATATTGTGCACACGATGGGATCCGTACCTCCGTGAAATATTTAACAATGAAAACGCCGAAACAAAATGTTTATTTTAGGAGGACGCATTATTTTTATAGATTCGCCTTGTTCGTCTGTCTGACTGTGTCTCTCTGTATGTCACAGACATTTTATTCCGAGACACCACACAGTTAAAATAGGCGAGACGACAAAAAAAAACTAATTAGTCCGTCAGTTAGATTATCAGAAAATATTTGACCCGTGTTTTTTCTGTTTTTACGTAAATAAAAATTGACGAAGATATGACGCTTTTAAAATTCTCAATACGTCACGCCTAAGTATAATTTTTAGCTAGTTCTGACGTCACGAGCCCCCACTCCCGAGTTTTGATGCGTTTTATCTTTGTCAATATTCATTGATTTACAAAAACAAAAAATACGTGTCCATTAATTTCCAATACTCTAACTGACGGACTAAATAGATTTGCAATTTTTTGATACTGTCGTCATGCCTATTTGGAGAGCAGGGGTCTTCTATAAACCGTAACACAAAAGTAATGTGAAATTATGAAAAAAATCTTGGCCGGCTTTATTGACTTATTTTATTTTAAAGTACTGTTTCTGTTGCGGTCATAGTTATGCACATAATATGAAAAATTCAAGTGCCTACCTGTTAATGTTCTAAAGATACAAACGAACAGACAGAGGCGGAGCCTTAGTAATGGGGTCTCGTTGGCAACCTTTAGAAACGGAACCCTGAAAGCTCTGCCAGTATAGTTGGTGTAAATGCAATAGAACAGCCATAAGCCGTGTCGATCCGATGCTTTTCGTGTGGATAGTGCGCATGGCTGGCTGTGTAAATGTCAATTTTCCATCTCGATGATTTTGTTTTTTCTGCAGTCTGGTTTCGCAGATGGATATGTAGAATATTGGCGTTAGGGTATACAAAAATTGAGCGTATATAATGCTAGATCGTCTAGTAAAATAGAACTAGGTATTTTTCTGTTTTCAAGATTCAGGAAAACTGGATAACAATTAATAAAGAATTATGATGTGATGTTGATAAAATAAGGTTAAGCCGTGCTTGCCTAGGTTGATCTGTAGATGGGTGACCACCATTACATTCCATGCCTCAGAAAGCTCGTTAAGCAGTTGGTCCCGGCTGTCATCTTTGACAGTCGTAACAGGTAGTCAGTGGCCCAAAAAGTCTGACATGTCTTATCAAGGAGCATCGTATTACCCAGTACTAACTAAGTTGTGGAGTTCAAAAAGGCAGTCGCTCCATGTAAAGTACTGGTATTCAGCTGCATCCGGTTAGACTGGAGGCCTACCCCAACATTGTTGGACAAAAGGCTAGGCAGATGATAATGATTAAGAACAAAAAAACACGCCAAAAGTAAAATACGTCTGTACTATAATATCATTTATAACACATTTGCTCGTAAAGGGTCTCTTAATTCACCAATTTCAATGTCGGATTGTATCTTATTTCGTACCTGTACGTTATTGTAATGTAAAACGCACGTAATGTACCAAGATGCTCCGTCTAAAACGAACGGTACTTTTTTAAATCTTAGCAAAAAGTTTTTATGTCAGAAAAGTGGTCAACATTTTATGAATAAAATAACTTTGGGAGATAAAATATAATTATAATAAGTTGACAACATTAAAAATGCCACCTGGCGACGTTATAAAATCAATTTGATAAACAAGTGATTATAGATTTATTCGTTTAAGAAAGTCCGAGTTTTATTTATTTCCTCGCAAATAGGTTATAAAACGTCGTATGACATACGTGCGCTTTGATAATTACAGCCTCTGCTTCGGCTCGGGCTAGCAATATCGCCTCGGCTGTAATACTTATATCATAATGTACTATTATATCATTACTAGTTTACACTTTGATCACCAAAGCTAACAATACTAATTGATCATGATTGAGCTAGTTGACTTATTAGCGCGTACATAACGTTTTTTTAATAATCGTACACAATACACAACACATCATGTATAAAGGTTTATGGTTTCATTAAGATGTTTAGTAAGGAAGGGATTTGGGTAATTAGGCAATTAAAAGTGTTCTTTTGAGGCCATCATTAGGTTCTCCAAAGAATATTTCTAAACCTAATGTTTAGAAATATTCTTTGGAGCGAAGAGAGCGTTAGTTTGATTCGATTCTGTTTATAAGAAAGGACAGATGGATTGTGTGAGGCATGATATGAAAGAGAAAAAAGTAAATGATGCCGTGACGTCTGACAGGAGAGAAAGGGAAAAGAACGTGTTGCACCGACCACAAGTAGAATGGGACAAGTTCAGGAAGATGATACTGATTCTGTTTATGAATCCCAATGAGTGTCAGGCTACCTCAGTCATTAGTTGCTGGTATAGTATTTCTGTAACAACATCTAACAGGATTTAGATAAGTTTTTCGATAGTTACATACTTGCATATAATTTTGCATCTTATGGTGGCGTAGACTGGGCTGCGGGACTGTTCGAAAGAGATACCGTGGCCCCGGAATACTAAGGGCGATGAAGGAACAGGGATGGGTTTTAGTCAGTAAAAGTGACACTCGCTCCTGCTCCGCCCAGAGCGGGAGGAGTCATTTGATGATTTCCCATCTGAAAAAAAAAACAATCGGCGTATACTCCCGGCCGAGAGCTCTCTTTATGTCTCTTCATGTCTCGCAAACACCCGACACGAGACGGACCGCTAGCGAGCAACACGGATCCTCTCGCACTAACCTGAGTTGAGTGTTTTGACGAGAGTTCGTAAGTAGCTATCATAAGACTTTTTGATTCTTTCGGATGCGAAATCTTCGTGTAAAGTAGTAGTTCGTAAAGTGGAAGAGAGCGTCAGACTTTTACTGACTAAAACATATCCATGTTCCTTCTAAGTCTTTTGTGTCTTTTGTCTTTCGAACAGCCCCGCAGCCCCGGCAGGCATCAGCCTTTGCGGACTCCATGCCGGATTGCTGCCATGGGATCTGGAGGCGAGCGCCTGCACGAATGGCGCACGGAGGCTCTACGCCGGGGGAAAACTCCGCTGCCAGCCGCTGGACTGTTTGGAGCGGAATTAAAACTAAATAACATCATGTGTTGTAATCCCCGAAAGATTAGGCAAACCTAACCTGTACCTAACACGTACACCCACAGTCAGCCAGTTATGTTTAGTCCCATGTTATAGGACGCGAGCCTTTTGCCATCAACCGGGCACAAATCCAGACTCCAATGCCTGCTACTGAGAAATTAATGATGGAAAAACCCAATAACACTTTGCTCGACCCGGAAATTAAACGCAGGACCTCAAGCACAGCAGTTGCGCTTGCGTCCACTAGACCAACGAGGCAGTAATAGTACAGTATGATATAAGTGAAGTAAGTTGAAAATTACAGCCGATGAGATATTGCTAGCCCGACCCGTAGGCGAGGGCTACAAGAAAGCAGAGGCTGCATGGGCGTGCGCAACGAAGAGGCAATTAGACAAAGCCTACCCTACCAACTGGGGCAATTATTATAACTAATGAACTATGTAATAAAATAACACTTTGTACAAAATATTAAAAAAAAGTTCTAACTCCTGTTCGAATACTTATAGCAATTTTTCGCGCCCGTGTTACGTAACTAACACTGTACTGGAAGTTGCTACGAAGCTCGACGCTCACCCGCCGGACGCATCTTATAGGCAAGCAGTCTACTCGCCTTAATCCCATTGATAAATTTACGCACACAGCGGCACATTGGTGCATATTTTTGTGTGTATGAACCGCACACATGTATAGATTGCAGCCATTTTTGGGCGGTAACTCCTGCGAGTGTAGCTGGGCTATGATTGGCTGCTACAACACAAGGCCAGGATTCAAGGTGGATGTTCTTTAGCACTGGCCTGCAAATTGCAAAAAACGTGAGGAAATTTGAATTTCGCGGGCTACCGTGCAGCAATGCACTAAGCAGGGTTGGTTCCGGTTCCTTTCCAAATTAAATATAAATTAGTGAAATTTCGTATTATCCTGCAAAATTTTGTTGATCACTGTTGTGAAGCAACTCGATATGAAAATGATGCAATTTTATTTGGTCGTATTTATTCATCGACAAATTAGAAATTATATTTTTCTGAAGGAAGCCATTATTGTTTCATTGTGACAAGCAATTTATATCGCGATCTTGAACGTTTTAATTTTAACATATTAAGTTATTTACACATTTGTTTTGAAACAAAAAACGTACATTTAACAGTAACAGCAGTGTAAAAATATTAATTTTGTTGTGTATTAATTGTTTATTCACCTAACAATGGTGTTTACTTGTGAAGTTTGTGCTGATAATGTGTGTTTGTTAGAAGTTAAAGGCAATAAGTTTTCTCTATTATCGTATAATGACAAGCTTCAAGTTGTGTCTAAAGGTAGATTTGTACCCGAATTACGAGAATAAATCTAAAAATAATATATGGTAATTAACTGACGTGTTCTGTAACTATCACCCACTCACTTGGATAAGATATTAGAGGTAGCCGAATCTTTCTTCTGTTTGCATCGTTAGAAAATCGTGAGTTAAACCTTGAATAATGTGGTGAGTTCTTTACTTCTTGTATTTATAACTTTTGTTTTTACAGGCTTATTTTCAAATATTATAAATCAATAAATGTGACTACTTTGAGGGCCATCATAATTATGTAGAGCGACGGACGTTGTGGAGCTACGCGTTTTTTTTTTTGCTATCATTATTTCGTGGCCTGCCCACCCTGGTGGACGACTGCACGCCGCTGAGAGGCTGTAATTATCAAAGCGCACGTATGTCATACGACGTATTATAACATATTTACGAGGAAATAAATAAAACTCAGACTTTCTTAAACGAATAAATCTTTAAGCACTTGTTAAAGCAGTTATAAAAATTTGAACAACTTGTAAAATTGAATTCATTTTTAATGTTGTCAAGTTATTATTATTATATTTTACCTCCCAAAGTTAATTTTATTCATTCAATGTTGATCACTTTTCTGACATAAAAACTCTTTGCTAAGATTAAAAAAAGTACCGTTCGTTTTAGACGGAGCATCTTGATAAACCGTGCGTTTTACATTACAATCACGCACAAGTACGTAATGAGATACCCTTTACGAGCAAATGTGTTATAAAATGCATAATATTAATATTCTGAGTAATTTTAAAAATCCATCGTCAGCATATATCAGCCCGAAATCAATGCTGGCTGTTATGAGCCTCCCCTTTCTCCTGCCATACTTCCCGGTTATGTGCGTCCCATTGTCTTCATCAAACAACATCAAAGCAAATGTATGTCCAAGCACGTTCTCTGTGTTGACGAAGTCAATATAACATACCCACATTGTTCCTAAAGGTTAGGTTTTTCCATAAAAATCCGTACGGGAGCCAAAAAACTAGCCATTTCTAGACAATGGGGAAAGCTGGTCAAAGCTGATTGTAGATGGCGTGTAAACGATATTCATCATCATCATCATCATTTCAGCCGAAAGACGTCCACTGCTAGACATAGGCCTCCCCCAAGTGTCGCCACATTGGCCGGTCCCGTGCGAATCGCATCCAGCGGATTCCCGCAACCTTCACCAGGTCATCGGTCCACCTAGTGGGAGGCCTTCCAACGCAACGTCTTCCGGTTCGCGGTCGCCACTCCAGAACTTTTCGGCCCCATCGGCTATCCGTTCTACGATAAATGTGCCATGCCCACTGCCACTTAAGTTTGGCAATTCTTCGGGCTACGTCGGTGACCCTGGTTCTCTTGCGGATGTCTTCATTTCTGATTCGATCACGCAAGGAAACTCCGAGCATAGCCCTCTCCATTGCCCTTTGAGTGACTTTAAGCCTTCTAATGAGGCCCATTGTGAGCGACCACGTTTCACGTAATCACTGGCAACACACACTGGTCATAGACTTTCGTCTTGAGACACTGTGGTAAGTTGGACGAAAAGATAACGCGCAACTTTCCGAACGCTGCCCAGCCGAGTCGGATTCGACGATTGACCTCTTTCTCGAAGTTCGTCCTACCTAACTGGACCGTTTGTCCCAGGTACACATAATCGTCTACAACTTCGAGTGTAGAGTCTCCGATCTTGATAGGAATGGGTGTGACATGGGCATTCAACATGACCTTGGAAACCTTGAAACGATATTACGAAATATAAAATGACATTGACAGATTTTCAACCAATGACGATGTTTGGTTCATGTGATGCTAGCGCCATTAGTTCCACCAGTTGCCTACCCCATTCCGAACTTCTGGTAACCGTAGGCTCAGCTGATGTTTCTCATCTGCACGTTAAGTCTAAACTAAACGGCGAAAACTAAAGTTGTTAGCATCGATTCTTGGAAGAAGAACAGGAAATTGATATTGTTTTGAAGGCTTATATTTCAGACTTATAATGATGGCTCAACTATCTACAAAGAACCTCTGAAGCCTGTTTACACAGAGAGGGTCTATCACCCGGTTTGTGGTGAAAATGTGCTTGTGAGTCAAAAATATAAGAATAAATTAAAGAAAAAAAAACATGTTAGTATTGTTACCGTAATTGTGGGTACGTACGGGTACGACGTAATAGTATTATTATTATATCATACGAGACGGGACAGGCAATGATAAATTCTTTTTCACTTCTCATGCTCTAAAGTTCGCCTTTATGTCGTGCGTATTCGACATAAAGTCGCTTTTTATGCTCTGGAGCATAAAGTAAAATCTTCGTCGAAGAACAAGGCAATCGGTCCAACACCCACACGAACAACTTCAACTTCATACCTCTTTATTTACCACCCTCTTTATTAACCTCTTTATTTTAATTCGTTTCGTTAGTATTGTCTGTCTGTCTGTCTGTCTATCCGTCTGTCCGTCTGCCTGTCTTTCCGTCTTTGCGTCCGTCTGTCTGTCTGTCCGTCTTTCTGTCCGTCTGTCTGTCCGTCTGGCTGTGTGAGATTTTATAATACACACAGGTGTGAATCAATGATGATTAACTTACACTTAAACTTAAAACAGCAAAAACATTAATGCCCAGTTCATTTTGTACTAAAAAGAGAGATCACTTTTTAACCGACTTCCAAAAGTTTTTTTTTTTTGTTTGTACACCAATTACGCTGAGATTTATGATCCTATTTACGAGATTCTTCTTTAGTTTGATGCGGAATAGTTGCCATTTGGTCCCTTAAAAATTTAATATAGTTTGGCCCAGTAGTTTTCGTTTTATGAACATTTTTACTTCAGTCGTGTGGTCTAATTTCAACATGTTCACCGATTTCTCCCCCATTTGTGAAGCGATTCTCAAAATTTATTTCTTTATTTGAAAGAATATACTCCTGAAATGGTCCCATTTAAATTTGGTGAAGATCTGATGCTGATTTTCGGAGATATACAATGGAACTCTTCAAAAATAGACGGTAAATCGGTCGTGATTGCTGCAATCGCTTGGATGTTTATTGTTTATACAACATCATGACGTAACATCACGCCTGTATGCTCTGAGGGGTACGCAGATGTGTACAATACACCTAAATTTCGACAGATTAGGTATGTTAAGTTCCATTATTTGGGGTATAAGCCTATTACCATGTATTGTTAATAATGTAAAATAAATGCATAGCAAACATTTGTATAGGATATTACAACTAAAAATGTACAAATAAAAAAAACTTTTTTTCAAAAAATAAAACTGACTTCAAAAACACAAAAAAGCGAAAAATAACTTTAGCTTCAGAAGTCGGTGACAAAGGACACCGACTTCTGAAGCTAAAGTTATTTTTAATTTTTTTTTTCTTGTGTTTTTTGAAGTCGGTTTTATTTTTTGCAAAAACGTTTTCATAGTACATGTTTTCTATTAATACAGGGTGTAAGCAGACTCTTCACGAAGCCGTTAACCAAGCATTCTGTACATCAAAATAAGTAACCCTACGCAAAAATTATATTGCTAGGAAATTCCTTTTTTTTGGAGTGAAAAATTACGCTTTACGGTAAAACTCAATGTAACGCACTCAAAACATTGTGCTGGTGGATGGATTGAACAGTGTGGGGGTCGTGGAGGTATTTAAAGCAAAAATCTTATATTCAAAAATTGTACTTATTTAAAAAAAAAAACTTGTGAAAAAGTTGGAACTTTGACCCCCCCAATACCTTCGTAACTAGAAGGTTCCGAGGTATAGTCTAGAACAAAAAAAAAAATGATCGCAATGATGGGAAGAACCTTTCGGCTTTCGGCTTCGTTATGAGTCTTTTTACACCCTTTATAATATTTTTGAATTCCCCCTTTTTGGTTTACGGGGGCAGTACAGGAAAGTCAGCACTTCCAACAAGAGGATGTGGGTGACAATTCCACCCACGGCTTTGAAAGGTTGGAAACACTCGCCTACGCTTAAATAATATTAAAGCTGTGTTGAAATCCCAAGATAACACATTTATTTACTTTTGGCTATGATTTTTTTCATATGCATTATTTAGATTGTAATCATTATGATCAACATTTTTTTTACACACTGGTCGTCGAAAAAATTGGTTGGTTGAAAATTGACTTACGAGTTGAAAAGTAAGTTTAGTTTATTTCAGTTCGCAGTTCGCATAACAAGGTACGATATTAAAAAGCTAGTACCAAAAAAACAATGATCCTTAATCACTAGATTTTTACAAATTCCCTGGACTCCACACTAGGATACCCTGTGTCGTGGGGTCCAGTCTCTTCCCAAGTAAAGGTAACATGTTAGCTTTATCTGAACTAATTAATTAGAAAGGAAATAGAAAAAAAGATAGGTAAATTAAGATAAAAACAACGACTAAAAACTAATGGTTAAAGACTATTTATAACAATATTTTTTAGAACGAAAAATTTAAGGTTTGATGTTTTTGGAAGTGTGTGTGTGTTTTGGCTGTTGTGCAGAAATATTAACAATGAAAATGATAAACAAATACGTAACGTTGGATTATTAATCATAATTTGATTTGAAATAATTTTAGTAAATACCTAGTCACAACCATACATACAGTCCACATTTTTACGTCACTTAATTATTTCATTCATACCATGGCTGGCTTTCTACTCGTATTAAATATGGAGTTTGTATTTTGCTAGAGCAGAAGCAAATTAAACTTGATATTATTGTTAAGACACATGTTTGTTTCGTTAGTCTGCCTGCACAACCTAAATTGAACTCTAAAGTCAACAACACTTATTTTAGTTTAAGTTGAAAAATAAATGTGGGTGCATTGATTTTGTTGACGGCCAGGGTAGTTCGATATTTGAAAAAATAATAATGACATGCCATCCTAATTTTTTACACGATTGCCAAGGAAGTGTTCTGTGATTTATCGTTACTTACACTGTTTTAGTAAAAAAAGTCAACAAAGTGCAAACTAGTGGGAGTTTCGACCTCCCACTAGTTTGCACTTTGTTGACTTCTTTAATCGTACATTTCTGATCAAATTCGGACGTATCTCTAGCAGGGCATTTTAAATTCACTGGTGAAATACAGTCAGACCTCTTTTCTTAGAAAAACACACTCCTATGAGAGTACGTACACCTCGGTGAATACGTAAGGCGTTTATACTACACATTATATGTATGGCTTATATAACACATAGTTTAGCGGCCATAAACGTCAGTCAGAGATTATAATAGTCCCCGAGCGGCCATTAGTAACTCCAATTGCCAACATGTACGATTATAAAACGTAGTTACATAAATTGAACGCAGATTTTCTTGCGTGTTATATTTTTTATTTATTTTCGAAACGTATATGTCGGATCCGGTCATGAGTACGGACGGGCGAATGGATCGAAAGCGCGCCAGTAGTGACATCACGCGACCTACTTACCAGTTTACCCCACCATGGCGGCTTTTACAGAGTCCTGATGTTAATACCTCGCGGCGAGGCGGACATTCTGTGTCTGATCGCAGCGGAGTTAAGACTTCTTGAAACTGTACCCGATTCATTGTGCCCAGTGTTAATGTGTCAAAGTGTAATGTCAAGTAATTTGTTAGACTCAGTGTATCTGTTTGAAAAAAGTAACCATGGAGTTTCTTGCCGGTTCTTCTCCATGGAAACGACCAACCCGAACCGTGCAATGTGAAATAAAATAGTGTATCGCATCCAGTGAGTTTTCATAGCACGAAACCCGTCTTCTGCCCACAAAATGCTCGACCCTAGCGAAATATAACCTGACGAACCCGACATATATAAAAGAGTAATGTTTTTATTGTGTGTTTAGCCGGGAGCGAAACGACATACACCTTCGAGGTTACTTACGTTGGATGAAGAATTGCAGATAGAAAATATTATAATTATCTTCGATTTTAGATTTGTTATATCTATTTTTGTTGTATTTTTTATTTGATTTGTCGTATCTGACCGTGGCATTACTTGGAAGTTAGAACCTATCAGAATATCAGCGCTGCGATATTTTTAGACGTTTCAGTACCATACTGAGATGGGACATTGCCAATTCATGTCTCATATAAGTAATTTTTTGTTGTTCTTTTTTAATTTAATTTTGTTTTATTGTTGTGTCCTGAGCGAGTCTAATGCCCGTGCCAGACTGTTGTAAACAAGCCCTCAACACACCTCCACATCGGTCTCCACCGGTGGTTTACAACAGCACGCACTGTTGACGCACTGTTGTAAGCCGCCGGTGGAGACCGATGTGGAGGTGTGTGGAGGGCTTGTTTACAACAGTCTGGCCCACGCTTAATGGTGCATCAACAGCGCAATTACTTTTTGTACAGAAACATTTCCTAATGTTATTTACTGTGTATAAGTTAGGTAATGTTGCCTTTTGAAAACGGTAAACACGTGGTAACAATTGATAACATTTGGTAGCACTGCTATAGAATAATAAATACTTTTTCTTATTTAATTTCTTTTCTTTCCATAAAGGTGATATTCTTCAGAAAGTTCAGGTGTGTAGTAAGTATACTTTAGTAGTATGACGAGTACAAAGGAGTTTGTAATGACCGTGGTCTTCTGCCTATAGTTGGTGCCAGTTAAGATGAGAATAGCGGTCATTGACCCACCTACATTTATTAAACTTCTTAACTTTGAAAACCAAAAATAAGCCTAATCAAGTCTTGAATCGTCATTTATCGTGATCTTCAACATTTTTTCTAATGAAAAACGATACATGGTTTATTTGTTTTGATTCGTACGAAGAGATATTAGGGAAAGGGCAATGACCGCTATTCTCATCTTAACTGGCACCAACTATACCCCTTGGCTAAAAAAAAACTATGTTTTGTGTTTGTGTTATTTTAATTTTCTAGACCCAGCGGGTAAGGGATTGTCTATTAGTGAACGAAGGTAAGAAAACTTAGTCTAATAAATAAGTAGTTTATTAAAGTGAACAACCGTTGATATTTATTTACAATAAATAAATAATATATAAATACAGGATTTCCGAAATTAATGGATAACCTTGAAATGGCTTATAGTAGAACTTATGGCCATTCAGAAAAAAAAAAAAAAAACAATCATATCTGTTAGCAAGTTCATTTATTTTCGAAAATTAGTATGAATTAATTTTTAAACAAAGTTTAAACATCTTGAGTAAAAAAATGTATGCCTACATGAGTGATGATAATAATAATAATTTAATTATTTTAAAATTATGTCGGTTTCAAGTAGATTTGATAATGGGGACAATTCATAATTGTATCTGCCTTAAATAGTGAATTATTGCTTATTATTAATGTAGACAACGAGATAAAATTACTGAAGAAAAAAAATGTAATATGGCCCGGCCCTCCTTTCTTATGCAGGCTCTACATCTGCGGATGAATTTTTTTTATAACATAGATTTATAGCGTTTAGATTTTTTTTTTCTGTTTTTTTTTTTCTGAATGGCCATGGGTTCTGCTATGGGCCATTTCAAGGTTATCCATATGTTGCCTGACACCCTGTATATATCATATATTTTTATAGTAATAAAGTAAAAATTAATAAGTAAAGAAAGAAAAAACATTTATTAGCCCGTACAGTACAGGACATAACCCACAAAAAAAAATATCAGTTATTATATATTAAGAGTAAACAAAAATAAAAAAAAATAAAATGATGAAGAAAAAAAGTTAAGATACTTCCTATGCCCTGCCAAACACTTAACAGTGTTACAGGTTATTGTCACACGAAACGACAAACCCTTAAAACAACATTGTCCTTTGAGAAGGTTTTACAACTCAAAAATAAAGGAAGTCATGCTCTTTACATCGTCAGCCCATACAATACATTTATTATACAATTTTTATCACCGGTCTGTTTATGGCTGGGGCCTGAAATCACTTACACATAATAGCAAGATACAAAAGGATCACTTTGTACAACATACAAGACCTAATGTCCACAACAGTTGTGCTTGCGGGGCGCAGAGATCTGTAACACTTATTTTTGATGTGTAACATCTATAAGCGCGGGTAAAACCAAAAAATGGCGTGGTGACGCATGCCGTGGCGACACGTCGCCAACTGTCAAGTGGTCAACCCGGCCCGAACAAACCCGAACATTACCGACCTGTTGAAGCAGCATAAGATCTAAATATTCGCCACGGTTTACAAAAAGCCAGCTGGTCTCGGGGCACAGCATCATCATCATCATCATCAGCCTATAATGTTCCCACTACTGGGACACGGCCTCCTCTCAATGAGAGGGAATGGGCTATAATCCACCACGCGGGCCCAGTGCGGATTGGTAGATGTCACATGTCTTCGAATTTTTGGTTCGGGATACAGCGCTGGGTTACAATCTTGTGACTTCGAGTTCGATCCCAGCTTAATGATTTTCTTTTTGTGATTCATATTGTTTTATTTTCTTTTATTTTAGTTTGTGTTAGTTTTTTTTTTTCAGGGAAAATATAGTTATATTTTATTCACTAAGCCATATTTAGTTCTTGTCGTAATTTGTTTTTTAAGCAAACAAATTAAAAAAAAAAAAAAATTATTTTGTACAAGTAATAACTTGTACAAAATAATTTCGATGCTTCACATCTGCCGGCGTCCCGTGACGGCTCACAATTTTTTTTTCCTAACCTGCTCTGTTCCACTCCTGAGTAATGGCCTCCCTCCACGTCTTCCACTTCTCGCGAACCCGCGCGTCCACCTTCCAGTTCGGACAGAACTTGTCTAGTTCACACTTGTCATAATTATTAATATATGAAAACGTTTTAGTATCGATTAAGTTGCCTGACCTTCATCTGCGTGAAATTATATTAAAACCATTACTTTCCTATTTGAATCGGATTTTGTTAATTGTTTCATGGGTTTAATTAACCTAAGTTACTCCTTATAACATCATCTAACTCCCAGTAAAAGTATCATCAAAATCGGTACAGCCGTTTCTGAGATTAGAACAAAAAAAAAACAAATAAATAATTTAAAAAAAAAAAACACAACAACATAATATGCATTCAGAAAAACGCTGTTATCTTGAAAACAGACACTTCAATTTTATTTTATTGTATAGATGTTACACATAAAGAAATATGCACAACCTACGTTTACAAATTACTAGCTAACCTTCTGAATCTCCTTGTGCTACACCAAAAGGACCAGTTTTGTCTATCCATCGTAACCGAACCCGCTGAAGGCCAAAGGGTGTCTTGTAATTTGTCCTCCAAGTCGCGTCGTTACTTTTCAATGGAGTCACCCACATCAAAGTAATCGACGACTATTCAGCTGGCTTGACGTAAATATGTGTAAGTCAATATGGATTGATATCATTTGTGAGATGAGGTTAAGTAAGGATGTGTGGGTGTAGTAAGATTTGGGAATGATACTGTTACTTGATTAGATTTGAAAGGGACATCTTCAGATGAAATGGATCGGTGGTGTAAATTTACTTAAACATCGCTCGTATCTGTCAACTTCAAGCGGTTTACTAAAATGAAAGGCTATGTATTAAGGAAAGTAAACTAACAACATTAGAAATTAAACACTATTATAAACTAAAATAAATAAACTAACAACAAACTTCAAAACGGCATCAAAAATCTCTTTCTCAACGTTGCCAGCTCATAATGTGCTCAAGAGACTGGCGGCGTTGCCACATTGTGTGGCAACACTTGGGTGGCTTGAGTCACGGGAGCGTCAACTAGGCGTTTCGAAATGTCCTTAAACGGCTATGAACACTCGGATATTTTAAATACAAGGTCCAGAACTAGGGCTTATTCGTCAACTGGCGACTGCGAACTTGCGAGTGCGCGCGAGTTGGCACCTTCCGATTTTTTTGTCGTCATGTCGCTTGCACGCTATAAAGTACAGTCAAATGAAAAACATTAAATTTTATAATTTTTGTAATGAATCCAGCTTCATTGAAAAAAATGCTTGCATTAAATATTTCACATTTTCAGTAATACTGTTTCACACAGCTCTCAATCTCTCTTTTGTATATGTTCCAATAAGCAATATTCGAATGAATGCGAATAATTACTATCTCTCTTGGTGCATGAAAACGGTGAAATATTGAGTCTCTTTATTATTTACATACAAAGCAATTCAGTATTTTAAACGAAATTAAAAAGCGATACAAAATACTGATATTCGATAGGAATATTCGACGTAACGAATTTAATCAATTGCTTTATTAATAAATTCCTGTTTTGAAATGCTATGAAATTATGTACGTTGGTTAAACATTAGGTACGGTTCTACGTAATTTTAATAAACTTTCATGTTGCTCATAAAAATTAAACGTTGTTTCCATATCCCAAAATTCTCCTGAAATTAAGTAAGCCGTAATTATGTGTTTGAGCCGTTTGGGGTTGAAATACTAGGGCCATGGGGTCCAAGTCCCCACCTAGTTTTTCGAGAAATGACCAGAGGGCGGGCCTATTTTTTGGCCAAAGAATCAGCATTGCCATCCAACGTGGCAATGCTGCCAGCCTTCTGGGCACTTGTCCTGTTGACAGCGATGTGGACGAATTTTTTGTGGCCCTGTAACCGTTTTGTTTCTTGTACATATTTTTATTATTATTTAGAGTTGTAGTTTGTATACAGTAAGTCAGCTCTTCCATAATTTGGCCCATCATAGTCTATCTAGCTCCGTTCTAAGCAAATTATTGGTAATGATTGGTCGGATATGTGATCACCCATTACATACAGAGTTTCCTCCGTGCCTCGGAAAGCACGTTAAGCCGTTGGTCTCGGCTGTCATTTATAGATCTTTGAAAGTCGTTAGTGGACCGAAAGTCTGACAACCAGTCTTACCAAGGGGTATCATATTCCCCAATACTATGTTGTGGTGGTCAGACACGCAATCGCTTAATGATATTCAGCTGCATCCGGTTAGACTGGAAGCCAACCTCAACATAGTTGGTAAAAGGCTAGGCAGATGATATATTTTATGAAAAACCAAACACAAAAGTGTTAACCCTGACCGAATAGAGCTGGGCCACTGGCTGGCATACTTCCTACAAGATCTTCGCTAAAGCAAAACCGATAACAGTTTAGTATCAGATATTGCTGCATCAAAGAACCTTTGATCACAAATGAATGCATTCAATATTGGGAATTAGTACTCGGATGGAGTACAGCCTATATTGAGAATCACGGCACTATTCCGATTAAGTACTTGTTGATAGCAAATGAATGTTAGAATTGAATGTCGACGAGATGCAATATCTAGCCGGATTAACGAAGTACAATGAAATGCGGATAATTTACTTTCTACTAAGTAAATAAAACTTCAATAAAACTTGTAGGCACGACAAAATAAGCATAAATTTAGTTTAATTTATGTATTAATTATTAAGCTCATTCCCTCTCATAGAGAGGAGGCATGTGTCCCAGCAGTGGGAACAATAATAGGCTGATGATGATGATGATGATGATGTACTAATAATTATTAAAGATTACAGGTCGGATTTTGTACAAAGTAAAAACACAAATGATTAAACAGAAAAAAATGATGTGAAGCGATGACGCGGTCTAGGGTGGAGCACGCCTGCCCGGAAGAAACCGATTCACTCGAACTATGAAAAGATCCAGATTTTAATGATCGGGAAACAGAGAAGTCACACACTAGGTTTCTTCTGCATTATGGGTGCGTTTACAAACATTTAAACTCACAAACACAAGCACCCAGACCCGGAACAACTACGGTAGGCCAAACAAATATTTGTTCCTGTTAATTCATACACGAAATTAAGCCTAACAGCCAAAGGATAATTTAATTAACACTAAAATTCAGTCACATTCCTACGACAACCAAGAAGCCATTCCAACATGTAGTGTACTTTCGTCCTTCAATATATAAATAGCTACACCGAGCACCCCATTCATCCCCCTGGCGTCATATGGGAAGTGTGCAAAGGGATTACGTCAAGGGTAGGTTGGGAACATGACGTCCTTGAACTGGGAACTGGGAGCTCAGAATGTAGGAGCAATTGCTTTAAATGAATGTGAAGTTGGTCATGGGACGGGGTGAATAGAAACAATTTGGATCAGATTAGTTTTTGTTACCATCTTCATTCTTTATCGTTTGGTTAGTGCCTAACCTGGTGTCAGAGTATTTATGTCGCCCATGTGCCTCTGACTTGGCTTTTACATGCCGTCGAGAAATATCTCTCAAGCATGCTGGTTTCCTTACGATGTTTCTCTATACCGAAGCAAGTGATAATTATACAATACGCCCATGAATCAGAAAAATCTGAAGTGCGTGTCTTGGGTTCGAACTTGAGACCTGTGACTTGGCAGTCCGACACGGTCACACCACTAGGCTATCACTGCTTTGTCGCAATTAGGTAAGGAGACATGTTACCTGCAGCCATCTCAATATACCAATGACTTAATGGAAGGTTTAAGGTGTCGTTTGCGGCTGCTTTGATTGCCAGCTCTATTTTCGCTCAAAAATTATCAGTTAATCCTGTTATCATCATTTTTATGCCCTTATCCCAATTTATTTGGCGTCGGCGCAATATGGCTTCGTCTTCCATACTTCTCTATTATTCTCGTCATCTCAGCAGTCACCTCCATTCTAGCCATTTCATCTTTCACACAGTCCATTCATCGTTTCTTTGGTCTTCCTCTACTCTTATAGCCATCTACTTTCATACTCAACACCAACGTCATTTTCTTCACTAAATTTTTCTCATTTATCGTTTTATCTTGAATACTAAATACAGATAATATAACCGCACAATCGATCCCGAACAATATAACAAAAAAGAGACAAAAACAAATTACTTATGCTTAAAAAAGAAAAGAAAACAATCTAAGATCGCAAGAAACAGAATACTATCAAACGTAACCTCAACCTCAATTAACATTTTACGAGCATAAACAAAAATAAACGAAGCATTTAGCTACAAAAACAAAAGATAAACTTCTTCTATAATCTATGCCAATAAACACAGATCATAAATTGATTCTATAACTTTTCTCGAATGTAATGTAAACATTTTATGCATTTTGTGGGCGTAAGAGTAGAGTAACTACGCCACAGCAATATGTGTGCATTGCACTTGACTGTGAACGCGAATGGGGCACGCTGAAAGGTAATAGGGGTCAGGGCTGCTCACATCTGTCTATTTTCATTGAAAACTCGCTTTTATGAGGCTGCAAATCTTGTGAACGTTATTGGTAGTGTCCAAATAAATTGTGGAATGAACAGACTTTTTAGTGATTTCACTTCTTTCTTTATCTTGAAGTTATATCCAACTTGGCTTTACATGCCGTCGAGAAAAATTTCTCAGGCATGCTATAGTTTCCTCACGATGATTTTCCTTCACCGAAGCAAGTGATAATTTTACAATTTGCACATGAATCTGCAAAATCAGAGGTGCGTGCTTTGTGTTCGAACTCGAGACCTATGACTTGGCAGTCCGACGGAATTTGGCTCACAGATAGTTTATTACCTGGATTATTACTTGACTTTTTATCCCGGCAGTATGATCCCGTAGGACAATTACCGAACTCTACGCGTGGCGAAGCCGCGGGCATAAACTTGTAAATAAAAAAGTATAGTATAAATGTTATACATTTTCCAAAAACAACGACATTTTAGTTACTGAACAACTGAATACTGAAACATTGTAGTCTTGTGATTCGACTGAGATTACATTTTATCCTCAGGGGATAAGGCTATTTTTAGGTTAACCTTTTGTGGAGGACTGATGTCAAAATATTACAATAAACGTTATTGTTAGGAAAGCCGGAAAGAGCTGGTAATTTTATAGGCTATCTATTTTGATCAAGCTATTTTTAGTTTTAACCTAATGTCTACGAGTACACAGACAGCCCTCCTCAGACTGAGATGGGATGAATTCAGTATATCAAACATACTGAGGTGACCGGAACAAGAAATTATTTCGGGAACGTTATGGGAGTCCAATCAATTTGATTTGTTTAATTACCTCATATGCAATATCGTGGCAAAAAGCCGAACGGCAAGCGCGACGACGAGTTGGATGAGCTCTGTAGCTAGACAGGAAGTGAACAGCTGATTTCACGCGTCGTTCGTTAGAATATTTCGATTTCAATAGGTTTTTCAATTTCAATTTTCAATTAGGTTCATCATCATCATCATCATTTCAGCCGAAAGACGTCCACTGCTGGACATGGGCCTCCCCCAAGTGTCGCCACATTGACCGGTCTCGTGCGACTCGCATCCAACGAATTCCCGCAACCTTCACCAGGTTATCGGTCAACCTAGTGGGAGGTCTTCCAACGCATCGCAATAGTTAGGTTAGGTTTTTTGATTTTAGCCGCATTATTTACGATGGAGTGCTGCGTACAGAGAATGAAATTTAACTTTGAATAGTAACTGAAAAAACGATTATAAAAAGAAAATTTTCCTGATCAAAATAAGGAACTGAATGCACCCTGTCAGTTTGTGGAGGGCTTTACACGTATGTCCTTACATGTACGTATGTATGACTTAGATTACCGAAAAACATTTTTTAATTTTGTTAAAGTACTTATAGGAATACAAAACAGTTTGAAAGGGATTGCTGCTAGTTGGAATGGGTGTCACCTATGTACGATATTTTTATACTGTTTAAAAAATACACTAATGGATAATCAATTTCACCAGTTGTTGCTAATCGAAATCGTTCATAGACCACAATCAGCTATAAACTACAATCAGCTATAATTGCTTGATTGATTATTATTTCATGTCCCATAGATTAGATTGCATGTCAATCTCAGAATTATGTTCGTATTATTTAAAAAGGACCGAAATTTCGAAAAGTAATTACATACGCAGTACCAAAACACCAAAACATTCGTCCTCCAGCAAGTTTATTGTCCTTACTATTTTTAGAGCAGCCCTGAGATGAGACATCAGGCGTACCGCGCAATACATCGAAGTGTCACAAGTGCCATCTTGCTATATGTATTTAAGTACATACCTACCAATGCATAAACTTCAATTTGTGAGGGGTGTGTCACATGTTCGGATCGGTATGAATCGACACAGTCAAAGCAATATATGTGTTTGGTAGAGATCCGCACGGTTTAGCTCGTACCGAACTGAACATGAGTCAGCAATGGAAGATGCCGAACGGTATTTGCCGATCGGCATGGGACGAATGAAAACCGTAATATCTTACTACTCTTATAAATGCAAAAGTTTGTGCTGAGGATGTATGGATGTTTGTTCCTCTTTCACGCAAAAACGGTTAAACGGATTTCGTTGAATTTTGGCACACGGATTATAAAGTACCTGGATTAACTTATAGGATACTGTTTATTCCGATAGTACGATCCGATATTATTACCGAACTCTGCGCAGACGAAGCCATGGGCATGACCTAGTATGTAGTAAAAGGCTTTGTTATTCAGCAAAGTAATGTCCAATCGAATGTGCTACTAACCCTGAAAAATGTGTGGCACTCTTACTCCATCGAATTGTCATAAGTGACATCTTGCTGTATATTAAAGTACCTAGATGTAGCTTTTTTTTTTTTTTTTTTTCGGATGGGAAATCATCAAATGACTTCTCCCGCTCTGGGCGGAGCAGGAGGGAGTGTCAGACTTTTACTGACTAAAACCCATCCATGTTCCTTCATCGCCCTTTGTGTTCCGGGGTCACGGTATCTCTTTCGAACAGTCCCGCAACCCCGGCAGGCATACTTAAGCGTTGCCTTGCGTTGCTTGATCACGTGGGACAATTACCGAACTCGACGCGGGCAAAGCCACGGGCATACGCTAGAGCTATAATATTAGCACATCAAACAGTTCATTGCGGCCCAACTGACAGGTATTATACCAAAGCATAAGCTTTTCAAGGTTGTTATAACAATACCTTCCCACTACTTCGATCATAGACTTAGAGAACAAGAGAAGCACCAACTTCAACTCGTTCTTGAACTGTCAGAAGTTCATGAACGAACCCTTGAACTAGTGAATGATGAATGAGTGAACTGAATGCGATCGCCGACCTACCTATGAAGACTATGAACCTGGTTCTAACTAAATAAATGTATAAACTAAACTAAATGTGTGGCACCCTTACTCCATCGAATTGTCATAAGTGACATCTTGCTGTATATTTAAGTACCTAGATGTAGCTACCAGTCCAATGCTGTCTGTATCTTTGCTCGCATAAACTTCAATTTGTTTCGAATACGCTCTTCTTCGAAGAGTGGTTGATTCAGTTTCATATTGAAACCTAGTAAAACCACTATAAAACTTTGAATACGAGTAGGGAGGTAGGTAGGGGGGTAGGGTTGTAGGGAGTTTTGTTGGCATTTTTAGGGTTCCGTACCTTAAAAGGTAAAAAAGGAACCCTTAAAGGAAAAAGCAAGGTCTTACAACACAATCTGAAAACCGTAAATATGTAGTTTAATAACAAAAAAAAAGCGATTTTACTATTACAAACTTATTATTTGCGGTTGGTGCAGTAGCGTTTCTAGGGATCGAACAGCAAAGTTAAGTTTGTCCTTTAAAAAGTTTGTACGGAACCCTCGGTGGGCGAGTCCGACTCGCTCTTGGCCGGTTTTTTTTGCAGTCGGAAGGCTACGGAAATATCATAATCGCAGCCAATCATTTTCACTCTGCAAAGACACTGGGTGGGTATCTTCTCCGTGAGAGAGAGCGAGATATAAAACACCAAGCGGTTTCAGTGTGGATCGAGGTATGTCAATGTTTTGTAATTTCACAACCATGTTGTTTTTACGTTTTGAGAAGAGTGCTGATGAAATCAATTTGTGTCCTTAAGTGAAGTACATGTCTGTAGTTACAGGTAGGTCCCCTGTGGCCCGAATGTCTGACACAACTAGTCTTAGCAACTGGGTTATGAAGGTCAGATAGGCTTCGCTCCATGTAAAATAGCGGTATTCAGCTGCATCCGGTTAGACTGGAAGCCGACTCCAACATAGTTGGGTAAAGGCTAGGCAGATGATGAAGTAAAAAACATGTCTGTGTTCTTTCAAACCCATGACCTACGATATGTGACCACTACTTATAGCAAAATACAGAAATGACTGCAGTAAAACATGTTAGTAATATGAATAACCTATTCGTATATATCTGGATTCCTGTGTAACCCACCGTCACATGATAAGATTACTCACGGCAAGGTTGATGCGATCGGCTTCTAGGGCGCGTACGCAAACACATCGGTGATGTTTAGTAATGCACTAACCACAAAATTGCATTAAGGTTGAATTCTGTTTAATATCAACTGAATACCACTCGTAACGAAATGTCACATTTAATCACATTCCTCACATCACAAGTTTGACCTAAATACTCAAAATGCCAGACCAATTTATATTCATAATTAAAGATACTCTGGCCCTTTTAAACGTTACGAAATACCTGTCAATAGTGTCAACTGGTAGGCCAGAAAGTTGGAGAATAATCTGTCAAAATGGAAGTCGATAAATCAGGGGAGATGAACCGGTATACGAGTAGCGTACGCGCAAATAATGTTCGGTAAAGGTGTGAGCACATGGGGTAATTTGGAATTTGTGATACAAACTCAAACTCAAAGCATTTATTTCAATTAGAAAATTACGGCACTTATGAATGTCAAAAATATAAAAAAAAACAAAGCTACAGTCCCAGACACAAGACATAATAACTTGAGAAAGTACTGTAGTTGCCTGTACTGATAGTTATGTGTGATGCAGAATTATTATACATAGATAGTACATACCTGTAAGTAACCTTGAATGTAGATACATACATGCATGGATGATCAGTAAAATAAGAAATCTCCGTACACAAAACTAAAAAGGAAGAATGTATTTAGTCAATCGGTTTTATTCTTAAACGTATTGTTTATCTCTCGTCATCTGCCTAGCGTTTTCCCAACTATTTTGGGGTCGGCTTCCAGTCTATCCGGATGCAGCTGAATACCAGTACTTTTCATGGAGCGACTGCCTATCTGACCTCCACAACCCAGTTCCATCATAACTTCTATCAAGATACAGTCAATCACCATCATCTTTCTGACCTTGTCCCATGTTATTTGGGGTCGGCGCAACACGTTGGTTTCTTCCATTCTCCTCTGTCAACCGTCACGCTATCATTTACTCCTTTTTCTTTTATACCATTTCTCACACAATCCATCCATCCGTTTCTTTGGTCTTCCTCTACCTCTCCATTCATCAACATTTATATTCATCCCTCCTTATCACATGTCCATACCACGACAGTCGATTCCCTTTCAACTTTTCTGCAACTGGCGCAACTTTCAAACTTCCTCTAATATACTCATTCCTTATTTTATCCATTATTGTCACACCACACATCCAACAACAACAACAACAGCAGCAGCCCATAACGTCCACTGCTGGACGTAAGCCTCTCCCATGATGGGAGGCATTTGCCGTAATCTCCACGCTTGGCAGGCGGATTGGAGATCGCAGTGATGAAAGACTAACAGATAACGCTGCTGCCCATTTTCTGGTCTACGGAGGCGAAAGGTGTTCTGCCTCAGACATTAGTCGCTTTATACGACACCCGTGAGTGTAATGGGTTGGTTCTATTCTACTCTGCCGGATACCACACGGCTTATCACACATCCATCTCAACATTATGAATATGTTCCGCTACATGCAATCTTTTTTCATTCATCTTCTTCACAGCCCAGCATTCCAATCCATACAGTACGACAGGTCTAATCACGGACGGATATTGCCCCCTTTAACTTGAGGAGTATCAGTGGGTCGCAAGTTGTTCATAACAAGATACAGTCCAAAAACTGTATAATATTCCTACTATACCCAAGCCCTAACATCCCAGGAGCGTTGCGTAAAACAGCACCAATGGAGTGATTGATTGAATTCGACGCGTTCCACCGACTATACAGTATAGACGCGTGCAGTTTATTTATGTTCAATACAGTTCGGTGCTGGCAACATTTAGATACGGTTATAGCGAGGTAGGATTTATTGAGCGTCGTATTGTTGGTACACGTATTTGATTGCAGTAGATGGATTTGATTTTTGGAAGTTTTAAAAGATTAGCATTGTGCAATCTGTGATTGTATTAATCTGGAACACGTTTGAAACTATCCATGTCACTATAAGATTCAGTTGCATCCGATTAGACTGGAAGCCAACCCCATCATAGTTGGGAAAAGACTAAGCAGGACGATGATGTTTGAAGCTATTGTGGCAAAAAATCAATGAAACTGACAAAGTCACGAAAGTCGACTTCCGAAATTAAGTAATTTTTCACTTTTTTGTTTCTTTTGAAGCCGGTTATTTTTTATGTTATCAAACTTGCCTTGGGACACAAATCTTGTCATTTGTTTTCCATCGTTACGTATAATATTAATATTATCGTTTATTTCAGACCATCATCTGCCTAGCCTTTTCCCAATTATGTTGGAGTCGGCTTCCAGTCTAACCGAATGCAGCTGAATACCAGTATTTTACATGGAGCGACTGCCTATATGACCTAGACAACCCAGTTAGTACTGGGTAATACGATACCCTTGGTACCTGTAACGACTGTCAAAGATCTAGAAATTACAGCCGGGACCAACAAAACGCTTCACGTGCTTTCCGAGGTACGGAGGAAACTCGGCATGATCCATAATTAGCAGTAGTAGCATAGCAGCTTAGCATAGAATAATATCTAGCATTGGGTAAGCATAGTTTGGCTATAGCTAATAACCTTCCAACAACTCATCCACCCAAAACAAAACAATGCTATTGTTAGAACCAGGTTCATAGTCTTCATAGGTAGGTCGGCGATCGCATTCAGTTCACTCATTCATCATTCACTAGTTCAAGGGTTCGTTCATCGGGCGTCGGGGGCCACCACGTGGCCCCCGGCCACCGTAGGCGCGGGCCTGTGGACGGTGGGCTATGGGCTAGCTCGCCGTCCGTCCGTCTCATGACGACAGGCCGTGTCGACGGCGCGTTCGTGTTCCACGCGCGCCTCAAAGAGAGTCAGCAAAAAGGAAGGGGTCCGAAAGGACCGATGCCTGCCGGGGTTGCGGGACTATTCGAAAGAGATACCGTGGCCCCGGAACACAAAGGGCGATGAAGGAACATGGATGGGTTTTAGTCAGTAAAAGTCTGACACTCCCTCCTGCTCCGCCCAGAGCGGGAGAAGTCATTTGATGATTTCCCATCCGAAAAAAAAAAAAAAAAAAAAAAAGGGTTCGTTCATGAACTTCTGACAGTTCAAGAACGAGTTGTAGTTGGTGCTTCTCTTCTCTTGTCTATGATCGAAGTAGTGGGAAGGTATTGTTATAACAACCTTGAAAAGCTTATGCTTTGGTATAATACCTGTCAGTTGGGCCGCAATGAACTGTTTGATGTGCTAATATTATAGCTCTAGCGTATGCCCGTGGCTTTGCCCGCGTCGAGTTCGGTAATTGTCCCACGTGATCAAGCAACGCAAGGCAACGCTTAAGTATGCCTGCCGGGATTGCGGGACTGTTCGAAAGAGATACCGTGGCCCCGGAACACAAAGGCGATGAAGGAACATGGATGGGTATTAGTCAGTAAAAGTCTGACACTCCCTCCTGCTCCGCCCAGAGCGGGAGAAGTGATTTGATGAATTCCCATCCGAAAAAAAAAAAAAAAAGGCAACGCTTAAGTATCAGGTGACAGTAAAAAAACTGCCTGATTACAACAACTTAATAAACAAGGTATTTAGAGTACTTATACCAATAGGCATGACGACAGTATCAAAAAATTGCAAATCTATTTAGTCTTTCAGTTAGTGTATTGGAAATTAATGGACACGTATTTTTTTTGTTTTTGTAAATCAATGAATATTGACAAAGATAAAACGCATCAAAACTCGGGAGTGGGGGCTCTTGACGTCAGAACTAGGTAAAAATTATACCTAGGCGTGACGTATTGAGAATTTTAAAAGCCTCACATCTTCGTCAATTTTGGTTTACGTAACAAAAGAAAAAACACGAGTCAAATAGTTTTTTTTGTCGTCTCGCCTAAATCGGAACTAGCTAGACGCTGTACAAATTTTTCCCATACAAACACCTTTAATAAAGTCGACCTACGAGACTGCTCAACCCCTACCTGTAAAAAAACATTAAAAGTAGCCCTTTTAAAATTGACATATTACGCTACCGAAGCCTTGCTATAGCACCTGCACAACAGCCACACGCACACCCATACACACACACACACACACGTACTTTCACAAGAACTTAAACACACAGCACAATAACACAAGCCTAACAAATGCAAACATTGTTTTTATTTTTATTTTGCTACTTTGCATTAACCTGTACCCTGTTAATAAAATTTTAATGTCCACATGTTTGTTCTTCAATGTAACAATTTATTTTTTAAATTCGCCCCCCCCCGAGCCACAGGATACAAGCGATGCTGCTTAGTTAAAGGCTCACCGACTATTTAATTATGATAAATCTGTATTTTTATCTTGATTAATAAACTGATTTTGATTTTTGATCACCACCACCACCTACCTCAGCCGAAAGACGTCCACTGCTGGACATGGGCCTCCCCCAAAGGGGGGGTTTTGCTATAATCGCCACGCTTGGCAGGCGGGTTGGCGATCGCAGTACAGTTGTTACAAAAGCACATGGCAGAGAACGCTGCTGGCCATTCTCTGGTAAGTTCCTTTGATCATGCTACCGAAATAAAAGTAACATATGTGTTAATCCAGGTTATAACCTATCCTTGTGCCAAATTTCATCTAAAACCGGTAAGTAGTTTTTGCGTGAAAGAGTAACAAATATACAGACATAAATATACATTCATACAACCTCACAAACTTACGCATTTATAATACTAGTACGATAGTGATTCGTGATTATGATCTGTGGGATAACATTCTTGTAGCATATCACGAGCAGATAGTTTATTATCTGGATGTTAATCCAGCACCCCTAGCCAAGTTGACAATCTACAATCGTTAACGCTAGTAGAAAACTATCTATCATGGGGTTTAGGTTTCCGCACTTAGTCCTTGAAGTGGACCATTGTGCGTGAGCCATGGCGGCCGATTACTCCAACCAGCCCACCTCCCTCCAGAAGCAGATCAGACTTCCTGGTCTCCTCAGGGCATCCACAAGGGATCTTGGTGCTCCCAGGGTCTCCTCGCGAATCTTGGTAACGCCTGTGCACTCAAGGAGCACATGCGCCACCGTTTCCTCCGCCTCCATGCATGCTCTGCACAGGGGACTGTCAGTGATACCTAGGGTGTGGAAGTGTTTATTCAGTGAACGGTGTCCAGTGATGGTCCCCGCCACCAGACGCAGGCTATCTCTGTCCAGGCGCAGAAGGCGCCTGGTCAGCTTTGTATCCAGGGTAGAAAACCATTCAAATGAATGGGAATGACATCGTCTCAACGTTGAATCACGTGATCAACACAAACGAATAGAAAATTCGTAGACTTTACATCGTTCAAAATGATACAATAGAATGTTATCGTTTCTACAATGTTGATCGCTAAACTCTTTGGTAGGAACGCTCACCATAGACTAAAGTGTAGGTTTCTTCTACAGACATTAGAGAACGAGGGATCGACTCAGTCGTGTCAAATTGGCTAACAATTTAGCGCTTTCTACAATAGCTAACGTCGAGGCGTTTACGATTGTATAAAGAGTATCGATACGAAACGTTTGTAACTTGGCTAGGCCTGCAGATTATATAAGATACTTTTATCCTGTTAGTATGAGGACAATGGTTGAATTCCACGTGGGCGAAGCCGCGAGCATAAGCTAGTTTTCTTTATAAAACATAGTAAGTCGTCAGACTTTATCACAATTTTAATTATTTTCTTAACTTACGCGCCAGTTTGTAAACAGAATCTTCAGACTCGCTCTTGTAAACTGGCTACATCCACTACTTACCGTCCGACGAAAAGAAAAGAAAAAAAACCGGTCAAGTGCGAGTTGGACTCGCGCACCGATGATTCTGTATAAACTTGTAGGTATTTTGTTATTAAACTACATATTTACGGTTTTCGGTTTGTTCCTTGACAAGTGATGTAAGACATGGCTTTTTCGATTGATCTAGAAACTAGATCAACGGGAATCATGCCTTCAAGCTTGTGAAATCGCAAAATATGCAACATAAACGGTCATATCTTTTGATCGCGTTGCCTTACAAGTTTAATTTTTTTTCACTGCTATATGGGCTAGCAAACTTGAGTATTTCATATCAATTTAAGCATGATACCTCAGCGCGTTGCTGAGAAAAAGGGTCTTGACAGACGGACAACAAAGTGATCCTATAAGGCACTGTTTTAAGCACAGTAAACAGGAGTAAACAGGTTGACTTAGTCAACCCGCGATCATGGCGCTTGCAATAGCGTCGAAATATCGGGAGCTCAAAACAATCAACAATCACGGAAGATATCCCGTAAGTGACAATATAAATTTGATCCTATAAGGGTTCCGTTTTTGCCGACTGACGTACGGAATCCTAAAAATGTGACGTCACTCGCTGAAATCTCAACAAGGAATGCTAACATTTGCTCAATTAGACATTTCTCTTTCTGTTTAACGAAGGCATTACTTTCCTTCCTCAAATGCTATGAAATTCATTTTGTTTGTGTAGCCAAGTTTGTAGAAGAAATGCTTTCATTGTGTACTTTATGTTTCTTTTCTTTATGATTTTCTGACGTTTGTTTTTGTTATATTCGTAGTTATTTATAATCGTATTGTTTGCTTTTATTATTCATTATGATATACTAAACTAGCTGTTGCCCCGCGACTTTCCCGCGCGTTCGCGTGGAAACTTCAATGTGTATGTGTGAGAAAAAAAAGATAGACCATATCTTTCCCCAGGATATCATATTTTTCCTTTCCAAATTTCATTACGATCCGATCAGCCGTTTAGTTGTGAAAAGGTTACAAACAGAACAGACTACTTTAGAATTTATCATTTTAAGTATTGATAACTGTATTGTTTGATTTCATAATCGTGTATGTGCATACATGCTGATTGTTCATTAAGACTGTTCTGTTCTGTAACTAGTTAGAGTTTTTAATAGTGTTCGGCTTTTTATCAAGGTCTAACAGGAAATAGTTGCTTGCTTTGTAGATATAAGAATCTATCACACATTTCTCAAGTGTATTTTGGGCGCGAACAAAGATCAACACTTTTGCTCGGGGTGATGTATATTATCAGGTTATGGATTAACCATTGCATCTATGGTCCGCTTGCACCACAAATCTATATCTACACAATACATGTAATTGAAGTGTCTGTTTGTAATATCAAAATAACAGCTTTTTGCTGAATGCTTATTGAAAGTAAATACGGTGTATAACAAAAACAATTTTTTTTGCCTGTTTTCTGGCTAATATCCGAATCGGCTGGACCGATTTAGACGGGAACTTTTAGCAGTAACTTAGCTACTGTTAATTCAGATAAAAGATTAGAGTTCCCTGCAAAAAAAATTAAACCCTTGAAATGGTTAACAAAATCCGATTTAATATTTTATAATAATTTCAAGCAGACGAAGACTACATAAGTTCAACGAAAAACTTAATTAAAACGAGTTATGCCCGACTCGTCACTTAGGCCCTACTCTCTAACGCTCAGTCCGTATATTCAGATCTATCCGTCTCTCTCACTCGCACTCATCTGCAGACGTGCGCGAGAGAGACGGATAGATCCAAATATACGGACGAAGCGTTAGAGCGTAGGGACCCTGTTCCTACTCGTCATAAAAAAAAAGATCACGATTCACAATTGTTTCAACAATTTTTGTTTTTGTTGTACTGATTCATCATCGATGCTAAAGTATTCTGTCAATCTTTTGAAGGTGATGTTTTAAATTATGTATTCTTTGGTAGTTAGGGATGTAGGGCTGGAATGGGCCTAAAGGCTGCTATTTTTTTTTTATTTTAGATCCTGAAAAATAATAACCCAAACAAACACGAACTCGACGTTCTCAATTTCTGGCTATGACAATGATTTATTTCATTTCTTTGTTTGAAATTATATTTCCATATGAATAAATACTAGAAAAATGGCCGCGGGAATATTCTCTAGGTTATGTTGATCGTTTCAAGTGACAGATTCGATTTATTGTGACCCCAAAACTATTATACGTAAATCGAGGTGAAAGGAATTTATTGGACAAACATGGAGCTTGTTTTCTGAGAATAGATTTTGATACTCACTATGTATCCAAGATGATTTATTTTCTTGATAATAATACATACTTTATTTGAGATTACAAGATCCATATTATGTTGTTGGTAAAAGTCTAATTTAATAATCTCAGCGGCTTCATTCATGCTCAAAATGTCTCTTTCCCGAAATGTTTCCCATAATGTCCATTTCCCAGAATGTCTCTTTCCCAAAACATCCATTTCCCAAAATGCCCCCTTCCCGAAATGTCCTTTTCCCAAAATGACCCTGACATGTTCTTATTATAATTATGTATTTTTACCTTCAACCGATTTAATTATAGCTAATTAAAAGACCAAGAATAATAAAGCCAAGAATTGTTTCCACTCCCATTACTTCCAAATCCTCTTATAGTTCAAAACTTCTCAACATTTTCTCTCATTCTCTGCAACAACTCTAGCGGTTACCACGCACTCAATTCACTTTATTTCTGAACTGCAGAAACGCTGTTTATAAAGAACTTCTTAAACTACTTCAGTCCTAGTACTTTTATTTAAAGTTATATTTCTGAATTCGTTTGAAATGGTGAAGTTTGAAATGGTGAAGTTTGACTTTATACGTGTGAACTATTAAAAGTTTGGCATGTCACTTGTTCAGTCATGTTGAAACATATTGTGTAGATACAGCATGACTTTAAGAAGTTTTTGTAAGCTGTAATTAGAAGCTGAGAGATCAAAAAAGTTAAGATTATAAGATATATTTGTGTTAACTGTGCTGCCAACTTTTTTGTTTTGCCTTGTTAAGTATTTTTATTTAAATTGTTTTTAAGCTACATTTATTTTTCTTTATTTTTTTATGGTTCTATACTTTTTAGGTTAGGTTAGATAGTTCCAGTTTATGAGGTACCGTTAGAGCAGTAGTTTTGAGACAGCGACAACTAGAGTTATCGATAACCCCACGACAAGTCTTTGCTACCTTTTGAAGTTATTGTTTTTTTATACCAACACCGAAAACTTGACCAACTGCAACACCAATAGGGAGTAGCTACACTTTCGAACGATCTCATCCAACCTCGCTACTGTCTTCCTCTTACGTCAAACTCACCCCCCCGCCGCTCTCTCTAATTCATACTTGTATGCCATCAAAGCCATTAGGGTGTAAACTTTTTATGACGTTAACACAGTCGAGAAGAAAAAATGTTAGCAATATTCTCAAACGTTTTCTCGTAAGCGGAGTTTCGGTTAATTTTTTTGTCTGATGTGTGTGAAAGTGCTAAAGGCATAACACCTAATAATATTTTTTGAAATATTTAATGAAACCCTTGTCAAATTTCAATTAGTTTTAATAAATATTCGGCATTGAAAAATTTCCTTCACGTCCTCGCTTGTCGCCTGGAATTTTTTAATTTTTATTTTATTTATTGGGGAAAACAAACAGTGACACATTACATTAATATAAAAAATAAAAACATCAAGAGTAAATGTGTTACCAACAACATTTTCCACGGAATACGTTTAAAAAATACAAGCTTTACAAGACCATGCAAGTTAGTACAAACTAAAAAAAAAATTAAAAATATTGTTGTTTTCTTTATGTATCTAATTCATAATTTAAAATTATTATTATATATTTAACTATTTTAAGACAGAAAAAAAGAAGAAACAATGTATGCGACTAATTATGCCTTATCAATGCCTAGTGTTCTCAAAATGACAATTTTTAAATTTACCAGCAGAGAAAGCAAACATGTCAACATCATTGAAAAGTTTGTTGTAGTTGCTGGTAAGTCGACGCAGAGGTGCCCGCAGACCTGCGTTATTAAGACACTAACGGCAAACAGCGGCCGTGCACGCGTTAATGTGCTCGACATTAGCGGACAGTGGGGTAAATTCACATTAGTGCGAGTTTTGCACAGTGTGAATGTACGACCTATACCAAAACGTAGTAGGTACTAGTGAGAACAGAAACCCCATTCGTTTTAAAGTAAAATTGTGTAATAAAACAGGCAGAAGACTGAAAATTTTTGGTCCCACTAGTTCTACGATTTAGTACCACCTAAAATCGTAGGACTAGTGGCATAAAATATTCTCATCAGTTCTACCGTAGAACTAGTGGGAACGAACCCTAAAAACAGTATGTTTATTAACCACCCAAAATAAGAATAAACAAGAATTTGTGTGGTAAACTATAACTAAAAAACCAGACTACTGCAAAATCACGCTCTAATTCAATTAGCGGTTTTTAAGGTAAAATCGCCTTCTCCTATTGTTGAAGTCGGTAAAAATGTAGCCTATGTTACCCGGGCCATAATAACAAATCGATTGACACCTTATTCACCAAAATCGGATGAATAGTTTAGGTGCTACGGAGGAACATACGTAAATACAAACATACATAGGTACATAGGCTGCTAAAATCATAATAACCCTTGCTTTTGGCTTCGCCGTAGTCGGGTAAATAATAATAGACTCATAGTCCCTCCGATAAATGCCAGTGGTGTCGATTCTGTTGTGCACAAACTAAACTTAATTTAGGCTATTGCGATCTTTTACTAAAAGGCAGCGCGGGAAAAGGACGGCTATAGCTATGAACTAAGTTAGAGATGTCAAACTAGTTTATGCCTTGCGCTTCACCGTGTTTTTAGTCGACATGTTTTTACGTGCACCCTTCATTTGTATGGAAATATTAGTTCCAACTAAATTTGACAGCTCTAAATTACGTCCGGGTCTTTTTCGTTATATAAGAGAGAAAAAGATCATCATCATCATCATCATTTCAGCCGAAAGACGTCCACTGCTGGACATAGGCCTCCCCCAAGAAGGGGGGTTTTGCCATAATCGCCACGCTTGGCAGGCGGTTTGCCGATCGCAGTACGGTTGTTACAAAAGCACAGAGAATGCTGCTGCCCATTCTCTGGTAATCCCTTAGTCGCCTCTTACGCCCACGGGAAGATATGGGATGGTGCTATTCTTTACGTCCGACACCATACAGACAAGAAATTAAAAAAAAAAAAAAAAAAAAAAAAGAAGAAAGAGAAAAAGATAGCAATAGCCTAAATTAAGTATAGTTTGTGCACAACAGAATGGACACCAGTATTAGTCTTGTCTAAAGCAGGGTGAGGAAGAATTAGTCTAAGGCAGGGTGAGGTCCGTTAATGTATTCCACTTTCCTCATAAAACGCCTACGGCCAACCCAGGTTCTGTAGCCGGGGATCATTTAAAGACAGACTTATTTGTACCCTTTAATCACAAGTCTGTCTTTTATAAGACTAATTTGGGCTTAAATGAATATTGAATCAATATAATTAGTAAAGTGTTTGTGTTTTTCCGGAGTAAAATTGATCATCTTGTTACTTCCACAGATGATTTTATGGTTACGACGAGTAACGAGCAGTAAGTCGTATGTTCGGACACAGGCAGGCGCATTACTTTGTGTAATTTATTTCATCACTACTGGTCTCAAAACGGTGAAGGAAAACAGAGTAAGGAAACTGGCATAATATCCTAGAACCAAAAATTCGAGGATATGTGACATATACCAACCCGCACGTGGCCCGCGTGTTGGATTTACAGCCCATTCCCTCTCATAGAGAGGAGGCCTGCGTCCCAACAGTGGGAACATTATAGGTTTATAATGCTCTGTTTTAATATTCTGGTTGGTAATTAACTTTAATAGCACCAGTTTGATAGAGCTTCAGCACGTGGGTACTCATGTAGCACAGATGACGGTCTAGAAAACCATTTTGTTATTAAAGTACATGTGTCCTAATAAAAACCAAGTGAGGTTATAATACATCGTTTGTTGCGTGCTGAAATTCAGAAGTAATTGTCATTAACACTGAAAACGGATATTTACCATCTTTACCATTTAGATATTTCGGCGCTGTTGCAAGCACGATCACGGATAAAAACTGAAGTTATTGCATGAGCAGACAAATATCCCGTTTTCAATGAGTCTGGATTTAAGCCCAAGTTATGGCAATAGGCTCGCCCCCTATTATATGGGGCCGCCCTGTCAATGTCTCCAAAACCCCTGGAGTATACATGATAAGGTAAGTGACCATGTCAGTTTAAAAACATTCAGAAGTAATGCCACCAGCTTGATTTATTGCAATTTTTCAATCCAATTTCACAAAATCTGTTTACCAACAACGTCATTCAAGCGACAATGACTCTTGTAGCAGTGTACTGTAGTCTTCTAAAACCACCAAGGTAAGGAAACCTCAAGAAAACTTTTATCATCATCAAAATCATTCTTCTGACTTTTTCCCAATATACATATAAATTTGGGGCCGGCGCAGCATATCTTCTTCTTCCATGCTTCTCTATTACTCGTCATCTCAGCAGTTACCTCCTCTCTAGCCATATCATTCTTCACACAGTCCATCCATCTTTTCTTTGGTCTTTTCCTACACTTATAACCATATATCTACATTCATTCTCATCTTTTCAAGGAAACTTCTATAAATAGGTATAGAGTAAGTAGCCTTTTTTTTTTTTTTTTTTTTTTTTTTTTTTTTTTCGGATGGGAAATCATCAAATGACTTCTCCCGCTCTGGGCGGAGCAGGAGGGAGTGTCAGACTTTTACTGACTAAAACCCATCCATGTTCCTTCATCGCCCTTTGTGTTCCGGGGTCACGGTATCTCTTTCGAACAGTCCCGCAACCCCGGCAGGCATCGCTCCTTGCGGACCCCTTCCTATTGCTGACTCTCTTTGAGGCGCGCGTGGAACACGAACGCGCCGTCGACACGGCCTGTCGTCATGAGACGGACGGACGGCGAGCTAGCCCATAGCCCACCGTCCACAGGCCCGCGCCTACGGTGGCCGGGAGCCACGTAGTGGCCCCCGACGCCCGGGGCGTCTCCCGCGGCGGCCGGGACGCTGTGAGGTTCTCTCCCTCTCACGTTCCGCCACCTCCTTCTCTAGCATTACTGCTTCGCAGAAGGAGGTGACGGCGTCCCATTCCGTCTCGCTCCGGACCATGGCTTGCACCAGGGCCGGACGCGAGAGGTCGCCGCCGCCAATCGCCGCTTCGAGGACACGGCGGTGCTCCGCCCACGCGGGGCACACCTCCACCGTGTGCTCCACCGTGTCCTCCGGTCGATCCTCGCAGTGGAAACACCCGGGCGTTTCCTCCCGCCCGATTCGGTGCAGGAACCTCCCGAAAACACCGTGTCCGGTGAGGACCTGCGTCAGGCGGAAGGTGAGGACGCCGTGGCGTCTCTCCAGCCACTCCTCAAAGAGGGGACTTATCGCCACTATCGTGGCGTGCCCTGCACGGGGTTGCGACAGTCGCTGTCTCCATGTCGCCATGAGATCCCGCCGGAAGTCTGTCCGCTGAGCGACAATTTGTCGCGGCAGCGGAGTTTCCCCCCGGCGAAGCGCCTCTGCGCGCCATTCATGCAGGCGCGCGAGGACTATCGCCTCCAGATCCCATGGCGGCAATCCGGCAAGGAGGCACGCCGCCTCGCGGGCGATCGTGCGGTACCCACGGGCCAGCCTTACGGCTACCACCTTTTGGGGCGCGTTCAGGTAGTGGGCTGCACGCAGCCTCAAGGAACGCGCCCACACCGGGGCCCCGTAAAGGGCCATGGACCGCACGACCCCCGCGTAGAGCCTCCGGCAGGAGGCGTTCGGCCCCCCCAGGTTGGGCAGGAGCCGCCTGAAGGCAGCCCCAGTCCGTTCCAGTTTGGGGGCCAAACGTCGGAAGTGCTCCACGAAGTTCCACCGGCTGTCGAGGACGAGTCCTAGGTACTTCAAAGTCGACTCGACACCGATGGATACCCCTCCTACCGTGAGTAAGGATCCCGGAGGTGGCGCATTCCGAGGCCCATGAAAGCACATGGCCTCGGACTTGTGCAATGCCACCTCGAGACCCAGTTGCCGGATCCTCTCAACGACTATCGCAACCCCGCGTGTCATAGCTTCGGCCGCCGCCTCGTGCGACCCCCCCTGTGCCAGCACCAGCGTGTCGTCTGCATAGCAGACCACGCTGACGCCGCTAGGGAGGTCGGCGCGCAGCACCCAGTCGTACCCGATGTTCCACAAGGACGGCCCTAGGACCGATCCCTGCGGAACACCGCACGACATCTCTCGCCGGTTCCATTCTCCGCTGCGACCGGGGTAGATGACGGCTCTATCCGTCAGGTAGTCCCCGACCACACGACGAAGGTAGGTCGGCACCCGGTGATACCGGAGTGCCTCCCTAATGCAGCTCCAGGGCATGGAGTTGAAGGCATTGGCGATGTCTAGAGACACCGCCAAGACAACCCCACCCCGGGACACTGCATCCCCCGTCGTGAGGGCTCTCACGCGCATGATGGCGTCCACCGTAGAGCGCCCCTTGCGGAAACCAAACTGGTGTTCCGCAAGATCCGGCCCCGTCCCCGCAAGGTGCTCGGCGAGGCGGTTTGCAATGACTCTTTCGAAGAGCTTGCCCACCTCGTCGAGCAACACTATGGGCCGGTATGCGGACGGAGAGTCCGCAGGGCGCCCCGGCTTCCGAATGAGGACCAGCTTCCCCGTCTTCCAACGAAGCGGGAACTGGCCTCTCTCCAAACATGCGCTTAAGAGCCCCTCCAGTCGGGGCCCGAGAGCCTCCGAGGCCAGGACCCAGGCTTTGCCAGGCAAGCCGTCAGGTCCCGGGGCGGTATTTTTGGCACTGAGCCTGCGTACCGCCACTCTCAGGTCTACCCCAGTCACTTCCGGAGTGTCGTCGTCGTCGTCCTGGTGGTCCGCTTCAAGCACCGCAGGTAGCGGAGCCATAGGCGGGGGGGGATGTTCTCCCCGCGTAGGGAACAGAGTGCTCACCACGTCCTCCACGAGCTCAGGCCGGAGACTCTGCGTCAGTGGGGGGGCCCAGGTGCGGAGTTTATCCCGCACCATCTTGTAAGGCCGTCCCCACGGATCTCTGTCGAGAGTCCCCAGCAACTCCTCGCGGGCCAGGTCCCTGGCCCGCAGGACAGCCTCGCGGAGGGCGGTCTTCGCCGCTCTGTACCCCTCATAAAGCTCCGCCTCGATGGCTACCGCATTCGGTGGGCGGATGCGGAGCCTGCGATGCCTGGCGTACAGGTGTCGCGCAGCCACGCACGCCTCGCGCAGAGACGTCAGCTCTCGCGACCACCAGTACACCTGACGTCGGGCGCTTCCTGGCCGGACTCGGGGCATTGCCACGTCGCATATATCGGACATGGCCTCCTGGAACCACCCTGCCTCATTGTTAATGTCGGCAGGCCTGTCTGGTGATGTCACCCAGGCCTGCACGATCGAGGCTTCCAGGAGGAGCTCCCGGTCCAGCTGCTTCAGCGCCCAACGCGGACCACTCGGGGCCTGTTGGACCGGCGCGCTTGAGGTCTGGGTGGAGACGTCAAACCGGATGTACCGGTGGTCGGAATAGGTCTCCACCCCCTCCATGACACACCAGTCAACGACACGCGGCGACAGAGCGGGGCTAGCGAACGAAATGTCCACTACCGACTCGCCCCGCATCCGCACACACGTGGGAACAGAACCCCGATTTAGGACGACCAGGCCCTTCTCCAGAGCCCAGTCCTCCACCATTCTTCCCCGCACGTCTGTGCAACGGGAACCCCAAGCCAAGTTCTTGGCGTTGAAGTCCCCGAGGACAAGTACGGGGAGGGAATGGTTTCCGACGACGACACTCAACTCCGCAAGGGAGTTGTGGAACTCGGCGAGAGTTCGGCTCGGGGAGAAGTAGACTCCCACCACGACAATCTCCCCGAACCGTGCTGCTACGCACCCCCGACCCCTCCTGACACTTTCAAGGGTCGGGGTGCCGGCGGCGGCCGACGACACAATGGTCACTGAGCCGCTAAGGTCCGCCACCCAGTCTTCCCTGGGCAGGACAAAATACGGCTCAGCGACCACAGCGATGTTTATCGACCACTGCGCCATGCTCTGGAGCAACAGATCCTGAGCGCAGGCGCAGTGGTTGATATTCGCTTGGAGGAAGCGTAATGGAGCCGTTATTGGCATTCCATTACCGCTTCCTCCACTCGGGCCCCCTGTGAGGGCCCCGCTGCACGTGCAACTGTCGCGACGGCGGTGGCGGCAACAGCGGTAGCGGCGGCGGTTGCGGCTGCGGCGGTGGCGACGGTGACGGTGGTGGTGGCGGTGGAGGGCCCTCCCCTGCCTCTGGCCTTGGCCTTGGCGGGTGCAGCGCAGGCCTTGCTGCCAGCCCGGTGATCAGCCGGCTTGCCAGACGCCGCGCATGCAGCGCAGTGCGGCGTGGCGCAGCAAGTCGCGGATGTGTGACCGGGCTGACTGCAACGGAAGCAGAGGCCGCTGCGGTCGACCTCCGAGGCGCATTGCACCGACACATGGTGTCCCACATGGCAGCGGTAGCACCTCAGAGGTCTGGGCTCCAGCAGCTTCACCTGCGCTGACACCCAGCCCACCAGTAGCCTACGGCCCTCCACAATTGCCTTGGCCGCCGTCACAGGGCAGCTTACCGTAACGGTTCGCATGCCCGTGGAGTCCGGACGAAGGGCGCCTGCCCTGACCTGATCGGCAGGGCACCCTCCGGACCTGGCAACGGCGGCCACCACCTCCTCCTCGGTCACTGAGTCGTCCAGACCCAGGACGCGCAGGTCTGCGCACCTAACGGGCCTGGAAACTCGGGCGTCGTCCGCGTTTAGGGACGCTCTTAGCTTTTCAGCCAGAGCGTCAGCGGACGAGACACTGGTTTCACCGGGGATCTCCAGCAACCGAGCTCCCGTCGCGGTTACTTTAAGCCGGAGGCCCCCGGTGATCCCGAGCTCCCCGAGATCCACCGTCTCCTTTGCCTTCGCCAGCAGGTCGCGGTAGGACACGCCCCTCTTTTCCGCGTCCGGCTGTAGTGTAATCACTACAGCTGCGGTCTTCGGGGCGCGGAGCCTAGCCGCGATCTTTCGCGCCCTGTGCTGGCGCTGCCGCTCCTCATTTCGGGCCTTTTTGGCCGCCTTTCGCCCCTTCCGCTTCTCCCCGACCACCTGCCATCCGGCTTCAGCCGCGGGAGGGGTAGGGGGCTGGGGGGGCGGTGGCGGCGGCGGCAGCTGCTGTGCCGCAGGTGCTGGCCCACTCGCCGCTGGCACTGTCACCGGCACAGTCACCGCCTGTGGGGCAGCCTTGCCCTTCCTCCTCCTGGACGCCTTCTTAGCCGGCGCCGGTGTCGCCGGAGCCGGCTTTCCAGGGGAGGGCGCCATTGCCCTACCGGAGGACTGGCTCGACGGCCCAGGTCCGGGCGCGGCAGCCACAGCAGCCGCGTACGACACCGTGGTCGGCATCGTGCTCGGGCCCGCGGCAGACTTGTTTGAACCCAGGGCGGGGCGCAGGACAATTCCCTCCAGGACGGAAAACCGCGCCTGGAAGGAAGCTAGCTCCCGCCGCACCAGGTTCAAAACCTGATTTTCAGCCGGCACCGGCTCGGCTTGTCGCTGCTGCTGGTGGCCCCCATTTGGAGGCGCCACGCGAGTGCCAGCCTCACGCAGACTAGCCAGGTCTGCGTGGAGCTTGGCGTTCTCCCTTTGGAGAGCCTCCATCGCAGCCGTCAGGCGGGCCAACTCCGCCCGCAATTTGGCCACCTCATCTCCACGTATCGGAGGGGGAGGGGAAGGCCCCGCAAAGTTGGCCTCCGAGAGTAAGTAGCCTCAAGTTTACTTCATTAAGTAATTTATGAGAATCGTTTGATTCCTCAAATTGACATCATTCACGTTTTTTTCGTTTCTTGAATCCCGCGCTGTCGCCAACTGCCAAACTTTTATATTAGGTGCGAGTATGATTTACTTGTCAATTTAGGCTTTCCGTGGTTGGCTTTTGATTTATACTTTATTGGTCAAAGGAATTTGATATTAGGTAACAGTCACTCTAAGCTTTGAGAGTTTAACAGAAGTCCGCAACCCGAAAACTGGTAAAATAAATTAATTAATATCCTAGAACAAATAAATAAAATGATCACAATGACGGGGAGAACAAGAGCCTTTCGGTTTTGTTAAAGATCTTTTTACACCTTTTCTTATTATATGTTACCAGTACCAGTAAGTCGTGGGTTCGAACCCAGACAGGCGCATTACTTTGTGTAATTTATTTCATCACCACTGCTCTCAAAACGGTGACGGAAAACATCGTGAGGAAACCGGCATCTCCTAGAACCAAAAATTTGAAGACATGTGACATCTACCAACCTGCACTAGGCCCGCGTGGTGGATTATAGCCCATTCCTTCTCATAGAGAGGAGGCCTGTGTCCCAGCAGTGGGAACATTAATAGGCTGAAGATGATGATGAACAGTATTGCGGAGGTCGGATATAATAAATAAATAAAATAAATTCATTTAATTCAGATATCACAAGATCCTTAAAAGTACATTCACAGTAATGTACGGTCGAACAAGCTATTTGGTTTACAGTTTACCCAACAAATTACATCGTAAAATGTAAACCAAATAGCTTGTTCGACCGTACATTCATGAATCTTGTGATGTTATTATTTGAATTAAATATGCAGTCACCATGGTAAATACAGATATTCAGTTGCATAGTTGAGAAATACCACAAATGAAGAACTAAAATCATATTCCAAAATGGCGTAAGTTCTGCGCGACTTGAGACCATATTAGAAAAACCTGATTGTCGGCCAGTAGCCCAACAGACAACCTCGACCACACCCGTGTGGTCGAGGATCCTCCTTTTTCGGATGAAGAACTTTACACCCTGTTCTTCATACCCTTATACAATATACATTTGTCTAAGACAAATAACAAAGACCACAAATCATGAACACTTTTCATCTTTTAAAAACACTTTCACAACCCCATTATACGACACAAAACCCACCAATTTCCCCAGAATTATATTTGTACCTGCTTCCATAATAGCTTTTCATGGCCCCCAAGGGGGGCCGAGGGTCCGTCCTGTGAGCAAACAGGAACTACGCCAATTCTCCTGACGGTCTACCTTGATCGTTGCCATGGCCCCCAAGGGATGTACGGTTGCTCTATCAGTAAGTAAATACGAAAATAGGTACGCGGTTGAGTATGAATGGGTATGTAAAGTGCTAGTGGGGATTATTTGCTTTGGTGGCATTTATTTAATTTGTTTTTGTTTTTGCCTTTTTTTTTGTTGTTGAAATTTTATTTTAAACGCAAGGTTTTCTAATAAATTATGGTATTCCAGCCTACCGGAATGTTCAATGAAACATGTTTGTATTACAAGATGTTACGAACTACAGAAAAATGTATCCCTCTTTCAGTAACACATAAACAAATGCCTAAACTTACTATGCTAGCTATACTGGCTATGGTTGTCCAATGCTTAACTAAATGCCGAGAATTTAATTTCTAACAGAGCAATTATATTTACGAATTCATTTGGATCTTGCTTATGGTTAATAGAAACGATTGACGAAGACACCAATACATTAGACGTTACAAAGGAAAGTAGAACCAACAATACCGTCTCCGTGCATCTAAAATCGTCATAAAAACTGTAAGTACTTGAAAATTCAGAGAGAGTAAGGATCGGATGTGTTTTCTGTGAAGGTAGTGATTTAGTGTAATAAATATATATTTGAATAATTATTGAAAAGTACCATATTATTACACCATACACTTTTGACGCACACCTAAATTGTCACTTTGTTATTCTAATTTAAATCTTCTTGTTTTTTATTTTTTACAACGTGCCAGAGTTAATTCCTTTATGACCACAAAGGTTAAGGTCGCTACAGTACCTACTGCTTTTCTTATTCATACACCTTCTCGTCGTTCTTGTAATAATAACAAGATCGGAAAGTTTTTCTACCTACACTGTACAGGATAATAATATTCGTTATGTTATTATTATAACAATATGAAATAGCTCTCTCTTCATTACGTAATGGACATATCCAATATGTTGTTACATCGGGTTCTTAGAGACCAAAATAGATACAATGTTGTATGTAGAGGTAACTTAGGAGTTCTACACACTTATCGGGTCGATCTAAACGGTACAGCTGGGGAGCTTACTGGAATATTTATGTAAATTTACATAACATAACGTCTGTATATCTTCAAAGGGTTAGGCAGAATATGGGTACCAAATTAGGGCACGAGCCTATTGTCATCAACCGGGCACAAATCTAAACTCCGCGCCACTAATAAAAAAAAATAAAAAATAAAAAAATAAAAAATAAAAAAATTTGTTTATTTCTCTTCCACAAATAAAAAAATAAAAAACATACAGTACTTATGTTGTAACATATACATATACAGGAAAAAGTATTTTATTTGTGGGAGACTGGCGCCTAAACTAAGCCGAGGCCTGTATTTTAGGACACCAGGTCCCCACTAAGATACATATTAGGAGATCTAACAAAAGTAGTGCCATATACTTATTACAATATGCATCAAAGGTTTTAAACCAGATAGGCAAACTTATATTAATAGTACTACATATTTAAGATAGAGTAGAAGAGTAAACGAGTGTTTTTGTGTGGTAGTGTATGAGTGCTGTTTTATGAGCGTGTGTTCATGAATGAGTGTTCTATGTGTGGTGTATAGTGATTGTGTGTCAGTGTATGAGTGCAGTTGTATGAGCGTGTGTTCATGTATGAGTGTACTATGTGAGGTGTGTGGTGATTGTGTGTTATGTGTTACAAATACTACAAAACCTGAGACTAAATTTACTTTTTTATTTCCAGTAGTTCCTCAGTCTCCTTATAGTCCAATCCCAACAGCCATGACGTTACCTTTCCCTTACATTGTTTTGAATTACAATTAAATATATTTTTTGTTTTATTAATTTGATTATATAATCTAGGTGCAATAAAGTTATAAAATTTTTGTGCAAATCTAGTTTTGGTTTTTGAGGTTTTGCAAACGGCATATTGCCTTCTTGTGTTAGCAATCTCCTGGTTAAACGCCGATATATCTCCATGTTGTCGAAGGACGCTCAGAAGAATGTACAGTTGTCTAACTGTTAGTACACCGGTTTCTTGATATAATTTCCGGGTAGAGAAGAGTCTAGGCTTAAAGAAGGCAACCTTTAAAATCAACCTTTGAGCTCGTTCTAGCTCCAACAATTTTGTTTTGTCCGTGCCACCCCATGTAGTAATACAGTAGGTCACAATGGATTGGATCAAGCTCTTGTAAACCATGATCAGCGTCTTTCTATCTGCTATGTGTCTGAGTTGTCTAAAAATGTACGTAAGTTTACGCACTTTCTGCGCGATATTATGAATGTGTTCTCCAAACGATAGTCTATTGTCAATAGTAACGCCTAAGTAACGTATTGATTGGACAGATTTTATTTGCGGACAGTTACTACACTGTGATACGGGAGGAACTGAACATTGGTGGGCAAATATTTGGGATACGCTTTGTGAAGTCACTGCTAGGTGACGAACGGAAAATTGCATGTATTTGGTCTTGTCCGCATTCAATGTTAGTGAATTAGCAGACAGCCAGTGGCAGATAGTGTTAAACCCAGCCTGCGTTTTAGCATAAACCTCTTCCCAGGTGTCACCTACAAATGTCAAAGTAGTATCATCTGCATATGAGATAATATTACAGTCTTGGATTTGGAGCTGACAGAGCTCATTTATAAAACATAAAAATAAGGTGGGCCCAAGAATACTCCCTTGCGGTACTCCAAACGTCATTTTAAGATCATCACTCGCGTAGTCACCGATACTCACACACTGAGATCTTCCCGATAAATAATCAGCGAAAAGATCAAGCTGTTTCCCCCGAATTCCCATGCTGTTTAGCTTGTTTAAAAGGTTGGAGATACAGACTGTGTCAAACGCCTTGGCAAGGTCAAGGAAGATGGTAATACATTTCTTATTTGCATCCATTTTCTTAACTAAATAGGTGGTGAAATTATGAACAGCCTGATTAGTAGATTTGCCTGCTCTGAAACCAAATTGTGATGAGGACAGAAGTTGATTCGATTCTAGATAATCTATAAGCCTACCATTTATAATTCGTTCAAATACTTTTGACAATGATGTGAGGATTGATATAGGTCTGTAGTTGTTGACACAGTCGGTATCCCCTGCCTTGTGTATAGGAATAAGTATAGATTTTTTAAGTGCATTGGGGAAAACACCAGCCTCTAGACAGCGATTTATGAGATCGGTAAGCACAGGAGCAACAATGTCTACAACTTTTTGCAGGAACCTAGACGAAACGTTGTCCCAACCCGCTCGACAATCGTGTTTTAGGTTAAGTATAATTTTTTTAACTTCCTCGTAATCCACATTTAGTAGAACAAAAGAGTTACAGGGTGAACGTTCTTTATGTTCATCGACATTTTGAAAAGGTGGGGTAGGAGGTATAATTTGTGCTAGTCGACTACCAACACTAGCAAAAAATTCATTTACAGTGTTGATAGACAACTGCGGGGATGAGTTAGCAGATAGCAAGTCTTGAGAAGAGCTATTTTCTTTACTATTATTATAACTTGTAATCGTTTTTATTGAATTCCATAACTTTTTGGAATTATCTTTAGCCATTTGCAATTGATCTTTTTCATACTGACGTTTCAGTTTTTTCAGTAGATTATTACAGAAGTTTCTGTAACGTTTATATGTTGTACACAAAATTTCATTATTTGGTTCATTTTTAGTTTTTAAGTGCATCAAGTCCCTGTTTCTTATACACCGTAGAAGGCCAGTAGTGATCCATGGCTTTAGGAGAGTTTTGTTTCGGGGAATCTTTAAGATCACAGTATGTTTATGAATCAAATCCGTTAAAATATTTACAAACATACTAGTAGCTAAACATGGATCCACTTCATTATAAATCTGACCAAAATCTATCTCCGAACAGTCCACTACAGCTCCTTCCCAATTAACTTTCTTAACCGTGCTAGCATTTTTTGCCTTTCCGGAACTTTTGCTGTTAAGACAAAACAATATAGCTTCATGATCAGATATCGTAGTTTTTAAATTAAAGGTAAAAGCATTTTGTATCGTCTTAACTATAACATGATCAAGGCAATTCTTACCCCTAGTCGGTGTATTGATGGCTGGTAGTAGACCGTGGAAAGAGGTAATGTCGAGATAAGCTAGAGAGTTAGCATCTGAATTTAATATATTTATATTGATATCGCCCGTTATAATAATATTCCTAAAATTAGATAATTTATCAAGTAGATCATTAAGTGATATTAAAAAGTTATCAAGTTTTTTAAATGACGGTGGTCGATATATAGCTATTATAACGGTATGATTTACTCCCATCTTAATGACCAAGCAATTTGCTTCCATAAACAGCGTTTCCTCAATTTTAAAGTTATGTCGATCATTTATCATGACCATCATTTTGATTGTAATTTTTAGATGTCTTATGTGAACTGTAGCCATTTATTTTAGGGAGACTAGATACCTGAGAGAGCCAACACTCTGATAATACAATTATATCACAATCGAATAAGAAGTTCCTAACGGTAAAAAACTAATACTCTTTGCCCGACTTGGTAATCGAACCGATGACCTCAAGATCGAAGAAGATAGAAAGAGAAAAAGTTTGAATTGTGCAGAGCCACACCGAAAATGATTCACCGATGTTAGATGCGGTTGGAGCTTGCCTATCAGCACGAGCCGAATGAAAACCGAATTGTTGCTACCGGTTAAATAAATATAAAATGAAAAATAGCCTTTATTTTCTCTGACCTTCGTATACACAATATTTTTAGTAATTTTGAATAAAAATACAATAGGAACTACACTTATTTGTTTTGTAAACTTAAACTACTACTAAATACTTCTAACAGTTGCGACATACTCGTATGCCTCTTCAAGGTACCTTCGACATTTGTCAATCCCTTGCTATCTTCCCACAACCCTTCGGCAGATTATCCTCCCATCTTTTAATCTGCCTTCCTCGTCGTACGTCTTTTAATCTGCCTTCCTCGTCGTACGTCTTTTAATCTGCCTTCCTCGTCGTACGTCTTTTAATCTGCCTTCCTCGTCGTACGTCTTTTAATCTGCCTTCCTCGTCGTACGTCTTTTAATCTGCCTTCCTCGTCGTACGTCTTTTAATCTGCCTTCCTCGTCGTACGTCTTTTAATCTGCCTTCCTCGTCGTACGTCTTTTAATCTGCCTTCCTCGTCGTACGTCTTTTAATCTGCCTTCCTCGTCGTACGTCTTTTAATCTGCCTTCCTCGTCGTACGTCTTTTAATCTGCCTTCCTCGTCGTACGTCTTTTAATCTGCCTTCCTCGTCGTACGTCTTTTTCCCTCCGTTCCATTCTGTAACTTTTTTTTTTGGTAGAGTTTTTTGTTCTTGTCGTCATCATGTGAACAGTTTGCCACCTGTTAGCTTCAACAAAATGCTAACAAAATGTGCCGAATCGAACAAATGTGTAGTGCGCCTTATATTGGTTAATCACTAAGCCATGTTGGTAGACGGACGAAAAGGGTCGAGTTTCAATTAATTATACTTTTCAATAAGATCTTGTCATTCTTGAATATTCTGGGTCCTTTATTCTCGATACTCGGTTTCAAAGAGTTTCAGCTTTTACTATTAAGCTTCCAGTCTAACCAGATGCTGCTGAATACCAGTATGTTACATGGAGCGACTGCCTGACTGACCTCCATAAACCAGTTTCTGGGTTACGCGATATTTACCCCTCAGAAAGACACTTGCTTAAAGGCGTTAAGTCCAGCTTAAAGCGCAGGCCACTACCAGCTAGCGAGCGAGCGAGCGAGGCGGGCGGTTCTTTTCATGATTCGCGGTGTGAACCAAACTATGAAAAGAGGTGAAACGATGCCTCGCTCGGCTCGCTCGCTAGCTGGCGGTGCGGCCTGCGCTTTAGACTAATTGAGGAATTCGGCTTTAACTTAGTTAGGTAGTAGCTTAATTAAGTAATTAATCCTTTCAAAAGTATACACCACTACCTCGTTAGTCTAATGGTCGCAAGCGCGAAGGTTCATGGGACTTAAACATGTAGCTGGCGAATTTCAGGTTTAGGTACTATTAGGTATGTACATCATCATCATCATCATCATCATCAATTAGTAGATACATTAATTATGATAATGGTCTCTTTACTTCATTAAACAATGAGGTCGTTCTTGATTATCATCTTATTTGATTGATACAAGACATGGAAGCATAGAAGAAACTTTAAGGGAAGGTTTGTTCCGACAGGTTAGGTAATCGGTTCTCGTAGTATGAGCATGTGATGCGGAGGAATGGAATGAGGAAATTGTCGTGAGGAAAGTTCTGAGTATGAATCTGGGTGGGTATGAGAGTAGAGGAAGACCAAAGTTACGATGGATTGACTGTGTGAAGGATGATATGGCAAGAAAGGAGGTGTCTGATGAGATGACAGTAATAGAGAAGTATGGGAGAAGACATGCTGCGCCGACCACAAAGATATTGGGATAAGGGCAAGAGAATGAGGATGTGTCCGGACAGATATAAAGATGTGACACAGACCATCAAAATGAACATCTATCTCTGTGGGACCAACATTTTAAAAACGAGTATTACCATCTGTCCTCAAACTTACAAATGGGGATGGATGAGAAATAAACGTTTACCTGCCCCTGAAATATTTTTTTATTAAAGGGCCTGTCCCCAAATGGGAATTTTCGGGTCATCTTCCATCATAAAAAACAGCTGTTCCATCCGTTTGGGTCGAGTAGGAGGGAAATACCTTTTGTAATGTATGGAACTGCTGATTTGTTTTTCACCATTAAAGACTTATAGTAACTTAAATATTCACTTGCTGTTTTCAAGAATGTTAAAGACCATTCGAACCATATAGTTATCTAATTAGTAAAATTATTACGGAATGCATTGGTCGAAGTTCCACGACAAGTTCGTACCGATTAACATTTAAAATACCAAAAATTCTTATGTAACGAGTCCATGTTTTGAAAGTTTTCAGCCTAATCATAATAAAGTATTTCTGTAGAATTTTGATATTATGTTAATTCAAGTTCGAAAGAATCCTGACCACAACAATGTAAGGTTATTTAGGCAATTTCAATGTAAAGTTATATAAGTTTCTTTTTGTTCTGTCCTGTTGTATTTATAAATATTTGTTATGCGTTGTATGTTTAGTGTTGTTTTTTTTTTTTCATTTTGTATTACGTCGTGTCGCTGTGACGAATAAATATTTTTTCTTTCTTTCAATTTAGTTTTTTTTTAAATTATAATCACGTATAAATGGCTGAATAGATCTGGAAGAAATGTAGTAGACAGTTAGATTAAACCATGCAAGTACTTGTTTATCTCACTCATATAATCTTTTATTTAGTTCGACAATATTCAGCAGACGTTTTTTTAAACCTACCAGAGCACTGCATAAGGAATTTCCTTCAAAATCTATCGGATTGTGATAGTGTGTAAGCTAAAAGAAGAAAGAAAATAAGCCGGCCAAGTGCGAGTCGGACGCGCGCATGAAGGGTTCCGTACCATCGTAGTAGCCCCCTTTAATTTTTAATTTATTTTTATTATTCGTTGTTACAGTATAGCAACAGAACGAGAAGCTCGTGGCTAAATAATAACAGCCGCTCGGGTCGATTTTTAGGTTAAGCCGTGCTTGCCTAGGTTGGTCTGTGGATGATGGGTGACCACCCATTACAAACAGAGATTCCTCCGTGCCTCGGAAAGCACGTTAAGCAGTTGGGCCCGGCTGTCATTTGTGATCTCTGACGGTCGTTACAGGTAGTCGGTGGCCCAAAAAGTCTAACAACCAGTCTTACCAAGGGGTATCGTATTATCCAGTACTAACTGGGTTGTGGAGGTCAGATAGGCAGTCGCTCCATGTAAAATACTGGTATTCAACTGCATCCGGTTGGACTGAAAGCCGACCCCAACATAGTTGGGAAAAGGCTAGGCAGATGATGATATGACAGTATAGCAACAGAAATACTGAAAAGGCCGAAGCCGAACGGGGCCTGAATAAAGTAAAAAACCAATTTAGGTCCGTCAAACATCAAGTTTTTGCCAACAGACGAATAAGAAGTTCGAAATACAAACCAACCTCATTAAGTAGGCGAGTACATCATTTATTTAGTGGGTAGTAACACGGACGCATGAATTTCGCCCGTATCGCCAAGCGAACTTATCTACTGATAAAATTATTGATTATTGCAGACGCGTGAAAACCAACTTTGTGTTTTCGGACGCTTCCAGAAGAAGCATTAAAACTAGTAGGTATGTTTATGACTCATCATTTCTTAGTTTGCTATTTTGAGGGCGTGGATTCTACCGTGATCATTTACAGGGCAGGTGATATGGCTGTGACAATTTACAATAGGCTTGTGTACTGAAAAAATCTAATTAGTCCGTCATTTAGATTGTCATAAAATATTTGACCCGTATTTTTTCTTTTGTTAGGTAAACCAAAATTGACGAAGATACGACGCTTTTAAAATTTTCAATACGTCACGTTGTGGTATAATTTTTAGTGCGTTGTGACGTCATGAGCCCCTACTCTCGAGTTTGATGCGATTTATCTTTGTCAATTTTATTGATTAATAAAAACAAAAAATACTGTCCATTATTTTCCAATACTCTAACTGACGGACTAAATAGATTTGCAATTTATTGATGGTGGAAACCAGCCTATTGACGCAAAAACGTATTTTTGTCTTTTCTAATGCCATGTTATAATTTTCTTGATTTAAAAAAAAATCGAACGGTACTGATTATGACCTATTCCATACATGGTGTAATTCTGACATAAACGTCTTCCATTCAGTTCATCATTCTAGGCCCAAACCAGCACTGAAATCATACATCGAATTAAAAAAAAAAACCTTGGTAAAAGTCCTTGTCATAGAGGCACTCGTTATTTATTTATTTTTCACTTCTCATGCTCTGAAAGTGCTTGTTTGTGCAGGATATTGGCTGCACAAAATCGAATTTTGTGCACAAGGGCATTAATGTATCTACTCATAAATGTATCTATATTAAGGCAAAGAAAATGAGCCATACAGCCAAACACAATAAAAAGTTCATAGATAGAATTTGTTATTTTATAATATTTACTTTAATTTATTTGCCTTATGTGTTTTTTAAGACATAAAGGATATAAAAAAATAAATTCAAGTAGGTTATTAAATTAATTTAAGAAAATTATAATTAAAAAATAATTTAATAGTAGGCTGTATAGGTCTGCAGCCCAAGCCTAATATCAATGACGTAAGATTTAAAAAAAAATAAAGCGGCGGGAAACAGCTCTTGTTTTTTCGTGCGTTTATTATTTTTCTTCAATTTATACTACTGTTTTATTTCCTCGCAATCGAAGTGAAAAGCAGAGTTTATAACTCGTCCGCAAAACCATTTTATCCTCGACATTACTATCAGCCCTCGCCTCCGGCTCGGGCTGCTAAAAGTCTCGGATAAAAATGGTTCGTTTTGTGCACTTGTTGTAAAATCTACTATTGGTTTTAATGCCAAAAAACAGTTTTTTTTTTTCTTTTTCTTTAGTGTCCCCTAACACCGTGTCTGAAACAGTTTTGACTGACGTGTCGTTTTATCTATATTTACATATTTTGTCTAATAGATTCAGCTGAGTGCTTCAGCCAAGAATGCATCCTATAAAAGGCGATGATTATGATGATTTAGAAATCACTCCGTTTTGTGAACGCCTGCTTGATCAAAGTTATCAAGTCCCAGATTAGTAAATCTGGCTGCCAATCACAATTCAATAGCTTGTGTTTGGCAAATAGATGAAAATAGCGATTAGTAAACACCAATCATATTTGCAAATCAATATTAGATTGCCAACAGAATTTAAACAGGTACTAGGGCTACAGAAAACTAGAGAAGGTCATTCTTAAAACGATGATCCCTGAACTTTGCCTTAGTTATCTCGAACAAAAAAGCAATCATATGTGCAAATCAATATTAGATTCCCAACAGAATTTAAACAGGTACTAGGGTAACAGAAAACTAGAGAAGGTAATTCTTTAAACGATGATCCCTGAAACTTTGCCAGTTTTCTAGAACAAAATAGCGATTAGTAACACACCAATCATAATTATTTGCAAATCAATATTAGATTCCCAACAAAATTTAAACAGGTAGGTACAGAGTTACAGAAAACTAGAGGAGGAAATTCTTTAAACGATGATCCCTGAAGCTTTGCCTCAGTTATCTAGAACAAACTTACAAAGAACACTTTGATACATAATAAAAGCATTGTTCGGAGCTCTCAAAGTGTCAAACAAGAATCCGAACACAACAGTATGTATGTCTTGTTTGAAACATAAAAAAACGGATTAAATTGAGTTGTTTACCGTCATGGAAAGATATCTGCGTAGTTTTCTGAATACAACTTTTACAGCAAATCTTTTATAGAATTCTTTCATATACGTGTTAGTTCTAGAACTTATTCAAACAATTTTCCATGTGGAAATTTTTGCATTTAAAAAAGGAATGAAATAGGGTTGGCATCGCAACTTTGAATTTTTTTTCCTAGGTTGGTCCGATGGTTGGACCCATTACATACCAAGTTTCCTTCGTGCCTCGGAAAGCACGTTAAGCCTTTGGTCCCGAATTTTATTTGTAGATCTTTGACAGTCGTTACAAGTAGTCAGTGGCCCGAAAGTCTGACAACCAGTTTACCAAGGGGTATCATACAGGGTGTAAAACACATCTTAACGAAGCTGAAAGGCACTTGTTCTCCCCGTCATTGCGATATTTTTTTTGTTCTACGCCATACCTCTTCTAGTTACGGAGATATTGGGGGGCAAAGTTCCAACTTTTTGACAAGTTTTTTTTTTTAATACAAGTACTCTAATGTAAGATTTTTACACCTCCACGACCCCCGTACTATTCAATCCATTCATCAGCACAATGTTTTGAGTGCGTTACATTGAGTTCTACCACAAAACATGATTGTTTCCAAAAAAAAAGTTGTTTCCCAGCAATAATGCGTAAAGTTACTTAACTTGATGTACAGAATGCTTGGTTGACGGCTTCGTGATGAGTTCTTTTACACCCTGTATATTATAGTATTACTAACTGCAATGGGTTGTGGAGATCAGATGAGCAGTCGCTCCATGTAAAATACTGGTATTCAGCTGCATCCGGTTAGACTGGAAGACGACCCAACATAGTTGGGAAAGGGCTAGGCAGATGATGATTAATGATGTCATCGCAAATAAAAAGTGAAAAATAAATTAAAATAAAAAAAAAATATGCATAAACTGAATTGAATGACCAAAAGAGTAGCGACTTTTGACTTTTTAAATTTTATTTGCACGATGTTATCCTGAAAAACAATCCATCTTAAGGAAGGCCAATTCTTTACTTACTTCCCATATTCTGTGGGCTACTATTGGGCAATTGTGTAACACACTCATAATTTTGAAATAAAAGAAAGAAAGAAATGTTCATTTGTCGCGGGGTCAAAATGACAAAACATAAATAAACAAAAACATACAACGCATAACAGATATTAATAAAACAACTTCGTTTGCGCTATACATATACAAAATTACGAACAAACCTTTCAAGTCCTTTATTTTACGATTTTCTGTCAATCCGCATTATTGTTTTTTTTTTTATTGTTTTTCTTTTTTTTTTTTATATTACGTAATTTGAGTGCGGGGCTATTATTTACAAAGCTATTTTAAAATGATTACCCCCTCCCCCTTATTACGTGAAACTTAATTCAATTCAAGTCCTTTGTTTTAATCAACAGTTGGATCATATAATAGCATTAAGAACATTAAATAAAAAATAAATAAAAACAAGACAAAAAACAGTACACACTTTTTTACACACACATTACATATCAAAACAAAAAGCAGCAACAAGCAATATAACTAGCGTAACTTGCGTGTCCTATTACACTCTTGTTATTATTTTTGTCCAATGCTATATTATGCTGAAATGAGTGCAATGGAGAGGGCTATGCTCGGAGTTTCCTTGCGAGATCAAATCAGAAATGAGGACCTCCGCAAGAGAACCAAGGTTTCCGATGTTGCCCGAAGAATGGCAGTGGGCAGGGCACGTGTTCGCAGAACGGATAACCGATGAGTCGAAAAGTTCTGGCGAGTTGGCGACCGCGAACCGGAATACGTTGCGTTGGAATTCCTCCCACTAGGTGGACCGATGACCTGGTGAAGGTTGCGGGGAAGCGCTGGATGCGAGTCGCATGGGACCGGGCAATGTGGTGGAGGAAATTGGGGGACGCCTATGTTCAGCAGTGGACGTCTTTCGGTTGAAATGATGATGATGATAAGATTCATTTTATCACCACATAACATCGTTTTGCACTCGGTGTAAATAAAAAATAACTTTTTAAACATTCGACTATTAAAAAGTATGTCACCACTTTCCAAGATTTCCCACTAACCAAACTTAATAAGCTCTCACAAGCCTACAACTAAAAGCTATCATTGTTCATAAGCCGTTTACAAGATGGCGTCGAGGCGTCTTAAAACAATGTTCAAGTAATTAACATCGTTGTAAACACGAGCGGGGCGCCGTTCAGGTGGAATTATACTCACTTTGATGTTCTACGACTTTACTAACACAACACTGCTTACTACAGGAAATAGTAGGTATACATCTACTGGAGCCAGTCTTAAAGGCTAGCACAAAGCGCAAGTCGCAAATGAAAAAAAAAGTGAATTTCAAAATTGGAAAATCACTCGTCCTCTGCCTTTCCCAAAATATGTTGGGCTTCCAGTCTAACCAAATGCAGCTGTTTACCAGTATTTTAGATAGAGCCACTGTCTAACTTATCTCCACAACCCAGTTGCTGGATAAAACGATACCATTTGGTAAGACTGGTTGTCAGACTTTCGGGCCACTGACTACCTGTAACGACTGTCAAAGATCTACAATGACCGATACCGACGGCTAAACGTGCTTTCTGAGGCACGGAGCGAACTCGATATATGTGACCACGGCCTGACCTCGGCAAGCGCTGCTAATCCATGAAGATTGACCCGTGAGGCTTTTATCATTAAGCCACAAGCCCTGGAACACTACTTTAGTTGCGAAAGTCAGTGTCTTTTGTTTGTCACATTTTTTGACATATTCCGCAACTAGAGTTATTAGAGTTGTTAAATGAGCAATATTTGTAATCACGATCTTGAAAACGGCTCTAACGATTTCAATGAAAGTTGCAACATATAGCGGTTTACGGGAGCGTAAAATCGATCTAGCTAGTTCTCGCATATCTGGGAAAATTCGTTTTCTCTAAGTAATTCCACCCCAGCATACCTCGGTCGCCCAGGTACTAGTTTAAAAATAAATTATAAACAAATTAACGTACCCTACTTTATAACGAACTTGAAAACATGATCGAATTAAACTACCGTTCCAGAATTTGCTACGTTGGTTCATAATAAACAAAATTATCAATTCAATCAGGAACAATTTGCCGCGGGCTTTTTTTTTTTTTTTTTTCGAAATAAAATACTCAAGCTGAGTTTTGTATTGTTTATCATATATTGTTTATTACCATACCCTTACTTACTACCTTGTGCGTCGTGTTTGGTGTAAAATCGTCTGGGGAATTCGCCAAAAATAAATCGTTCCCTCGTAATATTTTCGGCCGACGCTCAACATGTAGGCATAAATAATTATTCTAAATCCGGAAACAAAGATCGATTAAAACAAACGTGATACAAAACAGTGATCCAACGAATTCAGATGCTACTAAAATATATGAGTTTAATGTTTTGGAGAATCCCAAGTAAGAAGGACTATCTAGAATTCATGGGTTTAATGTTTTTATTACGTAAAACGACACAAGGTTGCAGACACGAGAGTGGTTTCTATATCTAAACTAATATTGTTATAAAAAAGAAAGATAATGGTGTCGATTCTGTTGTGCACAAACTAAACTTAATTTGGGCTATTGCTATCTTTTACTAAAAGGCAGTGCGAGAAAAGGACGGCTATAGCTATGAACTAAGTTAGAGATGTCAAACTAGTTTATGCCTTGCGCTTCACCGTGGTTTTAGTCGACATGTTTTTACGTGCACCCTTCAATTGTATGGAAATATTAGTTCCAACTAAATTTGACAGCTCTAAATTACGTCCGTCTCTTTCTCATTTTATTTTAGAGAGAAAAAGATAGCAATAGCCTAAATTAAGTTTAGTTTGTGCACAACAGATTCGACACCATTTTTGTACTGAACAAGCTCCGAAACTACTGGACTGATTTTAGCATTTTTTTTACCGATAGAAAGCTACATTATCAGGAACTAACATAAGCTATAAATTTTATTTATATCATGCAAATTAGCCGAGCTATAACATTTTTTACGGACGAGGTCGCGGGCGATGTTCTAGTCACTCTATGAAAATGGCAGCTTCTACGGAAGCGTTTTTATACTTAACTTCTTAAAACTTATTTTTACTTAATTTTAAAATTTGCTGTTCCATACATTTTGACCGAGTAGGTATTGCACTTTTGAAATGGAAATTTTCTATGTGGAAAGGTACTGAAAACCCGCCTAGATAGTTGGGTGCGTTTACAAAGTGCTGGTTACCAGCATAATTTGAATAAATTAACTATTCAAATTATGCTGATAATCAGCACTTTTCGCACGTCAAAGTTTACAAGAGACAGTCCCTCAAAACTCCCACCCCTCCTCATTTCCTAGTATTTTAGCTGGCAAGAAGCGACGGCACAAACTTCCCAGCACATTTTGTCTGTTAAAAGAACTTATATTATAAAATAGTAAGAATATTAAGTTAACGAAAAAAAAAATTTAACTTATTTTCACATGTCAGCTAGTAACTCAAGTATACTTACTAAAAACCTCCAGGCATAGGTACAGGGCGAGCTCGCTAACACGTGTAATGTTGGATTACACATACAGGGTGTAAACGGACCCTTCACGAAACCGTCAACCAAGCATTCTGTACATCAAACTAAGTACAAAACGGAACCACGAAGGCGAAACCACGAGCAGGAGCTAGTTTAATATAAACACACTATTAGGAAAACGTGAAAATTTTAGAAAAATATAGATACATTCCTTGGAAAGAGAAATCGTAAAGAGCATTTCAACAGTATTTTTCCGTTTTTTTTCAATACTGCAAAACAACTTACTGACATATTTCTTTGAAAACTGTAAATAATTCTCCAACGTAAACCGATTTGTGACGGTTCTTTTTAGAGTTCCGTAACAAAAGAGTGTTAACGGGCCCCTAGTGCTAAGGCTCCGTTGTCTGTCTGTCTGTTCGTCCGTTACGGGGCTTTATCTTTTTTTTACGGAGTGTGTATTTTATGTCTATAACCATAAAAATAATATAAATGAAATAAAGTTAAAAAATAATTCCGTTTTTTGCTTGATCTGAATAATGGCGATACAAAAACTTACACACCCCCTGTGTCCTGTACAATAACCCATCGCAATTGGCCAGTATTTTCTTTTTTTCATCGTTCCATTTCATCTGACACGAGGAACGGTTTATTGTCATGCATTCGAATTTTAAAACAATTGAATGCCATTCAAATTGGAGTCGTGATTCGACCCTTGCTATTGACCATTGATTGGCGGACAGTAATGCGTTGCTTTTTGGTTTATGTTTTATTTTAGGCTACAAAACATTTGAATTTGCTGCCAATAAAAAATAGTTTTTGGTTATGAAAACTAAATTCTCGCACAAAATTGTTATGTAGGTATTTTTAATATCTACGATTTCCTGAAAAATGCTATTAAAGTTGTGTAGTACATAATAGTACTGTTTTTACTGAGAGAATCACTCTAAATTAAATTCCAAATATTCAAAATTTTCTTGGTATCGACATGATGGCATGATTATCGATGGCTTGGTATCGATATATTGGGTAACCAACCGCCATGTAGGTGGATAAGAAATAAAAGATTGCGGGTAAGAGCTAGCTAGATCATCGCCAGATACTCTCTCACCAGACCAGATACTTACTCACTTAGCAGTGGATAAAGCAAGGCTGCCAACATAATGTGCCTAGCTTTTTTCTCAACTACACATGTTAGGCTCGGCTTTCAGACTAAGGTTGCAGCTTAATACCAGTACTTTACACGGAGCGACTGCCTATCTGACCTCCACAATCCACCTAGTACCTAGTATAAATACGATATCCCTTGGTAAGACTGGAACTAGGCTGTCAATGCTGATTAATACAGTCTGTTCTGATTCATCATCATCCTCATCAATTTTATATGTTTAATACTCGAGGGGTTTGACGGTCGGGGTTGCGGGACTATTCGAAAGAGATACCGTGGCCCCGGAACACAAAGGGCGATGAAGGAACATGGATGGGTTTTAGTCAGTAAAAGTCTGACACTCCCTCCTGCTCCGCCCAGAGCGGGAGAAGTCATTTGATGATTTCCCATCCGAAAAAAAAAAAAAAAAAAAAAAAAAAAAAAATAGGGGTTTGACGGTGATAGTCGAAATACTGGCTCTGCCTAGTTCGGCTACAGATGACTACACCACTTATATACTAACCTAATTATTTAGCCTTTTAAAACATTTTGTAACCTATGTCTAAGATTCTTTTAAATAAACTTATTATTATTATCATCAGCCTATTAATGTTCCCACACAAGCTCTGTATTGTCCCATGAAAAGTCAACTGCAGAAATTCTCTCGAACAACTATATAATTTGATTATACAGTCAAATTGATTGTCTGTAGAATTTCGTAGTTATGTAGAGGCCCTTTTGAATTAACCCTTTACGGACCCTAGTTGACCTCGTCCGACCATATCGACCCGGCCATCCGTTGCTAAATAATTTCGCTGTATAGCTATGCCGTATTTTATGTGTACAACACGAATAGGTCAATTTTGATGGATCGTGGAGTAATATGGAGTGGTTTTCGACTTAAGGGTGAGCTCAAATTGTGTTTTTCATTTTAATATTTTTTCTTAAATTCAGGAGGAGCGTCGTGAGCGTAACTAAGTACTAAGTAATAGACACGCGGGCCAATCCGTGGATGGGTGACCATCTATGATACATTGAGGTCCCTCCGTGCACCACGCAATCAAAGTTATCCCCTAGACAAAATATTTATACAGATACCCGACAACAACCGAGCAGTGTAGCCCACCAGACACAACACACAGCTACTTCTCTTTTCTATAGAGGATTTAAAACTTTCCACCTTGTTCTTGATATCACTGCAAGATGTCCCAGTAAGGTGTGGTCATACGCCTGCCGGGGTTGCGGGACTGTTCGAAAGAGATACAGTGGCCCCGGAACACAGAGGGCGATGAAGAACATGGATGGGTTTTAGTCAGTAAAAGTCTGACACTCCCTCCAAAAAACCTCCCTGACAAAAAAAGGTATGGTCATACAGGGTGTAAACGGACCCTTCACGAAGCCGTCAACTAAGCATTCTGTTCATCAAAATAAGTAACTCTACGCAAAAACTTTTTGGGGTGAAAAATCACGTTTTACGGTAAAACTCAAGGTAACGCACTTAAAACATTGTGCTGATGGACGCATTTAATAGTTAACGGGTTATGAAGGTATTGAAAATTAAGTTATGAACTTAGAAACTAGTTTAAAAAAAAAACTTGTGAAGTTCCCAGGTAACGACCAGAACAGAAAATGATCGCAATGATGGGGAGAACAAGTGCTTTTCGGCTTCGTTAAGGGTCTATTTACACCCTTTATTTACCTCACTTCCAGGTTCAGTTGAAAACCAGCATCGGGCACTAGTAAAGTTGTCTGGCATTTTGAAAAAACTTTACTTAAAAATTAACACTACTGTTACATTTTTTTATTAGATTTAAGTTTTTTTTATTAATATTGTTTTTGTGTGCCCTTGTGGCATGGCCAAATAAATGTCAGATCCTGATAAGTATGCACCTAAAATTAAACACAAGCGCCTTTGTTTGGCGTTGTGCGGAGTTTAGAGGTATGGTGTCCGATACGGACCTCACTCCCAAGAAATCGACAGTGATCGTTCGGGCGTGGTCGCAACACATACTGGTCTAGGAACTGCTCTGTGTTTTCTTTTAAATTCAGAGTATTTAGTTAGTATAGTGTTGGTAATTGACTCTGTTACAATAAACTGTGTACAAGTTATGGGAGCTATTTCTCTAGTTAACCCGTATCCCATCATTTTCAATTTCAATACACACACTATATACTACAAAAAGTTATTGTTTCTGGATTTACCCTTCATTATTTTGACTACTCAAGCACTCAACTTAATTAAAAGGTAAATCTAAACAAAAGATAACAACATACCATTCCTGCTCCTATGGGGAAGCGGCAAGAGCATTCCTGAAGCATCCAGTGCTCTTGAATCGAGCAACTATGGCGCAAACGGCCCTTCACCTTGCGAAGGGTCTTTAATGATCATTTGTGGATCTTCGATGATACTTTTGGGGCAAAGGGCATCTGCAGTGCCAGAGGGTACTTGACCGGGTCGTGGGTGTCTGGGAATACGTTTTTTTTTGTTTTGTTTTTTTTTTTACGTATTGCTTTAAACATAACATAACATCACGGCTATAATTCCTGAAGGATCCCTCAAGGTTTAGGCAGAGATGTACCTAATAGTACACCTACGTTTCGCCAGTTACGTTTAAGCCCCATGTATCAGGGGGCGTGCCTATTGCCACCAAGCGGGCACAAACAAAATATCAATTTGTCCGACCCGGAAATCGTTCCCAGGACCTTATGCACAGCAGTTGCGATTTCGACCAACGAGGCAGAAGCTTCAAGTCCGTGAACAAATATGTGAATTAAATAACCTGTGATGAAATGTCACGAAGCCTTTTTTTGCGAGGTCTCTCATTAATATCATCAGGCATGCATCATCTGCCTAGCCTTTTCCAAACCATGGGTCGGCTTCCAGTCTAATCTGATGCAGCTGAATATCAGTATTTTACATGGAGCTACTGCCTATCAGACCTCCACGACCTAGTTAGTACTGGATAATACGATACTCTTTGGTAAAACTAGTCGACTGTCAAAGATCTGAAAATATGACAAATGACAGCCGGGACCAACGGCTTAACGTGCTTTCCGAGCCACGTAGGAAACTCGGTATGTAATGGGTAGTCACCCATCCACGGACCAACCTAGGCAAGCGCGGCTTAACCTAATCTGCGGTTATCATACGTAGGCTTAAAAAAGCCTGAAAGTCCATAACGGTATACAAATACAATAGTGTAATTAAGATTATCTGTTCAATCAAGCATTGGTTATATGTATTCAAAACTAAAAAAAAAACATTTCTGTGAAACCCGAGCACAAGGTGGCAATATAAAACCTGTATCTGGTTTCCCTGGAATCGTATATTGTTTATGGTATTGTATAAATAACAACAGACATAAAATAGTGAAATGAAGTTGGAAAGAGTAATATGATCCGGAGCACAATTATTTTGTTCCATTGAACAGAATAATATAAAAGAATACCATCCAGTATTCTCTTCAGCATTTCTGTTGCATTGTTTATCGTTGCCGTCAGTCTTTTGTTATCACTATTCTATTTCTTTCATGATAGTCTGAAGAGCGAGAGTGGAGAGCGTTTTTCAAATGTTTTGTATCTAAAGTCGGGAGGGGCTCGCCCCTATTACATAAAACGTGTACATAACAGATGAAACAGGGATGTTCTGGCAACAGGTATTGTAATACGAGTATAGGTACATTTCTGCCTAACCCTTTGAGAATGTCAGGCGTGATGTGCTGTGTATTATACAAAAGTTCCAATCAAGTCTGCTAAAGACAACCGTAACGTGGTTTTGAATGGAGTCAGACGTTTCCATCAAACTCTCGAACAAAATTAAAAAAAATGGTTTAAATGTCATTGGCTAGATGGTATTATGCTAGTTTCTGAACTAACCTGGGACTTGAGACCCAATCGTTCAACACGGAAAAATGAACACTCGTCTGACCTATGAACGACTTAAAAACTGTCGAAGGTCAGTTTTTGATTTCACTACGATTTCTAGCTGAACCAATGAAGTGTTATCAAAATCTATTCTCGGAAAACAATGTCCATGTTTGTCCAATAAATTCCTTTCACATCGATTTACGTATAATAGTTTTGGGGTCACAATAAATCGAATCTGTCATTTGAAACGATCGACATAACCTCGAGATCATTCCGCTGCCATATTTCTAGTATTTATTTAAATGGAAACATAATTTTAGACAAAGATTTTTTTGATTATGATTTTTATTTTTATTCTTTTACTTCTTGACATGTATTATTTTGAGATTCATTACTACTTGCTAATTTTAATAGACACTAATTCAATTAATATTTTTTTTTGCAATGTTTACCTTGGCCATTTAGTATGTTTTTTTGTTAAATTAAATTCTGCTGACTGAAACGATATATTTAAAAACCTCAATTTTAGTATTTCAAAACATTTGCACGCCATAGTATGTGGCAAAACATGTCTGAACGATTTTTTCTTTATTTATGTTATCCTACATGCACTTTTTCATTATTGTATGAACACATGTTTTGAGCAAATAAAATATAAAAAAAAGAAGCGTCGAATCATTGTCGTGGCCAGAAATTGAGAACGCGGAAGCCGAGTTTGTATAAATGTGGCAACCCTGGCGGCCATGCATCGCTTTAATTACGTCACAGTATTTTTTTGAAGCAATTCTGTTCTTCTTTGTCGTGTAGTTAGTGCCTAACCTGAGTCAAAGTATTTTTTTTACATGTATCTGAAAAATCAAACGTGCCTAGTCCGAGACCTATGACTTTGCAGTCCGACGGTCACACCACTAGGCCATCATTGCTTTAAATTCTGTTTGAATTAAATTAAGTTTTCCCGCAAGACGATAGAGTATTGTTTATAAGTCTCTCTTCGCTAATAACCTGAACAATTCCTTCGGACCTTGCCCCAATAGGGATGAAGAATGACTAAAAAAATATGATTCTGTTTAGTCCGTCAGTTAGATTATCGAAAAATATTGGATACTTACGTGTTTTTTTTTTTATCAAATTATTAAAAATTGACGAAGATAAAATGTGTCAAATATCATGAGTGGGGGCTTGTGACGTCAAATTTGATTAAAAATGTACTCAAATGTGACGTCAAACGAGTTTTTGTAGCACTGTATCGTCTTAATTTTTTGTTTACGTGAAAAAATAAAAATCCAACATTTTTTGGAAATCCATCTGACGGACTTTAGATTTTTTTTGTCATCTCCCTATTGAATATTTAATAAAAGTTTTCTTTTTTTTATCTTAAATATCTAGGTCTGTCGATGTACTAAAACTAGAGCATCATAAGAATAAGTAGCGTATTGATGAAGCAATTTAATGGCCAGTAACTGATTGGATGAAATTAAATCGTCGTTTACCTAGCCTTTTCCCAATCATGTCGGTGCCGGCTTCCATTATATCCTATTGTAGCCAAATACTGGTATTTTACATAGTGCGACAGCCACAGAGCCAGTACCACGATTACGTTTTGAAAGACTGACATGCATTGCAACTAAATACGCCTAACTTTATTTCCTGAAATGAAGAACACGTGCTGTACCAACCCCAAATAAATTGGGATAAGAATAAGAAAATGATGATTTTATCCTACAGAAAGCAGTACAGTTCTAGTGTAGTGAAGCACTATTACACGCAGCTGTACCAACCGCATTTATGTTCAAACGGCAAAGTCATTTGTTCCACACCGCTACGCAGCTACGCGGAACATTTGTGGTAGTCACCTACGTGCTATGAGCTACGCTGCTACGAGGTATGTGATGCTACGAGGCTTTGCTACGGGGTATGCAAGCGGTATCATGCGGAAAACATTCATTCTACATGGTTATGTGATATGTGTTTGTATTCCGATATTGTGGCATTTTGATTAACTGCACTTCGTAGTTTTGGAACTATTTTTATCGTTATGCACTTGTAGAGTAGAGTTATGGTACAACAAAAACGATTTTAAATGTTGTTTAAAGGACAAACAGACGGTGATGTGAACAGGTCAAAGTTTCATAGGAACCCACTGTAACTGTGACTTATGACAGAAAGACGATTACATAGTCGTGATGGATCACTTTTGGCAATGTTAGTATGTGTGTGGGCGAACGAATAGATAAGACTGGTAGTTATTATTGCATTGGTAAATAAACGCGTACCATTAAACGAATTTATCGCTGGACATACACACAGTGCCATCTAGTGCCACACTAAGCAACGAGGCTTGTGTCGTGGACACAACACACAACAACAACAAACAACAACAACAACAACAATTTAAAACAACTTTCTGTCAATCTTCTGAAGATGACGGAGACAGAATCAACATCTTCTTAGCCTTTTCCTAACTATGTTGGGGTCGACTTCCAGTCTAACCAGATGCAGCTGAATACCAGTATTTTACATGGAACGACTGCCTGTATTTTTTTTTCCGATGGTAATTCATCAAATGACTCCCCCCGCTCTGGGCGGAGCAGGAGGGAGTGTCAGACATTTACTGACTAAAACCCATCCATGTTCCTTCATCGCCCTTTGTATTCCGGGGCCACGGTATCTCTTTCGAACAGTCCCGCAGCCCTGGACGACTGCCTATCTGACCTCCAAAACCAAGTTAGTACTGGGTAATAGGTACGATACCTTGGCAAGACTAGTTTCCCAACCTTCGGCCTACAACTGTCAAAGATCTTGGAGAAAAATAAATAATCTCGACTAAAATCATTCCATTCAATATGGGTCTCGACTATTCTGGATTAAACTTGTTTTTTTTTTCTTTTAGAGTTATTTTTTTACACAGTCGGGTTTTTTGAGTAATATCAATTGTGTTTTAATTAATTAAGTTTATGGTTGACTAAAATACAAAAAGAATGAACCTGTTATCCATACATATTAACAGATTACCCCTTTGCTGTCAAAGCGTCGCTATGAATAATTCCTTTTTAAACCTCACCCAGTTTTAATAATATGCTGATCGATATTGTAATCTGTATTCATTAAAACGTTGCTATTTGAGAGTAGGACAGAGTTCGCTGACATATTACCTATCAGTAAGCACAATTTCTAAAACAAAATTAAAATCAAAACATTGATTTCAAGTAGGCTAGTAATAGGCACTTTTAAAAGATCAAAACAAAGACAACAATAAAATGTAGCTACAGTCTTAGTCACAAAGAGGCACATCTCGTAACTTTCCCATTTCGACAACTTAACAAAAATATCATCACAAAAGTCCCATTTCCTAACTATTTTGATCTTCATACATTGAATCCCATTTCGTCAACCATGTGTTTGTTTCTAAAACAAAATCCATATTTATTCTTACATACATAAACACATACATAACGTCACGTCTGTAATCCCCTAAGGGTTAGACAGAAGTGTATCTAAGAGTACGCCTATATTTAACAGGCCCACGTAAAAAGGGGGCGAGCATATTGCCATGAACTGGGCACAAATCTAGTCTCTGAGGCTGCTGTTTAAAAAATTCTGATGGAAAACCCGATAACTCTGAGCAGTGGCTGTTGCGATCAACATTGGTAATCAGCTACATCCGGTAAGAAAGAAGGCCGACCCCAACATAGTTGGAAAAAGGCTAGGCAGATGATGATGATAATACCTATAGTTTTCAAAAGAGATTGCAATATAAAAATATCTACACAAAAATCGTTTATTATTTGGAACTTTCGCCAAAAAACAATCTAATGCATTTCATGCTCTAACAAAGAATAATAATTATTCAAAGGTTTTAAATTCAGATGCAAACATTGCTTTAATTTCATATGCAGAGTTTTTGATAACAACAATGTTCTTTTTGTGAAATTAGCATATCAAGAGGAATTCAAACAACGTATGTGCTTTTAAATGAAAATCATTTATTCATGCGGGCTTCAGTGTGACATTTATATACAGCCATATATGTATAAATTTAGCAAAATTCAATAGGAATTCTCGTTCAGAAATGATTATAATTTTGAGAGATAACACCTACATTTATTTCAGAATAGAATGGGTTGACAAATGCCATGTTTGTTCCAACATAAAATTACAGATTATGAAAATTCGTTTATACAAAAGTCTATGGGTCAATATATATTGGCGTTCGTGACTGTACATAATATAAATAAAATCATATACCTAAAGCCACAAGTAAAGTAACACCCAATTTACCTACATAATAAAGAAGATCGGCATTTTGGGGCCGTCTTAATTTCAGAAGCCTTCATCAATGAAAGTATGGATGTTTATTATCATCTACCTAGCCTTTTCCCAACTGTGAATACTAGTTTTTTTTTTAAAAGGAGTGGTCTGCGCTGCCTATCTGACCTCTGCATCCACATGCCAGTTACAGGCTGCCCTTTAGTAAGACTGATTGTCGGACTTTCGAGCCACTGACCTGTAAACTCTTTGAAATATTTGCAAATGAGAGTCGTGGGATCAACGACTAAACGTGTTTCCCGAGGCACGTTGGAAACCCGGAATGAAATGGATGGTCAGCCATCCACGGACCCTTGAAGATAGACTCTTGTTGCTGTTATTGTTTAGCCAGGAGCTCCTCATGTTTGTTTTTCTTCGTCATTATTTGATTACCATGCTTGGTTGGTCACTGTCAAATTATTATCACTTGTAGGCTGTATGAGTGGGTGTCTGGCCATCCCGCTGTCATAATTATATTTATTTATCCTAGCACGCCTACGATAACAGGATGGGGAAACCTTTGTGTAAAACCATGACATTTTCGTCTGATGTTTTCTTAATTATTATTTATTGTTTATATGTATAATAAGTATGTATTTACAAACAAAAAAGTATCTATGTAGAATATCAACTATCTGGTGTCCACGACACAAGCCTCGTTGCTTAGCGTGGCACTAGATGGCGCTGTGTGCAATGTTCAGCAATATTTATTTATTATTTTAAAGAGAAGAAAAAATTCGTCTGTTTTACTAGTTATATGTAAGTTCTGGTTAAATTATCTCTGGTTGAGAGAACATAATACTGTGAGAAAGGCCTTTACTGAGTTAAGACAATAACAATATAATAAGAGTAAATTACACTCTACAGCAGCCCACGACAGGCCACTGCTAATCTATACATATTTATTTATGATAAGCACACAAATCAAATAACATCTAATATTGGCATTTCAGTAACCATGTAAATAACAGGAAAGCATGAAATGAAATGATGTTTATTTGCAAGTAGGTTCTTATAAACACTTTTACACGTCTTTTTTTTTAAACTAGATGGGGCCGGTGTTTCGTACCTGACTACTCTGAGAAGAAACTCAGAGGTCATAGTCTCTTTTGAAGTCCAGACATAATCTTGTTCAATTCACATGAGGACTATGCAGATTAGTGTCTGAGATGGTCTTTTGAAGAAAGAACCACACAGATTTGAGTGGACCTGTCCATGACATGGAAATATGAATATCAGAGACAAAGGAGAACAATAACATAAAGTGTCTAGTAGAACACTAAATTTATGTAGAACACTACAAAACAAACCAATTTGAGCTACTTAGACATGCATTCATCGCATTGATTAAATACGGCATGTCTGTATGAAGCGACACTCATGGAGAAAATATCAATAAGGTAATCTGTCTGTTTGGACCTTTATTTTATTTTTTTATTATATTGCCTTGCCATACGTGTTAGGGGGCTATTAAATGTGGATGTAGTCAATTCAAAAATACGATGATGACGCTTACTACGTTGGCTAGACCGAAAGTTAAAATAGTTTACCAAATGTGTATCTATGGAACCGTTAATAATTTTATGAAGTATTAGTAATCAGAATGGTTTCGTCTTTCTTTTAAACTAATCATTTTAAAGTGCCTTGCTTTTGCCTATAGGGTGCCTATAGGGTGGCAGGGACTTTTGTAAGTAACAGCTGATTTTATTGTTAATGATAAAAAAAAAAATATGTAGGAAGGTTCGAAATTATGTACTGAATACGTGGTAACCCCACCCTGTATAAGTACACCTAGTTTCGCTTTGTATGAAAATGCTTTGATTTCGACGGACTTTATGTATGAACTAGCACTTCGCCCGCGACTTCGTTCGTGAAAATTGTGATAGCTCGGCTAATTTGCATAATATCAATATAATTTATGTATGCCTATGTTACACAGTAAAGATGATTTTTTAAAATCGGTTGAGTAGTTCTTGAGTTAAATCGTAACAAACAGACAAACAAAAAATCAAATCTTTCCTCTTTATAATATTATAGTATAGATGTGTAGGGCAGAAACAAAAACAACAATTCAGATACCTTTAAAAGGCATTTCGATTGTTTGCGACAATTACATAACTAAAACCAAAGATGAAAGGTTTATTTTATGAATTTCGTTACTTTATGAAATACCTACTAACTTTCAACTACCTTCTAACTTTTCTTTGGGTTTGCTGTAAGAAAACCCAATTCTGGGTTAAGCTCGCCTTTGTACATAAGCTATATAATTGCAATTTTTTATGTATATTTAATTTTTCTTGTGTGCAATAAAGAATAAGAATAAGAACTTTCGTTAATTTATTTTCAACTACAAACAACATCGAAAAATATAAATTATTGTCGCAAACGAATAATTTGTATATAACTATAAACCTGTGTTATGTACAAATGTGGTAAAAAAAAAAAACCAAGACCGATAACCAATACCATCTAAAGCTACACATTCTAACATCCACTATAAATGTATGGGCAAGATATTAGCTCTATAAATCTCGTCCCCTGGCGGGACGCTACTAGTAGATAACATATTGCAATATGCCCCTACCGGTAGATATTGTATTGCAAAATGTCCAGCTTCCGCAACACTGCACGTGAGAACTGACGGTTTGACGGATCGAGATTTTTTAACATAATATCACGCGTGTTCACCGTAGGATTAGGCAGAGGTGTACCTAATAGGACATACGTATATTATGTACAGTTGTACACGATTAAGATATGATTAAGTCCCATGTAACGTCTATTACATGGGATTTAAACATAACTGCGAGCCAATAGCCATCAACCGGGCACGAATCGGGACTCCGTGAATCATCCTCCCTAACCAAAGCGAACGGGCACGCCAATACGCGATTGTCGCGTACAAATATCATGAAGTTGTTGAGCAGAGGCGTCTCTAGCCCATTTAGCGCCCGTGTGCAAACATTACCCTAGCGCCCCCTAGTAAGCGCGCGGTCAAAATGGAAGGGGTACAAAGTACTAGTAACAGCATTTCAAGTTACCACAAACTGTCAAATTTCCCCAATGGATAATAAACTCTATTGTTAGGAGATGAAGAAGAAATTTCTCGGTTTTGGATACCATGATGTGTTGTTGACTGTATTTAGAATTATACAGGATGTTCTGGTGTTTACCCTAACAATAGTGTTTACCCTAACAAGCCAAAACCTACCCATGTTTAACATATGTATAGTATTGTAGATGATACATCATCAATGTTCAAATTTTGAAATTTCTTCCTTCTAATTACCTCGTATAAATATACAAAGTTTAAGATCAATTGGAAACATTTGAAAAATTTGGGAAGGTAAGCTCACTGCGAGCGAGGCCCACTGTACACGGGTAAAAACATTTTTGGGAAAGCACCGCGTGGGGCTCCATAGCGAGCGGCGCTCGGCGCCCCCTAGGACCGCTGCTCCCGTGTGCAAGGCACACCCTATACACACTAGGTAAAGACGGCCCTGTTGTTGAGAAAGCCAAAAGGCATTGTCAGCGCGACCTCGCATTCGGTTTCGACGAGCAAAATGATAGACTTACATTCGTTTTGCAGTGAAATGTAATGGATGGTCCCCCATCCAAACCCCGACCTAGAGTAACGTTTCTTAACGTTAAAGATTGACACCTAGGGTTGTTATTCTTAAGTCAAGAGCCCCTAGAAATATATTTTACGAGTGTTGTATAAACTTTACCATAACCTAACCGTGTCAACAGGTGACAACATGAACTTTTCCTCTTTTCTGTGTTTCCTCACAAAGCTATTCATGTAACAGTACCTTGTACGTTTTATCTCAGTATGCTTTCATTGACGTCACTGCTACCTGTGGCTTCTATACGGAATTTTAGAGGGAGATGAAGCGAGTAAGTACTTGCCGTAGAATAAAATAACTGAATGGAAGTGAAACGCACTTCCCTTTGTGTGGGCGCTTAGATTATGCTGCCGAAATTTTCACGTTTTTACGGTCGTTTCGATTTAGTAATATACTCATTCTATTACACGGGTATACCACCTTATTACGCATAGATTTAAGAATATTGTAAAGTAGATGCCTAAACATTTTGGTGCAAATCAAACTATCTACTACAATCTGTCAAATTTATTTAATAGATTTTCAACTTTATCGCTCAAGCTTTAAGGTTGATTGAGATAATTTGTCAATTTCATAAAGTGTGCTCTATCTATCTTCATGTATGAGTGACCGTACCTGACTACTCTGAGAAGAAACAGCTAAAACAAACTTAGAGGTTGCTGTCTCTTTAACGGCCATTTTCAATAACTTACTAACAGGTAACAGAAGGTTGCTATCTCTAACTGTTTGATATTTAGCTTACGGACCGTTAGAAACAAAACGTGTCAGAAAAGCTTTCTTTGTTTTTTCTATGAATATTCCATGGTTTTATAGAAACACCGATAGCTACAAGACGTAGGCATATTAACTAACAGTTATACGTAATTAAGTTATAGAAAACGGCCGTAAGATGGCGCCCTACCATTACAAAGGAAGGTAAATAAAAGTGACTGCATGGTCCTGTTTTGGAGTTAGTGAGTTAGTGCGCTAACAAACAATTTAGAATGAAAACAAATTATTTAGTAGATCGATAGGCACATTATATTTACAAAATTTCGGGTAAGAGACGCAAATACACAAACCACAATTTTAACTAAAATTATGGACTTTTAAGTATGTTCAACTTGGTCAGAATTGTAAATTACTCTCGGACACTGCGTTAAGAGCGTTCGTTACGTGAATGACGCTTCCATGAGTACTTACTCTTTGTAAGCATAGGCAGGTAGGTACTACTTATACAACAAGGCAGAAACGTAGGGAGATAATTTACTTTCGCTTCGAAGGTAATCGGGCGTTGACTTCAAAAATAACGTCTTTCCGCGTTTTTCCTTGGATAAATTACTTTTTACAGGAAGGGTTTTTTTAATTACTCTTACAACTCCCTTGATTTTAACATAAAATGATCTTCAATACTCCTGAATCTATACCAATACTAGCTGCGCCGCCACGCGGTTTCACCCGCGTGGTGGTAAAAAAAAATACAACTATGGTTATAAAAAATAGCCTACGACCTATTCTCAGACCTACCAAATATACACAAAAAAAAAACATAAATATCGGTCAAGCCGTTTCGGAAGAGTTCGATAACAAACACTGTGACACAGATTTTTACTATATTAGAAGATTATAAAGGTAAACATTTATTGTAAGTTTGTATGTGTAGAGTGTAATCTCCGGAACTTCTGATCAAATTATAAAAAATCTTTCACTGGCAGAATACCAAATTAGTCGTGGGTGCTCTAAGCTATAAATTATATTTATACATATATCAAGCATATTATCCGAGCTATAACATTTTTTGCGGACAGGGTCGCGAACGAAGTTCTGGTTTTCCAATAAATGACTGATTTATCCCCTGTCTTTCAGCCAAGGTACGGATGCAAAGTTATAAACATCTTTCCCATACATTAACAAATGAAAGGGGTTGAGTGGGCACCCTAGAGGGACATACGCTGACCTTATATTGGTAATGCTTTTCGGAAGGGTCAGGAGTGTAGTACTCGCAATCGACTTACGTGTATAACCAGATATTATTATAGGAACGATAACGTGAACGGAGCAAAAGGAGTGCTTACAAAGGGTGTAAATAGACCCTTAACGAAGCCGAAAAACACTTGTTCTCCCCGTCATTGCGATAATTTTTTTGTCCGTAACTAGTAGGTTCCCAGGTATGGACCTGGGAACCTACTAGTTACGGAGATATTGGAGGTTAAAGTTCCGACTTTTCCACAAGGTTTTTTTTTTAAATAAGTACTAGTTTATGAGGTCATAATTTTACTTTAAACACCTCCGTAACCCGTTTACCATTAAATGCGTCCATAAACACAATGTTTTGAGAGCGTTACATTGAGTTTAACCGTAAAACGTGTTTTTTCACCCCAAAAAAATGTCGTTTCCTAGCAATAATTTGCGTAGAGTAATTTATTAAACACAGACTAATAATATTTACATTATTTACACACTAACTCTATAATAGAAATAAAAATATTTACAAGTATAAAAAAAAAATCGTCCACATTCATAAATAAACTAGCTGCCCGTCCCGGCTTCGCACGGGTGGACTTTTTATTTTTTTCTATTCTATCCTACCTCTCAAGTTGGATCGAACTGCACATGGTGTGCGAATTTTATTATAATCGGTTAAGTGGTTTAGGAGTCCATTGAGGACAAACATTGTGACACGAGATTTATATATATTAAGATATATCACAATCACTATCACATCGCTGTCGACAGGAAAATTGCCCAGAAACCCACTTGCAAAATAAACATCATTTATCATTTATCATTAGAACCAGAAGGCTGGCAACATTGCCACGTTGGCTTTGGCCAAAAAATAGGCCGTAGAGTTACTTAGTTTGATGTACAGAATGCTTGGTTGACAGGTCTGTTTACCTGTATGTAAAGTAAGTATCGAAGCATAGAATCGTTCTGTAGTTTGTACCTATCACCACGACAAGCGTAATTTTACGTACGCATGTGTAATGCCATAAATTTTCAGCTTTATATCTGCCTCAGCCTCGATTTCTCAGTTCGTAAACAAATTATTAACTTGCAATGGGAATTTTGCAATGTTTTGAACGCAAGTAGGTAACTAAGCAAAGAAATACCCACGGATAGAACTTTTAAAAGGCTAAGTTTCCTTTATATCAAACTGTGCTTTTCAAATAGCATTAGCTATTGCGAATTTTATATTTAAACGGCACTCAATATCGAAACAATACATCAATCTATCAAAGAAAATAAATAGGTAATGAAAATTTCCATAAAAGTGGAATAAAGCGTCGATCACTTAAACATGACAAGCTATCTAGCCTTAAGCCTCGTATCTGTGACGGCTATTATTTGAATATCTATGGTAAACAGAACTGATAAGGTGATAAGCAACAAGCTTCGTAAATCTGCCTTTTACCATAGTTTGTGTGCGAGCTGGCAACACCCGGTTTTAAAAAAGCTTGATCAGCTAGTCTCTGATTAAAAGCCTGTAAAAAAACGAATATCAAGTAAACCATTTTTACCTAACTTGGCACCCTGGGGTTCTGTAGATTTTGTTTGAAAAGCGTTGCTCCACACTAGGAATTTCTCCTGTATCGTGAGTGCGTTTACAAACATTTAAATTCACACATACAAACTGCCAAACCCGGAACAACTCTTCTGTGCGGGAATCGAACCCGCAACACAGCGCAGCAGTCAATCGCTCAGCCACTGCGCCAACCGTGCTGTCGAATTTTGAAGGCATACACGTGTTTTGAATGTTGTATATAGAAACATCTATTATGGTGGCAGTAAATTCCCATTTTCCTTTACAAAGAGCTGTGATACTACCTACTCTAAACAAATAAAGTAATTATTTAGGTACTACATCACATTTCCTGAATCATGCACCCAAATCACACTCTTTCCGCTAGACTTTCTCCCGTAAACATTAATTAGGTGAAATACTTTGTAACCCACACAATCCATGCAACTATTTAAGTACTACACTAACTACTTACGTCAACGTTTACGTCAATTGCAATAAAACCGGTAAATATAGCCGTTCGATTCCTATTACTGGACGTTTATGAAAGACTATTAACGAACAATCCAACTGATTTGGATAGGAAAAGTAAACAGCTGACGAACTTTAGTTGTAGACTTAATGTGGGAGAGTGCTTGTGAAATGCAATGCAAGAGCGAATAGATCTATAGGGCAAGCTCGCTTGCTGCGGGACTGTTCGAAAGAGATACCGCGGCCTTAGATGGGTTTTAGTCAGTACAAATCTGACACTCCCATCCGCTCCGCCCAGAGCGGGAGGCGTCATTTGATGTTTTCCCATCCGAAAGAAAAAGGGCAAGCTTGTTTCATTACAGACCAGATCCATAGCTTTCTAACAGGAGAGATCTAGGTTCAAGAACAGTCCCATTAAGCAATTCAAAAATCAACAGATGTATACGGATCCCCGAAACAGTTCAAATGAACACTAGTGCAAAGTACTGTAGGTACTGTGGACACCTTAACCTTTGTGGCCATTTAGCTCCAGCACGCTGTAAAGAAAATAAACAATAAGGTCGAAATTAGAGTAAGAAAAGAAGCTTAACCTTGTCTCGCTTAGGCGTGCGTCAAAAGAATGACTTGTGTCTAAATAAGCATTGGAATCAGCACTATAACGCTTTTTATTTATAACACTAAAACCACATAAACAACATACAAACGATCACAGTACTCAGAGAAATCACAGGCACCAAGACTATACATTCAGTTTTTTTTAAATAAAGTATACTGTACCTTGGACTATAATTCGAAACCACTGCAACTCCCTGTAAGCCAAAATCAAGCGCAGGGGCAGTGAAGCTCGACAATGGTGTCGATTCTGTTGTGCACAAACTAAACTTAATTTAGACTATTGCTATCTTGCTATCTTTTACAAAAAGCAGTGCGAAAAAAAGCGGCTATACGAGTAGCTATGAACTAAGTTAGAGATGTCAAACTAGTCTAAGCCTTGCGCTTCACCGTGTTTTTAGTCGAAATGTTTTTACGTGCATTTGTATGGAAATATTAGTTACAACTAAATTTGACAGCTCTAAATTACGTCCGTCTCTTTCTAGTTTTATTAGAGAGAAAAAGATAGCAGTAGCCTAAATTAAGTTTAGTTTGTGCACAACAGAATCGACACCAATGTCGGCAATAACGACAGAATCTAGTTGACGCATAAAAAGAGCCTACCTTGCTGGTCCAGTGTAGCGCTTGTGACCAGCTCAATTTGTATGCGATTGAAAAGAAGTTCACCCCTTATTACATGGGACTCAACATAACTTCGAGGACTATCGCCTCCAGATCCCATGGCGGCAATCCGGCAAGAAGGCACGCCGCCTAACGGGAGATCGTGCGGTACCCACGGGCTAGCCTTACGGCTACCACCTTTTGGGGCGCGTTCAGGTAGTGGGCTGCACGCAGCCTCAAGGAACGCGCCCACACCGGGGCCCCGTAAAGGGTCATGGACCGCACGACTCCCGCGTAGAGCCTCCGGCAGGAAGCGTTTGGCCCCCCAAGGTTGGGCAGGAGCCGCCTGAAGGCAGCCCCGGTCCGTTCCAGTTTGGGGGCCAAACGTCGGAAATGCTCCACGAAGTTCCATCGGCTGTCGAGGACGAGTCCCAGGTACTTCAGCGTCGACTCGACGCCGATGGATACCCCTCCTACCGTCAGTGAGGATCCCGGAGGTGGCGCATTCCGAGGCCCATGAAAGCACATGGCCTCGGACTTGTGCAATGCCACCTCGAGACCCAGTTGCCGGATCCTCTCGACGACTATCGCAACCCCGCGTGTCATTATTTCGGCCGCCGCCTGGTGCGACCCCCCTTGTGCCAGCACCAGCGTGTCGTCTGCATAGCAGACCACGCTGACGCCGCTAGGGAGGTCGGCGCGCAGCACCCAGTCGTACCCGATGATCCACAAGGAAGGCCCTAGGACCGATCCCTGTGGAACACCGCACGACATCTCTCGCCGGTTCCATTCTCCGCTGCGACCAGGGTAGATAACGGCTCTATCCGTTAGGTAGTCCCCGACCACACGACGAAGGTAGGTCGGCACCCGGTGATACCGTAGTGCCTCCCTAATGCAGCTCCAGGGCATGGAGTTGAAGGCGTTGGCGATGTCAAGAGACACCGCCAAGACAACCCCCCCCCCCCCGGGACACTGCATCCCCCGTCGTTAGGGCTCTCACGCGCATGATGGCGTCCACCGTAGAGCGCCCCTTCCGGAAACCAAACTGGTGTTCCGCAAGATCCGGCCCCGTCCCCGCAAGGTGCTCGGCGAGGCGGTTTGCAATTACTCTTTCAAAGAGCTTGCCCACGTCGTCGAGCAACACTATGGGCCGGTATGCGGACGGAGAGTCCGCAGGGCGCCCCGGCTTCCGAATGAGGACCAGCTTTCCCGTCTTCCAACGAAGCGGGAACTGGCCCCTCTCCAAGCATGCGCTTAGGAGCCCCTCCAGTCGGGGCCCGAGAGCCTCCGAGGCCAGGACCCAGACTTTGCCAGGCAAGCCGTCGGGTCCCGGGGCGGTATTTTTGGCACTGAGCCTGCGTACCGCCACTCTCAGGTCTACCCCAGTCACTTCCGGAGTGTCGTCGTCGTCGTCCTGATGGTCCGCTTCCAGCACCGCAGGTGGCGGAGCCATAGGCGGGGGGGATGTTCCCCCCGCGTAGGGACCAGAGTGCTCACTACGTCCTCCACGAGCTCAGGCCGGAGACTCTGCGTCAGTGGGGGGGCCCAGGTGCGGAGTTTATCCCGCACCATCTTGTAAGGGCGCCCCCACGGATCTCTGTCGAGAGTCCCCAGCATCTCCACACACACAGCCTCGCGGAGGGCGGTCTTCGCCGCTCTGTACCCCTCATATAGCTCCGTCTCTAATTAACCCTTGGGGGAACTACAGATGTGAAGTTATGTATTTTTTTTTTTCATACGTAATTTAACAATGATTTTATTTATTATTTTGCCAATATATTTTCCTATAGTAAATTAAGTAATCATTTATTAATTTGCGAATAAGGGTACAAAATAAAAGGTCCCAAATAAAGAATATTGTCCTTTAGCCATATCCTACCATAAGGCATGCAAATTTACATACATTATATAAGTTTGTCCATGTAAATATAACAAAAAAACAAAAAAAATACGTTACAGCTATTTTACTAGATATTTTTATTTTTATTTTATAACATTAACTGTCCTAGTTAATTTGTGCTTTGTAAAGTGATGGCCTGAAACACAAGTTTAAATAAACCTAGATCGGGCAGGTCGCTAACAAACATTTGAATTCCACATTATCGTTTCTTGCAATTGTTAAATATATTTTAGTTATAGTTTACTTTTATGCACTAATTATATGTTTCAGAAATAACACTACTGCACCTAAATGTACATTATGGTAATACTTTTTTTAAAATTAATCATTCTTATTCTTATTATTCTAGTAATTCAAAAAAAAAACACGAGTCCAAATCAGGTGCTATCAGTAGAAGTTACCGTAGAAAATTGGCTACAATATCTCCAAGTTCTATCACAATTTATCGGATCAAAGAATGTTCATTAATCAATGACAGTCCCGCGTGGGTGTCGTTCAACTAAAAGGCGAACATTAAACTATGAAAGGAATCCATTATTTACGTTTTAATATAATAATATTTTAGCTTCCTTCTACAAGTAATTCAGAAGGAGCAACTGAGCCGTTTCAGAGAACCACATTCTGACAATGGTAACTGAACCCGTGGACATATCGAGGGTTATCGACTACCTAGTAACTGGTTGAGGGGAGCCGGACTGACAGTCACTCCATGAAAAATGCTGCCGAACACCAGTAATAGGCATGACGACAGTATAAAAAAATTGCAAATCTATTTAGTCCGTCAGTTAGAGTATTGGAAATTAATGGACACGTATTTTTTGTTTTAGTAAATCAATGAATATTGACAAAGATAAAACGCATCAAAACTCGGGAGTGGGGGCTCGTGACGTCAGAACTAGCTAAAAATTATACCTAGGCGTGACGCATTGAGAATTTTAAAAGCGTCAAGTCTTCCTCAATTGTGGTTTACGTAACAAAAGAAAAAACACGTGTCAAATATTTTTTGATAATCTAAGTGACGGAATAATTAGATTTTTTTTGTCGTCTCGCCTATTATTCAATTGCATCTGGTTAGAGTCAGACTGAAAGTCGATCAATTATAAGAGAAATATAAGCCGTGAAACCCTAGTGGTGGGACCGACGGACTGGCAAGTCATAGGTCTCGAGTTCGAACCCAAGACACGCACCTCTGATTTTTCGGATTCATGTGCGTGTATTGCTTCGGTAAAGGAAAACATCGTGAGGAAACCAGCATGCCTGGAAGATATTTCTCGACGGCATGTAAAGCCAAGTTGGATAAAACTACAAGATAAAGAAAGAAGTGAAATCACTAAAAAGTCTGTTCATTCCACAATTTATTTGGACATTACCAATAACGTTCACAAGATTTGCAGCCTCATAAAAGCGAGTTTTCAATGAAAATAGACAGATGTGAGCAGCCCTGACCGCTTTCAGCGACCCATGGGTGGCATAAAAACTCTGACGCTATGGTAGGCACTAACCACACGAAAAAGCAAAAGACAAGAGAAATTTGACAAAAGAAACAACACCTGTCTTGTGACAGCAAAAGCTAAACTGCAAGAAATGTGTTAAAATTCCTAAACATTGTCATGTCACACTGCATACGCCAACAGGTATAATCCTTTATTACGCCCACGTGCGACGTGTCAGGAAGAACAACGCAGTATTGCTCAAACGGCGTAGTCTCACTTAATCGGCGTAGTATTTATAACTGGCAACTTTATTGCCGTACTGTCTTATATGTATTACGGTCGTAATTACCACCTGGTAATTAATCTTGATTAAGCTGCAAAATATAACGGACAGAAATATGGATCTTTCTTGGCCTTTCTTTTAGAATAGAATAATTATTATTATTTCTTATTGTTTTACATATTAAATACATTTTAAGTATTCCATTAATAAAATAATTTTTAAAAAATTATTCAAAAATATCAGCATTGGGAACAGTGTCTGAGCTGCCGGTGGTCAGGGCTCTTGAGAGAGGAACCTCCTAACAAACAACACGCGCCGTGTCCAGAAGTACTTCTTTCTGAAATTGTTGTTGTAAGTTTTAATGCGTACAAGCCAGCCACACTGCTCCAAACAATCTAACCTAAAAGCCAGACTCAACAGTGCGTGACCATCAAAAAACGCCGAGGCAATGACGCTGGTCCCTGAAAAATGATTCATCTTTCTTATTTTTAAGAAAAAATCCATTACTTCTTTAGACATCCTTAGATAGAAGAGAAAACGGGAACGGTATCCTTATAAATATACCTACGACGTTTTATCCCAACAGCTTACTAAATGTCGCGGTTAATGCAACCGATTTAGATTTAAGCGATAGAAACGATCTCGTTGCACTATAAAAATTAAAATGAACTAGCCCGCAACTTCACGGTTTCAAAGTTATCTGACTTCAAGTTTCGTAAATACGCTTATTTTTCAAAATGTGTGACGAAATCTGCATGTTTGTTACTCTTTTACGCGAAAACTAATAGACGGCTTTGGATGAAATTGGGCACATAGATAGTTTATAACCTGATATAGGATATTTTTATCCCAGTAGTATGATCACGTGGGACAGTTACTGAACTTCACAAGGGCGAAGCCGCGGGCAACAGCTAGTTATAAATAGTTGGAAATATACATATAATGGCCTGGCCAATAATAATATAACAATCGGCCTTATCAGAAGGCTTAAATTCACCCAAAGGACAATGGAGAGGGCTATGCTCGGAGTTTCTTTGCGTGATCGAATCAGAAATGAAGACATCCGCAAGAGAACCAAGGTCACCGACGTAGCCCGAAGAATTGCCAAACTTAAGAGGCAGTGGGCAGGGCAAATTGCCCGCAGAACGGATGGCCGATGGGGCCGAAAAGTTCTAGAGTGGCTACCGCGAACCGGAAGACGTTGCGTTGGAAGACCTCTCACTAGGTGGACCGATAACCTGGTGAAGGTTGCGGGAATCCGTTGGATGCGAGTCGCACGAGACCGGTCAATGTGGCGACACTTGGGGGAGGCCTATGTCCAGCAGTGGATGTCTTTCGGCTGAAATGATGATGATGATGAGCAGGAAAATTTTAATCCAAATTGTTCCTATTCTTTAACATAAACAGTACAAGTTGCCGCAATACCCGATCAAAAATTCTCTTTTCAAAATTCCCGCTAACGACTTAATCCCAAAAATTTGAACCCCTTATTGTATATGACAAAGCCTGTCAGAGATTATAAGTGATGTTGCCAACAATATAAAATGGCTAATTGGTTACCTAATTAGTAGCATTATGTCGGCAGGCAACAAGGGGTGCACCTCTAACCGCCGTGATTGGGATTGAACCAGTAATTACTCGTTGAATCGCTCTAAATGAAGAATTTCAGAGCGAGGCAATAAAATAGGGAGGTGGAAAAATTTATCGATGTTTTTTGTTACCTGCGGTATTATTTTCGAAACTCTACGAGTCTAAAATATAAACAATGTAAGTTTGTTTGTACTTGTCAAATATACAAAAATCTCGTGTCACAGTGTTTGTTATCGAACTCTGAAACGGCTTGACCGATTTTTGTGATGTTTTTGTGTATATTCGGTAGTCTGAGAATTGGTCGTAGGCAATTTTTTGTCTCACACATACACATCAAAATTTCCACGCGAACGAAGTCGCGGGCACTACCTAGCTAGTTTAATATAGATTGCACCGTTTCCAGAGCGAGGCGCTGCCAACAATGATGTCGCCGTGGAAGTGGTTTTAACACCCAGTAGGTACCTTTGTCGTTCCAGCGACACAAACAGGTAATTGCAATAGACGGTCGAACAAGCTATTTGGTTTACATTTTACAATGTAATTTGTGGGTTAAACTGTAAACCAAATAGCTTGTTCGACCGTACTTTTAATCAATCAAGTATGTCTTCTGAACATAATTACACATGCATTGACCATGACATGATTGCTATTACTGTAAATATTTAAGTTCATAGATCACTGACCGCATTTTGCCTAAGTATAATACTAATTACACTTGATAATGGATTTAGATTACTGGGCTACTTGGTAACCTACATCTATCGGGTGGCACGGTATAGATAGACGTGGTGTAAAGATATTTTGATTTTAAAGAGTGTCCATAGAGTTCTTTGCCAATTCTTCTCCATACAGATCTACGCTTTGGAATCAGCAACTACAGTACTTTCTCAAGTTATTATGCCTTGTGACTGAGGATAAAGCTTCATTATTTTGTTTTTGACCTTCAAAAGTGCCTGTAATGGTCTAATTGAAATAAACGCTTTGAGTTTGAGTTCGATCGTTTAAACATCGATATTTTAGATAAAAGAACGTCCTTACTCCGAATTAATTTACTTTCCAAGGGTGTCAAAACGTCTTTTCTGGACCACTTCGTTTCGTTGCGCAGAGAAGCACCTTCTCTTTGTCTTATTAACAGATTAAATATTAAAATACATGCCTTTTGACGGCCACCGACTGCGGTGCCCTATTGCCTTGTTATTAGTTGTTAATCAAATCAAAGTTATAAATAGTTTGTTACTAGATTATTTCATCAGGATTTATTCAGAAGCAGTCAAGAGTCTGTATTTGTGCCTAGTTGATGGCTATATTTTTAAGAATTTCTTGAACATTTGATGAATTTAATGACCCTACACCAGAATAATTTAAAAAAACATTAGCATTACCAAAAAGTTTTATAGCAAAACTGGATGGATGGAAAATTTCCATCCCTGCCTGCTCTGCTGCTGTTGGCTAAGCCCTGGCTAAACCCTGCTGACTAAACTACAGACTTTGCTCATTCGCTCGATTTGTGGTATAATACCAGAGTTGCAATTTCAACCGCTAGGGTCCTAAGTTAAATAGTAACTATCCAGCCATAACATAAAGTTACGAGGTTGTGGCGTAGTTATACTTATGTACATAGGTAAATATCAAACATTTACTTTAATGTGTTACAAGATATTGTAGGCTAAATATTACTCCTACATTATATGTTCTTGCTCTACAAAAACGACATAAATTATGTATTTGAATTTCTCTTCTTCTTTTACACACTATGTCTACATCTACCTTTCGCAGGTATGTTGGAAGAAATTTCTTTAGAAATAAGCATCACCTTTGTACTTATTTTTTATTCCTTTCTAGCCGAGTGCAATTTTACAAAACTTACTCAAAAGGTGGAACGAAGTTTATAGTGGTCGGATTGTCATGGGACTTTTTTTATTGAGTTCCTAGGGGAGTGGACAATTTTTTTTTTAATTTCCTTTGGAATATTTTTTTTTCGTTTATGAATAACTTCAAATTCGACGAATTCATTTTGTAGCGTAGGTAATAGTGTGACCTCCGAGCATCCATTAAACGCTTACTTGGTCTGTTTCTTTTTTCATTGTTGTCGATGTAATGTATATTTCAAGTATTTTTTGAAAAATTCCTGTTCACCCGACTGCGCCAGAAGGAGGGTTATGTTTTTCGAGAGTATGTAACAGTATGTATAATTGTTTGGCACGCTCTGTGGCCTGAACGGCTGAATGGATTTTAGCTTGAGAGGTGTCGTTAGATTTGCATTTACTGTGAGAGTGACACTGGGTATATCAAAATAATAAAATAAACAAAATGGCGGATTTTTGGCGCCAAATTCAAATGTTTGGCACGCTCTGCAGCCTGAACGGCTCCATAAAGGGCTCATCATTAGGTGTACATACGTTAAATAAATAAAAATGAAAAAAAAACTGGCTCTTGTCCGCGGTTTTGCCCACGAAAGTTGTCCCACAAGAACGTAGTACCCGGATAAACCAAACTATCTCCTAATCATTTTCTATCCCTGTGCCAATCCAAATCTGTATAGCTGTTAAGGCGTGAAAAGACAACACACAAACAGAAATACAACGTGACCGACAGAGTACGACTTTCTCATTTATTATATTAGTATGTAATTTGTAAAGGTAAGGTAGTAAGTATTTACATTATTTTGCAAAAAAAAAAGAGAAATGCAAGGTTCCTTTTCCAAAATATACCACCCTTCATTCCAGCCTACCCCCACCCTATATTCCAGTTCCTTCTGTACTAGGGCTAAAGATAAAAGGGATATCTAAAAGGGTCAAGTAAGCAGGTTTATATTTAAGGAAATCTTTTTCCCTCTAAGTGATATAAAGATCCAGGTGAATAAAAAAATAAAACCCTCTGACAGGTGCCATCGTTCCCGCGCTATTCATATAATTCGAAAAAGGAATCTAATTTGAATCAGCATTGTTTCATTGACACTTGAAAAGCATGTTCTCTCAAACATGCTTGGAAATTTGAGCATTATTTTGACAACCTTCTTCGAGATAAATCAAAATTGCTGTACTGGCCAGATACACGCGACCAGCGGCCATGTCATTTAAAAATGGAACGATCTTTTACTCTGAAACATGGCAACCAAGGAGGCAACTTAGATTTTATTTAAATTTCGAATTGGCTTGCAAATAGAAAGCGGTTTATTGAAAAAAAAAAAAACAAAAGAAAACTTCAAAGCGAAAGTTTTAATTTCCTCGCATTATTTGAGAAAATATACAAGCCTTGGCCACAACTAGGCATTGATGGACTTACGTATGTGTGCCTAGGCTTCGCCTCGGCCGGCCCGCAAATACACGTTCGTCCATCAATGCGTCTGTTGCTTTCCGCTGCAGTAATGTACTATTTCTTTTGCTTTTTTTTTAATATTTGCTCTGTGACTGTTCTACTGCAGTTCATCTATCGCAAGCGCATAATAAAGTTGGTATAAAAAATAGTATTATGTTCTACAGGGGAATGATTTAAACCACAGATTACCATACAGCTAGCCGTATTTTATTGAGTGAACAGTAACTGACATGGCCACAAAGATTGTCAAATATTACGAGCATTTTGAATCTATTTGCATGGCAACTAATAGAGAAGTATGGAAGAAGAAGACATGGTACGCCGACCGTAAATTAATAAAGATAAAGGCAAGAGAATGATGATAAATTAACAATGGACCAAATCACAATGTTTCAAGTATCTTTTGACACTTGAATGCCATGGGCCTACCTGTCAATGTCAGTGGTGTTGGAAAAGATTGGTGCTATAATTATTGTTCTGTGGAATTCTGTGCTGTAGAGCGGATATTGGGAATATTTTCATAAAAAAATTTTGATTCCGAAAATTACAGGTTGTATTACATTATAGCTCTACAGGACCTGACAAGAGGGCGTACGACACTAGACAGAACCATTTGTTACTAAGTAGTACAATACGAGTACATACAAGTATCACATTACGATTTTTTTCGTCTAGTCCTGTCTATCGCTCGTAATTATTTGAATGTCTGTGTGAAATGCATTAAAAAAAACCGGCCAAGTGTCCGGTTTTTTTTAATGCATTTCGCGGTACGGTACGCGAGTTGGACTCGCGTTTGTTCCGTATAAACTTGTAGTTATTTTGTTATTAATCTACATATTTCCGGTCATCAGATGTTTTCCTTCACATGTGCTGTAAGACATTAATTGCTTCTTGCCAAATTTCAAGATTCTAGGTCAACGGGAAGTACCCTATAAATTTTAATTCCCTTGAGAGTGTCGAAATATACGTTTTTTACTGTTTAAATGGACTTTTTATTACGTTAACTTAGAAGTTTGACTTTTTCACAACTCTAAGAGACTAGACTTGAGTATGCGGTTTTAATTTCAACTTGACACCTTCATGCGTTCCCGAAATAAAGGGTCTAGACAGACAGACGGACAATAAGTCGGACAACCAAGTGATCCTATTTCCGTTTTTTCCTTTTGAGAAACGAAAGCCTTTTTTTTTTTTTTCGGATGGGAAATCATCAAATGACTTCTCCCGCTCTGGGCGGAGCAGGAGGCAGTGTCAGACTTTTACTGACTAAAACCCATCCATGTTCCTTCATCGCCCTTTGTGTTCCGGGGTCACGGTATCTCTTTCGAACAGTCCCGCAACCCCGGCAGGCATCGGTCCTTGACCCCTTCCTATTGCTGACTCTCTTTGAGGCGCGCGTGGAACACGAACGCGCCGTCGACATGGCCTGTCGTCATGAGACGGACGGACGGCGAGCTAGCCCATAGCCCACCACGCCACGAGACGCCACGGACGCCGTGGCGTCTCTCAAGCCACTCCTCAAAGAGGGGACTTATCGCCACTATCGTGGCGTGCCCTAGGAACGGAAGCATAAATGCAAGATCAGATTTTTTAAATTACCTACGCACATTAGTAATTATTAAACCCCACTCCCACTATCTCAACTTTCCAACATGAGTCAGAGATAGCAAAGTCTTGTCTAGATATTTCCGGCATTGGATATTTCATGGAAGCACTGAATCTTATTGGAATATTCTGTGCGGAAAATGTAAGAGTTCAGCTATCTGCGACATAGCGGAGCTCGTGGCTAACTAATATACTAATTATAACTGCCACTCGGGTTGATCTTCAGGTTAAGACGCGCTTGCCTAGGTTGGTCTGTGGATGGGTGACCAGCAATTACATATCAAGTTTCCTCCATGCTTCGGAAAGTTGGTCCTGGCTGTCATTTTAAGATTTTAGATAATGGTTACGGTGGCCCGAATGTCTGACAACCAGCCTAACCATTGGGTTACCATATTGCCCAGTAATAACTGGGTTGTGGACGTCAGATAGGCAGTCGCTTCATGTAAAATAGTGGTATTCAGCTGCATCCTGTTAGACTGGCAGCGAACCCCAACACAGTTAGAAAAGGCTAGCTAGATGACGGTCAACGTTTCCCGATATTTATAATCTGGATTCTTCAAAGTTCGAGTAAGGGGCAGCGCAGTCGACAGACTTTTTGTGTGTACAAGTCTGCGACAAACAAAAACTTTGTGACAAATTTTGCGTGGTTGATGTGTTTGACTACTTTTTTGTCCACTATAAGGATCTACTGATGGAAAGGATCCTACTGATCTCCTTATGGAGTAGTCAAACACATCTATCACGCAAAATTTGTCGCAGAGTTTTTGTCAGTCGTCTGCGCTGCCTCCGAATTGGTTCCTTCTCGGCAAGCAAGCCTGGTCATTGTAAAAAGAAACAGCAAAAGTAAAAAGTAATAAATATAAATTCACTGTGCAACATTTGAATACAGCAACACAATGGGAGATAGTCAATTATCCAATTGGCCAAATATATCCAATATATCCTCGGGACATAACTGCTGGGATCTACCGATGCGAATACCTAATTGTATCCGCAATCGAGAAACGTCAGTTACAATCTTATTTTTAATACATACGTTGATAAAAGTTGCTACAAGTACTTTATTATAGAGAAGTATGGTAGCTATTAATAAATAATAAAATATTAGGAAACTTGAAAACACGCTTTAAAAGTTTAGAGTAACGTCATTTTATTTCTCGTATTCTTCTCAGCATATAGCATAATAATTTGTCCGCCATCTTTGGGAATCCGCCATATTGGGTTTAAAATGACATCACTTAGCTACTTAACATGCATTGTCTTCCAAACTAAACATGTATGCAAAATTTTAGCTCAATCGGACACCGGGAAAGTGGGTCTCTAAGATCTAGGATTTTTTTAAAATAGTTAGTTAAAGTTGAAGTAGGTACTTTTCTAGTCTGAGAGGCACGACTTTTTCGCTTAGAAAATCTGAAACGACCGTCTCCATGTCTCTTACATGCGTCCTACCTACCTGTTGGAGGTTTAAGCAAGTTCTCAGAAGGATCATCTGCCTAGCCTTTTCCCAACTACGTTGGGGTCGGCTTCCAGTCTTACCGGATGCAGCTGAATACCAATACCAGTATTTTACATGGAGCGACTGCCTATCTGACCTCCACAACCCAGTTAGTACTGGGTCATACGGTAACCCTTGGTAAGACTGGTTGTCAGACATTCCGGCCACCGTAACGATTATCAAACATCTTAAAATGACTGCCGGGACCATTTTTCCGAAGCATGGAGGAAACTCGATATGTAATTGCTAGACACCCATCCACAGACTAGGCAAGCACGGCTTAACCTAAAGATCGACCCAAGCGGCTGTTATTACTTAGCCACGAGCTCCTCTAAACACTTCCCAAAATGACAACTATAGTACAAGTAGCAAAGTTGACAATTCGGAAAGTGAAAATCAATAGAGCAAAAGTTCAATAAATGTGAATTTCTACGAAAACGCAAAGGGTCTGTTATACCCTTTTCTTCGTAATACCTCACATATATTTTTCTAGGAAATGTGGTGGTAAGTTTGCACACCCTGTTTGCCTGAAAAAGTCATTTTACATGAAGCTGTATTGTTTCGGCTTTCCTGAGTTAAGCTAAGATAGCTTAGCTCACGATGTGACGTGTGCCTTACCCTGTACTGTATACTATATACGAACGAAGTATGGAAACTTTATCCGTAAACTGGTGAAACTGGCCCAAATGGGCACTTGTGTGGCGAAGCAGTCGCTCGGGCAGAGGGGGCAGGCGGCTGAGTCAAAGAGATTTAGATTTAGAGGGGACATTGGGAATATTTTCATACAAAAATTTTGACCCGAACATTTTAGATGACCTGACAAGCGGGCGTATGACACTAGACAGGGCGATTTGTTACTAAGTTGTAACAAGTAATAGGATTACGATTTTCTCCGTCTTGTCCTGTCTATCGCTCGTAAATATTGGAACGTCTTTGTTGCAAGTATTAACATGTCAATTCCAAGCCTATAACAATCCTAATATAGCGAATATAGAAATCAGTTAACTCAATGTCTACAATTACTAATCCAAATAAGAAGACAATTAATGCTGCTGATGTTTTGACAAAAGAAATAATAAGCTTCTTCAGTCCAATAAAGTAATTTAAGAACACATTCACTTGCATGCAGGTATAATTATGTTTATCAGGAAGAAGCCAGAAACTATGAAAAAAGAGAGAAAACACTTGAAGTAACCTAAAGTTACTTTCTATATAGGTACTTTCTTCATACATATCAAGAGGGGCTTTACTGCTATCGTAGTAACATAATTTACTGGGGGTATCCTCAATCCATCCCAAACAGAATGCCAGTGTATAGCCCCTCGGCAGGATATGCTCCACCTAACTACTCCTATCCTGCCGTTCCTGCACAACCACTTGCAGCATTTAGGATTTAATCGAAGCAAATGATAGAGCTGTAGAGGTGGTTACATACTGGTCTAACACAATTTGAGTTACATCTACACAAAAAGAAGATGAACAAAAGAAACATTATTTTGTGAAACTTATATTTTAGTTTAGCTTAGTTTATCCCGATATACACTTAGTTATTGCAAAAAAAATATATCACGTAACTTTTTATATTAAGAAACATATTACAAAAAACTGTTATTGAAAACTCTTCGAGGCTCTAAAAAGCTGTAAGTCTATTTAGGTTGAACGTACAACAATATATTTTTTCCAGTTACAGTTTATAAACGTTTCACTTTCGTTCTGAATAATAAATGATGCTAACGCTTTCACCAATAAAATAATGGATTGGCAACTCTGAGTGTTTTTTGTTTCATGGCAACAAGAAGAGTTTAAGTATATAAAATACATAGTTCTTGTGGAAAACCAGAACAATTTGCTACTGCTCTCAAAACGGTGCAGAAACATATTGTGAGGAAACCAAAAAATCGAAGACATGTGATGATGGGACCACTAACCAGGCCTGGGGGACTAAAATGGCTGCTTATCATAATCATGAGAGGGTAACAATATTAACTATGTTAGAATTCGAAAAATTGACACAATATGTCAATTAATAACATGACAGTGTCTAATGCTAAAGCGTCCTTTTTAGGCCCACGTGGGGCCTTCCAGACTTTAGTCCTGCCTTCTTAACTCCCAGGTGACCATGCCAAAAAACTAGGCATTTACTACTACGTCTTTTTTAAAATCGACACGCACTTAGGTAGGCTACTTTACTCAAAAAACTTTCATTCATACATAGACTCTCGCATCGACAAGTTTTTTGACTTGTTCGAACGTAAACAAACAGGAATTACGAGCCTATCAGGGGAGCTTTTCTATTGAATGTTACGTTACGAGTGCGATACGTTAGATGACAGAGGTCAATTTCTTCAATCGGTCTCTCATTACTGAGGATCGTGGTAACTGGTAGGGAAGGTACGTATTTACGCGACCAGGTTTTTACACCAGGTATTTGCTTCCAAGTACGCACACCAGGTACTGACTCGAAATACTTGCAAGACTTACAAGTATTTTATACCTACGGCTACTCGCTCCGTCGGTGTCGGCCCGCTTCGGTCACGTTCGTGCTTCGAGCGGTCATGCTCCTTATCTGTAAGATTCTACGGAACAATTTCGTGTGCAAGTATTTTACTTTAATGGTTTGTCTTTGCAAGTATTTATTTGTAAACGCGATTGTGCTCCTTATTTATAGGAGGTCACGAGTCAATTTCCTATGCAAGTATTTATTCTTCCAGCAGGGCTTGGATGGAATAGAAGTAGGAACTTGAATCGTCTGTGAGTAGGTATTTATTTGTCTCGATTGTGCTCCTTATTTATAGGAAGACACGGGTCAAATTCGTATGCAAGTATTTTATCTTCCAACGGCTTGGAGCCTTAGATGGAACTAGAAGATATCTTTTTTTGAATACGCGATTGTACTACTTATTTGTATGTAGCCAAGGATCAATTTTTGATGCAGATAGAAAATTTATGAAAGTATTTCAAGCCCTGGTTTTAGGACCTGGTTTCTTACGATGGACGTACTTGGAAGCCCTGGTACTCGATTGATTTTGTAAGTACGACCCATGACTAGTAACTGGTCACCGTTTAAAGGGGTCCCCCTTTAAACGGACAATCCGCTTACATCGACTCAGGTCCAAAGTTGCCATTACCACCTGCTTTTTTTACATACTCGGACCATCCTGTTGGCGACGGGCCTCGTGCCTTTAGTATTGCCAACAATGTCCAGCTTTTAAAGGCTTAATTGCACCTTCGCATTATATGCCCGAAATAGGTCGAAATACGCTGTAGACAATCGGGTCTTGTTATCGAGTTGGAATAGAATACACACATTTGTGCGGTTGACTGGCCATGGAATTCGCAGCATCCGCGCCTAACACCACATTTCAAATGCGTCTATCCTCTGTCTTTCTCTTGCTCGGACTTTCTACGTCTCAAGTCGGGGAAACTCGTGCTCATAAAACCCACATTTTGGATTGAACAATACCGTAACGCAATCAGCCTACAATGTTCCCATTGCTGGGACACTGGCCTCCTCGCTATGAGATGTTGTTGACGATAAACCACCATACGGAAGTGCAGCTTGGACAAGAGCATAAATAATTTAAAAAAAAAACTGAAAAAGCGAGCTCTCACGGCAAAAAATTATCTGTAAAACAGTTTCAAAGGTTTTTTTTTAATGATTGTTTTCGCAATTTGGTTTTCGTAGTAGCTTTTCACTTTTCAATAAACTTTTACTGCAATAAAATTGGAAAACGCAATCACATGTCAATTGCAGATTTCGACGGCGAAAAATAGCTATGCTATGGCTTTCTAGTAATAGTTATTTTTAGGTTTAAAAGTCATTAATTTTGTGAAACTCCCACTCAAACTTCAAACGTAACATAATGCTTGTAATCCTTGAAGGGTTAGCCAGAGGTGTAGCTAAATAAAGTATTCCACATTTTAAAGTTATTTTCATCATCAGCCTATTGTCATCATCATCATCATCATCATCATCATCATCATCATCATCATCATCATCATCATCGTCATTATCATTTCAGCAGAATGACGTCCACTGCTGGACATAAGCCTCCCCCACGTGTCACCACATTGACCGGTCCCGTGCGTTTCGCATCGAGCGGATCCCCGCAACCTTCACCAGGTCATCGGTCCACCTAGTGGGAGGCCTTCCAACGCAACGTCCTCCGGTTCGCGGTCGCCAATCCAGAACTTTTCGACCCCATCGGCCATCCGTTCTGCGAGCAATGTGCCCTGCCCACTGCCACTGGAGTTTGGCAATTCTTCTATTGTCATCTACCGGGCATAAATCCGATTCACAAAGACCGATAGGCTGCGAATTTCCTGATGGAAAAACACAATAACACTATGCCCGACCCAACTTGGCAACAGAGGCCAGGACTGCTTCGTCGACTCACTCTTATGACTGCTTCGTTGGTCACGTGGTTGCAAGGGCGATTGCTGAGTAAGAGATCCTGAGATGGTTTCCCGGGTCGGGCAAAGTGTTATTCGGTTTTTCCATCAGGAATTGGTCAGCAGCCACGGAGTCTACATCTGTGCCCGGTTGATGGCAATAGGCTCGCCCCCTATTACATGGGACTTAAACATAACTGGTGAAATGTGTGAGTACTATTAGGTACAGCTCTGCCCAACCCTTCGGGGATTACAGGCGTGATGTTATGTTAGGTAAAAATAACTTCGTTCATTGAATCACTGAGAATTGTGATCCATCTGGTTCTACATCAAAAGATTAGTATCTTACATTAGCAATTATCAAACCTTCAATAAATTGACGTTGAGGAATCAATATTTTCAGTCAAGAACTTAACCAAACTGTTGCAAGGTTCTGCGCAGTCTGTAAAACGCTTTCATCTTTTAATTTTCACAGCAATAGGATTTGTTTTAGCTTTAAAAATAAGTATGCTATGTAGAAGTTTGCTTATATCAAGGCGGTCAGTCTACCAGAGGAGGAGCTCGTGGCTAAATAATAACAGCAGCTCGGGTCGATCTTTAAGTAAAGCCGTGCTTGCCCTTACAAACCGAGTTTCCTCCGTGCCTCGGAAAGCACGTTAAGCCGTTGGTCCCGGCTGTCATTTGCAGATCTTTGACAGTCGTTACAGGTAGTCACTGACCCAAAAAGTCTGACAACCAGTCTTATCAAGTGGTATCGTATTATCCATTACGAACTGGGTTGTGGAGTTCCGATAGGCAGTCGCTCCATGTAAAATCATGTAATTCGACGACCCGAATGGCGCAGCGGTAGTGAGGCTGCCTTACGTTCTTAGGGTCCTGGGTTCGAATCCCGGTCGAAGCAAATGTTTGTGTGATGAGCATGGGCATTTATTTCCGAGTCATGGATGTTTATATGTATAATAAGTATGTATTTACAAAAAAAAAAGTATCAATGTAGTATATCAACTATCTGGTGTCCACGACACAAGCCTCGTTGTTCAGTGTGGCACTGGATGGCGCTGTGTGTAATGTCCAGCGATATTTATTTTATTATTTAAAATACTGGTATTCAGCTGCATCCGGTTGGACTGGAAGCCGACCCCAACTTAGTTGGGAAAGGCTAGGCAGGGAGGGTCAGTCTACCGGTCAAACTAAACAACTTTCGCCATGGAACGCAAATTCAATTCGTTAAAAAAGAATCAAAAGAGAATCAAAAGTTGGAAAAGAATCAAAGTATGAGTGAAAGGCGACTAACAAGGCAGACAAGACAGATGTGAGTGGCAACGCCGGGAGGGGACGCTCTTAAAGGACATACACTGACCTTATTGGTGAGGTTCTTCAGTAAGGTCAGGTGCGTAGTACTCGCAACCGGCGTGCGTGTATGACCAGATGTATGAACGTATACGAGACAAAAGAAGTATGTAAGGATCGTAGTAGGTAGCGTTCTGTGGTTTCTGCCTACCCCCATGGAAAAAAGACGTGAGTTTATGTATTTATAAGAATTTGTTAGTTTTTTCACAACTCGGTATTTGACTGTCATAGCAAAATTAAGTAGTAGTTTGAGTTCTAAGATGGGTAGAATCTGCACCCCCTTGAAGGATCTAGTTGGCTCAATTATCACCATGTATTCCTTCATAAGTACAACTTAAAAAAAAAAAACAGAACTCTTTTTGCCCGCCCGATAAAACGGATAAGTCAAAAACGCTGTTGCGACAAAATGCAACCGTGTAGAAAGTGTTCAGCGCTATTAACCTTACGTTATATGTTTCCATATCTTTAGGAACACCTGTGGTTCTTGCAAACAAGGGAAAATAAGGTTCTGGCTTATCCTTGCTTTTTGTTTTTATTCGAGTGTAAGAACTTCAAGTGAAGTGCTAATTTAATGATGCAACGTTCTTAAGAACACAAACTTATGAACTTCTGGGGGATAACTGGGCGCCAACAAGCAATAACATATCAACTGATACAGCAGCCATTTTGAAAAAAAAATTGATTATGATTTATATTTGGAATGAATAATATTGCGTTTACATTTCTTGTCCCCTGCGATATCGCAAAACTCATGTGTATTTAGACACATTATATTTAAACTGCTGTCACATTCGTTTATCTTTACACCACATAGATAATTGATAATATTCGTATAATGTTTTAACAATCACAATACAAATGATTTGACTAAACATGTTTCTTTGACTTACTTAAAGGTCGTTTTGTGTTTCAGTACCCGAAAACAAAGAATTCATATTGCAATTCATTAACATTTTTCTCGCAAAAGGCATTAAATATTCTCCCCATGTAGTATATTTATTGTCTCTCCCTAAAAGCTACTACAGCCCCGTTCAGTTGCTCGTATAACAACACGCTAATCCATTTTCCCTGAGTTTTATAGCTTGTGTTGAACATAAAATGTTCTATCGATTGATTGCCAACTACTTAGATAATAAGTACACTTTTCCTTGTCTATGTTTATTATTTCCCTATAGCCATTTCTTTTACTAGTAAATGACCATAGAAATGTGTACTTAGAATAAACTTATGGCCCAATGGTGGTCAAGGTACGAATTCGTTTAACGTCGATATTATAACAGCCGTATGGATTTTTCTTTAAGGTTAAGCCGCGCATGCAAAGATCCGTGGATGGGAAACCATCCATTACATCTCAATCTTATATACGAGTATATGTTAGAGGACCCACGAGCTGAATAATAACAGCCGCTCGGGTCGATCTTTAGGTTAAGCCGTGCTTGCCTAGGTTGGTCTGTGGATGGGAGACCATCCATTACATACCGAATTTCCTCCGTGTCTCGGAAAGCACGTTAAGCCGTTGGTCCCGGCTGTCATTTTTAGATCTTTGATAGTCGTGACAGGTAGTCAGTGGCCCAAAAGTCTGACAACCAGTCTTGGGTCTTGGTAGAGAGTGTCGTATTATCCAGTACTAACTGGGTTGTGGAGGTCAGATGGCAGTCGCTGCTTCTAAAATGACCATTAACCTGCTACTACTTTTGTTTCTCCTTAATCTTTTCATTCCCATTGAACGATACAGAATGAGATACCGCGATCACCAGATTTGGCAAAACAATAATTTGCATTAGGGTGAGAAAAATGGCGTGAATCAGTATCCGAGCTAGTTTCTTGGTGATCTTGAAGGTACATTGAAATAGCTTACGTTTAATATTTTTTTTATTTATAAAAATCTTAAATAAAAGAAAAAAAAAATTTTAACCAAAAAAAAGTAAAATTTTCTGTTCTTATCCTACTCGATATCGGGCTTCAGAAAATATCCAATGCTGTACCTAAAATTCCAAGTCAATTACAATATCTTGCTTCCTAACTTCGTATTAATGTTCTCTTATTCTACGTCAGTAAATAAACTCAAAAAGGGGTCCTTCCTAAACAAACGAAGTTAAAATCAAACAATATCTATGTCCACTTCTGGCCTTAAATGACAATCTTTTGTTGAGAAAAATATAAATGAATTGGTAGGTAAGAAGCAAAAAGTGGTGTCAAAATATACATTATTAAGTGAAGAAGGTGGTCTATTAAAATAATGTAAGTCGTAAAGTAAAAAATCTAAATAATAAGGACAATCATCATCACTAGAGACCCCTAAAAATATTAATAATATACTCGTAAAAGTACTTAATTGGATGGACTTGCATCGGTAAAATTAAAAAAAGTCATCAAAAAAAAAGAAACCACAGATTATAAACAAAAATTTTGAACGAAAATCTCTCAAATCCGTTTAAATTTTTTATCTTTGCGAATTATTTTTAATTCTCAGCTTCTAATTCATGTTACCACCCAAAAATCAACAGGTACCCTCAGAAAACACGATAAAATAAAAAAAGATGACTAAAATTAGACTTACCGAGGAGAAAATCCAATAAACAGCAATTGAAATTCACAATAAACACAGTTATTTCACACAATATTTATGTTTCAAACACAGTAATGTTTTTCGTAAACTCGGGAACGTGAGACACGACCGTTCAGCGCGGCGGTCCGGGACCGACTGGCTGGAAATCGTGAATATCGTGCGGACTTGTGGAGCCAAGAAAATATGTACCAAAAATATGAAGGAAACGACGATTTTCCAGTTAGGGCCATTGATAGCCGCCGCGTGTCCTTAGACGTGAACAGAAGGCGAAATATCAATCTTTTTGAGGCTACAGCAACGAATTTATCAATTTTTGTTCAATTGTGAGCTATTTCAATACAATTTTTGTTATTTGTAGAGAAATGAACGCTGTTCATTGCAATCGAATGGCAATATTGATGTTGTTTTGTTTATTAGCCGTTTCATTTGTTGTCAAAGATATTCCTTCAACAATAATCATAAACTCACTATGAGTTTATGATTATTGTTGGAGGAATATCTTTGTTATGACGATTATCCCTATGAATGTATTATATTTACCTTAGGGTTGATATGAATGCGGGAGAGGCTGCGGGCGACGGGGGCCACGTGGGTGCCCCCGGCCACCGTAGGCGCGGGCCTGTGACGGTGAGCTATGGGCTAGCTCGCCGTCCGTCCGTCTCATGACGACAGGCCGTGTCGACGGCGTGTTCGTGTTCCACGCGCGCCTCAAAGAGAGTCAGCAAAAGGAAGGGGTCCGCAAGGCCCGATGCCTTGGATTGCGGGACTGTTCGAAAGAGATACCGTGACCCCGGAACACAAAGGGGGATGAAGGAACATGGGTGGGTTTTATTCAGTAAAAGTCTGACAATCTCTCCTGCTCCGTCCAGAGCGGGGGGAGTCATTTGATGAAATCGCATCCGAAAAAAAAAAGGGGTTTGATGAATGAACAGAGAGTGAATGATAACGCACTGACGGAGTGGGAAAACTCATTCCCGTCGATCACGGGACATGAACAGGCAGAGATCTAAGATATGATTTTTAACCGACTTCTGAAAAAGGAGGAGGTTATGTAGCCACCAACATTCTTTTATTTTCAAGTATGTTCATCGATTTCTCCGTGATAACTGGTTTGATTTAAGTGATTCTTTGATTCATTTGGTAGAAGAAGCTTACGCGGGTCCCAGTACTACGCACCAAGTTCTATGCTAATTTTCGTCACAATACAAATGAGTTTTATTTTTCAGAAGAAATAGTTACTCCTAAGCTTTTGAGTCTAAAGCTTAGATTGTCTACTCAATCAAAAGTTTGGACACAATACACAACTTACAATTAAACAAAGTGCTCCCTTAGCAAGAAGTCTGTAAAGATTTTGTCCGAAAAAATTAAAAACTTTTCGAGACAGATGTAGCAATAAAGATGAAGATAACAATAATTCGAAACTTTGACTGAAGGTACAAATTGGATTAAGAAAAATAAAAAAAACTTTGATTTTTCAATCCTGTAAGCAGATTAATCGGATCCTTCTAAGTGAACGACGTTGTTTTCGATTGTGGTTTGAAAGTACCTACCTTCTCTTACTCTTCCTTCTCTACTATGCTTCCCTGGTATTTTTTGGACAGTACTGGTCCACTACATACAAGGTGTAAATAGGCCCTTCACGAAGCCGTCAACAAAGCATTCTGTACATCAAACGAAGTAAGTCTACGCAAAACATTTTTTTTTTGGGGTTATAAATCACATTTTTGACGACCCGAATGGCGTAGCGGTGGCGAGGCTGCCTTACGTTCTTAGGGTCCCGGGTTCGAGTCCTGGTTGGAGCACATGTTTGTGTGATGAGCATGGACATTTGTTTCCGAGTCATGGATGTTTATATGTATAATAAGAATGTATTTACAAACAAAAAGTATCTATGTAGTATATCAACTATCAGGTGTCCACGACACAAGCCTTGTTGCTCACTGTGGCACAAGATGGCGCTGTGTGTTCATGTCCAGCGATATTTATTTATTTTACGACGGAACTCAATGTCGCACTCAAAACATTGTGCTGATAGATCTATTGAATAGTAATTACATTAAAAACTTGTGAAAAAGTAGGAACTTTGACCCCCAATATATCCGTAACTAGAAGTTCCCAGGTTTGGTGTAGAACAATAAATGATCGCAATGACGGAGATACCTTTCGGCTTCGTTAAGAGTACTTTTACACCCATTATGTTCGAACCACTGCAATTCCTGAAAGCCAGAATCAAAGGCAGCAGCGACCATCAGAAAACCGCCGAGACAATAATGTTCGAAGAGTCCCAAAGCAATGCTTCAACTGTCTTGGATCTCGCATCGAAATTAAACAAAATAAAACAGCAGAGGTAATAGAAACGCTTCCCTGATCCAAGTGAGCATCATTCAGGTTTAACCCGCGTTATTTTGTAGTTCATGTTACAGCCGTTTTCAATAACTTACGTTACACGGTTTGGGTAGGTTACTATCTCTGTTTGACATTTTTCTTACTGGACGGTTAGAAACAAAACGTCACAGAAAAGCTCTCTTTGATTTTTCTATGAATCAAGTGACAGGCGGGCGATGCGGATAGGATATTCTTTGTTTACCTATAGAAACACCGATGGCTCCGGAAGGAGGCACATTAACCAACAGTTATCCGTAAGTAAGTTATAGAAAACGGGCGTTAGTGAAATCCAAGTGCTCATACTCTTAAAAACGAGGAAATAGAAGGCCGAGTCAACCTTGCTCTTGACCGATTTTCTGTTTCAATATTTTCTCAAGGCTGTTTGGGATTACATCTCGTACTCTGCGTTAGGTATGTATAGGTACGGCTAACAACGAAATACTTTAACTATCGCAGTATTTCTTTGTAAACTACTTTTTTTGGTTTTTTCAGGTGCTGGAAATATCAGACTGCTCCGGGATCTTAATCTAGAGCAGGCCACGTATAACTGGCCGTGTGAAAAGCAGTTCTCCCTTAAGTCTCCTTACCCCTGCTAGATTAAGAGTTTGGCCTTGAAATTTACTTAAAGTCATGGCAAAGTAGACTTTGAAGGGAAACTGCACTTTTTTAAACTCGAAGGGGTAGTTCGATGGTGTTAGAGGAATCCTCAGAATAAACACAGACTTTACCTTTGGGAACAACATTTATTTTAATTTCAGTAATAAGGAGAGACACACGAGTGTTTTTACATGTACCTACTTACTTCAAACTCACAAATTTTTATATTTATAGATCATTGTAATATCAATTACATTACATATTTGAAATATTGGTTTGAAATTGGACACAACCAAATGATTCATTAGGAATCTATTTATAGACATAATAGTATTACATAATATTTAAATATCAATGTCGCGTACCACGAGCCAACGCGAAAATGAAGTTTAGTTTGTGCACAAGAGAATCGAGACCATTATAAGCCTGACAATAATTTATTTATTAAGTACTCAATCAAAACACAAAAAAGTTGAAAATTAGGTTTATCTATCAACATTGAAAGCGTATACAAGGTTTTGTGTCCGTGCTATTAACCGTTGAAAAGTTCTCTCGTGCGAAGCCGATCCTGGGTCCAGATTATGACATGTCTGTCATGAAATGTATTGTCACCAGAGTCAAAGGTGTGTGCAAAATTTCAGCCCAATCGGTTGGGGGGAATTGGTTTGAAATTCAGTTGCAAGATTTGACTAATACATACTAACAAACAAACTAACAAGGCAAGTTAAATAAAAGCTTATAATAATCAGATCAGAGCAGATCCATCATTACATTTTTCCTCAGTCAATGTTTTTTAAAATAGCTTCTCAAAATCAGTCGGAATTCATGTACCTACTTAATCGTAGATATAACTATTTGTCTATACTGTTTTAAGCTTTCACGGTTCCTAACTATACTTACAATGTCACTTACGGAATACGTTCCGTGATTAATGTTTATTTTTGAGCTCCCGATATTTCGACGCAAAATTTCAATCGAGAGGATGGCTTCAAATTGTCAAGTAACGTGGAATCCAGTATTGGGTTTGCTCAAAAGTAGCAGCCGGCAACATAATAAGGACTCCACAAAACCTGGTGATACTGTGAGTGTGTTTTGCCGTGACTTAGTGTCGAGTTCCAAAAGTGCGCGTAGCAAAAGACAAAGAAAGAGGATAGACAGATTTGTCTGCTCCTAACATTTTTTTTCCATCCACCCGCATTCTCCAGTGAACCCGCGATCATGGCGCTTGCAACAGCGTCGAAATAAAGGGAGTTCAAAAGTAAACAATAATCACGGAAGATCTCCCGTAAGTGACATTTTAAGTATTTGTCTATATTAAAATTTGTAGTGTCTTATACGACTAATTTATTGTATTTAACTTTCAATATCGTTAAAAGTACGTGTGAGAGCTCTGTAAGGGTACCTACAACAGCACATAATACTGTTTTGTTTTAAGAACTAATCAAAGGGGAAGACTAAATTATTGGCACCGGGAGGTTTGTTAGTCAGAATGCACAGATAATCACGAGTCAACGACACTGTGCAAAGTCATACATGCAGATGATTATTGTTCAAATCAAATCAAATGATTTATTGGCTTAAATATGGGTGGGTACAGTCGGCTTTACGATGTGATAACCCCCTTGAAAACACATACGTTCGAACCCACCCCGGGTTCGAACGTATGTGCTTTCAAGGGGGTATCCAACTGGGGTACTCGACTGATGTAGCCCACCGTACATAAGGTGACATAAACAACAGAAGTTCTTTAAGCCATATCCTACCTTGACAGGTGTGCAAATGTCTATTATTAAAAAAAAACTAGCTGTTGCTCGCGACTTCGTTTGCGTAGAAATTTTGATGTGTATGTGTGAGACTAAAAAATAGACTAACTTTAGACCTACAACCCCAAATATGCACACACAAAATTTCATATAAAGAAGTAAAAAAGAGTTCGATAACAGACACTGACACGAGATTTTTATTTACAAAATATAAATCTTAAATTAATCGTTATATATATTTATCTACCTATAGCAAATATTATCATTAGGGTATTTATGACATTCATTAATTAGATTTTTAATTTTATTACAATGTATTATATAATATTTAAAATTGTATTAAATGCCTTTATTCATTTTTTTACAAATTTGTTATTACATTAATTTTAATTTACAAAATATAAAAAAAAAAAAAAAACATTTTAAAAAATATATAAAATTGTAGCACAGAACAGAGTCCAAGCTACTGGCGCGGTTGGCAGGGATCCAGAGAGAGGAACCTCCTAACAATACGAGCCGTATCCAGGAGTACCACTTTCTGAATCAAGCCTTTGATCATTTAAATAATCATTAACATTATAATAGGCTTTATTGATCAAGTAAGTCTTTAATCTATTCTTAAATTACATAAAAAAAACTACTTACCTTTATATTTTTAGGTTATTTATTTTATATTTTATGGCCCATAAAAAATGCACTCTTGTCAAACCTACGTCACTTTTTAACATAATTATAATATTTACCCACGTCTTGTAATATATGTTTAAATTATTTCGAACTAACGACCCGCCTCTTCGCACGGTTGCAACATTTACATATAAACCTTCCTGTTGAATCACTCTACCCATTGCTGAAAACTGCATTAAAATCCGTTGCGTAGTTTAAAAAATAAATAAGCGTACAGACAGCGAGAGATCGACTTTCTTTTATATTAGGTAAAGATTTTATTTCTAAAATTTTACGATGATATAGCTTTATTGTACTTAAGAGAAATGTCGCTATTGTTACATAAAATAGAAATCAAAACATCTTTGACTTAGGTAAACTAAAAAAAGAGATCAAATAACTGACTTAAGTACCTACACTACTAACAATAATAGTACAAATAACAAAATATCCAAATAGGAACTAATAATAATCGTTATTCTCAAAAACACAAAACAAAAGAGCCACTTACATGAGAACATATGATAACATAGTATAATAAACTCATTCTAGGTAGGTAACGGTCACCGACAATACAAAACAATAAATACATACCTACAACTGATAGGTACAACCGTTTATCCTAGTTTGGAACAAAATATCAATCACTGACACTAACCTAAACCCCCACAAATCATAACGAATTCAATTAATACGTATTTAGAAAAATAACGAAGTACCTACACAAAATAGGAAATTATTAATCTTATTACTCTTTGAGCGCTATTTCCAAAAAGAGTCTCCCGCGACCATAGACAATTTGAAGTTGTCACTCCTTTCCATGCCACGTACAATACAACCCTCTGAATAAGGAATCCTACCTCTATGGTACAACCTCATTTCTTCCTAACAATACAATATGTAGTCTTAAAATTATTTAGTTTTTAAATTGGATGGGAAACACGCTCAACGGTTTTATTCTCAGTGCTTTCAATAATAATTATAATTTGATAGTTTTGATTTAAAACCGTTGAAAGAGCTTACCTACATTTTTATAAAGGAAGGTAAATTATTATTATAAATTTGTGCTCCTTCATCGGGCCGTTAATCGACAAATAATAGAGGCTTTGTCTGGGCAGGCGACGCCGGGAGCAATCGATAGCGACAGCGGGACAGCGAGTTAGAAATAATCCTTGTATATTACTGAGAACAAGACTGAACTCGCAACATCGACGTCGATGGCCGTCGTCGCCGGCCCTACAATCGACAACACATTTAGCGCAACTCACAAAAAAACATACAAATAAAAAATACAATTATACAAAACTAGCACTTTGACCGCGACTTCGTCCGCAGCAATTTTTATTGCTCGGCTAATTTTCATGATACAAATATAATTTACAGCCAGTGTTATTTCCTGAGAATTTAGCTTTCTATTGGTAAAAAAAGGTTAAAATCGGTCCAAAAGTTTCGGAGCTTATTCGGTACAAACAAAACATCTGTCCTCTCTATATTAGTATAAGTAAGTATATTAGTATTAATATAATATTATTAGCATAAATAAACACGAATCAGCGAAAAGACCGCGGACCAGTCGCTGGCACCCTCACTGTACTTGGCATCCATCAGTGAAGACAGCGTGGTACTCACAGTGCGTGGGCGCTTCGACTGATCCGGGGCTCCAATAAAACATCAGGTAACGCGTAATCGTGCTCGGCTTCGGTGGGATGATTAGCCGAACTCCCCAATAAATAATATGACCGCAATGATATGCATGTCATGACATTGGCCCCCACTCATGGCTCACACGCACCATCGCTCGGCGACGGTGCCAAAATACACGAAGCTCACAAAATCACTTAATACACAACGGCTATAAATCGAACTCTTAGCAACGAAGAACCGTAACGATAATTGCATAAATAACAAGAGATTTTTTCTGAATAAAAAACTCGTTTAAACTTAAAAACATAAACTTTGAAGCATTATTTGGCTTGACGCTAGCTGCTCATCACAATCAATTCCGCATTCACAAATCACAACAACCTTTAAACGGAATTTACTAAATATACGTGTCAACGCGTTTACGTAGCGGCGCGCGCACGGCTGGTGTTGCGAGGGGCGATCTGGCTAAGCGACACCGCTTAGCGTGCAGCGCGAGGTGGTCGGACCGCGAGAAACAGCGCTCGCAGTGGTGGCAGCGGAACGGCTTGGCGCCCGTGTGCTTGCGGTAGTGGCGCGTAAGCTCGTCCGAGCGCGCGAATCGCCACGTGCAGCTTTCCCACGAGCACTTGAACGGCTTCTCGCCAGTATGCGTCCTCTTATGAGCCTTAAGGTGCGAGCTCTTGGTGTAAACCTTATCGCAGGCCGGGAACTCGCAGCGATGCACCCGCCGGCGAGAGACCGCGGGGTGCGGGTGCGGGTGGTGGCGAGTCGTGGTTCCCGACTTGCGCGGAAACAGGAGCTGCATCGGCACCGGGCTAGTTGGTGGCTCCTGGTTTGACATACCAGGGCTGATTTCATCCTCCGAATCGTTGAGCGGCTCGCACTTCACCGTAGTGATGTCCACTTCTTGAGAGGACTCGCGACGTTTGCGTGGCTCCTCTCGAAGGTACCTCTCCATCTCGTAGCATGTCTGTTGCCAGTAGTCTTCCAGAGACAGCTTCCACTCGAAATGGCCGGTGTCCGTGACGTCCTGCAGTTCTCGGAATAAGTTACCGCTCGGAAGCACGTCCATAGCACCTAAATAAAGGAAGAAAGAAAATATATTTATTTGTCACAGGGCGCAAGGACGCAATGACAAAAATTAAATATTATTATTTGATCCTCTAAGATCTAATATTAATATAATATTTTAAATGAGCACTTTTAAAATAAAATTATGTTTTTTTTTACAATAATTTACAATATTAGCTGATCTACGGATAAATTATGAAGATGAACAACATTCAAGGTAACATGATAATTATGTTTGTTAAACTCAATTCATTTTTTGTATACAAAAATTATGTTTGATCCTCTTTTTTAGATCTTGCTCTATTTAGCGGAGTTGGGGCACTCCGACACCGGACAGGTAAGGTTCAATGGGCATGACGGGGTCTAGAGAGCGAGCGAAGCGCGCAAACTAAGACCCCGCCATCCCCTTCGTGTTAGGTTACTTTAAACCCTGCAGACAGAAATAGGAGCCCCGGCTTAGCCCCGTAGCCTTGACGTTGATTTTATTCTCCTAATTTGACCTTCCAAAACTTTCATTTATTGTGTTAGATCTTGACTTCTGGGTGAAATTTAAATAGGCAAAAAAGTAATTTAGATAAATCGAATTATATAAAAACGTATCAAAATATTATATATTTAATACCCATTATTTATTACCCAGTTTTGGGGCCCAACAAGTAACTAAAACTTCTACATCTCAAACATTATTGCGTAGTTTAAAACAGATTAAAATAGGTACTTATCTTAAGTATCAAAGAAAGAGGATCAATCATTTAAAAAGATGACCGTTTAGATTTTTGTTTGCTTGTTGTTTTTGCAAAATTAAAACGATCACCTAAATAAGTAGATACATGCCAAAAAATAACAGTAAACATACAATGCGTAACAAATATTTACACATTCAACAGGACGGAACAAAAAAGTCAACAGCTTGCTCGTCGTGACTGCGACAAGCAGGGAACACCCATCATGCACTTACAATGTGATGCCGATCGATAAAGTAACGCGCGGCGCGACGTGCCCCTACTGTGGCTAGCAAACGACTCCCGTAGCGAACGTTTCCCGTCCAATGAGAGATCCGAATAAACTGGTTTTGTATAGCTTGATTGATCGTAGTGCGTATAGTTATTCAGTTAATTTTACCTTCGTGATATCAACAAAATAGCTACAACGGCTGCTAAAAGTATAGGTACACTTCAGTGGTAACATAACCTAAACAAAACGGTAATACAACCTAAACAGTTCACGCTGCGCTGGTCTCTGATTTTGTGAAACTCCGAAGTTAGCTCCAGGCCAAAATGTTAGATATGTTTTCAGAATATTTTTATACCATGAAAGCGGATACGGTTTGAATGAACTACTAAACGGTAATACAACCTAAACAGTTCACGCTGCGCTGGTCTCTTATTTTGTGAAACTCCGAAGTTAGCTCCAGGCCAAAATGTTAGATATGTTTTCAGAATATTTTTATATGATGAAAGCGGATACGGTTTGAATGAACTACTAAACAGTAATACAACCTAAACAGTTCACGCTGCGCTGGTCTCTTATTTTGTGAAACTCCGAAGTTAGCTCCAGGCCAAAATGTTAACTGGAGGACAATGTGGAGCACACGGTGGAGGTGTGCCCCGCGTGGGCGGAGCACCGCCGTGTCCTCGAAGCGGCGATTGGCGGCGGCGACCTCTCGCGTCCGGCCCTGGTGCAAGCCATGGTCCGGAGCGAGACGGAATGGGACGCCGTCACCTCTTTCTGCGAAGCAGTAATGCTAGAGAAGGAGGTGGCGGAACGTGAGAGGGAGAGAACCTCACAGCGTCCCGGCCGCCGCGGGTGACGCCCCGGGCGTCGGGGGCCACCACGTGGCCCCCGGCCACCGTAGGCGCGGGCCTGTGGACGGTGGGCTATGGGCTAGCTCGCCGTCCGTCCGTCTCACGACGACAGGCCGTTTCGACGGCGCGTTCGTGTTCCACGCGCGCCTCAAAGAGAGTAGGCAAATAGGAAGGGGTCCGCAAGGACCGATGCCTGCCGGGGTCGCGGGACTGTTCGAAAGAGATACCGTGGCCCCGGAACACAAAGGGCGATGAAGGAACATGGATGGGTTTTAGTCAGTAAAAGTCTGACACTCCCTCCTGCTCCGCCCAGAGCGGGAGAGGTCATTTGATGATTTCCCATCCAAAAAAAAAAAAAAAAAGACCGAAATGTTAGATATGTCTTCAGAATATTTTTATACGATGAAAGCGGATACGGTTTGAATAAACTACTTACTTCCTACCTACGTAGAATTGAAAGACAATCGTGCAAGTATAATATCTCGGTAGCTTGCTATTATAATAAGTTTCATATTTATTTAAACTGAATCATATTCTCAGCGAAAAAGAACCTATGTAGGTAGGTATTTGGTTTGTTTGTACATATAGCTCCAGAGGAACCTGGCCCCTAGAAATGTCAAAAAGTGCCATCTATTCATCTACGATGTTTACGTTCGCGCCATCTCTGTGAAATTCAAGAAGTTAGTGTTCTGTGGTTATTTACAACGATTCCACAAGTTTAGGGTGAGGCCTCATTAGTGTGTTGCATTGCGTCGTCGCAACGGATTAACACATTGTATTCCACATCTGCGTTACGACGACGCACGACGTCGTAACGCAAGCGGGCGACGCACGCCATCGCAGCGCTTTAGCGCTAGTGTGGATTTCACTCTACATTAGACAATGAATCTTAACAAACATGTTCATCTATTGTTACTTTTTTACGCCACCGTCGAAATAAACGTCTAGTCGGCGCCTCTAGCAGTGGAACGCTGTCCTTCATCGCACCGGAGCTCCGACAGCACATCGCATCACCGTCGCGCATCATCCGTCGATGCGTTGAAGAGTCGCGCGACGCAAGCGCAATGCATAATGTGGCATTTCACTTTAAAATATACCTAAGTATAAAGGGTGTAAATAGACCCTTAACGAAGCCGAAAGGCACTTGTTCTCCCCGTTATTGGGATCACTTTTTTTTTCTGGAGCATACCGGAGAGAACCTTCTAGTTATGGAGATATTGAAGATCAAACTTCCAACTTTATCACAAGTTTTTTTGACGTGATAACGCTTATAAACTATAAACGTCTTAAAAAAAGTGTCACACCGTTCCGCGCGCCCGCGCCAGTCACGTTCCGCCTAACTCATCAACGCGCGGCCCAAACCCTTGGACCTAGAAAACTAAAATTTTGCATAGTGGTTTCCTTTATAATGTAGACAAGGAATAAGGAAGGATTTTTCGAAATTCAACCCCTAAGGGAGTTTAATAGGGGATGAAAGTTTGTATGAAAGTCCGTCAGTTTTAATGTTAGGATCTTAAAATTTTGTGTTTAGGCTGACGATTGAAAATTAATATATACGTGTCTCAGCGTTTTTGATAATTCCAACCCCAAATGGTTAAAAAAAAGGGATGAAGTTGTGTATGGAAAGTTCTTAATTTTCGAAGTAAAAATTACAAAATTTATTATCTAGGCGTATGGTTGGAAGCTAACGCAACGGTGTTGTTAGAATTTCAATCCAAACGGGGATGAAATTTTGTTTTTTAAGTTAAAATCACAAATATCATGAAAATTTGCATTTAGCGTTTTGGTTGGTAATTAATAATTACATGTATCAGCGTTTTTGAAAAATCATCCTAGAAGAGAAATAATGACTATTTCAGTAAAAATAATTCAATTCAATTCATAAAAGTACTAAGTTGTTATAGTTTTTCTTGTTTATCTTTATATATATATTTATTTTTGTTTTATTTTTTTATTATATGTATGTATTTATGTATTTATTTTTATATGTTTTAGTTATAAATTTATAAATATTTGCTAGGCTTTTGTCTGTTATTGCTCCTACTGTGTATTATTTCTGCATCACCCTATGGTAGACTGGTAGAAAATGCCCAAGGCATTAAGTCCGCCTTTGCACAGTTTTTTTTTACTTGTGCATAAAGTTTCAATAAATAAATAAAAGTATGAAATTATTCATCAATGTTTTCTTATGACGTTATCACGTAAAATTATCATCCGTAAACCGACTTTACAGACAACCATTTTTAGGGTTCCGTAGTCTATGGAACTATATATTTTAACATATTTTTTTTAGGGTACATGTAAAGTGGGGACGAATTTTTTTTTCATCGTCTACCCTATCGTGTGAGGTATCGTTGAATATGTCTTTTAAAATGATTTAGGGGTTGCTAATACTATTTATCGTTTTAATGCTCCTTTTACGAAATATTAAACTTTAAAGTGCACATTTTTGTCCCCCGCCCCCCTCTAAAAGATAAACTGCTGGCTTGAAAAATCTGGAAAAATTCATGATGATAGTGAATTTCAATAACTTTCAAGGAAAATTATAGCGGTTAAGATAACTTTATTAGTTTAGCAGTAATAGTCGTTGAACTTGGGTGTTGGATAATTTTGTACCAAATCCATAGAATAAATCCTTTAAAGTGACTAAGCATTGGAAAATAAAATAAAAAAACTGGCCAAGTGCGACTCGGACTCACGCACGAAGGGTTCCGCACCATTATCTATACAACATTAGAGAAAACGGCAAAAAAATCACGTTTGTTGTATGGGAGCCCCCCTTAAATATTCATTTTAATCTAATTATTTATTTTTAAGGTGAAAATATAAATATTCTGTGAATATTTCAAGCGTCTACCTGTTGCTGTTATTAGTATCGAGCTAAAAAAATATTAAAAATTTATTTTATTTTAATTGAATTACTTATTTATTTTTAAAGTGAATATATAAATATTCTGTGAATATTTCAAGCGTCTACCTGTTTCCGTTATTAATATCGAGCTAAAAACCGCAAAAAAATCACGATTGTTGTATGAGAGCCCCCCGTAAATATTTATTTTATTCTGTTTTTTGTATTTGTTGTTATAGCGGCAACCATGTACATCACCTGTGAAAATTTCAACTGTCTAACTATCACGGTTCATGAGATACAGCCTGGTGACAGACAGACGGACAGACAGACAGATGGTCAGACGGACAGTGGAGTCTGGTACCCTATGGGACCCTATGTCCCATTTTTACCCTTAGGGTACGGAACCCTAAAAACTAACAAACCGTAATAATTAATAAACTATAATAAATAAATTATCATAAGTCTAAGAACAACAAAATCTATAATCGTTCTATAGGTATTATGATAACGGGCTACTACGGAACCCTACACTGCGCGTGGCACTTGGCCGGTTTTTATCAAATACCCAAGTACTAGTTTAGTCATAATTATCTATTCTTTAAAACCTCCATAACCCGTTTACTATTATAAATGCGTCCATCAGCACAATGTTTTGAGTGCGTAACATGGAGTTTTACCGCAAAACTTGATTTTTCATGCCAAAAAAATTCGTTTCCCAGTAATATGCGTAGAGTTACTTAGTTTGATGTACAGAATGCTTGGTTGGCTGGAATGGTTAGTTGACACCGACCTTACAATGCCTACTACCTAAGAAAATGCACTTCTATCTATATACGAACAGCACAAAACCGGAATCCATTCAATATCTTTCACCTTGCACTGCATCACAGTAGCTGGACTACGTGTAGCTGCCTACGTGAAGCTGCTTACGTATTTGCGAAACGGAAGCAATTAATGGTGTCGATTCTGTTGAGCACAAACTAAACTTAATTTAGGCTATTGCTGTCTTTTACTAAAAGGCAGTGCGAGAAAAGGATGGCTATAGCTATGAACTAAGTTAGAGATGTCAAACTAGTTTATGCCTTGCACTTCACCGTGTTTTTAGTCGACATGTTTTTACGTGCACCCTTCATTTGTATAGAATTATTAGTTCCACCTTAATTTGACAGCTCTAAATTACGTCCGTCTCTTTCTCGTTATATTAGAGAGAAAAAGATAGCAATAGCCTAAATTAAGTTTAGTTTGTGCACAACAGAATCGACACCAATACCAATGCCAGCGCTCTAAGTAGATAGGCCTAGACTTAGATGTACCTTAATTTTCAGTCGGACGATTCTGAATCGAGATTGTTTTGGAGTTCAATCTACACTAGTATAATATAATATCCATATCTATCTACACTAACATTATAAAGAGGAAAGATTTGTATTTTTGTGTGTATGTTTGTAATGAATAAACTAAAAACTACTGCGCCGATTTCAAAAATTCTTTTACCATTAGAAAGCTACATTCACCCTGAGTAACATAGGCTATATATATTTTATCCCCGTACTCCCACGGGAACGGGAACTACGCGGGTAAAACCGCGTGACGTCCGCTAGTAAGTTATAAAGTGAAGCTTGAATGCATCCTTAGAAATAAGCATTTGGCTGTGAATCGGTCAATGACGAAGCCGTTTTCATTTTGTCTTACCTACTAGCTACTTACGTGTGCCTACCTGCTGAAATGATTGATTGACTTGTGGCGAATTTTAGTTATCTGTATTTATTTTATTATCTATGGTTTCCACGACGATTTTCATTGAACATATCTGTTTATTAGAATATCATTGGGTAGTAGCTAACACGAGAGGTGTAGATTCTATGGTCAGATATAACAAAACACGAAGTTTTTCTGGACTACCAGCAATTATTAGAGTTATCACTTATTAGCTACATAAACAATTGTTTGTATTCGATATCTAGACGCATATATAGGTACATGATTGAAGAAATATACTACCACTACTACTACTTTCACAGGGAGAACCGCGCAAGTAGGAGCCTAAAGACTAAAAAAGCCAAAAAGAAATGTAGATAAGTATTTCATTAAAATTCGGATTGTTGTCTACGTATAATGATGTATTTAAAATAACATTTGCGTGCCTTAAAAAGGCAAACTGTATACCTAAAACCCCGATTTTGACAACTGGGAACACCTGTAGGTACCTATTTTAAAGTGAAAGCGCCATTTTAAACTTGCGTGCTATTAATGTATCTACTTACCTACCTACCTGCCTACCTACTTGCATTGTTCTTAACTTTCAGTAGCCCCAGCAACACTATGGTTACAACTTTACAAGTTAATTAGGAACCTAGCTATAAGTAGGTAATAGGTAGCGGAGTGAACTGATGAAAACTAGATATTTCTCAACAGAGATTTGTTTTACTGATCAACTGATTAAATACTGCCCGACTACCCTCAAGAGTTTGCGGTTAACTGGTTTGTGAAGCGTGGGCCAGACTGTTGTAAACAAGCCCTCCACACACCTCCACATCGGTCTCCACCGACGGTTTACAACAGCACGCACTGTTGACGCACTGTTGTAAACCGCCGGTGGAGGCCGATGTGGAGGTGTGTGGAGGGCTTGTTTACAACAGTCTGGCACGGGCAAAGACGAGATATGTGCATCATGTCCTGACGGAGTGTGCTCGTGTGGTCGATTTCCAGACAAAGGCAAGATGCAAAAGGAAATAGGTGCCCAAAGGAGTCAAGCTTTTGTCAATAGTTTTAATGTTGGCTTCTATAATAGCGTTTTGGCCTCACCATTGTCCGATGAGGCCAGAACACTTTATTCTGTTATTATTACGGTTATAAGGTTGCGGGTAGGCTAGTTTAGTATATAAGTATTTAATTGTATGTAGGTAATCATCGGGGTGACATATTCTTTCCAGAAAAAAACCCGTAAATAAATAAAGATTAAAAAAGAACGAGATATTGACTTTGAGTTCTTCTCTTCAGGGTCGGACTGGGCCAGATGGGCCAGGCTGGCTCCCCACAAGCCCGGGGCCCGAGACTGGATAATGGTAGAAGGGATTAAATCGGAAAAAAATAAAAATACGAATTAATAATTATCAACGATAAACATTAATAGGTACAGTTATATTCCAATAATATTACAAAATATATGAAGCTAGCCAATCAACATTTTTTTAAAGAGGAAAACTTTCAGCTAACATATTTTTTAATATTTTAGAATCAATGTCAAATGTTATGTTATAATAATTTATTGGTCAAAAATTTTCGCCGATCAGAAATATTTAAAAATATTTTAGAGATTTTTTGAAAAGACCAAGAGCTAAAATTAAATTTAAGTTCTTCACTCCACACAAATTAGCTTTTCTTTAGTTCTTTTATTAAGATATTGATGTTATTTAATCAACTTAGGGACACAATGCTACGAACAAAGACTCCAAGAGCGAGCGAAGCGAGTTCGAAAATTTTGCCACCCTATCTTAGACGGGTTTTAATTCTATTCTTGCGACCCTTCATATAGGAATTACTTGGTCGATTTCCAGACAAAGGCAAGATGCAAAAGGAAATAGGTTAAAGAGCGAGCGAAGCGAGCTCGGATTTTTTTTGACACCTTGCCTTGAGCATGTCAGGATTGTTTCTATCCTTGGATTAGATACCTACTTGGTTGACTTTTAGACAAAGTCATGATTTAAGGAAATGTAGCTTGAAGAGCGATCGAGCGAGCTCGAAGTTTTGACCACCTTACATAACTTAGACAGGTTATACCTAATAAAATTGTTTAGACTTACCAGAGTTACTTGGGCGACTTATGGACAAAGTCTCAAGATAAAGTAGGTACGCTGCAAGAGCGAGCGAAGCGAGCTCTATAATTTTTAAATCGTGCCTCGAATAAATTCAGATATGTAATTTGAGATCAAAATTACCACGTGCTCCAGTTTTTGCAACCTTGTGTATGTGTGCCTTATAGGGGGGGCAAGGGGCTCCTAATTTATTTCAGCCTCTGTCTATGCCGGTCGATCATGTGAAAATCTAATAGGAGGGCCATTCCAGATCCAGAAAATAGAAGCCTTTGTGTTAAAAGCTTTTTCGCAGGGTTCAAAGAACGAACCACGCGTTGGTTTAAAGATTTTTTTTTAAATTTCTAACGGTAGTACGAGTACTCGGAGGCTCATTGTTAGCCTTTTTTTTTTTTTTTTGTTTTTTCGGTTGGTATATCATCAAATGACTTCTCCCGCTCTGGGCGGAGCAGGAGGGAGTGTCAGACTTTTACTGACTAAAACCCATCCATGTTCCTTCATCGCCGTTTGTGTTCCGGGGCCACAGTATCTCTTTCGAACAGTCCCGCAACCCCGGCAGGGTCATTGTTAGCCAATATTTTAAGTAGTTTGAGAGTGATTCTACTGTACGCTACAATTAATAACGTAGGTACCTACTTACTAATTATATGTTATCAGGCAGCATAAGTTGTAAAAACTTTTAAAAATCCTGAGCCTCTAGATTTAGGGGAGGCCTGGTGCGGGCTCACTATGCTACCTACCGCCTGGCTTGCGGCAAGCCAGCCTCGTGGCCCGCGCAGGCTGGGGCCCGGCTGACAAACGCCACCTTGACTATATTGCCAGTCCGACCCTGGAGTTCTTAGCTGTAGGTAAAGTAGCTACTTAGGTACCTATGCAGTATCGAGTAAGCACGGTTTTAGTAATTAAGAAATGAAATAATATGGAATCCAATTTACCATGATTATGCATGTTTACTCATTTTCTACAATACAATAATAATAACTATTGCCCGAGGCTTCGCTCGCGTTAAATTCGAATTTTGAGCCTATGTTATTGCAGGTCATTGTCTACCAGTGTTGATACGCATGACGACCAATCAAGCTATACCTACAAAACCAATTTGTGCGGATCTCTCATTGCATTCACTCAAATCCGTGTGGTTCTTTCTTCAAAAGACCATCTCAGACACTAATCTGCATAGTCCTCATCTGAATTGAATAAGATTATGTCTGGACTTCAAAAGAGACTATGACCTCTGAGTTTGTTTCGGCTGTTTCTTCTCAGAGTAGTCAGGTACGAAACACCAGCCCCATCTAGTTTAAAAAAAATGACGAGTAAAAGTGTTTGTAAGAACCTACTTGCAAAAATAAACATCATTTCATTTCAAAAACGTAAGTATAAAAAGCGAAGCCATATTATCCTGGGAATGATTAGCATATTGTGTCGCCGTGTGTAGTGACTTGATCCAAATCCTCCCAGCAGTTTCAGCGTAACCAACACAACTTGAGTTAGCCTAGACTGTGTAGGACGGAGTTTTCACTGAACAAGAAGCTACCTTTGACTTGTTTTCTTGGTCGAAGGCCGTACGTCTGTGGTAAGGCGATTCTCACACGACAGCGCAAATCTTCGGCACCTCCGCCCGCGACAGCGCGGGCGAACGGTGTCCGGCTCGGTACAGCCTACCGTGCTTATTCATAATATAAAGTCCTTCTAACCGTTTTCGGTCACGCGGGAGATATTATAGTGCACAAGTGTGTGCGCAGGCTCAGGTGCACTCTGTTCATTTACTCTCATAGTCCAATGGGACGGCAATCTGATACGACCGGAGAGAGATTAGGCGCAGGACCAACGGCTTGACGTGCTTTCCGAGACACGGGGGTATCATACCGCCAACTTCCAAACTCCGAGCTAGTACTCAGAAATTTCTTATGGAAAAAACCCAATAGCACATTTTGCCCGACCCGGGAATCGAACCCAAGACCCCACGCTCAGCAGTCGCGCTTTGAGACCACGAGAATAACGGGGCAGTCAGTCGGGGCTTAACAGGTGGTAAAAGGCACAGTTATATAGGTATATAACTGTGCCTTGGCACCCACACTCGTCACCCGTAAACGTTTTACATTTATTTTGTATAAACAGGCCAAACACATTTCCTCCACAATTTCCTTAAACCAACTTAAGTTAATGAGAGTCAAACGAGATGCTATGTCAATACATTCGTACGGTTTACAGCCACCGCGACAGCCTCTCGAGCGAGCTCAAATTAATGAGTACGTAGCCACCCACCTGCCCACCTACCTGCTTTCAGAGCTGTAAAGGTAAGCCAAAATATACTCAACTACTTTTTGGATGATAGCTTTACGGAGATATGCTTGTGTGAAAAAAGCAAACGATGTGCTGATCTTATTTTAGAAATTAGACTTGTAATGTGAACGGGATGAATGAAATGAAACAACGCGTGCAATGAGAATGAAGTACGGAGACGAACGAGACTTACAGAAATAGCCGAAGCGATGGCAAAAACAAAGTTGAAGTGGGAGGGTATATGCCGTAGAGTGGATGGAAGATGGGGGAAGAAAGTGCTGGAGTGGTGAATGTGGGAAGACAACCGACTAGGACCTCATTAAAGTGGCCAGAAGAAACTGGATAGCCATGTCACAAAATCGCCAAAAGTGGAGAGATTTGGAAGAGACCTATACTCAGCATTGGGTGGCCCAACCTAAGTAGAAGATGAGAATGAAGAACATCAAAACAATAGTAGACTTATAGGAGCTCGTGGCTAAATAATAATAGCCGCACAGGTGGATCTTCAAGGTTAAGCAGCGCTTGCCAAGGTCGGCCAGTGGATGGTTAACCATCTATTAGATACAGAGTTTCTTCCATGCCTCGGAAAGCACGTTATGGCGTTGGTCACGTTGTCATTTGTAGATCTTTAATAGTCCTTACAGGTAGACAGTTGCCCGAAAGTCGGACAACCAGTCTTACCAAGGGGTATCCTATTACCCTGTACTGAGTTGTCAGGGGGTCTAAAATGGCAGCTTTAGCAGAATCATAATATGAATCACGTTAAAAATTTAAAATTCTTAAAATGGACTTTACGACTGTGAACTTAAAGTCGATTTTTTTAATTTAATTTTTTTAACGTGATTCAAATATGATTCTGCTAAAGCGGTAATTTTAAGCCCGCAGCACAGAGATAATATAATACTTCACCCGCAGATAGGCAGTCGCTCCATGAAAAACACTATGGTATTCAGCTGGATCTGGTTAGACTGGAAGCTGACCCTAAAGGCTATGCTTCCGTGCGGTAAGCGAACCCGCGACACGCAGCCGATGGCTCACCCTTTAAAACGCAAGATGGTGAAATTTCCACCTGTGCTGCGAATTGTAATTGCTGGTTTTAAATTATACCTTAAAACTCGATGGCTCATATAACGCCCGAGTATACTATCTTAAGTATATCGAAATGGGTAAATGAAAATAAAATACAAATCCACATATTACTTTCTCTTATAATTCATTCACAATTTTCTTAAAAGTAACTTATTACTACATTCATTACATTAGATTAAAATGTACTTAAAAATGGTGAAAAATGTGATTGCCATATTATATGAGCAACTTTTTGTAAGTACAGTCAGCGCCAAAAATATGTTGTGGTCACCATTAGGTACTTAATGCATTATTTTTTTATATTAATTATATTATCATTTGTGAGTGCTATGAGAAACCCCACCGGCAAAATGACGAACAAACCATTCCATAAACTTTCACCCCTTTAGAGGGTGATTTAAAAAATATTTATTTAGTGCTCCCCTTCGTTATAAAAGGAACTCTTGTGCAGTATGTCACGTTTTCAGACCCAACGTTTAAGGTCTTCCCACATTACACAGACTCGAAGCAAGTAAAGCGTTGAAATGTGAGCTATCTTTATTTCATGTTCATTACAGTACAATTTTCAAACGAATCATATATTTTACTAAGTATACAATATGAATTTAGGCAACAATTTTTTTTTATAATTCTATCTAGCGTAGAAACTAGTGACTTAAGAGTATTGACATATGGACCGGTTAGGATAGGCCTTCCTATGTTCCTACGTGTGTATTAAAGCGGTCATGGATTTGTAGGTGGACGGGCTAACTTCGATATATGCATTTAGGAAAAAACTGGTGTAAATACCCATCATTGTGATATACATTTTTTTTTTGTTTTGGACCATACCTGGGGAACCTTCTGATTTCAGAGATATTGAAGGTCAAAGTTCTACCTTCACAGGTATTTTTTTTAATACAAGTTTTAAATGGTAAAACTTTAGCCAGTAAGTTTTGTCTAAACTTATTCCTACAACGTTCATTATACACAAAACTTGAGCAAAACTTTCATAAATATGTTGTGTTGGTATCTACATAATCATGATAAATAAAGTAGGGTTGACATAGCAACTTTCTTTTAAGTTAACGACTCCTGCGTCAGTCCAATATACGAGCTGGTACATTTCGGTTGCAATATTTAAATCGTCTCCCAACACAAGTATTTAATTTTTTTAAGTCCAATGAAATCGAATTTCTTAAAAAAAAATGGCTAAAACTCGTCACGTAATAACGTACTTTTCAAAGTCGGTTAATAATGACTAAAACTTTGTACACTATATCTTTTTTACTAACGATCTAACGGGACTCAATAACACCTATTAAAACTTTAATTGACACTCCATTTCGGTGAATAACATTTATCTAAGTATTGCAAAACATTTTCATTTTCTAACTAGGTATAACATTTTGTTTACATGCATTTACTTTATGTATTATCATTTTTTCGATAGCATTTTATACTGAATGGGCCCTCCATTCACCAATGTGTTTCAAATCTATAAAATGAAACATATAAATGGCGCTGACTGTACTTGTGTAAATTTTGTACAGTTCAAGCACATCACTAGCGGCATTCGCGTCACTATAATGTCGAATATAAGGGTCAAATTACACTGGCGGCGCATTCTTATACGATACTGAAAGATACACCCTAAATATGAAACACTCACTATCATAATTTTATTTTGGCAATAATAACCATTGCATTATAAATGCTGCCAAACAAACTTTCCAAACATGTGAAGCGATGGATTATATTGTATTGTCTCAATATTACAACATAACACACGCCTGCTTTCCCCGAGTAGTTAGGCAGAGGTGTAGGTACCTAATAGTACAAGGGGGTCGAGCTTATTGTCTTCAACCTTTTATCAAAATTCCTGATCGAATAAACCAATAACACTTTACCCGGCCTGGAAATTGTACTGAGGACCTTATTCTCAGCAGTAGCAACCAACAAGTCTGAGTAAATGAGAGGGGGAGGTCTCAATATAAAAAAGAAAACTCAAAGTGTATCACAGTAGGGTGTCCTATCGCCAAGATACTTTAAATAGTAAACTTTCTCAGCGCCACTTAAGGAATATTTTTGCTTGTCTCACCGCCAGTATAATAAGACTCTTAGTACAAATCTCATACTCCCGGTATGAGGCCTGGTTTCCTGCCCGGCCATGCTTCTTTGGCATACTTCTTCTTTTTGGGCTCGCTTGACGGGCCGGCCTCTTCTGGAGCTGGAAAATCAGAATATTGAGTTATTGTTTGTGCTGACTGTCTTGACTAGAGGCCTGAGCTTTATGGCTCCTGGCCATCGACAAGCGTGCTACATTTGTAGCCGCGGTAAAATAGAATAAGAGGAAATGCGTCGTCAGTACTTGTTAAGTAAAACACCCGGGTTCCGGGGTCCGGTTTTAATAAAAACTAACACTACTAACTGGAGAGTTGCTCAAGACAGGAAGCAATAGAAACTACTGGACGAGGCCTTTGCCAAAAAGCACACGTGAGTTGAGAGACATCCTATAGGGAACGTGCAGGAACTATAGGTGGCAGCACTAAATCGACAAAAGAGACACTATGTGGACAGTAAAGGAAACTTATCAGCTGTCATCGTGTTTTCAATTATGTAAACCAAATTATCTCTTACATTATATTATTTTTTAATATGTTAAAACATATAAAATATGGGTTCCGGTATATCAATAATGATCCTCAGCGTTATATGAATTTTATATCTTACTTCTACTTTCTGAACAGCAAAACAAGCCATTGCTCATGGAAAAACCCAATAATACTTTGCCTGACACGGGAATCAAACCCAGATCCTCATGCTCATGTAAGTGAGAAGTACCTTATAAGAATAGTAACTTGATAGGTTATTTTACCTGTATGCGGTAGAGGTGGATGTATATTGAGGTGTGGCTCCGGACCTTCCAATTCCACATCAGGTGCAGGATTTGGTAGTGATAGACCCAATCTGGAATCAGAACTTTATAATAGCTAACGGGACCGAAATCATTTGACAATTGAGGTAGGTTAAGATGGTTTGACATTTTTAAGACTCGTCCTTACCAAAGCGATCGTTTCGGGAACACGGGACCATTGCAATAATTTTGTTCTGCGAACCCGAATGCATGGTCGCGCTAGCTGCCTTAATCAGTGACATATGAATCCGGCAATCGCTTTGGTTAGGACGCCACCACGTGGCCATCTTTGGTACCCTTCTCAAGATATCATTTTACTTTTTGATTTTTATTCATGATAAGGCTAATAGTTATCGTATGTATGTACAAACCTGGCCCCAATAAGACTAAGATGTGAGCTGGGCGCCGGCAGATCCGAGTACAAGTTGCTGCCTCTTGATATCTCCTGTAGTCTTAGTGAATGGTGGTGATTACCTGCACAAATACACATTTGTTTATCCTTCATTCATACTGTAGTCATTATTATCATTGAGAACAGCGGTGGCTCGGTGGTGGCGGCCGCGATTTCGAGCAGTAAGTCGTGGGTTTTGAACCCAGACAGGCGCATTACTTTGTGTAATTTATTTCATCACCACTGCTCTCAAAACGGTGAAGGAATACGTCGTGAGCAAACCTGTATGTCTTCGAACCAAAAATTCTACGACATGTGGATTATGGCCCATTCCCTATCATAGAGGCCAGTGTCCCAGCAGTGGGAATATTATAGGGTGATTATGCATCATCATCCGTATGCAAAGAGTTGACCACATTCGAGATCTTGGGGTTGTAATGGACTCGAAATTGCACTTTAATCTTCATATTGATAACATTGAACAAAGCGTATCGTATGTTTGGTTTGGTCATGCGATCTTCTAACGACTTTAAAAGACCGTCTACTTTTTTACTTCTGTACAAAGCTTTGGCCCGTTCTCAATTGAAATTCGCAGTACCGATTTGGAGCCTCATTTTTGATGTTTAAATAAAAAGAATAGAAATGGTTCAAAAAAAAAAACAATCGGGTCAGTCTTTGGGGACTGCCGATAGAAGTGAAAACAAAAAGTACACAGGCCCCTCCCCAGTCGTAGCACTGGTTGTGCCCCGCGCATGCCTATGTGGTTCTACGCCGTAGCAGATCGCCTTCGAGTGCTACGAACGGCTACGAAGCGTGACCGCACGTTACGTCAAGTGACGATGAGTTCAATGTTTTTCCTTCACCCAAAAAGTGCTCAACGCGCCTAAAGAAGTTTTCACTTCAAAAATATTCACGTGTTATGCACTACAGATGCACTAAGTCAAAATTACCATACGCTCAATGATAAAGCGTTATGACATTCAAGTTTTGGAGTCTAGACGCAACCTACTGATGGCCATATTGCTCCATGGTCTGTGTAATAACAGATCGATTGTCCTGATATTACTAATAACCTACGTATACAGTGCAAGCACAGCACAGTTTTCATATCAATATGTCAGCATTTTACCTGCGCCGGGCCGGCTAATTTAGTACACGAATAGCATTCATACCGCGTGCACTCATCTATCATGCAATCATACTTTTATCAATAAATATCAATCAATCAGTATCAGTGTATCAATCAGCATCAACTCAAGGTTTAAGGTCTCTAACCATACACTACGTTACATTGTACCTAGAACGTAGATACGTATAACAGACATTTTATCGAATTTGATATCTTCGTGCTCACACACTTTAAGTTCAAAAGGATGGCTATTGAATCCTTAAAGTAGCTATCTGATACCTATTATCCCTAAATTATATTTGAGTTCTTACTTAATTTTCTGTATTAATAATGCACGCATTCAACTATTTTCTTACATTGAGCTATTACTACTACGTATAGAGAAGACAGCGCGAACAAAGTCTGTGCTCCGTTCAACTTAAACAATACCATTGTTTAAATCGGGTAGTACATCAGACCCCACTAATTATACCATTACAGTACATACCATTTCAGTACTACCCACATTTAGTATTTTTTTTGAAAAACTAATTTTACACCAAATGCAAAGATTTTTTAATAAACATAAGTTATTGCATAATAAACAGTTCGGATTTACAAGGGGTCGTTCAACTACTGATGTGTTGAACTTTAAGGACACATTTATAATGCCTGGGAGGACAAATGCGATGCTTTGGGCATCTTTTGCGATTTGTCTAAGGCTTTCGATTGCGTTCTTCATGAAACATTAATCAGGAAACTACACCACTACAGAATCCGTAACGCCACTCTGGATCTTCTTACTTCATATTTGAGTGATAGGATTCAGAGAGTTGATGTTAATGGGAAAAGATCTCTCGGTTCCGTTGTAAGAATGGGGGTACCCCAGGGCTCAGTTCTTGGCCCATTTTTGTTTCTTATTTATATAAATGACTTGCCTTACCTCATAAAGGATAATCATGACATTGTATTGTTTGCAGATGATACTTCTCTTTTATTTAAACTCAAACGTCAGCAGATAGTTACGGACGAGGTTAATAGCGCCCTGGCAAAAGTCGTTAATTGGTTTAATGTGAATAATCTACTCCTAAATGAGAAAAAAAACTGTATTAAGTTTACGATACCCCATGTAAGACAAGTGGAAACTACTGTACAAATCAAGGATGAAGAGTTGAAACCGGAAGATAGCATAGTGTTCTTGGGCATAACTTTGGATGCCAAGCTGCAGTGGGGCCCGCATATAGACAAATTATCAAAAAAACTTAGCTCTGGAGCATTCGCCGTTAGAAAAAATCGTGATAAACTGATTTAGAGACAGCCCGTTTAGTTTACTTTAGCTGTTTCCACAGCGTGATGTCGTACGGTATTCTTTTGTGAGGTAATGCCGCCGATATTCAGACAATATTTGTTTTGCAAAAAAGGGCAATTCGTTCAATTTATAAATTAAGTCCCAGATACTCCCTCAGAGAAAAATTTAAAGAGATTAATATTCTTACTGTGCCCTCTCAGTTTATTTATGAAAACCTTTTGTACACACATAAAAATATTAACTTGTTTAAAAAATACAGTGATATCCACAACATAAATACGAGGAACAAACACAAATTTGTTGTTCCTGCAACGAGGCTCAAGAAAATAGAGGGTACGTTTAGATGCCAATGTATACGTTTTTACAATAAATTTCCGAGCCATATTCAAACACTAAGTTTAAATAAATTATCGTTAATAAAACGGAAGTTATACCTGAAAGCCTACTATCATGTTAATCACTATCTCGAAGATAAAAAGGCTTGATTAAGCTGCTACAATGAAATTTGCCCTGTGAATGTCGAAATTTCGGACTTCGCTTGTTTATTATTAATTCCTATAGACATTTTGACATTGAATGATTTGACATGAATACTTAGTTCAGTATTTTATTATTTTTTTACTTTATTTTATATTATTTTATGTGACATGTATTGATTTGACATGAATACTTATTTTGTTAAATATTTTACTTTTTATTATTATTGTGACATTTAATGTTTATTTTAATTTTTTTTTGACATTCGTTTTGTAAATTATTGTTATTTTATTTAATTATTGTGAATGTGAGGACCATGTGGGTCACATATTTTATTTTATTTTTTTCCCCACCACTGTCTGGCAGTTTAAGTACTATTAGCGACCTATCCAAATGTCCTTTCTTTGGTATTTATTGTTCGTCGTTTCATTGAGCTCCTCGAGTTATAATTCAAGCTACACGATAACTGACAAATGCTTGCACTGACTGGACAGGTCCACTCAAATCTGTGTGGTTCTTTCTTCAAAAGACCATCTCAGACACTAATCTGCATAGTCCTCATCTGAATTGAACAAGATTATGTCTGGACTTCAAAAGAGACTATGACCTCTGAGTTTGTTTCGGCTGTTTCTTCTCAGAGTAGTCAGGTACGAAACACCGGCCCCATCTAGTTTTTAAAAAAACACGTGTAAAAGTGTTTGTAAGAACCTACTTGCAAAATAAACATCATTTCATTTCATTTCAACTGCGGTCGGTAGGCCTCAGTTCACTCAGTCGCTTGCTCGCCACAGCACCTATACGGGGTTAGCCGCCCCCCGCGCGCCCCGCACTGCGCACAGATTTTATTCGCGCTGTCTTCTCTATTCGTAGTGTAGTAGTAATAGCTCAATGTTTTCTTATAATTATTTCGCGGATATTGGTGTGGGTTACACGTTTATTTAGTTTTAAACTTATTCTGTAATACTTTCATTGTAATGTGTAACTGTTAAATGTCCCAATAAAGTAAAATAAAATAAAAATCATTCTCTCGTGCCAATCAGTACTGCCTTTATCCCAATATATTTGGGGTTGGCGCAGATCTGTAGGCCTATTACGTATCTTTCTGATATCCAGTCACTATCAAGCTTCGGTTGTACACCGAGCTTTGATGACAACCGAGAATATCATAATATTGGTATTACGGATCGCACTGAGTGGATATCACTTTACGGTGACTAACAGCCCGGGTACGGTGTAACATCTTTCACGAAAGCCACTTCAAACTAAGTTGTCATCAATTTGTTGTCCATTAAGCTTACATAATCGAAATAATCTAAGTATCGATACGAAAGCGTCTGTCAAAATGAGTTACGGTGACTATCGAAATAATCTAAGTATCGATACGAAAGCGTCTGTCAAAATGAGTTACGGTGACTATCAGCCACGATGACAACCAATGCCGTCATATTTGATCGCGACTGGTCATACATAATACGAAACTAACCTTTTGACAGTTAATTGATGGACACTGAGCCCAGTTACTATCATTTCGAGCTGTCAACAGAGATACGTAATAGCTCTACTGGGAAAATCATTAGTCTTTGGTCAAAAAGTTTTATTCAGAACACCATAATGCAGTCATGGATTATTTCCATCAAGAAGCTTTAACTGTGAACCAAAAAAGTAAATGAGGCCCAACACCTCAATCACCTGAACCAATACACCTAATGTTCTGATTCTGGTCATTGCTGGGCTTTTTTTTTACTTACTGTCGTCAGGAATCTGCAACTTCAGTTTCTTAGGCTGACTATTAGCATTTGGCACTATAGTAGACTTCACCAGGTTCCGGAACCTTCCAATAGTCGGGTCTATGTCCTCAGGGTTGATTATATCCACCTCTTCATTGAATGACACATTACGCTTCATTTTCTTTGCAATCCCACCAGGCATGGATGTTGATCGTTTTGTGCCAGTGGGCGGCTAAAAACGCAGGTGTTTAGTAAATAGGTTTTATTCTTTTAGTTGTTGGTAAAACATCTTTGGTAATAGAATATACCTACCTTCATTACATCGCTGCCATCTTCAGTTGATATTCCCAACATGGAAATTCTTCTGTTGTGTGCTGTGTTGAATTCCGTTAGATTCTGCAAGTATTTAAAATTAAATTGTCTACAAGAGCGTCAAGTCCAATTTTTCAATATTTTTTAACCTTAAGTCTGCCACCAGCAAGTAAACGTTTTTTTTTTTTTACTTTATAACTGTGTTTAATGATAGTATATTATAAAATAGTGTCAAATTTAATAAAAGAATGATGATATAATTGATATTTTATTTAATAAATATGGGACGAAAATGATTTATTGGTTTTCGATAAGTTCAAAGTCGTTCAAATTCCAAATTTTTTTTTGTAGGTTCCTGTGCTGAGGTTGTGGCGTGGGAGGGGACGCCGATGCGTTTACGCTCAGGTGTTCATAATATTAATAAGTACACAAAACACATACAATAACATACAGATAAAAGAACACAAAGGCCTAATAAAGCTTATTTCATTCAGAAATCTATTCCAGCAGAGGAAAGGATACAATTTCAGTGGGTGAAGTCCTAGATATCTCTTGAATTTAAGCTTATTTTAAATTAGTAGTACTTACATCTAATTCAGTTTGTGTTTCAGGCAGACCCAGTAAGGCGCCTTCTTGTTCTGTGTTGGGCAAATCCTCCATTATGCCTCTAGAATTGCCTGTAGGACGCTCTCTGTTTGACAAATGGTATTATTATAAAGAATGTTCATACATTATGTTTCTTAATTTTTTTTTCAATATGTGTACCGTACCTACATAACATAACATCATGCATGTAATCCCTGAAGGATTAGGCAGAGGTGTACCTAATAGTACATACACCCACATTTCGCCAGTTATGTTGAAGTCTCATGTAATAGGGGACGAACCTATTGCCATCAACCAGCCACAAATCCAGACTCTGAAGCTGCCTACTGAGAAATTCTTGATGCAAAAACACAGTAACAATTATTGACCCAACTGGGGAATCGAACCTAGGACCTCATGCATACCTAAAATAAAGAATAATAATATGTTCTAGCTATCCCACTTTCTTCCTGGAAAACGAAAGAGTTTTTGATCCAGTTTGTCTGTTTTAGTTCAAACTGGTTGTACATATTACCTTATAATGTAATTTCTTGTAGAAGCTCCAAAGTGGAAATTGGAATCTATGGGCAGCTGTGTCGGCTTGTCTGACTCCAAACGCATTTGTCCGATAAAAGTTCCATGAGCTAAAAAAGTCAAATTTTAATCCACACCTAAGTTTGAAATTCATCAAAACAGTATGTTGAAGATGATTATAGGCACATCAGATACTGCGCGTCTACGTCTAAAACTTGTCGCACGACCGCCCGTAATCTTGAACTAAACTGATCAGCTGACTGATAGTGCTAACTTTCTTCTTGGTCAGAGTTCCTGCGAACCAAATTGCAGCCCCACGCGCGTCGTGCGACAAGCCGTCATTGTAGCTGCGTTGAGACCCCTCATAGTTCATACTCACTGCTGCCTAAGTCAACCAAGAATGCTCTGTTCAAGTCTTTATGATAAACAAATGCAGCATGCACTCGTGAACAACTAGCATGGTCGATGCAAAAATCATTCATCTGTGGGTTCCGACCAAACAAATAACATTTCTTCTCATCAATCATAAGCTTCTGTATTAATTTGTCGCCTTTTAAAACGTCCAAGTGAAGCCCAGTAGGAGGTTTTCCAGCCCTAAAAGAAAATTAAAATTTATGACCGGCGAACTCAGCCTTCAGCGTACGTTTAAACGACAAGAAAGTAAGTATCCCTTACCAATTGGGCACCTCATAGTGATTAGCCATGGTTAATATTAGGGGCACAGCTGTAACTATACACAGTTAATTGGCATTAAGCTGTGTATTAATAAATCAACAGTTCAACACATCGAACGAAAGAACCACAACGCTCATGTTTAATCGTTGTCAAATTTGACAGATTAATGACATAGACAAATAGAGAATACTCGTCGCGTTCCAACGCTTACTTCGTTTGTATAAAATGGGAAAACCAACTATAGAATAATCAGTTTTTGCAATTTATTTCTGATTTTGTTTACTGCTGGCTTATATAATTTATTTTTGAAGTCATCATCTGCCTAGCCTTTTCCCAACTATGTTGGGGACTGGTGTATGCTTCCAGTCTAACCGGATGCAGCTGAATACCAGTCTTTTACATGGAGCGACTGCTTATCTAACCTCCACAACGCAGTTAGTACTGGGTTACGAAACCCATTGGTAAGACTGGTTGTCGGACTTTTTGGGCTACTGACTACTTGTAACGACTGTCAAAGATCTACATATGATAGCCGGGACCAACGGCATAGGTAACGTGCTTTGAGGCACGGAGGAAACTCGGTATGTGGTCACCCATCCACAAACCAACCTAGGCAAGCACAACTTAACCTAACGATTGACCCGAGTGGCTGTTATTATTATTTATTTTTGGAGTATGATCGGTTAATTATTTACTAAATCGGTCTACACGGATTAAAACCGCTGAGAAAGGAAATGTTTGGATCAAAGAGTAGGTATTTAATAATGTTTGGATTGTCTCTGAAAACCTGTCAACCTGCTGTCTTCTGCTGACTGTCTGGGTACCAAGGAGTATAGTAATAAATGCGGCGACATTGTCGCGGAATTTTAAAATAAAATAAAATAGCGAGGGTTCACTGAACGGAGTCATAGGTATAAATTGGTCTAAAAATCAATGATAACTGTCAAATTCAATTTAAGACTTTAAAATGTTACCTACTACATTTTATTAATCGTTCATATTTAGATGTGCTTAGAAACTTTTGAATGAAACAATGGTGTCGATTCTGTTGTGCACAAACTAAACTTAATTTATGCTATTGCTATCTTTTACTGAAAGGCAGTGCGAGAAAAGGACGGATAGAGCTATGAACTAATTTAGAGATGTCAAACTAGTTTATGCCTTGCGCTTCACCGTGTTTTTAGTCGACATGTTTTTACGTGCACCCTTGATTTGTATAGAAATATTAGTTCCAACTAAATTTGACAGCTCTGAATTACGTCCGTCTCTTTCTCGTTTTATTAGAGAAAAAAAGATAGCAATAGCCTAATCTAAGTTTAGTTGGTGCACAACAGAATCGACACCAATGCTATTCAATCATAATTTTTTTATTACACTTAGAAAGCTCCATTAGAATTTTTCTATTTTTTTTTTTGGACGCCGAATTAAGTACTGCTATCGCTGTGACACTATGCGCTTTGGCTCACTACAAATTAAAAGGTGTTTTAAAAGTTAAAAAAAAAAATGGATAAGACGAAGATGAACTTCAAATAATCTTTCACCTTTTTTTATAAGTCCTGTAACTGTAGAATCATGTACTTTCCCTTTTAGGGTTCCGTACCTCAAAAAGTAAAAAAGAACCCATATAAGATCACTTTCTTGTCCGTTTGCCCGTCTGTCACCGATTTTCTCAGGAAAGGGTGGACCTAGCAAGTTGAAATTTATACCAGATACCGAGGTATATAGTCCCTATTAGGTGTATGAAAATCAGGTCCGGTCCGGTCCGGTCAAGTCAGTCAACATCATAAAAAGATATGGGCAAATTTAGATTTTCGCAAAAACTTGTAGGTACCAAAATTTACCTTAATTTTCATTTTTTTTATTTTTCGTACTTTTCCCTTTACTTGTGCTGTAAGACCTTGCTTTTAACCAAAATTTACAATAGGGTAGATGACACCATAAAACAATAATTCCAAGACACCAATCTCTAAAAAAACAATTTATTTTGGGCCTGAAAACCCGATTTATTTTCAATTAATTGCCAAATTCGATTTTTAGTTGCTTTGAAATCAATAAATAGTTGAGTCATTGAGTTGAAAAACAGTGACGTCACAGTTGGCTATTGCCAAACAAAATCTATAAGAGAACCGCGCTTTGACAGCTCTTAAAAAGTATCTCAATGAGGGATTTTCTTTTTAGCTCTTCCCTAGTCGCTGGATAGATGGCGCTGAACTTAGTATGTTACTGCAAGGAACGTAACGTAAAAAAACTGATTTTAGAAAAGCGCGAGAAAACTAGGTTATATTCGGAAGCATAAGCAAATGAAAGTGACAGTCATCGAGTGTATGTGACGTAACGCAATGTTTTACCAAGCGTTTCGGCTTTGGCACCAAGTAACGGAGTCAGTTCAACGCCATCTAGAGAGTTCTTAAAACTATTTTTTTTAATCCCTCATATGGTGGATGCTCCAGGGTAGCCCGCGAAATTCAAATTTTCTTAATATCCTCTTCAAATCCTCTAAGTTCATAAAAGTCGAGGAACGATTTTTCCAAGGTCAAAGTCTTCGCTAGACCTTTATGAACTTAGAGGGTTGTATTGATGATTATAATTCTATAACTACATACGTCTTACAATCGCGAACAATGTTATAATCAACATACAACCTAGCACTAGCCTGCAAATTGCTAAAAACATAAGAAAATTTGAATTTCGCGGGCTTCCCTGACGCTTTCACCTTAAAGAAAACCTCTCATTGATTGGTGTGTCATCTACCCCATTCTAGATTAATCGGAAGTACCCTATAGGTTTTGGGTCGAAAACCTATATGGTAGTTCCCGTTGACCTTGAACCACGAAATTTGGCAAAAAGCAAGGTCCTACAGGGGGTTCCAAAGGGAAAAATCTGAAAACTGTAAATATGTCTACTAACAAAAAAAAAACGATTGTAGTATTACAAACTTGTTTTTTGCGGTTGGTGCAATAGCTGTTTCTAGGGATCGAACAGCAAAGTTAAGTTTGTCCTTTAATTTCTTTATGTTCTTTGTGTTTAGGACCCCATAAAATGGGTTCGGCATGGTAGCACTCGATCAATACGAGTTCCAGCTCATTCGTCCAGCTGACGCTCATTTTGACGCAAACGTAAACAAATACAAATGAGCACGACTTCACGGCGTGCTCACGGCACCCAAGTCTCGCGCGTTACTGAATTCACGCGCGAGTGTAGATGTGCTTGCGTTCACGGGAGGTTCGCGCTTCGCAAACCCTTTGAAGCGGGCACAAATAACGGCACTGCTGACAAGGCGCGAACAACCGCGCAACCCGTGAACGGGCGCGAAAGTCACCCACATTCACGGTTCGCGGCTTTTACGGGTGTTCGCGGCGCGAATGTGGAGCCCGCATTATAAATATTCGTTTTATGGGCGCGAATCGAGCAAATAAAACAACAAAGAGCTCAATGTCAAAGTCAATCTGACAGCAGAATAAAATTTTGCAATGTAAAAAGATCGCTAAAATTGATCCTCGGGTGCGTTTAAGTCAATTATCCAGTTTAAAATTTATACTGACTAAACGTCAAGCACCCCGTTCAAGCACACCGCAAGGTGAAAAATTAAACTGACTAAAATTTAATCTGCCTCGTTCACGGTCGTCCGCTGGTATAAGTTTTCGCCTGACTAGGATAAATTTTAGCGACCTTTTTACCACGCTAAATTTTAGTCTGCTGTCAGTTTGACATTGACATTGAGCTGTTTGTTGTTTTATTTGCTCGATTCACGCCCCAAACGAATATTTCTACCGAGTACTTTAATTCATCGTCTCCGTGAATTTTATTTGTGGATCATGGACTGTTGAATTGATAGTTGTTAATAAAATTGTTTGACAAGCTGAGCTGTCAATTGAATTTGATAGTTAACATTGATTTAGACCATAGTAGACCTATGACTCCGTTCAACGAACCCTCGCACAAACGTACCCCAGGCGAAAACTTATACCAGCGGACGACCGTGAACGGGGCAGATTAAATTTTAGTCAGTTTAATTTTTCACCTCGCGGTGTGCTTGAACGGGGTGTTTGAAATTTTAAACTGGATAATTGACTTAATCGCACCCCTTGCTGTCTGTCATTTCTGTCATAGTCATATCATATATTGAAAAAAAAGCGCGGGAAATTCGTAACCAAAGGGCGCCTTTTTTTAAACAAATTTTCAAATAATTTAAAGTCTATTTGCTTGCTTTTCTCATGATGGGGAAGAAAGGGAATCCTAAGAAAAGAAAAAAAGAAGATAATTTGTCTTCTGCTCCACCATTGGTGTCCTCTGAAGACGACGGTGGAGCCTCAAGCTCTTCAGAGGAATCTGTACCTGTTGAAGGAAAGGATAAGTATCGGGAATTTCGGATTCCTGACTACATAAGGTCATATCCTGAAAACGGAGGCAATTTTGAATATGTTGTGTTTTTAGAAAGCATTGATTTAGTCCCGATCGGTGATAGAGACATGATGTCCCTATCAACCAACATTAAAAAATATAATAAGGGCGTAAAACAATTGTTACGCATGAATAGATACAAAATTGGTGTAATTTTCGAACGTCCTGGATTAGCCAATGCGGCGTTAATAAATAGAAAATTCCTAGATAGCTATAAATTAAAAGCCAGTATTCCTGCAGCCGCTACGGAGAATACAGGTGTTATCATGCATGTTCCCATTGATCTCAGCAACAAACACATCTACTTACAATGCAATAACCAGCACAAAGAATATTATTTCTATTAGAAGATTTATGCGTCGCACTATTTCAGGAGGGGGGGGTGTCCTTTCAGCCTACGAAGACGGTGTCCATCACATTCTCGTGTGCAGCGATACCCGACAGTGTAGACCTGAACAGCTGGCGGTTCGAAGTTCGTCCGTACATTCCGCCGGTAAAACAATGCCTGAAGTGTCTAAGGTATGGCCATATAGCTAAATTCTGTAAGAACTCACAAAGATGTTCCATATGTACCAAGGATCATAATTATAAAGAATGCCAAATACCTTCAACTGAGGCAACATGTTGCCACTGTCAAGGTAAACATGTAGCAATTTCGTCACAGTGCCCAGTCAAACAACAAAAAGTGCAAGAAAACAAAAACAAAATTAATAAAAAATCATATGCAGATTTATTTAATGAAAAGTCATTTCCATCTCTTTCAAAGTCTAGTCCTGCTAAACAATTACAGTCACTAATTGAAACAGAACCAATTTTAAATATTTTAATACAGACAATAGTAACATTAATTTCTCAAAATAAAAATAACGAAAAGAGTATTTGCACTCAAAGCATAAAAGATGTTCTATTATCAAAAATTCAGAATAATATAAATAAACCTTAATTTTATGGATCAGCTAAATATAGTTCAGTGGAATGCTCAGAGCATCAATAGTAACAAACATTCTTTTTCGTATTTTTTACATGAGTTCAACATACATGTAGCTTTACTGTGTGAGACTTGGCTCAAGCCTCACATGAGATTCAGTATTAAAGGATATAATATAGTAAGATTAGACTCAGTTATTACACACAATGGTGTAGCTATTTTAATACATAACAGTTTACAATTTAGTAAAATAGATACTTTATATGATGATTCCATACAAAATATAGCAATTCGTTTAAAATATGGCAATAATAAAGAAATTTCACTAGTCAGTTTTTATAGTCCCGGAAACGCTCCATTTACTAAGTATAAGTTTGATAATTTAATTCGTAGTATTCCTGGTCCTCTCTTGGTGGGTGGAGATTTCAATGCACATCATTCGGCCTGGGGATGTAACAGTGTAAACATTCGCGGCCGAGAGGTGCTTGAAATCATTAATGACCATAATTTGGTTTTATTAAATGATGGAGAAATGACTACCGTAGGCTCTGATACGTGGCAAAGAAATGCACTTGATTTAACTGTAGTATCAACTTCAATATCATTGTCTTGTAACTGGTCTGTTCATGATGATCCGTTAGGTAGTTACCATTTGCCTGTAATTACAAGGGTACTTATTAATAACAATTATAATATCTCACATGATACAGAAACTTCAAAATTACCAAAACATTTTAATTTCAACTTGGTTGATTGGGTAATATATAAGAAGAGTGTTGATAGTTTGATAGTTGATTTTAAAATTAATCAAGATAACCCACTACAGTCATATAATGACTTGATAAAGTTATTAAATTTAGCTATTATTAAATCATTACCATCAGCATTAAGACCTGCTACATCTTTTGATACAACATTAGTAAACAATGATCGTAAAAAACGCATCCCATTACCATGGTGGAATTTGAATTGCACTAAAGCAGTAGAAGACTCTAGGAATGCCTATATAGAATTTAAATACAATCCTACATTAGGAAAATATATTGAGTTTAAAAAATTACAAGCTCTTAAAAAGTTAGTTTTAAAAAAAGAAAGATATTTAAGCTGGATTTCTCTATGTGAGTCATTTAATAGAACTATTCCATTATCTAGAATTTGGCAAATTTCAAAAAGATTTAATAAAACATTTACACCTTCAAGTAATAATATTTCTCCTTGGGTATTCGATTTTCTTAAAAAATATACTCCAGATACAGTTGAGGGGCCATTTAAATCAATTCCTCATGAAGTAAAAGTTTCAGCACAATATGAATATTTAATTTATCCATTTTCTCTTCAGGAATTAAAATCCGCAATATCATCTAGACGTGATTCAGCTTTTGGCCTTGATGGAATACCATATAAAATGTTGAAGAATGTATCAATTAAAGCACTTTCTCATATACTAACTGTTTTTAATTTACTTTGGCAGGAAATGATCATCCCTAATGAATGGAAAATAGACTGTCTCATCCCAGTACTTAAACCTAACAAAGTAAGACACAAAGCAGAATCATATAGACCAGTAGCATTAACATCATGCATGGGAAAAACCTTTGAACAATTAATTAAACAAAGACTAGAATTTTATATAGAAAGCCTATTACCATCCAATCAATTTGGCTTTCGACGTGGTTGCTCCACTCGAGATAGCATTTCTCATTTGCAATTAGATATATATAATTCTAATAAAATGGACAATCATTTTGTTGGTGTCTTCTTTGATGTAGTGGGTGCATTCAACAACATCAATCTGCACATTTTGTGTGGTGAACTTCGTGCCCTTGGTATTCCTGAAAAAATTATAATATGGATCTTTAACTTTCTACATGGTAGAGAGGTATATGTCAAAGTGAATAAACGTTTAATCGGGCCACGTTTTTCATACAAAGGGGTATGTCAAGGTGGCATCCTCAGTCCATTGATTTATCTTCTTTATTTACATAGATTAAACATTGTACTTGGTATTGAAGTGGCAAATTTGCAGTTTGCAGATGATTTGGTTATCTATGCTTCAGGTTCAGATATAAGTTCTGTTGAAAGTATTTTAAACACAGCTTTAATTCGGCTAAAGATCTATTTTCATTATCTAAACTTGGACATTAGTCCAGAAAAATCTAAAGTTATAGTGTTTGGAGAGTGTGAAACAGACCTTCATATTTATTACAATAATAGTGTTCTTGCAATAGTGAATGAAGTGAAGTTTCTGGGTATAATTTTTTCAAGCAACCTCTCATGGACTAAGTATGTTGATTATCTGTTGGGTAGAGCAAATAAAGCTTTTAATTTTGTAACGTCACTGTCAATTGCAGCTGATCCTAAAATTTTGCTTATGTTATATAAATCCTTAGTTCATAGTCATTTTGAATATGGATTTTTATGCTTTGGGTCTGATCAGGATTGGTTCACAAATTGGAGATTCTTCAAAACCACAATCTTAGATGTGTAACTGGTGCAATGAAGACAACTCCAATTAATTCACTTCAAATTGAGTGTAACACTCCTCCTATGAAAATAAGATTTCAGTTTTTAAAATCCAAATACATTCTCAAACTTTTATCTTTCGAAAATCATCCTTTGTTAAAGAAAATATTATTTTATCATAGAGTATACAGTCCCTCTAATTCCGTAAATGTCCCCTACATATTTCATGACTTTTCTAATATAATCAGTATTGATGATCAATATCAAATTGAGAAATGTAAAGGCAGATGGCCATGTTACTCTGGTAATTATATTAGCAAATTCTGGCCCATGGACATTTACATTAACCGTGACCTACGGAGTAAAGAAGATGTATATCAGTTAATTGCAGAGTTCCCTGGGTACAGGCATATATTTACTGATGGATCCAAAAATAATAGAAATGTTTCGTTAGCCATATATCTACCTCATCTTACTGTTGGACATGGAGTTCGGTTACCTGGAGCCATGACTATATTTACAGCAGAATCTCTAGCCATTTTATCAGCTCTGCAGTATATACATGAAAAAAATCTTGGGCACTCAACTTGGCTTATAGCGACCGACTGCATGAGTGTTCTCACGGCCTTACAAAACCCGAAACTGGACGCCAATACTGGAAATATTTTATATGAGATTCGTACTTTATACGCTGATCTTAGTTCTAGACTTCTAGAGAATATATGATAAGTTTGTTATGGACACCCTCCCACATAGGAGTAGCAGGAAACGAAAACGCAGATTATCTTGCAAGAGTTACTAGTGACGTTGACAATGACATCCCAGCTGACTGAGTGCAGCTGAGACGAGAAATGTTGCCATACCTAGTTCCGACCTGCTTATTAAATTAAAAGAACAAAAGACCTGTAATTGGCATGAGAACTGGCAAGAAACATTAAGAACTAAAGGAAAATGGTATGCGAAAATAAATCCAGTCATTGGTTCTGCGCCCTGGTTCACTAAATCTATTATTCCAAAGAGCAGAAAATTTTCTACTCTAAATCGTCTTAGACTTGGTCATGGAAGATTCAACGCACATTTAGCCAGAATGAAAATTATAACATCGCCTGTTTGTGTCAATTGTGACTTAGGAAGTGATCAGACCCTAGATCATATAATTTTTGAATGCCCTGCTTATGACTTACAAAGAATTCTTCTAACTGATAAATTATTGGAAGTATATAAAACGCCAGCAAGCATCCCGCGCGACACTTAAGGTTTGCTGGAAAATCACAGTACATATTTAGCACTGTATAAATTTATTGACACCTCTGGATGGGCAATTTGACCGTTCGGGGCGACTTAGTAGAAGGATATGACCTGGATATGACCTTACTTCACAACATGATTAAGACGAATACATGGATATGACATCATATTATAATGTTATTGACTATAATAATGAATACTGAAGACATGGCTCTGGCCTAACATAAATTTAAAACAAGGTGTAAACTATTATGGACGAGGCTGCGGCCTTATTGACTTTTGTACAAGAAGGATAAAACTGAAGACGAGGTTTCGGCCTTACTTACTTTTGAACAAGAAGGATTAAACTGAAGACGAGGCTTTGGCCTTACTTATAAACAAGAAGATAATAAGCACTGAAGACGAGGCGGTATGGTCCAAGACCTTAGCCTGCCCATGAAGGGCGAAGGAAAAAAAAAAAAAAAAAACATATTCATATTTGTGTTTGCGTCTGAATCTGACAGTGACAGTATTCAATTCAAGAAGGCGATGCGCTGTAGATTGTAAACAGAGAAATTATTTAGCAATTACTGAAACTCACTACTTTCATGTGATTATTGTTTTTTAACAAAAATGGTTTCTAGCGAGGAAGAGCCAGAAGTGAAGACCGGCGACCCATTAACATGGGACGTCGATATGGAGGTTCAATTGTTTTACGCCATGGCTAACCACAAGCCGGTTGGTATAAACAAACATTTTAACATGGCTTGCATTTGGGAGAAGCTTTCCAACTCTATAGCCAAAGAGATTTCCACCCAAGATATATGGAAACACATAGGAAGTTTGTACGATTTAAATATGTTAGAAGAGACGGAGCAAATACCATTTCCGAATCAAGAAATGCCGTTTAGTTTGCCTGAGAGCGAGTTTGGTTCGCTCATGAAACAGAAATGTAAGGAGGCTATATTAGCGGATGATAGTGAAGGTAATAATTATATGATGTTCTGAATTTGGAAAATGCCTCCTATTCTTGCTATTTTCAGTAGCATGGCCTGCTTGGGTCATCATTTTTACGCTTATAATGCATTAAAATGTTAACGTCTAGATGGGAGGAGTCCGTCACCTAAGCCTTCGACACCTAGAAGCAGTTCTAGGGGCACTGCATCTAAAGATAGTACACCCAAAGGTAGAAATTGTCTATTAAGTACCAATTGTATTATTTTTATTGTTGTGGTTTGTGGTGTTTGTAGCTAGTGATGTGGTATAGAAGGATACATTTTGTTAACTTAATTTTATATAAACTACCATGAAAATGGTTTCAATAAATAATCATTTCACTATTTTCTACAAAAAATTACTTTGAAATGAAGATAAGATTATGATTGACTTCTGACTATCACCATTCTAAGATGTATTGAGTCATCAAGTTTGTAAATCTCTGTGTTTATTCTCAAATGAAGTTGGTTAACAACATTAGAGGTCAATCTTATTCTTGCTTTGAATTGTCTTTTCTGCCACTGTAAGCCAAAAAGCGGGAACTCAACAAAACTCACAAGAAAAGTATGATAGATATATTTGGCTTAGAAGTTTTTAAAATGTTCTAATGAAGAAAAGATAACTTTTGATCTGACCTGATGCAAGATGTTTCCAAGTTGCATCAGTACAACTACCAAAAAGAAGCATTTTTATTTTATTTTTTATTGAGGTAATACTTTTTAGCTTACAAGGGCAGCATTATTGTCATCATTCACATTATTTATGGAATGTAAATATAAATATATTGATACATATTTAACATGCTAGTTACTTGACCAGGCAGCCGCAAAGACAGTGTGAGCGCACTGGCCACTAAGACTCGCAAGGAGAGTGGCAGTTCCCATGCCTCCACCGACACACCCAGCATCAAATCTGAAAAGGATTATGGTAAGGAAATATTGCCTATGGTATTTGTATTGTATTGTATAGCGGGCTGGTGTCCGCAACTCCACTTCAAAGCGCGTATTTTGCGTACGGGTGGTAAATTTATTCGATCCACCCTAACTCCCCGAGAAAGGCCAGCAGCGCCTTGGTGTTGCTGACAAACTCGCGGAGAGTACCTGGGTTACCAAAGTACTTTGCCCTGTATGTTGCAACCACTGGGCAGTGCAGAAGCACGTGGGCTGCTGTCTCGTCATCCTCCATGCAGGCACGGCACAGGGGGCTGTCCGTGACTCCTGTGAAAAAGAGGTGTTTATTAAAAGAGCCGTGTCCAGTAATGGTGGCTGTAACTGTGCGCAGCTGCGGTTTGGTCAACCGAAGCGCGCGTTTGGTGAGGCGGCCGTCGATAGTAGGAAGTGCTTCCTTGGCCTGCCTGCAATCGCCGTGGTCTAGCCATAGCTTGTGGTGTTGTTCACTAGTTCGGTTCCTTACCAGTGTGCGTAGGTATCCGAAAGGGAGTGGTACGATAGGTTCGGGTCCCACCGCTGCCATGTTCGATCCCCTTGCCGCCAGGGAAATGCCCATGCATTCTGCCTGAAATACCGTGTTGTGGGCCCCCAGAGGTTTGGCTATGTGAATGTTGAGATCCTCCGAGAAGACTCCAGCACCTGTGCCAGTACCTGTTTTAGATCCATCCGTGAAGATCCGTAGTTCCGCGGGGTTTAATCCCTCGCAGCGGTGATCCTTGTGGAGCTGGATTTTGTACTTCTTATCGAATACGAATTGTTTTGGTATCCGATCGTTTATTGCTTTCGCCAGGGGGAACTCGTTGTGGAATCCCTCCAGTACCGCGGTGTGCTGTGTTTCTTTCTTACCCCAGAGTTGAAGTGTATTAAGGCGTACAGCCGTCATTGTCGCTTCCGCGGTGGGAGCCCCAGCATGGCTTCGATAGCTGCGGTCGGGGTAGTCCTCATGCAGCCTGTGATCGCCATGCAGGCAAGCCTTTGCATGCGTTGCAGTTTGATGGAGGCTGTAATTAGTTTGGTGCGGGGCCACCAGACCACTGCCCCGTAAGTGATCATAGGTCGGATTACCGCGCAGTATAACCAAAGTATAATTTTAGGGGATAGGCCCCACTTCTTACCTATCATCCTCCTGCATTGCCAAAAGGTGATGCAGGCCCTGTTTATTTTATTATCTAAGTGACTACTCCAATTTAACTTACTGTCCAGGATGACTCCCAGATATTTGACCTCGTCGGCTAACTGGAGTTCTGTACCCAAAAGTTTGGGTAGGCGATAAGGGCCTAGTGTTCGTTTTTGGGTAAACATGATAGATAGTTCAGTTTTCGTGGGGTTCACCGAGATCGAACTCTCCGCACCACCGCTCAGCGATGCGTAGTGCTTGTTGAGTGAGGTTGCAGATTGTCCCCGTCACTTTACCTGAAATAAGGATAGCGAGGTCGTCAGCATACCCTATTGTGTAGAAATGGTTCGCGTTGAGTTTTGTGATGAGATCATTTATCACCAGATTCCAGAGGAGCAAGAAGCGGAGCGTTTTTGCTATACCTATTATTGGAATCAAATATAACAGCTCACAACTTAGGACCCATTAATGTTAATATTTATCCGTGGTGCTAGGCAACTGGGCCTATCCCAGTTGTAAACGTCCCTTTGTGCCTATTGGCCTTGTTTCGTTCTGTCTCCTGCTGAAATGGAGGGAAGTGGAAATTACGGTTTTTTCCTACTCCTCCACTATAATTTTCTGATTAATTTCGTTGCGGGATCCAAGACAGTTAAATTCATTCTCTGGGACTTCGTCGAGCTTCATTGTCTCGGCGCTTTTCTGGTGGTCGCCACTGTTGATTCTGGCTTTCAGGAGTTAAAGTGGTTTGGGAACAGTGTGGCGGGCTTGTCCCATTAAAGAAGTACATTTATTTAAACAGGAAATTCAACATTTAAGATATTAATGTGGCCAGATATACACATTATAATGTGCCCAAACACTTAAATACAAACCATTCGATATAATAGGCATGACGACAGTATCAAAAAATTGCAAATCTATTTAGTCCGTCAGTTAGAGTATTGGAAATTAGTGAACACGTATTTTTTGTTTTTGTAAATCAATGAATATTGACAAAGATAAAACGCATCAAAACTCGGGAGTGGGGGCTCGTGACGTCAGAACTAGCTAAAAATTATACCTAGGCGTGACGTATTGAGTATTTTAAAAGCGTCATATCTTCGTCAATTTTGATTTACGTAACAAAAGAAAAAACACGCGTCAAATATTTTCTGATAATCTAACTGACGGACTAATTAGTTTTTTTTTGTCGTCTCGCTTATTATTTTCCTTTTTTTTCGTTTAATCTCCTTTGTCTATGTTTATTGTATATTGGGTGGGTTGATAACAACTCCAAATCCAAAACATAATTATTTTGCTTACATCTTTAGACTATAAATAAATAAAGAAATATCGCTGGACACACAGCGCCATCTAGTGCCACACTAAGCAACGAGGCTTGTGTCGTGTCGAAATACATAAAATATAAACATCCATGACTCGGTAACAAATCCCCATGCTCGTCACACAAACCTTTTTTTCTACCAGGGTTCGAACCCGGGACCCTAAGGACATAAGGCAGCCTCACTACTGCTGCGCCATTCGGGTCATCAAACTATCAGCTGCTCATTTTTCTTTAACCTTTTAACTGGCATAGATAGATATACGTGACAGGCAAGCGAGTACCCTGTACGCCAAACTACAAAAATATGATTTGACAAAATGGTAGATGAAATTGTGGCTTGGCGTAGAGGGCACGCGCGTACCTATATACTCTGGCGGTCAAAAGGTTAATATCCTCTTTAACACAATTCATCCATGTTTGCTTTCGAATGTCTCTGCCCTTCCATCACCATAAACTAACCATGTTATAAACATTTTAGTGTAATTTATTTTCTAGACCGCAGAAGGGACTCTCGTGACTCGAACGCGTCTGGTCCTCGAGACAGCTCCAGCAGTAGAAAGTCTACATCGCAGAGGGAGAAAGTGTCGAAATCTAAAGTTAGCTCAGTGGCAGGTAAAGAATGGCATAAAAATACTTTTTTAGGATTCCGTACCCAAAGCGAACGGGACCCTATTACTAAGAGTCCACAGTCCGTCTGTCTGTCTGTCTGTCTATCACCAGGCTGCACCGTGATAGCTAGACAGTTGATATTTTCACAGATGATGACTTTCTTTGCCACTTTATCAAAAAATTAAGATTAATTAAAAATTAAAGGGGGCTACTACGATGGTACGGAACCCTTCATGCGCGAGTCCGACTCGCAGTTAGTCGGTTTTTTAAGTTAATGCTGGTTTCATTTTCAGAACAGGCTATAGGAAACTGAAAACGCAATATTAATTGTTTTTGGTATTTGTATTGTATTGTATAGCGGGCGGGAATTGTTTTAATAAGTAAATCAAGTCCTTGATTGGATATTATTATGTGAATAAAACATCCCATTATGATGCAAAATATCATGCCTTTCAACCATTGAAAATGACAAAATAAGTATAATGAGTTTCCATTTAAACAAAATAATCTTCTCCCCAGCATGGGACTCCCCTCTGATAGACGAAGATGGTGGTTCACGCCGCGGTCGCCGAAGAGCAAATACATCTACGCCCCCAGCCACCACACCGGCGAAGCGTAGGCGCACCTGACAAACGCACAAGCACACATACCGTCACTTCTTCTGACAATCACAGCCTCCAGTCTGGTGGGGCACCCACTCAGGCCGAGGCACAAGAACCCAAGCTGCCAACATGTTTTTCTCATAAATGGTGGTTCTACTTGTGTATGTGGGCAGACTTATTCCGAATTTAATGCATTTTTGAACTTTACTAAGAACTCTGTGGTGATTCTAGGATGTTGTATGATTTGGGATTACTGTATTTGTGTAATCTGTATTAGTTTTAAGGAAATACAAATGATTTTTAATAAAGATTTAAAGTTATTTATTAGTCTTGTTGGGGTCTATGTAAATGCAAGAATCGCAAGTGGGGACTATAGTCACTGTAACTAGTCCATCCAGAAAATAGATTGGACCTCCTTAAACACCGATATCCACACGCTTGTGAGTGTGCTAGTGTGTTTGAAAGAAGGAAGCACGACGAACGTCGAGCTTTAGTCGGCTATAACTTTTGGTAACATAATATTACTAAATAAAGGGGAAAAAGTAAACGCAAAATTCGAAGATGGTGGATGATAAAAATTCATAGAAACCGTACAAGGGTACTTTTTTTTAAGTATTTACTTATCAATTTTCTACAATGTAATTGAATTCATAATAAAAAAAAGAAATACCTACCCAAAATTTACAGTTTTCTTTACATTGGTAAAGAAAACTGTAGGCTACAGGAACCCCTCAATAGAAAGTCAATCTTTTGTAATCAGCCGTTGGATGCCAGCAGGGTGACCCTCTTGGGCCAGTCATTTTTAGTTTAGCAATGAGGGATTTTCTTTTTAGCACTTCCCTAGTCGCTGGATAGATGACGCTGAACTCGGTACGTTAATGCAAGGAACGGAACGTAAAAGTGCGAGAAAACTAGGTTATATTCGGAAGCTTAAGGCTGATGCTCCAAAGTAGCCCGCGAAATTCAATTTTTCTTAGGTTTTTTGTAATTTGCAGGCCAGTGCTAGATTGTATGTTGATCAAAATATTGTTCGCGATTGTAAGACGTATGTAGTTACAGAATTATAATCATCAAAATCATCAATACAACCCTGCAAGTTCATAAAGGTCGAGGAACGATTTTTTCAAGGTCAAAGTCATTGCTAGACCTTTATGAACATACAACCTAGCACTGTCCTGCAAATTGCAAAAAACGTAAGAAAATTTGAATTTCGCGGGCTAGTCGGAGCATTCACCTTAAGCAAACGAAAGTGTCAGTCAACGAGCGTATGTGACGTGACACAATATATTTTTTTCCAAGCGTTTTGGCTTTGTCACCAACTAACGTAGTCAGTTCAACGCCATCTAGAGAGTTCTTGGAAAGTATTTTTTTTTTGTCCCTCAAAAAGAAAACTTCTCATTAATCCAATTACTCGACAGCTAAATTCTAAATTCAACGTTTGGTATCTGGATGATGAAACCCTGGGAGGTGATGTGGACACAGTCCCAAAAGATTTAACTTTCCTAGAAGAAAAAATTAGTCTAGACCTTATCCTTTATAAGTGCGAAATTTACCTTCCTGAATCCACTGACAGACAGACTACCATTTTTAAAGTTAACTCATTTGGCACCAAATTTCAATATTACCGAAAAAAAATCTCTTCACCTTCTAGGGTCACCAATATTTGACGAATCTTTTCCATCGTTAATTGAAGAAAAAAATCAAAATTTTAAAGATGTTCGGAAAGACTTATGAAAATTAACGCGCACTTTCCAACGCAACGTCTTCCGGTTCGCGGTCGCCACTCCAGAACTTTTCAGCCATCCGTTCTGCGAGCAATGTGCCCTGCCCCCTGCCACTTAAGTTTGGCAATTCTTCGGGCTACGTCGGTACTCTTGCGAATATCTTCATTTCTGATTCGATCGCGCAAGGAAACTCCGAGCATAGCCCTCTCCATTGCCCTTTGGGTGACTTTAAGGTTTTGTGATGAGGCCCATTGTGTGCGACCAGGTTTCGGTCCCGTATATACTGGCAACACACACTGGTCATAGACTTTCGTCTTGAGACACTGCGGTAAGTTGGAAGAAAAGATATTTCGCAACTTCGAGTCGGATTCGACGATTGACCTCTTTCTCGAAGTTAGACCTACCTAACTGGACCGTTTGTCCCAGGTACATAAAATCGTCTACAACTTCGAATGTAGAGTCTCCGATCTAGATAGGAGTGGCTGTGACATGTGCATTCAACATGATCTTGGTTTTGTCCATGTTCATTTTAAGACCCACTCTTCCGGAAGCTCTACTGAGGTCATCGAGCATTGTACTTAGGTACTCCATTGTCTCAGCCATGGCCACTATATCGTAGGCAAACCGAAGGTGAGTGATGTACTCGCCATTGACGTTGATGCCTAACCCTCTCCAGTCCAGAACCTTGAAGACATCTTCCAGTGCAGCGGAGTGAACAGTTTCGGAGATATGACGTCTCCCTGTCTCACACCTCGCTGCAGAAGGATAGGTTCCGAGGCTTGATCCTGAAGTCCGACTGACATGGTGGCGTTTTTGTACAAACACTTCAACACCTCGATGTACCGATAGTCGATTTGGCACCGTTGGAGAGACTGCAGTACAGCCAGGTCTCGATCGAATCCTTTCTCGTAGTCAACACACGCCAAACAGAGGGGCAGGTAACTCTTCGGTCTTCTGTATAACCTGCCGCAGCGTATGTATGTGGTTTTCGAGAACTGTGTCGGGAACATACCTATAGTACGGCACTTGCGTTTCCACAAGTTGCTGATGGAAAATCCTGGCTAAAAGGTTGTGTCTATGCAATTACTCTCCGTTAGCCAGACGAGAACACCCGGAGATAATGTGACGAATTGATTTGCCCGACATAATTATGTCAACCGTGCCGTCCTTCACAAAAAATCTCCGGTACCTACTCATCTCGTCATCTTAATTTCATCCATAATTGCACAGACAAAACCTTCGGTTTCTCCGAATAGGTCCCCGGAACGTAGACAGGCTACAGACGCTGATAGGTCTACATCGGGCCCATGTAAGGCCCGGAAATAGCGTCCGTTTAGCTCCTTACTCTGCACTACAGGTTTGCGCCTGTTCTCTTTAGCCAAAGAGAGCGGGGTGAGGTCCTTGTCCATTGCATCCACATCTCGATGCATTCCCAGGTCGGTTTCTAGGAAATATTTACTGAGACTGCATATCTCGCGATTGAGGAGAGTCTTAGCGTTTAAAAAGCCTCGACACCCACACTTCCGCGGGATATACAGTCTCATAACCGAAGAACGTGGGTGATGCATTCGATATGCCGTCAACATTTTACGGACCTTTAGTGTTATAGCCCTAATATTCTTATTATTAAAATAGAGTAACGTTAGTAAAATTATTAATAGGTACAAATTAAAAGAAACTCTGGAGATCAAAAATAAAGACAAATAGACTTCTTCTCCAGAGGCGACACGAATATTCGCGCGATAATGTAGCCCCCAAAATACAATTTCTTACCATTCAGAAAATCCGGATTCAACTTTCGAATCCCGATTTGGAAGTCGCGTAAAATGGACGGATATCCGGATTTTTCGGATTACGGATAGTCCGGATTGCATTCCCTACACGCATGCACATAAGTGTGGTGGTGTCGTAAATCCTTCTGATGTCGGTCTGCTTCATCAGTACTGCATAGAATATGCAGCCGGGTCGTCTTCCGCATGCGTTGATATTGCGCACGTACTCCGGCTCATAGCCCAGCAGGCTGAGCTCCTCAGTGATGTCGGCTGGGTCCGTATCCGCCGGCAGCCCCCTAATGGCTACGCTCCGCCTGCAATGAGTAAGCAAACCCGCTGGTGCCGTCCGAACTCTCCATATCCGTGAGATAACTCTGGAACACCCTGAATTCGTCCTCGCTCTCCGGGAGGAACCTAAATTCCCCCTGGAAAGGTTGGGCGTTAGGCGGGTGGCCCAGCTTTATACTTAGGGCCCTAAAGTGGGCGGCCAGCGTGGCCTTTTCTCCTTGCCGCCTTTGGCGGCCGTGGTGGCGCTTGCGCCCTGTGCAGGGGCTGCGGTGGATTGTGGCTCTGTGTGTGCGGTGTCCTGTCCGGTGGGTGGACGATGAATCGCTTCAGCGAAGGTCGGCGAGCCGGCTCCCGCTCCGCCGCGCGAGTCGCACTGTGGGAGCGGGGAGTCGGGGCACAGACGCTTGGCCTCTTCTGCAGCCTCGCCGTCGGAGCTCCTTGGTCGGCGCTGGGCTCTGGCTTTGGGTAAAGACTCAAAGTCGAGGGCCATTGCGTCCTCGGTGCACATGTCACTGCCGGAGTCATCAATAAGTTCACAGTTGCTGACCTCGGGATCTGTATCCGGGATTCCAAAAGGAGGACCGTGGTGAGCGGGTGCGGTGTACGATGCCGCCGAGAGGTCGCTTCCTGCCCTCGACGAGCACGGAGAAAGTGCGGTTGGGGAGTCCCGGGCGGAGGTTCTCGGCGGCGGCGGTGACATGGCGAAATCTTGTGCCGATGTTGAGGTTGCGGCGGATGAGCCTGCCAGCAAGCGGTGAGGCGCGGGCGACACGTAGCGCACAGCTCGGCCCGTAGCGGCGGCAGAGTATGCGTTCGTGGATGATCGCGCACCGGGCCGCGCGGCGGTGTTAGCGGGCGGTGCGGGGCGAGCGGTGGCGCCGGTTTGTTGCGCGGGGTACACGGGCGCCGCGCGGGGCGCAAGCGAAGCCGGTATGAGCGCGCTTGTTGCGTTAGGGCGCACGGCAGAGGCGGCGGTGCGTGCGGGTGCGCGGTTACAGCTCCCTGCGGGCCCCGGGGCCAGTGGCACGGGACGGAACGCGGGGGGTCTGACGGGCACGGCTGGTTTCTTGGGTCCTGGCTCGCTGTCTGCACCTGCGACAGCGGGGTGAGCGATGGTGGTGACGGGGTGCGGTAGGCAGCTCCCATGGCCTCTGTGCCTGCAGGTCGAGCACCGGGTGGCGAGCCCCCAATTGTCGAGAGCGGCGTCGTCCGGTCCCCCAGGTCGGCAATCGGTGGTGATGGTGGCCATTCTCCCTTCTTCATCATAGTGGTGTCCTTGGATGTGACACTCCGCAGCCCTACGATGGACGTTAGATGGTGGAGTCCATCGAGGAGCGGAAATTTCCGTCGCGATAGTGACCATTGGCGACGGTTTTTTCCTTTGTTAAAAATATCGCGGGCTCGGGCGGTAGATCGCGAACGCGGATTTGGCGTCTACCCACAAAGACGTTGATTTTTTTGTGGGGACGACCAATCAGGTATTTCGCGGATCGCGGAACTAGGTCGCTGTGCGTAGGTGTACACATACGTGTGTCAAAAGCTAATCCAATGAGACGAAATTTTACTTACGTTATTTTTATACAATTTTCGCTACAAAAACACAAAACACGGGCGCGCGCGGCCGCCTGCGCCACTAGATTGCTGTCGACTGGGGAAGGACAAGGGCTCCTCAAAGACGGTGACTTAAGGTGGATGCTCCAGGGTAGCCCGCGAAATTCAAATTTTCTTACGTTTTTTGCAATTTGCAGGCCAGTACTAGGGTTAATGTTGATTACAATATTAGTTATTGTTAGTTACAGAATTATAATCATAAAATCATCAATACAACCCTCCAAGTTCATAAAGGTGTAAAAATGACTTTATCTGCTTTTTTTTGTTTCCTACACCTTTTTGAACTTGAAGGGTTGTATTGATGATTTTGATGATAATAATTCTATAACTACATACGTCTTACAGCCGCGAATAATATTTTAATCAACATACAACCTAGCACTGGCCTAAAAATTGCAAAAAACGTAAGAAAATTTGAATTTCGCGGGCTACCCTGGAGCATCAGCCTTAAATGCAGTTTGCACCAAACGGCAACGACACATATCTGAATTATTTGCATGGTTCACTCTGTACTGCTGGTTCATTGTTAACCACTCGACCCTGTTCCTCAGCTTAGCAGGTATTGAATTGGCTAAGATAATTAACTGAATGTGCAATATCTGGTCTCGTGCACACAGATAAGTACATCAGCGAACCAATTAAATTCTGATATGGAATCTTTGGAGCAGGTTTGTGTTCAGATCCAGGTTTCTCTAGCTTTTGACCAGGAACTGATGGTGTTGGTGCAACTTTGCAGTCAGTCATCCCAAAAACTTTCAACATTTTGTTGACATACTTCTTTTGATCAACTTCGATTCCAATATCGTTCTGTGTTGTGTGCATTCCCAGAATATCCTCTGCCTTCCCAAGATCCTTCATTTCAAATTTTGTCATGAGGTCTCTTTTGACTTTGCTCAGCTCTTCATGATCATTCCGAAATATCAGCATGTCATCCACATACACTGTTAAAATGATGATCTTCTCACCCCGGGATCTAGTGTATATGCCCGGTTCATTTTTACATCGTTTAAATTTTAACTGTAACAACTCATTGTTCAGCTTATTGTACGAGTACCATGCTCTAGAGTGCTTGTTTTAACCCGTAAAGTGAACGTTTCAGTAGACACACATAGTCTTCTTTTCCCTTTTCTTCAAAACCTTCTGGTTACTTCATGTAGACATTTTCCTTTAAAACTCCATTCAGGAACACAGTTTTTACGTCCATTTGGTCTATATTTAAGCCTTTTTGTGCTGCTATTCCCAGAAGGACTCTTTGTTCGAGCGCCGCCGACCACTTGGCAATCTTCGGCTGCTGTCGGATGACGGCGGGCGGCGGCGAAAGGTGCGGCGTGCAACGTGCGGGACGCGGGCCACCGGCCCACTTCGCTACCAATCTCTGAAGACGACGCGCGCGCACATTCCTTAGTTTACCAACAGTATTATTGTAGATACCTATTTTGGATTATACTGTTTAAAATTACAGTACATTACAGTGGGAATGGGGTGGGCAACTGGTGGAACTAATGGCGCTAGCATCGCATGAACCAAACACCGTCATTGGTTGAAAATCTGTCTATGTCATTTTATATTTCAAAATAGTTTGACCTCATTTCTCAGATTGGGTCTAAGCTATGGACGCGCCATCTACAACCAGCTTTGACCAGCCTTCCCCATTGTTCCAGCAGCCAGCTTCATGCTTACTGTAACACATGTCGCTAGCTAGCCGATAAGCCGCCTGTCAAGCTCACCACGCCTACGTCACTTCCCCACCATGAGAGCCTAGCCCTGCAAAATTGCGAGTCGGGGAAGGTGAAGTAGCCACCAGCCACCTAGTCATATAAAAGCCCGGAGCCATGATTTTGTGGGATCACTTAATAGTAATAATTGCAAGGGAAAACTCTGCCCGAATAAAAATTTAAATAAATATTGCAGTTTATTTTTTACCACTGTCGTTACATTACTAATTTTGATAGTAATCGGCAACGATTATTGAGACCATTGTCTTCGAACGCATTTCTTAATGCTTCCCAAGCACCTTTAGCCGTTGTAGATTTACGTACATGCACCAAACCATGAGGTTTCACCATCAAGCAAATCTTAGCTTTAGCTCTTTGGTCCTTTTTTGTACCCTGCGTGTCGGCTATTACTGGCGTGACACTTGTATACTCCCACAAGTCGTCGTGTAGGTACCAGATGCATCTCCATAAGAAATTTCCATGTTGTATAGTTACTACCTGCCTTTTAATTTCTCCATAGAAAAGATACCATTACCTGACCCATCCCACCCAAATGTGCCAATTGTAGGTTCTGCTCTCTTTGCGTACTCCCTTTACCAACCGACATTTCCTTGTAAGTCCTGGGCATGTCCTGGGCCCATAACCTGTTAGTGGGCAACTCACGTCCCTCTAAGGTGCAGAGCGCGTAAGAGCGTGGTTACATTACATGAGAAGTAGTGTAAAAAGGCGGGCTGTCAATTTCAATAGAATGACAATGACACGGACAGCTGACAGCTCCAATCAGTGTAATAAGATGCGTTCCAATATTATTGTTTAATAAACTGGTTTTGTTTTCTTAATTCGTAACACTTTTTAAGGAAATCTCTCACCAACTGTGTGTGACCAGAGGGCTGGCTCTTTCTTTGGCCAAAGAATTAGCATTGCCATTCAACGTGGCAATGCTGCCAGTCTTCTGGGTACGTTTCCGAATGACAGCGATAAGGTGGAGTACTTTGACGCATAATGACGTCGTTGTATTTATGTAGGTACTTACTTTTAGTTATAATTTTTGTAATTTTATATAGTTCTAGTCTTAGAATTTTATATAATATAAATAAAATTATAATAAAATACATAATTGCAATCCTGTGTATACGTTGGTGATCAGTTTTATTAATTCAATGAGCTGTATAATTTTATTTGTGCATTGAGTAGCTATAAAAAATCTTTCTAAATATTGATTACAACGCACAAACGTGTAGACGGATCCCAAGCGTTTGCCGCAAATTTCTTTGATTTGTGCGTCACAAACCGACACTCGATCGGATCGGTCACAAACGCTTGCAAGTTTATACAAGCCAAGGCAAACTCTGTATCCACACGTTTGTATTTGTGATAATTCGTCAAGCTTTGGCAAGCACGTGGAGCCGTCGTAGAGGTACCTGGTGAATAGAGACGCAGAAGGGGTGATTCAATTTTTTGATAGGGATTTCAACGATAAGGAATGTTATGAATGATTCGAGACAAAAGTTTGGATTAGATTTTAACGTTAAATTATTGTAGTATATTGCCAATAAGTCTCAAAATGACACCACAAAAAGTACAAAGCTACAAAGTAAATAAAATAGAGTACTTGTGTGTGACGTACTTATCTTATACTATGTTTCTTATCGCTAGGGTAATCATTTCTATAGATTACAAAACTTTTTCTAGACATGGCTCAAAATGCCTTAGGCCAATCCCAAGAAAAAAAGTTACGATTGACAACCACAATGAGTGACAAGTTTACATAAAATTTTACATGTCAAAATTGCCAAAGTTCGCAATTTTTTATGCCAGTTCGAAATTATTATAATTCACTGTATCGCGAGTGTTTTCTGCTTTAAAACATGGCGCTACCAACTGCCCAACCCGCCGAAGTTCTTCGAGCATGGCAGAAAGACGATCTCTACGAGAAACAGCTGGCTGAATCTTTATCTAAGTTGATGTCAGCAAGAAACGCTTCCAAGGCAATACCATTATCTGCTGTGATCTACAGATCCCTCACAACGCTCAAAGACCTTCAAACTCTCGGAGAAGAATACTCCGGTATTGTGCAAGTCGACGAAACCTATAATAAATTGCCATCGTACTATAGCCGATTATTCGGCATCATACTATCAATATTTGGCGAGAACATAACTAGGCACTTGCTCCAACACGTAGAAAAGCGTGTTGAACAAAATCCATCACTAACCGTAGAAGCACAGAACGTATTTTTAATTTTTCTGAAGACGTTGGGTAGCATAGTCCCTCAGATTCAAAATATTCACAGAGGAGTAGCGTATATGAATGGAGGCCCATTGCAGATAGGTAAAACAGTGACTGGAATAGATTATGTGCATGTTAGGCCGGCTGCTGCAGCTTACTATGCGCATTTAAGACTCCTTGGTGTAGTAACTCTGCTACATGCCTTTGTTTCTTGTGGCCAGAGTTTGTACAGAGCAAAAACTCACATGGACCAAATGAGAGAGTTCCCAAATGAGGTGGACAGTAGCAAATCTTGTGTGGCCTGCTTAGACGAAATCCTTCAGCCTTGTGTCTTACCCTGCGGTCACATCTTTTGTATGAATTGCTCTTACGGGGCACTGGAAAGCTGTGCATTATGCCGCTCACCATTCACAAAAAATTGTGTTGTTCCATTGATGAACTATTTTCCAGAGGGATCATAGACAATTTGTTTGTTTTTGTTGAGAATCTTTTTAAGTTTAAAAGTTAATATTTTGGTAAGGGAAATTAAATACTAATGCTAGGAAATGTTTAACCAAAGAAGTTAAGTAATTTTGTCCTATGTATTAGGTACTGACATATGTTATCTAAATACTGCCTTGTATTTGTATATTATCATATAAGTAAGTATTATATCTATCCATATTTACTTCTGTGATAAAAATAATTTGTGTTATATAATATTCTATTAAGATACCAGAGATAATAAAATTCATTATGATGATGGTGGGCATTCGGCTATCAGCATAGGAATGAAAATAAATATATTTTTCCAGTTATATAAAATCTTTTATTAGATACAATAGTAATAAATTAACATGATAACAATTTCAGGAAAGGAAAAAGCTAATCTATACAAAAGATGGCAAATTAACTCTTAACTAGCATTAAAGCTAATCTATACAAAAGATGGCAAATTAACTCTTAACTAGCATTGTATATGTCAGCGCCAGGAAACTACTACTTACTGGCATAAAAAAAGTAGGTATCCCTACTCCTAAACCAAGTCATGGTTTACCTTTCATTATTCCTAATTTCATCCAAATCTGTTCAGCCTATCTAAATGCGGAAACGACTGTCAGAGTTCTGAGTCATTTCCGCATTTATAATGTGGTAATACAAGGAAGTTTTGTACAAAGACATAAATGCATTAAATATAGAAGAAATTGTATTCAAATGAGCATACAAATTTATAAAAAAGATTTCAGATTTATCAAGTTAAACTAAGGCATTTGCTATATATAAGGACACAAGTTTAATGGGGTAGATGACACACCAATCAATTGAGATACTTTTTAAGAGCTGTCAAAACGCAGTTCTCTCATAGATTTTGTATGGCTATAGCCAACTGTGACGTCACTGTTTTTTCAACTCAATGACTCAACTATTTATTGATTTCAAAGCAACTAAAAATCGAATTTGGCAATTAATTGAAAATAAATCGGGTTTTCAGGCCAAAATAAAGTGTTTTTTTTTAGAGATTGGATTCATGGAATTATTGTTTTATGGTGTCATCTACCCTATTTTAAAATGGTCACAAGTGTTTATTATGTGGCTATATACAAAATGCATTTGTTATATCAATCCCGGTGATAAAAGAATTATAAAAGTTTAGGTATCTACTTATACTTTTTTTTTAGTACTTAAATACAACAGTAAGTGTATGAATACGAAAACATTGTTATGCAATTCTGTTATAATATTGTGATGTTGGACAATTATTAATGGATGAAGATCCCGTGACTGCCAGACCTATATCATTTTATAAAAGCTAAAACTTTTTACTGCCAAAGCCACCACAACTGAGTTTCCGTAATAGCATTCCTATTTGTTGAAATGTTTCAGCTTTTATATAAAACTAGCGTCCCACCCTGGCTTCGCACGGGTGCAATGTAGATATATATATTCAAATCTTCCTCTTGAATCACTCTATCTATTGCTGAAAACTGCATTAGAATCCGTTGTGGATGGCATGGGTCTGGAGGTCACAGGATCTCCCTCTACCATCACAATTCATACTGAAAAATAGGCTTACTTGCCAAGCACAAAGATTGAAACATCAAGAAGTAAATTTAATCATTTAGACAGCACAGAATATTTAATATAGATATTACAAAATATATAGACCTAGAACAACAAATACTTAAAACTATTTGTTCAAATATTTTTAACACTTTGTAAGTTACCAAGCTTGGTCAATGCTTGTCTTCTCTATACGAGAAGATGCCTTTACTCTGAGGAACTTAGTAGGCCCATTTTGACTAAAAACTTTTTGAGACTAAAACATCAAAAAGCATGACCACATTTATAAGCCTTGGTTAATTTAACAAAGGCCATGAAGATAACAATACCAATCTATTCAAATAATGATCTTAGCATGCTTCTCGCTTATTTCAATACTAGCAATTGCTAACTGACTTTCAAATCTGTGCGTGTGCCTTCATTATTCAAAACACCAAGTGGTCACAATCATGTGCCCAAAATAGATCTCCAATTACGTACCTACCATAGATTTTGCGTCATAATGTTGTAATAAAAGACGATGCTCATTCCCTAATAGCAACATAGCAATGGCAATAGTTTTGGGTCTTCTTGCAAGACCGAAAGTTTTTCATTGATAAAAAAAATACTAAAGATCACGATAGTAATTGTCACAACAATTGACTTATGTTCCTTTGGTGGGTCAATGACCGCTATTGCCATGCCGAAATGCAACAATGATACCACCTCATTTCTGTTGTTTTACACCTTCCTGACTGTCCGTTCCATCACCGAAATGCATACTTTAATTAAAATACTCTAGCAACCTATACTTAAAAATCCATAAAAGCGTTATAAGCAGAGCATTTGTACATTATAAGATCTAATATAAACATCACAAGTAAGTCACAAACCCAATACTGTTATAAACAATTATTATAAACATTTAATGAGATTTTTGTCAACAATATTATGACAAATAAATAATTATCAAACATAGGTCCCTGCCCCACCACCGGAGATTGTCAAAAAGGCAAGTAGAGTTAGCAAAGCAACTAAAATAAAGTTGTTTTGCTTAACAGAGTTCTCGGTAGCAGTTTGAACTGTAAGTGGTCAATTATCAACACTTTCCCTGTCCCATAAACCACATATGGTTCAGAACTATTAATGTGTCATGGGCAGTGAATGAGTTAATATAATATAATCTTTTGTGCATTTCTTGAAAGAGAAAGCTTCTGTTTTAGCGGTGGGACAGGTGTTATTTGTAGCTGTTGTTTGTTAAAACTATTCTACACGTATTAACTCAACGTCAAACACTAAGGTTGCGTTTGGTGGGATGACTCCTGGATGACCTCTAGATCCGTATGCAAAGTCCGGAGAGCAGATTAATCTTGCACGCTCACCGACTGACATCTAGAACAAGTGTTAATGTAGGTAAGAAAATATTACTTATGAATCAACATTGTCAATCCCTAAGATATGTTTACTTAGGTTGAATTTCCCCCTGGTCTGTTTTATAAGTTTCAGGACTGCTAATTTTACTGGGTCAGAGGATCATCATCAGTTGAATATTGCAGAATTCTTTCACAATGTTCGATTGTTCTAGGCTAGATCCTTTATTTAGTGTTTTGTAAGCTAACAAGCTTTGACACCAGGTTAGGCACTAACCACACAAGAAAGAAGCTAACTGGCTTAGTCAAAGCTTGTACTTTAGCTATATGAGTAAAATGGCATACTTCAGTAGGCCGGTATATTATTACTTTTATATGAGAATGGTACACTAAAAATCGTAGCGCTGGCCTGCCTGCCTAGCTAACAGTCACAGAGACTAGAAATAACACAACCAATAAGAGATAGGTGCATAATATCAAGGGCAGGCAGGGTAAAATGAATTTATTAATAAGTAAGTACTTACCCTACAAATGCCTTGGTCCCATCCTTGAATAACATCACCTCTTCCCAGTGTAAACTTAAATGGTTGTCCTCTATCTCTCGAGGAATCAAACTTCTTGCCATCTTCTAGCGTTCCAGTGTAGTGAACAACTACAGTTTGACCAGGTTTCGGGAATGTTGTACCTATAAGTAAATTTTAATATTACAAATAAATCATTTGAGGTTATATGATGGGTGGACACAAGTTATTGGTATATACGTACCATTACCAGGTGTAATAGTTTCTACGTCTACTCCCATGATAGTTTACAATAACTGTGATGCTGAAAATATAGAAAAGTTTGTAACTATTCTGATAAATTAAATTATTTGTAAAAAAAATAACAACACAATCGAAAACGTCAAGGTTATCGTTTTTTTCATTAGCTTGTTTTGGTTCATGTATCAAGATATACAGCCTGGAAGAGACAGGATGAAATTCTCGAAATGCCACTGAGAGGTTGAAAGAGTGTAGGATCACGTTCTCATATCGGGTAAAAAGTGTCCGACGTAATTTCGACACTGTGTTAACGAGAATACCCAACTTAAATTTTATTTTGTTTATGGTTTTCCGCGCCAACCAATGAAAACGCTTAATTTTATAAACAAGCAAATTGGCTGGAGTCTGGACAATTTGACACAGAAAACAGTTGAAATTGAATTTTGCGGTGAATATATAAGTTTTTTAACAAATTTATTCACATTAACAGTGATATTTTCATATATTTAGGCGTGGTTTTTTGCTCATCGTGTAAACTTTCTTTTGTGATTCCTAACAATCATTATTTTTCTATAACTGTCCTGAAACCCGTATGGTATGGACATGGAAGTCGACGGGTTCGAAACTATCAGTAATCCATCTGAAGGTGGAAAGTTCTGCAACTTGAAAGCTTTTGTGACTGCTGCCCGTGAATTTGAGGCAACACACAGTGAATCTGCTGTGAATTTGATGACAAGATATCTTGGGGTAAGTTCATGTCTTTGTTGACGTTCAAAATTGCCCCACACTTTCATAAAAAAACCACATGAATAGTGGCTGATGTTGCAGTACAATCTTAAACCAATAAATTCTCGACAGAAATCTGCCGTAACTTGCTAATAACTTCAAACAAACCAAAAGCTCTGGGTGATAACCTAATTCTTTTTATTTCAGCTAATAGCCTCATCATGCGACCTCTCGATATTCTCGCCGGGTCGTTCAGAAGTGTGCGCATTCTTCAGCTCGCTATGGCGCGTGATGTGTGACGGACGTGGCCCACACTGGGCCGGCGTGGCGGTGCTTGCGAGGGCCGCTATTGAGCCTAGTGCTAGACATGCCCTGACTCATACTTACAAGTTAGTGAAGTTTTTTATTCAAAAATTTGACGGGCGGGCTAACCAGATGCCTGTGCAATGAATACACCCTAAGGCTGCGGTTCCACTGAGGCGGAGCGAGGCTGCAGAGCGGAGAAATGGAGAAATATTAACCAATAGGATTGCATACTAGAGCGGAGCTGAGATTTTATGTGATCCTATTGGTTAATATTTCTGTTCTCCGCTCCGCAGCCTCACTCCACCTCAGGCACCTTGGCTGCCACTGAGAAATTCGTGATAAAAAAACCCATCATCAATTTGCCAGACCTGCAAATCAAACCTTGTGCTTAGCAGTTGCATTTGTGACCACTAGACCATGAGACAGACTCATAATATATATATATAAATTATATTTTTTACTATATTTTCAGGTTCATGCCGATCCTGGCAAGATTATTGTCTGACTCAATATCAAATGACAAGAAGATAAAACTTCTGTCTGTGATGCAAGTAAGTAATAATATAAAGTTGCTCTTTTTATTCCTAGGGAATTAAAAATAGTAAGCCATCTTCAGTCTTTTTATGAAACTAGCTTCTATGCGCTGCTTCACCCATAGGAAACCTGTATCCAACTGGAATAACCCTTTCAAACCATGAGAGAATTTTTTAAAAAGGTCCTGTGGTTCCAGATATAATCCTCTGCATATGAAGAATATGGAGGTTGTATGCAGCCAGAGCGAAATCAAACGACATAACTTGTAGCACAGTGTTTAATCGCAGACTGACGGATCTTGACAACCATGAACAATATTGCATTTTGAACCACAGATTATAAATTTACCCACAGACTATAAACTAATTATTATAACATACATCACAGCATACTTACAAACTTGAAAAAAAAAGAAGAAAAAGAGAAATCTCTTTACAATCATAGTATAGACTTCTCAGACATGTGAAATTCTTTTCTGTTGCAGGAAATATCGTATGGCATCAAAATCAGCTGGCAAGAGTCCTACTTATCCAACCTAATGAAGCAACTTACAGAATGGATAACCCAACCAATGGCAGAGGGTCAACACCGCACCATTGGCCACAAATCCCTGACAGTATTGGTCAATATCTGCTATGGAAACCTGCCAGCAATATATGCCTTGATGAGGACTGTTGATACTAAGGATTTTGTTGTGCATCTCATTACTTTGAAGGTATAAGCATATAACATTGGACTTTTTATTGAACTGATAACTGACAATGCTGTTTAGACAACAAGTTTGTAGTACTCTTTATTGTAAACAGTTCAGATGTGACCGCCTGATCTAACATCCTAATCAGAGCGATCGGCCACACGAATATACGATAGTCGCGACCATGTCACAATTTTTTTCGGAAACTGTAACTCGCTTTCTGTCAGCACGACTACGTGTTTGAGATCATCGAACAAAATGAACAGCTTGTTCTCGCGACGATCGCTGAAAATACCATTGTCAAGTTAGTGGAGGCTACTGGACGAACACTTGCCAACACTTGATGAACACTTGCCAACACTTGTTGATGCTCTAAAATTGCATGCCGAAACAATGACAATTTATATTTGTGTTCCTTTGCAGGATGGCGGCTACGGCGGTGTTGAAGTATGCAGGCTGCTTCTGTGTCTATCTGGGGCGACGAGAGGCGCGGCCGCGACTAGACAGCCAGACGTGCATAGCTATCTGTGTTGTACTATGCGCACTTTCAGTAAGGCAGTCAGGTACACTTGCGTTACAATTCTTTTTTCTAAAGCCATCGATTTTCGTTTTAGAAAATCAATTTTTCAGGGTGTTACTAGCCTTTGTTAGGGAAATGGTGATTCTCCAATTCTTACGCAAAATACAATACGATAAAACACGAAAGCCTACAGAAAATGACTGCTTGAAAGCCTTTCGTTTTTCAGTAGTCATTTTACATTTTTATTTTAAAAGAAGCCCCATGTAGTTAATTCCGGAAAAAATTTCAAGGTCTGCCAAAATATAGTCAAGGACTTTGGTCCTTGACTATATTTTGGCAGACTTGACTATTTTTTGTGTAGGATTTTGACCCTACACATCTTCAGTCAAATCTGAACAGACTGTAATAATAAAATCCGGAAGCAACCAAGAATACCAATAAGACTAGAGGAAGACCAATGAAACGATGGATAGACTGTGTGAAGGATGATATGACTAGAATGGAAGAGACTGCTGAGATGACGTGTCTGGAAAAAAAAAAATCTGTTTCAGCGAACAAGACACGACCCAGTTACTACACGCGTACACGTTCGTCAACGACCTGTGTTCTGACAATAACTTGCGGAGCTACGTGCTCACCTACCCGCACTTCGTTACTGCGCTCGGCGAGGCAATGAAGGTAACAACGAGAATAAATTAGTGTGACATCTATGCAAACAAATAAAAAAAAAAATAGTCAAGTGTCTGTCTAACTTAGGCTACTTTATATTTTAGAAAAAAAGTCGGGAGTAATGGGGTGGCTAAGGCAAACTAAATCTCAGATGGCGCCACCATAGTTGGTCTCAATCTGACCAATGAGGTTAAGCTATTTTGAAATATAAAATGACATTACCACATTTTCAACCAATGACGATGTTTGGGTACCAACTATACTAGCGCCATTAGTTCCACAGTTAGCTTACCCATTAAACAAAATATTTTTCAGGCACTCATTTACCTAATACTGATCATAACGCAATGGGGGCTATCGTTTTAGAGCTCACCAGATGGCGCACTGTCGAGTAAGGTCCTGTCAGCATCAATAACTTCATAAAAAAGTTTATTTTATTATGTATAACAACATAGTGGAAGCTTTAGATATATATTTACAATATTCTTCCTAAAATTAGCAAGCATGAAACACTTAAAAATCATTCTTAACAATATTATTATTCTAAGTTGCTACTTAACATCTGCAAGTCATAATTAATCAGGAATGGCTCAATCTAGAACACAATCGTGAGTATTAGTATAAATACGTGATAAAAAACCACGCAACGCGTGAACACTCTATGACATCTGACATTTTGGAGGACCTTAGTCTACACAAGCGCCTCTAGCGGCAAATTCACACGCGATAGCCCCCATTGACTGGACAGGGCCACTGAAATCTGTGAAGTTCTTTCCTCAAGAGAAATTCTTAGACACTAAGTTTTTTTTAAGTCCAGCACTTTAAGACAGACATGCTCAGCAACGAGGTCTTGGATTCGATTCCCAGCTTGGGCAAAGTGTTATTGGGTTTTTCCATCAGGAATTTCTCAGTAGCAGCTACGGAGTCTGGATTTGTGCCCAGTTGATGGCAATAGGCTCGCCCCCTATTACATGGGACTTAAACATAACTGGCGAAATGTGGGTTTACTATTAGGTACACCTCTGCCGAACCCTTCGGGGATTACAGGCGTGATGTTATGTTAGGTAAAAAGAACTATGACTTCTCTCTTGTGAATTTGTTTTGTTGTTTTTATCTCAGACTAGCGTATGCCTGTGGCTTCGCCCGCCTCGAGTTTGGTTATTGTCCCACGGGGTCACGCTACCGGAATAAAAAAAGTATTCTGTGTTAATCCAAGTTATAAACTATCTGTGCGTATACAAATCCGTTCAGTAGTTTTTGCATGAAAGAGTAACAAACAATCATCCATCCATCCATCCATCCATCCATCCATCCATCCATCCATCCATCCATCCTCACAAGAAACAAGCAACCTTATAAAGTTTTCTATTTCTAGGATGTGACACAGCTATGTCAGGCAGCGCCGAATGAAATGGGTGAACCGGAGAACGCGCCTGATTGTCTTCGTAACGTGCTGAAGTTCCTAACTGTTTTGGTTAGCTTGGGTATGTATTTGTTTATCAATTTTGTTCTTTTTTTGAGGAGCTCGTGGCTAAGAAACAAAACCGCTCGGGTCGATCTTTATGTTAAGCTGTGCTTGCCTATATTGGCTTGTGGATACCCATCCACCGAGTTTCCTCCGTGCCTCGGAAAGCACGTTAAGCCCCAATGGCTTCATTTGTAGATCTTTGACAGTCTTACAGGTAGTCACTGGCCGAAAAAGTCTGACAATCGGTCTTACCAAGGGGTCTTATCGTATTACCCAGTACTAACTGGGTTGTGCAGGTCAGATAGGCAGTCGCTCCATGTAAAATACTGGTATTAAGCTGTATCTGGTTAGACTGGAAGCCGACGATGAATTTTGATCTTTTTTGTATAGTACTTTTGGTATTTCCCGCTGCTGGTCAAAGGCTTCCCTCATATCCCTCCAATTTCGTTCTTCTTTGCGTGTCGATGTACTCAAATAATGCCTGACCAGTATAAAGGGCGTAATAAGACTCTTAACGAAGCCGAAAGGTACTTGTTCTTCCCGTCACTGCGATCATTTAATAGTTCTAGACCATACCTGGGGACCTTCTAGTTACGGAGATAATGGTGTCGATTCTGTTGTGCACAAACTAAACTTAATTTAGGTTATTACTATCTTTTACTAAAAGTTAGTGCGAAAAAAGGACGGCTATAGCTATGAACTAAGTTAGAGATGTCAAACTAGTTTTGCCTTGCGCTTCACCGTGTTTTTAGTCGACATGTTTTACGTGCACCCTTCATTTGTATAGGAATATTAGTTCCAACTAAATTTGACAGCTCTAAATAACGCCCGTCTCTTACTCGTTTTATTAGAGAGAAAAAGATAGCAATAGCCTAAATTAAGTTAGTTTGTGCACAACAGAATCGACACCATTAGGGGTCCAAGTCCCAACTTTTTCATAAGTTTTTTATTTTTATTTATATTTTTTTATTGTAATATTTTTACTTTAAACACCTTCACGACCCCCGTACTATTAAATCCTTCAATTAGCACATTATTTTGAGTGCGTTACATTGATTTCTACCGTAAAACGTGATTTTTCACCCCAAATTTTTTCGTAAAGTTAGGTACTTAGTTTGATGTACAGAATGCTTGGTTGACGGCTTCGTGAAGAGTTCGCTTAACCCCGGAATAGCCAAGTGGCTATTCCGGGGCACAGCTCTTTAGTTGGAATTAAACTCATTTTGTCCTTAAAAAGTTGTTTAGAGTTTATCACTGTTAATTGGTATATTTTCAGATCTATACACGCTTCGTTGTCACCACAGCGCTTTAGTATGCCTATGTATGAAAGCAAGTCGCATATGTTTGCCGGAGTCTCTAGAACTATTCGCTGCTATCGTGTCACAATATAGAGGTAACAATATTTATTTTAACTAAGTACAATTATTATTATTATTTATTTCTACTTTCGTAAAACATCTTGCAGTTGCAATCGCTGACCGCTGGAACAGGTCCTCTAGCGTAGTGATGGGTTGGTTAAGATCAAGGAATTATCATCTCAATAATCCGTGCCAGTAGCATGTGCATTCGCGGCACAAGACATAAATTTAAACCATTAGCCAAGTTATTTGGGTTCGGCGATGGAGCAGCCGTAGAGCTAGCTAGACAATACTAATGTGGATGCGGCCGACGAACCAAGAAGGCGTCGAGTGCAATATATTGCGATGGTTAGATGAGCTTGTTTTATAAGATAATTAATCAATAATTTGACAGTACTGTATTTACCAAATTATTTATAATACATTTATGATTTATTGCAACTCGCTTCTTGCTGAAAACTAAGTACAAAAACAATAGGTACCGATTACCAAAAAAACGTGAAAAATAACCTTACTTGCGGAAGTAGGAAGAAAAGAAGAATGACTTAAATCAGCCCAGTAATCACTTAAAAATTGGTGTACAAATGAAAAAAAAATACCAGCTCAAACATAACCTCCTCCTTTTTAAAAATCGGTTAAAAATAAAAAACTCGAGACAGATCGCCCACCACCCCGGCCACCTTGTCGCGGGCCTGTGGACGGAGAGCTATGGGCTAGCTCGCCGTCCGTCCATCTCATGACGACAGGCCGTGTCGACGGGCGCAGGAGTGTTCCACGCGCGCCTCTAAGAGATGTCAGCAATAGGAAGGGGTCCGCAAGGGCCGATGCCTGCCGGGGTTGCGGTACTGATCGAAAGAGATACCATGGCCCCGGAACACAAAGGGCGATGAAGGAACATGGATGGGTTTTAGTCAGTAAAAAAGTCTGACACTTCCTTCCGCTCCGCCCAGAGCTGGAGGAGTCATTTGATGATTTCCTATCCGAAAAAAAAGACAGATCCCTGCGTCACTAACTTCGATTTCGATTCGACAATTAGTATGGTATGACTATCTTTTTTAGCATTACGAAAGCGAGCGAGATAGACATACGACTTTCCGAATTAAAGCGTTTGTTAATAGCTATACTGGACTAGACTACATGATAATTGGTAACTGTATTATGTGTCAGCAATGCCTCGTTCAGTTTGGTTAAATTTGTTTTGCTATGTTCTGTTCAGTTAGGTTCGTTTGTTCGTTTTTTTTTTTGCTATGTCGCTTTCTGTATTTTACCCAAAGATACCATTTAGTAGGCCATGCCCTTACCATAGTCAACTGACTTTTGGGCTCGACATAACAAAAATAAAAAAAAAATGCTGTGTTTTCTAGATGAGGGTCGTTTACCGCAGGAATTGATATCAGTGATAAGCGATGGATTGCCGGGACTCCTCGTTCCACCTTCATTGGAGCCGGGGAAGGCGGGGCTGCAGTGGGTAAGTTATCATATTTTGACTAGAGATGAAACGGCTAGTAATTTGGCCGGATACCGGATATTTGGCTAGCTTCGAGGCTGGATGGCCGGATAATTTTCCAATTGTTAATTTTGAGTACCAAATTATTATCAGTAATAATATTTTTGGCAAGTAATAGGCATGACGACAGTATCAATAAATTGCAAATCTATTTAGTCCGTCAGTTAGAGTATTGGAAATTAATGGACACGTATTTTTTGTTTTTTTAAATCAATGAATATTGACAAAATAAAACGCATCAAAACTCGGGGGGGTGTGTGTGCTCGTGTGTGTGGGGGCTCATGACGTCAGAACTAGCTAAAAATTATACCTAGGCGTGACGTATTGAGAATTTAAAAGCATCATATCTTCGTCAATTTTGGTTTACGTAACAAAAGAAAAAACACGGGTCAAATATTTTTTGATAATGTAACTGACGGACTAATTAGATTTTTTTGTCGTCTCACCTATTATGGTCAGTAATAAAATTATGCATTTTTAATTATACATGCATGGTGTTTATAAGCTACTGTGCTGTGGCATGATTTATCTTGTGTTAATGAGAAATTATTGATTCCTTTTATTTTCGTTATGCGTAATGCGGCCGGATAGTACATTACAGCTGATTATTTCAAGTTTCAAAAATACATGCATGTATAGTACTGTTCAAACTTTATGGCCGCTCGGAAGTTAGCTGCGAGTTAGTCTGCGCATTATACAGTCAAAACTGCACTCCGCTGATACCTAAAACTGAACAGCTTTGCGTTAGATATTCCAAGCCGCTATAGAGCTATAAAGTTTGAACCGCAAGTTTGAGCTGCAAGTGTATAGACACTTGCAGCTAACTTCGAGCCGCCATAAAGTTTGAACAGAACTATATCATGCCTTTTTCGTTATTCACACAGAAAGCTACCTGTTGTGGCCCACACTTACTCCCTTGTTAACCTTGTGACCGCCATAGTTACATATAAGTGACAAGCAAGCGCGTCCCCTGTATGCCAAACGACACAAATATGTGACAAAATGGTAGGTGACATTGTAGCTTGGCGTGGAGGTCACGCGAGTGCGTTTATGCTCTGGCGGTCAAAAGGTAAATCATCTTGCGAGTATTATTATACACCTTCACTTTTAGAAAGGGCATCACAAATAAGTCCAATTAAATAATAGCAATGTATGTAAGAGCGGGGGGGGCTCGGGGATCTCGAATGATAACGATCAGACATCTTGTAAACACTTTTTATTACTCACAACAAATAATAATTCACAAAACTTAGTTTGTTCCCACGAGATACACACAGTTCGAAATACAAATGAATACTGCCCGTTCCGAGACTAGAGCGAGCCTATTTATACGTTTAAACAACTGTCAACTGCCACACAGCAACGACTTCCGTTGACATTTGTTTTACAATAAAATATATTGAATTTAGTAAAAATAATATAATTGCGCACAAGATTTGATTTGTAATTAATAACACTTTCAAATATTTTAAATCCTGAATTTATTGAGGTTACAATCATTTTATTAAAATGAACTAACAGTAAAACTGTTCCAGTTTCCTTTTTTTTTTGAGTTTTAAAATAAATCAAACCTTAAAATTAACAATACCTAATTTAATATGATTGAGACTGATAATATAATGCAAAATCACTTATTTATTTAATGCACTGATTCATATTTCCGTTACGTCATCAGCCGATAATGACGTTTGTCTTAGTCTGTGGTACTGTTTTTATTTTCCAGCGCTATCACGGCCATAATGACGAGCGGACCTTGCTAGGGCCAGCGAATCTCTCTGAAAAACACGGAAATGTTAAAAAATGCAAAACCTTTTAGACCAGACTCAGAGGCAGCATTGCTTAGTCTGGTGAAACTGTCAAATTCAGAGGTCGCAGATCGTGGCTTGATCACAAAGATTCAGAGGCCCGTCTTTGACTTGGCTTGACTGAAATTGATTTAACCAACCAACTGAAACCATGGCCATGACCAAGACCTTTTAATACAACCATTTTTCCAGCTCAAAATCAAACTCAGAGATCGCAGATCGTGGCTTGATCATAAAGATTCAGAGACCCGTCTTTGACTTGGCTTGACTTGGCTTTTATTTTTCTTCTAATGAACCAATTCAAAATGAAACGTTTAATTTTATTTTATCCATAAGCATACATTTTTTAATTATAAACAATTTACTAAGCAGTTTCTCACCTTTTCGTTATTATTATTTATTCTTGCTATCACGGTCTATTCATTCAGTTAAATTTGGATTAGGGACCAATCTCATGTGTTCATGTGTGATTACAGTATTTTTGCTTCGCAGAGACCGAAGGTCTTTTACTTCGTACCTATCGTTGTCAAGGACTTTTATTATTCGATAGGGTCCTAGATATTTTGGTCCTAGTTTGTTACCCGACCACTGAGTGTCTTTACAAAGAACAAAGTCTCCTTCTAGAAAGGGTTTAATTTTGGCGCACTTAGAATCGAAACGTATTTTACTTTTTTGTGCTGTTTCGGCCATTCTGTGCTTAGCGTCTAAACGAATTTCATCTTTGTTAATGTCTTCGTTAACTAGGGATATCTGTTCGATTGCAGGGGAGAGCATCTTTTACCTAACAGTAGTTCTAAAGGGGAATATCCTGTAGCTTTAGATATCGTACAATTTAATGCTAATTGTAATTCCCCTATTTTATTAACCCAAACTCTCGATTGCGTTAGAGATATGGCTGTAAGGTGATCTTTAAGAGTGCGCATTTGTCTTTCAGCTTGACCGTTAGCTCTAGGCGAACCGCGGGCAATAGCATGATGTTCGATAAAGAAAGATTTAAAAAAATCTTGAATTTCTGTGCCCATAATAGCCGATTCCCTGTCAGAAATAATTCTACATGGGGTGCCAAAAATATTGATCATTTCGCGGAAGCTTTTTAATATCATATTAGTACTTTTATCTTTCAGTGGATACAGAAGTATAAATTTTGTAAATGCATCAATAGCTACTAGAACGTATGCTTTTTTGTTTGTGCCGGTAAGATTACCCATAAGGTCTACATGTATCGTATGGAACGGTATGTTTATTTTATCAATAGGGTGCATTTCCATTTGTTTTTTGCCTGAAGGCTCTTTGCCAATTTTGCATTGTAAACAGTTATCACAAAAATGACGTACCCGTTTTGTCATGTGTTTAAACCAAAACTGTTCCCGAATTTTATCCAAAGTACGTTCCCACCCCACATGCAAAAGATTTTCGTGGTATCTATTTATTAGTGAACAAACAAGTGATTCAGGGACTACTGTACGAGTTAATGATTCTCCTTTTTGATTTTGTATGGTTATCATCAAGAGGTTCGATCGAATACAAAATTTTCTGTCATAGTCATCTTTATTCTTTATGGCATCGCGAATATTTTTGAGTTCGTTGTCCCTTTCTTGCTCAACTATAATCCACGCTGGATCTTTTGTTAAAATATTGATTTGTGGATTTCTGCTTAAAAAGTCTACGTGGGCCATTTGTTCCCCCTTTCGGTAAATAATATCAAAGTCAAAATTTTGTAAGTATGCCCATAGTCTATGAACCCGAGGTGTAAGTTCCTTTTTATGTTTTGAAGCCTTAAGGGCATTGCAGTCAGTTACAACTGTAAATTTGCGGCCATATAGAAAATGTCTAAAGTGTTTTATTGCTCTGACAACAGCTAAAGTCTCCAATTCGTATGAATGATATCTTGTTTCAGCATCACTAGTGCGCATACTGAAGTATTCAACGACTTTGCGACGATTATTGTCATTCTGTATGAGAATAGCCCCGAGACCTTTGGAGCTAGCATCTGTATGAACTTCTATTGGTAGAGTTGGATCAAAAATGCAAAGTATAGGTTCAGAGGTCAAAAGTTTGATGACATGTTGTCTTCTTGTTTCGTGATCGGGAGACCATACAAATGGTAAATCTTTTTTTGTTAGCTGATACATTGGGGCCATTAGTTGGGAAAATTGAGGGATAAAACGACGAAAATAGCTTGCCAGGCCATTGAATTGCCTAAGTTGCTTAAGTGTTTTGGGTGGTTCTGATAATTTAAGTGCTGTTAATTTAGTGGGATTAGGCTTCACTTCACCATTCTTTATAATGTTACCGAGATATTCTATGGACGTCTTGAGGAATTTACATTTCGAGGGATTTACCGTAAATCCTGCGTCTGACAGTCTTTTTAATACAAAGGCCAGCCTTTCTAAACCTTCTTGCTCAGTAGACGAGGGAATTAATACATCGTCAATATATACTAGTGCAATATGGTCGCGATAGTCGCCTAAGGCTGCATTAATGGCACGCTGGTAAACTGAAGGTGCGTTACTTAGACCGAATGGCATTGATAAGTACTCATACTGGCCGTCTGGCGTAACGAAAGCCGTTTTTTCGATTGATTCTTCTGAAATTTGAATTTGATGGAAGCCTGATTCCATATCAAGGCTTGAAAAGAATCGAGCTTTACCAAGTTTATCAATGTGATCTTGTATCAGTGGCAGAGGATAGTGGTCACGAACTGTATTTGAATTTAATTCGCGGAAATCAACACAAAGCCGGTCATCACCATTTTTCTTTTTGACTAGCAAAATGGGACTTGCAAAAGGTGAGCAACTATCTCTAATAATACCCTTAGTTTTAAGATCTTCAATAATTGTTTTAACCTTTTCTCTCTCAACCGGTGCTAGTCGGTAGGGCCTTCTTTGTACTATACGATTAGGATCTTTTAATCTGATAGTTAATTTGCCCGTGGTCACTTTTTTAATTTTATTGAAAGTAAATAAATCGGCGTGTTTTTCAAGGATACTTATTAACTGAGACGTATCTTTCAAATCAGTGTCAATATTAGCCAAAGATGATACTTCGTAATTAAAAACGTATCTTACTCTTTCTATTGAAGTTCCTTCGTTTGTGATTGAAATTTTAATTCCCGGTATTTTGATAGAGTCTAGTCCTAGAATGACATCATAATTTAAATCGTTAACGACATGAAGTTTTACTTCGAATGTCACACCATTAAATGTGGCTACAGTATTTATTGATTCACTCGAAGGTATGCTACTGCCCCCAAACCCTCGTAATTGCAAAAGTTCTATTTGGCGTTTACCCTTAATTGACCCAGAAACTTTTTTCTTAATAAGCGAACATTCGGCACCACTATCAATTAAACAAGAAAGAACGATATCACCTATTTGTAGTTGGACTTCGTTAGGCGCCTTTTCCTTCTGGATTGTATTTACTTCCCGACGTGAAGGTTGTGGTGCAGCTGTTAAAGCAGTAGCAGAAACAAAAGTCTTCTCGGATTGTGATTCGTTTTTCTTTTTATGCCAGCAGCGGTCAGATGTGTGACCTGGTTTCTTGCAGATTTCACAATTAAGTCTGTACCTGCAATCACGAGAAATGTGCCCTTGTTTGTGGCAATTGTTACACGTTGAAGTTGTTGCAAGGTCAAGCCTTGGTTGTTTAGCACGGGGTTCATCTGATATTGCATCGGCAGGTCGTTTACGGTAGTTCGCCAATGTGGCAATCAGTTCAGCTTGCGATTTTGGCGCTGACCTAAGGAGTTCAGCTTGGTAAAATTTTGGTCTTATGCCAGATATTACAGCTTCCACCATGAGGTCATTTGGAGCATTCGGAGAAATTCTTGAAAACAAACGCCATGATTCGGCAACATATTCAGAAAAACATTTAGCCTGATTTGAAGTATATTCCCGAAAAGCATTGACGTACACAATGTACCTAGTTTCGCCACTAAATTGTGCTATGAGTTCCCTTTGGAGTGAATCCCAATTAGCAAGAGAGTGAGCATTAGTGTCTGCCCATTGCTTGGCGCGTCCTTGCAAACATGCTAATCCTTTCATCATAGCAACGAACTGTGAACAACCTCGCAGGGTGATTAAAGAGGAAACTTGTTTACACCACTCCTCAACTGTTATTTTATGTTCGTCGGGATCATAATTAGGTAAATAAATTTCACTTAGCTTGTGGGTACTCGTGTTTTGGTTCCGAAAAACCATCCGTTCCAGCAACTTAATCTGGCAGCGAAGTAAATTCAGTTCCTCCGAATTTCCTGGTCGAGAGGTCGGCAGGGTAGGCGAGTACGTTGATGGGTCCAGTTCAGGCTCGGGCTCATCCCTTTCTTCTGATGTAAGAGCGGGGGGGCTCGGGGATCTCGAATGATAACGATCAGACATCTTGTAAACACTTTTTATTACGCACTTCCCTCCGCGCACTCGCTCGGGTTGGATGCAATCTATTTCGCTGTTGATTTTAATTACGATTTTCGTGTTCCGTGATCGATTCCCGGCTCGTGAGTTGTTACTAGTTGTGTGCTATTGTGCTAAGTGCTGGTATCGTAAGTTTTTTAGTGTTTTTACGTCGGTTTTACTGGTATTTTAGTTAATTTCGTTTACTTTCGGTGAGTACATTTACTTTCTTTGGTGTGTGGGTACCTCTAAATAATTTTATCGTCCGTTAATTCTGTTACTTTGCTTACGTTCTAATAGTTTATTTGAATTTCATAATTTATAATATGTTGTCCATTAATGATGACCCGCCTGACCGTGGCAGAGATGCATTCCATACACCCGGGTCGCCGACGACCTCCGCTAGCTCAACAAAACGTTTGTTTCGCGAAATGTCTCCTTCGTACATCTCGCCCGAGGATAGGTCAAAACGGCTACACACATCCAACTCAATTGAGAAGCCTTCGCCAATATTAAACGCCAGTACTGCGAGCAATGACAACTATTGCGATTTAGTTTCATCGGCGTCTGCATATCTCTCAAAAATTAACGACCTTGTTAATGATCAAGGGTCCCGCATTAATGTCGCAAATAAATCAGCCATCATGGACATGACTCAGCGCGTAACGGCCATTGTTTCTTTGTTAGCCATAAAATCATCCTCCAACGAAACCAAATTAGCCAATGCGAAACGCGAATTGGATAAAATTAAATTAAATCCTACTAACGTCAATACTAGTGATTATAACAAATCTTCGTATGCGGATTCTTTGAAACTTCGTCTACCTAAAGTTGGGCCAGCTGTTGAGTCGCGCGCCCCCCTTCCGTGCGTCGTCGCCTACCCTACCGCTGAGCGGTTAGCCGATTACTCGTCATCGTCCGCGACTAAACAAGCGCTAATGAAAGCGATTAAGCCTAGTGATGACGGATTTCAAATAGTAGGCGTTAAGAAAACCGCGAAATCTGGCGTTGTATTACGTGTCGCTAATGACAACCAAATAAAAAAGTTGCAATCGGTCGATGCTATTAGGTCCGCCGGCTTAAGACTTGAAAAACCGAAAGGCCGAAGGCCTCGTATATTAGTTAAGGACGTCCCATCCTCAATGGAAGACAATGCTTTTCTGCACGCGCTATACCGTCAAAACATTAAAGACGAGGTGCCAATAAATGAGGATGATTTTATTAAGTCTACTAAAATTATTCGTAGGCGTTCCTTAGATAATGGTCGCAAGTGGATAGGCATTGAAATCGAGTCCACAGTTCGTAAACATTTAGTGTCCACCAAAGATAAATTATTTATTGATTGGGCGACTTGCCGTTTCATCGATGATGTCGAAGTAGTTCGTTGTTTACATTGCCAACAGTTTGGTCACGTTAAGAAACACTGCGTTAATAAATCACCTACCTGTGCCAACTGCTCCGAAGCACATGAAACAAATAACTGCCCGCACAAGGATAATTTAAATTTTATACCGACTTGCGTGGCGTGTAAACGTTTTAAAAAACCGTTTGACCATCGTTGCGGGTCTCCCGAGTGTACCACGTACAAACTTAAGCTCGAACAGTTAATCCTCAACACCAACTACTAAAATAATGGATAGTTTAACTATAGGACAATTAAATCTCCACAACGATAGGGTGGCGACCTCTGAATTAGACAAATTAATTATCGATTATAACTTAGACATAGTACTTGTTCAAGAACAATACCAGAACGCTCGCTTACGTCACAAAGTAGTTCAGCTGGACAGCAAAGCACGAGCCGGAATTTACGTGGCGCGTTCTTCTAACTTTACAGTAACGTCTTTGCGTAACCTCATGACGCCCCACTGTGCCGTTGCGGAAGTCTCATCAGCTTCTTTTAAAGTTTACGTTGTGAGCTGTTACTTTCAATACTCAGACCCTGTTGCTCCTCATATACATAACCTCCGTCATGTCTTACAGTCACTCGCGGGCTGTAAAGTTATCGTTGGCGCTGATGTTAACGCGTCATCGTCTCTGTGGTATGGCAAGGTTAGGTCTACGGATTTCGACCGACGTTGTGCTGTTGAAGATTTTATAGCTGAAATGAACTTATCAATTCATAATACCCCAGATGCACCACCTACTTTTTGCAGCCCAATGGGCGAATCTTGTATTGACGTCACACTTTCTAGTGCAGACGTACGCTTGGATAGGTGGCGTGTCCTACCAGATGCGTCTTGTAGTGATCATCGCCTGATCGTGTACGAATTTGTTCCGGTGTCTTCTCAAGGTCCATCTCATATCACTGGTAATTTTAGATATAAAAGTAAAGGCGCGAATTGGGAATTCTTTAGCTCGCTTTTTGCGTGTCACGCCAAAGACTTCACTCGTGATGGGCTGTCAGCTGAAGAAAGTGCTGAAATTATGTCAGACACCTTCACTTACTGTGCTGACATCGCCATTGGTCGCGCATCTATGACCAACATCCATAGATGTGATTGGTGGTGTGACTACTTAATTGAACAACGTAAAAGCTATCGCCGAGCGCGTAGGCATTTAAACAAGCTTAAAAAACAAAAGGTCACCGGAGACCCACTCAACTTTGCTTTAAATGCGTTTAGAGTTGCCAAGTCCCGCTACAGAGCATCGGTGGAAAAATCCAAGGGTAATTTACTGCGAAAAATAGTAGAAAAATTAGATAAAGAAGGTCCGTGGTCTCCTTTGTATCACGAATTCAAAGCTAATCGATCAGTCGACCTGGCGTTTGTCCAGAACATTAAAGTCAATAATAAACACACCACCGGTATTGAGGAAACAACCGAAGTTCTATTAAATAGTCTGATTCCTGATGATTCGCCGGTAAATGACAATGACTACCATCAACAGATCAGAGCGTGGGCTGCTGTGCCACCTGAATCACCAGCGTCAGACCTTCCATCCATTGACGAATTCATTAATGTTGTCAGGAAACTGCCTCTTAACAAATCATCAGGTGAAGATAAAATATCTAATCGGATGATAATAGAAGCGTGTAAAACAGCAGGCGACGCCATTCTATCTGTTTTCAACCGATGTATTGCGGACGGCGTTTTCCCTCGCGTATGGCGACGTGGCTTTATACGAATAATTCCAAAAAGTGGTGATAAGCCACCGGACGACCCTAAGTCGTACAGGCCCATAACCCTACTGCCATCTTTAGGAAAACTCCTGGAGCGCCTTATCGTTCCACGTTTGCTGCCAGACGGGCCAAAGTTTCATAACAACCAATTCGGTTTCACCGTGGGAAAATCTACCGTAGACGCGGCACTTTCTGTTAGAAAAATTGTTAATAACTCGGAACACAAGTACGTGGTTGGAATCTTTTTAGATATTTCCGGGGCCTTTGATAACGCATGGTGGCCGATGCTACTACTTAAACTGAAGAATCGTGGCTGCTATAAAAACATATATAATCTTGTTTATTCTTACTTTTTAAATGGTTCCGCGAAACTCAAACTCGGTCATTATTCTATGTCAAAGTCCCTTACCATGGGATGTCCTCAGGGGTCGGTAATCGCTCCGTATGTATGGAATTTAGGTTTTGATGATTTTCTCGCGATTCCCCTTCCTCCCGGCTGTTCATTAACCGGTTACGCGGACGACGGCCTGCTGCTCATTCAGTCGAGTACTCGGGCTGGTCTCGAGAATTTAGCAGATACTTGCCTACGATTAATATCTCAGTGGGGCGATCGAAACCGTCTGACCTTTGCACCGCAAAAAACTTATCAACTAATTTTAAAAGGTAATCTTAAATCGTGGCCTAGTATTAAATTTAATAACGTTCCCGTGAAAAGAAAGCAATCCGTGTGCTACCTTGGTTTGGTCTTAGAGAGAAATTTTTCATTCATAGATCATATAAAAACTGTCGGTGAAAAAGCTAAAAAGAACTTTTATGCCTTAACGAGAATATCAAAATCTACGTGGGGTCTGTCATTTATAACTTTAAAGACCATTTATGGGGCTACTTACTTGGGGTGTATGTGCTACGGGGCACCTGTCTGGGCCGATAGGGCCACCATAGGAGCGGCACGACGTAAATTGCTTCAAAGCCAGCGTTTGGCTTTGATATTCTTATGCAAAGCGTATAGGACGGTTAGTACTGAAGCCTTACCGGTACTTGCAGGTGTACTTCCAGTTGATCTTGAAGTGCAGCGACGGGCTGCAATGTACTATAACGCACGTGAGACCGCGGACGCAGACTTTTTAACCCTACGTGACCGAGTTAAGATTGCTAGATTATTCAAACCACAGACCGACGTCTGGGAGGAACTTTTGTCTGAATGGCAAGGTAGGTGGGATAATTCCATCAAGGGCCGACACCTCCACCAGTTCTTTCCATCCATTCGTGAGCGGCTGGCCAGGACATGGTTGGATGTTGATCACTGTGTTGCCCAATTTCTCACCGGTCATGGTAACTTTAAGAGTAAATTATTTTCCTTCAAGCTTGTTGACTCGCCTTTTTGTCAATGTTCCACATCTGACTGCGAATATGAACAATCAGCACATCACATTTTATGGGAGTGCAGTCTTTGGCAGAATGAACGCAACATTATGTTGGATAGTGTACAGGTTACATCCGGAGTTATTTACTATACAGACCTTGTGGAAACTAGAACAAATTTCCGTGCGTTCAAGCGTTTTTGCCATACCTATTATTGGAATCAAATATAACAGCTCACAACTTAGGACCCATTAATGTTAATATTTATCCGTGGTGCTAGGCAACTGGGCCTATCCCAGTTGTAAACGTCCCTTTGTGCCTATTGGCCTTGTTTCGTTCTGTCTCCTGCTGAAATGGAGGGAAGTGGAAATTACGGTTTTTTCCTACTCCTCCACTATACTTTTCTGATTAATTTCGTTGCGGGATCCAAGACAGTTAAATTCATTCTCTGGGACTTCGTCGAGCTTCATTGTCTCGGCGCTTTTCTGGTGGTCGCCACTGTTGATTCTGGCTTTCAGGAGTTACAGTGGTTTGGGAACAGTGTGGCGGGCTTGTCCCAAAAAAAAAAAAAAAAATACTCACAACAAATAATAATTCACAAAACTTAGTTTGTTCCCACGAGATACACACAGTTCGAAATACAAATGAATACTGCCCGTTCCGAGACTAGAGCGAGCCTATTTATACGTTTAAACAACTGTCAACTGCCACACAGCAACGACTTCCGTTGACATTTGTTTTACAATAAAATATATTGAATTTAGTAAAAATAATATAATTGCGCACAAGATTTGATTTGTAATTAATAACACTTTCAAATATTTTAAATCCTGAATTTATTGAGGTTACAATCATTTTATTAAAATGAACTAACAGTAAAACTGTTCCAGTTTCCTTTTTTTTTTGAGTTTTAAAATAAATCAAACCTTAAAATTAACAATACCTAATTTAATATGATTGAGACTGATAATATAATGCAAAATCACTTATTTATTTAATGCACTGATTCATATTTCCGTTACGTCATCAGCCGATATGACGTTTGTCTTAGTCTGTGGTACTGTTTTTATTTTCCAGCGCTATCATGTATTTATTCTTCATATTTTTACAGTTGCAAGTAGTCGGCGCTCTCTGCGAGTCCACAGAAACACAAGAACGGCTTCTGCTAGAAGTGACACCAGACGCGTTCGAAGACACTTTGTATAGCGTACTGCAATACACATCACAGGTACTCTACGAATAACTTTTGAAATATAAACGACTCCGCTCCCACCCGGCAAAAATAAATAAATAAAATAAAAATAAAAAAGCCTTTTATTTCTAGCAAAACACAAAAGCAAATACCTTAGATTCTATTTAACTGTAGAATTAGATTCTATTAAACTGTGGAAGTATTTTTGTTAATAGGTGCTTAAGGAAAGTTTCTTAGTTTAAGGTGTTAGTTTAAAAAAATAATTTTACACGAATTTTTGATTTTTATTTCAATATGACAATTTCTGTTAGTAAAATTAGGTTTAGTTCTTAAATTCTTAAATTTAGTTGTTTGTTTTATTTTACTTAAACTTAAATGTTTCGTTGTCTGCTAGAACTCCTCTGCAGGTGAAGGCCCCCCCCAAAGATAGCCAGTCCTCTCTGGATTGGGCTACTTGAATCCAGTTGGGGCCTGCTCTTTTTTTGAGCTCATCTTCCCATCTATCTACAGGTCTACCTCTTTTTCTTTTGCCTTGAGGGCCTGCCCATGCGGTCACCCTTTTGGTCCATCTCTGGTCTCTTAGGCGTGCCACAGGTCCGGCCCACTTCCATTTTAGTGATTGAGCATGTATCAATACATCTCTTGCCTTGGTCCTCTCTTATTTTTTCTGTCTTATTTTTATGTCTTATTTTTTGTATTTTTTTAATATTCATCATACTGGGCTCTATTCCCCTTTGGCATGTAGTTATTATTTCTTTTGTTTTTTTGTTAAACCTCCATGTTTGGCACGCATACGTTAGGCACGGTATAAGGCATGAGTTGAGTACCTTAGTTCTGATTTTTATCGGCATGTTACTTTTGAAAATGTCCTTCAGTGCCCAGTACTTGTTCCACGTTAACTGTTTCCTGCGCTCCAGTTCTTGGTCGTTGTTTTTTTGGTCAAAGCTAATTTGTTTACCTAGGTATATATAGTTGTCTGTATACTTGAGAGCCTCCTTTTCAATATATATTGTTCTCTTAGTTCTGTTAGTCATCACCATTGTTTTGGATAGGTTCATTTCCAAGCCTACTAGTTGACTGGCGACATTGAGTGTCTCTATCATGTGCTGTATTTCTGATACTGTTTCTGATATGAGGACCAAGTCGTCTGCAAATCTTAGATGACTTAAATAGGCTCCATTGATCTTAATACCCCGATCTTTCCAATCGAGTTGGCTGATAATTGACTCTAGTGTTGCTATAAACAGCAGTGGAGAGAGAGGGTCGCCTTGTCTTACTCCCCTTTTGACCGAAAACCATGGCCCAGCTGTCTCTAGTTTTACTCTACTCTTGCTACTACTGTATATATTTTTGATTACACAGATGTATTCTTTTTCTACTCCTTGTATTTTTAGAGTTTCCCATATGCTGTTATGTGATACGCAGTCGAATGCTTTTTTGTAATCGATATATGCAATGTAGAGTGGTCTATTTTTCTCTCGATATTTTTCGATCAAAAGCTCTATTGTGTGAATGTGATCGATCGTTGAGTATCCTTTTCTAAATCCCGCTTGCTCGATAGGTTGACGCGTTTCCAGTGTAGAGTTTATCCTCTTATTTATTATTGAGGAGAAGAGCTTATAGATGGCAGGTAGCAGGCTTATTGGTCTATAGTTTCCGATGTCTTTTGGGTCTCCTTTTTTGTAAATAAGAACAATGTCAGACTCAGACCATTGTGTGGGTGTCTCCTGTTTCGATAATGAGGTTGAACAAGTCAGTTAGGTGGGTGGTTAGGGTTGTTGAACCAATTTTTAGTATTTCGTTAGTTATGCCGTCAGAACCTGGGCTTTTCTCTGTCTTTAGAGCTTTTATTGCCCATAATACTTCGCTTATTTCAATCTGAGGTATCTGTGGATTGCTGTCAATTTTGTTTGTGTATTGATCTCTGCTATCTTTGCTAGTCGTTTCTCTAGTGCTGTATAAATTCCTGTAAAAGTTTGTAGCTACGGTGATAATGTCGTTACGGTTGTTGAGTATTTTTTCACCTTGATTCAATCCTTCGATCCATGTTTTATTGGTTCTCAGCTCTTTGAAAGCTTTTTTTGTGCCTGCGGTTTGGTTTATGTGTTTTTCGATAGTGTTGTACCTGTGGTTTGTGTAGTCCTTCTTTATATACTTGCTTATGAGCTTGTAGAGGGCAGAGATCTCGCTTTTTGTTGCCCTAGATTTGTTTTTTGTCCTCTGGAGTTGCTTTGTCTCTTTATTAGCTGTAATGTGCGCTCTGACAATTTTTTTTTGAATTTCTTATCTTTGTTTTCGTTTTGTATCGTTTGCAGGCTGCTGGTTATAGCTTTGATAATGTTGTCGTAATAGTTTTGGACTGATTTATTTACCTGTGGGTTCAGTATTTTGCGTATGTACTCTTTGAATTTAGAAATATCATCATCGTTAGTTATTGTTTCCTTTCGATGGGTTTTATATTTTATTCGGCTTTTCTTTGATTGTGTGTGAGTTATCGTTGCTCTAACTGGTCTGTGGTCCGAAGGGTAGTTTATATTCAGAAATTCTATATTTTGGAATATACGAGGACGACTTGATAGAATGAAGTCGATTTCGTTTTTGTGTTTATTATCGGGAGTTGTCCAAGTCCATCTGTTTTTTTATTTTTTTTCTTATAAAAAGTGTTTAAAATTGATAACTTGTTTTTAATAGCAAATTCTATCAATCTCTGTCCCCTCTCATTTCTTTTTCCGTAGCCGTTCATTTTCATGACTAGATATTCTTCTTTTTTTGGTATACCAATTTTTGCATTCTAGTCTCCCATCAGTATGAAGTCTTTATATGATATCTCGATAGCTTTTTTTACTGTACAATAGAAGCTGTTGATTTCGTCTTCGTTTACATTTACCGGCAAAAACAATATAATTAAAATATGGGCTTTATGTATTACTCTTTAGAAATACTTTACATTGGCAACCGAGCAGCCTGACGGCGGTAACCTCGCTGACAGCGAGCTGTCTGCTAATTTATGTTGTCAATGTAAAGTATATCTAAAGAGCAATAATTACATTAAGCCCATATAATATTTGAATTATATTCTTTTTGCTGGGTGGGAGCGACGTCGTTTATGTGGGCTATGAGCTTAAGCCTGATTCTGTGACATTTTGAACGTAAACAGCTTCCACGCGCGGCCGTTGGTCCTAGGTAGTTAAGATTTACGTGTTCAATTCTTGGTAATGGTGTCGATTCTGTTGTGCACAAACTAAACTTAATTTAGGCTATTGCTATCTTTTACTAAATGGCAGTGCGAGAAAAGGACGGCCATAGCTATGAACTAAGTTAGAGATGTCAAACTAGTTTATGCCTTGCGCTTCACCGTGTTTTAGTCGACATGTTTTTACGTGCACCTTTCATTTGTATAGAAATATTAGTTCCAATTAAATTTGATAGCTCTAAATTATGTCCGTCTCTTTCTCGTTTTATTAGAGAGAAAAAGATAGCAACAGCCTAAATTAAGTTTAGTTTGTGCACAACAGAATCGACACCAATGTTGCCTATACGCTATTTCAGACTGTAATCTATCTCTGTATCACATTTCGTCCAAATCCGTGTAGTCGTTTTGGTGTGATTGAATAACAAACATCCGTCCATCCACACTTTTGCATTTATAATAGTAAGTAAGATTCTATTCTCTATCTACTAGTGCGAGCGAGAATACATAGTCTGTCTCGCTCGCACTATTAGGGTAATTGTGTGTCTAAAGACAGTCTTGTCTATAGTGTGCGGTAGCCCTAATAGTAGCCTACCAGTCCATTATTCTTTTATTTTTTTCAGAACGGCGTAGTAGGCGCCGAAGCGTCTCAGCAAGCCGTGGTAGTGGGGTGTCGCACTGCACTCACACTAGCGCCGCTCGACAGGAACTGGGAGTCTGCCCTAGCGCGTATGCTAGCACATCATCAGGTTGGTAAAACGTATGGCGTAACCAGTCTATAATGTTCACACTGCACAGAGAGAGAATGTATGTGAAAGAGAGAGAGAGAGAGAGAATTATGTGTGAGAGAGAGACAGATTCAGAAAGTCGTGATGTACTACAGCAAAACACGCTAAGACACCACAAAAAGATGCAATAATTTATAAAAAAATCGTACCCAAAGAAACCCAAAAAAGATCAGAATAATGTTATCAAAATTTCATGTTTTCACAGGTCAGGAAACTCCTGTGCGTCGGTTTAACAAGCAGTAACGGAACGAGACGGCGACAGATACTGCAGCTTGTCAAACATCATTACTTTCCTTCTGACCAGATGAATCAGGTAATTATATATTAATAATAATTATATATTATTCGTACTATACCATGGAGTTTCTTGACGGTTCTTCTCCATAAGAAACGAGAAAAAGTAGGCCTATATGTTAAATATAATATGATATAATTTGATTTTGAACTCAAACACAATGAAGGTCTGTTAAATAAATAAATAACTCATTTTCCAGTAGAGTTTTATTATGACTGATGTGTGCAGTCCATACGATCAAACCCATTCATAGCTATAAAAGTTTTATCAATTATCAACCTCGAAGAAGCCTCGTATCCGTTTGGACTTGACATAGCGCAGAACTAAGGCCTATTTCAGAACGAACGCCGGCGCCGGCCGCTGAGTCTTTCGCTACGTGAGATTTTAACGACCGATGCACGTTGAACAGTGAACGTACAAGTCATACAAGTCTCTTAGCGAATGGATATCGAAACGTCCGACTCCGTTTCCTCTGAAACAGATCTAAATGCAACAACATCTACATCGCTCTCGAAGGGTGTGGACTTGACGTTGTTCGAGTGAATTTACAAGAAACTCATTGCGATTGAAAAGCTCTTTTCCTTAAAAAGCACAGACTACAATACATACTCTACACTACACAGAATCACATACAGACACACACACGTATTGGTAATAACATGTATTGACGTTCCGCGGTAGATCCGCGACGGAATTTCCGTCAAGTGTGGCTAATAGGGTTTTCGCGTACCCGACATTTTTTAATACCCGGGTATTGGATATTATTTTTTATACCCGGGTACCTGGATATTTTGGTATAGTTCCATTCTCCTGCTTTCACTTTTCGGTAGACTTAGCTGTTTATGATGAAAAGCTTCTCGGATGAATTGACTACGAGTGACAGCCCGAATGGCCGGAAAAATACCGTCTTGTGCAACCAAGCGTGCAACAATTTCGGAAAAGTATAAGGTCGAAAAAATATTGTTATTCGCGGTCTTTTTGGAACTAGGCTTGAACTTTGTTCAGATTCAGATTGAGAAGACGATGTCAATGCCACTACTTTTTCGCACGTATAGTTCTGTTCGATCTTTATTTTATGTACTTTATCTTAATATTTTAATAAAACACTTGTTGAAGAGAATTTATAGGATAATATATTTGGGCATATTGAACATTGTACTGATTCCTTATTCTGTATTTCTTTTAAATATTTCCAAACTCCAGAAACAGATTTGCCTACGAAAAGTAAACCATCGTTTAGTAAAATTTTTTAGGTTATCTACTAGATACAATTTTTTTATTTTGTAAACGTAAAAACTCAACGCCTTCCTTAGAGTTATTTTAATTATTTGTAGTGTAGCTAATATTCTTGTTAAGGCTACATATTAATCATTTTCCAAGAGTTTTGACGAATTTTTTGATGAAAGTGGGTACCCGGGTGGGTACCCGGGTACCCACTTTCATCAAATCCCCAATCCTCAATTCATTGTCAAACCCGGGTGGGTTTGACAATGAATTAGTACCCGGGTACTAAAAATTTCATATATCCCGGACCCGGCTAGAAAACCCTAGTGGCTAAGGCCTTAGACTATACAGTGGCCCTACTCTCTAATGTTTCGTCCGTATATTCGGATCTATCCGTTTCTCTCACTCGCACACATCTGCATACGTGCGCGAGAGAGACGGCTATCCGTCTCTCTCGCGCACGTATGCAGATCACGTATCCGAATATACGTACGAAACGGTAGAGAGTAGGGCCCCAGAATCTCGTTTCCATTGCCAGGTGTTCGGCGAGTCCCTCGCAGGGCTGTCAGAGTCTACGTCAGACGTGTCGGGGGGTGCGGGGAGTGCGGGGGGTGCGGGGAGTGCGGCGTGCGGGGAAGGGGGCGCCTGGTGCGCCGCCCGGCTCGCGCCCGCACAGGAACATGCCGTCGACACACTCGTCGGTACGCTCACTGATAAGCTGAGGGACGGGAAGGTAAATAAAGCGATACGTCATGATCTATGTTGCTTAGTGTGGCACTAGATGTCGCTGTGTTTAATGTCCAGCGATATTTATTTATAGGATAAGTATCCTGTAACATTTGCTGGGCACAGGCCTCTTCTCTGTGCGAGGGAGTGGGCAGTAATCTACCACGCGGGCCCAGTGCGGGCTTGTAGATGTCACATGTATCAAACAGAGATTGAAAATAGTTGTAGAGCGGACATTGGGAATATTTTCATTCAAACATTTTGACCCTGAACATTTTAGATTTTGACACACGAATCCTATCTGAGAAGCGGGCGTATGACACTAGACAGACCCAATGGTTACAAAATAGTAACAAATTAATAGTAGATTACGATTATCTTCGTCTTTTCCCGTCTTTCGCAGTCTGATAAAATCAAACGCACGGGCTATCTCAGTGCTGATAAAATCAAACGCACGGGCTATACCTCGTAGGGCAACCTTTGCTGTTACTATAGTTGGTGCCAGTTAAGATGAGAATAACGGTCATTGCCCTTTCACTAATATCTCTTCGTACGAACCAAAACAAATAAACCATGTGTCGTTTTTCATTGCAAAAAATGTTGAAGATCACGATAGATGACGATTCAAGACTTAAACAGGTATAAGCCTGTTCAAGTCTTTGAAAGCTAAAAATAATTTTAGCTTTCAAAGTTAAGAAGTTTAATAAATGTAGGTGGGTCAATGACCGCTATTCTCATCTTAATTGGCACCAACTATACAACCTTTTCCCAATTATAATAGACTCAAGTCTAACCAGATGCAGGTGAATACCAATATTTTACTTGAAGTGTTTGCCTATCTGAACTGCTATGTTATAGTCACTGGGTGTGACTGGGTAACACGGCACTCTTTAATAAGATATTTAATTTGCATTAGTTAAACAACAGCAAAATATATAATTCTTACTTTTATTAATTCTCAGATATCGGACATCGCAACGTCAAGCGTGATGGAGTTATATGGTTACAAGATGACGTGTCTAGAACAGAGGCTGCACTCACATTCCGTAGCTTTACAGGTGAATAAATGTATTTTCAATACACTTCCGCGATTATCGCACTACGATTAGGTTCAACATGCAATGCATTTCACACGCGTGCGATTTTTTTCATTTTCCAACACGTGTGCGGGAATGAAAATTGCTACAGATAACTATACCTATATTTAGTCCAAATTGGTTCAATGCCTATAGTCGGAGGTGAATGTTTTTTTTTTTATTTCGGCAAAGCAATAATGTGTCTCCGACGTAAATGTTTTTTGAATAGTGTTTATAAATAGAATATCATAGATAAACATGATTATTTAAAAGTAATATTTACTTTTATAAAAAAAATAACTAAACATAAAAAAAAAAACAATTTTTATATTAGTCTGTTTAGCGGCTTCATACCTTTGCTTCTCCTTCAACCTGGCGAAAGCAAAACGTGGAAAAAAAAGAAAATTAAATCATAGTTTCAAAACAATGTTTCGTTCTTTTATTTTATTTCTTCAAAAGTGTATTGAAAAACGTCGTTTGAGACACGGGGACATTTGTTATTGCAGTTCACGGCTCAAAAACACCCTCGCCTACGGCTCGGGAGTTAACTCCGCCTCGGATTCAATAACAAACTTTCTCCACTTGTATCAAAATGTACTGTTTTTTAATTGAAAGTAATGTTCATAATTATCTGGGAGTAAGACAAATGGAATATAATATTCTGCAAAAAAAAACCCTATGCAAATACTACACTGCAGGACTGTGTGATGTATTTTGTCGTTTTCGCATTCAATTTAGTACAATTTCGACCCGATTGATGGCAATAGTCTCGCCCCCTATTACATGGGACCTAAACATAACTGACGACATGAGGGTGTACTATTAGGTACGCCTTTGCCCAACCCTTGTTTTAAACAAAAATGTACATCGTGAATGTTCTCCTTGTGTGATTGATAACATTATAAATATTATGTACAATTTCCAGGGTGCCAGCGAACACATGGCATCTTTACAGCACGCTTTGGCGATGCTACAAGCTACTAATTCATCTCAACAAGATGTTCTGTACACCACACAGATGCAGAATGAAAGGTAACACACAATTTTATACCTATTCACTATTTTTCCACTAGTGTAAAATGGATTTTCTGATACTTTCAAAAGGGACGGTTGTTGCAAAATAGGCCAAATCTTGTTTTTTCAATATTGCTTTTTTTAAATACATTAGAATAGAATAGAATAGAATACTCTTTATTATGTACACCATTAAAATTACAGATACAAAATAAAGTAAAACATACAAGGGGTGACACAATGGGCGGTCTTATCGCTAAAAGCGATCTTTTAAAGACAACCTTTGGATGGATTTAAGGGGGAAGGAGAGACAATACTGCAGGTAGCCTGTGGTGTACCATTTACATATATACAATAAATACATACATAAAACATATTACACTTATATAAATATTTTCATTTTTTCTATTATCGAGAAATGAGTGCGAAGAACTAAATTAAAATACCTAATAAAAATGCTTAAGTAGAGAGATACAGGTTTTTTATCATGCTTTTAAAAATTGGCAGAGATTCAGCACGCCTTATAGACACTGGCAAGGCATTCCATAACCGAACTGCTTGAACTGTAAAAGACTTGTCATAGAAACTGGTGGAATGCATCGGCATCTCTAGTATTAAGTTTTCCGATGACCTCAGATATCTATTATGTGTGTCATGAAGGAACTTGAAACGTTCTTTAAGATAAGAGGGGGTTGTAGGATTAAACAGAATACTGTAGAGCTGAAACAGGATGTGAGAATTCCGGCGAAGACGTATAGGAAGCCACTTGAGCTTTGTACGAAATTCAGAAATGTGATCATATTTGCGCAAGCCAAATATGAATCTTATGCAACAGTTTTGAAGTCGCTCAAGTTTATCTAGCTGTGCCTCAGTGAGATCGAGATAACTGACATCAGCGTAGTTAAGAACAGGAAGTAAAAGAGTTTGAGCCAGCGCAATTTTAGTGGCAGTTGGAAGAAAGTTCCGCAATCGTCTCAGGGACTTGGCAGATGCGAATATTTTGCGACTTACGTCCTGCAGCTGGGGACCCCAGGAGAGATTCTTGTCAATCCAAACCCCAAGGTTCTTGACCTTCTCACTTATCGGAATAGTAGTTCCATTAAATTTAATTTGGGGAAGCTGCAACCAGTTTATCTTGGAGATCATCCTTGAGCTACCAACAACAATGACCTGAGTCTTCAACGGGTTTACCTGCAACCCATGTGCCTCACTCCACTCGCAGATTGAAGCCATTTCCTTGTTGATTATATCAATTGCATCAGCCAAATCTGAAGATGCTGCTTGCCGGTAAATTTGCAGATCATCTGCATAAAGGTGGTAAGAAGAAAGAAGTCTTGTGGAAATAGAATTTATAAAAATTGCGAAGAGTAAAGGAGATAAAACGCCACCCTGAGGTACACCCGCAGAAATATAACACAAAGAAGAGCAAGACCCTTCTATGCATACACGTTGCCGGCGCCCATACAGGTAACTACGAAACCAGTCAATCGCCGTTGGAGATATGTTAAGTGAGCGAAGTATGCCAAGCAGGATATCGAAATCGACAGTGTTGAACGCATTACTAAAATCCAATAAGCAGAGAACTGTCAGATTTCCTTTCTCCATGCCTAAACGTATGTCATCGGTAACGTTAACTAAAGCTGTAGCAGTGCTATGACCAGGACGAAATCCAGACTGGAAAGGATTTAGCAGGCTATTCTTACACAGAAATGCACTGAGCTGATTGTGGACAAGGCGTTCTAGGACTTTGGAGAGGAAAGGCAGGATGGAGATAGGACGGTATTCTGAAAAGGAAGTAGGATTCGATTTTTTGGGTAAAGGGGTGATTTTGGCCTCTTTCCACATCGAAGGAAAGACACCGTAGGATATAGAATAGTTTAGGATATGCCATAGAATAGGAAGGATCTCGTCGAGGACAGGGAGTATCATTTTTCGACTTACACAATCACTGCCAACTGCGTTAGACGTAATTGAAACTACACTCTTCTTAACATCACAATCAGAGAATTGACTAAAAAGAAATGGGGGATGATCCGGAGTTGGAAGGTTAGAAAGATAGTTTACTGTGGCTGCCTTCATGGTCCCATTACAGTAGGGCGAAGATGAGAAGTGTTGGTTTAGTTGGTCAATATCTAAGTCTTTAGGAATCGATTCTTGGCGTGATTTTCCAACTCCCATGGATTTTAGAAAATTCCAAACTTTAGCTGGATCTCCGTTTTCAACTGAGGTGTGGATATGGCGTCGTTGGGCATCTCTACACACCTTATTGCAGCGATTGCGAGCATCAACAAGGATCTCACGGTTCCTCGACGAGGGCCGACACTTAAATTTAGTTTTTGTAACAGATTTCCTGTGCATGATCCTTCTAATGTCATCTGTAATCCACGGTGCCGGAAGATGTTTGATTTTTACTGCACGAATGGGAGCGTTAACATCGTACAGTTGCACAAGGTTATCTGTTAGCAGGTTGACTTTGTCATCAATCGACTCCACACTGAATAAAGGAGCCCAGTCAATGCTGCTGGCATCTTTTCGTAGATCCTCTGTCCTCATACCACCAAAATTGCGCTGCAAAAGAATTTTAGGCTTTGCCTTAGGTGGGCGAATTTTGTAGGAGAGAAATATTAGGTCATGGTAAGAAAACATGTCAGCTGAGCATTGACCATGCTTGCTGGCATGTTGTGGAGAGGAAACAATGAGAAGGTCCAAAAGTGAGGGATTGCAGTTCGGGAAATGGTGTGTGGCACTTAAAGGAAGAATTGACAAATTGGACGACTGAACTATTGATCGAAGAGAAGAAGAGCGGGAATCGATTTTTAATAAGCAAGTATTAAAGTCGCCCATGATTATTGTATGACTGTAAGAGGGTGTAAGGTTTTCAAGAATCTTTTCAAAGGAGGAAAAGAAATTTATCCGTGACGAAGGGCTGTAATAAACTCCTAGAAGTACTTTCACGTGATTCAGGGTTACTTCTACAAAGAGGTGCTCGCCCGCGTTCTGTGGGGGAGGTTGAGCAGACATATCGACAATTGAAAAAGGAATATGTGGGCGAAGGTATATGGCAACACCACCACCGCCGCCACGCGCGCGATCATTCCTAATCAGTTGAAAACCTGGCAGGGAATAGGAAGTTGAAGGGAGGCATGGTTTCAACCAAGATTCCGAGACAAGGATAGCATGGATGTTCTTGCAGTCTAGGTTAGCTAGCATGTCAGCATAATGTGCCGGAATACTCTGGGCATTTATATGGACTACATTAAAATTCTTAGGTACATCAGAAAACTGAGATTCAAGCGTGTCAGCAAGGGACGGAAAACTGACAAAGCTGTCATTGCTACAAGCCGACAAAAAGCTTTCGGCGTCGCTGTCGTCATTGTTATTAGACCTTGACACAAGATAATTATTTAGAAATAATAACAAACGTAAATAAACTAAATTAATATAAAAGCAAATAAAATAATAAAAAAAAAAAAAAAAAAAAAACAAAAAAGAGCAATCAATTATATCCACCCGCCAGTTGAGTGTTGACTATTATGGCTAAAACAAACAAAAACGTTTATTATTAAAAAGTGATTGTAATTGTCATTGTGAAGTTGTGGACATCTTTCAGCTGAAGTATTGTTTTCTTACAAAAGTACGGCATAAATAATAAATACATACATTCACGCCTTTTTACCATGGGGGTAAGCAGAAACAACAGAACGCCGCCTTTAAAGTTTGCTAATTCATTCATTCATTTGCCTAGCCTTTACCAAACTATTTTGGGGTCGGCTTAAAATTTAACCGGATGCAGCTGAATACCAGTATTTTACATGGATCTCCAAAACTTAGCAAAATACTTACTAAGTTATTAATTAACTTTTAATCTCATAAAAACATATGTTCCTGACTGAAAAAACAAATTCGCCGTTTTATTTTACAAATTTTACTACTAAATCTACCCACGCTGCAATCATGCGTAGCGTGAATATAAAACACTAATTGAAAAGCATAAATTATAAAGTTTAACTACTGCTATTAGCATTAAATTAGCTCATCCGACCGCACTTATTATGTTAACATCACGATTCCCGTATATACCTACGAGTACATAATAATTGCTTGATTTACGATATAACGTAATAGGTGAATGATCGTAATACTGCTGAATGTTGTATAAATTTACTTGTAATATCCGGTCTTATGTTATAAGTGAACGGTAAATTGAAGTATATGTGTATGAGCATCGGTGGTTCAGTGGTAGAATGCTCGCCTGCCACGCGGGCGGCCCGGGTTCGATTCCCGGCCGATGCAGTATACTTTTTGTATTTATATATGATTTTATAGAGCAAAATTATTAATTTTTTGTTTGTAAATGTTTTATCCTACTAATATTAAAAATGCGACAGTTTGTGAGGATGTTTGTTATTTTTTCCCGCAAAAACTACTGACCGGATTTTGATGAAATTTTGCACACGGGTAGATTTTAACTCGGAATAACATATAGGATATTTTTTATCCCGGTACTACGATCCCGTGCGACAATTACGAAACTTCAAGCGGTCGATGCCACAGGCATAAGATAGTCATTAATAATAATACAGTCCGGTCAATTTAGCCCAAAAAATAGGAGTACGGTACTATAATTCGCATCCAGCTCAAAGTTGGTAGGATTGTTCAAAACACCATCATAAATGAAATCTAAAAACTCCGCATCGATCCGATACCTGGAAAAATATTTACTCGGGTTCAAAGGTCACAAAACCGGGTTTTTCGCGATTTTCAGCAAAACGTTAAGTTTTATCATAAAATTAATAAGTCAATGAAATGCACTATCATCATGAATTTTAGAGGGGGGGGGGGAATTTGCACTTGAAAGTTTAATATTTCATAAATGGAGCATTAAATCGAAAAATAGGTAGTATTAGCAACCCCACACGATAGGGTAAACGACGAAAAAAAATATTTTCCAATATTTTATTTTCCCGCTTTGTGTAATGGGGAAGGAAACCGTGGAACTAATAGTGCTAGCATAGCTGTTACCCAAACATCGTCATTAGTTGAAAATGTGGTAATGTCATTTTATATTTCAAAATAGTTTAACCTCATTGGGCAGATTGAGACCAACTATGGTGGCGCCATCTAGAATTTACTTTGCCTTCGGGTACCCAAACATCGTCATTGGTTGAAAATGTGGTAATGTCATTTTATATTTCAAAATAGTTTAACCTCATTGGGCAGATTGAGACCAACTATGGTGGCGCCATCTAGAATTTACTTTGCCTTCGGGTACCCAAACATCGTCATTGGTTGAAAATGTGGTTATGTCATTTTATATTTCAAAATAGTTTAACCTCATTGGTCAGATTGAGACCAACTGTGGTGGCGCCATCTAGAATTTACTTTGCCTTCGCCACCCCATTAATATACACACCCCTACAACACGAAGATATGTGACATCTACCAATCCCCCCTGGGCCCGCGTGGTGGATTATAGCCCATTCCCTCGGAGGCCTGTGTCCCAGCAGTGGGAACATTAATAGGCTGATGATGATGACAACACAACAACTACTTCTGTCATGACCGTCTGTCCGAGGTGTTGCCAAGAGACCGTTAGTCCTAGAAAAGCTGTAATTTTGTAGGGGTGTGTCTAAATAGGCATGACGGCAGTAAAAAAATTGCAAATCTATTTAGTCCGTCAGTATTGGAAACTAAATGGCCTCGTATTTTTGTTTTTGTAAATCAATTAATATTGACAAAGATAGAACGCGTCAAAACTCGGGAGTGGGGGCTCGTGACGTCAGAACTAGCTAAAAATTATACCAAGGCGTGACGTATTTAGAATTTTAAAAGCGTCATATCTTCGTCAATTTTGGTTTACGTAACAAAAGAAAAAATACGGGTCAAATATTTTTTGATAATCTGACGGACTAATTCGTTTTTTTTTTTCGTCTTGCCTATTGACCGGACTACATAGTGGTATTTTATTTCTAGACACAAGAAAACTATAGAGGACTTACACAAACAACTAGAAGATGCAGAAACAACGTTGCGAGGTTACAGAGCGAAGTTAGCGGCTGAGAAACTAGACAAAGAAAACCAGAAGGACAAGCTACACAAGGAAATGCGCGCGCAAATGGCGGTATGTATTATTAAAACTTATATTTCCACTCTATTTTACGTCCAAACTAAACTTATTATTGGGTGTAATACCCCTAATGAAGCCGAATGGTTCTTGTTCTCCCCGTCATTGTGATCATTTTTAGACGGCTTCGCGAAGGGTTCGGAAACACCTTGTAGAATAAAATGTTGTACTATTTCAGAGTCTGGAAAGTGAAATGAAAGTCCGCGAGAGAGAATTCGAGGAGCGCCTGAAAGCGGCCGAAGCTGACAATAGGGCGATACAGAAGAAATTAGAACAACAGGTGAGTGAGATCTCATCATCTGCCTAGCCTTTTCCCAACTATGTTGGGCTCGACTTCCAGTCTAACCGGATGCAGCTGAATACCAGTGTTCTAATCATCCTTTTTCTTTGATAAAAAATTAGCCGGAACAAACAGAAATACATTTTATTTTATATACCTATCTTTATACTTTTAGCATTCTCTAAAAAGCTGTTATTTTTAAATTACGAATTGACGGTTTATTTTTTTGTATAGATTTAAGAAAATAGAGACACAATCCTTATGCACGAAATAAATGTGCTGTCCACCGTTTTCTACACCATTATAATATACTTGCATGCTTCCTTCGAATAATACTTCCAAAAACATACTTCACCTTTTTAGGGTTCTGTCCTGATTAAAACAAGACAACACTTAAAGGTTCCTTGTAACTGCGGTCTATTAAAATAAAAAAAGTAAATTAACTGCCACCAATTTTTCCACAGACAAGTAAAAACAGCGAACTAGCGGGCGTACTAATAAAGTTTGAAGAGCGAGTCAAACAGCGGGACAAGAAGCTTGAGGAGGCAGCCGGACACGACGCCGCGCTGCGGAGAGAGATCGAGCAGAGAGATACGGTAACTTGTTCACTAGTTTGTTCCTCGTTCTTGAAATACACTGAACACTTTCAAGTACTTAAGCCTAATGCTCCAGGGTAGCCCGCGAAATTTAAATTTTCTTACGTTTTTTGCAATTTGCAGGCCAGTGCTAGGTTTTGTATGTTGATTAAAATATTATTCGCGGCTGTAAGACGTATGTAGATACAGAATTATATTCATCAAAATCATCAATACAACCCTTCAAGTTCATGTACCTCGATTGAATGACTTTTTCAAATGTGACTTTTGCAAATGGCAAAAAACGTGAGAAATTTTGAATTTCGCGGGTTACCCTGGAGCATCCACCTTAAGGTGACACAAGTTGCGGGCTCGAACTCATTGGTGGGCGTGGCTAAAAAGCACGCTGTCTCACCTGGCATCGTGCCCGACAGAGTGAGTTCAGTGATATGCACGATCATCTGCCTAGCCTTATCCCAACTATGTTGGGGTCGGCTTCCAGTATAACCGGATGCAGCTGAAACCAGCATTTTACATAGAGCGACTACCTATCTGACCTCTACAACCCTGTTAGTACTGGGTAATTCAGTGAGATTCACGATAATTCATAGTAAAAGGGGCGCGTATAAAAATACGATAAGGCCTTTGGAAACTTTTAACTTTGAATGTACAGTCTCAAACAGTGGAGTAATAACCCCGAAATTTCTATGGAAAAAATGTCGACCAGTGTCACCTTAATAATATGACTAATCGAGTTTCAAAGAGCAGCTTAGTGAGATTTTTTTAAGTTATTTAAGCACGTTAACGTAAATTTTAATTTGTACCGGTAGACAGTCTCGTGACAAAAATGCAAAACAATATTGCTATTTCCTTAATATTGAATTTGGGCAGCCCGACTCGGACAGGTTCGAAGGGGATGGCGGGGTCTAGAGAGCGAGCTAAGCTAGCGAATCCCACATTCATCATCACACATTTTATTAACATACCATAATTTCTTGCAGACAATAAAACAGCTGGAGAAGACAGTCCTCGAACGAGAGAACCGCCTGTACCAGCTCACGACACAACTAGAAGAGATGAAACGCGTACAAGAGATGGTCGCCAAGTTGATGAGCAAGAGTACCAACTCCAACAGCATGGGGAGCTAACATCTATCGTGAGTAGAATTTTATTCTATATAGGGTGTAAATAGATCCTTCACGAAGCCGTCAACCAAGCATTCTGAACATCAAACTAAGTAACTCTACGCAAAAATTATCGCTGGGAAACGACTTTTTTTTGGGGTAAAAAATCATGTTTGTTGTAGAACTCAATGTAACGCACTCAAAACATTGTGTTGATAAATGGATTCAATAGTACGGGAGTCGTGGAGGTGTTTAAAGTAAAAATCTTACATTAAAAACATCTATTTAAAAAAAAAACTTGTTGGAACTTTGGCACCCAATATCTCCGTAACTAGAAGATTCCCAGGTATGGTGTAAAACAAAGAAAAATGGCCGCAATGACGGGGAGAACCTTTTGGCTTCGTTAAGAGTCCTTTTACACTGTTTATAGACGTAGGGATGGTAACGGTGTGGAGGGAATTTAATGTAGAAGGAACAGAAACACGTTCCAGCTGATGTGAGTAGCTCTATTTTTTATTATACGCTCTATTTATAGGGTGATAGAGATTGTAATACTTTGGAGGAAATGATATACGCGTGCAAGAAATCGCGTCGCGAAGATGATGAGCAATAGTTGTGGAGTTTTGTAGAGTGGATGTGGAAAGGAAACAGCCAGTTCTTGTAAGGAGATGTATTCTCACCAAATCAATCAAACAAATTCACCATCAATATGTAAGGTCGGAGCACGAGGCGATCCGGTGTGGTGTCCTATCGCGGACTCGGCTTGGGAAGAAGTGAACGAGACCCGAATTAAATGTTGCGATCAAAACGGACACGCTAGTGTTGTTCGCGATGTTACTAATTTAGTGTTGGGACTCCAACATAATTACTATTCATAGTTGGGATTCCTACAATAGTGCCACCTCGAACATTGGTCGCGACCCGCGCGTCCTCCTTCCAGTTCTGTCGGAACCTGTCCAGTTGGTCCCGCCATCTCTATTTTGGCCTGTCGCGACCCCGCTCCACTGTCTCAGAGCACCAATTCTCTGCTGTTTTGCCCCACAAGATGTTGCGTCTCGTTGCATCTCATAAAAAAAAGTTTTTTATTTATTTTTATTACAAAATGGGCCTGCTATTGACCTCGATCACGCCTGATGGAAAGCGATGGATGAGATCTATGATGGAACGAGCGTGCCCAGAAGAAGCCTTTTCACTCTTGCTTTGAAGGCAAGCGGGTTGAATGTGGGTGGGAACACAGACGCAGGCAGAGAGTTCCACACTTTGGCTGTGCGCATAATAAAAGTGGAGGAGAAGCGCGTATGACACGTCGGGATATCAACCAAGTGCGGATGGTACGCCGCAGTACGTCTGCTAGTCCGGTGGTAAAGGGGTGATGGTGGGATCGGGTCGTGGAACTCCTGCGCACACTCCGAAGTACAGTCTGTAGAAGACCGACAGGCAGGCAACATTACGCCGATGAGCTAGGCTGTGAATAATTTTATCATTTTGTTGCAGATTGTCAACGAAGAGAAAAATCGGCGGAACCAGGGATCTCGACGTCACTACAACTAGACAATATTTTATACTGTTATTATCACACACAACGATAGATTTTAATATTATTTTACAAGTATTTTTCATATTGCGTATATGAATGGGCTAGACTATGGAATGCGAACAAATTGATAATGTTTATTGTATAGATCATATTTTAATGTCGGACTAATACAATTATGAATATGTTTCATGTGTTTTATTTTGACGTACACGATATGGTATTTATATCAGCAAAACTGGCAAGTGCGAGTCGGACTCGCGCATGAAGGGTTCGGTACCATCGTAGGAAGGGAGCCTTCTTTAATTTTATAATTGTAGTATACGACACGTCATATTCTTGTTATTATTTGTTGTTATAGTGGCAACAGAAATTCATACATCATCTGTGGAAATTTCAACTGTCTAGCTATCACGGTTCATGAGATACAGCCTGGTGACAGACAGACAGACGGACAGTGGAGTCTTAGTAGGGGCGTAACTACCGCCGTATCAATGATACGGGCCCCCGAGTGACAAGGGCCCTTGATGAGAAAAAAAAAACAAAAAACCTCCCATATTCTTCTATAAAAAAGATAAAACGAAAATATTACTTATCGCGGTCCAGAAAGCTCAACTTTTCGAGGTCACTTCGCTCGCTCTTTGATGAAGGCTTCACCACCACCAGTCGTGGTCCAGACAGCACCTAATTTTCGAGCTCGCTTCGCTGGCATTTCGATGAAAATTTAGACTCTTTCAGGATGCTGTAATTTTCTATTTAGCTCTTCATGAGTCATAACTTATGTTAGGCATGCTCACTGTTACACATTTTTTTGTATCACTTTGCTCGCTCACATATTCTCTTAGTAAAATGAATGACAGCTAAATCGATGCAAGTCAGGTGCTATTTTCTTAGTTTTGCAAAACTAATTTATGATTTTCTCCTTTTTTTGCGCTTCGCCGCACTCGGTTTCAAGGGGCCCCAAAAAAAATAGATGGAGGGCCGTACTAGGACTAGCTATGCCACTGAGTCTTAGTAGTAGGGTCCCGTTTTTACCCTTTGGGTAAGGAACCATAACACGCGAGCAAATGCGCGTAGTGTCGCTAGAAAACAAAGTCAGTCTGAGCAATTCATAGATAAAAATACTTCTATCCTATCCTGACCTCTACATACCCCTCAATACCAGACAAGCAAGACCCGCTTATCTCAATACAAGCCTAAAATCGGTGAAAATAAAGTAAACATGGCGGGAACAAGGGTGATGACGTCACCAGTGTTCCGTCGGAGCAGGCCCGGACTGGCCTTACTGGCAAATCGGGCAAATGCCCGATGGGTCGGATGCCCGGTGGACCGGTGTGGCCGATTGGTGATCGACTTACTTTTGTTTTAAAAAAAAAACATCTCAATAACGTCATCTACCATCAAGTCGGGACCTAATTCAATTTACTCTAGAAGTAGTAGTAGTAATAGTAGAGTCGCATTTTACATTACACACCCACTTTCTGTCACAAATGTCGTCGTCGCTCCGCCAGCCTTCGGCCTACGCTCCTCATGCAGACTTTTAGGACAATTTTAGTAGGTTATTTGAAGTATCGTAATTACTGACAATACGGCTAAACGTTGGACGCCGCTTTGTCGAACGTATCGCCACCACAATCCAGCTGAACGTGAGGACGCCGTATTACATAACGACGGCGTTTTTCAATCCGGCGCGCCATTATGTAAAACGGCGTGTTATACGAATTGGCTGCCACACATACACAAGGTTGCAAAAATGGAGTATGTTAAAATTTTGATCTTAAATTACATATTATTACTGAATTTCGAGGCAAGACGTAAACATTTTGAGCTCTACTTTCTCTTTGATCTTTACACTGTCGATTATAAAACGACCATTATGTCGAATCAATTCTAACCTGTTTAAAGCAAGGTTTCAAAAAATTTTCGAGCTCGCTTCGCTCGCTTTTGCAGGCTTCATTCTCTTGATTCTTGGCTTTAACTGCTAGTCGACCAAGTAAGTCTTGATAAAGGGTCGAAACAATTTTAACCTGTCCAAGGTAGGGCGTTAAAATTTCCGAGCTAGCTTCGCTCGCTCTTGGAGCCTTATTTCTTTATGTGTTTATAATTAATTGCCTTTCTAAGTCGATTAAGTAACGTCTATTTCTGAATAAAAGGACTAAAGAAAAGCTAACTTCTCTGAAGTGGAGAGCTAATTTTTTTGAGTTCCTACACTTTTCAAATAACTCTTCAAAATTAGTAACTTCTACTTCTATTTAATCAAGTATTTAGATACTTAGAAGAAGTTCAGCTGCATCTGTAACTAGTAAACTTAACCCTTAGAAATCTGTTTTTACTCGTACTTTTCTGCCCCTCCCCCTGGTTCAAAAGCTTGTGACGCCCTTGTTCGACAGTGTCGATATTCTTTTAGTTTCGAGCCTCTTCTTTATCAAAGTCGTAGCCTAGCATTTCAGCCCAATGTTCTATTTAAGATGTTTTCTATAGTTGATTCAAAATTTACATTAGTGGTTTTCATTTGTCTTGAAAGTAGGGGGCCGACCGTCTCTCAAATGCCCGGGCCGGTTTCAGGTCCCAGTCCGGGCCTGCGTCGGAGTGACCTTGAACTTGGGGAGACGTAGCTGTTAGGGACGAGTTACACTACGGCGGAATGCTCAGAAACACGTGGCTAAGTGATGCTGGAACCACAGGATAATTAAAACTAAGCCCACATAGATGTTGATAATGATTTCTTTTTTTAAATAAACGCTGAAAGATTTCTTTAAGGGGGGTTCAACTTTTTGCAGAAGTAATTAGGAATGTTTTGACGTCGCTCCTAGACGCGTAGATCTTAAATGCCAGTGCTCACAGGGGACGGCAGGACAGAAGATTACCTATATTTATCTTTACCCAACGTAAATTTATACGTAGCTTGTGGTAACAAGATACAGATTCCAATGTTTAGAGAGCAACCCTCAAGGCATCAAAAGAGATTTCTCTTCGCAAAATTGAAGAGCGTGCTTAGGCACGCCAAGGCACTGATTATTGATTTGCAAATTGCAAAAAATCTTATATTAATCAAAGGAGGATGAAGGTTTTGGGGGAGAGTCTCGGTTCGCTGTCCGTTGTCTGTGTCCGTCGTCCGAACGGACAATGATCTGAGATTTTCCCTCCTAACAACTATTGTTCTACATAATTAGACCTTAAAAACTCGATATAAATTATTTTTATTGGTTGCCATTGGCTTTCGGGTGCCAGCTGCCATACATTTTTGCCCATCCTCCTTTAGCGGGCTACGTTTTTCCAATGGGATCCAGTACCTACTCCTGTAGGGCTATTACGTATCTCTGTTGACAGCTCGAAATGATAGTAACTGGGCTAAGTGTCCATCAAATAACTGTCAAAAGGTTAGTTTCGTATTATGTATGACCAGTCGCGATCAAATATGACGTCATCGGTGCCCATCGTGGCTGATAGTCACCGTAACTCATTTTGACAGACGCTTTCGTATCAATTCTTCTAATATTGCGATTATGTAAGCATAGTGGACATCAAATTGATGACAACTGTGTTTGAAGTGGCTTTCGTGAAAGACGTTACACCGTACCCGGGCTGTTAGTCACCGTAAAGTGATATCCACTCAGTGCGATACGTAATACCAATATTATGACATTCACGGTTGTCATCAAAGTTCGGTGTACAACCGAATCTTGATAGTCACTGGATATCAGAAAGATACGTAATAGGCCTACTGGTTGGGTTTGTTAATTGTTCATAGAAACGGAAATAAACACACATACTCGTATCTTACGTAAAGTTTATTTACATTACAAATGGCAGGAAACCAGTTAAAAGCTTCTTGAAAGCCTCTGCGAATGTTATTACATCTGTGATTATTTTAGGTCGCTAGATAGCTATTTAGTTTAATACATTGTTAATTTACTAAGCAGAAACTTATCTATCGTATCTCATTTGTAGATCTATGACAGTCGTTACAGATGGCCAAAAGCCTGATAACCGTCTTACCAAGGGGTATCGTATTACCCAGTAGGTACTAATTGGGTTGTGGAGGTCAGATAGGCAGTCGCTCTATGTAAAGTACTGGAAGCCGACCCCAACTAACATAGTTGGGAAAAGGCTAGGCAGATGATGAAGTAATGCTTTAACTTGACTAACTATAGTTAAAGATGGGTGGCGGTCTGTTTTAAAAACAAAGGACTAGTGGTCATTAACTGTAAGCAATCAAGGAGTTTTAGGACATTCTTTTATTAACTTATAATGCGAAATACATCAAACGATGAGTGTGAATCGACCTGTACAAGCGAAAACAGACTGCCAGGAGCAGACATTCTCTTTTGCGTTATACAGTCGCTAACAAAAATGTTTACGTACATGTTTGCATTATATTTCTCTAAGCGGAGCGCGTGCCTATTGTTACTTATTATGACTTACTACTCTGTCAAGAAAGTACCGGGAAAAGATCAATAATACACAAAATGTCTGTTATTCATCCAAATTTATTTTATCACCTTCAAAGTATGCTCCTTTAGAAACGATACACTTGCGCCAACGAATAATCCATTCATCAAAACATTTTTTAAACGCTGCTTCCGGAATTGAGTTCAGTTCTCGCCGCGAATTCTCCTTTATGTCTTCTATCGATTGAAAACGGGTGCCACGAAGTGGTAATTTGAGTTTAGGAAAAAGAAAAAAGTCAGCAGCAGCCATATCTGGTGAATATGGTGGTTGCTGGATGGTATTTGTTGAGTGTTTGGTCAAAAATTCGTTCACAATGATAGCCTTGTGCGAAGGCGCATTGTCGTGGTGCAAAGTCCAAGAATTTTCTTTCCACAAATCTGGCCTTTTTCGTCGAATTTGCTCTCTTAAACGCCGCATAACGCTCAAATAATATTCTTTATTTACCGTTAGACCTTCCGGTAAGAATTCAGAGTGCACAACACCGCGATAGTCAAAGACAGTCTACATGACTTTGACTTTTGATCGACTTTGGCGTGGTTTTTTCGGTTTCGGTTCAGTTGGAAGGCGCCACTCCGAAGCTTGTTGACTAGTTTGCATGTCAAACTCGTAAACCCACGTCTCGTCACCAGTAACAATGCGTTTCATGAATGTTGGGTCCGAACTGACTCGTTCTAGCATGTCCTCAGCGACTTTCATGCGATTGAGTTTTTGGAGAAAATTCAGATCTTTTGGGACTAGCCGAGCAGCAACATGTTTCATACCCAAATGATTAGTTAAAATGGTACGGATCGACTCGTGAGATACAGAAAGTTCGGCGGCTATCTCTCTCAGAGTTGAATGGGGATTTTCAGTCACTATTTTCTTCACTTTTGCGATGTTAACTTCAGTTGCAGACGTTGACGGCCTACCAGAGCGAGGCAAATCTTCCATCACATCTCGACAGCTTTTGAACGCTTTGAACCACTCATAAGCACGAGTTTTTGATAAAGTCGATTCACCGTAAGCCTTCTGTAACATTTTCAGTGACTCCGAACACGAAATTCCATTGGCGATGCAAAATTTAAGACAAACTGTTTGTTCGATATTTTTGTCCATTATGAAATTCGCAATACACACTATATATGATATTACTAAAACCAGCACTGTATTTAATATAAATAACAGATGCAACTCAAACTCCGCGCCAAAATGGAAAACAGTTGTGCCAATCTAACAACTACAAAAAAACAAAAATTTGAATTTGGAACCATAAACAAATCATCCATTCCCGATACTTTTTTGACTGAATAAAATGACTGAACTGAAATGTACATAATATATATTACATTTCTAGGTAATAAAATGAAAAAAAAAACAATTTTCGTTGAATCTGTTATTTTGCAGGGTTATAGTGAAACAAGACTTTATGAAAATCACTACATATTATAAAACAAAGTCCCCCGCCGCGTCTGTCTGTCCCTATGTATGCTTAAATCTTTAAAACTACGCAACGGATTTGATGCGGGTTTTTTTAAAATAGATAGAGTGATTCAAGAGAAAGTATTTAGTATAGATGTAATTTGTCAAGCGGGCGAAGCCGCGGTTTAACACATAGGATACTTTTTATCCCGGTAGTAAGATCCCATGGGACAATTATCAAAGTTCACGCAGGCGAAGCCCCTAAAGGGGTCCCTTATTTCACCAGTTTCAATATCGTATTGTATCTCATTACGTACTTGTGCGTTATTGTAATGTAAAACGCACGGTTTATCAAGATGCTCCGTCTGAAACGAACGATAGGTACTTTTTTAAATCTTAGCAAAGTTTAGCTAGTTTAGCTTAGTTTTTATGGCAGAAAAGTGGTCAACATTTTATGAATAAAATTGTACTATTTAAAAACGGTTTTGGTATTTCATCATTAGACATCATTAGACAATCTCGTTGGTCTACTTGGAGCATTGACGTGATTACTGAAGACCTGGGTTTGATCCTGAAAGTATTCGTTAATCTTACCGTTAGTCTCCAGTTACAATATTTGCCCTTTGAACATAACTGGCGGAATAAGCGGGAACGGTATTTTAAATAGCCTTCACCGGCTGTGGCTACATATGTTGGCAAAAACACAGGCACAAAAAAAAACAAAGACTACACAATATATATTTATTGGCAAATCGCACTGCGTTGGAATATTTGAAATATCAAAATTCGTGGGATCCTTGTTGAGGATTGTTGATGTTGATACCATCTAGCATACCACAGATGACTGCTATCAATTAAAGGCTTTTAAGGAGATACGAGTTCGTCGCTGAGGCGAGGCGAGACCAGGCTCCATTTACCAGACAACAGTGCCCGGGGCTGCGCCGACATGTGTTCTTCAGCGGTGCGATACCCCAGACCCCCAGTGTGTGTTCCGCCGCTCCTGTCTGTTCATCACAACCTACAATAGACTGTTCAGTGTTTGTTTTTAGTTTGTTTTAATAAAGTTATTTTTATTTAGTTTATTTTTAAGAGGTACTTTATCTTTAATGAGTAGTAGCAGCAGCGATGCGGTGGGTAATGGTAGTAGTCAACCTTCAACATCGCTGAACACCCTGGAGAGATGCCCGCTTTGCGCCCAGGCACGATTTTTTAAAGGTAAGCGGGGTCTGAATGTGCATATTGGTAAGGTACATAAACCTCCAAATGCACCCTCAGACCCTGTCTCAATTCTTCCACCTACAACTTCGGCTACATCCACTTTCGACCCGATCTGGCAAACCCTTTCCAAATTCAAAAACTCTGTTCCTGTTTTAAAGCGAGTTCCCCGCGGTGCTAGGCCTTTAGTTGCACAAAGCCTAGCAGGTTGTGTGCGCCTTGTCGTCCGTGAGAACTCGCTAAGTGCTTGGGAGCAGTTGCTTACCTTCCCTTACCGTATTCTGCATGTTCAAAAGAATTTGGCCACAAAAAAGACTTTAACCGCTCAAATCAAAGATAATTGTAATATTTCGGCTCAAAATTTTGTTTCCAATTTATCGGCACAGGGATATTCCTCTTCGAGAGGTATATCGCACCTGGTTGAATCAAAGTTAGGGGAAGGTGACATAAGCGGTGCAGCCAGGATTCTCTTCAGTAGCGATGTGGTGGCTCCGTGTTCTCCAGAAACACTCGCAGCTCTGGAGACTAAACACCCTGCCCCCGCGGATGGCCTTTCTTTTCCCGACCCTCCTGATTCGGACATTCACTCCCTCACCATTACAGGTCGAGAGGTGGTCACAGCCGTTTGCTCCTTCCGGAGTGGCTCCGCCGGCTGCCTCGACGGCCTAAGTCCCCAGCACTTAAAGGACCTAATCTGTTCAGGCGCCGGGGAGGCTGGTGAGTCGCTCTTGAAGGAGCTTACGGCTCTGATTAACCTTCTACTCTCCGGCAAGGTGAACGAAGCCGTCATCGGTGTCTTGTACGGGGCAAATTTATGTGCCCTGCTCAAGAGGGATGGCGGCATTCGTCCCATTGCTGTGGGTACTACTTACCGTCGTATGGCAGCCAAGATTTGTTGTAAATTTTATGGTGAGGCTGTTTCGAAAAAAATTCAGCCCCTGCAGCTAGGTTTTGGTTCTAAAGGGGGCTGTGAGGCTGCCGTACACGGTTTGTCGACCTACCTAAATTCTGGCAAAGGTGAGGTCATCCTGAAGGTTGATATTAAGAGTGCCTTCAATTCAGTTAATAGGGACACCTTGTTAACAGAAATTAAAAAAGAATTACCTCAAATTTATAGTTTTCTTTGGCAGTGCTACAGACACCCGTCTAAATTACTGTATCGTGACAAACTTTTGGAATCTGCTGTTGGCTGTCAACAAAGTGACCCTCTCGGGCCTGTGATATTTAGTTTAGCGATTCACCCAATTGTTAGACAGCTAAATTCAAAATTTAACGTTTGGTATCTTGACGATGGAACCTTGGGCGGCGATGTAGAAACAGTTTTAGATGATTTAATTTTCTTAAAAATAATCTTCACTCCGTTGGCCTTGACCTAAACCTTGCAAAATGTGAACTATATTTAGCAGACTGTACCGACAGACAACTGACAATTCCTAAATTTAACGCAATAGCCTCTAACATCAAAATTATTGAAAAATGTTCTCTTCGTCTCATTGGGTCTCCAATCTTCGAAAATTCCTTTCCCGATTTCATCGAGGAAAAAATTCAAAATTTCAATGATATTTCGGAAAGGTTACTCCAAATTAACATGCATTCGGCCATCACCATTATCGGTTACTGCTGTTTCGGCCCTAAATTAACATATTTCCTACGTGCTTCTCCTTTATGGAAGCATATTTTAGACAAAATGGATCAAATTATCAGAAATACTTTATCATCCATTTTAAATGTGGCCTTGGACGACCGAGCCTGGACCCAAGCTACTCTTCCCATTCGTATGGGAGGGCTCGGCGTCCGCAAAATTTCTAGTATTAGTTTACCGGCTTACATATCCTCGGTCCACGGCACTGAGAAATTAATCAGGAAAATCCTGGCTTCCACACTGATTGATTTTGATGTGCCATGTTTCTCCGAGGCTATCAACGCCTGGAAACTCGCTTGCCCGAATTCTGAAGAACCCGACTACCCATTTTCCCAGAGACGGTGTGACGAGCCGCTCTGCAGAGTAGTTCAGATCAATCTACTAAACACGTCTGTTACTACTGCTGAGCGAGCGCGCCTGCTGGCTGTGGGTGAGTGGGAGTCGGGTCTTTGGCTTCATGCACTACCGTCGTCGAGCACAGGTACGTTGCTCGACGACACCACTTTCCGCCTCGCTGTTGCTCTACGCCTAGGCGCCCCATGTTGCTCTCCTCATCACTGTCACTGTGGTGAAGTTGTCAACAGCCTTGGACACCACGGCCTGTTATGCAGCCGAAGTGCGGGCCGTTTTGCACGGCACGCGAATTTAAATGACATCATCCGTCGGTCTCTTGTCACCGTCGGCGTTCCAGCTTTATTAGAACCCAATGGCTTGGCACGCGACGATGGCAAGAGACCGGACGGCATGTCTTTGTTTCCATGGAGGATGGGTAGGCCTTTAGTGTGGGATGCTACATGTGTCGATACTCTTGCGCCTTCCCATCTTCCTAATTCGTCGTGCTGTGCAGGGGCTGCTGCTTTGGCTGCGGAGAACCTCAAGCGGCGAAAATATAGTAACCTTATTGGTAACTATATTATCGAGCCGTTTGGGGTTGAAACTCTAGGACCGTGGGGTCCGAGCGCTCACAGCCTTTTCAAGGATATTTCAAAACGTTTAGTTGACACTTCCCGTGACCCTAGGGCTGGCTTTTACCTTGGCCAAAGGCTTAGCATTGCCATACAGCGTGGTAACGCCGCCAGTCTCTTGGGGACATTACCAGTTGACAGTGTTGAGGAGGAGTTTTTTGACGCCATTTTTTAAGTTTTTTAGTTAAGTTAGTTAGTTTAGTTTATTTTAATAAATTTGTAAATTGTTACTTTATTAAATAAAACATCAATGGTAACTAAGCCTGAAATTAGCCGAATTTATTTTACGTGTTTTTAGAAACCAAATCTTTTATTCACACTGACACTGCACTCAACAGTAACCTCTTTTTTCCTACCAGTCCCCATTCACTTATAAAAATGTCACCAGAACGGTCTCTCATCTCAAACGTCAGCACCATAGACACAGCTTCGGCAGTTGAGTATATATTATAGACACACAGGTCACATTTGGTTGTTCTGAATCTGTCACACCTACGAACTTGGCACCATGACCTTCGCAAGGGCGTCGGAAAGGTCAGGGTCAATGTGTTTAGGGTTAAAAAGGGTAATTTTGTAGGCTTTGTTTATTTGTTATTACAATAATACTTGTTAGCCTTTAATTTACGGTGGTTAGGAGTAAATGTTTGTTATAAAACATATGTAAACAAACGTGTTTTCGCGAATTTTACCTTTAAGGCTGATGCTCCAGTGTAGCCCGCGAAATTCAAATTTTCTTACGTTTTTTTTGCAATTTCCAGGCCAGTGCTAAGTTTTATGTTGATTAAAATATTATTCGCGGTTGTAAGACGTATGGAGTTACAGAAATATTATCATCAAAATCATTAATACAACCCTCCAAGTTCATGTAACTCGATTGAATGACTTTTTCTGAAATAATCAACATACAACTTAGCACTGGCCTGCAAATTGCATAAAACGTATATAAGAAAATTTGAATTTCGCGGGCTGGTTGGAGCATTCACCTTAATAATGGTCCGTGGTCGCGGGAAAACTGAAGTATTGGAGGTACCGCCACAGCAAAGCGAAGGTCTTTATTCAACTACCCTCACTTGTTCTTCATAAATGTTAATTAGGGCCGGCTCACACTAGGACAGCACACTACACTAACAAGGTCCTCATACCGAGTTGGTTACACTTGACGAGTACACTTAGTGATCACTGGATTCTAAGCGGAAGAGAGTCTGAAGTCGTCTGAATGTTTGTTAAGAGAAACTATAACTAGGTTTTACTCCATAGAGATCTACGCTTTATTACTGAGAGTTAAAATCAAAAACGTTTGAGATGAAAAAAAAATGGTAACATTCCCAATGTCCGCTCTATATGTATTTTAAATCTCTTTGGCAGGCATAATAAACTTACTCTGAACAAAAAGATCCCTAATTATAGGTTAGCTACCAACTTAAAGTAATTACAGAAATTTCTCTTGATATTCAATTTCAACAAACAAACTTCCAGCAGAGCTACCTAATCGTGATGAAATAAAACGATTCATCTTATTTTCTACGTGAAAATGATAAATTGCTTTCGGAACAGAGTAAATTAAAATCTAACTAGGTCCCCGGACTTAGGAGAACTCATTTGGTCTGTTTGTAGGACGGGACGAGTGATTTGTCTAGTTTTTATTAGTCCGGGACTGTCTTTGTTGTTTTAACACCTGACCCCGCGCGTAGTTTCTCCGTCTGCGCTTTCGATCATTCGTAATAGTTCTGTTACGTCGTACCCGTACCTAAAATTACGGTAGTAGGTACCTACAAGTAGGTAGGTAGTAGGTAGGTAGAACGAGTCTCGACTACCTACAAAAGAACATCAGGAATTGTCATTGTAATTTCGACCGTACGCCCAGGGAATAAAGCACCTACTTCTTTCCTTTGTAAAAGTTGTGGAAGTTTCTCGAAGGACATTGACCCACTATGGAATTGTCTAGAAGATTCTAGGAAGTCGTGGATCTTTCTCGAACGTTCTGTCGCCATAAAATAGTCGATGTGTTTGCGGGAGCAGGTAGTCTGATTTTGGCTACACAACGAAGCGAATCGAAGTGAACTAGAAGTGCGATATCTAAGCGAATAGTGATCAGTGGTGTATTTGTGATTGAGTTTTAGGTGTTTTGGAATTAAATAAAGTTATTTGTAGTTTAATTGGTAGTAATTAATTTATCCCATACCCAGCTCGTAACAGTACGTTCAATTTCGGTGCATGCTAAAAACCATCGTCTTCGGCCAAAACATCAGCCAATGTTGGTCGAAATCGAATGTGCATTTTCTAATCAAAGGTGGCCGAAGCCGAAGACACATCGGTCGGACACTATAACCTATTTACTTACACTAAGTACAAACGTATAGTAGGTACTTATGATTAAATGATTAGACATTATTTCTAGTAGTAAAGTATAGGCCGTTGGTACGTACAGAATTCTGAAACTGTGTCATATACTGTGTCAGTACTTAGATCCTTTTATCACTTAACTGACACCAGTACATATGTACAAGCAGTATATACAGCCACGGCGCGTGGAAATGACTCAAAGTGCAGGCAAGCGCCGGAAATTGTCGTGCGACTGACTGTGAGAGCAACGCTAGTGTGCATGCGATAATATACTGGTACATAGGTACCAGTATATTATCGCAGTATGAAGAGTGCAAAAAACCTCTTAACGAAGCCGAAAGGCACTTGTTCTTCCCGTCATTGCGATTATTGTTTTGTTCTACACCATACCTGGGAACCTTCTAGTTACGAAGATATTGGGGGTCAAAGTTCCAACTTTTTGACAAGTTTTGTTTTTACATACAAGTTTTAATGTAAGATTTTTACTTTAAACACCTCCACGACCCCCGTACTATTCAATCCATCCATCAGCACAATGTTTTGAGTGCGTAACAATGAGTTCTACCACAAAACATGACTTTTCATCGCAAATAAAAAAGTCGTTTCCCAGCAATAATTTTTGCGTAAATTTACTTAGTTTGATGTACAGTGTAGAATGCTTGGTTGACGGCTTCGTGATGGGGTTGTTTACACCTTGTATACTAGCGTATACTTTTTTATTTAATTTACTCTGTTCTACATGGCTTTATATAACTAGTATAAACTTTTTACCTACACAATATAAGTACATCATAAAGGTATCTTTATGATGTATATGTAGGTTGTGTAGGTAAAGAGTATTAGGATTTGGTAAGGATTTTTTTTTTTCGTATGCCCAGATAGGTTCGAGATACTCCATCATCTTATTTACTCTAAAAATACTTATTTTTTTTGCCTTTTTCTGTTGTGTAGATACATGAGGTACTTATATAATTAACATCACCACTGTAGGTATTACTTGAAGGGGTAGGCAGTGGTCTTTGTTTCACCCAGTCCGACTCAGTTGATGTTGTCAATAGCGGGAATTTTCATCAGAAATCTCTCAGTAACAGCCGTAAGTGTATATAAGGTCTGTCTATCTAATTATACACGAAATCTCTTAAGGGGGTCATTGTACTCATCTGTATGAAAAACTTTCAACTATGAGACCAAACCCATAATCGCGAAAAAAAAATCTGCTGTTCCATAATGGACACAAATTCATACTCCGGGTTGCTGTGGAGGATTCCTAATGGTAAAACCTAATAAAATTTTGCCTGATCTAGATAAATATCGAACCCAGTTTGGCAGGTATTCCCTCAGCTGCCAGGCGTGCGACCATCAGACCAATGCTGCAGTCTCCCTTTAAGGTGGAAGCTCCACGGTAGCCTGCGAAATTTAAATTTTCTTACTAATTGTATTGAATGACTTTTTCATGAAACAGTCATTCAATACACTGACACACACACTGCGCTGTACCTGAACTTAGTGGGTTGTATTGATGATGTTAATGATAATAATTCTGTAACTACATAGGTACGTGTTACTGTCGCGAATCATATTTTAATCAACATACAACCTGACACTGAATTTCGCGAACTAGCGTGGAGCTTCCACCTTAAGTTGGGTTCCACCTTAATTATGTAAATGTATAGCAAATGATGATGTATATCAAAACAACATCAACGTATATCAAAATACGGTTTAGAGTGACGTCTTTTCATTTTTCGTATTATTTGAGAAGCATCGCTTTCATTAGAAACCCAATACCCATAGTCATTGGAATGCTTAAAAAATAACTAGTCCTCCATCTTTGGGAGTCCGCCATATTCTTTGTCACTCGTTGACGTCTCTCGTCACTTGGCTAACCATGCATTGACATCCAATTTAAACATGTCTGCAAAATTTCAGCTCAACAGGAAACTGGAAAGTCGGTCTAAGATTTACATAGTTACAGGTGAAACTAAGAAAAGTGCAGTTAAAATAAAACCACAGATCATTTATGATATCTATTTATTGATTTCATAGTACAATAGATAAGTCTCGATGAAGTGAGTACGTTCATCCAGTAGTTATATATAACAGTAAGTAAATAAAATTTGCAGCAATAACATACTTAGAAGTAGATTGACGTGTGGCAAGTGTCAGTCAGCGAAACCACTAAGTATATTATATAGAAGAGAGCACGACAGTTTATCAAAGGTAAAGGTCGAAACTATATATGATACATTAGCCGTGTGGTATCCGGCAGAGTAGAATAGAACCAACCCATTACACTCACGGGTGTCGTATAAGGCGACTAATGTCTGAGGCAGAACACTTTGCGCCTCCGTAGACCAGAGAATGGGCAGCAGCGTTTTCTGTTAATCTTTCATCACTGCGATCTCCAATCCGCCTGCCAAGCGTGGAGATTACGGCAAATTCCTCCCATCAAGGGAGAGGCTTATGTCCAGCAGTGGACGTTATGGGCTGTTGTAGTAGTTGTAGTATATATGATACATACAGATGTTACAGTCTCCAGCACAAGTTACCACAAACTGTCAAACTCCAAATGATTTTAAAGTTTAAAATCGAATGAAAAAATTTGACACTTAGTAGTATTTTAATGCGCTGGCGACTGTACCTTGGCCAGACGCTAAGTGTTGCCATTCAGCATGGCAACGCTGTCATCTTTAGGGTACATTACTAGCTGACAGTGTTGAGGAGTTTTTTAATGCCCCCCGGATGCCCCTCTATAGTGTGATCGTTTTTAACTGTCATAAAAATCTTAAATAACATTTTTTATATATTTTTTTAGTTTTCGATAAGTATATATCTCGTCTGTGGACTTTTTATTTGATTCTTCATAATTCTCTACCCGAATATTTTTGTATACGTAACGTTTATATGAAGTTCTTTTCTGTAGGCAGTTTTCATTATACTCAGTACCCACTTGATGTTTACTCGGAACAGTGGGTTTTAATCAGTACCCTACTGAATTATACGGATGTTAAACTTGCCTACTCATTTTTTACATCGATCTACGAATACTAGCTACGGTACGAACAACGGCACTTGTTTTCAATGGTTTTTTTTAACTAGGAAAAGGCCTCAACTTTTTTCTTCCGTACTTCCCTATTCTGTGCGATCTCTGGCCATGTTAGCCCCGCAAAAATGATCAAATCGTCACAATCAATATTACTGTCTCTTTGGTCACAATGAAGTTCATAATAGACGTGCTTTGATGCGCTGTAGAATTATTATACCTTCTACGTATTTAGCTCAATCGTTGTAAGAAGTATCCTACTATAGTACCTATCAGAAACTAGCAATTACCGTCGCAGCGATACCGTAGCGTGACGTAGCACGCCGGCGTAGAACACGATGCAAACTCGCGCGAGTTTACTTGAGAAAATGTACTAAAGTTAGACATGTCTTAAGAGTCACAGTTATCACTTTGTTCTATAGATATTGTAGGATTTAAATCGTAATGTTAAATACCTGTCGAGCTCATAGTCGTGATTATAATGAAGTAATTAAGAATAAATTCAATTAATTTTACTCTTAACAACACTTTTCAAAAAGCTCCGTAGCATTTACCAAGCTGGCCAGCTAAAAAATGCCTTTAAAACATCGGAAAACGAAAAAACGTTAAATCAACTGGAAAGCAACCGGTTTTCATTTCAAATAATTAGCATTTTTTTCACATTCTTTATTTCAACGGGTTCAATTCGGCTTGTTGCCGAGTTGGCGACTATAAGGCTCAGTCCCACCACCAGCGAGAAAGCGACTTGCTATCGACTATTTTCTCGCACGAAAACGTAGTACAAAAGAATAAAGAATGATTATAGTGTCGCGAGATAGATAAGAGATACATATTAATATCATAGACAGACGTTGCAGGTAGTGCCACGAAAGTCTGCCAACCAGTCTTACCAAGGGGTTACCCCTTGATAAGACTGGTTGTCAGACATATTACCCAGTAACAACTGGGTTGTGGAGGTCAGATAGGCAGTCGCTCCTTGTAAAGTCGGTAAAAGGCAGGTGATGATTTATAGTTGGTCGCCGACTGTTCACACCTATCGCCAGCGACAAATAGAACAGATAAGAATGCTCTTTAATATGTACATAATACAAATTACAGGTAAAATGAAGAACTTGTAGATAGTGGAAACATTAATGGGCGGCTTATCGCTAAAAGCGATCTTTTCACGACAACCTTGGATGGATTTAAGGGAGGGAGAGACAATACTGTAGGTAGTCTGTGGTGTTCCATTAATAAAATAAATACATACATCTATACTAATATTATAAAGCTCTCAGGAACTACTGGTTCGAATTGAAAAATTATTTTAGTGTTGGATAGCCCATTTATCGAGAAAAGCTATATAACACCACGCTGCGACTAATAGGAGCGGAGCATCAATGAAAAATGTTGCAAACAACTGGGAAAATCCATTCCTTACCTCGCTCTCTCTCTCTCTCTTATGTGACGCAGACGAAGTTCTCGCTCCCCTATCGCTTATCGCCCGTGGTGAGACATGGGCCTAAAGAATTTACATTGAAAGATGTTCCTTTATTTTACCTTTTTATTCCGTTTTCACCTTTATTGGCATCCTGTTCATTAGTTCGACAAAAGGTCAATATTTCCGCAAAAGATAACAAATCAGTGAAAAAGGAAATTTAATTTTTTTATCTGCTCGGTATCGCTCGATATCGATAAAATACACGCGATTTTTTTCCTTTTTGAAATGATTGGTTTTCATTTATTTGTTTTATGAATATTTATTTAGTTCAAGAATTGGCTTTAGCTCTATTAAAGGAACTCTATCTGGTAGAGCATGTTTTATAATTATATAATAAATAATAATGTATTTCAAAACTCTATGCACCCTACACTTTGGTTTTTGAATAAAACCTTGCCCCACACCAGGAATTTCTCCTGTATCGTGGGTGCGTTTACAAACATTTAAACTCACATACACAAACAGTCAGACCCGGAACAACTATCTGTAGGCCATATATAATTACACATATTTGTTCCGTGAGGGAATCAAACTCGCGACAAACAGCGCTGCACTGCGCCAAACGTACTGCCATACTAAAAGGTAGGCACACATCACACCGTTTGTGTGATGGACTTGTGTAGCGCCTTTTCTGTGTGCATTTGTTGTAATAAAAACTAGCTTATGAGAATTTGAGCGATTCTTAAACATTCATAATTTACTTGATTAGTAATACTTGTGCGCGCGTGTGCTTGTGTACTTGTGTGATGTCATCATAGTATTATTTGTTCAATATTACATTTTGACAGTGTCTATATGCAAAAGCAACTGCAAGTTGCTCGTTATGTGTAAGAATGTAAGTCACTTATGCGTGGACGTCAACTTGTGCAGTGATTGAGCACACTTATCGACATGACTCGGCTTGAGCCGATCACGTAACAGCACTTTTCCCTAATTTCCAAATCAGAACGACGTGAATGATATCATTTTCGCTTCTATTGCATGGAGATAAAGCTGTTTCTGGTTGAGCCAAGCTGATTCCTATTCTATTAGATTCCGATTCCTCCCTACCTCTTACTTACGTCCGTTTCTATAGCCAAGTTAATAATTACTTGAGTTTAAGTAAATACTTATGCAAACATTTTATGCAATAGACAAGAATTTAAACAAAGTTCGAACCGTTAAATAAAAGAAAGCTGAACTACAGAATAAAAAACGTTTCATAAATAATTACTTTTACTCGAGTAATCACTTTGACTTGTTTCTATATACGGGTCGTAGTTCTCTTACTGACTGACACAACCCACAATAATTAACGTTTACAATATATTAATTAGCTAATAATACTTTGATCTGATCAAATAACAGTCGAACTATGGTTATAACACAAATTCAATACTAGAAATCATTTTGGCATCGATTTAAAATCTGTTGGTAAGCGAAATTATATAGAGAAATAGTATTTTAAGTCTAGAATTGAATTGTATTGTAGAGGGGTGCAGTTTGATGCAAGGTTACAAGAATAATCAGCCTATAATGTTCCCACTGCTGGGACACAGGCCTCTTTACGAGAGGGAGTGCACAGTAATCCACTACGCGGGCCCAGTGCGGGTTGGGTCATGACACATTGTCTTCGAATTTCTAGTTCTAGGATATGCCGATTTCCTCACGATGTTTTCCTTCACCGTTTTGAACAATGTTACAAGGCGTAGGTATATTTGGACAGGCCGCTCCGACTGGAAAAAATACTTCTACATCATTGTCGTATCGTTTGTAAGAATTATTGCAAACTGCAGGCGCGTTACAATTCACTTTTTTGTATTAAAATGAGATGCGCTGCGGCTATAACGTACGCTCAGATAAAGTCCCGTTTGCACCACAACTAACTACTTAAATGAGATTAACGTTAACCTTTTAGAAAACAACATTCTGTCTCTGTTATCTTCAAAAGTTCAAACCATTAACAGAACAGCGAACGTTTAGCAGTAAACGCATTTTTAATTTGTGGTGTAAATGGGCCTGAATGTCACTTTTAATAATTTAAGAAATAGGTCTAGCTTTTCTACATCATGCAGGCGCACGTTATTTTGTAATTTTTATACCATTTTTGATGTAAAGCCTTGTCAATCTCACTAACCTTGAAAACATGTCGACAAAGAAGCTATATGTCGATGCTACACACTTATTTATAGTGTGCCGATTGGTATTATTCCGATCGGCATCAACTACTTATCGATAAAAAACATGTTTGGATCGGCTTGGCACAATTTGAGCCAAATATATTTAATTTTGCATCCCGACCGCCCCTAATCATACCGACTAGAACATGGTGTTTAGCACCCCTACCAATAGAACTTTAGAGTGGACCCATTTTAATCTAATGTAACATTGCATCGCACTGCACCTATAAGAGTAGAATCAGAGATATTTTAATAAAAATATAGCGTTGTATTTCAATTACTTCCTAATTAAATATTACGATAATGGTTGAAAAATAACTACATTTAACAACGCCCCGAATCAAACAGCTTAAAACTATGTTTTAAAGTTATTATATTGTAATCACAAAGCGATTGCACCATTGCCTTTTATTTATTTGTATTGCTGAATGTAATAAATCTAAAATCTTTCAAGATAAAGATGTATTTATTTTGTAAAAACACGCATTAACACATATCAATCAATCATTTATTTTGTGAAACATAGGTATGGTTACAGATCGTCTAAAATGTGGGCACTATGTTTTGCCAATTAATGGCGTACAAAATGGCGGACAAAATTAACATAAAACATGCCTAAACAAGCAATTACAATTAAGGTGGCATGTCAATAGATGAACAAAAAATTTTTAAATATAATTGCGTGTTGATTCATATATTGTTTCGATATTTGTAAAATAAATAAACGTGAAGGATGATGAACTATCCTATGGAATCTGGGCGTGAGACCATCAGAATTGTAGTAGGTATACCTCAAATAGTAGCTTATAATTTTATTAGTACTTCATATACTACGGCCAAGAGTATTACCTAAATCGACGGAAAACAGAAATAGAGCCTGACACTTGTAGTCAAACCAAAACTTGTAGTGACCATTTTTCCTACATAATTTACGTTTCATTATATTCAGCAATACAAACAAACTGGTTGCTTAAAAACAAAAACGTTAACAGCGAGAACACCGATAAGGCAAAAATCACAATCTGTGCGTTTTATTTGTGTTACTCGAACGTGCTAGTGTATGCAAACCTTACACTCAACTAAGGCACACCTTCACATCTAGCGTAAATTTGTACATGGTTCTATTGGCGCGTGGACATAATCGGAACTAACGCCGCCGCCATCTTGTATTTTTTCAATACAATTTCTACAGATAATTTCACAAGTGTTTAACAACAGAACCCTCCTGACAATGTCATTTAAGCGCCAAAAGATCCTTGCAGCACTGTAGAAGTCTACGTGGCGCTAACCACCTGGCCACAGGTTACGCGATCGAGCGATACGCGTGTTGACAACGGCTGCGGAGAAAACAAAAGAAGAAAAGTTTATAGCGTGCCACGAGTCACCGACGCACTGGTGGATTGTCCTAACAACTCTTGTTTTCTCCGCTGTCGTGAGACGTGAGTGGTTTGAGCATGTAGTTTGTGGTCAAGCAGTAATTTCACGTTAAACGTGACGATTTTTTCGTATCGATTACGTTTACGCGACTCCAGCGTAGCGTCAACGCGACGTCAAAGCGTCTTAGCAACGCTAGATGCAAAGGCATCCTATGTACACATTCAAACAAATGATTTTGTATTATTTAACTTATTATACATTCGATCGATAGGATTTATACATTAAAATTAAATCATACAAATAAATTACGATACAAAACAATTTTCTTACAAACATGAAATATAATTATTTGTATAACACAAAGTAGGTACAATCAAGAAAAATATCGTACCCAATTTACGACAAAGGAAAAGACGAAAAATCACATATTTAAACAAAATAATACGTCATCACAAAACCGATTTTTACCGACGAATCGCGTATTCGACTGGAATAATAATCTAATGACGAAAAATAATGATACGCGAGTATGTAATCGAATTTTCCGTATGAATATAATGTACTTACAATAATTACTTACACAGAAACGTACGAGATAAAACGACGCTTTTGGCACTTAGGTCTTTTCCTTTATTCTTTTGAACAATCTTTTTCGAGCATTGCTTCACTCAACTTTATTATTTGGAACATTTCAACCTACAATGAAGAATCATTTTTCTAGTGGCGTATTATTATTACTTTGTCGTATTATTTTCTGGATAGTACGCCACCGGAATAAACATTCTTTTATGGTGTAGATTTTGAACACTTGCACATAGAGCTGGATTTGCGCAAGGATTTTGTTGCAGGAACATCATACGCTTGTTGCTTTAGGTAAAAATCTGTGTGAATTACGGGTCTTTAAGAACATCGTTTGTTGGTTAGTGCAGACACTCTTACCCATTGAAACGCGTGCGGCAAAGATTTTAGCTAAAATATGTAGTAAAGCATTAAACGATGGCGATTGGTGTTTGTGCACAGAAATCTCATGTAATCTGAACATAAACTCAGTTGTATGCGCAAGTGCACTGTTCGTTTCTATAGTTTTCTTCATATTTTTTAACGCTTCAAAATTCCTTTTATACAAGTGCTTTATCGGAAGAGTGCTTACTTACAAAGGAGGTATTTTATCTATTAAATTATTGCTATATTAGTTACATTTCAATAAAACTTTTTTAATTTCAAACTTTCACTAAGGTAACTAATGCACTAAATCTTACTAGTTTTTCAAAATCTTCACTAATTAGTTTTTAAAACTTTTATTTTCTTTAATAAAATATTTTTAACGTACTATTGGTCTTTAATAAAATTTAATATTAAATACTATTAATACTATAAATGAAGTGACTAGAAACATGCAAAACTTGATGAGAGTGAGCAATTTTATACTTAAAGATCAAATGTTTGGATATTTGTTAAAATAAATGTATTTTACTAATTTTATGGAAACACCAATTCATTTTGCATCATGATTTTATAATGCATGATGAATTATTTTCCATACGTTCAGTAAAATACATATGAAGCATATTATATTATCTAAATGGGAAATATTATATAAATATCTGTACAATTATTTGTCATTTAGAAATTACACTTTACCATCATCATCGTATGCGATTAAAATTAATGATTAAATTATTATTCGAAGTAAATTATTCACATTGCAAAATATTGCAATGGCTTTAAGTGTGGCTCATGCGGACTCGAGTATTTACAGGGCTCGGCCTGGTTGCAGCAATAGTAGGAAAACGGGCGCATATTACTAACTTGATATTTGGAACTCCAATTACTTTATTTATTTGTCTCTCCAAATATCATTTTATTCAAGAAAATATATAAGAATTACGTAACATTGATCTTATATGTAGGTAATTGAAATTTTAACTTTTGAAATTAGAACAGTAGTAGTAGAACAGCAGTAGTAGTAGTAGTAGTATTAGAACAGTTCTCAACTCATCAGTTGAGAACTGTTCTAATGACGGTAAACCAAAGTTTTAACTTGTAACCGCCCGGCAACTGTAGTTGAAAAACTATTCATTTTGAAATAACATTGTGTTATTTCAAAACCGCACATAAGTAACGGTTACATGTTAGTTTAAAGTATCCACTGGAATTGCTTTAAACTATACCTACTGGCAAAATACTCCTAAATTGAACTTTAAACAACTTATATTTAGAATCCAATTTAAGATTTGCATATCTCGGTGAGAAAAAGTGGAGAGAATGAAATAAAACATGTCTTAGATTTTTTAGATTCTAGGACATTGTAGCTTCTTCAAGTTATTTCCTACATTTTCCTACATTTGCGCAAAAGCCAGGTCATGATGGCCTCATCAATAACAATGACCGCTCTTCAAGACATTTACGATCAACGAAAATTATACATTATACAAGGAAGTTTTCCTCGAGCGAACATGACAATGAATACATGAAAAGGTACCACTAGTTATAACAATTTAACTACTAGATCACAAACTGATTGACTAAAGAACTATTTATCAATTCCTTTATTAGTCGCTAGATGAAATATTGCGTTTTACAAGCTAAATGTTGAGAAGACGCGTACAATGCATGCACAGAGGGTATAATGGAAGAATCTTGTGTTTGTGCAGAAAATAAGGCAGCATAATTATATTAAAGTTTTAAAATAGATATCAAGTTTCGAATAATTCTTTTTGAGTTTTGAATAGGAATAATAAGTAATCTTTGAGTTTACCGATATGTGTTTGTGTAAAATTACTGCTGTAAATATCGTTTTATTCTTAAATATAGTTGGCGTTATTTTTTTTGAGGTTAAAATTTTAGTGTTATAATACTATGGTATGTTTATATGATAAGAAACTTCACATGACTGTCTCTTATAGTTTGGCCACACTAATGTACGGCGTATTATTAAACTACATACATTATTATTGTTTCAAACGTATTCATTTATCATACAACCTTTTAATTCTCAATAACACTCTAAATTACTTCATTCCAATTAACCAGTCCAGACTGAATACATATCCATCTTACCGTAGCATTAATTAATACTGTCGTTTCCATTGTAAATAATAATACGCCGCTACAATAATGTGGCCGAGTCTTTATCAATGATCCAATATTTTTTATAATGTCGCGAACGTAGCCAGGATTCTGTTTAAGCACTCAATTTGGAGAATCATTTATTGCAGTTTAAACAATTTGTTTTTATTTATTGAGAGTTGAGACCACATGATCACAGAGCAAGAAATTTAAGAGATTGCTCTTAATTTTCTTACTCTGTGTTTCTATTATGGACGAGACGGTAAAGTCAATACCAATTTTATTTTTCTAAAAATTTTACAAAGTATGTTGCCATATTTTTCTTCAATGAATAAACGAATGTATGGTTTGATACATTTACGTTCGTTAGTTCTTTGAACGTGAAGGTATAACTGTAAATGGACTCTTTGGCGCGAATCTAAAGACGGGACAAACCATTTTGTTTTTTCAATACAATTCTCAAATGTTTACCAACAGCGGCCCTGTCAACGACATTCGAGCGCCAAAGTACTCTTGTATTAGTTGGTAATCAATGTTCTGTAAGTCATTCATTCATCACAAATTGACTGTATCCTGGCTTCGTCCATGATTACGATGACATAAAAAACCTGCTTATGTATGACGTGGCAGTTGTCGAACGCGTCGGATATGGAGTTAATTGTACTACGGGTTATTTGATTATCACTACACTCTCTTCGGGTGCTAGTCCACATTTGATTTATTATTACCTGGGAACAGAGAGAATAATTGTATTAGTTTTTCTATTTTTATTGATAAAACGACAAACAGATAACAGGGAATCATAACTAGATTAAAAGTCAGCAAATAATTAAAAATATGAACAATACCTTTAGAAATAAGACTTCCTCTCCTCTAAAAGACATTGGTAGGTCTAACTGAATAAAAAATAATTTGGGGCAACATTTAATCTTCTAAAAGATCTAAATGCAGATAAAGCAGACTTTTGCAAATTTTATCATAAATGCGTAAACAATTTCAAAATTAGATTTGGCTCTTAGTCACTTCCTTGGGAACACAGCTTTTTTATTGAGGTGCCAGGGTAACATAAAAGATGATAATTAGTTCTCACATACCTCTCGTCGGAGTTTTCTGGCTCAGAGTTGTCCTCTCCTCGTATTGGTGAGCTTTGAGCAAATACATAAATCATTACAAACATGTCAAGTTTATCTGACGTTGTATTCAAATCAATAGATGAATTTGGTTGAAAAAATCAGAAACTTAGGGGCCAAGAATAATCTAGAAGAATGTCTGAATATTTTTTTTTTTGTAAAAATAAAATGATACAATAAAACGTTTGAAAAAGTTCTCGCCTCTGGTCAGACATATTCTATCATCATTTACAGTACAGTACACACAAGAACCATCTGACATACATTTAGGCCCGGATTATTCTCCGACCGGATTACAACAAGCCGCAGTTGCAACATGTATGAGAGCAGTACGTATATCTTGCCATTGTGTCCTGACCGCAAGGCATTGATGCGGGGCTACTACCGGCTTCTAGTAACTTATGTATTCCTGGTACCATTCCACTTGTCGTTCTATTGCTGTCGTATTGTCCGGCTCAGCTTTGCATTTGAATGATTAATGATATTTTGGTTTTTGTTTGCTTTCTTTTGTAATTACTAACTTTCCAGTGGCCTTTTTAATACGATCTTTGCAAAAAAAACATGTCGATGCAAGCCTTAGACTTTATTTTGGTGTCATTTTATGGTTTTCTTGAAATAACATATTGTATGAGAGCAGTACGTAAACAGTATATCTTGCCGTTGTGTCCCGACCGTAAGGTATTAATGCTGGACTACGAATTTTAAGGCAAAGCACTGAGAAAAATCAACCTAATTACAAAATTTTCAAAACAAATAATGACTTTATTGAAGTTATAAAAAATCTTTAAACTAAATGATGCATTTATAAAACCACAATACCAGATATATGATATAAGATAGAAATAGATAAAGAGGTTCAAGATACTAATAATTATTTTTGCAATTAGCCAATAATGTGACTGAGAATGGTCAGCTTAATTATACCAAAACAAGATAATCTCAAAAGCTTACAATAGACAACACAGTAGTACAAAAATCTCACCAAGAGCACAACTCCTCGTCTTTCCACGTATCTCAGTCTAGGTTCCCCCCGTTCCGCAACCCCGCCTTGGTCTCCGGAGGCACCTGCTTGCGGAAGCAGTCGTCCAGGAAGGCTGACATCGTCCGGTACAGGTGCCGTTTCACTCCGTCCAGGCTGTGTCCCTCATCGGGGTAGATCTGAGAGAAAAAAAGAAAGATTTACCAGTCTGCCCTTGCATGTTACCCTAGTTGTAAGCTAACCTATTTATGATCCCTCTGCTGGGGCACACGCCGCCCCTTCTTCTTCTTAGCGTGTCGATGGCAAATCATTAAACATATTTGGCCCAAAATTCAGCTATGCGAACTCCGCTCGCTGATGCAGTCATAAGATCGTCAAGTGCGCAGGTGTCAGGGCATGCAGAGCTCCCCTTTACGAGTGGTAATGGACTAAAAACTACTAAGCAACTCCAGTGTGTGGTGTTAGGATACGATTACAACAAAAGGTTGGTGACATTAAAATGAAATAAGTGGCCAAGAAAACAATTCGAAGCCCAAACACTATCAGTAACTCTAACATCATTAGGATTTCTACCGAACTTATTATTAGATAAGCATCCTCTTAGAAAACAGTTTGTGTATCAGTTACTCTTTATTGGAATAGTCTCAAAGTCAGGATTTCTTCTATACGTCTTGTTTTGTCATCTTCTGTTGAAGAATGCGATCCTAGTACTTTTACAACCTTCTTTATCTTTTGTTGCCATATGAATTTTTAATTTCTTTTACCTGCTGTCGAAACATGCTCCCCTGGTCTGCCAGCGCCCTCGCAAGCGCCATGCTCTGCTGCACATGCACATTATTGTCTGCAGTCCCGTGCACCAACAGAAGCATCTTGTCGTGCAAGGCTGCTGCTTGCTTGGTGACGTCGGCGTCGGCGTACCCTCGGTAGTTCCCGGTGGCGTTCGGGAAGCCCATGTAGCGTTCCGCATAGGCGGAGGCTGTTGGAGAGAATAACATTATGTTGAATTTGGTTCTTGGATGCATTCGTGAAATGTTATTGGAAAACGAGATGACGGCTTTAGTTTGCTCTTGACACTGATGTTGTTACTTTCCGTATTTTTATTGTATTTCACGAAACATCTTGTGGGACAAAAAGTATTGTTCAAAACCAATTTAAATAAAGACTGAAAAAAATAAAGAAATTTAAAGCAACTTAAAACACAAGCTAGAGAGTTCAGACCCAGATCAATGTCCAAGACTTAAAAAGTTGATACTTTCGACTAGGATTTAGAGCCAGACAATAAAAGCTTAGTTTAAAGAAAGAAATAAGGTTTTCAGCTACATTAACTTTAAAAGGTTTAGGGAATAATAAAATTATTTATTCAGGCATTGTGAAGCTATGAAAGAAAATAAAGTAAGACCTAAAGAAAGGCCAGAAAGGGACTTTAAAGTTTTAAATAGACCAGAGTCCAATGGAGATAGCACTTTAATATACAAATTATTAGATAAATACGCCACAGACAAAAAATTACTTACGTGGTGTTAGAACTTCAACAACGAAATGACAAATTACACTACAATTTCAAAATAATGCTAAACCAAGCTCCCATCCTTTTAATCACCCAAGATTATCCAACCACAGTCCCTCGAAAACAAAAGCCTATTCAAATAGATTACGCGAGCAACGCCTGTCATGTACCGCCATTAAAATAACATTAAGGCCCGTTAGTATAAGGGCGAAATTACTGTATTTATAACAATTACAGGCGTCCTTCGATTACTATTTGAGTTCCTTTGTTGTCTGGCTTCTGATGAGAGAGTTTTGTGGTTGCTTCGTTCGTTTGCGGGAGAAACGAAGTGCTTTATGATGCGAAGATATTAGCTTATATGAGAAAATATCTTCCTACTATCAAACAAATATTATAAAGGTGTTGGATGTTTTGATGTCTGGATGTCCATCACGCGAAAATGACTAACCAGATTTGGATGAAATTTATGAAATACATTCTTGTGGAGACGTGCGGTAACTACGTTGGTTAGTATCTACATTGCTTATCTCGTCTTCCCTGTGATTGGTTTTCGTATATTACACGTCTCCTTTCTCCACTCCGCCCGTATTAGCTGTGGTGAAAACCAGCCCTCATCCTGTTGCTCACACAATGGCTGTTAAAAACCTACAATGCTGCACATTTATCTATCGCACAGTTTTCCATTTATTACTGACCTTACATTATCTCGCGATACCGCAACGGAACACGTTCAGCGTGCTGGCTAACACAAGAACCGCTAACCCTTGAAGGTACCAACACATCTATCGCACAGTTCACTATATATTGCTCACCATAGTACCGCCAGCGCACGATGGGCGTTAGCGCGATGCCGCAATGGAACACGTTCACCGCGCTGGCTAACGCGAGCGCTGCTAGGAACCCGCCGTGTGCACGCCCCCATACGGCCACGCGACGCGAGTCAATGAAGTGGAGGGAGTCGCGGAGGTACCTGGTGGGAAAACCAAGTTAGTATGGTATAGTAAACGACATCCATCTTAGAAACATCGTCAAATACTACTGGTATTAGCCAGCTCTTTGCTTTTCCACCATAATAATTTAAGGCTTTCAAACAATGCTCTTCACTTGTCTCAAGGCGATTCTGAAATGCGCCAGTTGAAAACAAACATGGCCAGTACCACTTATCTACACAGGTACATCAATTGGAGTCCAAAACCGCTAAGCACAGTACCGTTCAGTTTTATAATTTATTTTCTTGCTCGTGAATTTACGTCTTTTTTTTAAATCATCATTTTAACGATTATTTCTTATTGCAGTTATAACTTACTCAGCAACCTCCAACTGGTCCTGCAGCTCAACAGTCCCGAGCCGGCGATGTAATGCATGATGAGCACCGAGCCCTCTCCCTCCCGCCCCCCTCGCGTCTACTGAGGCGAGGATAGCCCCCGCTCCAGCAGCCAGGGAGCCCCAGTCGAGGGCCCAGCGCTCTGTGACTAGCTGTGTCCCTGGTGCCCCGTGCCTGTTGGAGAAAATGTACCAGGCGGTTATAAGTTGTAAATGAAATTGAAGTGAGGATGTTCCCCACTCCAGCAGCTAGCTATCCCCAATCTAAAGCCTCTATCTCAAGTCAACGGTCTGTAATAACTGTTTGTAACTCAGCTGTGTGAAATGAAGATGCTGTTGAAGCAGGTAAAAAGTACCAGACGAGGATGGGCTATAAGGACTTTGAAATATTTGCTGCTAGCAGCTAGGCAAATCCAGTTGAATTTTCAACTGTTGTTATGATGGGACGTAAAGTACAATATCCAAACGTGAGGCTATGTGATATTGCAAATGGATAAAACAAAACTGGATGTCAGACGACACTTGGCGCCTAGTAGAGCGCCGCCGCCGTCGTGAAATGAAAGCCAAGGGAGCATCTGTCCGGACTTGAATTCGATGTGTGCACATATTCAATCTTCTTCTCGCAGAGATCAGAATAAAAATCTGAAAAACATCTGTCTAGAGTTGGAAAAAAATGCAGAACGCCACGAAACTAAAGACTTATTTAAGCAGATTCGTACTATAACCCGTCAATTCAAACCCAAAACCCTGGGCTAAAGAGGATTCAAATAGAGCCACCGCAACAGAAATGACTGACTGACCGTGACTTCCGGCGTGATCTCTTGGCGACATGGAGAGAGCGACTGTCGCAACCCCGTGCAGGGCACGCCACAATAGTGGCGGTAAGTCCCCTCTTTGAGGAGTGGCTTGAGAGACGCCACGGCGTCCTCACCTTCCGTCTGACGCAGGTCCTCACCGGACACGGTTGTTTCGGGAGGTTCCTGCACCGAATCGGGCGGGAGGAAATGCCCGGGTGTTTCCATTGCGAGGATCGACCGGAGGACACGGTGGAGATGTGCCCCGCGTGGGCGGAGCACCGCCGTGTCCTTGAAGCGGCGATTGGCGGCGGCGACCTCTCGCGACCGGCCCTGGTGCAAGCCATGGTCCGGAGCGAGACGGAATGGGACGCCGTCACTTCCTTCTGCGAAGCAGTAATGCTAGAGAAGGAGGTGGCGGAACGTGAGAAGGAGAGAACATCACAGCGTCCCGGCCGCCGCGGCAGACGCCTCGGGCGTCGGGGGCCACCACGTGGCCCCCGGCCACCCTAGTGGGCTATAGGCTAGCTCGCCGTCCGTCCGTTTCATGACGACATGCCGTGACGACGGCGCGTTCGTGTTCCACGCGCGCCTCAAAGTGAGTCAGCAATAGGAAGGGGTCCGCAACGACCGATGCCTGCCGGGGTTGCGGGACTGTTCGAAAGAGATACCGTGACCCCGGAACACAAAGGGCGATGAAGGAACATGAATGGATTTTAGTCAGTAAAAGTCTGACAGAGCAGGAGGGAGCTCCTGCTCCGCCCAGAGTGGGAAAAGGCATTTGATGATTTACCATACGAAAAAAAAAAATAAAAAAAAAGGAAATTGTGGGCGTATGGAAAGAATATTGCGAGAAACTTTTCACCAATAACAGCATGACGTTATCATGTAACACTAGCACACCATCACAAAATGCTATGGAACCATCCATTCTAAAAAGTGAAGTTCGTGCCGCAATTGATCACCTGAAAAGGAACAAAGCTGTAGGAGCTGATGACATCCCCATAGAAATATTCAAAGCAATGGGCGAATGCGGAGTCGATAATAATATTATTTGTAATCGCGTCTGAGTCCGGGAAATGGCCTCAAGACTGGGCACGCTCCGTGTTCATACCACTACATAGGAAGGGATCGACGAGGAAATGCAGCAACTATAGAATCATTGGCTTAATTTCACACGCCAGCAAAGTTCTCCTTCACATCGTCAACACCAGACTGCAAGATTTTCTGAATCCCGAAATAGCTCCAGAGCAAGCGGGATTCGTCAAGGGTCGAGGGACAAGGGAGCAGATTTTAATTCTTGGACAGCTAATAGAAAAGTCTAGAGAGTTTAATATCCCACTCTATATTTGCTTTGTCGACTTTCGCAAGGCCTTCGACACCGTTCAATGGGATAAATTGTGGGACGTCCTCATACAAATGGGAGTACCTAACCATCTAGTTGGTATCATACGCCGACTTTATGAGGACGGAACTACGACTGTTCGGATAGACGACGTGGACTCGACAACTTTTTAGACACATGCTGGTATTCGACAGGGATACATACTCTCTCCACTCCTATTCAATACGTATACGGAGTGCATTATGATAATTGTTTTAGAGCAATGGGACAAAGGCATTTCGGTGGGAGGCCGAAAGACATCTAATTTGAGATACACCGATGACACTACTCTTCTCGCTCAAACAAAGGAAGATATGGAACACCTGTTGATACTGCTAGAGCCAACGAGCCTCTCCTTCGGACTCGCAATCAACAGAGATAAAACCAAGATGATGATCGTGGACCGAGCCGAACTAAACCAACCTGACATCCATGTGATTGGCAACTGTGAGATTGTTCAATCTTATGTGTTCCTTGGTTCCACAATCACGAACACTGGGGGGTGTGACGATGAGATTCGAGGGAGATGCGCTATCACAAGATCTGCCGTTGACAAGCTCAAAAGAGTCTGGGCCAATCATAATATCACCAAAGCCACAAAAGCCCGCCTGATGAGAAGTTTGGTTTTTCCAATACTTCTGTACTGCGCAGAAACATTGACGGTTCGCCTCAAAGACCGACGCAAAATCGATGCACTCGAAATGTGGTGTTGGCGGCGACTGCTGCGGATTCCTTGGACAGCGTTTCGGACCAATGTCTCGATATTGGAAGAACTTAGGATCAAGGAGAGGTTATCATCGACTGTACAGATGCGAATCCTCAAATACTTCGGCCACATTGTTCGAAATAAACGCTCCATGGAAGGACTTGTTGTCCAGGGGCAAGTAGAAGGCAAGAGGTCACGCAGTCGATAAACTACGCGTTGGACAGACCTAATAAAAGCTGCAACACACGTCCATAGTCCAAAGCTCCCGAGACGCTGAAGACCGCAACAAGTGGAGGCGCATCGCAAGGACTACATCATCCAAAGAAAAATATGCATCATCTTCAACCACGACCATTCTGTCAAGAATGTACGACTGAGGAGGAGGAAAACAAAACTCCGGAAGGTAGCAACGACACCTGCATGTATTGTTTTTTTGTACCCTTGGTCTGTTGTCAGCTTGCTAACTTTGGGAATTGTCTTTTATTTTGAGATTGGCTTACTTTTTCATTTAGAGTAAAGAAGCCTGCATGCTTAAAAAATATTTTTATTTTAGTTACAAAAAGTCTTTGTGGACCAAAATTATGAGCATTTTTACAGATCTGAAGCTAAAAGAAACGGGAATTTTGATTTGAAATTTACAATAGAGATTGCTTAAAAATCCGTATTATTTGAGATCAGTAACAGCAATGACAGTAATAAATCCGTCCATAAATGTCTCTTATTACTTACAAGGAATGTTAAGCATCAGATATATTTTCAGAGTCTATTGTCCAAATGATTTGTGGGATCTCAAGCCATTACGGCTCTTATTGCTGTTGTAACAATGACTGTAATGGCGCGGTTATCGGCTAGGAATAGACTAAGGGCCTTATAAAAAGTAACTGCGGTTATATTTTACGTTTACAGTTTCATTCTATGCCAGAATTCGAATAATACGTATGTATTCGAAATACTTCCAAAGAAAATGTTCTTCTACCTTGATCTCCGTGTATTTTGGGTCTTCTGTTCAGCCAGATGTTCCGGCAAAAGGCGAGCCCTAAAACTATGAAGTACGTTTCGATGTTACTGCATTATGTCTCTCTTAACAACATCTCAGTTTTACAAAGGAAAATGAAGAAATTCTATGAATGCCGTAATAACACATTGGAAATTTTAAGTAGGTCATCTATCATAACCCATAAAATTCGTGAATGAGGTTGGCAATGTCAAAGTAATTGTTGATGTTCAAATTTTGGAATCGGTGGTACATATTCGTCTTCATTTTAATGGTTTCCTAATTCGAAATCCTCAACAAAATCAGATTCGAAGATTCAAATCTGAAAGTAGTACTTATTGCGAGTTTTTCGATCGATTCATATATCAAATGTAGGTCTTATACTATACTGCCGTCGTTCATAAATCCTTACCGCAAGGCTTTCGCCACACTTGACAGAAATTTCGACGCCGAACTTCCGTTGAGGTAAATCCGTTACAGGACGCAGAAGGCGGGCGGTCCGCGACGGTACGACCGATCTTTCGCGTAGTGTGCCCATTATTAGTCATTTATATGCAATAACATATTGTATTGACATTCCGACGCGGAAGATCCGCGACGGAATTACCGTCAAGTGTAGCGTAGGACTAAGAAACTTCTTTTTGTATTTAAAGAAAAAAAAAGTATTAGCACTCACACTTTTAGCACAAGAGGGTACTTAGTGACCTCGTCTTCCCTCAGACCTGGTGGCAGGAGCAGTCGCACCCTGGCTGCGTGACCACTGGATAGCTGCACCGAGAACGTACGGGGCGTCGGCAGAGCTATGGCTGCCAGTCTCTCCTGTTATAAAGAAATTGTTGGGTTAGCGGGTTTTTATGAATGGTTAAGACGCTATACAGGATGTTTGTCAATGTTCCACATCTGACTGCGAATATGAACAATCAGCACATTACATTTTATGGGAGTGCAGTCTTTGGCAGAATTAACGCAATATTATGTTGGATAGTGTACAGGTTACATCCGGAGTTATTTACTATACAGACCTTGTGGAAACTAGAACAAATTTCCGTGCGTTCAAGCGTTTTTGCCATACCTATTATTGGAATCAAATATAACAGCTCACAACTTAGGACCCATTAATGTTAATATTTATCCGTGGTGCTAGGCAACTGGGCCTATCCCAGTTGTAAACGTCCCTTTGTGCCTATTGGCCTTGTTTCGTTCTGTCTCCTGCTGATATAGAGGGAGGTGGAAATTACGGTTTTTTCCTACTCCTCCACTATACTTTTCTGATTAATTTCGTTGCGGGATCCAAGATAGTTAAATTCATTCTCTGGGACTTCGTCGAGCTTCATTGTCTCGGCGCTTTTGTGGTGGTCGCCACTGTTGATTATGGCGCACAGGAGTTACAGTGGTTTGGGAAAAGTGCGGGCTTGTCCCAAAAAAAAAAAAATACAGGACTTACAGCCGACCCTTCACGAAGCTGTCAACCAAGCATTCTGAACATCAAACTAAGAAAAGTTTACGCAAAAATTATTGATGGGAAACGACTATTTTTTACGGTAGGACTCAATGTAACGCACTCTTAAACATTGTGCTGTTGGATGGATTGTACAAATTATAAAACATGTATTTAAAAAAAACTTGTGAAAGAGTTGGTAATTTGACCTCCAATATCTCCGTAACTAGAAGGTTCCCAGGTATGGTCTAGAACAAAAAAATGACGGTGAGAACAAGTGGCTTTCGGCTTCGTTAAAGGTCTTGTTACATCCTTTATTTCAACATAAAAACATAAACCTCTATTTACCCGTTAAAAACAAAATGAATGGAACTTGTAAAGGTGATACTTGCCTTCAAACCGTAGATATCATATGTATAAGAATCGGCAAGAAACTGGTATGGAGTGACCGAGTGAAGGAAAAAATCGGGCCATAAGGAAACCTCGGCAAAATATGTATGTCCGTTTCAACCGCGCGGCCACCTCGTAATATTTGATAAAACTTTGCCAAGAATTAGTGCTAATTTGTTACATTACACACCTCTTTTCGTGAATTTGTTACAAAAAAAACTAAGAAGCTATGACAAAGAATAGTTGGCCGCTAGAACCGCCACTTGCCGTAGTCATCGCCCGTGATTACACAGAAACTATATAATGCAGATAGACGAATGATACATCATAAGAAAGGTCTTAATTTGTTCAATTTATTACAAAAGTAAAAAAACATCAAAACGTAAATAAACAAAAAGTTATGCAATATTTAGTTTTCAGGTTATGAGTAGGTAGGTATCTCACCATAAATATCAAATTAATAGAGGCTAATGTGTATGAACAATTAGTTACTGATTTGTTTCAGCGAATAAACAGAAAAAAATACTTGAAAGTAGGTTCAATAATTTGTTAAGAGTCGATTTTAGTTGGCCGATCTGACGGTAATATGCCTAAAATACAATGGCGTATAACTCGTTATTAAAAGTAGGTTTAAGCTTAGTTATAGTACTAATCGACGGGTAACGTAACCTAGTTTGAATAAATATGGCGAATATAACTGCAGTATTTATATTTTAGAAGATATTTACAAAAAAACATTAGTATGAAACCGTATGAGAGTAAATTCATGGTCACCCTCATGAATTTTCACAATAAAGTGAGACTAAATAGTGCTCATTGGAATGTTTAATATTCATATCTTAAATTTTTTGGGCGAGTGCTTATATGAATAAACTTTAAATTAAGGCATTCTGTAGCATACTTTATAAAAGTAAAAGTCACAAATCCTTTTTTTTTTTTAATTTTTCAAAGTCATCACAAAGGCAAAAAAATCAAGTAAGAAAAGTCAACAAGACAAATATATTTATTTATTTAGGATCTCCAACAAAGGATGTACACAAACACAATAAATGAGTTATGGACGATAAAAATATCTCGTAGGTGTACTCCTTCACTTACAGGAGACCACAGCATGCACAATAAAATGTATAACTAAGTTAACAAAGAATTAGTCGCATTAAAAACAAAATCTAAATTAAAATCAAAATCAAACCACAAAACTGGAGAAATTAGCACTAATTCCTGGCAAAGTTTTATCAAATATTACGAGGTGGCCGCGCGGTTGAAACGGACATGGCAAAATTTCTCCTTACGAAATCGGCAACAGTCAGTGACTATGTATAAGAGTAATCTCTTCCTGCTTATTTAATGTCTCAATGTTAATCTTAACGGATAAACAAAATCCCTCGAAAATCATAATCCAAAAATGCGCCAAGATACTGTCGAGATTTCAATCCTATTTATATGACTGTAAGCTACATTATTCCGCCTTTCTTACTGTGGAGTCTTAACCTTGTTTTTGCGAAGTGATGAATGGTATCTTAAGTCTCATACAATAGGGAATATGCACGTCATTTTTTCTTCGCTTAAATCAATAAAATACAGTACTATCAGCTCAAGAAAAGTATTAAAAGTTAAGTTTAACTACTACTACAACAGCCCATAACGCCCACTGCTGGACATAAGCCTCTCCCATGATGGGAGGAATTTGCCGTAATCTCCACGCTTGGCAGGCGGATTGGAGATCGCAGTGATGAAAGACTAACAGAAAACGCTGCTGCCCATTCTCTGGTCTACGGAGGCGCAAGATGTTCTGCCTCAGACATTAGTCGCCTTATACGACACCCGTGAGTGTAATGGGTTGGTTAGTTTAACTACTGCTTGTCGCTTAAAAATAATATTAAACTCCTGCAACTTTCTATGACAGACCAAACGTCTGTATCTGTCGCGGCCATGATGTAACGTCATTTACCACAATCTGCCTTGTTTACATCAAATTTTTTGCCCCTAATAGAATAATTTTACTAATTGTATGTGCTGTAATTAAGTAAAAATTACAATAACAATATTGTTATAAATACTTAGTGAAACTTTAAACACTTTTCAAATAAAAGTGTTTTTTTGACACATAGACTTTGACGTCACTACCGGCGTTATCAAGGACGACGCGTTTTGAGAGTGTGTTCCGTTTCACAAAAAACATGCTACATAAAACAGTAAATTGTAAAATAAGTGATGTATTAGCAACCTAAACAAGTGTAGGTACCACAATGTTTTATGGGCTAATACAAGGCATTTTTAATAAATAAAAAGAGTTTTGTGTTTCATGTATATTCCCTATTCTCACAATATTGTAAGAAACTAGGATTTTATGGATGGTCTGTGTATTGAGGAAATATTGGGGAAAAGATAATGAGCCAATGAAAGAAGATATTGTACAAGGCGTTGTTTTTGTGTTATCTTTGTTTCTGGTTTAATTACGCTGTGTTAAGAAAAATACTATTTCGATAGGAGCTCGTGGCTATTAATAACAGCCACTCGGGTCGATCTTCAGGTTAAGCCGCGCTTGCCTAGGCGGGCCCGTGGATGGGAGGCCACTCATTACATACCGAGTTATCACCGTACCTCGAAAAGCACGCTAAGACTTTGGTCCCGGTAGTAATTTATAGATCTTTGACAGTCGTATCAGGTAGTCCTTGGTGGCCCAAAGGCTGACAATCAGTCTTACCAAGGGGTATCGTATTACCCAGTACTAACTAGGTTCTGGAAGTCAGATAGGCAGTCGCTCCGTGTAAAATACTGGTACTCAGCTGAATCTGGTAAGACTGGAAGCCGACCCACCTCTGCTTAACGCTTTGGGGATAACAGGCGAGATTGTTTGTTAAAAAACTTTCCACCAGACGCTTTTATGTACAGTGTTTAAACACCATTAAGTTTATAGCCCGCTTTTTAAACATTCATGAACATAAACCCGTGTCACGCACTTTATTAAACATGTTTGCTCAACATTTTAAATCCTAGTCCTTAAAAAGCCATAACTTTACTCAAAAAAAGCAGACGAATAAAATTTTAACAATAAGTAAACAGGCCCGAAATTATTTCTGTGGAAAATTTATTTAGGAATACATAAAGTTGAAATGGTAGGAATCGACCAAGAGGATAAGCCTGCTTAGCTATTATCCCGGATAATCTTTGCTTTTATCACGGATCGATGGATAAAAGAACTTTTTGCTTCAGCTTATTCAAACTTTGACTTTTATATTTCGCAACAGGACAATAAAGGGTGTAAATAGATTCATATCGTAGCCGAAAGGCACTTGTTCTTCCCGTCATTGCAATCATTTATTGTTCTGGACCATAACTTCGAACTTACTAGTTAGGGGATATTGGAGGTCAAAGTTCAAACTTTTTTACAAGTTTTTTTCAAATACCAGTTTTTAAGGTTAACTTTAAATGCCTCCATAACCCGTTTACTATTAAATTCGTCCATCATCACAATGTTTTGAGTGCGTTACATTGAGTTTTAGCGTTAAACGTGATTTTTCACCAAAAAAAAAGTCGTTTCCCAGCAATAATTATTGCGTAGTGTTACTTTGATGTACAGAATTCTTGGTTGACGGCTTCGTGAAGGGTTCGTTTACACCCCTAGCAAGCGAGCCGGGAATCAAGCCGGGAAGCCCCGAGCATCAAATCGAGCTACAAAGGTAATAATAATCAAGAATATTAAACTACAATAGATTATTCGTTATGGCTTAATATGGAAAGTTGTATACACCCCGTATTTACTTTGCTGGGCAACGAATCATACGGAAAAATAAATTCAAAAAAAATAATTGCATTTATGAATCTTTTGGTTTAGATTGTTTCTTCGTATCTAATGAACAGTAAAAAGAATAACGAATTTATTACCTTAACAATAGTGTTATTCTCCAAATGCGCCACCAGCCTGGGATCAGGCAGCGCAGTCCGATGCAGGCTGAAGGTGGGCACTCCAGGCCCGAGACACTCCAGCACGAAGTAGGCTGACGAGGGACTGAAGTGCGCTTCGTGGTACAGGCACGGCAGGTTCTGAGGCACACCATCTGGAGGAAGGGGGGAGAAAGTAAATGGACTCTTGCATGGTGATAATCAATCATCATAAATCGAGTAGAATACGGAATCTCGACGCACAAAAATCAATAAATGCTAATACGATGTTACAAAATTGCGATACACGTTACTGCGAAAGACCGTTTCTGCGAAGGCACTATACACTTCGATGCACGTTACCGCGATAGATCTTCTTTTCTGGAATCACCAACTGCTAGGTAATAGGCCTCTCCTTTTTTCTGTCAAACTTTCCGGTTTTGTGCGTCCCTTATCCAGGTGTTATCGGTGATATCGTCAATCTAACGAGCTTTAGGACGGCCCTGGTTTCTTTGGCCTGGTTTTCGCATCGACATAACTATCATAAATGCTTTACTTAGCGGTAAAGCTGTCCAATTAGTATGATAAACAGCAACGACACGAATGCCTTTGATGTCACTTTATGAAACCCTTATGTGTATTTGCAATTTTTGTATTGCCGCTGCGGTTGAGGACGCCTTCGGAAAAATCTTATCTTACCGTTTTATACCTTTTTATGGTTCTGTACCCGAAGAGTAACCAACGGGACCCTAAAAACTAAGCCTCTGCTATAAACTTATAAGCTGTTTATTTATTATGATACTTTATACTCGTAGGTAGAGTTGAAATTCTCACAGAATATGTATTTCGGTTGCCGGTATAACAACAAAAAATAAAAATAAATTCAAAATTAAAGGGGTTTCCCTACTGCAGTGGTCGGAACCCTTCATGAGCGTGTCCGACTTGCACGGGTCGGTTGGCTTTTGGGACCGGGACCGCGGTCCCGGATTCCCCCTAAATATTTTTGAGTAGTATTTTGGGACCATAAGAATATAAAAGTAAAGACAGTCAGTAAAAGACAGTAAAGTCTCCACACGATGGTTTCAGGGAGACGGACGGCGCCGCCGAGGCTGGCCCAGAAAGAGGCGGCGAGACGACTTGGACGCGTACCGCGAGGGTTGGTTTGAGGAGGCACGAGAAAAGAGCACATGGAAGGAATTGGAGGAGGCCCAGACTAACAGAATGTTCTCTTACCAGGGTACTTCTTCTTCTTCTTCTTGCTGGGCGAGGGCGAGGTGGCTGGGAGCTCCTCGTCCCAGTCGCTGTCCCCCCACGTGCTGTCACCAGAGGACGCCAGGTTGCCGTAGTACTCCAGGTTTATTGACGGGGATGGCTGGGGGAGAAGAATGACTATGTTCATTGTGTAGAAGACAATGTGTTATTGAAAATAATATTGTACACCGTAGAAGATAATGATTTAAAGAAAATGAATTTTGAGATACAAGGCTTAATGTCTCAATGTTAGACCGCTTTCACATTCAAACTTAGATTTAACAACAAACTTGAAATATATGGTATGCCCAGGCCAATTAATAAACCAGCACAGACACGGCGGCAAACATTATACATTTATAAACCTCTGCTGTAGTATTTCCAGGGAAGGCCTTCACAAATAAAACTCTACTAGGAGAGTACTACAATACGAAATCTACAGTTTTATCAATATCAGAAACCAGGGAAGCAAATATTTTTCAATATAAGCCGCTTCCTCGAACATCAAGTGTGTACTCATGATATTTGTGTTCATACTACCCTTTAACTTGCTACAGTTCTAGTGACTATTGACCAGAAAAAGGAGAAAACGATCCACAAGGCCCGGTGAGTATTATTTCAACTCTTAGTGTTTGACAAGAAAGGAAATCTTATTATTTCCGGAAATTATTATTGATATTTTATTATTTGCCGAATCTGTTAATTTAGGTTGTTTGCGATATTAGCTCTAATAGGAAATTAAGTGCTCATTAGAAATATGAGTGTTGTTGTTTATTTACATCAAAGGAATATTTATGATAACACACTTTTATTAGCTACACCTGTGACTTTGTAAAATGGACTCACTCACTTAATCGAAACTTATCTATTGTACTATGAAATCAATAAACAACTATTAGAGATAAAATGTGGCTTTATTTAAACACACTTTTAATAGCTCCACCTTCAAAAATATTAAAAGTTGCATTTGACCCACTTCCCGGTTCCCGAAATACGAAGGTGAAATTTTGCATTCATGTTTAATTTGGATAACAACGTATGGTTAGCTAAGTGACGTCATTCTATATCCAGTATAGCGAAATACCAAAGATGGCAGACTAGCTATTTTTTATGTATCCCATGATATGGATATTAAATGATACAGTTTGCTGAGAAGAAAACAAGAAAGCGTGTTTTTTTTTTAACTATAATTTTATTGCATGACGATTTGTAATCGAATCGTTAAACAAAAGAACGTCTGGTGTCTAATCTCTCGTTCAAAAGCATACATTAACTACCATTGGTTACCAGCATTACCTAAATCGCATTAATTAATTGTGGAACTACAATTACATTTCTACTAGGCAATTATAAACTATAGATAGAGGTACCTAAGTGCACGCAATGTCATATCCGGACTCCATGTGTTACCGATGTAGCACAGATGTTGGTAAACGCGTACTTCAGTATTCTGGCGTTTAGCCACTACACATTGCAACAGATGTAAACGATAAGCGACTTAGTAATCATTTCAGATATAATATTAGTATTTACAACGTGTTTGAGAACCGACTTTCTTCCAAATAACGTTAATTAAGCATACCTACATATAAAAATTATACTCTTTCCCTTTCTGTACTAATACATATAATAAAGCTGAAGAGTTTGTTTGGTTGAACGAGCTAATCTCAGGAACTGCTGGTTCGAATTGAAAGATTCTTTTAGTGTTGGATAGCGAATATTTATCGAGGAAGGCTATATGCTATAACACCACGCTACAACCAATAGTAGCGGATCATCAATAAAAATGTTGCAAAAATGAGGAAATTTGTATTTTTATGACACATGGAGTTTGAACTGACCTGTGAGTTACATGTGACACAGTACGGTAGTTTCTGCGGGGAGCCCGGCCTCGGCGCCTCGGATGATACTCTGTATAGGTGCTGCTGCCCTGGTTTACCTTCCGGTATACCCATGTAATATCTGAAACAAGTTATATCAGTCACAATCGGCTCATAGGACCAATAACACATTTTGTTTTATAAAAAGAGGATATATTAAATATGCAATGGACATTTTTCGGCTTTAATGGCATTTAAAAGTGCACGTAAGAAGTTCCGTATCAGTTCACTGATAGACGCAAATCGGAAATATAATGTTTGTATGTTTTTGTAATTGTTAACAGACGAAATCCTAGGAAACACACAATAAACTAGTACTAAGATTGAATAAGAATAAATTAGAGTATCAAAAAACACATAAAATCACTTACATATGCTGATTCGCATGATCCCAAGCCAACAACTGGACGACATCAAAGCTCCCATGCGTCAGCGGCAGCGCCCTGGGCCCATGCGAGTTATGTTCCGTCCTCACTATATGACGGAACAAGCCTGCTGGGCCGTCCCTGACAGGGGCCAGGGTCACCAGGGCCCCACCACCAGCTGACCAGAGTGGGGAGGGGGCTGACTCTACCCAGCCGTCTAACCCTGATGATATTCTGTAGACCTGGAGAAGAATTAAGATGTTAAACTGAGAAGTAAAATATGAAATGTTGAACGTAAGAACGGGTAAGCATTTGTTACCAGTACCATGTTGTTTTCTACTGTGAGTAAGTACATAAATAACATAACATCACACCTGGTATTCCCGAAGGGTTAGGCAAACGTGTACCTAATAGTATATTTCGCCAGTCATGTTTAAGTCCCATGTAATAGGGGGCGAGCCGGGAACAAATCGGTGGCGGCTACTGAAAAATTCCTGATGGAAAAACCCAATAGCAAAATGCCCGATTCGGGAGTTGAACCCAGGACCTCATGCTCAGGAGTCGTGATTGCGGCCACTAGACCCGACGAGACATACATTTTAAATACATAAATAGGAGAAGTATGATTCTGCTTTTCTCATACCTAATACAAGAGGTCCTCAAGAGTTTACAGCATCTTTATCGTGTTTGGGCTCATTTCATGCATCTTGATGAGAACTTTATTCCTAACTAGAGTATGACTTTCATCGAAGGTCTGACAATGAAAACGGAAGGCAGTTGCAAGAGGGCCTCAAGAGTTTACAGCATCTTTATGGTGATTGGGCTCATTTCATGCACCTTGATGAGAACTTCCGACCTAGCTGGAGTATGACTGTGATCGAGTGTCTAAGGATAAAAAAGGAAGGCTGTTGAGGGAAGCCCTTATTTGGAAAAACATAAGTAAATAGAATATTTAAGCGATTAAAGCAAATATTTCCGAAAAATTAAATTTTTATTATTTGAATCTATGCAATATTATAAAGCTGAAGAGTTTGTTTGTTTGGTTGATCCCTACGAAAACCACCTAGCCTTGTCTCAGTATTGAATTTATTATTTCTTGTAATATTTAATGAAATTAAATTCCCATATCTTCCCGTGGGTGTCGTAAGAGGCGACTAAGGGACTTACCAGAGAATGGGCAGCAGCGTTCTCTATGCTTTTGTAACAGCCGTACTGCGATCGCCAACCCGCCTGCCAAGCGTGGCGATTATGGCAAAACCCCCCAATGAATAGCGCATTAAAGAAATGGCCCCTAGTGCCCGGCAGCCCGTCTACCCTCGACTACGGCAGCGGTCGAGGCTACGGCGTGGCAAGGGGTGCGAAGAATCTCCGGAAGGGATCCGGCTGCCAATACCAACGACTGGACCTGGCAACATACAACACGCGCACACTCCGGACCGACGAGAAGATAACGGAACTCGAAGAGGAATTGAGCAGGCTGCGATGGAGTATTGTGGGATTATCTGAAGTCCGAAGAGAGGGGGAGGACACGATAATCCTGAAATCCGGCAACCTGCTCTATTTCTGTGAGGGTGACCGGCAGTCCCAGGGTGGTGTTGGGTTTATCGTCCACAAGTCCCTTGTGAACAACGTAGTGAAGATCGAGAGTGTGTCGACCAGGGTGGCGTACCTTATACTCAGAATATCCTCAAGATATTCGCTGAAGGTCATACAGGTCTACGCCCCGACCTCGGCACACCCCGACGACGAAGTGGAGACCATGTATGAGGATATTTCTAAAGCCATGCATGGTTTCAAAACTCAATTCACCGTTGTCATGGGGGACTTCAACGCGAAACTGGGCAAACGAGACGGGGATGAGCTGCAGGTGGGGCAATTTGGAGTTGGACGTCGGAATCGCCGGGGCCACCAACTGGCTAGTTTTATGGAGAAGGAGGGCCTCTATATGATGAACTCCTTCTTCAGAAAGCGTGAGCACAGGAAGTGGACCTGGCAGAGCCCCGATGGTGCAACTAGAAATGAGATTGACTTCATCATGTCAACCAAGAAGCAAATGTTCAATGATGTCTCGGTGATCAATTCGGTGAAAACCGGGAGCGATCACCGCATGGTAAGAGGCACATTGAACATCAATATCAAGCTTGAAAGGTATCGACAGATGAAGTCTACGCTCCGTCCAGCACAGATCCAAATCCAAAACCCCGAAAGCTTTCAGCTTGAACTCCAGAACCGTTTCGAATGCCTAGGAAGCTCAGTGGACGAATATAACGATGGGTTCGTGGAAACTGTCCATACGACCGGGTCTAAGTTCTTCAAGGCACGTCGTACTGATCAGAACAAGAGACTCTCCGATCACACTCTAAAGCTCATGAAGGAGCGGCGTGAGATGATCCTACAGTCTTCAGACGAGGCTTGTAAATACCGGCAGCTCAATAGACGGATCTCTAAATCCTTGAAGAGCGACCTCCGCCGCTTTAATACCGAGCGTATTAAAGACGCGATTGAGCGGAATAAAGGCTCCAAGGTATTTGCAAGAGATCTGGCTATTGGGCAAAGCCAGCTCACGAAACTGAAGACCGACGATGGTAGGATCTTATCCGCCAAACCGGAGCTTCTGAGGGAGATCGAGAGCTTTTATGGACAGTTGTACACGTCAACCAGTCAACCCGTCGTAGATCTAGCAAACGACCCAAGAGCTAGACTGACCCGACACTATACCGAAGACATCCCGGACGTCAGCCTGTACGAGATTAGGATGGCTCTGAAGCAGCTCAAAAACAACAAGGCACCGGGTGATGACGGAATTACGGCCGAACTCCTGAAGGCGGGTGGAAAACCGGTACTTAAGGCCCTTCAGAAGCTGTTTAATTCCGTCATACTTGAGGGAAAAACGCCACAGGCATGGTGCAGGGGTGTGGTGGTACTCTTCTTCAAGAAGGGCGACAATGCCCGGTTGAAGAATTATAGGCCCATCTCACTTCTAAGCCATGTCTACAAGTTGTTTTCAAGAGTCATCACGAATCGTCTCGCGCGCAGGTTTGACGATTTCCAGCCTCTCGAACAAGCCGGTTTCCGGAAAGGCTTTAGCACCGTGGACCACATACATACGCTGCGGCAGGTTATACAGAAGACCGAAGAGTATAACCTACCCCTCTGTTTAGCGTTTGTGGACTACGAGAAAGCCTTCGATTCGATCGAGACCTGGGCTGTACTGCAGTCTCTCCAACGGTGCCAAATCGACTATCGGTACATCGAGGTGTTGAAGTGTTTGTACAAAAACGCCACCATGTCAGTCCGACTTCAGGACCAAGCCTCGGAACCTATCCTCCTGCAGCGAGGTGTGAGACAGGGAGACGTCATATCTCCGAAACTGTTCACCGCTGCACTGGAGGATGTCTTCAAGGTTCTGGACTGGAGAGGGCTAGGCATTAACGTCAATGGCGAGTACATCACCCACCTTCGGTTTGCCGACGATATAGTGGTCATGGCTGAAACCATGGAGGACCTCAGTACAATGCTCGATGACCTCAGTAGAGTTTCCGGAAGAGTGGGTCTTAGAATGAACATGGACAAAACCAAAGTCATGTTGAATGCCCATGTCACACCCATTCCTATCAAGATCGGAGACTCTACACTCGAAGTTGTAGACGATTATGTGTACCTGGGACAAACGGTCCAGTTAGGTAGGTCTAACTTCGAGAAAGAGGTCAATCGTCGAATCCGACTCGGCTGGGCAGCGTTCGGGAAGTTGCGCGGTATCTTCTCATCCAACTTACCACAGTGTCTCAAGACGAAAGTCTATGACCAGTGTGTGTTGCCAGTGATTACATACGGGACCGAAACGTGGTCGCTCACAATGGGCCTCATCAGAAGGCTTAAAGTCACCCAAAGGGCAATGGAGAGGGCTATGCTCGGAGTTTCCTTGCGTGATCGAATCAGAAATGAAGACATCCGCAAGAGAACCAGGGTCACCGACGTAGCCCGAAGAATTGCCAAACTTAAGTGGCAGTGGGCAGGGCACATTGCTCGCAGAACGGATGGCCGATGGGGCCGAAAAGTTCTGGAGTGGCGACCGCGTACCGGAAGACGTTGCGTTGGAAGGCCTCCCACTAGGTGGACCGATGACCTGGTGAAGGTTGCGGGAATCCGCTGGATGCGAGTCGCACGGGACCGGTCAATGTGGCGACACTTGGGGGAGGCCTATGTCCAGCAGTGGACGTCTTTCGGCTGAAATGATGATGATGATGTAATATTTAAAATATCAAGAATAAACGAATACTGCCGTCGAATAAATAACATCGCAACTAGTGCCGAAACCAGCAAAGATAAAACAAATGTGCTCAAGACAAAGTTAAATAATGTTATTTTCTTAGTAAGCAACCTTAATTCATGTGAATCGTGGAGTTTTTAGTCAAGCCGGGAAAAGATAACATTCTTAAACATTTTCATCATCTGCCTAGCCTTTTCCCAAGTTTTTATTGGGGTTGGCTTCCAGTCTAACCGGATGCAGCTGAATACCAGTATTTTACATAGAGCGACTGCCTATCTGACCTCCATAACCCGGTTAGTACTGGGTAATACGATACCCCTTGGTAAGACTGGTTGTCAGACTTTTTGGGCCACTGACTACCTGTAACGACTGTCAAAGATCACAAATGACAGCCGGGACCAACTGCTTAACTTGCTTTCTGGAGGAAACTCGGTATGTAATGAGTGGTCACCCATCCACAGACCAACCTAGGCAAGCACGGCTTAACCTAAAGATCGACCCAAACGGCTGTTATTATTTAGCCACGAGCTGTTATTATTTAGCACGAACATTTTATGAATTTAAAATTACCAAGCTACAAAGTTACGGACCAAAAGAAAAACAAAAGCAGTTGGTACAGCATTAAAAATAACGTATAACCTCATTCCCCAAACTAACATAAAATTTTATTTTACTAAGACTTTAAAATTGAAAAGCTACGACAAAATAGTACGCCACATAATAAAAAAAAACAGTAAAAATATGAAGTTACAATAGAACACAGAATCTTTTTGAATTGTTCGAATTTCAACAATAATATTCAGGTTGAATATTTTCATGAATATTAACTTCGAAGTAATTCAAAGACAGTTCTTTTATTAAGTCAAACAGTGATACTGGTTTTATCAAGACTTTTTAGTGATACTGGAACTGGCAGATATTTAATTTTATTTTGTATTGAAGCTGAAAGTGTTGAATTTTTTTTGTCAAATTTTCGCATTGTCAGTTATATTAAATTGCGCATAGACCGCGTTCAAATGACATCGTTAGTCGTTTAAAAATAATACGACATCTGCCTAGCCTATTAACAATACCAGTACTTAACATGGAGCTACTGCCAGAATATACTTAGTACTTGGTATAACAATACACCTTGGTAAGGCTGGTTATCTGTTACGACTGTCTACCTGTTACAAGTGTCAAAGATCTACAAATGACAACCGTCACCAATGGCTTAACGTGCTTTTAGAGGCACAGAGGAAACTCGGTTTGTTTTAATATTTATTTTAAAATATTGCCCCAGATATCTGTAGATAGGTATGCAAATATTTGTTCTGTGCAGGAATCGAACCCGCGACAGTGCAGCAGTCAATCGTTAAGACACTGTGTCGTATTGGATGGTCATCTATCCACCGCCGACCTTGGCAAGCAAGATCATTAGGTATGTCAGCCAATGTATGCCAATGAAGTAAGAAATAAGTGAACATGCCTGGAGCTGTTTCTTACCTCCTGACAGTACCACATGGGACTCTTGCAAACGGAGACAACAGATAGGTTCTGCATCCTGGTCAACCAGACCACACACACTTCTGTGAGGGACACCCATTGTGCGCTCGTGAAGTAGTAGTCACTGTAATAGAAGGTCATGTTATAGAATGTCATGTCAAGGAAAATGAACAGTTAAATGTATGAGTATAGAGTTTGTTATATTGTAGACGAACAAAACAAGTGAACATCAAGTTCCTTGGAGAAATGTGTCAGAAACTAGCTCGAAGATAGACTCTTAAAGTTTCTGATTGCCTAGTACATCTGCAGCAAATATTGTGTTTGTTGTGGTTGGTTGGTATACAACATAACATCACGCTTGTAATCCCCGAAGGGATAGGCAGAGGTGTACCTAATAGTAGACCCACATTTGCCAGTTATGTTTAAGTTCCATGTTATAGAGGGCGAGCGTATTGCCATAAACCGGGCACAAATCCAGACTCCATGACTGCTACTGAGAAATTCCTGATGTAAAAACCCAATAACACTTTACCCGACCTGGGAATCGAACCCAGAACCTCATGCTGCGACCACTAGACTATCGAGGCAGTCAACAACGTTGGTTGGTACAGAAAAAAGTAAATGCATGTGTGATGCTAATTACAAAACTTCTGAAAGACTGTGTTTTCGAAAAACTATCGAAAATGATAGGCGCAATTTCATTGGATAGTTGAACAACCATCACAAAAACTCATAACTAGGAGGTAGGTACTTATTAAAAGTGCAAGAAATCAAAACGTAAGAGTACCTTCACGAAACTACCAGTAAAACATAACACGACCGGGCTCTTTCACCAATAAACTCACAATGTAAATGAACCTCGATCCCAAATATTGAAGTTTTAATACTTTCCTCTTCTACTTTGTATACTTTACGGGGTTCAAGTCATTTATCTAGCTCGGTTTATGGCTTACAGCGCTTTAAAGCAGTCGGGTCCGCTTAAGAATCATCGTTTTTATGGCTATCTTGAGACTTTGTATATTAAAACACTATGAAGAAGGTTTCTTTCGAGTATAGTAAAATGTTTGGAGATGTTGTTATGGTAACAATTACAAAATGATTGTCGGATACATACATGGTTACATTGGAGGTAGGTAATAGGGTGCCCCCCTATTAACTCCCCAGTCAGCTGGATAAGGATATGGTCCCTCTTCATCAATAACAGATATAAAGACTAATAAAGTTAATGGACACAATTGTAGTTTAGACAACCCGTTTTCGACCCACTCCTAATTTGTAACGACTGTCAAAGATCTACAAATGATAGTCGAGATCAACTTCCGAGACACGGAGGAAACTAGGTATGTAATTGGTGGTCACCCATCCGCAGACCAACCTAGGCAAGTGCGGCTTAACCAGAAGATCGACCCGAGCGTCTGGTTAGTATGTAACCATGAGCTTCTTAATGGTTCAGATAATAGGGTAGATGACACAAAAAATCTAATTAGTCCGTCAGATAGATTTCCAAAAAATATTGGAAACATATTTTTTCTTTTTTCACGTAAACGAAAAATGAAGACGATACAGTGCGTCGTAAACTCGTGTGACGTCACATTTGACTACATTTTTTAACTCAAATGTGACGTCACAATGCCCGCACTCATGATCTTTGTCACGTTTTATCTTCGTCAATTTTTATTAATTTGATAAAACAAAAAACACCGTATTAGAACCGTTCCAGTGGTCTCCTGCCGTCTCCTCGAATCATAAGCTTCAAGTTTTCTACTTTTAATAAAATATTGGTTTACTTACCCTTCTTCTAGTATAACTTTGGGTGGCGTGAGGTGTCTTGTGCGTATGTGCTTCGGGTCTGCAATGTCGGCGACTGTCAGTGTCGCCGTCGGGTTGTTCGTCCCTGGCTTCGGGTACCTCACGCTTTTGATCTCCGGGTATGTCTGGGTGGAGAGAACGAACAGTTTGATACAGATAATATATGTTATGGAAAAAGCCTTTTTGAAAGGCCGAGACGTACATATAGTACCTAGGTACACATATTTCGCCATTTATGCTTAAGTCCCATGTAATGTGATAGGTGGAGCCCATTGCCATTAATCGGCAACAAAGTCAGATTTCGTGCTGCTACGTGGGAGAAACCCAAAAACACCACCACCAAGGAATCGAACCAAAAGTTCATGTTTAACTTTATTTTACTTATTTTGTAGTAATGTCAAGCTACCACAGATTAATTGACCCCCAGCTCCAATTGTTTATATAATCAGTAAGTAGTAAGTAAGAGACAGTTATACAAGTCACCGAAGTGATGTAACTCCTAAATATCTCGGGTACATCACAGTATCGGGACAAATCTAAGACGGTAGGCGGGCAGGGAATCCACATTCCACTCAGTTGGCCAAACTGTCTAAGGTTGCTTACTCGTATAGCATTTATGTTTAAAGAAGACAGACGAGACTAGATTTAGGTCTTTTGGAAATAGGTAGTTGCAACCGCACGGCAGTTTCTTTTAAGGAATCGTTTTTCTGTGTCCAACTTATTAGTAACCTTATCAGTCAACACATAACATTCAGATTACCTTGGCAGGGTCATCAGTGTCCAGTGCTGCCCCATACCAGGGGTACTTCTGTTCATGTACCAGACTATCGTTGAAGGTCGCGTATAACACCATGTGCCCGTCTGCTGACATCCAAAGCGCAGTTCGAGAGCCCAGAATTTCTTCTGTAACAAAGAAACTAGTTTTAATAGGGTGGATGACACTGTAGGGGCTTACGCTACAAAAGCTGACGCGACAAAATGTATAGTCGCCAACCGGGACTGCGGTGTGCGCAAGCGCCAGTCCCTTACACGCAGTGGTGGTGCAAACATGTCTATAGACTGAGACATCCGGTAAATCGCGTTGTGTACTATGTTAGACTGTTAATGTGAACCAGGACAATAAATATTCATGTAGTTTCCACGCACTGACCTTTAATTATCCTCGCCACGGAAGGCTACACTACAACAAGGACCTGTAATACCTCACACCACCACCAAGGGACTCAACAACACCATAAAACAATAATTCCCAGACACCAATCTCTAAAAAAACACTTTATATTGGGCCTGAAAACCCAATTTATTTTCAATTAATTGTCAAATTCGATTTTTAGTTGCTTTGAAATCAATAAATAGTTAAGTCATTGAGTTGACTAAACAGTGACGTCACAGTTTGTCATTGCCGTACAAAATCTATGAGAGAACCGCGTTTTTACAGCTCTTAAAAAGTATCTCAATTGATTGGTATGTTATCTACCCCATTATCAAGAATTTTATCAGATACAGTACAGGGTTAACGTCACAACCTATTATCTAGGATAAAAAGTTTCCTCACGATCTTTTCCTAGGTCATTGGAGGGGTTGCCGGGATATTGGGGTCAAGCGCTATGCTCAGCAGGAGCATGAGGTCCTGGGATCGATTCCCTGGTCGGGTGAAGAGTTATTGGATTTTTGGAGGAACTATTCAGTAGCTGTCCGGAGTTTGAATTTGTGCCCATAAGATCATCATCATCATATGCTTTGCCTTTTCCCAACAATGTTGGGGTCGGCTTCCAGTCTAACTGGATGCAGCTGAATACCAGTATTTTACATGAAGCGACTGCCTATTTGACCTGCACAACCCAGTTAGTACTGGGTAATACGATGCCACCTGGTAAGACTGGTTGTCAGACTTTTTAGGCCACTGACTACCTGTAACCACTGTCAAAGATCTACAAATGACAGCCGGGACCAACAGTTTAACGTGCTATCCGAGGCACGGAGAAATCTCGGTATGTAAGGGTGGTCATCCATCCACTGACCAACCTAGGTAAGCACGGCTTAACCTAAAGATCGACCTGAGCGGCTGTTAATATTTAGCCACGAGCTCCTCCTGTGCCCGGATAACATTGGACTTAAACACAACTGAAATGTGGGGAAGAGTTCAACTTTCCCCTTCGGGCACTACAGGCGTGAGTGATGTTTTGTATGTATTTAAGTGAAAAGATCATTAAAAATAACCAAGTCATGGCCAGATTGAAAATCAGTATACTAAATGACCTATTGTTCAAAATATTGTGAATGTTTTCTCAATTGAAAGTAAAATAAGAACAAAATAAAATAAATAACAAGTTAGCATGACATTTTCCTCTTTTCATTTCAGCATATAATATTTCGCAGCTGAACACTATTGGAAATGACTTTCAAATTAAATAAGCGACACATTGACGCAATGTTCAATGCAAACATATTTTTACTGATCAAAACGCAAAATGTCGACACAGAATTATCAATAAAACTTGATACACAAATATAATGACGTAAACATAACTTGACTCTTGTGGTTCCTGAAGGGATTGGCAGGGCGTATAGTATACCCTCATATATCGCCAGTTATATTTAAGTACCATGTCATAGGGAGCGAGCTTATTGCAATGAGACCGATAAAAAATCGGATTGCTACTGAAAAAACTATTTTGTTTAATTCGAGTATCAACCCTAGAAACCCCACGCCTAACAGTCGAGAAAATAATTAACGTAACATCACCGTGGTTGTACCTAATAGTATTCCTTCATTTCACCAGTTAAAGGTCTGTGAGCCTATTGCCATCAACCGGTCTGAAATCCAAACTCCGTGACTGCTTCTCCATTTAATTCCAGATGAAAAACCTAATTACACTTTGCCCGACCCGGGAATCGGACTCAGGACTTCATAATTCTGCTCAGCAGTTGTGCTTGCGACATTTAGTAAAATAATTATTTACTTAAAATTTTAGGTTTTAGAGGAAGAACATAATTTAATTATACAATAAGTACTAGGATCTTATAGCCACAAGAATGTCGCCAATGATTCGTGTAAGTTTAAACGATAATTTTCAATACATTGCTGGTAGTTCTAATGTTAATGATAGCCTATAACTAATGAAATGATTATATCTTCGAACCGTCTCGTAACGAAGCGGTATATCACTTTTACGTCAGTGCGTACCTAGTGCGAGTTATATTTAACTCATATAGGGACGCTTATATAATAACAAAAGGGTGAAGATCTGCATATATATGTAGCTAATCAAACGCATGTGTCAGCGAGCCGTCACATCACAGCTGACAGCGGTGCGTCGCTTCTACGTCAGTGCATACCGCAGCGTGCCATGTCATGTGTATACAGAGTGATTTATTTTTAAAATGGAACTTTATACAGATCTTGTTGGTCTGACACATTAATTAATTAATTAATTTATCACAAACACTGCTATTGGAGGAAAAAATCTAATATGGTAGCGTGGTCCTTTAATAGTTACGTAGGTACACTTTTAAACACTTCTGAGTTGTGGCCACTACAGTCTATTTCATTTGCTAGTGTCCTTGTTGTTGAAGTTATTATTATAACAGTTTTTCTTAGACTTGTGGTGCTCCAGAGTGTTACCTACTCAATTGCTAAATAATAATTATGCTCTGTAATCTCGTCCTCATTTAATACTTGTAGTTTGCACTTCTTGCTAACTCGCTATCACATTTTTTTAAAGATGAATCGATTTCATCAAAACGAATGTGTTATCTGTGGTCCGGTCTTGGTGCGTTGTCTGGACATCTGTCAACTCATTGTACTTTTTTGTGAAGCGCGCAGGTCACGGTTCCGATAATAAAGTTCTGATAATTTTGTAATTACCAAACCGAGATGGGAAAACATCGAAGAAAACGAGGCGTAAATATGAGAGAACTCAACGAACGTCTGCGAGAACTAGAAAATCGGTCGAACAAGCGAAAACGGAGTCGTCATCGAAAAACTGGTAAGCTTTTTTGTTTAAGTACCTACACTCGTCTTTTCCTAGAAGTACCTGGCATCCTGGCATAAGATGCACATGTCTCTAGAGTTTTCACGAGAGGTTACCCATGAGAACACCAATTGTGCCAACCTATTATTAAGACATCATTAGAGCTTTCACGAGAGGTTAGCCGATGATCTTAGCCATCTAACAATAGAACGACATCACAAGAGCTTTCACGAGAGGTCAGCCGATGGTGTACACGTTCAGTTGTTCGCACATGTCTCTAGAGTTTTCACGAGAGGGTAACTATGAGAACACCAACTGTGCCAACAATTAGTAAGACATCGCTAGAGCTTTCACGAGAGGTTAGCCGATGATCTTAGCCATCTAACAATAGAACGACATCACAAGAGCTTTCACGAGAGGTCAGCCGATGGTGTACACGTTCAGTTGTTCGCACATGTCTCTAGAGTTTTCACGAGAGGTTAACCATGAGAACACCAATTGTGCCAACAATTAGTAAGACATCGCTAGAGCTTTCACGAGAGTTTAGCCGATGATCTAAGCCATCCTACAGTAGAACGACATCACAAGAGCTTTCACGAGAGGTCAGCCGATGGTGTACCTACACATTCAGTTGTTCATAATTGCGTCCCTACTGCATCCCTTGAATTATCACGAGAGGTTGGCCGTGGATTTAAACTCGACCAGTCAGAGGCCTAACTCTAACTATTCTTTCTAGACGAGTATGAAACCCGCTCCAGTCGAACACGCTCGAGAAGCCGTGGGTATCGCGACCAAAGTTGTGAGACACATGATAAATTCCGTCGCAGCCTGACTCGCCGCGACAGCTATTCCCCATAACGCCACAAACCATTTACTCCTTGCCATCAATTATTACCTATTCCGCCACTTCTGACTACAGACAGTTGTCTTGTATCACCTAATGAAGGAAATATTTAAAAACTAAATGAAGATGTGGCAGCCGCACTGAGGATGGTGGAGTTAAAAGGGACCAACGAATCAGAGGGCAGCAGATCACCTCGGCTGCTGCCATTACATCAATAGGCAAAGTTGTTTTCTTGATTGTTAAACAATCTAATCACCAACTAAGAGAGTAGTGATCAAATTTTTACTCTTAAGTGATGCAGCCAGACTACTTTGTCACATTTATCATGCAAATGCATCACCAGACGCTCCCTAATCCTGCCTGGCCTCAGTATGGAAATGAAGAAGCTAATGGGGCAGACTCCAATATCTGAGTACCTGTTCGGGGATAAGCTACAGGACAAGTTACACTCACCACAGAGGCGCCAGCCGCGACGTCGGGGGCAGGAATACGTCTAGCTCAGGTAGACTGGTACATTGCAGTATTTCACTGAAGTCTGGAATAATGTTATCACCTATCTACCAATACAACGATTGGATCAAGGGTTATAAACTACACTTTTATGAAATTCCAGTTCAAACTTCCATTCCTAAAAACAATAACTTCAGTCAGAAAGAAAGCAATCTTATTTAACGGAAATTAATAAACTCCTACAGTTATGGTGCTATTGAATGATGTTTATCAATCAATTTTTATCCAGCATAGTTTTGCATCCAAAATCAGATGGCACTTGGATTTATATTAAATCTCAAAAAACTTAATAAATATTTAATACCCATCACTTCAAGCTAGAAGACTTAAGGACAGCAACCAAACTCATGACCAAACCCAGGTTGTTTTATGGCAACTATAGATTTTAAAAATGCTTAAATACTTATTACCCATACAAAATATGATAGAATTCTCCGGTTTCAGTTTCAAGATACATTGTTTGAGTTTACATGCCTTCCATTTGGGCTTAGCATAGCACCATTTGTGTTCACAAAGATTATGAAGCCAGTTATGTGTCACCTGAGGTCAATGGGGTTGCTTTTCTATAATATATCTGGGTGATATTTTGTGCCTTGGTGATTCATATAAGTGTTTGAAAAATGTGTCGACAAATCAAATTTTCTAAAAAAAAAAAAAAAAACTAGGTTTCGTTGTCAATACTAAAAGGAGTGCCTGAGAACCCAGACAGTGCTGTCAATTTATCTAGGTTTTCTGTTAGATACAGTTCAGTATTATCTCACTTAATCAGAAGAAGATAGATAAAATTTCATCCCTAACTTATTAAATCATTTTAAATCTAAAATATTTATGCAAAATAGTAGAATTTGCTCAGTTGCTAGGTATACTTGTTGCTGCATGCCCAACAGTGGAATATGGTTGGCCTTACACCAAGGTTATGGAAATTAACAAAACAACAATAAAAATTACAAGGCTCTGCTACCTATCACAAAAGGAATTTGGATAGGACAAGATTAGTGGTTGTCTCACATTCCAACAACCTACAACAGTATAAAACTATTTGACTTTGTTCTAGAAATATTTTCTGATGCTTGACAAACTGGCTGGGGTCTGGTATATAATGATGTCAGAAGTCATGGGCACTGGACAACTGATGATAAAAAGTTTCGTATAAAAATTACCTTGAACTATTAACAGCATTTAGGTAGAGGGCTGAAAACATTTGCAAGCACACTCAGACACTGTGAAGTTTTACTTAGAATTAAATAGATAACACAACTGCAATAGCCTACATCAATAAAATGGTGGCACTCGTTTTCCCCACCATAATAATTTAGCCAGAAAGTTGTGGCAACGGTGTGAGGAAAGATACATTTGGATCTAGGCATCCAAACACAGAAATTGAATAGAAATTATGTGATGTAGCTTACAAGATTATTATTGTTAAACCTCAGATTGACTTGTTGGCAAACAAGTTTAACACTAATTGTCAGAATTATATATAATAATAAATTCATTTATTTCAGGCATATAATAAAAATAATAATAAATAATGCACAAAATAATAATAATAATGTCAATATATCATGCACTGTCAAATGGTATGGTGATTTCTTTTATACATTCCCACCATTTGCGCTTATTAGTAAGATGTTACAGAAAATAAAAAGGGAAGGGGCAACAGGCATTGTTATAGTACCTTGGTGGCCCTCACAACCACGGTCTCCCTAATTTGAACCCAAGGTTATTTCTGAAAGAATAATAATGGAACCCCATCATAAAAGTGATACGAATCTGCTCTGAATCAGGGATTTCTTATTGTCAGAACCAAGATATTGACCCTCTCCTAGACTCAGTTCCCACTGTGATATCTTTTCTGACTAAAATTTTATTGAGGGACTGTCATAAATAGCTCACTCAATACCATTAAGTTAGCTATTTCTCTAGTTCTAGGGCCCCAAATTGGCCTAGATGACCGACTGTCATTGTTCTTCAGGGATATATTTAGGTTAAGACCTAAGAACCCCAAATATGAAGTAGTATGGAATCTCAGTATCGTTTTAATTATTTGTGTAAACTATTTCCTAATGAAACCCTTAGTTTAGAACTAATAACCAAAAATTAAATTACCATAATAGCCCTTGCACACAGAATTGGAACCTTGTCTCTCGTAAGTATACTGATAACATTTCTCGTAATCAGGATAATTATTAACATAAACATTCCAGAAATTATTAAAACCTTTGAACCTGGTAGATATCAACCCAATTTGATACTACCATCTTTTAAGGAGAATTTGTCTGTGTGTTCTGCTACTACCCTTATGTTCTATCTAGATATTACAAATAATTCCTATAAGACAAGATTGTAAATCACCAATTATAACTATAAGAAAACCATATCGTGCCGCCACTACTGCAACTATTAGTAGGTGGATGAAACAAATTCTAACTAATAGTGGAATAAATACTCCCAAATTCACATCACACAGCACAAGGCATGCTTCTGCATAAAAATAAAAAAAAAAAAAACCTCTGAAGTGGGTTTTAATATTGAAGTTATAAGAATAAGCAGCTGGTTGGACCACAAATTCCTCATCTTTGCTAGCTTTTATTATGAGACCTAGATATATGAGATGAGATAGTTCATCATCATCATCATCAGCCTATTAATGTTCCCACTGCTGGGACACAGGCCTCCTCTCTATGAGGAGTGATTCTAAATTCTAGTGCTTTTGCACAAGCAGTGTTTTCTGTAGTCTCTGTAATATATAACACACTGCTTGTTATTGTTGGTTGATTAAATTTAATGTTAATGGTAACTGTCTGATTAAAGTAATTAAGCTCATTATAAGATTATCATGACACAGGTTGTTGAGTTAGAGAAGATTTATGTTATGTTACCTTTTATTTAAATAAATGTGTAATTAGTACCTAAGTAATGATAATCAGAATAGTATGTTAGGTTGCATTGTTCAATGATTATAAGATGTTGACTAGATTACCAACACAACTTTCTTATTTGAACATCTACAAGTACTAAATGAGGACGAGATTACAGAGCATAATTATATAGATCGGACTAACTTACCTAGTGACGTCCGATCCTTAATTATGTGAAGTAATCTCGTCCTCATTGTATCCCAACCCTTCCCAGAAGATCAGCCTACTTATATGTGTTTTAAAGTGTCTTATCTACACCCCTTTTTAAAGTTGTGTTGACTAATATATCGGGACTACGATAGATAACCGTATCGGTCATCTTGAAGTCCCGATCATATGCTTTGAAAGAATGAGTTGACAGATGTCCAGACAACGCACCAAGACCGGACCACAGATAACACATTCGTTTTGATGAAATCGATTCATCTTTAAAAAAATGTGATAGCGAGTTAGCAAGAAGTGCAAACTACAAGTACTAAATGAGGACGAGATTACTTCACATAATTAAGGATCGGACGTCACTAGGTAAGTTAGTCCGATCTATATAATTATTGTTTCAAATCCTACGTTTTTTTTTCTAACTGTTTGTTAAACCGATTCAATCTTTCATAAGCCCTTAAAACGGGATATTTATTGTTTGTTTCGAGTTTCCGGTATCTCGGCACTACTGTAATGTTGCAAGCGCCATGGTCCGTGAACAAATATATAAGTACTAAATAAATCAAAGGCAATGATAGTGTTGACAACGGATATGTCTATTTAAAAACTTATATCGCATCAAAATAAATGTTATGCAGTTTCGAAGAACAGCGTGGCCACATAGACACAGACAGAAACCTACTTTTATTTACAATTCTGTACCTAATAGTTAACAATTACTGGTGTAATACACAAATATTGAGATAGCCACAACTTCCTGCTTTCACATTTAGTACACACGGCGACACATAAGGCTATACATTTCCAGTTTAAAATGACCTTGCTTTGTATAGATTTCCCGTAAAATGAGCGATCCGCAGTAACTGGTTTCATATAGCTTAATTGGTCGTAGTGCGTACCTTAAACGAATCAAAAAGTTACAACTGCCAACTCTTAACGACACACCGTGTATATTCGCATCTAATAATACTGCACAGATGTGTTGCAACGGTCGCAGTCTCTACGCGCAGTCATTGACATTAATTACTTAGCCTACATTATAATTACGATGTATATGATACGCCTCGATGATATGTGACCCTAGTACTTGAAAGATAAATTAGTTAGATTAATCGAGGTGCTATTCCACCAATCTTTTACGGACAAATTGCGTACTGACTTTGGACACCGGGCATTGACAAATACCTCGTTAGTAATTAAAAGGAGGTGTCCTTAATGTCCATGTCCAAAGCCTGTATGTCCGCACCTAATAATACCGCACAGATGTGGTGCAACGATCGGAGTTTCTACGGGCAGTCATTGACATTAATTACCTAGTTGCCTACAGAAGAATAATTATTCCTCTCTTACGATGAATATGATACACCTATTATAGATGATATGTGAGCCTAGTACTTGAAAGATACATTACTAATAGATACTGGCGTTCTGTAGTTTCTGCCTACACCCATTGTACAAAAGCCTGAGTCTATTTATGACCCGCCCGTTTTCAAACACGTGATTTTCAAAATACAAAAATATCTGTCCACGTAAGTTCTGAATTTAAAAACCAGCAAGTTTCAAACTCAAATGAATTGCGATCCACCTATTAAAAACCAAAAATTTTGATACAATTGGAGAAAGTTTTTTTTTTCCATAAACTCCGTCTTTAGAGAAGGTTCACTTCAATAATAAATGTAGATCAAAATATTATTTCAGCTAACTGTACTCTAATTTTTATTTTCTTGTGGTCCCAAAATACTACTCAAAAATATTAAGGGGGAATGCGGGACCGCGGTTCCGGTCCCAAAAATACCCCGACCCTTCCGAAGGGTGAACGGGACCTGATTTTACTTCAAAATTCAAACGGGTCTATGTCTGAATCCATGATTTACTTATAAAACAAACGAATTCGCTTTCGATTGTGTGTGGTCATTCGAGTAAGGTCGAAAGTGAACTTTACAGAATAGTACTGCAAACCCCATTGGGTTTTAATGGACTGCCTAGTTTATTGTCCAAAGTTTTTATCTTAATAAGTTAGAAACCTCTACAGGCCCAAGGCCCAAGTAACGGTGTTTGTGAAGAATCGCCAAGTCAATTATTTATGTAAATTGTTCCTTTTGGGTACGAACTTATCTGAAGATGCGTAAAAGTTTACGCGTTTTCGGTTTCGTTAAATACTTTTATAGAGAAGCGAGATAATGTAGGATTACTTTGATTAAGTTTACCTAGCGCTAATTATAGTAGGTGTTACTGTAGGAGTAAGCTTTACTGTAGGTGTTTTTTTTTTCGTTATCTTTTTTCAAAAATAACACAACCTCTCACAGAAATCGACTTCGAGACAACCATTGAGCTATTTCGACTGAAATCAATTTAATAAACACAATATTATAACAACAATTGGACAAGGATTTAAAAACGGAATAGAATAGGCGAGACGACAAAAAAAACTAATTAGTCCGTCAGTTAGATTATCAAAAAATATTTGACCCGTATTTTTTATTTTGTTACGTAAAACAAAATTGACGAAGATATGACGCTTTTAAAATTCTCAATACGTCACGCCTAGGTATAATTTTTACCTAGTTCTGACGTCACGAGTCCCCCACTCCCGAGTTTTGATGCGTTTTATCTTTGTCAATATTCATTGATTTACAAAAACAAAAAATACGTGTCCATTAATTTCCAATACTCTAACTGACGGACTAAATAGATTTGCAATTTTTTGATACTGTCGTCATGCCTATATTTCTGCTGTTTACCACGTCACGCTCATAATAAAGTCTAAAGGTTAATTAATAAAAACTTCGAAAGTTCAGTCAAATATTTTACGCTTGCTTGCATCATATTCGTTTCAGTTTAAGCTTTTTTTAATTAACCTTGCAATGCTCTCTACAAGAGTCAGAGGTCGGTCCATGAGTCCAGTATACAAATACCTACATATGTACAACACCGGTACCTATCTACTGACCTACTGTCATAAGATTACATACCCACGCAAGTGTCAGAGGGACAATTTGTATACAAGGTGCCCTCATAAATAGCTACATTCTAGTACATGAGGTCGCCCTCATTAAACCAAGGTATTCTCTTACAGCCAGTATGTAAAAGAATACGCGAGTTCCTTCATTATACTAAAAAAAGTTATAAAGTTAGCACATACAGTGTACGGTTAGCAAAAAAGGATTGCATTGTTCACGCCCTGGTGTAAATGCAAAGGAGTATAATTTCAGACGGCCAGGTTTTTTTCCGACGCTACCTCTCGTTAGAACTATACAGAGATGTTGTAGCGTCGGCATAAAAAGTTCCACTTGAATGGGCCGGTGTTTGCTAAAACGAATGTAGCGTCGGCAGAAAGTTAATTAATATTTGGCCTTTTGTTTGGAAGTGAGGGTTAAGGGTTAATCTGTAAGTATTAGATTGGAAAACCACTGCGTGCTAGAGAAAAAAAGCGCTTTAGTCGTATTTTTCTAATATTTGTTTTAAATGTTACCAAGCTGAGATAGGAGCCTTTTGGCCTCGTACACCGTACAGAACCAATTTAATTTTATTGTACATGTATATTTAAGCTTTTCTGTTTATTTTTGAATTATTATTCTTGAACTGTTTCTTGAAGTAGCTATTTCTGGCACTTTGGCGCTTTAGCTGAAGAAAATTCACAAAATTTTATTCAATCGTTAAGTGCCATAAATGCATTTAAATTTAGCATTTTCAAATTTCGCGCGTAATTTAACGAAAACGCTGGACGCAGTGGACGCCATATTGCTCTGTGGTCATGACGTCAGTTGACTGTGTAAACAAATGCAGTGATATTTGAAGTTGACAGTTGACACTTCTAAATTGACATAGCCGTATGACGTTTTAATATGGCGACAATCATGGCGACTACTTTAATGGTGTTATGAAACAGATTAAAAAAGCTGAAACCTTTGAATTGAATTGAATTTAGTTAGCTATTTTATGAACTAACGTTTTCCGCCTGTTTTTGCCCAAGCTATCTCAATAATATATTTTTAGTTTTTTTTCTCATATGGAGTAAAATACCATGTTTAAGACATACTTGAATCATCTTTATGGAAATACTTCAGTCGAATTCACATGCAAAGATACATATTCAAATGACGGCTAAAACTACGAGGGTGGCAGCAATACGTGCTCTCAAGCGTATATACACTTGAACTACAAAAACCACTCTTATTGCAACGAAATAAAGGCGCTGCAAAAGTCAAATTGCAACACGAATGTGTGGTTGACTAGGTACGGAATAAAAAGAACCGGTAGCCGACGAAAACGTGACCGGGACACTAAATTATAGTTACAGTCTTTTTTGAGTTTATTTCCATTGACAGTTACAGCTCAATGGCCACCTTATTGTCGATGAAATAAAGCTCACTGTCATTTTGACAGACTGGTCAGCTTATAGCAACCTAAAACAACCTTGTTACTAAGAGAATAAAGATCACTGATTTTTTCAGCGATTTAGAGACGAAGGTAAAACAACAGCGAAAGAACTGTACATAAACGTACCTCACTGATCGACTTACACAGCCGCCATTTTATTCAAAAGCGTCCAGTTCCAAATTTAAAATTCTACGTACATGCATAAAGTTTGTTAAATTAATAAAACATTTCCATGAGTTTTCCGACCGTACTCGGGTGTTGCAAAGGTCAGAAGCTGTTTGCTTTACTCTCTACCCTTTATGGTGGCCTGGTAGGTGTATACAAACATGGTAGCAAAAATGTGACTTAAGATTATATTTAGCAGAGCAAATGTGGGTAGTAAGTAATCCATGGAGATGCTTAAATGGACGAAGAACAAAACAGAGAGCCAATCTCATCAAAGCAATTTCGTAGCTTTCATAGCGTTTTTTTATTACCGTAATGCCTTTTTGATTTGTATTGTATTGTATAACGGGCTAGATTTGATTTGGATAAGCTTTTCGGTCGCTTAAATCTATGCAGTCTACATTTTTTTTACTTTTCCATCATCGCTATTAATGGAGTACTGGCTTTTACCCGTGGCTTCGCTTATATGTATTATGGTCGGAAAATATTCTACGGGAACTCTTTAAATTTGACCTATGACACTCAGAGATAATGTAGCTTCTCATTTATTTGTACAGCATACAAAAGTTTGGAATATAATTTGCCAAGAAGTATGTCTATGTACTTACATACGTTATACGTTAGTTTAATTTCATTCATCAATTCATCAGTGTACCGATAATTGAAATCAAACTGAAAAGGCCAATCAGATTTTGGCTCCTGAGCAGGCGTTAAGATAAAAGCTTCCTCGTTATCAAGAAGGCTGTTCTGGTACGAAACTCATACAATTTTACGTATTGGTATCATATCATTTGATATCATGTAGATTGTAGGTAGGTGTCACCCTTTGGTATGAAGAAATAACAAAACCAATTTGAAGTTTATTTATTGTTTTCATTATAAACTTTAAAAAACCGGCCAAGTGCAAGTAGGCTTCGCGCATGAAGGGTTCCGTACCATCGTAGTAGGTGTTCCCCCTTTAATTTTTAATTTATTTTTATTATTTGTAGTAATGATGGCCACAGAAATACACATTCTGTGAAAATTCCAACTCTACTCACTACGTATTACGGATCATAAGATCCCGCTGACAGAAATATTGTTATAATCTTGTCTTCCTAACTGTACCTAACGTTGATAAAGTTTAAAGTTCCACACAAAAAGAAACGTGGGACGAGTTGCGGAATGAAAATATTATTTATTTTGATTTTCATCAACTTGTCCCAAAAGAACCGTGGGCATGTGGGACGAGTTGATGAATTACTCAGACGGACGGAGAGCGGAGGCTTAGTAATAGGGTCCCGTTGGTTACCCTTTGAGTACGGAACCCTAATAAATTAATAATATGTTTATTTTTGTTAAATTCGTAGCACAGTTTTATTATAGAAAAGCGCATCGATGAGAAGTATTTGTATCCCACATTCAACGTACCCGGAAAAAAACCTAAAATGTTCAATAAAATTTTGTAAATAAAAAGCACCTGGACCGAACACAGGTGTATGTCTACTTATTTGAAGGTCAGCCCAGCTATTTAACACATAAATATGCCTACATGTGTTTACTTTGTGCCACAGGTGTATGCTTGCATTAGTGAATATCCTGTGGAATAAAATATTCCGGGCCATAGAGTAAGCTTGTTATACCAAGCTCTTCTTAGTTTTTATTATAACATTAATAATCCAGATTTATAAATGTAGACGAGGCGAGTGTAGTTTGTGAGGATCGTAGCAGGTAGCGTGCTGTAATTTCTACCTACCCCTTTCGGACAAAGGCGTGAATAAGTGTAAATATAGTCCTCTGATCTTTGACAGTCGTTAGGTAGTCTGTTCAAGTCTCACCCAGTCTTATCAAGGAGAATCGTACAGGGTTGTGGAGGTCAGATAGGCAGTCGCTCCATGTAAAATACTGGTATTCAGCTGCATCCGGTTAGACTGGAAGCCAACCCTTATACTTGGGAAAATTTTAGGCAGATGATGAACACGAGCGAAGTCCGGGAAAAATGTAAAAACTTTGGATACAGAATTCACGCTGCCAACAAAATAAATCTGCATCAACGTACTTGATCTGCTTTAGAAACCTCCAGGATTTTTACAACGGTTTTTCTTTAGAAGATAAACCAAGCTTGCATTAGCAAAGTGTCCCGCGAAATAAAATACAGTTGGTTCCTCCAGCCGGCTTTCTAAAAGTATTTTAAAGGTCAGCAGAGTACTAATACACATACAGTATGGAGTTTTCAGATGGGGTAGTATGAGGAATCATTTCGCCTATGTCGATTCCCGTCACGTCGACTCGATTTTTCTTGGTTTTGGTGCATTGTCTTTTGTTTCACTTCGACATGGCTGTCACAGAGTAGGTACAATCACATACATATATATACAGTTTGGCCGCTGAGAGAATGCATTCCTGACGTCTGTCAGTTGGTACATAAATTTAGCGCGAAATTATAACATTTATTGTTACTTGATTTAATGATATCGTTTTTAATAATATTATTTGTTGATAGGCCAAAAAGGGTAATTATAGGTAAGATTATATAAGCTATAAGCTATATACCATCACCAATAATATTATTACTCGCGACCTGTCAGGAACGCATTCTCTCAGCGGCCAAACTGTTAAAACGAAATACGGCGCTGCAATAATTTAGTAAATAATTTTTAAATTAAAGTACTTTCGCTCATCCGGTGAAACCATATTTTTTAATCATCATTATCATCTGCCTAGCCTTTTCCCAACTATGTTGGGGTCGGCTTCCAGTCTAACCGGATGCAGCTGAATACCAGTATTTTACATCGAGTGACTACGTATCTGCCCATACATTGATAACCTACCAAAAAGTACTAGGCTAGCATAAATTCAAGGTGTTATATATTTTTGTATTCGTAGTACCTTAACCGTTGTAGCTACAGGAAAATGGCCTTAGGAGACTATCCATAACTTTTTGAGACAATTCGATCTGCATTCACAGGTTTTGGAAAAGTGGCAAATTTTCACAAATACTCTTTTTGGTGCTAAATTGCCAATCTATTCTGTTTCTTATAAGGATCAAAAAACTATATGGAACCAACTGAGGTCCTGTGTATAAGATTTTTGCAAAAATCTTTTGTTTCTCATCTCAAAATTCCACCCTGTATGGGTACTTCAAGTAAATAGGCCAGTATATAAATACGGTGTAGTGTTTACTTTGCGCCGCCGAGCTGGCTTTAATACTTACTGAAGAGTTGGGCGACTCTCAATTCACTAATAGTATAATTATAAAGTAGTTTCCGCTTACGGTTTCACCCGCGTGGATGGTAACACACTACTGGGGAAAAGCTAAATTCGTGAAGTGAAAAGGAAGACAGTTGAATCAGAATTTATAATAGTTTATTATTGTTTACTTACTTTTTACATTTTGATGGCTGCATTACACAGTACAGTGGTGATGGAGGTATTTAATATAAAGTGATAACATTAAAAACTTGTAGTTTTATTACGAGTAACAGGTGAAAAGTTGAAACTTTGACCTTTAATATCTGGGTAACTAGAAGGATTCCGGTATGGTATAGAAAAAAAACAATATCACAATAACGGGAAGAACAAGTGCCGATCGGCTTTGTTAAGGATATATTTACACCCTTTATAGCTGATTATGGTAATACTTAAAAGTCGCAAGCCCTACTGTTGTGCACGAGGTCCTGGTGTCGATTCCCAGGTCGGGCAAAGTGTGATTGGGTTTTTACATCAGGAATTTCTCAGTAGCAGCCACGGAGTCCGGAGTTGCGCCTTGTTGATGGCAATTGGCTCGTCGTCTATTACATGGGACATAGCGGATTAAACATAACTGACGAAATGTGGGTGTACTATTATGTACACTTCTGCCTAACCCTTCGGGGATAACAAGCGTGATGTTATGCGTTAAAAGACATAAAGAGGCATCGCATGATTCACACTACCAATTACTATGCTTCTGAATACAATTAATAAAAATTCCCCTCAACGGGCTATTATTACATTAGCTGTGGCAAACTGGCGTCCATGTTTATTTTACCCCAGTAAGCAGGCTACCAGGCCTCCATAGATTGTAGGGGAACTATAAATATTGTTTATCAGAGGGATGCCTTGTATAATAGAGTGGAAAATGTGTCTATGGTACCAAGGGGTTGGTTATTATTATAAAATAGGGTGGTATATTATGATCTAACTGTTATCTGTGGATGGATAGTAAGGGAACTATACTATATGGAGATGAAAATAATGCATTTATTAATATAAATGCATTATTTTCATCTCCATAAATGTGATAGATTGTAATCCAAGAAATAGTCCGTCTGTATTGTTACAATGATAGGTAATAATGTTTTAAAACTTTACAAATAAAAAAAATACAAGAACAAAACTATCACGACCAACAGACTGCACAAGAGTCGCGGCTGTATATCGCAATGATGGGTAAATCATAGCTACTGAAAGAAGAGAGTAAAGTACTGAATACTCTTACAAAATAACACAAATAAAATAATAATATAAATAAATAAAATAAATATCGCTGGACATAACACACAGCGCCATCTAGTGCCACACTAAGCAACGAGGCTTGTGTCGTGAACACCAGATAGTTGATGTACTACATAGATACTTTTTGTTTGTAAATACATACTTATTATACATATAAACATCCATGACTTGGAAACAAATGTCCATGCAAATATACAACAGCTTTCATTCAAAAAAACTTTCTACGAAAACTTTTGTTCACATTCACAGATCTCAATTCAAAGCAAAGAATTAACCCCAGAATTAAATCAACTCCTGTAGTACTCTAAAGTCCCATAAAGCCTGTAGCTCACTCCATTCCAAGTCTTTCTATTAAAAAGTTTAAGGTTATCATCATTAAGGTGCGCGCTCACGAGACGGCTCGATGACATTCCATAGATAAGATAAAGTCGTGTAGACATCTGCTGAATAAATTGTACAAGGTAAACGACGATGGTTCTGTAGGTCTGAAATGATTTATGTTGAATGAGGTGAATCTTAATTTGTGTGAAACGTGGTCATTTGAGTCAAGGCTTGTATTTATATAAACGAAAAAACGTGGACAATATGCCTTAGACATTAACTGAAAAGTTGTGTGGTGAGCGGTTATCGTGGTATATGATGCGGAGAAGGGAGGAAAATGTCGTGAGGAAAGTTTTGAGTATTCTTTTTATATTCTTCTTCTTTTCTTTTTTCTCTGGAGAGTAGAGGAAGACCAAAGAAATGATGAATGGACTGTGTGAAGGATGATATGGCAAGAAAGGAGGTGTACGATGAGATGACGAGTAATAAAGAACTTCTCCCGACCCCTAATAAATTGGGATAACGGCAGGAGAGAAATCTTAGAGTGACGTAGAGAGATGACATGGCAGGTGCAATATAAAATAGAAGTCAAAGAAGAAAAATCAAATAGAATCTTTTCTTTGAAACTTTAGTTTTGCGACTATATTGTGTACCAATAGCAATACTAGTTCTGATTATTCATAAAATAATTAAAAGTTAAGATAATTAATTATAGAAGGAACAATCATCATCATCATTTCAGCCGCGATAAAAGAATAAACGATTAATATAATTTTAAAGTTACTAATTTTTATAAGCATATCCTACATTCAATATAAAATCGTTTGATACTCAGAAGTCATACAACATAATTAGTCTAATATGATAAAACGCGTGGGTTTTTATTTCCCTGTAATAAACATGCAGACAAGCATACACCATGCATGCAGCAGGCATGCAAGCATGCAGCATGCAATCAAGCATGCAGCATGCAAGCAAGCAGCAGGCATGGTTTCTGTCACGGCTCCCGCGCTGCGGGGCTCCGGCGGTCCCATGCGAGCTTATCGTCGCAGATGTGTTTCACGCTCACCACCGTGGCTTCGGCTTGCTAGCCAGCTCCGCCGGCCAGCCTCAGCCGTGGCGGTGAGTGTTAGAACCACCTGCTCCTCAGCTCGCGGGCCACCTCACCCCTCCGCGCCTACGCGATTTTAAATAAAACTCTAGGGGTGGGGGTCAGACAAGACTACGTGGAGTCGGTTTTGCAGCGATTCGTTTCTGTCACGCTTTTCGATAATAAACGTTATGTTATATAATATTTTTTGATTAAATAAACGTTATATCAATATTAGATGTTTTAAACGATAGACCTACTGATTTTCGATTAAATAAACGTTATATCCAATAACGTTATATGAAATAAGTTTTAGAGTATATAAATGTTATATCTGAAGAAATTATATCAACAGTTGGTATAACTCACGTGTATTGTATCTTGTGAACGTTATTGAAATGAAAATAAACCAAATAACTTTATATGTTATGAGACGCACCCGTCCCGTACGACTCGCATCCAGCGGAAAAAATATAGGTAAAAAAGAGCAAATATTTTTTATTAACGACGATATGATATAAAAGCTATTATATTTACTTTAGTGACACACATGTAAAATAAAATAAAAATATTTACATGCCAATTGAATAATTAAAATTGTCAACATAAATCATGTTTTAATTATTTTTCTAACACTGGGAGTGTTTTATATTTACTTATGTTGTATGTATATTTGTACAACTAATATTTTATTTTTGACAGTTATTTATTGTTCCAAAGGGGAGTGTTGTGCGTCTTTTCGCCGATTTATGAGAGACTAGATTTTATTCGCGACTTTGCTCCTTTTATGTACGGAATATTTCGTCGGTTATTAAAAGAAAACAGCTGTTTCTTACAAAACTGCAACACTTACACGGTCAAAATGTACGAAACAACTGCTTTTTATTTAAATTACCGATGAAAAATTTATATGTGCATGGGGGTGTTCAAAACGATATACTAAATGCGTGGTAGCTGTTTTACCGTCGTACTTACCACCTTGTATACATGTCCCATTACTGGAATATTTGTGTAGTTTATCACGTAAAAAACTAACTTAACACACTCCCAAAGGAATTCGAACCCTTTCCGCTTTTTGGAGCCTTTTCATAGAAAAGGCAGAGGAGAACCTTTTTGGCGTGTTTGCGAGAAATAACTATGAAATCGTCGAGAAACTTGGGGAATTTAGTGCGGACACGCCATTGATGGCTGGTTCCTTTTCTATAATACTGTTCGTGTTTAATTTTACGGATGGCCGACGTGCCTAGTGCCTAAGAGGAATTTTTGCATAACCTTGAGAACTTTTATGATATAGATATGCCTAGATAACGCAAGTATCACCATCCGTATGAAAACCAAGAGTGCCTACCATATTATGCACTATTTTGTTACTAAATTAGTATACGAAATAGACTAAATTCTTTGTTATTTATATGTCTAGTTAAGTTCTTGATTTGTAACGTTGTTGTTTTAAACAAATTAGCTGCTGTCTGCGGCTGCTGTCTCAGCAAGAGACAGCAGACACGTTGGGCATTAAATGCTTAAGCCAGGTACGTGAAGTAGCTGCTCTTGAGAACTTAAAATATGAAAATTGATTAGAACACGTGTATTTCTTCAGATTAATATTGACAAAAAGTAGCCATTGCTCTTGAAAAATAAGGCTAGACTCGAATATAGCGGAAAACTTTCATCCATCTGAGCCGAATGTCAAGGTTTCCGTGTGCCCAGGTCAATTAGTGTCGCCGTAAGCCCGGCCGGGTTTAGGCCCGTACTTCTTTTAGCCGGTATTGTGGGAGGCGGGTAGTTGGCGGGATATTTGATTTTATTACGCTAGAACACTTTACCCGAAGAACTACCACGGCAACGTGGTGTACCTAAACGTATTTATTTGTTTAATGACAATGTACACAATACAGTTAAACGCTTGGCTTAAAACTATTGAGTACATGACCCTGATAAGGCGCAGCAAGAAAGATTTATTAAATTGCAGTATCTATCATCACGTAGATTAGGAATCTTCACAATTAAAAATATTATATTTATTAAACTTATACGACGTAACGTAAATTTGCTTGCGTCAACAGACACGTGCAAATGTCACTTGTTTTTTCCGCACGAGTATCGCGGTGTCTCGTGGCGACCATGCCACAAGCAGGCAATTTCTTTCAATTATTGTTTCTCTGTAGTTGCCGCAACACGCGTGTATTTTGAGCGTGTAGTTCGTGGCCAAGGGGCTAGACGGTATTGTGGGAGACGGATAGTGACCAGGATATTTGATTTTATTGCGCTAGATTCTAGCTAGAACACTTTGGGAACAGTGTGGGTTTGTACTCTGTATCGAACCGTGACTTCGTAAGAGAACCAGCCTGGACATACATTTGCTTTGATGTTGTTTGATGATGACAAGGTTTGTGGGTTATTTCATTTATGTAAAGTAATGGAACGAATAAAGTTAGAGTTGTTCTTGAAGAGCTTTAAAAAATGATAACAAAATGTTTATGGACGGAGAGTGGAGAGAAAAGCCATAGAAAAAATTGATAGGTTTGTACGAGGAATGATATGTAAGAGAAAGGACTAAATGATGCCGTGACGTCTGACAGGGGAGAATGGGAGAAGAAAAAGTATTGCGCCGACCCCAAGTAGAATGGGAGAAGTTCAGGAAGATGAGGATGAAATGATAACGAAGATGCTTAAACATTAGAAATTAAAGTTTTTGGACTGCACCTACAACGAAGAGGTAGAAGAGTTTGGACAAGCCCGCCACAGAATGAGAGTGAAATATTCAGTATACTTCTAAAATTAAATCTTTATTTAAATCTTCTAAAAAGAAATACCATATTCAAGCACAGTGCATTTTACCCATAAAGATCGCCCCCAAAAACACAAACCATTCTACAGAACCCTGTAACTCTGAAATCACAAGACGTTAATACCCTAATTTAACACCCCAAGGGGAGAGAATGATCATTCTATTTCTTCAGACGGCTTGTAAACGAGGACCCACCTTTATCTTAATGAGCGCTTGCACTCGGCTCATTTGCGTGCCAGTTGTCAGATTGTGCCAGTTGCCAGTCCGCCACATTCCTTGGCATACCTGCCAGGTTGCCACTAGAGATGCGCTGGAGGGTTGAAACGTGTTTTATGCGAAATTTCGGCAGTTATTTCTGGATGGAATGGAAGGTCAGGAATCTCGGATTTGGAATTAAATGGTTAGCCTGAAGTATGGAGTACAATGAATTCTACCTTTCTCTTGTGATTCTATCTACAGGAAACGTTAAATGTCGTACTCAATAAATAAGACAAGTTGATTTGTCACTGTGTTAGTAAATGAATCTTTTTGTAACAAAAACCGTAACGTAAAACGTATTTTCAGTTCCATCTTTGTAGTTCTATTGTTTATTTCACCATTTATGTACTCACAACAGAGAACATAACATAAGGCACAGCTTATTTCAAAAGGAAAATGAGAAAAGAAATATAGACAGTAGTGGTGTGAGAACAGGAAGATAATAATGTGTTGATATAAATATGAAATATAGGAACACACAAATAGTATTGAATACAATATACCTGTTACTACGACCCGACCGTCGACGAATACAATTTTTAATGTATGATTTTTACTTTAACCACCTCCACGACCCCCGTACTATTCAATCCATCCATCAGCACAATGTTTTGAGTGCGTTACATTGACTTCTACCACAAAACATGATTTTTCACCCCAAAAAAACGTCGTTTCCGAGCAATAATTTTTGCGTAAAGTTATTTAGTTTGATGTACAGAATGCTTTGTTAAGGGCCTAACATGCCTCAAATGGCTTAGCATGATCCTCCGTTACGCCTAAAATACTGCAGCATTAATTTTGAAATAAATATATGGTAAAGTTGAGGATTAATACTAGGTACTATGTGTGACGAAAACACGATTCCATGAACTTTTCTCGATAGAAAAAAAATCCAAAGTTACCTCCAAATCTGTTTGATTTGGAGGTAACTTTTTTTTCTATATTCTATAAACCGCTGGTATTCAAAAAGCACTTCAAATTAGATCATGAAACTTGGCATACTAACTGAACTAACTATAAAGAAGGTCTTATGTGTTTTATTTTTTTAGTCCAATATATTTTTTTTTTGTAAATCGCAAAAAACTACTCATTTCGCACTATTCGGCCGCAGTGACTGACGTAACAACCGCTTCGTAGTGCAAGCTGATTAGAACTTTATTCTAACAGTTTTTGAAACGAAGTTTGAACCACCACAAATAGAGTTGCTAATTTTAGGGTTAGAAGGGCCTTAACGGCCTCGTGATGAGGTTGTTTATATATAGCCTGTATGCATAATAAGTATGTATTTACAAACAAAAAGTATCTATGTAGTATATCAACTATCTGGTGTCCACGACACAAGCCTCGTTGCTTAGTGTGGCACTAGATGGCGCTGTGTGTAATGTCCAGCGATATTTATTTATTAATTTGTAAGACGAAGATTGTGCTACCCACAGTGGCCATCTGCCATAACACCTTAAACCCTAGTCTTATTTCCGATTACCTCCATTTGTGAGAAGTATTGGGAGTTACTGCTCTGGAACTACACAGAGCTGTAAGTAGTGAACAGTAACGGCATTCCCTTACACTCTGCTTAGCCTTTTCCCAATTATGTTGGGGTCGTCTTCCAGTCTAACCAGATGCAGCTGAATACCAGTATTTTACATGAAGCGACTGCCTATCTGACCTCCACAACTGTGTTAGTACTAAGTAATACGATACCCATTGGTAAGACCATGGGAGTCAGACTTTTTGGGCCATTGACTACCTGAGACGACTGTCAAAGATCTGCTAATGACAGCCGGGACCAACGGCTTAACGTGCTTTCCGAGGCACGGAAGAACTCGGTATGTAATGGGCGGTCACCCATCCACAGATCAACCTAGGCAAGCACGGCTTAACCTAAAGATCGGCCCGAGCGGCTGTTATAATTTTAGCCACGAGCTCCTCAATAACAAGTCAAAGTGATTTTTTGAGTAAAAGTTATAACTTAAGTTACGATTTTTAATCTGTAGTTTTGTAAGTACAAGTTACAACTGTCAAAAGTTCGAATTCTTAGCTTTGCTTTCTTTGACGGTTCTTACTTCGTTAAAATTTTTGTTTGTTACATATAAATTGTTGCTTAAGTAATAACTTAAACTCAAGTGATTACTTTAACTTGACTATTATATTATAAATTATACGGATGTTAGAATTTCCTGACAACGACAACACTTCATTTATAAAAAAATCAGCATCTTTTTGGTAAAAGAGGTGACAGACATAATTACAGTACTAGAAATAGGGACCAACTAGTTCAGCCAGGCTTCAGACTCGCTAAAGTGAACTCATCTTTCATGGGGTACTGTTTGAGATGCTATAATAAAATTCCACAAAGTATTCTTGAACTGAATGAGACGAAATTTAAAACATGCATCAAACGCACACTATAGGACCGTTTTCCCCCCGAAGGGTAGAAAACGGATATTTAGGTTTCAGCCGTAGCTTGAACCACATTTGAGATTACCCTTCCAATATTCGTCGTAACTATCTTCTATCTCTTTCTATATTAAGGTAGTTTACCGGTATCACCTTCTATACCTGTCCTTGTCTTACAGTACTTAGGCAGTGCGCGGCGGCCATTGCTTCAGTACCTTGGAGCCGGCAAGGCCCTTAAGCTGTGGTTCAAGCTACGGCTGAAACCTAAATATCCGTTTTCTACCCTTCGGGGGGAAAACGGTCCTATTTAGGTGTTCGAGCCTACGCTTGAACCACATTTGAGACGTGTTTACTATCTGCCGGCGCTGCCTATGAAAAGCGTACTGTGAGATTACTAGGAACCATTACCCCTAGATGTGTAGTTATGTATCTGCTTAGAAAAAATAAAAATACCGTAAGAAATAAAACATAAGTATTTATTTCTTTTTAATTTATACCAATCGGTGGGTATCTAACTCAAATTAAAAATTTGAAACTAAAGCTAAAGGACTTCTACAAGATGATTAAATAATTAAACTTGAAAGTAGGTATGGACCTTTTCAACAAAAATCGCCTAAAACACTTATAAGGATAAGAAGCTGGTAGTAAGAATATTAGAATTTGATTTTGGGACATTTTTTAGCTCCTTGAAGTAGTGATTGAAAAAAGTATTCTTCGATTTCCAATTTCCTCTTTGTAGGATTTCATCAATATTATGTCGATTATTAATCCAATTATCTGACGCTACAGCTGCCCTAAAGCTACCAGCTGATGCTGAAATGCCTGCGTCTTTGAACAAAGTCCTGATCCAGCCTCCGATGACAGTACGAGAAGCATTTTCTGTAACGCCTCTAGTTGTAATAAATAGGTTTTTAAGGTTCCGTGCTTTGCGTCTGTCTTTTGAGACGGCAATTAATCTCTTGGCCCAAAACACCATATCAAGCTGTCTGTTAACGATTTCTGGCGTTTTCTTTAACAGCCAGCCGGACTGCCTGTATGAATGAGAATCTGTTTTGGATCCGAATTTAGGCCAGAAAATTATCTCTTCTTCTTTGTCCTCAAAGGCACCATCTTCGATGCTGAGTAGTGTAAGGTCATGAACCCTTCTACCTGTTGCTAGAAGTAGGAGGATGCACGTGTGCCTAGACACGGCAAAAATGCTATCATCATTAAAGGTATAGGATTTCAGGTATGAAAGAAGGTCTTCGATCTTCCAAGGTAAAAACTTTTTTACTGGAGGGTTCTCTGTGAAGGCCCCTTTAACAATCCGTTTTACTAATGGGTGCGAGCTGAGTTCTTCTGCTCGTAGTGGGTTGCTAAAATTAGCTACCACTGATTTATGTAGAGCTATCGTTCTGGGTGCTAGTTTCACTTCCGTATGAAGGTAGCATAGGTACTTGGCCAGGTCTTGAGGCTCGGGGCTATCTACTAGGATACTCTTTGATAACGCCCATTTGCACCACCGTATCCAAATCGGTTTATAGGTCTTTAAGGTGGATGGCCTCCAAGAGGATTCTAACAATCCTATTTCGAGATCAGACCAGTCTTTCACCTGTTTGGCCCAGCCTGAACCTTCCAGGCCGCCAATTTTAGGCACTCTACTCCTGGAGGTGGAAGATTCGTGCGTAGGTCGATTAAATTCTTGTAAAGATCTGGGATTATAAACGGAGGTTCTGTCGTCCGTTGCTGGAGATCTGGTTTCCAAAAAGCTTTGTCCCACATCGGGGCGATCATGATGTACTGTCCTTCCGACATCTCCAAGTGCCGCAACACGCGCGGAATTAATGCAGGTGGAGGAAAAATCCATCCCAGCCTGTACCGCCACTTCTTGCTGAAAGCATCTGTGAATTTGCTCTGAGGATCGCCTACATCTTCGCTGACGTAATCTGGTACTACAGCAGATCTTATTGAAACAAACAGATCTATCTGCGGTGTACCGAATTTTTTGAATAACATGGATACGATCAACCTGCTGAGATGCCATTCTGGCAAGGTTTTCTCTCGCGATAGGCTGTCTGCTAAACCATTGTATACTCCCGGGATATGTCGAGCAACCAGATGGCATTGCACCTTCTCGCAATGTAGCAGGATCTTCATCGATGCTCGCAGCAATGTCATTGATTTTGTCCCACCTTGTTTGTTGATGTACGCCACAGTCGTGCGATTGTCGGACTGTAACATCACTGTTTTCCCAAATACTTCGCGTCCTAAGCATTGAAGGACTTCGAAAACGGCCCACAGTTCTTTCATGTTGCTGTGCCAGTTCTTCTGCGCCAGTGTCCATTTGTTCCATAGATGACGACTGTTCGCTATGGCACCCCAACCCTCGTCGGCTGCATCGGTGGTGATGAAAATGGTTGGGTTGGCAAAGTGAATGGGTGTGTTTCTGTGGGCGTTCTTCAACCACCAAACTAATTCTGTCTTTGCTGAGATTGTTATCGGAAATTTTCGGTGAGGGCGTCCCCGAGGCAAGCGTTTCGAGGCGCGTTGTAGCATCCGGCAATGGAGTCTTCCCAGCGGAACCGCCAAAGATGCGAAGTTCAGCTTGCCCAGAATGACCTTCGCATCCATCCAACTCCATCTCATTTTGTCCAGAAGATCTAATATGCGGTTCTTTAACTGAAGAACCTTGACTTCCGACAAACTTTTGATGTTCTCCTTCGTATCCCATATTATTCCCAAATACTCTAGCTTGGTCGCGGCAACTGTTGATGTCTTCGAGTAATTTATTTGCCATCCCAATTCCGTCATGAAGCCTACCGCAAACTTCGCTTGGCTCTCTAGGGTTATGGGATCTTCGTGAATGATTAGAAAATCGTCTAGGTAGACGATCACCCGCAGGCGCTCTTGCCTCAGTTGCTGTGCGACCCAATTCGTCACCTTTGCGAATGCGGACGGTGCGCTTGCCAAGCCGAATGGGAGACATGTCATTTCGTAAGTAGTTCCCTGGTAAGCCAGGCAGAAGAATCGACGGTGACTTTGCGCTATTGGGATGTGAAAATACGCCTGCGAAATATCTATTTTCATCATGTAGTCTCCCTTGTTTATGTGTGAAGGGATTTGTTGCTGATTTACGAGACGAAATCCTGGGGTGAAGACATAATCGTTCAGCCTTTTTAAATTGAATATGGGACGATTCTCTCCGTTTGTTTTCTTCCTCAAAAACAGAGACGAAATGAAGCCCGTCTGATAAACGGTTGGCTGAATGGCTTTGGATTCTAGGAGTTTCTCTATTTCTACTGTCATTTCTGAGGACAACTTTGTTTGGAATCTGAGGGTAGTTGTCCTTGAAAGTTTTGTGAGAGGAGGAGATCTTTTGAATGGAATTCGATAACCGCTTATAATTTTTAAGATGCTTGCGGGAGCGTTTTTCCATTTCATTGTGAATGCTGCCAGACGTCCCGCTGCGAAGGAGTCATTTTTGGCCCTCCCCCCACTTTTTCCCCCTTGAATTAGAATTGGGGTTAAACTGTTTCTTCGCGCGGTCATTTGGCTCGTTTCTTTTGTTCTGTGTAAAGTTGGTATTATAGGAAGACCGTTTTGGATTTCTTGAGTCCCGATTCTGGAACCGCGAACTTTGAAAGTTGCTTCGGCCCCGTGATGAGTAACTGTGGTTTGGATGCGGTCTTGTTGCGGTGGACGTTTTCGCCGGCGTCTTTTTGGTAGGAAAAAACTTATGAATGCCGCCTTGTTCTTTCACAGCTTCGGTGAAAGCTTTCTCCTCAAAGAGATGGGTTTCGGAAGGTGGAATCTCGTGCAAGATATTTCTAAGCGCTTTGTCTCTGGGTTTGTAAATCTCTCTGCGTTGTTGAAACACTTCGGCCCTACGCCCACACACATATTGTATTAATGCATCGGAAGATTTCCGGAAGTTAGAATCAGCAGCAACAAAATCGTTCCCCACCTTCTTTTTGATTTCTCTTGGCAAACTGTCCAGAAGACTTTGGAAGATTATTCTTTGTTGCAATAATCCGTTAGTGATTGCTCCCAGAACGAGGTCAGATCGTTCAAGTATGGCCGATGATTTCCACTCGGGTGCCACGCCCGCTAGGAGGTTATTCGGTTTCAGGGCGCTGAAAGCAGGAGTGGCCTGGAACTGCTTCTGTGCTTCGGCGTACCGAACATTACGCCACTCGGTATCACGAAATCTCTGACATTTAAGACCGTGCTCTAATGCCGTCGGATCAGCTCTAGCAACTTTTGGTTCTTGTGCTACTGTAGTTGGCATAAAGTCGAACATCGGTTCGGTATCGGAGACATCTGATTCTTGCATCTCTGCTAGCTTCCTTTGGGCGTTGGCAATTTTAACCCGCAAATCGGCTTCCTTCGACTGTTTTGAAGAGCAGGCCTCTTCCGACATGGTGCTATCTGGTTGAGACTCGAAAGAGCTATTTAAGTCCTGTTCTGCTGTATGATGAGGTGTTGCGGCCCTGTCCGGCGATACGGATCTTTGTTGAAGTAAGTACTTAATATTTTCATTCTGTTCCGACTGCATTTTTAACATCGAGCTAAAAAAGGTCGCTTGTTGGTTTAGAACGGAAGCAAGTAGGTGCTCTCCGGACCCTTGTGCTGGATTTTGTGAGCGTTCAATACTTGAGGTTGGAGACACAGCCACTCGTTTAGGAGGGTGAACTTCAGCTTGGACCTCTATTGATCTCTTCATTCTCCCCAGCTGTTCCCCGATTTCGATCGCGGCTTCAGATCGCTTTAACAGCCTAGGTTTTAGGGCAGCTACCGTGTCCATGAATAAGCTGTATGATGGCCCGTGAAGTTTTTCCATTATTTTGTGCGGGGAGTACAGGAGTGCTCTACCCAACGGCCACTTCATGATGGTAGATCTGATTGATCTGTAACTGCGCTCCGACAAAGTTTTCGTAGTTGGGTCAAAAGCAAGCGCCATATCCACTGTAGGTATTGCGAATCTGAGTTTCACGTCGACTGCAGGAGGAACTTGGTTATCCCCGAACAATTCGTGAAACGAGTAGTTGTACACTCGCCAATCATTCGGGTAATTTTTGTCCAAAGACGCGACGATGGCTTTGAACGGTAACTTTTCTTCCGGATACTCGGAAGCGAGATCCCCTAGAGTAACTAGGTCAGGCATATCTGAAAATAAACAAACCATTGGTTGTTATAAGGAAGGGGTGATGTGCCGCCTTAAGTTCTGAGTAAATGAAGTCTCATTTATTTAGTTGAGAAGACACGGAATAGTCGAGACGACTGCGTCACCTCAACCAAGGCACGTAACACTGGTACGTTGTCGCCTCGGCCAGAAGGCGTGTCGCATTGATGATGTCGTCTCGGTAGGGAGACGTGTCGACTCAAAGTCAGACTGATTTGCATGACTCGACGCATGGTCTTGAATATGTCGTCTCAGTCAGACGACGGACGCGCCGTCTCAAAGTCTGAAGACTTGCGTGTCTCGACTTGTCGTCGCTGGGCCTGAGGCGCCGAGCGGGGAATATCGTCACTGGGCCCAAGGGCGCCGAGTGGTATTTTTTGATTGAGGATAAAATGTAGCCTCAAATCTTACCTTCGCTAGTAGTATTCACTTCGAAATCAACGTTTTTCACTCTCATTATTAGGTACCTATCGGATGTTTACTGGACGAATATTGAAAGCGTACTGAAGCAATGGCCGCCGCGCACTGCCTAAGTACTGTAAGACAAGGACAGGTACAGAAGGTGATACCGGTAAACTACCTTAATATAGAAAGAGATAGAAGATAGTTACGACGAATATTGGAAGGGTAATCTCAAATGTGGTTCAAGCGTAGGCTCGAACACCTAAATGTAAGCAAGCATATTACAAGTTGGGCGATTATATCGCTGATAAAAATGCGTGGCTCAATGCTGGTCCTGCTCCACATGGACAGGGGCGCATAAATAGATAGCATTAAAATTAAATATAATTGTTGGAGCTGCTGCATTGTATAGATTCAATCTCTAGTATTATATAATCGCATAGCCCATATTGTGTGAGTACTATTTAAGCTATCATTCACTGGAATCCTACGTCTTTTCTTTTCTTGACTTGAATGTGCCCTGGCAGTTGAGAGTATGTCATGCTCACTCTAATGTCTCGCTGATGGTGGCGCGTGTGTCGGATCATTTAGTTCCCTACAAAATGGTTGAGTTGAATGGTGCTGATCCATGCGTCATGTTCGTGAACGGGCGCTGTCAGTTGTGACTGGTCATCTCTTAGTTGCCGTGGCTTATTTTAATGTTTATTTTTGAATTGTATTTTTTTATTTTACTATGGATACTTTTAACGTGCACATCTTGCTACATTGTTCTCACATAATATACCATCTCAACAACATACAACAACAACATATATCTATAATCTCAACATGAATGATGTAACCAAGATTTTGTAACAATATTTTGATTTAAAAGAGTGTCCATGGAGTTTCTTGCCCGTTCTTCTCCATAGAGATCTACGCTAGGGAATGGGCAACTACAGTACTTTCACAGTTATTATGTCTTGTGACTGGGACTGTAGCTACATTTAATTTTCATCTTTGTTTCGACAATTCAAAAGTGCCTGCAACTGGCCTACTTGAAATACGTAAATTTTTTTTTTTTTTTTTTTAGAAACTTGCTCCCTTCTTTTTAACCCTTTAACTAAGTGCCGACCCATTCTGGTGGACCACTGCACGCCGCTGTAAGTGCGTCCCCAAACAATTATTCAGAAAAACATTAGATTAACTGAATAAGTTAAAATAATACTTAATATAACACAAGTTTTTATCGTATGAGGAAAAGCAGAATTAAAACAACACGGTATAGGACTGCCTGGACTAAGAAAGAAACACAATTTAAATTATTATACTTAACAATAACTTGTAATACTCTACTCTACTTATCTACATAATATGGTTTCAGTTTTAGTGCAATGCTAACACAAAAGGAAATGTGTTCCTCTTTTGTTAAGCCCGTCTCTATTGTAGGTATGATTTAATTAGACTCTTTGCTCGAAATAATAAGTTCTATTGTCCCACTCCTCACTGCAAGACGAGACTGTATCGTATGACATTAATCGACTTCTAAAAAGGAGGACGTTCTCAATTCGGCTGTTTTTTTTGTTGTTAATTCATAACCCCGCGATTTCTGGTCCGATTTACGTGATTCGTGTGGAGTGGAGTCTTAGTAATGGGGTCCCGTTTTTACCCTTTGGGTACGGAACCTTAAATACAGAGAAAATTTATCTTCTAAAGTTGAATTAATTAATAAATTTTAGATTAGGATTGTGGTGTAAGAATATTTATAGCCAGTGTTTTAAATTTGGCAGAGGAAGGTCGCTGTGGTTCCATACACATTTAATTCACATTACTTGGGTATTTTATGAGTTATCTTCTACAATACCCATATATTTTTCCTTTCAGGTCTATGTGGATGATCTGCTAACTTTTTTTTGTAACAATGGACAGAAAACAGCTGGTACCATTATAAAGAATCCGTATAAAACTATTACGGCCAAGTAAGTTCAATAATTAATAAACTATCCAAATTATAAGTTCCTAAACACGCACAGAACTGACTAACAAGAAATTTGCCAGACTCGTAAACCCTCTCAAAGTTGGTCTCTTATGTGCACTTTGTAAAATAGACATGCAGTGTAGGGAAACATCGATAAATGATGCGAAAAGTTTTAACTTAGAATAGGCGAGACGACAAAAAAAAACGAATTAGTCCTTCAGTTAGATTATCAAAAAATATTTGACCCGTGTTTTTTCTTTTGTTACGTAAACCAAAATTGACGAAGATATAACGCTTTTAAAATTCTCAATACGTCACGCCTAGGTATAATTTTTACCAAGTTCTGGCGTCACGAGCTCCCACTCCCGAGTTTTGATGCGTTTTATCTTTGTCAATATTCATTGATTTACAAAAACAAAAAATACGTGTCCATTAATTTCCAATACTCTAACTGACGGACTAAATAGATTTGCAATTTCGTCGTCATGCCTATTAGTAGCTTTATGCATACTATTGATTTATGAGGGCCGAATATTTCATTAGCGATATTTATTAATTTAAGAAAATAAATAAATATCGCTGGACATTACACACAGCGCCATCTAGTGCCACACTAAGCAACGAGGCTTGTGTCGTGGACACCAGATAGTTGATATACTACATAGATACTTTTTGTTTGTAAATACATACTTATTATACATATAAACATCCATGACTAAGAAACAAATGTCCATGCTCATCACACAAACATTTGCTCCTACCGGGATTCGAACCCGAGACCCTAAGAACGTAAGGCAGCCTCACTACCGCTGCGCCAATCGGGTCCTCGAAAAATTAAATGTTTGTCTGTAAAATTCGAAGATATGTGTCATCTACAAACCCACATTTGAAACATCTTTAAATGATGCGAAAACTTCTAGATCTTGGGACTGTCCGAAAACCACACTAGCTTGGTACAGGAGCTATTCTAATAAAATCCGATTAAGGTATAACCTGATATTACAGAGACGAGATTATCGTATCAGTACACTGAGATATTTCAGTAACGCACAGGAATCTAATTAATTAGACATGCATGTAGTAAATGCAGCTGATGTTAGATGTATGTTAGGTACGTGGTATAGAGCAATTTGATATCAAACGTAGGGAAACGGAGATTCCACTGCGAGGATCGACCGGAGGACACGTTGGAGGTGTGGAAACGGAGATTCCACTGCGAGGATCGACCGGAGGACACATTGGAGGTGTGCCCCGCGTGGGCGGAGCACTGCCGTGTCCTCGTAGCGGCGATCGGCGGCGGCGACCTCTCGCGTCCGGCCCTGGTTCAATCCATGGTCCGGAGTGAGACGGAATGGGACGCCGTCACCTCCATCTGCGAAGCAGTTACGCTAGAGAAGGAGGTGGCGGAACGTAAGAGGGAGAGAACCTCACGTCCCAGCCGCCGCGGAAGACGCCCCGGGCGTCCAGGGCCACCTGGTGGCCCCCGACCACCTTGTCGCGGGCCTGTGGACGGAGAGCTATGGGCTAGGTCACCGTCCGACCGTCTAATGACGACAGGCCGTGTCGACGGCGCGTCCGTGTTCCACGCGCGCCTCAAAGAGAGTCAGCAAAAAGGAAGGGGTCCGCAAGGGCCGATGCCTGCCGGGGCTGCGAGACTGTTCGAAAGAGATACCGCGGCCCTGGAACCCAAAAGGCGATGAAGGAACATGGATGTCTTTTAGTAAGTAAAACTCTGACACTCCTGCTCCGCCCAGAGCGGAAGGGGTCATTTGATGATTTCCCATTCGAAAAAAAAAAAGAGGGAAACGGAGATCTCTTTAATAAAAACATTCATTCACTGACTAACACTGACTAAAACTCTTGGTCTAGAAGACATAAAGCAAGAATGCATCAAATTAAAAAGTACCTACGATTTTTCAGTACACTTAAATTTTTCCCCCGAAAGGAGAAGAAGAAATTCGAAATTTTTTGAAATGTGGTAAAAGTTACATGCATCATCAGTCTTTTATACAGCCTAAGGTTACCTAAGGTTCCTGACAAGGAGCTGACGGGGATAGGCCACACGGCTTGCCATTGAATAAAATGGATCAATTCATTTTATCACCAGTCAAAATCGACGGGAACGAATCCTTCCCAAATATTGGCCAAACGTTATCACCAACATAGAACTACCCTCATATCAATAAAAATAACATTTATTGGAGTTCGTCGGACTAGATACCTACCCTCAAAATTGAATATTCTCAAGGAACAAACGACAAGCGTTCGAAACTTTATTAGAATTACAATATTGCGCTGAATGAGTGTCGGCCATATTGAAAAAGCGAATCGTCGATAAATATGGAGTTTCATGGACCACAGCTGAAGAGGCAGTGGTTTAATTTTACATTGATATTGGAAATTGTAGGTTCTCTCGTTGCACGAGTTGGGTAGACAGCGGGTATTTTATTTAGCACCTTCCTGTTATGATTTAGAAATTCTCTAGTGGTCGTGTTTTGTAATATTTTACGTCTTGATTGAACATCAGGGATCTGTGATCTACATAATCGGTGTAAACAACCTCATCACGAAACCGTCAACCAAGCATTCTGTACATCAAACTAAGTAACTTGACGCAAAAATTATACCTGGGAAACGACCTATTTTTGGGGTGAAAAATCATGTTTTGTGATAGAACTCAATGTAACTCACTCAAAACAATGTGCTGATGGATGGATGGATTGAATAGTACGGGGGTCGTGGAGGTGTTTAAAGTAAAAATCTTACATTAAAGTTGGAACTTTTCCCTCAATATCTACGTAACTAGAAGGTTCCCAGGTATGGTGTAGAACAAAAAAATTATCGCAATGACGTGGAGAACAAGTGCCTTCGGCTTCGTTAAGAGGTTTTTTTACACCTTTAATGTAGGTTTAATCTGAATAATCATGCAACAGCGTCAAAATATCCATGACTGATCCATAGTCATAGTAAATATCCCGTTTTAGTGGTGTTAATGTATGTGTGTGTTACGTATTTGTGTTTGTGTTATGTGATATTTTAATGTATAATACACGTACAACAAAACGGAAAGATAGACACGAAAAGTGTCTTTACTATTGTAAAGACACTTTTCGTGTCTATCTTTGCACTATTGTGCAGATGGTATCTACCAGAACTGAACGTAGTACACGTTCAGTTCTGGTAGAGGACCATCGCCGATATGTAAAGTCTTAATATTATTATGCATGCAACTATATTACAATTAAAATTGACGTGTTATCTCCACCGATCCATGAGGACCTATTTTTAGTATACTTCCAATTTATGAAATGACTGCCGACACTCCAGGAGTCACACGTTTCATTCCAGAAATAGAATGTATTAATAAAACAATATGAAATCCCACTAAAATATAATGTAATAACATTTTATTTCAAGAGCACTCCGCACTTATCCTACTCCTCTCCATTCACAATGACAAAATCGCCTCCGAAAAATTTAAAATTGACTAGCAACACTGGTTTCTCTGTACCCAAAGACTTCCAGATTTTCCTTTGTGAAAACGAACGGTTATGACGTAAGCGTTATACGGATACGCCTTGCCGACCATGAAATTGAAGTGTCTGTTTGCTGGGAGAAAATATTTGAAAATTTTCGGCGTCCATTCTATGGAAGATGCGATAAAAGTGAGCAGATAGGCCTTTGTTGTTTGTGGAGATTATGGTGAGAGGAAATTGCTGTTTTTTGTATTGTGATGGAGTCGACGATTTAATGAAATGATGGAGTCATGTTTTAGGTTAGCGAAAAAATTTTTTGATGAGCATAAAATCCGTTCCATCTCGTAGAGAGGAGCTCTGCGTCCCAGCAGTGTTTATTACACTATACGTATTTATTACAGAAACATGTAAAATCAGAAGCTTTGTTTTATAAAACAAAAATTTGTAGATAACCGGAAAAACTTTTGTGGATTTACAAAACGAATTTTTAAAACTCTTTTAAGTTCAATTTTGTATTAAACTTTCTTACGTGTTAAACCGTCTTTCGAGTTCCAAAACCTTTCAGAGTGAATTTAATTTCGTATTTGCAATACCTAATCGTGACGCATACTCGTAGGAGATCATCAACATCATTATTTCAGCCGAAAGACGTCCACTTCTAGACATAGGCCTCCCCCAATTGTCGCCACATTCACCGGTCCCGTGCGTCTTGCATTCAGCGGATCCCCGCAACCTTCACCAGGTCATCATAAAAGATAAACCACACAAAAACAACAAGTTCGGGGGAGATATGCGAAACGGTTTCGAGAATAAATCCTGAACCTACCTTCATACAACCAATCCGGGACACCATTGTGGATAGTCCCAGGGATCCCAGATTCTGTGACTCGATAGCCCGTGGAAGACCGAGGAGCAGGCCTGTAATATATGTCATAGTCTTTCACGGTGATCAGCCCGTGACCCTTGGGCGTCCAGGTGGCGAGCAGCAGTGAGGGTCCTTCTGTGATCACGCCGCCACCGACCTCGTCTGGCAAATGAGTGAGGGGGTAGGATTCTCTGAGGACAAAAGAGGAAAAATTAGTACTGTTGGTTTTCTTTTTTTCCCGCCAATGGGACTTTTGGGATAAGTAAGGTCAAGTACTGACGTTAACAAGGTCCTCAAAAATGGACTTCTATGGATGTTTAGGGCAGTCTTTTGAGTACATTTTGATCCTTATTTTGTCTTTTGGAACGCTACAGTCATTTTATATTTATTTTATCTCTGAGAGTAAGTACTCATTTTGACAAACATTTCAGAGACAACCTTACTGTAATGAGCACAAAGATTACTTTGATTAAAACAGTTGTGCTAACTGTGAAAGGACTGTTCATGTCGTTTTGAAAATATTTTGATTTGGCTGTTTTGTATACAATTTGTATCTCATAGAGTTTCATCTCATAGCCTTTGTAACGGGTCTGGTATGGTTATACCCTCATATCCAAGAACGCGTTATAAAGCTGGTGTTGTATAAACGTGCCAAGTGTAATCCGTCCGCACTTTATTATGTTACCTACATTTATTAAAATCCCTGATCCTCCCCAAATAATGACTTTTCCGTGACCCTCCCTAACTATACAGAAAGTGGTTATAATGGTAATATTCGCTTTTCTATCGTGTTAGACGGGACTTCGCCGCGAGGCAAGTTTGACAGAAAACCTGTCCCGCTCCATTAAGTCCTTGAACCGAGCGAAGATATCCGTTTGACGAGATTATATGAATTTGAATGATGGAAAAGTTATTTTTTGGTTTTGAGCATTGTTGCAGAATTTTGACGTAAGCATTATTTGTGGTTGATTGGCTGTTGCGTGCGCGCTTTTATTTTGGATACCACAGAATCTAGTTTACTACTGTGATAAAGTTAGTGTTCAAATGCGCAGTAGGTTTCCAGGGAATTAGGCAACTTTTAATTTGGTGCCTAAAACTGAGCGTAGAAAATCCTACAGTGCGCTTCTATTTAGGCATTCAATTTAGATGTCACATAGTTTTAGTGAAACACATGATGTAGACAGCTGACAAATTCATCAAAAAGTACCAGGCTTACAAGATCTCGAAGAGATTTTATACACGAGTCAGAAAGATAACAGTCAAGGCAAGATTGATTGAAAATTCACCCTTCGGTGCTCATTCTAATCGAAAGTCACCAAAGTAGCATCCAAGACTAGTTTTTTTTCCTATTTCAATGACTTATTACCAAAAAGTACCAGGCACCAAGATTCTCAAGGAGATTTAATAGGCAAGTCCGCAAGACAACATCCAACACAAGTTTGCTATAAAACCTCACCCGCTCCATTACTCCTTGAGCTTAGGCGGCGAACTTCTGTCGGAATATATGAATTTGAATGATGTAAAAATATTTGCTTCGGTTCGAGAATGCAATTGGAAATCTGAGTATTGTTGCTGAATTTTGTTTGACTTGCTCTCAGCTTTTTGCAAGGTCTTTTGTACTTAGTGAAACACATAAAAGTTCACTGAATGATTAGCAGACCATGAAAAAATAATTTAAATAAAATATAGCTTGTTTTAAATAAAGGGTTTGAATTTAAATTGAGAGCTAGTAATTTAAAGTTTTCTAGTGGAGGATCTCATCACAAAATACCGCTTTGCATTTAAAATTACGGGTTCATTAAGGTACATTATCAACTGCCTAGGTTTTACCAACTATTGGAGTCGGCTTCCAATCTGATCGGATGCAGCTGATTATTAGTATTTAACTTAAAAACAGACTTTCTGTCTACCCGTAACGACTGTCAAGATCTAAACATGACAACCGGGATGAACCGCATAACGTGCTTTGAGGGGCATGGATGGCTCCAACCGATCTTCTTTACTTAACTTAGAAGATCGACCCGTGTGGCTGTTATTAATTTAGCCACGAGCCCCTTCGTAAAGATACATACTCCTACTAAATAAGTCATACAAAGTACCAGGCTCCCAAGTTCGCGAAGAGCTTCAATAAACAAGCCTGTATCCTCTAGCATCCAAGACATTAGTCACAAAGCCGTGTTTTCCCGCGCAAAGGTCGAATTTTATTTTTTCCAACAATGGGCCCATGGGAAGTGGCTGAAGGGCGAACAAAGGCTTTATTCAGTCGCCTTTACGTCTCTTTCACTTTTTAAATATACATTACTCGGCCATGTTTTAACACGGCATTGATTTCACGAAAATGTTTAAGAAATGTTAGATTATCTTTGTGAATTAGAATGGATGAATAGAGATCTTTTTCGTTGCCTTTTAGTTAAAAGTGCTGTCCATTACTCATTTTGGTTTGAATTTCTGTAGAATTAGCAGTACAAGAAATAATGTTTGTAAAGTTGATAAAATAATCAAGATCAGTAGGATCGGATTGCCGACGGTAACTTTTTAGGTATTTTTTGGGCCTTTCTGTGTAGACTTGTATGACCAAGAATATTGAGTTTACAATCATATGAAAATGCCACGTTTTGCTTGATTTACACCATTCTCGACACATATGAGAAATGAGCACGAAATGAGGTTGAAAAATGCGAAAACATGAAATCAGACTTTAAAATATGAAGTGTAATCATACAAAATCTCTTACGATACACCTTCCTGCAAACTACAAGTTTTGTATATATATCCAGAGAACACAGAAAATAAATGATAGCAATTTATAACCAACTTTATTTCTATGAAATAGAGTAGAGAATCCTTTACGTGTCTTGAATATTCAAGCAAAATACCTTAGTACACCGAACGTAGTGTTAAAGGCTCGATTTATGAACATATTAGGTTTCATGCTCGCCTGGTACCTGCGATTACGGCTACTGTACTATGTTTGTATAGGTACTTCTGAATTTTATTATGTACATTGTAACAAATCTACTTGCTCCTATTAAATAAAAGGATAAGCAGACTGGTTCAATTAAAATTTAATTAGTGAAAGATTAGAATTAGGGATAAAAAATACAGTTAAATATTAAAAACCTACCTAGCACGCACTCTAGGATTGTTTTTTTAGGTGTCCCACTTAGATGGTTATGAAGTTCAGCACTGTAGGAGAGACGGGAACAGGCGTCAGGGTAGCTGGTCAATACCTGAGCAACTTCGAGGTTCCCGTTACAGGAAACCTCTGCAGGAAGGGCGTCGTGCAGATCTCCAGGTCAGCCCTGTAGTAAGGCAGGCGAGACAAGTAGCAGCTTCAGAAGATCGGGAGTAGAGGTTCCAGATCTGTAGATAACTTCCGAAGATCGGGAGAAGAGACACCAGGCGGAATCTTTAGTGGAATCCCCTGGGTAATATAGATATGTACGAGAAACCAAACTGTTTTCTTATGCAGATTCAGATTCAGATCAGATTCAATGGTAGACCTTCAATGGTCAATTCAATGGTAGACAAGTGTAGTCGGCCAGGACTTATCCATGAGTGCGTAAAGAATTTTTTAGATATAATTTAATTTTAAGTTATCTAATAAACAATCGTAATAATCTCTATAATACAATAGCTACACATAATGAGCTAATATACATATTGATAAAAATAATTTAAATTTTATAAACCATCATAGACTAATGTAGGAAGAGAATTAAAAAGTAATTGACAGTTTGACAATATGACGATGATTTGGCGTGTCACAACATGAAAATTATGATAGGTATTTTATTTCAGCAATTTTTAAGTTTGAGCCCCTAATTACATCGATTTGTTGAGTGTAAAAATATAAACAAATAAAAAGGATGACAAATAGTATTATAAATGATGAATATAAAGTGTAAGTATAGCATAATACTATAACATACGAGAATGTACAAAACATTAATATTAAACAACGGTTTTGGGTAAGATAATAGCGATGTAATGATTTTCTTTATGTAACTTATGATAAAAGTTAGAGATTTGGTTGCTGAGAAGAAAAATAATTTTAATAAAAAAAAAAAAACAGTAGTCTCCACTGACTATTCTGAAATTTCCTTTAACAAAAAAGAATATGCACTTTACTCTAAAAGAAGGTCAGAAACTTGAACACAGTTTACAATAGTAGATTGTATCTTATGGGAGTAAAATAATATTTTTACGGCGAGGGCGCTTTTTTGAATCCAGAGCGAAGTGAGGGATTCTAGAGTAGAATCCCGAGCATAGCGAGGGATTCTTTAGTAAAATCCTGAACGTAGCGAGGGATTCAAATTACGTCGCCCGAGCCAAAATATATTTTGCGCCCGAATGATACACTCTACTTTTCATCACCCACTATGAGAAAGTAAAAGGCGCCTCATATTTTACTCACTGTCACTTGAAGAATTAATTTTTCAAAACAAAACCATGAGTTTCTAACAATCCGTGAAAATTGACGAAAAAGATAATTGCGGCGCACTTATAAAGAGGATTAAAAACTCATTACTGCCCGCTAAAAGTTTCTTATAGAAAACACCACCTTTGGGTTCACTTAAAGGCGTACCAAGTCGTCCTTTTCGAATAGATGCGATGAAAAGTAATTACTTTACCTTTCACCATATTACAAAAACAACATTACCAAACACAAACGTTTACAACCCAAATCTTTATTCAATAGAACTTTAGTAATTACCTTTCACAACGCAATTCAAATCGATAAAGAACATCCTTTTACCAATCGACTCAAATCGGATACAAAAAAACAATTCACAAAACACGAAACCGCGGGCTTTGAAATACTTTTAAAGCATGAAAAAGTTTCTTTTGTTGGGCATAATGGAGAAGAGAAATAACCAAATACAGATCACGGAGTAGATAGATACAGAAGGCTAAATACAACGATATAAAACCAAAAATTAAAATTGTAGGTATCTTTTCCAATCTCATTTCGCGGTCTTTGAAGGATACTTGTTGGCTGCAGGGCTCTCTCAAAGAGTCAGATCCGCTAACGCGATTGATTGGCATATAGACAAAGATTAGGAGTTATTCTCACACCAGACCTCACTTTTCGGGAACATATAATAAAGATATGCAAGAAGGCGTACAGAAACCTTGGTTTTGTACTGAGGCAATCGCAGGGGTTCACGAATATTACCACACTCAGGGTGTTATATGACGCTCTAGTCAGGAGTCATCTTGAACACAGTGCAGTCATTTGGGCTCCCCATGAAACAAAATATAGTGTTATGTTGGAGAGAGTCCAAAATAGAAGGTATTTGTATTTTAAACTATATGGGGTATATCCATTCTACCCATTAATGTACCCTACACTATTTGTACTGGGTATGGTGGGGTATAATGAGCTCAGGGTACGCCGGGAATTCAGTCTCGCAGCGTATGTAGTTAAACTGTTACGTGGTGCAGCTCATAACCCGGGAGTGCTGCGGCACCTGAAACTGTGCGTGTCGGATCAATACGTGTGGAGGCGGCGGCGCCCACCACTACTAGCCGTGCCGGTAGCCAGAACCAATCTCCTGGCTAAGACCTCTCTCACCCGAACGATCCGCGTAGTAAACGAGCTTCACGAGCGAATCGATATTTTTTCGTGCACTTTGAGTGAATTCGCATTCGCATATATGTATGACTTTAAATTTCGTTTTTCTAGTTGTTAAATTATTCTTATTTTGTAAAGATATAGCCACACTATCGAATTAGGTTTAAGATTACCTGTAATGATAGTTGTAAGTTGAATAAAAAAAAAAAAAAAAAAATAATAATAATAATAATTAGGTTGTACCTATGTTTAACAAATTAATAATTTGAATTTAAAGTTTTGAAGATTAGATTGGGGATATTTACGAATGTTTAATTTGCTCTCGCAGTACGTGAAACGTGTCTATGCGTGCGTGCGTGAAGTTTCTAATATGGAATTAAAGTTCCTTCGAAGGATAAAATCCGAATCAAACTATCCGGAAAACCAACCCGCCTAGGTGGTCCGACGACCTCAAACAGGTAGCTGGGGAGAGCTAACTGCGGAAGGGAGTGTAGTGGTGGAGCTTGGGAGAGGCACAGGTCGCAAGAGAACTGCGTCACGGTGACGCCGACGCTGAGTTGATTATGGAATCGACCTTCTGTACTATCTATTCTGTGTCCAAACAAAGGGCGGTTTACTTCGATAATCGATCCAAAGTCTCAAATCCAAATTCGAGCAATCTATTCGGCAAACAATAAGTCTTTGTAGCCATTAGCCGTCAAGTTGTTGTGTCAAACTAACCGCCTATCAACGAGTTTGGTACTTGTGGGATTTATCATTAGAGTTGAGATTTGTAGGGATCGATTTGGCAACGAGTTGTCTGTTTGTGGTTTGTGATGAAGTTTATGGCTATTGTCTATTAATTGGCGTTGTGTTTTCGTTAGTACTGGGATCGATTGAGGGTTTTCTGAAATGACAAAACCAGAAGGTGGCACACTGGCGAAAGGTTTAAACATCTATCAAAATATACGAGTTCCTTGTAGTTTACGATTATTTTTTTATTTAATTATCTTTTAAATCATCAATAAAATGTCTCAGTTTTGTGCCGCATAAGTTATCTTTTATTAATGTGGCCGCATAAGTTACCTTTCATTAAGTTTTTCCTTGTACCACTGACTTTTGCAGTACTAAGAAGCTTAATCTTTAGTTCAGCTACTTTTCTTTGTCCGTAATCCATATTTATATTGTAAAAATACGATGAAATTTCGGTAAAAAGTTTCACTACTATACAATTCAGTACAATTTGACAGTTGTTTATACCAGACGCCTACGTAGCGACATCTGGTGTCAGATAAAATCCGAAGAACCCTCTTTGTTTCAAGCTTCGTGTGGAGTAAGGTGAGTGACCTGAATAATGTCAGAAATTGAGCGAATGAATTTATGATGACCATTGTATCTTCGACAGTTGGTCTAGATCAGTGGTTCCCAACCTTTCTTGGACCAAGGACCACTTTGGTGTCTTTATTGTTAGCAGAGGCTACAAGGTCCTAGATAAACATGGACGCCGATAGAATTATATCTAGGGGGTGAATCTTTAACTCACACAATGCAAAAATTGGAAAATAGGATGAAAACCTTCAGAATTAAGATAGTGAAGGATACAAAAGCGATCGAAGTGAGCTCGAAAAACATACAATCGGAAAAAGGAATAAGTCAGTAAATTCTCAAAAAAATTTAGCACTTCGCCTCTGATAAGTTCAATTAGGTTGGGTTTAGCTTGCATTTTCTGTAGAAGTTAAGTTAAAAAGTGCAAAGAACATTTAAACCTTTCGCAGACCATATTCGAGGCTCCTGCGGACCACCGGTGGTCCGCGGACCATAGGTTGGGAATCACTGGTCTAGATATTAAATTGAAGTACTAGGATCAATTTGTAATCAAGTACCAGGGTTACATAACATGTGAAAGAAATTTTAATTTTGACATTTAAAAGTGCCTTTTAAAGTCCTTATTAAATTAAATAGTTTGCCTTTTTAGACTTCAACAGTAATTCAGACAACGTAATTAAGAGAAACGATTGAATAAAACTTTTATCTAATTCCACATGCAATGAAATGAAACCCATACAATATTTAGATTGTGCAGATCACCATCGAATTTTCAATCCGTAAATCGAAAGAGAGACGAGAGACGAGTACCGAAGATAGAAGACATGGAAGAAGAAGACATGCTGCGCCGACCGCAAATGAATTGGGATAAGGGCAAGCGAATGATAAAATCGAAAGGCCAGTCGGCTTACCCTTTAAGTATCAATAGAAACTACAATAACGGCTGAACAAAATAACACTGAAATAATGTCATCAATTATTACCAAATTCCCAGAAGGAACAACACGTTTTCTTTTAAAATAAATCGTGCAGCTAACATAGCACATTGAAAAGTAATTTGTTACTCATTTTTCAGTACACAAGAGTACTTTTAAAGCTCGTTCCATTCGAACAGGGAGTAAATTTTTCACGTTTTTCAATAATGTTACCCCGTGCATAATGGTGGCTATTTGTAACCAGGTACCAGGGTTTCATAAATGTGGAAGAGATTTATTGGTTCGCATTTTTTTTATTTATATGAAAGAGACATTTTACTACCAGTCGACATTTTGCGAAAGCGACATTTTGCGCCTGAGCCATGTAAATCGGTTTTAAAATATTGATGCAGCAAGGGCTGGCGGTTTGTTAATTGAAATTTACGAAACGAATGGTGAAATATTTTCGAGTTAGTATTATGTTTTAATTATTTTTGCTGTAATGCCTGTGATTAAAAACACATACCTCTACCACCTTTTTTTATTACCTGACTATACGATGAAACCAAAAGGAAGGATTATTTGCTATGAACTAAAGGAAATATCTATCTATCTGAGAGATCAGTCGTGATCCAAAAATACGCCTAATCTACCAGGATCACAGAACCAGAGCAATGTATGAACAACACATATAACATCACGCCTGCAATTCTTGAAGGGTTAGGCAGAGGTGTTCCTAATAGTACACCCACATGTCGACAGTCATGTTTAAAGTCCCATATAATAGGGCGGGCGGGGGGCGAGCTTATTGCGATTAACCGGGCACAAATCCTGACTCCGTGACTGCTACTGAGAAATTCCTGTTGGAAAAACCCAATAACACTTTTCCCGACCTGGGAATCGAACCCAGGACCACGTGCTCAGTAGTCGGCAGTCTTTATTAAGTACTTACTTATAACCAACAACTTGCATCCCCAACCGAAAATTCGACCCCCTACATAGCCCCATCCCTTTATATTCTTCAGAACTCAAGAACAGATGTTTCATAACATAATTCACTGACTTGTAAGAAACAAAATTCAAGGGAGAGAGCTCGCGAACTCTTGAATAGATAATGAATTTTGAAATATTAGACTTTTTATACCGGTAGGCGTGGAGAGCCAGAAGTTCTCTTAAACTACGTCAGCGATGTAGTTTCCAAACATGTAAACGAATGTAATATAAATAAATAAATAATAAATATCGCTGGACATTACACACAGCGCTATCTAGCGCCACATTAAGCAACGAGGCTTGTGTCGTGGACACCAGATAGTTGATATACTACATAGATAATTTTTGTTTGTAAATACATACTTATTATACATATAAACATCAATGACTCGGAAACAAAGTGTCAATATGTTTTTGAAAAAACCACACATAAAAAGTGGGTCGCGTTAGAAAAAAAAAAGATTTTTGTTAGTAAGAACTAGTTATTCTGAAACCAGCATAACGAATATTCGCATAAACTTATTTTAAACTACATCGGTTTATGAGAAACGATGGATGGATTGTGTGAGGATTGATATGAAAGATCAAGGTGTAAATGATAACTAAATGATGTCGTGACGGACGTGTTGCGCCGACCACAAGTAACATGGAACAATCAACAAGGTCAGGAAGATGATGATGACATTGGTTTAAGAGAAATCAACATCAAAATAAATGGAAACATGAATTTGAATAGACTGTAGATACATTGAAGGAGGGAACTTAAGAGGACGCATTGGAAATTTTGGAGTGAATGATCTCAATTTTTGTCAGTAATTACAAAACAAATGAAAATACAAGTTGGTGACCTGATAATTCATGATAAAACCCCTATTTTGTTAGTTTTCAATACATGATTAGGTAACTTTTGTAACAGAGAAAAAATATCAAACATACCTCTTTTTAAAAAGAGATTTACATGTTATGGGCAAACGGCACCGATTTAAGCCGTAGCCGTTTTCTCCGTAGATGAGTCTATACATAGTCTTTAAAATTGTAGAAGGAATTTTTCAAATTATCGTTTCCAACTAAATTAAATAACAAAAACCATTTTGTCGTTTACGTCCTTTAGTTATAAGCTAGCAATCCTCGCCCCGCTCAGACGCTCAGTCCCCCGCTCAGTCCTGGGGCGCGCGTGCCCGGTTGTAGTACAATGCGTCGCCTTAACACCAGTAGGTGAATGTGTTAACAATTTAAGACATTGGCATTACGTATGCCCCAATTTGTAGTCACCATACATATACAGCGTGGAGATTTCAATAGGACAATAAATAAAACTTCGTATAAGTACCTTATGACATTCCCAGTCTACATACAAAAATTCATTTGAAAATTTCCAGTAGTTTAGTCACAGGAGATTATTTTTCATTTTTAACTATGTAGCAAATACATGATGTATCTGTTATTAAGGAAGCACTGACAGGTTAACGACCCCCGCATCGGTAACATTAAAACATTAAAGACACGATGCCAACTCGCTACTTAAAAATGGTGTTCTATTTTGTTTCCAGTTTTATGCCATTTAGACTGTTTGTTTTTTTTTTAATTTTTTTTTTGATGGTTTATAATTATTCCTATGAACTAGTATTTTCCGTGTTTTCATTTATTGTCGTACGTCTCCACTCTGTATAAACTACGCCTTTTTCCCATGGAGGTAAGCAGAAACTACAGAACGCCACCTGCAACGATCCTTACATACTCCTGTAGGTCATACACGCACGCTGGTTGCAAGTACTACGCACCTGACCTTTCTGAAGAACCTCACCAATAAGGTGAGGTTTTGTTTCATTAACACTACTCTCAGAACGGTAAATCAAAACAAGTGTGAGTGGTGGATATCTGCCTAGTCCGTCTCACAGAAAGGAGGTCTGGGTCCAGCAGTGGCAGCAGTGGGAACACATAGCTTGATAATGCCGCGGGTAAAAGTTAAGTACTAAATAAAACTTTAAAACAAAATTTGAGAAAAAAGACGTCTTTTCTCGATGCAAATCTTTCTTTTTACATAACTTTGGGATTTCAGCGGGGTAACGCATTACGCTAAGTGCGGAAATACACTGATTTTTCACCCTTTTGTTAACAAAATGAAAACCTATAAAAGTTCGGTAATCAGAATGTCTGAAATCTGCGAAATAGAGAAAAATACTTATTCAGAAGTTTGACCCTATTGCAAAATTATCTTACAAGACAATCTCTTTCTTTTTTTTACAAAAGGTGCCTAAATTCCTTATCATCTTCTTGAATTAAGACAAAGTTTATCCAACTTGGATCCTACGCTACGGTATCTTATAGGTAGAAACTTGTGTTGTATCGCATTACATGTCTAATCTAGTTTTCATAATCATTTAAATCTCTTAAAATCTATTTCTATCTAATCCGGGTTCGAATCCTGGTTGGAGCAAATGTTTGTGTGATAAGCATGGACATTTGTTTCCGAGTCATGGATGTTTATATGTATAATAAGTATGTATTTACAAACAAAAAGTATCTATGTAGAATATCAACTATCTGGTGTCCACGACACAAGCCTCGTTGCTTAGTGTGGCACTAGATGGCGCTGTGTGTTAATGTCCAGCGATATTTATTATTATAATTATTATTTCAATATTTATTTTGGCTTTTTCATTAGGAACCCTCACGGGGTTTGAATTTATTCTCGATTGATGGTAATTGGCTCGCCCCTCTATTTTTAACAGCGGGTCCCAAACTAAGCTCAGCTCGTATCTTGGTGACCCAAACACAATACATTACACAAGGTTAACAGTTTACAGTGTTCTGCTAGCGCAAGAATTATGCTTTAGTTATACAAACAAAATAATCAGCGTTGCAATATTCTTTAAAAAGGGTAAAACAACAAAATTTATATCCATACATTTTAAACAATGAATGCAAAAATTATAAAATAGAAATAATGGTTGCAAAAACAACAGTTAAGATGAGCACTTGGGTGTGTGCTGTGTGCTGTGTGGGGGTCTTAAACATAACTGGCGTAATGTTGATGTACTATTAGGTACCTATTTCTATCAATCGAGCGCAACTCCCGACTCCGTGGCTTTTAAAATTTCCAATGGAAAATCCCAATAACACTGCCCGACACGGGAATCGAACCCAGGACCTCATGCTTAGCAGTCGTGCTTGCGGTCACTAGACCAACAAGGAAGTCTATCCAGTTCGGTATGCAGTAGCATCATAACCGACAGGAGATTTAGAGTCGTGAATTTTCCCTGAGTTACAAATTATCACGTATAGTGATTAAAAACTTGTTAGGAACAATCTTCTAACACTACGTTTGAACGGACATTAATTACCAGCTTCGATATCATGCCCCCAGCTATTAACTACCCGCTGAACAAAAAGTGAGTCGTCCAATAAGACTCAGCACAACAAATTAACGGGAGTTTTAGTTTAGGCGACCTTCAACTTTTGTGAGCTGAGCTCGTTAGCTCTTTGTTCATTTTGTTTAATAATTAATTATGCTACGATACTGAGACGTGGTGTGTACTGGGTAATGTTTTGGTAAGGGATGGGGTACACTATGGGTCTTTGGCGTTGAAAAGAATTGTGAAACTGGGCTGCTTAAGGCAGTGGCCACAATTTTCTAAGCGGAATGGTATTTGCATGATTTTTTTATCACTCTAAACAAAGCTTATTACTCGTAACATCAGAAATAACAAAGTGAAGTTATTTTTATAATATCTATAAAAAATACTAAGTTATAAGCATTTGAAGCTGCTGATTAGACGGAGAGATCCGATAAAGCGAATGACGTCATTCGCTGCATCCACGTACAAAATCCATACAAAAATTCCGTTTATCTGAAAGAGATAGAAACAAAAGTTCAAATGGTCATAACTTTTGTGTTGTTTGGCCGATGTATGTCTTGTTTTCGGTTTTTGTCATTATTTTTATAGTACTTTGACATTCTGTATCGAAATAAAAAAAATAAAATTTATGCATATTTTGAAAAATTTTGTAAAATGACCGACCGGCCAATAGGGATTGGCCGGTCGGTCATTATTATCTGCCTAGCTTTTTCTCAAATACATATATTGGAGTCGGCTTCCAGTCTAACAAACCAGTCGGATCACGAAATAGTCACGTAAATAGTAGTGACGACTGGGTGTTATTAAGTGTCTAAATGACTTTTTGTGTTAACCCAAAGTTCTTCGAAAAATTGCCTACAAAGTTGCATTAAGGCGTTATGCAGTGAAATCTTCTATGTTCTATGATTTTTCATATTAAGGTAATTTAAATTCATTTTTATCAGTTAGTAGAAAGTCAGCTTTCGTATAGGTGATAAATTTAAGTTCTTTATCGTGTTGTTAGTGCCTAACCTGGTATCAGAGTTTTATGTCGCCAATGGGCCTCTGTCTTGGATTTACATACCGTCGAAAAATATCTCTCAGGCACGCTGGTTTCCTCACGATGTTTTCCTTCACCGAAGCAAGTAAAAATGATAAAATACGCATAAATAAAAAAATGTCAGAGATGCATGCCTTGCGTTCGAACTTGAGACCTGTGACTTGGCAGTCCGACGCGACGGTCACACCACTAGACTATTACAGCTTTCTATCTAATTTATGTTTATTTGTTCAGTGAAAATATAATCATAGTAAGTAAAAGCACACATAGTGTGCCCGAATCTTTACTCGCGGTACCCAAAATAATTTAACTTTATACGTTTTAACGAGGACCAGTCATGCATAAGTAATAGCTTGGCTAGAGAAATAACTTTACTGCCCCAGCTGTGGGAACATTGCTTTATGTTTTGTTATTTTAACAATTTAACTGCCATGAGGTCCTGGGTTCGATTACCGGGTCGGGCAAAGTGTTATTGGATGTCGTCAGGAATTTCTCAGTAGCAGCCACGGAGTCTGGAATTTAGCCAGGTTGATGGCACTAGGCTTGCCCCCTATTACATGGGACTGAAATCGTAACTAGCAAAATATACTGGTTGTACTATGAGGTTCACCTCTGCCTAATCCTTTGGGGATTACAGGCGTGATGTTATGTTAAATAATTCATACTCATTCTTTCAGCAAATAAAACTGAACTGAAAAAAATAACTAAGTAAGTATGCCATTTGCTTCTACTTCGTTCACCTAGTATACCCATTTTTTTTTTTGGAAAGTGATAAAAAAGTCACCATGGTTCGTTGTTACTAATTTAGTGAAAGTAGGTAGAAAACCAATTTGAAATTGTTAACTACAAAGTAATTTATTCTAGTTGACGTAGCGTGTTTTAGGCGGCAATTAGAACAAATATTTTTCAGTATAAACAAATCAGTCTATAATGTCTCTCCGTAAGAAGAACTAGGTCATTAGCTACCACGTGTATGTAGGGGGGTAATCTCCAGAATTAATGATTCAAATCTATAATTTATTTAACTGGCAGAAAGCTACATTATTCGTAGGTGCTATAAATTATATTTATTTGATACATATTAGTACAAGTCGCTGCAGAAGTGCTAGGTTACTATAAAATGTATAAGGCTAAGTACTCACGTGGTCAATATATCGTACACAGTATACCGTGCGAGGTACGAGTGCGTGTGAATCTTGCGCACGTTCTGAGCGAGCAGAAGGAAGCGACGGTCGGCGGACACGGTGAATGAGGCTGGTTCTAGGACCCTCTGAAACAAATGGTAAAAGGTAGGTAAGGTTTAGCACGCTATTTAGTGATCTTATGTAAGTAATATGGTTGCAGCAGTTGCATATGATATTAAAGCATTTTTTCCTGTTGTCGTGCGTTATTTATAGCTGGTATTGACAATATTTTTACGCTGCGTGTCTGTGCGAGTACTAAATGAGAACCCTTGTAACTTGTCAGTGAAGCAACGCTCATAAATTGACTGACGATCGACTAGGTTTTTATTGAACTTGACAAAATGAACAAATGCCATGAAACTTTCTTTGTACAAAGCCCAATAAACTTGCATGATCACAGTTCAAATTCGCAGTCCGACAAAAAGCATTATCCTACTGTATTCCTTTACACTGTGTCAACATTCACCCGTAATTCGCATGTCATCCGACACGCGATACCCGTATTAGAGGGTAGTATCAAATTATAAGCCATATTCGATACCAGGAAACGAGAACCGATGCCTACGCCTATAAAGAGCATCGTAAAACAGGTATCGATGTTATCAAATTGGTTTCAATCGATTCACGGTCGTGTTGTTATATTGTTATGATATTTATTTGTCTTGAAGGCTGTTTTGGTTTATTACGGTTTTGATTAGACTCCTTTGTGTTTACGTTCACGTTTTACGGTAGGACTCAATGTAACGCACTCAAAACAGTGTTCTGATGGATGCATTGATTAGTATGGGGGTTGTGAAGGGATTTAAAGGAATGTTATATAACACATGTATTTAAAAATAATTTCCCTTTTTTCCGTAACCGTATCTCCGTAACTAGAAGGTTCCCAGGTATGTACTAAAACAAAAAATATATCCCAATGACAGGGAGAACTATAGTGCCCTCCCGTTTCGTTAAGGTTACTTTTACCCATCAGTAATCAAATCAAATCATATCATCTTTATTTGTGAAGACAGGTATTCAAATAAAGGTCTTATTCATACATTTTAGTTGAGCTCTATAATGTCCTACCAAAAAAATTGGTGCACAAATATTGATTTTTTAGTTATAGTTCTGGATTTATACAATACAAAGTCAGGTTAGAATAAATAATGAGAATTAAATGTATCATTAATAAATCAATTATAATTTATTTTTCATGCATGTCAACGGTAAATTATTTATAAGGCTATTAATGTCTAATAATCAATCAATCAATCAATCAATGTCTATTAATGGCTAATAATCAATTTCTAGAATAAAACACCCCCGAATCACACGACATTTAAATTGAGCTTCGGCGTTTCTCACTCCACCCGAACAGTATCAGGCTATAAACCTCTTTATTAAGATGAAAAGTAATAAAAAAGAAAAAAGTCCTATGACGTCACAGTACCACCTAATAAGACGCGGCAGGTGCGATTTATTACTGTCAATGGCACAGAGAGAATTGAAGAAGAAATCTTCATTAGGGACCATCTGGTGGAATTTAGCTAACACAAATTTACTACGACACTAAGAGAATAGATCGGTCTTAGCATTTTTACAAGGACTCTATTGAACAGTCAGTTACTTTTAGGTTTTTGAAGTGTGTTTTTTGTAATTTATTGATTTATTTTTAATGTTCCGAGAATGTTTTGGGAGAATCTTGTTTCGTCAATTATGATTGCATAACGTTAGGTGTGTAATCCCCGTTTAGGCACAGGTATTTCACCCGTTATGTTTAACTCCCATGATCGGAATGCTGGGCTGTGAAGAAGATGGATAAAAAAAGATTGCATGTAGCGGAGATGAGAATGTTGAGGTGGATGTGTGGTGTGACAAGAATGGATAAGATAAGGAACGAGGAAGTAGTAGGTAGAAAAAGTGGCAACACTGCCCGAGTGACATGTCAAAATTTTGTTCCGTATTTTAAAATTAAATTTAAATAGTTATTAAGTTAAATGAAGGTGTAATCATATGTTCTATCGTATTTTAAATGTGTAAATACCCAGGAAAATTATTTTCCTGTTAATTAATAAAGGATTCGGTTGTACGGCGACGTAACGACGTTACCGGTAACCTAAAATCAACAGCTAATGTTCGGACTACGGATTTAAACGGGGAGTATTTGTTTACTTTTATATTTAGAATAGCACACAATTGTCCCATAATCGTAACTTTAGAACACGTCCACGCCAATTCTAGTATAGTTTTTGTTTTTTTTTTGCTAATTTAGATGGTTCTAGATTGCATTGTTGACAATTGTCATTTCGTAAAAAGTAAAATTCTAACGACTTAAACTTGCTTACATCAATCTTTTCAATATTAGTTAAATATAAAGTTCGTGACAGTTATTTTATTAACGTCTTGAAGTAATATTGTAATAATCATAAGTTTTTAGTCCAGGCAATCTACCCACATGAAAAAGTAAAACAATAAGAAAGTAAAATTCTGATTGAAGCAATAACATTAATTATTCATAACCAATCCGGAAACCATGCCTGTGATGACCCGTAAGGCTACTGCTCAGGATATGGAGCTAAAATTGAGAACGGCCCTCCAAGAACTTAAGGACTCTAAACTCCAATGCCAACAGCTGTTGCAGGAGAGAGAAGACAGTGAGGAGGAGGTCATTAACGTAAATAGCAAAAACTCGAGCTTAAAACGGGAGCTAGTAGACCTACATCAGGAATTCTTGAATGTTGTCAATGAACGGGATCAACTAAGGGCGGTCACGGATGGGTTCAACTCTTGTAGCAACTTGTATTAGGAGGCTTTATGTAAAATTAGGGATCTAGAGGATGAATTAGTCCATGCAAATGTCAAACTTTTAAATTTGAAAAAGGAAAAGGATCATACTCAGGCTTTGGAAACTGAACATTTGTATAATGAATTAGTTAATACAAATTGCAACCCTCATTCCATTATAACAATAGACCTTACAGAGGACTCCTTACTAAAGCATAACTACAGCCATAAAATTAGTCAAAATAAAATTAAGAAATATGCACGATTAAATAGAATCATTAAAAAATGTAATAAATATAAGAAACAACAAAAACACCATTCCAAAAATATTCAATTAAGGAAAGAACGTGTTTCTCTAGTTAATAAATTAAATAACTATCAGATTAAATTGGAAGATAGTATAAATATTTATGAAATTGACACTCAGCGCTTACAATCAGAAATACAGGCTCTTAATAAGTCACAATCATTATATAATAAATATGAAGGCTCTCAAAATCAAATTAAAGAGCATATTCTTGCTACACATGCATTGGTAGACAAAGTGGACTCGCTGACTCTCAGCAACACTCAGTGTACTTGTCAGAGGGAATCCAGCAATGATGCCCTCCAGCTTGAGGCAACGGAGGACCCGTCCCTAGCTGTGAGTATTCAGGACTGTATTTCCACCCAAGATACAATACCTGACTTAGGTAATTTTGTCTCACCAAATAGTCTTGGTTCTAATCTTTCAGTTATGTTCTCTGATAGTATAGGTAGAGGGTTAGGGAAATTAATCAGTAATAACCTGAGTTATTGTACCCAAAATTATTGCATGCCAGGGTCAACCTACAAGCAGATTATGGCATCAGTAACAAAGACTGTTTGTGATCCTAGTACCACCATTACTATATGTGTTGGTAATAATTCCAAGATTAAAAAGGAAGACATCACTGACTGTGTTTCAGAGTTGTTGAAGTTAAATTGTAATAAAATAATATTGTGTGCTTTTTCATTTTTTGAAAATTTGGGTAATAGAAAAAACAACTATATACATATGTTAAATAACCATGTACATTTTTTAGTAAGTCACTATAGTGACAGACATATATCTGGATATCAACACTATTGTTGGTAAACTGAAGTCGACACGGGGTAAGGTGTATCTACCTATTAGATGTAGACACAAAATAGCTCGGCTATTAGCTTATAATATTCACACAGACATAAATAGTATGTCTAAGTTTAGTTCTATTATTAACACTGCGACTATTAGTAGTAATACTAATGTACAGGTGACTTTAAATGAATATAGCATTAATGCTATAAATGTTTACAAACATTGTACTGAGGAGGATCCATGTGTCACCGTGGAGAATTCTCAATTAGGGTCTATTAGTATTAGTGATAGGGTCTTGTTGTCTGAGGATGGCACGGGAGTCTCCGGCCTCACTCCAAATATTAATTTAAACTAGAAAATAAGAAAACAGGAGGTACGATTAACAATATTGTTAATCCTACCAACGTATCTTCTTGCACTCAATTGGTTAGCAAAAAAGGGCCTCAGCAGAACACTTTAAAATTATTCCACCAAAATATCCAAGGCATTTCTTCCAAATTATTAGAAATTGAATTGTTTTTAGAAAATAGTAATCTTGACATTATTTGTTTTACTGAACATTGGCTAAAGGATTACCAAATGCTTATCAATTATGAGAACTATATGGTGGGTAGCTGCTTTAACCGTAAAACTATGCTTCGTGGAGGTTCCCTAATATTAATAAAAAATTGTTTTAAATATAAGCAACGTAATGACATAGTAGGTCTCTCGGTTGAACATTGTGTTGAACTGTCCTGTGTTGAGCTAGATAAGCATGTAATTGTGTGTGTGTACAGACCCCCAAACTATCAAAACTTTTCCTTATTTGAATCAATAATGGAAGATGTGATGGCAAAACTTGCAGCCAGTAATAAATCTATAATTATTTGTGGTGATTTTAATATCAATATTTTAGAAGAATGCTCAAATAGCAGTCGCTTATTAAATCTTTTTAAGTCATTTGACTTGACCAACACTTTTAAAGAACCTACTAGAGTCACTCCATCTTCTGCTACTTGTATAGATAATATTTTCTGCGATTGTGATTACTTAGATAAAGCAATAGTAAATTGTCTGCCTTCTGACCATAGCGGACAAACTGTAACCTTTAGGTGTAATACACCCCCATTGCAAAAAGTTCAAATTAAATTTAGACCTATAACTTCTAGCAGATTAAATAGGTATAATATTTCGCTACAGAACAAGTTAAGTGTCATGAGCCTTGATGATATTAATATAGATCAATTGTATGATCGTTTCTTTTCAATAGTTCACACGGAATTCAATAAAACTTTTGAAAAGAAGACAAAAAGTATTTGCCCTAAATTCATATTTAGTGATTGGGCAACTAGAGGTATCAGAAAAAGTAGGGAAAGACTATTTGAGCTTTATGGCCTTAAGCCTTTTATAAACACTGAAACTTTTAACAAGTATGTTGCTAAGTATTCAAAAATTTTTAGAAATACGTGCAAGGTTGCTAAAGCACTGCACATTAGCAACAAGATCAAAACAGCAGAAAATAAAATAAAGACAGTTTGGAAAGTTATAAATAACGAGACTAACAAGAAGAAAATACGTAACACTAGCTACACATTAGATACAGCGTGTGGTCCTAAAAGCTCAAATCAGGAAGTAGCTCAAGAATTTGTAAATTTCTTTACCGATATACCACTAAAAACAACGGAGGCTCTTATTTCCTCACCTGAACTCTCAATTGGCTTATTAAAGGCGAATGTGTCTGGCTGCTTGGCTGAATTTAAATTAAAACACATTAACCCTATGATAGTTATTAAAACTTTCCGGCAAATAAAAATCAAACTAACCGAAGATCTATGGGGAATGTCTGTCAAAGTTTGTACATCCATACTTGAGACTATAGCCCCTTACTTAGCTTTAATTTTTAATTTATGTGTAGACCAAGGAGTTTTCCCTGATTTAATGAAATACAGTAAAGTCATACCTCTTTTCAAATCCGGAGACAGTAAAGATACTAATAATTATAGACCTGTATCCGTGTTACCAGTTTTTAGCAAGGTTTTCGAAAAAGTAATGCTTAATCAAATGCTCTATCATTTTAACACCAACAGAATCTTACATGATCAACAGTATGTCTTCACCAAGGGACGTTGTACAACTGACGCCAGTGTAACCTTATTAAAGCACATATTTACTGCGTGGGAAGAGTCTCAAGACGCCATAGGAATTTTTTGTGACCTCTCCAAAGCGTTTGATTGCGTAAATCACGACACATTACTTTTGAAACTTGAGCATTACGGACTGGGTAAACTTGCACTTAGTTTGGTAAAATCTTATTTGAATGATAGACAACAACATGTTCAAATAAATGGTGTTAATTCACAGGGTTTAAAAGTAAAAATGGGGGTTCCACAAGGCTCAATATTGGGTCCTTTTCTCTTTCTAGTATATATAAATGATCTTCCCTATTTACTGAAAAACCAACCGCAAAATATGGTGTTATTTGCTGATGACACTTCCCTAATTTTTAAGATAAATAGGCGGGCCCAAAATCTAGATGACGTGAATAATGCCCTACTTCAGGTCCAAAATTGGTTCACAGCAAACAATTTGGTATTAAATGAAAAAAAAACCAAATGCATAAGATTTGCTTTACCGAATGTTAAAAGTAGTGATTGTGATATAATATTGAATAAAGAGAAACTTGAATTCGTAGATAAAACGGTTTTCCTGGGGATTACGCTTGATTCAAGGCTACTATGGGGTTCTCATTTGACTTCTCTTGCGGGGCGGCTAAGTTCAGCAGCCTATGCCATTAGAAAAATCCGTCAGTATACTGATGTAGATACCGCTAGACTGGTTTATTTTAGTTACTTTCATAGTATAATGTCTTATGGCATTTTACTGTGGGGACGGGCTGCAGATATTGAGTCTATATTTATTCTGCAGAAAAGAGCCATCAGGGCCATATATAATCTTCGTAAGCGCGATTCTCTAAGGGAACTGTTTAAGGATATTGGCATCATGACGGTACATTGTCAATACATCTACGAAAACATAATGTACGTCAGAAAAAATCTGCACCTTTTTGGTAAAAGGGGTGACAGACATAATTACAGTACTAGAAATAGGGATCAACTAGTTCAGCCAGGTTTCCGACTCGCTAAAGTAGACTCATCTTTCATGGGGTACTGTTTGAGATGCTATAATAAAATTCCACAAAGTATTCTTGAACTGAATGAGACGAAATTTAAAACATGCATTAAACGCACACTATGTAAGCAAGCATATTACAAGTTGAGCGATTATATTGCTGATAAAAATGCTTGGCTCAATGCTGGTCCACAAGGACAGGGGCGCATAAATTGATAGCATTAAAATGTATTGTTGGAGCTACTGAAGATTGTACAACTATCTTTGCATTGTATAGATTCAATCTCCTTAGTATTATATAAATGCATAGCCCATATTGTGTGAGTACTATGTACTAGAAAGCTATCATTCACTGGAAACCTACGTCTTTTCGTGACTTGAATGTGCCCTGGCGGTTTAGAGTATGTCATGCTCACTCAAATGTCTCGCTGATGGTGGCGCATGTGTCGGATCATTTAGTTCCCTTCAAAATGGTTGAGATGAATGGTGCTGATCCATGCGTCATGTCCGTGAACGGGCGCTGTCAGTTGTGACTGGTCATCTCTTAGTTGCCATGGCTTATTTGAATGAATTATTTTGAATTGTATTTTTTTTGTTTGTGTGTTTTTGCTGTGGACACTTTTAACGTGCACATCTTGCTACATTGTTCTCACATAATATACCATCTCAACATGAATGATGTAACCAAGATTTTGTAACAATATTCTGATTTAAAAGAGTGTCCATGGAGTTTCTTGCCCGTTCTTCTCCATAGAGATCTACGCTAGGGAATGGGCAACTACAGTACTTTCACAGTATTTATGTCTTGTGACTGGGACTGTAGCTACATTTAATTTTCATCTTTGTTTCGACAATTCAAAAGTGCCTGTAACTGGCTTACTTGAAATAAATGCTTTGATTTTGATTTTGATTTTGATTTTTAAGCTTAAAAGTTGCGCCAGTTACAGAAACGTTGAAAGGGCATCGACTGTCTTGGTATGGGCATGTGATGAGGGAAGAATCGCATGTGACTAAAAGAGTGATGAATATAAATGTTTATGGATGGAGATGGAGAGGAAGACCAAATCCCAGGACGTCATGTTCAGCAGTACCGCATGTAACCACTAGACCAACGAGGAAGTCTCCTAAGATAGTACCCAAGACACGCACCTCTGATTTTTCGGATTCATGTGCGTATTGTATAATTATCACTTGCTTCGGTGAAGGAAAAACATCGTGAGGAAACCGGCATGCCTGAGAGATATTTCTCGACGGCATGTGAAGCCAAATCAGAGGCCCATGGTCGGCATAAAAACTCTGACCCCACGTTAGGTACTAACCACGCGATAAAGAAGAAGAAAGTACCCGTTGATTTACATGGCAGAAGATCAAATCTGGAAAGGTAGGTAGGGTTCACAGTATGTACCTAGCATAACATAACATCACGCCTGTAATCCCCGAAGGGCTAGGCAGAGGTGTATCTCATAATACACCCACATTTCGCCAGTTATGTTTAAGTCCCATGTAATAAATAGGTAGATGTTCACGGTATGTATCACTTTAAAAAGGTTTCTTAAATAAGGCAAAGTCTGGTCTTTCCGGGAGTTTCTGAAGAGGTGATTAGGGAATAAGGAGTGGCTAGATAAGAACATTTTAGTGCCTGAGAAGTTGAGTACAATCTTAATGTAAACGTGGTGGCATAGCAACAGTATTACAAGGTTTTCTGGCGTTCGAGGGAGAGAAGAGAGTAAGTTTGAGAAATTGCGTTGAGAAAATCTGGGTTGTATTTGCGTTGAAATAAAAGATCCTATTATAACTATAATCTACTAGCGGACCCTGTAGTGAGCTTTCGTACCACAGACCAAAATATTAAATAAAATATAAAAATGGACGGACATAAAAAAAAGAATAGGTAAGTAATATAAATGCAACAGTGCACAAGTACAAAAAAAAACACTGAAATCAATCATGTTTAAGAGGAAAATAAACACAAACACGCACACCAAAAATTAAAGTTTAAGTTTCTAGAACGTTCTGTGGGTAAACATCAATAACCGAGAAAACATCAAAACAAAGAAATAGACCTGTGCTGTGACGTATCGTACCAATCCCCGTGTCAAACTCCCAATATTGAAAATATTCCAACGACACGAAGTAAGTAAAAGTAATTTTCTACTTGGGTATCTCATTACCATTCTTCCCAACTATGTCTTGACAACACGGGGAAGGAACGAAATTAAAAATTACAAACTTCCATCCACGGCTTTATAGGTCCTAAGCAAACAGAAAATATTCAATTAGAGACAAACAAGTTCAGTTTTAATGTGAAAACCTTCAGTTGGTAGGAAGAGGGATTATGCTTAGTGGGGTAAACAGAGATGGTTAATTATATTTTTATGAATTTTTTGACGGGGTGTGTGGTCGTTATTGCTGGGGATAGTAAATACAAAGTAGAAAATACCGACCGAGAACGAGTCGGACTCGCGCACCGAGGGTTCCGTACAAACTTTTTAAAGGACAAACTTAAATTAACTTTGCTGTTAGATCCCTAGAAACGGCTATTGCACCAACCGCAAATAATAAAAATAGTAAAATAGCTTTTTTATTGTTAAACTACATATTTACGGTTATAAACCTCAGTATCTGGTATAAATTTCAACTTGCTAGGTCCACCCGTTCCTGAGAAAATAGGTGGTGACAGACGGACAGACGGACAAGAAAGTCATCTTATAAGGGTTCCTTTTTTTACCTTTTGAAGTACGGAACTCTAACAAAGTAAAAATTAATTTATTTAGCCAAACTTGATAATGTATAAAAATAACTGGCGTTTTTTTGTTGAAAAGCAAGTTTTGTTTTAATTCGTTTCTTTTTTTCATTTTATCTGATGGTCATGGCGTTTGTTTATTTAGCAAAGAAAACTGAAAACTAATATTTGTAACAAACAGATATTTTAAACAATAGTTAAAAAAAGTTTTTTTTTCCGTTGTTTTATCATGTTTAGATATCAATTCCAATCGCGTCTATCATCATCATCAAATTGATGATGTTGCAGCTTCCAGTCTAACCGAAAGGAGCTGAATACCGGTATTTTACATGGACCGACTGCATATCTGACCTCCACAACCTAGTTAGTACTGGGCAATACTTACGGGCCACTGACCTGTTAACGACTGAATTCGCATCGCGTCCATGGAGTTAGAAATCTATGTTAATTCAAATAAAGTCCTGCTTTTTCTCTTTAAGATCAAAGGAAGTCCCAATTAGTATCTCACTTCACAAAATCCTTATTAATTTGATTACACCTGGTTATTAATAGATAACTGTTCTCCTTAATGATTCGCTAATAAAATCATTCAGGGCAATTTCGGAGCTCCCTAACTATGGAATAGATATTGTCTATGGGAAAAGCTAATCGGTCCTTTGACTGTAAGGCAATGGTCTAACCAAAGCGGTCGGTCGTCGAGAGGATCCTTCACATTTATTTGATTCCGCTAACCTAAACGCGTGGTTGCCTTGACAGTGGGTTTTCCTGTTTTTCTAACAAATACGACACATACGAATGTGAAAATCGTGTATTCGCGCGTTGGGACGTGGGGTCTATCGATAATAATCATTTTCGCTTCCATAAAAGGTCAGACATCTTATGGTCCCATATACCCTTCTTTCATGGTATTTTCAAGCTCATGTCATTTTATACTGGAGGCCTGAGATGACAAGGGATCACAGGAGTGAAAATGACATGATCAAAAGGGGTAAAAAGTTATATATTAACCTCCTTTGAGGATAAACTTTCTGGCTACAACATAGAATTTCCATGGTAACGTTTTACGAATAAAATCGAGTGCTCATCAAAAACTTGAGGAAAATGAGATTATTATAATTTTTAATGGACTTCCAAAGAATGGGCGAACGTCAGATGAAAATTATACGATTTTAAACGAATTAACAATGATAAAGTGATGGGAAAAGTTTTTGTTACAAAATACTTTGCTGGTATTATGTTTCTTATGATAAAATTGAATATGAAGATTTGTTTTATTCATAAGACATAAGACTGAGTACCTGTTTTAATGTGTTAGTACGTAAGTAATTGTCACGCGTGTAATCCCCGAAGGGACAGGCAGAGGTGTACCTAATAGTACACCCACATTTCGTTATGTTTTAAGTCCCATGTAATAGGGGGCGAGCCTATTAAAATCAACCGGGCACATATCCGGACTCCGTGGCTGTTAATTTAAAATGTGTGACTATTGTTTTGACTTAAGGTGAATGCTCCAACTAGCCCGCGAAATTCAAATTTTCTTACGTTTTTTGCAATTTGCAGGCCAGTGCTAGGTTGTGTGTTGATTAGAATATTATTCGCAGCTGTAAGACGTATGTAGTTACAGAATTATAATCATCAAAATCATCAATACAACCCTTCAAGTTCATAAAGGAGGGATGGAGGGATGGGGGGGGGGATTCTGGTACCTTTAATTTTTTCTCGAGTATACAATTCTTTAAACTTTTCCTTTTAGGTATACCTAAATATTCAGAGATATTAGAGCCAGGTTATTAGTAATACGCTCGCCCCCAATTACGAATACTTCATTACAAATAAACAACCGTGGGTGTGTACTATAAATGCAACTCACTGTTTTATTATGCGTCCCAAATAAGAATATAAAAGTAAAATTAAGTATGTTCCCAAGAGAGAATACCCCGAAGTTGGTCGCAGAACACGCTACCAAAGTAATATTCGCTTCAATGGATTTCCCAGTGACTCTTAAGCGCCATAATTTACTTCTTCAGTGGTCTGTGAGAGTGGAAAACAGAGGCATACGTAAGGTAAATTTTATTGAGTGGGTGAGTTAGTACTTTAGGTCTGTAAGATTTATAGGCCAGACCAATATTTTAGGCTCATTGTTATTCAGTTGGTCTAAAAGAACGTCTTCTTAATTAAATTCTTCAATCCTGCAGCAGCATGAGGTCCTGGGTTCGATTCCCGGGTCGGGCAAAGCGTTATTTGGTTTTTCCTGCATCAGGAATTTCTCAGTAGCAGCCACAGTCAGTCTCAGTCTAGATTTGTACCCGGTTGATGGCAATAGGCTCCCCCTTATTATGTATATTACTATCTGCATTATGGAATGATTTCTTGAAATTCAACCCTTGAAAAGGAGTGATACGAGTATAGAGAATGAAAGTTCGTAGAGGTTTTATTTAAGTAACGCTTCAAGCACTAAGTACAGAGGCGGACTTAATGCCATAGGCCTTTTCAAATTCTTTTTTTTTGGGAAGTTTTCTTTGTTGCCGATGGGAATTCTCATCAAGGTTTGTAAATATATATTTTAGTAGTATTTTTTAAGTTTTATCTTTATCTTTCTGTATTGGATTTGCCGTGATGACTTAAAAATAATAAAAAGGCAAGCAGTTATGGTCTTAAAGATACAGCGTTGCGATGAACAGAAAAATGACGCAGGTTTAGTTATAATTCCCGTTGGCAGCTTTGAACCTAAAAAAACACAGATTAGCCCCCAAAAAGGCGCAGAAAACTAAACTACCTAGAAAATATCACCCTGTAAAATAGAACACGGCAAGATTTGCTACAATATTTCCAGAAAGTTTCATTTACATACAAAATTACACTTGCGGAACCACCCATTACACTGGCGAGACGTTTCACTGGCATTTGCCCGACAGTGTAATTGTATTGCGACCGGCACGACCAATGTCTCCGTTTGCTTACGTCTGTCGGTCGAGTGTGAAGTGACAACCCTAGTTGGTAGCTTTCAGCCTTTTGGACGAGTTTGTTTGAGTTGCGCGTCGCCACGAACTCAGGTGATGTGACTTGGGACGCGATTTGCGACAAAAGTGCGTAAGTCACATGTTTTCTTGATGTGAGTAATGTGGAGCATGATTTGTCTCTTGGTGATATTGTCAGGGTGGTGCTATTGATAACATAACATCACGCCTGTAATCTTCGAAGGGTTAGGCAGATGTGTACCTAATAGAACACCCACATTCCACCAGTTATGTCCCATGTATCAAGGGGCGAGCCTATTGTTATCAACCGGGCACAAATCCAAACTCCGTGGCTGCTACAGAGAAATTCCTGATGGAAAAACCCAAGAACACTTTGCCCGACTCGGGAATCTAACCCAGGACCTCACGCTCACGCTCACGCGCGTGTCGCTTGATCGTGTAATTTGTGGCCAAGCAGTTTAGTTGGCAGGCTAGGGCCGGCCTGGCTGTAATTGTTATCAATTACGAAAGTCTTGTTTACATTGCCATACCTTTTTGCGGTGTTTGTTAATCTTTTTTTTTGTTTGTGGTAATAATGGATCCGCTCTGTCTAGCTAGAAGAAAGAAGGGGGGGGGGGTTTCCTATTGACTTGAACTTTGAAAGGTTTCTCTTCAACACATTCATTTACTTTGGGTGATGCCGTTGGTTAACATAAGCAAGATCCCAGGTATTCCCACAGCTGTCACAGGCAGTTTCCCTCTCTGTGAAAGTGCAGGCTGTAAACGTATGTGTACGTCTTTTAACATCGTTCTCTCTTATACAATGTATATCAACATGAATAATGTAACCAAGAAATTCTAACAACATTTTTATTTAAAAGAGTGTCCATGAAGTTTCTTGCCCATTCTTCTCCATAAAGATCGCTTTGGAATGGGCAACTACAGTACTTTTACAAGTTATTATGCCTTGTGACTGAGACTGTAGTTTCGCTGTCTTTGTTTTTCTGACGTTCAAGAGTGCCTGTAATTGTCTAATTGAAAAAAAATGCTTTGAGTTTGAGTAGTAAATTCCGTAATGCAAAACGCGTGCCCCGCTATGTGATATGACTGATCTAGAGGTCTGGTTTTATGTAGTAAAAAACAATAGAGGCTTTTGTTTTGTTGCTTCAATGGTGGATACCTAGTATCGTTTAATCGTTTTGAAGCCATGTGATACTTTGTTACCAGCTCAAATATCTTTTTTTTTCTCACACTCGTACTCCTAGCATATTAAACAGACCGTCTGACCCAATAAATATCATACATACATATATGTACCAAAAAAGTAGCTCCAAAAATAAACAGGCGCCCGTCAATACCGCAATATGTTTACTCAATCGGGCGAACGTTGCAAAAATAAGTTTTCCATCGAATACACAAGGAGGCAATGGATCGGAACACCCCCCTAGCACCCCCTAGCACTCTTCTTAACACCCCCTGGAGCCACTTGTTGGCCGGACATCAATTTATTTCGTGGCCCTGTCCGTGACACTTTAGGGTATTGAGTGACCTTGCTGTTTTCGTCCACTTTCAGTTCATTGAAAACAGTTTTGTTTTGTTTCTTCGATAATTGACTCGTTAAGCTGAAGTGCTGGTTTTGACTTGCTCGCTCGCTTACTTGGTGTTTATTTTTCTTTTGTGGCCGGGTTTTGCTTTTCACGCTGTGTTTAATCATTTTCTGCTAAGCGCTGGGAATTAAGTTCAAGTTTTTGCTGAAAAGTATAGAAATTGTAAATGATAGTAGATTTTACAACAAGTGCATAAAACGAACCATTTTCATCCCAGACTTTTAGCTGATAGTAATGTCGAGGATAAAATGGTTTTGTGGACGAGTTATAAACTCTGCTTTTCACTTCGATTGCGAGGAAATAAAACAGTAGTATAGCATAACATTTCTTTAATTGACGACCCTAATGGCGTAGCGGTGGTGAGGTTGCCTTACGTTCTTAGGGTCCCGGGTTCGAGTCCCGGTTGGAGCACATGTTTGTGTGATGAGCGTCACATTTGCGAGCGAGACATTTGTTTCCGAGTCATGGATGTTTATATGTATAATAAGTATGTATTTACAAACAAAAAGTATCTATGTAGTATTTCAACTATCTGGTGTTAACGACACAAGCCTCGTTGCTTACTGTGGCACTAGATGGCTGCTGTGTGTTCATGTCCAGCGATATTTATTTAATTAAAATTCAAAGTAAAATTAGTACAGTTTTGAATACTGAAGGAAATTCTTTTATATATATCGTCGCTTTATTTTTTCTTACTCTTACGACATTGATATTAGGCTTGGGCAAATCTATACAGCCTACTAATAAATTAATTTTGTAATAATAATTTTCTTAAATTAATTAAATAACCTACCGTAGGTACTTGAATTTAAATTTTATCTTTAATGTCATAAAAAACACATAAGGCAAATAAATTAAAGTAAATATTATAAAATAACAAATTCTATCTATGAACTTCTTATTGTGTTTGGCTGTATGGCTCATTTTCTTTGCCTTAATATAGATACATTTATGAGTAGAAACGTTATTGCACTTGTGCACAAAATTAGATTTTATGCAGCCTATATATAGCCTGCACAAATAAGCACTTTCAGAGCATGAGAAGTGAAAAGGATATTATTATCGATTATTTATACAAACTGTTCTAGTGTTAACATTTAAACACATAATGTATAAACTCACCATACATACAAACATACTAGGGATGCATGGCATAGTAGGCATTTCTAAAAGCTACTGACGACGTATGAATTGGTGTAGGTTCACCTCTGCCTAACCCTTCAGGAATTACAGGCGTGATGTTATGTGTGATATTCTATTAATGATTTAAACAATAGCTTTACTTACAAATGTAGTGTTCGGCATAAGTGTTTTCGAGCTTTGGTTGGCTGCAAACATGAGGCTGATGCCTCCAAATGTGTCGCGAAAAATGAATTCATCGCCTGAAACAAACAGAAAAACAAATGTTAAATACTCGTCTTTGTTGTAGGTACCTATAGCATACATAAAAACTGCCAACACTAGGTACATAGTATTTTTAATATTAGCAAATACTTGCAGTTTGGATTTGAAATATTATAATACGGTAACATCATCATCATCATCAGCCTATTAATGTTCCCACTGCTGGGACACAGGCCTCCTCTCTATGAGAGGGAATGGGCTATAATCCACCACGCGGGCCCAGTGCGGATTGGTAGATGTCACATGTCTTCGATTTTTTTGGTTCTAGGACATGCCGGTTTCCTCACGATGTTTTCCTTCACCGTTTTAAGAGCAGTGGTGATGAAATAAATTACACAAAGTAATGCGCCTGTCTGGGTTCAAACCCACGACTGAGCAGCGGTGGCCCAGTGGTGGCGGCCCCGACTTACGAACAGTAATACGGTAACACGTTGGGGAAATGTATTTTAAAAAACTATTTTTGCTGCTGTAAAAATTATCAACCCCAAAAGTTGGAACACGGGATATCGTATTACACAGTACTACAAAATAGGTTATAGAGATCAGATAGGCAGCAAAATACTGATACTCAGCTGAATACCAGTATTGTACATGGAGCCTTTTCATGGTTCCTTTTTTTGCATGGAGTTGTTTTTTTCTAGGGAGGTGATGATGACAAAATTACCATCCACAGACCATGAAAATAACCATCATAGATTTATAACATTCTTATTATGTGTACATACAAACCCACATTATACAGTAGGAACCCAAACATTATTTAGAACCTCATTTAAAATAAATATTCCAAGCCCAGCCATTGATCCGAATCGCTGCATAAATTAAACCAGGATTAACTTCCACTAAAAAGCACTTTAGTTAACCGTTCATTGTTCCCAGTATACACCCGATGTTATATTTATTCTGCCCCTTCCTATCTATGTAGGTATCTCTCTAACTCCTTCGTTAATCAAATTGGTTCAATAAAATATTCAGGACAATCAAAGTAAGAGGATTATTGAGCAATTTACTTGATGTCGAAGTTTGTGTGTTACTGAAACACACATTAACGAGTTAGAGCATACTGTATGTACAGATGGCAAATGTGTTACGAGTAGGTTTTCAGGCAAGAATAAAACATGGTTTTTTATTCCAATATTCTACCAGAAAATGACCAAACTCTGTATTTTCGTTATAATTATCATTTTGGCCCAAAATTCAGCTATGCAAATTCTGCTCGCTGATGCAGTCATAAGTTCTTCAGAGATGAATAAATCTTTTATATGATTGGAATACATAACACAAAACACGCAAAAAATAAATTTTATGGTCGAAACATCTGGAAAAAGACCGACACGGACGATGCAAGCGAGGAATACAGAGGCCAGACGAGCGCTTCTATATTAGTAAACACTGGTACTCACCCTGACTCGTGAAAGTCATCATGAAAGTAATAGTAAAATGACAATTTATCTATAAAAACTTAATTGTAGTTGTACATCATATAGAACACTAAAAAACCGACCAAATCGAACTCGCGCATGAAGGGTTCCGTACCATCGTAGGAGGGTTGGCCTCTGTAATTCTTTATTTAATTTTATTATTTGTTGTTTTAGCGGCAACAGAAATACATCATCTGTGAAAATTTCAATTGCCTAGCTATCACGGTTCATGGGATACAGCCTGGTGACAGACAGATGGACAGTGGAGTCTTAGTAATAAGGTCCCGTTTTTACCCTTTGGGTACGGAACCCTAAAAAGGACTAACATAATATAGAACTTGTGCACAAAGCGATCTTTTATGATGGCTGTACACTATCGCCGAGACACTTCGAGGGAAGGCGAGATTATACAGACACCTTTAAAACAAATTATCCTTTTATTTATTGTTTTCTCTTTGATACTAAAGTATGACTAAAACAAAAATTAATGAATTAGGGACATACAACGTTAGAATTCTAGAATATACTCATAATATTAAAGTAGGCTTAACATTTGTTACTCGACTGTTTTTGTCAAAATGTTTTAAGTTAATTGGCTAGACACTTTGTGAATGTTATTACAGAAATTGGTTAGGATAAGTTTATTTTATGTCTTAGCGTAATCTGACGGTGAAAATTCTGCTGTCTGCTTGCTTTATATCGTGGAAAAGTTTTGTTTCTTTGATTATTTTTAGAACATAGAAAATAAAGGTCAAATAAATGATTACTTTGTTTACGGAACCACTACATTGATGATGAATTCTTATATACCTTCCGTATCGAGAGATTGGAGGGCTCATGTCGAATATGTCGATCTTTTACCAACGGAGGAGGGTACCCTTGAAGATACTCTTAGGCCCCTAGCACACGGCGTATTTGAAACGCGCAGACGACGCGCATATGACGCGCGTATACGCGCTTCATATGAGATTAGAACGCAACCTACAAGGTTGCGTTCTAATCTAAACACACAGGGGGATCATGAAACGCGCGTCTACTGCGCGCAGATATAGCGATACAGGTGCGCTGTAATCGCTTGTAGCTTCCACGTTTTGGCCAGAGACTCCTCGTCAGTTGTACAGTGGCGTCGGTTGGGACATCACTTACGCTGGCTTTGACCCTTTGAACGGGCTTCAAACGACTTTTGTTCGTGCTTCACACGCGCGGTTGAATCGCGTTTTACGCGCGGTTGTATCGCGTTTTACGCGCGTTTGAATCTATAAAAACGCAAAAAAGTTTAATGCATCTACGACGCAGAAAACGCGCGTTCCTGAAACGTCTGCGCGTTTAAAATACTCCGTGTGCTAGGGGCCTTACATACGCTCACAGCAACGACTGAGGAACAGTGAAACCTAAAAATACTGATGCTCTACGTCAGTGTGACATTATCGAATACCAGAACCACAAGTAAGTAAATGTAAGTAAAGTGAATAATTACGCGAATTGACTACAAAGAAGTTAGAACACACTGCAGCAACTGAGATAATGATGATGACCCTCAAACTAAATGCAGATAAACACATTACGCTCCGTATTTTAACCTTAAATTTATTGCACATCTATGTACACGTACACATTCCGTCGCTATGCATACAATGTACCTACATATAAAGGGTGTAAAAAACCTCTTAACGAAGCCGAAAGGCACTTGTTCTCCCCGTCATTACGATATTTTTTTTGTTCTACACCACACCTGGGAACCTTCTGGTTACGGAGATATTGGGGGTCAAAGTTCTAACTTTTTGACAAGTTTTTTTTTTAATACATGTTTTTAATGCAAGATTTTTACTTTAAACACTTCCTCGACCCCCGTATAATTCAATCCATCCATCAGCACAATGTTTTGAGTGCGTTACATTGACTTTTACTACAAAACATGATTTTTCACCCCAAAAAAAAAGTCGTTTCCCAGCAATAATTTTTGCGTAAAGTTACTTAGATTGATGTACAGAATGCTTGGTTGACGGCTTCGTGATGAGGTTGTTTACACCCTGTATATTGGTACAAGTAAGTTACGATCAAAGAAATGTCTACGCTTAGCAAAATACTACTTCAAAATAGGACTTTTTCGTAAGAGTATGGCTATCAAAATATTATGTTCATGAAAACGTAAAAAGTTAATCAATACAGTAGAAGAAAATCACAAGTGTTTACATACTTGTGGTCGTGACTGTACATTATTGTACAAACAGTTCTGGTCGCTAAATGTGTCGGATAATGGGTACTTGAGACATTAGTCTAATAGCTTGTCGTACTTAATGGTTCGGGTGGAAAGGAGGGTATGTATAGGTAGACCACGGTCTATCTTTTGGTTTGACCTTGACGGGGATGTTGAAAAGTTGGTTTTAAGATTCCATTTTTGGAACTTAGCCTTGACTGCCTCATGGGTCTTGAGGTCGATTGGTACTTCTGAGCATGAGGTCCTGGGTTCAATTCCAAGGACGAGCAAAGTGTTATCGGGTTTTCTGTCAGGGGTCAGTAACAACTCGGAGTTGAATTATCCTGAAGGATATAACTGCAGTTTTACATAGTATTTCTGTACGCTAATGATAAAATATTTGCTCTTGACCTAGATATCGAACCCAGGACCCCACATTCAGAAGTATTGCTTGCAACCACGGTACCAACGACGTCAACGAAGCGACATAGTGGCAAAGCTACATAGATACTTGTATTTATACTTGTATTAGTTGGTAAATGTACGGCTTAATGGTACTGGAGACATTAGCTGTATCGTTTGTCGCTTGTAAGGCTACTGTCCCACTGCCGGCGGAAGCGACAATAGTCTCGTTCACGAAAGATACAGAAGATTGTAGGTATCGTGTCAGTAAAAACGATGCATAGTATTACAGTCTGATTATTTATTTATTTTAATTTGAAAAAATTAGCTCGTCTTTTCTCAGCATCGTCAGCAAAATCAAATGATTTGTTCAAATTAGGCTGATATTCAGCACTTTTTAAACGTAAAAGTTTACAAGACATAGTCCCACAAACCACCCGCCCTTCGACACTTGGCGGAGAAGTGGCGGAACAAATTCCCTAGCAAGCTGCAACAGCGGTCCTTCATAACTAGTACAATTTATTTTGAATGCTGTACGTCTCTGTATGAAGAAAAAAATCGGGCAGAAGTTAACGACATTTCTATACTAGTATTATAAAGCTGAAGAGTTTGTTTGTTTGAACGCGCTAATCTCAGGAACTACTGGTTGAAATTGAAAAAAATATTTTTGTGTTGGATAGTCCATTAATCGAGGAAGGTTATAGGCTATATAACATCACGCTACGACCAATAGAAGCGGAGCATAAATGACAAAACGGCAAAAACGGGGAAAATTTGTTCCTTTTGAGAGCTTTTTCTCTCTTATGTGACGCAGACGAAGTTTCGTGGGTCAGCTAGTTACTTCATACAATTTGTAAGTAATAGTTCTCAGTTGCTAGTTCCACTCGCTTGTCGCTTATAGTCTGCGGTGAGACTGATGCCTCATGGTACTAGAGACATTAGCCGTATCACTAGTTGCCTGTAATGGCTGCTCCGCCGTAAAATACTACACGGACGTGATCAATCTGTAACGTGCAGGAGCAGTTAAATGCAGGTAGCTATTGGTACGGAATAGAACCTTGTCATTGGACAAATATGTATGTGCCGGGACAATCACTGAAAAGAGTTCCGTATCGGTTTTTATTATTAATATAGTTTCATAAGTATACGAAGCCCTTTACTGTGCACATCGAACAATACAAAGAAACTGATGAACGTTTACCGGGCCAAAGTAAAATTATGAAAAGGTAAACAAGTTTGGTTTTTTCCTAAGAGGTTATCTCTGGAAGTACTGATCAATTACAAAATATCTTTCACTGACAATATTACTCGTCCCGGCTTCACACAGGATCAATTTAACTATAAAGAAATTGGAGTTAACAAAATGAAACTTTCATACAAAGTCTGTATGAAAGTTTCTTTTTTCAAGGTTTCTTTTGAATACAATATTTTTTTATTTAAATTGATGATTTGATTTGCACACAGGCGAAGCCGCGAGCAGATCTTATTACATTTCAATACGTAAACTTCTATAAAACGAAAGAACGAACTGAAGTTTTATTACAGCCTTTATATCACACACAATTCAAATGATGAACAAACGTAAACGTTAATTATTGATATCGCATGCGGTTAGCTCAGGCTGGCTATCTAGAACACGTCATAGGCACCGATGCATGTACGGATTTGCAATTAAACCCTAATTACAGCAATCATTCATTAGCACCATATATTTATAATGACTGGACTATTTTGCAAAGCCTAGTATACAGAGCGATGCGTTCATTTGTGTATTTGGTTACGAGCTTCAGTGCTACGGGTGCTACGCCAGGCACTTGCTACACCGTAGCATTGCTACGGGTGCTACGCCCGGGATTTGCTACGCATTGCTACAGCTGCTACGCCAGGGACTTGTTACGCATTGCTACGCCGTAGCTATGTTGTACTATAATCTGCCGAATGTTTTAATTTTAATCAAACTGGTTTAATTATTACTTTAACTGAATAAGATATAGTAATAAATAAAGGAAGTAGAAGGCTAACTAAAACTATAGCCTTTCTAACACCTCGGAAATCATCCTATGTATCTTTTACCGTCACTGACTATAAAAATATGTAATTGTGGTAACTATGTAGTAGTTCAATTTATTCCGCGGTTTGTTCAGTTTCCCGGCTCGCAGGTTATCTCACCGCGTCACGGACACTCGCCGAATGTCTGTGTAATTACTCTCCATTGTATGTACATCGACCTCCTGTTACACCGACGCGTTACCTCGAGTCGTGTGACTTGTGTAACTTGTCATTCATGTAGAATATTGAAGATGATAGTAGTAGACAGTCGGGCCGCACTCTAACCACGTGGTTGCAGACACGGAAATTAGACAGATACCTATTAAAAAAAAAAAAAAAATAATTTCAGTCTCAAAAAAAAAAAAATAATTTTCGGTCGCCCACCGCACCTTTAAGCAATTGTTATGGGAACAAGTGACTGTTGCGTGTTTTTTCTGACTAACACGCACGCGTGGTCGCGCCATCAGGGCCTATCCACACGGTGCGTTGTGGTGGCGGCGCGGCGCCGGAGCGGTGGGTGTTTGTGGCAAAATATCTATTCGTCTGTTCTCTTTATATTCTCGGTGAATTATAATAATAATAATAATAATCGACCGATCAGCGCGTCGCGTAATGATAATCGATGTTACCATTTCGCATGACGAGAACCTCGTGAAAGCTGAGAAAGAGAAACAAATAAAATATCTCGACTTGGCACACGAGGTTCGCGACATGTGGAATATGAACTCGGTTATCATTGTACCGATTGTCGTGACGGCCAATGGCCTTATAGCTTCTAAGAGCTAAGAGCTTCGATGACCATCTATCGAAGCTCTCTTTAGGCGGTTGGATCAAGGGCCCGATTCAGAAGGCAGTACTCCTCGATACGGCTCGCATTGTGAGGAGGTTCCTGTCTCTGCAGCCGTAACCGCCGGTGGCTTGGACCCTGCTCCCGACACCGGCGGACTACTATTTATTTTTTATTTTTAAGTGTTTTTTTTATTGTATCGTTTTATTTTAAGAAATACTTAAAAATGTAATTAGATAAGGATGTAAATGAATAAACGGAATAATAATAATATAGTTTATTTACTAACAAAAGTTACAGATATTTAAAAAACAATACAAATGTTGCAAAATCCGTACAATAATTTATAACCCTGCCTCTTAAACTAGGATCACCTGTATTTTAAGAGACAGTGTTCATTAATTAACTGTCCATCACTGTTTCTTAATGTATTAAAGGGACTAATCCCATATTGTCGTGTGCTTTTACGTCGAATTTGGCGATGGCGTAGTAATAGGAGCAACAACACACGTCTTTTCCGATTAATGTTACTAAACATACCGACTGTATTCAGAAGCCGGCGTCGCAGTGAACCAATGCGGAGAAAAATCTTCCCCAACGCACCATGCACATAGGCTCTCAGGCTAGTTCCGATTTTTCTAATAAATAAGTATCTATGAACGCGAAATCGCGAATCACGAAAGAGGCGGCAGTGCCCCGCAACACAACGGTGTGTCGTGATATGCTCAAACCAACTTAGTTTGCATTTGTTTTGTAAGACGCGTGTAGCTCGTGGCCCCGACGTTATTGCCTAATTGCGGAAACGTTCGGGTTAAAGGAAAAGTCAGGGAAAACGTGATTTCTTTATCGTCCCTAATGAGTAAACGAGGTAAGGAAAGTCACCAGAGATTTTCGTCTCTTCTCCTAATTTGTCGCTTGGTTAACGATGAATGTTACTGGAGAAGTTTAGTTGGTAGAAACGAAACAAATGTGTCAAAACAAAGTTTATTTTTCCTTATATGGGAGTGAACATAGCAGAATCATCTTGAGCTGATCAAGTTTTACCACTTTTATTTATTTTATTTTTATCTACTATTTCCACATACTTGTTTTATTACATTTAGTTCGGCACGGGGTCGATTCGCCTCGTAAGAACCGAAATGAGATGCATGACGGCTTTTTCGCTTTCATTGCATAGATATACGGCTTTATCTGACCGGCTCAAGCCAACTACACTTATAGACGCGGGTCTATAAGTATAGTAGTTGCCTCCTATGACATACTAGCCGTTCCAGAGCGGCGTCACTTACGTGACAATGTATTGTTTTGGCACAAAATTGATGAAAGTCGTAGACTAAGTCATAACATATTCATAACGAAAAAAACTTATTTTGTCGAACGTTTTTTCCTGAATTAAACCTCCAACAACGTGACTAAAATATAACCACTGACTGAACAAAAAGGGCTAAGGTCACCTCGAAATAACTTTCAATCAATATCTTGTATCAATTTTAAATCATAAAAAAAGTTCTTGTTGTCGTATAAAGGGTGTAAAAATATCCTTAACAAAGCCAAAAAGCATTTCAATATTTTTTTGTTCTGGACCATACCTAGATATTGGGGGTCAAAGTTGCAACTTTTTGACAAGACCCCCGTACTGTTCAATGCATATATCAGCTCAATGTTTTGAGTGCGTTACATTGAGTTCTACCGTAAAACGTGATTTTTAACGCAAAAAGCAAAATCCTTTTCCAGCAATAATTTTTGTGTAGAGTTACTTAGTTTGATGTACAGAATGCGCGGTTGCCGGCTTCGTAAAGAGTCCGTTCACACCTTGTTTAAACCAACTAGCTCTAACTTTGCCGTGGTATCGCCAGCATGGAAACTGGATATAGTTTCACGTAGTTTTTGTTCTAATCCAGGTCGTAGTCTTCTTGAAAGGCTTTATTTTATTGAAATTAGTTCAGCTATTCAAGCGGCTAATAAAAAGATAACAAACCGACTGACAGGGTTACATAACATAACATCACGCCTGTTATCGCCGAAGGGTTAGGCACAAGTGTACCTAATAATACCCACATTTTGCCAGTTATGTTTAAGTCCATGAGCCTATTGCCATCAACCGTCCACAAATCCAGACTTCGCGGCTGCTGCTGACAAAATTCTGATGGAAAAAATCCCTTCGGCAAGCCGCAGGCGGAGGTAGATTTCGAAGAAGGTTCCATCCATATTTATTCTGGAAATTCAGAGGCTATATTAGCCACAGCTGCGCTGGACGATTTTTTGTCAGTATTTTTTTGTTTTTGTTTGCAGTACCTTCTTTATGAATACGTCAGATGTAAAAAGACTTAGTCGTCATAGTAACGACTTTGTTGACGTTTGACAATTAAACGACTTAATGGTTATGAATGGTTATCATAAATTTTAAAATCCTCCCTTAAGAGTTAAGCATGGAAATGCCCTTAATTGTTCAGTTATAATTTTTTATTTCGAAAACTATAAGTTTTATCGCTAAACTTTAAAATAAAAATTGTAGAATGAACAATTTGCTTTTTCGACCAATCATTACATACGGCTCTTTAGTTTGGTGGCCCAGGACCAACCTAAGTACGACCCAAAAGAATCTCGAGAAATTACAAAGATTTGCCTGCGTGGCAATCACCGGCAGTATGAGAACTTCCCCCACTGCTGCCTTACAAGTAATGCTGGGGCTACCACCACTACACCTCGTCGTAAGAGAGGAGGCGGCCATAGCGACTTTCAGACTCGGAGTATCTGGCACCCTAAGTAACGATTCCAGAATTAAACACACACGCATCAGAGAAGATGCAATCAAACAACAGCCTATGATGGCATCACCCAGCGACAGAATCCTGAAGACCCACTGCTTCCAAAAACACTACAACATAGAGCTCACGGCGGAGTTGTGTGACTACTCAGGTACAAAAGAGCTAAGAATCTACACTGATGGATCAAAAACCAACGACGGGACAGGTGTCGGGGTGTTCTCCGACGACCTAAACATCAAAATATCCAAACCCCTTGGAATACTCAACTCTGTTTACCAAGCAGAGTGTGTAGGTATTATCCAAGCGGCACACGCCATAGAGGCCAGGAAGGTTACGGATACTAATATCCGAATACTCTCCGACAGTGCCTCAGTCCTTCAATCCTTAAAGAGTAATCAGATAATGTCGAGACTGAAACTAGAATGCCATAATGCCCTAGAACGAATCACGGTACTAAACCATAACACGGTAACACTACAATGGATCAAAGGTCACAGTGGATCACTTGGGAACGATGCGGCTGATGAACTTGCCAGAAGAGGATCCAACACAAAACCCTGCGGTCCCGAGCCCATTGTGCCCATTCCTTTCAAGCAGCTAAGAAGCTGGTTAAAGGAACACACTCGAATACAAACGGAGAAATGGTGGACCTCGGCACCAGGATGTAGGCAATCCAAGGAAGCCATGCCATCCCTAGACACAGAGCTGACCAAGCGCCTTCTGCGCCTGGACAGAGATAGCCTACGACTGGTGGCGGGGACCATCACTGGACACTGTTCACTGAATAAACACTTCCATACCCTAGGAATCACTGACAGTCCCCTGTGCAGAGCATGCATGGAGGCGGAGGAAACGGTGGCGCATGTGCTCCTTGAGTGCACCGGCGTTATCAAGATTCGCGAGGAGACCCTGGGAACACCTAGATCCCTTGCGGATGCCCTGAGAAGACCGGGAAGTTTGATCTGCTTCTGGAGGGAGGTGGGCTGGTTGGAGTAAACGGCCACCATGGCTCACGCACAATGGTCCTTTTTAAGGATTAAGTGCAGAAACCAAAACCCCATGATAGATAGATAGACAATTTGCTTTAAAAAAAAATATTTGCGACACTAAAAATGTTTACCGTTTCGGAGAAATAATTTTTTTTCCTAAAATTTTAAAAATTTCAACCCCCTCCCCAAGTTAGGGGTTGCATCAAAAAAGTTTAAATTTTAAATTGTCCGTATTCTTACTCTGAATGATAAAAATGTTAAACGGTTCAAAAATTTTCCAAAGGAAAAAAGTTATGGCCAAAAAACTGATTTTCGAAAAACCGCCCCCTCGCCGCCCCCCATGGACGAATTCCACCCATTCACGAAGTTAACCTAAGTTTTGACCCTTTCGATTTTTAGGCGAAGTTTGAAAGCAATCGGTGCATAATTGTGACCTGTAGAGTGTGGCTAAATTTTGCTTGGTGCCCCACATACTTACGTATACATATATCTTAATATATATAAATCTTAATATATATATAAATCTCGTGTCACAATGTTTGTCCTCAATGGACTCCTAAACCACTTAACCGATTATAATAAAATTTGCACACCGTGTGCAGTTTGATCCAACTTGAAAGATAGGATAGAATAGAAAAAAATAAAAAGTCCACCCGTGCGAAGCCGGGACGGGCAGCTAGTTAATATATATAAATCTCGTGTCACAATGTTTGTCCTCAATGGACTCCTAAACCACTTAACCGATTATAATAAAATTCGCACACCATGTGCAGTTTGATCCAACTTGAAAGATAGTATAGAATAGAAAAAAATAAAAAGTCCACCCGTGCGAAGCCGGGACGGGCAGCTAGTAGTATATATATTTAAACTTTTTAACCAGCGGTTGATTTGGGCTCTAGGGGTCATAACTAGACCCCCTAAGGTGAAATTTTCGGAAAACTCGAATTTAGGTGCAAGACCAATAGGTAGATTTTTTCTGACGAAATCCACCTACCTAAAACTCAATAATACTTGGACCGACCAGGGAATCAAACCCAGGACCCAGTTGCGACCATTAGACTAACGAGGCAGATAGACTTGCTTACGCATCTAAACTATTAGTATGAAAAAAATTAAAAGAAACCTTTAAAAAATAATTTCCCATTCATAAAAACCCGACCGAGATTAAGAACCCATTTCTCCCAGCGTTTTCAAGCATCCCTAAGTAAGCAAATCTTTGTCGGCGATGTGGCGAACGTAACATCAGTATGGATGGCGTCGCGAGGACAAGCTAGAATCAGATAAGTTTTCACTATTCCTGGTTTCCTAGTATTCAAAACTGTAAATGGAATTAAATTAGTGGAAACTTATTTTGTTTTATGATTTTGTTCATGTAGAACTAAAATATCAACGTTTTTTTTGGTAAATAACTAACCTTTTTGGTATTTTTTTTCTATATTTACTTTCCGATTATACAGCAATATAAAAACAAATCTTGAATACCTATCACAAAACTATGACCAACATTCTGTCACACTAGCTGACCTATAAAATAACCTGTATAAAGTATTCTGCTTCCAACAGACTGACCACAAATAGAATCAACACAAACAGGCATCCAACAGCAAAACGGTAATGACTCCAATAAAATATTATTACGCACTTAGTTCAGCCGCAAGCGATATTTGTTTATTACACAAAACACGCGAGCCAAGCGATTAAAATCGATTACGGTCTGACAAGCGAACCGATGCGATGCCAATTTTACGTTATTATCTTACCAATCATTGGTAATTATTCCACAATTTATGATCAAATTATTTGATTATTTTAATTGAAAAAATTTTGATAGGGAAAACTTCGTGGCTAAATAATAACAGCCGCTCGGGTTGATCTTCAGGTCTTTCCGTGGATGGGTGACTACCACGTATACCGAGTTTCCTCCATGCCTCGGAAAGTACGTTAAGCTGTTCGTCCCGGCTGTCAATTGTAGATCTTTGACAGTTACAGTGGCCCGAAAGTCTTGGTGACGTCTTACCAAGGGGTGTCGAATTACCCAGTACTAACTGGGTTGTGGAGGTCAGATAAACAGTCGCTCCTTGTAAAATACTGGTATTCAGCTGCACAGCTGCATCTGGTCAGACTGTCAGCCGACCCCAACATACTTGGGAATAGGCAAGGCATATGATGATGAACGTTTAGATGGGAGAGCAGTGGTGGCTAGTGCTTACTGCGCCAAATTACATGCCATAGATCGTAGGTTCGGAACTTTACTTCGTGTAAATTATTTCAACACCACAGCTCTCCAAACGCTGAAGGAAAACATCATGAGGAAACCGACATGTCCCTTTTTGCCCTTATCCCAATTCATTTGGGGTCGGCGCAGCATGTCTTTTTCTTTCATACTTCTTTATTCCTTGTCATTTCAGCAGTCACCTCATTTCTTAACATATCATACAGTCCGTCAAACGTTTTTTTGGTTTCCTTTACTCTTATACCCATCCACATTCCTTCAACCAATAATTCAAAGATATGTGACATTCATCTACCCGCACTGGGCCCAAGTGATTGATTATGGCCCACTCCCTCGCCCTGTGGCAGGGCCGGGGCCTTTGTCCCAGCTGTGGGAACGTTACAGGCTGGTTATACAATTTAGATGGCTATTTTAAAATTCAATGCACGTCACTAGTTCCTACGTCGTGTTTGAATTTGGAAGGTAAATTCGGAATTTCGAATATAGAATTTTAGAACATTGCGGTTTTGGTCGAGCTGTCAAAATGGTTCAGTAATCCCAGACGTCGGGAAGGTAAATAAGTTTATACATATTTATGATAAAAGCTTTTGAGGTACTCGGTGTGAAATATAGGCCACTAGGTTAATATATTTAGATGCAATAAAAGTACCTGTGGGTATGAAAATAGAGGAAAAAATCGGTTGAAATAGCGGAACACCTCGATGGAGTACGAAATACTAGTACTTCGCTTTGGTTGTCATTCTCTATGGCCACTTTCAAACGGATTCCACGAAAATGCAACGACTCTTTTTTTTTTATTCTATTCTTATTTCTCAGTCAGTACCGAACTAAATTTTTTGTTTACTTTTTTTTTGTGAGTTGTGCTTCTTGTAATTTTGGACTGCCTCCTTGGCTACGTAGTAACAAGCGCTACTGCTCAGGGTCTAAGTTCGGATTCCAAGTCAGGCAAAGTGCATTGTGTTTTGTAGCAGACCTAACCTTTGATTTGTGATTGCCATTTCATGGAACTGAAATATAATGGGATTATTATACGGCCGTAAGTTTTTGTTATATTTTTTCATTGACATAAACAAATACAAAATAATCGAAATAAAAACAAATAAACATTAATACCGGTACAAAGGTAAGCTCTCACGTCAATTACCCTATACTGATAACTGTACCCTACTCATTGGCTGACGGGAAACTGACTGCTTTTTTTATATTATTTGCATTTTATACAACATTTGGATGTTAAGAGTTTCTGTTTAATCTAAACATGTATCAACTATTTGTTCATATCATTCCTATTCGAGTAAAGTAATATGTTTCAAGTATACAGTACACCGGACCGGACATACAAGGTGTAATCGGAATTAGTAACTCTACGCTGGGAAACGAATTTTTTTTCGTGGTGAGGGATCACGTTTTACGGTAGAACTCAATGTAACGCACTCAAAACATTGTGTTGATGGATGCATTGAGTAGAACAGGGGTCATGGAGGTAGGTCCTTTTTTTTTGTAAAGTTTATTCTTTGACCTACCAATATCTCCTTAACTAGAAGGTATGGTGGACAACAAGATAATCGCAATTATAGGAAGACCAAATGCCCTTTGTCTTCGTTGTATTTTTTTAGGTTTTTATGTTAATCCCTGTAAATATTACATGCAGATCTCATGACTCTGATATATTATCGTATTTTAGAAAAAATATGAATACATAACATGAACGTAGGTAAATAATCACGCAATGCTGGTTTCATGTTGACCTGAAATCCATAATGAAATTTACAAATAAAAAAATAGTACGTATTTGTGGAAAGGCAACAGTATGCCTACCTAAAAATGTTAAAATAATTTAACCAAAGAACTATAATTTATACTAGGTTACCATAAAATGCTTATACATCGCTGTAAGTTTATGGGCTCAGCTTATTATTAATTAAACCGACTGGCAATATATATAGGTTTATAGCCTATAAATAGAAATAATAGAAATATTCCAAGTTCTTCAGCCAGTACAACAGCGTCAAATATTTAGGCAAAAAGATCCTCTGGAGAGCCAAAGACGATATTATTGAACTACAAGTAACTACGGCTAGAAACAAAACATAACAACACGCTATTTTCCCAGAAGGGTAAGGCAGAGGTGAGCTATAGTCCCACTTTACGCCGGGTACAATATTGGCTAAAATATGGGTCTTAATTGGGTATATGCATGATTTTTTTTATCACTCTAAACAAAGCGTATTAACATAAAAAATAGCAGTGTTTTTTATATCTATAAAAATACCAAGTTATAATAATTTTAAACAAAAATTAAAGTTTTGTCAAGATAATGAGGAACAAATTAGAATTAACATGTTGGCAACTGAACATAGGAGCAAGCATTTTTATAAATTTTGGAAATCCACTCAAAGATTGAGCCCAAAGCCTGTGGTTCCGGTGAGCGTTAATGGCATGACTGAGGCTGGGGAGATTGCGAACGTGTTCAGGAGGCATTTTGAAGTAACCTCGCGACTGCAACCGGAGGAACGGGGTTTTGTCGCTGAGAGTAGATTGTCTGGTGTTCCGATTAATATTTCATCAAAAGAGTTAAGGAACATCATAGAGTCGTTGACCAGGGGCAAATCTCCGGGCCTCAGTATAGAACATTTCCAACATGTCCGCATCTCCCAAGAGTCCTATCTATGCCGTATAATCTTTGTGTGAGGCACTCGTATCTACCACCTGAGTTGATGAAGACGATAGTTGTGCCCATAGTCAAGAACAAGACCGGCGATGTCTCAGACAAGGTTAATTATAGGCCAATATCGTTGGCTACTGTAACAGCAAAGGTTCTTGACGGTGTGCTTGAGCGGAGAATAACTGGACAGCTCCATCTACATGATGCACAGTTCGGTTTTAGTGTCCACGGAAGTTTCCGTGCGCCAAAATAGCAGTTGCTATTTTGGCGCACAAGCACACGGTCAGGTACTACACTGATAGAAACACGCCTGTTTATGCTGCGTTTTTGGACCTCTCCAAGGCATTTGACCTGGTTGACTATAAGATCTTATGGGCGAAATTGCGTGAGTGAGGTCTTCCAAATGAGCTCATTAACTGGGTTGGAGTGTGAGACAGGGTGGTTTGACTTCCCCGGCGCTTTTCAATCTTTACGTCAATAATTTGATCGAGGAACTCGGTAGCACTGGTATCGGATGCTCTATTGATGGTAAGACAATTAATAGTATAAGTTACGCAGATGATACGGTGCTGCTGAGTCCCTCGATTGATGGACTCAGACGGATGCTTAAAATTGTGAGGGGTATGCCATGTCTCATGGTTGATTGTACAATGTTCGGAAGAGTGAGCTTGTGGTGTTCTGAGAAACTCACTCTGTTTAAGGCGTTTTGCCAGTCATTTTACACGTGCAGCCTGTGGGTTAGACATACACAGAGGGCCTACAACGCTCTTCGCATCCAGTACAATAACGCTAGGGTGCTGTTGGGGCTCCCGCGGTTCTGTAGCGCTTCGGGCATGTTTGCTAAAGCAGGTATAGCATATATCAAGCAATTATGCGAAAAAGAACAGCATCCCTGATGCGGCGGCTTCGGGGGAGTACCAACAGCATCTTTAAGGTAATAGTGGGTAAACCTGACTGTCCGTTCCTGGGGCACTGGATCCGTATACACTGCTGCAGGTCTGGTGCACCGGGAGGCGGACTTAGTTATAGCTATAGGTTTTTGAATTGATTATTATTTTATATTATTTTGATGAAAATGGTTAATATTATTTTATTAATGAGAATTTTCCTAACATAGTTTGTAAGTATTACTAACAACAATATGAATCACTTGTGTTCGATATAAATATATAATAATAATAATCATTTGAAACTGCTGATTAGATAGAGAGATCCGATACAGCCAATGACGTCATTCGCTGCATCGACGTACAAAATCCATACTAAATTCCGTTTATAGAAAGAGATAGAAATAAAAGTTTAAATGGTTATAACGTTTGTGTTGTTTAGCCGATTTATGTCTTGTTTTCGCTTTTTGTCGTTATTTTTATAATACTTTAAACATACCGTATCGAAAAAAAAAAAAATGCATATTCCCTATTGTGACGACCCTTTCGTAACTTCTTCTTATTCGTCTTCGAATTTAGCATGCCTTTGTCCCATGTTAATAGGCTTGTGTCCTGAAAAAATCTAATTAGTCCGTCAGTTAGATTATCAAAAAATATTTGACACGTATTTTTTTTTTTGTTACGTAAACCAAAATTGACGAAGATACGACGCTTTTGAAATTCTTAACACGTCACGCCATGCTATAATTTTTAGTGCGTTGTGACGTCACGAGCCCCGACTCCCGAGTTTTGATGCGTTTTATCTTTGTTAATATTCATTGATTTAGAAAAACAAAAAATACGTGTCCATTATTTTCCAATACTCTAACTGACGGACTAAATAGATTTGCAATTTATTGATGGTGGAAACTAGCCTATTGGGGTCGACGTAACACGTTATCATCTTCCATTCTCCCCTCAATCGTCACGAGACCACTTACTCCTTTTTCCTTCATACCATTCCACACACAATCCATTCATATTATCTTTGGGTTTCCTCTCCCTCTCCATCCATCAACATTTGTATTCATCACTCTTTTAGTCATTTGAGATTCGTCCATCGCCATCAGATGCCAAGACGGTCGATTCCCTTTCAACCTTTCTGTAACTGGCGCAACTGTAACATTTCCTCTATTATACTCACCTCTAATATATATGTCGTGGATTGATAGCGCCATAGCAGCAAGCAGCGCCATCTAACAATTAGATGGTGAACTAATAATATCGTTACCGGAAACGCAAGCGCACCCTACCGCTTGGACACGATCGTCGGTAGAGGGGATGCAGCGAGGGCTGGAGAAGGGACCAAGAATGTTGCGACAGTCGAGCTCCGACAGCCTTGGCATACGCTCAGTACCAACGCACGTTTGTTTCTTGTAATGCAAAAACCGTTAGTTTGAATAAAGTTATTTTAATTTTAATTATCTTTCGTTCGAGTGCTCGCGACAGTGCCCACATTTACGTAGAACTATGTCGGATCGTGAAGAAGACCCCGATACTTCGCATGTCGGCCACCCATGACGCGAAATATAATATGTGATTCTTCAGTAACGCTAACCTGAAATAGCAGTAATAGAAACTTTTAACAAATATGTCAGTAACACGCTCATATTATTCCAATCAAGACTATTCCTATAAACTCTCAAACAGCGGTCTCAGGACTGCCTCTATGGTGTAGTGGTCGCAATCGTGACTGATCCCATGAGGTCCTGGGTTCGATTCCCAGGTCGGGCGAAGTGTGAATGGTTATTCCATCAGGAATTTCTCAGTAACAGTCACGGAGTCTGGATTTGCGCCCAGTTGATAGCAATAGGCTCATCATCATCATCATCATTCCAGCTGAAAGACGTCCACTGCTGGACATAGGCCTCCCCCAAGTGTCGCCACAATGACTGGTCCCGTGCGACTCGCATCCAGCGGACTCCCGCAACCTTCACTAGGTCATCGGTCCACCTAGTGGGAGGCCTTCCAACGCAACGTCTTTCGGTTCGCGGTCTCCACTCCAGAACTTTTCGGCCCCATCGGCCATCCGTTCTGCGAGCAATGTGCCCTGCCCACGGCCACTTAAGTTTGGCAATTCTTCGGGCTACGTCGGTAACCTTGCTTTTCTTGCGGATGTCTTCATTTCTGATTCGATCGCGCAAGGAAACTCCAAGCATAGCCTTCTCCATTGCCCTTTGAGTGACTTCTGATGAGGCCCATCGTTTCGGTCCCGTATGTAATCACTGGCAACACACTGGTCATAAACTTTCGTCTTGAGACACTGCGGTAAGTTGGACGAGAAGATACCGTGCAAATTCCCGAACGCTGCCCAGCCGAGTTGGATTCGACGATTGACCTCTTTCTCGAAGTTAGACCTACCTAGCTGGACCGTTTGTCCCAGGTACACATAATCGTCTACAACTTCTAGTGTAGAGTTTCCGATCTTGATAAGAGTGGGTGACATGGCACAATGGACAATAGGCTCGTTCATAACCATATGCGAAATGTGCCTAACCCTTCGGGGATGGTTATGGACGAGTCTATTGTGAGCCTATTGGGATTACAGGAGTGATGTATGTTATATAAAAACCTTTACCGAACATGTAACACGCTCATATTATCAAAATCAAGATTATTCCTAAACTCAAACAGCGGATACACGCAATTCCCATTTGGAACCAAGCCTACTGCTATAAAGCCTTTACTGTGACGATATTTGTCACACTGACACGAACGATTTTACGTCGCTTTGTGGCGTCAAAGCTCTAACACGTGTAGCGAATATGAATGTTTGATTTGAATAATCAAATTTCTATATCGATAGCTTTGGGTGAAAAGAATTTTAGTTTGATTTCATTTGCCTTTCGATGAAATAGCCGGGACAACGATATTTTGGCGCGTGACTAAATCAAAACACACACAAACATTCGCATTTATTTGTCCGAATTAAAAGGAGGACTCGCGGGCTCGCGAAAAGTGGAAAGAGTGGAGGGAGGCCTTTGCCCAGGAGTGGGACAGAGCAGGTTAGGAAAAAAAGGCCTATCCTGCCTCCTACTAATATTATAAAAGTTTGTGAGAATGGACGATGTGGATGTTTGATACTCTTTCACGCAAAAACTACTGAACGGATTAGAATGAAATTTAGCATACAGATAGCTTATAGCCTGGATTTACACATAGGGTACTCGTAGGGTAGGGTACTCGTTTTCCGCCGTAGTATGATCCCGTGGAACAATTATCGAATTCTACGCGGGCAGAGCCGCGGGCGTAAGCTAATAGTAAAATATGCTATGCACCTGTTCTAGCTCAAAGCAAAACTACTCTGCCCATGACAGACGAAACTCTATGGCTTTCAGTGTGCACACTATCTTAAAATCCAAACTCAAACTCAAACTCAAACTCAAAGCATTTATTTCAATTAGACCATTACGACACTTTTGAATGTCAAAAATACAATAAAGAAAATCAAAGCTACAGTCCCAGTCACAAGGCATAATAACTTGAGAAAGTACTGTAGTTGCCCATTCCCTAGCGTAGATCTCTATGGAGAAGAACGGGCAAGAAACTCCATGGACACTCTTTTAAAATCAAAATATTGTTACAAAATCTTGGTTACATCTTTAATTTTGAGATTATACATATATGTGAGAACGATGTAGAAAGACGTGCACACTAAGAGCGTCCAGAGTAAAAGATTAGATCAACAGTTTACGAATAAAGTAATTAAAATGAACCTTGGCAGATAAGAGATGACCAGTCCCAACTGACAGCGCCCGTTCACAAACATGACGCATGTACCGGCGCCATTCAACTCAACCATATTGAAGGGAACTAAATGACCCGACACACCCGCCACCATCAGCGAGACATTTAAGTGAGCATGACATTCTCTCAGCCACCAAGGCATATTCAAGTCAATGAAATATAAATAAATGTAAATGTTGGCTGAACAGTAAGTAAAGTACTCACACATGTGCTATGCAATTATATAATACTAAGAACTGGAATCTATATAATGCAAGTATATTTTTACAATCTTCTGCAGCTTCCACAAAACATTAACATGGGAATCAATTCTTCATCTTCTTCTTTACGTGTCGATGGACTCAAATAATGCCCGACCCAAACAATCAATTAATTTGCCCCCCCCCCCCCCCCTATGGTTGTGGAGCAGGACCAGCATCCACCAGCAAAACACCAACTATCACAGACTTAAACTTTTTTCAAACTTGCGTATCACACGACAGTACAATACGACCACTTTAAGTGTGCAGTTCAAAGTGGCGTTGCTTGCCAAGAAAAAAGGCTTTGATATGTCAAATTTGAAACATTTTTTCAGTTCTGTGTTTCCCCGCCTGAACAGATAAGTTGGTTGAAGTGTACCCAACAATCACAGGATCACAGTTGATATCAGCATCAAATGCTGACAACTAAAACATGACAGTTTGAAGCTCAAACAGTCGACGCCATTCAGAACTAGGAGATCCATTTAGGAGTAGATTGAACTTTGATTTGCAAGTTTTGCGAACACGAAAATTCATTTAGTGCGAGGATCTAGTTTGGTAGGTTAGTTACCTACTGCTCGTGTTTAGGCTGTCTTGATTAAAATAAACTCATAATATCACGCGTGTATCAGTCGTAGGGGCCACCTACCCCTACGATTGATACACGCGTGATAGGTGTAAATTTTACCCAGGTAAAGCTACAAAATCGTGGATGACATACAAAAAAGGAGTTTTTTTTAAATGTGTTATGTGTACTATATATATGTTGATTCCAATAATGTGTGGCGACATGCCTTTATTGTTTAGAAACACAAGATGTTAAGTAAATTGATTTACGGACATTTTCAATAACCTATCAACAGGTATTGGTAGGTTGCTATCTCTGTCTGTTTGACATTTTGTTTACCGACCGATAGAAACAACGTCACAGAAAAGCTTTCTTTAATTTTTCTATGAATAAAGTGACGGGTAGGTGATAGGACTAACTTTGTTTATAGAAACACCGATAGCTATGAGAGCAGGCATATTAACTGACAGTTATACGTAAGTAAGTTATAGAAAACGGCATTTAACCAGTAATACTAGCCAGTTCAACAGCTGTATTAAACAATTTTCCGTACAAAGGAAGTAAAAAAAACCACCAAATTTTCTTTGGCAACTTATTTTCCTATGACCCGTGTACCAGGACTACATGACAGACAAACACGACCACTAATGAAAATGCGTACATCATGTTCGTTCCCCTGCAAAATGTTACACACCCAATCTTGTTGACTAGCTCAGCAGCTCAGCTGGAGTAGTGCCAGAATTTACTCCTATTTCTAGGGACATGTTGCCGACCAATTGACTGTGTAGTTCAAAGACCTTTTTGTTTGGTAATATGAACTCTATTTAAATTGGCATGTGCTTAAGTATTGTCTGAAAATGTAAAAAGCCTGTAGGGACTGTAGTTTCACTAACAATGACCTTTAAAATCGTAGCAATATGGTTATTGTTCGGTTGCTATCACTATTATTATTATCACTGACGATAAGTCAGTCAATATTATAATGATATTTTTTTTTGTGTTAAATAAGGTGGCTATTGGACTGCTGCTTAACATGATCCGCTTAGCCTTTTTCCAACCATGATGGGGTCGGCTTTCAGTCTGACTGTATTCCTGTATTTACATAAAGCGAGTGCCTATTTTAGCTCTACAATCCAGCCAATACTGGTTAATACGATGCCCCTTGGTAAGACTGGTTTTCGAACTAAGTATCGGGCCACTGACTAACTGTAACGACTGTCAAAGATCTACTAATGATAGCCGGTACCGACGGTTTAACGTGCTTTCTGAGACACGGAGGAAACGCGGTATGTGATGGATAGCCACCGATCCACGGACCGACCTAGGCAAACGCGGCCTAACCTTGAAGATCGACCAGTACGGCTGCTCTCAGAGGTACAATATCTATGCAAGGACTGTACCTACCCACTCGTCACCAGTGGCTGTTGTTTATGACAGCCGAGTAGGTAGTAAAGTCAATACGCAAAGTGACAATATAAAATTAATGGAAAGGAGTTTAAAGCGCAACTCACGTTTTTACAATCATAAATATCTAATAGAAAGAACGTTTTTACGTATCGAAATTCTCAGATGCATTTCATAAATATTGTGTATGAAAAAAAAAACAGATATGCGAATATTATTTTAATGAGTTTCCCAAAAAAGTGCCCTCGTATGTTCATTTCGCCAGTTATGTTTAAGTCCAATGTAATAGGAGGAAATGAACAACACTTTGCCCGACCCGAGAAACGAGCCAAGGACTTTACGCTCAGCGGCAGCGCTACAAATACCAACGAACTCTAAAACTACAGATATTTTAGGAATTAAATGTTATATTTTCTACCTTATGGCCATTTCAAGCCATCAATCAGCTTAAAAATGTACACTCATAAATAAAGTCGTCATAAATGTCAAGTTTTTTCATAATTTCCCAGTTAAATCTTTAGCTAAATCGCTATGCTAAACAAAAAAGCAGATGCTTTTCTGCTATTAAACAAGAGCTTTAAGTGAATATAAAAATGTCGGCACCAGCTCTGAACAGCGCAGCGACACATAAACATATTTTATGGGACATTAAGCATCAAAACCAATTTATTGAGGCGTTCTTAACCGGTGCCTGCTTTTCTGATGGCGTTTTATTTTATATTTCATAACATATCTTTACGCCTGTAAATAGTACACCCACATTTCGCCAGTTTTGTTTAAGTCACATGTAATAGGGAGCGAGCCTATTGACATCAACTAAGTACAAATTCTAACTCCGTGGCTGCTACTAAGAAATTCCTGATGAAAAAATCCAAGAACACTTTGCTCGACCCGGGAATCGAACCTAGAACCTCATGATCAGCAGTCCGAGCACTAATTCAGACTCTGTGGCACCTAGGCTGGACGAGCGCTACGTCACTCTTCCAGTCCTCCTGCCTCTGAGTGTCTCGGCCAGAGTGTACCATCATAATAATGGACACACAAGGATCGGCGGGAAACAGCTTTGGATAGGGATAAGTGGAAGGAGGAAAGCCTTTAGCTTATAGCCCACATAAACGACTCCGCTCCGACCCAGAAAAAAGAATATAACTCAAATATGGGCTATAAGTATTGCTATTCAGATATACTTTACATTGGCAACCGAGCAGTCTGACGGCGGTAACCTCGCTGACAGCGAGCTGTCTGCTAATTTATGTTACCAATGTAAAGTATATCTAAAGAGCAATACATAAAACCCATATTTGAGTTATATCCTTTTTTCTGGGTCGGAGCGGAGTCGTTTATGTGGGCTATGAGCTTTTGCCCTGCAGTGGGACCACAAAAGGCTGATGATAATGTTATGATAGCGTAACTTTCAAAATACGAAAATAGCGAAACGCGACTTATAAAAGGTATTTACAGATGTGAGTTGCAACGCCGGGAGGGGACGCCTTAGAAGGACATACACTAACCTTATTGGTGAGGTTCTTCAGAAAGGTCAGGTGCGTAGTACTCGCAACCGGCGTGCGTGTATGACCACGAAGACGGGAAAGTTGGTCCTCATTCGGAAGCCGGGGCGCCCTGCGGACTGTCCGTCCGCATACCGGTGCCGTGTTGCTGCTCGAAGAGGTGGGCAAACTCTTTGAAATAGTAATTGCAAACCGCCTCGTCGAGCACCTTGCGGAGACGGGGCTGGACCTTGCGGAACACCAGTTTGGTTTCCGCAAGGGGCGCTCTACGGTGGACGCCATTATGCGCGTGAGAGCCCTCACGACGGGGGATGCGGTGTCCCGGGGTGGGACTGTCTTGGCGGTGTCTCTTGACATCGCCAACGCCTTCAACTGGAACTGGCCCTGGAATTGCATTAGGGAGGCACTCCGGTATCACCGGGTGCCGACCTACCTTCGTCGTGTGGTCGGGGTCTACTTGACAGACAGGGCCGTCATCTACCCCGGTCGCAGCGGCAAATGGAACCGGCGAGAGATGTCGTGCGGTGTTCCACAGGGATCAGTTCTAGGGCCGTCCTTGTGGAACATGGGTACCATCGGGCCCGCAGCACCCAGCCGTACTAGGTGCTGCGCGCCGACCTCCCTAGCGGTGCCAGCGTATTTTGTTACGCTGACAACACGCTGGTGCTGGCATAAGGGAGGTCGCACGAGGCGGCGGCCATAACAATGACACGCGGGGTTGCGATAGTCGTTGAGAGGATCCGGCAACTGGGTCTCGAGGTGAGCTTGTTCGCTTTAATATTATTAATGTTGTTATTATTATTGTTGATAATCGGTGAGATTCGATTTGTGGGTCTCGAGGCACAAGATCCATCGGCGTCGAGTCGACGTTAAAGTACCTGGGACTTGTCCTCGATAGCCGACGGAACTTCGTGGATCTTTTTCGACGTTTGGCCCCCAAACTGGAACGGACCGGGGCTGCCTTCAGGCGGCTCCTGCCCAACCTGGGGGGGCCAAACGCCTACTGCCGGAGGCTCTACGCGAGAACCGTGCGGTCCATGGCCCTTTACGGGGCCCCCGTGTGAGCGCGTTCCTTGAGGAGGCGAGGCGCCCACTACCTGAACGCGCCCCAAAAGGTGGTCTGTCAAGTAGAGCCGTAAAGCTGGCCCGTGGGTACCGCACGATCTCCAGCGAGGCGGCGAGCCTCCTTGCCAGATTGCCACCATGGCATCTGGAGGCGATAGTCCTCGCGCGCCTGCACGAATGGCGCGCGGAGGCGCTACGCCGGGGCGAAACTCCACTGCCGCAGCAAATTGTCGTGCAGCGGACAGACTTCCGGCGTGATCTCATGGCGACATGGAGAAAGCGACTGTCACAACCCCGTGCAGGGCACGCCACAGTAGTGGCGATAAGTCCCCTCTTTGAGGAGTGGCTTGAGAGGCACCACGGCGTCCTCACCTTCCGCCTGACGCAGGTCCTCACCGGACATGGCTGTTTCGGGAGGTTCCTGCACCGAATCGGGCGGGAGGAAACGCCCGGGTGCTTCCATTGCGAGGATCGACCGGAGGACACGGTGGAGCACACTGTGGAGGTGTGCCCCGCTTGGGCGGAGCACCGCCGTGTCCTCGAAGCGGCGATCGGCGGCGGCGACCTCTCGCGTCCGGCCCTGGTCCAATCCATGGTCCGGAACGAGATGGAATTGGACGTCGTCACCTCCTTCTGCGAAGCAGTCATGATAACAAAGGAGGTGGCGGAATGTGAGAGGGAGAGAACCTCACGTCCCGGCCGCCGCGGGAGACGCCCCAGACGTCGGGGGGCACGTGGTGGCCCGCGGCCACCGTAGGCGCGGGCTTGTGGGCCGGAGAGCTATGGGCTAGCTCGCTGTCCGTCCGTCTCATGACGACACGCCGTGTCGACGGCGCGTACGTGTTTCGCGCGCGCCTCAAAGAGAGTCAGCAATAAGAAGGGGTCCGCAAGGGCCGATGCCTGTCGGGGCTGCGGGACTGTTCGAAAGAGATACCGTGGCCCCGGAACACAAAGGGCGATGAAGGAACATGGATGGGTTTTAGTCAGTAAAAGTCTGAAACTCCCTCCTGCTCCGCCCAGAGCGGGAGGAGTCATTTGATGATTTCCCAAAAAAAAGGATCTTAGCGTTCTGTGGTTTCTGCCTACCCCTATTGGAAAAAGGCATGTAAGTATGTACGGAAACAAAACACAAGATTTGGTGCCAAGGCATATTTCTTTACCCAGGTGTCAGACATATTTGATGACATATAATCCCATTTAGGAGTTCAAAAATAAACCTATCCCAAGTATTTCTGAATAATACTATGATAATGTAGAAAACAAACATTTTTCGCACAAGTTTTCGCCTTGTTTGTCAATCCTTCACAAACAAGAACTTTGCTTTCTCAATATTGCTTCGTCAAATATGGGTTGCTAGTAACTTTTATAACTTTGTAGTTTTTGGGTATTTTACTAGCTGGTGGATTTATTGATATATTCAAAATCCTAGAAGCACCCTTGTACACATGAACAATATGGACATACCTATTTTCAAAATGAATTAGGTAGTGGAGTTAATTTATTTGCATTCGGAATCCATGTTAGTAGGAATCCAATCCACTCATACATTACGAGTAATTTTTTGTCGAATCGTAATTTAACACATTTCATGTTTATCGACTCAAAATTTTTAGTCCCATGTAATAGGAGGCCAGCCTATTGCCATCAACCGGACGTAAATCCTGACTCCGTACCTGCTACTGAGAAAACCCCAAAGACATTTTGCCTGACCCGGGAATCGAACCCAGGACCTTATGCTCAGCATTCGTGCTAAACCAACGATTTAGGTGGCATAAAATGCAGGAAATATAAATAAGTAATCCAGTGAGCAAAAAGTTTGCTACAAAACACTCAGAAACAGCAAACTTACGTCATAACAAATTCTCCCTTCATCCCCAGCCGCCCTAAAAACCATATAAACCATAGCACATAATGTAATAGAATACACACTGCGTACGTTTCCGGAGGCTGTACTCACACTGGAGTTAGTGCATATTGGATTAGTTTGCGGCTCAGTTGTTTAACAGCGTGTTTTGTGCTACCGGCTGAATGTATGGGTGTATGTTCAATAGTACTTTTGTTCACCTCAATGTTGTGCATATATTAATATGTTTTTTACAAATATTTTCTAGCAAAAATAGGAGCTCTTTGCCAAATACTAACAGACGCTCGCTTGCCGAGGTTGATCCGTGGTTGGGTGACCAATCATTACAAACCGAGTTTCCTCCGGGTCCAGCTAAGGGTCCCATCATTCGTTGTAATGACTTTAACGTCAAGAAATGCCAACGTCCGACCATTCTCTACTTCTGCTGTGAAACGCATCGCGGTGTGAATATTTTTCAGATGGTTCAAACATCTCTCAATTAAGTCACAGTCTCTTTTTCCTGTCGTGCCGCAATCATGGCGCTTGCAATAGCGTCGAAATATCGGGAGCCCAGAATAATGAGGAATTCCTCAGAGCGCATCTATTTTTAAACGCAACCATCTAAGCGCAACTAAATTATTCCTCGAAGCGCAACCATTACTTGCGTTCAGAAATTCAAATTAAAAATATTATATGAGTTAATCACAGAAGATATCCCGCAAGTGACAGTATAAGTGTTGTTACTTAAAAACCTCTGTAGACTAGCAACAAAAAAAAATAATAATAACAAAACATAAATAAAAAGGACAAAAACAGGAGCGAAACTCACACATAAATACAATACGTGAATTTCACTAAGTAACGACTATTTTCAATTGATTCCATTGAATGGGTAGTACGTTCAAATACGTAGAAAATATTAACGGGTTCAATACAATTATGGAGAGGCAATCGGAAGCCGATTGTGGACTTGTATTCAAATGTAAATAAACATTGGAGGTTTTTAATTTAATGGCTGGTTCAAAGTTGGAGTTGTGTTTTGAAGTTCACCCTTTAACCACCGGACTAGCAGACGTACTGCGGCGTACCATCCGCACTTGGTTGATATCCCGACGTGTCGTACTAAGCGCTTCTCCTCCACTTTTATTATGCGCACAGCCAAAGTGTGGAACTCTCTGCCTGCGTCTGTGTTCCCACCCACATTCAACCCACCTGCCTTCAAAGCAAGAGTGAACAGGCATCTTCTGGGCACGTTCGTTCCATCATAGGCCTCATCCATCGCTTTCCATCAGGCGTGATCGAGGTCAATAGCAGGCCCAAAATGTAATAAAAAAAAAGAAGAAAATAAAAAGCCGTGTGTTTTTGTTGGTGCCGCTTTGATTTAGACTGGACATTTTAGTAAGAAATACAGGTTCGTAATAGTTCGGCTCGGCCCGTGCGGTTGTTATTATTTAGCCACGTACTTCTCTCAGATTTTTTAAAGGTATCAATAGACTCTTAACAAAGCTGAAAGGCACTTGTTCTCCCCGTCATTGCGATCATTTTTTCTTCCACACCATACCTGGGAACCTTCTAGTTACGGATATATTGGAAGTCAAAGTTCAAAATTTTTCTCAAGTTTGTTTTTAAACTAGTTATTTAGTTTTAAATACCTCCATAACCCGTTTACTATTAAATGCGTCCATCAGCACAATGTTTTGAGTGCTTTACATTGAGTTTTATCGTAAAACGTGATTTTTCACCCCAAAAAAAGTCGTTTCCCAGTAATAATTTTTGCGTAGAATTACTTAGTTCGATGTACAGAATGATTGGTTGACGGCTTCGTGAAGGGTTCGTTTACACCTTGTATATAGAAGCGCTTGTCTAGCCTTGGTGTTCCACTCTTGACTGTGTAGGTACTCTCTCACACTCGCCCTGTCTCGGCGAGAGTGTAAGTACATTCACCATAAAATACCCACAGATTTTACTTAAAACATGCAAAATCTGAACTAACGTTGCTATTTCAGACAAAAACACTAGTCGACAGATTTATTTTTATAAAAAACAAGTTAGAGCGTCGGTAAGCGAGAGCCGCGTCACGCTCGAATACATTAGCGTCGGTTTAGCGGAGCAAAAGAGGTTACGACGGCGGCAGGTCGAAAGAGTTGCCAGACTTTATACTGGAATCGGGAAATACGCAGGGTTGCTTGGAAATATGAGAGGGAAGTGGAAAATGGGAAATATTACGCACAGTTAATACACATAGATTGAAAATATAAGGAGAACACGCCACCAAATAATAAGTTTAACGACTGTTTTTTTTAATTAATTAGAACTCTAAAACCATTATTTATTTAAGTGTTTAAAATATACAGTTTGTGATCATATATTAGGATGTGGTATAGACCATAACACTCATCAACTCCAGTAACTAACTTGCCCAATTTACACTTACTATTTAAACTTCACTGGCTTTCTCCATGGGACCAACATCATTATCTCCAAAAAAATATCAGCTTAGTCAGCGCACAATTAATAGCAATAAATAATAGCATGAACAATGGAAATGAAAATACATATCAATAATAAAGATTAAAAATTCAATGTCAATATTAGATAATTACTATGTCAATCAATCAAATAAAATTAGAAATTGTAAGATCATACACAATACATAACAATTAAATTAAATAATATATCAGATCAGTTATATTGCCCAGTAGATAAATACACATCCACTTATGTTGAATCGGACAGTCTGTACTGTGTCTATTGCTACTGGTGTCGATTCTGTTGTGCACAAACTAAACTGAATTTAGGCTATTGCTATCTTTTACTAAAAGGCAGTGCGAGAAAAGGACGGATAGAGCTATGAACTAAGTTAGAGATGTCAAACTAGTTTATGCCTTGCGCTTCACCGTGTTTTTAGTCGACATGACGTGCACCCTTCATTTGTATGGAAATATTAGTTCCAACTAAATTTGACAGCTCTAAATTACGCCCATTTCTTTCTCGTTTTTAGAGAGAAAAAGATAGCAATAGCCTAAATTAAGTTTAGTTTGTGCGCAACAGAATCGACACCATTGTCTCTCTCTCTCTTCTTAATAAAGAAGCAACCTTTTTTCGAATTATGGCTGGATAGCCATCCGTTCGAGCTTCAGCAAACATTAGCGACGCACTGCAATAGGGAGGCAGCCGCATCAGCATCCGACCGGTATGATTTACCCATAGACTGCTCGCGTAAAACGATTGACAATATGACTTAGACAAAGTAATTTTAACTGGGGGAGCAGCGAGCGAATCTTCGGGCAATCATGTTCCCTCGGACCGCGCTCCCTAATCCGCGTCATCGGACAAATCCTCCGTCACAGTCTGCCCCAAATACCTAAAACTGGTCACTCTCTGCATTTCCTCACCATACACTAAATTTACCCTTTATATGGCTGATTATGTAACCGACAGACAATATTGCACTGCACGTTTTTTTATCCAGTGTGATCCAGTATTCATGTTCGCTTTATGTCTCGGTAACAGCTGACATAATTATTTGATAAGATCTCACTCTGTTGATTGCAGCCCTGATTAGTCGTAGTTGAATAATTACCAACATTATTAATATTAATCATCTGCCTAGCCTTTTCCCAACTATGTGTTGGGGTCGGCTTCCAGTCTATCCGGACGCAGCTGAATACCAGTATTTTACATGGAGCGACTGCCTATCTGACTTCCACAATTCAGTTAGTACTGAGTAATACGATAGTGGTGATATTGATTGTGAAATTATTTGACTAGTACTGACTTTAGCATTGGCCCCTGGTTTCCTGGCTCCTAAGGGTCGTAGCGTGATGGTGAATTGCTTATTTCCTTCCTCAAAAATTAGGCCAACAAATTGCAAAAAAAAACGATATGCAGTTCCAGAGATTAGCGCGTTCAAACAAACTCTTCAGGTTCTAGTTAAGCAAATCTTGCAAATGACTTGTAGGGATTTCGCAATGGTTTCAAATAGAAAGAAAGAAAGAAAGAAAACGTATTTATTTGGCTTTAGCCACAAGTGCACACAACAAAATAATAATAAAATAAAAAATAAGAAACTTAAAACTAGGTATACAATAAAAAAACAAAATCAACAAAACAAATCATTGATATTATTCTGATTAAATAATCACAAACTACTAACCCGTTTCCTGATTTGATCAGGAGTTTAAAAACAGTGTCAAGTGCCGAAAAATTACATTATTTGAAAATGAAAACAACTGTAAAGAGTGCATTTACTGTATTTATCACACTAATATTATAAATGCAAAAGTTTGTATGTGTGAATGTTTGTTACTCTTTCACGCAAAAACTACTGAACCGATTTGGATTAAATTAAGCACACAGATAGTTTTTAACTTGTATTAACACATAGTATAATTTTTATCCCAGTAGTATGATCCCGTGGGACAACTATCGAACTCCACGCGGACATAAGCTAGTATAAGATAATTCTCAGAAATCTTTAAATGATAATCAGACTAGTGAAGAACACCTAAAATAAACTAATTAACTAAGATGTAGGCGCCAAGAAGTAACAATAGACTTCAAACCTCAAATATCAGTAGCGATGTCAAAAGGGATTAGTTTGGCTTCTCCCTTTGTTACAACAATAGCATTGTGGTCACAAGTTGTGAATTGTGGTCAGACTGTGTTGTACGCTTATACTTACTTTGAAGGTTTTTTGATAAGTTGAGTTAGACCTCTGATAAAACACCGAGAGAGTTGAAAAGAATTGAGGGATGCCTTTGCCCAGCAGTGGGAAAGAACAGACTAAATAAAAGAAAAGTGTTAGGCGCTGTCTGTACAATGCCATGTTTTTTCAGTAAGCGATTCCTGAATAAAATTGCATTGTTGGATGTTTAACCCTCGATTCAGTGCCCAAAGTTGAAAATCCAATAACATTAGGCAGCGTCTTCAGTTAGTGACAAGCAGAATTGCCTTAAACTAAACAAAACAATGCCCACGCGAGTAATTTAAATACATAACTTTTTACGCGAGTAGGTAGTATGAAATATTAGAAACAAAGGCTTTCTTCTTTCTTTCTTTCTCTTGGGATCCATTTGTAATCAAGAATGGAACTATTTTAGGCTGTTCAGGATGATCGTAAGACGAGCACTTTAATTGGGTAACACACTTGTAACCACAGACCACAGTAGACAACGTAATGTTACGAGCTGGGTATGGGATAAATTAATTGCTACCGATTAAACCACAAATAAGAAAATAAAAAGCCGTGTGTTTTTGTTGGTGCCGCTTTGATTTAGACTGGACATTTTAGTAAGAAATACAGGTTCGTAATAGTTCGGCTCGGCCCGTGCGGTTGTTATTATTTAGCCACGTACTTCTCTCAGATTTTTTAAAGGTATCAATAGACTCTTAACAAAGCTGAAAGGCACTTGTTCTCCCCGTCATTGCGATCATTTTTTCTTCCACACCATACCTGGGAACCTTCTAGTTACGGATATATTGGAAGTCAAAGTTCAAAATTTTTCTCAAGTTTGTTTTTAAACTAGTTATTTAGTTTTAAATACCTCCATAACCCGTTTACTATTAAATGCGTCCATCAGCACAATGTTTTGAGTGCTTTACATTGAGTTTTATCGTAAAACGTGATTTTTCACCCCAAAAAAAGTCGTTTCCCAGTAATAATTTTTGCGTAGAATTACTTAGTTCGATGTACAGAATGATTGGTTGACGGCTTCGTGAAGGGTTCGTTTACACCTTGTATATAGAAGCGCTTGTCTAGCCTTGGTGTTCCACTCTTGACTGTGTAGGTACTCTCTCACACTCGCCCTGTCTCGGCGAGAGTGTAAGTACATTCACCATAAAATACCCACAGATTTTACTTAAAACATGCAAAATCTGAACTAACGTTGCTATTTCAGACAAAAACACTAGTCGACAGATTTATTTTTATAAAAAACAAGTTAGAGCGTCGGTAAGCGAGAGCCGCGTCACGCTCGAATACATTAGCGTCGGTTTAGCGGAGCAAAAGAGGTTACGACGGCGGCAGGTCGAAAGAGTTGCCAGACTTTATACTGGAATCGGGAAATACGCAGGGTTGCTTGGAAATATGAGAGGGAAGTGGAAAATGGGAAATATTACGCACAGTTAATACACATAGATTGAAAATATAAGGAGAACACGCCACCAAATAATAAGTTTAACGACTGTTTTTTTTAATTAATTAGAACTCTAAAACCATTATTTATTTAAGTGTTTAAAATATACAGTTTGTGATCATATATTAGGATGTGGTATAGACCATAACACTCATCAACTCCAGTAACTAACTTGCCCAATTTACACTTACTATTTAAACTTCACTGGCTTTCTCCATGGGACCAACATCATTATCTCCAAAAAAATATCAGCTTAGTCAGCGCACAATTAATAGCAATAAATAATAGCATGAACAATGGAAATGAAAATACATATCAATAATAAAGATTAAAAATTCAATGTCAATATTAGATAATTACTATGTCAATCAATCAAATAAAATTAGAAATTGTAAGATCATACACAATACATAACAATTAAATTAAATAATATATCAGATCAGTTATATTGCCCAGTAGATAAATACACATCCACTTATGTTGAATCGGACAGTCTGTACTGTGTCTATTGCTACTGGTGTCGATTCTGTTGTGCACAAACTAAACTGAATTTAGGCTATTGCTATCTTTTACTAAAAGGCAGTGCGAGAAAAGGACGGATAGAGCTATGAACTAAGTTAGAGATGTCAAACTAGTTTATGCCTTGCGCTTCACCGTGTTTTTAGTCGACATGACGTGCACCCTTCATTTGTATGGAAATATTAGTTCCAACTAAATTTGACAGCTCTAAATTACGCCCATTTCTTTCTCGTTTTTAGAGAGAAAAAGATAGCAATAGCCTAAATTAAGTTTAGTTTGTGCACAACAGAATCGACACCATTGTCTCTCTCTCTCTTCTTAATAAAGAAGCAACCTTTTTTCGAATTATGGCTGGATAGCCATCCGTTCGAGCTTCAGCAAACATTAGCGACGCACTGCAATAGGGAGGCAGCCGCATCAGCATCCGACCGGTATGATTTACCCATAGACTGCTCGCGTAAAACGATTGACAATATGACTTAGACAAAGTAATTTTAACTGGGGGAGCAGCGAGCGAATCTTCGGGCAATCATGTTCCCTCGGACCGCGCTCCCTAATCCGCGTCATCGGACAAATCCTCCGTCACAGTCTGCCCCAAATACCTAAAACTGGTCACTCTCTGCATTTCCTCACCATACACTAAATTTACCCTTTATATGGCTGATTATGTAACCGACAGACAATATTGCACTGCACGTTTTTTTATCCAGTGTGATCCAGTATTCATGTTCGCTTTATGTCTCGGTAACAGCTGACATAATTATTTGATAAGATCTCACTCTGTTGATTGCAGCCCTGATTAGTCGTAGTTGAATAATTACCAACATTATTAATATTAATCATCTGCCTAGCCTTTTCCCAACTATGTGTTGGGGTCGGCTTCCAGTCTATCCGGACGCAGCTGAATACCAGTATTTTACATGGAGCGACTGCCTATCTGACTTCCACAATTCAGTTAGTACTGAGTAATACGATAGTGGTGATATTGATTGTGAAATTATTTGACTAGTACTGACTTTAGCATTGGCCCCTGGTTTCCTGGCTCCTAAGGGTCGTAGCGTGATGGTGAATTGCTTATTTCCTTCCTCAAAAATTAGGCCAACAAATTGCAAAAAAAAACGATATGCAGTTCCAGAGATTAGCGCGTTCAAACAAACTCTTCAGGTTCTAGTTAAGCAAATCTTGCAAATGACTTGTAGGGATTTCGCAATGGTTTCAAATAGAAAGAAAGAAAGAAAGAAAACGTATTTATTTGGCTTTAGCCACAAGTGCACACAACAAAATAATAATAAAATAAAAAATAAGAAACTTAAAACTAGGTATACAATAAAAAAACAAAATCAACAAAACAAATCATTGATATTATTCTGATTAAATAATCACAAACTACTAACCCGTTTCCTGATTTGATCAGGAGTTTAAAAACAGTGTCAAGTGCCGAAAAATTACATTATTTGAAAATGAAAACAACTGTAAAGAGTGCATTTACTGTATTTATCACACTAATATTATAAATGCAAAAGTTTGTATGTGTGAATGTTTGTTACTCTTTCACGCAAAAACTACTGAACCGATTTGGATTAAATTAAGCACACAGATAGTTTTTAACTTGTATTAACACATAGTATAATTTTTATCCCAGTAGTATGATCCCGTGGGACAACTATCGAACTCCACGCGGACATAAGCTAGTATAAGATAATTCTCAGAAAACTTTAAATGATAATCAGACTAGTGAAGAACACCTAAAATAAACTAATTAACTAAGATGTAGGCGCCAAGAAGTAACAATAGACTTCAAACCTCAAATATCAGTAGCGATGTCAAAAGGGATTAGTTTGGCTTCTCCCTTTGTTACAACAATAGCATTGTGGTCACAAGTTGTGAATTGTGGTCAGACTGTGTTGTACGCTTATACTTACTTTGAAGGTTTTTTTATAAGTTGAGTTAGACCTCTGATAAAACACCGAGAGAGTTGAAAAGAATTGAGGGATGCCTTTGCCCAGCAGTGGGAAAGAACAGACCAAATAAAAGAAAAGTGTTAGGCGCTGTCTGTACAATGCCATGTTTTTTCAGTAAGCGATTCCTGAATAAAATTGCATTGTTGGATGTTTAACCCTCGATTCAGTGCCCAAAGTTGAAAATCCAATAACATTAGGCAGCGTCTTCAGTTAGTGACAAGCAGAATTGCCTTAAACTAAACAAAACAATGCCCACGCGAGTAATTTAAATACATAACTTTTTACGCGAGTAGGTAGTATGAAATATTAGAAACAAAGGCATTATTTCTCTTGGGATCCATTTGTAATCAAGAATGGAACTATTTTAGGCTGTTCAGGATGATCGTAAGACGAGCACTTTAATTGGGTAACACACTTGCAACCACAGACCACAGTAGACAACGTAATGTTACGAGCTGGGTATGGGATAAATTAATTGCTACCGATTAAACCACAAATAACTTTATTAATCACAAAACACTTATAACTCAATCACAAATACACTACTGACTACTATTCGCTTAGATATCGCACTTCTAGTTCATTTCGATTCGCTTCGTTGTGTAGCCAAAATCAGACTGCCTGCTCCCGCAAACACGTCGACTATTTATAAGGCGACCGAACGTTCCAGAAAGAACCACGACTTCCTAGAATCCTCTAGACAATTCCATAGTGGGTCATTGTCCTTCGAGAAACTTCCACAACTTGTACCAAGGAAAGAAGTAGGTACTTTATGCCCTCGGCGTACGGTCGAAATTACAATGACAATTCCAATTCCTGATGTTCTTTTGTAGGTAGTTTGCGAATTTGTACCTACATTATTCGAGACTCGTTCTACCTACCTACTACTACCTACCTACTTGTAGGTACCTACTACCGTAATTGTAGGTACGTACGGGTACAACGTAACAGTACATTGCATTAAACTGGGTTGTTGTGGTGAACTCGTATTTTAAAACATAATGAGTAGGACTCAGACCAAATAAAAAGGTAAATACAGAACTCTGCGAACAACAAAGTGAGGCCCGTCAAATTACGTCTCGCCGTGTACACTTTGACCAAAAACAAAAGTTAAGACGGAACTCTGCGAACAGAGAAGTGAGGCCGGTTTCGTAAAATGTTGTGCATTTATTGAGGCATAGTTGAATTGGAGTTTGATATAAATATATGCGTGTGAGCGTGTACAAGCGAGACGTAACTTGACGGGCCTCACTTTTCTGTTCGCAGAGTTCCGTCTTTACCTTTTTATTTGGTCTGAGGAGTAGGAATACTTACTTCGGCCCGCGGCTTCGGTCTGCTATTGAAAAATTCTTCATGAAAGACTGCCAACCCGGTAATTTCACGCATAGAAAAAGTTCTTGCGACCACCCGACAAAAGAGGCAGTCCACCAATTTCAAATACCTATCATTATTTTCTTTAACGTCAAGAAATCCCTATTCTGCTTTTTCTTTTAAACGATTTTCTTACTTTTAAGTCATTAACTGCCCTACTGCTGAGCATAAGCCTCGTTTTCAACACGAGACAGCGAAATAAACAGAAAATTTACCATGCTAGCTCACAAAGTGTTGCCAATTCCACTCCATTTGAATCCCAAACACGTGCAAGCCAAAAATATTACCCTAAAAAAAGATTTAATAATACAATTATAAACCTTTTAAAAATGCTCATTACCTCCATTATAAAATTAGGGTTTCCGACAGCGCGCAGAAAATAGCCTATGTTTAACGGAACCCAGTTGAATAATTAAAAGTGGTTAGCGGCCGAGGGTTGGTTCACGCGCCGTTTACTCGCAGGGTTAAGGGACCTTGGTAGTGAAAAATGCGTGGAAATTTGAAACGCATTGCGTGGAATTTGAGCTTGGTTTAAGAAAGGGTTACGATAAGAGAGCTTTGGGGAAGGGGAACTCAGACACGCTAAGATTTATTTGCGATTAGATGTACTACGATAGTCAACTATACACGTTGCTTGTTAAGGACAAATACAGTACTGAAAATCAGGGTCAGGTGGTACACCCTGTGTTGCCATCTGGCGTTATGCTGAGCTGAGGTCCTTTGGCATTATTCGTTTTGTTTGTACATTTATCTATACTAATATTTTAAAAAATGTTTGTGAGGTTGTAGGGGGTAATCTCGGGATCTACTTAAACGATTTAGAAAATTATTTTACCAATAGAAAGCCACGATCAATATCATGGCTTTATATTGGCACGAAAAGGAGGAAAATAATTTTTTAGGTGTTTTTAGTGCCAAATAAACACAATTTACTTTCATTCTTGCGGTAAACATACTAAGAATGTACACCCTAAGGGCACTAGAAGCCAACACTTATTTTTTGGAGTACTACACGTATCAGAGTATCAGATTGGAAAGTAGATTTACAGAAAGGAAAGCTATTCTCACACCCATTAAGTGCCTAAATTACTATGATTTTCTCAAAAACAACTTAAACAGTGTCCTTGAAAAACCCATAACAATCCTCCCTAAAAAGCCTTAAAATTACTCCACTGTATTTCCGAAAAAGCCTCAAGGCCAATCATTTCACGCTTGCGAAACCACTGATGGGGCTAACAGCTATACTATACATTCTTATAAATATAGATGGCGCCACTCCGTTCATTGGTACATATATATGGAGCCATTTCGAAGGAAATTGATTGAGATGGATCAATCAGGAGAAATCTTTCCCCTTTTCTTCCTCAATTCCGTTGTTTCGCGTATTTGTTTCGGCATTCATCCTTCTTGCGTTGTCAGAAACGATGGGAACCTCTTTTCTTATTGACAGCTGTCGGATAGAAGGAATGTTGTCTATGGCGTTTGTTTGTTTGGAGCGAAATACTTTTGTGCGTGAGTGTTTTTTTTTTTAGAAAAAGAAGATTGAATTTTGCGGTAGACAGTATTGAATGCTACATTGTTATTAACAGAGCGCTACGAGTACGTAAGCATCCCTCCTACATCTTTTACAAAGATTTAGAGCTTAAAAACAAGTGGTAAAAAGGTCATCAGCCTCTCCGATTAGGACTTTCCAAAACCTATCAAAACTCATTAAAAAGTAATAAAATGTCCTCAAAACTATTTAGAAAAAGCATTAAACTCATTTGCGACTACCCTTGTTTCCCAGATGGGGATAATAAAAAAGAAGTTGAGCGATAAACTAGGATTTACGAGCCAACTATGTTTTACAAATAACTGGCTACTCTAGTCCAGTTAGGGTTGTCAATAGTGAAGATGGTGGATGGGGGCACTTCTGCTTCTTGGCGTGTCGATGGCAATCTAATCTTTGGCGCATTCGGTAGCGTCCATCAGTTCCTGTAGTGAACAAACAACAGGACACGCAGTACACGATATTAAGTGATTTAGAAAGTTTTGAATTTGAAGATAAAATAATGTTTTAGTAACTGAAAAGTTAACATGTTATTCTATCTAAATCAATGAATTTATAATTACAAAATATTTTTTTCAAAACATTAGTTAAATTGATAACCCTAATATTCTAAGATTAGAGAGCAGCGGTGGCCCAGTGGTGGCGGCCCTGACTTACGAACAGTAAGTCGTGGGTTCGAACGCAGACAGTCGCATTACTTTGTGTAATTTATTTCATCACCACTGCTCTCAAAAACGGTGAAGGAAAACATCGTGAGGCAACCGGCATGTCCTAGAACCAAAAATTTGAAGACATGTGACATCTACCAATCCGCACTGGGCCCGCGTGGTGGATTATAGCCCATACGCAAAATACGCGCTTGACGTGGAGTTGCGGACACCAGCCCGTTATACAATATACATTACAATATATTCTAAGATTATTCATAACCGTTACTTAAATTTGAGTAATTATTAACGTCTGCTAACACTTTTCGACAAATTAAATGCCTCTCAACTTAAATCAGCTTTTATAAATAAATACATAAGTCTCTAATCTGTTTTTTAATGTAAATAAAAGTAATCATAATTCTCTTGCCTTTATCTCAATTTATTTGTGGGTTTATGTGTGGTTGGTATTAATCGGATCATCTACAATCAAAATTCTAGTCACTCCATGATTAAAACAAATGAAGTACATGCCAACCCTACTACTGCTAGAGACCTAGAGAGATAGCGCGTCCGACCGGAGTCACATCCGGTAGAAGCCGCGCCATTGGAAATTAGTTAGCGCGGTGCGGTTCCGGGTTTGATGCCCCGGTTTGGTAAAACGTTTAATTATGTTGTTACTGCAGGGGATTGGAATTATGGTTAATAATGCGTTAATTATGGTTGGGTTGTTCCTAACGACGCAAAGTATTAAATATGCATGGACTGGTGATCAAGTGGTATCAAGCACGACTGCTCAGCACGAGTTCCTGATTCGAGTCCCGGGTCGGGCAAAGTGTTATTGGGTTTTTCCATTAGGCATTTCTCAGGAGCAGCCACGGAGTCTGGATTTGTGCCCGTTTGATGGTAATAGGCTCATTGTGGAGGAAATCTATACAAAGCCACGCCATGTTATTCTGGAGATGTACCTATAGCTTGATGTGTAAATGAAATAAAAAATAAACGAAAATAAGTGACAACCCTAGTAGAGAGATAGATAGCAACCGTGAGTGGAACAGATGCACTCGATGGGTGGCCGGAACAGTGGGAAATAAATTAATGCTTTCCAACTTAGTTAAGTGGTGCTACCAGCCAGTTGCAAGTAAAAGAGTTACACTAAATAGTTTATAGGCTATTTACTATGTGAACGGGGGTAGCTTGTAATTTATTTTTTCCTTTGTTTTATTGACATGACATAACTTCACTCCTGTTTTTACACATTTCGCCAGTTACGTTTAAGGGGGCAAGCCTATTGCCATCAACCGGGCACAAATCCAGACTCCGTGGATGCTTGCTACTGAGGAATTCCTAATGGTAAAACTCAATAATACTTTGCCCGACCTGGGAATCGAACCCAAGACCTCACGCTCAGCAGTCGTGCTAGCGACCACTAGACCAACAAGGCGGTCGTTTTATTGACTTATTTAAATATACTATAACTCGCTATCAGATCTACTAGGTGACATCTAAGTTAATGATTAAGTAAAAGTACACAATTGGACTTGGAAGTAGCAATCACAATAGCGCAAAACAGTTAAGGCAGTATGTAGGTATCACTTGCTGTTAGTGAAAATGGACAAGTTTAAGTCCTAGATTAACGTAAACTAATGTTGCAGAACTTGAGGATTCTTAACGAATGTTCTATGACGCAGTCACGTGAGCGAAGCTACTACAACTATTGATATAAAACTTCGTAGAAGATATTTTCAAAGTTTTCTTCTTTTTCTTTTTTTTCCGACATAAAAAAACACCAAGGAGTCTTAGTACCCATCTTTTAATAGCTGGACTAGCAAGACAACATAAACTAACCCAGATAATATACAACAATATGTGTCTTCGAACTAAAAAAGTAATAATAGAAAGAAAAATCTTTTTATCAGAAATCTCGTAGCACAGTGCTACGGCGTAGCAATATTGCTACGAGCGGTGGCACTCGTTTGTTGACAAAGCCTCGGATAAATAGAAAATTGCAGTGGAAAATATAAAGAATGGTGACAAATTCTTTTGAAAAAATGCGATGTTTCTTTAAAAGTACAAGCTTATCCACTTTATTTAATTATTATCGCTACGGCAAAAGAAAAATACTACAGCTTCGTTCACACACATTTTCCCTAATTCTTTTTTTTTATTATTTAATCACGACAATATTGAACAATCTTGTCCGGAAGTATTAAGCCAGCCATGGAGGTTTAAAATTGACAAACTTTTGCTTAATTATTTCCCTTCAAAATGTTCAATCAACTGACCGTTTCCAAGAGCCATCAGTGTCCTAATTGCTATGGAATATTGACAACCAAATATTTAATCCCGTTCAGTTTTATTGGTGAAATTTGCCTTAACTAAACTTAAAACGAATGTACAACTATTCAAATGTCCAAGTAGTAAACCTATCTGCCGGGGTTGCGGGACTGTTCGAAAGAGATACCGTGGCCCCGGAACACAAAGGGCGATGAAGGAACATGGATGGGTTTTAGTCAGTAAACTGACACTCCCTCCTGCTCCGCCCAGAGCGGAAGTTGATGATAACCAATCCGAAAAAAAAAAAAAAAGTAGTAAACCTACAATGGGTGTAAAAAGACTCTTAACGAAGCCGAAATACACTTTGTGCTCCTCGTCATTGCGATCATTATTTTGTTCTGCAACCTTCTAGTTACGGAGATATTGAGGGTCAAAGTTCCAACGTTTTGACGTATTTCACGTCCAACGTTTTTTTTTTTAAATACAAGTTTCTGATGTTATAACTTTGCTTTAAACACCTCCACGATCCCCGTACTATTCAATGCATTCATCAACACAATGTTTTGAGAGCGTCACATGAAGTCCTATCACAAAACGTGATTTTTCAAGCCCCAAAAAATGTCTTTTCCCAGCAATATTTTTTGCGTAGAGTTACTTAGTTTGATGTACAGAATTCTTAGTTGACGATTTCGTGAAGGCTCCGTTTACACCTTGTATAAATTATATACTTGCAATTGGAAACTATAAATCTTTACAACCAAAGGTGCAATGGGACTAAACAGTTTTACCATCTATGTACGACTAGAATGCATTTCTGTGTATGTACGTGAAACCACGTAAGTCTCGTACAATGTCAGTAATAAATTGTATTCCTTGCCTTTTGTCCAGTTGTAAAATTAGAAACGGGGACGTAGACGTTATGGAAGAGACGTTAACTGTGGACTGCTCGGTAATATGTTGGCCACCGCTTAATTACTCACGATTGTCAAAAAGGGAATTTTGTATCATATGGAATATGTATGTATTTTTTTCTTCACTTAAATCAATAAAGTACAGTACTATCAACCCAAGAAATTAATTAAAAGTTAAGTTACGACTGTTTCTCGCTCAAAAAAATATTGAACTTCTAAAATTTTCTACGCCAGTTTAAACGGCCGTGACTGTCGCAGCCATTCATGTAGCCTTTGTCGTCATTTCCATCTATCTAAGTTTTTACCCTTAATATAATCATTTTACTAAATGTATGTGCTTTATTCAAGCAAACATCGCAATAACAATTAAATCTTAAAATAACATCTTAGTGAAACTTTACGAAGTTTTCAAATAAAAGTGTTTCTTTGACACAACGTTTTACGTCACTACCGGCGACGATGTATTTTGAATTTGCGTATTGTAAAATAAGTGTTGTATTCGAAAGATAAACAAGTGTACCACAATGTTTACATGGCCCAATACAAGGCATTTTTTTGGAATAAAAAAAGGTTTGAATTTCTTGCACATTGGACTCATTAAAAAAGTTTTTGCTTTTACTGTGGATTATGGCCAACTTTTTGTTTCAGAGAGGAGTGCTGTGCCCCAGTACTGAATACGTTATTTTATTTTATTTTATTTATTAAGGGACAATAAACAGTTACAATATGTGTTGGAAGAGAGTAAAGATAATACAAAACATTAACAATAAAGTTATAGGCTGAATATGAATTAATAATTATTTATTTCTTACCACAATACACCGAGGGTTCCGTATAGACTTGTAGGTATTTTGTTATTAAACTAAATATTTACGGTTTTCAGTTTTGTGTGTTCCAATTTTCATGATTCTAAATCAACGGGAAGTACCCTATTGGTTTTGATTAACTTGACTGCTCCAAGGGGTAGCAGACCTGAGTATTAGAAATTAATTTCAGTATGATACCTCTACGCGTTCCTGAGACAAAAGGGTCTTGACATACAGACAAGAAAGTGATACTATACGGGTACCGTTTTTGCCGAGAGAGGTACGGAACCATACAAACTGGTTGGCTGGCCGAAATAATGACTCGGTTTTCCAGGAAACCCTCACACTAGTATATTCTCTCGAAACCACAAGCCACATCCAGAAGGTCTTCGTACGTACCAGCCGAAGTAATACGCGCTGCGGTTTTATTGACAATCACTGCGCCAATATTGGTTCCATTGGTTCCGTACGACTGTGGACTTTCCGGTGAGGCCAATAAGTCCCTAATTAAAATGTCACTAACTAAAAAAGAGGGATGGTTAGTGCACCAGCACTAAAGAATTATAGCAAGTAACAACAATGGAGACAGGAAAGAAGTAATAGAGATTTATGTTTGGTTAGAAAAAAAACAGCCACGAAGAAGACAAAAGACAAGTGACGATATGATGTTAGCCGATTTTAAAAAACTGATACCTACTAAACGGCGACGTATTGATTTATTCATCGTTTGTCCTGAAGATTTGTCCCACATTCCGAAAAATCTTAGTTCGTCCTATATCACTTTTATAGAGATATATTTTGTTAATCTGAACATTCGAACTCCACCCACTCAAACTCAAGCTGAAAGCATTTATGTCAATTTGACCATTACGGCACTTTTGAACGTCAAAAATACAAAAAAAAAAGGAAAACTACATATCTAATGTTACATTTTATATCATAATATACATTACAATGTCCAACATTGTAACATTGTAATGTATAAAGGGTGTAAAACACCTCTTAACGAAGCCGAAAGGCACGTGTTCTCCCTGTTATTGCGATAATTTTTTTGTTCTACACCACACCTGGGAACCTTCTAGTTACGGAGATAATGGGGGTCAAAGTTCCAACTTTTTGACAAGTTTTTTTTTTTATACAAGTTTTAATGTAAGAATTTCACGACCCCTGTACTATTCAATCCATCCATCAGCACAATGTTTTGAGTGCGTTAAAAACGGTCGTTTCCCGGCAATAATTTTTGCGTAAAGTTACTTAGTATGAAGGGCCTATCAGAATACCAGCGCTGTGACGTTTTTTAATGTTACACCACCATACTGAGATACCCCTATCTCAGTATGGTGGTGTAACCTTTTGGCCTCGTACAGGACTAATTTCGTTTTTTTTAATGTTTTTATTACTTTCCCAATTTTTTTATTTTTGTGTATGGTCCTGTGCGGGCTAATAAATCGTTTTTCTTTCTTTCTTTATGATGTACAGAATGCTTGGTTGACGGCTTCGTGATGAGGTTGTTTACACCCTGTATATCATTATTTGAATAATTTAACCAATTATGTATTGAATCAATTGGAAATATAAATATAAATCGCCAAACGGTTGGTCGACTCTTCACGTGACCAGAGGGCGGGCCAATTTTTTGGCCAAAGAATCAGCATTGCTATCCAACATGGCAATGCTGCCAGCCTTCTGGGCACTTTTCCTATTGACAGCGATGTGGACGAATTTTTCGACGCCCTGTAACCTTTTTTGATACTTGTAAATATTTTTATTTCTTTTATAGAGTTAGTGTGTAAATAATGTAAATATTATTAGTCTGTGTTTAATTGGAAATAACCCCCAAAAAACTTTTTGTAGAAAATATGTACATTTATCTCATTTTCACTCATCAGCAATCTGGCTAACCTTGTTGCAACCCGAGTTGCAACTACGTGAGGTCTCAATTCCGGTTGGCAGTCGGTCAATTTAATCAGCGAATGTTCTATAAGTCTACGTTTTTGGATAACAACCAGCGAGTTGAAGTTCGCTGGTTGTGGCCTTTATTTACACATGCTTTACTCAATGTTGAAGTTTGTTTTTTGAACGAAAATTGTTAAAAAAAACCCGTCGTTTTTCTTTATTACGGGTAATATGCCAAATAGGTAGAAACTGGTACTGCAATTTATTTATATCTCTCTTAAGCTCTCTTAGCTCTTTATATTTTAAACTTACATCGACATAACATCACGCTATTAATCCCCGATGTTAGGCAGAGGTGTACCTTTGCCATCAACCGGGCACAAATCCAGACTCCGTGCCTGCTACTGAGAAATTACTGATAGAAAACCCAATAACACTTTGCCCGATCCAGGAATCGAACCCAGGACCTCATGCTGAGCAGTCGCGCTTGCGAACACTAGATTAAAAAAAAAGTTTTGTCTGTAAAGTCGGTTTGCAAACGATAATTTTAACTTAAAAAAACAAAATTTCATCCTCCTTTTCACGCCCTTTTTTTTTTTTTTTTTTTTTTCGTGTGGGTAATCATCAAATGACTTGTCCCGCTCTGGGCGGAGCAGGAGGGAGTGTCAGACTTTTACTGACTAAAACCCATCCATGTTTCTTCATCGCCCTTTGTGTTCCGGGGCCACGGTATCTCTTTCGAACAGTCCCGCAACCCCGGCAGGCATCGGTCCTTGCGGACCCCTTCCTTTTTGCTGACTCTCTTTGAGGCGCGCGTGGAACACGAACGCGCCGTCGACACGGCCTGTCGTCATGAGACGGACGGACGGCGAGCTAGCCCATAGCCCACCGTCCACAGGCCCGCGCCTACGGTGGCCGGGGGCCACGTGGTGGCCCCCGACGCCCGGGGCGTCTCCCGCGGCGGCCGGGACGCTGTGAGGTTCTCTCCCTCTCATGTTCCGCCACCTCCTTCTCTAGCATTACTGCTTCGCAGAAGGAGGTGACGGCGTCCCATTCCGTCTCGCTCCGGAGCATGGCTTGCACCAGGGCCGGACGCGAGAGGTCGCCGCCGCCAATCGCCGCTTCGAGCACACCTCCAGCGTGTGCTCCACCGTGTCCTCCGGTCGATCCTCGCAGTGGAAACACCCGGGCGTTTCCTCCCGCCCGATTCGGTGCAGGAACCTCCCGAAAACACCGTATCCGGTGAGGACCTGCGTCAGGCGGAAGGTGAGGACGCCGTGGCGTCTCTCCAGCCACTCCTCAAAGAGGGGACTTATCGCCACTATCGTGGCGTGCCCTGCACGGGGTTGCGACAGTCGCTTTCTCCATGTCGCCATGAGATCCCGCCGGAAGTCTGTCCGCTGAGCGACAATTTGTCGCGGCAGCGGAGTTTCCCCCCGGCGAAGCGCCTCCGCGCGCCATTAATGCAGGCGCGCGAGGGCTATCGCCTCCAGATCCCATGGCGGCAATCTGGCAAGGAGGCACGCCGCCTCGCGGGCGATCGTGTGGTACCCACGGGCCAGCCTTACGGCTACCACCTTTTGGGGCGCGTTCAGGTAGTGGGCTGCACGCAGCCTCAAGGAACGCGCCCACACCGGGGCCCCGTAAAGGGCCATGGACCGCACTCCTTTTCACCCCCTTAAGGATTGAAATTCTAACAAATAAATACATAATAAATTTTATGAGTTTTACTTTGAAAATTAAGGGTTTGCCATACACAACATCATCCCCTTTTTTAACTCTTTGAGGTGGAATTATTAAAAACGCTGAGACACGTTTAAATTAATTTTCAATCGTCAGCCTAAACACAAAATGATCCTAACTTTAAAACTGATGGACTTTCATACAAACTTTCATCTAATATTTAACTCCCTTAGGGGGTTGAATTTCATTTTTTTTTCATTAATCTTTGTCTACATTATAAAGGAAACCACTGTGCAAAATTTCAGTTTTCTAGGTCCAAGGGTTTGGGCTGGGCGTTGATCGACTGGCGCACGGAACGGTGTGACACTTTTTCGTGTGTGCAGCCGGTGTTCATCGGATATATAAGACGTTATAACGTCAAAAACCATGCAATGTAAGTTAAACTAAAGCCTTTGACTCCACGCAAAAATGATTAACCCAAGCATCTACTAACATATGTACTCATACAACATACATACTCTCAAAAGTCTAAATACGAACGCGGGCAACAAATTCAGACTCGTTTAAACTCCGTAATTTTGCTCTCGACCCTGTTTCAGTAGAAACTGGTCCGGCTGTATGTACCGTACGAACCTAGGGCTAGTATGAACGCGCACAGTAAAGGCTCAGTCAAAGCAATACAGACAGATTGCGGACTAGCCGCGCGCAACACCGGACTTTGACAGATAGTTAAAAGAAAGAAAGGAAAAGTATTTTCTTATTAGACTCGGACATGACAAAAAAAAAATGAAATAAAAAGAAAACAACAAAAAAACTTATTTTAACATACTTGAACGAACTAAATTACTTCAGACAAAATCCGGTGTCCGGAGTTCGGATCGCAATCTACTCGCATGTGATCGCAACTTTAACGTGACGTAAATACGTCCGATTTTAAAATTGCAAATACTGCGGAGGAATGAGTGAAATGTCGTGAGAAAAGTTCTGAACATGAATGTGGATGGGTATATGAGTAGAGGAAGACCAAAGATACGATGTATGGACTGTGTGAAAGATGATATGGTTAGAAAGGAGGTGTCTGCTGAGATGACGAGTAATAGAGAATGAAGAAGTATGGGAGAAGAAGACATGCTGCGCCGACCACAAACAAATTGAGATAAGGGTAGGAGAATGGTGATTTAAAATTGAAAATAGAGGGTAGAACGGCCATTGGACCAACGGATAGAAAACCACGTGTTCAGTACATCATACCGAACCCACCACATATTCACACCAAAATATTCATAATGATTGAGCGGGTTCGGTCGGTACTAACTGGGTTGTGGAGGTCAGATAGGCAGCCGCTCCATGTAAAATACTGGTATTCAGCTGCATCCGGTAAAACTGGCAGCCAACCCCAACATAGTTGGGAAAAGACTAACCAGATGATGATGAGCGGGTTCGGTCGGTCGGCATCCTTGCTCCTTGTAATTTATTTTAATAAACTTACTCCATCACCAAGTAAATCAAGTACTTATTTTGCGATTCCCATAACGCCGACACTAGTTAACCGACCTATGTGCGCGAAAGTGGGTGTTCAGTACATCATACCGAAACCCCCACATAGAAAAAATATTCATCAAAAAAAAAAAACAGCTGGTCCATACATTTTGATCGTGCACTTTGCACTTTGGCCAGCAGTTTAAAAAAATACCGATGAAAAAATTCTATCTGGGGGGGGTTCGGTTCGGTATGGCTGATATTAATCGTGATTGCCGCAATTCAATCAAAAAAATGCTAAAGGATAGTTGTATTTCATGATCATCAGCCTACAGTAGTGCACTACCGAAAAAAGGGCTCTCAAGCCCTCTCGACCTTACGCTTGCTGATTCGTGGTCTCCACTTATGAACACGTCTACCTCAACGGTCATCGGTTCTACGGATAAGTTTTATCTTCAATTCTATAATCGCTCGACTTTACATTACGTTGACGTCGCGTATTCGTGCTGGGACCTCCGTATACGGCCGCACAAAAGAGGAACTTAATGTTAAGTGTTGCGGATTATATGCATGAGTGAACGTATGCGGTGCTTGTCAAAAGAATTTTAAGTGAAGCGGAATATGCGGCGGTTATGATAGCGTTTGAATTTTGGGTGGGATTTAAAATTAAACCGGGTTTTTTGAATTGTAAGTTCTGGTTGAGAGTTGTTGAGGAACCGTGTGAGTTTAGAATTTCAAATCGAATAGAAATTATCACAAGTAACTCACTGCACGTCCTGTTTCTACGACTCTTTTGCTAACTAATAAGTACTAGTAAGTAATAAATAAATAAATAAATAAATAAACATAGAGGTTTGTGTATTGATTATTACATTGTTTGCCATAGCTAAGAATTACTTTGGTATCTATAGTCAAGTAAAAGTAATTATATGAGGCTAAGTAATAACTTATGCAACCACTTTTATGCAATAGACAAGAATTTGAACGAAGTGAGATCCGTTAAAGAAAGATTGAAGTACTAAGAATTCTAGCTTTTAACGTAGTAAACAAGTCGAAGTGATACTTCGACTTGTTTACGACGGATGTTAGACTTCTAGTCTTTATCTAATCTACATAAATTGGCAGCATGTTTGATTTGAAACAAGTAAATTTTTTTTTTTTTTTTTTTATATTTGTAAAATATTTTTATTTCTTTTTATAGAGTTAGTGTGTAAATAATGTAAATATTATTAGTCTGTGTTTAGTAAACTTAAACCTATTTAAAGTCAAATTTAACAAATAGAAAAAAAAAACATTTTTTTACTGTAGCTTTCATCTATTTGAAATCACAAGAAAGTATTCAAACAGTTTTTAGAGCTTTTAAAAAACTATTTAAAAATGTATTTTTAATGTTTGTGTAGACGTCTATTATTAATAGAGGGTAGTTTAAAAAATATCTCAAACTTTGAAACGAGAGGTTTTATTCTGAAAACTGACAATCTTCGGTTAACTTGTTCAGTTTTAAGGACTGTGTTTTAAACAATTATAAAATTTAATAATAGCTTTATTACTATAAAAGCTTCTATTAAATTACACCCTTTAAAACTTTTTTAATATTATTAAAAACTTTTTTAATATTATTAAAAAACTTTTTTAATATTATTAAAAAACTTTTTTAATATTATTAAAAAACTTTTTTAATATTATTAAAAAAGTACAAAGGGTGTTTAGGCAGTTTTATTTTAGTTTCCATGTTGTGTAGCCCATCATGTATGCGGAGATTTTCTAGGTAACATAACATAACATCACGCCTGTAATCCCCGAAAGGTTTGACAGAGCTGTACCTAATACCACACCCACATTTCGCCAGTTAGGCTTCAGTCCCATGTAACAGGGGCCGAGCCTACTGCCATCAATCGGGCACAAATCCAGACTCCGTGGCGGCTACTGAGTAATTCCTGATGGAAATCATCATTCATAACACTTTGGCCAACCATGCTCAGCAGCCACGTTTGACCACTAGACCAACGAGGCAGTTCGCCAGTTTCGCAACGTAATTTATTTTAATTTGACTCTCTAACGCTGTATAAACCAAGGTTTAAATACTAAATTAAATAGGTTTACTTGACATTCTTTACTACTTAAAAACAATAAAGACGAAATATAAAATTAAGTTTATTTAACGTTCGGCCATTACCAAACGTTTACAACCCCTGGTCACGGATATCCTCAAACGTAAATGTCTAATAAATAAACATTTAATTTCTTCGTTTATATTTTCATTACATGGTAGGGTAATTTTATCGACGTTTTAAAGAAAATTACTTATAAAATTGAATATAGGTAGAGGAAATTATACGGTAAATGCTAAAATTGCCGTTTCTTTTGATGTCTCGAAATCATTTCTTAATGAGATATTACCTTAAAGTTCTAGAAGGGACTATCTGTGTGAACGATAATAATGTTTGATATCAGGTGGCTCAGTTTTTCCGGCATGCTGCAGACATGTCCTGGGGGTGACTATGACGTACTTTAGCAGTATTGTTTTAATGTCACTCCAGTGTGACAAAGAGACGGCGCTATAGAGGGCGTCTAGCGCCGTCTCACTCTGGAATAAGATTACAACAATACTGCTAGAAGACGTTATGGTCACCCTCGAGGACAAGTCTGCCGCATGGCCGGACAATGGCTTGACACAATCATTAATTAATTTAATATCAACGCGTAGCATTCACACAAAAGACATATCCATTTTCTAAAGCATCGAAGACGTAGGAAACTAAAGGTAACACGAATTTCAAGATACTTGATCGCCTGTCAACTCCCAGGTTCCCTTTGTGACTTCCAAATACCAATTTAGAAGCTGACACATACACACTACAGAAATGACATGTCCCAGGAAATACCTGTCACAACCTATCCACGTTACGATACACGTGTGTCGTAATTATTTTTACAGCCTTATTTTTTACCTTTTTTTAATGCGGTTTATTGGTTGTGATATAAAACTGTTGGGTTTATTGGGTTAGGTAAAAAGTAGTTTTTTATTTTACTATTTTGATCTAGTTATGTAGGTACTTGAGAAGTATTGCCTCCATATTTCTGTCACCATGTTGTAAAATGTTGACTTCATTTATTCATGTGGTCGTAAATGACTCTAACCGAAGCCCTAGCATGAACGCGCGGTGTATAAGTAACGTAAATACGTCGATTTTTTTATTATAAATACCCGTCTGAGATTTTTGCAACAAGTACAGTCAGTCACCCAGACAATACATTTTTAAAATTATAAATATTTGTATTATTATGTAACTAACTACCCGACCCGACAACCCTAGACAGAACGTCATAGCGCAGCAAAATTAGGAGACCCGACCCCACTTAATGTGGAATGGACCAAAGAAGAAGAAGATGTATGACCTATGTGAAACGGATATTTTGAATTTTAAAACCGAAGTATTTACGTTACTTTTACAACACGCTTTCGTGCTAGGGCCTAATAAAAACGCCACATCCCACCGCCTTTGTTCTTCCTGGAACAAACACCTGAAAATATATACCTGCTTGCGTTCTTTTCCTACACAATACCATCGTAATAAAAGATAACAAAACAACTCGTATACAAAGAATTTAATAATAACAAATAAATAACGGTCCCATCTGTCAGCAAAACCGCTAATTTCACCGTCACTTTTCAACATTAATTTGGACGTCAGTTTTGAACATTAATTTTATTTTGGGGTACGTTACGACAGCTTTTCAAGACAGTACGTTTATTAGCTTTCTTATTACAATTCTTTTTTGTTGGTTGTAAATGGATAATTTGGGAAAAGAAAATTAAATAGATTAAATCTCCATTGGTATGAGAAAAATAATCATATTTTTAGAGTATAAGAGTAGAGGAAGACCAAAGCAACGATGGTTGGACTGTGTGACGGATGATATGGCTAGAAAGGAGGTGTCTGCTGAGATGACGAGTAATAGAGAAGTATGGAAGAAGAAGACATGCTGCGCCGACCACAAATGAATTGGGATAAGAGCAAGATAATGAGGATGATAAACAATGAGCATCACCTCTCTTAACCGTCTGTCTCGTTGGGACAGAGAATCACCATGCTACAAATTTTGTTAATTAAAGTATTTTTTTTAAATTAAGAATTGGCAACACGCAAGACCTCATCCTATTTCTGAAACAAAAATTATCAACACGTCAAAATTAAACATAAATCAAGAGATATGGTTGGCTGTCGGTAATCCAGTAAATCAATTTCAGGAGGTTATGCAATTGTTAGCCATGTTTTGTGTCGCTAATCGTTCGAGAAACTGGACCGGTAATTTAACAGTACCATTTCAACTTTTCAACCATCATGACCTAGTGGGAACAGCTAAACATGACGTTCGTCTAACGATAGCAAAATATACACGTTACTTTATTGGATCTAGAGAACGGAACGGTGATTTAGGAGTTCAGAGTTGCATTGTTTTTCACTCATGCTTTTTCCTATGGGGCTGGGCATCATTTACCCTTTCTTTCATATCGTTCCTCACACAATCCATCCATCGTTTGCGACAATCCTTACATACCCATTTATCCTTGCCCACGTTCATACATTTGGTCATACAAGCACGCCTTTTGAAATAAAATAAAACGTCTTTCTGTTACCAGCCAAAGTTGAGTCTTTCGAAAAGCGATGCCGACATTGTCTGATCGATAAAAACTACATTTGTCAAAATCAGTCCAGTAGATTAGACAGACACATTGAGAGCCATACATAGTTAACATGCCAGACGTTTACAATGGCGCGGTCAATTGCCTCCACATGTACGATCATACCATTAATCATATTCTAGTCTTTCTGGACTCCTAGTAGCGGAATTATAATGTTTTCAGTATACATCTACTGGCATCCAAAGGTTGTATGTCTGTCTAGTGAACAATACAATAATAAAAACAAGCTTTCATTAAACTTAGTCCTAATTTATTCGGTAAACAATTTTATTGAAATAGGTCCTAAATCCTGGAAGACGGACAGCGCCGCCACCGCCGAGGCCGGCCCAGAAAGAGGTGGCGAGACCGTTTAGGTGCAAAATGTCTAATTTGCAAAATGAACATGAACATAACAATGATCGCATGCCAGCCTGGTACTTTTTGGGGAATATATGTGTCATATGCCTCACACGGGGGGAACAACGTTATGATAAAAATTGAACATTTTGCGAATAGGAAATTTTTCGACCGCTGGACATTTTGCGATTTGGACATTCTGCGCCTAAACAGGCGAGACGATCTAGACCCGTACCGCGAGGGCTGGTTCAAGGAGGCACAGGATAAGAGCACATGAAAGGAATTGCGAGAGGCCTTTGCCCAGCAGTGGGACAGGACATTAAAAACAAGGTCTTGAATTGCCTTTTACATTAGATATGAATGAATTGCTGAAAGAGTGACCTCATAGCTGCACATAAGACGACTTATCATTTACCAGGCCGCACATCTATGGTAACTCTTTGACTATAGTGAGCTGGCTCCCCGACTAGTGTTTTACGTACTTTAAATTGAATAGGATGCTAACTTATACTGAATTTCTTACCACTAACGTGCATAACGTACCGTAAGTTAACAAGACCAGCATGCCTGAGAGATATTTCCAAGCCAAGTCAGAGGTCCATGGGCGTCATAAAAATTCTAACACCATGTTAGGCACTAACTATACGAAAAAGAAAGAACTAAAAAAAAACAGCAAACATTATTTTGGTTCTCTACCTATACAAAATGTGTAGGTTGTAAAGCACTCTTCATAATAATGTAGTCAGTTTCTCTAAAATAACAAATAAAAAATACTGTTCACTCACTTAATATAATATTATAACCACACTCACACGCGACCCAATTCGTACGAGCAACGTAAACAGTCTCTTATTAACATAATCCATAAAGTCGGAGTTGAGGAAAAACAGCAACTTCTTAACTTATTCCTTTGTGAAAGGATTTATTTGTTAAACCTGTGTAATTGTAATTTATTTTGTTCGCTTTGAGGTTATTTGATGAGAGGGAATTTTAAGAGTTTGTTGGTTAGCGGCTAAATACCTGAGGCCTTCCGCAAATCGAAAAGTTAAACTGAACAAGCTTTTATACTTTTGTTTGGCCTGACCAAACAAACTGACTCTATGATTTACTTCAAGCATTGATAGCATAATGGACCGTCGGACTACCAAGTCATAGGTCTCGAGTTCAAACCCAAGATACGCACCTCTAATTTTTCGGATTCACGTGCTTATAAAACTGTCCAGTTGGAACTGTTGACAGAATTGAACTGAACTGACAGAGTGAAACTGTCCAGTCCGTGCAAACATTTGTCAGTTATCGTGTAGCTCTATATAGCTAGCAATATGAAGCCAACCAAAGAGGAGCTCGTGGTTACATAATAAAACCCGTTCGGGGCGATCTACCGGTAAAGCCGCGCTTGCCTAGGTTGGTCATTACATCATTCGTCATCATTACATGCTGAGTTTCCTCCGTGTCTCGCAATCTAGGCTAAGCCGTTGGTCCCGGAGTGGCCCGAAACTCTGACAACCAGTTTTACCAAGGGGTATCTTATTACCCAGTACTAACTGGGTTGTGGAGATCACATAGGCAGTCGCTCCATGTAAAAAATTCAGCTGCATCCGGTTAGACTGGGAGCCGACCCCAACATAGTTGGGAAAAGGCTAGGCAGATGATGATTGGTACTGATTAGTCTCAGGAACGAAATATATATGTTTCAGAAAATTGAGTTGTAGTCTGTACGATGCTTTAGTTCGCTTGCCTCGTTCATAGAGTAGTTCATATAAATCCTTGGTTCGACTGCATTTTTATAAGCTTTTATTGAGTTAAGCTTGTTATGAGCACTCCAGTTTTATTAGTGAGATAAATCTACCTGCTTTGAAGTCATGTGCTAGTTACATTTTTTAATACACTTATTGAATTACATATATAAGAAATGTGCATGTTGTTATATACGAAAAGAGAAATATAGAAAATAACATCACGCCTATAATCTTCGAAGAGTTAGGTAGAGGTTTATCATAAAGTATACCCACATTTTCCCAGCCTTGTTTCTAATAGGGGGGAGCCTATTGCCATCAACCGGGCACAAGTAAAGACTCCGTGGCTGCTACTGAGAAATTCTTTATGGAAAAACCTAAAAGCACTATTCCCGACCCGGGCAACGAACCCAGTACCTCAACCGCAGCCGCGTATTTGGAATCTATACCTTCACACAACGCTCATGACGTCAGAGACCGTGTTGACGTCGGGTATGTAGTAAAGTAAAAACTCCGAGGCTGCTACTGGGAAATTCCTGCTGGAAAAATCCAATAACACTGCCCGACCTGGGAATCAAACCCAGGACCTCATACTTAGCAGTTGCACACACCACGAAACTAATGAAATTGTTATCTTTTCACATTCCTAGTTCAAACAAAGCACAGCGCTAAATTAACAAAACAATATGAATTTCATTCTTGCACCTCCATAACTAAGTCCACTAAAATAATTTACATTGTCCAGTTTGCTAGTTAATATGTGGCCGACACCGCCTTTGTACGGCTTTCAATTTGAAGCCAGCATGGAAGTCGGGTTTCGAAAATAAAGTTGCAGTTTCATTGTTTCCCTGCGGTGTGCGGTATGAATGCATTCAGTTGAATGAATAGGAGTGAACGAATGAACGTATGAATGTAATTGTTTTACAAGTCTTTGTGCACTCGGAATATTATATTGTTCAATGTTCATGTTGCTTTGAAATGGGTGATATTTGCTAAAATTCTACCGCAGTTAAGAGTAGCCGTGTTGTTTGGACAGTCATTTAAATAAAGACTGGCTATCATGTACCTACTTGCATGGATTTTAACCTACAACAAGTACACACATCAAAAAAAGTTTGCGATTACTGAAAAAATCGAAATCTTTTTTGTTACGGTAGATTCTATTATGATTTCTTCATATTTTTAGATTATTTATTTAACATCTTAACAGTTCAATTGTTTTTAAAGAAAAAACCCAAAACAATATTTTTTCTTGATAAAGTTCAATAAAAAAATTATATCAGCTTAAGCTAGTGATCACAAACTATTTTTGATGTGTGTACTTGTTGTAGGTTAAAATTCGGGCAAGTAGGTACCAATGTTCGTTTTTTTACCCGACTACGGCGAAGCCAAAAGAAAGGGTTATGATTTTAGCTGTCTATGTATGTATGTTTGTATTTAAGTATGTTCCTCTGTAGCGCCTAAACTATTCATCCGATTTCAATGAATAAAGTGTCAATCAATTCGTTATGGCCTTATAATTGCTTAGCTGTTGCCAGCGACCTTCGTTCGCGTGAAATAATTATAAAAAAGCGGTCGGTCCAGCAGTTTCGAAGATAAGCCGGATCAAACAGACAGACAGACCAAACTTTCATATGAAATTAGTAAAAAGCTGTTATTTTAGAATTACAAACAGACAATTAAGTTTTATTTATTTGTATAAAATAGATAGATACGGATAGTATAGCTATTCATGCCTACGGCAATACTCTTCTACTTTGTAAGGAAAACAGATGCAAAGTTAAGCAAACTAGAATAAATCAGTCTCCCGTCATTCCCTCTATGAATAGCAATACTGAAAGTGTACGCCTTTCTCGTAAATTGCTAAGGCGAGTGATTGCACACTACTTGCATCCTAGTTTCCTGGTATTCTCAACAGGTTTTCTAGAAAATATAGTTGGGAGAAAAGTGTTTATTCTTAGGGTTCCGTAGTCAAACATGACAATATTATAATTTTGTCATCCGTATATATCCCGATCTGTCACTTGTTACAGCGTTATTATATTGTCTTCATAAGGTTTAACTGGTTAAGTGAAACTAGGCTGAACTAAAATAAATAATTAACATAATCATCAATACAACCCTCCAAGTTCATAAACGGAAAAATTACTTTTTCAAGGTCAAAGATATTCCTGCACCTTTATGATCTTAGAGGGTTGTATTGATTATTTTGATGATTATAATTCCGTAACTACATACGTCTTACAGCCGCGAGTAATATTCTAATCAACATACAACCTAGCACAGGCCTTGCAAATTGCAAAAAACGTAAGAAAATTTTAATTTCGCGGGCTGGTTGGCGTATAAAGAACTTCGAGTATATTTCTACACGTTAATGAATGCCCAAAGCCTTGGCCAGCAGTCAGTCTCGTTTCACGTGAATAGGCCGAAAAGCTACGAGACCTTGGCCCCGCAGACAAAAGAGAGCTATTTCAGGTTCAGACACAGAATTGTCACTCGTTTGAAGTCAAGGTTGCTTCAGTTGAAATGGACTTCGTGTGTGTTTTATTGTTTTACTAAAAACTACGATTACGTATATTTATGCTTATTCTAATATTTTGTGCCGCGAAACCATCCACACTCGCGGTTCGCGGCCTTCGCGGCCTTTCGCGGCGCAAGTGTAGAGCGGGCTCGAGTGTTTCGCTGTTAATTTCACGCCACCCATTTTCTAACAAAAAAAAAGTAGCAGTGTGTTATTAATCTACCTACACGTGCGAAACATATAAGGCTAGATATACACAGTAGGTACATTATACGAGTGTTTGTCATATATTGTCGCTGTGTAAACAAAGCTTAAGAGCTTAATCATGTTGTCGACCCATAGCCTGGTGACGTGTCACAAAAAGCAATTTATCATTTTCATTAAAAGTGAATTTCAATATTTGCCGCTTCGTTATTTCTCATAGCGTCACGCCGTTACATTAAAGGCTTTTGAAAAAAATTTTTTGCCCGTGTTTGTATTTATTGTGGGATTTTGTGGAAATAAATTATAAAATGGAAAGTAATTAATTTAATTTCAAAAAAATGGATAACATGACATCACGCCTGAAATCCCCATAGGGTTAGGCAGAGGTGTACTTAATAGTAACAGTACATCCACATTTTGCCATTTATGTTTAAGTCCCATGTAATAAAGGGCGAGCCTATTACCATCAACCGCGCTCAAATCCGGACTACGTGGCTGCTACTAAGAAATTCCTGATGGAAAAACCCAATAACACTTTGCCCGACCTGGGAATCAAACCCAGGACCTCATGTAAAATATTTAAAACGTAAGCAAAGCTCACTGAGCCGATTTTAAGTGCGACTTTTAGCAATGACACTAAACGTGATCAGCAATCTAAACCACGTTCAGTAGCTATCAATGTCAGTAGTCAACAACAGTGATGACGCTGATTACTATTGAACCAGTTCAGATTACCATGTGCTGAACGCTGATTCCATTCAGTTTCTTTGGCCTTAAGTGTTTCTAAAGAATGATGTTACACTAGATGTTGCCTTCGACCTTCAAAAGATATTACTTCCCTTTTTGAATTGGATTTTGCTTTCAATTTCAAGGGTTTTCATTTTTTTGCACGGACCCCTAATTCTTATTCTAAAATAAAAGTAGCCTTAGTTACTCAATACAATATCAGCTATCTGCCAGTAAAAGTCCTGTCAAAATCGGTTCAGCTTTTTCGGAGATTAGCCGGAACAAACAAACAAGCAGACAGACAGACAAACATTGAAAAATAATGTATTTTTGTTATAAGTGCAAGGGTACATAATTTCATTTGCATTTAGTAAAAAGCGCTGCATTTAGTAAAGACACTTCAATTTTATTTTTATTGTCTAATGTAGCAAAATTCAATCAGTTTACTTTGAAACGATTTTCGACTCATTTTTGTTATTTATTACTTTATTTTCATCGTCTTACATTTTAATACAACCAGGGTACCAGAGCGTACCCAAACGTACTTTATACCAGTGTAAAATATAAAATTCAATAGAAAGCAACAGTTTCTGCAATGAAATTCCAAGTTGGTAGTAATCGACTCTGAAATCTCTCCGGAGCGACGTTCCCGCATCGCTAGTGCTCCTATAAATAATGTACTGCAGTCTTATGAGATCCTGGTACTGGCGGCGTGTGATTAAATGTTTGCTGGCATTTATGTACAGTAGTACAATATTATTATCACTTATTTACTGAAGAGCAAAGGTAGTTCTAGGAAAAAGCATTGAGCCATATCTTGCTCATTTAACAACAATTTGTTATCAGTAGCGGGCCATTTGAAGGCCACTTCATTATATAAATCGATATACATTGTTTACATTATTAATTAAAAACTATCGTATGAACTAAAATAAATAAACTAACAACAAACTATAAAAGGACATCAAACATTTCCTTGAACAGGCTATGAGTACTCGAACTCGATATTCTATTTCAATATCCTACCATAAATTGGTCAAGGTTTCTTTACACATGTGTATTTTTAATGTAGTATGATATATTTTGCCACTGGACAAGGCTCAAAAAATGTACAACGACCATCCCTGCTCTTGTATTGTTCAAGGATTTCTTTGTTTAACACAGAAGGTGCCACACAGTCTTTTTAACTAACTAAATAAGTAACTACTTTGTAAAATACAGTGTAATATCATCGAAGTAACGTTCTTAAAAATAAATACACATCATAAAAGAATAATTCATGCCACCAGTTTTTCCCGCACCGCTAGTAGTGTTGCTATAAATTAAGTACAGCGTCATTATGAGCTCCTGGTACCAGCGGGGCATGATTAAAGGTTTCATTTTCATACAACAACAAAATTAAAGGGGAAAAACTTTATTAAAAGGTAGAAAGAAAAACTATTTTCTTTATTCTTGCACTAAACTAATTTTACTGTGTTTTCATTTTTGAACGAATACTTAATAATATTCATAATTAATACTTTAGGACAAATTTATTTGTTTGACAAAATTCAATTATTCATTACAAGAATTGACAAGAACTAATTAGAGTAAGATTTTTACAAAACCTCTTTCATGAAATGAACAGGAAAGCTTATTTTCTGTAATGAATTTTGTTACTGACGACTGCCTCATTGGTCTAGTAGTCGCAAACGCGACTGCTGAGCATGAGGCCCTAGGTTCGATTCCCAGGTCGGGCAAAGTGCTATTGGGTTTTTCACATCAGGAATTATTAGTAGCAGCCATGAAGTCTGGATTTGCGCCCGGTTGATGGCAATAGGGTCGCCCCTATTAAATGGGACTTAAACATAACTGGCGAAATGTAGGTGTACTATTAGGTACACCTCTGCCCAACCCTTCGGGGACTACAGGCGTGATGTTATTATGTAATTTTCTTTATAGTTTTTGTAATAGTAGGTATAAGTACTTATCTAACCTAAATAGTAAATCACAGCTTTCATTACGAAGGTCCTGTCCAAATGAGAGCACTGTATACTTAATTATTTAATTAATGGACGTAACAGGAATATTAATTCATTCAATTAATCCAATTTGGATGCATGAGAGGACACAGTGTGTCCCACAAATCACAATTTCGTAGAAATAAATCATAATAAGCAATTTCGGTTCATTGTATTGAATGTTTTTACAAAGATTTTTGTTAAAATAAAGTGGGTATTCATACTTTTTTGTTTTAATGGCAATTCAATCAAGACTAAACTACTCGTTAGGTACCACTTAGGCTTGAAAAGGTGTTATACTCAACACAAAGTATATTTACATAATTCTTTTATTTCAATTACCTAACACTTTCTAAAAAACCAGGCGCCGCGCGTTTATTTAGAGGTTTCTTGTAAGAGGTTCCTTTTTTTTTACTTAATTTTTAAATACCGTAGTAAAGGACATGCAACATATATTTTGTGTTTATCTACAACCATAGCATAACATCACGCTTGCAAAACCCCCGAGAGATTTATAGTACGACCACATTTCGCCAGTTATGTTTAAATTCAAAGTAAAAGAGGGCCTGTTGCCAGATTCTGGACTGGTGCTGAGAAAGGGCTTAGAAGATTTTTGTATGAAGCCACAAAATGGCGGAAGTTAAATCGGCCAAAAAATTCAATCCCCTTTTAATGAATAAATCCGAAAGCAACTCAGGCACTTTTGAATTTCCATAAAAACAAAAAATAGTGAAGCTACAGTCCCACTCACAAGGCATTTAACTTGTAAAGTACTGCAGTTGCCCTTCCAAAGCGTAGATCTCTATGAAGAAGAATGAGCAAGCAACAGATACTCTTTTAAATCAAAATCATAGTTAGTTACACCATTAATGTTTACATTACATAATTATGTCTGAAATCGCCAACCCGTCTTGAGCAAGCGTGGTGATCAATACTCGTGGCTTCTCTATATGAGAAGAGGCCTTTGCCCAGCAGTGGGACAGTAATAGGCTGGTATTATTATTATTATGTAAGTATAGAACGATGTAGAAAGACGTGCAAGTTAAGAGCGTCCAGAGAAACTCGGATAGATGGAAGGACGAGGCTAAGTCATAGGTTCCCGTCTTGTTGGCACCTTTTTGGAGTGGAACTCTAAAATAAATCGCTGAATAATTCCAACGTACCAAACTTCGTGAAACCATTAGTGTTAGAAAACAAAAAAAGTCGAAAAGCTTTTAAAAAAAGAACAGAACTTTGTACCGATCAACGGTTCCTATGAATAAATATTGTGTTTCGGAATTTGAATTCGCAGGGAATAAGTGGATGACGATCGAAAGATCGCGCTATGCTTTTGTTTCACTATTTGTTTGGTAATATTATGGGTTATTTATTTATTGAGAGTAGGAGTTGGTGGCAATAAGAGTCGATCTTAAATTTTAAGAAATCTTCTTCTTCGACGTGTCGATTATTCCTGTGATGTTAAATGAGCTTGGACTAGATCTCTGCCACCTGGATAGCATTAGTGGTGGCTTCGGACAGGTGCAGCTGGAGTTGCACGTGGAGTAGAAAAGCCCGCGTAGCATGACCACGTAGAAACGGGTTTCTTCGAAGAAAAAGATTCGAAAATTTTTTTGTTCATCTGTCATCGACAAAATGACAGATCAACAAAAGATTTTTTGATTCTTTCTACTGCTACGCGGGCAGGAGGTCCGGGCCATTGTCTGCGATGTGTCTCCGCAGTCACATTATATTTCATCGAAGTGTGCCCGGACTAAGAGAGAAATAAACGTAAGACGAGTCTCATCGAATCTTAATTTCTTTCTCGCTTAATTGGGACTCAACTGAAGTAAGGTAGTTACTGTAGTCACCTGGCGAGTTATGAATCCAGAACACAATTATTATTCTCTTTTCCCGTAGCATACCTCACCAGTAAAAATAACCTGCTGAACACATTGAGCTATGACTACTACGTATAGAGAAGACAGCGCGCGTTTTTTTCAAAATTAAGATTAAGCGATGTGTATTTAACCAAAATAATGTAATGTTTTTGAAATAAAAAGCTTTTTTTTTTTACAAAATCTGTGCTCCGTTCAACTGCGGTCGGCCGGCCGCAGTTCACTCAGTCGCTTGCTCGCCACAGCATCTATATATACGAGGGTAGCCACCCCCGCGCGCCCCGCACTGTCGAGCTTGTTGCACAGATTTTGTTCGCGCTGTCTTCTCTAAACGTAATTAATAGCTCAATGGCTGAACACCCCAGTACCACCAAGAACACACACAGAGCCATTCATCATCTGCCCAGCCTTTTCCTAACTATGTTGGGGTCGGCTTCCAGTCTAACCGGATGCAGCTGAAATACCAGTATTTTACATGGAGCGACTGCCTATCTGACCTCCACAACCCAGTTAGTACTGGGTCATACGATATCCCTTGGTAAGACTGGTTGACAGACTTTTTGGGCCACTGACTACCTGTAACGACTATCAAAGATCTACAAATGACAGCCGGGACCAACAGCTTAACGTGCTTTCCGAGGCACGGTGGCACCATCCACATACCAACCTAGGCCACAGCTTAACCAAAAGATCGACCCGAGCGGCTGTTATTATTTAGCCACGACCTCCTCAGAGCCATTAATAAAATAAATTAAAACATAATACTCAAGTTTCAAACTGAGACCAAAGAAACAACACAAGACTCGACACTCCTTTGTACTTAAACTTAGCTGGTATTGTACCTATTACAAACTTTTTGCAATTACATTAGCATGAATAAGCAAGGTAATTACTAAGTTTACCTTGGTGGCGGTACGTGCAGGTGAAATTGTAACACTGGATGTAATTGTACTAGTGTAGGGTGCCTTGCTGTACCTAAAATAAATTCATTTAAAACTTAATATACAGAACGTTTAAAATTCGAAAGCAAACTCATTTGTTTTTGAAGAAATGTCATGGCGGATTTTCATGTCGACACTATTTGAATTTGGAAGTGGCGTTTCAAAAATAACAACCAGTGTCTGATTTGATATTTGAAAAGAGAACTATGTAGTTAAACTTTTTTAAGGTAATTTCTTTAATGTGATGTACCGATGTACCACTCGAAATTAAAAATTTTAATCTCAAGTTAAAGTCAACTTAAATGTGGAAGCGTCAGTTTTTTGCAATTTCCAGGTCAGTTTCAGGCAAGTGAGTTGAACAAAATATGATTCGCGACCGTAACACGTATTTGAAGAATTATTTCTCTTTATGATAATTTAAACCCATTGAATGAATATTTCATGAAAAATTCTTTCAATGGGTTTAAATGAACATTCGCTGCTGTCTTAACATTTTCTAGAAACATTAATCCCACTCATTAATAAACCATAGAAGGGTCGAACAACATTTGAAGATAACAAAAATAAAACAAAATCTTCATTCGTTCTCACCAGCAACTCGCAACTTTTGTCGAAAAACAAATACAGGAAAAGCGAAGAATTTTCCTGTAAAAACATTCTTTAAACGTTTGCGTATGAGCCGTTAATGTGTTCCAAGATAAATGGTCTAAAATTACCGGAGATACATTACCGAATTACCGATGTTCATAAATCATGTGAGCAGTAGAGGGTTACACGGACGGCCGATTAAAGTTCGTAATGAATTGTCGGAATTTCGTGGAGGTGCGCATTATAGGGTTCCCGGTATTTGTGTATCGCGCACACGGAGACTGTGAAAATGACTTATTATAAATTACGTAAACGTTATTGAAATGGTTTTGCATTTATTTATTAATGTGCATGGCTATATGAAAGAGTAGATGAAGACCAAAGAAACGATGGATGGACTGTGTGAAGGATAAAATGGCTAGAATGGAGGTGACTGATGAGATGACGAGTAAAAGAGAAGTATGGAAGAAGAAGACATGCTGCGCCGACCACAAATAAATTTGGATAAGCGCAGGAGAATGATGAAAATAAGACTTTTTGCAAATGGGACATTGTGCGAATGGGACTTTGTGCGAATGGGACTTTGTGCGAATGGGACATTCTGCGTCAATGGAACTTTTTGCGAATGGAACATTCTGCGTCAGATCCCCTTTTTCTTTCTTTTTTTAAAAACATCAAATGTATATTTTTGACAGATAAAACCGTTACGTAATCAAGCTAGTTTTCAATACTATCACTGTATCAAATTTAATTTTAGCAACCTGTAGAATTTATAATTAATTCGTTCACCTTAATACCTCTACAAACAATAAGACCGGACCTAGGTTGGCTAAACAATACTTAAATTACCTGTTTTAATTTTAGGGTAAATACCTGAATTAATTGCTTTTAGGGCAGACGTATTACCTAAAGGTAAATTGTACTCAAACAAATAAATTAGAGTTATAAAACAACGCCCTACGGCCTGACCGTAGGGCGTTGTTTTATATGAATTTCGAACCTATTGTCCAAATTTCAAGGTCAAGTTTTTTGCTGAACTGGGCTTATTTGGCGCATCCCGAGACACACAGTGTTACATTTTTGGCTTAGATGACAATTTTCGTTTTTTTTCTTTTACTATTTTTGTTTTATATCATGTGCACTTGCTTGTGGCATGTGCCAACTAAATATATTTTCTTTTCTTCTTTCATGGCTATTTTCGCAGTAGTTTGTAGAGTGCCGTCAACCAATTTTCCCCTTTTTGCCCTGAGGATAAGGTTGAAGGTGATCGACCGACGTGAACGCGGTAGTACCTCACCTATTTCTGCTACAAAACAGACTTGATTTTCTCCAATTAAGGCTCACTTGTACCAAAACTCACGACGTTAGTTGACATTCAACATATTTGAATCACCATTCTGGCGTCCTTTTCGTTGTTAATCAAACTTTATAGTACTACTCTGTCAAGAAAGTACCGGGAAAAGATCAATAAAACACAAAATATTAGTTATTTATCCAAATGTATTTTATCACCTTCAAAGTATGCTCCTTCAGAACCGACACACTTACGCCAACTAATAATCCAATCATAAAAATATTTTTTAAATGCTTATTCCAGAATTGAGTTCAGTTCTCGCCGCGAATTCTCCTTTATGTCTTCTACTGAATGAAAACGGGTGCCACGAAGTGGTAATTTGAGTTTAGGAAAAATAAAGAAGTCGGCTGGAGCCATATCTGGTGAATAAGGTGGTTGCTCGATGGTATTTGTTTAGTTTTGGTCAAAAAATCGTTCACTACTGTGCGAAGGCGCAAAATCCAAGAATTTTCTTTCCACAAATCTGGCCCTTTTATCTAATTTGCTCTGTTAAACGCCGCATAACGTCCGAATAATATTTTTTATTTACCGTTTGACCTTCCGGCAAGATTGTCAGTCATTGTTTCCTTCACTTTTGCGATGTTAACTTCAGTTGCAGACGTTGATGGCCTATCAGAACGAGGCAAATCTTCCATCACACCTTGACTGCTTTTGAACGCTTTGTACCACTCATAAGCGCGTGTTTTTGATAAAGTCGATTCACTGTAAGCCTTCTGTAACATTTTCAGAGACTCCGAACTCGAAATTCCATTGGCGATGCAAAATTTAAGACAAACTTTTTGTCCGATATTTTTGTCCATTAAGAAATTCGCAATACACACTAGATATGATATAACTAAAATCAGTACTGTATTTAATCTAATTAACAGATGTAACTCAAACTCCGCGCCAAAATGGAAAACAGTTGTGCTAATCTAACAACAACAAAAAAAAAAACAAAAAAAAATTGGAACCATAAACAAATCATCCATTCCCGATACTTTTTTGACTGAATGTATAACGAAAAGTAGTACAGAATAACTGACCGGATAACTAATTATTTCCCCCCGCCAGTACATTATGTAGATTCCAACGGTCAGCCACGAGGGGTAGATCGATTGCATTCTGCGAATTCAACCAGATGAATGGCACCATCGCGTGAACTTGCGGTCAGTGCACTCCAAATGATTATTTATCGGTATATTCCGGTAATTTTGGTACCGCTAAGCACTGCTTAGATGACTAAAGTAGACCTAATTCTAGCTACGTAATGAATAAAGTAAATATGGATCTTAGAACTAAGGTTTAATCGTGCAGGAGGACTAGTACAATGTAATACGAATAAACAATTAAACTTACGTCTTTTGTCCATGGGTTTGGCGGAAACTATGGTAAACCAGGCCTAGCATACAAACCTCTCTCCAAACATTGACTGGAGTAAGTTCTCGACAATTTCACATTAATTCAGTTAAATACATCAAAGTAATCCAACACATTGTGGATTTGTTTGAGTTATTTACTAAGGTCCATCAAGGTCATCCTAAATAGGGCACGCCACAATAGTGGCGGTAAGTCCCCTCTTTGAGGAGTGGCTTGAGAGACGCCACGGCGTCCTCACCTTCCGCCTGACGCAGGTCCTCACCGGACACGGTGTTTTCGGGAGGTTCCTGCACCGAATCGGGCGGGAGGAAACGCCCGGGTGTTTCCACTGCGAGGATCGACCGGAGGACACGGTGGAGCACACGGTGGAGGTGTGCCCCGCGTGGGCGGAGCACCGCCGTGTCCTCGAAGCGGCGATTGGCGGCGGCGACCTCTCGCGTCCGGCCCTGGTGCAAGCCATGGTCCGGAGCGAGACGGAATGGGACGCCGTCACCTCCTTCTGCGAAGCAGTAATGCTAGAGAAGGAGGTGGCGGAACGTGAGAGGGAGAGAACCTCACAGCGTCCCGGCCGCCGCGGGAGACGCCCCCGGCGTCGGGGGCCACCACGTGGCCCCCGGCCACCGTAGGCGCGGGCCTGTGGACGGTGGGCTATGGGCTAGCTCGCCGTCCGTCCGTCTCATGACGACAGGCCGTGTCGACGGCGCGTTCGTGTTCCACGCGCGCCTCAAAGAGAGTCAGCAAAAAGGAAGGGGTCCGCAAGGACCGATGCCTGCCGGGGTTGCGGGACTGTTCGAAAGAGATACCGTGGCCCCGGAACACAAAGGGCGATGAAGGAACATGGATGGGTTTTAGTCAGTAAAAGTCTGACACTCCCTCCTGCTCCGCCCAGAGCGGGAGAAGTCATTTGATGATTTCCCATCCGAAAAAAAAAAAAAAAAAAAAAAGGTCATCCTAAATGTTTGTTTAAATTAGATTTAAAATAAATTAATCAATGTATTTAATTTCGAGATAATCTGTTGTTTTGTATTGTTAGCTAAAAAGAACGCTGAAAAAGAAAAGCTCCTCCATTCCTTTCAATCAGTGGTTCACCCAAAATCACGACATATTTTTTTTTGTTTTTTTGTGGCCTAGTACACTTTAGCACTGGCCTTTCCAAATTTAGAAGCACGGTGTCAAAAGATTGTGACATATTTTCTGTCTTCAATAAGCAAAAGTTAGAGGAACTAATTTAAAGCAGTCGACAACATACGTCCGTTTAACAAAATGGGATTTCCCGATAAAGGAAAGGATTTTAGAATATTTGGCATTTGCTTTGTGAAAGATTGCATTTTGTTGTTGCATGGTACTTTTGGATATAGTATTTTGTTTTGGAAACAAATAACATTGAAAGGTAGGAAAAACTTTACATTTAGCTATTGTACTGCACTCTAATTTGAAAGGTTTTTTTTTAAATAAAGGCTCAAAAGGCTGTGACATATAGACGAACAGACAGACATCCAGACGGGCAGGACGAATCTATAAGGGTTCAAGGTTTCAGGAACCCTAAAAAAGCCGATTTTCCTACCTTCGTTCAACATTTCACTAAAGTTCACTTAAAAGTTCCGTGAAGGTACTAGGAAAGTAGGACTGGTGTGGAGATGTAGTACTTTCTAACGGGAGGGGGGGATAGCACTTCTAAGTACTAGGAGGAGTGCACTATGTACGCCTGACGTTTCTGTGCCAGGGAAGCAGAGATCTTACGTGGAATACTTGAAAGATCTTGAGGCTGCGATGTGGGGTTGACTTAATTCTTTTAGAAGTTTTGTGCCGCAGATTTTAAGGATTTTTTGGTTTGAATATGTGAGTATTTTTTTTTTTTAACTTTTAATACTTTTAAGTAAATCAATCCTTAAATCTGCCAATCAGCATAAAAAAAATATTTGTTTTATTTCACATAAGCGATGCTGATGTCGGTAAACCCAACTATACTAAATTTAGATTATGCCTAATTCAAATAAATGGTTTGACTTCGAAAACTCGTTCATGGAAAATTTTGAAAAAGTTGATTAGTCCAATTTCGTAGAAGGGTGCTGTGGTCACCATAATCACATTATCGATTCAGTGAAATTTAAATACTAGCAAAGTCTTGTTAACAGAAATGTTGATTTCAGTCGAATTTAAACTACACACATCAAAAATGTCTAGGGATCAAGCATTTTTATGCGGATTTCTTGAGATTGAGATGTGGCTTTGTAATAAATTTATGATTTTATAAATTTATATGGATCCTTTTTGGTGCATTTCATAATTTGAATCAGGAACTCTCAATCAAATTCGAGTAAAAGATGAAAATAAGCTGTCAATATTTTCCCTATAAAAACATACAACGCATTGAAGACATTATTAGTGCTACTGTTTCCCTACTACTGATTAAAACCAACGTTATTATGGAGCGGCGACGTCATTTAAGCAGGGAAGAAATGCTCAGAGCCGTGGGAATGATAGAAGCTGGTTCCCGGCAACGTACTGTAGCTTTAGCTCTGAATACAAGTCAGAGTGTTATCAGTCGACTTTGGACACGTTACCGAAGCACTGGTACCGTGGCTGAGCGCCATGGAGGACGGTATCGCTGCACCACACGGAGACAAGACCGATACATTCAAATCTTAACTCGAAGAGCTCCAACAATAACCGCCATGATGTTAGCCGTGAGGCTTCATCACTCTTCAGGGAACTTAATTAGCGACCAAACAGTCAGAAACCGCTTGCATGAAGTGAACCTTCATTCCCGAAGACCGCTACGGGTACCACCTATAGCAATGCACAATCGTAGGATTCGATATCAATGGGCTCTTGAACACAGAAATTGGGCAGAAGAACAATGGCGTTTCGTGTGCTTTTCTGATGAGTCTCGTTTTGGTATGAGACCGGATACAAGACGTATACGACACTGGAGAACCCCTGGACGCCAACAGCGATTAAAATCCTGCCAGGAAGTCCATCCTTATAGTGGTGGAACCATCATGGTATGGGCGGGTATTTGGATCGGCGGAAGAACTGAGTTGATTTGGATCAGAGGCAACCTCAACGCTCAAATTTATGCTGAGACGATTGTATCAGACGTCATCGTTCCTCTACAAGTGCAAATCGGTCCCTTATTTCAGTTAATGCATGATAATGCACGACCGCACACCGCAAGAGTTGTAAGACAGACTCTCGCCGCAGCTAACATCAATGTCCTGCCCTGGCCTGCTCAGTCGCCAGACTTGAACCCGATTGAGCATGCATGGGATATGCTACAGAGAAGAGCTCTGCCGAATATGGAGGGTATCCAGTCGCAAGAAGACCTTTTTTTGTTGTTGCAACGAACATGGGCGGCCATTCCACAGCGTGATTTGGATGAACTCATTTTGAGTATGCCAAACCGATGTTCTTGTGTTGTTAGTGTTCGCGGTAGAAACACGGATTATTAATTGTTTAAGTTACCCAATAAAATTTTAAAGAAAACTGTTATTTCAGTCTTTTTTTCGAACTTTAATGTTAGTGGTTCAAATGTCAAAAATCCCTTTATTAGGAAAATGGCAAATTTCTTTATTAATGCAAAGGTGACTTGGTTTATCGTTACTGTGACAAACGAAAACACTTTATTTGATGAATCCTTAAAGAAAATTTTAATTAATATCAATCAGGAGAAAAGTTATTGCAAAAATATATGTTGATCCCTAGATACTTTTGATGTGTGTATGTAAAATAATTTCAGGCAGACAGTTTAAGTCTCACTGTAATCGACCTTTGAACTTTTTCTTTGGAAGTACAGTTTTATTGAACGAGGTCTGAGTCCGAAGTGATTTTAATCTTACAGTTTTGTACCTATCTGCCTATGAAACGTTTACTGCTCTCATAGAATTAATAAGCACTCAAGTGTTACGATTCATTTTGATAATGTAAGGTGTTTGGGGATGCAAAAGGTACTGCGAAATATCATTTTTAAAGTCATTTCGATTAATTTCTCCAAGCAGTCTTTGGCCCGAAAGTCTGACAACCAGTCTTACCAAGGGGTATCATATTACCCAGTACTAACTGGTTTGTAGAGGCCAGATAGGCAATTGCTCCATTTAAAATACTGGTATTCAGCTGCATCCGGTTAGACTGGAAGCCGACCCCAACATAGTTGGGAAAAGGCTAAGCAAATGACGATGATGATAATACCGAACACGATCTTATGTCTGTCTGTCTCTAATGATGACACAATCCACATGAACAGCAATCTTGAACGCGGTTTAGATGACCTTATCACGATCAGTTAGTTTTATTTGTGAAATGTGCTCTAAATCACAAGGATTTCTGTATTAAAATAAGTAATCAAACGAATATAAAATCAAACTGTTAATTAATTTTATTCGGCGTTCCACCTCATCCATGTTGATTTCCGTTACTATAGAATTATTCATTTCATTCCGAAAGCATAAATATTTATTGTGTAAACCATTCATTATTAATTCGTTGCGCAAAAAGTTGGCTATCATAATAAACTTTTAATATTTGAGTGGCGTACATTCCTTATAATCATCACGATCATGGTGGTGATCATTATGATGTCATCCATCATCACCTGTCTAGTTTCGGCAGATGATGAGGTCGATTTCCAGTCCTACCGACTGAAGTAAAATACCAGGATACCAGTTTACTTGGAGCGACGGCTTATCTGACCTCCACACTTCAGGAAGCTATCTATAAATAGTGTCAAAGACCTACAAATGATAGCCGGGACCAACAGCTTAATACGAGTATGTTACTAGCACTTCGCCCGCGACTTCGTCCGCGAAAATTGTGATAGCTCGACTAATTTGCACGATATTAATATAATGTATAGCCTATGTTACTCGGTAAAGATGTAGCTTTCTGATGCTAAAAGATTTTTTTAAAATTGGTTGAGTAGTTATTGAGTTAAATCGTAACAAACAAACAGAAAATCAAATCTTTCCTCTTTATAATATTAGTTTAGATCAGCCTTTCCCAAAGTGGTCGATAACGCCCCCTTGTGGGCGCTGCAGGCCTACACCCCACATTTTTTATCTGGGTCTCTTACTGCCCCCCGGCAGTAAGAGACCCAGATAAAAAATGGGGGCGTTGTATAGAGGCTTAGAAAAGTGTCTGAATATGGCTTCTCTTTGCATTTTTACATTAATCCAACAATCCACTCACAATCAATTCTCTCCTTAAGAATCCTTTAGAAAAGTTCACTATACTAACCCGATTCTTCCTTAAAAAATCGGTCATCAATATTATTATAACAAAGGTTCCCGAACAAAATACCTAGACACGACATTTAGTATGCCAGTTTCGACTAAAAGGCGATAAATCTTCGTTTCTTTCCTTGTTATTTTCACAGGATTCTTAGTATTTTTTGTTAGTAGTTTCTTAGAAATCTGTATCGCTAAAGTTTTTTCATGAAACAAAAATCGAAGGAACATAAAAAGGCACTTCTTTGCGGACAGAACACTAATACGGGGATGAAAATTATTTATTTTGTACTTACTTTTGTAAATAAGTAATGGTTGAATGGTGGCTTTGGTCTACGTAAAAGTATGATATTTTGTAAATAAACTATGGTTTTCCTCTACACGTGAGGTTTCGCACACCAAGAGGAAATATGTAAGGTCTCTTTTGATATGAAAAATTGCGATCGCCGCTAACAAAATATTGAAACAACAACAATTTTGTTAAATAAATAGCCGAGTTCCAACAAATTTATTCCACGTAAATAACAATACGGGTCTATAGCTACACTATTTGTTATGGGTGTGAAATTGGACCTATTAAATAACACCCTGTATTTTTGAATCACTAGACGGTTTGATCAATAAAAATATGAATTGATAAATGCTTATTGTTATTAGTTCCTAGATTATATTTTGTCATGTCAGTTTTGAATTGTGGTATCATGTCACATTATGAACTGTTACCAAATTAGAATGAAATTAATACAATTTACTGCATAATTCAATTAATTATTTTTTTCTTTAGATAATAAATAATGATGTAAAATTTGCACGTCGGAATTAATGGCAGAATAAGATATGAATTTCTTTAAGAACTTTTTGTAGCTTTTTACGCAAATAAATAATTTTAATTTTGATCAATATGTTACCTTCAACATAATCAAAGCACATCCCTAGAAATAAAACCAAAAACATGAACTCACCAGAAATCCAAGTCCCATTCCACCGCACAGGCGTCAGCTCCTCCGTCAACAGGTCCTGTATCCGGAGCCTCCGCCCCTTGACCCTGGGCCCTTCATCAGGCGGGGTCAGCAGGACCACAGACGTCACGATCAGCGCCAGCACCGCCACTATGACCAGCAGGGCAATGAGGATCCCGCGCCAGTTGCGCTGGTTCGGACTCCCGACAACCAACTTCTGAAAACAACGGGGATATGTTTAGATGGTTCTAATTTGTGTGATAGGTAGCTGGGCGACGACGAATATAATGTGACGTTATTCAGGGTGTAAGGGAAGCCCTCCGAAGACTGTTGGGGTGAATTCCGTATATCATACTAAGAGGGGTGTACAAGATATTATTTCAGGAACGTTATGGGAATCCAATAAATTTGATTTGTTTTATTTCCTCATACGCTATGTATCGTTACCGTTGCAAGACGCACGTAGAGAACGGCAAGCACGACGACGAGTTCGATGAACTCTGTAGCTAGGCAGAAAGCGAACAACTGATTTCATGCGTCGTTCGTTTTAGTATTCCAACATCCATTTTTATTTTTTTATTTTTGCCGTATTGTTTTTCTAAGTGGAATGCTACGTACAGAGAATGTAATTTTACAGTGAAATAAAGAAAACGATAGAGAGAATGAAAATTTCCCTGAGAAAAATTTCGGTGGAATATGAGCTGAATGCACCCTGTCAGTTTGTGGAGGACTCTCCCTTTCACCCTTAATAAATGATCACCACTATGCATGTAATGAACTACATTCTAGCAAATATGGAGATCATTTATCATATTTAATGTCCAAAGTACAAGTTAGAAATTATTGACTCGGTAGCTTAAACGGTACCCCTGGGTACATATTAAAGACGCAGTAGGTATGTATGGGTGGTAGCAGGAGGCATTCCGTGGTTTCTGACTATCCCCTTGGGGACAAGCTGAAGTTTATTTATGCAGGTATATATGTATTTAAGTAATTTACGATAATTTGCAGTAGAAGTAGCTTAGCTGATTGGGAATCTAATCTATCTATGGGTCTTCTCTGTTTACAACCCCAGTTTCATGTCAAAACCAACAAAATTACTCCAAACTCAGGAAACCAGAAAACCCATAAGTATTTGACATTAATCGAACAAAAATAACGCAAGACAATTTCAAACAAAGAATCATAACTGTCAAAAAAACAAAATGGCGGGCACTGACATCGATAAGCCTCGATACGTCATAGCGATACGTTGATAACTTGGAAAAGGGTTTTATATCGCCCACTGTAGAACATGATGGATTAGCAGTGTCCACGAACGATCAGTGGGATAACAGAACCATTTATATGGAGCAGTCGACATTTTGGATTCAGTTGAAGAGTTGAGACTGACAAAAACGTATTAAAAGTAGGGAAAGGTTTGTAAATAAAGCTTCAACTGTGAAAAATGTCATGTTGGCGTGCAGAATTAAGGATTATTAAAATTAAGGACTTCTTGAAAAGTTATGATGCAAATAATCTACGGGAAGGAAAATGAGACCAGACCGCAGATTTGAATTCAGACTCGGTATTTTGCAAGTCTGAAGTACTGTGGTGTCATGGTTTCTCGACGACTTAGCACATTCACAAACAAACTATCTTCAAAATTGTAGAGCCTTTGCGCTGGGACAGGGCTATGTTCAAATGGCTATAACTCTTAAAACAATTAGTGTCGAGTCAATATTTTGATATAATTTTGTAGGTTGACTCAAATACCTTTCATTTAACATAAAAACATTTGGGGCTAATTTTGCACTAGAGTAGAAAATGTAAAAAAAAAGGATTTTTTTGAGTAAAATTTCGTAATTTCTTTTTCTATTGGGGTCTTTTTGCTTTGTTTTCAGGAAAATTTATATCATAATTTGATCCTCGTCATATACTTATGCAATAAGATCATGTGCACGTCTCTAGGTCTCTTAAATTCATAGATATTAGCATTTAATTAAACATGCCCTAGATCAACCAATTAGAAAAACAAAATGGCTGCCATTCACGGGGCGTGGGGCTAGGAGTACTTATGAACGTGTATTTGTCGATAGAAATGTGTTCATAAAATGCCCTCAAAGTATCGGCAACCGGTAGCCACACACATTGTATAATAAGCAAAATGTATTTCTCAGCCTCATTATCGGAAATCTCGAAGACTGAAAGTGGTGCCGGTGACTGAAAAATTGTGCGGTAATCGGTTGTCTTGGTATGGGCATGTGACTCGGTAGAATGACGAAAATGTTGTAAGAAAAGTTTTGAGTGTGAATGTGGATGGACAAGAGTAGAAGAAGACCAAAGTAACGATGGATGGACTGTGTTGATGGGATTATTAGATTACGATGACGAATAATAGAGAAAACGTGCTGCGCCGACCCCAAATGAATTCGGATAAAGGCAAGAAAATTATGATGATCGGAAATCACGAACAATGCAATTAGCACTGGTTTTGTTGGTATAAAAAGATACATTTAACCTACCAGACAGATGACGTGATTACTTTCAGACTCTGACACATTGCCGCTGCATTAATGCCCAGAATATATGGAGCATGCAGTAATTATTCTCACGCAGTAAAAGATTATGGAGCCAGAGGCTATACGTATGAAAATGAAGGATCTTCAGCAGCACTAAATTATACGAAAAGAAGTACATAACTATCAAATTACCATGTCTCTGAAACGTAGAGATCATCCATTATTATTAACATAATGTTACGAGCAAGGGTATGGAATAAATTAATTACTACCGATTAAACAACTAAATAACTTTATTAATTACAAAACACTTAAGACTTAATCACAAATACGGTACTGATCACTATTCGCTTAGATATAGTACTTGGAATTCACTTTGATTCGCTTCGTTTCGTAGTCAAAATCAGACTGACTGTCGCGTGTCTGCGATGTGCTTTTATACTGTCAACAGACACAAAAAAATATTCACGAAATATTCTAGCGGCGTGTAGAACTGCTTCATAAAAAAACATTAACAAAAAAATAAAAAAGGAACTGATAGCAAAAAAAAAGATAATAAACAACTTGTACAAAAGAAAGAAGTAGGTACTTTATGCCCTCGGCGTACAGTCGAAATTATAATGACAATTCCTAATGTTTTTTATAAGTAGGTTGCGAATTTGTACCTACTTAACTTGAAAAATAATAATAATAGAAAGCACTCGAAGTTTCAACGCAAACTCACTGTAATCACGTGCTTTCTCGAATGATCTCGTAGAGTTCTGGTATCCGCGAGGCGTAAGGCAAAAATGTGTGTAATGATATCAGTTATGTTTAAAGTCTCAAGTATTAACTACTAAACAGCTACCGGTTCACTTAGTGAACCGCTTGTTGAAACTAACAAAGCTACCGGTTGACTAACTGACCCAAAACATTTTATAAATACCCCCGTTAATAAATTAATTAAAAATCGACTAAACGTGCTTTGTTCGTGGATAGGATAGTTTACTTCCCATCTCTATAATATTCCTCAACTCCGTACCAAAAATCATAGCTCTATTCCATCAACAAGTGTCACATTATAGTAACAAATTATTGTCAACAAAGCGCGCCATTTCTTGCGTCATCGTGTTATCGTTAGTCAAGTGGTTCAAGTGTTTACGAGTTACGTATTTGTTATTGTAATATAGTGTTATACCTTTGAATGTTCGTCAGAAGTTGTACTATCGTATTATGATAACACAAATTAGGTTTCGAATCGCAAAGTTGCAGTATTTCGCCTGTGAAAACGCGTAGGTATAAATACCTATAGTGATTGTGAAGTGTGAAGAAATACGTGATTTAGTGATTAAAACGTGTGTGAAAGCTTACAGTGAGTGTTTAATTAGTGTGGTGATTAGATAGTTTAACTATTTACACCAAAAAAACAAGTGGTTTTGTGTTTTTTTTTTTGTTTTTTCGTCCAACCGCGGCTGGCTAAATTAGTATCCAGATGTAAACAAACAGTGAGTATCTAGGTTGTAATGAATGTTTTGATATGATGCTAATAAGATATTAATGAGATTGTGGTCTTGTTGGAAAGGAAATATAATCTAGTTTATTTTGATATAAAAAAATGGTTAAGAAGTTAATAGTTGTTGAGCAAAAATAATATTTTATTAGCAAAATATCCGTTTTTATCACTGTTTTTCAAGTTCTACATTATTATTGAGTATCAAATTATAATTATTTATCTTGAAATTTGGTTAAATAGATAACACATCTATTCAGCTATCCACTGTAAAGTTTATTTAGCTATATCTCTTGTAGTTTGCGATCGTCAAGTGTTTATTAATAATTGCGAATTATTCGCGTTTAGTTCGCGAATTTAACGCGGTTCGATGCAAAAAATTTGCGCGTGACGCTGTCGAGTGCCAAGTATATTGCCATCAACCGGATACAAATCCACACTTCGTGGCTGCTACTGAGAAGTTCCTAATGGAAAGTTTTAGTATCACTTTGCCCGTCCTGATAATCGAATCAAGAACCTCTTGCTCAGCAATAGCGCTTGAAACAGTCTGGCAAATTATCTAAATTAACATATGTCTGAAACATAGTGATCATCCATTAATTAAACAGAAGAATAATACTCTCACACTCAAGGATATGAGGCGCAGTACCATTTCCCCGCCAAAATGTCGGCCATTACAGCAAGTTAGTGTTGTACCAACGATAACGGTTTCGTAGGGAGGTACTTATTTAGTTTTTTATGGTTCGCCCATAGACAATTTGTTTTAACGCTACGTTACTTTTAAAAGGCTATCTTGGAGGTAAGGTGGAGCGGGAAACGCACCTGTTAAGTGGGTTGTTTCAGATGAAATATATGGTTTGTTGTTTTTGCAAGAATTTCCTATTTTTACCAGCCTTTTCCAAGGTTTGAAGGTCCCTGTTTTAATAAAGCGGCCACTTTTTATCCTAGAATGTGTAACGTATCCTACAAACACTGTTTTACGTATCCTTAATTCTACTAAAATCTTCATCAGGTGAAAGTAGTCTTATGCTAAAAATAATACAGGTACTCCAGAATCCTTCGCCTCTGGAGACGACTACGCCTGGCGTCTGATCTAAGACAAAGACTATTACAAGCTAAAAGCCGTTTATCTCTTCCATAAATATTTTTATAATATACAATGCTTTGCTTGTCGTCAATCACAAATAGCACGAAATATGAATCCCTTTGTTTGAATTTGAATTACCCGTGCGTGTCTTTACTAATATAATAAAGAGGTATTTGTTTGTATGTAATCTTCGGAATCTTCGGAACTGCAGATCCGATTTCGAAAATTCTTTAACTAACGGGAAGCTACATTATCTCTGAGTGTCAAAGGCGTGTGTTAAAACATTCCCGTGGGTTAACTTCCGTACATAACGGAGCGAAGCTGCGAGCAAAAGCTAGTCGCAAATAAAATAGTTTTATTTCTTTCTTTACTTGTCATTCTGAGAGTGTCAAGTAGGATGCTGTCATGGCTATTAAAATTGTAACAAAATAATGCATCCTTCAAACTAGTAGCGTCATCTAGTACCAAAAATATGTACTAATGTTCTGTAAGAATAAATAGTCTGTGAGAAACTGTCATTGCGTTTTAATAGGTTATGGGCCCAGTTATGGTCCATGTACCTAAAGAACGTCGCAAGAAGTGGGACAAGAAAGCTCAGAAGATGTATTTGGTAGGATACTCAGAAGATGTGAAAGGGTTTCGTTTGTACAATTCAGAGAGCAGAATGATTGAAAATGGAAACAGATTATCCTTTAACAAACGTGGATGTTACATTTACAATGCTCAGAATGACTGTATTGGTGAAGCTAGTTTAGAGAATAATGTATACAGATTAAACATTGTGAAGTCTGAGCAAGTTTTAGCATCAACAGTACAGATTTCAAGTACGACTTGGCATAGACGACTAGGACATATAAATTCAAATGACTTGGAGAAGATGAAACGTGGAACTGTTGAAGGTGTGACCTATCAAGACAAAAGTGATATTAGTAAGATGAGTTGTGTCGTGTGTTGTGAGGGCAAGCAAGCAAGACTACCATTCCCTAACAGCTCAAGTAAGACTAACAATGTACTTGAATTAATTCATACAGACTTATGCGGGCCAATGGAAAACAAATCACTTGCTATGTCTCGGTATTATTTGATATTTGTAGACGACTACAGCCGAATGTGTTTTGTCTATTTTCTTAAAACAAAAGATGAAACCTTCAAGTATTTCAAAGAATTTAAAGAACAAGTAGAGAACCAGAAATCCACAAGAATTAAAGTATTAAGATCTGACAATGGTGGAGAATTTTGTTCTGCAGAAATGGAGAATTACTTAAAGAAGAATGGAATAGTTCACCAGAAAAGTAACGCCTACACACCTGAACAAAATGGGCTGTGTGAGCGTTATAACAGATCAATAGTTGAAAAAGCAAGATGTCTCCTGTTTGATGCTCAGTTTGATAAACAGTTATGGGCAGAAGCTGTGAACACAGCAGTCTATTTAAAAAATAGATCACCAGTAGCCGGTCTAGACAGAAATACTACCCCTTATGAAATGTGGACGGGCAGCAAACCGAACCTCAGCCACTTAAGAGTGTTTGGTAGCCCAGTTATGGTCCATGTACCTAAAGAACGTCGCAAGAAGTGGGACAAGAAAGCTCAGAAGATGTATTTGGTAGGATACTCAGAAGATGTGAAAGGGTTTCGTTTGTACAATTCAGAGAGCAGAATAATAACTATATCAAGAGATGTTGTAGTCATGGAAGATATTAAAAATGACAGCAGTACAACAAATATCATGATAGAAGAAAAGCAGCCACTTTGCAACACGGAGAAGGAGGTATCAGCAGAATCAGATGACAAGCTGAGCAGTCTAGATACAACCGAGCAGACACTGAAGAAAGACGACTTCACATATGTTGCAAGCGGATCGTCCAGCGATTCTGATGAAGTGTTTTATGAACCCTTGACAACAGAAGATATGGAGGTTGTTTCTCAGAATAAGACTGTCAATCAACCAGAAAAACGTGTTCGTCGTAAGCCAGATCGTTATGGCCACAGCAACATGTGTGTTGAAGATATGACAAGTGAACCAATCACAGTACGGGAAGCTCTTATAGGACCTGAAAAAGAGCAATGGTCAAGAGCAATGAAGGAAGAGTTACAGTCTTTCAGCGACAATAATACATGGGAGTTAGTGGACAGACCTAGTGTTGGTACCGTGGTACAAAATAAGTGGGTCTTTAAGAAAAAAATCAATTGTGAAGGTGAAGTGCGTTATAGAGCAAGACTAGTGGCAAAGGGATTCACCCAAGTTAAGGGAGTAGACTTCAATGAAACATACTCACCTGTGTTAAGGTATAGTACTTTAAGACTGTTATTTGCTGTGAGTGTACTTTTAAATCTTAATATGAATCACCTAGATGTTCCTACAGCTTTCCTAAATGGTTATATTAATGAATGTGTGTTTATGGAATTACCAGAAAAATCAGAATATGTTAATTGTAAAAATAAGGTATTAAAGTTAAAAAGGGCAATATATGGATTAAAACAATCTGCCAGAGCATGGTATGTAAGGGTGGAAGAAAGTTTGTTGAAGTTAGGTTATTGTAAATCTAAATATGAGCCTTGCCTTTTTATGAAATGTCACAATAATGTCAAAGTGTATGTAGCACTATTTGTTGACGATTTTTTTGTATTTTATAACTGTAATTCAGCTTACCAAGAATTAAAAAATGTTTTGGAAAATGAATATAAAATTAAAGATTTAGGTAAAATAAAGCAGTGTCTTGGTATGAATGTAAATGTCAGTAAAAACTGTATAACTATAGATCAAGAGAAATTTATAGAAAATACATTAGCTAGATTTAAAATGAGTGACTGTAATACCTCTGATACCCCCATGGAAACCAATCTTAAATTAGAAAAATCTGTTGATAACCAATGTGATGAGAAATTTCCATATCAGCAATTAGTAGGATGTTTAATGTACTTATCAGTCCTTACACGGCCAGACATATCTTTTAGTATTAGTTTTCTAAGTCAGTATAATACATGCTTTAGTGAGACTCACTGGAAACACTTAAAGAGATTATTAAGATATTTGAAGAAAACTAAAAAATATGGTCTGGTCTTTAAGAAAGACGATACTATATTACATGGTTATGTAGATGCCGATTGGGCGTCTTGTACTATAGACAGAAGGTCATATACTGGGTACAGTTTTATTTTGGCAGGATGTGTAATTAGTTATGAATCTAGAAAGCAGAGAACAGTGGCACTATCTAGCACTGAAGCCGAATATATGGCCTTGTCTGAAGCCTGCAAGGAGGCTATTTATTTCAAACACTTAATGAATGAAATACATGTACTGGATAGCAAGCAACCTATATGTTTATATAGTGATAACCAAAGTTCTATAAAATTAACAGCTAATCCATTATATCATAAAAAGTCGAAACATATTGATATTCGTCACCATTTCATACGAGAATGTGTTTTAAATAATAAAATAAATGTAGAATATGTATCAACTTCCAATATGCCAGCAGATATATTTACCAAAAGTCTTTGTACTAGTAAACATTATAAATTCTTGAAGTTATTAGGTATCTCAGAAATTTGAGCAATTTGTTTATTTTGTTATAGGAGGATATTAAAATTGTAACAAAATAATGCATCCTTCAAACTAGTAGCGTCATCTAGTACCAAAAATATGTACTAATGTTCTGTAAGAATAAATAGTCTGTGAGAAACTGTCATTGCGTTTTAATAATGGCCACTTTGACCAACTTCTAACACAAGTGACACAGTTTTCCACTCTCTTTATACCTTGTTGTACTTAATTACCTGACCTCGTACCAGGAGAACATGAGAGTATAAGTGTTAAGACCTAAGTTTCTAGTAGGCAACTTAGATTTTATGTCCCGGTGTAAAACTTGGCGAACTTCTTACGAATTACAGATTAGAGAAAGATGGAAAATTTAAGACTTGCGAATAAAACTTTGAACTTTTCAATTAAATTTAATACTTTCTGATAAGATTAAATTGATTGTAAACGAAGGCCAAAAGGCTTTGCATTTTGTGGGGAGTAAAAAGTTTGATACCAGCACTCATGTGCCTAGCCTTTTCCCAACAATGGCTTTCAGTATAACCGGATGCAACTGAATACCAGTATTTTACATGGAGCGACTGCCCATCAAACCTCCAAAAACCAGTTAGTACTGGGTAATACGAAACCCCTTGGTAAGACTGGTTATCTCACTTTCGGGCCTCTGATTGCCTGTAACGACTGTCAAAGATCAACAAATGACAGCCGGGACCAACGGTTTAATGTGTTTTCCGAGGCACGGAGGTAACTCAGTATGTAATGGGTGATCACCCATCCACGGACTAACACTGGCAAGCGCAGCTTAACCTAAAGATTGACCCGAGCGGGTGTTATTATTTAGCCATGAGCTCCTCCAAATCTCTAATTAACAGTATAAGTGTAATAGACATTCAACCAAAACTTTGAGCTCAACGTAAGATATTGCCAGCCTCAAAAAGACTACCCGTACAAGCAAGCGAAGCGCTAAAAATACGTCCGGATGATACTTTAATCTTTTCAATTAAACTTCTTAAAGGTCTTCGGATTAGAGCGCGTAATCTGTCGGATGATTCTGGGAAGATTGAGTGTCTTACAAGTTGATTCTTTGTCTCTTCCTTTCTTACTTAAAAATTGGTGGTCTTACTGTTTTTATTCGGCACTGCTGGTGCTGACCATGAGGTCCTGGGTTCGATTCCCGTGTCGGCCAAATTGTTATTGTGTTTTCTCATCAGTAATTTTTCAGTAGTCTGGGTTTGTGCCCAGATGATGGCAATAAATAGACATGCCCCCTATTACATGGGACTTAGACATAACTGGCGAAATTAGGTACACCTCTGCCTAACCATTCGGAGATTACAGACGTGTTGTGTTATTCGTTGGTCTATAGCTAAGCCTACGAACTAACCCCTCCTGATCAGAAGGTCTAAGTAGCTAAATGTCCAACAGCCCAAAACATCTAATGCGCAGTAAGTCTAATTAGCAAAATGTCCATGTAGCAAAACGTCCAACTATCAGATGGTCTGTATAGCAGAACATCTATTTAGCAAAATTCCTTGATCGAGAAAAATACTGGCGTTATACAAACATCAGATAAACACATAATTTTTTCCCATGAACCCCATGACCCGTGGGAAAATGAACATGGGTAAAGTTGGAAGCTATAAAACACACATTTGCTGTAACTCGTTCATAGAGTTATGCTATTAATTTTCCATCAAGTGTCGCCACATTGACCGGTCCCGTGCGACTCGCATCCAGCGGATCCCCGCAACCTTCACCAGGTCATCGGTCCACCTAGTGGGAGGCCTTCCAACGTTGTTAATTTTACCTATGCAGCAGAGCAGCGGTGGCCAAGTGGTGGCGGTCCCGACTTACGAACAGTAACTCGTGGGTTCGAACCCAGACAGGCGCATTACTTTGTGTAATTTATTTCATCACCACTGCTCTCAAAACGGTGAAAGAAAACATCGTGAGGAAACTGGCATGTCCTAGAACCAAAAATTTGAAGACATGGTGCCAATCGGCACTTGGCCCGCGTGGTGGATTATAGCCCAAACGCAAAACACGCGCTTTGAGGTGGAGTTGCGGACACCACCATACAATATACAAATACCTATGCAGCAACATTTTTAATTTTCTGAAAGAAGAGCAATATTTGTGTCATGTCGTGCACTTCATTTTCCTCCACTCGTCACAGCCAAAACCACCAATCAGAAATATAATTCAGTATTTTTGGTAATCGAAATTTCCCGAAGCTACTGCTGTGACTGCAGTGGCTGTGTCTGCAGTGTGTGTGTAATTATAATTTCACCATTTGATTTTTGGTTTGTGTTGTCCTGGGCGAGCTAATAAATGCTTTATCTTTCTTTCTTTCTTTCAGTCATGTTTTCATCAGGTGATGTTATCTCAAAGTTGCAATCATTCTGTAGCTACCTAAATTCTAGACTGCAGCTTCAACTCTGCTTATCTCAAGCGGTAACGATGCGAACATCAAACGTCATTAAGACGTTACGTCATAGTTATGACGTTATAAGACGTCGTTAGCTACACCACATGTACGAGTATTCAGTGTGTGGAAAATTGCTGTAATGACTCGTCTACACAATGGCCCATGTTGGGTTAATGTAACTGCGAATAAGAAAGATACATTAACTATCGTTAAATAAGACTTCAAGACAATAAATTTCAAAAATATGTAATTTTTATTTTATAATATTTAATTAATTTTAAAGCTACTTAGAGAATAATTATAAATAAATATTCACTTACAAAAAATAGGACAATTTCAAACGATTCCTATTACGTAAACTCTTCAAGATACGTATTGGACTTGGAGTTGCCAACCAGTCCAATATACAGTACTGGTTGTTGTGTGTACACACCAGCCAGAAATGACGAGGAGGAACACCGTAAGGTTTCAGTAGGAATCTGACAGACTCCTCCCTGCCCCATGGCGGAGGACCTTTATTGTAGATTTCTACACGTAAAAAAAGGAAGGTCCCTTGGCTCATATAAAAGCAGATGTGGCGCTCACACGCCATAATGTCCAAAATTCCTAACAACTATTACAAACTACTTCCTTAACTTTAAAAATCTTATCCACGTAAAGCGCTTGGAGCTTCCTCACTGTTATTTCAAAGATACGTCTCATCATTCCTTATGGCCGTAAGGAGGGGGATATGGATAAATTATACCAGGCGAGCAGCATCGGGGTAATTTTTCTTTAGCTTCCAAGCTTGAAACTTTTCTTGAGATATTTACTAAATTACGGGTATAAACGAGTAACGTGATCGGCTAATGGAGATCTTTGAGTCCCTGGTGCCTTGTGTGCAAATTAGGTACTTTATCTACCTAAAATAGTATGCCATTTGCGTTCGTTTATATACTTACAAGTAGAGTTACTTAAATTAGTTTGATGTACAGAATCCTTGCTTGAGGGCTTCGTGATAGGCCCGTTTACACCCTGTATATCCAATATGGCGGACTCCCAAAAGCTTCTTTTAACTTTGTTTTTTATACCAAAGATGCTACTTTATCCCCTACACCTGAACTACGTATCTACTTACTACGCTAACTATATCTGTGAATCTAACAAACCCACAGCCACGTAACCACGTAGGAGGATAACAAAAATCCAGGTTAAGCTGATTACTAACAAAAACATCACAGATCCAATCTTTGTGAGATTTATATCTACTGTTTGAACCCGTATTTACTTTATTATATTAGTAAGCTTTTGAGGGTTGTGTAGGAAAATTGTTGTTATGATTCGATTTCATCTTTTTCACTTACTAATAAAAATACAATTTGTGAAATAACATTTTTAAATGTGGGACTTGGACTCATTGTACCGATAGTTGTTACAATTAATGGACTAATAGCAATTAGCCTCGACAAACACCTTAGGAGGCTCTCAATGCGTGCCCGGGTCAAGGGCTTGATTCAGAAAACAGTACAGGAGTACTGCTTTCTCGGAACGCAAAGCAAGGCTGCTTCTCTTTCTGGAGCCCTGACCACCGGCAGCTTGGAACTTGTTCCTGATGTCGATGGTATTCAGCTGAACCCAGTTACATTGGAAGCTGACCCCAACATAGTTGGGAAAAGGCTAGGTAGATATTGAGTAGGTTACTACACTAATTACTTCTTCTAGAATCGCTGACTCAGATTCTGTCCGAGCAGTACATAGCGATCTGGTCAGGTCTGTCGTGTGCCTCATTCAAGTCCTGTATGGTGCAATTGGTTGTGCACGCTGGGCAGGAGAGATACGGTTTAAGACATTTATTTCTCAAAAATAATACAATTCACTTAATATGAGAAATACAAGGTAATCCTAAAACTAAATATAAGAATTACTTATGAAGAAGTAATAGACACTGGAGACATAATTTTTACAATGTTTTGGGTAATAGGAAAAAGTGAACTATTACATATCGATTCTTAAAGGCAAGTCAATAGCAATTACACATTGAACAATTTATATGTACTGTAATGTTTCGGGAATACAGAGTAGGTATCCTATTTAGTTTTATACTTAGCAAATGAGTAAATAATGACAATTTGTAGATGTAAATAACATTGAATTGGTGTGGTCGGTTAAATTTTAAAACCTAGAGAAATCTTTTAAGATGTGGTGCTTTATGGTTTTTTTGTATGGTGTGGTATATCCTGTGTTGGCCTCAACCTCATTCATCATCATTTCCGCCGAAAGACGTCCACTGCTGGACATAGGCCTCCCCCAAGTGTTGCCACATTGACCGGTCCCGTGCGACTCGCATCCAACGGATTCCCGCAACCTTCACCAGGTCATCGGTCCACCTAGTGGCAGGCCTTCCAACGCAATGTCTTTCGGTTCGCGGTCGCTACTGCAGAACTTTTCGGCCCCATCGGCCATCCGTTCTGCGAGCAATGTGCCCTGCCCACTGCCACTTAAGTTTGGCAATTCTTCGGGCTACGTCGGTGACCCTAGTTCTCATGCGGATGTCTTCATTTCTGATTCGATCACGCAAAGAAACTCCGAGCATAGCCCTCTCCAAACTCATTACCCTAATTCAATATGTTAACTATTCTAGTGTCGGTGATATTGCATTCCAATATTGATATTGACATTATTAATATTCAACCGGCTTTGATTAGCGGTCTAAATTGATTTCAGCTGTGTTCACTTCACTATAATCATTATCATAACTTAATTAAATATATTGAACAGTAAATTATAAATTGATTATGATTCCATTTTGTAATACAACATAATCAAAAAATAATGTTCTCCGTATGTGTTTACAATTTTTAATAAACTACCTAGGAACAGAAGGGAACATAAATATTTCTAAATCTTTATATTGGAATATTTCAAAATTAAGAAAATGGCTAATAGTTTTTTTTTTTACTTTTAAAAGTACGCAGTTGTTTTTTAAATAGTTTTATTCCAAGGTAGTGACTTGTTTAAGTAGGTAATTATTTCATTTAAAATTAGTAGTAGACCCTAATTAGTATTAGTAATAAAATACGAATTACCTATTTATTTATGTAAAACTGCATGCCGTAAACAGGCAAAATAAGGTTTGTGCACACATCACCAACTTTTAAATCTGGTAACACCTGTATTTTATGCAAATATATGATTTTATTCTATTAAACGCTTTGCATTTAATAAAATCCGTTACTATAACAAAAATGAGAACAATAAGACGCCTATTTTTTTTGCACTAGCCAAAAATCCTTGGCTAATAGCATGATCACGCAAAAAATAACAGTCTCATACATTTTTAATACCTACCCAAAAACTTCCTTAATTTCAAATCAATAGAACCCAACGGGCTCTGGGGCCCTGGTATAAAATTTAGCGTGGTCACGTTGTTGTAATAACGCTTTTCAACATCGATGTAAAATGATCAATTGCTTTTGACAGCGGTCCGGCACGTACAACGCGGTCGCACGTACACAGTGGGTACCTATTCACGTACCTAGGCGTTTACAGGGTTATCTGTCATGTGATAATGGAGACAGAAGGCAAGTAATTCAAAAAGAGAACAGGACGAATAGACCTCGTCTCGATTATCACTACATGTGCAAAGCGCGTATTTTGCGTACGGGTTGAGCAATCTTCTAGCAAGCCAAATATAGCATAGTGCATGCGTAAGTATATTATTCCGGCTAATCTCCGAAACAGCTGGACCGATTTTGGATTTCACTGGCAGATAGCTGGTGTTATAAGGAGTAACTTAGGCTACTTTTATTTTAGAAAAGGATTAGATTTCCGCGCAAAAAACCCAACCATAAATATTTGTTAACCAAACCTGATTCAAATATGGAAGTAATATTTTGTAATAATTTCAGGCGGACAAAGGTCACGGGCAACAGCTAGGATATCATAACTCCAGACTTATCACAACAGTTGTTTGTTAGCTTTAAGCCATTTCAATGCTACTTTTACACCTTTTTCATCGAGTATACCTTCTTTTCTTACCTATTCTACGAGACTATCAGGGCAATAGATTTAGGGATAATAGCAAGTAATCTGTAACGTGAATCTAGGTTCAAAGAGAGTGATGAGCCTGAGAAAGCTAAAATATGTACCAGGGTGATATGAATAGATACGCTGATTTATTTCGAAGGATGGATGAAAGATGACCCTATTTGTAAGAAAATATTTACGTGGATGGACTTAGTATCAATTTTCAGCATTTTTCTAATATACTGTTTCATCATTTTTGGATGATTTACAACTTACTGTAATACAGTTCGTACAAATTACGTTTACTATAAAAAAAATATATAAATTATTATTGTTGTTTTTAGCTCGATTTTTTGTGGAAATCATGACCACTTTACAACCTCATAAGGCTGATAATTGGCAGGCCGTCAGTGAACCGTACTTCTGTTTGGGGAAGGCGAAAGGTATTCTTGAGCTTCTCCTAAAACTGCATGGTTTACAGAACGTAAGAATTTCCATCTGGCCTTTGGGAAATTAAATCTTTTCCCCTAACACTTACGCTGTGCAGTTACGTGAAAACTGGCGGCAAAATTCCGTATTAGTTGAATGGTCTGAAATCTTGTTTCACAGATGAATTTTACAAACATTTTATGGTAATCAAAAGGGATAAATGGTAAAACCTACAGGTGGAGTTAGTGCCACTGATATCTGATAATGTTGTGACATTAAAACCAAACAATTATTTAATATCATCAACATTTTGATACAAGTGGGGAAACTTTGTCAGTGCAGTTTTCAATACAGTTACGAAGAAAAATAAAATAACGAAAAGAATTTTTGTTTTTAATCATTATGAAACTATGGTTTAATTTCCCCGCGCTGGCATGACGCCGCTAAAAATCCAAATATTAAAAATTGAAATTTTATTTTATTTTGCCAGGTAGAAATTTGACCAGTTTTCGAAGAAAAGTATTACAAAATCATTTTCGATTTACCCAAAGAAGCCATTTCTTACAACACCAAACATCAGTCTCAACTTTCCCAAATGACTTCCTGGTCCTTTTGACCCCCATTACGAAGACAAAAGCCCCCATTCCCGTACCCTAGCTAACTCCAGGTGTCATGTAACTGAATCGATCCAATCACCTTTTAGGGACGGTCGACTGACGATAATCTGGTAAATTGTTCGAGCATAGTTACATACGGTACTAGGGTATCAGAGACTTATAGAGATAAAGGTCCTTGTATGGGGGTGTGTTTTAAGATGTGGCAAGTTTCCACGACTATTTTGAAGGTTTGTCATCTTTAAGATACGGTGTAGATTTTTGGAGTAGGTAAAGGCTGGTACTTCTAAATTTTTAGGAGACTGTTTTTTTAGGACTCAGTTTTTGAGTATGTCAGGTTTTTGATAAATGGTACGACAGTTAACTTAGAAAATGCCAATTTACTTTTTATTTTTATATGATGCCATTACATACGGTTTTCATATAAGAATTGAAAGATTTCTGGACCAACTGAGGTAAGAGCAATGAGAAAAAGCCACAAATCCCCAAAAACTTTTTCCTTCTGAGCTCCATCTCAAATATACGCCCTATTTAATCACGCAGAATTCAAAATACTTTAGCCAGTAATGTTATGTTTCTGAAATAGGGGCGAACTTGTTGCCATAAAAAATGTACGAGTCAAATTGAAAATTTCTTTTTTTTTCTTGTCGGTTAAAGAGAACACAAATCTGAAACTGAGTTTTACCTAAGAACTTCCTAGAGAACGCCTTTTATTTTACTTTAACTAAAGTTACTGTTCATGATATAACATTTTCCAGTGGTGCAAGCGATACTGATAATACCAGGGTATCATATAGTCCCAAGCAGCTCAAGGCTGCTTTCTCACACAGATAATGAACAACTATTAATTATCATGCTAGCTCACTCCTCGTTAGCAGTTCCGAACCATTAGGTTAAGGCTTCACGAGGTTTTCCTTTGCCGTAAGTAAGGCTAAGATTAATTACAAGAAAATAACTTTGAACACTGAGAATGCTTGGTTTTGAATTTGCAGAGTAAGCCTTTTAGGTATTTGGTTTTTTTTTGTTCATGTTCTTGTTTGCTCCCAAAGAAAAAAAAAAGTGACTCCAATTTTCAAAATTCTGTTCTTTACTTTAAACAACCGTTTCTGGGTTACTTAAATGCATTATGTGTACCCAATTTCAACTCCATCGTTCCAACTTCCAGTAGACTGGAGCAAAACAGTCAGACACACGAGGGTTACGTCCCTTTAAAGGATCCGTTTTTTATTCGGACACACGGAACCCTAAAAAGGCATCATCATTTTTCTGTCTTCATCCTTATGTTAATTGGGGTCGGCGTAACACTGTTTTTTCTTCCATACTTAGTGAAGCGTAATGCTATCATTTACTTCTTTTTGTGGTGCTAATCCTTCAAGCCTTTACCGCTTTTTATTGACACCATCATACATAATAAAGTTCCAGATACCCAATTACCTACCCATAACCATATCGCGAATCGTTACCTCCAAACATAACACGAAAAACGAAATCAGTCTCAATAGGCCGTAACTGACTCCCTGGCCTTAATAGCCACTCTGGGCGTTAATGGGCCGTTATCTTAACAAGTGCCTACTCGGGTGACAACCTATTACATCCCTTCGGTTTATCTCGCCCTGGTCCTTAGAGTTGAGAGGCAAATGTGAAAGATTTTGTATCAAAAGAGCCGATCTAATGAGGGATTGTATCTTGTTTCAAAAGTTTTTTGGGAATGAAAATTATATATTTTATTTACGCTATAAATCTATACGCTGTACTCTAATATCTATGCTATAAATCCTCTATAAAAGTATCTGAAACAGTTAGCTTATTTCCAACATTAAAACAACCAGTGTCATTATAGTAACCATTATATCATCCAAACGGGTGTTATAATGTTGTACTAAATTTCATTATGCAACTCAAAAAAAAAAACATTGTCATGCACACGCGTTCCACTACTACAGCGCCGTAATAATAAAAAAAACTTATAGGTTAATTCGACTTTCAAATTTATTTAAAAATAATGAATACGTGAATTTATAGGTATATTCCGAGTAGGCATCAGGATCAGCCAACATTCAACAAGGTGCAAATATTCGAGTACATTTTAATAATTGTATGATCCAAAACGTAAATAATTATTACAATAAAATAATTCTATAATTACTTATACATAGTTGGTTTGTATTAAATACTCCGCAATTAAACTTTCCATGAATTTACATAGACTTCTTACAACACTACAACACATAGGGTGTTGTAGTGTTGTAAGAAGTTCAGGGTTTCAGAACCTTTTATGGAGGATTCATATCATGGATGTAGATAAAATCTTGTATGCAACTGTACATAATTAGGTATTAAAACACTCATGTGATACTATTATCACACTCGGCATCCGCCTCGTGTGAATTACCCACATTCGTGTTTTAATAAAGTAGGTCTGTCAAATTTCGCATATAGGTTAATTTCGCCTTTACTAAATAACTCAGGTTACGTAATATCTAGAATCAAACTTATTACCTATGCATTAAGGTTTATGCATCCCGAAACAGCCCCGAGTTGCGCCCGCGGCACTCCCCCACCCCCGAGCTAGTAATCGACTGATGTCCGTGGCTAGTTGTCGCTTTGCCGTTTTTTACGCCAGAGAATTTCGCGGTAAGTTTTTAATAAAAAAATCAGTTAAGTAGTAAACCATAAGGGTTACTACTTAAGGCTTGATAGTATGATTATTGTACCGTTGATAACCAGTGTTTTTATAGTATTAAGCCGTCGATTGTCCATTATATTTAAAACGAATTAAGAAGTGTTCTTGAGGATAATTACGCCTAGGTGCTCATTTCTGGAGTTGCGTCGCGCGACGCTTTGTGTGTTTTTTTTCCGTTTACGGAGAGGCGGCGCGTGCAGCGTTCCGCGTTATCACATGCCCAAACACAAACATAAATGGCAAAGTACGATGTTGTTTACGAAGACGCGGCGCGTGCTGCGGCGCGTTGCCTGGCGCGTTGCCCGCCGCGTCGCACGCGGCATTATGTCATCATGTCACGTCATGACGGATGTCAAACAGCCATAAGCTCTTTGTGTTCTTCTCGCGAATAAATAAAAATACCAGTCTAATTCGCCTAAGTTTATTGAATAAAAACTTCTGTCAGTGCATGCAACTTACGACTAACATTGTTTTCTAGTGTTTATGTCTTTATGCCCGCCGCGGTGGATGCCGCGTTGGACGCCGCTTGCACCGCTGCGTCCGACACGGCGTTCGACGCTGCATCTCAAGCAAACGCGCGTAAAAACGGTTCTCCGTAAACGGTCTCATACATTGCCATATGTTTGAATTTTAAGCGGCCCGCGACGCGCGACGCGCCGCTCCGTAAATGAGCCCTAGGCGTTATTACCCATACTGTAAGCTACCACAGGCGTTTTTAACCATCTCGTGAGCCTGTTATGACAGAAATTTATTTGCACATTATAAAACAAATTGATTAATCCAGTAATAAGTTGCAGGTTTAAAAAAATAATACTTAAAAGTTACCATACTTTTTGTGCAAAAGTAAAATAAATAAACAATAAGTTCATTGTTTCAGTTTTATTAATTTTTTATTGATAATCTGTAAACAGAATTATTTGATTATGTGTAAACTATGTGCCAAAGAAAAAATCTCTATATATATATATGTATTAAAAATCGTAATAACCTTAGTAATTTTAGATATTTTTAATCTGGTTTAACTGAAAGTATGTCGTAAATCTTAAAAGAAATGTTGATTGAGATTCTCCTGCTTAGACTAATTATATTCTTAGTTACTGAAAACTGTGATAATGCTAAAAACAAAGTACTTAATTTTAATAAAACTGTCGTAGGCGAAATTTCACTTTGGTAGTTTAATTGCGCCAAAACGGTTGTGTTTGAATTCTGTTCTCTTTCCATAATTTTAATAAACATATCAATAATACCTTGAGTTTTTTTGTATATTAACAACCCATGAACACATTCGGTTTTTCATCTTCATTTATTATTTTAGAGATGTTTACGTTCAACCTTAGGTAGGCGTTATTCGACAGACCTACCTTACTCACTATTATACAACAGTTGCATAAATAACTATTACGCACGGTATCTTTTTTTAAAGAATTTCAACATATAGCATAAAAAAGAGATGTTATCGTAATACAAGATAGGAGTTTATAAGTTAGAGAAGTTTGTGACTTAGTTGGAGCAAAAACTCTGAACTTAATTTAACTTAGATTAGACTGGGACAAAACAATAAGATTTCTGTTTCAAAGTTCTGTAATAAAGTAAAGCTTATATTCCAAATCTAGTTCTTTATAGTTTTCCTTTAAAAAATAATACAAAAGTACGCTTCAATTTTACCCGACCAGACCAATGAACTCAGAACCTGTGGCTAACAAGCTATATCTCGGAGATACGGAGATTTAATTACTTAGTTGCTGCGCGCAAAACTCAAGGGATATGAATTAATAACTTGTTCGTAACTAAACCTATGTGGAGTATACGGTACTACAGCTAAGTGATAGAATCATTTATTCATACAGAGTAGCAAGAATGATCTTGTAATACAAATTACTTGGAAACTCATGTAAGTACATAATGTAAGCAGCAATTTTCAGTTCACTGTACATCCAATTTGGTTAATTCATCTAAATACAAAACTAAAGGATGGTAAAGATGAAAGCACTGAGCGTATTTAGGTATCCAAATTAGAAACTTAATTAATTCCGGTATTAACAGAAGGTATTTCATTGCACAAACCACTATCATGGTTTGGAAAAGATAAGGAAAGATAGCCACTTAACGAACCGCTACCATTTCCTTTTACTACCAGGAGACTATAAAAGAGAGAGAGCATAAAATCAGTTTATCCTTTACCAAAACGCACCACTTCCTTATGAAAATAAACAGACAGCGATTTCCTTTCTAACGATAAACATTTACCGAAGCCTTAAGTAATTTTGACGTGACGTGACGTTGCTTAACAGCAAGACAGAGCAATACGTATACAAAAAGTTGGTTATAGCACCGATTTCTACGTGGCATCGTAAAGGAAACACTATAGCTCGTTCGCAGAGCAATTTCCTCCAATGTACCGTTTTAGTATCGCTGTTGACATAAACATTGGCTGCGAGATGAAAACATCCTGCGAGTTTTGACGTCCTGGTACACCTATGAATAGTTTAGTAGTGGACAATCGTTTTTTTATGACTACACAATTGTTAATTTGTTCACACTTTTTGAATTATTACAAAAACAGTGATTTTGGCATAACAATTTTTTGTTATATTTGGACATTTGGTTGAACACGACGTAAGATATTCAAACGCTCGTTCACGGATGGTTCACCTCCAATAAAAGACCCCAAAGCGTAACAATTCTCCGAAATAATATGATTATGAATGAGGAAGTGAGCATATCTGTCTGTATGGCAGGTTTTGCCGGTGAAACGATCGACTTGAATGTATTCATTGAGCGTAGGTTCGTCGGAAAAGGAACAAGGATTTGAACCGGAAAAATAAGAGTACACGCAAAGAGAGACTCCGTGTACTCTTATTTTACGTACACAACTTCTAGACCATACTATCAAATAAGACTCAAACCCAAAGCATTTATCAATTATACCTTATCAGGCACTTTTGAATGTAAAAAAAAAAAACAAAAAGACGAAGCCATATACATAATTATAGTCCCGGTCACAAGGCATAATAACTTGTGAAAGTACTGGAGTTGCCCATCCCAAAGCGTAGATCACTTTGACCCTCCCCAAACAGCATCAATCTTTTTATGACACCAAACACTGACCACTAACCGTAACCGTAGAACAGCAAAAATCCACACTTCCGTCAATTTATCTAATACACGTGACCAAAGAAAATAAACTACGACCACCCGTAGGTTTTGTTTTGGCTATGGTCGCTGGTTGGTGTTATAGTCGCAAGCGCGATTGTTAGGCATGTAATAGATTATCCTAATTATAGGTATAGATATTGTTATTGTTATCATGAGTATTCCTTGTATTGTTAAAACGTGATAAAATAGTAATGTTTTGCATAACATAAAACTTGTTACAATTATGTAATACTAACATTATTCAATAACAATATCTATACCTATAATTAGGATAATCTATTACATTCATGAGGTCCTGGGTGAAATTTCCTAGTTGAACAAAATCTTATTGCGTTCTTCTCCTAGGCGTTTCTCAGTACCAGCCCCGGAGTCTCGATTGGTGCCCGATTCAAGACAATAAGCTCGCACCCAGAGGCCCTACTCCCTAACGTTGTCTTCCCCTTGGAGGGCCGGAGGACGTCTCTTCTTCTCGTAGAGCCGGAGGACGTTAGATTTCTCAGACCGAAAAAGAAGGTTGAGGATAGTCACTCCTATAGCCCGGGCAACGGATGTTAGAACATGCCACGGGTACGCGCTGTGCGATGTGTTACTTCGCTATTGCGACATTGTCTTATTTTGAAGAACGGTAATAAGGGAGGTTTACTTATAAACCTCAGAGAAGGAAAACATTCTCTGATCACCCTTATAACAACGTAGACTGATTTTTCTCATGACGCTTGTCTGTCATTAACAGATGATCGGCCTGTCATTTTAATGTATTAAAGAATAACAATTTGATATGCAACCTAAAACTCCTAGCGAGCTCCAGTAATAAATTAAAAATAAAACTAGGCCTGTCACTTATTGACATTACAAACATAAACAAAGATTCAAGACAGATAAAATCTACAGAAAAACTTAAATAACATGAATTACAAGGTAAGCCTCCAGGAAATGAGCATGAAGCTACCTAGAGAGGACGAATGCTTAAATTTTCAGTTTAATAATATCAAAAATGTATAAAACCCATGTTTCAATCATTACAATTTTGAAAGGAGCGATATAAAGACGAGATAATTATGAGGAATTTAAAATTTCTATAGAAAACTTATTTTTCACTTTTTTTCTCATAACTCATAACACTCATATATACACTCATAACATAAATCAGTGTCCAGTCAAAATACTTATTTGGGAACATAGATATTCTGTATTCCAGTCGGAATAAAGACACACTACCTTAGGAATATGTTTGATTTATAAATTATTTTGGTATTACGTTTGTATGAACTACGCATCGGTCGCCGGCCTCAATTCGAATTTTCCTTAATTTTTTGCAATTTGCAGGTCCAGTGTCAGGTTGTATGTTGATTAAAATTTTATTAGCGACACTAACAAATATGGCTTAACAGAGTTATAATCATTAAAATCATCAATACAACCCTCTTAGTTTATTATTTTAATGACTTTTTCATGAAAAAGTCGTAAGAAAAAAACATTTTGCTGGCTACCCTTGCGCTTCGTACTGACGAAATGTGGCTGTTCTGTCGGGTACACCTCTGCCTAACCCTTCGGGAATTACAGGTGTGATGTTATGTTTACTGCCAGTTCTATCGCGTCGTAGCTCTACAGCTACATTGCATAGTTGAAACAAACTTTATAACGTTTTGTTTTCCTTTTGTTATTTCGTCGAATTGTGAAACAGTTGCTATGAATATGTGGGTGTTGCTGTTCGTCCTGTGTGCTTTTGGAGTATACGGAAAGCTGTTCGAAGAAGACGATCAGGGGTCCTCTGGTATGTCGAATTTTTTTATAGAAACAGATAAATTAAAAATAAGGTAGATAATAAATGTGCAATAAAAAAAGTTGTAAACCTTGTAAATACATAACTTTTTTGTTAACGAGCCCCAAATTATAGTACCCTGTAGTGTTGATAATGGTGCTTTTGGAAATTGCTTTTGTGCTCAAACCGATAAAAGTATAGAAAGAAAAGTATTTATTTGACTCGCACAGGCCAAACCAATAAAACAAAATTAAATAAAAAGTACATAACCAAAAAATAATATTTAAAATAGTATCTTAGTGCTAATAATAGTAAGTACCTAATAAATAATTCTTTGGTTTTAAGAGAAGACTATTTGGGTAGTTACTAATCTACGGAAAGAAATGTAGAAATACATAATTTTACTGTAGTCATTGGTTTACTCATTGGTTTAGTGGGCGCAAGCGCGACTGTAGGCTGCGGTTGAGGTACTGGGTTGGTTTCCCAGGTCGGGAATAGTGCTTTTAGGTTTTTCCATAAGGAATTTCTCAGTAGCAACCACATAGTCTGGATTTGTGCCCGGTTGATGGCAATAGGCTCGTACCCCATTACCTACATGAAGTTTAAACATAACTGGCGAAATGTGGGTGTACTATTAAGTACACCTCTGCTTAAGCCTTCGGGGATTACAGACGTGATGTTATGTAAAACCATCATAATACCCGTATAAACGGTTATAGAAATATTCTATGAAAGAGCTCGGTTATTGGTCTCAATTTGCCTGTGTTTTATAAAAAAAAACCTGACTAGGCAAGAAAAACGTCGTAAGCAAAAGCATTGTTGAATTATTGAACTGTGAAGCAATGAAAATGTTAGGACTAGAGGCACTATAACGGACGTATGACGTCCTGGTAACGCAAATTGTTATGCATAAACAAAACAAGTGTAAGTAGTTTCAATTTTAAAACCAGCCATAATTATGTTCTCCGTGAATCGGAAAGCACGTTAAGCCGTTGGTCCCGGCTGACAATTGTAGATCTTTGACAGTCGATACAGTTAGTCAGTGACCCGAAAGTCTGACAACCACTATTACCAAGGGGTATCGTATAACCCAGTACTAACTGGGTTGTGGAGGTCAGATAGGCAGTCGCTACATGTAGAATACTGATACCCAGCTGCATCTGGTTACACTGGAAGCCGACCCCAACATAGTTGGGAAAAGGCTAAGCAATTATGTTACGTTTACTCATGAAAGAGCAGCACACCAAAACTTTTGACAATCACCATTCAAACCAATCGAATGCTGGCGCATCATCATTTCAGCCCGGAATCACCCACTGTTGGGTTAAGGCCTCCCCTTTCTTCTGCCACTCTTCTCTGTTCTTTGGGTCCTTTATCCCACCGTTTCCAGAAAAAAAACGCTAGCATGCGAGGATGCGTGAGAAAAAGCAACCTGCCCCAAGTTGCTTTTTTCTCACACATCCTCCAATTTCAATTTCGTTTAATTTTTTATTCTCTATGTTAACTTCTTATTAGTTGTATTGATAATTTAACCATTTCGTTTTTGTGTGTTTTGTCCTGTGCGGGTTTTTCTTTCTTTCAAAAGGAGAAAGTTTTCTGCCTGAGGATCATATTTAAAAAATAAAACACCTACTCTAAAATTGCTACCACAAACTAGAATCTGTAATTCAGAAGATAAATTTGGTTAGGTCAGCACAGTAACGCGCGTGTTTAGCTTTACAATGTCGCAGAACGTTTGCAATAACATAACATTTTGTGTTATCAAACACGATTTTAACGTCGTCTCATTTTTGTTTAATTTCTTTGTTGAAGTTAGTCGCAATTGTCGGACTGTTGTATTCTCACACTTACACGTCAACATTGAACGAAGTCACGGGCAACAGCCAGTATTTTATAAATGTTACTTCAAACACAAAGTAATTCCCACGTGTGTGCGGATGCGGGGCGAGTCGGTGGTGGACATTTCGTTCGCTAGCCCCGCTCTGTCGCCGCGTGTCGTTGACTGGCGTGTCATGGAGGGGGTGGAGACCTATTCCGACCACCGGTACATCCGGTTTGACGTCTCCACCCAGACCTCAAGCGCGCTGGTCCAACAGGCCCCGAGTGGTCCGCGTTGGGCGCTGAAGCAGCTGGACCGGGAGCTCCTCCTGGAAGCCTCGATCGTGCAGGCCTGGGTGACATCACCAGACAGGCCTGCCGACATTAACAATGAGGCAGGGTGGTTCCAGGAGGCCATGTCCGATATATGCGACGTGGCAATGCCCCGAGTCCGGCCAGGAAGCGCCCGACGTCAGGTGTACTGGTGGTCGCGAGAGCTGACGTCTCTGCGCGAGGCGTGCGTGGCTGCGCGACACCTGTACGCCAGGCATCGCAGGCTCCGCATTCGCCCACCGAATGCGGCAGCCATCGAGGCGGAGCTTTATGAGGGGTACAGAGCGGCGAAGACCGCCCTCCGCGAGGCTGTCCTGCGGGCCAGGGATCTGGCCCGCGAGGAGATGCTGGGGACTCTCGACAGAGATCCGTGGGGGCGCCCTTATAAGATGGTGCGGGATAAACTCCGCACCTGGGCCCCCCCACTGACGCAGAGTCTCCGACCTGAGCTCGTGGAGGACGTGGTGAGCACCCTGTTCCCCACGCGGGGAGAACATCCCCCCCGCCTATGGCTCCGCCACCTGCGGTGCTGAAAGCGGACCACCAGGATGACGACGACGACACTCCGGAAGTGACTGGGGTAGACCTGAGAGTAGCGGTACGCAGGCTCAGTGCCAAAAATACCGCCCCAGGACCCGACGGCTTGCCTGGCAAAGCCTGGGTCCTGGCCTCGGAGGCTCTCGGGCCCCGACTGGAGGGGCTCCTAAGCGCATGCTTGGAGAGGGGACAGTTCCCGCTTCGTTGGAAGACGGGGAAGCTGGTCCTCATTCGGAAGCCGGGGCGCCCTGCAGACTCTCCGTCCGCATACCGGCCCATAGTGTTGCTCGACGAGGTGGGCAAGCTCTTTGAAAGAGTAATTGCAAACCGCCTCGCCGAGCACCTTGCGGGGACGGGGCCGGATCTTGCGGAACACCAATTTGGTTTCCGCAAGGGGCGCTCTACGGTGGACGCCATCATGCGCGTGAGAGCCCTCACGACGGGGGATGCGGTGTCCCGGGGCGGGGTTGTCTTGGCGGTGTCTCTAGACATCGCCAATGCCTTCAACTCCATGCCCTGGAGCTGCATTAGGGAGGCACTCCGGTATCACCGGGTGCCGACCTACCTCCGTCGTGTGGTCGGGGATTACTTGACGGACAGAGCCGTCATCTACCCCGGTCGCAGCGGAGAATGGAAACGGCGAGAGATGTCGTGCGGTGTTCCACAGGGATCGGTTCTAGGGCCTTCCTTGTGGAACATCGGGTACGACTGGGTGCTGCGCGCCGACCTCCCTAGCGGCGTCAGCGTGGTCTGCTATGCAGACGACACGCTGGTGCTGGCACAGGGGGGGTCGCACGAGGCGGCGGCCGAAATCATGACACGCGGGGTTGCGATTGTCGTTGAGAGGATCCGGCAACTGGGTCTCGAGGTGGCATTGCACAAGTCTGAGGCCATGTGCTTTCATGGGCCTCGGAATGCGCCACCTCCGGGATCCTTACTCACGGTAGGAGGGGTATCCATCGGTGTCGAGTCGACTTTGAAGTACCTAGGACTCATCCTCGACAGCCGGTGGAACTTCGTGGAGCACTTCCGACGTTTGGCCCCCAAACTGGAACGGACTGGGGCTGCCTTCAGGCGGCTCCTGCCCAACCTGGGGGGGCCAAACGCCTCCTGCCGGAGGCTCTACGCGGGAGTCGTGCGGTCCATGGCCCTTTACGGGGCCCCGGTGTGGGCGCGTTCCTTGAGGCTGCGTGCAGCCCACTACCTGAACGCGCCCCAAAAGGTGGTAGCCGTAAGGCTGGCCCGTGGGTACCGCACGATCGCCCGCGAGGCGGCGTGCCTCCTTGCCGGATTGCCGCCATGGGATCTGGAGGCAATTGTCCTCGCGCGCCTGCACGAATGGCGCGCGGAGGTGCTACGCCGGGGGGAAACTCCGCTGCCGCGGCAAATTGTCGCGCAGCGGACAGACTTCCGGCATGATCTCATGGCGACATGGAGAGAGCGACTGTCGCAACCCCGTGCAGGGCACGCCACGATAGTGGCGGTAAGACCCCTCTTTGAGGAGTGGCTTGAGAGACGCCACGGCGTCCTCACCTTCCGCCTGACGCAGGTCCTCACCGGACACGGTTGTTTCGGGAGGTTCCTGCACCGAATCGGGCGGGAGGAAACGCCCGGGTGTTTCCATTGCGAGGATCGACCGGAGGACACGGTGGAGCACACGGTGGAGGTGTGCCCCGCGTGGGCGGAGCACCGCCGTGTCCTCGAAGTGGCGATTGGCGGCGGCGACCTCTCGCGTCCGGCCCTGGTGCAAGCCATGGTCCGGAGCGAGACGGAATGGGACGCCGTCACCTCCTTCTGCGAAGCAGTAATGCTAGAGAAGGAGGTGGCGGAACGTGAGAGGGAGAGAACCTCACAGCGTCCCGGCCGCCGCGGGAGACGCCCCGGGCGTCGGGGGCCACCACGTGGCCCCCGGCCACCGTAGGCGCGGGCCTGTGGACGGTGGGCTATGGGCTAGCTCGCCGTCCGTCCGTCTCATGACGACAGGCCGTGTCGACGGCGCGTTCGTGTTCCACGCGCGCCTCAAAGAGAGTCAGCAAAAAGGAAGGGGTCCGCAAGGACCGATGCCTGCCGGGGTTGCGGGACTGTTCGAAAGAGATACCGTGGCCCCGGAACACAAAGGGCGATGAAGGAACATGGATGGGTTTTAGTCAGTAAAAGTCTGACACTCCCTCCCGCTCCGCCCAGAGCGGGAGAAGTCATTTGATGATTTCCCATCCGAAAAAAAAAAAAAAAAAAAAAAACACAAAGTAATGAATTTCGGTTAATACTTTGTAATGTCCTCCATTGGTCCTTGCCATAGATGGAAAATATTTTCAAGCTTATTCTGTCCCTTAATTTAAATTATAATAGAGATTATACGGACAAAGCAACACATGTGCATATAAAAATTCACGTTTTTTAATATGACGTAACTTAGCAGCTATTTAGCACACGTTTCTTTTTATTATCAACATCATCATTTCAGCCGAAAGACGTCCACCGCTGGACAAAGGCCCTAAGTGTCTGTGACGCATATCCAGCGGATCCCCGCAACCAGGTCATCGGTCCACCTAGTAGGAGGCCTTAGAAGGCGACGTCTTCCAGTTCGCGGAAGACGTTGACTTTTAATAACATCCAATTATTGTTTTATCTTTTTATCTGGCTTTTTTTTTTAAAGACTGTTTAGAACACAAGAAAAAGCAAAACGTAGTCTGTTCTGTCCCACTCCTGGGCAAAGGTCGCCCTCCACGTTTTGCTTTTTCTAGTGTTCTAAACAGTCTTTAAAAAAATCCAAATATCATATCACTTCACTTTATTATATTATAAAACAAAGTCCCCCGCCGCGTCTGTCTGTCCCTATGTATGCTTAGATCTTTAAAACTACGCAACGGACTTTGATGCGGGATGCGGGATTTTTTTTTAATAGATAGAGTGATTCATGAGGAAGGTTTTAGTATATAATTTGTCAAGCGGGCGAAGCCGCGGGCATCAGCTAGTTTATAATAAACGGCTGATAAAAGTCATTATTCAAAGAGAACTTTAGTCTTGTACGGTAGTCTAAAACTGTCTGAAGACTGACAAGTACTCACAAACTCACAATACTCTAGTTTAAAACATTTAAAACAGCTTCTTTTGATTGATGGATAGAACTAAAGACGATGCTTGTCTTAAAGGGTTTACTTTTAAAATTACTCTCTTTTCGTTCAAGTTTGAACATTGTTGATAGCTCAAATGAAGACCAGATTTATCTTGAAGTATTCTCTTTTGGAAACAGATTTTTCGAGCGAATACTTTGTTTTTTTTTAGTTTTTATACCTGATTTGTTTGAATTAGCTTTCAAACAAATCAGATTTAGTAGATATGGTATGTATTTACATAAAAAAGTATCTATGTAGTTTATCAACTATCTGGTGTCCACGACCCAAGAATCGTTGCTTAGTGTGGCACTAGATGCACTAGACGGTGTGCGTAATGTCCAGCGATATTTTTTTTATGCCCTGTGGGGTTACCATGGCGTCATAAAGCAGTATCGTTTTATTGTCATTTCAGTGTAGGAAAGAGACAGGGTGTCTAACGCCATCTCTTTTCCACACTCAAAATCAAAATCGTCAAGCGACAGAGTGTCACTTGTTTCCTTCGCGTCGTAAATCTCGTCGCGGTACTTTGATGTGTCTTCTACACGGTCTCTGTTGCAACACACGTATCGCGTGGAGGTCGTGGCCAAGTACTATCCACTAAACGAAAAACACCAACGCATTGAATGCAAAGTTACTCTAAATCAAAAGAAAAATAGAGTCTCCAAAACTAAAAATTACACACATTCGTAATATAATTCGCAACTTTCAGACACGCTACTCCAAATTGCTGTCAAACTTTAGTCCAAAACTTTATTTGGGGGCGAAAAAAATTCGTAGAATTTTGCCACTTATTTGCTCGGTTTTCCCACTTCAGGGAGAATCCGAAGCGTTTGTCAAACAATGTACTCGGGAGTTTTCGGTTTTACGAACAGCTGTTACGACCGCGTATAATGTGGAGTTAAGAAAACTACTGCTTTCGTGTTCTGCGACCCGCATACCTATTTTTTTATGATTCGGTGTAAATTGTTAAACAGTTATAAAGTGTCGTTTTTTGCACGAATTTGTAGTTTTCGGAGGCGGAGTGTATGTTTGAGAACAAATTGAATTGTAATTAAAATTACAAAACAATGTTTTAAACGTCTATTCAATTTCGTCGTTGAATACCATTCACTATGATTTTTTGAGCGTCATTTTTATCACGTGGTATTTTCATTGGTCCTTCGAGTAGGATACTCAAAATTGCTTAAAATGTATTACTCTTTGACTTTCATTACTGTTTCAGTTTTTCCATTTTCCCATTAAATACTCTGTAATTATCCTCCGATGAAACCGAAAATTCGCTCAAACGTTCTCTGTTATTCCATTATGTGAACGCTCATTGCTCCACACAAGCGACTTAGGCAATCACTGGTACACGAGTAATCTATTTAGGTGCCCAATCCACTCCTGTGTGAGTATGGGCGCCTAGTACCAAAGGTATGTACCTTTGGTACTCGTAGCTTCTGTAGATGTGACGAACAGATTTCAACTGTGATTTTCTGGATAAGGTGTGTTTAATTATGGATAATGGAGTGAGTGAGAGGTTCGATTTGAAAGAGATAGCGTGAATTCCCAATTCGTGTTCTAGACATGTTTTTTGTTGGTTTGGCAGTCAAACTAAACCTGTAGGGACAGATGGCGGATCGGCTGCGGGTGACTACGGACACTGACACATACTGCAGTAGGTCTTTGTTTGTCAGATCCAGATCTGCGAGATAAAGTAAAATGTAGTAAAGGTACTTGTTTATTATTTATCACCTTTAGGTCCCATTCTTCTTAGTCGATCAAATCTACATACAATTAAACAGACCAAGTTGCTTTAGTCACCTTAATTCGCCTAGACTAATCTAAAACCCACCGCTGTATGAACGAACTTTCGTCTTATAGTTTCAGTCTTGTCAAATCTGATAGTTGTTTAGCCTAACTCCGTCTGCGCTAACAGATAGAAGACCCTCTAAGTCTAAGATGAAGTTGAAACTCATCGATTATCATAACTCTCGAGCTGCCAAATCCTTAGACTAACAGTTCTGGCTGGCGCGAGCGATAGTGGTAAGGTAAATATATTATTTTAGGTTAGGTTAGAGTCAGATGCAATTTTAGAGGTAAATAGCTATTTATAGACCGAAAAATTCAAATGTGATTTTAGCGTTCAATGTTAGTCTTTGTAGATCTTTGACAGTCGTTGCAGGTAGTCAAAGGCCCGAAAAGTTTGACAACTAGTTTTACCAAGGGGTTATCGTATTTTCCAATAGGTACTAATTGGGTTGTGGAGGTCAGATAGGCAGTCGGTCCGTGTCAAATACTTCAGCTGCATCCGGTGAGACTGGAAGCCAACCTCAACATAATCAAAATCAAAAATCAAAATCAAAGCATTTATTTCAAGTAGGCCAGTTACAGGCACTTTTGAAGTGTCGACACAAAGATGAAAATTAAATGTAGCTACAGTCCCAGTTACAAGACATAAAAACTGTGAAAGTACTGTAATTGCCCATTTCCTAGCGTAGATCTCTATGGAGAAGAACGGGCAAGAAACTCCATGGACATTCTTTTAAATCAAAATATTGCTACAAAATCTTGGTTACATCATTCATGTTGAGATGGTATATTATGTGAGAACAATGTAGCAAGATTTGCACGTTAAAAGTGTCCATATGTAAAAACAAAAAATACAATTCAATAATAAACATTCAAATAAGCCATGGCAACTAAGAGATCACAACTGACAGCGCCCGTTCACGAACATGACTCATGGATCAGCACCATTCAACTCACCCATTTTGAAGGGAACTAAATGATCCGACACACGCGCCACCATCAGCAAGACATTAGAGTGAGCATGACATACCCTCAACCGCCAGGGCACATTCAAGTCAAGAAAAGACGTTGGATTTCAGTGAATGATAGCTTTCTAGTACATAGTTCTCACACAATATGGGCTATGCGATTATATAATACTAGAGATTGATTTCTAGATAGATTCTATTCATAGTTGGGGAAAGGCTATATAGGCAGATAGATGATGATGATTAGATTAGTAGTAACCATGGAGTTTCTTGCCGGTTCTTCTCCATATTAAACGACTACCCCGAACCGTGCACCTTTGTTGACGGTTTAGTGCCCATCTAGGCCTATGTGAAATAAAATAATTTGGAATTTGATGATTTTGAGTTGAAAACAGCAGGGTGCACAAAAAAATGCAGAAGCAGCTCGTCTTCTATTAATTGAGAGCTACTATGGCTGAGAAGCCACACCATGGTCATATCTTTCGGGTACACCATGCGTACAGGTAGGTTCCTTTAAACTTATTTGGTGAAGTTTCACAAACAAGAAGGGTATCATCATAATAAGTCATCAATCCGCAATAATTATTTTTCTAAGCAGCTGATCTAAGTCTTCATGTCGCCTATTACATGTGGTTTTATAAAATCTTTTTATTATTTGTTTTTTTTTTTTGTATCTGTCAGAAACAAAACTACACAGGTATTATCGGCAACGTCTGTGAAGTTTCACCAATTAATGAAAAGAGGCCTTCTGTACATACATAGTTCCAGCCTGAAGTACCAAGACTGTAGTAACAGTAGAAGGTCGTTAGTTTCAAGGCCTTGATGAATTACGATTGTGTATTATAGCATGTTACTCGTAATAATTAATGTATCTAGTTTTAGGTTTCAGTCATTGTGTAAGTTTGTCCGACTATCGAACAATAATAGACATAAATCTGTCTAAGGCAAGTTAGTTGTAATATATTAAAAAACATTTTCGGTTATTTCCCACATACTTTCACGCCTGTAATCGCCGAAGTGATAAGTAGAGGTGTAACCTTAGAACACTCACAATTCGCCAGTTACGTCTAACTCCCATTAAATATGGGGCGATCCTATTGCCATTAAACGGTCATAAATTTACAATCCGTACTCAAGTACCAAGACCTCATGAGTCATGCTAAGCAACAGTTCTTGCTAGTTCAAAAAAATAAAAGTGAACAAAATTTTTAATGTTTTGTTTCGTTTGTATTTTGCGCTAAAAGCGGGTACAATGTAAATTGTTGTAACATGCGGGTGTTTTCACGTCGAATAAAATGTAGGATTTTTATTTATTGGTCCGCGATTTATTTATGTATGCTTCATTTACAATCAGTAGTGGTATTCATGTACAATCGTAAACGGAATTAATGCCACGAAGCATTCGCTAACCTTTGGGTTAAATAGGAAAAGACTGTGAGTCACATTAAATTATGATTATGAGTGTGTTTCTAGAGGACCTGTAGTTTTCTGACTTTTAACCTCTTTTGATTTATGATCTTTTAGTAAAAGTTTGAGACTATTTTTTTTGTTGCCTTCCACAATTCGTCTTTTGTTTCTGAACAGACATCATGCATGATGTGTGCTGTTCTTTTTCCTTTTAGAATTTTATTTAGAGAAGCCATTGCATTGTGCCGAATCAGGCTACCTAATTTATGTAGCCTGTGTTCTCCAAGTGCTGGGCAAAGGTGAAGTTAGTTACCTTAAAAATACTTAATATTCAAATCTGTTTCAGTCAGAGCTGTTGTACAATAAACCTAAAAATACCGTATGAAAATGATGATGAATTACAAAAGCAAAAACGTAGGTAGGCCTATAGGTACCTATCCCCAACCATAGATACGAGTACAGTCCTTTTATAAACGACCTATTTTTCTAATGTTCCTCTTCATAAATCTCTAGACCGCTACCTGCCGAGCCCGATTATCTCATATTATGGAACAAAATTCACACAACTATAAATCTTGTGCTATCGTAATACGGGTTAGTTTTGCTGGAGTTGTTGAAACAGATGGGGCTAAAATTATATCACGGTTGTTTTATAATAAAATAGGTGTTGGACAAAATGTCATTGACCACAATAAAGGGTCAAATTGCAATAGTTTTAGTAGTTTGGTAGTTAACACCGAATTTTGCTATTTGGAAATTATCACCTAACGATTAACAGGACCCAAACTACAGCCAAAATAGTTGGGTACTTTGGAGAAGGTACCAGGAGCTCATATCAATAAACAGATCTCAAAGAAGGATTAGAATTTTAAGTATAGTTTTAACTAGAGTTTTGGAAGATAAGATGACGTCTTTATTTTAATTGCTTCTACAATGATAACACTTCGAATAACGAGGACTATAAGTGTTGCATATAACTTTGGCTTCAACCGATAATCACTAGCTAGAACGTTTCGGTAATTAACATTAATTTCAACTGCAGAGTAAAAATTGTATTCTTTACAGAAGTATGAAAATGGAGACTGTTAGAAGAATCATTTAATTTTGTAAAAAATCCTTTAGAAGAATAGTATGTTATATTTAAGTAAGAACTTATCTATCAATTGAAAAAAAAATTTGAAGTGAAAACTTCTTTAGGCGCGTTGACCAATTTTGGGTGAACAAGATTTGAGCACTTTTTGGGTGAACAAAAATCATGGAACTCGCGTCATCGTTCGTTTGTCTCGCTAAAACTCGAGAACGGCTGGGCCGATTTTGCGGATTTTGATTTTGAAATGATTGTCGTAGTCCAAGGAAGGTTTAAACGGTGCGAAAATATGGAAAAAATATAGTAAAAACAACAATTTAACTTTCCCATATAAACTGTTCTACCTACTTTCCTGTCAAACAGTTGACGTTCGTCCCCTCGGCACGTTAGACTCGGGTCCACTCGAATTGAAGTACGTATAAAATTAAAGATTTTGAATCGACAACATTCATCCACATTACTCGGATTATCGCTTATTTAAAGTTTAAATTGGTCATTAACACTTCTTTATAAACCAAAAAATAATTCAAAAATAATAATCTAACAGTTCGACGATACAATTCGCAAGTCGATACTATCGACGGTCCCCAAAGACTGCCCCGCATGTTTTTTTTTATATCCCAAACAAGTTTGTGTGGAATTCTGGCATTACAATAAACTCACTAATATAAACTTCTTCCTAACAGGCGATGGCTTGGACGATAGTTTGGAGAGGATTGGCGCAACCGTGACACAGGTTTACGCACACCCGTACGCTGCCTCCCTAAGCAACAACGGCACCTACTTCTGCAGCGCTATCGTACTCAACGAATACTGGCTACTGACTCTGTCCAAATGCTTTGATTCGTAAGTATAATTTTCTATCATTTTTATTTATTTATTTAACAATAAATTGATGTACACATAGAAAAGAAGAATGAAATAGAAAAATAGTACAAATGTGATGCTTATTTATAAATAAATCTTTTCCAGCATAACTGCGAAAGGAAATACTAAAAAAAAGATTTACTTATAGTGTGTAAAAGAACAAGATAAAATGGAATATATAAAATAAAAAGCAGATAAATTATTATATTATAATTTTTGTTAATTTCGGAACCAAAGAATCACCCTTTTACATACATGGTGATGACTAGGTACTAGGCGATCATGAATACCTTTTTATTGCAGCCTTCCTTCTTTTTTCAAAACCGTTTCGTTTCGCAGATCTATAGCACTTTTCAACAGGCGTGTCATGTTTTTCCGTACCTTACGTCAGTGCCATACATTTTTGACTTTTCCATTAATCTGTATGCGTGTTAAAATGCCATTTTGTCTAGGCCCTCTACTAGCAAATTAAAGTGCGGGTCCGAAGTTTACAATTAGGTAAGCTTTGTCTTCGGCTGTTTATAATCTGCTAGGTATTTATATATCGGTGAAGAGATCACACTATGAAAGTCTGATAATACTCGTAAGACAATGATTTCAAGTAACTCGAAACATAATAACAGCTTGTTGTCTATCTTAACATTATTATAAGCAGTAAATTCATCTTAAACCACAATAACGTTATCAATATCATATCTAATCTCTATTATGTAGCTGAGTTAATTACTGACAGGTATTGTATTGTATTGTATTGACAATCCTAATACAATTTTCAATGTTCATGTATATAACTTCTATCGCTCATAAACTGCTGAAATTTTTCATAAAATCTGGTTGTAAGACCAACACAACTGAAACATATCTAAAATAGTAGCTTAGTCCTCTAAACTATGGCAGTAAGTACTCAAGTTGCCAGAGAACAGTAATAGAGCCTGAAAGCAAAATTTAACATTTTCAATCGACAGTATTCCTGGCCTTCTGCGACTTTAGTGCTTGTTGCAATGGTATAAATTTAGTACTTATTTATTTTAACTTCTCCATTCTTTGGTCGATAGATTCCTAGGTCCTATTCTAGCTTAAAAACAGGGTAGATTTTATCCGAGTCAATGAAGCGAGTTTCTCTAGAATTCTTGATATTAAATCCTTGAAATTTGCCCTGTGTCTCATGAAATTGCTACCGCCAGAATCCAGATTGGATGGGAAATGTTAATTAAATATTGGTTTGGAACGCATCTGGTTCACTTCGGTATAATTACTTGGGCAAAGGTCAGTTAGACGCTGAAGTTTTTAGTGGATTGAAATCCGTAAAGAGCAAAGTTATATCGGAGTTTGAAATTGCGCTCGGTTTATGACCCCCTGGTACATGGCACTTCAATATCTAGCAAAATGATGGGCGTACTTAGTGGCGGTACTTTTATACAAACCTACAAGTTTGGCTTGTCCCTATAACCTTCTACTCTTCATGGTGTCCTGGTTTCTGAAAAGCCTGCTTGCCTTGTGGGCTTGCCGTATTGTTGGCCCCTAGGTACGTCACTGACTGCTACTTACTGTACCCTGTCTTCCCCTAGGGGAATACAATGTCTGCTGTTGCTGGTATACGAGGATTCCAGAAAGTATCTGGCGAACATGAACATATCTTAAGCCGTAAGATATTCTGAAGTTTTTAGTTTATAGAAATTAGTAAATTAAATGACGGAGTGCAAAGGGTAAAGGGCAAAGTGATATCGGAGTTTCGAATCGTGCTCAGTGATGGCAGTATGCTTATCCCCTGTTACATGACACTTATCTCGTAAAATGAGGGTGAGTGTACGTACAGTCACGACCACTAACATAATACACTTCGTAACTTTTGAACGTGATTTACTTCTTCTTCTCGTTTATGCATACAGGGTGTAAAGGAACCCTTCACGAAGCCGTCAACCAAGCATTATGTACATCAAACTAAGTAACTCTACGCAAAAATTATTGCTGGGAAACGACTTTTTTTTTTGGGGTGAAAAATCACGTTTTACGGTAAAACTCACACGTACGTTAAAACTAGTATATAAAAAAAACTTTGACCTCCAATATGTCCGTAACTAGTAGGTTCCCGGGTCTATATTATACACCCTTTATATTAATCGCATCAAATAGGTATTAATAGTTACAATCGTTTTTCCACGAGGAAATCGTTTTTTAATTTTACTCTGTAGGTATACATTTATGAGTGTGTGGGAGACAGTACCGTATACCTCTGTCTGCCTACCCTCTAGTTACTTTACAGGCCTTATGTTATAAGTACTAAGACTCTAGAATACGTCAGAGACTACCTAAACGCGTAAGGAAGGAGAATGTAAACTGTGTAATTGGTTGTAATGTTCATTGTTATTAAGGCCAATTGAATTGTACCTGCCTGCAGGGCAATTCCGGACCTGAACAAATTAGCTCGTTTGACAGATCAAATATGTACCTACCAGGTTACCATAGAGCACATAGAGACGCGCTTTGGCGTCCGCAGCGAGGGGCAGCATTGACAACATCTATCTTCCATGGATACTTATGAAATCGTTTGCCCAGAACTCCTGACTACCAATACACAGCTTAATCACTGGACCAACGGGTCTGAGTAAAAAGCGTCTTGGTCAAAATGGGTATATGTCCTACATATTTAAATATATCACAAATCATAGGTCTTAATCAGTGGTTACAGGACTAGTGATAAAAAAGAGGGTACTTAGTCTGTTCCTAAGGCCTTTTGTTTGATGGGTATTTAATGAATGTTTAAAATCTAAAAGGGTTAAAAAAAGCAAGAGAAAGCTTTTATCATTTCCTAGTGTGCGTTACTTTTTTAAATTAGTGTACCTACCCTCTATTTGCAGATGTACTAGCTCAATTCATTGATTGTACACGCCGCGCGCCGATGAGAATCGTTTATTTATTAAAACTTTATGTACAAGTAAAAACTGTACAAAGGCGGATTTAATGCATTGGACATTTTCTTCCAGTCATCTAAGGAAGAAAAATTTAGTTACCACAGACATTATTTATTCCATAGCAGGTAAATTATTATTCTGTTGTTTTCAACCTTCATTCTTTTCAAAACAGCTATTTACAAACTCATACAATGTCAGTGTCGCTTGAAAACAAAAATAATCTGAATAATATCTCATAATACATTCTGATATTTGAAGCTCTAAAAGTGTCCTTTAGTTTATAATATTTGTAACTGTATTTTTATTATAAATTGCGAAAGTTTAGGGGCCAAACTCGTAGCTAAATTCAAGGCCTACTCAATTTAGATGGTCATCACTAAGAAAGAAAAATGCGAAAGTAACTATTTCTGACCGTCGGTCTGACTCTCTGACCGTTTCACGCCTTAAGGATTTCAATGAAAGGCGCACATTCAGACCATAGGACCTAGGATACTTTTTATCCGAGTAGTAGTTAGTTCACGTGAGATCATTTCCAACCTCCACGCGGGCAAAACTTCGCATAGGAACGAAGAAAGAATCTAACAAAATGACAGATGAACAAAAGATTTGTCGATTCTTTCTTCGAAGAAACCTGTTTCTACGGTGGTCATGCTACGCGGGTAGGAGATTATAAAACCTAAGAGATGCTTCCAACAAATGATCGTACAATTATTTCAAGGACTTTCAATAACAGCCAATTATCGCGTTTATCGTAGCTGTTAATGCACAAATTAGGGATACTGTTTACGTTAAATTAAGACAAGATTACGAAACCCTTAGTCGATGGCAAATACTCATTCATTTAGCAAACACCCCAAGGATTATAATTTCATCTCGCTCTAACATCCAAAATTCAATAGGAGAGAACGAGATGAACAGATTTGACTCATTCAAATTACGCATTGCGTTGGCTGTATAGCCTTTTGCCTTTGCCTCATGATAAACAAATGTTTGCAAATCTACCTCGTCTATTATGTGCAGAAAAGGTTTTAGCTTGAATGTTTACTTTTATTCGCCATTTTTTAAAACGTTTTACAGGCTCCTTTGTTGGCTACGAAGCATTTGTTAAATTCATAATAAACATTATTACAATAGTTTGAAATTCTTTTACAAATATGAAAAACTAGCTGTTCCCCGCGACTTCGTTCGCGTGGCTATTGTGATGTGTAAGTGTGATAAAAAAAGTATCCTTTATGCTACTCCAGACTATAATCTATCTTTGTGCCAAATTTCATCCAGATCCGTTCAGTCGTTCTGGCGTGATTGAGTGACAAAAAACATCCATCCAAACTTTTACCTTTATAATATCAGTATAGAGAGTACAGATTTTTTTTTCGAAGGTAAATTTTATTTTAATATTTTTTTCGCGAATTGAAGAAGCACACCATCGTGAGAAGTGGAAGGAATAGATAATCGTAAGAAGTGGTGCCGTGATTTATTTTTTATTTCACGTAGTTAGCTGCTTTATCCCGTAAAGCTATCAAACCCGCCTAACCTAACCTAACCCAGAACTTCAATGTTTTTACCCAAACGGCGGTAAGTAGGTAGGGCCTTCTTACGAATTTATTCGGCTTTAGTTTCAATTACATGCAAACCAGAATTCCAGATCCACTATGTTATCTAATAACACGGGCCTGTTATAATAATGCTAGTTTAACGTAGAAACCCTTGCCATAAAGTGTTTTGAAAACAGGTACCCAGACTTTAAGGGCATATTATATATCTACTAATTTCTACCGATAAATGCACTTTTATGAGTACTAAACTAAGCTTTTTTTCTATTTTTTTTTTGTTCAGCTGAAATAAGCTATGTTCAATAAAATGCTAATATCTTTCTAAAGACAAACAAAGGACTTTATTAAATAGCTAAACGCCGAGACTATTGAATAACATTTTTTTTTTACATGACTGACAAATACTTTTGAAAAATATACACAAAATACAGAAAGAGAATATTAAAAAAATATATATATTTTGTATAAAATTTCATAATTCAATATTTGATAGGCTCTTTTTGCTTATTATTCAGGAAAATTTGTTTGGTTATTCCATAGCCTCGGTTTTTTTTTTGACTAAAACAAAACATGGACCTGAAAATGTCACATACCTATTTGGTGCTTCTCCAATAATAAGGTTTAATGAACTATTAACTTGGAATATTCCTCCTTGACCAAAAAGTTACACTCAAACTAAACAAATTCAAAAGCAAAACCTCATACTCGTTTTTCCCCTCCTTCGGGAAATCACGACCAATTCTTTGTAACTAAAGAAACATAAAACTAAATCGAATGAATAAGTGCTTGTCAACACGCATCAACTTTCGGAAATAGAAAACCTTCTTCTATCTTATAATCCGACTACCGCCAAAAACGTCTGACGATACATAAATCATCTTATTTTACTATGTTACTAAACATCAGGGTTTATGTGGGGATCCGCTAATATCCAAGTCGGTTTATGTAAGAGGCCCTTAATATCCTCGGAAGGACCAACAATGTGGGAAAGATACGCAGTGGTCCTTTTATACGGAAAGTAAACGATGTAGGGTCACCGATGTTGTGTTGTAGTTTTATTTGTGGTACTAGGTAAGCAGAAAATGGAAGGGATTTTCGAAACGTTGGTTAATAGAAGTGTTAGAAGAAGAATTTTCAAAAAAGGAATCATAGGAAATAATGAAATCGCCGCGAATGTGTTACTACCACTATTACGCCCTAAAGTTTTATTCATGAGAAATGCAATTTTAAACAAGTACCTAATCAATTCAGAACACAGTTAAGAGAGAACTTTGTCTAGCAATCGTCTGGAATAGGCAGAGTGGATACATTACGACAATCAATTTAGAATTAAACTATTCACAATTTGGAAAACAAATTCTCTCTCTCACAAATTGTACTTTCAAGCTTCTTAATAAAACTCTCTACATGTATGTATGATAGCATTAATATAGTAGTTCAAAAAATCATTAAATGGCAACCCTAAGTAAATACCCAAATCGTTGCAAGGGTAACCCTCTGGGCTTTTCACCAAGCTCCCATACCTGACAAGTAGTAATAGGTAGGATAAAATTCGAAAAAGGTAGCCTGCTATTCGAATGCGCGAACGTGATGTCCAAGAGTGTGTGTGTGAGTGTGATGTTTAATGGTAGATGTAGTAATAGCTGCTTTATTATTTATGGAAGCCTGGTATTATGTTTGGACATGATAAGCTGACAACATAATGATAATAGTTGGGTGTAATTTGTTTGAAAGTTTTCTGAGTTATTATGTTTGTTTGTGTCATTTATTATCTCTGTGTGTTATCTACAATAGAAAAATAATAATAGGCACACATTCTAGGTCTTTAACAAGCAGTGGGCCCATACTGTGCGGTATCATTCTTTGAATTTTCGGTTTAACACCATGTTGTTTTCCTCACGTTGTTTTCCTTTACTGTATTTAGTGTAGTGGTGACGATTTGTGTCATTGCCTGGGTCCGAACCCACAATAATTGACACGTAAGTTAGAGTCAATAAATACCACTAGACCACCACTGCAGTTAAAGTTACAAAATTTTCTGAAAACTGGCTAACGAGGAATTTGATTGAACAATTAATAGAATCTATTACCATTGATTTCTAAACTCACTACTTCATTTGCCGTCACTTAAAAAGATATATTATCACGTCTAGCCTAACTTCAATAATAATGCCCTTAATTTAGACAATTTCAACACCAAAATTTTCAATTCCCATCAAACTCAACACCCATTAAATCCCAAACTTTCCCTACCCCATTGTTCTCCCTAATTTATGTAAATCCTCATTCTTTTGTTTCCAGGAAAATCATAACGTCTTATGTGACGCACAAGAATCTCGGCAATTACACCGTGAGGGTAGGCAGCTCATATAACAACAAGAATGGAGCTCTCTATAAGGTAAAGTTTACTTTTAGGCCTTGCGCAGACGATGCACTAATTGTCAGTCGGACAGAAATTACCGCTGAAATGAATCCTGTCTGTTGGTTGAACAGCGTTTGTTTTTTAATCCATTGGCTGTTGCAAATGGTCCGCGTCTGTACGACGGACAAGTAGTTGATCGTCTGATTACCGGGGCTGCGGGACTGTTCGAAAGAGATACCGTGGCCCCGGAACACAAAGGCGATGAAGGAACATGGATGGGTTTTAGTCAGTAAAAGTCTGACACTCCCTCCTGCTCCGCCCAGAGCGGGAAGAGTCACTTGATGATTCCCCATCCAAAAAAAAAAATCGTCTGATTAACGCCTTATAAACATAATATTATATTTGAACTTTAATTCTTGAACAGTAATGCAGAGGTGTTACCTTCGCTAGTTTAAAAATAGCTGGCGAAATGTCTGTATATGCGAGCCTATTACCGTCAACCAGGCACTAGCCTGGATTCTAGGCAACTACTGAGAAATATCTGATGTAAAAACCCAATAACACTTTGCCCGACCTGGGAATCAAACCCTGGGTTTGATTCTCATGCTCTGCTGTATCGGTTTGCGACCACCAGACCAACATGGACTTGTTTACTTTTACTTATATAAGCTGTTCGTTGATGAATGGACGTTGTTTTTACCTGTATTTTTCCGTGTTTTATGCTGTTATACGGAAGTTTAGTCAAGGAAATTGTGCTTATTTGGAATTTGGGTAATAGAGTGTAAATTATTGTCAAAGTAAAAAGATCTCGGATGGAAAATTACAAGTCGTTATTGTGATACCTACATAGAAAACTTCAAAGACCAGTACCAACAATATTTTATGGCAATTATTGAATAAAGGTTATATACTGATCTACATACATACATAAACTCAAGCCTTTTTCACATGGGGTTAGACAGAAACCACAAAACGCACAATACAACCCTACAATCCTCACATACTCCTTTTACCTCACGTTCATACATCTGATCATACTGATCTAAAGTACTGAAAAATTCACGAAAACATAACAACATCGTGCCTTGTAATCCTCTAAGGGTTATTCAGAGGTGTACCTAACAGTACACCCACTTTTCGCCGTTTAAGTTTAATGTAATAGGGTTCACCCCCTATCACCTATTTGCATCAACCGGCCACAAATCCAGACTCTTTGAAGAAAACTGATTTTAAAATTCTGAAATACCTAACCTACAAATCCAAATAGATTTTAAGCTTTTTAGCCATCCGTATTGAGGTTACTAATATTAACATTTCTAACAAGCTCCCAATCTAACTTCCAAGTTCCAACAAAATAATTATATTATGAAAGGGTCCGTTACCGTTGCCGGCCGATAAAATGTCGCACCACTAATTTATCGTAGGGCTGTCATTTCATTATCTTTTTCCACTTAACTGAGTTTTACGCGATTTTCCTTGTTGATCATCCTCGTTCCCTCTGTTTGCCTAGTACATATCTATCTATATACTTTTATAACTTCTGAGGAAAGATAATTAAGTGAAATATGATTATAATTGATTCTTTTCGAATTGCCTTTTGTTTCAATGTCTTTTTCAAATTAAAACGTCGTTTCGATAAGCTTTCGGCTTCGGCACAAATTGATGAAAGGCTAAATAATAGTACATTATGGTACAAGTGTGTAATGTTGGTGATTACCGCTGAGGCGCCATTGAGACCCGAGCCGTCAGGCGAGGGTCTTAAGAGAGCCGAGGACGGTAATCATCAATACACACGTGTATCATACGACGTTTTTCAACACACTTGTGAAGAAAATAATACTAAAAAGTCATTTTATTTAGTAGTTAATAGATATTTGTCCTTGGAGTTTTCAGGTAGTAAACTATTCATAACGTTAAGGGCGTTAAGGGCGTTTTCACATCTTATGTTGGGCGGTGTACAACATAAATAATTTTCTTCATACTAGTACTTGTTAATTAATTTAATTAATAAATAACTATAATTTCAACAGTGAAAACGAGTTGTCAAAAATTTTTCGCAATGGCGGGAAAAATTAATCAGTTTTCCTATGCGCGCGCATCTAACAATGGCGATCGGCCATAGACTAAAAGAATGAGGTTTCTTTTTTTTTTGGCTTTTGGCGGATAGCGTTTTAGCCACGTACAAAATGAGGAAAAGTTTTCTTTATTACAGAGAAAACAAAAGTTATTTTGAGTGAAAGTTTTATATATTAAAAACCTGCCTAAAGGTTGAAATTATCTATTTATATACGAAGTTGCATGAGCAAGCAATAGGTACATTTTTGTATCGAAACTTTTTTAAGAACAAAGCAACAAGCACCTCAACCAATAAAATAAAAAAAAAACCTTTAGCTCACTTGTGAATAATAGCAATGAAAAAGTCACAGTTTGATTACAGGTGTCATTATGTGCCTAATTGCGATGAAATTAGAGCCATTTTATGAGTGTTGAAAAATAAGTTATGTATAACGCCTGCATATTGATTTTTTGGTATGAAAATAACCCATTGTCCTTCTTCAGGTATTAAAAGGATCTAACCTTATCCAAAACTCATTCATTTTTTACGTTTGGCAGTCTAACTGTTATAGTTGATAATAAACAACTTTACTCTAACAAAATTAGTAATATAGATTTCATATGTAAAATATAGTGGTTAGTTACACTACTTCGCGCCGTCTATCTCTACATCTACTCTTGCTACCTTTAAATATTAATTTACAAGATCAAAGAAGCATTTGAAATCGTCCAAAAATACTTATGGTACTCCTAAATCAAATTAAACCCAAAGGAAATATAATCTCCAGAATACAATCAACAAAAACAAAAACATTCACACTGATAACAACATCAGATTACTCCCAAAACCAAAAGGTACAAGGTAAGGTAGGGCATCATGAAAACGTAGTAACGTAACCAAATGAGAGGTGATATCAGACGTTTTTATTTCGAGCGTAAAATCTTTACTGCGACACCGGAGGGGCTGGTAATGAGTCGGTTACCGACTCAGTTTATTGTCGTTCGGCGTATGAGCATCTTTGGACGCGTGAATTTGGTTAAAAAGGCTCTAAAAACGAGGATTGTGAGGTAAAAACTTCAATTTGGAACGGCGAAATAGGACTCTTTTTGGTTGAGCTTACGTTTGGCGGTTTAATTTACAGATGTGTTGATTATCATCTACTTATTTCACTTTGCTGTATTGCTGGGATTCATGTCTACAAAAGTGGCCCTTTAATAGTAGTAATTCTACTTTTTTAAGTGTGACAAAAATTATCACTTGACTGCGATCACAAGTGACAGAGAGTGAATTTCGGTCAATGTGTTGACAATTTAATGGATGGATGGAGTTATGGAAAAAGCAAGCAAGAAAAAAATTAAACTTTAGTTGTCAACTACGCTTTTATCTAATTTTAAGAAAAGTGATTAACGTGGACCGCGAATTAATTATTAAGCTCTCTAGGTCGAAGCAGGTCAAATAAAAAACTACACAAATAAGAGTCATCATCTGCCTAGCCTTTTCCCAAGTTTTTATTGGGGTCGGCTTCCAGTCTAAACGGATGCAGCTGAATACCAGTATTTTACATGGAGCGACTACCTATCTGACCTCCACAACCCAGTTAGTACTGGGTAATACGATACCCCTTGGTAAGACTGGTTATCAGACTTTTTGGACCACTTTTTTGGGACTACCTGTAACGACTCTCAAAGATCAGAAATGACAACTACATAAATAAGACTAATATAACTAAAACGAAAGTCATGTACTAGGAGAACAGATGGCGTCAGCAAGTTCCATTCGAGCACTTTTCATATTTTATTTACGTATGACCCGTCGCGTCTGCGTAGTATGGACACTGATCCGGCTGGAAAGCGCGGTGATTAAACTTTTAGCACTTGTGTTCTGATTGGATAGTTTGTTGAACCTGTCTATTGTGTCGTATTCATTCTTCTCAATCTTCACAGGTTATTGACATACAACTTTTATTGAAGAAGAAACATAACGCATACTCAAGATGATTTTCGCCATAGACTTTAACCTTCATCAATATCAAAGCTTTTCATAAAACAGTTTTGAGTATTATGAGATGCATTTTTATGGAGACATATTGACTATTGAGACGCAAGTGTCTAAAGCTATATCTGCACTGCTGATATAGGATTTTTCTCTTCTTTATCATGCATTCCTAGTACGTGCTGATGACAAAATGTCATTATACCAGCGTTAACAATGTGGAAAGAAAAGTAAAATTATTGTTCTTGAAATTCGATACGCCAGGCCGTATAAACACATGTTATGTATTATAAGGGTAATAGCTAGTTATCAAACCTGTATGTAATTAAGTCTTCATCAAACGGTAGTAAATCAATTTCAAATAATATGGGTAAGAGTTTCGAGGAATTGAAGCAACTGTACTAACTCTTCGAATTAAAGTTTTAGTAGCCCGACTCAAACTAATTGTCTGGCCAGCTGTTCTCCGGAAATAAAAAACTTCATCTAAGTAGTTGTTTTTTCTGGGTCTCTATAAAAAGAAATGAAGATTGTTATACCTCTTAATCTGGCTTTGAAAAGAAATTCACATTGACTACGCATTTTCGCAATGAGTGTTTCTTTTCCACAAAAATGTACGCACGATGACCAATCAAACTGTACATAACCAAATAAAGCTGATCTCTCATTGTACGAAAGTAGAACCGTAAAGAATTCATATTCCTTAAAATTCGTGATTTTAGACCATAAAATGTTGAAGGTTAAGTTCAAAATCGAATGAGAAAATTTGACAGTTTGTAGTAACTGGATGTGCTCGCGATTGTACTGGGCCGACTAAGTACGGCAGCCTCTAACATATTTTTCAATACAAAACTTATACCGCATTATTCGTTAAATTCCAGATAAAAATGATAATCAACAACTTCGACCTTCGGGTAACAGCAGTCAAGCTGGAAGCGCCAATAAAGTTCAGCTCTCAAGTGCAGAGCGTCAGACTACCAAGTGTTGACGACAACATCACCCTCGGATTCTTAGCCTCCATCGTCGCATGGACTCCTGGTGGGGTGGGTATCAAATTCACTAGCAAGAAATGAAGTTTTGCACACCTTTGGTTCTGGTGACAATACATTTTTATGACAGACATGACTTAAACCTGCAACACGAGAGAAGTCCTCAACGGTTAATAGAGCGGACACGAAACTTTGAATACGCGTTCACCTAATTTTGTTTTGTTATTATTGTATAAAAGCTTGTTTAAAAAATAACTAATGCGCATAATTTGCCTTTGCCAGCAAGGACCAGTCCCTATTATTCAAAGCGCCAACTATAAGCCACAGTTGTCACTATTATTCAATGTAGATAAGTGTTACTAGGCCTTCATAAATATCAGAAAGTCATAAAGATTTCACCTTTGAAATACGATATCACGAGTCTAAAGATTGTGAGACCAACCGTTTATATTGTGACATCAGAAAAAAATATGTGAAGAAAAAGGCTGGACTGCGTTGAACAATGGTGAGGAAAATGCTTGGCATGTATGAATTTCCGCACAACGTACTATGTGGTTTAGTTTTATATGTTTTATGGAATGAAAAATATATTTTTTGTAGACGAAAGGGAAAAAAATTAAAGGCAGTTTGTAATTGTGCCACTTGAGGGAAAAGGCTTCTTTTAAAGTGAGGATCGAGCGTTTTATCACCATTCTTACTTAATGAGTTTAGGCAATTGTAGACCTAAGTGGTTAGCTATAACGACTTTTCAACTTTGTCGCCAAGGTATGACCACAAAAGCAAATCCAATCAACTGAATTTGAAGTACTGCCGAACTGTTTCATAAATTATTTTAAAAACATGTTACAAGTATTCAAAAAGAAAAATAATTTGTTCCTGAAGCTAAATAATCATATTTTTTGTTTCCACAGCATATGCGGTTAGTAAACGCCCCGATGATTGATCCTGAAATATGCGAGATTGACACAAAGATGCTACCAGGACAATATGTTTGCGTAGGAGGTGTACAGGATCCTAACAGGCACTTTTGCAGGGTATGATAATGTTTTATGATGATTCTGGTTCTTTCACCTTCTACTTCTTATTTAGAATGTCAACTGCGACTGCAGATAAATTTTAACACACATGCAAAATCAAGACGTAGATAGGTATATCATTTTTTTTCACGATATTGTAAGCATAGGCTCCTTGCCAGTTGGCCACGAACTACATGCTCAAGCGACGCCGAATGCGGGGAAAATAAATGAAATATATTACTTAGAGCCTGTCATGCTCACGAGTCACCACGACATACGCGCGTATCACGTGACGCAAGTCCCGTCACAATAGTATCGTAGAAGGTCGTGAGACATCCTTACGAAATTACAGAAAGTAGCTAAACACGACACATCGATTCAAAGGCGATTCATGTCACAGAATGTAGTAATTACGAGCCAACTAATTATTTTATGTAAATGATACGCCTAATCGAAAAACAAACCCCTTCATCCCCCTCTTACAAAAGCAATAGGAAGCAGGAAGGCGACATTAGGAAACAATTTCACGGTAATCGAAACAATCCCAACTTTACCAAAAGTAAACAAAGAATTTGAACATCAAACAGTATTTATAAGAAAGATTGAAACTGGGTCACGAAATACAGGAAAATCGATACTTCAGGAACATTCTTAATCGAAAATTAATGTTTTCTCCAAGTTAATCTTAATCAGATTAATGTCTTTTGAAAGTAAATGTTTTGGGTAGGCATTCAGCTTAGGGGGCTTTTCTCGACTAGGTACCTGTGTGGTCATACGATTGTTCCGTGCGGGAATCAAACCCGCGACGCGCAGCGCTGCAGCCAATCGCTCAGATACTACGCCGTGCCGTCAATTTATTCTACAATGATTGAGGCAAATGTAGTTTTCAATATTCTACTCATCCTACCAGGACTTTAAAGTTATACAGAGTAACTGTTTAAAGATTTGATTCGATGTTAGTACGAGTAATAATAATTCTTTTAGACTTCCAGAGGTTCAATACTATTTTCAAATCTCATTCAATCTATTTTTTCTTTTGACTTTATTTTTCCTTTTTCAAAAGTGTCTCCCCCAAACTCCTTCAACCTCATTGGTCAATTTAATCCTACGTAATAAAACGAATTCGAAAGTCTATTTATTTTACTCAATCCCGAGTAAGGACCGATAAATTTCGCCATAAGGAATCCCCCGTCAAGGGTCTCTGTCAGGGGAAAACACGTTATTTTTTATCCTGTACTTGGATGTCGTTCCCTTGGGGGAAAGGGTGAAATATGATGGCTTTTTTGTTGGCCAATCGATTGACGGGCCGATAATTTTATCGGAGTTGATAGGTTGAGAAAAATAAGTATATTAGAAGTTAATAAATCAATGGTGTCGATTCTGTTGTGCACAAACTAAACTTTATTTAGGCTATTGCTATCTTTTTCTCTCTAATAAAACGAGAAAGATACGGACGTAATTTAGAGCTGTCAAACTAATATTTCTATCCAAATGAAGGGTGCACGTAAAAACATGTCGACTAAAAACACGGTAAAGCGCAAGGCATAAACTAGTTTGACATCTCTAACTTAGTTCATAGCTATAGCCGTCCTTTTCTCGCAATGCCTTTTAGTAAAAGATAGCAATAGCCTAAATTAAGTTTAATTTGTGCACAACAGAATCGCCACCAATGTCTATTTTGGATTTTAAGAGAAAACTGCTTTGTATTTTCTGGGAAACGGCGTCAAAACATTGGAACTGCAATCTTTTGTGCATTTCTTGAGCAATAAAATCGTTGGCCATAGGGATTATCGGGACAGCAGTGCTAGTACGTAGCACTCGATTCGATACGATTCGATAAATCTGACAGTTATTCTCGATAAAATGAGTTTTTAACCCATCGAATTGTCGGATTTATCGAATCGTATCGATTCGATCGTTATTGATTGCTACGTACTTGCAGTGCAGATGCCATAAGCTTTCTTTGCCTATTTCTAGTTTTATCCGAAAATAATGCCTTAATTTTCAAGCACGCTGTTTCAGGTTTGTTACCTATCATAACAGCAAACTTGTTATTTCCAAAGTGTTAGGCAGTGAAGTGTACCAAATAGTACATCCACATATCACCAGTTATGTTTTTTTTAAGTCCCATGTGGGGCCAGCCTAGCTGTTAGTGAGAAATTTCTGATGGAAAAACCCAATAACACTTTGCCCGACCAGGGAATCGAACCCAGGACCTCATGCTCATCAGTCGCACTTACGACCACTTGACCGACGAGGCAGAGGATGCAAAAATACTTTATTCTGTTTATTGTATGCTCCGTACCGAATATCGCTTATTCATGTAAAAACCAAATAATACCCAGCAGTCGCGTTTGCGAGTACTAGGAAAACAAAAATACCTAGCTGATTACTGTATCCCATTTCGAATATCGCTAGCATTAACGAGCAAAGCAAACATCACTACGTATGGTGTTAATAGCCACAATAAAATTAAACGAACTCGATATACTCGCGGAAGCACAAACATATAAATCATCTGGATCGTTCCGCTACATTGTTTTATGAGATCATTTGTAAATGTCATTGTGACGAAGAATAAAAATAAATGGGGATAAAATATGCAGTTGTTTATGCAGTCGAGATCTGAGGGATAGGAATATTTCATGTTTGATGATTGTTTTTGTACCTATTTGGTGTAAATTCTTCCAATGCGTCAAAAGATATCTGTAGGAATTATCAGAAGTCTAGTCAATTGGTAATATTTCAAGGTATGAAACGAATCATCAAACTGAACTACTTTCTGAATGGGACCAACATCGAAAATAACCACTCAACCCAAATGTATGGGACAGCAGTAGGCAGTTGCAAACCGCATATTGTATGTGGTTTAGAGCGATAGTCACTCTTGCTACCAGCCCGCGTAGCATGACTGTCATTGAATCGACAAAATGACAGACGAACAAATATTTGTCAATAGGCATGACGACAGTATCAAAAAATAACAAATCTATTTAGTCCGTCAGTTAGAGTATTGGAAATTAATACACACGTATTTTTTGTTTTTGTAAATCAATGAATATTGACAAAGATAAAACGCATCAAAACTCAGGAGTGGGGGCTCGTGACGTCAGAACTAGCTAAAAATTATACCTAGGCGTGACGTGTTGAGAATTTTATAAGCGTCATATCTTCGTAAATTTTGGTTTACGTAACAAATGAAAAAACATGGGTCAAATATTTTTTGATAATCTAACTGACGGACTAATTCGATTTTTTTTGTATAGTCTCGCCTATTCTTTCTTCGAAGAAACTCGTTTCTACGGTGGTTATGCTACGCGGGCGGTTGGTAAAAGCCAAACGAACATAGAACCATAACAAGAGCATTCTTGTATGATATCTTTGTAGGGTTTTTTTTTTTCATAGACGACATAGTTGCCATCGGGAGAGAAACCAAGAAGAACTAGCACAGAAAAGTGGAGATGACTCAAGAAAAAAAAAAGATGAAAAAAAAATAATTATAAAGCGTTTATTCGTGGTGACATCGTATTACATAAAAATGTTACTTCTGCTAAACTGTAAAACAGTTTGTTGGCAGATGTAGCTCCCATATAAAACATTCTGCTTTCATGTTACTCTACTATATGTACTTTTCCATCAATATGAAGAACTAAACTAAACATTAACTAAAACTAATCACTAATATTTTACAATTGCACAAAAGCCTGACTGCAGTAGTGAATTGAAACGGCACAAATTCAAAATGCTAATAAATAAATAAAATTAATTAAACTTTATTTTAGACTAAAGTCCATAGTTTTGTTAGTATTTTTAGAATTAGGTTAGTATGGTATATATTTGTTAGTAACAATGAAAACTTATAAACTATGTTAGTAATATTTACTCTAAACAAACAAATAATATCCTTAACCGCGCAGTGGCATCTCAATTCACACTGGCGAGCCGCGAACGAAAGCTAGTACTTACTCGTATGACAATTTATTCATCTCCATTTATGAGGCTTTGACAAAATGTGTTAAAAAGAAACTTCTCCATTTTATTCTTGAAGGACATTTTTGTGGTAAATCGACTGGTATGTCATTAAAAATGGTTGGGACTAAGCATTTTCTACATCTTTGTCCATAATATTTTGTACAGGTGGGTACTACAAATTTTCTAATGTATTTATTCCTTTGAGGGCTTATGTCCCTTGTCCTTGTCTCCCCTTATGTGTCTTGACTTTAAACTCATCCTTGCAATAATTTATAAAAGAGAATCCTATATCCAGTAGTGAGTGAATTCAGGCTATGGATGAGGATAGATTGTTCATTCGCTCTTTTGGTCTAAACTAACTTTCTGTGTGCCCATTTTGTATAATAAAGTAATAGAGAATAGACATGAAATACAAAACTCTTTTTATTTAGGAAAAATGCCTTGCATTGGCGCCTACAAACATTGTGGTACACTTGTTTAAGTTTCTAATACATCACTTATTTTACAATTTACTGTTTTATGTAGCATGTTTTTGGTGAAACGGAACGCACTCTCAAAACGCATCGTCCTCGATAACGACGGTATTGACGTCAAAGTTCATTGTGTCAAAAACACACTTTTATTTGAAAAGTGCTTAAAGATTCACATAAATTTTATTATAATATTGTTATTGCAATTTTTACTTGAATAAAACACATAAAATTAGTAAAATTATTTTATTAAGGCTATAAAATTTGATGTAAACAAGGCAGATTGTGGATAATGACGTCACATCATGGCCGCGACAGTCACCGACGTTTGAACTGTCATAGAAAATTGCAGGAGTTTAATATTAATTTTTGTGCGACAAGCAGTAGTTGAACTTAACTTTTAATACTTTTCTTGGGTTGATAGTACTGTATTTTATTGATCTAAGTGAAATAAAAAATTACGTGCATTTTCTAACTATTAACAAACAAACACTTCTTTTACAGAGAGACAACGGCGGGGCAATCATCCAGAACAACACCCTAGTAGCTATATCCTCCTTCATCAACACCTGCGCCCTCTACACCAAGACCCACGCCTTTCCCAAAATAGCCAGCTTCGTCCGGTGGCTAGACTCCGTAATCTGGGACGAGCTCATCAAACCAACGACCACAGAACCATCAACAACCACGAAAGAAAAAGAACCATCAACGACAAAAATGCCGGAAAATTCAACTGGCGGGGAACCGGAGCACAGTCCTTACTATGGGGTCGCCAACAAATACATGTTAACCTTACCCTACGATCCTATTAATGTGCCCTTAGAACCAGCTGAAGACAATTCTGTGTTACCAGGAATGAGTCTTTATGAGTCGTACTTACACAGTATTGTTAGGGCCAGGACTTCAACCACAGAGGCAGTCACTGTAGAAAAGAAGACAGAAAGCACCACGGCTTCTACCAAGCCAATGATATTGGCCCAGAATAAATACGCACGTATGCCGACGAAATATGACCGGTATGATTATAATTACTTAGGCGATTAGACTTTAATTAATGTTTTTAGAGTACAATGTGGACTTACCACGAACGCGCTGAGTGGATGTTACGTAAATTCGATTTTTAAAGTAAAAATACTCGTGAAATGATGGATTAATTAATGATTCAAATTTATGCCATCGCGCGTTCATGTAGGCATAGGGCTCCCTGTTTTCAAGAAAAGTTAGCGTCTTATTTTACTCATTACGGCCTGGTACTCGTATGATACTGAACTTTTAATAAATAGTCATACATTGCGTTCTTTGTAGTATATCGTTTGTTTTTCTTTTTTGTAGCGTCTGGTTTTAACGTATTGACCAGAGGAATGGATATGCAAGTCAACACATAAAACTCTGGATGTTAATCAGCATCCTTGCCATATTTACGGAGGTAACAACTACTAATACAGCTGTTCAAACCTATTAAAGTCAACGGAATATGAATATGTAATATCAGTGAATTGTAAATAAATAATCCAAAATCATTAAAATTAGGCACTCAATAATAAATGTATATTAATTTCTAAATAACTGTCGGCTTTTTATTCCTCGCTCCATAAAATGCAGGGCCCTTTCCACCTTCGGTATGTCACTCAAATCAACCTCGTCTGGCAGCCTAGTACTTTTGCAAGATAGAGCCACATTACATCAATGTGTCCTCGTGGGATTGGAGCCATTTCCACATATTCTGGCTGTGGATCAATATTTAATATCCCAGATGTTTATTTGCGCTCGCTACCAAGAGCCCCAGGTGTATAGCTCTCATTAATCAGGGTATAACTAGCTCGCGGCTTTGCTTACCAAAACAGACATTTTAGTTTGTGTATTTTGAGGAAAATCATGTTCAGGACATCATGCGTGAAGCTCATGCATATTTGAAGTTGAGAGTACTAACATATGTACATATGTTCTGATAAATAAATCGTCCATCGTTTATTTTTGATCGCAGGTCCATAAATATTATGGTGGGAAAAGTAAGGGCGCAACAATGTCAACGATGCTTTGCTTTGCCTGACGAAAGGTCATTTTTTCTTTAGTCAAACGTTCAAAATCAAAATCAAAATCAAAGCATTTATTTCAAGTAAGCCAGTTACAGGCACTTTTGAATTGTCGAAACAAAGATGAAAATTAAATGTATGTACAGTCCCAGTCACAAGACATAAAAACTGTGAAAGTACTGTAGTTGCCCATTCCCTAGCGTAGATCTCTATGGAGAAGAACGGGCAAGAAACTCCATGGACACTCTTTTAAATCAGAATATTGTTACAAAATCTTGGTTACATCATTCATGTTGAGATGGTATATTATGTGAGAACAATGTAGCAAGATGTGCACGTTAAAAGTGTCCACAGCAAAAACACACAAACAAAAAAAATACAATTCAAAATAATTCATTCAAATAAGCCATGGCAACTAAGAGATGACCAGTCACAACTGACAGCGCCCGTTCACGGACATGACGCATGGATCAGCACCATTCAACTCAACCATTTTGAAGGGAACTAAATGATCCGACACATGCGCCACCATCAGCGAGACATTTGAGTGAGCATGACATACTCTAAACCGCCAGGGCACATTCAAGTCAAGAAAAGACGTAGGTTTCCAGTGAAAGATAGCTTTCTAGTACATAGTACTCACACAATATGGGCTATGCATTTATATAATACTAAGGAGATTGAATCTATACAATGCAAAGATAGTTGTACAATCTTCAGCAGCTCCAACAATACATTTTAATGCTATCAATTTATGCGCCCCTGTCCTTGTGGAGCAGGACCAGCATTGAGCCAAGCATTTTTATCAGCGATATAATCGCTCAACTTGTAATATGCTTGCTTACATAGTGTGCGTTTAATGCATGTTTTAAATTTCGTCTCATTCAGTTCAAGAATACTTTGTGGAATTTTATTATAGCATCTCAAACAGTACCCCATGAAAGATGAGTCTACTTTAGCGAGTCGGAAACCTGGCTGAACTAGTTGGTCCCTATTTCTAGTACTGTAATTATGTCTGTCACCCCTTTTACCAAAAAGGTGCAGATTTTTTCTGACGTACATTATGTTTTCGTAGATGTATTGACAATGTACCGTCATGATGCCAATATCCTTAAACAGTTCCCTTAGAGAATCGCGCTTACGAAGATTATATATGGCCCTGATGGCTCTTTTCTGCAGAATAAATATAGACTCAATATCTGCAGCCCGTCCCCACAGTAAAATGCCATAAGACATTATACTATGAAAGTAACTAAAATAAACCAGTCTAGCGGTATCTACATCAGTATACTGACGGATTTTTCTAATGGCATAGGCTGCTGAACTTAACCGCCCCGCAAGAGAAGTCAAATGAGAACCCCATTGTAGCCTTGAATCAAGCGTAATCCCCAGGAAAACCGTTTTATCTACGAATTCAAGTTTCTCTTTATTCAATATTATATCACAATCACTACTTTTAACATTCGGTGAAGCAAATCTTATGCATTTGGTTTTTTTTTCATTTAATACCAAATTGTTTGCTGTGAACCAATTTTGGACCTGAAGTAGGGCATTATTCACGTCATCTAGATTTTGGGCCCGCCTATTTATCTTAAAAATTAGGGAAGTGTCATCAGCAAATAACACCATATTTTGCGGTTGGTTTTTCAGTAAATAGGGAAGATCATTTATATATACTAGAAAGAGAAAAGGACCCAATATTGAGCCTTGTGGAACCCCCATTTTTACTTTTAAACCCTGTGAATTAACACCATTTATTTGAACATGTTGTTGTCTATCATTCAAATAAGATTTTACCAAACTAAGTGCAAGTTTACCCAGTCCGTAATGCTCAAGTTTCAAAAGTAATGTGTCGTGATTTACGCAATCAAACGCTTTGGAGAGGTCACAAAAAATACCTATGGCGTCTTGAGACTCTTCCCACGCAGTAAATATGTGCTTTAATAAGGTTACACCGGCGTCAGTTGTACAACGTCCCTTGGTGAAGCCATACTGTTGATCATGTAAGATTCTGTTGGTGTTAAAATGATAGAGCATTTGATTAAGCATTACTTTTTCGAAAACCTTGCTAAAAACTGGTAACACGGATACAGGTCTATAATTATTAGTATCTTTACTGTCTCCGGATTTGAAAAGAGGTATGACTTTACTGTATTTCATTAAATCAGGGAAAACTCCTTGGTCTACACATAAATTAAAAATTAAAGCTAAGTAAGGGGCTATAGTCTCAAGTATGGATGTACAAACTTTGACAGACATTCCCCATAGATCTTCGGTTAGTTTGATTTTTATTTGCCGGAAAGTTTTAATAACTATCATAGGGTTAATGTGTTTAAATTTAAATTCAGCCAGGCAGCCAGACACATTCGCCTTTAATAAGCCAATTGAGAGTTCAGGTGAGGAAATAAGAGCCTCCGTTGTTTTTAGTGGTATATCGGTAAAGAAATTTACAAATTCTTGAGCTACTTCCTGATTTGAGCTTTTAGGACCACACGCTGTATCTAATGTGTAGCTAGTGTTACGTATTTTCTTCCTGTTAGTCTCGTTATTTATAACCTTCCAAACTGTCTTTATTTTATTTTCTGCTGTTTTGATCTTGTTGCTAATGTGCAGTGCTTTAGCAACCTTACACGTATTTCTAAAAAAAATTGAATACTTAGCAACATACTTGTTAAAAGTTTCAGTGTTTATAAAAGGCTTAAGGCCATAAAGCTCAAATAGTCTTTCCCTACTTTTTCTGATACCTCTAGTTGCCCAATCACTAAATATGAATTTAGGGCAAATACTTTTTGTCTTCTTTTCAAAAGTTTTATTGAATTCCGTGTGAACTATTGAAAAGAAACGATCATACAATTGATCTATATTAATATCATCAAGGCTCATAACACTTAACTTGTTCTGTAGCGAAATATTATACCTATTTAATCTGCTAGAAGTTATAGGTCTAAATTTAATTTGAACTTTTTGCAATGGGGGTGTATTACACCTAAAGGTTACAGTTTGTCCGCTATGGTCAGAAGGCAGACAATTTACTATTGCTTTATCTAAGTAATCACAATCGCAGAAAATATTATCTATACAAGTAGCAGAAGATGGAGTGACTATAGTAGGTTCTTTAAAAGTGTTGGTCAAGTCAAATGACTTAAAAAGATTTAATAAGCGACTGCTATTTGAGCATTCTTCTAAAATATTGATATTAAAATCACCACAAATAATTATAGATTTATTACTGGCTGCAAGTTTTGCCATCACATCTTATGATTATTGATTCAAATAAGGAAAAGTTTTGATAGTTTGGGGGTCTGTACACACACAAAATTACATGCTTATCTAGCTCAACACAGGACAGTTCAACGCAATGTTCAACCGAGAGACCTACTATGTCATTACGTTGCTTATTTTTAAAACATTTTTTTATTAATATTAGGGAACCTCCACGAAGCATAGTTTTACGGTTAAACCAGCTACCCACCATATAGTTCTCATAATTGATAAGCATTTGGTAATCCTTTAGCCAATGTTCAGTAAAACAAATAATGTCAAACTTACTATTTTCTAAAAACAATTCAATTTCTAATAATTTGGAAGAAATGCCTTGGATATTTTGGTGGAATAATTTTAAAGTGTTCTGCTGAGGCCCTTTTTTGCTAACTAATTGAGTGCAAGAAGATACGTTAATGATTTTAGTGACTTATTAAGAGCCTGTATTTCTGATTGTAAGCGCTGAGTGTCAATTTCATAAATATTTATACTATCTTCCAATTTAATCTGATAGTTATTTAATTTATTAACTAGAGAAACACGTTCTTTTCTTAATTGAATATTTTTGGAATGGTGTTTTTGTTGTTTCTTATATTTATTACATTTTTTAATGATTCTATTTAATCGTGCATATTTCTTAATTTTATTTTGACTAATTTTATGGCTTCAGTTATGCTTTAGTAAGGAGTCCTCTGTAAGGTCTATTGTTACAATGGAATGAGGGTTGCAATTTGTATTAACTAATTCATTATACAAATGTTCAGTTTCCAAAGCCTGAGTATGATCCTTTTCCTTTTTCAAATTTAAAAGTTTGACATTCGCATGGACTAATTCATCCTCTAGATCCCTAATTTTACATAAAGCCTCCTCATACAAGTTGCTACAAGAGTTGAACCCATCCGTGACCGCCCTTAGTTGATCCCGTTCATTGACAACATTCAAGAATTCCTGATGTAGGTCTACTAGCTCTCGTTTTAAGCTCGAGTTTTTGCTATTTACGTTAACGACCTCCTCCTCACTGTCTTCTCTCTCCTGCAACAGCTGTTGGCATTGGAGTTTAGAGTCCTTAAGTTCTTGGAGGGCCGTTCTCAATTTTAGCTCCATATCCTGAGCAGTAGCCTTACGGGTCATCACAGGCATGGTTTCCGGATTGGTTACTGAAAATTGGAAATAAAGAAACAGTGAGAACTAATAGGATAGACCAATGAAGAGAATTTAGAGATAAAAAAGGGGAAAAACAGGGAAAAAGATTGTGTTACTCTGAAATGAGGTAGGCTGCCATATTAGCTTGACAAGAATGATATTAGCTTACTGAATAATTAATTTTATTGCTTCAATCAGAATTTTACTTTCTTATTGTTTTACTTTTTCATGTGGGTAGATTGCCTGGACTAAAAACTTATGATTATTACAATATTACTTCAAGACGTTAATAAAATAACTGTCACGAACTTTATATTTAACTAATATTGAAAAGATTGATGTAAGCAAGTTTAAGTCGTTAGAATTTTACTTTTTACGAAATGACAATTGTCAACAATGCAATCTAGAACCATCTAAATTAGCAAAAAAAAAAACAAAAACTATACTAGAATTGGCGTGGACGTGTTCTAAAGTTACGATTATGGGACAATTGTGTGCTATTCTAAATATAAAAGTAAACAAATACTCCCCGTTTAAATCCGTAGTCCGAACATCAGCTGTTGGTTTTAGGTTACCGGTAACGTCGTTACGTCGCCGTACAACCGAATCCTTTATTAATTAACAGGAAAATAATTTTCCTGGGTATTTACACATTTAAAATACGATATAACATATGATTACACCTTAATTTAACTTAATAACTATTTAAATTTAATTTTAAAATACGGAACCGGTTCTGGGGCGATACACAACGCCAGGTGACTTCTACATAATTATGTGATCCTGGTATTTTTAGGTAGACCACACACCAATCATTATTCACAACGGCTGATTTAATTCCACCGGTGGACATTAAGGCCTAACTTCTCCCGGCACTACAATGGTCAACCATCAAGTGTTTTAGGGAAGGATGTAGAAGGAAAAGACTGTTCTTTTCCTTTTACATCTTTCCCTAAAACACCTCGTTTAACTATTTTTCTTGAAAATATGGCAATTGTCTCTACCCACCAATACGCGTTATCTAAAAAAAAATATTTTTACTGACAGCAAAATAACATAGTCAATAATCAATTACAGTCAAAATGAAGGTGGCTACAAAGAGGCCATTACCGGGATCAGTTTGTCCTTGGGCATTAAAAACGTTTGAAAGTAAATTATATTAATTATTTTAGTTTGTAGGTATGTAATAAAATCAATAGGACAGGCGTACTCAATTATCAGTACCAAGCACTTTAATAATCAGAATCCTTGAAGCCGAATAAAGATACTTTATTTACGAAATACCCCTTCCCAAATCCAGAAAAGTTTAATTTTGTTCTTAAATGTACAAAATAAACATTTAGACCAAGGAAATAACACTCATAATCTTAACAATCTTTTTTACCAGACCTGCTAACAGCGAGTTTTTGCAATGAGAGCAACAAAAAAGGTTCCAATCTTATAATCCTGCCACCTAGGTAAATGTAAGCACACAGAACAAATTATGCATTTAGTATAGAGATAATGGTAAGCTCATTAACATTTAGTATAACGCGCCGCCGCTGCTCAATTGGCCCTGGTCCAAACATTGTCCCAACGCTTATATTTGTCAATTAAAATAAACAGTGTGGCTAGTATTTTACTGATTTCTTTATAAGTTCTCATCTCCTGGTAATGTTGGGTGTTATATTCGTAGCTATTATTGGTTATCGTGATGACCGTAATGCCGCCTTATATTTGTCAAAATGGGCAAAACCACCAGTGGTCCACATTGGCCCTGGACCGAAGGATTTGGAAGTTATGGGGAGAGGCCTTTGCCCAGCAGTGGCACACACACAGGCTAACAGTAACAGTAATCATCAGCCTAGCCGTTTCCCAACTCTGTTGAGGTCGGCTTCCAGTCTAACCGTGCAGTATACATACCAGTATTTTACATGGAGCGACTGTCTTATCTCCACTAACCAGTTACTGAGCAACACAAATTAACACTACTACGCTTCACAACACAAGCCATGTGGTTATTACCGTACCTGCAAGTTTTATTTCACAGAAAAATAGTTTCACCAGAAATACATGAACATCGCAGCCATGTTACTGTAACAACACAACAACGCCGTGTTTATTTAATAGTATAGCATTTACAGCGAGCCAAAAGGGCAAAATATTTCCACAAACATGTTTACTTTATTAGCAGTGGCCATCAATTATTCACGAATCAGCTCTGTAATGGACATATTAATAAAGGACTGTTTGAACCCCGCTAGGTCAACGAATTAGGTTAATGTTTAGTTTGCAATTATTCATTGTTAGTTTGAGTTGGTCTTTCAAGTTCATGTTGGCCTGGTAGTTGAGGTGGAAAGGGATGCTCTTTTTTTTTTGCTTTCTGATTCTTAAAAAGGAACTGCACCCTTGCCAATAAGTAAAAAAAAACGTTTAGTAATTTCTCTCAAATCGATATGTCACTTGCAAAAGGCAAAAGCATCATATTTTTCTGACATTTCAGATTTTGGCATAAATCTCTTGGACTTAGTATATTTTGTGTACCACATTGGGATGTCAACGAATTGCGTGATTGACATTAAAAAAGTTCACCTAACAATTATTTGTTTAAAAAGAAACACCAAATTAAAACTTATTAACAATCTCTGCAATTTCCTTTCCTTTCCTTGACCTTTTCCTTTCCAAATTGTATTTGTAATAAGTTTTATAACGAAATAGTTAATTTTCCCGTTTTTCTTTAAAACAAAATAAGTAATTGAAAAAGTCAACGGCCATGATGCGGAAACTCGTTAGATCTAATTTTTTTTATCGTAAAAACCCTATTTCCATCCCTTTTTGAGAAAAATGTATTATTAAAGAAGGCTTTAAAAGACAGACTTAGTTTTTTCGACGGGAAATCGATCAAAAGGACGGCTGTTGATGTAAATCTGATGAAGAAGAATTTATTTTAAAATATTGAGGGCTTTAAATACCCATTTCCAAAGGTTTTACCTAGTTTACAAATAGGCAACTTCTTTGCAATGTTTCATCAAAAAGTAAATTTCAGGATCTGGAGTTGTTTTTTTTCTCCAGTTTATTAAGAAGAAACCATACAAATAGCAAACACTACTTAGCTATGTATTAACTAAGTTCTCAGCGAGACGCTTATCATTTTGATAATAAAACAACATTCATTGACTTTCTAATTAGTTCAGTTGACGAATTTTACAACCCTATGAAGCAGGATATTATTTCTGATGAGTACAACTCTGGTGGGCAGCATTTTGTAAACTAGAACATATTTTTCGGTCCAAAAAGATGACATGGCACAAAGGGCCATGGAGCGAGTCTTGCTCGGCATAACCCTCTTAGATCGAGTGCGTAACACCGAAATCCGCCGTCGGGCGAAAGTCTACGACGTCGGGGACTGGACGGTGCTCCTCAAGTGGACCTGGGCAGGACATCTGGCTTTGATCGAGTGGTGGCCAACGAGCTTTAAGACGGACCTGGTTTCTTGGCCTACCAAGAAACCGTTTTAAAGCTCGTTAGGTTGACGATATCGTCAAAGTCGCGGGAAACACTGTAGTATTATGCTATACTTACACTTTATATTCATCATTCATAATACTATTTATCATCCTTTTCATTTGTTTATATTTTTACTCTCAACAAATCGATCTAATTACGACTTAAAAATTGCTGAAATAAAATATTATCATAATTTTCATGTTGTGACACGCCAAATCATCGCAAAATTGTCAAACTGTCAATTACTTTTTAATTCTCTTCCTACCTTAGTCTATGATGATTTTTTGGTTTATAAAATTTAAATTACTTTCATCAATATGTGTTTAGCTATTGTATTAAAAGATTATTACGATTGTTTACTAAATTGCTTAATTTTAAATTATATTTATAAAATTTTTTACGCACTCATGGATATGCCCTGGCTGACTACACTTGTCAGATGAGATGATGGCCACAAGAAAACTAATATTTGAACTAGCTGAAGAACCGCTGGAGGCGGTCTACCATTGAATCTGAGATAAGAAGCATCAGAAAACAGTTTGGTTTTTGCTGTTACATATCTATATTACCCAGGGGATTCTACTAAAAATTCCGCCTGGTACCTCTTCTCCCGATCTTCGGAAGCTATCTACGTGATCTGGGACCTCTACTCCCGATCTTCCGAAGCTGTCTTGCTACTTGTCTCGCCTGCCTTACTACAGAGCTGACCTGGTGGACTCTAAGATCTGCACGACGCCCTTCCTGCATAGGTTTCCTGAAGCTGAACCTCGAAGTTGCCCAGGTATTGACCTGCTACCCTGACGCCTGTTCCCGTCTCTCCTACAGTGCTGAACTTCCTAACCAACTAAGTGCGTGAACTATAAAACTATCCTAGAGTGCGTGCTAGGTAGGTTTTTAATAATTAGCTGTATTGTTTTATTCCATTTGTAAATCTTCCCTAATTAAATTTTAATTGAACAAGTCTGCTTATCCCTTTATTTAATAGGAGCAAGTTGATTTGTTACAACACCTGGATAAGGGACGCACAGAACAGGGAAGTGTGACAGAAAAAAGGGAGGCCACTACCCAGCAGTGGGTGACGCGAGGCTGATATGATGATGATGATAATTAAGCAATGGACTAGCAATTTCCTTAAAGTCCACCGGTCATTGTGATACGCTATTTGAATAACGCAATTAATATTGTAGAACTGATGGAGAGTGTTACGCAATTTGGCTGTTGATCCATTATTCTCTATATTCACGACCACGAACGAAACAAAACACAATCCACCAACTTCTACCAACTCATCGATTAATACACCGATACGGTACCCACATTCGAACTTACACCATACGTCACAAATTCGAGCATACGTCACAACTTCACCGGAGTATTTATCACGAAGTTGCCCAAAGTTTTCCGAAGAGATGACGTGTCGAAACGGAAAATATACCGCTTATTTACGAGAGAGTACAGTTATTTTCTGATCTTGTGGAAACAGATGAAGCGGCTTAGTTCTCGAGGTCAGTTGAAGGTTACAGTAAAGTTGATACATCCATGGTGATATTTGGTTGTCTTTGTTTTGAGGAGAGATAGATTATTATGTAATTCGATGTTAAAGAGGTGGGATTCATGAATATCCTAATTATAACACTAGAGCAGCGGTGGCCCAGTGGAGGCAGCACCGACTTACGAGGTTCGAACCAAGGCAGGCGCATTACTTTGTGTAATTTATTTCATCACTACTGCTCTCAAAACGGTGAAGGAAAACATCGTGAGGAAACCGGCATGTCCTAGAAACAAAAATTCGATGACAGGTGAGATCTACCAACCCGACCTGGGCCCGCGTGGTGGAAAATGAGTGTTTAAACCCCATTACAGTTTTTTCGATTTGGAAACAAAAGAAGGCAACGAGGCATTCGCTACAAACTACGAAAAAATCCTGCTAAAAACAAAACAATTATCAAACAAAATGGTGATCGCAATTGTTTCTATAAATAACAAAAGGCGTTCGGTAATCCGTGTCAACATTGAGTAATTCATCAACTCGTCCCACCTTGAAAGAGGATAATACTTTAGTCGGCTTTCAAAACACCCACGCAACGGGTCGAAAATAACAATATTCACTAATCATTATTAATTAGGAAAACAGCTAAAACATGAACCTATTCAAAACTTTATTTAAGACAAAGATGTTGAAATACTTGAACAAGTCTTCTAATAGTTAAAGACTTGTTTAACATAATTCTTGTCTTATATTTAAGCGTTTGAGCTTCTTTCAAACTTTGTTTTTAGAATTATAGGCTTTGAAGTAAGTTTAAAATGTTTGGTGTTTCTGCTCGAAAGTTTTAGGAACCATATAACTAAGGATAAACTAAGTTCCAATTACTGAAGAGTAATTCTATCTGTTGATCAAGTGTGATCATTGGCTGTTGTTCTTTCCTTCAACTAATTACAATGTCTGACCCGAGGTAGGTAATCTAAAACATCGGCGGAAAGAAGGTTCTTTCCACTCTAGGCTCCTGGTACAAGCGAAATGCAATGAAAACTAAATCTGCAGAAAACCGGAAAATGTAGGGTATTATAAAATTATTCATTGCCTGTCAATAATCAACTGTAGTGATTCTATACAATCAGAACACGTGCACACAAAAGTTTATTTCAATGTGATAATAAATACTGAAATACCCGAAACTCAAAGTTGTTTTGGGACTGTTATGATATAACCTTCACTCAATTTGCTGACAATTGCTGACAGACGAAGGAAGTGTTGGCATACCAACAGCCAGGGATTTTTTATTCATACCACAGAAAAAGGCACTTGCTGTATGAAAACACAAATCAAATTACCATAGCTAATCTTTTCCTTCTCGAATTTCCTGGCTGCCTGTTATCCTGGTATTACTTGAAGCCATTTATTACCCAATCTACATAATTAAAGGTGATTGGTATAATCACCAAACGAGTCACGGAATCCCGGTGCTCATCAACCCAAGTCATGTACCAGGAAAGCATAGATGAACTGTAAAACTGCCTAGAGTTAATTTGGATCCGAATTCCGGAGTTGCGTTATTCCGGATCCGGATTTAAATTGGGTATTTGGAGCCGAGTTAACGCCCAACACTAATAGAGTTTCGCTTCTCTATGGGTTATTTTATGGGCTTCGAATATTAATTGCTTCTAAGATAGGAAGTTAAAATACTGATTTTCGACCGTAATTTAGATCTGATCCCAAGATATTGAGATGGACTGTTATGACTTACTGACTACTTAACAGTATTCTAGTCTACTGCTAAGTCAAATAATGCCCGTTTCCATTAACAATACGTGACACCTAAATGAATGCCTAAGTAAAAGCACGATATTGGATTTTCAAGTCTCAGCCTCAGCTAAGCTTCTACGTAGAGTGGCAATTATTACAGTACAATAAATAATATTAGTAGTGGAAATGCGCATTATTTATTACAGCACAAGTGTGATTAAATGCCTAAATATAGTCGATTCCTTCGGTCACAAATGAGTAAAACTTAGTTTTCGAAAAAGGAGATATCCTATAATTGCTTGCCTTTGCACTACTGATTTTCGATTGCCCAACACAATGCACTATGCACATGTGCTCATTTGAGGCGATGTTTTAATATAATGCTTTTTGCTTGGTCTATTTAAGGATTAAACCTTCACAGTTCACGTTTAGAAGGTTTGGACTTACATGCCAGCATTTATTAAGGCATAATTGGCCATGTCTTCCATTGCTGGGATACATGCCTGCTCTCTGTGACTACTATCCACCAGGGTCCAATGTGGGTTGGTAGATGTCACATGTTTTCAAATTTTTAGTTGTATGTTACGACGGTTTCCTCAAAATATTTTCTTCTTCGCCGTTTTTAGAGCATAGTTTACATGCAGTTTACCAATATTATATGATATAATTATGTACTTAAAAACTAAACCGATCTCACCATCATTCTTCGGAACTATACCATTTATTTGTGGTCGGCGCAGCATGTCTTCTCCTTTCATACTTCTCTATTACTCATCATCTCAGCAGTCACCTCAAACTAAAACGACAAGTCTCCTAATATTCCTGCCTGAATAATCCAAGGCCCTAAAAACCGCCATAAAACACCCTATCCCATGTAAATTTGAAGGATAGCTACCCTAAACCAATATGTGGCCTACAATCCGACCGTACGTTTGAAATTACTCGATATGCAAATTAGGAGACCCTGGGAGCCGGTCTGAGGGTATTAGGTATGCAGTGTATTTATATCGACTTAGTATTGAGATGGGGTGAGCAGGGATCGTGGTTTTGTGGCCTTTTTTGTAGGTGGATGTAGGTAAAGCTTAGCTGGGATGGGATAGAGCAAATCCAATATGCTCTGTACGCTGAGAACTTTTTGTGAATCGTACAGCTTTATTTTATGTAACTTCTTTAGCTTTTACTGCAACTTTGAACAATGACATTATTGTATTAAACTATGGGTAGACATCAAAGAAACTGGAAAGCCATGACACAAAACCGATAAAAGTGGAGAGATTTGGAAGAGACCTACACTAAGCATTGGGTGGGCAAAGGTTGAACAAGAAGAAGACAGCGAAACAGTTCGAAGATGATGCAGCTGCGTTCAATCTTCATACACGGAAAGTCCTATAACTTCTCATAAAGTCTAAAAATACACATGTTATGTGCATGCTATATTAGCTCGCGTCTATTCCAAGTCCTAAAAAGATAGATTGACTCCCAAGAATTTTAGCCGTATCATAAAGATTCGGCCAAAACGGTTCGACAAATTCCGGACTCCTATCCAGACAGTCGACACTGACAGATAATGTACAGTGTCCCGTGTCCGCACCCTGTCGACAATCTTCAGCGTCAGTTGGAAGTCGGCGATGGGGACAGCAAGACTACAAAATTTCAGAGTACTAGGAAAACAGGAACAAGAAGGATGATCGGATTATATTTTGTCAATGTAAGCCCATTGTTATTTAAGGGTAAAAGATTACTTGGTTTAGTATGTAGATGGGGCAGGCATGGGGGGCGGAAAATTCGAGCAAGGGATTAAGTATGTCTGTAGGATTAAAACCTTATTTGTCGTAATAGAGCTCTATGTCATTGTGAGTCAAGAAGACAGCGAATATTCGACGAAATTCGATCGTACCAAAACGGCTGCAAGAATCTTTTGGCTTAAACATATTGACAAGGACGCACTGTAGACTTTATTAAAATGGTGGCGTTTGTTTTAACTTTAGCCACGCGCCTTAAAAGGGCCCTTCCCGGCCAGCCTTTCATCAACGCGAGTATGTTTGAAAAGCTTGTTGTGTCATCCGGAGCCACAGCGGTGGTATTCCTTCAACTTTCCTGTCTTACCTAGCCCCGACCCCGCACTACTTGCCTCCCGCGCACCTAACGCGAGGACATTGAACGAAAAATAGTGTTCGAAAATTTATAATACTTTTTCCAGGAAATACGTGTTGATTAATTAGTCTTACAAGTATGTGAAATAAATATTTGTTGTTTAAAATCTCCACTACATTTGCAAGGCTGCTTTCAGGATGCTTTCTTTACTTTTACAATTTATGAGTACATTATGAACGGCCAAAGTTGAGGTAAAAGTTGTGCAAAACAGCAATTTTTGGAGGCTTATACTGAATTTGTTTCTACAAATTTTATTTTTAGCTTTGATAGAAGCCTAGTAGTCCACAAGATATCTATTAGTTCAAAAAAATCAAAGATATATTATGTCTAACAACGAAATAATTACGCACGAGTGTTTGTCAAAATTCTCGCGAAAAGTATGGCGGGTTGGCCGCTCTTGAAAGAAAAGATTTATGTTTATGTTACAGGTTCCACTAAGCCGTGCAAAAATACTCTGTTTTCAAAGGTAACGCGCCAGTGAATTTACACAAAAATAAGGTAAAAAACCGTCACGTAGTTCATCATTCTCCTACCCTTATCCCAATTCATTTGTGGTCGGCACAGCATGTCTTCTTCTTCCATACTTCTCTATTACTCGTCATCTCAGCAGTCACCTCCTTCTTGCCATATCAACCGTCCATCCATCGTTTATCCATCCATCATAATCAAAACTTTCCTCATTTCACAATTCCTCATTCCTTCGTATCACCGTGTACCAGACCAAAAGATATCTTATGTGATTCTCCACCGGACTAATTACGTAACAAACTGCCAATGCCATTTTATTTGACAGCTCAACAAGATCCATTGCGTCATTTACAGGTTGTTGAACACAATTTTTTCGAACAAACAATGCGATAGATTAAGAATTTCCTTCAACATTCTTCAAAATGTGATTGAAAGTGCGTTTCGCAATTGAGGTATAGGTTTAGGAATCAAAAAGTAACAAACAGACACGTTTCTGTATACATTGTATGGATAAACCCAAAACATAATACATTTTCTATATTCCTTCGTATATTTTTGCGTCGGAATTTTCTCGCATATTTCCTCAGCGGCATGGCTTCGGCATTACTTACAGAGTGACAGATTGGTATTATTTTGATAAAACATATATCCTTACATCTTTTTCGTTTCGTTTTTATTTTTCCTTATGAGAATACTTCCTTTTAGTTAGTTACGGCGTATCGATAACGAGTGACACAAACTTTTCGTGAGAGTTAATAATATTTTATACAACGTGTAGCAAAAATGTGAGGTCAATATGTAAGGGTGACTGGTGGTACAGACCATCAAACTGTGAATCGTGAACACGATTCACAGCATAATTGATCTAGTTTCTAATACACGAATACAACGCAACTACATAATATTAGTAGAAACATTAACATTTGAAGACATACAAAGATCGTTTTTGGAAATCGCGTTCTAGTACTCAAATAGAGTTGGGCAGGGCACTTAGCAAGGCGCGGTGATGACAGATGGTGTAAACTTGGGACCAAGTGGCGTCGAAAGACTGAGAAAAAAAAAGTTGTTCGTCGAGCGGCGGCGAGATGAGCAGGCGGAATGTTTGCTACTGGAGATAAACATTGTTACGGCTAGCACAGCGTCATAGAGATTGAAACAATAAAGGATAACCTATATACAGTTGTGGTTGAATTCAGGCTGTGGTGTGTGTTGTGGTTGATAATGATAATAGTCAACAATAATACATAATCAATCTTGGTTGTACGTTAGGTACAACAATCATAATCGCCTTGAATTCTTCAGAAAAACTGCGCTTTCTTCTAATGCGAAAACGATTAAATGTAAAATAGTCATTAACGCCATTACCACCATATATAACAAAGCGTTAACATTGCGTTTGTATGTTATTAATTCCCGCAAACGTTACTGCGAACGTTTAGGGTTGGCAAAAGTTTTAAAAACATTGTTGTTTTAAATGTAGGTATCGTTTTAAACATAAGGATTAAGGTTATCACGTCAATAAAAATAAATATCGCTGGACAATACACACAAAGCAGCTTCTACCTTTTTTTTTTTTCGCATGGGAAATCATCAAATGACTTCTCTCTGGGCGGAGCAGGAGGGAGTGTCAGACTTTTACTGACTAAAACCCATCCATGTTCCTTCATCGCCCTTTGTGTTCCGGGGTCACGGTATCTCTTTCGAACAGTCCCGCAACCCCGGCAGGCATCGGTCCTTGCGGACCCCTTCCTATTGCTGACTCTCTTCGAGGCGCGCATGGAACACGAACGCGCCGTCGACACGGCCTGTCGTCATGAGACGGACGGACGGCGAACTAGCCCATAGCCCACCGTCCACAGACCCGCGCCTACGGTGGCCGACGCCCGCGGCGTCTCCCGCGGCGGCGGGACGTGAGGATCTCTCCCTCTCACGTTCCGCCACCTCCTTCTCTAGCATGACTGCTTCGCAGAAGGAGGTGACGGCGTCCCATTCGGTCTCTCCGGACCATGGCTTGAACCAGGGCCGGACGCGAGAGGTCGCCGCCGCCGATCGCCGCTACGAGGACACGCCGGTGCTCTGCCCACGCGGGGCACACCTCCACCGTGTCCTCCGGTCGATCTTCGCAGTCGCACAAGCAGCTTCTACCTTTGATAGTCTTTATTTTTGTTCTATTCATTTTGATGAACGATTATTATAATAACTTTTGTTGCCTTTTCGTTTTATTTAACAGCTAGGCTCTTAGATACTTCTGCTTTTGTATGTATTTAAATAGAGATTAAAAAATGTTGATAATCATTTTGAAACGGTTGTCATTTGATAGTCGTTACAGATAGTCAGTGGCCCAAAAAGTCTGACAACCAGTCTTACCAAGGGGTATCGTATTACCCAGTACAAACTGGGTTGTGGAGGTCAGATAGGCAGTCGCTCCGAAGCCGATCCCAACATATGTAGTTGGGAAAAGGCTAGGCAGATGATGATGAATCATTTTGAAACTCGAGCATAATTGCCTTTTCCTTAGAAAAAAACAATGGATAATTATAACAACATGACGAATTGTATAAATAATTTTTCAAACACATAACTTTAGATTAGGCAGGGTGGACAGGTACGTACAGAACAGTCACATTTCGTCAGTTAGGTTGAAGTGCGATGTAATTGAGGGCAAGCCTATTGCTATGAAATGCGCGCAAGTTCAGACTCCGATACTGCTCCTGAGAAAATCCTGATGGAAAAACCCAATAACACTGCCCGACCTGAGCATTGAAACCAGGACCTCATGTTCAGCAGACGCGACGCCAGCGACAAATGACGCAGTCTTCTAAAATAAGCAAATAATCCTAAACATTTATCTGTCAACCCTAACTATGAGTAATAGCATGTTACTAGCAGGTATTTCTAATATCCATTCATTACTACATTCAATTAAATGTATTTGCTGCGTACTCGTAGAAGCTCATATACAATAGGTGGTGTAACTTGTGTTTATGATTAATAAGCATTACTTCTCTTTGGATATGATTGCCTGGTACAACGGAGTTTGTTGACGTCGTGTGACTTTTTTATTAACATAACATCAAGCTTGCAATACCCGAAGGGTTATTACTTATCTACTTGGACAAACTCATCATCAATCAACTGTGTGTTGGGGTCGGCTTCCAGTCTATCTGGATGCAGCTGAATTCCCGTATTTTACATGGAATGACTGCCTATCTGACCTCCAAAACCCAGTTAGTACTGGGTAATGCGTTACCCCTTAGTATTGGCTATTAGACTTTTGGGCCACTGTAATGATTGTCAAAAATTTGCAATTGGCAGCCGGAACCAACGGATTAACATGCTTTCCGAGGCACGGAGGAAACTCGGTAAATAACGGGTGGTCACCTATCCACGGACCAACCTAGACAAGCGCGGCTTAACCTGAAGATCGACCCGAGCAGCTGTTATTATTTAGCCACGAGTGCCTCGACTGAGACCAACTTATATCACTTTTTTTTTATAGTTTCACACAGTTTTTTGTTAATATCATTTTCTTGGTTCATCTTCACGTACTCTGACAAGGTATTGGCAAATAGTTACCTATTTTTAAACGAAATTGAAATTTTTAAAAATCAACTAAAAGAAGTTCAAAATGAACTTGTTCCCGTACTATGAAACTTTTAAGTTCAACACCGTAGGTACGTTGAAATTGGCTCGTGACGTCGTTGTAAGTTCGTTAATAATATACTTACTCGCCGAGTTAGACGGCTTCCAAAGTGCAGGGCAAAGACTTGGATATAAGCTTGTGTGAAGTTCAGTATTAGGAAAGGAAAAAAAAACGAAAGATTTAGTTTATTACATCTATAAACTCATGCCTTTTTCTCATGAGCGTAGGCATGGAACCACAGAACGCCACTTGCTACGATCCTTATATACTCGTTTTTCCTTTACGTTTATATATGACACGCCAGTTGCGAGTACTACATAACACCAAATATTTCCTACTAGGACGTCGACCGTTCCAGGATTTCCGAGACAATAAACAACGGAGTACTTATAAATGAATCTGGTAACCAATAACAGTTTAAATAACTCCACTATTTTGTAACCTTGACAACATAACAGCAGTGATTATGTCATGAGGTTCCCATAAAAAACGACAAAGCACACCATAAAACTTCCGCATCTACTAAGGCAACATGAAGCGAAGCAGCGAAACTAAACCGCGAAGGATAAGGGTGAATAAAGCCGAGGTTAGACGAGGAAAATCTTCTATACTAAACTTACTGTTGAGACAATGTTCATGCGAGACTCGTAAGCAAAAATTGCCCGGCGATTTTAGCGTTCGTTGTTTTAACAACACTGCAGTGCAAGTACGTAGCACTCGATTCGATAAATCTGACAGTTATTCTCGATAAAATGAGTTTTTAACCAATCGAAAAGTCGGATTTATCGAATCGTATCGATTCCTTTCCATTTATCGAATCGTATCGATTTTACTTTTTAGTAGCGAGGCGAGTAACACCATTGAACATGCTAGTATCATACACACGCACTACCCCTTACACGTGCCAATATCTTATCTCCTTTCAATAATCGATTTATTCGCATCAAGAAACTCTCCTCGTGTAAACGAAGCTTTAGGATTTATCCCCATACGTGTCTCACCCGCGACGGATTTACACAAAACCTCTTACCACCGCATGTCAGCCTAGTACTTGGAAAACTATTTCCCCCGACGTAGGGTGAAATCCCTTCGTTTATTCTATTTTATTTATGATCCTCGCGTGTCTCAAAAGATAGAAAGGCTAATTGATACTTTATCTATTACATCTTCCTTTGAATATTATGATTATGAAAGGATTTTATTGTTAGAAATATGAAATTGACTTGCACGAACGTCTAGAGCCAGGTACAATTGAGTACTATTTAATTTGCAATTCACATTTAAAGTAGCTATTTCAGTTAAGGTTAAGTTTTACCATGAACAATAATTAAACAACTTATCCATGAATATCTAATTGCCAGACTTATTACAAGGGTACGGACCTTCTTGAATAAAGCAAATATCCGAGCAAGTCAAAGTTTAGGACATTACTATGCGTACTAAAACTGATGAAATACCTATTGGTTTTGAAACCCTTGCCACGGAACACAAATTTATATAATTTTCTAAAACTATTGAATACGAATGCCATCTACAAAAAAACACAAATCGTAAAAAAATACTAGCTCTCATAACATTACCCAGTAATTAATTAATAAACACAATACCGACATCCACCTACAAATAGGAATTGCAAGGTACCACTTGACGAAGACATTACATTGACACTATTTCTTTCCTATTCCAGTCTGAAGTGTCGACGCTAGTGTGTGGCCTGAGAACCAGCGAGAAGCTGACAGCATATTTTAGGCTGTAACCAATTGGACCTACGACACATTTTTCAGTGCCCCGAACCCCGGATCCCAGAATCTCGAAGGGTAAAATATCATTACGTTTTTCTACCAAATAATTATTGTCAGTAGCGGTCATTTCTGGCCCCATTGACATCACTGCGCTCGCTCCCCATGAAGTTAACGACAAAAGAAATAAATGGAAATATTAATGTACTGAAGAGCGGTTTGTCTCCGGTCAACTCTTCGGGAGTAACAGGTGACAAGACTTTACAAATTTCTTTATTGCAGAATTTAGACCTAAACCGTTGGTAAATATTTGTGAAATAATTGTGAGTATTGAAAAAACAAGATGACTGTATTCAATGATCAGTTTTACAGCTCTGAATGGTGTCACCATTTCATTTTCAGCTGTCGGCGCAGCATGTCTTCTTCCATACTTCTCTATTACTCGTCATCTCAGCAGTCACCTCCTTTCTAGCCATATCATCCTTCACAAGGTCCATCCATCGTTTCATCAGTCTTCTTCTACTCTCATAGCCATCCAAATTTTCCTCCTTTCATTCTTCCGATTAATACCGAGGCATAATCTTCGTATATTTTGTGAAAATCACTAGCTTGTTTTTTTATTTTTATTTAGCCTATACTGTTCCACTGCTGGGCAAAGCCTCCCCCAATTCCTTCAATGTGTTCTTATCCCGGGCCTATTCGGACCAGCCCTCACCACGGTGCGCGTCCAGATCGTCAAATCGATGAAGCAAAACATCTGCACTATTATCCAGCCTTGGAATAACAAAAATTATTCAAAGAAATGTGCCAACATTTTCCGTTGAATTTTAAAACAATCATTCTTCGCTGTCAGTACTACGTTTAGCATATTCTAAAGCTCCCCAGTAATTGTTAGCTGTCACTCAGAATATCTATTTGCATTCTTTAACAAGCGAGTAGCTCGATGCCTTTTGCATTAAGAATAGGTATTATTTTGTAAACTATTATATTGAAGAAACGCTTCATGACATCTTCAAATTTAATAATGCTTCACATGTTTGAACTTTCCCTCTCGGTGTGGTCACCTATCCACGAACCAACCTAGGCAAACGCGGCATAACCTGAAGAGCGCCCCGGGCGGCTGGTATTATTTAGCCACGAGCTCCTAACGAATACAGACTAACAACCAAGTGTAATTAATTACGCCAGAGTAAAAGAAAAACGATGGAAGACTATACTAGTTTATTCAAAACCCTTGAAATCAAACTCGCTGTTACTAGGGCCCCATAAACCAGAAGCACTCTCTACTACTCTGTAATTGGGAGCCGTCGGACTGAAACCAATTAGAAGTAACCATTTATTGATAGTGCCTTGTTTGTGTTTTTTTATTCTGTTGGTGTGAGGTAATAGGACGTTTCTGCAGTGTTGGTGTAGAGTTGAATGGAATCGAAGGGGATTTAATTGAAGAGGGCTTTATTTTTAAGTACCTACAGATGGCAAAATAGCTAGATTTGCACACGGTTGGCTCATACATCAAAAATATGACGTCTACTTTAGAGCGTGTAGCAGAAAGGTGTATTCAGATTTAAGGATGTGGTAAAAGACTACGGTACTGAACTTTTTGTATGGACTGTAGTGGCACTACAAAAAGTACTGTAGCAACATAGTACAAAAAGTAGTACATTGCCATCAATGCTACAATTGAACAACTAAATCAAAATCCTAAATTGCGCAGTTAAAGTTATCCGCGACTTATACTCGTATTAAAATTATATAGAAAAACTCGACAGCAATAATAGGGATGATACTGACTAAAAAAAATATGATTCTGTTTAGTCCGTCAGTTAGATTTATCAAAAATGTTGGATACTTAATTTTTGTTTTATCAAATTAATAAAAATTAACGAAGATAAAACGAGTCAAAGATCATGACTCATGACGTCACATTTGAGTAAAAAATTTACTTAAATGTGACGTCACACGAGTTTTCGAAGCGCTGTATCGTCTTCATTTTTTGTTTACGTGAAAAATGAAATAATTTGTGTCCAATATTTTTTGAAGATCTGACTGACTAATAGGCGAGACGACAAAAAAAAACTAATTAGTCCGTCAGTTAGATTATCAAAAAATATTTGACCCGTGTTTTTTCTTTTGTTACGTAAAGCAAAATTGACGAAGATATTACGCTTTTAAAATTCTCAATACGTCACGCCTTGGTATAATTTTTAGCTAGTTCTGACGTCACGAGCCCCCCCTCCCGAGTTTTGATGCGTTTTATCTTTGTCAATATTCATTGATTTACAAAAACAAAACAAAAAATACGTGTTCATTATTTTCCAATATTTTGATACTGTCGTCATGCCTATTCGTTTTTTTTTGTCATTTACCCTATTTAGCCCACCAGACATAACACGTCTGGTCGAAGGATCCTTCCTCTCTTTTCTATGGGGGATAAAGAACTTTGCACCCTATTCTTTATACCATAGAGGTCCAATATCGTGATTGCGAAAAATATACTGCATAGATTTAACCTATGGAACACGATCACGCGCAGCCGATTATTCATTCAAAATTATTTTCCTTCGCAACCAAAAACTTTCCTAAAATCTACTACACTATAATAGTACACTGTACTATTCACTTTGAGTGTGAGAAAAATAGTCAATTTAGTACAAAAATAAATTTATTATATTATTTATTAAATTTATTAAATATTACTTAATAAAATAAAAATAAATGTGCGCATCACGCAGCAGCAGGTCGCGGCAGCCGGGGGAGAGCACGTCGAGGTACTCGTACTTTAAGAGCATGAGAAGTGAAAATCATATTGAACATTAAATCGTAGGACCTAATAAATCCACTCATTAATAATTTCCGCCGTTAATGATTTTGCGGACGTCAAAATTCCGCGTCTGCCAAAATTTCATTAAGTACATTACAAGCCAAGAGTGGTCTTGGCAGCTCATTGGCTTAGAAATTCAGTCGCCAAAGCTTTTTGAAAGTTCTTTATAACATTCGTTCGTTAATTGCATGGCTATTCACTTATTAAAACTGTTTGATTTAAAAAGAAGTACTTTGTATAGTACAGTTGACATTTTAATTGCTTTACGAACATACGGGTGAATAACATTAGCACGTTACAAAATGACAGTCTATTTATTTTTACTTCGTTGCTGTAAGGTAATTTTGAATTTGTTCGGAGTTTTTGTTAAATAAGATAATGGGGGCTATCGCGCATGAATTCGCCGCTAGGGGCGTTCGTGTAGACTTAGGTCTTCCGAAATGTCAGATGTCATACAGTGTCCACGCGTTGCGTGCTTTTTTATCACGTATTTATACTAAATCTCACGATTGTGTTCTAGATTGAGCCATTCCTGATTAATTATGACTTAAAGATTTTAAGTAGCAACTTAGGATTTCATTTGTTAGTACTTGGAGGTAGAATGATTTTTAAATGTTTCATGCTTGCTAATTTTAGGGAGAATATTGTAAATATGCATCTGAAGTTTACACTATGTTATTATACGTAATAAAATAAACTTTTTATGACGTTTATGGTAGTATAAAGTATAAAATAGAATTATTGACAAGATCTTACTCGACAGTGGCGCCATCTGGTGAGCTCAACAACGATAGCCTCCATTGTCAAACCGGCTGGAGTGGACTCCGGACAATGGACCTTGACAGATATTTCAGTACATTCTTTGACAGCCCTTCAAAACAGTTGACACTGAGGATGATGACCTACAACCATGAACGATGATTGATAGAAAAACTTACACAAAAAAGAAACCATCAGATAGTTCTCGGTTTATTTGCAACCCTATAATAAAAAAATAAAAGGGTCAATGTAAATTGCAAACCCATTTCCAGCCTTATCCCTCTAAATATAAGAAAATCTACACCACAAGGGAACACTAATAGGAAAATAACGAGAAACCACTGAGCGAGCGAGAGCTAAGCTCTTTCAAAATTAAAACCATTCATTCGCATTTAGAGGAAAACCCAAGCTTATCTATGAATTAAAAAATGAGAGAATTTATACACAATAATATCTTCTTTAAAAAAGTCGTAAGAAAAAAATGGAAGTAGTATGTAAGGCAAATGGGTCTTTATTTTTTCAGAGTTTACTTTTCTTAGGATAAGTGATTGGCAAAGTAAAGCTTCTTGTATGCCAACACGAAATAAAAGACTACCTCAAGATTCTGAAGCCCTGGTAAAAAAAATATTTGCAGGTGGAAAGCAGTATTCTTTTTTTCTTCCTTTAATGTGTGAGAGAGATGGCAGTAGACATCCTGTATAGCTTCATCTGTTTCCCACACTGGAGTGACATTAAAACGTTACTGCCTTATGACGTCATGGTAACCCCCCAGAGGGCCTAGAGAATGTGACATTCTAACAACGATAATGATGGTAGAAAAATCAAAAATGTATGAAATGGACTTAGGTTATCGAAAAATTTCTATCAGTCCTGTTGCAAATCGTTGTAGAAACACGAAAAGCTATGAAAGCGATTTCCACTTGTTTGTTGCGTTGCCTTCATATTTAAGAAAAGATGTCCAGAAAGTTGACCAGCGCTGTGACGTTTTTTTTTTAATGTCCACAGACAGTGACATGTCCACAGACAGTTTTTTTAATGGCCACAGCATGGTGCTGTAGCACCATGCTGTGGCCTAGTACAGGACCAATTTCATTTTTTTTTTCTTTGTTTAATTTTTATTAGTTGTAGTGTTCGTTTAACCATTTTAATTTGTGTGTTTGTCCTGTGCGGGCTAATAAATGCTTTTTCTTTCTTTCTTTCTTTCTTTCTGTGTCCGTAATTTCTTTGATCTTTCTCTAATCTTAAAACGACATTCATACTCAAAAGTTGTCACTCAACATCCGCCATTTTTTTTTACAAAGTTACGGCCACGTTGATACTTATATTAATCGAGAACTGGTATGAATACAAACAAGTTCTGTTGCCATTAAAGTTAAACCCCTAAAAGGAAGCATAAAGTAGGCAGATGGCGATCAGATGTAAACGTCTTGTTCAAAAAATTGGTGTACCATCAACTAAACATAACTGTGTTGTGTTTAGGTATTAATCATATGAATTGAACAAGATCATGTCTGGACTTCCAAAAGAGACTATGACCTCTGAGTTTATTTCGACTGTTTCTTCTCAGATTAGTCAGGTACGAAACACCGGCCCCATCTAGTTTTAAAAAATTACGTGTAAAAACCTACTTGCAAAATAAACATCATTTATAATTTATCAATATTGTAGACAGGCAGGTAGCTGTATCTTTTTATTCATATAAAAAACCCAATTTCAATTAATTTAAAAATTCAAACTTAGTTCTCCTCGCCAACCCTGCCGATCGTCTAGGGTTGCCAAGAATTCATTACGGGCTCATTACGAACGAAAAGTTGCCAGCTCACTACAATAGCGCATTAGTCGACGAATGCGAAAAGAGCGCTGGAAATCCATTTACCAAACCATTTTTGTATGAAACTGTTAGTTTCTTTCCAAACTGAATTGGTTTTCTTCATTTAATTTAATTTTTGCGGGGTTTTAAGATTTCTTTTGCGGATTTTTAAGATCTTTTTATGAGACTTATTCTGAATTTTTGTGTTACTAAGCGAATTATAGAAGAAAAAACCGGCCAAGTGAGAGTTGAACTCGCGTGAAACTCAATATAAGACTTTAGCATTGTACGGAACCTTCCCGTACAATGCCAAAGTCTTATATTGAGTTTCCCACTTCATTTTCAATTGATAGAATTGTTATAGGTTTTCCTGTAATCTACAAGCAATAAACTATTTTTTTTATTTTAGGCTCAGTAGCTTCGGAGAGAGTGGGAATGGTCAATTTTCGTCTTCTTTCATGAATAAAATCAAAACTATTTATTTTAAAATAATAAAAAAATATATTTGAGATCCTCATAACGACCCCTTTTATTTGATATATGACACAGTAAGGATTGCAAAACGTTTTTTTTATTTCCTAATTTGTGCCCCAAAAATGACCCTTATTTAAAAAAAAATATTTACTGTGCACATCTGTGTTTGGGTCATAAGATTACACCATCTTACCAAACTTCACCTTATTTGGTCCAGTAGATTCGGAGAAAATTGCCTGTGACAGACAGGAGGAGCCACTTAAGCAAAAATAACACACACACACACAAACACAGAAACAAACACAGAAACACAGAAACAAACAAACACAGAAACAATAATTTTGTGGAATAACACCCCGTCTTTTTGCGTCGGGGGTTAAAAATAAACTCATCAGCACAATTAAGCAGTCAGGATTTTTGCTCGGTTGACGGCAATACGCTCGCCCCCTATTTCATGGGACATAATCATAACTGGCGACATTTGTGAGCGAAACTTCTGCCTCACCTGTTCATTCGAGAAAACAGACATGTTATGTAAAAACCTCGTTTAATATTTGTCTTTAAAAAATTACAAAAGCACGTTCTATTTTTAACTTATTTATTAATATCAAATATTTAGGTATAGTAATTTTACCACCCTTCGGTATCTCCATGTTTTTAGACCAATAAATGAATCCTTTTTAAGAATTTGTAAGCCAAAAGTATCCTTGTGAAAAACTCATTTGCTTAAAAGAAAATCTCTTGATCAAGTTTTCATTTTTAAATTAAAGTAATTTGCACCACTTTCGGCATTGAACAAGCAGCTTATCACATGCAGTCCACTGCAATCGAAATAATTATTATTCTTTAAAATATATCTTATCCTTTTAGTTTAAAGAGGTTTAAATGTTCTGTGATTCGAAGATGGGCTGACAAGATTCAAACCACGGCTGGTTTGAATCTTGTCAGCCCATTTCAAGGGTTTATTTACACCCTTTATAAATAAAAATCCATCAACCAATCATATTATTATCCCACCAAAAGAACGACAACCGATCTATGTTCCCGATGTATAAAATATTAGGGTTTCGGAGCCTCCACCAGTTTTTTTACCAAAACCGAAGCGATCAAAATACCGTTATTTTTAGGGTTAGAAAAAATATATCGTTATATAACAGTTCTATGTTTTGTATCGTTATATACTCGTAGAAGGGTTTTTGTTGAAAATGGGGTTAAAGTATTTCATTTCATTTTTCATAAACAATGTTTACATTGTGTCGAAAATTCATTAAAAACTAACACAACACGGATTTTATTTCAATCCAATAATGAAATAAAATGGGCAGCAGCGTTTTCTGTTAGTCTTTCATCACTGCGATCTCCAGTCCGCCTGCCAAGCGTGGAGATTACGGCAAATTCCTCCCATCATGGGAGAGGCTTATGTCCAGCAGTGGACGTTATGGGCTTTTGTAGTAGTTGTAGTAATGAAATAATAAAAAATCGATACATTAGCAAAATAAAAGCAAAGAGTTTTTAAAAATTAAATCCAAATAAATCATTAAAAAAACGAAAAAAAAAAAATCATGTCAATAAAAGGTAAGTAGTAAGTAAGTAGTAGATACTGTAATTTATTAGGTGGCGTAAGTATTTTAAAAGACTTACCAGATTTAGTTTTCGTATTTTGATTGTGTATTTCACCCCTATATGCCTATTTTGAAAGGTTTTTACAATAACCTTCTAGTAGGTACCTACTCCAATAAAGTAACTAGAAATTGTAACAATTATTTCTTGACCGAACTGCGAACTATTTATTTATAAACAAAAGCTATCATGAAAATAACTAAATTAAAAATAGAATGGTTTAAAAAACAACGGAAGTTGATCATATTAGCTTGTTACAGGTGAAGCTAACAAAATCGTGTTAAAAAAGAAACAAAAAAGTTTCATTTAAAACCGAGGAAACTATCCTCCACACACACAAAATCAAAAGGTTCTAAACTACAGACAAGCAGACACGATCTCTGCACACCTCTTCTATTTCTTACATAAATACATAATATTTACCTAATTCTACCATTGCCGTACTGAAAAATCTACAGTACGTGGTAGAACGCCTCCTTGCAATCCACCTGCTTGGATTCCGAACTCATGCATCTATTCATTCATGCATGCCTGGTGAATACAAAACGCACCTGGCTTTCATATAGGACCAGAGCATTGGTTATTGACACTATTGCTGTCTCCTATGATTAGAATTTAAAAAAAGAATATAATATATCTTGCTGATGAATAGACTAGATCGTAAATGATTAAATTTAGGTTTAATTAATACGATCCTTCTTACTGTCCTTTCTGTTTATTTACCGCTAACTATTAAGTTAGCTAATTTGAGGTTTGTGTAAAAATTATATTATTATGTTTAATCTACAGGGAACAATTCAAACATCGTGCTCTACAAGGATCATATAAAAGGAAAATGTATATTTCGTTTACTCAGTCTTGGTTCTTTCTTGCTTCGCCTACAGATAACTTATTGTGATACTCGTGCTATTTTCCTAGTCCTATATTTTCAAAAAGATGTTCGACATTTACCATAATTCCATAAAAATCTTTAAATCTCAATGACTGAATTCTCAAAAATCGCAACACAATGTTTAGTTATGTTAGTACTAATTATTTCATTTATAAAGCCGCTCGTTAAAAAAGAAACACTGGCTGCATAAGTTGGCTAATTCACAAACAAAATGTCATCCGATAAAATCTACGGCATCCGATTCCTTTTCTTTGTTTACAGTGAAAAATTCGGTTTGAATAAAACCCCAACTGGGAAATAAAGTTATATTTTTTGAATATATTTCGTGCATATACCAAAAAAGTCGTAAAAACGCAGTTAGAATGAAAATATGGCAAAATAAAACGCGCCAGTGGCCGCTACCAATATACTTTTAATTGACGTTTTTTCAAACTTGGAACACGATGATGCTTTAGGAAAAAGTATTTATTAAAAAAGGTTGAAGGAGTTCAAAAACGGTTCGATTGACATTTGATTTAATTTGGATTTTATTCGGAGAGGGAAAAGCGTTAATTAATTTGAAACTTTACTGAAAGCAGAAAGTAAACAAAATTAGTTAGGACCTATGTCCCCCAGTAATAATAGGCTTAGGTGATTCAATCATTGACATCACTTATGTTAAATCAATTAATGTTACTAAAGTTGAGTTTATGCCAAAAAGAGTGTCAATAAAAAGTCGACCATCAATTTTTTTTCAAAACGAACGTTTTCTTTGCTAATCTGTAATGCCCAATTTATCACAAATTCCTACACGAATTTAAAACAATTTTAAGAGCAAAAACCGTTATCTTCATAAAAAAATTGGAATACTGCCCAACAAATGGCGATGGAGCAATACGATTTGAACTGAAAACCGCATTACACACATACCAAGAACTACATAGTTGACAGGTTAATCTAACTATAAATTATACAGAAACTGCAATGTTTCCGCAATATTAAGTTAATATTACTGTACTGTATGAAAATGAGGTAGTTTCCTAGCTTAGAGTACGCAGATAGAATAAGAACGTGCTCAGGTGCGGTGGAAATCCGCTTAGTAAAGAACTAATTATAGAGCTTGTCATGAAACCCACATTTACAGCCTTTTGTATGATAAGATATTTTAACCGTTATAAAATAACAAGTAAAAAATGTCCAAGGTAATCAAGTCCGTGTATTTAAGGTTATAAAGGTGTACCTGAAATTTTAACAAATAGTAAAAAAACAGGCTTCTGGGAACATTCCCAGTGCGGAAGATTACTTTAACGCCTAAGTGTCCTATAAATTTCATCGTCGCATATACGTAGGTATGTAATAGTTTGAATTTATTGTACATAATAATGAACTTTAATTAAAATTGCACTCAAGAATTTTAAGAAACAATATCAGATGTTCTGGAGACGATTTTGTTCCTGTCAAAAACACTTTATTGCCAGGCCGAGTGAGGTTTAAGCATAGACATAAACGAGAAGTGTACCAGTTATGTAACATTAAACATTTTAAGCTAAAACTTGTTGTATGTTGTAAAAGGTAAGCGCGCCTCAGGTAACTCTGGAGTCTGGACCCTGCTAATCCTAGCATTAAATAAAATAGTCATCGCGATTTTTTTAAATCTGTTCATTCGTTAACTGAGTGCTTAGTGCGAGTTTTTTATACATATCGAGCGCGTTAACGTTTACGCAAATTTGTATGGCGCTAGGCAAGCGCCACCTAGCGTAATACGAAAGAACTTCGTATTGTGAGTAATATTATTAAACGCATCAACTATCGTTAACTTGCGAGTGTGAGATCTAATAATGCATTCATTCGTTTCGCGTTAATTCACCATGAGAAGTGTTGCGTACATTAGTAACCGGCCAAAATAAATTGACATTCGTATTGTGTGTTCATAATAAAAGCGACTGCCTTTTCTGTGGTCAATGGTCATTGGTTTTGTTTGTGTTTACGAAAGTTTGTGTTGTGATCTGCATACAGTTTTGAATATTATTGTTAAAAATAAAGACTAGCCCGCCCCAATTTGAAATGATGGTGACATAAATGGAGCAGTTAGTGTAATTTATATCTTTTGGTGTGTAGTGAGTGACCTTGATCCATCTGTGAAGTTTGTAAAACTAAGTTTGTTTCTTTTTAGGCATGGAGATCTAAGCAAATGATCTAATAATGCCGAGTGGCTTGTAGTGGAGCACTCTATCTTTGTTTACGTGAACGTGTTTACGTTTTAGTGGTTAAATTAAATTACTTTGATATTTCACCACTCTCACGATGCTCTCACCACAAAATCTTAAGTGACAACTTTTCACGCTCGCAAGTGACTACGTTTCGTATTCGAGCTGACAAAACTGTCAAAATTGTAACTTGCACTCCCTATAGACATGCAAACGTTAGCGATGTGCTCGAAACGGCACTCTTACGGTAACGTTTCTCTTAGAGGCACTCGATTGTCACTATCGACGACGTAAACGTTAACGTAAACTCGACTCGAATTTTATTATGACACTCGCACTAAGCATACAGAAAGGAGAACTCTAGACGAATCCAGTACTTATTATGTCGAAAATCACTTTATTTAAATGTACCCATTTTAGCTAAAGACCTACGCAGACGAGGGACATTTTTCGATCTGTGGCCCCGTCCCGTATAGTAAAAGTCCCGGATAGCAAAGAGGCCTGTGTCCCAGCAGTGGGAACATAACATCACATTTATATTCCTTGAAGGGTTCGGTAGAGGTGTACCTAAACCAATAGAATACCAAAATTTCGGGATTTCTTAATACCCAAAAGTCCCTTATCTGCGCAATGTTTAAATAAAACCTTCGGTACCATACCTCGTCGTCGAACGCGTCGGGGTCCGCCATGTTTGTTAACTGTCACTCACTACGTCACCGGCACTGCGCACACGCACTCGACTTACGTCACATACAACGGATCATTGTATTCGCACCACACTTATGTTCCTGCAACAATGGAAATTTTATGTTAGATTGCTGAATAAATATAATTCTTTTGTAAGACAACACCAGATATTAAAAAAGAAAAGGAGAAAATAATTCCTTGACACATATTATGAAACAGTTTATGAAAAGCTAATTTTGACTTTATTTTTTCGAGGTCACGACACAACAAAGAAAATTGTACGTAAAAATCATGCTGTATGTTATTAACTGATAAACTCAGTCCGACATCCGAATGAGTTTCAAGCTTCACCGAACTTTATTTGTTACGTTATTGTCTTTCATATGTTTATAAACATAATTATGACTGGCGTTTCATAATGGCACCATTTTTCCTTACAATTTGGTTATTGATTTGTCTACATGACAGGATGCTACTTATCAAGGTTTCATTAATATTTTCTTCTTTTGTTATAGGGTGGTTAGTGCCTAACCTGGTGTCAGAGTTTTTATGCCGCCCATGGGGCGTCTGACTTGGATTTACTTGGCATTGAGAAATATAAATAAATTTCGCTGGACATTACACACAGCGCCATCTAGTGCCACACTAAGCAACGAGACTTGTGTCGTGAACACCAGATAGTTGATATACTACATAGATACTTTTTGTTTGTAAATACATACTTATTATACATATAAACATCCATGACTAAGAAACAAATGTCCATGCTCATCACAAAAACATTTGCTCCTACCGGGATTCGAACCCGAGACCCTAAGAACGTAAGGCAGCCTCACTACCGCTGCGCCAATCGGGTCATACGCATGCTGGTTTCCTCAGGTGTTGTTCTTCATTAAGATATGAAACTTTGAAAAGAACATCCAAAAATAATGTCTAAATTACATGACATATAAAACCCATGGAAAGTAATTTTGCTTCAAACATAAATTTTCCTTATATATTCATTATCACACGAAATTCTTTGACATCTTTCTAAAATATCTGTAACACGGCAAATTAACGTAGTGCTAAAAACTTAAAGCGGCTTGAGATGACAGCTAATAATCAAATATTGCCCCGACTTCCCCATACCTGACTGTATACTGTTAACACAAGTAGAGAGAACATCAAAAATAAAATAGGTTATGTCGTTTATAAAAAGTTATTGCGGAGACGTCTGTTAAAGAAAATTCCATTCTTTCACCACCCAACATGGTTGCTTTTTGATTATTAAAAATATTTAGACGTCGTCGCACGAATTGATGTTTATTAATATTTTCTTTCATTTTGACTTTGACTATAGCATAAAACTTAATCAAAGAACCTTTTATTTATACTGAGTTTCCTTTAAATATTTTTCGTCCATATTTTTGTCGCCTTTTCCCACCTATGTTGGAGTCGGCTTCCAGTCTCACCGGATGCAGCTGCTCACCCATCTGACCTCCACAATATTACAATAATCTTAGTGAAAATTTGAGTACTTTTAAAAAAAATTGTTTCTTTGACACAGCTTTTCACGTCACTACCGGCGACGACTTTATTGAGCACGATTTGTTTTGAGTTTGTGTATAGTTTCACCAAAAACACGCTACATAAAATAATTAGAAAATTAAACAAGTGTACCACGTTTTGTATGGTCGATTCCAACACATTTTTTTTTTTAATAAAAAGTCATACTTACCTATTCCAATAGTAAAGCGCACGTGTGTCACTTGACTTAAGTGACATCGCCTAAGGACGTAAACGAAAAGAAAATGTACACTTCCTTACTTAACCAAGACCCATTTCATAAATGAAAAACTGCAACTTCTTTAAACTTGGTAATCCGTTTTTCAAAGCTTAATACAATTTGTTAGAGATGAAGAAATTAACGAAGGGTTTAAATGATATCAAAGGGAAGGAAGAGGATCTCGTCAAGTGGCCGTTTTTCTTTTAATTTGTACCATCGCTTAGTGGGAGGGGGACAAAATGGCCGCTAATTTGAAACACGCTTTTATTTTTACTGTAATTTGATTAAATATTTCGGAAGATCTGTCAGAATATTTAGATGTTTTTTTTACATGTTTCTGGGTATTTTTTTGTCGTTTATTCCTACATAAATACTGTTATTTTTTTGCAGATTTATGCTTGACTCACGCTAGACCGAGTCGGGTCCGAGCCGTGTGTCGGCCGTATTGTATCGTATTGTCCGTTGATCGGCCGTCACTCGGTTGCCGCTCAGTGTAGCGTGGGTGAGTCCATACAAAATATATGTAATATTTAGTTAACCGTGCTACGGCTGACACTCGGCTCGGACCCGGCACGGTCTAGCGTGGGTTTGTTTTCGACTGATGTGATGGAGGATTTTTTTTTAACAAAAGAATGATAATCAGCCAGTTATTGAGAAGGTCATAAACTGACACCAACAGCTATTCAAACTGTATGCCACTCATAAGAAACAGACGCACTATTATGCCCGGCTTCTGGATCAAAACTCAACACATAAATAAATCAAGAGCGCGTAAACAGTTCTGATCCGAGGCCCTGGCGGTGTAAACCTAACGTTAATACATCTTTTTTTTTTAATGCTATTACCCTCATGTAGTAATTCAGTTAAATTGTTTACAACAAACACAATCAGTATCATCCATTCATATTAATAAATTTTAAAAATTATGCCAATAGTTTATGTGAAACGAGTATTTTTAATTTTAAAATCGACGTAGTTACGTAATGTTTACACCGTAGGGCCTTAGTTGAAGAAATTTCCAAAACCAATCGGGCTTGCGTTTCACTTTGCGTATCGTTAACTGTCGTTCCACAAACCGAGTGTTAACCTACATAACAAAACAATATCCACACATGCGTCCATTAAAACAAGATTTACCACGTTTTAACGACCAATCAAAACGTTGCTCTTAAACCACAACCTCAAACAAATGAGGACAAAATTAATTTAAGAGTTTGCAGAAAGCTGAGGATTATGAACACAGAAATTTAATTAAAAAGACTTAAGTATACCTATCGTTAAGCACGCCAGTTGTAGCCCGTGTTTAAAGGGGTTGTGTTGGTAATTTATGTTTCTGACTGTACTTTTTTGTACTTGGTTATTAAATTATTACGTTTTTGTGTAAATGTGGTCCATTTATATAGACAAAAAATATTTATGCGAACTAGGCCGTTTGTTCAATATGATATTATAGCAAAGCCAAAGTCATAATCTCCCTAGGTTTTTCCCAAATTCATTCTCGACGAATCAGTAAGTCGTGGGTTCGAACCCAGACAGGCGCATTACTTTGTGTAATTTATTTCATCACTACTGCTCTCAAAACGGTGAAGGAAAACATCGTGAGGAAACCGGCATGTCTTAGAACCAAAAATTCGAAGACATGTGACATCTACCAATCCGCACTGGGCCCGCGTGGTGGACTATAGCCCATTCCCTCTCATTGAGAAAAGGCCATGTCCCAGCTATGGGAACATTAAAGGCTGATGATGATGATGAAAGTCGCGGGCAACAGCTGTTGTATAATATAATCCTTTCCACATCCTTTCTTCATAAATAGATATAACCATGTTTTCCCTAAATTCCGCTATCGAGTTAACACTACCAAACGGCCCACAATTCGCAAATTGACCCTAAAATGACAGCCAACACTTGCCGCCGTACACGACAGATCATTAGAGCAATAACTGTCATGAGTACATGACAACCAATCAATTGGCTTGATGATGACGTGATTGCAAATTACTAGATCAGCCATAATAACCTAGCCGAAGGTACCTACTGATTGTAACGATCAAATTAGCTGGTAAAAATTATTGGTCGGCAGCTGTCAAACGGTTTGAGGACACCCTGTATAATAGTATACACCCTGTATAATAGTATTCAACTTGTATAATTAAATTGTAACTGGATTCAAACTTGGTTTCCAGGCCGGGTCCTTTTTGAAAAACCTCACCTATTTGTGTGAGGTTTTTCAATAAGGATATTCTCAGTAGTAACCCATAGTGTAGATTTGTGATGTTTATAGTATGAGACATGAGTCTCTAACATTTAAACTGACAAAATGTGTTTTTTTTAACATTGTACCAATGCTACTTCTCCTGTATCGTAGGTGCGTTTACAAACATTTTAACGTGTTTTTATGTTTTATTGTGAAAATAAACGAGATTCGCATAATAAATAGCATTTTGACTGCCTATTTCAGCCTTTTGAGTGCATATTTTGGCATTTTGATAGTGCATATAACCCGATGTCAGTGAATATTGTTTAGTTCTGCGGAACCCCACTGACTTCGGCGGCTTTTTCCTTCTTTACCCAGGTAATACTTAGAACCTAAAGTGTATGATCATAATCAGTGTCATTTGTATAAAATCCGAGCACAGCACTCGAGAGAACAAAGGGTCCTCTCCACTTGTTATCGATGATCAAGTATCACTTGTGATAAGAGAGATACTTTATTCAAGCCTCGACGATAACTGTTGCTTCGGTCCTTAACTAGATTTTCCTTAACGGTACTTTAGTTTGTTTTATTATGTAGTTTTAATGAATAAAGACATTAAAGGTACCCATGGCACTGTGAGTAAATGGTCACTGTTTTACTGACAGAACAGCGAAGACAAGAAGAGCGAGAACAAATTAAAGAACTATAGTTTCTCTCGTCATGTTTTAAAAATTAATCTATGGTTCCTTCGTGAATTGTATTCATTTGCTTGCAAGATGGAAGACTTTTTGACGGGGCTGCGCTGCGTGTCGTGGGTACGATTCCCGCACGGAACGAATATTTGTAAGGGCTTACAAATAATCCCCCAGCCCCCTACCCCTCCCGCGGCTGAAGCCGGATGGCAGGTGGTCGGGGAGAAGCGGAAGGGGCGAAAGGCGGCCAAAAAGGCCCGAAATGAGGAGCGGCAGCGCCAGCACAGGGCGCGAAAGATCGCGGCTAGGCTCCGCGCCCCGAAGACCGCAGCTGTAGTGATTACACTACAGCCGGACGCGGAAAAGAGGGGCGTGTCCTACCGCGACCTGCTGGCGAAGGCAAAGGAGACGGTGGATCTCGGGGAGCTCGGGATCACCGGGGGCCTCCGGCTTAAAGTAACCGCGACGGGAGCTCGGTTGCTGGAGATCCCCGGTGAAACCAGTGTCTCGTCCGCTGACGGTCTGGCTGAAAAGCTAAGAGCGTCCCTAAACGCGGACGACGCCCGAGTTTCCAGGCCCGTTAGGTGCGCAGACCTGCGCGTCCTGGGTCTGGACGACTCAGTGACCGAGGAGGAGGTGGTGGCCGCCGTTGCCAGGTCCGGAGGGTGCCCTGCCGATCAGGTCAGGGCAGGCGCCCTTCGTCCGGACTCCACGGGCCGTTACGGTAAGCTGCCCTGTGACGGCGGCCAAGGCAATTGTGGAGGGCCGTAGGCTACTGGTGGGCTGGGTGTCAGCGCAGGTGAAGCTGCTGGAGCCCAGACCTCTGAGGTGCTACCGCTGCCATGTGGGACACCATGTGTCGGTGCAATGCGCCTCGGAGGTCGACCGCAGCGGCCTCTGCTTCCGTTGCAGTCAGCCCGGTCACACATCCGCGACTTGCTGCGCCACGCCGCACTGCGCTGCATGCGCGGCGTCTGGCAAGCCGGCTGTTCACCGGGCTGGCAGCAAGGCCTGCGCTGCACCCGCCAAGGCCAAGGCCAGAGGCAGGTGAGGGCCCTCCACCGCCACCACCACCGTCACCGTCGCCACCGCCGCAGCCGCAACCGCCGCCGCTACCGCTGTTGCCGCCACCGCCGTCGCGACAGTTGCACGTGCAGCGGGGCCCTCACAGGGGGCCCGAGTGGAGGGAGCGGTAATGGAATGCCAATAACGGCTCCATTACGCTTCCTCCAAGCGAATATCAACCACTGCGCCTGCGCTCAGGATCTGTTGCTCCAGAGCATGGCGCAGTGGTCGATAAACATCGCTGTGGTCGCTGAGCCGTATTTTGTCCTGCCCAGGGAAGACTGGGTGGCGGACCTTAGCGGCTCAGTGACCATTGTGTCGTCGGCTGCCGCCGGCACCCCGACCCTTGAAAGTGTCAGGAGGGGTCGGGGGTGCGTAGCAGCACGGTTCGGGGAGATTGTCGTGGTGGGAGTCTACTTCTCCCCGAGCCGAACTCTCGCCGAGTTCCACAACTCCCTTGCGGAGTTGAGTGTCGTCGTCGGAAACCATTCCCTCCCCGTACTTGTCCTCGGGGACTTCAACGCCAAGAACTTGGCTTGGGGTTCCCGTTGCACAGACGTGCGGGGAAGAATGGTGGAGGACTGGGCTCTGGAGAAGGGCCTGGTCGTCCTAAATCGGGGTTCTGTTCCCACGTGTGTGCGGATGCGGGGCGAGTCGGTAGTGGACATTTCGTTCGCTAGCCCCGCTCTGTCGCCGCGTGTCGTTGACTGGTGTGTCATGGAGGGGGTGGAGACCTATTCCGACCACCGGTACATCCGGTTTGACGTCTCCACCCAGACCTCAAGCGCGCCGGTCCAACAGGCCCCGAGTGGTCCGCGTTGGGCGCTGAAGCAGCTGGACCGGGAGCTCCTCCTGGAAGCCTCGATCGTGCAGGCCTGGGTGACATCACCAGACAGGCCTGCCGACATTAACAATGAGGCAGGGTGGTTCCAGGAGGCCATGTCCGATATATGCGAAGTGGCAATGCCCCGAGTCCGGCCAGGAAGCGCCCGACGTCAGGTGTACTGGTGGTCGCGAGAGCTGACGTCTCTGCGCGAGGCGTGCGTGGCTGCGCGACACCTGTACGCCAGGCATCGCAGGCTCCGCATCCGCCCACCGAATGCGGTAGCCATCGAGGCGGAGCTTTATGAGGGGTACAGAGCGGCGAAGACCGCCCTCCGCGAGGCTGTCCTGCGGGCCAGGGACCTGGCCCGCGAGGAGTTGCTGGGGACTCTCGACAGAGATCCGTGGGGACGGCCTTACAAGATGGTGCGGGATAAACTCCGCACCTGGGCCCCCCCACTGACGCAGAGTCTCCGGCCTGAGCTCGTGGAGGACGTGGTGAGCACTCTGTTCCCTACGCGGGGAGAACATCCCCCCCCGCCTATGGCTCCGCTACCTGCGGTGCTTGAAGCGGACCACCAGGACGACGACGACGACACTCCGGAAGTGACTGGGGTAGACCTGAGAGTGGCGGTACGCAGGCTCAGTGCCAAAAATACCGCCCCGGGACCTGACGGCTTGCCTGGCAAAGCCTGGGTCCTGGCCTCGGAGGCTCTCGGGCCCCGACTGGAGGGGCTCTTAAGCGCATGTTTGGAGAGAGGCCAGTTCCCGCTTCGTTGGAAGACGGGGAAGCTGGTCCTCATTCGGAAGCCGGGGCGCCCTGCGGACTCTCCGTCCGCATACCGGCCCATAGTGTTGCTCGACGAGGTGGGCAAGCTCTTCGAAAGAGTCATTGCAAACCGCCTCGCCGAGCACCTTGCGGGGACGGGGCCGGATCTTGCGGAACACCAGTTTGGTTTCCGCAAGGGGCGCTCTACGGTGGACGCCATCATGCGCGTGAGAGCCCTCACGACGGGGGATGCAGTGTCCCGGGGTGGGGTTGTCTTGGCGGTGTCTCTAGACATCGCCAATGCCTTCAACTCCATGCCCTGGAGCTGCATTAGGGAGGCACTCCGGTATCACCGGGTGCCGACCTACCTTCGTCTTGTGGTCGGGGACTACCTGACGGATAGAGCCGTCATCTACCCCGGTCGCAGCGGAGAATGGAACCGGCGAGAGATGTCGTGCGGTGTTCCGCAGGGATCGGTCCTAGGGCCGTCCTTGTGGAACATCGGGTACGACTGGGTGCTGCGCGCCGACCTCCCTAGCGGCGTCAGCGTGGTCTGCTATGCAGACGACACGCTGGTGCTGGCACAGGGGGGGTCGCACGAGGCGGCGGCCGAAATCATGACACGCGGGGTTGCGATTGTCGTTGAGAGGATCCGGCAACTGGGTCTCGAGGTGGCATTGCACAAGTCTGAGGCCATGTGCTTTCATGGGCCTCGGAATGCGCCACCTCCGGGATCCTTACTCACGGTAGGAGGGGTATCCATCGGTGTCGAGTCGACTTTGAAGTACCTAGGACTCGTCCTCGACAGCCGGTGGAACTTCGTGGAGCACTTCCGACGTTTGGCCCCCAAACTGGAACGGACTGGGGCTGCCTTCAGGCGGCTCCTGCCCAACCTGGGGGGGCCGAACGCCTCCTGCCGGAGGCTCTACGCGGGGGTCGTGCGGTCCATGGCCCTTTACGGGGCCCCGGTGTGGGCGCGTTCCTTGAGGCTGCGTGCAGCCCACTACCTGAACGCGCCCCAAAAGGTGGTAGCCGTAAGGCTGGCCCGTGGGTACCGCACGATCGCCCGCGAGGCGGCGTGCCTCCTTGCCGGATTGCCGCCATGGGATCTGGAGGCGATAGTCCTCGCGCGCCTGCATGAATGGCGCGCAGAGGCGCTTCGCCGGGGGGAAACTCCGCTGCCGCGACAAATTGTCGCTCAGCGGACAGACTTCCGGCGGGATCTCATGGCGACATGGAGACAGCGACTGTCGCAACCCCGTGCAGGGCACGCCACGATAGTGGCGATAAGTCCCCTCTTTGAGGAGTGGCTGGAGAGACGCCACGGCGTCCTCACCTTCCGCCTGACGCAGGTCCTCACCGGACACGGTGTTTTCGGGAGGTTCCTGCACCGAATCGGGCGGGAGGAAACGCCTGGGTGTTTCCACTGCGAGGATCGACCGGAGGACACGGTGGAGGTGTGCCCCGCGTGGGCGGAGCACCGCCGTGTCCTCGAAGCGGCGATTGGCGGCGGCGACCTCTCGCGTCCGGCCCTGGTGCAAGCCATGGTCCGGAGCGAGACGGAATGGGACGCCGTCACCTCCTTCTGCGAAGCAGTAATGCTAGAGAAGGAGGTGGCGGAACGTGAGAGGGAGAGAACCTCACAGCGTCCCGGCCGCCGCGGGAGACGCCCCGGGCGTCGGGGGCCACCACGTGGCTCCCGGCCACCGTAGGCGCGGGCCTGTGGACGGTGGGCTATGGGCTAGCTCGCCGTCCGTCCGTCTCATGACGACAGGCCGTGTCGACGGCGCGTTCGTGTTCCACGCGCGCCTCAAAGAGAGTCAGCAATAGGAAGGGGTCCGCAAGGAGCGATGCCTGCCGGGGTTGCGGGACTGTTCGAAAGAGATACCGTGACCCCGGAACACAAAGGGCGATGAAGGAACATGGATGGGTTTTAGTCAGTAAAAGTCTGACACTCCCTCCTGCTCCGCCCAGAGCGGGAGAAGTCATTTGATGATTTCCCATCCGAAAAAAAAAAAAAAAAAAAAAAGGGCTTACAAATAATTGTTCCGGGTCTGGCTGTTTGTATATGTTAGTTTAAAAATTATACATCAAAAAATATACCCGTCGACTTGAGAACCGTTTCCATTTTTTAAAGTAAAGTTGAATTTATTCAGTAACCTGAAGAGATTTCAAATGTACCAATAGAAACTAGCAAAGCTACTAAATTATAATACGTAGGTACATTGGCCACCTAGAAAGCCATACAACTTCACTTGCAAAGGAAGTTTAGAGCTATTCATCAAGCACTTGACGGGTTGACAGGCTTTCAATACAAGCAGCGAGGCCATTCCTCACAGTCAACACAACCTTTAGTGCTTTACATTTCTGATGTCCTGGTACCAGCTCTTGGATATCCTAGAATAAATTGAGTTTGCCTTAGTTAATAAAAACTTCCTCGATACCGCCTCAAACTTGAAGTTTTCCTGGATTTATTAAGAAAATATAGTTGTGAGTTTATCATCTTTAACCTTATTGAAGGTCACCTTCAAAACAGCACGTCCTCCATACGGTTGAAGTTCAGAAGACCGATTCATCACAATCGTGAAGGGTTGACAGGTTTCAATACAAACCCAAAGTCCCCTCCTCGCCTCCTCGCAGGCAGATAACGCGTATTGTGCCATATCCTTACTTTTCTAATACCCTGGTACTTCCGACAAGCCAGGGTACTATGGATAAATCTATTTTTTAACAGAAACAAGCGAAAACACAAAATAACACGCTCCAAGTCCAGGCAAGATACAGCAAAACACATAAATGCAAATCCAGCCATAGAGGCTATTTTCGCTTAAATCAAATTTCTTCTGACACGAATCTATTTTCTAAGCTGACTCCTCTATTCTACAAAGGTGATTCAAACTCTAACTTCTCTCCAATATTCCTTTCTTTCAACTATCCTCAAAGCGTAAAGTCAATTCAATTCCCCACTATCTCGATATAAGATATTATCTCCGAACACGGATGCTAGTTGGAAAACTATTAGCTCGAGGCAAACTTGCTTGAAAACCAACTTTTAAGCTACACTTCCTATCGCCTATAGCATCCTAGTACTAGAGTTCAATTTAGCCTGTAATAGCAGCGAATAACGTGCCAAGTATATGAAATAATATCGGCTCAGAGACTTTTTAGTGTGCTTTCGAAGTCAAGTTGGTGTTTTTTTATGAATATTAAAGAATTTAAAACTGCATTGGAGTGGAATTTGGTGCAGCCGTTCGTGATTTTAAAACTTTATAATTTAATGGAAAAAGGTATTTGATTTTATACAGTTCTCGTGAACATTGAACTCGAATTGTACTCTAGTCATGAAAAATGCATCGCCTGTTAAAGCCTTTTCGTGTAATAACGTGTATGGACGAGATCTTTGTTTGAGAAAGGGCAAAGCACTTGCGCTGCCTCTCGTATCTCATAGGTTGACCACTCAGCATCAATTCTAAAAATCAGCGTCGCAAGGTGTCGTAGCGTGGTGCATGCAATCGTCATCATCAGCATTACACACCTTTGGTGCTGGTCACAATATATTTTATGACAGACATAACTTGATCCTGCAAGCAGGATCGCCACCTCGCGAGAGAAGTTCTCAACGGGCACAGACATGAAACTTTTTATACGCGTTCAATAAGTAAACCTAATTTCTTCTTTTCATTGTAATAACAGTCTTTTAAGTTTAATTTGTTCTATACTTCTCTATTACTCAGAACACACAGCATAACACGGGACACGCACAGAATTAACACTGGATGGATAAAGTGGCGGCAGGTCACGGGAACAATCTGCGACTCCCGCATTCCCCTTAAACTTAAGGGGAAGATTTATAAAACACTGGTTAGACCTGCTGTCTTGTATGGATCAGAATGTTGGGCCACAAAAGGGATGAATGAAAGGCATTTGCATGTCGCGGAGACGAGAATGCTAAGGAGGATGTGTGGTGTTACTCGAATGGATAAAGTAAGAAATTTGTAAATAAGAGGAAGTCTGAAAGTGGCGCCGGTGACTGAAAAGTTGTGTGGTAATCGGTTGTCGTGGTATGGGCATGTGATGCGGAGGAATGAGGAAAATGTCGTGAAGAAAGTTTTGAGTATGAATGTGGATGGGTATATGAGTAGAGGAAGACCAAAGAAACGATGGATGGACTGTGTTAAGAATGATATGGCAAAAAAAGAAATGTCTGATGAGATGACGAAAAATAGACAAGTATGGAGGAAGAAGACATGCTGCGCCGACCCCAAATGAATTGGGATAAGGGCAATAGAATGATGATGATGATGACTTCTCTATTACTCGTCATCTCAGCAGTCACCTCCTTTGTAGCCATATATCATCTTTCACACAGTCCATCCACCGTTTTTTTGGTCTTCCCCTAGTCTTATCCATACTACAATATTACGATTCCAACTGTGAAATCGAAAACATACCCCTACGAAACACTCAGGTGATTACAAAATTGCTTGCAAATTAAAAAGTTTCTTAAATTAACTCCTGTTACAGAATCAGGCTGCTGCATACAAACGGGACGAAATTTAGTTGTACCGACTCAGAACTTAATATAACTTGGAAAAACTTGTTTCCGAAGATATTAAAACCTTTTCCGTGACTCTACGAGCTATGTTCAAATGGGTGAAATAAGCAATATGAATTTCTCATATATTTTCAGTCAGTAGTACTAGGAGTGCATATATAGTCCAGTACCGGCTCAATATTATTATTACTTCTGCTTTTATTCAACTGGCTCGAAATAGAAGATTCATAATACATGGCATGTAAACAGATAAGGAAAATAGGACTCAATGAATATCGGTCTTTCGTCGCAAATTTATTTAAGGAAAATCTGTTTCTTTCATTGAGTAACCTTAAAAAATCAGAAAAATATATGTAGTAAAAGCACTTTACCCTACACTGGGTCAAGAAATAAGTATTTATACGGACAACAATATAGAGCATCTCTAGCGTCGTATTAGATTATTTGAGTAGGGCAGGATGGAGAAGGGAAGCCGCTGACACGATTTGTTAGGGTTCCGTACCCAAAGGGTAAAAACGGGACCCTATTACTAAAACTCCACTATCCGTCTTTCTGTCTATCATCAGGCTGTATCTCATGAACCGTGATAGCTAGACAGTTGAAATTTCTGTTGCCGCTATAACAACAAATTATAAAATTAAAGGGGGCTCTCCGGAACCCTTCATGCGTGAGTCCGATTTGCACTTGGCCGGTTTTTTTTTTTGTTTTTGCAGTCTATTTTCTAGTCCCAGGCTGAAGCCTTACGCGGGCCTGTGGACGGTGGGCTATGGGCTAGCTCGCCGTCCGTCCGTCTCATGACGACAGGCCGTGTCGACGGTGCGTTCGTGTTCCACGCGCGCCTTAAAGAGAGTCAGCAAAAAGGAAGGGGTCCGCAAGGACCGATGCCTTGCGACCGATGCGATGGGTTGCGGGACTGTTCGAAAGAGATACCGTGGCCCCGGAACACAAAGGGCGATGAAGGAACATGGATGCGTTTTAGTCAGTAAAAGTCTGACATGACTTCTCCCGCTCTGGGCGGAGCAGGAGGGAGCTCCTGCTCCGCCCAGAGCGGGAGAAGTCATTTGATGAAATCCCAAACGAAAAAAAAAAAAATATATGCTGAAGCTTTAATATGTTATACATAGTACAGTTAGCGCATGTCATGATTAAAAAAGTAACTAGAGTATAACCGTAAACAGTGTAGGAAATCGCTTCACGTCAACTTTATGCCGTAATAATTTCAACTTGAACAAAAAGTTTTGCGAAAGCAGCTGGTGTAAGTGTCTATATAATATTCTATTTATATCTAAGTACATAATAATGGTGGTATGTAGGTCATCCACACCGGCAGTCGCTCCATGTATAATACTGGTATTCAGCTGCATCCGGTTAGACTGGAAGCCGACCCCAACATAATTGGGAAAAGCCTAGGCAGATGATGAGGATAATGTATATAAACCCCACGTGGTGGGTTAAAGCCCCACTTTTTAGGGTTCCGTACCCCAAAAGGAAAAAACGGAACCCTTATAAGATCACTTTCTTGTCCGTCTGTCTGTCCGTCTGTCACCACCGATTTTCTCAGAAACGGATGGAATATTGTTACAAAATCTTGGTTACATCATTCATGTTGAGATGGTATATTTATTACCCATTACTAACTGGGTTGTGGAGGTCAGATAGGCAGTTGCTCCATGTAAAGTACTGGTATTCAGCTGCATCCGGTTAGACTCGAAGCCGACCCCAATATAGTTGGGAAAAGGCTAGGCAGATGATGATTGAACATAACACTAAATAATTAGAAATGTTTATGTTTAAATTCAATGAATTGTATATTTTAATTCAACATTTTGCTGTGCCGAACTAGGTCCATTATTGTTCACATTACGAAACGCTAATAAATTTATAACAATAGGAAACCTGTCAGTTTTTTTCAAAAGTTAAGTTTTTTCTAACAGCGCGCAGCGTTATAACATTTTGAAAGTGAGATTCTTTACAATGCAAAAAACAACAGCCTGTTTTTTATGACGTCACTCGAAAAGGTCAACCTTAAGGATAAAATTTCACATAAAAATGTCGAGAAATTACGTAACATAACACGACACCTTGTAATCCCCGAAGGATAAGGCAGAGGCCGACATAACAATACACCCACAATCCGCCTGGCTTCTGAGAAATACATAATGGAAAAACACAATTACACTTTCCCCGACCCGAGAATCGAACCCAGGACCTCATATTCAGCAGTCGCTTCCAACCGCTAGTGCACCAAGAAATTAACTGTAACAAATTCCTGCTGCGTAACCATTCGACGAAAACCATGACTGCGCACATTAAAGCGGTCATAAGTGAGCTAATAACCCATTAAAGTGTTGTTGTGGCAATAAACACGAACCCTCGCGTCCAGATTTGGAACAAACTGTTGTTCCGAATCGGGATTCGAGCCCGGAACTCTACGTTTATAAGCTTGGCAAGCTGCCATCCTGTCATTTGAGTCTTCAACTATCTACAAGATCAAAGACAGTGTGTTTTTACAACACACAATACTTTAAAGCTTTACGAAGAAACACTTGATTAAAATGGGAATGACTTGTCTTGATAAAGAGGTAACGTTGGAGGGCAGTCCTCCTCCCTCCTTATCCTTAGGGGCCACTCAAAGTCCTTTGAAAGTTTCCCTTCGAAAACAAAAGTTTCCCTTCCTTTCAATTTATCTTTTCTATTAATAAACCAACCACTGAAATAGGCATACATTCAACGGTCGAAACCAAATGGAAACCAAACAGAGGTACTGGGCTATCATAACGCCACAAGAACATAATATCGAACAGGTACAAAGCGTCCTTCACAATACACGAACTAGACAAAAGACAGTTGCGAAATGAATTTCCCTCATCACGGACCGCAGTTTGGTGCCACAAACTTGCTGTTCGATCACAATAGACTTGAACTTCTGCTGCCCTCATTATACGAACGATATTGTTCAAGAGTTCGGAACACCGAGGACTGGCCGAACTTGTTCGTAAAGTTTGGCGTAATTGTTTACACGTAAACAATTAAAAAGTCTGTTTTATAAGACGCATATTTGTTTGGCCTAAAAAGAAGAATAAAGTAAACCACTGACAAGAAAAATTACTCAGGTGTGTCGTTTAGGAAGATTTGGTGACGAAGATTGGTCGTCCGTCCGACTAATCTTCCTAGTTAAACCTTAATCTGCCTAGTCTTGATCCAAACCATGTTAAAAGTCGGTTTCCAATCTAATCAGAGGCAGCTGAATACCCGGGGTTGCGGGACTGTTCGAAAGAGATACCGTGGCCCTGGAACACAAAGGGCGATGAAGGAACATGGATGGGTTTTAGTCAGTAAAAGTCTGACACTCCCTCCTGCTCCGCCCAGAGCGGGAGAAGTCATTTGATGATTTCCCAAACGAAAAAAATAAATTAAAAAAAATGCAGCTGAATACCAGTATTTTACATAGAACGACTGCCTATCTTACCTCCCAAACACAGTTGTTCGATAACACGATGACTCTTGGTAAGACTGGTTATCAGAAATTCTAGCTTTCGACAGTAAAAAGAGGAACTTTTGTATTAAAACAATGATTTCTGAATATTGTATATGAATTGAATATTGTATAATATTGTCGTGACAAAAGAAAAGTACACGTGATACATCAAAATTCTCCTACACACATAACGTTGTTTCTTTATTTAAACAAAAAGGGGTATTCAACCTCATTCTAGCGCACAAAGTCGACAATAGACCCTCAATTTTATTTCCCAGTTCATCCCCTATAAACATCTATCGAAATACTCGAACTATCCTACATTCTCACATCGCAATTACGTCACTTCTTCGACTACAGACTTGTCAACTATGTACTAATGAAGACGGGTTAGTTATATGGGGCGAAAAGTCGTAAATGCAGGGGTATCCGACATTAGGACGGGTTGTTTACCGATTACGTTGCGAGTAATCTTTGTTGGTCGCCTATTGTTTTGACGTTATCGGTGGGAAACTTGCGGGTTACGACTTTCTGATAGTTCTTGTGACGTTATCAAGAAAGCTTTGGTGCTTACAATGTAGGTGTAACAAGTGAATATTTTCTAAAACCTCTTCGATATGTCGTAGGTCACCTGAAACAGTCTGAAATCCTCAACCGACGGGCAGTAAAGCCTCTGATGGTCGTTGATGGTCCATTTTTAATGGTAAATTGATTTTTTTAACGGAATAATGGTGATGATGTTTAAATCACAAAAACGAAAACTCATCCTTATTACCGTCATTGACGAAATTTCACTCTATTCGAAAGATGATAGGGAGTAACCACAAACCGTCATTAGTTTATATCGACGATGGCAGTTCAAGAAATCTGGTTTTTGTAAATGAATCCATCCAACCATCCATTCATTTATCAAATCCGCGTTTCCCGATAAAATTTCCCATCAGCCAAAATGACGATCTTTTTATTTTCAACAATCGCCCATAATACTCATTTTTGTTATAACAGAAACTCTTGTGCAGAATTCCATGATTCTAGATCTAGTAGACTGTCAGTTAGTGAATGTTATCGCATTTTAAGTGTTAGTTTCCAATATTATATCTTACCAGGACGGCATAACCACTACAGCATTTAGGCAATGAATAGCTAAAAATGTTTGATTAAAATTGGAAGATGAATGATGAGCTCAAAAATTAATAGATAATAATCCATCACGAATTCACGATCCTTGCGAAATGGAGCTATCTATACGATACTTTTTTTTAATAAAAATCCAGGCCTTTTTCTCCTTATAACCTTGATCGCTTCTATAATGAGTGAACGATGTTGTGACAGCGTGATTTATCGACGTGAAGACACCGCGAATATGTCTATAAGAAGCTCCTAACAGCCTTTGTTTGCCTGGTACAAAGAGATCGGTTTTGATGACGATAATAACGATGCGATCTATTGCGTATTGACCAATAATAATAATGGACAAAACTTACACCCCATTCGAAATAAACCTCCTGAATATTTTTTAAGAAATTAATAGAAAGAAAAACTATTTATCTGTCGCAGGGACATGACGTGCATACAAAATGGCGAAAAAATTAATAAACATACAATTATGATTAGAATATAATTGATTATGATAAATGCAATGGGTCAGAACAAAAAAAAAGTTAACAGCTTGACCTTGCACGTCGTATAAACTGCGACAAGCAGTTTAAATCTTTTATATAAATTACAGTTTTTAATCATGGTTCCCTGGTTTCATATCTCCCAATGCCATAATCACCACACATTGCAGACGGATCTGTTATCTACTACGACTACTAGGTTATCAGTAGACGGGAAGAGTCTACTGCCCATCTTATTTCTAGCCTTGAACCATAAACCAGCAAATCGCTAATTCATTCAGAGCTACACAAAATGCTTATACAATTGTCTTTTCCGCAATCCATATTAAAGAACATTTGCACGTTTGCAACCAAACTTATTAGTAAACATTAAGCTCAGAATAGCTTACCATCTATCACCCGGTCATTGTGAATCACATTGTCAAAACAATCAACATCGTATCTCCACTTAAACCATTAAACAGTAGTTTGGAACACAAACGACTTTGAGAATCGAATGGGAACGAACAAGGAACTGCGAATGTTCTTCGTTCACTCAACCCATTAATTTTATGGGTGTGGTTTATTTGAGGGTAGTTTTTGAACGTTCCGGTGTTCATGTGCTACATAACATAACATCACGCCTGTAATCCTAGAAGGGTTAGGTTAGGTTAGGTTACACTTTGGGGGTTTTCTTAGGTGTACACCCACATTTTGCCAGTTATGTTTAAGTCCCATGTAATAGGGGGTAAGCCTAACGTCATCAACCCGGTACAAATCCAGACTCCGTGGCTGCTACTGAGAAATTCCTGATGGAAAAACCTAATAACATTTTGCCCGACCCGGGAATCAAACCCAGGACCTCATGCTTAGCAGTCGTGCTTGCAGCCACTGCACCAACGAGGCAGTCTTCTTGTTGCTGTGTTCTTGATAGAGTTATGGAGTAACTAACTAACCTGTATTACCCAAGTGCATGTCAAAGAATTTTCTACACAATTCTGACTTTTGCTAGTACTTTTACTTTCGGTAAGATTCAAACTCCTCCCTTCATATTCTCTGTGGTCTGCGCATTGTCGTCTATAGTTAACGGGACCCACTTTGTGGGCCCTTTCGTCCATTTCTCATGGACGTTACCCAGAAAGCTGGTAGATTTGACTAGGAGTTGAGGAGGACTAACTAGGAGGGTGAGTCCTGCATGAATGAGTCCTACATAATAAATCTTTTCAAGAACTATCAGTGTTATTTAAGAAACTTGGTTTGTTACCGTTACCGTCACTTTACATTTACGAAATATGTATATTTGTAATGAAAAACAAACAATTATTTAGGACTGCAAATCATGTGAATCCTCGAAATAGACGAGATTCCTATAAATTAGTATTGAATGATTTACCTAGGCTAGCTAAATACAATAATAACTGCCTGGCAATGTGTGTGTGTATTTATAATAAAATACCGAGGCATTTTAAAATATTAAATTATTTAAAACTAAATTTTATAAATGGTTACTAATTGAAAATAGTTTTTATAGCTTAAGAGAATTTATAGATAAAAAAAAAATAATGTTCTTAATATTAAGTATACTGTTCAGTGTTTGTTGCGTGCTTACCCATTTTTTTTTTTTTTTTCGGGTGGGAAATCATCAAATGACTTCTCCCGCTCTGGGTGGAGCAGGAGGGAGTGTCAGACTTTTACTGACTAAAACCCATCCATGTTCCTTCATCGCCCTTTGTGTTCCGGGGCCACGGTATCTCTTTCGAACAGTCCCGCAACCCCGGCAGGCATCGGTCCTTGCGGACCCCTTCCTTTTTGCTGACTCTCTTTGAGGCGCGCGTGGAACACGAACGTGCCGTCGACACGGCCTGTCGTCATAAGACGGATGGACGGCGAGCTAGCCCATAGCCCACCGTCCACAGGCCCGCGCCTACGGTGGCCGGGGGCCACGTGGTGGCCCCCGACGCCCGGGGCGTCTCCCGCGGCGGCCGGGACGCTGTGAGGTTCTCTCCCTCTCACGTTCCGCCACCTCCTTCTCTAGCATTACTGCTTCGCAGAAAGAGGTGACGGCGTCCCATTCCGTCTCGCTCCGGACCATGGCTTGCACCAGGGCCGGACGCGAGAGGACGCCGCCGCCAATTGCCGCTTCGAGGACACGGCGGTGCTCCGCCCACGCGGGGCACACCTCCACCGTGTGCTCCACCGTGTCCTCCGGTCGATCCTCGCAGTGGAAACACCCTGGCGTTTCCTCCCGCCCGATTCGGTGCAGGAACCTCCCGAAAACACCGTGTCCGGTGAGGACCTGCGTCAGGCGGAAAGTGAGGACGCCGTGGCGTCTCTGCAGCCACTCCTCAAAGAGGGGACTTATCGCCACTATTATGGCGTGCCCTGCACGGGGTTGCGACAGTCGCTCTCTCCATGTCGCCATGAGATCCCGCCGGAAGTCTGTCCGCTGCGCGACAATTTGCCCCCCCGGCGTAGCACCTCCGCGCGCCATTCGTGCAGGCGCGCGAGTACTATTGCCTCCAGATCAAATGGCGGCAATCCGGCAAGGAGGCACGCCGCCTTACGGGAGGTCGTGCGGTACCCACGGGCCAGCCTTACGGCTACCACCTTTTGGGTCGCGTTCAGGTAGTGGGCGGCTCGCCGCCTCAATGATCGCGCCCACACCTGGGCCCCGTAAAGGGCCATGGACCGCACGACTCCCGCGTAGAGCTTCCGGCAGGAGGCGTTTGGCCCCCCCAGGTTGGGCAGGAGCCGCCTGAAGGCAGCCCCGGTCCGTTCCAGTTTGGGGGCCAAACGTCGGAAATGCTCCACGAAGTTCCATTGGCTGTCGAGGACGAGTCCCAGGTACTTAAGCGTCGACTCGACGCCGATAGATACCCCTCCTACCGAGGCCCATGAAAGCACACTGACTGACTTGTGCAATGCCACCTCGAGACCCAGTTGCGGGATCCTCTCAACGACTATCGCAACCCCGCGTGTCATAGCATCGGCCGCCGCCTCGTGCGACCCCCCCCTGTGCCAGCACCAGCGTGTCGTCAGCGTAGCAAACTACGCTGACACCGCTAGGGAGGTCGGCGCGCAGCACCTAGTCGTACCCGATGTTCCACAAGGATGGCCCTAGAACCGATCCCTGCGGAACACCGCACGACATCTCCCGCCGGTTCCATTCTCCACTGCGACCGGGGTAAATGACTGCCCTGTCCGTCAGGTAGTCCCCGACCACTCGACGGAGGTAGGTCGGCACCCGGTGATACCGGAGTGCCTCCCTTATGCAGCTCCAGGGCATGGAGTTGAAGGCGTTGGCGATGTCGAGAGACACCGCCAACACAACCCCACCCCTGCACACTGCATCCCCCGTCGTGAGGGCTCTCACGCGCATGATGGCGTCCACCGTAGAGCGCCCCTTGCGGAAACCATACTGGCCAGCCCCGTCCCCGTAAGGTGCTCGGCGAGGTGGTTTGCAATGACTCTTTCAAAGAGCTTGCCCACCTCGTCGAGCAGCACCACGGGCCGGTATGCGGACGGAGAGTCCGCATGGCACCCCGGCTTCCGGATGAGGACCGGTTTCCTCGTCTTCCAACGAAGCGGGAACTGGCCTCTTTCCATGCATGCGCTTAGGAGATCCTCCAGTCGGGGCCCGAGAGCCTCCGAGGCCAGGACCTAGGCTTTGCCAGGCAAGCCGTCGGGTCCCGGGGCGGTATTTTTGGCACTGAGCCTGCGTACCGCCACTCTCAGGTCTACCCCAGTCAATTCCGGAGCGTTGTCGTCGTCGTCCTGTTGGCCCGCTTCCAGCGTCGCAGGCGGTGGAGCCATAGGCGGGGGTGGATGTTCCCCTCGCGAAGGGAACAGAGTGCTCACCACGTCCTCCACGAGCTCAGGCCGGAGACTCTGCGTCAGTGAGGGGGCCCAGGTGCGGAGCTTATCCCGCACCATCTTGTAAGGGCGCCCCCACGGATCTCTGTCGAGAGTCCCCAGCATCTCCTCGCGGGCCTGATCCCTGGCCCTCGCGGAGGGCGGTCTTCGCCGCTCTGTACCCCTCATATAGCTCCGCCTCAATGGCTGCCGCATCCGGTGGGCGGATGCGGAGCCTGCGATGCCTGGCGTACAGGTGTCGCGCAGCCACGTACGCCTCGCGCAGAGACGTCAGCTCTCGCGACCACCAGTACACCTGACGCCGGGCGCTTCTTCGCCGAACACGGGGCATTGCCACGTCGCAGATGTCGGACATGGCCTCCTGCCTCGTTGTTAATGTCGGCAGGCCTGTCCGGTGATGTCACCCAGGCCTGCACGATTGAGGCTTCCAGGAGGAGCTCCCGGTCCAGCTGCTTCAACGCCCAACGCGGACCGCTCGGGGCGGATGGGAACGTTATACCCAAAAATACACCTTGACCAAAAAAATAAAAAATCAACAAACTATTACTGAATTCAATTCTAACCTTTACCGATTTGTATTAAGGTTGTTCCACACAGACGCGACTAACTCGGCATATCACGTTGCATCGTGACATATCACGGATGTGTGTAAGATCGCGCTTTTATATAAATTGAACTAGGAATAGAAAACACGTCTCGTCGCGTCTATTTGGAGGTGTCTTTATTTGTAGACAGATAGAATATACTTTCATCATCATCACCTTCCTGAACTTCTCCCATTCTACTTGTGGTCGGTGCAACACGTTCTTCTTCCACTCTCCCCTGTCAGACGTCACGGCATCATTTACTACTTTCTCTTTCATATCAGTCTTCACACGATCCATCTATCTTTTATATACTTAGATGGAATATATTTTATTGTACACAAAAATCTTGGATAGCATAATATAACATCACGCCTTGTAATCCTCGCGGGGTTAGGCAGAGGTATACCGAATAGTACACCTAGTGGCGGTACTTTCATGCAAGCCTAAAAGCTTGGCTTTGCTCGTATAACCTACTACTCTTCTTGATGTTAGGGATCTCTGAACACTGAACAGTCGGCTTACGCTAGGGTTTGCCTTATTTTTGGCCACTAGGCACGCCACTGCATCCACAAATTGTTAGATAACAATATTACAATATTGCGAATTATATGGGTACAACGGGGGTCCTTATCACTGATAAGATTTGTTGTGGTTACTCATAGCTAAAAATGATTTTGGTACAGTCGTTGTCTTTTCCGCCTGATCAGTTTTTTTTTTTTTTGCTTAAATCATGCGGAGGCGCCGAGCCACGTCCCCTTAAAGTTTAGACCTACTAGGAAAGCTTTAACTTTGCAAAATAACAATAACTCTCGTTTGGCGTGTGTCGTCAGTGCGCTCGGCCGATCGGTATCTTCTCGTTCATTATTTCTATACAAAGTCAACGGGGCGGGGCTAGAGAGCGTTTCGATGTTGTAAGTGCAAGCAAAAATTAGCTTAGTGGTGATCAGGCGGGAGTGTCCTTGATAGTACATGTATTTATCAATGAAAGACGCTTATGTCAGTGCCTTATATCTCTTTTCCACCGACACTAGGTAATACTAAAATAAATGCCTAAATAAAAGCACACTGTTAGGTTTCAAAGCTCGGCTTTGCGTCAAAAATTGATCACCCAACAGATCAATAAGACAGGGTTAAAAATACAACGACGCACAAACCCATATTTAAATGAAAAGAAAAGAAACCTTCTGTTTCCTACAAAAGTGTAATACTTGCACAATACACTACATGGCACTAGATGGCGTTGTGTGTAATGTCCAGCGATTTATTTATTAATGTATCAAACAGCTGTTTTTTCTTTTTTTTTTAGTTGCCGTTGAAAAATTTCTATATGTTAGGAATGATGTACTTATTATGTGGTAACCGTTTTTGCGCCGATACCTTGAACCGTTTATTTGGGCATTTATAATATTAGGCTTGGCTTAGTGTAAGTGAAAACGAACATTAGATGTCTTCGTAAACCAAAAGTTTCCGTACCGTAATCGTCCCCGTCAATATTAATCTAGATTTTGTGATCAATCTTCTGAGAGTGAAAAATAAATAAATCTTTATTTCTCAATGCTATTCATTCTCATTGCAAAGGTCAGATGTCTCTTATCTATCTTTGTCTTTTATACATATATGTCTGTGAATGTAGCTTTCTAATGGTGAAAGAATTTTTGAAATCGGCGCCTTTTTTTTTTCGGATTGGAAATCATCAAATGACTTCTCCAGCTCTGGGCGGAGGAGGAGGGAGTGTCAGACTTTTACTGACAAAAACCCATCCATGTTCCTTCATCGCCCTTTGTGTTCCGGGGCCACGGTATCTCTTTCGAACAGTCCCGCAACCCCGGCGCCTTAGTAAATCGGCGCCTTAGTTTTTGAGTTTATTCATACACACACACAAAAATACAAATCTTTCCTCTTTATAATATTAGTGTAGATGTGAGTCAATATTATGAAATTTAATTATATAGCTTTTTTTCGTCACATACTTTTTTTTTTTTTTCCAAAAGTCATAGAACAAAATGTTATTAATCATCAGATGATGATGATTAATAACATTTGTTCTATGACTTTTGGAAAAACGCAAAAAAAAAAAAAATAGACTTCCCATACAAATTTACGCGATCAGCTAATCATACATCCATACATACGTATACTATGCAATGTTGTTTTTGGTTATGATGTAACCAAAACTCAGCACAAAAGTTACTAAATGTGATGTAAAGAAGCTAAGTACCTGTAAGAGATTGTTAGTGTTTATACAATAATAACTGTAAGGCCTGAATTCTTGTCGCGCTGACGGTCGGTCGTGTACGATCGGTCATGACGTCAGCGAGAACAAAATACGACTGTCGGTCGCTGCTGACGTCAGCGTCGCAGTATGGTGCTATATAGAACACAATGTATACTCGTTCGCGACCGACCGTCAGCGCGACAAGAATTCAGGCCTAAACACCAACAAATAAAATAATTTTGATTACTAAGTTGAGCTTTACAAAATCAAGTCAAAAATTCTAGTTTACTCACAGGATCACCGTTTGAACCTATTTTCCCGCACAAAATCTACCAGTATCCTTAGAAAACAGTCTTTACAATTAATTAGGGTAAAACCTAAACGTACCTTAACCTCATAATAACCGTACAAAACGCTAATTAAATTCAAATTTCCTCCACGAGAGTGTTAATCCACAGCCGTGCAAGTTAACAGCCCACCAGCCCACCGTACTTCCGCACTTAGTGGCCGGAATTGGGTGCACTTATCTTGGCACGAAGTGTACCAAGTTTTACATAGCGACCAAGTTGGTTTTGATCATTAAGTTAAACCGTTATCAGGCGGCAATTTGTTCTTTGAAATATGGTAGAGAAAAGATAGGTTTTGCTAGGAATTTTTCACGTTTTTTAGGGTGGATCCAGATACAGCGAGTGCGCCAAGGTTTTCACTGCGACAAAGTGAAAAGATGGGTTTGGATGGAATATTTAGAGGGGGGGAGAGGTAACAGGTTCAATTCCTCCCCCTCCCACCCGAGGCTTCGACAAAACCGAGTGACAAACTCAATTAGCTTAAACATTTTTTTTCGTGTGGAAATCCTCAATGGATGTCCTCCGCCGTACGGCCGGCAGAGGGGTCTGTCAGACGCCTACTGACTAAAGTCGCACAGTGTTCCTTCTTGTTACTTCTGGCTGGGGTGCGGGTACACAATAGGCGTATGTCCTGAAAAAATCTAATTAGTCCGTCAGTTAAATTATCAAAAAATATTTGACACGTATTATTTCTTTTGTTACGTAAACTAAAATTGACGAAGATACGACGCATTTAAAATTCTCAATACGTCACGCCGTGCTAAAATTTTTAGTGCGTTGTGACGTCACGAGCCCTCACTCTTGAATTTTGATGCGTTTTATCTTTGTCAATATTCATTGATTTACAAAAACAAAAAATACGTGTACATTATTTTCCAATACTCTAACTGACGGACTAAACAGATTTGCAATTTATTGATGGTGGAAACTAGCCTATTGCATTCTCTACAATCACCCCAGCAGAAATCACATTTAAACATACTTCAGCATACATAAACATAATTTGAATAAATAGTCATAACTTTACCTCGTTAGCATAGTGATCGCAAGCGTGACTGCTGAGTACAAGATCCTGGGTTCGATACCTAGATCGAGCAAAGTGTTTTTGGGTTTTTCCATCAGGAATTTCTCAGTATCAGCCACGCAGTCTGGATTTGTGCCCGGTGTATGGCATTGGGCTCGCCCCCTGTTACATGGGACTTAAACGTAACTAGCGAAATCTGGGTGTACTTGTGAGTCCACCTCTACCTAAATCTTCAGGGATTACAGGCGTGATGTTATCAACCAAAAAACTCAACAATACCGAGAAACTGTTGCACAACACCAATTTGTAGTACTTCAAAGACATTTGTATCAATTAGTAAGAATCTAATTACAGCAGCATTCTTTAAAACAATTGCAAACGACAAACAATGCAACACAAACAATACTGTCACCTAACTAAGCAACAACAGCTTTTGTTGTCAGAGCCAATTGATTAGTTATCAAGATCCATTGTGTTTCAATTTTAATTGATAACATTCACTAATGAAGAAAAGAGGTGCTCGTGGCTAAATACATAACATACCATCTTTTGGTTAAGCCGTGCTTGTCTAGGTTGGCCCGTGGATGGGTGACCACCCTTTACACACCAAGTTTCCTCCGGGCTTCGGAAAGCAAGTTAAGACGTTGATCCCGGCTGTCATTTGTAAATCTTTGACAGTCGTTCGGTCAGTGGCCTAAAAGTCTAAAAACCAAGGGTATCGTATTACTCAGTACTAACTGAGTTGTCTAGGTCAGATAAGCACTCGCTCCATGTAAAATACTAGTGTTCAGCTGCATTCGGTTAGACTGGAAGCCATCCCCAACATAGTTGGGAAAAGGCTAGGCAGGTGATGACTAAGAAAATAAGAAGAGCACTTAGCAACTACTTATTGCTTGAAAAATAAAAAAAATAAAACAAATAATCGTTGTTCTGACAATAGGGAATATGCATAAATTATCTTTTTTTTATTTCGATGCGAAATGTTAAAGTACTATAAAAATAATGACAAAAAGCGAAAACAAGACATAAATCGGCCAAACAACACAAACGTTTTAACCATTTAAACTTCTGTTTCTATCTCTTTCTAGATAAACGAAATTTAGTATGGATTTTGTACGTCGATGCAGCGAATGACGTCATTCGCTGCGCATGTATCGGATCTCCCTGTCTAATCAGCAGTTTTAAATGCTTATAACTTAGTATTTTTTATAGATATTAAAAAAATAATTTCACTTTTCTATTTCTGATGTTAAATACGTTTTGTTTAGAGTGATAAAAAAAATCATGCATATACCCTATTACGAACACATTAAAACTTCGCCCAAATTGGTCGAGCCATTCTCAAGTGCCCTCATTTCTATTTTTTCTCTTTCTCTTACATGTGTGCCAATTGATTTTTATTTATCTAGATTCCATCCCCACAAGACATGTTTGTCTTTCATTAAGAGATATATAATTATTCATTTGTGGTTTTAAGACTAATTATAGAATGTTTGGATTTATAATTATAGAAGCTTGTGTTAATGTTTATTGAGCGTTTAAATGGAGATTCCGAAAGCTCCTTTACATATTTGTGTTAAAGACAATAAATGAAGCCCACCTGCGCAGCTGTTGTTTTTTTTTATGGAAATGGTAATTTACTTTTTTTTTTGTTGAGGGTTTGTTAAAATATTTTATTGAATTTGTCTGTACCTAGAAGAATGAATTTGATGTTTCATTGTGTTTTTTTGGATTTTATGTATTAATTATGATTTTAATTTTTGATTAAGTTTTTGGTGATATTTTTGAATATATTTATGGTTTTTACTTTTTTTATGTTGAAATTGTTTATAATTGTGATTTTAATTCATTTAATTTGGTTTAGTGATGGTATATTTTTTTATTTATTTTTTTTTTTTTTTTTTCTGTTTATTTAACTTATTTATGTAACGCATTCAGACACAATTGTTATTGTTATTGAATAAATGAAATTAAATGAAATGTAGCCCGATTGCGGCTGGGAATGCGCGGGGGCAGGTGTGGCGCGCGGGGAGTAGCGCCAAGCCTACGGGCCGTTTGACATGTAGACGCCAAGCGGCCAGTGGTCATAAAACCGTCCCCAGAGAACACACGTTCTAGACTAAACTTCTATCTTACTCTATGGCAATAATTATTATTTGTCGTTGATTGTCGTAACGTTCTGTTACAAATGTTACAGCCTAGTTGTAAATTTATACGATATTTTTTATCTGCTGGTGAGTTTTTATAAATAAATGGTTCTTATTTGCGTGTCGATGGACCCAAATGATACCCTATTTGGCCAGATTATTTCTACAGCAGCGGCCAACATGCAAACGGTTAAGAGATTTCCAGATTGGCCACCGCAGTTCCTGTCCAGGAAGAAGATGTTCTGCTAGAATGATGAAATAACGAGGGGTGGGATGTCTGTTCCTCCACCATAAATTCAAAACTTTCATCTGACGCACGATGACTCTATTAAATGCTAATATAACCATTGGAATTCATAAAGAGACAGCCGATCATTTATTTGAAAGTCAGTTAATTCCTGTTGCAGAGACATAGATTACTAGCTAACTCCTAGAAGAATAGATATCGAGGGGAACCAAACATAAAATTATTATCAGTGAATGTAACCCAAGTTTTGGTGAGGCTCTGTTATAAGGTATCAATGTCTCCTTGGGAAATTCGTCGAAGACAGTACCCATATTCTCAAATAACGTTGGAAGTTTACCAGTAACATCGACCAAATACCTTAATGCGCACCCAAGTAGAACGTAACAGATAAAGTTACGTTCCACTCCAACGAATTTATTGTATTGTATTCATTTATTGATACAGACTACAGACGGTGGGCTTACTGAGTGAGTGTTAAATATTAGATACTAGCTGATGTCCGTGGCTTCGCCCGCGTGGGTGTCGGTTATTGCGACCAATAGTAAAGCTCCCAGACGACTTATTTTTTTCCAACACCTATATGATATTTGTATATCATTATATTTTAGCCAATGGATACAAAAACTTCCTCGAGAACCACTCTATCCATTGGTGAAAACAGCATGAAAATCGGTGCAGTAGTTTTTGAGTTTATCGCGAACAGACAGACAGACAGACAGACCCGGCGGAGGACTTTGTTTTATAAAATGTTAGTGATTAGTGATTATATTGAACAAGTCGCGTGCCTAACTGCGCGATAGGATTTTACATCCGCAAAAATGGCGAATATTATCAGATGAAATATTATTCCATTATTAACACTTCTGAATTCCCAAAAATCGTTTCTTGATCACTTCCTTCCACTTTTGTGAAAAATTTCATGTTTCTGGACCCATCAGTTTAGGCTTTGCGTTGTCTGATAGCAAATGAAGGAAATTAAGATTTTCATCAAACAAAATTATTTATTTATCAATAAACTAACTACAAAATAAATAAACTAAGAACACACTATAAAAGGCCATCAAAAAAATCCTCCTCAACGCTGTCAGCTGGTAATGTGTCCAAGAGACTGGCGGCGTTACCACGTTGTATGGCAACACTTAGCCTCTGACCAAGGTAAAAGCCAGCCCTTGGGTCACGGGAAGCGTCAACTAGGCGTTTCAAAATTTACTATTTTTTTTTTTTTTTATAAAGCTCTATAATAATAGAGTTCCAACAATATTATTTCATAACTTACGTCATAATAATGCGTACAAGTTACATAAGGAATATTTTACTAAACTCGCTTTCATACTTTTAAATAGTGTACCACGTGTACAATAAATATAAATAAAACGACCTAATCAAAGTCAACATAAAACCTAACCTAGATATTAAATGTGGCCTAAAAACATGCTATTCTCAACCTAGCTCTACCACAAAATATTCCGCCACCATTCAAGTGCCTATAAAACCGTAATTAATAATATTTAATCTTCTCATTAGTTTTGTTCCCACCTGCGTTTTCATTTCTACGTGAAATAACTAACAAAATAAATCCTTTTTAAAGCAAAAGAAACTTTAAAGTAAGGTAATAGGGTTTCGTTTTTCGTGTAACAAACTGCCAGGGTCGAATTAAAGCATGCTAATTAATAATTTGGTTTCGTCGACAAAGGAAAAAACGGGATTGTGTTGTGTTGGCTTCGGTAATGTTTGGACTAATTGTTGGTTTAAAATTTGGCCAGCGATATGTATTATTAATTACTTGTCATCTCAGCAGTCACCTTCTTATCGTCCTTCACGCAGTCCATTCGTTTCTTTGGTCATCATCAACCTAATATTTTCCCACTGCTGGGACACGGTCTCCTCTCATGATGAGAGGGAATGGGCTGTAATCCACTACGCGGGCCCAATGCAGATTGATAAATGTCACATGTCTTCGAAGTTTTGGTTCTAGGACGTGCCGGTTTTCTCACGATGTTTTCCTTCACCGTTTTGAGAGCAGTGGTGATGAAATAAATTACACAAAGTAATGTGCCTGTCTGGGTTCGAACCCACGACTTATTGTTCGTAAGTCGGGGCCGCCACCTCTGGGCCACCGCTGCTCACGTTTCTTTGGTCTTTCTCTATTTTTAACCGACTTCCAAAAAGAGGAGGTTATCAATTCGTCAGATTTTTTTTTAAATCATTATTTCGAAGTATCGGACAAATAGTACAGAGATTTAAGGAATTTATTTCTATGATGAGGAATTGATAAAGTTTTAGAGATAACTGAATCGCATTTGTTTGCATGATGATTGATGAGCTATAAACGATTTTGGAACACCTGGTCGAGATTCACACAGACCAGGGTAGCATAGCTATGCTACCCTGGTCTGTGTGGCAGCTGCCAAAGATGATGATGACCAGTTAGTAGACATAGTATGTCGTTCAAAACTTGGTAATATCACAAAATATATGACTACTAAAATATATCTCTTATTTACTCGTGTGTAGTCTTTCAAAATGTTCCGTTGGCATCGAGCCTATCTTGCGACTTGCTACTTCTCATACGTTTTTGACAGTTCAAATCTTTGTACAATCAATTTTAAAATGTTTTTGAATCGAATTTTTGTACGGTCGTTTTTTCATCATAATGATGTTGGAACCACACTGCGCTACAGAATTTAAATTACTGACATAGCTCATAAACCTGCAAAACTACATATATTAAATGGGACTGGGCAGGCCATGTGCAAAGCTGCTGTAGTGTGTGGGCCCACATATCGCAATACTGGAGCCCTGAGACAGCTAGACAGTTTAAGCTAGAGAAGATGGCGGGACGCCTTGGCTGGCTTCCGCATTAATTAGGAGGGCTTTTGCCCCAGAATGGGACAGTTCTCTCTCTGCCTAGCCTTTTCCCTAACTATGTTGGGGTTGGCTTCCAGTCCAACCGGTATTTTACATGGAGCGACTGCCTATCGGAACTCCACAACTCAGTTAGTACTGGGTAATACGATACCCCTTGGTAAGACTGGTTGTCAGACTTTTTGGGCCACTGACTACCTGTAACGACTGTCAAAGATCTACAAAAGACAGCCGGGATCAGCAGCTTAACATGCTTTCCGAGGCACGGAGGAAACTCGGTATGTAAGGGTGGTCACCCATCCACAGACCAACCTAGGCAAGCACGGGTTAACCTAAAGAGCGACCCGAGCAGCTGTTATGTTTTAGCCACGAGCTCCTCTCTTCAGAAAGGGACAGTTCATGCTAATCAATAAAAAAACGATGTTGGTCTCGTAGAGAAAATTGTACAGTTTGATGATCAATACTACACATTTAAATACGACCACGCGATTCTTCTACACACTGTATCGGGTACAAATCGTTGGCCCCAATGACCAACATTTGTGCCCAATACAAAAAAGTAAAACAATTTCCATGACCCGCCGAGATTCAATTAGGTTTCAGGTGCAGACCGTCGCGTGTTCCAATCCATTGTTTTTGAATAATTAAGGCGTAATCTGTGAGGAAATCGACCACTAATGTGGTTTGTCCAAATAATTAACTGGTTTAAATAAACTATCGTGATTTATTCAGGATTACTCTGTTGAGGGTTTTCGGAAATGCTTATATTTTTATATGGAGTGCCGAATTTTCCATAGAAATCGTATCTGGCTCGTGTTCTACTTGCAATATTGTGTTTTTTTTAAGAGCCTTGTATGTCCCACTGCTGGGCAAAGGCCTCCCCATATCCTTCCAGGTATTCTCCTCCTGCGCCACCTCAAACCAGAACTACCGCTGTGCAATGTTGTTAGTAAACAAACATAAAAAATTTAACCATTCACTGGCACTTAAGACATATCGAGGGTCAACAGACAATTTTACTTTTAATTTGGATCGATTTTGGACTTATTACACTTACTTTTACTTTACTTTATTTTGTATATTTTCGTATACATAAACGTATACGTAAAATAAACAAATAATTTGGTACCATAAGTTAGATTATGGAGACTTATTTATTTGAACAAAGATAAGGTATCATAGTATCCTGTTTCAACGTTTTTTAACGAAAATGATCACAGGGTCTCTTTTGGGCGAACAAATCAATGAAAATTTGATCATGCAAAATAAAATAGCCTTCCATTTACCACCATTCACGAAACCCTAAAACCTTAAACAATATCGTTTCCTCAAGGGTCCAGCTCCCACAATAAATCACACACAATCTTCCGAATCGGTCCATCTGCCTCTTCTACATAATAGCTAAGAAGAGCTTTGTCCGCATATCATTACTCCTTTAAGATGGGTCTCGCACAAATCATAAATATTTGCTACGGAACCCACTTTACATAATCCGACGCTCAAGTCGATAGATCACACAGCGATTTTGAATACATTAAAGGAAAATGGAAACTAAAATATAATAATAGGGAATATTTTGTTGGTTTCAGCAAATAGACGGTTTTGTGTCTTAGTTTTGTCCCTTTTTGGGTCTGGGGTATCTCCATAAGATGTCCGCTGTATTTTTTAGCAATTTGTGTATCTTGACAATAGCAGCCTTATCTTAATGAGAATGATCAATGATATTAAGGCACACTTGTCAGTGACAGCAATCCAACAAAAACCTTATATTGATGTACATAAGGATCACAATGATTTGAATGGCAGTAGTAATATAACTATGTAAGGCCTCTACTTCATACTGATACTTTATACATAGTCCAAGAAGTTTTAACAAAAAATAAATAAAAAACCATTTCTAAAGAAGGTTAGTCGTGCGCCGTAGCCTCTGCTACGCCGTAGCGGACCCGCTACGCTTGCTACGAAGTCGTAGCACGAAAGCTAAGTACAACGCGTTGTGTTCTTTTACTTGAACTTTTTGTTGACATTCTTTGCAAAGGATTTTGGGCTTGGCTTTTATGATTAGTATCAGATATTTCGATTACAGTTTCTTATAAATGGTGTAGTGCAAGGTATGTTGCACTATAAAAGTTAAGAAATAAAATCAGCAAGTGTACCTAATAGTACACACCCACATTTTGGCAGCTATGTTTAAGTCCCTATATTGCCATCGACCGGACCCAAATCCAGACTCCGTGGCTGTGAAATTCTTGATGGAAAAACCCAATATCAGTTTGCCCGACCTGGGTATCAAACCCAGGACCTCATTCTCAGCAGACGCCCTTGTGACCAACGAGGCCGTCACGTCACCACTAACTCTACAAAAAATGTATTTCTAACCACGTGATACAAAGGAATAAAATAAAGAAAATACCAAAGTTTATCGCTGTCTAAACCAAAATCATTTAGATTATTTAGGTAGATATCCTATATTTTGGTTAAATCAAGTTAATCCGTGCGTGCTTCTACACAAAATGTTAACACGAACTGCGTGTGATATTATCATTTAAATATATTTTTTTTGTAAATAAGTATTTAGGTTATCACATGGCCTAAAAGTCAGAAATGATTAAGAACGAATTTTGTACCTACTTAGCTAATTTTGTTGTGATGTCAGAAAACTAGGGAAAACTTTCACACATCAAATCCTGCCTTCAGAATCTCCGATTACGGACGAAACACATTTGAAAAATGAATAAACCTGTCAAGTTTGTACCCTTCGTATACGAACGTAGATCTACACGAGACACAATACCTTTTTAGTTGTTTTTATAATTACGGCTTATGAATGGCTAAGGGGTTCCGTACCCGAAGTGTAACATTTGAGTAAAAATAAATTAAAACTTAAAGAGCCCCCTTTAATTTTTCATTAATATTATTATTTCCCAACTGACGGTGGTACGGAACCCTTCATGCGCGAGCCTGATTCGCACTTGGCCGGTTTTTTTATTTAACGCCATTTTAATACGTCGCCAGAATAAATTAATCAAAAGAAATCAATAATGTATATTCTTACAAGACCACTCCGTTCACCCTTGTGTGTGACCTTTGCGTAAGGTCATAAATGTTTATTGAAGGTCAATCAAGTTATACTTTCAATAACAACAATATGTAAATATATTTCTTTATCGATTCATTTATCTAATGGCGGCTAGTACGGAGGGCTCCATTGACATTGGGTTCAATGGTCTTTAATACCAACCCCTTTTTTTAAAGGTCAATGTTCATGTGTAAACTGCAGTGGATCAGTTTCATCCCCACGCATTCCTGGACTTTTTAACGTTTCAGCACCATTTTAGGTCGATGGCTTCGCATATGTTAAAACATTAAGAGTTCTGTGCTTTTTTTATAAGCTACTAGCGGTCGTCACGCGGTTTCACACGCGTAGTTCCCGTTCCCGTGGGAGTACGAGGATAAAATATAGCCTATGTTACTCAGGGTGAATGTAGCTTTCTAATGGTGAAAGAATTTTTTAAATCGGCGCAGTTTTTGAGTTTATTCATTACAAACATACAAAAATACAAATCTTTCCTCTTTATAATATTAGTGTAATAATAATCATCTGCCTAGCCTTTTCCCAACTATGTTGGGGTCGGCTTCCAGTCTAACCGGATGCAGCTGAATACCAGTATTTTACATATAGCGACTGCCTGTCTGCCCTCCACAACCCAGTTAGTACTAGGTAATACGATACCCCTTAGTAAGACTGGTTGTCAGACTTTTTGGGCCACTGACTACCTGTAACGACTGTCAAAGATCTACAAATGACAGCCGGGACCAACAGCTTAACGTCCTTTCCGAGGCACGGAGGAAATTTGGTATGTAAGGGTGGTCACCCATCCACAGACCAACCTAGGCAAGCAAGGCTTAACGTAAAGATCGACCCGAGTGGCTGCTATTATTTAGCCTTGAGCCTCTATATGGATGGATTATAATGGGTATAAAAAAACCTTTAACGAAGCCGAAAGCTTGTTCTCCCGTCGGCGTCGTTGCAATAATTTTCTCGTTCTAGCAGATATTGAAGATCAAAGTTTCAACTTTTCCACAAGAAAAACGACTACCACTACCTTTTAATACATTCACGACCCCTGTACTTCAATTCAATTCAATGCATCAATCAGTACAGCGTACTGGGTTGCGTTACATTGAGTCCTATCGTGAAAAGTGATTTATCACCCGAAAAATTAAAGTCGTTTCCCAGCAATATTTTTTACCTAGCTTGATGTACAGACCTTTTTACACCTTGTATACTTAAACCGTCCGGTATAAATTCTAAAAGCGACGTCAAATCCATATATCAATCCATTGTGTTGAGAAGATCAAAACGGTCACACGTATATTAGGGTGTCCCGAACTTATTTTTTTTAGATTTTCGCTTCTCAAGACCCCTCAAAAGTTGCTTTACTAGTTGTAAATTACTGTAAAAATAATAAAAATATATAAAATATATCTTGAGGGTTATACCGGCAATTTAGGCAACGACAGGATGTTTTCAGTTAGGAATTGGTTTAGATCGAACTCGCAAAATTTATGTTTTGACTCATTTTTCTTAAATTCTCTACTTCTAATGTGAGGCAGTTCGCCTCATTTTTATTGCGGTTTGATTACTGTAAGGTGTCGCTCTGCACTTACTTGTGATAAAATACGTGTTTTTTTTTACATACAATAATGGGTTCAAGACGAAGTGAGACTACTTGTGCTATTTAAAGCACGGACCAAGGCCAGCAAAGATATTGATGTAATTATAGTTCAAAGTACCTACTTTGATGGACGAAAGGACAAAACACTCATAAACGATCAAATAGGCGATCGGTACCACCGCAGAGAAGTCTTGCAAGAGCACATTTCAGTTTTCACAGAGCCGTTCTATCATATCTTTGTTAAAAAATCAAGGGTTGAACTTGGAAGAGTTGATCTGTGTGGGGTGCGATGGTACTCCTACGAATACAGGTTGGAAAAATGTTTGAAGAGACCGTTGCACTGGTGTGTTTGTATGCTTCACACGTATGAATTACCGCTTCGCCATTTGTTTTGGATGGTAGCACATCTGGGCCAAAAGAGTATTCAGGACCTATTGGAAAACAGCTAGCTGTTTGTAAAGTAAACTTCTAGCTTTTTTTCTGCTTGTGGAACTACGTGTTCAAAGTTTACGCTCCTGTTTGGTTCCTCATCAAGCAAAACTTATCATTGATGGAGCCAAGCACATTTTTCAAATGAACCCTCGATTGTCTGATAGTCAGAGATCTATTGTAAATTCAGTGATCGAAAGAAACGCTTTATTTCCGCACCCACAAAACTTGCTTACTGCCATGTTATTCGACAATAGAGACCTTATTATGATTATTCGAGAGCTTGCATCTCGCAAAATATTAAAGGCCAGAGAAGAAGAAAAGAGCAACTCTCGCCGTTATTCAAAGCACCAGAGCTCAGCTTCTGTGCGTGAAATAACACTGATATAATATTTTGGCAATTTTGCGATACTCCAATGATGAACTTAGAATTAAGGCTAAAAAACACAGCCTCGACATTGTTGACTTTCCCTGCCACACACAGTCAGTGGAAAGATGTGTGGAACTAGTGACAGAGGCTTCTCAAAGCGTCATGGACGCTACAGCTCGGGATGGTTTTATTAGGAACAGATTAAAATCTCTCGCGGAAATGCCTAATTTTGGGGCACAAAAACCATTGAAATGTTATTTTTGTATGATTTATAGATTATGTTAGGAAACCCTAAAAATGGTAATTTTGAAAAACTTCAAGGACCGGTAGAGGCCTCAAGATGACAGATATCTAATTAAATTTTATAATATTCGTAGTCTATGAGTCAAAACGCAACTTTCGATACCTCTTGCGTAGCCGTAGCTCGAAAATAAAAAAATCCCATACATGGACGGGACACCCTAAACGTATATACTATGTAAGTACACGCACAGTGTCAATGTTGAAATCACAGATTTGTATAGCCCGTTTGTCGTTAGCCATGTCGAAATCTTTGTATGAACGTGATATTTTGACATAGCCGTCGATCAAAGTCGCATCGTGTGTACAGTCACTAGCTGAAATACCTCACACTACGCAATATTCTCCTAAGGCAATGGTAGATACTTTGCTGAAATACAGATAGCGAAAACCATCTTGTTCGTGAAACCATGTTATGATGAAAAAGGTCTTTTCTCAAAATTGCAATCGTTGGTTTACATGAAAATCACTTTTAAATCGCTAATATTAATATACCTGGCATTAAACAAGAATTTGCGTATACTACCAGTAAAAACTCTTAAACTTATCAACTACTTAAAAATCACACTCTAATTAAATTCGGGGTTTATAAAATTAACTTCAGTTTAAAAAATTTACTTCTCCTAAATTTACTTCGGGGTAAAATTTACTTCTCCTATTGTTGAAGTCCGTTAAAATGTAGCCTATGTTACCCGGGCTAACAACGAATCGATTGACACCTTATTCATCAAAATCGGATGAATAGTTTAGACACTACAGAGGAACATATATACTTAAATACAAACATACATACATAGACTGCTAAAATCATAACCCTTCCTTTTGGATTCGCCGTAGTCGGGTAAAAAGCGTTTTGACAGCACTAAATTAGTACCTGAACCCTCAAATGAATGCGGACATCCCTTTGAAACCCACGGCCAGTATTGTGGTGATCTATTTGGAACCGAGCCTACATTGCTACTCATAGCGATTTACAAAGGGAATTTTAAATGGATTCCGTTATAACGTCAACTATTCAGTTCTAGTATTAACGTTAGTGGAGAGCGTAGGTATCAGGAGATAATACGGAAGAGAAGTTGCGTCGTGAATGTGGACTCTATTAGAGTCAGGGTCCACGATTTTCGCGGTACTTATATGTATTAATAATTAAGGTTCAACTACACACAGCCACTGCAAGGGCAATCAGTGGGTCTAGCACAAACGCGCATTGTAAACGTTATATAAATTGGACGAATTTTAAAATTGAGAATGAGAATATGATATGAGAATTGATTGTGATTGAGATTGTTTTTAGTTTAGCACGTGCTGCTTACCTCCATGGGAAAAAGGCGTGAGTTTATGTATGTATGTTCTACCGACACATTTTCTGAATAATATGATCAACATTTACCATTGAATTGAAAAGAAGAGGAAGACAACAGTTAAAATCACTTGATTTTCTATATAGTATAATATTAGTAGAGAAGTAGCGCCATTAAGTATTTCCTCAAGGTAGCGATTACATCCCGGACATGAAATAAATATCCCAAAAAAACTTTTATCGGACAAAAAAATACGATTACAGCATTAACAACTGAACAATGAAAGCTTTTAACTTCTATTTAAAGACGTATTACATAAATAAACGCCGGCCGACATCTATAAACAATCTATCAAATTAAATACGAAAACGTCTGAACTTTCCGAAATAAAAATGGAGAATTTTTCATAAAACATGCTAATGGTTTTCTTGAAAAATTTATGATAGAAATCCATTTTGTAATACAACGGGTGATTCTATCAATTCAATAAAAACGGTAAACGTTGAATCTACACGTCATCCTGAACGTTTAATGTAGAAATCTATTAGAATATTTTTATGAGAATTTTATTTGTTGAATTCTTGTGATGTTTGTGTTATTCGAAGCTGTGTTTTAAGAGCTGCGGTGATTTGTCTTCCAAGAATGATGATTTAGGCCATCAAGGGGATTATTTCTGCGGTTATTCAGATACTTTTTCAGTGTTTACTTTTAGGTTTTTTTCAGTTTCGCCCATTTCGTAAATAAAATGCTTTAGATCAATCGTATTATCGTATGCGCGCGTATGGTGAATACGTCGATTTTTTAATCGAAAATACAATTATCCTGTGTCATTTTAGTTAAATTCCCTAATTTGGCCAATCTGGGCCCGCAATCGGTTCAAAGATTTCCAGATTCGTCACTGCAGTTCGTATCCGGGCGGAATGTGTTCTTCCGGGTTGATGAATTGTGGGGGGATGGGATGTTAGTTTATCCACAGTTCGTCTCTTATCTGACGCCGTCTACTAAGGAGGTCGTATATCTTGGTAGCTTTGGAGTGCTGTAGGCTAACGATGTAAGTAACCACTGACCTCCCAGCCATTCGTCCGTATGTTTCCACCCACATTTCATAATGCAAGCCTCAGATACAAGACGGCTTTGTTTTCATTAACCCTGCCCTAACCGGCTTTAAAACATATACACTTTACTTTACACACTACACACACTATACTTTACTTACTATATATACTTTACTTTTTTATATTTATTTTATTTATTTATTTAAATATTTATTTATTTATATACGCTAAACTACGCAGAATAGGAATCTATGTAAAGGCAAGCATTCTTTTCTAAGCATAATCAGACTATAATGTTCCCACTGCTGGGACACAGGCCTCCTCTCTAGAGAGGGAATGGGCTTTAATCTACCACACGCACCCAGTGCGGATTGGTAGATGTCACAAATGTCATCGAAATATTTTGGTTCTAGGACATGCCGGTTTCCTCATGATGTTTTCCTTCACCGTTTTGAGAGCAGAAAAACTCCCTTACTCAAAACAAAGAACAAATGAATGAGCTAATCAATTTCAGTAGCCGTCGCTATATATATATACTTGCGTAAACCTATGTACCCAAAGAAGAAGCATGACTTGAATTAATTGAATATTTTACGTATGCAAAGCAGATCAGACGGGAACAGGGAGAATTAATCGAATGGAGTGCTACGTACATCTGGAAGTCATCCCTTTCAACTGTGGTGAATATTAAGTAAAATATTCTTTCGTTTCGTTACCAAGTACTGTAATTTAGGGAGGCAAGGAGACGTTTGTAATGATAAGTTGACACTAATGTCAGATTAGATGGAGTTATATGGTGAAAAGCCACATAAGGGCATGGTGTTTAAAGATTTATTGGGGTCAACTTCCAGTCTTACCGAATGCTGAATATCAGTATTTTGCATGAAGCATCTACCTATGTGACCTCCACATCCCAGCTAGTACTGGGTAATACGGTACCCAATGGTAAGACTGGTTGTCAGACATTCGGGACACTGACTACCTGTAACGCCTGTCCAATATCTAAAAATGACAGCCGGAACCAACGGCTTAACGTGCTTTCCGAGGCACGAATAAAATTTGGTATGTAATTATGGTCACCCATCTATAGAGAGACCTTGATAAGCGCGGCTTAACCTTGAAGATCGTCCCGTGCGGGTGTTATTATTTAGCCAGGAGTTACTCTATTTAAAGATAATATCATCATCATCATCATCATCAGCCTATAATGTTCCCACTCCTGGGACACGGCCTCCTCTCAATGAGAGGGAATGGGCTATAATCCACCACGCGGGCCCAGTGTGGATTGGTAGATGTCACATGTCTTTGAATTTTTGGTTCTAGGACATGCCGGTTTCCTCACGATGTTTTCCTTCACCGTTTTGAGAGCAGTGGTTATGAAATAAATTACACAAAGTAATGCGCCTGTCTGGGTTAGAACCCACGACTTACTGTTCGTAAGTCGGGGCCGCCACCACTGGGCCACCGCTGCTCTCAAAGATAATATAACAAACGAAAAATATCTAAGTAGTAAACTATTAGGTCTGCGGAGTGTTGTGCTTATTTAATTTGATCTTTTAGTAGAGTCATTACTACCCACTTAGTTTAGTAACACATTTTACTGATACAGTACTCCAGTGCTTTGTCATTCAAGAAAAGAAAAACTGTACTACCACTATCATAAACACAGAAAACGGGATATGTACAGACGCCAGCACATCAAACAACTACAATCTGTCAAACTTTAAAATATATAAAAGTCTTAATTTAAAAACTATGCCCCACAAAACGGTTTCACGGTTCTAGATAACAACAGATTTCAACTTTATCGCTAATGCATTAATTTCAAGGTTGATTTTGAAAATTTGGTAGTTTCACGTACCTTGATGTGCTGGAGTCTGGTACCATGTTCACTATTATTGTTTATTTTGAGTTCCCGATATTTCGGCGCAGATGCAAGCACCATGATCACAGATAAACTGAATTTATTAAAAAATAATTTTATAAATTATTGCTGGGAAACGGTACAACACAATGTAACGCACTCAAAATAATGTGCTGATGTTTGCATTGAATAGTAAACAGATCATGGAGGTATATGAAGTAAAGTTTTAACCTTAAAAACTAGTATTTAAAAAAAACTTGTGAAAACGGAAAATATTTCCGTAACTAGAAGGTTCCAAGGTATGGTTAAGAACAAAAAAAATATCGTAATGACGCGACATGGAGAACAAATGCCTTTCGGCTGTTCCGTTAAGGGTACACCTATTATAAACGAAATAGAAGAAATACGTAGGAATAGTGGTGGTTGTTACAGATTAATGATTTTTGACAGAGCTTTTATTTGTTAAACAAGACTATAAACAAAACCTAAAACAACAGCATATTAAAAAATGAACTAACTATTAACAAAACATTGAATAAAACATTTGTAAAATATAATGGCCCTCACAATTCTGCACCGAATCACAATACATGAATTATTCAAACACCATCTCTTTCTAACTTAAGCAACGCGTATATTGCTGTCTCCCTCACACGCACTGCTGAAAGCTGAATGGCGTTTAAATTCTAAAATGTTCCAGACATGTTTTATAGGGTGAAATATGGTTTAATAACATTAAAAGTTTAGTCGTTAGCGAAGTCAAAACTCTAGTTAATTGCATAAATTTTTAGGATTAGATGTAATTCTGAATCTAAATGAGATGTCATTAAATCTGTTTAAATTAATTAGTGATTTTTCAACATTGCGATGATCAACAAGTTAGGAATGCTCAATTACATACATAAACTCACGCTTTTTTTATATGGGGGTAGGCAGAAACCACAGAACGCCGCCTGCAACGATCCTTACATAATCCTGTAGCCTCGTCTACGTTCATACATCACCCCTAGCCAAGTTGACAATCTACAATCGTTAACGCTAGTAGAAAACTATTCAAATGAATGGGAATGACATCATCTCAACGTTAAATCACGTGATCAACACAAACGAATAGAAAATTCGTAGACAAGTTTACATCGTTCAAAATGATAGAATAGAATGTTATCGTTTCTACAATGTTGATCGCTAAACTCTTTGGAACGCTCACCATAGACTAAAGTGTAGGTTTTTTCTACAGACATTAGAGAACGAGCGATCGACTCAGTCGTGTCAAGTTGGCTACCAATTTAGCGCTTTCTACAATCGCTTACGCCGAGGCGTTTACGATTGTAGAAAGAGAATCGATACGAAACGTTTGTAACTTGGCTAGGCCTGCTGGTCACACACGCACGCCGATTGCCAGTACTACGCACCTGATCTTTCTGAAGAACCTCAACAATAAGGTCAGTGTTAGATACACTGACGGCGTCCCCTCCCAGCGTTACCACTCACTCTGCCTTGTAAATACCTTGCTTTCACTTATCTTCTCCACATGAACATTGACAAAACGATCCAAGCATATACTCTTTTAAATTTTTGTCACTAGATCTTCTTAAATATTACGATTATTAATTTAAATGATAACTGTAATTATGCTTTTGACTTGTTTGTCAAAACGCACTGCTAGCAATGTAAACTGCGTCACCCGGAACTTAGCCATCTAAAGCAATCATCAGACACAATATATTATGTCCTATTGCAAAAAAAAACACATTTATCCATAGTGGTATGTATTTCATCTCACATTGTAACAAAGCTTTATGGACAAAAATATGTAACAAAATTACATAATCCTTATGTTATTTATTTTAACGCTACACCTATATAAATTGGGCTAACTAAAAGCACTATTACATTTTTAATAGCACAGTATTGTAATTAATTCCGACCTCGTTGGTCTAGTACAATACTGGTCTGAACCTGGGTCCTGGGTTCGATTCCCAGGTTGGACAGTGTTATTGGGTCTTTCCATCAGAAATTTATCAGTCTGGATTTGTGCCCGGCTGGTGGCAATAGGCTCACCTCTATTACATGGGACTTGAATAAAAATAACTGGCTAAATGTGGGTGTACTATTCGGTAAAGACTACTACACTACTCGACAACTTAAGTATGCACTTCTACCAATCTCTTCATAATATCAACTGACTTCCATTGTTTTTAATGTTTGGCAATTCTATTCACTTTCTGCCCGCTTAGCATGACCACCGTAGACACGACAGAGAACCGACAAATCTTTTGTTCATCTGTCATTGAATCGACAAAATGACAGATGAACAACGCGGGCTGGATCCCCGATACAGCCAGAAGGCGTTGCGGTAGGTCTCGTAGAAGATGGCGAGATGAAGACCAGCGACCAGTGGTTCACTTTGGCCTTGGATCGCAACAACTAGAAGTCATGGGAAGTGGCCTTTACCCAGCAGTGGGATGACGCAGGCTAACAGTCGTCTGTCCCTTTCCTGTGGAAAGGCCTCCCCCATACCATACCCTCCCAATCTCCCTTATGTTTTGCCTTCTCCGGCCAATCAGCTAGGAACAAGTCAGTCCCCATACATTATTCCAAAATTAATTAACGATAGCCTATATATCAGGGCTTTTTATCGCCCAAACTCAATCTATAGGCCCGATCTACACTGTCAAAACACATCAGTTTCTTGACTAAGACACATTACAGTTTTACATAGGATTAACTACACCCGGGATCTTGATAAACTTGTCTAGACACCGCCTTATACTTGTTTCTTGATTGATTAGAACACGTATAGCGTGTGAAAGGTTTTGTGTTGGTAAAAGAAAACTTTGAAAATGAGAAATCGATTTATTGGAGCTCGATGATTCATTGTTTTGCGTGAAATAAGAGCTACGTTTACCGAAGGGTTAGAAAGAAGACGACATAAGACCCCGCCGTCCCCTTCGTGTTAGGTTAGGTTAGTAATTGCATCAGGGTAAAAACCTGGCTGGCACAGAAACGTGGAGATTGGCATAAGAAAAGAGAGGCTTATTCCCAGCAGTGGGTCAATCAGGCTGTGTGAGGCAATAATGATGATGAAATAAGACGAGAAAAGTACACTCGCTAAGTCTGAATTTTTTTCTTTGAATGTGTTACCTCCTCAAGTCCATAACATCCATCCGTCTGAAGAGAACTTAAACCCCACTGTCCTGAATCAAAGACAAGAAGTCATACCCAACAGTGGCAACTACCAAAGACCATCGAGGCAATCGGCAAAATTAAACAAGAGCCCAAGAAATGGAAAGAGAAGTGTTGGTCGTCCGTCGGCGAGATGGGCAGAAGACATTGTTGCCATTGCGGGAATATCCTGGATGAGGCTGGCAGAAGAGCGTGGAGCTTAGCACAAGCAAAGAAAGGGGTATACCCAGCAGTGGGTGAAGTGGAGCTTTGGGTGATGATGATGATCGTCAGAGGTGTACAGTGCACCGACGCTTCGCCAGGAAGAGGTCCCTAATAAATAAAATTAATAAATAAATTAAATTTTAGTTCAAACACTGTTTTAGGCTTTCACGGTTTAAAACTAAACTTATATTGTAACTTAGGGGATATCTTCCGGGATTGTTAATTGTTTTGAGCTCCCGATATTTCGACGCTGTTGCAAGCGCCATGATCGCGGGTTGACTGGAGAATGCGGGTGGATGTGCTACTAGTATTGTCTTTATTTATTCAACATTTTATGTACACACTTAATAAAAGAAAGAAGAAAGGAACAGAAAAAGGTAGGTGATGCTTATTTTAAAGAAATGTCTTCTACCATACCTGCGAATGGAGATACTAAAAACAGAGATGTAGACATAGATTAGGTAGATTTTAGTGTTAGTAACAATGGTGCTTAAGTAAAATGTTTAAGACCTATGACTGCACCCAGTGTCTCTGGAAAGGGCAGTCCAGTCAGGCAGAAATCATCTTCAAAATGCTGTAGTCACTACCATACAGGCGCTGTGCGCCTAGTACAAGGCGTCTTACATCTAAATCCTATATCAACCAAATCTTGTTTTGTATCCTCACAAATGCGTAGGTTCCTCAAGTGTCCCTCAAATCTGTTTGTTGGCACAATTTACGAGGTTACAAGAGGCTCTGACGACCAATTTACTGACGATGACTGGCCCACACCGTCCTCTATTTAGAATTACGTCTATTGTGTATTGCTTATCTTCAGGGTACCCTTCTCTATTATTATTCGTATGTATGTACATCAATGTGTATTGTAATCAGCAGGTAAGAGCCTCCTCTCAGCCATTACGTTATTATGGGTAAATATATTCATTTTAAAGAGAGGCAACTCTTCGTCACGAAAATTCTACCATATTGCGCAGAGCCTTCACTGAATGGTAGCTGAACCACGGTAGAATATTGGCAGTCACACCAATGTTTTTGTTCATCAGCATGTCTAAAAAATATGTAACTCGCTAAAAAAAATTGTTTTTTTTTTTTTTTTCTTCAAAAATGACTGAGATATTAAACGCAAAAGTAGGTACGGCCAGGTGTGTGCGAAGGAACGCAAGTTTAAAAAAGTGGTGAAACTTTACAAAGTTATAACTTTGGAAATCTTGACTCTACGAATAAGAAACTAATATTTTTTGCACGAGTACACACATTAAATGCTTTTATAGTTATTTGTGTTGGTGTAACTCATTGCCAAGATAGAAAACCTCGAGTAAGATCTGGATACGACTCACATATACCAGGAAAGCATAGTACAACAGGTATAAGGCCTATATGCAGCAGTGTTTGGAAAAAGGAAAATTAAAAAAAAAACTTGCTTAACGCCAAAAGAATCCCTTCAGTAATCTTCGTGTTTTAATACATAAGTATAAAAACACGAAAATACAGACAGAAACACAACAGAAAAGACACTTCAAAAGATGCGAAAATGACCCCTTAGTGTGGGAAAAGCAGGCACAAAATCGGCCCGAGTGAAGACGTCGTGTGCATCGGTAGGTCAACGCCTTTGAAGAGAGAAGAAGGTCGCAGCGGGACTTGAAGCGTGATGCCCTTAAAGCTAGACCACCTACAGCTATACCCTACAATTTAGTCAATGGTGTTCTGACATGTCCGCGTTGTGCTCGGAGTTTTTCGGCCAAAGTGGGATATGCTAGCCACTTGAGAGCATATGAAAGAGCAGCACACCAAAGCTCTCTACAACCACATTAGAAAGCCATCGAATGCAGTGCTGCGGCCAAAATCGGCTAGATGGCATCATCATAATCATTAAAATGAAGCGACACTACAAAAGCCCTACAGCAACATGAAACAAAAAGAAATGAAAAACAATGAAAAACTAGCTTCAAACTCCTAAATGGCGATATTAAAGTTAATCTTACACTGCCACTTACGGGATATCTTCCGTGATTTTCAATTATTCTGAGCTCCCGATATACACAGTGTAAGTTTAGTTACAAAACGTGAAACCTTAAACCACAATAAATAAAGTTTTTCGCGACTTATGAGCATAATTATAGAAAAACCCGACAAAAACTATCGGCCAGGAGCCCACCAGACACAACACCCCGGCAAAGCCAAAAGGCAGGGTAATGATTTTAGCAGTCTATGTATGTATGTTTGTATTTACTATTCATCGGTGTCAATCGATTCGTTATTATGGCCCGGGTAACATAGGCTTCATTTTACACGACTTCATTCAGTAGTCGGGTTTTAGTTTTAGAAATACTTGTTTATGAAGAACTTTATATCCTGTTCTTGATACTCCTTTAAGTACTTAGAACAAGCCCTGTCTCATTTATTTTTTACAAATTAAATGTAAAATAATACCTAGCCGAAACTCGAACAAGCTTTCAAAATATAGTTTTAAAATAAAACTACCTATCTTTAAACGTACTTTCACAAGTCGTTTGAATTTCATGTTAACCCATCTGTGAAGACGTTTTATTGAACTACAAAAATATACTGTGGACTAGCTTGTCACTAGTTGCTTGTAAGTTTTCGTTTAAGACATGTAAAGTAGTAGTTGTCAAAGGTATATACCGTAGAACCTGTATGTAGAACACAGGTAACCACTTTACTTTGTAATGCTCTCAAAACGGTGAAGGACAACATCGTGAGGAAACCGGCATGAGTACTGGGCCAGCATAGCTCACAAACGCTTCGATTCGATTTCGATTCTTTATCTTTTTTGGCATTACGGAAACGAGCGAGATAGACATACGACTTTTTTTTTGTTACAATTTTGGCCTGCTCTTGACCTCGATCACGCCTGATGGAAATCGAAGTCGAAGCGTTTGTGAACAGCTAAGCTGGTAGATTATTGCCCTCCTCCTCACACAGAGAGGAGTCCAGTGCCCCAGTAGTGGACACTATAACCTGATAATGCTTTTTTAAGCTAACAAACGAATTCAAGAAGGAAATATCCCTTCAAATAATCCTTACCTAAGCCAATTCTTACGAAAAAACAGCAATTCTTAGAATCGCGACGGTCAAATTGAATAAAAACAGTTACGAGTATAACCAAAAAGCCCAGTGGACCATGAAAAAGAAATATTGTTCATTTTATGAACCACGACGTTCCGAAACGAACGTAATAAAAATATAGCTTACGTTTGTTCGTCGTTATTATCTTAGTTTAGGAGACAGGGAGATTGAATAATCCATCAACATTGCAGCAGTCTATCATCATCTAAGAGGTATTGCTACTTAAACCTATTCTAATGTTGCTGTGCCCGATAGGGTCCATATTGATCTTTCATTTTAGAACAACAACAACATCAATTTACTTCAGGCTACAATGGCCCATAGATATAAATACCTTATAAACTTACATTTTTAAAGTAAATACAAAACTTGTGTTAATTAATAAGACTTAAGAGTATGTTAGTTCCACTCCACTTGTTCACACTTCACTTCACGCTGACTGATGCCCGCGGCTTCGCTCGCGTGTCGATGGATGTCGGTTATCGCGACGACGGCAATTTTTTTTTTCCGACACCTCCAACAAATATCATTATATTTTAGCTAATGGCAAAATTAACTTGGCAAATTATTTACCTTTTTTTTATTTACCTTTTTTGTGAACCACTCTACCTATTGGTGAAAACAGCATGAAAATCGGTGCAGTAGTTTTTGAGTTTATCGCGAACAGACAGACAGACAGACGCAGCGGAGCACTTTGTTTTATACAAGTAAAATGTAGTGATCTATGTAATACATAATATGGAATGCAATTATTAATTGAGTAATGAGTATCTTCACACATCACTGCCCTCGTCCAATACAATGTGGAGGGGACACGATGCTAAAACGGTTACCACATATTCAGTACATTATTCTGAGTCCCCCTACATAGAAAATTTTCACCGGTTATTTAAAAAAAAAACAGCTGTACCATTCATGTTGACCGTGTTAGTATTGCAGTTTTTTAGGAAACAGTTGTTTTTTTAAAGATAAAGATAAAGAAAGATAAAGATAATTTATTTGTTAAAACATGCGTATACATGCAAATTAAGCACGCAGGATGACATAATATTAATATTTTGTACGTCCATGCTTCACCAATATGGCGTACAAATTTATAAAATTTACAAAATAAAATGAATTATAAAATTAAAATTAAATTACTAAGATCCAAATACATAATAGTCAGTCATAAACATTGATCAGCCAGTAAAATAAATTAATCAATTCAATCAAATTTTATTTTATTAACCGACGAAAAATTTCAATGGGAGAGGGGTTTAGAATGACGTACGTTTTTTTCTTCCCATTTTCCCTTGTCAGCTAATAAGGCCTGTAAATCAGCACATTTAGAATGAAAAATACTATTATGACAATCCCCTAAATTGCACGCTCTTCACCACTTCCTAGTGTTTTAGCAGATTAGTAGAAATGGTGGAACAAACTCCCCATCTCCCTATACATCTGTCTGTTAAGTTACAAGAAGGTACTTCATTATTTCAAAAAAATCCTCTGTTATCGCTCTTCATCCAGCTACCACCAGCCACGCTGCGAAGACTGTCATTCTAGCTTTTAAACCAGCATGCCTGAGAGATATTTTTAGACGACATGTAAAGCTAAGTCAGAGGCCCATGGGCGGCATGAAAATTCTGACATCACGCTAAGCACTAACCACACGATAAAGAAGAAGAAGAAGTGTTTAAAGTAACATCTATTTTCTGGGAGCTAATACTGTTATGACTTTTAGGGCACTACTAGTAGTATTCAAATTTAGGCGGCCTTGGGAAGTCGAGACGAAATCTATTTATATTGCGACGAGACTGTCAGTTCGGCGGTCAAGATTAAAGTACTTCAAACCCCTTTGGAATACAATATAGGTACTTTAATCTTAAAGAAAGTAGTAAGGATCAAGTGTCAATTTCACATTTGTAGGCCAGTAACAATATTTTCTCAAAAAAAAATAATGGAAATAATTAAATACCCCTAAGATAAAGGTAAAGATGTGACAAGATAAAACATATCAACAATTTTGTTGAGACCAAAAAGGGCATGTACCTTGTTTAACTCCGCCGAAGACTCACTGGCTCCCGGCCTAACCAAAGCCTATTTCCCGCATTACGGCCACAATTTAAGGCATTCATCACATATGTTTTATTATTACAATAAACTTATTTCGTATTACAGTAATCGTTGTGGTTTAATAAAAACAATATTTCATGGAGATGATAAAAATAAAGGCGATGTGACTCAAAAGGCTGCCTCCCGCAGCCTTTGAGTCACATCGCCTTTATTTGTTTGACTTGTTAAGTTCGTCTTATGCCGGACGAACTGTGGGTCCATGTAGCTCCTTATAGAACTGGTGCCCTGATACTGTGACGGCCCCTTTACGACCAAATGCAATGCATTTGTAAAAGACGGTTCAAAAACATACTAATGTATGTGTTTTTTTCTGTTGCCGTTAGAACAAAACAAATAATCAATTATAAGGGGCTCCCCTACTACGATGGTACGGAACCCTTCATGCGCGAGTCCGACTCGCACTTGGCCGGTTTTCATTCCAATTCTGAAGTTCACGCAGCCAAAGTCTCAGGCAGAAACTAGTTCAGTAATATAAGTATGGAAGCATAAATATGACGCCTGTCTATTCGTAGCTCGATTCCTGCGCTCGTCTCGCGCTGAAACTTTCATAGAATATTCAAAGGGCACTCCACGCGGCACTTCGACTGGTTGCAGAAACTTCGGTAACGCATCCTAGATGTTCTTAATGAGTTTTATTCAAATAGGTATCTTGTTGTAGCTACTTATAAAGAAACTTGTTGTTTGGCAGAGAACACGTAGTAAATTAATGCTATTTCCTTGACTCCGGGTTTGCTTGGCCACGCGGTACAGTCACGTCACGAGCACCAATATGCAAACACTTAACCACTCTTAAAAGTGTTGTTCTGTTTTGATTAAAAGTTCATGTTGTTATTTATGAAGATAGTATTTTGGACCTCATACAGGATGTAAACAGACAAATCACGAAGCCGTCAACCAACCATTCTGATTCATTCAAACTGAGTAACTCTGCGCAAAAAATATTGCTGGGAAACTGCTTTTTTTTGGGGTGAAAAATCACATTTTACGGTAAAACTCAATGTAACGCATTCAACACATTGTGCTGATTGATGAATGGACTAGTAAACAGGTCTTGGAGGTATTTAAAGTAATAGGAATTAATCTCCCCTCAAAAAATAAATAAAATAAAAATATGTTTATTGTCCTAAACGTTAAAAATAATATAATAATTAAAAAAAAAATATTAAATAAAAAAATAATAATATAAAAAAATATTTTATTTAAATAAAGTCATAACATTAAAAAAGTGTATTTATAAAAAAACTTGTGAAAAAGTTGGGATTTTACCCCTAATATAATATAGTGACCGTAGTTAAGTAGTCAAAACTTCTCCTAATGTACCTTTAAATTTTTATCACCATCATTTAAAAGTAAGTTTTATTGTACCAGTATCGAATCATCAGTATTGTACCTATCTTTGTAGTTGTAACATTTTGTAAAATTTAAACGAACGGCTCGCCAGCACACAGATAAGCCCTGAGAGGTTTTCGATGTGTGGCTAAAACCAAACTGTAATAGATTAAGTTTTTTAGATATTTAAATAAATAAATAATAAATAAATAATATTTATACAGGGTGTGGCGTAAGTAGTGGTCCACCGTTCAGGATTCGATGAACCAGATAATTACTATAACAATTAAAAATTTAAACCATTTATACCCAAGGGTTCCGAAAATATTTCCTTTTTGTCTTTTATTTACAAAATTTCTACCCTTTATTACAAATTTGGTTGTAGTTTCAACAAATGTCATTAATCTTTCATTTCTGTTAATTACTGCTGAATACTAGAGCTACCACGATAAATTATGATTTTTTATGTAAATTCAGCTCTTTTGAAGAAAAAGTTGGTTCTTCTCTAATTTTAACCCAAATTTTTAACACACCATCAAGTTCAAGAGCGATTTTTGTAAAAAAAAACGTACCACATTGTCAGTGCCCATGTATTTAATAATATGCCTACTAAATGCCGATTTCAAAATGATATCATTATAACAGATCCAATAATTTAACAAAAAGATATTCAATTTTAATTGAAGAAAAGAAGATTTTCATTAAACTATTTTTTTAAACTTTATTGCGTTAATACTTACGATATTTGCTAAAAAAATGCACTACAGTGTCAATGCCCATTTGTTTAAAAAAAAAACTACTATAACAGAGTTATGTAGACCTAACTTGTTACTTCATGTATTTGAACAAAGAACGATACGATTTCGTCACCCGTGTCGTGCGTCGTATGCGTTTCGTTTTTATTCTGCCTGTGTTTACCTCCGCCATTTCTTTACCCTTGCCTGACCCCGACTCTGTTTAATTTGCCTACTGATTGGACTTGTTGTTATGATGATCTCTGCGATATTGGCTACGTGTACTGGTGACTGGCTTGCTCAACGATTTGGACAAACGTGAAACGTGGAGCGACGAGTCATCGTCGCTCCATAGTATAGCTCCTGCAAAAAAGATGGATATTTAACTCTACACAATTTGCATAACTGGCAGCTAGAAAACCCGCATCTCATAAGGCAAGACAGATCACAGTATCAATTTAAAATAAACCTTTGGACCGGTATCATTAACGGACAGATAATCGGTCCACACGAGCTGCCAGAAACATTAAATGCAGAAAGATATTTAAGTTTTTTGCAAATTGACTTGCCCTTGCTTCTGGAAGGTGTCGTTCCTGAAGTCCAAGAAGCTGCAGAACGATGGCTGTCCCGCTCACTATGCTGTTAGAGTACGAGAGCACCTTGAAACAGCGTATCCAAATAGGTGGATTGGGCGCTTAGGTCCAATATTGTGGCCACCACGCTCGCCAGATCTAAATCCCCTAGATTTCTTTTATTGGGGTTGCCTAAAAGAAAAAGTCTATAGCAAAGAAATCACAAGTATTGACCAATTGAGGACTAGAATCCAGGAAGCAGCTAGAGAAGTCAGCGAAAGCGGGTTTGCGCGACGACTTAAACGGTCGTTTATTCGACGTTGCAGAGCGTGTATTGCTGCGAATGGGGGCCATTTTGAACATTTCGTTTAATTTTAATGATTGTAATCATGACAAAGATTAATAATAAATGATAAATAAAGTGTTTTTTTTTTTTTTTTAATTCTTTGTTCAAATACCTGAAGTAACAAGTTAGGTCTACATAACTCTGTTATAGTAGTTTTTTTTAAACAAATGGGCATTGACACTGTAGTGCATTTTTTAGCAAATATCGTAAGTATTAACGCCATAAAGTTTAAAAAAATAGTTTAATGAAAATCTTCTTTTCTTCAATTAAAATTGAATATCTTTTTGTTAAATTATTGGATCTGTTATAATGATATCATTTTGAAATCGGCATTTAGTAGGCATATTATTAAATACATGGGCACTGACAATGTGGTACGTTTTTTTTTTACAAAAATCGCTCTTGAACTTGATGGTGTGTTAAAAATTTGGGTTAAAATTAGAGAAGAACCAACTTTTTCTTCAAAAGAGCTGAATTTACATAAAAAATCATAATTTATCGTGGTAGCTCTAGTATTCAGCAGTAATTAACAGAAATCAAAATGAAAGATTAATGAATTTTGTTGAAACTACAACCAAATTTGTAATAAAGGGTAGAAATTTCGTAAATAAAAGACAAAAAGGAAATATTTTAGGAACCCTTAAGTATAAATGGTTTAAATTTTTAATTGTTATAGTTAATTATCTGGTTCATCGAATCCTGAACGGTGGACCACTACTTACGCCACACCCATATAGTGACGAGGAGAATAAGTGCCTTTCAGGTTCGTTAAGAGTCTATTTACACCCTTTATTTTTATGAAAATGATCCTCTCTTCAAGTAACAATCGTTATTTCTTGCGAAAATTGCTTTTAAATTTAGGAAAATAGACAACATACGTGCTCATGACTGTACAAGTGTACATGCTCAAGTGTATTGCAAACAAATGAATTGCTTAGAATATGTGCACTCCACCAAAGTGGAGCCGTATGGAGATGTTTGAAGCGGGTAGGAGAGGAAATGCTTAGGAGGTAGGATCTGTGCGGAGATGTTTACTGACTAGACCGGAGCAGAGATGTGTGTGCAGGCTTCTCACGCCCACTTCTCTACTTGGCTTAAATGTGAGAGATCTCTCCTCTCTACTCAACCGTATCCACTAAAGCTAAGCCGAGACGAGAAGTGTAAATAACGAAACACTATTGGTATACTATCTCCGTTCCTCCCGTCTAGTCTCTGCTTAAGTACGGTCCGGACTTTATTGAGACGCGATTTTCAATGTTACGGGGTGCCCACGTGAACTAGATAAATAAAATACGCTGAGGTCAGGTTTTATCTTTTATCGCAGGCTCTTCCCCCGAAATGGACTAAATCTAAGCGTTTCCCCAAAAACTGGAGTTCTAATAAAAATACACAATAAACTCAGTGCATTATTGGAAACAGTCATAAACTCAATTTTTTTAATAAACGTTTAAAAATTTTAATGAAAGCAATGTGCGCTCTGGCGTGCCTAAAACCGAGACTACAACGTAAGCTAAGCGCTTATTTACAAGTGTAATCCTAGCTTTATGAATATGAAGTCTTGGTAGCTTACTCTGCATTACTGTTCGGTCACAAAGTAAGGTGTACCAAACTGGATCTGAAATTAGGTCATATGGAAATGTACGATTTTTTGGTGTTACTGCTGAAATGTTTAGAAAGTAGAATAGGTGATATAATCACAACAAAGGCGTTTTTCCTATGAACAATTGAGGATTGACTTCTGCGTGTAGCATTATCATTTAATAATATTCCCACTGCTGGGATAAAGGTGGCCTCCATCGGTGTGAAGCCAGCCGTTATGATGTCGCATACTTGTCTTTATTTTTTGACAAAATGTCACGATATTTTCTTTGATCTTTTTTTCACGCTGACATCTATCTGCTCCTTAATAAGTAAAACCTATTAAAATACTTTTATTGTAGCAGCCACATAAAATCTCTAGTAAACACATTCACGAGTTCAAAAACCACTTGACCAATTTAACGACAAAATCAAATCAAAAATGGAACGCAAAGGAAAATGCTCCAAGCCCGATGACGTTTGAGTACAGCTGGCTTAATTACATCTCCGTCGGATTTATAGCAGCCTGGTAGCAACAGGGTGGAGAGAGGTCGTTCTTCACACGCCGAGTTTCCCCACAGGAAGCAATTACGCTCGCACACCGTACACGAGCGCGCTTTGAGCTTTGAGATCTCATAATTTCTGCTACCCTGGTACTTGTGTTTCTTTTTACAAACTACCTTCTAACTTCAAGCTGCTTGTTATGCAGTATAAGGAAAAAAGAACGGCTGTTTATGCAGTATACGGAAAAAAACGGTTGTTGTGAAATAAATGTAGCCTTGCAGGACATACACGCCCAGTTTCTATTGGAATCTCTAGGAAAATTGTCCAGCTTGTAGGTCTGAATCACCACTTAAGGGTTTAAGGGTTTTGCGTCGACGGCAGCTGTCGAGAGGTGGCGACGGCTGCAGTTTGTCTGCACTTTGCAACGTGCCGCTCGTCTGTAAGAACCCTAAGGCCGTTTGTCCACCGCCGCCGTCACCGGAACGTTAACGAGAACGAGATGACGGCGCCGAAGTACTGATACATAGACTACTATAGCCGCGTGTCCACCGCAAGTCCGTCACCCGAGCACCGTCATCCCGGCCGCCGAGTTTCGAGTAGATCGGCGTGACCTGTGTCGGCAACGGCAATACAAAACACGTTTGTTCTTGTCCACACACTTCTTTGCATCGCCTACGCCTTCGAACGTACAAAAGCAGCAAGCAATTGTCGCCGGTTGAAACTAGCCATCCTTCTAGTTTGTTTTATTTCTATTAAAAGGGAAAACGCGACTACCACCCACGACAAAGCTGTAGAACTGAGCCACCGATATATCGGCGCGGTGGACAAACGATCGCCGTCACGTCATCTTAAACTCGGCCCGAAATAATCTCGTTCTCGGTGACGGTCCGGTGACGGTGGCGGTGGACAAACGGCCTAAGAGGTGCTGCGCTTATTCTGTCACACCTGTGTAGGCACAGATTAAATATATCAACTAGTAGGTATTACTTTAGTCTTTTCACAGTAATTTTATGTCTTATTGCAACAGAAATAAGTATGATTTTGTGAAACCAAGGTAACAACAATAAAGCCAACAAACAATAAAGTGAAATTTTGAATGTAATCCAAAATCATAGATAAAATAACCAGGATGACCGTAAATCTAGTTTTGACATGCAGCGTCAAAAACATTGACGTTAATTTATGCTTGTGCCGTCTCTCGCGTTTTGAATCATTTCCGTGAGAATCATTGAGTGTTTAGTTTATTTAGTTACGCGGCGTAGATTTTGATAACAACGTGACAACTCAAATCTTGTTTAGTATATAGATTGGAAGGCATAAATCATCATTATCTGCCTGGCCTTTTCCCAACTATGTTGGGATCGCCTTCCAGTCTAACCGGATGCAGCTTAATATGTATATTCCCTTAGTTTACTAAGTTAGAAAAATATTCAAAGGCCGATTTCTCGAAAACGCTGCGTTGTACGACCATGCTACTCGGACTGTAAATGGTTTCTATAGACAAAATCAAACCTATGCTGACATAAATAAACATGGAAATCAAATAATCGAAAAAAAAACTGTAACAAAACCTCCTCACTCCTTAGCGCCCCTAATACTCCTAAAATGGATTTCAAGATTATTTCAAATTCCTATTCGATCAAGAATTTGAATACAACCACGTGATTCATGGATAGTTTCCATGAATCACGAGTGAAAGATGATGGTTGACCAATCACTGCCTGTTTTAATTATGAAATACCCAAATGCACCTTAAATACCTAATTAATATTATTGCACTTTAGACTTTAAACTCTCAACGCTGGGCCGAGCGTTAAAAATGTTTTCCATAGCTTAAAGCTAAACGAGGCAAAGAAAATTCACATGGTGTAGATTAAAATTAACGCTTTTTTTAATATAAATACTGCAACCTATTTAAAACAAATGGTTTTGACATAATTCAATCACACGAAGAAAATTACTTATTTAAAAAACGTAGCAATATACCGGATTTCAAACTTTTATTGACGAGTACTTTTAAAAAAATATATTTAACAGCGTAATAGTTATTTATTAAGATGCTTATTAGGTTTAAAAAAAAAACGGTGACAAATTAGAAAACAAAACAGTTTTCGCTCTAAAATACAGCCATCACGCTGTAAAGGCACAGTCCCTAGACAATTTGTTTGCAGCAAAAAGAAAACGCTTCCATAAATAATAAATGAGAAACTCACCTGGTTTCGCCCTCACAACAACAGTGTGAAAACAGCCTATTTTTAATAATATCCCTATTTCACTACCGTATCCTGTGCACTCTCACAACCTACTTTCATTTCATAAATGGAACACGAAACAAATCTCGATTCAACTGTCTCTTGTCAAATATTTGAAATTAGAATATTGTTTTATTGATGTTGTGTGAGGTTATTGTGGATTTGGTGTTCGATTTTAATTCGATTGTTGGGTTGTAGCAATCGATTGCTCGGGCCGAGTGGCAAGGCCGAGCTCCCGCGGCCGACTGAAGCGCGTTCGGGCAAGCTCCCGATTCCCGGTGGTCTTACAGCGCGGGGTTGCTAGTGTTGGGAAATTGTTTCGCGAAATTCATGTACTTATGTTTTCCGTTGAATGGATCAAAGCTTCCTGAAATTACGTTCAAGATTCAAAGTAACGTGTAGATAACTCTGACTCATACAATTATGAAATAGACGTAATCTTTAAGAGGCCGACGAGGTAGATTATAATTGAAATTATCTTCCATGTTTTGCATTGAAATTTATAGAAATACAGTAGGTATTTTTACTGTAAAATCACTCTTAAGATGCAACGTTATTTCACCAGACAGCCGCTTTCTTGGTATTACTAAACGTAAGGAAGTAACTAATGTGTTTGTGAGTGATACAATAAGCCTGGTTAAGAGTTCTGGATTGTAAGAATCTATTAACAACGGAGCGCTTAGGAGCGAGTTACCGCATACCAGAGTGATGTTAAGAAAATGCACTATATAGAGTCTCGCGCATCCTTGCACGTCATCGAACGTTCTTTGTGTGACCGGGAGCGGTGCAGCATTGCGGTCAATTTATGTGTGAGGAACGGTCATACCACCCAAGCGCACCTGCCAATATGAACTTTGGCTATAGAACAGACAACTTAGTTTCCACTATTCCATTAAAAACTGCAAATTGATGCGCTCCCTCAGGTGTAATCGAAACTTACACGTATCGTTCTATAAATCCAATTTAGAACGATACCGAACTATTGTTTTGCGATGCTAGAGGATTCTCCCCATTTTCAGGGTAATTTTCCCATGTTAGCCTCGTGACCCCGAATCCTTTGTGCGATCCGCAAACTGCTCGCATGCCTTCAATGTTCTATTGTTTTCCGTCACTGTCGCTCGCGTGCTACTCTCATATTACAGTCTCGCTCACTCGCTTGAAGTTGTTAAACAAATGAAGTGTATTAACCTGGTTTGTATGGCCGCTTTTATGTACAGTGATTGTTGTAATGTAAATTAATTTAGTAATAGGTCTTTGGGGTTTTAGTACTGACCATTGTGGATCACTACTACTATATAAAGATAAAGAATGATCCCACAACTGGGATACCATGCGTAGGTACCTAATCCACCACGCGGGACTAAGGTCTCAAAGATGTTTCTCGAGTTGCCGCTATTTAAGAAAACAAATTCCGTTGGTATCCAGTACAGTGGCGTCGTGGGAGAATAGCCTAGAATATACTTCTAGGCGATTCTCCCACGACGCCGCGCCGCTCGTCCGCGCGGATAGCCAGTGAGCGCCGATCGTCCGCGCGGAATAGGCAGTGATTGCAATCGTCCGCGCGGATAGGCAGTGAGCGCCGATCGTCCGGGCGTTCGAGCGTGCCGTGTCATCATCATCATCATTTCAGCCGAAAGACGTCCACTGCTGGACATAGGCCTCCCCCAAGTGTCGCCACATTGGCCGGTCCCGTGCGACTCGCATCCAGCGGATTCCCGCAACCTTCACCAGGCCATCGTTCCATCTAGTGGGAGGCCTTCCAACGCAACGTCTTCCGGTTCGCAGTCGCCACTCCAGAACTTTTCGGCCCCATCGGCCATCCGTTCTGCGAGCAATGTGCCCTGCCCACTGCCACTTAAGTTTGGCAATTCTTCGGGCTACGTCGGTGACCCTGGTTCTCTTGCGGATGTCTTCATTTCTGCCGTGTAACAGGCACCAACGGATTTCATAGAAGCCAATGCGACGACGGATCCCCTTCACCGCCTGACCGCGCGGATGAGCAGTTTCGTGTGATAACCGGCTAACAGTGTGTTCGACATTTGTGTTTTATTTTAATTTTGAAAAAAGAATTTTTAAGTTTCAAGTGCCTTTTATTACGCTTTTTCATTTGTATGATTTTCGTGTAACGTATTTTGATTTTGTTTAGATTTTTGACCTTATCAAATTTACTGAATATACCTAGATTTAAGTGAACGATGTGGTCTCTATAATTTATAATTGGAAGCGCACATGTCTTGTATTTATCCCTGTTCTATGTATACTTGCATGTAATTGTGTAGTTTCTGTTGGAGACCTAATAAATAAATAAATACCCTAATCGACAAACTTCCGTACTAGATTTGCAACAAAAATTTGATCATATCGAAAAAAGTTCGACGGAAATTCTATAATAAACTAATAGATCGTTCGAAGGGTCTGATTTAGTTCAGCGGTACCCCGCAGCGACATTGTAGCAGCCATCTATTTCTATAATTAAAATACAGAACGACTTTTATCCAAAAAATATTTTTTTTTCAAAAAAATAAAATAACACTAAGTACTTATACCAGTTGCTTCTACTCCTTTCACCTATTATACCCATTTTTTTTTGGAAAGGGATAAAAAAGTCACCCTGTATAGGTTTAACTCGATCGAATTTGATGGCTCAACAATGGGTATTATTTTTGACTTTTTAAATGTTTGTTCGCTTTTCTTTTTACGGTTGGGGATTTTTTAAAATTAATTTAAAAGTGACGGTCTGATCTTGTTTGCGGGGCGAACATGGCCAGATATCGCAAAAGATAGAGGGTTTTGGAAGGAGAGAGGGGATGCCTTTGCCCAACAGTGGGACAACATGAAATGAAAAAAACGTGAACGTGAAATCTTTGAAAAATTATCAAGACTGATTAGAATTCAGTCCAAACAGTGTATCTATTTTTCGGTATTTTCGTAAACTATCACTCTGGTCCTATTAGTGAAACAGTAACAAACAAAACTAAACACGTATTGTTATTATCAACTCCCTTTATAGATTCGCATTAATAAAGAGGATCTCGTGGCTACATAATAACAGCCGCTCGGGTCGATCTTTAGGTTAAGCAGTGCTTGCCTAGGTTGGTCTGTGGATGAGTGACCACCCATTACATACCGAGTTACGCCGTGCCTCGGAAAGCACGTTAAGCAGTTGGTCCCGGCTGTCATTTGTAGATCTTTGACAGTCGTTACAGGTAAGTCAGTGGCCAAAAAAGTCTGACAACCAGTCTTACCACGTGGTATCGTATTACCCAGTACTAACTGGGTTGTGGGGGTCAGATATGCAGTCGCTCCAAGTAAAATACTGGTATTCAGCTGCATCTGGTTAGACTGGAAACCGATCCCAACATAGTTGGCAAAAGAAAGGCTAGGCAGATCAAGTCCTAACCATATTGCATTAACAGACAGTAAAAAAAACGCATCAAAATATTTTCGCGCCTAAAACGTTCGTTCTAATCAGTACGAAGATTTTATTTACGGCGTAAAAAGCGGATATCTATAACATTCATACGGCTGAATAAACCCTCTCCACCGATACTCGGATGATGGATGGACTCTGTCTGAAGGGACTATTCAATCAAGCGCTGGGAAAATGCCCTCTCATACTTTAATCTTACCCCTACTATTTGTATTGCGTACCCCATGAACAGGTATTAAGCTTGTCGCAAAAAAAATATTAATTAAAAACTTAAAAAAAAAAAATCTTTTGTAAAAATGCATTGAAAAGAAGAAAATAAATCTCTTAGTAAATGAAAACGAAAAGCTTTTATAAAAGCTTGTCGTGCGAATGGTAAATGCAAAAGAAAAACTATACGCGACAGAAGAGTTTTAAGAGTTTATTTTTAAAAAGGATTTTTTAATACCTAAATAATTTTATCTTCAAATTTTTGGTTTTGTCGTAATCATTGAATTCGTATAAAAAAAATCGTGTCCGCGACATTAACCGTAGAGGATTTTCCTCGTGAGAAGACAATCCTGGCTGTAGGATCAGGTCATAATAGAAATTATGTTTATCTATCAAATATGAACGCGTCTACAAATTTTCGTAATAGTGCTATTTACCGTTAAGGAATTCCCCCGTAAGAAGACAATCCTGGCTGAAGGATCAGGTAATGATAGTAATCATGTTTATCTATCAAATATGAACGCGTCTACAAATTTTCGTATCCGTGCTATTTACCGTTAAGGAGTTCCCTCGTGGGAAGACAATCCTGACTGTAGGATGAGGTCATGATAGAAATCACGATTATCCATCAAATATGAACGCGTCTACAAATTTCCGTATCCGTGCCGTTAACTGTTAAGGAGTTCCCTTTTGCGGAGACAATCCTAGCTGCAGGATTAGGTCATGTTAAAAATCATCTTTATCTACCAAAATGTATACAAAGGTTCGTGTCCGCGCTTTTAACCATTGAAGAGTTCTTTCGTGTGGAGACGATCTTGGCTCTGCAGCCAGGATCGTCGACATGACTCATGTCTATCATAAAATGTATTGATGTACCAGAACCAAAGGAACTCAATCGGTTGGGGGAACTAGTTTGAAATTTAGTTGCAAGATTTCACGAATACATACTTATAACAAACTAACAAGGCAAGTTGAAGAATAATAATAAAAAAGCTTATAATAAAGAAATATGCTATAGGCTTTTCGTCAAAATCATAAAATTTCGCTAGTTCAAAATAATTTTGTCCGTCCATCCATTCCCTGGATACGTTTTAGTGACGTGCACTGGCTTTTGGTCTATGAACGCCACTAGGCAGATATTTTATCCCGGTGGTACGTTCCTGTGGCCGCGGGTACAACCTATAAGTATCAATATAAATTTGGAATAAACTCAATTAGATTCCTGCGACCCTGGTAGTGGTCAAATAGAAACAGATTTAAATGAAAACGTTTGGTACACGTTTTCATTTTACACATTCGTTTCGGGCTGTTATAATTACGAGTATGATCAGATTTATTTACCTGAGATGACACAAAATTTAAATTTACCCTTCAAGACGAATCAAACGAGCCCAAACTCGATGGGGTTATGGGTTATGTCGTTTTATAACGGAGTTCCTATGGCCAACTTCCCGCTTCATCATCAGACCCGGATATCATCTAATTAACAATGTTATATTTATCAAAATTAGTGCGTTTGCAAGTTTCTGGATTGATTTAGGAGGTTCATTTAATTCAATGTAATAGTCATTCGCAAGTTCCACAATAAACAGATGAAATTGCGGCCTAATCACGTCCTCAGGTGATGCAACTTGCGTCAATCGACACGCGCGTGCTAGTGCCAGTTTCTTCCTTAGCGTGATCCTGATGACTCTTGTAATTAACGCGTGCTATAATACTCCCGCTCTGTTTCTTGTTCTTGCAAATGACGGTTCTGAGCGACAGAAAAGGATAGAAGCATGGTAAATGCAATTCCGTGCTGCTATCCTTCATCTTCCATTAATTATTATTTTATTCCGTTATGGCTGTCGCAGATCGCCTGCAGCTTGAACGTATAGCTTGTGGACAAGCGGTTAAGCTTCTTGGATTTAGTTGACGGACTAATTTATATGTTAATACGCAAGGGACTAGTTGGTAGGGGGTACCAGGAGAACAGGGTGTGACAGAACAGGTGGCGAGACGTGATGCATTTACGAAAATTAGGGTATGTTGTGGCCTTCAAGAAAGCGATAGATAAAAGAAAATGTGTGTAAATACTCACCTATAAAGACTCCACCATAGGTTCACGACACATGGATAGACGGCGTTCGAAGGTTTGCCCATACAAAAAGAGCACAACGTATGAGAGCGTGAAAATCGATACTTTGTGCTCTTTATGTATGGTCAAAGCCGCGAACGCCTTCAATCAATATATCGTGACTCATGACCTTTATATAAGTAAGTATTTAGACACTAAATGAAACCTGAATGAATGCCTAAGTATTATTGCACTGTTGAAGTTCAACTCAGGCTAGCCGATCGATGGATATCCAAAAACGACGTTTTATACTCGTGAATTTGAGTGAAAGCAGTAGAGTATGAATTTACTTAAAAGAGGATATTTATATGGGGTCGTTGTGGAGTCTTAATTTTCTATTATTTTAGTTCTATTTGTAGTCTGTATATAAAGCATAAAAAACCTTACTGTGAAATGAATATTATATTTTTAAAGTTCATTAAAAACTTAAAAGTCGCAAGAAGTTTGTAAGTTTCAATGTAGGAGTGATCTCCGAAACTCATCATCATCATCATTTCAGCCGAAAGACGTCCACTGCTGGACATAGGCTTCCCCCAAGTGTCGCCACATTGACCGGTCCCGTGCGACTCGCATCCAGCGGATTCCCGCAACCTTCACCAGGTCATCGGTCCACCTAGTGGGAGGCCTTCCAACGCAACGTCTTCCGGTTCGCGGTCGCCACTCTAGAACTTTTCGGCCCCATCGGCCATCCGTTCTGCGAGCAATGTGCCCTGCCCACTGCCACTTAAGTTTAGCAATTCTTCGGGCTACGTCGGTAACCTTGGTTCTCTTGCGGATGTCTTCATTTCTGATTCGATCACACAAGGAAACTCCGAGCATAGCCCTCTCCATCGTCCTTTGGGTGACTTAAAGCCTTCTGATGAGGCCCATTGTGAGCGACCACGTTTCGGTCCCGTATGTAATCACTGGCAACACACACTGGTCATAGACTTTCGTCTTGAGACACTGTGGTAAGTTGGACGAGAAGATACCGCGCAACTTCCCGAACGCTGCCCAGCCGAGTCGGATTCGACGATTGACATCTTTCTCGAAGTTAGACCTACCTAACTGGACCGTTTGTCCCAGGTACACATAATCGTCTACAACTTCGAGTGTAGAGTCTCCGATCTTCATAGGAATGGGTGTGACATAGGCATTCAACATGATCTTGGTTTTGTCCATGTTCATTTTAAGACCCACTCTTCCGGAAGCTCTACTGAGGCCATCGAGCATTGTACTGAGGTCCTCCATGGTCTCAGCCATGACCACTATATCGTCGGCAAACCGAAGGTGGGTGATATACTCGCCATTGACGTTAATTCATAGCCCTCTCCAGTCCAGAACCTTGAAGACATCCTCCAGTGCAACGGTGAACAGTTTCGGAGATATGACGTCTCCCTGTCTCACACCTCGCTGCAGGAGGATAGGTTCCGAGGCTTGCTCCTGAAGTCGGACTGACATAGTGGCGTTTTTGTACAAACACTTCAACACCTCGAAGTACCGATAGTCGATTTGGCACCGTTGGAGAGACTGCAGTACAGCCCAGGTCTCGATATTCAATCGAGACCTGGGCTGTACTGCAGTCTCGAAGGCTTTCTCGTAGTCCACAAACGCTAAACAGAAGGGTAGGTTATACTCTTCGGTCTTCTGTATAACCTGCCGCAGCGTATGTATGTGGTCCACGGTGCTAAAGCCTTTCCGGAAACCGGCTTGTTCGAGAGGCTGGAAATCGTCAAACCTGCGCGCGAGACGATTCGTGATGACTCTTGAAAACAACTTGTAGACATAGCTTAGAAGTAAGATGGGCCTATAATTGTTCAACCGGGCATTGTCGCCCTTCTTGAAGAAGAGTACCACCACACCCCTGCACCATGCCTGTGGCGTTTTTCCCTCAAGTATGACGGAATTAAACAGCTTCTGAAGGGCCTTAAGTACCGGTTTTCCACCCGCCTTCAGGAGTTCGACCGTAATTCCGTCATCACCCGGTGCTTTGTTGTTTTTGAGCTGCTTCAGAGCCATCCTAATTGTATTGTATTGTATTGTATAACGGGCTGGTGTCCGCAACTCCACGTCAAAGCGCGTATTTTTCGTGCGGGTGGGAAACTATTCTATCCATCCCAATTCCCCGAGAAAGGCCAGTAACGCCCCAGTGTTGCTGACTATCTCGCGGAGAGTACCTGGGTTACCAAAGTACTTTGCCCTGTATGTTGCAACCTCTGGGCAGTGCAGAAGCACGTGGGCTGCTGTCTCGTCTTCCTCCAGGCAGGCACGGCACAGGGGGCTGTCTGTGACTCCTAAGACAAAGAGGTGTTTATTAAAAGAGCCATGTCCGGTAATGGCGGCTGTAACTGTGCGCATCTGTGGTTTAGTCAACCGCAGCGCGCGTTTGGTGAAGCGGCCATCGATAGCAGGAAGCGCTTCCTTGGCCTGCCTACACTCGCCGTGGTCCCGCCACAGCTTGTGGTGTTGTTCGCTAGTTCGTTTCCTTACCAGTGTGCGTAGGTATCCGAAAGGGAGCGGTACGATAGGTTCGGGTCCCACCGCTGCCGTGCTCGATCCCCTTCTAGCAAGTTCATCCGCCGCATCATTACCACGGGAATCGCTGTGTCCTTTGATCCATTGGATAGTTATATTATTGAGATTACCAACCTGGTTCAGGCGTTGGTGACACTCGTGTATTAACCCAGAGTTCACTGTGTGGTTGTCCAGTGCTAGCAGTACAGCCATGCTGTCTGAGAGTATACGAATTGAGTGGTCCACAACCTTCCTGGCTAAGATGGCAGATGCCGCCAGGGTAATGCCCATGCATTCTGCCTGAAATACCGTGTTGTGGGCCCCCAGAGGTTTGGCTATGTGGATGTTGAGATCCTCCGAGAAGACTCCAGCACCAGTGCCAGTACCTGTTTTAGATCCATCCGTGAAGATCCGCAGTTCTGCTGGATTTAATCCCTCGCATCGGTGATCCTCATGGAGCTGGATTTCTTATCGAATACGAATTGTTTTGGTATCCGATCGTTTGTTGCTTTCGCCAGGGGGAACTTGTTGTAGAATCCCTCCAGTACCGCGGTGTGCTGTGTTTCTCTCTTACCCCAGAGTTGAAGTGTTTTAAAGCGTATAGCCGTCATTGTCGCTTCCTGCTGTATGAACAGATGTAGCGGTGGCATCCCCAACATGGCTTCGAGAGCCGCAGTCGGAGTAGTCCTCATGCAGCCTGTGATCGCCATGCAGGCATGCCTTTGCAAGCGTTGCAGCTTGATGGAGGCTGTAGTTAGTTTGGTACGGGGCCACCAGACTACTGCCCCATACGTGATCATAGGTCGGATCACCGCGCCGTATAACCAAAGTATAATTTTAGGGGATAAGCCCCACTTCTTACCTATCATCCTCCTGCACTGCCAGAAGGTAATGCAGGCCCTGTTTATTTTATTGTCTAAGTGGCTACTCCAGTTTAACTTGCTGTCCAGGATGACTCCCAGATACTTGACCTCATTGGCTAACTGGAGTTCTGTATCGAAGAGTTTGGGTAGGCGATAAGGGCCTAGTGTTCGTTTTTGGGTAAACATGACTAGTTCAGTCTTTGTAGGGTTCACTGAGAGCTCGAACTCTCTGCACCATCGTTCAACGATGCGTAGTGCCTGTTGAGTGAGGTCGCAGATTGTCCCCGTCACTTTCCCCGAAATGATGATAGCGAGGTCGTCGGCATACCCTATTGTGTAGAAATGGTTCGCGTTGAGTTTCGTGATGAGGTCATTTATAACCAGATTCCAAAGAAGCGGGGATAGTACGCCACCTTGGGGGCAGCCTCTGGCTATCATGGCCATCTGCTGCTCCACTTCAAGTCGAACCACTCGTTTACTTAGCATGTTAGTAATCCAGTCTATCAGTACCTGTTCTACTCCGTGACGAGAGAGCGCGATGTCTATGAAAGTGCCCAGGCAGGTGCCCTTCTGATGAATCGCCTCTTCTATCCGGCCGACCACTAGATGGAGGGCGGATTCCGTGGACTTACCCGCGCTGTATGCGTGTTGGTTAGTATGGAGTGGGATAGTTTTTAAAGCGCCGTCCCTCAGCTCTCTCTCGCACATCTTCTCCATGGTTTTAAGGAGAAAGGAGGTTAGGCTGATTGCTCGGTGGTATTTGGCGTTGGTATAGTCACTCTTACCTGGCTTAGGAATGAATATGACTTTCACTTCCCTCCATCCTTTTGGAACGTATCTGAATGCCAAACACGCTCTCATTATGGGCACCAGTCTGTTAGCGACGGAGATCCCACCCCACTGCAGTAAGGCAGGGAAGATTCCGTCCGGACCAGCTGCCTTGAAAGGATGGAAGCACCGGATCGCCCACTGGAGTTTTTCCAGCGTAATGACTTTGTGTGCATAGCGCCAGTCGTTTTCTGACGGTGTTTGGGTTACCTCTGTCCAGTCGATGGCCTGTGTAAAAGCGCAGCCTGGGAAGTGAGTCTCAATAAGGACGCGCATCGCCTCTTCTGGCGAGGTGGTAAGTGTGTTGTCAGGTTTGCGGAGAACAGCGGGACCAGTCGTGTTCTGCTGGGCCAGGATCTTCCTTACCCTGTTTGCTTGTTGGCAGGATTCAATGCTGCCACAGTATTTTCGCCATCCAGTAGAGCTCCTGTATCTGATGCATTTTTTGTAGCATTTTTTGGCCGCGTAGTACGCATCCCAATCCCTATCAGCACAGGTGTTCATGGCTCTGTTTAGGGCTGACCTTACCTTCCCGCGCTTGCGTTCCAGATCCGCTCCCCACCATGGTTGTTTCCCTGGTGTTGTGGGCGGAGTGGTCTCGGGGCAGGATGAATGGTAGCTGTCTAGCATAGATTTCGTGAGATGACTTACACGCTCGTCGATCTGCGGCGTGTCCTCGTAGGTCATCCCGTAGTTTGTTGACGTAAGTTTGTTTTCGAGGAAGCGCGTGTATGCAGCGCGATCAGTGTTACGCGGGTTTCACCGTGGCAGTATTGGTGTTACACAGACCTGAATGTCAAAGCGGATCCACCTGTGGTCCGAGCAGGAAGCCTCCTTGGAGACCTGCCAGCCGGTAGTGATGGCCGCTGCACCCTCCGATGCCAGAGTGAGGTCTATGATTGTTTGGCTACGTCTGTTTACGAAGGTTGGTTCAGAACCTGTGTTCAGTAGGGTTAGGTTTGTTGTAAATAAGTAATCTACTAAAGCCTTAACTCGAGCATTTAGCGTCTCCATGCCCCACAGAGGATGATGAGCGTTCGTGTCCGCGCCTATGACAACTTCTAGCCCTGTGCTCTCGCAATAAGTCACGAGGCGGGCGAGGTCATGCGGCGGCGGCTCCTCTTCCTCGGGCATGTAAACGGAGGCGAAGACCACCGTTGCTACTGTGTCCCCCCGCTGTATCAGTAGCCTAGCTGCAGAGACATCCCTGCAACAGAAATGTGTTAGTGGCTGTGTCTTTATGTTACGTGTCACATAGATGCACGATCTGGGCTTGTCATGATCTGTACTTACTAGGAGCTTACCACCGAGGTTGGAGAGTCCTTGTATTTGGCCCGCCCTGATCCACGGCTCCTGGACCAAGGCAATGGCCGTGTGCTGAACCTCCAGCCACTTCCGCAACTGACCCGTCGCAGTCTGGCTGTGGTGGAGGTTGGCCTGCAGGACCTTACAGGTCGACGAAGGGGACGCCATCGCTGGTCGTTCCTTCCTCGTCTCCTGCCAGCTGCAGCCCGGCAAAAAGGTCGCCCGCGTCGAAGCCATCCCCCTCCAGGTCAGAGGCCGAGGACAGGGTGATATCCTCGAGCTCCTCCCCCGAGAGGACGGCGCCCACGCTAGCGGCGGTAGGGCCGGCTGGCGCTGCTACTGCAGGCTCCACCGCGGGTGGAGATGCCGGCTCCGTGAAGATCCCCTGTTCGTCGGGGATGGAGATTCCGCATCTCACCCGGCGCCTGATGTCCGCCTGCCTCCTGATTACTAGCGTGGTGCTAGTAGGGGGAGGCAACTCGGAGATAAGCTTCCTTATCCAGGATAAGGTGTGGTCGTTGCCGCACCACAGTCTGAGGGCCCCGCTGCTGAACACCGGCCTCGCTCTGAAGGTCGGTGCCGGTGAGTCCTGTGTAGGGGAAGAGTCCTGTGTAGGGGAAGAGGCCTCGGCGACTATCTTCATTTGGATAGCCGCGAGTACCTGATTCGCCACCTCCTGGCTGATGTGACCCGTCCGGTTGCAGGTGACTGCGACGTCCAGGTCGGAGCTTGCAGCCTGGGCGTAGCTCCTGTTAGCGTCCCGTTTAGACTTATCAAGACGCGGCCGCTTGCGCTCTCCTCGAGGTGTTAGGGTCTCGTTGAGAGCTCGCTTGGCCGCGGCCTGATCCCTCTGAACGGGTCGCTGTGGCGTGTGTGTGGCTGGTCCTCCCGCGCCGCTGGCCGCTGGTTGGCTAGGTCCCGGTCGGCTGGTGCCGGCCACGGCCTGCGACCGCTTGCCTGCGGAGAAGTTGACATTGCCGCTGGTCGGTTCTACCCGGCCCGCCTCTACACCCGCCAGGTGAGCGCGAACTCGTCACCCGTGGTGCTGGTCTCCGCCGGTTGACCAGTGACGGCTACCGGGGGGGGAGCAGTAGGCGGGGGAGCCCGGCCAGAGGAATTAACCTTCGTGGCGGGCTCCACACCTGAAAGAGAGGGAGGAGCGGTACTGGTCCCGAGCAGCGCCTTCTTCCTCCGTTTATTACGGGACTTAGATTTGGCCCTAGCAGCGGTTCCCGCTACTGCCGGACCTGTACCCGCACTGGAGCTCGCTGCGGTAGCAGCGGAGCATCCGGGGGCTAGAGAGCTGCTGCAAGCATCCCTCTTGGGAGAATCACTGGCTTTCGCCTCCTCTCCGGTGTGTATGTGTGCAGTATGTGCGCGTGAGTGTGTATTAGGTGTGTGTGTTTGTGTGGTTGTTGTGTGTGTGTGTCGTGTGTGTGTGGTGTCTTTTTGTTTTGGGGTATCCATAGTATAGTGTTATAATTTCATCTCTCCGGCTTCCCACCCTCCTTGGAGCCCGCACCTGGGAACGTCTCGCTACAAACTAGCTTAACCGTTAGGAGTACCTTCGAGATATAGGGGCGTGAGGCTGGCTTACAGTGCGACATCGGGTGCTTGATCTGGTTGACGACTAATCAATCCTTCACTTGCACCTTCAGCATGACCTTCACCCACCGCTTCGGCCATCCGAGGATGACCTCCGCGGACCTCCCACCCCTCGCCGTGGCCCTCTAACGGGACACTATGGCCATTTCCCTACCCTTGGCTATTGGGTAGGGCCATCGTTTCGCTTGAAATCCAGACCAAAGAGGGCGTGTTGCTTCACGGACGCATTACCGCCAGCGCCGCTCGGCTCAACCCTCCAGGACTCCTTCATCCCCGCTTACGGCGCTCAACTGCGCAGGTCCTAGCGCAGGTGACCTGTTTTACCTACTCAGCGCCAGCTGTGTTTAGTGGCGGCCGAGCCCACGCCCACTCGATCACGCAGGGTCATGGTTAGGTTAAAAAGCGCCTGGTGGTTTTTGTTACGTCTATTTCTTAAGGAATTAGACCAAGAACAGGGTGGCAACCACGTGAAGGAGAACACATCAGACTTGCCTTGAGGATCTACACGACTGTAGCGCTCTCCCTCAAGACCCCGCCACCTTACCGTCTCTGAGGGAGGCAGTAAGGTAGGCCTGCATCTATACTCCCAAGCAAAGCGCAAGCAAAGCATGTCGTTGTGCAACCGCAAAAGCATAAATACAAGCCCTCCCCAAACTCCATCCTAATCTCGTACATGCTGACGTCCGGGATGTCTTCGGTATAGTATCGGGTCAGTCTAGCTCTTGGGTCGTTTGCTAGATCTACGACGGGTTGACTGGTCGACGTGTACAACTGTCCATAGAAGCTCTCGATCTGCCTCAGAACCTCCGGTTTGGCGGATAAGATCCTAACATCAACGGTCTTCAGTTTCGTGAGCTGGCTCTGCCCAATAGTCAGATCTCTTGCAAATACCTTGGAGCCTTTATTCCGCTCAATCGCGTCTTTAATACGCTCGGTATTAAAGCGGCGGAGGTCGCTCTTCAGAGTGTACGTCCACCCTTAACAAACGTCACGTAAGGCCGCAATACTGTCAAGGGTGTGACGGTACATGAAACTATATGATAAGTTAAAGGAACCTACGAAGACCTACAAGCCTAACAGTCCCTACGACCCTAAGCCCTATAAGCCCTACAGCCCTAACCTACCATATACCTAGTGTGTGATAAATAAATATATAAATAAGTTCAGGATGCCTGCACCATGCGACCTAAGGTTACAGACGGTTAGTAGACAGGAATACCAGGTTCGGGAAGGGTACACTCACTGCCAGTCCCGCAGACTCACGAGACTGATCAGAGATGGCTAAAGGTGTCTTGGCCACAGTGAGGGGTAATGAGACAAGAATATAAAATTCAAATCTGATTTATTTACAAAATGTTCTGCTTATATACTACTTATTTCTTAACACACACTATTATACAAAGTCTATGTGTCCTATGCGTGTAAGATGCAACCAAATCATTCTTTTAACTGGGCCGCGCGTCAGCCAGGCCGAGTGCTGAGTCAATGTCCAAAGGTAACATTGAACATTCTGGCGACTCTCAGGAACGGGACTCCAGTTGGTACAGCTCGATGGTCTCGTAAGGTCTGGCCTGGCCTTGTTCAGCTTCGATTTGTTGTGACTGGGTGGGCCCGCTGTGTGGTATGCCGTACCGCTGTTGTGTTGGTTGCGTGTGTGGTGTGCAGATCGTTGGTTGCTGCACAGGTGGCGCAGTTTTCCTTCTTGCTGCAATGGTGGCTCGAAGTTTATTCAATACCTGTGGACCGAAATAAATAATAAATAAATAATAATTAGAACACATGCTAAACTTATAATAACAAGTGAAGTACTGATGCTAGTGATGTATGTATGAGACTCTAATTGTTTCCAAATCGTGTTATCTAGCTGAGTTTGTAAATTTATTTCGGATGTGGCTAAATGGTCGAAAACTCCTTTTGACTTGTCTAAAACTAATTCTTCTTTGGATATATCTTTTATATTTGATGGTAGGATCTGCGTATTAAGGGAGAAGTGCGTTGTTTTAAAATAAGAAGCTAGTACTGTTATAGTTGTTGTTCGTCTTGCAGCAAATATGTTGTTAAGTGTTTTAATGATACAATTCTCGGAGATATGTAGAACTCCGACATCTTGAATCGTAATTTCTTTTCTTTGACCGTCACACACAATCGATATGGCAACCGGTTTTGTTGTAATGAAGAGCCAAGTATTTTGCATGTATAATTGCTTCCATACAACATCAGTCGATATTTTGTAGGTCTTTGACGTGCATTGAGTATGGGTGTAGTTCTCTGTTCTAAAGAGTTGTTCAACTATGCAATTTTTATTTAATTGCATGTTCTTGACAGCTACAGGATAGCAGACAAACTCTGTATTACTATGAAGACAGTCTTTAAATTCTTCTTGATTTAGTTCAAAGTAACGCTCGTTGTTGTAATCGAAACCCATGAATGATTGCTGAATAGTTAAGCACTCGTATGATCCATCTCTTTTTCTCTCTGGAATTGGCGTTACGTGTATCAGAGTGTACTTTGTTATATCGTGTATTGGGAAGTAAGCGTACACTCTTATGTGCGTAGTATTTACATTCATCTCAGTCTGTATTATTTGACTCTGAATAATTTTTAAATGTGGCAATCCGGCTAACTGGGCCGCGCGTCAGCCAGGCCGAGTGCTGAGTCAATGTCCAAAGGTAACATTGAACACAGAGAGAGTGTGATCGGAGAGTCTCTTGTTCTGATGTGTACGACGTGCCTTGAAGAACTTGGACCCGGTCGTATGGACAGTTTCCACGAACCCATCGTTATATTCGTCCACTGAGCTTCCTAGGCATTCGAAACGGTTCTGAAGTTCAAGCTGAAAGCTCTCGGGGTTTTGGATTTGGATCTGTGCTGGACGGAGCGTAGACTTCATCAGTCGATACCTTTCAAGCTTGATATTGATATTCAATGTGCCTCTTACCATGCGGTGATCGCTGCCGCTCTGCCAGGTCCACTTCCTGTGCTCACGCTTTCTGAAGAAGGAGTTCATCATATAAAGGCCCTCCTTCTCCATAAAACTAGCCAGTTGGTGGCCCCGGCGATTCTGACGTACAACTCCAAATTGCCCCACTTGCAGCTCATCCCCGTCTCGTTTGCCCAGTTTCGCGTTGAAGTCCCCCATGACAACGGTGAAGTGAGTTTTGGAACCATGCATGGCTTTAGAAATATCCTCATACAAGGTCTCCACTTCGTCGTCGGGGTGTGCCAAGGTCGGGGCGTAGACCTGTATGACCTTCAGCGAATATCTTGAGGATATTCTGAGTATAAGGTACGCCACCCTGGTCGACACACTCTCGATCTTCACCACGTTGTTCATAAGGGACTTGTGGACGATAAACCCAACACCACCCTGGGACTGCCGGTCACCCTCACAGAAATAGAGCAGGTTGCCGGATTTCAGGATTATCGTGTCCTCCCCCTCTCTTCGGACTTCAGATAATCCCACAATACTCCATCGTAACCTGCTCAATTCCTCTTCGAGTTCCGTTATCTTTTCGTCGGTCCGGAGTGTGCGCGTGTTGTATGCTGCCAGGTCCAGTCGTTGGTATTGGCAGCCGGATCCCTTCCGGAGATTCTTCGCACCCCTTGCCACGCCGTAGCCTGGACCGCTGCCGTAGTCGAGGGTAGACGGGCTGGCGGGCACTAGGGGCCATTCCTTTGATGCGCTATTCATTGGGGGGTGCCAATGAATAGCGCATCAAAGGAATGGCCCCTAGTGCCCGGCAGCCATAATCGCCGCGCTTGGCAGGCGGGTTGGCGATCGCAGTACGGTTGTCACAAAAGCACAGAGAACGCTGCTGCTCATTCTCTGGTAAGTCCCTTAGTCGCCTCTTACGACACCCACGGGAAGATATGGGATGGTGATCTCCTAAAATATTAAATCAATTTCAAAAATTCATTCAATGATGGAAATATACAATTTTTGAGTGTCACAGGATTCTGTCACAGGTGTCACAGGTTCTTAAACACAGACGGAACCGCGTCGAGATTGTCGAGAAGCTAGTTCTTACTAAAGGAAAAATATGTATTCCCCGTTTCTCAGTCATTCATTCTACTTTAAATTACTGCCGCAGTTTTTAAGGCCTAGTGTCCGATAAGGACCGAGAGCGCTTGACATGTTAAGCGGGCATTCCGAAACTTTGGACAACGTGAAACTGTATTATTTTTATTTTTTTCAACTTGTAGCGAAAACACATTGACACTCTTGCAAAAAAAATGGGTACCTAAGGAAATTCACGTTCTAAGGTCGATTTGAGTTAATTATATGAAATTAAATGGTAAAAATGGGTACCTAAGGAAATTCACGTTCTAAGGTCGATTTGAGTTAATTATATGAAATTAAATGGTTTGACGTAGTCTGTATACTTATAATCGTGTAAATTAATACACGTGAAGAGAATACTGGCAATTTTTTTTAAACTTTCGATGTCTTCTATGTACACGGTCAAACAATAAGAAGAGAGAGAGATTTTTTTACTTTTTTTATTTAAATAAAGTTACAAATTTAAAAACCTAATAACGAGTGTGACCTCCTCTTGCCAAAATCACAGCTTGAACCCTTTTGGGCATGCTTTCTACGATGTCTTTAATAACATTTTGAGGAATACGTTGGGAACTCTTCTGTAATGACTCTTTTTAGCTCCCTGATGTTTTGTGGAGTAGGTTGCATTGATCTTACCCGTTTCTTTAGAACATCCCAGACATGGAATAATGGAATCAATCAATAGGATTGAAGTCAGGACTTCGAGCTGGCCAATCTAAACGACGGATCCCAACTTCTTGCATGTACGCTTCCACGTCGCCAGAACGGTGTTGGCGAGCATTGTCGTCCATAAAATGGAATCTTCCCCAAGTGCAGTCAATGCGGGTTGTGCATATAAAATTAGGACTTCCATTGTGTTCCGGTGTGCATTCAATGTTCCATTTTCTATGAAAAATAACTCCATACGCTCCGTCCAATTTATTGCTGCTCAAAACATAACGGAGCCTCCGCCATAAAGAGTGATTTCTTCGACACACACTTCCGCATAGCGTTCCCGTGGTCTTCGCAGCACTGGCCGCTCCTCTCCACACAAAGAGATTCTAGCTTCATCAGAAAACAATACTTTATTCCAGTCCTCCAGAGTCCATGAAACACAGTTTCGAGCAAACTGAAGTCGAGCAACACGGTGCTTACGGAGTAATTTAGGGCCCCGAGCCGGGCGGTAACTCCTGATATTGGCAGCTAAAAGCTTTCCCCTGACCGTCCACAAGCTAACTTCTATTCCTCTTACTTCTTTAAGGCTCTTCTTCAGGTCCACACTTAAAGCCTTACGATTCCGCAACGCTTGACTCACCAAAAAGGGGTCATCTCTTGGTTCTGTGCATCGTTTTCTTCCCGAACCGGGTCTTCTTTTGACCGAACCGGTCTCTTGATACCGTTGTCAAGTCCTCTGGACAGTTGAACGACTCAAATTTAACCGCTGAAATACGTAAGTTTGCGAACAACCTTCTTCAAGTAGGGCTACAATTTTACCGGTCCTTGTCGCTTTATCACTCATATCAAAAAGTGGTATTTAATGTAAAAAGAAAGATTAAATTGTTTAATTTGCAGAAAATATTCAAAAAGTTTTAAAATTTTAGTAATCAGAAAAAAATCGTTTCAGCGATTCGGGCCATTAGTAAAGCAATTTTAAAATAATCCACAATAATCATTTTTCTTTTGTAACTTACAAAATTTAAATTTGGAACGTAAAGAATCATGCCAGGATGCTTCAAATAACAAGCAAATACATCGTCAAATTAATAAAACCTCTTTTTGTTCTTCTTCATTGAAGTAGAGAAAAAAATCTAAGGTGTCCGTTTTTTTTGCAAAAGAGTTTATTTAGCTGCAATAAGTCTCACAAGATCTGAAATAAAGATCTCTTTTCAAAAACTCTGTTCTTTGGTTTTTTAAATTTTAGTTTGGAAGTTGGCTTTATTTATGATACCCACGTGTCTCGTAAAGCACGTAAAGCCGTTGGTCCTGCGCCTAATCTCTCTTCGGTGGTATCGAATTGCCGTCCCATCGAACTAGGAGAGTAAAAGAACAGAAAGTGCACCTGTGCGAGCGCACACACTTGTGCAAAAATCAAAATCAAAATCGAAGCATTTATTTCAAATAGGCCAGTTACAGGCACTTTTGAACTGTCGAAACAAAGATGAAAAATAAATGTAGCTACAGTCCCAGTCACAAGACATAAAAACTGTGAAAGTACTGTAATTGCCCATTCCCTAGCGTAGATCTCCATGGAGAAGAAAGGGAAAGAAACTCCATGGAAGAGTCCATGCTTTTAAATAAAATATTGTTACAAAATCTTGGTTACTTTATTCATGTTGAGTTGGTATATTATGTGAGAACAATGTAGCAAGAAGTGCACGTTAAAAGTGTCCACAGTAAAAACAAAACAAAAAAAATACAATTCAAAAAAGAAAATTATTCATTCAAATAAGCCATGGCAACTAAGAGATGACCAGTCACAACTGATAGCTTCTCTAAGATCTTTGACTTACACATAGTAGAGAGATAGGCCTGTAGTTGTCAGGACAGTCGTTTTCGCCCTTCTTGTGAATCGGTGTTACAGCGGCGACCTTCCAGCAGTCAGGAAATTTACCCGTTGATATGCTCAAGTTACAGATATGCGTTAGGGGGTTAAGTATAAATGGTTTGATGTGCTTGAGAAGGAGTGGACGGATCTCGTTAGATCCAGGTGTGCTGTCGTCTTTCATATCGGTAATGAGACTGCCAACTTCACAGTTGTCTATTGGGTGAAAGAACAGAGAGTCCCTGGATCGGTCTGCAAGAGTGGCATCATTGCAGAGTTTGTTCTCTGTTAATCTGTTCTGTGTAAATCAGTTCAGCACTGTAGGAGAGACAGGAACAGGCATTAAGGTAGCACTGCAGGTCAGTTAGCAGGACAACTTCGAGAAGCCTCTGCTGGAAGGGCGTCGTGCAGTTCTCAGTCACGCACCTGGTAGCTCTAGTAGGAAGGCACCAGTGTAGTTCTGTAGTTCTTCCACGTCAGGGTAGCTCTGCGAGACAAGCGGTAGCCAGGCACGAAGATAGCTTCCGAAGATCGGGAATAGAGGTCCCAGATCACGTAGATAGCTTCCGAAGATCGAAAGTAGAAGCCCCAGGTGAATTTTAAGCTGTATTCCATGGGTAGTTTAAGTATGTGACAGCAAAAACCAAACTGTTTTTTGATGCTTCTCATATCAGATCCAATAGTAGACTGCCTCCAGCGATTCTCCAGCTCGTTTTCAAAGTAGTCTTCCTTTTTCAATTTTCAAATATTAGTCTTGGCCATCATCTCATCTGACAAGTGTAGTCGGCCAGGACATATCCATGAGTGCGTAAAGAATTTTTTTAATTATAATTTAAAATTAAGTTTTTTTGTAAACAATCGTAATAATCTACAAAATACAATAGCTAAACACATAAATTTTATAAACCAAAAAGTAGCAAGTAGTAGTTGTAGTTTTTATTTCACCAGAAAGAGAAATAAAAAGTAACTGACAGTTTCACAATTTGACGTAAGTGTCACAACATGAAAATTATGATTAAATAATATTTTATTTCAGGTATTTTTAAGATAATGCATCGTATTTAGATCCATTTGTTGAGTGTAAACATAGAAACAAATAAAAAGGATGATAAATAGTATTATGAATGATGAATATAAAGTGTAAGTATAGCATAAATACTATACCCCATAGCAAAATGCCAAAAGACTACTAGTATAATTATTATGAAAGTAACTAAAATAGACCAGTCTAGCGGTATCTACATCAGTATATTGACGGATTTTTCTAATAGCATATGCTGCTGAACTTAACCGCCCCCCGCAAGAGATGTTAAATGAGAACCCCATTGTAACCTTGAATCAAGCGTAATCCCCAGGAAAACCGTTTTATCTACGAATTCAAGTTTCACTTTATTCAATATTATATCGCAATCACTACTTTTAACATTCGGTAAAGCAAATCTTATGCATTTGTTTTTTTTTTTTCATGTAATACCAAATTGTTTGCTGTGAACCAATTTTGAACCTGAAGTAGGGCATGAATTATTCACGTCATCTAGATTTTGGGCCCGTCTATTTATCTTAAAAATTAGGGAAGTGTCATCAGCAAATAACACCATATTTTGAGGTTGGTTTTTCAATAAATAGGGTAGATTATTTACATATACTAGAAAAAGGAAAGGAAACAATATTGAAAAACCTTGAGGAACCCCCATTTTTACTTTTAACCCCTGTGAATTAGAGAGCTTTAGAGAGGTCACAAAAAATTCCTATGGCGTCTTGGGACTCTTCCCACGCAGTAAATAGTGCTTTAATAAGGTTACAGGTCAGTTGTACAACGTCCCTTGGGGAAACCATAGAAAGAAAGAAAGAAAAGTATTTCTTGAACTGCCATACTGTTGATCGTGTAAGATTCTGTTGGTGTTAAAATGATAGAGCATTTGATTAAGCATTACTTTTTCAAAAACCTTGCTAAAAACTGGTAACACGGATACAGGTCTATAATTATTAGTATCTTTACTATCCCCGGATTTGAAAAGAGGTATGGCTTTACTGTATTTCATTTAATCAGGGAAAACTCCTTGGTCAACAAATAAATTAAAAATTAAAGCTAAGTAAGGGGCTATAGTCTCAAGTAAAAGGATGTACAAACTTTCATAGACATTCCCCATAGATCTTCGGTTAGTTTGATGTGCACTATAATACTTCCCACGCCGATGGTTAATCTCCGTTGATTGGCCGCCGTGACCGAAAATGGTGAAGAATAGAATCCTAACTTAATATTATAAATGCGAAAGTAAGTTTGTTTTTATATATTGACTAGCTGTTGCCCGCGGTTTCACCCGCGTAAAGTTCGGTAACCGTCCCACTGGATCATATTAAAGGGAGACATAGTGTCCTACGTGTTAATCCAGGTTATGAACTATCTATATGCCAAATTTCATAATCATCACAATATCGTAATCACAACCATTATCATCGTAATCACAATCATGATTATCGTTATCAAAATCATCGTCATCATTATCACAATCACCATCACTCACAATCACTATCACCATAACAATAACCATCACCATCACTATCACTATCACAATCACCATCACAATCACCATCACCATCACAATCACCATCGCTATTACCATCACTATCACCATCGCAATCACAATCACCATCATCGTTAGCACAATCACTATCATCATTATCATCGTAATCACAACCATTAACATCACATTCACCATCACAATCACTATCACAATCACAATCACAACCACTATCACAATCACCATCACTATCATCGTTATCACAATCACTATCATCATTATCATCGTAATCACAACCATTATCATCGTAATCACAATCATCATCATCACAATATCCAACCTCGTTATCAAAATCATCATTATTGTTATCACACGTATGATCATCATTACCACAAACACCATAACTGTCACAATCATCATCACAATCACAATCACTATCACAATCACCATCACTATTACAGTCAAGTTCACTATCAGCATCACAATAACCATCACCATCGCTATAACCATCACAATCACCGTCACTATCACAATCACCATCACTATTACAGTCAAGTTCACTATCAGCATCACAATAACCATCACCATCGCTATAACCATCACAATCACCGTCACTATCACAATCGCCATCAGAATCACTATCACAATTACCATCATCGTTACACAATCATCATCATCGTAATCACAATCATTATCATCGTAATTACAATCATCAACATCATTATCACAAACAACATCATTATCACAAACACCATCACTGTCACAATCACTATCACAATCACCATCACCATCACCATCACAATCACAATCACCATCATCGTTATCACCATCATCATTATCGTTATCACAATCATCATCATCATTATCACAATCACCATCACTGTCACAATCACCATCACAATCACAATCACTGTCACAATTACCATCATTATCACCATTACAATAACTATCACAATCATTATAACTATCACAGTCACAATCACTATCACCATCACAATCACAATCACCATAACAATAACCATCACCATCGCTATCACCATCACATTCACCATCACTATCACCATCACCATCACTATCACCATCACCATCACTATCACCATCACCATCACCATCACTATCACCATCACCATCACTATCACTGTCACAAAAACTATCATTATCACAATCACCATCACTATCACAATCATCATCATCGTTATCACAATTATCATCATCATTATCACAATCATCATCATCGTAATCACAATCATCATCATCGTAATCACAATCATCATCATCGTAATCACAATCATCACCATCATCATCATCACAATCATCATCATCGTTATCACAATCATCACAATAAATCAACAAGCAGTATAAATGTGTAGAAGTCGAATCCCTCGTCTTCTGGATCTCAAAATAAATTCCAAATTCGTAATCAGCACCCCTGATAATTTCGATAGCGATACCCATACTGCTCTTTAGATATTTCAACCCCATCGCACCCCAACAGGGGATGATGATGGTATTTCAGGTCCGCCACATTAAATCTTAAAATCGTTGTTTTTGTAACACACCCGACCCGATACACCATACAAACAATACCGATGTTGATTTTCAGACTTTGTCACCCCATTTCCCCCTCTTAGGGGTTGAATTCTGAAAAACCCTGAAACCCGTTTCTACTAATTTATCAATAGAAGTACTCCTGTAAAATTTTTAATAAAATAGTCTAATTAATCTTGTTTCCCCATACAAACTTTAGAGCCCGTTTCACCCTCTTAGGGGGTGATTTTAAAAAAATCCATTCTTAGACCACTTAAGGAATATATGTGCCAAATTTGGAATCTCTAGACTCAGCGGTTTAGGCTGTGCATTGATTTTTAGTCTTTGTCACCCCGTTTCCCCCTCTTAGGGGTTGAATTCTAATAAACCCTGAAACCCGTTTCTACTCATTTATCAAAAGAAGCACTCCTGTGAAGTTACGAATAAAACAGTCTTACCTAATCTTGTTTTCCCATACAAACTTTGGAGCCCCGTTTAACCCCCTTGTGAATTTTGAAAAAATATTTCTTAGTACACCTCTAGACCACATAAGGAACCTACTTGCCAAATTTGGAATCTGTAGATCCAGCGGTTTGGGCTGTGCGTTGATAGATGAGTCAGTCAGTCAGTCAGTTTCTTCTTTTATATCTTTAAGATATTTTGCATATAATCCTGATTGTCAGCGGTTTCTGTAGAAATGGGCATAGGCTATCTTTCATCCTGAAAAAAGTACTGTTCCCAAGAAAAACAACAATAACTTTCTTATGGTAATAGATGGCGCTACGAGTCTTTCGAATCATGATTGAATTATAATATTACTAGCAGAGTACAACCCGAATTGATTGTCCGCCTTTGTACAGTATTTACTTGAGCATAAAGTTTTAATAAATAAATTGTCAAATTCTAAATTAACACGAGCGAAGCCGCGGGCGAAAGCTAAAGAATATACTTTATTGTACACCAAAATTTAAACAACTGACTACTAATAAAAATTAAGACTAAACTAGACTATTAATAAATAAAACCGGTTGGACTCGCGCACAGCATCGAAAAAACTGTACTACCGTTTTTTATTAAAATACTACCTTCTCAGGAACAATAAAAAACAAGGGTCGTATTTCCGATCGGCCCCAAGCGGCGAAAACCCACACTACGCCACTGCCTGAGTGTATGGTAATTTCAACTGGATACCTCCACGCGTTCCCAAGATAAAAGGGTCTTGACAGACAGACGGACGGACAACAAAATGATCCTATAAGGGTTCCGTTCTTTCGTTTAGTGGTACGGAACCCTAAAAAGGTAAAGTTTGCATGCATGTGAGTTTGAATTTACAGTGTAACCCAGGTGTAAGGGTGTAAACAATCTCATCACATCGAAAATTAATTGATTGAAGTATTATTACTCATTCCTTATTTGTTGAACTTTATTGCTTCAGAAGTTTTTCTTGTTATTTTCATAGGTTGTTTCTTTATCACCTTGACATTGACAGCCACTTGACAAAATGCCAATGTATCGTCTGCCACAGAACATATATACCTTAAAGATCTTCTGCGCTCGCGTCCCTTCGCTTGTCATGGACCATAGACAATAGTCTGTGGCGTTGACAAGCGAAGTCGGAACGTTCGGTGCAGCCGAGCCGATTATTATTAACATTTTCATTTATGTACTCTTTTAGTTTTTTTGTATATCTATAGTGTTTATTTTATTAAGTTAGTATTATGTTCTATTTTTTGTCATTTACACAAAAACATATTTTGTGTCCGTAGGTGTGACCGTGTCATCACAGTGGGCCCTATCAGAATACCAGCACTGCGGTATTTGTTTTTCATTTATCGCAGCATCATGCTGAGATAGGAGCCTTTTTGGCCTCGCACAGGTCTTCATTTTTATTATTTAGTTTAAGATTCATTTTTTTTATTTTTTTATTTTTGTAGTTCCTGTGCTTGTCCCAAATAAATATTTTTTCTTTCTTTCTTTCTTTCTTGCTTATCACGAAGCCGTCAACCAAGCATTCTGTACATCAAACTAAGTAACTTTATGCAAAAATTATTGCTGGGAATCGACTTTTTATTGGGATGAAAACTCATGTTTTGTGATAGAGCTCAATGTAATGCACTCAAAACATTACGCTGATGCATGGATTGAATAATACGGGAGTCGTGGAGGTGTTAAAAGTAAAAATCTAACATTAAAAACTTGTATTTAAAAAAAAACTTGTCAAAAACTTTCACCCCCAATATCTCCGTAACTAGAAGGTTCTCAGGTATGGTGTAGAACAAGAAAATTATCGCAATGACGGGGAGAATAAGTGCCTTTCGGCTTCGTTAAGAGGGTTTTAACACCCTTTAGGTGGTAACTCTTCGGAACTAGGTACTGATCCGATTGCGAATTCTTTACCTAAAGGAAAGCTACATGATCCCCTTGTGCCATAGCTCATATTTATTTACTCCGACCAAAACGCGAGCGAAGCCGGTGGCATAATAATAATATGTATTTTATAGAGGAAAGAAAGAAAAGTATGTTTATTTGGCATTAAAACCTAAAAAAATGTATACAAAATAAATAAACAAAACTAATAATGCCAAAAGGGCCTCAGCTCAGCATAACGCCAGATGGGAACACGAGTGCCATACGCTCGACAACATAAACAAACACCTCCAAAATTGATTTGCAGACGATGGTGGTCCGAAACTACTGGACTGATTTAAACCATTGTTTCGCCAATAGAAAGCTAAATTATCAGAAAGTAACATAGGATAGAATTTATTTTAAAAAAAATTAGAGATCGAAACTTACGCGGGTGAAACCGCGGGGAGCAGCTAGTTATTAATAAAACAACATTCACGACTGAAATATATTATTTTCACCAGCCTAATTTTTCCCAGATATAATTCTTGATGTGAATAGGGTTCCACCAGTTCCATCGTTCTGTTGTTGTTGTTTCTGGTTCTGTTGTCGTTGTTTCGGGTTCTGTAGTTGTTTTAATCGGCTTCTTTTTATACTTTTTAAGGCCTTTTGTTTTATGGATAAATTTGGTTGTGTGTTTTGTTTGTCTCCCTTTTGTCGCGTACGTGTTTATGTTTTTTTTATACGCATTTACATGCTCACGTGATTCCGGATTGTTATTAGTGTAAACAAGTACGGGATCCATTTCGTAATGCAACGGCTGCCAGTTCGGGTGGTATTCATCATATGATCTCAGAGGAAATATTTTTGGCTTGTGTTTCCTTTCTGGAAGTGTTCCGTACTTCTTGTACTCGTAATTTGGTTCGAACTTAAGAGAGTACCTACCATATTTCTCTGCATGGTTTGAGGCTCGCAAATATAGAGGAGGATTCAGTATCAGTGAGCAGCAAATAACTGTAATGTAGCAGAATAAGGTCAGTTTAACGTTAGACATTGAAATAGACAAGACCTGAATAGGTTTTCTAATCATTTGAGGTTAACTAGTTATCAGACTTTCTGGCCACCGACTACCTGTAACGACTGCCAAAGGTCTACAAATGAGAGCCGGGATCAACGGCTTAACGTGCTTTCCGAGGCACGGAGGAAACTCGTTTTTTTTTTATTGTGCGCTTGCGCGGTGCCTGCCGGGGAAACTCCCTTCCGCTCCACCCAGAGCCCCCTCCCGCTCTGATCAGCTCTCATTTGATGATTTCCAATCCAAAAAAAAAATGACCTATTTATATATGAGTGAGTAATATCTGCCTTACATGATATAAAATTCATTGTTGCACGGAGTTTTTCTATTCACATCTTTTTAACCGACGACGGTCACATTGATACTAAATAAACTAAACTAAACTAGACCTTATAAAATCATGAAATAAAAATTAAAAGATTTTTAAACAATTACCTGTACTTCATTAACTATTTAATTTAAATTCTATGTCTCTTTTAATGGTTTTTTAGCTATGATTAAAATTATATTAGCCACGGGCTGAAAATCACACTGGATAACAATAAGTAGAAATGATTAACTTTAATTATAAGATTGTTACCTCTTTATGACCGTAGAAAGCGCGACTACTGGAGTACGAATTCCAGGTCGCGTAAATTGTAATTGGGCTTTTCAATCAGGAATTTTTCAGTAGCAGTCAAAAGCGGGCACAAAAAAAACATAGTGGAGACGAACGGAGCGGAGAGGAGTTGTTCAAGATTCGACCAATAAATAGGCTTGTGTCCTGAAAAAATCTAATTAGTCCGTCAGATAGATTATCAAAAAATATATGACACGTATTTTTTCTTTTGTAACGTAAACTAAAATTGACGAAGATACGACGCTTTTAAAATTTTCAATACGTCACACCATGCTATAATTTTTAGTGCGTTGTGACGTCACGAGGCCCCAGTCTCGAGTTTTGATGCGTTTTATCTTTGTCAATATTCATTGATTTACAAAAACTTAAAATACGTGTCCATTATTTTCCAATACTATAGCTGACGAACTAAATAGATTTGCAATTTATTGATGGTGGAAACTAACCTATTACAGAAGAGACGTAAAGTAGATTTCAACCAATTTCAACCAATATGGTTGCCAGTTTAAGTATACATTTACCAGTATAGCCGAAGCCTTGATAGCAACAAAACATAAGATCACTTGATTCTTATCGAAATACAGACGCGAAAGCATGCATAATTAATTTTATACATGTAATATTTAGCTGCTAATTAAAGACTAAAGCGCGTAAGTACTTACTGCCAAGCGGGAACTCTTCATAGTGAGTTGCGTCATCATACCGTCTCGATATGAAATGGGCGATTACTTTTTCCCGTAAGTTGTTTGTTGTAGATACCTGACTGAACCTCCTGAACCTGTGTTAGTGACCATGTTAGGTTAAATACTAGAACCTCTTTTGTTTGTTTGGTTGCTATGTACGTATAGAGTATTAAGCCGCATACCCACCGCTGCGCACAGAAAGGCTATGCACGTATGACTGTGTCCACTGCAAACCACGAAACACGAACTCATTAGTACATGCGTGGCTTGCTCGAATAAAGCGTTTACATAGCTCAACGCTGTCAAGTACGCTATGCACGCTGTGCATCCAGTACACGCTATACAAGTATATACGAATATGCCGTCGTGGGCGTGTAGTGTGTACTGCAGTGGAATCGTACACCCACGTTGTCAAACAAATGAATCCACGCAGCTAAAATGCGCCGCGTGCCCGTACACAGCGTGCACCGCGGTGGGTTTTCGCCAGGACAGCGGAGTCAGGCCATCCTGACTCAAAATTTAGTAATAAGGCATACACAGCTGATAACCTGGCTGACCTGCCAGATGCCACACAGGTAAAAGAGAAACGTATTAAGTTATCGGTGTCAGAAAACATCGTGTAGATTGACTATTATAAATACCGTGATACGCATTTAGAGATTTGTGATGCTTGCAAGCCTAAGAGTGCATACAAATTATTACGAAACTCAGACTCAACCTTTTGTTGCAGTTATTTGCTACGTCTTAGTCCATCAACCAGCACCGTCGCAGTCATCACATTATGAAGATAACCCCTTCGCTTCTTCTAAGCCTAACGAAACACAATTTTGTCAGGAACTATGCGACGATATGAATGTGAACCTGAGAAAACGCAGCCCTACTTTGACTATGCTCCTGCAGAATGCGATGCCGTTGAAATATAAGGTGTACGGTAGGAGGTCTAAGCCTGTTTATCAAAGTAATCCTTCCATTTTGGTCGATACGGATGATTTTCTGTGTAATTGTACTACAGGAACAAGTACGGATAGTGTAGCGTCTGCAGCTAAACGTTGGGAGGATTATATATTACAGGCTAAATTTGCACCAATACGGGGACGAGTCGCAAATCAACGATTAAAATCGAAATTTACCTCAAACTCTGCAGAAAATCCATTTAATTTTTCCCGTCCGTTTATCGGAAATGAAGGGTCTAGATCGAAACCAAGCTATGTAAAAAATCCCTACATTGCTTCGAAGTATATCCCAAATAGATTAAGATCGAAAAATTGTTCTAGCGTGGCAAACTGTACAGTGATAAAATGGCCAGAATAAAAATTGTACCACAAGATAGTGAGAAACATTAAATATTATTCATATTCAATTGTAATTTTTATTTATTTAATGTGAAAGAAGTAAAACAAAGTACACCTAAGGTTCTTGAACTGGACTGGTTCTGGAACTGGTTCATATTGTTAGGAAGAATAGGGGCGAGGTGAGATCCCTTTGGAACTCCAAATTAGGCTGATTTCGATTAAAATTTAAGTCTACCCGGTCAAATGCCTTGCTAAAATCTATTAGGTGCCTTTCTGATATCGACCAATCACGTGACTTAGGATTTAATCTGTGGATAAATTAAACGGCACGGTTAGCGCAGTGGCGAGCGATTGACTGCTGTGCTGGGTGACGCGGGTTCGATTCCCACACGGAATAAATAATTGTGTGGCCTACAGGTAGTTGTTCCGCACCCACGTTACAGGAAAAATTCCTAGTCCGGGGCAACGTAAAAGTAAAAAAAAAAAGCATCTCACAGAACTCCAGACTTAAAAACACATTTTGGCAAAATGGGGTATTATAGACCTTCCAACACTTAGTGTGCAACTGTGCATGTGGTGCTTTCGACCAGAGGGTGGCCCCTTGTTGGCGTCAAAAGTTTCCATACCTGCCATTACACAAATTAGGCGAGCAAAAAGTACTTGGAGTCATTTATTCAATAACCATAACAATTGTGTCTGAATGCGTTACATAAAAAAGTTTAAATTAGTTAAATAAACAGAAAAAAACATAACTCTACTACTACTAACTAACTACTAATACTAATAATAAATAGAAAAATATGCCATCACTAAATCAAATTTAATTAATAAAAATCACAAAAATAAACATTCAACACAATTAAAAGTAAAAACCATGAAAATATTCCAAAAATGTCACCAAAAACTTAATCAAATGTCAAAAATTAAAATCATAATTAATACATAAAATCTAAGAAAAAATGTCATAAAAAATTATAAATAACCACAATGTTCAATAATAATTAATTTGACCTTAACAAAAAAAAAAGGAAATTATCATTTCCATAAAAAAAAATCCAATGTCATAAATTTTAATCGTAAATAAAATCCATTAAAAAACCATGTCATAACATCAAGCATTTTTAAAATTTAGGACAACAAATTAAAGTAATGTCCGTGAATCATGAATTCATCCACGGAATAGAAACCTATTTTCCAGTAAGAAGCTTTTTAGTTTATTTTTAAATAAGGTGGTTTTATATAGCAGTGGTTTTATGTCCCTAAGCAAACAATTAAATAGTTTTACCGCTTCATACTCGTACTGCACACAATGTGTTACAATATTTAATTTGGGGTTCACTTGATGCTTCAAATATCCTGCGTTTCATAATCACTTTGTGTTTCGCTAGGCTGGTCAAGACTGTAAGTATGTAATGGCTATGTACTGTAAGTATGGATAGGCTTTGGAAATGTTTCTGACAGGGCTCGATTTGGGGAATATGAACCATTGTTCTGATTGCCCTCTTTTGTAGCACAAATGCTCTATCAGAATTATACTTGTAGCTATTTCCCCATTGTTGAATACTATATCTTAATCTTGACTCCACCAGTGCATAGTAAACTGATTTTAAAATATCTATGCTAAGTTCTTCTCGTAGGCTCCTGAGAGCATAGCATGCTGATGATATTGACCCGTCTATGGCTTTTAGTTCATTTTTCCAATTTAATAATGAATCAATTTAAACTCCTAAAAATTTTACTGACTCGACAATATCTATTTTGTCTTCATTTAATTTAACGTCTAAATCATTACTACCACATTATGTGGACATAAACAGTACTATGTTTTTTTTTAAGCATTAATTTTTAACTTTTTTGAGGTAAACTATTTTTGAAAAGACTCAACAGCCGTGTTTATAGTGTTGCTCAAAGCCTCTGCAGTACTTTCACTAACAATAGCATTGGTGTCGTCTGCAAATGCTATTAGTTTTAAATTTGGATTAAGTTTTGCTGCTAAGTTAAGTAAATCATTTGTAAAAATTAAAAATAGGATTCGACCCAGTATAGAACCCTGTGGGACACCTGTCAAAACCCTTCGTAACTTTGAATGATAGACTTCTTTAAAATTGTTCTGATTTATATCTTTTACCTCTACATACCTTTTTCTATTTGTTAAATATGACCGAAAAAGCGCTAGAACCTGTTCTTACCTCGTAATGTTCCATTTAGGCAAGCGACAATGTATGATTTACAGTGTCGAATGCAGAACTCAAGTCTAAGAAAGTTCCAACTACCTTCAATTTTTTATTTAGTTTATCAACCACGTAGCTAGCTAAAGTACTAATAGCTTCTGTAGTGCCAACACCTTTCTGATAACCAAATTGTCTTTTATTCAATAAAACTTTATTGAGATGAGTGACTAGACCAATTTTAATTAATTTGTTTTGTGTTGGTAAAACTCTAAGAGATAGGCCGATAATTTTTAGTATCCGTCTGTGAACCTTTTTTATGTTAGGGATTAACTGAGTGAGTCTTGAAGTCTGAAGATTTGGCTATATGGGACCGCACGGAGCGTGCAGTTCAACACAACGTGCAGTTCCGTGCAAAGTGCAGTGTGCAATATTGTCCTGCCCTCAGAATGGTCGTGAAACACAAACAGTCCTGACGGTTCAGGGATATCCTTTGATCGTTAACGGCTATTGAAATGGCCGAATAATGTCAGAAAAATAAAGTTTTCACCATCACTATCACCATCATCATTATCATCGTAATCACAACCATTATCATCGTAATCACAATCATCATCATCACAATCTCCATCCTCGCTATCACAATCATCATTATCGTTATCACAATCATCATCATCATTATCACAATCACCAAAACTCTCACAATCACCATCACAATCACTATCACTATCACCATCACAATCACCATCAGTATCACAACCACCATCATTATCACAATCATTATCACAATCACCATCACTATTTCATACACAATCACAATCATAATCACAATCACCATCACCATCACTATCACCATCATCATTATCATCCTAATCACAACCATTATCATCGTAATCACAATCATCATCATCACAATCTCCATCCTCGTTATCACAATCATCATTATCGTTATCACAATCATCATCATCATTATCACAATCACCATCACTCTCACAATCACCATCACAATCACTATCACTATCACAATCACCATCACCATCGTTATCACCATCACAATCACCACCACTATCACAATCACCATCAAAATCACCATCTTAATCACCATTATCGTTATTATAATCTTAATCATCGTAATTATAATGATTATCATCGTAATCACAATCATCATCATCAAAATCTCCATCCTCGTTATCACAATCATCATTATCGTTATCACAATTATCATCATCATTATCACAATCACCATCACTCTCACAATCACCAACACAATCACTATCACTATCACAATCACCATCACCATCGGTCTCACCATCACAATCACCACGACTATCACAATCACCATCACAATCACCATCACAATCACCATCACAATCACCATCACAATCACCATTATCGTTATCAAAATCTTAATCATCGTAATCATAATGATTATCATCGTAATCACAATCATCATCATCACAATCACCATCATCGTTATCATACTCAATATCATAGTAATCACAATCATTATCATCGTAATCACAATCATGATCATCATTATCACAATCACTATCACAATTACAATCACCATCAAATTCACCATCACTATCACAATCACCATCACTATCACAATCACCATCTCAATCACCATCACTATCACAGTCACAATCACTATCACCATCACAATCACCATCACCATCACCATCGCTATCCCCATCACTATCACCATCACAATCACAATCACCATCATCGTTAGCAAAGTTACTATCATCATTATCACAATCATTATCATCGTTATCACAACCATTATCATCGTAATCACAATCATCATCATCACAATATCCATACTCTTTATCAAAATCATCATTATCGTTATCACACGCATCATCATCATTACCACACCACCAGTAGGACAGAAGAAATGGCTGTATGTGCTTGTCCCAATCCCTTTGTCTGCTTTCCACGACTTTTGCCAGATATCTTTCCAACGTTTGGTTGAATCGTTCCACCATTCCATCAGATTGTGGGTGGTAAAAGGTAGTTCTGGTTTTGTGGGTACCCATTAATCGACAAGTCTCCTGAAATACTTGCGATTCAAAATTCATTCCTTGATCGCTGTGTATTTCTAAGGGTACTCCAAAACGACAGAAGACTTTCTGAACTAATTTATCTGCGACAGTTGTAGCTTCTTGGTTAGGAATGGCGAAGACTTCTGGCCACTTTGTGAAGTAATCCATGACCACCAGGAAATACTTGTTTCCGCTCTCACTTTCTGGAAATGGTCCCGCAACGTCTAGTGCTATCCTTTCCCAAGGGGCTCCAACGTTGTACACTTTTAATACACCTCTGCTGCGTGTGTAATTAAAAAACCCTGCAAATGTACAAGCTGTGCGGCCCCTTCACGGCCGCACAGCTGGTACATTTGCGACACCAGTCCTCCACATCATCTCGACAGTGGATCCAGTAAAAGCGTCCTCGAATTTTCAGTAGAGTCCTTTTTACCCCCATATGTCCTCCTGAACATCCATCATGGTAGAGCCGTAGAACATCCGGTACCTTAGCTTTAGGGACAACCATTTGTAGATGACAGCTGTCCCCTCGAGCGACTCCATCCTGGATCACCAAGCTGTTCCATTGTGCCCAATAACTCTTCGTGATGGAACTCATTGCAGCCACATCACTCCACTTGGGTTTAGGAGCACCAGCTTTGATCCACTTGAAGATCGGTTTGATGTCCGAGTCATTTTGCTGAGTCTGCTGTAGGGTTTCTTTCCATTCATCGCTGAGATCCGTTCTAAGCATCCCCACGGGCACTACTTCCTTAGTCTCTTGCCTGGCACAGTGCTTACAGTCTTCAGGACAAGGTCTTCTTGACAAGGCGTCTGCGTTACCGTGGGTTCTGCCACTGCGATGTTCAGTTACGAAGTCAAACTCTTGCAGTAGTTCAATCCATCTCGCCACTTGCCCCTTTGGATTCTTGAACTGTAATAGCCACTTCAATGCAACATGGTCAGTTCGTAATTGGAATTTACGTCCCAACAAATATTTACTGAAGTGCTGCAATGCCTTTACTATGGCGAGTAGCTCCCGTCTTGTAACGCAGTAATTTCTTTCTGGTTTGGATAAAGATTAGCTGAAGTAAGCTATCACAACCTCTTGGTTTCCTTTCCGTTGAGACAGTACGCCCCCAATTCCAGTATTACTTGCATCTGTGTCAACTATGAAGTCATTTTCAGTGTCAGGATATCCGAAAATAGGCGTATTGCACAGACGTTTCTTTAATTCCTGAAATGCGACGTCGCAGTTCTCGTCCCAACAGAATTGCCGCTTTTCCTCTGTGAGTTTGTGCAAAAGTTTTGCAATGTCGGCAAAATTCTTGACAAACTTTCTATAGTAGGAACACAAACCCAGAAATGCTCTGACCTGTGTCTTGTCTTTCGGTTCTGGCCAATCCTTGACGGCGACTACTTTTTCTGGGTCTGTTTGAACAGCTTCCCCCGAAACTATGTGTTCTAAAAAGTTCACTTCTTGTCTGAAAAACGAGCACTTTTTCGGACTTAACTTGAGATTGCTGTTTGGCTTTTCGACAGCACTTGGTTGAGGTTTTTAAGGTGATCTTCAAATGTACGGCCCACGATGATTATGTCGTCTAGATAGACAAGACATGCGTGTCCAATCAATCCGGCGAGTACTTGCTCCATCATCCTTTCAAACGTCGCAGGAGCATTGCACAAACCGAATGGCTTAATTTTAAACTGTCACAACCCTTTTCCTGTTGCAAATGCAGTTTTCTCTTTGTCCTTGGGGTCTATTTCTACTTGCCAGTAGCCACTTTTCAGGTCAAGTGTGGTAAACCACTTCATACCAGTCAGCGTATCCAGTGTGACATCGATCCTAGGCAGCGGGTAGCTGTCCTTTTTCGTGCCATCGTGCAGTCGTCGGTAGTCCACACAGAAGCGCATGCTGCCGTCCTTTATCTTTACCAGGACCACAGGAGAACACCGTGGACTGGATGAAGGCTCTATAACACCGTCCTTCACCATTCCCTCAATCATGGTTTCCACCTCTTTTTCACGTGCAACTGGCAGTCTTCTTGGTCGCTGACGGATTGGTAACTCGTTACCTGTATTAATCTTGTGCTGAACTAGTCCAGTTCTCCCTATGTCAGCATCATTTGAAGAGAAAGTGTTGGGGTACTGAAGTAACATCTTCTTAGCCTTGTCCATTTCTCCTTTAGTTAAACCGCAGTTTTCCAAAAGCGTTGACACGTCAAACTTCGGACTACGAATTTTATTTCCGGTAGGCAAATTTTGCAATTGACGCATCCAAGCTACTTCCTCGCAAGTGCCGATCAAAGTCAATCAAAGATGACGACCCGAATGGCGTAGCGGTAGTGAGGCTGCTTTACGTTCTAAGGGTCTCGGGTTCGAGTCCCGGTGGGATCAAATGTTTGTGTGATGAGCAGACATTTGTTTCCGAGTCATGGATGTTTATATGTATAATAAGTATGTATTTACAAACAAAAAAGTATCTATGTAGTATATCAACTATCTGGTGTCCACGACACAAGCCTCGTTGCTTAGTGTGGCACTAGGTGGCGCTGTGTGTTAATGTCCAGCGATATTTATTTATTTATTATTATATTAAAGTGCCCTTCTTAATCACTTGCTCCTTGTCACTTGGATTCAGTATGCGTACTGCCGAGACGTTGGTGGCCTTGACCAGAGTCCGTGCCATCTTCCATGGAAAGTCATTGTCCACCCTTTCTATCAGAACACTTCGATATTTTTGTCCAGAATTCCGTAGTAGACTAATTGGCACAATCGTTTCTGATCTGCGAGGAAGAAAAATCTCCTTCAAGCAGTATACTTTCCCTGATGGTGCACCTTCCATGAAAACTTCCTCTGAACCACATTTCAATACTCCTTGATCAACGTCGATCTCACAACGATATTTCCGCAAAAAATCCAAGCCCAAGATGCAATCGTCCACTACGTCGGCCACGATGACATTGTGCTTGTAAAATCTGTCACCCAATTTTAACTCCACCTCCATCTTGCCTCGGACGATTATGTGCTGACCGGTAGCTGTTAGTAATCGTATACGGTCGTGGTTATCGAAGTAGTCCCCAAGAAACCGACTTGCTAGGTGAGAATTGACGACCGTGTGAGAAGCTCCTGTATCCAACGTCAGTTTGCATGGTGTTCCGTTGACTTCGCCATTAATGGTCAGGCTGTTCTCGTCATGTGCTTGCGAGATCAAAATTCTCGGGGCTCTTTCAATACCAGCCAGCACCCGCCCCCCAGTCCTGGCATTTACTCGTTTCCCTGCTGTGGCTGGGCAGTCACTTCAGCCACCCTTCCTTGCTGATCTTCTCTCGGGGTGCTGTGCTTAGGACAGCTTGACCGAAGATGACCCCTTTCTCCACAAGTGTAGCACCTAGGACTGTACCCTTGCGGGCGGTCGCGTACAGGTGATGCTACAACCTCCCTAACGCGGTGCGTTCGGTGGTCCTGCCTCACTGCCTCTACTTCTAAGGCATGGGCCAAGGCGTCTTTCAGCGTGTCATGGTGCCCAAGTCTCACAGCGGCTGTAACTTCCAAGTCACGTATTTCAACGAACGCTTGTACCAGATTTCCATCGATAAGTGCAGGGGCAGACTGGTATGCTTTTCGAACCAGCTTTTCAACTTCCAGGGCCCACTGCTGCAGGTTCTCGGCACTACGTTGAACACGATCCTTCAACTTAGCACGCAATACGTGCTCCAGGTGCGCGTCGCCGTATCTGGACTCTAACGCCTCCAGCAACTGCTCGTAGGTTACATCCTTGCCGAGCGCCTCAAGAATGTTTAAGGCCTGGTCTCGAAGGCCCAAGGTGAGCGCGGTCATGGCTTGCGGTTTTGTCCATCCATTCGCCTTCACAACGGCATCTCCAAATAGAATTTTATAAGCCGACCACGAAGATGTTCCATCGAATGGAGGCACCTTAAAGCCCCGCGCTGCAGGTGCAGCAACTACTGAAGCCACAGTCTCGTCTCCAGTTTTCCCAAAGCCTTTTTCACCCCAGCGATCTGAACTTCGGCCTCTGAGATACGGTTCTCGTGCTGGTGAACCTGATCCTTCATCACCTTCAGATCTTTGCCAAAAGTTGCATGAAGATCCTTTATGAGGAGCATCTGTTCTTCTTGACGGCGGACCTGCTCCTCTTTGTCTCGCTGCAACTGCTCTTCCAACCGGCGAGCCTGCTCCTCTTGACGGCGAGCCTGCTCCTCCTTATCTCGTTGCAACTGCTCCTGTAACTGGCGAGCCTGCTCCTCTTGACGGCGAGCCTGCTCCTCCTTATCTCGTTGCAATTGCTCCTGTAACTGGCGAGCCTGGTCTTCTTGACGGCGAGCCTGCTCCTGCAGCAGCGCCATTAGGGCTGACAAGTCTGGTACCACCGCTGCTGGAGAAACTCCGGATGGGCCAGCGACTGGCACTGACGTAGGCTGGACGCCACCCGGTGTCTGTGTCGGAGAATCTCCAAACCGCCTTTGGTCCATGTTCTGCTGTCGCTGACTCCTGGTATGGATACCGTCCGTGTCGTCCTTTGGTAGAATTGGCATAATTTATCCCTCACTTCTGACACCAAATTGTTATGAGCTGGGTATGGGATAAATTAATAACTACCGAAGAAACAAAAAATAACTTTATTTAATTACAAAACACTTAAAACTCAATCACAAATACACTACTGATCACTATTCGCTTAGATATCGCACTCCTAGTTCATTTCGATTCGCTTCGTTGTGTAGCCAAAACCAGACTGCCTGCTCTCGCAAACATGTCGACTATTTATTTGGCGATCGAACGTTCGAGAAATATCCACGACTTCCTAGAATCTTCTAGACAATTCCATAGTGGGTCATTATCCTTCGAGAAACTTCCACAACTTGTAAAAAGGAAAGAAGTAGGTACTCTAAGCCCTCGGCGTACGGTCGAAATTACAATGACAATTCCTGATGTTCTTTTGTAGGTACCTACTACCGTAATTGTAGGTACGTACGGATACGACGTAACAGTATGTTATTACACCACGGAACAGGAAAAAACAGCTTTGTTCCTGTTTCCTGTACACGGATCTTTAGGCGCGTGGCATTAACTGAAACTAACGCCGCGCCGCTATCTTGTTTTGATAATACAACTTTCTACAGGCAAATTCATAGTTCTTCACAGCGCCCTCGTATTGTATTGTATTGTATAGCGGGCTGGTGTCCGCAACTCCACGTCAAAGCGCGTATTTTGCGTACGGGTGGGAACTTTATTCGATCCACCCTAACTCCCCGAGAAAGGCCAGCAGCGCCTTGGTGTTGCTGACAATCTCGCGGAGAGTACCTGGGTTACCGAAGTACTTTGCCCTGTATGTTGCAACCACTGGGCAGTGCAGAAGCACGTGGGCTGCTGTCTCGTCTTCCTCCATGCAGGCACGGCACAGGGGGCTGTCCGTGACTCCTATGACAAAGAGGTGTTTATTAAAAGAGCCGTGTCCAGTAATGGTGGCTGTAACTGTGCGCAGCTGCGATTTGGTCAACCGAAGCACGCGTTTGGTGAGGCGGCCGTCGATAGTAGGAAGTGCTTCCTTGGCCTGCCTGCACTCGCCATGGTCTAGCCATAGCTTGTGGTGTTGTACACTAGTTCGGTTCCTTACCAGTGTGTGTAGGTATCCGAAAGGGAGTGGTACGATAGGTTCGGGTCCCACCGCTGCCATGCTCGATCCCCTTCTACCGAGTTGTCCGCCGCATCATTGCAACGGGAATCGCTGTGTCCCTTAATCCACTGAATGGTTATATTATTGAGATTACCAACCTGGTTCAGGCGATGATGACACTCGTGTATTAACCCAGAGTTGACTGTGTGGTTGTTTAGTGCTAGCAGTACAGCCATGCTGTCTGAGAGTATACGAATTGAGTGGTCCACAACCTTCCTGGCCAAGATAGCAGATGCCGCCAGGGAAATGCCCATGCATTCTGCCTGAAATACCGTGTTGTGGGCCCCCAGAGGTTTGGCTATGTGGATGTTGAGATCCTCCGAGAAGACTCCAGCACCTGTGCCAGTACCTGTTTTAGATCCATCCGTGAAGATCCGTAGTTCCGCGGGGTTTAATCCCTCGCAGCGGTGATCCTCGTGGAGCTGGATTTTGTACTTCTTACCGAATACGAATAGTTTTGGTATCCGATCGTTAATTGCTTTCGCCAGGGGGAACTCGTTGTGGAATCCCTCCAGTACCGCGGTGTGCTGTGTTTCTTTCTTACCCCAGAGTTGAAGTGTATTAAGGCGTACAGCCGTCATCGTCGCTTCCTGCTGTATGAACATATGAAGCGGTGGGAGCCCCAGCATGGCTTCGAGAGCTGCGGTCGGGGTAGTCCTCATGCAGCCTGTGATCGCCATGCAGGCTAGCCTTTGCATGCGTTGCAGTTTGATGGAGGCTGTAGTTAGTTTGGTGCGGGGCCACCAGACCACTGCCCCGTAAGTGATCATAGGTCGGATTACCGCGCAGTATAACCAAAGTATAATTTTAGGGGATAGGCCCCACTTCTTACCTATCATCCTCCTGCATTGCCAAAAGGTGATGCAGGCCCTGTTTATTTTATTATCTAAGTGACTACTCCAATTTAACTTACTGTCCAGGATGACTCCCAGATATTTGACCTCGTCGGCTAACTGGAGTTCTGTATCGAAAAGTTTGGGTAGGCGATAAGGGCCTAGTGTTCGTTTTTGAGTAAACATGACTAGTTCAGTTTTCGTGGGGTTCACTGAGAGATCGAACTCTCTGCACCACCGTTCAACGATGCGTAGTGCTTGTTGAGTGAGGTTGCAGATTGTCCCCGTCACTTTCCCTGAAATAGGATAGCTAGGTCGTCGGCATACCCTATTGTGTAGAAATGGTTCGCGTTGAATTTTGTGATGAGATCATTTATCACCAGATTCCAGAGGAGCGGGGATAGTACTCCACCTTGGGGGCAGCCTCTGGCTATAAAGGCAATCTGCTGTTCCCCTTCAAGTCGAACCACTCGTTTGCTTAACATATTGGTGATCCAGTCTGTCAGTACCTGTTCTACTCCGTGACGGGAGAGCGCGGTGTTGATGCTGGAGAAGTTAGTTTTATCGAAGGCTCCTTCGATGTCTATGAAGGTGCCCAGGCAGATGCCCTTCTGGTGAATCTCCTCTTCTATACGGCTGACCACTAGATGGAGGGCGGATTCAGTGGACTTGCCCGAGCTGTATGCGTGTTGGTTAGTGTGGAGTGGGATAGATTTCAAAACGCCGTCCCTCAGCTCTCTCTCGCAAATTCTCTCCAAAGTTTTAAGGAGAAAGGAGGTCAGGCTGATTGGTCGGTGGTGTTTGGCGTTGGTATAATCACTCTTACCTGGCTTAGGAATGAATATGACTTTCACTTCCCTCCATCCTTTTGGAACGTATCTGAAGGCCAGGCACGCTCTCATTATGGGTACCAGTCTGTTGGCGACAGAGGTCCCACCCCATTGCAGTAAGGCAGGAAAGACCCCGTCCGGACCGGCCGCCTTGAAAAGATGGAAGCACCGGATCGCCCACTGGAGTTTTTCCAGCGTGATGACTTTGTGTGCATAGCGCCAGTCGTTTTCTGACGGTGTTCGTGTTACCTCTGTCCAGTCGATAGCCTGTGTGAAAGCGCAGCCTGGGAAGTGAATTTCAATAAGGACGCGCGTCGCCTCTTCTGGTGAGGTGGTAAGTGTGTTGTCGGGTTTACGGAGGACAGTAGGCCCAGTCGGGTTCTGCTGTGCCAATATTTTCCTTACCCTGTTTGCTTGTTGGCAGGATTCGATGTTGCCACAGTATTTGCGCCATCCAGTGGAGCTCCTGAATCTGATGCATTTTTTATAGGATTTTTTGGCCGCGTAGTACGTGTCCCAATCCTCATCAGCACAGGTGTTCATGGCTCTGTTTAAGGCTGACCTTACCTTCCCGCGCTTACGTTCCAGTTCCGCTCCCCACCACGGTTGTTTCCCTGGCGTTGTGGGCGGAGTGGTCTCCGGGCAGGATGAATGGTAGCTGTCTAGCATTGATTTCGTGAGATGACTTACACGCTCGTCGATCTGCTGCGTGTCCTCGTAGGTCATTCCGTAGTTTGTTGACGCAAGTTTGGTTTCGAGGATGCGTGTATAAGCAGCACGGTCAGTGTTTCGCGGGTTTCGCCGTGGCAGTGTTGGTGTTACACAGACCTGAATATCGAAGCGGATCCACCTGTGGTCCGAACAGGAGGCCTCCTTGGAGACCTGCCAGCCGGTGGTGATGGCCGCTGCACCCTCCGATGCCAGAGTGAGGTCTATGATTGTTTGGCTACGTCTGTTTACGAAGGTTGGTTCGGAGCCTGTATTTAGTAGGGTTAGGTTAGTTGTAAATAAGTAATCTACTAGCGCCTTACCCCTTGCATTTTGTGTGTCCATGCCCCACAGAGGGTGATGAGCGTTCGCATCGGCGCCTATGACAACCTCCAGCCGTGCTCTCGCAGTAAGTCACGAGGCGGGCGAGGTCATGCGGCGGCGGCTCTTCTGCCTCGGGCATGTATGCGGAGGCGAAGACCACAGTTGCTACTGTTTCCCCCCGCTGTATCAGTAGCCTAGCTGCAGAGACATCCCTGCAACAGAAATCTGTTAGTGGCTGTGTTTTTATGTTACGTGTCACATAGATGCACGATCTGGGTTTATCATGATCTGTACTAACTAAGAGCTTACCACCAAGATTGGAGAGTCCTTGTATTTGGCCCGCCCTAATCCGTGGCTCTTGGATCAAGGCAATGGCCGTATGTTGTGCCTCCAGCCACTTCCGCAGCTGAGCCGTCGCGGTCTGACTGTGGTGGAGGTTGGCCTGCAGGACCTTACAGGTCGACGAAGGGGACGCCATCGCTGGACGTTCCTTCCTCGTCACCTGCCAGCCGCAGCCCGGCAAACAGGTCGCCCGCGTCGAAGCCGTCCCCCTCCAGGTCAGAGGCCGAGGACAGGATGATGTCCTCGAGCTCCTCCCCCGAGAGGACGGCGCCCACGCTAGCAACAGTAGGGGCGGCTGGCGCTGCTACTGCAGGCTCAAACGCGGGTGTTTCCGCGGTGTTTGTTGGGGGGAGAGTTGCCTCCTCCACCTGTGTCCCAGCGCTGGCTTCGGCGGCCGGATATCCCTGAGGGACGTCGACAAATTTGCCGTTCGGACCCTGGAACCTAACGTACACCGTCCCTACACCAAATGAGAGACGGCGTTCGCCTTCCATCAGGGTCGGAATTTGGTCCTCAGGGACCCCGACCATCACGTACCACGCTTCGGCCTGTTTGTGGCGCCCAGCAACACCCACTCCTTGATGCCAACCCAAGAGTTCTGGTAGCACAGAGCACGCCCGATGTCGGACGGCTCCGCGAAGATCCCCTGCTCATCAGGAATGAAGATGCCGCAATCTTACCCGGCGCATGAGGTCCGCCTGCCTCCTGACCACTAGCGAGGTGCTAGTGGGGGGAGGCAACTAAGAGATCAGTTTCCTTAGCCATGCTAAGGTGTGGTCGTTCCCGCACCACAGTCTGAGGACCCCGCTGCTGAACACCGGCCTCGCTTTGAAGGTCGGTGCAGGTGAGTCCTGTATGGGAGAAGAGGCCTCTACGAGTATCTTCTTCTGGATAGCCGCGAGAACCTGGTGAGACACCTCCTTGCTGATGTGCCCCGTACGGCCGCAGGTAACTGCGACATCAAGGTCGGAGCTCACAGCTTGGGCGTAGCTACGCTTTGCGTCCCGTTTGGATTTATCAAGACGCGGCCGCTTGCGCTCTCCTCGAGGTGTTAACGTCTCGTTGAGGGCTCGCTTGGCCGCGGCCTGATCCATCCGAACGGGTTGCGGTGTCGTCGTCGTGGCTGGTCCAGTCGCGCCGCTGGCTGCTGGTTGGCTGGGTCCCGGTCGGCTGGTGCCGGCCTCGGCCTGCGACCGCTTGCCTGCGGAGAAGTTGACATTGCCATGGGTCGGTTTAACCCGGCCCGTGGCGTTAGCCTGTGTAGGTTGAGGGGACTTACCCGTCCTCTGTGTCTGCCGCTGCCTCATGGACGGCCTGTTCTTCCTTCTCGGTTTACCCGTCGAAGGGGCCGGGGCAGCCTGCACTGAAGAATCAGCGCAGTGGCGTTGTTTGCCGGAATCCTCCTTCCTGCCTTTACGCCAGCTCCTCTGCACCTGCCAGGCGAGCGCGAACGCGTCACCTGTGGTGCTGGTCTCCGCGCGTTGGCCAGTGACGGCCACCGAGGGGGGAGCAGTAGGCGGAGGAAGATGTATGAGGGGAGCCCGGCCAGAGGAATTAACCGTCGTGGCGGGCTCCACGCCTGAAAAAGAGGGAGGAGTGGTACTGGTCCCGAGCAGCGCCGTACTCCTCCGTTTATTACGGGACCTGGTTTTGGTCCTGGCAGCGGTTCTCGCCACTGCCGGACCTGTACCCACACTGGAGCTCGCTACGTTAGTAGCGGAGCATCCGGGGGCTAGAGAGGTGCTGCAAGCACCCCTCTTGGGAGAATCCTTGGCTTTTGCCTCCTCTCCGGTGTGTGTTTATGCAGTATGTGCGTGTGAATGTGTGTGGGGTTTGTGAGTTTGTGTGGTTGTTGTGTGTGTTTGTGGTGTGTGTGTGTGTGTGGTGTCGTATGGTCTTTGAGTATCCATAGTAAAGTGTAAAGAATTCATCTCTCCGGCTTCCCACCCTCCATGGAGCCCGCACCTGGGAACGTCTCGCTACAAACTAGCTCAACCGTTAGGATTACCTTCGAGATATAGGGGCGTGAGGCTAGTCTACAGTGCGACATCGGGCGCTTGATCGGGTTGATGACTAATCAAACCTTCACTTACACCTTCAGCATGACCTTCACCAATCGCTTCGGCCATCCGAGGACGACCTCCGCGGACCTCCCACCCCTCGCCGTGGCCCTCTAACGGGACACTGTGGCCATTTCCCTACCCTTGGCTATTGGGTAGGGCCACCGTTTCACTTGAAATCCAGACCAAAGAGGGCGTGTTGCCTCACGGACGCATTACCACCAGCGCCGATCGGCTCAACCCTCCAGGACTCCTTCATCCCCGCTTACGGCGCTCAACTGCGCAGGTCCTAGCGCAGGTGACCAGATTTACCTACTCGACGCCAGCTGGGTTTAGTGGCGACCGAGCCCACGCCCACTCGGTCACGGAGGGTCGTGGTTAGGTTAAAATGCGCCTGGTGATTTTCGTTGCGTCTATTTCTTAGGGAAATAGACCAAAAGCAGGGCGGCAACCACGTGAAGGAGAACACACCAGACTTGCCTTGAGGATCTACACGACTGTAGCGCTCCCCCTCAAGACCCCGCCACCTTACCGCCTCTGAGGGAGGCAGTAAGGTAGGCCTGCATCTATACTACCAAGCAAAGCGCAAGCAAAGCATGTCGTTGTGCAACCGCAAAAGCATAAATACAAGCCCTCCCCATACAGCGCCCTCTCGTCAATGTCATTCATAGCCAATTGTACAGTCGCCAGCGCATCATATTACCACAAACTGACACAAATTTTCATATTTCAATTTTGAACTTTCCCGTCAACATTTTGTGTTTTAAAATCATTTGGAGAAATTCAACTGTACCATGCAGCACTGAATTACAGCCCCGACAAAACCAACAATCGTAAAAACAAAAAAAAAAACAGAAATGTAATTTTCGATTTCACCCTACCAACCACCGTCGTGGCCTTGTGTTTGCTTTTAATTCACTGCACAGAAAACTCTGAACCAATCAATTCTATAGCAAATCAATCGCAAACATGCGGCTGATCAATCAATCTCAGGCCGTATTGTGGCGCTATCGAAGAGATCGCGTATTGTGTTCGCCCGCCATTTTGTAAGTTCTGAATCGCACTTTACGAGCCATTTGTTCTGAGGACAATCGGGTGCGTCCATGGAAATACTGGACTACTTATTAATATATGCTTTTGAGAAATAAATTTATTTTTGTTTAATCTATAATACTTGTACCTACCTAAATTATTATCTTCTCATCATTGCATCAAGACTTTTATTATCAGTGAGCTCTAAAGGCGACAATATTTATATGATACCTACCTACTACATTTCAGCAGGCCTTCAAACTTCTTATACTTCCTACTTTCGATTGTCCATTTGACTTTGAAATATGTAGTTGGTTAAAAATTAAAATAGAACGATTCAACGAAATAGGCAAACCTAGGAAATCCTTTCCTAGTCTGTCTCTTCTCAATTTCTCATCATCTTCGATGAAACGATTGTTGTAAGTATGAATGCGCCCTTAGCATGAATCTCACCTAGAACTATCTACTTTTATACTATTCAGTATCACTGAAGAAAGTAAAATAACCTCCGGGTTTTAACATTATTTAACTAACGAAAACGGAACTCTTTGAAAAGGGACTTGAAGGTGACTTGAACGCCCGTACGGTATCTCCCGGTTGTAAGTAGCCATTTACAGGTACCGCAACCACACCTCATCGCATGGGAACGCAACTTCATAGATTTGCAGTTGCGTTTGGAATGTTTACAGTGTCAGTCATACAATTACTGTCTGACTCGTGTGTTCGCACTTTTGCGAAACATATTACAGTTTATTGTATCGAAAACATGAGGGCGTCGTTAGCGACTTTCCGGCAACCCTGCCTGAGCAATGACAAGCCAATGACATTGCAGAGTTTGAGAGAAAACGCAGTATTGCCAGGTAGGAAATTTATAGTTCCAACCGTCACCGCGTCAGACACTTTTTTTCCAAACTGTACCTACGTACAGACACCAGCACATCAAGCTACTACAATCTGTTAATAGATTTTCAACTTTATCACTGTAGTTTAGGTTTCAAGGTTGACTGAGAAAATTTGACAGTTTTGGGTAGCTTGATGCTTAATTATAATGGCGCTCCCTCACTGGACGACATTCGCCTGTGATGTAACAAATCCAAGATTCGATTTGCCGATCGCGGTGAGAGAGTATTCACCGGATGTAGCAATCCAACATTTGTTTTTGTATAGAAACAATCTTTACAGTACGCAAGTTCCAATGATACAATTTGTGAGACTATAACGTTATGCTAAATCTTTATAATCTTGCACAAAGAGTATGTTTTGCTAGAATGCGCAGGCCGGGGCGATGATTTCAGTTAATCGGTTAATCCATGAAACAGTCATTCATGAACTTAGAGGGATGCATTGATGATTTTAATGATTATAATTTTGTTAAAACATCTGTATTACGGTCGCAAATCATTTTGTTCAACTTAACAACCTAACACTGACCTGCAAATTGCAAAAACCGTAAGGAAAAAATAATTTCGCCATCATCGTTTCTTATGGAAAGTTTTGACTTCTCTGTGGACCAACAGCTATAACCTGTAGGTGACATTTATGATGTCAAAATTGTTCTGAGTTCTGACCTTATACATGTAGATGGACCAGAAATACCTACAAAAAAGGAGTATAAGTACACCTACAACTCAAACGTAGTATTAGTATCGATCCTTGTTATAGTTTGGTTATAGTAACACTGTATTCCCTGATTGGCACAACCCTAGCATTGGCAGCCATTTTAAGAGACATTCTGAGTTGTAGGTATGCACCTTTTTTTGTAGGTATTTCCCTCAGAACATTAATTATAGCAGTATTTCCAGTCCATCTACTTAATGGTTCTGATACACTGTCTGTCACTCAAAGATTTTTAGTTTGTTGGATTATTTCTATTGTCTTTGATCAACATTATTGTCAATATTTTGACTAATATTTTTAAACAAAAGTAAAGAATAGCATTGAATACGAGGATTTCCTTTTGATGTAATAAAAAAAACTTAGTTTCCAAGAACTCTATAGATGGCGTTGAACTGACTACGATAGTTGGTGCCAAAGCTAAAACGATTGGGAAAAAAAACATTGCATCACGTCACATACGCTCGTTGACTGACACTTTTGTCTGGTTAACCTTCCGAATATAACCTAGTTTTCTCGCGTTTTGTTAAAATCAGTTTGTTTAGGTTCAGTTCCTTGCATTTATGTACTGAGTTCAGCGCCATCTATCGAGTGACTAGGGTAGAGCTAAAAAGAAAATCCCTCATTGTTTTAGAATGAATAGCATTTAGGTAGGTCACTTAAAAACAACTTTAATATTGTAGCGTTACTTTGTACAATGAATTAAATAAAAATAATTTTATAAGTAAATAAGATTAACGATTCACTATGGAATATGCATAAATTTTCATTTTTTTAATTCGATACGGAATGTTAAAGTACCTACTATAAAAATAATTACAAAAAGCGAAAAACTCGGCCAAACAACACAAAAGTTATAACGATTTAAACTTTTGTTTCTATCTCTTTCTAGATAAATGGAATTTAGTATGAATTTTGTGCGTCGATGCAGCGAATGACGTCATTCGCTGTATCGGATCTCTCGATCTAGTTTCAAATGTTTATAACTTAATAGTAAGATTTTAAAAAAATAATTTCATTTTACTATTTCTGATTACGCTTTATTTAGAGTGATAAAATAAAATCATGCAGCATATACCCTATTCCATAAAGTAGCAGTAGCCTTGTATTAGCTAAAGACTACTTATAACAAAACGTATAGACCGGAACGCATAGTAAAAGCTGTCAGTGACTGTCAGGTCAGTGGTGCCACCATGACAGTTAAATCATTATCTCTATTGTGACGCCACGTCCGTTGCGTTGCGTAGTTGCCTCCATTTTGTACGCTCGTCTCTTGTCTATAATTTGGAATAGTAGATCGTCTTTATGGGCATGGTCCGTAGATAATTTTTACTCTTTGGATACCTTATTGTATTGTGGTCTCTGATTACTAAACTGTCAAAACAATGCATTTCTCTAATGTTTATAATATTTTTTCCAGGTTTAACTGGTTGGATAATAATGCGCGTCTATTGAAATGGATACGTGGTCCGATCTCTGCCGCTGTTGTTTGTCTGCCAATTCCGAAGTGTCACTCCTAGATTTGAAACAGAATGTAAATGAGAAGTTTCTTGAAGTAACTACAATCGAGGTGTGTAAAATTTCCCATATAAATACTTAGTCTTGGAATGATTATATATAAATCAAGTTAATTTCGTTATCGTCATGAATGTATGTCAGTTTGTAAATTATTGACATGGAACTTAACCTCACTTTATGTTGAATGTCGCCGCGAAAATGTATTGACTGCAAGCGATTTTCGACGTAATTGTGTTGGCTTAGCAGAGGTAGAAGGTCGATTTTGCTTTGACGATTTTTTCTAAGCAAGAATCTAGTAAAGGCGGCAAAACCGTCTCTGAAAACTAAACAACGGTTTTAATATTATTATTTATAAATAACATGACATTGACCTCCCAAACACAGTGAGATAATATTATAGACTCTTGTAACAATTGTATTGAGGCGAAAATTAAGATAAAACTACCATCTTAGGAAATTCTAATACTAGCTACGAGTAAAAAAGTCCAAAGTAATATAGATAGATACCTGTATTAGTACTTTCTCACAACTTAATGTTGTGCGGTGACACACTAAACAAAACATTCAGCCGAAGGGCCAAAAAAACATTAAATATTTGTGTTTATCTCTAAGTCTGACTGATTAGACAAAAACATTTTTTTTTATGTTTCTCAATAACTTTTCTGGACAACAATACAGTTAATTCTATCTATCTGTAGCATATTCTAATAAGATTACTTAATCTTGACAACTTATGAAATGCTTTTCACTTCCATTTTGTAAAACAGCATCCAACTCCTCATTATGTTGTTGATTGATGTACAAGAAACATTTTCGCTAGATAAACTATTAAACCAATCAGTTAATCATAATGACACTAAGGCGATGCAACTAGGTCTACTTTTTGCCGACTCTATAGGATGCCTTGCCTCATTAACAAGATTGTGACTACATAGCCTGGCAAATTCCAATGTTAATCATTTGTACTTTCTTAGTTTATTTTACACATCTCTAACATCTGTAGGGGGATAGCCAATCTACTTTTAGCAAGTGTTACAGAATAGAATACAATAAAATTATTTATTTGTCTCATTATTGTATATAGTTGTCAAGTGTATTTATTATGTATTACTAGCTGATGCCGCCCGGGGCTTTGCCTGCTTGACAAATTATATACTAAAACCTTCCTCTTGAATCACTCTATTAAAAAAAACCTGCATCAAAATCCGTTGCGTAGTATTAAAGATCTAAGCATACATAGGGACAGACAGACGTGGCGGGGGACTGTTTTATAATATGTAGTGATAGTGATGATCATAATATTCTGCCGTTTCCGGCATACAAATATGATTTTTAAAATTAAAAGATGTTTATTCTCTCTATGAGCAGAGCCCTTTGCCCAGCAGTGGAACCCTATATGGCTAGCATTATTAATAATTTCCCCATTATTTTTCTTCTTTGCCTTTTAATTCTGAATCATTTTTACCAATCTATCTCAATTTACTTGTAATGCAATTTAGGTGTTCACTTCTACACATAAAAGCCATGTACTAGTAGATAGTTACTGATTATTTTTAATGCCTGCCTACACCTACCCTTCATCCACAAATTAATCATTTTAACATTAAGGGGACTACAGGAGCTAAACGCGAGTTTTGTAATACAAAAAAGCTTATGATTCACTGCAATAAACAAAACCAGAAAAATATATGATATTCTTCAGGATATATATATGCTAGTATGATAGTGTTTTGAAAACATAATACAACTAATTTTACTTGATAAAAAAAGCACGAATTTATCTTTAAAAATTTCTTTTAACGTAACGCGTAATGCGATCATTCTGATTTTTTGGCAAATAATTCTACAAGCATCATATTAGCATGATAGTTTTTTATTTTTTATATACATACTATAAAATTACTCATTTCGCTATTCGGCCCGCAGTGACCGACGTAACAACCACTTTGTAGTGCAAGCTGATTATAACTTTATTCTAACAGGATTTCAAAAAAGTTTGAACCACCACATATAGAGTTGCCAATTTAGATCCTGTAGTCGCCATAAAAGGTAGTTTCCCCCTTCATCTTGTCCAATGAGGTATCAATATCAATGAGTTCGTTTCCGCTGTTACTTCTCAGAGTAATCAGATATGAAACACTGGCCTCATCTAGGTTTAGAAAAAGAAGAGGATGCGTAAACGCAAATAAACATCAGTGAATGGCTGTAGAATTGTTTCTATTTATCGTATTGTGTCTATCGCCTAGCCTAGTTTATATATATATTAAATTTTATTGCTTACAAAACATTTCACTCATGCTCCTTTTTACTAAGAGCAGGAGACATCTAAATAAGTGCCTAAATAAAAGTAGTGTGGATTTTCAACAGTAGTATCAGTATACTTTTGTGGGGAATAGCCTATTTATGGCATAAATAAGTATAACAGAAAATAAACTCAATAAATCCAACAAACAAAGATTAATTGTGGTGTAAATCACCACAATTTAATCTTTGTCTACATTACAACTGTTTTTTGAAAATCATGTCGAGATTTGTGAAAAAAAGTCAACTTTAATTTCATTAACTTTGCACTTACCTCTTGACCTCTTGACTACAAGATTTTTTTTTAACAGTCCAAATTAAGTTTTTATTTGTAAAAGCATATAATCGCACTACATTCTCACATTGTGAGTAACTTCACCCATCTTATATTCATTAATCCCTATCATACATTTTAAAGTATAAAATGGAACTTCTGTACATTTCTGTCTGTACAATGACATTGTTGCACCAATCAATAATTAACCATTAGCCAACTGTAGCAGTGTAAATATGCGACACAAATATTTAACTAAATTCCGCGAACACAAGAAACTAATCCATGCTGAACCACTGAAGTTACAACCAAGTACAATCTAGAATAACGGTGTCTGTGAATTTAAGAATTACAACGATCACTCCCGTTTTGCCTAAAAATGTAGGCAGAGAGAACAGGCAAGTTGGTGATTTCAGTCCTGTTAAGGTTAGTTAGCTTAAATGGGTATTTATAACCACGGGCATGGAGAGGGATATAGGGGCTTGGTTGCCTTATTTTGAATTAATTATTTTATTTATTAATTGTTTTGTTTTTACTATGGACACTTTTAACGTGCACATCTTGCTACATCGTTCTCACATAATGTACCATCTCAACATGAATGATGTAACCAAGGTTTTGTCAAAATATTCTGATTTAAAAGAGTGTCCATGGAGTTTCTTGCCCATTCTTCTCCATAGAGATCTAGAGGGAGGAGACTCTAGGGAATGGGTAGAGTAGATCTAAATCTAAACAAAAAACTGAAAGTACTGTAGCAACTACAGTACTTTCACAGTTTTTATGTCTTGTGACTGCGACTGTAGCTACATTTAATTTTCATCTTTGTTTCGACAGTTCAAAAGTGCCTGTAACTTGCCTACTTGAAATAAATGCTTTGATTTTGATTATAATAGTAATTTCATGCTCCTGTCCCGTTATCACCACTCTGTGTTCCACTGCTGAACAAACTGCCATCTTTCGAAATGGTCCAGCTCCTCCCTCCTTTGGGCTTCAACTTATCCTGATCTGTTGCTGTGACCCACTGCAGAAGGAATGACACACTAATGTTATTTTTAATAGTGACTAAACCAGAATGGTTGTTGTTATCAATTATAACTGAATTGTGTAAAAGTGTGTGTCTCACAATCGAGTCTGACAGTACAGTACAAAGAAGAGATCAGATGTACTATTCTACAAACTTACACAATTTTAAAAATTCATTAAACAATCATATTAGGGCTACCGCACACTATAGACAAGACTGTCTTTAGACAGACAATTACCCTACTAGTGCGAGCGAGACAGACTATGTATTCTCGCTCGCACTAGTAGGGTAATTGTCTGTCTAAAGACAGGTTTATAATGTAGGAAATTTTCTAATGAATGCTATTATTTTATTTTTATATTTTTCGTCAATAATATTTAAAATGCACTTTTGGTTTGATAACTAGAACTTAATTAATAATTTTGGCTGGTCATTGGAAACCAACCCTGTATAGTGTGCGGTAGCCCTTAATTAGACATTCATTTTTGCGAGATCATCAGTAACACCAAGGCGTTGCTGGCCACTCTGGAGGAGGTGAGGTGGATCAATTGATCATATATTACACCCGTACGCAAAAATGCGCCCATCTATGTTAGGGTTTTGGTTTCCGCACTTAGTCCTTAAAGTGGACCATTGTACGTGCAGGTACACCAGCCCGATGTATAATACAATACAGTTAAGGTGGATGCTACAGGGTAGCCCGCAAAATTCAAATTTTCTTACGTTTTTTGCAATTTGCAGGCCAGTGCCAGGTTGTATGTTGGATGATGGACTGTAAGACGTATGTAGGTCGAGGAAGGTCTTTTTCAAGGTCAAAGTCATTCCTTGACCTTCATGAACTCGGAGGGTTGTATTGATGATTATAATTCTGTAACTAGATACGTCTTACAGTCGCCAACCATATTTTAATCTAATAAATAAATAATTATTATTTATTTGTAAGAAAATTTTAATTTCGCGGGCTACCCTGACGCTTTCACCTTAACAGATCCACGTGCTCATCTTGAAGTAATTTTCTGTTCAATTCCAGGTCAAGGAAGACGATGGTCTACCACAGAAGCTGTGCACAGAGTGCTATGCTATCATGAACTCCGCTTACCAGTTTCGTAAACAGTGCATCAAAATGGACAATGAACTACGTTTACAGCTCAATGCTGTATTAGACATATCTAAATATGACCCTAGCGGTGATGACGATGATATTGGGAATGATCCCATGAAGCAACTTGAAGCTCTCATTAAACAAGAGCCTAATGATAGTGATGATGATTACTATTATGTCTTGGTTATTGATGACCCCAAAGATAAAGCTAAGGAAGACAAAACTGAAGTGACCAACATTAAACAAGAAGTTTATGAAGATGATATGGTAACAACTGAGGCTGAAACTACTACTACTTACACACAACAACCGACTCAAAGCTCTCAGAGTCAGTTTGCGGACTCCTTCCTCATGTCCAATACCAAAGTCTCAGCTAACGTACCAGCAACTATCCTGGAAAATGAGGAAGAGAGCCAGGAAACTGACGATCTAGATGGACCCATGAACATAGATGAAACGCAGGACAGCATGAGTCAAGATCAAAACTATGCAGAAATGGAAGATGTACAAGACACTGAAAACATTGAAACTATTACTTCCAGTGTTATCAAAGAACTGCCAAATACGAAAAACTTCATCAAAATATTGACCACAACAGACTCTGATGGCACTATTTTGTTGAAAGGCAACGACAGGATCCAATACTTGACGGATTCTCAGCTAGTCACAAATGAAGATGAAGACGGTGATGCATTGTCTCAAGAAGTGATATTCTGTGAAGGTGATGACACTTCTCAGTTCCAAATCCTGAAATATGATGGCTCTGAACTGGTTATTGAGTATGCCGATGATAGCCAAATAGCTACAGTACTACAACAAGAGGATGGAACATTCTTATGTGATTGCGGAGAGCAGTTTGAAGACTTTGCCGATTATGAGAAGCATCAGTACAAGCACAATCCAGCTGGAGAACATTTATGCAACTTGTGCGGTAAAGGATTTGAGTCCGCAGAGATTCTGACCGGACACATGTTACTTCACAGCAGTACGGGGCTCTTAATCACTTGTCCATTCTGCAACCAGCTTATAAGACGTAACGCTTTGACGCAGCATATCAAGTACGGTCACAACAACATAAAACCTCGCTGCAATATTTGTTTCAAAACATTTGCCAATCCCAACAACTTGAAACGTCACATGATGATTCACAGCGGCGTCAGAGAATTCGAATGTGACATTTGTTTCAAGAGATTTCACCAAAAAATCACAATGCAAACACATAGGTTAACACACATGAATCCATTTTCATGCAACCAATGCGATCAGTCCTTTGAGAATAAGACTGCATTGGCCAATCACAAAGAATCTGAAGACTGTTCTAAGTCTAAAGTGATTAAGGTCAAAGAAGAATTGATGAAAACTGTTAAGCAAGAAATAACCACGAACCTTGGTAAATTGCTTGGTTATGCCTGTTCGCTTTGCAAGAAGATGTTTTCAGTGGAGTCTGCTCTAGAGCAACATATTGAGAGCACACACATAGTTGATCCAACAGAATTGCTATGCTCGGAATGCGGTGAAGTGCTGCCATCTAAGAAAGACATGCAAACTCACATACTGACGCATAAGAACTTAAAAATAAAGAACCCAAAGAGGTTTGAATGCAGCATTTGTGGTAAAGGATGTTCAAGCCAGGCCATGTTGCTGATGCACGAGCGAGTACATACAAATGAGAGGCCTTTCCCATGCCAACTATGTTCTTTACGTTTTAAAACAAAAACTCATTTACGAACTCATCAGCTGACTCATACACGGGAGAAGAAGTTTGGTTGCTCAGTTTGTATGAAGTTCTTTGCCCTCAAAGGGAACTTGGTTGTTCATCTTAGGACACATACAGGAGAGCGTCCATATGTGTGCTCAATTTGCGGAGAAGCTTTCATAGACTCGAAATACTTAAAGAAACATAAACTAAAGAAACACTCCATAGATAATGTGCCGTGGAATCAGTACTAAGAACTGTTCTTATTTCAAATATAGGGATGTAACTTAAATCTAGTCCAAATTGTCATACCAGTGTCTACTGTCACTAAAGTCGAGCAGAAAAAAAAATAGTGAAGCACTTTCAGTATGGAAGCAACTTGGAATTCGTTAATGAAATCTACTATGTATATAATTTTAAAAAAATTCGCTGTTACCATGTCAACTGAATTGACCTAAACAGCTTATTTTGTCATGAATTTCAGACTTTCTCCCATACTTAAAGTCCACCTCTTGGTAAGATTGACCCCCAAATAACCAACTATAACAGATTTTCCTGAATATTAAAATTACGTGTAATGTAATACTCATCACTTCCAGAACACGTAGTCTAACGTTTAAGCGCAGGCCTCACTGCACCGCCGCCATACTTCGGTTCGGCACTTTCAGTAGTTCGCGGTCTGAACTGAAGTATGAAAAGAGGTAAAACAATGCTCGCCCAGCTCGCCCGGCTCGCTCGCTCGCTCAGTAGCTGGCCGTGTGGACTGCGCTTAATACTGGTGTCGCAGTATTTAATGTAGTAACACTACATAAAGGGTGTAAAAAACTTCTTAACGGTATTTTTTTTGTTCTATACCATACCTGGAAACCAAGTTACGGAGATATGAGGGGTCGAAGTTCCAACTTTTTGACAAGTTTTTTTTAAATGCAAGTTTTTAATGTAAGATTTTTACTTTAAACACCTCCACGACCCCCGTACTATTCAATCCATCCATCAGCACAAAAATTGACAAAAAGATGGAACTTTGACCCCCAATATCTCCGTAACTAGAAGGTTCCCAGGTATGGTGTAGAACAAAAAAATTATCGTAATGACGGGGAGAACAAGTACCTTTCGGCTTCGTTAAGAGGTTTTTTACACACATTTATGTAGGTATTCGTACGCAAAACGCGACGTGGAGTTGCGGAAATCAGCCCGTTATTCAATGCAATATGTAGGTATAACATAATCCTGCAGGGGTACATGTATGCTAGCAACTACGTAACATTTTAATACAAGTAAGTATTCAGCTGCCTCCAGTTAGACTGGCAACCAAGCCCATATCAGTAGGGAAGAGCCCAAGCAGATGAAATGGCATCTGTTTTCATACATTTTCAGTATTGTTATTTTATAAACACGCTAGATTTTTTTCCTTACATGCTCTGTAAATTTACCAATTCATGCAAAGTAACTATAATAATCTACTGCAGCCTGATGACAATTTGGACTACTTTTTTTTTCATTCTATATTTTAAAATGCCTTAGTTGTTAATTTAGAGTCCACGCCAAAAGTCCATTATACTGATTGATTATTAATGTAACAATAATTATGTATGTTCTATATAGATCAAAGTGGGTTCTGAACTGTCTATTACATTTATGTTTTAACCAGCGCTATTTACACTGCATCAATCGAAGCTACAATTATTATTTTCATGTGTTCACAGCATCAGATATTATACACTGGTGTTACTGTTAAGTCATCACTGTTTTATTAATTAAAAAGTAAACTATATATTTGAATACCTACATTAAGAAAACGTAACAACATTGAAATATAATATCCCTCCGGTATCGGGCACAGGGTCCAAGTTACTGGTAGTCAAAGCTCCAGAGAAGAACCTAACAATACGAGCCGTGGCCTTTGATCCAACCGCCTAACGAAAACCTCTGGTATTGACTACCTATCTTTATTACTTATACGTTATCTATCTGTTTATAAAATAACAGTGCTTGGCTTGATTTTCCTATCGTAGTCGTAAACAGAACTCCACTTTGGTCAATACTCACCTCGAATAAGGCTTTACAATTTGCAGTGGAAGTCTCAAATCAGTCATATTATTTGACTATGTTATAGCATGCAGGAATAAACATTGTATCAATGCAATCTATAATTTACTGTTTTCTTTTAACTATTTAATCTACGTTATTGTGTTCAGTTTAATTTTTTTAGATAGGCCAAGACTTATTAACTACGTAAGTCAATGGGCGTTTTCACATTTAAGCGATAACGGCACGATGTCGTGGGTTTTTTTTTGTTACATTAACCGACAAAGTTGAGACGACATTAACGTGAATGCTACAGGGTAGCCCGCGAAATTAAATCTTTCTTACATTTTTTGCAATTTGTAGGCCAGTGATAGGTTGTATGTTGATTAAAATATTATTCGCGGCTGTAACACGTATGTAGTTACAGAATTATAATCATCAATACAACACTCCAAGTTCATAAAGGTCTAGGAACTGCTTGATGAACTTGGAAGGTTTTATTGATGATTTTATTGATTATAATTCTGTAACTACATACGTCTTACAGTCGCGAATCATATTTTCATCAACATACAACCTAGCACTGGCCTGCAAATTGCAAAAAACGTAAGAAAAATTGAATTTCGCGTGCTACCCTGGGGCATCAGCCTTAACCAACAGCTTGTATTATGCCACTGAGCAGTCTCGAGGACCTGGTCGCGTTCCGCCAGCAACTTATATCCACAATATGTGTAAAACCACTAGTTCCACGATATCCTGTCGTTGTCGCCTAATGTGAAAACGTCCAATGTTGTCAGCCATAGTCATGACAAAATGTACACAACACACACAACAAGTGTGTTTTTATAATTCCGAAGACGACCTATGATTAGGGCATGCGCAACACATAGTATATAGTAAATGGGACAGAAACCGTACGTTCCATATGCCCTACCTATAACTGGATTCTATGAAAACTCTTCTGTTGATGACGTCAATGCCGCCTCTATGAAAACAGCAAAGGGTGAAAGTCCCCATTGATGCACAAACGGTTACTTCGTATAATTTTTTATTGGTAATTTAAAAAAGGTTGATGTTTTTTATAAAAGTGCAATACCTACACGGTCATTTAAGGAACAGCTGTTTTTTTTTAAATTAGTGAAGCAAAATTGCGTAACCGTCGATGTCCCGTGTCAGATTCCACCTTGTATAAGTGTATAGTTACAAACTAATCGAGTTGCTGCGGTCTGTCGTTGTGATTGGTCGCTTTGCTGCTGCAGTTTGCGGTTATAGTCGCCTTTGGAATTGTACCTAATTGTATTTGTAATTATAAGTCTGGAAAGATTAACTTAAAATGAATTGCCTTTTGTATATTCCTGGAATGTATGCCAAATAAGGTTTTTACGTTAATAAAACTTAGGTGGCCTTAAAATAGAAAAGGATGTATGTATGTATAAATAAATAAATATCGCTGGACATTACACACAACGCCATCTAGTGCCACACTAAGCAACGAGGCTTGTGGTATGGACACCAGATAGTTGATCTTTTAGATACTTTTTGTTTGTAAATACATACATACATGTATGGTTCTAAAATGTACGTCTAATAAAGTAGTTTATATTTCACTACAAAAGTCTATTGTCAAACATTAGGCGTCCTTGTTGAAATTGTAAAAACGCATTTTTAAATTGATTGTTTTCAATTTGATTTTTAATAAGTTAATTTAATTTATCACGTGAACTTGTAAGTGTAATTATTAAATTTGTAAATAGTTAGTTATAATGAATTCCGTTGTAAAGATTAGCGGCTACTTGAAAGGTATCAAAACAACTACAGTTACCTACACTGTTTAATTTAAGTTCTTGTTCGGTGATTATAACTGATCATTTTACGATTTTTTTTCAACTTTTTATTTTGAACAGAAAACTTAAGTAGCTTTTTTGGTAACTACAATAAAATATATTATATTAGTGACATACTATTTATTTCACTACTATTTAAGTACCTCAAACTGACAAAAGAAGTATAGAATGTATTAATTATTATCATTCATATCGTTTGTCTGTATATTTAGAAAAAAACGGTCTAGTCATTCTAGGTTCGATGTTTGCTTTGACTTGCGAATAACCGCTACTAAAGTCACAAATGAAAATACTTATAATGCGACATCGTTGCCCACCGGAAAGCTTATCATTTCGTAAGATACGAAACCTTAGTTACGGATTATAAACAGGTAAAGTTCATAAATTTAATTAGATCAGCAAAACCATTCCGCGAGTTTAAAAAAAATCTTACAGACATCTACAATACATTGTTCGGGTGCCATAACATAATATTATATTGCAAGAAACAGTCGCCAGCTGATCAAGTTACTACAAACTATTAAATTTTCTCATTCGATTTTGAACTTAACCATCAACAAACCAATTTCTTTCAAAGGATTTTAAACCTTTTCGGTTTAAAATCCTTTGGAGAAATTTGACAGTTTGTAATAACCTAATGTGTTGTCGCAAGCCATTTCAAACTCAACCTAAAAGTTTCATGAGGTACCCGTTTTCTGAAAGGCTTGCAAAAAGTAATGAGGTCAAATCTCATTGGTTGTCCGAAATAACAGCCAGCAACTTGAGGTTTCACAGTAAAAATGGTCTTCTTACTGTAGCCGCCGATCTCACTATACACGTTTATTTTTAGGTCGTTCTGGAACCAAAAGCTTCTTTTTTAATAATTAAAAAAATATATATAAGAAAATTCAATTTTTCGTGACTTTTTTAATTGTAATTTTTTTAATGTTATTTTTTGAAAAAAAAAATACTGTCCCCGTAGTTCCGAGTTAGATGATCGAGTTTATGGCTTTCGGTTCCAGAACGACCTAAAATTAACGGTGTATAGAATAAACAGCTTTACAACGATGCACTTTGTTTTGTTTTTAAGAAATTGTACAAAATGATCCTATGAGCCAGATAAATGTGCGGTTTGTTAACTTTGACTTTTTGTTTGAATCTAAGTAACTTTGAAGCGAATAAAAGGAATATCAATTTTGTGTGTATTTTATTTCTACTAAAGTGTATTTATAATGAGGGTTTTTCGGATTTATCTGACACCAGATGTCGCTACGTAGGCGTCTGAAACTTTTTACCGAAATTTCGTCGTATTTGCACTGTTTTACAATATAAATATGAATTACGGACAAATAAAAGTAGCTGAACTAAAGATTAAGCTTCTTAGTACTGCAAAAGTCAGTGGTACCTACAAGGAAAAACTTAATGAAATATAATTTATGCGGCCACATTAATAAAACGTCACATATGCGGCACAACATAAGCATTTTTATTAATGATTTAAAAGAAAATGAAAAATAATCGTAAACTACAAGAAACTCGTGAATTGTGATAGATGTTTAGACCTTACGCCAGTGCTGCCACCTTGTGGTTTTGTCATTTCAGAAAACATTATTGGAAACGAGTTTTATATTATAACATAATCTATTTTATATAATATCGTTATTGGGCGGAAAGAAGACAAAAAATATGGTGATAAAGTCATTGAAACTGAAAAAGTCTTCTATTTCCAAATGATACTATGCATAAAATGATTCTTTTTCTTCCGGCGCTTTTCTGATGTTAATTTAATAAACATAGTGAAATTACAGTTTCTAAAAGTAAAATAACGATTCAAACGCAGTCGTACTGTATTTTATCCAATGTAGTGGTCCCGCCATTTTGATGTCAGAATAGTGGGACAGCTTTGTATAATATTTTAAAAGGCGTTTGAATTTTTGACCGGTTGAACTTCCGCCTTTTTTATTTTACCGTTTTAGTTGAGATAACCTACACAAATTCTTGTCATATACCTACCTATAAATTTTACTTTGTACGAGAAGTTATTATAATATCAACAAGTTAAAAATACTTGTGGGACTACTGCTCTTCTATCAAATGAAAAAAGAATTACGAAAATCGGACTAATTATCACAGAAAAATTGGTGTACAAAGTACCTACATACATAAAAATAAAAAAAATGCTGGTGGAAAACACAATCGCCTCCTTTTTATAAGTCTGATCTATGTGAAACCGGGAAATAATAATAATAGCCGGGAAAAACAAAAAGCCAACATCACTCGGTGTTCCCAGGCGGTCACCCATCCAAGTACTGACCGCGCCCGATGTTGCTTAATTTCGGTGATCGGACGAGAAGTGTATTCAACGTAGTATGGACGTTGGCGATTGAAGAGTTAAGAAATAATCTATCATTATCCAACTTCTCGTAAATAATGACGTCATATTCAGATTCAAATGAGTGATTCGCTCTATTAGAAAGATTCACGACGTTCCGACATAAAAATAAGATAAATATGTACGTAATCCAATTTTTCATTCACATGAGATGAATTAAGTTAATATATCATTTTACCGCCATCTAGAGGCCAGTAGGAGAACTTTAAGTAAGTGACGGGCGGGAAATTTATAAAATAATAATATTGTCTTGGCAAGACAAATTATTATAATCATGTTGTTGTTAGGACTGTTTCGAGTCTGGTAGCGACATCTACCGTTAACTTCCTGATAAAGAGCATGCTTTGAGTATTTGATAGAGATCGTTCATGCATGGTTCAAACAACCGTCTCAAAATAATTATTATAAAGTACCAAGAACACATGACTTCGAAGTTGTTTCGTACTTGAATAATAAACTGTCTTCCAAGAACTACCTACTAGTTCCATTCTAGGTTCTCTACTTCTCATCGAATGACGTTGCCCGATAAAACTTGCTCGGAAACTAGAGCGTATTTCTGTCTAGCCGATATAAATATATCGGCTAGACAGAAAACGAGAGTTAGAACTTTGGGAATTAGATTTAAAAAAAAATATTCAAAATATTATATAAAATATTCTATCATTTGTGTATTTTTTCCGGCTAATCGTAAATCGTGAGGAAACCTGGACTTTCTATAAGTCTAAAATCACCAACCCCTCTGTAACAAGCGTGGTGATCAATGCTTGTGTCTTCTCTATATGAGAAGAGGCCTTTGCCCAGCAGTGTGACAGTGGTGTTGATTATGTTGTGCACAAACTCAACTTAATTTAGGCTATTGCTATCTTTTACTAAAAGGCAGTGCGAGAAAAGGACGGCTATTATAGCTATGAACTAAGTTAGACAAGTCAAACTAATTTATGCCTTGCGCTTCACCGTGTTTTTAGTCGACATGTTTTTACGTGCACCCTTCATTTGTATGGAAATAGTAATAGGCTGGTATCATTATTTAATCGTAAATTCGTAACGTAACAGTTTGGCGCCAAACGAATGGTTGGTCAGGGCCGAAGGCGTTTCAGGTTTAAGTTTCTATCCGCTACGCGCCGCCGAGGTGTACTTAGATAGGGTATTTTACTCTGTAGGAGAAAAAATCTAAAAATATTTTGTTGAGATAGCAGCAGTCGGAAAACGTTAGTTTTAGTTCTTAAAATAGCAAACTAAATTTTAAAATTCATATTAAAGGTTTCAGCTTTTTTAATCTGTTTCTTAGCAGCATTAGAGTAGTCGCCATGTTATTACGTCATAACTATGTAAACTTAAAAGTGTCAACTGTCAACTTCATATTGTAATGTGGGTTTTTACATGGTTTTTTTACTTTCATTTTTTGACATTATTAACCTGAAAATTTAAGCATTCGTCCTCCTTAGGTAGCTTCATGCTCATTTCCTCCAGGAAATGAGCATGAAGCTACCTAAGGAGGAAGATATGCTAAGCCTCCAGGCTTAGCATATATTTTTACATTGTAATTCATGTTATTTAAGTTTTTCTGAAGATTTTTGTCTCTCTCGAATCTTTGTTTACCTTTGTAATGTCAGTTAGTGACAGGCCTAGTTTTATTTTTAATTTATTGCTGGAGCTAGTTGTAGGTCGTATAGGTAAATCACATCGATGAGGTCGATGTGATTTACCTATACGAAAGACGAAAAAGAAAAGATATATATATATATATATATATATCTTTTCTTTTTATTAGGTTCTAGAAATTCTTTCCAAATGATAAAATGTCAATCATCTGGAGATGACAGGAGCCAGGTGGTGGAATTTTCAGTCTACGTCTGGAGCTGTAAGGCGTCACAAGTCTTTAATGTTATAAGAGTGACCAGAGGAAGCTTCCCTCCTCTGAGGTTTATAAGTAAAGGCGTACCCGTGCCATGTCTTAGCATCTGTTGCCCGGGCTTTGCCGATAAGGTGATTTTATGTGTGTGTACGGTCAGAAGGTTTGGCAAAGTAAAAAGCGTGTTCTCAGTTGAAGGTTTACTGAACGACTAACACAAAGATTACAATATACAGTACAGTGGTTGAGGGCTTAGAGTTAACTTACGAGCTACGTCATACATGACCTAAGACTAAAGATGTATAAGTAATTTGCCTACGCGCTACAGGGCTATAGGAGTGACGATCCTCCACCCTCCCTTACGATCTGAGTAAACTGACGTCCTCCGGTTCACCAAGAAGAAAACTGACGTCCTCCGGCCCGAAGACGAAGCCTGATGTACCTTGACCAGTACTACTGAAGGAAGACTGAAGCCTGACGTACCTCGGCCACTACTACAGCCGGGAGGGCCGCCTTTCTCCATTTCATCCTACGTTCATATTCATTTTCGTTCACCAGCTTCTCTGCCCTAGTGAAGGTTTAATTAACTTCTAGCTCCGTATAGGTAGGCTCTATATGTTAGGTTATTTTTTAATAATAAATTCTTATAACTCGTCCCCTTGACTATTTCTTTTAACAGTACTCCCCTCCAGACTGAAAGTTAGGTAGGTAAATGAAAAAAAACCTTACAGTTTTCTGGCTCCTACCAGGAAAATGTAACGTTACAAAATATCACTGCATTTGTTTACACAGCCAACTGACGTCATGACCACAGAGCAATATGGCGTCCACGTGTCCCGTGTTTCGTCAAATTACGCGCGAAATTTGAAAATGCTAAGTAAATTTAAATGCATTTTTATGGCACTTAATGATTGAATAAAATTTTTGTGAATTTTTTAATGGTTCATTAGCACTATAGAATCTAATTGAAACACTTCAAAAATGGGTGATTTGTAATACCCTAATGTCAAAATGCCCGACGAACGTGTTAGATTGTTAGTCCTTAACAATGATAATGTTACGTCGTACCCGTACTTACCTACAGTTACGGTAGTACTCGTTTTACCTACTAAAAAAAACGTAAAACGAGTCCCGAATGATGTAGGTACAAATTCGCAAACTACCTACAAAAGAACATCAGGAATTGTCATTGTAATTTCGACCGTACGCCGAGGGCATAAAGTACCTACTTCTTTCTTTTGTACAAGTTGTGGAAGTTTCTCGAAGGACAATGACCCACTATGGAATTGTCTAGAAGATTCTAGGAAGTCGTGGATATTTCTCGAACGTTCGATCGCCATATAAATAGTCGACGTGTTTGCGGGAGCAGGCAGTCTGATTTTGGCTACACAACGAAGCGAATCGAAGTGAACTAGAAGTGCGATATCTAAGCAAATAGTGATCAGTAGTGTATTTGTGATTAAGTTTTGAGTGTTTTGTGATTATTACAGTTATTTGTTGTTTCTTCGGTAGTTATTAATTTATCCCATACCCAGCTCGTAACAATAATATCATTGGTCCTTAATTATACTTAGAAAAATACTGTGTGTTGTTGATGTTGCAAAACAATTTGAACCACAATGAACTTGGGTAAATAATGACCGGGAAGTAAATAATGAAGTTCAAGTAATTAGGGTTCTTACAGACGAGCGGTACGTTGCCAACGGCAGATAAACTACAGCCGTCGCCACCCGTCGACGACTGTCGTCGATGCTTGCAGTTGTGGCATGCCGCGTAAATATGTGACGACGGCTGCCGTCGACGCGCCGGCGGCAGTTGATTGATTTTGATTTTGTGTCCGGTTAGTGAAAATGGGGATAATTAAATAGTAGATTATTAACCAAGGGGATAAAGCAGTGTCTTCTGTCGCGGGTGACGATTTAAATCGCGAGCGTAACGAAGGACTCGAGGTTTACTCCCGAGCGTAGCGAGGGTGTCAAAAACTTAAATCACGAGCGAAGCGAGGGATTTAAGACGAGTCCTGAGTGTAGCGAGGGATTTAAGTTCACCCAAGACTAAGACAGCTTTATCACCGAGGAAAATACTCTCCTTTTCGTACCATTTGCGAAAAACTTAACACAATAATAATATGAGATAAGCATTTATTAAAAATAATGACAATTAAAAGTAAAAGTTAACATTCGATACATTGATCCAATTATTGATAGAGAGAGTTACGTTTTTGTTTGGTACATTGATTGTTGATTTGAGTATTTTAGAACATTAACTTATTTATAAAAATAAATTAAAATAAACTTAACGTTTATGTATTTGAAGAAAACAAAAACGCGGCATATTCCTAGACTAATATTTTTTTGTCGGAAAAGCAAAGGCATCAAGCTCATACGGCCTCGTCGGTTTTCGTAATTTTATTTAATAATCATAACTGCATAATAAATGCGTATTCCTTTTTCAAAAAGATGTATAAGGCTTTATATACAAACTCAATGGTGTAAACACAGATGCAGTTCAGTAAAAATTTCGGTAAGTATTCCAAATTTAAATATCATTCTCCCCCTAGAGGATGAATGAAATTCAGTACAATTTTCATTCCCTGTTTTTAACAGATTAAATTTTTGTGGCATAGAATGTCACTTTTTTGAGCAAGTGGTACGAAAATATTACTTAATTCACGCAACATTAGCGCCGTGGAGTTGCAGACACTACCTCCCTTATTATTATTATACTCTTTGGACACTACCGTTATACCTAGTTAACTTCCGGGAATACTGCCGAAGGTTTATTGAAGAAAACAAGTGAGTCTGATCACGAAGATGGTTTAATCCAGACTAAAAATAACTTGTTAAATCTAATACTTACATTGTTTCTTAGTGCTAGGCCCTTATCTCTACCGTCGCCGGGCGTTTAGACATAACATACCGCGACTACTGTGAATGCTGCATCAGCAGAGGCCGCTCTGGGAGCGCGCCACTAACATGACTTAATATTGGGAGTCTGTACAGCATGCATAACTACCTACAATACTAAAATACTAAACATACAACATAAATAGTAACTCTATTGCCGACATGTGGGTTATAAAGTACCTACTGTACAATACAGTGTGTTACACTACCGCTTCTGTTTACCCTTGTCATGTTTGAAGAAAACCTATATCACGTCTCCTGGAAACTTATGAGTGCCTGGTGTTTGCGCAGTTTGTGGGCAACATATGACGGGGTAAATAGAACCGATTGACGATTGGACTGTCGGCTGTATATGCGAGATTCCTTCGTGTTCATGAGTCCCTGGTACTTTAGTAAAAGATGTCGGGGTAAAACGGAACGAACGCCGCAGTCTCGATCGAACCAATCGTTGTCGGACACTGTTCTGACTAAAAAAATATGAATAATATTAGATAGGTAGGTACGTGTTTCTTGTTTTATCAAATTAATAAAAATTTACGAAGATAAAATGCGTAAGATCCTAAGTGGGGCTTGTGACATCACTTTCCGGTAAAAAATGTAGCGTACTCAATAATGTCATTGTATCATCTTCATTTTTTGTTTACGTGATAAAAAAAATATGTGTCCAATATTTTTTGGAAATCTATCTGACGGGCTAATTACTGTTTTTTTGACATCTTGGGTTCTTACAGATGGGCGGCACGCTGCCAACGGCAGATAAACTGCGACCGCCGACATAAATCTATTGCAGTCGGGGTCGACTGCAGGCGTCGCCACCAGTCGACGGCAGCCGTCGACGTTTCGGCAGCTGCCGCCGGCGGCGCGTCGACGGCAGTCGTCGACTGTTGGCGACGTTTCGACGTGACGACAGTTTATCTGCCGTTGGCAACGTGCCACTCGTCTGTAAGAACCCTAACATGTTTGTTTGTAACGACGACGTTACTCATGAGCTGTCAAAGACTTTTTTTGGTGGGACACTGTGGTGGGGACACCACCACCAGTATCCCACTTGACATAGAAGTACCAGTGTTACATGACTTGAAGTGCATCGGAATGGAGTGATGATTTCACATAGTATGGCGTTGAACAACGTTGAATGAATCTATTGCTTTCTCATGTATCGACAAACGTGTCACTCTCAGTCGCTATTTTTTTACTTCTATTTGAATCAAGGTGGTTTTTGTCCATTCTGCATATTGTAGCAACATTGTTAATTTATAATTTATTTTGTCCACCATTCACCAATCGATATTTATCTTGCTATCGGATTACTACAGTAATCGGAAAAACACAATAAAAAAATTAAACAAGTAAATCGAAACACTGGTTCTCTAGTTAAAAGCGCACAGATAGGCAAACAGAACGAAGTAATAATGCGAGGTGGCCATGCAACTAGTGTGGCAACTGGCAAAATCAACCTGACACAATTCGTTTAAACAACTTTGTTTACCAGGCAACCATAACAGTGTAAAGATTAAAATAATATTGTCATGCACAAATACGTCACTTCACTACCTACTGAGCTGCGGCTGCGTCCCAATTAATCCCGTCACGTTCTGCCGTGGACTTCACAGATACTAGGCTCACATAAGCAAAGACAGAGGCGGTTGATTGAACAAATTAATCATGAATATTCTTCAACAATGGCCAATGAAAGAAACATTGTTTTATATTTAAATAACCCAATGAAATAACCGAAACAAGAGCTTACAAAGACAATAATTTTGCTAACGGTTAGATTAGAATTATTACTACTAGTAATTTAGTAACTGTATAATCCTATAAACTGTTTTAAGCTTTCAACAAGTGAGCTATTTCGACATTTATAATGTTTTACATAAAACATAGCACGTAACTTTCCCTTTACTTGTGCTGTAAGACTTTGCTTTTAACCAAAATTGACAATTCTAGGTCAACCGGAAGTACGCTGTAGGTTTTGGGTCGAAAACCTATTTATGGTAGTTCCCGTTGACCTAGAATCACGAAATTTGGCAAAAAGTAAGGTCTAGGTTACTACCTTGACCCTAGATTTCTGCCTAGCCTTTTCCCAACAATGTTGGAGTCGGCTTCCAGTTTTACCGGATGCAGCTGAATACCAGTATTTTACATGGAGCGACTGCCTATCTGACCTCCACCTAGTACTGGGTAATACGATACCCCTTGGTAAAATTGGTTGTCAGGCTTTTTGGCCTCTGCCTACCTATCGGCGTCATAGATCGACAAATGACAGCTGGGACCAACGGCTTAACGTGCTTTCCGAGGCATGGAGGAAACTCGGTATGTAATGGGTTGGTCACCCATCCACAGACCAACCTAGGCAAGCACGGCTTAACCTAACGATCGACCCAAGCGGCTGTTATTATTTAGCCACGAGTTCCTCCTGGTACAGCACATGTAAAGGGAAAAATCTGAAAACAAAAAAAAAAGGGAATTTACCATGACAAACTTACAGATATACACACATCAAAAATGTCTAGGGATCAAGCATTTTTATGCGGATTTCTTGAGATTGAGATGTGGCTTTGTAATAAATTTATGATTTTATAAATTTATATGGATCCTTTTTGGTGCATTTCATAATTTGAATCAGGAACTCTCAATCAAATTCGAGTAAAAGATGAAAATAAGCTGTCAATATTTTCCCTATAAAAACATACAACGCATTGAAGACATTATTAGTGCTACTGTTTCCCTACTACTGATTAAAACCAACGTTATTATGGAGCGGCGACGTCATTTAAGCAGGGAAGAAATGCTCAGAGCCGTGGGAATGATAGAAGCTGGTTCCCGGCAACGTACTGTAGCTTTAGCTCTGAATACAAGTCAGAGTGTTACCAGTCGACTTTGGACACGTTACCGAAGCACTGGTACCGTGGCTGAGCGCCATGGAGGACGGTATCGCTGCACCACACGGAGACAAGACCGATACATTCAAATCTTAACTCGAAGAGCTCCAACAATAACCGCCATGATGTTAGCCGTGAGGCTTCATCACTCTTCAGGGAACTTAATTAGCGACCAAACAGTCAGAAACCGCTTGCATGAAGTGAACCTTCATTCCCGAAGACCGCTACGGGTACCACCTATAGCAATGCACAATCGTAGGATTCGATATCAATGGGCTCTTGAACACAGAAATTGGGCAGAAGAACAATGGCGTTTCGTGTGCTTTTCTGATGAGTCTCGTTTTGGTATGAGACCGGATACAAGACGTATACGACACTGGAGAACCCCTGGACGCCAACAGCGATTAAAATCCTGCCAGGAAGTCCATCCTTATAGTGGTGGAACCATCATGGTATGGGCGGGTATTTGGATCGGCGGAAGAACTGAGTTGATTTGGATCAGAGGCAACCTCAACGCTCAAATTTATGCTGAGACGATTGTATCAGACGTCATCGTTCCTCTACAAGTGCAAATCGGACCCTTATTTCAGTTAATGCATGATAATGCACGACCGCACACCGCAAGAGTTGTAAGACAGACTCTCGCCGCAGCTAACATCAATGTCCTGCCCTGGCCTGCTCAGTCGCCAGACTTGAACCCGATTGAGCATGCATGGGATATGCTACAGAGAAGAGCTCTGCCGAATATGGAGGGTATCCAGTCGCAAGAAGACCTTTTTTTGTTGTTGCAACGAACATGGGCGGCCATTCCACAGCGTGATTTGGATGAACTCATTTTGAGTATGCCAAACCGATGTTCTTGTGTTGTTAGTGTTCGCGGTAGAAACACGGATTATTAATTGTTTAAGTTACCCAATAAAATTTTAAAGAAAACTGTTATTTCAGTCTTTTTTTCGAACTTTAATGTTAGTGGTTCAAATGTCAAAAATCCCTTTATTAGGAAAATGGCAAATTTCTTTATTAATGCAAAGGTGACTTGGTTTATCGTTACTGTGACAAACGAAAACACTTTATTTGATGAATCCTTAAAGAAAATTTTAATTAATATCAATCAGGAGAAAAGTTATTGCAAAAATATATGTTGATCCCTAGATACTTTTGATGTGTGTAGATACAAAATAGGTATTTTCATCTTGTATCTAAAATACTTTTTTTAAATTTCATTTGTATCTTGTATAAATACCTTTTGTTTGGTATCTTAGTATTTTGTAGAGACTTTGTTTGCTAAAATACTTTTAGTAATGTAATAGATAACTGATTTGCCAAGTTATGCTCCTGTGGAGCGACTCTTTCACATTAGGCGATAACGACAACGACACGATATCGTGGGACTGGTGGTTTCACAGTTCACACATATTATATTGTGGATGTAGGTTGCTGGCGGAACGCGAAGGGTCCTCGAGACTGCTCGGTGGCATAATACACGTTTCGACATTGTCGGATAACTGAAACAAAAAAAAACCCTACGATATCGTGTCATCATCGCCTAATGTGAAAACGGCCAAACTCAAATGCAACACGTATGTGCATATCGATGTAGTTACTCTACTCTATAAACCAAAACCTACTTAGTGCATGCTCCAACCAGCCCGCGAAATTCAAATTTTCTCACGTTTTTGCAATGGGGAAGGCTGGTTAAAGCTGATTGTGGATGGCGCGTCCATAGCTTAGACCCAATCTGACCAATGAGGTCAATCTATTTTAAAATATAAAATGACATTGACAGATTTTCAACCAATGACGATGTTTGGTTCATGCGCTGCTAGCGCCATTAGTTCCACCAGTTGCCCACCCCATTTGCAGGCCAGTGCTATGTTGTATGTTGATTAAAATATTATTCGCGGCTGTAAGACATTTATGTAGTTAAAGAATTATAACAGTATTGGAGCATCAAGCCAAAATGGTAAAATGATGTTTATTTAAGGTATTACAGATGAATTAAATAAAATTAACCTGTGTGACCTCTCAGAGCGAGGCTGTGAAGAATGTTGGTGTGACTCCATGCAACACTTTGTGTGACGACGGATCCGACTCTTCCGGACGGATTTGCCCCGTCACATTTCCCTGCAGAAACGGCAAATACTAGGCGAACATGAGAAGTTTGGATGTGTAAAGTCAAACTTGTTGCGCGCCGGTAGATAAGAGATTGGGACGACAAATACACATTTCTACACTGAATTCTGAAACATAGAAAATTTTAATATTTATATTATAGAAAATGGCAAGTGAATTAATCAGAAACAAGAATAAATTAATGAAGAAGTACTCACCTAGCGACATCTGTCGAGAACTAAGCTAAATGTGAGAGACATTTTGCTTTTGGAACTGCCGTGACACACCTCCCAATCAGTTCTTTCTAAATAAAACTTCACAGTTGATTTATTGCAGTGTTTAATAACTAGAGGGCGCTTTCTTTAACTTTGATCATTATAGTAAAGAAGAATGGCGAACTAGATTATGCGCCCACCTGTTTCACGTTTTGTTTTCTCTAGGTTTTGCCTCTCATGCTAATGATACAGATTTATAAACAAAAAGAAAAGTGAGTAAGTTTCACAATCTTAATCGTTGAACGTGTACCTAATGTTGTGTAAGTTTCGTAGGGGGAAGCACTCAGATAGCCGCGAATTTCAAATTGCCTGACGTTTCACGATTTCATAAAAAGAATTTTAGAATTAACTATAAAAAAAATTATTAGAATTGAAAACCTCCTCTTTTTTTAGAAAGAGTAGTTGTAATTAAAGTATTGAATTCTGTAAATTTTATACACATATATTAATCTTTACAGTCGCGATTTTGAATTAAAATCAAGCATCAACATACACGGCCTGACGCGACCTGTAAAAACGTTAGAAAATTGGTAATTGGACTTGTGCTCGGTTGTATGTATAGGCTCGCCCCCTATTGCATGTGTGTGAGTTGTGTGACTCATACATAACTGGTGAAATGTGGGTGTACTGTGCTACACGTGTCTGTCTAAGCCCTTTGGGAATTACGGGCGTGTAGCTATGCATGCACCTTCCTCAAAGATGCAACTTGTGCATCATGTCAATCTACATGTTTGTTTTTTTTTTTTTTGCAGTTTAGTTTCACACACATCCCTCGCTACACTTCCTCGCCTCGCTCATCTCTGGTGGAAACGCAGGCCATGCCCCGGGTTCACGTCCTCAGGTTATGCGACGCGACTTACGTCAAGAGAAACACGAAACACGTTTCCGTCGCGTCGCGGTGACTTTATGTCCTGCTCTAAGCAACTTGTTTCATTTGGTTTCTGCTACATCACGCGTGTCGTTAATGCCTGTAGCCCGTGGCTGAGCAGTAACTAATACATTTACATGTGTGTGTATTACTATTTCTACACATATGTATAGCTGTGTGGTATGGTACACACATACAATGCACGGGACGATGTCGATGCGGCGCGCACTGGCGGGCCGACGCGCCTCCAGTGAATCATTGGGTAATGTACCGATACGGTGATCGAAAAATCTTGATAGTTGGCATTAAAAATTTTAATTTTAAGAAGGCTTATTGAGCTGGGACTTTGGTGTTAGATACTCATGCTAAGAGGAATTGTGTATAATGGAACTCTGTGTCGGAGAGATAGCCCAGGAAGAGTTCCTTTTTCGCGCGTATCTTGTATGTATGCATGTAATATTCTATATTACCTCATATCTTCCAAACCGCTGCACGGATTTATTTATTTATATATCACACTAGGAGACTATTTCCGTATCGTGGGAGCGTTTATAAACATTTAAACTCACCAACACAAACAGCCAGACCCGAAACAACTACCTACATGTAGGCCATACAAATATTTGTTCCGTGCGGTAATCGAACCCGCGACACGCAGCGCAGCAGCCAATCGCTCAGCTACTGCGCGTTTAGAGAAGAACAAGAATATAGTTAGTCGGCTGAAGAGCTGAGCAACGACAAATGTCGAATGTCGAAATTTCGGACTTCGCTTGTTTATTATTAATTCCTTTCTTTTATACACTCTGACATTGAATGATTTGACATGAATACTTATTTCAGTATTTTATTATTTTTTATTTTATTTTATGTTACATTTACCTACTGACTTGACAGGAATATTTACGTATCTTACTTTTTTATTATTATTGACATATGATTTTTGTGATTTTTATTGACATTGATTTTGTAAATTATTATTAATTTTATTTGATTATTGTGAATGTGGGGATCATGTGGGTTTAATTTTTATATATTTTTGTTTGTTTTCTTTTTTTTTTCCCACAACTGTCTGGCAGTTTGAGTACTATAAGCGACCTACCTAAATGTCCTTTCTTTGGTATTGTTCGTCGTTTCGTTGAGCTCCTTGAGTTATAAGTCGAGCTACACGATAACTGACAAATTCTTGCACTGACTGGACAGGTCCACTCAAATCTGTGTGGTTCTTTCTTCAAAAGACCATCTCAGACACTATTCTGCTTAGTCCTCATGTGAATTGAGCAAAATTATGTCTGGACTTCAAAAGAGACTATGACCTCTGAGTTTGTTTCGGCTGTTTCTTCTCAGAGTAGTCAGGTACGAAACACCGGCCCCATATAGTTTAAAAAAAAAATGACGTGTAAAAGTGTTTGTAAAAACCTACTTGCAAAATAAACATCATTTATCATTTATCATTTAAATTACATATTAATATTTAAAGTCATAGATTTATTTATAAACTAACTTAATTATGAAATAATCTTTCCTATCTTAATTTGCTCATTAACTTTTATCTCGCATATTCAGGCATGCTAGAATAAATAATTTTGGTAGTCCGTTGCCTAAAAAAATAAATCTATTCTGTTTCGTCCTACTACCTCAAACTGATCAAAAGCTTCCTTTTCCACACACAACTATTCTCCTAATGTTAATACGGGTCAGGCCAGTCCTTTCATTTGAGGACAAACTCGTGCCGCCACACATACCTAATAACTGCAAAGTATCAACTAAGTGCAGGCGCAGTAGACACAAGGTGAGTGGCACAGGCGCTCGCTGCTTTGTTCCCTGGCAGGCCGCGCTCCGTATCGCATGTAAACTGTATACCTACCGAATACAAAGTATGTACATATGTAGTATAGTATAGTTTGAGTTATTGACTACAGTCATATTGTACGTATGGGGTGATACGATTCTATAACTGGCTTTGCTATTTGTCTGGAAAGGTTACAATCTCATAAACTAAACTTCTTTCTTCTTTGTTTTCTTAAGGAGAGAGAGTCGGGCTCAAATTAGACAGTTATATGTCATTCCCAAAGCGTCATCTCATTCAGTATGTTTCTTCTGCCATATTTTTCTTATAGATACATGATAATAACCTATATATTTTCAATAGATGGACACGCATCCAAAACCGACATCTATTAGCGTTGTTTTTCTTGAAGATCAACTCGTGCTACTGTATACTTGACGACGAGACCATATAGTAGTGACATATGTTTTTTTTGTTAGCCGTTACTGTCCCACTATTGGAAAAAAGACCTCCCCCGTTCCTTCCACTTCTCTCGCTGATGTTCCCCTGCGCACCAATTTAATTAAACATATTATTATAAATGTAAAGTATCAAATGTTTGCGGTCGCAGTAGGCACGCGGTGAGTGGCGCTCGCTAGCGCGGCTGCTTTGTTCCCGCGCTGGCGGGGACGCGCTCCGCCCGCCGGGTGTTGCAGGGCTGCTACATCTATACATATTATTATATTAAATAAATGATACAGAATAGGGTATTTTACTCTATATGAGAAAAAGTCTAAAAATATATTATTGAGATAGCTTAGGCAAAAAACAATCGGAAAACGTTAGTTTTAGTTCATAAAATAGCAAACTAAATTTTAAAATTCAATTCAAAGGTTTTAGCTTTTTTTATCTGTTTTGTAACACCACTATAGTAGTCGCCATTTTATTACGTCATCAGGCTATGTAAACTTTAAGTTCTTACAGACGAGCGGCAAGTTGCCATTTGCACATAAACTGCAGCCGTGGCCGACGGCTGCAGTCGACGCTTGCAGTTGTGGCGTCGGCGGCTGCAACCGGCGCGTCGGCGGCAGCCGTCGACACACATTATGAGGGCCCTTCCCGGTCCGCCTATCGTCAACGCGAGCATGGTCAAAAAGCTTGTTGTTTCATCCAGAGCCATCGCGGCGATATATTTTCAACTGCCCTGTCTTACCTAGCCCCGACCCCGCACTACTCGTCACCCGCGCACCTCATACCGACTAACGCGAGGACATTGAACGAAAGATGGTGTTCGAAAATGTATAAAACTTGTTCCAGGAAATACGTGTTTTTGAATAAGTCTTACAAGTTTGTGAAATAAATATTTGTTATTTAGAATCTCCACTACATTTGCAAGGCTTCTATCAGGATATTTTCTTTACTTTTACAAATTATGAGTACATTATGAACGGCCCAAGTTGAGATAAATCTTTTTGCAAAACAGCAAGTTTTGGAAGTATATACTGAATGTGTTCCTATAAATTTTAATTTTTTGCTTCGATAGAAGCCTAGATATAGTGCACAAGATACCTATCAGTTCAAAAAAATTAAAGATATATGTGAAACAACGGCATAATCACGCACGAGCGTTTGTCGAAATTCTCGCGAAAAGAATGGAGGGTTGGCCGCTTTTAACGCGGCATGCCACAACTGCAAACGTCGACGGCAGTCGTCAACGCTTCGGCGGCAACCGCCCGGCGCGTGGACGGCAGCCGGACAGGTGGCGACGGCTGCAGTTTATCTGCCGTTGGCAACGTGCCACACGTCTGTAAGAACCCTTAGAAGTGTCAACTGTCAACTTCAAATAACACTGCATTTGTTTACACCATAGACTTAGTAAATAGTTTACACAGCCAACTGGAGTCATGAACACAGAGCAATATGGCGTCCACTGCGTCCAGCGTTTTCGTCAAATTACGCGCGAAATTTGAAAATGCTAAATTTAAATGCATTTTGGCACTTAACGATTGAATAAATTTTTTGTGAATTTTTTTGTGGTTCATTAGCACTATAGAATCGAATTAAAACACTTTTCAAAAATGGGTGTAAAATCCTATTATTGTTTAAGACGCAGAACGGTAAATTGGTGAAGTCAATAATGAGTGCTAACTTAGTGTATGAGTGATAGGCTAGTGGTGTGACCGTCGGTCTGCCAAGTCATAGGTCTCGAGTTCGAATCCAAGGTACGCACCGCTCATGTTTCGGATTCATGTGCGATTAGGCGAGACAGCAAAAAAAAACTAATTAGTCCGTCAGTTTTTTCAGTGTTTTTTCTTTTGTAACGTAAACCAAAATTGACGAAGATATGACGCTTTTAAAATTCTCAATACGTCACGCCTAGGTATAATTTTTAACTAGTTCTGACGTCACGAGTCCCCACTCCCGACTACTCCCGAGTTTTGATGAGTTTTATCTTTGTCAATATTCATTGATTTACAAAAACAAAAAATGCCTGTCCATTAATTTCCAATACTCTAACTGACGGACTAAATAGATTTGCAATTTTTTGATACTGTCGCTGTCGTCATGCCCATTAATTATCACTTGCTTCGGTGAAGGAAAACATCGTGAGGAAACCAGCATGCCTGCCCTGCCAGGCCCATGGGTGATTGGGCGGCTTAAAAACTCTGACACCAGGTTAGGCACTAACCACACGATAAAGAAGAAAGATTAAAATATAGTACCTATATAAAAGTTAGTGTAAATAATGACAGACAAAAAACAAGAAAACTTATTTATTAGATAGCCAAAAAAGTTGAATTAATTATTTAGGTAGGTATTTCTACTTTTAAAAACATTAGAGTGGTTTCATGAATTGCTGAAGACGTACAAGGTTACACAACAAAAAAGAAAGAATAAAAGTTAACAAAATTAAACACTTATAAAATAAATAATACATGCTTGCATAAAACTGTTTCTCAGCCAGCCAGCCCTACCACAACCGGGGCGGGCCGATAACAATATCGCTGAGTGCGCGCGTCGACTCGCGCCATACTTGCGCCGAGCGAGTGCCCGCTGCCTAATTTACTCTTGCCGTGTTCTGCCGCCCTGGTACCCGCGGCACGACAGCGCTCGCTTTCTTGCCTTCGGTGCGGAAAAACACGCCTCGCGTGTTTCTTCTGAAAGTGCGAGCGGTAAGCGCTTCGATGCTTCCGTACACGCGTGGTTAACGGGTTCGATGCCTATTGTCTCTCGTAGTCGTGACTATTTCGAAAAGTTGTTAACAGTTTAATTTATATATTTACGACTAGCTGGGCTGATGCCCGCGGCTTCGCCCGCCCGCAAAACTAATAATACCTTCCTCTTGAATCACTATATCTATTATAAAAATCCGCATCAAAATCCGTTGCGTAGTTTTCAAGATCAGCATAGGGACAGACAGACGCGGGCGACTTTGTTTTATAATAATTATGTAGCGAGTTTGAAAATAAAAAATGCATTACGTGAAAACAAAAAAAAACTTTTTTTTATTTTATCGTAACTTCCACCATTTTTTTAAACTAAGTTTTTTGTAGTTTCAAGCGTGACACTTACCAAATAGCTTTTACCTATAGTTTACTGAGAGTGGTTCTTTTAGCTCTTGAAAGTCATTGTCAGGAGGACCAACACACAAACAAAATTAAGATGGCGGTTAGTACCGACTACGCGTCAAAATAACCATGTAATGTAGCACTATTATCTATGAACTACCTAATGCAGTTTCAAATACAGCATTGCATTATTTACTGAAAAACACACTGAAAGGAGAATACATGTGATACTCCAACCAAGTATCTATCCAATTTGCGATGTCTTCTAACGATAGGTTCGATATCTTCCGAGCTCCAAGTCCCAACTCTAGTACTTAGTAACAGCGATATATTTTTTAATAACTAGTTTTTAAAATTGTCATAACACTAAAGTTTGTTTTAACTTCTAACCATTATAAGAATTACAACATTGTTTCTTTTATCTTTATTTCTTTTTTTGTTTGTGTTTGTTTTTTTCAACCAACTTTCCTCTCGCAGGTCTGCTGGAAGAGATTTCTTATGAAGTAACCAGTACCTTTGTGCTCTTCTTAAAGTATTTTGTGTGTACATTAAATAAATAAACATTTGGAACGTTTTTTTTATCTTTTATTTTTCAATATTATGCTATAACTTCTTCTGGTTTAGGATGTCGCTACCTGCCGCCTGCCGATTGTTAGGAAATGATCTGTCTTCAGAAACAATGATTGATGATTGCATGAGGACGCTATAAGAAAACTGACTCAGTACATACCTAATACCTAACCACGGAAAGCCTTTTTTCACACACTTGCCCAAAAAAGAATTATTATGGTTTTACCACAAACCGCTTACAGCAATAAGTTTACGGATTGTCTATTTTGTCATACTTTGTGCCTTGCCTACATTGGGTTTTTATAGCCTAGCTAAACGCACAGTCTACCCATAAGCTATCTTACTCGACCTACCAAGACATCATGAAATATAAGTATAAAGTCAAAGCTAAGAGCCACGGACACTAATTAGGTGAGTTTGTAGGCGTGAATTTTTTAATTAAACGCTTATAGTAAGCCGCAGGCTGTGGGTCGGATTTAGGTCAAAGGATGTTGGCTGGAATCATTTTTATCGAGGTCTGTCTGTATTATGTAGGTCGAAACTAAATAGGCGGATTGATGGTCAACTTATTATGATTAAGAAGCATTCAATTATGAAACTTAAGCTAACAAAACATGATCTAAAATAAAAGTTTCAGTGTAAGAGCAAACTTTTTAGAACTGTGTCTCCTGCGATTTCACCGAAAGCCATGTTGGAGGGAAATGCATGATGGCACAGATAATATAATACTTTGATGGCAAAAAGTTAGGTAGGTACACTAAAGTAGCCAATTTAATAGATCACTTTTGACATCTGTCAGTTCAAAGTAAAGGTTACTTTCTTTTGTCATTATTTCAATAAATATGTAATCGTAATTGAAAAAAGTTATGCAAAGGTGCAGTTCTAACTTCGAAAAAATTAAGAATATTTTATGCCAGCCGTTACAAGGCCGTTGTTGTATTTTGATTGAAGTGTCATTGATCTATTAAATTGGCCCTACTGTACCTATTGTGTTACTCAGTGGTACAAAATTGGTCATAACTCTTGGTCAGGGTTGGGAGACTTGCCTCAGAAAGTGATCAAATACAACTCTGTTAAGAGAAAATCAACGTTCTATAATAATAATGTCAAACACAGTTTCTTTTGCCATAATCTGAAATTCAAAACGGTTCAAGGTATTCAGTGCGTTTGACATCAACTTTGACAGCCGACAGACAGGCTTGTCCGTCCGTGTTTCTCACTAAATAATATTATCTAGAACTGCAGGGCTATTACGTATCTCTGTTGACAGTTCGAAACGATGATAAGGCTCTTTCGATGACGTCATTGGTGGTCATCGTGGCTGATGGTCATTGTTACTCATTTTGACAGACGCTTTCGTTTCGATACTTATATTATTGCGATTATTTATGCATAGTGGTCATCAACTTGGCCGCATAATAGTCGATAAAAATATTATGGTCAACTGCTGAGGCGAAAAGCACCGTACCCGGGCTGTTATTCACCGTAAAGTGATATCCACACTGTGTGATCCTTTATTCGCATAATATTAGATTCTCGAATTAGCAGATTCTCAAAATATTAGTTGCGCTAAATATTATATTCTCATAATAGCGGAAGTACAATAAAGCACTCATAACAATTTGTTAGTCCGGTTGACCGAACTAGTGCAACTTTTCAGTAGATAGCGGTAGTTCGGTTGAAATAAAGCACCGAAATACCGATCTCTTTAGTAGCAACAGACAGTTAAATTTGTAATATTAAGAATAAAATTGCCCACTCGGACTAGTAATTTCATCAAAGATAAGGGTTCGAAAACCCCGCTTGCTTCGCTCGCGTATTAAATAACACTCTTTGACTTCTGTCCCCGAAGTGCCGGGCCTCCGACGGCTTCCTTCGTCGGCCTACGGCCCGGTGCCTATGCCGCCCATAAAGGATTATTTGTAATTGTTTTCTTAACTACTGCTACTGAAAAGTTGCACTAGTTCGGTCAACCGGACTAGGTAACAATTGTTTTGAGTGCTTGATTGTACCTACTCGGCTATTTTGAGAATATAACATTTGGCGAATCTAATATTTTGAGAATCTGCTATTTTAAGAATCTAATATTATGCGAATAAAGGAGTGTGAAACGTAATACCAATATTATGACATTCTCGGTTGTCATCAAAGTTCGGTGTACAACCGAAGCTCACTGGAGATCAAAAATATACGTAATAGCCCTACTGAGGACAGAGCTTTGAGAAATAGCTACGTTTCAGAAATTGATCACAAGTTACAAATTGACATCACATGGTGATGAAATTCAGTAAACCCATTCTATTGCTACAGAAATGAATGATGCTGAAAGGTTATTATTTCCATCTAGTAAATACAGATAGAAATGCCTAGCGCTTGGCGCGACCGTTTTAACTGGACATAACGTTTATTTGACTGAGGTCTTAAGGTGAAAGCGTCAATCAGGGTAGCCCGCGAAATTAAAAATTTTCTTACGTTTCCTGCAAGTTGCAGGCCAGTGCTAGGTTGTATCTTGATTAAAACATTGTTTGCGATTGTAAGACGTATGTAGTTACAGAATTATAATCATCAAAATCATCAATGCAACCCTTCAAGTTCATAAAGGTCTAGCAATGACTTTGACCTTGATAACAATATTTTAATCAACATACAACCTAGCACTGGCCTGCAAATTGCAAAAAACTTAAGAAAATTTGAATTTGGCGGGCTACTCTGGAGCATCAGCCTTATGAGAGAATAACTGGATATTTTCTCATAATAAAAATTTGCATAAAAAAGTCTTCGTGCAGCGCAGTGGGCTGACTCTTCAAAAGAAGCAAATAATTAACAAATAAATCCAACTTTTACTTAACAAAATTATGATCAAATACCAGGCATCCAGACTGCGCTAGGAGTACTGAACTCAGTGAGTACAGAAAAACTGTCGAGTGGCGAGATGAAATATATCTGGTGGACGGGCTTCCGCGTCAGATAAGCCGCGGGCGTGGGGGTGGGAGTTTGTGGGGAAGGGAGGGAGTAGCTATCAAACCGCGGCACTGCCTGGCTCGGCCAGTTAAGTAGGTGTCGGTAGGGATGGGACATTATTGTCATAAACAAGGGCATCGATGTACCATATTGTAAAGTTTACGCTTACACTTATTAATATTATCTAACATTCATAATTCATACTGATCGCTTGTATGGTTTGCGTCGTTTATAAATTTTGAAACGATAATTATGTAAACCTACTATTGCATCGAAAACACTAAATTAATATCATTCTCACTTACGGCCATTTTCATTATAACTAACAGGTAACGGAAGATTGCTATCTCTGTCTGTTTGAAATTTTGCTTACGGACGGTTAGAAACAAAACGTCACAGAAAAGCTTTTTCTGTGAATCAAGCTTCGATCAACAATTAGTTGTTGATCGAAGGAATCAAGTGACAGGTAGATGACGCGGATAGGATATTTCAAGCTTTGTTTATTTTATAATAACACCGATAACTATGGACGTGCCTCATATTAACCAACAGTTTTACGTAAGTAAGTTATAGTAAACGGCCGTTAGTCAACCAAACTTAAAAGGCGGCATACTGCTTACCATAAACCAAGTCAAGTGCAATGTCATGTACCAAAAAAGTTGAATTAAATAAAATAGCACTAATTATATCGACAACTGTCATCATGCCTACGCATAGCTGCAGCGAAGCTTGTTGGCGCGGCACTACGGAAGGCCCGCGTTATGGCGACGGACGCACCGATTGTATCGCATGATCTACATCTGAGTCCTGTCAACTCCTGCCATCCCGGTACTGATGCGATATCAGTAACAGTGCCTGCCTCCCATATTATGTTGAATATGTTGTAACAATGTTGGTCTGGTTAAGTCTTAGTAGAGTAGGTACCTTATGATTGCTGAGCTAACCCAACCTAGCGATTATCTTCGACCTCAGACGTATTTTTGTACTTTCCCGTCAATAATTTCTCAGTAGAAGCCCCAAGTCGGGTTTAATGACAGATAGAAGTAGCTTGCACTTTTTACGAACTGGCAAATTATAGTAATATATTCACTGATTGTAGGTAGTATCCATTAATAGATCTACCATCTACCTATCTATAAGTAATAATATTAATAATACACTTGCTTACCGTACCTTACAACGACGGCTAAATCGGAAAACATCAAAATAAAAAACTGTCTTATGCCAAGAGCAGCTTTCCACACTGCACTGTTATGTACTGATAAGACAAGTGTATAGTACAAAGGTCTTCTGGCGCGTGGCCGAATTCGGAACTAAAACAGCCTTCATTAATTTTTCAATACATTTTACAAAACAAGTTCACAAATTTTTACCATTACCAACAGCGGCAGTGCTAACGTTAGTTAGTAGAGTGTTATTGAAATTATTTAATGGAATTAATTGAATTACAAAAATATTTACAAAATGGCCTTAGATTAGATGACTGTAGGTATAATAATTGGATTCTACCTGAATTAGGAATAAACCTGTATCTCAGGTAACTCACTCAAGTGCTTATAACTAAATAATATAAGATTTCTTAAACAAACACCTAGTAAATAACTTATCTTTAAATATTATACATACTTGGTTATTATTTAGCCAACTTCTCTTCAACTTTCTATTATTTTTGCAATGAAGCTTAACACAAAAATGCAGGTCACGTTTACTTTGTGGCTATCAATGCTTGTCGAAAAATGCTATGTCACTAAAATGTAAAAGATTGTATTTATAATTTGTAAACTGAAACTAAAATGATTAAGGTGGATGCTCCAGGGTAGCCCGCGAAATTCAAATTTTCTTACAACTTAGCACTGGCCTGCAAATTGCAAAAAACGTAGGAAAATTTGAGTTTCGCGGGCTACCCTGGAGCATCAGCCTTAAGGGGCTCCCCCATGCACACTAGCGCCACTTTAGTAAAAAAATCAGAACTCGTTAAATACACAATTAATATAAAATCTGATTGACAAAATCAATCATTTGGTCTTCTAAATTATTTACATCTGCTTAACTCATTGAAACATAGCTCGATGTCGTTACAGATACAAAATGGAAAAAAACGGCCGTTTTTAGCAATTTTTCTAACTGTAACTATAGTGAAGTATATTTTAATGAATTAAATAGACGTCAATAATCTAGAACTCTAAAGCATTGATTTTGTCAATCAGATTTTATATTAATTGTGTATTTAACGAGTTCTGATTTTTTTACTAAAGTGGCGCTAGTGTGCCATGGGGGAGCCCCTTAAGTGCGACAATTAGTAGGTGTACCTATCTAAAGCCTAAAGATCATTACACTTACTAGTAACCTCTAGTTGTTAGTTGTCCAAAAATCATTAGCACAGGCGCAGTTTTAAGCCGCGTCATAAAATGTAATTTATCAGCCTTTGCCTTTGGTCCCACAGTTCAGTTGCAAGTCAGTCGAAAGTCAGTCGTTATTTAGCAGAATGCCAATACTTTGTTCTTGGATTTGTTGCATCGCCCTTGTACCAGGATCGCATGACACATGAGAGGTAACAAAATAGCCAAGATCATCGTGTATTTTTTTAAAGCGAGAACAAACAGCGCCATCGTTCGACGTGTAGGACATACATAGGCCTTCAGTATAACATTGCCTTCAGCTATTCAGCCTGACGTTTCATGATGTTAGAGCGTTAAACAATAATAAGGTAAAATAATAGCACTCAGTTCAGTACGTAGGTATGTGTACGTTTACATTATAAAATTTTCCCGTTTTGAAACGCCCACCACATAATTTATTTTCCTGCATTTCCACAGCTTCACTTCTTTCAACGTAGAATCTGCATCGCTTCCACAGTCGCTTCCTTCGTAATGTTTATGTGCATCTAGTATTATTTTATCTCGATGAATCAGCAGGTCCATTCAGGAGGTTGAATAGTTTTATTCCACACCTCCACTTACATGTTGTCCTAGTGAATCGGGCTACGAAAGAAGTCGCAATATGTCACCGATAAGCTGATGCCGAGCGAGGGACTATTTTCAACATCTCTCACTCTATTATAAGCTGTTGAAAAGGGACAGAGTAAAATTGACCGATCAGAATTGTAGAGAGGAAGTGCCTACCCATATTGCAAGAAAGCTTTGCATTTCATGGAAACGCGCATACGCGTTTTCGAGTTTCTTTGGGAACCATTGTACTAGGAACACATAGGTTACGCTGTACTACATGAGTACATGTTTGTATTAGTATTTATGACACAGAGGTTACCTGTCAAATGTTCTAAGAAGCCTACTACGACTCATGTTTTCTTAGTAGTCGTTCAATGGTGCAAAGTCAAAACAACGTAACTCCGTCCTTTGACTTTTATTTTGTTGCATGGGTTTTTTATTTTAGATTTTACATTATTTTGCTCTACAGTACAAAATATTAAAGCCTCCGGCATCACCATGATATCTTAGTACTCATACAATGAAGTAAAATCAAAACCACGTAAGTCAATTGGTCCAGCGAGCCTGTCATAAACACGCAAACTCCGGCGCACGCGCAGCTCTCTGTCACGTCACCAGTGCCAGTGTCACCAACTCACCACCACTCACCAACGTATGAGCGTATCACGTAGGCCCGGCGGGCGCGGCGGGACTAGCCGGCGACAAAATGTAAGTCTCCTGTTATAATACCCTTAGTAATCATGAGGAGAGTAAAATCAAAACCACGTAACTCCGTCTTCCCTGCCTATTGTTCCCGGTATCAGTTTGTTTGAGTCCCCCTACTACAATATGTTTTCCTAGTACTCATTCAACGAATTCAAATCGAAACCAGCTGAGCCCATGTGGGGCAGGCGGAATCACGCTCAACCAAAATTATTGACACTACGTAGACTAATAAACCAACCTATATTTTCAAATGCCTGTTCAGTTTACGTTTTGAATTGTAAGTTAGAAGTGTGTTTTTTTTTAAGGAATCAATAAATGCATGTACATAATTGATCATCATCATCTGCCTAGCCTTTTCCCAAGTTTTATTGGGGTCGGCTTCCAGTCTAACCGGATGCAGCTGAATACCAGTATTTTACATGGAGCGACTGCCTTCTGACCTCCACAACCCCGTTAGTACCGGGTAATGCGATACCCCTTGGTAAGACTGGTTGTCAGACTTTTTTGGGCCACTGACTACCTGTAACGACTGTCAAAGATCACAAATGACAGCCGGGACCAACTGCTTAACGTGCTTTCCGAGGCACGGAGGAAACTCGGTATGTAATGAGTGGTCACCCATCCACAGACCAACCTGGGCAAGCACGGCTTAACCTAATTTTTTTCGCGCTCATTTTTGGCATTTACGAATTCTAAATACAAGCACTATCGTAGAGCCCAACCGTTCCTAAATAAACTGTTTCTTTAGGAAATTTAAAATAGGAATAGTATTTCAGAATATAGGTAGTGCTTGTTTTGGGAACCTTCCCATCACACAAAACTAACGCCATCTGTTAGCTAATAGCTGTACTAAAATCCGATCTCCGATAAACTCTATGGAAGAGGCTCATCGTGTTATGTGAGCCTAGTACAAATTCGTTCAATGAAGCAACATCGATTCTTCTTACTCAATCTAGGTGATCAATATGATTTTAATTCGATTGTTGTTAAAAAAAAACACCTGAGTTAATTATTGTTAATCTTAGCAAAAAGGTAAATAATATGTAGTTCCTTTCTTTCTCTACATACATTTTTTCTTTTAATCTTAATTCATTTAATTTTTGTCGAGCTAGCTGAGTAAACTCATCACGTAATCCGAGATCAGCTCTAAACTCTTGTTAAGTTTAGGTCGAACGATCAATCAATCAATAAAATAAAAAAAGAATGATCAAAAATCATGGCTAACGTGTTCATCAAGTTCACAGGGCAGCATAGAACCGAAGAATATTTTCTTAAACCCAACCAAAATGCCAACTTTTGGCAATGAAAAAAAAACTCGTTTCAGACTGAGTCATTCAAAAATATAACGTAAATGAGTGGCATTAAGGTCATTTTCATTTGGAATTATATACAAGGGGAAGGTCACAAACTTGCAAGCGAGCGCCGAGACCGGCGCGCGCGCAGCCGGTGGTCTTGCCGTATCGCAGCTCTTCCTATTTTATGTGCGCCTAGTAACATGCGCACATTTCGCGCAAGAGTGCGGGCTCGTGCGCATCAGATTGGGGCGAAATGCGCGCGCAACCGGTCAACCCTGCTATTTTGAAACATCAGAAGTATATCTTCAGGTTAAAACATTTTGATCTGTATGCTCTGAGATATAAAGTTTAAATTTAAGTAAAATTGTCCACTTGAAATATTTACATCATGTCAGTTGTGTTGTGGTGGTTGTCTCGATGCGCGTGCGCTTGGTCGCGCTTGAGAGTTGCGCGCACGTCAGTTGAAGCGGGCAGAAGGCGGGCAGCCCACAGCGACAGCGCGCAGCGGCGCGATCGGACCGGGCGCGGGCGGGTCGTAAACTCGTGATCGACGGGCAATGCTACGGGTCGATAATTAAAGTTGCAATTTTGTATCAATAACTATTATGCTATGAAAATATAATCATGTTTAGCCGTTAGATTAAGGCTGATGCTCCAGGGTAGCCCGCGAAATTTAAAATTTCTTACGTTTTTTGCAATTTTCAAAAAATGCAGAAAAAGTCATTTCTACGTACACCTTTATGAACTTGGAGGGTTGTATTGATGATTTTATACGTCTTGCAGCCGCAAATAATATTGTAATCAACATTAACCCTAGCACTGGCCTGCAAATTGCAAAAAACGTAAGAAAATTTGAAAGGTGGATGCTCCAGGGTAGCCCGCGAAATTCAAATTTTCTTACGTTTTTTGCAATTTGCAGGCCAGTGCTAGGTTGTATGTTGATTAAAATATTATTCGCGGTTGTAAGACGTATGTAGTTACAGAATTATATTCATCAAAATCATATAAACAACCCTCAAAGTTCATAAAGGTGGAAAAATTTCACTTTCAAGGTCAAAATCATTCCTGCACCTTTATGAACTTGGAGGGTTGTATTGATGATTTTGATTATTATAATTCTGTATCTACATACGTCTTACAGTCGCGAACAATATTTTAATCAACATACAATCTAGCACTGGCCTGCAAATTGCAAAAAACTTAAAAAAAATGAATTTCGCGGGCTGCCCTGGAGCATCAGCCTTAAGAAGAAACACCATTGATATAAAATATAAAAAAAATACAAATCTATTACCTCATCATCATTTCAGTCGAAAGACGTCCACTGCTGGAAATAGGCCTCCCCCAAGTGTCGCCACATTGACCGGTCCCGTGCGACTCGCATCCAGCGGATTTCCGCCACCTACTTAGTAACATTAAAAATATCAGCTTTGCCATCAACTTCATAAGATTATAATAACAAGCATAACAATTAGGTGTCAAGGTCGATAGCTTTGCGCATACAGCGATCTGCAACAGTTCCCTATTAGTATTTAACTATTTACTACTGTACAGCTCCCGGTAATAATCTAATTTGAATCGCGCCGAACAATATCACATCCACACTATACATAATAGGTCAGAGTATAGACGGGGGCCGCGACACAACTCGCGACGGGCCGTTTTATCGCGTTGAAGAGTAGAAGTTATCTATCAAACAATAGGCGCGTGCGTTATCTAGAAGGACGGCCAAGTGTGAGCATTATCGCGGACGCCCCGCGGCCGACGATCGGCCCGATTGTTTTGCGGGCAATTAGCGTCGGGCCCGTCTGGGCGCACGTGCCGCTCCCGGCGCCCGGCCCGCGCCAGTACACCGCGCGCGCTGTCCGCGAGCGGCCGCCCCGGTGGGTCCTTGTCGCTCGGCTCCTTGCACGCCGCGAACTACGCACGGGACGCTACCCGACGGCACGCATCCAATACTTTTTTTGTTCGCTATTTTTTTTCTTTGCAACCCCTGGAGTGACACCTGTTTGATCGACTTAGAACTGTTTACTAACAAGTCCTATTGGAAATTTCGGACTTTTGAATTTAATTTATTTGACCCATTTCCGGGATAAATAAAAATAAACACAACTTTGCACCTAGGAGAAGAGTTACCCTTTGACCTCTTCCAGAAGACCAATCAACGAAAACGAACACCGTTGTACTCAGCAATAGTAAAAGGGCGAGCGACATCCTTCCGCGCCGCGGTCCGATCGCCGCCCGCCGGGAAAAGTTTCCTATAGGTCGATGCGAACTTCGCAGTCAAAAGTTCGCGTTCGCAAAGTTATACGCACGAGTCTCGGGAACTTTTCAGTTCGACAACTTTCCACGAAAACAATTCCCGAACTGTTTCCCAGAACACTTCAAGTTGCGTATTGTCCTAATGGAAAACTGGAAAGAGTACAGAGACGATGTATTGTGACTTTGTGATCAGTTCAAAGATTAATGTAACTGTGATTACCTATTAAAAGCATGAACTTTAAAGTGTAGTGCTAATTAGAACTTATTAAACATGGCAGCAGCAATGATAAGTGACCGGGGACTTCGTAAGAAGTTAACGCAAGAGGCTATTCCGGAGAAAACTCCACGGAAACCCTCAAAGCGTAAATCAACAGCTGGCAGCTCGAAAGCTGACAAGAAAAATGAGCAAAACAATAACAAGAGAGCGAAAGTGCAGACGGGGGATCCGAAATTAGACCTATTCGCGACATATCAGCCGTGGGTCATACAGACGTACGGGGATTTGGCTAAAACTAAGACGATTACTTTGAAGAAGTATGGTCGGATTCTCCGTACGCTCAGAGGTGAAGAATGCAATAGTTCGGACAGTTCGAAATTCCGCTTCTGGGTAAAAGCGAAGGGTTTCCATGTGGGGAAGCCGCCTGGCTACGACGCGAAGCCGGCCGACGGCATCGTGTGCCGATACAGCGTGGGCGACTCCGAAAGGTGCACTGCAGGCGTCGAGGGTCAAGATGTTTACAGCGGATCCCAAAATGACCCGCCGCTGTACATTCCGACCCCGCCGGTTAAGGTAAGCAACACATCATTATTTAAGGGTTAATAATGTTATTTAAGGATAGTATGGATTCTACATTTATAGGACCTGCCTTTACTTATAAGTACTATGCTATAATAATAATATTAATTAAATTTCACTGGATTGGATTTTTATTTGGATTAAAAAAAACTTTAAACGTGGTATTTTTTTTAAAACAAGATAATTTATTAGCTAGGTAATGCAGCATGCCTTATTTGAAATTGTTTGTCATTTGTTTGTCGTCGTCTTATATTTTCAAAGATTGCTGCCGCTCCGCCGCCGCGGCGGCGCGGCGCGTTCCGCGGGCGGAGGCGGACGGTAAAACTTTTGCCGTTTGATTCATAACAAGAACAGGTGATTTTAGTTTCTATTGTACTAAGGAAACATAAGTTACTAAGACACATCAACTTCATGATGAAGATGAACTCAACTTTTAGCGGCATAAAGTTTAAAATCTTTCTGTAAATCGTGTTTTAAGATTGAAACCTATTTTTATTTGAAAACATTTTTACAATATTAGTGTTTTACTTACATCATCTAATTATTGGGTTAGGGATAAAAGGATATTCACGCTTTTATTAGTTAGCGTAATGCGTTGAAAAGATAACCAAGACCAAGAGGTACAAAACAAGAATTAAACTGAAGTTTAAACTAGGGGGGGGCACACCCAGTGCTCAAATTGTCCTAATTTGAGCACAGGCCAAGGTTTATACAGTACCTAGTAGACAGATTTATCCTATGGATAAAATGCGATCCTTAATCTGATTGAAGTAGAAAACTTCACTTTATGTGTGTAAAATACATACAGGACACAATTTGAACATATTGTGCGCCCATCCGAAATTGTTGCTGTTTGATTCATCATAAACAAGAACAGGTGATTTTTGTTTCAAATATACCAAGGTAGCATAATCTTGTAAGATACTTCACTGACAGTCGCGGCAACGCAATGTTCAAATCAAATCGCTTGCTTGCTTTGCAATGAACTTTAATTAAAAATAAGTTTAGATGATACTGAAGATGCTATTCTATTTATTTACCAACAACTTTGGAGTCATTGACCTATCATCACCATGTATGACAAGATTGATAAGACTCTAGAAGATGGGGATCATCGATTTGATGAACTTGAAGAAAAGTAGAACAAGCAAGATCAAAGAACAGGTGATCTGTGCCACCTCTGTACTAGGTGAGCATAACTTTATAAGAGGTGTGATTATAATTAAATGCACCACTCATTGAAGCGGCAAGATTATCATGCGGGTTTTCGTTGATAACGTGACGTGCCGACGGCCGCGCCCCCAAGTCTGATTTTAGCGGTGAGGATGGGCTTTGCAATGTAGGTAGTTGATCTAATCAGATTAAATAATGGTGCAAATCTGTTGAGATACTACAATTATACTACTCTACTTTTGCCCGACTGTGCGACGCAAAGGAATCAGACAATGTATCTATGTTTGTTCCTTTGTGGCGCTGTATGGACCAAACGCGTAGGCCGATTTTGATGATTTTTACGTCAATCGATTTGTCTTAACCTTGCGAGTGTCACTAAACAATGACAGCTATCAACATTTTTTTATGGCGACAACCAGACGCAATATAGTGGAAAAGATAAATATGAATGTCAATAAGTGAGGTATTCAATGATAAAGGTAATTGCAAATCATATTTAGTTTTTAACCGACTTCAAAAAAGGAGGAGGTTATAATTATGTTCGTGTGCGCGTATTTTTTTTATGTATCTTACCTGATTTCTCCCCCATTTGTGAACCGATTCTTAAAATTCTTTTTTTATTTGAAAAAGTACATAGAAGTCGGTGACAAAAACACTAAATCAATCAAACAATGGTCACCGACTTCTGAAGCCTTGACCTTTGTTTAATTGATTTGGTGTTTTTGTCACCGGCTTCTGAAGCTAAAGTTAATTTTTCACTTTTTTGTCTTTGTGTGCTTTTTTGTTTGTGTTTTTTTCAAGTCGGTTTTATTTTTGGCAAAAAAGGCGAGTTGGTTAATGTCCTGTTGGTTCTAAATTACTTAATTAACTATAAAAAGCGCGAAAACAAAAAACCAAAAAGTTAAATCGTCTGTGAAACCTTTTGATAAACTTACACTGAAAAGTTGGAAATAAAAAAGTTTATAAAAAAAACCTGAGGTACTGATATTATTAGGTCTCGTGATTGGGCAAAATTGGAAACCCGGAAAAGAATAGGAGAAGGACCTTGGGTTGTTTGAAAATTGGTGCAGTGGCTCAGCTATGAGTACCTAGTTACCTACTTATGAGGAAGTCTGAAAGTGGCGCCGGTGACTGAAAAGTTGTATGGTAATCGGTTGTCGACGTTGTCGTGGTGTGGGCATGTGATGCGGAGGGATGGAGAAAATGTCGTGAGGAAAGTTCTGAGTATGAATGTGGATGTGTACAAGAGTAGAGTAAGACCAAAGAAACAATGGATGTTTAAAGGATGATATGGCAACAAAAGAGGTGTCTGATGAGATGACGAGTAATAGAGAAGTATGGAAGAAGAAGACATGCTGCGCCGACCACAAATAAATTGGGATAAGGCAGAATTATGATGGCGCAGTGGCTCAGCTACTCACTTCACAGTAGTGATGTAAGGATCATGGGTTCAATTTTTCGCGTGAACAAAAATATAGTTTTCAATCTACCGATAGTTTTAGTTCAAATAACTTGTGTACCAATGTAGATTGTGTTCGTATGTATTCTGTGAAGGGATCGTCTGTCCTACACTTAAAGATCTCAGGGAAAACTCAGGGGGAACTTATCGGGAGCTCATAGAAAAAGAAAATCACGGATATTATCCCGTAAGTACTTTAAGTGTAGGAAAAAAGCGTGAAAATCTAAAACAGTTCGTCTGTCCTGTCCTTATGTCCTAGTAAATGTTTCCCCCCCCTCCATGCGCAGCAGTCGCGTTTGCAACCAACAATGCATCAACATCATCTTCCTGAACTTCTCCCATTCTACTTGCGGTCGGCGCAACATTTTCTTCTTCCACTTTCCCCTGTCAGACGTCACGGCATCATTTACTCCTTTCTCTTTCATATCATTCCTCACACAATCTAACCATCTTTTTTTTGGCCTATCTCTCCCTCTCCATCCAACAATGCATGCAGTACTTTGTATTTTACAAAATAAAATATGATTCACGTCAACATGTTGTGAAAACAGCAACATAACATAGAATTCTGATGTCAATTAGCCCTCAAAATCGATCGTAAACTGCTTCTTGTGTGTCACTCGACAATTTACACGGACATTGTTAATCAAGAAGCCAATCAATGGCTTATCATAACATAAACGAAACTCATGCTGCACAATGGGACAGTGTTAATAGATTTTAGATTTTCACGCGGACTTGTAATTAAAATGAAGAAGTTTGTACTTTGGCTCATGGCTAAATAGTAACAGCCAGGTTAAGCCGCGCTTACCTAGGTTGGTCTGTTGATGGGTGACCACCCATTGCATGCCGAGTTTCCTCCGTGCTTGGAAAACACGTTAAGCCGTTGGTCCCGGCTGTTATTTGTAGTATCTTTGACAGTAAGTGGCCCGAAAGTCTGACAAATATTATCAGCTACACTGATGATGGTCGAGACTCAGGCGTATATGATTTATATAAAATAAGCCACTGTATAGCCTAAAGCCCGGACTCCAGCAAAGCGGAGACGAGCGCAGCGCTGCAGATGAGTGCAAGTTTCGACCAATCACAGGAGGGACGAGACAAATAATTCGGATTTCAACCAATATGATTGGTCGATTCCCGCTCGTCTCCGCTTTGGCGGAGTCCGGCCTCAGTGAAACATGTTAAAAGTGGCTGTAGAAATATGAAATGCTTTTAAAGCGATTGTGATTTTATAGCCTATGCGTTTGCGGCGAGAGGTCTTTCGTCATGTTTTCTCTCAAGAACGACTGGACCAAATTCAATCAAATTTTCGACAAGTACGTTCGTTGTCTCTGTCATTCTGACCACCTGATTCAAACAACTGTACCTTGACTCCACACACCAGGCTTTCATAAAATCATAACGTATACCATTAGTTATAAGAGGTATTATAGCAGCACAGTTATACGCAACTCCTAGTTTCCCTTGCGCGCCGGGTGTTCAGACGTGCCGGGCGGGCCGCGCTCATTTATTATTAGCGGTAGCGGCCCAGCCTGCCTCATGTTTATTAAAGAGTCAGCTATCCCGCGAGCCTGGTCTCACCTGAACTCGCTGCGGCCCAGAGATCCTCGTATTATTAATATTTTGTTCGGATATCTTGTTATTACGAGTTTAAACTAAGTTTAACTTAATACACAATTTAAACAGCACAGAGAACAGTAAAAACTACATACAATCAATCCTTGGTTTAAAATATTTTTTAGATACAGTTCGGTGTTCTAGATTCTAGGTGGAGCATCCTTTCTGTATTTTATCATCGCTGTGTCTTTCAAAAGTCCAATAAGTAATTTTTCAATACACTTCCTCGAAAACTGGTCCATAACGCACTACGATTAAGTACAACATGCAATGTATTTCACACCCGTGCGTTTTTTTCCATTTTCCCGCACGCGTGCGGGAATGAAAATTGCAACAGATAACTATGCCTATACTAAGTACAAATTGGTTCAATGCCTATAGTCTGAGGTGATTCATGTTTTTTTTTAATTTCGGCAAAGCACTTTAAGCGTCTTAAAAAAATAAATAAATATTTTTTGAATATTCAAATTGTGTTTATAAATAGAATATCATAAATAAACATGATTATTAAAAACTAATAGTTACTTTTATACACAAATTAACATTTAATGTGTTCTAAATTAAAAAATATTAAAAAAAATCATTTTTTTATATTAGGCTGTTAAAAAAAGAAAATTACAATCATAGTTTTTTTAGTAATTCATGACAAAAATATTTTTCGTTCTTTTAATTTATTTCTTCAAAAGTGTATTGAAAAACGTCGTTTGATACACGTGGACATTTGTTATTGCAGTTCTCGGCTCAAAAACACCCTCGCCTACGGCTCGGGAGTTAATTTCGCCTCGTACGCAATAAAAATCTTTGTCCACTTGTATCAAAATGTATGTGTATTATAGTATGACCACTATAAGGTGGATGCTCTAGGGTAGCCCGCGAAATTCAAATTTTCTTACGTTTTTTGCATTTTCAGTTCAAAGTGGCGCTGCTTGTCAAGTAAAAATGCATCGAAATGTCAAAAACATGGTACATTTATTTTAGTTCTGTGTTTTTCCGCCTGCACAGATAAGTTGATTGAAGTGTGTGACCACTTTAAGCGTGCAGTTCAAAGTGGCGCTCACTGTCAAGCAAACATGCGTCGATATGTAAAACTTGGTACCTACATTAATTTTATTTTAGTTCTATTTATACAATATGTTCCCCGTCCAGATAAGTTAGTTGATGTGTTCGTTGTCCGTTCGGATAGGTATACTATGTGTACAGAGCACGGAGGTTCGTTAACCAAAGCCAGTACTTATTTCACAGAAGGCAAGGCTATGCAACATTTCAATACAGAAGGCAAGGCTATGCAACATATTGCAAAACCGGTGCGTTGCGGGCTTGTGGGACATTTCACCGATATCCACACATGACAATACGGACGCGGTGTGAAATTCTAAACAAACGTTCGCATTCAATTTATATTCGCCAGGCGCTCCGGGCGTACGTTTTAGCAAAAACGCGGAGAACAATGGTCGTGAACGCGAGTGGTCGCGACCACACATAGGAGGCACCGCCGATATGTGAGCGATAACAACGATCGATTCGTTTCTGCTTGTTCGACTTGATCGCATGAACCTCCTGTCGCTTTATGTCGCCTTGATCATTCGTAGCGAACGAATCGATCAATTGTCGCGATTGCGATGACATCTTTTTGGAGTCAGTCAGTCATGTTCGATGTCTTGTTGAGTATTTTACGAATTTAATTTATTTTCGACTAGCTTCTGCTCTCTTCTGCGACTTTATTCCACGTAGAAGAAACATAATTATTATCCTATGGCTTTTGATAACATTGTAGGTACCTTTTCATCAATGAGAGACATTACCACGTCATAATTATACAAACTTGACAATAATGTAGATAAAATCGTAGCGATCATTAAAGTACTTACCTAAATGTGTAGGTACCTACTACCTAGGCTTGTGTCCTGAAAAAATCTAATTAGTCCGTCAGTTAGATTATTAAAAAGTATTTGAGCCGTATTTTTTCTTTTGGTAAACCAAAATTGACGAAGATACGACGCTTTTAAAATTCTAAATACGTCACGCCGTGCTATAATTTTTAGTGCCTTGTGACATCATGAGCCCCCACTCCCGAGTTTTGGTGCGTTTTATCTTTGTCAATATTAATTGATTTTCAAAAAACAAAAAAAAACTAACAAACAAAAAAAAAGATGTGAAAAATCCCGGCTTCTGAAACTGAAACTAAAGTTATTTTTCACTTTTTTGTTTTTCTTTTTTTTTTGTTTTTTTTTTTTAAGTCGGTATTTTTTTTGCAAAAAAGTTTTTTATTTATTTTTCCATTTTTAGTTGTTCCGAAACAAGTCGACATGAATTTATTTTACATTATTAACTATACATGTCATTGTAATAGGCTTATATATAGCCAATAAATGGAACTTAACATTTATTTAATTAATTACAACGGTTATATTTAAACCAAGAGGAGCTCGTGGCTAAATAATAACAGCCGCTCGGGTCGTGCTTGCCTAGGTTGGTCTGTGGATGGGTGACCACCCATTACATACCGAGTTTCCTCCGTGCCTCGGAAAGCACGTTAAGCAGTTGGTCCCGGCTGTCAATTGATGATCTTTGACAGTCGTTACAGGTAGTCAGTAGCCTAAAAAGTCAGAACAGTCTTACCAAGGGGTATCGTATTACCCAGTACTAACTGGGTTGTGAAGGTCAGATAGGCAGTCGCTCCATGTAAAATACTGGTATTCAGCTGCATCCGGTTAGACTGGAGTTCGACCCCAACATAGTTGGGAAAAGGCTAGGCAGACGATATTTAAACCAATTACTGTAACTAAAACTAGAACTAAAAGATTAAGAGATAACGTAAAATTAAAATATACAAAATAACAAAGTAAAGATTCACACATTCATAAATTCCTCTCACAATACTTCTGACTTGCCAATAAAATCTTTTTCCATCCATCCGCAAACATACCTAACTGTCAAAATCTGGGTGTATTGTACACATCTACGTACCCCCTCAGAGCATGCAGGCGTGATGTTACGTCATGATGTTATATAAACAATAAACATCCAAGCGATTTCAGAAACCACGACAGATTTGCCGTCTATTTTGAAGTGTTCCATTGTATATTTCATCATGTTCAGATATAATCTTTCAAATAAAAATAAATAAATTGATAAACGGTCCACAAATGGGAGAGAAATCAGGTAAAATACATTTAAAAAAAATACATACACACGAACATAACCTCCTCATTTTTTAAAGTCGGTTAAAAACAAAAAATATGTGTCCATTATTTTCCAATACTCTAACTGACGGACTAAATATATTTGCATTTTATTGATGGTGGAAACTAGCCTACTCGTATTAGCGTAAACTTGACTGCTAACTATGAACGCAGTGTTTCTGTATGTTAGAATGAAATGTCAATGCTGTCCGGATATTTAAAACGTGTAGGTTAAGGTAACCAGCCAGAAACAAAAGCGTATTTTTCAGATATCATCAAGCACGCAGTCTTTCTACGTACCACTCGAACATACGGTAGGTACATAATTACAAAGGTTTTTTATCATACACACAATATGCATATTCGTTTCATACAAGTACTATAAATAATAAATAAATGCACAATGAGAAATCGAGAATACTCGAGTAAGTATCATGCTACGTACGCAAAAAAAGAAAAATTGCGCATAATTTCAGATTTTTATTCTGTAAAAATAATATCAATGTATAGCGAGTTCTGCAGATTATAAACTTTTGTTGTCTCCAAAACAAAGTAAGTACTTATGTAAGTACTGTAAGTAGGTACTTACTACTTAAAGACTTTGTTTTCTGAACACTGCAGATCGCCTTCGGTGGACATTGCGGAGTGCGGATCGGACTTTCGACAGAAATTACAGTATATTTTCTGTCAAAGTCAACGTGTCCGCAGTACTCCGCAGTCCGGTCAGTCCGCTCTCCAGTCCACTTCTTTGAAAGATATCGTTAACCGAGTTCTAAAAAAGGAGGAAAATTAAGTTTATTTTCCTATAAATTAGTGTTTTTTTTTGGATGTGGTTTTTCTTTGCAAGATCGTTTTTTTATATGAATTACAGTACAGCCAACAGCAGAATGACCTACACCCAATGATATTCTATTAAACAGATAATAATTATGTTGTGAGCGCGCAATCGTGAAGACTCGAAAACGGGCCAATTGGCTTGTTTTGCCTTTATTCTGCTTCACTGCGTGTCCGTGTATGTGAGCTGGCTCTGCCCCGCGGCACACTTTTTTCGGTGGTTTTGTAGGTGTGTATCATATTTATTTGTTAGAATATCATTGCCTACACCGCATTGGTCGCATAGAAAAGAACTGGCTAGCGAAGACTCGAAATTCAAATGCAGTACCAAAAAGTTTTTAGTCTAAAAATATAAAAATGGCCGCGCCGCATTGCCAGCATTAATAAAACAAAGCGGTGGTATAATTCATCAGGCAATCGGGGCTTGACACACTTGATTAAAATGAATGCTGGACCAACCGACCAACTCTGAGCCAACCTCGTTTTTACCTGCCTGGAATTAAACGCTTATTAGTAAGCTGGAATGGGGACCTTTTAAATTCCTATAATTTATGGCTTTCCTAATCCTTTTGCTAATAAGATTAAGCCTATGTCTTCTGTGGCGGGTTTTGCTTGATTTCTGTATAGAACTGCAAAAGAAGTATAATAAAATGAAGTTTTTAATAGCAAAACATGAATGTTTTTTTTAATATCCGTATACTTCATTCACGATATTCCATTTTCGAAAAATCCTCATATCACAGTCACGTAACACGTAGAAAAAAAGTAAAATAAAAAAAAAAACACGTCAAGCAATGGCGGACGGAGTCTTCGTTCGCCGTGGTGTGCAGCAATTAAATTGTTCCGCATCATCACACCGATGCGGCCGGGGTTGGCTGAGGCACATGCTGCGAACCGCTTACCTTTGCTTTATAAAAAAAAAACGAGAGATGACCATGCGTCGATGGCCTGCTGACGGATTTATGTTTTGGGGGATGTGTACACAATGGTGGTGAATGGTGTCAGGTGTGTAATGGCACATTTTTATTAAGAACGCTTTACTAACGACCTTTTCGGTAAAATTACCGTCCCTAAAGAATTTTATCAAACTGCCGCGCGCCAAAAGATCCTTGTGCAGCTAAATTCATGACATTGTGAGAACTTGAAAACTCCTCTACTCTAATTTTCGCTCCAGAACATGCAAAAACACTGTCAGTTTTACCAACTCAACAAAAAAATACTTCTCACTCAAGCTGCTCCTTCCAAATTCAAATGCAGACGTGACGTCCTTGCAGTCTGCATTTTGAAACAAATGCCGTCTGACCACGACTCAACGGGGAATTAGGTGGTTAGCTCCTCTGTACCCCCAGTACTTAAGTAGGTAGTACTCTATTTTTCCCACCAGGGAAAATACGAAAATACTCTGCCGAGCGAAATAAGCGAAACGGTACCTAGCCTTCATCTGAAAATTACGTCAGTCAGCGAAAACTAGTTTTGTTTTCTAGAACTTCTGGAACAACTGGCCAACTCTAGTTATGAGGTGATCATAGTACGAAGTTAGGGAGGGTGTCGGGTGCTCCTGATGCTGCAATTCACGTCTTAATTGGTGCACTGCATGACAGTGTGTGTACAACTTTTAGCTGACGCAAAATATGTTTGACGTTGTTCGTTAGTTAGGATACAGATTAAGCAAAATATATATATTATCAGTCTAAATTTGGTATTTTAAACCTTGTAAAATATACCAAAGGTTCATAATCGCAATCACAGTGCCGCTTTCGTTGAGCTACGGTAATTGGTGCTACGCTACAGTGTAGCGCTTACTTGCTACGGTACCGCCTACGAACTAATTACGAGTTGACCATGCAGTCGAAAATTTCAAAATGAATGGAGAATATTTCTTTGTATGATTATTTCAAGCACATTTTCATGCGACATAAAGTTAGCTGTCAAGAAAGCCATAGGCAATCGTATTTATCTATGATCTATACTAATATTTTAACGAGGAAAGATTTGATTATTTGTTTGTTTGTGTGTTTGTTACGATTTAACTCTAAAACTACTCGACCAATTTTAAAAATTCTTTTACTATTAGAAAGCCACGTTTTTACTGAGTAACATAGGCGATATTTTATCCCCTTACACCCACGGGAACGGGAACTACGCGGGTGACACCGCGTGACGACCGCTAGTCTAGAATAAAATTGATACATGATAAGGAAATAAGCAATGACAGTTGGATTTTCAACCCTAGCTCGCCGAGAGTTGAAGTTATATTCCAACAACGCATTATTGAGGCATTATTTTAGATTTCGCTTAGTTAAAACAGAAATATAAGTCTTTAATCCATAGTTCCATAAAATAGAAGTCGGCTTCCATTTTTTTTCATGAATTGCTTCATCAATCCCCCTTCAAACTAATATTAACATTACACCACAAAATATCCACCAATTACAGTCCGGATCGCACTCACGGCACGTGGCTAACAAACGGTCAGCACAAGCCCTGCCATTGTTACGAATGACCCCACGAAACGAATTCGAAATACACCTTCCCCCTTTATTGAGAACCGGTTATTTAAGAACGTTTTTGACATTGTGCATTGTGCTTAATAAGTTTACCTAAGGCACGAGCCGGGTATTAAGTAAAAATACTTGAAATAATTTTACAAATGTACCCTTTAGAAGTTTATACAAGTCAGTGCGCCAAAACACAACGTCCACAGCATTGACATATATGTATATTACTTTCGAAATCATTGGTCCACAGCCACTTGGGAGAATCGAGTCAATTGGTGGTCATTTTTTTAAACATGGTCTGCGTCGTTCCATTTAAATCAAGCCGTTTTAATCCACTCGGTTCTTCAATGGTAAAAATTACGCCCTAAACGAATCTCACTGAGACAAGAGTCCAGACCTGATAAAACGTCACTTCTAACAGTTATCATCATCTGCCTAGCCTTTTCCCAACTATATTGGGGTCGGCTTCCAGTCTAACCGGATTCAGCTGAATACCAGTATTTTACACGGAGTTGCCTATCTGAGCTCCACAACCCAGTTATAAGTACTGGGTATTACAATACCCCGTGCTGCCAAGACTTCTTAACATTCATCTCACACAATATGTGACAACTTTAATCCCGCTAACTCTCACCCACACAATCTCCGAGAATTTCGGACACTACTGCACAAAACTGAGACCCTGGTCAAGAGCCGAGAACTGTATAATCCGGCCGACCCGGACCATTGTAAAAATTACGCCATAAATCCGGAGCGAGCGTCGACGACGGCCCGCCGCGGTCCGCCTCGTAAATTATACACAGGGCTGGCCCACGGTCTGTAGATATGGAATACTTATATAGTAGTGGCTAGGTTTTGTATAGGGGTTTGTGTAGTGTTTCATGGTTTCTTTTAATGCGTGGCGATAGTCGGGAAAAAGCCGCCATTTTGCTCAAAACAATTGTACCATTTTTACTATCGGCCGTCCGATAAGTGCAGTGTGTTTGGACTTTAAAGATTTTAGATGAAGCAGTTTTATGAAGTTTTTTGTTTCGATTTACAACTGTTTTGAATTTGGATCGCATGTGTTTCAATCGGAGATGGAATGGCGAAAGTCGAATTTAGAAATGTCTATGTTCAGAATGTCCAATTCCCAAAAACTATGAAAACGAGCGTAGATCATTCAACTGGATCCACGTTACGATGCTTGTCGAAGTTCCAGTCCTGGTCCATTTGAGTCAATGAATTAATTGATGAGGTCATCAAATCAACTATGTACACACACAGCAAGCTACCCGAAACTGTCAATTTTTCCCAATCAAACTTGAACATAATGCATTAGCGATTAAGTTGAAAATCAAGTTTCAAGTCCTTTATTAGCTTGATGTGCTGGCGGCGTCTGTACATTATTTGTTCCTATCTTTACTGGTTTTTCTTTCTAATCTGATTCCATCCTGCAGTTAAATTCTTTAACAGTTGATCCTCACAAGGCACTAATCCTCATACCCAACTCCACAACATCCCATGACCCACCACAGTTCCCGGGACATTACTTATTCTAAACATATTGTTACCTCTCCGAAACTGCTGCAGATAAATCAATTTGTCGGATGTAACAACCCTAGACGGAGGCGCGAGGCGGCGTCGGGTGCGACTTCACAAAGGCGCGCCGAAAATATATAGATAGCGATAGATAGTGCTGTACCTAGTGTTAGTTACGTGTTGACTGGTATGGGGTAGGCAGAAAGCCGTACTTTACTTTATCGTGTGGTTAATGTCTAACCTGGTGTCAGAGTTTTTATGCCACCCATGGGCCTCTGACTTGGCTGTACATGCCGTCAAGAGATATCTCTCAGGCATGCTAATTTCCTCACGATGTTTTCCTTCACCGAAGCAAGTGATAATTATACAATAGGCACATGAATCCAAACAATCAGAGGCGCGTGCCTTGGGTTCAAACTCGAGACCTATTATTTGGCAGTCCGTTGGTCACACCACTAGCCTATCACTGTTATGAAAGCCTGGTGGTCTGAGGCTTGTTAGAGATCTGACGGAGAAGTATGATAGAAGTCATGAAGAGATTTTTGATACGGTATATTATATGCTACGGACAGTATTGCGAGTGACTTTTTTGGACGAATTGTTCATCGGATGCTTTGGCGCGGGACCTTTTCTTGCGGTTGTGTCGTGTCGTCCGCCCACCTAACGGGTTTTCTGCCTATAACCAATATGGTCGCGGCTTTTAGTCTCTTTATCAATGCGCCTGGTCAGCTTCGTATCCAGGGTTAGCATAGCTTTCTTAGATTGCCTACATCCTGGTGTCGAGGTCCACCATTTCTCCGCTTGTATTCGAATGTGATCCTTTAACCAGCTTCTTAGCTGCTTGAAAGCATTTAGGTAATGTGGTTTTTGTTGACTACGGTTTTAGTCTAGGTTGTGGCCGTATGCGCATTGCTGCTGAGTTTAAGGTCCCGAATGTGCATTCCAATGTGTCCAAATACAAGGATGAAACTTTACTGGCGCAATATGGGTGTACTATCGATACATTACTTCCCAATAGGGGACAAACGCCCATGGATTTCAATGTTGATGATGTGTTACCCATGGATTTCAATGTTGATGATGTGTTACCCATGGATTTCAATGTTGATGATGTGTTACCCATGGATTTCTATGTTGGTGATTTCTATGTTATGTAAAAAAAAAAAAATAGGTAACAGAATAGTTTATTTTTTACACCTATAACAATTCCATCTATTCTGTTACCCAACCACGAATCAAGGAGCCTAAAATGGCTGCTTTATCAGAATCATTATAATGAATCACGTTAAAAAATTAAAATTCTTAAAATGGTCTTTAAGGTTATGACCGTAATGGGCATAAAGTCCATTTTAAGAATTTTAATTTTTTGGATTGATTGTATTTTAACCTCGTGAGGTAACTTCTATTATTGATCGAAGCTCATTAGACAGACAGGACAGCACTCCTGTGTTCTAGCAGTGGGACAGTTATTAGGCCTTATTTACTAATATAATTATTTGGAGTCATGTCTTCTTCGTCTAAATTTCTTAATTGCTAGTCATATCTCATCTTATCAGACACCTCCTTTCGAGCCATATCATTCTTCAAACAGACCATTCCATCATCTAGCTAAAATTCTAATTTCAAAATATTTTAGTTGCAGCCAGTTTGTACACTCGATGCAGAATAACTTTCGTTCAGTTTGAAACTTTGGATTCTGTTATCCTATAGGTGGAATCTATCGTCGTACTTATTACGGCATTCGTATCGCATATCGAATCGACACTATACAAATTAAAAGAATAAATAGATCATGCAAGGGTAGAAAAATAAACCAATCAGCCTATTTGGTGGTGGCTGGTTGACCGGATGCAACGAGAGAGTCCGGCCTGGATAGTCACTATCTACCAAATAAATTGTGTTGAAACTGACAAGTTTCTATAACTTTAAATTCATACTTTTGGCATTGTTTGTATTGTATTGGGCTTGGTGTTCACAACTCAACGTCCGAAGTGCGTATTTTGGTATGTTTTTGGCATGCGACTTGATCATCCCCTACCAGGGCACCAGAAGTAGCTAGGATATCACTCCCGTTAACTCCCGAGAAGCAAAAAAAGTTGCAAGTAAGAAATAGCTGCAGCTCATAACGCGGACTTATTATAACTTATTTGTATTTGCGTCTCTATCCGACTACATAACTTTCCACATTGTTAGGTTTCGAAAAATCTAAAAGTATTATTTGAATAAGTAGGTACCTAGTTTATTTTTCTCTTTTTTCGTCAAATCACACACAAAGTCGTACCTACAACCGAAACAACTATCACTAGAATGTACTTTCCTAAAATTTGTCCCATTCGGGAATGGAATTCACGAAAGTCCAATCACTCACTCACTACCCGTGTCACTGTTTTGATACTTGAAAAACCTCAATACGCTATCTGTAGTATAAGTAGGTAGTGATGTCCTAGTTTTGGAACATAGTATAATTTTATTATTCGTTACCCCTGACTTTGGAACTCGAAAATGTGTGTAGTTCTACGTCCTCTTCTATAATTAGCGCGGGCTCATTAAAATAATCCTCGTGGTAGGGTAGTAACGTAACTATGGCAGTTTTGCACGTTTTCATCATCGCCCCTCGATATTTTCGCGACCATACTTATCGTTTTACACTTTAACTATACTAGTGATAATTTATATTCTCTCCTATCTGTTGTCCGCTTATATATTATAGTGATGCGACATTCAAGATCCGATTTTTTATCGATATTTTTTATTGATATTATATTATGATAATCATTTTATACTTTTTAATGCATTTTTAATCGAATGTTCGCAAAATTAAATAAATGGTTTTGGAAAGTTACACGGGGTGTAAAACAAAGTTGTCCCATATTTAAATGAGTCTCATGCGGCGTATATTTAAATTAAACACCAAACAAACAGATATCGTGGAAATATCCTTTTAATTATTCAAACGGCAACTCCATGATAATTCAGTTCTCTATCAGCAGCCCGCACGCAACAGTCGCACGACATATTTTTACCTTTTTTGTTCCGGAAAATGCAAAAAAGACACGCATGACGCATGGACGCGCGACAAAAAGTTGCGGCGCATTCGCATTGCGGGCGTACGTCTGGCGGCAGAGTACCAGGATCGCAGCGGCGCGAGGAGATAAGTAATTCTGTGCTCGGTCGGGGGCCGGGCGGGCGGTCGGGGGGAGGGGGTAAATGCCCGCGCGGCGGCGGCGGGTAATTGGTTCGCGCCGCCCGAGGCGAGCCCGTAGTATCGCGCTTTAGCGACGGGCGCCCTCCGGTGTCGGGCGCGCATTATACGCCGGTGGAGTCGAATTAGGTGTAGATTTTTTTGGTTGTTTTTTTTATTTTATTTTGTGTGCCGGTTCGGGTTGTAGGATATTTAAATTAGGATGGATGTTGGATTTGCTATGTTATATTTGTTTTAGAGACGGTTGTAGCTTATCATTCTGTATATCAAAAATTGTATCATTATGAGCCATGCAAAGAGATTATTTAATTTATTTGTAAGTTCCTATTTGCTTATCGCAGTAGTACTTCTTACTTAATTTAGTAGTTTTAAAACTACTAAATTGAATTACACACACACCATTTATTTTGGCTAATGGCAAGTCATTAATATCGCTCATGTTACATTTGACTGACCAAAACAAATTATTTTTAAGGATATTATAAAACCAAAATATGGACTTAATACAAAAAAGCCAATTCATGATAAAAAATTACAGAAGCTAATATTTTTTGAATAAGCGAATGATATTAGGTCCTCAGCAGCAAAGATTTCTCCAACAAAATAATTATTTTCGAACCAAAACTTGTCGACTCCACACCACTCCGGGCGGCTGTTTGTCATGCTACCGCGGAGTTATAGCTATGTCATGTGGCCACCGGCGCGCCACTTTATACATCCGACCGACGGCGCTACCGCCCGCCACGAGCGCGCACACCTCCTGCCAACACATGTATACCTAGTACTTTAGCTATCGAGTGCTATGTCGGCACCTACTCTCTCCACTGAAAAGTTAACGTTTTGCGCCAAAGTTCCCCTTATTACACTGTTAGAGGTTCTCACGTCGTATATTTTATTACGATTGAGATATAACTTGAATATTGAGTGAGATTGACGTAAATGTGGGAGCGGAGTCAGATTTGAGCAATAGAAACGTCTCAACCAAATTTGGAACTAAAACTTTGGCAAAGAGGAATACGATCGACTGATGACAATGGCAAATTAATATCTACAGTATATGCAAAAAATTATGAATCTAATATAGTCAGACAATTTACAGGACATAATGCCTTATCAGCCACGGGGCGAATGCCAGAGAGAAAGGGGCAAACTGTGGAAACAGTATCTTAAGTAGTTTGAAAAGTTTTCGACTCCGATCCGGCTGAATAAAGTTGAATCTTTTAGCTAATCTTTAACACGCTTGTGCGATAATCCGGGATTAAAAGAGGATAAGGAGGTATCAGCTGGTTATTATTAATATTTTAATAAGACATTGTAATTAATAGTCTTGGGGGTGAGGTAAATGGGCTGCATGCATCTGAAAACAATTACAAGGAGTTTTGATTATGCTTATCTCTTAGGTTAGGTGTACTAGTTCAGGTTTCCTGATAATATCTTTGTTGAACTGGTTGCACCCTCAAATATGGGGCAAAACGTGGTACTTAGGTTGGAAAGTAATATTATACAAGTAATGACTACAGACTACTTTAAATCTAGGAAAAAGTCCTGGGAACCGGGTTGAGATTCACTGTATGTGTGTTGTCTGTACGTTCGTACGTTGTAAATGTTCCTGTAACATCACGGAAACGTACATGACTCTCAAGTCCCATGTGAGACTTACTCGCTTAACGACGGGCCGAAACGAGCTACTGATGGATTTACTGTTCCTGGGATTATTTCTAAAATCTTTGACGTGGCGACGCCGTCGGCACTGAAATCAGAATTGATAATAATTTCCTTGAAACTAGTCAGAATAGGTCCTTCTTGTTGCATTTCATTCTTGGAGTGTCTGATGGATTTGTAGAATCCTTGAGGAGTTCCGTGTGGGAAGTGTACTTATTTTTCCACGAAGTGAGATCCATTCCAAGCTAAAAGTCAGTTTGAAAGCATTACAGTTCCACGATATTTTTTAACAAACTGGTAACGAATACTAAGAATATTTTAATTAATAGTAAGTTTTAATTAGGGTTTTTTTGCATTCTGAACAAAATAAGCAAAATGTTTGGAACCATCATAATTTTAAGAGCTTCCTGTACCATATTTCATGCATTACCTACTTACGTTACGTTACAGTGAATAGCACACCAAATCTAATAAAAGTACAATCAAAAATAAACAAAATCCGTCATGCGTAAGCCCGCATCCGTCCAAGTTTCCCCGGTTTTATCCTAGTTTCATCCTCAAAACTCCCGGACGTACTCCGAACTTCCGGGTGCCCTTTTAAAAAGCCATAGTACTCATAATATGGACCTCTTGACCCTCACTTGAACGCGAGAAAAAAAACGATATTTTTCGACCAGGAGTCAATAAAAGTCCGGAGTTTTCACTTAACATATCGGTCCATATAGATTAATCCTACGATGATAGCTAATTTTAGATTGAAAAGCTACACTATATTTATCTTGTGGTTACCTGGCCTTAGGATAAACTATGGGAAGCACTGGTGGCCACGGCATAAACATAAACCATGTTATGATGCCGTAAATCAGAACATTATGTGTGCAGAGCGCACCTTAGTTTTTAATACTACCATCAAAGGCATAGGAGTTATAGGTCGCTTAAATCAAGCGGAAGGCTGTAGTATAAAGTCTTTAAAGCGCTTTTATTTCTGGAGTGTGGGTACGCTTTTAAAACTTTTTTTCCTTGGGAAAGTGGCTTATAGCTTACTAGTTTTTAGCGTACTATGTTGACTCTGCTCCTCATGTTAAGATAATATACCTACCTGTTGCTAAGTTTCGCAGAAATGACCAAATCTTTGAAAGCTAAAATCTATTATGTTTAATCATAGATATACAACGAGTTTCTACTTTTTTTCAAACTAGGTTCTTTTTTGCGCCTTGATGCCTCGTCACTCCAAGCAGCATTTACATTTGAACACAAATTTGAAGGTTTTCGAATGAAAACATCATTCTTATTATAATTCGAACTTCGCATCGTAGGGAAGGCCCTTTTCGGTCATTAGTCGCCGGTCGCTGCCTGGTTCGCACGGGCTTGGCGCGGTTAAAGTAGGGTTGCCAGTTTTAATGGCACTGTTACTTTATTTATTTATGTTTTTTAGCCGTAGTTGCTACAATGTTGGAACTCGAAACAAGGTTTGGCCCTGGTTTGGTATACTTATAAAAAGAAATTCGATCAAGAGAATTCTAAAGGATATCTCCGATTCAAATTATTTAATATGCAAGAGCAATTGAAATATATAATTTATCCCACTGATTTCTCAATGCAAAGGCGTTATACTATATTTGATTTTATTGGTCGTCTTCTCTGGGTCCTTATTCTCGGAGCTGATTATTGTGACGATTACACGATAGCTGATCATCATTTCCACAAAACGTTTCCTCTTCAAACAAGCCCCATATCTGTTATCGTGCGCGCAAAGGTGCGACGGAACACCTAAATTGCATGCGATATCATATACTTCACTTTCAGACAAGATTGATCAATTTTATGTTAAGAGTTTCTGTTTAGAAAAAGACACGAACGGCAAAAAAATAAAAACACCATGATATAAAATTAATAAATTCAAAATCGTCTGGTCGTGGTAGCCCTTCGGGACGGTCGGGCGCTGTCGGGAGCGGTCGTGGCTGCGCGACGGGGCGCATAAAATACGCCGCGCGATGTCGTCGGCTACACTACACGATGTGTCACGGATACACGACCCGAGTAGAGATGTGGTGAACTTCGGATATTGTCGATATCGATAAAATGTTTTTTGTTGCTCTTTTTTTCGGATATTTTATTCTTGTGTTTAGTGCGTTTTAAATTAGATCAAACTATGAATACGATAGATACGTAACGAAAACGAAACTTTCATATATATTCTCTATGCCCAATTTTGTGAACTCCTTGTTCAAAAATATTCTAGGCAAACAGTTCAACCATCTTCATCATTGTCACAGACATATTTTGCATACATAACACCATTTTAACAACTAAAAACTCAGTTCTACATCGACAAAAAAGAGACTTGCCGGCGAGCCCTACGGCTCGGTGCCCTCGCATGCAATCAGTCGGGGCGAGCCGCGGCGACGCCACTCAGCGCGCCTCGTAAACGTTATCGGGTACATCGTAAAAACGCTACGTAAAATGGCGAACGTGCCGCCAACCGGCCCGCACACGTTCTATATTTGAATTCGAACCTTGTTCGAACTATAGAATGTGTTTTAAAATTGAAGCGAATTTTTAAGATAAGCTTAGCGAAGTGATACTGCACGTTAAAGTTTGGAATTTTAAAAGGAAATAAATATTATATTGTTGTTAATTATGAGGGTGAATTAAAAGTTTCTCACCATTTAATATTATTAAAAAAAGATAATATCCTACCGTAAGCCAAAACAGTGATTGGTCGTTGCAGCGCTAGTTTTCAGATAGGACCAAATTATTAAGTCTTAGAATTTATAAGTAATGAAGCAGTACCATCTGTATTGAAATAACTTATACTTTTTGGAGAAATGTCTTGGCTATATCACTACGTAATATAAAACGAAAGTCATCCGCCGCGTCTGTCTGTTCGCGATAAACTTAAAAACTACTGCACCGATTTTCATGCTGTGTTGTCACCAATGGATAGAGTGGTTCTCGAGGAAGGTTGTAGTATATCATTTGTCAAGTTTTTGTATAAAGTAAAAAGTATAAGTAAAGATATTTTTTGGAGGTGTCGCGATAACCGACATTCAGGCGGGCGAAGCCGCGGGCATCAGCTAGTTAAATTATATAATGAAGGAAATTATGAAGATCTAATCTGAATTAGTTAAAATAGTCATAATCCTAGGTAGACAGGCCTGTGGACTGGCTTATATATATTTTTTTTATTTTTATTAAAGGGCTTTGCGCTTAGCGACCACATCGCCCAGTGCAGGAAAACAAGTTACTTACGATCTGTTTAACACTAACTTACGATCTACTTATTACTAGCTCATACAATTCTTTTGCTTTCTCGGACACTGGAAAAGCTAATCTCAGCGTGAGATTTACTCGTATAGTTTGTACCGATACGTGAAACAAAAAGCAAGTGATATTCTTAGTGGTATTCTTGATAATCAAAATCAAAAGATGCAGAAATTAAAGTTTTACACGTCGAAACTTAACAACTCTTAGCAAAACAGCAGCTTTAAAATTTCAAGCTTGGGCGTTCCCTTCGAACTAAGCCTCCATCTGCAAGACGAAATACAGCACTAAATCATGCAACTTTTAGAGATCCCTCGGATCCGAGACGTGGCGGAGGGGCCCGTAGGCAAATTCACACCCCAATTAGTGTTTGATCGAACTTGCGCGAGTGGGCTACGCTCGGACCCTCGGTATTAGATGTAGAGATGACTAGAAATGGCCCTTTTTATATTTTTTTTTGTTGTTGAACTAAATGGTTTCCTTTTATTTCGATCATTTTACAGATTATAGTTCCACATTGTTCAGGATTGGGGTTTTACATACGCAAGTATGTAAAACCCCAATCATCATAATAGAACTAACTTCATGAAAATAGGAAAGAATCGAAAATAAGGACCAAAAAAAAATGTTGGGCCCCGGGACTGTTCGAAAGAGATACCGCGGCCCTGGAACACAAAGGGTTTTAGTCAGTAAAACTCTAACACTCCCTTTCGCTCCGCCCAGAGCGAGTCATTTGATGATTTCCCATCTGAAAAAAAGGACCAAAAAATTAAAAGTCGCCATTATTTAATTTTATCAAGAAAATCATGTTGATAAACATTGTCATCTAAGAAATCTTACAAGTGTCACAACGACACGTGAAAATAGGCTTGTGTCCTGAAAAAATCTAATTAGTCCGGCAGTTAGATTATCAAAAAATATTTGACACGTATTTTTTCTTTTGTTACGTAAATGAAAATTGACGAAGATACGATGCTTTTAAAATTCTGAATACGTCACGCCGTGCTATAATTTTTAGTGCGTTGTGACGTCACGAGCCCCCACTCTCGAGTTTTGATGCGTTCTAACTTTGTCAATATTCATTGATTTAAAAAAACAAAAAATACGTGTCAATTATTTTCCAATACTCTAACTGAGCCTATTGTACAATGAAGCTTGGCTTTCTTTATTTCGATGGTGCCACCCATATTTATATTACACAACACCCAAATATCCGACCATCAGACAAATAAAATGTCAAACCCTATCCACAACCCCTTAAACGGCCCATTGTAGTCTCCAAATCATAAGTTGAGACATCGAGAATCCACCGCGACGGTCTCGATTTCAAGTCGGAATCCGTTGCGGTAAACAAAATAACAGTACAACTGCAGTTTCAGTCACAGTTTCTTAGCCTCATTTTCTCGTTTTAAGACTTTTTTATTAGTGAAACCTGTGTTTTTAGACCTTAAATTCGTTTATGACTTCAGTCGAGTTGCTCTGGGGTATTTAGTTTACGTTTCTTCTGACACTACCTAGTTGCATAATCATAATACATATAATATTATAAATCTGCTTTTGCCCGCGGATTCGGTCGCGTTATAGCCAGAAATTAAAATATAGCCTAATGACACTCGGGGATAACGTCGAAGAATTTTTGGAATCCAATCAATAGTTCTGAAGATTCTTATATCAAAACTTAACAAATATTGTGGCTCGAAGAAATAAAAACAACAATAAAAATGTCAATACAATGACACATCCAGCACCTCTACAATCGGTATCTATACCAACCAGGGGCGCCTATTCCCGGGACGGGGCGGTCCCGGCGGCGTTTAATTCCATTCCCGATCCCCTTCCCGGGTCGCCGCCAGCTTAATGAGATATTACAACTGTAAAATTATGTCCTCACCTGATCTGTACTCCTGGTACAATTTGTTCGACAAATCAATAGGATTGGGGTATTTTGGTACTTAATCTAGGCTAGATGGGATAGGCAGACCAAAATCAGTTTATAGCTGGGCTAAGAAGGAATCAATAAAAAGGTTTCATCGGGAAATCTAGACCATTTTCCATTATTTTTATGCGATAAAACGAATACTGTCGGATCCATAATGATAATTATGTGACCCTACTCTACTACCACATTAAAAAAAATATGTAAAATAAAAATAAATGTTATGACGAAGATCGCATTTTGGCTACTAAAATGCTACTTATGTAAAGAAGGAGCATCTGAAAGTCTATATTACCTAAAAGTTGCCGAAAACAATTGTCGATATCCACATCTAACTGTTGAACTGGCAACATGAAGAAAAATTGAAAATCGTGTATAAAGCTTGGAATTAATACCATAACCATTAAAATTTGATCGTTTCTTGTGTCAATAATAAGAAGACCCAAGTTCAGCTGAAGATTGATAAAACTTAAGTACCCAGTTTTTGCGCTTGAGAGCTAATGTCATGTGAAACTTTGATTTTCTTTTAAATCGGTAACATTTCGGAGAGTGTGCTTTGGACTTACATAAAATTCCTCATCCATCATCGGACGAGCAGAGATACGGCGAAGCGTCGCAGTTATTTTATGGTTGCAGTTTCACCGACCCGAACAAAGTGCTATGCTTTCACATTTATTGTGCGAAACAATTATACATTTATTGTCTGTGGAATTCACTGCTCAATGATCATTACAATCTGGATCTCTTCAAAGCTCGTCGAGTGAATCGGTTTCGCCCTAGGCCGCATCATCGCTTCATATCAGGCGAGTTGCGGCCACACGTAAGCCTATTTAGTGTAAAAAAACTGCTCGAGGTGCGTGTTTACTTTGTCAAGACGTATCAAAAGTTGAGAGGCTCGAGTGAGAGGATTTTTAACAGCGATGAAAGGTTATCCGCACATACCTCTCTGAAAACTATGCGCACGCATGCAAAAATGCGCATCTACGACCAACACTTACTCATACGTGTCCCAAGTTCCACATGTTATCATTCCATCCGGATGAATTACGATTTTACATAAAAATAATAAACAGGCGGCCAGGCCCGCACTAAAAAGCATATCTTTTTCTTTCCCGGATAAGCCCCGGGCCGGGAATGCGGGTTCCCGGGTCGTGGGATCCCGGGTGTTATCAAGTTATCAATTTGGCCCGCCCCGCCATATGTTGAGATCGGGAGTGCGGGACGGGCCATCCTTTGTGTCTGCCCGTTTTGCCGGAGTGTGGGTGAACCGATACAGAATAAAATGCTCTAGTTTACTGTCTGCGTTGCTTTGTTGTTGTTTTTAAAGTGACAGAATTTTAATTTTGATCTCCAGAATTAAAAGGGCTGTCTGTCAATATTACCACGTAATTTTCATTAAGCTTTTGATAATCTCCAGAAGACATTGACGGTCTCGACGGTAATTAATAGGACCTAGATTGTCAAGCCAGAGGTCACGAGTTCAATTTCGACAGCTTTCTAGACGTTGTACTATAAATCGTCGTTGTATTATTTTAATGTACAGATTGTACAGTCGTGGTCTTTTCCGCCTGATCAGTAAAAATTTTTTTCGCTTAAATCATGCGGAGGCGCCGAGCCACGCCCTCTTGAAGTTTAGGCCTATTAGGAAAGCGTCAACTTTGGCGCTCAAATAATAACAACTCTCATTTGGCATGCGTCGTCAGTGCGCTCGGCCGATCGGTATCTTTTCATTCATTATTTCTATACAAAGTCAACGGGGCGGGGCTAGAGAGCGTTTATGTTGTAAGTGCAAGCAAAAATTAGCTTACTTGTGATCAGGCGGGAGTGTTCTCAATAGTACCTATAGGGAACAGGAATACGTAATAATAATGTGCAACACACATTTCTCTATTGCATACGTATTGCTCATTTAGACTCACTGGCACCACAAACAAAACACATTTGAAAACTCAACGAATAGGTATAAAACGTTATTGCGTTTTCGAAGAGAGTGAACTTTTGAATACTTTGGTTTAGCGATGCGTGGTGCAAGTGAGCCGTAGAAGCCTCTGTACTGCAGGTTTGCAATTTCAAACTTGCAACTAAATAACTTAGTGTTAATCTCTCCCGATCCACAAACACATTAAACAACTAATAAATACTGCCCTCAAAAATCAGTCTCACTTTAAATACAACATAAAAACTCGTCCCTCATTTTCCAGCGGGATAGCGAGGTATCCGCGGCTCGGCGCGCCTGCCCTGTCGTAATCCACTTTTAATTTTGATTAATGCCATCCCTGACCGCGTCGTGTATCCCGCAGTCCCGCACTGTCCCGCAGTGCCCCGCATTCTGGATGTTCGCGGTCCTAATACTAAATTACACCAGCTTGTGCATATGACATACGGTGCGGTACTTTTTCCACAGTTTTGTAGGTGTATTTTTGAATTTTATTTTTGTATTGAATTTTAATAATTATTTTCAGTTTTATCAGCATTTGATTAAAGGACTCATTCATGCCTTAATTAAAAATATTCGAAAGTGGTATATATTAATACTATTCTAATCAAGTTTTTTTTTTTACTTTACAGGTAAGACAGAAACAAACAAATCTCCTTGTGTGGCTTGTGTAAGTAAAATCATCAACTGAGCATTAAATAAAAGTTTCTTCACCCAAGTAAATGCAGCAGAATTACTTAGAGACTAGGCTAGCATGACAGTATCAAAATCTAGTGCAGACACCAGGCGACCATAACTCAGTGGCAGGCGAAGTAACTTAGCGACAGGCGGGGGCGGACGCGGCGCGGCTTCCGGGCGCGCTTCCTTCCGGAAATAGGGCCCGTTCCGCCACCGCCCGGCGTTCGTCTAATGGCGCGTGCCTCTATAATGTCATGCCTCCCTGGTACCTACTGCTCGTTAGCCCCTGCTCCCCGAGTGAAGATTTTTTCTTTATCACGGATTTTTTTTTGTACATTATTATTTTCCGTCTTGTGAAGGTCTTGTTAGACCCGTGTTTTGCTGTTTTGTTATTGTTAACCTGAAAGCTTTTCAGAAACAGTTTGTAGGGACTAATAATGTCAACTCAACAAGAACTTTGTTGACAGAATTATTACCAACTGATTTATTTTAGTTTTATACAATACAAATAGCTAACCTTGCAGCTATACGAATTCTCGGTCGTTCGTTAAACTCTGGCCGAAAGTCGATACTTTTCCAGTTTCTAAAGTTAAGATGGCCGTTGCACTTAGTCATTGCACCCAATTCGCATTATAAATCTAACTTCTCGCCAAGAAGGTCGTTTTTCTCCTATTGCCGGGCACCTGTTCGATTTGCCTCGGAATCTGGGACCAAACATTCTATAGCTGCAAGGTCTATTTGGGTCGAGTATAATGAATGATACGTTGACCAAAGCACTATATATGTCTTTTAATATGTAAGAGAATAAAGCTTTCCGTGGATGAAAATCATACCAAAAATGCAGTAACTTACTACTTAATACGTAGGACCCCTAAATTATCGCAGATCAGACAATTTAGGGAAGGGACGATTTTCTGAGAATGGTTAAAGCTTGTCCAGCTCTAGGGAACACTAATTGCAAGAGACTTCAAAAGCTGACCACTGTCGCAGTTCCCCGACACTTAAATTTTGAGGGTAGACGCATATGATAACAATAATTTAGGCCCACCGCAACAGTAATGCGGTTAGTTCACGAAAAAACCTCACCTATTTCGAGAACAAAGAGTGTGCTGTAGGCTTGACGTCCCCCATCAGAAAACCAGCGCTATACGACATCTATTTTTTAAATCACGCAGCACCATGCTGAGTTTGCCTTTTGGCTTCGTACAAGACCTATAAAATTAGTTAAATTTTTAAGTTTTATTTTTCTGTTAGTCTGGTTTTTAGGGTTTCGTAGCCAAATGGCAAAAAACGGAACCCTTATGGATTCGTCGTGTCTGTCTGTCTGTTCGTCCGTAAGGTAACTTGGTAAGTAGATGTATTCTGTGAACCGCATTAAGATTTTCACACAAAAATAGAAAAAAAAAACAATACATTTTGGGGGTTCCATACTTAGAACTGAAACTCAACCATTTTTTTTTTCATCAAACCCATACGTGTGGGGTATCTATGGATAGGTCTTCAAAAATGATATTGAGGTTTCTTAATATAATTTTTTTCTAAACTGAATAGTTTGCGCGAGAGACACTTCCAAAGTGGTAAAATGTAACTGTAACTTCTAAAATAAAAGAATGATAGAACTAAAAAAATATATGATATACATTACAATGTAAACTTCCACCGAAAATTTGTTTGAACGAGATCTATTAAGTAGTTTTTTTTTAATACGTCATAAATCGTAAACCGCAATTTACGTTTCATTCAATAAAGTTTGTTCGGAACCCTCTGTGTGCGAGTCCGACTCGCTCTTGGCCGGTTTTTTTAATTTTAGTTTTGTTTCCTTTGTTTTATTTATCATTTTAAATGTTGCCTGTGTGAGTTCCATTTCCTAATTCTTTCTTTCTTTTCTTTCTATCGTGGCACAATGTAGGTGTAGACTGAGTCAGTCTCACTGACTTAGTAACTGTAGAACCTCGGCCGGAGACTGACGCCATTACAACACTGATTATGCATAACACCATCAATAAGTAATTATTTAAAGTTCAAAAACCAACCTCCAAATAGCCTATAGCCTATGGAATCTATGGTGATCACTGGTCCATAGTCCATACTACAACTAAAATTACATTTTTATTAGTGTGGCAGTAAGTAGTCTCAATAAGATCACGTGACACCCGTTGTTGATTAGTTCGTCCGAACAACTTGTGAAAAACCAGCAGCTACCGATGCCCGATAGTCTTCTAAAACAAATCTATCAATTTCGCCACCCACAGACAAGTAGTAGCTACACTATAGTAGCATGTGAACTTTGTAACATAGCTCAATTTATATTAGTTAGTATGGCATCCACTTCGCTGCGTGGATGCCGCGCAATCAATCAACTGCTTAACGCAGTCTATTGCAGAACATCACCCGCTCCTTCCTAAGCCAGAACACTGTCCTGCGCCTTCGGTCGGCTGGGGCGGCCGGCGTCCAATGCTGCATTTTCCGATTGCAAAACAAAGCGAGAGTTGTATATGACTAGCGTTATATTATCGCTAGCGATAGCGTGCCCCGCGCCCGCGCCCGGCCGCGCCTCTCGCCTGTCGGCTGTGTGCCTGCCTGCGCTGACGGGCTATAGTGCGACGTAAACGGTCTTGATACTTTAGTATTTTATTGTTTATTTTTTATTAATGTGATTGTTGTTAATTTAATTTGAGTTATTGTGATGTTGATGGTCTAAATGTTTTAATTTAAACGGTTTCAAAAGAGGTGGTTATATAATAGCCGTTTAGTCTATATGATATTTACTACAAAGCTACGAACATAGGAATGATGGCTACTAAAGAGGCATGTTTTTCAAAACATGTCCACTTTTGTAGCTCGATACGTGTACGTACAAAATAATTATCCGTGACTGCACAATTCTGATAGGTATTTGAACTTGAACGAAAAACTACATTTGCGAATGATATTCGACACCTTCACCACATTATCCACCAAATTATGCACATTATACATCAACATTTCTGCTTCTCCGCTCAACAAAAAGTAAGAAGAAAGAAATATTTCACGGTGCCTAACGACCAAGCCCATTCCGGAGGCGCGCGGCGGCGGCGGTCGGGAGCTCGTCAAAGGGCCAGGGGGCTCGCGCCTCGCAGGCTGTTATCCTCCCACGTTACTGTCACCCTCATTATGTTACCGCGTGAGGATACATTTTGCAAAATGGCGCTTTGCCCCGTGGTAATGCGACGCAGACTTGTCAATTTACAACAGTGTTCATTTGTACCGTGTTATCCAAGGGTTATATGAAACTTTTTCAAATTATAGAGCATTGGTTTGCTATCGTAAATAGAAGTTAGGTTGTCGGTTTACGTTTTTGAGTTAGTTTAGCTCTTAGCTGCCGGTGTGGGTAATGGCTGTGATTTCCAAGCTCCTTGCTTTTATTGCTTAGGGGCATTAACTTTGATAGTATAGCTTTCTTTAGAGTCTGTGGGCTCTGTGGCAAAGATTTCACTATTTGCCAACTTCAAGTCAAGCTATGGGTATATTTTGTGTCTTTTCAGGGTAAATTTGTGTGCTTGGCTTTATAAATACGAAATATTCTCAACATTAGACTAATAAGTAGTTGTATGACATTTTATTTACTTACTTTCAATATGGCTTTTATTTCCTCTAATTTTAGTAAAACGTGGGTGTTCACTTCGTCTGTCTTCTTCCAAAGACGTATCATCACTATCACTAGGTATACATATTATAAGTCAAAGACCCCCGCCGCGTCTGTCTGTCCCTATGTATGCTTAGATCTTTAGAACTACTCAACGGATTTTGATGCGGGTTTTTTTAATAGAGAGTGATTCAAGAGGAAGGTTTTAGTACCTATATAATTTGCCAAGCGGGCGAAGCCGCGGGCATCTGCTAGTTACTAACGATAATCTATCGTTAGTATTACTTCTATTTATCTAGAAAACTATTCTGGAGGTCTAGAAATAAAGGCAGTTCTTTTGACGTGTCGTGTAAGTCGTGTAACCAATAAAGATATGGACGTCGAACCTTTGGATCCTGTTACTGATAATGTCCATCCACTGTTTGCTCTGTCGTTGATAAATAAGTCTTCCAATATTGACGTTATGTTACCTTACCTCGCTATGATTCTATTAAAACTAGTAATATTATATTATTTTCTATCAATAGAGAAAATTGATGTTTTCTCTTCTTATTGATGTTTATTTGAATCGTTGCTATAATCTTCCTCATATTTATTGGCATTGCTGACTAATCAATTTACAGCTATTATAATCACTTTACGGACAAAGTATCGTTTAGCAAGTTACACATAAAGAATGACCCTGCAAGATAAAACCGTGTGACTTCTTGCGTTAAAAAACTTTCCATATGCTCAATACGAGCCTACAAACAAAAGCAAGAACAATAATCGTAAAAGCCGTCGCCGGGTACGCGTTAGTATATCACCGTGATAAATATACACGACACTGCTAACGCCATGGCAGTGAGAGCGAGAAAATTACTGACCGCACGGCTTCAAAGCGATGCGATGAGTATAAAGCGATACTTATCTGTCTCTTGGCCTCGGCACCGGCTCCTATCAAGTCGAGTGCCGCACACACTGATTTACCATCATCATAGCCTCTATCTTCAGGCCCTAAAGTACATTTTCCATCATCAGTATTGTTAGTTGGAGTATGTGTAACTATAGCACCGTAGATAGATGAGCTCGCGTGCAGTGACGCAACGCGGGACCGCTTGACATATATATAATGATGTGTTGTGTATTATGCGTGTTGAATGTGTGTGGTATATTCGCCTCAGTTTATCATAGTCAGCTGCCCTTTATTCTGGGTCGTAGAGGTGATAATGGATGGTAGTTAGTTACTGGTAGTTGCATGTGTCGTCTTAAGTTCCAGAAACTGTTGTTTCTTTGAATTAGAATTGAAATCCGCTTCATAAAGTTTTGTTTTCGCAAAAAGTGTTAACAATTATGACATCGTCATTGATGTATTGAGTGAAATCTATTGAGATTTGTGTGGCATATCTGCAAAATTTGAAACCTACCACACCAAACAAAAAGAAGTCTAAAAAAACGCTCAAAAATGAATTTAAAACCCTAGAAGCAAAAACACAAACCACCACTGCAATATGACAACACTGCTTTCCATTCTGATCTCATAACGCGAGAACCGGAGCAATATTTAAGCGTAGTGCGGCACACATTTCCCGGACATATTTCACGGGCTCACATCGTATCGCCGAGATTTTCCCGTCCCGTCTCGCCCATCTCGCCCGTCTCGCTCGGTATCTTATCTCCGAAAGGCCGTGTCGTTTCCATCCACTGACGCGCGATGGCAGACGCGTCAACGTACGAATATTGCCACTTTGGTTTTATTGTAGCGAGCGAGCAATTGTTCTGATAATAGTTTTTCTTAATTAAAATACGGATGCTGCATGGTGGTCTGGTTGAATTGTTAGCGTATTGTTCATATGCACAAAATACAAGTCTTGAATGTGAAGTTGCTGAAATCCGATCGGCAACGGGTGTCGGCAACTCCATGGCCAAGGCTCGGATTTTGTGCGGCTTCTGAAATCTGTAAATGAAGACATAGCAATGGAATTAAAAATTCTTTAAAGCATTTAGGAAGAAAGGTATTTGGCTAAAGGCAAAAAAAAACTTGATATTTGAGTTCGACCATCAGGATTAGCTAAGAAAAACCAAGTTGGTAAGTACTTTCCTCAGCCTCCCGTCGAAACTAAACATAACTAGAACTAGCTAGAGCTCAAATATCTCGCTTGGAATTGGAAGGAATTTGATTTCAACCCTAAGCATCCTTAACTAAGGAGTGATGAGCAGGAATGCTAATTGAGCCGAATTAAGTATTTATTAAAACAGAGTTTAGGCTCAACATTATTAATATTTAGAATTAAATTAAACAGAGTATTAAAATTCTTGAAATTAATTATTCTCTTTTGTACTGCTTGTTGGACGAGTGTCTGTTCTGATTTGTGATTGCTCAAATTCGTGTTTTGGTGCAAAATATTTATTGAGGCGAGCTACTATTCTGGAAACACGATGTGAAGAATATTGACCTAAGTGTTTCCGAATTATCTTTTAGTTACAGTTATGAAAATCTAGCTTTGTTAATCAGTTTACCTTCAAGTATAAGCACGCATTAATGGACCTATATCGTTCCCACTGCTGGGACACAAAACCCGGGCTGAAATCCACCACGCGGGCCCAGTGCGGGTTGGAGGATGTCACATACCTGTCATACCATCCTATCTTCAAATTTTAAGTTCTAGGACCTGTCGGTTTCCTCACGATATTTTCCGTTTTTCAGAGCAGTAGTGATGAAACCAATTGCACAAAGTAGTGCGTCTGCTTGGGTTCGAATAGAATCCACGACTTACTGTTCGTAAGTCGGGGCCGCCGCCATTGGGCCACAGCAGCTCTCCATCTCCATGATCTGCAACAAAATCATTTAAGTTCCTTAACAAAACTGTTTCAACCAGTGTTTTAATCTCTTGCACAGTAGGTACCTGCATTCAAATAGCTTCGACTTCGTCCTCGTTATCTTCCTTTAGTACTATTTCATTATTAATCGCTATTTCTACTACGTGACCTTTCATAGTAACTGCTCAATTAATACAATTACGCACGAAACCATTCGTTAATGTTTCACGAAGTGTCAAAACTCTTATCGCTTTACAGGTTTTATTTACTGAGGCAAAATCTTCAAGTTTTACTGAAGTTATTTACGATTTTCGAATCAATGAACAAAATCTTCTGTGAGATATTGTTAGAAGCTTTATAATTCAATTAGATAAGTGAAGTGAAAGAAAGCGTCTGTACTTTAAGTTACTACTGCTACTTTACTACCTACTTATCTTTCTAGATAAAGAATCTAAATGAACTGTTATCAAAAAATGCGGTCAGTAACTTTTTCTTCGCCACACTCCTCCGAATATAAAAAAGGAGGTTCAATTAAAAGCCCTATCCATTCCAAAAAAAAAAGCACCAACATTACCCAATTTTGCAAATTGCTCCCACAATTATGCGCAGGGTCACAGCGAGGTTATCGGCTGGTCGGCACTCGGCAAACATGATTGTGCAGATGTTAGGGCGGCGGCAAGCGTGCGGCGCGAACAAATGGCCCGCGCCGCACCTCCCCGACCAGAGTTCGATGGCGATGGCGATGGATGGCGTGGCGGCCCGAGCGAGTATCACGGACGTTTGAGTACAGTACTTAACTTACATCATAGTTCGAGTATTTATGTTCGAATTTCAATTATTAAAAAAAAAAAAATATTAAATGTCAATTTCCATTTTTGAGTATCTGAGGATCAGGGACGTTTGAATAGTATACATACAAAGTTCGCGTATTTTATGTTGGATTTTGGAGTGACTAAAGTTGTTTTGTAAAAAAATCTATAATGTGCCTAGAGAGACGGTATAATGGAAAAAAAATGTAAGAAACGTTTTCGGTGCCTATAAAATTAGTTGTACAGATTTTTTTTATTAAATCATAAACAAGGAAGACGATGCAACAACTATAAAAATATTCCGTGGGTGGTCTCTAATAGGTGCTTAAATTGCCTACTAGTATGCTTACTTCATACTTCTTTATAATCAAACAATCTTGATACAAAAGTTTTATGCCCAAGTTTATTGTAAGTAACCATTATTTGCACAAAACTAAAACGATAACATGACAATGTGCCTCAATAAATATTGCCCACCTTCCACTATCACAAATCTTTACCGCGAGCCGATAGAAAATTTCAAATTCAATATCGCCAAAGGTTCTAAGTGCTCCGATTGAAATATGACAATTGGCGGGCGCTCGGGCGGTCGCCGTTGTTAGTACGAAGTGTACGAACAGTCGCCGTCCGGCGGCCACAAATCTTCCGTTTCACTCGGTGCCCAGCCTCCGAGCGGTGAGAAGAGGAAACAGCACGCTCCAAAGCACGCGACTGCGTGATACCGGCTACTCCCGAAATAGACCCCCCGCGCGGGGTGCCGGCCCATCGACGTGCTTTTAGTATGCTGCGCGCATGCGAACCGCCCGCACCCTTCTGCGCTCCTGGTACTAACAAAGCTAAACTCGCGAAATTAAATAACAAATTACTAAATAAAAAATATTAACTGTGCTCAATATAGCATGCTTTAAAACAAAATGGTCGCTATCCTGGCCAACCCCAAGTGGAGCGAGGACCTCACCATCCAGATGATTATCGAGTACGAGAAGCGCGAATACCTCTGGAATCCCGTCTCGGAACACTACAAGAATAAGAAAATAAGGGAGCAAGGATACATAGAGATCATAAATGCACTGAATTTGGTCGACGTCACAGTTAAAGAACTGAAAAATAAAATAAAAAACATACGTTCGTCGTACAGCGTCGAGTTGAAGAAGATTCGCGCGGCGAGGAAGGCTGGCGCGCATGCGTACCGACCGAGCGTCACGTGGTTCGAACATGCAGACAGGTTTCTGCGGGCGATCGTCACACCGAGCTCTGTGAGTCTTTTTTTTTGTTGTTTACGGCGCTTACTCATGTTTACACATGCGCTCTGACATTAAGCGGCTGTACGTTTGTTGATAGGTGGACAACAGTTTGCTGGAGATCCCGGCGAGCGACGACAGCGACGTGGTTCAAGACCTCAGCGAGCGTAAGTCGCCGGAAAAGAAAAGTCCGCGAAAGCGGCGCAGCTCGACGCGTTCATCGACACCGTACGTGTTGAACACGCCGTCCCCTCGCCCCGGCACTCCGTTCGGCTTGAGTCAAGGGACATTTGGAATCCTCCCGCCGGTTACGTCCGCTCCTTTTCTCAATCCCCCCGTTGGGATCGCTACGCCGCTGACTACCTCACTCGCAACTATCTACCCGGTGCCGACAAAACAAAAGAAAAGTAATTCAGACAGCGGCGATCACACGGACTTGCCGCAAGATCTGAGTCAACATTCCGAAAATGGCAATGAGAACGAGTTCGAGATGTTTGGGAAGTTAATTGCGAGCCAGTTGCGGAAGCTGCCGCTGAGTTTGGCGCTGGACACTCAGTTGAAAATACAGACGCTAGTGAACGCGGCGAGGATACAAGCTGTTTATCAGCAGTACAGTTATGCGGGCCCGTCCCAGGAAGCCTTGTCCGTACAGGCTTTATCCAACGGGATTCTAGCCGGCATGGCGACACAGGGCTCTTTCGCATCTCGAACTTTGGGCATGGAAAACGATTCTCCCGATGAAATGAACAGGGATTTGAAGACTATTGAATATTCTTTAGGTTCCGAAAACGAAGATTAAGATTCCGGGAGCCATTCAAAACCTGTTTTTGCTCACACAACCTATAAGTACCTCATAGTTCTCTGTTGAGATAAATTCGAGAATTTTGCTCATTATATACCTATGTATAGCGTACGACGCACAATTACATCACTAAAGATTCTGATCTGGTGATTTGGATGACATATTAAGAACTGCCATTATTTATATTTCTATGTGTTTTAGATGAAATATTCGTGTGATCGATGTATTCGTAGTAGTAAAAAATCTGAAAAGATTCTCTAAGTGGAAAAAAATAAAAAATTGTAGTATTTTTCAAAAACTAGTCATTGATATTTCGGTGTAATGTAGATCTCGATGTTTCGGCTGTGTTATTTTATTTTTACAAAAAATAAATGTTACCATATTACAATATTTGTAATAACCTTTTTTGCGTTAAAGCTAGCAACTCCCGAATCGAAAAAGTTGCCAACAATAACGAATTTATTTTAATTGTGATAGTTTTACAAAATGTAGATATCTGTCTGTGTTATAAATGTGATTAATATAGAAAAAATGGGATTCCTCGTCCCCTGCCGAAATTATCCGGCCAATGTTGGCACTACTGTTAAGAGTTCCCTTATTTATTGCCAAGATTCGCCGCCTGTTTTCGGCATTGACCTGTTGAATATACCCTTAGAGTAATTGCAGCATGCGTTTCATGTAATATGAAATTAAATACCTCAAATTAGTGTCAGTACATGTATGTAGTGTACGGTTCTGGAATATTATATATTATCTGTTGTTCTATGTGCCACAATTAGATTGTATACAGATTGTGATTTATTGAGAAATAAATATTTTATAAATGTCATAAAACCTGAGATTTTTTTAACCAGCTGTGATTTTACAAATATATATATTTTTTTTTTATGTTTTACTGGTCAGAAAATAACAGCATTGAAAAAAATATACTATTTTATGATGAGTGAATATCAAGTATCAATAATTGTTGATCACTCTATCCTCAACAATAATCACAACCATCTTAAAAAAGTTTGACTAAATTCATCAAACATTCTAAATTCGAAAACAACACTATATTAGAGCTCCAATTTAGAACAAAAAGTATTTAAATAAATACAGATTGTTCACCGCCCATACTGTCGGGATTAATTCCCGCGTAATCCTGTCGACATTCGTTATTGATTGCCCGTTGGTTTGGCATGCGAAGCATTGCCGTGCAAGGCAGCTAGCCGTCAACCTGGTAATGAGCGTGTTTTGGTAAAAAGTATCAAGAATTTACACCTGGCTATATTTATTATTTTTGTTTTTAAACTATTCTTAGAATGTAGAACCGCATCCATCACACACTTAAGGAAATTCACATTAATTTTTAAATAATAATAAAATAAGAATATAATGTGCAAATAATAAGAAGAAGCAAAAAGGTGCGAACATCTTACTAGGTATAAAAAAAAACATCTCATCGCTGTCAAATGACATAGAAATAAAATACACTTAAATAACTTTTATAACTACTGTACGTTTTTGTTTATTTTTTTTATACACACTACTTTTATACACTTACAAAAATTTATGATAAAAGAAACCATTAAATCTACAAAAACATGTCGAAGGTGATGATTAGTAAGTGAACATGATTTTAAACCTTAAAAATATGTAAGGTAATAACTAAAATATAGAACGTTAAAAGACGTTCAAGTTTTTCCACTTGACACAGAGTTCCTTACTTAATTTACATAAAATAATTATAATTCACTGCCTCGCTGGTCTAGCTAGTAGTCGCAAGCGCGACTGCTAAGCGTCAATTCCTGGGTTCGATTCCCGAGTCGTGCAAAGTGTTATTGGGTTTTTCCATCAGGAATTTATCAGTAACAGTCACGGAGTCTGGATTTGTCCCCGGTTGCTGGAAATAGGGTCGCCTCCTATTAAGTATATGGGACTCAATAATAACTGGCGAAATGTGAGTGCACTATTAGGTACAGCTCTGCCTAACCCTTCGGGGGTTGGGGGCGTAAGGTTATGTAATAATTCACATAAAATTACTTACTAAAAGCAAAGATTCAAACATTATTTCCTAAATTCATAAGTACGTCGCTATTCAAAACCAAATTCCGACGTCACGACGCGCGACGTTGCGTTTGACAGCGCGCGTCATTTGACAGCCTAAAATGGCGCGAACGGTTCAAATGGCGCGAAGGGCGAAGGCGACTCGGGAGAGTATAAAAATAGTGATGCGAAATCGTAAGTTTAAATTATTTTCATCAAATAAACGAGAGCAGATTCGGTCAGATGAAAAATAGACTACGATGTTTTTTATTTTAGACAAAAGGTAAGATTTGATTTTAAAACTAAAATAGTTTAAGTGCAGTCCAACGCTATTGTCATTAAGTAGTTACCTACCTATAACTTTTAATATAATACCAGGTAGGCCGTGACACGATTCTCATTCGTGTACAATGTTAATCGATCCAGTAACAAACCCACTGTCCAGTAGTAAATTACTAATGTACCTAAGTACCTACATACTCCACCGGGGACGGCAAAATATGGTGTGATATTTTACACTACACAAGATAATATTATGGTTATACTTACTTAGATAGATTATCATAGACCTTTTATTTTTCGGATGGGACTTGTTTAAAATAATTTATTTAATTTACCCTGGGCACTGGCAGTAGTGGCAGTGTAAACCTCGGCACCTCGCCTATTTTTACCCGAATGCACAACAGCAAAAACAGGGATAAAGAACCTATGATCGAAAAAAAAAAAGAAACTTCCATAGCTGTGGGGGGGGGGCGGGGGACAAGGGACCTTCCAAAGACCGCTCTGACGAGGGGATATCCTAATTCCACCTAAAACACGACAAATTCTCCATACACTCATTCGATTACAACCATTCATTCGAGTCCCTGGAGAATCGAATCGGCCAAAGTAAGGGTAGTAACACACAGATTGCAGTCGCGTCTCGCCCCATTACGGTTTATTATTATTCGGCGCGATCAACGCCGCGTGAGCATGTTATTATGATAATATGCGGTATGTGTCGTGCTGAATTACCTTGCGAGGGACGCATTTGCTAGAGTGTAGATGTGGCTTTATTTGAGTTTTGGAAGTGGCGGGAATTTTAACCACGTGACTGTTGCGTCAGTTAGGGAGGGACAGTCTTCACCGGACACGGTTGTTTCGGAAGGTTCCTGCACCGAATCGGGCGGGAGGAAACGCCCGGGTGTTTCCATTGCGAGGATCGACCGGAGGACACGGTGGAGCACACGGTGGAGGTGTGCCCCGCGTGGGCGGAGCACCGCCGTGTCCTCGAAGCGGCGATTAGCGGCGGCGACCTCTCGCGTCCGGCCCTGGTGCAAGCCATGGTCCGGAGCGAGATGGAATGGGACGCCGTCACCTCCTTCTGCGAAGCAGTAATGCTAGAGAAGGAGGTGGCGGAACGTGAGAGGGAGAGAACTTCACAGCGTCCCGGCCGCCGCGGGAGACGCCCCGGGCGTCGGGGGCCACCACGTGGCCCCCGGCCACCGTAGGCGCGGGCCTGTGGACGGTGGGCTATGGGCTAGCTCGCCGTCCGTCCGTCTCATGACGACAGGCCGTGTCGACGGCGCGTTCGTGTTCCACGCGCGCCTCAAAGAGAGTCAGCAAAAAGGAAGGGGTCCGCAAGGACCGATGCCTGCCGGGATTGCGGGACTGTTCGAAAGACATACCGTGGCCCCGGAACACAAAGGGCGATGAAGGAACATGGATGGGTTTTAGTCAGTAAAAGTCTGACACTCCCTCCCGCTCCGCCCAGAGCGGGAGAAGTCATTTGATGATTTCCCATCCGAAAAAAAAAAAAAAAAAGGGAGGGACAGTCTGGTGGTCTGCTGCTTTGCCAAAAACTATTTTGATTGACGTCTAGGTAGTTTATTGCAGTTCAGTGAATGGAGATCGCTTTGTGACAGATTCTTTACAGATTTAGTGGTGCATCGTTCTTCTGGCGTGAATCTTCAATTAGTTTTTCCCACTGAAACTTTCATACTGCACGCTCCGGTCAATTTAATATTAAAATAAAATATTTAAATTCCAAAATATACAGCAACATGTAGATATTTTTTGCAGTTCAATGAATGTGAAAATGACGTCTAGGAAAAAAGAGTGAAAGCTAAAAGATGATAACGACAAAAATTAACTTAGAGATAGTGACAGATTCTTTGCAGACATAGTAACTGTATCCCTGAAATTTGTCACCAAGTTAAATATACAACCTTTGCGTGGCATACATTTAGCAAAGTCATTTTGGCAGATGCTCCATCTGATTTAATTTAAAAGGAACCGTTGCATTATAAAACCCCTACAATGGTGTCGATTCTGTTGTTTCTCAAACTAAACTTAATTCAGGCTATTGCTATCTTTTTCTAAAAGGCAGTGCGAGAAAAGGACGGCTATAGCTATGAACTAAGTTAGAGATGTCAAACTAGTTTATGCCTTGCGCTTCACCGTGTTTTTAGTCGACATGTTTTTACGTGCACCCTTCATTTGTACCTATGGAAATATTAGTTCCAACTAAATTTGACAGCTGTAAATTACGTCCGTCTCTGTCTCGTTTTATTAAAGAGAAAAAGATAGCAATAGCCTAAATTAAGTTTAGTTTGTGCACAACAGAATCGACACCAATACCTTGTAATCGAGACCACACAGTCCACTTAGATTTCGTGCACATACCCTATGTGCACTCTCATCATCTTCTTGACCTTACCCCATGTTACTTGTGGTCGGCGCAACACGTTTTTTTCTTCCATTCTCCCCTGTCAACCGTTAAACCATTTTTTGAGCATTTTTCCATAGAAGTTTATCATTTACACCTTTTTCCTTCATATCATTCCTCACACAATCCATCCATCGTATCTTTGGTCTTCCTCTCCCTCTCCATCCATCAACATTTACATTCATCACTCTTTTAGTCACATGCGATTCTTCCCTCCTCATCACATGCCCATACCAAGACAGTCGATTCCCTTTCAACGTTTCTGTAACTGGCGCAACTTTCAAACTTCCTCTAATATACTCATTCCTTATTGTATCCATTCTTGTCACACCACACATCCACCTCAACATTCTTATCTCCGCTACATGCAGTCTTTTTCATCCATCTTCTTCACAGCCCAGCATTCCGATCCATACAGTACGACAGGTCTAATCACGGACTTGTATATTATCCCCTTTAACTTGAGGGGCACCAGTGGGTCGCAAGTCCCACCCTATGTGCACTCTCTTGATGAATATTGAAACTCTCTTAAGCCCCAACCTGCAATTTCACCAATGCGTCTGACACCCATCAAACCGGAACACAGGAACTAATAAGTAGTGCATTAGGCACTTATACCTGTTCCGGCCAGTATGTAGTAGAAGGCATTTATTCAAAAGGTAGATCTTTGACAGTCTATAAAGATAGTCAGTGGCCCGAAAGTCTGACATAGACTTTAGTTTTAATGGAGAAATTTAAACTACGAGTAGTTTTTTTTTGTTAGCTTGTCATGTGTCCCACAGTCACTGCTAGGCAGAGGCCCCTCCTCTTTTTCCTTCCAAACCTCTATATCTTGTGCGATAAAAAAAAATACGTTTTCTTTCTTTTCTTTTTCTTTATAAAATGTTGTGTACACCTATAATTGGTACGTACATAAGAGCCATAGCAAGTGTACTTTTATCAATAATGTTATAAATGTATGTACTGTTGGTGCACCTATCTATACTATATAATTATTATAAAGAGGAAAGATTTGTATTTTTGTGTGTGTATGTATGTTTGTAATGAATACATTCAAAAACTACTGCGCCGATTTCAAAAATTCTTTCACCATTAGAAAGCTATATTCACCCTGAGTAACTTAGGCTATATTTTATCCCCGTACTCCCACGGGAACGGGAAACCGCGTGACGTCTGCTAGTTTTAAATAAATAAATACATATCTGGCCATGTTCGCCCCGATTCTAGTACTACTTATGCTTGAAGTGGGAAAAATCTACGCACTGCAGTGTTTTGTACTGATGCCAACTTATACCAATTTACTGGTGCTTTTTAAAGTGTGACCGTTCGTTACTTACATAGCCAAAATAATGTGGAATGGTTTTTGCGAAACAGTAAAGAAATCTGTTCGCTGTTCTCTCGTGTCTGCACGAATTAGAGAATAATTATTTGTGCTCATGTTGTGGCAATTATTTGTTTTAGCTAGACTACCCCGGGTTGCAGAGATCCTACTGTAGTTGGTGCCAGTTAAGATCGCAATAGCGGTCATTGACCCACCTACGTTTATTAAAGTTCTTAACTTTGAAACCCAAAAATAAGCCTTTTCAAGTCTTGATTCGTCATCTATCGTGATCTTCAAAATTTTTTCTAATGAAAAACGATACATGGTTTATTTGTTTTGGTTCGTACGAAGAGATATTAGGGAAAGGGCAATGACCGCTATTGCGATCTTAACTGGCACCAACTATAGACAAGTGGCAATCGTTTACAAAACATTTCATAATTCTAAAATAACAGTCAACGGCCAACGGGGCTGACATCATCTTTATTATAACATCGCATCTGTATTATCCGAAGGGTTTAGCAGAGGTGTACCTAAGTGAACACCCACATTTCAATAGGGTTCGAGCCTATTACCATCAACCGGGCACAAATCCAGACTCCGTGGCTGCTACTGAGAAATTTCTGTTGGAAAAACCCAATAACAGTTTGCCCAACCCGGGAATCGAACCCAGGACCTCATGCTCTGCAGTCGCGCTTGCGACTACTACACCAACGAGGCAGTAACTGTGGCGGGTTTGACATTTCTAAGCTTTTCGGTAGCATGTGTAAGTCATTTATTTTAACATTTCCATCATCTTTATCGTTTGTCTATGGCCTTAGACGTATGTATTTACCTGCCTGCATTCAACACCACTTGTAGAATCATCACTAAACAATGATGCAGCGTTAAAAATCTTACGTTTGCTGACGAAATACGAACTCGAAACAAGCAAACGAAATCTTACGAAAGACCGAATTATAAAGAATTTCCCGCTTTTTTTTTCTCAGGAAAAAAGTAACAACTTCTGCCTTAATACACTCCCAAGAACCTCCCAACCTTCATTAAGTCCCGTGTATTTGACCAACGTTTGTAATCTCATAGATTTGGCGGTACGAGCTATAGAGCGTCAAAGTTACAGAGTGTTTATTAAATTCTTATAGCGCGTTCGACGGGCGGCGGGCGCTGAAATTCGCTGTGTCCGCAGCTTGGTGAGGGATGGGTAAGTTGTCTATTCCGTGGCCGAAAATTTGGAGAAAAATTAAGTTATTCGAATCTATTTTCGTTATTTTTACTGCACTTCTTAAGTTCTTAATTTCACTGCAGGCAAATTCTGTCTCCGTATATTTCTGGCACATGACATGAAGCTGATTCTGCATAGCTATTCCGATTTTCGATTCGGAAAGTCGTATGTTTATCTCGCTCGATTTCGTAATGTCAAAAAAAGACAAACATACGACTTTCCGAATCGAAAATCGAATCGAAGCGTTGTGAATAAGAGGCCTAGTCTCCGATATACTTCAATTTTAGTACAATCTGTATTTAAACATAAAAGTAACATTTTTATTCAAGAACGACCAAGAGAACATCAAGGCGCTTTTAAATCCATCTCACAAAAACTGCAACTTAGAAAATTACACATAAGTTCTTCTACAAGACATCCCCCATTCGCCCTCCATCACAAACACTGACCACAACTGTTGGACCATTCTCCGGCATTACAAATCCAGACACTCGATCTCGGCCTCGGCTAAAACAAATCCGATTATTTTCCCGAAGTTTTCGGCAAGGCGTGATTCCTTCCCTAGAGTGGGAGCAAGAGGTGTGAGTGAGAGAGAGCGCGATAGTATTCTGGGACCGTGGCCGGCGGCCCGTGCGGTAGCCGGTAGCTTACGATCGCGGTGTCGAGTACTAAGTGCGAACGGTTTTGATACTTGATATTATTTTATGTGTGGAGAAACTTGAGCTGCATTTTTTTCGGTCGGTGTTGGAATTTTATATCGTTAGATGCAATGCAGAGATCGGTTTCAACGAAACGTAAATACTATTAGGAGATGTAAAAAGAATAACCATACATAATATACCTACGAAAAAAGTTATTAGACCAGTACTTTAATATTTCAGTAATCATTGCACACCAATGTAATTGGCTTCACAAAGCACAAACTTCTTACATCCCACTTGTAGAACATGAATGAAGGGATCCCGGAAAGACCTTTCCTCAGAGTAGGTAGATTCTAACATAAACTGTTTAGCAACTGTCACAAATGACTAACACACTTCATAAATCAGACCCTCCTATTCACGGCTCACACCGTACGTACTTACACTAGTTTACATCGGGCTCTTTATAATAATTGTCGATGCGCGGTCGGCGGCCGCGATAAGGGATTACGGGCTCCCCCTGCCAACACCACCCTCCCCCACACTTTGTACCTCCCTCGTTTGCCCTGCTGGCTTTTTTCCCGCGCGCTTGCACTTTGCCACAGAAAGTGGAGTGAAGTGAATATTGAATTATGAATTAAGATATGAGCTAGTTCGCTTTAAGAAGGCGTTTTACGCTTTTCTTGGATGTTCAGCGCGAGAGAGGTCTCGCTTACCAAGTTTGTTGTTATGACAGTTTGTGTTACACGTTACGTCGCGGATAAAGTGTTTTGTACTTAACGTTAAAAACTGTGATGAGACACGTAAAACATTGTTTAGGACAGGAGAGCTTGTGTCGACCTTAGCCCGTAGTCCTTTTGTGTTATATTCATGTAACGGAGTCATTTCGATACAAGTTCTGTCTTTAGTTTTTAGGCAAGTCTAAGAAGTGCTTTCGACAAGTTTCAGGTGGCCTTCTTTAACCTTTTTCAATACTAAGCTCAAACTTCAGGTCCCAACAGATACAAAAAGCCACAGAACGTTTGACCCTTCAATAGTTTAAATATTCCATGAGACGACCAACTTTCCTATTGTTTTGTTTTCTACGAATATTTTTAAGTAGAGTTCCGAGTTCGTGACCAGGATTACATTTTTCGGCTTACGTACCTACTTGTTACCCTTCACAATATCTCAAGATAAGACCGAAAAACCAAAAAACCTTGCTTATATATTGTGTTCGAAAATGAGTTTTTGATCGCGACTTTGCCGAGTGGCAATATTTTATTTAATAAACCGAGAACAGCGCAACGTTTGAGTATTTTATTGGCGTCGACAAAACGCCGGGAACTATTCGCTAAAACATAAATTCCGGGCTCCGTATTCAGAGCGCCCACTCGCCAATAAAGTAGCGATTCCTCATCAGGCAGCCCTACAGTGCGGAGCGATAGAGCCATAACGAAACACAAAGCGTAGCGGCGGGCGGCGCTCGGACAGAAACCAGTCCGGGCAAATTAAATATGTAGGAGGCAACTCGCACCCACGCCGACGCCAGGGCTGGCGAGGACTCGTTTTTAATTTGTGCACGTTTATTACTTATTTATGAGCGTTTGTGGAAATTCTTTTTGAAATATAATTTCGTTAGTTGAGAGCTTGTTTGTGTGCGATGGTGAAGTTTACTATATTTCAGTTTTATTGGCTGTGACTGTGACGGTGTTAATTTGATAATGCATGTTGTAGAGTGAATTGCTCAATATAAATTTGCTAATAACAGTAACGTAACAGTAACGGGACAGGCTAGGAGAAAAAACATAGTATCATTATCATTTTAGGTCGTATCTTTCCGGGAAACTTCAAAATAAATCAGTGCCCAAAACTATCCTTGGCAAATGATAAAGACGTATATTAATGGATTTGGATCTCAACATACCGTTTGGTTATACACATAACATTCAAATAAATGCTTTTCAGTCGCTCAAGAAACGGAGCAACGTCAGGGACAAAAGTACCCCCAGTGCTGAATAAATAAACAAAAAAAAAGTACCTTAATGGACAAAAATATTATGCATTTAATAAAAGCATCTCGCAGCCCTACTCACAAAGCGAGCGAGTCGGGCGCGCCGTCATTAGAGGCGGCGTTAGCGACCCGCCGCCGCTGCTCGCCGCCGCGCCGCCAGACATTTTTTATGCAATCCACAACGCCGACGTTTTTTCGACACGAACATGTTGCCGCCAACTGATATAGATGCAAGATTTAGAGCGCTATACCATACCTCATCGGTAGTAGTTTTTGTGGTTACAAGCTAACACGGATACTGAGAATGCAAAAAATTTGCTGAGTTTGGACATGACGACCAAATACCTACCTATTTGGGAAGCGGTGGCGTTAGATGTAACCGAAATGGGAATGTTGGAGAAGCTTGATAGCGCAGAAAACATACAGGAACCAGTAGATTTGGGATACTGAACTGATAGTGATATAAATCTATTGCTTTTGAACACTGACTAAATCTTACCACAGAAGTATTCACAGCGAGTTTATTATTAAAAACAAAACAGACAGCCTTATTTAGCAATTCTCCTAATGGTCAAAATGGAGGTCGATCTTCAGAGGTTCTTGATTGCAGAGACCTCTATACAGCGAAATATATTCGCCACCTTTCAGACTTAATGTTCGAATACATTAGCAAGTAATAATGCAGCACCGCCGTGACTAATTAGCGGTGTGATGCGTGGTCTCAGGCCTGCTCTAGTCATCAGTTTCATTAACGTGCGAATATATTAGTGTCTTTTAGGTGTTCTAAGCTAGAGAGCTCCTTATTGAATTGCATTATTCTCTGAAATTGTCAGTTACTGATACCATTCTCGTCTATGCCACGTTATATTCCTGACCAAAGTTTCCACTTTAGGAGAATGGATCGTATTCTGAGCATCGTCGAAGTCCTCTGTATTTCCACGGAATAAAAAAGAACTGCAAGCATAAGTTATCGTCTTGCGTGGTACAAGTGGCCCAAAAAAACAAAGAGTGTCGCTCGCACACCCCGTATAGAAGCCGTGTCGGGTCGCCGCGGTGGGCTCAGCGGCCGGTGGCACGGTGGGTACGGTGGGTGCGGCCCACTATGGCGCGGTGCGCTCGCCGACGGCCATAAGCTTAACTGTACGTTGCTATGCTACCCACGTACAATCGTACGCGGCTGTAACAGAACATGCATTTCACGCTTTGAAGAATTATATTTTAACTGTTTTAAAACGATGGATGTTCCATTTTATACGAATGTTTTTGAGCTTTTTGTGGATTATATGTATTAGACCTTAATCATTCATCATTATATTATTTGTCTTATAAAACTAAGGAAAGAATTGAATCTCGAGTTCATCAAACCATCAATTTTGAAACTAACTACTGCAAGGCGTGACCTCCTTTCGTACCCTAATAAATAATTACAAACTAATAAACACATTTATCACGCTACACATACATAGGTACTAGAGGCTCATAAATCAAAGCATCAAGCTGGAGCAGGCGGCGTCCACGGCAGCCCATTAAACCGGCTCGGTGACAAGGTGACGTGCGCCCGCCGCGGGGGCGCGATAACGCGGCCCGTATCCTGTGTCGTGCCGAGTAGGGCTGCCGACGACGGACGAAAGAAACCTCGTATTGGCAATTTTATTGCTCCTACTGTGTGGTTTATTGTTTTCTTATAAGCTAGAACGATTTTGTGTAGGTTTTCTGAGTGTTACACTCAGTGAGTTGCTGGGTTTTTAGAAAATTGTAAAGGTTGGAATAGTGATTTTCTTGATATCATAAATAAAGAAATTCTCCATCCCTTGAATATGAGTATTTGATGCACCCCCAATTTAACAAACAGGTAATGCTACGTTTGTATGCAGTTCAAATCCATACTCTTAATTTCATAAAATATTCCATTTATGAATTCGACTGGGGGAGGCAATCCGCTTGGTAATATCGATAACTTTCGATGTCGTGGAATCTTGGCAGCCCTGCTCGTGATGCTCGCCCGCCTGCCTCGTTCAATATTTGAGTATCTATACGTGTTATGGATGCCTGGTACTTTCGGTGGATTACCGCACGGCTGGCTACGCTTCGCCTTTATTGTACCTGCGCGCTTTATACTCTCGTGCCTCTCGTGATCTCGTCTCGTGTTTACGACGATGACAAATCGGGAGGTATAATTAAAAAGATTTAATTTAGCACTTCTTTGAAGGATTAGTTACGTTATGAGCTGGCAGCTTACGCTGGCTTCGGGTTTTATCGTTCGACATTACAACACCGCCTGCGTGGATCGCTTGCGAACGAAAATAATCTAGAAGCGCCCAATAAAGTTAGAAATGGTGGTAATAGAAAGTCATCTATGTACACTCACGTGTAAAAAATCTCATCAAATTCTATTCTACCACTGTCATTCCCAGACTCGCCACTTCCACCGCGTTTATTACAGCACTTTTATCAAGCTTTATCAGAGCGCCACCTCTCAGCCTTAATAATACTACATACGTCTGCGTATATTACAGCAGCCATTATTACTGTGAGGAACATTATTTATATGACGTATAAAATGAAGCGATTGTGATTCAGCGTCACGTTCTGACGCCACTTTTATAAAGATCCTGACGTTAAAGAGTACTTTGAGAGGTGCGCAGCGTGAGACGTGCGACTTGCAGGGAATAATCTAGTTTGAAGTTTACTGCTCGTATTTTCTGTTGCCCGTGCATTTAATGACCTGAATTTAATAGAGAGAAAAGTTGACGATATAATTTATGTAATTTAATGCAGCTTAATACTTAGAATTATCTGGAAATCTTCAATTGTTTATCGTTTGTGGAATACGAATGATTTTTCTCTGCGTAAAAAAAAGGAAAGAAAATCGCTTACACACTACGCTAAGTGCACCACATAAGCTTGTCCTCCACAATCCGCACCATCCATCCACCTTCTATTCCCTTTACTTCAAACATAAATTTCTAACAAGAAAATGAATATTTAATGCCAAGTATCAAAACCGATTGCCGCAGTAGGCCCGCAACGCGCCCCGGGCCGAAATGAAGCCGCATTTGCGAGCGTGCCACTGATCACTACTGCTAAAATGATTGCTCCTGTCTGGTGACAAGACTTCGTTATATTACTTACACTAGTTTTACTCGCGGGTTTGCTCGGTAAATAGTGACCAGCTGTGTGTAGATAAACTCGTGGACATACTTGTTTAACAAAGAACTTTTATCATTGGGTATCTTATTTCGAAAGTCTTAAATAGCCTTTAATTAAAAACTTCTGCTTCTTATTGAAAATAAAATATTACAATACTTCTGCGTCAGTCGGGTAAAAAAACTTTGAGACTGGAGCTCTGTCTGAGGGTCGCGTGTCATGTCGAATTTTGTATAAGAAAAAACAAAGACGCGTCGCCATGTCGGAGATAAATATTTCCATCATCCAAATTCGTAGCTTTACTTTAGATAATAATAGATCAGCCAATCTGGTACCGACATATTTCTGACCGGACAAATTGATGGACACCGCGCACTCACGGGTACTTCAGTATAGTATCTGCCAGAGTCCGGGGGTCCGGAGCCGTATCCAAACCTAAGCACGACTGCACGAGACAAAAGTCATCACACTCAGTTTCTGTGACATAATACCTACGCAACATTAGATTTGTGATTTTTGAGGAGTAACTGCTGACAATCAACATTGTCAACAGAGTTACTGCTCGAAAACCGAATATTGACCCAAGGAATAAGTATATAACACAAAGCCATTCTTTAATTAATAAACTCTTTCACACCTCCACCACTTTCTTTCTTTTTTTAATTTTTTCACACCTTGATAGCTCGGTTATTAATAATAATAACCGAGCTATCAAGGTGTGAAAAAATTACAGATAGATGAACTCACAGACAGAATTACTTTTGCATTGATAATAAATGCATAAACAAAAGAAAGTCGTCAAACTCAGACTCAGTAACTTAAAACCCTACCAAACATTGATAAAACGTCTATCTGTGAGCAGTAGCCGCTGACAACAAATATTGACAACAGAGCTACTGCTCCAAAGCTGAATATTTACCCAATAAATATGTGTCTACTCCGGCGCGCGGCGCGGGCCGTGCATTCAGAATTCAGATATAACTTCTACAAGTTGTGTTGTAGTTCATATAGGTATCTCGTTATGGCGGGCGCCCGGGCCGATCGGGAAAGCGCGGCGATGCAGCGATGCGGCGAATCAGATATCTTTGCTGTTCGAGAGTTGGATGTGTTCACTTATAATTACATTTATGTAGTTTTAACTTAAAAAAAATGTTTTAATTATACAATATAATTTTAATAACTGTGAGGGTTGTGTTTTTATGTTACGGTGTAGTAGTTTTTGCTTTTATTCGTTTTGCAATACGAGGAGTTTTACAACGGAATTAGTGTAGAAAAAAGTAAAGCTGAAGAAAGATAATAAATGATAACAGCAACATTCTATCTTCGTCTTCTTCTTTCCTTCCTCATCGCTCATGGCGTTGTATAATTGTATTAAATATTAAAAAAAAAAAAACTTTACGGCGCACGGCTTTGCTCAAATTAGTCCGTAGTTACAGCTGCAGCATTATGAGCTGCTATATCTAAAGCGGTGACACTGTTGCTTCAACCAAACTTTCAATAAACTACAAAAGTATCAACTCCTCACACGCGCGCTATACCGCGACGTCCCGCTCCGAAGTGATCCCGTGTCACGCTCGACACGAGCGACGCGCGCGTTTTTGGCGAGGCGCCAACGTTTGATCCAACTTACTGTCTGCGGCCAACGGGCCAATGATTACTAACGAAAAATTATGTTTTGTTGGCGTGAGGCTACGCTGCTAGGTAGATAGCGTTAATACAATTGATGCGTGAGGTATCATAGATATTAGATACCTTGTAACGTTACATTTTCCCGGTAGGATCCAGAAAACTGTAAGGTCACACTGAGCACGGCCTAATCAAGGGCCTACCTATTTGGAGCTAGAAGATAACTAAACTAGGTTAGAGAAGCAGGTGGATGAAAATGAAAATAAACGTGAGATGAACTGGAGAAAGGCGGGCCTCTGGGCTGTAGTAGTGGCCGAGGGACGTCAGGCTTCAGTCTTCCTTCAAGGATACTGGTCGAGGTTCATCATTCTTCGTCTCCCATCGGTAAAACTGGTCGAGATATATCAGGCTTCGTTATTGCAGCTGAGGAAGCGAAGGCCGTCAATCTTCCTCCCGGAGGGCCGGAGGACGTCAGTTTTTTTCTTTCTGCTGAGATGGAAGACGTCAGTTTAAACAGATCGTAAGAGAGGATGGAGGGTCGCCACTCCTGTAGCCTGGACCACAGATGCTAAGTCATGGCACAGGTACACATTAACTTATAAATCACAGTAGAGGAAAACTTCCTCTGGTCACTCTTCCAGACTTGTGATGCCTTTCAGCTCCAGACGTAGACTGAAAATTCCACCACCTGGCTCCTGTCATCTCCAGATGATTGACATTTTATAATTTGGAAAGAATTTCTACAACATAATAAAAAGAAAAGATAATGAGGTCGATGTGATTTACCTATACGACCTACAACTAGCTCCAGCAATAAATTAAAAATAAAACTAGGCCTGTCACTAACTAACATTACAAAGGTAAACAAAGATTAAGAGATAAAAATCTTAAGAAAAACTTAAATAACATGAATTATATGGTAAAAAGATATGCTAAGCTTCCAGAAAATGAGCATGAAGCTACCTAGGGAGGACGAATGCTTAAATTTTCAGGTTAATAATGTCCAAAAATGTAAGTAAGAAAACCATGTAAAAACACACATTACAACCTACGCGTCAAACTATGGTGAATCTTAATTTTGGTGAACATGGCTCAATATGCAAAATTGAGATGACGCGTAACAGAGAAGTACCTATGGAATAGGCACACGACAATGTTACGCCGATCCCAACTCATTTGGGATAAGGGCAGGCGAATGATAAAACCACATGACAAGCGGAATGTTTTTTCTTTTAATTTAAATAATAACAAATACATTTATTACTGCAACGGACCGAATGAGAGTCTAAGTGCGGAAAATGGAGTCCCTACTCTACTCTAGGTAACAGTAACACTATTTGTGGATGGATATGGTCGCGATTGCCAGTTGTCTAATTTATTTGATCGACCAGTAGGTTTGTGAACGCTTCGGTAAGAAATAACACGCATACACAATCAGCGCTTTTTGGACTATTTGATCGGTATGTTATCGCTCTGAAAACTGAAGTGGGAAAAGTAAAGAAAACCTCCTTGCATTCTATGCCATCCTGTATACTCCAAGCTGTCTAGCAGTAATGCACGGGTGAGGTCTCTCTCTCTATCTATCAAAGGCTAATTAATGTTTGTAATATTTACGACAAGAGGTTATATCATTGGTTACTGGGTTGCCATCTGTTGGTGAGAATTGTAACTAAGTACTCGAATACCTATATTGTTAAGGTTATTGCAGAGCGCTGATGATGACTTTTTGTATGGGTTTGACAGCAGATTAAATTAGATACCAGCATTGAAGAAGACAAGAAGATATTCATATTCCAAGTGTTTCGAAACCAGACTCGGTCAAACAAAAAATGAATCTATTACGATAAATCTTGAACTTGTTTAAAAGCAGACTAAGCCCAGCGATAACTCTAGCTCTACCTACTGTCGGCAAAAAAAACTCCCGTTCCTTCGAGTTCCTAGTCAACCTTTGAGCGTCTGAGCGTTCGTTCGAACACGATAAATCTCATATTTATCTCCTGTTGCACATTGCACCTAACCTGCAGCTACGGCGGCTTTGATTCGCGGATATTGCTACGAACAACGAACGCCTACGAGCTTTGATCTCCTGGTATTTGTTGTAAATTTCCAGAGTAAAAAGGCGTATCTATCTGCAAGCAGAGCAAAAGCATGCAGATTTTTAGTGTAATTTCTGCTTATTTTGTTGCTAGTTCTGTAACGGGACAACAACGGGACGTACAAAAATGAGAGCACATAGGTCTATCTATTTTATGTCATGTGCACTTTTGCAGATATTATTTTCACATTTAAAATGACTTCGAAAAAGGAGGCGATGCATTGACAGTCTTACACGAACTAACAATTCTCTCCAAAAATGCAGGTACCTACACTTTACCAATATTATTTTAGCACCTATATTTTGTTAGATTTCATTAATTATTTACATTTATGGTCGTTGCAGTAAATAGCCAAAAGGGAGGCATCCAAATAATGAATTGGAGCTGTAACCAGAATTCCGTACAACAGTAGATAGAAAAACGCGGATCGGCAATACAAACCAGTCATGGTGGCCTAGTATTCGTTGTAAATTACTGGACTAAAAAGACGTAAATGCGAATTCAGTTTATACATTTAAATGTAATCTAGATGGCGTTGCCGACTTTGTAATTATTAGTTCTGTGATTACCATAACTAATTAGTTCTGTTGTTGTTTTTTTATCGTAATTTTCTTGCAATTTGTTTATCGAGATTTTCTATTATATTTATAATTACGCTTAATTTACGCTTAATTTAGTTGTTTTAAACAATAAATTGTGATGTGGCTGATACTGAATGGGCAGGAGTTATACAGATAAAACGTAATGACCAAAATTCCAGTCAAAGAAGTGCAGCGGGCAAAGTAACCTCCATTCCGAATGTGACTGAAATACCAGGCGCGCAGAAACAAAGAGCGGTGGCCGGCGCGCCGAGCTGTGTCGCGTTAGCAAGGCGGCACCTACATAATTTAGTTATAATGACGGCTCGTCGTTACCTCCCGGACCATTAGGTGCCGACTACCTACGTCGGCGTCGCGTCGCGCCTCGTGTGAATCCGCGCGATATAACTTTGGCACGTTGCTACATACCTAGTAACTATATGTACGTTGCGTCGAAATATATATTAATACGTACTTGGTTTCAGGTTTACTATGTATTTGTGTAGGTACTTATAACGCGTTGTTTTGGTGTGAAATGTGTTGACTGACGGCTGGCGCGCCGCGACTCGTTCAGTAAATTTGTAATATTGACGATAAAGCTTTTTGACTTCATAAGCTTATCATTTTAACGATTAAGTCACTATTTATGTTCTAGATATCATTAAAAATATCACATCAGAGCAGGCTGTTCTTATCTCCCCCGCAATTTACTAAGAAAAAAGCTTTCGAATAGGTATCCACAGTCTCGTACAGCAGACGTGCTTAAGTAGACATCTGTCAGATGATCACGGCACCCACCCGGCGCGGCGGCGTTGCGGCGGCGCGGCGTGACAAAGTCACGGCTTTCGGTAAAAATGCGCGGAGCGAGATTCTGCAATATTTGAAGCGCGGACGCCTCGGGAAAGGCGGCAATCAGCCGCTCGCGGAAACCGGCAGAAGTTGGTAAGCGGAATAATAATTACTTGACAGGCGGTTGTTTTAAATTGATTGATTCGAACAAAGAACGCTTTTGTTGGAATTTTGGTATAATAGCAAATACCACGGAAAAATGAAGCAACAAAAAAAATATCCGAAAGGTTTTTTTAACCCATAAATTACAACATTGCATTCTACTTTTGAATGCAATAATAGTGATGTTCCATACGATTAAATTCCAACATCCTCCTGTCGATGTCGGACAACTCACAAAATCGAGTAAAACTTTATCGATTGTAGCGTGGAACTGGGACATAACAAGTGGTACGTACTCCTAAACAGTTTAATCGCCGACATCGCTCCGTGATACTCATACCTCCCCTCAGTATTTTTCCGGCCACTTGCTCCCCCTGTTCATCCCTCGCTGAACGGACACTCAACATGACTTAGGTACTTTTGTTTTTGGATCTATGTGTACTTAAATATTTCGAGCTAAGAGCGGAGTAAAGGAGGTTGAAGGATTAACATGTTTTGTGTGGAAAGTTGTTTTGTTTTTTTTAATTAAATTTGGTTTAAGGTTACAAAATTTATTAACCATTTTAAAAATTAATACCTAATACAGTTATTTACAGGCTGAGCTGGATGTGATGTTATTTTAAGGTTTTATGCACATCAAACGCATTATCCGAACTCTCTCTCACGAACATGCAATAGGTAGGTACCTAATGCATCTTAGAATCGTTGTCTACCCTAGCTACACATTTACTTACTGATCTCAATATCATCTGCATAGCCTTTTTTCATCTATGTTGGAGTCGGCTTCCAGTATTACCGGATGCAGCTGGATGCCAGTATTTTACATGGAGCGACTGCCTATCTGACCTCCACAACCCAGTTAGTAGTGGATAATTTAATACGATCTTCTCTCAGACTCTCTCTGACTTCGGGACACTGACTAAGTACCTGTAACGGCAATTTTTTAATCCATCCACTAAAAGTAGTTACTTGACAAAAATAGGGTGCTAACTGACTAACTGCTACATAGAAATTTATTCATATGGCGACACAGGAAGAGAAGAGGCGCAATGTTTTTAAAATTTCACACTATTTGCTGCCGGGAGGTGAGTAGGCGAAGAAATTATAATGCTGTATTGTCGAGACACTCAGCGGATTTCCGCCTTTTCGTCCGTCGGCCTGGGGTGAGGACTTAGTGGTAACCGAAGCGGTGATAGGGAGGCAAGTATAATTTGTGAAGATGGAATTTTAGTTGAAGTAGGTACTAATGAATTTGGGGGAAAAGAACCAGTAAGGTTTGGGCATCGAGGCATGCAGTGCAAGTAAATGCGAAGCTAAATCTCAAGGATCTGTTTTTAACGTTGAATTATCTGATTCTCCAAGTAGTAATAGGTAATTTTCGGTTGAACCGGTTCGGTTGAACGTGTCACATAAGTACCTGCATATTTTAGGAAGCATAATGTTTTTACAAAAATATTTTCTCATCTTCCCGTAAAATTCTCAATACGATTTCATCTGTATCGTATAACGGTACAAAATGGAACTTTATTGGGGTCCTGCCTGCTCTTACATTAGCAAAATAACTATAAACATCAACTGCATTCCCCGCCTCGCCTACCAGCATACCATAAACCTCACGCCGTAATGGCGCTTCGGGCACGCCATCTCGCGGCGCCTCCCGCCCCGCTCATTATCCGCGCCACTTTCCCTCCACCGCGTTGATTGATTGATTCATTCGCACGGCCCGTAACGATAAGTGTTCAGTTTAGCTTGTTATCAACTCTGCGACCCTAGTAATTTGGCGTCGATTGTGTTGTGTGACGTTATCGGTAGCACACCGGTGGTATCAGTGCGGGTGTTGATTAGGCTCGGAATATCAACAATCGGCTATGGCAGCATGCAACTTAGCCAATTATATGTAGGTATGTATTTAACAGCCATAGTGTGACGATCTGGCCCCTTATTCACAACGTTTCGATTCGATTTTCGATTCGGAAAGTCGTATGTCTATCTTTTTTTGACATTACGAAATCGAGCGAGATAGACATACGACTTTCCGAATCGAAAATCGAATCGAAGCGTTGTGAATAAGGGGCCTGATCTTGTTTGCAGGGCGAACATAGCCAGATATCGTTAATCGTACCAGATAGAGATGTTTGGAACGAGAAAGCGGAGGCATTTGCCCAGCAGTAGGACACATGACAGACTAAGAAAAAAATTGCCATCAAAGAGGAATGACGAAATCTGAGCAGAGACGAAAACTGAACGTCTCAAGACAAGAGGTATACCAAATAATAACCAATATTTTTTTGCATAATTATAAACAACCAACGCCAAATATTTTTCAAATCCCAATGGAGGAAGAAAGAAAAAAAGGTGTTGTTAAAATCAATCAGGTTAAAAATGGAGCAAAATTCAAACTCGCGACTCTAATTCGATTAAAGATTTAATCAATTCTTTTAAAAATTGAGTAATCGATTACAAAGTTAATAAAAGTTAGGTAGTTGACCTGTTTCCTATTTCGCCCAAAACAGGTCAATTACGTACTCGACGGAGTTTATTGCACATTCCGTTAATCCTTACATGAAGAGTCAATATCTACCTAGCACAGATTCTTTAAACCCGTGAAACTTTTCAGAATTATTAGTGACTAGGAAAAACGAACACTTTGTATGGTACAGACCTACCTACCTTATCGTTGTCGCCATTAAAAGTCCACCAACCCCCTCTAAACATTCTACAGTCCTAGTACAAAAATGGAAAACGCGACATTTGTTTACGGACGACCAAAAAATCCATCTGTTGAAAACATCTTTACGCCTGTTATTTATGAGGGTCTGGTACTATGGTGATGTGGTTGGTTTACGATGGTGAATTGTTACCGCTTTATGGCTGATACCGTGGTCTGCCAACGCCATGGTTTTATCTTATGGTGCTGTTAAAGTGCGCCATTATTGGTCTGACGATTTTATGAATATGTTTTCGTAAATGATAAGGGTGGAAGAAGTGATTGTGGAAGTCGTTGTTAGTGGGAGTAGGACACGAAATGATAAAGGCGCGTTCCTAATTCCAATCTCTAATTAAATATAATAATATTACTGGCATTTATTATAAAAAAATCTATTCTTGTGAGGAACGATAATGGTGTCGATTCTGTTGTGCATAAACTAAACTTAATTTAGGCTATTGCTATCTTTTACTAAAAGGCAGTGCGAGAAAAGGACGGTTCGGTTCGGACGGCGGTTCATAGCTATAGAGCTATGAACTAAGTTAGAGATGTCAAACTAGTTTATGCCTTGTTTACATACAACATGTTTTTACGTGCACCCTTCATTTGTATAGAAATATTAGTTCCAACTAAATTTGACAGCTCTAAACTACATCCGTCTCTTTCTCGTTTTATTAGAGAGAAAGTCATAAGTCATAAGTCATTTATTCAAAAAGATAGGAATAGCCTAAATTAAATTTAGTTTGTGCACAACAGAATCGACACCATCATGTATCTATGTGTGAGGTTAGGGTGGCCATGTCTGATTGTTAGTTCGCTCTTGATTAATCTGATTTTCCGTAAGTTAAAATTGAGACAAATCCATAAAACGTATCAACCAGTGTGAATGGGTGTGGTGAATAGGTGATTAAGTATTCGTACACAAATCGCCGGATACAATCTGTGATATCCGAAATAACCCCATTTAAAACGCAATCAAGAATCAAGATAGTGTAACGTGTCCATAGATCGCAAGACGAATCAGCCCCGAGGCTTTCCGAGTCCCCCCCGAATCACCCCGAGGCTGAGGATCGCTCGCGATAATTAGAAGCGGCTGATAATTACGTGACGATGAAGCCTGCCTGCTCGAATAATGAATGTGTGGGCGACATTGTGCGGCTGACGAGGTCGTGAACACTTTGTAGCAAACAAGGAGGTTACTATACTACCTACTAAATAAGGAATGATATTAATTCGCGACCGCAGCCGAGCCAAAAACAAATCCTCGTAAAAAAACATAGTCAAACCCAAACCTAAACTGTTGGTTCTGAAACTGTTTCAAAGTTTAGCCTAATAACGAGTACCTACCTACTTACGCAAAATAACTAATTTTTTTTTTCCAATCCCTAGCTCATTTTTGAGACTGTCTTATTTTAACTGTCTTTACAGTTTGAATTAATTTCAAAAGAAACAGATATAAAAGAAAACATCCAATGATTATCTTAAAATACCTACGTTTCCAAGACAATTGAAATCCGATTCAATGTGTACCTAACGACGACGGCACTCGATTCCGAAATTCGATAGTTTCAGAGAACCCCTTCGTGTTCTAATTACGCGTCATCAGCGTCGCCGGGCCTGCATGCGCCGGCCAAGACCGGCCCGTAGTCTCTGACACGCCAGTTTATTACTATTGACACTCTTAGCTCAACACAAATAAGGTTGGATTTCGCCCGTTACAACCGCACGATATATTTGCAGAATCGTAATTACCGACCGCTAGTGCAATGCTAGCGGCATTGCACTAGCGCTTGTAATTTATGATAGCCTGGTAGTGCCGCGCCGGTAAATGTCGTCACCGGTCGGAGTGGTCAGTTTTTTATACAGGAAAACGTTTTTCTCGATTAGATTAACTTTTTACGCTAAAAATGGTTAGCTTCGTGTTTTTTACTACAGCTGTTTACTGGCGAGCAAAATTTTCAGTTGTGTGGGTCCAGTGTTTTTGTGATGATAAAGATGCAAAAACTTGATAATAACATAGATACTTACTTATAGGTACATAGTTTTGCCCCCTATTCAATGTTCTTCTAGCTCCCTTTCGCCCAAGAGTAAAAAGGAATAGGCTTATCGAAGACATTAGACAAAATTAACAGCAACAAATTCATAGTGCATTTATCTCACTACAAACGCAACTTCAAGTAATATTCCAAAGACGCGACACGGGCCAACATCTCAACAAGTAGCAACAAGAGCAAGCGCAATAAATACAGCACGAATTAAATAAAGCGTCGTTGGCTAAAATAAATAAAAATGAAGTCGGCGGGTGTTCCGTTGGCGCGCGACTCCGCTTCAGACGCATTGTTCTTGTGGCGCCGCGCCGTGTCGCGAAGAGGCGGACTGGCTGGATGTGACTGGACTGCAATGCAAGGCGCGAAATTATTTTGTGAATAAACTTGTTTGAATTTGGAATAAAATGCAGCTTTTGTTTTCTTTTTACTTTTTATTAGGTTGCGAACAATCTAGCAGTCTCCAAAAAAACACAGTTGACAACGGTATCGACGATTCCGGACAAAACTTTAAAACACCGTGCATTTGGTTGAAATTGAAACTTTTCCCGGACATCCCGGAAAACTAAATCCAATTGAAATAAAAAAAAAACACAAAAGTAACAGTACCTATGGTGATAGTGAGTGCGTGAAACCAAACAAGAAATAATTGAAGGTGCAGTAGTTGACTTGGATACGGTTTATCATTACGCATGCATTTTGAACTAAGATTTGTTTTAATTTATTGATCATTTGTCATTTGCACCAGGTCTCTGATAAATAACTATTTTTTGACCGAGTCATACAGAATTATGCTTAAAAAAGTCGACATATGGAGTCCGGAAAGTTCAGAAAAAAGTAGAGAGTGAGAGAATAGAGCTTGCAAATTTTATGACGATTGTTAAAAATTGGATTCATACGGTGTTGTTATGTAAGTAGGAATAAGAAAAAAGTGCAGCATAAAATCGTTAACGCTACCCGAACCGGATCGAGACGCCCATAGGTGCCAAATGCCTTGCACACACGGTTTCAGCAGGCCTGCTTTTTCCTAACACAAAACGTGACCCTGTTTAATCGGACAGTTTTTGAAACCCCGCCCGGACGGCCCCAGACGCTCTACAAACTAGGACAAATCTGGGGAAACCGGGCCTGATGACAAATGCAAGTAATGTAAATATGCCCTTGCGCTTCGCTTGGCTCGAGAGCCTATACTACCTCAGATTAGCAACTCTATTTGTGGTTGTTCAAACTTCGTTTATAAAACTGTTAGAGTAACGTTCTAATCAGCTTGCACTACAAAGCGGTTGTTACGTCAGTCACTGCGGCCGAATAGTGCGAAATGAGTGGTTTTTATTCCTTATTAAATCAAATTTTCGTCTTTTGGAAAAAATAAAAAACATAAGACCTGCTTTATAGCTAGTTCAGTTAGTATGCAAAGTTTCATGATCTAATTTGAAGTACTTTTTGAATACCAGCGGTTTATTGTTCGATTTGGAGGTAACTTTGGGATTTTTGTCTATCGAGAAAATTTTATGAAATCGTGTTTTCGCCAAACATAAGACCTAACATTAATCCTCAACTTTACCATATATTTATTTCAAAATTATAGCCGCAGAATTTTAGGCGTAACGGAGGATCATGCTAAGCCATTTGAGGTAGTATAGGCCCATAAAGATCGTGTCCAATTTTGGTGACGACTGTCACGTCACTCATTCATTACTGATATAGGTTTCTGTGTTATTATTATCTTCAACTTGGTATTGTTCATGATCAGATAAAGTTATCAGTTTCAATATTTAATTACAGGCTTGGCCGGGGACTGAGTTCAACTAGGTGTTCCAATGAATGTAGTAAAACTTTGCGCCATTGGCGTATTTCGCTACATTTTGATTTATTTATTTATTTGTACAACGCTTCCGTCTGGTCGTTCGGTAAACTGTGTGCATCGCCTACGTCAAGGCAAAGCAATTATTTTGGCACTTTATGTTTATTGTTCTCAGAATTTATAATTATTTAGAATACAAGACGAAAACACAGGGAACGATGGCGCCCGCAACGCACATAATGTATGATAGGTATACATTATAGTTGGTGCCAGTTAAGATGAGAATAGCGGTCATTGCCCTTTACCTAATATCTCTTCGTACGAACCAAAACAAATAAACCGTGTATCGTTTTTCATTAGAAAAAAATTTTGAAGATCACGATAGATGACGAATTGACGATTCAAGACTTGAACAGGTTTATTTCTGGTTTTCAAAGTTAAGAAGTTTTAATAAATGTAGGTAGGTCAATTGACCGCTATTCTCATCTTAACTGGCACCAACTATAGACTGTATACGTTCCGCTAAGCAATGTGGAACAACCGCTGCATCGCGTCATAGTATACTTTACCACATAGTATAACCAGGATATCATGTTCTATAAGAAGGAATAGACCGTGAGCCACCAGTGCGGGTTGGTAGATGTGAGTGATGTGACATGCCTTCAATTCTTTGGTTCCACGATCATGTCAGTTTCCTACAGAATTTTGCGTTAATTAATTATTTTTACCACAAGCAAAGCATTAAATTAAATAAATGGTACCGCGACGTGGCTACTGCTGTTTCTGGTAGGCTTTTCCCGACCAAACTTCTGTATACTTGACACATTTGTTGGTAAATAGGAACCTATAATATTCGAATTTGATTGGTCACCGATATAATGTGGCCTTTTCTAAACCATCAATAAATTGTCCTTATCTAATAGGTGCGCCTAAGTTCTTAATTATGGCTGTTCTTAATAATGTACAGCCTGTCCCTCTGTATGGTCAAATTGATCGTACCCAAAATACTCAGGTAATTAAATTGAATCCCTTCAGCATTCCGGTCCAGGACATCACTTTATTTCTAGATTTGAAACGATCGATTTTATTTGATCATTAGACCCTAGTTCACGAAGATCCTTATCGTATTCAACTATTCACAGATACGAGTATTTTCCAAAATTAAGGCAAAAGTCCAATATATAACCCCCTGTCACTCATGGGGAATCACTCGCCAACTTTGTATGTATTTATGTGTACCGTGTTACCCGGTGGCACCTCTGCCAATCTCTCGGGGTTATTAGGCGCGACGCCGGTTATGCAATGTACTAAATTGAATTTGCCCCGAAACACGCCACGCGCTTCCAGCGAAATTGCACCCACGAACACCGGTGGCGCGGGCAATTGCGAGAAAGCGCGGGCAACGGGCTGACGAGAAGGGGCGAGCACGGAGTACGCGGGCGGCAGAGGCGGGAACAAGTGCGTCATTAGCGTCGAGTACTACTTGTAACGCGACGCCTGCCGGGCGCGCCGATGAAATTTATCGGGAGTTATATAACTCCTGCAAGCTGTATACGCTTGGTATCCGCTAGTAATTATCAATTAATATAGTGGAAAATCTTCACAACATTCATTTAATGAGGGGCGAGGGAAGTGGTGGTAGTTTAACCGCAGGGAGGGTAGTTTGAGAGCATTAAACTAAAACCACGCTGAATTAACGCTTACTTTTAAAGAATTGCCAAAACGGAAGCTGCAATGCAATCAGGTGTCATCTGAAGATTCTAATGAAGCTGTTCCTTAGAAAGTTAAACCAAGAGTTATGAAAATAGAGAGAGATCGCCTTTAAAGCTGAGGGAAAGTCAATAAAGCAAGTCTTTCTGTTAAATTAAAAGATTCCCTCCTTTGTTGTAAGTACTACATATTTAATTCCAATACATTTTCAACAGTACCTATCATAAATACACCTGCACTCATTTTTCCAGCACAGAACTGCCAATTACCAAAATTGTTCGGACCTTCGCTTTGTAACTAAGTTTTGACGCTGCAACTGGCATGGCGGGCGCGTTCAGTTACCGAACAAATCGTTTTATGTACAAATGTACCAACGCGCAAATACATACTTATGCATATTATGTGGGTAGGTACTGTCTATCTGCGTACTTTTATGGCTGGCCTGCCAGCCCGTATCATACAAAGCAAATTGTAGGTGAGATAGGGAGGACTATTTCACGCGGAGGGGTAAATGCGCCTGACTTCGAACTGGCCACTTTTACAAACGACGGATCCATCCTCTTTTTGATGTGGTCATCGAAATTCGAAACAGATTTTGTTTAAAAATATCTAGTCTTTGCTATAAGTAGTGGTGTCCTAAAAAACTGACCGTTTTTCTAGTACAAGAAAACTGCTACCCTAATAAAAACTGACAGTTTAGTTTTAGTTAAGTTTTCATTTTCATCAGTCGTTCGTTCTGCGAACAAAGTACCTATGTATAATGTAATAGGAAATCCTATTTTGTAATGGATGCACATATTTACTACCTAATTATTAAGTATGTCGGTGCTTCTGCAGGCGTCGCGTCGTCTATGGAAACTACACAGACGAGGGAGATGCTGGTACGTTATCAGTACTTAATTGATGATATCTGTAACAACAACAAACAACAACAACAACAACAACAACAACAGCCCATAACGTCCACTGCTGGACATAAGCCTCTCCCATGATGGGAGGAATTTGCCGTAATCTCCACGCTAGGCAGGCGGATTGGAGATCGCAGTGATGAAAGACTAACAGAAAACGCTGCTGCCCATTCTCTGGTCTATCTACGGAGGCGCAAGGTGTTCTGCCTCAGACATTAGTCGCCTTATACGACACCCGTGAGTGTAATGGGTTGGTTCTATTCTACTCTGTCGGATACCACACGGCTAACACACGACGGATATCTGTAACATGATTTTGTAACTGAATGATTATTAAAACAAATTCCAATTAAATGAAGATTTGTTTAATCCGAATCCGAACATCAATCGTTATTATCTCACATATCATGGGTGTTTCTGATGAGGGTGGGCAAGAGCCTTCAAGTATATTCATGCAGCCCAATTGCAGACACTTTTCCATTAATTGCGAAGAATTATGAAGAAATTCGTAATACAATTGCTTCATAAATGATGATGCTTGAAAAATTCTCGACAATTAAGTGAAATGAATTGATGAAATGATGTTTATTTTTGCAAGTAGGTTCTTACAAACAATTTTACACGTCATTTTTTTAAAACCAGATGGGGCCGGTGTTTCGAACCTGACTACTCTGAAACTCAGAGGTCATAGTCTCTTTTGAAGTTCAGACATAATCTTGTTCAATTCAGATCAACGTTAAAGACAATGAATATTGTCGAAACATCAACATGAAGAAGCATTGCGAATGCGAGTGTGTTACGCAATACCCCGCTGCCAATATTCAGAAAACACAATACCGAACTTATAATCAATAAACGTATTACAATTTCACCGAAAATGCGGCTTTAATCAAATAGTACCACTATTCTGTATATTTGCTCAACCCGTTAATCCCAATATTATGTATGCACGCTACAACTGACGACCGCTGAACAGGTGATGTGTGAGAACATGTATAGCGTACCTACATACTACAATGTATATTGTATAGTATGTGTCCCACTCCATAGCGTGTGTCACACGGAGGTAGTTGATGCGGGCCGCGTTTAAAGGCCACTAAGTAAATTGATAGCAGAAGTTTCAACCTCCTAAGTTTATCGGTAAAGCTGGGGCAGTGGGGACCTGACAAAGGTAAGGGTCGGGTAGCAGCACGGAATCTCATTTTCCCATGCTCCTATACTCTTCTGTCGGCCAGAACCGTCATTTGCTAGAGCGCGAGAAGCAGAGCGTGCTGCCGAGCGCATCGTCGTCGATGCTGCCGCGTGCGATAACACTCCAGGGCGGTTACCATGACGTCTTAAAGCAGGATTGTTTTAATGTCACCCCAGTGTGAGAAAGTAACGGAGCTATAGAGGACGTCTAGCGCCATCTTTTTCTCACTCTGGAATAAGATTAAAACAGACGTCATGTTAGGCCACCTGCTCTGTTTAGGCACAACCCTAACATTCTATCAGCTATTGATAACGATGATGGAAAATCTAATTTCATCGACACAAGACATTTTAAATCCCGTTTTACAGCTTCGAAAACGATTGACACCTGCCTTTGCCTTCAGGAGTTAAAGTAAATAGAGGAATTTTATTAAGGCGTGTTAAGAAAACAGAACTAAATTACTTACGACTTTACCAATAAATAAATAATAATATCAAAAGTGCTAAAATAGCAGGATTGTAGCCAGCTTGTTGACTTGAAGCACTTGAAATATTTCTATGACTTGTTAGCAGTAGTACTTCTGTAACAATATTGTGTGGTACAGTGTCCCGTCCGGTAGGTATTGGCCAGTAGGTAGGTACGGTCGCGCGGTCACCTGAGTTTGCGCCACCGCGCCAGTTTGCGACTTGTCGCGCGCCCGTAAATCGCCCTCGGCATGCGATAGGGATGTGTTCATGTGGCCGTGACAATTGTCGATATCGATAACTTTGTTTTGTTCTTCATAACTGTTTAGTTTCCAATTTTATATAAACGTCGGTTATTGAATACAAAAATAGAACGAGAAAAGAAATTATTTCAAATTATCAGTCAAACTCTTATTGAACAGAAGCGAGGGGTACATTTTTATTGAATTATTCCATTCCAACATACTTCACTGAACGAAGTGATAAAAATAGTTAACAATTCAGAATGAAAAATACGACATCAGCTGATAAAACAATCAGCAAACAATCAGCTGATAACTTGAGGTATACCGTATAATATCAGATTCTTTTCGCAGTAGAAACTTAGTGGCTGGGAGAAGGCGGGTGATATCGGGTTTTAGTTTCAGTTTATAAAAGCTGCAGGGATTGATTTCTATTACACGTGTAATGGAGTCAGGTTTATATTTTTCTTAGTTTCGAACTCTGTGGCATAAAATAAATAATTATGCCTCTGGTTGTACGGATGCTATTGATGAAATATACTTTATAAACTTTTAGGTTTCGAACATGGGTATTGATTATATTCATTTAACTCGTTTATACAGAAAATTTGCCGGGAAATTTGGTAGAATTCCATAGCATTAGGTGTTTTCGGGCAAAAAATTATGAAATAATTTGGGCGTAAAGGCTTCGTCACTTGCTGTTCTTCTTCTTTATCGTGTGGTTAGTGCCTAACCTGGTGTCGAGAGTTTTTATTCCGCCCATGAACCCATAGGCCTCAGAGTTAACTTTACATGCCGTCAAGACATAGGCTTTTAGGCTGCTACTGCACTTGTTGCTTGCTGTTCTTACTTGCTGTTTATTAGAGCAAAAGTCGTAATAGTATTCTATTATTTGTGAATAATTTTCAATCTATGCAGAACTGTTTATATTCTAATACATTGCCAGTCACAATGGCAGTGTTTTTCTTGCACCAAATTATATAAGAATGCACTACATGATGCGTGCGCGAGGCACACAGTGTTAATATTTTTGCTTAAATTAAGTTTTTTATTTTTCTTAAATATTTTTTTTCTTTTCTTGTATTATTGTGTGCATCTGTGCTTGTGTCATGTGCCAAATAAATATAAGTACCTATCTTCTTCACCACCATTATGGCGATAACAATCATGCTCATGCATCTTCCTTAAATACAAAACCCGCGATACATTGTACTTGAATAAAAGCAGAAAACTTCCTCTCAATATGTCAGCAAGAAGACTTTTATACAAGCCAAACTTTAACTCCTAAAGTCCAAACACGAGTCATACAAATCCAGATATCGACGAACTGTGAACATATCATGCACACAACTCCATTGTGGATTTCAAGGGGATTTTCACTGTCACAATCAACAAAGCCTCGGTTTTCGATGAGATATGTCCTTGTTATGTGGACAGGGACCTTCCAAATGCGGACACTGACACTCGGAAACCTACAGAAGCATTATGTGGAGACGAAGATCTACATAGATCATTGTGGTGTTTAGCCCATTGTGATTAACGAGTTAGGTTAAACAGTTGTTGTGAGCTATGTTGTCTTGGTCTTAAAGTAGTTGGGCCAAGGTTTGATAGACAGGTAATAATGGTTTTATTTGGGGGGCTGGGAATTTTCAAGCTTAAAATATACTAAAAAGGACTCACAACTTCACTCTTTTTACTTGTTCAGTTCATTTGGTATCGTCATCATCATCATCATCATTTCAGCCGAAAGATGTCCACTGCTGGACATAGGCGGACAAGGAGGCCTATGCTGGACAAGGACGCCTATGTCCAGCAAGTGTCGCCATATTGACCGGTCCCGTGCGACTCGCATCCAGAATAAAATGTTCCAATTCAGATGTTCATAATTATGAACTGTTACAATCTTACAATACACTATTACTTATTTTACAATTTCGAACCTGCGTTTCTAGGTATAAATAAATGCTATAGCTTTGTTCAGGAATGTTCCCGAAATGGTAGCTGACTTCAGTTTTCACGGAATTATTTGGATGCAGAATTACGGCAGTTCAAAGAAACCTGAGACTTTGAGAATATACTCTGACTGCTAACAATAAAGACTAGAAGAATAAGCAATATTCCAGTGTATTCAATATTTTTGTAATCTTAGAAAACTTTAAATATTCTAGCGTAAAGAGGTTTACAAAGAAAAGATGGAATAGATTGTGTGAGGAATTATATGAAAGAGAAAGGGAAAAATGAAAGAAAAAAACGTGTTGCGCCGACCCCAAATGGAATAGAACATTTGCAAAAAGTTGATGATGAAAGAAGTTATACTAACAAACAAAGCGATAGAAGTACCATTTTAAAACAAGCTGCAAGGATGAGCAATCAGCAGGATAATTTACAGCCACTGAGCTGTAACAAAACTCAGTCGATTGCTTTTATAAAGGCAACGTTCAATAATTCAGTCTCAAAGCCAAAATACAAAATTAACATATCAAGATCAAACCCAAAATACAAGATTCGTAGCAACAGCGAAGATACTGGTAACCTCATTAAGGGTCGTAAGCGTAACGCTGTGTACATACTGTGTCTGTCAGAACGATGTACATGTACGTGTTTGTATATAGCAGACGTTATGTATAGTTGATGTAATATTAAATATCTGGTACAACACAAGTTTGTAGCGCCGTCGCACGTTCTACACGTAAGTACCGGACGGGATACTGTGCTCAGTTGTGCAGGGTTGTACAAGGAACCCAGGATAGATAATGTATTTATTGTATGTGACTTTTAGTAAAATATCCTTCCACCTTTCTGGACACAGCCAGAAGGCGTCGCGGCAGACCTCGTAAAGGCTGGCGGGACCAGTGGTCCACATGAGCTCTGGATCGTAACAACTGGAAGTTATAGGGAAATGCCTTTGCCCAGCAGTGGGATGACGCAGACTAACTGTATCAGTATCGTTCTGTATTCCCCTTGGATAAAGATGTTCAGCAGGGTCATCGCAAGTGAAGAAAGTCCTAAAACTCAAATAAAAGCGTTAAAATTGTTGCTAAATACTAACCAGGGAAAGCTAAGAAATTATAAAATGTATTCGTTATTTTCCGTGATCTGAGATTCTGTTTAAATTAAAGAACTTTAAGGTGAACTTTCCCTAACTGGAGAATGTTGTGCTAGAGATTGGTTCAATGAATTATAGCAACAGGTGGAATTCGGACACTCGACCTCTCAATCGTCTCTCCCAAGTTTGAGCTGCCTTCGCGCGTCGCATTGGGTGATTATTTGTTTATTTATTCTTCATTCTTTAAATCAATGAACGTCTGTGCTGAGGCGTTTCATTTGCTAACCACTTGTATAGTCCATCCATCTTGCTTATACCCAGCTGTTGGTGATTTCAGGCTGAAAATTAAATAATGATGATGAAACATTTTCTAAATTATTTTGTTTTTAATCAGTTTCAGTACATCCTACTAATATTATAAACGCGAAAGTTTGTGAGTATGTATGCGTGTTTGTTACTCTTTCACGCAAAAACTACTAAACGGATGATAGTTTTTAACCTGAATTTACACATAGGCTACATTTTATCCCGGTAGTGAAGTCCCATGGGACAACTATCAAACTTCACGCGGGCGAAGCCGCTGGCAGACTACTAGCTGTAATAGAAATGCGAGAGTTTGTGAGGTTGGATGATTGGAGCTTTGTTATTCTTTCACGCAAAAACTACTGAACTGGTTTGGATGAAATTTAGCACAAAGGTAGTTTATAACCTGGAATAAAATATAGGATACTTTTTATCCCTGTAATATCAACCCGTGGGACAATTATCGAACTTCAGGGGGGCGAAGCCGCGGGCATAACCTACTATAATAATAAAATGTACCAATCTAATACTATGTAATAGTGAGTATAATCTGACCATATAGAAGAATAGAATAATACATAATATAATATTACCTATATACAGAGTGTAAACAACCTCATCACGAAGCCGTCCACCAAGCATTCTGAACATCAAACTAAGTAACTTTACGCAAAAAATATTGCTGGGAAAGGACTTTTTTTTTGGGATGAAAAATCATGTTTTGTGGTATAACTCAATGTAACGCACTCAAAACATTGTGCTGATGGATGGATTGAGTAGTACGGGGGTCGTGGAGGTGTTTAAAGTAAAAACCTTCATTAAAAACTTGTATTTAAAAAACAAAAAAAAAAAAAAAAAACACAAAAAATTGAGAAAAAGTAGGAACTTTGACCCCAATATCTCCGTAACTAGAAGGTTCCCAGGTATGGTGTAGAACAAAAAAAATTATCGCAATAACGACACAAGTGCCTTTCGGTTTCGGAGGTTTTTTACACCCTTTATAATATTAACTATTTTGACTATCAATTCGTAATTAGTCAACAACCAAGTGATGCGCCAACCCTAAGTTAATATTAGAACATAGCCGAGCGTACATATATGCATGGCGCTACTGCCATAATCACAGTGTATATCTGAGCAAACAGCATAACATCAAACGTGGGTTTTCAATAACAAAGTAGATACTATTCTCAAATTGTGAGCTGATAATCACGGTATAAACACTATAATTTTTTGTCGGGTTTTTAGGTGACAGAATTACACTATAGAAACACTTGATATGACTATAATTAAACATGTATGTACTACCTATGTAACCATAGCACCTGCAGATCGCAACCTACTGCATTACTTTGCAGGGTTGTGGGTTAGATCCTACTTACTGCAAAGTAAAATAAATTACTATCTAATCATCATCATTTTTCTACCCTTATGCTGCCTTCCACTGAAGCGGAGCGAGGCTGCGGAGCGGAGAAACGGAGAAATATTAACCAATAGGATCGCATAAAATCTCAGCTCCGCTCCAGTATGCAATCCTATTGGTTAATCTTTCTCCGCTCCGCAGCCTAGCTCCGCTTCAATGGACAGGCAGCCGTATCCCAATTTATTTGGGGTCGGCGGAACTTATCTTACACTTCTCTCGTACTCGTCATCTCAACAGACAACTCCTGAAAAAAAATTACAAATACTAAAATGAAATGAATGACTTGCATTGAAATTGGCCTAATCCCTCAAAAACGTCATATTAGGATTCAGTTGTAATAGAATTCTACCATCTACTATGCTAATAAGAAAGCACCTTTATCGCCCGTCAACCGACCATCTCTGATCTCCCAATTCGATACCAAACCAGTATTAAAAAAATAACTACATAACATTAAAACAATACAATGCCCTGACAGCCCTGTGCTAAGTACATACGGTCGGCTGTATGTACTTATGTAGGTGTAACGCCGCCGACAGAATCACCTGGTCTCGCAATTTTACGACCAGCCCGCCGCTTCCACCGCCTTTCACGAGCGTAGTGCTGTGGCGAACTGCTAAGTTTATCGATATCCGGGACCGAGATTATTATTATTATTAAGAAATATTTTACAGGTAAGATAAAGTCATAAAAGAACAAAAAGTAGCGGTTTTGCGGGACAACAAATACATATAGGAAATTCAGTATTAGTTTTCATTCTTACACATGAAAGACTTTAATTTATTTTTGTTTGTAGGATCAATCAACGTTAATACATACAATAACAACCATAATTAATGAAACAAAATCAACCTTAAATTAAATTGTAAGTAAGTACTTAAGTATATCTGATCAAGCTTAAGTAAAAAAAAAACTGCCTGTTAAACTAACATTACTCTAGTAAAATCTGACCTTAACGAACACTTACGTTTCCCATCTAGATTCCAAAATATGTATATTCTTTTATGTATGACGTGTAAAAGTGTTTGTTAAATCTATGAAACATCCTAGAACTATCTAAACCTGATACCAATTCTATCGACAATCGATACCATAAATATAACCACAATCCCATGCCTCAGCTTCAAGTGCGTTCGGGCCTGTGTCCCGGGCGCGCGGCGGCGGCGATGGAATTAAATCGCACGCACGACACTTCCGCCCCCGCCCCGTCGCGCCGCCACCCCCCTCATGGCGCTGTTGCTCCCGTCGCGGGCAGGGTTGGCAAGCGCAGAAATAATTTATTTTTTGAAAAAAGAATAAGTGTATATAGGAAAGGTTTTGGTAATTTTTAAAAAAAAAACGGATGAAATGAGGCTCGTGGGATTAGCAGTTCTTTTAGAACAGTTTCCAAAATGTGTGGGTAGTATAGGTGCTGGAATTAGGAAACAATAGCGTGCAGTTGATCTTCTGTCAAACCGGTAACGGGCCAATGGGCCAATCGCGCATGAATTCGCCGCTAGAGGCGTTCGTGTAGAGTAAGGTCTTCCAAAATGTCAGATGTCATCAATGATATGATGTCATACAGTGTTTGCGCGTTGCGTGCTTTTTTATCACGTTTTTATACTAATACTCACGATTGTGTGAAGTTTAAACTATGTTGTTATACGTAATAAAATAAACTTTTTATGACGTTTTATTCGTACTTTAAAGTATAAAATAGAATTATTTACAAGACCTTACTCGACAGTGGCGTCATCTGATGAGCTCAAAAACGATAGCCCCCATTGTGGAGGTTGCTCCGGACAGGGTCACCTCTATAATACGAGAACCTTCCTTATTGATATCAATTCCCAGAAATAAATAGTATGGGCCTATAATGCAGTACTATCTTCTGATATCATCTTATCTCTACACTACATACGTTAGCTTTCTAGCATTGTGTGACACATGTGTGCTAGTTGAATGTAATGGGTGACTTAGCGGAAACGGGTAATAAAATAAAATAATATTTCTTTTTACATAGGTAAGAAGGATTCTGCAAAAATAATAAAATAATAAGAATTTAACTTCAAAACTTATTTTTGTTAACCCTATTTTTCCGGGGGCAAACCACGCGGGGGACTCAAGTCGAGGTGAGGTGACTGATGCTCGAGGCACATGTGTACACGGCTGCGTCACTTAGCTTACGTCATCTTATTACCTACACACCGCCTTAGTTTTTCCTAATACATAAACCCTTTTCGAGCTCTGCGCGCCTGGTACTTTTGATTAGAAACTGTATTGTATATTGGCATTAGAAAAAGATAAATGTTGTTTGGTTCAGTGAGTTTGAAATAGGGTACTATGTATGTTTTAATTTGTTTTGTAGTCGATAGTGAAGGTTAGTGTAATACTTTATTGTGGGGTTGAAAAACAATGGGATCAATATAGGCACGCCTTCACGCGACCACGAAGTTGGCATAATTAATCGGACTAAGTTAGTAGTGACGTCTTTTTTTGGGTTGTATAAATTTTTGAAGGCTCTAATAAAACTGAAAAATTATCCATAACAGCCGATGCTGCGGGACCAAGCCCTGGTCGGGTGAAAATATAGTCGAGTGCAATTAGACAAAAAGGTGGAACGAAGTTTATAGTGGTCGGACTTTCATGGGACTTTTTTTATTGAGTTCCTAGAGAAAAAAATCGCGATTTTTTTTTTAGTTTTTTTTTTTTGTTACTATTAACTTCAAATTCGACGAATTCATATTGAAGCGTAATAATGTGACCTGCGTGACTCCATTAAACGCTAAATTTGGTCTGTTTCCTTGTTCATTGTGGTCGATGTAATGCATAAGTATTTTTTGAAAATGTCCCTTTTTTTCAATTATTTCTAAAATATCGAATTTTAAGACTAAGATTTCTTTTGAAATTGGTAACTGATGCTTTTTCACAGATAACTGAGCGGTATGACAGGAAACATAAGAAAACAACAGCAGTGTACTGAAATACCCTGACAACTTACACAGAAAATATATTTATTTATAAATATTCTTTTCACAGATAATATCTCAGTATTTTCTTCAGAAACCGTAGATGATAAGCGTTGCTTGCTTACGGGATCACTAATTCAATAGTCTATGAGCAGCGTGAGACGTGCCTTATCGATAGTATCGATACGTGTCGATGTTCTCGGCACAACACTCGTTTGAAGCTTATTAGTGATGGTAAGTGCTAAGTTCTTACCGGTGCTGCAGGAAGATACAGTTACTTTAGTTAAAGGACTAGGTATTGATTTGGCCTGCCAAATCCGCCATTTTATTTGCAATTATTGCGAAGATTGTAACTTTGATTGCTTACATCTCGGAAACGTGACGCTTTAGAAAACGTTGTCTAACCCCAAACTTAACAGCAATTGATTATAATACAGAGCGATTATATGCGTGGGTGCTCTTTTGTAATAAAATAAAATGGCGAAAGTTAAGCAGACCAGGCTTTATACAAAAATCTTCTTATTTTTTCAACCTTTAATTTATCGTTTTCTTCTTTAGTAAGAGACAAGAATAGGTTGTGCCGTCAGCCGTGCTACCACAAATAAATTATGTACAGCGATAAATGCATTTAATGATGTGTGGTGCATGAAAGTGGACAGTAATTATCGCAATCGCAGCTCGTGGAGGCAATATCCCCAAGTTTTCGCATTCAACGTCCAACGTTTTCCTAATTCCCGTATAAAATTTCAGATGTACCTTTACAAGTAACATTAATTTCAAATTCGTTAACACGTTGCTCTTCGTTCTAAATACAAAATCCAAGTCACCAATATTTTCGATATTTAATTCGTTTATTATCCGATTTTTTTGACGATAATCGTAAAGAGTGTCTTCAAATAAATCAACTGTCTTGTTCCCCTTTCACCCAAATGCATTTCAGATATTAATCAATCGACTACTAACGATTGAAAACCATTAAAAATAATGCTGTAGTTTCAGTGGCAAGTGAATATAAACCGTGAAAGCTACTGGAGTGTCTATATCTGACGTTTTGCCGCGCTGTTAACCAGCAGAGTATCGGTGCGGCGCGCGGCGGACTATTGTCAGTGCAGGGGTGCCAAGCATGGGAAAAAGTAAATTAATAAAATCGTGACTTTTTATGGAAACGAATCCTAGGATCTTATCCGTGAAATCATTCAGTGTGAAAATCAGTCAAGGTGAAAATGACTGCCAAGTCCATGGAGTTTCTTGCCCATTCTTCTTAATAGGGATCAACCCTTTGGAATATAACTCACTACTTTACAAATTTTATATAGTGCTCGGGAAATTGGGACCTGTAGCCTAAATATGTATTTTTGATTCAAAAGTGCCTGTCAAATGATCTAATTGAAATAAATGCTTTGAGTTTGAGTTTGTATTGATTCTTTAACAGTTGTATGAAACTGGACATGGGAAACTGGCGTAGAGGGTGTCTGTTTGCATAGGCTTTACGTAGATCGAAATGTTAGCTAAAGTAGTAAATTGAGTTTGCAATTAGATCTTTGGTTCTTTCAATAATGAGAAGTATTACTAAACCCTTAGCTATCGTCTAGGCAGAGTTTCTCAAGAGATTAGAGGTCTAGCTAAAGGTACCTTTAGAAGATCATTATGAGGTGCACTAGACATTCTGTTAGCCTCAGTTTCACACTATTCTCCCACCGCGCCACCGGCGGTGCCGCCACTAATTCGGTTAAAACTTCTCGCTTCTACGCCACTCCCGATATCGCGCCAACCCTAAGGATACTCCACTCGCCGGATGGTCCCGGCTGTTTACGCCCCGAGCGTCCAACCCCCTCCCATCCCTGGTCCCCTGGTAGTTTTTATGTTCTTTTATTACGTCACGTTCTCGTTTGCTCCCGCTTACCAGTTTTCCCGTCTTTGTTAATTGTGGCTGTCTTCGTCTTTAGTGTTTTTCCTTCTTATAGTAGGAGCTATCTTTTTTATTTTCGGGAAATTGTAATACAGCCTTTTTGTTACTTAATGTTGCTTGTCAGGGTTTGAATATTAATAAAAGAATTATTAATTTATTAAACAAATTTTGGTTAGCTTCAATGTCCGTATTTTTTCCACGATCGAATTTGTTATTGTTTGCACGTTTACTAAAAGCGTTTTCTAATATAGGCTATCAAGCAGGTTGTAATATTTCAGTAGAAACTATCGTTTACGTTTGCTATAACTATCAATAGTACATTTTGATACAAGTGGAGAAAGTTTGTTATTGTATTCGAGGCGGAATTAACACCCGAGCCGCAGGCGAGGGTTGTTATTGAGCCGAGAACTGCAATAACAAATGTCCACGTGTATCAAACGACGTTTTTCAATACAGTTTTGAAGAAATAAAATAAAAAATGATAAATATTTTTTTCATGAATTATTAGGTAACTATGTTTTTTTTTCCGCGCTTTGGTTTCGCCAGGTTGAAGGAGAAGCAAAGGTATTAAGCCGCTAAACAGCCTAATAAGGAAATTTATGAATCAAAATAATTTACCGAATTGTTGCACGGTAAAAGTGGTCAGACTAAAATATAAACGGACTAAGCCTAACGTTTTTAATTTTTCAACATTTTAAATAAGATTTTATTTTTTTCAGGATTTTTTGCAGTAGCCGAACTAAATTCCCATAAAAATACAAAGCACGAAAGCACCGGGACACCATAAACGTAACCGCAATATATCCCACAGCCCACAGTACGTCGTCGGTTATATTTTTACGGCTGCAAACTTGCCTCGGGCATGCGGTCGGCATGATGCGGGAGCTTCACGTATATCCTATAGAAGTATAAGCAAACAGCTCCCTTTGTATGAAAGCCTGGTAGCCATGCGTATTATTATTAGGAGAGAGGTTGGAAATTCCAAATGGTGGTGCTAGTTTTCATGTGATGTATGAGTGCCTGGTATTGTCGGAGGTGTTATTAGAGGCGTAGAGTTAATTAGTAAGCTGCTTTCATAGGAACAGCTTGGTGAAAAAAACGTGTTTGAAATTGAATAGGTAAGAAAGAGTAGACTATTAGTTTTTATCACGAATTGATAAAAGCAATAAAATATATCACAAACATTGTCTGACCTGTGTTATTGGCATTGATAAAATATAAGACTGCATCGAGTGCCCTCAAAACATTGTTTATATTTTGACTAATTTTAGCAACTTCAATATCTTTTGCACTTCCAAGATTCAATTTGTTATTCTTTGCCGCCAAACTCGGGCGAAATGCAAAAAAGATTTATAATATAGCCATATCCTAGGCATCAAGTTCTCAAGCCGGGTCGCACTCATTCAACCCTCCACTGCTAATCCGGGTCACAGTGACACTTGACAGGTAAAAATCGTCCCTCAACAATGGAAGGGACCCGATACTTTATGAGGGTTACTTATGAGTGCTTTCTGCCCGATTTCGGTGCACCCTGAGATTCTGAATGTGACTTCGACTTCACTTTTGAATTTTTAATAATTATTGGTAGGCCGAGGGCTTGCCTTTGACGCTGACGTTTTTGGAGTAGTCTCAAGCAACCTATGAAAGCCTGGTACATTTTGATAATATTACTAGAACGAAAATGTGTTCTGAGAATTTGAGACAGTCAAGTGTCTGTGTGTTTCCTTCCCTATGTAAAATAAAAAAGAATCGTAGTAAAACCCAGAAATACTTTTAACGATTTCCTCGAATTTTGCACTGCACATTTAATTTTCATCACCATATTCCTCTTTCTATGCCTCAATTCCATTGTCTACAATCCCCACACATAGCACACATAACTAACTATTTCATGATAACTAACTTTTCACATAACTGCTTCATGTTGCATGCATGCTTCATTCAGCACGATTTCATCTCAGCAGAGCGTCCCGAGACGCTCGCACGAACAATTTGACAGAAGCAAGCAAGTTTTAATATTTCAGATCGGACATACGTTCCGGGCGTGTGTTATGTCGGAAGCCGTCGGGCAGCATCGGGCGCCGTCGGGCACAAGCACAATGGCATCTAGCGGACGTGTTGAGACTTGTGACGTCACCGCCGGGAGATGTGTGGGCCCGGTTACGGATAGAGCGGATACAGGCTACAACCACCCCATCACTTATCTTAGGGTCGTAAAATACGGCCGCGGTTCGGAAAGCGGCCGATCCGATAATAGGGATTTGTAGACGTTTACCCCTCATTGGGTCTGGTGTTGCAGATATTAAAGTTCAGGGAGCGGGACTTCGCAACTTAATTATACACGAAAAGGCGCAATATTGCATTGGTTTCGACAGCTTTTAATCGAAGATTTTTAGTTTTTTTCTGTGTTTGTGACCTGCACCCGAGTATCAGAAATTCATCATTTAGTCATACTTACCCTCAAGCTTAGTCACTCTATGTTAAACTGGTAGGTAATTAAGCAAGCAAGGTAGTTGATAAGATTCTCTTTGATGAGTCTAAAGGTCGCAGCATGACTGTTTAGCATGATGAGGTTCTGGGGAGATTCCTAGGTCAGGCAAAGTCTTTTATTGGGTTTTTCATCAGGAATTTCTCACCAGCAGCCACGCCAGGTTCGATTTACACCCAGGTGATGGCAACAAGCTCCTCGCCTATTACATGGGACTTGCTTGTGGAATGTGGCTGTACACCTATGCCTAACCCAGAACCCTTCCGTGTTCCCTTCCTTTCGTGTTCCCTTCTTTCGTGTTCCTTCCTTTCCCTTACCACTCTTACTACTACACCTCTAACTCACCTCCTATGCATATGCACAAAGAAGAACATTCCACAACACTTCCGAAGCCCTTTACCGCAACAGTTGTCAATTAGAGCTAATCCAACCAAGCGTATTTATGTCGTTATGTTCGTCTGGTGTCCGTCAGTCGGCCGATTGCGGACGATTGCCGGACATTTTAGGCACACGCGCAAACCAGTGGCATGCGAGGGTTGGCCCGTTCGCCGCAAATTGTGGTGTCCTGATTTTAATGGGGCGTTAGTGATAGTGTAACTATTTTGTGCGTCCCGGATCCGTGGAATAGGGGTAGTTCGGGAATTAGTGTGGGAATTGTGATTTTTTGTTTTGTTTTGAGGTTTAAGGGGCTCCCCCATGCACACTAGCGCCACTTTAGTAAAAAAATCAGAACTCGTTAAATACACAGTTAATATAAAATCTGATTGACAAAATCAATGCTTTAGAGTTCTAGATTATTGACGTCTATTTAATTCACTAAAATATACTTCACTGTAGTTACAGTTACAAAAATTGCTAAAAACGGCCGTTTTTTTTCATTTTGTATCTGTAACGACAGCGAGCTATGTTTGAATGAGTTAAGCTGACGTAAATAATTTAGAAGACCAAATGATTGATTTTGTCAATCAGATTTTATATTAATTGTGTATTTAATGAATTCTGATTTTTTTACTAAAGTGGCGCTAGTGTGCATGGGGGAGCCCCTTAATGTGGAGTGACTAAGCATAGAAGAATAAGTAATTCATGATTTATTTAACATAAGTACTTACATATATATTGCGGGTGGATGTGCAGATCCCGAAGACCAAGAGTGTCTCCGCATCCACCTCTTAGGCTTTTGCTACGCGCTCTACAGTCGAGACAAAGTCACGGCAAAACACACTCACACTATATACACACTATAGGTTTTGTGGAGTCATTATTACGACGCCAGCTGTGTGACAACTATCTAAATACTTAAACATAAACGCACTGTTAAATTTTCATTGTTTGGCTCAGTAAATAGAGTTGAAATTCCAATAAAGCAATCGAGGAAAACCCCTAGACGGAATCGTCGGAAAGCTATCTGAGCAGTGGCTGCAAAACATTGCTTTGGTTTAAAACGACGACCAAAAAGCAAGCTATTGATCATGGGACTTCTTAGGGCGACCAGCTTCAGAGAATAATTTAAAAATCGTACTATATAATATGATTGGCAAAATCTCTTGGAACCCTTACACGTATTAGGACTTCATAATGTAGGAATTTATACGTATATGCTTCATCTGGAAATAGGGAAAGCTTCAAAAATGGTTTAGACCCTTAGCTTCAGGGATATTTCCTTGCTATGTATAACTTGTTTTTCATACTTTTATGGCGTCAAAATACGGTCAACTTCGTGTTTCAATCGAAACTAATTTGACTGTTTTTATTCCTCCCATTAATTATTCTACAATCGAGTGTATTGCTTGATTTAATAGTTCAAAATAATAGCAAAAAAACAGATAGGGAATTATTTGATTATTTTGAACAAGAAAAACAAATCCAAAATCAAAGGTCCTCAGAGTCAAACAAAACAAAGCTAACTAGCGTTCTACAAGAATTTCGCAGTACTACACCATTTAAAAGCACTGGTCAAAAATTAAACAGAGGAATTTTCTCCAACTGTCCAGCGGCTACTAATTATCGTGGTCGTACTGTGTCCCGAATGTCTGCAAACTAGATGAAAGTGTCCCCGCGCAAACAAGCCGGGGCGGCGATCGAGAGCTGCGGGTCGGTCGCAGTTGAGAGGTCTTTGAGGTCCTTTAGACCCTCACTTTGAAAACATACGAGTGCGCTGCGGTTGAGACGGGACTGACTTGTTAGGGATGAGGGGTGCAACAGTTTGAGGTTCGCTTTGTTTGATTTTGACATCGATTTAGGTAAGAAAGGAGATTGGACTAATCTGCCCCAACGACCCATAAGCCGATGGATAGGTCTTCACGAAGAAAAGTTTTTATAATTACTACTTTCCTCGGTTTGATAGTGCGTATGGAGCTGCAGAGCCCTAAATGCGAGTAAATAATGTGTTAGCAAAGTTTTGGCTAGTTTGTCCCAAATTGAAGGAACCACAAAAATTATTGACTTCTTTTGTGCATTTGGATATGCTTTAGCTGTTATGTAGCCTCTTAACGAACCGGGGGAAAAGTTTTACTTGCACTAGCATCAGTCGCATATCAGCTGTTCCATTATAAAGACAGTGTCTAAAACTGCCAAAATCATATATCCTTGAACGTCCAAAATTATTTCAGCCGTACTTATATCCCGCAGTTATTGTTGACATTCTGCATTAAACAGAGGGATAGTATAATACCGCATCCCCCTACTACAACGCCAAACGTCTACTATGTATGATCGAGTGGGTGGCAATCGTCAAGACTTTTATTTAATTTCGGGACCCTCCTTGCTTTTGTGAATGTCAACGAAATATGTTTGTTCTCCATTACTTGATTTGGCCATGTGGCACGGAATTATAAGTCAGTAGCTTTGAATAGGGTAACTAGGAGTAAAGGAACTAATGGCACTAAAAATGGAGATTGCTATCGATCGACACGTCAAGAAGAAGAAGATACTTAGGGTGACTTAAATACTTCGGTATGTAGACAGCATCGGATAGCATATTATATCTGGCATCCATTAATTACTGTGATTTGATGAAGCTTCTGGACCAATACATAGTCTTGAAAAACTGACCTCATTCTTTGGTTAACCTAGGTCGTTTCCACTATTGGCTTCCCATATTTCTTCAGTGCTTTCTAAGTTGTTAACCTTTTCCGGCTAATCGTGCAAGAAATACTGTAGCACCAACGTTTCATGACTCCAAAACATAAAAAAGCTAAGCTTAGGTCCCAGTTCCCACATGAGTAAAGCCCACGTCACGCTCAATAGCCCAACATAGCCCGGCTTTACGCCGACATAGCCCGCCTGCGTAATTACTATTCGTTTGCCGGCGGGCTATTTGCTGAAGGCTCTCGTTCACGGCCCCGCGCGGTGCAAGCCTGGGCACGGATCGTCGATCCACGGCTGTATAAGTGTATACGTATGTATGTATCTGTATAGTTATGTACACAGCGTGTATCAGAAGAGAGTGTGGCTACATTTATGGACGTGGTTTAAATAGAACATTACACAAACTGAATGACTTTCTCCAAGGGCGCAAGATCGTATGCGCGAAAAACATAAGCTGCTGTCCCATAGGTATCTCTTTGTCATTCTCCTACCCTTATCCCAATTTATTTGTGTCGGCGCAGCATGTCTTCTTCTTCCATACTACTATAGTACTTGTCATCTCAGCAGTCACCTGTTTTCTAGCGAAAAAGCATTAGTATGTTTGGGAGGGTCTGGGGGCTTTCGGGACCGGGACCGCGGTCCCGGATTCCCTCTAAATATTTTTACTGTTGATAATTTTTCGCGATTACAATTAAATATGGTCCCATACAGACAGTTGTTATGTTTGATGCTCTCAATCAAATCTTCATTTTTCTTTTTCCTAGTCTGCTCTGTCCTACTCCTGGGCAAAGGCCTCCTTCCACTTTTTAGCGAGGATGCGCGTGTTCGCGAGAAACATGCGCATCCTCACCTCAAGCGCGCATCTGCGCGTGTTCCTTCCAGTTCTGACGGAATGTATCCAGTTCGTCCTACCGTCTCCTTATGTATCTGTATGTGTATAGCTAGGTATGGTGTTTTGGTGTCGTCGGTAGCTCGTCGCGTGGATCGTGGATCAAGTGCCGGCGGTAAATCTTAGCGAGCGGTAGGGACGGTAGTGTCTTTGAGTGGGAGAGTATTTTTTTTTTAATATTTAATTGTCGATTTGATTTAAGCAAGAGATGTCGTTGTCATATCACTCATGAGCTTTTATGTAGGTTTTATAATTTCAATCTTAGTTGAATCGCTTTGCACTTTCACTTGCAGTTCAAATACTCTTCTACTCATTTAAAACACTTTCCAATTCTAAGTCTCTATCATTCCTTCTCCTGAAACATTTTATCCCAATTTACTTAGGGTCGTTGCAGTATATCTTTTTCCATACTTACCCCTCTATTATTCACAATCTCTGTATCACCCCCCTTCTTCTTACAAGTTGTAAACGGACTATTCACGAAACCGTCAACCAAGCATTCTGTACATCAAACTAAGTAACTCCACGCAAAAATTACTGCTGGAAAACGTCTATAAAACATCACGGTTTACGGTAGGACTCAATAGTGCTGATGCATTCAATGTATAGGAGCAAGGAGTTTTTTATAGTAATAACATTAAAAACTTGGATTAAGAAAAAAAATCTAGTGGAAAAGTTGGAATTTTGACCTCCAATTTTAATAACTAGTAGGTAATGATCCAGAACAAAAACGAAATCTCGTTGACGGGTAGATCAAGTGCTTTAATGCACCCATTATTTTCATCATTAAGAAATTGGTATCTCACCAAACATTATGGCAACCCTAGCTTCCATATCTGGAATCCAACGGGTCGGAGCGCCCGGCGACCGCCGCGACTAACGATCGTAGATCAATTGCTACAGCATCTGATGCGAGGCGGGCGCGCGACCACGTCTGATCGCTTCTTAATCACCTACTGATGGATTTTAGCTCTGGGCGACGGCTAAAAACGGTAGTGACTGTGAGATCTGTTGGAATCTCGTTATAAATTCACCCAAAGGTTACTCTACTTCAAGTCATTAAATGAGTAAAGTAGCTGTCAAAATCTCTTGTTAGGCTGTGGATTCATCATTATAGGAGATCCACAGGCAAAAAAAAAAAAAAATAGAATTTATTACCTTCAATAATTGTACAAGAAACACTTATTCTAAGTACTATGCAGCATTACAACTAGGGACAAGAGTGTTTACGATGAGCTCTGGCACCCAATGTAAGATTTAACTTGTGTTTAGGGTGCCAGCGTCTTCGCCTATACTTTGAACATGTAACTGTAGTTGTAAGACGAGCACAGTTTATCATCATTTAATTACAATACCATATTTAATGCAACCAAGATATAGATAGCAGGACATAGACCTCCCCATGTGTCGCCATATCGTCCGGGTACCGGAGCTTTCCCGCGGCCTTCACCAGTTCGAGTTGTTTATTAATTGAACAAAATAATTGAAAATTACGTTGAGGTTTATTAATATACCACCGCAGTTTGTTATGCGCATATCCCAAAAAACTTACTCTTCCTTCACTCGGTAAAGTTTACCCATTCTATGAGACACAATGATAAACTAACCGTGCAGTAATGACATTGTCTAGTGGTTAATTCCCAGTCTTCTGATGACCTTGTCCTCTTGAATACCCACCCTAGATTGGTCATTGGAGTTTACCCTTCACCCTTCCGTAATTTCCAAGTAGGTAAGCATGCATCGTTGCGTGGAAGCCTTTAACAAAAGTAAAAATACCAACGTTAGATATCTAAAGTGTACATATTGTATTGGCTTTTAGCCTTACTCTCAAGGATTTTGCTATGAAAACACTTTGTTTCCCGTATCAGCCATGTTCTGCAGTGCAGATATTTCATCTATTGGCAGGCTATGTGGATTTTGATCAATACCAAATGACCACATCATTGTTGTACCTACTTGTCAAGTTTTGAAAACTTATTACAGTCCAAATCAATGCAATTACTAATCTGAAAGCGATGTACAACATTTCGCGTATTGTTTTATTTATTGATGCATGTAACGGTGGCCTTTAGTGACATTCGCCTTAATATTCACACACGAGAAAGAGAGGGTTGACCCCTTGTTTCCCGGGAACCTTTTCAAACATTCACAACAAAAGAACTGTCAAACTAAATAAAAGTCGATGGAAATATTCTCGATGCCATCGATAGTCAATATGAATATTTTAAATTCAGCCATGTGACAATTTTATTATAATATCGCTATTTGCAGACACATGCGGACCAGGAAAGCATAGCACAAAAGAGATGAGGTCAAGGACATGAAGGAACTAAGCTTGCAAAGTTGCAATGGTGACGATGCGCAGAATGTCCAATTCGCAATACAAACCGGTACTTAGAAGTTGTCAATCGACTCGTCCATCACCGTTGCATTTAGCTACTAGGAGCTCAAGACCCGAACCCCACTGTCTGTCAGGTTCACTCCTTTCGGGAGATGGAAGCTTGTTGTTAATAAATTGGGAAATTTGTAGTATTCAGCTGCATCCAGTTAGACTGGAGTTTAACATCGATTTATAGCCAAGAATACAATAGACCGTACCTAGTCAACTATACTCACTCATTAGTTTACATGACAAAGTTATCTTCCATCGATCTGGCTGGAGCACAAATGTACAATAACGTCTATTCTAATCTCAACCCAATTCCGCCTGGCAAAAATATCACGTTGTTCGAAATTCAAAAAATGAATTCAGACAAGAATTGCCATCATGAAAATTCTTCTATATCAATCTTCATATCAGTTCAGTTTTCACTTTCTTTCTAACCATATAATTATCTCATGGCTTCACACAAGGAAAACCGTGTACTTCGTGCTTCGTGCTCAACGCGCAAATAAATTCATCATTGCCTAGCCTTTTCCCAACTATGTTGGGGTCGGCTTTCAGTTTTACCGGATGCAGCTGAATGCCAGAATTTTACATGGAGCGACTGCCTATCTGACCTCCACAACCCAGTTAGTACAGTGTAATACAATATCCCTTGGTAAGACTGGTTGTCAGAGTTTCGTGCCAGACACCTATACGACTGTCAAAGATCACAAATGACAGCCGGGACCAACGGCTTAACGTGCTTTCCGAGGCACGGAGGATACTCGGTATGTAATGGGTGGTCAGTTGGTCACCCATCCATGGACCAACCTAGGTAAGCACGGCTTAGCCTAAAAATCGAATCCCGTTACGAAGCTGTTATTATTTAGCCACGAGCTCCTCGACGCGCAAATAAATTCTGACCAACAAATCATAACTGCAATATTGGTCGTGTATTCTTAAAGTCGCAAGTTTCAAGAAAAGTTTAGTGAAAGTGAGACAGAGCTGTATCAGTCAGTCTACAGGTTAAACAGAAGGCCAAGTCCGTTCATGCCTGGAGATGCGGAAAACTGGATATAATTGGGCGTGTTAAGGGTGGGTGGCATGACGTATTCAGTAAAACAAGGGGGTTTACCATGACGTCATAAAGCAGTATTATTTTAATGTCACTCTAGTGTGGGAAAGAGACGGAGCCATAGATGACGTCTAGCGCCATCCCTTTCTTACTCAGGAATAAGATTAAAACAATCCTGCTAAACTAAGACATCATGTAGTTTTTGGGAATCGTGTTTTCCCGAGCTGGCAAAGAGTCCCTTAGTTAAGTATATGAACAACCATTCATGTAGGTGATTTCGGAGATACGTGCAGCATAGTACCTGGGGGCGTACCACTTCGGATCGGTCAAACCGGTGTGGGCAGATTGCGGAGCGGCTGCCGTAGACTGGACAATAACATATACCTTCAGAACATTATCTGGGCCGGTAGTCTCGACAGAGTTAACGACAAAATCGCTAACTTTCGATTGCTAATTACTAACGAATAAATTCGGTTGCAATAATGTTGTCGAAATCGAAAGAATCAATCGAAAGTTAGCGATTTTGTCGTTATCTCTGTCAAGACTGCCGGCCCTATCTGACTCTTGTTTCTGGATTTGCTTTACCACAAATGTAAAAAAAAACAGCTTTTAACCTTCCATTTCCATTGCAGTGTTTATACGGAGGCACTGCTATTCCACGGATTGCACAAATAAATATATCAAAATATTTGGCGTTTGCAAAAAAAAAATAAGATTTGGCCTTCTGCACTCACCCCTGTATTAAGAAACTTAGATCGGTCTCTGAGTGGTATCGAACGCGCAGGTGTACGGTGTTCCCAATGAGGCATTGCTCACACCGCCACCTGTTGCTGCCCGCCTGGTACCCGCGCTCTGCACAATTTATTTGTTTCTTGTATTTTTGAGAGGATTCTTTAGAGCAAGTAGTTGTTTAGTTTATTTATTTAGTTAGTTGTTTGGTGCATTTTATATTGAAAAGATTTCTGGATAGTAAGTAGATTTCCACATTGAATTTTTATTTGAAGGGTTATGAATGCAGTTTGTTAATTTGATGAACCGAGTCACGTGTGTTTCAAGTGTTTGCATGAAGTACAGAACGAATCCCACAAAGCTAGCTGGTTAAACTATTCAGTGTAGTGTAGATTATGCTCGTTATCCTATTACGGAACTTTTAATATTTACGACTTAAAAACAATCATCCTACAGATAGTCTGTAGGATGATTGTTTTTAGTTAATGATGATTGTTTAGTTCTGTGCTGTTTAACAAATCATTTCAATGTTTTTTTTTCCTTTTTATCTGCAATCGGCTTTTAGCCATAATCAGATGTTTTCTGGGATTAATTTGGATTGGGTGCGATTCCATTAAACAGCACCGTATGAGTTGGTAGATACTAAGCAGTTAGTTTCTCTGGTCTATGTCTAGTATTTGCCATCTTTTCAGTTTAGTTTGATCTTCATGTCGGGTTAATAGGTTCTTAGCTAGTTCATTTGTGTGCTTATTGAGCCTCTCCTTGTATCTCTTGCTTATTTTACAAGCTTCTTCCTTTATGGTCGGCATCTCCAGGTATTCATGTATTTCCGTGTTTCTCACGAACCAGTGTGCACTTGAAATTGTTCTAGAGCCATTTTTTGAAATCTCTGGAGAATCTCGATATTGGAGTTGCTAGCACAGCCCCAGAGCTCTATCCCGTAGGTCCAGATTGGCTTTATGATAGCCTTGTGTACAAGTATTTTGTTTCCGAGGGACAGCCGGGATTGACGCCCTAGTAACCAAGATAGACCTTTGAATTGTAAAGTGGCTTCTGTTTTCTCGGCTCTATGTGATTAGCCCAGGTAAGTCTTCTATCCAGGTGTAGACCAAGATATTTCACGCTGTTATTTCACTTGTCAGTACCTAATCGTCATCTGCTTAGCCTTTTCCCAACAATGTTGGGGTCGACTTCCTGTCTAACCGGATGCAGCTGAATACCAGTATTTTACATGGAGCGACTGCCTATCTGGCCTCCACAACCCAGTTAGTAGTGAGTAAACGATACCCCTTATGTGCCCATATGATGGTAAGACTGGTTGTCCGACTTTCGGGTCACTGACTACTTGTGTAACGACTGTCAAAGATCTAAAAATAATAGCCGAGACCAACGGCTTAACGTGCTTATCGTATTGTCAGCAACACACTCGAAACAACACGTCAAAATACTATTTAAAACTCCAATACATCCACAAAATTTCTATCCTTCGCTAACTGATACAATTTCGCCCAAGTTCAGCATTTTATAAACTGGCCGGGTGGCGGGATGGCGGGATGGCTCGATGTGGCGCGTTCGGCGATATTTCGTACAATTTATTTTTATTTGGCGGCAGAATTGTCTCGGCGCGAATGGCGCGGGCGGCTCTCTGCTAATTGGCGCGCTTGGCGAAATAGTGATGTGACATTGTATTTATAAGTTGACTTTTTGTTAGAAAAAATCTGATGTTGACATCATCTTCATTATCATTCTCCTACCCTTATCCCCATTTAAATATTTGGGGTCGGCGCAGCATGTGGAGACAAGAAGAGCTGAAAGGAGAAGTGCAAGCTTCTCAGGACAGACGAGAGACCTGCAACTGATTGGTGGGTTTCCGCACATCTGCTCTCCGCTCCGCTCGTCTCCGCTTTGGTGGAAACTGGGCCTTCTTCTTTCATACGTCTCTATCACCTTCCATCTTCCATCGTACCGCCATATCATCCTTCACCTTCCATCGTTTCTAGGTTTTTTATGCTTTATCCGTATTAGTTCAAAGATGTCTTCACGTAAACTTACATCCTGTTTATTTGCTTTGAAAAGACTTTGATAAGTACTCGAAGGTACTTTCTAAAGAGTAGGCAAGAAGGTGGGGGTACACAGTACACTTAACTTTTGATCTCTGCAGAGAAGTGTGTACCTGTGGCTCCCTTCTACAATTCTACATTTCTAATTTGCCGCGGTTTTCCTGCTTGCTTTGACTTACCACAGTAGCCACAACATAAGAGTCTCTCAAGTGAAGTTAGTACAAAACAACGTCAGATATTCTGGCGGTTCTTTTCTTTAAAATACCTATCTCGAAACATCCAAAAAGACATAAAAAAGCAACAACAATACTGGCATAATAATTAGGCATCAACTCGATAGTCCCGAAAGGCTTTAGCCCTCACTAATTTCGCTTGCACGGCTAGGCTCTAAATAGCTTGATCTGAAATTCCGAACTCCCTTTACTTTAGTTAGACGTGTTGGTTTCAGTACATAGCTTTAATTAAGCAAACAAACTAACTTATATGGTACTGACCGGTACGGGTAGCGAATGTAGTGACACCACATCTAAAACTCGATAATCCGCAAAAATATAGTCCCCCCACTAGTGATCGCGGCTGGCGCGCCTCGCCATGTAATTGCCGTGCCCATTAGTCCTGCCCGGAGCCACTTCCAGACCGACGGGATAAGATCTCTGATGATACCGCTGTTTCGTCGCGCGAGCGTTCCTAACGCGGCCGTTATGGTTATTTTTTCGTCACAAATAAATTTTAGAAGCCGTTTTTTTCGGTAGGAATAAGTGTTTTAGGGAGTCGTAAAAATGTTTGTTTTGGATATTGAAAAATGTGAAAATTTTGGCCTTATTACTATTATTTGAATATTGCTTATGTCACTTAGGTGTTATTTATGTTCTAATGTTGATTGAAGTCGAAAACAATAATTTAAGGCTAGGAAGGTCCCTCCCTATTCATTGTAAGTATGTTTTTTGTTCGGAGTCATGTTAATAAAAGTTAGCTTACTTTATTTTGTAGGTACATAAGGCACCTCCATAAAATATCTCGTAATACGAAGATTATTACTGCTACTAAAAGTTACCAGATTACACAGGAATATATTTTCACATAAATAAGCTCCACAAACGAGGATGCAACACTGAACACGCTATTTATTTAGCGAAGTTGAAATCCGCAAACATAGTGCGGCGCTTCGCAACGGATCCCGTAATTACAGCAGTCCCGGGGCCCGTCGTCCGGCTAATTACAGCGGTCCCGCGCGCCCTGACGGGCTAATTACGACCGACCTGCGATCGCGGGACTAATTGCCCTCCGCGGGAAATTTATAAAACAAATTACATGATTCTCTTTGGATGGATAGCTCCGTTTTTGTCACTCCGATGATCGTGCCTGGTACATTTTTAGGATAAAATAATAGGTACTGTTCAGACTGTGATCTTGAATTCATTTATACATGTTAGTAGGAAAAAAAACTTAGTCCAAACTAAAAACTAGAATCTGGCGGGAACTTTACAGCGCCATCTACACATCTCTTCACAAACAATAAAACTTCGTGAAACAGACTTGTAACGCCACCTGTCAGCGAGTGGTGAAACTGTGAGTTGTACGAGTTGCATTTCAGTTACTCCCGGATAGATGGCGCATTATATAAACACAACGTTGTTCTCAAAAAAAAATATTAACGATTACCATGTTTCTTGTTACAGAACGCAACGAATCAAGATCCAGTTTACAGAAAGGTGGCTGTCGTAGAAAATTTCTTCGATATCATCTATACAGTACATGTGGAACTAGAAGGAAGGCCTGGAAAACATGCAGGACAAAAGCGAACTTATAGAACAGTGAGTGATTAAAAAAAAATAATTAGCATGTTTTTTTTTTTAATTAGGTGCTCAATAATGAGTGTAATTTCTTATAATATTATTATACTGAAAGTCCATTCTCTTGTACAATATTTTCACCAGTTCAAAATGTTATGTCTGCGCCATCTAGCGATATTTTCTTAAACCGCTAAAGTTTAGTATTTGGGGTGGCTCACTGTCACTTTCAACGCCACGTTTCTCTTTTCGTTTCTTTTGCGAGTTGTTGGTCATAGCCGATAGATGGCGCTGGGCAGTGGTTTTCATAATAAAATTCTTGTCGTTGACGAAATCAAGTCAGTCATGTATATTTATTCAGTACATTATGGATCTTTCCTGCATGGCTAGTTCTTTTTATTAAGCTTATTACAATAAATTGTACGAGTGGCAAAACGCATCGTGATATTTTCATTGTGTGTCCATTTTATTATTTTTAAGCATATACGCCGGACGATGATGAACCAATCCGTTACAAAAAGAATAATGTTATGACCTACAAATATCAATCTCTGGTTATCTTAATAATTAAGAATTTTCGAAATCTTATGTGATGTTGGCTATATGTTTGTTACCTGTGCAGATAATATTTGTCCGTCCGTCTGTCACAGCCAATTTTCTCTGAATCTACTGAACCAAATCATGTGAAATTTGGTAGGATGATGAAATCCTATGACTCAAACACACTTTTTTCCATAGGACTTGTGGTTTTAACAAACCCGACCATCACGACCTAAATGCTTGTCTCAGCCTCCTAAGATTTCCATCAATTTTATAAAAGAAGAATAAAAACTCAGGCATCTATTTTCGAAACCTCCCAAAGTTAAACCAAAGTTTCATCGTTGAAGAAACTTACTTCAGTAGATACATATGTTTCAAACCAAACACAAAACGAATCCACCCGTAATTTTATCACTCGAACACAAAACATCACAAAAGAATATATTCTCTTTCCCTTAATCACGGATGTTTTTGCCAACAGATTACCGAGACGTACGCGTTCCTGCCGCGGGAGGCAGTCACGCGCTTCCTCACCGGATGCGCCGAGTGCGCCCGGCGCCCGCGCAGTGCATCCCCCCCGCCCCTCCCCACACCCTCCCCCTCGCCCACCAGACACCCCACCTACCTCCCTTTCCTCCCCCACTGCGCGCCTGATTACACGCGCAACTGGGAATCTGAGATAGACGCCGCACATTCTAATTACTACGAACCGAAATTCGAGTACACGGAACTTCAGCCGGTTAAGAAAATTGAAAGCCCCAAACCCGATGTTGAGGATCCGGAACCTACGTATATTGAACTTACATCGAAGAAACTTAACGGTTTCGAAGCTACCCCACTCTTGAATAGAACTTCGCCTGTAGAACCCGCGTTTCAGGAAGAAGAACCCGTTAGAACTGACCCAGAAATAGACAAAGATGAGAATAGTCTAATAGACGTAGAAGACGTCATACCTGACAGCCCAGCTCCTTCAAGATCGCAGAAAGATGATGATACTCGGCAGTCCGAAGGTGAAAGTACCAAGAGGACAGATAGCCGAGGAGCTAACGATAAGACTGAACCCAAAAAAGAAAAAAAGTACAATCCGCTTGACGTAGCCAATTTAACATCGAAAGACCCTCCGAAACCGCGGTCTCCTTCTAGAAAGAAGTTGATAACTTCGAGTGTTGAATATCCCTCTAACTCTAATTCATTTGGAACTGGAAGGATTCCAAAGCCTTGGAGACCAGATGGTGGGGCGTTTTATGGTGGTGAAGAGATGGACTATAACGTGCCTATAACGACGGCTTACCTTAAGCATATGAGGAGTATGGCGTATCAGGATCGCAGGGATTCAGAGAACAAGGTCAGTAAAACTATTTTTTATAAACTGTAAATTATTTTTCTTTTTCAAAAGTTAGTATTTTTCTGTTTTTCTAAGAAAATCCACCGTGTATTTGCCTGTTAACTTATATAAAATGTGAAACCATTGTTTTTACGGAAAGTATTCCAACATTAGGGTTCCTCAAAACTGTTCTAAATTCCTCATCCTCGCGCACAAAGTATGAAACCACACCAAAACCTGATAAAATATGTTTTGACTAAACAAATGTAAAATAAACATATGATTATGATTTTGCGGGCCGGGCCGCGTTTAACCCTAGCTTTAAACTTCTGCTAACAAACTGGTAAAGCGGCGGTTGGGCGGATCCGCAAACCTTTGAATGGGATCCTTTCCAACCCTTGTTATGATTTTGAAGACTGCTATCCGACGTTCAAGTAGAAATTATTGGAGTATTTTATTTATTTGAGCTTTTTTATGCTTTTAGTATGGGTTGGTATAATGTTGGTATCCGACATTTCTTATATACATAGATAGGGTTTTAAAGAATGTTAAATTCTTGATTGTAGAGGATACAGATAGTCTTAAGGCAATTCGTCAAATTCGACTTGAATTATTGACTTGATGTGTTTCAGTTTTTTGACAATATTTCGTTTTCATCTTTTAAAAAAGTCAGTTTCATGCCAATGACGACTTTCAAAATCTTAGCTAAGAAGTTTGGAACAGGTCCCTTCTAGATGTTGAGTTAATAAAAGTAATGTTCTCTTATCACAATACAAGAAGCAACCCGGACTTTTGATAGGCTTACAGGGAAACATGGGTACAACCCAGAGGTCCTTTGGAGAATTCAATGTAACCTACTTGTTGTAGTTGGGTAGTTACCAAATTATTAAGAAAAATAATAGAGCTTATTTTTGATACTTTTTTTACCAAAATCATATTTCAAATGTACCAGGCGCTTAGAATTTGTAGGCGTTAGCGCGTAGCCGCGTACCTGACGTAACCCTGTAATGTTCGCGGCGTCCCACACGACCCGCGATTGATTCAGACGAATGTCCCTCACAAAGGACCACGGGGCGTCACGCTATAATCGGGCGCCGCATCTTTTCTAACTCATTTTTCTCGCTTGGGGCACGGGCGGGGTGGTGGGTGGCAGGCACGAGGTTTCATCAGCCTGAGGGGGCGTCACGGTATTAGACAAGACACAAAAACGATGCCCGCCGGAGAAGTGGGCTAGTAAGTTTTCTGATGACGGTTATATCCACTATCGCTGCTATGTAATAGGTTTTTCAGTGTGAAATTATGTTACACGCTTGGGAGATTCTTGTTTGACTTAGTATTTGGTTTTTATGTCCTAGAAAATATTTTGTTTGTTGTGTGTATGGTTGTAGTTTCAGTAATTCTGTTTTTTGTTTGATAAACATTGTGGATTTCTTTATTTATACACTTGCAGTTGAGATTTGTAAGTATTGTTAGAAGAATATTTTGACCTGGGTTATTTTTGCAAATAAAAAATTAAAGAAGGATGTGACCGTGCCAACATTGAACTCAAATACCCATTACTACACAAATGACTTACCCAAAAAAATACACTCAAACCAACAAAGCCGACATTAATTGCAATAAACGCCAAAAGCTTGTAATATGATGGTACCTAACGCAGAAAATATCCTACTAACAAAAAGTTTATGTTAGACCTTTTTCGTGTGGGGCCTCCCGAAGGGTCAGTCGAGCCCGTCCATAAGAGGGTATCGTCCCTTCGACCTCCCAAAAGTGCCTTACACCCCCTCGCCCCCCGCATCGCACTGCGACTTGTAAGATTGATTGGGGCTCCTTCAGTCCATTGCCAACCACCCTTGTGGGATATTCGACCCTCCCCCCTTTTTTCTCGGGTACTTGCGACCGGGATACAGATTAGATGGAACGGCTCTGTTTTAGATGGAGGCCTTCTCAAGGTATTACGAGTTTTGGGAGGTTTTTTTGGATTCCTTTGTGTATACGCAAGATGTGACGATTGATGTGTTTTGTAGTTTTGGCACTGTTGAAATAATAAAGTGGAGTCAAAATAATTCAGCATAAATACAAAAGATTCCAAGATTGCCTTCATTATCATTAAATAAAATTTAAAAGCTATTAGAGAACCGACTTACGAACAGTAAGTCGTGGGTTCGAACCCAGACAGGCGCATTACTTTGTGTAATTTATTTCATCACCACTGCTCTCAAAACGGTGAAGGAAAACATCGTGAGGAAACCGGCATGTCCTAGAACCAAAAAATTCGAAGACATGTGACATCTACCAATCCGCACTGGGCCCGCGTGGTGGATTATAGCCCATTCCCTCTCATAGAGAGGAGGCCGTGTCCCAGCAGTGGGAACATTAATAGGCTGATGATGATAGAGAACCGACCGACCGATTACCGATTTTATTTATAAGTTTCTGATTTTGTTTTTCAAATAATATATTAAAATATTGTATATATAATATTATAATATGTTGGTAAGCAGCATTGATATAATTATGACGGAAAGGTACAAAACAAAATAGTTACTTCTTTAATCACAACTGAAGTACTCTAAATTCAAATAGCTTGTAGCTTGTTCTATCTACAAATTCCTGACAACAATTTGTAGATAGAACATTTTCATAATACATTTGTTTTACAATATTGCTAACACTGTGGCTAGAAAGGTGGTCAGTTCCACAAGAACCCGATGACATCAATGTCTCATCCAGCATCCCTACACGCATCCACCCCCTTTTTTCTCGGCGGGTGCTGTTAATAACACAACAGGCTATTTTATTCGTCCACCGCCACTTGCGGCCGTGTGACTGCTTTGATGTCAGAGATTAGAAGTTTGTTTAGCTATGCCCGTGTTATTGTGGTAAATCTCTATGTTTCATATGTGTAACGTGTTTCGAATGTTAGATTTTTGGCCAGTACGAGTATAGAGAAGTTGCAATCATATAAATAAAGGGGTTGTAGTAGGGTTGCAAAAATTAATGGATATTTTTCTTGCTTTTTGAATGTAAACAGGTTTAGACACTTAGGTTATTAATAAAAGTAGAAACTAGTATATCTCTGACTTACCTAAATCTAATACCTTTGAACGAGCAATTCTTGTACATATAATATGTATATTTATATAATCTGGACCTCGGAAACGGCTCAAAGTCGTTGATTTTCATGAAATTTAGGATGAACTGCGGGTTTCGGGACGATAAATCGGTCTAGCTAGGTTTAATTTTTAGTAAATGTCACCAAAAAAAAAACCCAGCAAAGCTCTTTCATCCAGATGTTCTTTAAAGAGGACGTTTTATTTTCTTAGATTTTACAATTAAATTTGTTTATAATTAAAAAATAATAGCTTTTGATTGAATACTTTCATACAAGTATGTAGGGTACTTAAAATCCATGAAATCGTTAACAAAATCCGATTCAGTTTTGAAAGTAAATTACATGCGGACGAAAGTCGCGGACAACACCTAGCTAGTCTACAATAAACATACTTTTATTTTTAGGTATTTATTTATAAAAGCTGATTAAAATTGAAAGACTAATAAACGTCGTAAAATGTACCACCCATGGTATAGCAGACGTTATTCATTACTAAACTTAGCAACGTTTATTAATAAACCCTTAAACTTTTCACCGTTCAAGAATACCATGATACCGTAACATTCAGTTATGTTATGTCTATAGATAGCCCAGGGCAATGTTTGAGTCAAATTGTTAATTTACTTTAGCTTCTGTGGCACAACAGTTTACTCCAATCCTGTTATATTTTGATACAAGTATTGTTCGCGGCTTCGCTTGTGTAGGCTGTTTTGTAGTTGGTAAACTTTTACTTAGAGTTATATGATTTATAATTGTTGCAATTGCATTAATTTCTCCATTTATTTAACTATATTAAAATAAATATCGTTTTGGAATGAACAATACTTTAATTAAATAAACGTGAATAGCATTGTGAAATACACAAGTCAGAGACGGAATGAACGACAATCTTATTACTAAAAGCTTTTTTGGCAGAATTTTCTCCGTTCTCCTGAAAACACAGTTCGGTTATTTATAAAATTCAAATATACGTTCAATTTCGTTATTAACAATACATTCGCAATTACATTCTAAACTGTTGAATAATCGCATTGACGCCATTTTAATTGCTTTCAAAACTCCTCAAGATAGCAATTACGAACTTATTCAAAAGCAATTCATCCAAAAGTGAATTTATGTGCGAATGCGTGTGCATCGCGACCTTGAGCAGTGACATAATTAAGTTTGGTCCCCTAGCGATCGATTCTGCGTTTCATTACCATGAGGGTCCGCTAGACACCCGACGGCATCTGTAGGGTTGAATATTATTAAAATAGAATGATGTAAAAACCAACCACGTGCAACAGATTTTAATATTTATGTGTATGTAAATATAGTTTATATTTGTTTGATTCTAGTTTCAGTTTTGTGATTTTGATCACACGTGCTTTGTTTAATACGCGTGCTATGGCAAGCACTGAGATTGTGACGTGTGTTAGTAGGTCAGTCAGGCAAACCATACTTATGTTTACGAGCAAACATAGAAACGTATTAAAAGAAAAAAAAAACGCATTAGCTTTCTTTTTATACTGCTGCAGTAGCTAAGTAAAAAGCTGGATTTACTGTTATTCTGGCAGCACGTTTAAATCAACCAAGTTGAATTTACCCTCACACCGTGCCAAGTCGGGTTGAAGAGCTAGTCGCAAATAAACGCGAGCTAAAGCCCTTGCGCCACGGGGGCGGGTGCCAGCCAACTGGCAACCACCCCGTTGTCATTTACCCTACTTACCGTAGCTACCAGGCGAGCATAACACCAACGGAGAATTTTAACGGAATTAGTCGCGAGGCTGCTTGCCGCCTGCAGGGCGCCGTAGTAAATTCACACATGTACCTAGTAAGGCTCAGGGTAGGAGTTCCACCCACCTCCACGCCTAGTTTTAGCGCCTAGTAACTCGCAGGCACGAGGTATCTACACGCAATGCCGCAAAAACATTAACTGAAGGAAAATAATTTTTAACTCTGTTTATTAACCTACATAGCAGGTACAGATTGACAGTCTGTCTTGTTATTAAGTTCTAGATTTAGCTTTTCTGAAAAAAACCCTCGCTCGCTCTTCTTTGCTTGATTTTTCATTAAAGCGCAACAGTTTTAGCGCTGCGTATTTTCTCTGAAGGGAGCTTCGGTAGTGTGATTATGGCAGATAAGATGCGATGGGCTATATTGTATATTGTAAACGGGCTGGTGTCCGCAACTCCACGGCAAAGCGCGTATTTTGCGTATGGGCTATAATCCACTACGCGGGCCCAGTGCGGATTGGTACATGTCACATGTCATCGAATTTTTGGTTCTAGGACAAAACGAACGGTTCCTCACGATGTTTTCCTTCACCGTTTAGAGAGCAGTGGTGGTGAAATAAATCACACAAAGTAATGCGCCTGTCTGGGTTCGAACCCATGACTTACTGTTCGTAAGTCGGGGCCGCCACCACTGGGCCACCGCTGCGCTTTGCGATGGGTCTTAACAAACTTAATTTTCATCAATCGGGCTTAAACCACCTACATACCGAGACTTTAAACCACTAATCTAGTCGAATTGTCAAAAAAGGGCGACACGAACACTTGGAGCAAAATTCCATGAGCACTTTTTCAAAAATAACGAACCAAAGGGGGAAAAATAAATCGAACTCACGCATCGAGGGGTTATTATTTTAACCTTAGTGCAAAAGAGACGGATAAAATTCAAAGTCTGTTCATGCAATCAAATTCAAAATTTTGCGCATTCATCATTTATTTATCCCCTTTTTTAGATTTTACTTCAGAAACCTCACAGGTGTTGGCTCTTTACTATTACAGCTTTTATCATAAATAAGCTTCAAAATATCATTACAATTCATGATTAAACTGAAAGCGACTTTGTGTTTTTACTTACTACTTATGCAAACTTAATACACTCGTATATGTGTTTTACTACGAAATTCTCCTGAGCTCTTAGTATACTTTTACAATACTATTATGCTTTTACAATAGTAGCCTATGTACTGGGGTATAAGACGCAAAAATACCATTATTTTTCGCACAGACTGAAAATAACTAAAGTGGATGTATTTTAGTTAATTAAAATCTTACCCAAAATCAATGCAGACATCGCATTCTCAATCCATTTTATTTATTTAGGAAACGGGTGAACTAAAAAACCAGGCTTGCATAAGTTATCTGGAAGTCCCAATAAATGTTTAAGGGGTGCGTAAATCATTACTAAACCTGCTACCCGGGATAGGCAAAGGACGGGTCCGCGAGGGTCGAAGGAATGGACAAGGTAGTTTTTAAGGATTTATAGTTATATTTTAGTGAAAATACAGGGTTTTTATTTACACAAGGAATGACGATGACATTTTGTGTGATGACATTAAAAATTAGCAATGGTGTCGATTCTGTTGTGCACATACTAAACCTAATTTAGGCTATTGCTATCTTTTAATAAAAGACAGTGCGAGAAAAGGACGGCTATAGCTATGAACTAAGTTAGAGATGTCAAACTAGTTAATGCCTTGCGCTTCACCCAGCGGCGTGCAATCGTCCACCAGGCTGGGTAGGCCACGAAATAATGATAGCAAAAAAAAAACGCGCAACTCCGTCGCTCTACATAATTATGATGGCCCTCAAAGTAGTCACATTTATAATATTTGAAAATAAGCCTGTAAAAACAAAAGTTATAAATACAAGAAGTAAAGAACTCACCACATTATTCAAGGTTTAACTCACGATTTTCTAACGATGCAAACAGAAGAAAGATTCGGCTACCTCTAATATCTTATCCAAGTGAGTGGGTGATAGTTACAGAACACGTCAGTTAATTACCTTATATTATTTTTAGATTAATTCTCGTAATTCGGGTACACATCTACCTTACAACTTGAAGCTTGTCATTATACGATAATAGAGAAAACTTATTGCCTTTAACTTCTAACAAACACACATTATCAGCACAAACTTCACACCATTGTTAGGTGAATAAACAATTAATACACAACAAAATTAATATTTACACTGCTGTTACTGTTAAATGTACGTTTTTTGTTTTAAAACAAATGTGTAAATAACTTAATATGTTAAAATTAAAACGTTCATGATCGCGATATAAATTGCTTGTCACAATGAAACAATAATGGCTTCCTTCAGAAAAATATAATTTCTAATTTGTCGATGGAAAAATATGACCAAATAAAATTGCATCATTTTCATATCGAGTTGCTTCACAACAGTGATCAACAAAATTTTGCAGGATAATACGAAATTCCACTAATTTATATTTAATTTGGAAAGGAACCGGAACCAACCCTGCTTAGTGCATTGCTGCACGGTAGCCCGCGAAATTCAAATTTCCTCACGTTTTTTGCAATTTGCAGGCCAGTGCTAGGTTGTATGTTGATGATTATATGATTTGCGGCTGTAAGACGTATGTAGTCATATTTTAATCAACATACAACATAGCACTGGCCTGCAAATTGCAAAAAACGTAAGGAAATTTGAATTTCGCGGGCTAAAGAACATCCACCTTGAATCCTGGCCTTGTGTTGTAGCAGCCAATCATAGCCCAGCTACACTCGCAGGAGTTACCGCCCAAAAATGGCTGCAATCTATACATGTGTGCGGTTCATACACACGAAAATATGCACCAATGTGCCGCTGTGTGCGTAAATTTATCAATGGGATTTAGGCGAGTGGAATGCTTGCCTATAAGATGCGTCCGGCGGGTGAGCGTTGCGAGCTTCTTAGCAACTTCCAGTACAGTGTTAGTTACGTAACACGGGCGCGAAAAATTGCTTTAAGTATTCGAACAGGAGTTAGAACTTTTTTTTAATATTTTGTACAAAGTGTTATTTTATTACATAGTTCATTAGTTATAATAATTCCCCCAGTTGGTAGGGTAGGCTTTGTCTAATTGCCTCTTCGTTGCGCACGCCCATGGCTTCACCGTGTTTTTACATGTTTTTACGTGCACCCTTCATTTGTATGGAAATAGTAGTTCCAACTAAATTTGACAGCTCTAAATTGCGTCCGTCTCTTTCTAGTTTTATGACAGAGAAAATGATAGCAATAGCCTAAATTAAGTTTAGTTTGTGCACAACAGAATCGACACCAATGTCCGTTAAAATATTCAATTTTAGTTGTTATTTTTAAAGGACATTGCCAATTTGCTTCATCTGCGATTACAGGTTAAAAAACCTTTGCTTAGCAAAAACATACAGTAGGCACGAACTTCTGGAAAACCCGGGGGGGGTATTCAAAGAACATGCAGCTTTCAAGACATGAAGCCTCACAAAAAAAAGTTACCGAAAGTTACTCAATTTGTTCTTCAAACACGTTTTGTTATTTCTAGCGCTATTAGGGCGTCTACTTTCAAAGCTTTTGCTGTTACTAATGGCAATAAACTAATGTTATTTTTGTACTTTCTTATCCACGAAACAAAATCAAAGTTTGACTAACAAAAACACAAAAGACTGGGTACCTGTTTGCGTTTGCTACACCAAGGATTATAGTCATAAACCTAGTAATATTATTATGTAGTTATAATTTATGACATCCTGGTATCCGCCTGTGTCGAGCCCAGGGCATCGTCACCCCCGGGAGCCCTTGCGACGCAAAACCCTATGTACCCTTACTACCTACTCGTGTCTATCTGCTCTGACAGCGTCTCCCTTTTTGTGCTATACACATTATCTTTATGTAGTTTATGGTGGCCTGGTATTTTGGTGTATTTTTCGGGGTTATTTAGATTACTTAATAAATTATGATGGATCTTAGATTAACAATTTTACGTGATGAAAAGTAAAAAATCAACCAACGGTTTTAAGGTTGATGTACACACACAATTATGATGATGTAAACGTACAATATTTTCGTAATTTTTAAATTCAATCAATTTTTACCGAAGCTAGAGTTTTATTTTGTAAGCGAATGCAATCATAGACACAAATGAAATATTTAGGTCAAAAACCAATCTCCAAAGCGGCTGGACTGTTTTTGACGGGACTTTTACTGGCAGATAGTTGATGTTATAAGGAGTATCTTAGGTTATTTTTATTTCAGAAAAATAGGGTCCGTGCAAAAACCAAAAACTTTTGAAATTATTAACAAAATCGGATTCAATTAGGGAAGTAATATTTTTATAATAATAATTTCATGCGGACAAAGGTCATGGGCGAGCCAGTTTCATATAACTTTTCTAATTAGTACACTAGGTATGTCCTTTCAAGAAATACCATTTCCAATTTCCAAATAGTTAAGTAACTACCACATCATATCTCGAATGTTCCTCAACACTATATCATTAATTGTTTACAATATTTCAATTTACATAACATTTTACATAGGCCATACCAAGAGCACCTCAAATTCACATAATCGTTTGTTCTAACTTGTTATAATAAACCGCATACGACTCCTATTAGTTTTGGGCTCATAGAATATGTGGACAGAGTTGGCGAGGAGTGGAGTAAGGGAAAAAAAAATTGGCATGAATTTCCCGATATTTTCCGAAGACAACTTGACTGCATTACTTTGGTTAGATAATTAAACTTAGGGCCTCAGCGAGTAGTGTTTGTGTGCTCAAAAATCCACATAATTATTTACTTAGAGATTCTTCGAGAAATTCTGAAATCATTATTACAAGAAAATAAGTTCTATTCTAAATGACAGAATGAATCCTAAACAATTTGCTTAGTCATACAGTGATTTTCTTTGAAATTCAAAACAGATTTACTGACTGATTTTCTGTTACTAAGAAATGCAATCAGTTAAATCTTATCTACAAACGATTGGAATGGAAACTCAAATAACTGTCAGCTGAGAAGAAAGATTATCTTTTTTTTACTAGAAATTCTTACAGTAGAGACATTAAATTAGTCAGCTCCACAGTGTTCTGTGTTCATTCTCTCAGTTTGATAGACATGGCAGCAAAACTTTTTCTAGGGTCTCGGGCTTTCGCCCCCCCCCTTGGACCGTGGGGTGCTTTCTATTAAATAATCATTTCGGACCCCGTCGCGTAGGTGCGCCGCTATTAACTCTGCGAATTAGTGCTCCTCATGTTTTATGAGAGCCTGGTAGTAGTAGTGGTAGTTATGATGGTGAAATTGCTGAACATCACGCTTAACAGGGGTCGGTAGAGCTTGAAATGTGTAACGTGTTGACTGTTTTTTTTTTTTTTAATTCGGGTATTCCAACATGGGAAGAAAAAAGGGACATGGAAAATGGTCCTTCGAATTTAACACTTGGTCTTTTTTTACGGATTTAAAACATACATGTGTTGGGACACAATGCACGTTATGAGCAATGTGCTGATCTAATTAAACAGTAAACTTAATTCTATCTAATATCCAATTCTTATCTTTAACAAAGCCTACTTTTAGCGTTACACTCGCGGAGTTTTTACTAAAAATAATCTTAAATACGGAATCCAATCCACCTACTACGGATGCCGGGTAGGGTCGGGTACCTATCGAGTCATACGGGGTTCTGAACCCCTCACCCCATGCCTCCTAGCCCCAGAAGGGAGTGGGAGGGACGAAACCTCTTAATTATTGTCACATATGAATTATTTTGATATTGACGCGTGTCTCGACCTCCTCGTTAGCGTCCCTTCGGGTTTCTTTTGAAATGGCGCGCTAGCTCTACGAATGGTATATTTGCCTGGTAGCTCTGGGAATTTACCGTGATTTTTGTTTTAAGAATCTCTTTTTAGTAAATGAGATCTAGATGTTAAAAGTTCCTGTAGTTTTTTTTTCTACGGAAAGCAGAAAAAAACATGCTGTAACACGAGTAGTTTTTATTAATTTGAAACTGAAATGTACTAAATTTCATTACGTCGTGTTTTAGTGACTTGAAAAATAAATCCATCTACACGAAGTAATGTTTGGTCAGCTTTATGAAACGTTCAAGTTCATACGGTTACAAAAAATACCGAATACCGCAAATATTGGGTATCCTGTCAACATCAGGGCAATATGTTTTAAATGAAAAATAAAACGATGTTATAATAATAAGAGAATCAGGAAAACGTTTCGTAATATTCAATGAAAATGTGGTTACATAAAAATTCTATGGCACGTGTTGTATTTTCACATAATTTTTCAAGTCATAACTTCGCCCACGACCACACCAATAAATTGGAGTCTATCTTAATTGTATTCAAAAGTGTCTGTCGTGTCGCATCCACAATTAAGCCAAGCCTTGGTCCGCCAAAGTGCTACCACCTAATAGGAACTTTAATTTTCCAAATTCACCTGGCGTTTATGTAATTCACCCCATACATGCACCCCCTGGCCGCGGGGTGTCTAATGTAGACCAGGGGGGTACAGGCGACGCTCACGAAAAGGAAAAGGGTGGTCTAGCAATTTTTTTCTGATTTTTTCCCCTCCTTTTTTGCCCGATAATACCCTAATGGTCGCTTGCTTCCTTTTCGGTGGATTTTTTTCCGCCGTCGAAGATCGAGACGTATTTTTTACTCGCTTGTAATTTCCCCGTTTCCCGCCGAAATGAAAAATAAACGGTCAGGAGTTTTTTTGAATTGATGCGTGATTTCTGAGGTCGCGCGGTTTGCCGACGTTGCTGGGACCTGGGAGGTATTGTGACTGCTTGCTTTAGCAAAATACGTCTCTGTCTTGTTGTAGAATGCGTTGTACAGTTGTAAAAAGGCGCAATAACTTTTCTGAAGAGTACTTTATCAAAACTATCAAATAAGACATGTTGTTATCCAAATTATTATCTGTTTGTATACAAGACAGTTAGGTCCTCGACATTGATGGATTACACTTTATAAAAAACGATACATTTATAATGGTATAATTTACGCACAGAAATTAAGCGAAATTAAGCCTCAATGTCCGTTTTTTTGACCAACTTTAAAAAGAAGAAGGTTCTTTGTTACAAGTCAATAGCTCAATATTTTTAATTTTATTTCATTTGGGCATTGAATTGGCATCATAACTCACAAAGTTTTTAATAAGAGAACAGCATGCGTCAACAGGTCGGAATACGGAAGTGCAAGTTTTCATACTTTCAGCTATAGGTACTTCATTTTCCCAATCACACATAATTCCTTTCACTAATTAAACTCAATGCCGGTTGCAGAAAGAATTTCTCCGAGAGTCTCGCATGCGAGTAGGAACACATTACTTTTATTTTGGCATCGATAAATTTTCGTACCCGGTACCACCCTGCATAATGCATGCAGCGAAAAAGAAGGGAAAATAGAGAAAAATCGGGGAAAAATTTCGCCCCCTCGCCGGTTCCTTGGGCACCACCTACCAGGCAAGCTGGGGCGCGTAGGAGGTTACCGTCCGCCAAGATTAATACGGTACAGTACGACCGCCCGACGCCGCAGCTTTCATTAAAAATACTGGAACCCTGATGGGTTAGCTGGCAGACTTGTGCCGACTATGTGCCGCCTAGTGGCACCGTCTGCGGTTTTGCTGAACGTGAACAACTAAAATGAATTTCGAGATCCCTCTTTTTCCTTCCCAGACGTAAAACGAACAAAAAAAATCGAGAAAAAACTATAATACTAACACACATCATAACAAATGACTTGGTATTATTTCATATTACCCTAGTGGGCAGGGGAGACTTGTATTAAGAATTGCATGACTGTAAAGTATGTTTGTGCGTTTCTAACTTTCTTTTGAGTAGCCTACGAGTCAGATGATTAGTTGATAATTGCTACGCGCGGCCGTAGCAAGCTCTACGGATTTGAAAGGAGGGTGCTGCTACGGCGTAGAACGGCTACGAGGACGTTCTCGTAGCGTAATCATTATTACGTCATCTTTGCATATTTGAGTAAGGTAAGGTTTGTAGGTTACTTATAATTTCCTGGTATAGGTATAAAGTACATAACGTAGCAGATACATGAAAAGTATTTTTGAGTACGTCTTGTAGATTTTTTTTTTGTTATTGCGAACAATATGCTTTTGCTTTCGTAAATATTTTTTGTTTATTTACATGACAGTAGACTTGAACTTTTTCCCAAGAAAGATTTTTTTACCTATAACACAAGTAGTTTCTGTGAATTCTCGGTAAATAATAACATTCGGTACAACAACAAAACTATTATGTGCCTACACACTCCCCGAAAACCAATGTAAAATAAACAAGCGAGTCATTAGGATTCCATCAGTCACAAAAACTATGTCCAGTCGCCCCTCTTGCATGCTCCACCGTTATTATTTCTTAGCTCTGCACACCCTATGTCCCCCTAGTCGTGCTAAGTACTAAGCGGGCTGTTTGTAGGCAAAAAGTAGAACTACCCTCGGCCGGGAGGGGGCGCGGAGGGGCGCTCACGCTTTTAAACCTCAAGCGTCCAAGTGCGGGGAATATGAAATTTTCGAAATGATAAAGCCGGTAAATAATAACTAGTAGTACGGGCACGGCCGTCTAATGTACTGGCAGAAAAAAACTCGTGCTTGATGTGTTTTTTTTTCTTTTGCTTTGGGGTGTAGGATTAGTACTTTATTTGGTTTCATTTGGTTCTTGAGTTCTAGAGATGATGGTTTTAGACGTTACTGTTTTTTTGTGTGGAGGGGACTGCTTAAAGCATTATATTATAATAAAAATTGTTTGTCACTATACTTTTAGACAATCACAGAAGTTGACAAGAATTTGAACGCTGCTTTTTACCTGCAGTAGTTAGTTCTCGTCTTTTAGTTTTTCTCCACTTTCCTATTTTTAAATTTGGTTGTGACACTGATAATTATTACCATCCAAGCACTCGCTGTAATACTTAATTAAAAATATTGTACATACTTTTTCTCATTTGTTGACTAATTTGGAACATTGTTCAACATGACCAATTTTTTTCTGATATGTATAGCCAAAAAATGTCGAAGGACCAAAATTTATTTGGTTCTTTGGGCGAGCTTTATAAAAAATAGCAATTTTTTGTATTACTAAATAGTCCTAAACTTTGTTACTTAATTGAATTAAAGCTACATATTGAATAAATAAACTAAATATTAAAAAAAAGGGACTAATTTATATTTTTAAATTATAAATTCATCTAAGGTTTTTTTCTGCACTCAGTACCGGGGCAGCAGCGGGGTTCGTGTGTCTGCTTTCACATTTCCCACTCGCAACGTAAGGCGGGGTACGGTACACCCCCACCGCCCGCTGTGCTCCTGGTACCTACACCCTGCTTTTTATACCTTCCTGCCCGTCGAAAGTAATCAATTTGCGACTTAATTAATTAAGAAAAAAGCTTTGTCGGACGTTTAGTAACATCAAATGACTTGTGTTATTTTTCTTCTGTTTTTTGTCCAGTAAATTATGCCTAGATCATGCCTGTTCTTTATTTACCGAAGCTGTTATTGAGTTACTTGCAGGGATCTGATGAAATCGCTTTTAATTTGATCGGAAAACTGATGAATCGGAAGTGGGTGAAGGTAGTGGGTGTGGCATTCGTTTGCGAAAGTAAAAAGGTGTAGTAGTGTTAAGATCTCTAGTTGAATTTGGCTTTGTTTATTATTAGAATTTTGTTTTGTTATACCGGATGACTTTTTTATCAATTTACAAAAAAAATGGGTATATTAGGTGAACGGAGTAGAAGCTTATGGCATACCTAGTTAACTAGTTCCTTTTTTATCATACGCACGCAGTACGCGTATGGTTTGAATTTCGATTTTTTATTGATAAAACTAAAAAACTAAGTATGCCATTTGCTTCTATTATACAGGATGACTAAGGATGACTTTTTAGTCACCCTGTATAATACAGGCGAATAATTACTGGCGATGACTTTTCCTTTAATTGGTTTTAATAAAATTTCCCCAATGCATTTTAGCCTCTTAACCACAGTAAAACAGTAGAAACAACTATTTGTAACTTTAATCACAAAACAAAAATACACGCTTATCATTCTAAATTTGTCATAAATTCTTGATTATCAAACAAACCGCTAGGTCTCTGAACTAAAATGCTTATAAAGCTCACTATAACTTTGAAAGGGCCCAGTCAGCGCGCAAACATGTTAATTTACCACTGGATAACGCGACCCAATTCCCCCATCCTAATTCCGTACAGTTTCCACACTAGCAGAGCTACAAATACTTTTCCTTTAGTTTCGTTTCACCCGATATCGTCGTTATCTAGTTAGCCCGGGTCGACGAGGGTCCGAAGGGTCCGGGACTAAGTACCAGGACCGCATAGGTAGGTAGGAGGCTCGCGTGATGCCTGCCCCACACCCGCCGACACTATTTATAAACGCTCGCGATACGCAATGCTAGTGAGGGATTGTGTTCTCGCACGCTGAAACCAATTAGGGCTTATATGATTCTGGTAATGGTATTTTTTCCTTGATATTTACTCTTCAATTAATATTTTTCTTTTGTATTATGTTGCCTATTTGCGGGCATCCTGTCTACTCCGTAGAAAATAAAAGTAACTTACTGCTCTGACCTATAAAGGCACAGCCTCGTACAAAATAGGACGCATTTCTATGTATTTTTGATACAGTTTCCGACAAACAGTTTCATCATTATTAACTTCATAACCATTATTTATTTTGAAAAATTCTAAATCCTTGGCAAATTCTATATGAGGAAAAGCGAGTTATCAATTTAAATTACCAACTCCCACGTTACATTGCTCATGTGAATAAATATGCCTTCATGACAGCTATCTTCTTTTAAGCGGACAAACCAGAATTTATTAATTTAATTAACACACAAAAATGAGTTGGCCCTCGTTTACCGCCGAATTACTGGAGACTTCATTACGCCCAAAATGTATGAAGATCACAGTTTAATCGGGCAACCGACGTTTAAACTTAAAAATATAATGCTGGCATCCTCCACATTTCATACGCCCGCCATCCCTATATAAATTTTACCTTAAAAATCCGCAAATTCGGGGCTCCGGCACGGTCGCCAGACCTTTTTGGAAAAGGGTCCTCGGAACCCACCGAACCTACCGAAAGGGATTTGCCTTGGGATCGAGGCATTCGGCCCTACACTTATACAAAATGTCCAATACGGCCCGCCCCGCGGACCCTCGGGGCCTGGAGGTAGCTGGCCTGTGAGCGTAAACATACAAGTTTGTTGCCTAACCGATGGGGTATTATGTAAGTGGTTGTCAGTCGCTGGACCGCAATCACGACACAATCTCACCAATTCGTTGTATGTAACGTCTTTTTGCAATTTGATTGTGACCTTTTCAGAAATTGATTGATAAGTTTGATTTTCTTTTGGATTTGTTACCTACTTGTTTTTCCGTTCATCACATTTGGCTGAATTACATAAATTCATGAAGCAATAGATAACAACAGCTACAACCAGCCAACATAGAAAATATACTTAGCACAAGAAAAAACGGCATGAATATTTTTGGTCCTAGGGTCTGTCTAGCCTGTCTCTCTTGTTTAGATGTTTTGTTTCAAACCATAGTAGTATGGGTTGAAAGATTTCATCTATTCGAATGAAGAAAAGAAAATATTAACAGGGTTGTACGCTAAAAAGTCATGATCATGACGTACAACCCTGTAAAAATATGTATTTTGCATATTATTCAAAATGCAGACACAATAACAAAGTGAAAAAATACAGCATTCAGTAAAAAAAATAAGGAAAGACAAATTCGGTTTAAATCTAATTTCAATAAAGCCAAATTCTGTCGGTTAACAATCAATGACTTATATCAAATGGTAATGACAATGTGTATTGTATACCTTACAGAAATAAATGACTTATGTTTTCCAAATAATTATCAACTTTTTCTAGAGTACAAAGTGAACCTTTTCTTCAATATTTTATCCTGCAGCTTTGATTATGTGGTCAATTTGTAAGTGGTATTTTTAACCAAAATTATAGTTACAACGCCCTTGTACATACAATTCTGAACAAATCCACCCGACCTGAAATCTTTGAGTCGTAATCGTTAATTAAATTCCAATGTTTTAAAGGATACATTGGTTCAGTAGTTTTATCCTAAAATATGTGCTACATATACAGGCTGTAAAAAACCTCCTCACGAAGCCGTCAACCAAGCATTCTGTACATCAAACTAAGTAACTTTACGCAAAAAATATTGCTGGGAAACGACTTGGATGGATGGTTTGAATAGTACGGGGCTCGTGGAGGTGTTTAAAGTAAAAATATTAGATTAAAAACGAGTATTAAAAAAAAACTTGTCGAAAAGTTGGAACTTTGACCCCAAATATCTCCGTAACTAGAAGGTATGGTGTAGAACAAAAAAATGATCGCAATGACGGGGAGAGCACGTGCCTTTCGGCTTCGTTAAGTTCGTTAAGTTCACACTCTTTATTTATGTATTCTAAATTTAAATTTCCCCTAGTACTCTTTCTTTAATATATTTTTTTTCTAACATTTGAATACTTGCTATAAAGTTCTTATTGACTTTCAGGTAAGAAAAATCGCGGGCTTACATTACTTCACAATATCAACAAAGGTAAGATTTTCATTAGTAAACTAGTACAAAACAGACGCGTAGATATTTAATTCCAAAGAACATTACAGAAGGTCAACACTGCAATAGCGGGCGATTCGGAATTGCGACAGCTTTTTGATTGCGCGGAAATAAACGCAAATTATGCTTTGAAAATTATCTTCGTTCCCATTATGTGATAAATATTGTTAACTATCAAAAAGGTACAGCATGACTTTTTTAGCACTTTCCAAAAAAAAAATGGGTTTAATAGCTGAACGGAGTAGAAGCAAATGGCATAAAAAAAAAACCAAATTCAATTCATACGCGTATTGCGTATGATTTGAAATTCACGATTGATTTTTTTTTTTCAAAATTTCTCTTTCTTTGTTCTAATATGAAAAGTTTACTTTAAATTTGTTGCGTTTTTTTCTAAGCTGTGGAAAAAAGAAAACAAAAACTAAGTATGCCATAAGCCTCTACTCCGTTCACCTGATATAAAGTGATAAAAAAATCAGGTATATTGACTTTAAGGTTCTGCATTATTTTCTGTTCATTTACCTACACGTGCGCTTTCTAAAACTTATTGCTAGGGTCCACGCTACGCAATAAAAGATTTAAATTTATAGGGAGTTACACAAAACCTATTTTTTCCTCACCTTTGTCTAGTTTTTTTCTTACTTACTAGTTAGTCAAAGGAATACAGTTAATTGAAAAGAATCAGCTAAGTACCAGGCTGTCATAAACAAGAAAATAAACAAGAGGGTATCGCAAATCTTTAAAATGTAAGTACTGTTCACAAAAACTACAGTGCCTAAGAAAAACAGCAGTATACGCAAAAGCGCCAAGGATACAGGATGCGTTCTACGTATATACAGGGGTGTCGGGAAAAAGTTATAATAACATTAATGTAGGTTCTTTTGACAGCTCGCCGGTCGTCGTTAGCAGCCCTGTGCTCTGTATCTTGTCATAATCTTTTAGAGATGTGGGTCTGTCGATAGTGTTTGCGTTTGTCGATAAAAACTTCGCGATATCTTTTACTTTAAATGTATAAAATTATGTTTCAGTTGAATACTTTGATAGCCGATAGAATGAAGGTAGCATGTAGGTAGAAATGGCTTTAAACTCAAATAATAGACATATTCGAATTTGCAATTCATATTACATTGAGAATTATGCACACATTGCGATTTATGAAAAGTGCACTACTTTCGTTCATTCATTCATCATTTTGCTTTTCAGTAATTTAAAGTTAGATAACGTGTCGGGTTAGGGCATTACAATTTTATTAAGAAGACATAAAACGCCACGCACTAGAATGAAACTCATTACCTGCCTACCATACCTACCATCAAGACAATTTATTCCATTAAAGATCTGACACAAATCGTTGTAAGAAATATGCTTACATTGACTAAAAACGTTATATTATGATCGTTATAGTATAATCAACATTTAATCTTTTCTAATGTAAAAATTTCGAAAAAAATATCGACTCGAAACTTTCGACACGGCACCAGCCCGAGTCACGCCGCATCACTAATTACGGGCGCAGACGGCGGCGCCGGGTCGAGCCAAGGGTACACGGTCCTCTCGACAGAATTTTTTCCCCAACGCACCCCCTACCCCACCGGATGTGGAGGGAGGCTTCCTGTCCCTCCCGGACCCTTCTTAACATTTCCCTGGCTCGGAGGCACAGAAGGAAGATGCCTCGCTTATATGGAACCCTGGTACCTACCGCTCGGGTTATATACTTTTTTAGGGTCGGTCAGACCCTTTGAGGCCTTTCTCACGAGTTAGGGACCTACATATTCCCTTTTCAGGCCCTTGTTGACCTTTGTAGGTTTAGGCCGCGTTGTTTCGTCGTTATATTATATAAAAGTTTCAGATTTCTCTCAGTGAGGGACGCTGGTGACGGTCGTGTGATTTTTCACCACCAACTATTATGGTGTTAGGTTTAATTTCATTCACAAGACAGTATCATCTTATAAGGTGACATTAGACTAAAAAACAACATTTAAAAATGTTAATAAATTTTCACCGAATATGATAATGACAACAGACATCTATCTCTATTTATCTTTTAACACACCCATAACAAAACAAACCTGTTGAGCTTTTAAAAGAGACATTAGCATTATTACTCCAGTAAACAAAGCGATTTTTTTCCTCTTTTTATTGCACTACAACATCATCTATCGAACAATAAAAGTCACCGACACAAATGATACAAAACTAAAACAGCAAGCATTTCAAAAACATACGAAAACGTAGATATTTCATTTATAAACATTTTCAGTTTTTCTCTATTGTGAAGTAACCGGGTTCCATACCTTTAAAGATATCAATATTTTCACCTAACAGTACTAGGCGCGCAGTAAACCAAGGCAGTGTATGGTCACTGCCTAATAATTCCTTCAATAGTCTGACAAGCGAACACGGTATGGGGTTTCTCGCTTCATTGATGTGAATTGTGACGTGTCATTGGAACTTTAACAGAGGGTACAGTGGTTGAGTGTCAGCTTTGGTTATAGGTTCGATTCTGGGAGCTAACATGGTGAAGTGAGGCGAAGCGAACTCGTACTGTGGTTCTGTGTGTGTAGACAAGTAGAGCTTTTTTATAAATAATTACATTAAATTAGCATTGTTTCTTTTTCTTGTGTTGTCATTGTTTTTGTTGTATCACGAAATTTGAATGGGTTAGGATCGCCCATAAGATGATCTCTTAATTTCTCCATTATTTTAGGAACTAGCAACGGTTCCGTCATTAGGGCAACGGATGTGAATATCAAACTAAAGCGTCCTTACTTGCCAATCTAAAAATGAATTGTATTGAAGCTTAACTTTGGTTGAAAATTAGAAGTCACTTGTACATATCTTATAACACTCGGTGAAGCTTGCTTCCAATAATGGTGGTTTTTTCTACCTCTTTAAATATTAGCATTTTCGTTGAGGTATTGGCTGCTGCACTGCATGTCGCGGGTTCGATTCCCGCACGGAGCAAATAATTAAAAAAAACAAGGCCTATCAGGTAGTTGTTCCGGGATGTTTGTTTATAAGAGTTTAAATGTTTGTAAACGCACCTACTATACAGGAAACATTCCTAGTGTAAGGCAAAGTTTAAAAAAACAATTCACACACCTATTAAGGTGAATGCTCCAGGGTAGCCCGCGAAATTCAAATTTTCTTACGTTTCTTGCAATTTGCCGGCCAGTGCTAGGTTGAAATAATCAATACAACTATCCAAATTCATAAAGGTGCAGGAATGACTTGACCCTGGAAAAGTGATGTTTCCACCTTTATACTTGGAGGGTTGTATTAATAATTTAGATGAATCTATTTCTGTAATTACATACGTCTTAGGGTTCTTACAGACGAGCGGCACGTTGCCAACTGCACATAAACTGTCGCCACCTGTCGACGGCTGCCGTCGACGAAGCCGACGACTGCCGTCGACGCTTGCAGTTGTGGTATGCCGCGTAAATGTGCGTCGACGGCAGCCGTTGACAGGTGGCGACGGCTGCAGTTTATGTGCAGTTGGCACCGTGCCGCTCGTCTGTAAGAACCCTTACAGCCGCAATACATTTTTTAATCAACATACAACCTAGCACTGGCCTGCAAATTGCAAAAAACGTAAGAAAATTTGAATTTCGCGGGCTGGTTGGAACATTCACCTTAAGGGGCCATTATTAGCTATTATTTACACATTACACAATACAAAAACCTTACTTTCAAAACAAAATAAACAAAGGCACAAATATCGCCCTTTACACCCATTGTTTTTTATGTTTTGATTTGAACGCAATTGTCGATGTCGACACCTTAATAATGTATCGATGTTTATGTTACAACACTAATGATTTGTCGACATCATAGGGGTGCCGTTCACTGTCATATGCTACCAACAATCACTTTTGTATTAGGCACATGTTTTTGTTAATTAGATAAAAAAAAAAAAAAAAAATTTGAAAAAGTGATTTAGGAAAAATGATTACTCTAGAGTATTGTTCTCGATATATTCGTATTTTTGTACATGTGTGAGATACAAATTGTATGGGTGATTATGTTTTTGAAATTATGTCTATGGAGTGGTCGTCGGTGATAACATTAACCAGTATAAGCTGGACTCTTATTCTATTGAAACGCCCTTCTAAGTTAGGTCAGCTCAAAGTCAAAGCGTTAACAATAAGGCTGCTTCTCCACCAGAGATGTGCCAGGATGTGTAGCGAGAGATGTGCGTAAAACTAATCAATCACATAGCTAGCTTAGTTCAAACTGAAAAAGAAGCTTTATCACATAGCTAGCTTAGTTCAAACTGTGAAAAAGAAGCTTTATCACATAGCTAGCTTAGTTCAAACTGTGAAAAAGAAGCTTTATCACATAGCTAGCTTAGTTCAAACTGTGAAAAAAAAGCTTTACCACATAGCTAGCTTAGTTCAAACTGTGAAAAAAAAGCTTTATCACATAGCTATCTTAGTTCAAACTGTGAAAAAGAAGCTTTATCACATAGCTATCTTAGTTCAAACTGTGAAAAAGAAGCTTTACTATTGGTTAGTTTCACACGCATCTTATGTGAAAACACCGCTTTACTTGCGGTCTACTTTATATAAATGAAAAGTATTACGCAGTTACAGACAGATAGTTTTATTATTTGTTCGGGGGGGTGACTTTGTAGTCGACTACGTTTACGAACGACTTTAACTTTTTCAGCTGAAAAAGTGTTAATCTTAAAGTTTCGTAAAAAATGTTCTTTATACTTTGTTGGTAAAGGCTACGGTATTCGACATTAATAGTAACACAACATGCATCACGCTTGCAATCCCCGAATGGTTAGGCAGGCAGAGGTGTATCTAGCTTACACCCACAATACATTTGCCCAGTTATGTGTGAACACCACGTAATAGGGGCGATCCTATTGCTATCAAGTGGGCCCAAAATGAAAACTCCGGGCTGCCACTGAGAAATTCCTGATGGTGAAACCTAATAACCACATTTCTCTAAAAATAATTTATGTGGTCTTTTTGTACAGGCTGGTGATTATCGGCCCGTCATATTAAACAACCAAAAACCAAATCAAATTAAAAGAGTAATCATGGAGTTTCTTGCCGGTTTTTTGCCATAGGAAACGAACAACCCAAACCGAGCATCGACGTTTTATAAGCGCCCTTGTAGGCCTATGTGAAATAAAATATTTTGATTTTGACAACTTTCTCAAAAAAACTCATAACCGATCCTGAAAAAAAAAACCTGTGAGTACAACATACAGTAGTCAGAATATTTCGATTTTTTTTTTAATGTGTTTTTTTTTGGGAAATTTGTTTCATAAGACGGGTATACTCACCTCCTTGAAGGATGCAAGTTACTTAATTGCCATTGTGTATAGCATTGGCCAAATCCATACACAACGTTATTTATGCTTTATCATTCTCCAAGCTATAATACACCTGTGATTTGACATATTAGGTATTAAAATCAATTCAAAAGCAATCGTAAGCAATAGCGGTCTAATTGCGCGACGCACTCACAATCACGTTGATTTAGCTGCCGAGGGACGAAAGCAATGAACATTGTTGAACCGTCAAATGAAAGCCATTGCAATTGTGAACGCGTTACAGAATTACGGTGCAATACCTTTAAGGGAAGTGGATTAGAGTGCAAAATAAAAAAGTCAGGTAGACAAGCGCCAGAGAGTATAGTTTATTATAAAGTCTTGAACATTTTCGTATTACGTGCATATTGATAGAATTTTGTAGTAGCTAAGATCGGCTGGTCCTTTGGTACGGGAGGCGATAGCAAACTAGTCAAGTACTCCAAAAACTAAAATGGAACATAAATAAAAACAGTATAGATAGGATAGCATTTGAATCAGTAATGTTTAAGAAAAAACGAGTTGCTCTTTACTAGGCACAGCATTAAGGAAAAATCTCTTGGGTATGGTGTTACCAATTTTATCAAATGGTTACCAGACAAACACGACAGGCAGGATCAATTTAATTCGGCGGCCTGATATTATCTACGTTTGACATTTCGACTCTGAGCTTACAAACGAACTTTGCCAAGTCAGTAAGCGCGCCACCAACTTACTAAGGATTATACTACTTTAATATAGCACTGCGACCGTGTGTAGCTCCCTTAAGTGCCACTGTCACGAGCCAAAAGGCGAACAAAGTAGCAGAGGCAGTTCCCTCCACACGAAGTATAGCCTCCGCGCGCCACGGGGGTAAACTTTGATACCCCAAAACCTCCACCCTGCTATGCCACCCTAGTACCCGGCCCACCCACAACGGGGCTTTGAGGACGTCTTTGAGCCGAACTTTAGCGGGAAAACCCCAAAATTCAAGTTGGCCCACGTCCCCGATTACGAGTTGGCGATATCTTTGAAATTTTCTGGTCTCCTGGTACGTCGGGCGGCTTGTTTTCGAATTTTTCAGATGCGGGTAGATTCGGTAAGCTGATTTTTTTTTTGATGAATTCGTACTTGGTTAACTTTCTTCGGGGAAAATGATTTTCCCTTATAATCCTTGTTTCATTTATTTGTGGCTACTAGGTGACTGGTTTTCGTTATAATAATACAAATGATAACATCATACTAGTTAATAAAGCAACTGATGTATATTAAGGGGTATTAAAACACGAATGTGGGTTTATCACACGAGGCGAAGCCGACTGTGTTATTAGTATCACATGAGTGTTTTAATACCTAATTATGTAAGTTGCATACAAGACTTTATGATCCACATCCATGATATGAATCCTCCATAAAAGGTTCAGAAACCTAAATAAAAAAAATAGGCTGTTGTAGTGTTGTAAGAAGTCTATGTAAATTCATGGAAAGTTTAATTGCTGAGGATTTAATACAAATAAACTATTTATAGGTAATAAAATTATTGATTGTAATAATTATTTACATTTTGGATCGTCCAATTATTAAAAGGCGGGATACGATTTGAATTCGAATTAACCTATAAGTTTTTTTTAATTACGGCGCCGGCGCTGTGGTAGTGAAACGTGCGTGCATAATAATGTTCTTTTTTTTAAATTAGTTGCATAATTAAATTTAGTACAACATTATAACACCCGTTTGGATGTTATAATACGGTTACTATGACACTGGTTGTTTTAATGTTGGCAATAAGCTAACTGTTTCAGATACTTTTATAGAGAATTGATAAATAAATTTTAGCTGTAGTAAGTACCTATACCTAAAATTTGTTCATTTACTGGTGTCGATTCTGTTGTGCACAAACTAAACTTAATTTAGGCTATTCCCATCTTTTTCTCTCTAATAAAACGAGAAAGAGATGGACGTAATTTAGAGCTGTCAAATTTAGTTGGAACTAATATTTTCATACAAATGAAGGGTACCTACACGTAAAAACATGTCGACTAAAATCACGGTGAAGCGCAAGGATAAACTAGTTTGACATCTCTAACTTAGTTCATAGCTATAGCCGTCCTTTTCTCGCACTGCCTTTAAGTAAAAGATAGCAATAGCCTAAATTAAGTTTAGTTTGTCCACAACAGAATCGGCACCACTGTCTACTATACGTACATTAATTCAAATCACAATAAAAATAAAAATACACGGACACAGACACGTGGTCTTGAAATAACGGAAACGATTTTCTCAAGAGTGTCAAATAAAAGACATCAACGTACATCTTTTTATTTTAAACTTTCTTAACTTTTGAATGAAAACCTATAAAAGTTCTATTTATCAACTTCTTGACCACCGTAATTTTAAGTCATTCAAAACCTACTTTTCTAACTTAAAAGATTTTTTGGTATTTTTAGACGTTTGCGACGAGTAACCGATTTGGTTAATTTAATTTTCTCATTCAAATTATCTCGAAATCGGACGGAAGGACCGTTTTATTTCCATATGTTTCAGCCGTCTGCCCGTCTGCACGAAAATGACAATTAAGATCGTGTAGGGAGGTATAGTGTTTGCCAAACTTGTAATATTATTCAGGTAAAAATGAGCGTTATTTGTGTTTCAATAAATGATGTATACCAAATTGGAGTACTGTTATGATGTAGTTAGTTCTGAGTTTTTATAGCTATGACAGTACAAATGGAATTATAGTAATAATAATTCTTTCTAATTTCTACAGTTATTTTTATAGTTTGGTGTTAGCTTATTTAATAGTTTTTCATTAATAATGTATATAGTTAGTTTACTTTACTTAATTCTTAGTAACATTCTTTTTAAATTGTATTTTCAATTCGTTTTTACCACTGAGCTTAAAATTAATTCTACGTACCAGGAGTTATTTTCAATTTGCTATACAAGGATAACATAACAAAAAGGAGGTGTAATTAAAACATACAGCCTACCAGGCGCAAGGCTGTATATAAATTACCAGGCGCAAAGGACCACGAAATTACCGGGGTAGTAGGAGCTGAAGGAAGTATAAATAAGGATAGTATTGCGTGATCGGCGGGTACTAGGCGTAACGTTTATTTCTGGCCGTGATTTTCAGTAGGTGCGGAGTTGAACGCATTGTTTTGTTTTAAGGGCTCTTTCAGTAATTAACTTTTGGTATTTTAGTTCTTTTGCAAGGTTTGAGGATTTACCTCTTGCTTTAAAAATTACCCTTTTTTACCTAATATTTTGATTAATTTAAATATAAGTTTTTAAATCAGGAATGAAACATGTGATTGCTAATTAGTGACCGATTCTTAAACAATTTTAGTTATTAAACTCATCACTATGTTTTTTTTTTGTATGGGACCTTTGAAGCCAGTCCTTATGCATTTCAAATTATATGAAAATAGACGTAAATATTTTATTTATTCTTGTCATGACATCGGAATCTTTAATTTAGTTTCAATCTTATGAATTAATTATAAGAAAACCTTATCTCAATCAAGACTCTTAATTAACTTAATTGTAAAGAATAAAAAAAAATGTTACTTTAATTATTGTTATCTAGTCTCATTCCATGCTTTTTGTTATAAAATATTAATTGAAGACAGCTTTAATTGAAAGACATGTGCTTGTGATTATGGATGGAATAAAAATTGTTTTATAAGTAGAAAACGGCATATTAAAGATTGTCTTAGGTCATTCCTATTTAATAATGTCCATCAAACCGATCAAGGATTAATGGACATTATTTGATAGCAATCTGTCTTTTTTAATAAAATCTAAATGTTATGATCTGAAGATAAGGTTCAAAATAAATTTCGAGTCAAGACCACAGAACCAAGATTCAAACTTTGGTCCTTCCGTTCGCAAACGGTCTCGCTTCTACTCAGACAATTATTTTGATCAATAAGTATTAAACATTCCAATTCAGGGCCCATTCTAGTCATTGACAAGAAAACATTTAATAAAATTTTAACAGCATAAAACAAAAAAGTATTCTTAGATAGTTTGTACAACTGTGAAACTTAGTACGAAACACACATTTCTGTAAACCCAAACCAGGTTAAGAGTCGAGGTTTTAGTACTAAACGCTAGTTACTTTACATAATTTATAATGAGATATTAAAGGAGTTTTATGGACGAACGTAAACGGCAGCTGAAAGGGAAAGGGTTTTTTTATTATTTTGGAAAAGCCTTCAGCCCGGGGGCGCGGGGGCGCGGGGGTGCGAAAGCAAAGCTATCTACGGTTTACGATCCCCCGAGCTTAAGATTGGCTTTACACTTAATGAATATTGGTAATTTTAATTTTGAATATTACGGTTTAGAGCAGTTTTACTAAAAGATGATAAAAAATGTCGGTCGTTACCATTGTTATTACTTAGATGTTCAACCGGACCTTAGGACCAATACTTCCACACGATCGGGTGCGCATAAACAAACATAAAGTTTTCCTTTTATATCCGGTAGTTAATTTTCTTTGTTTACTTGATCAGAACATTTTGAGGTTACCAGGCTTCCAGCGACCCGCGGGAGGTGCGATTAACTACTTCGTAAATAAGCAAAGTAATACTGGAAGAAGAATTACCGGCTGCTCGCCACTGGCCGGGTAAGGCAACCGGATATTTCTTTTAGCTGTCCAAAGAACCCCCCGGTCATAATGCCCTAGTGGGGGCCGTAGGGGGGCAGATATAAAGATACAGGCCCCCCACTTATCCCGGGACCATACCCGGTCCTTTTGCTTTTATAGGGGGTGTGTATAAAACCGAATCGCCCGGTTTTAGCTGTGCTGGAGTGTTACGAGCGGGGCCGGCGGCGGCGGTCGCATTATGCCGACGGAACGAGACTATATCTGATGTGGCTATGGTGCCTTGGTACTTATATACAATGTTTAGACGATGGCTTCGTTCATTTATTAGTCTAGCGTTTCGAACGGTCAATAAAACGTTGAAGGCTCTCAGTAATAAACGGAAATTAGCCGAGAAAAAATGCGCAGGAAATGTAAGCTTTTTGTTACATTTGTTGCCTTGTTTATTATCACGGATAGAACTAATTCGTTCTCATTCCACTTTAACTTCAGTAGGTACTGAATACAAAAAAGAAACGATCGTTTCACTTATTCAATCAATCATTCTTCAGACGTATTCTAAGAAACGTGAAACGGTTTAAGCAACAACCTGTACATGTGTAATGCTGCCAAAAATGGTCATAATTGTTTTGCTTTCTAATTTTTTATTTGACTGAGGGTTTTGGACGAGTTCTTACTAAGGTAATTTTGATACCTATGTTGTTAATAGGTTCGGTTATGAAATATTATACGCATACGGGGTACTAGTCCATTGCTTCAGGGCTAATGCCGAAGTTTTTCTTGGCGCATTACAGGCCGCACTCGCTTTGTGTTCAGACCGTGTACGTCTTTCGGACCGAAACAGGGACTTAGGGAGGCGAGATCCTAGCCTCAAGATATTAATTTCTGTTTATTACCGGGGCGACATGTGTTTATAAGATGAAGGTAACTATGTTGTTTCATTATTCGAATGTCGGAGGGCCCGGGTGGCGGAGTAAGGGGGGTGGAAGCCGTATAAAAACGACAATTTCCTCTAAACGCGCCGCGCCCGCGCCCGCGCCTGTCGCGCCGCGCCCTCCGGTACTAATTAACTGCCACAGCGGTTATGTCACCCTGGTACCCCTGTTTGTAGGGCGGTGTTCAATTTTTTTGTCTGGAGGTTGACAGCTTGACCTTTCCATATAAAATCGAGAATAACAATAATAATGTTGGACGAGGCAGGGTCTTCGTAAAATATGTTTACATTTTAGAGAACTCTAGTAGTCTTTCATACTTTGAAATATTATTTAATAATGTTATTCCTTACGAAAGACTTTCTATTCTTAGAGCAATATCTGCAGCACTGTATTTTATTTCGGGTTTATGTTTATTTTTATCTTGGCGCCCGCCTCTACTTACTAATGCGGTCTTTTGGTCCGCTTTGCCTAATGGATAGAATTTGGCCAGTTTCTTGCGAGGGTGACTGCAGTAAGAACTGCTCTTGTGACCTTGTCAGTACCATCCAAGACAACAAAGGTTTCTCTAGAAGAGTGCCAGCATCTTTCTACTCATCCGGTCTCTGTAAAAACCAACCAATTTAGAATGTTGCATAACCTGACGTGGATTTACGAAAACAAGTATATTGACATAATAGTATGGGATCCCAGTATAGAACGACCTTCACCGAGCTGGTTAATGGATGAAAAGTATTTTATATCAAATGAAAAATGTCAATAAATATATTGCAAATAAGTTGACTTAAAAATTCAGTCCAAAATATGATTAATAAACAATTTAATGTATATTTTTAAACATTTTTGAACATTGGTCTGGTTAAAAGACAAATTCCATACCAATCAAAAGTATGAAGCCTGTAGAATATGAAAACGTTAGGTTAACCTAACGTTTCACTGGTTTGGAAAACGTTAGGTTAACCTAACGTTTCACTGGTTTGGAAAACGTTAGGTTAACCTAACGTTTCCATATTCTATAGGCTTCATACTTTCGATTGGTTTGGAATTTGTCTCAAACTCAAACTCAAACTCAAAGCATTTATTTCAATTAGACCATTACGGCACTTTTGAATGTCAAAAATACAAAAAAGAAAATCAAAGCTACAGTCCCAGTCACAAGGCATAATAACTTGAGAAAGTACTGTAGTTGCCCATTCCCTAGCGTAGATCTCTATGGAGAAGAACGGGCAAGAAACTCCATGGACACTCTTTTAAAATCAAAATATTGTTACAAAATCTTGGTTACATCTTTAATTTTGAGATTATACATATATGTGAGAACGATGTAGAAAGACGTGCACACTAAGAGCGTCCAGAGTAAAAGATTAGATCAACAGTTTACGAATAAAGTAATTAAAATGAACCTTGGCAGCTAAGAGATGACCAGTCCCAACTGACAGCGCCCGTTCACAAACATGACGCATGTACCGGCGCCATTCAACTCAACCATATTGAAGGGAACTAAATGACCCGACACACCCGCCACCATCAGCGAGACATTTAAGTGAGCATGACATTCTCTCAGCCACCAAGGAATATTCAAGTCAATGAAAAATAAATAAATGTAAATGGTGGCTGAACAGTACAAAGTACTCACACATGTGCTATGCAATTATATAATACTAAGAACTGGAATCTATATAATGCAAGTATATTTTTACAATCTTCTGCAGCTTCCACAAAACATTGACATGGGAATCAATTCTTCATCTTCTTCTTTACGTGTCGATGGACTCAAATAATGCCCGACCCAAACAATCAATTAATTTGCCCCCCCCCCCCTATGGTTGTGGAGCAGGACCAGCATTTAGCCAAGCATTTTTATCATCAATGTAATCCCCCAACTTATAATATGCTTGCCTACATAGTGTGCGTTTTATACAAGATTTAAATTTCGTCTCGTTCAGTTGAAGAATGTGGGGAGGTATTTTATTGTAACATTTCAAACAGGGTACATGAAAGATGAATCTACTTTAACAAGCCTGAAACCTGGCTGAACTAGTTGGTCCCTATTTTTAGTGTTATAGTGGTGTCTGTCACCTCTTCTACTGAATAAATGCCGATTTTTCCTAACGTACATGATGTTTTCATAGATGTATTGACAAGGTACTGTCATGATATTAATTTCCTTAAACAGTTCTCTTAGAGAATCGCGTCTACGTAATTCATAAATGGCTCTGATGGCTCTTTTCTGCAGAATAAATATAGACTCGATGTCTGCAGCCCGTCCCCATAGTAAAATACCGTATGACATAATACTATGAAAATAACTAAAATAGACTAGCCTCGCGGTATCAATATCAGTGAATTGACGGATTTTTCTAACAGCATATGCTGCTGAGCTCAGCCGTCCTGCAAGAGATGTTAAATGAGGACCCCATTGTAACCTTGAATCGAGCGTGATTCCCAAGAAAACCGTTTTATCGACATTATATCGTCTATTAACCAAACCAGTGAAATGTTTGCCGCTTGACGTTATGAAGCCTTAGAATATGAAAACGTTACGTTAACCTAACGTTTGCATATTCTATAGGCTTCATACTTTCGATTGATATGGAATATGTCTATTAAACAAACCAGTGAAATGTTAAAAAAAAAAACAATAATTAATCATTTTCTGGACTGAATAATTTTAGTCGACCCATTTGCAATATATTTATTGACATATTTAATTTGATATAAAATACTCTCATTCATTAACCAGCTCGGTGAAGGTCGTTCTATACAGGGATCTTAGACTATAACATTACATGACGCCTGCACACCTCTTCTCTCAAACACTGCGGACCCCCGAAGGGTTAGGCAAAGGTGTGCCTAATAGCACACCCATATTTCGCCCGTTATTTTCAAGTCCATTGTAATGTATTGTCATCAACCGGGCACAAATTCAGACTCCGCAGCTGAGAAATTCCTGATGGAAAAATCCAATAACAACTTGCCGCCCCGGGAATCGAACCCACGGCCTCATTTTCAGCAGTCGCGATGGCGACCACTAGACAAAGGAGGCAGTCAGAGAGATAAGTTTATTCATTTCTTTTATTCACTTCTATACTTATAAGATAAGAATTTATTGACAACTTCTTAAACAATTAATTACTTAACAATTTGCACATTGCAAACCTAAGTATAAGTGCGGCATTAGTAGTGTTGGGCAATGATAATAATCCGGTTAAATATAATTTGGCTAATAATCGATTAAAAGCAGTTAGTAGCCATAAATAGCAATTATGGATGATAACCCCGCTGTTAATGTTATTTTAGTGATTCCCTTATGGTTTTCAGGCTTAGGACTGTCAGATTAGACTTCATTTTCATCATCTTTCTTTGTAGTAAATAAATGTGCAATTTAAAACAAATCTGGCCCATTAAAAAAAAAATAATCAGCTATTTACATTGATTTTTGAAAATTAGTTTTTTTTTTTTTTAGTTCTTAATCAGTCATGTATTTGGGATATTTTTTTGGGAACTTTTTATTTTCGTTTTTATTTGTTTTTTTTTGTTTGTTGCTCAAAAATAATTTTCAGCCTAATTACTGCTAGAAACACATCCAGTGTTTTCTTCAAAATCTCCTAAGTTTGGTACATCGACTGGATGGGACGCTAATGGATCTATTTCTGGTGCATTAAGAAGTACAGGTTCATTACAGTCACAGGATATTTCATCGATTTCTGATGTTGGAGAGGAAGGTTCCGAATCCATGTAGAAATCACTTTCCGTATCTACTCAACTCAAAGCATTTATTTCAATTAGACCATTAAGGCACTTTTGAATGTCAAAATTACAAATAAAAAACAAAGCTACAGTCCCAGTCACAAGGCATAATAACTTGAGAAAGTACTGTAGTTGCCCATTCCCTAGCGTAGATCTCTATGGAGAAGAACGGGTAAGAAACTCCATGGACACTCTTTTGAATCAAAATATTGTTACAAAATCTTGGTTACATCATTAATTTTGAAATTATACATATATGTGAGAACGATGTAGAAAGACGTGCACATTAAGAGCGTCCAAAGTAGAAAAATACAACAATTTAACAACAAACGAATTAAAATGAACCCTGGCAGCCAAGAGATGACCAGTCCCAACTGACAGCGCCCGCTCACGAACATGACGCGCGCATCGGCGCCATTTAACTCAACCATATTGAAGGGAATTAAATGACCCGACACACCCGCCACCATCAGCGAGACATTTGAGTGAGCATGACATTCTCTCAGCCACCAAGGCATATTCAAGTCAATGAAAGATAACTAAATGTAAATGGTGGCTGAACAATACAAAGTACTCACACATGTGCTATGCAATTATATAATACTAAGAACTGGAATCTACACAATGCAAGTAGGTATATTTTAACAATCTTCTGCAGCTTCCACAATACATCAACATGGGAATCAATTCTTCTTCTCCTTCTTTGCGTGTCGATAGACTCAAATAATGCCCGACCAGTTCAATCAATTAGTTTGCCCCTATGGTTGTGGAGCAGGACCAGCATTTAGCCAAGCATTTTTATCATCAATGTAATCCCCCAACTTATAATATGCTTGCCTACATAGTGTGCGTTTTATACAAGATTTAAATTTCATCTCGTTCAGTTGAAGAATGTGGGGAGGTATTTTATTGTAACATTTCAAACAGTACCCCATGAAAGATGAATCTACTTTAGCAAGCCTGAAACCTGGCTGAACTAGTTGGTCCCTATTTCTAGTGTTATAGTGGTGTCTGTTACCTCTTCTACTGAATAAATGCTGATTTTTCTTAACGTACATGATGTTTTCATAGATGTATTGACAAGGTACTGTCATGATATTAATTTCCTTAAACAGTTCTCTTAGAGAATCGCGTCTACGTAATTCATAAATGGCTCTGATGGCTCTTTTCTGCAGAATAAATATAGACTCGATGTTTGCAGCCCGTCCCCATAGTAAAATACCGTATGACATAATACTATGAAAATAACTAAAATAGACTATTTGATATATATATATATATATAGGTAAGTTATTTTTCCTGCTCGTTCACTAGATAGTTTATTTCTTTTTTTTGTATGTACATCCGGTTCAGTACTAAAGGTCCTTTCCGTAACTGCTGACGTGTAAGGAGCTGATAAAATAGCAACTGTAATTTTATGAAGTTTAGTAGAACTGCAAATACCCTTCCACCAGCTAAAGGCGTCTGTTTCTTCGACTTGAGACCAAATAAAGCGATTCTTCCAAAACTTGTCTTTTGCTTTGTAATCGGCTAATTCTTTCATGACGTTTATTTTTAAAAGTTGGCCCAGTTCTTATATATATATTGCATTGCTTTTATATCTTCTTCTGGATCTAATTCTATTCCATGTGAAGCAGGGTTGAGCAAATAAGCAGCCAAATATATTGGTTCAAAAGCCATTGCAGTCCGATTATCTTTTTCACATACAAAAAGTGAAAATAAATAAAAAGAATAACAATACATTGAATCACACTGCGTACACGCACCCAATTTATGTTCACACCCACAGATTTTACAATAAAACAAAAAAAAAGCATTTATTTTTTTAACAATACAATAATAGCAGGGTTATCATCAATTGCAAGGCTATTAATGGACACTTATGGATTATAATCGATAAAAACTCAAAGCATCCGGCTATTAACCCAACACTAGGCATTAGGTACTTAAAGATAACTAAAACATTTCATAATAGTCAATGACGAAAAGTAACACCAATAAATGTACTGTTATTTCCACATTTGATTTGAAAGTTACGGTTGAAAAGTAAAACCCCGAGATAGAAAGAAATCGGAAAACTCGCGACTTGCTACAATCTATGCGAGAGGTGTGAAGTCGGGCGTCGGGTAAAAATATCGCAGTCTTTGCGCTTTTCGTTCGCTTTTCGACTATAGTCTGCGCCAGATAAGTAGAAATAAAGGTCATTAACCCGAATACATTTATTCAAATACATAATTCCGAATACAGAAATAATGACATAAACTTGTCCCGAATCTACCTTTATCGCGTGATCCTTGACTTTTTCTAGTAATAAAAAACGATTCATAATGAATTGTCGGGGTACCTAGGCAAAGAAATTAAGGAAAGAGAAATGACCTTTAATTCCTACTTATCTGGCGCAGACTATAGTGTTCTTCACTCTGTTTGATTCTGTTCATCCTCGACGTTAAATCTGTGGCATTGGTTTTGGATTGATTGAAGTTTGACATCTAGTCTTCTTCTTTTGCTGGTCTCCTAGTATTTTTTTTTCTTACTTTCGTAGGTGGGTGTCATGGAGGCTTGTTATGTGTGAGTGTGTATAAGAATATACTAATCCTAATTTCTGGTTTCGCTAACTCTAATTCACTTCTAAACTACTGTCTTAATAGAAGCGCACTCTTGGCTTAGAGCCGAGAGATGAAATTTGGAAAGTACATTCATTTAGTCGTTTGATGTCAGTGTTAACGGGTATTAGACATTGTACCTGATAAGGTACCTGATAACACCACTGATCCTCCATTGATCCTCAGGTTTGAGTAATAAACGGACAATATAGTACCTAAACTATAACAAACTAGCAATAAAGGTTACCAGGCTCGCACAAGCAAAAGGAGGTCTAAGCTCTACTTAGTGAAAAGCTGATGATGATGATAACATTCTATGGGCAGTTATAAAGCCGTGGACACAAATGACTTGAGACCTTCATACATTCGCATGTCTTCGTCCCGCTATGCCTAATCGCTACTGTAGCACATTATGGTAAACGAACACTCCAAACTAGACCTTAATGGAATGACTTAAGGGTGTATAATAGGTTGTACAATGCGAACCTTAGCAGTCCTTATATGTACCTGTTTAGTAGTTAATTATTATGATCGGTTAGTTATGTGTGCGTTGTGGGTAAAGTGCAAATTAGGTCACTTGCAAACATTGTGATATTGCTGTCCTAAATTGTATGAGCTAAGTTTATAAATGTTGAATGAGTTTGAAACTTGGTGTTCTGTGATGTATGGACCCAGTTTCGTTTTTGTTAACATAAAAGCATGAATTCATATTGTTCAAATTGAAATCTAAACGCCTTATAAAAGCATTCTGCTGGATTTTGAACTCTCAGCGCTGAAATGAGGATTGAAAATTCAAAAATACATTTAGGTGACGCGTAGTGTTAGTGCTACATACATTATAGGCAAGCACGATCTTTTAACATCTAGGGATAATGCAGCAGGATTCATAATCTTATTCATCCAACTAAAATGTGTTTTAAGTTAAAAGACAGGGCAATAAGGGTGTCCCAAAAAGTGACAATAGGCAAATACATTTTCTATATACAAACTACAATTTAGCATTTTGTGTTCTGTAAGTCTCTAATTCTGTTAAACTTCAAGATCGATCTTTAGCTAGAATGTCCAGCTTTAGCTAGAATCAACAACTAAAGCTATATGTCTTTTCGCATCTATGTATAGTAAAGATATATAACTGTGAAACGTCTATACCTGAATTTAGGCTTGAGACCAGCGTCGCAGGCAGTCGGCGTCTCCCAAATTTTGATGAGACACACTAAGCTATGCTGTCTTGGTAACGCTTTGGGGACAATTTAGATGGTTGTGCAACGGGTATCCAGGAAAATGTTGGCTTTGGCTTTTTATAGTAGTCTAGCTTTTAGTCCACGACCTTTTCTGCAACCTAGGATGAAAAGTATCCTAAGTCTTTGTTCAGGTCCCAGGCTATCTATCTGTCAATTCTCTTGACGGTCATAACGAAAATTGGAATGGGATGGAGTAGTGTGTTACTCAGGCTCTTTAATCAACTGATCCCACTCATTTGGATCCCGCGGGATCAGTTTACTAAATTAATATTTTTATGTCATTTTCTTTAGTAGATTGGCAAATTTCAAATTTGAGTAACATTATCATCACCATCATCTAATTGGAATGGCAGGATCAAAACATAACCAGAACAAAGCGCCATGCTTCCACATTTATTTTGCGAACCGCTAGTCTGTGGAATTCATTGCCAGCTTCTCTGTTTCCTGATCATTAAAATCTGGATCTATTCAAAGTTCGAGCAAATCGGTTCCTTCTAGGCAAGCGTGCTCCACCCTAGACCGCATCATTGCTTCACATCAGGCGAGTTGCGGCCAAACACAAGCCTATTTAGTTATTATAAAAAATATATAGGTAACTGCAATGGTAACCTGGATGGAGAGGGTCAGGAGGGGCAAAGAAAAGATGGATGGATTTTGTGAGGAATGGCAGAAGAGAGAGGAGTAAATGACGCTATGACGCCTGACAGTAAATGACGCTATGACGCCTGACAGTAAATGACGCTATGACGCCTGACAGCTGAGAATGGAAGAAGAAAACGTGTTGTGCCGATCCCAAGTAGAATGGGACAAGGGGAGGAAGCTGACTGTGAGGTAACTAGTAACCTCCTATTAATAACTGGAACCACACTACAAACCGGCAAACTAAATAGTGTCAACAACCAAACAGAACTTCGCTTCTCCTAATATTACTACGATAACCATATAGACGCAGCTCTAAAAGGTGAAGACATGTGTACTAAGACCCCTGTTTAGAGCGTTTGATACGGAGAGGGTGCGTGGGACGAAATTTTACGAGTTTCCACAACCGTGCATGAATTACAGATTTTAACTGATCCTTTGATTCCTTTGTGTCGATTTTACTTGGATTTTAAAGGCACCATTGTTGATTAGGGCGTTTTTCCTCTCTTCTGTATGCTTGGTTGTTCTTTTGGTCTGAGATTTGTTGCAGAATTTTGTTTTTTGATAAAATCCTTTATTTTTACTTATCTTTAAAATATTTGGTGCGAACTATCGTAACTGAATGCTAAATAGAGAATACAGAAAACTTCAACTCGATAATTTTTCTGATTCTTTTAACATGGTCAGCAGCAAATGTTTGCAAAGTACAGTTGTTATAGCATTGTCTGTAGATTTTGAATAATCTAAGACCAATGAAATAGTTTCATTACGTATTCACCTTCAAAAGTCACCATGACTTTAATTTAACTAAATACGACCAAAAGGACCAATTCTAACTTCGCATCTAGCTGTTACGCAAATTGTCGAAATTCCCTAAGGTATCTGCGACTGTATACAGCTGTGCTCAACATATCTATCTCTACAGGATGCGTCTTGCCCTACACACCGACTTGCCCGGGTCATACTATCATACTAGTTATAGATATACCTACAGCACATTTCAGAAAGGTGAGGTCATATTTAAGGGTGTGGTATAGACCATCAAACTGAACATACTTTCTGTGTTGAACCATAATCGTAATCACAAAAAAAAACCGCTGTCCTATACAAGTTGTACAAGATTTTACCAGACAATTAAATATGACCACACCTCTTTGATACGTGCTGTATGTATGTACGGTAAAGCCTCAAATATTTATAAAAGGTCTTTGTACACACACAAAGTAATCCTCCTTTGCAACCGCTTTTAAACCAGAAAATCTATATATCTTTCCAGATCACATGTTAGCATTTGACTTTCATTAGTCGAGAAGACTTTGAAAAACGACTTCAAATTAGAGTTCTAGTCAGCCTACTAGTTACTAGTCGGAAATTAAAAAAAAACTACAGAGGTTATAGATACAACAAGAGGTAGAAAAGAATATAACAAAGAATTCGGTAGATAAAATTCCTCTAAACTCGTAAATGCAAAATACTTATTAGCAGAACACTGGGTCAGTACTCTGCAAATCTGCAATCCTTTTCCGCCATTTATACGCCCGCATATTATAACATATACACCTATCGCTTCGTGTTTCATGAGTGCCTGGTGCTTCATTCCAATATATACGTAATATACACACATACAGCCTTTATTTGCATGTATGGATGTATATAATCGATTCTGTAGTATATACGCGGGTGTCATTGTGCATGTGTGTGAATTGATTGTATAATTACATCATCATTATCAGTTTATAGTCATGCAACATTGGTTAAATTGATTTCCCTAATTAAGATGAGGTTTGAGGTTAGGATCAAACAAGATCGTGTAGCTACAGTGCAGGATGTTTTTTCTGCTAAGTTCTAAGTTATTTAATACTTTGTAGTTAATAGTACTTTAAGGCTCTTGCTTAAAAATTTTATTGATGTCAGTTAAACTTATCAATGTTCACTTAACCACGTCTTTGTATCCAAGGACCAAAAGTTTGACAACAAGTTACATGAAAAGTGAAAATGGCTGAAAATTTTGGGATTTTCATGATTTGTTTCATGCAGCTTTTTAAGCTACAATCATACCTCGTTACTACAAAGATAGTGAAAACTGTATCCTTTTGGTTTTAACGTTCGAAATAATGATTGAACTAGCAGTACCGGCGTGATGTGTCCATCATAGAGACCACACCTTAGGGCACCTAACTAAAATTGCCAAACATTTTTTACCTATCGATTGTCCCCACTGCGTTCAGAATGTGCGTGTGTTTCGAGTGTCATTGATGCATTTCGATATGGGGGCAGGGGGCGATGGGGGCCGGCCGGACACCGAGCGAACGCACCTCGTCCACAAACGGACCAGTGTGCGTTGTAACTCCGAGGGGCGAACACGCGCGCCGCGCCCGCACACAACTTACTCGCGAAACACGAACTCCAACTCTCAAATATCACAGATACGAACGATAAAAAAATACTACCGTGCAACTAATAGGTTGGTAACCCATTGTGCTTCCTTTGCGTTACAATTTTTCCATAAAAAAAAGTTGCAATCAGACGTCCAGCGCGCGAAGTTTTATCATCTTGACATACTAGTTTTTGCACGAATGCAGGTTTGCATAGACCGTCAGGAATGGACATAGGAACTTGATGAGTAAGTAAGCCTTGGCATTAGTACATGGTGACAGCAAAAAATGCAATTAGTCCATAGTTAGTTCGTGTCGCTAAGTTTCCTTTGTCACGCCAGTTTGAAAAGACAAGGCATTGTTTTAGTGAATTTATTAGCCTAACTGACACTTATGTACCGATTCTTAGATTGTTCTTGGTAATTTCCTACTAAAGTTTTTTTATCCGACGCAGTTAGTTTTCATCATCTTTATTTAATTGTTATTTAGTTTTACGTTTTTATGCTGTTGTAAATATACAACACGATTGTTTCTTATCAACTTCGAGATCTAAGGAGTGTGTGTTGAACATTTTTAGCTGCATCTCCAATTCACTTGAGAACTTGGTTTTTGTTTTTACTAAAGTCTCATTAAGTATTTTCTATTACGTACTAGAGTTATCCGATCTCATGCAATTTTACCTAACGATACCAGGCTTGCAGACTTGCACAGAAGTTCTCAATGTGTGGAACGCAGCAAAGTTTGAAAGTAATTTTGGAGTGCAAGCGCGCGTCGAACTAATCAAATCGTTCACGGTCCTTACTTCGCTGATAACACTACCCACCGTGTTCTGTTGCTCTAGTAACTGTACAACTTTTTTATTGCCTTTTCGTATATTTTCTTACTTCACTTAGGAAAAACAATAGAGTTTTCACGAAACTACGCCTAGGTACTTTTCAGGTTTTGCGTCTTTACTGCATATTTTACAATAGAGGTAAAGCCACTTTCATGTTGATTTTAATCGAATATTACAGTCGATTAATAGTTACTTCGTCATTGCTATAGTTTGGCGTTCACCGATCAATCTACCTTTAAACTCAAGCTACGACATCACCACCATACGTGACCATACTTATAAAATCTTCGATTATCATCGAAACAAAATTAAACTAATCGAAATCCCCTCTTCGTGTAAAACAGGGCTTTTCTAACCAAAGAATTGTATACACTATACCCCATGAATGAAGTATCAACAATCGCAATATTTATAACAGTCGTATCAAAGGACCAGGTTCGCATTCCACGGCAACGCATTGCATTGCTGAGCACAATACCTATTAAACCCTACATCACCGCTAACCTAGCGTAAACACTGCCATCATGTCTTTCCGCGTACCCTTTTATACCGCAAACCTCCAGGCATGTAATTAGTATATTTATGAAAAAAGGAACGAACCGATGGGTAGGACAATGAGCGTGGGGACCGTTACTCGGGTAATGAGCCTCTCACATTCGACTAGCCGGGATAACGTGTAAGGGCCGGTCGGCCGCCTCTTACACCAATGCGTAACCTTTTGGACAATTAAGATAATGTAGAAGTAGAATACCATATTGCTATACCCAGCAGTATACCCTATACTATACTATACTTCACCCACATTTGTCATTGTCATGTTCATGAGAAGTAGAATATAGAACTATTAGAAAATTTAGAAGAGGCTTTGCATGTACCTGAAGACCAATATTTGTATGTAAAAACTTGGTCGGATTTAAACCAAGCGCAAAAATCAGAAAAAAAAAACTTTCAATCTTCAATCATAAACATAGCAGCTCATGCTGAACACATTCCTTTACTGCACATACACTTCTTTCACACATAACATCACGCCTGTAATACCTGATTGGTTAGGCAGAGGTGTACCCCATAGTACAGCCACAATACCCACATTTCGACAGTTATTAAGTTCCATGTAACAGGCGGCGAAATCACCTCATTCAACTATAAATAATAGCATTAAAGAAAGAATAATTTTACAAATAATATCATCTTTTTACACCTCTGTTCCCTTATGTTGTGCAGATATGATCAAGTCAACGATCTCTGTAACTACTTGACATTTAAGACACCCTCGCACCTGTAGGTATGGCGAGTTTTTAAAGTACATGCATGATAATTTAATGACACGCTTGTGAGCCAGGATATTATGCGTAGAACTTCGCTAAACATTTGATACTTAGCTGTTCATTTTGATTAACACTATAACATCACGCATATAATATGTTAGGCGCAGATGTATCGTACAGTTCCGTCAGTTATGTTAAAAAGTCAACAGGCACAAATCTGAATGAAAGAAACATAATTATATTGCTAATGGTGCTTTGGTACGCACACGTCTTAATATTTACATAGTGGTGGAGTTGTATTTTTAATTCAACTGGGGATTGAATTGCGCTTGATATAATCCGATAGGCTGCCTGTAAATACATGAAAGTCTGGTAGGTAAACTCATGGTGAACAAAAATGATTATTAATTTCACTTACCAAAACCTACAAGGATAAAGTCGCGAACATAAAATAATGTATTTTCTTTCCAATCTAAGTTACATGCCTTTGTGAATGTGGAACCTAATTCTCAAACTAGGCAGTTAATAAAAAAAACGTCACGGACTACCGTACCCAAAGCTATTAAAGTGGCCTTGTCGTTATCGCTAAAAAGAAAATAGCTGCCAGTGCACTGACCGCGCGTTAAACGCGTATGGCGTGCGCTTTCCACCTACCGTTGTGTGTCACACGGTGTCCCAATGTTGCGGAATGGTGTGAATTTTTGTACAGAGTGTCGCCTTTTTCGATTTTTATGCGTTAACTCCTACGCTCTGTGAGCGCCTGGTGTTGATATTGAGTATTCGTCCTTTTTTGACGATTTTAATTGCCATTAAATGAAATTCCATTTAACAATTTATTGGTGGTAATTTGAGTAACAATAAGAACAAATGTTATGGTGTTATGGTAATAGCCTATTCCGAAGTCAAGGCTCAATCATTCTAATTATGTTGTAGTACGCTAAGATTTGTCTTATGAGGGCACTGTATAATTTGCTTCCAAGACACAGCGTGAGTTAAGTGTTTATCTCTAAACTGTCTCTGTTGTACAACTTAGTCTTAGTTTACAGTACATTTATTATTTAGTTTTTGTGTACATGATGAAGGTAGTATGATTGAATCAAATGTGCACTCAATATTTTGCCTAGCAACAACACCTTATATGCTCAAACAGTTTCAAGTTAGAAATAATATTTTAATTACGGTGCAAGACGTAGGTGTAAGCTTCGCACAAAATTGCTCACTTAATGAAACAACGAAGCTTTATAAGGACTTGAAATTAAGCTTTATTTATATAATTGTAGAAGATTAGTCCTAAATAAAAGGAGTTGGAAACAATTTTATTTGGTAAAAAATATCCATTTCCAAATCTGTAGAATATGATAAATCGATCTTGGTAACGCAGAACGCAGTAATTGTCACGACTAAACGATTAATCGGTAAACTAAATCGATTGAAATATTACTCGATTCGGATTAAACGTCAGGTTGAAGAATTTCATTCTGAGATATGGATCGCAGCATAAAGCACGTAGAGCCGGTGCCTGCAGATGGAAAATGGCCTATGTTGTTATCGCGAGTAGCATGAGAATGAGACCCCTTTGCGATTTAATCTACTCAAAGCCCCGGTAGCACTGTACTCCTAGTACTTTTTTCTGAGAATGCTGTTTGTGCATTTTTTTCTGTTAATTAATTAATTGCGATATCTTTCCATAGCTGATTGGCTGGTTTTTCGAACAGAAGATGATGTTCTTCATCAGTATTGATTCACAAACGATATGAACTGATATGAAATGTAAGGTTTAAAACCTTACTGACTTTCCTGTCGCAGGTCTGCTGGAAGAAACTTATGAAATAAGCAGTACCTTTGGCTCTTCTATCTTAATGTAATTAAGTTTTTTGTGTACATAATTCATCTTGATAAGAGATAAATCCCCTCTCCACACAAATACTTTATTTTTTAGTAAATCTAGCGAAATAGTAAAGTCTGGTAGTAGTCGGGTCCAACTCCTAATCGTTTTTAATTCAGAGCCGAATTAAAATTTGGGGCTGATCTTGGTCCCTTTAAGAGTATTTAGAAAAAACTCGGTTTTTCTCATGTAAAAATAAATACACGAAATAAATGTAGATCAAAGATGAAGAAAAAGTAAAGCATTTTAATTGTAAACAAGTAACTTTTATAAAATGTAAGAGAAACATTCTGACAAGTAAAAGATTTTATATTTTTCTGAGATCTGGAGATAGCTTTAAATCTTCTTAGAACCGACATTTTCCCTGATATTTCATGATATGAAAGTATGAAAAGAAACCTTAGCATAGGGTCTTCTTTCAGTTTCCTACAATTTTATAAATAGTTTGAGAATAACAAAGTAAACATTGCTGTTTACCGATGTAAACAGCAATGTTTACTTTGTTATTCTCAAAATAAATTGCAACATATCATTATCATTTATCATTGCATTGTAAATTGCTACTACACTGTTGTATGTCGATACATACAACAGAGTAGTAGCAATTTCTAGATACTAACTCCTTAGAGAAAAATAACTAACTATTTGTAAATGCAAAAAGCTGTAATTTTAGAAGCTTCTTTTTATTTAATATCATTGGTTCCGCCTGTCATTCGTAAATGTTTATCAGTCATTACTAGTTTGCGCTTCATACTAAGCCGGAAAGTCTGTCAAACAGTCCTGCCAAGTGGTAACCAGCCAGCAGTAATGAGGACTGTAAGTTAGACATTGGAGAACTTACTAATTAACTGTACACCCACAATTATGTTGAACAATTTTATGTTTTAGTTTTGTTTAAGTTCCATGTTATAATATGGGGCGACCCCATTTCCATCAACCGGGCACAAATCCAGTCTCCGTCGTTGCTACTGAGAAATTCCTGATGAAAAACGCCATTAACACTTTGCCCGACCTGGGAGTCGAGCCTCATGCTTAGCATCGCTCTTGCGACAATTAGACCGACGAGGCAATCCAATAAAAAAAAAAATACATACCTACTCGACCCAAAAATACATCTGATTGAATACACACTGTTTATTCTCTAATAATACAGCTATCCAACTACATAATAGAGCGATCAAACTGACAGACCGTTCAAACTGACAGACCGTTCAAACTGACAGACCGTTCAAACTGACAGACCGTTCAAACTGACAGACCGTTCAAACTGACAGACCGTTCAAACTGACAGACCGTTCAAACTGACAGACCGTTCAAACTGACAGACCGTTCAAACTGACAGACCGTTCAAACTGACAGACCGTTCAAAACTGTCGTAAATAATTAATAAGTTCTCTCTCTAAAACTATTAGAACAATTTTCTTTCCAAGAATTCGTATTTAATTTTCTAGCTATCATTGATACTGTTATGTAATAGTTCCATTTAATTTGTCAATCGATGACTCTTATTGATTTGGTTATGACCTATAAATGGTGTACACGTTTAATGTACAAACATGAACACAAATATTTTCACACTTAGCAAAATTCAAAAGCGTCTTGGATGTATATCGGGCTGATGTCCGTAACTCCACGTCCAAAGCGCGTATTTTGCATACGGACAGATTACGTAATAGTGATACTGTTAGCCTACGTCATCCCATTGCTGTGCAAGGTCACAGGTCCATGGGACCTAAAATGACCGTCACAAAGAGACAATTCATAATATTTTAATTGCCTCTGTGCTCATTTTAGGAATTTTAACGTGATTCATATTAATATCGTACAATGATTCTAATACAGCGGCCATTTTAGGCTTCCAGTTCTTTTGATCCAGTCCAAATGTGTTATGTCTGTATCACTTAGCAAAATCCGAAAGTGATTTTCTCGTGTTTTTGCAACTTTGAAATAAGACAGTTTTCATATTAGTATGAGTTTCAAAATACTATATTAGTAAAAAAGGAACAGTTACAATCCGCATGCATAATTATTGCATTTGGAGAAAATCATTTGTTGCTCAGTGCATACATAAAGGCTGTAAATAGACTGAAGCCGAAAGGCACTTGTTCTCCCCGTCTATGCGATCATTTTTTTGTTCTGGACCATACCTGGGAACCTCAATATCTCCGTAACCTGTAAGTTACGGAGATATTGGAGGTCAAAGTTACAACTTTTTGACACGTTTTTTTTTAAATAATAATAATAATAATCATTTTATTTCAGATAAATTATTTTACATCCTTAAAAATTGTTAGTAAACATGACCTTTAAAAACTATGTTAGTAAAACATGTAGGTTTGACATGAAATGCATAAACGGGCAATCAAATTTCCCCGCAATGACATTCAGAAGACTGTTTGAGCTGCCCCGGACCCTCTGCAGTAGCGACGCAGCACGCTTACGTCTGATAGCTATGAAGCCATCAGTGTGCGCATCAGCAAACATTCCGGACGCACTACAGAAGCGTGGCAGCCCCAGCAGCCTCCTGAATGCATTGTTATACTGAACTCGAAGAGCATTGATGGCTCTCTGCGTACAGCTTGTCCAGAGGCTACACGTATACAGTGTCTGACAATATGCTTTAAAAAGCGTCACTTTTACTTTACACGTACAGCGAGCAAACCTACGGACAAGCATGTTGCATCGAACCGCCAATGCTCTTCGCTCCCTTTCTACATCCAGTTTAAGTTCAATAATTTTACTTTAAATATCTTCACCTTCACAGCCCGTTTACTATAGGATGCGTCCATCAGCACAATGTTTTGAGTGCGTTACATTGAGTTTTACCGTAAAACGTGATTTTTCACCCCAAAAAAAAGTCGTTTCCCAGCAATAATTTTTGCGTAGAGTTACTTAGTTTAATGTACTTACAGAATGTTTGGTTGACGGCTTTGTGAAGGGTCTGTTTACACCCTGTATTAGTACTCGTGACTTTACATGACACAGAACAGCCAGTTTAGCAAATGTATCAGGCTCTTGTAAATATCGTTTGTATCCCTGTATTTGTGCTATATCTCCTGAGTGGGGGGGGGAGCTTGTGCTGATATTGGCCGCCATGGTAAAAAAATTATAAAGATGATACCTCTAGTACAGTACTGGAAAAATGTGGGTGCTCTATTAAGTACACCTCTGCCTTACCCTTTGGGGATTAGAGGTGTGATGTTATACTTTAGTACAGTATAGTGAGTCCCGAAATTAAGATTATCAAACGAAAATATGGTTGGTTTACCCTAAAAACAGTTATGGTCCTCAGGGATTCACTTAGGACCAAAACTTTTATATTCTAAACCCAAAATGATTTGAACTTGAAGGTCTCATGAAAAATTTGTCTAGTCTGCAGAAACTACACCATAGACTCTCTTTACCTCGTCGTAGATTTGAATAGAAAAGCTAGGCTAATCGCGTTGGCCTATCCAATTTGCGCATGGTATGCAGCCGTCGGGTAGTCAATAGTGTACTTACGTCAGTCACCTAACACCGTAGCGTTGTTCCGAATTATAGTCGTATACGGTTTGATTTTAACTTCAGCGCAAATGCGTAATAGCTGTTTTTAATGCAATGATTTTCAATTTGCGGTTATGCCATTTAACGTTTATGGAGTTGTAATTGAGAAATAATTAATTCAATTTAGCCTGGAGCAAAATCAGCTCGGAGGAGCTCGTGGCAAAATAATAACAGTCGCTCGGATCAATCTTCAGGTTAAGCTGCGCTTTCCTAGGTTAGTCTGTGGATGGGTGACCACCACCACACACCGAGTTTCCTGCCGGGGTTGCGGGACTATTCGAAAGAGATACCGTGGCCCCGGAACACAAAGGGCGATGAAGGAACATGGATGGGTTTTAGTCAGTAAAAGTCTGACACTCCCTCCTGCTCCGCCCAGAGTAGGAGAAGTCATTTGATGACTTCCCATCCGAAAAAAAAAAAACAAAAAAAAAAAACCGAGTTTCGACTTGTTAAGCCGTTAGTCCCGGCTGTCATTTGTAGATCTTAGACAGTCGTTACAGGTAATTAGTGGCCCGAAAGTCTGAAAACCAGTAACCAAGAGGTATCGTATTATTACCCAGTACCAACTGGCTTGTGGAGGTCAGATAGGCAGTCGCTCCATGTAAAATACTGGTACTCAGCTGAACCCGGATAAACTGATTTAAAAGAGTGTCCATGTAGTTCTTGCCCATTCTTCTCCAAACAAATGCTCCTACTGCTGGAATACAGACCTCCTCCTGTCCTGCCCAGTGCGGGTTGGAAGTCACATGTCTTCGAAAGTTTGGTTCTTAGATACCTATGCTGGTTTTCAACCATGCTGCATTTCCTACAACGACAAGTTTTTGTCTTATGAGGTTGATAAGTTTCAATTCATCGTCATTATTCTTTTGCCCTTATCCCAATTAATTTGGGGTCAGCGCAACATATCTTCTTCCTCCATACTTCTCTATTACTCGTCATCTTATCAGTCATCTCCTTTCTAGCCATATCATCCTTCACACAGTCAGCACAGTCACAGCAGCGGTGGCCCAGTGGTGGCGGCCCCGACTTACGAACAGTAAGCCGTTGGTTCGAACCCAGACAGGCGCATTACTTTGTGTAATTTATTTCATCACCACTGCTCTCAAAACGGTGAAGGAAAACATCGTGAGGAAACCGGCATGTCCTAGAACCAAAAATTCGAAGACATGTGACATCTACCAATCCGCACTGGGCCCGCGTGGTGGATTATATACGCAAAATACGCGCTTTGACGTGGAGTTGCGGACACCAGCCCATTATACAATACAATACAATACAACATGTAAGTATTTTTAGAAGAATTTATAAGCCTATAAATTCTTCTAAAAATACTTACTGCAAAAAAAATACTTAATGCACTCTTATAGAATCTTTTATTTCCATGTTCCACTTCTGTTAGTAGTAGTAGGCTCATATGTAATGAAACAGGTTTGAACAAATGGTCATTTCAAAAGCGCCCTATCCACCCTATTTCTATCGGAACAAAATACTGACAGCACTGAGTATCAAACAATGAGAGTTCATCGTTAAAAGTATTGTGCAAATAGGGGAAATAGGGGAGGGATGCACCCTCGGCGAAAAGTAGCCTCTTCTCCAAAATGCCCGTTTCAAATGCAGAACTGACCTAACACAACTCATGTGTGATTAGCTTTAGTTCCCGTTTTTATCTTTTTCTGAAAACGGGTTTTTGATTTCGTTTTAGGTATGGGGTCAGTTTTTGATTAGCGGGTATTGTGATTTCTTTCTTTGTGTTTAAAAGGTGGTATTGTAACTACAATACCACCTTTTAAACACAAAGAAATAAACAAAATATAATAAATAGCCATCAATCTATATCACGATAAACCAAGTTATTTCTAAAAAAGAGCTGTTGGTCGTTGGCCTATTTTGGGACTTTATTATCGGTGGTTGTTACAAAATTATCTGCAATAGGTACAAATGACAATCGGATAGTACATTTGGATTCAACTTCAGTTGAATGAATAGTTTGAATGTCGATAGTTTTAGGTGGTCTTTTGAAAACCATAATTACCATTTTTACAAAATAATAAGACTTTCTATTCATCAACGATAATTCATTTGAAAATAGTCCTATTTGTTACAACTCGTGGCAATTGTATCGATTGCGATGTAAAGCTACAATTGTCCTTCTTCGCCGCGTCAGCTGAAGTTAATTGCTACTTTGAAATATTAGTCCTTTGATACTTAGAACTGTTAAGTAGACAGGTGACCTTTTCATAATAAAAAATGCATTTATATGCAGTCATAATATCATGTATTTTTCTTTACAAAAATAGTTGATGCGACGTCTAATTGCAACTTTTAATGAAACATGAGAAAAAAATTCATGAACGCATTTCCGAAGCATTCCGAAATTTTGTTTCTAGTCAGCTTGAGATGGAGTCCATGAACTGATCAAAGGAAGAGTTAATAAAACGAAACCAAAGACAAAAGTGCTGTGCGTGACCCGCCAAAAAAACAAGATGGCTGCCAAAAGGAAAGCTGGTGCACTCCTTCAACATGTCCTGCCAAAGGTAACTTTTTAATTATTTTAATAGGATCCCTTACACTACCATTACAACAAGACCCCTCCACTCGTAATGTATGCAAAGGGCACGAGGTTCATTTGAAACGGTCAAGATAAACATGCCAAGGCTGAGAACAGCGATGGCACTTATAAAACGGCGAGTTCCCGCCATGAGTTTGCAGGCTACTATAAAGCGCAGTAAAAATGGTATAATTAAAGGAATTTATAATGACACCCGTGGCGATGTTAACCGACCGATTTGCGGTGTTCGCGGCTTGTGAGGGCTTCTGTTGAGTGGCTGATCATCCGGGTGCGGTCGGATAGCAGACGTGGCCGCTTCGAAATTGGCGCCAAAGTCAGTTTTCCCGCCGCGGGCGGTTCGCCTTGCAAAATGGCGGAGTTTCAAGTGACACGCGGCGGCGTTGATGGCATTAGAATGGACATACCCAGTTACTAACAGATTCTATTAACATTTAAAAGAAATAAAACATTCCACTGTTGCATCTGTGCTTCCTAGAGAAACAGATAACGTGGAATTTGAATAAAAGAGATCTTATCCAACAATATTCTTTGTAAAGAAAAAGATGAAAAGAAGACTACGTTGCTTAATATGCACTGCACAGAATTTATTATAATCTAAAGCTATTTGAACAGATACTTTGTTTTTACAAATCCAGGCTTGCAAACAACACAGTTTTTCAAACAACTCATTTTTTCAATAGCAATCAATCTCGCAAAAAGGAACCATTGAACTTCATTCAGTTTTGTAAAATTACAGTCAGTATAAAATTGGTGCTTTTCCTAATACTAGATTGTCTTCCAATAAGTCACCGGTGTCATTGTTATATTATTTCACATAAACACACCAGTATAACCAACCGACAAAGTTAAAATACTCAAAGAAATTCCAACAACAATTTGCGAATCCAAAAGTTTAGTATTTCATCTAAATTCTCACGCGCAACAGTATCAAACGCATTAGACAGCTCCACGCTAAGATATCTCCTTGTTCACCAAGGCGCCGGGCGACCTTGCATGCAGCCCGTATCTGCCCACCCTGCTATACAAGCTATAGACTTAGCTAGATCGGCCCTAGCTCATGTAAGTACTTGTAAAGATGCAAGTTGCTTATAATCGTAGCGTTTTTATGAATCATTGATTCATCTAGGGACTCCTGTGTGACCCGTCTTTGATTATGTTATAACTTTTGTTATTGGTGCAATTTTTATGCTGGGATTAGAATTTGTGTGTGATTTCTTTCACCGTCTGTTACTAATATAGCTTCATTTAACTTGAAAATTCGTATGAGTTTAGGTGTCGAACCAATTTGACACTAGAATTACCTAATGTGAGTGCAAAACCAAAACGTTTTGTAACACCACAAATAGATGAGCATGATAACAATGGTCAACGATGATGATTGTTATGCATGAATCACTAAACTTTGATGATCGTCCTAAATCTAAATGACAGCAGTCATTGAAGTGGATACAGCTGCTTTAAGGTTATCAACAACTTTTTCAACATTATAATTTCTAATGTATAATCTTGCATCCAATATTAGCTTTAGGTGATTTAATAGGCACGAACTAAGAATGCTATAGTAATTTTGTTCATACAACGTAAGTTAAACTAGAAAAATACTTTCTATGTAGTAGTCATACATACAACAACATTAGAAGTCCGAGTTTTTCTTGGCAAAAAGATGGAAAACAGAATTCAAGTAACTACGAATGCCCATAGTCAAAGCTGACAAGCGATCGTTAGGTTCTAAGTGTCACGTCGTAATACTCGTAATAGTCTACATTTTGCTGGCCTTGGCTTCAAAAACTGCCGGTGCATACTTAGATACCGTTACATCCGATCCATAAATTAGGATTGTCATTATGGGCCTGTTTGGCTAATTGAGACATATCAATTTAAACCACCAGCATTAAATATTGCTTTGACGAAACACCTGCAACCTTTCGTATTAAAAAGATGGAAGATGAATCCTACCTTATTTTATAGTAGCAGGACTTACCCTTATAAATTTCACGGATCCTTTATTTTACGGACCCGAGGATCCCACAAAACCAATTAAAAGATGGCCTTTCTTAAATATTTAAACTCCTATAAGACCTCGTCGGTACCGAGGCGTCATAAGACCGAGGCGCTGTCCGTTGAGACGGCGCGTACATTATTCAACGCGCGCTCCCGCGTTCGCCTGCATTCCGTATAGCTAGCCGCATTGTTTGCATGTCCACCTGATATCCATGCAAGACTTGCTGCCTAAACTTTGCACATGATTTCAAGAATAACCGGACATAGTAGTATACTTCGTAAGTATATGACGCATAATTTAATTGATAACTAAGGTAAACAAGGTGTTGGTAGTCGTGTGTGTCACTTTATCGGATTGTAAGTGCATCTAACAGTAGTGGGGTATCAGGTTACCAATAATAATGTTGCTTGTACAGAACATGTATGGAAAACAGGTCGAATTGTATTGGGGGACGTCGACTAGTCATTGTTTTCAACGAAGTAATAATTTTGAAAGAGTGAAGGCACAGCAAGGCTACATAACTCAGCCAAGTAAAGCTAGGAACTACAACAGAACATAGTTATAATAATTAAAATGCTAAGTGCTACGACGACAAATAAGCGAAAGAACTATTTTGGCAAAGGATAGAAGAACAAAATTGGTCAAGAACATTGAGCATTGATCGACATAAAAGTGGTAACTACTTGATATAATTTTGTCAACTCATAAAAATGGCCATCTGTGTTAGTACAGAATGAAGTTACCCTAGTTTTGTTTTGAAAACTATGTGTCATTGTGATTTGCAACTTATAAATGTTGGTTATGTATATTCTTTGTTGAGTCCACTTAATTGTTTGTTCTGGGCATACAAATGTAAAGTAATCAAAATATTATATTATTATTTACATCGGTATTTAGGTAATTGTTGTGTTAGCATTTTTATTTGTTACGCGACTAAGCCGATGTGAAATTGAGTCATTTTGATAGTTTACATTTAAACTTGGTTTCTGTACCTACTTGTTTTTTTTTATAATGTGGAATTAAGAATGATCCTACGTTACTGCTTACTTGTACAGTCAAGTATTATATTGTAAACTTGTACCGAAGGACCAAATTAGGTTTTACTAATACATAGTACGTCAGATGTTGACCAAGTTACACAATCCAGTGACACACTGTTAGGACATGTCCTAACTTCTAGTAAACCTAATTGTAACCCTTATACGTATAAACACGGAGGAGTATCTTAGGCTTATGTCATTTGGGACACCAACTAAATAATAACCCCCAAAAATGACCAAAATAAGCAGCTTAGTCCAACAGATCACACTAACAATAAAAAGTCGCCTCAGACATCAAGGAAGCCGCCACTAATTTCATTTTCACCCTCAATTTATATCTGTCACTTTTGGTACCGTGGACTGTGCGCGTAAAAATATTGTTTTTACTTATCCCTGAAGGGAGGGATGGGGTGTAAGGGGGCGTAATTACTTGAGCAGCCAGACGCTACGAGACGGTCCGTGGGGGTTGGAATTACTACGGAGCTGCGGAGGTTTGCCCGCAAGCCGCCTCTTTTTGTAGGTGACGCCGAGAATTTTTCTTAATCCGCTATGTATGGCTGACTAGGGGATCTTTGTGTGTGTTTTTTTTGCTTTTGCCTTTACATACAGCTTTATTGATTTAGCAGAAAGCTAAAAAACTATGCGCTGAATATGCGGATAGAATAAATTGTACCAGGGTGATATGAGTTTAGAAAAGTTCGTTTTATTACTTCTATTGACAGTGCCACACTTCAGTGATATTGCATATAAAGGCCCGTTCCGTAGGTGGTAATTTGTCACTGGTTGTTAAACTCCGTCTAACGGTGATTGCATACAGGACCATAAAGCCGACGATACATCTCTCAATCTATTGTTAGCGAAATCGTGAGAAGAATCCGAATATGATAGTCCAAAAGGACGTTTGGATGCCTGTTCATCAATGTGTGTATGTGTGTCAAGTAAGATGAGATTTGATATTATCTTTAAGGTTTATAATGGTATGTGACTGATAAGTTAAAGGTGATGACTTTTTCGCGGTGGTATCTTAGGACAAAAAATTAAGTACCAGCCCTAAAACTGAATATCCTTAACATAATAAAGTTAAACCTTAACCACTTAAGTAGAGGTAACCTACAAGGTTGTTTTGTGGTTAACTTGAATCTAAAGCCTAGTCTAAGATGAGAATATCTTAAGCTAATATACCGTTTGTATTCTTGGGGCGTATCGAACATTTCCTTGACATGCTCTATGCTAGCTTCTAAAATACTTGCATCTGTTGTAACTTTATTACTAGCTGGACACTTTGACTTAGTTATTGTAGAACTGTTAGCTAAAATTAAAACAACATTAGCGTCTAAGTCTGTATCCGGATCGAAGGACCACTTATTATCAAAATTATGGTCAAAGTAATTTGAAAAGCACTCTTACTCTTGACCTTCATAATCACCATTATCTTTCAGGCTTTTGCTTCTAAAACCGACATTATCATTTAATGGATTTCCCATTATACTTCATTTTTGGCTGTCCCACTCTAAAATTCCTCACCCCCACATTTATAGGCACAAATCTCACTTACTCAAACACCTGTGCCATGTAGGCTTTAGACATATTTGTTGATTGTGGTGACGCGATATTGACTATCACAACAGCTATCTTTGACCAACACTCGCACTAGTTACCTACTGATATGTTTGAATTGGTTTCAAAGTTTTGTGCGATTTTAGTTAAAAATAACACAATGGGTGCAGTTTTCAACGAACGAATTATCAACAGAACGCAATAAAGACAGTGGGAAATGCAACTGTTTTTTACTATCATGACAACTGATTCATATTTGTTTGTGTGTGTGTGTGTTTGAACTTCTTTCTGTTCTCATAGCAACTATAAACTAAAATATTTGTTAGACTAAAGTGTCCTTGTAACTTTGTTAAGGGTTAACTTAAAACCTTTATTCATTACAATGAGAAAGACAGTTGGTTAAGAAGAGAAGTTTATCCCAATTTATATGGGACCGTAACAAATCTTTTTCTTCAATTTATCTCTATCTCAGTATTCACCCTCTTTCTAGCCATATCATCTTGCACACATTCTATCTATAGTGTCTTTGGTCTTCCACTGTTCAAAATTTCAATCATAATCATACTCAAAACTGTCATCACATACCTGAGTACTAAATTAACCCGTCCAAAAAGAGATGAGCGCTTTATTGTGACTGCAGTGTAGTCTGTCCGGTTCGGACCTCAATCGATAGGGTAAAAATAGTTGCAGTGACTGTTGGCGCCGGTCTATCTGGCACCGCCATTTTCTGTGATAATCCGTTTATAAATTGACAGGGGGATAGTTTATGTATTTTTTTTTCATTTTATGAGGAAAAGATAAAACCGCTATGCTTGTGACTTGTGAGGTGTACTAATGTGATCCTATGATGCAAGCCTAGTTGAGTCTTATTTCCTTGTGGGCAAGATTGAGAAGACAATGGACCGTCGTATGAAGACAAAGCCTACTACTAAAAGTATCAGTGAATTTTAGTGGTCCTTTGGTTCGGAAAGGCGCGTTGAGAGTTTGATATTATCAGTTAAACTGGAATCTAGACGTAGTGCATGCTTCATCTGTGTATTAATGACTTGTGAATTATGTTACATAATGTGTCTTCGATATAATCTCATACATACATGTTAAGATGTAACGAAAACAGCTATTTACATTATAGCAAGATATAACAGTAAATTTAACCGCGTTTATAAATCTCGGGAAGCAGGGGAGCACGCGGTAGCGGCACGCACTCCGCCGTAGGTATCCATATTTAGTGCCTTCGCTCGCTCAGTTTATCACACTTCAAAGAGCACGGGTAAGCGTCGACTTGTAACCGCGTCTCCCCAGCGATACCCCTGTAACTAGGAAGCCGCTTTGTGAAATTCGCGATGCTTTTCGACGGAGACGCGACCCCCATTCGGTTTTTCGAGGTCGGCCCGCTTCCCCCTCACATAATGCGAGTATCTGCGTCTACCTCCACAGCGCCTCTGCTACTCTGGTACTTATCACGCGGTAACTACGCGGTTTCTGCACCTAGTTTCTCACTAAACTGTGAGTAAATGTGGGTGTTTAATTATTTATTCAATCTGTTAGAAGATTTTTGAAGTGCCAGTTTCCCCCATTTTAGTTTTAATCGCATTAGCGTGTGGCAATTGTATTTTGATGTATACAAAGTAACCAACTCACTTAGTTTGCTTGTTGTGTTAGTGATTGAGGAATTTGATGATAAATGATTTATTGCATGTTGTTGTAACGAAACATACTTTTGGTTTAAAAGTCCGATTTGATTACGCAATTTTATCGCTGTATGCAGTTTTTACTTTGGCGGTATATGCATTTCGTTCCGAACGTCTAATAAGTCTTACTGTTAAATTGCATGTCCGTCATATTGACTGAGAATAATGTGTTTCATGCTCTTCAAACTTCGTTTATCAATCTATACTGAGGGGTTGCATCAAGATTTGGTATAGCCCGCGGCTATTCTACACCCCATCTTAACGAAAGGCCTTTAATACGCACCCCTATGCTGTGTAGCATAAAAAATAAACACAAAGTTTTTCGCACGAAAATAATTGTTTGCTGCCTATCTTTTCATTTTTATTCTGCATTGTAAATGTTCCTCAGTAGAGTACAACCCTCTGTGCGGATTTTACACTGTTGTAGAACAATTAGTATAGTTACACTAAAAACTTTTTACAGTTAACTAGAAATGTAGTCTGAACATTTCAGTGCTAGGCAAACCGCTAAACCAAATATGTTGAGTTTATGTCTTTTTGTGGTTCTTAGTACTGCGGAACAGAAAACTGCCGTTTCTTTTATGTCAATCTTTCGTCTATCTGTCCATCCGTATGTCAGAATTCAAAGTCATTGACTGGCCCCTTCAAATTTCCAAATATCAATCTGAGATTGGCACTAGACATGCGCTTGAAAGACCCATAGTTCTTTTTGGTCCTTCGAGCCAGATTTCTTCACAGTCGACAAAAATGACTTATCATTTATCGAACGTATCGTGTATGTCATAAAATGTATTCGATATTCTTTAAACTATGCGCAAGTCTAATAAATATTCACTGTGAATGTAATATTACTTCACATGCGTATCTTTGTCCAATATTCTTTCGCGATCTTTCGTATACCGTTCGTTCGTAAGTACCCTTATGTTACATGTACGCACTATGTAGTCGTATTGAGCTGCTAAATTGATGACTGGAGCGTTTTGCTCGGTTCTTTTATTCCATTACAAGTTGTTTGTTATACCAATCATTACGTTTGGAGTTAAACTAATCCTTTATAGAGAATCAAGGGGTTTGTTATTAAATCTCAGTTCTTCTTCTCCTTTAGTACGATATTCTGAGAGACTAAAGAAATTGCAATCACTTTCAAAGATTATTGTATTTCTACAACAATTTTCACCAGGATTGACATAAAGTTTTCGGAAGCTTATGTCAAATCACTTTTGACTTTTCTAGTCTCTCTGGTACCTACTTAATGTCATCGAGTATTTTTGTCAAATACCCATGAAATTAAACAGGTCATTAAGCGAATAGGTCCCATAAATCTCTCCGAAGATTCAGACGTAAATCCCTTCATCTGGACAAGCTGTAAGCTGTTGTGTATCTACCTAAACGTTGATACCATGCGCTACGCACATACGCTGGTATGTATATCAGCGTCTAGGGAGATTATAACGATATAGATAGGTACTTTTTGCTGCATTTATCAGTTTTATTCAAAAGTTCATTTTTTGCACGGGATGTAGCAACAATAAAAAAATGTGAATATACATAATATGTAAGGACACATTTTGGTACAGACCATCAAACTGAACAGCTCTCTTCATAGGTATAACATTGTAACCGCGTTAAAGGAAATCAACTGTCCCATTCGTTTAGCTCACGCAGGTATTGAACATTTGTATTGGAAAGCTGAATACGCACGCCGTTAACAACATTGTGACAAAAACTGCAAGTTTTCTTTCATAGAATGTATGTAGCCCAATCTTAACAATTCCTACGACTCGATCCATTTCAGTTCTTGTGTCTTTTGTATCATGAACTGTAAAGGTATGTTTATGCGTGAGTAAAAATATATCCCGGGGAAAAAGGTGTTCCTAATAGAGTTGAATGCTCACTAAGCTCAATTAAATCAGATTTACACTCTTGGTTTTATTTCAATACACACCCTATCTCGTACAAGTCCGCTTGTATCACGCGGCGTATAGCACTGCCCCAGGTCATTCTTTTTCTTTTCCATTTTTGATTTTGCTTCATACGTTTCCACGTTGACTTTTAAATCACTTGTTGACACGATTTTAAATCAGTTGTGTGTGGCGGTTATTGAGCATATTCATATCGACCTATTCAGCAGTTTTAAAGTTTGTAAATGGATTTATGAACTGAAATCGAAGAGGTGATACGGTTTTGGGTAAGAAATTGTACGAACATTAATCCGTTTGCTAAGAGCAATGTTGAACATTGTTCTTTGCTGTGGTATATTTTGATGATCGTCTTTTTCTGTGAACTTCTTGGTGTAAGTAGTTCTAGGAAAAAAGTACGCTAACTTTTAGGGGGAGAAAAAAGTAAGAAGTTTTCAACACCGGCACCGGCCAATGCATTACAGTTGTACGAGTAGCAACAGGACTTTATAAAAAAGCGTGGACAGTCACGATTGGAGGATACTTTGTGTTCGTGATGATACATTATAAATGATGGGAACTCAAATGACTGTGACAGTTCCTGTACACCGTACAATTACCTATAATGTCTGGCCCTCCATTGTTTTGGGTATTCAGTCCAGTTCGTTGTTCGCCTGAATTTTTGCCACCGCCCCATGTAATCGTCATTGTTTCCGATGACAGGTAGCGTCCGGCCCGGTAAATCAATGCTCGTTATGTACAACAGTCATCGCTTATGTGCTTATGTATTCCCGGTATATAGGCAACGTATGTATTGGTATAGTGGATACGCGTGTACGTAGATAATCTCGTCATAGCTCGCACCCGTTATGGTATTACTGTGTGTGGGCGAAGGGGGGTCCAGGGGGTGAGAGGGGGCGCGCGAGCCCGCGAGTGCCGCAGGGGGCGCTGTCCGCTTTAAAAATACTAGGGCGCAAGCGGCGGGCGCAACTACCGAGCAAGCAGAATGCTAGGAAGCCGTTTATTTTGAAAGACCGAAGACTTTCAACTCGCCTCTGCGCTCCTGGCAGAGACGGGTAAAAAGTTGTAAGGATGGCGAATAAAAAAAAGTGGATCCCGTTGTAGCTATTAGCTGCGCTTGCAGGAAATGTTTTTGGCTCATGAAACTGGCTGCTTAAAGCAGTGTTTGCTCATGAAAAGTTAATCCTAAGTTTAAGTAATCTCCAGAATAAACTTGCCAGTCTCTGAGGATAACTGGCTAACAATTTTGTTTGCACAAACCTTTGTCACAAGTAAAATTTCACTTAAAGCAAACCCAAGTCCGGCCGTATCTAAAAACTTTCTTAAAGTTGTGGGAGCCACAGGTCAAGTCATCCATAACTTATCGAAATCACAATCAATACACGTCCAACTAAAATATGTTAGTGGAAGCACGGTAAGGATGTGGTCGCCGGTCGGCTCATTATCGATAATCACGGCGTCGTGTTTAACGGCCTTTGACGTTCGAAAAGCTCGAAATTTGTATTTTGTTCGTATTTTCATAATTGGGCGGGTAGGGGGAGGGGTGCGTGGTGGCGCCGCGGGCGTCATCGGCCCCCTTCGCGTGGGTATTTAATGATTATACGCTGACTGCCACCTGATTGCTGGCACTCTGACGCGCTATCGATGATTACTTGTTATCGATGAATTGATTGCTATTGGACTCGAAGTGTTCCTGATGTTTGGTGATAGGTAATGAGCGGCCGAAGAAATGGATTAAGTTTTGGGGGTTGTTGGGGGTTTCGGTAAAGTGAACGTTAAAGAAACAATTCTGTCCCGATAAGCTGAAGAATATTTTTCCAGTAGCTAATCTGCTACGATAAAATATGTCTTACTACCTGGTTTACCCGGCTATGCCTGTAATGCTTTAAGAATTGATATTGTCAGATATAAGTTACTTAATAGTAATCTTTTAATACCGTATTTCTAAAACACCACTATGACATGTATTGCCATCCTACATGCTTCCTCGCGTCAAAAAATGTCCTCAGTACAAAACAATAGTCTAGGATAGTTTCTATCGACTATCGATAGCCGCGACTGTGTCGCAGCAGTGTCGCAGCGCGATCACTCGCGGGGTGGCAAGCACTACACGGTAACACGCGGAGTGCGAGCGGGGGGCAGGGGGTCGGGGGGGGGGGGGCATACCGCAGTACATAGCCCATGTATCAGTACATAGCAGGCCCTCAGCATATAACCGCTGCTGGATTCCCGAAATTTTGCAGTTATTTTGTATGGAAAACTAGGTTATTCCGCGATTTATTCGTCTATCGGCGGATGACCGGCCTCTCCCATCCTCGGTTTATTTCATGCTACATTATAGCCGGCTTTGTCGTTTAAATCACTTTTCCAAGCATCATCACGCCTAAATTATGTTGAAGAAAGAATTGTCACTTGCCTACAAACTTTCCACCGACGTTTCTTTTAATAATACGCCAGAAAAGTTTACAAGTTAACCGCTGTCAAAGTTTATGCTCACTTAAATAAATTAAGGCACCTCCTACATACAGTGCCTCAAACGGTAAATAAACGTATTCCTTGGATGCCTGACAAAGACGCCATTAAGAATCAGTTAGGATGCTCGTTAAATGATCTAACTACACAGGTTAACCTTTAGCTTAATGACATGTTTGCACTAACTACGTAAGTGTACTTAGATATGTATGGTGTACGCACCACTGCACCTTATCTGTCATTGAGGTGTAATTAATTACGGACTAAATTGCAATGGTATCAACCTAACTATACTAGGCACACATAACGCGAAGGGTCAACGGATATTTAGTGTCCGCATAGCAGATGCGGTCCTTGGCCACCGCCCTGAAGACGGTCGATATCTAGCTTGTCACCCCACCTAACTCCAAACTGCCTATGTACACCTGGTACTTAGACAACTTAAGTACTTGTTGTAGTTGTGCCTACCGCGCTATAGTTGTCATTGAATAAGTAATCACAAAGTTTAAAACCCTAAGTGCGACTCTAGATACAATTAAACATAATTATATTCAGGTGTCACTCAGTAATTCAATCAAAATACTTTAATGTGGGTTAGCAATTTATGATTTGAATAAATTATGTTGTAAACAGTCCAATTGTGCGAATTCCGCAGACAGAATAATAAACATAAAGCAAAACAACGTTCGAGTTGAATGCGCAAATCAAATCATTATAAATGCAAATCAAAGAACCAGCCGTCAAATTAAAACATCGTTAAATCCTTAAACCCTCTAATCTAAAACACATCAATAAAAGTGGGAAGCAAACATTCCGACGGCGTACAATTTCGAAGCAAACTTCATAACGTATTCAATATTTCCAAGTTAACTTTTCCGCGCGGGAACTTAGTCCGAGTGTGGCTGTGAATTGATGACGCTTTGCATGGGATAGCTACCACTTGTTGAATGAAAATCTTCGTGTGTTTTCGTAAGTTTACGCCGACGCGACGTCAGCTGTTACAAAAGCGGAAAAATGCTGCTGCGCCATTCAAAGAGGGTTTTTTGTGAAGTTTTTATTCGAGTTCGCGAAGTGGTCATGATTTATGTTGTTTGTTTTACCGATGTGTCCTGTTGAACCTAAGTGGTTTTGAGGTAGTGTAGTACCCGAGAATTAGACCCTAAAATTATATCAATAAAAACCTTAGGCTAACGTATTTTTGTTCAACAGTTCAACATTTTGCATTCGATGCAATAATAACCATTAACCATGCATGCCAATATAGGAAATATTACATGGTGATTACACAGTATAACGTCAACGTCCATTTCAAAAGTTCAGTTTCGGCTAAAATTTAAACCCGATATAAGCATTCAGCAACATTTTAGCGGCCAGTTAGACGCTCGAATGTGTGCGTTAGAACGACAGGACTATTTACAAAGGTTTCGGTGCTCGGGCATTTTGTCATCGTTAACAGCAAACTGTTGCTATTCTTCTAATATTTTTATCGAATACGTCTTCAAACTGTTTGTCGCCCTGGTATTTTAATTTCTTTGTGACATATTCATCTTCTCATTATTATTATCTTTACTTAATTACGGTTTCGTTAAGAGCAGCGGTGGCTCAGTGGTGGCGGTCGCAACTTACGAACAGTAAGTCATGGGTTCGAACCCAGGCAGGTGCATCACTTTGTGTAATTTATTTGATCACCACTGCTCTCAAAACGGTGAATGGAATCATCGTGAGGAAACCGGCATGTCCTAGAACCACAAAATTCGAAGACATGTGACATCTACCAATCCGCACTGGGCCCGCATGGTGGATTATTGCCCATTCCCTTTCATGGAGAGGAGGCCTGTGTCCCAGCAGTGGGAACATTTAATAGGCTGATGATGAATTACGGTTTCCGCGGAGGCTAAGAAAGAATAAAAAATCGATTAATCTATTATTCCCGAGGAGTAAGCTGTTTGCCTTACTTCGATCGCAGGTTCGATTCCTATAATAACTTAATAATGATTCTGGATATTGTTAATCGGAAAACTATGATAATAAATACTTGTGTTATCTACGTAGGTTTTTTTTCTATGGGGTGTAAAATAATGCAGGAAATCTATAATTTACTCTAGCACCTGGTTATTATAATGTTGAAAAACATGTGCACAGAAAATCGCCTGTAATTGCACCAACAGTAGATATTTTGTTAAAGTATTTTTGTTGTAGGTGACAACAGAGATAATCTAGAATCTGTCTATTTGCGATAAAGGTGCACAAATTTCAATCATGCAAATTCAAAATCTACTTTAGCATAAAACTGCAGTAAGTTGTTATGTTAACCGTTCAATTAAAACCTTCTAACTGTTAGTTACGAACTTGGCTTTCATATGTGTATATTTGTTTCGTTTGTCGCCAACTTCGAACCGGGACAACCGCTCCGAAAACCAACCCGCATTGTCCAAGGTACTAGGGACCCACGGTACACATGTGGTGGTACTTCCAGCTATATTTAGTGGCTTGTCCATTTGAAGCACTATCGATTTGTGTCCGCGGTTCAGAGCGTTGACCCGCCCAGCACTGCACAGCCGCCGGCCGTTTCGCTAATTTATTAATTATTTAAACTTACGAACGCGTATGATGTCCTGGTAGCGGGCATGCGTGAGCCTGCTGCCCGGCTCGCGGAAAATGGGGGGAAATCATCCCTGTTTGTGAGTCAGACATGAAAATACTTTTATACCTCCATCAACAGATACACTGTGATTTCAAATTTCAACAAAGGGATAGAGACAGGGACAGGGACAGTTTGATATATATTTATAGTATTTATATATATTCATAGTATTATATATATCCTTGTAGTTTACCTTAGTATTAATTAAATATTTTCAGATGTACACTTACCACTGCTTGTCTTTGCATCACCCAAAGGTTGACTGGTAGAAAATGCCTATGGCATTAAGTCCGCCTCTGTACTTTGTGCTTGAAGTGTTAAATAAATAAATAAAGAGAATGTCAGTTCTTTGAACCCCTTCTTTTAAATAAATTTTATAAACATAATGTACAATGTAAATGTTTTTGGAACCAGCTCCTTATGAACATGAATTTTGAGATACTCTGCTATAATTATGACCACTTTGCCGAAAGTAACGACTTCTTGCCAGTTCAAAATATGACCACTCAATACAAAAATAGTTTTTAATTAGAACCTTCTTTCTTGTTTCAGGATAACTTAACACCAGAACCGGTGGACATGAACGACGATGATAATTTTTCTAGTAAGTACCAAAACGCAACAAATACTCATCATCCAAAATTAATGCACCAGCCACTTGCATCACATCAACTTAAAAAAAACAACCTGCATTTTATGCAAAAATCACAAAATTACCGAAAATCTGCATAAAATGCTTCCAAATTGGCTATTTTTGAACCGCAATGTGTGAAAAATGATCAAAATTTTGAGAATTCAATTGGCTATGTGATCTGGTGCAGGTCAGGCCCTCGCGAAAGATGCTGAGAAGTTGAAAATGATGTTGCTAGCATGGAATTACCACAGCCAGGCTCAAGGTAAAGCATTTATTTTGTTTATTTACAGGGTTAACCCAAGTAAGATATAGGTAATTAAGAAAAAAATGTACCGAAGTACCAGATATTTTTGTTGCACAAAAATCACTTCCACCAAAAGCGAACTACAAATGTTAATAAATATTACCTATTTAAAAAACATGTATCGTAGAGATCATGTAACTCTACGTTTACTTACAGTGCACAGTGGTGACCTCCTTCAGTAGGGTTCTATATTTCTTGAATAGGCGTATGGACTAATTAAACCAAAACAAAATATCCTGATTCATAGACTGTAGTAACCGCAGTTACTAATGACCAAATGCCAATTTTGAGAAAATCTTGTCAAAAATTGGGTCCAAAAGACTGTTGTTCACACATAAGAACACATTTAATCTGCCTTCCCTTGGGCCAATATACACGGTACCATTTTCCTAACGCATGAGAAAACAAATAACCTAGCTACAAAGGAGACTTTATTTAAATCTCAAAGGGATGCCTTTACATGCACCAGAAATCTAGTATCCGCATTTTGTAAACGTAAAAGAAAATATAATTGTAGGAAACGAACTAACTAATAGAAGGAATCTTCCGAGTCAATTAATACATACAACAACACGATATTGTGATTGTGATGGTGTATTTATTACTTTTACGCGGAAATATAAATAATACAGAGAAATTATATTGCTATAATCTTAATAATATTGAAAGATTATCAATAGTTTCCTGTTTTGATCAATCCATTGTTATTGTGTGTTGTCTTTTCATGGCTTTCATATTGTTGAAAGATTTGTTATCTACTCGTACTTTCTCATTTTATATGGTTGGATATGGTTTCTGTCTAGCAAATTTTGTTGTCAAATATTTGTTGTCCACGTTTTTTCTTTCATTCCAAAGAAATTTCGTGGTGGTGAAATGACAATCACACATACAAATTTTAATATTTACTGAACCCAAATGTGCTTAGCTAATTGTTTTTCGGAATCACGGTATTTGGTCCCATGAAGAAAGTTTTTCAGACCATCTGTACGCACGACGACCAATCAAGCTATGCAAATCTAGTTTATGCTGATCTGTCATTGTAAGGGAAGCTCATACAAAGCGAGGTCGGGTTATACTGGATATTTATAGCATAATGTGTCGCCGTGTGAACTACACCCTTAAAAATATCTGGGGATCGAGGTTTCGGGTTCCAACCTTCCAAGTATCACCTATTGGCACCTATTTCTCCTGAATTCCATATTATGGGTAGTAGGTATGGTGAAGAAACATGGTCGAAAATCTTCAACATGAAATAAACAGGCGTGATGATCAGTCTTCCCTTCTCTGTTGTGTTGTTTTTGCCTGCTTTGGGACAATTTCTCGCCAGTATTTTACATACATGAGTCTGGTCCTTCGAATCGCATTGTAATATTGACAAAGTTGATCCATAAGACACTAAATTACTACAAGCTCAGCCTTCGCCTCGTGTAACCACTAACTAGATGCGTTTGAGTAGCATTTAGCAATAATATATCTCTAGATTTACATACTACAACTGATTAATTGTGATAGTGACAGATCAATTGCGTGCTGCCATCTATATTAGTTATATTAAGTGTATCTCGGCCGAGAGATAACTTCAGGCTATGTAGATTATTATTTATAGCGTGATTAATGTCGGCCTGTAACTGTCCCGTGCTAAGTATATACGCAGGGTTCTCAATCACTGCTTCATTATGGCCATACATAAGGCATTGTAGTTTCCACCAGGCTTAGAGATTAATAAAGTTGGATTTGCTTGTTCCAAGATTCGTTTCGGGCTTTTTTTTTTGCGAGCATTTTCAAGGCATGGACGGCAAGAGCCAGTCAGTAGGTACCGTCAACCTGTTAAATTCTACAATCCAATATGTTCATAAATATTTGATATTTAAACCTTTACTTACTCCAACTATTCCAAGCCAATTTTCTTGTCACCGAATATTTTATTGACTGCATAATTTCCACGTCGACTGGAACGCATCGGCTATTTTTATTACACGAAGCCATATCGAGAGTACTAGGGGCGCAAGCGATGCAGGCAGCAGGCACCTTCTCAAATTATTTATAGGCAATGGGGCTTGTTCGGGTTGACATTTAGAGGCAGATGCACTGGTCCCTTGCGTTCTGTAGGCCCTCATTAATTTCTGCCGCCTTGGTAACTAACTTTGCGAATACTAAATAATATAGCGTTTTGTAGTAGAATGTATGTGGGAACTAAACGAGTTATTTTGAATGAAACTCTACCACTAGTGCTTTTTATTCGAATCAAAGATGGCAATTGTTCGAATAGTTCGGTTCGTAAATTAATAACAACGTGTCCTGAATTAGTAATTGTCTCTATATTTTTTCTATATCGTTATTTCCCTTGAGAACGAAGTAGGTGTGAGCACCTGTCACCCTGTCACGTTAAGTGTGACCCGTCGAATGCTATGCATTCATCATGATGACGGATAATCAAGCGTGTCTAGGCGTGTAGGCAACTCCTTTTATACATAATTTATGTTTATAAGTGGTTCGACCACCACTTCGCACATTAAAGTTAAGTTTAGAACACTTGGCATATTTACTATAGATAGGACAAAAGAACGCAGCCCAAATTGTGTTACTAGTTTGAACTTATGAGCACCTGGTAATCCACGTGCCTGAAAGAAGATGATGTTTTAAATTCTCATGGAAACTGGCAATTAAGAAAGAAGACATACATAATCATATAAAAAAACATGATAATTATAGCTTTTCATCAAAAATACTTAAACCTAAAAATAGACACAAATGTACCCAGCCACGTAAGGGGTAACAGACCTAACTGTACTTCACCATCATCTTAATGCCCTTATCCCTTGTTACTTGTGGTCGGCGCAACACGTTTTTTTTCTTCCATTCCCCCCTGTCAACCCGTCACACAATCATTTACACCTTTTTCATTCATATCATTCCTCACACAATCCATCCATCGTTTCTTTGGTCTTCCTCTCCCTCTCCATCTATCAACATTTATATTCATCACTCTTTTAGTCACATGCGAATCTTCCCTCCTTATCACATGTCCATACCAAGACAGTCGATTCCCTTTCAACTTTTCTGTAACTGGCGCAACTTTCAAACTTCCTCTAATATACTCATTCCTTATTGTATCCATTCTTGTCACACCACACATCCACCTCAACATTCTCATCTCCGCTACATGCAGTCTTTTTCATTCATCTTCTTCACAGCCTAGCATTCCGATCCATACAGTACGACAGGTCTAATCACGGAATTGTATATTTTCCCCTTTAACTTGAGGGGCATCCGTGGGTCGCAAGTTGTTCCAGTGACCTGTCGCCATTTCATCCATCCTGAGTTGATCCGGTGCGTTACGTCACGGTCTACTTCACCATCCCAGCTTGTCCAAACAAGCGACCCGAGGTACCGGAAATCGGAACAGATCGGTATGGGCGTTCTGGCAAGAGTTATGGGCGTAGGACTGGAGAGGCCTAACTGTACTTATAACAACAAAAACAAAAATAAGCAAGCACGTGTAAAAGCTATAAAACAAACTAGTAAATGGCTTTTTTACAGAAAGTCTCTTGAACTTAATTCAATAATCATTTATTTTTAGAAAATTAAAGAAGTTAAAGAATTATGGGCAATGGGCCACCCTAAATATTAATTATTAATAATTATGACTACAAATGTCATTAAAACTCACCAAAAAAACGAAGACATTTTTGGCCCTAGTGGTGGATATGACTCACTCTCTCAGATTAGAGGCCTAAATAAATTGAGTATTATAGTAGAAACTTGGCATACGAGGTTGTCAGCACGTGGGATGTGGACTCAGCGAGCATTGTGCCAATATTTGGAACAGCCAAAGGTAATAGTCGACCAAAGTCAGAAAAAGGTGTCGTCATGCAATTGTTGTTGGGCTGCGGGACTGTTCGGAAAATCTACCGCGGCCCTGGAACACAAAGGGCGAACATGGATGGGTTTTAGTCAGTATAAGTCTAACACTCCCTTCCGCTCCGCCCAGAGCGGGAGGGGTCATTTGATGATTTCCCATCCGAAAAAAAAAAGAAAAGCAATTGTTGTTGCGGAAAGACACGGCTCGTATTGTTATAAGGCTCTTTGAAGCCTTGGTCTCCTAGTAGCTAGGACTAGGGCCTACCATTTGGAAAATGTGCTTTAATTTAAATATGGAGATTTTACTGCCTCGTTGCCAGGCGTGAGGTCCTGGGTTCGATTCCCGAGTCGGGCAATGTGGTATTGGGTTTTTCATCAGGAATTACTCAGTAGCACAGCAGTCACGGAGTCTGGATTTGTGCCCGGTTGATGGCATTAGGCAAACATAACTCGCAAAATGTGGGTGTACTTGTTAGGTAGGTACACCTCTGCCTAATCCTTTGGAGATAAGAAGACGTGATGTTATGTTATGAATTTAGAGTTCTAAACCAATTGTCGCTGACTATCTTATTACTTTAGTAAAGCAATTTTGTCTATGTCACTGGCCTTGTAGTCACACTATTCTCAAAGAGACGACCAAGGGAAATCAAATGATAGGCAGAACCTCCCCTTTGCTTAACAAGACGCTGAGATCAGCAATTTTTTCAAGTCTGGTCGTTTTGGATTTTGCAGTATTAACACCTAGCAGTCAAATGCAAAAAGTTGCAAAGAAAAGAACATTCTTCTATTCTTTTTCTGTAAAGTTCACATCGAACCTCACTCAAATGACAGCACAAAATTTAAAAAGCGAATTCTTTTGTATTCAAAGTAAATCATCGCGGTCTTCAACACCGTTCGAATTTCAAAGTGATTTTTACAGAACTGTGATTTATTGGTAGAATAGTTATTTCGGTCTAGACAAGAAAATTAAAACATTTTACCACTCTGAAATGGGGTAACAGTCTAGGATGAAATTTAGGACATAATAAATCCTACATAGTCGTTTGTACTCACATAGTTTTAATGAGCTGCAAAATGAGCTAGTAGGGTTGTCAGTAGTTTTTGAAGGCCGGACAAAAGGACCAGATTAGGCGAAGTAGGGCCAATAATACGAAAAAAATACGCATACATTTTTCTAGTCCAACTTTCCTCTCGCAGGTCTGCTGGAAAAAAAATCTCATGAAATAAGCAGTACCTTTGTTCTCTTCAGTCTTAATGTAATGTCCTGTTAAGTAGTTTGTGTGTACAAATAAATGATTGGTTAATAGTTTGCTTATGGATCTATGTGTAGTAAAATAAAACTTAGAAAATAGTGATCATTTTATAGAAAAAAAAAACTTTAATTAATTTTGACTGTAATCAGAATCAACTCAACCAACTTTTAGAAGAGATGTTAGAACAGAAACCAAAAACCGTGAAACACATAACCCTGTCTTTGCTGCCGTGTAGTCGGGTAATAAAAATGCAGCTGAAATCGAAAGCGCTGCATTGTAAGATTAGACGACATTTACACAAAATGTTTTCTAATTCTTGAACATCGTCTCTTTGGTTGCCTGGGGTCTCAAGTGCGACTGCTGATCATGGACTCCTGGGTTCGATTCCCAGCTCAGGCAAAATGTAATTGAGGTTTCATCGGGAATTACTTATGAGCAGGCGTAACGGATTCTGTATTTGTGCTCGGTTGATGGCAATAGACTCGCCCCCTATTACATGTGACTTAAATTGATAACTGGCGAAATGTGGGTGTAATATTAGGTACACCTTTGCCTTACCCTTCGGGGACAACACATCATCATCATCATTTCAGCCGAAAGACGTCCACTGCTGGACATAGGCCTCCCCCCAAGTGTCGCTACATTGACCGGTCCCTGCAACTTCCCGAACGCTGCCCAGCCGAGTCGGCAGTGCAAGTACGTAGCACTCGATTCGATACGATTCGATAAATCTGACAGTTATTCTCGATAAAATGAGTTTTTAACCAATCGAAAAGTCGGATTTATCGAATCGTATTGATTCGATCGTTATCGATTGCTACGTACTTGCAGTGCGGATTCGACGATTGACCTCTTTCTCGAAGTTAGACCTACCTAACTGGACCGTTTGTCCCAGGTACACATAATCGTCTACAACTTCGAGTGTAGAGTCTCCGATCTTGATAGGAATGGGTGTGACATGGGCATTCAACATGACCTTGGTTTTGTCCATGTTCATTTTATGACCCACTCTTCCGGAAGCTCTACTGAGGTCATCGAGCATTGTACTGAGGTCCTCCATGGTCTCAGCCATGACCACTATATTGTCGGCAAACCGAAGGTGGGTGATGTACTCGCCATTGACGTTAATGCCTAGCCCTCTCCAGTCCAGAACCTTGAAAACATCCTCCAGTGCAGCGGTGAACAGTTTCGGAGATATGACGTCTCCCTGTCTCACACCTCGCTGCAGGAGGATAGGTTCCGAGGCTTGGTCCTGAAGTCGGACTGACATGGTGGCGTTTTTGTACAAACACTTCAACACCTCGATGTACCGATAGTCGATTTAGCATCACGCGTGTTGTCGGGGACAACACGCGTGATGTTATTTATGTAATGTAAAATGTCGTTTCTGCAGAAATTAGTCCAGCGGGCCTAAAACGGCCGCTTTAGCAGAATCGTAATCACGTTAAAAATTTAAAATTCTTAAAATGGACTTAGACCTTTAAGAATTTTAAATTTTGGAAAGATTGGAAGATTTGACAACCCTGTTTGGAAGTTGTCACTGAAGCTGAAAATGTTTATAAAACACACGGTATAACTGTTGTAGCCTTTAAAGGGATCAGCAGTCACTTCACTCATTTGATTATGAGTTTTTTATATCATATATCTTTTTAGTGTCTAATATGGTATGTATTCCTGGAATCCTGGTACCACGCACTCCCTCTAACTTAGTAAAATATGCTTTTGAATAAAAGGATTGAGCGATGGTGTTCGAACTCCGTCTCCATCTACGAGTACCGTCTCAGTCGTATTCGTAGTTTTTAAAATGTAGAGAGAGTTTATTCAATGAAGTAATCGATATTTTTGGGCCTTCAGATGTACATTTTTTGACTACTAAAGTAACATTATCGGGACACATAAGTATGTTTATACTTCTCTTTTAAATTCTTGTTATTCTTCTCGTCGATAGCATTTGGATGGCACTTGTATGGCGTCGTTCAACTCAGTAAAATTGTTGAATATTTATTTCCCAGATAGCGTGCGATACTTTTTTGCTAATAAAATTATTGAACACAAGAATTAAAGTATACAAAAGTTTTGTTGTAGGATGTACAAAAATACTTGTACGGAATATTAATTAGCTCCTCCTGTGTTCTGAGTGCTTGGTAGCCGATCCGTGTTGTATAGGATTATTTCGAGAGTTTATTTATCTTTTTCAAATAAAAATCATGAATCGTATGGTGTGTAGCGACCGATAGCCACTTTACTTTTAAAGTGTGTGTATACTGTCCCACTACTGGGCAAAGGTCTCCCCCATAGCCTTTCATTCTTCTCTCTGTGCGGTTTTTCGTGTTAAATTCATATTCTAAAAAAATCGTGTGTCTGTTTGGTTACCTCCGTATAAGTACAGTTTATTCAGCAGATAGTTTAATACGATTCTGTTTTGCACCATAAAAACGGCGTTCAAGATCTGTTAGTGTTAATGCTCAGAGAGTTTTTGAACATTGATTGGTGAAATACACCCTCAGAAAACTGCATTAGAGAAATTGAATGCTCTATACCTTGTTTAGTCAACATAAAAACGCTCATTTGCGCCTTTACGGGGAATCTCTTAAAGTTAAACCGAGGTGTACTGTCGAACGTCCTAAATAATTTAGGCCAAAACACTCCTAAGGTCCGGTGATCCCAATTCGCAACCAGGCGTAACGAAATTTTAACTGAAAGTTCACCAGGAATTTTTCAGTAGTAGCTACGGAGCCTGGATTTGTGCTCGGTTGATGGCAATAAGCTCGCCCCAATTCTATGGGATTTAAACATAACTGGTGAAATGTGGGTGTACTATTAGGTATACCTCTGTCCTAAACCTTCGGGATTACAGGCGTAATGTTATGTTATGGTTCGTCAATAGGGTACTTAGTTGAAACCATTAAAACCAATAATTCCAAGAAACAACTTTTCTAAACAAACATGTTTATTTTAGGCCTGAAAATCCGATTATTTATCAGTTTACTGTAAAATTAGATTTTTTGTTGCTTTGAAATCAAGAGAGTTGACATTGAGTCATTAGAGTTGACAAATTAGTGACGTCAAAAGTGGCTATTGCTGAACACTTCAACCAACTTATATGTGCAGGCGGGAAAACACACAACTAAAATAAATGTACCAAGTTTGACATAACGATGCAAATTTTCTTGAAAAGCAACGCCACCTTGAACTGCACGCTTAAAGTGGTCATACATTACAAAATCTATGGAGGAACTGAGTTTTGACTGCTCATAAAAAGTATGCTGATTGGTGTGTTCACTACAATCCAACCTTAAGGTACCTTTACCTGGAGGTACCTTTAGCGTAACTTGGGAGAGGCATAATGTCAATCGATGGATTGCGAATTGAAACCTAGATGATTCAATATTTCGTACAAAACCGTACGAGAATAAGCGTATGGTGCGTTTAATACCAAAACATTTTTCTTCGGTAAACATAACACTAGAATCCATATAGCATACAAATCGTATAATCCTCGCTCTTACTCAATGTTACATGCTATGAACGTTTACTATCTATGACGCTCCTCAAAAATGATTGTCGAGTAAAACAGACATGTCCCATCACTATTGTCGTAGTTTACAGGTACGGTCGAACAAGCTATGTATTTGGTTTACAGTTTGACCCAGAAATGACATTGTAAAATGTAAACCAAATAGCTTGTTCGTCCGTACATACAATACTAAAACTACGCTACAAATGACTGCACAACGAATCCGCGAGATACCTATATTGTAGCTGAAAATTTGATAGGTACTTTACAACACCCACATCATGCTTGTAATCCCCGAAGGGATTAGGCAGAAGATACCTATAGGACACTTACATTTCGCCAGTTATGTTTAAGTCCCACGAAATAAAAGGCGAGCCTATAGTCATCAAATGGGCACAAATTTAGAATAGAACTTGTGAATATTGAATATTTATTTCCTCACAAGCGGATACCGACGTCTACTTCAATAAAATAAAACAAGTAAAGAAACGAATGAAAAATGTTTGATTTCCAATAATGTTCTAGTTTCCTCAACCTCCTGTTGCATTCTAATCTCCTGGTACTTTCAGGCCGCAACGGCGACATTACGGAGAGTGGTGGAGACAGTATGGCGGATCTATGGGCTTCATACCATAGCGCTTTGGGGCTGGGCAGCAAGCCTCCGAAGCCAACTACGCCATTGGCCACTGGCCACTCGGTGAGTTTTAAGGTTGAGCAGCGTTTCATATACCTATCTCTATATTCATTTTACTCCTATCTACAACGTCAGTCTTGAAGTCTATAGGAATTTTAAATAAAGTTTCTTCTATTAAAAGCGAGTTTCCGATACATCTTCAAAGATATTGCTTACAAGATGCACTAAGGGCATAATATCGCTAGTGAAATTGAACACTATCACACATCTAATCCGCGTTCATGAGCTGTCAATGTCAATATTTAAGCGCAGTTCTATCTCGATATGCTGAACGCCCCTCACTTTCTTTGATGAAATTCGCACTAAATATCGAGTTACAAATGTAAGGATGCACAATAGCGTATTTCCTACTACAATTCTAAACTTGTTTTTTTTTGAGGATCCGTACCATAGGACCATATTAGCTCAAATCACAAACTAACCACACTTGTACCCCTCACAGAGTCCAATTCACGTGGGCTCAGTGACACCAGGTGTGGAACCGGCATCCACCCACGATGAGACCTCATCATCAGACCGGACCAAGGATGATGACGACGGCGGGGCTTCGGACGATGACTCTGACGACAGGGTGGATCCGCAGCACCATGATCCGGAGCGGCTGAAGGCTTTTAACGTGAGTATTGCCCCTACTTTTAATCTCTATGTTTAGGGCTTATTCCACCTGGTTAAGAGATCATACGCACGATTTGGCATGACCGGCCGCTATCTTGAACAAAACTGTTCGGACAACCGGTTATGCGGTTATTGTCTTCTTAAAAATACGACTAAATTAAGGCAAGTGGAATAGACCATTTTACACAATTTCAGACCCGCCAAATCAAATCAAATCATTTATTCGCATATAATGTAGGTATTTGTACAATAAAGTTGTTAGAAAATATAGTGAGCCGGGTACATTCTGTCTGAGTTTTGGCATGCAAAATTTAACAAATAATATCAATAAATTATCAAGCACTAAGTATCAAATAATGTCAGTATCAATTAATTATTAAGCACAAAGTATCAAATAATGTCAATAATATTAAATTGCTGGAATGTCAAACACAGGATCAAAATAGAAAAATAAAACAAATAATCACATAACCAATAACAGAATTCTGCATCAAAAAATTATTAAAAGAATAATATGAGTATTATGAAATAGAAAATGATTACAACAGTTACAAATTAATTAATTTAACAAAGTATCATAAGTAATGTAAAAAACTATAGGATTATTGAACTGTCACACATAGGGTCATTCAAAAAATCACTTATTGAATAATAACATTTCTCTAGCAAAAACGCTTTGAGTTTATTTTTAAATTGTTGAAGAGTGTCATTTTTTATGCCGTCTGGTAGTTTATTAAATATTATTGGACCCATGCAGAAAACACTCTTCCTCAGTAGTCCTATTTTAAAACCACCGGTAATTAAGAGGTTTTTGTATTGACTTCTCACGGGATCTTTCTTGGCATCCGAGAACTTGGCAAATAATGCTTTATTTTTTTTTTTACAAAAATTGCCATTTCTAGAATATACAACGACGGAAAAGTAAGAATTTTCAAAGACTTAAACAGAGGTTCACAGCCATCTCTAGGTTTAAGACTACACATAGCTCTAACACAACGTTTCTAGGCTTTAAATATGTTATCTCTTAAGCTGCAATTACCCCAAAAAATTATTCCAAACCTCAAGACCGATGCGACTAAACCATGGTATGCTACTAAAGCAGCCTTTATGTCAACTTTTTTCGTCAGGTTAAAAAGAACATATGCCGCAGTGCTTAACTTTTTGCATACCTCCTCTGCTTGCGGTTTCCAGGTTAATTGATAGTCGATATGAATTCCTAAAAATTTCGCGACCTGTGTTTGATTAATAACTTGTCCATTGTACTGTACATTGACGTTCGGTGGAATTGTACGTTGGTGAAAATGCATCACATTAGTCTTAGGTATGTTTATTACCAGGTTGTTTTTGTCAAGCCAATCAATAATATTTCTAAGATTAGTATTAATATCCTGTTCATAATCGTTAATATTTGTACATTTTATCAGTGCTGTGCTGTCATCGGCAAATAGAACCATTGGATTTGGTATCTGACGAGGCAGATCATTTATATATAGCAAAAATAGCGGGGGACCCAATACACTACCTTGCGGTACACCGAATTTAACAATTTTGCCTTCAGATTTATATTTTTATTTTTATATTGCCACTTCACTATCTATCTGGTTTGAGATATATGCTAGGGTTTGTTTGAATTTGTAGATAAATTAAGCTTACTGTGTCTTATCTAGAGGACATGAAGCAAGCTAAAGCTATTGACATTACAATGAAGAAAAGCTCGTCTTAGGTCCCACTTCTTCTTGTCGATGATTCCCTAAGTTAATTGAGATTCGACTAGAAGTCAGGAACACTGCCACTTCGATAGCGTTTGTAGTCCTACCCGATAGAGAGCGTTATTTTTCAGTCAGACCAATGATTTTGGATACTAGTGAAGCAGCCAAGTACAAGTCAAGAACGCAGGGACGAATGGCACGGAATCCTCCCCCTTCCTATTTTTGCTGAATATAGACTCAGCCAGTAGTGGGTGGAACAAGTCTTCTAGACTCAGCAGTAGGTGGATCAAGTCTGCTAATGATGATGATGATATGATGTTATATACATATTATCTTGGCTACGTGGGGTTGACGAAAACAAAAGAAACGCTCGTATTTTAAAACGCCCTTCAATATATTTAAAAAATAGTGCTCTTGCTATTTGTAGAAAACTAATTTCACTATAAAAATTGTACTTGTTTTAAAACTAACATTTTCCTTCAGCCATTTTATAATCCAAAAGCAAAGCGAATTAGTGACGGACTAACTATCGGCTATCGGTATCCAGTCGTAATTGGATTGCGGCGGTCGCCCGGGCCTTAGTGCGAATACTTCACCCTTATCTAGTTAGGCTGGAAACTGACCCCTAATGTTAAAGGCTCGGCCTTAGGTCCTCATCTACCTAGCCTTCTTTCAGCTATGTTGGGGTCGGCTTCCGTCGGAGGAGCTCTTGGCTCATCCAGTTAGATTAGAAGGCTTCTTCTTCAGTCTAAGCCATTATCAAAACATTATTTTACATGGAGCGACTGCCTATCTGGCCTCCACAACCTTGTAACTGGATAATATACCCTTGACGATACCCGATACCCTTTGATAAGACTGATTGTCAGACCAAGCCTCAAAACTCGCTATCCACTATCTATTTAAACCACGCAGCCTTGAAAACGATATCTACCGTTTGGATTTGAATCATCTATAAAAATATCACATAATTCTTTCACAGATGTTCGTCCGCCTCTTCGTAGACGAGAACTTGGACAGGATAGTCCCCATATCCAAGCAGCCTAAAGAGAAGATCCAGGCTATCATCGACTCTTGCACACGACAGTTTCCGGAGTTTGCCGAGCGCGCCCGGAAGAGGATTCGGACTTATTTGAAGAGTTGCCGACGTAACAAGAAGGTCCGAGGAGAGATTCCGACGTCTGGCAATGGAGGGAGTACACCAGGCTCTGGCAACGCCTGGGACACTGCGGTGAGGGTCCGATCTCCTTTTTGTTCATGTTATCTTGGTATTCTAAGCTTAGAGCAAGTTCAGGTAATATTGACTTTTAGCAATGATTTCATGAAAAGTAATGGTAACTGTTCCGTCCATTTATTTTATGCAATGAGACTCTTTTTTTACTTTCTCTTTTTAGTCCTTAATATTAACAAATCTTTATTTGATTAGACTCTCTGTTTAAGCTCAGCTTTTAAGTCTCTTAAGCGATTAACGGTTCTCAAACTATAGAAATTCCAAATATGTAATTGCATTAGTAAAAATTATTTCCCGGGTCTTAAATCTCCTTGGTAATATGTATCCAGATTTAGCACCATTTTTTGCCTACAATTTTATAAACGGCTAATTTGAACCTCTTTGTCCAGGTGCGGCCCACGCCAGCACATTTGACATCAGTGCAAGCAGAGCACATTCTGGCTCAAGCGTGCGAGAATGAGAGCTTGAACGCTAAGCGCATGCGTCTCGGTCTCGACCCCGTGAGCCAGCCTATGCCGACCGTGCCGACTCCCATGGTGAGTTCTAAAACCAAAGAATAGATTGCAGACGCAAATAGTGCTGAAACTGTAGATATTAAGCCAGTAGGATTCGTGCTCTTCGACGTACTAAGAGACCCGGGTTTTTGAAAACCAGCGATTAAATACATTGGCAAGAGCTTCATCAGTGCATTTTGATTTTTAGAACCAAAATAGGTAGCCGTAACAGAGAGCTCCAACGCAAAACCGAGTTTTGCAACCTAATGTGCTCTTCGAAGTACTAAGGGATACGAATTCTTGAAAACCGGCGGGTTATATGCTTATATGATACATTGCCAAGCGTCATCAGTACATAGTGAGTTTAAGAACGGAAAAAAGCTTTTGGTAGAATAGTCAGGGTTCAACGAACGGCCTAGGTGCTCTTCGAAGCACAGAGGGCTACTAAAACCCCAGTTTGTACAAATTACACCTTAGCGCCTCTTGTTGTTAAAATTGTGTAGCTTTATTGGTTAGCTTATACTGCTAAATCAGTTCCAGAATGCACAAAATGGAAGCATTAAAAATGTCTGAGAAGTTTCCTTTCTTTATTGTGTAAATTACTTTACTTACAACTTATTTTAACTTGTTGCATAAGTTTCCATATAGTGTACGGGTTCTTCTATAAATATACTTTTTTCTTTTTCAACTAGGGGGAGTTCATATTCAAAGCTATGTTTTTTGGCTTCTTTTCCACCAGTTGATTTTTCTTAATACAATCTTTCACAGGCCATTGACACCACAGCCACTTCAGCAGTAGCTTCTTCATTCCTGAGCCTGTACAGTGGTGCTATAAGCAGCCCAGCTTCTACACCAGCGACTACCACGTCAACCACATCATTGGCCACTGCTGGCCACAGCAAGGCTGCTGCAGACACTACCAGGCCATCAGCGAGCCCCACAATGGACAATCCGCTGCTGAACAACAATAACTTGAAGCTGGATAACGCCAATGGAAACGCTGGCAGTAAGACTGCTAGGTGAGTTATGGTGCCCTAGTACTTAAAGTGTAGTCTTCATAATTTTACTAGTTTGCTTGGGCTAACTGATTCCTATTTTAATTTTCAGCCCAGCATCATCGCCGGCTCCACTATTCAGACCGTCATTCCCAAATACATTTGGAACTCCGCAGACTTTCGGGCGACAGAAGTAAGTCATACCTTTCGCTGTTAGATTATGTCACAATCACCAGGATTGTTGTCCTTCTAATGTTTTCTATTAGTACCTGAACAAAAATGTGAAAACATATCTGACATTGTTATCATATTGGAATATTCTTACGTTTCAGTTCCAACCCGAACCCAGCATCATCAGCGCTGACCAGTAGCGCTTTATTGTCTACTCTGACTGCGCTGCCTCCAACCGGTGAGTTTATCTACTTTAATTTCATAAGAAAGACTACGCACAATCTAGAAAACTGCGAGTTCCACAGTTTGACCTCTGTAGTAAATTGATTGATTGACTGTTCTGCGAAAGTTAGTGTGATTAGTGAAAGAAATCATCGTAAGGAAACCAGCATGTCATAGAATCAAAATGAAAATTTCATCTCACAGATAAGAGGCCTGAATCCCAGTAATGGGACATTATAGCCAGATTATAAATCCAAGTTTCGATACATGGATTCGACAGAGTCTACAAACTTCGTTCAGCAATATTGTACTATTTTATCATTCTCGATTCAGGTTTTCAACTCGCTTTATGTAAAATAATCTACTTCCGGGTTTCCGATTGAGCTAAAATTTTGCAAACATTTTGCACACAAGTTTGGATGACAATGCATGGTTAGCTAAGTGACGTCATTCTAAATCCAATATGGCGGACTCCCAATGAGCTCGTGGCTAAATAATAACAGCCGCTCGGGTCGATCTTTAGGTTAAGCCGTGCTTGCCTAGGTTGGTCTGTGGATGGGTGACCACCCATTACATACCGAGTTTCCTCCGTGCCTCGGAAAGCACGTTAAGCAGTTGGTCCCGGCTGTCATTTGTGATCTTTGATAGTCGTTACCCGTTAGTCAGTGGCCCAAAAAGTCTGACAACCAGTCTTACCAAGGGGTATCGTATTACCCAGTACTAACTAGGTTGTGGAGGTCAGATAGGCAGTCGCTCCACGTAAAATACTAGTATTCAGTTGCATCCGGTTAGACTGGAAGCCGACCCCAATAAAACTTGGGAAAAGGCTAGGCAGACGATGAAATGAGTATCAAATGAATGGGTTTACTGAGAAGAATACGAGAAATAAAATGACGTCACTCGCACGTTTTTTTCAAACTACAATAGTTTATTATTCCACGATTATTTTACTCTGTGTTTACAACCGTATCTACACTAATGTCTTCCTCTAGGAGCAGGCGTGAACGCAGCGATGGCAGCCTATCAGAGTGCGCTGCTGTCAGCTATGGCTGCTCATACGCACACGTTCCCAACGAGTATCTCAGGTTAGTTAGTAGCATTTACTTACTTAGCCATTTTATGCTGGCCTGGTACTCAGGACTACCTTACTATTTATTCAATTCATTGCGACTCTGTTCCAAAAACATTAATATAGCGCTTGATAAATCAGCTACAGTATGGCAGAGCTTTGTAACGATGGATCGACTGATGATTTGGCTAGCAAAGGCCGCGTCAGGAATGATTGATCGAGTTTGAAGGTAATGTTGTTATTTTGGGCTGAGACGTCTTGCAATAGATAACTATGAAAGAAGAAGATATGCTGCTCAATCCCCAAATAATATCAAAATAGTTTGGTTACCTGTTCCAAGATGTTTTCCTTATTATTTTTTCTATTCCAGCGGCGCCTACAGATCTATCACTGAAGAGCTCAACACCGACGTCGCTCCACGGGACACCCACACCATCATCGCTTGCTGCCTCCACGGCGTCCAGTCAGAGCAAGCCGCAGCTGCTGTCTCACAAGCTGTCAGGAGCCGAAGTAGGAGCTGTCCGACAGCTGATCACCGGCTACCGTGAGTCCGCAGCCTTTCTGCTCCGCTCCGCCGATGAACTCGAAGCTTTACTCCTAAATCAACCCTAGGATACGGCCAAACCCTTAACTGACGTATTCGGGTTTAAATTTGGATATTTTTAATCTGTGCTCGTAAAAAAAGTGATTTCGGACTAAATTGAGTGGCTTTCTGAGTGTTTCGGGGTTAAATTGATGTCAAATTATTGTATGGATTAATGAATTATTAATAATGCACAGATAATAAAAGTTCGGAATCTTTCGGAATTTTCGAAATGAACTTCGTGAAACGGTTTGCCGATTGCAAACTCTCAAATTTAAAATTTTGTGACTGAATCATGCCAATTTTACTGACGACGATTTTAAATTGTTTCTACATGTAACACTTAAATAGGTATCCGGAATTTTTGTCAATAGTTACAGTAACTGCGTTGAGGTGGCCAGTCATTGGTGTTTAAGGAGGTCCAATCTTGGAAAATTGTCTTTGGCCAGTAATTGGACATTTCATCTCACCATAGATTAATTCAATTTTTTCAATAGACATTTCACACATCGCTTACATTACAATATACCCGAAATAAGTAGAATACACAATAATTACAGCATAGTTTACGTTACAAAACATTTGTGTGCTGGCAACATTATTGATCGCATAATACGGTGCTTGTTATACTGATTTCTAGTGTTGCCAACATTTCACATTTGCCCAAATTATTAAGTAGAATTACGAGTCTATTCACTGATAATACATGTATCTAAGAATGTGCACACACTTGCAACAGTGGGCGTCAACCTGGTGGTTAAAATTATTTATCTGTTTCTTGGTGCGCCTACACACTTGTGAGTGAGTTGCCAAGCGTGTCCGCATTCTTAGACAACTCCGTCGACATTTACAAAATTAATAATTTAATAATTGAGAACTATTTTGTCAATATCGACGGAGTTGCCAACATAGAAGTCTATTTCGGCGATCGTACAAAGCTGCCATAATTATTGTAAAAAAATCTAAATGTTGCCATTTGAAACTCGTTGGGAGAGTACAAAATTATTTTTGTGTATATTTAGATTATAAGAGAAAAAAATCAGGGAGTCTCTAGCGTTAGGTTAATAAAAAAACGATTTCTTGCCTGGTGCGATTAATAGAATAATAGTATATCGATTATCTCATCGAAATTGCTTGAAAAAAGGCGGCTATTAAAATATTTGGAGTACGAAATACAACTTTTCTTGTTCGGGTGACTTGGAAACGCAGTCGACATTTCGATAAAAGTCTCTTTTTCCTCGGTTATAAGAATAATTACATAAATAAAATGCTGCCATCTATGCGAGATTTTGCTAACGTAACATAAGATTACGGTTTAGTAACTTGAAATAAAAAAATGATTTTTATTATGAGGCTTGAGGGTACTTACCTAACCATAGGTTGAAGAACTTTTTCGTTTGTCGCAATTTTGAAGTCAACCCAAAGTTAAATAATTTAGGTTGAAGTGGCATTTTAGTAATAAGAGGCACGAATTTATTTGTTGTTTTGTAAAATAGCGCTCTAACTTTACAATGATTAATATATTTATAATTTAAAACTTTTCTTTATTTAAAAAAGATTCTATATAAGCTCTTTATATATCGTAATCGGCTCCATCCAAAATGTTTTTGCTAAGTTTTTTCTTCTAAATAGTTTTTAGTTTTTATTCATAATTCGCTTTGCTCAGTCCAATGGAACGATTTACTATATCTATTTGTTACCATAGATGTACTTGTACGGCAAGTACTATAGGTAAGGTGTAATATAAGTTACTTGCTTATGGTGTACAAAATATTCAATTTCTACAAGAAAACAAAACCTATTCAAATTAAAAACCTATTTTTCAACCATTAAAGTTTCTATTTTGGCCTAAAATAATTTCGTTGAGCAAAATGTGGATTTGGGTAAATACCTCGTAATTTTATTTCTGTTGTTAACTTTACTATAGTTTAGTTTTAAATTTTGGCCAGTTTTATTCAATTTGGTAATCTATAATGTAATTTCGTTAATTAATAAGATTAAACAAGATAATTACAATAGAATAATTAAAGTCACATACACGCTTATTATGTTGCTACTGATTTCATAATTTCAAATGTTTCGACCATTGTGGAACGTTCTTTGACGGTCTGTTTAACCAATAGCGAGCCAGAATTCACTGACGTCGTCGCTCAACATTCTAAAAAGAGAATTATGTTACTCTACAATGGTAGAAACGGTTTGATTCTGCAAAAATAATGTATGATATTTTCTCAACTTTGCCAGTTTTTCTCAATAGTGTTAACGCTTAACGCCAGTTTAAAATAAAATTGTAAATTCACTTTTGAATACAAAAATTGCCAAAGAAACGAATTGATTTTTCGTAATTGAATTATGTATGGTACGTGGAATTGCAGATTAATTTTACTTATTATTATTATGATATTTTTGAAATTAAGTATAATTTTAGGGTTAGTTTATGTTGGTTTTCGAAAAAGTCATTCCAATATTTTTCTAAAATGGTAATCTCGGTGTGACGAAGGAAAGCTGTAGTCATTGTATATGGGAAAAAAATGTAAAAAGTATGTTTAGAATTATAAAAACAGTTGATTAGAAATACGTGAAAGTTGATGTTGGGATAACGATAAAAAACGAAAATGGTGGTAATACGTTGAGAAAATGAATTTGTTAGACATTAAAATATATTATTATTAGAGATGTATAAATGGTTTACAATTATTATTATCTATTAGTTCGAAAGAAATACAAAATGGTGAAAAAAAAAATACAAAATGGCGATTGTTACTATTAACGATATGAGAATTTAGTTATAATTTTGCAATTTCAAAATGTGAGTTTTACAATTTTGAAAAAGAAAATATTAAATATGCTCATATACTAAACAATTTGTTTTATTTTTTATCAATACTTACCGTTTGATTTTATTCAAAATATGGAAAAACATGTATTTTTCGTGTGTGGCACATCGGGCAAGTTTTACCGGCAAACCAATTTCGACTTTGCCACAGATGAACGCTTATAATTACTAAACTCTTAAATAAACAACTAACCAATTATCTTACTAAATATAATATAATTTCTAAGAACAAATACGGGTTTATTAAGGGTAAGTCAACTGAAGACGCTGTAATAGATTTAACAACAACCGTGATTCAGTCTTCACTACATATTATAAAACAAAGTCCCCCGCCGTCTGTCTGTCTCTATGTATGCTTAGATCTTTAAAACTACGCAACGGATTTTGATCGGGTTTTTTTAATAGATAGTTATTTAAAAGGAAGGTTTTAGTATATAATTTGCGGGCGGGCTAAGCCGCGGGCATCAGCTAGTTAGATAATAAATTAAAACTATAGCAGTATTTTTGGACCTGTCGAAAGCTTTCGACACGGTTTCAATTCCCATCCTTCTAAACAAGCTGGAAGCAGTAGGCGCTAGGGGCACGGTCCTAGAATTTTTTCGTAGTTACGTCACTGAACGTAGTCAGTATGTCAGGGTCGGACATTACACCAGCAATGAAGAATTTCTCACATATGGTGTCCCACAAGGCAGTGTGCTTGGACCCACCTTATTTATGGTGTACATTCATCAAGTCACATCTTTCAAGTATCTGGGCCACTGGGTTTCCGAGGACCTAAAGGATAGCTTAGACATTGAGCGTGAGCGCAGAGCGTTGGCTGTCCGCTGCAATATGTTGGCTCGCAGATTTGCGAAATGCTCGATTGAAGTAAAGGCTACACTGTTCACAGCGTACTGTCAGTCAAAAATTATTGCTCACACCTGTCGTCACCCTAGTTCCATTTGTAACTGCCTCCCTCTCATACGCACAACCGACATAAGGTATCTAGGAGTGCAAATTGACTTACATTTTAGCTGGGACAAGCATACAGGGTGTAAACAACCTCATCACGAAGCCATCAACCAAGCATTCTGTACATCAAACTAAGTAACTTTACGCAAAAAAAAATGCTGGAAATCTGCTTTTTTTTTGGGGTGAAAAGTCATGTTTTGTGGTAGAACTCAATGTAACGCACTCAAAGCATTGTGCTGATGGATGGATTGAATAGTACGGGGGTCGTGGAGGTGTTTAAAGTAAAAATCTTACATTAAAAACTTGTATTTTATAAAAAGCTTGTCAAAAAGTTGGAACCCCAATATCTCCGTAACTAGAAGGTTCCCAGGTATGGTGTAGAACAAAAAAAAAATCGCAATAATGGGGAGAACAAGTGTCTTTCGGCTTCGTTAAGAGGTTTTTTTACACCCTTTAATAGGAAATAGAAAACCCCGAGAAAACTCCTCTACATTAAAAAAAAAATAAGATCTTCTGCTGACCTAGAGATGTTAAAATTAGTGTATTTTTCCCTGGCACAATCAATACTAATGTATGTATACCAGCGTGGGAGGCACGTTTGCTACTATAGTCTGCGCCAGATAAGTAGGAATTAAAGGTCATTGCTCTTTCCTAATTTCTCTGCGTAGGTATCCCGACAATACATTATGAATCGTTTTTTATTACTAGAAAAAGTCAAGGATCACGATAAAGGTCGTTTCGAGACAAGTTTATGTCATTATTTCAGAATTATGTATTTGAATAAATGTATGCGGGTTAATGACCATTAATTCCTACTTATCTGGCGCAGACTATAGTATACTACGAGTGGAGAGAGCGCAAAGAGCGGTCCCAAAAGTGCTTTTAAAGAAGCCTATTAGGTCCCCGACCGTAACCTTGCACCAACAATGCTCTGTACAGTACAGACAGCTCTATGTCTTTCAGACCGTCTTGCGAAAGTGTGCTACAATTCCATATAAGCCGCACAACAAGCGCAGGAGGCCTACCACGAGCTCTTAACGCGATCCTTTTTAGGACTTAAACTGAACTGTTCTTCTAATTCGTACCATAACGTCAGTTTAACGATTAAATTTAGGCCATGCCATCAGACAGCGATTGTGCCCGAGCTGAGTCGCAAGTTTTGGTTTCATTCAGTCAAATTTGTATTTGTTTGGTACCATGACGTCCTTAGAGCAGTTCAACTGAATGTGAATGTGCGCGAAACAAAGTTATTTGATACTAATAGCGTTGTCTCTTTTTCACCAAAAACGTTTTAAATGCGGTTCAGTCACAAATTGCAATCTTTCATTCACTTTCAACGATCCAAATGCCGCTGAGCGTATTGGGTGTCATGGTACGAGTTTGAGCGATGCAGTTTAGGAAATTAAACTGAAATGCCTTGCTTTTGAATTGTTTCAAATTAAATGTAGCTACAGTCCCAGTCACAAGAAAATTGTAAAAGTACTGTAGTTGCCCATTCCCTAGCGTAGATCTCTATGGAGAAGAATGGGCAAGTAACTTCATGGACACTCTTTTAAATCAAAATATTGTTACATAAACTTGATTACATCAATCATGTTGAGATCGTACATTATGTGAGAACAATGTAGCAAGATGTGCACGTTAAAAGTGTCCAAAATAGAAACAAAAAATACAATACAAAAATAATATAATAAGTACATTCAAATAAGCCGTTTCAACTAAAAGTGAGAGAGTAAAAAAACCCCATGTGTTATGTAAAACAAGGGGCATATTGAAGGAGGTTATTCATTATTATTTTGATGCTTTTCTTAAATATGTTAAATCATAGATGTAATAGTAGGCCTCTAGGAAGGACATAGTGTGCGAAATTTAGACGCATAAAACTGCTCTCGGCAGTAGAAATTTTTATATAAACAGTTCTCGTCTCTACAACCGTATTAACAAAATAGAATACATAGGTTAACAAAAAATAAGTGTAAAAAATAACTACAAATCATCTTACTAAAGTTAAACTATCTATCTATCTATATAAACAGACATACAAATTTACACATACACTCACACTTACACTCACCTCACACATGCAGAAGCACTCACCTGTGCGCTCTCGTGCACGCACAAGCACAAATGTTCAACATAAGTAATTAAGTAGCTTAATTTTAATTTAATTTTGATGTAATTTTAGTTTATGGTATTGTTTTTTTTTTTGTTATTTTATTTTTAAATTACTTTTACTTTATTTTAAAACTATTTTAGGACCATTTAAATATCTTTACTACTGGACTAGTCACTTTGTACCACGTTCATTTTTTTTTATGTAACCGTTTCTGGAAGGCGCTGGTGTCTGTGATACAATGATTTTTAATCATTAGTACAGGCACCAACGATTCACTTTTGTCTGAAATGCTCATTTTTTTCTATTTGAAATATAATTACCTGATTACCTGTTTTATTATTAAATCGCTAACTTTCGATTGATAAATTACTAACGAATGAATTCGTTTGCAATAATGATGCTCGCGAGTAACGCAAGTCTCTACATCCAAGATGCGTTTTTCGCGAGCATCATTATTGCAAACGAATTAATTCGTTATCCCTGTCGAGACTCCGGCCGGCTAGATAACATCACACGAAAAATCCGTTTAGGCGCAGAAAAAAAGTAAAAAAATGATCTCATTAAAAAAAATATGTCCAGCCATTTTGGTGAACTGGACATTCTGCGAACTGGACATTCTACGAATTGGAATTTTTTTAACCGGTGGACATTTTACGAATTGGACATTCTGCGCCTACGCGCGACGGAAAAATCCTTATGGGGCTCCCCCAAGGCACACTAGCGCCACTTTAGTAAAAAAATCAGAACTCGTTAAATACACAATTAATATAAAATCTAATTGTCAAAATCAATGCTTTAGAGTTCTAGATTTTTGACGTCTATTTATTTCATTAAAATATACTTCACTGTAGTTACAGTTAGAAAAATTGCTAAAAACGGCCGTTTTTTTCCATTTTGTATCTGTAACGACAGCGAGCTATGTTTCAATGAGTTAAGCAGACGTAAATAATTTAGAAGACCAAAAGATTGATTTTGTCAATCTGATTTTATATTAATTATGTATTTAACGAGTTCTGATTTTTTTACTAAAGTGGCGCTAGTGTGCATGGGGGAGCCCCTTAATAAATCAGCAGTTTAAGCTTATTTTCCACCAAGTTACTAGTCTACGAATGGACACTGTTTGGTGACGCTAAATGATACGAGAAATCCTAAAACAATGCTTTTTATTTCCCTTCAAGCTACCAGGACAGTATAAACGACACGAAGGGAACATAAAATAACTTTATTTTTCTCATCTCATTCCATCATACCGGTCTGCGAAGGGGTACTGTCTCTTGTCGGACATTAGGCTGCGCGTTGCGTTCATTATGAAGTCCATGTTCGAGTGGGAAGCTAGATAGGAGAACACTGCAGGGTAGCGTTCTGTGCCGCATCTGAAATAGAACAAAATCAAAGCATTTATTTCAAGTAGGCCAGTTACAGGCACGTACAAAAATGGTCGAAACAAAAATAAAAATTAAATGTAGCTACTCGTACAGTCCCAGTCACAAGAAAATTGTAAAAGTACTGTAGTTGCCCATTCCCTAGCTAGCGTAGATCTCTATGGAGAAGAATGGGCAAGAAACTTCATGGACACTCTTTTAAATTAAAATATTGTTACATAAACTTGATTACATCAATCATGTTGAGATGGTACATTATGTGAAAACGATGTAGCAAGATGTGCACGTTAAAAGTGTCCAAAATAGAAACAAAAAATACAATACAAAAATAATATAATTCATTCAATTAAGCCGTGGCAACTAAAAGTGAGAGAGTAAAAAAACCCCATGTGTTATGTAAAACAAGGGGCATATTGAAGGAGGTTATTCATTATTATTTTGATGCTTTTCATATATTTCTTAAATCATAGAAAGTTAATTTTCAGTGTAGCTCTATCAAAATTAATTTAATGGCACTGAGCTAAGTTGTAGTGGATGAAATATTGGGCGATGTACATACTACTAAGTATTCATGAGAGCCTAGTATAACATCAAGATGGAGCGCCCACGTCCTCCGAACCTAAGCAGCATTTGTTTGTTAACTAATGGATACTGATACTGATAGCCTGCACGGTATGCCACTGCAGGGCTAAGGCATGACTTCCAGGTGTTTAGCCTCACAAGTTGTGAGACTAAACACCTGGTGTGAAAGTGAGCGATCACTAAAATTCATAATTGCTTAATAAAGTTTGAAAGATTACTTACAGTTTCCTAATCCCCCATGATGCAAGGCCCCACAGAATACCATCACTGACTGCTGGGGCCCCAGTATCCCGCTGAAATGATATATTTTTTGTAAATGTGTGGTTTTCTAAAAATCATCATCTAAGTTGGTTTTTTCTGCCAAACGGAAGAAAAAAAGCCAGAAGCTGCCCTGCATCGTTGCGCGGGTCTTCTAAAATCCTCTGGCAAAACCATGGCATTATCCTCGAGGATACCTTTAATTCAGCTTATCCAGCTCAGCTATTCGGAACTAGTTCTAGACCTTTTCTCAAAAACATTTGAAGTAGCTGTTCTACGGGACACTAAAAATATTATATTGGTTACGTTGATCTGCTATTCAAGATATCTAAACCTTTTTGCCGTACCCAGTAACTCTTCGTTAGGGCTCTCTATCATTGCAATTTATCCAATTTTCCGCTTTTCTTATTCAGATATTTTATTAATATCAATATTTTAGCAATGTTGAGCACCTCAGATCTTTGACAGCCATAACTGGCTACCTGTAGTCAGTGGTCCGAAAGTCTGACAACCAGTCTTACCAAAGTGTTTCGTATTACCTAGCGCTAACTGGTTTGTGGAGGTCAGATAGGCAGTCGCTCCATGTAAAATACTGGTATTCAGCTGCATCCGGTTAGACTGGAAGCCGACACCAACATAGTTGGAAAAAGGCTAGCCAGATGATGATGATTCCAGCAATGTTTTCCATCTGTTACGTTAAGTACCAGGAATACTAACAGTGCAAGGAGCTTGCCGGCCGCTCTGCGCGAGACAGATAAAGTTATCTGAGACCATGACGCTGAACCTCATTGTGACGTTGTTACATTTCTCTCGGTCTATCAGCCGCGCGTGGTATACTTGTAGCGTCGTGGAGTCATGATTGTCGTAAACGCCATCACGCTGTTAAAGAAAGTCAGTGATCGTTAATACTTTATTATATTTTAGAGTCAGTTTGTCTGTAAGTTACAGAGAAATTACAAAACTATTGGGTTGGGACTTTCGAAACAGGATCTTATTATATCTCAATGTGCTCAAACGAAATCAACGACATCCATTGAACAAGTTATTAGAAATCTACGGTGCCTCCGCCATGCATTCTCTTTCCAAATAAAAATAACCGTCTCAAGTAAGTACTTCCTCGGACGAGCTTCTTCACAAAGAACTGCATTTAAACAACAGAACCTCCTTTTTGCAAATGCATGTTGGCTTCGATCGAAATTTAGGTCACAAAGCATACATACTATAGTCTCCGCCAGTTAGGTTAGAATTAAAGGTCATTGCTCTTTCCTTAGTTTTCTTACCCCCACAATACATTATGAATCGTTTTTTATTACTAGAAAAAGTCAAGGATCACGATAAAGGTCGTTTTGGATCAAGTTTAATAATAGTAATAATAATTAAGGTTCTGGCAATAGTGTTCTGGCAGGGAGGGATAGATAAGTGGTGAGCGGGTGTGGTGTAAGATGCGGTCGAGAGGACTCTCCCTTCCCTCGACGAGCACGGAGATAGCGCGGCTGGGGAGTCCCGGGCGGAGGTTCTCGGTGGCGCGCGGCGGTGGCGACATGACGTCTTGCGCCGATGTTGTGGTTCCCGCCACACTGTTCCCAAACCACTGTAACTCCTGAAAGCCAGAATCAACAGTGGCGGCCACCAGAAAAGCGCCGAGAAAATGAAGCTCGACGAAGTCCCAGAGAATGAATTTAACTGTCTTGGATTCCGAAACGAAATTAATCAGAAAAGTATAGTGGAGGAGTAGGAAAAAACCGTAATTTCCACTTCCCTCCATTTCAGCAGGAGACAGAACGAAACAAGGCCAATAGGCACAAAGGGACGTTTACAACTGGGATAGTCCCAGTTGCCTAGCACCACGGATAAATATTAACATTAATGGGTCCTAAGTTGTGAGCTGTTATATTTGATTCCAATAATAGGTATGGCAAAAACGCTTTAACGCACGGAAATTTGTTCTAGTTTCCACAGGGTCTGTATAGTAAATAACTCCGGATGTAACCTGTACACTATCCAACATAATGTTGCGTTCATTCTGCCAAAGACTGCACTCCCATAAAATGTGATATGCTGATTGTTCATATTCGCAGATGTGAAACATTGACAAAAAGGCGAGTCAACAAGCTTGAAGGAAAATAATTTACTCTTTAAAGTTACCATGACCGGTGAGAAATTGGGCAACACAGTGATCAACCTCCAACCATGTCCTGGCCAGCCGTTCACGAAAGGATGAAAAGAACTGGTGGAGGTGTCGGCCCTTGATGGAATTATCCCACCTACATTGCCATTCAGACAAAAGTTTCTCCCAGACGTCGGTCTGTGGTTTGAATAATCTAGCAATCTTATCACGGTCACGTAGGGTTAAAAAGTCTGCGTCCGTGAGCTCACGTGCGTTATAGTACATTGCAGCCCGTCGCTGCACTTCAAGATCGACTGGAAGTACACCTGCAAGTACCGGTAAGGCTTCAGTACTAACCGTCCTACACGCTTCGCATAAGAATATCAAAGCCAAACGCTGGCTTTGAAGCAATTTACGTCGTACCGCTCCTATGTTGGCCCTATCGGCCCAAACAGGTGCCCCGTAGCACATACACCCCAAGTAAGTAGCCCCATAAATGGTCTTTAAAGTTATAAATGACAGACCCCACGTAGATTTGGATATTCTCGTTAAGGCATAAAAGTTCTTTTTAGATTTTTCACCGACAGTTTTTATATTATGATCTATGAATGAAAAATTCCTCTTTAAGACCAAACCAAGGTAGCACACGGATTGCTTTCTTTTCACGGGAACGTTATTAAATTTAATACTAGGCCACGATTTAAGATTACCTTTAAAAATTAGTTGATAAGTTTTTTGCGGTGCAAAGGTCAAACGGTTTCGATCGCCCCACTGAGATATTAATCGTAGGCAAGTGTCAGCTAAATTCTCGAGACCAGCCCGAGTACTCGACTGAATGAGCAGCAGGCCGTCGTCCGCGTAACCGGTTAATGAACAGCCGGGAGGAAGGGGAATCGCGAGAAAATCATCAAAACCTAAATTCCATACATACGGAGCCATTACCAACCCCTGAGGACATCCCATGGTTGATCCGATGTTGTGGTTGCGGCGGCTGAGCCTGCCAGCAAGCGGCGTCGCTGAGCAGCAGCCGCGCGTCGCCACTCCGCTGGTTACCACCATGCTAGGAAAGCCCGTTCCGCTTCCAGCTAGAAACCCGAAGGCGACGCCGAGGATAAGGGCCAAGAACGCGGCGATAAGTCCGCCCACCGCAGCCACTCGTCTGTCATCCTTCCTGTTCCTCTCTCAAGAGTCCTGACCACCGGCAGCTCGGACCCTGTTTCCAGCGCTTGGCTACTATTTTTTATATTTTAAATGTTTTTTATAGTGTTTTATATAGAAATATTTAAAAATGTTAAAAATATGTAAAAAAAAAAAATGAATAAAGGAAATAAAAAAAGAATATTTATTTGACACAAAAAAGTACACTGATAACAGGGTGAAACTTAAAAAAGCTGCCTGCCTGGCTGCCTGAATGCTAGGTAAAACCTGTGATAAAGGGGTCATCCATCCGTCCATTATGGATAGTATAATAGTCGCTTTCAAAATAATAATGTGCCATTAGGTAAAAATAAACTAGACTAGTACAATTTTATTTTTAGGATAAAATAAAAAAAGACGTATGAAAAAAAGAAATGGAGTTTAAATGAATTAATAACAGGTAACAGGGAGTATCTATAAAGATGTCGGGTGTGTGTTTGTGTGAGTGTGGCTGTGAATGTATGAGTGTAGATGTGTATAAGTGAGTGTAGGTGTGTAAAGGGTGAGTGGGTGCCTGAATTTTTGATTTATGGTTTGACTAATTAACCTACGACTACATAACCTTTTGAACACGTAAATGAGTTTTCTAGTACGCGCAGACAGAGATTCGATGTGGGTCTTCCAGCTGAGACTGGAATCCAGGTATTGTCAGGTATAAATCATTATTTCTGTTTTCGGAATTATGTATTTGAATTAATGTATGCGGGACAATGACCTTTAATTCTTACTTATCTGGCGGAGACTATAGAGCCTAGTGGGCCATCGTCTAGTAACAGGACAATTGTTATAAAGTAACCAGGCGATCTAGGATAAATTAATCTAGCTATCTAGATGAATCTATCATCGATTCGAAAAGAAGAAGCACAAAACATACCCTCTCGGCTCCCCAGCTGGTGATCCAAGCATCATCGAACGGTGGTAGCATCACTCTGTTCGGGAGATCTACACCATGGATTTCATCTGAGAACCTGGATATTCGCAATTTTTAAGCAGGTCTGACTATTTTTAAGGGCGTCCATTAGGTAGTCCAACGCGTATAGTCTGCCGCCGACTGTGAGTATCCAGTACAAAACGTATGAAAGATTTACTTCAGTCGCCGACTGATTCGCTTTAGTTTTTCGAACATTTGCGAAGTCGGCGGCCGACTATACGTTTGGTTTGAACACGGCCTTTAAGCGAACTCCTCTACGTTGTTGTTCAGGCGTTTAAATAACTCATCAACCGAACCAAGTCGAACCAAGTGCGAGTCTTACTAAGTACAATGGTGTCTAATTTTTTTTTTCTTAGCCTGTATTGTCCCACTGCTGGGCAGAGGCCTCCCCCATAGCCTTCCATTCTTCTCTTGGTGCAGTTTTCTCCGGCCAATCTGTCAAACGCTTCTAAGTCGTCACGCTAGTGTTGTCCACATATAGCACATCTAATTTGAATCAGCCTAGCGCACTAAGTATTTCGTACCACCGAAACCATACTTTACCTTCTCATCATTATTTACTATGACAGAAGTCGCAATAATACAAATTAAGTGAATATGTCTATCATAGGGTCCCGTAGACGCTGCTAAAAATGGTATGTAGATACCTAGAGTGCTTTAGAGATCTTTTCGCCCTTGAATGCCATTGCTGTTGACAGTAACGGTTCTGAAAGAACAAGATAGCGGCATTCGTACCGATTATGACCAACCGTCGAAAGATCGTCCTACCTTTTGACTTGGACTTACTTGAGATTTCTGTTAAGTAGTATGATTGCGATGTCGTTGTCAGGGCTCTTGCGCAGCCCCCAGTTGGGGTGCTTCCAGACCTCTTGTATGCCTGCTACCTGACCTCCGCGGTTCGAGTGACGGGAACCAGCCCTGACTTCCATTCGAGAGACGCGGTTGGCTCTAGAAGATGATCACACATTACAGATAATTTGGAAGAACTATTCCTTTTTTAAGATCTGGTTAAGAATCCCGCAGACCAGGAAAGAATAACCAAGGAAGAGGTTTATTTATAACGCAGCAGTGGTTGGAACAAGGATAATGATGATGATTCCTTTTTCTGAACAGCGTGGAACGTTTGTTCTACTTCTATCATAATCAACGTATCGTTTTCCCTCTGCTGAGACACAGGCCTCGCTAAGAAAGAGTGGAGGCAGTATTCCAGAAACCGGACCTCGTGCAGGTCTGGAGTGTCAGATGTTTTCTAATGTTTGGTTCTAGGACATTCTTACGATAGTTCGGTGTCCTTCGATGTTTTCCTTCACCATTATTGTGGTGATAAAATCATTTTACACAGAGTAAAGAGCTTGCTTAGGTTCGAACCTACGAACTAACTGGTAATACATATGCAAGTTTGATAACTTATTCTTTTTTGAGTCGGCACATATGGTTCGGCAGTATTTATTGAGTAACAAACCGACATAAATCTGATTTAACAGCTCGTTTAGCTTGACTTATTAGCATACTAGACTTTGGTCGCGGCTTCGCTCCCGTTACGTACAGTAATAGGCGTGACGACAGTACCAAAAAATTGCAAATCTATTTAGTCCGTCAGTTAGAGTATTGGAAATTAATGGTCACGTCAATGAATATTGACAAAGATAAAACGCATCAAAACTCGGGAGTGGGGGCTCGTGACGTCAGAACTAGCTAAAAATTATACCTAGGCGTGACGTTTTGAGAATTTTAAAAGCGTCATATCTTCGTCAATTTTGATGAACAAAAGAAAAAACACGGGTCAAAGATTTTCTGATAATCTAACTGACGGACTAATTAGTTTTTTTTGTCGTCTCGCCTATTGACCCACGCCACGGGAACATTTTAAATGTAGCCTATAGCACTTTGGGGTAATGTAGCTTTCCGATAGTGGAATCAGATCAGTAGTTCCGAAGATTACCCTCTAGACTCCACATACAAACTTACAAACAAATTTTACCTCTTTATAAATTATTAGTATAGATACTTATCGCTTGGCAAATTATATTGCCAACTAAGCCTAATATTGCTAACGAAGTACGTTATATAACTGGCTCGTATTTGTTAGACCAGTTGCAGAATCTAGGGTTGCCTTGAAAGCAGAAGTTGGTCTCTTGAGATGTGTATACAGTTACTCACTTCCAAAGACAATTGGCGGTGGTTATCACCATGCGTGGGCTCAGCAGTGCCCCGGAGCACCAGTGCTGTTCATCCTTTTGTATGGAGACCACGTAAGGGTAGTCTTCTATCAGTGCCTCTCTCGCTCCCGTCAGCCGGCGTGTTCGCGACTCTAAGAAGGAAGGAAGGTAATAAGTCAAAATAAAAACGAAAATATCATTCAACACTTTATTCGTTATTGCTTATTATTTTGGTTTCTTTGCTGTTTTGGTCAGCAGTCCTTGTTTTTTACCTTTTGGAGCCTTCCCGGCGCGTGCGTTCTTCGGCTTTTTGGCTTTCTGATTCTTGCTCCTTTGCAAGTTTCCTTTGCGTTTCTTCTTATTTATCTTCGTGTTCGATGGTCGATGTCTTTGAAGATTTTTTTTTCCTTTTTTGCCTTTCGGTTTAGCTCTGACGGCTGCACTCTTTCCTTTTTGTTTGCGGTTCTTTTTCGCTGCTGCCTTAGATTTGGGCTGTCCTTTACGTGCAGGTGCTACTACCTTCTTTTTTTGCGTTGCGGCGCCCGATCGCTCAGCACGCCTTCCTGTCGTAGTTATTATGTTTGCAGTGCTTTTAGATTCTTCTTTAACTTCTTGAGGTGAACTTGACGGTGCTACAGTCGTCTCTGCTTTAATACTTGCTGCAGCCGCCGTCGGTGCCTGTGTGGTTTCTTTCTGTTCTTCTGCTGCTTTTGGTTCTATCTTCTTATCATCTTTCTCTGCTGGTGGTACGATCGATACGTCAGCGGATCGTTTTCTTCGTAATAATAATGAAAAAGGATGTTCGGGTACTGTTTTCTTCACACTAGACTTTTGGTGGTAGCCCGGGTCGATAGGAAAGTACTGGCTATCGGGTATACCCACCAGCATCATCTGTGAGTTGTTCTCTATAACTGGGAACCCGGTGTACGATGTAGCCACCGTTGGCAGTGGTGGTTTATGGCTGGTGTTGTGCTTAACATACTTATATGCTTTCTCATATTTTGAGGGGTTTAATAAAATCTTCCCGCTGTCGTATTTCTTGGGGTAGACTTTCTCACTTACTGTCACCCCCTGGTTTAGAGTATCGATTATACAAATAGCAAATATTACCAGCAGAGCCTTCATGACTAAGGCTTGCTGTCGACACGAAAACAATCAGTTGCTACTGTACTGTTTTATGACGTTTTTACTGCTTTCCGGTTGGTGTTGTGAAATTGCATTAAAAAAAAACGATTGTTATTTTTATTATAATAATATGATTTTGTTTTTGAGTTCTCGTTATTTGATAGGTACTAAAAAATGCCTATTTATTGTTTTTAAAATGTTTATTTTATTTTATCATCACCTAATATATTTATTAACATAAAACTTATTTTACAGAAGGGTACACACTCCATCACACAAAATTCTAAAACATGTACAAATACCTAATATTACTATAACTTTACCTACGAGGGGTCGTCCTTTATTCACGTGAAGGTTTTTAAAACACTTTTATGAAATGTCCTCCCCGTTGATGATCCGTCATGAGGTTTTAGGCTACCCCTCCTTCCCTCTCCCAATATCACATGTATTTTATTAAAAGAATGAGATTAGAATCAGATTTAATTAAAAAACGTAATATAAAAAAATGATTTTTAGACACAAATTCGCTCGCTCGCCTTTTTACGTGGTCGCACAATTCAATTCAATTCGGTATTGGTAAAAATATTTCACACGTCACCACTAAATTACATTTTAATCAGACAAAAAAATACACATAATTGACACATTGGCTCCCCACCATCCCCATCGTAATAAATTGAGATTTTTTCTGACCTCCCCCTGTTTGAACTTCTCATGATTAAAGGACGGCCCCCACACGTGGTGTGGGGGTGTTTGTGTAGTGGTAAACACTTTTTCGTATTATTGTTAATTTTACGACTTTTTAAATTAAAACAATTAAAATGGCTCACGCATGCGTAGGTTGCAGTGGCACTACTAGTTCCGATTCATCGTAATGCCTTATTGAAAGGGTTTGGTCCTTTGGCAGAGGTACACTCCTCATCATCATGTATCTGGCTAGCTTTTTCCAAGCCATGTTGGGGTCGGCTTTCAGTCCAACCGGATGCAGTATTAAATACCAGTATTTTACATAAAGCGTCTGCCTATCTAACCTCGAGTAGTAAAGTACGGTTTTGTAGAGCATTAATTTGTGTATCTTTTTTAACCGACTTCTAAAAGGAATGAGGCTCTCAATTCGGGTTAAAATATTTTTTTTTCGTTAAAATCTAACCGATTTTCAAAAAATACACCAAAAAGTGGAAAAAATCTTTACTTCCGGAAGTCGGTGACTTTTGTTTGTGTCATTGACTTTTTTGCTAGCGACTTCCGGATGTAAAGTCGAAGTCAGTTTTTTTTCTTTTTTTGTAAAAAAATTCTCTAAGTTAAATCGATTTTCCGATTGGCTGTTTGTTATCTTTTCATATTTTAAAGGCTGAATGAATTTGGATGGAATTAGGATATGGATAGACTACGACCTGGGTTAGGATATAGGATAGGAATTTTCGACCTCCACGCGGACGAAGCTGCAGGCAATAGCTAGCGTGTAATAATGGGTGTAAATAAGACCCTTAACGAAGTCGAAAGGTACTTATTCTCCCCGTCATTAGGTGTTTCTTTGTTCTTGACCATACCTTATAGTTACGGAGACATTGAAGAGGTTCAAAGTTCTAACTTTTCTTTACAAGTTTGTGTTTTAATTCATGTTTTTAAGGTTAAAAGTTCAATGCATCCATCAGCACAATGTTTTGAGTGCGTTATATTGAGTTTTATCGTAAACCGTGATTTTTCACCCCAAAAAAAAAAGTTGTTTCCTGACAATAATTTTTGCGTAGAGTTACTCTAATTTGTTGATGAACATAATGCTTAGTCTTCGTGAACGTTTACATGTATCTACGCCCGTGTTCGGGGATGTTTCACTCGTCATAAATATTTATTCAGCAGTTGATGAGAATAGAATCCTATTTGAGTGTGAAAACCGCGCGTATTTCAAAAACCTTTCAACGACATCTCAAAACTGCGAAGCCTTGTTCAATCGAACTCTTATGTTACTGCGGTATTTCGTTACATCATCAGATTTAATATTAATTGTGTATTTAACGAGTTCTGATTTTTTTATTATAGTGGCGCTAGTGTGCATGGGGGAGCCCCTTAAGCTGAAATTTTCTATACACATTTAGTTTAGACGAAAATGCATGGTTAGCTAAGTGACTTTATTCTAAATCCAATATGGCCAACTCACAAAGAGCCTAGTTATTTTTTATGCATTCCCATTATATGGGTATCAAATGAAAGGGTTTGCTGAGAAGAATATTAGAAATAAATGACGACACTCTAAACCGTGTTTTAGAGTTTTTTTTAAACTAAAATCAGACTAGGTAATTCATAGTTATAGAAATATATATCGGAAGTGGTTTCAAAAGGGTAAAACAGAACTGGGAGATGCAAAGTATAATGATAGTAAAGTATAATGATGAAGTATAATAATTTATAATGCAACCATTATTAGTTTTTGTAACTGTTTCGCTAGCGTACTTAAGTTACTGCGATATTTCGTTACATCGAAAAACTGTACTGCGAACGATTTTACTGCGTAAAAAAACTGCGAAGCCTTGTTTCATCGACGTGTTGTTAGTGCGATGTTGTTACTTGGGATGATTTTACGGCGATAACCAAGTATGTACATCGATTTTCTTTTTCAAAATAATACCTGAATATTAACATTTCTTTTTATTGATGATACGGCTTTCGCACTCAAGTAGGAACTCCGATTAGAATAATAGAGGTCGTCAAGTCCAATATAACCTACTGGTTGAATTTTTAGAAACGAAACTGATCGAGATCAGCACATTTAAACGCATGTACATTTGAATGCATTTACGAGAAGCTCCTGGCTAAATAATAACAGCCACTCGGGTCGATCTTTAGGTTAAGCCGTGCTTGCCTAGGTTGGTCTGTGGATGGGTGACCACCTTTACATACCGAGTTTCCTCCGTGCCTAGGAAAGCACTTTAAGCTGTTGGTTCCGGCTGTCATTTGTAGATCTTTGACAGTCGTTACAGGTAGTCCAGTGGCTCAAAAGTCTGACAACCAGTCTTACCAAGGGGTATCGTATTACCCAGTACTAACTGGGTTGTGGAGGTCAGATAGGCAGTCGCAAAATCAAAATCAAAGCATTTATTTCAAGTAAGCCAGTTACAGGCACTTTTGAATTGTCGAAACAAAGATGAAAATTAAATGTAGCTACAGTCCCAGTCACAAGACATAAAAACTGTGAAAGTACTGTAGTTGCCCATTCCCTAGCGTAGATCTCTATGGAGAAGAACGGGCAAGAAACTCCATGGACACTCTTTTAAATCAGAATATTGTTACAAAATCTTGGTTACATCATTCATGTTGAGATGGTATATTATGTGAGAACAATGTAGCAAGATGTGCACGTTAAAAGTGTCCACAGCAAAAACACACAAACAAAAAAAAATACAATTCAAAATAATTCATTCAAATAAGCCATGGCAACTAAGAGATGACCGGTCACAACTGACAGCGCCCGTTCACGGACATGACGCATGGATCAGCACCATTCAACTCAACCATTTTGAAGGGAACTAAATGATCCGACACATGCGCCACCATCAGCGAGACATTTGAGTGAGCATGACATACTCTAAACCGCCAGGGCACATTCAAGTCAAGAAAAGACGTAGGTTTCCAGTGAATGATAGCTTTCTAGTACATAGTACTCACACAATATGGGCTATGTATTTATATAATACTAAGGAGATTGAATCTATACAATGCAAAGATAGTTGTACAATCTTCAGCAGCTCCAACAATACATTTTAATGCTATCAATTTATGCGCCCCTGTCCTTGTGGAGCAGGACCAGCATTGAGCCAAGCATTTTTATCAGCGATATAATCGCTCAACTTGTAATATGCTTGCTTACATAGTGTGCGTTTAATGCATGTTTTAAATTTCGTCTCATTCAGTTTAAGAATACTTTGTGGAATTTTATTATAGCATCTCAAACAGTACCCCATGAAAGATGAGTCTACTTTAGCGAGTCGGAAACCTGGCTGAACTAGTTGGTCCCTATTTCTAGTACTGTAATTATGTCTGTCACCCCTTTTACCAAAAAGGTGTAGATTTTTTCTGACGTACATTATGTTTTCGTAGATGTATTGACAATGTACCGTCATGATGCCAATATCCTTAAACAGTTCCCTTAGAGAATCGCGCTTACGAAGATTATATATGGCCCTGATGGCTCTTTTCTGCAGAATAAATATAGACTCAATATCTGCAGCCCGTCCCCACAGTAAAATGCCATAAGACATTATACTATGAAAGTAACTAAAATAAACCAGTCTAGCGGTATCTACATCAGTATACTGACGGATTTTTCTAATGGCATAGGCTGCTGAACTTAGCCGCCCCGCAAGAGAAGTCAAATGAGAACCCCATTGTAGCCTTGAATCAAGCGTAATCCCCAGGAAAACCGCTTTATCTACGAATTCAAGTTTCTCTTTATTCAATATTATATCACAATCACTACTTTTAACATTCGGTAAAGCAAATCTTATGCATTTGGTTTTTTTTTCATTTAATACCAAATTGTTTGCTGTGAACCAATTTTGGACCTGAAGTAGGGCATTATTCACTTCATCTAGATTTTGGGCCCGCCTATTTATCTTAAAAATTAGGGAAGTGTCATCAGCAAATAACACCATATTTTGCGGTTGGTTTTTCAGTAAATAGGGAAGATCATTTATATATACTAGAAAGAGAAAAGGACCCAATATTGAGCCTTGTGGAACCCCCATTTTTACTTTTAAACCCTGTGAATTAACACCATTTATTTGAACATGTTGTTGTCTATCATTCAAATAAGATTTTACCAAACTAAGTCGTCCATGTAAGACTACTACTACTACTACTGGTCTTCAGCTACATCCCGTTAGACTGGAAGCCGACCCCAACATGCCTAATTGGGAAAAGGCTAGGCAGATGAAGATGATTTTAATGCATTTACGAAATGTCACATCTATGGAATTTTGACACTGACAGTTCTAGAACTCAATTGGCAAAATTCGCTCATAATTGGTTAATCCCTCGGAGCTATTTTCTTATAAGTAGCGAGCTGCACGGCTAGCTGGTGCAGTATGAGCTTGCCAGCCGGGCCCTCGTCGGTTGGTATGGCTTTAGACAGTCTGACCACTCTGCCACATTCGCGGACGAAGTATTCCAGTTCGTTCTCAAGTTGACGGCTGTCACCTGAAAATGTAAGGAGGGGTATTAAAAGGAACAAAACTGCTTTGATAAATTTGAATATTGGATGGAGCCACTTCCTAAATTCCGATTAAGCTGAAATTTTCAATACACGTTTAGTTTAGACGAAAATGCATGGTTAGCTAAGTGACTTTATTCTAAATCCAATATGGCCGACTCACAAAGAGCCTATTTATTTTTTATGCATTCCCATTATAGGGGCATCAAATGAAAGGGTTTGCTGAGAATAATATTAGAAATAAAATGACGACACTCTAAACCGTGTTTTATAGTTTTTTTTTTTTAAAACTAAAATCAGACTAGGTAATTCATAGTTATTGAAATATATATCGGAAGTGGTTTCAAAAGGGTAAAACAGAACTGGGAGATGCAAAGTATATTTATAATGCAACCATTATTAGTTTTTGTAACTGTTTCGCTAGCGTACTTAATAGGTAATGCATAATATTTAATTTAACTTTTTTAAAACCGTAATGGATATTGTTGAATTGTTAAATGAACACCATTAGGAATGCGAGTTTGTTATGTAAATACAGACAGGCCAAGATAGTCCTTTCAAAACCCTGGTTTGGCCAATTTGCTTTTAATACACGCCGATGTCCTTCAGCAGAACACAGTATGAGGCTCACGATATTCTCGTCACGGGCGTTTGCTTGCACATATTATTATTATATTTGAATAATACAAAATATTATAAAACAGACAAAATATGGGAAAATTAATTTAAAAAAATATACCAAGGGAATAGGCTAGTTTCCACTATCAATAAATTTCAAATCTATTTAGTCCGTCAGATAGAGCATTGGAAAATAATGGACACGTATTTTTTGTTTTTGTAAGTCAATGAATATTGACAAAGACTCATACTGTGTGCTGCTGAAGGATATCGGCGTATGTTAAAAGCAAATTGGCCAAACCAGGGTTTTGAAAGGACTTTCTTAAAAAGGACTATCTTTATTTGAGAATAGGCTTGTGCCTATTCTCATATTTTTACATTTCCCGTCTTTGAGACGTGTGTGTAAGAATCGATAAAAACGTATTTCTTGTTATCGCGATATTACGGAGTTAATATAGGTACTTACCTATAAATGTTGCAAATTAAATTAAATTCTGCTGAGGTCAAAATAAACAACATAAATATTCTGACTGATATTTTTTCATGTCCGTAGAATTTATAGGTTTTTCAGTACCTATTTTAAGTTGAAAAAATTGATTTGGCTCTTGATACATCTTTATTCTTTTTTCAAAGTGTCAAGTTCATTATAAGTACCTACCGTAACCCAAAAAAGTTTGGACTATCTATTTGGAACCAAAAAAACCTTACTCGATGTCGTTGCCTAATTAAAGTGTTGCTCACCTTGTGCAAGTCTGGAATTCGGCGGTTGCAGACATTTGTTAGCCAGCCTGGCGAGTTGTGACCTTTCAGAACTGAACGCTTCGTCCAGGTCGAACAGTTCCAAAGGAGGTGGAGGTGGCTCTCTGAATGTTGGAGCGAAAACCTTGAACAGAGTGCATTGTGGTCTAAACTTTGTCTGAGGTTTTCAACAACACATGTGTATATTTGCACATAACGTCGTTGGTGTCGTAGATAAACCTTCCATTGGAATCTTAGATAAGTCATGAAGTTGCCAATTATACCGGATGACTTTTTTATCACTTTCCAAAAAAAATGGGTATATTAGGTGAACAGAGTAGAAGCTTATGGCATTCCTAGTTTTTTTTTTCAACAGATTAGAAAAAAATTGCTAATAAAAAATGAAATAACAATTTTCAAAAAACTTTTCATATTAGAACAAAGAAAGAGAAATTTTGAAAAAAAAAAAGCTAAGTATGCCATTTGCTTCTACTCCGTTTACCTATTATACCCATTTTTTTTGGAAAGTGATAAAAAAGTCGGCTTCGCACGGGTGGACATTTATTTTCCTGTTTTGCTTTGAAGGAAATCATCATCATCATCATTTCAGCCGCAAGACGTTCACTGCTGGACATAGGCCTCCCCCAAGTGTCGCCATCACATTGACCGGTCCCGTGCGACTCGCATCCAGCGGATTCCCGCAACCCTCACCAGGTCACGGCTCCACCTAGTGGGAAGCCTTCCAACGCAACGTCTTCCGGTTCGCGGTCGCCACTACAGAACTTTTCGGCCCCATCGGCCATCCGTTCTGCGAGCAATGTGTCCTGCCCACTGCCACTTAAGTTTGGCAATTCTTCGGGCTACGTCGGTAACCTTGGTTCTCTTGCGGATGGCTTCATTTCTGATTCGATCGCGCAAGGAAACTCCGAGCATAGCCCTCTCCATTGCCTTTCGGGTGACTAAGCCTTCTGACGAGGCCCATTGTGAGCGACCACATTTCGGTCCCGTATGTAATCACTGGCAACGCAAACTGGTTATATATAGACTTTCGTCTTGAGACACTGCGGTAAGTTGGACGATAAGATGCGCGCAACTTCCCGAACGCTGCCCTGCCGAATCGGATTCGACGACGAAGGAAATGGATGCCGTTCAAATAATTTGGCAACGCTTTGACACCTTTGTTTTTGCAGGAGACCATTTTCATCATCTGCCTAGCCTTTTGCCAACTTTTGAGATCGGCTTCCAGTCTAACCGGATGCAGCTGAATCTCAGTATTTTACATGGAGCGACTGCCTATCTGAACCCCACAACTCAGTTATTATTGGATAATACGCAGTGGCGTGCAGTAGTATTCCACGAAGGGTAGGCCACGAAATAATGATAGCAAAAAAAAATTTTCATCGGCGCCATCTTGGATTTTCATTTTGACCTCATTTTCATTATCACCAACCCCAATAACCTCGAAAACGACACCCATGAAGAAAAAACTGAAAATTTTCATCGGCGCCATCTTGGATTTTCATTTTGACCTCATTTTCATTATCACCAACCCCAATAACCTCGAAAACGACACCCATGAAGAAAAAACTGAAAATTTTCATCGGCGCCATCTTGGATTTTCATTTTGACCTCATTTTCATTATCACCAACCCCAATAACCTCGAAAACGACACCCATGAAGAAAAAACCGAAAATTTTCATCGACGCCATCTTGGATTTTCATTTTGACCTCATTTTCATTATCACCAACCCCAATAACCTCGAAAACGACACCCATGAAGAAAAAACTGAAAATTTTCATCGGCGCCATCTTGGATTTTCATTTTGACCTCATTTTCATTATCACCAACCCCAATAACCTCGAAAACGACACCCATGAAGAAAAATCTGAAAATTTTCATCGGCGCCATCTTGGATTTTCATTTTGACCTCATTTTCATTATCACCAACCCCAATAACCTCGAAAACGACACCCATGAAGAAAAAACCGAAAATTTTCATCGGCGCCATCTTGGATTTTCATTTTGACCTCATTTTCATTATCACCAACCCCAATAACCTCGAAAACGACACCCATGAAGAAAAAACTGAAAATTTTCATCGGCGCCATCTTGGATTTTCATTTTGACCTCATTTTCATTATCACCAACCCCAATAACCTCGAAAACGACACCCATGAAGAAAAAACCGAAAATTTTCATCGGCGCCATCTTGGATTTTCATTTTGACCTCATTTTCATTATCACCAACCCCAATAACCTCGAAAACGACACCCATGAAGAAAAAACTGAAAATTTTCATCGGCGCCATCTTGGATTTTCATTTTGACCTCATTTTCATTATCACCAACCCCAATAACCTCGAAAACGACACCCATGAAGAAAAAACCGAAAATTTTCATCGACGCCATCTTGGATTTTCATTTTGACCTCATTTTCATTATCACCAACCCCAATAACCTCGAAAACGACACCCATGAAGAAAAAACCGAAAATTTTCATCGGCGCCATCTTGGATTTTCATTTTGACCTCATTTTCATTATCACCAACCCCAATAACCACAAAAACGACACCCATGAAGTAAAATATAATAACAATAATATTATTGATTATTATAATAATAATACGCGCCAATAACCCCCAGGAATCATTATTTTAATCAACATTGAACATTACACCCTAGCACTGGCCTGCAAATTGCAAAAAACGTAAGGAAATTTGAATTTCGCGGGCTAAAGAACATCCACCTTGAATCCTGGCCTTGTGTTGTAGCAGCCAATCACAGCCCAGCAGCCCAGCTACACTCGCAGGAGTTACCGCCCTAAAATTACTGCAATCTATACATGTGTGCAGTTTATACACACGAAAATATGCACCAATGTGCCAATGTGTGCGTAAAATTATCAATGGGTTTAAGGCAAGTCCAGTGCTTGCCTGTCCGGCGGAGCTCCAACCTTTGTAGTAACTTCCAATAAAGTGTTAGTTGCGTGACGCGGGAGCGACTTGCTATAAGTATTCTAACAGGAGTTTGAACTTTTTTTTATATTTTGTACATAATGTGATATTTTATTACATAGTTAGTTCGTTATAATGAATGCCCAGTTGGTAGGGTAGGCTTGGCCTAATTGCCTCTTAGGGGCGCACGCCCATGATAATACGATACTCCTTGGTAAGAGAAGGAGCAACGTAGACTATTGGCGATGCAAAGATTATCCGCGCGCCTCTAGCGGCGAAATTTAGAAGTTATCTAAGAACGACACTTTGCTTATTTCCAAAAGACAAAATTATGAAGAAAAAATGAATAGGCAAGTCGATTTCACTTTTTTGGATTGGCTCCTTACTTTGATGATATTTTAAAATTGGTGGTGTTGGTGATCATACAAATTTGGGTCCACCAATTATTCACATTGATTTTATGTAGTTATGTAAAATTATAAAAGCGTAACAAGTGAAGCATATGAATCTGAAGGGTATTGCAAGAGTGGTAATAATTTCTTACAATCAATAAAAAAAAAAAAAAAAAAATAATAATAATAATAATAAATATAAATAAATAAATAATTTACACACTACAGCAGCTGTACTTATTTTTATTCAAATTTTAAACAATAGATCGTACTGGTGGTACTATTTAGAAACTTTTCAAAATATACATTATCAAGACATAAACAAATTTGAGAATGTGATTTTCGTCATATGAAACTCTTCTTATCGCTAAATCTTTTTCTTATTTCAGAATAAACTAAATAATCACGTTCTGTAATACCTGACAATAACATACCTACATAATTGCATTTGAGTTTATTGCTGAGTATTTTTCTTTGTTTTTGATTTTTATCTAAAATAGGAATTGCATTCATTTTTAAATGTTCATCTTCTTTTAATGTCAATCTCAATATTTAAAAGGAAATTTCCTTGCATAATAGCGTCAGCGTAGCAAACCACGCTGACGCCGCTAGGGAGGTCAGCACACAGCACCCAGTCGTAACCGATGTTCCACAGGGGCAGCCCTTGAACCGATCCCTGCGGAACACCGCACGACATCTCTCGCCAATTCCACTCTCCGACCGACTGGGGTAGAAGACGGCCCTGTCCGTCAAGTAGTCCCCGACCACACGACGGAGGACGGAGGTAGGTCGGCCACCGGTGATACCGGAGTGCCTCCCTAATGCAGCTCCAGGGTATGGTGTTGAAGGCGTTGGCGATATCGAGAAACACCGTTAAGACAACCCCGTCGTGAGGGCTCTCACGCGCATGATGGCGTCCACCGTAGAGCGCCCTTTGCGGAAACCAAACTGATGTGCCGCAAGATCCGGTCCCATCCCCGGAAAGTTTACTAGCTGATTATTAATTTTCTTTGATCTCATTACATATTATGTTAACAAAACATGTAGAAAAATTACTTATAAAAAAAATATTAATAATGATGATGATGATAGAGGTCACAGGAGGTGATTGCAAATCATTTAAATTAAAAACTGTAGAATTAACAAGACATAGAAAAATAAGAAAGTTGTATCTGTTGATTGTTATTTTTTTATTGATCTCATTATTTTATTTTTATTAAAACATTTATTTACTATAAATAAGATTTTAATTGTTATTTTATTTATAACTAGCTGTTGCCCGCGGCTATGCCCGCGTGAAGTTCGGTAACCGTCCCACTGGATCATACTATAGGGATAAATAGTGTCCTACGTGTTAATCCAGGTTATGAACTATCTATATGCCAAATTTCATAATCATCACAATTATTATCATCATAACCACCATTATTATCACAATCATTATCACAATCACCATCACTATCACCATCACTGTCACAAGAGGGGGAAGCGTAACTCAGGGGCGACGACAAACAAACTTTAGGGTAATGTTTTTTTAATGGGAAAAGGTCTGAGTTTTTAACTAAGGTTTTTACTTTAATTTTATTAGGATTTTCAGGTATTGTTTTTTTTTAATTACTTTTTAGAGTTTTTTAGGGGTTCTTAAGGGTTTTCAAGATATTTAAAAGATTTTATAAAATTTACAAAATCTTTTAAGGACTTTAATGGATTTTCCAATCACAATCACTATCACTATCACCATTACCATAACCATCACCATCACTATTACCATCACAATCACCGTCACTATCACAATCACTATCACAATCATCATCATCGTAATCATTATCATTATCGCAATCATCATCATCGTAATCACAATCATTATCATCGTAATCACAATCATCATAATCAGTATCACAATCATCATCATCGTAATCACAATCATTATCATCGTAATCACAATCATCATAATCAGTATCACAATCATCATCATCGTAATCACAATCACTATCATCGTAATCACAATCATCATAATCAGTATCACAATCATCATCATCGTTATCACAATCATCACAATAAATCAACAATAACCCTGTATAGAAGTCGTATCCGTCGTCTTCTGGATCTCAAAATAAATGCCATAATCAGCACCCCTGATAATCTCGGTATCGACACCCATACTGATTTTTAGACAATTCAACCCCTTTGCACCCCAACAGGGGATGATGATGGTATTTCAGGTCTGACACATTAAATTTTAAAATCGTTGTTTTTGTAACACACCCGACCCGATACACCATACAAACAATACCGATGTTAATTTTCAGACTTTGTTACCCCATTTCTCCCTTTAGGGATTGAATTCTGAAAAAACCTAAAACACAAATGTTAACTCATTTATCGATAGGACTACTTCTGTGAAATTTCGAATAAAACAGTCTTACCTAATCTTGTTTTCCCATACAAACTCCCCGTTTCATCCCCTTAGGGGGTACATTTTGAAAAATCCTATCTTTTTGCACCCCTTAACCTCATAAGGAACATATGTGCCAAATTTGGAATCTCTAGACTCAGCGGTTTGGGCTGTGCATTGATTTTTAGACTTTGTCACCCCATTTCCCCCTCTTAGGGGTTGAATTCTGAAAAAAACCTGAAACTCATTTCTACTCATTTATCAATAGGAGTATTCCTGTGAAGTTTTTAATAAAATAGTCTAACAAATCTTGTTTCCCCATACAAACTTTGGCGCCCCGTTTAAACCCCTTAGGGGGTGATTTTTGAAAAATCGTTACTTAGAGGTGCACCTCTAGACCACTTAAGGAACATATGTGCCAAATTTAGAATCTCTAGACTCAGCGGTTTAGGCTGTGCATTGATTTTTAGACTTTTTCACCCCATTTCCCCCTCTTAGGGGTAGAATTCTGAAAAACCCTGAAACCCGTTTCTACTCATTTATCAAAAGGAGCACTCCTGTGAAGTTTCGAATAAAATAGTCTAACTAATCTTGTTTCCCCATACATACTTTGGAGCCCCGTTTAACCCCCTTAGGGGGTGAATTTTGAAAAATCTTTTCTTAGTGCACCTCTAGACCACATAAGGTACCTACTTGCCAAATTTGGAAACTGTAGACCCAGCGGTTTGGGCTGTGCGTTGATAGGTGAGTCAGTCAGTCAGTCAGTAAGTTTCTTCTTTTATATATTCAGATTTGGTGTCAAGATTTTCTAATTTGGTGACAGAAATAAATTCTGGTGTCAATATTTCTAATTTTGGTGTCAGATATCAATTTTGGTGTTGTACCAATTCTGGTCTCGAATATATATTACAAGCTTTCAGGAATAAATAAATTTCTCTCACATTTTATGTACCTGAAAACGTATCTCTTGCTTATCAACATCTTAGATTATTAAAAAAACCAGAAACAAACTTTTCCACCAAAATTAGGTAACAAATCATAATTTTGACACTTGAGGCGCTAGTTAGAATCTTTGCGTCGCCAATTAAAAAAACAGATTCATGACACGTTGTCGTGTTTTAAAGAATATCTTATTAGTGTTATAGAAACTAAAAAGCTTACTGCTAACTGCAGCGGGGGGAATGGTGTCTCGAATTGTGGTGCGATCAACCGAAGAGGTTCATGTTTAACTCCTAATGCGTCATACAGTCCTAGTACTTCTGGCACTGAAATGTGAAAATGAATACCGTTATCGTTTTCATGAAAACAACTTCTACACAAGCATGCAGTTATAAACTTTATACATTATCTTTTTAATCAGTTAGTTGTCGTAAAACGGTGAAGAAAGTCTACTTCATCAATATATTAATGCAATCATTCATTCGCTGATAGACAATGCACAGCCTAACTAATAAACCCTTTCGGCTCTAGAGCCGAAAGGGTTTATTAGTTGGGTTTGACTCTTGTGCAAAACTCTTGTGCAAAATTTCATGCTCCTAGGAGCATGAAATTTTGCACAAGAGTTCCATAAACAACAAAGATGAGCACTAAGCAATGGTTTTTGAAAATTCATCCCCAATGTATTTAGCCGCTAGCAGTTGCCATACTTCCAGAATTTCCGACCAAGTCCGGAATTTAAGCTTAGAGTCCGGAATGCGGCGGATATTTTGTACAGTGCACATCTCATCGGGGGCACACGACTTGTATTGCTAGGTAACACAATACCCCTTTGTAAGACTAGTTCATCTTTAAGGCTTCTGACTCCCATAACGACTGTCAAAGATCTACAAATGACAGTCAAGACCAACGGTTAGGTTGATTATGTTACTCACACTGAGCCAGGTTCAGAGAGAACAGGCGCCACGTGAACAACGCGTGCGGGTGGAGGGGTGTAAGGCGTGGGGGGGGCGCAGTGGCGGGCTCCGGCAGGGGGATGCTGCTGAGCCACATCATGTCACCTAGAGTTCTGTACTCGTTGATCTGGAAAGACAAGAAGATGAGTCCCGTAGCGTAGCACTCTGTAGCAGCCATAGTCTTTGTGCGTGTGTTGATGACTGTAGGCTAGACCTCCCTGATGCATGGTACTTAAACAGAATCTCGTAAATCAACCAGCCTATAATGTTCCTTTGCTGGTACACAGGCCTCCTCTCTATGAGAGGGCATGAGCTATATTTCACCACCCAGGCCCAGTGCGGGTTGGTAGATGTCACATGTCTTCGAATTTTTGGTTCTAGGACATGCCGGTTTCTTTACGATGTTTTACTGCACCGTTTGGAGAGCATTGGTGATGATTTTTTTCGAACCCATGACTTACTGCTTGTAAGTCGGGACTACCACCACTTATCCACCACTGCTCCTCGCCCCAATAATCATAGAGAAATCCCTAATACATAACTTCCTCCTTTTTTAGAAGTCGGTTAAAAATTGAAGGAGATTTCGTTTCTGAAATGCAAAACCACTAAAATGACCACTTTAGGAAGAACTTTAGGCAAAAACTGGTGATGGTGTAAAACTGATCACTTTATTTGTGGTATCTCTTACATCAGGATCCTCAACATCAACTGGGTTGAGGTGCAGATCGGTCATTCCTCCGAGGTAGTTGAATATCATCTCCCTGATGAGGTCGTTGCACTCGCTCTCTAGGTACTGGTCGGCGAAGAAGTGGCCCGAGCCAATGACGAAGAGTTTACCTGAGAATGATAGTAACAAAATTACATTATTGTTTTGCAAAACTGTTAACCCAGAAATGCACTTTGATGGAAGATTCAGACTAGACCAATGTTTACAGATTTTTATTCAGGAATACAGCACGAAAATACTTTCAATAAAAAAGAAAGCCGGCTGGGTATTATTTTTGCAGTCGCCAAGCAGAGATGTGACTTATCTAAGATACAAGTATCTGAAATACAGAAACAAGATACAAAATACGTATTTTCATCTTGTATCTAAAATACTTTTTTTTAAATTTCATTTGTATCTTGTATTTAAACACCTTTTGTTCGGTATCTTAGTATTTTGTAGAGACTATGTTTGCTAAAATACTTTTAGTAATGTAATAGATAACTGATTTGTCAAGTTCTGGGGGTTCTCATTTGGGGGCATGATCATGAGGCCTTATCGAAGGAAAATGGGTGATAAAATGTTTAAAGAACTGGGGAATTGAAACCTTAAAAATATAATATTATGTTGTGTCACGTTTGCGCGATCAACGCGATTTACATGAAAATAAATAAACTTTCATAGAAAAAAATTTTGTTTTTTTGCAAAAGTATTTCATCAATAAAAAGTATTTTAAAAGATACGTATTTTATATCGAGTATTACATCTGGTATCTGAAATACTTAATTTAAAATATTTTGCATCTTGTATTCTAGATTCTTTATTTAAGGTATCTTGTACATCTCTGTCGCCAAGGACCCTCGACAACAAGAACTCATAACATGGTGGAAGTAACTATCTAAGCACTAAAAATAGAAGAACGCCGCAATTAAGGTGTAGGCAACTTTGCAGCCCTGTTCATTTGCATTGCAACATGATCTAAGGATATTTCTATCTCCGGTTACTACCAGAGCTAGAAATGTCCGCTGGATATGATGATTGACACCATAAAATCGTACCTCCACTTTTCTCCGACGTGTATAAAGCTGCAACGGGTCTTTTAACAGGGTAGCATACATCACTGCTGGATAGAATAGCCGCTGCTGGCTTCTTCACTGTCATCGTAGCTCCGTATGGATAGACAAAGTTTGGAGTCGCTGGCTCTTCTCTGTAGGTAATAGAAACAGTTATCGTTGTAGGCGTAATTGCCCTGGTTATTTTACACTGGTTACATTATAAACGAAATAATGCAAAGGTATTATAAGAACGCTTCACTGTATAAAAATTCTAAGTGTGTTCAAACAATATTAAAACTGTTCTAAACTCACTCAACACACAATGAGTTTCGTGTGTCGGGAACAGAATCGAGTTGTGAGTTACAGTGGTAGCGGTAACAAGTGCAAAAAACGAACAAGAAAGAGGGTAGACCAATTTCTTTGCTCATAAACACCCACCCGCAATAACTTAATTTTATGCCGCACCAAAATATCAGGAATTCATTTAGGTACTCAAACAGTAAATGCTTTGAGCATCTAAGGGGCATGGGAGTGCCCCCGCCAAAACGAGCCAAGCGAAGCGCAAGGGCACTACCTACCTTTTCTCGAAGCGCTTCGTCGTTTTTTTTGAACCCTTATAACTTAGGTTTGGATTATACCAGATAAACAAAATTCTCGGGATATATTGTCAATAGCGGACTTATTAAACAAATAAAGTTTTAATTGCAGCCAAGCTTCTAACTCTACAAGGTCTAACTTCACAAACTCTACACCTTAGTCAAAATATGTGGCTTGGCCGTTTCGTTACTACACAAACGTAATGAACAGTGGATAAATAAATGTAGCGAAACGGCCAAGCCACATATTTTGACTAAGGTGTAGAGTTTGTGAAGTTAGACCTTGTGACCTTGGGCGTGTAGAGTTAGAAGCTTGGCTCTATATGAGATCTGATAACTTTTTGACAGTGCGAGTCATATGGTCTCGTCTTGGCAACATTTTACATGAAAATGTTTTTGGTGAGTTTAAATATCCCGTTTTCAATGTTAGTGACCATGTCATTTTATAAACTTATCCCTTCGTCTGTGAACCCCGACCGAATCGGTCTGACGCCATTATTTAACTATTGTGTCTACTAATCGCTAACAGTAGAAGTTTATCAAGACTGTTGAGTTGTTTAATCAGTGGCCAGCAAGTTAACATCACTATCATAAGTCAACAGCAGTCAACTGTTGATACTTTTCCAACTTGATGCACTAAGCGCGACCCTTGCCATCTGACGTAAGTTACTACACTTTACTTCTAGATTATTAGCCCAAGAAGTCAATGATTGATAAAATTTAATAGAACTCACAGAAAATCATCAGACTCGCTGCTATAATTGGGCATCTTCATCAGATACTTGGTGACGGCGCGGTTCAGTATACCGTTGGAGACGTGGCACTCTTTGGGGTGGTAGAATTTGTGGTATTTTGCTCGAACAACGCAATCTGTAAACAGGTTCCAGGTTATATTTAGAGACACGACGTTGCTTCATGGATAGGATCTTTCGAGTTAGTAACCATCATCATCAATATTTCAGCCGAAAGACGTCCACTGTTTGACATAGGGCTCCCAAATGCTCCTCATTGACCGATCCCGTGCGTCTCGCATCCAGCGGATCACTAGTTATCAAAGCACTTTGGAATATACATAAATGACCTCGAATAGAGCGGATCACTAATTAGTAAAGCACTTTGGAATTCATAAATGACCTCGAGCCTGACCCAGTCAAAAGGTGGTAACCAGCGCGACAGAGAAACCGCAAGAAAATGGACGCCGCTAGTCTTTTTACTGCCTCGTTCGTCTAGAAGTTAGAACTACACTCCCGAACGTGGTATCCTGGATTGTGATCTCCAAAGTGTTTATGGAGTTTTTTTTTAGTGAATATCTCAGTTAAGTAGCAGCTGGGAGTATGGATTTGCATCTGATGCATAGAAATCGGTTTTTTCTTTCTACGCAGGGAAGTTAAATGTAACTGGCGAAGTCGGAGTGTCATCGTGGAATATTCCTATACCAATACCCAATAGATACACCTACCACTGAATGTCACCCAAAGGTCAAGGGGCTGACAACACCTAATTGATGCAGTTTTTTAAGCAAAAATTATATGTTCAAGCACATAAAAAAAAAATATGTTAATATTCATCATATTTCAAAGATCGTGGACGGACTCGATACATATTTGGACGAAATCAGTTCGATAGAAAATAATCACAAAAAGTGGTTTTAAAATCATCATTAAACGGTTCTGTCTTTATAGGTAACTCTCTCGCTCTCGTTTACTCCGATACAAAAAGACAGTGTGCGCGCATTTTGGTGTTATCATCCATCCAACTGGTAGAAAATGCCTATGGCATTAATTCCGCCTCTGTGCTTTGTGCTTGACGTGTTAAATAAATTAACAGCAGGAGTCGAAAAAACATACCTGCGTGATGTTTATTCAATAATGAACTCTACGACATGTGGTCTTCACCCTGAAGACTCGGTACGACGTTCGAATCACTTACCATTATTGACAACAATCCCAAACTCCTCCAAAAAGAAGTTGATATTAGTATTGGTCCGTTCTTCTCCACCATCCGACATGGCAACCAGCACGGAATCGCCTCGTTCTACCATATGTTTGAGAGAGGACAACTCATCGTCAGTGAACGCGTTCTGAGGACCTGCCACTATCAGGATCTTCACGTCTTCTAGTACATTTGTTGATAGCTCCTCGCGGTTTCTGCAATCCCGGTGGATTCGGTTACATTCTTTTTTTTCAACTGCGTTTTATTGAGTTACTGTTTAATTTTTAAGAAGTCCTAGTCGGACTTACACATCAAAGGGTAGGTACCGTACCAGTGTGTAAAGTAATTAGATAGGTAATTAGGCGGTCCCACACTCGTCCGTGTGGTTGCCTAGGTTAGTAGAGATCACTAGGTTTTCGTTTCCGAAAACAGTGTGAAGGAAGATCAGGAAGCTACAATAGCATTGGTACGTTTGTGTCTGCTACCTAATTATAACTGCAATCACCAATGCCTCTGTCAAACGTAATGACTATAATTATAATATTTGATCTTTTAAAGCCGGACTAAACGATCACAATGCTCAGAATAACATGACGAAAATACAAGAGCGACAAACCCACATCATAACTTTCCACGTAGTCTTCAGCTTTCTATGCAGCATCTTATAATTTTCGTTAATCTTGAACAGCTCATTCTTGGACACGTCGAATAATATCGTATCTACAGCCTTCATTTTGTTAAAATCTTTTATTTTTGCTGACTAAGTATTCGTTTGCTCTGTTTTGTTTACAAAACTCCTGTGGACTGTTGCTTAGCAACCGAGTTGAACCGAAGGACATGTTGCCATAAAATAAGTTTGTGTTTTCGTGATGAAAAACTCTTTTATTTTGTGTAATAAATACTTTTTAACTGACTTTACGGGAAGGGGGAATGAGAGGTTTCTTTTTGAGGGATTAAAAAAAAAATAGTTTCCAAGAACTCTCTAGATGGCGTTGAACTGACTACGTTAGTTGGTGCCAAAGCCAAAACGCTTATGTAAGAGAAGTGGAAACTACTGTACCTACAGATCAGGGATGAAGAGTTGAAACCGGAAGATAGCACAGTGTTCTTAGGCATAACTTTGGATGTCAAGCTGCAGTGGGGCCCGCATGTAGACAAATTATCAATAAAACTTAGCTCTGCAGCATTCGCCGTTAGAAAAAATCGTGATTTAACTGATTTAGAGACTGCCCGTTTAGTTTACTTTAGTTATTTCCACAGCGTGATGTCGTACGGTATTCTTTTCGGCATTACCCCACGGTAATGCCGCCGATATTCAGACAATATTTGTTTTACAAAAAAGGGCAATTCGTTCAATTTATAAATTAAGTCCCAGATACTCCCTCAGAGAAAAATTTAAAGAGATTAATATTCTTACTGTGCCCGCTCAGTTTATTTATGAAAACCTTTTGTACGCACATAAAATCCACAACATAAATACGAGGAACAAACACAAATTTGTTGTTCCTGCAACGAGGCTCAAGAAAATAGGGGGTACGTTTAGATGCCAATGTATACGTTTTTACAATAAACTTCCGAGCCATATTCAAACACTAAGTCCAAATAAATTCAAATCGTTTATAAAACGGAAGTTATGCCTGAAAGCCTACTATCATGTTAATCACTATCTCGAAGATAAAAAGGCTTGGGATTGAGCTGCTCCAATGAAATTTGCTATGTGAATGTCGAAATTTCAGACTTCGCTTTTTTTTTATTAATTCCTTTCTTTTACACTTACTACTCAGTTCAGTAAGTTATTATTATTTTTTTTACTTTGTTTTATGTGACATGTATTGATTTGACATTTTACTTTTTTTTTATTATTGTGACATTTAATGTTTATTTTTACTTTATTTATTTTTTGACATTCGTTTTGTAAATTATTGTTAATTTTATTTAATTATTGTGAATGTGAGGACCATGTGGGTCACATATTTTATTTTATTTTTTTCCCCACGACTGTCTGGCAGTTTGAGCGACCTACCCAAATGTCCTTTCTTTGGTATTGTTCGTCGATTCTTTGAGCTCCTTAAGTTATAAGTCGAGCTACACGATAACTGACAAATGCTTGCACTGACTGGACAGGTCCATTCAAATCTGTGTGGTTCTTTCTTCAAAAGACCATCTCAGACACTATCTGCATAGTCCTCATCTGAAATGAACAAGATTATGTCTGGACTTCAAAAGAGACTATGACCTCTGAGTTTGTTTCGGCTGTTTCTTCTCAGAGTAGTCAGGTACGAAACACCGGCCCCATCTAGTTTTAAAAAAATGACGTGTAAAAGTGTTTGTAAGAACCTTGCAAAAATAAACATCATTTCATTTCATTAACGTACCAAGTTCAGCGCCATCGATCCAGCGACTAGGAAAGTGCTAAAAAGAAAATCCCTCATTCGACTGCATGTCTTTATATTGTGTGTTCTAGCAGGTTTATGATTTTTCATCACCGATTATGATGAACCATTTTGCTGATCTTTTCTTCTTGGAAAGCGTACTTAAAGGTACAGCCCGACAAAAATGTTTAGATTGTGGCGAAACGCGGAACTACATTTCTTACTTGGCAAAGCCATGTTTTCTGTCAAACTCGGCAATGTCACTTGTCACTGCCCAGCAGGCCTATTACGTATCTCTGTTGAGAGCTCGAAATGATAGTAACTGGGCTGTGTCCATCAAATAACTGTCAAAACGCTAGTTTCGTATTATGTATGACCAGTCGCGATCAAATATGACGTCATCGGTGCCCATCGTGGCTGATAGTCACCGTAACTCATTTTGACAGACGCTTTCGTATCGATTCATCTAATATTGCGATTATTTAAGCATAGTGGACATCAAATTGATGACAACTGAGTTTGAAGTGGCTTTCGTGAAAGACGTTTCACCGTACCCGGGCTGTTAGTCACCGTAAAGTGATATCCATTCTGTGTAATACGTAATACCAATATTATGACATTCTCGGTTGTCATCAAAGTTCGGTGTACAACCGAAGCTTGATAGTCACTGGATATCAGAAAGGTACGTAATAGGCCTGCAGAAGGTTGATAACAACGCCTTCATTTTTTTCATACTTTAAATTGCCAAACTGTAAGAAAGTTTAAAAAAAAAATTGACTAGCTTGTCATCTTTTTGAAGTTTAGTTTCAATTCCATACATTTAAATGCTAAGAAGGGCCCAGTCTTAGGTCTGTTTATTCTGTTGGTTCCAAGACTGCTCGACAAGACGATGCATTGGTTAGCCATTGATAACACCTCTGCCAAGTAAAACAACACATTAAATTGTCAAATAATATAATTTTATTTACAAGTCGAATAATAATAACTTTCGAACTAGAATATTAAGCTATGTCTAATCTAAAATTTAGATTTTTATTTACAATTTCGTCTATTTTTAATAACATTTAAAAATATTGCTACGTTTCGTAAAATGAAAAGTCTTCGCGTACAATTGTACATAGTTTTCAGAAAGATTTACATAGGAAGAAATGGTCATATTGGAAGTTATAAAAATATAATTGTGCTTAGAGATACAGGAACAATTTTTTGTATGACATTAGTGTGAAGAAGGACGTCTATTTTCGAGATAAAGTACGAAAGACTATTTGCTTTATTTCACAATCATTTGAGAAAAAAAACAATCTAAAATAAGTTTTTTTTTTCTCGAGATCGTCCCAAACAGATTCAGAAATGAAAAATGAACAAATATTTGCTATACATTGATCTAAAAATTACTTCGATTCTGTACATAGTAAAGATTATATAAAACTTATCGTAGGAATCGGACTTACAAAACACTATGTCTCTACTAATTTCAGTAAATATTTACAAAAAAACATATTATTTCTTTTAGTTTCATTTAGATTTTGAGCTGACTTTGAGCTTTTATAAACTAAAATAATTAATATATTGATATAGCTGTGGCTCCGAAACTAATGTTTGTATGAAAAATGTACTTTTATGGAGCCGAGAAGATAAGGACTAATTTATTTATGCGATATATTCCAGGAATCGTGTTTGGTGGAACATCGACTTTGGAATGTCGTAAAGAGGCATTGAGCGTCGAACGTTGCATGCAAATCCAACATCGCAGGGCATTTGAAATTTCCACCTTCAATTCGACATTCTCTTGAAAAATTTTCCGGTCGTTATTTCGTACGTACTCACGACGACCAATCAAGCTATACAAAACCAGTTTATGCGGATATTTAATTGTACTGGCAATCTATACAAAGCAAAGCCATATTATACTAGAAATGTATGGCTTGATGTGTCACCGAGTGTACTATATAGGCATGTCCAACTTTTTGTTTTTTCTTTTGGACTGCTAGTTTATTTTTATAAAACATCCCTTTGAACAATCGCAGCAATATCTTAGTCTTTAGAACTTGGACTCGAGAACACTATTATATTACATTAGGCCAAGATAAAACCGATGATTCCCAATGTCCACCCCCAGCTTGTCCACCAAGTCGGGGTGGACATCGGGAATCATCGGATAAAACAATACGATTCGATTCTCGAACTTACGTCGAACAGCGTCTTATGTCACGAACACCAGACGACATCTAAATCTCTCTCGACGCTGAGCGTTGATGAAAATCCAACAGTGCAATAGTAATCAAATTTAGGCATCACATTTAGGTGAGCGACACCTTTAAAGCACACGAAATTAGGCGCCTAATCTGTTTCTGCGTATCTGTCACCGTAAAATTGTAAATACCGTTAGATTATAATCTATCTCGCGAGATTGTAAACTCTCGAAAGATTGTGAACCTGACCCTGATTGGTCGGCCTTACAGTAGGCCGTTCTGTTTGTTTCTTTGGTTAATCACAGATTCATTTAACTTCCACCACAATTTCATATAACTAATTCTAAAGCTGTGAGCTATTTTCAACACGAAATCAATTTACCAATCAGCGCGCGCGGTGCGTTCCGTGTTCACAATCTTTCGAGAGTTTACAATATCGCGAGATAGATTATAATCTAACGGTATTTACAATTTTACGGTGACTTATCCAGTATGCTACGACTGGTATAGGTTTACAATTTCAGACGGCCATTTTGAAGCCCATTCCACCATTGAAACGCGATCAGCACGACTAAACCGCGATTAAAAGCTGTCACTATTAATATTTCGTAAAAATTATGACAGCTTATAAAGGCGATTGAAATTCAACCTTAGTGTTTATCATTGAACTCGAGTCCAAACATAATAATGTAATGAGCTAAAAAATAATATTATCAACCTGTATAATAAATAAAAATAGTTCGTTTTATATAAGCTATGTTAATTCTTCTAACTACTGTATTTTACGTACAAGACTCTTTCTTCAAAAGTCATCTTTCTCAATAACTTGAACCAGAAAATCGATTTTATAAAATCTGTGATTTTCCTATGACCATCACATAACAATATCGTTCAATCATGAAATTGATAAAGAATATGGAAACAAGTTTCCAAGTAGACAAAAGTTTCATAAAAGTATCGAAAAATTTGGCTTTAGTTAGGAAGCTCATGAAATCAAGTACTGCTGAATTTTTAATCTGAAGATAAATTCTATTTTTATTCCATTTCCGATTTTTTATTTATTTTATTACCCAAAGAGTTCTTTAAAAAGCTCTTTGTTTCTCCTTTCTGTCTCTTCCATTTAAGAAACGCTATGTAACAGTTATATATCAAGTACTGAACAACGACTTTCCTCGCCTTAACTGGCCACCCATCTTTAGAAGATGACGTACATTTTGACGCTGTATCTGTACTGCTCTAACTTGCACAAAGTGTAGGCTCTAACTTGTAAAAAGACAAGGATGGCATAATTTTACATGTCAAGTTTCTAAAGCACGCCGATGACGGTTACTAGAATATGGTAGATGTCACACCAATCAATTGAGATACTTTTTAAGAGCTGTCAAAACGCGGTTCTCTCATAGATTTTGTATGGCAAAAGCCAACTGTGACGTCACTGTTTATTCAACTCAATCACTCAACTACTTATCGATTTTAAAGCAACTAAAAATCGAATTTGGCAATTAATTGAAAATAAATCTGATTTTTAGGCCCAAAATAAAGTGTTTTTTTAGAGATAGGTGTCTGGGAATTATTGTTTTATGGTGTCATCTACCCTATTTTCTAAACTCGCCTGTGGACGATATGAAAAACTTTAATAGAAACAAGCCATTTTTTTTTCTTTGTTACATTTATCAAGTACTAGGTTATCAGTAGATCACAAGAAGCTCATATCCAGCACCTTGCACAGGGCAACGATGTCTGAATAGCTGGATATCCTATAGAATTGATAGTTCTTTTTTCTACATAAAACATTTGCTTTGTATAGATCAAGTACTAAGATACCAGTAGATCATAAGAAGCCCATGTCTAGCGCGTTGTACAGGGCTGCGATGTCTGAATGGCTGGATATTCTCCAGAAGGGGTAGTTCTTCGCTTTGGCGGCCGCTTCTTCGTCTTGACCGTCGCCGATGACGACGTATGTGCAGCGTTCGCCGAAGCGTTGCTTTATTTTCTCGAAGCAGGTTTCTTTGCCTGTGAAAAATTAAGGAGTTGTTAGTAGAAGGGAATCTCAATATCGCACTAACGTTTATTCAATGAATGAGATAATCAATCGTACACAACTATTCTTATTATACGGCTAAATACGCGGCTAAATATTATACGTATACGTTATTATACGTTAACGGTCAATCTCAATAAGATAGTTGCACCATTTAACAATAATTCCAAAACAACTTCTCCAAACCAAAAATAGTTTAGAACTGATTACTCGATTATCTTAAATTTACTGTCGTGTGTTAGTCCATAATCTTACTCGATTAAAATGACATCTGGTCATTGGCTGGTCATCTCGAAATAAAAAATAAAATAAATAATTCCGAACGCAGCAAGGTTTCTATCATGGGGTTTAGGTTTCCGCACTTAGTCCTTGAAGTGGACCATTGATTCCGCACGCAGTACGCGCTTTGGACGTGGAGTTGCGAACACCAGCCCGTTATACAATACAAATGCCTATCTATGCAGTCACTATTTTATGCCATGTAAATATGGGTATTAATTGGGGCCAATTAAAAGAAACTTTCATCATCATCATCATTTCAGCCGAAAGACGTCCACTGCTGGACATAGACCTCCCCCAAGTGTCGCCACATTAGCCGGTCCCGTGCGACTCGCATCCAGCGGATTCCCGCAACCTTCACCAGGTCATCGGTCCACCTGGTGGGAGGCCTTCCAACGCAACGTCTTCCGGTTCGCGGTCGCCACTCTAGAACTTTTCGGCCCCATCGGCCATCCGTTCGAGCAATGTGCCCTGCCCACTGCCACTTAAGTTTGGCAATTCTTCGGGCTACGTCGGTGACCCTGGTTCTCTTGCGGATGTCTTCATTTCTGATTCGATCACGCAAGGAAACTCCGAGCATAGCCCTCTCCATTGCCCTTTGGGTGTCTTTAAGCCTTCTGATGAGGCCCATTGTGAGCGACCACGTTTCGGTCCCGTATGTAATCACTGTGGTAAGTTGGACGAGAAGATACCGCGCAACTTCCCGAACGCTGCCCAGCCGAGTCGGATTCGACGATTGACCTCTTTCTCGAAGTTAGACCTACCTAACTGGACCGTTTGTCCAAGGTACACATAATCGTCTACAACTTCGAGTGTAGAGTCTCCGATCTTGATAGGAATAGGTGTGACATGGGCATTCAACATGACCTTGGTTTTGTCCATGTTCATTTTAAGACCCACTCTTCCGGAAGCTCTACTGAGGTCATCGAGCATTTTACTGAGGTCCTCCATGGTTTCAGCCATGACCACTATATCGTCGGCAACCCGAAGGTGGGTGATGTACTCGCCATTGACGTTAATGCCTAGCCCTCTCCAGTCCAGAACCTTGAAGACATCCTCCAGTGCAGCGGTGAACAGTTTCGGAGATATGACGTCTCCCTGTCTCACACCTCGCTGCAGGAGGATAGGTTCCGAGGCTTGGTCCTGAAGTCGGACTGACATGGTGGCGTTTTTGTACAAACACTTTAACAACTCGATGTACCGATAGTCGATTTGGCACCGTTGGAGAGACTGCAGTACAGCCCAGGTCTCGATCGAATCGAAGGCTTTCTCGTAGTCCACAAACGCTAAACAGAAGGGTAGGTTATACTCTTTGGTCTTCTGTATAACCTGCCGCAGCGTATGTATGTGGTCCACGGTGCTAAAGCCTTTCCGGAAACCGGCTTGTTCGAGAGGCTGGAAATCGTCAAACCTGCGCGCGAGACGATTCGTGATGACTCTTGAAAACAACTTGTAGACATGGCTTAGAAGTGAGATGGGCCTATAATTATTCAACCGGGCTGTGTCGCCCTTCTTGAAGAAGAGTACAACCACACCCCTGCACCATGCCTATGGCGTTTTTCCCTCAAGTATAACGGAATTAAATAGCTTCTGAAGGGCCTTAAGTACCGGTTTTCCACCCGCCTTCAGGAGTTCGGCCGTAATTCCGTCATCACCCGGTGCCTTGTTGTTTTTGGGCTGCTTCAGAGCCATCCTAATCTCGTACAGGCTGACGTCCGGGATGTCTTCGGTATAGTGTCGGGTCAGTCTAGCTCTTGGGTCGTTTGCTAGATCTACGACGGGTAGACTGGTTGACGTGTACAACTGTCCATAGAAGCTCTCGATCTCCCTTAGAAGCTCCGGTTTGGCGGATAAGATCCTACCATCGTCGGTCTTCAGTTTCGTGAGCTGGCTTTGCCCAATAGCTAGATCTCTTGCAAATACCTTGGAGCCTTTATTCCGCTCAATCGCGTCTTTAATACGCTCGGTATTAAGCGGCAGAGGTCGCTCTTCAAGGATTTAGAGATCCGTCTATTGAGCTGCCGGTATTTACACGCCTCGTCTGAAGACTGCAGGATCATCTCACACCGCTCCTTCATGAGCTTTAGAGTGTGATCGGAGAGTCTCTTGTTCTGATCTGTACGACGTGCCTTGAAGAACTTAGACCCGGTCGTATGGACAGTTTCCACGAACCCATCGTTATATTCGTCCACTGAGCTTCCTAAGCATTCGAAACGGTTCTGGAGTTCAAGCTGAAAGCTCTCGGGGTTTTGGATTTGGATCTGTGCTGGACGGAGCGTAGATTTCATCAGTCGATACCTTTCAAGCTTGATATTGATGTTCAATGTGCCTCTTACCATGCGGTGATCGCTCCCGGTTTTGACCGAATTGATCACCGAGACATCATTGAACATTTGCTTCTTGGTTGACATGATGAAGTCAATCTCATTTCTAGTTGCACCATCGGGGCTCTGCCAGGTCCACTTCCCGTGCTCACGCTTTCTGAAGAAGGAGTTCATCATATAAAGGCCCTCCTTCTTCATAAACTAGCCAGTGGTGGCCCCGGCGATTCCGACGTCCAACTCCAAATTGCCCCACCTGCAGCTCATCCCCGTCTCGTTTGCCCAGTTTCGCGTTGAAGTCCCCCATGACAACGGTAAATTGAGTTTTGGAACTATGCATGGCTTTAGAAATATCCTCATACATGGTCTCCACTTCGTCATCGGGGTGTGCCGAGGTCGGGGCGTAGACCTGTATGACCTTCAGCGAATATCTTGAGGATATCCTGAGTATAAGGTACGCCACCCTGGTCGACACTCTCGATCTTCACCACGTTGTTCACAAGGGACTTGTGGACGATAAACCCAACACCACCCTGGGACTGCCGGTCACCCTCACAGAAATAGAGCAGGTTGCCGGATTTCAGGATTATCATGTCCTCCCCCTCTCTTCGGACTTCAGATAATCCCACAATACTCCATCGCAGCCTGCTCAATTCCTCTTCGAGTTCCGTTATCTTCTCGTCGGTCCGGAGTGTGCGCGTGTTGTATGTTGCCAGGTCCAGTCGTTGGTACTGATATAAATATTTGATATAAATGCGAAAGTTTGTTTGGATGAAATTTTGCACACAGATAGTTTATAACCTGGATTAACACATAGGATACTTTTTATCCCTGTAGTAAGATCCCATGGGACAGTTATAAAACTTCAAGCGAGCGAAGCCGCTGGCAAAAGCTAGTGATTTATAATTTCGAACAGGGTGGTTCGGTCAGCTTCCAGATAAAGAGTCAGTCAATACTAACCAGTCTTGGTGGCGGAGTATATGTTCTCTATGGGGAAGACTCCGCCCAGTCCGAACAGTAACACCTTGGCTAGCGCGGGCACCAGCTGCGTCGTCGTCACTAGGACGTTCACGCAGTTCTCTCTGGAAAGGTAAGGAATAGTTACTAGGTATACTTTATATTCAAATAATACTAGCTCCCGTTAGTTCATCTACGTGTACGGCTGAGTTCACTGATGGTTTACTTTTCACACTTCGACGACCCGAATGGCGTAGCGGTAGTGAGGTTGCCTGGTTAGACCCCAAGAACGTAAGCACCGCACGTTTCAGCAAATGTTTGTGTGATAAGCATGGATATTTGTTTCACTCGGAAACACACAACAAACATGGATGTTTCTAAGTATAATAATTATGTATTTCCGAACAAAAAGTATCTATGTAGTATATCAACTATCTGGTGTCCACGACACAAGCCTCGTCGCTTAGTGTGGCACTAGATGGCGCTGTGTGTAATGTCCAACGATATTTATTTATATGTATTTTTTTTTAATATTATTACTTATGCCCTACGTCGGGGCTAAGTGATAAGGTTGAAAAATGGTCGATCGCCAGTGAACTCGGTAGTACTTCGTATGTTTTATGTAGAAATTTTGTAAGAAAACAATGTCCTTCACTCAGGTTCTAGGTTACCTATCTATCAAGTTACATAAAGATCGGTTTATTGGTGAAAAGGTTAGAATCTATACAAATATTAATGAAATTGAAGTGACTGTTTGTAATTTCTAAACAGCTTTTTACTGAATGTATATGAAAGTTTATACGGTAAATCATTATATAAAGAAGGAAAAAAAATGTGTGTCAGTTTGTTCCGGCTTATCTCCGAAACGGCTGGACCGATGTTGATGAGACCTTTGCTGGCAATTAGCTGATAAGGAGTAACTTTGACTTAAAACTACTATAATATGAACATACAAACCTTGAGTTGATCATGTTGAGACACTTGCACGCCAGTGTGAGCCAGTTGTCTGTCGCTTGTTCAAGTTCAGCTCTTAGTTGTAACCATTGTTCTCTTTTAGCTGGGCCGAGTAGACCGCCGACACTGTGGGTAGAAAATTGAATTTAGTTGGTTTCAAAACAATAGTACTCGACTTATGGAACGATGGATGGACTGTATAAAAGATGATATAAATTAATAGTCCTTGTGACCGTTTTCGGTCACGGCGGCCAATCTTAGCGGAGATTGGCCAGCTGTGCGGGAAATGTTAAAGTGCATAAGTGTGTGCGAGACACAGGTGCACATTCTCTTTTAGGGTTTTTAGATCTCTTTGTGGCACAATTCTACGAGAAGCCCGAAAGTCTGACTACGTTTGAATGCTCCATGTAAAATACTGGTATTCAGCTGCATTTAGTTCGACTGGAAGCCGACTCTAACATATTAGAAAGAGGCTATTTTATAAATGTAAAATAAGAATTTGATGATTCAACTCACCTATTCCTATAATTATTATACGTATCCTTGATCTTCCGGTATCTAAACGCCAGTTTCCGCATCCAGTCAACGCCGCCCCTGACACCAGGCGCACATAAGCCGGTGTTAGGTGCCGCGCCCGCGTGGAAGCCGTCCGCCGCGAAGTTGTACGCGGAGAGGTCCTGTCCGTTGTCGTCGGCCGCCACCGCGTCTATGTGCTCCTGGTCACAATCCTGATGAGTGAGGAGGTGATTTTTGAGTTCTTTGAAGTAAATGCTATGAAAGCAAATGTTTTTATGAAATTACTAATTTCAACAGGACTACTGGATACTGCTTCATTAGCCAATTCGGACCAATTTTAATTAAATTTTATACATGTATTTTTCAATGAAATTATTTTTAATAATTAATGTCTTACCTCAACATCATTGAAGAAGAAATGTGTGTCCGCTAAGCTGAATATCATCTCTTCCATCCTAAAACCCAATTGAACTATTTGCTGTGTATCCTGGAAAAAAATAAATGTGATTGTGTGAGGGGAAGGAAACTGTGGAACTAATGGCGCTAGCAAAGCTCGTTCCCAACATCGTCATTGGTTGAAAATGTGGTAATGTCATTTTATATTTTAAAATAGCTTAACCTCATTGGTCAGATTGAGACCACCTATGGTGGCGCCATCTTAGATTATCTTTGCCTGTGTCTCCCCATTATGTTGGTTTTGGGGTAAGTACATAATGCATTTGACCTGCCAGTCAGTTAATTGTGTGGGCAATGTACAATTTTACTTTTATTCAAAAAACAAACATAGCTTGAGGCTAAATAATAACAGCCTCTCAGGTTGGTCTTTAGGTTAAGCCGCACTTGCCTAGGTTGGTCCGTGGATGGGTGACCCTGGTCCAGGTCCAGGTTGTCATTTGTGGATCTTTGACAGTTGTTACAGGTTGTCAGTGGCCCGAAAGTCTGACAATTAGTCTTACCAAGGGGTATTATTTATCCAGTACTAACTGGGTTATGGAGGTCAGACAGGCAGTTCACTCCATGTAAACCCGAACATTTGTGAAAAGGCTAGGCAGAACGAATTTATGTTGTGCCTCGCCAATCTTTCGTTCATGCCATAAATTCAAAAGTGATAATTATATTCAAATTGGGCTTGGAATCTTATATTTAAAAACGAATATTAAATACAACTTAGGCTGCAGTTCCTACCTTATTGTACTTAGTAGCATAAGTTCCGGTGAGCAGCGAGTGGAAGATGATAATGGTCTCGTCCAGGTCCCAGATGAACACGCGGTCTGTGGCTGGTTCTGGTACATGCTGGGCGGGGGACGATGATGTGTTGCGTCTACCTCGGCCGCGCGAACGGGAGGCTGTGCTTTCACTGGAGAAGGTAGAGAAGTTTTCATTAGTTGCAGAGTAAGAGAGATAGAATACTCTTTCTTATGTATAGACGCTAGTACATCAAGATACTTTAATCTGTCTAATTTTTTTAATAGATTTTCAACTTTATCTCATAAGCAGTAGGTTCAAGGTTGATGGGGATTGTGTGCTGGCGTCTGTACACCATACAAATGACTGGTATAAAATAGAAGACATTTTACAAAGGATAACACAATGGGCAGTTTTATCACAAAAACAAATCTTTTCAAGACTACCTCGTAGTTTTGTAGAAGATAAAGATAGTTTTGAGGTCTATCTATCTATCATGGGGTATTGGTTTCCGCACTTAGTCCTTGAAGTGGACCATTGTGCGTTAGTTTTGAGGTCTCCATTTGTTTTATTTAAACGGCTATTATAAACCATAAACTAGACTAAATAAAACCGCAGTTTAATAATTATTTAACTTCATATCATAACAAGACCTTCAGATTCATGAAGTTTATTGTAAACTACAGTTAAAGTATGGCGTACATGGGTATGCTAATATTAATCTGAAGTTGATGACCTAACTTATAAAAATGGTTGTTTCAGTACTATAAGAGTTCTTATTGGTAACAATAAATTCTCAAGGCCTTAAGATGCACTACTTTTTAATTTTGTGTCAATGGTATAACTTTTAAAAATAAAATGCACTTCTTTTTTTTGTTTTGTTTTTTTGTGAATTTTTTAAATTTCTTGGGTCCAGGTATGTGGCCATGTTAACCGTGGTGTCTGTGGTCTTTTTTAGGTCCTTTTAAGTGCAAGAGTTGTAACACTTTGGATACTCCAGCTAGTGGGACATCTTCTGGTCGGGATAGTGCACTTAAAGTAGTTGTATCCTTACCCTGAGTTCTCTCTACATCTCCGACTGGCTGCATGTACTTCTGTTTTGATGGGGGACAACGGACTTGTGTCATTTATTGATGGCAACATTGAGGAAGGAGATTCTGTAATCAAAGAAAGTTTGTTAGAATCTTCTTGGTTCATTATAGGCATCTGTGCTCTGGAGTAAATCTTGTCTTTTAGGTAATCAACTTCATAGATAATAGAGATACTTAAATGTAGTTTTATCATAAGATTTATGCACAAGGATTAGAAATCCTTATACAGGTTGCATACATCTCCGTTCATAGGACAAGATCATCATTCAGTATTTTATATTGTGATCTTTAAAATGTTATGGTAGATATTTCATTACGTAAAAAAATGCAATAGATAGTCAATATCTTTAAGCATTATTTAGAACTAATTTATGGCTGCGGTGTTGTCTGTGTGGAGTTCAGTAACTTTCCTATGAGATCATACCACCGGGATAAAAAGTATGATTTGTGTTAATCCAGTTTATAAGCTATCTGTGTGCCAAATTTCGTCCAAATCCGTTCAGTCGTTTTAGCGTGAAAGAGTAGCAAACATCCATCCTCACAAACCACCTGTATATTAGTCAAATTACACAAAATAATGTTATTGTTTAATTTTTATTGGTTTTTAATCACTTGGTTTTTAATCACATAATTTCCTACACATTGTTTAATATTCTTATCAGTTACCTACTCAAAGAATGCTATTAAAAGTTTGAGATAAGACAATGATTAAGTTTAATAGTAGGTATGTAAGTACACATTTTTCTATGAATATCAAATGTGTACACATACCAATATAGCACATAGAAACAGATTATGACTAACATCACAGCAATTTATCACGTTTTGACCTTAGTGTTAAATAATACTCAATGTCACGGACACACGGCAAAGGAAGTACGAAATGAGCCCACTTGACGAACTAGATTTAAAACTTATTACGAAAGAATGAATTCTTAGTCTAAAAGTTCAAAACTGCATACCATCGTCGCTATCCGAGTCCGGCCAGTAATCTGAATCATCATAATGGGATTCTATGGCATCTTCATCCTGTTTCCTACGCTTATTAGGGTTAAAACTTTCGTTTTCTTTATTCATTGTTTGAGCACTAAAAATCTATATCTATTCATTTGTTTACGGAATGGAACTTCAGTCTTTTACATTGGCATCGACGGATTGATACGAACATACAAGATTGTTTATTCTATTTTGTTGTAAATTAAGGCACTTGTTTTAAAAACACTACTTTGTAAACACTACAACAGAGGCAACAACTGGCAACAAGTAGGTATCACTAATTATTTAAAACGTCAAACTCGTTTTGACGTTTTCAAGCTGAGTTGCCAGCACCTGGATTTAAAAGTGCGGTATTCTCCGAACAATAAACGTGAGAACAAGGATGAGTGCGGAGTTTTAGCAATAAATATATTGGAAATGCAGATCCTTAAAAAATTTATTGTTAAAATTTTCCACTTAAAATTTAACAATGATGTATAATTTTAAGTATATCTATATAGATCTTATACTTTGGAGATGTCATATTCATAACTCAGAAATACCTAGTCGGGAAATCCTTAATAAGTACACGAGTAAAGCCGTTAGTATAACAAAATATATTATGTATAAAATTCTTAAAATTCAAAGCATTATTCCAACTTGGCAACACTTTACTTCAATTCGTTTTCATTGTCGCACTGAGAATGACAGTGGTTTGTTCTCATTGCACATTGTTTATTCATTTTAGGTGCGTTCATAAATAAAAATAAAAGTTTCTTAGAAAGTACCAAACTAAATAACTCTTTTCTTATGTTACCTGATAATGCGCCTCCTAAATGATACGAAGTATGTCCAGCACTACCGCTGCTGCTCGGCGAGCTGACATAGGGAGAATAACTAGGTGTAGCGTAGTATCCGCTGTATTGAGCCGCCACGTTGTGGTCCGCGTACCCTGCTGCATAGCTGCTGTAGTCCTAAAGATTAAAATGTATGATTGATGACTGCAAGGTACTAGAAATTATCTCGCACTTAATGACAGACTTTTTGATACACATAATACCTACGTTTGTGACTTTTGAACTACACGAATCGGATATTGAGCAATTTTACAACATTTTTTCAATTAACTCATCGATTTGTGTGATTTTATAATCAAATACTGTTTTGTGTTATTTTGGAATATTAATTATCTAGTTTACCTGTTGTGCAGTAGGGAACGATTGCGCTAGCCCTCCGTTATACGAAGAGTAGGCGTAAGGCGAGGGTTGCGCCCCGAAGCCGGTGCTAGGGACTCCACTCACTCCGCTCACACCGTACGCAGATAGGTATGTCGGCGTCGCTTTGCATGACGACCTGTTGGGTTATAAAAATATTTTAGTGGAGGTAGAGAAAACATCCCTCAGTATTTTAAATTAGAGGGAAAGTCGGGGGCCATCTCCGGCTTCTACAATGAGGACCATCGAAGAGTTGGCTGCTTTTTATTTTGTCTACGGTCTAATTATTACCCTGATCAACAGACATACTTTAGCGCATTTTACAGTGTGACCACTTTAAGTTTACAGTTCAAGGTGACGCTGCTTGTCTATAAAAATCATATTCAAATCAAATCATCGGTATGTCAAACTTGGTACATTTATTTTAGTTCTGTGTTTTCCCGCTTGCGCAGATAAGTTGGTGGAAGTGTAACTCTCTGACATGGGCACCAAGGTTCTTAGACCATATGAAGATTTCTTGATAAATAAGCATAATAGCCAGTACTTGTGATGTTTTTTTTGTACAATCTTACCTGTTGGTCGTGTTATGCTGTGGCGGGTACGCGCCGTACGGCTGGTTGTACAGCGAAGAACTGACGTACGACGAGGCCGCGCTGCCGCTACCATACTGCTGCATGCTGCATGAGAGAAATTACCATGTTATGAAACCAAACATAGGCTGCAGTAAAAAAGCATCACGATGCTACTCTGCCGTCTCTGCCGACATCAAGTCTTTCCTGCAACGCCGCTGACAGAGCCATAATTGTAAAAAAATATCGATTCTCAAAAATAAGGTTTTCAGTCAGTATACTAAGGGCCCAGGGGTGTAAGCGCTTTAGAATGGGGTGGGCAACTGTGGAACCAAACATCGTCATTGGTTGAAAATCTGCCAATGTCATTTGAAATTTTTTAAAATAATTTAACCTCATTGGTCAGATTAGGTCTAAGCGCTGGACGCGCCATCTACAATCTGCTTTGACCAGCCGTTCCCATTCGGTGCATGTGCAAATTATGCAAAACATGGAAGTAAGTACGAATTCATACAAAGAAGAAAAAGTTCCACGGTCGACGTTTTATTTTGAATCGGGCAATAAATTGACAGTGCTTAAACGCTTCTTACGGTTGATAGTAGAACTAATGACGGACCGACGTCGTTAGTTCTGCTACTCCCCAACAGATGGCGCAACATGTTATTTTAGGGACGCAACCAGGCTTTTGGAATAGAAAAATGTTAATGCAAGGATGAAAACGAACTTTTTTTAGACTAAAGCCTCGTTACCAGCCTGAGAATAGTATCTGGACCGTCAAGAGATATATGAGAAAATTAGTCGTGAGATTCAAAGGCAAAGAGGACCGACAGATTCAAAGGTTACCAGATATCGCATTCTAAACATTAAGTTTAAGCATCGATTAGTTATTTACGTACACGATTAGATGAACCTATTACTTTGGCATAAAAACATCTTACTTATCGAGTTGATTAATAAAACAGGATTATAGATTTACGCAGGATGGAGCGCACACGCGCTTACGTAAAAACTTTATGAATTTCAGGCATTTTTGGAGCTTCACAAAATCCTTCAGTTCGTAGACCTATTATTAGATGTTGGGGGTGTTTTGACGTAGATGATGACGTCATTGTGACCGATTATAGAGGTATTAGGTGTGCCTCCGCTTTAAAATACACTGGTCATGGGCTTTAAAAACCCGCTGAAACGTTTTTCTAAGTTCCCCACATTGCGGGTTCAAAATATATAAAAGTGCATCACCCTTCTGTTTATGACTAATAGGAAATCTTTAGGTTCTTAAGTACTTCTTTTGTATAAACTTAGATAAGGGTTTGTCTCCACCGATCACAGTATCAGATCACATTATCCACGGATCACAGCGAATTGTATCCACTGATACCATTATCCGTTTTCCTCGTTTGTAATTAGCGATCGAAAGTTAGCGATTTTGTCGCTATCTATGTCGAGAATCTGCCATGCTATGCCCAGAAGTGGGATCCCGGGCAGAGGCCTTCCCCCATTCCTCCCATTGCTTTGATTACTTCAGTAAAAGTATTATCTTACCTATTATAATACTGGTAGGGCAGCGTAGACTGATCGTACGGCAACGCTTCGCCATACAGCGCCACGTCGGCCTCACACAGGCCCGGGCTGCGGACCTCGCTCTTTACACCACCTGACGGCAAATGGAGCTAATTTAACACAGGCTAATACCTATTATAGAAATGTAGGGAGAGCAGTAATAGCTTGAACCACTGGTCAGCCTGGTACAGACTACAGCCGAGCTGTGTATATTATATTCTACAGAAGTCCCGATGCCATTGTTGTCAGACAGAAGGTCTAAGAATTGCGCCAATTGTAGCCAACTAAACGGGTCCAAGTAGGATGGGCACTGTACTTGGGCGCCTTAGGCAAAAGGGGGACAAACCGCCCGTGTCAACACATAAGACTTATAGATCTGATATAAGTCGCCTCTCAATAATTTCAAATCGGTATATGAGCCGTCTCTGAACACTTCCTTGTAAACCCTCCTGATCAGAAAGGTAGCTAAATGTCTAACAGCGCGAAATGTGAAAATAAATACATAATATCTGGGGGTTGCACAATACAGACCGTATGGTCGATAGGGGTCCGTCCGTTTGGCTTCGATCTCAATTCTAAAACTAGATTCAAGATTCCGGTCCGTTAATGTACGGGAAAATGAGTTGAGAAGTGCCAAATGCCAAATAAAAATGTTAATACTTTAATGAGTCGTCAGCATCAAGAGCATTTAACTAAAATATCGTCCCGATAACCACCTACCCGCACTATCCTCATTCATCAACCAGGCGACCGCAGCCGACGAGGATGTCGAACAAAGTCCCCCGGCCGACGTCAACGGCAGTGCCAACCCAAGCGACGAACTCGTCGAGCATCCGTTCGCCGCCAAACTACAGCTCTCCACCTCCGAGGTACCAGGCAAACATAAGCTGTCAACAGCTGACAAACTCAGCGCTGTGTTGGTGGTCGTGGTTGTGTTCTGGAACAGCGTGGACGCGCCGGAGACTAGGAGAGCTGGCAACGTCGCATCCTGGAGGAGCGACGGTGGGGAATTTGATGTTGATTCTGATTCGCACGGGGAGGTGTTGATTTCGCCTGATAGTCTGGAAGAAACAAAATATCGTTCAGTAGTTATTCACACATTGATCAAGAAGGTGAGTGAGAAAGCATTATGGATTTTCTATCTTTGTCTAGGCTAGACTATATATTTTTATTCTCTTCCGTCTGATGGACTCATGTCCTTCTGCCAGCACACACTACAACGTCCGTCAGCTTAATAATATCTAACAGCACTAAGATTATTGACACCAAAGATATTCAAATTTACGAGCGAAAGACGGGAAAAGTCATAGATAATCGTAATCTACTATTAATTTGTTACTATTTTGTAACCATTCGGTCTGTCTAGTGTCATAAGCCCGGTTCTCAGATAGGATTCGTGTGTCAAACTCCAAAATGTTCAGGGTCAAAATGTTTGTATGAATATATTCCCAATGTCCGCTCTACAACTATTTTCAATCTCTATGTTTGATACATGTGAAATCTACCAGCCCGCACTGGGCCCGTGTGGTGGATTAATGCCCACTCCCTCGCACATATCTATTTTAGTACCTTAATAATAGGGGCTCAAGAAAACGCTTCTCAAAAACGCGGAGCGGCTGCCTCTCTCTACTTACTTCTAATCTAACGGTTGACTAAGAAAAACGGATCTAAAAATGCGAAACATCTTGGCTGGGGTGTTTCGTTCCCTCCTCTCAGTAAGTTTGTTTATCAATTAAACAGTAAAGCTGGCGATAAAAACGCAGTTGTTTACAAGATAACAGCTTTTTAAACGGGTCTAACAAAACAGCAAGCGGTTATCACAACAATTGTTGTAAAAAAAACCCGTAAAGAGTAATTAAAAGTCCTTCCTTTCCGCTTTTTTGTAAACAGTTGTGATGTCTTAATTTGAGGACGTTAAAGAAGCGATCAATTTGATGGGATTGCTGTGATTACCTATATCATAAATATTTAATTGGTCCCTATTGGTAGTGTTTACGTAAGGATTCTTTTAATGTCATCCAATTATTATGGGACCTAAAACTTAATTAGTAAGTACCTAGATAGATGTGGACATGATGTGCCATACGAAGTAGGATTAGTAGTAGAAGCCTAGAAGCTGTCCCGTTATGTAGTAGGTACCTAATGCAAATTCCAAGTAAATCGAAACATGTTCTATTAGTTTCCTGAAAGATAAATATATCGATTCACGCATGAGAATTAATTTCAGATAAAGAGGTGGTACCGTACTAATGGAGAGCTCTGAGTCTAGATTACCAATTTCAATGAAGATGTTAATTTTACTGTGCTTGATATTTTACTGTAGTCATCTTGCATTACCTAACCGATTTGCCCAATGTATTCATAGGGTTTGAACTTTTTCAACAAAGGAACTACGTACCGACTGCAGGAATTTGTATTGTGGTGAAAACTAACTGGTTTCCAACGAATTCTAAAGATAAATTTAGACGAAAAACTTTATTGTCTTTGGCTGATGACTCCAGTTTTAGAGCTCGCATATCACAGAGTCCCGTGGTTATATTAGTGGACATCTAATGCTTCATTTCAGTTGTTTCTCGTGGTCAGGCTTCTTGGTATGGCTTGTAAAGTGGGTGCATTTTCGTTGAAAATACTTAAAGCTTTGTTTTATCACAGTTCTTGAAATCGGAAGCCATTATGATCTTTCAAAATGTGAAAGACTTTTATAGGGCAGAATAATCCATTTAGGAGGAGTTTTTATTTATTCTATTATTATGTCAGATTCGCACAACTCCATAAACATTATGAGTAAAAATTAAATTAATCTTTTGAATGCATCTGAAAACAAATTGTATTTTTTTTGTCATGATAGGTTTGCGTTTGGCCGCAACTCGCCTGAAGTCAAGCGATGATGCCGTCTAGGGTGGAGCACGCTTGCCTAGAAGATACCGATTCACTCGAACTTCGAATAGATCCACATTCCACAATATAATGATTTACAATTTTCAATACATTTGACTATCATCGCGTGATAGCGTAAAATATAATCATAACATGACACATTAATAAACCAGAACATATTGCCCCAATTAAGAGCGTGTTAAACAAACGAAATCACACGCTGTTTATACTAAATTAGTATCATTAAAACAAATCACCAGAATCGTATAACAGATGCCACAGACTCGGGCCCCTATCTCTCGGGACGATGGAATTATCAAATAAAATGTTTACACGTGTTACGATTAATTAAGTCCCTTATCACCGCTCGTGAACGCAGCCCTTCCGTCCGCCATTATTTAATCAATTCCCGCGCTGTCAACGTGACAGCCGTGACGTCAAATGTTAAATGGACGCCTTTTCGGGCGAATCAAGTGACAAAACATAAAAAATTAAGTTTTGAATGCTAGTCTTATAAATATAAAGCCCATTTTCCATTTTCATGAAACTGACGCTTGATTCGTTGTTTCTTTAAACCGAACTTTTGGCTTTTTATTTATTTCTTCTTTGGCGGCAAAACCAGACAAGACGTCTCTAATTCAATAAAACGTAAAATGTGTGTTTTTATTAAATTATATTGTCTCTGGACATTATAATGGCTAGTTTATTAGGTATATGATCAACTTATTATAAATATGAATAATTAATATTTTTATGGAATGAAATTTTTATGTGGATCATAAATCTCTATTAAAATAAAAGAACTTGTCATCGGAAAAGGCACGAATTTTAATTTTAGTGTTACTAACCTATAGAAAATGTTAATACCTAATTATAAACCCGATGCTATATTATTTACATATAATTTAAACAGCTATAACATCAAGCCTTTTATCCACGAAGGGTTAAGCAGAGGACGGTGTTCCTTTACTACACCCATGTTTTAGCAACTATGTAAGTTTAAGTTCCCTGCAATAGAGGGCGAGCATATTACCATCAACCACGACGCATCTGATGTCCTGGTTGATGGTAATATTTCTCATCAGGAGTCCAGACTCCGATGAGTACCTATTTCTTCGTGGAAATATCCAATAGGTGTCACTTATTATATCATACCATCGTCATCTTATTATCTCATTTGGTGTTACTTATTTTTTTATATAACTTTTCCCGACCGGGGAATCGAACCCAAGACCTCGGCTGTTATTAAAACCACATAAATAATGGACTAACTCTGTGGTGTATTATTTTTACTGCAAATATAATTGTTTATGGTATCTATAATCATTATGTTTGCAGTAGTAGTTAGTATTGCCGCATAAAAAAAAACTATCTATTAGTTAACTTTAGTTGTAGCTGGAAAAACACCGTTCGCTCAGATACCTAGCCACCAGGCCTTCATACAATACGTAAACTAATTAATCAATAACAATAAACTAATAAACGATAAAACAACAGCGAGTCAAAGCATTATGGCCACACCCATAACAATAATTTTACGCTATAAAATACTTAATTTAGTCAAATCTATGTTAATAGTACATTTTAGCATAACACCTGTTTAATTTCTATATGAATTTTTGCATTTTATATTCTAATTATGTCTATGATTCATTAATTTGTGATATTAATTTGGCATTCATGTTAAAAGATAAAAGTTTGCTTTTATGTTGGTGGAGATCGACGGGGGGCCAAAGCTCGTGCTCTTTCCTTGCCATATAAAAAAAAAAACGTAGCTTTTTATTTAGTGCGATTTTTACGCTACACTTTTAGCGGTGTTTATATGCATACAATTAAGTATCGTTTTAATTGATAATAGGGGTTAAAGTATGAAATTGCCGTTGTATAGTAATAGACACTTCGAATTAACATAAAATCTTCATAGTGTGAGATTTTCGTGTGAAACTTTTTTCACGTGTTACCTCTATGGTTCTTCTTTTAAAAAATGTGCAATTCGATTTTCGACTTTCAATTGTTTTTTTTACTCAGCATAGACGTAAAGATGAATACTTCGAAAATCCGAGTTAATTTTGAATACGAGTTCAGACGCGGAACTAACGTGGCAGAAACGGCTCGCAATCGCAATATCAACGTTGCGTTTGGAGAGCAGACTGCTAATTAACGCACCGTGCGTTTTTTGTTTAAACGATTTCGTAATGGAAACTTCGACTTGAAGAACGAACCACGTGGTAGACCGCCCACACAGGTGAATAACGCTGAATTGAAGGAGATGGTAGAAGCCGATCCGAGTCAAACTACCCAGGAATTAGCGGCATCGTTTAACGTTACCCTACCTACAATATTGACTCATTTGCATCAAATCAACAAGATTAAAAAAAAAAAAAATGGGTGCCTCATGATTTGACTGATCTGCAGAAAGAAATGCGTGTTGAAACTTGTGTTGCCTTGTTGAATCTGTATAGAAATGAAGGAATATTGGATAAAGAAAAGGAATTGTTGATTGTTTACGATAATAGTAAGCGAAAAATACAACAAAAGCAAAGCTTACCAATAAAAAGGTAATGGTAACTGTTTGGTGGTCTCTTCATGGTGTTATTCACTATAGCTTTCTCAGGTCTGGTCAGGCAATAACAGCAGATGTTTACTGTGCCGAACTTCGAACAATGATGGTGGAACTGGCAGTGAAACAGCCCCGACTCGTGAATCGATCTTCACCATTATTGCTCCATGATAACGCAAGACCTCACACTGCACGAGAAACCGTTGTAACTCTACAGGAGCTGCAGTTAGAAACTATACGTCATCCTCCGTACTCGCCAGACCTTGCTCCAACGGACTACCATTTGTTTCGTGATTTGGACAATTATTTATTTAAAAATTTGTCATTAGATATAAAGAAAAGTAGGAAGGAACAGAAAATAGTACAAAGGTGATGCTTATTTCTACGTTATTTTCTACGTGATAAAAAATTTCTTCCCAGGAGGCAGTACAAAATGCCTTCACACAGTTTGTCGAATCTAGATCCTCAGAGTTCTATCGTAAAGGCATAAATGAACTTCCGTTTAGATGGCAGCAATGTATAGATAATGAGGGTAAGTATTTTGATTGAATAAATATGTTATATCTTAGAAAAAAACGACTTTTAATTTTTCAGTACAAATCGGCAATTTCATACTTTAACCCCTAATATCAAGTATAAATTACACATAGGTAAGTGCGGAGACATTTTTTTTTTATGAGCCCTTGGTTATATTTATTATAGGAACTTGGCTGTGCAATTTGATTACGATTTGATATTTATTTTGTGTTAAGTAATTATTCTTTTTTTCTTGAACCAGAACATGATTAATTTTTTATTACTTATTGTTATGAAATGGAAACCTTTTCAACTAATCCACAAAGCCCAAACATATTCGGTTACATCAAAGTCTCTTTCAATCTGATTTATTTCTAAACCATAAATAAACGCAAACCTAATGAACAGCAAACGTAAATAATGAAATTAACAAATCAAGAGTCTGAACACCGGTGCCTTTGTCTAGAAAAAATGGCCTTTGTTTTATATTAGTTCGCGCCTTTTTCAAGTGTCACTTTGCTTCACTTCGGCTATTGGAACAACACTATCATATATCAAACGCCGGAATTCTACAGTTAATGCTGGCATTGTCACTATATTTTTAATTGAAAGCTTTTTTTAATGTTTTCGGCTCTTTTTCAATGGATTCTTTTGACTTTTTACTCGCGGTAGTCATCGTAAAATGTCGTTAATTTCGTCTAACAAAAGACTTCAAACAGTTTAATAGGCGGCCATGCTTGACATTCCATATGGCGCGAAGTTGGTTGTCACATTTTTAGTTTTATGTTCCGGGTGAATTGGCGTTTGAAATATGCGGCCTCGGCGATTAAGATGTTCTTTTTGATTTGTTGATGATCTCCATGCTGATTTTGGGAGAGGAAGAGAAAGTAGCGGCTAAATGTCTTAATATTCAAATTTGTGGACGTTGGATCTTTTTCTATTAACTAACTATTCGGCCTTTTTCCCGTTAAGCTCCGAATTATAGTTTATGGTTTTATGGTGTTGTTATGTCTCTGGAACTTTGATCTTTGTCTGTCTTTCTATATCTTCTATAATGCTTTCTTCCGAAACCCCTTCTGGTAAGGGGTTTCCCATAGCTTCACCGATCCTATCTCATTATTTCAATTTATCTTAGACATCCCTTGCAGGCGATTATTTGCGAATTTGTTATTGGGCTCTTAGAAACTTAACATGTACCTACTACATAGGTACTATTGAAGATGATGAAAGTACCTTACAGTTCCTTACTGTTAGGTACTTTCATCAACTTCAATCAATTGCAATGGCGAAATATATCTACCTGAGTCTGATCCTCGGATTTCTTCGATTTCTCAATCTTTATCCATCGTCATTGACTATCAATTTTAAAATAACCAATTGAGCATCCACCTTTGTGCTCATTTCACTATCGAACTTCCAAATACAAATTCAAATCTGAATAAAGGACCGTTGTGCTTAAAACCTCTTCAACACAATCGCGGCACGTGTTTATTTACTGCAAGAACTAATGCCACAGTACAGAGTATAAAATAAACTTGGTCTTTAAGAGCGAAACAATAAAGTCCCAGTGCCTTTTGACAGGGACAATATACGGCACACGTCTTGAACGACCTCTTTGTTCTGTGAGAGGGTTCCGTACGTATTGTAGCGAGTTGATTGTGACAAGTTGGTGTAAATAAGAGGACTGTGGTGTACTGTGTAGTGGTATCGGGGATTTATTTGTAAGGTGATGAAATGCGCAGTTATTTTTTAATTGAGTCTTGAGATTTTTATCTAGCGAAAGAATATTTGAGTGAATGAGTTATTTGATTCGCTGTCGATGATATTACCTATTTACTACAGACTCTTGGTTATGTCTCACGAAGCCGCGTTAAATTAGCGATGTCACCCGAATAGTTTTTTAAATTAAATAACTGAAGTTTAACCTAAAAACTAATCCAGCCATGTCAATAAACTTATCGATAATATTGCGGAATGCAGTATTTAAGCATGTTCCCACTATACAAAAATTGGGCTTGTATGCCCGTCACACTATTCCCAAACCAATGCAACTCCTGAAAGCCAGAATCAACAGTGGCCCACCGCCAGAAAAGCGCCGAGACAATGAAGCTCGACGAAATCCCAGATAAACAATTTAAGTAACTATCTTTGATCCCGCAACGAAATTAATGAGAAAAGAATAGTGGAGGAGGAAGAAAAACATAATCTCCACTTCCCGCCATATCAGCAGGGAGGAACAAAACAAGGCCAATAGGGACAAAGTAACGTTTACAACTGGGATAAGACCAGTTGCCTAAAAGCACCACAGATAAATATTATCATTAATGAGTCCTAAGTTGTGAGCTGCTGTAAACTTAATAAGTAAGTACCTAAATGCCTCATAACCACTAATTCATGACAAAACAATTTTCTAAAGAATAAGGATCCCAAAATCGGTGGCCCTTCCCGCCATTTGGCCCCCACGTGTCAACTTAGCGTTAAAATCTATTAATTGCATTTTTTGTCATCTGCCAAATTTTTTCGTTTTATAAAAAAGCTAACAGATGTCTCGAATGAGTAATGTAAGGGTTAAAAATAAACTTCTAATTTATTATGCCACTAGAAATCAGGTTTTTGAGTAGATTAAGTACTTGTGTTCAGTTAGTATGATGTTTCAAATAGACGGATTGATGAAAAGTGGAAAAACGCTTCGAAAAGTGATGACATTCAAGTTTTTGCTTTTATGTTAGCGAACGAATATTTATTTGAAGATTATCGGATTTCGTTAAGATGATTTTAATTTGGATTGTTGATGAATTAGATTTTACAGAGCGTTCATTAAAGATTGAAAATAGTTTATTTCGTGCAAAGGAATTGGATCTGGCAGATCCGAATAGAAACCTAGTTACATCATCTGAATCTGGTTTATAATTCTAAAATAAATAAAATGGTTCAGTTAACCAAGCTTCTAAAATAAAATAAATCGAAATTCAAAAAGGAAAACCAGAGACAAAAAAATATAGAACGTAAAAAGCCACTTGCTTTTTAAAAACATTTGAAGAAATAGAATGAGTTTCATTCATATTTTAACGTACGTGCACGGGAGGATATAAATAAAAAAATAACAACAAAACATCAACAGACTCGGCAGTCAAGACATACGATACTCCAGATCCTGCTTGTCGTAAGTAAAAAATATACCGTATAACGGAACGGAATCGCGTCAAAAAATTGATTTATATCGCTCAAAACATACTTCAGTTTCGCCCATTCATTATTTTAACTTCGAAAAATGTTCGACAACGTTTAAAACGTCAAGGAATGTCATGTTAACTACTAATTAACCTAACTAATACGCTGGCTAAAACGGAATGCGGCCGTCGAATGCCAAACGTGGTTATTCTTTTAAATATTTTGTTCGCGAGACCAAGGAATTTATGAAACGCAGTATTTCGTGTTTTTGGAATGATGATTAATATTGTGGTGTGAATGGAAAAAAAATAGGAAAATGTTAATAAACAGTAGGCGCTGGTTTTATAAAATATATTGCTTCTATTATCAGAATTAATTTGCTTAAACGCTGGCCATGTTTTTTTTTTTGTGAAAGCAGAAAGCCTGCCATGTCCAACATGTCGACAACTTGGAAGACAAATGATGTGAATTTAAATTAGTTGTAGAGCTTTTTCCGTTCAACAAGTATCTACTTGGGTTCAATCTTGGAAATAAATAAAATAAAACATTCCGAATAGTGAAAGATCAGACCCAAAAGCAATGCAAACTAATTCTGCAGAAGAAACAGTATAAGTAGCATATTATGATATGACTGAAAAATATCTGTAAAAAAGGAATCACTAGGTGTGACAAAATCCATTACATCGCCATATACTTTCGTAAAAAAAAACGAACACCAGACACACATCCAAAAAACCTGCACCTCCCAAAAAAATCAGATCACGAGATCAAACAGAGTGATTGCAAAAACTGCTCTTGAAATCTATTGAAGTACCCAAATTGTCGCGTAACATAAAACCTTATTGTGTGCCCCATCTCCTTTGATCATCGCGTGATAATATGGTATGGGGGTGTGTTCCTAGTTTTATTAAGTAGCTCTTTTCACGGCAATTGTGTACTTACAATATAGGGATTAGAGAGGATTAAGGGCCCTTGGTATTGTGTGTTGAGGACCCATGGACGGGTGTGAGCCGTATTTTGGTGTAAACTTTAACTTGGAAGCAGATGAGTGGAAACGTTGAGTGTCTGTTGAGATTTGAAGGTATTTGTTTGATTAAAAGGATATGGGGAAAGGGAAATAAAGAGCGCGGGTAGGTATGTTCCAGCGGAAAGGTTTAAGCTTCTTGATGATGTAGTCTATAATGTAATCTTCTTAATAGAAAATGTACATTAGTAAATGTAATTATCTTAAAGCATTTTAGTTAAATTGTTTGCAAAAAGCACAATTATCATCCATAGATATGAATAAATTCTTAAAATTGTGAAAATATTATACGAGAAACGAGTATTATTTATCTCAAAATAGACGCGAGGCGCACGAGGTTGTAAATGATGACTACAATTTTTGGAAATATGGAAGAATCTTGAAAAAGTAATTTCAGGAAGTTAACAAAAGTGAAGACCCCCAAAGTCGGATAAGCATAAATTTTGTTTGTATTTATCTATTGAATACCTTTTGCCCTATGCCCTTATTCCTAGAAAAATAAAACGTCCCTAAGAATCGAATATGAAAGGATAGCAGAAAAGCAATCGAAGAGATCTAGCGTCAAAAGTCGAGGACATTGGTGCTGGAGAATTTCCTCAAAACAAAAATGGAATCATTAGTACATAGGTAATAATATCACCCCTGCAAACCCCGAGGTTAAGTAGAGGCGGAGATTATTATTAACCTACCAATCTCTGATGATGTGTTGCATTTAGGGGGCGACCGGCGGACGAGCATACTAATAATGATTTAAAAAGACTCATACCATCCTGTATACAGGGTGTAAAAGACCTCATCATGAAGCCGTCAGCCAAGCGTTCTGTACATCAAACTAAGTAACTTCACGCAAAAATTATTGCTGGAAACCGACTTTTTTTGGGGTGAAAAATCATGTTTTGTGCAACTCAATGTAACGCACTTAAAACATTGTGCTGATGGATGGATTGAATAGTACGGGGGTCGTGGAGGTGTTTAAAGAAAAATCTTACATTAAAAACTTGTATTTAAAAAAAAACTTGTCAAAAAGTTGGAACTTGACCCCCAATATCTCCGTAACTAGTAGGTTACCAGGTATGGCGTAGAACAAAAAAATGATCACAATGACGAGGAGAACAAGTTCCTTACGGCTTCGTTAAGAGGAGTTTTACACCCTTTATTATTAGTAAGTAGTTTAAAGCTCAATAGTCCCTACTTTATGAGTATTATGTACGCAAGAAAACATAAACTCAAGGGATTTTCTCATGGAGTAAGTAGAACCTATAGAACTGCATGAGTTACGATCGTCAATCGGTTCCAGTCCTTTTGTTTTATAATCATCTGTAGCCTTTTCCCGACTATGTTGGGGTCGGCTTCCAGTCTAACCGGATGCAGCTGAATACCAGTATTTAACATGGACCGACTGCCTATCTGACTTGAACAACTCATTTAGTACTGGGTAATACGACACCCCTTGGTAAGACTGGTTGTCAGACTTTTGGACCACTGACTACCTGTACCGACTGTCAAAGATCTACAAATGACAGCCGGGACCAATGGCTTAACAGGCTTTCCGAGTCACGGACGAAACTCGGTATGTAATGGGCGGTCACCCATCCACGGATCAACCCAGCTAAGATCGACTCGACAGGCTGTTATCAATTAGCCACGAACTTTTGATTTATCTACTTAAATTCAAAATTGTACTATTAAATATATTATAATACTATTATCTTATTTAAGGTTACTTACCGATCTGATACATCGGTGCCTGTGTCAGGTCTTGGCCTTTTTGCCTGCAACAATACAGAATTAAATGAGGATACAGAATGTTGTGGAGAACCCAGAGTAAGCGAAGATAGCATGCGGGATGCAAGATTCAATACTGTGGAAGATCTAGGTACTACAAAGATCATACAGCCAAGTCAGAAGCATAAAAACTTTGACACCAGGTTAGGCACGAAAGAGAAAGAAGATAATGTGTCCTCAACAGAAGGGATTTTCAATGAGACTGAAATTTTTAAAGTTAATCTTTAATGATAAGAGAAATGCATGAGGTTCTAAGACGAGACAAGCACACCCAGAAGATGGTCTTCGGGTACAGTATAAGACTTTGGCTAACGAAGGTTGAGGAGAAGAATTCGTACACACACACAAAACATTTCAGGATTATGATATATTATAATATAAACTAGCTGATGCCCGCGACTTCGCCCGCCCGCAAATTATATACTAAAACTTTCCTCATAAATCACTCTATCTATTAAAAAAACCTGCATGAAAATCCGTTGCGTAGTTTTCAAGATCTAAGCAAACATAGGGACAGACGCGGCGGGTGACTTTGTTTTATAATACGTAGTGATGATAGTGATAAATCCATCCACCCAATGATTTTTAGAGATTTCCGTATCAGCTGGCCTAGCCAAGTTACAAACGTTTCATATCGATTCTCCTTCTACAATCGTAAACGCCTCGGCGTAAGAGATTGTAGAAACCGCTAAATTGATAGCCAAGGTGACACGACTGATTCGATCGCTCGTTCTCTTATGTCTCTAAAAAAACCTACACTTTAGTCAATGGTGAGCGTTCCTACCAAAGAGTATAGCGATCAACATTGTAGAAACGATAAAATTCTATTCTATCATTTTGAACGATGTAAACTTGTCTACGAATTTTCTATTCGTTTGTGTTGATCACGTGATTTAACGTTGAGATGATGTCATTCCCATTCATTTGATTAGTTTCAATTTCCATAAATTCTTTTAACTTATCTCGGCTCAGATCACAAGTTTTGTATTAATTATGATAAGCATCTACCCTAGATACACAGTGTCTTTCGATTTTATTTTGCACAATTTTTTTTTTTTTTTTTGGAACTATTAATTAAAGGCAGTCGATGATAATGTGCAGAAGAAGTATCTGTCCAAGTCCGGTGTCCGCTGCAAGATCTCAAGCTGGCCGTACTGGTTTGACTGTACTATAATGTTACCCGCAAAATTAAGAAAAAAAATCGTGTAGAATATTAGTGGCCATTACGATTGTATTTAGCGACATTTTTCACAAACATCTTGCGCGCTTCTCGGAACTATACATTGTGATTTGTGTCAACGGAATGAAGAATGGCGACTATTGTTGAATGTTTGTCACGGGGACGTTGAATTAATTTAGAGGGCCATATTTTGGGTGCATAAATACTTTATAAAACCTATTTTTTTTTTAAATGCTAAGACTACACTGAGTAAAACGAAATGTTACCATTGGCTGTTGTTAGAGATTCCATGCGCAGACTAAAATTTATTTAAAAGAAAGTTAGCCAACTGATGAATAAGCAGCATGGTCTCAGACCTTAGCCTGTTCCGTGAGGAACAAATAAAAAAAAAAAGATATGTCACACTGACAGATTTCACTAAAATTGGCGGGAATCTTTAGATTAATTATTATTAGACAGCTATTAAAATATTTGTAGTTCTTTGATTTAACTAAATGATACCAATCTTCGACCTAATTTTTTTCTCAAGTTATTTAAAATATCAAAATAAAAAGCCGTTTACGATCTAAATTACTGTCAGATAACAATCAGCGAAGGAGGTTACTACATTTTTTGATTAAATCAATAAGGAAGAACATCGATTCAGATGAGAGATAAGGATCTAGTAATCAGATAGTCTTGTATAATGAGATCGAACAACAAATTAGGCACAATATCATAAAAGTATTTAGCTCCTTAATGACGCGAGAATCTAAAATATGCGGCCTAGACTAGGTCATCAGATCATTAAGAAGCTATTGATTTGTTTGTATGACGCACTACGGAAGAATATCGTGCATTTTATTTCAGTTTCTAATTTTGTTTTTAGACATTTAAATTGAAAGTTAAAAAGCCTCATTATTATCCTATTACATTGCATAACTGTACGAAATAAGTTCGTCGTCGTTCGTCGTTTCGTTTGTCTTACAGAAAAGAAAAGGCGCTTTGCGAGCACTTTTCCCCTGGTCTACAGTAGATTATTCTGGTCTTCTAACACTAAAGTCATAGTTTCCTCGTTCCTTTAAAATTCCTCCTTTCTTAAATCCTTGGGACACAGGCCTCCTCTTTGTGAAGGGAATGGGTCTTCATCCTCCACGGACCCAGAGTGGTTTAAAAAATATAGGCAAAGACGGGGTGCTGGCAAATCTTTTTCGGCTATCAAGCCAAACCAAAAAAAAAACAAAAAAAAAAAGTTTTCCTGAGATAAAGTAAAAAAAAAAAAACTGCGAAACCGAAACTCATCTCTCAAATAAAATTGCCTAAAACTACCTTATTACCTGTTTTAATAACATTCAAATAATAAGAATAAATTAAATTGATTTATGGCCAGTGGCCAGTGCAGTCAATAAATATGTTAACAAAACCTGACCTAGTAAAAACAGGAATTGCATTCTTGTTCTATCTTCAAAATCTTGACGTCTAACATTGACATTTTGTCTGACAAACATCTGTTTTTGTGTTTCGTCACAATGGAGCGATAAAAACGATAATAATTAAATGTTTATTGGTTTCAAGAAAAAAAAATACATTACTTAAGTAAATAGTGTGTTGACAAAGTAGACCTTGGCTCTCGGAATGTTTTTGAGAATTTGGATTGCAAATGTGTTTTGTTTGTTTCTTTAATAAATTAATCCAACTTATCATCATCTGCCTAGCCATTTCCCAAACTACGAGTATGTTGGGGTCCAGTCTAACCGGATGCTGCTGAATAGGCTATTTTCCACCATCAATAAATAGCAAATCTATTTAGTTCGTCAGTTAGAGCATTGGAAGAAGAAGAAGCAACAGATGTTTATATGTATAATAAGTATGTATTTACAAACAATAAAGTATCTATGTAGTATATCAACTATCTGGTGTCCACGACACAAGCCTCGTTGTTTACTGTGGCACTAGATGGCGCTGTGTGTTCATGTCCAGCGATATTTATATTTATTTATATTTATATTTATTTATATTGGAAAATAATGGACTCGTATTTTGTTGTTTTTGTAAATCAATGAATATTGACAAAGATAAAACGCATCAAAACTCGAGAGTGGAGGCTCGTGACGTCACAATGCACTAATAATTATAGCACGGCGTGACGTATTGAGAATTTAATAGCGTCGTATCTTCGTCAATTCTGGTCTACGTAACAAAAGAAAATATACGTGTCAAATATTTTTTTAAAAATCTAACTGACGGACAAATTAGATTTTTGCAGGATACAAGCCTATACCAGTATTCAGCAGCGACTGCCTATCTGACCTGCACTATCCAGTTAGTACCTAGGTACTGGGAAATACGATACCCCTTGGTAAGACTGGTTGTCAGATACCATTGACTACCAGTAACGACTGTCAAAGATCTACAAATGACAGCTGGAACAAATGGTTTAACTTGCTCTCCGAGGTACGGAGGTAACTTGGTATGCAATGGGTGGTCACCTATCCACGGTCCAACCTACGCAAGCGCGGGTTAAGGGCTATTATCCCTCAAATGGCTTAATGAGGAGGAGGAGGAGGATCATGATCTTTCGTTACTCCTAAAATATTGCAGAATTAATTTTGAAATAAATATATGGTAAAGTTGAGGATTAATGCTAAGTACTATGTGTGACGAAAACACGATTCCATAAACTTTTCTCGATAGAAAAAAAATCCAAAGTTGCCTCCTCCTCCGAACAATAAACCGCTGGTATTCAAAAAATACTTGATATTAGATCATGTAACTGCATACTAACTGAACTTACTTTATAGCAGGTCTTATGTGTTTTATATTTTTTTGTCCAATCAATAGATTTTTTGTAAATCACAAAAAACACTATTCGCACTATTCGGCCGCAGTGACTGCCGTAACAACCGGTTTGTAGTGCAAGCTGATTAGAACTTTATTCTAACAGAACTTCAAACGAAGTTTGAACCACCACAAATAGAGTTGCTTATTTTAGGGTTAGAAGGGCCTTAACCTAAAGATCGACTCGAGCGGCTGTTATTATTTAGCCACAAGCTTATCTAAAATAAATTAATCTTTTAATAAACAATACACTAGTCTCAGGTTTTGTGGTGTTGTTCCCTCAAACCAAGTAAAAAACTAAGACAGCGCTGCGAACAATAAAGTGGGGTCAGCGCAAATTACGTCTCGCTGTGTTCATACAGGCTCACACACACACATTTACATCAAACTACAATTAAAATACGCCTCAATAAATGCACAACATGTTTATGAAACCGGCCTCACTTCTCTGTTCACAGAGTTCCATTTTTTTGGTCAGAGTGTACACGGCGAGACGTAATTTGACGGCCTCACTTTGCTGTTCGCAAAGTTCCGTCTTTACTTACTTTTTTATTTGATCTGAGGTTGTTTCACAAACAATGGGACACCATACCTACTATGTGTTCTGTTGTCGGCACGATATAGCAATTGATGGTGACTAGCTATTGAAGATGCTAAATCTTAGTCGAAATCTGGGCCGACTCAATCTACACTAATATTATAAAGAGGAAAGATTTGTATATTTGTAACGAATAAACTCAAAAACTACTGGACCGATTTTAACGATTTTTTCACCAATAGAAAGTTAAATTATCAGGAAGTAACATAAGCTATAAATTATATTTGTATCATGCAAATTAGCCGAGCTATCACAATTTTTGTGGAGGACCAATTTTGGTGCGCCGCGCGCGTTCTTAAGAAAAATCTTTAAAAATAAATCTGTTTTGCTCAGTAAGTGCAAAACCTTGAAAAATATGGTAAGCAGTTCAAGCACAAAATAAGGTTTCTCTAAAAGTCCTACAAACACAGTAAAAATATTAACCAGTTTATTTTTAAATCGATTTTATATCTGGTATCTTGATCGCCAGTTTAGAAACTTTTTGATAAGTTTTTTTACGATACAGTTAGTAGTAGATTTTATGAGACTCTTAATTATTATTTAATGAAAACTGAAAGAAAGAAAGAAAGTATATGTTAGGACCAGTATTTCGTCGATTAAAGTAATTTTTGTAGCTTTGTCATTTAGAAATACTTATTTATTTTGGTGTTACAGAAAGTTACCAGCATTTATGTATTTAGATTTTGTGTCTCCCATCTTCCTAGCACAGTGGGCTGCGCTGGGGCGGCTATTGAAGGTGCTAAAAACGGCGCAAACACAATAATTTAATTGGCAGTAATGTGTTTGACCCGTTTGGGGTCAAAACACTATGGCCATGGGGTCCGAGTGCCCACCTAGTTTTTCGAGAAATCGCCAACCGGTTGGACGACTGTTCACTTGACCAGAGGGCGGGCCTATTTTTTGGGCAAAAGAATCAGCATTGCCATTGGCAATGCTGCCAGCCTTGTGGGCACTTTTCTTGTTGACAGCGATCTGGACAAATTTTTGGTTTAGGTGCAAAAGGCCTAATTCTCAAAACGGCAACAGAGTCGCAAAAGGACTAGTTCTGAATATGGCCAATTCACAAAAGGACTAATTCTTAAAATGCCCAATTCGAAAAAGGACTAATTCTTAAAATGCCCAATTCTCAAAATGGCTAATTATCAAAATGGCAAATTCTTATTATAAATATATATCGCAAATTCAAAACGCATCATCGCCGGTAGTGACGTTAAACCCTAGTGTCAAAGAAACACTTTTTTTTTAACTAATTAAAGTACCACAAAGATGTTATTTTATTATTGCAATGTTTGTTTGAATATTAATTGTATAATTAATTACAGGAATGACCGCGACAGTCACGGAGACGTTTGAAGTTGAACTGTCGTAGAAAATTATTGAATTTTCCTTTATTTTTTTTGAGCGACAAGCAGTCTTTGAACTTAACTTTTAATTATTTTCTTGGATTGATTGTATCTACTGTACTTTATTAATTTAAGTGAAGGAAAAAATACATGCGTATTCTATATTACCAAATTTCAGTCCAAATCTCGATGTCTAATAACCAAAAGCCAGTATCCCCATTACTCAAGCCTAACTACCAATTAAATGGTTAACCTAACGGTTAGTTTAACTAACCGAGATTACAGATAAACTTTTAAGTTATAAATAATAAAACTCTTAAATGTCGCCTCTTGAATCAAGATTAACTTAACAACGTTCATAAAAAAACTGAACCGAATTTAGGATGACAGTAACAATTATCGGAAAGTTGTTTGTTTTTCGAAATTTTTGTTTTATTTTTAACTACGGTGCTTAATTCAACATGCAAAGATAATTAGATAAGAATTCTAGATAGCAGTGTTATTTGTCTAACATTTTAAGGGCTTTGGTTTTTTTTCAACTACTCTAAAGAGGTAAAGTGTGAGCTGTTTCGGAGATCACCACACCACTAACATCCAAAACTGGTGTGGTGATCTCCAAGACGGCTCATCGGATTTCGAAAACTGTTTCACTGATAAAAAGCTACACTATTGCCGAGTGCTAGGATATGTTTTAAGTTAGCAAAAATAATTTCGCAAGCCGAAGCTAATTATGAATAAAAACTGTATTTCATTTTTAATCATCAACTAATGTTTAAATCAATTAAATCGCATGAATCACCATAATATTAACCCGTGTTGGAATTCAAATATTACCAAGTAAAACATTCCTTGAAACCTGTTAAGTCAGTTAGCTACATACTTACATGGGATTTAATAAACACGGAAGATAATCTGTGATGTCACCCTACCCAAGTCTCGGGGCGCCATATTGTCTAAATGATATACGAACTTTTTGTTGGTGACAATTGAAGTGCCTTCACGTTCCTCTTACAATCTTATGAGTGCCTGGTAGTTTACAAATCTTACCATTTAATTGGGGTAATTAACAGTTGGAAATTCCTTTAATAGTGAATTTTAAAGTGGTGTTCTTTTACGTTATTGAATATTTTGAAATAAATATTATACCTGTTTTGGGCAGGCAATGGTGTCGATTCTGTTGTGCACAAACTAAACTTAATTTAGGCTATTGCTATCTTTTTCTCTATAATAAAACGAGAAAGAGACGGACGTAATTTAGAGCTGTCAAATTTAGTTTGAACTAATATTTCTATACAAATGAAGGGTGCACGTCAAAACATGCCGACTAAAAACACGGTGAAGCGCAAGGCGTAAACTAGTTTGACATCTCTAATTTAGATTATAGCTATAGCCGTCCTTTTTTCGCACTGCCTTTTAGTAAAAGATAGCAATAGCCTAAATTAAGTTTAGTTTGTGCACAACAGAATCGACACCAGTATCTACAACTTGGATAAATGTCATCCACAGGTACGGGGAAGTTCAAGATGCCTTAGTAAAGTCAGTTAAATAGACCTAAAAAAAACCCCAAATCTTGCTGAGCAAATTCTCCGGAAATGGAAAGGTATCTTTCACTCAAAGAATGACTGGATTATTTTCTCATTATTGCAACCAATTTCAGTCTTCAACTGGAGTAAGCTTTTAGAGTCTACCTATACTACGAGTATAACAACAACAGGTTCTTGATTTTAAATTATAGATTTTGGTAGAGACTTTACAAAGACATTCCTCTCGGGCGAGAAGTTCGCGATTCCTCAGTAAAGACAGATAGACTAAATAAATAGCCCTCAAGTCATTTATCAGCATTTGCGGTCATAGCCGAATGACTGTGTTTTCACACTTTTCACATTACTTCAATAAATAATACGGCGCATGACGTAGGTCGACCTGCACCTTTTTTGAAAAAGTTGGTTATAATTCCTTTGAAAAGCGGCAGAAAAATTTTTTTTCAACATTTACTTTCTACTCTGATTAATAATCCACAAACATTTCCTAATGACCGACCAATCCTTCAAGCTCGCTACCAGGACCACAGCGGTGCCAAGGAGGTATCGTGTGAGAAAGGGCGTAAATCAGCGGGCGCATTCCTCTCGAGGTGTGAGGCCGCCTGATCTCCCGATAAGTCGAGCTAATTTATACGTTTTACGCGGCGACAACGCGCCTGAACGGACGGCTGAATACAGGCTGTGTCATATTGAATTATTTTGTTTTAGGTGTGGTTTTGATTTATATAAAGTTTTGGTATGAAAACGATTGTTTCTTATAAATCTTTTGTCTTTTCAGGTTAAAGCTTCATTTGGTTATTATTTTTTGGTCTTGTATTTTCGGTTACCGGGGAAAAATGGTAGAGAAAAACGGCACCCCAAGTAACATAGGTAGGAAGATAATAATTATGATACGGTACTTCCTTTTTATTAACAATCGAGATTTTTACATTCAATAGAATAGATATTAAAATTAAGATTATTGGTATCATTGTTATTTTTTATGAATAGGTAAATAAATACCATTGTTGTGCATTAGTAATTAAAGTGCAGGTGCAGCAATTAACAATTACTGTCATCAATCAAATCAGTAAAAGAGATAAGATCATGTTCGAGATCGTACCTAACATTAACTTTATTTATGTAAATTCTTATTTATGCGCAGACTTAAGAACTCTATAAAATATCTGGTAAATTGTTAACAACTAATATCTACCTAATGTACTCTTGTCTGAGACAAGGAATCCATTATGTTTTTTTTTTACCAAATCGATGGTTTTAACACTTTGACATATTTTAGCCAATTTCACCATTGTAATCAGGTTCTAAAGCTGTCAGTATCATCATTGATCTCTTGAACGCAGTTTAAATGAGCTCCATTGGGCTATTACTACTACGTATAGAGAAGACAGCGCGAACAAAATCTGTGCAACAAGCGCGGCAGTGCGGGGCGCGCGGCGGCTTAACCTTATAGGCGAGACGAAAAAAAACTAATTAATCCGTCAGTTAGATTATCAAAAAATATTAGACCCATGTTTTTTCTTTTGTTATGTAAACCAAAATTGACGAAGATATGACGCTTTTAAAATTCTCAATACGTCACGCCTAGGTATAATTTTTACCTAGTTCTGACGTCACTAGTGTTTAATTAATGGACACGTAGTTTTTGTTTGTAAATTAATGAAAATCGACAAAGATAAAACGCATCAAAACTCGGGAGTGGGGGCTCCCGAGTTTTGATGCGTTTTATCTTTGTCGATTTTCATTAATTTACAAACAAAAACTACGTGTCCATTAATTTCCAATACTCTAACTGACGGACTAAATAGATTTGCAATTTTTCAAACAGTATCAAAAAATTGCAAATCTATATCATCTATATAGATGCTGTGGCGAGCAAGCGACTGAGTGAACTGCGGCCGACCGACTGCAGTTGAACGGAGCACAGATTTTGTTCGCGCTGTCTTTTCTATACGTATTAGTAATAGCTCAATGATTCGCTCTTAGAAACATTTATGGTGTTATAAAATAATGGACCAAAATTAGACGTAGGTACCTACCAATTGATAAAAAAAAAACAAAACGAGAACATGCTATATTCTAAACAAGCGTCAGAACAAAACGCTTCTTTATTTAAACGTAATTCGTTTATTGTTTTATCTCACTGCATATTTACGACCAGGGCCCGTGAGCAGTTACAGTATTACTTGATGCGAGAAAGAGGCGGAGCTAGACGTCCTGTATAGCTGCATCTCTTTCCTCCACTATCGTCCCGCACCCGAGTCGTAACGTATAAATAAAATTTATCGACCAACCAATTTTACGTTTTATCTTTGATAATAACATGTGATATTGCCGATTATTAATAAGATCTGTTAGTTTTTCGACTTGTCGCGTGAACTGTCAATTTTAATAGTGATTTATTTTTTGTTGTCTCTGGTTTATTGTTTGGGATTGTCATTTGTTTGTGGTTCGAATTGAAAATGAGTATTGTTTTAACATGTCATTAATTGAATAGAGAACAAGGTATACGTTCTGCAATTATTTCTCAGAGCTGAAGAATGATTAACGAAACTTTAATTTATCGAATCTGTGAGAGGTGAAATTTATTGTTTTTATAACCCTTGCTTATGGCAAACTGTTCCACATACATAATGTACTTGGTACATTCTTATTAAAGTTCCAAAAGACACTGATACACCAAACTTTCACATTCTTGGCCAATCAAAGGAACGTCAGTCCGAAAGAATACTCAAGTTTTGTACATTTTTGCCAAAATCCAAAGACAAATAACAATTAAAACCGCCATCTTTAGCATTCCCGCCAAATTCCACTAATTTCTCGCACGTCCACAAAGTAATAAGTCTGTTTTCGATTACATAAACAACAAAATGGAGTTAAGCCCAATCGATTTAAAGCGCGGGAACTTACAAGTTGTATCGAGAAAGACATCTCGGCGATAAATCGCGCCGTGTTCGACTATCAAGCTGGACAAATTTGTTTTTATTGGTGTTATCTCTGGGTGGCTTTAATTTTCGTTGCCTTTGCCTTCCATTTTGTTTCTTTGTTATAGTATTTTATGTGAGGTGCGTGCGATAGGTTAAAAAAATTGACCATTGAATTAAATTAATATCTCTATTATTTTTTGTGTGATTTGTTTGAGGTTTTATTATAAGTTCAATTGACCGTTTGAAGTTGACGAGTTATTGCTGTTTTCAAGCATCGTTATTTTTGTACAAACTAGTCTTAATGTCATCAGCCGGATCGCGCGTCCTTTTAAAAATCGATCCTTCATCTCAAAAACCACACACCACGTAAGAGTAGTCATGCTACTGATTACACAATTCGACCTACCTGAAATACCTAGCCAAAACCTCCCCAGAGAATAATTTTACCGCGAAAGCATTCCACTCAATCGTAGCCTAATCATCATCGCAATAAGGCATTGTTACGCGCTAATCTTCGCCGCATACCAAAATTAAACGATCAACCATCATGTAAGCCAATACCTATACGGAGTTATGATAGCCTGGTATCAGGTGGCTAACGATCCTCTGTCCCGTAGGTACGTTACGACTTTTTAATGGGCCCCATGAATGGGTAACATGAGATCTGACGCCTCACCATGCTATACCCACTTGGAAACATAAACAGTTTTGTACAATGAGACCAATAAAATTTGGTTTTAGTTACGCTGGACAGATAACGCTTCGGGTGTATTAATCATGGCGGCTTGTACCATAAAGCTCGGCTTGTCACTTCGATTGTTTTAAGTTCGTGTTGTGACATAGTTTTTGGAAAAGTGTAAATCTCTTCTCGACAAAATCTTGAGGTTTATCTTTGAAAATTGTTACCAACAAGTCATTTCTAACAACATCTCTTTTCAGCATAATTTTTCAACTTTTATTTGGGAGAAACGGGATACAAACTTTATTATACGTTTACCTACGTAATAAGATTGGATTACATTTTGGGATTGGTTCATTTCATAGGTATTAAAAGTGCAATTAAATAAAAGGCTTATGGAACATGCAAGCATCGTTTAGGGCCATACCGTGCAAATAAAATAAGAGTTTACAAGCTAAAACTATAATTTTCGGTGCAGTGCATATGTTGTGCGGAATTTATACAAAAGTGCATTTCGTGATTCATAACATTTTTCAAATCGTACGAACTAAAAAAGAACTACTTCCATTAATTTGAAATATGAAGGTATATGTAAATATACAACATTTAAAGCACTCAATAATTATCTATTGAATATTTATTTACAGTGAGGATTTCCAAATTAGAATTTGCGTTTTTTTTATTTGAAAGTTCGTAACCATAGACACAGACGATTATAAGATCTAAGGTCAAAGTGGCGCCATCTACAATGCGAAAATGGAAATCCTCACAGCTCGTACGTTTGCTTATCAGAATGCATCTGACCTTTGGCTCGGCGTGGTCCAAGCTGCAGCGTGGGGAGGCACCCCCTCCGAGGTAGCTACACGGCATCAGGGTCACCATTATTTACCCTCGTGGTAATGTCACACACAATGTCACTTTGACAGTTCTTTTGGCGGGAAATAGTTTTTGTGCTGTCATTTTGCGCTTACGGTTTCGTTTTTGAACTGTACACTTGGTCTTTGGTTGGCTGTGTGATTTTGATTAGTTTTTCATAACCCATTGCTTGGATAACCTAGAGATGTAAACACATTTAGGACAATAAGATTTAGAAATTGCCTACATGAACTAACAACACCAAATGTATAAAATCTCATCGTGAGACATAAGTAACTTGTGGTCTACTTCTGTCCCTTATGCTGTGTGTGAATCTACTCATCGTTTTGATGTGACAGAATATTAAAAAAACGTAAGGTAGTCCTCATCATTAATATCCCAAGGCCACACGCCAAAATGTCATAACCAATTATAACGCTTCGCCGGTGGCTAGTTATCGAAAGCCACTTAGTCATCGCCCTACGGTGGTCGAAATAAAAATATATTTAGAAACAAAACAAAAAAAATTACACGCATGCCGGACGGACCACCCACGGAGTTATGTCAAACGCTGAACGGCCATGTTCATCAAGTTGTCAAATTGAGTTTGACATAATTGTGAACGAGCCTTTTTTGTAGAACCTCATCTGTATTCGTTGATAATCTGTGGCTTCTGGTCATGTGAATAGATATTTGAGTACTTACCTACTTGCAATAGTTTTTGTTTGATTTATTTAGGAGTAGGAGGCTGCTTCCTAGTAATCAGAGTCACAAGCTGTCGTACTTTGGTTTCTGTATGCACTTAAATTTTAGTAGAATGGACGCCCTTTAATTTCCATTGACGATCATAGCTCAACGTTGGTATAACGGTGTTAGGGTTCTTACAGACGAGCGTCACTTTGCCAACGGCAGATAAACTACGGCAGCCGTCGACGAGCCGGGCGGCAGCCGCCGAAGCGTCGACGACTGCCGTCGACAGGTGGCGACGGCTGCAGTTTATCTGCTGTTGGCAACGTGCCGCTCGTCTGTAAGAACCCTAAGCGTGAAATACCTAATAAGTAAGTATATTATTCCTGGCAAAAAGAAAATGATAATTAGAAAATTAGAAAATATTTAGGAAAAGAAAAGTTTGAAACAGCGCAATAAAGATTTACTAGGATTTTGTTTAAATGGTCTAAAAAATTGCGGTTTCGTGCAACTACTATACCTAAAGGTATTAATCTAACCATAAACAATCCCTCAAAAAAAAAGAACCTTTTTCTAATTTACGTTCTATTCCACGCTACTAGATTTGGAATATGGAACCTTTTTTGTTCAATAGTTATAAAATATACGATGTCTGTCCGTCCCTTTGCAGTCAAGTAGAAAACAAGTGGTTTAACTTTAAAGTAGATATAACATACAGCTGGTTGACTTGTTAATACATATACACACATCAAAAGTATCTAGGGATCAACATATATTTTTGCAATAACTTTTCTCCTGATTGATATTAATTAAAATTTTCTTTAAGGATTCATCAAATAAAGTGTTTTCGTTTGTCACAGTAACGATAAACCAAGTCACCTTTGCATTAATAAAGAAATTTGCCATTTTCCTAATAAAGGGATTTTTGACATTTGAACCACTAACATTAAAGTTCGAAAAAAAGACTGAAATAACAGTTTTCTTTAAAATTTTATTGGGTAACTTAAACAATTAATAATCCGTGTTTCTACCGCGAACACTAACAACACAAGAACATCGGTTTGGCATACTCAAAATGAGTTCATCCAAATCACGCTGTGGAATGGCCGCCCATGTTCGTTGCAACAACAAAAAAAGGTCTTCTTGCGACTGGATACCCTCCATATTCGGCAGAGCTCTTCTCTGTAGCATATCCCATGCATGCTCAATCGGGTTCAAGTCTGGCGACTGAGCAGGCCAGGGCAGGACATTGATGTTAGCTGCGGCGAGAGTCTGTCTTACAACTCTTGCGGTGTGCGGTCGTGCATTATCATGCATTAACTGAAATAAGGGACCGATTTGCACTTGTAGAGGAACGATGACGTCTGATACAATCGTCTCAGCATAAATTTGAGCGTTGAGGTTGCCTCTGATCCAAATCAACTCAGTTCTTCCGCCGATCCAAATACCCGCCCATACCATGATGGTTCCACCACTATAAGGATGGACTTCCTGGCAGGATTTTAATCGCTGTTGGCGTCCAGGGGTTCTCCAGTGTCGTATACGTCTTGTATCCGGTCTCATACCAAAACGAGACTCATCAGAAAAGCACACGAAACGCCATTGTTCTTCTGCCCAATTTCTGTGTTCAAGAGCCCATTGATATCGAATCCTACGATTGTGCATTGCTATAGGTGGTACCCGTAGCGGTCTTCGGGAATGAAGGTTCACTTCATGCAAGCGGTTTCTGACTGTTTGGTCGCTAATTAAGTTCCCTGAAGAGTGATGAAGCCTCACGGCTAACATCATGGCGGTTATTGTTGGAGCTCTTCGAGTTAAGATTTGAATGTATCGGTCTTGTCTCCGTGTGGTGCAGCGATACCGTCCTCCATGGCGCTCAGCCACGGTACCAGTGCTTCGGTAACGTGTCCAAAGTCGACTGATAACACTCTGACTTGTATTCAGAGCTAAAGCTACAGTACGTTGCCGGGAACCAGCTTCTATCATTCCCACGGCTCTGAGCATTTCTTCCCTGCTTAAATGACGTCGCCGCTCCATAATAACGTTGGTTTTAATCAGTAGTAGGGAAACAGTAGCACTAATAATGTCTTCAATGCGTTGTATGTTTTTATAGGGAAAATATTGACAGCTTATTTTCATCTTTTACTCGAATTTGATTGAGAGTTCCTGATTCAAATTATGAAATGCACCAAAAAGGATCCATATAAATTTATAAAATCATAAATTTATTACAAAGCCACATCTCAATCTCAAGAAATCCGCATAAAAATGCTTGATCCCTAGACATTTTTGATGTGTGTAGTAAGTACCAATTTCTTGTAATGAGGGATTTTCTTTTTAGCTCTTTCCTAGTCGCTGGATAGATGGCGCTGAACTTAGTACGTTAATGCAAGGAACGGAACCTAAAAAAAACGAATTATAATAAAGCGCGAAAACACTAGGTTATATTCGGAAGGTTAAGCAAACGAAAGTGTCAGTCAACGAGCGTATGTGACGTGACGCAATGTTTTTTTTTTCCAAGCGTTTTGGCTTTGGCACTAACTATCGTAGTCAGTTCAACGCCGTCTATAGAGTTCTTGGAAACTAAGTTTTTTTTTAATAACTCAAAAAGAAAACCTCTCATTGTAAACTTAAGCCTGAATTAACATCATTTACATACTCGAACACACATTTCCGAATTAATTGTTTGTTTGACATTTTCGAATTAATTAATTCGAAAGTTAATTAATTTGAAACGAAATTATGTTAAACATATATAACAAAAGAATTTACCAATTTTACATGGCAAGCAGAATGGAAAATTACCATTTCTCTCAACAACCAAGAACCTTTTTTTAACATAATTACGACTACCAATTTGTGAGTTTAAGCTCTCATTTTCATCAAAAACACATAAATACATTAAGTAAACAGTTTAAACGCAGGCGGAGTCGCGGGCGGTCATTAGCGTAAAAATAAAATATTATGAGCCAAGTGTGTTCCTATCAACAGGGGGTGAACAGTAGCGTAACCTCACTGCGTGAAACGAAACGACAGGGTGGCCAACGTCATCATAAAGTACAGACTGAATACCTGGGAGATTCAAAATTCGAAATTGTAATGCTTCTGTTTTGTTTTTTCGGTGGTAATAAGTGAAGGCTTTGGAAAGTAAAGATTTTATAATAAAGGTTATCTTCCCACTCGTTTAATTTAAAGTCTGTTTTAAGGATTCTGGGTTATAGGAATTTATTATTAAATTCCACACAGACCTAGACCTAGTACAGTTTATTGGTGTTTTAAACATAGGTACATTCTAAAACGACGAGAGAATGTACGGTCGAACAAGCTATTTGGTTTACAGTTTTACCAATAAATTACATTGTTAAATGTAAACCAAATAGCTTGTTCGACTGTACGTTAGCTTCGAACTGTGAATACCTACTACTTGTCTCATTTCTGTAGTCGACAGCATCGAAGGCCTAAGAATTATTATTGTCTATGGCTAAATGGTCTAAAACCCTGGCATCAAAACTGTTAAAGTTCTGTCTTCAAATGAAACTCGTTTGATCGTCGGAAAAGATTGATCCACGACAAAAATATAATTGACAGGCGATCTCACAATAATTTACATTCTAATATTAATGTTATTGATTTAATCGATGATTAAATACGTTTTAACAGCCGAAATAATCGTAATGTCCTAAATTTTATGGACAATGTTGTTAGCCCACTATCATGGCCTTTGCCTCCTCACAACAGGGGGTAAACGCTTCTACAGAAACGTCAAACTGCTTTTCCATTTGCTACCATCTTATATTGTGCGTCCTACTTCCTTTTGAGCCTCTTTGCATAAAGTTGAAAATTCTGTGAATGAACTGCTTTGTAATGTTGGTAAAATCTTAGAATTCGGTATCCAAGAAATTTTTTGACGGTCCTTATTCAAATGGATTTAAGTTGAAATTGGAATGAGAATCGTTTTCACAGTAGTATAAAAGGTTTTGTTTACCAATTATAAGGATTTAAAGATGGAAGAGAATATTTTTATTGGCGATTAAAATAGTTTTTACTATCGACATTATGACCCAAGAAGAGGTTAATTGGAGGCATAGACAATTCCTTCGCGCTATAAGCTCAGTGGGATAGAGGACCGGTAGCTGGAACCATAAATTGTTTTGTAAAAAATTGTATAAAAAAAAAATATTATTATAAATCAGCCTATAACTACAGGGCAAAGGTTCCTACGAGTAGGTACCTAATTTAAAGAAAGAACAATCTTCTGCGGCTGGATAACGCAACGTTTTAAATGAGATTATGAAACAAATGGGTAAAGATGTCTGAACCACTGTGGCTGTTATGTACGAAAGAAAATGAAAATACAATGCACCAGTAACATAAAAAGCAAATAATTAAAGTTAAACAGTGTAACTTATAGAGTACTAAGGAAAATACAATAAGAATGCGCAGTTTAAATTCAAATTTGGAACGACTCATAATTCGGCAACAATCGCAGCAACATTCATTCACATTGTCTATCTGAATATTCAAATCGAACACAGCTATAAAAAACTTTATGAATATTCATTTTATCGAATAAAACGGGCAAGAACACCATGACGGTCGGGCTATGTCAGTCGGAGCACTCGAATCGATAATGTGATGGTGTTTACGATCGAATTAAAATCAATTGCTTGTATCGCAACCACGGAATGAAGTCCCGTTTAGGCAGATTTAGTGAGATTAGAATCGATTTGCTCTAATCGAGAACCGGCTGATTAAATCTTTTATTTAACAATGGAGGTTTGTATTGATTGTTTGTTAGGCTTAGGTGCTGGTTTGGGTTAGATAGGAAATCATTTTGTTGAAACAATGACTAATTGGAAACCAACTGCTCTCGGTGGAGGAAAACAACGTGAGGAAACCGGCATTACCTAGAACTACCTAGAATTACTAGAATTCGAGTACATGTTGCATCTATTAACCCGAATTAAGCCTGCGTGGTGGACTACGGGCCACTCCCTTTTACAGAGAGGAGGCCTGTGTCCCAACAGAGGGAAATTTTAAGCTGATTACGCTGAGTGACTCAAGATAATTATGACTGAATTCCAATAAACGGTTTAAAAGTGCTTCTATCGATTTCTATGTTGGCTTTTACGAAAAAAGTAGGTGTTAAAAACCAGTAGCCATTAAAAGCGTGCCTATCTCTAATTAGAATCTAGAACAATTAAATCGAGAGTGAGATTAATGAACTCTTGTTGATCCTACTGCAAAATAAAATATTAAAACATTAGCTCATACCCGCGGCTTCGCTCGTTTGGAGTTCGATAATTGTCCCACGGGATCACACTACCGGGATAAAAAGTATCATAAGTGTCAATCCAGCACCCCTAGCCAAGTTGACAATCTACAATCGTTAACGCTAGTAGAAAACTATTCAAATGAATGGGAATGACATCATCTCAACGTTAAATCACGTGATCAACACAACCGAATATAAAATTCGTAGACAAGTTTACATCGTTCAAAATGATAGAATAGAATGTTATCGTTTCTACAATGTTGATTGCTAAACTCTTTGGTAGGAACGCTCACCATAGACTAAAGTGTAGGTTTTTTCTACAGACATTAGAGAACGAGCGATGACTCAGTTGTGTCAACTTGGCTACCAATTTAGCGCTTTCTACAATCGCTTACGCCGAGGCGTTTACGATTGTAGAAAGAGAATCGATACGAAACGTTTGTAACTTGGCTAGGCGTGCAGGTTATAAACTATCTGTGTGCAAAATTTAATATAAATCCGCTTAGTAGTTTTTGCGTGAAAGGGTTATTGGGCTTTTGCATTTATAATATTAAAACATTTAAAACATCACGCATTATTTAACTAAATACGGGTAATAATGTGCGAAACACAGTTTGCTATCTTTTAAAACGACATTTTTTTTAACAAAACAGTCGTTATTGTTGTTTCGAAGCATGTAAACATAAATATAACAAGCATACTTAATGTACTATACGTCATGACATCTAACCGAGCCCTAAAGATCGGGTCGCCAGCCGGTTTCACTCGATAACATCAACGACTCGAATATTAGGCATAAATTAATCGATTATAATCGGGAATGGAGAAAGGGATTTTTTAGTAATTTGGAAAAACGATTGTGTGTTCGAATAACGCGAATTATTCCAAGGAAAGGTAAAATTTATATGAGTAGACATGTAAATTGGGTAAAATACCCTACCTTATGCTATTTAGGTCCTCATCTGCCTAGCCTTTTCACAACTATGTTGGGGCCGGCTTCCAGTCTGAATACCAGTATTTTACATGGAGCGACTGCCTATCTGACCTCCACAACCCAGTTAGTACCGGGTAATACGATACCCTTTGGTAAGACTGGTTGTCAGACTTTTTGGGCCTCTGACTACCTAACGACTGTCAAAGATCTACAAATGACAGCCGGGACCAACGTGATTTCTGAGGCACGGAGGAAACTCGGTATGTAATGGGCGGTCACCCATCCACAGACCAACCTAGGCAAGCACGGCTTAACCTAACGATCGACCCGAGCGGCTGTTATTATTTAGCCACGAGCTCCTTATACTATTGAGGTAAAAGTTAAAATTGATTGATTGAGTCGGAAGATCTTCGTTGAGATGACGAGTAATAGAGAAGTAAGGAAGAAGAAGACATGCTGCGCCGACCACAAATAAATTGGGGTCAATAAATTGGGAGAGTGATGAGTCTGAAGATCTTCTCTGAACAAATTCTCGAAAGGACTTTGGTATTTGAGAAGTAATGTCAAATAAACGGCCCAGTGCGAGTTGAGTCGCGCGGAGAGGATTCCGTACAATGCCAAAGTCTCATATTGAGTTTACCACTTTATTTTCAATTTATAGAATTCTTATAGGTTTTCTTGTTATCTACAAGCAATGAACTACTTATATTTTGTATTTTTTTCAAAATTGTAGGCTCAGTAGTTTCAGAGATCAATGGTCAATTTTCGTCTTCTTTCATTAATAAAATCTTATTTATTTTACAATAATAACAAAAATATATTTGAGATCCTCATAACGAGCCCTTTCATTTGATATGTGACACAGTAAGGTTTGCAAAACTTGTTTTTTTAAATTTCCTAATTTGTCCCCCGAAAACTAACATTATAAAAAAAAAAAAATACTTTGCACATCTGTGTTTGGGTCATAGGATTACACCATCCTACCAAATTTCACCACATTTGGTCCAGTAGATTCGGAGCAAATTCGCTGTGACAGACGGACGGATAGACAGTCAGACACACGAGTAATTCTATGAGGGTTCCGTTCGGTTTATTTCATTTTTTGTTCGGAATTCTTAATATTTGTGTGTCACAAGTTATGTTTCATGTGAGACCTAGAAGTAGAGAAAGGTAAGCAAATTAATCACTATCATCACTACAACATCATCAAAACACAAAGTCGCCCGCCGCATCTGTCCCTATGTATGCTTAGATCTTTAAAACTACGCAACGGATTTTGATGCGGGTTTTTTTAATAGATAGAGTGATTCAAGAGGAAGGTTTTAGTATATAATTTTCGGGCGGGCGAAGCCGTGGGCATCAGCTAGTAACAGGCCCGGACTGGCCAAACGGGCGAATCGGGCAAATGCCCGATGGGCCGGATGTCCGATGGGCCGGTGTGGACGATTTGCGGTCGACATACTTTTGCTATATTACAAAAAAAACATCGCAATATATCGATTATAATAACATCCTCTATCGTCAAATCGAGTACCTAATTCAATTTACTCTTGGACTATCTGTGGTAATGGTACCCCCTAGACTAGAGGCTCAGGATTTTTCAATTTTAATTTTCCACTGCCCGATGGCATAGAATTAGTAAGTACGTAATAAATTGTAGCGTACAGCAGAACTCGTAGGTACCGCTAGAAACTTATACATGTTTTTTAAACCAACGCGCGCGGTTCGTACTTCGAAACCTGTGAAAAAACTTATCAAAGGTTCCTTTTTTCTTCCTCTGGATTGGCCCTCGAAACAATAAAATTCTTCAATAAATTTCCGAGCTCGCTCCGCTCGCTCTTGGAGCCTTACTTGTTTTTGTTTTTAAAATAGCCTCCTTAGGTCGATTAAGTAACATCTATTTCAGAATAAAAGAACTGAAGAAAAGCTAACTTCTCTGTAGTGGAGAGCTGAATATTTTTTTACTTCCTAGAATGTTTAAATAACTCTTCAAAATTAGTAACTTCTACTTCTATTTAATCAAGTATTTTAGATTCTTAAAAGAACTTCAGCTGCATCTGTAACTAGTAAACTTAACCCTTACAAATTCGTTTTTACTCGCACTTTCTGCCCCAGCCAGAGAAGGGGGGGGCTTCTCTGGCTCAAAGCTGGCGACGCCCTTCTTCAACAGCGTCTCTATTCTTTTAGTTTCAAGTCTCTTCTTATCAAAGTCGAAGCCTACCATTTCAGCCTAACATTGTAATTTACATTTTTTATTCGGTTGATTCAAAATTTACGTTTGTAGTTTTCCTTTCTCTTGAGAGTGGAGGGCCGAACAGTCTCTAAAATGCCGGGGCCTATTTCGGATCCCAGTCCGGGCCTGGCTAGTAAGTAATAAGCCTAATTCATTCATGAAACATTAAATAAGTAGATAATATATCTAAGACTGTTTATTAATTGATTATTATAATTAATTAAATCACAAGTTTTGGCTAAATAGTCCAATCTGTATGTATTGTGCCAAGATAAATCAGTCTGGGCATTTCTAAATTGTATAGGTACATGCAAATGTTTTAGATTTTTATCACAAAGACGATTACCTAAAAAACAAGTCAAATGTTATTTTAAGAATGAACAGACAGGTATATATATACAGGTGTATATACATATATAGGTATACATTTTTTTGGGATGAAAGAACACGTTTTGTGATAGAACTCAATGTAACACACTCAAAACATTCTGCTGATGGATGGATTAAATAGTACGGGGGTCGTGGAGGTGTTTAAAGCAAAAATCATACATTAAAAACTGGTATTAAAAAAAAAACCTGTCAAAAAGTTGGAACTTTGACCCCCAATATCTCCGTAACTAGAAGGTTCCCAGGTATGGTGTAGAACAAAAAAATGATCGCAATGACGAGGAGAACAAGTGCCTTTCGGCTTCGTTAAGAGGAGTTTTACACCTTTTATATACCTACACAAATACAAGGGTTTTTCGACCAAAATCGTTATTTGATATAACTAAAATGTTTTGTCTACCAACCATGATCTAAGAAACACGAGTGTACTCGTTTCTATTTAGATAGTACAGACACCCATCAAACTACCCGAAACTGTCAAATTTTCCCAATCAACATTGAACCTAATGCTTTAACGATATAGTTGAAAATCCATTAAAGAAATTTGACAGATTGAGGTAGCTTGTTGATGGTCTGTACATAACCCTCAATGAAAGGAAAATACACCAATACTTAGGGGTTTTCTAGGGAAATAAGACACAAAATTGTGTGCAATACGAGTTAAGTAATAACTCATTTACGGCCATTTTCAATGACTAGCCGGTATCGGTAGGTTGCTATCTCTGTCTGTTTGACATTTTGCTTACTGGACGGTTAGAAACAAAACGTCACAGAAAAGCTTTCTTTGATTTTTCTATGAATCAAGTGACATATAGGTGACACGGATAGGATATTCTTTGTTTATAGAAACACCGATAGCTACGGAAGAAGGCACATTAACCAACAGTTATACGTAAGTAAGTTATAGAAAACGGCCTTAAAAAGATAGTGAATCAAATAATTTTTAAATCTTCAACTTGAGTTTTAAGAAAACTTCCTTAATTAAACACAATTAAACAAATTATATCATAACCATTTCTCAAAATTAATAAAAGCGAAAAGAAATAATCACCCTATGGATTCATGTTTAATGAGTTTGTCAATGATCATTATAAACAAACAATATGCTTATTGGCAACATTGCTTTCGGGTTGTCAAAGTTAATTTACATATTATTGTAATTTTGTGGTGAAATTGCCGATTGAACGAAATAAGGATACGCCTCGTTATTTTTTATTTCAATAACGTCAAGTTTTGGCTACCGATAACCATTCGTTGTTGGTATTATGTCTTGAACGAAGTAAAGGGTCGGTTAGTTAGTTGAAGCGGGTCAAACTGACCTCATATTTTGACTGCAAAAGGTCAAATTGACCTGAAATGTTCTCGTTTTGCTTATGATTTTCATGATAACCAATCATAGCCAGTTAATGTGCCACGAAAAATATCAATGACTTGAAAATAGTTGAGGGCAGCAGCCTAAACAAACCTGAACTACTTTTCCAGGTCTTCTGATGTTGTTTTCCTTTTTAGGGTTCCGTACCCAAAGGGTAAAAACGGGACCCTATTACTAAGACTCCACTGTCCGTCTGTCCATCTGTCCGTCTGTCTGTCACCAGGCCTCTCATCTTATGAACCGTGATAGCTAGACAGTTGAAATTTTTACAGATGATATATTCCGGTTGCCGCTATAACTTAAATACTAAAAACAGAATAAAATTAATATTTAAGGGATAAGGGAAATATTTATTTATTTATTTAATTTTACAAACGTGTTTTTTTTGCGTTTTATGTAATGTTGTATAGATAATGGTACGGGAACCCTTCGTGCGCGAGTCCGACTCACTTGGCCGGTTTTTCTTTATCATTATGGGGCCTCTCCATAAGTTTATTTTGTTTCCGTAGATTGTTATTATTGCAAAAATAAGTGCTAATCACTTGTAGTACCCCAATTGGAACCCAGGAGGGGCTCGTGGCTAAATAATAACAGTCACTGGGGTCGATCTTTAGGTTAAGCCTTGCTTGCCTAGGTTGGTCTGTGGATGGGTGATCACCCATTACATACCGAGTTGCCTCCGTGCCTCGGAAAGAACGTTGAGCAGTTGGTCCGGGCTGTCATTTGTTGATCTTTGACAGTCGTTACAGGTAGTCAGTGGCCCAAAAAGTCTGACAATCGGTCTTATCAAGGGGTATTGTATTACCCAGTACTAACTAGGTTGTGGAGGTCAGATAGGCAGTCGCTCCATGTAAAATACTGGTATTCAGCTGCATCCGGTTAGACTGAAGCCGAACCCAACATAGTTGGGAAAAGGCTAGACAGATGGTGAGTTCTATTACCCCCAATTACATCCCAATTTACAACACGTATTCAAAACTGTTTTCATTTTCCTCGGAATTCAAATTAGCGCTTGCATTACTGTGCATTTATTGTAAGAACCAGTAAGCATACAGCTACAGTCTTCTATAGAAGCCTGATAAGTTATCACAACTTTGCTAAGTCAGCATTCACGACATTATAAGTTACCTGGTCTGTCTGGTGACGTGTGTGAATGCACCTTTTGGTGAATATTGGGTCAAAAAATCGCGTAGCTTACTAATTGCATTTAAGTAAATGCAAGACAGAATATTTAAACTTGTCTGCATCTAAACCGTGTTAGAGCAGCTAGTAGTGTAACTATAAATACCGGATATTACAATTATTATATAAGTACTGTTGTTGTCACCGAACTGCCATTGCATGTTTTATGGTGTTTGACTTTTGTAATTGGCTTAAATACGCAGTAGTCGCGAGTAGATTGTAGTTTTTAATAAAACAGGGTCTAATAAACTTTGTAAAATAATTTATAGACAAATAATATACCAGAGTTGTTGTTGAAGCGATATTTCGTCATCTGCCTAGCCTTTCCCCAACCATCTTGGGGTCGGCTTCCATTCTACGCGTTAGTTACCAAACATAAATGAATAAGTCGTCCGCCTGTCCCCCTTATCACGGATGCTTGAAAAGTTTTTACCGACAAATCACTAAATGATTTTCATAATATTTGGCAACATTTAAAAGCTCTCAGTTAGCCGAGTCAAAAGCGCAGTTTGTATAAATAGTGCCATGTTTGGGCGATGAACTCATTTCTGTAATTTACAGTAACAAGTTCAAATGTCAATGCGGCTGGTTTTTCTCACGGTACAGCATTTTAGCAAGTCAAGTTGCTCTAGCCTTATTAGCAAGTTAAAAATCGCCTATTTGAAGCCTAAATATAAACTAAAAGATTATATTCACAAGGTCGATCTCACGGATATTTTTTCAACCTGATTTCCAAATTAATAATTAATCAAATCACACTTTATAGTTATTGCAATCAGTGTGCGAAATCGTCTAGCCTTTTTTTGTCAAAGATGGCTGACATCGATACCTTGTGTGAATCAAACTTTAAATATTTAAATTGCGGTCACATTTTGGTCAAAATAAACACGCATGGGAAGACAGATTATGGCCATTTGTGGTCGATTTTCTGATCAAATTGACCGGTGATCGGCTACTGGTATACGAATGTCAAAGTCAAATACCAAGGTCGCATGACAGCAACGAGCTTTATATTTGCTCAGTCAGCATGTCTTGGTTTTGTTGAATGAACTGTGACGACGTACTTTCTAGAGTGTATTATTGTTGTTTTTGCATGAATTATACCTAAAGTTGAGGTATTACGTATTGCAGCTGTCCTCAATATGGAAATCGTGACGATTGATTGATGTACTTATATTTGTTTTATGCCAATACAAAATTGAGTAATTGTGTTCGAATTTACATAGATTTACTTATCTGAGGTCCTAGGAGTGACATTCCACTGGCGATAACGATTATGAAAAAGTCAAACTTGCACTTGACATTGACATAAGCTACCGAAAAGTTTATGTCAATCCTGTTGAGAGTCGTTGAAATACGAAACGCTTTGAAAGTCAATTAATTTCGAAGTTGAATAAAATGAAAAGCTTCATCAGACTACATTATGAGAGAAGCAAAATGAAAGAGGCATGAATAAAACTCAGCAGTAAGTAGAAAACTGCAATCAGCTGAGTTGATTGTTAATTGAATAACTGTTCTCGAACAAGACCAAACTGGGTACAATTTTGATAGATTACTTGTTAACCAATTTGTCAAATGCAAATATGCTAATAAATTTTCGTGGGCGAATGTGACACTGGCTTGAAAAGTTGTACGCCTATGTCATTGATAAATTGCACTACTTTAGAGTAGTGCGTTGACAACAGCCGTGCAATCTGACAGTCATTCTCGACAAAATGAGTTTATAACAAAGATAAAACTCATTTTGTCGAGAATAACTGTCAGATTTATCGAATCGATTCCTACGTACTTGCACTGAAGTTTCGGATATTTAGTTAAAAAAGTACTTATACGACAAGTTTCGGGATGATATCGATAAACTTCGACCGGTCATTGTACTCATCATTATGAACAACTTTTACTATTATGGGAACAAACCATACATTTTGACGAGTTATGCGAACATAATTGTAGGGAACAGCAGATTTTTTTTTTGCGATTCATGGTTTGGTCCCATAGTTAAAGTTGTTCATAATGATGAGTACAATGACCGGTCGAAGTTTATCGATATCGTCCGGAAACACGGCTTTGCAACCAGGTGAAGTAAAATCTCACTGGTTTCACTGTGCGACGAGGTAGAGAAGAAAAATTGTAGGGAACAATTTTACAATCAATTTAAGCATGATCATTCTCTTGCTTTTATCCCAATTCATTTGTGGTCGGCGCAGCATGTCTTCTTCTTCCATACTTCTCTATTACTCGTCATCTCATCAGACACCTCTTTTGTTGCCATATCATCCTTTAAACATCCATTGTTTCTTTGGTCTTACTCTACTCTTGTACACATCCACATTCATACTCAGAACTTTCCTAACAGCATTTTCCTCATTCCTCCGCATCACATGCCCATACCACGACAACCGATTACCACACAACTTTAATATTACACTAAGCAATCAAGTTATTAAGCCCATCCATCTTAACTGTCTAATTCCAATAGGTAACTTCGAAATTCAGAGATATACTGACACTCTACGGTGATGCTACGCGTGTCTACGCCAAAGTGCTACGCGTGCTACGAAACTTGGCAAAGTACGATTCCCTAAAATTGGAATTTTGACAAATTACGTAGGCGAGAAATTGATTCCATATAATATCAAAATGGATGCCTTCTCATAATCTGGAATAAGAATATCCCGGCGTTGATAAAAATACGCGGAATTCAACTAATTGCATAATGTTATACGAACATGTATAACATACCAAACAAATGAATAACTGAACATAAAATAAACCTAAAATACACATTGGCAACAAACACAAAAATCCTCTTTCCAAGACGAATAAACTAAAGTCTCTCTTTCCTATTCTATCGTTGGTGAATCCACTAATATCCCGTAACTTTTGGCAGCTGGCTCATCTTTCTGTCTCGGTCTATCGCCCCGCCCCCTGGACACGCCCCTTCCGTGCTGGTACTAGGACAATAGGATGCTTTTTGGGTAGACGGTGGGTCGCTCGTTTAATTGTGGTGTATGTCGAGTAGGTATGTTTCCCTTGTATTGTCTGGATGTAAATGTTTGTGATGGTATCCGGTTATTTCATGTGTGGATTTTTTTATGTGATGTGAAGGTAAAAATACTGTTATTTTTCGAAATATCATCGTTTATTTTTGTGTGAGAACGAAGCCACCACTGTATATTAGATGCCAGTCTTTCAAAGAAGCATATCTATTTTTTCGTTTTTTCGTTTAAACGCAATCCGTGCGGCTGACATCAAACTTAGGAAATTGGATCAAATCAAACAAATCAACATTAGGTATCTGCTCTGGATCTACGTGAATATTTTACTGTTAATTACCTAACTTCTGAAAGAGCTTCACCCCAGTTAAATGCTGACGAAGACAACAAGAGAACAAAACAATGACACAAACCCATACTGGGCCTGCGTCGTGGATTACGGCCCACAGAGAGAAGGAATTTATCCCAGCAGTGGGAACATTACAGGCTGACAATGCAATGACATCAAATTCTCTACATATTCATTCAGATTGGAATTTTCCAACAAACCAAATCAACTAAGATTTACACTGTACTAAATAAACATGAACCCGAGGAGATCAACATATTATTTGCAACACAGCTAAGTACAAAACAGGCATGGCCGGCGCCAGAACTGTTCCATAATAAATTCTGTCATTTGAGACCGTAACAATAGAACTAAATCTAATAAGGAGTTGATTGATTTAAAGATATTGATATTCTGTATCGATTTATATTGTACTAAGGCAGAGAAATGCCATTCAACTCTGTCTGTAGAAGACTCCCAAAATGGAGGAGTGCCTGCAATGGTCTGTGGGATGGACGATAAGATCCGAGATTTATCATTAGATTTGTAGGTTTTGTTTGTTTTTTGGTAGGCGTTCATTCAGAGATACAATGGTGTTGATTCCGTTGTGCACAAACTAAACTTAATTTAGGCTAATGCTATCTTTTTCTCTCTAATAAAACGAGAAAGAGACGGACGTAATTTAGAGCTGTCAAATTTAGTTGGGACTAATATTTCCATGCAAATGAAGGGTGCAAGTAAAAACATGTCGACTAAAAACACGTAATATATAAGTAAGCAAGTAAGTAGTAGCAAGTATTTAGATAAGAAGTATCAGTAAGAAGTAGAAGAGAGACAGCAGTGAAGTTAGCAAGAATGATCTGCTCAATAGTTTAAGAATGGTCAGGAAGACAGAGAAATACCTTGCAATATAAGTAGGTAAAACTTTTGCACAAAATTGGATATCGAGACAGCAATCAGTAATGGGTCGCCGTTGGCGTCAATTAATTCTTCGAGCCAGATAGGAACTGTTAGGTGCAGATTGAACATTTCAGATTTTCATAAATCTTAGTTCTACAGCTTGTGGCATTTTATCAAGGAATCCAAACAAGATCTCGATTTGTGTTCAATTTACTACAGAAATCGAAATGTAGCGCATTAGCAATTCACGGCAGACATAAAATTTTATCTCAATATTCTACAGCCGTGTTTGTACTTATCTTCGCTACAATGTCGTTATCTGCATCTTAATCTAAGTCTGCATTCGATTCAAATTCAGATTTGCAACTTAAACAAGTTGCTTCACTATAACTTTGATGAGAACATTTGGTTTAAGGAGAATACTCACTAGAGTTGTAATGAATGTTGATGGATAGAGAGGGAGAGGAAGGCCGAAGAAAAGATGGATGGATTGCGTGAGGTATAATATGAAAAAGAAAGGAGAAAGTGATGCCGTGACGTCTGACAGGGGAGAATGGAAGAAGAACGTGTTGCACCGACCTCAAATAGAATGAGACAAGGGTAGGAAGATGATGACTCAAGTTTGAGCATTGCATCAGTCAATGTGCAGAAGCGAGCTTTACTTACAGTGACTTGGAATGAAACAAGCTTTGCAACTACCACCATTGCAGAGCAGAGCAATTTGATTAGTGTCATAGACTGCAAAACAGATTAACAGCGTTGCTCAACATACAGTCGTGGTCCTTTGCATCAGTTAATTTTTTTTTCACTTAAATCATGCGCAGACGCCGAGCCTAAGGTTTAGGCCTATTAGGAAAGCGTCAACTTAGGTGCGCAAAATAACAATAACTCTCGTTTGGCGTGCGTCGTCACTTCGTCAGTGCGCTCGGCCGATCGGTATTGTTTTTTCATTCATTATTTCTATTCAAAGTCAACGGGGTGGGGCTAGAGAGCGTTTCTATGTTGTAAATGCAAGCAAAAATTTGCTTAGTGGTGATCAGGCGGGAGTGTCCTCGATATAGTACCTAAAAGAATCAGCAAGCTAATTGCTGAAGTGGCAATAATCCAGCAAGTTAGCCGTGCAACCGATAACATTGGAGTAGACGTACGAGTATGCTTGAGTGGAGATCGAAAACTAGAAAATCAAAGATAGGACGCCCCAAGGCTAAAACGATGGGATGTACTCAACTGGATGGGAGTAGTCGAGGAAACGAGCTTGATGGAGAGGCCATGCCAATTAAGCTGCTAGGAGTGCTTGAAAACAATTATAGTCAAACGTTAATCTAATCTCAAAATTATGCTTCTCAGTCTGTACGCTTAGCTGGTGTAAAAAAAGTGATTTTATGTTGATACGTTGCACGCAACTGCCTCCCCCCAGTGGGTACTCTCCTTTATGCAGAACTTTTAAAATTATTGCACTGTGTTGGAATAAGGCTGGAATCTATTTGTTTATGTTGACAACCCGTTTCTGTGTTTATGTGTTTACTTATTACTGTACCTTTTGCGTATGGTTTTGCACGCGTGAAGTAAGCAGGAACTATTTCATCTGCTGCGTTCAAAACTAGTTTAACCAGGTTTGTTCCCGTAAAAGCTATTCTTAGACCTCTTCAGTGACCCCAAGCTATCGATCAAAATAGTCTAGCTCTAGAGGCAAGAAGGTTTTTAAAAATTCGTAATGTATTTGAGCCTAATAAAAGGACCGTTTATTTGTATTTAGTTTGGATGTTGGTCAATTATAATGAGACTTCATAACGTCGTTTGTGTCTTTACACAAATCACGAGACTTTTAAAAATCTGCCTCTCCAGAGGTTGCTGCTTCCGTAACTACAGCTTCTGCAGTAACATTATAGTATAAACACATTAATAATTCGTGTGTTCAATCCAGTTATAAGTCTCTGCTTATCCCGCAAATCGATTGTACACGTTTAGAACTCGTTAAGTTTTTTTATTTTTGCCGACTCGTTACTCCACCTCCGTCACAAGGTACTAGGCAATCACAACCTGCTAGTCGTTGCACGAAATGTTTACATTACATTCCATATCAAGCAAGACACCTAACGCTTACAGCTTATGCTTCCCTGGTGGTCGCAGAACGCCGATCGTGATGATGTCACTATTTTGCAACGAAGTAAATACCTAGTACGATTTGTGGGGTTTGACTCATAAAGATACGGCGGCTTTCTATGATACGTGATCCCTGGCTACATGTTTTGGCTAGTATTACATACCTACATTAATATATGGGTCTACGTGACTATTGTTTTGCTGTAAAGAGAAAAAATGTCGTTTGGACGGTTGACAAAATTATAACAGTATGGTTGAAAGGAATAAAAACGTGCGAGGTTGATGACAGTACGTACGCCACAAAAGACCAGAAATAGTTAAAGTAGGTTTTCACTGAATTGATCAAGGGAGTCAAAGTATCTAAGGAAGTTTGAGTCCCACGCATAATGAGGCAATTTTGGTCCTGAATAATTTCCGCATAAGTTTAGAACAATCACATTCTTGAATTATTCTGAATCATAGCTATTGCATGATTTTCCACCCACCCACGTGAGACGGTATTGTGATTTATGATTGCATTAAATCAAGACAATTTAAATCTTTGTTGTGTACTCAAACAATTGAGCATTTCGAGGTCTACTTCAAAGGCTGTCTTGAAACTGACGATAAAACTGTCATCAAACAAAATGATTTTACTAAAATACTTTGAATACAACTAGCTAATTCAACACTAATCCAAATCTAATCCGAGCTTGCTTATAAAATAGATCAAGATATAAAAGGCATGTCTACAAAAAAGTTTCCTTACTATGAATCAGATGTGACGATAACTAGCCATGTTGAAAGGGACCCAGATCGTTATCACCGTTGAGTAGAAGAGTCGACCTCTTACACATTTTTGGGAGCCTAGTACATTGTATGAATTTATAATTTGTTTAGTTGAACGTATGGGACAAATGGGTGGTAGAAAAAAAAGAAACATGGTTTTTGTATAGCAATTTGAGAGGATCATAAATATTGCTTGTAGTGCACTGAGAAAGTTTATGTTATGTTGCGGATGATTGATATTTGATTGAATTTAAAGGCTCTTGATTTTTAAAAGGAAAAAGAAAAGCTTTGTTGGACATTTATAATACTTTGAACGAATTAAGATTTGAATCAGCTTATCTTATAAGCCATAACATAGATCATATCTTTGTATTGATTCAGGATTCAAAATGACTATCAATATTGAAGAGTAAACAGATTCAATTTGACATGCAATAAACGTCTCAAATTCTTGATGAATGAATTTAGCTAAAACGACATTGGTTCTGCCAGGCACATTCTAGGACCCCTTGTCTTTAAAATTTCAAATCGACCCTACCTAAACCGGAACTGAGTAATTAATAAAAACGTTTAATAATGATTAATCACAAAATAATTGTAGTGTTTTTAAATGCCGAACACCGAAACAACATCCGCTGAGTTTGAACGAGTAATAATTCATAGTTAAACTGCTATGCGGTAACTGGCGGTTAGTGATAACAGAGCGTTTATACGAGAGGTTAAAATTACTACTACTATCAGTGGTATATATACTAGAACTAGCTTCTGCCAGCGGCTTCGCCTGCGTGAAGTTTGATAGTTGTCCCATGGGACCTCACTACCGGGATAAAAAGTATCCGATGTGTAGATTCAGGTTATGAACTAGGTATCATCCGTTTAGTAGTTTTTGCGTGAAAGATTAACAAACATGCATACATACTCACAAACTTTCGCGTTTATAATATTAGTAGGATGTACTGAAACTGATTAAAAACAAAATAATTTAGAAAATGTTTTATCATCATTATTTAATTTTCAGCCTGAAATCACCAACAGCTGGGTATAACCATAAGCTAAATGGATGGACTATACGAGTGGTTAGCAACTTTAAACATCGACCACTTCTCCCATTATGTATCAATTCTTAAAATTATCTATAACACTAAACTATCTTCAGTATATTTTTCTAGGTCCTAAGGTTTCAGAACACACTTGAGCAGAGCTTGCCAAAAGCAAAGAGTGACTTGTACCCAGCAGTAGGTGAAGTCGGGCTGTGGATGATATGGTATGGTACGATAGGTTTCAAAAAGTAACGAGTTGCTCTACGAACGTTCAGAATTCGAAAAGCTGATAGGGCTTCCTATTTTTTAACGCGTAGGTTACCTTTTGATGCAGCAACCTGATGTGTGTTAAATTTGCTTTTAAAGCTACATAAATGGTCCTACGATGCCAGAACTATAAAATTCAAACCGCGGCTTCAGACGTTAAGACTATTTAAATATTTCCAATGAATGGGACAGGTCGAATCCGCGGCTAATTGCTTCACATGCCATACTTGGTGTTGGAATAAAAACCATAAATGTCACCCATAAACCATCTCGTATCTTCAACATCAGAATATTCGGAGACAAATCACATCTAACCTGAACATAAACAAGTGAGGTACAACATATTAATTAAAATAACACCCCAGAAAGTTCAGTAACCATATCCTTTAACGTACGACAAAATAAAAGAGACGGGCCATCAGAAAGAATGACCATAAGGTCCGAGAACAATCGCCACATGTGGCCTGGAGATTAACCAAAAGAAAAATAAAATTAATATATCCTGTCTCCTTCTTGCCGGTGTTGTTTTTGTAGCTGTGTCTCGTTCTCTCAACGAAATCATTCTTGGAAGTGCCAGGGCCGTACGCGCATACAATGCGGGTGTTGTGAGCACGAATTCCGAATTTAAAAAAAAGTGAAGGAACGAACGCGGCTGAGCGTTTGCTAAATCGCTTTTCGGTTTAATTTCTAATGTTTGGATAGTGGTCTGTTGGTTATTTTCTTGTTGGGTTAGGGTTTTGATGATTCTATTAGCGTAGTTTTAGGAAGATCGCTTGGCTACATTTGTAACTGTAGATGAAGAAAATCGGAGATTTTGTTAATTACTCTTCGGTAAGATAACATCGATGTCCTTGATCCTGATAACGGAAGATAACAATTGCCAAGTTTTTTGCAAACTCATCTAGATTGGTGGAATGGGATTTTCTTTGGGTGCTTCTGTTAGGAGGAGAAGACTGCAAATTACGATTTATCAAAAAAATCGCAAAAATCCTGATCTGTGGTTCTCTCTGCGAGAAATATTACTAAGGATATTTCAACACAGACTCAAAGCATGTACTTCAAATAAATGTATCGAAGAATTGGTCGGTAAAAAATATGATGCTACAGTCTCTTCACCATAACATAACCAAAATAATGATACCTGTCATATCGATGGAGATACAAAAGCAGAGGCAAGAAAGACACGAAAACTGTGTAAAGACCGTATGCCCACTTGAGCAATTCCCCTCTGCCTTCACAACTATCAAGCAAGAGTGTCGTCCACAATTGTCGTGCATTAGCTCCTCAATCCTCTCAAGCTGGAGTGGCCATCCTCCCCGACTGTAACCGAACACCTCCGAGCAGGCGAGGCGATGTGCACGCCAAAACGACGTCCTCCACATTATTTAACCTTTTATTAATGAAGTGTGCACTGTCCTCTTTTTACGGCACGAGACATTAGTGATGGGCGAAGAGAAGGAGAGACGTTGTCTATAATGTTGGCTTGTCGATAAATCGTGTTGGGAGATTTAAATTATGAATTCGTAATGTCACCGTCAAAATTGTTTGTTAATAGGAAGTTGAAGTTCGAAATGATTTGTCGATATAATTGTGTTACGAAATTATGTTGAGACTTTGGACATACTACTCTGTCAAGAAAGTACCGGGAAAAGATCAATAAAACACAAAATATTAGTTATTTATCCAAATTTATTTTATCACCTTCAAAGTATGCTCCTTCAGAACCGACACACTTACGCCAACTAATAATCCAATCATAAAAATATTTTTTAAATGCTTATTCCAGAATTGAGTTCAGTTCTCGCCGCGAATTCTCCTTTATGTCTTCTACTGAATGAAAACGGGTGCCACGAAGTGGTAATTTGAGTTTAGGAAAAATAAAGACGTCGGCTGGAGCCATATCTGGTGAATAAGGTGGTTGCTCGATGGTATTTGTTGAGTTTTGGTCAAAAAATCGTTCACAACTGTGCGAAGGCGCATTATCGTGGTGCAAAATCCAAGAATTTTCTTTCCACAAATCTGGCCCTTTTATCTAATTTGCTCTCTTAAACGCTGCATAACGTCCGAATAATATTTTTTATTTACCGTTTGACCTTCCGGCAAGATTGTTAGTCACTATTTCCTTCACTTTTGCGATGTTAACTTCAGTTGCAGACGTTGATGGCCTACCAGAACGAGGCAAATCTTCCATCACACCTTGACTGCTTTTGAACGCTTTATACCACTCATAAGCGCGTGTTTTTGATAAAGTCGATTCACTGTAAGCCTTCTGTAACATTTTCAGAGACTCCGAACTCGAAATTCCATTGGCGATGCAAAATTTAAGACAAACTTTTTGTCCGATATTTTTGTCCATTAAGAAATTCGCAATACACACTAGATATGATATAACTAAAATCAGTACTGTATTTAATCTAATTAACAGATGTAACTCAAACTCCGCGCCAAAATGGAAAACAGTTGTGCTAATCTAACAACAACAAAAAAAAAAAACAAAATAAAATTTGGAACCATAAACAAATCATCCATTCCCGATACTTTTTTGACTGAATGTAAAAATAATATTTTAATGTCATTGTAAAATTGTTTGTTTTTTGTAAGTTAGGAAATGTGAGCACATGATTCTGAAATCATGAAGTTATAATTTTGATGTCGTCCGGTAATCGTTAAAATGTGAAGAAATGAATACGTATTTCTAACTGTAATCGTTACTAACACCGTGGTTATTCTTTTATTTTACAAAATGTCTGTCATTAACAACTTGATTTATTGTTCTGCCTATAAAGTTATTTCTACGCTTGTTAACTAGATAAATATGTGTGTATATTAAAATAATATTATAGCGATATTTTTAGAGACCGGTAGGCATAAAACGTATTATAAAACTTTAAAGATAAACCGAAATAAAACGTTATGAATTATTTTAGTATTTATTATTCATCGTTTGGGTTGACGACATAAACCATAATAAATAATAGGCACAACAGAGTCCGCTTTAAAACTTCATTGAACATAAAATCAGAAATTTAATTAATATTAAATTATTTTGTCAATCTAGTGAGGATTTTAAACGGAATACATAATCTCCTTAAAAAGTTTCTGAAGACATGAATAAATGGTTCACTGGCAATTTTTTACTGTTCAACTCTACAAATCACAACTATCTATATTTTTAGTATTTCCCTCAACACATCAACTATCGACCTCACATCTCGATATTGCGACTTCCCATCCCTAAACCACGCTTGACTAAGCTAAATAATCCCGACTTGGTCGAACCAAAGCCATAGGATTCGCGGAACCCCAACCACCGGCACGCATCGCCGGACCACTTAGGAACCCTTTGTTTTTAATATTTTATAATATTAATTGTATAAAAATCAATGAATTGAAGGGTATGCCACACATTCTGCTAAAAAAGATGGAATTGTGAAAGCAAACGTTTCTCGGTTTTGTAATCAGATATTTTGTATTATATAGCCTATAACGTTCCCAATGCTGGGACATAGCCTCCGTGACAGGAGTTGGCCATAACATAACCCACCACGCGGGAACCCTGCGGGTTGAAATAATAATTTCGGGAAATACGGATGAAAGGACCAAGTTTTTTTCCCATATCTTCCCGTGGGTGTCGTAAAAGGCGACTAAGGGACTTACTAGAGAATGGGCAGCAGCGTTCTCTGTGCTTTTGTAGCAACCGTACTGCGATCGCCAACCCGCCTGCCAAGCGTGGCGATTATGGCAAAACCCCCCTTTGGGGGAGGCCCATGTCCAGCAGTGGACGTCTATCGGCTAAAATGGTGGTGGATGGTGACCAAGTTTGGGAGTTTTAACAAACAAACAAATACCTGAACTTATATGGTCACTTACGGGATCATCTTCCGTGATTGGTAATTGTTTTGAGCTCCCGATGTCAACCCGCGATCATGGCGCTTGCAACAGCGTCGAAATATCGGGAGCTCAAAACAATTACCAATCACGGAAGATATCCCGAAAGTGACCATATAAGTTTAGTTGTAAACCGTAAAAGCTTAAAACAGTGTTTGTAACAAATACCTCTTTATACTATTATTAAAAGATATCCTATTCAGTTGGAAGGCCTCCCACTAGGTGGACCGATAACCTGGTGAACGTTGCGGGAATCCGCCGGATGCGAGTCGCACGGGGCCGGTCAATGTGGCGAAACTTGGGGGAGGCCTATGTCCAGCAGTGCTTTCGGCTGAAATGATGATGATGACCCTATTCAGTCGATTGACTACAGTTTAGTCATCCTTGTTTATTTAACTTTTAAAAGGACCAACACAAAAGTCAATTAATTCATCTCTTATTATTCTTTAGATTTCTCATTCACATTGCTTAAAACATCTGCTACTGCTTCTGCTATTTACGCACCTCTGATTTGACCAGTTACTATTTGAACTGTATTTCATAAATTGCAGCTGTATCGCTGCAATCTTTAGAGCGATCATCGATATAATGTTATCTGCATATCAGTCTACCTGATATAATCCTTCGGTCGCCAGTCCCTGCACGGAAGGCTTGTAAAGGGTCAGCAGGAATGTCGGCTTCATTTTAGGACTAGCTTTTACACGCGATGCCCGCGTGTGTGTCGAAAATTAACCAATGGAACCGGACTACGGACGACTGGGATAAAAAGTATCCCATGACTAAAACTAGGTAATGATCTATCTAATGTAACAGACATAATCACTTGAAATTACAATATTTACCAAAAATTTGTTTGAACCAAAGCTTTCAGGGATTGAAGACACATGCTATTTTTAAAAACCTTCCTTATTTCTCATCAATTGATTTCCTACTAAAAGTTAATTCATTTCGTGCAAATTATGGAAACAGAATTTTTCGATATTGCAACCACCTCAAGATAAGTCTATGCTTCCACTGTTTATCTCTGCATCATCCAACGATGGCAGAAAATGCCTAGGCTTTACCCAAGTCTGCCTGCGTGTGTATTTGTGTTCATAAAGTCATAGATTTGTTTTTGTTGATTTATTCATTCACTCTCGTGCTAGTAATAGACTGTTGACTCCGTAGCAAAAGTTCATCCACAATTCTGAATTCTCACTCAAGTTTAACATCGCCAAATAATTCCCAATGCCCCAAACGTAAACTGCACGAACGTACCATATGTTTATGAATTGTGATTGCTTTAGTTTTTACACTAACTACGAGTGGTTTCCAAAATACATGCGTTGGTATTTCATAAACATATTATGCCGTGACAATTTTATGAGATATATTTTTGCTATGTTCATTGTAATTGCAATTTACATGAATGGTTTCAGGAATACTTACTAAATACTTGAAATTACTTCAAGAACATCGTTTTTATTTCTTCACCAATACTTTAAGCAAAACAATTTCCCCGTACACAATGTTATCATTGCAAGAAAACATCATTGAAGCTTTGTCCATAAAATTTCGTGCATCCTACCTTTCTTTAAATATTTCTCCACCAGGACCCACTCATAACTCAACAAGACAAATAGCATTAAAATTAACACGTTTGTGTACACCAACCCTAAATATTAATCAGAACATAAATCATAACGACTCAAAGGAAGTGAGTAATAAAGATCCGTCGGGCCCAGCGTACTTTATTACTTTCGTGATTACTGATTATCTTAACCAAATCATTCACTTTATCGTTGTCATCGTAATTATTTCAGACTTCCACTAGTTCCACTGGCATTATTGAGGTATGAGGAACTGGAGTCCGAACAGAAAGATACTCAGCCTCCGTTGGAAAGAGATGATAGTGGGCTACTGGCCGTCGCGCGACACTGAGGCCCTACTCCCTAACGCTTCGTCCGTATATTCCGATCTATCCGTCTCTCTCACTCGCACTCATCTGCAGACGTGCGTGAGAGAGACGGATAGATCCGAATTTACGGACGAAACGTTAGAGAATAGGGCCCCGAAAGCATCTCGGTGGACCGTGGTCGCGTAATACCGAGTTCTTGCAGCAATTTTGCAAGATTAATTTCGAACCCTAAATCAAAGAGTTCGGTTGTTGTCTAAAATGTTTACCTACGTCTCTTAATGTTGTGAACTCTTTGTGTGATTTTATCCGTAGTAGAATAGGTTTTGTTATATTTGGTGACGGACGGGCAAGAAGGTTTATATTGCAGGAAATATAGGCATTGATCAACAATCAGTAATAATACGACGAACAACTTGTATCCAACTAACTCAAAACGAATTCACTTCATAAATCTCAAAAGAATGCTGTACCGATTATGCAGTTAAAACCAAAACAAGATTAAAAAAACTAGCCTTAGGCATTTGTTTTTACGATTTTAATCCCAATAACAATTTTTTTGCTTAAAAATGTCATTTGATTCAGAGATCACTGCATCTGATAAGACGACGATGTCCGTACGGATAAGTATAAAGAAGAATCTAAAGTTTTAATAACTGCGTATCTTCCTGAGAAAGTCATAACCCTCATAACAGAAAGACCCCTAATAAGATCCCGAAGATCCCAAATAAGGTTTTATTATGAATTAAACCCACTAGATGCGAGATGCACGGGACCGGTCATTGTGGCGACACTTGGGGGAGGCTTGAAGGATGTCCAGCGGTGGACTTCTTTTTGCGAAATGATGATGAATTAAAAAGATGGCTGGGAAACAATAGACGCTGATGGCAAAAAAACTGTCGTGGCGCAGTTTGTACAAGGCGTATGTCCAGTAATGGACTACAATAGGGTAAGTTGATTAATTGATGAATTAATATAATATATAATAAACTCCTCGATAAAGGCTGGGCTCTTAATAGCTTCAGATTGAGAGTAGTAGAAGGAACGAACGGAGGAATTAGTCCAGCAATGGGATGATACAGGCTAATACGAATAATAATCGACGCGAGTAAAAATCACAATTGTTAGGAGTGAATAGTAGTCATTATAGTAAAAGTAAAACTAAAGTGAAGAGAAATATTAACGGTCAACCAGTGTAGAGAAAGATATACTAAAAGTTAGACATTATAGGGATAACAGGAATATCCTCAGAATTGGATGAAAGGTGCTACAGATTGGGTTACGAATAAAACTACGTGGTAGGCCCAGGAGTAGGCGTAACGGATAGACTCTGATTTAATGGATTGGGCCCAAATAGCTACAGATAGAGTAAAAACGGAAAGACGGAAGGGAGGCCTTTACCCTGCAGTAGCATACAACAGGCTCATAATGATAATAAAATGAGAAATATCTATGATACTTGCTGAAGTAACTAAATTCTTATAAGAAAATGTAACTTGTCCTCTAGTTACAGATGATGGTGGTGGTGTGATAGTGGTGTTGATTTTGGACGCATTAGGGAATTAAACAAGTGCAAGATTTTGGATTTTCTTTAAGTTCATACTCTAAAATACTAACACATTTAATTTCATATCCGTTTTTCAATTCATATTATTTTATTCTAAAATTCTACGTCAGGAGATTTTTGAAATTCCATCGGTAATGTTCTTCATCTACAAATCATTCAAATTCTTTGCTTTGACGTCAAATATTATATTCTTATCTATATTATTAAGTGGATTTAATCTATTTAGATCGTATCTTAAACTGGAATATTTCTAATTCAAGTTTTGTTCACAATTTTGTTTCATGTCATCTGAGGCGACGGCAATTTTTTTTTTATTTTTACTCTATTTTTTTCAAAATTTTATTCAATGCTTGGTGTTCATCTAAATAGCGCTGTATCTTTTTTTACTTATGTAAGTACACGTTTTTTACTATCGTTATAATACAATGATTAATTATTATTACTGAATAAAATTATAGTTATCTAATTCTGACCAAATGACCTCTGAAATAACCATTTTTCAAATTCTAAAGTACTATTAGAAAAAAAACGAACTAAACGATTAATTTGACCACTGTTGATCAATTTATAAATATAGTGTAACTCATTATTATCTTCGTTAAAGTTAAGTAAGTCATTCGAGAGTTAAAACTAAATACATCGGGTAACTATGCATAGGGAAAATAAGACTGCTAAAAGTTTCCAGAAAATATTTACCTCTTCAATTTGCAACATGTCTCCTTCGTAAAAAACATTCAGTTTTGTTCAAAATCTATCTCCTTTACTCAAAACATCATCCAGCATGCGTTTTTGTTTTAATTTTTATTAAAAAAAAATCATGCCAATTTGCCACACCACCACAAGATTTTATTATATTCTGTTAATTTCTCTTTACCAAACACAACACTTACCTAATATAAATTTTATATATCTTCGTTCATTTCACAGTTAAATTTTATTTTTAATTTATTTCACCCACTTCAAACACTAAAAAGTTCACAAGTCACAAGTTTTTTGTTTTTTACTTTTTGTAATACTATACTGTTTTGTTTAGTGCGCTTTTGTGAAAGTTTCTAACTAAGAATCTCGTTTCTTTAATAAATCCGGTTCCTATATTTCATAAAAGCGATAATAGTCGCGGGGGATATTAAAAAAAAATCGAATCTGTAAACAATTGGAGATCTAACAAAGCAGCGCTTCGCGGCTATCCGAAGCTGTACTGAAATTCTAAACCCTGACTTCGGTGTCCATGTCTCGCACCCCCCATTACTAAATTTCGTATCGGATTTGAAATGTCGCAACTCTAAACTTGATTCAATCCAAAGTGTACTTACACATCCATGGTATAAAGACGAAAACGCTGCAACGTGGAGCGGTCTGTTCGACATTTGACGAAGCCACCAGCGCGCTACAAGGCTATGAGAACGTATAATTTAAAGACGGAGCTCCGCGAACGATCGGCTGCGTATTGGCGTCTCTCTCTCGCACACAGAGGAGGTTGCGCAGCTTTTCGCACAACGATGTCGGATTGCTCATTTTTTTTGCTATTCAGTATTGAATTACGTATTATTTTGTGAATTAGATTGTGTCGTGGTGTCAAATTCTGCTCTGTACCTGGTGCTCTCTTAACAGGATGGATCGGGAGGCAGGTTGGTATAATCTTTCTTATCTTATAATCATAAAATTTTTGGAACAAAATAAACTTTATTCTTATAAAGACTAAAAATAGGAATATTAACACTTTTATTTATTTTGTCTATTTTCTAAATTAATACTTATTTAGTTACTGCTCGGTTTTGGCACTGAAAAGCAGCTTATATTAAGATGTTTGCAGATCTGCCGGACCTAGAACAAAAAAGATAATAAGTATTAACACCATAAACTTTATCACCAACATCATCATCAACTTTTCTATCACCAAATTCAATGAAGTAAGCTAATGCTTATTTAAATTAATAAATAACAAGTCCATAATTAATAACCTTAATCTCAGTTATTATTCTGGCTTAAATCAAACATAGAAATGAAAACACCAAATTTTCCAACACAATCCGTCTGATCTGTTATTTTCTTATATCTCAATTCTCAACCTCCCTACAGCCTACTTCTACAAAATCTCCCGAAAACTTACCACACAAATTCCATAGTGCACGTGAGAAACCACAAACATTATCATCAACGCGTGGAGAATCAGAGGCTCCGATTGTGGGAGGAACAGAGATGTGAAAATACCCGCTAGAAGTGGCCCAGTCATCCAGGATAGTAGTTCACACCTGTTGTGGCTCATCTCGGCAATTATCAGACGACACTGTGGAGAATACAAGGTGTAAACAACCTCATCACGAAGCCGTCAACCAACCATTCTGTACATCAAACTATGTAACTTTACGCAAAAATTATTGCTGGGAAACGACTTTTTTTTTCGGGGTGAAAAATCATGTTTTGTCGTAGAACTCAATGTAACGCACTCAAAACATTGTGCTGATGGATGGATTGAATAGTACGGGGCTCGTGGAGGTGTTTAAAGTAAAAATCGTCCATTAAAAACTTGTTTTAAAAAAAAAACTTGTCAAAAAGTTGGAACTTTGACCCCCAATATCTCCGTAACTAGAAGGTCCCCAGGTATGGTGTAGAACAAAAAAAATATCGCAATGTCGGGGAAAACAAGTACTTTTCGGCTTCGTGAAGAGGTTTTTTACACCCTTTAAAATCAGTTTACATCTAGAACAGCTAATGCAACTTCATATAGTGTCATCTTTTAAATCTCTAAGATGTTGGGTATTTAAGATGTTATCTGTTGGGGTGCTACAGGGAAGCATGTTCGGTCCTATCCCGAAGATAGTAAGCACCAATATAATATTATAACAATATTAATTAAACATAACGTTTATACAAGACTAGTTTTCTGGAACATCTATGTAAATAAACACTATTCTTCGTATATTTTAAATTCTTTTTTCTGAATAACTACTATTATTATTATTATTTAACAATCCAAGTACAAAGTACAGAGGCGGACTTAATGCCATAGGCATTTTCTACCAGTCAACCTTTGGGTGATGCAGAGACAAGCAGTGGTAGGTGTCGTCTGAAAATAATTTAATTAATACTAAGGTAAACTACAAGGTTATATAAAATACTATAAATATATATAAGTACTATAAATATATATCAAACTATTTATTACTGTAAATAGATATTAACACGGATTAAAATAAAAAGACAAACAATAGAGAAACATTACTGTAGAAGACCGACCGACCGTTCCGACCGTTTCCGTTGAAGTCTCGTACACTTAATCATAACTGGTGAAATGTGGGTGCACTATAAGGTACACCTCTGCCTAACCCTTTGGGGATGACAGGCTTGATGTTATGTTATGTAGCACAAGATGGTGCCGAAACACTACGTCGTATCTAACAAATGCAAAAGGTTACATGTTATGTAATTTGAAACCATCTGGACTTTACACTGGAAAAGACAGCCTACCTACATTATAATCAAGGCTCAAACAAAACCGATATCTTTACGCGGAACGCGGACAGAAAAACTTTCCGTGTGAAGTAGCAAGTTGTTCGCAATCATTGTACAGATGCCAGCGAGCACATGAAGTTACTACAATCTGTCAAATTTCTTTAATAGACAATTTCGGGTAGGAATGTGCTGGCATCTGTACGTTAGATCGTCAGCTTAGAAATATTAACTGCTGAATCGAAAGCTTTTTGATTTACAATCAACGACAAGACTTCTATTATTAATAGGCTAAAGAGTAATTTTTTAAACGTCAAAATTATATAAAAGACAGTCTCTCAAAATGTCCGCCTTTCATCACTTCCTAAAGTTCCTATAGTTTTAGGTCGGAAGAAGAAGTGATGTAGCAAACTTTCCAGCAACACATTGACGTTTTAGAGGTTTTACAAGGATTTCAAAATTAATACGGTTCATTCTAGTTATTTCAAAATTATTATTTATTCATAATAACAAGAGTTACGAAGAGGTTTAACTTTACAGACTCTAAAGATCGGTCTTCGTGTCTAGCTTATTTCTAGTTCACAATTTACTTTGAACAAGCACGTAAAAAAACTATGTTTTTCTGAAACACATTGCGTAGCCTACTCCATAATTATAATGTGTTTATCGTTACTATACCCACATTTAGTTAATAAGATGGTTTGATCTTGAATATTTTTGTCATTTATTTTCAGAGGTGTTATTGTCATCCATCGTAAATAGATCAGATTATTTAAAGAAAGTTAGACTTTTAGAAAACAAGACCACTATTGTTTTATGTCTCATTTTTGTAACACGGCCAACAGAATGTATTCTGACATTGGCATTTAGAGCGGTCTCCGATTTCTGTAACTGACTCATCTATCTTTGAGTACCTGCCATTTCATAGTTAAAATTTCACATTTTTATGTGATTAACCACTTATAATTAGAAGACAAATATGCAAGCAGCTTTTAATTGCACAAAAATACCTTTCTTTTTAACAATAACACACATTTTTTTATATAAAATCTTTTCTACTACTTTCTTCAATGTACGAGTATGTATGTTATTTTGAAACTATAATTTTACGACTGAAAAGTTGATCAAACAAACGTTGCTTTTATATCTTAACTGAAGCTTTTACACCTGTAAGTGCCGTTTCCGATGGTTGTTAAGTGGTGGTTTAGAAGATAATAAAAAGGGAGAAGAGAATCTTTACAAACCAAACCAAAAACCAACCAAAACTGCCATTCTGATTGAACAACGAGCGTTTTATACCTATATTTCAACGTAATAGGCAAGACGACAAAAAAAAAATTAGTCAAAATATTTGACCCGTGTTTTTTCTTTTGTTACGTAAATCAAAATTGTCGAAGATATGACGCTTTTAAAATTCTCAATACGTCACGCCTAGGTATAATTTTTAGCTAGTTCTGACGTCACGAGCCCCCACTCCCAAGTTTTGATGCGTTTTATCTTTGTCAATACTCATTGATTGGCAAAAACAAAAAATACGTGTCCATTAATTTCCAATAAAATAACTGCAGGACTAAATAGATTTGCAATTTTTTGATACTGTCGTCATGCCTATTGTGGCATACGAGTACGTTACGGGTAAAGAAGAAGAAGTAAATGTGAGTTTGTCAAGGTTAACTTAATAATAATGAATTTTTGTTGAGTAAAGTCTGAAAAGTAACTAAAATAAGTTACGTCTAAAAGCCGAAGTGCGGTTATACCTTGTTCTAGTCAGTAGCCGGCTATATCTAAGTGCGACGGGTAGCAGTAGCAGTTAGGCACACTGACTGACCAAATGGGCATTTAAGATTTTAAATGTACTGTTTTTGCAAATAGGTGAATCCTCTTCTGAAAATGTCGCAATAGAAGTAAGGTTTGCTGTAAGAAGGTTTACTTTTGTGTGCAATAATGACTACTAGATTAGGTTAGAACTGTTACCAAACATACCAAACGCTGCATCGCCAGTAAAAAGAAGGATAGACCTCTAAATTTAATTATGTGATTATTCGGAATTTACTCACAAGGCCTTGTGAGTATAATCACATAAGTAAGAAGAAGAAGAAGTAAGAAGTAAACTTAGGTTTACTCAGGTAAACTTAGCATGTTTACCTGAGTAAACCTAAGTTTACTTCTTCTTCAAAGAATCATTAAAATAATTTAGCTTTCTCTTACTTACCGAAATATTACTGAACAGAGTGCCATACATGAAGATAAAAGCTCTAGGATACGCCTCAAGGATGTCATTAGGAGACTTGACAGCCCAGAAGATGACAGCCAATGTCATAACGAGCATCGACCAAATGGGCCTGACCGCTTCTAAGATTGGTAGCCTATTGCCGGCGCAGTTTTGGTGAGAACTGAAAGAATAAAAATTATATACCATAATAGGGTAGATGACAAAAAAAATCTAATCGTTTCATCAGATAGATTTCCAAAAAAGATTGGACACATATTTTTTTTTCACGCAAACAAAAAATGAAGACGATACAGTACAGTGCGAGAAAACTCGTGACGGATAAATCCGAATATACGGACGAAGCCTTAGAGACCATTTGGTAAAATAAAAAAATACCATACTTTTGCTCTAATTGGATAATAGCCGCACGGTTTTCAAGGTAAAGCAGGGTCAGTCCGTAGATAGGTGACCATCTATTACTTACCGAGTTCCCTCCGTGCCCCGGAAGGCACGTTTAGTTGTTAGTCCAGGCTGTCATTGCGGTAGATCTTTGATAGTCGTTACAGAAGCCCAGAAGTTCGCCAACCATTCTTAACAAGGGCATCGTATTACCCAGGAATTGGATTGTGTAGATCAGATAGACAGTTGCTCCATGTCAATTATAAGCATCTGAGAGCATCATCTGCCTAGCCTTTTCACAACTATGTTCGGGTCGTCTTCCAGTCTGACCAGATGCAGCTGAATACCAGTATCTAACATGGATCGACTGCCTATCTGACCTCCATAACACATACTTACAGATAAACATTATAAATTGCAACAGGATATGTAGTAATGATCCCCATGCTATGGATGACTATTTCGAAGACCTGGATGAATGTGACACCATTAAAAGTGTAATGCTTGTAGTACTGTGGACCAAACAGCCCGGCCGCTAAGAAGAGACCTGACGCCACCTATAATGAAAAGCAAAGGATTTATATATTTTTTTTTTTTTGTAATTTTCGAAATTCGAACAACGGTTAAGGTGGATGCTCCAACCAGCCCGCGAAATTCAAATTTTCTTACGTTTTTTGCAATTTGCGGGCCAGTGCTAGGTTGTATGTTGATTAAAATATTACTCGCGACTGTAAGACATATGTAGTTATAGAATTATAATCATCAAAATCATCAATACCTCCAACCAACCTCCAAATCTCCAAGCGCATAATCACTTTGACGTCAAAGTCATTGCAAAAAACGTAAGAAAAATTGAATTTCGCGGGCTACCCTGGAGCATCCACCTTAAATTGGAAAATTACCCATGTGCCTAAAAAAAACGTTATTATTTGTTAACGCTGGGTGTGACGGTTTGGACTGGTTCCTAATTGATTGGCCTGGGAAGGCAAAACACTGGGAGAGTTGGAAAAGAATGGTCCCAGGGCTTTGCCCAGCAGTGGGCTAAGTCGAACTCAATGAGTGAGAACTAAATAATCAATAACCGGACTAGGTAGAGTTTATTTGAAAATTCAAGGAAATAAGTACTCGTGTGAATAAATATCTCCTTGTAAAACCTCGGAACGATTTTTAAGGTCTGAAATCTTCATTCTCTGCCATTCTTCCAAGTTACTTGGCGTCGGCGCAGCATGTCTTCTTCTCCCATACTTCTCTATTACTCGTCATCTCATCAGACACCTCCTTTCTTGCCAAATTATCCTTCAGACAGTCCATCCATTGTTAGATATCATTATTATAATGTTAATGAATCGTGCCTGAAATAACTAATGAAGAGTAATCTACTTACCCACATACTCAGATCGTAGCTCCACGGTAGGAATAAGGTCCCGGTATTGTACTTTTCACAGTGACTCACGTAGAAATTCATCACAACACTTAGTACTATTAGGTAGCCCCTGAAAATGTGTATCTTTTAGTTAAACAAAGTTGAAGATTTTTTGAGCATATATTTTTTTAAACATCATTCATAACTAAATAAGTTACTAAAAATTTGTCACCCGGTCGCGGCTAACCTGACTCATTATTTTATCTTAGTAGGTTGTAGTTTTATTGTAAAAAAGGTAGGGTCTGTAAATATACTGCAGTATTATAAGTATCTTTAACATAATAATCTTATTGAAAACACTAGCTTTTTCACGCAGCTTCACTCGCTTTATGGTCGGGAATTATCCCACAAGAACATTTTATCGGATGATTTTTTAATCACTTTCCAAAAAAAAATGGGTATAGTAAGTGAACGGAGTAGAAGCTTATGGCGTACCTAGGTTTTTTTCCTTTTTACCACAGCTTAGAAAAAAATTAATCTATCATCAAAAAACGCTACAAATTTCAAGTAAACTTTTCATATTAGAACAAAGAAAGAGAAAAAAAAAAAAAAAAGAAAGTTGTCGAATTTCCAAATTTATTGTTTCTTTTTTCGAAAAAAAAAAAAAACTAATTATGCCATTTGCTTCTACTCCGTTCACCTATTATACTAATTTTTTTTTGGAAAATGATAAATAGTCACCTGTATAGCCCTATAATAACACTCTGGGATAGTGTATAGCTTCCCATGAGTGAAGTACACATCTAAATTTCCAAACGAACGAAGTCGCAATAGCTAGTAATTAGTATAGATCATTATAATAAGTTGTAAGTTGAATTAAAAGGAAAACTATCACGATCATCAGATCAAATTTAACGTAGAACTAAATATTCATTAAGTGAGTACCTGAAACATGACACGGAGAACTGAGGATCCCTGCCATAGACGGAGATGAGAGAGAAGGGAATGAGGAACACGATGTAGGAGTCCAGGCCGTGGTCGAACAGCTCGCCCAAGGGTCCGGAGACGCCTATGCGACGGGCTTGCTTGCCGTCCACACCGTCTGAAAAATATCTATTGTTAAAAAAATTAAAAAACCCGACTGCGTGTAAAAGATAACTAATATCTTTAAATAAAAACTGAAACCCATATTGGATGTAATGATTTTAGTCTAGATTATTTAATGGGTCCCGACTGTTGCAGTCAATATGTCCTGTTTCCTGAACTTGTTTTTTTCTTTTCAGTTTTTATTTAAAGTTATTAGTTATTTTTTACGCAGTCGGATGTAATGATTTTAGTCTAGATTATCTAATGGGTCCCGACTGTTACAGTCAATATGTCCTGTTTCCTGAACTTGTTTTTTTCTTTTCAGTTTTTATTTAAAGATATTAGTTATTTTTTACGCAGTCGGGTTTTTTTTTTTTTTTTGTTTAATTTTACTCTTTTTAGTTAAGTACTTAGATATACATTTTAAAATCCTCATGATGAGCCCTTTATCGAGCCGTTCAGGCTGCAGAGCGTGCCATACATACATACATACATACTCTCGAAAAACATAACCCTCCTTCTGGCGCAGTCGGGTAAAAAGGAATAGGCCGCTTGTACAAATACGTTTTATGCCCAAAAAATTTGATTTTTGACGAGTTTAGTTTTTAATATTCAGTTCCGAAGAACACCTCCATCTTCATCATCTGCCTAGCCTTTTCCCATGTATGTGAGGGTCGGCTTCAGTCTAACCGGATGCAGCTGAATACCAGTATTTTACGTGGAGCGACTACTTATCTGATCTCCACAACCCAGTTAGTACTGAGTAATACGATACCTCTTGATAAGACTGGTTGTCAGACTTTCGGGCCACTGACTACCTAGTCTGACAACCAATCTACTACAGGTGTAGGATCAACGGTTTAACGTGCTTTCCGAGACACGGAGGAAATTCTGTATGTAATGGTTGTTCACCCATCCACGGACCGTTTTAGGGAATTGCGGCTTAACCTAAAGCTCAACCCGAGCAACTGTTATTACTTAGCCACGAGTTCCATCATGACCAAACCATCTTTACTTTTCTGTTTAATAAAAATGCATTTTTCTTGAAGTGTCGGGCGGGTCAGTTGCAGATTCTTGAACGTCTCAGTTCAAGGCCATACTACCTTTTTGTATCAAACAACACTCATATTTACAGTTAGAGATGATGAGTAGGTATATCATGTGTCTCTGACCTTGTGTCACCCAACGATGTCGGTCCAGTTATTTTGTACCTCCCTAGGGATAAACGCGTGTAAACTGTGTTCGTTATTCCGTTACCAAACATGTGTTTTTCAATAAGCAACTTTAATTCCAACGGATAAACTTCAGTTTACGCTACGACTTATACCATATTTTTTTTGCAAAACCTTTTCAGTATAAGTCAGTCTAAAATCAACTTAGTTAAGGCTAGCATTAAGTTGATATTCGTTTAAGTGGATATATCGGTAATTGGAAACGTAAACTAGAATAGATAGGTGCCTCTCTTTGGTTGCTACTATGTTGGTATCAGTTACCTTCCTAAGGGAATTTTTGAGGTGAAGGCTTTTTTTAGTGTTACAGAAATAACTAAATAAATAAATAAATATCGCTGGACATTACACACAGCGCCATCTAGTGCCACACTAAGCAACGAGGCTTGTGTCGTGGACACCAGATAGTTGATATACTACATAGATACATTTTTGTTTGTAAATAGATACTTATTATACATATAAACATCCATGACTCGGAAACAAATGCCCATGCTCATCACACAAACATTTGCTCCGACCGGGATTCGACCCCGGGACCCTAAGAACGTAAGGCAGCCTCACTACCGCTGCGCCATTCGGGTCGTCTACTACCCTCGTCGGGTTCGGGTCGTCGACTATTCGTAGCAAAATTACAATGGTGTAGGTTATCTAATAATCTACGATTTCTGCTGCACGCCTTAGCGCGTGCAATACCTGCTTGCGATTCATACTCTCCTGGTACTCGGATAGACTGAAATATAACATTAACGTCTGTAATCATCTTAGGGCCAGGCATAGATAGGTGTACCAACTTATCTTACACATAACATAACGTCGGGCCAGTAATCCCCGGAGGCCTAAGGATCTATACATACTTAGTTGGTAAGTACACCGTCCACCGTTCGTCAGTTACGTTCAAGTCCCAAGTAATATGGGGCGGGCCTATTGTCATCAAGCGGGCACAAAGCTGGCCTCAAGATGCTAGTGAGAAATACCAGATGACAGATTTCAATAATACTGTTCGACCTGGCAATCGAAGCCAGGATCCTGCATGAATAAATATTCGTAGTAACATTGCTACGGCGCGGTAGTTTGACTGATCTGACTCTACGAGGTTAAGTCGCATTGAAGGCCCCCAGCCTTCTGTTCTATCTGCTAACGAGAGGTTTTCTCTGAATATAAATGTGCAAAAAAATGTATTTGCTACTTTAATTAGTACAATTGAAATAATTCTAACTTAATTATTTACTGCATGAAAAATATATTTTCTTTAAAATTTCGTAACTACTCCTAAACGGCATGTTTTAGTATTTTTTTCACACAAATATTTGTCACTTTTTTCTTCACAAAGTGTACAATAATTGGCATTTTGATCTAATGATTTATTAGGTTACAATTAAATAAAAACCACTTGTTTCGCACTATTCGGCCCGCAGTGACTGACGTAACCACTACTTCAAACGAAGTTTGAACCACCCCAAATGGAGTTGCTAATTTTAGCAGACACCCCAGCCTTAATAGATCAACAGCTTCTGGCTATAAATTACTTAATAGGTTTGTGTCCTGAAAAAATATAATTATTCCGTCACTTAGATTTTCAAAAAATATTTGACACGTATTTTTTCTTTTGTTACGTAGACCAAAATTGACGAAGATACAACGCTTTTGAAATTCTCAATAAGTCACGCCGTGGTATAATTTTTAGTGTGTTCTGACGTTACCTCCGAGTTTTGATGCGTTTTATCTTTGTCCATATTCATTGATTTACAAAAACAAAACTACGTGTGCATTATTTTCAAATACTCTAACTGACGGACTAAATAGATTTGCAATTTATTGATGGTGGAAACTAGCCTATTTCAGGATAGATTTGATCTCCAATAGAGAGGAGAATTCTTAGGGGAACCATCAATAAAGGCTAGGCAGATGAAGATGTCATTGGCCTAGCCTTTTCCCAAGTATGTTGGGGGCGGTTGCCGGTCTAACCGGATGCAGCTGAAAACCCGTAATTTAACATGAAGCGACTGCCTATCTGACCTCCAGAACCCAGTTATCATACCAGAGTATCATACTATCGTATTATCCAGTACTGGGTAATACGACCCCCCACCCTTGGTAATACTGGTTGTTAGATTTTCGGGCCCCTGACTACCTGTAACATAATTATTTTGTCCGAATGACGTACAAAAATAAATTCATAACTCCTATAAACACAACACTCTTTTTTGCGCAGTTTTGTAAAAACAGCGATCAAATCCGCCTCGCGTTTGTTTTTCAATTTGCATTAACTGCCTAATTTATTATCAGACAGAGCTATTGCTAATTAATCTTGAATTCACCTTTACACATACGGAATTTAAACAATAAAGTACATTGTAATCTCCATAACAAATTATGTAAATAAAAATTTAACACAAAACTACATCATGCAATGAACATGAATATATTGCATAACATAACGTCACGCCTGTTGTGCTCGAAGGGTTAGACAGAGTTATACCTAATATGTAGTACACCCTTGACCCACATTTCACCAGTCTGGTTTTTGGTCCCATGTCATAGGGGATGACCCTATTGCCATCAACTTGACAAAAATCTAGACTCCGTGGCTGCTACTGAGAAACTATTGAAGGAAAAACCAAACACACTTTGCCCGACCCGTGAATCGAACCCAGGAGCTGCTTAGAGAAAAATTAATCTTTCTTTATCGTGTGGTTAGTGCATAACCTGGTGTCAGAGTTTTTATGCCGCCCATGGGCCTCTGACTTGGCTTACCATGCCTTTGAGAAATATAACTCAGGCAGGCTGACCTGAAAATGGCGGTACGCAGGCTCAGTGGCAAAAATACCGCCCCGGGACCCGACGGCTTGCTTGCTTGCTGGCAAAGTCGGGGCTCCTAAGCGCATGCTTGGAGAGAGGCCAGTTCCCGCTTCGTTGGAAGACGGTAAAGCTGGTCCTCATTCGGAAACCGGGGCGCCCTGCGGACTCTCCGTCCGCATACCGGCCCGTGGTGCTGCTCGACGAGGTGTCATTGCAAACCGCCTCGCCGAGCACCTTGCGGGAACATGGCTGGGGCGCTCTACGGTGGACGCCATCATGCGCGTGAGAGCCCTCACGACGGGGGATGCGGTGTCCAGGGGTGGGGTTGTCTTGGCGGTGTCTCTCGACATCGCCAACGCCTTCAACTCCATGCCCTGGAGCTGCATTAGGGAGGCACTCCGGTATCACCGGGTACCGACCTACCTCCGTCGTGTGGTCGGAGATTACTTGACGGACAGAGCCGTCATCTACCCCGGTCGCAGCGGAGAATGGAAACGGCGAGAGATGTCGTGCGGTGTTCCACAGGGATCGGTTCTAGGGCCGTCCTTGTGGAACATCGGGTACGACTGGGTGCTGCGCGCCGACCTCCCTAGCGGCGTCAGCGTGGTCTGCTATGCAGACGACGCGCTGATGCTGGCACAGGGGAGGTCGCACGAGGCGGCGGCCGAAGCTATGACACGCGGGGTTGCGATAGTCGTTGAGAGGATCCGGCAGCTGGGTCACGAGGTGGCACTGCACAAGTCCGAGGCCATGTGCTTTCATGGGCCTCGGAATGCGCTACCGACGGGTTCCCTACTCACGGTAGGAGGGGTATCCATTGGCGTCGAGTCGACTTTGAAGTACCTAGGACTTGTCCTCGACAGCCGGTGGAACTTCGTGGAGCACTTCCGACGTTTGCGGCCTTCAGGCAGCTCCTGCCTAACCTGGGGGGGCCAAACGCCTCCTGCCGGAGGCTCTACGCGGGAGTCGTGCGGAACATGGCCCTTTACGGGGCCCCGGTGTAGGCGCGTTCCTTGAGGCTGCGTGCAGCCCACTACCTGAACGCGCCCCAAAAGGTGGTAGCCGTAAGGCTGGCTCGTGGATACCGCACGATCGCCCGCGAGGCGGCGTGCCTCCTTGCCGGATCGCCGCCATGGGATCTGGAGGCGATAGTCCTCGCGCGCCTGCACGAATGGCGCGCGGAGGCGCTACGCCGGGGGGAAACTCGGCTCTGGTGCAAGCCCTGGTCCGGAGCGAGACGGAATGGGACGCCGTCACCTCCTTCTGCGAAAGAGGTGGCGGAACGTGAGAGGGAGAGAACCTCACAGCGTCCCGGCCGCCGCGGGAGACGCCCCGGGCGTCGGCCACGTGGTGGCCCCCGGCCACCGTAGGCGCGGGCCTGTGGACGGTGGGCTATGGGCTAGCTCGCCGTCCGTCCGTCTCATGACGACAGGCCGTGTCGACGGCGCGTTCGTGTTCCACGCGCGCCTCAAAGAGAGTCAGCAAAAGGAAGGGGTCCGCAAGGACCGATGCCTGCCGGGATTGCGGGACTGTTCGAAAGAGATACCGTGGCCCCGGAACACAAAGGGCGATGAAGGAACATGGATGGGTTTTAGTCAGTAAAAGTCTGACACTCCCTCCTGCTCCGCCCAGAGCGGGAGAAGTCATTTGATGATTTCCCATGCGAAAAAAAAAAAAAAAAAAAGGCAGGCTGGTTTCCTGTTCCTCACGATGGTTTCCTTCACCGTAACAAGTGATAATTATACAATTCGCACATGACGACCTGAATGGAGCAGCAGTAGAGAGGATGCCTTACGTTCTTAGGACCCCGGGTTCGAATCCCGGTAGGAGCAAATGTTTGTGTGATGAGCATGGACATTAGTTTCCGAGTCATGGATGTTTATATGTATATAAGTATGTATTTACTAACAAAAAGTATCTATGTAGTATATCAAATATCTGGTGTCCACGACACAAGCCTCGTTGCTTAGTGTGGCACTAGATGGCGTTGTGTGTAAAGTCTAGCAATATTTATTTTATTTTTTATGAATCCGAAAAAATCAGAGGTGCGTTGTCTTGGGTTCAAACTTGAGACCTATGACTTGCCAGTCCGACGGTCACACCACTAGCCTATAATAATATCACTTACCCAAATTATAAGCCAGGAAGATGAGCACCGCACAAAACGTGAATACCCAGTTCGGTATCTCAGATTCATAACGAGTACTTCCTAGCCGGCCCCCAGTGGCGTAGAAGTCGTAATCATACGCAGTAAGGGTCAGCACAACTACCACCATGCAGAAGAAACCGGCAAAGGTAATCGTATTTGGTGCCACTGATCTTGGTATCACCTGAAACAGGGAAGGAGATTGGAATTATGACGTCACGTATATTTCTGGGTGGATGAGAAAGAAATGTGTCTTTTTGTCTGTGGTGCATTTATACCGAATGGCCACTAACGTAGAAATAGTTACATACAAATTTTTCAGCAGCAATTTAAAAAAGAGACGGACCAGAGAGCGATCTTATAAGGGTTTCTTTTTTACCTTTTGAAGTTCCGAACCCTAAAAAGAAATTATATTGCCCATGAAAAGTTCCTATGTAGTCAGTGGTATTCGTGTGTGTCCAAGATGGGTCGATTATACCCCATCTAGCCTTATATATATATATATAAATTGGGTCGGCAGCAGCTGACTTGAGCACGCTTTCTGTTTCAAGATTTCCTCCACTGAAGTTCGTGACCAGGGGCAGGAATCCTCTCCTGCCCATACAGTGGAACATGGTTTGCGACACAGCTCCACTCCCACATCCCGCCGCTGCTGATCTATTTCCATTGCTTTTCCGTTTAGTTTATTTAGAACAAGAAAAATAATAGTGTGTACAACTTACTTTGACAATACTGTTCCATGTCGGATGCATCACATAATTACTGAGGGGGCTTGTGTCTACGGCACTGTACTGAAAATAACAGAAAAGTCGTTAAAAAACTATATAGGTTACATTAACTATTAAGCGGTAGGCTAGTAAGGGGACACCATTTGAAAGTGATAGGCAAACGCGCACGGTGCACCTACCTATACTTATACCTCCCTAGTACACCCATATTTCGCCAGTTCTCTTTAATTCCTTTAGAATAGGAGTGATCCCATTGCCATCATAAGGGCTCTGGGAACCATTATACAGCCTCGGACTGATACTGGGAGATTTCTATAATGGACGTGACCTAATTACATTTTCGACCGGGGGATCGAACCCAGCACGCCAAACAGTCATGCTTTCAACCACTCGGTCAACACCGCCAAGGCATACAGAATTCACATTTTACATACGTGCCTAAAAATGTATGAACATTTAAACAAATAAAGTCTTATTCTAAAATTAGAGAAAACTGACAAACAGAAAATCTCAGTGCAAAAATGTGCAGTAAATCTCTAGGCATGGGCCTCTTCTAACAGTTTCCACTGGGGTCTGTCCTGTGAGCAACTCTCTCTCTGAGTGTCTCTTGGACCTAAATTAATGAATATAACAATTATAAAAGAAATTAAAAAATACAAGATACTGGCTTTTACTTGCGACTATCATTATCCCACGAAAACTTATCTATTAACCTATCTATTTAAATACTTAGGTCACGGTCTACCCCAAGGTGTGTCAAACCTCATCGAAATATGTTTCGGTGTTCAGGCATGAAAACGTAACAGAGTTACTTTCGCATTTACAAGTAAATATTAGCTTTATTATGAAAACTTACCTTATATCGATTAAATCCTGTTAAATGCTCCTCATTCAAATACTTACAATCAAACATCTTGAGCACAACCACTTGTCAAAAGTTTCTGAGAAAAATAAAATAAATATACTAAATTAACGAAGGTTATGTTGTGTAAATTAATGGAATTGCAGTCAAAGTAACAATAGAACATGAATATTTAACGTAAAAATGCAATTACATAATAATTCATTACGGTATTTAATTTAACCACACTAAAAACTGACACTAAAATCAAGAAAACGCCAGGGAAACTGACGAAATTAAAATTTTCTTACGGTTTTTGCAACGAGTAACACAAATACCAACTATCAAGGAAGTTGTAGAAAAGTCATAATATAAGACTTACAAGCAAATACTCCAGAGACATAAAAATGAACTCGCTATCGACACTAGTCCTCAGACTCTACTTACCGACATCAAAGAAAACGAATAGCGTCAATCTTATTATAGTCGATACTTAGCGAGATGACGCATCGCAGGATGCAAAGAATCTCAAACTGCCAAACAAGCAACAACCAATCTGATCAAGGGGCTGCGATACGTGGACACTTTTGTGTCATGTCGAATACAAGCTACTAATGAATATTTGATTCCTATACATATAACCAGTATAAAATCAGCCATTCCCTGCGCAGACGTAAACATTTTTTTTGTCCAGTTGCTTCCACTTGCCACATACTCATTACCAATCAAAAAGTGTTCGGTGTCGGTAACTGGAAACTAAAAGTCATCAGTTGACGACACAAGCAACATTCACAAATTTCCTTACAATCGTACTGGCTGTTGAGTGTAACTACGGTTACCAGTGACCAGGAGTAGCAACCGGCGACTCTGTCCGTACAGGAGACAGCAACTACGGTTTCCCGTGATGGTGTGCCGTGTCGGCAACAAAAAGTGTCTACGTTTGCGCAGTGCCTAAAGCCCGAGGGCTGATAGCAGATAATTATGTAGTATAGAAAAAATACTATTTTACAATTTGCAGGACTGCTCTCAAAACGGTGAAGGAAAACATCGTGAGGAAACCGGCATGTCCTAGAACCAAAAATTCGAAGATATGTGACATCTACCAATCCGCACTGGGCCCGCGTGGTGGATTATAGCCCATTCCCTCTTATTGAGAGGAGGCCGTGTCCCAGCAGTGGGAACATTATAGGCTGATGATGATGACAATTTGCAGGTAAGTGTTAGGCTGTATGTTGAACAAAATATGATTTGCAGCCGTAACAAGTACTGCGTACTTTACTAATCCTATTGAATGTCTTTTCATGAAATAGTTATTCAATGGGATTGATTTAACTCAAACGGTTGAATGTTGTATTGATAATTTAAAGGATGCATACGTATTACAGTCGTGTAAATCATATGTTAATCAACATACAAGTTGACACTGACCTGCAAATTGCGAAAAACGTAAGACAATACGAATTTCACGGGCTCTCCTGGCGTTTCCACCATTATGGGTCTATCCATACATTATTAACACGGATATTTAGTATCTGTTTTGGTGAAGCTTCAGGCCCAAACCCTTTTACGTCCCGGGAACGATCCTGATTCGCGTGATAGACATTTATAAATGCGAACATAGCCTACTGATCCTTTCGCGATTTTAGGAATAATCCCATGGAAATATTTGTCTATAATGATGAACATACGATGACTCGATGATAACCCAAGACACACGCCTCTGATTTTTCGGATTCATGTGCGTACCTATTGTGTAAATATCACTTGCTTCGGTGAAGGAAAACATCGTGAGGAAACCAGCATGCTTGAGAGATATTTATCGAAGGCATGTAAAGTCAAGTCATGGGAGGCATAAAAATTCTGACACAAAGGAAGATGATGATATTATGATATTATGGTTATTATTTTATGTTTGGCAACAGTAATTAGCTTGCTTAACTAATTACTGATGTCAAACATGAAATAATAGAGCACGGAAAGAAGATGAAAGAGTGTCCATGGAGTTTCTTGCCCGTTCTTCTCCATAGAGATCTACGCTAGGGAATGGGCAACTACAGTACTTTCTCAAGTTATTATGCCTTGTGACTGGGACTGTAGCCTTGTTTTTTTATTTGTAATTTTGACATTCAAAAGTGCCGTAATGGTCTAATTGAAATAAATGTTTGAGTTTGAGTTTGATGATAAAAAATATTTTTCTTGTGACAGGAAAATGAATCCAAACTCAATAACTAGTCTTACCTCACTGATATTCTAATAAACAGATATGTTATACACCTACAAAATCACCGAAAAAAGTGTTCCGGGGGGCAGCGCCACCTCACATACACGCAGTGACGCATAATAAAGCCAAAACGAGCCAATTGGCCCGTTTTCGAGTCTTCACGATTGCGCGCTCACAAAATATCTGTATATTAGCATATCATTGTCTTACCTACTAAAAAAATGCTTCTCACAGTAACTAAAACTTTTCACACACAATATTTTAAAACCCCACTGAAATTTAACGGCTATTTACACGGCAATTAAAATTAACACTGAAAACATTCTCCGGTTATTTACTCACTGTTTTTAATACTGATAACTTAACTACAAAAATAATTCTATGAGACTCGCATCGCGACCTAATCGGTAAAGGCGTGGGACATAGATTAGAATATTTACATAATGGTAGGTACGATGTTCTTCTGAGCTTTGTATTTTTCGGCCAGTGTTTGTACCTACATCAAGTCGACTACGCCAATGACAAACATCGAAGGGTTAGCGATTGTGTCCACGTGATAGCTTTATCAGGTAACTGTTAATAACTCTTTGATAATCGAACCCACAGTAAGTTTGATCATAAAAACTTTTATTTCGAGATTCCGTAGAAGATGGGTAGACCTCTAGAGTGGATACTCTTGCTCCATTCCATCCCATCTTCCTAGCTCATCGTACTGTGCTGGCGCAGCCGCTGCGGCTGTGGAGGAACCTCAAGCGGCGTTCTAGCCGTTTGGGGCTGAAACCACGGGGTCCGAGTGCTCACAAGGTTTTTAAGGAAATTTCAAAACGCGTAGTTGACGCTTCCCCTGACCCAAGGGCTGGCTTTTACCTAGCTTTGCACTTGCCATACAACGTGGCAAAGCCGCCAGTCTCTTGAGGACATTATCAGCGTTGAGGAGGAGATTTTTGACGGTATTTTTTTGTTAATTGTTATGTCACTAACATTGAGTTATTTAAATTTGTTAATGTGGATCATATTGGATTGATAAACGTGTTTTAATGTTCTATCTATCTAAGTATTACAGATTTTTGTTGATTCTTCATCAAAATTGTTCTGTACAAAACTGACCTACGAAATTAAAGCTGACCTGTCTGTATAATATAATTTATTAATCAATAAACTCTTATCACAATGTTTGGCATGTAGCGTATCACTAAGTTGTAGCAAGATAAGTTCGATAGATTATCTGTATGTGCCTATGACTGGATAATAATGTAGTACGTTTTGATAATAATTAGCCTAATCCAGTTTTATAGTAGAATGTTTTATAATATGACCTACATTATCGAGTTGTTTTAAGATTTTCTGAAATCTTTATTATTTGATGTAAACTGCGATGTAAACGGTATTTTCTTCTTCTTCTAAGAAAAATGTAATTTTTAAATTAATTTACAATTATAAGACATGAAAGAAGACAGAAGACAATTGAGTTAGACATTAAGAACAACAGTTCTTACTATGGGACACCGCTGTCTAATCTTTCGTAGAAATACAAGCGTAGTGTTTTGTTATGTGTAAAAGGCACTCTCATCGGAACAGTTACAAAATCACATGCAAACTTTCATCCCCTATTTGACCCCGTTTCATGAATTTTCAAAACCCGACTACAGTTCTCGTCTTCGAAGAAGGAACCCTAGCGTATCATGGTTCTACACCTTTTGGCTGTAGTCTACCAGAGAATTACAGATTTTTATTCAATAGATAAAAACGGTGTCCTGTCTGCTTGTGTTTTTCTCATCTTTGGAACAAATATCTGAACTTTGGCTTCAGATAAATACTTTGACGTTTCATTGACAGAGCGATTGTCAACATTCTATCAGTCAGCCATTGATTCCATTGTTGCCAAAAAGCATCAAGGACTATTTGCTGAACTTCTAATATTTTATTATTAGACGTGGATTGATCAATAAGTACTTTGTTATGAATAAATACGCGACATTTTTACAAATAATTTTCTTTATTTTTAAACGTAATCTGCTTTGAGGTCTAAACACTTTTCCCAAAGATTCTGCCACTTTTTTAGGTCCTCCAAAAAGTACGATTTGTTAAACTCTTCAATGAACTGGTGGAGGTGTCGGCCCTTGATGGAATAGTCCCACCTACATTGCCATTCGGACAAATGTTCCTCCCAGAAGTCAATCTGTGGTTTGAATAATCTAGAAATTTTTGCACGGTCACGAACGGTTAAAAAATCTGCGCCCGTGATCTAACGCGCGTAATAGTACATTGCAGCCCGTCGCTGCACTTCAAGATCGACTGAAAGCATAACTGCGAGTACCGGTAAGGCTTCAGTACTAACCGTACTTACGCTTTGCATAAGAATATCAAAGCCAAACGCTGGCTTTGAAGCAATTTACGTCGTACCGCTCCTATGGTATTGGCCCAAACAGAGACCCCGTAGCACATACACCCCAAGTAAGTAGTCCCATACATAGTCTTAAAAGTTAGAAATACAGACCCCACGTAGATTTGGATATTCTCGTTATGGCATAAAAGTGCATGGTCTCTGGCGTATATTAATGAATCCGGGTTTCATCAAATGTTGCCCCGAGCACTCTACCGGTAGACAAGCAGCACCTTGACAAGGTGAATGCAGAAGTTGAACGTAGAGCCTCCCTTCTTCCCGTAGAAGACCCCGGTGATCCTCTCCCTCTTTTCACTCCTGAAGAGGTAAAAGATGTTATAGAGAAGCCTAAGCCTCGGAAAGCCTCTGGCCGATGGTCTCACCAATAAGGTACTCAAAACCCTCCCCGCTCGGCTCATTGTCCTTTTGACAGCCATCTTCAATGGCGCATTGAGCAATAACATTTTCCCATAAGTATGGAAAGAGGCCACTGTCATTGGTATTCCCAAACCCGGGAAACCGAAAGCCCAGCCTTCGAGCTACAGGCCGATCAGTCTCCTGAGTGCACTCGGTAAAATCTATGAGAGACTTATTTATTAGCGACTCAGAGATCATGCCGAGACTAAAGGCCTCATACCCAAAGAACAATTCGGGTTCAGGACCGAACATTCTTGTATACACCTAGTCCACCGCATCTTTGAACACTTGAGCGCTGGTTTCCAGCGTGGAGCGATGACGGGGATGATGTATTTCGATATAGCGAAAGCCTTCGACAAGGTCTGGCACAACGGCTTATTGTATAAGCTCTACAAACTGGGAGTACCTGACCGTCTCGTGCTCATCTTACGAGACTCTTTGTCGGATCGCACCTTCCGCTACCGTGTGGGGAAGACCTTATCCTCTCCCCACCCCATCCGAGCCGGAGTACCTCAGGGCTCCTTACTCTCTCCCCTGGTTTTCACGCTGTTTACCAGCGACATTCCAAAGAACAAGAGAGTTCAGGTAGCTCTATTTTCCGATCCACCGAGCCCTCCAACAAGCAGCCGATTCCCTTGGCGCTTGGTTTCGTAAGTGGAGAATCGAAGTAAACCCAGATAAGAGCCAGGCGGTTCTTTACCTAAAGTCACGCCTTTAGCGACCGCCTCCAACCCCCATCACCATTTTTTTGCGCGAGCCTATCTCTTGGGAAAAGCGAGCCAAGTATCTCGGAGTCATACTTGACGAACACCTGTCCTTTGCGACCCACATCAAGGCAGCTCGTAACCGAGCAGCTTTTGCTATGACTAGACTCCATTTCATGTTACCAAAAAAGAGCTAGAGAGAGAGGAAGTTGTCACTTAAGTGCAAGATGCGTCTTTATACAGCAGTTTTCCGACCCATTATGACATACGCTTGTGTCGTATTTGCCCATACCCATCCCCGTCACATCCATACGATGCAGACCTTGCAGAACCGTTTCCTGCGGAAAATCACCGGTGCGCCCCCGTATGTCCGTAATGACAGTCTTCACTAAGACTTCCGTATCTCTACCATACAGCAATTCATGAAACGTCTTGCAAAGCGTTTTTTCGATTCAGCTATTAAACATAGAAACCCCCTGATCGCATCGGCCGCCCGATACGACCCATCGCGTATCAGTTCAGTCCGCCGTCCAAGGCATACTCTTATCACCATTCACCCCCGACGATGCTATCACCCCCTTACAGGAAAGTAGTAAAGACGTCAGTACCGTTCGTAGAAAATACAAATACAAACCGGCAACATTCCGACCTCGCCGCCCAGGTCCGGCGCGACGTCCCCGTTCAACCCCCCCCCCCCCCCCGACCCTTGCTCGAGTCAGCCCGCGATGCTAAGCCAGTAGTATTAAACCAGCCCCTAATTAATTTAACTCAGATCCAGCCTGTCCCCTTGCCCCCCCAGCGACGCCCTAAGCCGAGGTTCGTACCCCACAGGGCCCTTAGTGCGTGGTCGCTTAGTTTTTAGTTATGTCCCTGGCTGGAGGCCTTAAATTCAAGGCATCCACAGGACCAGCCCGGTTAAGCAGTAGCCAGATTCTCCTAGATTGAACTGCGAGATGCCATACATAAAAAAAAAATTCATCAAATGTTGACGCGACGAAGAACTCCTGCGAATTTCGCGTAAAGAGGTCCGCACTGCTTCGACAACGTTGGTTGTTTCCGCTTGTTGTCTGCCGTCCGACGTGAGTAACCGCGGTAGTCATAGTGCAGGCAGCTTTCTTACACAAAACTTATTCTGTTAAATACTGATTGCCGTTACGTAAGATATGCCTATGGCTTCTGCTACTTCGCGCACTAAAGTGCACACTATGAAGCACACACACACACACACACAGTCTCTATGAAGTCCAACACCAACATGATTCTAGTTCGTCGATCAGCGAGAATCATATTGTGGACTTTTTTAACAATTTCCTCGGTAACCACCCGTGCCGGCCGCCTAGGCCCATCCTCATAAAAAACAGAGGTACTTACGTCCTCGTTTAAACTAATAACTAACGGTTGTCATAGAAGGTGAAGGGTCCCCAAAGAGAGCATCTAATTTCAGTTTTAATATTTCATAGCATGTTTTTATATCCAACACTAGCTGACCCGGCGAACTTCGTGCCGCCTAACAGTCGATTCTTTAATATATTTTTTTTTTCAGGCAATTTTTAAATTTTTCTCTCCGTAAGAACCATCCTCGTACTTCCAAGAATATTATAAAAAAATAATTAGCGAAATCGGTTCAGCTGCTCTCGAGATTTGCGCTTAGCAACACATTCAGCGATTCATTTTTATATTATAGACTAGTATTTGCGTGGGTGCGCTAGCTGCGCGCATCTCGCGTGTCATCGTGTTCTTCAGAAGTAGTCCTTACCCATTTAAAATTTTGAGAATCCATAAGAATCCTTAAACGAATTGGAAAATCCATTAAAGTCCTTAAAAGATTTTGTAAATTTTATAAAATCTTTTAAATATTTTGAAAACCCTTAAGAACCGCTAAAAGACTCTAAAAAGTAATTAAAAAAAAAAAAAAAAATACCTAACTCAGACCTTTTCCCATTAAAAAAACATTACCCTAAAGTTTGCTTGTCGTCGCCCCTGAGTTACGCTTCACCCACTCATCCTTCGTTACTCCACTTGGTCTCGCAGGTTCGCTCCGCTCAGGACCTTCCTATCACCGGACAGGTTTCGACGCCTACTGTAGTTTTTGTTTAAACACCCAATGGCTATCTCTAACCGTTATGAAGTTACAGCCCTTTCAATTTTAGGGGAGGTTGGGGAGGGGAGGGTATACAGATGATTTTGACCAACTCTTGGCCCCTCCTTACGAATCTGCAAAAAAAAATGTTCCAAGTCTCTCATCTTCCGAGATCCGCCTAAAGGGGGGAGAAGGGGGACAAGTGGGTCAACTTTTGAAAACTGGTTTTTACTTTTCCGAGCCTCCTTTATACGAATCTGAAAAAACAAATGTTCCAAGTCTCTTGGTTTCCGAGATAGGGTAGAGAGGGAAAGAAAGGGGGGTGAAAAGTTGAGGTTTGGCACTTTTCCCATACTCGCGGGAGTTACTTGTTTACGAATCTGTCAAAATATACCCACCTCCCCATCCACCATCTGGGAGAACAATTCTGTCAGTGAGTCAGTGAGTGGTAATCGAGCTTTATAAAATACTAGCTGTTGCCCGCGGCTTCGCCCGCGTAAAGTTCGGTTACCGTCCACTGGATCATATTAAAGGGATAAATAGTGTCCTACGTGTTAATCCAGGTTATGAACTATCTATGTGCCAAATTTTATAATCATCACAATCACAATCACAGTCACAAACACAATCATCGTTATCACAATCATCATCATCATTATCACGATCACCATCACTGTCACAATCACAATCACTATTACCATTACAATAACCATCACCATCACAATCACCGTCACTATCACTATCACAATCACCATCACCATCACCATCACATCACCATAACAATCACAATCACCATCATCTTTATCACAATCACTATCATCGTTATCACAATCACCATAACTATCACAGTCACAATCACCATCACAATCACCATTACAGTCACCATCACATTCACCATCACTATCACAATCACTATCAACATCACCATCACTATCACCACCACCATCACTGTCACAATCACTATCACGATCACCATATCACAATCATTATCACAATCACCATCACAATCACCATTACTATCACCATCACTGTTATCACAATCATCATCATCGTTGTCACAATCATCATCATTATTATCACAATCAACATCATCGTTATCACAATCAACATCATCATTATCACAATCATCATCATAGTAATCACAATCATTTTCATCGTAATCACAATGATCATCATCGTAATCACAATCATTTTCATCGTAATCACAATCATCATCATCGTAATCACAATCATCACCATCATCATCATTATCACAATCATCACCATCATCATCATTATCACAATCACCATCATCGTTATCACAATCATCACAATAAATCAACAATAACCTTGTATAGATGTCGAATCTGCCATATTCTGGATCTCAAAATAAATGCCATTTTCGTAATCTGCACCCCTGATAATCTCGGTATTGACACCCATATTGATTTTTAGACATTTCAACCCCATCGCACCCCAACAGGGAATGAAGGTGTTTCAGGTCCGCCACATTAAATCTTAAAATCGTTGTTTTTGTAATACACCCGACCCGATACACCATACAAACAATACCGATGTTTATTTTCAGACTTTGTTACCCCATTTCCCCCTTTAGGGGTTGAATTCTGAAAAAACCTGAAACACAAATGTTAACTCATTTATCGATAGGAGTACTCCTGTGAAGTTTCGAATAAAACAGTCTTACCTAATCTTGTTTCCCCATATAAACTTTTGACTCCCGTTTCATCCCCTTAGGGGGTACATTTTGAAAAATCCTTTCTTATTGCACCCCTTAACCTCACAAGGAACGTATGTGCCAAATTTGGGATATCTAGACTCAGCGGTTTAGGCTGTGCATTGATTTTTAGACTTTGTCACCCCATTTCCCCCTCTTAGGGGTTGAATTCTGAAAAACCCTGAAACCCGTTTCTACTCATTTATCAAAAGGAGCACTACTGTGAAGTTTCGAATAAAATAGTCTAACTAATCTTGTTTCCCCATACAAACTTTGGAGCCCTGTTTAACCCCCTTAGGGGGTGAATTTTGAAAAATCCTTTCTTAGTGCACCCCTAGCTAGACCACTCAAGGAACCTACTTGCCAAATTTGGAATCTGTAGACCCAGCGGTCTACAGATTGTAGATGGGTTGATAGATGAGTCAGTCAGTCAGTCAGTCAGTCAGTCAGTTTCTTCTTTTATATATTTAGATAATTAAGGGTGGGACTCCACCGAAGCGGAGACAAGAAGAGAGAAGATGCGTTTTAAACCGCCAATTGAATTTCGTTATTTACACTCCTCGACTCCGCTTAGCTTTAGTGGAAACGGTTGAGCAGAGAGGAAAAGAGATGTCTTGCAATTATTTAGGTCAGCAGACGGTGAGATGTTTGCTGTGAGCGGCGTGAGTTGAGCGGCGTGTGTTGAGCGGCGTGCCGCTTTGTACATCTCCTTCCCTCTCCGCTTTGCACATATCCGCACAGCTTCGAAGTCCGGGCCTTACAAGCGAGTTACGGATTTGTAGAAGAACACGAAACATGCGCCAAATGAAAACTGTCAAAATCAGTCTGAAATTCAACATAACGTAGTATGAGAGGCGGTATACGACAGTAATGTCAACTACGCTTAGCAACGCCACCTGTCTGTAAACACGGGTACTTATTGATCGTTTCAGGTATTGTTTTCAATCTCAAAGTAACCAACTAATTTCACATTGTTCACCTTGACCGTACCATACCATTGATTGCCTTGCGGAGTCTATTGTGTATTGGTGGCTTGGGGAACTCTTCAAAGCAAACACAGTTCTAACAATTTTACAAAGTTTATTGGGACACTTTAAAACTTACAATTTGAACACTGGTTCGCGGTGCAGGTCAAAGTCATGCAGACGATACGATGATTTGCGCGGACTGATGAGGCAGGTGAGGGTAACTGAGGGGCGCACCTCGCGCGCGGGTATGAGGTGGCGCGTCGATCTGCTTGCCGCGCGGCTCGACAAACCTCGTTAATGTTCGGAGATACTCGTACGTTGGCAAAGCGGCCAAACTGTAGGTATGAAGGAACATCTTAGCTATACCCTACAGCCTAGCCTTGGGGTCTAGTGGTCCCATGCACGACTACTAACTTAGCACCAGGTCTTGTTTGGAATTTCTCAGCACCATCCTGAAACTAGGATTTGTGCCCGTTGTCGGCCCCTATTGCCATAAACCCCGCTACTACATGGGACTTGAACATATCTGGCGAAGTAAGAGTGTATTATAAGTAGGTACCCTATCCATTGTAAGACCTAATATAACTTGGCATACTTTTGTTACTCCTAATTATATTTTCGCATAACATTATTTCCGCATAACAGCTTACGCATATATTTTTTAAGCATAATTTCTCTAATCATAATAATGATTAAGCATAACATTCTTAGACATAAATTTGTTTACGCATAATGATATTAAAACATATTTTTTATAGGCATAACAAAGAAGCAAAATAATTAACTCCTAAAATGTTAGACATACCCCAATTAATTTTGACGATTGAAAAAAAAACATATCTCCTGCCTAAAGCAGGTAATACACATATCATATTTCTTTTGATCATAGTTGATTGTGAACATATGTGAGGTTTTCCCTGTAAGAAGCATGCAAACAAGCATACACTAAACATGCAACAAACATGCAGCATGCAAACATGTAAACAAGCATACACCATGCATGCAGCAAGCATGCAGCATATAAACAAGCATACACTATGCAGCAAGCATACAGTATGCAACATGTAGCAGGCATACAGTATACAACATGCAGCAGGCATGGTTTCTGTCACGGTTCCGGCGCTACAGGGCTCCGGTGGTCCCACGCAAGCTTATCGTCGCTGATGTGTTTTGGATCGGTCGGGCTTAGATTACACTCTAGGGGTGGGGCAGACAAGACTACGATGAATCGGTTTTGCAGCGATTCGTTTCTGTCACTAACTTTTGTAAGACAACTTAATGAATTTTCAATTCAAAATAAATACGTAAAAGTAACTCAAATTTGATTCCGGTATTTATATTAATTGTATGCCTAAATACTATTATGCTAATAGTCATTATGTCTAGTAACGTCAAGATGATTAGGCCAACATAAACTGTACGCCAAAAAAAAATTGGCAAAACAATTTATGCCAAAACAGTTATGCCAAAGTATATTAGGAAAAAGAACATTATGCAAAAAGTAGGGATCCCTATAAGTAAGCACAAAAACCGATCAAACTATGCAGAACCAGTTCATGCGGATCTCTTATTGTACGGGAAATCTATCTAAGTTTGGCATATCGATACAAATTATCTTGACAAGCAACGCTATCTTGAAATGCACTCCTAAGTAATGTGGTTATACTACTCGTATAATTATGCAGCATTGCATGGACCACAGTCCACACATCTACCTCAACAGCCATAATTCATGTCACAGCTCACATTCGACAAATTAACAGATGTCTATTTTTACGTGTCATATATCATAGTAGGGAGAATTAATGCCAGCTACATTGCACCAGTGCATCAATTAATGTGCAAAATGAGTGGGCTAATTTTTATTAACATGCCTCTCGTCAAGCTGTAAATTAGCACTAGCAGACATGTTCACGCCTGGGGTATGCAGAATTTGAATTGTGATATAGTTTAGGGAATATCATAGTAGGAGATAGTAGGAGTCAAATAATAACTTACTCGCAACCGGCGTAACCAAATTAATGTATGAAACGTGTGGAATATAAGGTTCGTAGGTGGCTTTCTATTCTGCCTACCCCCCGTACAAGAAAAAAGCGCATACTTCATCATAAACGTATTTGAAGATATGCATAGGATCCTGACGCTCATTAATTACTGTTTTGTCCAAGACTTGGAGTGCAGTGACACATGTGAAAGTCGACTAAAGTACTAGGACTTCATGAGAAAGTAGGACTAGGAGTTCGAATTGCATGTGCATCTGCAGCTAGTAATGTAAAACGCATGCGCGAGTTCAATTTATACGGGTTACGATAATAGTGCGACGACTGCCAGTTAGCCGAATAATATAATACCAGACTGCTTGACTGATGTTACTGCTTGTTCATAGTTATTGTTTAAAGCCTCTGTTATGGATACCAAAAACGTAGGAGACTTTATTGTAATGACCTCAATTCAGAATGTGAAACTCATCGCAACTGGTTGAAACTGAGAGCTCAGAAATGGGATAAGCTTCATAATCAGCCCTAAATGCCATAATGCACCAATTTAAGAGATAAGCCTGTAAAAACTGTAAAGCACTGTTATTGGCTATGTAAAGTAAACCAAACACGGTTACCTTACCGACCTCCTTAGGTAATCTTGATTGTTAGTCTGCTTAAAAACAATAATTTAGTTTCAAAGTATTACGCAAGAGAGTCGAGATTGTTACAGCAGTCATTTAATGAGACATTTTCGTATCCAAATAAAAAATGTTCGGCAACATGTTTTATATCATTCAGTCTACTTTTACCACCGACTTCCAAAACAGACAGGATACACCCTTAATTATACGAAAAGACACCCATCCCCATCCGAAATTACACGTAATTTGGTCCGAAATAGTGGCACGCGCGCAACCCAGACATTATCGCCGAGTTTCGGATTTCAAATTACGCGCCGGTATCGGGTGGCGCCCTCCGCGTAGCTATGGCAACACACAGGTGTTCTATCGATCTCCCGACGATTCGTGTTCGCCTGGTACTTTAGTAAAAAAGTATTGACGATTTTACCTTCTTTTTGGGGAAATACTTGGAAAATAAAAGTTTGGAGAATTAAATACGGACAGTTTGTTATTATAATTATAGCTTTTAGTACACAATGGTGATTTCCGTACATTGACGATTTACTAAGTTGCTTTCATTGACGACTCGAAAACGAATAAGTACAGCAATTGGATGGCTGGTTGACGATTGTGCTGATTGTTTGCCCCTGTTATTTATGTTATGCCTCACACTATCAACTGTATTCTATAATTAATCAACCATAGTAAGGAATAGTAATAAGGAAGACTCTTACACCGAACATTGATCTGATGTTAGTAATGTTCTCTCTGTTAGGAATGGATCAACGACTACCAAGTACCAATCCAAGTAGAGAAGCCCAAATGAATTGATAACCCATTTACTTAACAAACAATTGCATATTTGCATAAACAACGCAGTTATAAACGCATCCAACACTAGCACGCTTCGTAAATTCAACTAAACTAGCTAAACATTAGTTTAAATTAAAACGGTAAAGGCCGTTTCCATTTGCATTGCACGTGATCGTCTGTTACAGCGTCTAGTCGCCTCATCAAGCTGGACTGAGCGATTAATTTGGGCAACAGTGCAGTCTTATGCATAAGCGATAGCGGATAAACAGGAAAAGGGGTCCCAACGCAATTTTCTTCTAGATATCCTGCTTGAATAAGTGTTAATGTTTTAAATTAATTTACATGATACCGACAAAGCCTTTAATAGACCAGGATTCCATCATCAGCATAGAGGTAATAAAACTAGGGCAAGCGGGGCGTTTAATTGCTGGCATCCTACCTCTACTCGGCACTTCAAGATCCTTCGTTGAAGTGATCTGAAGGCGTTTTGAAAAGAGCGGAAATTCACAGACAGTTCGACTGATTAGCTAACCATTAGTCACTTCTATACAGTGGCGGCGCAAGACCTAAACTTAATGTGGGCAAGGTACAATTCGCGAGGCCCTCTGATGGTGCAAGAAGTACTTAACTTTTACGACCGCCACAAACATCATCACCTTCTGCCCTTGGCCCATGTTACTTGGGGTTGGCGCATCACGTTTTTTTCTTCCATTCTCCTCTGCCAACCGTCACTCTATCCTTCACTCCTTTATCTTTCATATCTTTCCACATAACCCATCCATCGTTTCTTTGGTCTTCCCCTCCCTCTCCGTCCGTCAACATTTATAATTATTCATCACACTTTTAGTTACATGCGATTCATTCCTCCTCATCACATGTCCGTACCATGACAGTCGATTCCCTTTCAACTTTTCTGCAACTGGCGCAACTTTTAAACTTCCTCTAATATACTCGTTTTTACCTTACTCATTCTTGTCACTCCACACATCCACCTCAACATTCTCATCTCCGCTACATGCAATCTTTTTTCATCCATCTGCTTCACAGCCCAGCATTCCGATCCATACAGTACGATAGGTACGGACTTTTAAATTTACTCCTTTAATTTGAGGGGCATCCGTGGGTCGCAAGTTATTCCAGTGACCTGTCGCTATTTCATCCATCCTGAGTTGGTCCGGTGTTTTACGTCCCGGTCTACTTCGCCATCCTCTTGGAAAAGCGACCCGAGATACCGAAAATCGGAACAGATCGTAATGGGTGTTCCGGCAAGTGTTATTGGGCACAAGACTGGAGAAACGTCCGAATTCACAGAATAAACTGTATTCTATTTTGGTCCTACTTACTTTTAGACCAACATTCTCCAGTCTTTGCCACCACACCTCCAATCTGTTCTGGACCTCTAGGCCTGCACTCTCGGCAACCAACACAATGTCGTTGGCAAATAGCATACGCCAGGGAACCTCTTCCTGGATGTCCGATGAGCCGACCCTTGGTGCAAGCCGACAGCTACATTGAAGCTGCCAGTAGTGCCCGCTGTAGACCGGACTACATCGACTGTACATCGCTCGGATCAACTGCACATACTTCCCAGGCATACCTTTCTCTTTCAGGGCCCACCACAAAACCTCACGAGGTACCCGGCCTTTTCGAGGTCGATGAATACCATGTGCAAGTTTTTGTGCGCACTTCTGTATTTTTCGCACCGCTGGCGGATGGCAAAAATGGCATCCGTCGTTCCCAGACCAGGCATAAAACCGAATTAATTTCGTAAAATTTCATTCTCTTCTCTCAGTCATCTTTCAATAACTTTCTCCCAAACTTTCATACTATGCGCCATTACGACCGCCAAGATAAAATGTTCTCTGTTTCAATAGTCACAGATAAAATGTTTTTTTAAATCATAGACAAGTCACTTCTAGAGTTGTCATACATCGATGTACGGGGAAATTAAGTACGAACTATTCTAAATGCATGGACTTGGAATGTTCTACTTCATAAGTTCATACTGAACCTTGTGGCGTGTATTTTATGATTTTAAATACTTATTTAAAATTATTTTTGACTGTGAGGCGCGAGGCCCTTTGCAACGCCCTTGTGGCGTGTATTTTATGATTTTCCATACATATTAAAAATTATTTTTGGCTGTGAGGCGCGAGGCCCTTTGCAACGCGAGGCCGTGGGCGGTGGCCCACACCGCCCACGCCTTACGCTGCCTCTGCTTCTATATCCACATAAATGACTCCATCTTCTACTTAGAAGTTAGACCAATAAATCAATTACCCCTGTCCACATATAACTTGCGGCAAACGCCAGCCATTAGCGCGTCGGGCCGGATGGTCTGAGTCTCACACCTATTTACGCTTCCTCTTGCGTTCTGTACTCCTAGTACTCCAGTTATATTTACACGATACTTAATAACGGTTCCTCATTTGGTGATGACGAATATTGGCGTGATATCATCAGACTGATGATGAGGCTGCAGTATGATCTAGATCTAAGACTAGGGTAGGATTTATGGGAACTTCATTTCAATTGAAATTATTTAGGTCCTTTGATCATGAGGATCGTGCGTGATCTGTTTAGTCACCAGCATCATAAAACGAAACAAAATAATTTGATGACCACAGAAATTGCTCTCATAAAATTGTGATTGCAATCAAAATGATTCATTCTTCTTTTATAGTTCCATCCTATTATGGAATTTTTATCAACCTGCATAGCATACAATCTTAATAAAAGAACGACTATTTACTGATTTTGAGTTCAAAAATTGTTCGTTGACGTTGAATTCCATTCATTAGCTTCCCAAGAGATTCGGACACAAAATTGACACGACAATGTCATGCAAATTATCATATCAGTCAGCCACACAGTGCGCGTGCGACTGCCATAAATTGTCGCGTAATAAATTAATTTTTAGCCGCGCGGTGCATCGCGTTATTGCAGCGCTAATTGATATTAAACGCAGCTCTGATGCTCTCATCGCGTCGTGCTATACCAATATATTTTTATGTTATCCTGGTGGAAGTGGCACTTCCTAAAATTCCTACACTTGATTGTTTGTTTCAGAACTATGTATTAACATACAAATTCGGTGTACCAGTGAATGCTGAATGAGGATCGTTATCATTCAGTCAGCGTCTGCTGATTGCTCCAATCGCTCCATTTTATTCGATCTTTGGCTCGTACCATCCAGCTGCTTTCCTGCTGGTAACATCTCCCCGCCTTACAAGGCTAAAAGCCCCTGGTCTAAGATTGCCGATGAAGAAACTATAATAACAGGTAGTCCAAAAGAAAAGACGGTTTTTTTGTGTGAAAGATGATACAGAAGAAACTGACACTGTCTGAGATGATAGCTGAAACATACATATGAAAGAAAAGGCGTGCTGGCCTGCAAACAGGCTAAGAGAAAGAAGAATTCGTGGCATAAATCTGTTATCTGGTGACACTGTTCTGAGTTAGTGTTTATTTTTCCGAAAGAAACAAAAAAAAAAGTATACACAATTAAATTGTTTACAGTCCATCCGGTGCAAGGTGTTGATTAATTAGAAAAGTCAACCGACTGCTTGCTTTATTTAAACACAGAGATTTTATCTCAATTTGTTTTGAACGGGTACGGGGCGAGAGTGGCTACATTGTTATATTGCTTTCAAATGCAAGTTATGTTGTACCTTATCGAGACTACAATTCGTTCAAAACTGTCCAATTTTGAAGAGACTTTCAAAAATACTGCGCTGTCAGGCTGTCTAACACTGAATCGAAATAACTAATAACTTTTATAGTTTATAGTAATAATTCAAAGAGGGGGGATCTTCCAGCACTCAGTAGACCGAACATCTGATAACCACTCTTTCCAAGGGAAATCGTGTTACTTGGTAACTGAATTGGCTTGTGTCCGGAAATAATCTAATTAGTCCGTCAGTTAGATTATTAAAAAATATTTGACACGTATTTTTTCTTTTGTTGCGTAGACCTAAATTGACGAAGCTACGACGCTTTTAAAATTCTCAATACGTCACGCCGTGGTATAATTTTTAGTGCGTTCTGACGTCACGAGCCCCCACTCCCGAGTTTTGATGCGTTTTATCTTTGTCAATATTCATTGATTTACAAAAAAATACGTGTCCATTATTTTCTAATACTCTAACTGACGGACTAAATAGATTTGCAATTTATTGATGGTGGAAACTAGCCTATTATGGTTGGCAGATAGGCAGTCGCTCCATATTAAATATTGGTGGTTTTCCTTGTACCCGATTAGAATGGAAGCCGATCCGACATAGTAGGGCTAAGGCTAGGCAGATAACAATGATTAAAAAAAAATAAAAACCTATAACCTGAGTAGTCTCCTGTTTGCTCCACTTTCCGATCAATCTTCTTGAGTTCATTTCATTACTCGCCAAAAGAGGTTCATCGACCTAATATTCTATTTTCAAAACACCAAAAAATCTAGCAAGCAACCACAGAGTACCTACCTAGTCAGCATTATATACAGACGCCAGCACATCAACCTACCCGTAATTATATTTTTTTCCCAACCAACCTGGAAACTATTGCTTGAGCGATAAAGTTGAAAATCTATTAAAGTTTGACAGATTGTCGAAGCTTGATGTGATGGCGTCTATACGTACTTACATACAGTAGGCCCATACCCTTTCATTAAAAGCGAACAAGCTATTGATAGTAATGAGAAGTGTTGAACAATAAACGCTAACCAATTAAAATCAATAAAGAATATGTTAGCAGTTATTGTATGCACCCAGTAGCGGTTTATTGTGTCTAACTACTAAAAATATCGGTATTAACACATAACATTTAGCGCTAGAGGGCAGGGTTGCCACACACGATAAATATATTATTGTAGAACAAAAACTTTGAAGAAGCCTTTGCTCGTAGTTTATTGGCCTGAAATAAAGGTTTAAAAAAAAACAGGAAATATTCTAAAATTAATCGTCTAGTTCAATTTAGAGCATACATTGGCGAAATCATCATCATTTCAGCCGCAAGACGTCCACTGCTGGACATAGGCCTCCAAGTGTCGCCACATTGACCGGTCCCGTGCGACTCGCATCCAGCGTATCCCCGCAACCTTCAACAGGTCATCGGTCCACATAGTGGGAGGCCTTCCAACGCAACGTCTTCCGGTTCACGGTCGCCACTCCAGAATTTACACACAACAAACAACAAAATCAAGATTTTGCAAAAATTTGGCCGAGGGTCACTTACTTGCTTACAAACGTGGCACTGATGGCACTAAAAATAGCTTCATCTTCTGTGATTATTATGATTCATAAACTGTTCCAATTTATTTTAGTTCCACAAATCTAGGCAATGCACTTCGTACTCGGAGCTAACTTGTGGGCTGACACAATAGATTGCCAATGTCACGCTAAGCAGAATAATTTTAATTACACTAGTTACACATTTAATGTATAAATTAACATCGACACAAAGTTATAAAAAAACAAACAAAACAACCGTGTCGCGTCGGCAGAAATTTACCAATCAACTCTGCCAACCCTAATTAACATTGTCGGGCAATTACTCGTTAAATCAACAAATTAGCCGCGTGCACAACACAGCACTCGTCTTTTTGCAGTCGGGCAAGTTATAAACGGAAACCGATCTGCAGCTAAATGCGTTTGTTTGTAAATGTTATAATTTTTAGTTACGCGCATGCTAGCTTAATCAAAGCATGCATAATACTATGGTAAGTCTTCTTTTTTCTTTTTGTTTATGCTTTCCTGGTATTGATATACTATTCGTGAGCAATTTTAGCTTTGCTAAGGTATTTAGTGTTATTTTTCTTGTTTTTTAAATGTATTAAATGCTTTAAAAATTATACATATTTTCGCATTCGGGCATCATTAAAACAAAACGATATCTTTAAAGAAATACCTAACTACAGTTTTTTCGGCAAGTTGTCCAATTGTTGGACTCTGTTAGGCAAATATTCCTCAGGTAATAAATATCCTCTAATTATTGATGAAACATTTAAATCCACCATTGTCCCACGTTGTGTATTGTCCCACAGCTGGCCTTCCTACACAGCGTAGGTACCATTTCTTCCTTTGTGACCATCTTAGGCCTATCCCTCACTCATGCCTCTATGACAATGCATTTCCATGGCTTTAATTCTAATTTTATCATCAGAATTATTCAGCTTATTGATGTCACTCTTTTTCCAAAATACAATTTAGTTAGAAAGGCTGCTGCATCAAATGAGCAGAACGCAGAATTTTTCCAAAAAGAAAAATAAAATCATCAAAGAAGGGCCACTTTAAGTGTGCAATTCACAGTGGTGTTGCTTGTCAAGAAAAATTGCATCGATATGTCAAACTTGGTACATTTATTTCAGTTCTGTGTTTTCCCGCCGGCACAGATAAGTTATTTGAAGTATTGTACTCCAAGTAAACTTCCCAAGTTCCTCAAACGAAACTGTCAAAGACTTTAAAAACTACCATAGACTAACAACGTCAAAACTTCATCATCACAGCCGAGCCGTCATACATAATACCTTATTCGCGTCTGTCCGGTGTCTATTTCAGTCACGGTTGGAATCCTTTGATTTTGTCTGGTGAGTTTCTAAAACTTTGTCATATTATGTTACTTGCTGCTTTCGCAACAATTAGGCTTTGTTGCTGTATAACAGTGGATGGGAATGGTTCCTAGCCTCGAAAGTGGGAAGGCTTTGGTTGCATGGATTTTGGGTTGTGTGTCGGTGTGGGTGTTGGAAATCGTGAGCTTGTCGTATCTTTGGTGTAAAGTTGCAATAGTCTTGCAATTTTATGGTACTGTCACTGATGCTGTACTTGAGAAAGGTCAGTGCGTAATACAAAAAATACAAATACAAAATCTTTATTACTTAACCAAAAACTTTTACATTAGTTGGTGATTGGAGCCTCCTTTTAAGCAAGTAATGCCTGTGTTAGGAGACTCCGCTCTTCCACAGCAATATACAATTCATTTAGTACCTTAGATATAAACAGTGTTTGTGTGTATGTGTGTTTGTGGGTGTGTGTGTTTGTGTGCGGTGCGTGTGTTTGTGTGTGTAATACTCGCAAGCGACGTGTGTGTATGAGATGTAAGAACGAGGACGTGGTGATACGAGTATCAGAGTATGTAAGGATCGTACCAGGCGGCGGCGTTTTATAGTTTCGTGATTTTATGTATGTATGTTACTACATAAAATTGAAAAGGTAGCAGACCAAGTAAAAAACCAAGACATTCACGGAGTTCCGTCTTAACTTTTTTTTTTGGTCTGAGGCTGAGGTTAGCAGAATATTTGTAGATATTGCTACGTTGCATCTGCTACTGACAATCTGTCCATGTCGTCTCAATCTCAAAACATTTTTAAATGTCAGTTGGTGAACAAAGAATCTACATAGCTGCCGTCATAATTATTTTGTTTTGACTTGTACTAATATTTCAAAGGCATAATCTTTCTCTGACTTAGGCCAATTAAAATTAAACTGCCAAAATGATAAATTACTTTTAATATTGGTAACGAACCATTCAAATTGAAACTGATTCTGTTTTTTTTTAATCATAATTCATACAGCAACTAGATGATGACACATTCTATTTGCTATTTTAAAGATCGGAAATGATTTAATAGTCATTTTGTGTGTGTCCGGAGCGGTCACGGTTTGCGCGCCAGATCGACGGTAACCGGACGCCATCTTGCGCCGCCATGACACCGCTTTGACAGCTGTCATTCGTAGCGGACATTCGAATTTAGAATGTTTGAATCATGTTCGCGGATAGGTTTTATTTTTAATATTTCATTTTGTGAGTGATTGTTTTTATTTATAAAACAAAAAGTTGAGAGTAAAATAATAAATGTAAATGAGATACGTAATATTGTGTAACGAGTTTAATTTTAATATTAGCATGAGATAATATTAGCTTACTCTTAATTACTTGCTTCATTACGAGTTTTGTGCGTTATTTTTTGGTCAAATAAGTATATTCCATATTTATATTAATTTCTTGCAATAATGAGTAACAAAATTCCAAAATTGAACTTCAACAACCCGTTCTCTCGGCCTAGCCCAGGAGTCATTTCGCAAAACATGAATATACATGAAGTTACAAAACGTTTTCCGACTCCTACACTATAAAGTGTGAGTATCGGAAGGCGGGTAGCATAAAATTAATCTTATTTCCACTTCCTCTGCCAATTTGCACGCGAACCAGTCGTATTTAATAATAACTTGTTTTAAAGTGCTGACGGGTGACAGCCACAGTTAAACTAGTGTGGGTTTTCTAATGCGCACTATTTTTTTGTATAAAAAAACAATGCCTTCTATTTGTGATTGATCCCGCCACATTTCAGTGTGTATTTTGCCTTTTCATCAGTTAGTTATTTCCCATCTGAAAATAACTAACTGATTTTCAGTAGCAGCAACAGCTCTTCATTTAGTAAAAAAAAACATCTCTGAAATGTCAGACTCGGATCATCACCCCATAATTGTAAACTTTCTTCGCAGCCCCAACAAAATAATCCAAAATGCCTTAAATCAATAAACACAGCTAACACCCATAATCCGATAAAAACAAAACACAATCACCTCATGTGTTGTGAATCACCCAACATAAGAACCGACCCCAGAGACCGGCTCAAGGGAGTATAATATTGCGAACTATTCATTGGTGGATAGGTATCTGTCAACTTTGGATAAACGTAAAATTGAATGGAATCTAATCCTAAAATTTCTCGACCTTATTAGTCACGGAAAACAAAATTGTCGACTTAGCCCGACCCGGGAATCGAACTCAGGACCTCATGTTCAGCAGTCGCGCCAACTAGGCAATCAGAACAACTATAGGTACTTATAAAATAAAATCAACGCAATAACATCTTGCATACCTAATCCGAAAAACAAAAAAAAAACCCCATGTGTTGAGAATCACCCACCCCTTGAGACGGGGTAGTCTCAAGCTCAGGGGAGTATTGTTAACACTTTGCTTGTCAAATTATACAGAATTTAACAAGTACTCGAGTTTATTAGTTTCATAGGAAAACTTTGACAAGTACTGTCTGGCTTGATACCTACGCGATACAGGCGGAAATGGGGGTTGTTGCAAGGGGTTTTTGATAAAGTATCGGTAATGTATTGGAATTCATAGTAGGTAGAGAGAATTGTCTGGGGTTGGATTTCTTATGAAGAAATCTTGAAACGTCTTACATCAGTCTTTTGAAATCGCCAACAACATCAACCATCGAAATAATTTACTGTTTACAGGTTTGATTTTCTCCGTGCGCGCAATTTTGCGTTTGGCATATTAAATTCTGATATTATTTTTGAGAATTATATTATTATATATCTCTGAAGAACCTACTGAGAATATGAACCGTATACTAATTTACAGAGACTCCTGCTATTAACCGACGAAAGCAGTGATACTCGTAGCCCAGTGATGTGACCGATCAGTCCGATGATCACATCAAGAACTTCGAACCCTAACCCCTGATTTTTCAGAACTATCACTGAATCGGTGAAGGAAAAACATCGTGAGGAAACCAAACATGCCTGAGAGATATTTCTCGACGACATGTAAAGCCAAGTCAGAGGTCTATGGGCGGTAAAAAAGAGGAGGTTCTCATTCATTACCTACCAGGACCCCAGTCTGTTAAAGCAATGGATGACATGACAAGATACTGAAAAGTACTGAAAATTCACAGCTAGAACTAACAACTAAATTCAAAATAAAAAGTCGTTCAATGGGATTCAATAAACTAAGAGGGTTGTTTTGATGATTTTAATGATTATAACTCTGTTTAGTTATATTTGTTACGGTCACGATTTCACGAATCATATTTTAATCAACATACAACACGATAATGACCTGCGATTTGCAAGAAACGTAAGAAAATTTGAGTTTCGCGGGCTATCCTGGCGCTTGGGTTTTTAAACGTAATCACAATCCTTACAAATTAATTCCTCAGAGATTCCTAACCCTTGCGGACAAATTGTTACATCGCCATCCATATTCATAACGCATCCTACCATACGGTGTTATCATAAAAGGGGGTGTAATAATGACATTAGGCGCACAATTGGCCAATTAGGCTGCGATAAGACTCGAGGTGATGATGAGTACTATCGGGGTACTTTATCACCCCTCGCTGATGTTATCTGACAAGTGGGGTGTGTGTGGGTGGTATAAAAGAGGATTGGGTAGCTGACATTCTTAAAACTGTGTAGGAAGTATATTATCCGATTTAAAAGATAAAATTTACATTCATTGTGGAAATCGCACCAGCGGGCCTAAAATGTACGTTTAGAATTAAAATTTTGCTATGGCGGCCATTTTAGACCCCCTGTATTAACGTTAAAATAGAAAAACCTTTAGAAACAGCTAAGCGAAATATTTACTCTGTGGCCATCTGTCGTAGTTTACATGGTAGGATATAGACACGGACACCCATATCTATAAACAAGTCAAAGTGATTACATGAGTAGAAGTCATTATTTAACATGCGATTTCTAAACTATAGTTCAGTAATTAATAGGGAATATGCACGTTATTTTTTCTTAACTTAAATCAATATAATACAGTACTATCAACCCAAGAAAAGTATTAAAAGTTAAGTTCAACTACTGCTTGTCGCACAAAAATAATATTAAACTCCTGCAATTTTCTATGACAGTTCAAACGCCCGTAGCTGTCGCGGCCATGATGTGATGTCATTTACCACAATCTGCCTTGTTTACATATAATGTTTTGCCCTTAATAGAATAATTTTACTAATTGTATGTGCTCCAGTCAAGTAAAACTTGCAATAACAATATTATAATAAAATGTTAGTGAAACTTTGTGCACTTTTCAAATAAAAGTGTTTTTTGGACACATACCCTCTTATTATAAAACGTGGTCTTAAAAAAGTACCGGCTTTAGTACTAGGTTTAAACCATGAACTTGTATAAACGTTATTACAAAACGAAGTTTATCGCTAGTCCTAGAACTATCTATGATACCAAAGTTAGACCATCGTGACCCCTAGTTTATCTATGGTACTAAATTGTCAACTCGTTTTTTAACATATTTATTTTGGTGTTCGTCGACTTATCTTCAAGTATTTTAGCCGACTCGGCAATAAGTTGACGCAATATAAATCCTAGAATGAAATTTGTATCAATGTAAGTAATGTGGCAGAGGTACATAGTTTAGCTTATTGCATCATATACTATGTGTAGTTGTGTACGTAATCTAAGTTGTCAGTTATCACTAACCTTTTCTTCTGAACTCCAATTTTCACCTCTTTTTTTTTTCTTTGTTTGTTGTATTTTTTTTTAAATTGAATGCACTCACGATCTCACCACAAAGAATACTGTGCCTTTACTTGTATTATTACTCTTGAAGTGAAACCGGACATTTAGTTTACTTTAAGATGTAACATAAACATTTCGATAATATTACTCGAATTACGCGCGCCGTCTAGTTCACTCCATTATACGCGCTAGCTCGATAGTTGTTTCAAAACAGAGCAATTGCATGCATTCAAAAAATACAAGTCTTTAAATAACCAAACTTTATATTTTACCACTACAAATAACAATTTATAAAATATTTTTTCTTTAAATTACGTAACAACATTTTGTAAAAAGGAATGGTGCAGAGAACGCTGAACGAATGAATGAATAGTTTTGTTGCTTATAATCTGTGGATAATGTTTAGACCAGGGACTATCTTTGGTACTAAGTAGTCCTTTGTTGGTCTACGATTTGTAATACGAATGAAAGAACTAACGTTAGTACCGTAACAAACCTAGACCTTTTAGTCCTGGTTTAAACCTGGTACTTATTTGAAGTTTTATAATAAGACGAATAGACTTTGACGTCACTACCGGCGGCGGCGTTATCGAGGACGACGTGTTTTGAGAGTGCGTTCCGTTTCACCAAAAACATGCTACATAAAACAGTAAATTGTAAAATAAGTGATGTATAGAACTTAAACAATTGTACCACAATGTTTTTATGGGCCAACACAAGGCATTTTTAATAAATAAAAAGAGTTTTGTATTTCATGCATATTCCCTATTGCTTGAAGTTGGAGCTGTCAAAAGTTAGAATTCCTAACTTTGCACATACCCAGTCTTAAACCACATCAGACAAGTAGATCCCTGAGGTATAAGCCCGCCGATTTATCAGTTTTCATATCGATTTGAAAAATATCTATTTTATAAAAAAAAAAAAAAAACAATAATTCGGGATATTGTCGATTGTATTTGTTTTTGGTAAATTGTTATATACGGAATTATAATAGCTGTTTCCCTAAATAATTTTACTTTTGCTGGCACTACCAGAAAAACAGTAGTTCTATTATCTTGACTTAAATGTTACTGTTATTTTTTAAATTTGCATAAGTAAGTACTAGATTTTTACACTGAAGAAATTGTTGTTGTATTTTTGATCCAGCATAATTATAATGTCCTATATTTTCAATTTTATTACAATTAAAGTCCACAAACTGAATGAAAATAATCCTCAGTATTATCTGAATCGTCATTACTCCTTACCACCCGGATACTCCCCGCTATCCCGCGTCCCGCAGGACGGCGGGACAGTTCACACCGGCAGATTTGTCGGCGCTAATCAGTTTTACACATCGTGTCGCAACCCGACACCGCTCATGTGGGAATAAATTAAATCGCCACGAGTTTTATGATGCCCTATGAATATAAGATACATTATTATGAAAGGAAGTCAGGAAAAATTGCAAGTTTATGGCTAAGTGAGAGTGCTATGAGAGTGCTAATAGTGTCACAAGCACGACAACTGAGCATGAAGTTCTGGGTTCGATTCCCGGGTCGGGCAAAGTGTTATTGAGTTTTTCCATCAGGAATTTCATGGAATCTGGAATTGCGCCAAGTTGATGGCAATAGGCTCGCCCCCTATAACATGGGACTTAAACATAACAGGCGAAATTTGGATGTAATACTATTATATACACCTTTGCCTAACCTTTCGGGGATAACAGGCGTGATGTTATGATATGGTATGCCCGATGCTTCGACAAACAGATTTTCTCAGATAGAAGGTGGACAGTTACTACAGGTAGCCCCAAGCTTTCGAGAATTCTGAATGGACCTGCAGCTGGTGCAGACACGACTATCAATTTCCAAATAATAAGTATTTTAGACTGATGCAAAAATCATCATTTCTGTGCTCTTACTGTAATTCTTTTGGAGTCATCACAGCAAGCCTTCAGCAATGGAGTCATCACAGCAAGCCTTCAGCAATGGAGTCATCACAGCAAGCTTTCAGCAAGCGACAATTAGTAGCAAGTATTGGTACCTTATCTTTTATTTGGCAAATCGATATTTGTGGTCAGCCATTTTTACGATCATTCCAACAACGCCTTTGCCGGACTTTAGCCTGATATTAAAAACGACTTCAAACTAACTTCATAAAACAAAACACACACGATCCTTAATCAAATCAGACCCACCTCCTATTGGCCGAAAACCTCCACCGATTTGTCAACATTTATATTAATTTTAAACATCCCAGGACCCAGTATAGAGCCCAGTGAAACCCCACACCGGCAGCTATGGGAATAAATTAAAAGGCCGCGAGTTTTATCGCTTTGCCGGCGATGTTGGTGGCGCCTTAGTATTTATATCGATGCTTGAAGATAGTATCTACATGTATGTGATAAACTTGTAATGATTGGCTGTAGTGTGGATGCAGGAGGGTGGTCTTCGGTACTTAGGTGGTTGGTAAGAGGAGTTGGTGCTTAGTGTAAGTTTCGCGGGTGGAAGGACCGGGCCCAGACAAGTACGATTGGTTTCTAGTCTATAACGACTATCAACAGACTGACATTACAATTTTGACAGCCTGTCAATGTCAAATTTTTTTTGACATTTTCATCATCAATATCGCTGACAGAATGGCACTTTGTTTATGACCCGTGACTGGCGACTGCGTCCGACGGTCAACGAAAGAGGTCTAAAGTACAGAAGAGAAGACAGAACGACTATTGGGCGTGCCTTTAATGTTACTAAGGAAGTTAGGTGGACTCACGATCTCATTAAAGTGGCTGGAAGAAACTGGATAGCCCTGACACTAAATCGCCAAAAGTGGAGAGATTTGGAAAAGAACAAAGGTTGAAGAAGAAGAAAGTTAAAGGATTGCAAGGAAAGGTCATGTCTTACCAGATGGGGCGGTATTTAAACATGAACACATTAAAAAACCTGGATCCACACATACGGGATGTCACAAGATATTATGGGCTGGCTTCTTTCTGAAATAGCAGCACTCAGCACAAGATACGCCAGTACTTCTGCTTATGAACACTTTTCTATGTGTATCCAGATTTTATAACAATAAAATCAGAACATCCATAGTTATTTTTCCCGTAAATTGTAATCTGATACAATCATTTCACAATGCTAGGGCAGTTGTTTTAAATATGTCATCGATATGTGACGTCAACAACACATGGCCCTCGATAAGTGCAATGGATAATTATTTTTTATTATAATTGTTACAATCAGTAGGAAATACCGAACTAAATTAGATTTTAGCTCATTCCCGATAGGGGTTTTTCCCAATGCCTGTTTCAAAGCTTGTCTGATGTATGCTCCTCTGCATTTCTATTCAACTGTAGGTTTGAATAGACTGTTGTCTATTTTATATAGAGGTCGCACAAGTGCAACAAAGCCAGAGTACATGTTGCGTTTCTGTGACGGGTAATGTGTTATTAGGTTTAGAAGTTTCCATTACCAGCTCGGAGTCAGGAATTTGTAATCGGTCAACAGCTGGATTAACTTTTTATCTTGCTTTTCGAATTGTCAGGTACGACAACGACTTATTGTCGGGCCTACGCTATGCTCCCATACTTAAGTACTAAAGCTTTAACCTAACATGGATCTTCTTGCCGTTTCTTCTCCATAGGAAACAACCAACCCAATTGCTGCACCTCTCTCTTCGCGACATTTTATAAGTACTCAAATATTTTATGTCACATAAGCCTTCATCCTATGTGAAATAAAATATTAATTGATTTGAATCATTCCCCCTCCTTCTGCTTATTGACCAATGAACTCAGCCGATAGTAGTCCACTACGGGATTTAGTCCTCTCCGCTGCGCAACGACACCCCGTCCTCTCCCTTCTGTATCTGGTCGGACCCAGTCATCTTTTGAAGATGTTCAATCCACCTTCCGACACGCGGTCTTCACTCTGGAATTACTTATCTGCTCCACCGGGAAATTGAAATGGAATATGGGTTTCAATCGCCTTTATTTACTCCTTAGAAAATTAGGACCATGATCCGATGCTTTATTTACATTCTATTCACCCTACAACATCCCTATACACACACAGGCACACTAAGTGAAGCCCAAACACGTCCTGCTCAAGGAGCCCGTAGAAAAGCCCTGTTTCCACGCGGTGGGCACCTGAGCCATTGCGGTTTGATGTGACCTGACGTCCAGTGAGCGTCCCTGTGGGCATGTTTTTGTCTATTTATTGAAAGTATAGTAGCTTACCGTGGATGAGCATAGGCGATATGAATTGGTCGGTGGGTTCGGTGGTTTCTTGTGATCGTTATACTAAAGATGTGTCAACTTTTAAGGTACCAAAACATAGTTGATTTTGTGTTTCGTTTAGTAATGCTAAGTATGCATCAAACTCCTACAGAAAAGATACAGAAAAGCTGAAAAGGAATCGACTGTTTTAATATGGGCTCTGATGAATGAATAGCATGTCACTAAAAGAATGATGAATATGAATGAACGAATGTTGAGGGATCGAGAGGGAGAGGAAGACCAAAGATAAGATGGATGGATTCTATGAGGAATGATATGAAGGAAAAAGGAGTAAATGATAGCGTGACGATTGACAGGGGAGAATGGAAGAGAAAAACTTGTTGCACCGACTCCAAATAACACGGGACTAAGGCAGGAAGATGATGAAAATAGACCTACTTGATTCACCCGACACCCAAATGGGCGAGCTTATTGGCATTAACTGGGCACAAAACCAGACTCCAGGCATCTTATGACGTCGGTTAATGGAAAATATAACACCGTCCGACTCAAGAATCAAATCGATATGCCATGCTCAGCCTGCGACAAAAAATCCCATTTCCGAAACAGGTTGGATTCGAAACATGTGTTGAACCAATCAGCACTAATTCTACTTACGCTAAAATAAAGAAAACACTTCGTTACAAGAGTTACAAGGAAGGCATGATAACGAGTCTTTCCCACGGTTCGTTCTGACTGGCACAATTAACGCTACGGTAGCAAGTACAGGCAAGCGGTTTTGTACCAAAGACTATGAAAATGCAGAGGGTATTACGGAAAGAGAGTCACGTAGGTAAAATGGAAAACTTGGTATAGTGTGGCTCGCTGTGTGGAGACTGAAATAACTCTGTTGTATTTGGAATGGGGCTTCAGAAGGACTACTCGTTTCTTCTCTTCCTCCTTAATCAGTGCCTCAAAGTTCTAGATCGCTACTCGGGATCTGCTATTGTCTGTGACTTGATAGAAAGGAGTTGCTTCAATACTTGGTTTCATAATAACAATAGTCGTTTAAAGTTATGTTGATGAACAGCTGCCGGAAACATTAGGAGGAACGGGACGGTTGACGTGTGTCGGGCATGCCACCGTCCCGGTGAGTTCATCAGGCATATTATTTCTGGTTGTTCTCGTCTGACTAACGGCGAGTACTTGCACAGGCACCTTGCCATCATGTTTAAAAAGCTTAGTTTGATAATCAGTTTCTTAGTAATTGAAGAGTCCTCTGCCGATCATAGGCCCCTTCACGACATTGGGCTCTATCACGCTCTTCATTAATACCCAACACTACAGTAACGCCCACTTAAATACTACTCACATTTGATAACTGTTCTGAATTGTCATTGTCCGAAGTGTCGAGTCTATTTCAACTTGCTCTATAAACCAACGCGTGTCATCAAATCACCATTGCCAAGGTTAGAATTTTTACAAATAACGTAATTTGTATGTAAACTATTGCAAAACTGGGTTACCAGTCGGCCACAATAAAGTATTTAAGCCCTGATAAACAATTCTATTCTAAGAATTACTACTAAGTATTAGATTTCAGGTGGAATGGAAAGATAAACACTTTTTTGCATATTTTACTCTTTTTTTTACATAATAAAGCGAGAAATGCATTGTTCTTTTGTTGGTAGTGATTATTACGGTATTATTGACATTTGGGGAAACGATGAAAGATAACTATTATTTTAACCAACCATATGGTCTTTCTACATAAATGCATGAAATCCCCAAGGATGACATTTGCGGAATATCAGTTAAGTATGATGCTGCTCATCTGACCAAACAACAACAACAGCTCATAACGTCCACTGCTGGACAAAAGCCTCTCCCATGATGGGAGGAATTTGCCGTAATCTCCACGCTTGGCAGGCGGATTGGAGATCGCAGTGATGAAAGACTAACAGAAAACGCTGCTGCCCATTCTCTGGTCTACGGAGGCGCAAGGTGTTCTGCCTCAGACATTAGTCGCCTTATACGACACCCGTGACCAAACATCAGACGATAAAAATGGAATTTGAACGATAGATGATGTAATAGAGTTTTAGTGAAAATTACCAAAGAAGAATTTGCTTGAGTTTTGGATATATCGTTAAATCATTATTGATTTGGTCCAACGGCGACCTCTTCCAAGAGGCATTGACTCATTGTAGGAGTCATACTAATCGCATAACTTTTAGTAAGTACCTTATAGATATTATTCTGCCACTGAAATAGTACCCCAATAAACTTCATCTTATTATTGTCAGTTGGTAGCAATTCAGCTGCTCCGCCCAATAAATAAACAATTCAAGCACATTTGCATAAACAGTCCTGGGATAACCCGAATAATTATTAAATAATACAACCGAATAATAATGTACTAGGGTGCAATAAATACAAAAGGCGTTAGCTGATACCGTGGTGGCGCGGCGGGCAGGCGCCGCTGGCGTCGACACAACTACAACGCTGAGTCAGATTAGCGGAAACACTACTACTAACTTGTGGGCGCCTGGTACTTTCGACAATTGATGGTAAGTAGATGCTTTTTTTTGTTGTTACGATTAAATCGATAATCGATTCGCGTCGTCGTGATCGTTTTTTTGTGCTTTTTACCAACCAAACAATAGTAGTTTTCACACGACAACATGTATTTTGTTTTAGAAATCATGCCTGGTTGTTAGTTGAACTTGCTAATTACTGAAGCGACTGCAAATAGTACAGAATTTGGGGTCGGCACAGCATGTCTTTTTATTTCATACTTCTCTGCAAGTTAGATACTGGGGCTGAAAAATTGGGTTATAGGGAGACGTCTCCTAAGGACACATAGCTGCATAGGAGCTAATTCCTTTATTTGGTACTGATCGTAATAAAGCAACTAAACTGCAATTACGTCAATCCCTGACACTAATTAACGTAACTTCATACTTTTACACCTTCTGTCAAAACACCTACCATTACAAGAATTCCCAAAAAAATATCGTAAATATGAAATATAATTTTTGTACTAAAATAAACCATTAAGTGTAGCCACTAACAAGATATTTCAATAAAGAAAATTATATATTTTTTATAAAGCCCATCGTTCGAGAGCTAACGTAACTTAATATCGGGGAAACCGGATAGCAGACAGTATGGCGCGACCTTAAGTTTACTTTTTAATTTTTCTTTTTTTATTTTATCTAGAGAGGCAGAGCGGTGATGCTGCAATGGCAGGTAACTTGCTCATAATAAACGTAGTCTTTAAACAGAAATAAAAATTCGCAAAATAAATATTTGGGGGTTCTTTTGACTTTTAATCAAGGTTTATCGTTTCCCTTTTAGTGCGTACTGAATTAATAACAGTTTTATTTAGGAGAATACTATAGAAGAACGAAATAAGCAAGAAATGGGACCAAAAACTCTCCATACTTTCGATGCCTGTCAGTAACCGAAAGACTGTTTTTTTCGCCATCCTGCTCTGTTCCACTCCTGGGCAAATACCTCCTTCCACTACCTCCATCTTTCAGATCCCAGCATCTTCATAAATATCATCACCATCGTCACTTGCCCTTATCCCAATTCATTTGAGATCAGGGCAGCATGTCTTCTTCATAAAGATCATCTTCAGAAATCACAGAAACCCCTTTCTCCATTTCCAACCGCTCCAAGTCTTGTCCCTCGTGCTTTTGTTTCAACGGAGGCACTTTTTGTATCGTGTGTGATCCCGTACGATGACGGACGAACAGCTACGGACCGCTGCGATCCAAACACTGATAGCGCGTGTATGTTTGATAAATGGCCTTCTGTTCTCTGATGCGAGTGTTTTGATGAATGGGTGAGGCTCTTTGATGATCTTTTTAGACCAGTTTGACGTCAGACAGTCAGATATTGGGGTGTGAACATAGATTTAAGTCTTATTCGTCTCGATATTTTAGGTTTGGCGCAAATTTTAAGTAGAAAAACATTATTTTCAGGTTTTAAGCTCATATGCACATACATAAGTGCTGTACCGGATCGACATTAGTTTATTTCAACGGGGGTAACTTTTTGTTTCAGACGAAACGATTTCATGTGTTTCGTACGTATATTGTTTCATACGATTTGTGTGTGATCCGTACGGTGACTGACGTCAGGGGGCTAATCTCTAAGTCCGTCAACGAAGATACGGGGCCCGTCCCGTCTGTAAGTAGGTTTATACTTTGAAATGAACCTAGTCCCTAATATTTTCGGAGTTTTGAAAACACATCGGGACTAAGGACAGATGACCAATCGAGTTGTCATTCATTTTTAGTTCGGGCCTAACGAATCTTATGTCCGTAAATGATACGGAGTAGGAAGCGCCCGTAACTTCGGCCGAAATTACGGGTTTCGTGCTTAGAGAGTAGACGGATTGCTGCTATCCGAAGGCTGATAGTGCGTGTATGTTTGATAAACGGCTTTCTGTTCCGTGATACCATGTTAATGATGAATGCTTTGGTGAATAAATGAAGATCTCTGTTAATGTTGAGCTTATTTGATAGGTGGAAGTTCAACGACCGATATTGAGGTGTGAACATAATGTCTTTTTGACACTACTATCGCGACAACATAAAGGGTGTAAATAGACTCTTAACGAAGCCGAAAGGCACTTGTTCTCTTCATCACTGCGATCATGTTTTTGTTCTAGACCATACCTGGGAGCCTTCTAGTTACAGAGATATTGGGGGTCAAAGTTCCAACTTCTATCCAAGTTTTTTTTTTTTAATGTTATAACTTTACTTAAATACCTTCATGACCAGTTTACTACTCATCAGCACAATGTGTTGAATGCGTTTCATCGGGTTTTACCGTCAAATGGCTTGGCTTGCCCGTATAACCTACTATTCTTCATGATGTTAGGGTTTCTGAACAGTCGGCTTGTTTTATGGGCTTGCCGTATTGTTAGCCACTAGGCACGCCACTGGAGAACGCAAAAAAAAAAAACTGCAGTAGGCCTGCTCTTGCAACGTTATTATGATAAAAACTTACTTCAAGAAGTCACCATATTATTCCACAAAGATGACGAAGACCATACGTAGAGACTCATCGACAATGTTTATCTGTCTGTCAGTCAAAACTAACCCTTTAAGTGACACAAATAATATTTTGGAACACAACATTCAACACCGAAGTTTTGTAAGAACAACTTAAGTTTTGTTTGTAGCCAAATGTGGTTTGTTACTAGGTCCCATTAGGGTTACAATTTTGAAATTAGAAGTCCTGTAAGAAGGTCGACATTTGCAAGAAGTCTGGCTATATTTCTTTAAATCGTTCCGTTTAGACCCAACAGTACAAATTTATCTTATTTCAATTATTATCCAAATAAATCCCCGTATGTCTTTATATCTGTAGGACAAGGTCGGACAATTTTCATACGGGACGCCAAAAAGCGGGATATATCCCGACAAATCCGGACAGATGTTTACTCTAGTCCCACTTCACAATTCAGAATAGCCGTATTGCAATCTTTATCACAAGAAAAGTATTTCCTAAGCACTTTCTTTGAGACACGCTTGGTAATTTTCGATGATTGCTGCTGCCCACCTCCTGCTTATGCACCACTGGTAGACAGCGACACGATTTTTTAAAAACCCGACTGCATAAAAAGTAAATAATAACTTTAAATAAAAACTGAAAAGAAAACAACAACAAATAATAACAACAATAACAAATAATAAATTCTAATACGAAACATATTGATTGCAACAGTCGGGAGTGTCGGGACCCTGGATGTTATGATTTTAGTCCAGATTATTTAATGGGTCCCGATCGCGACTGTTACAGCCAATATGTTCCGTGTTAGAATTTATTATTGTTTTTTCTTTTCAGTTTTTATTTAAAGTTATTACTTATTTACTTTTTACGCAGTCGGGATTTTTATTTTTTTCTATTATTTTCCACTTTTTAGTACTATTATTATATGCTCGATATGGAAAGTTTACTTACCTTAAAACTCCAAGGACAAATATCTATTATCTTCTTTTTAGTATTATTTTCTTCACAAGTGTGTTGAAAAACGTCATATGATACACGTGTGTATTGATGATACCGTCCTCGGCTCTATTAAGGCCCTCGCCTGACGGCTCGGGTCTCAATAGCGCCTCAGCGGTAATCACCAACATTACACACTTCTACCATAATGTACTATTACCTATTTCCGTAATATAGGCCACAGGAATGGTCCTGAAGAAAAGAATACCTTGAATAGACAACCGTAACCGCTACAGACTTTAGAAATATCCGATAGACAAAAAACGTTCTCAAAATATCCGTTACGAAGTTCAAAAATATACAAAGATTGACGTATCCTTTGTTTTCCGAAAATAATTCGGTCGTGCACATACCTACGTCACTACCACATGTCCAAAATCGAAATCGGCGACCGAAAACCGAAAAATTAACAACAAAACCCCTAAATAGACGAAACACGATATTTTCGCATGAAATCAGGGAATATTGTTAAAAAAAAACTTTTTTTATTTTTCTTACAAATCATCCTCGCATGTGCATTGTGGTTTTAAGTTACGCACGGATGGACAAAAAGTATATTATTTTTTATTACCTGCCACCTTTTCATTTGAAATATGGACAATCAATAGAAAGGGTCAACTTTTTTCGCGAATTGTCGAAAATTAAAGTCTTTTGTTAACCCTTTCAATGATTGACCCCTTGGGAATTATAGTAAAACGATATTTTATTGATTGTTACTACCCGGTGACTACCCGGAACACAATTGACCTTTGCTTAGAAAAAGTTTACAAAGAAAACATTCCTCAAGGTTAACCCTTTATTTGCTGTTCGCATTGACTTTCAACAATTACACTAAAAATGAAGCAGTTCAATCAAAATTTCCAAGTCAACCTAGGTTTTAAAATTACATAATGTTCATTGCCGTTCGATTAAAAAAATACTTCTTGGTTTTGGAACCTTGGCTGTACAAGAAGTCTTTTTAACAGCCGGGTGGGTAATCGTTATACAGAATACATTCTAGTTTCATAATTCATACATTTAAATTGTGCTACAGGATGTATTTTTTTTAATCTTAATTTTACAACACCTTACACATCTTCACGCTTGTGGACAGTTTTCAATTAGTACCCATTTAGAATTAAAACTAAAGCAATCCGTCACCGGACACAGCTGGCCCATTTCTAGCCACTATTTAGTTTAGTTCTGTCTTGTTAGTCATTCATTACATTAGTAATGTTTTACAACCTTTATATTGCCACCCAAACAGACTAGCTCCATTTCAATCTCATCCTTACCCCCTTAAAAATAGAGTCGTAACGAATTTTTTGTACGAGGAATGCATACGTTTGTCGAGAGCAATGAGATAAACATGGCGGGCCAAACGCGAGTGAGATGTCAATCACCTGTCAACGACGTCCCGCCTTCCTATGCACTCCTGGTACTGCCAAACGTAATGTACTGTGATTTTTTGTGTTTTTTTAATACTGAAAAATGTTTTCCTGTCTGTCCGTCAGTTTTTAAATGTTTTAAGAATGTTGTTATTGTTATATTATTGTAACTTGTTAATTGTGATGTCAGGGAAAATGTTGAGAGGCAACTGTCAACGGGTTAAAATTGTTCTGTAATTGTCATGTTGTGGTTGCTAATGAGGTAGTTTAAAAATAGTAGCAATTAGTTGCACTTCATATTTTAACTAAAGCAAAGCGAGCATTTCCTTCTGCGAAGTTGCTCACTCATGAATATGTCCAACATTACGTTGAGACGTTGTTACAAAATGGTGGGCGTAAATCATCGAAATGGTTCCAGTATCAATTGGGTGTAATTTATCGTTGACCGCAAGTCAACGCGACTCACACTGGGCCTATAAAATAATATTTTTACCATAACTAGCGCCTGTGGCGTACCGCATGCACGTCGTCTCACGAATATCGGTTGGTTTTCATAAAGTTCTCAAGTAAGTAGGTATATAATATTTCTTGAGATAATGAAGAGAATTAAATGAGGGTAACATCTACGGCCTCGGAGTGTAGACAACAACGCTACATGGACAGCCTCTGTTTTTAGAACTAAATTGCTACACGATCGGTTGACAGAGAAGTTTCCATTGTAACTCACAGTACTTGGTGAATAGTTATCATTGACTGAATAATACAGGAAATGAAAAAATATTATGACTGGAAAACTAATAAAACGCACAGATCCACAACAAGTTTCTTACAACCCGCAATGCAACATCGTAGCAATACAATACAAAGATTGCGGTTTTTATTCTCATTCTCAGCTTCATTCTTCAAAGCATTATATGGTTTGAAAAAATTACTACTACTTCTTGTTATATTTTATTTCTCACCAAATCAGGTAAAAAAAACTTAAAAACTTTCTCACCATTTTATAAAGTTTTACGAAAAAAAAAAGGTAGAAAGAAAGTTAAAAGTTTAAAAATAATCTTTAACACTGTACCCCGTATTATCAAAGACGCTAACGAGCACAAATTGTTGACCCTTTTTTTAAGATTTTTTCTCAAAATGTCAAAGTTCACAATTTACTTTGCAAAGGTCACGATTGTTAAGTCATTGAGTAACCCTTTCTCGGTCACCCTCTAAGAAATGTGCGTTTAAGAAATAATCATGGTTTTTTGTAAAAAGGGCAATAAAATGAACATTAAAAAAATGTGGGTCTAAGTATATAAATTCTCATATACTTAGTTATTTTTTTCAGGTTCATTAAGGGTTTTAACTAAATAGTTTTGTTGGTTTTGTTTATTTTTGTATAAATCTACATAGTTAATTTAGACATATTTCACAGTTTAAAGGGTTAACTTACTAAGTAGGTATGATATTCTACACGATATTTTTAGTTTTTCCGAGAAAACTTGACGCGTTTTGCTTACCCCTTGATGAATTATAGATACTCAGACTTATGTGAAATCCACTTAAAGTATTATTTAACCAGCCGTAGATACTTCAGCAAAAGTATCAAGGTCACACAGTCATAGGATATTAGCACAGGTCGTTTTGACCCACTGGGGTACAGTAACGCGCCACTATGCACACACAGCCGAGTGTTTAGCAAACATCGCTTGCCAGCTATGGGCTCCTGGTATTTCGCAAGACGTTGGCAAACCTCTTTTTATTCCTGTCTTGCTAAATCTTGCATTAGTGACTTCTTCTTTTTCAGTTAGTAGGTACTTTTGTTCAGTCGAAGAATGTTTCTGAAAAGAGTACTGTATGAAATTGAAGCGTTTTACAAATATTTTTTCACATTAAATATCTGTCTACAAAAATAAAATTAACAATCCCGTCCCGTATAGTATAAAACGATAAGATTTTCCGACTTACGCGCTTGTTGGTGTGAATATTCATGGTATAGCCGTATTGAGCTTCTTCTGTTGAGTGTTGAGAAAACAACCCCTTGACATTCTTGAGCTCCTAGTAGTTTGCAATCCCTTTATGCAAAAATTTCGCAATATTTCCGCCTCGGTCTTTGTATGAAATGAAATAGGGAAGGAACGAACGCAGGAGTTTTCGTTTATTTTATTATTATTTCCATGCAGGAACCAACTATGTACAATATTATTAACTCTTCAATTATTATTTTTTTTCCAGGATCATCACAATCCCAAAATTAACATTTTGGAATATCAAATATCAGGTTACTTACTTCTTTTTGTACTAATTTTGAATTTTCGTATCTCTTGTTAGTGGCTATGATTGTGTATGTTTTTTTTTGTTGGTACTATTGTCTGGATTGGCTAATAACGGTGATGAGCTGCTCCATGTTACTCAGGGTTCATTATAGTAGGTACATAACTGTGTGTCCAACGTCTACATTCAGTCATATAATCGCAAGATGTACTCTCAGCTAAATACACAAAGCTTGCAGGCAGGTGGTTGCGCGACGTGGTGGCGCCCTATGTTTGCCCACCACTCTGCCGACCGCCAGTGAGACTTGCCGCCCTAGTACTTTAGGGGATGATCATGCAAACATTCGCAAAGGGGAGAGGTTGCAAAAAATAATTGGAAAATCGCTTAGAAATTAAACAAATTGGACTATTTGTGACACAAGATGTCTTTATTCTGTCTCAAACATAACAAAACCTCGGTACTTAGACAATGAATAATATGCCTCACATTCGCTTGAATCTATCCATTTATTGCATCTTTCACAAGACTGCTGTAAAATTCGTAGTACTTCTACAAATTTTCGTAGACATTGACGTAGCACTCACAAAAAAATTTAATGTCACCGGTTCCTATCACATCTACGACCGATTATTACATATTTTATATATGTAGCAGGACTTGTCAAAAATGAATCATTACGTTGTCCATTTATCCAATTATTTGGGGCGTATCGATCAGCGCTAAAATGGCGGTCGGCGAAGCCATTAAAATGTTTGTTCTATTAAAAGGGGCAATGGAAACAAACAAATTTCCGAGATTCCCTCTGTTTGGCCACTACTCGAGGGTTCGTGTGACGCGGTACAGAATAGGGTGACTGTTTTGGATATAGCTCATTAATTTTAGTCATTATTTTTCATTTAATATTAAAGCAAGAAGAAGTCATAGATAATTATTATGTTTGTATTGATCGAATCATTGTCAGATAAATGCGGTTGTAATTTGGACAATCAACAGACTTTTCTATTTGTGATTTTTCTGGTGTGGGTTTTAAATATATTATGTACCTAACACAAAATGATAATTTAAATTGGAGCGAGCACAGGGTTGATATTTAATGCTGTTTTCAATCAATTCCTGTTCAGTTTAACACGTTTGCATACTCTTTAGGTATTGTACGGTCAACCATGCTGTTTGGTTTACATTTTACACTGTATTAATTTATTGTTTTAATTTGCATGTAAAAATGTAAACCAAATAGCTTTGTTAACCGTACTTAAGATGCCCCTGGCTGAACTGGAGGCCTTACTCTCATGGCACCCACAGGATAGTCCGGTTAAGCAGTCGCCAGCCTCATAAGTTGACCTGCCTATTGGTTATATTTTTAATCAAATAAATTGTATGTGTTTGACATTTCCGATAATGGTGCATTTATATTTTTTTGTTTTTAAACAGAAACACATTCGTGTTTTCGCCATAACTCCAATTAAAAATAACATCCTACAACAATAAGCTACCAGGCGCCCAGAAACATCAACACATCAAATTATTTTGTTAACAATACAGGGGGATGTTGTTCGGGATTCGAATAATTAATTCTATTTGTCGGCGCGTGGCTCTAGATGGTGGGCCCGTAATTGTTAGACGTATTAACGGCACGTTCCCTGTATTAATAATAGTTGGTGATTTCTGAGAGGATTTCCTAATCCTTGGATGGGTGAAGCTGTCACAGACTTAGTTTTTATTAACACTCAAAAACAATTGAATAAAATAAAAAAATAAAACATCTTTAAGGTTAAGCCTAATATTATTGAGTAGAGTCATCGTAGTGTTAGGTCAATGATGCTTAAAATTAAATATTCGAATACTCGGTTTCTGGGACAAAAATCAACGACATTTCAAAATTATACAAGTCAAGTGGTGTTGATAATAATTCACTCAGCTTATTGCAGCAGTTAAGGCTGAAGCTCCAGGGTAGTCCGCGAAATTACTATACAGAATTATAATAATCAAAAATATACGTTTTTTTCAAGGTCAAAGTCATTGCTAGACCTTTATTAACTTAGAGGGTTGTATTGATGATTTTGATGATTATAATTCTATAACTACATACGTCTTACAATCGCGAACAATGTTTTAATCAACATACAACCTAGCACTGGCCTGCAAATTGCAAAAAACGTAAGAAAATTTGAATTTTGCGGGCTGGTTGGAGCATTCACCTTAAGCAGTGATAGTCTAGTGCTGTGACCGTCGGATTGCCAAGTCATAGGTCTCGAGTTCAAGCCCAAGACCTCTGATTTTTCGGATTAATGTGCGTATTATGTAATCATCACTTGCTTCGGTGAAAGACAACATCGGAGGAAACCAGCATACCTGAGAGATATTTCTCGACGGCATGTAGTCAAGTCAGAGGCCCACACCAGGTTAGGCACTAGCCACACGATAATGAATAACTAACAGCAGTTTACGCGCGCTTGATAATTTCATAATTATTTCGTAATTATCATTCCATTAACCGGGAATAATCATTAATCATCGGAACTAATCGTTCATCACATTTCCATCTACAATCTTATCTTACACTATGTACTCCAGTATCCACAGTACATGGCAGCCGCACATAGTACATACACGCGGTGAGTAAGTTCTATGTTTCACGCGGTCCCGGTGACCGCAACGCGTTGTCGCGTCACCGCAGCGCTCCGTCACACGCTCTGTGCACAGGGGTACGCAGACATTGTAATGTTTGACAATGTTTTCTTTTTGTTGTTTTAATTTTCCCTAGGCCTTGGCTTTAAATTCAGCAGGACTGGAGGGCCTGTATACAATCATTTTTGATGTTTTTCATATTTCTGTGACGACTTTCAACAAGATTGGCATATTAAGCTTTTCGTCATTCCCATACAATCTTGACTTTTTGATAAAAAATTACAAGTAGTTTCATAAATATAAAATTGTTTATGGGAGCTACATCTGCCAACAAACTGTTTTACGGTTAGGCAAAATTTTTTTTTCTGTAAAATGATGTCATCACAAATACATGCTTTTTCGTTTATTTTCTCATCTTCGTCGTCGCTGATAGAACGAAAAGATACACTTCACAAAATGTTATTGAAATCGGTTGGGTGGTTTCGGAGATTGCCGTGTACGAACATAGTGACACGTTATTTTTATATAAAATTTTCCATTGCGGACTACACAGTGGTGCTAGACAGAGCATGACAGTCACAGTATAACGGGTGGTCACGGGAGGCGCGCACTGTGCACTCGGCCTGGCTGACCACACCCCACACACATCCGGCATCATATACTCAGTAGTGGTACCTTCCTCTTAGTAAGTACGTAAGAAAAAACAAATTATGAAAAAAAATCAAAAAAAATAAATTTTACACAACGTTGTACAAATTAATGCCGTCTTGCTACGATTTATTTATATCGATGCGCCCTTACGTCAATCCCTTTGTCATACATATTTTGAGTGACACGATAAACAATGTTTTTTTACACCTACTTTCTTTCTTAAAAGATAAAAGGATATCGCCACCACTTGTCTATTAAGACAAAAATAACCAATACCGTGATTTCTTGCCTCAAGAAAAAAACTAGCAAGCATACCAAGAGTTCAAAAGCCTCTTTCATCCCCGACCGGGAGCGGAAAGCTTGTACCGTCAAATAAAAAAAAACACGCTGTATATCAAGTTACCGTACATCTGCCCGCCTGGCGAAAAAGCACGCTTTTATAAAAAGGAAATTTTATTTGGAACATTTCTGGGAGTTCGTGAGTTCCTAGTACTTATGTTCTTTTGTTTCTTTTTTCTAAAGATTTCATTGCTTACGTTTTCACTCCACCTGAAAAAAGAAAATAACATGACTAATGTACAAAAAAAGAAAAAATACAAAGACATAATTATTAAACTTTTAATACTAAAAACTTTTTGCATCGACAAAACTTATTTAAAAAAAATCTTGCAGTACGGTGTAATTTCACCTTTAAAGGCCTAAATTGACGTACCCTTTGTCATCAAGGAAGAAGCAGGATGTCTTATCTCCCGTAAGCTTTCCTGTACTGGCTTTTAGCCTTTAAAAACACTGCAACTGCAACCACATCTTTTCTGAATTAAATTGATTAAAATAGGATTTTGCACGTTAACTCTTTAGTCATGTTTGCGCATTAAAGTCTGGTTTAATTTAATGCCTGTCCATTTAACGTTCTCGTCAATTCTGGAGGCGTTACAATAAACTATACTGACAATGTTGTTGAAATAATCGTAATGTTTATGTTATGTCGCCAGTTCGGCACCCACGCGAAATGGAGTTGTCATTTTGTTGCTACAATGTTGTTGAGAATGTAGGTGCACTTTTATTGAAGAACTGTTTAAAGATTGCTCATAACAAATTGACCTTTAGGTACGCAAATTGTGGTGCTTTGTCAAATCAATTTCGTTTGAACAGTGAATGCAAAGCGATCCCCGAATTATTTTGGCATTGCGGGGGAGAGTTCTTCAGAATTTGCTTTCAGTAGTTGCAAGTTCCTGAAAATCATCGGCCACGTCATCTTTTCCTTTAGATAAAACAAGAACTCAAATCCTCGTAAATGTAGTCAGTCCTCAAGCATCGTTTAAGCAAAGCAATGAGGGATCACCTCTCCATCATGGGATCCATGGGTAGAAGAAGAATTAGAATATCTAAACACAAAGTACCAGGGCGACATAAGCTCAAAGGAAGAATTTTCGCGCTCCCACAGGAGTCACGTGTCTACGTGACCCTTTCATTAAATCCTTGACAGGTGATTTGGCTTCCAAACTGCATGACGTCCAAAAATTATAAATTCTATCTGCATTTATGGAACCCAATATAGAACCTTATTTTTGTAACTTTAAGGTAGCTTATTGTACTTCAGTTGTCATGATAAAGAATAGTATTAAAAATGGGTGTGTATTGTTTGGTAGCAACAAAAGGGATGTGTCGAGAGACACGTGACTTCGACCATTATACGGACAAAGTTCATAATTAATGAGAAAAATTACGTCGTTAGTTTAGTAAGGATTATGGAAAGATTTTGTTGAAGTTAGAGGGTGATCAGCAGATGTTATGACAAAAATAAGGGAAATATTAAATAGGGAAATATGGTCTTTCCCTGTCTCGATTTGGGTATCATTAAAGTGATAAAAATGGATTAAAAACTTCATTCTGATTCTGCTCTTTTTTGACATCACTTGTTTAGGTACGAAGGTTTGTTGCAATAAAATTAAACAAATGAAAACCACCGCAAAGAATGCCCAGAAATTAAAACTTACTTTTGAGTTTTGAGAGTCGTTTTCAAAAAGGAAACTCAATTAAAATAGTTGATTGTTTGTTTTTGAAGTTGCGATATTGATGTTTTCTAAAATCATAGGATCATAGCATATTCTCGGTTCTTGTATAGGTCCATGTCCATGAAAAATTGTTTTGCAATATCAATAACAATATTTATTTATCTTTAATATTTTTTTAAGTATTACTATTACCTAAGTTACAAGAAATAAGAGCAATATTTTGCCCGCAATACCTCAAACGGTCTTCAAAAACTAGTTTTTGACTTAAGGCGGTTCCCCGAGCAAAATTAGCAACTCTATTTGTGGTGGTTCAAACTTCGTTTGAAATGCTGTTAGAATAAAGTTCTAATCAGCTTGCACTACAAAGTGATTGTTACGTCAGTCACTGCAGGCCGAATAGTGCGAAATGAGTGGTTTTTATTCTTTATAAAATCAAATTTACGTCTTTTGTAAAAATAAAACGACAACTATGTTCATTATTAAATTGTCTATCCGTTAGTATAAGTAGCAAATCAATGTAATGGTTACTTTACGAGGAGTAGCATTTTATAAATCATTATTTCTCATTTCTGTGGTTTCGTTGTGAGGGGATTTATTAAACATTAAGCTACTTAAAAAAAAAAGAAACGACAATTTTGGAGGCAAGAATATGTAGTAATTTAATGTATTTTTTATCAGTTGGTATTTCTTTTGGATAAAGAGGAGTAGGCTCCAAAAAATTGCTCGTTCAAGGTCATTTGCTCGGGGAGGCGCCTTAAAATACAGACGCTTCTCTTCTTCGAAGTCCCAATATTGACAGTAGTAAGCTGACAAACATATATCGGTAGGTATAATTAGTGCTTGCCACCGCCAATTGCCCGGTGTATGGGTAAATATTTGCCGCCAATACTTGCTGAGGAAATAAGGTTTGGTTTTCTTTTGGCTTGGGCATTAACAAAGGATTTAAAGCTTCGTTGAAGGTTCAGGAATAAATTAAGTTTCATTAAGGAGATAATTGAGATTTGTATAATTATCACTTGCATCTGCCCTAGCCTTTTCCCGCCTACGAGTATGTTAGGGTCGGCTTCCAGTCTGACCGGATGCAGCTGCTGAATAACAGTATTTTACATGAAGCGAGAAGTGACTGTTTATCTAACCCCCACAACAGAGTTAATACTGGGTATACAACCGCCGTTTTTGTTAAGACTGGTTGTCAGACTTTCGGGCCACTGTTAGTAATGCTAATGAGTCTTAAATTAAATATTTTTCTTTTAAAATTTCGATTGCCTCAAAACAAAACTACCTAACTACGTGAGCAAACGTCACCTGTACATTAGAATAACAAAAAACAAAATAAAACATGGCGTAAAACGTCACGTAGCCAGTACGTACGTCTTTACTGAGGGGTATCGGTTTACCGACCGGTAACTTGATAGACTCCTATGTGTTTTGCATCGTGGGTATCACGGACGGGAGATGAGATGCGTTTCGCTTGGTCGAATGAGCTACTGATTCTGTAGATGTATAGAACCTTAGGAGCTATGTGGGTGTTACAGATAAGTGATAAGAGTTAGTTGTGATAGTCTAGTGGTGATGTCATTAAAGGACTCGTTCAAACCCAAGACACGCATCTCTGATTTTTCGGATTCATATGCGTATTGAATAGTTATCACCTGCTTCGGTGAAGGAAAACATCGTAAGGAAACCAGCATGCTTGAGAGATATATCTCGACGGCTTGTAAAGTCAAGTCAGAGGCCCATGGGCAGCATGAACACTCTAACACCAGCAGGCCTAGCCAAGTTACAAACGTTTCGTATCGATTCTTTTTCTACAATCGTAAACGCCGCGGCGTAAGCGATTGTAGACAGCGCTAAATTGGTAGCCAAGTTGACACGACTGAGTCGATCGCTCGTTCTCTAATGTCTGTAGAAAAAACCTACACTTTAGTCTATGGTGAGCGTTCCTACCAAAGAGTTTAGGGATCAACATTATAGAAACGATAACATTCTATTCTATCACTTTGAACGATGTAAACTTGTCTACGAATTTTCTATTCGTTTGTGTTGATCACGTGATTTAACGTTGAGATGATGTCATTCCCATTCATTTGAATAGTTTTCTACTAGCGTTAACGATTGTAGATTGTCAACTTGGCTAGGGGTGCAGGTTAGGCACTATTAATCACGCGAAAAAAAGTTACATTTAGGGCCTGCGCAGACGACAGACTATCCGTGACGCACTTTTCAGTCTGTGAAAATAGATCCTAACAATTATATGAAGTAACGCATACGACGCGCAAAAAGTCCGGCGGCCAAAAATTCCGTGTCATTCTGGCAGATCACGCCGCGCCGCGCCGCGCCTTACAAAAGTGCGCGAAAAAAATAGAACGTTTGCTTCAACACGTGCTAACGCAGACGGCGCACACTTTTAGTATGCAATCTGCACTCGAATAGAATGATCGATGATGTGCGTCGTGTGCGTTGAGTCTGCGTAAAATCCGCGACGGACTTTTTGTATGTCATACAGACATTTTGTGCGCCACAGACTCATCCACACAAAAAGTCTGTCGTCTGCGCAGGCCCTTACAGTTACAGAAGATAAGACAGTTAGGACGGATGTGCCGTTCGTGATAATATTGGAAACGCTTAAAATTATATTCAAGGTACAAGTTGCGTAGACTGTAGAGCAAGCTCATTTATCTAGGTAGAGGAGGGGTTTCTATGCGGATTTGTAGTTGAAAAGTCAGGCATACAATCAGATAATTATGACAGTTTTAGAGGACACTATCACAATCAATAATGACCTTGAACATCATTTTTTTGTAGTAAACGGCTGTCATTGCTGCTTAGGCTTGTAGAAATGCCGCTATAAATCCGTAAAGCCTTTTCCCAACTATGTTGAAATAGGCTTCCAGTCTAACCGGATGCAGCTGAATATCAGTAATTTACAAGGAGCGACTGCCTATATGACCTCCAGAACCCAGTTACTGGGGTATACAGGGTTTGTAGAAATGCCTTAGGACCAACCTCCATATTAGATCATAGCACCATTTTCGGACTCAAACGGAGTCTAGATTTCTGTGACTACTGGGTTATAGGAAGCCCCGTAACGAAGTAATAAGTACCAACTAATATGATTTCTAACAACATGGAATTTTTCTCACAAAAATAAATCTCTCATAAATCATAATTTCTAAGCAGCAACTAATCAACCATCTATCAAAAGTAACAGGGCCACATAAGCACTAAGGAGTTCTCCGCACCAATATTATTCCAATACATTTTCCCCAAATGTTCCCCATTGTTCTAAGGTTAATCTGTTTGCTCGCGTGTTTGCGGTCGCCGCTCGAGTCCGGTTCAGTCAATATTATCGCGATCAACTTAGCTTTGTGTCTTTGATTCTGAGTGTAACCGGTTTTTGGGGTGATAAAATGGTGCTTTTGACGGAACTGTCTTAATAATTCTGCGTGATTTTTGTCGCATAAACATAATATCACGCCTATACTATACTACCCGAAGGGTTAAGCGAAGGTGTACTTATTATTACACCCAAATTTTACCAGTTATGTGTAAGTCCCATGCAATATCGCCATGGGGGCGAGCCTTCAACAAGGCACTAATTCACACTCCGTGGCTGTTACTGAAAAAAGCCTATTTAATATTGTCCGTCTCATCCGTCTGTGAAAAATCCAAATACCTACTTTATTTCTAATGAAGGTTAAAGTCGCTGCGGGACTGTTCGAAACAGATACCGTGGCCCCGGAACACAAAGAGCGATGAAGGAACATGGATGGGTTTTAGTCAGTAAAAGTCTGACACTCCCTCCTGCTCCGCCCAGAGCAGGAAAAGTCATTTGATGACTTCCCATGCAAAAAAAAAAGGTAAAAGTCACGTTCAAGTAGAAAGCGTTTGTAGAGTCATCACTTACTGCTCATATTCATGCAGCATTTTAGGTGCCCCAAAAAGCCCAATATTCATCTGAAGTGCGTGTACTTTATGTTTTGTTTGTCGGCTGCACCGAACTGATGATGTTTGTCAAACGCATTGTGGGCACAAGTGGTAGTGAACCGTGCACATTACATTACTGTTCACTTTGAGTGTTTATGTGTTCCTGGTACTCATAACTGCGTTAATGAAGGAGATGAGTCTTCGTTAATGATGATTTTTTAAAAGAAGTAGCTATTCGTTATGGCAAAGATGATTGATGTTTTATCATCATCGTCATCATCAGCCTACAGCAGTCCACTGCAAAATAGGCTTGAACGAATCGCATTCCCAACAACTTTCATCGAGTAAGTTGTTACCAGTGTACACGCCCCCCCCTCCCCCCCCCCCTTGCTATGATCATCTTTCCACCTAACATAGGAAGGGCGATCTATCTTATCTTTGCCGATTTGCTGTTTCCACGCAATCATTGACAAGCCAGCTAAATTTTAGTTTTTCGATTTTAATTCTACATATTGGGACAGCAAAATGACAAAATGGCTGCCATCATTTTAAGCAATACGTAACCCAATCTTTTATTATTTGCCATTAATCTAGTTTGCCAGATATGCATTTGTAGATGACATAATAAATGCTTAACTGTTGGTAAACAATTAATCAATTTAATAGCAGAAATGGAAGAATCTATAATCTCCAGTTTTTTCTTTTCATTGACCGAATAAAAGTGCGTTACAAAATGTTTCCTAAAACAAAAGAAAAAAAAACTTTATCAAGAAAAAACAAAAGACAGTAAAATTATTTTAAGCTTTTTATTTACTCCACAAAACAGGGGAGGTGCTTCCTAAAAGGTTTCCGTGTCGGTGTACATTTTCCGTTTGTTTATAACTTTTCCCCTACCCACCCTACGGAAGGGTTGTGAAGCCGCGCAAGTGAGGTTGGCCCTTTATTTTATTTTTGTAAACAGTGGTATTTTAAAATATATTTTTTTTTTGTTTTCCGAAGGAGGTCAAGTTTCAGTAGGACTTTTTAAAGTTGATATTTTTTTTTAAAAGTTGGTTAGGAAAGTAAGTTGTTTAGAAGTTGGTAATTGTTACTGAAAAAGCCTAGATGTTTTATTTTATTTTCTAGGTCTTCCTCTTCATGATACTCCTTTACTGTGTTATACTGAAAAATAATTTTAGACTAAATGTTGCCCGCGACCTTAGTTCGCGTGAAATCATTATAAAAAAAATGACTTCCCTTTTTGAATCGGATTTTGTTACCAATTTCAAGGGTTTTAATTTTTTTACACGGAACTGTAATTATTTTTCTAAAATGTAGCCTAAGTTGTTCCATATAACATCAGCTATCTGCCGGTAAAAGTCCCTTCAAAATCGGTCCAGCCGTTTCGGAGATTAGACGGAACATACAGAAAGACAGACAAAAATTGAAAAAAATGAGTTTTTGTTTTAGGTCCCGTATATTATTTTCATTATGCATTCTGTTATTTTGGAATTACAAACAGACAATTAAATTTTACATATTTGTATAGTCAAAAGTTGGAAACTGTTTCTGAAATTATTAGTCATGTTATACCTCTCTTTTTCTTCAAAATAGGCTTCGTTATACAACCGCCAGGTTTTCAGTAATTAACAAAATTTGTGTTTCATTTTCATTTCATTTAACTTGACTGAAGTTGGAATCTGCTTCAACAAATAGTTGTGACTAGTCTCGTCTTTTAATAAGCTTCGTTATTCATCATCTGTCGATCGATCTGCCTAGCCTTCTCCCATCCACGGACCGACCTTGGCAAGTTGCTTGAAGGTCGACCTGTGCTGTAATTATTTAGCCACGAGATCTTGAAGGTCATTCATCATGCGTAAAATGAGCAAACTCCTCTTATTTTCCGTATTGAATAATGAATAATTGTCATCATGACAGTGTATGTGAAATCATAGCCTGTCTTAATTTCCACTAGGTACTTACTTACATCAAGTTCTAAGGCACGTTTTAGAGAAGATACTTACAATACAAACAATTAAACTTATTCAGAGGAAAGTGTAACCCAAGCACTTTCAATTAGACCCCGAGCGTCACCCGATACACAGACACAAAGGTGCACTCGCCCGCAAATAAACTATAATTGCAGCAACTAAATGCATTCCAATATGGCGCCGAAATCATGGCGCCAAATAAAACAATTAGTTTAACCTGTAAGCAATCAGAGAAATGGACAAGTAATTATTGTATCGAAACTTAGATAGTGTCCTGTCCCTGTGCAAGTCGTTCGTGTAAAATTGAAAATTGGTGAATAAAAATATCAAACATTATAATGCTAATGACAATTCTAGTCGATTTTTGTCAAAAAGTAGTTTAGCGTCTACCGCCACTTATGTAGGGTAGCCTTTACGATGACTCATTTTATCTGACCAAAGTTTAAACATCGGCAAACGTGGATATTGATGATATTAAGACGACTGCTTTAAAAAATAGAATAGACGGAGATACTGAATTTGAATTCGAAAAGTGCTGAGGTAAAAGAGACCTATGACTAAACCGTCAGCATTGAACAACCATAGAGGCATTTATTTCAACTTTCATCAACAAATTTAGTTGCACAAGTTTACGGAAAGCTCAAAGCCCTCGGATTTGGATGGACAATATACATAGTTGTCAGTAAAATAAACGTCATTGAAACGTGGTCTTCATTTCAAACTCTGTCAACCTAATAATTTGCATTGTACACCGTTGCGTACGCCTAATCTTTGTTCCAAATACAATACGCAAAAAGTGAAACACAAACGAAATCGAAAAGGACATTTTACGAATTTAATGTTGCAGAAATTGGAAAAAAGACATTATTTTGAGCAGACAAGCGTAACTGACGCAAGGTTTTGGCGCCAACAACAATGGTCGCCATTTTGAAGTGCGTTTAATGGCTGCAATTATTGTGTATCGCGGGCGAGTGATTCTTTGTGCTAGTGCCTTGTATCAGGTGTCGTATGGAAGTGCTTGAGTTACACTTTCTTCTTTAAAGAGTGGATAAAGTAGATGGTATTGTTGAGGAGAAATGATACGGATGGAATCCCGATGTAATAATACGTAAAATAATTATTTGTGCTATACGTGTAACATGACTATTGTTAAATTTGACATTTTATTTGGTAATTCTAGTTATCACGACCTTTTGTTGCTTTTCATCTTAACAAAAATCAATCGAAAATTGAAATTTTTCCGATGATATGTAAGATTCAGGACTAAACTTGAGTTTGATTCGAGCCACCTGCACCGTTCAGGATTTCATCATCATCTCAGCCCAGTATCACCCACTGCTGGATATAGGCCTCCCTTTGTTTCTGCCACACTTCCCACACTTTCAGGAGTTAATCGAAACAAATGTTAGTTCGGAATCCGGTGGATGCGAGTCGTACGGGACCGGTCAATGTGGCGACGCTTGGGGGAGGCCTATGTCCAGCAGTGGACGTCTTTCGGCTAAAATTATGATGATGATGAAATTGAGTGAGTTGCATTATCACGTAAAGAAGGACTAAACTTGCAGCTACAGTTGCAATTAGGAACGACCCTATTTCTTCAAATCAAACCAATCTTTTATACATTGAGCTATTACTACTACTTATAACGTATAGAGAAGACAGCGCGAACAAAATCTGTGCTCCGTGCGGGGGGCGGCTAACCCCGTATATATAGATGTTCTGTAGCGAGCAAGCGACTGAGTGAATTGCAGCCAGCTGACAGCATTTGAACGGAGCACAGATTTGGTTCGCGCTGTCTTCTCTTTATAGGATATTTTCGTCTTATTTACATGAGATATTAGGGTCCTACTGAAACTTAATAGGCCACAGATTCGGGATGTCCTAAAGAAACGAACAATACCACAGGCAGAATCGAGAAATACCAAGTCACGACAATTGAAGCAACCAAAGAGTATACTTAATAATAATATGGGAGAAAGCAACTCTGACAACTAAAAATATAATCAAATCAATGTTCTAGTTAGCCAGTAATAAATTTATTGTGTTGTAAATCAATCAAAATTTAACCTCAATTAATAATAGTTTAAGATAAGTTATTCGATATCCGAAGCACCGAAGGGCTGATTAATTAATATTTAAGTTTATTGGAAGCTCTTTAAGTGCTCTAGTTGTTGTTACCAAAGAGGTAAAACACGAAACAGCTATGGAGTTTGGATTTGTGCCCAGTTGATGGCAATAGGCTTGCCTCCTATTACATAGAACTTAAACATAACTGGCGAAATGTTCGTGTTCTATTAGATCCAGCTCTGTCTAACTCTTAGGGGGATTATAGGCGTGATGTTATGTTATTCTTACCCACACAGAGGAAAAAGCTTACAACACCCACTTAATTGCATCAACCCACCAGAGAGTACGAACGCCTCATCTCATTTCTAATCCATAACAAGACCACGAAACAAGATAATCCCATAAAATAAAAACACCCCCAGCTCTAAAATAATTGACTCCAACAACCCTCAAATGTCATTACGGAAAATGCGCATCAAAAAAGCCGTGTGGGGTACAATCTACCCCTATATTATAATTGTATTCAAGCATATTGGCTGCGTTACTCGTTGCTCACATAATTCTGGTGTAATTTGATATTTTATTAGTGAGCATTGTTTAAACAATTGCGTAAGTGATTGTTGGGGCCGTAGGGATCTGCACCTTGCAGGATGAGGGGTATGTTGAAGGGAGGCAGACAGGACCAGATAGGCAGATTTTCTGTCTTTTTTAACTTGTATGTTAGTTTTTTTTGTCTCAAAGCATGAGAAAATCTTCAGTTAAGTGTGTGTAACACCCGTGTCTTTAAAAAATATCAAAGTGATTACTTGAGTAAAAGTTATTATTGAAATACGATTTTTATTCTGTAGTTTAGTAATTGCTTGAAGTTAGAACTATCAAAAGCTAGAATTCTTAGCATTGCTTTCTTTAAAGGTTCTATTACTTTGTTTAAATCCTTGCACACAATTAATGTTTGAATAAGTAATTATTAATTAATTTTAAAGTAAGTATTTGAGTTTAATACTCAAATACTTACTTTAACTTGACTATCTGTAGATACACGTGTAAAGTAAAATATTCAATTCAGACAGTTACATAAATAAGAGGCCAACTATTTTGTTCGTTAAAATTCAAAACTAGTTACAAAAGCATTGTTAAATAAAAAACCCGACAAGTAAATGACAAGGGCATTTTACTCGTATTTTTGAAAAATTATGCTTTGTTTTTGCATGCCTTCTATTTTTGCTAGATACTATGACTGTGAAACAACTCATTCAGTGAGGTGATAGTAAGGTACAAAGATATCGATCAGAAAATGAATTACTGATGACGCCGTGCGCCGTATTGTCTTCTGAAGTGATATGAACGTCTCGCGTTCCAAAACTTGTGTGTGGGTTCACTCTTGTCTCTTTTATGTTTTATATTGCATGCTTACGTATCTATAGATCGCCAGCACATTATGTATTGCATAAGGTTGGGTCTTAGAAATGGTGAGGACAGAAATCTTAGCCAGACGCGCCGTGAACCGCATACAGGCCCACTAAGTAGTACTCGAATGTCTAGGAAGACTTTTCCATCTTAACCTTTTGAACGCCAGATTGCGACGCCATATTTGTGTCGTTTGGCGTACAGGGTACGCTCTTGCTTGTCATGTACCTATATGTGACTATGGTGGTCAAAAGGTTAAGGACTTGCAGATAACAGTCTCTGTCTAAACCCTTTGGGGTAGACATATTGATCCAGAGAACTGAAAGGTTCTTACTACTACTATACTATCTCGACTATGAACTTCCTAATTCCATGCCACATAACACCATCCACAATCTATCAAGTATCGAGCGGCATACGTTGCGCGTCGGGGGTGCGCGGGGCGCGAGCTGTTGCGGGAGGGGGGGCTGGTGGCTATCGAGTTACACCTCCAGCCCATGCTCTCCTGGTTGTCTGACGGCTTAGATCGTTTTAGACGCGCTTGAGATGCGGGATGCGTTCCGTTGCGGTTGTTTGTGGAGTGAGGTAGTCGTAGTGCGGATGGAAAGGTTCTTTTTTGTCGCAAATCTATAGCTATGTTTTCTCTAACATTACATTTCATGCTTATCAACCAAAATATAATTAGTTATAGCCTACACACCTCCAAGGAAGGGGCTACAGAAAACTTGATTAAGTCGTAACCCAGTTCTGGCAAAAAGAAACAATAAAATCCCTCCAAATTTTCTAACGCACATAGTCTGTGTGAATTAGTCCAAAAGAACAATGCAATGTCTGAAAATTTCCGTACTTTCGAAATAGGCAATCATTCTTTCGCTGTTATGTAACCTACTAATTCAAATTCCAAAAAAAAAACAGGTTATCTGCTATACTTTCACTAAAGCACAATAATTTCGCAAAAAAAAAACTGTTTTTAATTTATTTCAGCTCCCAACCCAAAAACAATTTCATCATGGCGCCGACGGCTGAATGTTTATCTCTAACCTGTCACAAATAATAGCAAATACCCGTAAAACATGTCCGAACAATAACAATAATTTTAGTTAATACTTTGGTTAACAAATAACTCGAATATAATAACTTTTTACAATAATCTCCTTGTCTACTCGAGCGCAAGTTAGCTCGTCGAGAGAAATGGCGCCAAAACGTGCAAACTTTTTTTTTTAAGTCTGGTGCAACGTTCTATATTTGAAAAGGCACCGTGAGATAGTAAACATAGGTTTTTTTTCTACTTCTGTAATTAGAAGGCATTCTATTCATTAATCTTCATAATATTGCTTACAGGATTATTTAACGTCTTTTTTAAATTTAGTACGCAATACACATATAATATACTTCGAATGCAATAGGACTGAGGAAAAATGCGTGTGACCATTTTTTCTTTATTAATCTCAAGAATAGGTACCTACCTACAATAACATGTGAAAATGCCAATAGCTAGCAAACCATGAATAAAAGTAATATAGCGGTCAACATAGCGACATTTGGGAGGCTTGTCCAGTTACTGCAATAGAGCTGCAGAAGTTGTCTTTTAATTGATATGTTTAAAAGAAAACCAAGTCAGTAAGATTGTTAGAGAGTTGCAATAGAAATAGTGTATTTATGTAAATACTGGCAAGATAAACTAAAGTATGTACTTTCTACAATGTGTGTGGTAAAGAAAAACATCGTGAGGAAACCATAACCACTATACCTCCCTGAGAGATATTTATCGACGTCATGTAAAGCCAACTCAGAGGCTCAAATTGTGACACTAGGTTAGGTACTAACCACATGATAAAGAAAGAAGTCTATCTAAGTAGGTACCTATGTACTGAAATGGTAGGCATATTACCTGCCTACACCACCTACCGACGTCAGTATCAATTAGGAATATGAGAATTACCTGGTACCAATTATAATACTGGGGTATTCGCTTAATTTGTTAATTACGCATCTATTAATTAAATTACCTAATAGACACACGATATGTAACGTTATTTTAAATAGGGAAATTCTTTGAAATAATAATTGTATTGAACATAAGTGCAACAACAACATCAACGTCAACTCATGATACGAGTAGCTACTAAGAGATGTAATCTACATGATCTTTGTATTTTTATGTATTTTGAATTAAAACTAGTAGTGGTTTGAGTATTTTCAGAAAATAGTTCAATGATAAAAAAATGATGCAACTTTCAACGCAAAACACAAAAACATATAAGTACACAACTTTTTAATTTCGTTTTTTAATCGGCCACGGCAACGCGCATTCTGCCTCATTGGTTCTCTGACGAGGTTTGACGTAATGCAAGGAGCTGGCAACACTGGCGACCACACAGCCACGGGGCCCACGAGTTATCATATATTAACCAAAATCCAATTTTATGGTGGTTTATTGTTATTCATTCATGCGTTTAATGTGTGGATATTGGTTATGTTTTTTTTATTCACGCAATTTTGATAGTAAAGCAGATGTTTGTGGGGGTTCTATAGATTATGGTAGATAGTAATGAAAGTTATAACAGGTATGGCAGATTATAATGTGTTTTTTATCGCAAAATCATGCGATTTGTTCAATGTGTGATTATTTGACCTACTCTCATTTACTATCTGGCTGAACTACTTTTTCAATTTCCGATTACACTTTCACCAAATACTAGGTATAAAAAAATAAGCCCATTGTATTGTTCATATTATGAGACCGGTGACCTAGCAATGGAGCCTATTAAAGGTTGAATATGCTTGCGTATCATCATGTATTTGCCAACATGATAAAAAAAAAAAAACAGTAGGTACAGCGAGTTTCGGATAAAGCAAATATGATGAATCTTATCAAGATCACGATTAGCTTCTTATAAAAACAGTTTTAAAAACACTGCTCATGCTATCTTTAAATAAACCGTCTCCTTTTAACAAAATCTCTTTAAATTTTATCGCAACAAACTCATCTCTTTTCACAGCTAACATTAAACACACACAAAAATCCATTGCTGCTTTTTACATAATAACGACACCAAACTATATGGATACCAGTCAATGAACATTGAAAAGATAAAATTTGCTGATAAAATCTAGCAACAATAGAATCAAGATCATTGTCCCTTTATCTTCATCCTTGCTAAGCGGATAGGGGATGGATGAAAGCAAAATCTGTCTCATTGTCATCACTGTAATGTTTGTTGTGTACTAGGGTATAAGAAGGGAAGCGAAAAATTGGTTTAAAAGCGGACCGAGTTTTGATAGCGCCGCCTTATTGAGCGGTGCCGTCGGAGAACGCAGTTTTGACAAAGTAACAAATTTAATATTGGTTTATGTATAAAAACTGTATTGCTATTTTTTATCATAGTAGGTATTGTAGTAAATCATAAGCTTCCTATTGTGTTTTTAATTATCATAATATTGCCAATATTATTCAATAATTTGATATCGGATTTGAGAAACACTAAAATAGTTTTTATACATTTGGAACGACCATTTCAAACCACTCAGTCTTTCGACTTTTCATAAGTACTTAAGTGCACATCTTTGGAAAATAACCTCCTGTTTATTTTATATGAAAGAAAGTTTTTTAAAGTTGAAATCTCTTGAGAAATAAACATCGCCGTTTGTATATTTTTTCTTTTCTATTTTTCTTGTCTGTTCATTCGTTCTGTCATTCTTAGACTGTGTGTACTTAACTTAAACTATTAAATAAATATCAACGAAGTTTTTATTCAATATCATCGTAGTTTTTATTGTTAAAATAACAAAAACTACGATATTGAATAAAAATTTTTCACCAATCAATCTCTTTTTAAAACTGAAAACTGTTTTTGAGTTTCCGATATTTCGGCGCTGTTGCAAGTACCATGCTCAAGGATTAACTGAAGTTATTGCGGGTGGGTACCTACAGGGTGTAAGCAGACCCTTCACGAAGCCGTCAACCAAGCATTCTGTACATCAAACTAAGTAACTCTACGCAAAAATTATCGCTGGGAAACAACTTTTTTTTTTGGGGTGAAAAATCATGTTTTACGGTAGAACTCAATGTAACGCACCCAAGACATTGTACATAATTGTGTATCATTTAATAGTAAACGGGTTATGGACGTATTTAAAGTAAAGTTATGACCTTGAAAACTAGTAAGTAGATATTGAAAAAAAACCCTGTAAAAAACTGAACTTTGACCTTCAATATCTCCGTAACTAGAAGGTTCCCACGTATGGTCCAGAACAAAAAATGATCGCAATGACGGGGAGAACAAGTGTCTTTCGGGTTCGTTATGGGTCTATTTACACCCTTTATATCGTTTTCAGTGTTAATGTTAGTGACCGACCATGTCAGTTTTAAACTTAATGTCTTTTACTACAAGCAAACAATTATTAAACTCTGCATTGTTATTTGCCCAACTGTGTCTGGATTAAGAGTGGCGCGGCGCCATCCCGGTACAAGTAACACACCACGGTGCAAATATTTTTTCTTTCTATCCTAAGACAACATATTAGGCCGAGAGTTTGAGTTGTAATCATTGTTCAAGTTCTAGTAATCGGGTAAGGCAGAAGTGTCCCTAATAGTATACCCACATTTCGCCGTTATGTTTCATGTGTAGCGCGTAGGCAAATTACTTATACATCTTTAGTCTTAGGTCATGTATGACGTAGCTCGTAAGTTAACTATAAGCCCTCAACCACTGTACTGTATATTGTAATCTTTGTGTTAGTCGTTCAGTAAACCTTCAACTGAGAACACGCTTTTTACTTTGCCAAACCTTCTGACCGCACACACACATAAAATCACCTTATCGGCAAAATTGGAAAAAAAATTAAGTTTCGGGTGCTGACGTCTGTAAGTACCTACTGACTAGGAAGCATAGGATACAATGCCGAAGACACTATATCCGACACTATAATATCTGTACCTACTACCGACAAGAAATTTCACTCAATTTCTGCTAAATATTCCTGACTGTGACTCATTAGAAACTTATGAATTCTTTATTTGTTATCTGATACCAAATTTTAAATTATCTGCACAAGATCTCTAGCTCTTCATATTAAGGCGCCTCCCCGAGCAAATGACCTTGAACGAGCAGTTTATTGGAGCCTACTCCTCTTTATCCAAAAGAAATACCAACTAATAAAAAATACATTAAATATTCTGGACTCCAAAATTGTCGTTTCATTTTATTTTTAAGTAGCTTAATGTTTAATAAATCCCCTCACAACGAAACCACAGAAATGAGAAATAATGATTTATAAAATGCTACTCCTCGTAAAGTACCTAACCATTATTTTGATTTGCTACTTATACTAATGGATAGACAATTTAATAATGAACATAATTGTCGTTTTATTTTTTCCAAAAGACGTAAATTTGATTTTATAAAGAATAAAAACCACTCATTTCGCACTATTCGGCCTGCAGTGACTGACGTAACAATCACTTTGTAGTGCAAGCTGATTAGAACATTATTCTAACAGTACCTATTTTAAACGAAGTTTGAACCACACAGAGTTGCTAATTTTGCTCGGGGAACCGCCTTATGCACTAAACGCCATGTGGTCTTTGGATTTGATTTCAATATGTTTGCATAGTTTTTATTTGGGCACCGTAGCTCGTCTAGGTATCTTTCATTTGATGGTATTTTTTTCCATGAATAAGGAGAATGTCATGAGGAAAGTTTTAAGTATGAATGTGGAAAGACACGATGCCGATGGATGGACTAAAAATGTATGGAACTTTGCTTACTATCGAAAATTGTCTCAATGCTTTCTGTTGAAAGTCACTTCGAAAGCGATTGTTACTCGTATTTAAAGCCTTCAAAAGACACATGTTGAAAAGAAGTCTATAATCTTGTCCCATCATCGTCTGCGTAGCCTTTTCCCAACTAAGTAGGTATGTTGGGGTTGGCTTCCAATCTACCCGGATGCAGCTGAATACCAGTATTTTACATGGAGCGTCTGTCTATCTGACCTCCAGATAGACAGTCTTTGATCTTGCCCCATCTGAAAGAAACTATTTCTCATCGCAAAAAAAAACTCACGAGAATCCGACCCCGTACTTCCTAATTATCTCCACACACCTAGGCACTCAATTAACTATTTTCGTACCTAGGCTGAAAACAAGATCTTATCTGCTAATGACACGGTCTTTTAGTCCGTAAGACACCCGACCCGCATCGCTATCATAATTAATTAATAAACACTGCTTACCTACTTAATGACGGGCGTAATGATATGCCTAATAGTGTAGGCAGGGAGGTGTGTTTAGGTATCATGTTTGATAGGTGAGGCTTCTTCATTATGGGATGATAATTATGGTGAGTCTGAGAAGGAGAGCTATTTAAAATATACCTATTTGTCTACATACCTACACGATGATAGCAGGACATCGTGGCACAATTTTTACCATAGATTCCGGAGGTACAAAGATCATACTTTAGAGCTCGCATACATTACATTCGGAAAAATACTCTCAAAAGATAGTCTCGATCAAACTAAAAATAAAAAATACCAATCGAATTGAGAACCTCGTCCTTTTTGAAGTCGGTTAATAAAAGGTACACTAATAACAATCAACAACCACAATAAACCACAAGCAATCAACTATGGTGAGTCGCAGTACAGTTTTCGCATAAGCACTAATCGTACGAGTACCTGTTTGTCGACCTCACATAGTGCACTCGTCTAGAATCACCCCGAAGTAACGAAAGTTTCGTCAGTTTGGTATTTCAAACTATTATCTTAATTAAGGTAGGTATAAGAGTTTGGTAATTTTCCATTACGAATTTTTGAGTTGCAGCCACGGTGTTCGGACGGATTTGTGCCCGGTTGATAGAAATTGTATCTCCCACTATTACGTCCGACTTTTTTTTGCTAGTTGCACCTCTTTATACCTACCTAATCCTTCGGGGGTCACAGGCATGATGTTATGTTATTTTATACCTCGGTATGATAGTGCCTAATCTTCTTAAGTCTTAACCTAAGTAATTTATTGATGAATGTTTCATTATGACGTTTGGTTGATCGTACTTTCCCAAGACATAACTTTATTTTTGTCTTTGTTCCTGGTGGTCCCAAAATGCCACTCAAAAATATTTAGGGGGAATCCGGGACCGCGCTCTTGGTCCCAAAAGCCCCCCGAACCGACGTAGGCATGGTGACTTCCAACGGTTAATTAACACCCTGGCCTCATCCAGCCGCTCAAACTATTTTGAATTTAGAAAACGATTTATCCTAGGAGATGTAGGTACATAGGTACCTACTTATAGGTACTCGTAGTTTTTTTTTTAAGTGATGTCTGCTGTTACTTCTGTTTGAGAAACAAAAAAGTGAAGTCCGTGGTACCGGGTTTCTTTACGAGGTTTCCTTCATTGTTTTTGAGAGAAGTGGTGATGAAATCTTTAAATTGCACAAAGTAGGTAATGCCCGCTTGGGTTTGAACCCACGATTTAGAACTGGTAAGTCGGGCCGTGTTAAACCTAATACGCCACCACTGGGCCACCATTAATATCTACCATTTAGGTAAAATACTGTTTTTAAAAAAATCCCATGTAGGTAGCCTTAACTACCTTATTCAAAATATTAAGAAATAATCTTTCAAAAGTATACCGTAGGTACCTACCGATCATAAAAAAAATGCCTTCTATTTAAATTTATACTTTTTCAAAAAGGAACAGTTCAAAATGTTTCTTACAATTTATTGACGTTCTCCCTTCGACATTCAAATTCAAATGGATTCTATCCGTAGGCGTAGCGTATTGAGGCGTTGTCTAAAGCGACCAATCAGAGCCAAAGGATCACCCTCCAAGGATAATGCTTCATTGTGATTGGTCGATTAGTTGACACCTGATAGTGATGTCCTGGCGATCCTTTGTTGGTTGTCTCTGTCTCTTTTGTAGTCCTCATTGCTTTTTTACAAGCTTTTTTTATTGTATGAATTATTTTTGCCGTAGGGTACGTTTTAATAATATTAATATTTGGAATTTATTGGAATAAATGAGCATTTAATTTCGACAACCTATTTGAGGCCTGGGTGTTCAATCAACTATCACACAATAATTCAAAGAGAGAAAGGATCCACTTATTTTATATAGAAAATCAATTAACGTAAAAAATATTGCTACGTCCTACGATCACAGTGTCCTACGACTAGGCAACGAAAAAACTATGCTGAGATAGCACCCTCTACTGGCTACGACGATAATTAAAACTACGCTAACGACATCTATTACCAAATATCCAAAGCTAACAACGCCATCTAGTAGATTTTAGATAAGAAATACGTTTTTTTTGAAAAATCTACGTGGTAATTCTACTCAACGTTAGATGTCGATATAAAGTTAAATGTAAGGCAACTGGGTTTAATTATATTGACTAAAAGTCACTATCAGAGCACATAATCGAAAATTCTACTTTCCTTGGTTTTATAATTTAAAAAGTCATATTTTACTAACTTGATGTTAATAAGTTTGTTTTTTTAATATTGTAACACTAACTGACGCGTGTCTGGTTCATGCGCAATACAACTTGCTTTCAAATGACGCGTTTGACATATCTGTCATTTCACTTTTTACATACGTGTCAAGCTAACTTGCGCGTTTGGCTTTAGCGGCCCTTAATTTTAGGAATTAATTGTGAGTAGAATTTTATTTTCGCTATCATTCCTATTTATTATACCTGTGTGATCATTGTGCATAGTTCGTGTGCCATTTTTCATATAAAAACTTCAGTCTTGTAAGTTTCGTCGGCCTGTTTACAATTTAGTTAGTAAGAGTATGTAAAAACATTTTTCGCGATAACAACGGCTGATTTAGTGTGTAATTCGTGTTAAAACCGCGACTGGAGCTCGTTACTATATAAATTACGCATATTGTGGTATTATTTTGGCTCAGAAGCAATATGTGACGACTTTATGTGGCATCCAGCTGTGCCAATAGAAAATTGTGTGTTTTCCTATATTTCCATCGCTTTCGCGAAGATTTAGGGTAATTACGACTTAAATAGAAGGTGAAACTTTATAGATTAATGTAGATTAACGTTGTGACCTTCGCTTTGCAGTTTCAATTAAGTATTTATCATTAAGCATAATCGACAGCATTGTTATTGATAGATAATAGGAATCTTACAAAATCGACACGTATTCAACGTAGAAAGTCGATCACTTTAGTTCTTTTAATATCGTAACGCATGCGTTTACGTTTCGACGTGTATTTTTACGTGTTCTACTGTTAAAAGTTAAACATACTGTGCCACTTTTTATGTGATAGAACAGTTAGGTCTGTTGACATATTTTTGAAGTCAACAATTTATAAAACAAGCTTTTTTGTATTTCCGAAAGCGCCAATTTAAAGTGAAAAGTGGGTATTGTATTTAATTTCTAAATCCCAATAGGAAGAGAATATGTGCCAAGTTTTGTTAGAAACTTAAATATTTTTCCAATTAATTTTGGTTTAAGTTTGGTCAACCATATGTTTAAGTTGAATTGCCAACATAATCGTTTTACTCGAATAAATATTGTACTTTATGAACATAGATGAATCAAACCACCCATTAACCCTTCGACTGTGAAGCCGAATCGGTCTGACGCCATTGTTTAACTATTGTGTCTTAACAAATGAAGGTTTAACTTATAAATCAACTAAAACAGTCACTATAGTTTTGTCAAAAATAGCACCCATTGTTTTTAAAATATAGAAAAACATGTTTACTTGACCCAACAAATGTTATATGAACCGATGATAGTATTAAAGAAAAATGTACTGTGCCAACAAACTGCTAAAAGTGAAAGTTTGTTTATTTCAAACACTCATTCATTCAGTTCACAGTGTATTTTATTAAAGTTCATTTTCAATGATGAAGTAATGTGTCTGGAAACCTTTACTTTCAAATGTAATAATTATAATTATTATTACCTTCAGTCAAACTATCTTTTATTTTTAAAATTACCTTAGTTGTTGGCAAAAATCTGCCTTGAACATAGGTTACTTTTAATCTGGAACAAAAAACCAAAGGTATTAATAATTAAGATTAAGCAACAGACTAGTACCATGTAAATACTCACAGGAATCTCTATACTCATCATCATCTGCCAAGCCTTTTCCCAACTATGTTGGGGTCAGCATCCAGTCTAACCGGATGCAGCGGAATCTCAATATTGATGAAAATCTTAACAAAGAATCTTCTCATATTTCCAGGACAAATATAACTGCAAATCATTCAAAATGGCCCCCAAACAGAGGATGCGTATCGCCAACGAGATTGCCAGCAAAAACATTACCATGAGAGGCAATGTGCCTAAGTCGACCAAGGTAGTAAGTACCACCAATTAGTTTTCTTTTATTTTTCTTTAACATAATTATTAAGTTACTAACTTCTTATCTTTGACCTGTTCGAGAGTGTAGACAAAGTGAGATACTATCAGCGATAACAATTTTCTGCCTTGCTGTTGGCAAGTCAGTCAAAACGCAAAGATCTTTATACTCATAACAACAAGGTTGCTCTTTGGTTGCTGATCTTAAAGGTTTAAATAACTGTAGTAAGACCCTTCCAGAGCGTCTGAACAGAGTAACTATCTATCATCGATAATAATGATGGACATGCCAGAAATTAATGGAACCGACTTATATGCTACCTAAAAGCTAAAGTCGAGTCCTGTAGAAAATCATTGTAGAAATACTAAACCCTTTGAATGTGATTTCTGCTTGTCCATGCCCGCGGTACTAATTTAGTTCCTTCCAGTTCTTACTTGGCAGATTGTTTTACTTTAAATACATTTTTGTATGTGTTTGAAACCTTTGCATGTCATTTTTACTCAAATTTAATCTAACATTGTTTTTTATAAATTGGTTTTGAATGTAAATGTGTAACGATTTATTGTAAGTAAATAGCTTGACACTGTTAAATGGGACTTAAACATAACTGGCTATTCTGGCTGTACTACAAGTGTACCTACCACAGGCATGATCTATTAGATTGTGATGAAAATGCAGTACTTAATGCATGGCCTACAATATTACCCGTCAACAAAATATACAAAGTTGGTTATACCATTTCACAGATAACCTAAGACATTTTAACATCTTGCAATGATTATCTAATGAACAGTTCATGCTTTAGTAATCTTTTAAAAGTGAAAGTTCAAACTGAGGAGTGATATAAACAAAGTAAAAGTGAATAAAATTCATACTGAAGCTAACTTAGAATCACTTTTTATGTTACACAGTAATTACTGCTATTATTTAATAGGTACATATCTGTTTTGAATAGACTGACTTTTTGGTTAAAAAGGTCAAGTTAAAAAAAAAAAAGTCCAGTTTGTCATAATAATTTACTATTGTAGGGTATAACTAACCAAATTATGTCATAAGTAATACAAATCGTGAAGACTTCAGAGGTACATAAGTATATTTTATTGTCATTTTTTCCTAGTATAAAACAAAAAAATATTTTGTATGCTATTTTTTTATTATTTTCTCCCTCTGCTATGAATAAATTGCGCATAAGTTTAATTACAACATTCCATACCAAATGCATGAAATGTATTAGTAACACTTGAAGTATGTGTTGAATATTAAAATCATAACTGGATAATCGTTTTCATGGTCAAATTGTTATGGAAATATAAATATTTCTATGAAGACTTATGACAGTTTAGCGAAGCTATTTTTTTTTGTTACCAATAGCAGCACCAATCAAAATCAAGTAATTTATTAAAATTAGGCTGCTATTCAGCAATTTGGCAGGCAGTCCCCCAAAACGCCCACCATTTAATAGAATGGCGGGCGTTTTGGGGAACTGTATCTCTTTGGGGGTCGTCATCTCTTGAGTCACCCTTATCCAGCCATATTATCTTCCACGCAGTCCATGCATCGTTTCTACTACATGAGAAATCAAAACATATTACCTTATCAGAGCAATAATAGACTTCTAAGAAACCGAATTAAAAGAGTAGTCACCCTCAACAAAACTGTCAATCACACAATTTTTGTGAAATACAACTTATTTTCTTTGTTTATTCATATGTTTCACCTGTTTCCAGGAAAAGGACGACCAGTACCCCGTGGCGCCCTGGTTGCTCGCCCTTTTCATATTCGTAGTGTGCGGATCAGCGGTGTTCCAAATAATCCAATCCATACGACTCGCCTAGATCCTTCTTGTGATTCCCACCCTGACTGATACCTTACCATTGTGGCTTGAACCGTTTCTAACAGGCTTTTCAACTTCACACGACCTCTGGGAGCCTAGTACTTTTTTGAACGGCTGACAGCAACTAGCGTAAATTGGAGCTAAGTTGAATGTTCTTTGCATTTCTGATAACTTATTGTATCTTAAAAGCTATTTAATCGGTTGTATCTACTTAGGCTCAATATAGTAGTAATATTTAGCGAATATTATCAGCGAAAATCAAAATGTATGTTACGTGACGTCCAGTTTCTTTATGCAAGACCATAGACATTTTCCATGTTTATATGAAACCTTTCAAGCCACGAATCCCGTAGTAAATTACAATAAATTTTATAAATACTTATTGTACATACTAGGAGGTTTTGTTCAAACCTCCTATTGTGAACAATGACTGCGCAACTCTCTATGTAGCTTTCAAAGTTGCATCACTTTATGTTTAATTATTCTTAAGCGCAGGTTTTAAAAACAATATAATCTCAAGAAAAAAAAAAACATAATTGTACGTACTATATTCTTGTATATTGTAAAAATGAATTTAATGTTAAGGTGAAAAGATAAAAAATCGAGAGCATTTAGAAAAATGTTTTTGAAATTCATTCCTTTAATTTTTATTTGAGACCAATATGTGTGAACGCACAAGAACGACTATGCCCACAGTCGTTGTTTTATAATTATTATTTGATTTTAGTTCAATTTTTAATTGTAAAAATATAAAAAATTGTTTTATATCCGCGTCACGCTAACGAAATTATTTGTCGGTACTATTTTTAATTTTAAATGTAATTTATTTGATTAAATACAGTATATTTGTCATATTATAAAACTTTTTTCATTTTGAATACCTTCTATACCTACACAGAAATAGCGCCCAATACACATTCGTCGCCAGAAATGAATCGTTCATCATATTGACACTGCGCGAATTTGACGTCTTAACCATTTAAAATTCTGCCATTTTCAAGACTGCTGATTATAAGGTCTTGGGTTCGATTCCCGGGTCCGGCAGTGTTATTGGGTTTTTCCATCAGGAATTTCTCAGAAGCAGCCACGGAACCTGGATTTGCGCCCGGTTGATTGAAATAGGTTCGCCTCGCCCCTTATTACATGGGACCTACCTACTGGCGAAATGAGGGTGTACATTAAATACACCTCTGCCTACCCTTTTCGGATTACAGGCGTGATGTTATATGTTGTGTTACAAAAGTTGGTAGTCAATATGTTAAAAATAAAAAACTAACTACTTATAACCTGAGATTCGACCATGGGTCACGGTCAAGGTCAAAATACTAAAGGTCATCAATTAATCTGTAGGTAGGTAGGTAATAAAAACAAATTTTAGGAGAAACCTTTATACTAGACAAGTTGATAAAAACGAAACAAGGTCAGTCGATTACTAAACTGATCATGGTGTTGGATTTACCTTTCCATGTTTTGATAAGGTCTATGAAAATATTTTTAGTCTAACTTTAAAAATGCTGTCCTGTATTTCTTATTTTTCGAGTAGCTAATGTCGTTTGTCGCAAACAAGCGATGTACTTATGCAACAAAAACGTGGTTATTTCACTCAACCAATGTCTAGTATTGAACACGTTACGATTACGATAAGGTAACGCCTTAGAGCATCATTATACTAACACTGGGTAACGCTCACATTTTATTGTATTATCTGATATCTCAATTACATTATCTGTGTCTCAAGTTAACCTTTGAGACACGTCACATTGTGTACCAATATACTCATGTGGCTCCTAGTAGCTTATCGACAAATAAATATTTTCTGTTTGATAAATGATTAATGACGTAGGTAACGGAATAGGTTGTACAGTAGAAAAGTATTCCGTTACCTTCGTCATTTATCAATCATTCGTCATTTATCATTTTTTTGTCGTCGTTTATTGATCTGGATCAAATATAACTTTGTGTAACTTTTAAGGAGTTTGATAACTCCTAAATAGAGATATAGAGCAGCGGTGGCCCAATGGTGGCGGCCCCGACTTACGAACAGAAGTCGTAGGTTCGAACCCTCACAGGCGCATTACTTTGTGTAATTTATTTCATCACCACTGCTCTCAAAACGGTGAAGGAAACCGGCATGTCCTAGAACCAAAAATTCGAAGACATGTGACATCTACCAATCCGCATTGGGCCCGCGTGGTGGATTATAGCCCTTACGTAAAATACGCGCTTTGACGTGGAGTTGCGGACACCAGCCCGTTATACAATATATGGGGCTCCAGGAACTGGAACTCCTAAATATAAAGAAAACGGCAGATTTATTTCAATAATTTGTATAATTTCGCAAAATATTTAAATTTTACAATTTTCTTCGAGAGCACTTTCGATAATTATAATACAATGTTAAAACTATATAATACAAACGCTTTTTACAATTGTGTCATGTCGTATGTGGTACATAGGTACCATAGGTTCACCACTACCAAAATGATTTTAATTTTGGCACACTAGCGCCTCTTGTTAGCGGCGATTAGCGGAACTATTGAAACAAAAATGTAAGACAGTAAATTAACACAGATGTGGCGTCTGCCCATGTTATATCTACAGGGTGTAAAAGACCTCATCACGAAGCCGTCAACCAAACATTCTGTACATCAAACTAAGTAACTTTACGCAAAAATTATTGATGGGAAACACCTTTTTTTTTTGGGGTGAAAAATCATGTTTTGTGGTAGAATTCAATGAAACGCACTCAAAACATTGTGCTGATGAATGGATTGAATAGTACGGGGGTCGTGGAGGTGTTTAAAATAAAAATCCTACATTAAAAACTTGTATTTAAAAATAACTTGTCAAAAAGTTGGAACTTTGACCCCCAATATCTCCGTAACTAGGTTCCCAGGTATGGTGTAGAACAAAAAAATGATCGCAATGACGGGGAGAACAAGTGCCTTTCGGCTTCGTTAAGAGGTGTTTTACACCCTTTATATTCGATTTGATGTAAGTACGATAACATCATCGTCTGCCTAGCCTTTTCCCAACTATGTTGGTCGGCTTCCAGTCGAACCGGATGCAGATAAACACGATTTGATGCGAGTACGTTATCCGATACTTTTAACCGTTTTTCATAGTTCCGCAATCAACCAATTCTAGACTTCCTTCTCATTTAACAATTTTTATTCAGACGTATTTTTACCAGTTGGTATTAAAAAGTATGTAAGGTACTATTTTTTGAACATTTGGTAGTGGTAGAATCGTAAATCAATCTATACTAAAAATTGAGCACCCTATAGCACCAATTGTGATGAATGTATTAATGTGAAAAACAGTCTATTTAATGTGATTTTAGTTTCAGCGATACAATTTTATTACTACAAAATTAATTAAAACGTACGTAAGCACACTAGCGCCTAATTCTTGTTAGTGGCAAGTAGCGGAACTATCGAAGTTGAAGTGATAAAAGCATGATCAAATTCACGTGTAAATTTCTATACAAACAATTAGATTTAATGCTTGCACCTAAAGATAAGCAACTGATAATAACAGTTATCGATAATCTCTGTTTGGAAAATCCAATTTTACGCTGAGCGGCAGCGTAAAATTGGAATTAAGATTACATAATTAACTGAACCTATTTATATGAAGATTGTCACAACCGTTATCATCAATTTGTAATTTCATTTCATTCTAACAAACCGATCACACAGCTGCAATATAAAATAATCACGGCCTATGTTTTTTTTTGATCAATCGGTTTTTTTTAATCATTTTGTAATAAAAAAAAATATCGCTGAATAAGCTATGAATAAGTATCTTGCTTTGAACCATTAAAAACAGTGACAAATTAGTAGGTGCCATATAATAAGAATAACGTAACTAAATAGTGCATTTTTACATTATGTGGTACACACTTCGTGTCAAAATAAGTATACACTTTCTAAGATAAATTATGAACTAATTTTTACATTTTATATCACCCCAAAATCTTGTACAGGTATAATTTTTACATCGTATTCTGATATTTTTGACTAAGCAGATAATGGTGCCGATTCCCTTGTTCACAAACTAAACTAAATTTAAGTTGAATGCATCTTTTTCTTTCTATTTCATTATGAAAAGGACAGAAGATAAAATTAGTTTAATCCTGTCAAATTAGTCAGCACCTGACGTAATTTGATGTAATTTTAGTAGTCAACTTTTTAATCGCGTCTAAAAGTTGTATGGCGCTGATTAATTTGACAGAACGTAACTAAAATTTATCTTCTGTCCTTTTCTTAATGAAATAGAAAGAAAAAGATGCACTGAACTTAAATTTGGTTTAGTTTGTAAACAAGGGAATCGGCACCAATATTAGTCTTATGTGGTTTTACTAGACGGGCTTCCAAATTTTAAAAAAGAAACAAATAAAAAAAAAAATTAAATACACAAACGACACAATCTCTTGTATCCGTAGCGAATTAAGCCAATACAAACCTACTTCAGTTACTGCTACCATAGAAATTAATAAAATAATAGGTTTAATTAGACCGCCAGTCTAGTTTTTGATTTCTGGCACTTTATACTGGTATTTCCTTTTTTTTTGCAATTAATGGTATTTGATCAGAACTTATTCAGTGTATTCGAAAATGTTTGGGATTCAATATTAACTACACGGTGATATGAAGCCAAAGTTATTACATCTATCATATGCCACTTCTTCACTGGTTGTAATCACATACTTAATTGTTTTACTATAATGACTTAAGTACGGATAATATAAAGCATTTATACACTGAAAAAAGCTAAACTAAAAAAAATCGGCATCACATTTATGGTGACTTTTCTAAGCGGGAACTGTAAGCTATATTTTTATTGGTACATCAAAAATATGACTACAAGACACTATTTGTGGCCGCCAGTGTAACTATACTAAAACTTATACTATTTTAAAGTATCATAGATGGCTTCGTTGGGATATGTACCATTCAAATGTATGCTGTTACTAAAACTTAACGAATTATCTTTACTTAAACATATTTCAGTTTTTTCTATATTATTATGATTCTCAATTGGATATTCGTCATTGTTACTTGTTATTTCCAATCTGATCGCATGGATTTTGTTTTCTGATTTATCTTTGTCACGTTCCCACGAATCAATTATTGAGACATCGTTCTTACTTCCCATTTCATCAATATCGCTCGAAGTAACACTGGAATTGTCCAAATCGAAATCTGTAGTCTTTTCAATAACGACAACCTCTATGTGTCTGAATGGATTTTCTTGGTTTTCTATCATCTGTCTCGCTCGCTCATCGTTCCTGATAATAACTTCTTTCTTGACGTTACAGATGACTGGGTCTGTTGCGAGTACATCGATATTGTTGTCGTAATTTTCTTCATCGCTAGTTTTGTGACCGTTGGGGGTACAAATCTCAGCATAAATATTATCAGAACTTGCATCAGATTCAACCTTTTCTTCTTCCACGTGAACGGCATCGGCCACTTGTCCGTATGGTAAATCCTCTATGACCGGCAGTTTCCTTTTTTGTATGGATGAAATAGATCTGCGGATTTTAACTTGCATTTGTGGTTCCTCTTCAGAAATGTCAATCGCTGTAATGTCGTCTTCGATTTCGGACTTCGGTGTCGGAGCTCGTGGTTTATCGATTTTCTTTCTAAAGTTTACGATTTTCTCACTGTCTACCGACCGTTCGGTTTTAGTTGGCATGCTGTTACTGTTGCTGCCTTCTTTCTTATCAGTAGCCTTTTTAGGGTGAAGGAGATTGGACGTAGATTTGCTTAGTACTCTCTTGGTTTTAACGTGAAACTCGGAGCATAGTTTTTCTGTTATGTAAGAGTGTTGTTTGTAGTTAATTTCGAAATCGCTGTCGTTATACAGGGATCCGACGCCAAACATATTAATTTCTTCGCAGCTCTGTATTTGATTGTAAGATTCGGACTTAACCATGGCTTTTTCTGGTATCAAATCTGGTTGTATCCTTTGTCTCCTCTCAAGATTCGTAGATGATTTAGTAGCTGATGATTTTTTGAGCATATTTTCGTCCAGACTCTTTAGTTTTCTTCCAGAGCTGGCATCGCTCTCCATAGAACCGCAGTAATTGATTTGGTCGACGCTAAGGTTTTTGCGACCATGTTTCATGTTGATACCGCTGTCGTCTTCCGTGTAGGAATTATCGGGCATTCCTGTTTGCACGGAGACTGATTTCGTCAGCACTGGTTTTTTGTGATTCGAACTGCACTGACTTGTTCCCATGTCAGATGAAGATGTTGTAAGACTTTTGTAAGAATGACTCTTTTCGGCCGTTCCATCATTCTTTCTCGTGCAGCCAAATCTATCTTCAATTAGTTTAGACATATCTTGGTACCGTTCTATGGAACTATGCTTTTCACCTAGAGGATCGAAAGGATCTTTGACATCTCTGGATTTCTCACTATTCTCTATAGCTGTTATCTTTTCATCAGTGAGTTTTTCCGTGCTCTTTAAGAGTTTTAAATTCTTAAACCATTTGTTCTTTTTTTGACCCGAATCTTCTCTAAATACTTGCATTTTATCGCTAGAAAACTGTTCCTGTTCCATTTTCTCGTCTGGTTTATCTTCTTTTCCCTCATCGTCGCTGTAAACGTCGTAATTCATATGCTCGAGTTCGTTTTTACTTAAAAATATGATAGATCCTTCAGTCTCGTCCGGAATATCTTTCAATACTTTTTCGCTTTTGCCGAATAACCTAGATGTGTCGATCTTGAGACCTTGTAAAGTGAATTTTCGTTCTTTTTCAAATTTAACTGGCTCATGGTCTTCTTTGATGAGGTCTTCGGCTGTTTTCGCTTTCCCGACTACTGTTGAGTTGGCGTAGGAAATCTGCCTGATCCAATTGTCAACATTGAGTTGACAGAAAGTTAGAGCTTTCTGAAGGCGTGCGGAGAGGAACATGCGCTTCTCGTTCTCGAAGCCGAGCTGGGTGCGTCTCACTTTGATGGAGCTGTTGAGGGGGAGAAGCTGAAGAGTTTCCTTGGCGTGGTAGCGAGGGTCCACTTGCTTGCTCGGGCTCGAGGGCATCGACCCGTACTCCGGGAGAGTGCACATCACGAGAACTGGTTCTGTTGATGCCGCTCGCAGTAGAAGGTCATCTGAAATTGAAACAAATGTTTCTATAGGTATTGTATTTGGTATGTCGCAGATTTATTGACGGTAATTGAAATAAACTTTGAATCAAGGTATAAGTTATGTTTGATGCCAATGCATTGCAATTTTAGTCAATCAAGATGAACTTTTTGGCTTCTTAGCTCTAATCTTAATGAACAACGATTGAAACTCACCTCCAACATCATGTGCCATCTCGATCGGCACCGTCCCTGCCAACAGGCGCACCCTGCAAGGCAGCCGCCATATGCTCAGCAAGTGCGGTAGGCGGTGCGCCCGCGCAGCCACGTCGGGAGCCACGCCCCGCCCTTCCCCCGCGGGCTCCCACTCCGCCGGCGACAGCTCCTCCGGGCATACCTCGTACAATTCCCCTTTAGTGTTGATAGGCACGAAGAGCTCCTGAAAAGATTTGAGCGGCTGGTAAGTTAAGTAATAACTGCAGAGTTTTTAGGACGTGGTGAAAAAAGGAGCAATAATTTTGAGTTTTTGATAGTTTTTCATACAAAAACTACAAAATGACAATTTAACAACAGTCAGGACCCATATTGGATGTAATGATTTTAGTCTAGATTATTTAATGGGTCCCGATTGTTGCAGCCAATATGTCCTGTCTCCTGAACTTGTTTTATTCTTTTCAGTTTTTATTTAAAGTTATTAGTTATTTTTTACGCAGTCGGATTTTTTTTTATTTTTTTTTATTTTAGCCTTTTTAGTTACTTAGATACAATTATTCATCCATTATTCTAACGACACCTCTCAAGCTAAAATCCATTGAGCCGTACAGCTGCGCACCAAACATTTGAATTTGCCGCTAAAAATCCGCCGTTTTGATATTTTTTTATTTTGATAAACCCAGTGTCACTCTCACAGTAAATACGAATCTAACGACAACTCAAGCTAAAATTCATCGAGCCGTTCAGGCCACAGAGTGTGCCAAACAATGGGGTAGATGACACACCGATCAATTGAGATACTTTTTAAGAGCTGTCAAAACGTGGTTCTCTCATAGATTTTGTATGGCAATAGCACTGTGTAGTCACTGTTTGGTCAACTCAATGACTCAACTATTTATTGATTTCAAAGCAACTAAAAATCGAATTTGGCAATTAATTGAAAATAAATCGGGTTTTCAGGCCCAAAATAAAGTGTTTTTTTTTTAGAGATTGGTGTCTTGGAATTATTGTTTTATGGTGTCATCTACCCTATTATACATACATACATACTCTCGAAAAACATAACCCTCCTTCTGGCGCAGTCGGGTAAAAACCAAACGAACATTCCTATATTATTTGAGTCTGGCAAAATTGTTCCTTGTAAAGCAACTAGCGGCTATTGTCTGCGTGTTTTATTCCTCCCCATTTATTTTAATGTATTCTCTGTCACGGCAAGCGTGTGTTTATGCTTTTGCACATTCCCAATCCAATATGGCGGAACTTGACACTGGTTTGGTTTGTATGTCCGCCAGTGTATACGTGCTTGTGGTGTATGTTTCATGGTTTGTTTACTAGTCTGGTAAATCTTGGAAACCCTGTCTTCACAAGACCTTATTTTGATTTATTTTAGGCTGTCAGATTCGTACTTCATCACAAGTTGGTTAAAATAAAAACTTAATTTAAGTACCGCTACTCGATAATAGATGGCGTTACTATCTTCAGTAAGATTGTAAAAATCACCACTTGTACATAGTTACAGTACAAGGAAGAGTTGTTAATTAGGTACGTACTTATCTGATTACTCAAATGCTAATGACGGTTTATTTAAATGCTAATTACGATTTCTTGTTTCTAATACAACAGCTGCATCGCATAACTCTTATCCTGATTATTATCAATTATGATACCTATGAGTGATGGGCCAAGACTACACTTGTATTGCAAGTAATAATATCAACCTAAATAAAAACTAGGCTTCATCAAACACAATGGTGCAATTTTATGTCTATCTAGATTTAAACAGGTTTATTACTTAATTGATTCTGGCTGAATGTTAGATGCGAGCTCGCCTATTGTGTGTTAAAAAGTTAGCGTTTGTCTATTAGTTGCACGCGCGTTCTGTAATGCAGTTTGAAATTCGATCTGCTTTGATCTAAGCTTTGATTAAAATTAACCTACATTTTGTATTTTAATAGGTATCATTGTGGTAGCTAGGTATACATGCTTTCATTGTAATCTCTTGTGCTAACCTCTGTCTTTATATAATTAATAAAGGACTTTTTGAGGCCATATTGCAATAAGGCTACCGGTAGTTGAGTTTATGGTACCTATTACAAAGTTTTTTGAGCAACTATCAACCAAATTTCGGTGATGTAATAATGTAGTAAGTACCTCAACCTGCTTACTGCCTACCCATCCAAATTAAATAATGCTGAAGGTGTTTGTTTCCAAAATGAAGGCATCAACCAATGTACTTACCTATTCAAATTTATTTTTACATAGGCTATCTATGGTAATTTTTTATTGTCTTCAACGGGTAAGTTGGTAGATGTTATATAGGTACAAAATCCAGCGGCTAACATGAATCTAATCATTTCCCTGAATCAGAGCTGAACTATCGCCATTTACTAGTCCATGGATTTTGTACCTATGAATAAACTACAAATGGCCGGGCCTTGTGTAGATAGACCATCCAGTTTTCTCACACAAAAGGTTTTACCAACTAATCTGTTCATGTTCACACGTTTTCCTTCTTAAGCTTACCTATATAATAAATTGAAAATAGAATAATGACGTCCACATACACTAAATAATTTATATGACTTTCAATGAAGTAACGTAGCCTGTCGATAGGCAGAACAGGTTGTTGCCATAACCCTAAAAAAGTAACACCATTATTTATGCAAATCTCTGGTCGGGTTTTGCGCTTAGCTGTCACTTGCTTTGACAGCGAAGCGATTCGATCGAACTACTTTTTTTAAATGTTACTTGTTGCAGTTTTAGTATCAGGCCCTGGTACCATTAGAACATAATGCTAGATTCTACTTACAAATAAACGAAGTAAAGGGACTCCGGAATTTTATACACAAGTAACTTAAAATGGTTCATGATGGTCACGCAAACGCTGGAAGTCGACATCGGCCCACTTGCAGAAGAAAAAAAAAAAAAAACTCACGCGTGTGTCTTCGCCGAACTTGTCTCGAGTCTCGACACACTACCGTTGTCCGTTTGTCTAAACTAGATGCATTACGGTCATTATGTGGCTATCTTTACTGATCAAAATCTAATAAGGCGTGCTTGCTTTACTAGGTTTACACAAGTTAGGACTTGAGAGGTTAAGCACATATTGTTAAACAAAGGGCTTTGAATTATTTTGGTATAACTTCCGCCATTTTGTTTTATTTTCAAAATGACAGCCACGAATAGGGTAGATGACACCATAAAACAATAATTCCAAGACACCAATCTCTACAAAGAAAACGTTATTTTGGGCCTGAAAACCCGATTTATTTTCAATTAATTGCCAAATTCGATTTTTAGTTGCTTTGAAATCAATAAATAGTTGAGTCATTGAGTTGAATAAACAGTGACGTCACAGTTGGCTATTGCCATACAAAATCTATGAGAGAACCGCGTAAAAAGTATGTCAATTGATTGGTGTGTCATCTACCCTATTAAACCTGTATCAATCTATAGCTGGCATCAATTAAAATAAGTACCCCCAAGTAACACGGGACAAGGGCAGGAAGAAGATGATTTTGTAGTATTGAACTTACAACTACACTCTCCTTGACAAAGAATCTCACAGTAGGGATGATGACTGACGAAAAAACTATGATTCTGTTTAGTCCGTCAGTTAGATTATCGAAAAATATTGGAAACGTGTTTTTGTTTTATCAAATAAATAAATATTTACGAAGATAAAACGTGTCAAAGATCATGAGTGAGGGCTTGTGACGTCACATTTGAGTAAAAAATGTACTCAAATGTGACGTCACACAAGTTTTTGACGCTTTGTTTCGTCTTCATTTTTTGTTTGCGTGAAAAAAGAAAAAATTTTTGAAAATCTATCAGACGGACTAATTAGATTTTTTTGTCAAATAAAAAAGTATAAATGAATTCCTATACCAATATTAGCAACTAACTTTCATTCTTTATAATAATATTATTACAAAGAACGAAAGATTAATTCCTATAGGTAACTGAAAGTAGAGACTGCAGTGCAAGTACGTAGGAATCGATTCGATAAATCTGACAGTTATTCTCGACAAAATGAGTTGTTATCTTTGTTATAAACTCGTTTTGTCGAGAATGTCTGTCAGATTTATCGAATCGATTCCTACGTACTTGCACGGCTGATCCGATAAACCTCGATAAACTCAAATAATACCCGAGGCCGCGGCAGTCTCGACAGAGATACGGCCCAGCCACCATGGCCCAGGGGCTTCACATTTACACGGGACGGACGGACGGACGGACGGGTCGATGATATATCATCGACCCGTCCGTCCGTCCGTCCCGTGTATATGATGATATATAATCGACCCGTCCCAAATACAATGTAAATGTGAAGCCCCTCTGCAGGATATGCCCCACCTCCTTGCCCATCCTGCACAGACACCTGCACCTTCCAGGATTTAAACGAAGCCAACGGCAGAGCTGTGCAGGTGTGGTCATTAGCGTGAAGGTGGTAGTCGAAAAAGTAAAGTAAGCGAGTAAAACAAAATGCTTGTTTATTGTCAGAAATAAATGAAACCTTCATAATAAGACAAACACAGACTAAATAAATACTACATTTTAAAAGGAAAAGCCAATAAACTAATGAAAATAACAACGGGGGCTATCGTTTTTGAGCTCACCAGATGGCGCACTGGCGAGTAAGGTCCTATCAATCATTCTATTTAATACCATAAAGTACCAATAACTTTATAAAAAAGTTTATTTTATTACGTATAACAACATAGTGTAAGCTTTAGATACATATTTACAATATTCTTCCTAAAATTAGCAAGCATGAAACATTTAAAAATAATTCTACCTCCAAGTAGGTACTAACAAATAAGATCCTAAGTTGCTACTTAAAATCTTCAAGTCATAATTAATCAGGAATGGCTCAATCTAGAACACAATCGTGAGTATTAGTATAAATACGTGATAAAAAAGCACGTAACGCGCGAACATTCTATGACATCTGACATTTTAAAAGACCTTAGTCTACACAAGCGCCTCTAGTGGCATTCACACGCGATAGCCCCCATTAAAAAGATCTTAATGTTAATAAAGTCTAACTAATGAATAAAATTATTAAAACATATTCAAATGAAAAATTACTACAAATACATGCCATACCTAAAGTAAATTATTATTAGAATAAACAGACATTCAAAGGAAGGAGTGGCTGTTAATTCTGATAATAATTTACTTCTTTAATTCATTGACTTTACAATGAATTGATCGCCAAACATTACCCCGCGTAGCATGACCACCGTAGAAACGGGTTTCTTCGAAAAAAAATTCGACCAAATGACAGATGAACAAAAGAAATCTGTCATTATCTGTCATTTTGTCGATTCTTTTTTCGAAGAAACCTGTTTCTACCGTGGTCATGCTACACGGGTACCTACACGGGTACCTGCCAACTAGATACCAGGGAAACAGAAATATACAAGAAGTAACTATTCCTCAATAATTGCACTAGTCCTTATATCCCCCGGTTTCACAGCTAATCCAACTGACGTCGAAGGTTGGTTTGCCGTATCGGTGAACTTCCTCAGATGCGTCGAAGGTTGGTCCGCCGTCGTAGCGGTGAACTTCCTCAGATAACTGGGCTTCTGGGTCTTCCCAGCTCCTAGATTCAAATACTTCCATTCTGGACCATACATTGACAACTCCTTGCTTAATCTCTTTGGTTTGGTTGAGGACGCTGAAGTAGACATCCAAGCTACTACAGCATTCATCCCATACACATCGAGATCCATAATCCCGTGGGAGGAGACAATGGTTCCGTCAGTTCTGATTACCAGGAGATGAGGTACAGCGGTGATACCGTACCGATACTGCAGAGTGGGTATCAAAGGATCGTTGAACCTTAGAGTGAACCAATTCGCTTGTTCCTCGTAACTTTTATGAAAGTCCTCTCGATTATCATCCATAGGAATGTTGATCACTTCAATGGGAAGGTTGATGTACCTGGCATTTTCGTAAATCTGGTAGAACTCGTTTATAATATTACGTCTGTCTACGTTTAGCATGGAGAAATAGAGGACAATGGCGTCCACTCTGTCTATGATCCACTCATTGGGAATCCTATTCAACCTTTGGTTGTATATTTTGGCTTCTTTGAGCCAGTCATAAGGTGGAAGGTTTCGGATAACGGGATCAACTTCGTATTCATCCATGTTTTATTTAGTTTTTCCTAAAAATATATAAAAGATGTTTCGTTTAAAATTTAACTTTAAATCTGCCCACGAGGGCTATTAATCGGTGGTTGAAATCGCTGCAAATGTATTGCAAGGACTATGACATTGACAAGCAAGTCATTAATTGTCAGTTACCAGACTTTTTTTTTTTATTAAAAAAGGTTGATTTCATTATAAATGAGAAAGTTAGAATACTCGATCCTATACTTAGGTCTATATACATATGTTCATAATAACTACAAAAAAAAAACACGAATTCCTTGTCAACTGACATTCGTAACTGATTGATGAATCAACTCTTTTTCTTCTTATTTTTTAGTTTGTTATAAGTTAAACAAACGAAATAAGACATGGAAGAAAATAAAGAAAGTAGTGAAGATGAGAGTGATACCTCCACCAGCTTCCCGATTTGCGACTGGCTGAAAGACGCCAATATATTCAACTACAAGTTGGAAAAGGTTCCCATTTCCTTGATCATGGACAGAGTGGATGCCATAGTCTTATATTTTTCCATGCTAAACGCAGACAGATGCGACATCATACACAAGTTCTGTGAGATCTACATGAACACAAAGCATATCAACCTGCCCGTAGAAGTCATCAATATTCCAATGGATGACAATGTAGTAGACATGTGGAAAAACTACGAAGAACAACCTCGCTGGTGTACTCTCAAGCATGGCGATCCTCTAATACCAATCCTGGAGTACAGGTACGGCATCACCTCTGTTCCTCATCTCCTGGTAATGTCACCTTATGGAACTATTATCTCCTCACATGGAATCTTAGATCTCGACGTGTATGGGAGGAATGCTTTGATAGCTTGGATGTCTACCCCAGTCTTCAATACCAAGAGATTAAACAAGGATTTGTCTTTGTTTGATGTGAGTATAGTAACGACGCAGAAATATCAGTATCGAAGGAAGTTCACTGCAGATATACCGAAGCCGACGAACAATCCAGTATCTAACGTCAGTTTGATTTAAAAGAGAAAAACATAGAGAATTAGTTCTCCTTGTAATTTCTATTATCCTGATACATTTTTATATCTGTTTATCGCTTAGAGTTTTTGCAATGCATTTTGCAAGAAATATCCTAACAGTCGTTGCCGATGAAGACTGTTAATATTGAATGGTTAGGTACCTTTACCATAATATATTTTTTAGGAATAAACTTTAACTAAAATGTCATTAGATTTATCTTACTAATTTATAATATAATTATATTTTATTTTAAATAGCTTACGTTTATCATTAACCGTAGATTTTCTCTTTTTAATAAAAATGTGATTGTGATCTTGCCACATGTACCGCGAATGGCACGATCAGAATTGTGCAGAATACCAGAACCACAGAAAGGAAAGGTGGTCTTCATTGGGTCAGCTTCAGTGGCTTATTTTGAACTGAAATAATGATGATTTTTTTATCAGGTACCTAAAGCGTTAACCATCCTATGCACGAATAAGCCTGTGTTCAGTTGCGTTGACCGAACCGAAAGGAGACGAATGTTTTTACATGAAAGCTCTTTTTGACCCGGCTCAAGTGGATTTTGCATCAGGAGTTGTGGTCCATCCGTTTTATTCGAATTAATCGGAAATACTGCCAACCTTCAGTCAAGATCTAAATGCAAGGATTGAAAATGTTACACCTTTTTGGAACGAAGTGAAAAATACTACAAAGGCCGTCAAGAAACATATTATTATCTTCAAGCATGCATATTGCATACATTAACAATGAGCTAAATGAAGTCTACTCGTGATGTACCAGGGTCTAAGACATGTCATGGAGTATGCACAATGCAGCAAACGACAGGTGCAGCTAATTACATTGTCATTCGCAAAGCGTTTAGCAACACGGTCGGAATATGTTAGGGCGTGAGCTACTGGGGATAAATATTAATTGGCATCTCTTCGAGGCTTATGATTTCCTGGTCACTTGGTGGAGAACGTTTTGCTTCGATTTTATTGTTTGAAAAACAAATTTACTTTGATTAGGTTTGACTGCGCTGACTGTACCAAATTCAAGTTGTTGGTATTCGTTCGTACATTAAATTAAATTATTTAAAAAGTGGTATCCGTTCGGAATAGAAAAAAAATAAGAGTTGAATCAAATAACAGTGGTATTAGTTTTTGGTATTAGAATGGAATAAATCGTCAATATGTACCGATGATGTTAGTAAGTTCTTTTCATTGTCTTGTCGCATCCTGTAAAGAGCGTGCCGTGGCAGATTCATCATTTATCAACATACCTACTCCTGCCTTTCGGGGTCGGCGTGGCATGTCTTCTTCCTCCATACTTCTCTATTACCTACTTGTCATCTCACCCACCAGATCTATACTACTAGTCGTTATCTATTAATTATTGTAATATGTGTTTTTGGTGGTAAAAGCTCGCTCCCTATAACAGGGACTTAACATAGGTACCTACTCTAACTACACCTTTGCCTTCGGGCAACAACTATTTAAACACTGTTTTAAGCTTTCACGGTTTATAAGAAAGAAAGAAAGAAATGAGCTCCCGATATTTCGAGTTTCGACGCTGTTGCAAGCGCCATGATCGCGGGATGACAATAACCACGGTAGATATCCCATAAAGTGTAAGTTTACCAACTATCTAATTAAGCATTGTACTTGTACCTACTAGACATCAATTTTCCGTCATCAGAAAATAAATTTATCAAATCTTTTAGGGACTTAGAGTAGGTTAATAGTTCAAACATTCGAAAATAGCAATCTAATATGAATTTAACGACACAAGAAATAGGACCCATTATTGTATATTAGTGTTATGAGCGAATTCGAGTTTCCTTTCTATCAGGCAAAGTGACACAGGCCTAATGTATGTGTCTGCCTTCCTTTTACGGTTCAAAGTTGAGCGACACAATAGCATTGACTAGAAACCAACTTAAATATGCTTCAGAGAAACTTATAAACAAGCTGTATTCCCTTGACATTGAGTCCTAATTCATTAGAAATTTATTTTGCAGAAAGCATTAATAATTGTGTCGAACAGGATTCGAATTTGCACATTCGTTTACGGTTATTAAAATTCTTCATAGACTGTATTCCTGGGTGTTAAAATTCAAATTGAAACGAATTGAAATTGTTAAGGGACTGCAATTTGAATTGGTAGGTTTAGTTCGTTCGATGCATAAGGAATACAAAATAAACTATGCCAGTCAGAGTCGACGCGCTGTAATCAAAACGTGACTATAAAAACTTTGATGGAATACCAATGAACTAAGATAAACCTTAATTGTAATATCAACTCTATTCACCAGTACTTAAGATGTTAATAGCTTGGCGGAACGTAATTGACAGGTGATGATTATAATCCCAAAGATCTTGTTCCATCTTTCAAACACCTCAATATTGAGACTTGGCTGGCTGGCTTGACTTGGCTTGTTAATAATCTAGTATTTTTCTTTCTTTTTCGTTCTAACTTTTATCTTATTAAAGATTATCTCTGTGCAGATGATTTGCCATGTCTTGCGTATTTTGATGGCAAGAAATACTGTCAGAATAAATCAAGCCATCGCGTATTCTTCACAATAGAAGCCTTGATGCTGATATTTTCTGATGAGAAAGTATTGCATTGCCATTTTGTACTGACAAATACAAGGTGTAACAACCCTTCACGATACCGTCAACCAAGCATTATGTACATCGACTATGTAACTCTACACAAAAATTATTGTTGACTTTTTTATTGGGTGAAAAATCACGTTTGACGGTAGGACTCAAACGCACTGCTTAAACGAACGGGGGCCGTGAAGGTATGTAAAGTTACGAAATAATAAACTTGGAATTTTGACCCCTAACAACTCCGTAACTAGAAGGTCCCAGGTCCCAGGTATGGTCTAGAACAAAAAAATATGGCAATGACAGGGAGAAACAAGTGCCTTTCGATTTTGATAAGGGTATTTTTACACCCGTAAGAAGTCTGTAGACGTTCGTTTTTAATATCAGTTAATAATTTAATTTTCTCATTGTTGGAATACAGGTTTTCTCTCTATGAGGTTTTGATTCTAGAACATGCTGGTTTTCTTACAATGTTTTACTTCACCGTTTTGAGAGTGAGCAAATAAGTAACACAGAGTAAAGTGCCTGCTTGGATCCGAACCCAGGACTCTAAGTCGTTAGTTGGAGCGGCGATCACTGGACCATCACTGCACAGTCATATAACTGCTTCCTCAAAATTATATTTTATATAATATACAAATTCCTGATGGAAAAACCCAATATCACTTTGCGCGGCCTGGGAATCGAACCTAGGACCTTATGCCCAGCAGTCGCGCTTGTGACCATTAGTACAACGGGGCAGTCAAAATAATTCCCTTAGAATGGCACATTTGGACATAGGATATTCAATCGTTGAGTCTTTTTCTTCTTATGGGGGGTCGCCCACAATAGGCTTGTGTCCTGAAAAAATCTAATTAGTCCGTCAGTTAGATTATCAAAAAATATTTGACACGTATTTTTTCTTTTGTTACGTAGACTAACATTGAGGAAGATACGACGTTTTTAAAAGTCTCAATCCGTCACGCCGTGCTATAATTTTTAGTGCGTTATGACGTCACGAACCCCCACTCCCGAGTTTTGATGCGTTTTATCTTTGTCAATATTCATTGATTTACAAAAACAAAAAATACGTGTCCATTATTTTATACTCTAACTGACGGACTAAATAGATTTGCAATTTATTGATGGTGGAAACTAGCCTATTGCGGTCGCTGCCTTCACGATCCTTTTTCCCCGGTCTCTATTGGCCGCATGGCGAACACATTCTGCCAGAGGGATCTTGGTGACAGATTTAATGGAGTCTGTCCATCGAGTTGGTAATCGACCACGTGGTCTCGTGCCTTCGACTCTACCCTGAATTACCAAATGCTCCATGAAATCATTGTTGCGTGTCCAAAGAATCTGAGGAGTCGTAATTGCACAAGCGACGACAGTCTTTGTTTAATATTGAGTTCTTTGAGTATTGACACGTTAGTCCGATGAGCGGTCCAGGGAATCCTTAGCATGCGCCTCCAACACCACATCACAACAACAATCGTTGAGTATAAGATTGAAAATCATGATTCTCTCAATCGAAAGCTAGTGAAACCTTGAGTAGGCCGCAAGAATACAACAAAATGTCAAAACAATCAGTAAACATATTATTTGGTGAGAAAAATCGTGATTTCGAAGGAAAGTCAGTTTGATTGAGCGTCAAAACTATGGGAAAGGTGTAAAATTATGGTAGTTTGCAGTTTGTTTAGTACCTACTTGTAATTTACTCTGTGGTTACGAGGTCAAGTGATGTTGTATGGAAACTACTGATTTTGGTTTTTATAGAGGGTTTTTATTCTGAACTGTGTTTTTTTTTGTGTATATGGTATCTTGCTTGCTTCTTTCTGCTTAACCGGGCTAATGAGCTGTGTGTGTCTTTCAGTTGTGATATTTATAGTAAACAAGGGGGGGGGGGATACATCAGGTGTTTTCCGTGAACGTCCAGTGATTTTGACGTGTACCGTGAAACCGGGAAGTAGCAGAAGAAAAAGGAGGCCCACACCCTGGCCTATGGGGTTTATCGTTGGAGCCTGGAGCCTGGATTGTGCCCAATTGATAGCAATAGGTTCGACCTCTATTTTCATTAATCATTCATTCATTCATTTCAGCCGGAAGACGTCCACTGCTGGACAGAGGCCTCCTCCAAGTGTCGCCACATTGACCGATCCCGTGCGACTCGCATCCAGCGGATTCCCGCAACCTTCACCAGGTCATCGGTCCACCTGGTGGGAGGCTTTCCAACGCAACGTCTTCCGGTTCGCGGTCGCCACTCCAGAACTTTACCTCTATTTTATTGGCTTCAAACTTAACGAAATGGCGAAATGTGGGTATAATTTAATACCTCTACTTAATTCTGCGGGGAATTTTGGCTTTTTGGTACTTTTCCTATAGTATAGATTTTAGAGCCTAAACTTATATTGTCACTTACGGGATATCTTGCGTGATTATTTATTGTTTTGAGCTCCCGATATTTCGACGGTGTTGCAATAAACAATAAATAATCACGGAAGATGTCTCGTAAGTGACAAACGTGACAATGGTGTCGACTCTGTTGTGCACAAACTTAACTTAATTTAGGCTATTGCTAGCTTTTTCTCTCTAATAAAACGAGAAAGAGACGGACGTAATTTAGAGCTGTCAAATTTAGTTGGAACCAATATTTGCATACAAATGAAGGGTGCACGTAAAAACATGTCGCCTAAAAACACGGTGAAGCGCAAGGCATAAACTAGTTTGACATCTCTAACTTAGTTCATAGCTATAGCCGTCCTTTTCTCACACTGCCTTTTAGTAAAAGATAGCAATAACCTAAATTAAGTTTAGTTTGTGCACAACAGAATCGACACCAAGTCACCAATATAAATTTAGTTTTAAACCGTGAAAGCAACAGTGATATAAAAGCTTGCTGTATTATTATACGTATTACTTTCATGTTTAGCAGGAAATTCGAGTCGACTAATGATAACTAAATACGTCCGGTGCTCCCTGGTCAGCTTCGTTAACAACATGTTGACTTGTTAATTTTTTACCAAGGCATGCTACAAATTATAATTACGGTATAAATAGGGTGTTTGGTGCATCGTTTTCCAAATTGAACGGAAACCGAACACCCTGTATATCAGGAGCTATTATGAGGTAAGAAACAGCATTTAAGTGTTTATAGAAGATAACGTTTGAAAAGATAAATGGATACAGGGATACAAGGGTTTTTTGAGGCTTGGATGACGTTGACGGGGTGGGCGTTGCTGGTAAGGTAATGTATTGAAAGAACAAGAGAGTGACGTTAGTATCTTCTTGGACCAAACGCTAAAAGAACCTCGTATAGTTAATCATTTATGCCCACTAAGATGAAATGCATGACATCAAAACATAAAATAAATTGCACACTGCGATTGCGCGTTGAAATCTTTTGTTCCACCCAAAAACCGTCAGCTCACAGCAGCGCGTTAACTAAAGAAAATGGCAAAATTATTGCAAGAAATTCTCATTAAACTGTACCCACTTGACACATTGTACCAAACACAGACAAAGACAAGTGTGTAAACGCATGTATATTAGCTAAGTAGCCATTTGTTACGACGAGTATGCTTTGCATGCGACGAACCAGAATGTTAATTCTTCGCCTATCATTCGTAACTTATAATAGTGTTCACAAGGAAATAACCAGTAAGGAAATAAATACTCATAGTAATTGGCAGTATAATGGAAAATCTTGCCCGTTTCGCGTTTATATTCTGGTGTTTATGTCAACTTTGTTACAGTGACATCTGTTGGGAAATTGAGAAGTGTTTAACGCCATCTAGGATTCGAAATTAGTACTAAATTTATTTCTATTTCTGTAGAGGAAAGCCGTGAAGGACTGAAGTTTTTATAGATATTATGGTGATATTCTACAGAATTGTTTTGATGGAAATCATATTCAAACTATTCATCAACCCAAAGTCGTCCATTGCTGGCCATTTCCTCTCTCAAAACGTCACCACGTCGACTAATCCTGTGTTTCTAGCACCTTCTCGTCTTCCACACTTCAGATCCTAAAGATCTTTTGCCCTCATCGGCTATGCGTTCTGCGAGCAATGTGTCTTACCCACTGCTACCTAATTTTGTCAATTTTTCTGGCTATGACATTATCTTTTCCAACATAACAGTTTCCAGGTATAAATTATAATGCTACATGTTTCTTTTGACGTTATTTGTGAGTTTGGTCATACACCAGATTATCTTAGTACAGATAAATACGTAGGGACATTATTCAGGCAATCTCAGTTTCGACACCTTTAGAAGAATAGCTATAAAATATGTATGAGCACATCGCTAACAATATTTCAGACTAATTCATATGATTGCATACAACATGTCGTGTGATTTTTCTAACAACCAACTGCCTAAAAACGGTTTAATTACATACTAACAACGGAAAAGTTATATTTTTGGTATTAAACATGTTTATGAACAAATAGCTCTTCGCCGTAAATACTATATCAAAAATTCTATTGAACAAAACTCTATTTAAATTTTCTTTCATTCCCAGCAATAATTTTTGCGCTGTCTTATCGGTTGATGGCTTCGTGAAGGGTTTGTTTGATAACACTCTGTATCACCAAATAAAAAAGTTAAGACGGAACTGTGCGAACAGAGAAGTGAGGCTGGTTGCACATCCCTCGCTACGCATCCTCGCTCATTTCTGGTGGAAACGCAGCCTACCAGGCGTCCATAAAACGAGTCAAACCTTAAACCTGCAATTTCTCTACATCATCAACTTCAAAACGCAACCTGTCCACAAAATTAATGGCTTCCTCCCAAACAAAATATTATAAAACGCTCTCCTAGCTAATTTATTTCCCGCAAATATTAATTAAAACTGTCCCATTAACTGCGCGTACGCACCATCAATCTTGCGCCGTAAGGGGTCTCTTAGAACCTTAGTTAGCGTTCATCAGTTATCTGAAGATAGAAACTATTTTTCAAAAGTGTCTAAGCGTTTAGACTGAGCCCGTTATCTTAGATTGAACTAGTTAGGTTTGAGTAATGTGGGATCCTAACGTTATATCTGAGAAAAGAGAGCGATGATACCTACTTACATGAATATATGATCTAGTTTTGTATTTGGGCTGGCTAAATTAAGGTAAGTGTGAAATACTTAAATGGTGTTAGCATTAGTTGAGGCAGATCAACAAAAAAGGAAACCTAAGCAACAACAACAACAACAACAACGCACACAACAGCAACATCGACAACTTACATTACATGGTTTTAACTTTTAAGTTACATTACATTCTGGGCATTGAAAGATGTAAATCGCTTCTTTTCAGTTAAGGTTTCCTCACAGTTTTCATAATCACTTAAGGGGCTCCCCCATGGCACACTAGCGCCACTTTAATAAAAAAATCAGAACTCGTTAAATACACAATTAATATAAAATCTGATTGACAAAATCAATGCTTTAGAGTTCTAGATTATTGACGTCTATTTAATTCATTAAAATATACTTCACTGTAGTTACAGTTAGAAAAATTGCTAAAAACAGCCGTTTTTTTCCTTTTTGTATCTGTAACGACAGCGAGCTATGTTTCAATGAGTTAAGCAGACGTAAATAATTTAGAAGACCAAATGTTTGTTTTTGTCAATCAGATTTTATATTAATTGTGTATTTAACGAGTTCTGATTTTTTTACTAAAGTGGCGCTAGTGTGCATGGGGGATGCCCCTTAAACTAAGTATATAAATGCGAAAGATTCGATGTAAAATCGATTACCGAATAACATCAACAATACTGAATAGTTCGAACGGTATAGATTTTTATAAAGACTCGGGTATCTTGGGGACCTATGTCCAGCATTAGACCTCTTTTGGCTGAAATGGAAATGGTAATGGAAAAATCCTACTTAATTATCCTAAAACCACTCAGCCAGATTCGCAGCAAATCCAACGTAGGTACTTAACATCTAATATATCTAATTTACGAAACATAGCACACAATCCGTAGACAGAAGAGCCCGTTATTCGTAGATCAGTATCTAGTGAGAAACCCCAGTGCTCACTTAAGTGCTTAAAGTGGTAGGTATTTGCATCTATCCGTAAGATGGAGATCTGGAGAATCTTAATCATTGCAAATTAGGTAGGTGAGTAGCTGTAAAAAAACGTACCACTATATCGCTTTCTGCTTGAAGTGAGCTAGTTTTTTATCGGTGCAAAAAAGGCTTGTGTGTAAAATATTGCCTTGTAGCGACAACACATCATCTGCCTAGCCTTTTCCCAACTAAGTTGGGGTCGGCTTCCAGTCTAACCGGATCCAGCTGAATACCAGTATTTTACATGGAGCGACTGCCTATCTGATCTCCACAACCCAATTAGTACTGGGTATAATACGATACTCCTTGTAAGCTCCTTGGTCTTACCAAGTCTTACTGGTTGTCAGACTTTCGGGTCCTATAATAACGACTGTCAAAGATCTATAAAAGACAGCCGGGACCTTCGATCAACAATTAGCAACGCCGGAACCAACGGCTTAATGTGCCGAAGCACGGAGGAAACTCGGTATATAATGGGCGGTCACCCATCCACGGACCAACATAAGCAAACTCGGCTAGGCTTACCTGAAGATCGACCCGACCGACTCAATCACGGAATAACCCCTTAAAAATACAATGCAAAGCCATCTTACCATGGTAGTTGAGTTGAAGTTAGCTCTCTCACTACTACAACTACTACAACAGCCCATAACGTCCACTGCTGGACATAAGCCTCTCCCATGATGGGAGGAATTTGCCGTAATCTCCACGCTTGGCAGGCGGATTGGAGATCGCAGTGATGAAAGACTAACAGAAAACGCTGCTGCCCATTCTCTGGTCTACGGAGGCACAAGGTGTTCTGCCTCAGACATTAGTCGCCTTATACGACACCCGTGAGTGTAATGGGTTGGTTCTATTCTACTGTATTCTATTGTAGCTCTCTCACTTATTACAAAAAAAAATAGCTGGTGAAAAACATAACCTCCTCGTTTTTTAGAAGTCAGTTAAACGAAAACCAATAGCCATTCAAAATTACCAATTTAGAACTTGTTTACACAATATAGCCTAGCAATCTATTATCCACCTGTATATACATTATTCCGGACCCATGTCCGACCAGTTGTCCGTCCGTCCGACCCTCTGTCCGTACATAATTAAGATTCTCATTATACTCATAAACAAAAGATGCGCGCGCGTCATTTTTCGCGAAGAATCTAATAGGGCTGGCCATTAATTGTTATAATTAGTCGTTTAGAAGTGTGGTAATTAATCTTAGATTTTAAAAGTGATTGTAGTTTATGCATAATGTTGTTATACAAATCGGCAAAGAACCTTGGTGTTTTCTAAATAAAATAGTTTAATTTACTATTTTTATGTATTTAAATTCCTCATTAAAACTTGCAATTTTTAGTCTTAAACTCCACACTTAAAATAATAATTCTTTTTTTTTATTTACAGTGATATTAAAAATCCTATTATTTCGTTATTTGCCGTTAGCAAAATCATTTCATAAACCCAACAACGAAATAATAAAATCTTCCTTCAAGACAGTAACCAATGTCAAAAATAAATCCATATTGAAATAAAACTAAAAAAATATTTAGTAATCATAAAAGCCGTAGCTTCACGTAATACCCTAGCGAGTCCTGCAGTCCTAGTACACGTCAAACAATAATTTTACTTCTGCCAATAAAAACTGAACAAAACAAAGGTTTCATTTTGAAATCGTGACAACCCTATAGGAGCGTCCTAGCAACACGGTTCACCGAGGACACTGCCCCGCGACGGTGCGCCTTACCAACTGAAATATGCAGACTACTCCCACCTTATTTCAAAAGAACAAACTCTATTTTGGTTTGGCCAAACTACTTGAATAAGCTTTGTCGGGTTATGCATTCCGTTTAGAAATACAGCGGTCTTTCTGAACCGTATAACTGACGTGCTAAGGTTGATTTTAGCTTATTTTCAGTAGGTTAATGTCAGATCTTTACTGTCAAGATCCTGTGGCGTGTTACTATGGGTTGTCGAACAAAAATAGACAAAGAATTTAATGTTCTTTCAAGTGTAAAGAAGGCTTTTCTCTTCTTTTACTTATTTTTTCGTGTATAATCGTAGTGTTCTAGATCAGAATATAATTTCAGGTTGAATACTATCAGGGGATTAGTATTTTTTAGCAGCGTGTAATTTTTGTAATAAGTAGGTGGGTCTAGCCGTAAAAGGTTGTTTCTATTTATACCACCTTGGTACTTTATTTCTTAACTACCAATAAATTGGCTGAAAAAAACGCCTTTTGTCACAAATTCGTGATCTTTGTTGATCTAAAAATAACGCTAGCTTTTTCAAATTTCTCAAAAAAAATTATACTTGAACCATTGGCTATGGGATATAATATTACTAGTGTGCAATTATTTCATTCCTGAAAATTGCAGGTCACTTAAAAAGCCACTGATTGGCTATTAAAAATAATTGAAACAATTTTAATTGTACTTGCTACATGAAAATTAATTAATGGAATTAAATTATATCAAGACGATTCGATTAAAGTGTTACAGAGTCTGGATGTGAGTATAATTGATGCCTGACTCGCTTCGGCCAAAATGTGAGTGTTACCCTTAGCCTAACCCTTGAATAATTCGACGTGCGATGTTATATTGTGTGTGTCACTTTATTCAATACAGTGCTGAATAGGCATGACGACATTATCAAAAAATTGCAAATCTTTTTAGTCCGTCCGTTAGACTATTGGAAATTAATGGACACGTATTTTTTGTTTTTGTAAATCAATGAATATTGACAAAGATAAAACGCATCAAAACTCGGGAGTGGGGGCTCGTGACGTCAGAACTAGCTAAAAATTATACCTAGGCGTGACCTATTGAGAATTTTAAAAGCGTAATTTCTTCGTCAATTTTGATTTACGTAACAAAAGAACAAACACGGGTCAAATATTTTCTGTTAATCTAACTGACGGACTAATTAGTTTTTTTTTGTCGTCTCGCCTATTCTTTTGATGTTACAATGAAAGTATTAGGCGAGCGTTGTTCGCGATTAGTGAAAATTTATAAAATTCAATTGAAAAAATAAACCAGCCAAGTGATATTAATTTCAGCTTGTTATCTTAGTGCTTTCCTGAGAAAAAGAGTCTTGTTAGATGGGCAGACGGACAACAAAGTGCTCCTATAAGGGTTCGGCTTTTGCCGACTAAGGTAGAGAGATACCACCAATAAATGTCACGTGCCAAAACACCCATTTACCAACAACCAGTACAACTACAGCAATAAATGCAAGTAACAACGGCCAGACCATTAACATTACGGCATAACAAGAACCCTGCCTTCGTTTCCTTCAATAAGGAATTGCAATGGGCCACGTTAAACGGCCACGGGCCCCACATTGGCCCATAATGGCCCAGTAATCTCATCAGCGGTAATGTTAGAGTGGGTGGAACATCTCGCTGTAAGATAATTACAGGTGCAATAAGATTATGAACATTTTAAGTGCTGTAACTAGACATGTGACAAGTGTCGGAGTTTAGAAAGAAATTGTGTTATATGTCGCGTTGAGCGTGCGTGGTAAGTAACAATGGTACGAGGAATTTTAGGCGCTTGGCCAAAATCGGAACTATAACGCCCCTAGACAAAAATATTGAAAATCTAGACTAAGATCGCAAAACCAATCTTAAATACCAGACTGATTACAAGAAAAAAAACACTGTGCCATCTCTAGTGACCAACCAGAACAAACACAAACAACAGTTACATGCACTATGCAGGGTAATTAAACCACGGGAACGTAGCCTATAAAACTCGGGGTTAATGTAGTTTCCCGTCAGTGAAAGAATTTTTGGAATCGGATCAGCATTTCCGAAGACTACTGCCTACATACCTAGAAACTTACGAACAAAAAAAGAGGGTGTGACAAGTTAAAATATGTCCCAAAAAAATCTTAATTTTTTTCTCAAGGAAATCACAAAATACGAGTACAACAATGCATGCATGCAATGCATTCATTTAACAATCTAGGAAGTGAGAAAAGTAGCACTAGAGTATTAAACAAAATAAACATTTTAATACTTAGTTATTATCGAGAATGTATAGATCGGTAAAATCTTAGAAAATTTATGGAAATCGAGTGACTAGTACTTATAAATTGACATAAACATTGCGAATCGAGTTCCTTTACATTATATCTTAGTCTAGTACTTATTGGTTCCATAACTATTTTACAGGTTGACAAAGTCTGGTCATAGGGTGACAAATTAAATTAAAGACAAGTAATAAGGTCCAAAAATCTGCTAATTGCGCACCACATACAATGAAGGGTTTCGTAGTTGGGATGAATTTAAACGCACCCACAGTATTTTTTAAATCCCCGCTACAGAAGTTTCCATTTTGTTTTGTTTCAAACACAGACCATTAAAACCAAGTTATATCTGCGGTTGTCAGAGAAAATATCCAAATAGTCATAGTTTTTTTAAAATTATATTTGTTTCGTTTTTACCATTTGGCTATAGAACCCTAAAAAGCGACAATTCTTACTTTGACTACATTCCACACAACTCGATTCCTTGGTAGCCAAATTCTGGCAAATTGTCAGTGAGGTCATGGTCATGTCCTCTCTCAAATGAATCTACTTTGATTTAGTTGGGTCCCGGACATAATGGAGCCGTACCTTTCTCGTTTTACCTCTTTATAATGTTAGTAAAGATAATACTACTTGTTTCAACCGCGTCGTAGTCATATCTCCGGTAACATACCACCAGGATAAAAGTCCTAACCAACTTCATGGTTCTCTTGAGTGGCCAACATCACGTGGTGACAGACAGACCGATCGACTGACAGCCACTACTTTAGCATTAATAATATTTAGTATGGAAGTATGGATGGTCTATGGAGCCATAGAAAAAACATAACGTATACAACATAGGACGTAGTGCTTTTATTGTCTCCTAAGATGTACGAGCTAGCTAAAAAGTTGTAAGCTTTGTATTTATGAATGTGTAGGCAACTTGTCAAAGATGTGATGGCCGATAGAATGATAAATAAAATATAGAGGCATGGTGGCTCAAAGGTTTGAGAAAAAGTCCAGGAAATAGTTTTTCTTCATACGGAGAAATTACAAAGAGCGATTTTACGATTACTCACAGCTTTTTACCGATTTAAGTCTCCCGATGGTATGAAACCCCATGGTAAGACTGGTAAGTAGTCAGTCCTACGAGCCACTGACTACCTGTAACGACTGTCAAATATCTACAGTTGCCAGCCGGGACCAACGGCTTAATGTGCTTTCCGAGACACGGAGGAAACTCGGTATGTAATGGGTCGTCTCCCATCCACGGATCAACTTAGACAAGCGCAGCTTAACTTGAAGATCGATCCGAGCGGCTTGTATTATTGAGTCACGATTGTTATAAATACTATGTTACAAATAAATCAATCTCAACTATGTACATCACCACACGCATTAAAATAAATTAGTGTAACTCTGAAGCAACATCTACAAACTCCTCCACAAAAATAATCGCAGACATAATTACATACGACAAACGTCTCATCAATCGCCTGTGAGCGATTAATCGCAATGTTGTCGAAGCCCTTAGTTCAGTCTGAGACTTTCTTTTTAACGTACGTGCTCCTTCGGATTGATTAATAGATATTACTGAAGCTATAAAGTCCTAGTATAGTTGTTGTATGGAGAACGCGTGTGGGGTGTGGTCTAAAGAACGGACGGATGGATGGATGTTTGTTACCTAAAGTACATAAAGCAAAAACTACCTACTAAACCTGAACACCCAGGAAACTGTTTATCCTGGTAGTGTCATCCTGTGAGTCAATTACCGAACTCCAAGCGAAGCCGTGAGGATAAGCAAGTGATTAAACCCACCGCAGGATAAATGCCTTGCCAGGCCTTGCCTCATGGAGAGCAGACAGGATCGTACGTACAGGATCCTACAGTACGTTAAACTTTTTTTTATAAATATAACCTATCGGATATAAATCTTAGTTCATTGCAAATAAATTAACTTGGTCTCGTAACCAACTATAAATGACGAGAGTGAATAAGGAAGACGAGTAGATTTATAATCCTTAAAATCGACGACAGGGACCACACAACCCTTCAGAGCGGTTTCGCACTACGTCCAATCCGAATCTGATCCGAACCCGGTCCGGAGTAGCTGTAGAACTATTTCTATGGTAGTTTACGCACTAGGTCCGGCTTCCATAATGCGATTTTGTATTGTAGTGTATTATCACGGGCACGGATCGGACTCGGATCGGATCACGTAGTGCGAAAACACTCTTAGAAGCTAAACAGGCTTAGTTACTAGGCACACTCATAGAAATGTCGACTTCAATCATATCCTCTCCAAGGAAAACGAAATGAACCAGCTGCGTCCTGCGGAAATCGTAAAAGTCGACTGAACGGAAATGTATCAACTGTTCCAAACTACGCATCAACTACTCTGGTTCACTGATTTTTTACGAGGATTTTCCGGTCTAATATACTCCTCTACTCCATAATAGAAGTCATTAGGAGCCTTCGCAGACAATTTTATAGCTGGCTGTCCTGTTTTGTGTCCACGCCAAATACAGAGGAGTTGCTTAATACATAGACAGTTAGATTTCAGAAGAATTCTTAGCTGCATAGAGGACCTGACTCACGACATCATGCTCTGATATTTTTACGGTCTGTTTTATTTTATTTTTCTTAAATCTTATCTCGTTTTTCCGGCGTGTGTGTGTGTGACCAGATGTGTACGAGGCAAAAGAAGTATAGAAGGTTCGTAGCAGGTGGCGTTCTGTTTCTTCTGCCTACCCTCCTGGAAAAAGGGTTGACTTAGAGCCTTGTCACACTAGCGGATTGCAACCGGATTCAAAGCGGAGCGTGCGAGCAGCAAATTCGTTGCGGACGCGCAACGAATTCGCCGAGAATAACAGCGTGAAAGTGCTCAATTGTCAACGTTAGGCTGCAAAGCCTAGCTTTGAAAATTGACTTTGCGTTGCGCAGCGAAATCGCTGCGCATCCGCGGCGAATTTGCTGCTGGCTCTGTTTGGCTCTTAATGTTATGTTTTGTTTTATTAGAACTTTTGCGATGGTCAGCAAGTTTGACAACGGCACCTCCGCTGTCAAAGGTATAGAATACACTAACGCCCTCTATAGACTCTTTAAATCGCTCCCCACTTATCCCTTACCCCACATTACGCGATTTCATTTAGATTCATTACGCGGCCGGACTATAAAATCAGTGTAGCTCCTGTCTGTCCGTCTATTCGTTTTAAGAAGACAGCTTTAGACCCTGTGTTACCTATTACTGCATTGTGTGCTAATTATATTTTGTCACTGATTCAATTGGTGCATAAATACTCATAAATATGGTCCTTCGTGGTCGTAATTTTGCCCACAATTGATTTAAATTTTAACGGAATAATGTGCAATTGTTTATCTTTAATGTCGCTAGAAGACATTAGTAGTAAGGGGTCTTTGTGATATTTATTAAGATGGGTTATTTGATATAGTGGAAACTAATTTGGTTTACCGTTAGGGCGATTGAATCTAAGGGTTTGTTTATTGTAAGATTGTACATTTGAAACAGTACATCGTGGTAGGCTGCAATCGCTCTAAAAACGTCTTATTAGACATGCCGCATCTGACGAAGGACCAATACAGACCGCCATTATGTTATGTTATGAGTGGGGAATCAACCACAATGGTCAACTTAAGATGTTAATTTGCAATTAATTATCTCGAGGCACCATAATAATTACGGCCTCTTATTATGGTTATGAACAATCGGCCTATCTATGTATAGCTGCCAAACTTTTTTTTCTGTTATGAAAGTTGATAAAACTATTGCATTTACTATTTCCGATTTGCAAGTTAAATTTCCTTCAACCTCTTTAGAAACAAATATTTTTTATTTGAAGAAATACCACGAACTATTTATTTCGCTTTCACTGAAGTCTAGACTTTAGGAAATCCCGAGTACTAGGCGGCCATAAATATTAGGAGTAAAGGTCGTGGCGGACGTGACGAGCCAAACAACTGCCGGCTTTTAAACGAGAACATTCCTTTATAGAGGAACAGGGTAATATTTTATCTGTGGCTTAAGAAGTGGACTTTTAAATGAAGATGGAAGACCTTTTGACGATTAACATCGTTTCTGAAATTGCCAATCAAGGCTGAAATTAGAAAAAACCGGCCAAGTGCGAGTCGGACTCGCGTATGTAGGCTTCCGTACCATCGTAGTAGGGGAGTACCTTTAATTTTTTATTTATTTTTATTACTTCTTGTTATTGGAAATACACATTCTGTGAAAGTTTCACTTTGTCTACCTGTTAGACGGACTGACGGACGGACTGACAGTGGAGGCTTAGCAATAGAGTCCCATTGGTTACCCTTCGGGTACAAAACCCTAAAAAGCCGTGATTAACTAAAATTACAAAATTGTTACTTACTTAATTTTTGTTTTAGCTCGTTACAGAAACTGAAAGTTCATTTCAGAAATTATTGCATAATTTTGATAATGATTGTAAAAACTATCTTCCTAGTCAATTTCTATTGTTTGCCTTTAATATTCTGACAGGAAAATGTGTAATATATTCTTAAATAGGCATTTCAGGGACTACCTATAATCATTAAACTCTTATAATGAAGTTTCTGCACGAAGGAAAACTATATTCGTATGTAGTAAAGGGCCTCACTAGAAAATTATGAACGTAAATCGTTTTTGCGCAATGTAGAGAGGACAATAATTTCCTACTGGCATGTTTGCTATGAACCGGAAACGTGCAGAAGAGCCTCAATATAACATGAATATACGAATATTCACAGACTGCTGCTATTAGGATCGAAGGATACTCTACTCACAGATGTTATGTAGCTTTCGTTCTCTTTAATTTACATGTTTTATTTTTTAATAAGGAAGTTTTCGCGGCCTGACCGATGGAAAATTCCACCGAGCGCACAACTTGCCAAAAAATAAAGCTTGGTACTCACATTCCCCTGCGGATCGATGAGCTGAGCGTATTTCGGCGCCTTCGCTTTGCTGCCGTCTGCGAACACGCCAGCCAGTCGGAGCGGAGTGCCGGGCCGCGCCGCCGCCCGCTCGTACTGCGCTCCTACGCGCCCGCTCTCTGTGGCACCGGGGGTTTACGGGAGTTAATCCAAGGAAAAAAATAACAAATTAATCAATCAAAAATTTTAATTCACATAGGTGATAGGCCTACATGAGCACTTATAAAACGTCGGGAAAAGGTGCACGGTTCGGATTGCTGGTTTCCTATGGAGAAGAACTGGAAAAACTTTACATGGAGGGACTCCCTATCTGACAGAAAGATCTGCAAATGACAGCCAGGACCAAACGGCTTAACGTGCTTTCCGAGGCACTAAGGAAATTCGGTATACAATGGATAGTCACATTTACGGACCGACACCGCCACGTGTTACCTTGAAGATCGACCCGTGCGACGGTTGAAAGGTGAAATTACTATCCCTTCCTGCTCCTTACCGATACTGTCATGCCAGTAGGATTTTCTCGGAAAAGCCATTTCATGAACGCTCTACTAACAATACTAACTAAAGTAAAATAGTTACAGCTACTAACCGGAGGCCGGCCGCGCTCGGTACGCGGAGATTGCTCTCGGCGACACGAGGGCGAAGGCCCGCGCCCGCAGCAGGGCCGCGATGGAGCCCCGCGGCGCCGCCAGAGCTCCGCCTCGACAGCCGCATGCTGAGAACCAACCTGAAAGCAGAAGAGGACATTATTTAGGTAACTACCTAACTACTGACAGATAAGGCATCGTATCCTAAATCGCTGGAACTAGAACATGAAATACACAGTCCTTTTATAACAAATCAAAATCAAATAAGTATTTATTTCGAGCAATAAAGTCCATATGGGTTAGTGAATAATAGTAAATGAAGACATAAGAAAGAAATGTCACAAAATTTTAACTCCTCTACTCGACAACAGATGTCATTAGTAGCATGAGCGCATTTTCCACGCCATTTTGTATCGGTGGGTTGCTATATCTGTCTGTTTGACATTTAGCTTACGGACGGTTAGAAAAAAAACGTCACAGAAGAGCTTTTTTTATATATTTCCATGAATCAAGTGACGGGTAGGTGACGTGGATTTCAAAGTAACTTTGTTTATAGAAACACCGATACCTACTAGATGTAGGCATATTAACTGACAGTAATACAAATTTAAAATATTTAATATTTTTTTTTAGTTATCTAAAACGGCCTTTAGAGGGATAGAATTTATAGACTAACTTTTTCCTAGCCAATGCTGCTTTTACTTACCTTCTACACAATGGCCGATGCTGGCTCATTTAAAAACCTATTGATAGACAGTCCATATTAAAGTCTTTTGTATAAAAGGAGCGATGGACGTTGACATGTAATTACCTTTTACAAATTACGCAAAATGAGACACAGCTGCCATTCTTTTATATCGAGACTGGACTAAAGAAAAAGTAAAACAGTTTTACGACCTATACACGATGGTTTTAACGTTGCAGATGGGTTATTTTTAGGTTTACCGAATGGAATCTACAAGAGTCAAACGGGATGACTTTTTAAGTTTGAACTTCGGAGTGGAAACTATAATAATAAATAGAGCAAAGGCAAAAGGGCTGTACACTCAGTTTTGTTATAAAACTTAAAGTTTGTAGTCAGAATTCAAACTGGACAACTTTTTCCCCAGGGGTCGATCTTATAATTATCTTGATAATTATACCTTGACATTATCTCGCTAGTAAAAAAAAACAAAACTGTAATATACAAACTTCACGTATATCCGAATGCAATTTTCCGCTTCCACGCGTACCACGCGTTAAATGTGAACTTAAAATTAAAATACAGTCACAAACCTTGTGTAATATTTTAAATTTGTTATGTTGTTGTAAAGACTAAAAAAAAGTAATTATAAATGTCTTTTTTGACATCATATTTTAGAAATTGAATTATCTATTTTGTAATTAAAAATAAAGAGAAACAAGTATAGAATCAGTGTGGAGAACTATCATGATAATTATCGGATAATTATCAAAGAAAATAATTATCTTGATAATACGAACCCTGATTCTTTCTTAAAACATAAAATAAATAAATAAATAAATATCGCTGGACATTACACACAGCGCCATCTAGTGCCACACTAAGCAACGAGGCTTGTGTCGTGGACACCAGATAGTTGATATACTACATAGATACTTTTTGTTTGTAAATACATACTTATTGTACATATAAACATCCATGACTAAGAAACAAATGTCCATGCTCATCACACAAACATTTGCTCCTACCGGGATTCGAACCCGAGACCCTAAGAACGTAAGGCAGCCTCACTACCGCTGCGCCAATCGGGTCCTCAATACATACATAGTTATCATCCTGTTTTAAAATTGTACCAGGCAATAGGTATATTATCAAGAAAAATAAACATTTTACGAGTACTATTACTAAGTACACGTCGAGTGCAGTAAAGTTGTATGTAAATTCTGCAAAAGTAACTCAGAAGCCGTAATCGATGAAAAACATTGATTGGCAGTAAACTTAATAACTTTACATGACAACCCTACCTCACCAATACTGACCGTGACTCCTTTGCCATTAAACTGAACCAAAAAAAAAGGAGAAATGGCAAAATGTCACGCGAAGTCATTACCACGTAACCCTTGTAATGCGCTGACGTAATTAAAGGTCGAGTATTAACCCTGCGAACGCTCTGGATTTTATGTGGCTGGCTTTTTGAGGGTCCGGCGAGTTTTGTGTTGAGGTAGGTTAGGGATGAGGTTCGGAAAGGTGAAATAACTTTTTACAACTTTCAAAACGCACGGTGAATAGACACCGACGTTATAACGCGTTTTACCTCAAATATTAGCGATATGGGTGTAATCTCAACGGACGAAATCTTAACACCGATACGGCTCCTTTTTAAGCGTTTATGTACGCTCATCAACCAATAGCAGCGCAGCATCTGATCCCTTGGCTTTGTTAATGAAAAAAAGGTTCGAAAAAAAAAAAACCAATAACCACATGTGGACATCATGTCCACGTCCACGCATTTAAAACATGGTAAGATTTCGTCCGAGCTAATGGTACATGTCCTACTCTGCGCTATGTTCTATGAGCTCCTCTAGTATGTACTCCTCTGCGACCATACCATATATACCATCAGGGATTACAGGCGTGCTGATCCTGTGGTTTGTTTTATTACTATTAGCTCGGTAACCTCTTTTTTGACGTGAATTCTATTTCGCATAAAACTCTTCTTGCAAAAAATATCCACCACATTTGTCTCATGGCCCAACCGTCCTATGTTACAACAGCCCCACACTCGAGCTCGTACGCTCGCGATAAGAGCGAGCGCACATAACGCAGTTGTTTGCCGTGCCGGCACAAAAACCTCCTGATATGAGAACCACTCTCACTTGTACAGAGTAGATAGGGGATAGAGGTGACACGATTTTTTATTATTACTATGCTATACTGCGTTGCCCAGTAAATGGTTTGTGGAGGTCAGATAGGCAGTCTCTTCTTGTAAAATACTGGTATTCAGCTGCACCCGGTTAGACCGGAAGCCGACCCCAACATAAATGAATGTAGTTGAGAAAAGGCTAGGCAGATGACGCTTTGCCGAAATAAAATAATTGATGGTTTGTGGCGAATAAAACGTTTTACTCCAACACAATAGTGGTGTTACCCTGTAAATCAGATACAGATTTTTGTGTAGTCAATTTCACGAAACACAATAGCGATTCTTCTAAACGTGGTAGCAAATTTATTATAATATTTTATTCCACAAACATTTTGCTCTGTACACGCATCGGTATAAATATAAAATGATTTACAACACTATTTCAAAAATCAAGCCACACAAAAACCAGATATTTTCTGATCTCATCAACTCAACCAAAACTCAATAAAAATCCCATAACCATAAACACGAGCTTTCATTACGAAATAATTCGAATAACACAAAAAAAAACGATAAAAATATAAAATCATTGCACGACGCACGTATATTTTACAACATAATTTACAGTTCATAAAAATTGATGGTGTGGTATCGCCTCTTACTGTTTCATTACTCTGTGTAGGATCGCTAACCGTTTTATGGCGATTTTTATGGGGGAAAAAGTATGGGCGAGGAGGCAAGGCCCAAGTCGTCCGTCCTTCTGCCAAGGTCGACCGGTTCGAACCCTTGCCCTTAACGTGCCAAGAAATTGTGGTATTGTCTTTTGGAAGGATAGAAAGTTTTTTATGGGTGTGTGTGTTTTATTGGAAACGTTTTTTGGCTTGTGTTTGTTTTGTAGTAGTGTGCAGTGTCCTCGTTTTGTTTGGGTGTCTAAAAGTTTGACAGTAATATTGGAAACGCTGTTGTGACGTTTTATGTTTGTAAAAAAAGCAAGCAAACCATTATTTTAGCTTTTGCTCTTTGTGTGAAGAAAAATATCGTGAGGAAACCAGCCTGCCTGAGAGATATTTCTTGACGGCATGTAAAGCCAAGTCAGAGGTCCATGGGCGGCATAAAAACTCTGACACCAGGTTAGGCACTAACCACACTTTAAAGAAGAAAGTTGTAAAGATTTTTTTTTTCTACACAATGCATATGCTTCCAAACCCAGCGTTAAGGCTGTGCGTTGTTTCTCAATACAATTAAGAATTTTTCAAGAATTTATTTCAGTTACGTCTACTATTACATACTACCTGAACGTATCGTATTACCCAGTACTAACTGGGTTGAGGAGATCAGATAAGCAGTCGCTCCATGTAAAATACTGGTATTCAGCTGCATCCGGTTAGACTGGAAGCCGACCCCAACATAGTTGAGAAAGGGCTAGGCAGATAATGATGACATACTACCTGAACTGTGAAGAACCATTAAAACATACTAATGTTTTAATGGTTTTATGTTTTTTTGTGTTTTTTATGTTTTATGTTTTTATGTTTTTTTTTTTTTTTTTTTTATTATTATTAATTATAATTTGAATTATTAATGGTGATTGATTTTAATTTGTTATTATTTATTGATTTTAGATAATTTTAATTTCAATTATTTGAATTATGTTTGTTCATCTTCTTGTTTATTTTATTTTATAATCATTTATTGATTTAGATAGATTGATATTATAATAATGTAAATATATATACCTGTATTTATATATATATATTTTTAATTAATAATTTTCAAAATTAACTGTCACTTGTGTCTTGTTGTGCTGTGTCACGCTGAAGAGTCAGTTACTCAACCTGCCTTTACTGTCCGTATTGGGCCACCAAGATACAGGCTGCGCCTAGTTTGGGGCCCACGGTTTTGTCTTAGTAGTTTTGAACTCCTTTAGGCTCATTGTTTTTGTTTTCTGGTTTGTATAATTTGTAACTTGTGTGTGTCAATAAATTGATTTATTATTATTATTATTACTTTGATCTGCGATCTAGACCAGTCACAAGTTCACACACACATAATATATTTAAACTCCACAACATTGATATAACAGCAGTTAGTGTTGCACAAATATTACCTCTCATCAGAGATCTTTGCGCAATGCTCGACTCTCTAGCATCTAGTGAATGCAAGACCAACGATCAGCTGTTTATTAATAAAGCTAGGTGTTGCTTTTATAGTTTTTTTTTGTAATGGATTAACAGAATGGCGTGTTTAGTGTAATGTTTTATTGTAGGATGTTAAATATAATAATATCAGCGTCTAAAAGCAGGTGATATTCTAGTGGTGTAACCGTCGAACTGTCGAGTCATGTCTCGAGTTCGAACTTAAGTACTTAACTAAACACACGCACCTCTGATTTTTGGTATTCATGTGCGTATTGTGTAATTATCACTTGCTCCGGTGAAGGAAACCAGCGAGAGGAAACCAGCATGCCTGAGAGATATTTCGCGAAGGTATTTAGAGCCAAGTCAGAGGCCCGTGGCGGACACCAGGTTAGGTATTAACCACACGATAAAGAAGAAAGAAAAAAAGAATCGTCTTCGTTGTCGTTGTCTAAAATAATCTTACTTACTAGAAATCTTTCATTGTGAGAAATTTTGAAGTTAAAATTAGATGACGGGGGCCCGCTGTGGGCTGGTGATGTTACATTTTCTTCTATTTTAAAAAGTTTTTGTCATTGCGGTTCCCGGACATTTATCTCCTTCACCGTTTTGAGAGCAGTGTTAATGAAATAATTTACATAAAGTAAAGTTTCTACATAGGTTCGAAATCCCTTTTTTTTTTCGGATGGGAAATCATCAAATGACTTCTCCCGCTCTGGGCGGAGCAGGAGGGAGTGTCAGACTTTTACTGACTAAAACCCATCCATGTTCCTTCATCGCCCTTTGTGTTCCGGGGCCACGGTATCTCTTTCGAACAGTCCCGCAACCCCGGCAGGCATCGGCCCTTGCGGATCCCTTCCTTTTTGCTGACTCTCTTTGAGGCGCGCGTAGAACACGAACGCGTCGTCGACACGGCCTGTCGTCATGAGACGGACGGACGGCGAGCTAGCCCATAGCTCTCCGTCCACAGGTTCGAAACCCCTGCTATTCTTTCAGTTTCAAGACCAAGACGTAATGAAATGAAACTAAGCACAGCCTAAAACTTTTCAAGCGAAAATATTGTGGAAGTGCCTCGTTGATCTAGTGGTCGCAAGTACGACTGCTGAGCAAGAGGTCCTGGGTTCGATTCCCGGGTCAGGCAAAGAGATTTTGGATTTTTTCATTAAAAATTTCTCAGTAGCAGGCACGGACTCTGGAATTGCGACCTGTTGATGGCAATGGGCTCACCCCCTATTAAATGAGACTTAAATAAAACTGGCGAAATGTGGGTGTACTGTTGGGTACACCTCTGCCTAACTATTTGGGGATAGCAGGCGTAATGAATTGTGGGAGGTCAGTGCCCAGCTTAGTTGAAGATAGGAATGCCAACGCTATCACAGACAGCTATAACTCTATTCGACAGTCGCATTTCAATTTCCCCAAGTACCGTAGATACTATCTCAATCGACAATTCAGCTTCCAGGCTCTAATTATCCAATCCAAACAGTAAATAGACCAAAAACAAGTACCTAATTCACTATAAACCCTTATCACTATCCGAATTCCATCGATATCCGGTTCTGAGGTGAATGACCTGCTTTCGTACAAAAGATCGCAGCGGATAGTGCGCGCGCGCAGCTTATCGGCGACCGCTGGGATCTAGGCGACATGACGGGCTGGGGAATTCTGCTGATCCACTGCGCTGATAGCTGGGGCTTTGATTTTGTGAGGTTAGTTTCAGTTTTGGAGTGGAATAGACGATGGTTTTTTTAAGTAGAGCAGACGAAACGGTTCTGTATTTTCGATATTTGAAAATCACAGACCTTTGAAAATGTAGATAGATGGTACCTAATTTAGCTAGGGTCTAAATACTTAAAAATATATTAAATGGTGAAGACCGTTTGGCCGTTTTTGGACTTTTGAAGATAGCTTTTCTAATTCTGAAAACGGGTAATTAATAAGTTTCTTATATTGTGTTTAGAGTGAAACGACGGTAATCCTAGTAGGATTCTACTGGGATTAAAGGCGTGATGTTATTGTATTACGGTTAGACAAAGGTGTACCTAAAAGTCCCTACACCGGTATACCTTAGCCACTTATGTTTCAGTCCCAAGTTATGCCATCAATCGGGCACAAATCTAGACTCCGTGGCTGCTATTTAGCAATTCCTGATGGAAAAACTTAATATCACTTTGCTCAACCCGGGAACCGAACCCAGGACCTTATGCTCAGCAGTCGCGCTTGTGACTACTATACCGAAGCAGTCCACCAGTATTTCAAATACAAAACTTTTAGATTAACTTTTTTACCCTGGATTTAGTGCTGACCGTATTTGGAAAAACATTTTGCCAAAGCAAACTTTTTCTCTTACATCATTTAGGCTTCCAAAATAGCCAGACCGGTTTGGTTACATATATATGTAAGTACCTACTTAACAAAAATAGACGAATCTATATTATGGCATTGGCATACGACATGATAGCCAGTGTTGCGCAAACTTTTTGTGTTCAAGCAAGATACAGTCAGCTTCACGATGTGGGTACCTCCTTGAAAGCACCTACGTTCGAACCTTGGATACTGGGGTACCCAATTGATGCGTAGCCCACCGTACATCTAAAAAATCGGAAAATTTTGGAGGTACATCATAAATGAAAAATCCAATAAATTACATCATAATTTATTATTCAAGTAGGTATTTTTCTTCAGTTTGTCTATTTCTTTAAGAGATCACCGTATTATTCAGAGGCACACCAAGTAATGACCACGGTACACCAGTGTGCCGCACACTTTGCGAAACACTGTGATAGACAATAAATTTTGGTCATCCAATAAACTAATAATGAAATTGACCGTAAAAACTAACTTAGAGACTATAAAATAAGGCTTCAATTAAATGGTTTTAATTGATTCGCCGTTATGTTGTTTAAGTTACAATGTATCTTTATGTTGGTAAATATAAATAACTGATATTTGACCTACGTATCCGTTTTAGTAAATTATTATTCAGAAAATGCTATGACTGCTCCGTTGGTATGGTCGCATGAGGTCCTGGGTTCGATTACCGGGTCGGGCAAAGAGTTATTGGGTTTTTCCGTCAGAAATTTCTCAGCAGCATCCACAGAGCCTGGATATGTGCCCAGTTGATGGCAATAGGCTCGCCCCCTATCACATGGGACTTAAACATAACTGGCGAAACGTAGATGTACTATAGGTACACTTCTGCCTACCTTCGGAAATAACATAATACACGCCTATTATGTTATATTGTTTAATAGAACATTATTTATTTTGAGAAGATTACATTGTTACATACTTACATTAGTTACATCATTGTTTTCTCTAGTATTCATTTAACCAAAATAACAGTTTAACACTAACTTTGAAAGCTAACTCATAACTTAGTTCAACTTATCCTAAGAAGGATTTAAAATGTCATAAATATTTAAATTAGCACCTAACCTGAGTGAAAGCTTGTTCTAATACAAAACAGGGCGTAAACTAAGGCGAAGTTTATTTACTATACATATGGATTGTTTTAGTAAGTTGCCTTTACAGGCAAAACTTACTTCCTAACAGGGAAAATGTTGGAAAGTGCCAATCAAGTACCAACATTCCCAAAGAAACTCACATGCGATTCGTGTAAAATAAAATCAAATTCTTATAAGTAGAACAGAAGCTATATTTTTTCAGTTAAAACTAGCACTTTTTCATTATACTTCTTCCTCTTTACCTGTTTGGATTCGGGAGGACCCGAAGATGACCAGCATATTTTTTTGACATTACGAAATCGAGCGAGATAGACATACGACTTTCCGAATCGAAAATCGAATAGAAGCGTTGTGAATAGCTTGACTTCACTCAGTACTAGAGGCATAGAAAAATAATAGAGCCCTTTTTCATCAAGACCAAAGCCTATTCTCGGTTCTCCCCTAAGGAATGTACGGCATTGATCCGAAAACTAAACTTGGCTGCTGTAGAGAGAGTACCAGGGTTACATAAGAGTAGTAGATATCTGATGCGTTTCGGTCGCCCACTGGTATAACATTAAGTAGTTCTGCTAACAAAGATCGAATTGAGTAATATCGTGTATTCGTGTCGTTGTTGACTTATGAACTGTTCCGAAATATATGGGACGATATTGTGAGACGAAGCGCTGCGTTTTTTAATTTAAAATAAAGGTTTCTAAGCACCTTTAGAGCATCGATCATCCCTATTATTCCTTTATTGTTTCTGTTTTCAAATTTTGTATGCACGTCACGTCCCTGCGATGAATAAAGATTTTTTCTTTCTTTTCTTTCTTTCTTTCTATTGAGTCTACGACACATTCCCTCAGTCACTTAATCTTCATTCGATGTTATTTCAATCTATGTTCATTCTTCTATGTTATTCACTCCATACATTCAATACATGCATTAATCATCTTGAAAACCGCTCCGTCGTAACAACATATTAAAAAAAAGTTGTAAAATCTGTAAAGGTTTTATTAAACCTATAAAAAGGAAATCTCTTTGTTTGATTCATCGCAAACACACGCTTTGTATCACAATTCTAAGTTGGAGAGAAATTTCTATTCAATTGTTTCATGTAGGTATTTGAAAAATTAGTTAAAATAACGTTACGAACGCTTGAAACCGAAAATAACTTACGTTATTTTCGGTTTCAAGCGTTCTGAGCGTAATGTTGCTGATTATTGTCAAACTGAAGGGCATTGATTGCCTTAGCCATTTGCCATATTATCCTGGGATATTCTGAGGGCAAATTGTAAACAGGATTGGAAAACTATGGGGGAGGCCTTTGCACTGGGACAGAATAAACTGGCATAAAAAAAAATCTGCCACAGTCGAGCAAGTTCAGTACATAGCATAACATCACGCCTGTAATCCCCGAAGTGTTAAGCAGAGGTTTACCTAATAACCCACCATTTCGCCAGTTATGATAGGAGGCGATCCTATTGCCATCATCCGGGCACAAGTCCAGACTCCGTGGTAACTACCGAGATATTCCTAATGGAACAACCCAATAACACTTTGCCGACCTTGGAATCGAACCCAAGAGAGAGAAGAGAGAAGAAGCGCAGAACAGAGAAGCGCTTGCAACCACTAGACCAACGATATCAATCTATATATTAAAGCCATTACATTACTACTTTTCTAGATATTAAAAGAATGTAAAATACGTTTTTTTATACTCAATAATGACATTCTTAGATAAGATTATCTGTTAAAGTATTTAACGATAAACTCATTAGGAGCTACGATGACTCATAAAATCGAAGTGCAATGAATGCATTCCCCTCCGTTCCAGGCATTTATTGGTATCATTAGATGCAGCTTTACGCTCCTTTAGGAACGTTATAAAAGGCCTCGTTGAAAAGATGTATTAACTAAGGTAAGGCCCTAAAGTAACCGGGGTTGCGAGACTGTTCGAGAGAGATAAACCCGGAACACAAAGGGCGATGAAGGAACATGGATGGGTTTTAGTCAGTAAAAATCTGACACTCGCTCCTGCTCCCAGAGCGGGAGAAGCCATTTGATGATTTCCCACCCGAAAAAAAAAAGGCCCTAAAGTAAATGCCCAAGGCATTGAGTCCGCCTTTGTACAGTTTTAACTTATATACTTAGTATTAAGGCGACCCCAGAAGCTAAACGCGAGTTTTATAATGCAAAAAAGCATATGATTCACTGCAATAAACAAAACCAGAAAAATATATGATATTCTTCAGGATATATGCTAGTATGATAGTGTTTTGAAAACATAATATGTACCAACTAATTTTACTCGATAAAAAAAAAACACGAAATTGTCTCTAAAAATTTCTTATAACGAGTAAACACCGTAAGTACTAAAATACATACGATCATTATGATATTTTGGCAAATAATTCTACAAGCAACATATAGTGTTTTATATTTTTAGTCCAATCAATAGAATTTTTGTAAATCGCAAAAAAAAACAATAATTTCGCATTATTCGGCCCGCAGTGACTGACCTAACAACCACTTTGTAGTGCAAGCTGATTAGAACTTTATTCTAACAGTATTTCAAACGAAGTTTGAACTTTCACAAATAGAGTTGCTAATTTAGCTCCTATAGTCGCCTTAATAAATAAATAAAACAATTGCAAACGTTTAAGTAAGTTCTGTTAAAGGTTTTTGCATTAAAGCCATTTGTGTAAAATAGCCTTGTTTATTTTCCTACTTTTTACCTTTCTACCATTACAGATTTTAGAAACTCTAGAAGTATTACAAAGGTTTTTTTTCGTAAGAAATATCTGCTTCCTACGTTACGTAACATTTGCAATTACATTTACATTAAAACAGAAAACAAAAATAAAGCTTAAAACGACAGTAATAGGCAATACGACAAAAAAAACTAATTAGTCCGTCAGTTAGATTATCAAAAAATATTTGACCCGTGTTTTTTCTTTTGTTACGTAAACCAAAATTGACGAAGATATGACGCTTTTAAAATTTTTAATACGTCACGCCTAGGTATAATTTTTACCTAGTTCTGACGTCACGAGTCCCCACTCCCGAGTTTTGATGCCTTTTATCATTGTCAATATTCATTGATTTACAAAAACAAAAAATACGTGTCCATTAATTTCCAATACTCTAACTGACGGACTAAATAGATTTGCAATTTTTTGATACTGTCGTCATGCCTATTGTGGGCACTGTAATACCTGAACCTATTCATAAAAAAAGTATTTAAAATTTGATCATCGTCATCTATGATATTTATTTCGCTTCGAAAACACTTCTGCAGCCACGCGCAGTGTCGCTTCCCGTGTGTTTCCAAACAAATATGTTTGAAGAAATTCATCGATAGTACGTGCATGAGACAGATCGTATGCACATACCTATACGTTTAGCACTTGAATGCATTCATACTTTGGTCACAGAGTAAATAAAAAAACAGAGACCAAGCTTTAAAATTACGTTGCGGACGGTACACTACACTACACAATATAAGGATAAGCACCCACCGATAACGGATGGAGCGGCATTGGCATTGGCGGTATTGGCAAGTGTAGTGTGGCATGCCCTCAGATGAACCACCTCAGATGAACGCCCTTAAAATGTGACTGGGACAGGATGGATACGGATGGCAGAGGACAGGGTGTTCGCAGGGTGGCGCAGTTTTGAATAGGGCTATATTTATCCGACAGTAGACTGCGATAGGTTAAGTTGATTAGGTATTGATTGGTAGGATACCTAGTTTTGGATAGAAGTTTGTTTTGGCCACTGATGAATCAATAACACCTGCTAACACCGTCGTAACCGAGGCAGCTCTGAGAAACGCTGGCGTGACGATCTGGACAAATTCTTAACGGATTGGAACGAAGAAGGCAAATGATTAACAAAATTGGAAAGTCATGGCTGAGGCCTTGGACAGCAGTGGGACAAAATAGGCTGATGTAAAAAAGAGCAAAAAAAAACTCCTACTTGTATAGTAAAGTGTATTGCACCACGTTTGTATGAAGTTCAGTCTCATCATCATCTGCCTAGCCTTTTCCCAACTATGTTGCGGTCGGCTTCCAGTTTTACCGGATACCGCTGAATACCAGTATTTTACATGGAGCGACTGCCTATCTGACCTCCTCAACCCCGTTAGTACCGGGTAATACGATACCGCTTGGTAAGACTGGTTGTCAGAATTTTTGGGCCTCTGACTACCTAACGACTGTCAAAGATCTACAAATGACAGCCGGGACCAACGGCCTAACGTGCTTTCCGAGGCACGGAGGAAACTCGGTATGTAATGGGTGGTCACCCATCCACAGACCAACCTAGGCAAGCACGGCTTGACAAGATCGACCCGAGCGGCTGTTATTATTTAGCCACGAGCTCCTATGAAGCTAATTCCTATGCTCGTATGAAGTTCAGTCTCTGTCACATAATATTTATTCTATACTCTGTGGTCACTGATCAGTAACCGTTGTTGACAAAAGAATGTCCGGTATGTTGCTTAACTAACCGCTACTGGTTGAGAAGCATTGAATGCAATGATGTGCGTTCTCATGGTTTATTAGTAGATGGTCAATCGGTCAATAAATATGCATAGTTTGATCTTCACTTATAAAATCAACAGTCAAATATTTGTTCGTTGAGCTTTGGGAACTTATCCCCGAAAAGTCGGTAGGTAGGATCACAATCTACAATTATGTAATTTAAGTAAAAAGATTTAAAAAAAAATGTGGGTTTGAGAATTTTACAGAGGCATGTGAATATATATTCTCTGGACACGTATTGTTTATGGGTTTATATTTCTAAAAACAGGCACAGAAAAGCTCTCTGCAGAAAGGAGTTCCGATCAGAGGTTTTCATTAAAAGCCTTTCAACATCAGACATCCGACTCAGACTCAAATGGCTTAGCATGATCCTCCGTTACGCCTAAAATACTAAAGCATTAATTTTGAAATAAATATACGGTAAAGTTGAGGATTAATGCTGGGTACTATGTGTGACGAAAACACGATTCCATAAACTTTTCTCGATAAAAAAAAAAACTCCAAAGTTACCTCCAAATCGAACAATAAACCGCTGTTATTCAAAAATTACTAGATCATGAAACTTTGCATACTAACTGAACTAACTATATAAAGCAGGTCTTATGTGTTTGACTTTTTTAGTCCAATCAATAGATTTTTTGTAAATCGCAAAAAAACCACTCATTTCGCACTATTCGGCCGCAGTGACTGACGTAACAACTACTTTGTAGTGCAAGCTGATTAGAACTTTATTCTAACAGTATTTCAAACGAAGTTTGAACCACCACAAATAGAGTTGCTAATTTTAGGGTTAGAAGGGCCTTAACAGAAATCACTCAAACATTCTCCTGCTAATTTATCAACATTATTGTCCTACCTTTATCCCAATTTTTATAGGGTCGGCTGGGCTCAGCATGTCTTCTTCATCCATACTTCTCTATTACTCGTCATCTCAGTAGTCACCTCCTTTCTAGCCGTATCCTCCTTCACACAGTCCATCCATCGTTTCTTCCTCCAAACATTCACCAAAATCTGTGCTACAATTTCTTATCAACATGACAACATCAAACCCATATAGGACAACTGCCAACAACTATCTCTTGTTCCGACACGAATATGATGAGAATAAATAACTATTACACAACGGTACGCCCACTGAGAAGCCAGGTCAAGCTGGTGATAATAATTTGCATCTCACAAACCGGGAAGCTTGGTTATCAATAGAACAAACGTACATCAGAGCTTTCTCTACTCAACACACGCAAAACTGACCGTTATTTCGGAGATTTGTAGAGTTGAAATTCGATTGGAGTGGCTGAGAGAATAATTCTCAGAAAATAGAATGAAATCCAGGTCCGTTGTAGGCTGAACGCCTAAATATCTTGCTAGGTAGATAAGGCGCGCTTCGGCTTATATAGGTACCTGCCTTTCTGATGATATAATGTTTCGAATAAAGTTTGTGTTTTCAATATAATTTGATTTTGTTGTTTGAATTAATTTGTAATAACGCCTTTGGGAGTGCTTTTCGATATTGGATTTTGAGTTCTATTATGTTTGACTGAAAGTTTAAGCTTGTTAAGTTTTGTTTGTAATTAGCGGAATCGTTAGGTTCCCTGTTATCTATCTTATCAGTGAGTTGGTGTCGATACTGTTGTGCACAAACTAAACTTAATTTAGGCTATTGCTACCTTTTACTAAAAGGCCGTGCAAGAAAAGGACGTCTATAGCAATGAACTAAGTTAGAGATGTCAAACTAGTTTATGCCTTGCGCTTCACCGTGTTTTTAGTCGACATGTTTTTACGTGCACCCTTCATTTGTATAGAAATATTAGTTCCAACTAAATTTGACAGCTCTAAATTACGTCCGTCTCTTTCTCGTTTTATTAGAGAGAAAAAGATAGCAATATCCTAAGTTTAGTTTAGTTTGTGCACAACAGAATCGACACCAATTCGAGTTTGAAACACTTATTATTCTGGGTTCTAAGCATCTAAGAGAACCAGATTGCATCGGAATGTTTTGTTATAAAGAACCAAATCTATTGTAAATCATTGATAGTGGCAAAATATTCATATTAATACTATGAGAATAATTTTTGCACGGTTGCAATCGAAACGAAATTGACATCATAGTCAATTTCGTTTCGATTAGTAGTATTACAACATATTGACAGGCCAAGTTAATATGGCTACTGGTAATACTTATAGCAGGGGCATTATGACGAGCTGTCGTGGTGACAAGGTCAGTGAGGATCTTGTGACTAGAAGAATGAATTTGGATGACGAAACAAAAAAGGGCAAGCCAAAGGAGATATGGAATAACTGTGTGGAAGAAGATCTGGAAAGGAAAAAGTCAACACTGAGATAATGGCTAGCAGCGATGTATGGAATGAGAAGAAGTATTGTACCTATCTTTCGTAAGTTGGGAAAAGGACAGGAAGGGAAAGGCCTAGAAAGCGCTGGCATGATGATTTAGATGCATTTATGAGAGATTGGCCAGAGAGATCTGAACATAGAGAAGAGTGGAAGGTTATGGAAGAGACTTTTGCCAACAGTGGTACAAAGTAGGAAAAATAAATCGAATCTATCCAGCCCGAATCGAAGCACAGATGTTACTGTCAGTATGTAGGTCACTCACATTACAAAATATTTGAACGGTCGAACAAGTTTTTTGGTTCACATTTTACAATGTAATTTGTAGGTTAAACTGTAAACCAAATAGCTTGTTTGACCGTTCAAGACGACAAAGTAATAAATAATATCAATTTAATGAAAAATTGTCCTCATTACCGTTTCGTCTCGGTTCCGATCTGATCATGCAATTTGCAATCAAATCCGATTGCGTAACGATTGCTAAATTTCTGTCCTTTCAATTGTTAAAACAACCTGTTGTTGGCTCAACGTTTCTATTGGCGTTTTATTGATTCATTGATTGATAGATTGAAAATTAATTATAGGCTTCTGTGTTTCTATTGTTTTTTGCATTTCCATTGCTTATTACGTTAAACGTTGTCAATGGATTTGCAGTATGCTAAATTCTAGGAAGTGGAAATTTTGTTGTTCCTACTACTGCGCGATTATTTTCTGATTAACTTCGTTGCGGGATCATTTAAATTGTTTCTCTGCAACTTCGTCGAGCTTCATTGTCTCGGCGCTTTTCTGGTGGTCACCACTGTTAATTCTGGCTTTCAGAGTTGCAGTGGTTTGGAAATAGTGTAGCGGGCTTGTCCTAATAGAAGAAACAAGATTCTTGAAGAGGCATTTTCATATTCAAATCATTATGATATTTATACTTTGAAATGAATACGTTGTATTGTTGACAATCATCCGAGTCTGACTTTTGATCGATCGTGTGAAACGACGGTGTTTACAAACGTTGGTCAAAACAATCAGCTGTGTATGTATCCGATAATCCGATTCGATACTGAATCCATACAGGCTTATTATAAACCAAAATATGGCTTGCGTTTGGCCGCAACTCGCCTGATGTGAAGCAATGATGGAGCACGCCTGCCTAGAAGAAACCGATTCACTCGGACTTAGAAGAGATCCAGATTATAATGATCGGGGAACAGAGAAGTCGGCAATGAGTCCCACAGTTCCAACTCTGTACATTCCTGGTCTTAGTTTATGTTTTGTGCGCTCAGCCAAAATATATGTAGAACTCTCTGCTAGCGTCCGTGTTCTGTACCGTCTATAACGTCTAATATTCCACGTCAGCCTTCATAGCAAGAGTGGACAGGTGGAGTGGTGGAGTGGTGGCTTACAATGACGTCTTAAAACAGCTTATCCTTATTTATTTGGGGTCGGCGCACCATGTCTTCTTCTTCCATACTTCTCTACTATTCCTCTTTTCTTGCTATAATTATCATACTTAACAGTCTACTAAAATTAAACTTAATGCGAGCGAAGCCGCGATAAAAAGCTATGAAACGAAAATGCTCTTTCTATTTTATTTATACCTTTTCACTGGTAAAAGGCACAAAATAAACTTGTTCCTATTTTCTTGGAAAGTGAACGTTGCGCAGTTAAATCTGTCTCAAATGGACGAGCAGAGAATACTAATCCTTTTAGCGGGAAAGCGGCTGAGACAACGAACTTTGGCATTCAGATGGCATTATATGGAGATCAGAGTCTGGGCACGTTAAATCTTTTCTCGAGAGAATCAGTAAGGCTATAAAACACATCTATACACTAGCCAAGTGACCATTCCTTTAAACTATTGGCATTTAGCAGTAAATTGACTACGTAAGTTTCACGCGGAGGAAGCCATCTCTTTTTTAATTGAATACTAGGCGGCGGTCCACCCAATGTTGGATTAGAACATTAGGTGGTACAGTACATACATATAATGAATTCGGGAAAATTTTGTCGATTGACAGGAGATGTCGCAAGAATGGACGGCACCAGAGCACCCAAATCTTTACTTGATAGTAAGCCAGATTGGTCGGAGAGAGAGAGAAAGAACTGTTGGAGTGAGATATTGGAAAGAAAAAGCCAGAAACAGGTCACAGTGGAAAAATATACTTGACCAGGCGAAGGCGCACCCGCTGTTGTAAGGCCTTAGATGATGATAATATGTCGATGTTCACAAAAGGCTAGGCAGATAATGATATAGTACACAAAACAATACCATTAATCGCTAGACGCACAATATGTACATAATTAGGACTAATATAAGACGCACCTATGTATGTTAATGATCAACCATATATCACATTGTTAGTTGTAAACAATAGAATGCGTTCACGGTTGGCTGGTTGATATGTTGGACAAAGATTGGTACACATAGATGAAGCAGTTGGCATTGAAATAATGCAAAATACAAAGAGAATTATTCCAGAAACCAGTGTCTATGACAGTAATCTGAAACAGATATTATTTATTAAATCTTATCTAATCTTCTTTTCAAGTCTTGCAAGCAAGAGAAATTCTCAGGAAAACCAAGCTGTCAAAGAAATGGTTTCAGCCAATGGGGAAGGAAACGACAAATTATTTCCGCGTAGATGTGTTTTTTTATTGAGCTGGAATTCCTTTACTGAAAACTTAGCGGCGAAATGTTCAGTGTTTGTCTTGTCACCGCTTAGTCGTTTTTCATTCAAGATGACTTTGACAAATGATAAACGTTGAGCACTTTCTCGCAGCGAAGCTTTTAACAAATATCCTCATAGGGTTGCCGAAGAGAATCACCGACATGACGAAAATAAATGAGTTAGCGAAAACTACACATAAATGTTGTAATTGAAAGTTAGTGGTACCTTAAACAACCTTAACATTAAAAAATCGGATCTCGCAGTCAACCATAACGAAACAGTCGTACAAGTCAAAGGCTGCGAAGATGACGAGATACGATACGACAGATGGACGTAAGCCAAGATTACGAGCGATGTAAGCCGTGCCCATCAATGTTACGCACGCGGTACGATGTAAACAATAGGCTTGGAGCACGCTTCGCTGGAGGAGCGTTGGTCACAGAGTATGGTATAAATAGAGATAAGACACTTCAATTTGATCAATCAGTGCAAGAAGCTTTAAGCTGATCAGTGTCATGTGCAAGTTACGAAGAAGTCCTGGAGTTGTACGGGTTTGCTGCAAAGCAATATTTAGACCCACGAATTCTCCGTTAAAATCGTCATTCTCTTATCCCTATCAGAAGTCTTAAGAAGATAACAATCATTTGGTTGTTTAAAAACGGGATATTGATCAAGCATCTTTGAATCTACTCAACTTGATAATGCGGATGCAGAACCGAATGATTTCAAAATTTGTAAATTATTTTGATGTACGTGGTAATATAATAGGTACCATTACCAGAGGGCTTAGAATAATGGCAATCGATTTCAAAGCGTTCTATTTCTGTAACACTTTCATCCGGCAGAGTAGAATAGAACCAACCCACTACACACTCACGGGTGTCGTATAAGGCGACTAATGTCTGAGGCAGAACAACTTGCGCCTCCGTAGACCAGAGAATGGGCAGCAGCGTTTTCTGTTAGTCTTTCATCACTGCGATCTCCAATCCGCCTGCCACGCGTGGAGATTACGGCAAATTCCTCCCATCATGGGAGAGGCTTATGTCCAGCAGTGGACGTTACGGGCTGTTGTTGTTGTTGTTGTTGTTGTTGTTTCATCCGGTTACATTTTTTACTTTCCATCATCGTTTGCCGCTGATAGAATTTCAATCTGTTTAGCTAGGCCCTCTAGTATTTGAGTTTTTACTGCTACTTGCCAGGTGTTATGTAGAAAAGGTAAAAAATACTGTCCTCTCTACAAACATTAACATACAAAATCATTGCCCACAATTATTACGGATCAATAGTTCTTGATAAATGATCTTTACTAAATGATGTAACATTATAATACCAAGTATGTTTCATGCATGTTTCATGTCATTGCACATTGTCTTACTGATCTACTGGTTTTTGTTACCTAGGTACATAAAGCTAGATGTTACATTGTCTTGATAATGATCGTTTATGTATTACTTAATACAGGTGCTTTGTCGTTATTACATTACTGCACATCATATCATCATCGACAATCTATGAGCGTAATTCTAGCTCGAAATTACACAAAAATTCATTCACTGTTCTTCATAAATACTGCTTAAGAAGTAAGGACTACAAACAAGCATCCACAATACAAACATTACATAAGCATTTACGTTCATAAGAATTATGCATATTTGTGTACGCTATGATTCAGACAAATAGGTGTGTCACGTACCTATCATGTCAAACATATGTTAGAAATGTCTGCATAAAAAATGGCTTGTTTTGAATAATCTTACACAATAATGGTGTCGATTCTGTTAGTCTGTAGAGATTGTTATTCTGTAGAGATACGAGATACGAGAAAAGGACTAATACATATGAACTAAGTTAGAGATGTCAAACTAGTTTAAGCCTTGCGCTTCACCGTGTTTTTACCCGACTGCGCCAGAAGGAGGGTTATGTTTTTCGAGAGTATGTATGTATGTATGTATGTATAATTGTTTGGCACGCTCTGTGGCCTGAACGGCTCGATGGATTTTAGCTTGAGAGGTGTCGTTAGATTCGTATTTACTGTGAGAGTGATACTGGGTATATCAAAATAAAAAAATAAAAAATGGCGGATTTTTCGCGCCAAATTCAAATGTTTGGCACGCTCTGTGGCCTGAACGGCTCGATGGATTTTATCTTGAGAGGTGTATTTAGATTCGTATTTACTGTGAGAGTGACACTGGGTATATCAAAATAAAAAAAAAACAAAATGGAGGATTTATCGCGCCAAATTCAAATGTTTGGCACGCTCTGCAGCCTGAACGGCTCGATAAAGGGCTCATCATGAGGATTTTAAAATGGTATATGTAAGTACTTAACTAAAAAGTGTAAAATAAAAAAAAAAATAAAAAAAAACCCGACTGCGTAAAAAATAACTAATATCTTTAGATAAAAACTGAAATCAAAAAAACAAGTTCAGGAAACAGGACATATTGACTGCAACAGTCGAACAACGCCAACTAAATTTGACATTTCTAAATTACTTCCGTCTCTTTCTCGTTTTATTAAAGAGAAAAGATAGCAATAGCCTAAATTAAGTTTGGTTTGTGCACAACAGAATCGACACATATGCCTTGCGCTTCACCATGTTTTTAGTCGACATGTTTTTATGAGCACCCTTCATTTGTATGGAAATATATTAGTTCCAACTAAATTTGACAGCTCTAAATTACGTCCGTCTCTTTCTCGTTTTATTAGAGAGAAAAAAAAAGCAATAGCATAAATTAAGTTTAGTTTGTGCACAAAGGAATCGACACCATTATCTCATTATTGTTCTTTTTGACTGCCTCGTTAGTCCAGTGCTGAGCATGAGGAACTGGGTTCGATTCCCGGGTCGGGCAAAGTATTATTGGGTACACCAGGAATTTCTCAGCAGTTGCCATGGCGTCTGGATTTGTGCCCGAGTGATGGCAATAGGCTCGCCTTCTATTGGGATGGATTACATGGGACGGAGTACATGGGACGGACTACATGTAACGGACTACATGAGACGTACACGATGTGTTGGTGTGCTAATGGGTCACCTCCGCCTAATCCTTCAGGCCGGGGGATTCCTGAGTTTGTTACGTTATTGTCCTTTTTCTAGGTAACATTACATTAGAATAAGCATGTTTTTAAGGGCTATGCTTCTCTTCTTGTGTTTTTAAATCAAGTAAGAAAAAGAATTAGAGCATACAGAGAAGGAAGGAACATCACGATAACACTTTGATTTTCCGTGAAGCAGACAGACTAGCTAAAAAAAACACTACACACACAAGCACACACTAGCTGACAGCTTAATGGCTCCGAACCATATGCGGTTCATGGGATAGAAGAATTGTTTAATTAAAACAGGGAAAATTGAGAGAGGACAGTGTTTAGCAGTACTAGTACAGGTTACAGTTGACAGGTTTAGTTGATTCTTTAAGTTTTTCATGACGCACTTTTCCTTCAATTCAAATGTACATGTCCAACGTTTCTATATTGTCTTGAACTACTGATGAGTTATCAACATCAATATTGACACAGTCTGAAGTATCTTACGATAAGTGTTGACGTTTCTTTAGCCATCAATATTTGACTACCAGTCCTGTACAAATGTTGCCTATCTTTATTTTCGTAGCGTATCGATCATATCTCTTGCACCGTTGATAAGTAGGCATGAGAAATCAATATTAGCAAGAAAACTCCGTCTTGAATCTGTGTAGAACTATATGTATTTTTACCTGCGTCCAAAATAATTGGTCCTTTGATCCCGTGAGTCAGGAATGTCATGCTGAAAATAAACGAGAGCTCTCATACTACGTGACAATTAAATTCGCTAGAATTCACTTTATGATTACTTTTGGTTGATATTGGCAGAAATGAAAACTCTTTCTTATCATTTAAGACGACCATTGGGACAATCATGAAGAGGCGGGCACAGTAACCTGAAAATTGGCATTAACCAGAACAAAATGGAATCTTTTTCAATTCAGCCAAAAACCATCTTTGATCAAACAAAGGGACCAATAACCCATTTTGCTTTAGATAAATCTCTACTATAGTCCCTGATTTCCTTTAACCAAAATTTCAGCAATGAGCATCCTTCATTGCCAAGGTCCTTCCTGCTATGCCCATAAAAATACAATCAATCAACATTTTTATACGCAACAATAACAACGAAATCGATCCAAAACCTACATACCCTTATATAAAAACAATTAACTGTATCTGAGATTTGACCATATGCGTGTCGAATCGCCCGACAATCGGCGCGTGCGCGCTTCGTCGGCTATTGCGAAATATTAAGCGACGTACGCGCGTGTTATCGTAGTAGCTGTAACTTTACGAATATCGTTCTTATTGCTGCGACCTAAAGGAGCTGTATATGTGAAATTGTTAACAACACGAGTGGTTGTTTGTACTTCTAATGCAGTTTAAATTGTCTTAGGACCTGAGACAATTTAATCTAAAAATTTCTACAGAGGTAAACTATACAGAAGTATTTAAACTATTAGTGTATGTTTAATGCGCCGTTCACAACCTAAGGTGATGCAATTTACGGTATTTGCGTTAAGCGACACACGTGTGAGTCACTTGTCTTATTTCGTTCGCATGAATACTGTCGCGTCTAGCGTCGCAGTCGTGTCGTGGCATGCTCTTAGAAATTTCTTTCATTTGTTATTTCCGCGATCGCTGCCGCAACACGCATGCCGCTTAATCGCGTAGCTCGTGGCCAAGGGGTTCGACATTAAGTTCATGTTACTGTCATACTATTTTGATAGATCATTTGTCCATTTCGTCGGTATAGTTACTGCCAAGAATTTTGTTACACACTATCTAAACGATTGGCTATAATATGTAACGTAGGTTACGTTGGCAAGTATGTGACATATATTTAGGCAAGAAATAACTAGCGTATGTTAAATTTAAGTTATTTGACAGCTGTGTATGTTAATTATCTTTAGAGATTAATATGCTATGAGTTTATGACATAAGCTTTAGGTTGCGCCTACGGCATCGGCATTTGCTTGCGTCAAACGAATACGAGTAGGTACCTATAGCCGAAATATATTCGCTGTATTTTCGGTCATTAGTACTTATTGAATATGATTAAATATAGATCAGACTGGTCGGTTCTGATTCGACAGAGAAAATAGACTGACAGTAAAAAAGCAGGACTTTCAAGCTACCTCCTTCTATAACGGCGGTCCTGCTTTTTACTAATGGGGATTCTGTCACCCAGTTATTGAGCTGTACAGGTCAGATACGCAGTCGTAGTAGCTCCATATAAAATGCTGGTATTCAGCTGCATCGGGTTAGACTGGAAGCCGACCCCAAGGGAGTTGAGGCTATATCGTATTACCCAGTACTAACTGGGTTGTGGAGGTCAGATAGGCAGTCGTTCCATGTAAAATACTGGTATTCAAATGCATCCGGTTAGACTGGAAGCCGACCCCAACATAGTTATGAGTCAAAAAGCGGGAGACATATGACTGTTCCTATATTACCGTAGGCTGATAAAATTTTCGTTTTTCATAATTCATGCTAATAATAGTATTAAGATCATGAAAAGAGAAGGAGGATGATGAAAAGCAGCTTGATGGTCACTCATCCCTCCATCCATGTGTCCATGGCCCTTTACGGGGCCCCGGTGTGGGCGCGTTCCTTGAGGCTGCGTGTAGCCCACTACCTGAACGCGCCCCAAAAGGTGGTAGCCGTAAGGCTGGCCCGTGGGTACCGCACGATCGCCCGCGAGGCAGCGTGCCTCCTTGCCGGATTGCCGCCATGGGATCTGGAGGCGATAGTCCTCGCGCGCCTGCATGAATGGCGCGCGGAGGCGCTTTGCCAGGGGGAAACTCCGCTGCCGCGACAAATTGTCGCTCAGCGGACAGACTTCCGGCGGGATCTCATGGCGACATGGAGAGACCGACTGTCGCAACCCCGTGCAGGGCACGCCACGATAGTGGCGATAAGTCCCCTCTTTGAGGAGTGGCTGGAGAGACGCCACAGCGTCCTCACCTTCCGCCTGACGCAGGTCCTCACCGGACACGGTGTTTTCGGGAGGTTCCTGCACCGAATCGGGCGGGAGGAAACGCCCGGGTGTTTCCACTGCGAGGATCGACCGGAGGACACGGTGGAGCACACGGTTGAGGTGTGCCCCGCGTGGGCGGAGCACCGCCGTGTCCTCGAAGCAGCGATTGGCGGCGGCGACCTCTCGCGTCCGGCTCTGGTGCAAGCCATGGTCCGGAGCGAGACGGAATGGGACGCCGTCACCTCCTTCTGCGAAGCAGTAATGCTAGAGAAGGAGGTGGCGGAACGTGAGAGGGAGAGAACCTCACAGCGTCCCGGCCGCCGCGGGAGACGCCTCGGGCGTCGGGGGCCACCACGTGGCCCCCGGCCACCGTAGGCACGGGCCTGTGGACGGTGGGCTATGGGCTAGCTTGCCGTCCGTCCGTCTCATGACGACAGGCCGTGTCGACGGCGCGTTCGTGTTCCACGCGCGCCTCAAAGAGAGTCAGCAATAGGAAGGGGTCCGCAAAGACCAATGCCTGCCGGGGTTGCGGGACTGTTCGGAAGAGATACCGTGACCCCGGAACACAAAGGGCGATGAAGGAACATGGATGGGTTTTAGTCAGTAAAAGTCTGACACTCCCTCCTGCTCCGCCCAGAGCGGGAGAAGTCATTTGATGATTTCCCATTCGAAAAAAAAAAAAAAAAAAAAAAATGGTCACTCATAGAAAACAATAAAGAAAAGGACCACACAGTAGAAATATTACATTGAATGCTCTGACAAAAGAGTTCGGTCTAAATACATTGCACTAAATCAAAAAAACTATCTAAATCAAAATCATAGTACCAGGCAGTCATATCTCTAAAGAAGTTCACGATACCACATCCTGGTTAGGTAACACCGAAATATTATAACATGGTGTTGCAAACCGACGCCCACGCATCGCCGCCATTGTTTGAGTTCGATCAATATCTGACGGAAAATATGAGCAGTAATTGTGTGAAAGTGATGGTAAGCTTTGAATGTAACAACAATGTATGTGCCTGTTATGTATGTGTACACAGTGTTATTGTGGTAGATTATAGGTACCTACATGAGCTAAAGAGTTAGGTACACAACAATGACATTTAAGATGCCATAACTGTAGCAGACGATGAAAAATTGTGATTCCATTTCCATATCTCAAATTAAAAATAATTTATTGTCTTAGAATTTTAATTAGAGTTGGTCCTTGAGCTGGTCCTAGTGGCAGTCCCTTTGGAATTGTTTCGTAGTTCTATATCTGTTTTGAACTGAATTGATTGACATACACACATCAAAAAAAGTTTGCGATCACTTTGAAAATGCGAAATCTTTTTTGTTAACTGCCTCTTCGTTGACGAATAGCGAATCAGTACTCATCCAGATAACCGACGTGTATGGACACGTCGGTTATCTGGATAAGTGGTCTTCTCCAGATCCATGTCTGGTCCAGACCAGGAGACCGTGAAAGGCAAAGAACTGCCACTGCCAATAGTTCAGCAAGGCGGGAAATCAGTGTCCTTTTGGGATGGTAGGTATTATGATTGGAGCTAGAACGCCTTTGATCCCGTATCGAGGCTTCATGACAGCAGACAGAGCAGTTACTATTGATGGATGATAATGCGCCCGCCCATCGAGCTTAATGAGTCAATGCTGCTCTCCGAGAATACGACATCACAAGGTTAGACTGGCCTGCCGGCTCGCCTGACTAAAACCCAATAGAGCACGCGTGGGATGCTAAGCTATTCAAGAATGGGACAGGTTAACCCAAGAAATGCTGGATAACTTGAATCTCAGTTTGTTCAGGAGGATCTCCGCATGTGTTCGAGCCAGGGGAGGAGTTATATTATATTGAATAAAAAAATAATAATAAATTGTTGAGTTATATTATATTGAATAAAAAAATAATAATTAACTTTTTCTTTCTATCAAATTTCTGTTACAATTACATTATGATTAATTACTAAAATTTTTTATGAAATATAAAAAATTGTTTTATTTTTTAAGTTCAAACAGGGTTTTTATATTTAAAGAAAACACACAACAAAGAATTTTTCTTAATAAAGTTCAATTTAAAAAAAATTATATCAGCTTATGCTAGTCATCACAAACTTTTTTTGATGTGTGTATTAAGCTGCTTGATAGTTTCTGTCAATTCAATATCTGCTTTTCAATCACCGTTATCCTTGTTAGAAGCACCACAAAACCTTGACAAAGTGACTCCAAGATGAAAGTGTTTCCAAAATAGCTGCTAAAACTTATTTAACCTCTAAATAATGTTGTTTATTAAGTTTCTATTACCTTTCATACAAAACTAACATTTTCTCTATGCCATAGTTTGTATTTCCTAAAGAATGAAGTTCCTCTGATCCTAGGAAAGTAATCTATACAAAGCAAACTTTCCATAAATAACAAACATTCTCCCAATGACCTCTGCTACCCTAGCGATTAAAGCGAGGTTAGTATACTAGGCTCCCAGCTCTTGAGACACTCTCAAGCTAATTGCTAAATGGTGTAACTCTCGACATTTCTAAGTGCTTATGGAAGCCTGGTACTTATGTTACATGTGCGTGTAGGACTGAAGATTTTTTTTGTAAAAGCAATGGAAATACTTACAGAGCCACTTATTTTAAAAATAAACTGTTTGCCTCTTAATTCTCTACAGATGTTCAGGTCTACGTGGTATCCTTCTATACACCCTACCCCAACGGGACATGCCCATTGGTGATGACCTCAAAAAGTCAGGTGCAAACTTACTATCGAACTTTGGTTAGGAATGTCTCCAAAACTATACATGATGCCCACAAGTAACTTCTTCTTCAGTGCTGGTATTACAAGCTCATTCTCAGTGGGCTATAATCATTGTCACATATTCAAAACGTTTTGGGGAGCAGTAAAATTAGTAGTCTACGACCTTCTAACACATTGAAACCTTACATTTAAGATTAAATAATATACAGTTAATAACATCAATTTCAGGAGATCCTCAATCATTAAGGAATTTACCTAATTAACGCTGCATACTAGTAAAAGATGGTTGTTTAAGTTTAAAAACCAATTAAGTAAAACTGTTACATGGCGGTTAAGAACCTACTAGTTAAATTGATGGTGTTACACGCAATTTATTACCTATTCGGTAGTAAATAAACATTGATAAAACAGATGTTCTAGTTTATAGAAAACATAAGTCTTGTATACATTATAATGTTATGTCATTTTATTTCTGGTCCTGTAATCCGCGGAAACAATCGAAGGGGTGTCTATTTCCAAAGGATTTTAGGCCTGAATTCCCGCCACGCTGACGTCGATCGCGCACGGTCGGTCGTGACGTCAGCGAGAGCAAAATACGGCTGACGGTCTGCGTCGTAAGTCGGCGTCGCAGTATGGTGCTTTATAGAACACAATGTATAATTATACGCGCGACCAACGTCAGCGCAGGAGGAATTCAAGCCTTATTAGGGAAATATTCATATTGTCGCAGGGAAATATTCATATTGTCGCTTTTACATAACCGTAGTCTAAGAGCTAGAGGTTATATTTTCTGAAATACATTATGGTCATCCAACAGTTCTTTGTGAACATTAGCAAAACGCGGTGTTGGCCGGAGAAAAAATTCTAGTTTGAGAAACATTCCCTAATTATTCGGAATCACGAGTGATGAGCTATTTTAGTAAGTTGATGGTCAACCTTCAGTAATTAAAGAAGCAGTAGAAGAAGGAAGAATATTAGAATTTAATAGAAATTTAAAAAAAAATACTAAAATACTTCTTTCTTTGACATTGATTCTTTAAAAGACAATCCACGCAAAAAAATATTTGGGACAACTTATCTAACAAAAACGTCGGAAATATCAACACGGATATTCAAGTCCATAATCTAAGCACTGTTATATCTGTTTGACAGCTCAAACTTGACTTATCTACCTTGAACTGTTAGCACTCGGCTCGCCTTTCACTGTGTGTTTTGAATACCGAATGCCGGCTCACTGGGCAATGCACGTAGTCTAGGAGATAGTAACACGAGTGCCAGTTGGCACGGCAAGAGATAAAACTGATCTTCTGATACGCAGGTGCGGAGTAAATACTAATGAGAGAAGTAAAAGTGAATAAACTTACGACTTATTTTGTTGTTTTCAAGTACAAGTTGTATTTATTCAATAGGAAAAAGTGTGATTCCGTAAATATAGTTCCTTTTTTCATAAAAAGAGATTAAGAAACAGACAGTACTACCTAAAAAATATTCCAAATAGTGATTTGGTGACGTTTTCGCAACTATATTTGCGTCGGCTTCCAGCTTAACCAGATGCCATTGAATACTGTGTAGAGCCTATTATATTGTCACATTTGGACATAAATCATTTAAGATATGTGTTATAATCTAAATGCAACTAGCGTGAGATTTGAATTTTCATAAAATTGGTCGTTAACAATTAAAACCTTACCCAAAAATAAACCTTAACGAAGTTACAAATTACAAGAACCTGTATGTTTATAATAATCCTCATTGTGTAACAAACAATCGCAATATCGTTAATGACAACTGACCAATACTAAACCTCTTAATCAACTCCAAGTAGGTGAGATAACGTAACAATCGACATCGCAGACTCCTAGACTACACTTTACAGATTATTCGCTTTGATGGATCGTTTATTCTTTCACAACGATTGTGCTGAGTTTTATAATTAAAATGATATATTTAGGTACTCATGTCTGGTATTACTAAACGAGTACGTACTTTCTAAATGATATGGTGTCAGTATTTAAGTAAGTGCTTCAGTTTAACTGTTATCGAATCATCAGTTTCGCAGTCATGCGAGTTGAATATGGCAGTAGCATTGCTTCACAAATTAATTAAGACATTTTGCATGGTACTTAAATATGTTTATGCGTTTCTTCAGTCTTCTTCTACTCTTATTCCCATCGACATTTATACTCAAATCAAGGATGACATGGCAAGAAAGAAGGTGTCTGATGAGATGACGAGTAATACAAAAGTGTGGAAGAAGAAGATATACATATACGAGGGACTAGAATTATATGCTTAACCACCATAATAAGCGCATCAATGTCCCTACACTACATACACACCACACAGGTCGCAGTAATATAGTTATAGCCGGGATATAGTTATATCCCTAGGGAAATAGCTTTTCGCTACTCGGACAGATTAGGTTCGAAGGGCATGGCGGGGTCTAGAGAGCGAGCGAAATGTAAGTAGGCCAAACAATTGATTACCTATTTAAGGTGAAATGGCGGCCAAAGATTATAAAGTCCCTTTATGGTAAGCAAACAGATTATAAAACCATAATTCCTTATTAGATTATTGCAACCTACTTAACTATGGTAATTACCACATTCCTGATATAAGGATGGGCAAAGCTTCGGATTTGTTACTGGCCCTGTACTCGAGAACCACATTCTATGTTGCAGGCTTTACTAATACTGAAGGTAAATTATTTAGTAATTACAAGCCGTATCCGTAGCCGTAGCCGTGTGGTATCCGGCAGAGTAGAATAGAACCAACTCATTACACTCACGCTTGTCGTATAAGGCGACTAATGTCTGAGGCAGAACACCTTGCGCCTCCGTAGACCAGAGAATGGGCAGCAGCGTTTTCTGTTAGTCTTTCATCACTGCGATCTCCAATCCGCCTGCCAAGCGTGGAGATTACGGCAAATTCCTCCCATCATGGGAGAGGCTTATGTCCAGCAGTGGACGTTATGCGCTGTTGTTGTTGTACAAGCCGTATCTACCCGATAGGATTCCTCATTTGCAAAAATGACGAAAGTGACCTCTTTAAAGCTCTTAGAATTAAAAAAACCTGGATCGTACCGTCCTTGTTGACTCTTAAATCCAGGGAAGCATGGCGCAGTGGGGGTTTACGCTTTGCGCTCAGCAGCGGGAGGAACAAAGCTGCCAGTAATGACGATGAAATCGCGACTATAGTAAATCAGCCCCACAGTTTTGTCATTGACACTAAAAAGATGATTATTATGTTGTCCTTGTCTCTATTCAAAAATTTCCCTTATCATTGACAGAATTTCACTGACTTGACGGGTATACGCGCAATGGTTAGGCCCAACTGACTCACCACCTTATCTAACAAAATGGTAAATTTTAAAAATAAAACGCTTGACCATAACCGCATCGTCAAGTGCATGACTGCGCAACCGCACCGGATGGGCAGTACCGCCATTTTAGGTCTTTAAGTAGCATGTGACATTATGTAGGGACACCATTACATGGTACTACTTTGAGGTACATGGTCGCTTTGGTACAAGGCCTTGGGGCAATAAATGTTTCAGGACCAGCTGCTTGTTTAAATGAGATATTTTGTACCAAAACTTTTTTTGAGATTTGGAAATTTTGTAAAACTGGAGCTACGGAATAACCTTGCCCGATACTGTTGGCCTGCGTCATTCCACTGCTGGACAAAGGCCCCCATATCTTCTAGTAGTTTCAATCCAGGACTAATGAGGACCACTGGTCGTTGGTTTTGTCCAGATCGTCCCGCCATCTTCTACGAGATCTGCCGCGTCGCTTTCTGGCTGTGTCAGGGCTCCAGAAAGTGGCTGTATTTTTTGCTCACAGCTTATTAGGCATGCGGCAGACGATGCCAGTCCAGTCCCACTTTTGCTTAGCGGCTTTTTGAGCAGCATCAGTAATTTCTGTTTTGGAGCGCGGTGTGGTGTGGCGTATCCGGTCGGTTAGTTTGTCGCCTAGTATGCTGCGCTGTTTTTTTACTTTTAACCTACATTAACTTGTCTGTGCGATAGTGGGGTAGATAACACATCGTAATGCGTACTTTTACGTGTTTTAAATACACTTTCACTAAGGTTTTATGTTTCAAAAACAAACTACATACGTTTAATTGATCTTTATGTTCGGAAACGGTTTTCAAAAATAATTTTCTCTTTTATCGCTTATAATGAACCTTTTCGGTAGGATAAAGTACGACTAATGGAGTTACAGGAAATGGTTTCCGACCTTCCGAGAATTACAGGTACCTATACGGTATAAACCTCGAATGATGCCGATGCTTCCACCCTGTATAAATTCTGTTAAAAATCGCTGTCCTGAGGGCGTGTCGTATAACAATACGACACGCCCTCAGGACTTCAACCTACCGAAATGATTGAAAAGTGAGCAAACAATATTGTTAGCATGCTTTTATATTCAAGTCTTATGTACGAAACGACAATTTTGGTATCTCCCATTGGCATGTGCTTCTCTCGTGACATGAATGGTAAAGTAACCAAGTGGTAAGCATTGACTATGGTGATTGACATTCGATTACTACTTGCTTACTATCTTCATCAATGGTGTGTGTCGTGTGATTGTGGTTGACTTTTCGATTTAGTTTTGTTATTTGTTCCTCATAGAAAGTTTCAAATATTTTGACAATTGACTACACATGTAACATACTCCAAAGTGTTTAAAACGTTGTAAAGAAAACTATTAAACGGTTGAGAATTTGACGGTACCTAGAACTAGAAGTCTCTTGCAGAGCATGTCCATGGTGACTTGACTTCGGATACTTTTTTTACTGCAAAGATTTGGATCTGCATTTGGTAGTAAGGATAGTATTTCATTCCATCAAGATATTGCAGTAGATAGTTAACATGTCATGATTCGTGATTTTCGATTCAAATTCTCGAAAACCTTATAGCTACATATTCGCTCGAGTTTCCCCTCCGCATAATTCAATGACGTCACAGAATTTATCGCCACCAGGGAAAGTCTACACCATAGAAAGTGTTCACGTTACCAGGAAAGCATAACAGTGGGACGTTCACACGTGATAGGTAATTGTTGCCGCAGTTCCCCTTCGGGTGAAAACACCCGGATGTCACAGATAGCGTTTTATCTATTTAGTGCGCTGTTTTTATGCTAGCCTAGTAATTTGAAATGGTTTTGTTCTAGTTTTTTTAATGAATGGATATAAACAATACATACAATACATTGTTTTCCAGTTAAGTTTACTGCTGAAAACTATTACGACAAAGAAGTAACTTACTCGTTGTTTAAAAAATATAAGCGAAAGTGCCTCAATGGGATTTTATACGAGTTTTATAAAAACAAATGCAGATAACAAATCAATACTACCAAACCAAAATATCAAAAACCTCAAGATGATAAAACACATCAAAGTATATATATACAAATCAGTACTAACCTAACTAGCGGATCAAAGGAAAAATTACATCAAACTTTTGCGACAAACATGTCGAAAACTTTCCCAGAAGCCCCACAACCTGCTTGCTCCTTACACAATAACTGAACTATGACTACCATTTTACAGTTCCACAAACATGTTCCCAGTTCCCAGACCACATGGAAATATAAAACACTTGCGTAACCGGTGTGTTTCCGTAGGTAACCCGTCAGTTTTAACGGTTTACTAAAAGAAATCGCTCTGTCATCCGTGGTACTAGTCGAACCGGTAAATCTTAAGGGCGTACGGGTATTAGGTGGCCCGTTAACTAAACATTATTGTCTCGACATGTTGCGACAGAAACTATCTGTTGATCGTTAATAATCAGTAACGGTCGATGGTCTTGAGTAGCTAGCTAAATGAGACTAAATGTCTCATTTAGCTAGCTACTGTCTACTAAACATTACTGTCACAAATTTTTGACACACGCACCTCAGATTTTTCGGATTCCTTTGTGTATTGTACAATTATCATTTGCTTGGGTGAAGGAAAACATTGTGAGGAAATCAGCATCCTCATCAGCCTATTAATGTTCCCACTGCTGGGACGCAGGCCTCCTCTCTATGTGGGAAACCAGCATGCCTGAGAGATATTTCTTGACGGTATGTAAAGCCAAGTCAGAGGCCCATGGGCGGCATAAAAACTCTGATGTCAGGTTAGGCACTAACCACAGGATAACGAAAAGATCAGGAATTTCTCATAGCCAGCCCCGAGTTTGAATTTGGGCCCGGGTGATGGCAACAGACTAGCCCCTTACTACATGGAAGTAACACATAACTGGCGAGATGTGTATTTATGTATTCTAGTACATATACGTATGTATACTTACCCTTCGGAAATAACGGACGTGGCGTTGTGTTAGGATAACTTATGATTTCCTGGTCCTTTCATCCGATTTGCTTTCGCCCACATGATGGACGTAGCGTGAATGCGTGATAGCAATACGCGCGATTCCATAATCTATGATTGAGTTTGAATTTACACGTGAGTTACCTTTCTTCCGCAACAAGATGGACGTGCTAACTAATAAGGGAAACGCGATTCTTGGTCTAATCAGGAAGAATATGTTTTCAATTGCAAGCCTACAGGTGGTAATCAATTCCTCAAAAGCAGTTAAGAAACAGTTTTAATACAGAAACAACAACCAGGGTCATCAAACTGCATCAAAACACCGCCGTGTACCAGGACTTCATGGATTCTCAGAGCACAAAACAATAGTTAAGAGCATGCTTCTCTCTCTCTCTCTGCTCATGTATCGCTAGCTCACGCTAACCTCCTAAAGTCTAGCACAAAATGCAGACAAAACCAGGGTCGTCAAACCGTACCAAACCACCTGCCGGTACCAGGGCGCCATAGATTCACAGGGCACTTCCATACTCTCTGTATCTGCAAGATAAAAATCTCTATGTAGCTTTTGATTCAATTGTTTCTTATCTCGATGGAGATGTGGCGGACGCGGGTTCGATGCCCAGTTGCTGTATCGAGATTGACCTGAAGTTTTTTTTAAAACATTTTCCTGTGTATTGTACTTTAATTGTAAAGTCTACAGACGAACTGAATGATTATTTTTTTGATATCGATGTTGTGAATGAAAGTTCCTGTTTACTCGTAGATCAGTCCGTTACTCGTACGTCAAAGTAATAAGTTCATCTTATTTGTTTTAAAGATTGTATGACAAGGAGATACTTTACTAGCATGATTCGTTGTTTTTATGGGCTAACGTCAGGTGTCAATTTTACGTAGTCATTCAGGATGCTCTAGTTGTTTTTTTTTTCATAATGAGAAGTTGGGTGGTCTCCTACACTCGTATTTGTCATGTCACAATCTAAGGACCAGAAAGCTTCTTCTTTTGTCGTAAATAAGTATAAAAGTAGAGAAGTGTAGAAAAATAATCGAGATAAAAAGATCAAAGAAAAAATGGGTGGATTGTGTGAGGAATGATATACAAGAGAAAGTATTGATGCCGTGACGTCTGACAGGGGAGAATGGAAGAAGAAAACGTTGTGCAGACCACAAGTAGAATGGTAGAAGGGAAGGAAGATTTTAATAAGATAAAGGTTCTATAAATTTATATCTGTCATTGTCCGGTGACCATCGATTCTTAACTCGATTATGCTGAAATATGTAATGTGTGTGTTTTTACATGTTTTTTTTACTTACATTTTTGGATATTATTAACCTGAAAATTTAAGCATTCGTCCTCCATAAGTAGCTTCATGCTCATTTCTTGGAGGCTTAGCAACGGCTTTGGCCTTTTACCTTGTAATTCATGTTATTATTCAAGTTTTTTCTGTAGACTTTTATCTCTCTTAAATCTTTGTTTACCTTTGTAATGTTAGTTAGTGACAGGCCTAGTTTTATTTTTAATTTATTGCTGGAGCTAGTTGTAGGTCGTATAGGTAAATCACATCGACCTCATTTTCTTTTCTTTTTATTATGTTCTAGAAATTCTTTCCAAATTATAAAATGTCAATCATCTGGAGATGACAGGAGCCAGGTGGTGGAATTTTCAGTCTACGTCTGGAGCTGAAAGGCATCACAAGTCTGGAAGAGTGACCAGAGGAAGTTTTCCTCTACTGTGATTTATAAGTTAATGTGTACCTGTGCCATGACTTAGCATCTGTGGCCCAGGCTACAGGAGTGGCGACCCTCCATTTCTCTCTTACGACCTGATTAAACTGACGTCTTCCATCTCAGCAGAAAGAAAAAAAACTGACCTCGTCCGGCCCTCCGGGAGGAAGATTGACGGCCTTCACTTCCTCGGCTGCAATGACGAAGCCTGATATACCTCGACCAGTTTTACCGATGGGAGACGAAGAATGATGAACCTCGACCAGTATCCTTGAAGGAAGACTGAAGCCTGATGTCCCTCGGCCACTACTACACCCCAGAGGCCCGCCTTTCTCCAGTTCATCTCACGTTTATTTTCATTTTTATTCACCCGCTTCTCTAACCTAAACTAGGTTAGAGGAGCGGGTATCTTCTAGCTCCAAATAGGTAGGCCCTAGGTTATTTAATAATAAATTCTTATAACTCGTCCCCTTGACTGTTTCTTTTAACAGTGCTCCCCTCCAGACTGAAAGTTAGGTAGGTGAGTGCTCAGTGTGACCTTACATTTTCTGGATCCTACCGGGAAAATGTAACGTTACAAATATCAGCCGAGAATGAAGCAATTTAGATAGATAAACCATTTATTTAGTGCACACAAAAGACATAGCACAACACACAGAAGTACAATTAAATGATACAATTTACATGATAAAAAACAAGGTGTCAATATACAAAAAGAAGAACATATTTAGGAAATAAGTATAGCAACACCATGACATATTTCAAATAAAATAAAATAACGATACTATACAAGGTGCGGTGTGCGTCTCAAGGTTGCACCAAATGGGAGTCCAGCTCAGCATGTGTCACTGTCAGGCATGCACCTGACGCTGATATTCTGCTGGATCCCTGTTGTGACATACGGACGTCGAGCAGACGAGATAAATTGGTGTTGTGATTAAGTGTTATTAATGCGCGGAGTGAAAATGTAAGTATACCCTCAACTTAAATTAAGTATTTTACAGTAAGTTTACTTACTGTGTTGGAAACGTTCTTGCTCGTTGATGTGTGTACTTGAATATTTGAGATACTTTAATATTTAATAAGTTAAATTATTTGGGGGCTTGAAACTAAGCCCTTTGAACTGCTGTCAATCTTAAACCACCTTGCCTATAAGCCACCAACCGCAGCAATGTCACTGTACGGCTCTCAAAGTCGCGTCAACCAGAGCGGGACCGTCACGGTGACGCGTCCTGAACGAGTGACGTCATGAGATTTAAAAATTATCGTCATCTTACAATGACAAAGTTTAATAGTGTGATTTTACGGCTGTTTGGCTGGAATCTCATTCGATTACGGCGGTTTTTTTAATCGATTTTCGAATCGAATGTTTGGGTGGAGTGTGTGTAGTACTGATTGAGTAACGTTTTTGATGTGTAGTAATATGCGTAGTATGCGTATTTTTCTATCAACATAAAATCATACAATCTCGTATCATTGTATGGTTTTATGTTGGCAGAAAAATACGCCAAGTTCGTTTCGTAAGAAGGAAGATTTTTTGAAGAACTTAGACCTCTTAAAAATAATGTACCTTGTTAAGTATATTATGACGTAGTAAAAAGTATTGGTAGGTAATTACTACACGTAAAGATATTACAAGGAAAGGCTGTTTAACGCCTTTTTTCGTCGAATTCTAACAAAAATAGAGCGCGTAATGCACGCTAGGTTAGATGAAAAACTTGAACTGTGACTAAATTAAATACAGCATGCCTGTAACTAATTAATTCAATTATGTCGGCAATTACTTAACATAACTGTTTTCATGACAACATATTAACTACTTTAACATAGCTACTTATGTATCAGCAAATACATAACACGGGTAGGCAAAGTTACACGTTCAAGTACCAGGCAATCATAAATTGTAAAGAAGTTAATCGATCACCTCATATACCTACGAGCGTAACACTTCATATGTGAGCCCATCAATCAATTTTAGACTGTAATGCTTTATGATTAAGATCTAAATAGCGTATGTAACAATCGTTATACTCGTAATGTGGGTGAAAATGTACTAAGATTTCTAATAGCGTAACTGAAATACGACCACGTAAACAGTTCAGTTGTATAATTTTGTTTATGTGTTTGGTAGCCCATATGGCTATTGTTATATGATTGTGTTTCGTATATCAAGTCTAAATGCAGCAGCATTAACAGGTGGTTATATAGTTAAAAACTGAAGGAAATAGATGTGTAGATAATGCGTTATGAACTCCTCAATTTCCTGATTTCCAAATCTTGGAAAACGATTTTTAGGGTTCTTTGGAACATGCAAATTAATTTAAAAACCTTTTTCAATAAAAAATAAATATCGTTGGACATTGCGCACAGCGCCAACCAGTGCCACACTAAGCAACGAGGCTTGTGTCGTGGACACCACATAGTTTATCAACTATGTGGTGTCCACGACACAAGCCTCGTTACTACATAGATACTTTTATAAGGAAGCAATCTAGGTATATGATAGGTGATTTTAATAAAGCTGTGCCAATACTTAATTGTGCTACCACTGATAAATCAGGGTTATTTTCCTCGTTCTGCTGGCTAGAAGACCTGAGTAAGCTAACGGCAAACGAAGCACACCTTGTAGTTTTTTAGTTAGAAAGAGTTTGACAGACCCTTTCGTCTACCATAGGGCGAAAAACATCAATGATTTACAAACGTTAAAAAAAGCTTTGACTACCCACAGCTTCAGTCGATAGTGTTCCAATGCTCCAATTCCGATTGCCTATGTATTGTTATTAGGGCAATTATTGCAATTGCTCCTAACTATGCGTTTACACTGGCGAAACATTCTCATAGGACATGTTCAAATCTCTATTTGACAACACGTCTTTAGTCGAATTTTTCACGAGTGAGCACAGTCAACTGCGTAAGCCCTTTTCAGGTTAAAGACCCATAAATCTTAAAAGAACAATATTTTAACAGTACTACGGAACTTTTCTCTAAATTCCGTGCATACTTGCCAAAAATTAATGTCTATTCACAAGGAGATATGCTTAGTGGGTATTTAGGTTAAAATATTCATACGATTAATAACTTACTGTTCGAAGGATTCCGTTTGGCTTATAATTGTTGTGTTTACGTACCTGAAACAGAGGATAAATGTTATTTAAAATGATCTTTGATAGTTAAAGTTAATACATAACATAATATCACGCGTTTTATTCCCGAAGGGTTAGATAGAGTCTGGGGTACCTAACAAGTACACTCCGTAGCTGCTACTTAGAAATTCCTGATGGAAAAACCCAACAACACTTTGCCCGACCTGGGAATCAAACCCAGGCTCTCATGCTCAGCAACGAGACAGTCCTTACATCCTAATGAATACATTATGTATAAATTAAACTACCTCACATATCCAACATTCCTAATCCCTAATTAAGTATCGTGAAGCAATAGAAACTCCATGACATCTGCGCTTTGAATTCAGTTATTATGAAACACCGACTATGAACGTTCTAATAGAAAGCAACTGTCGCTAACTCGCCATTCTATGCTAATTGCTAATTGTAGACTTGTCAGCTGACTTATTAGTCGTATATTAGTCTTGTTGCCACCTGGAACGCGGCTTCTATGGGGTTTTATGTTATGTAATTGAAGAATTTTGTTTGCTGATGAACGTTGACCGCGATTTCCAATCTGTATACGAAATAAAGCCCCTGTTTAATTTACCCAAAGGTGCGGTCAGATTAACCGGAGTCCGGACCGAACTTCGGGCTAACTGCGGACACCGGACTACAATATCTGTCTAAAAATACGGTGTCCGGATTACAGTATGGTCGTTTCGACCGGTGGTAGAACTAGATGGTAGCGAATTATCGAAGCTGACTGTAATTCGAGTGCTCAGGGTAGAAATCAAAGCATGAATTTCGATGAAACCATTTTTAGCCAATTTAAACTGTAAAAAAGTCGATCAGTTAGTTAGAAAGTTGAAACTTCTCCGGTCCAAAACGTAGACAACTAAAGAGAAAAACGGACAAGAAACACCCAACTACACCTTACCTTACCAAAACCAAGGTTCACGACCTCCACCGACAGCCAGACTAATCTCAGTTCCGGGTTAAAACACACACGTTTGTATCCGTGAAAACAAAACGTGTAATAACGTCTGAGACCAATCGCTGAACATCAGAACAGGTTTGTTTGAAACACCATGTAAGTGGCGTGACACGTAAATTCGCTGGAACTAATTCAAGGCTGCGCGCGCGCAAGGCACGCGATTAGACGCACCATGTGGATTCTGAATTGCTGAGCTTTGTGTGTGCATATGGGTGGTAAAGTTAGTTTGAAGATTTATTTGTATGAGAGGGTAAATATTGAGAATTAGAAGGAGGGAAGCCACCGGATCTTCATCATCTGCCTAGCCTTTTCCCAACTATGTTGGAGCGGCTTCCAGTATAACCAGATGCAGCTGAGTACCAGTATTTTACATGGAGCGACTGCCTATCTGACCTCCACAAGCCAGTTAGTACTGGGTATAATACGATACCCCTTGGTAAGACTGGTTGTCAGACTTTTGGCTACCTGTATCAAAGATCTACAAAAGACAGCCGGGACCAACGGTTTACGTGAAAACGGGGTATGTAATGGGTGGTCACCCATCCACAGATCAACCTAGGCAAGCGCGGCGTAACCTGAAGATTGATCCGAGCGGTTTTTTTTATTTAGCCACGAGCTCCCGTAACCACTGAAACTTCTTGGTCAAAATAAATATCATTTATTCAAATTAGACTGAGAATCAATACTTTTATAACGCCATTATTTTAGTTTCTAGCGAGTCGGCATTGTACTCAAATTATAAAATATGCTAAGAACTTTATAACAATTCTGTAGCAACGTACTAATGGACATCTTCATTTATTTCCTGTGCGACAAGAAATCATCACTCAAAAGATACCTGCATTCCTTATAAAATACCTCAGCATTACCATACCACCCAAGATCTAAGCTAACGCATCTGTATGACAGGGTCACAAGGCCAAAGTCTTAAATCATCCTGTTAAGCCTGGACACACTCTCACAAGAGCGAAATGGGGACATAATCCGGGGGGTCGCCATTGTACCAACAAATTGTCAACTTAGACTGTACAATGATGTGTTCTTTGCCTTTGTAACGAACCTAAACAGTTAGGAGGCAGTTCTATGAAAATATTCTCCATTAAACAAGCTGGTTCTAAGTTCCTGAGTGCGCATTTCCTTTGGTTTGAGGAGCCTAGTTCGTTTGTCTTGTTATGAAGGAGTCAGTTTGGACGAGAACTAATTTAATGCTTCGTTTGAGCTACGGGATGGTTGTAATCAAGACTTCTTTATTTGCTTATTTGTAGATTTAAGGATCATAAGACCTTACTAGATATTTTTCAGCTTGAGAGTGTCAAACATTACGATTAGGGCTTGCAATCCGGATATCCGGATATCCGAATTTCCACCCAATTTTCCCGAATAAAGAAAGCAACTGAATCCGGATAATACGGATTTTACGGATAGTATTTATTTTAAATTTACTTTGTATACATATAATGTCTAATAATAAATTTTGGCATTGTTAACAGTACAAGTAAATACATGTAATCTACTCTACAGTATTATGTACATATTTTTAGTTCATGTTTGACTAAATTTGCGTAATTTTCTATTCTGATCTTCGTCATTTTCAAAATCCGAGTACCGGAACTTAGTGGGACAATTAAATATCTTCACAACACGAAAAGATTTTATGATGAAGCCGAACTAGGCACATCTGATTACCCTTTTGGGAATCCTTCAAATGCATCTATTCAACGGACGATCGTCCATATTATTTCTGCTTATTTTGGAGCACAAGAACATGAAAATATACCCCTACGAGCCTCAAGTAACTGAAGTCGCTATAAAAGAACAATAACAAGAGGAGGTAAATAATTACTGAGACCTTCACAAATTTCGCGAGAGCAATATGCGCAACCATCTCCATCCCGTCAAAGCGATTTGCTTACTACGATACTCTTAGAAATGGTGCTTTATGATCAGGGAGGCAAGAGGAGCAAGAACTTGGAGAGACCCATACACAATGTTTTGCTGGCAATTCCGCCCACTAGTGCAGAGGCAGAAAGAGTGTTTTCTGCCTCTGGATATCTATGTAAGCATTTACGGACAACCATGAAAGATGACTCTCTGGATTGCATTAGCTTTTTGAGATCTCACTATCAAAACAAAAATTGCATGAGATAAAGATAAAAGTTGATTTAAGAAGAGAATAGTATTTAGATGGGTAGTTGGTTTTTTCAAGAAGAGTTCCTGTTTACATTAGAAATAAAAAGTCTTTAAACATTTTTTACTGTTTACTGTTGGTTTTATTTCATTTTTGCTTCATAACAAAATTGTTGGTTTGTTCATTTTAGATGAAGAACTGTTCAGTTGTTAATACATACTGATACTTTTATCAATTTCCCATGTTTTAATGACCTGGATGCTACAGGGAAGCCATGTTTTTCATGTTCTGGTTTTAATTTTAGTGCCTTTCTAAATTATCCGAAATATCCGGATATCCGAATAGTAAGGCTTCCTACTATTCCGAATTATTCGGATACGAAAATTTAGATCATTCAAGCCCTAATTACGATTCAACAGACGAAAGATCATTGTCAGTTGCTGATGCAGGTCTAATCTAAAGGTGCAGTCATATCGGTACGGATTGATAACAAAGTACAGCCGGCACACTATCAAGTAACCACAAACTGTCCAATTTCTCCAAATGATATTAAACCATAAAATATTGGTTGTTAATTTCAAAATCGAATGAGAAAATTTTACAGTTTGTGGTAACTTGTTGCACTGGCAACTGTACTGAACAGCTGAGGAATTTTTTAAACATAAGAAGAGGTTCCTTGAAAGAAATAAAGAAAGAAAAAACATTTATTAGCCCGCACAGGACAAAAACACAAAATAAAATGGTTATAATTATCAGTACAACTAATAAAATAAAACAGAGAAAAAAAAAAAGAAACGAAATTGGTCATTTGGTTGGTTTGGTCTTTGGGGTACCGTATTACCCAGTAGTAACTGGGTTGTGGAGGTCAGATTGGCAGTCGCTCCATGGTATTCAGCTGCATCCGGTTAGACTGGTAAGGGCTAGGCATGAATGATGGTTGGTTTGTTCTTTGGATAGTGATAAAAGTGAGTTACGTAGGCAGTCGAAGCAAACATAGAAATACTTATGGTTACATGCAAGTCTAGTATTCCATTTTGGATAACATTTAAGTGCACCGCGCCCTATCTAAACCTTTGCTCTTCAGTTATCTGTTTCTATTAACGCAAACGTACGCGTAACCCGGTGTTTACATAGTTTTCACCATTGCGTAAGTCTGTAATCAAATAATAAGGTCCCATCGAAATGGAACCTGTTTAGTCTCTGTGCCCGATGCGAGATTGGAAGGCTGACGTTGGAAGTTGAGTGCGCTCCAGGGGATGAGGCAGTTGGTTTTACAGGCAAATAATTTAGATTTGAATTTAGAACTTCATGTAGCGTTCCGATAAGATACTGTGCAAATATTGTTTTTAATGACAGGAGTAAAAGCAATTCAGTTCAGAAGACACGAGACACTTTCCTATTCTGTATCCTGAAGAAGGACCACCAGGCCAAAAGAGACCAATGACACTTGATTTATCTATTCCATTTGAGTATTTAGTAAAGCCAAGCCAATATCAGAAGCTTTACTCGAGAGATGGCAGCCTTTTTTTTAAATATTACAACACCAAGCTGAGACCCTCCGCGGTTTGGCCTCGTACAGGACCAATTTCGTTTGTCTTATCTTTTTTTTCTTGTGGACTTTATAAATAGTTTTGGTCTTATTGTTAACTAGCACTTCGTCCGCAAAAATTAAGCTTTCTGCTCGTGAAAGATATTTTTAGAATTGAATCATTCGTTCCGGAAATTTATTTGTTTTGTATGTAACGGTGTATGTAAGGGGTAATCCCTTACATACAAACTTACAGAACAAATAAATTTTACTCCTTTATAATATTAGTATTGAAGTATTGACTTAACCATTTTTGTTTTATCCTGTGCTAGACAAATAAATACTTGTTCTTTATTTTCTTTGAGAAAACTTTTAATTTTTTTTTTATTACTATTTTTTAATTACGTAATGTTATAACTTAAAAAAATGTCTGAAATAAAAGATGATCAGTTTTTTTACCATATTTGATCAAAGTCTTATTTGCCGAGCTGTATTTCGAACTCCTTTGCCATTACCTCGTCCACAAAATTTCTCACATCGTCGATTCGTCCCACTTCTCCGCCAGTTTCGAATAACGGTCCGTTCGGTTAACTAACTCAGAGTGATAACAAACTGGGCTACCATGGTAGGCCGCAATAAATCCACCAGGAGTGCAGGCGTATTTGTACTACCGACATATTGTGCGGCTGTGCCTTTATCATGGGAAAAGTTGCAGAAAGTTCTTGTAGCAGAGGGCTTAGAAAAAGAGAGTCAGCAAAAGGACGGGGTCTGCAAGGGCATGCCTTCGAAAGAGATACCGTGGCCCCGGAACACAAAGGGCGATGAAGGAACATGGATGGGTATAGTCAGTAAAAGTCTGACACTCCCTCCTGCTCCGCCCAGAGCGGGAGGAGTCATTTGATGATTCCCAAAAAAAGATTTGCAAAAAAAGGGCTTAGAATACTAACATTAAGGAATATGAAGTACTATAATAATATATAAAGTACTATAAAAATAATGACAAACAGCGAAAACAAGACATAAATCGGCCAAACAACACAAAAGTTATAACCATTTAAACTTTTCTTTCTATCTCTTTCTAGGTAAACGGAATTTAGTATGGTTTTTATACGTCGATGTGGCGAATGACGTCATTCGCTGTATCAGATCTCTCTGTCTAATCAGCGGTTTCAAATGCTTATAACTTAGTGTTTTTTATAGATATTTAAAAAAATAATTTCATTTTGCTATTTCTGATGTTAATACGCTTTGTTTAGAGTGATAAAAAAAAACATGCATATACTCTTTTGCTTTCAAAGAGTTTCGTTTTTTTTTTAAAAGCTAACGTATTTAATCGCACTGTTCGTTATGTACTTACTTGTATGTATGTAAGTTGTCCGCTTAAAAATTTGCAAGAAGAAAGTCGTGGATTCGAACCCAGACAGACGCATTACTTTGTGTAATTTATTTCATCACCACTGCTCTCAAAACGGTGAAGGAAAAACATCGTGACGAAACCGGCATGTCCTAGAACCGAAGACATGTGACATCTACCAACCCGCACGGCCCGCGTGGTGGATTATAGCCCATTCCCCCTCAAAGAGAGGAGGCCTGTGTCCCATCAGTGGGAACATTAATAGGCTGATGATGATGACTATACTGCAGTTCCGTTCCGACCGATTGAAATTTTACACACACCTTTGGTTCAGGTGACAATACATTTTTATGACAGGTGCATGACTTCCAGAAACATGTAGCTATGACAAGCCTTTTGGTTGCCTATCAGGCGTAGTGCTACGAGTAATATTTTTCTTTGTGAAAATCGTGAGGATAACAAACAGCCTGGAATTTGTCAATTATCGTTTTTTTTTCGAAGACTGCGTTCAGTTGAAAATACAGAAAAAAACTGGTATATTGTCTGTATCTGTTATTTGCTTTGTATCTGTCTTGTGTTTGCCTTGTGCAGTTGGTTGTGTCAAAGATGATTTAAACAAATCTCAGAACAAAATGAACATCGAAATAAAAGATGTTCGAAAGAAAAAACCGCTGCGTTGACAAAACGCAAAAAGAGGGCAGGAGAACCATCTTGCCATCAAAATTATCCAAAAAACAGTCCTAAACCTCAAAATTAAGCGGCAGGCTCAATTGAATACTTACCTTAAAATTAATTAACCAACAGTTAATTAGAAACCCATTCAAGTTTCATTTTCCTTGCCAAACAATTTCGTAAAACTTTGCAAAAAAAAAAAGTAAAGTACGAACACGGCCCAAATCCACAATTACAAATCATTTAATCTTTCGTAAACGTGACAAAACCCTTCGCTTGACCTACGGACCTGTTGTGCCATCGGACTTAACCTGTAACTGTCTGTAATTGTTGGTACATCGAGCTATGTAGTACACACAGCAGTTGTTGGTCCAAAAGACCTGTTTGCGAAAGTAGAGTGTGTAATGTGTGTTTTTACATGGTGTACTTACATTTTTGAACATTATTAACCTGAAAATTTAAGCATTCGTCCTCCCTAGGTAGCTTCATGCTGCACCTTGTAATTCATGTTATTTAAGGTTTTCTGAAGATTTTTATCTCTCTTGAATCTTTGTTTACCTTTGTAATGACAGTTAGTGACAGGCCTAGTTTTATTTTTAATTTATTGCTGGAGCTAGTTGTAGATCGTATAGGTAAATCACATCGACCTCATTATCTTTTCTTTTTATTGTTCTAGAAATTCTTCCTAAATTATAAAATGTCAATCATCTGGAGATGACAGGAGCCAGGTGGTGGAATTTTCAGTCTACGTCTGGAGCTGAAAGGCATCACAAGTCTGGAAGAGTGACCAGAGGAAGTTTTCCTCTACTGTGATTTATAAGTTAATGTGTACCTGTGCCATGACTTAGCATCTGTGGCCCAGGCTACAGGAGTGGCGACCCTCCATTCCTCTCTTACGACCTGATCAAACTGACGTCTTCCATCTCAGTTAAGGAAAAAACTGACGTCCTCCGGCCTCTCCAGGAGGAAGATTGTCGGCCTTGTCTTCCTCGGCTGCAATGACGAAGAATGATGAACCTCGACCATAATCCTTGAAGGAAGACTGAAGCCTGATGTCCCTCGGCCACTGCTACAGCCCAGAGGCCCGCCTTTCTCCAGTTCATCTCATGTTTATTTTCATTTTCATCCACCCGCTTCTCTAACCTAGTTTAGTTATCTTCTAGCTCCAAATAGGTAGGCCCTAGGTTATTGAATAATAAATTCTTATAACTCGTCCCCTTGACTATTTCTTTTAACAGTGCTCCCCTCCAGACTGAAAGTTAGGTAGGTGAGTGCTCAGTGTGACCTTACATTTTCTGGATCCTACCGGGAAAATGTAACGTTACAAGTGTTGAAGTTTTTTTGGTTGTTCAGTGGAATTATTATGTTTGTATTGTTTCATTGCGTTTACATGAACCCCCATCTGCAGAGATTGTCTTTGTTCCATTCGAGCTATTGTTGAGCTTCCCGGATTCCTGGGTCAGGTTAAGCATTAATGGGATTTTCCATTTGTAATTATTCAGTAACAAACCAGAGTCTAGTCGTGAGCCCAGTTCATGGCAATAGGCTTGCCCGCTTTATCATGGGATTTAACTTATTTGGACGCAAGGTAACCCACATTTGCCGGCTACTTTTACCTAGCCCTTCGCGAATTACGATCACGATGTTATATGTTATGTTAAACTTGCTGGACTACTGTTTGCAAAATGAGAGATTAGAAGAAGAAACAACCCAAAAAGTAAAGTACGAACACAGTCCAAATCGACTATTAAAAATTATTTAATCTTTCGTAAACGCGACAAACCCTTCGATCGCTTGACCTAGGGCCCTGTTGTGCCATCGGACTCTTAAAACGTACACAAATAATTATATGTACTACAACAAACTACCAGAATAACATAAACAATAACAGTTACACCGTACAAATTACATCCATCCAAGCTCCTACACAGTTATAAAACAGCAACAATCATAAAAGATACCACTCCACCGATACTTTAGAACCGGAAAGATCCTCCTAATAATATCAGTAAGTATCTCCGGGATATCCCAGTCTTATAAGTGGTAGGAATGCCTGTAAACCAGCCTGGGTTATTACGCTGTAAACTGCTTATGACCTGACGGATTGCGCGTGCCGATTGTACTTTGTTGTTGATGTTCTTTGGGAGTTTGTTATTTTGAAAGGGAGATGGGTAAATGTTGTTATTTTATTTCCTAGTTGGTGAGGTGGTTACTATAGTCTGCGCCAGATAAGTAGGAATTAAAGGTCATTAACCCGCATACATTTATTCAAATACATAATTCCAAAAACAGAAAAAATGACATAAACTTGTCCCGAAACGACCTTTATCGTGATCCCTGACCTTTTTCTCGTAATAAAAACGATTCGGGTCGACGAGTCGGGGTACCTACGCAGAGAAATGAAGGAAAGAGCAATGACCTTTAATTCCTACTTATCTGGCGCAGACTATAGATTTTGGCATTGCATTACGCCAGTAATTCCCGAAGCAATAGGCAGAGGTGTATCTAATGGTGTACCCGCATTTCGCCAGTTATGTTTTTGAGTCCCATGTTATAGGGGCGAGCCTTTTGCCATCAACCGGGCACAAATCCAGACTCCGTGGCTGCTACTGAGAAATTCCTGAAGGAAAAACCCAATAACAGTTTGCCCGACCTGGGACGCGACTGCTGAGCATGAGGTCCTGGGTTCGATAACCAGGACCTCATGCTCAGCAGTCGCGCTTTCAACAACGAGGCAGTCAACAGGGAAAAAAAATGTTAGCAATTAAGCTGCGGCGAAACTCCGCGTCGCGCGATATGATGATTATTTTAATTATTGGGATTAACAGCATTATATATTCAAAATTTAAGTTAAAAAAAAGCAATTATAGATACCGATACTTAGTATGTCTGCGGAGTTTTACTGCCTAATTTAATTTGACCCTGTATATCACGCTCACAACTGTAATCAAAGATAATTTGTGAAACTCTAAGCAATATATTATTTGTGTGCCCAAATAGAAACAAAATCACTAATTCTTCATCTACTGTATTTGGAAATCAATGAATCAATGTGAGTAAACCTACGCATTTATAACAGTTTATCGTTTTCCTTTTTAGTCAAATTAAGTTATCATCAACTTAATTAACTTGCAAATTAATCGTTAATTTGAATTACCTACTGTTATGAATGAGTTAATACAATCTAAATTAATCTAAATTATACGAAGCGAAAATCGTTATAAAGAATTATAAAAAACTTAACTGACGGTTTTAATTAGCAGACAGTAGGAGTAGGACGCTTTGGAACTCACTTAAACAAAGTATTCCACAACAATGATTGATGAAACTGACAGCTCCTCATGTGCTAATTCCGTTCAGTTGCATAGATGAATTTCACTTTACCATCGATTGGTGTACTGTTTTACGCTGGTTTCTAAAAGGTATCCGTTACACTGTTCTCATATCCCACATCAGTCGTAATTTGTAAGCTGTGAGATAGAATTCAACTTACTGAAACTGTTGTTGATAGATAACTCATTCCAACAACATGAGTTCCTTTTCTACTTATTACATATTTTCAAAACCGGTATGATTGCTTTGTTGATCTAAAAGTAGCAAAAGCAAGTGCCGAGGCGTCCTGGGTTTGATTAATGTCCAGGTTGGGGAAAGTTTACTTGGGTTTTTTCGTCAGAAAATCTGTAGCTGATGCCTGGGTTGATGACGATAGGCTAGCCCCATATCTGTGAAATTCCTTCCTAATCCACCTTGCCCCTGGCTGGAGGCCTTACACTCAAGGTACCCACAGGATAGTCCGGTTAAACAGACGACAACCTCCTAGATTGACCTGCTAGAAACCATTAAAAAAATAAATAAAAATGCCTAGCCATCTGGTATAGCAACAATCGTTTTTAGTATATCTTATGTCCCTACTATGAACCTGACCTCTTTAAAACCCTTCATTAAAGTTCAATTAATTAGAATCAAACAACAAATGATGGTTCCTCCATTATCACTCTTCACACGTAGTACGCTCTTCACCGTCGAGTGCGCGCAGAGAAATGGAAAGTAACCATTATCATTATCGTTTGCATGTAATGTGCTGTCAACAAAACAGTTTGGTCTTCTTGCTTCTTGTACTGATCGCTTAATCAGCATATAAAATGTTCCCACAGCTGGGAAACAAGGCCTTCTCTGTGTAAGAAAGAATGGGCTATTTGCCAAGCAAACCCAGTCCAGCGTGCAGTTCTGAAGGTCCTACTATCACTTAACTTCAGAACCAATTGGGTGTACGAGCAAGCGCGAGTGCTGAGCGTAAGAAAAATATTTATCTACGAGTGTCAACGGAGATATCACCGTCTTACGGTTCCCTACCTGTCAAATACTAACAAAAGATCTGACAGATATCCTGTATCCCGGGTAAGGAGCAAGTTTGCCCGAAAGCACTACAACAGCTTGGCACCACGCCTCTACCTCAAACTTAGCCTTATAAACTCGTTAAGTATGTGAGTAATTTCCAGATAAAAAAGAAAATAGTACTTTGGCTGGAAAACTATAGCTTCGACGACACTGAAACCCTCATCAGATAAGTACATTTCCGCACAGCTTCGGTGAATACTCCGTGGCTTTTACGCATCTCCTCTCCGCTCCACTTCACACATCCCCGCTGGTCTCCGCTTTGATGGAGTCCAGGCCTTAGGCCCGGTTTCCACCAAAGCGGAGACGAGCGGAAACCCACCAATCACATGTAGTTGCAGATCTCTAGTCTATCCTGTGATTGGTTAAAGCTTGCACTTCTCCTCTCCGCTCGGTTCGTCTCCGCCGGAAACCGGGCCTTAAGCACTACTCAGTACACGCACAAAATAGATTGAAATGAAAATCTTACTTTTTCTTGCCTAACTCAATCTGCACCCCTAGCTAAGTTGACAATCTACAATCGTTAACGCTAGTAGAAAACTATTCAAATGAATGGGAATGACATCATGTCAACGTTAAATCACGTGATCAACACAAACGAATAGAAAAATCGTAGACAAGTTTACATCGTTCAAAATAATAGAATAGAATGTTATCGTTTCTACAATGTTGATCGCTAAACTCTTTGGTAGGAACGCTCACCATAAACTAAAGTGTAGGTTTTTTCTACAGACATTAGAGAACGAGCGATCGACTCAGTCGTGTCAACTTGGCTACCAATTTAGCGCTTTCTACAATCGCTTACGCCGAGGCGTTTACGATTGTAGAAAGAGAATCGATACAAAACGTTTGTAACTTGGCTAGGCATGCTGATCTGTTTTCTTGACCGTACATTCTTCATGTGCTAAATGATATTTAATTGATCGTTAAAACTAACTATCAACTAACAAAGAACTAAACGTTTTTTGTTAGTCAGTAACTAATAGGAAAGTGGAAAAAGGTTTTTTCACGGTCCGTTTAGCGGAAAGACTGACTGAGTGGGCTTTCTTCGCGGTTGGATACCTGCGCTGCTGAAACATTGGATTAAGTTACTACAATCTATCTAATTGATTTTCATCTTTATCGCCAAAGCATTAGGTTCAAGGTTAATTGTGATGACAGTTACGGGTAGCTTGCTGGTGTCTGTACCTAAGGTGGGTGGTACCTATATTAACCGCAGATAAGTGGCGTGCCTAGGGGCCTACAATACAGCAAGCACCTAGAGCAAGCAGACTCTTCAGAAACCCTAACATCATGAAGAATAGTCGGTTATAAGGGCAAGCCAAGCTTTAAGGTTTGTATGTTAGTAATTACGCCTGTGGTACCTTCTTTTTTTTTTTTCGGATGGCAAATCATCAAATGACTTCTCCCGGTCTGGGCGGAGCAGGAGGGAGTGTCAGACTTTTACTGACTAAAACCCATCCATGTTCCTTCATCGCCCTTTGTGTTCCGGGGCCACGGTATCTCTTTCGAACAGTCCCGCAACCCCGACAGGCATCGGTCCTTGCGGACCCCTTCCTTTTTGCTGACTCTCTTTGAGGCGCGCGTGGAACACGAACGCGCCGTCGACACGGCCTGTCGTCATGAGACGGACGGACGGCGAGGTAGCCCATAGCCCACCGTCCACAGGCCCGGGCCTACGGTGGCCGGGGGCCGCGTGGTGGCCCCCGACGCCCGGGGCGTCTCCCGCGGCGGCCGGGATGCTGTGAGGTTCTCTCCCTCTCACGTTCCGCCACCTCCTTCTCTAGAATTACTGCTTCGCAGAAGGAGGTGACGGCGTCCCATTCCGTCTCGCTCCGGACCATGGCTTGCACCAGGGCCAGACGCGAGAGGTCGCTGCCGCAAATCGCCGCTGACTGTAGGTACCTTAATTTTGACTAAGCAAAAGTACCTGTCACGGGTCTAGTTGTAATAAATGCTTTGAGTTTGAGTTTATGATAGTATCGACACTAGTAGATATAGTTGTCCTTGTCTCGGTGTTTGTTTGTGTGTATTTGTGTTAGAAAGCCCCCCGACCCAGGCTTACAGCCTCATTCTGCAAAAATTTAAGCACGACATTAAAAATTACAAAGGCTCTGTTATTTTGGACACTTCGCGACATACACCCGACCGTTGTTTATGCGTAAGTAGACTAACTGCTTCTAGGGCAGCACTGATACTGATACTGTTCGCCTACCTCATCCCACTGCTGGGCAAAGGATTCTCCTCAGGACTTCCAGTTATTTCGATCATGGGCTAATGTGGACCACTGGTCGTTGGTTTTGTTCAGCTTGTCCTGCCATCTTCTAAGTTCTACGGCGCCTTCTTCTTCTTTCTGTCAGAGCTCCAGAAAGTGACTATTTTAGCTCATAGCTCAGCTCAAGGCAACACTAAAGAATCTAAAAAGTGTCAAAATTACTGAGGTACGAGTATTCCAGTAAGTCGGACGCTTCTTCCAGACCAAAGAGAAAATAGGTACTCACAAAATGGCGTCAGTTTTATGATGGGAATCGAAGAAAATTATGTTTGGAATTTGACATAGCCTAACATAACAACATCACGCCTGTAATCCTCAAAGGTTTAGGCAGAGGTGTACCTAAGTAAATAGGAGGCAATTTAGCATAGCTAGGTAATTATCATAATCGTCAGCCTACAACAGTCCATTGCTGAACATAGGCCTCCTCAAACGTACTTACATCACCCAACTCGATTCTCAGCAACTCATGCAGTTGCTACCAGCCACTCTGCGATGATCGTACCACCTAGGTACCTAAGTATCTCCATATTTACAATCTCTTACATATACAATCCTAAACGTTTTACCCCCAAGTACATAAACGAAGGTTGTATAAAACAGCACATTAGTCCGTATTAACTGTGCGCAAGCGGCCGTGTCGGAGGCGACCTCTAGCCACGATTTCACTTGGCCGAGTCGGATCGTAATCTTAACTAATTAATGCTGTGTTCAATCTAATTCTGAAACGTGAGGTTAGTGGGCGGAAGAGTGGATGGGCAAGTACATTGGCCCAATGTGAACTGAATTGGGAGGATGGTCAGTAATAGACAAAGCTAGAAAGAGATACATCATCATCTGTCTACTTTTCCCAACTATGAGTCGGCTTCCAGTCTAACCAGATGCAGTTTAATACCAGTATTTTACATGAAGCGACTGCCTATCTGACCTCCACAACCCAGTTAGTACTGGGTAATACGATACCTCTTGGTAAGACTGGTTGTCAGACTTTCGGGCCGCCACTCACGTAACGACTGTCAAAGATGAATGATAAATGATAGCCAGGACCAACGGCTTAACGTGCTTTCCGAGGCACGGAGGAAACTCGGTATGTAATGTGTGGTCACCCATCCACGGACCAACCTAGGTAAGCACGGCTTAACCTAACGATCGACCCGAGCGGCTGTTATTATTTAGCCACGAGCTCCTCAAAGCTAAAGAGAGACACGTTCGATGGTAGAAATTGAGAAAATTGTTTTATTGTCACAGAATCAAGTGGAAAATAACATCACGCGTATAAAGTTATGTTTAAGTCCCATTTAATAGGGGGCGAGCCTATTGTAACCAACTGGGCAAAACTCCAAACTCTGCGGCTACTACTAAGTAATTCCTGTTGGAAAAGCCCAATAGCAATTTACTCGACCCGGGAATCGAATCCAGGATGAGTTCCTGGGTTCGATTTTGTTTGTTAGTTTTCGACATTGTCTTTCAACAAATCACTGTCTTGTTTATTGACATTTTCTTTACACTACACTACAACTAGATTCTATCCTATTCTTCAATGCGTCTGAGTCAGTTTCCAGCCTATCCGCGAGCAGCTGAACACCATTATTTTACATGGAACGATTGCTTAAATCTGACCTCCACAAGTTAACGCGCTAACCTCTAATACAATTACGGCCTCTACAATGCAAAGTGGTTGAAAGAAAACGAACTTTCGTTTATGCGTTTTTGACTGTTTAAATGAACAAGAGAAGTCATGTCAACAAGTCTTTTGAAACTGTTAGCAGAAGCAATAAAACGCGATGGGTTCCGTGACGAAACAGAGTAACTCAGAGAATACTTTTAATTTCTGTAATTCTGACGAGTTCTGGGCAGTGAAGAAACCGGATGAAAAAAGATTGCATCCAGGGCCGGCAGAGTCTCGACAGAGATAACGACAAAATCGCTAACTTTTAATTACTAACGAATAAATTCAGTTGCAATAACGATGCTTGCGAGAAACGCATCTTGGATGTAGAGACTTGCATTACTCCGGTCCAGCTGAGATATAAGAATGTTGAGACGGTTATGTGGATTGACTAAAATGAATACAGTAAGAAGTGAGCATATCAGAGAAATTTTTAAAGTGGCGCCTGTTACAGAAAAGATGAATGGGAGCCGTCTGTCTTGGTATGGACGTGAAACGTGTTGCGCCAACCCAAAATAACATGGGAAATTGACGGGAAGATAATGAAATTGATCGAGTTTAAAAATTAAGAGGATTTAATATAAGTAAATAAATCCAACGCAGCATTAACTGCTGGTTCCAGAAGCATTATAATGACAAGCAAGATTTTTGAAAATTCGACCCATTAAAGGGTTCAAACAAGTGATACAAGTTCATTTTGCTGGTAAGATTCCCATTGGGCCACACGGCTGCTAACTACTACGAAAGAAGATAGAAGACCATTTATTTGGCCAAAGGGGTCCCACGACTCCACCACAGAACCCCAAACCCACAGTCAAGTTAATTATCCAGTGGCAGCAAGGTTGCGAAACCACAGACAATGGTTTGTCTATGGGACAAGCGCCCGTGTTACGACACACAACAATGGCGGACGATAATTTGTGTCTATGGTAATGTCCTTATTACATAAAGCATGGTAATCTTATGGCTATGAATGGTAATTGTTATCAGTTTGTTATTTTGTGTGGTAATTTAATTATTACTAGCTGAAGCCCGCGGCTTCGCCCGCCCGAAAATTTTATACCAAAACCTTCCTCTTGAATCACTCTATCTATTCAAAAAAACCGCATCAAATCCGTTGCGTAGTTTTAAAGATCTAAGTATACTTAGGGACAGACAGACGCGGCGGGGGACTTTGGACTTTTATAATGTGAATGTAGTGACGATTTTGGGATAAGATTTTTCACTGAAATATGCCGTCATCAACTAATCGAATAATGAATAGGGTAGATGACAGCATAAAACAATAATTCCCACCAATCTCTAAAAAAACACTTTATTTTGGGCCTTGAAAACCCGATTTATTTTCAATTAATTGCCAAATTCGATTTTTAGTTGCATTGAAATCAATAAATAGTTGAGTCATTGAGTTGAAAAAACAGTGACGTCACAGTTGGCTATTGCCATACAAAATCTATGAGAGAACTCTTAAAAAGTATTTCAATTGATTGGTGTGTCATCTACCCCATTGCCAAGGCCTAGAGCAGTAATGGCGTCCTTCTGTGTAATATCAAACATGATAGATTGCGTGATCGTTTGGCTCAGATATCATCACCATCTTCCTGCCCTAGTCCCATGTTACTTGGGGTCGGCGCAACACGTTTTTTTCTTCCACTCCCCTTTTCCCTCCCCGTTTTCTCTCCCCTGTCAATGGTCGAGCTATCAGTTACTCCATTTTTCTTCATATCATTCCTCACACACTCCATCTATCTTTTCATTGGTCTTGCTCTCCCATTTTTCACCCCAAACAAAAACGTTTCCCAGAAATATTTTGTGCGTAGAGTTATTTTGTTTGATATACAGAATGCTTGGTTGCCTGCCGGCTTCGTGAAGAGTCCGTTTACATCTTGTATATTGCTTAGACTAAGGGTTACCTTGACTACATACATACATACCTCCTTACAAAAGGTCTAACGATCACAGTTCTATTAATTACAGGAGTTTTCCCTCACGAATCCAAATAAACAAACGATCACAATAAATTAAACTATTTCTTAACTACACACATCAAAAATGTCTAGGGATCAAGCATTTTTATGCGGATTTCTTGAGATTGAGATGTGGCTTTGTAATAAATTTATGATTTTATAAATTTATATGGATCCTTTTTGGTGCATTTCATAATTTGAATCAGGAACTCTCAATCAAATTCGAGTAAAAGATGAAAATAAGCTGTCAATATTTTCCCTATAAAAACATACAACGCATTGAAGACATTATTAGTGCTACTGTTTCCCTACTACTGATTAAAACCAACGTTATTATGGAGCGGCGACGTCATTTAAGCAGGGAAGAAATGCTCAGAGCCGTGGGAATGATAGAAGCTGGTTCCCGGCAACGTACTGTAGCTTTAGCTCTGAATACAAGTCAGAGTGTTATCAGTCGACTTTGGACACGTTACCGAAGCACTGGTACCGTGGCTGAGCGCCATGGAGGACGGTATCGCTGCACCACACGGAGACAAGACCGATACATTCAAATCTTAACTCGAAGAGCTCCAACAATAACCGCCATGATGTTAGCCGTGAGGCTTCATCACTCTTCAGGGAACTTAATTAGCGACCAAACAGTCAGAAACCGCTTGCATGAAGTGAACCTTCATTCCCGAAGACCGCTACGGGTACCACCTATAGCAATGCACAATCGTAGGATTCGATATCAATGGGCTCTTGAACACAGAAATTGGGCAGAAGAACAATGGCGTTTCGTGTGCTTTTCTGATGAGTCTCGTTTTGGTATGAGACCGGATACAAGACGTATACGACACTGGAGAACCCCTGGACGCCAACAGCGATTAAAATCCTGCCAGGAAGTCCATCCTTATAGTGGTGGAACCATCATGGTATGGGCGGGTATTTGGATCGGCGGAAGAACTGAGTTGATTTGGATCAGAGGCAACCTCAACGCTCAAATTTATGCTGAGACGATTGTATCAGACGTCATCGTTCCTCTACAAGTGCAAATCGGTCCCTTATTTCAGTTAATGCATGATAATGCACGACCGCACACCGCAAGAGTTGTAAGACAGACTCTCGCCGCAGCTAACATCAATGTCCTGCCCTGGCCTGCTCAGTCGCCAGACTTGAACCCGATTGAGCATGCATGGGATATGCTACAGAGAAGAGCTCTGCCGAATATGGAGGGTATCCAGTCGCAAGAAGACCTTTTTTTGTTGTTGCAACGAACATGGGCGGCCATTCCACAGCGTGATTTGGATGAACTCATTTTGAGTATGCCAAACCGATGTTCTTGTGTTGTTAGTGTTCGCGGTAGAAACACGGATTATTAATTGTTTAAGTTACCCAATAAAATTTTAAAGAAAACTGTTATTTCAGTCTTTTTTTCGAACTTTAATGTTAGTGGTTCAAATGTCAAAAATCCCTTTATTAGGAAAATGGCAAATTTCTTTATTAATGCAAAGGTGACTTGGTTTATCGTTACTGTGACAAACGAAAACACTTTATTTGATGAATCCTTAAAGAAAATTTTAATTAATATCAATCAGGAGAAAAGTTATTGCAAAAATATATGTTGATCCCTAGATACTTTTGATGTGTGTAGTTACAAACAAACTCCCACATTGTCAACCTACACAATAACTCTAATGATTCAAATAAAGAAAATCCAATAAAGAAAACTTTCGCTTTTCCAAATCTTAAAAATGAAAAGTTCATGCGTACAACATTAAGTTGTTACGTCACACTATTATTAGGCTGGCTGTACACTATAAGTACTTAATAAAATCATTAAGTGTGCACAAGCTTTGTGTGGCTTTAGAAAGCGCGACTTAATGAAAAACAGCGACTTGCAGGTTTAACTTGTGTTTATAAGGGTGTGAAGTTCCTCAACCCCAATTTTAAAGGAAGGAATCTCCAACCAGTCGGGTGTTATGTCAGATGCCTACTGCCCGACGCTATTTAGTTGTCGGGAAGTTGTCAATTTCATTAGCATTGCTACTTACATATTAAAATGTATGACTTATCGGAAATGGACGTGTCATTTTTTCACTTTCAATACCACTTAATAAGTTCCTGTTGTTTTTTATTTAAAGGAACTTGGCCCTTTAATCTATAAAGAAGATATTGTTTATTGTACAGTAGTTATAAGATTGCACATTGTAATCATGAATCTTAAATCGCAAACAATCCAATTGTTCTACAGGAACAAAGACGACTCATTTCTTTATTTTCTTTATGTAGTTATTTATTTTCATATTCAATTGATGGGGCTCGTGGCTAAATAATAACAGTAACACGTGTGGCTCTTCAAGTGTTAGTCAAGGTCGGTCCGTGGATGGGTGAATATCTTTTACAAGACTGCGAGCCAAAACCGAGTTTTCTCCGTGTCTTGTTAATCCGTGGATCTTGGTTTTCTTTGACAGTCGTTACGGGTAGTCATAAGCCCGAAGTATGACAACCAGTCTTACCAAGGGGTATCTTATTACCAAGTAACTGGGTTGTGGAGGTCAGACAGGCGGTCGCTCTATGTAAAATACTGGTATTCAGCTGCATCTGGTTAGACTGGAAGCCGACCCCAACATAGTTGGGATAAGGCTTGGCAAATGTATAAAATTCTGACAAATATTTTAACATATTAACGAACTTGATAACTCCGCCCTCTCTTTGGCTCCACACTTAATACCGATGCCTAATAACGGCCATAACTGTAGGCTCTCTCGGTTATTTGCTCTGTCACACACTACACTAGCTATTACCTATTACTGACCGTGGACAACCCTGAGATGAGTCTGTGACGTAATTACGCTTTACAGTTTCAATGTAGTCGCCTTATCATCTATGATAGCCTGGTACATTCGTTTCTAGTTTATAGATTTTTTTCGTTTAAAAGTTGTTAATAAGATACAGGCTAATAGGAGGCGAGCTATTACCATCAAAACCGGTGCACGAAACGAGACTCCGAATTGTGCTGCTGAGAAATTCCTGATCGAAAACCCAATAACACTTTGCTAAACCTGGTAATGGTAAACCCAAGACCTCATGTTTAAACAGCAGGGCTTATGACCTATAGACAAACTGTATTTAAATAAATTGCTTTAGAATTTTCAAAAAACATTTGATAGACAAATTACCTGTTGCCACTAGTGCAGGAAGTGGTGCAACATAGTGGAAATACGTTTGTTTATCTAGGAAACATGGCTTCATTCATACAATCATAGTTTACATCCTAAGACCTTAGCACTAATACGCGAATATCCTTCTGACTGCTGATGAACGAACCGTGACTCCTTGTTTACTGATTGACATTAATGCCGTTCAACTAAGACCAAATGCAAAATGAAATACAGTATCGACATTGATTTGAAGAAAACACGACCTACGTATTTACAGCTCCTGAAGTCCTGGTATTAAAATGTACTCCTAAAAATCGGAAAATCCGAGAACGTAAATTATTATTTACTTTTGTTTAAATGACTGTTTTTAAATTTTCAGCTCCGCGGGTCTCCGCTCCGTTATGTGAGATTCAACTCGCCATGCGTTCCTGAATAAAAGCGTCTAGGAGCTTATGGTCAATAGTGCGAAATGACAAATGGGTTGCAAAAAGCGCCTTGACACAGACATACAGACTGGCAATGAAGTGATCCTATAACGGTTTCGTTTTTTTCCTTTTGAGGTAAGGAACTCTAAACCGGGTGCAAGTAAAAACGCAAAAACTTAAACTTTTCAGTATAATGTGAGTGAAACTTAATTACTACAGAGAGATTTTATCATTATGTGGGTCATTTGACTGACTTGCAAAGCCAACTAAAAGTTAAAACGCGAAGCCATCGATTTTCTCAATGTATCATGGATTCTAGAGCTTTATCTTGCATCTGAAGAAAAAAAATATTTGAAGAAAAAGGCATTCTATTTTTGAAATGTTCAAGATTCCATTCTTGGCGGCAAGGATGCCTTTAAAGTATATTTTTTATCTGTGGCCAAAGATTATACAGTGCGATTCAGAGCAACACCGCCACTGCTCGCTAGTTTTAAAATTTAAATGTTCGGTCTTTTTTTTTTTTTTTTTTCTTATGCGTGGAGTATACAGGATGCTTGTCTTGGATGTTAACGTACTTTGGATAGCTGTCTCCATCTTTGATTCCAAAAACCCATAAGAAATTATCATAGAACTGGGTCAAGCAAGATCTAGCTTTTCTGGCCCTCTGCCTGAGCTGGAAAACTTGCAATGACACAGTCAATACTGATAAGAAAATATTTTTGACGGCACGGTTGGCGCAGTGGCTGAGCAATTGGCTGCTGCGTTGCGTGTCGCAGGTTTGATCCCCGCACGAAACAAATTGTATGACCTACAGGTAGTTATTCCGAGTCTGGCTGTGTGTGTATGTGAGTTTTGTTTGTAAACGCACCCACGATACAGGAGAAATTCCTAGTGCGGGGTCTGGGGCAACATTTAAAAAAAAAACTATAGTATTTCTTACGGCTTTTTCTTGTTGCCTTGTCTTACATACTACGGTTTTAAAATGCTTAACAGCGAATAGGAAGAGCAAATAAGATTATGTTGATTCAATAAAAGTTAGTGCTCACAGACTTGCTGTACCTACTGAACTATGGCTATCTTACTCAACGTTACTTCGAGACACCCTGTATAACAATATAAGTTAACTCGTTCCGTATATCAGTTACATCCATCGCACCGCCCATCCACCTGTTGGCATTATTAATTGCTTTGCCCATTATTTACTTGTGTGCTTTATTTATTATTTAATGCTCTGAGCATACTGGGCAAGCAATTGGTAATGAGCATCAAGCGTATTTGAGGAGGACAGATATTGGCAATTGGCTGGGAAAATGATAGTCATCTATCCGTTTATTTGTTTTTATCTCGCATCGGCGCTAACTGTATGAAATAGCTCAGAGAGCGGCAGTTACCGTATTTTTAAGAACCTTCGCACGCATAAGTCTCCGTATCTGCCAAAAAATGTATAGCGTTTGCCTATATTTTTGATATTTGCTTGTCGTTTAATGGAGACCTGAAGAAAAAGCTTGCTGGGGAGTTTGTTCCGCCACTTATTCTCAGCTAAAACACTAGGAAGCTCGGAAGTGTCAAAGACTGTCTCTTGTAAACTCAGGCCCTACTCCCTAACGCTTCGTCCGTATATTCGAATCTATCCGTCTCTCTCACTCGCACTCATCTGTAGACGTGCACCCCTGTGACGTTCAAGTTTTACATGGCGCAGCCGGTAGGATCCAATACGGTTTTAACTCAATATTAAGTTATTGTTTGTGTTCTGGCCAACCCTGCTGTATACACTTCATTAATTGTTGTAGCTCACTATCTAAATATGTCAATTTTTGTAATTGGACCAAATGCGTATCCATTAAGAGATTGCATGCTATTACCGCGCACACCTGAGCCTTAGCATCAAAGTGATCGCAGTCGCCAGTCATTTCGTTTCAACAGTAGTCTCTAATTACTGATTTATAATAGTGTCGATTCTGTTGTGCACAAACTAAACTTAATTTAGGCTATTGCTATCGTTTACTAAAAAGCAGTGCGAGAAAAGGACGGCTACAGCTATGAATTAAGTTAGAGATCAAACTATTCAAAGTCGAACAGAGTCAAACTATTTTATGCCTTGCGCTTCATCGTGTTTTTGGTCGACATGTTTTTACGTGCACCATTCAGTTGTATGGAAATATTAGTTCCAATTAAATTTGACAGCTCTAAATTACGTCCGTCTCTTTCTCGTTTTATTAGAGAGAAAAAGATAGCAATAGCCTAAATTAAGTTTAGTTTGTGTTGTTTGATTATATTTCTGGGCCGGCAAACTGTTATTTCGTTTTTCCATCCGGATTTCCTCGGTAGCATCCACGGAGTCCAGATTTGTGCCCCGCTAGTGGCAATAGGTTCGCCTACATGGGACTTAAACAGAACTGGCAAAATGTGTGTGTACAGTCGTGGTCTTTTCCGCCTAATCAGTTAATTTTTTTTTTCGCTTTAATCATGCGGCGGCGCCGAGCCACGCCCCCTTAAAGTTTAGGCCTATTAGGAAAGCGTCAACTTTGGCGCGCAAAATATCAATAACTCTACCTCTCTAACATGGGGTTTATTTTTCCGCACTTAGTCCTTGAATTGGACCATTGTGCGTGAGCCATGGTGGCCGATCGGTATCTTTCATTCATTATTTCTATACAAAGTCAACGGGGCGGGGCTAGAAAACGTTTCTATGTTGTAAGTGAAAGCAAAAATTAGCTTAGTGGTGATCAGGCGGGAGTGTCCTCGATAGTACACCGCTGCGTAACACTTCGGGGATAACAGGTGCAAACGACCATACACTTGTGAGTTTTATTTCTCTGAAGTATAGTCAATTGAGTAATACCTATCAGCAATATTAACTACATCTAACCTAACTCTAACAAAAACTTCAATGAACACGTAACGGAACCACAACATCATCGCAAGCTTTACTTTTTTATAAACCCAAGCGCACACCCCTGTTACTTTGTGACGCCTGGACGTGACAACTAAATGTCTACCAACGTAATTACCAGATCAAAAGCTGATAGATGAACCTTATTCCTTGCCACCAAAGTCTGAAACAGTTTGTCGTATCTGCAAAATGATCTTTGTCGAGTTGGATATCTGCAACTTTATTCATGCCGTTAATAAAATGTTTATCTTGAGGGTGTAAGGTTGATAATCGTTTGATAAAAGGGTACTGTTAAGTTGTAACTAAGGGCGTTCATACACGCGTGATTGAGATCGTCTAGCGATAGCTTTGGGAATGTCATTGTTCTTAGGGCTATCAGCTTTTTGTATGGAATTGGAAGGCGAATAAAAATAACTGTGATATATCTGTGTTCTTAGAATAACTAGGATTGTTTTGACCATATGGCTTCTGAGAAAGAATAGGTTCAGGCTATTTGCCGTTTTATTTTGTTGTGCATGTTCCTCTGGTACAATGCTTGATAAAAATGAACACGCAGCGCAGGGCAATTTTGAACTAGATAAGTCGCGATTAAAATATTGTTTACACAATTTGTAATTGTTGGCCATATTGATGTTATTAACTAAACTATTGTCTGCCTAGCTGTAAGTTTTCCGAAAACAATTAAGTAAAAATAGCAAAACGCGAATCGATAAAATAAGGAATAAGTTCATAAGAGGAATTCTAAACGTGGTTATAAGAGTAGAGGAAGACCAAAGAAACGATGGATGGACTGTGTGAAGGATGATATGGCTAGAAAGGATGTGACTGCTGAGATGACGAGTAATAGAGAAGTAAGGAAGAAGAAGATACGCTGCGCCGACCACAACTAAAATTGTATGAGATAGATGATTGTTTACACAAATAAAACATGTGCCAACGTAAGTATTACGTTGGTACGCCAGGCCCATTGTACACGATGACCTTTACTCTAAAACGCGGTTAGATAACCATTGTTTTAATACTTGACTGGCAGCCTGCAATTAAGTTTTATAAAGCACTTTACTTACAACTTTCTTTTTAATTAGCACACAGAAGATAAACTTGATGGGCAGGCTAGCAGGCATTAGACCTGGCAGCGACATTGCAGACACTCTTCAGATTAACAATGTGATTTTTTTTATTTAAGTTAAGGTTGAAAATCACTTGATTGAGATGTACTGTTAAAGTTGTTACTAAGGGCGTCCCATGGTCCGGAGCGAGACGGAATGGGACGCTTTCACCTTCTTCTGCGAAGCAGTCATGCTAGAGAAGGAGGTGGCGGAACGTGAGAGGGAGAGAACCTCACGTCCCGGCCGCCGCGGGAGACGCCCCGGGCTTCGGGGGCCATGTGGCGCCCGGCCACCGTAGGTGCGGGTATGTGGACGTAGAGCAATGGGCTAGCTCGCCGTCCGTCCGTGTCATGACGACAGGCCGTGTCAACGGCGCGTTCGTGTTGCACGCGCGCCTCAAAGAGAGTCAGCAAAAAGGAAGGGGTCTGCAAGGGCCGATGCCTGCCGGGGCTGCGGGACTGTTCGAAAGAGACACCGTGGCCCCGGAACACAAAGGGCGTTGAAGGAACATGGATGGGTTTTAGTCAGTTAAAGTCTGACACTCCCTCCTGCTCCGCCCAGAACGGGAGGAGTCATTTGAAGATTTCCCATCCGAAAAAAAGGGTGGAACGCCTTCAGGCTCGGTGGAGCGACGATCTTCGCAGGGTGGCGATAGCAACTAGACGAGAGTGTCCGAGAATCCAGTTGAGTGGCGTGCGATTAAAGAGACCTATGTCCAGCAGTGGACTGCTGTAGGCTGATGATGATGATGAATAAACCTAGCATTTTTTTGCCAGTTTTAGACATGGCGTTAAAACAAAGAAAAACCAACAAAATTTAACCCTACCGACAGTCAAAACTCGGCCTAAGCCGAAAAAAATATTTTTTTTACAGCCGAACGGAAAAATAATCCCTAATAAAAACGGGCCTCCAGCCGTATTCAAAGTAGCGCAATAGTCTTTGCATTAATTTGATAAGTAGATCTCGAGAAGCTCGATGAAAAATGTTTCCCAACATTTTCGTCAACACAGTGCAACCAGCCCTAGTTCTTAGAAAGGGAACGCCTGCCATTGGCTCGCTGGTCACGTGCTGACGAGAGTTAATGAGAAAAGACGGATGCCACCACGCTGATTACTGACGCCTTTGATCTACCGTCAACTCCTGGAAGTATGGAGTAAGGGGAAAAGAACGTCGTGTGCGTTTTGATAGGGATATTGTATCATAATTAATTTTGCCTGGTTGGTAGTCTAGAAGCTATTATAGTAACTTCACGTTAATATTCCCCGAAGGGTTTGGTAGAGAGGTGGCAGTACCAAGTTCAAGTACAACCATATTTCGCCGGCTATGTCTACACGATATTTGATTAGTTAAGTCATTATTATTTATTTATTTAAACTTCATTTAGTGGTACATAGGCGGACTTAATGCCACAAGGCATTCTCTTTCAGTCAACCTTTGGGTTAAATAGAAAAACATAGTGATAGGGTACAAAAAATGTCTAAAAAACTTTTTGTTAACGAGAGTTTAGATTTAGATTGATACTAATACACATATACAGATAAAGTAAACTAATAGATGAACTCATTATGAAGATATTGCGGTCAGAGTTCGGAGTTTCGGACTCATTATTAGTATCATCCGTAGGAAAAAATATCTTAGAGAATAAACCTGGGCCGTCCATTAATGAACCCATCAAGGTGTTTTTGAAATAAACAACACAACATCATAACATACCATCACGCCTAAAATAAATAAAAAAAACCGGCCAAGTGCGAGTCGGACTCGCGCACGAAGGGTTTCGTACCATTATCATACAACATTACACAAAACGGCAAAAAAATCACGTTTGTTGTATGGGAAATTAAATATTAATTTTATTCTGTTTTTTGTACTTATTTGTTGTTTTAGCGGCAACAGAAATACATCATCTGTGAAAATTTCAACTTCTCACGGTTAATGAGATACAACCTGGTGACAGACAGACGGAGAGTCAGACAGACGGACAGTGGAGTCTTAGTAATAGTGACCCGATATTACCCTTTGGGCACGGATATAAACGCGCCCTATAAATGAATAAGTTTGGGGTCGGCGTAGCATGGTCATTCCTCCATATTTCTCTATTAGGGTTCTTACAGACGAGCGGCACGTTGCCAACGGCAGATAAACTGCAGCCGTCGCTATCTGTCGACGACTGCCGTCGACGGGTGGCGACGCTTGCAGTTGTGGCATGCCGCATGCCGCGTAAATGTGCGGCGACGGCTGCAGTTTGCAACGTGGCGTTGGCAACGTGCCGCTCGTCTGTCAGAACCCTTACTCGTCATCTCATCAGATACTTCTTTTCTCGCCATACCACCCTGCACACAGTCCATCCATTGCGTTTCCTTAGCTTTACGTGGCCAAACAATAAATAACAAAAAAAAAACAGTAAATCAAACAATCAGTTTTTTGTCAAAGGGCTAAATCAAGTTCAACGTAGAAGGCCAGACCGAGTTAATAATATGTACCAAACTTAACATAATCCAATTGTTAGTATGCATGTTTCCTGCATGCTAAGGTTTTATTTATATAACAATAAAAACACCGCCTGATATCGATTCTGAGCACAATCTAACTCGGAGACAATGATACAATATGTCATTCTCGTCAATTTATAATCGTTTGTGGTAAAGCCGCAGTGCGAGAGGGAGATAGTCGACTTACATAATACATAGTTAGTTCAGTAAAGGTTACGGAATCCATTGATTTAATGTTTTTTTTATCAATTTTCTATTAATCAAGCAAACTAGCTCAGAATAGCTTGATCTTGAAATCAGTTTTCTACAAAAGAAATATTTTTCTCGCTCATTCCATACTTAATACAATAGGAAAGTAATTATCAGTAAAGAAAATCACGGATATTATCCCGTTAATTTAAGTGAAAGTAATTTTGTTTGTTACCTTTTTCTGACTAAACGGCTGATCGGATCGTAAAAAAAAGTGGCTACGGGCATGGGCTATTTTTCCCATATAAATCTTGTTTCTGAACTTTCATCATTCGAATGTACACGAAATGTTCCAAAAACACAGAAATTTTGTTAATTTATCCGAATTTCCATTCCAACAGCTGCACAACAACAATTGACAACAATATATTACAAGTTGATATTTCGCATGCACACAATTGTTTCGCATACAATCGACGAACGCCTAACTGCGCATGCTCGGAATACTTCTAACTACACTGTTGTTAATCATTAATCATGCTGTATACATTGTACAGTCACTAGCATAAATATATACAGGGTGTCCGGCAACGAATGGATAACCTTGAAATGGCCTATAGCAGAAAAAAAAAACTATCTAATTAAATAAATTCATCCGCAGATGTAAGGCCTGCATAAGAATGGGGGGGCATATTATTTTTTTTTGCTTCAGTAACTTTTCCTCCTTGTCTACATTAATAGCAATAATAGGCGAGACGACAAAAAAAAATCTAATTAGTCCGTCAGTAAGATTATCAAAAAATATTTGACCCGTGTTTTTTCTTTTGTTACGTAAACCAAAATTGACGAAGATTTGACGCTTTTAAAATTCTCAATACGTCACGCCTTGGTATAATTTTTAGCTAGTTCTGACGTCACGAACCCCCACTCCCGAGTTTTGATGCGTTTTATCTTTGTCAATATTCATTGATTTACAAAAACAAAAAATACGTGTCCATTAATTTCCAATACTCTAACTGACGGACTAAATAGATTTGCAATTTTTTGATACTGTCGTCATGCCTATTCACTATTTAAGTCAGATACAATTATGAATTGTACCAATAACAAATCTACTTGAAACCGACATTAGTTTAGAATTATTGGTCACTCACAAGATGTTTAAACTTTGTTTAAAAATTAATTTATTCTTATTTTCCAAAATAAACGAACTTGCTTACAGGTACTACTTACTACTTATGATGGATTTTTCTAAATGGCCTTATGTTCTACTATAAGCCATTTCAAGGTTATCCATTAATTACAAGACACCCTGTATAAGTACACTAAGCAAAATCGGACCCACGGACGGGACGGAGGAATGTGGGAAGACAACCGACTAGGTGGACAGACGATCTTATCAAAGTGGCCGGAAGAAACTGGTTAGCCATGACACAAAACCGCCAAAAGTGGAGAGATTTGGAAGAGACCTACACTCAGCATTGGGTGGCCAAGAAGAAGAAGAGCAAAATCGTAAAACTGAACTGCCTCGTTGGTCAAATGGTCGCAACTCGCAAGCGCGACTGATGATACATAACACCACGCCTGTAATCTCCGAAGTAATAGGCAGAGGTGTACCTAATAAAACACCCACATCTCAACAGTTATGTTTAAATCCCAAGTAGTAGCGGGCGAGCTTATTACTATCAACCGGGCACAAATTAATTCTACGTGGCTGAGATAGTTTTTATGCCACCCATGGGCTTCTGATTTCGACTTGAGACCTATGACTTCCGGACTGAAGGAACACAAAGGGCGATGAAGAAACATGGATGGGTTTTAGTCAGTAAAAGTCTGACACTCGCTCCTGCTCCGCCCAGAGCGGGAGAAGTCATTTGATGATTTACCATCAGAAAAAAAAAAAAAAAAAGCCCTATGACAATCCGTCGGTCACACCTCTGCACTCCCAGTGCTTATTAAATAAATACTTTAGTTTTATTTTGCAAATAATCTTAGAACTGAGGAGCTCGTGACTAAATAATAACAGTCGCTCGGGTCGATCTTTAGGTTAAACCGTGCTTGCCTAGGATGGTCTGTGGATGGGTGACCACCCATTACATACCGAGTTGCCTCCGTGCCTCAGAAAGCACGTTGAGCAGTTGGTCCCGGCTATCATTTGTAGATCTTTGACAGTCGTTACAGGTAGTCAGTGGCCCAAAAAGTCTGACAACCAGTCTTACTAAGAGGTATCGTATTACCCAGTACTAACTGGGTTGTGGAGGTCAGATAGGCAGTCGCTCCATGTAAAATATTAGTATTCAACTGCATCCGGTTAGACTGGAAGCCGACCCCAACATAGTTGGGAAAAGGCTACGCAGAATCTTAGAACTGAGAAATTCCTGATGGCAAAACCCATTATTACTTTGCTCGACTCGGGAATCGAATCCAGGACCTCATGAACAGCAGTCGCGTTTGCGATCACTAAACTAACGACAGCGTAACAGAACACCAAAAACGGTGCATCAAAAACGATTCTCTCTCACGTTTTCCAATAATATATCAAACTGCAAGATAGGTACTAAACAATGTTTTTAAAGATAACATACAAATGAAACAAACAATCGAAGTAAGATAAAACATGTTTCGATAACAAAACGTAATATATAGAGAACACGATTCCCAAATACTAATATTACCATAGTACAACGTACCTAACGGTCGGATACCGATACTGGGGTCGTGGGTTCAGTTCCCAGGATGTGCAGTTAAAATTTCCGAGTCCAGTAATACCGTACAAAATGAATAATAGTTAAGTGAAGTCATTTATATAGTTATCGTTAACTATGTAAATTGTTATTTGATTTGACCGATAACTGAGATGGGGGAGCTGAATTTTGTAAACCTCAGGGGTTCCTTGATAAGATTATCATCCCTATTTCCTTCAGAGGGTGCCAGGCACGTATACAGAGGGGGTATAGTTGGGATTTATCCCCCCCGAAAACTGACTGAAAGTAAACGGGATCATTACCACTGTCAAGTATGTAAATTACAGTACAGTGATTCTGTGATTGCATCAGTTTTACACAGTTCTGACAGTTCATATAGTTGTTTCAATGTTTGTCGTCGTCTCCCGCCCCCCCGAACCAAAAGTCTGGATATATATTTTTTTTTTTATTTTACCTCGCAGGTCAACCTAGAAGGTTGTCGTCTGCTTAACCATACTATTCTATGGGTGCCTTGAGAGTAAGGCCTTCAGCCAGGGTATAGATTTACAAACTAAGCGACTACACGCTAAGGGCACCCCTTGTGGGGTAGGTACGACGCTCGGCTTAGGGCGTCGCTGTGGGAGAACCTGAATGATATCATTATTTATAGTTGATAGCGGTCATTGCCCTTTCCCTAATAATATCTCTTCGTACGAACCAAAACAAATAAACCATGTATCGTTATCCATTACAAAAAATGTTGAAGATCACTATAGATGACGATTCCAAACCTGAACAGGCTTAGTTTTGGTTTTCAAAGTTAAGAAGTTTAATAAATGTAGGTGGGTCAATGACCGCTATTCTCATCTTAACTGGCACCAACTATATGTAGAGGCTAATTTAAAACTTTGTCTCGGCTATTTCTTCTCAGAGAAGTCAGGGGAAAAGTGTTTGTAAAAATCTATTTGCAAAATAAACATCATTTATCATTTACAGGGGCATCGCGGGCTGGCTCCAGCAAGGGTCGGGGAGGGCAAGGACGGTGGTTTGTGTCGGTATTTTTTTTATAGAGCTAGTTTGCCTACTGACTCCATCATCAGGAGTGACGAGGGTATGCCTTGGTCGGCGAATCTTACTTTACTCGCGTATCGGGCGGCCGCGGACGATGCGATCAGGGGATTACGGTGCCTTTTGGCAGAATCGAAGAAGCACGCTTTGTAAACACATTGGTATTGGTGGAGTTTCTGGCCGTTCTTCTCCTTCTACGTTTCATTTGCTTCAACTTTCTAACTAACTACTGACATACTCTTTGACTATTCAACAGTCCCTAAAAGAAAATAGTTTTATTGAAATAAATGCCTCTGTGAGTTTTTAGTTTACAAATAATCTTCTTAATAAAAATCGGTCAATGTGGCGACACTTGGGGGAGGCCTATGTCCAGCAGTGGACGTCTTTCGGCTGAAATGATGATGATGAATCTTCCAAATGTCGTGTCTCTATCTTCAATGGTTTGATCTTTGTGTTGTTAGTTAATCAATTAGCCAATCGAGAATAAGTATGTATGTGTTAGAGATACTTAGATTCGTATCTGCTACTGCATTCGCAAATCCACATACTTAACGGGTTCCGAATGCTATTCCATGCTATTCAACCACTGATTGACAGCTACAACGAACTTAACCCTAAAATACAATCGCTCAATAATTACGAACCGCATGCATGCAATGTATGCACACGGCATCCTCAAATGGCCTTAATTGCTACTGTATTCCGACTCAGGCCCATTGAATCAGGCCTTGGGCCAACCTTCCGGACGCGTGGGAGACCAGGCCTATTAACTGTAGGCCATATATGGACTATATGGAGAAGGTTACGGCCTCCGATGTACGGATCTTTGAGCGGCGTAACTGTGGGCCGCGATAAATTAAAAATAAGTGGGTAGCTTGATTCATGTAGTATTGTTTGTGTAATGTGGGCACTTAAATAGAAGTTCGTCTAATGATTAATTTAGAAGTTATGGTAGGGTGTAGTTGTAATTGGATACTGTTTTATGAGTTGCATTGTTTCGATAAGGTAAGGGGCTATCGTTTCATCAAGATAAATGACAGACGCTAAACTGAACTTGCCAAACTCGTCGCCTTTTTATGTTGATTCAATTTAAATTGTCGTGAGAGAGATTTTTAGGCCAGTTTTATACCCCTCATTCCCCCTTGGTGACACATAGTGAGGTTTTGGCCAGCTCTCCTCTCCCCTCATCATGTGTAATTTTTATGATTAAAAAGATGAGTTTTAGACTATAGTTTAATAAGCATTTTTTTGACACTCGGCTTGCTCGGGTTTTACGTCTTTTTCTGGGTTAGTCTTCACCGATCACTCATCTACGTTCATGTGCGTATCCACGGTCGTCAAACGTATTTCTTTACTAAAACATACACAATCAGACATCGAGTCACCAAAGTCTACTTCAGTATGCACATATCGGGCGAGGCCGCGACCTGTCGCGGTCGTTTGCGGCGCTAATGGGACGTTGCTCCCGTGCCATTGCGCGGGCGCAGGGTTCGCGGACGTAACGTAGGCAAGTTTAGCTAGAAATTTGGGTTTTTGGCGTTTATAATAATACCTAGGAGACTTGAATGATTTTTTATTTTGCAAACAGATTAATGCACATACTTTCGCACGTCACTCTTCAACGTTTAAGAGGGCTATCACAATTTTTTATTTTTATTTAATAATTTATATTTTCAATTAGAATAAAAATATTTTTATTTTGAAATATCCCCGAGAACCTTGATTATTTCCCCAGAGAGAGTTCAAAAAAAAAAAAAACTTGTATTTGAGTGTTAGACTCTTAAAACATTCAAAAACAAGAAAAATTGTATAGCCCTCTTAATAGCACGGACACGAAACTTTGTAACGCGTCTAATGTTAAAAGATAAAGGGTGTAAAAAGACTCCTCTTAACGAAGCTGAAAGGCACTTGTTCTCCCCGTCATTGCGATATTTTTTTTGTTCTGGACCATACCTGGGTTACCTTCTAGTTACGGAGATATTAGGGGTCAAAGTTCCAACTTTTTCACAAGTTTTTTTTTAAAATACTTACATGTTTTTAATGTAAGAACTTTACTTTAAACACCTCCATAACTCACGTACCATTCAATCCATCCATCAGCACAATGTTTTGAGTGCGTTACATTGAGTTTTACGGTAAAACGTGAGTTTTCACCTCGAAAAAAAAACTTATTTTGATGTACAGAATGCTTGCTTAGCAGCTTCGTGAAGAGTCTGTTTACTCCCTGCATACGTAGGTATTTCTATTCAATTTTTTTATTTGTGAATATAAAATCTAATAGATAATTTGGCTTGGCAGAGTTGACAACCACTCACAGTATACACACACGCTTATAATCGTTCGCAATTAACTAATGAAAAAAAAAACATACAAAATTAAATCGACGTGGGTGTACATTACATGTTTTGACATAACCGTATAAATAAAACATTTGACTGTCATAATATTGACTGACAGTTAAAATTCAATTAATCATGAAATCATAACATTTGACCTCAACCGATTAATAACATTTGTATTTACTAATTGAACACATTCAATTAAATTGGTTACTTGATCTTGTTATGATTTCCGCGTAATCAGAGACTCAATTTTAATTGAATTGGTAAAATATGTTAATTTAATTAGTTTTAGTTTTGTTATGATATTTTTGTGAGAAGAACTGCATGTTTTTGTTGGAAGATGTATTTTAGTGTACTTATGATCTTTTGTACTCAGATGTCTGGGTTTTTCTAAGATCTTTTGAATCTACTTATTTGGTTTGTTTTCATATACCTTTAATCGACTAATTATAAATAAATCTCCTGGAGATTTAGTAACGGGCGGGAGGGTAATTTATTAACAAGATAACAGTATTATTTAGACTATATACAAACTACAACTCTAAAATATTAATAAAAATATCTAAAAGACAGTGCCCAGAAGACTGGCATCATTGCCATTTGATTCCTTGTATTAATTTGGCAGTATTTTAAGATAATCTTAAGAAGTATGGACACATAGAAAATAGAATAGACGAAACTTGATTGTACCTACTGCAATTTATTTTTACGCGGCAGAATGGATTATCAATTCATATTTTTAATCTGTTCTACTTTTCGATATATAAGGATGATGCCTAAATAAATTGAAGCCCCAACAGCTTTTTGTAGTCTGCCTAACCTCATAGGTAAAAGCCGTGAGTTTCATAATGAATAACAGCCCAAAAAACTTTTCCTGAAAACAAAACATTCCAATCAACAATAAGGCTAGTAAAACAACAACAAAATCAACAACGAATCGCATTGTGACGTCACGCTACACCCGATTGTTTCCGATCATTGCCGAACAGACATACCGACTATTGTCAATTATCTATTGTTATAAGCAGTAAGTCATTGATTTGGTCGAACTAATTTTAGGGTACCGCTTTTATGAGTCTTTGTTTTAAAATGGATGTGTTATGTTCCGTAGGAAGACTTTTTAATGTACGATTTCACTGCCGCTGTGGATAGGGTTCCTTAGTAAGTATGTCATTATTTATATATTTTGTAGCGGAATAAAAACGACTACTATTCACTGAAGAAATTAAGAATAAAAGTTTCATTAGCATAAGAGGGCAGTATTTATGAGTTTTATTCTCTGTAGGTGCTCCTGCTTCATTTTAGGGCCAAATTGAGTAACTTACTATATATATATACTTTTACTTATACTCACTTAGTATATAGATCTATAAAAACAAAAGAAAAACTCACCATCGTAAGAATCCGGTATATACAGGGGTTTTCCAACCAGCTTCCCCTTTTTCCCCGACAGAGGGACCGCTTCCACCCTCCTGTGGGCCTCCAACACTCTATACAGAAGCACCGGCCGATCCTCCCCTTCAAACTTCACCACGCGAGGCAAGGAGAACTTATCTACAAAATCCTTCAAGTTCATCACTTCACTTGTGTCGTCTTCGGGTTCCACCGAACCGTTTCGGCGCCCGAGCAAGAAATTGTCCGCCCATTCGGGAGCGTTCGGTCTTCGCTCCAAGAAGTCAGGTCTACGTTCACTACTACGCGGTTTGTACCGAGGAGGACGATCCCTCCTCACCAAGGCTTCGTTGGCTTCTGCAAGCCATCTCGTGACTAGTCTTTCGCGTTCTACGTCTAAGTATCTAGGCTTCGAAGCATCGCAAGCGAAGCGTGCTGCGTCGAAGCAGTATTGAGGAGGTGGGGGTCGTATCCGAGGGGGGAAGAAGCGGGGTGGGACGTACGGGGGGTGGGGGGCGTAGGCCGGCGGCGTCCTCGGCCCGGAGCCCTCGACTGACGCCGTTCTGAACATGTTGTCAGGCCATTGATGATGCTCCCGCCACCTGAAACAAAAGATACACGGGTTAGTTTGCTGCTTACGTTAAATTCAAGATAATATGACGAGTAACCGTGATTCCAAGTTGGTGTTCATTTCTTAAGAACCTTGGCACAAATATCTGAAAATAGTCTTTTCCGGGAACATTTTGCAACCACTGGTAAACAATAAAATGGAGTTATGGAGTTATGTGCAAAACATATTGGTGTTTACAAGGAGATGTCTGATGACATGTCAAGTAATAGAGAAGTATGGAAGAAGAAGATAGACCACAAATATATAGGGATAAGGGCAGGAGAACAGTGATTGGTGTTAATAATGAAGAATTTCGAAGAACTTCTGTGTTTACTGCCCATCTTTATAAAGTGTTCATAGAAGACGGGCAGAAATGAGAAAAACTACAATTTCGTAAACTACTGTACCTCCAGGCACGTTTGAATTGTCAAAGACTCCATTATTTCATCTGAAACTTGAAGCTAGTTACCTATATGAAGAAGGAAGGTCAAGAAATTCCATAGACACTTTAATAGCAGACATAATTCCTTTAAAACTACAGAAACCAAAGTTTATTAAACTCAAACCAAATAATATATCATCATTAGTTCAAAGGAACCAGAATTACCTCAGCCGCTTGTGAACTTACGACCCGATATACTAACGAGGCATTTAAAACATAAATATTAATTAAATGACCATGTTTGTGGGCATTTAACAACGATTACGTCAGCAATTGCTGGTTATATAGCAATAAAGTTAAATTATTTGTATGAGAACAAATCTGTGTCTGTGAATATCAAAATGGTTGCGTGATATTTTATTTTGATATTGGAACTATTGATGCAATGTTTTACGAAGTTTTTACAGTTAATTACTAGTAATTAGCATTTTTCATTTATCTTATTAGAAACTAAAGTCCATAATGCAAAGTTGCGACGTCAGACTATGGTTCGACATGACTCAGAAATGGACGTCTGCAAAGCCCTAGATAGAGATAGAAAGAGTGCTAGCAGGCAAACAGCTGGAAAGATGCGTAGAAGACCTACAAAGGACGCAAGATTAGACCTGGATGAGACTTCCACGTACCAGGGCAACATAGCATAGAGGATAGGAGGTCTAATACTAGCAGTAGATGGAACCAATAGTCGATGATGCTTCTAGCCAAAAACAAAAGATTTGCTTTAAATAATATTCTCATTAATAAGTTCAACGACAAATCAATTCCATTTTTTTACTACAACATAAATAACGTTTTCACCTCTCCGACCGTCACCGGCCATTGACATTTATACAAAACAAAGGAAATAAAAAAACAAACAACACACATCTTCCCGCGGTTTTCCTCACTACATAATTTCCTATAGGTGATTTTAATTATTGCAAAATATCTGTTGGTATCGACGTAAACTAAATCTTCTACGCTTTACACATCTAAAGAGATAGAAGTGTTGGATGTATGTACGTACCAGCAGTCAGATGGATAAAGAATGACCTACAAAGTCTGTGGACCGGGCTGGGTGACACTCGAGTATACCAGGGCAGCATGACATAAAAGAGCAGATACTTATGCTCAGAAGTGAATAAAACAGTCTGTGACGCTACAAGGCAAAACAAAAGCTATATTCAGTGAAATAGTACCATTATTACAATAAATCAATTATTAATTATGTTTTCACCTCCAACCCTCACCGGCCATTGGCATTTACTCAATACAAAACAAAAAACAAAAGAAGAAAAACAAAACACAAAACGTTTCCGCGGTTTTCCTTACTACGTAATTTTCTATGGGTGATTTTAATTATTGCAAAATATCCTTTGGTGTCGACGTAACCTAACAAATTTCTATACACTATTATTGACCAAGACTGTGATTGAAAGCCTATAGAGATGAAGAAGAAGTGTTGTCAAACCAGCAGTGACCTGGTTGAAGAATGACCTACAAATGACCGCGGATCGACCTGGATGACCCTCGAACGTACCAGGAAAGCATGACATAAAAGAGCAGTGACGTAAGCTCAAAGGTGGGTGGCAAAAACAGTCGATGTTGCTCCAAGCCAGAACAAAAAGTAAACTCAGCAGCATACTGGGATTATTACGTTAAATCAATCTAGTTTTTTAAGTAAAATTACGTTTTCACCGCCGACCGTCACCGGCCATTGGCATTTACAATATCAATTCAAAACAAAAGGAGAAAAAAAAACAAAACAACACATCTTCCCGCGGTTTTCCTCACTACATAATTTTCTATAGGCGATTTTAATTATTGCAAAATATCCGTTGGTGTCGGCGTAAACTAACAATTTTCTATACTAATCTCCATACAAGAGATGTTTCCCACTGGGGGCTAACGTACTAACTAGGCGTTCTATGTACCTATTACAGGACAAAAGTGTATAAAATGATTTTCACACGGCGATAAAATACATGTAGACACTTCAGAGAGTGTTTGACAAAGATGTATTTGCGGTTGGGATAAGTGGGCCCATCTTTTGTTTGGACATAACTTCACACCTGTATTCCTTGTAGGCAGGCAGAGGTGTATTATACAACATTAATTTAACTGTTATTGTCAATTGCATGTGGAAGCAAAATCAGTCGATTTAGTGATGAAATAAAGGATTGTCCCACAATACAGGGAGGTCTTTTGTTCAATGTAATTTTAAATGAAATGAAATGTTAAATGTTATGTTTTATTAAATGTTTGATTAAATGTTAAATGTATTGTTTAATATAATGTTTAATTAAATATTAAATAAATGTAACGTTTCGTTAAATATTGCATCTACTTTTTTTAAATCTAAAAAAAAAAACAAATACGTAACTTCTGTCACGGGCCGTTAGTCAAAGCTTTTATACGTCAAAAGTTTTTATACGTCATTTGTGTTGTTTTGCCACTAAACGATGACGTCCACCGACACAGGCCAGCGGTTATACAATGCCTTTACCGCCTCTATTTAAGACGTTCACAAATCACTATTAAAGAAAGTTAAGCATAAAACAGTGTGCAGTTTCAGCATGGCCCATTACAGGCTGAATCAGCGCCAGTTTACACCATTTGAACGCGCGTTAAACCGACATAACGCGGCAATCTGAGCCTAGCCTTAGAGTGATTTACCGTCCCATCAACCATAAGTACGTAGAACTGATTCCCTAAGGATAAGTTTTATGCATTTATTTTCTTGAAATCTACACGCACGGTAAATGCACATACGAAGTTCTTCAAGACGATTTTATAGACACAATTTGTTTATTAGATAAACCTCATTTGTATGATTGTTTCTTAGCTAAGCTATGTACAAAAAACAAAAAAGAATCAACCGCTAATGTCCACACATTAGCGGTTGATTCTTTTTTGTTTTTTGTACATAGCTTAGCTAAGAATTAATGTGTAAAGACGCAACATAAGTTTCAGAACGTGTAAATTAAACATAAAATCGTCTTTTCTCTGCCCGGGTCACTTTTCTAATTTTATTTTGTCTATGTGAAAGGCGAAAATGTTATCCCAAAGCTATTTGGTTTACAGTTTAACCAACAAATTACATTGTAAAATGTAAACCAAATAGCTTGTTCGACCGTACCACTAAAATTCTATTTAGAGCCTAGAGGGCGAATCAATGGGGTCCATAATGCAAAAACAATGCTCAATTTTCTGTCTTTCTCAACTTTGTTGTTAAAGGAAAAATATTTTCACTTACTCGTTTCCTAAACCTTGGTGGTAAACAAACACATATTTTTGCACTACACTCATTTTTATTTATTTTAACTACTGAATTATTTATTCACTATAAACATTTCACTTCAACATTATTAATTTAAAATAACCACATCAATAAACTTGACTGTTAACACCAATATTTAATTATTAAAAACAAAATCAAACTCTTCTCAAATAATTATTTTCAACCAAATGCTGGACTGTTGCACCAGTATGTTTTTTTTTAATAAAATAAAAAAAATAAAAACTGTTTATTTAAATAACCTAAGTACCAGTAAAACATAAAGTTGTACAGTTACCTAAGAATTGATTTACAGTATAGCGATTGTCCGATATGCCAGAAACAATGGTTTGGAAAGACAACACACACGGCTTGTCTGACCGAGTCACACAGGTGACTTTTTGTACGGTAGCCGAAGAAACTGAGCTGGTAACCAATATCGTAATACTAATATGGGAACAATATGCTGTTAGCTGAATAAATAATAAGCAATTAACATGTTTTGATTGAGCGTCCTTGAGGAGTCGTGAGTAATTTGATTGATGATGATGATTTCGTAAAAGGACCGTAGTGTTATGTGACAGTCGATGTCAAATTCCATTCAAATACAATTTTTGACAGATTGAGACTGGTATTTGAAATTTGAATGCGAACGTTAAAAAAAGTCAGGCTGATTCTTTTCGATTAAGAGCGGACAACCCGCCATACTTTTCGCGAAAATTTTGACATACGCTCATGCGTGATTATGCCGTTGTTACACATATATCTTTAATTTTTTTGCACTGATAGGTATCTTGTGCACTATATCTAGGCTTCTATCAAAGCAAAAAATAAAAAATTGTAGGAACAAATTCAGTATAAGCCTCCAAAAATTGCTGTTTTGCACAAATTTTACCTCAACTTTGGCCGTTCTTAATGTACTCATAAATTGTAAAAGTAAACAAAATATCCTGATAGAAGCCTTGCAAATATAGTGGAAATTCTAAATAACAAGTATTTATTTCACAAACTTGTAAGACTTATTCAAAAACACGTATTTCCTGGAACATGTTTAAAAAAAATTAGAACACTATTTTTCGTTCAATGTCCTCGCGTTAGTCGGTATGAGGTGCGCGGGTGACGGTATATAGTGCGGGGTCGGGGCTAAGTAGAACAGGGCAGTTAAAAAAATATCGCCGCGATGGCTCTGAATGAAACAACAACCTTTTCGACCATGCTGGCGTTGACGATAGACGGGTTGGGAAGGGCCCTCTTAAGAGTCTATTTATGAAAACAAGAACCGTGATAGTTATTCAGATAAAAAACAAAAGATCTATCTGCATTCTAGATTAACTTAGACGGGCTGTTTTTATTTAACTAGTTTCTTTTACGTCATCTATTTACGAAAAGAAAGGTATTGTTTAAGTTTGTTTCGTAAGAATTTTCTGCCAGCACCTGCTGAAAGAAAATTTAAAGAGTCGTCGTTTATTAAACAACCTCTAAGCCTTTTCTGCGCGCCTAGTACATTTCTCACACAAAATGCTTAGTGCACAAGGATGTTCGCCTTTCCCTCATTGATTAAAACAGCTACGATAATAAATAATAGTTAGTTTACTACCAGTTTAACTGACACCGTTTGACGGCTAGTAGTTAATCTTGCAGTTAATCAGGATAAGCCACTAACTGCAGAAATTTATCACTAATTAGATATCTTAGACTGAGTAAGCGCCTTTGATTCATTAATGTGCGTTTACGCTATAATTAGGCAAATTAATGCCTTAATAAAATAATTTTCAATACAAGGCTTGACTCAGCTTTACAAGTTGAAATTCCATCAGTGGAATTATGTTCACATAGGTGTCGCTTTGTGGTGGTGTAAACGTGCATACGATCTATAGCTTTTGACATGGCATCCGATTTAAATTTGTTTCTACTTCCTCCTGGAAAACTACCATAGACTGCATAGGCAAAATTCTTGTCGTGTTTGAAAATAGGTTTATTTTTAGAACATCTGCCAGAGTCAAAAACCGGTTGGTTCAAAAGCTAGCATATAATATCATTTTGTAAATAGGACATTGGCAGTGATAAATTAGTGTGTTTTAATTTAACATAACATCATCACAAAAAGTAATAAATAAATCATAATTCTGGACCAAACATTTCGTACATTTTATCCACCAACACAAACTGCGTAACAATTTGTCGGCGGGCTATTTATTTTTGAGAGACTCATAATGGTCATCTCCATAGGAAACGACCAATCCGAAACCTTCACCTATCTTTTGACGTTTCATAAGTGCCCATGTAGGTTTTATGCTAAAAAAAATATTTATAAATTATTTTGATAAACTTATGCAAAATTGCCTCAGAAATAAATTATGGAATAAGATGGGAAACATTTAACACACGTTACATAACTCTTACCCATGTTTTATAAGTCCAGTAATCAGCGGGTAATGTTGCCAATAACTCGTTCACGCAACTTTACCCGACTTTAACTAATTACGTCAGAAAAATGTGCTATCTTCCACATTTTATAAGACGTACTTATTTCGTGTTAGATAAGGTTTTAATGTGGGTATTTCTCTTTTAGTTTGCTAATAGTTTTACGGTAGTAGTATGGTTAGCAAAAAAAGGCCGTTGACATATTTTAATGATATCTTTTTTAGGGTTCCGTACCCAAGGGGTAAAAACGGGACCCTATTACTTAGACTCCACTCTCCATCTGTCCGTCTGTCTGTCTGTCCATCTGTCCGTCTGTCTGTCACCAGGCTGTATCTCATGAACCGTGATAGCTAGACAGTTGAATTTTTCACAGACGATATATTTCGGTTGGTTAAAATAAATATTTAAGGGGGGCTCCCATACAACAAACGTGATTTTTTTGCCGTTTTTTGCTTGATATTAATAACGGCAACAGGTAGACGCTTGACAATATTTTTGCAGTTTTGTCTAACGTTGTATAATGGTACGGAACTCTTCTTGCGCGAGTCCCACTCGCACTTGGTCGGTTTTTTTACCTACTTTTACTTTCTCTTATCTCTATGAAAAGGAATTAGGAAGAATTAGGACCCGTCACGATTATAATTTCGACCAACAAATAGAATATTAATGGATAAATAGCAATAATAGTAATTACTAATAAGACTGACATTACGGCACTAGCACTAGAATTGTGTGGTAGTCATTTTGGTAGGTACCTATTTATTTCCGAGTCCAAGGTTAATGTACCAAAAACGACAAATCATTTATCTTACACCTACTAACATCGTTGTAAAAAATTACGTCCACATCTCAATCAAAAGCATCGATATAAACTGAAAAAAAAAAACAAGTCGATGTCCCCTCACTAATCAAAAACCGATGAACAACCAAAGCACCTGTTCATATTTAAAATATCTGGCACTTTTAAAGCCTTTTAAAACTGTACAGCTCCAACTTAAAGTTCAGTTTCGTTTGCAGAAAACCAGTACAACGTTCCAACTGATAAAGATTACCATTTTACAGATACAGCTGTCAAAATCAATTTCAATGCGACATAAGCCGTAACTCTTTCGAGAAATGACTTCATAAGTAGCGGTACAAGTTTTTTAACAGCAAAATTAAATTTGTCGATTTGCATCGTAAGTTTTTTTTGTACTGGTTTGCTCTATTTTTTTTCTTTTAAACGTTGATGTAACAATAGTTTTTTGTATTGTTCAAAAGTAATTAATTTGTGATCAGATTATTCTTGAGTTACACAATACGGCTTTAAGGGTAGGTATGTATAGTTTAGCCATGATTATCAGATCTTTGGAATTTTCACGTGGGATAAAATTTAAAAAAAAAAAACAAAAAGTGGAGGTACTGCCTTTTAAGGTAAGCCAGTTCTTGGCTGAACAGTGTCAATGGCATCAAATAAATACCTACTATTTGTGAGCCAAACGTCTATTAGGTAAAGCTAGATCATTGATTGATTCATAATATTATTTATTGTTGTATACTTAATGGGTTTTTTACTTTTTTGCGTGAAACATTTTTTTTTGACCCGTTCTAAACATCGGAAGTTTAAAAAATGTTTTTTTTAAGAATCAATGAGTAAATTAATTTAGGAGATAAAATTAAATATTTATTTAGGTATTTGCCTCTACCTAAAAATAATTCACTGTCGAATTTTAAGTCAAAAGAAATTCTTTCGTCTCCTTTTTCGTCGTGTCGATGATTCTCATTACTACTTGAGTCAAATTAGCAACGACCTGAGGCCCTAGAGACAAGCCTAGCACAGTGTAAACGTAAGGTAAATACGTCGATTTTAAAATCAAAGTACCTACTCGTTTCACATAATTAATATTTTCATAATTTAAAAAGTGAAGGAGCGGTAATCTGGCGTCTTTGTTGTCAATGTTGTTTTTACCTGTAATTGGCAAATATACACACATCAAAAATGTCTAGGGATCAAGCATTTTTATGCGGATTTCTTGAGATTGAGATGTGGCTTTGTAATAAATTTATGATTTTATAAATTTATATGGATCCTTTTTGGTGCATTTCATAATTTGAATCAGGAACTCTCAATCAAATTCGAGTAAAAGATGAAAATAAGCTGTCAATATTTTCCCTATAAAAACATACAACGCATTGAAGACATTATTAGTGCTACTGTTTCCCTACTACTGATTAAAACCAACGTTATTATGGAGCGGCGACGTCATTTAAGCAGGGAAGAAATGCTCAGAGCCGTGGGAATGATAGAAGCTGGTTCCCGGCAACGTACTGTAGCTTTAGCTCTGAATACAAGTCAGAGTGTTATCAGTCGACTTTGGACACGTTACCGAAGCACTGGTACCGTGGCTGAGCGCCATGGAGGACGGTATCGCTGCACCACACGGAGACAAGACCGATACATTCAAATCTTAACTCGAAGAGCTCCAACAATAACCGCCATGATGTTAGCCGTGAGGCTTCATCACTCTTCAGGGAACTTAATTAGCGACCAAACAGTCAGAAACCGCTTGCATGAAGTGAACCTTCATTCCCGAAGACCGCTACGGGTACCACCTATAGCAATGCACAATCGTAGGATTCGATATCAATGGGCTCTTGAACACAGAAATTGGGCAGAAGAACAATGGCGTTTCGTGTGCTTTTCTGATGAGTCTCGTTTTGGTATGAGACCGGATACAAGACGTATACGACACTGGAGAACCCCTGGACGCCAACAGCGATTAAAATCCTGCCAGGAAGTCCATCCTTATAGTGGTGGAACCATCATGGTATGGGCGGGTATTTGGATCGGCGGAAGAACTGAGTTGATTTGGATCAGAGGCAACCTCAACGCTCAAATTTATGCTGAGACGATTGTATCAGACGTCATCGTTCCTCTACAAGTGCAAATCGGTCCCTTATTTCAGTTAATGCATGATAATGCACGACCGCACACCGCAAGAGTTGTAAGACAGACTCTCGCCGCAGCTAACATCAATGTCCTGCCCTGGCCTGCTCAGTCGCCAGACTTGAACCCGATTGAGCATGCATGGGATATGCTACAGAGAAGAGCTCTGCCGAATATGGAGGGTATCCAGTCGCAAGAAGACCTTTTTTTGTTGTTGCAACGAACATGGGCGGCCATTCCACAGCGTGATTTGGATGAACTCATTTTGAGTATGCCAAACCGATGTTCTTGTGTTGTTAGTGTTCGCGGTAGAAACACGGATTATTAATTGTTTAAGTTACCCAATAAAATTTTAAAGAAAACTGTTATTTCAGTCTTTTTTTCGAACTTTAATGTTAGTGGTTCAAATGTCAAAAATCCCTTTATTAGGAAAATGGCAAATTTCTTTATTAATGCAAAGGTGACTTGGTTTATCGTTACTGTGACAAACGAAAACACTTTATTTGATGAATCCTTAAAGAAAATTTTAATTAATATCAATCAGGAGAAAAGTTATTGCAAAAATATATGTTGATCCCTAGATACTTTTGATGTGTGTATTAGAATATTACCGTATGATTTAGTTTATGTAAGTGTATGTACGTGCTGTAGGTGAACCTTAAGTAAGTAAATAAATAAACTCGAGAAAAAAAACGAATTTCATGTCTATGGATGTTTCTGATGGCAGTCAGAAACCACCAGCCATATATTTCATTATCCACCATCAATTGACATTTTAACACCATTCGCGGAAAACCATCTGATGCGTTTTTCCACCAACTCCTTGAATTGACATCATTAAATAAAAAATGTTAATTGTTCCGTGTCTAAAGTGCGCAGAAATCTTCTGTCTCACTCTATTAATGATTGACAGCCCAAGGCAGAAAGAGACGGATATAACCACAATGAGTATTACTCGTAAATAACTTCTGTTTGTAAAACACCTTGGGTGCGCATGAGTTTGTCTGAGTCACTGTGTCTTTATTTTTAAAGGCCGTGAAGTTTTTTGTGTGTGAGACTTATTTCCACGCTGATCTTGTATTAAAATAAAATCAAAGTATTTTTATATCAGGTGGGTCATTGTGTTTTTTAAGACCCTTGTGCTTGAATGATTCAAATTAAAAACCACATCATAGTACAATTTCACAGAAAAATGTCTTGAAAGACTAGACATTTGTGAGCACTCTAGACGATTCTACTTCAGGAATTATTTAAAAGAGACAATGAATTCTACCACCTCTGCGTTTGTTCCGGTATTTCTTCTCAGAAATCGATCAGATAGAAAATGAGGATGCCATATAGTTTAAAAATTGAATTGAAAGTGCTTTAGAAAATCTACTGACAGAAATAAACATCATTTCACTTCAGTTATAAACTACTTTTAATGAAGACACGCTTTTAATCCTAAACCTTATCGAAAATTTGCACCAAGGGGATTAACTTGCCACATAGTGAAGAAAGGAACTAAATACCACACACTAGACCGGCAAATCAGTGATTACAGAAGCATCCTAGAATGAAAAGCAGTCTAAATATAGCTCCTACCGCGGAAACTCGTAAAAAATCCAACACTTCCAATGAGAAGACCTTGCAGAAGCTCCAATTCATAAAATAGTCTAAAAAAATATGTTACTCTCGTTGATATGGCAGGAGTGTGAAAATCGTAATTTTTCAAGTGAATCTACAATGCAATGAGTTTTTTATTGTTTAATGCTTTTTAGTATCCTTTGACTTGGTTTTGTGTATTGAGTTCAGGAATGGAGTAGCATAAGTCTACTCTCTGAAGCCAAGACAATATTAAGTCAAGTAATAGTCGTGTCAGGGATGAACAAAAAGCTTGCTGACAATAGAAATTTAGTTGAGGATGATGATCCCAATGCTAACAAAGATCGTTATAAAGACAAACTGCCATCAGGCACTATTGTGAACCTTCTCAAAGTTCCTTATCTAGTTTCCGCAGTCTTCACATGGCCATAAGTAACAGCTTCATCTATTCATTAAGAAGGGAATAATTTCGTAATTTCCTCAATGGAAACAGGATGTAAGCCCGTTATTATAATTGGTTGATGTAGATAAAAACCTTTGAGCTATGAAGAAGAAAACTGGATTATTGGATGGAACAGTTTCACCGAGAGTTCACTTGAGAGGGTACCGCGAACTGAGAAAACTATTTCACTGTAGGTCGAAAAGAAACTTGTTTCTACAAAAATATTTTTGTAAACTCAGCCTTTTTAACGTTTATTTGATTCGTTTTCTGCCTTCCTTCGTGGGTAAAAGGCGTGTGTGTAATGTGTTTTGTCCCCAGGTCTCTCCATTTGTTTTACATTTTTCTTTCTGTTTTATCTTCTCCAGTCGATCAGTTAGAGAAGAGTCCAAATCCTTAAATAAAATCCAAAATTATAGTCTATAATATAGACTATAGAATTTTGCTTTTTATGCACTTACCTATAGGTAAGTACATAATAACAAAAAATACAATCTACATATAAGAAAATTCCATTTAAAAGAGAAAAACACAGCTAAGATACTTGCCCAATAATTAAATTGAGATTTGATTTAAAAAACAGGGGCTACGAAAACGCGTTTTGCAAGAGCACTAAAGTTGTATAAAATTAATAGAACTTGCTCCCCTTACCCATTCTTGTGATAAACTAATTTACATAACTATGATAAGTCCTCAGGAGTGCCATCAAAAGAGTGCGACATACGAGTTAGAATATTGATATTCTTTTAATTCCCACGCATTGCTCAGGCTCACGATCCAATTTATATCGATAGATAAATGTTTTGATGACCGTATCGGACAGTGTCTTTAAGTGATTTTTTTTTGCTAGAAAATTAAAATGATTATCAAACTTCTGATAATTCATCTTGTTTGAGTTTTATTGGTTTTCTATTTTCTACTTTATTATTTAATTACGGATTCTTGAACTTTTTGGCTACCACCAATGGTAATTAAGATTAAGTCCACTTTTCTGAATTTAAATTGACGTTTTATTAGTGCTTTTAAAAAAAAAAACATCAGTCTTTATTCTAGTATTTTTACATAATAAAATTTAAAGCCTTTGATAAAGTATTTTGATACGGGTTCAACAGGCAAGGTCCTTAAACTATTCCTTGTGGCACTCCATTGTTTGTGGTAGGTCTTTTAATCATAACTGCACGTGTGTCACTCAAACGCTTCTCTTTGAATTTAAATGATCAAATGACGCAATCTCAGGGTCCGTGACCTCTTTGTCCTATTTATATAATAGGCCTTTTTTTACTAGGATTATAATGTCAATCAAACGATTAGTCTGGTTTTTTTAGTAGAACAAGTTTTTGTTTGAGTCGGTCGGATAGAAAAGAGGTTTTGTGTGTCTTGAAACACGTGTTCTGCTTTCGTTGTAATGGTTATCCCCCTTTTGTGGAATCTTTTGAATAACAAAAGAATTATCCTCCGTGGGCTCGGGAAAAATATTGTATAAGAACTAATTGTTCAAGTACGTAATATAACGCTACAATCGAAAATCCTTAATACACTAAAAACATTTCAAAAGCCCACTTGTTATCTAATCTAAACTAATATTTTAAGAGAAAATATTTGATTTTTGTTTGTTACGATTTAACTCAAGAACTTCTACACCGATTTCAAAAATTCTTTCACCATCAGAAAGCTACATCTTTACCGAGTAACATAGGCTATAATATAACATGATAATAATAATAATAATATAACATTATATTGATATCATGCAAATTAGCCGAGCTATCACAATTTTCGCGGACATAGTTGCGGGCAAAGAACTAGTCCAAAATATCAACTTTTTAAATTCCCATAAAAATCGTGACATAATTGATGGTCGGAGCTTGTCATGAACCGAGCGAATTCTTTACAAGCCAGGTTCCCCGATTTGGGCATACTATTTTTATTAAATTCAAATTCGTTCACATAGCCCGGTTGCATGCTTTGCTTGAATTTTTATCGATAGACATAACGTAGATAATGATACAGATAAATCAACTAAGACTAAATTGTTGTTAATGGTCTCAATAGGAATTTAAATAAGTTGAATATTTTATTATTTTTTCACAAATTAAATTTCCGTTTACCTGGGTTCAAGGACTGTTAAGATTTAATTTAAAATATGTATTTATTAATAACACTTTGTCTATTGTTTCGAAGCTCATTACTTTACGTTAGTATTTCCATAATAATTACTTTAGCATACAATGCCATGTTATATTGTAAGTTTTTCCTGCATTTTGAAATAGACCACTGTACTACCTAATACCTACTGATCTTTACGTCGGTTTTTACGCCAAAACGTGTCTGTTTGTTATGTAAATGGGTATTGAGGGCTGTTAACGGTGATATGCAACTACTTGCAGTTGTGCTGAAAATATTGAATACTATTTTTTATCGTCAAACTATTGGCTTTCACCTTATCATAGATCATTTTCATCATGTTAACCATCATCATTATATTCCTGTGTCAGCTGTGTCTCCAATTTATTTGGATCTGTTATATCATTTAGGTATTTTCCTTCTTTTCTAGTCTTATCATCTTTTACCGTTGATGTATTGAAAAACATTAAATTGCAACTTTCGTTTAGCTTTACAATTCCTAAGCCGGTTTTCCTGCTTCAATAGTCTATGATAATTCGTATATACCTACCATATGACCTTCATTATAATGTAAAAGCCTTTAACACATTTCATTAACAACTCGCAGGACAAGAAATCATAATATTCTACCTTTTCCAATTTATGTCCGATGAAATTGATGATTTAAATGCAATATTCCTCCATTATCTAGAGATAATTAAATCTGGACATACAATAAGACCTGCCAAGTTCAAATACATTCCGCGGCCATCTTTTGTTAGTGTTATTAGTTCCCTATTGGAATGTATTACTTTATGAATACCATCAATGAATTTTAAGACTTTTTGTATTGACATTTAGTTTAATTTTATTTTGGTCGTAATTTTGTCCTTGTGTGTAGGTTTGTCCGATCGGTTATCAAAAACAGGTGTAGATGTATTTATTTCGTTATGGGTCCACGACGGTGGTCCTTTCAGGGTAACTTGAACTGTTTCGTTGGTTTTTACATTGGCAACAATCATGTTCTTTACTTGAACGTGCAGGACCGTTTCACTCCTCTGGTCGAATATATATAGGCCCTTCAAAATATGCCTGAAATTAGATGCATTGCTTGTTTTCAATTTTATATTTACTCTGGTTTATATGTCTTATTTTATCTTCATCTTCATCATCAGCCTTTTCCCAACTGTGTTGGAGTCGGCTTCCAGTCCAACCGGCTGACCGCTCCATGACACCTGACATGACACCGTCTGACTACCAGTTTTACCAGTTTTACTCAGTACTAACTAGTACTGAGTAAAACTGGTAAAACTGGTAGTCAGACTTTCGGGCAAGCAATCACTGACAAAAATCATCATCAAGATTATTTTTCAAAGATTATCTCATCTTCATCTTGATTATTGTTATATTATATAGCTGTTGCCCGCGGCTTCGCCCGCGTAAAGTTCGGTAACCGTCCCACTGGATCATATTAAAGGGATAAATAGTGTCCTACGTGTTAATCCAGGTTATGAACTATCTATGTGCCATATTTCCTATTCATCACAATCACCATCACTATCACAACCACCATCATTATCACAATCATCACAATCACCATCACAATCACAATCACAATCACCATCACTGTCACCACCATCATTATCATCGTAATCACAACCATTATCATCGTAATCACTATCACAATCAGCATCACTATCAAAGTCACAATCACTATCACCATCACAATAACTATCACCATCGCTATCACCTTCACAATTACCGCCACTATCACAATCACTATCACAATCACCATCAAAATCACTATCACAATCACCATTATCGTTATCATAATCTTAATCATCGTAATCATAATGATTATCATCGTAATCACAATCATCATCATCACAATCACCATCATCGTTATCACACTCATTATCATGGTAATCACAATCATTATCATCGTAATCACAATCATGATCATCATTATCACAATCACCATCACAATCACAATCACAATTACCATCACTATCACAGTCACAATCACAATCATTATCCTCGTAATCACAATCATCATCATCATCATGACAAACACTATCACTGTCACAATCACTATCACTATCACTATCACAATCACAATCACCATCACCGTCATTATCACCATCACCATTACTATCACAATCACTATCACCATCACAATCATCATCATCAGTATCTTAATCATCATCATCGTTATCACAATCGTCATTACAATCATCATCATCGTTGTCACAATCATCATCATCATTATCACAATCATCATCATCGTTATCACAATCATTATCATTATTATGACAATCATCATCGTAATCACAATCATTTTCATCGTAATCACAATCATCATCATCGTAATCACAATAATTATCATCGTAATCACAATCATCATCATCGTAATCACAATCATTATCATCGTAATCACAATCATCACTATCATCATCATTATCACAATCACCATCATCGCTATCACAATCATCACAATAAATCAACAATAACCCTGTATGGAAGTCGAATCCACCATCTTCTGGATCTCTATAAATGCCATTTTCGTAATCTGCACCCCTGATAATCTCGGTATCGACACCCATATTGATTTTTAGACATTTCAACCCCATCGTACCCCAACAGGGAATGAAGGCATTTCAGGTCAGCCACATTAAATCTTAAAATCGTTGTTTTTGTAATACACCCGACCCTATACACCAAACAAACAACACCGATATTGATTTTCAGACTTTGTTACCCCATTTCCTCTTTTAGGGGTTGAATTCTGAAAAAACCTGAAACACAAATGTTAACTCTTTATCGATAGGAGTACTCCTGTGAAGTTTTTAATAAATAGTCTAATTAATCTTGTTTCCCCATACAAACTTTAGAGCCCCGTTTCACCCCCTTAGGGGGTAACTTTTGAAAAACCCTTTCTTAGTGTTCCCTTAGACCACTTCAGGAACATATGTGCCAAATTTGGGATCTCTAGACTCAGCGGTTTAGGCTGTGCATTGATTTTTAGACTTTGTCACCCCATTTCCCCCTCTTAGGGGTTGAATTCTGAAAAACCCTGAAACCCGTTTCTACTCATTTATCGAAAGGAGCACTACTGTGAAGTTTCGAATAAAATAGTCTTAACTAATCTTGTTTCCCCATACAAACTTTGGAGCCCCGTTTAACCCCCTTAGGGGGTGAATTTTGAAAAACCCTTTCTTAGTGCACCCCTAGACCACATAAGGAACCTACTTGCCAAATTTGGAATTTGTAGACCCAGCGGTTTGGGCTGTGCGTTGATAGATGAGTCAGTCAGTCAGTCAGTCAGTTTCTTTTTTTATATATTTTTGGATTTTATGTAAACATGCACAAACACACACTTTTATACGCACACACTTTTATACGTACAAATCCTAAACACGGTCTAAATTACATCATCTTGAAAATGTGACTTTAATTTATATATAGTCTGTCTAAGTTGACATTGAATATTTTTTGCATGTCGTCTTTTTTGCGTGTTACTAGTTTCGTATCATTTAATTCATAAATGTTTTTGCGAGGATTACACCCTGAAATTAGATCGGTATAATAACATGATGTTCTAAAATTAATATCTATGTTAAGGAGAAGCTTTTTTCAAATTATTCTCTGATGAATTCTGGGAACTCGTAAACGGATGTAATATGAACTTGAAAAGTTAATCAGTTCAGAACTTATTGAATAGGAATTTAGGTTCGCAACTGTATTTTTTGTTGCACATTGGATGTTGAAAACTATTTATTAAAGCATCAATCAAAGCAAAGCTTAAATATTTAATAAGTCGTTATGTCAAACGGACTTGTGAATCCTTTTAAATATAATATTTCCGGCATAATATGAATAGGCCATGTCAATCAAATGTACTAATTGTAGTCCTAGAGGAACACGTGGCTAAATAATAGCTAACACTCGGGTCAAACTCCAGGTTAAGCCGCGCTTGCCTAGGCTGGTCTGTGGATGGGTGACCACCCATTACTTACCTAGTTTCCTCCGCGCTTCGTAAAGCACGTTAAGCCATTGGACCTGGCTATCATTTGTAGATCTTTGACAGTCGTTACAGGTCAGTGGCCTGAAAATCTGACAACCAGTCTTACCAAGAGGTTTCGTGTTACCCAGTACTAACTGGGTTGTGGAGGTCAGATAGGCAGTCGCTCTATGTAAAATACTGGTATTCAGCTGCATCCGGTTAGACTGGAAGCCGACCCCAACATAAAAAGGCTGGCAGATGACTTCCCGGAGTCGCGGTTATGTTTAAGAATTTATATGATATAGGAGTCATGGGTTTTAAATGGTCCTATGGTATGAAAAGACTGAAGTACTAACAACAATAAACAATCGAATCCACAAAGCAATAAACTTTAGTATTTTTTGTGTAAGTTTGTAACAAACCTTATTGGAAATATTTTGAAAGTTGGCATTGCCTTTTTCTTAAAATATACTCAAGAATAAACACAAAATATTTTAATCGTTGTTACTTTTTGCTGAGCCAATAAAATATTTGATTGGGGACATCCTAAAAGGATATGGATCGCAGATGCAAGAAAAAATATATTGCTCCGACGCGACACCTCGTAATTTAGACTCAGATTCTTGTAGGGTCAGCAAATAAACTAAACCATCTGCATTTCTTCGATATTGAATAAACTTTACAGAACTAGGGATTTCGATCTTTTACTGTTTTAAACGTACTTATTCCTGCTTTTTCTGAATGAATTTTATTTAAAAAATCAACGATTATGGTAATAATCCTTGGTCTACAATTCCACATAAATTACTCACGTTAAAAAAATGTAATTTAACTTCATTCTACACTAATTTAAATTACTTAGAAATTTCGCAACAGCAACAACACAATATTATTTCGCGCAACCCACCATGTTACTCATTTGCCAAAAGCTCACGTCCCCAATATAAAAACGAACAATAAAAATATTTTCTACATTACTTTATTGCGACTTGTTTTGCTAACGGTAACTCTAACGCGACAAAACGACCTTGATGAAGACTTGGTCAAGAAACTTACGATACGAGTCTTCACGTTTGGGACAAAAAATGACGACTGACAAACCAGGAAAAAATTACAGAAATGCGGTCTAGAACTATTCGGCTATGCATTATTCAAGTCGGCGATGAAATTATGGGCTTTTAGGCTGTGACATTGTTGTGAAATTATTTTTTGTGACATCGTATTCGACATTTCTAATCTGATGGTCAAACGAAACGGCAATTGCTACAGATTTTTCCTTGTATTTACTAATATATGTAGCTCCACACAAGCTCATAAGTTTTAAAACGGGCGCCGTTTCCACTGAGTTATCTGATATACTTTTTCTAAAGGCTCATTCCGCCCATTCCTATAGAAAAAGTACATCAGATAACTATGAAACACTAACCCCAAATAAATAGAGATCAGAGTAAAATAATAGAAACAATTTTTAACACAATTGAAGAACAAACATCAAAATTCCTAAACCGCGCAGTTAAAGTACCGCGACATGAGACTATAATTATAGAAAAACCCGTCAACAACGGTCGGGCACTAACCCACCAGACACACCACCCGCCTGGTCGGAGGATCTCCCTTTTTCTACAGAGGATGAAGAACTTTACAAACTGTTCTTCATAACCCTATAAGTTCAAAGAGTTCAGGAGTTGATAACCTTACCTAGGTTATCAACTCCTGAATTTTCACAGTGTAATGCGACATACTTTGTTAATTCTGGTTCACACCGACTTCAAATCTTAACCAAGAATTCACAAACGTTTCACAGCTAAGATTGACAGTGCAGCAGCCACACTAAGACTAAGATAATGACACCGTGACTACACCCATCCTTCTTTGAGGCGACCTTCTAACGTCGCTTTAGCATAGAAGATTGACAGGACTCTTGGAAATTACCTGCAACAAAGACATAACAGGAATTAGGGTCAAGTTTCTACATATTGTTTTAGCTTAGTACTAGGAGCACATAATCATGAGTAGATCTAGAGAGACATCTTCAACATGTGACATCTGTCTTTCAATCAATAGAATCTTACGTGACAATGATTGTAGGTCAGAAAGAAACGTGGTTTTGTTGCCTGTCATGATGTCTTCGTAACTTTTGTGGTTGGTCTAAAAATAGATTTTGAATTTCGCTCATGGTATATTTGGGAATTTGGGTTATTTAGGTCCACGTTATGCTTCGAAACTTCGTACCTAATTGGAGATCAGGACACTGGAGTTTGTTTTGGTACTGTATTCGTATTCTCAAGTCAGAAAAAACATTGTTTTTTTTTCGTTTTTATTTTTTAGATTTTCATTGGTTAAAAACTTTGGGGTGAAGTCACGTTTTTCGGTATTAAAACTCAATGAAGCGCATTCAAAACATAGTGGTGATGAATGCATTGAACAGTATAGGGGTCATGGAGGTATTTAAAGTAAAGTTATAAAATGAACTACTATTTTTTGTTTAAACTTGTGAAAAAGTTGGAACTTTGACTTCCAATATCACCGTAACTAGAAGGTGCCCAGATATGGTCTAGAACAAAAAAAAAATTATAGGGAAAACAAGTGTCTTTCGGCTTCGAGTGTCTCTTTACACCCTTTATTAAACGGCTTTTTGTATATTTGTAAGTGCAAAAACAGACTCTATCCTCATTCAACCTCTGATTTTCATTAGCACTTAAGCTACTGTAGAAGTATACTCATAAATATTACAATATACTATTAAAATAGGTTCCTCAGTACAAGTGGTCCACTTAATATACCATTATTATTCGTACCTGCGCACGAGTGTCATCAATACGTATATGGAGAACTGAGGTCAGCAGGCTTGTAGGAGATAGTACAAGTTATACGATACCAGCTCGTATTAAAATGGGTTATAAAAATAACATTTCAAGGCATGGGAACATAACAATTACGTTTTGCAAACAGGTTCATTAAAATGAACCTAAAAAAAAAGAATACTGCACGGCACTAGCAGACATCTTTAAATTCAGTTTTTATCAGAGTCGAAACAGAACAATTTTTTTTTTTAATATTAATTTGTTATATACCATATTATAAGGATTGAGAAGCTCGTGGCTAAATAATACCAGCCGCTCGGGTCGATCTTCAGGTTAAGCCACGCTTACCAAGGTCGGTTTGTGGATGGGTGATCACCAATTACATACCGAGTTCCCTCCGTGCCTCGGAAAGCTCGTTAAGCCGTTGGTCCCGGCTGTCATTTGTAGATCTTTGACAATCGTTACAGGTAGTCAGTGGCTCGAAAGTCTGACAACCAGTCTTACCAAGCGGTATCGTACTATTACCCAGTACTAGCTGCTTTGTGGAGGTCAGATAGGCAGTGGCTCCAAGTAAAATACTGGTATTCAACTGCATCCAGTAAGACTGGAAACCGAACGCAATAAGATTGTTAAAAGACAAGGCCGATAATGACTTTAGCAGAGTCGAAACAAACCCTTTTTTATATTTAAAATAGGCATGACGACAGTATCAAAAAATTGCAAATCTATTTAGTCCGTCAGTTAGAGTATTGTAACTTAATGGACACGTATTTTTTGTTTTTGTAAATCAATGAATATTGACAAAGATAAAACGCATCAAAACTAGGGAGTGGGGGCTCGTGACGTCAGAACTAGCTAAAAATTATACCTAGGCGTGACGTGTTGAGAATTTTAAAAGCGTCGTATCTTCGTCAATTTTGGATTACGTAACAAAAGAAAAAATACGTGTCAAATAATTTTTGATAATCTTGACGGACTAATTCGTTTTTTTTTTTGTCGTCTCGCCTATAATGTTCTATCCCTTAGAAGGATTGCAAATCGCTGTCGCTTCCGTCTCTATCTTGTCCGCAGCCCAATATTAAGGTCGTGGAGGCAACGTCAGACAGTGCCTCTAAAAGGCGAGCCTTCAAAGGGCTGCTTCACAATAGCATCAAGTTTGCGTATAAAGTGTCACAATGTAACAAATAACTATAATTTATTGTTATGTATGAGATTGTGCACATGTATGGAAGTATGATGAAAGAGTTTGTATGGTGAATAGATAGAAGTAATTGTGCGGTGTTACTTTTTTGTGATTTTGAATAGAAATATTTTTGGAGTTATTGTAAAAACGATAAGAAACTAAGTATGTATATAACACTAGCGGACGTCACGCGGTTTCACCCGCGTAGTTCCCGTTCCCGTGGGAGTACAGGAATAAAATATAGCCTATGTTACTATGGGTGAATGTAGCTTTCTAATGGTGAAAGAATTTTAGAAATCAGCGCAGTAGTTTTTGAGTTTATTCATTACAAACATACATACACACACAAAAATACAAATCTTTCCACTTTATAATATTAGTGTAGATAACATCACGCCTGTAATCCCCGAAGCGTTAGGCAGAGGTGTACCTATTAGTAGGCCCACATTTCGCCAGTTATGTTTAAGTTCTATGTAATAGGGAGCGAGCCCATTACCATCAATCGGGCACAAATCCAGACTTCATGACTGCTACTGAGAAATTCCTAATAGAAAAACCCATCAATACTTTGCCCGTCCTGGCAATACACTCGCCCCCTATTACATGGGACTTAAAAAACATAACTGGTGAAATGTGAGTGTACGGTCGATTAAGCTATTAGGTTTACAGTTTAACCCACAAATTACATTGTAAAATGTAAACCAAATATCTTGTTCGACCTATTAGGTACACCTCTGCCTAACCCCGGGGTTTACAGGCGTGATGTCATGTTATGTTATTTACAAAAATATCTATGTCCTTGACAGACAGATAACGGTATCATCCTTTATTTTTTTTTTATTTTTTTTTTTTTCGGATAGGAAATCATCAAATGTCTTCTCCCAATCTGGGCGGAGCAGGAGGGAGTGTCAGACTTTTACTGACTAAAACCCATCCATGTTCCTTCATCGCCCTTTGTGTTCCGGGGCCACGGTATCTCTTTGGAATAGTCCCGCAACCCCGGCAGGCATCGGTCTTTGCGGACCCCTTCCTTTTTGCTGACTCTCTTTGAGGCGCGCGTGGAACACGAACGCGCCGTCGACACGGCCTGTCGTCATGAGACGGACGGACGGCGAGCTAGCCCATAGCGCACCGTCCACAGGCCCGCGCGTCGGGGGCCACGTGGTGGCCCCCGACGCCCGGGGCGTCTCCCGCGGTGGCCGGGACGCTGTGAGGTTCTCTCCCTCTCACGTTCCGCCACCTCCTTCTCTAGCATTACTGCTTCGCAGAAGGAGGTGACGGCGTCCCATTTCGTCTCGCTCCGGACCATGGCTTGCACCAGGGCCGGACGCGAGAGGTCGCCGCCGCCAATCGCCGCTTCGAGGACACGGCGGTGCTCCGCCCACGCGGGGCACACCTCCACCGTGTCCTCCGGTCGATCCTCGCAGTGGAAACACCCGGGCGTTTCTTCCCGCCCGATTCGGTGCAGGAACCTCCCGAAAACACCGTGTCCGGTGAGGACCTGCGTCAGGCGGAAGGTGAGGACGCCGTGGCGTCTCTCCAGCCACTCCTCAAAGAGGGGACTTATTGCCACTATCGTGGCGTGCCCTGCACGGGGTTGCGACAGTCGCTCTCTCCATGTCGCCATGAGATCCCGCCGGAAGTCTGTCCGCTGAGCGACAATTTGTCGCGGCAGCGAAGTTTCCCCCGGCGAAGCACATCCGCGCGACATTCATGCAGGCGCGCGAGGACTATCACCTCCAGATCCCATGGCGGCAATCCGGCAAGGAGGCACGCCGCCTCGCGGGCGATCGTGCAGTACCCACGGGCCAGCCTTACGGCTACCACCTTTTGGGGCGCGTTCAGGTAGTGGGCTGCACGCAGCCTCAAGGAACGCGCCCACACCGGGGCCCCGTAAAGGGCCATGGACCGCACGACTCCCGCGTAGAGCCTCCGGCAGGAGGCGTTCTGCCCCCCCAGGTTGGGCAGGAGCCGCCTGAAGGCAGCCCCAGTCCGTTCCAGTTTGGGGGCCAAACGTCGGAAGTGCTCCACGAAGTTCCACCGGCTGTCGAGGACGAGTCCTAGGTACTTCAAAGTCGACTCGACACCGATGGATACCCCTCCTGCCGTGAGTAAGGATCCCGGAGGTGGCACATTCCGAGGCCCATGAAAGCACATGGCCTCGGACTTGTGCAATGCCACCTCGAGACCCAGTTGCCGGATCCTCTCAACGACTATCGCAACCCCGCGTGTCATGATTTCGGCCGCCGCCTCGTGCGACCCCCCCTGTGCCAGCACCAGCGTGTCGTCTGCATAGCAAACCACGCTGACGCCGCTAGGGAGGTCGGCGCGCAGCACCCAGTCGTAACCGATGTTCCTCAAGGACGGCCCTTGGACCGATCCCTGCGGAACACCGCACGACATCTCTCACCGGTTCCATTCTCCGCTGCGACCGGGGTAGATGACGGCTCTATCCGTCAGGTAGTCCCCGACCACACGACGAAGGTAGGTCGGCACCCGGTGATACCGGAGTGCCTCAATAATGCAGCTCCAGGGCATGGTGTTGAAGGCATTATCGATGTCGAGAGACATCGCCAAGACAACCCCACCCCGGGACACTGCATCCCCCGTCGTGAGGGCTCTCACGCGCATGATGGCGTCCACCGTAGAGCGCCCCTTGCGGAAACCAAACTGGTGTTCCGCAAGATCCGGCCCCGTCCCCGCAAGGTGTTTGGCGAGGCGGTTTGCAATGACTCTTTCAAAGAGCTTGCCCACCTCATCGAGCAACACTATGCTTCCGAATGAGGACCAGCTTCCCCGTCTTCCAACGAAGCGGGAACTGGCCTCTCTCCAAGCATGCGCTTAGGAGCCCCTCCAGTCGGGGCCCGAGAGCCTCCGAGGCCAGGACCCAGGCTTTGCCAGGCAAGCCGTCGGGTCCCGGGGCGGTATTTTTGGCACTGAGCCTGCGTACCGCCACTCTCAGGTCTACCCCAGTCACTACCGGAGTGTCGTCGTCGTCGTCCTGGTGGTCCGCTTCCAGCACCGCAGGTGGCGGAGCCATAGGCGGGGGGGATGTTCACCCCCGCGTAGGGAACAGAGTGCTCACTACGTCTTCCACGAGCTCAGGCCGGAGACTGTGCGTCAGTGGGGGTTCCCAGGTGCGGAGTTTATCCCGCACCATCTTGTAAGGTCGCCCCCACGGATCTCTGTCGAGAGTCCCCAGCAATTCCTCGCAGGCCTGATCCCTGGCCCGCAGGACAGCTTCGCGGAGGGCGGTCTTCGCCGCTCTGTACCCCTCATATAGCTCCGCATCAATGGCTGCCGCATCCGGTGGGCGGATGCGGAGCCTGCGATGCCTGGCGTACTGGTGCCGCGCAGCTACGCACGCCTCACGCAGAGACGTCAGCTCTCGCGACCACCAGTACACCTGACGTCGGGCGCTTCCTGGCCGGACTCGGGGCATTGCCACGTCGCATATATCGGACATGGCCTCCTGGAACCACCCTGCCTCAATGTTTATGTCGGCAGGCCTGTCCGGTGATGTCACCCAGGCCTGCACGATTGAGGCTTCCAGGAGGAGCTCCCGGTCCAGCTGCTTTAGCGCCCAACGCGGACCATTCGGGGCCTGTTGGACCGGCGCGCTTGAGGTCTGGGTGGAGACGTCGAACCGGATGTACCGGTGGTCGGAATAGGTCTCCACCCCCTCCATGACACGCCAGTCAATGACACGCGGCGACAGAGCGGGGCTAGCGAACGAGATGTCCACCACCGACTCGCCCCGCATCCGCACACACGTGGGGACAGAACCCCGATTTAGGACGACCAGGCCCTTCTCCAGGGCCAAGTCCTCCACCATTCTTCCCCGCACGTCTGTGCAACGGGAACCCCAAGCCAAGTTCTTAGCGTTGAAGTCCCCGAGGACAAGTACGGGGAGGGAATGGTTTCCGAACGGTATCATACTGAACTTTAAATACTGGTAGAAAATATACAAAAATGTCAACTACCCACTCACTCAAAAGTCATCATCTGCCTAGCCTTTTCCCAACTATGTTGGGGTCGGCTTTCAGTTTTACCGGATGCAGCTGAATACCTGTATTTTACATGGAGCGACTGCCTATCTGACCTCCACAACCCAGTTAGTACCGGGTAATACGATACCCCTTGGTAAGACTGGTTGTCAGGTATTTTGGGCCTCAGACTACCTAACGACTGTCAAAGATTTACAAATGACAGCCGGGACCAACTGCATAACGTGCTTTCCGAGGCACGGAGGAAACCCGGTATGTAATGGGTGGTCACCCATCCACAGATCAACCTAGGCAAGCACGGCTTAACCTAACGAACGGCTCGAGCGGCTGTTATTATTAAGCCACGAGCTCCTGAACCCACTTACTCAAAAGTACAGACGGCAAAAGTGTTAAGTGTTAAGAGGTAATAGCGGGGAAATGATGACAGGTCGTCACATCACAGAGTGGCATAACTGGTTTGCTAGTCAGCCTGCAAATTACGACGGATGAGTATGACATACTGCTATTTTCTATTCATCTTTCAATGATATAATGTGCACTGTTATGTGGTTAGATTGACAGGTCACGGTAAAGGAATTAGCTTGGAGGTACGAGTATGTCATTACTTGGTTGGGTCAGTACACCAAGCCAGCTTGCACGAGTGAAGCTACTTTGTAACGTTACATTTTCTTGGTAGGAGCCAGAAAACTGTAAGGTCACACTGAGCATTCACCTACCTAACTTTCAGTCTGAAGGGGAACACTGTTGAAAGAAATAGTCAAGGGGACGAGTTATAAGAATTTATTATTAAAAAATAACCTAACATAAACGGAGCTAGAAGTTAACTAAACCCTCACTAGGCCAGAGAACGAGACGTCAGGCTTCAGTCTTCCTTCAGTGATACTGTTCGAGGTACATCAGGCTTCGTCTTCCATAGGTAGAACTGGTCGAGGTATGTCAGGCTTCGTCATTGCAGCCAAGGAGGCCGAGGCCGTTAATCTTCCTCTCGGAGGGCCGGAGGTCGTCAGTTTTCTTTCTGCTGAGCCGGAAGACGTCAGTTTACTCAGATCGTAGGGGAGGATGGAGGGTCGTCACTCCTGTAGCCTGGGCAACAGATGCTAAGACATGGCACAGGTACGCGTTAACTTATAAATCACAGTAGAGGAAAACTTCCACTGGTCACTCTTATAACATTCAAGACTTTTGATGCCTTTCAGCTCCAGACGTAGACTGAAAATTCCACCACCTGGCTTCTGTCATCTCTAGATGATTGACATTTTATAATTTGGAAAGAATTTCTAACATAATAAAAAGAAAAGATAATGATGTCGATGTGATTTACCTATACGACCTACAACTAGCTCCAGCAATAAATTAAAAATAAAACTAGGCCTGTCACTATCTAAACTTTGTTTCAAAGATTCAAGAAAGATAAAAATCTTCAGAAAAACTTAAATAACATGAATTACAGAGGTAAAAAGATATGCTAAACCTCCAGGAAATGAGTATGAAGCTACCTAGGGAGGACGAATGCTTAAATATTTAGGTTAGTAATGTCCAAAAATGTAAGTAAAAAAACCATGTAAAAACACACATTACAACTTTCAAAGTTGGAAAGTTCCAAACCCCAGAAACTTAATTCTGGGTTAAGCTCGCCGTTGTACATAAGCTATAGTTATGTATATTGTAATCTTTTAATTTTGTGTGCAATAAAGAATAAGAATAGTTGGAAAAAAGGTTAGGCACATGGTGTTATATTGGGATGCATTTCTACACCAAGCATCTAAAGATACTGTAGAGGAGCACTGGTGGCGCAGTGGTATAGGCTTCGACTTACGAGCCCTGACAGGGAGAACATTACGTTGTATTATTTAGTTAAAGCCCTGCTCTCACAACTGCTAACGGCTCCGATCCGTGAAGCTCCATACACTGCCATATCCCTGCGGTTGAGTGTCAAACACTACCGCTCTTTAGCCAAGGAGAGCGGTGCGAGGCCCTTGACCACTGCGACAACATCTCGATGCATCCCTACGTCGCGTCGGCTTCTAGGAAATATTCCCTAAAACGTACTGCATAAAAGGAGACCATCGTGAGGAAACTAGGATCTCCACCACCACAGTACGGCATGACATCCACCAACCAGCACCGGGCCTGCGTATTGAATTATGGCTCACTAACTTTCAGAGACGAAGTCGATGTCCCAACGATCAGAAGGTGTACCCGACTATGCTCTTTGGCAACTTAGATAACGCAAAATTAAATGTCCAGCAATATACTTATACGACTTACGTCCTAATTAACGACAGCACCAATAAAAATACCTTAAGTAACACGACACACTTAGAGTACTATCATCAGAAGGTCTTTGTGTAACGTACTACGTACCAAATACTTGAGTTTACCAAACGCTACTCATTCTATTAGCACCGTGAGTAAAAACATCTAAAAACAATCACAGAGTTGACAAAGATATACATTGCTTTATTCGTACGCAACCTTTAGATTCGTATCAAAAACTTGGCAAGTCAAACCAAGGTTTTTCGTACAATTATACCGTATGGGAACTGGATACAGCGCATAATTGTTTATTGTTCTATTCGTTAAACAATTGGACAGTTGTGTAATAGGAACTGTGGTGACCCTAAAAGATGATTTCGATTTTTGTCCATAATGTTCTGTAATGCTCAGCGGGTGATTGTCTTCTCACGTTGGGTTATATAAGAAATTAGTATGCAAGGTAAACAGAATAATGTGTTATTCGTAGCTGTTTTATGTATTATTACAAAGCATGTTGCTAGACCTAAGGAAGCTAAAATGATAGACCACTGGCTTAAAATTCAGAATAAGACTTCTTGGGTGTAAACACCAACCATAACAATTGCTTCAATAGACTAGCTAACTATAAAGTAGCTTTCTTAGTTAGTTATGCAACTATCTTTAGGTAAAATGCAACATCATATTTTGGATCGATTTATGTTGGTAAGATCTGTTACTTCAATGCATATTTTGGATCGATTTTTGGTACAAGATATGTTAATTCTATATTATTATTTTTTGGCAGCTTTTCGCTGTTCAACTCCTTGGCAAAGGCCTCCCCCTATTCCTTCTTCTCAGTGTTGTGCGTCTACTCTTCAGTTTTTGGGGAAACTATCCAAAGCGACCCGCCATCTTCTCGGTCTGCCGCGACCCCGTCTAGCTGTCTGTCTAGGGCTCCAAGTCTTGCGCTATACGAGTCTACACTTAAATATACAAGAGAAAAAACATTTATCATTTCGAAGTTCTTATTAGTTCTCAGATCACCTTTCTTTTCAAATCTATCAAAACATAATCGACATTCATAAACGAAGCAAGTCATACAAGAATTTGCACACTGATTGAAACTGAATCAACAATCGAAACAGGCGCAAGACAAATTGATGTTCTGTTGTCGATCAATCATCAATACAAGATGGATGGAGTAATTAATAACACTGCCCGCTATTGTGCTGGATCCTATTCATTAGGATTCAATGTTTAGGTGATTGTGGTTGATTGTAGTCGACATGGCAGTGAATCTGTGCAGATAGCTGTGGTCAATCCACAGTTGGTACAAATAGTTTCGTATCTTCGACAGGCCTTCATCCAACCTAACACATTTATTTATATTAACTTCATGTACAATAGTGGTACATAGGCGGACTTAGTGATGCCACAAAGTAATCTCTACCAGTCCACCTTTGCCAGAAGACGGGTGTCGTCACCGAGGGATGCCTAGAAAACTCTATGGGGAAAAAAAGCTATGGGACAGTAGGGAAAAATTCTAACTTTATCAAAACATGACCTTCCTTAGCTTATCTCTGGGTAATGACCCAAGTACACTATGGGTGGTTTAACACGTTCTTTATCAAGTTAATGGCAGATTACCGTGTATAAATTCAAACTCATTTCCTATTGGGTAACAGCACAATACTTCATGCAAATCCATTACAAGGTTCTGTCTTAATGAAGCCACATACAATGATTGAGTTGATAACGTTATAATTATGTTGATGTACCTTTCTGTGAGGATTTCGGACCTTTAAGGACCTTCTTAGTATAAAGGTTCAGATAAAAAGTATGACTGCACTATTGTCCATGTATTGTCATATTAGGGATCTCTACTGACCGTCGGTGTTAAAAAAAGTAGTTAAAAAACCAGACATGAAGGGACTATATTCCATTCTGAACCTAGACGATTCAAAACATTCCTTACCTATTTCTACGACGACTTTACACAACATAACATCAAACCTGTAATCCCCGAAGTGTAAGGCAGAGGTGTACCTAATAATTCACCTACATTTCGACAGTTATGCGCCTATTGCCCTCAAACGGGCACAAATCCAGACTCCGTGGTTGTTACTGAGAAATTCCTGATGGAATAACTCAATAACAATTTGCCCGACTCGCTCATCGAACGCAGGACCGCTCAGTAGTCGCGTCTGGGATCACTAGACCAACGAAGCAGTCACCTTCAACAGAATTGATAAAGCTTAGCAGCAGTTTATCTACGTCATTTCAATAAAACATCACATACGATAAAGAATCTTGGTGAACAATGCTGGTAATTTTCTGAGTGACAGAACACAGGGACAGGCTCGAAGGTCACTCTTTTGAACCCAGACGCATACTTAGCTGAAGCCAATAACGGGCTAATGACCTTCCATAAGTACATACCATATCATGTACTGCAATATCTCTAGGCTACCTCACCAACACCGTTATTACGTATAAAAAACCACTGCAATTTGAAATGACCTCGCAAGTACAGCCAAAGGTAGTAATAATAGTAATATACACGACGAAAGAATGCCAAAAATTCGCCAACTTTACTCAACCGACTAAATGCCATGTAGTTTCAAATCAGGAGTCAGCTCGTTCAAGGCACACATGACAAAAGATGCAGGAACCCACATGCAAAGCTTGTTTTGTAATAGGAGAACCAAATATAAATGTTCAGAAGGTGAACTTTGGAAGACATTGTGGTTAAATAAATACGAGTATGCTATAAGAAGCTATAAGAACGAGGTCTCACTTAAGATGGGCAATGATTGGGTAATTCGTATACATCGAAAGATATTGTGCTTTGGAGAGCACTTTAAAGCTTCAAAAGTTAAGTTAAGTAAAGTTTCATTTTATCTCTGTACTTCTCGAAGAATAGGCACTGGCCTATTCTTGGAGAAGTACAGAGATAAAATGAAACTTTTTAAAGGCAGTCTGAAGTCTGAAAAATCGAAGACGATCTAATCTCAGGACATAGGCATTAATGTAGGCCAGAAAGCGAGTCCATGCAAAATCAATCTCCATAGAGTTTCCAGGAAGCACCTCGTCTATAAATCAAAGATATATCTCTGTTCATTGTTGAGACTATTTGTTAAGTGCTCTATTTTTACCCAGCGTACATTAAATTAGCCTCTTTTAAGTTGAACTGAACCTTCTGTCATCTACCTTCTACATTGTAATACCAGCGTAATCCCAATCTAGGTCCAGGCGTGTGGCCGAGGTCGCATCATGGCTTAGCGCGTGCCCTAACAACCGATTTAACCCTACCATTAACCCAATCGAATACCACCTCTATTGCATTCACCATAAGATCTTATACGACTGCTATCGTGGTTCAGCTCTTGGAATTGAACAACGATAAATCTGCAGACGGTCTAAGCAAGAATGAGGCGTATGTTGCAAATAATAAAGGTGCGCCCGACTGCAAGATTATTCTAGATCTTTACACCTATCGGGTTACGCGCCCCGACTTCCTCGTTGCCAAGCGAGTAGGATCGCCATTGGTTGTGATTATACGGGACTGTTTTACAAAGCAAGTTTAATTGCAATCGTTATGTGTGTTCTGTGAAATGCACAAAGCTTTGAACGCGGTTTTAGTTGGTAAATTCTTTTTATTACGTGGGTGGCTTTAAAAGTAGGCAGTAAAAAAGAAGAATGGTTACTGTAATGTTTTATAAAATCTGGTGAATGAACACATCGTGAGGAAACCAGCATGCGTGAGAGATATTTGTCGTGTAAAGCCAAGTCAGAGGCCCATGGGCGGCATAAAAACTCTGACACCAGTTTAGGCACTAACCATACGATAAAGAAGAAGATAAAAATGTTTTCAGTAATCACCGTGGGAAGTGTCTGTTGCTAGCTATCAACACCAGCAGAAACAATCGAAATGCGGTGACGTAGCCAAACCAAAAAACCACTCTGCCTGTAAATTTACAACCAGAGAGTAAGCCAAATGACAATGGCTTTCAAAGGTTTTCGTATTTTACAACGATTTTCAATAGAATTGACACATTCTCTTTAGTAGCTTATGTCAAACGTACAAAATCAAGTTTTAAACGTGACCATTTACAACCGTATTTGTTGTCAAGGTCAGCACATGACACCACCATGTTTAAGCAATAGACAAGAATTTGAACGAAGTAAGAACCATCAAAGAAAGCAAAGCTAAGAATTCTAAAATTTGACAGTTCTAACTTCAAACGATTACTAAACTACAGAATAACAATCGTATCTTAAAAGATTACTTTTACTCAAGTAATGACTTTGACTATTTTATAGATAAGGGTGTTAAAGGCAGATATTTATCGGTACAAGTAGATTAAAAAACTTGAATAAAGAATACCTATCTCCAAAAAAAAAAGAGCGCCAAAGCTTATCCCACAAACCACACAACTTACAAATACCCAAGCCACCACTAGCCACTAACATTCCACTCATTTCTGGTCATAAAGGCGTTATCCAGAATACTTATGAACACCTCAGCTTACTACATTGTTGCTGAGTGACGCACGGCTACAGGTCCCGTCCGGTCGAACCGGTCAGGACAGATTGCGGACACCAAACACCGACAGACAATATCTGCCAGTCTTGTAGAAAGAAGACAAGGCAAACTCAAAAACTCACTCAATTTTGGGCTGACTCAATTTAGATTGCCATCAAAGATTCCCGTGTCCGGAACCACATAATATTACACCCACATTTCGCGAGTTATGTTAAGACCCATTTAATAGGGGCGAGCCATCAACGGGACACAAATCCAGACTCCGTGGCTGCTACTGTCAAATTCCTGATGGAAAAACCCAATAACAATTTGCCCGACACGGGAATCGAACCCAGGACCTCATGCTCAGCAGTCGCGATTGCGATACTAGACCAACGAAGCAGTCTGGAGCCACGTTCGGCATTTGTCGGGTTGAACCGAACTTTGAATTGGTTCTGAATCCATCCCATAATTATGCCATCTGCCTATGTAAAGGCTTAATTGTGGATCTCATTTACTATTGGAAAGACATCATGATGGGCTGTGTGCTGATTGGATACCGTCATTCTATGTGGGCTTAATCGTTCGTTAGAGAGAGATTATATTGATGAACTACAAAGCATCGATTTACCATATAAATGTAAACTGCGCTGCCCCATTGGGAGATACAGAAAATAGAAACGAAATGGAAAAAAAAAATTCTAGCCTGGCCTGCAATTTTCATTGACATACTCCTTTTTGTCTAATCAATGCATGCACTATTCTTAGGCCCGGACTTCACCAAAACGGAGACGATCGGACAGGAGACGTGCGGAAACCAACCAATCACATTGGTTGAAATCTACATCGCTTCTCTCATCTCTCCTGTGATAAGTCTAATCTCCTCTCTGCTCTGCTCTTGAAGCGGAGTCCGGGGCTTAAACTGGAACCTGGTGGCAAAACAAACAGCCACTGATGGTGTTTGTCTAAACATTAAGGTAGTTTCAGTGCACTATTTGATGCTAGGCGTCAAGTATTTGCATTCCGTGGCACTGCGCACGATTTATCGCAGCCAACTGTTTTACATGCGCTTCTTCCTAACCCATCTTTTCAATATTACGAAACACTCGCGAACACAATGCCTTTCATTTTGTCAATTCAACAACATTCAACGGTTTGTCGTCTTTCTTGTTTTGGCCAATGTACTCTGCATTGATGAACACTGCAATAATTACGGGTAGCATACTGAAGTGGGTTGCTCCATTTGCAGCCTTAAACGCTCCACTGCACTGCAGGACAAAAGCTTCCTCTCTGTAAGACGTATGAGCCACTGGCGAGCCCGAGTTAGTCGGTGGATGTCTTCGAATTTTTGTTTCTAGGGCACGCCGCGATTTCATGATATTTTTTTCAACGTTGTGAGAGCAATTGGGGTAATATTGATTACACGTAAAGTCGCTTCATAAGAAATACTAATATTCAGCTGCATCTGGACAGACTTAAAGTCATAGCAAGGCAGATTACATGGGATAACATGAAGACTTAGGTACTTCTTATTCTTTCTTAGTATTTTTTTTTGCAGAAAAGGATATACCATGTGCATAACAGAACATTTTACGTTCTATTCTGCACATGGTAGGTACATCCTTTTCTGCAAATCTCGCTAAACACACAATTACACGTCATACTGGAAACGATGGATGGACTGTTTGAAGGACGATGTGGCACGAGACAGGTATCCGATGAGATGACGAGTAATAGAGAAGTATGGAAGAAGAAGAAATGCTGCGCCGACCACAAATTGACTGGGATAAGGGCAAGAGATGATGATGACACAACTACACATACTCAAACACCAAATCTAATGTAAAGTAAGAAACTTGACTGACTGACTGAATCACTGACTGATCGACTCAATGCACAACAATGATCAACGCACAGCTGAAACCGCTGGGTCTAGAAGCATAAAATTTTGCACAAACGTTCCTTAAATTACGTAAGTGATTATGAAGGGATTTTTGGAAATTCAACCCTTAAGGGGTTTTAACTAGGGTTGAAGTTAGTATGAAACTCGGTCAATTTTGCGAACGAAGTAGTGGACAACAGCTAGTTCTACATATACTCAATGTTTTTGACGACATGTGGCTTAAAATCACGTAACAAACTAACGCGAATGTCCGTTCACTATACAGAGCTATCACGATTGTGCTAATCCATCGCCTACGGACGCAATTAACCCATTTCTACGAACTTTTACAACTACGTGGGAAGCGCCAAAGATATATTATGTCCATTATTTTCCTCGGACCAGAGCAGAATTGAAGGAATTACGTTTAAAACTTGAGATAGGACCTATAAATCATCATGGTGGTGTCTATAGCTGAGTTATAGTGTAAATTTGACTATCAAAGGAAGCTGTCAAGCAAATGTGTGTTGTTCTAAGTGAATTGTTTGATGCAAACGATTTGATTTTGATATGAGATTTTGATGTTAGTCAATGAAGAATCAATACTAGAATATCCAATCCGCTAGATGATAAAGAGAGAGACAGTACATTGACGCGAAGGCCGATCTCGTGTCATCTTACTTGTCGTACTTAGAGATGAGAAGTGACGAATTGCATGTGACTCAAAACAGTGATGAATATAAATGTTGATGGATGGAGAGGGAGATGACGACCAAGAACACGATGGACCGATTTTGTGAGGAATGATATGAAAGAAAAAGGAGTCAATGATAGCGTGACGATTGACAGAGGAGAATGGAAGAAAAAAACGTGTTGCGCCGACCATAAGTAACATGGGACAAGGTCAGGAAGATGATAATGAGTCCGGTGTGGTGTCGGTTCGCGTCTACCGAACCAAAACGAGTTAAGACTATTTCTCTTTCATTGTATAGACATAAAGTTGTTTCTGAAATGTTAATACTGTATTTACTGCAGTCAGTCCCTTGGACACAATATCATCCACAGAAAACTTAAAAAATAATTGTAAAGCGAACTAAAACGTATGTTATATAAAACAGGGGTCACGGAAACGATACAGCGGCAACGACTCGCATTGTACTCATTGACTCTGGACTATATGACATCACACCACAACCCCAACATCGATTGTCATAAGACAAGACCCTTGTCCAACATTGCACGCAGTACGATTATTGGCCGATATCGTGTACCCCTTCCTACACAAAGTTAAAACCATCTTTAACGCCCCGCTTCAGGACCTCGGGCCATGCAACTTGCGATTCCGCCAACGACGCGACTTGCGTCAAGAAGACACACGCATCGCGGTGACACGCACCATGCTTCTGCTTCCTCTGCAGTGGCGATAGCAACACGCGAGTCGCTTGAGCGTGCAGCCCGTGGCCAAGGCATAAGTCGACACTTATGCCTTGGCCACGGGCAGTCAAGTGTAATGGAGAAACATTACCAATAAAATATGTACCTACATGCAAGATTACGAGCATGAAATATGCCTTATAAGTGAAATGACCTCATGCAGCATTCGTTGAAGTTCGAAACAATACAGCACCATATGGGTGGCAAAATGTTTATGGAATAAAGGACGGTGTAAGAGTAAGCATTACTTAACTTTTACGTCATAAGACGATTTACAAGATGGGTCAACTTGGGAACTTGTAAATTGTAAAATAGAGTAGAATGGCAATAAAGATGGGAACTATAAGGGTCTGCTACGAGTCTTTTGAACTGATTTGGATTGAAAAAGGTTGCTGATAACGAGGATTATGTTTAAAACAGAGGTTTAAGAGTATAGAGGTTTCATATCTCGCTGTTATCACAAAAAATGACAGGCTTTTAGGACAATTTGAAGACTAACTGAATTTTGGAGGTCAGATAGGCCACTGCCTCGATGTAAAATACTGTTATCCAGGTGCATCCGCTTGGTCTGGAAGCCGACCCCAACGTAGTTGGGAACAGGCCTAAGCCTGTTAACAAAAGAATAAGAATTTGAAGACTGTGTTCTTCAATAATAATATTATTAGATAGGACCCTTTCTACCAGATGAAAAATTACATAAAAAATCTCAATTTATCGACAAATTGTACAAAATAGAAAAATGTGGCTTAAAAGAGCAATTTTCCGAATTTAATTCGTTTAGTTACAAAATTGACCACAAACAATTTGTATTATTTAGTTCGTGACGTTATTGAGAACAACGTAACACAAGAATGTTGTAATTTAGACATCAACACTTGTAGCGGGCGTGCTATCGAAGATGCTACAAATAGTTTGTGGTCTAACATAACTGTGAAAGTATGTGGAGATAGTAAAAATAACTTCATACTACAACTTGACCAAAGTATGGATGGTGATAGTATTTCATAGTAAATTGAAGAACGAGAACAGATGGCTGTAGAATCATGTATAATTTATATTAAGCTTTTAATGTAATAGTAATAGAATTGAAACTTGATTAAGCTGAACGTATTTTGGTGTGGACTAAGTAGTTGGGAATAATTGGAATTTAGATGAAGATGAAGAATAAGATAAAGATTTTAGTGGTAATCTTAGTGAAGTAAATCTTACTCTCGCTCAAACCGATGACTCTGAACTATGTGATAAAAATCCAGATACCGTAGTAAGATATCAGTATTTTATCTTAATAATATAGCGGCGAGATAAGATACAATAATATGTACTGAATCGTTTCCTGTTTTGATAATCTGACGGTTTTCAATACGCACAGGCAAGTGGCTCAGAGAAGAGATCGAGAGAACCAGAGATCGTACGGGATGGAGAGGTATGGAAGGTAAATGGGACAGGGCAGTGGGACATGATGTTGGCTGGTAAAAAAAAAAGAGGAAGTAATGATTTTCTCAGTAGCAGCCCCGATTCTAGATTATGTGCCCATGGGGGTTTATGGCATTAGGTTAGCCCTATAACTTGCGAAATGTGGATTTATATATATATACTATTGTAACACGCCCACGGACTACACACACCTGTCATCCCCGGAGCGTAACTCTTCGAGGATGACAGGCGTGTGTAAAATTAGTCATCACCATGTTCCTGCCCTTGTACCATGTTAATGAGACGACGCAACACGTTTTTTTCTTCCATTCTCCTCTGTCTACCGTCACGCTATCATTACTCCTTTCTCTTTCATATTAAAGGCTTGTGTCCTGAAAAAATCTAATTAGTCCGTCAGTTAGATTATCAAAAAATATTTGACACGTATTTTTTCTTTTGTATCGTAAACCTAAATTGACGAAGATACGACGCTTTGAAAATTCTCAATACGTCACGCCGTGCTATAATTTTTAGTTCGGTGTGTCGTCACGAGCCCCCACTCACGAGTTTTGATGTGTTTTATCTTTGTCAATATTCATTGATTTACAAAAACAAAAAATACGTGTCCATTAATTTCCAATACTCTAACTGACGGACTAAATAGATTTGCAATTTACTGATGGTGGAAACTAGCCTATGGTTTCCTTGGTCTTCCTCTCCCTCTCCATTCATCATATTCATATTCATATTTGTAACTTTTTTTGTATCATTTGTTTCATCTCTCCTCATCACATGCCCATACCATACATGCGTGTGTTATGTCAGTATTACTCACTAGCGGAGGTCACGCGGTTTCACCCGCGTAATTCCCGTTCCCGTGGGAGTACGGGGATAAAATAGCCTATGTTACTCAAGGTGAATGTAGCTTTCTAATGGAGAAAGAATTTTTGAAATCGGCGCAGTAGTTTTTGAGTTTATTCACACACAAAAATACAAATCTTTCCTCTTTATAATGTTAATTATATAGTGTAGTTGTAGATTGAGCTATTACTACTACGCATAGAGAAGACACCGCGAACAAAATCTGTGCTCCGTTCAATTGCTGTCAGGTGGCTGCAATTCACTCAGTCGCTTGCTCCCCACAGCATTATATATACGGGGTTAGACGCGCCCCGCGCGCCCCGCACTGCGCACAGATGTTGTTCGCGCTGTCTTCTCTATACGTAGTAGAAATAGGTCAATGGTATTACTAAGAATGTTTAGTAAGATAATTTTAAAATTACTCAATATGTGTAGCTGTAAACCGAATATTACTCAATACATCATCACAATCCACTATCAAGAATCCACTCACAAAAACAATGCATAAATCTGTATCAAATTACCAGTATCTAGTAGCCATTGCACACAACGTGAGAAAATTGAGTAAACATACCCATCAAATAATTATAGACTGCCGATTTTTTTTAATAAGTTAGGGTTGCCAACTTTAAAAATAAAATGTAATATGTAGAAATCAATAAATAAAATGTAATAAATGTAGAATTTATTTTTCCTTTCTTCATTTCTTAAAATATAATTTACATTTAAATATTTTTATAATAAAAACAATATAAATAAAAATATAAAAATAGTAGCCTACCTGTGTTGGGAACAGGGTCCGAGCTGCCGGTGGTCAGGGCTCTTGAGAGAGGAACCTCCTAACAATACGTGCCGTGTCCAGAAGTACTGCTTTCTGAATCAAGCCCTTGATCCAGCTGCCAAGCGAGAGACCGACACGACTATCGGCACAATGACTGCTGTACTCACGTCTTGAATTTATGTATTATTATGTAGGAATCGAAGAAAGAAAAGCGCAGTAAATATTAAAAAAAAAATGAGTAAACCAGTACGCTAAATACAACATATTTATAGAACTTCTGCGAAAATGTTTATTATTGCATAATTTAGAACGGTTCGTAGGTCTATACACACTTTTATTTCGATTTATATAAAAAGGTTTTAAGATTGGTGAGCAAATATTAGGTTAATTTTGAGACTGCTGCCCTGCTTTAAGCGTGGCTACATCAACAATGTCGTAATTTATATACATTATTTTATGACTAACTGTAAGAATTTTATTGAACAATAAATTCAGCATGAAACTGCTTATAAAGTAAGTATATTATGGTTGGCAACCCTGTTAATAATACAGATTCTTACGTGGCATGTGAACTGCTCTGATAAATCCTCTTTGGTCCCACGACCTCTTTGTTCCAAACTTTTTGCTTCATTGCTAACGAAGTCGAGAGTACCCTCGTTTGCGCATCTTTAATTTTTTGATGACGTAATCAACTTGTTTCCTGATGTTATGTGATTAATTGGGGCAGTTTTTTATGGGTTTTGTTCAATTATTGACTTGAAGATCGAAGCGTAGATGCAACTGATGAGCGTCATAAGTTCGAATCCCAGCCGTTGCGTTTTTACCATTCTACGTACCATCATTGTCTGCCTAGCCTTTTCCAGTCAGCCTAGAGTCAATATAGGAATAGTGGTAAAGACAGGTACAATCCATAGGAATGAGCATTGATGTTCCGACCTTCGTTTGATTGGTCTCTTCTAGCATTGGAGAATCATGTTCGTTTCTGGTGGTTGCGATTCCATTCGTTTTTGACACGTCTTATTTAAACATATTATATTCTTATTTCTTAATGAAAATACTTACGCAAAACTAAACAGTTTACGCAATGACTTACTATCTTATTATACGGTATTATGCGTACTATTATTTACTTGATACATAACGGAATTCGAGGCCAAGAAGTCGAAAGCTAACTTCAACATAATAATTTCTATATTATAATCACCAATTCTCTTAGTTATTCAGAATCCACAATCCCTAACTCACAATGCATTATATAAATGTAAGTAAATATTTGAATACACGCTAATAATCACGGTAAATATAACATCAGGTGGCTAAGTAGAAATGTCAATAATGTCCAAATATTTAGCAGTCGATTGTGAAATCAGTTTTTTGACGCGGATCCGTTAGCTTGCATTAGGAAAAAAAGTAAGAAAGAAAACAATCTTTGTTTTAATAATTGTCTTTTTGGGTGCAGGTAGATTTAGTGGGTCATCTCATCATGCTACGTGGGTAGATAAACACGGCTGGACGAGGACGGGCCGATCTTACATAAAGCCAAAGAGAGATAATAGAGCCGGACATTGGGCATATTTTGATGCCGAACATTTTCGACTTTGACACACGAATGTTACCTGTCAAGCGTGCGTATGACACTAAACAGGCCGACTTGTTACTAAATAGTAGGTAACAAGTATTGGACTTTGCCACAAAGAAAAAAAAAAAAAAAAAAAGATTACGATTTACTTCGGCTTATCCCGTCTATCGCCCGTAAATATTAAACAATAAGCCATAAGACCGTCACTTGCAGCTAACTTCCGAGCCCGAACTATACCATGAGTCGGGAGTCGGGACTCCGACGGATATACCTAAGTTGATATTTTTGGCGACCTTATATGGGGCGCAGCGCGTAGTGAGGCTGCCTTACGTTCTTAGGGTCTCGGGTTCGAATCCCGGTTGGGCATGGATATTTGTTTCCGAGTCATGAACGTTTCTATGTATAATAAGTATGTATTTACAAACAAAAAGTATCTATGTAGTTTATCAACTATCTGGTGTCCATGACACAAGCTTCGCTGCTTAGTGTGGCACTAGATGGCGCTGTGTGTTAATGTCCAGCGATATTTATTTATTATTTATATTCCCGCGAAAGAAAACCCCCAAAACTCTTGTTTACCTCTCAAACCAGGTCACCAAAACAAAAACAAACTGCTCTGCTCACACCGCACTACCTGTACTAAACAATGCCAGTATCATACCAGTAGGTACCCAGTACTGCTCCAGTATTTACCTACCGTCACAGTTACCACGGTATGACTCAACAATGAAAGCGATGACTTGTTATGAGCAGTGTTTAGCGTTTACTAAGTATATCACGGTTGCGTAATTAGTAAGTAGTTGGCGCGTAATTAATTACTTTCTTAGTAACATAACCGTATCCGTCCGTAGTCCGTACCGTACCCCGAAGTTGTAACAAGAGGTGCACGTACATTTTGCCCGTAATGATCAAGTTACATGTAAGGGGCTTGTGGCTAGGTAATAACAGCCGCTCTGATCAATCTTCAGGTTAAGCCGCGCTTGCCTAGGTTGGTCTGTGGATGGGTGACCACCAATTACATACTGAGTTCTTCTATGTATTTCTATACCTCGGAGAGCACGTTAAGTCGTTTGTAGAACTTTGACAGTGATTGCAAGTAGTCAGAAGTCTGACTGACAACCAGTCTCACCAAGGGGTATCGTATTACCTAGTACTAACTGAGTTGTGGAGTTCAAATAGACAGCCGCTCTTTTAGACTTTAAGAAACTGCTGAGAAATTCCAAATAACACCGCCTATTCTGGGGATCGACTCAGGAACCCTTCTCAACAGTAGGGCTTTCGAACAAGGGGCAGCCAGTCAAACTTATGCTCCTAATCTCCGGTTAAACCACTCCAAAAAGGTTTTTAATTACCGAAAACCAAAACAGTAGCGGATATTCACAAGAACTTTAAATGATACAGTCCTAAAATACACACATCAAAAGTATCTAGGGATCAACATATATTTTTGCAATAACTTTTCTCCTGATTGATATTAATTAAAATTTTCTTTAAAGATTCATCAAATAAAGTGTTTTCGTTTGTCACAGTAACGATAAACCAAGTCACCTTTGCATTAATAAAGAAATTTGCCATTTTCCTAATAAAGGGATTTTTGACATTTGAACCACTAACATTAAAGTTCGAAAAAAAGACTGAAATAACAGTTTTCTTTAAAATTTTATTGGGTAACTTAAACAATTAATAATCCGTGTTTCTACCGCGAACACTAACAACACAAGAACATCGGTTTGGCATACTCAAAATGAGTTCATCCAAATCACGCTGTGGAATGGCCGCCCATGTTCGTTGCAACAACAAAAAAAGGTCTTCTTGCGACTGGATACCCTCCATATTCGGCAGAGCTCTTCTCTGTAGCATATCCCATGCATGCTCAATCGGGTTCAAGTCTGGCGACTGAGCAGGCCAGGGCAGGACATTGATGTTAGCTGCGGCGAGAGTCTGTCTTACAACTCTTGCGGTGTGCGGTCGTGCATTATCATGCATTAACTGAAATAAGGGACCGATTTGCACTTGTAGAGGAACGATGACGTCTGATACAATCGTCTCAGCATAAATTTGAGCGTTGAGGTTGCCTCTGATCCAAATCAACTCAGTTCTTCCGCCGATCCAAATACCCGCCCATACCATGATGGTTCCACCACTATAAGGATGGACTTCCTGGCAGGATTTTAATCGCTGTTGGCGTCCAGGGGTTCTCCAGTGTCGTATACGTCTTGTATCCGGTCTCATACCAAAACGAGACTCATCAGAAAAGCACACGAAACGCCATTGTTCTTCTGCCCAATTTCTGTGTTCAAGAGCCCATTGATATCGAATCCTACGATTGTGCATTGCTATAGGTGGTACCCGTAGCGGTCTTCGGGAATGAAGGTTCACTTCATGCAAGCGGTTTCTGACTGTTTGGTCGCTAATTAAGTTCCCTGAAGAGTGATGAAGCCTCACGGCTAACATCATGGCGGTTATTGTTGGAGCTCTTCGAGTTAAGATTTGAATGTATCGGTCTTGTCTCCGTGTGGTGCAGCGATACCGTCCTCCATGGCGCTCAGCCACGGTACCAGTGCTTCGGTAACGTGTCCAAAGTCGACTGATAACACTCTGACTTGTATTCAGAGCTAAAGCTACAGTACGTTGCCGGGAACCAGCTTCTATCATTCCCACGGCTCTGAGCATTTCTTCCCTGCTTAAATGACGTCGCCGCTCCATAATAACGTTGGTTTTAATCAGTAGTAGGGAAACAGTAGCACTAATAATGTCTTCAATGCGTTGTATGTTTTTATAGGGAAAATATTGACAGCTTATTTTCATCTTTTACTCGAATTTGATTGAGAGTTCCTGATTCAAATTATGAAATGCACCAAAAAGGATCCATATAAATTTATAAAATCATAAATTTATTACAAAGCCACATCTCAATCTCAAGAAATCCGCATAAAAATGCTTGATCCCTAGACATTTTTGATGTGTGTACTTGGTATCATGAGTGTATGAGTCAGATGCAACAAATAAGATAATTTAGGGCTAAACAAGTTTACACCAAATACATAAATTGGTCAATATCTTCAATCTGTCGTAAAATACTGTAACGAAGCAGCTTTAAAGCCATGAAGTATGCAATTTATGGTATACTAGCTTCTACCAGCGGCTTCGCCCGCGTGAAGTTTGATAATTGGCCCATGGGATCTTACTACCGGGATAAAAAGTATCCTATGTGTTAATCCAGGTTATAAACTATCTGTGTGCAAAATTTCATCCAAATCCGTTCAGTAGTTTTTGCGTGAAAGAGGAACAAAACATCCATACATCCAAATTCACAAACTTTCGCATTTATGATATTAATAGGATTAGCTCATCAGAAGAAAGATTCAGAAGAATATTGGCCTCGTTGGCCTTTTGGTCGCAAGCGTAACTGCTAAGTATGAGGTCCTGGGTTCGATTCCCAGGTCGGGCAAACTGTTATTGGGTTTTTCCATTAGGAATTTTTCAGTAGCAGCCACGGAGTCTGGATTTATGCCCGATTGATAGCACTAGGCTAGCCCCGATAAATGGAAAGTCCCATTTTATAATTGGCGAAATGTGGGTGTAATATTAGGTACACCTCTGTCTAACTCTTCGGGGATTACATGTGATGTTTTCTATAATTCACTTTACAAATCATCTTCTTATTCCCTCATTTTGTCTTCAAGATCGTTTGGCTTATTTGTAGGAAATCACTTTTTTGCAAGACTACCTCCTATGATGCACCTAAAAAGCTACTTCTGTCTGTATGTAAATACATATATCTATCAAACTCAGACCTTTTAAAATACAAGACTATACCAGCAATATCCACTTTTAAATCCTCAGTTTAAAAGCAGCCAACTATAAAAACTTCCGTCTCCGTTACACAAACCAAAAAATATGTCAAGGCATTTATACCCACAACATGCACTTCGGTTCAATACGGTACAGTCTGAGCAAAATTTACAAATAATACAGCTACAGTGACGTCATTTCCTGGCTTAACGTAGCACATAAATGTCTTGGCTGAGACTTCGGCAACTGTCCCACCGTCGACTAGCAACGATTAACATCACTTAAAGTACTTACGGGACAATATCCGTGATTTTCTTTTGTTTCTATGAGCTCCCGATATTTCGACGCTGTCTACGTACTTTAAGTGTATTAAAAACCGTGAAAGTCTGAAACAGATCGATTAACTTGCTCAAGAAACTTATAAGATTTTGCCCGCGGCTTCGCTCGCGTGGTTATCCTAAGGGAACGCTTTAAATAGAGCCTGTGATACTCGGGGATAATGCATCTCATTGCATGCTTCCCATTACACCAAGAAATTTCCGAATTGGAATTAGTAGTTTCGAAGGTTATCCCCCTACATCCAAACTTACAAACATTACATCTAATATTATTAGTATAGATTGTAAATCCCATGCAAGTATTACTTATTACTCGCTTGGCGGGTAGAACACGCGCTGAGAGACTCGATCGCTTGGCACATAAGCAAGAAGGTATCAAGATCAACGAGTGTTCTAGTAAGCGCCCGTCGTCATCGCACACTCGCTGCTTGCTGCTTCATCATCGTCAGCCTACTGTAGTCCACTGTTGGACATAGGCCTCTCCAATCACACGCCATTAAACTCGATTCTCAGCAAGGCTCATCCATCTGCTACCAGCCGCACTGAGGAGATCGTCGCTCCACGTAGCCTTAGCACATCCCGTGGCACCTTACGCTTGCCAATTCGAGGCCTTCACTCAAGAACTCGGTATCTAGTTTCTAGTTCTACTCCCTGGTCGCTAATCGCTGGTTGTGGGACCTTACCTTACCGTATCGGGTCGTATTTTATAGCGTTTTATTGTCATTCTCCACCGTGTTCTGAACTTGCGCCTGGCCTGTAATATTTTGTAATCGGCATAAAATCTGCTTTATCTTACGACGGTTCAAGATTTTTTCTTCGGTTGTTGCATTCCTGGAGATTATATGCGTAGATTTTTTTTAAATTTATGTACCTATTTAAGTATAAATTGTTGAGATTACTATACTGAGTGGAATTGTGGGTGAAGAAATGGGTAATTTTCAGAAATATTTTTCAGATATTTAGTGAACGGCAAAGATTTTAAAAATATATGGCTACACTTGAATATCGTGATTGGCTATAAAACTGAAATAGATTTCTGATCTTGTGCCTAGCTTCATCATCATCATCGACCTAGCATTTTCCCAACTACGTTGGGGTCGGCTTCCAGTCCTACCATTTTCAGCTGAATACCAATTTGACCGCCACAACCCAAATAGTACTGGGTAATAAATACGATACCCCTTGCTAAGAATGGCTGTCAGAGTTTCGGGACACTTAAGACTGACAAAGATCTACAAATGACAACGGGGACCTTCTGGACTCGCATCCACTGACTGACCTACGCAAGCGCGGCTTAACCTTACTAGCCATACTGTACATAATTAATGGATATCAAATCTAGCGGATTCAGAACCTCCAGAGCCAAGAATCAAAATAATTTCACGAATAAGGCCATTTCTAGAGTTGCATAAAACTATAACGTATCGTTTTACGATCGCAATTGACATTTAAAGATGGCTCAAGTAGTAACAAATTACCGAGTCACCGCCTATGAACAATTTCACATTAAACTGGTACAACACTTATTGCGAATTTTAGAACATTGTGGAAAATTCCCAGATTATGGCTTTTTGTACCGTTGTAGTAATGGCCAAGTGGTATGTCAGATAATTACATTAAAAAACCGGCTAGGTGCGAGTTGGACTCGCGCATGAAGGGTTCCGTACCATCGTAGTAGCCCCGTTTAATTTTTATTATTTGTTGTTATAGCGGCAACACAAATACACATTCTGTGAAAATTTCAACTGTCTAGCTATTAAGGATTATGAGATACAGCGCGCTGACAGACAGACGGACGGACGGACAGCGGAGGCTTAGTAATAGGGTCCCGTCGGTTACCCTTCGGGTACGGAACCCTAAAAATGATACACCGTAAACTTAATCTAGCATTTCCTAAACTGTTTACAACTTCCACTATTACGATAGGCACCCGGCACCCTGTGGTTTTATACTTTTCCCTATATCACTTATTTTATTAGTAAAATACATTGTTTGGCTCTAAAATGAAGCTGGTATTTTATTTGGCACATAACATCACGCCTGTTATCCCCGAAGTTAATAACTAAGGGCTCATTTAAGGAAACGCGGCGCGTTGTAAACCGATTTTACGCGCTTTTGCTGAAATCAATCAATGCAGCGTTGTCTCGTTGCCAGCTTCACACACGCAATACAAACATAATAATTATGGGAGATGACACCGCCTCCGTAAATGAGCACTTACTGTTCGGTTTGGCTTGGTGTTGTGTTTACGTACCTGAAACAGAGAATAAATTATTAATAAAATGATTTTTGATAGTTAAAGTTAATTATTTTCCCGAACAATTAGGCAGAGGTGTACCCATTAGTACACCATTATTTCGCCAGTTTTGTTTAAGTCCCATATAAAAGCCCGCCTCTTTTATATCCCCTACTGCCATCAACTCCGTGACCGAACCAGACTCCGTGTCTGCTACTGAGAAATTCCTGATGGAAAAACTCAGTAACAGTTTGCCTGCCCTGGAAATCGAACCCAGGTCCTCATGCTACCACTAGACCAACGAGGCAGTTTTATTTTACGCATTATAACATAAGCCTGTAGTCCCCGAATGGTTAGGTAGAGGTATACGTAGTAGTATACAATCAAATTTTGATTCACTACAGCAAAAGGATGTAACCTACTCACAAATGAATTCTACAAGACGGAATTCGATCTTAATAAAGAGTAACCGGCTAATCTTTCCGGTCATGCACCTAAAAAGGAAGCGCCTAGCCACATTCAACATTATAACAGTACTAAGACAACATACGATAATAAAAAATGTACATAAGCACCGTAATTTCGCGCAATCACGTTACATAGAGGTCAGAATAAGCACGAGTTCAAATCTTGTTTGAGATGAGTATGTGATTTTCTGTTAGTGCTAGATGGGTATCGTTATTGAAACTACTCCTAGCATTGCATGCGCTCCTGGTACCTTGTAATGATTTTGAGGCAACGGTTGTTTCGTATTTGGTTGGTAATCTGGTTTACAGGTTGTTACTGTATCATCTTCTTGTATTATACATGCGTGATTATCTTTAGTTTTGCTTTTGTCTATAAATACTTGGTGGTCTACGGATGTGGTTTTTGTGAAGCTGTCAAATATTTGGTCTAAATTAATATTGTATTAACAGTAAAATAATGTTACAGTTGTAAGTGCAAATGCATTGACGTTACATAGTTTTATAAAATCACATAAATCTAAGGAGATTGAGGTTGGTTTATTAACTTTTATACATGTATATTAGGTCTTCAAAGCAGGTTTGCATTTAGGCCAAATCTACGCGAAGAGCTCCATATCGATCCCATCCGAAATGAAAGCTACAAACATCATGGAAGTTTAGAGGCGTGCACTGCGGAACTGGCAAATTAACAACAATGACAATTCTACGAACTTTCTGCTAAAGCTGCTTGTTTTCACTAATGCTAAGTGACACCTAAAAGAGTGCCTAAATAACCGAGTAGAGCTTTGGAAACACAACACTGCGCTTTTGTTTAAACATTACATTTAGGCCTCGTTTACTGAAAACAGACGTAAGTGGGTAAGCAGCCCAACAGGTTCCCAGTAAGACACCTCTTTCAAACGTCAAACGATCTACTATTACTTCTTGCTAACAACCTCTTTGTTAGTGTAAATGCCTGCTCAAACGAGGGACAATTTTTCCGCGAACAATTTGCAACAACCAATGGACGTCAACCAATAGATGAAAAAACAACACAATAACCAATGAACAGGAACGGTCATTATTATACGGCGCGGCGGACCAAAGTCCCTCGTCTGCGCAGGCCCTAAGGCCCTGAGGATATGCAGGTCCTCATTTGACGAAGAGTGAGTGGCTGACTGTCCGCTGACTAAGTCTGAGCGATGAGTCGGTCGTAAACTCAATATCAAGTGAGCGGCGCGGCGGCGAACTGTAGCAAATAAGCCGCTGGCGAACTCTTGTGGCAAAGAAGACAAACTCAGTTGCTAGAGAGCGTATTTTGCCGCCGGCTGGAGCAAATTTTACTCGTAATTTCGCTGTGAATTGGTCGCTCACTGAATGCAAGCGAAACGCCGCATTCTGGGTATAGAACAGTATGAACAGACACCGTTTAAATACACACAAAAGGTTCGAATATATTCATTACACCATTCCGAACCTCCCCCACAAAAACAGCGGTTCTATACATTTTGAACGTGTAGGCATTGCACTTTTTTGGGAAACAGCAGTTATTTTTAAATTACCGATGAAAAGTTTCTGTGTTTCTATTTATATTTTCGGTTCACGATGTACTGAACACGTCGTGATAACCATTTGTACGTCGATCACCTTAAATCAGGATATATATCAGGAGGCGAACTGCAAGCAAACGAACAGCGGCTCACTGTTTGCCTAGTTAGGACACTGCCTTATTCTTACATTGTAACAGAACCACTTATTGGTCCCATTCCTTCCTTCACAGTTAAAATTATCTAACACGAGACAGAGTACCGCAAATTGAGCTTTTTTTTCTTTTCACACTTGCATCTTGGACGTGCTGCCACCTATTTATTTACTTAGCTGTGATTCGGTTCAATGAACTTCCCATTTACAACACCAAAGTTAACAAAAATAACCCATATCTCTTGGAAGTAGGGTCCAAGCATCCGCAAAGTAAAGTTGGTAACACAAGTTAACGCCAAAGAAACGTCTGCGGTCCGATCACGAAATGTAAACTTATTTACGCATTTATTTCTTAAGTGCTTAAGGTCAATAAAAACAGTCAGCGGTTTCCGCGGCAGCAAAAAATAAATTTGTGCTCCCTATTTACCTTAGAATTTACGCACGTGACGATTCGATGAATGGTTCCCAATAAGAAGTCATTCACAAAAAAGTTTTTGACACCCACGTTTAGTTACGTAAGACCGTTTTGTTTGAAGACCTATGACTTTGACACCATTGTTTAGGATTTTTCCGCTTTTTAAGCGTTTTGTCGTTTATTTAAAACAATGACGAAATGGATACACAATGCTGAATTTAAGGAAACGGAGGTTTAACTAAGTAAATGTTTCCTTCGTAAAGTGTGGACACAAGTGTCGAAAATTGGTGCAGCAATTTAAATATTCACGATAGCCTTATATGGAAAGCACCTTATTGGCAACTTAACCCGTCTTGATATCAATGCGTACCCCAATAAACTGTGGAAACAATGTGGAATTGAACATGAAGTCATCATTACAACTGCCGGTGGTCATTGCTGGGAAGTCTGATAGGCAACACTTCAGAAGATGTCGCCAACTCGCTGTCAGCAAGGCAGCAGTAGATAGTGATAGTATGTCAAGTTGTGACGTCACTCCTGGTGAACTGACTCCGAGTAAACTGCGATACGAGCAGGAGAGTAATGGACGATGATTCCATGAGCAAATCTCTCAAAAGGCCTCACACAATGTAGTTTCTTCGTGGACTTTAAAAGTTGCCAGGACCAACAGTTTATGTCTTTTCCTATTTTTACAGCAGCAAAATGTGCCAGAATAAGATACGATTTAGCAGCAGGTGGTAGTGGTGTGACCCTCGGGCTATCAAGTCATAGGTCTGGACTTCTCGAGTTCGAACCCAAGACACGTACTTCGGATTTTTCGGACGGATTCATGTGCGTATTGTATAATTATCACTTGCTTCGGTGAAGGAAAACATCGTGAGAAAACCAGCATGCCTGAGAGATATTTGTCGACGGCATGTAAAGCCAAGTCAGAGGCCCATAGGCGGCATAAAAACTCTGACACCAGGTTAGGCACTAACCACACGATAATGGAAGACAAAGACGAAAAAATAAATAAATAAAAGTTTATTGGCACAAAAACCTATGTATACAATACCAATACATTCCACATACGTACATTGAATTTTAGGACAAGGCTGTACAAATAGTTAAAAACCTTGCCTCCTAAACTAGGGGACCCTATAAGAGAAAGATTTATTTATTTCTCACTGTGCCAGTCAATATAAGGTATGCATGTTCCGCAGCGGTTTAGGAAATACTCCACGTTGCACAAATGTTGACTTTAGCACAGTAACGCGAATAGTTCCAAATTTCCATCGACTCAAATAGAGCATGACGACGTTTGCACGGATTTACGGATACAACCTCGTGCGGTTCCGTATCTAGATATTCTGCATTCAAAAACGTTCCAAGGACACAACAAATAAGACAAGTGTTGGAGAAGAAAACACTTAATAAATCCTTGCACATAAGAAATTTCAAATCTGCAACTTCATTTTTACACAAATGTTATTTTTTTTCTGTCTGCCTGTCTGTTTGTTCCGGCTTATCCCCGAAACCGCTAGACCAATTTAAACGGGATTTTTACTGGCAGATAGCTGGTACAAAGAGTAACATAGGTAGGCTACTTTTATTTTAGAAAAAGGATTACAATTCCGTGCTAAAATAAAAATAAAAATCCCCTGAAAATAAAGAAAGAAAAGAATATAATTATAATAATGTCATGCTAGCGACAATGATTAATTGAAAGCAATGTTATTTCACAAAGCATGGGTTTTCAATGAATCCACCGTGGAATTTGCCAAATGCCCTAAACTTTTTTTTAAAACCCAGTCTCTTCCAGCCAACATTAAACATTGTCCAAAAAGGTTTCCTCATTCACCGACTGGCTCCTAACATTTGATTAAGCGATCAAAAGCGCCGCTAACCATTCCGCACGCACGCGCATTGCCTCACAGTCATATAAAAACGTACCTGACTAGTCACTACCTCTGTACCTGACTGTTTACTTGGAGACTTGAACTTACTGTCGGCCTCTTTGTTTTCCAATTTGGGTTTGTTAGAGAAAAATGTTTTGAAAAGAACGGTCAGAAAAATACTGAGTTGGAGAGATGGAAAGATGAATAAACGGATTTTACATTTCGGAAGCAAATTGAGGAGTTCTTGGCTAAATACGAGTAATAACAGACGCTAATAATAACAGACGCTAAGATCTATCTACGCTGTCCCTCCATACTTAATTGCTGTAGCACATTAATATTGTAATACCAAATGATTTGAAAAGAGTAACCATGGAGTTTCTTGCCGGTTCTTCTCCATGGAAACGACTAACCCGAACCGTGCACCTTTTCGAGGTTTTATAAGTGGCCTTGTGGCCTATGTGAAACAAAATATTTTGATTTTGATCTTTAGATTAAGCCGCTCTTGTCCAGGTTGATCCGTGAATGGGTGACCGCCCATTCCATACCGAGTTGCCTGCGCCGTGCCTCAGAAAGCATGCTAAGCCGTTGGTCAAGGCTGTCATTTGTAGATCTTTGACAGTCGTTAGGTAGTTAGTGGCCCGAAAGTCTGATAAACAGTCATACAAGCGTATCGTACATCCAGTACTAACTAGGTTGTGGAGGTCAGATAGGGAGCCGCTCCATGTAAAATACTGGTATTCAGCTGCATCCGGTTAGAGTAGAAGCCGACCCTAATATAGTTGGGAAAAGCCTAGGGAAATGATGATGACCGACCGAAGTCAAAAAAAAATTAACCATTATCATCATCAACCTATAATTTTCCCACTGCTGGGACACGGTCTCCTCTCATGATGAGAGGGAATGGGAATAATCCACCACGCGGGCCCAGTGCGGATTGGTAGATTAGATGTCACATGTTTTCGGACTTTTGGTTCTAGTTCTAGGACATGCTGGTTTCCTCACGATGTTTTCCTTCACCGTTTTGAGAGCAGTGGTTATCATCACTGCTCTCAAAACGGTGAAGGAAATAAATTACACAAAGTAATGTGCCTGTCTGGGTTCGAACCCACGACTTACTGTTCGTAAGTCAGGGCCGCCACCACTCTGGGCCAGCGCTGCTCTAAAGTGGACAAGATTTGATAATTATCCAATGAATCAGTATTGGTAATTATCAAATAAAATAATTATCTTGAAAATTTCGAACCCTGTTAAAAACCATCGATTACAAAATCATATCTTCTTACGAAGCTCTGCTATATTTCCGTCACGTGCTAAAAGTTTACCCAAACGTAGAAAAAAAAATGCCATCTAGCACCAAAGGTCAATGCAGATGTTCAAAGATCACAATATGCACGTTGTAACATTCCGTATTACAACAAAAATTAATAAAAACCAACCCTACCATTTCAACAATTAAGTTCAAATTACTATTTGCGTCCCCAACAGCTGATTCGACCCATCTGCTGAAAACATCCACGCTAAAAAGAACTTAGAGCTGAATTGTAACAAGGTGTAAAATAGGTTGGCAGATGGTTCAACTAAACACGTGCCAAAGAAATTGCTTAGATAAATACAATGAGGACAATGGATATATGTAACAAAAGGCTTTTTTAGAAGCAACGGGTGATGCCCTGTGAATCATGTTACACAAAAATACACGTGGCTGGCTTTGAAGTCAGATGAATGAAAGCTGATGAACTTGGAAGCGTAACACAGCTGCCATAGCTTTTAAATTCATGGGTCTTCTTTCTTTGAGGAGCTCGTGGCTAAATAATAACAGCCGCTCAGGTCGATCGTTAGGTTAAGCCGTGCTTGCCTAGGTTGGTCTGTGGATGGGTGACCACCCATTACATACCGAGTTTCCTCCGTGCCTCGGAAAGCACGTTAAGCCGTTGGTCCCGGCTGTCATTTGTAGATCTTTGACAGTCATTAGGTAGTCAGAGGACCAAAAAGTCTGACAACCAGTCTTACGGAGGTATCGTATTACCCGGTACTAACTGGCTTGTGGAGGTCAGATAGGCAGTCGCTCCATGTAAAATACTGGTATTCAGCTGCATCCGCTAAAACTGGAAGCCGACCCCAACATAGTTGGGAAAAGGCTAGGCAGATGATGGTCGTCTTTCTTTATCTTGTGGTTTGTGCCTAAGCCTGGTGTGTCAGAGTTTTTATGCCGCCTGTAGGCCTCTGGCCGGCCCGGCCAGCCCTGGTGCAAGCCATGGTCCGGAGTGAGACGGAATGGGACGCCGTCACCTCCTTCTGCGAAGCAGTAATGCTAGAGAAGGAGGTGGCGGAACGTGAGAGGGAGAGAACCTCACAGTGTCCCGGCCGCCGCGGGAGACGCCCCGGGCGTCGGAGGCCACCGTAGGCGCGGGCCTGTGGACGGTGGGCTATGGGCTAGCTCGCCGTCCGTCCGTCTCATGAAGACAGGCCGTGTCGATGGCGCGTTCGTGTTCCACGCGCGCCTCAAAGAGAGTCAGCAATGGGAAGGGGTCCGCAAGGACCGATGCCTGCCGGGGTTGCGGGACTGTTCGAAAGAGATACCGTGACCCCGGAACACAAAGGGCGATGAAGGAACATGGATGGGTTTTAGTCAGTAAAAGTCTGACACTCCCTCCTGCTCCGCCAGAGCGGGAGAAGTCATTTGATGATTTCCCATCCGAAAAAAAAAAAAAAGGCCTCTGATTTGGCTTTACATGCTGTCTCGACAGAGCTAACGACAAAATCGCTAACTTTCGATTCCTAATTACTAACGAATAAATTCAGTTCCAATAACGATGCTTGCGGGAAATGCAAGTCTCTACATCCAAGATCACGCAAGCATCGTTATTGCAACTGAATTTATTCGTTAGTAATTAGCAATCAAAAGTTTGCGATTTTGTTGTTATCTCTGTCGAGACTCGGCAGTCTCAGGGCCGGCGGCGCCCTGGTTTGGTTTCCTCACGATGTTTTCCTTCACCGAAGCAAGTGATAATTAATAATTATTCATTACGCACTTGACTCGTATATGTATTCGAATGCATTCGAATACATATATGATTTACCGAGAGTTGGGACTCGTTAATTTTATGTTTTGCTCTTACATAAGATTTCTACTTTATTACTTCATTCTTTAAGCTAAGATTTTGTTCAAAGTCATTGACAAAGACTTTAAACTCAACTTTTGCATACCGCAAACGTTTATTAATTGCACATAGCCAAGGCAGACTAATCGCTAATTGATGCATTTATAATAACTAACATCGCGGCTCTTGCGTTCAACTTCTATCTCTTTTTATTTGTTTGTTTTCAAGGGCGCAGTTACAGCTTGAATCCTGTTCTAAATTACCATGGTAGTCAGTCGTTAGTGTTACTATTATAAATGATGATCAAAGATAGAATTAAATTGAAACAGATTTCTGCAATATTCGTGATTCATAAGTGATATTCATAGCATATCCGAACATGTTGGGGGTTGGCGCAGCATGTCTTCTTCTTCCATACTTCTTCATTTCACGCTATCACCCCAATTCTAGCCATATTAGCATCTTTCATACAGTCCGTCCATCGTTTCTTTGGTCTTCCCTTACTCTAGCCTTCCAGACTCAGAATCAAAACTTTTATGACGAGATTTTGATACTCAAAACAATTATTCCCACGTCATCATTGTAATATTGCTTCCCCTGAAATCCTGTTTTATACCACTACCACTACTTTTGTTTGCATCACTACCAGAGTCATCTCATAATCCAGGTGAATGCTGAGATGACGACTGAACTGGGTAGTTGACATTGACATCAATGCAATGATTCCAAGACACAACGTCTCTGTAAAACACATTATTTGAGGCCTGAAATCCCGATTAATTTTCAATTAACTGTAAAATTAGTTTTTTTGTTACTTTGAAATAAATAAATAGTGAAGTCATTGAGTTGACAAATGAGTGACGTCTGACATCCCAGGTGGCTATTGCCAAACATAATCCCATAAAAGTATGTCAATTAATTGCCTTTTTTTTTCAGATGGGAAATCTTAAAATGACTCCTCCCGCTCTGGGCGGAGCAGGAGGGAGTGTCAGACTTTTACTGACTAAAACCCATCCATGTTCCTTTATCCCCCTTTGTGTTCCGGGGTCACGGTATCTCTTTCGAACAGTCCCGCAGCCACGGCAGGCATTGGCCATTGCCCCCTTTTTGCTGACTCTCTTTGAGGCGCGCGTGGAACACTCCTGCGCCGTCGACACGGCCTGTCGTCATGAGACGGACTGACGGCAAGCTAGCCCATAGCTCTCCGTGCACAAGCCCACGCCTACGGTGGCCTCCGACGCCCGGGGCGTCTCCCGCGGCGGCCGGGACGTGAGCCAACTACCTTAGTATTCAATTTATCTAACTTAGTCCATGTACCGAAACCGTCCTTAATTCTGTGTCTCTTCATTAAGTGGCTCATATTACCGAATCATTCAATATGTTCAAATATTATCTCAGTTTCATAACACAGGAGGTAATAAAAAAGAAATGTCTCATTAACTTAAGGCGGTCAGAGTAACCTGTATGGTATTTTAAAACTTGTAGTTACAATAACATGTTTCAATTTCCGTTGTATTGTAATCAGATTGTTGTGATGTCGTCATGCCCTTTTGATGGGGATCGCCGTGTCTTGAGAATCCCAATACGTCGCATAATGAACTTTGAAGCTTCTCATTCTAAACTTGGTAGGGCAAACCGTCTGGCTACTTTGCCAACATTAATAGCAATCTTCTAAGATGGCCATTATTACCCCCTATCTTTATGATAAATAAATAAATTATAAGATATTTTTTTTACTTTTAGAAACATGCGTTTTCTTCTTCTATTTTTTCTCTCCCTCTCCAACATCATTCTCTTACTTATCCCAATTCATTTGGGGTCGGCGCAGCATATCGTCTTCTTCTATAGGTACTTCTCTATTACTCGTCATCTCATAAGACATCTCCTTTCCTGCCATATTATCCTTTACCCAGTCCGTCCATAGTTTCTTTGGTCTTCCTCTACTCCTATACCCATCCACATTCATACTCAAAAACTTTTCTTTATTCCTCCTCATCACATGTCACGTGCCTATACAACACAAATTTTCAGTCTCTCACTTTCGTTTCTCACCCTCTCTGTCCATCAAAATTAATATTCATCTCTCTTATAGTCAAATGCTTTTCGGAATCTCATCTATTTAGTTAGCATTTTAGCTAACTAAATAGATGAGATTCCACCTTTCATGAAAAAGCTAGAATATTAATCACCTAGATATCTACTTCCCCTCTTACATCCAACGAGCGTGAATCAATTTCCACGACCATGTATCATGCATAATGCTGAGCGTATGGAACTCATTAGATAGCAACAACACTTTCTCTAATATACGGACGCCATATTGTGCAGCTGTCATGCGCAAAAGTTTAATAATGAAGCCTCATTTACATTAGGATTATTGTTTGTATGAATTTGGGAGGGGAAAAGTTTTAGTTGATGGTAAAGCCGGTATTATAATGATTATAAATGGTTATGTAGAAGATTCAATAAATGAGTGCCAAAGAAAATGGAGTAATTGTTAGCGCGATGCAAGCAAGCAAAGATGCAGCAGTGAACGCAAGAAAGAAAAACCCAATGTGGGACTACTGCTTGGAAATATTCAGAAGCGAATATTTAAAATGGTAACTAAAATAACGTTTGAGAGGAAAGGGATGACAAACGTCAAGAAAACATATAAATAACAAGAAGCTTAAGTAAGATGACTTTTATACACGATAGAGTTTCATGGAGTGAAAAAACTGCAGATGAAGATGAGAAATATTGTCATCAGAAAATCCGCAGAGAAAGGTACCAATATCAAGGCAGATCCATCAAGTGACTTCACAATAGTTTACTTAATAAATAACAATGACATACTTGAGAAAGAGCAAAACAAATCAGATTAAACCCAGCTAAGGTGCGATTCTTCACGCCAGCCAAGATCGATAATATCAACAAACTCCTGCCCTTTTTAAACCAATCTTAATAATATAAATCGCTCTTCTAATTAACTCGTAATGCGATCCATTGCGCGAGCGCGGCGATGGCGGCGATACAAATCAGTGCAAAATAAAGTATACGCCGTACACACGCGAGCACGCGACTGGCTCACTAAGTTTTATAGTTAATTGAACAGGGGAGATCTACTGCTTTGGTTTTAAGGATAGGCTTGAGGTTGAAGATGATGAGATAGAGAAAATGAAAATAATGTATTTGTTGTTGTTCAGAACGAGTCTTGACTGTCATTAGGGCTACTCAGAAGCCTGAAAATCTGTCAACTAGTACATTAAACATACACAGTCGGTTAAAATATTGGTAATCAGATTCCTTAGGTTCGACTGGAAGCTGAACCTTTCATAGTTGGAAAAAGCCGATGATGATGACTTTTGCTATTGTTTAGAAGAACTAGAAGATGTTTTGCCACTCGTGGAAACGAATTGGGGCGAGGCGTTTGTCCAGCCGCAACACATCCTGTTGATCAATCATTCAACTCAGTCCACTGCTGGACATAGGCTTCTCCAAAACTACAGCACAACAACCTGTCCTCCGCCTTTTGCATCGAGTCTGACCTAATAATAAATAAAGGTCGTGAGTTTTGACAGTTTTAAGACCCAACAATATTGAACTTATTGGGTCAAAGCAACAATCCCGAAAAATTCCCACCAACAATGTACGAAGTTGACGGAACAAAAGATGCATTTGATGCCCAGACAGAACATAAACAAGATCGCTAAATTCTTGATGACATGCCATTACAGCGTATCGTAGCGTGTGAGATAAAGACAAAAAGAGATAGCAACAGAAGTCAGTCCCCACTAATAACCATGACATGCTTATAATAACTCAATATCCATAATAAAACTCCAGAACACAGTCATCCAATCCCACATACAAACACTGCAATCCTTAACAAACAAAATGCTATCCGTTTAGCGCGCAAAAAGTCTTTATCTGCGACGCGCACGGTGCATGCACACATAAGACGAACATCGATGAAAATGTATCAGAAGACCCACTTTATACTCTATATGATGATTATGTTATTTATGTTAGTGAAAACTATGCGTCAGGAAAAGAGTAAAAGATAGAAAGGACTAAAGGGACAGACAGGGACAGAGAAAATGATGGTTGACGGATTCTGAGAAAGATGATTAGACTGGGAAGGAAAACTACTTGAAGATGAGACCAAATAAAATTTGTCCGGAACCATCCGAAGGCAAATTAAGATGAATGATGACTCTTCGACTCTTCTTCTTCGCCATTAAAGTTGTGAATGGAACAGTCACCGTCACTTTTGATAACACGCTCTTATTCATTATATCTGTTATTCTTACCGAATCTTCTGTCATGACTTTGTGTTTCTGTATTGACTTTGTGGAAGACCCCGTAAGAACTGTGTGCTTATAGGTGTAAACAGTTCCTATCATTATGTCACGAAACTCGAACTGAGCAACTACAAGCATGTCAACGCAGTAAGGGTGTCATTTGCACATCACAGGAGCTGATGAATGCTACTGAAAGTGGCAAAGTCGTCGCCAAATTTTGAGCTGACTTAATTTGAATTGTCATCGACACTCTAAGAAGAATGGGGTGTTAAATCCGACTGGTATTTCCCGGACTTGCGCCAAAAAGGCCAAGACACAGTGCAAAAAATCCTGTGTTATGTAGGTTCTTGTCCACATCAATGGACCTTCTTCTTCTGTCTACACTATGCCCAGCAACATCTGCGCTGTCCGGAATGTCGCACCGCCGCAGGCGCACATTACGACAACACACGCTCGCTACGTTTTGCGCCTTAATGGACGCCTTCGAAAAATAGACGACGCTTAAGTATATGCTCAAGAAAAAGGATCTGAATCTTTTGGTTTTGAAGAAGGCACTAGGGGAAGTCCCAAGAGTAAAATTGAACGGGTAGAATTTAGCAAATTTTATTTCGGTGTCTTTTGCTTCATGATTGCCTAGTACAATTCACGCTTAGATGACGTCATCGAAGAGGCAAAAATAGAATCTATGCACTACTTAGATTTTGGTCATATTTAAATTGTATCGCATTAAAGAGTTTTTATATAGAATGCACAAAGGTAATAGTTGGGATGGTTACTCCTTATGACGAGGTTGTGTAAATCTAGTCTACCTGACCAAAATATGTTTAGCCAGACGGTTAAACCACCAAATCAACTAAAGAGACTCGGGCAGATGGCGGGAGGAGCTGGACAAAACCAACGACCTGGACAGAAACAAATGGAAGTCGTGGGGAGAGGCCTTTGCCCAGCAGTGGGATGACGCAGTCTAACAGTATTAGTATCAGCTAAAGAGAATAAGTAAAAAATAATTCAAATGCTAAGTAATTTATTCATATTAGAATATAAGCTCATTTTACACTGCCTACGTGCGTGTCTTTCAACTGGGGAGAAGAAGTGGCGCAACCAACTTCCCAGCAACACATCTGTCTGAGAGAGATGTGTAATAAGCATAAACAGATCTATAATAAGTCCCACAATTTGTTTTCTCACTAAACTACAAAAACAATCTTAAACGTTACTGGTATCTTCATCAACCGATCTATCAATACAACGATACTTCGTTACATTATCTTATTACGAAGTCGTAAAATTATCTCTAAAAAACTACGCCTATCGATTTTGAAATTACGTCGAAAATAAATTGCCCTACTACGAATACTCGATTGCAAATCGAGATAATGACGATGTTAAAACGTGATCGAGAATCGAGATAGCAAGTTTTTTTTATTATTTAATGTAATATATTCGTATGGCGTTGTCTATATACTTGATCGAGAATGTCTGGATTAAAATAGGATGGTTGTTGTTTACATTTTTGAATTAATTTTACAGTTATGTTACGTTTTATATTACCTACATGTAAACCAGGTTTTTATGGCAGTTGAGTCTTAATGTTTTGAGACATTGTAATGCGAGTTCTGAAAGGCCCTATTTAATTGAATCAGAAAGCTATACTGACTATTTACTTTAATCAGGTAATATATAACGTTTCCACTGCTCCGACAAGCCTCATTTCTGTGACAAGGATGTAACCATCACGCGAGTTGGTGGATTTCTCAAGAATGCAGATGGAATCAGAATACTATTTTGATGTTATTTAAACTAGCCACTGATTCGTTGCTCAAGTGTTCGCAATCGCGACTGCTGAGCACGAGGTCTTGGGTTCGATTCCGGGGTCGTGCAAATTGTTATTGGATTTTTCCATCAGAAATTTCTCAGTAGCAGCCACGGAGTCTGGATTTTTGTCCGGTTGATGGCAATAGGCTCGTCCCCTATTACAAGGGACTTAAACATAACTGCCTAACCCTTCGGGGATTACAGGCGTGATGTTATGTTTAACTAGCCATAAAATCAAATATTTGGTTACAGATTTACTGAGAAACTTGATAAGACTTCCTAGACGTAACTCATACCTCGCATAAAAGATTACACTTCTTTATCGCTTCTAACTACCCCACGAGTTCCCATAGTAACCCAGCTATCCAACTTAGCAACTACACTGTACCAACCGCACAAAAATAAAAGAGTCCCGCCATATTCGCATGAACACCAAACGTTACGGGGTAAATGGAAAAAGAAATTATAATGTCATTCTCAAACAAGCCACGGTGGAGAATAAATTACTTACTTTGTATGTAAGTTGGTACAAGTGCGCAGTTACTGGGTCTAGCGTGCATTTTTATTTTTTATGAATGGTTCGCTTTGAGTTATATTTTAAAAAGTAAAAACATGAAGTGGAAATGTAGATTGAATGTTAAAATAGAATAGGGGAACTCATTCATCTAGCAAAGCTTTTTAAAACAGAGATTATTTTAAGGGATTTTTATTTATTGTGGTTGCGTTTATAAATATCTTATGATATTGTTTCTGTTATGACTGGAATGAACTAAACTCTGGAAGATTCAGAACCATGATGTGAAAAACAAAGAAGCCAATCCCAACATCATACTGTCTTGGGAAAAGGCCAAGCAGATATCATTTACTATCACTTTAAGAAACACATCACACATTTGCGTGTTGATTGATTCAACTCCCATTACATGGGGTCGTGAACGGATCGTAAAAAATATTAACCTGTACAAACAATACAAATAAACAACGAAATACCAACTATTTTATTAAACCAATTTAAAAATGCACAACCCACAATATCAGCAGCATTGATAAATCTATCAGAAACACCATCGGAGGACCTTATTAAATATAACAAATAGTTTTGGATCGAACGGCCGACGCTAACATTGTAGCAAATCTTTTAATTCCAGACCGTTCTGTTTGCAAGCGAACTAAAATAAAACTACATGGTATTTTAATACTTTGTGTCTCGACATGTGCATGTTAATTTGTTTTCTATGCAAATTTTTTGAAGTTTAAGATGAAAGAACCGCTTTGAGTATTTACGGGTTAAAATGCTACAATTCGTTTGAAGTATCATGTCATCATCGTCTGCCTAGTCTTTTCCTAACTATGTTGGGGTCGGCTTCCAGTCTAACCAACAGCTATGCAGCTGAATACCAGTATTTAACATGAAGCGACTGCCTATCTGACCTCCACAACCCAATCTTCTTCTTTACCGTGTGTTTAGTGCCTAACATGTTGAGAGTTTTTATGCCGCCCATTAGCCTCTGGACTCGGCTTACATACAACCCAATTAGAACTGGGTAATACGAACCCCTTGATAAGACAGATCGTCATAATTTTGGGCCACTGACTGCCAGTAACGACTGATCTACAAATGACAGCCGGGACCAATGGCGTAACAGGCTTTCTGAGTCACGGAGGAAACTCTGTATGTAATGGGTGGTCACCCATCCACGAACCAACTTAGGCAAGCGCGGCTTCCTGTTTTTATTTAGCCACCAGCTCCTCAAGTCCTCAGTAATGATATTTAAACAAAAATAATCATTGGTTCCTTTTACAAACACTCTTATTTTTAATGATTTTTGTTTTCATTTTCATGACACAAAGATAAATAAAAACTTGTTGACATTTAACATTTCTACCGTGCTCTTTACCAAAATACCTACAAGATTCATTCATGCAACATGCCATGTAGTAGGTATATGTACTTAACCACTTAACTTACCTAAAAGCACGATGATTCACAAAGTGTGAAGAACTGACGGCCGAACAAATATTTAGGTAAGTACCAACAAAAATAAACATTATTTCCAATCCAAACCCGTGAAAATTCGTAAGTTTTAATAAAAATTGGTTGTTATTTTAATACGCGTGACGGAACAATGGTGCGCCCATAATTATTTAAATAGAGGCTGTAAAAGTTCACAGCTGGAGGTGCGAATTTAATATAGCTTTATTTATTCATATCGATAAAGTGCCTTCTTGAACCGGTTTTTTTTTTTTTCGTTTGGTGGTGTAATATTTGTAGTATCCAGCAGAAGTTTATTAACCTACCTTACTCTTGCATTCCGAGTCTCAAGGCTAATGTGTAATTGTTTAAAAAAAAGTCATCATTAATAAGTTTCTGATTAAGTGACATTAATCTTGACCACGCTAACATCCCAAATGACTAGTGATAAAATTATTTAAGACAACGTTCTGTCTCTGTTTTTTTTTCAAATTGATTGTCATAAACACGATATCTAATTAATAATTTGTAATATTCATAATTTGTGTCATTACTTCATAAATGTTATCTCAATGAAGCCGAACGCGATCAGCTTAAAAAAACTGCGTTTAAGAATTGACAAGCTCTTGGTCACCACTGATAAATTTTGCCCTATTTTTTAATTAGCCTATTCTGTCTCACTACTGGGCAACGGCCTCCCCGTTTCTTTCCAACGCTCTTAATATATGTATATCATAGTATAAACCAAAGTGTGTCACTACTTATAAACACCCCTTTAAAAGGCTAGATTCTAAATGCAGTCTAACACAGACAAACTTTTCTCCTTTGCCTTCATCACACATCTCAAACCCACTTCCGACCACACTCTCAAAGACCTCCTGCAACCCTGTTAGCAATGACCTAGAGTCTAGAGGCAACATTGGCATAAATATCTGCGTTCTAGACTCTAGAATATCCGCTTATTTCCACCATTGTCTTGAACGACGACGTGTCGAAACATCTACCAGAAAAGCAGAAGGATCACTTCCAACAAAACAGCACGCAGAGTAAATTGAGCCAAATTATGTACATAATAGGCTAGTTTCCACCATCAATAAATTGCAAATCTATTTAGTCCGTCAGTTAATTTAATTTTATATTATATTTTTTTATGGAAATAATATTATATTTTAAGGGATAAGTTTTAATTTAAATTTTTATAAATTATTAATTAAATTTAAATTGAATTTTGTATAATTTATATTGTTAAAAATATTGGAAAACAATAGACACGTATTTTTTGTTTTTGTAAGTCAATGAATATTGACAAAGATAAAACGCATCAAAACTCGAGAGTGGGGGCTCGTGACGTCACAACGCACTAAAAATTATAGCACGGCGTGACGTTTTAAGAATTTTAAAAGAAAAAATACGTGTCAAATATTTTTTGATAATCTAACTGACGGTCTAATTAGTTTTTTTCAGGTCACAAGCCTATTAATGATTCTGGTAAAATTGATACCATTCCAACAACCGCAACTCTAGAAAGCCAGAACCTACAGTGGCGACATCCAGAAAAGTGCAGAGGCAATGAAGCATACACAGATGGTAGCAGCTTTAGACAATCGCCTAAAACTCAACCCGTGAATCCTGAAGTAACCAGTTGAATCTGTCCATGAGGTAGTGGTCCCCATCCTAGTACCGGATAGAGACCTAAACTCTTTCGTTCGATTACAAATATTTCATAGTTTTCCGTACCCAACGAAATCTATTACTGACAAGACCTTTTTTACGCATTTAGTCAACAGTAAAAAAACCTCAAAAATCTAGTTAATGACAGGATAACCTAAGTTGTGCTCTTACTGTAGAAGTTTGACATAACTGAGCTGAGCTGTCAACTATTTTTTGTTTCGCCCTGTATATAAAATTATAAATATTTGTTATGCGTTGTATGTTTATTTATTTTTTTGTCATTTTCTATGCACGTCATGTCCCTGCGACAAATAAATATCTTTAATTTCTTTCTCTATTATTTAGGCTAAGTAAACCTTCTGCTAACATTTGCGACACTGCACCAACTTACAAGCAAACTACAAGTATTAACCTCAGTTTGTAACCAATGGAATACAGTTAAACGTCAATATGACAGAACATAATTCTGAACACCGTACTCTTGTGTTTGTTAGTAATATGTAGGTTTCGAAACGACGTAGAACGAGATGCTGTAACTTTACGCTAGTGTACCAAAGAGGGTAAGCAGAAGTTCTACTTAGCAGTTAAAGTAATTTTTGGCTACCACGGGATAGTCCGGTTAATCATTAAAAAATAATAATAATAATGTGGTTGATTCAGGAATTATAATTCCTGAATCAACCACATTCTTTTTTTTTTACACACAGATGACAGATGTGTAGTGAAACGCAATCGCGTTTCACTACTCAAATCTTATTCTAACCAATCGTATAGAATAAGATTACGAGTACTATTACTCGTCATCTCAGCAGTCAGAAGTATGGAAGAAGAAGACCTACTGCGCTAAGATCAAACAATCATTCAGTCAAGCAAACCATTCAATAATCAATTATATTGTATTTATGTATTCTAAACGTTTATTATAAAATTTATTGTATTTAGGATGTTGAATTTTTTGTTAATTGTATGTAATATTAATTTTAAATTCTTATAATGTTAAACAGTGTATGCCCTTATGGATAGTTTTTGAGTTACTTTAACCTAACTGTAAGACCAACTATCACCAAAAACCCCACACTAATATATACTTTGACTTTGACTTACACAGAGGATATACAGCGATCTGCGTGTCCAATATACGACGCTTCAATACTTTTGGAGCTGTCGTGGCGTTGTAGTGTAGTGCCCTATGTTTGCGGAGGCGCGCACAGACGATTTTTACGCCATTATAAAGGACCGCCTTCATAGCCGGTCAGCTACGCACCCCCATGCGCCACCAATAGTCTCCTGTTATGTAGGCCTATTACGTATCTTTCTGATATCCAGAGACTATCAAGCTTCGGTTGTACACCGAACTTTGATGACAACCGAGAATGTCATAATATTGGTATTAAGTATCGCACTGAGTGGATATCACTTTACGGTGACTAACAGCCCGGGTACGGTGTAACGTCTTTCACGAAAGCCACTTCAAACTCAGTTGTCATCAATTTGTTGTCCACTATGCTAACATATAATCGAAATAATTTATGTATCGAAATGGAAGCGTCTCTCAAAATAAGTTACGGTGACTATCAGCCACGATGACAACCAATGACGTCATATTTGATCGCGACTGGTCATACATAATACTAAACTAACCTTCTGACAGTTAATTGATGGACACTGAGCTCACTATCATTTTGAGCTGTCAACAGAGATACGTAATAGCCCCACTGAGCGTGTTCTCAGATCGTTGGGACTCCCCTCTGCTGCGCCACTGGGTGCGGATCCATACCACTTGATATTTTAAGTATTATCTCCATATTACTAACAATAGTTATTAAGTTATTTTGTTGCTACTGACACTATGGACTCTTGTCTGAAATAAAGAATTTGAATTTTTTAACCAGAATATGCCGAGAGGGTGTCGAGGTCCTTTAAAAGACTTTCTACAACAAAAGGGGATAGAAAATGAAATTTAAACGGAGTTACGGCAAACAGCTACTAATATCAACAAACAATATTGTAAACCAATTAACATAACTACATAAATTAACACAAATACCATGGCTACTTAAACTAAACAACGTTTAAACTATCTAGTAGTTTACCTAATTACCGAATTCTAAATGAATGACAAATTAGAAGAGGTCACCGACCCACAAAATGACGATGAAGAGAAACCAGTATTTTACGATATTCTCTCAATAAAATGAATAACGTTGTATAATTTCTTCTTTTTTTATGGTTTAATAAAAACTAGTTTTGTGTTGTTAACATTAATTATGTTAAGTATTGTTAAGATAAAAAAGACATTGAAATGTTATAAAAATAACCAACAGTCGGTCAATAATATGGCAATGGCTCGCCCCCTTTTACATGGGACTTAAACATAAATAGTAGATTATTAACCAAGGGGATAAAGCAGTGTCTTCTGTCGCGGGTGACGATTTAAATCGCGAGCGTAATGAAGGACTCGAGGTTTATTCCCGAGCGTAGCGAGGGTGTTAAGAGTTAAATCACGAGCGAAGCGAGGGATTTAAGACGAGTCCTGAGTGTAGCGAGGGATTTAAGTTCACCCAAGACTAAGACAGCTTTATCACCGAGGAAAATACTCTACTTTTCGTACCATTTGCGAAAAAATGATCACAATAATAATATGAGATAAGCATTTATTAAAAATAATGACAATTAAAAGTAAAAGTTAACATTCGAAACATTGGTCCAATTATTGATAGAGAGAGTTACTTTTTTGTTTGGTACATTTATTGTTGATGAGTTGATTTGAGTATTTAATAATCTTATCTGCATAATAAATGCGTATTCCTTTTTCAAAAAGATGTCACAGATGTAGTTCAATATAAATTTCGGTAAGTATTCCAAATTTAAATCACATTCTGCCCCTAGAGGATGAATGAAATTCAGTACAATTTTCTTTCCCTGTTTTTAACAGATTAAAAATGACTATTGTTATGTTCGCTTTTTGTGGCATAGAATGTCACTTTTTTGAGCAAGTGGTACGAAAATATAATTATGCAACATTACTAACAACTTTATTCAAAAACTTTATACAAAAACAGAAAATCGCAATTCTTATTTTGATTAACCCTTTTTTTAATTTACGCAAAATACCTAAAGAAACACACTATGCAACACAAGAAGTTGCATCACAATCGTTCCAGCAATTTCCTAGTTAAACACAAAACAAACAAACACGCACGCTACTAAATATATTCCAACTAGTTTGAATGATATCACGGATAGCTGTAGAATTGCATAATTTTATATGCTTTCCCATTATAAGGCCGAGTTTATTGGCAATTTTATTTGCATAAGTCTTACAACATGGGCATATGAACTGTTTTTGTTTATGATATTGGCTGAATATTTAATTTATTTAAACTTGTCTGTGTGACGTGTGAAATTGTTTTAAGGAGATGAGCAGTGGAATGTTGAATAAGATAATCTATCGCCAATTTGTTTTGCAAGTGATTTATTTTTCGTGAATCTTTCTCTAGATTTCATCATTCTCTGGCCCGAATCTCAATTCATTTGGAGGCGACGCAGTATGCTTCTTCAATACTTCTATATTACTCGTCATCTCATCGGACACCTCCTTTCTTGCCATATCATTCTTTACACAGTCCATATGTACAGTCCATGTCTCAAGATTTATCACAAAATACATCTATGAGTACAATTTACACAGTGGGCAATTACCTGGTTACTTTTATGAGAGCTAATTCCAAAATTAACGCAAAGAAAACATCTAAGTTAGTTGACAGTGACAGACAGTATTCTAAAATATAACTATAGTTCGGTAAACTATGATTATGCTTCTGGATTTACATTACCAACATCTTATTTTTAATTGATATACAGTGGTCATACTAGGTGTCTTCAAAATTCGGGATCAGTTTTCTAATCCATAAAAATCAAGCTAATCCAGTATTCAAAAACAAAATAATCACCACCAAACTACAGAATAATAATCAATAGACACCAAAACAACAATATTTTAAAACCCCAATCACCTTTACAGCCTTTAAACAATAATTTTCCATTGTAAGTTATCACTAAACGCACGGATGCATGCCCAGCAAAAACATCGTAAGCGCCAACATTTTCTAGACGAGTCAACCTAGAAACGGATGGACGTAAGTAAGTACGTAACAGGATGCATCGAGGTCGGCGCTTAGTACGTTTCAATGATATAGTGCTTACAGGAAAGCATGCAATCATTAAACGTAATTTTATTTCACACGATATTTCTTAATAAGTCTGTAAGTATTTGTTTTTTGCTAGCAGAAGGAAGAGTTGTGACAATTATGTTGTTTAGTGATTTTGTTTCGTTGCTTGAGGAAGGAATTGTGACAATAATATGTGCTGTGCAATCGTTGCACCAAATAAACTCGCGCAAGAGATTATGGACCTAATCTATTTATAGCCATGGTTACCACGGTTGGTCAAATGATTGGTGATTGCAAAAATGTTAACAAAGAAGACTTCTCATCAAAAATCAAGATCATTTTTCATCACACCTGCACAGCAAAAAGACCCTTTCTAAAAAAAACAACAGATAAAACCACATTTGATCTATTAAAAAATACCTATTTTATTGGGAAAAATGACCTAAAAGAAATCAAGGAATGGAATGCAAGATGTCAAAATTTTGACTCCAAGGAAAAACAATACAGACAGGAATGCTGTTCAAAATATTTCTGTCGAAAAGAACCTGGTATCTACAAAAACGGAATTGTGAAAACCTTGACCATTCCGTAGTTTTCCTTAAAGAGTGACCGTGGAGATAATTTAATGACACTTACAGTACAGTAACTGTGGGAAAATATACAAATTGTAATGAGGAACCAGACGTATGTGTGATTTCATGATATCATTTAAATTATAGTCACTTAAACAAATATTAAGTTAACAATGGATATGGCAAAAAAAGGTGACCAAATATGAATTCGATCGGAGTTACGTCTGAAAATGGGTGCAAAAAAATTGAGATAATCTCAGCAAAATCATACAACTAATTAAAATAATTGAAAACCGCTGAGCAACCTTAAATCTAACTACAATTCTTCTATATTAGACCAAGAATAATATTAGCAACACGGCTTAGCACACTTTTGATTAATGTTTAAGGTAAGAACCAAATCATTTAGAACTTCACCCATTGCATAAACTTCATTCTTTTGTTTTTCCCCATCCGTTTTACCCTAATCGTTTCTTCCCAGAATAAACGAGCTCGAATAATTAGGTACCACAACGTATAAGGCACCTCAGAGCAATTCCTTGAAAGTCGCAAATGGATCAACCGGCTATATCCTACAACTTTATGCGGTCCTGGTACATTGGCAATTTAATTCACCAGAATCGATCTATTTGTTGCGATCGAATTCTAAGAAAATGCACTATATTCTAATATCTAGAATAGTTTGTGAATGAATTGAAAAGAATTCTAGGCGCGGTTGCGTGTTTATTTAGTGACTAATTATTTCTCAGAAGTTACATATTGATCGTTACATATGTATGTGAAATGATGTCGTTTGATTGACCAATTTGATAAGTTATTAAATCAGCAGTAGTAAGAGCGATTGCGAGTTTTGTGGAATTTTGATTGGGTAAAGTTATCAAAGCCGAAGAAAGCGAACCAGCCGATAAAATCGAATTTTAGAATTATTGTATGAAATCGTATGTAACTTCGCACACTTATCCGCGCCGAATCCGCCGAATAGATAACGTTATACGTATGATAAAACGTTTCGTTCGGCGTGGACAAGTATGCGTTTAGCTTTACAGGCCTTGTAGAAGCCTTTTCTTGTCTTATGTTTCTAATTTGCCCAGAACCTCTTAAAACACAGTTTTGACGAATTCTCGGCGAAGAAGTCTCGACGTCCTAATGTGAGGAGTGAACGCAGCTAGTGCCCCAAGAAATGCGCATTCATGATTCCAGATTTGAGATGCAGGTTCCCAGATATCTCCCAATTTTCTCTCGACTCGTCGAGCTTCATAGCCGCGGCTCTTTTCTGGTGGTCGCTAGTGTCGACTCTTAACATTTAGGAGTTGCTGAGTTTGGAAATAGTGTGGTGGGTTTGTCATGATTATAGATTTCAAACTTCTTGTTCTTCTTCGATTGACAAAAACTCAAATTTTGTTCGATCAGTGTAACCTGGACTTCTGTGATTTGCCTCTTTGTCCTTATGTACAGAGGCCAATACATCAAGCTACCCGAAACTCCCAATCAACCTTGAACCTTTAGCGATAAAGTTGTTTTTTTTTTAAGAAATTCGACAGTTTGTAATAGCTTGATTTGCTGGCGTATGTACAGATGGTTCTGCATGATAGACAGGAAAGGAGATTTCAAAGTAATTTATGATTAAATCAGTTTCAAATTAATGATTAGTGCTAATTTACAACAGTACATGTTAATTCGTTTGTCTGTCTATGTGCACGTTAGTAGCGTCCTTGATGCACGCGATTGGAGCAAATATTGCGTTTAATCGCAAACTATATGCGTGTAGCGTGTAGCTTGTCATATTAACAGTGTGTTTAGACGTAGGTACCTACCTTCAGATATCAATTGTGGGCAAAGTTTACTTCCAAACTGGTATCTGTCTGAGTGACAGAAGTAGGACTATTATAACTGTTAAGTATTAAGGTAGGTAACTGATTTTTCGCAATTTCCATAGTGCAGTTCGGTGGTTGGTTAATTTTTGACATAACATATATGGTCACACCTATAATCCTCGAAGCGCTATAAGGCAAAAGAGTACGTTTGGTACACCTACATTTCGTCAGTTAAGTATCAAGTTCCATATAATTGGGGCTAGGTCTATTCCGGGACCAAATCCTGACTGCTTCTGAAGACTTTCTGATGGATATCGCTTTGCTGGATTTGGGAAATGCACCAAAGCCTTGTGGTCAGCGGTAGATATGTAGCGCTTGCAACCACTAGCTAGAACATCGAGGCAGTAATATATCACTGGACATTAACACACAGCGCCATCTAGTGCCACACTAAGCAACGAGGCTTGTGTCGTGGACACCAGATAGTTGATATACTACATAGATACTTTTTTTTTGTTTGTCAATACATACATATTATACATATAAACATCCATGGCTCGGAAACAAATGTCCATGCTCATCACACAAACATTTACTCCAACCGGAATTCGAACCCGGGACCCTAAGAACATAAGGCAGCCTCACTACCGCTGCGCCATTCGGGTCGTCAGTGGTCGGCAGCGTGGCGTGTGCATACTTTATTCTATTCACACGCCACACTGCCTCGATGTTCTAGCTAGTAGTTGCAAGCGCTGCCTATTCTAAGCGTTATTTATTCTTATCAACAGGCTTTACTCAAACGAGGTTCATCAGCAAGTATCAGACAGTAGATTAACCAGCAGCTTTCAGGAAAGCTGATGGTTTTCCTACACCTAGTCCCTGGGGCTAGTAACTTAAGGACCCACCGAAACCTAGTTAATGTTTGGAAGATATCTAACGTTTCGTCCAGTATTACGAGTATGTTCATACTGAGTCCTTAAATGAGTGGGTAAATTAGTAGTAAAGATTTCTATGAATAGTGGGCAGATTAATAGCTTTTTATTACTAATAACTTTGATAGTAAACTTAACTTTCAAGTAACACTCATAATTACAACATTGTCTTAAATTATAATTGTTCACATCAGAAATCTTGACGATAACATTGACCCAAAAAGATGCAGTTTATAAATTACGTAAATCAACAACAATTTCTTCACTGTTATTCTCTGTTTAAAATATAGTGTCCTGCCAACATCCTGACTAAAGGTACTGGTTTAAAAGTAAAGCATAATAAACCTCTTTACATAATGAGTGACTTAACAATCTTAACATCGCAATTCACTTAATCGTTACGCTTAATCGCTAACTTGGAAACGTGTGAGTAATCTTACAGCAGTAACTCACGTCCAAGCACTACTAAAAATCGCAAGATTCTTGCACAAGATACGATGAAAGCTGCTCTGAATGTCACAGTTAAGTCAAAAAAAAACAAAAGTCTTTTGTAACTGATGCAGTAGCCAATACTCTACTTACAGACTACATTCACATTTTCATCAAATAAGTAGCCAACATTCCTCAACAAGGCTGAAGAGATTGGTTGTACCAAACATAATTGAATTACAAAACTAGGATCACAATTCTATCAAAATTCAAATTCACATTGCTCAATAATTGTTGACAAATGGTCCCTAGTCTCAGAATGCGATCCGCCTTGCAAAACCCGACTAACCCTTTCGAAAAGAACTTGAACCGCTAAAATAGCTTATAGTAATAGAGCCCTTCTCAACTCGGCCGCGTAATAATAGCTTACCTTTACAAATCCAGCGCTCCGAGGGTCGCGCATTTATCCAAAGTATTAACAAGAAGCACTGCGGTTTATCAATTAAAACTTTTTATAAAACACGCCAAAAAAACGTAAGGCACAATTGAGTAACACTGTTTCCGAACGCACGGCGATTTTTCGTAGTATTTAAGGGGACGATACGTCCGCACCCCGCGACGTCTCACGCATAACTGGCGGGTTGAGAGCGGAAACTTGTCGAGTGAGTTTGCGCCTGCGCCGCGGGCGGATGGTCCGGTTTACGCTTGCGTTTAGTTACCTAGCCTTTTGTCATATGAATAAATTGGTATCGGATAAATAAAATTATGTAATATTTTGGCATGATGAGTGAGTTACTGTCTTTCTTATTTTCATGAAAGCGTGAAATCGTAAAGCGGAACTTTACACTCGCCAATAAAACCTTAGTTTATTATTCTGTTTAAATAGTAAAAGTGTATACCGCAGTAGTGCTTGATGCTTTTAGGACGGTTAACAGTTCTTGTCCTTGGTCCATTAGACAGGGTTTAGCATTGGTTGGACATAATCGCTTATTGCACGGGATTTATAATCTAGTTTAGGAGTCAATTAACACTGAGGTTATTTTACAAAGTTCTTCGGCTTTAAACAGGAATTGGTTGTAGTCTAGTAGTGTAGGATTTATGTAGGTACTTGTACATTGCTATTACCTATAGGTCACAATCAATCTAGGATTGAAAGGGTGTAAAACACCTCTTAACGAAGCCGAAAGGCACTTGTTCTCCCCGTTATTGCGATCATTTTTTTGCTCTACACCATACCTGGGAATCTTCTAGTTACGGAGATATTGGGGGTCAAAGTTCCAACTTTTTGACAAGTTTTTTTTTAAATACAAGTTTTTAATGTAAGATTTTTACTTTAAACACCTCCACGACCCCCGTACTATTCAATCCATTCATCAGCACAATGTTTTGAGCGCGTTACATTGAGTTCTACCACAAAAAAGTATTTTTCACCCGAAAAAAAAAATCGTTTCCCAGTAATCATTTTTACGTAAAGTTTCTTAGTTTGATGTACAGAATGCTTGGTTGATGGCTTCGTGATGAGGTGGTTTACACCCTGTATATTTAAATCCTAGATTGATTGTCACGACTGTCTCGTTGGTCTAGAGGTCGCAAGCGCGAATGCTGAGCATGAGGTCCTGGGTTCGATTCCCAGGTCGGGCAAAGTGTTATTGGGTTTTTCAATCACGAATTTCTCAGTAGCAGCCACGGAATTTGAGCCCAGTTGATGGTAAATCCCTATTACATGGGACTTAAACATAACTGGTGAAATGTGGGTATACTATTAAGTCCACCTCTGACTAACCCTTCCAGGACTACAGGCGTGATGTTATATTTTATGATTGTCACAATTACGGATTAAAAACTTTGCATCTATATACTTATGGTCTAAGCTAAGGTATACGTTGTGACATCAAACGTAGACGCGGAGGCATCTTTATAAAACAAAGAAATTAAAAAAAATAATAAAGAAAGAACACAAAGTGGGCACAGTCATAAAGTCGTAACAATTAGTTTTATCTTTTGTTAATTACCAACTGTACAACCAGGTAAGCAGTGATTAGCAGATTACTCATATTTTGCTCGGTTTAGTTGGTCGCTTTTCTAGAATAGAACCAAGCCGAACATGATTCAGTGGTACAGTTCGGCACAAGCTGAAAACGTGTGTAGCACCTCTAAGAAGAGCTGCTCTTCTGTCTATCCTCAGTAATTACAAACAATGACAATGTGTTTTGTTTATTTTACAAAAACAAGTGAGTGTTGCTTTCTATTTATTTATTATTCAATGAAAAAAGCAGTCTGTTCGTCACGGGTTGAGTGTTGTTCTGTAATAAACTCGTACGAGTAGGGAGTCCATTCTTTTTAGTGGTAGCTGAGACATATTAGTTTTTAAGTAATCGATTTTTGATTTTTATTGAAATACAAGCTCGTTTTCCCTCTCATAGAGAGGAGGCCTGCGTCCCAGCAGTGGGAACATTAACAGGCTAATGATGATGATGATGATGACCAGCCGTTTGCGTCCGCTGGGATTTCCAATCAGCGAGGATAAGGAACTTCCGTACAACCTATCATCTACTAATTGAAGTGTTCATCTCGTTACCAAAGAAACTTTTGTGTAAATTTCATGCTTTTAGACCCCGGTTTAGGCTGTGCGTTTCAGAGGCACGGAGGAAACTCGGCAACATGTATGGGTGGTCACCCCATCATAAAACAACCTTGGCAAGCGCGGCTTAACCTGAACATCGACCCAAGTGACTGTTATTAGTTAGCCACTAGATCCTTGTCTGTCGGGGACATGCATGAATTAACTGGTTTGTGGTTAACTCTACCTAGTAATTACTAAAAATATCCCCCTCATCCTTCTGGAAAGGTGCGAAGCCATGTTTTTTAAATGTACAATACTCGCTTCTGACGCTATTATATCATGTATTAATAATAATATTATCTTTATTTCAGACACATGTCCATATATTTTTAGAAAGAAAGCGTTAGTAGGGTTGTTACTTTGTTACTACACTACTACTACTACAACAGCCCATAACGCCCACTGCTGGACATAAGCCTCTCCCTTGATGGGAGGATTTTGCCGTAATCTCCACGCTTGGCAGGCGGATTGGAGATCGCAGTGATGAAAGACTAACAGAAAACGCTGCTGCCCATTCTCTGGTCTACGGAGGCGCAAGGTGTTCTGCCTCAGACATTACTTTGTTAGTAGTACACAAAAAAAAAAGTGTTAGTAATTTGTTAGTAAACCAAACCAGTTAAATAAGTACACAATAGTAATTAAATCTATGCCCTATTTCTGTGCAGGTGTAAGCCATGTTGCACTTTGGCAAAAAGTAGATAATCGATGTAACATGTGACATGATAAGGAAGATTTTAACGAAAATTTTATTTAATTTATCTTTATCTGATTGTGTATCTTGTGATCTTCTTATCTTCTAAGATGTAGAGAGTTGATTGATTCACGTCTTTTTCGATCAACATTAATAAAAGTAGTGTGATTCCCAAGAGACTGATGAGATGACGAGTAACAGAGACGTGTGAGAAGACAGCGCAGACGCAAAATAAATTGGGATAAGGGCAGGGAGAATGATGGTGTGTTCGATTCCCAGATCAGGCAAAGTATTATTGGTTCCTTCCATCAGGATTTTTCCAGTTACAGCCCGAGTCTAGAACACTGCCTGGTTGCCGGAAATGCTCACTCCTATTTCATTATTTCAAGAAACTTTAACAGGTGCATACTTCTTTCTGTATGTTTAAAATTGTAACGTTTCTTTAATAATTTCGACAATTGACTAACTGGTTTAATTCAATTAAGATAATTTAATCAGAATTATGTAAAGTTAGTATTTGATCAGTATTTCAATATTGTATTTTTATCTTCAAGACTCAGCGCAAAAAAACAAACAGTCGCGCGATCGTGAATTATTTACATAATTCTAATTTAAATGAAATACTAATCATGATTTTATGTACTATTAATAACATCTTCGCTATATTGCATTTTAGCGGTCATTAACTTCTCACATGAGAAGATACTAAAATGTTAAATACGGGTAGCTAAGCTTCAAAATAAATACTTATTCATAAATTCACAATTTTTTTTCATAACATTCATTTCATTCCTCTTCTTTGACTTCGCCTAATCTGTGAGTCGATGTGACATTCTATCAAAAAGTCAAAAATGTAATTGACTTTGACATAAGTACGCTAAAATTTAAATTGACTGACACGCTGATGCTCTATGGACACGCTACTGAAGGCGCTAAACTCGTAGCCCAGTTCAAAGCCGACTCAATTTAGATTGCTTTTTTTACTTTTCAATCACCGTTTTCACTGAATTACACTAGAATAGCAGTCTGTCCAGGCCATGGACATTTATTTATTTATTTACATAAAAAATAGGTACTTAACAAGACATTAAATTAAGAGAGAAGAGCACAAAGGACATCTTTGTTTCGAATATTAAACTAAACATGTTATACAAAGAAAAAAGAAATACCTCAATTTCAGCACAAAGATTCAGCCAACAGTCATTAGAGACAGTCATGATTTTTGTTTGTAAAAGTTAAAAATCAGTAGATCCGTAATTATCAAAACCACATAGAGTCACTACATGCTCGTATACCACACGATAATTATATCAAAAAAACGTTGCAACGTTACATAACCGTTACATATAACTAGCTATATGTAACTAGTTATTTAACGTGAATTATGAAGAATATTCATGAAAAACCAGAACTGTATGATAAGTAGCAGTTATGTCATAGTTTATGCTTTACTTACAATTCTTATGTCAAGTGAAAAGTACTAAATTAGTTGTTTGGCTTGAAAAGTAAAACTAGAAATATATAGGTATAATTAAAAAAACTAAAAGTAAGTATCCTACATATATACAACGACGTCAATAGGCGTCAAAGTTGAAAAGTTGTTTTTTATTGTGTGGTTGGTAAGTTTTCCGGGGTTGGTAGTACATTGGGTTAATGTTGGTGGTGAAAGCTTATTGGTAATGATATGCCACAACAAAACACGTAAAGTTTAATATTAGTACGAGAAAAGCCGTTTGACTCATCGCGAATTGTGCCGAGCAAGCCGACTCAAACATAACATAGCATCACGCCTGTAATCCCCGAAGGGATAGGCAGAGGTGTACCTTCCTAAGAGTACACCCACATTGCGCTAGTTATGTTTAAGTCCCGGGGACGGTGTAATAGGGGGCGAGCCAATTGCCATCAACTGGGCACAAGTTCAGACTCCGTGGATGCTTCTGACATATTCCTGATAGAAAAACTCAATAGCAATCTACCTGACCCGTGTTTCGAGCCCAGGACTTCATGCTTAGCTGTCGCAATTGCGACCATTAGACTAACGAGGCAGTCCGATTTAAACATGCTTTGGCGAATGCCGATCCGCAGGAGCCGAATTAAAAATGCATATAATTATGTGGTACTTAATTACCAAAAGTACGCAGGGCATCAAGCTACCTAACTGTCAAATTTTCCCAATCAACCTTGAACCTAATACTGTAGCGATAAAGTTGAAAATCTGACTGGTAGAGAACGCCTTGTGGCATTAAGGCCGCATATGTACCATCACTCTTGTACTACATGAAGTTTAAATAAATAAATAAAATCTATTAACCTGTAGTTACCCGCAATTACAGACACAATTAAAATAACAATGTTCTGTTCCCTTTTGGGAATGGCTGGGGACATACAAGATTGTAGTAGCTTGATTGATGTGCTGGCGTCTGTACCTGATTGCTTGGAGTTGGCTTTGTTGCATTAGCCGAAACTAAATGACCCCAATTAACCCATAAAGAACTTTGATTTTCTATGGAAGCCTGTCCCAAGTTTCGTTTTTTATTCGAATGACTTAATTTGTAAACAATTCGATTACAATTTAGTTATTGATGCGTTTATGCCCTAGTTCTAAAAGAGCTGCATTCATGGTTGCTTGCACTCAAACACTTTCATAATTAAACTCAACGATTAACATTGATAATTTGATTTATTAATTACACCTACGATAAAATCATTTAATTAGGTAATTTAATTAGCACAATCTTCAAACAATTAATTATGTTTATATGCATTATGCTTATGTACAAGCAAGGTCTTCCTTCCATACTTAATTTCTGTTATCGAAACTGTTTAAATAAACTCATTTAAGGAGGTATTTCTTTAACAACGCAACGTTAATAAAATGTTATTAAAAATAGTGAAGGTCGAATCGAAATTAACTGCCTCGCGTTCGATAGTATTCAAATGCAAACTCTATTGCTGAGCCTAAGCTCCTGAGTTCGATTCCGAAGTCAGACAGTGTTATTAGGTTTTTCGTCAGTGAATTGAGAATTCACTGACGAAAAACTTAATAACACTGTCTCAGTAGCAGACTTGTTGACCTGTCGCCCACTATTATATGTTGTTTTGTTAAGTTACACAGCCAAATATGTACCTAATAGTATTTTCAAGTTCACTCATCATGTCACGCCCTTGTTCCATGTTACTTGAGGTCGGCGCAACACGTGTTCCTCTTCCACCCTCCCCTGTCAATCGTCACGCTATCATTCACTCCTTCATCTTTCATATCATTCCTCACACAAAGATCCATCCATCGTTTCTTTGGTCTTCCTCTCCCTCTCGATTTATCAACATTTATTACTCTTTTAGTCACAGGCGATTCAATCGATTCATCTCTCCTCGAAGCTCCTCATCAGTATTTTCAAGTTCGCTACTTTTCAAAAATCAAATTGAATCAGCGAGATTTGGTAATTAACAAATAAATCCAACCACGTAAAAGATGCGATGCGCCTATACTACCTTTTTATCATAATAAAGTAACGCCAGTAAACTACAAAGTGAAATCCGGTGCACGGAGAACGAAGCCAACGAAAGTGTTTGTTATTAAACCACTGGCTTCTGCTAACGCCTTCATGCACATTACCAAGATCTATGGTCACTTGGAAGGGGCTTCATAAACGTTTACGTATGCATTGTCGTGCGCTTTTATAAGATGGTAAGTATTTTTCTAATCAGGAATTAGATGTTATGCAAAACATTTCGTTTTAATTCCGCGACTATGGAATAAGAAAGAATACGAATACGGCCTGGATCTTTTTCGCGGAATTGCAGCATCGGTCGCAAATATGCACATGCAGGAAAAGCAAAAACAATTAGCATGCCATGTGCCATGGACCTGGGCAGGACATCTGGCTAAACGTGGAGATGGTCGATGGCGCAAGGCTTTGGCCGAATGGTGGCCAAGGTTAGGCCAAAGAAACCAGTGCCGTCCTAAAGCTCGTTAAGTCGAAGATATCGTCAAAGTCCCGGGAAACACCTGGATAAGGGTTGCGCACCTTACGCACCTGCGGTTTTGTTTGACCACTATTCTCTTATACCTACTCATGATTTTCATTTCGTTCTGAACCCCATCCCAAAAAATTCAACCAACAAATTTATTCGGTAGAAGTTAGGACAAATAAAAACGCTACTGACGCGGACGCTGCGATTAGCGTGACCACCTACAAGGCCGGACAAGACATAAGTAATTTGATAAGTCGTAGGTACCACCAATAGCAAAGAAGAAGAACAAATAAATCAGGGACTTCCATAACTTCTAAATCTCTGTCGCCATCAATATATGGGTTTCACTTGCAAGTGCATCACGGTGTAATATTAGATTGCAAATTGGAAAATAAACCACAATTTGTGGCCGATATGACAATACTGATTACTATGGATACTGCACCATTACATGTAATAAAAATAATAATTTAACTACGCCATTATTATATTGTGAGAATTTTATTAGCATACACAAATTGAAACACCTTTAAAGCCCAGGTTTATGGTAAGTAATCATGTGAAATAATAGATAAAAGGTCGTAAGCTATTGTTAATCAGTATTCAAGTAGAAATAACATTAATCATCGTCGGAAAACCATGAAATTACTTTAGCTCATACAAAAGACATCAACGAGTTTGAGTATTAATGCAGCGCCTCTAGCTGTGAAGAGTATGAACTACAGCACCAGCAGTGTCATCTAGTGTCAAATAGCTGCGACTTTATTACGGTCCTTTACACGTAGCACGGCACTTAGAAAAAATTAATGGCTTAAAATTATTTCGTTAGCATTATTTAAATGTCTTTTGTTATTGTAAACATAAACAAAATATTTTGCAATTGTATTAATATTGATAGAAATAAAATACTTCTCATTACATTTAGTTTTTTTGGAAGACGGATTTCGTTTTTTCGCATGATTATATTATAACCTGAGAATCATTCTTAAAAAGAAAACGGGTTACAACTGTCAATAAATCACCATGACAAGCAGACAAGTTGACAACATCCTAGCAGTGTTGCCAACCGTACGATTTAAATCGTATTTATACGACCTTTTTGGCTCTTGTACGATGTACGATCGAGTAATCGAAATCGTACGCAGAATATACGATCTTTTCAAATCTTATACCATCATCATAACGAAGTAAAAATAAATGACAAATTTAATTAATTTTTGATATTAAAAAAGAAGACCAATTTATTTAAGTGCCTCGATTAGTATTCTTTAAAAAAAGGATAGTAATCTCTAAAAAAAGCCCTCTGATTGTAACAATTCTCGATTTGAATCGATTGAAATTATATACCGCAAAAGTTACAATTTCAATCAACTGAAATCGAGAATTGTTAACATCAGAGCTTACATAATCAAGGTACAGGACAACATTCATCCGTTTACAAATTCGATATTTTAAATCTGTATTTATGGAAATGACACCTAATCACGGTTTTATCTGAATTTTAGAATATACCGTAAATTTTCACATTACATAAAAATATAAAAATTCAGTTAAAAATCATAATGCTAAATGTTGATTCATGTTCCATAAATGATAAATATTGATTCAAAATTATAATTACCTACATTCCGTTTTTAAATTATTTACGTTGTTTTATTGAAATTTCATGACGTACTATTTTTTCCTTGAAATGTTGGCAAAATTAGATCTTTTCTAGTCCATGGTACGATCTTCTAAAAAATAAAGTTGGCAACACTGCATCCTAGTTTCTTTCTTGTCTTGTTTCGATCGAAATATTGTAAACAGAAATAAAATTGTCGCAGAGTTATTACATAAAACCATGTTGGATAATGCAAATGATAGTAAAAATGACGACACAGCTAACAACAATACTACTATTGAACAAAAGCCTGTAGACGATAAACAAATTAAAGTGAATAACATGCTAAAAGATCGACTCAGAAAATATATCAAGAAATTGGATGGTAAGTCTTTCAACTCATAATGTTCTCCACAATCGCTATAATAAAATACACATTTATAGCGTATAGATTGTATGTTAAGTCCAGAATTTGGAATCCTTCGTTATCAATATTATTATTTTTTAGAACGAATCCGCCCATAATTCTTTCAACTAGGTACTTGCCTGCATTAGGCAATTCTGAAGAGACCTATGTCTAGCAGTGGACTTTGATAATGTGAGTTAATTATTTATGACACAGAGAACAAATGAGGAAAGAGAAGGGCAATCTCTGTATTGAATAATTTTATTTTAGAATGTTTTTTTGTTCAACAAATTGCTTCTTTGTTTTATAAATTATTTTAATGCAGAAAACAGTGTTATCTCATTGCACTTAAATTAAAATTGCACCTAAGCTATGATGAAAGGTCCTTCATGTTATAAAGCCTACAAGATCTCTGTAAAACTCAGTTACCACTGGCTATAACTATTAGTGATATTTCACATTTAATTTAATCATAGGACACAGCTCCATCATCTGCCTAGCCTTTTCCCAACTATGTTGGGGTCAGCTGCCTGTGTAACCGGATGGAGCTGATTACCAGTATTTTACATGAGGCGACTGCCTATCTAACTTCCACAACCCATTTAGTACTGAGTAATACAATACCTTTTGCAAAGGCTAGTTGTCACTTTGATCCCAGTACCAGTAACAACTATTAAAGGTTATAAATGACAGCTAGCATCAACAGCATAACGTGCTTTCCGAAGCAGAGAGGAAACTCGGTATGAATGGATGGTCACCCAAACACAGACCAATGTAAGCAAGTGTGACTTAGGCTACAGATCGACCCAAGCGCATGTGCTCCTCATACGACACCATCATCATCATCATCATTTCAGCCGAAAGACGTCCACTGCTGGACATAGGCCTCTCCCAAGTGTCGTCACATCCGGTCCCGTGCGACTCGCATCCAGCGGATTCCCGCAAACTTGACCAGGTCATCGGTCCACCTGGGAGGCCTTCCAACGTAACGTCTTCCGATTCGCGGTCGCCACTCCAGAACTTTTCGGCCCCATCGGCCATCCGTTCTGCGAGCAATGTCACCCACTGCCACTGCCCACTGCCACTTAAGTTTGGCAATTCTCCGGGCCACGTCGGTAACCTTAGTTCTCTTGTGGATGTCTTCATTTCTGATTCACTCATAGGACACGGCTTGTTTGAATCAATTATTAAATCGTAATCTTTGACCAACAGAAACAGGCACAAGCATTACAAAAGAAGAAAGCTTAAAGCTAGAAGTAGACACATTCCGTCAACTATACAAACCCAAACTCGCTGGCAATGAAGACTCATACAAGGACATTCCAAAATTTTACTTCAAACTGCCGAGACCTGATGATATGCTCGCTCAGAAGTTACGGGAAGAAACAAGAGCCCAGTTCTTACAAAAGAAGAGTAAGGAATTGCTTGATAACAGTGAATTGAAGCATATCTGGAGCTTGCTGGAGAAAACTAATGGGAGCTATAATGCAGCAAACAATGATGAGCTGATTATTGACTACTTTCATTTTAAGAAGATTAGGGATGAAGCGGGGCCTAAGTATAAGTATGTTTGGTTTTAATAATTATCGTATCTGTGAAAAATGTCCACTGCTTTCAGATCTTTCACTAATTGTTGAGAGTTTCTGTTATTTTCTAGTGAAAAATGGTTAATGTGGGGGAGCACAAGAGTAGCCCGTGAAATTCCAATTTTCTTTTACCTTATAATTAATTTAATCCCGTTGAATGTCTAAAATATACTCATGCAAACAATTCTACTTCCTACTAATATTATAAATGCAAAAGTTTGTGACACTTTCACGCAAAAACTTCTGAATAGATTTGGAAGAAATTTTGCACACAAGTAGTTTATTGCTTGGAGTAACACATAGGATTCTTTTTATCTCGGTAGATAGATCCCGTGGGACAATTATCGAACTCAACGCGGACGAATCCGTGGGCTAGTAAGCTAGTATTTACTAACTTTTAAACAATGTTCCAGGCCATATTTCACAGCGGAAGTATTCGGTCGCTTGCAAGCGGCTGAAGGTGGAGTGGGCCGCGTCCGCGCTGTCTCTCTGTTCAACTACGTGATGAGGCGGGTCTGGTTGCAGCAGACCAGGATCGGACTCTCGCTGTATGACGTCACTGGCCAGGGATATCTTACTGAACATGTGAGTTTGTTACTTGCAAATGTTGGTTGTAATAACCCAGGCCGGTTTGACGGTATTTTTATGGTTGCTAGCTTTAGTAGTTTTGAGTTTTCTTACAGCCACAAAATCTTTACTAAGGAAAATAAAAAGGATGACTGAATGAAGCATATTATGTTCACCATTACCATTTAATTCGACTGCCAAGACATAGGTCTCGAGATCTCAAGTCACGCACCTCTGATTTTTCGGATTTATGTGCGTAATGTATAATTATCACTTGCTTTCGGTGAAGGAAAACATTGTGAGGAAACGAGCATGCCTGAGAGATATTTCTCGACGGTATGTAAAGCCAAGTCAGAGGCCCGTTGGCGGCATAAAACTCTGACACCAGGTTAGCCACCAACCACACGATAAAGAAAGACCATTTAATAATTTTCCATAATTTAGCTAGTGCAGCAATGTAGCAAATTTTTGATAAAGTGGGTAATGCAAGATGTTGAAACCTCATTTCTGTAAAACTGTTATTACCTATTCAGAAGCATGTGATTTAAAAATTATGAGTGGAAACAGCAAATGCCATAAGCCATTCCAATGTTTTGACAAAGTTTACTCAAATTAAACTAAAACATCTATATTTATTCCCAGGACCTGGAAAGCTATATAGCAGAACTAGTGCCCTCCCTCGCAGCGCTGGACGGTCTCGACTCATCATTCAGTTCGTTCTACGTGTGCACGGCAGCTCGGAAGTTCCTGTTCTTCTTAGATCCTCTTCGGGTCGGGAGGGTACGGATACGGGATGTGCTGTCCTGCTCCTTCTTAGATGATTTGTTGGAGGTGAGAAAGAGTACAGTGTATGTTTGGGAACGGAGAAGTTGTTACCCATGTTCATGGAAATAAACCCCAATCTTTGACTAAAGTATAATGTCTTAAATTGTAGTAAGTGAGCATTGTTTAAATTGGTCTAACTCTCATAAAAGCCACTAGCTGCCATAAATGACGCAGGGTGCAAGAACATAAGAAGACTGAGCCTAAAAATGTGCCCGGGAATCGAACCCATGCTCAGAAGTCGCGCTTGCGACCACTAGACTAATGAGGCAGTCATTTTTATTTAAGTTTCCGCCTAATAATATGCTAGCCCCAAAAGTCTTTTAAATGTATCTGACATACAGCCATTTGCCTTTACTTGTCGGCCTACATGCATTTTAAACATCTTTGCTTTAAACTTACTTTATGAAGTAAATAAAAGACTCAACTTCTTTTTCACCAGCTACGTGAAGAGGACCTTCCTATGGAGCTGCAGGAACAGAACTGGTTCAGTGCGGCGTCAGCGCTGCGGGTTTATGGACAGTATCTCAACCTGGATAGAGATCATAATGGTATGCTGAGTATCAACGAACTTGCTGGGTAAGTGTAGATGCCACACAGATTATTATCTAATGGATGTAAAATAACCTTTAACAGAACCGAATAGCACTTATTCTCCCCGTCATTGCTATATTTTTTTTGTTCTGGACCATACCTTTGAATCTTCTAGTTATTTAGAGATATTAGAGGTCAAAGTTCCAACCAAAGTAGCGTTACATTAAATCCTACAGTAGACTGATTTTTCATCCCAAACAAAAGGTTTTTTCCTAGTAATATTTTTTCTACTTTGCTAACATTGGTTTTTTTTTTATATCAATATTTCTAGCCAGGAATCGAGACAATTGATTTGAAAAAAAAAACACACACACTGTATTATTTCACCATTCGACAGTGTCGCTTATAAAGATCAATTAACAACTAGTTTGGCGGATTTTTGTACAACTCTTAATCGTAATCTTTGTTTTGGAAGGAAGTTATGGAGAAATCCCTTTGCCCAGGCGTGGGATGACGCAGGCTTACAGTATTAAACAAGCACTTTTTTTTTCACAGCTACGGCTCCGGCACCCTGACTCGAGCTTTCCTCCAGCGCGTCTTCCAACAATGCTTGACCTACGACGGGGAAATGGACTACAAGACGTACCTAGACTTGGTACTAGCGCTGGAGAATAGGAAGCAGCCGGCGGCGCTCGCCTATCTCTTCAGGGTGCTCGATATCAACTGTGTGGGCTACCTCGACGCCTTCACGCTCAACTACTTCTTCAAGGTGAGCACGCACGGGTATAGGCAGCAGTCGTATTTAATTTAGGCACTTGCCGGATTTAGGCACCGGATTTATTTATTTATTTAATTACAACGGTTGGATTTCTAAACCAATTACACTAACTAAAACTGATGTTCTTTGGCAGATTTTAGGACTGTGTCCGAATCCTAATTCCAGTAGAATTTTGGATTATGCTGGTATTAGCATTAGGCGCGTCGCTGGAAATATTAAACTCAGATTTAAGGACTGCCGGAATTTGGATTCTGCTGGTTTTAGGCAGTAGCTATTATTAGGCGCATTATTTCCCCTTGCCAATTATAGCCGGACGTCTAACCATTATCAAAACCAGCTGGTAGTCTAACCCAAATCTTAAAATAATCCAGAACATTTTTTTTCACTTCGATCTTAATTGTCTTTGGTCTATCCCTCTGTTTGTGTCTTACTATTTGTTGATTTATTGTCTTCCAGTGCGAGTTCCAATTCCAATAGGTACTTTTCTATCAAACTTTTCCATCCACAGGCAATCCAAGAACAAATGATAGCTCACGGCGCGGAGCCCGTGAACTTCGACGACGTTAAGGACGAGATCTTCGACATGATCCGTCCGGAGGATCCGTCGCGGATCACTCTGCAGGACCTAATCCGCAGCGGACACGGGCACACGGCCGTGTCTATACTATTGGAGCTGCATGGCTTCTGGGCTTACGAGAACAGGTATTTTATATTTTACTAGCGGACGTCACGCGGTTTCACCCGCTTAGTTCCCGTTCCCGTGGGAGTACTGGGATAAAATATAGCCTATGTTACTCAGGGTGAATATAGCTTTCCAATGGTGGAAGAATTTTTGAAATCGGCGTAGCAGTTTGTGAATTTATTCATTACAAACATACAAAAATACAAATTTTTCCTCTTTATAATATTAGTGTAGATGACTATTTTTATTCAGATTATTTTAACTTGAATTCGTATGATTGCTATTTGCAGTGGACTGGGGGTGCATGTCAGAAATGCGATTAACAGCCATTTTCAATAACTTACTGTTCGGTTTCGGTAGGTTGCTATCTGTCTGTTTGACATTTTGCTTACTGGACGGTTAGAAACAAAACGTCACAGAAAAGCTTTCTTTGATTTTTCTATGAATCTAGTGACAGCTAGGTGACACGGATAGCATATTCTTTGTTTATAGAAACACCGATAGCTACGGAAGAAGGCACATTAACCAACAGTTATACGTAAGTAAGTTATAGAAAACGGCCGTTAGACAATTTAACTGTTCTTTACGAGCTCGTAAAACCAGTCAAATTTTTTAACGGCCTTTTTCTATAACTTACTCTATTATACGTTTCGAGATACAAAGCTTTGTATCTCGAAACGTATAATAGATTGCGGGACGGGAGTACCATCCTATCATATGAGCCCAAACAGAAAAGTATCAGGTAGGTGACCTTGACGCACGTGGGCGTGTCCTAGCAGCGTCAATATAGAAGCAAAAAAAAATCCTTTTACATACGAATTCACGAAACAGTAACGCCAGGGTCCCAAACGGACACTGTCAGCTGTTTTTTCCCCCTATTTGAATAATATAGTTATTGCCCTGCAATAGGTGTTTTTATTTGTTGATGATCGAGTTTATGGTTTTCGGTTCCAGAACGGCCTAAAATTGACGGTGTATTGTATCTTATTTAACAGGGAAGCGCTAGCAGCGGCCGGAGACCACGCCTGACAGCTGGCGCGGCATCTCTACTTCCGTGGAGATCGGTTTAATATTTAAAGACTAACGTGGGAAAGGTTGAGTGTCTCTGGAGAATGGTAAAATGTTGAGTATCTCTGAAATGTATAAGGGTCAGGTCAGACAAAACAAGAAAATCCTCGCGCAGACTCGAGCCTTCTCTGGTCGCAATATGGATAATATGATAATGACAAAAAAATCTAATTAGTCCGTCAAATACACTTCCAAAGAGACACATTTTTGGACACATTTTTTTTTTTTTTTCACGTAAACAAAAAAATGAAGACTATACAGAGCGTCGAAAACTCGTGTGACGTCACATTTGAGTACATTTTTTACCGGAAAGTGATATCTTCGTCAATTTTTATTAATTTGATAAAACAAAAAACACGTTTCCAATATTTTTCGATAATCTAACTGACGGACTAAACAGAATCATAATATTTTTTAGTCGGGAATCATCCCTATTCACACCAGAAGCAGCAACACGCTTCGAGACGGTGCCACGTTGAGAGCAAGCTCAAAACTGCGCGAGGATGCGCGCGTCAACACTAAACTAGTCAGGGGCACGTCAAAACTCTTCGCGCGGCCTCGAGTATCCTCGAGGATTCCCGAGCGTTCGCGAAGAGCATGCGAGAGGTAATCTCCGCGTCGATATTCATACGATTGTATTGTTTAACGGACTGGTATCCGCAAATCCACGTCCAAATCGCGTATTTTGCGTACGTATTTTCACACAATTTTCAACTTCAAACAATTGTTATAAGGTCCTATTTTAAATGCAGAAAGTAAATTGCACGATGATTTTTCAATCCTGTCTGAACTGACCTCGAACCTACTGACCTGACCCTAAAGAGTGATCATACCCGTAAAGGGAAAAAATTATAAATGTCGAGTGCGGCTAGAAAATGTTGAGTATCTTTGATAATAGTAAAAAGGTTGTGTATTTGTGAAGAATGTGATACTGTTGAGTATTTAACAGTAAGTTTATAACAAGCTATAGAAATGTCATATGTGAGTCAAATAATGATTGTCTCTTTGAAATTTAATAATCCTAATTCCTAGTTAAATCTGAATCTCTGAAAGTTGTTGTTTGTTCCTATGTATTTAGAAGATTCCAGTATTATCTGAGCACTTCAAATATTATATCGGCTGCTCTGACATGAGGGTCTGGGCTCTATTCCCGGATCGGGCAGTGTTAATGAATTTTTCCATCAGGAATTTCTCAGTAGCAGCCACGGAGTTTGAAATGGTGCCCGGCTGATGGCATTAGGCTCGCTCCCGGGATATTACATGGGACTTACATAAGTGGCGAAATGTGGGTGTACTATTAGGTACACCTGTACCTAATCCTTCGGGGATTACAGGCGTGATGTTCTGTTATGTTATGTTAAAATATATCCGTGGAATGTACTCGAACCCAAAACCTACTATTTTTTAAACATTGACTATTCAACTGTGGTCACAGTAGGGTAGATGACAAAAAAAAATCTAATTAGTCCGTCAGAAAGATTTCCAAATAATATTGGACACATATTATTTCTTTTTTCAGGTAAACAAAAAATGAAGACGATACAGTGCGTCGAAAACTTGTGTAACGTCACATTTGAGTACATTTTTTACTCAAATGTGACGTCACAAGACTCATGATTTTTACACGTTTTATCTTCGTCAATTTTTATTAATTTGATATAACAAAAAACACGTATCCAATATTTTTCGATAATCTAACTGACGGACCAAACATAATCATTTTTTTTAGTCAGTCACCTTCCTAATATACAGTGCCTCTGAAAATATGAATGTGGTAGTATTTAAATTATGTAATTTATTATAATGTAGTAGAAATTGTTAACTAGTTTTATTCCTTTCTATCAATCTATTCAATGTAATCAAATCTTGTTCCCTATTTAATCTTAATAATCAAGCTTTTTAAATTATTATGGTATATCCTATCCATGCATTCTGCCTAGATTATATTCCTATCATCTGCTTAGCCTTATCCCAACTATATTGGGGTCGGCTTCCAGTCTAACCAAATGCTTATGCGACTGCCTATCTGACGTCCACAATCCAGTTAGTACTGACTGGGTACCCCTTGGTAAGACTGGTTGTCAAAATTTCGGGTTCATTATGGGTGAAAACCTATAATGAGTGGATTCTAGGTTATATTCCATAATACTCCCCTTATACTATTGGAAATCGCCTAATAATAATATTGACTCAAAATAAAAGACATTAAATACTGTAATAACAATATAATTCGATAATATAACGTGTATATAATATAAAAACTATTTATATTAAAATAGCAACATTATAACTTGTAAATATACAGGATTATACATATGTTTGTGTTTTATTGTACTTAAACAGACTCATTTAAAGCTTATAATAATTCAAATAAAATAGGGTTCCTATTCATCATAGCTCTATTGCAAGAAAGAGATGGCGCTTTTCGTTCTGTATAACACCATTTCTTTCTTGCACTCTAGCAACGGTAACTTCTTTACTTCTCTATGAGCCCCTGGTGATTTTAATAGCTGATATTAAAAGAATTTTTATTTATATTGATTTGGATTGATTTAATTCTTAATTGACTATTTAACAAAAAAATGCACCGTTAAATGGTTAAAAATGCTCATAGCTAAAACTTAAATTAGTTTACTTCTTGAAAAGAAATAGAAAATAGCTATTTCTTAAGAAAATATCCATCTATTTCTCAAGGTTTTACATCGACGCACAAACAAATACTACTCATTCAGTACACGTACCAAATCGCAGCGGAGCCGTACACAATGATGTACAGAATAAGTGGTATTCGTTTGTGCGATGCGGTATTCGATGACCCTTCCACCTAGCATTATCTATCAGAGTCCAGTGTCCGGAAAAGCGTCCGCAATTCGCAGGTTCGGCCGAATACTAAGGCTACACGGATTCCTGCGCGCTCCTGTACTCAAAGACGCTGCCTCTCTCCAGAAAGGCACTTGATTGTTTGTTCGTCTGTTCGTGTGTTGGTGAAGCGTCAGTGGGAAGGCCGTAACCACCGCCGCCGGGCGAGTTCATTATGTATTTATCCTGTAAAACATAAAATATGATTATTCTATGCTTTTAGTCCTGTATTAGCAGGACAAAGTTACAGTACGTTTGCACTGGCAAAACATTTCTATTAAACTTTTTATCTCAATCAGATAACATCGAACCTGTATACTTTTATTGTTTAATGTATGTACTGCTGGCGTACTTATTTTAAACAAATAAATAGATAACATGTTTTAAGGTCAATGCCTGCGATTCCTGCAAATGAACATTTATACAAGTATGTTTGTTGCTGGAACATGTTTTTGCGTTATTAGAAACATGTTCCAATGTACACCTCATTCATTGCTTTCCCTAGGACGAAATTGAGGTAAGGAGCTAGCCCATCATCTCTTGCCTTTATCCCAAGTAACTTGGGGTCCACGAAGCATGTCATCTTCTTCTATAACTCGTCATCTCATCAGACACCTCCTTTCCAGCCATATCACAATGAAAGCTTGTATTATTTCATTCACGCTATCTAGTGTTAAATCTTCGTAAATTTAGGAATTAGGTACTCAATCACGTCTGTGTGTTAACGACACTATATTGAATGGCAGATGTTAATGTCGAATTGGGTGAATTTTCTGGCAATGATATGCCCCTGTTAAACAAAGTGTAATGTCCGATAACCGCGGGCGCTACTCCTACGTTTTAATAATTTTCCAATTACACAGAAACTCAAATAAACTAAAAATGTTGACTTCAACGCCATCTCTCGGGAAAATGGCTGGGAGCAGCCTGCAGTCCATCCATTGTTCTTTGGTCTTCCTCTACTCTAATAGCCATCCACATTCATACTCAAAACTTTCCTGAAGACATTTTCTTCATTTCTTGAAGAAGGAGCTAGCTTGGTTGGTAATAAAAAAATTCAACTTCATTACTGGCAACGTGCTTTCAACAGAACAAAATTTGTAGCACGACTTCTGTTAGTATTGTATTGTATTGTATAACGGGCTGGTGTCCGCAACTCCACGTCAAAGCGCGTATTTTGCGTATGGGCTATAATCCACCACGCGGGCCCAGTGCAGAATGGTAGATGTCACATGTCTTCGAATTTTTGGTTCTAGGACATGCCGGTTTCCTCACGATGTTTTCCTTCACCGTTTTGAGAGCAGTGGTGATGAAATAAATTACACAAAGTAATGCCGCCTGTGTGGGTTTGACTTACTGTTCGTAAGTCGGGGCCACCACCACTGGGCCACCGCTGCTCTCACGACTTCTGTTTACGATGAAGCTAAATTATTTGTTTTCTCTCACCCCTGGAAACGCTTGTACGGACGCCTTCCCTCCGAGGTTGATAAGCCGTCCATCCACACGCTGCAACAAGTTCAAACCCCTCTCCCCTGCTTCGCCACCTGAATATAACACGCGTTAATTATTACCTAGCATCCAACAACTAAGTTGCCGAAAATGACTAGAAGTGGAACTCTTTGGTGGCGACGTGGCATGGTTAGCTTGTGGTGGTTGTTTTAGAAGATCGTTATAAACAAGAGTATTTTTTTTCTTGGTTGCATAGATCCCTAAACACGTAGAATGAAATTGTTGTGGGATCTGGTAAACCGTTAGAAATATTTGAACTAGAAAGTTATAAAATTTGCGATCCTAGCGCAACTGTATTTACCACAGCACTTTAAAGATTTTGAAACCCCTTAAGAACCCCTGATACAATCTAAAACCTTAACTCAGACCTTTTTCCATTAAAAAAAAATTACCCTAAAGTTTGCTTGTCGTCGCCCCCGAGTTACGCTTCACCCACTCAACCTTCATTACGCTACGAAGGCCGCCGGCTCGCTTCGCTCACCACCTCCCCCCTTCGCTCAACTCGGTCTCGCAAGTTCGCTTCACTCAGGACCTACCTACCACCGGAAAGCTATCGTGACCTTATCCCCACGCTACGGTACGCTCACTTCGTTTTACCGGTACCACCTTCGGAGAGGTTTCGACGCCTACTTAAATAATTGTTCAAACACCTAATGGTTTTCTCTAACTGTTATGAAGTTACAGCCCTTTCAATTTTAGGGGAGGGGAAGGGAGATTACAAACATTTTAAAACATTACCCTAAAGTTTGCTTGTCGTCGCCCTTGAGTTAAGCTTCACCCACTCAACCATCGTTACGCTATGGAGGTCTACATTCAAAGCTAAAAAATAAGAAATGAAAAAAGATATTCCTAGATAACGCAAGAGCACCAATTTTACCAATGTTATTAATTTTATACGTTTTTTACTTTTTGTTATTGTTTTTTAATGTATCTGAATAACATTTTATTTTTATTAGGTATTTGTCCAAAAATTTGATACTTTAATATGTGTTTGTTTATGTTGTCGAGCGTATGGCACTCGTGGGCTGCAGATGAAAATCAGCGTCAGGTGGTCCACCTTGTGTTGCCATCTGGCGTTATGCTGAGCTGAGACCCTTGTGGCATTATTCGTTTGGTTTGTTTATTTATTTTGTGAATTTTTGTAAATGTTTTTAATGCCAAATAAACCCAATTTTCTTTTCTTTCCCTTCTTTCTTTTCTTTCCCTTCATTGTTTTCTTTTCTTTCCCTACTTTCTTTTCTTTTCTTTCCCTTCTTTCTTTTCTTTTCTTTCCCTTCTTTCTTTTCTTTTCTTTCCCTTCTTTCTTTTCTTTTCTTTCCCTTCTTTCTTTTCTTTTCTTTCTTCACCTACTTCGCGTGCCCGGCTTAATCATTTTAAGCTTAACGTAATATAACAACGTTTTAACTCAAGAACTTAATTCTAGAATGAACAAAAACGTAGTCATTTTTGTATAGTACCTAAATAGTGCTTATGACGTCATAGTAGGTAGTCACCTACGCTTGGTTTACCATACGGATCGTGATACTTGCGTGATCTAGGTATTTATTTCAAATCTCTACACTAAGTCTTATTTTTGCTGTAATTATGTGTTTACCGTTCATGCCATAAGGCTGGAAGGATCTTCTTTCAGTTAGCACAGACAGCTGCACGCTACGACGGAACACCAGCTCTCTAGACACGCCGTCTCCGCCGTTCCAACGACCTGGAATGATAAAACAGTTATATCAAGTAATAGAGCAGTTAAAGAAATATGTGACTGCAGCGTCACTGGTAGGGAAAAATCTTTACTTTTTGTCAACGTTAAAAAAAAAGATCCCCATTCTTTCCAGAGAGCAGCGGTGGCCCCGACTTACGAACAATAAGTCGTGGGTTCGAAGCCAGACAGGCGCATTATTTTGTATAATTTATTTCATCACCACTGTTCCCAAAGCGGTGAAGGAAAACATCGTGAGGAAACCGGCATGTCCTAGAACCAAACATTCGAAGACATTTGACATCTACCAATCCGCACTGGGCCCGCGTGGTGGATTATAGCTCATTCCCTCTCATTGAGAGGAGGCCGTGTCCCAGCAGTGGGAACATATATATAATAGGCTGATGATGATGACACGTCCAATATCCACGCTGTCAAATAGTGCCACGAGGCACCCATGACGCCATACAAGGCACAAAAACAGACTATCACTACATATTATAAAACAAAGTCCTCCGCCGCGTCTGTCTGTCCGCGACAAAGTCAAAAACGACTGCACAGTCTCGAGTAAGTTTTAGTCTCTAATTTGTCAGGTTTTTGTATACATTGACTAAAATATTTGTTGGAGGTGCCGGAAAAAAATAAGACACTAATATAAATTTCAAAAATGGAAGACACTAGTAGTAAATTCACCAGGGTGAAATAAGTTAGCTAGCGAAACATTGCAAGCGTGTTTCTATCTATCTATCCGGTAAATCGTCGGCTCTTCAAGTTACTAACTAGTTCTATGTAATCATAAACATTACCTTTGCCTCCCGACCCTGTTCGTAGCGAGAACTTGGTAACGAGCATGGGGTATCGCCGCTCCACGATCTCTACGTCCGTGATGCGAGTGTTCGTCATGTGTGTGTGCACACCTCCGCTACCGTGCCAGCCGGGACCCTGGGGAAGATATATCAAAGATTATAATAGGGAATATGCATTTTTTTTTTTACGGAATGTAAAAATACTATAAAAAAATGATTTGACAAAAAGTGACCAAAAAACAAACAACACAAAAGTTATAATCAATAAAACTTTTGTTTCTATCTCTTTCTAGATGAACGGAATTTAGTATGGATTTTGTACGTCGATATGTCGAATGACGTCATGAAAGGTATTGGATCTCTCTGTATATTCAGCAGTTTCAATTGCTTTTAGCTTAGTATTTTTTTTTAATATTTGAAAAATAATTTTACAGTGCTCTTTCTGACGTTAATAAGCTTTGTTTAAAGTGATAAAAAAATCATGCATATAATAATCGAGTTTTAGTAAAACGTCAGCTTTGTATAGCGTCATCTCTTTCACTCACACTCGTGTGATAACCTTTCTTAAACAAGATAAACCACATTTATGGCCAAATACTGTATTTTAGCGATGATAGGATTTTTCGAGACAATATTGTGTCCTTGAAGTCCCAGTTACTATATCTATTGACGCTTGTATTAATCAAGGTTTTTAAAAGTTTCACTGCCCTTGAAGTACTTATATAGAAAGGGTGTAAAAAGACTCTTAACAATAAGGAAAGCCGAAAGACACTTGTTCTCCTCGTCACTGCGATCATTTTTTTGTTCTAGACCATACCTGGGAACCTAGTTACGGAGATTGGGGGTCAAAGTTCCAACTTTTTCACAAGTTTTTTTTAATACATGTTTTTAATGTAAGAACTTTACTTTAAACACCTCCATGACCGCCGTACTTTTAAATCCATCCACCAGTACAATGTTTTGAGTGCGGTACATTGAGTTTTACCGTAAAACGTGATTTTTCACCCAAAAAAAAAAAAAAAGTAATTACCCAGCAATATTTTTTTGCGTAGAGTTACTTAGTTTAATGTACAGAATGCTTGGTTAGCAGCTTCGTGAATAGTCTGTTTACACCAAACAATCGTTCGATCAATCATCATTTTACAAAGTAGAGACTATTTCGACCAGAGAGTTTTTCCAAACTGTAATGGTATAAATGTATACTCACAGCCCCACTGCCGCCGGCGACAGTTTCATAGTAGCCCCAATCTTCTTCACCTAGCGTGAGGTTGTTCATGCAACCTTGAGATGCTGCGCACACCTGGAACGTTATTAAATCTTTTTTATTAACCGATTTAATAATAATAATAATAAAGATTTATTGTTGAACTAGGACTAGATTGCATGGCAAAGTATTATAAGATAAAGCACAAGCAAATAGTTTCTTAATCTAGTTAGTGGGTGGCGTACTGTTCTCCTAGATAGGTTACAAAGTAACCTGTGTTTAGGAGAAACAGTTCCGATCCCCGTCATAATGGTTGACTTAAGACAGCACGTGTTAACTATGGTGGTTTAAAGTAATCATTCACAAGCTACAAGAAGAGGGACGAAATTAGGTCCTTAAACAATAACAAAAATAAAAACTTTAGAATCTAAAAACAGCAATTTTAGAAAAAATATATAGATCGATTTAAAAAAAGGAGGACGTTATTTATACGACGGTATCAGTTGGCAGTTTTGGTTTTCGTCTGTTAAAGTATTTTGCCTTTTCTTCAGAGAATTTCTCAGTAGCAGTCTCGACTCTAAATTTGTGCCCAGTGAATATAATAGGCTCGTTCTTCGACTACCTCTTTGGTCTAGTGGGTTCGATTCCCAGGTCGGGCAAAGTACTATTAGGTTTTTCCATCAGAAATTCCTCAGTAGCAGTCTCGGAGTCTGGATTTGAACCCGATTGATAGCTATAGGCTCGCCATCTATTGCTTGGGACTTAAACATAACTGGCGAAATGTGTGTGTACCTATTAGGTACACTTCTGCCTAACGCTTCGGGGATTTCAGGCGTGATGTTATATTTATGTGTGGATAGAATAAGCTTGCCTCTCATAACATGGTACTTAAACATAGCTGGCTAATACACACATCAACACGGTCTAGGGATATTTCATACTCAATTAAATAACTCGAAAAGTACTGGCCGCATTGGAATCTTTTATACACCGATTTGTTTGTAATTTATCTCAGACTAATTCCAAATTCAAATTTTTGAAAATTCTTTTGTTTCTGTGGCATAAAAATGTCTTGATGTATAGGAGAGGGAATTTTCATTTGTGCGAAATTTAGAAAACAATACGAATTACGTTTAGTTACAGTTTTTTTTTCATTTTTAAACGAAAGATAAAGTTAAAATTGAGGTATTGTAGCCATGCAACGCCGACATTTGACGAGGGCGGAGATGTTACGAGCTGTGGGAATGCTGGAAGCTGGATCTGTTCAGCGTAATGTTGCTGAGGCCATAGGGACCCATCAAAATGTAATTTCAAGATTGTGGACACGCTATCGTGCCACAGGTGAAGTAGCGGAGAGGCACCGGGGGCCAAGTCGCATCACTACCCCCAGACAAGACCGATTTTTGCAAATTACTGCGCGAGCACAACCAAATGCAACGGCGACTCAATTGGTCCAAAGGCTGCGAGTGGAACACCAAGTGCTTGTGAGTGACCAAACTGTAAGAAGGCGACTGCATGAAAGCAATCTACGCTCTCATAGACCACTCCGGGTCCCACCTTTACGGAGAGGCAATCGTGGACGACGATTAGAATGGGTTCGGAACCACGTGGACTGGGGCCGTGACCAATGGTCCAATGTGCTGTTCACGGATGAATCCAGGTTCGGCTTCCATCCAGATTCACGAAGGACGCGTGTTTGGTGAGTTCCTGGACGATGGAGCCGTCTCCAGAACCCTCAGGAAGTTCACCCATACCAAGGAGGAACAATTATGGTTTGGGCAGGAATTCGTCTTGGAGGACGGACGGATCTCGTTTGGGTGCGGGGTAATATGACGGCAGAACGATACGTCCAACAGGTGCTGGGGCCCGTAATCTTGCCCCACAGAACACAAATGGGGCAAGATTTCCTGCTCATGCACGACAATGCCCGGGCATACACGGCGAGAACGGTAGCAGCTTGGTTACATACACATAATGTTAGGGCCTTAGACTCGCCTGCTCAATCGCCAGATCTAAATCCCATTGAGCATGCGTGGGATATGCTGCAAAGAAGAGCTCTGAAGGAAGTTCCTGAAAATCTGGCTACAGAAGATCAACTTTTTGCGCACCTCAGAAGGACATGGGACAATATTCCGCAGCAAGACATTGACAACCTTGTTCTGAGCATGCCGAATCGTTGCCGATGTGTTATGAACATCATGGGCGCTTTCTCAGACTACTAACTTCAAGTTTATAAACACAAATTAAATGATTTTTCTATTTTTTTCAGTTTTTACTCACAAATTAAAAGTTCATTCATATACGGTTTCCGTCTATGCTTCATTTTTTTTCCATAAAATCCTGAAATTTTAATCTATACCTTAACCATTATTAAAAAATGGTAGAATATTAAATAACGTATCTTTTAAATATATACATGTCATATAAATAATTAACACATTGATAGTAATTCGCTTTTTTAAAAATATCCCTAGACCGTGTTGATGTGTGTAGTTCTAGTAAATCGTCGAATACAAGTCTGATATTATGATATATGTCATCATCTGCCTAGCCTTTTCCCAACTATGTTGGGGTCGGCTTCCAGTCTAACGGGATGTAGCTGAATACGAGTATTTTACATGGACCGACTGCCTATCTGACCTCCACAACCCAGTTAGTACTGGGTGATATGATACCTCTTAGTAAGACTGGTTGCCAGACTTTTCGGGCCAATGACTACCTGTAACGACTGTCAAAGATTTACAAATGACAGCCGGGACCAACGGCTTAACGCGCTTTCCGATACATGGAAGAAACTCGGTATGTAATGGGTGGTCACCCATTATGATATGAATTTTCCAATTATTAACTTGTACACAAACGTACCTGGAATGCCTTCAGTACCACATCTACGATTCTCTGCGACGTGAGCACGTTGCCGCCGACGACCGCGGCGTCCTCTGACGGGTCTAGTATGGAACCTTCTGGGATTATCACCTTCACTGGGTTCAGACAGCCCTGTTGGCAAAATGAAATTATTTGTAGCTGGCTTTATAGAACATGTTTATTTTGAGAAAAAACAGGGTATGAGAGCATTGCTAAAATGGTAAATGTCACGTCAACAACGTCAATATCATGTCAACGGTGTTATTCAGGATACCTGGCTCTCGCCCAGGAGGCTCAGGTTCGATTCCCGGTATCAGAACCAAATCTATGTTTTTAGCGGCAAAAATTGTGATAGCCTAATATGCACGATATAATTGTATATTACTGCAGCGGCCAGCAACAGAAGCATTGATGGACAAACGTGTAATTGTGGACCGAGGCAAACCGAGGCACACGTACGTAAGTCCATCAATACCTAGTTGTGACCAAGGTTTGTATAGTACTTTTCTCAAATAATGCGAGAAAATTAAAACTCTCGTTTATTTTTTTTTCAATAAACCGCTTTCTATTTGCAAGCCAATTCGAAATTTAAATAAAACCTTTGATAAGTTACCTCCTTGGTTGCAATGTTTCAGAGTAAAAGATAGTTCCATTTTTAAATAACACGACAGATATGGATTTTCATACAACTTTTGCCGGCCGCTGGTCGCATGTATCTGGCCAGTAGGTACATCAATTTCGATTTATCTCGAAGAAGGTTGTCAAAATAATGCTCAAATTTCCATGCATGTTTGAGAAAATATAATTTATATCAGTTAAAAAAAAACACTAATAGAAAAATACATTATTCGTAGGTGCTGGCTCCTACGAATAATGTATTTGTCTATCAGTGATTATTTTTTTTAATTCGGTCATTAGTTACGGAGATTACCCCCTATACCTATACAAAAAAAAACCCAATATCAATGCAAAATGTTAAATTAAGAACTTAAAGCAGTACATAAAACGTTTTTGTGGCAATAAATAATGTATTTATTTAATTCCTTGCGTTCTGTAAAAAGTCAAATAAATTATTTACCTGATTCAAAGGCACATCATGTCCCACCATACAGCGGAGACAGTAAATTAGGGCAGACAGTGTAATAGCGCGAGGAGCGTTCAAATTGCCCCACACTTCAACACCAGTACCTCTGTAAAGCAATACAAACAAAGATATATTTTATCTTCAGTTATAACTTCAACAACTAAATAATAACGTATTTTTCACTTCTCATTATGCTCTAAAGTTCGACTTTATGTCGTGCGTAGGCGACATAAAGTCGCTTTTTATGCTCTAGAGCTTAAAGAAAAATCTTCGTCGAAGACCAAGGCAATCGGTCCAACAGCCACACGAACAACTTCAACTTCATAGAATAACCTCTTTATTTTAATTCGTTTCGTTAGTATTATCTGTCTGTCTGTCTGTCTGTCTATACGTCTGTATGTCCGTCTGTCTGTTCGTCTGTCTGTATATCTGTCCGTCTGTCTGTCCATCTGTCTGTCTGTCCGTCTGACTAAATTGACACAGCGCTAAAATCTCATTATAACTCGGTTCCAATTTACTACCTCGCTAAAGCTCGGTAGTAAAACTACCTCGTATATAATGGGTAATTTTAGCCCCTTGTATTACAATGTACTATTTCAATATCGATAGTAATATCAAAAAATTGTATGGCAATGAAAAATTTATGAGACAGACTGTATCTGCCGGTCCCCGCAGCGTCCCACAGCGTCTCGCAACATAACACGTTTGATACCCCAATAAACAAAGTGTTTATTTAATTAATGGAGCAATATGGGGACATTCCAATCTATAGAAGATTTTATTCTTTTGTAAGAACCATTGTATTTTTACAATAAAACAATTTAGTTGGTTTAGCCACACATATAGATATACAGAGATAACGAGAATATTACGATCCGTATGAAAACCAAGCGTGTATTATGACTATTTTTTTTTTATTACAGGCCTCTTATGCACTATTATTTACTATACTAAAGTTTTGTTCAATAAATGTCTAGAATTTAGTTCTACTAGCTGTTTTAAACAAGCCACGTTCAGCATCACGCGAAGTAATTGCGTAATCTAGGTATATTTGTATGTGTGGTTCTAGCTTATTCAAAACAATACTCACGTAAAATCACAGATAGCGCTTCCCTCCTTCTCATCCAAGGTAACAGTGAGGACTATGGGTGTACCATTGTCCATGAACTCAGTCGCTTTTAATACGGTAGAGCCAGTCTTGGCTAAGGCGTTGCGAGCTATTTCCTGTAAGCAAATTGTTTGCAACAATAAATTATGCATCGTGGACAGTCAACAAAAACAATAAATTATACTAAACAGTAATAAGGTATTTATAATTTGCAGGGATTTATAGAAAATAGAATACTTTGTGGATTATAAAACTGTACAATAAAATAATGTTAACATTATTTACTGACGGGACGCTGTTTGAGTATGTGAGTTGAAATGTTTGTAAACGCACCCACGATACAGGAGAAATTAATAGTGTGAGGCAACGTTATTAGTTTTAGATCAGAAACAGTTAAAATTTTCAAACAAAATGTACGGGATTTTTTTTCTGACTTTTTAGTACTCCAACCTGGGTTGGTCCCTTAAAGTTTTTGATCAGTATTAGAAACAGGATCGATTGGCATCAAAAAATTGTTTTGTGTTAAATGGCCATTTACTTGCATACTGTTTTTTAGTTTTTAAATCTTTCAATGGTGATCAAAAATTAAAAAAAAATTACCTTCAACATATCTCTAACCGCCAACTCCGCGTTATTCTGTATGTGCGTCATATACGCCTGGGTCACTTCCAGCCCGTATTCACCGATCAGATCGCCAACCAACTGGATACCCTGGGAAAAACAACATACTCTGTGTATGAGATTAACGTTAAGCGCCGAGTCGAGAAAGGGATTGGAATATTTTTTAACGAAGCCTGGGCAGGCCATTTTTTCGTTTTTGTTTTTCAATCTGTCAGCCACGCATACAACCTATACTAATTAATACATTATTTTTTAAACAAACAAGTGTTGAATGAGAAAAATCTTGGACGACAAGAAAAATCTTCTTTCACAAGCATTCAATACGTCGAGTTCTTACACCTGCGCAGTCGCAGGCCTTTCGTCCGTGTTCCTTCCACCCCATATAGATATACCAATGTCGATAAGAAAATAAGAAGTTCTAACTAAATTTATAACATCTTCGTTCCCGACTTTTTTTATTTTACCGTTATAATGCTCTTGTAGGCATTAAGAGCGCACCGAGCTTCTGGCGCTAATAGATTTTAGGTATTCTTTGCGCTCCATGTATGTGTGCGTAAGGCACATCCGCGCGCCGCATAAATATAATAATGAAGTCGGTTAAAGAAGGAGCCGGTTAGACGAAAATGTATCAGAACCCTGAGTCTACACTTTGCCCCTACCACACGGCAACTACTACACATGCAGTTCAGTAAAAGTAATAGATACGCAGTCTCGCACACACCCGCATTTCTTAAAACTAAATGTACTACACAATCAATTATAAACCTTATGCCATCAAACGCAGCGTGTATTTACTATGCACCGTACAACTCACCCACACAAAAACATCGGTCGCTATCGTTGTGCTGTGCAAGAGCATAGGTAGATACGCCAGTGATTGACTAAATCGGAGAGTTATCGAATCTTCCATTTATTATTGTACAACAATTTTTTTGGGGCCCTGAAAATAATTTAAAAAAAAATGTCCAGAATATAATATTATAATAAAAATAAACTTAATAATATATTTTTTAGCTACATATGTAGCTAAAAAATATATTATTAGGTAAAACAAACAATAAAATATCCGGTTACGTTGGTTAAGGCTGTCATAGCCTATTGAATCAGTAGTTAGTAGCACGAGGTTATGGCATAATAATTCAAAGCCAAAAACACACCGATTTAACCTGAAATTTAATTAACTTACTTTACGAAAGTTGATTACGCGTTTTTCTACTATGCTCAAAATACTTAAAAACATTATTACAAATCGATCTTACAACCGGGTTAAAACAGTTGACAAAATGAAAAACAAACTATAATAGCAATATTTCATCCGTCAGCCAACAATGTCGACAGCCTACGTCAGTGGATCTGCACAAGCACATCACTAACTTGTCGCAAGAAGCAGCGGCCGTACTACGCGATGCATCCGCTTAATGAAGTTTTTTGATTTTTACATTGCTTGTCCAGTGACTTAGCGACAAACTTAGGTAGTGGTTAAAGAGCAATGTATTTATTGCAAAAATAGTAGTCGTCACGTTGTTGTTGTTGTCACGATCGCGGTCGAAAGTCGAAATTTAATAAATTATATTTCTATGGCGCGCCGCAAATATCGTACGTAAGCGCAAGCAACACAAGCTCCCCGTCCGACAGCCGAAGCAGGAATAAAGCGGAAAGCGTGGCGGCTCTAGTTAGAACGGGCGGAACGCACGCTAATTTAGGTATTTCCTTCATATTATTCAAACAAATACACATTTCGATGTATGCTTTATAGAAAACATGTAGTTTTGTTATTATTCAAAATCTGATGATCTTCCGTGAAGTATTTACGCCGTACTTAGGGTTTATTTTGTTTTTTAGAGATTACTTTGTTTTTTTTTCTATCGAGGATTGTGTACGATGTAGAGTGAATCCTTAAATGTCTTACATATTAACTGCATAACTAAAGGATAAGTAATAACGATGCAGCAAGGGATCAAGCGAATGCAATTATTTTGGAATTACGTATCGTTTGCTCGGTGCGCTCTTAAGCGAGCTTAATATACGGTGGCTTCAAAATGTTTAAAAATGAGGCCATAGTGCGAAACTGTGCATCGTGCGAATTTGTCGAATAATAATACCGTATTTAAGCGCTAAGCTGTGCGTTGTAAACATATGCACGCGCATTATATCTAAACGCCGGAAAAGATACAGCGTCAATAAACAATTAATCACAAACGTAGTGCGTTTGCGTGGGAGCACAGAATTCCGCCGGCTGAAAGATAACTGCGGGGCGGCCCAATGTCAGCAAACTCAGTGTTGCTAGTTTGGGGATATTTTCCCTTTTTTGGGGAAAATTTTCCCAAGGATAAATGGAAAAGACAGAACAAAAAATTGGTGATTGATCCTGGCTTCATCATCAGATCAGGAGAGCTCCTGGGCTCACCTGTGCTCTAAAAAAAAATCTATTCACTAACTCAGAACCCCACGAAGAATCAATCTTGCACAAATCATCATGCATGGTTTATCCTACTTAAATAATAAATGTCTCGATCGGCATTTCAGCATTAATGGCAGTCCTAGTCGTTTGTAATTCGATACTATTAATCGGGGAGCCCAAGGGGGATTTTGAGATTTACTCGAGCGCGACAGATTAACAGAAAGGGGGATTCCTGGCGGGTGTTTAGTCTGAACGGACTAAATCGAATGGACCGCGGTCCGTTCAGACGTAGACAAAAAATGTTTACGTTCGAACAGACCGGTGTCAAAAAAAAACAAATGAATAAACTTCAACAAGTACCGAATGTACTTGTTGAAGTTTATTCATTTGTTTTTTTTTGGTGCAAAAGTTAAAAAAATGTTAATTTATTGCCCGACTACGGCGAAGCCAAAAGGAAGGGTTATGATTTTAACAGTCTTTTTATTATCATTTATTTAGAAAACCAATCAATTATGGGCAGTGTCGTACACGTCACGAAAAGTACTAGGCAAGCATGAATCCAAGAAGGTATTACTGGATACATTTTTTTTTTCGGATGGGACATCATCAAATGACTTCTCCCGCTCTGGGCGGAGCAGGAGGGGGAGTGTCAGACTTTTACTGACTAAAACCCATCCATGTTCGTTCATCGCCCTTTGTGTTCCAGGGCCACGGTATCTCTTTCGAACAGTCCCGCAACCCCGGCAGGCATCGGTCCTTGCGGACCCCTTCCTTTTGCTGACTCTCTTTGGATGTTTTTTAAAGTTAAACGATACTACCAGGTAAAAGTATTGTATTTTTTAATCCTTGGGCGGCATGGGCACCGGGCCGTAGGCTGACGAAGGAGGCCGGCGGAGGCCCGGCACTTCAGGGACAGAAGTCAAAGAGTGTTACAGTTTTCGCGAAGCAAGCGCGCGTCATGGAGTTGTGGCAGCTTCTAAATTTGCTTATATCTCGAAAAGTCTTGCTACTAGAGGGTCAGAAGTGGTTTTAATTAGTGTCACAATACTATTACCTGGTGGTATCGTTTTACTTTAAAACACCCACCGTACCACCAGGGGTACGACCAGAGGTAAGGTGGGTCTACAGTGCCTTGAACTCATGCCAGCCTAGTACTTTTTCGGGCACCTAAGCGAGGTACTTTTTGGGGTACATGACCGATTCTTAATATAAATAAGAACTCATGCCAGCCTAGTACTTTTTGGGGTGGATCTGGACTTTTGTGTGAAAGACATTTGCGCGAACCAACTTGCGCTCATAAACAATGTTTATTTTTAATTCGTTTGAAAACTAGCCAAGTCAGACCTTAGGCTTCAATATATGTGTCGGGGGCCACGTGGTGGCTCCAGGCCACCGTAGGCGCAGGCCTGTGGACGGTGAGCTATGGGGTAGCTTGCCGTCGGTCCGTCTTATGACGACAGGCCGTGAAAAAATGGCTTCAATATATTATCCTGTAGGTTATAAGAACAACAACAACATGCGTGAGCAATGACAACAATAACAATGTATGCGACTGTCCCTTTAAACTTATTAGTATTTATTCATTTGTTTTTTTTGACACCGGTCCGTTCGGACGTAAACATTTTTTGTCTACGTCTGAACGGACCAAACTGAATTGACAGCGGTCCGTTCAGACTAAACACCCTTCCTTGCACCCTGTTGAGTACCTCCACTATAATACAAGCCCTTACTAAAGGATCACGCGTGTATTATTATTTTTTATTTTTTTTCAATTCGTCAGATTAATAAAATCCCTCCAAATAATCGTCAGATTATGGCTCAGCACGACTAGAACGTCAAGCTGAATCACCTGCCAGCTGTATCATAATCTGACGCGCTCGAGTATTTCAGCTGCCACAAGTTTGCGTCATGTCCTAATCGTCAGTCTTTTAAATGGGAGCTTCTTTCAGGTTCACTTAACTTTGACGACCCGAATGGCGCAGCGGTACTGAGGCTGCCTTAAGTTCCTAGGGTCCCGGGTTCGAATCCCGGTAGAAGCAAATGTTTGTGCGATGAACATGGACATTTGTTTCCGAGTCATGGATGTTTATATGTATAATAAGTATGTATTTACAAACAAAAAGTATCTATGTAGAATATCAACTATCTGGTGTCCACGACACAAGCCTCGTTGCTTAGTGTGGCACTAGATGGCGCTGTGTGTAATGTCCAGCGATATTTATTATTATTATTATTAACATCCCGCGAATCTGTGAGGCACCCGACCTTTTTTTTTTCGTTTTTAATCCTTCCATACAGCCACTCTCACCATGCAAACCAGCAGATTAGCATACCTCCAATATCAGAGACACGTGGGGCATATACAATATCTTTGTACCATCTAATTTTCAAAATTGAATAGGTCCCTACGACACACGAGTAGCCTTCGGGCCTCCCCTACTACAAGTGATACTCGTACATTTTCTGAGTAAGCAAGCAAATATCTGTTTAAAAATAGAATGTGAAAAAAAGTTGTAAAACGTAACAATTTGTGGGAAAAATTCGGAAACCCAGTCTAGCAACCCTGGGCAGACTACTCCCGTAGAATGAGTCAAACTGACTCATAGACAGTTGGTATAGAACGAAGACTGCAAAAATCATATTTAGTGAGAGCGCGAACATATTATTTTGTACTGTGTTTCAGAAACTGCACTTGGTGGATACTCGTGTTGAACGGTTAAAACTTTTAAACGTGATTCGTGTGTTAAACCATCTGAAACATGACTGTTGTTCTGGCTAATCCCCGCCCTCCCCCTGTTGAAAAATCAACTGTGCGCAAACTCGTCATCTTAATAAGTTTTCTTTTGTTATGTCAGGTAACATGTTTCTTGATCGGTGGGTTGGTCGCACCCATGCCTACGAACGCTCAAAATATTCTCGCTACCGTGTGCCGAGATACTTTAGAAACTAACACGACGAAGTGGTATTACAACCGTGGGAAGGGTTTTTGCAAGACCGTCGACCTTGGAGAAACGCATGATTTGTCGGAGACCGACATAGTTTTCGCTTTTCAAATGCCGATTCCGCGAGAAAGCAAGGTTCTAGACTATTCGCGATGGCAACAAAACCTAATCGGAGTACTGCAGGTGGATATTAAATACCACTCAGAGATCGAGGTGCAGCCACGCAGCACAATAACAATCGACGCCCGGCTGGCATACCGGAATAAAGGCGACCCCGAGGACAAATGGACGCTCTACACACAATCCGTTGAACAACGTCATCTAGACTGTGATATTGATGTGAAAAGTGAAGAATATCTATACAACTGTTCAGCAATTCCTTTGTTTGAACTTGGTTCTTTGTTCCATGACTACTATTTACTCAATGTAAGACTTCCAGTTGACACACCAAAATTGAACTCACATATAGGGCACATACAAGACATGTGGTTGACTGTGATCAACCAGAACGGAGGTTTTATCAAAGTTTGGTTGTCTTTAAAAACTGTATTTTTTGCTTGCAATATTGGTATACTTGTTTGGTTTTGGAGATCTATATATATAGAAAATAAGTTACAGTGGAAGCCAACGATCGATAGCCTATCATTAGAGAAACCGCTCTTGTGCTTAGGGTTAGCCCTTTGCCTTTTGAATGTGCCGATTGAGTACTCAACTTTATTTTTAGACATTCCGTTTATGTCATTACTGGAACATATACGTCAAGACTTATTCTATGCTGCATTGTTTTCATTTTGGATTATTTACGCTGGTAAGCTCAAGTTGATTCATTCAGTTCGAAGCGCAGCGAAACGATATTGTAAGCATTTGATCGCAGTTGTAATGGGATGTGTCGCTCTACTAATTTATGATATGTGCATGAGAGGTGTTAAACTAATCAACCCTTTTTACTCTCTAATGAGTAGAAAGACACAGATTTACTTGATTTCGACTTTTGGTATTTTGGCTGGCGGTTATTTGATATTTTTGAGCTACATGATACGTCGAGTGTTCATCAAGATCCCTCTAACTAGTTGTTTAAAATATTATATAGGCGTTCTCTATCAAAACATATTTATGTTGGCTAGCCTGATCTGTGCTACATTAACTGTGATTCGTATAATTCTCGGACAAATTGCTGAAGGCCAGTGGACGTGGGATAAGAACATTGAGCTTGAATATACTTCAGCATTTTTCACTGGAGTGTATGGAATGTGGAATATCTACATCTTCAGTCTGTTGATCTATTACGCCCCATCAGTTCAAGAAGTGGATCTGTATACCTGCGTGTTTTTGGCGCCCAGTGGTGTACCACCACCACCACCACCACCACCACAACAACAAACCACCATAACAAAAAAAACCACCACAATCACTCACTCGGTCACAACAATCTAGTCTAGTCCTAGATCCTATAAACTACTTCTACTAGGTTTGAAAAAGCTTGAGTTTCAAATGAAGTGTCAAGTAAGACTACGGGGAGTTTAAAATCTAGGTATACGAGGTGGCGACGACAATACGACAATCAACTAATCAGCGCGCGCCTTTATGATCATCGTAATACAATCGAATATATCCAGTAGTTTAGACAGAACATTATTTGTTATTTTCAGCATTGTCAATTCCAATTTTTAGGGTTCCGTACCTCAAAAGGTAAAAAAGGAACCCTTAAAAGATCAGTTTCTTGTGCGTCTGTCAGTCTGTCCGTCCGTCTGTCACCACCGATTTTCTCAGGAACGGGTGGACTTAGCAAGTTTATATTTATACCAGAGACTGAGCTTTAAAGTCCCTATTAGGTGTATAAAAATCAAGGTTCAGTCAACATGATAAAAAGATATGGGCAAATTTAAAATTTTCGCGAAAACTTGTAAGTACCAAGATTTACCATAATTTTCAAATTTTTTATTTTTCAGAATTTTTCCTTTGCTTGTACCTTGCTTTTATCAAAAATCAACAGTTCTAGTCTAGGTCAACCGTTGACCTAGAATCACGAAATTTGGCGAGAAGCAATGTCTTACAGAACATGTAAAGGGAAAAATCTGAAAACCGTAAATATGTAGTTTAATAACAAAAACAAAATGATTTTACTATTACAAATTTATTATTTGCGGTTGGTGTAATAGCCGTTTTAATGGGATCGAACAGCAAAGTTAAGTTTGTCCTTTAAAAAGTTTGTACGGAACCCTCAGTGCGCGAGTCCGACTCGCTCTTGGCCGGTTTTTTAATATAATTATAAATTAATTGGCTAGCATCGACAGGTTAACGACCCCCGGTATCGGTATAAACACTAAACACATGTTGCCAACTTTAAAAAGCTTTGCCAAATTCGTTCATTAAATTTTATTCATCATCATCATCATCATCATCATCATCATTAGCCCATTAATGTTCCCACTGCTGGGACACAGGCCTCCTCTACAATTTTTTTTATTTTTTTTTATTTTGGAAATTTTATTTCCAGATGCGAATAATTAAATAATAATAAATGTTTATAAATAGTGTTGTACTTCGTTAACAATTTTAAGCTATTTAAAAATGTGTTTATGTTTGAAAGACATCAGAGCAGTGGTTTCACTGCCTTGTTTTTAAGTCTATAGCTTAAATGTTTAGTCTAATCTACATCTGATTAGTGTAAGTATTACAAATGGTGGTATGTAAAAAACAAGTTTTTAACCAAAAATGTTTATCTTTGCTGGTATTTGATTTCATATTTGATGCAAGTCTCAATGCAGATTAAGTTCTAAAAATATATTTTTTTTAATATAAATTGTGGATTTTGGCCATTATTGACAGCAATGTTTAATATTGTCATTTTATAAATACTACTTATCAAATCAACATCATCATCATCTGCCTAGCCATTTCCCAACTATGTCGGGGTCGGCTTCCAGTCTAACCGGATGCTGCTGAATACCAGTATTTTACATGGAGCGACTGCCTATCTGACCCCCATAACCCAGTTAGTACTGGGTAATACGATACCCCTTGGTAAGACTGGTTGTCAGACTTTTAGGGCCACTGACTACATGTAACGACCGTCAGAGAGTTTCCTCGTAAGAAGACTATTCTGGCTGCAGGATGGGGTCTTGAAATCAGAAATCATGTTTATCTATCAAATATGAACGCGTCTACAAATTTTCGTATTCGTGCTATTTACCGTTGAGGAGTTCCCTCTTGAGAAGACAATTCTGGCTGCAGGATCAGGCCATGATAGAAATCATGTTTATCTATCAAATATGAACGCGTCTTTATAGGCAATTGCCCATTTTTGGCCAAGAAACGCACACGAAAAAGATTTGTGCTATAAACACATGATAATTAAATATGAATTATCAACTTTTACACTTTATACTAAAAGAAAGTTCCCTCTCATAGAGAAGAGGCCTGTGTCCCAGCAGTGGGAATATTAATAGGCTGATGATGATGATGATGATGACTAAAAGTAGGCATTATCATCGTAATCACAATCATCATCATCACAATATCCATCCTCGTAATCAAAATCATAATTATCGTTATCACACGCATCATCATCATTACCACAAACACCATTACTGTCACAATAACCATCACCATCAATATCACAGTTACAATCACTATCACCATCACCATCGCTATAACCATCACAATCACCGTCACCATCACAATCACTATCACAATCACCATCATCGTTATCACAATCATCATCATCGTAATCACAATCATTATCATCGTAATCACAATCATCATCATCATTATCACAAATACCATCACAGTCACAATCACTATCACAATCACCATCACCATAACCATCACCATCGCTATCACCATTACAATCACCGTCACTATCAGTATCACAATCACAATCACCATCATCGTTATCACAATCATCATTATCGTTATCACAATCATCATCATCATTATCACGATCACCATCACTGTCACAATCACAATCACAATCACTATCACTATCACCATTATAATAACCATCACCATAGCTATCACCGTCACAATCACCGTCACTATCACTATCACAATCATTATCACCATCACAATCACCATCACCATCACAATTACAATCACCATCATCGTTATCACAATCATCATTATCGTCATCACAATCATCATCATCATTATCACAATCATCATCATCGTTGTCACAATCATCATCATTATTATCACAATCAACATCATCGTTATCACAATCATCATCATCATTATCACAATCATCATCATAGTAATCACAATCATTTTCAACGTAATCACAATGATCATCATCGTTATCACAATCATTATCATTGTAATCACAATCATCACCATCATCATCATTATCACAATCACCACAATAAATCAACAATAACCCTGTATAGAAGTCAAATCCGCCATCTTCGGGATCTCAAAATAAATGCCATTTTCGTAATCCTGATAATCTCGGTATCGACACCCATATTGATTTTTAGAGAACCAAAGGTGTGTGCAAAATTTCAGCTCAATCGGTAGAGGGGAACTAGTTTGAAATTCAGTTGCAAGATTTGACCAATACATACTAACAAACAAACAGTTGAATAAAAGCTTTTAAAAGAAACTGTCGCATGCCAGCAATAATTTTTGCATAAAATTATTTAGTTTGATGTACAGAATGCTTGGTTCACGGCTTCGTGAAGGGTCCGTTTACATCTGTGTTATACAGATGTAAACGGACCCTTCCTTTCTACCATCAAATTTTCAAAATCCAATAGGTCTCTACGACGACGCTCGAGTATTTCCACATGTAGCATTCGGGCCTGCCCTGCTACAAGTGATACCTTTTCTGAGTAAGCATAGTAGTTTAGTTGTTTTTAGTAGTTTTCCTTTTCTGAGTAGAATAGAACCAACCCATTACACTCACGGGTGTCGTATAAGGCGACTAATGTCTGAGGCAGAACACCTTGCGCCTCCGTAGACCAGAGAATGGGCAGCAGCTTTTTCTATTAGTCTTTCATCACTGCGATCTCCAATCCGCCTGCCAAGCGTGGAGATTACGGCAAATTCCTCCCATCATGGGAGAGGCTTATGTCCAGCAGTGGACGTTATGGGCTGTTGTAGTGTGTAGTGTATAGTAGTTTTAAATCATTCCGGTTATTTCGTAATCTGTTTAAAAATAGAATGTGAAAAAAGTTTCAAAACGTAACATTTGGTAGAAAAAATTGAACTTGGGAAAAATTCAGTAACTCAATCTAGCAACCCTGAGCAGACTATTCCTGTAAAGTGATGCCGGCTGACTCATAGATGGTTCGCGTAGAACGAAGACGGCAAATTTCATCAAACATATTTAGTGAGAGCACGAACATACTGTGTATCAGAACCTGCATTTGGTGGATACTCGTGTTGAACGGTTAAACTTTTAAACGTGATCCGTGTGTTAAACATCTGAAACATGACTCTTGTTATGCGTACTCCCACCCCTCCCCCTGTTGAAAAATCAACTGTGCGCAAACTTGTAATTTTAATAATTTTCCTTTTGTTATGTCAGGTAACATGTTTCTTGATCGGTGGGTTGGTGGCACCCATGCCTACGAACGCTCAAAATATTCTCGCTACCGTGTGCAGAGATACTTCTACTGCGAAAAATGACACTAAGAAGTGGTATTACAACCGTGGGAAGGGTTCTTGCAAGAACGTCGACCTTGGAGAAACGCATGATGATTTGTCAGAGACCGACATAGTTTTCGCTTTTCAAATGCCGGTTCCGCGAGAGAGCAAGGTTCTAGAATATTCGCGATGGCAAAAAAACCTGATCGGAGTACTGCAGGTGGATATTAAATACCACTCGCAGATCGAGGTGCAGCCACGCAGCACAATAGCAATCGACGCCCGGCTGGCGTATCGAAATAAACGCGATCCCGAGGACAAATGGATGCTCTACACACAATCCGTTGAAAAACGTCATTTAGACTGTGATATTGATGTGAAAAGTGAAAAATATCTATACAACTGTTCAGCAATTCCTTTGTTTGAACTTGGTTCTTTGTTCCATGACTACTATTTACTCAATGTAAGACTTCCAGTTGACAGACCAAAAATGAACTCACATAGAGGGCACATACAAGACATGTGGTTGACCGTGATCAACCAGAACGGAGGTTTTATCAAAGTTTGTTTGTCTTTGAAAACTGTATTTTTTGCTTGCAATATTGGTATACTTGTTTGGTTTTGGAGATGTATACACAAGATACAGCGGACCCCCAACACCTATAGTCCATCATTAGATAAAATGTTCTTGTGCTTAGGGTTAGCCCTTTGCCTTTTGAATGTGCCAATTGAGTACTTAACTTTATTTTTAGACATTCCGTTTATGTCATTACTGGAAAATATACGTCAAGACTTATTCTATGCTACATTGTTTTCATTTTGTATTATTTACGCTGGTGAGCTCAAGTCGATTCAGCATGCGCCACCTCGGAGCGCAGCGAAACGATATTGTAAGCATTTGATCGCTGTTGTAATGGGATGTGTCGCTCTACTAATTTATGATATGTGCATGAGAGGTGTTAAACTAATCAACCCTTTTTACTCTTTATTGGGTAGAGAGACGCAGATTTACTTGATTTCGACTTTTAGTATTTTGGCTGGAGGTTATTTGCTATTCTTGAGCCACATGATTTTGTTTCGAGTGTTCATCAAGATCCCTCTATCTAGTTGTTTACAATATTATATAGGCGTTCTCTATCAAAACATATTTATGTTGGCTACCCTGATCTGTGCGACATTAACTGTGATTCGTATAATTCTCGGTCAAGTTGTTGAAATCCAGTGGACATGGGATAAGAACATTGGGCTTGAATATACTTCAGCATTTTTCACTGGGGTGTACGGAATGTGGAACATCTACATCTTCACTCTGTTGATCTATTACGCCCCATCAGTTGAAGAAGAAATGGCCGAGAAGAATTACGATGCTCTCGCTGGCTGCGTAAATTCGGCGTCAAGTAGTGAACCAGTGGTTGTTATGGCCGCTGGTCATTAATGTTAATATTGTTGTATTGTCGTCGCCATTATAAGTTGTTTTACTATGATTTTGGAAAAATATGCTGTTTCTAAGACATCAGAGTATTGGATTCAGTGCCTTGTTTGTTTGCTAACCTATTTTAAGTCGATAGGATAAGACTATTCTACATCTGCTTTGTGTTAGTATTATAAATGGTGGTATGTAACAAAAAAGTTTTTAACCAATAATATTTATCTTGGCTGATATTTGATTTTATATTAATGAAGATTAAGTTTTCAAAACGTATCTTAGGTAGTTGTCTAACCCGCCGCGGGAGACGCCCCGGGCGTCGGGGGCCACCACGTGGCCCCCGGCCACCGTAGGCGCGGGCCTGTGGACGGTGGGCTATGGGCTAGCTCGCCGTCCGCCCGTCTCATGACGACAGGCCGTGTCGACGGCGCGTTCGTGTTCCACGCGCGCCTCAAAGAGAGTCAGCAAAAAGGAAGGGGTCCGCAAGGACCGATGCCTGCCGGGATTGCGGGACTATTCGAAAGAGATACCGTGGCTCCGGAACACAAAGGGCGATGAAGGAACATGGATGGGTTTTAGTCAGTAAAAGTCTGACACTCCCTCCTGCTCCGCCCAGAGCGGGAGAAGTCATTTGATGATTTCCCATCCGAAAAAAAATAAAATAAAAAAAAGGTAGTTGTCTAACCGGATGCAGTTAAATACCAGTGTTTTACATGGAGCGACGTATCTGATCTCCACTACCAAGGTACCAAGTTAGTACTGGGTAATACGATACCCCTTGGTAAGACTGTTTGTCAATTTTTCGGGCAGTTTTGTAAAGATCTATAAATGTCAGCCGGAATCAAGATATTTAATCAATACTTAAATAAATAAGCACACACCTAGTGCTGAAGTGAAGTGTTACTAACATAGTTTTAAAGTTTTATTTATTAACACGAACTGTATATTTATTATATTAAAAAAATATATGATATTAATAAATATAAAAAAAAAATATTTGTGTAATGTAAATCTATATATTTATATTGTATAATGTATGTCATGGTAGTCTGTTAGGGATCCATACTTCCATACTTACTTAATATAATATTATAAATGCGAAAGTAAGTTTGTTTGTTTGTTTGTTACCTCTTCACGCCTAACCCACTGAACCGATCTACCTAAAATTTTGCATATACATTTTCAGGTGTACAGTAACGGACATAGGGTACACCTTTCATCCCGAAAAAAGTACTGTTCCCGAGAAAAACAATAATAACATGCTTTTGGTAGTAGGTGGCGCCTCGTCGTAAGAGAGGAGGCGGCCATAGCGACTTTCAGACTCGGAGTATCTGGCACCCTAAGTAACGATTCCAGAATTAAACACACACGCATCAGAGAAGATGCAATCAAACAACAGCCTATGATGGCATCACCCAGCGACAGAATCCTGAAGACTCACTGCTTCCAAAAACACTACAACATAGAGCTCACGGCGGAGTTGTGTGACTACTCAGGTACAAAAGAGTAACACTACAATGGATCAAAGGTCACAGTGGATCACTTGGGAACGATGCGGCTGATGAACTTGCCAGAAGAGGATCCAACACAAAACCCTGCGGTCCCGAGCCCATTGTGCCCATTCCTTTCAAGCAGCTAAGAAGCTGGTTAAAGGAACACACTCGAATACAAGCGGAGAAATGGTGGACCTCGGCACCAGGATGTAGGCAATCCAAGGAAGCCATGCCATCCCTAGACACAAAGCTGACCAGGCGCCTTCTGCGCCTGGACAGAGATAGCCTACGACTGGTGGCGGGGACCATCACTGGACACTGTTCACTGAATAAACACTTCCATACCCTAGGAATCACTGACAGTCCCCTGTGCAGGGCATGCACGGAGGCGGAGGAAACGGTGGCGCATGTGCTCCTTGAGTGCACCGGCGTTATCAAGATTCGCGAGGAGACCCTGGGAACACCTAGATCCCTTGCGGATGCCCTGAGAAGACCAGGAAGTTTGATCTGCTTCTGGAGGGAGGTGGGCTGGTTGGAGTAAACGGCCACCATGGCTCACGCACAATGGTCCATTTTAAGGATTAAGTGCGGAAACCAAAACCCCATGATAGATAGATAGTAGGTGGCGCCATGTGTCTAACGAATCATGATTGAATTAAATTATTAGAGAAAAACTTTTGTAGTGTGATATGAGTTTTTTTATATTGAAGTAGGTACCCCTTTTGTACCCCATTTTGTTAGTCTAGACAGGTCTTTCCTCTTCCTAACTATAACATAGATAATATATTATAGATGCGAAAGTAAGTTGCTTTGATTGATACCTTTTCACGCCCTGACCCGCTGAACCGATCAGCATGACATTTGGACATCGGTACGTTGTAAGGGATACATAGAAAAATTACACCTTTCATCCAGGAAAAAAGGACTGTTCCCGAGGGATACAGTTATTAAACAAACTCACTTTCGAATTAATAATATTAGTAGGGATAGGAAATACATTTTGTGACTCGAGTGTCAATACAGCGTTTTAGTAGCATAATTTCAACAGTTTCACAATTTGCTTGATTGATGGCGTTGTACTGATGACGCCTTTTCTGAATCGCGGTGTTAAGATTTTCTGTGGAAGAATGACCGTCGAAGATTTTTTTGTCCGTAATTGTCGTTGGTTATGGTGTTGAAATTGTCGTTAACTCGTTAGATAGGTTGTTAAAATTGGTTTTTCTGATTCCTAAAAAATATTCGCTAGGATTGGTTGTCTAAATCTACGGAGAATTGTTTGTATGGAAAATGAAAAAAATGCCATTTATTATTTTTCGGTTAGTTTAATTAGTTTGTTATTTTTCATAGGTTAGGTTTTCTTGTATGTTTCCATTAGGTTAGGTTTCTTGTTTTTTTTTTAATTACGTTTTTTTAAGTACGTCAAAGTCGAGAGCGAACGTCTTCGTTACAGTTCTTAAAACTAGAAAAAACTACGAGCTGAAAATTAAATTCTGCAAGATGCGATTATTACGGATGGTAATTGGTAATATCAACCCCAACGATTTAAGCCGAATTGTTATTCTTCCCTCTACGCTATCTGCATGAATATACACAAGACGCTTTCGCCTATGTACGCACTTACGACAGGCCTGACCTATTCGTGACTTTCACCTGCAACCCCTAATGGAAGGAAATAACAGATGAGCTTATGCCTGGGCAAAGAACTTCTGACCGACATGACTTAGTTGCTCGCGTGTTTCGTTTATAGGTCCACGAACTAATGAATGTTATTTCAAAGGGAAAATTATTTGGAAACGTCCAATGCCACATGTATTACGTACTGTTGCCGTACACTTAGAAAATGGATAGCGTGTTTTTTTTAACTAACGTCCAGGACAGGATTTCATCACCTCCTAAAACCCCTTTAACCGCCTTTTTCGAGTCCCCCGTTGTTATACATGGAACACCTCAAGAAGGGAGTGGAAACGCCCCATTCAAGGTAAGTATGTTGAAGATCGGCCTGGGGTAAAATCATCGGACGCTCTTGGTCGTGTATATACCGTCCATGTGACGTTCTTGAACGTGAACATTGCAGGTTGCAGGGGTATATTTGGAAAAGCCATGTTTTTTTCCCATGGCCAGCTAGCAGCACCAAATAGAAGGACATACAACATTGTATATAGGAGCGTCCTAGAATAATATTCCGTTCTGACCCCATATGACTGCAACGGCCATACAACAAACAGAGCACAACCCGAATTGATTGTCAAATTCTAAATTAACGCGAGCGAAGCCGCGGGCTAAAGCTAGTATATAAATAAATGTAATGTGTGCAATGTAAATACATTTATATATAATGTATGTTAGTCTGTAAGGTATATATCTATGGGCCAAAGTTAAAATAAATAATATGATTAATTGATTATTCTCAGTTATTTGCTAACTTAAACGAAACTAACGCCGCCGCCATCTTGGTTTTTCAATACAATTCCCACAGAAGATTTCACAAAATAATGTTTACCACCAGCGCTCGCCTAACAAAGACTGTTGTAAACAAGCCCTCCACATCTGTCTCCACCGGCGGTTTACAACAGTGTAAACACTTGTTTGCAACAAGAATTCGTTTGACATTCAACAACCTCTGTGGACGGACGCGCGTTGAAAACCAAGTGTGGATGCCGCCGTTGTAAACACGTATTCCACAGTGTAAACGCTTGTTGTAAACTACGCAAGGTCAGTTGCGCAGTGGCAACCGTTGCGTGCGCACGTCATCATCATCTGCCTAGCCTTTTCCCAACTATGTTGGGGTCGGCTTCCAGTCTAACCGGATGCAGCTGAATTCCAGTATTTTACATGGAGCGGCTCCCTATCTGACCTCCACAACCCAGTTAATAGGTAGGTAAACAATACCCCTTGCTTGGTAAGATTGGTTGTCAGACTTTCGGACCACTGACTATCTGTAACGACTGCCAAAGATCTATAATTGATAGCGGTGACCAACGGCTTAATGTGCTTTCCGAGGCACGGAGGAAACTCTGTATGTAATGGGGATCACCGATACCGGTTGGTCCACGGACCAACCTAGGCAAGCGCGGCTTAACCTGAAGATTGAACCAAGCGGCTGTTAGTAATTAGCCACGTTGCATGCGCATGTATGCACGAATATGGCGTTTACGCGGGAAAAAGAAGTTATCAGTGAATTCCATACACCAATGCGTGCTTCCAAACAAAGAGTCAACCACACACTGTGGGAGCCTTGTTGGTGTGGACGCCAACACCAACTGTGGGCTCCACAAGCCCCCCACCAAGGTGACCCCTGTTGGAAGCTTGTTTACAACAGTCTGGCACGGCCGTCAAACTTACACAAAATAATGTGTGTGTACAAAAAAAAACCGGCCAAGTGCGAGTCGGACTTGCGCATGAAGGATCCCGTACCATAGTAGTAGGGCCCCTTTAATTTATTTTTATTATTTTTTGTTATAGCGGCAACAGAAATACACATTTGGGGAATATGTCAACTGTCTACCTATTTCGGATCATGCGATACAGCAAGCTGACGGACATACGGAGGAACGAACAGCGGAGGCTTAGTAATAGGGTCCCGTTGGTTACCGTTCGGATACGTAACCCTAGGAAATACAAAACTACAACGCTTTTTACAGACCCGTCTGTAAAAGACGATTATCAGTGCTTGTAATGTGATTTCACGCTTACAGTATGTCAGCTTACGCCTAGAAGATATAAGTGATGGTAGCTCACCCGAGCGCGAGCGACCGCGTGTCACATTTCCGAATTCAGTCTCATACAATACACTGTTCAACCAACTTAACTGTGCAGACGGGAAAACACGGAACTAAAATAAATGTACCAAGTTTGACATAACGATGCAAAATTTCTTGACAAGCAACGCCACCTTGAACTGCAAACTTAGTAAGTGGTCATACTATACTTGTTCGTATTGATGCCAGCTATTGATTACAATTGGTTTTATCTATGGCTGCTATTTTGAACGTAAAATAAAATGGCAGAAAGTTATATAGGCAGACCAAAATATAACTAATTACTTTATAGACATTTGAAAATTCCATTATAAGATTTTCCAAAGTTAGAAAAAAGAAACTTACCCTTTGGTTAGCAGCGACCTGTGCTTTCAAATCTGACAGGTTATCAGCCAAGTTCCTCGTGCCGGAACATCCGGGTACCTTGCCCGGTTTCATCAGTTCTGTAATGAAGTACGAGTAACAACAAAATATTTCTATCGACATCTACACTAATATTATAAAGATGAAAGATTTGTGTTTTTGCGTGTATGTTTCACAACGTGGTCGCTCACAATGGGCCTCATCAGAAGGCTCAAAGTCACCCAAAGGGCAATGGAGAGGGCTATGCTCGGAGTTTCCTTGCGCGATCGAATCAGAAATGAAGACATCCGCAAGAGAACCAAGGTTACCGACGTGGCCCGAAGAATTGCCAAACTTAAGTGGCAGTAGGCAGGGCACAACGGATGGCCGATGGGGCCGAAAAGTTCTGGAGTGGCGACCGCGAACCGGAAGACGTTGCGTTGGAAGGCCTCCCACTAGGTGGACCGGTGACCTGGTGAAGGTTGCGGGAATCCGCTGGATGCGAGTCGCACGGGACCGGTCGATGTGGCGACACTTGCGGGAGGCCTATGTCCAGCAGTGGACGTCTTTCGGCTGAAATGATGATGATGATGTGTATGTTTGTATGGAATAAACTCAAAAACTCCTGCGCCGATTTCAAAAATTCTTCCACCATAAGAAAGCTACATTCACCCTGAGTAACATGGCTATACTTTATCCCCGTACTCCCACGGGAACGGGAACTACGCGGGTGAAACCGCGTGACCTCCGCTAGTCTTTAAACAAAGTGTAAACGAACCATTCACGAAGCCGTCAACCTAGAGTTCTGTACATTTAACTAAGTAACCTACGCGAAAATTACGTATTGCTGGGAAACGGCTTTTTCTTTGGGGTGAAAAATCACGTTTTACGGTAGGACTCAATGTAACGCACTCAAAACATTCCCACTACTGGCAATAATTTGGCTTCCCAGAAATAATTTTTGCGTAAAGTTACTTAGTATGATGTACAGAATGCTTGGTTGACGGCTTCGTGATGATGTTTTTTACACCCCGTGTTATGGCTTTACTAGATCCTATGTCTGCCTGGTTGATTACGGCCCACATACCAGCAGTGACCAGCTCCTCGTTAAACACTCCCTCCTGCACCAACACAAACGACTTGAAGGCGGCGCCCTCCTGCGCCAGGCTCACGGAGTGCGGCGGCATGGACCCCGGCGTGAGCCCCCCTATGTCTGCGTGGTGGCCGCGCGAGGCTACGTAGAACACTGGTCGGGGTTGGGACCTGGGTGGAACAGGAGTGTTGTTATTATCTAAGGTAAAATGTATCCACTGATTGATAGGCTTCCCTGAACTAAAGCAATGCTACAAAGTCGGGTCCTATGGCCACCTTTAAAAAAAAACACTAAAAACAGGAAATATTTTTTTTACTCTGAAGTCGGTAGCAAAAAGTCAACGAAAATTAAGAAAAATAGTATATTTCATTACAAGTGCGGAAAGGCTGTCATTGCAAAGAGTTCCGACAAATGTCTACCCGAGCCGAGGCGCAACCGAAGGCGAGGGTTGACAGTCGGAACAAGTTGCAATGACGGTTCCGCAGGTGTATTGAACGACTATTTTTAATACAGTTGCGAAAAAATGAAGCAATTTAATAAATTAATAAAAACACAATAAACTCAACTAACTAATCATTTATTTCTTATAAAAGTTATAGTACACATGTACGGTCGAACAAGCTATTTGGTTTACAGTTTAACCAACAAATCACATTGTAAAATGTAAACCAAATAGCTTGTTCGACCGTACATTACAAATTTTCTCGAAAATGGCGCCAACCGTAGAATATAAGCAGTTTTTTTTTTCTTCACCCATTTTGGTAGGCAAAGGGCATACAGCTTAGTCTTCAGTAGATTTTTTTTGCCACCTACCGCTCGCCTGTGTCCGCTACGGAGAGGGGCACACTGCGCGGGACTACCCCCGACCACGTGACGAGTCAGCCACGTCCCGCCAACAACATAAAGTGCCTCCTTCCAGGCGGAGATAAGGGCTAACAGGCGAGCGGGCACAGCCGTCGCCATTACCGCCTCACAACGACCGGTCACGGTCGCTGAGGGGCCTGCAGATGTGGCCTCCACCGAGGCCCAAGGTGAGTCGCTGCATATAATATACTAGCTGCCCGTCCCGGCTTCGCACGGGTGGACTTTTTATTTTTTTCTATTCTATCCTATCTTTCAAGTTGGATCAAACTGCACACGGTGTGAAAATTTTATTATAATCGGTTAAGTGGTTTAGGACTTCCATTGAGGACAAACATTGTGACACGAGATTTATATATATTAAGATTATGTATAGGTTGGAATTGCATTTTTGAAAATTATATGAAGGTTGCAAAGCCTTGGATCTATTATTATTCCATAATATTCGTCATTTTGAAAACAGATTTTACATTTTTAAATATTAGACTATGGTTTAAAGGCGTTTTGACCCTCTCTTGAAGTTGCGCGGGTCAGCTAGTCTATTTAGACTAGTATTATAAAAAGGAAAGATTTGATTTTTTTGTTTGTTTTGATTTAACTCTAAAACTACTCGACCGATTTTAAAAATTCGTCCACCATTAGAAAACCACGTCTTTACTGAGTAACATAGGCTATAAATTATATTGATTTCATGCAAATTAGCCGACCTATCACAATATTTGCGGACGACATCGCGTGAGAAGTGCTAGTTATATTATATGATGAAATTTGTTAGGATAGATGTATTTATGGATGTTTGGCACACACAATATATAATTTATAACCTGAATTACACATAGGATAATTTCTATCCCGGTACTACGACCCCGAGGGACAAATACCGAAATACACGCGGGGGAAGCCGCGGGCCTCAGTTAGTCTACAATATATCTAAGGGCGCATACACAACTTACTGCCTACTGGCGTTGTTTCTTTCTGTCTCCTGTTGATGTCGAGGTAAGTGAAAATTATGTTTTTTTCTACTCCTCCGCTTCACTTTTCTGCTTAATTTCGTTGCGGGATCCAAGACAGTTAAATTGTTTCACTGGGACTTCGTCGAACTTTTGTCTCGGCGCTTTTCTGGTGGTCGCCACTGTTGATTCTGGCGCACAGGAGTTACAGTGGTTTGGGAATACTGTGGTGGCCTTGTCCCAATAAAAACAACACAATTTTAATTAAAGCTTACTTCCAGAACACAGGAGTTATGACAGTGAAGTCGGGTAGATGAGAGCCTCCCGCCTTCGGATGGTTCGCCAGCAGGATCTGATTGGCCTGGATTGAGCCGCCACGAATTTTCATCTAGGAGAATTCAAATTCTTTATTACGAACTAAGTGTACAGTATTTTGAAGATGTTAACAATAGGTAGGTTCCTAGACATTGCAATTTAAATAGTTTTAAATTAAAAAAATATTTTATATATTATTATAGTAATAGTCTAAACAAGGCGCAGTTTAGCATCCTAGTCAAAATTTAGGAGCTTGTCACAAAAGACATAAATCATACATTTTAATTACAATACCTGGTCAATAATTAATAAAGCTGCTATTTTTTATTGTTTAACTTTGACAGTATTTCAGAATAAACAAAAGTAATTAACAGAATCACCCATCGTGCGACATGTCGCTGTGTGCGTTTGTTTGTGTGTGTAAAGGCGCGGCAATAGGGCTAGTAACAGACGGGCTGCGTTTTAATACGGGTGGTTTACACTTACCGATTTACGTAAATAAGAAAAAAAAACTTACCCATTTTATATTGATTCGGGTCGAGAATAATTAGCATAGATACCTCCTTGAATTTGACGAGGATGCAAAGCGACACCTTGTATTATTTATCATTCAGGAAATGTACCGATAGTTCGGGATAGTTCGGTTTTCGGGACAAAGTCGCGGGTAAAAAAAAACATTTAAATAAGGTTAGTTGACCTGGTACTGCACAGTCTCCTGCATAGCCCCCAGGTGTACAGGTATGTGCGGCGCGTTAGACACGAGCCCGCCGTCCGCGCCGAACAGCGCGCACGAGAAGTCCAGGCGCTCCTTTATGTTCACTGATATCGATGTGCGTTGGAGCACCCTGTGGGTGACATTGGGATAGTTTGAGAAACACCCTTTCAACGTAAGCCTTACTTGATGATATCATACATAAGAAAGTTTGGATGGATTTTTGTTACTCGTTCCAGCGAAAACTACTGAACGGATTTTGATGAAATTTGGCACATAACCTGGATTAACATATAGGATACTTTTATTCCGGTAGTATGATCCTAATAAATTATACGATAATGATTTATTTGCTTCATTCTTCATTAATACTGCACAGAAATGTACAGAGGCAGACCTTTATTTACTAAGGATTCTGCTCACTACACCGTATCATACCATGACGCCTGGCAGATGTGAAACATCGAAATTATTTTGTACAAAAAATATGCTTAAAAAAGACAATTTAAAAAATTTAAAAAATAAACACAAAATAAAATAAAAACAAAATGATTTGATTCACAAAAAAAAAAAACTCTAAAGCTGGGATCGAACTCGAAGTCACGAGATTGTAACCCAGCATTGTGCCCCGAGACCAGCTGGCTTGTTGTAAACCGTGGCGAATATATAGATCTTATGCTGCTTCAACAGGTCGGTAATGTTCGGGCCGGGTTGACAACTTGACAGTTGGCGCGTCGTCACGCCATTTTTTGGTTTTACCCGCGCCTACAGATGTTTCACATCAAAATATTCTTTATATTAGTAGGTGGTTCTTTCCCACTATGTAGGCGTCGCCTAACTATATCTCACCTGCCCATCTGCTCCGCAATAGACATGAACCGGTGGCTGAAGATGCTCAGCTGTATGGAGTCCAGTTCAGTAGTGATGCGCTTCGGTTTACCGGTGCCTATTACGATGCGGATGTCGCCTAACTCCGTTATTTCGGCACGGCAGTCTGAAAGGAATAATCAATTTAAAATGGTGGTAAACTCCTTAAATCGTAACTCGTAGCAAGGTCGCATTTTTTATATAAAGACCGTGGCGACCTAAATTAGTTTAAATACGTGTAAACGGACTCGTCAAGAAGTCGTCAACCAAGCATTCAATCTGTACATCAAACGAAGTAACTACGCATTTACGCAAAAATGGTTGCTGGGAAATGACCATTTATTGGGGTAAAAAACAGTTTTACGATAGGACTTAATGTAACGCACTCAAAACACTGTGCTGATAGAAGCATTGAATAGTACGGAGTCGTGGAGGTATTTCAATTAAAGTTATAACATAAAAAACACTGGAACTTTGACCCAATCTAGAAAAAAAAAACCTTTTTTGTTTGAACTTTTAGGCGCCTTTTCCCCACCTATCACCAAATATGTAAAAACAACGTTCTGTTTCTGTCCAACGTGTAAATATGTAACTTTAACAATATCAATCACACATACCTGGCTCAACAACGATGGTGGACAGTCCATCCATGATGATGGCGGGACCTGGCAACTCCTGTCTAGGCTTCAGTTTCTCCAGCAAGTAGATTTTAGTCTCTTGGTAACCTCCTTCGAAGTATACCTTTGTTGACTGCAAGAAATTTTGTGATATTATGTTAGGAACCCTTTGCGAAGTAGACACAATAGTTAAACAATGGCGTCCCGACCGAATCGGTCGGATCCACAGACGAAGGTTTACGAGAATTCTTAAAAACTTTTTTGCAGTCGGTGACTTTGTTTGTTTCATTGACTTTTTTGCCACCGACTTCCGAATGTAAAGTTGTTTTAGTGTTTTTCTGGAAGTTGCTAATTCGTGCCCGTTCTTTTTCATAGAGATCTACGGTTTGGGATGGGTAAGTATAGTACACTCACAGTTATTATGCCTTGTGACTGGTACTGTAGCTTCATTTTATTGTTGTCTTTGTTTCGACAATTCAAAAGTGCCTGTAACTGGCTTTTTTTTGGGACTAGCCCGCCACACTATTCCCATTTCGTCTGGGAGGAACTTTTGTCTGAATAATAATGTAGGTGGGATAATTCCATCAAGGGCCGACACCTCCACCAGTTCTTTCCATCCGTTCGAGAACGGCTGGCCAGGACATGGTTGGAGGTTGATCACTGTGTTGCCCAATTTCTCACCGGTCGTGGTAACTTCAAGAGTAAATTATTTTCCTTCAAGCTTGTTGTTGACTCGCCTTTTTGACAATGTTCCACATCCGACTGCGAATATGAACAATCAGCACATCTAATTTTATGGGAGTGCAGTCTTTGGCAGAATGAACGCAATATTATGTTGGATAGTGTACAGGTTACATCCGGAGTTATTTACTATACAGACCTTGTGGAAACTAGAACAAATTTCCGTGCGTTCAAGCGTTTTTGCCATACCTATTATTGGAATCAAAAATAACAGCTCACAACTTAGGACCCATTAATGTTAATATTTATCCGTGGTGCTAGGCAACTGGGCCTATCCCAGTTGTAAACGTCCCTTTGTGCCTATTGGCCTTGTTTCGTTCTGTCTCCTGCTGATATGGAGGGAAGTGGAAATTACGGTTTTTTCCTACTCTACTCTACCACTATACTTTTCTGATTAATTTCGTTGCGGGATCCAAGACAGTTAAATTCATTCTCTGGGACTTCGTCGAGCTTCATTGTCTCGGCGCTTTTCTGGTGGTCGCCACTGTTGATTCTGGCTTTCAGGAGTTACAGTGGTTTGAGAATACTGTAACTGGCTCAATAGGTAAAGGTAAGATTAAAACTCACCTTTTCCGGCTCCGGTTTTGTTCCAAACCCGTGTGGTGGCGCCACTTCCTTAGGCACTGTACTCAGACCAATGCCGCGGACTCTGACGTCATCAACTATGATGTCTCGCTGGGAGAGCGTGAAGCCGAACTCTTTCTTATATCTAGACAGAAAGATGAATATTTACAATCGACTAGATGATGCAGGTGGCCTACCATGACGTCTTAAATAAATAAATAAAATAAATAATATCTTTATTTTCAGACCAATAGATCCATAATAAAAACACGAAACAAAAATAAAACAAACTTGGCACTTACTAACTAAAACAACTATAACACACATCTGGATAACGGTCTGTGTGCCGACACCCAGCGACAAAAACAGGATCGTTTTAATCTTGTTCCAGTGTGGGTAAGAGACGGAGCTATAGAGGACGTCTAGCGCCATCTCTTTCCGACACTAGAACAAGATTAAAACGATCCTGCTTTAAGATGTCATGGTAGGCCACCTGATGAAGAATAATGAAGTTCAGCGAAAGTAATTTAAGTTAATTAACATGGAGTTTGGGAAAAATATGTTGTGACATCTGAGGTAAACGGACATTGTTCAATATATTGCAGTACAATCCTGTCAGTTATTTTGCCTCTGATTTACCATTATTGTTAAGTCACTGTGATTTTTACTCTCGATATAAGGTTGTTGCTAAGTTGCTTTGAGACGCAAAATTAAGGAAATAAGTGGCAAACGTATGTGTCGTTTGACGCAAGCAACACCCGCGTGTCACGTGTGCCTTTTTTCATTTGTCTTTTTTCTTTATTGTTGCCCCTCACTAGGAGTTTCTCCCGTATCGTGGGTGCGTTTACTAACAATAGGGAATATGCATGAAATACAAAACTCTATTTAATTATTAAAAATGCCTTGTATTGGCCCATAAAAACATTGTGGTACACTTGTTTAAGTTGCTAATACATCACTTATTTTACAATTTACTGTTTTATGTAGCATGTTTTTGGTGAAACGGAACGCACTTTCAAAACGCGTCCTCGATAACGCCGGTAGTGACGTCAAAGTCTATGTGTAAAAAAAAACACTTTTATTTGAAAAGTGCTTAAAGTTTCACTAAGATTTTATTATAACAATACAATTAGTAAAATTATTCTATTAAGGGCAAAAAAATTGATCTAAACAAGGCAGATTGCGGTAAATGACGTCACATCATGGCAATTGCAGGAGTTTAATGTTATTTTTAAGCAACAAGCAGTAGTTGAACTTAACTTTTAATACTTTTCTTGAGTTGATGGTATTGTATTTTATTGATTTAAGTGAAGAAAAAATTACGTTCATATTCCCGATTAAATTTACATACACAAAAGGCCAGACCCGGAACCTGCAGGTAACTTAGGTCATACAAATATTTGTTTTGGGGATCGAACCCGCGACACGCAGCGTAGCAGTCGCGACACGCTGACTCGTGGCATACTCAAAATAATTTAACACAAGTAAGTATCGCCACTTATGGCGGTTATTTTATTTTATTTATTTATTTATTTATTCAGTAGTATACATACATTTTAAACATTTAAGTTGGTGATAACATAAACTCAATAGAGTTTTACCGTGCACCAAGATCATCGACTACATAATTTAGAATTAGGTCCACTTAGGAGGGTACTTATTGTCCTATGCTTCTCTTACTCTTAATCGTTTCTCGCCCCCTAGTACATGGGATTTAAACATAACGACCGAAATGTAGATGTACTGTTAGGTACACCTCTACTTAACCCATCGGAGATTACAGGCGTGATGATATTATGATGCAGTTCTCTTACCTCTGAACGAAAGCAGCATAAAAGTCTCCGTGTTTACAAGCCCTGTCCGAGTTCTGTTGCACAGGCGACACCATGAGCGCGCAGTCGGTGCCCGCGTAGCGCAGGTGAAGGTATGGCTCTGTTGTTATTTGGGACTCGGGGATGCCCTGGGGAAGATTTATAAAGTTTTTGTAAGTCGAGAACCGAGAGACGGCAATAAAAAATCCTGAACGGATTAGGATGAAATTTTGTACACAGATAATTTATAGCCTGGATTTATTGTAGCTGCAACACATTCACTCATACATCATGTGCGCGCCGGCGTCTCGTGGAATACTGGTGGCTCAGGCGCGGCGCAAGCTTTTATATGTGAGCGAGAAATTCAATTATTTTCTATCACCCTCATATGATTTAATTTATTTTAGAATGTTATACATGTAGGTAGTCGCCAATAATGTTGAAAATATTTTTGTATATAATAGGTAACGTTTAGCAATAAAGGCATTCGCATCTGAACCGTCTTTCACTCCAGACACCTAAGGAATCAATTTATTTTTACTTTGTCAAACAGACGATTTTTATACATGTTAACCTACAAATATCGTCTGTTTGACAAAGTAAAAAAACGCAATTAATGTTGTTGAATTATCAAAATTAATAAAAATTGGGAATTCGAGGGTGTTTCGCAATTATCGCGCTGGATTCTATAGTGCCCGACCGTCAAACGATTTACATACCATAAGCCGAAGTCGAAGGTTATAATAACCCTAAGAAATTTAGTTCAAGATTGGGTGAAAGTGAATAATATAATGTATTTTTTTTACTTTCAAACTATATACTATAACTTAATTGACACTTGGTTAAAATGACACTGACTGACTTCAAAATCTATGACCACCCAACGCCTGCGTGTGGCCTCTTCCATCACCCTCTGTTCGTTCGTTCGTTAGTTCGTTCAATTTCGGCGCTTGCAAGAAATCTTCGGATTCGGCCAAAACCGGGCACTACCAGTTTGCAATAATAATATGGAGTTAAAAAGTTACCTGTTTCCTCAACTTATCCCTCGCGACACTAGCTAGCAGATCAAGCTGGATGTCCAGCTGCTCAAAGTGGCTGGGACTGTACACCGCGGCCGCGGGCGACTGTTCCTCTTGTACTATGTGCGCTAAGGCCATGCCGTATGCTGACAGAATACCTGGAGAAAGACAAATAGAAACTTTGGTACCCACACATAAAGTACAGTTTACATTACAACTTCAATTTGTTTTTATGTTTTTTTTACACTAGTTTCGGAAATCAGCTTAAATTACACAAGCATTAAGTTGTTATTCGTTTATGAGGGAATCATGAGCAGATCATAATTTGGAAACAACAATAATCTTCCTAATCATTATAGGGCATGGCAGCAAGTCACGTCGGAGGCTAGTCATTGGCGGATGGGACGGTAATCCGGCATCAGATTATAAATATTAATTATTCTTATGAGTACCACATTTTATACACATATATTATTTACACTATACACTTATACAGGCGGTAAAAAACCTCATCACGAAGCCGTCAACCAAGCATTCTATACATCAAACTAAGTAACTTTTTCTTTTTGTAAAAATACTTTGAAATGTTTAAGACAATAAGATTTAAAATTGTCGGTACACCACGTAACTTTAAGCTTTGGTAGAGCGAAGTGCCCTAACACAGGCAATTTTTGTCTAAAAGGTCACTTCAACCACTAGATGTAGTACATAACTTGTGAAAAAAAAAAAATTATTTGTATTTGTACTTTACGCAAAAATTATTGCTAGGAAACGACTTTTTTTTGGGGTGAAAAATCATGTTCATCTACCACAAAGGTAGAACTCAATGTAACGAACTTAAAACAGTGTGCTGATGGATGGATTGAATAGTACGGGGGTCGTGGAGGTGTTTAAAATAAAAATCTTACAATAAAAACTTGTATTAAAAAAAAAGTTGGAACTTTAAACCTACAATATCTCCGTAACTAGAAGGTTCCGTGGTGTAGAACAAAAAAAATATAGCAATGACGAGGAGAACAAGTGCCTTTTGGCTTCGTTAAGAGGTTTTACACCCTGTATACAATCTAGAACTCTAAAATAAATAAAAATATGTACAAGTATTAAAACGGTTACAGGGCGTCAGAAAATTCGTCCACATCGCTGTCAACAGGACAAGTGCCCAGAAGGCTGGCAGCATTGTCACGTTATACACACTGTATTATTTATGAAATACCGAAAAAAATTGGCATTTTAAGAAGCCGCTTCCATACTTTTGTACCGGGAAAACCGTACTTTAGTATATATACATCTGAATATAATAATCGTCCGGGCTCGTCACGGCCCTCTCGACCCTAGTAAAAAGTACAGAAATATGGAACAGGCGGATACTAACCTGCATACTTGTGTATGAGCACGGTAGAGACGCCGAGCTGTCGCGCCACACTGCAGGCGTGCTGGCCGCCCGCTCCGCCGAAGCACGCCAGCGCGTGCTGCGACGCGTCGTGACCGCGGGCTGTCGTTAGCGCCCTGGGAACAGACGGGAAAATCTATAGTAAGCTGTGCTGTATCGATACAATCGCCTGACTCTTTAACATTAATACCTACACGGACAAAATGTACGGAAAACCAGTTTGAAAAATAAAATTACCGACGACAAAATTTATATGATCATGTACATCATTCGATGTTTTCACCCTGTATTTAATAGCATCATACAAAAAGTTGTTCAGTATGACGGGTAGACACCCCTTTGACAGATTCAGAGGCCCTACTCTCTTACGCTTCGTCCGTATATTCGGATCTATCCGTCTCTCTCGCGCACGTCTGCAGAGTAGTACGAGTGAGAAAGACGCGAAGCGTTAGGGAATAGAGCCTCAGGTGAATAAATCGCCTTCCAATATAAGACACATCTCGAATAGATGACTCAGATTTTGTGCGACCAGTACGTGGCAACCTGGACGCTCTGTAATTTGTCTCAGATATGAGATAATCAGATTATCTATACGACCAGACTATACATAACACGTTTTCTTTTTACCTGGACAAATATAGACAGGTGGGTGTTGACGACAAAACTCTAAAAAAAAGAGAAGACATACCTGATTGGTCTACACATCGCTTCGTTGGCAACATTGATGAATCCCATTGCCACTTCTTCCATGGTCATCTTACAACAAAAAAAGAACATTAAAATCAAAATTTAAATTAAATAACACCATTAGAAACACCCTGAATTTATCACTGGCTGGTAACAGTTGATTAATTGCTTTTAATTTGAACTAACCTCTTTGCTGCCATCCTGTCTCAAAAAGCTGTTGATTTCATTCGTCATCTTCTTGAATGCTGTGACCGTTGCCTCTCTGTCTAAGGGCTCATTCTCAGTAGGACCAAAGATCTTCGGGAAGTATTCGGGCAGCAGACGACCTGCGACAGAAAATAAAACCATTTTAGAGTCAGTGGCGACATCACACGGGACTGAATTTCCTGCATCAGTCACAGTGAGAGGTCCCCCTTCCTATAGCACGCGGGCCCCGCCTGTGCGCCCGCAGACTGCCTGAGCGGAACATATATCTAGAGCTAAGACTTACCCAGCAACAAGTTGGCATCAGTCACAGTGAGAGGTCCCTCCTTCCTATAGCACGCGGGCCCCGGCTGTGCGCCCGCAGACTCCGGTCCCGCCACGAACAGGCCTGAGCGGAACATCAGCATTGAGCCACCGCCAGCTGCTACCGTGTTTATATCTGGAAAAAATAAACAGAAACATTAAATTATTTATTTATTTAGCTTTATGTATCCCTTACATTTATTTTGTATCTAATGCGTTGTGTACTTATTTATTTATTTGTTAGTAATGTTAGTGTTTGTACTTAATATAAGATTAGTATTGTTAGGTGTAAGGGCCGCCTTCTGCGGTGAAAGCCTCCTCCAAATTGTTCCAGCTGTCTCTGTCTTTTGCCAGTCTGGGCCATAAGTTTCCGGCTGTTTGTACGATGTCGTCACTCCATCTTTTAAACGGTCTACCCTTCCTTCTTTTTTTTTTAATTGGATACCAGTTTGTAATAATTTGTGACCATCTTTCATCCGTTACTCTCTGAATATGGCCTGACCATTTCCATTTCAGTGTCAGGACCTGTTTGACCACATCCCTTGCCTTTGTTTTTTTCCTTATCAATGAACTTTTGACTTTATCCTTCAATCTGATGTTCGTGTAACTCCGTTCTATTCCTCGTTGACAGCTTCTTATTTTACTTAAGAAGGATTTTTTGAGAGGCCAGGTTTGGCATGCGTAAGTAAGAACCGGTGTTAGGCAGACATTCATCGCTTTTGTTTTGAGTTTTATAGGTATGGGACCTTTGAAAATTTCCTTCATACTCCAGTACCTATTCCAAGTGCTTTTCACTCTGCGGTCGATTTCTTTTTCTGTGCAAGATTTTGTAGAGATTAGATGACCAAGGTAAATATAGTCCACGACATATTCTATAGGCACAGTCTGTATAGATATAGGTATTTGTTCACGGTTTGTCATTATTTTCGTTTTGTCCCAATTGATTTGTAGCCCAACAGTCTCGCTATGATAACTAAGGGAATTTATCATGTGGTTCAATTTGTAGAAACATTAAATGGCTGATTTTAATGATACACTTTCAGTTAGAATATTTGTGTTCGTTTGTCAGACCACAGCGCATAAAGACGACAAAATCGGTGCGGCAATTCCGTGATTGAAGACTTATCGACAGATTCATTTTTATCTTATTTAGAAGTCTTATTAACTTAAATTAATAAGACTTCTAAATATATATATACTAGTTATCTTGTCTATTTACAATCATACTAATCTATTAAATTTTCAACATCATTAAAATTATTGCATTTAATCACGAATAATAACTATCACAAAAGAAACCAAGCTTTATCAATAACCTTAACATCTTACCTAGCTGAGGAGCTTGGATAGTAACTCCAGCCGTAGTTGCTTCGTGGACATGTTCCAACGATCCAGCGTATCTTGAAACATCAGTTGAAGTACCGCCCATGTCGAAACCTAGAAAAAAAAAACATTATTACAACTGTGCGAATTGTTATATTATGAAAAAAGAAAGTGTTATTTCAAGTTATAGACATACCAATGACAGGTAAGCCAGTTTCTTTCTGGAAAGCCGTCATGGCGTATCCAACGACGCCTCCTGCTGGTCCCGATAAGATAGCTCTTGAACCGTTGAACCTGGTGACAAAACGTTATAATAAAAGAAACATTCAAACTCAACATTTACATCATCGTCCTAACATCCAAAAAATCAGAACCGAACAAAAACGGAAATCTACAGAACCTTTTGGCGCGCCATGTGATTCTGGTACTTTTCGTAGATTGTAGCGTAAGGTACCTTGATATTATTGGATAGGTGACCATCCTATGCCTACAAAATCCCTTGACACATTATCGTGGACCACGTGGATTATTAAGACTTGTTTCTGTTTTATGCTACCCTAGTACTCCTTAATGTGTTTGGATGGGTGACTATTCTGTTTGTACAATGAGCTTACTTTCTGTGTTATACCTCTAGGCGTGACATTGATACACGCGTACTCTAAGAGTTGCTCGATGATCAAGTTACCATGGTAACGCTATCTAGATAAGCTGTAAAAACTCTTCTAGAAGTTCCTGGATAACTTACATATTCATAGGAGTAAGACCACCATCAGACTGCATGAACAGCACATTAGCGTCCTTCAAAGCCCCAGAAAATCCGTCAGCGAAACCTCTGACGTACTCCCGAATATGAGGAGTGAGGTACGCGTCGGCTGATGCTGTGAAGCCGCGAGGAACCATGCGAACCATTGAGGTTATAGCGTGCGAGAGGGATACTTGTTTGAAGCCTGGAGAGACAGAAAGAGAAATATGAATCATATTTTCCTCAAGCTTGTGCGAAACTTCATATTTCCTATATGAATATCAGATGAGTTCTGAATAAAAAGCGTTTAAATACTGGCAATTTTTGACAATTCAAAAAAAAAAATGCGTCCACCAGCTGCTTAAATCTAGGCCAAACGCAGAACAGTGTTAGATGCAGGCCTTTGCAAAATTGTGTCACAATGTTGACTTCTTTAAATTCAGTATACTACAGTGTCAGTGGATCCAAGACTTCTCTGGCTGGGGGCCTCAAATTAATTTGTGGTCACCACAGGATAGTCGGGTTGAGCAGTATTGCAACCTTATAGAATTGAAATGCGAGTGGCCATATAAAAAATAATAATAATAATAATAAATATCGCTGGACATAACACACAGCGCCATCTAGTGCCACACTAAGCAACGAGGCTTGTGTCGTGGACACCAGATAATTGATATACTACATAGATACTTTTTGTTTGTAAATACATACTTATTATACATATAAACATCCATGACTCGGAAACAAATGTCCATGCTCATCACACAAACATTTGCTCCTACCGGGATTGGAACCCGGGACCCTAAGAACGCAAGGCAGCCTCAATACCGCTGCGCCATTCGGGTCGTCAATTGGATCCAAGACTTTAAAATCTCACCTATTTCATCAGCAATCTTTCCAATCCTGACCTCATGATCACCGTACGTGTAGCTATGAGCTAACACGACCGCCACACTCTCTATCCCTTTCTTCTTCAAAGCAAGAAGGTCCTTCTTCACTTCCTCTTCATTCAAGTCTCTGATTACCAGCATCTTCTCCCCAGTGGTGCCGACGACTTCTGTCCAGTTCTTGCCGGTCTTGTCCATTTGACAGCGGTCTTCTAAAGCTGGGATGACTCGACAGTCTACTTCGATTACTTCGGAGTAAAGGACTCCTGGGCGTTTTATGTCCTGTGGAAGATTTGGGGGGAAATATAGAGTATTGGGTGTGTGACAGAGGAAATGAAATCTGACTGGAGATAAACATAGGAAGGCAGTATTAAAGAACAACACCACTTTTTGAAAGTGCATACCATTATAACATAGCATTACGCTTGTAGGGATTCCCCGAAAGGGTGAGCAAGTCTCATTTTACATATGGTCGAGTCAATTGGCACTATATAATACTAAACCATCATATTAAACTTAGCCACACACTTTTCAAAAAACCAAGGAATCAAATCCAGAACCAGACGCACAGCAATCACACTTGCGACCACCCAGCAAAGATGTTAAATTTTAAATTTTATTCTGTTCTTACCAGCTCAAATATATGTGGTCTAGCCTGGTTCCCGATATACAGCAGATCCTTGAATCCCTTGTTGATGATCAGCGCCATTTTAGCGCCCTTCCTCTCGAGCAACGCATTAGTGGCCACTGTCGTCCCCATCCTGATTGATTCGATGAGTGACGAATCCACTTTCCCATCTTTATTTAGAGCTTTTCCTGTTTCCTGTAAATTATAATAATAGTTATATTGATCGTCTTAGGATATGGTGACCAAGTTCAGCGAAGATAAGCCATCGACGCAGAAAATGCGCAAACGCACGCTGGTGCACTGTCTCTTCCCTCCACGTCCTGCCCTATCGTACCCAGTCATTCATTCCTGCCATACCCAGTTCGGTAGGATAAGAATTTATGACGAATTTCTGCCATTTTTTCTTCTCTCCTCATCTTACTAGATACCTAGTTAACACTTATCGCCGATAATCTAGAAGATTAATAGATAAGGCTGATAGGATTGCCGGCAGGCTAAGAAAATTTCCTTATCCGAGATTCCGTAGAAAGGTGATGATAGTACTTAGATTATACAACAAGTGAAAAAAAGGAAATTTAATTCGAGGGTAGTCCCCTCGACTTAAATTCTCTTTTTTTCACTTTTTTTTAGTTTGATTCCGAGAGCAGCGAAGGATTCTAAAGTAGAATTCCAAGCGTAGTAAGGGATTCTAGAGTAGAATCCTGAGTGGAGCGAGAGATACAAGAACCGAGATGATTTTTTTAACGAGTTGTTTGTTCATAATTAGTCCTTGTTCCAAATTCAAAATGTCTTTATTCACTCAGTGAGTAAAAGAGCGTTTTATCGATGAATAAAATGCCTTTTTTCGAGTGGTTATGGTAAAAAATGTTTCTAATACTAGCTAGACCGTGTGGCCGACACGAGTGAACTCGATAGTACCTGTGTTGGTTAACGCGGGTACTACCGAATTCACTCGTTTCGCCACTTTTCAACCTTATTACTTAATGTTTAGGGGTGAAAAGTGTCACACTGTCAGTGAAATCAGTGATTTGTCAGAAGCTCTATCTGCTTTTAGGACTTTTTGATTCGGAAGGTATTGACCAGTCACCAGAAGGTTCAAGGCTACAGGTCCATCATACAGTATACAGTACCTCTTGCAGTATCCTCCGGATAGCCTCTCGAGGAGCATCATCATAGTTCTGCGGGTCTACCGAGAGCAGTTTCATGACCCGCACTTTGCCGCTCGGACAGCGAGCGTACACGTCTGTGAATGTGCCACCGCGGTCTATTGCGAACTGGAAACCTGGTGCCATGGTGATGAGCTGTAATGATACGGACATACAGTTAATACAAGGTGTAAACGGACCCTTTACGAAACCGTCGATTAAGCATTCTGTACATCAGTGTTTTTCAACCTGTGGGTCCTGCAAGAGAAGCCTCTATAGGGGGGTCGCAAGAGGTCGCAAAAACTACTTCAATAAACAAAACAATAAAGCCTAGAAAGATAGATTTCATAAGAAAATGTTAACTAGGATATAAGCATTTGTATGTTCATACTAATTAACAAAATAAAAACCTAGTAGTACTCATCCATCTTATTGAGGTTTCGCTTGTTTGTCATTAACTAATTACTCCGACCGTGGATCCGATTTTTCTACATTGAGAATTAAATAGAACTCCAAATTAAAAAAAAAGTGTGTTAAATACCTACATTAGATTCATCCAAATCCTAATTATGCAAATGCATAAAAATTGGATTTAATATTTGTAATATAATAATAGGTATAAATTAAAAAAAAAAGCGAGGCGGGCGCCAAATATTTTTTCATACTAGGGGTCGTGTCATGAAAAAGGTTGACAAACACTGCTGTACAACAAACTAAGTAGGTAAAATTATTTCTGCGAAACGACTTTTTTTGGGATAAAAATCACGGTTTACAGTAAAACTCAATGTGACGCACTAACAACATAGTGCTTATAGATGCATTGATTAGTAACTACAATTTATTACTACAATTTTGTTTAACTAATGAAAACGTTGGAACTTTGACCTCTAATATGTTGAATGAGTATGTGAATTGTTATGGTAAGATTAATCAGTGAAATGTTCTATTAACAATCAGTTGTCAATATCTCCATCTACAGGGCCGATTTTAGCATAGGTACTTACAGACAAAATTCCTAACTGGACGTCTAATAAATTTAATTTTGTGTTCCTCATCTGGGCTGAATTTAATTTCTTTGTTTCTTGTTTTTAAATAATTGAAGTTGTATTTTACGTTTAGTCAAATAACACTGGCCAGTAATATGTGTATGTGATCCATCATGTGATTCATTCCTTGTGGTTTTAAATAAATAAATAAAAATAAACGTCAAGTGAAATAATGAAAGAACGGGTGAGTAAAGGTGAACGCACACTTATCTGCGCCGAAAGGACCGACCGCACCGAAAGAAACATTTTCTCATCCGTAAAACGTTATATAATCGTCCGATTCGACGCGGACAAGTGTGCGAGGTTTTATAGGATTTCATACAAGTAATTCTAAAATTTTTAAATTTCACTTCCTTCGGCTCTGATAAGTGTGCGTTCACCTTAAAAGTGATAGGTAACCTTTAACTTACTAACCTAAGACCATTTATTAGGTACTCATTTGTTTTTATAACTGCGTCGTTGGTCTCTAGTGATTGCAAACGCGATTGCTGGACCTCATACTCAGCAATCGCGTTTGCGTCCTGTGTTCGATATCGAGGTTAAAAAAAAAAAAAAAAGTGTTGTATAATGGGTTTTTCCATCCGAAATTTTTCAGTAGTAGCCACGGAGTTATAACCGATAGATGTCAGTGGGCTCGCCCCCTTTTAAATGGTAACTAAATATAACTGGCGAAATGTAGGTGTACTGGTCACACCTCTGCCAAATTCTTTGGGCCGACGGGTTTGGATAATCCCGGAAGGTTTGGGAGCGTTCATTCAGGCTGATGCTCCAGGGTAGCCCGCGAAATAAAAATATTCTTACGTTTTTTGCAATTCGCTGGCCAGTGCTTGCTTGTATGTTGATTAAAATATTGTTCTCTCCCTCCAAGTTTATAAAGGTCGAGGAACGACTTTTTTAAATCAAAATTGTTCCTCGACCTTTAAGAACTTGGAAACAGAATTATAATCATCAAAATCACCAATACAACTAACTGTACTGTACTGTAACTACATAAGTCTTACAGTCGCAAACAATATTTTAATCAACATACAACCTAGCACTGGCCTGCAAATTGCAAAAAACGTAAGAAAATTTGAATTTCGCGGGCTACCCTGACGCTTTCACCTTAAATACGTGACGAAATTTTAGCGATTTTACGACCCCCTTCCTTGGAGATGTCGTAAGATTTGCCTTGATCCCCTCACCCTCCCCTAATGTCCCAAAACGTGATTTTTGCCGAGACCCCTCTTCTCTTCCTTTTGAGATTGGATTAGATTCGGCTCGACACCCCCCCCCCCCCCCCTAAACGCCTCAGGCAATTTATGGACCCTCCCCTTCGGCGATTACAGGCTTGATGGTAACTTTGTCTCCCTGGAAACTGCGTTCAATATTGGCATTGATTGATGATCAGTATAAAGGTGTGTCCAAATATAAAGCAGCCGAACTCGGCCTGTGCGCGCTGCGATTGGACGACTGCCGCGCGCGACCGCACAAACATGCATCTGTTTAGAGCGCGTTAGAAATGTGTCCTGCAAACGCCGCGTGTTGCTGCCGCGCTCTTGCCGCGCAATGCTTGGACACACCATAAGAGTACACCTAGTAAACTACCCTGGGTTATTTGAATGTGTCATAGGACTTTCCTCCTTGTGAGGATAGTATTAAGTTCCTTTGCCTATTAATTGGCACGAGAGTTTATTTTTTCCTCAATGCATTTTGTTTAGTCAATCATTTCATCAAAGAAGAATAGGTGTTTCACAAACAAACTACTTACTTTATAATGGAAAGGCTGCATGGTTTCGTTAATAAAAACACAGGATAAAAATTATTAACACACTCTTCCCCGAATTTGATCCTTATGTGTAATAGTAATGTTTTTTTTTTCAAAACCAACAGATTCGATTCCTGGCTAGGAATATTGATTTTTTTTAAATCCAATTCAGCAGTTTTAGTTTTCATCAAAATCAAGCTCGAGAATTCTTAAAGCATTTTTCTATATTTCTCAAAGATTCGGATTTGGCAATCCACGCCCTTTTGAAAAATTCACACTGTATTCTTTTATTGCATTTAGTAAAAAGATGTTGTTTTGAAATTAATTTATTTGGATAGTTTTAGTGTATAGATGGAAGTATCCTAGTATCTGAAAGGCTAATCAAGAAAAGACTGAACAATCACAATGTCTGTGTCAATCTCAGGCTGTGATTGGTCTACCGAAGCAACTGAGTACAGCTAATTAAAAAGATTTAATAGCCTTTCAGAAACTGATGGCTACATTGATAAATGAGGAGTGTGTTTAGCACGTGTTAGTTCCATTGGTTTATGACAGTCGAAGAAAGATAAAATATGTGGTTTAAGGGACATACAAAGTCTAAAGAAGACCAAGCATAAATTTGTTTTTCATTGGCTATTATTAAAATCTACTGTTTCATACATTGTTGAAACCATGTTGGCAGGTTTGTAACGAACAGCAGTTTTCTTTTTTAATGTTATCATTGAAAAAAACCGGCCATGTGCGAGTCGGACTCGCGCATGAAGGGTTTCGTAATATCGTATTAAGGGAGCCCCCTTTAATTTTTAATTTATTGAAGTGAAAATTTATTTAGGCGCGTTGAGCACGTTTTGGGTGAACAAAAATCATGGAACTCGCGTCATCGTCGCGCGAACGCTTTTATAGAACGGTTAGTCAAAATCAACCTTATGCAATTGACGTAAAGTTTATTTTGGATTGATCAACGATACAATTCACAAGTTACTTAGTTTTCACTTCTTTCGACAGTCCCCAAAGACTGCCCCGCATGTTTTTTTTTATTTGTTGTTATAGCAGCAACAGAAATACACATTCTGTGAATATTTCACATTTCTACCTATTACGGATCATGACATACAGTCCGCTGACAGACAGATGGATAGCGGACGCTTAGTGATAAGGGTCCTGTTTGTTACCCTGTGGGTATGGAACCCTAAAAAGCAGTTATCCTACAGGAAAACTTTTATAGTTTTATTTCCATTACTGAAAGAATTTTCGGAGTCGGATCAGTAGATCTGGAGATTACACCCTACATACAAACTTACATGTTAACATTTTTTATCTCTTTATAATTTAAAGTAGAGAATTGTAGAATCGTCTCTTTCATTAATTTATTAGGAGAGTAGGTAAGTAAGAATGTGTACTAAATATACTGTTAAATTCAATATTAACCTGTCAGATAACAGATGAAACAGATATTGTTCTTATGATATCAGCGTCTTTTGACTGCATAATTAAAATAGACCTTGACTTAAGTCAGTTAGGGCTTACAATTGCATAGCATGGAGAAACTGAATGAGTTGTCTATTTGGATAGATATTTTTCATGTAATGTGTGCAAGTAAATTATTGATAAACTTAAAAGTATTACAATGCTCTTATATAAAATAATTTAGGTAAGTATTACACAAAAAAAATTAAAACTAAAAATGTATGCTGTAAATGCTATAATATTTATACATTTAATTGTTACCCACCAAAAACAATGATTAATATTATTCTATTTTATAAACGGCTAAATGGATTTTGATCATAGATGGCACCTAGTACCTACACAATAGACCTTTATCCGAATTTACACCATGTATAAATTTGAACCTGTTACATTCAGTAGTCATCCCTACATGCAAGTGAAACTGCAAAAATAGTAACTGAGCATAACATTAGCACCATCAGCCTTTAAAATTCCTACTTCTGTATGACAGGCTTCCTCCTTGTGAGAGTCAATGCACCACAATCCACTTTGTGAGCCCAGTCACCAGTGTGGTTTGATGGATGGCAAAAATAATTTAAAACCATGTCTTAAAATTATTTTAAAATATATACCACATAATAGAATAGCTTATTTGTGGATGCTTCAGCATTCTTATTGTTATCTAAACAAAATACTACAAGTCATGTTTTTTTTTAGTTTCTAAACCTATTCCGACCAAGGTCAAACCAAAATAAGTAGGTATGTCAACATGGGCCTAGCATAATAAGAAAAAAAAAAGACCGTCTATGGGTGAAATAAAATATTCGTAACTGTACTTACCTTTAACAGAAACTTTTGGAAGTAATTCTCCGGACGTCTCTACCCCACCACCACAGAGTACATTATACCCCACCACGTGAGATGCAAAACTTCTCAAATCGTACGCAAAAATTAACAACAAATGCTAATCAGTGTTTGTTTGTTTCTTTCACGCATAGAAGGAAGTATGGTTATGTTGTCCTACTCTATAATTCGCATTAAACTGACAGTTCATTGATAAGGCCTTGAACGCGAACGAATGTCGAATTCAGCTGATACTATTGGTTGCAGGTTGAGATAATTTATTCTTTACTGCGTTGATTTAAATACGGAAATGCCATAGCAAAATAAATTTACAACTGAATAAATAAAATTGTCTATGTACCTGCGGACCTGAAAAACTAAGCAATAAAATGAAATCTTGTTTAATTATTTTAACTTTTATTGTTACTAATAAATATTTATTTCTATTGTTACTATTTCAGCTACCTGTTCTAAACACATTGAAAAACCAAAAATATTTTTCAACGTATTGAAACAAAATTATTTAACCAGCAAATCAAACATTTTATGAACGCACCAGTAAACATAACTTAACCACACTTTTTCTGTCAACGTCAAGTCGTTTACCATAAACATCCCGCTAACATTGAATGGTTTTATTGCATTTCACGCAAATAAGACTTCTTTCACTCGGAAATTACTTAAAAAGGATGGGTCGAAAAAATCGCCAATACAATAAATTCGCTCAGCGAAAGCGGGATCGCAAAGAGCAGGTACAAATTAAAATATTATGTTCATAACCTTTTTGTTGCGTGTTTAGCAAGTATTTACATTTTTGTTTTGGTGATTTTAGGAAAAGAATCCGCAAGAAAAACCTGCAGCTGACGTAAGAAAGCATTACGAAGATATTGTGAGGGAGAATGCCGCATTTGAAGAATACTATAAGGTATTTTTTAATTTCTTTGAATGTGATCTGTTTCCCGCTCTGTGCTTTTGTAACAACCGTACTGCGATCGCCAACCCGCCTGCCAAGCGTGGCGATTATGGCAAAACCCCCCCTTTGGGGGAGGCCCATCAGTGGACGTCTTTCGGCTGAGATGGATCTGTTTCCTGGGATATAATTTTAGAAAAGACAATATAGGAGATCCGCTACTACTCTCGAATCTCCAACTGCTAGATGTTGTATTGTAATATGCCAAGAACTATTATTCTAATATATCACAAGTAAAAACATTTTTACAACAATATTTCAAATTCTAGAGCCAAAAAGTGTGTCCAGAAGCAGAATGGGACACCTTCATGAATACCTTGAAAGAGAATCTGCCAACCGCCTTCCGTATCACAGGGTCAAAGTGTGAGGCGGCTGCATTGATGAAGATTGTTAAGAGCCAGTACTTCTCCGAGATCTTGAACATGAAACTGCAGGTTGAAGAGGGGGAAGGGCAAGGGGAGGAGATCAAGCCTATCAATTTGTCTTGGTAAGATATCCTACTAATTAGAGTTCCATACCTCAAAAGGAAAAAACGGAACCCTTATAAGATCACTTTCTTGTCTGTCTGTCTGTCACCACCGATTTTCTGAGGAACAGGTAGACCTAGTAGGTTGAAATTTATAACATATACTGAGGTCTATAGTCCCTAGTAGAGTAGAATAGAGTAGGGACTCTATTTTCCGCACTTAGACTCTCATTCGGTCCGTTGTGCGTAGGTGTCCTGGCTAAGTTAGACAGCCTAGGTCCGTCCAGAAACACAGAAGTTTCCTGGGAGCTTCAAAGGCTTCGCGGAGCGACCTCACCGTTCCGAGGATTTGTTTGGGTTGGGTAGCCACGGCCTCGCATTCCAGGACGACGTGGGTGGCTGATTCTTCGGCGTCAAAGCAGCCCCTGTAGTGGGCTGTCCGTGGCACCTATGTTAAAGAGATGTTTGTTTAGGGGGCAATGGCCCGTTATTGTCCCTATTATTATTCTGAGGTTATTTCTACTTAGGCTGAGCAGGCGTTTTGTTAGTCGCGGATGTAGACTTGGCAAATAGAGGCCCTAGTAGGTGTATTAAAATCTAGGTCCTGAGTCAACACGATAAAAAGATATGGGCTAATTAAGATTTTCGCGAAAACTTGTAAGCACCTTAATTTTCAACTTTTTTTATATTTTTTTTACTTGCGCTGTAAGACGTTGCTTTTATCCAAAATGGACAATTCTAGGTCAACCAATGGTAGTAGTGGTAATTCCCATTGACCTAGAATCACGAAATTTTCACTTGTAAAGGTCTGAAAATCGTAAATATGTAGTTTAATAACAAAAAAAAAACGATTTTACTATTACAAACTTATTATTTGCGGTTGGAGCAATAGCCGTTTCTAGGGATCGAACAGCAAAGTTAAGTTTGTCCTTTAAAAAGTTTGTACGGAGCCCTCGGTGCGCGAGTCCGACTCGCTCTTGGCCGGTTTTATTATAAATGCGAATTTTTGGGACGATGTCTGGATGTTTGTTTGCACACAGATAGTTTATAACCTCGATTAACACATAGGATTCAATTTATCCCGGTAGTATTATCCCGTGAGACAATTACCGAACTCCACGCGGCCGTAATAATGTGGAAGAGTTTGAAATAGTGTAGTGTTAGCAAAGTGATATTAATTTACAGTGATATTGTTTTTAAAAGATATTCTAAATACCTACTATTAGTAACACACATATATCACATGTTGTCTAAGCAATAGGCTAGTTTCCAGCATCAATGAATTGCAAATCTATTTAGTCCGTCAGTTAGAGCAAGCAAATTGGAAAATAATGTACACGTATTTTTTGTTTCTGTAACTCAATGAATATTGACAAAGATAAAACGCATCAAACCTAGAGAGTGGGGGCTCGTGACGTCAGAACGCACTAAAAATTATACCACTACGTGACGTATTGAGAATTTTAATAGCGTCGTATCTTCGTAAATTTTGGTTTACGTAACAAGAAAAAATATGCGTCAAATATTTTTTGAAAATCTGACTAACGGACTAATTACATTTTTTTAGTACACAAGCCTATTCTTCTGACTAACATAGTTTTAAGATAATGTAACTAGTTATAGACATTTGATTAGTCTGAATTAAACATATTTTATTTTATTTTTATAACATTCTTGTTCCTCAGGTACCCAGGAGGTTACGCATGGCAGCTCCGACTATCCCGTACAGACATCAGGCGTAATGAAGCTCTCTACAAGCTTCATAATTTCCTGGTAGCTGAGACAGCGGCCGGTGGAGTGTCGAGACAGGAGACTGTGTCTATGATACCTCCTGTTGTACTTGATGTTCAACCTCACCATAAGGTAACTTATTATTGCTCTCCACATGCTTCATGACTTGCTGGTAACTGAGACACTGGCCAGTGGAGTGTTCAGACAGGAGACTGTCTATGCAATGTATAAGCACACCATAAGGTGACTTGTTATTGCTCTATAAGTCTGTACAAGCTTCATAACTTGAAATTTTTACTTGATGTACAACCCGAGTGTCATCCTGACTTTCGAAGTTAATTATTTCGATACGTTCTCAATTTCGCCCACTAGGGTTAATAATAACAACCAATCAATCAATGCAAGTTATTCTGTATTTTGCAATGATATATTCCCATACCTTTAATTATTACTGCTGTTTATTTTTCCTCTAATTTTATAGCTATTTCTTTTTCATGTTTTATGGAACCCAGCTTTTCATAAAAATATAAGTTTTAGGAATGTTTAACACCCTTTTTAAAAATGTAGGTAGCCAATTTCGACATCCTTTGACAGTCTTAACTGTTCTTGACTATAGTAAAAATAATTTGTGTATTTATAGGTTTTGGACATGTGTGCAGCTCCAGGATCAAAAACAGCACAGTTGATTGAATTTCTACATGCTGATGAAGACAAAATGCCTACAGGTAAAGACATTCACACATGATCACATTTCACTGGAAATTTCGACCTTGTATTACGTCTGTTTTTTTTTTTTTTTTTACAATTAGGACAGTTTGTCCATAAGCAAATTGGTCGAAATAAAAATGGCATAGCAATAGCGTTTTAACACAATCAGCCTGTAATGTTTTCCTCACTGCTGTGTTACAAGCCTAGTTACCAATTATCAAGTTAATTATCTTAGATAATTGGCTTATGTACTGAAAAAATCTAATTCGTCCATCATTTAGGTTATCAAAAAATATTTGACCGGTATTTTTTCTTTTGTTACGTAAACCAAAATTGACGAAGATACGTCGCTTTTAAAATTCTCAGTACGTCACGCCGTGGCATAATTTTTAGTGCGTTGTGACGTCATGAGCCACCACTCCCGAGTTTTGATGCGATTAGTCTTTGAATATATTCATTGATAAAAAAAAAAAAAAAAAAAAAAATGCATGTCCATTATTTTCCAAAACTGTAACTGACAGAATAAATAGATTTATTGATGGTGGAAACTAGCCTATTATCCCTTCGAATCCGGCGGCACCTTTCCATGAGATCCAGAGCAGTACGTATGATGATGTTAAAGTATTCTATTCTTTTTCTCCAAGTTTTACAACATTATTCCTTGCCCAGGCTTCGTAATGGCGAATGACGTGGACAATAGCAGATGCTACATGTTGGTACACCAAGCTAAGAGGCTCAACTCTCCGTGTATCCTCATCACGAACCATGACTCCGCTGTAATGCCGGCTTTGGTAGTGGCTGATGAACAGGTTAGTACAAATTCAACTTTGCATGTGTTGATGTAAAGTTGAAAATAAATGTGAACGTGAAGAAGAAGAAGGGTACAAATAATTATACAGTATTGTATCAAGGAATAAAGGCCAGCGCAGTGCAATGTAATAGCCACCTTGCATTCGTTAAAATAAAGTTGAAAATAAATTACATAGACCACAGTAGATGCTACATGTTGGAACTACCGAGTTCACTGACGATCGACTAATTTTCAACCTTATATCTCAAAGCATAAGGATGAATAGGGTAAACAGGTCAGTATACTTTATTGTATTAAGAACTGGCTAATCACAGCGTAAATCACCTTGCTGTACCTACTTAAAACTTAAGTCTGAATAAATGACTTGAATTATCTTTCGACGATTATTATAATATTAATTGCCTCGTTGGTCTTGTGATTGCAAGCGCGACTGCTGTTCATGAGGCCCTGGTTTCGATTCTCGGGTAAAGCAAAGTGTTATTGGGTTTTTCCAGAAGGAATAGGGTATTTTACTTTCTATGAAAAAAAATCTAAGAATATATTATTGAGATAACTTAGGCAAAAAGCAGTCGAAAAACGTTAGTTTTAGTTCATAAAAAAGCAAACTAAATTTTAAAATTCAATTCAAAGGTTTCATCTGTTTCATAACACTAATAAAGTAGTCGCCATGTTATTACGTCATACGGCTATGTAAGCATAGAAGTGTCAACTGTCAACGTCAAATATCATTGTTTTTTTTTACACAGCCAACTGACGTCATGACCACAGACTAATATGGCGTCCACTGTTTTCAGCGTTTTCATCAAATTACGTGCGAAATTTGAAAACGCAAAATTTAAATACATTTTAATGGCACTTAACGATTGAATAAAATTTTTGTGAATTTTTTAGTGGTTCACTAGCACTAAAGAATCTAATTGAGACAATTTAAAAAAATGGGTGAAATACCCTATTTCTCTGTAGCAGCTATGCAGTCTGGATTTGTGCTCAGTTGATAGCAATACGCTCGCCCCCATTACATGGGAGTTGAAACATAACTGTCGAAATGTAGCTGTACTATTAGGTACACCTCTGCCTATTCCTTCGAGGATTACAGGCGTAATGTTATGTATGTATTGTTACGACGTACCCGTACTTACCTACAGTTACGGTAGTAGGTACCTACAAGTAGGTAGGTAGGAAGTAGTAGGTAGAACGAGTCTCGATTAATATAGGTACAAATTCGCAAACTACCTACAAAAGAACATCAGGAATTGTCATTGTAATTTCGACCGTACGCCGAGGGCATAAAGTACTTAAAGTTATTTGTTGTTTCTTCGGTAGTAATTAATTTATCCCATACCTAGCTCGTAACAGTATGTATTATAATATTGCAGTTTAGATACGCCAATATTAGATAAGTTGGTTAGAGACCAGAATATTTTAAAACACCCTTTTCTTTTTTTGTGTAGAATCCAGGATCAACAAAGCCACTGAAATTCGACCGTATTTTATGCGACGTGCCGTGCTCAGGCGACGCGACGCTCCGTAAGAATCCTGACATATGGCTAAAATGGTCGACTGGCAATGGAAATAATCTGCATGGGTAAGAGAGCTATATTCTTTAAAATGCCAGATAAGTAGGAAATAAAGGTCATTAACCCGCATACATTTATTCAAATACATAATTCCGAAAACAGAAATAATGACATAAACTTGTCCCGAAACTACCTTTATCGTGATCCTTGACTTTTTCTAGTAATAAAAAACGATTCATAATGTATTTTCGGGGTACCTACGCAGGGAAATTATGGAAAGAGCAATGACCTTTAATTCCTACTTATCTGGCGCAGACTATAGTTGTTGTTTGCAACCTTCTTTCGCGTGAAATGATTTTAAAATAAAAAAATATTACTTCCCTTTTTGAATCGGATTTTGTTAGCAATGGGGAGGCTAACTGTGGAACTAAAGGCGTTAGCATAGTTGGTACCCAAACATCGTCATTGTTTGAAAATGTGGTAATGTCATTGTATATCTCAAAATAGCTTAACCTCATTGGTCAGATTAAGACCAACTATAGTGGCGCCATCCGAGGTTTACTTTGCCTTAGCCACCCCATTCAAGGGTTTTCATTTTTTTGCACGGAAACCTTATTACTTTTCTAAAATAAAAGTAGCCTTAATTTAGCCCTTATAACTAACTATCTACCAGTAAAAGTCCCGTCAAAATCGGTCCAGCCGTTTTGACAAACAGTAAGGCAGACAATTTTTTTTTTTGTTAATGTTAAAATAATTATACGGTACCTATAGTACCGTATAATTATGCATAAAGTAATAAGCTATTATATATTTTGAAATTACAAACAGACATTTCAATTTTATGTATTTGTATATAGAGGGTGTAAACAATCTCATCACGAAGCCGTCAACCAAGCATTCTGTACATCAAACTATAGTATGCGCCAGATAAGTAGGAATTAAAGGTAACCCGCATACATTTATTCAAATGCATAATTCCGAATACAGAAATAATGACATAAACTTTTCCCGAAACAACCTTTATCGTGATCCTTGACTTTTTCTAGTAGTAAAAAACGATTCATAATGTATTGTCGGGGTACCTACGCAGAGAAATTAAGGAAAGAGCAATGACCTTTAATTCGTACTTATCTGGCGCAGACTTTATGTAACTTTACACAAAAATTATTGCTAGGAAACGACTTTTTTTTTTGGGTTGAAAAATCATATTTTGTGGTAAAACTCAATGTGCGATACATTGAGTTTTACTCAAAACATTGTGCTGATAGATGAATTGAATAATAAAGGGGTCGTGGAGGTCTTTAAAGTAAAAATATTACACTAAAAACTGATATTAAAAAAAAAAAACTTGTCAAAAAGTTGTAACTTTGACCCCCAATATCTCCGTAACTAGGAGGTTCCCAGGTATGGTGTAGAACAAAAACCGGCCAAGAGCGAGTCGGACTCGCACACCGAGGGTTCCGCACAAACCTTATTGAATGAAAGGTATAATTGCAGTTTACGATTTATGACGTATTAAAAAAAAACCACTTCCTAGATCTCGTTCAAACCAATTTTCGGTGGAAGTTTACATGGTAATGTACATCATATATTTTTTTTAGTTTTATTATTCTGTTATTTTAGAAGTTACAGGGACACATTTTACTACTTTGGAAGTATCTCTCGCGTAAACTATTCAGTTTAGAAAAAAAATGATATTAGAAACCTCAATATCATTTGACTCATCAACCTATCCATAGATACCACACACGTAAGGGTTTGATAATAAAAAAAAATCGAGTTTCAGTTCTAAGTATGGGGAACCACCAAAATTTACTGTTTTTTTTTTTCTATTTTTGTGTGAAAATCTTAATGCGGTTCACAGAATACATCTACTTACCAAGTTTCAACAGCATTGTTCTTATAGTTTCGGAAAAGTGGCTGTGACATACGGACGGACAGACAGACAGACATGACGAATCCTTAAGGGTTCCGTTTTTTGCCATTTGGCTACGGAACCCTAAAAAATGATCGCAATGACGGGAAGAACAAGTGCCTTTCGGCTTCGTGAAGAAGTTTTTTTACACCCTTCATGTGTAGATTGTAATGTCAAAATCATTATTGATTGACTAATTATTGATTATTATTGTAATTTATCCCCACTTTTCAACCCTTCAGCATCCAATACCGAGTCCTCAAGCGCGGCTGCGAGCTCCTCGAAGTAGGAGGGCGCCTGGTATACTCCACATGCTCCTTCAACCCCGTGGAGAACGAGGCCGTCGTGCACAGGGTGCTGCAGGAGACAGGAGGGACCGTCACACTCGTCAATGTGGCTGACATGCTGCCTGGACTCAAGTTCCACAAGGGTGAGTTAGTGTAGTCACAGGAGAGACGCCAGGTCCACAGTGCTGCAGGAGACAGGAGGGACCGTCACACTCGTCAATGTGGCTGACATGCTGCCTGGACTCAAGTTCCACAAGGGTGAGTTAGTGTAGTCACAGGAGAGACGCCAGGTCCACAGTGCTGCAGGAGACAGGAGGGACCGTCACACTCGTCAATGTGGCTGACATGCTGCCTGGACTCAAGTTCCACAAGGGTGAGTTAGTGTAGTCACAGGAGAGACGCCAGGTCCACAGTGCTGCAGGAGACAGGAGGGACCGTCACACTCGTCAATGTGGCTGACATGCTGCCTGGACTCAGGTTCCACAAGGGTGAGTTAGTGTAGTCACAGGAGAGACGCCAGGTCCACAGTGCTGCAGGAGACAGGAGGGACCGTCACACTCGTCAATGTGGCTGACATGCTGCCTGGACTCAAGTTCCACAAGGGTGAGTTAGTGTAGTCACAGGAGAGACGCCAGGTCCACAGTGCTGCAGGAGACAGGAGGGACCGTCACACTCACATGTGGCTCATGGCACATTGACATGTGGCTGACATGCTGCCTGGACTCAAGTTCCACAAGTATGAGTAAGCCTGTAAGGCATATAGCTTTTCATAGCAACTTTCACTTGCTTAAAGTACAGTTTAATCATCTCTGGAACTTATCGAGATACACTATTTCTATATCTTTTCTGATGGGTGCTACTGTTTCATTCTTGCTTTCAGAAGTTGCAGGGGCATCAGGCATGTACCAAACATAATAACATACACAATCGTTTTTTCTGATCGCATTCAATTCTGATTAGATTTTCGTGTGGGTACAATACTCCTGCCCTTTCGAAGGACAACTTGCAATACTTCTGATTGTCATTCCGACTGTCTGTTGTTCAGGTCTGTTATCAGGTATCAGGTCTGTTATGTTGCTCTCAAAATTAATTGTAAAACAAATTCCTCCCTAGGTATGACATACTGGCGTCCAGCTTCAAAAGACATGGTGTTCTACGAGAAGTATGAGGATGTGCCGGAGAAGTGGCAGACGGTGGTGCGGCCGCAGATGTTCCCGCCCAAACCTGAAGATGTCGACAAGTATAATTTCGATAGATGGTGAGTTTCTTACATTCGTCATCCATAACCCATGTTATTTGTGATCGGCGCAACATTTTCATCCATTCTCCCCTGTCAGTCGTCACGCTATCTCCTCTCTTTACTCCTTTTTCATTCATATCATTCCTCACACAATCCATCCATCGTTTCTTTGGTCTTCCTCTCCCTCTCCATCCATCAACATTTATATTCATCGCCCTTTTAGTCACATGCGATTCTTCCCTCCTCATCACATCCCCATACCACGACAGTCAATTCCCTTTAATCTTTGCTTGTAACTGGCGCAACTTTCGAACTTCCTCCAATATACTCATTCCTTACATCTCATCCATGTCCACATTCTCATCTCCGCTTCTTACATTCGTGTGCCTGGTAAATCTTATAGCCTTTTCCAACTATGTTAGAGGCGGCTTCCAATCTTGCTAAATGCTGCTGAACATAAATATTTATTTAAAGCGGGTGCCATCGGTTCTTTGCAACGTAATTTCTAACTCGCGCATGCCCCTTTAATTTTTAATTAACGCGGTAACAGAAATAGAAATTCTGTGAAGATTTCAACTGTCTACCTATTATGGACCATAAGATACAGACTGACGGACAGCGGAGGCTTAGTAATAGGGTCCCGTTGGTTAGTCTTCGGGCACGGAACCCTATTAAACTACTCTTCCACGGCTTCAACGTATTAAGCCCAGTTAAAGTTTGCTGGTCAATATAGAATGATTACATTACCCCTTTATTGTACTTGTACTCTTAATAGAACACAGCAGATAAAAATATCACCCATCAAATTTTCTTCAATAAACCTATACCTATCAACCATATACTTTATGCCCAGCATAAGAATCCTCCCCCACCACCAAGACACGGGCGGTTTCTTCGTGGCAGTCTTCGAGAAGCTGGCTCCCTTACCGTGGGAGAAGGACATCAAGCCGGCAGAAGGGACAGAAGCTAAGAAAGAAGAGATGAAAGAACCGCCCAAGAAAAAGAGAAGAATGGGAGGATATAGAGAAGATCCGTTTGTGTTTTTCTCAGGTAAATAATGAGAATGCTTCGTTAAGGTGGATGCTCCAAGGTAGTCCGCGAAATTCAAATTTTCTTACGTTTTTTGTAATTTGCAGGCTAGTGCTAGGTTGTATGTTGATTAAAATATGGCTCGCGACTGTAAGACGTATGTAGTTATAGAATTATAATCATATAAGGTGCAGGTGGTGTAGCACTGACCTGCAAATAGCAAATAACGCAAGAAAATTTGAATTTCACGGGCTGGTTGGAGCATCCACCTTACGGCCTGGATCTTCCAAAATTAGCAACTCTATGTGTTCAAACTTCGCTTGAAATACTGTTAGAATAAAAAAAAATGAGTGGTTTTTAATTTATTATAATAAAAATAATACATATTTTAAACAAGTAACCTCAAAATAATGTAGACAATGTAATTTCTCATTTTTCAGTGTATTTTTTTTTTATAGTGTTAAAAATATTTATGTAAAACTTGAAAATAGTCATAAACTTACCTATCTTTGCATGTTTTTATGATCGAGAGAAGGAATAACTATCGTGTTTTGAGCCTAAGAATAATCAAGAACAGTTCATGAACAACAACATATATTTTTTCTGGATTAAAACAACGACTATTTCACACCTTAAGACTCAACCAAAAACAGGTCGATTGGAAGATCCTGGCCTTAATCGCTAGTGTGCTGTTCTATCTTCGAATCGAGCAGTGTTCTAGGTATTCTCGTCAGGAACTTCTAGATTTCTTGACTGATTAATAGCAATATGCTCGCCCCGTTTTCACGTCACTCTTAAACATCATCGTCATCTGCCTAGCCGTTTCCCAACTATGTTGGGGTTGGCTTCCTGTCTAACCGGATGCAGCTGTATTTTACATGGAGCGACTGCCTATCTGACCTCCACTACCCTGTTAGTACTGGGTTACCCCTTGGTTAGACTGGTTGTCAGACTTTCGGGGCACTGACTACCTGTAACGACTGTCAAAGATCTACAAATGACAGCCAGGACCAACAGCTTAGCGAGCTTTCCGGACTACGGAGGATACTGTACCCATCCACGGACAGACCTAGATGACCGTTTTATTTTAAGCATAAAAAATATACCAATTCATATCATTGATTCAATTTACTCTCTTCGTAACTACAGGCGAGCAAGAAGACGTGTTCCCCTCAATAAAAGAGTTCTACGACCTGAACTCTGAGTTCGACGCGACCTGCCTGCTGACTCGGTGTCATGTCGGTAAGAAGAAGAACATATACCTCGTGTCGCCCGTCGTGAAGGATGTCGTCACGAAGAACGAAGGTAGCATCAAGATCATTAACACTGGTGTCAAGACTTTTGTGCGCTGTGATAATAAGAATATGGTTTGTCCGTTTAGGTATGTCATTTTATATATTTTTTTAGTTAAATTATATTAAAATAGTTAATGATCATGGGCGTCACACGTCCTTTCTAACTAACCATGTGTATGAGACACATGGTTAGTTTCATTCTGGTCTCAATTAAATCATAGTACCTACTAATCCTACGTTATAAGGTGTTACAAACTCGTAGAACGAATTCCCATTTTTTCTACCTGTTTCTACTTTACAGTACTTACTTTAAAACCAATGGGAGTTTTTGAAAGAAAGTAAGAAACTCTCATTAGTACTACGTTTAGGCGTAGGTCTTTACCCCGCTTTGGATTAACTGGTAGTATATTGGGCTTGAACTGTTTCTTACAAAAGTGCAACGGTCAAAATGTATGGAACGGCAGGTTTTTTTCAACTACAGATGAAAAATTTCTATGAGGGGTAGGCGCGGGCCTGTGGACGGTGGGCTATGGGCTAGCTCGCCGTCCGTCCGTCTCATGACGACAGGCCGTGTCGACGGCGCGTTCGTGTTCCACGCGCGCCTCAAAGAGAGTCAGCAAAAAGGAAGGGGTCCGCAAGGACCGATGCCTGCCGGGGTTGCGGGACTATTCGAAAGAGATACCGTGGCCCTGGAACACAAAGGGCGATGAAGGAACATGGATGGGTTTTAGTCAGTAAAAGTCTGACACTCCCTCCTGCTCCGCCCAGAGCGGGAGAAGTCATTTGATGATTTCCCATCCGAAAAAAAAAAAGAAAAAAAAAGGGGTTTCAGAATGATGTGCTGACTACGTGGTAAGTGTGTGTGCGTGCATGTCCCTTCCAACATGTACACAAGGTTAGTTTTCAATGACCAGCCAAAATTTAAAATTAAGATCTCGATATCAAACCAAAAGTGCATTTTAAATATTATTGTCGAAATATAAAATAAAATAATAGCATTCATTTGAAAATGTCCTAAAAATGTCCTAAATCATAAACCTAGTGGGAATCAATGCACTTGTGTGCCACGCGTGTATGCACCGCTAAATGTATGTGTGTGCTGAACTGCTACCTATCTAGGTTGTTGAACTGAATTGTGCTGTTGCTATATCCACACGTTCGCTTTTTAGTGGTGGACAGGAAATAAATTTTATTTTAAAAAATGTTGTTTTTTATTTTTTCAATATATCGAAAATATTATCGATTCTAAACCATATCTGAACATTTGGCCGGTCATTGAAAACTAACCCTGTATGTAGATTTGACAGAGAGGTTCCTTTTTTTTAAAAAAAAAATTGGTGTCCCGGAAAGATAGGATAGGTACTCTTTATTATATTCACTCTTTGTCATGTTTTCCATTTTCCCGTTTAACGCGGTAATACGGTATACGATCATACAACTAATTGCTTGGATAACATATATTTTTTTAGTGAAAGTCCTCTTTGTTGGAGAAAAACAAGGATTTTCTACTTTCTCCATTTCAAGGTTCCCTCTTCCTTCCAGGTTATCACAAGAAGGTCTACAAAGCATAACGCAGTTCATCGGCGCCAAGCGTCGCGTGCGCATCCTGAAGGAGGACCTCACGCTCGTGCTGCAGAACGACAACCCGAGCAAGCCGCCCGATGTCAAACTGTTCTCTGAGCAGACGCAGGCAGCTGTCAAGGATTTTGGTGAGGATATTTTAGTTTGTTGACGTTATGTTATTTTGTTGAGGATATGTTATTTTGTTGTTTAAAAAAGTAGAAGCTGTTATGCTGAAATTTTTTATTTTTGCGTTTAGATTTCTTTATCGTAGTGAATAGCCATGACTGTTTTTGCGGAAAGATTATATCGTTAGTGTCTTACGACTTTGTTAGGCCTGAATTCTTGTCGCGCTGACTGTCGGTCGCGTACGGGTATACAGTGTTCTATATAGCACCATGCTGCGACGCTGACGTCAGCGGCGACCGACAGCCGTATTTTGTTCTCGCTGACGTCACGACCGACCGTACGCGACCGACCGTGAGCGCGACAAGAATTCAGGCCTTATACTCATTACTTTCTACTACCAAAACTTACTGCACATTTAGCACTAGGGTCGACACAGATTGGTAAAAAGCGTTGGTGTAGTTTTTACTACCAAATAAATAGAAACAAATATTATCAAAGAAAATTCTCCACTAGTCCGCGAAAGCGTTAAGTATATTTTTCGACTTTATTTTTAATAGACACTGATGGCATTAGTTTGTTTGCGCATTGCTGCACTTGGCCAGGTTTAGGCCGACCCTTAGAATGTGGCTGCGAAAAAATACATGAGAAACACAGCCTCGTTGCTTAGTGTGTCACTAGATGGCGGTGTGTGTAATGTCCAGCGATATTGATTTAATTACACTGCCCTCTTTTTTAAACCAATAACTTTGTCCTCAGCAACGGGCAGCTGCGTCCTAGAATACAAGGAAGAGGGAGAGGAATCGGAGCTCTCGCTCACACTAGTAGGCTGGCGCGGCGTGCACTCTCTGCGCGCGTACACCGCCACCCCCGACACCGTGCACTACCTCAGACTGCTGGGCGCCGACTACAGCAAATATGGTGAGTCCACCCTCCCCTCCCCCCACCTGGGCCCACATTAGCTCTTGATTGAAAGAACTGGAAGTCAAAGGCCTCTTCTTTGCCCAGCAGTGGGATGACCAAGGCTAACACTACCCTATCATCTACTTCAACTATGTTGAGATCGGCTTCCAGTCTAATCAGATGCAGCTTAATACCATTATCTTATCTCTTCTCAACAAATTAGAATGAGTAACATGAGACCGTGATAGAATTTTATATAAAGACTAGTAGTAGTAGAATATAGTAAGACTTGTCAGACTATTGGAATTCTGACTAATCTTAACGACTGTCAAAGATCTACAAATGACAACCTAGGTGTAGCCTATATAAATCTAGATACTTCATACCCTAAGTCAACCGAAAAATATAATTCGTCTTTGTACAGAGGACGCAATATGATCATCACAAACAGACCCGATACCTTTTCCACGAACCTAGCGCACCAAGGTTTCTGACTGTCGGTTAAGTGCGTTTTTCAGTTTTTTTTTATTAGAAATTATATGAAATATAGGTACATAGGTACCTACGTATTCAGATGTTCAAGAGTACCAAAACAGTTGATACTAAATTCTAATAATTTACCTTTCAGATGTAAACAAATTCAAGAAAGCTTCCGATGTCCCTGAGGCTGGAGCCGAAGCTGATGCCTCTGACATTACAGAAGTGGCTGAAGCCACAGAGTCCACTAGCGCCACAGCGGGCAGTAGTGAAACTAACGGCGAAGACGAAGAGTCCACTAGCGCTACAGAGTCCGCTGTGGGGAGTAGCGAAACTAACGGTGCAGATGCAGATGTGCAGATGACAGAACAGACTGCTTTATAGTAAATGTGGTGCTGTGTTATTAATAAGTGATATATTTTATATTATATTGTAATAAAACGCCTTTGACTATAATTTGTTTTTTAACCGACTTCAAAAAAAGGATGTTTCCCAATTCGACCGTATACAGGTGACTTTTTTATCATTTTCCATAAAAAATGGGTATGAACGGAGTAGAAGCAAATGGCATACTTAGTTAGCAAACGAAATTCAAACCATACGCGTATTGCGTATGATTTGAAAATCGATATTTTTCATATTTTTTTCAAAATTTATTTTTCTTTGTTCTAATATGAAAAGTTTACTTGAAATTTATAGCGTTTTATGATGATAGATTTTTTTTTCTAAGCTGTGGAAAAAAGATAAAAAAACCAGGTATGCCATAAGCTACTACTCCGTTCACCTAATGTATCATTTTTTTTTTGATAAGTGATAAATTTGTCATCTGGTATATATGTATTTTTTATGTTTGATCACGGATAACTTCGTCTTTTACGAAACGATTTTGATGATTATTTTAAAAAACAAATAAAGTTAAAAATTACTTTAGCTTAAGAAGTCGGTGACAAAAAAAAACTAAATCAATCAAACAAAGGGCACCGACTTCTGAAGCTAGTTATATTTCACTTTTTTTATTGTTTAAAGAGTGAGCTATTATAATATTATGACTGTAGCATACAAAACTTATCATCACGCCTGTAATCCCCGAAGGGGTGAATCAGAGTTGTAGGTACCTAATAGTACACCCACATTGCGCCAGTTATGTTTAACTCCCAAGTTATAGGAGGCGAGCATATTGCCAGCAAACGGGCACAAATCTAAACTTCGTGGCTGCTACTGAGAAATTCCTGATGGAAAAACCCAATAACACTTTGCCCGACCCGGGAATCGAACCCAGGACCTTATGCGCAGCAGTTGCGCTTGCGACCACTAGATTAACGAGGCAATCGAAGATCATTTTTAAGTAGACTTAAAACTTAAGACATAGACGAATTAAAATTAAACACGTATAATGTTTAGAAACCCTTTATTTTCTTCTTTCGCATTCGTTTCATTCGCATTTCCAGCGATAACAACCTTTATTACCTTACACTTTAAAGCCTAAAGTTGTGTAACACACGGTCGACATACCATCTCTTAACAAAAATCAATTAACTAAGTTGTAACATAATATTAATTTAAGTGAATACAATGAATACATTTTAATTGTCAGAGTGTTCACCATGAATATATCTGAAATATTGTACTGATAAAATGTTGCTTATAGTTGTTAAAAGCTGATTTCCCATACTTAAAGTTAAAAATATTAGTTGAGTTTGTAAATATCGCTCATTATCTGCCTAGCCTTTTCCCAACTATGTTGGAGGTCGGCTTCCAGTCTTACCGCATGCAGCTGAATACCAGTATTTCATATGGAGCGACCGCCTATCTGACCTCCACAACCCAGTTAGTACCGGGTAATACGATACCCCATAATAAGACTGAATGTCAGACTTGTAGTAAATATCGCTCATATAAATGGATTAAGCCCAGCTTATAAGAATATCATCCATAGTCCGATACGTCTCTAAATTAGATAGACTTAGACTTGTAAAAAAGAGCCAAATCGCTTGCAGTCGGTTGCTAATCCATAGAACATGAGCCACAGATACGTCAACACACACACACACATAGAATAAGCATAGTCAGACAACTATTGGGGCACAGATCTCGCTCTGAGGCAGAGGGCCGTAATGCAAAAACGCGTACCAAGAGCTGGTTGGCGGATCGAACACCCCGTCGCATTAAAATATGCAGTTACTAAATGGCAACTTTCAAAACATAATCGTGTCTAAATACATAAACATTAAATTCACAATAACAAACAATATAAAGATTTAAGTCGTCAGATGAGCCCAGCACGTTGAAATAATGTTCTTGTTTTTATTTCGTTGACGAAGACGACTTACACTGAAAATCGTATATTTTGTTCAATTCGGGATTTGCGAGCTAACTCTTCACGTGACTTAAGTGCAGCGAAGGCACATCAAACGATTTAAATCATTTTAAACAATTATGACTTAAATTAACATACATATTGCACAGTAATATAAATCCTTACACAATAATTACAGTGTCTCGGTACTATCGTGCCCGCATACCTACCAACATTCGTTTCCAATTGACTCGCTTCCCTATTTTTGACAGCAAAATTTTCAAATACTTTTACCAGTTCGAAATTTATTTAATTATGCCGAGATCGGAAAGAAAATAAAGATGCAGAGTCCGCGCTAGGTTTGCTAAGCTAGGAGAACCCTACCCTTGTGTAAAACTTGTAGACTTTGAGACTTTGACCTCCAATATCTCCGTAACTACTTAGAAGGTTCCCAGGGTATGGTCCAGAACAAAAAAAAAATATCACAATGACGGGGAGAAGAGAACCTTTCGGCTTCGGTAAGGATCTTTTCAACCGACTTCCAAAAAGAGGAGGTTCTCAATTCGACTATATTTTTTTTGTTTCCTCAGAACTTTCGACTGGCTGAACCGATTTTGATGATTCTTTTTTATTTGAAAGCTGGTGCTTCCCGTGTGGTCAATTTGGTGAAGATCTGATGCTGATCTTCGGAGATATATTATGGAACTCTTCAAAAATAGACGGCAAATCTGCAGTGATTGCTGGAATCGCTTGGATGTTTGTTGTTTATTCAACATCATGACGTAACATCACGCCTGTATGCTCTGAGGGGGTACAGATGTGTACAATACACCCAGATTTCGACAGGTTTTGGTATGTTAAGTTCCATTTATTGGGGATAAGCCTATTACCATGACATGTATTGTTTTTTTTATTTGAAAGGATAGTTTTATGAATTTGGTTAGGTTCTGATTATGGAATCCGTAACAAAGTAACGGAACTCTTCAATCCTTAAGAGCAAATTAACGATATTCGGCCGAATCTTTTATAGGCTATCCGGATATTTGAGTCACCTACCGTAACGTCGTTATGGTCAAGTTATTGTCGTAGTCGAAGATGATCAATGGAACTCCTTAACGGCTTACAGTAAGGGTGAGATCTGTGGCAGAATTTCTAACTGTCTTAAATTGCAATGCGCTTACGTTCATTGATATTTAATGTAAAATAAATTCATGGCAAATATTTGTTTGGGAACAACTAAAAATGGAAAATAAACTTTTTTGCAAAAAATAAAACTGACTTCAAAAAACACAAAAAAGTGAAAAATAACTATAGCTTCAGTCGGTTTCATTTTTTGCAAAAAAGTTTTTTTTACACTAATTATGTGAAGATTTGATGGACGTAAAGTTTCCGTAGGACCTATTTTGGCTCATTATTAGGCCAAATTCCGATCTCGGCAAAAAATATCAAACTACCAAATCTAGCGTTATCTTTGGCGCAGAGAAACCAATATTTAACGTTTTATTTTGAATTTAGAAACCATAATCAATTTGAATCAGTCCAATTAGTTTCATTAATACTTATTTTTTAAATACTTTTACGAGAATATTGGCAAAGTTGATTCTCTTCGGTTTTTTCATGTGCGCAAGATTTATTTAATGATCATGCAGCCACGTTATTAAATGCGTTATTTTAAAAGCTCAAAGTATTCAACTTTAACTTTATTTACACCTTCATAACGAAATAATTAGCAAACTTGTGGAATATTTCCAAAACCAGTTAAACATTAGTGGGTTGGCTTTATCGTCCTGTTCAAAAATGATCCCTAAAAACATAGACATAAGGAGGAAATAGGAACAACACAACATTCAGATCATAAATATTGGAATGTGCAAAAATCCAAGATAAAGTAAATAGGAACACGACACATAATAGATACTTATAAGTAGTGTAATAGTGTATAAGTAAAGAATTAGTTACAGACCAGCACAACAAGCTACTACAATCTGTCAAATTTCTTTAATAGATTTTCATCTTTATCACCACAGCATTTGGTTCAAGGTTGATTTGGAAAATTTTACAGTTTCGGGTAGCTTATGATGTGCTGGCGTCTGTACATAACGTAGATACACGACAATACTACAGTAAAATTGCTTCAAACAGTGTTTCTTGCAACGTTTTCTAATCATATCAATTTTAGCTAACATTATGGCACTTCAAGTAATGATAAATTAACAACAAAAACATATTCTATTTTTTTGGAATAAGGTACTTTTTCCTTTACAATAAATTCTACAATTTGTTCTAGATACAATATACTAAGTTTCAATACCATAAGAACTGATTTCATCTCCTACCTATAGCGCGGCATATTTTTTTTGCCACATCGTATTCGAATAAACTGCTTAGGTACCGGTGTGCATAGGATTTGGCAAATAATATCTGAGTATAAAAATAATCAATTATAGCAAACGGAATAATCGATCGGTGAGTATAACAGTTTAAAAAATCATAACCCTCCTTTTCGCGTCGTTGTTGATGGGTAAAAAGGGTATCATCAGTCAAATGGATTTATAAAAAAATACAGTATTGTTTGAACTTCAGGTAGGAACAAAATAATTGGTAGTGTCTCTGCCTTCTCTATGGTACTGTAAATAAGATACACAATAACAATTAAAATTTATTTAAATATTAATCTACGTACTTATAATAACTACATTCCAGTGTAAAGAATGTCACAAATGACAAAATACATCAAAAGGAATGGAAAGGATTGCCCTGCCAAGAAAAATCCACCTAAACATAGGTTACCATAATCTATTTAATCAATGTGCACATTCTTTATACTGGAATACTTAGTAAACTTATCTATTTTGCATAAATTCATCAGAAAGGCCCAGAAATAGGGTTTAAAAAAGATACGATGAGAAAAACAATTTAGGAACTGGAAGAAGGATAGCATCAAATTGAACTAATCTTTAAATGTTAATTATTTCAAATTCTATAAGTATCTTTGTGCAGGTAATTATTAGCTTTAAGCCATTTGAAATCAGGCACATTATAGTACCTACGGCACATTTGTTTGCACACATATTTGTTTACATGGACGACATTGTGTTGTACTTTTATTAAGTTTTTGTCTTGACTATATCAATATAGCGTTAATAAAAAAGAATACTTGCTATAGGAATAGATAATACAAAATAATTAAAGAGCAAAGAACGTGGTAATACCTAAAATTAATTGTGTTGAAGCGTTGATCAATATTTCTACACATTCACAAATATCTAAGCATAAAAGAGTGATATCACGACAGTCGAAGGATTTGACATGCAAAAATAGGACACCACATGGCGAAAAGATGTTTGTACTTAAAAGCTGGAAGTAAGTAGAAGTAGATGTGAAGACTTAAAATAAAAAAGATGAAATTACGTAGTATTGAAGACGATACATTTTTTTAACGTTACCCCACACTAAGAATTTCTCCTTTATCGTGAGCGCGTTTACAAACATTTAGACCCACATACTCAGACAGCCAGACCCGGAACAACTACCTGTAGGCCATACAAATATTTGTTCCGTGGCAGCGCAGCAGCCAATCGCTCAGCCACTGCGCCAAAGGTACAAATATTGATCAACACAAAACAGCCAGACTTCTTATAATTAATATTACATCTATACCAACAACAGAGAACCCACACTTTTATTCCATTTTCATTTTAACTCGTTCCTTTATCACAGTGGGTGATGTGGTCGAAGCTAAAGCTAATCATTATTTTAATTAAGCTAATTACTCTATCGTAGGAAATAGGAACGTAGGTATAGGCAGATTTAGAGATATAGCTGACAAGGTAGATTATAATTATCACTTGCTTCGGTAAAGGAAAACATTGTAAGGAAACCAGCATGCCTGAAAGCTATGTCTAGACGGCATGTAAAGCCAAGTCAGAGGCCCATGGGTTGCATAAAAACTCTGACGCCAGGTTAGGCACTAACCACACGAAAAGAGAAAGAAGGTAGTTAAAAGTTAAGACTAAGAGATTGATTGTTTTTTTTTTTTGATTGATTGTTTACAAATAAAGACAATTGATTGACTGAGAGATTTACACCCGTATCTATCAACAACTCAAAGTGATTACTTGAGTAAAAGTTATAACTTAAGATACGATGTTTATCCTGTAGTTTAGTTATTGATTGAAATTAGAACTGTCCCAAATTAGAATTCTTAGCTTTGCTTTCTTTGAAGGTTCTTATACTTCGTTGAAATTCTTGTATATTGCATAAGCGTTAGTTACTACTTTCAACTTGACTACAGATACGAGTTTTAGTGTAAGACTTTGTAAGACCAGTCTTTCAAATTGTGTGCAAAAGCATTAAAGAAAACAATTATTTTTATGCTGAACGTACACTATGGTTGGTTTTTAAAGAAACGACTTCATATTTTATTAACGCAGTCGTAGTTTCAAATCAAGCATCGGAACAGATTGCTTGTAATTAGTTAGTATCGAAGATGATGCCAATAAAATAACTAGAAATAGTCAAGCAGTCTTTTTCTTCCTTGCTGAGGAAGAAAAAGATTTGAAGAAGAAGAGGAAGATGATTTTACAACAGAATCGAATTCCTTACGTATGTAGGTATCTCCTACGCTAAGCTACGTTTAGAACTACTTAACTAAACTTAATTCTAATATAATCAACATAACCTTAAGAAATGAAAAGTACGTAAATCCATTTGACTAAAATGATACACTTTCAAACTAAACCTAAATTTTATGACTCAGATACTAATATTGTTCTATGCGTCTGGTGAAAAAAAAAATGAATACTAATTAAATTAGTTACTATGGCACTAAAAAACAACGGTGATATTTTTGCTATAGTATATGCTAATAAACAAAACATAATCTTAGACAAAATTCAAAAATAAAATCTGTAACACTATTTTATGAAGCAATGTAGGTCACGCACAATGGTCCACTTCAAGGACTAAGTGCGGAAACCTAAACCCCATGATAGATAGATGATAGAAGCAATGTAGGGACACTCGGTAACCAAAACCAAATTCAAACTTTACCCATAACCTAATGTAGTTTTTTTTAAACCCAATTAACGCCATCAGAATTATAATATCCTAGTGAGTATTGCACAAATCAAGACGACACGACATCAAAACGGTTTAACATAGAGAGAGTTAGTTCCACTACTGCAACAATAAATGTTTCCTAATGGCTCTTTGGTTGACTCTTTCGAGTACCCTTTTCATCTTCATCTTCATGGTCTTGTCCCGAATAACCTACTTGGTTAGGGTCATCGCAATACGCTTTTATCTTCCATTCTCCTCTGTCAGCCGTCACGCACAAAAGAGAAAGAGGAGCCTTTCCTAACGCGGCAATACCAAAGTCTATGAAAATTCAGATCTCCAAAAGAAAAATCTGCCTTGAAATTAATTAAAAATTGCCTTGTTAGTGTGCCTTGCAAAACCACAAATAAGAAAAATGGAAAACGGACACCACTGCTGTACAAGAAATAGTTTTTTGTGAAGCAACAATAGATCGTCTCAATTCGTCTCCCAGACTACACCAACATCGTAGATAATATCGCAGTTTTAGATAATGATCCGGATGATATACTAGGCAAGGCAGATGCTGCTACAAGTACTACACTACTTATTGTTCTAGAAAACAAATATATGTAAATGCTTGGCCACGACCTACACACACAAGCGACACCGACAACAACCGATAAAAGTTGCTTAGTGCCTGCCACAGCTCACCACAATGCGACGGTACTGATGGAAACAAGAGACGCACGCGTGAATTTCACGCAGATCGGCGCCGGAATAAATGTATCAGTAGTGGAACTAACCCAAAGTGAACCAAACGAGTAGTCTAAGACGGAATCCATAACTTTGGACGGTTATAATGGACTAAGAAGCAGTGCTCAAGTCTTAACATTAGTGGATAGCATTTCAAGTGAATTGACGAATATACACTATAGTAAAATAATTGTTATATATATAAATATTTACAAGCTTAGATTTAGTTTACCCTAACCCTTTATAAACCACTTTTACTGTAAAACCTGGAATCAAAAACCAGCCAAGTGCGAGTCGGACTTACTTAGAAGGTGATTTATTTTGTTGTTAGAGTGGCATCAGAAATACACATTCTGTGAAAATTTCAACTGTCTAAGTACCTATTTATGGATCATGATGAGATACAGCCCGCTGACAGACAGACGGACGGACGGACAGCAGAGGCTTTGTAATAAGGTATCGTTGGTTACCCTTCGGAAACGTGCGGAAACCTAAAAAATCAGCTGCCTATACATGTATTTTTGTTAGCAGTAGTGGTTCATAATGATTAGTACAATTGCCCCTTTAGAAGTTTTGGGCAAACTAAAACGAAGGTTGTGTACAGTTCTGATAAAATTTTGACTTGTAAATAATATTTTTTTTTAGGTAGACCAACGTTAATGAAGTCAATGATAAAGTATTAATAAATAATGATAATAATTACTATATCTACTCTATTGAGATCAACGTTAAAAATTATTTGATACAATATTAATAATAGTAATATTAGTAGTTGTAATAGTTATATTAGTAAATTATTAATATTGTATTATTGAATTTATTACTATTATTTTTAGTTAGCTGTTCGTCTGAAGAGCTGACTAAAAATAATAGTAATAAATTCGTATGGATATTAGACATTGTTATTGTGATTCGAGTAGCATGTATTTCGTTATTTAACAAATGTTTGTAACAATTGTTTTAACATTTAAATTCTAAGTGAAGTGTGAATTTTCCAAGAAAGTGCTTATACGATGAACAGAATTTAATTTTCATGATTTTAAATTAATTTTAAAATTTTTCCTTATTTTTATTCAAAATGAATTGAGCCAATTATAGTTTTATATTAAAGTTATCAAAAAATAAAGAGATTTCGTTGAGCGCTGTTGTCAATATTTTTTTAATTTCAAAAACTATCGTATCATCATTGAATACTGTTTCGTTACAACTTTAGAAAAAAAGCGTTTAGTTTTTATCAGTGAACGTAAATTTTAACTCCTTGTTAACTAATTTTCATCGTTTCTAACTGTACAAAACCATATAATCACTTTCTTTATTTTTTGTATAATAATTTTAAATAAATTGTGGTAGTTTATATGCAAAGGCCACATTGACATAACTAAATTATAAACCAAAATGTAGACATACAATATTTTGATATATTATTTCTGGAGCCTTGACACAGCCAGAAAGCGTCGCGGCAGACCTCGTAGAAGATGGCGGGACGAGTTGGACAATACTAACGACCAATGGTTGCGATCGAAACCTTTGCCCAGCAGTAGTGGGATGCAACAGGCTAACAGTATCAGTATCATTTTGAATTAACATTAATTTCTGTGACCCGAAACGTAGAAACAAAGTATCCAAATATGTATCTTTATAAATATTTTTTTAGGTTCAAGACTACCTTCGCTGAATCAGTTTTTGGTGCGCTCGGCGTAATAAGAGCTAAACCAAGTGGCTTTTTTCCGAACGTATACCTATCTCATATATCCCAGTTTTCATGGCCTTTGCATGCCACCAAATCCACCTACAAACTCAAGACCATCGCCACCTTCATAGAACTAGGAGGACTGCGTGATCCTGGGGTTACGGGGACACTGCATCAGGTGCCTCTGCCAGGGCAGGTCGCGAGCCAGCACGTTTGTGAAGCAGTACGGGCATTTCCACTCGTCCATACCTAGCGCTGCAAAGGAACATCATTTAAACACTGTTTGAATCTTTCACGGTAAATAACGATACTTACCAAGGCTGACAAGAGAAGCAATTGAATTATGAAAACATAAAAAAAAACAATCGACAGGATGGCTTTAAATTGTCAAGTACGTGGAATCCAGTTTTGAGTATGCTCAAAAGTAGCAGCCGGCAACATAATAAGGACTCCACAAAACCTGGTGATACTGAGTGTGTTTTGCTGTGACTTACTCGTAAGCGTGGGCCAGACTGTTGTAAACAAGCCCTCCACACACCTCCACATCGGTCTCTACCGGCGGTTTACAACAGCACGCACTGTTGACGCACTGTTGTAAACCGCGGGTGGAGACTGATGTGGAGGTGTGTGGAGGGCTTGTTTACAACAGTCTGGCACGAGCATTGTGTCGAGTTTCAGTAGTGCGTGTAGCAAAAGACAAAGAAAGAGGGTAGACAGATTTGTCTGCTCCTAACAATTTATTCCATCCACCCGCGATCATGGCGCTTGCAACAGCGTCGAAATATCGGGAGCTCAAAACAAATAGTAATCACGGAAGATATGCCGTAAGTGATATTTTAAGGAACATCTTTTGTTAAAGATCTAGTACTGACTGATCAGCAATCAATAAGCGGCCTAAGTCTGCTGGAAGTTTCAAGTGTTTTATGGAAGACTGAGTAGGTTAACTAAGTAGCAAAGTGATATTGTGTTTTTCTATCAGGAACTTCTCAGTGACAACCCCTGAGTCTTGATTTGTGCCCGGTTGTTTGCAATAGGCTCGCCCCCTACTACATGGGATTTAAACATTATAGGCGAAATGTAGGTGTACTGTTAAGCTGCGTTGCCACCAGAGATGAGCGAGGATACGTACCGAGGGATGTGTGTGATACTAACCAATAATATCGCTTCTTTTTCACAGCTTGAGGTGTTCTAGCTGTGTGATTGGTTAGTTCCACACACATCCCTCGCTACGCCTCCTTGCTCATCTCTGGTGAAAACGCAGCCTTAGGTAGACCTCTGTCTAACCCTTCGGAGATTCCAGGCGTGGTGTTGTGATATTATACTATATAAAGCTCGATTACCACTCACTGACTCACTGACAGAATTGTTCTCCCAGATGGTGGATGGGGAGGTGGGTATATTTTGACAGATTCGTAAACAAGTAACTTCCGCGAGTATGGGAAAAGTGCCGAACCTCCCCTTTTCACCCCCCTTCCTCCCCCCCCTATCGTATCTCGGAAACTAAGAGACTGGGAAGATATTTTTTTTCAAATTCGTATAGAGGAGGCTCGGAAAAGTAAAAACCAGTTTTCAAAAGTTGACCCACTTGTCCCCCTTCTCCCCCCTTTAGGCGGATCTCGGAAGTTGAGAGACTTAGAACATTTTTTTTTGCAGATTCGTAAGGCCCCTCCTTACGAATCTGCAAAAAACCCTCGAGCTGGTCAAAATCATTTGTATACCCTCCCCTCCCCAACCTCCCCTAAAACAGAAAGGGCTGTAACTTCATAACGGTTAGAGATAGCCATTGGGTGTTTGAACAAATATTATAGTAGGCGTCAAAACCTGTCCGGTCATAGGAAGAAGGTCCTGGGCGGAGCGAACCTGGGTGAAGCGTAACTCAGGGGCGACGACGAGCAAACTTTAGGGTAATGTTTTTTTAATGGGAAAAGGTCTGAGTTTTTAATTAAGGTTTTTACTTTAATTTTATTAGTATTTTCAGGTATTGTTTTTTTTTTTTTTTTTTTTAATTACTTTTTAGAGTTTTTTAAGGATTCTTATGGATTCTCAAAATTTTATATGGGTAAGGACTACTTCTCAAGAACACGACGACACGCGAGCTGCGCGCAGCTCGCGCACCCACGCCTTTACGAACGAGAGAATCACGGCGATATTATCGTCCTTGCCACGTTTTTCTATACACTCTCTTTTGGACCGTCTCACGAGCGAGAGAATCGCGGCGATATTTTCGTATAGAAATACGTTAAATCGCCGCGACTCTCTCGCTCGTGGAGGCGGCCCCTAATTGCGGACCAGTTGCGGACACCGGAGACAGGCAATTACTTATTAACGACAAAAATCCCTTCTCCTCTTCAATAGTTAGTTGTCACTAACAGGCAACCAACAGGCATTTCGCTCAAGGGATATCTCCCTATAATAGATAATTGCATACTTTTTGTTGCTCCAGATTACAAAACCGATTCTCTTCGTTGAAAATCGGTGACAGAAAACAAATGATTTTAAGGATCCTCAATCGTTTGAAAATGAAAAGGTATTTAAACACTCACGTATACAGTTCGCGTGGTAATCGGAGTCATCAGTCCTGAGAGCAGCCCCACACTTCTGACACGCCTTCCAGCTGCCCTCACTCATCGTACACTCCTCTGCAATGTCAGGAATTTTGTGAAAGTTACAAGACACCCAGGGATCAGAAAAAAATGGTCTGTTCTTTAGGAATAAACAGTGATTCCCAAAATGGTCCAGGTTGACCCCAGCGCGAAAAAATAATATTACAAATTTATTTTTTGGTCCACGGGCTTGAAAAAAAATCCACCGAAACCATACATTTTTAAAGGGGTCTACCACAAAAAAAAACGTTTACTGGACTAAAACAATGCATTAAGTAAAGTATTCGTTGATTATTACCACCACCACATCTTGGGCAGACCTTGCTGATTGATAAATCTTTAACACAGTCCTCATCATCTACCTAGGCCAATCTAACTATTTTGGGTCAGCTTCCAGTTTAACCGGATGCATCTGAATACCAACAATTTTTTGGTAGAGTTATAAGCTATGCTAGCATTTTACAGCGATCCACAATGTATACAGTACTAATGATGTAGTGGTGGTGAATATCGCGGTGGTGGACGGAAGAAGGTCCTTTCCAAGTGGTTTGTCATGTCCTTTATTGAAATAAAGATAGAAAAAGTTTTTATCACAGAGAACCAATAATATAGAAAATAAGTCCTGTACGAGGCCAAAAGACCTCCATCTTAGCAAGGTGGTGAACGTCTTTCAGCTGGTGGATGTTGAAGGCTTACCCAGCAGATGTGCATGTAACATCCGGGCCTCCAGCGCGACCCGGCAGTGCGGGCAGCGCGCCAGCAGCACGCAGCGCCGCCAGTAGTGCGCCTCCAGCGCGTCAGCCCGCACGCGCCGCCCGCACCACGTGCACGTCGTGCTACATTCAGCAGCACAAATATCAGAATGAGACGAGCAAAAGTGTGTTTACAATTGCCTAGCTTGGCTTTTACGAATTCAGAAGGACAGAAAACTCTAGATCATTCAAAGGATTCATTTTAACATTGAGGCAGGCACCGGAGTCTGAAGTTTGGTGTACGGAACAAGGTCCATGAGATTGTCTGGTTTACGCATTTCGGTAGGCTTAGTGCGTATACACGTAGAACGCTGGGTAGGCACATAGTATATATAGAGACTGCTAGCGCCGACTACCAGCGCGGACCGGTGCCGATAAGCGCTAGCAGGTTGGCGCCGGCAGCCAGCGTGTTTTGTGTAAGATCGAAAAACTATTCTGCGAAAACTGTTACATGATCGATGCCTTGATAATAAATGCGACGTTACGTTTTAACTACGCCTTTTAGGTAGATTTCGCCAGAAAAAATCTACCTATTGGTCTTGCACCTAAAGTCAAGTTTTTCGAAAATTTCATCATAGGGGTCTAGTTATGACCTAGAGTCCAAATGTAAACGTATGTTGGTATATAATTGGGGGCGACAAGCAAAATTTAGCCACACTCTACAGGTCTCAATTATGCACGGATTGCTTTCAAACTTGGCCAAAAAATCGAAAGGGTCAAAACTTAGGTTAAGTTCGTGAATTCGTCCATGGGGGGCGGCAGGGAAGCGGTTTTTAGAAAATCAGTTTTTGATCATAACTTTTTTCCTATGGAAATTTTCCGAACCGTTTAACATTTTTATCATTCCGAGTAAGAATACGGACAACTTTTAAATTAAAATTTTTTGATGGAACCTAACTTGGGAGGGGGTTGAAATTTCCAAAATCTTTGGGAATAAAATATTAAATCTCCGAAACGGTAAACATTTTGTGTCGCAAACGGGCAGATGATGGTTTTATAGCTGAAAAATGGTTATCATAAATTTTAAAATCCTCCCAAAAGAGTTTAGCAAGGAAACGCCCAAAATTTTTCAGTTATACTTTTTTATTTCGAAAACTATAAGTTTTATCGCTAAACTTTTAATTAAAAATTGTAGAGTAATAAAAATTTGCTTTCAAAAAATAATAGTATTAGGATTAGGATTTCTTTGTTCGCTGTTTCTTTCAATCGATAACCTTACATCGAACGCTTGTTTCGTCGACGTTTGTTTATATGCTCCATTTAAAATTTTGTTCTATGAATTATAAATACTTTTTATAATGCCGCTACAAGGTGAGGTCTTTACATAAACCCAATAATTTTGCTCAATATTTATAATCATCTTCGTCTGAAAGATCTGAACCAGTTCTAAGTCTACTCACTGCAAGCTGATAGTTTCAGGTATATTTTCAGCCACGTCCACGTTGCCGACGTCATACGCCTCGTAGTGGTGCTCGCTGCCAGTGACTTGATGTCTTCTACCTGAAAACAAATTGATTCAAACATATTGCTCCAATTAGTTAACTCAGGGTGTTAGGGACAGCCTTCCGCAAACTTTTGCTTCTTGTTCTGAATCATATTCCACCGTCATTTTTATCCGGAAAATTGTTTTTTTTTTATCGTTTTTTACAGTTACTATTCCTTTAATTCAATGTAAAATTACAATCTCTGTACGCAGCACTCCATTTATGTAAATAATACGGCTAAAATAAAACAATAATGTATGTTGAAATAATCTAACGAACGACGCGTGGAATCTTCACTTCCTGCCGACTCTAGCTACAAAGTTCATAGAACTCGTCGTCGCGGTTGCCGTTCGCTACGTGCGTTTTGCCACGGTAACGATGTATTGCGTATGTGGAAATAAAACAAATCAAATCTATTGGACTCCCATAATTTTCCGGAAAGATTTCTTGTACCGGTCATCTTAGTATATATGATAATATGCTGAATTCACCCATCAATTTGTCAAACTCAAAATGTCAAAATCAAAAACCATGTATTCAAATAATCATGAGAATCAACACTGTTGATCGTCAAAAATTACTCAAGACAGTCCCCCAAAATGCCCGCCATTCACCACTACCATTAGTATTTTAGATGGTTGAAGAAGTGGCCAAACAAACTCACCAGCAATACATCTGTTTGCTAAGTTGGAATTAAAAGTCCAGATCATCTGGAATTGCAGTTTTCATTTATTTATTTATTTAAACTTCATGTACAAGGGTGGTACATAGGCGGACTTAATGCCACAAGGCATTCTCTACCAGTCAACCTTTCGGTCAAATAGGATAGCATTGTGATAGAGTACAACAAAAATAAATAAGAAAAATACCATTTTGCAAGCATCAATTAAAAACCATAAATGGGTACCTACATAAATACTAATACATATAATATTTATGCTAAAATAAACTAATATATACTAAAATACATACAAATAGTCCGAAATACGAGAAACCTTATAATAATTACTACGACACTAGTAATGACTAGAAAATAATTTAGACTGACTTTAAATAGAACTTCCGAACTGCTCTTTTGAAAGCCAATTTGCTTTCAGCTTTTTTAATGCCAAGGGGTAGCGCGTTCCAGAGTTTTATAGATGAGATAGCATAAGAAGAGGACATAAAACCAGTACGGTGAGAGGGAATTTGAAGGATTAGGTTTTTGGAAGCTCGAAGGTTGCGACTGTGAGAACTGCCCAACACCGTGAAAAAAGTTTTTAGGTACTCGGGAGCACATGGATCATTCATAATGGTGAAAAGCATGCAGAGAGATCTGAGGGACCTCCTGAGTCTGATAGGCAGCCATTTAAGCTGAGAACGGTACGAAGAGATGTGATCGTATTTACGAAGGCCAAAAATGAAACGAATGCAATTGTTCAGAACACGATCCAATTTGTTAAGAAGTTCTTGGGTTAGATCAGAGTAACAAACATCAGCATAGTCGATAATGGGGAGCACAAGCGACTGGACCAAAGTTGTTTTAGTGCTAGATGGGAGAAAATGTTTAAATCTATAGAGAGACCGCAGTGAGTAAGTGACTTTCTGGCTAACCTGAGCTACCTGCTTATTCCAACTGAAAGTGTCGTCAATGTACAGGTTCTTTACGTGTGGTGAGAGAGGTATAACAGAATTGTCGAACATAAGTGGCACTAGCCGGCTAGTGTCCAAATTTCTCAGGTAGTACGAACTACCAATCAGGATGGCCTGGCATTTCCCGACGTTGACAGCAACCCCAAATTTGCCAGACCATTCTCCGATAGTTCGGAGATCAGCATTAAGTGACGACATGCAATTATCAATGTTGGCAATGTCCGATTGAGCATAAAGTTGCAGGTCATCAGCATACAGATGGTAAGAGCACTTGAGGAAAGCGGTAATAGAATTTATAAATAATGAAAATAAGAGAGGAGAGAGTATACCGCCTTGTGGAACACCAGTTACCAGGTCGCACCATTCGGAGTAATCCTGATCAGCACGCACCGCCTGCTGGCGACCACGAAGATATGAAGAGAACCAATAACGTGACAACGAAGAAACCCCAATTTGAGTCAGTATGGCAAGGAGGATATCGTGGTCAACGGTGTTAAAAGCGTTGGAAAAATCTATTAAAACCAACACCGTAACCCTCGAATTCTCCAAGCCATCTCTAACATTTTCTGCAACCTTAAGCAAGGCTGTGGCTGTGCTGTGGCCAGGCCGAAAACTAGATTCAGATTCATGTTGCTATTTCCTCAACTAATACAGTTTAAGAAATACTTTCAATCTCCTAAACACCTTGAAAAATTAGTAAACTCACCTGGACTATAATACCCGCTCTCGTCCATCTGGCTATGCTCATCAAGATGCAGATTCCTCAGCCCAGCAACTAGCTTCGGCGACTCCAACACTCCTTCCCTGAAGTAATCTGCCTTCACTTTCGGAGAATCCAGGCTTCTGCAGTCCGAATCACACCTTAAATCATTCCTGGACATCTGTGGGGAGTCCATTGGTAAAGAATCCATGCTCCTCAAATCATTCTTTGAGGTTTTCGGGGAACCTAGCGTCGGGGAATCCCGGTAGTCTAAATGCAACGGTTCGTAGACGGTTACTGGTCTTTCTTTTAGCTGTGGTTTTGACGGTTCATGGTCGTAATGGATCATAGAGTGACGGTTTTCGGAGTTTCGGTTCGTGCGACGGTAGACCACTTGTTCGGAGGAGGATTGGCTGTGGCCGTGGCTTTCTTGGAAGTGTACCTGGGGGTGTGAAGATCGAGGTAAGATAAGTAAGCTTGTGTTGGTTATTTGGAAGATGTAGCGAAGACGTGACTTTAGGGATAAAATAGGTAAGCAGTACAGAGTCAAATAAGAGTTACAACTCTAAGATTAATCAAGCAGGCGCCTTTATGCTCTGGCTGGACTGCGTAGCTATTCACAAACGCTTCGATTCGATTTCTTTACTTTACTTTTTTTTCGAGTCTATCTCGCTCGATTTCGTAATGCCCAATATAAGAAAGACATATACGACTTGTCGAATCGAAGCGTTTGTGAATAGATATGCAATCTCGAGGTTCATTCACGAAGTATGTTGCTCTAAGAGAATCTACGTGATTCTCTTAAAGTCTTGAGTAGACCAGGCGATGTAATTTTCCAACAAATAAAAAGTTTTTTCTGTGACTGATAAGATTGTTCTAAAAACATAAGATTAACTAAACCATTTAAACCAAATGAACTTACTTTCTCAACTCCCCCCGACGCTCCCGAAGACCTAGGCGAGTGCTTCGGACTGACAGCACTATCTAACCTCAGCTTATTATACCCCGGATAATTTGAGAAGTCCTTCGTCGCAGGAGTCCTGGGGGTATACCTCTTCGTTGGCGTCTTTTTCAAACTACTCTTCGTTTTGGACGTGGTATAACTGCCGCTCAAGCTAGAAGGAGCTAGGGTAGCCCCACTGACACTTGAGGTCATGGATTTGAGGCTATATGATGAAGTAGCTCCTATTGATGATGTCATGCCCATGGAAGCTGTCATGCCGCTGACGGTTGTGCCACTTCTGGTGGATTGGGTGACGACGCTTGCAGTTTCGAGGGTAGAGTCTGCCATGGACTGGTCTGCGGCGTTCAGGAGTTGTTCTTCGGTTGGAGCTTGGTTTAGCATTTTCTGTTGGGAAGAAAATTTTGGTAATTCGGTTTTGCCACGTTAGGTTTATTTTGCTTTATGTTTACTGGAAAAACGGTCCAGAGAAATATTTCAAAGGAATCTACTCAAGACCTCGCATTTATTCTGATCACAAATCAGCAGAGTGGAACAGACAGCTGACCATAAATAAGCCTCTCCATTTGCATGCTCGTGAGAATGATCCTTGACCACCTTATTAATCATTGGACAGATGGTTCCACCTTGCCTGGGCTTAGCCTAGAATACGCGAAAATTGTCGTGAAATCCACCAAATTATTCATCAGATCAGATGGGCTCCGTAGACCACCACGTCGAATAGTAGTTAGTGACGATCAATAGAACCTCAAAAGTGCAGTAGTATGGACACTTGGCCAAACAAGTTGATACCAGTAAGTAGGTCATGTTTTAGCATAATCAGTCTATAATGTTCCCACTGCTAGGACACGGCCTGCTCTCTATGAGAGGGAATGGGCTATAATCCACCACGAGGGCCCAGTGCGGGTTGGTAGACGTTACTTATCTTCGAATTTTTGGTTCTACGACATAATGCCGGTTTCCTTCACCGTTTGGAGAGCAGTGGTGATGAAATAAATTTCACAATGTATTGCGCCTGGCTGGGTTCGTCATGGTTTGCGATGCAAAAAAAATGCCACGTCATTATTTTCCCGATCTGACCTAAGTAGGTAGACCAATATCCCACCAACCTGCATATCAATCCTATCAAATTGCTGGAACAGATGTCTATAGATCAGGTTCCGCCTCGTCACGGCGTCGTCTGGTGGTAGCTGAGCGCGCACGACGCGCGGGGAGCGCGCATACGCTGCCAGCAGGATGCGCTCAGCGGCCGCACGGACTGAACCTGCTGCGTGTTGCGCTCCTGCAGCGCCGCATTCAGCTAGACGACGGACTGTTAGACCGCTGAAAAATAAGTGGGTCTTTTTAGGGTTCCGTATCCAAAGGGTAATAACGGGACCATATTACCAAGACTCCACTGTCCGTCTGTATGTCTGTCACCAGGCTGTATCTCATGAACCGTGATAGCTAGACAGTTGAAATTTTCACAGAATGATGATGTATTTCTGTTGCCGCTATAACAACAAATAATAAAAATAAATAAAAAATCACAGGGGGCAACCCTCCTACGATGGTACGGAACCCTTCATGCGCGAGTCTGACTCGCACTTGTTGACAGTATTTTTTATGAAACTATGACAACAAGTGAGTCTTCTAAAAACTAGTTCTCATAAGATGATTCGTAATCATAGATTGGAGAAGATATACCGCCTCCAACAGTAAACGGCTATTACACTCCTGGATAAAGATCACTCCAATTTACATCACCGAAATCAATCAAGCTTAGGCAATCTAATACACCGCATTACCAACCACTAGAATAGGCTAGTTTCCACCATCAATAAATTACAAATCTATTTAGTCCGTCAGTTAGAGTATTGGAAAATAATGGACAAGTGTTTTTTGTTTTTGTAAATCAATGAATATTGACAAAGATAAGACGCATCAAAACTCGGGAGTGGGGCCTCGTGACGTCACAACGCACTAAAAATTATACCACGGCGTGACGTATTGAGAATTTTAAAAGCGTCGTATCTTAGTCAATTTTGGTTTACGTAACAAAATAAAAAATACGTGTCAAATATTTTTTGATAATCTAACTGACGGACTAATTAGATCTTTTCAGGACACAAGCCTATACTAAAACCTAGTGAGTATGCTTTTTTACCTGCCTACCATAAGCGGCTAACAGGATTCATAATAATATAGACTTCCAAAACAAAGAAATAATCACCTTCACAGTTTTAGTAACAAAAGGATATTCAACCTTCATGCTTCGACCTTTCCGCCAGCAACCGCAAAAAGTCGTTCGACCGTAGAAAAATATAAAACAAAAGACTGCATCGTTTGGAATGTATTACCTAATTTGAGATAAACTTTCATCGGGGATATAGCTCAGTGGTAGAGCAATCGACTGCAGATCGATAGGTCCCCGGTTCAAGTCCGGGTGTCCCCTAAAATCTATGTTTTGTATGATCTAGTAAAACATTGTATGGAAATACAATAAGTACTTTGATGCAATACTGATTGAATTAGCTTCTATCTATTAGTATTCTTTTAACTACGTAGGCTATTTACTATTTTAATTAATACTTGCTAATTAATGCATTACTTGCTATTTTGAGAAATACCTACATATTATTTTTTTGCCTTTTTACAACACCCATTATTTTCTCTACGTGTCGCATCAAAGCAAAACCTCTTCCTAATTTCAGTTGGGCTCTTTTGAGTGCCAACATTTACAATTAAATTATAGTTGTCATATTTCAGATGGAATAAAATGATCTTCGAAACTCACCTGTTCTTGTCAGTAAGGATACCGTGGCTCAGTATGAGCTGTTCCAACATCTGGAGTCGAGAGAGTGCTAGCCGCGGATGCATGGATGCTGCCACTGGTCGAACCAGCTGCTGAGGGATTATGTGGAGACTCCTGTAATAGGGATGATGACTGACTAAAAAAAATATGATTCTGTTTAGTTCCTCAGATAGATTATCGAAAAATATTGGTTACGTGTTTTTTGTTTTATCAAATTAATAGAAATTGACGAAGATAAAACGTGTCAAAGATCAGGAGTGGAGGCTTGTGACGTCACGTTTGAGTAAAATATGTACTCAAATGTGACGTCACACGAGTTTTCGACGCTTTGTATTGTCTTAATTTTTTGTTTACGTAAAAGCAGAAAAACATGTGTCCAATAATTTTTGGAAATCTATCTGACGGACTAATTAGAGTTTTTTTGTCATATACCCTATTGAAAAGACATAACTATGTCATTCAAAAGGTTTTCTTATGTGTGGAGGTTTAAGGTAAACGCACACTTATCAGAGCCGAAGGGAGCGAAAGAATAGAATTCTATAGTTACTTGTATGAATCCTTACGTAACCTCGCACATTTATCTGCGCCGAATCGGACGAATAGAATAACGTTTTAAGTATGATAGAACGTTTCGTTCGGCGCGATCGGTTCTTCCGGCGCGGACTATAGTGTGCGTTCACCTTTAATGTTTACCGTGGTCCTGTCATGTTTTGTATCCGTGGTCATAGATAGGTCTTTGAAAGGCATTGACAGTGATTTTTAGGTGTCAGATTCATCATCATTTCAGCAGAAAGACTCCCACTGCTGGACATAGGCCTCCCCCAAGAGTCGCCACATTGACCGGTCCCGTGCGACTCGCATCCAACGGATTCCCGCAACCTTCACCAGGTCATCGGTCCACCTAGTGGGAGGTCTTCCAACTCTTCGTCTTCCGGTTTCAGATTATCCTTCAGTTTTTAGACGAATCTTCATCTTTTCACAAGACCTAGTATTTAGGTCTCATCGATCACTGGTGCTGCAATAATGCTGTTGTAGAATTGACGTGTCTAATAATGTATCTAGACATTGTCACAATTTTTACCTAGGAAGTTTCATAGTATGGAACTTTGTTTCTTTCTTTATAAAACGGCAATCCTACCTGACTTGAGGACAGTCAGCCACAGTGAGCACAGTGTGCTGCGCAGTGGAGTGTACCCTCGGCGCAGGGTCCCCACAGGCCCTCAACAGCTCGGGCAGCAACTTCTCCAAGCACCGACCGACCTCCGCAGCACACACCCTGGAAATTGAATCCTTTCTGGCGATTTCCCTGAACAGAATTTTAAATGTAAAAAAAAAAACAAAAAACGTTTTTTATTGGTTAATGGGCCTGCTTTTGAGCTCGATTGTTTGGCAACTTCCGACCGGAGTCGATGGAGGCAGATTGTCCGTTTAAAGGGGTCCAGTGACCACGATCCTCAGTAATGAGAGACAGATTGAAGAAGAGAGAGTTTGGAAAGTGATGAATGAAGCCTACAATGGAATAAGCATGCCCATTCACTTGCTTTGAAGGCTCATTGGTTATAGGAGGAAGTGAACACAGACGCTGGTAAATGCATTCTTATAATTAAACTGCCTATCCAGTCTCTTGCGGCAATTGAAAAATGCAGTATTAGGTGAATACGCCTTAGAAATACCCTCTTGAGATTCAATTACAACTTATGACATCTTTACGGCAATAAGTGAAGACTTTATCAAGCCATAAATTGAACGGGACCTTTGGTCTTGGACGTCGCGTGGTCATTCTGTGTTGGTAGCAGAATACCTTTTAGATAAGTACGACGCAGTGGTATTCGCTACACATAAGGTCCAGTTAAAAACCAGCTTTAGGCATTTGTGATGAGCTAGACATATGAGGTAGGATGTGTTGATAGTCTGTATACTGAAGCGGAAAACATCGCATAGTGTCTGCAAACTTCGCATAGTTTCTGCAAACTTCGCATAGTGTTTGCAAACTTCGCATAGTGTCTGCAAACTTCGCATATAAAGGGTGTAAATAGACCCTTAACGAAGCCGAAAGGCATTATTCTCCCCGTCAATGCGATATTTTTTTTATTCTGGACTATACCTGGGAACCTTCTAGTTACGGATATACATTTTTTGTCTACGACTGAAAGACCGCGGTTCATTTGATATTGGATGTTTAGCCACCCATAAAGGGGGTCAAAGTTCCAACTTTATCACAGGTTTTTTTTAAATACATGGTTTTAATGTAACATTTTTACTTGAAACATCTCCACGACCCATTTGCTATTCAAAGCATCCATCAGCACAATGTTTTGAGTGTGCTACATTGAGTTTTACCGTAAAACATAATTTTTCACCGCCAAAAAAGTCGTTTCCCAACAATAATTTTTGCGTACACTAGAATTACTTAGTTTGATGTACAGAATGCATGGTTGACGGCTTCGTTAAGGGTCTGTTTACACCCTGTATCTACAAAAAAAAAAAAAAAAAAAACTCACCTATCCGGCACGAACTCCTTGAACAGAACCTTCACAACCTCATTGGCCTGGCTGTAAACAGAGAACACCTTGTCCCTGAGCGCTCGCTGTAACAAAATGGCGGCCGCCCTGGCGGTCTTGTTCGGAGATGTCTTGGTGCTCCCGTTAGATGGCGACGACAGTTCTGCGCGAAGACGTGATAGACCTTCTTCTTTGTCTAGGTAGTTCTTGGAGTAGAATTTTTCGACCTGACAGAAAGTATGAAGAGCTGGTGGTTACACGGTGTACACTTTTGAGCGTAGTTTGGTTTTCTAACCGAATAATTGCACTTTTCGTCATGGCTAAAGTATAATGCAATTTAAGATTTGCTTGATCATGGATCCAGGATGACCAATGCACGAACACTAACATTAAAAAATGAACAGGGTTTTTGTTCTGAAGCTTTTGCTCAGAATACACCCTGAAGGATGTAGGGTACAGTCGGCCTCACTGTGGTTATAAAACTTTGACCATGGCGTGGCCTGGCGTTGTACGATATTTCAATCGAATGTGAGGCCAGCTCATATTGGTTTAATTTCCACAGACTTCAGACAGTTCAGGTTAAATAAGAGCGGTCCTTACAAGCGGATAACCAAATATAAGTATAGGCAGCGCGGCGTGCTTCCTCTCGCGCTCGTTCAGTTTGTGCGGCGGCGCGGGCGCAGCGCGGGAGTGCGACGTGGCCGCGCTGCCGCCGCTGCACTCCTCCTCGCGGCCCTCGCGCAGGTACTCGTTGGTGTGAGAACTGAGCAGAGAGAACACTATCCATGTAGTATATCAACTATCTGGTGTCCACGACACAAGCCTCGTTACTTAGTGTGGCACTAAATGGCGCTGTGTGTAATGTCCAGCAATATTTATTTATTTGAAATGCTGCTTGTTTTTAACCGACTTCTAAAAAGGCGAAGGTTATGACTGTATTCCACCAACATCTGGTTTTTCGTAGTACTGATTACTCCGTGTTTTTCTTTTGGTAGAGGAAGCCTGCGCGGTGGTCTCATAACTTTACCTTGAGTAGTTAGCTTCCTTTAATACGTATTTTTTTCTTCTTGATACCTATAGATAATTTTAAATTGTAACTAGAGACAAACAACTAGTCACAATTCTAAATACAATTAAAATCGATCAATCGAATCGATCGATCAATATTGCCGTTACAATTTAAAATTAATTCATAACAAGTTGTGTAGGATTTCAACTAAAGAAGTCGGAAAATAAGGTCATTCCAATGCAACCTTGGAGAACTTACTGCCTCAGTGCTGGTAGTAAGCGCTCCTCATATGCCTCGAAGGTTGAGCGAGGACCAGCGCTCTTGTTTCTACGTCGTACCACTGAACCTGGAGAAGTATACAAATTACATGAGCACGTATGAGAAAACTAGAAATCGTAAATTTGTTACGACACCAGTTTTTGACGCCTAAAAAAAATTTTTTTTTATCGTTTAGGGCACCCGTCCCATCAAGATCTAGGTACAGACAAGCCAATCAACCCAATCAATCTTGAACCTATAATACTTTAGCGATAAAGTTGAAAATCCATAAAAGACAGGTTGTACGAGTAGTTTGATGTGCCGGCACGTACTAGAAATATCTCCAGAGTAACAAAAAACAACTAGAGAGTTCCCGCCGGCGCGGCGTCGGCAGTGTGAACAGTCTCCGCTCATTTGTATTGTTATAGGTATCATTTTTTTTTTTCGGATGGGAAATCATCAAATGACCTTCCAGTCTGGGCGGAGCGGAAGGAAGTGTCAGACTTTTACTGACTAAAACCCATCCATGTTCCTTCATCGCCCTTTATGTTCCGGGGCCACGGTATCTCTTTCGAACAGTCCCGCAGCCCGGCACACCGGGCCCCGTCATTTCTGCTGACAACTCTTTGAGGCACGCGTGGAACACGAACGCACCGTCGACACGGGAACTACATCATTACATTTTTTTAGTGAAAAAATTGACAAAAAGATTCAATAGCTACTGGCACACTAGAGTGCCTTGTTCCCAAAGGGAAGCCGGCGCGAATCGGCTTCTTAAGTGTCTTCGGGCCTGATAGCAAGTCGCTTCGTCGTCGAAATTAGGACTGCAAAACAGAATCAACCTTTTGACGTGAAACGTCTTTAAAATCAGTACCATGCACGGGGTCACATGTCAGAAAACCGAACCGTAACGAATTGGCGTAACAAATTGGGTTATATCGTCTGACATTAATAACTACAAAACTATTCATCGTAGAAACATGAATTTAGTGTTATTATTTAGCGTATATAGTCAGCTCGCTGCTAAGACTTTGAGTTTGCATCGGCGGGGGAGGGGAATGCGCTCTCTCTGGATTCTATTCAGTATAACTCACGACTCACACATGATAGGTGATTCTTTCGTGTATTTACAGAGTTCGTTTAGACTAATTGATTTAAATATGATAATTCTTTCCATCTTTAACACTGTATTAGAGTGATGTAGGCAAAATAAAAGAGAACTGTTCAGTTCAACGATTCGTGTAATAATGTCCATAATTAGTGTGTGTGTGTGTGTGTGTGTGTGTGTTAGAAATATAAGGTTAGGCGAGCTGGACAGTACACCTAGCATTTTTAATAAAAATAAAAATAAAAGTTGTTATTACTTAAGTACATAATGGTTTTTTTTTTCACATAAACTATGCTAACAACACAGGTTAACACAACATTTTAAAAAATATACCTACTGTCAAACATAGCATTTAAAATAAAAACAAATTTATCAAAACCAATATATTTTAAGTTACAAACAGTTTGGTATTATTTTTATGAATCACATATTCTTTGTCATCTTTTAAAATTTTTACATTTGGTGATACATCTTCAATGACTCTGTATGGTCCTAAATATATTTTATCTAACTTATTTCCTACCTGATTTTTAATTAGTACTAAATCTTGTCTACGCCTATCTGGACCTAGTTTCATTAAATATTCTCATAGATACTTTAGTTTAGCGTGCAAATCTTGCAATTGTTGGGACATTCCTAATCCCTAATTGAAAATATAAAATAACACAGCATGATATATTACAGTATCATGAAATATTGTTGAATATAAAATAAAAATGTTTGCAGTGCAAAACTTACATTGCAGTAGGTTCGTATTTTACTGACAACGTATATGTAGGTCACGACGTCTCACGTGGAGTGGATGAATAAACTCCTCAGCATTGGACTCGAACTGACTCCCAGCTGCTCCACATCGGACTCGTACAAGTTATCTCCTTCTCGTCATAAGGCTTGAGCATCCTCCCGGCACCCGGCAGCAACGTTCCTTTTCTATGTTCTTATTATGTTGTAATGTTTAAAAGTACAAATTTTCCTTCAAGGATCTGATTCTTATTCTTCTGTAATTTTTAAAATCTTCTTTGCTTTCTTTCTTCGAATTTTCCGTCTTCACAAACTTCTATCAGTAAAATCTTCATGATTTCTTTAACTACAGACTTCTTCGCTTTCACGTACGTTGCAAAATTTTAATTGCTGGCTAAGGGTCGCCATGTATTAGAGTGATGTAGGCAAAATAAAAGAGGACTGTTCAGTTCAACGATTCGTGTAATAATGTCCATAATTAGTGTGTGCAGTTACAAATATAAGGTTAGGCGAGCTGCACACTACAACACTAAAAGCGACTCGCTGATATAGACATTTCACGGTAAAACCAACGGCCGTGTGCACCGACACATCCCCACCCGGTTTTTTTTGTTTTTTTCTGACTATGAAGTTCGGACATCTTACCATTAGCAGCATTGGGTGTGATACTCCTCCTAGGGCTGTCAGTCTCTTTCCTCAGTTCATCTTCTTCTATCTTCTTGTGTACTTCCCTCTCCTTCTCTTCTGGCATCGCTTGGACGGGCTGAAGTTGCACTGGCTCGGGATATGACGGTGGAATTTCTTCTTGTAACGTTGGTTCTGGCGACTAAAATCAAAATTTAGATTGAAACATGCTAAACAGAAAAACAGTATGAAGAAAATGGGTGTGTTGGGTACAGAAAACTAAGTCAGACGACTGAGTTTTAGTTTAAGTCGATCTTTCCTTGTACGAGTATTTTATACAAAGGATATACGGGCTATGTTATACGGGATATATGTACAGCTTGATTTGTCACCGTGTGTACGATTGTCAATGCCCTTATATTAGAAACCAAGTCTTTGTGTAGGTTATCATCTCATTCACCACTTCTTTTTTTATCGTGTGATTATTGCCTGACCTGGTGTCAGAGTTTTCTGTCGCCCATGGGCCTCTGACTTGGCTTTACATGCCGTCAAGAAATGTCTCTCAGGTATGCTGGTTTCCTCACGATGTTTTCCTTTGCAAGTGATTATCATACAAAACGCACATGAATCCGAAAACTCACTTGGGTTCGAACTCGAGACCTCTGACTTGGCAGTCCCACCAATAGGCTATCACTGCTATCTTCGATACCTTAATATGGGACGCAAAGACTTCGTGTAGGTAACCATCTCATTCAAGAGAGAGATCAAAAGTAGCTTTAATATATAAAAAAAAACACCACTACAAGAAAGATCTGTAACCATTCCTACCGGTTGCGTATCCTGCAAATCTTCCTCATCGTCTCCATTAACATACTCCGGTTCCTGCAGCTCAGGTTCTGGTTCTATAGGAGGCACTGGCGAGGGTATGTCGAGGCTGAGGGAGCCTGCTGCTACTGAAGGTGAGAGATGATGGGAGAAGTCGTACTCTTGAGGCATTGAGGAGTCGTTGCGGCGGTCCGGCTGAAAGAGGAGGGCCAGATTATATGTCGGTGTAAATTAAAACAGTTGATCAAATAGCGTTCTTCTAAAGGGTGGAACATTAGCGGACTATGGCAAATATTCGCGTTATCGCGATAAGTGTGGCCGGGTAAATCGTTTTCAGGGTTTTGTCGCGACAATATTCGTTTACGTGGCTAGACTGCGACACTTCAGTTTAGTTCAGACTTTGAAGCGATGCGAACGCGACATGGATCTAATGTAGCCAAAAACGTCGCGTATACCCGACGTATTTTTGGCGCACCAACGCGACACAAATCTTTGTCCACCACCCTAAGATTCTTCAACAGTTATCGCTTTTACAGGGAAATAGCTGGCGTTCACACAGATGCTTTTATAAAGCATAGTTTTTTGCCACTCGCTGGATTCTCAAAGCTCAAACGAATAATTCAGAATCCAACACGGTGCGATCTATAAAAGGGGTATTATTGGTTATTGGATTATCATCTCTCGTCGCTTAGCTGAGCGTTGAAATCGGTATGCGGTAATATCAAACGGTCAATAATCAAACTTTGAAGAGATCTCTATTATAAATAATGATCGAGAAACAGAGAAGTGAATTCCACAGACTTGCGGTTCTCACAATAAATGTGGAAGCATATAATAATAGCGCTTTGTTCGGGTTCGTGGAACTTCAACCATATACATCCATAACGGTGATATCTTAGTCTATTCGTGAAACATATCTTTCACAAAGCATACCCATACTTACCTACCCTACATTCTCGTTAAAAAACAATTGGGAATATGCATAAATTTACTTTTTTTTATTTCGATACGGAATTTTAGAGTACTACAAAAAGCGAAAACAAGACATACATCGGCCAAACAACACAAAAGTTATAACCATTTAATAAAAACTTTTGTTTTTATCTCTTTCTAGATAAACGGAATTTAGTGTGGTTTTTGAACGTCGATGCAGCGAATGACATCATTCGCTGTATCGGTACTCTCTGTCTAATCAGCAGTTTCAAATGCTTATAACTTAGTATTTTTTATAGATATTAAAAAAATAATTTCAATTGGCTATTTCAGATGTTAATACGCTTTGTTTAGAGTGATAAAAAAAATCATGCCTAAACCCTATTGGTAAAATCCATCATACTTACCCCATCCTCTTCAAACAACCGACACAGCTGCGGATCCTCCTTCACCCCGCACAGCGCATCAGCGATCCGGTCCCTCATCCGCCTCGCGAGCTCGAAGTCGTCCCGCGCGGCGGCCGTGCGCTTGCGCAGCCGCCAGCGCCCGATCCGGATACCAGCTGATGCCAGCGCTGCGCCCGCTGATTTCAAGCGACGAGCGTATTCGAAGCGTTCCTCTGAAAGGAGAAAATGCTTTAAAAATTATGGCCGCTCATTGTCCTATAGAAATAATGGGCTTTAAAATCATTTTTTACGAATTGTGATAAGTAGTCAAGGATTATTGTAAGTAACCTAGACCTATGGACATATATATTATATAAATATGTAATAAGATCCCATGGGACAATTACGGAACTCCACGCAGGCTAAGCCGCGGGCATATAAGCTAGTTTATCATGAAAGACCTACCGCCGACAGCGTTCTTCTTCTTCTCATCGAGACTCCTGACCAGGTCAGCGATGTCGTTGTCCACGTACATGATGAAGGCCAGGTCGTCGTACGGCGAGTATGCTGGCTCTTTGCTGATTGGCTGGACGGGGGAGCTGTCATTTTCCTCTACTTCTTCGCCCAGAACGTTAACTGCCATGAGTGCTACCTGGATTGCGAGAGAAATAGTACATTTTGATACAAGTGGAGAAAGTTTGTTATTGCATTTGAAGCGGAATTAACACACGAGCCGTAGGCTGTTGGGCCGTTATTGAGCAGAGAACTGCAATAACAAATGTCCACGTGTTTCAAACGACGCGACGTTTTTCAATACACTTTTGAAGAAATAAAACTAAAGAATAAAAAATATTTTTGTCATGAATTATTATTAGATTATGATTTGAACTTCTTTTTTTTTCCGCGTTTTGCTTTCCCCAGGTTGAAGGAGAAGCAAAGGTATGAAACCGTTGAACAGCCTAATATATATTTAGATATATATTTTTTTGTTTTTTGAATTTAGAACACAAATAAATGTAAATTTCTTTATAAAAGTAAATATTAGTTTTAAATAATCATGTTTAACACAATTTGAATATTCAAAAGAAAATTTACGCCGTAAACCCACATTGCTTTGCCGAAATTAAAAAAAAAAAACTTTCACCTCCGCATAGGCATTGAACCTATTTTAACTTCGTATAAGTGTACGTTACCTGTGTTTTTTTTTCCCACACATGTGCGGGAAAATGAAGATAACGCACGCGTGTGAAATACATTGCATGTTGAACCTAATCGTAGTGCGATAAGAACCCGTTTTCGAGGAAGTGTATACTCGTAGTAATAATAATATTGTAATTATTTCAAAATAATGGTCTTCAGTAATCCTCGAAGTGTTAGGCAGAGGTGGAACCTAATAGTACCCCCACATTTCGCTAGTTATGTTTCAATCCCATGTAATAGGGGGCGAGCTTATTGCCATCAACCGGACACAAATCCGGATTTGTAGCTGCTACTGAGAAATTCCTGACGGAAAAACCCAATATCACTTTACCCGACCTGGGACTCGAACCGAGGACCTCATGCTCAGCAATCGTGCTTGCTACCACTCGACCAAGAAGGCAGTCACGATAATGGATCTTTTAGTGGCCGAACAAGTATTGCTAGCTTTGCTACATATCTATAGGCTGAGGAAGCGTCAGAGTCAGGATGGCTGGACCAAGAGAGATTTTGGAAGTTTTAGCACTACCAAGTGTTAGTACCTATTTTGTACTGTTTGGTACCAGACATCAAATAATGTGTACCTCGCTAAAGAGAGAAAACTATTCGGAGGAAAGTGGCCGCCATTCTGACGTCAGAATGGCTGGACCAAGCCGGTTTCACTTAATTGTACGGCACGGCCTTTGCAGGTGTTTTTAATTATTTTTTAATGTAGGTTTATTCATTTTTTCTATAGTAACAACATAACATTATAAATACAAGTATCAAAAGGGGAAAAGAATTACAGGACGTCAAAAAATTCGTCCACATCGCTGTCAATAGGAAAAGAGCCCAGAAGGCTGGCAATTGGCAGCATTGCCACGTTCGATGGCAATGCTGATTCTTCGGCCTAAAAATTTCTTGTAAAAGTAGGAAGTACCTACATACAACTTGACATACCTGATCATCTTGTTTAGCTGGAGGGTGTGGACCGGAGAGTTTGAGTTTTACGAAGCGGGCTATTGTTGGCTCGGGTAGTGCAGCTGATCTGCACACAAAACAAGTCTTCTCTTCATCTTCGGATAACTTTCTTGATAATAGATACCAATATAAGAGCATAGAGCTCCCAAGTTAGCTGTCATTAAATGTTTTTTTCGTTTTTTACAATATTGGTCAGTGTCAGGCTGTAAAATTTGAATTTCGTGGGTTACCCTGGCGTTTCCACCTTGAGGACTCATAGTGAAGAACGACATTGAGATTGCCATGCGGCTTCGTTATTTGCATGCAAGCCAAGAGATGATGCTGGGATTGGAGACTGAATAGACTTGTCAACTGATAAAATCTAATTAGTCCGTCAGTTAGATTATCAAAAAATATTTGACCCGTATTTTTTCTTTTGTTACGTAAACCAAAATTGACGAAGATACGACGCTTTTATAATTCTCAATACGTCACGCCGGCGCGGGCGTGGTAGTATTTTTAGCGCGCTCTTTATGCGTTTTATTCATTGATTTACAAAAACAAAAAATACGAATCAAATATTTTTTGATAATCTAACTGACGGACTAATTAGATTTGCAATTTATTGATGCTGGAAACTAGCCTATCATAAAAAAATCTTACTTCGATAATAGAGGTTCATTACATTATTGTTGGCATATTTTCAATCGCACTTACCTTAGTTCTCTAGTCCTGGCTTGCTGCGCTGGTCTGGCGAGCGTGACTCTGCCAACGCTGGTGTAGGTAGCGCCACAAGGCGTGGCCGCACCTTCGGAAACCAGCCCTCCTGACACCAGGACCTCCACGCATGACGCTGCAATTAAAGCAAAACCCAATAAAAAGAGGTAAAAATGACACGACGACGTAGCCCGAAGAACTGCAAAACTTTAGTGGCAGTGGGCAGAGCACATTGTTCGCGGAACGAAAAGTTTTGAAGTGGCGACCGCGAACCGAAAGACGTTGCGTTGGAAGACCTCCCACTAGGTGGATCGATGACCTGGTGAAGGTTGCGGGGATCCGCTGGATGCGAGTCGCACGGGACCGGTCATTGTGGCGTCACTTGGGGGAGGCCTATGTCCAGCAGTGGACGTATTTCGGCTGAAATGTTGCTGATGGTGAGGTAAAAATGTGGTGTGTGTCGGGAAGTGGTCTTTCATTTACTTCGTATCACTTTAGTTTCGTCCATCAAGTCGGTTTCTATTCAGCAGTATTTGTTGAACAGCACAGCCGAACAGAAGTATTAACATAACATCGTAACATCACGCCTGTAATCCACAAAGGGTTAGGCAGAGATGTTCCTAATAGTACAGCCACATTTCGCCAGTTATGTTTAAGTCGCATGTAATAGGGGGCTAGCCTATTTGCCATCAACCGGGCACAAATCTAGACTGCTACTGAGAAATTCCTGATGGAAAAACCCAATAACACTTTGACCGACCTGGGAACCGAACCCAAGACCTCATGCAAGTAATCCTCATTCAAGTATTCTTAATCGCTTTTTATTCGGTCCGTGCCGATCGGTAAACTTCATTCAGCATCTACCATCACTGAATGATGTTCGGGTCAGCTCAGTACAATTCCAACTAAATACACACATCAAAAATGTCTAGGGATCAAGCATTTTTATGCGGATTTCTTGAGATTGAGATGTGGCTTTGTAATAAATTTATGATTTTATAAATTTATATGGATCCTTTTTGGTGCATTTCATAATTTGAATCAGGAACTCTCAATCAAATTCGAGTAAAAGATGAAAATAAGCTGTCAATATTTTCCCTATAAAAACATACAACGCATTGAAGACATTATTAGTGCTACTGTTTCCCTACTACTGATTAAAACCAACGTTATTATGGAGCGGCGACGTCATTTAAGCAGGGAAGAAATGCTCAGAGCCGTGGGAATGATAGAAGCTGGTTCCCGGCAACGTACTGTAGCTTTAGCTCTGAATACAAGTCAGAGTGTTATCAGTCGACTTTGGACACGTTACCGAAGCACTGGTACCGTGGCTGAGCGCCATGGAGGACGGTATCGCTGCACCACACGGAGACAAGACCGATACATTCAAATCTTAACTCGAAGAGCTCCAACAATAACCGCCATGATGTTAGCCGTGAGGCTTCATCACTCTTCAGGGAACTTAATTAGCGACCAAACAGTCAGAAACCGCTTGCATGAAGTGAACCTTCATTCCCGAAGACCGCTACGGGTACCACCTATAGCAATGCACAATCGTAGGATTCGATATCAATGGGCTCTTGAACACAGAAATTGGGCAGAAGAACAATGGCGTTTCGTGTGCTTTTCTGATGAGTCTCGTTTTGGTATGAGACCGGATACAAGACGTATACGACACTGGAGAACCCCTGGACGCCAACAGCGATTAAAATCCTGCCAGGAAGTCCATCCTTATAGTGGTGGAACCATCATGGTATGGGCGGGTATTTGGATCGGCGGAAGAACTGAGTTGATTTGGATCAGAGGCAACCTCAACGCTCAAATTTATGCTGAGACGATTGTATCAGACGTCATCGTTCCTCTACAAGTGCAAATCGGTCCCTTATTTCAGTTAATGCATGATAATGCACGACCGCACACCGCAAGAGTTGTAAGACAGACTCTCGCCGCAGCTAACATCAATGTCCTGCCCTGGCCTGCTCAGTCGCCAGACTTGAACCCGATTGAGCATGCATGGGATATGCTACAGAGAAGAGCTCTGCCGAATATGGAGGGTATCCAGTCGCAAGAAGACCTTTTTTTGTTGTTGCAACGAACATGGGCGGCCATTCCACAGCGTGATTTGGATGAACTCATTTTGAGTATGCCAAACCGATGTTCTTGTGTTGTTAGTGTTCGCGGTAGAAACACGGATTATTAATTGTTTAAGTTACCCAATAAAATTTTAAAGAAAACTGTTATTTCAGTCTTTTTTTCGAACTTTAATGTTAGTGGTTCAAATGTCAAAAATCCCTTTATTAGGAAAATGGCAAATTTCTTTATTAATGCAAAGGTGACTTGGTTTATCGTTACTGTGACAAACGAAAACACTTTATTTGATGAATCCTTAAAGAAAATTTTAATTAATATCAATCAGGAGAAAAGTTATTGCAAAAATATATGTTGATCCCTAGATACTTTTGATGTGTGTATTTGAATCCCGTGCGGAGATCCCCTCGATCCCTTGTCTGCGGGGATTCCTTTAGCAGATATCTTCTGGTACTCACGTATCAGCTGATGGTGTGCTAACAGCTGTAGCTTGTGGACGGAGGTGACGCGCGCGAGCCGCAGTAGTAGCTCGTGGGGCGGAGCGCCCTCGCTGCGCCACCCGCGCGCCGCGGGGCCCTGGGAGTTCAGCTCGCATGCTGGGTAGGAACTGTCTTCACCTGAGGAGAGAATAGAGATGAGTGACTGCAAGGTTTTTTGTTTACTTCGACTTTAGCAATCTATTTCTCAGACAGTTTTGGTGAATTAAAAAAAACGCTGATTTTCTTGTCTTTTTAACAACATAATGAAACTTCTTAGTTGTACCCCAGTCAACATGCCGAAAACCTGCATTTTTAGGGTTCCGTAGCCAAATGGCAAAAAACGGAACCCTTATGGATTCGTAATGTCTGCCTGTCTGTCTGTCCGTCCGTATGTCACAGCCACTTTTTTCCGAAACTATAAGAACTATGCTGTTGAAACTTAGTGAGTAGATGTATTCTGTGAACCGCATTAAGATTTTCACACAAAAATAAAAAAAAAACAATAAATTATGGGGGTTCCCCATACTTAGAACTGAAACTCAAAAAAATGTTTTCATCAAACCCATACGTGTAGGATATCTATTGATAGGTCTTCAAAAATGATATGAATCATGAAATGATATAATGAGGTTTCATAAATCATTTTTTTCTAAACTGAATAGTTTGCGCGAGAGACACTTCCAAAGTGGTAAAATGTGTGTCGCCCTGTAACTTCTAACATAAGAGAATGATAAAACAAAAAAATATATGATGTACATTACCAGGTAAACTTCCACCGAAAATTGGTTTGAACGAGATCTAGTAAGTAGTTTTTTTTTTAATACGTCATAAATCGTAAACCGCAATTTACCTTACATTCAATAAAGTTTGTGCGGAACCTTCGGTGTGCGAGTCTGACTCGCTCATGGCCGGTTTTTTTACTGTAAGCGCGGACATCGAAATTATTTATAAAACTTTGACGAACACCGATCTGTACCGAATAGTCCGTTCTGGGAATCCGTATCTTTATGCAAAAACCCTTACTTACTGTTATAGGTGAAAACTGAGAATGTAAAACCGTGGAAAGTTCTGGTATAAAATTTTCCGTCCGACATACGCGAGTCAACGTAACCTGAACTTACTAACAATATTGAGTGTCTGTCTGTCTGCCTGTCTGTTACTGGACGTATTCGAAACAAAGGTAGAGCGTGACCTAGCCTTAGAATACTTTTTATCTCAGTGCTACAATCCCGTGGGACAATTCTCAATACCCACGCGGACAAAGCCGTGCGCAAAAGAAAGTTCCATTTTAATAATAAAATATTAAGAATTCCTTTCTCATAAAAACAGTTCATTCATAGTAAGTATGATGCAATGTTAATAATTTTAATGAAAGCGACCATATCATACCAATGCCGGTCGTGCATGGCATTCTCAAACTGAGTTCCAATTATTTCTCCTTCTTGGAAGAACGTTCTACTTAAACCTTTAACTTTACTACGGACTTAGTAGCAGATAGCGTGGCCAGTTCACGATTGTAAATCAATTTAGCGAACTATCTAATTAAGGTGGATGCTCCAGGGTAGCCCGCAAAATTCAAATTTTCTTACGTTTTTTCCAATTTGCAGACCAGTGCTAGGTTGTATGTCGATTATAGTATTTCTCGCGACTGTAAGACGTATGTAGTTTTAGAATTATAATCATCAAAATCATCAATACAACCCTCCAAGCTCATAAAGGTGCAGGAATTACTTTTTCAAGGTCAAAGTCATTCCTCCAGTCAGTCATCGACCTTAAAGGATGAGTACCTTAGTTGCGTAGTAGCGTTTTCCGTATATATTAACTTTTGGGTTCTGTTAGTGTTATTGAGATGGCCGATGAAGCAAACTTCGATCAAATCGTGGCCAAGATTAGGCCAATTAAAGCAGGGCCATCCACAAATTCCAAGAATTCAAACTCAAAGCATTTATTTCAATTAGACCATTACGGCACTTTTGAATGTCAAAATTACAAATAAAAAACAAAGCTACAGTCCCAGTCACAAGGCATAATAACTTGAGAAAGTACTGTAGTTGCCCATTCCCTAGCGTAGATCTCTATGAAGAAGAACGGGCAAGAAACTCCATGGACACTCTTTTGAATCAAAATATTGTTACAAAATCTTGGTTACATCATTAATTTTGAAATTATACATATATGTGAGAACGATGTAGAAAGACGTGCACATTAAGAGCGTCCAGAGTAGAAAAAGACAACAATTTAACAACAAACGAATTAAAATGAACCCTGGCAGCCAAGAGATGACCAGTCCCAGCTGACAGCGCCCGCTCACGAACATGACGCGCGCATCGGCGCCATTCAACTCAACCATATTGAAGGGAATTAAATGACCCGACACATCCGCCACCATCAGCGAGACATTTGAGTGAGCATGACATTCTCTTACTTGTACCTATACAATATCGTCAAGGTCGCGGGTACCACCTGGATGCTGGACGGGTTGCACGAAACCGGAAAGTGTGGCTGAAGACAGGGGAGGACTCTAGCCACTTAACCAGTATTAGTAATTCCGAGATGAAATGATGATGAAATGCTAAACAGGTGTTTTGGTTTCTGAAAATAGGCAACGTTGAGTGAAATAGGTGCTAACTCTTGTGCACATGTATGTTCTCGTCAAAAGTTTAATCAAGTAGTCAACTAGTCACTCATTAAAAATCGAAACTATCCCGGGGGCCTAAAATGGTCTGCTAAAGCGACAATTTAGCCGGTCAGAAAAGTTGACTTCTGACGCTGGCTCTTCGGTTTTCGAAAGTTTAAGCAAGCCTGTTAGCGACAGATCTGGCAACCCCGTTGCTAGGGGCTTGTGTGTGGTAGTTGGCTAGCAACGGGGCGGCTTATCTTTATTTTCTTATATAATATTGTAATTAAATATTATAATTATACCCAATTGCGCCTATCTTGACAGACTTTAATTTTGTGCCTAACATTGGTTCTTCGAGCCGACCTGAACCAGCGGTCTAACTAAATTCAAAATTTCTTCCGGGTGTATTTTTTTTTTAAAGATGATCACACGAGCACGAACTCGTAAAGCCAACCCGCAGGAGCAAGTGGCCGGGGAAAAAACACACTCAGTGTCCTCGGCTTCAAGCGCCACGACAATTGCTCGCTTCAAAGAAGTGGAAGTGCTCGCAAGATGCAGCTTGCAGAAATTGCAAAGCGGGAGGCGACCGCCGTAGCCGCTGCTGAACGTGAAGCTGCGGAAGTTAACTTTGAGGCGAATATCGCGGCGCTCGAAGTGAGGAAGCCTTGAGCGCCAGGAGCAGTCGCACTGTAGACTGGGTTCAGAAAACTAACTTCGCAGAAATGGCAGACGACGTGGCAGCTCCTGACGGGAGTTTGCTGCGCGAACATAGTATGGCGCAACACATTGCACACGCAGTACCAGGTACGGAGCTCGTGCGCGACGTCATGCAGCGTTCGCCAGCGGCAATTGCCAAGGTTGTAATCGCTATTTCACCACGTCAACTGCGACCTACGTGTGATCCACCTCCTTAGCCCTCGTGCTCTGGTAATGTTACCGTACCCCGTGTAAGTGACATAGAAAACCTATATAATTGCTGCACTACCAAAGCCGAACCAAAATCAGAGCCGTTGTCAGATAAAGCTTACTGAGTTTAGTGGCAACATAACTGACTGGCTTCTGTTCAAGCGGACGTTTGATGACACGAAAAATAATTATACAGCTAGCGAGAACATAGACAGGCTACGCAAAGCCGTGAGTGGAGAGGCTAAAGACTCAGTACTTTCTCTTCTATTATCTTCCGCCAAACCAGAGCTGATAATGCAGTCGCTCGAGTCACGCTTTGCTCGTCCTAAGCAAATTGTTCTCAATGAACTCGCTTCCGTAAGAAATTTACCTAAAGTTGGACGAGAACCCAACGCATTGGCTATTTTGCCAGTAAAGTAAAAAACTGTTTAAGTATAGTTAATTTATTAGGCGAATCACCGTACATACAATCACCAGAACTCATTCATATTCTTGTTTCAAAGATGAACCCACTTCTTCAAAACAAGGTGCGAATACGCGGCGGAGCGTATTTGGAATCTATACCTTCAGCCAACGCTCTATAGTGTTGAGTTCGGGTATACAATAAAAATATATACGCCCGTGCTAGGGATTTTAAAATATACCCGACCGCAACATTTTCCTGGGGTATACTTTCATGTAGGATACTCCATTTTGCTATACTGTAATGTATACCCGTTTCACTGTCTCTATTAAACTTGTTTTTAATTCTAATACTTACCTACTTATTAGCTTTCTGGCTGTCGATGTCGATGGGTGCGCAATGTTTGGTATAATAAGAATAAACTTATTTATTCTGTGCATGGTTTTTTTTTCTGTGCATGGTTGATGGTGGGTTAGGTCGACGGAGCCCCGCTTCGCGGGGCTCCTACTTCTGTGTGGTTTATAAAAAAATAACCCCCGAGTCGGGGTGCCCTAAAGTCCCAATTGCATCCAATTTCTCTTGATATAAACAACCGTTACACACCCGATGTCGATGGCAAATTATGTTATGGCATTTCATAATTATGGCATGTGATAATTGAAATAGTAACTTGACGAAAGTATAGGTGCCGAACGATTGCTTCGTTGCGGTCGGGTATGTTTTAAAATGCCTACGCGCGAAATCCTTTTTCTGAAAGTATACCCGATGTCAACCCGGCCAGTGACGTCACAAATGTTAGGCAAAGGTACGTTTTAATTGATTAATTCTCGATTTCTGGATTTGAAACATACCCGACGGCAACACGGTCTCTGACGTCATGAGCGTTGTGTGAAGGTATAGATTCCAAATACGCCGCGGCGGAGCACTGCGTTTCAGGGCATCCATAGATTGAAGTCTTCGCTCGTTTCCTTGAGGTGGAGGCAGACAAGCAAGCCAAATCAAAGGAGAATAGAGTAGGAACTGCGCGGCAGCCTGCTGCCGTTCGTACTGCCTTAGGTTGGGTTTTATTTGGTAATCTTACTCCAAATTCTTTGTCTTATGTTTCCATTAATCATATTGTCACTCACGACTCTCGAGATATTGAGCTAGATAGCCTTATCAGTGATTATTATCGGTTTGATTCCATCGGCATCAAACGCGAGGATAAGGTAAATTCGAAGGATGCTAGTGCTGTTAGCATTTTAGACAAAACTACACGACGTTTAGATAATGGTAGATTTGTAGTCGGTCTGCCCTGGCGTGAAGATGAACCTCATATCCCAGATAGTTATTATCTCGCCTTGTCTAGGTTTTGCAGTTTATGTAAGCTGTTTTATAAGAATAACGAATATGAACGGTTGTATAAGCTTAACATCGACGCACAAGTTCAAAAAGGCTATGCCGAAGAATGCGTTGATGGGCATGATAACCCGAGTTCATCTTCGCGTCGCTGGTATTTTTACCTCATTTTGGAGTGACCAACCCAAACAAACCGGGAAAGCTAAGAATAGTTCATGATGCATCAGCTAGATCATCGGATGTCAGCCTCAACTCGCTCATTCTCCCCGGGCCTGATCGGCTTCAGTCACTTTTTGGAATTTTAATGAGATTTCATGAAGGTCAAATTGCTCTGAATGGGGACATTCGAGAAATGTTTCCCCAGATCAGGATTAGAGAGGATGACCGAGATTGTCAGCGTTGTATTTGGTTTTCCCCTGACGGACATTTGAAAGAGTTTCAGATGTCATCGTTGATTTTTGGTGCATCGGCATCACCCATTATCGCGATCTATATTAAAAATAGGAACGCTATGGACTTCCAGGATCGATATCCTGAAGCCGCGAGATCTATAATCCGAGATCATTACATGGACGATTTCCTGGTCTCATGATCACATGAGGCCAGGAAATCGTCGAGACGGATGGCGTCTCCCAAAGAATCATCTTTGGGAGACGACATCCGTCTTGCTGGCGATGTCCTCCATGTACATTCTCGGTGCGGCTTCGAGATGCGATCTTGGGTGTCGAATGCTCCCGAGTCTCTTAAATTGATTCCTTCACATCTTCGAAAAGAGGATACGAGTAAAGTCGACCTCAACTTGAGCGGAGCACAGGCAAAGCTTGATGTGCGCGTCTTGGGGATGCATTGGAATCCTCAAGATGACACTTTTAGTTTTAAGATTGACTTCGACATACCTGCAAAACTCACAAGATCTTATGCGCATTTAAATGATCCCTTGGGACTTTTGTAGCCTACTATTACCAAGGGCAAGATTTTATTCTAAAAAACTTGGCAGTTAGTGAATTCTTGATGTTCCACTGCCGAATTGCGACTATGAGCAGTGGGTGGAATGGTACAATGACGTTAAGACGCTGAATGCTTTTAGCATTCCTCGAGCTTATAAGCCTAGCTTTACGTTTGTTACACAAGAGCGTCATATTTTTATAGATGCCAGTGAAGTAGCGGATGGTACCATTCACCTCGCTCTTATTGCCAGTAAATCTAGGATAGCACCTCTAAAACCAGTTAGCATACCGCGTTTAGAGCTACAGGCAGTTTTACTCGGTGTGAGACTAGCCCAAACGATATGTAGCGAACTCCGCAACCAACCTTCTTGTAGATTTTTTTGGTGCGACTCAAAAACCGTCCTTGCTTAGATTAAAAGCGACTCGCGCAAGTACAAAGCGTTTGTGAGCCATCGACTTGGCGAAATATCAGAATTAACACAGGTGAACGAGTGGCGTTGGGTACCTACAGATTTAAATGTAGCTGACGACGCCACTCGTCTAAACACTGTCTCCATAGAGAGATGGTCGCATGGTCCCACATTTTGGCAGACAGGGCAGACACTTGGCCGCAGGAAGTGGACCAAATTATTCATCCAGAAGTAGAGCTAAGGTCAAAGAAAAGGACGGCCTATATTAATTTTATTTCTTTGTCGGCAGAACGGTTTTCCGATTGGCGGCGGCTACTTCGAGTAGCCGCACGGCACGCGTCTACCAATTCATCCGTCTAGTGAGACGGAGAGACGAGCGAACGGCTGATGCTTTCTGCGGAGGATTGCGTCCGCTACTCGCACGAGACGTCAATAACGCTGAGATATAATATCTGATCAAATAGGTGATGATGTTCTTATCGGTGATACAAATTTCCCCAAAGGGATTAGGCCTCGCGGTAGGGTCGTGCAAGTGTTCCCTGGTAGAGACGGGATAGTGCGAGTAATGGATGTAAGGACTAGTGCCGGGGTCCTACGTCGTCCTGCATGTAAATTTAGTTAAACTGGATCTGTCACCATAGCTTCTTTGGTACCTTAGGTTCTTACCAAGGGGGAGAGATGTTGGCGACAGATCTGGCAACCCCGTTGCTAGGGGCTTGTGTGTGGTAGTTGGCTAGCAACGGGGCGGCTTATCTTTATTTTCTTTTAAAATATTGTTATTAAATATTATAATGATAGTATATTAATTAAGTATATTATAATGATAGTCTGTATGGTGTCGGACGTAAAGAATAGCACCATCTCATATCTTGCCGTGGGTGTCGTAAGAGGCGACTAAGGGACTTACCAGAGAATGGGCAGCAGCGTTCTCTGTGCTTTTGTAACAACCGTACTGCGATCGCCAACCCGCCTGCCAAGCGTGGCGATTATGGCAAAACCCCCCCTTTGGGGGAGGCCCATGTCCAGCAGTGGACGTCTTTCGGCTGAGGTGGATTATAATGATATCCAAATGCGCCTATCTTGACAGACTTTAATTTGGTGCCTAACAAAGCCTCTAAATAGTCTGCAATATTCACAGAGCACGAAATCGCCTCAACTAAATCATTTCCAGTCTATATTTTTAAAGAAAAAAAACACTAACTCAATCTACCTCATCAAATTAATAAAAGTCAATCGAAGTAAGTTTCCAATTCCAGACAAAATCGATCCTCAGCCCGACGGCTGTGGCTTTACATTTTTAATAGAATAGCTCACTCGTAGCCGAAGGGTTCACGGCATGCTGGTATGTATTAAGTACAGGTCTAATAATGGAGAACACCAAACTTAAGAATTGAAAAAATAGTCAATAGTCCAGGAGTATAAAGGGCTTAGTAATATCGCAGAAGAGTGAGGTAGAGGTGTACCTCTCTAATAGCGTCTGTTCCCACTAGTTCAGTTGACCAGTTCAGTTAACTGAAGTACACCCAAATTTCGCCAGTTATGTTAAGTCCCATGTAATAGGGGGCGAGCCTATTACCATCGACCGGGCACAAATCCACACTCCGTGGCTGCTACTGAGAAATTATTGATGGAATCGAACCTAGGACGTCAACCTCAGCTGACGCGATAGCGAACACTGGACCAACGAGGCAGGCATCACCGATAATATCACCCGAGTCGCAGACGTGGAAACTACCAGAGGCTGCTTCAGGAGGCCTCGGATCTGCCCCTTGCCTACCTCTTCACCGAATGACGACTGAAGAAGTTGAAAGGAGTCTTTCAACGGGGAGGAAGATGTCCGCGCCATATCTACGCCTGACCAATTTTCAATAGCATCAAGTTGCACAAGCAAGTGTTGCCATAGTTTTTTCTTGTTGTTCGTGATTTTTTACTCACAAGCGCACACTTTGATTTTTTATTACCTTTTACTTATTTTTTATGTTAAGTACACGGCTACGTCGATTTCTTATTTATAAAACGCAATTTCATTGTAATCATCAAGAAAATCCAAGATTAAAGCTGTTTGTGAAGAAACAGAGCGTTTTAATTATAAAACTTCCAAATGTCCACTATTGGACATAAATTGGCAAAAAGCTGGCTTTCAAAGTGCAAGCTCGAGAGCATATTCGCAAGAAGTTGACAGATTCGTCTCAGAACTAAGTTGTTATAGTTTTTCTTGTATAACTCTCATAACTTTATCTATTTTTTTTTGTTATATGTATGTACTACTCTGTCAAGAAAGTACCGGGAAAAGATCAATAAAACACAAAATATTAGTTATTTATCCAAATTTATTTTATCACCTTCAAAGTATGCTCCTTCAGAACCGACACACTTACGCCAACTAATAATCCAATCATAAAAATATTTTTTAAATGCTTATTCCAGAATTGAGTTCAGTTCTCGCCGCGAATTCTCCTTTATGTCTTCTACTGAATGAAAACGGGTGCCACGAAGTGGTAATTTGAGTTTAGGAAAAATAAAGAAGTCGGCTGGAGCCATATCTGGTGAATAAGGTGGTTGCTCGATGGTATTTGTTGAGTTTTGGTCAAAAAATCGTTCACAAGTGCGAAGGCGCATTATCGTGGTGCAAAATCCAAGAATTTTCTTTCCACAAATCTGGCCCTTTTATCTAATTTGCTCTCTTAAACGCTGCATAACGACCGAATAATATTTTTTATTTACCGTTTGACCTTCCGGCAAGATTGTCAGTCACTATTTCCTTCACTTTTGCGATGTTAACTTCAGTTGCAGACGTTGATGGCCTATCAGAACGAGGCAAATCTTCCATCACACATTGACTGCTTTTGAACGCTTTGTACCACTCATAAGCGCGTGTTTTTGATAAAGTCGATTCACTGTAAGCCTTCTGTAACATTTTCAGAGACTCCGAACTCGAAATTCCATTGGCGATGCAAAATTTAAGACAAACTTTTTGTCCGATATTTTTGTCCATTAAGAAATTCGCGATACACACTCGATATGATATAACTAAAATCAGTACTGTATTTAATCTAATTAACAGATGTAACTCAAACTCCGCGCCAAAATGGAAAACAGTTGTGCTAATCTAACAACAACAAAAAAAAAACAAAAATAAATTTGGAACCATAAACAAATCATCCATTCCCGATACTTTTTTGACTGAATGTATATATGTATTTATTCTTATGTGACGTTTTAGTTATAAATATTTTCTAGTATTTCTTTCTGTTATTGCACCTACTGTGTATTGTCTCTGCATCACCCTAAGGTAGACTGGTAGAAAATGCCCAAGGCATTAACTCTGCCTTTGTACAGTTTTTTTACTTGTTCGTAAAGTTTTAATAGATAAATAAATAATAAATAAATAAATAATGAAGATGGAAATGTCAAAAACTGACATAAGGTAAAGAAAACCCAATCCTTTTAAAAGCTTTTGTTAGTAATATTGATAAATGATCATCGGGCAAACAGTTAAGGCTTGTCCGGAAAAGTACAGCAGTCAGCACTCAGCAGTCAATACATTACTTTCAGGCGACATGGCTTTTTTCGATTTCAACGGACTGACTGCCCGTTTATTTTTTATGAGCTGTCTAGCACTTCACACCCACGACTTCGTCTGCCTGAATTTCGTATTTTCCTCTCGAAATTCAATACGCCTTTTATATCGACCCTTTTTGTCGGTTCAAACGAACAAAATCAAAAGTTTTAGGATCGAGCATAAAAGGTGTAAAAAACCTCTTAACGTAGGCCGAAAGGCACTTGTTCTCCCCGTCATTGCGATATTTTTTTTGTTCTACACCATACCTGGGAACCTTCTAGTTACGAAGATATTGGGGGTCAATGTTCAAGTTTTTTTTTTTAAATACAAGTTTTTAATGTAAGATTTTAACTTTAAACACCTCCACAACCCCCGTATTATTGAATCCCTCCATCAGCACAATGTTTTGAGTGCATTACATTGAGTTTTACCACAAAATATTTTCACCCCAAAAAAAAAGTCTATAATTTTTGCGTAAATTTACTTAGTTTAATATACAGAATGCTTGGTTAACGGCTTCGTGATTAGGTTGTTTTTACACCCTGTAGCTCCGAGTAAATCAAAATGCAAAAGAAATTACCGATTTCAGAAAGTAAGTATTTTACAGTTTTTAGGGTTTTGGAAGTCAGTTTTCTTTAAGCAAAAAAGATACCTGCTAACTTGTGCAGTAGACGGACATTTTTTTCAATATCGGGTACCTATTAGAGTTGCGTAATAGCCTGAGTGTTGATTTTTATATCCTATCGAACTCATGCTCAAAAGTAGATTACCGAGTCAGGTCTTAAAGGTTTCCCTCATAAAATAGAGTCCCATAATTGATAGCACAGAACAGTCATTAGTGTAATGGTCACTAGATACTCACAGCCCGTACTTTACTAGCTACATACCTATTGAAGTACTGAATCAATGATAGGCCCCACTAAATGCTGCTACATTTTAAAGGAAAAGGGACTTTGTTAGCAGAGACTAAAGTTGGTTTTTGGTTTGAAAAAAAAATGGTTTTGTTCTCTTGTTTGTCCTATGTTCGATAATTTCGTTTCAGGTTGGCGGTGAAATATTGATCGATCTGTCTACTAATATACAGGATGGAGAATGAGTTAGAAATAGGGTTCCGTAGGTTACTCTTCGGGTACGGAACCCTATGAATCAAACCTTGAAAATTCAATTCACTCAAGAGGCGAAGGAAAGCATCCTGCGCCTTTGAGAGCAGTGGTGATGAAAATAATTTACACAAAAACAAATGCCTGTCTAATACGATCCCACACCCTACAAGTCCAAAGTCGTAGTCTTTTTCACTGAGCCACCACAGGTCAATAAAATAGCAGAAGCATTTAGTTGTGTGAACCGCTAAATTAAATAACAACTAAACAAATCCTACTTCCTACTAATATTACAAATGCGAAAGTTCGTGAAGATTGATCGATGTTGGTTACTCTTTCACGCAAAAACTACTGACCGGATTTGGATAAAATTTGGCACACAGATATTTTATAACCTGAATTATGACATAGGATACTTTTTATCCCGGTAGTACGATCCCGTGGGCCAATTACGGAACTCCACGCGGGCGATGCCGCGGGCATAAGCCATTAGGTATATTCGCATAAAAGTCGCATAGAATGGTCATGACTATTCGGATGATATTGTACCTCCAGGCCACGGCCTGAAGGTACAATATCATCCGAATCTTTGAACAAAGTCCGTCTTGGTTGCGAGTGAAGCAGATCAAGGCCGGATCGACAGGTTGGGACTGTTTGAAGGTCATTTTCATCTGCAGATTAAACAGTTATACTGAGCAAGACCGAATCCAGACCCGCTCAGCCGATAATTCGTTTTAAAACAGCATAACATTTATGTTTTTTGTAATACAAAGCCTAGGGCTGCACTTAGGACATCTTGAATGTTATGGAAACTGTACCAATATGGATCAAAGATTTGTGCAATTTTCACTTTTGTGATAAATGTCTGCCTCATCATCTGCCTAGCCTTTTCCCAAACTATGTTGGGGTCGGCTTCCAGTCGAACCAGATGAGTACCAGTATTTTACATGAAGCGACTGCCTATCTGACCCATCAACCCTATCTGGCCTATCAACCCAAACCCAGTAACTGTGTAATAACAATAACCCTTGGTAAGACTGGTTCTCAGACTTTTAGGCCACTAACTACATTTGTAACGACTGTCAAAGGTCTACAAATGGCAGCCGGGACCAACGGCATAACGTGCTTTCCGAGGCATGGAGGAAACTCGGTAAGTATGTAATTGGCGGTCACCCATCCACGGACCGACCCCAGCAAGCACGGCTTAACCTTGAAAATTGACCCGTGCGGCTGTTGTTATTTAGCAACGAGCTTAGTATGTTTTGTGGTAGATGCAATAGATTGTAAATATAATGAAAATTACCATACAACAGGGATTTATTTAAAAACTTTAAAAGAGACAGTGACCTCAGAGTCTGTCGGCTGTTTCTTCTCAGAGTCGTCAGGTACGATACACCGGCCCCATCTAGTTTTAAAACATAACATGATTGTTTCGCGTTTAAGTGCTTTTTTATGTCTTAGCCTTGTTAACTCTCTGAATTGTTTGCTTATGATAGCAAAGAGGGTCAGAAAATGTCATCTTCGAGTAACAAAGACCGGCGCAAGGCGCAAAGAGAAAATAAAGTAATTAATATCTACCTACCTACTTAATTTGTGTCTTTGATTAGAAATATAGACAAAGACGAGTGACATTACATTAAAAGGGCAAGAGTGATAACATCACGCTGAGTATTAGAAACCCTAGAAGCAACTTACTAATAATATTGTATAGAAAATTGATTACTGTTTTATCAAAAAGAGGTAGGTACTTACTTGTCGCATAAACCACGTGAAACGGAATCCGTTTTGGCATTTTAAAAGAACAATTTTATTTAAAACACTACCTCTTAATTTTAAAATCCAAATATATATTCACTTCCATAGCTACGTAGGCATATTATTGTACAAATTGAAAACAGAACACTGTCAAATCATTTCGAAACACATTATTTTTGTAGGAAACATAGTTTGGCTATTTTGTTTAAAGAATTTACATTTTATAGGTAAATAAAGACGGTTTAATGTTAGAATATTGAAGGACTGTGTGATAGAATAACAGTGGGATGAAGTGAAGTTGCTGCGAAGCGGGGACGGTAAATTAATCAATATTGACGCGGCAAAGTTCGCGCGGTAGATTGCCGCGCAGGCCGCATTGATGGTAGCGCCATCTGTTATCGAAACAAGGTAAGGGAAACACTAATTTAGGGTTGTTTAACGCCATCTTCTGTTATTTTAATAATGTGGTCGTTTGCGATGTGAGCTTGAAATACAAAAGTTAAAGTTATGCTCGGCACGCATGATTCACTTTTTTTATTTCATATGAACTAAAGGTTGGTTCACCAGACACTGTCTGACAATTCAATGGTACATTATCTTCAGTCCGGTCTCCGAAGCCATGTCCTACCAATTTGTCTGACCGAGCCGTAAGTAGACGAAGTAAGTATGTGCTATGTGGTAGCATTCTTATTTAATTGAATAAGTAAATAAATTATTCTTGGACTCTTATGATGAACCACTAAAATATTTTTTTCTTTACAACTGAAGTTATGAGATCACATGGGTTTAGGAAATAACGAATATCACATTGAAAATACATACTTTAATTAATAACAACTTTGGTTGATTGTGATGTTAACTTTGACACAGTTTGCAAAATGGCTCCTAAATTACTTAACAGCTGACCGACTTATCGACCATAATTATTTTAAATCTTTGAATGACTTTTTTTTATTTTGAAGCAAACGAGTTGACGGCCCACAAGTCTGTCCAATAACAGTGATCTTTATCGACAATATTTTAAAGTTGTGGTTGAGTTGTTGCTGTCAAACATAAATTAACTGTCAAAATATGGTGGTAAGGCCATAGGACCCATATAACTTTGGAAGAACAATCTGCAATCATTTGATACAGTATTCAGTCGTCCCTGTAACGCTCCTGATCCAGCTCAAAAAGGCGGTGACTCTGGTCATAATTCCTGGTGTGTTTGACGCACAAGACGTGCCGTAACTAATGATGCCGATGTTGTAGACTGCGCCGTTGTTGGGGTTGGTCCAGAGGCCAGGGCCGCCGGAATCATCCTGGGAAATAAATTGAATAAAGACCGTGCAAGAAAGAAATAAAACTAGGGGCAACTTCAAATTATAGGTGTGAAGAAACGCTGCAGTGGCGCCACTGCGGCGCGCTAGCCCCGCCGTTACTCATTTTCATACAATTTTAGAAGCGCAGTTGCAGCGCCACTCTTGTGACGGCGGACGTCATTTTTGCTTAGTGGTTTGGCCCCATGGGAAAAAGGCTTAAGTTTATGTCCTTATGTATCTAAAGGTATAAGAACATGTATGGGTGAAACACGAGGTAAGGCAGTTTGGCCGCTATTGTTTAATTGCAGGTGGTGGAGACTCACAGGGCTGTAAATCTTCGTTTGAATATGATCTTACCTGACAAGCGTCTTTCCCGCTAGCAAAGGTGCACATCTGGCGGTCAGTGACAGGTGCCCCTCTAGCCCTGCAGGTGCTTTGTGACAGCACATCCAGGTCTACCTTCCTGGGGACGTTGGAGGTCGGCCCACCGATAAAGAGCGTGCCCCAGCCTAGGAAACAATTTTGTAAAGGTAAGCACCATGCCGCTAAGGTGAAGTGGGACTGGGCTGGTTACGTCTACAGCATGTCCAATGAGCTGTGGACCAAAATAACCATTTTGTGGAGCTTTGCGCAGAAGGCATTACGGCAGCCCTTGTAGAAGGATGGTAGGACGAACTGGACAAAATCAACGAACAGTGGTCCACATTAGTAATGGATCTAAACAACCGAAAGTCATGAGGAGAGGCCTTTACACATCAGTGGAATGATGCACACTAACAGTATCAGTAAGCTATGTGTCATCCGGAGTTGCGGGACTGTCCGGGGTTGCGGGACTGTCCGGGGTTGCGGGACTGTTCGAAAGAGATAAAGTATAATCTGTCAGTAGTTTTGTGTTCTTCAACTTACCCACTACAGTAACTTTAGCACCCGCAAAGTCATTATTGGCGAAATTGAACGGCAAACACACGGGTTGTACGAAGTTACTAAATTCTATCCTGTTGGCCACAAACACAACGACTATGTCGTTGTCATAGTTAGACCTAGAAAAGAACAAAGTCGTTTATAAAACAAATGTTGTATAAACCAAAAATTATTAAGTACTTGTAAAAAAATGGCACTCAAAACTACTATAAATAATGAGTTTTTAACCATCAACGAAGCCGAAAAGCCTGAAATAACGGAAATATCTGGTAATATACCTAATAACCTAGTAACAGAGATTTTGGAGGTCAAATTTAAAACTTCCTCATGTTTTTTTCAATGCTTTAGTTTTATAACTTTACTTTGAAAGTCACCATCAGCACTTCACTATAGAAGTTCGGGGGGGGGGGGGGGGGGCTAAATTTGATTTTCATGTAACTGTAAATGCACCTTGCCCTGGAAATAATCCTGCCCAATATTTGTGATGTTGAGGGTAACCCAGAGACTGTTTTTTCTGGACTATTTCTCCCAGGAGAGTGGTATTTAATTTAAAAAAAAGGTCACTAATTAATAACTATGAGCAGCGGTGGCCCAGTGGTGGCGGCCCCGACTTACGAACAGTAAGTCGTGGGTTCGAACTCAGACAGGCGCATTACTTTGTGAAATTTATTTCATCACCACTGCTCTCAAAACGGTGAAGGAAAACATCGTGAAAAACCGGCATGTTCTAGAACCAAAAATTCGAAGACATATGACATCTACCAATCCGCACTGGGCCCGCGTGGTGTGTTTTCAAAAGTTATTTTACTTTCTTGGTTCACCCCTATCGGTTGACCCCGCCCTCCCCCCCAAATCAGCTTTTTTATACAGGTTTAAACACAACTCCCCGCCCTCCCCCCTCCCCCGAAACTAATTCCTGGCTACGGTCCTGCACCCCAAAACATGCAGCTTTACATCTTCGTTGCCACTGAAAACACCATGGAAGCGGCGAAGTTTTGGGACAACAAAATTTTGAATTATATCGCATAAGAATGATTATGATATTATAATTATTATTCATACACTTACGCCGTATACGATGGGTGGATACTGAATCTGGTTATGGCATATGCCCTTGTAGCTGGGGAATCGCCTGGAACATAAAATAGTTTAGCAGTTGTTATTCTTTTTTCTTATATCTTCTGTATAGTGCAATAACCGACTTCAAAAAAACACAAAACACAAAAAAGTGAAAAATAACTTTAGCTTCAGAAGTCGGTGACCTTTGTTTGATACATTTCGTTTTTTTTTTGTCACCAACTTCTGAAGCTAAAGTTATTTTTCACTTTTTTGTGTTTTTTGAAGTCGGTTTAATTTTTTGCAAAAAAGTTTTTTTATTTTTCAAATTTCAGTTGTAATATCCTATTCAAATGTTTGCTATGCATTTATTTTACATTGTTAACAATACATGTCATGGTAATAGGCTTATCCCCAATAAATGGAACTTAACATACCTAAACTGTCGAAATTTGGGTGTATTGTACACATCTGCGTACCCCTCAGAGCATACAGGCGTGATGTTACGTCATGATGTTGTATAAACAATAAACATCCAAGCGATTGCAGCAATCACGACCGATTTACCGTCTATTTTTGAAGAGTTCCATTGTATATCTCCAAAGATCAGCATCAGATCTTCACCAAATTTAAATGTGACCATCTCAGGAGTATATTATTTCAAATAAAAAAAGAATTTTGAGAATCGCTCCACAAATGGGGAAGAAATCGGTGAACATGTTGAAATTAGACTAAAGTAAAAATGTTCATAAAATGTTCATAAAACGAAAACTACTGGGCCAAACTATGTTAAATTTTTATGGGACCAAATGGCAACTATTCCGAATCAAACTAAAGAAGAATCGCGTAAATCGGATCATAAATCTCAGCGTAATCAGTGTACGTATATATTTAAAAAAAAATACCAATCGAATTGAGAACCTCCTCCTTTTGGAAGTCGGTTAAAAAGTTGAGATCTATAAATGTTACACCTTGTTGAGTTAGTTCAGAGCGTGTAGAGTTAGAAGCTTGGCTCTACATCGTATAACTTTTTGACAGTCTTATGGTCTCGTCTTGGCAACATTTTACATGAAAATGTTTTTGGTGGGATTTCATTTCTTTTTGTAAGTTGCTTGTGACAATTTTTTTTTACTATTTATAATACCAAGGAGTCCCTATAACAATTTTCAGACCTCTACCGTCAAAATTGCGGAAGTCAAATACAAACTTCCATCCCCTAGTATAAGGGGTTGGGGGATAAAAATTAAAAGTTTTTTTTTTTGTTTGTGTTCTAATAGTAGCTTACACACCAAATTTCAGCTTTCTAGGACAGTAGGAAATACCCTAAAAATTTTGATGACAATAGTGACAAAATCAGTGATTTTTGGATATCAATAAAATCTAAAGTATAAGAGCCATGCAATTAAAACTTTATACGGGGTGTAAAAGACCTCATCACGAAGCCGTCAACCAAGCATTCTGTACATCAAACTAAGTAACTTTACGCAAAAATGATTGCTGGGAAACGCGACTTCTTTTTTGGGGTTAAAAATCATGTTTTGTGGTAGAACTCAATGTAACGCACTCAAAACATTGTGCTAATGGATGGATTGAATAGTACAGGGGTCGTGGAAGTGTTTTTAAAGTAAAAATCTTACATTAAAAACTTGTATTAAAAAAAAAACTTGTCAAAAAGTTGGAACTTTGACCCCCAATATCTCCGTAACTAGAAGGTTCCCAGGTATGGTCTAGAACAAAAAAATGATTGCAATGACGAGGAAAAGAAGTGCCTTTCGGCTTCGTGAAGAGGTGTTTAACACCCTTTTATGTAGGTACCTATATTAAGTCAGTAATTGACAACACCTCCCGAAAAAAAAAATTATCAGGTTTAATCCAAACCCAAGTTATAAGGGTTCAAAAAAACGACGACGCGCTTCGAGAAAAGGTAGGTAGTGCCCTTGGTCCCCCCTCGTCTTGGCGTTTATAATAAAACTTGTATATACTTTGTGAGTGCGTATATATATAATAAGATACCAAGTAATCTCAAGATGTTAAATGAAAGATCATTTAAAAATAAATTACATGAATGGTTGTGTAGTCATAGTTTTTATAGTGTCAAAGACTTCTTTGACAATAAATGTTAAATATTGTCATAAAAAATTTGTACGCTTATCACTGTTAAGCAAAAACTTGTAGGTGTGTTCTTGTTTTTTTTTTTTGTATTTTACTGTCTTTTTATACCATGTTTTTAAGCAAATAAATTATTCTATTCTAAGAATAACAACTCACCAGTAGTAACATCATGCTCCCCTACGACGAGGGCAAAGTCAGTCACTGGTCTTCCAACCACGCAGTGCGCAGCCGACAAGCAGTGCCATGCCGATATGATGACCGCCCCGCACTTGATCTGCGATGTCCGGTCGGCTAGAGCGGCCATCATTGTGAACTCGTTCACGCCTGTCTCTTGACCTCCCACTATACGGTTCTAGATTTAAATGAGACAGAGGATGACTGTCATTTGTTGTGTTTTTTGTAATACGATTTTTTTCAACCAGCGATCCGTTAGTTTTTATGACTTGTATAATAGGATACACAAAAACGATAATTCATGAATTTAACCCCCGACTGAAAAAGAGGGTTGTTTTATGTATTAATTAATAAATTTCATCACTTTTGCCAAAAATGGAAGAAGTGGAGGGAGAACTGCCTAGGATAAGAAAGAATTGCATCAACATAGGTGTTTAAAGCATCGGCTTTAAACACTATGTTGATGCAATTCTTTCTTACTTTTTTCTCTTTTCTATTCTTTCTCACTCACCTGTCTTCTTTCTCCACACCTGCATGGCGCAGGGGCTGGTGAAATAGCTTGCGCCCTCACCGTACACTGGAACCGGCCTCCAGAACTGTTACTAGTGGATATCAAACCTGTAACAAGAGTGGTGTTAGTATACGTTCCCAGTTACTTAGGTGGTGGAGGTCAGGTAGGTATAGTCGTTCCTTGTAAACTGAATGCGATGAGGCTGGAAGCCGATCCCAACATAGTTGAGAAAAGCCAGAAGATGATGACACTTCGTTTACGCTCAGTCTGATGAGATTACTGCTCAACGGTAACGTTACACTTCTAGAAATAACAACGAGTTAGGCGACTCGTTCCTGGAAGGTCGTAGAAATCCTTGGGTACAAGAACCACAGGATCAGTCAATGTGGCGACGCTGGGGAGAGACCTATGACCACCAGTGGATGACTTTCGGCAGAAATGCTACCAGATATATAACTAGAAACCATTAAAAAACATAAAACATTTTTTTTTTTTTTTTTTTTTATATAAAACATTTTGATATATAGCTGATGATCAAAATCAATTCACTGTCAGTTGTCCAAACTAAGGTTGATCAACAGCACTTTTACAACGTCAAAAAAGCAATACCTCAAAACGCCCGCCCTTCGCTGCATCCTCGTGTTTTATCTACGAAGAACCAGATGTTCTACAATGGTTATATGCGAAGAAGTAAACATAAAATCGAAGTAAATATTGATGATTATGGGGCTACATACCTATGGCGATTCTTTGGTTAATGGACAGCACTCCGGAGAGGGATCCTGTGCCGCAGTAAGGATCAGCCCCGTTCAACTGCAAATCTCCCGATCTTGATACCAGCAATCGGTCGGCTGCACATGATTGTGACTAGAAGTCGAAAACAGTTTTATGATCATACGTTTAGTCGACATTGCGTTGGATGTGAACGGAGTGATTTAGTTCTTTGTTGGCCCACCACGCAGTCGTGCGTGAAGTGGCCGTGGGCCGCAGTTGGTTGTAGTAGAAGATCCCGAGGGAACTCGCGCACTACACGGCCACAACCTCGACTTTTGGCCGCAGAAGCTTCGACCAGAAAGAAAGTTTGGTCGCACAACCAGGCATCAGACCAGTTTTGGTCGAGATAGCGGCCGGTCATGCGACAGGTCGTGGCCGTGTCTTGGGCGAGGTCCTTTACATTTTCATACCGAAGCTAAAAGGGGTCGCTAACACGAGTCACTAGAGTCGAGAGCGAGACAGTGCGCCGTCTAGCAAGATGGTGCTACAGCAAGATGGTGCTCCAGCACATAACAGCAGAATCACTACTGCCTACATTAATAACCATTTTAATACCTGGATTGGTACAAACGGCACAATCAGATGGCCTGCTGATTAGATTTTTTTGTGGGGATATGTAAAAAATCAAATTTACATGAAATCTTATGCGAATGACAACGAGTTGAGAGTTGAAGTTCAGAATACGATTTATAATATTCACCACAACACTTTATTAAAGGTTACTAGAAATGAATTCGTTAAAAGAATAAATTTGTGTATCCAAGAGAATGGAGCCTATTTCGAGCAACTAATTAGTTAGTTTACCATTTTTTGTAAATAATTAAATTAATTTAAGATTTCCTGGTTTTCCTTTCATTTAATTTATCATGTTTGTTAGAGAGATTTCATCCTTATAATTGACCCTAACGATCGATGCAATAAAAGTACAGGGTATCATTTTTAAGATTTTAGCCGGTTCGATTCCCGGGTGTGGGAGAAGAGAATTTTCGAAAATCTTTGAATGCAGTTTGCTTTCTATTCAAAAATAAAGGAATGTTTCCTTTGAGTAAAATTTTCTATCTGCAGTATTAAGAGTACTTTCCCTCCAGGTGGCATTACAAAATTCCAGCCTGTATATAGTTTCACAAGATTCACTACCATTAACATATACGAGTAGTAGTATGTATGTAATAGTAATAGTGTATAGTTATTGTGACTGTGTATTAATAATATTATAAAAGGCAGTAATATCACAATTGCGAACCTTTATAAACAAATAGCTATTTATTCACCAAGGGGAGTAAAGCACAGGCCACACGAGTTTAGTAATCTGTACTTTCCCTCGAGTGATATATACTGCTTTACTGATTTAAGCACAAAGAAGTAAAAGACAAAATAGGAAAAAAGCAATTTTTTTTAAAGTTATATTGACATTGTTGCAAACTTTACCAAGAAAATTGTAACTACAAAATACGTCAACCAACAATAAGTTTTTTATTTCGTTTTCGCGCCAAAAGATGTTAGAGAAGGTAAAAACGCGTTAGCGTATAGTCGGATGTGAATGTTTTTTTTTAATTTCGGCAAAGCAATAATGCGTCTTTATGGCGTAAATATTTTTTGAATATTCAAATTGTGTTTATAAATAGAGTAGGTATTGTAAATAAACATGATTTACTTTTATAAACAAATTAACATTTATTTGTGTTCTAAATTCAAAAATAAAAAAAAAAACTATGTTTAATATTAGGCTGTTTAGCGGCTTCGAATACCTTTGCTTCTCCTTCAACCTGGCGAAAGCAAAGCGCGGAAAAAAAGAAAATTAAAATCATAGTTTCCTCTAATCATTCATGACAAAACTATTTGTCGTTCTTTTATTTTATTTCTTCAGAAGTGTATTGAAAAACGTCGTTTGATACACATGGACATTTGTAATTGCAGTTCTGGGCTCAAAAACACCCTCGCCTACGGCTCGGGAGTTAATTCCGCCTCAGATGCAATAACAAACTTGCTCCACTTGTATCAAAATGTACAATTTCTTTATGAATTCCTTTTGTTTTTAGAATACGAGTCGATTAGATTAGATTTAGAAATGTATTGTAGCGGATACTAGTACTATTTGTGTAACAATAAAATGTAAACGGAACGAAGGAGCCCGGAACTCACGACACAGGGAATCCTAGTGTAACTAAGTTTCAGGAATTACTTTTAGGCATTGAATGTACTTTTCTAAACAATAAGTTATTCTTATTCTTATTCAGTGACCAATGGAAAATACGGTCCTGTTATCCATCTCACCTGTGGAATTCTAATCTCCGAACAGTCTAGGCGACAGTTGTACCCGGCCGGACAATCTACGATCCACCGGCAGGTCACGCCCCGACCGTAGTTGTTAGGGTAGTTGGGGCTGTATATATACCTGACATCGCTCGAACCAATCTGTGAAAAAAAAATCATGACAACCAGCCTGTTACATTTCCACAGCTGGAACAAAGGCTTCTCTAAAAGAGAGGGAGAGGGCAGTATAATAAATAAATATCTCTGGACAATACACACACCCCCATCTAGTGCCACAATAAGCAACGAGGCTTGTGTCGTGTCGTGGACACCAGATATGTAGTTGTTATATTATATAGATACTTATTTTATTTTTTTATAAAAACTTACTTTTGTAAATATAAGCATCCATATATGACTCGAAAACAAATGTCCATGGTCAACGCACAAACATTTGCGCCTTAGTATAAATATGTATCCGGGGTTGCGGGACTGTTCGAAAGAGATACCGTGGCCCCGGAACACAAAGGGCGATGCAGTAACATGGATGGGTTTTAGTCAGTAAAAATCTGACACTCCCTCCTGCTCCGCCCACCCAGAGCGGGAGAAACCATTTGATGATTTCATATACGAAAAAAAAAAAAAAAGTATAAATATGTACTTAGATAGATAGATAGATAAGCTCAGGGTACTTACACTTTGATAAAAATCACAATTGGCATCTTGAGCTGACGTGTAGTTCAGCAACCAAAGTAACAAAACCAATCTGAAATTCATATCTGAAAGAAAAGTAATAGAAATACAATATCAAAATTATAGAACTCAATGGTAGCATTGCACAATGCGAAGAAACTGATCATCATGAATAAACGTTTTTATTATTTTTTTATTTTTTATTATTATCCTTTTTGGATGGCTTCCTTGTAAATTGGCGAGAAGAACGACATCATCGAGAGAAGTGTAAGGAATGGAGAAAGGCCATTGCCTGGGAATAGAACAGTTCAGTCGTTCGCGACGTTTCATCATCATCATCATCATCATCATCAGCCTATAATGTTCCCACTGCTGGGACACGGCCTCCTCTCAATGAGAGAGGCGCGTCGCGACGTTTGTAGGTGTGAAGTTAATAGTACATTTTGATACAAGTGGAGAAAGTTTGTTATTGTATTCGAGGCGGAATTATGGTTGTTGTTGTAACAAATGTCCACGTGTATCAAGCGACGTTTTTCAATACACTTTTGAAGAAATAAAATAAAAAACGACAAGTATTTTTGTCATGAATTATTAGGAAACCATGATTTAAATTTTCTTTTTTTTCCAGGTTGAAGGAGAAGCAAAGGTATAAAGCTGCTAAACAGCCTAATTTGAAAAATAGAAAATCCAAATATATTTTTGAGTTTAGAACACAAATAAATGTTAATTTGTTCTACGTTTATTTTATTTTAATAATCAAGGTTTTTGATGATATTCTATAACACTATTTAAATATTCGAATAAATTGAACGCCGTAAAGACGCTTAACTCTTTGCCGAGATTAAAAAGAAAGAGAAACCCTGATTATAGGCATTGAACCAATATGAACTAAGTATAGTTATCTGTGGCAATTTTCATTCCCGCACACGTGTTGGAAAATGAGAAAAAACGCACGCGTGTGAAATACATTGCATGTTGAACCTAATCGTAGTGCGAAAAGAACCAGTTTTCGAGAAAGTGTATTGAAAAAATATTACTTCCCGATTTGAATTTGAGTACAATATCAAGGGTTTTAATTTTTTTTGCACTGAATCCTAATTCTTTTTTCTAAAATAAAAGTAGTCTAGTTGCTCGTTAACATCAGCTGCTCTATCTGATAGTAAGTCTCGTCAAAATCGGCCCAGCCATTTCAGAGATTAGCCAGAAAAAACGTCTAAAGTACGGTATATATAAATGGTGCAAACTTTCAGAGGGGCGCAGTAAGGGGAACTACTACCATAACCGTTGCAGCTAATGGATCCGAGAAAAAAAAAAAAAAAAAGGGCCTATACTACCTCAAATGGCTTAGCATGATCCTCCGTTACGCCTAAAATACTGCAGCATTAATTTTGAAATAAATATATGGTAAAGTTGAGGATTAATGTTAAGTCCTATATTTGGCGAAAACACGATTCCATAAAATTTTCTCGATAGAAAAAAAAACCCAAAGTTACCTCTAAACTAAACAATAAACCGCTGGCAATCATAAAATACTTCAAATTAGATCATGAAACTTTTTATACTAACTGAACTAACTATAAAGCAGGTCTTATATTATTTATTTTTTTAGTCCAATCAATAGATTTTTTGTAAATCGCTAAAAACCACTAATTTCGCACTATTCGGCCCGCAGTGACTGACGTAACAACCACTTTGTAGTGCAAGCCGATTAGAACTTTATTCTAACAGAGTTTCAAACGAAGTTTGAACTACCAAATATAGAGTAGCTAATTTAAGGTTGTATAGGCTATCGATAATGTTTCGTGAAATTCCGATCTCCATTCACAGATTTTCACAATATGATGCGGAGGCCTGAGAACGTCGTGAAGAAAGCTTCGAGTATGAATGTAGATGGCTCTATGAGTCAGAGTAAGTAAAGCCTTAGAAACTAAACTACTGAATCCAAAAAAAAGACTAGACTACTAAATTAACGACTAATGGAGAAGTATGGAAGGTATAATGATGATAGTGATCAAAAGATTAAACAGATACAGACCGATGTCCACAACACTGCCTATAGTAACCCCTGCTTTACGACTAACTACCGCACGAACTCCTCATGCAAAAACATTATAATATCAATACCTGCAAGTAGATATTTGTGTTCCAGAATTAGCATAATAATTGTCTCGATCAACACCTGAACAAATCGTTATTGTGTTGTTAAAATTCTTGTTGACGTTGATGGGACTTTGTGTTTTCCATTCTTTATCCTCGTGCCGGAAATTTAAAATGTCCTTAGTTTCAATATCATTATTACTATCACTACATATTATAAAACAAAGTCTACCTACTATCGACGGCCGCCTCACCAAACGCGCGCTTCGGTTGACCAAACCGCAGCTGCGCACAGTTACAGCCACCATTACTGGACACGGCTCTTTTAATAAACACCTCTTTGTCATAGGAGTCACGGACAGCCCCCTGTGCCGTGCCTGCGTGGAGGAAGACGAGACAGCAGCCCACGTGCTTCTGCACTGCCCAGTGGTTGCAACATACAGGGCAAAGTACTTCGGTAACCCAGGTACTCTCCGCGAGATTGTCAGCAACACCAAGGCGCTGGTGGCCTTTCTCGGCGAGTTAGGGTGGATCGAATAAATTTCCCACCCGTACGCAAAATATGCGCTTTGACGTGGAGTTGCGGACACCAGCCCGCTATACAATACAATATAAAACAAAGTCGCCCGCGTCTGTCTGTCCCTATGTATGCTTAGATATTTAAAGACTACGCCACGGATTTTGATGCGGGTTTTTGTAATAGATAGAGTGATAATTCGCGGGCGGGCGAAGCCGCGGGCATCACCTAGTTGGTGATAAAGTTTCTAATGTTGCAAGGAAAATGTTGGACCTTACTGTAAAAGTAGTATTAAAAAAACACTTGTGAAAAAGGTAAAACTTTGACTTCAATACTTCCGTAACTAAAAGGTTCCCACGTATGGTCCTAAACAAAAAAAACGATTGCAATGTCGGACGGGGAAAACAATGCTTTTCGGCTTCGTTCAGAGGATTTTTACACCAAATGTGTAAGAATCGTGGTAGCGTTCTGCAGTTTCCGCATCCTCTTGGGAAAAGGAGTGTGTTTTAAGACTTTTCATATTCTTTTAGATTTATTTTTCAAGCTACAGTAAAGTAAGATGTGAATAATAATGTTCACAGGATTTACCTGAAATATCTTCTTCGTCTGCCTGAAACTCTTCACTGCTAGGAAGAGATATGGGCCTTGCACGACAAAGAACCACTGAGTTACTCACAGTTAATAGGAGTCGGCAAGATACAAGTAGTTCGATAACACGATAATTTAATGTGGATTATCTTGTTGTTATTGCGATAAGGTTTATTGGTTACATTTATTTTTGGTTCGACGTAAACGCTTCGCCCGCTCACTAGACCCCGCCATCCCCTTCGAACCTTAGTCCGAGTCGGGGTGCCCCAAGTCCCGAGCTCGCTTCGCTCGCTCTTGCTTCATATGTTCTCCTTGCCAAAATGACTGGCTAAATATAGTTACTTACTTGGCGTATAGTCGCCCATTCAGTTTAATAGTCGCCAAAAATGTGTATTAGCCCGTTTAATGATTCCCGATTATCTTATTATTATTGCGATAAGGTTGATTATCTTTATATTACTTTTTGTAAACAACTGAAGAGTTACAGGGTGACCTAAATACATCGTAGGAAAAGTCTGAGTTCAGTATCGAGAGAAGATTATTTCTTTGGTTTCCACATATTCTTATATTCTTAAAGCTTTCCTAATGACTGTTTTTAAATATATTTATCTGTTTCGTCTAAAAATATTTATATTATACTTTTTTCATTTTTCTTTGTGACTCACCTAATTCTTCGAAAATAATATCGAAATTTCAGAAAAGCATCATGGTGTGAATCGAATTGATTTTACAAGTTTTCCGTGACATGTGGCCATCTGCGTAAACATTCGACAGACGTAAAAAGTTAGTTATGAAGTCAAAACACGATGATACGTACAAAATATGTGAAGTGTCTGTCACCTGGCGGAATATTATGCAGCTGAACGACTAGGTCGTCACGTGTGTTGACAAAGTTGTTGACAGCAGTCCACTGGTTCCACTGGTTCTGGTCCGGTAGGTAAGCCTGGTTGGTTAGCTCTCCGTCTGAATACCAGTATTTTACATAAACAACCTGCCTATCTGACCATCACAACCCAGTTAACCAATTCGGACCAATTGAAACAATTTTGACCAATTTAGTTTTTTATATGTTTATTTTTTATTAGGTGTACTGATAATTTCACAATTTTATTTTATGTGTTTTGTCCTGTACGGGATAATAAATGTTTTTTCTTTCTTTCTTGCAGTTAGCTCGGGGTAATACGACTCCCCTTGGTAAGACTGGTTGTCAGTTTCGGGATCCTGACTGCCTGTAACGACTTTCAAAGATCTACAAATGACAGCTGGGACCAACGGTTTAACGTGCTATCTGAGACACGGCGGCAACTCGGTATGTAACTGGTGGTCAATCGTCCACAGGCCAACCTAGGTAAGCGTCGCTTAACCTAAAGATTGTCCGGAGCGGCTGTTATTATTTAGCCATGAGCTCCTCTTCCTCATGTATGTACCTAACTAGGTTTATGAAATGGCTTCCATCGATTAGTGTTCTTCTCTTCATCGTCGTCACACTCTTGGCAGAGTGGTCGTATGGTCGTCACATTAGGGGTGGTGGCAAGCTTCACAATCCGTCGCCATTACTCCCGTACTGTGGCTTTTCTTACTTGTGCATTCGTGAAGTGGACGGTGGAACATTGAGTGCAGTTTTGACTTGGTCGGTCCAACGCATTGGTGACCTGCCGCGCGCTCTTGTGCCTTCAACCTTTCCCTCCACTACAAGTCGCTCCAGAGATGCTACTCCACGATTAGGGTTACCAGATGATGAATTCTTTTTCCGGAAAACCTCCGGACATTTGAAGATAATTCCCAATTCTATTAATGTGTGCAGTTAAAATAGCTGAATTTATTAATTACCTTTATTTAAAATAATTTTATTTTAGTATCAACTGTGCTTTATGATAATTAAAAAGTTCCGGACGTATGGCAAATTGGCAACCCTACCCTGGGTGTCGATTCTGTAAAATTCAAACAAGAATTCGCATCTCACATCGCTATTCACTCTCACTTCGCATGAGGTTCAAAATTACCTTGATTTTGCATTCTGTAAGCATCATCTAGTCACTTGCGAAGTGACGGAGGAATCACCTTACAGAATGCCACTTCTTACGTCATTTCATACTTTATCTGTCAAAATCTCCCTCTGTCAATTTAGTTCAAATCGCTGACACGCTCGCAAGGGTGGCGCTAGTGTAAATTCGAATTATCAACCGAGTTTTTAGAATACCAATCAAGAAACTCGCAGCGGATTCAGATTCGAAGTTTAGAATGCGGTCTTACAGAATCACACCCCTGGCGTCATAGCCGGTTACTCGTTTTCATAAAATCGTTACTAAAGTTGTTGTTGAAAGGCGATTAGATGTGATACATTTCTGCCTTCGAATCACCCTGTACTTGTAGCAGGTACCTATCTAATATTTAAGCATTAGATCTACGAACCTTAATAAGGTCCCTTAACTTTCTTATCATAGCTAAATCTTGACTTTCAAACAGGAAAATCTAATACCTAAAGAAGTTTATCTTCTTCTAATTTTCCGTCAAACTACATATTATAAGATTATTTAGCTGTAGCTAGACTTCAAGACTAAGATTTTAGTTTATTATGTACACGGGGTGGATGGGATATCAATGCGCAAACGGTTACACTTACACGTGTTCTGTATGTACAGACTCACATCAAGCTACCCAAAACTGACAATTTTTTCCAATCAACCTTGAACCTGATGCTTTAGCGTTAAAGTTGAAATTCTACTTAAGAAAATTAACGGATTGTAGTAACTTGATGTGTTGGCATCTGTACATAATTTCGAACTATATATGTTTTCATCGGGAACTAAAAAGAACTGCTTTGCTGTTTTATACAAAAATGCAATACCGACCTGGTCAGTATGGAACTGTTGCTTTTTTCGCTAACTTAAGTGGACCATTGAGTGCAGTGACTGACATCGTGTCCCATTGCCAGTTAAAAGCCCCCCTTTTCTCTGTCCATCCATACCTCTCTATCCTGTGCTTTATTTTATTTATTTATATAGGTACACAAAATACTTTATATTAAGGCTACTACAGGAGCTAAATTAGCAACTCTATTTGTGGTGTTTCAAACTTCGTTTGAAATCCTGTTAGAATAAAATTATATTCAGCTTGCACTACAAAGTGGTTGTTACGTCAGTCACTGCGGGCCGAATAGTGCGAAATGAGTGTTTTTTTTTAAATTTACAAAAAAGCTATTGAATGGACTAAAAAAATAAAACACTATCATGTTAATATGTTGGTTGTAGAATTATTTGCCAAAAAATCAGAATGATCGCATGTATTTCAGTATGGTTTTTACTCGTTAAAAGACATTTTTAGAGATAATAGTTCGTAATTTTTTTATCGAGTAAAATTTGTTTTCAAAACACTATCATACTAGCATACGAGTATATCCTAAAGAATATCGTATATTTTTCTGGTTTTGTTTATTGCAGTGAATCCTAAGCTTTTTTGCATTATAAAACTCGCGTTTAGCTCCAGGTCCTGTAGTCCCCTTAAGATAGAAGAGCACAAAGGTACTGCTTATTTCATACTTAAATGAACACTAACTAAATTGCCCATGATATATTTTTAAGTGGAGTTCGGAATGATTAATACGTACGTGGACAAGGATAAGGGATATTGATGGTTGCGATGTCGATTCCACCGAAATTTTTTAATTTTCTACATACATAAGTGAAAATTCACGCCCTTTTCTCATAGGGGTAGGCAGTAACTACAGAAAACCACCTGCTACGACCCTTAAATAATTCTTTTGCATGATTACAATTAATTAAATAAAAATATTTAGCTATCACGTGTTTCTACGTAAGTCACGGGCAAAACCTTCACAATTTGATTAAGGAAAACTCTTAATTATTATCAAAACTGATACCTAACAGCTGATTTTAATTAGCATCTGTGTACATATTATACTATATATAAAGTTTGCATATAATATTCGATGATATTTCATATGTTTGTGGTTGTTATTTCGCAAAACAATTAGGATGTAAGTATAGGCTGATCTACGTTTTTTTTGTTGTAAGTTTTTGTTTCTATTTTTATTCTTCTTATACAAGATGGAAGGGATTTTTGAACCCGCTGTTGAATCAGATTTTATTATCAATTTCTAAAATAAAAGTTAGTTACCTTATAACATCAGCTATCAGCCAGTAAGTCCCGTCTAAATCGGCGCAGCCGTTTCGGAGGTGAATCAGAACAAACAGACCGACAAAACTTTATAAAAAATATTTTTGGTTGTGTTAATGTTTATTGTAAGTACCGTTTATACTTTCAAATGCATTCAGTAAAAACCTGTTATTTTGAAATCACAAACAGACACTTCAATTTTATTTGTATAGATTAGGAGCAAAAAGATTCTACGTAGCTGAAGTCGTAGCTCGTAGCAGAGGCCTATAAAAAGACGGAAATCTATTTTCGTAGTGCACCGTTTTACAGTGTCAGCTACACATGAAATTTTTTATGAATGGTCTTACGGCAACCGCGCATCCATGTTGCCAATTTGATTGATGATTGATTGTTAACGCATTTTATTCGCAGTTTTTCGCAATTCAGGTGGTCGAGGAAATTGATGATTTGATTGGGTTAAAATCAACCCTTCTCTGTAAAACTCATAACCCTCCTTTTTGCTTCGTCGTGGTCGTGTAAAAAGAAGAAGCCTTTACCCTGCAGAGGGATACTGATAAATGATGCTGTTAACCATACTCGCGGTAAGGATAGCGCGGCGAGTTGGATTTCATAAACTTGAATCTCAATGGGGAAATTATTCTAGGTTTATGTTTACCCGACCGAAGCAAAAAGGAGGGTTATGACTTTGACCGGTATGTATGTGGGTATGAACATGATAATTATGTTCATCTGTTCCCCTAATAACTTCTAAACTCCTTAAGGGGGAGCCCCTTAAGGAGTTTAGAACATGCACACTAGCGCCACTTTAGTAAAAAAATCAGAACTCGTTAAATACACAATTAATATAAAATCTGATTGACAAAATCAATGCTTTAGAGTTCTAGATTATTGACGTCTATTTAATTCATTAAAATTAATATACTTCACCGTAGTTAGTTACAGTTAGAAAAATTGCTAAAAACGGCCGATTTTTTCCATTTTGTATCTGTAACGACGGCGAGCTATGTTTCAATGAGTTAAGCAGACGTAAATAATTTAGAAGACCAAATGATTGATTTTGTCAATCAGAATTTATATTAATTGTGTATTTAACGAGTTCTGATTTTTTTACTAAAGTGGCGCTAGTGTGCATGGGGGAGCCCCTTAAATCATTATTTCACAATGAGGTGTCGTTGGAAGCGTCTTGATGGTACGCTGGCCAGCTATATGCTGGTCATCTACAGAACATAAAGTCATGAAGTAAAGAAAAAACACCACAACTATTTTAGATGAGAATATTTTCTTGTTTACTTTTCAGAAAACGTAATTTACAAATTTATTATTATTATAATATAATTTATTCTTTTATTTTCTACCATGAGTGTACTCATTTAAAAAAATACTATTTTGCTAAATAGATACACAGACCATCAGTTCTGATAGTTAGACGTTTTGCTACATGGACATTTTGCTAATTATTAGAATTACTGCTCATTAGACGTTTTGCGCTTGGACATTTTGCTACTTAGACCTTCTGATCAGGAGTGATTTTTCAGTAGTCAGGTTTTAGTTTAAACTAACTTTCTTTTTAAATTCCTATCTACTTAAGACTTAAGGTTCTATCAAGTTGAGCTGTTTTACTCGATTATTATTTGTTTTATTAGACCAGTGTTTTTCAGCCCCAGGGTCGTAATCCTTCTGCGAAGCAGTCATGCTAGCGAAGGAGGTGGCGGAACGTGAGAGGGAGAGAACCTCACAGCGTCCCGGTCGCCGCGGGACACGCCCGGGCGTCGGGGGCCACGTTGTGGCGTCCGGCCACCATAGGCGCGGGCCTGTGGAGGGAGAGCAATGGGCTAGCTCGCCGTCCGTCCGTCTCATGACGACAGGCCGTGTCGACGGCGCGTTCGTGTTCCACGCGCGCCTCAAAGAGAGTCAGCAATAGGAAGGGGTCCGCAAGGACCGATGCCTGCCGGGGCTGCGGGACTGTTCGAAAGAGATACCGTGGCCCCGGAACACAACATGGATGAGTTTTAGTCAGTAAAAGTCTGACACTCCCTCCTGCTCCGCCCAGAGCGGGAGCAGTAATTTGACGATTTCCCATCCGAAAAAAAAAGCACGATGCCTACTTTCGCACTATGACAACTTTTTTTTTATTTCAAGTAATCGGTAGTAAGACGGCAACGTTTTGAAACCACCATGTACCTACATAGATCTTAGAAACATAGATTTAATAAGAAAATGGTGTCGATTCTGTTGTGCACAAACTAAACTTAATTTAGGCTATTGCGATCTTTTTCTCTCTAATAAAACGAGAAAGAGACGGACGTAATTTAGGGCTGTCAAATTTAATTGGAACTAATATTTCCATACACATGAAGGGTGCACGTAAAAACATGTCGACTAAAAACACGGTGAAGCGCAAGGCATAAACTAACTCTAACTTAGTTCATAGCTATAGCCGTCCTTTTCTTGCGCTGCCTTTTAGTAAAAGATAGCAATAGCCTAAATTAAGTTTAGTTTGTGCACAACAGAATCGACACCATTGTTAAATATAGGATTTAATATGAAAACCTATGAGTACCTACTCTTCCATCATAATGCGAAGATTACGCTTGTTTTTCACTAACTAATTTCTCCCATCGTGGATCCGTTTTTGCTACATTAAGAATTAAATTAAAAAATTATGTATTATCCGAATTGTAATAATGCATATGCATAAAAATGTTAAATGGATTGAACATTTGTAACATAATAAAATACATGAAATAAATCGAAGGATCGGGGGAGTCACGAAATATTTTTTTTTACTATGGGGGTCGTGACATAAAAAAGGTTGAAAAAGCTCGATAAAGTACGATTTGAAGGTTTTCATTTCGTTTTAATTCAGTAGCTACTGACGAGGTCGTGGTCTTAGTGGAATGAGTGGCCGGACCCGGGAATCGAACCCAGGACCTCCTGCTCAGCAGACGCGCTTGAGACCACAGACCAACGAGGCAGCTCGGTAGAGTACTAGATAGGTAATTTGAAAACGGAAAAAATTGATAAATATGTTTGAATGTCATCATCTGCCTAGCCCTTTCCCCACTATGTTGGGGTCGGCTTCCAGTCTAACCGGATGCAGCTGAATACCAGTATTATTCAAAATCGGCTGTCCCATGTAAACGTCAATAACTGGACTCAAATGTATGGGAAAGCTGATAATTTTTTCGCGATTTCGACGTTGGTGCCATGGAGAAAGTCGTTCAGTTTTATGATCTGTATAATGATATTCATAGAGCGACTGCCTATCTGACCGCTACAACCCAGTTATCAGTAGTAATACGATACCCTTGGTAAGACTGGTTGTCAGACTTTCAGGCCACTGACTACCTGTAACCTGCACTGCCAAAGATCTACAGGTGACAGCCGAGACCAAAGTCTGAACGTGCTTTCCGAAATTCCGAGGCACGAAGGAAACTCGGTATCTAATGGGTGGTCAACCATCCACATACCAACCTAGGCAGGCCCGGATTTACCTGACGATGTTATTATTTAGCCACGACCTCAAACTAAACCTTTTAAACATGTTTAAATATGTATAAATAAATAGGTAATTGAAACGTACCTAGTACATACCTGCTATATTCTTGATACTTGCTGCTGAAGTACTCATGCTGAACATAATGAAAGTCTTTCAGAATCTAAAGTTCTCTCTAAATATACTATAACTTAAGTTCAAGAATAAATTAGTTTAATAATTATAAATCTATCTGTCTTCATACATACACTCCTCAAAAAAAAACACAGCACTTTTTCTAAATCTTTCCGAAACAAAAATTACTGTTCCATTTTTAAACGTATTTTTTAAAATGGCGGCCAAGTTATTAACAAATCTGTAATACGTGTGTCTCCGCTTGTTTATGAGACAATTAAATAAACCACTATGATAACAAGACACGATCGCACAAGCTAATACCTCGCCTGAAGGCTTCACTACTGATAACAATATATTTTTCAGCTATTTAAGTAATGTAGGGCTTGCTGTCCATGTAGAAAATGTGATATCAGGTTAGTACATATGTGTGTGTTTTTGTTGTTAATTGAGGAAAAGCCAATTAATGACATTAGCAGGCTGGAGCCTTAATTTGTGTCGGATTGATAGCAATAGGCTCGCCCCCTATGACATGGAAGTTTACATAACTGCCAAAATATGGGTGTACCTTCTATATGTGTAGTTTCCTAACCTACACTTCTGTCTTACCACCCTTCGCCGGTTACAGGCGTGATGTATGCAAATAAATGGGTTTCAAAGTGGAGTAATTTGTTTCGACAACCAACCGTCCACCAGCAGGCGTATACCTACAGTTTGAAGATGAAACATGACGTCTTACTTAACAATGGTGATAATTTCTTCTGTATGACCCAAAAGCACCAAATTGCCCGTTTGAGATGGTTAGTGCAACTGCTGAGCAAAGTACCTATTTGTAAAGCTCACACTCTAGGAGATGTTCAGGAAAAATGTTTTCGTTAAGGGAACAAGGGAAAACGGGTACGGGAATGTCCTCACAGGAAAAAAAAGCTGCATTATTGGTCTGGTAGCCACAATCGCTTCTGCTAAGCATGAGTGATCCTGATGGGGTCGATTCCCGAGTTGAGGAAAGTTCCACCCGGAATTGCGCAGTAGCAGCCCGAAGATAGGAAATGTGCCCGTTTGATGGCGATACGCTCACCCCCTTTTACGTGGAACTAATCAAATTTGGGTGTAGTTTAAGCAAGCATGTAAGCAGAGTGTAGACAGGGGCAGTAATTGAGAAGCCAATATTAGTCGTTTTAGCAGGGTTTATTAGCAAAGATTACTTTTAAATACGGTAACATCAAGATGGCCTCTCCACAAGTACAGCCAGCACACATAGACAAAAGTAGAACAATCATAGACAGCTTGGGAGTGTTGCTAATCTTAAAAACTTTAACATTGCACCTCAACACAGAGGCTTAACCATTCGGGGATTAAAGCCGTAATGTTATGTTGCTTATGGACACTTGGAGGAATGCATCTCTGGGCATCCTATACATGATCAATAAGGATGTCATCTGCCCATAGGTACCCACTGTTGGGTACTACACATAAAGGGTGTAAAAAGACTCTTAACGAAGCCGAAAGACTTGTTATCCCCGTCATTGCGATCATTTTCTTGTTCTACACCATACCCCCAATATCTCCATAACTAGAAAGTTCCCACTTTCTAGTTATGGAGATATTGGGGGTCAATGTTCCTACATGTTTTTAATGTCGGTAAGATTTTTACTTTAAACGTCTCCATGACCCGCGTACTATTCAATCTATCCACCAGCACAATGTTTTGAGAGCGGTATATTGAGTTTTACCGTAAAACGTGATTTTTCACCCCAAAAAAGAGTCGTTTTCCAGTAAACAATTTTGCGTGAAGTTACTTAGTATGATGTACAGAATGCTTGGTTGACGGCTTCGTGAAGAGTCTGTTTACACCCTGTAGATACAGCTACACACATACATCCCCAGTAACAATACTCATCTCGCACCTGTAATTATTCAGTAGGCTTGATAACTGAAACCTTGCTGATAAGAGCACAAACAAATGAACGCGTGCGCAAATAAATGCACCGGTTATTTTCCAAGATTTGGGCGTTATTTACTCTTGACCTAAATAAGTGGGACCTTGCAAAATGTACATTTAAAAGGCAATTAATTTAGGCCTGTCATCATGTTTCCTGATGATTTAGGATTGAAGGCAAAGATTATACTATTGTAGTGTAGGTAGTGATGTTAATTCCTATTTCTAGAATTTTCTTTGATGAATTATTTTGAACTTATAAAGGGTGTAAAAAAACTCGCGAAGCCGAAAGGCACTTGTTCTCCCCGTCATTGCGATCATTTTTTTGTTCTACACCATTATACCTGGGAACCTTCTAGTTACGGAGATATTGGGAGTCAAAGTTCTAACTTTTTGACAGGTTTTTTTTTTAAATACAAGTTTTTAAAGCCACGACCCCCGTACTATTCAATCCATCCATCAGCACAATGTTTTGAGTGCGTTACATTGAGTTCTACCTCAAAACATGATGTTTCACCCCAAAAAAGTAGTTTCCCAGCAATATTTTTTGCATAAAGTTACTTAGTTTGATGTACAGAATGCTTGGTTGCTTACACCCTCTGTATGGTCGGTCTATCTAGTAGTAGAGGAAGTAGGAAGCGTAACATGAGGTCCTGGGTCGGGTGTTAAATTGGGTTTTTCCAAAAGTGTTATTCATTTGACTGCCTCGTTGGTATAGTGGTCGCAAGCACAACTGCTGAGCAAGAGGTCCTGGGTTCGATTCCCGGGTCGAGCAGTGTTATTGGGTTTTTGCATCAGGAATTTTCAGTAACAGTAACCGAGTTGTGTTCGGTTGATGGCTATAGACTCGCCCCTTATTACATGGGACTAAAACATATCTAGCGAAATGTGGGTGTATTGTTAGGCACACTTCTGCCTAACTCTTCGGGGATTACAGGCGTGATGTTTTGGTATGTGAAATATTTTAGGGTTCTGTACGTCCGAATGAAAAAAAACCTTAAATATAGCGTTTTTGAAGAGTGACCTTGTTTTGAATGAAGTAAATAAATTAAAACTCCAGAAAATAATTTTGAACACCTTTATTTCTCAATTACATAAATTTTTACATTCGATTTGGAACATAATTTCTAAGTTACTTACATGTAATTAAAACTATGTATTAATAATACAATAATATCAGTTTTACCCGACCATAGCGGCGACAAAAGCAGGGTAATGTATTTTTAAATCTGGTTATATTCGAGATTGACCGATTAATATTCGGACTAAACCAGAGCTCTAGTCATGAGATAACTTCATCACAGTCTAGATTCGATTGATTCATGTATGTATGCCAAATACCCAAAACTTAAACATTAGTCAAAATATAAACAATATCATAAACAAGAATACCTCACGAGTTCACGACATTTATATTAAAATCGTGTATCAATACTGCACAATATAGGATGTTTTTTTTTTTAGTAAAGACTAATACAGGGTGTAAACGGACTCTTCACGAAGCCGTCAACCAAGCATTCTGTACATCAAACAAAGTTACTCTACGCTACGACTTTTTTTTTGGGGTGAATAATCACGTTTAGAAACGCACTCAAAACATTGTGCCGATGGTTGCATCGAATAGTACGGAGATTGTAAAGTTATCTAAAGTAAAGTTATAACATGGTATTATAACAGGTTTTTTTTTTAATACAAGATTTAATCTTGTATTTAAATAAAACAATATCTCTGTAACTGGAAGGTTCCTAAGTATGGTCTAGAACTCTAGAACAAAAAAAATTATCACAATGACGGCGAGAACAAGTCTAAGACTTTCGACTTCCTTCGTTAAGAGTACTTTTACACCAATTATTTATAGTTTGCTGTTCAAAGTTTAACGACTTTAAATATCCAGTAACAAAAAAAGAAAAACTACCCTACACTGTGCACTATAAAAATCAAAATATTTGATTACGGATTACCTAATTCTGAGATCCTTGCCTAAGATCGGCCTTCACCAGATAGTGAAGGTCGTTCTTAGCCGGGATCTTAGCCTATAATATTTATAACTTTTGGAAGATACAGACGAGCAATCTACAAATGGCCAAAGACCGTACAATAAAGTACTTTTTCGTACCACTTGCTCAAAAAAGTGACATTCTATGCCACAAAAAGCGAACATAACAATAGTCATTTTTAATCTGTTAAAAACAGGGAAAGAAAATTGTACTGAATTTCATTATTCTCTAGGGGGAGAATGTGATTTAAATTTGGAATACTTACCGAAATTTATACTGAACTACATCTGTGTTTACACCATTGAGTTTGTATCTAAAGAATTATACATATTTTTGAAAAAGGAATACGCATTTATTTTGCAGTTATGATTATTAAATAAAATTACGAAAACCGACGAGGCCGTATGAGCTTGATGCCTTTGCTTTTCCGACAAAAAAATATTAGTCTAGGAATTTGCCGCGTTTTTGTTTTCTTCAAATACATAAACGTTAAGTTTATTTTACTTATAATTGTCATTATTTAATGCTTATCTCATATTATTATTGAGTTAATTTTTTCGCAAATGGTACGAAAAGTAGAGTATTTTCCTCGATGATAAAGCTGTCTTAGTCTTGGGTGAACTTAAATCCCTCGCTACACTCAGGACTCGTCTTAAATCCCTCGCTTCGCTCGTGATTTAAGTTTTTAAAACCCTCGCTACGCTCGGGAGTAAACCTCGAGTCCTTCGTTACGCTCGCGATTTAAATCGTCACTCGCGACAGAAGACACTGGTTAATAATCTACTAATTAATGCCATCATTTTGCCATTGCGAGAGAGAGACAGAACTATATAGCATCGTCCCTTTCACACAGGAATCATAATGATCATCTAAGGCTACAAGTGTACAACAGTGGCTTAAAGCTTTCAAATCGACTTTTCTACACTATAACGTGCTTAAGTTACTGTTAACCTTTTGAATTCTATTGTCACTTAAACGTGACAAGCAAGCGCATGCCCTGTGCGCCAACGACACAAATATGTGTAAAAAATAAACAATTAAATAGTTTTGGACTACCTACTTCTTTTGCAGGTATATGACGACCCGAATGGCGCAGCGGTAGTGAGGCTGCCTTACGTTCTTAGGGTCCCGGGTTTGAATCCCGGTAGGAGCAAATGTTTGTGTGATGAGCATGGACATTTGTTTCCGAGTCATGAATGTTTATGTGTTTAATAAGTATGTATTTACAAGCAAAAAGTATCTATGTAATATATCAACTATCTGGTGCCTCTAAGCCTCGTTGCTTAGTGAGCCACTAGATGGCGCTGTGTGTAATGTCCAGCGATATTATTATATTATTATTTGCGGTGAAATTATGGCTTGGCGTGAAGGGCACGCGCGTGCGTTTATGCTTTGGCGTTAAAAAGTTAATAAAGGCAAGAACCCCATTGGTTTTTTTTTCTATTATAATTCTAGGTCAGATAAGGCTAGACCTCTTTTTAAAATGTAAGTAAATACTTACCTACAGACTAGCTGTTACGACTAGAATAATTCGCCATAATGGTACAGACGCCAGCACATCAAGCTACCCGAAACTGTCAAATTTTCCCAATCAACCTTGAACCTAACGTGCTTTAGCAATATAGTTGAAAATCTATTGAAGAAATTTGACAGATAGTAGTACCTTCATGTTTTAGCTTCTGTACATACATCCGCCACTTTTCGAAAATTTCTAAAAGTAATAATTAATTTATTTCGATTTCGAAAAGATTTACTAAGACTATTCTCTTTGGCATTGGCAAAACCGTTTTGGAACCGTAAACACCATCTTCATAAAAAGCAACGATCAGAATCACACAATGCTCATAAACAAAAGCTCCACCTCCCAATTGATCATACTTTATTGAGTTCATCTTCTTTACTTGTCCATTAACTCAAATTGTGTTAGACCAGTATGTAGCCAACTGCACAGCTCTATGAATAGGCTAGTTTCCACCATCAATAAATTGCAAATCTATTTAGTCCGTCAGTTAGAGTATTGGAAAATAATGGACACGTATTTTTTGTTTTTGTAAATCAATGAATATTGACAAAGATAAAACGCATCAAAACTCGGGAGTGGGGGCTCGTGTCGTCACAACGCACTAAAAATTATAGCACGGCGTGACGTATTGAGAATTTTAAAAGCGTCGTATCTTCGTCAATGTTGGTCTACGTAACAAAAGAAAAAAAAACGTGTCAAATATTTTTTGATAATCTAACTGACGGACTAATTAATTTTTCTAGGACACAAGCCTATTGCTTCGATTAGATCTTGATAGGTGCAAGTGGTTGTACAGGATGGGCAGGAGATGGAGCATATCCTGTAGAGGGGCTCCACACTGGAAATCTATTTCGGATGAATCGAGAATACCCCATTTAGAAACTTTATTGACTTGGAATCGGCTTGAAACAAACAGATACAGGTTTTTGACCATTTGTCCAATGTGCATGCTGCAGCTTTCAGCAAAAAAAACGTCGTTTCGGTTCTGGCAACTCAGGCACTCACAGCGCCGAACAATATGCGAGAAATGTGGTGATACTGATAGATCATGAACTGTCCACCCGACCGATTCGGTCGGGACGCCATTGTTTAACTATTGTGTCTACTTCGTGGACATATCAAGGGATAAGTGATCGGCTCAAGCTTATTCCGCGTCGACAAGTGTAGACACCCGCTTTTACATTCAACTATTTCCCTTTCCTCTTGCTCTCCTTCTCTTGGAAGTACCCCCCGGGTCCTGGCACCAGTTTCACTGAAGGCTTGGCTTCCTTCCGCTGGGTGGAAGACTCTGGATGAACAGTCGGAGACCTTTCCGGTGAAGAGTCGGTTATGATGCCCTGAAGACGATGGGTGTTGGTTTGGCTGAGTCTGTGGACAAAAGTTAATGATTAAAAGTTCTGTTTTGAGTGGTTGTCGAGGTTGTACGAAACTGAATTTAGAGAACAATAACATGAAGTTATTGTCATTACATACATTACATACCGAGTTTCCTCCGTGCCTCGGAAAACACGTTAAGCCGTTGGTCGTGGCTGTCATTCGTAGATTTTTGACAGTCGTTACCGGTAGTCAGTGTCCCAAATGTTTGACTACCAGTCGTACCAAGGGTTATCGAATACCCAATACTAGCTTTTCGAAAATGTCCTAATAATTACCCAAATCATAAACCTAGTGGGAATCAATGCACTTGTGTGCGTGCATGCACCGCCAAATGTATGTGTGTGCTAACTGCCACCTATTGTATTGTGTTGTATTGTATAACGGGCTGGTGTCCGCAAGTCCACGTCAAAGCGCGTATTTTGCGTATGGGCTATAATCCACCACGCGGACCCAGTGCAGAATGGTAGATGTCACATGTCTTCGAATTTTTGGTTCTAGGACATGCGGGTTTCCTCACGATGTTTTCCTTCACCGTTTTGAGAGCAGTGGTGATGAAATAAATTACACAAAGTATAATGCGCCTGTGTGGGTTCGAACCCACGACTTACTGTTCGTAAGTCGAACTGCCACCTATCTAGGTTGTTGAACTGAATTGTGCTGTTGCAAAATCCACACGTTCGCTTTTTAGTGGTGGAGAGGAATGACATTTTATTAAAAAAAAAATTGTTTTTGTTTTGATTATATAGAAAATATTATCGATTCTATACAATCTCTGAAAATTTGGCCGGTTATTAAAAACTAACCCTGTATAGAAGGCTTATGCTAGGTTACGAACCTAACTTCCTCGACATCGGCCACCTTATCGATGAGGCTGCGTATGATGGCCTCCTTGTGCTGCAGCGCCAGCGAGGCTCTGTCCAGCTCGCGCCGGTACGAGGCGTGCGCGTGCGCCGCGCGACGCTCTTGTTCTACGATGCGGCGCTCTAGCTCCTCTAGGGAGGTGTAGGCGCGAGATTTTACTGCCTGAATACATGTAAGTTGGAAAAAGAGAATGGCATGATTTTTTTATTTTAGCGAAGGGATTTATTCATATGTAGACGGATTAAAAAGTTAAACTTGGTTAAACGACCATTACGGTAGGCTACATAATTATGCTGCAATATAACCAAGACAATACGCCTAGCCATCGGAATACGGCGTGCCGTTGCGGTAGACCGCAAGATCACATAGCAGCTAGCCAGTAGTGCGTTGACGGCCTTTACATGAGATAACAAAAAAAAAGATTTTCTTTTTTTATGGTCGCGTTGTGGAATAACCCTATAACACTTGACTCGACCCGGGAATCAAGCCCAGAACCTCATGCCCCACCTCGCTTGCCACTATAGGCGTATCAGAAATAAGGTATAAAGTTCCTTAATACTCCATAGAAAAGGGAAGATCCTCCGACCAGACGGGTGTTATGTCTGGTGGGCTATTGCCCAACAGTAATAGGGTAGATGACAAAAAAAAATATCTAATTAGTCGGTCAGATAGATTTCCAAAAAATATTGTTTTTTTTTTCTTTTTTCATGTAAACAAAAAATGAAGACGATAGAGTGCGTCGAAAACTCGTGTGACGTCACGTTTGAGTACAGTTCTTGCTCAAATATGACGTCACAAGCCCCCACTCATGATCTTTGACACGTTTTATCTTCGTCAATATAAATTAATTTGATAAAACAAAAAACACGTATTCAATATTTTTCGATAATCTAACTGACGGACTAAACTGAATCATATTTTTTTAGTCTGTCATCATCCCTATTGTTGTCGGGGTTTTCTATATCGCCTTAAGTCACGGATAACATAGATAGCGCAATATAGAATTTCGATGTTAGTTTTTACTTTGGGTCATAGATGGCGCTGCAGTACGTTTTGTAATGCCGCTACACGACCACAAGACTGTCGAGTCGACTGATACAACCTGGACAGTTATTTTACCTTAATCTCATGTTTGATCTTATCCAGCGCTGTCATCGCTTGCCGCAGCGGTTCGCTGTTGTTCTTAGCGCGTCGCGCGCTAGTGCGCACGCGCGTCATGCGAGCTGTCGCCGACTTTAAGCGCTGACGGAATATGACAGCTGCTTTGCGGTATAATCTGTGGGAGGAGAAATAGAAAAGACATGACATTAAGGTGGATGCTCCAACCAGCCCGCGAAATTCAAATTTTCTTACCTTTTTTTCAATTTGCAGGCCAGTGCTAGGTTGTATGTTGATTACAATATTGCTTGCGACTATAAGACGTATGTAGTTACATAATTATAATCACCAAAATAATCAATACAACCAGCAATCCAACCGCTGTGCTTTGACCTTGAAAAAGTAATTCCTGCACCTTTATGAGCTTGGAGGGTTGTATTGATGATTTTGATCATTCAGAGTGGGTCCCGTTATACTAGATGACCACGCGGAAACCAAACCTAGGCAGACGGCGGGACGAGATTGACTCCTGTAGGGGATCCCTGCACTTAATGGGTACCGGGGCGAGTTTATGGGGATGATGATTATTATTATTTTATTTAGAAACCAGTTTCGAACCGTGTTTTCGAATGCGGCCGAAGGAGAATTATTGTACTCACACAAATAAGCTTAGTGATAGGTACGAAATGCTGAGTGCACAGAATGCATGGCGCGTGAGCATGAAAAATAATGTGCGGTTCCGTACAACTCTTGCCGAAAAACTGGAAGACACTAGCAAAAGGCAGAATTCTGTGACGAGGGAGGTCTTTATCCAGCAGCGGAACAACACAAGCTGGTGAGTTAGTCGCTTATCATACCTGACATTCTTCAGCGCCTTCTCCAGTTCCTCCTTCAAGCCCTGGTTCTCCTGCATCACTTTGGTGCACTTCTCTTCGACCGCCTTCAGCTGTTCAGTCATCTTCGTCACCTGTTCGCCCTTGCGTTCCGTTTCCATGCCGTACTGGTGTTTTAGCTCTTCTAGTAACCTGGGTGAAGGAATGCCATGTAGGTATTGGTTTTATTCCATTATGTTCAGAATCAATCTTTGACGACCCGAATCAAGCAGTGGCTTAGGATCCCGGGTTCGAATCCCGGTAGGAGCAAATGTTTGTGTGATGAGCATGGACATTTGTTTCCGAGTCATGGATGTTTACATGTATAATAAGTATGTATTTATAAACAAAAAATATATTTGTAATATAATTATCAACTATCTAGCGTCCACGACACAAGCCTCGTTGCTTAGTGTGGCACTAGATGGCGCTGTGTTTTTGTATTTAACAAAGTCGCACCCGCTTTCTGTACGCTTAGAACTTTTAAACTACGCAACGGATTTTAATGCAGTTTTCAGCAATAGATAGAGTGATTCAAGAGGAAGGTTTATATCTACATTGCACCCGAGCGAAGCCGGGGCGGGTCGCTAACTCGCTAGTAATTTATAACATGATATCAGGCCTATAATCCGCAAAGGGTAAGGCAGAGGTGTACCTAATAGTACACCGACATTTCGCCAGTTATGTTTAAGTTCCATTTAATAGGGGGCGACTATTTTGCCAACAACCAGGCATAAATTCAGACTCCGTGGCTGCTACTGAGAAATCCCTGACGGAAAAACCCAATAATACTTTGCCCGACCCGGGAATCGATCCCAGGACCTCGTGCTCAGCAGTCGCGCTTACGACCACTCGGCCAATGAGGTAGTCACAGTTGAGGAAACAAAAAAGATCACATAATTAAATGTAATCAACCGGCGTTTTTTTCAAATAAGACGTGCAATAGTATATTGTTACTCTAGGGGTGAATGTTACATATTTAGTCCCGAGACAGGGTTTGGCGCCCGAACGTAGCGAGGGCGCTAAAAGTTCGAGGGACTAAATAAGTCTTTAAGGCTGGGGTATCTGCTAAATTAACAACTCTATTTGTGGTGGTTCAAACTTCGTTTGAAATCCTGTTAGAATAGAGTTCTAATCAGCTTGCACTACAAAGTGGTTGTTACGTCAGTCACTGCGGGCCGAATAGTGCGAAATGAGTGGTTTTTATTTAATTGTAGCCTAATAAATAATTATATCAAAATGCCAATTGTACACTTTGTGAAGAAAAAAGTGACAAATAAAAATACTAAATTTTAATGCGGTTTAGGAGGAGTTACGAAATTTTTAAGAAAAAATGGTTCACTTGGAATATTTTTTCATATACACACATCAACACGGTCTAGGGATATTTTTAAAAAAGCGAATTACTATCAATGTGTTAATTATTTATATGACATGTATATATTTAAAAGATACGTTATTTAATATTCTACCATTTTTTAATAATGGTTAAGGTATAGATTAAAATTTCAGGATTTTATGGAAAAAAAATGAAGCATAGACGGAAACCGTATATGAATGAACTTTTAATTTGTGAGTAAAAACTGAAAAAAAATAGAAAAATCATTTAATTTGTGTTTATAAACTTGAAGTTAGTAGTCTGAGAAAGCGCCCATGATGTTCATAACACATCGGCAAAGATTCGGCATGCTCAGAACAAGGTTGTCAATGTCTTGCTGCGGAATATTGTCCCATGTCCTTCTGAGGTGAGCAAAAAGTTGATCTTCTGTAGACAGATTTTTAGGAACTTCCTTCAGAGCTCTTCTTTGCAGCATATCCCACGCATGCTCAATGGGATTTAGATCTGGCGATTGAGCAGGCCAGTCTAAGGCCCTAACATTATGTGTATGTAACCAAGCTGCTACCGTTCTCGCCGTGTGTGCCCGGGCATTGTCGTGCATGAGCAGGAAATCTTGCCCCATTTGTGTTCTGTGGGGCAAGATTACGGGCCCCAGCACCTGTTGGACGTATCGTTCTGCCGTCATATTGCCCCGCACCCAAACGAGATCCGTCCGTCCTCCAAGACGAATTCCTGCCCAAACCATAATTGTTCCTCCTTGGTATGGGTGAACTTCCTGAGGGTTCTGGAGACGGCTCCATCGTCCAGGAACTCGCCAAACACGCGTCCTTCGTGAATCTGGATGGAAGCCGAACCTGGATTCATCCGTGAACAGCACATTGGACCATTGGTCACGGCCCCAGTCCACGTGGTTCCGAACCCATTCTAATCGTCGTCCACGATTGCCTCTCCGTAAAGGTGGGACCCGGAGTGGTCTACGAGAGCGTAGATTGCTTTCATGCAGTCGCCTTCTTACAGTTTGGTCACTCACAAGCACTTGGTGTTCCACTCGCAGCCTTTGGACCAATTGAGTCGCCGTTGCATTTGGTTGTGCTCGCGCAGTAATTTGCAAAAATCGGTCTTGTCTGGGGTAGTGATGCGACTTGGCCCCCGGTGCCTCTCCGCTACTTCACCTGTGGCACGATAGCGTGTCCACAATCTTGAAATTACATTTTGATGGGTCCCTATGGCCTCAGCAACATTACGCTGAACAGATCCAGCTTCCAGCATTCCCACAGCTCGTAACATCTCCGCCCTCGGCAAATGTCGGCGTTGCATGGCTACAATACCTCAATTTTAACTTTATCTTTCGTTTAAAAATGAAAAAAAACTGTAACTAAACGTAATTCGTATTGTTTTCTAAATTTCGCACAAATGAAAATTCCCTCTCCTATACATCAAGACATTTTTATGCCACCGAAACAAAAGAATTTTCAAAAATTTGAATTTGGAATTAGTCTGAGATAAATTACAAACAAATCGGTGTATAAAAGATTCCAATGCGGCCAGTACTTTTCGAGTTATTTAATTGAGTATGAAATATCCCTAGACCGTGTTGATGTGTGTAGTAATAATAAAGTTAGAATTATTTCAATTGTACCAATTAAAGTTCAGAGTCTATAAGAAATATAGGTTTTTTTCGCACATTTATATTTACTCATCAAAGAGGAGTTACATGGAGAAAACCTCTCGTTAGCAGATACCACCCCCTTAACCCGAGTTAAACACTGTGCAATATTATTTTTTTATCAAATCTCGAAATACACTCACCTCTTACAATGGTCCAGGCGTCGCTCGTGCATGTCAGCGGGTACAGTGCGAGCGCGCATAGCGTCCAGTTGCGCTAGCTTGTTCTCCGCTATTTCTAGCGTGTTCTTTACTGTGAAGTACTCGCGATGGACTGTCTCGTAGTCTCGCATCATTGCTGCCACTGCAAAAAACAAGATTGGTTAAACAACAATGACAAAAATAAAATAAACGTTAACGATTGGAAGAAGAACAGTGGCGCATCTTTAATTAAGAAAGTTGCATTACCGTCCCGCTCACCCGAAATGTCAAAATGTATCGCGCGAAATCGTAGGACGCGATATCAATTCTTCGGGACGCAGAGAACACTTTTTGGCCGATCGCGATATCTCGACAGCGGGACGGAAAATGTTAAAGGTGTTTGAAGTTTTTTTTCCACTCCATTGCTATTTTGATGTTTTGAACAGCACAATGTTTTGATAAATATGGACAGAAATCAAAAAACTAACAAAAAATTACCAGGATAAAGTACCCGCAAGTTTCGCTTTCGAAAAAACTGTCAAAAACTAGAGAAATAACAAGAGATTGGAATCTTTTTTTCAAGAGATTTGAGTGTTCATTGTTTGACTGTTGACGTTAATGTACAGATGCCAGCACATCCAGCCAATACAATCTGACCAATTTCTTTAATAGATTTTCAACTTTATCGCTAAAGCATTAGGTTCAAGGTTGATTGGGATTCTTTTTCTGTTTCGGGTTGCTCGATGTGCTGGCGTCTATACTCTTGGATTATCGAAGACAGGGTAATAGATAAAGATAATTGAAGGGACTTACTTTTATCCTCATATAACTCATAAACCTCCTTCAACTTCGACTCCGCCCTCTCCGCTCTCTCCACAAGCGTAGCTTTCTCAATATCAGCCGTCTCTTTCTCGACTACTAACTTCTTATAGCTCTGTCTCACTCCCGCCAACTCTTCCTCAACACTCTTCATTTTATCCGTTAGTGTTTTGTTTTCGCTGACGATTTGTTTAGATTTTTTGTTTATTTGTTCGAATTGTTTTTCGTAGTCTAGAATTAGAGCGTCTTTTTCTTGGAGATTTTCTTGGTAGGCGTCGAAGAGTGGGGCTGTGGATGCGATGAAATATATTTTAAAATAATATAAAGGAAGAGAGAAAAAAAAAAAAAATGCAAATCTATTTAGTCCGTCAGTTAGAGCATTGGAAAATAATGGACACATATTTTTTGTTTTTGTAAATCAATGAATATTGACAAAGATAAAACGCATCAAAACTCGGGAGTGGGGGCTCGTGACGTCACAACGCACTAAAAATTATACCACGGCGCGGCGGCGTGACGTATTGAGAATTTTAGAAGCGTCGAATTTTCGTCACTTTTGATTTACGTAACAAAAGAAAAAATACGGGTCAAATATTTTTTGATAATCTAACTGACGGACTAATTAGATTTTTTCAGTACACAAGCCTACTGGGTGCATTCCTTGAAATGGATGTTACTAGACCTTATTTACAACAATTTCGACCCGATAACTTCACGACGACCCGAATGGCGTAACGGTAGTGAGGCTGCCTTACGTTCTAAAGGTCCCGGGTTCGAATCCCGGTTGGAGCAAATGTTTGTGTGATGAGCATGGACATTTGTTTCCAAGTCATGGATGTTTATATGTATAATAAGTATGTATTTACAAACAAAAAGTATCTATGTAGTATATCAACTATCTGGTGTCCACGACACAAGCCTCGTTGCTTAGTGTGGCACTAGATGGCGCTGTGTGTTAATGTCCAGCGATATTTATTTATTTATTTAACTTGGGGTCAAAACAGTGTATTTGAGAAATCGAACTTATGAAGTTTATGGAAATTTTCCACCTCTGCACCATAAACTGCTGGTTGTGAGAAATTTACGCTGTTCAGGATGTGAAATTGAATCTTTTCTGATAGTTCATGGACAAATCAATCCTTCGAAAACCAATTTGTCAAAAAGTACATCTGTCTTTGGAAATTAAGCGCACTAAATGTCGTTTTCCGAAATTTTCTAGAAACTTCCCGTTTTTCGAGGCAGGTATCTCAAAATAAGTGTCACACTTGTCGTGCAAATTACAGGAACGACTTCCTTGCCTGAACTTGAAAAAGTTGGCACTCTGTCCTCTAATATCTCCGTAACTAGAAGGTTCCCAAGTATAGTCACGAACAAAAAATGATCGCAATAACGGGGTGAACAATTGCTTTTCGGCTTCGTTAAGGTATTTTTACAGCCAGTATTTGAGTGATAGGATAAGTAATATTCATATCATACCTAGTGCCTGTGCGCTAAGTAATCCAGAAAGATCGACGGTTCTGCCGGTGTATGGTGTTTCTTCTGGACCGCCCTTAGACTGCTTTTCATCTGCATTAAATTTTTCTGGAAACATACATAATTTAAGTGTTTAGAACAGTTTTTGCGCTTTGTGTTCAAGAAAATCGTTTTTAGTAAGAACTGCGGGATTATTCTTTCGCATAAATCATGAACTGTCCACCCGACCAATTCGGTCGGGACGCCATTATTTAACTGTTGTGTCTACTTCGTGGACAGATCAAGGTTAAAGTTGACAATACTTAAGCGACAGAATGAAACCATACTTATAATAAAAAATACACGACTACCGTATCCCTCAAATTTGGCAGGTACAGGGGTACAGGGTACAGGGGCTGGAAGTTTATTCACACATGTAGGGGGATGTCTGAACTCAGTAATGGGTGGAACATGACAGCGGTTGATGATAATAACAATCCTCCTGACCTTTTTTGGTCACGGCGACCAATCTCGTAAGATATTAGCCATCGGCGCAGGAGATAATACAGTGCAGGCGTGTGTGCGCAGGCACAGGTGCACTCTCTGTTCCTTCACTCTCATAGTCCAATGGGACGGCAATCCGACACGAGCGGAGAGATCAGGCTTAGGGGCCCCACTCTCTAACGCTTCGTCTGTAAATTCGGATCTATCCGTCTCTCTCGCGTACGTCTGCAAATGAGTATGAGTGAGAGAGACGGATAGATCTGAATATACGGACGAAGCGTTAGGGAGTTGGTCCTCAGGACCAACGGCTTAACGTGCGCACCGAGGCAAGGAGATATCATACCGCCAACTTACAAACTCCGAGCTACTACTGAGAAATTTCTAATGAAAAAACCCAACAGCACTTTTTGCGTGACCCGGGAATCGAACCCGGGACCCCACGCTCAGCAGTCGCGCTTGCGACCATGAGACTAACGAGGCAGTAAATTGATGATAATGATAACATAACACGCCTGTAATCCCCGAAGGGATAGGCAGAGGTGTGCCTAATAGTACACCTACATTTCGCGAGTTATGTTTAAGTCCCATGTAATAGGGGGCGACGATAATAGGCGAAACGACAAAAAAAAACTAATTAGTCCGTCAGATAAATAAATAAAATAAATAAATAAATATCGCTGGACATTACACACAGTGCCATCCAGTGCCACACTAAGCAACGAGGCTTGTGTCGTGGATACCAGATAGTTGATATACTACATAGATACTTTTCGTTTGTAAATTCATACTTACTATACATATGAACATCCATGACTCGGAAACAAATGCCCATGCTCATCACACAAACATTTGCTCCGACCGGGAATCGAACCCGAGACCCTAAGAACGTAAGGCAAGGCTGCCTTACGAGGGCCGCGAGGGCTGCTTGTGAGGCCACTAGCGCTGCGCCATTCGGGTCGTCAATAGATTCCAGATAGATTTCCAAAAAATATTGGACACATATTTTTTCTTCTTTCACGCAAACCAAAATTTAAGACGATACAGTGCTTCGAAGACTCGTGTGCCGTCACATTTCGGTACATTTTTTTACCATAAAGTGACGTCACAAGCCCCCTTCTCTTGATCTTTGATGCGTTTTATCTTTGTCATTTTTTAATAATTTGATAAAACAAAAAACACGTACTTGTCCAATATTTTTCGATAATCTAACTGACGGACTAAACAGAATAATATTTTTTTAGTCAGTTGTCATCCCTAATGTAAAGTATAAGACCTATTTGGTACTCTTTACCTTTATACCCCAAGCTGGCTGTGAGCAGTGAGTCTAGCGCGTCTCCCGGTTTGAACACAGGTTCTGGTTTATCTCCTGCCATTGTCTGTATGTTGGTGCGCAGGCGCTCTTGATAGCGAGATAGTTGAACGTTTAATCTGGAACAGAATAATTTATGTAATTCTCTTGAAGATATCTGATATTTTATGTCTGTGGTTCAGTGTTTTTTTTTTTCAAAATCAACGTGTTCAACTCGTGGCTATTGAATTTCCAAAAAACTAATGATGCAGTTTTAGTTTTCATCAAAATCGGGCTCGAGACTCCTTTAGAGTATTTTTGCTATTTCTCATAGTTTAGGATTTAGCCATCCACGCCCCCTTGAAAAATTCAGCCTGTATATAAAATCATTCTTCCTCCAAGTACAAGCTAGATTTTTTATTTCTAGGTATTTAAAATTTTCAAGTCATAATAAAACAGGTAGGTATGGCTCAATCTTGACCACAATTGTGAATAGTAGTTAAAAATACATAATAAAAACGCGCACACTCTATTACATTTGACATTTCAAAAGACCTTGCTCTACACGAACGCCTCTAGCGGCGAATTCATGCACGATAGCCCGCATTCATTCGCCCCTCAGTGGAACAGTATCAAAATATTTACCTGTACAAAACATCTTTAAGCGCCTGCATGTCTTTTTGCAGTCGCGAGTTGTGGTCCCTCGCCTGGTTGAGTATGATCTGACGACTGCTGCAACTCATGCACACTTCAACTAAAGGAATTGCTGTTGATGTCGCGTGATCTGTCGAATTATAAATAAAAAAAAATAATAGGCATTGCAGTTAACCAGTAAGTAAGCCGTGTGGTATCCGGCAGAGTAGAATAGAACCAACCCATTACACTCACGGGTGTCGTATAAGGCGACTAATGTCTGAGGCAGGACACCTTGCGCCTCCGTAGACCTGAGAATGGGCAGCAGCGTTTTCTGTTAGTCTTTCATCACTGCGATCTCCAATCCGCCTGCCAAGCGTGGAGATTACGGCAAATTCTTCCCATCATGGGAGAGGCTTATGTCCAGCAGTGGACGTTAAGGGCTGTTGTGATGATGTGAGTAAGTAAGCTGGAAGCTTGGCTTATCTTTATAACTTGCTACTCTCTACCTCTACATGGCCTGAAACACAGGTTTTAATAAACCTAGATTGGGCAGGTCACTAACAAACATTTGAATTCCATTATTTCATTATCGTTTCTTGCAACTGTTTAATATATTTTAGTTATAGTTTACTTTTATGCACTAATTATACCATTGTTTGGGAAATAACACTACTGCACCTAAATGTACATTTTTCATTTAGGTGCAGTAGTATTTTTTTTTTTTAAATAAATTATTCTTATCTATTCTATCTATTATTATATCTATTCTTACTCTTCATGATGTTAGGGTTTCTGAACAGTCTGCTGTAGATAAGGGCTTACCGTATTCTTTACCCATAGGCACGCCACAGGATGGACACTGCGGTTTAACCAGCAAACATGGTTTGTGTTACCCTGTAGGCTATATAAATATTTGTTCCGTGCTAGAATCGAACCAGCAACACACGGCGCAGTAGCCAATCGCTCAACCACTGCACCAACCGTGCCTTTCCAGTTTTTTATTTACTATGGATACTAACTAGGGTCAAAACAATGGGCCCTTGATTTTTTATAAGTAACTAGCTGGTGCCCGGGGCTTCGCCAGCTTGACAAATTATGTACTAAAACCTTCCTCTTGAATGACTCTATCTATTACCGCGTCAAAATCCGTTGCGTAGTTTCAAAGATCTAAGCATACATAGGGACAGATAGACGCGGCGGGGGACTTTGTTTTATAATAAATATGTAGTGATTTTTGCACAGTTGTTGGAACTGTTTGGGTGGCCTCTTGCCTTTTGGGTTCAAACGCCAGCCTGGGTTCAAAACCACTATCTAGGACAGGTAAGTCGGATCCGTATCGTAACGGCACTTCCATACAAACCTTAAAGCTTGGCTTTTCCTAATAACTCTTCAGTGCCAAGAGTGGTGGTTATTTCTGCTAAACCAAAGACAAAAAATGAAAGTATCTTACCTCTATCAGGCAGCTCAAACTGCTTAACCTTCTCCTGCAACACTCTACTCTTCTCCCGCTCTTCTTTAATGACCTTCTTACATTCTTCTGCATACTTCACAAGAGTTTCATACTGGCTCCTGAGCTGATCATTTTCTTCGGCAAAGAGTTTGTTGTATTCTAGCACTGATTTTAGTTTCTCTTTTAATTTGGTAATTTGGGTGTCTTTTTCTGAAAGCTAATTAAACAATGAGTATGGTCTCTTGATAGAATGGTGACTGAGACAATTAAAATAAAAACATGGACCTCATCAAGCAACAGCATGCAGCTGGCACAGAATCAAGGTGGATAACATGCACATACGTAATTACATTGATAATGAAACGTTTAACATCTTTGATCTGGAATACTTTTCTCTATCTTATTCATGGCTTAATGATATCTATACTAATACTCGTATTATAAAGAGGTAATGTAGGCTAGGGGGTAATCTTCGGAACATCAATGACATTGAATCAATGGATGGAGCGTGTGTGAGTGATGATATGGATAAAGGAGGTGTTTGATGAGATGACAAGTAATAGAGAGGAATGATAGAAGAAGACATGCTGTGCTGACCCCAAATAAATAGTGATTAAGGCAGGAAATTGATAAAAATGATAATAGCATAATAATCCGATTACCTGCAAAACATTATCCTCACACCGCTCCATCAATGACGTGATCAGTTGTTCATACTTCTTAGTGAGTTTCCTCTTTTGTTCCTTCAGTAGTGACTTGCCTTCCTTCGTGGACCGGGGCGATGAAACCGCTATGCCTTGGATGGTCCGCTTTCTAGGAGGCTTTGCGGGTTTCTCCCCTGAATTTAAGCAATGGAGATATTTTTAATCAATGACAAGGGTAGACCTCACAGGAGATGGTGGGACGAGCTGGACAGAACCAACAAATTGTGGTCCACATTGGCCCTGGATTAAAAGATTTGGAAGTCATGGGGAATGGGGAGAGGCATTTCCCCAGCAGTGGGATGACACAGGAACACAGTATCAGTAATAAGGGTCTAATTCTATTTTTTGTTCTGTCTTAGTTTGTATTTTTTGCTTGACTAGAGTAAATGCTTTAGTTATTTCTTTCAGATCACTTGCATTGCATCTGGTAACAGTGAGAACTTAGTAAAGTAGAAGTGGACAATATTCTTGTCAGCCTAACAATATGGACAAATTTTACCAACTGAACTGAATGCTATTATCACGATTAAGCTCCATGTCAATATTTTACAACAATTAATTGATAACAGAACTTAGATGTGCTTATCAAGTTCAGTTCATACATATAACATCACGCTCGTAATTCCCGAAGGGTGAGGCAGAGGTGTACTCAATTAAAGTAGGCCCACAGTGCTCCAGTTATGTTTAAATCCAGTAATAGGGGCCAAGCCATGATTTAGAATAGATTAAGAATAATAATAGATTTACAATAATTCCAGAAATAACAAAATTTAAAAAGAATAATATAATCTGCGAGTAAACAAATGCTACTACTCTATAAAAGACTTCTTATCAGACAAATCTCAAATATAATCTCACATAAAAATTATGTCCCGCCCATTGGGCATACCCAATGGGCGGGCATAGCTGATCACAATCTAATTATTTTAAGACCTGTATTATGTACCTACCTATGACCCACAATAAAGATATTGATTGATTGATTGATCAAACGGGCACAAATCCAGAGTCAAGAGAAAATTCCTGATGGAAAAACCCAATAACACGCCCAACCCAGAATTGAACCCAGGACCATACTCAGCAGTCGCCCCTGTGACCAACCCAACGAGTCAGTTTATTGGTGAACGTCACCTTGAAAAGGAGGACTTAGCACTTCGTTGATTTTTCCTCCTTTTCAAGGTGACTTTCGGTGCACATTTTGCTAACCTTAAAATCAACGAAGTCTTACCAATAACATCTCTGGGATCTTCATACATTGGGTTATCATCAACTAATCCTCTATTCTCCTCAATCCTAGTCTCGGTCTTCCTCTCAACGATATCCAATATATCCTGACGCATGCTTGCTCTCCGCAACGGTGCCGATATATCAAATGTTTTATGTTTCTGTGTGAACTGGCCTGTGAATGTAAGCTTTTCTGGGGAAGGGTATTTCTTTGATACTCTTCTGTAGTTTGTCTGCTGGAAAAACAAAATGGGATGGCTATTGCAGTTTGCTTTTGAAAGACCAAAATAAATTTAAAATAAGAAATAATTAAGTTGCTTACATAAAGTAAATACTATTGCTACCTACTGTTACCTTTGGAATTCGCACATCCATCGTCAACTTTTCAGTTTACAATCCTCAATCTTAGCCATTTTATTTACTTTTTTCCGTAAATATAAAAAGACAAAGAAAGGTTCTTCAGCTTATGTTACCTCTGTGTACAAGAAGATAAGTTTGATACAAAGACAATGCTCTAAAGTAGGTCACTAGAGCGGTTCAATAAAGTTCGGGACAAAATTAAGCAATTTTCTCCCATTTATTGATAAAACTTCTATTAAAGTTTTGGCGAACATTTTCATTCTACCCTACTTGTTATCATCCAACGACGAACATTTATTCATGGAAATACTCTTTCAGCACATATTTACGCATTATTTGATTACTTTTACAGTTTAATTACTGATAAATATTTATTGGTATATTGAAAGTTTTGATTTGAAAATGTAAACATGCGGCAGTTTGACAGATTTGTTGTCATGGTGACCACGGTGTGCCCAGCCGTAAATCAGTTAATGTGAATTGGTATTTTAATGCAAATGTGCAATGGCTTCACTTCTGACACGAACAAAAATAACAACTGTTCTGACACATGACTGAACTGTTCTGTTCTGTTCTGTATCTTGTTTTTCACTTCTGACACATGAACAAAAATAACAACTGGAAATAAGGTCGAATACTAAAACACAGAGCATTCTCAGACAAGAGCTGAGTACAGACGAAAGTTTTACTGCTAGGTAGTGAACTGCGCTGATGTAGACGAGTTTATGATATGAGTGCACCTACTTATATCTTGTTCCATCCCTTCAAAAAATAGTAGGTACCTTGGCAGTTATTGAACAACGGGAAGCTTAATCTGTGCTTTTAGTTCACTTCATTCATTTTAAATTATTTATACTTGTATGACATGGGTGACTAAATTATTTTTCATACCACCTGCTCGACAATGTCAAATTATATGCATGCAAACGTAACCTCAACGTAACATAAAGTAAGTCATTTATGACCTGAAGCTCCCTTATTATTATTATACTCTTTGACCTGAGGTCTAGCAGGGCATTATTATTGTACTGAATTTCATTATGACCCGCTGGTCAGTAATGTGATTTGAATTTGGAACATAAATCGCATACGAATATTTACGATAGGTACCTAGTAGGTACATACTAATTCCATGTATTCACCATTATAATCTGCACTAAAAAATAAATTGTTCTGGCCGAAAATCGAACTGGCCACCACGAGATAAAATATAATTAAAAGAAAAATAAAACACAAATTAAAAAGAGGTGTGAATACTGAAAATTGCTTTGTTTTGTTCATTGTTAAACAACAAATTACTTAAAATATTGCAAATTCTCACAAAAATGTCGAGTGGCGATAGTGATTTGACTCCGGAGTACATTAAATCCGAAGCCATTGGCATTACCAACAATCTGCTCCCACAAAAGTCCAAGGAATCGTACATGAAAGCCTACGACGATTTTTACAAATGGAAAACTACAAAGGGCGTCAATTCTGTATCTGAATCAGTGCTTTTCGTCTACTTCCAGCATTTATCTACATCATAATAAAGAAGCCAAGTAGCCTATGGTGCATCTATTCGATGCTCAGGTCAACAATAAGCATTAAAAATAATACTTATACAAATTAATACATACACCAAATTACTAGCATTTTTTAAAAGGAAATTAGAAGGACATCGTCATATGAAATCAAAAGTTTTCACAGCTTAAAATGTGGAAACGTTTTTAAATGAAGCCCCTGACCACAGCTTTCTTGCCACAAAATTATGTAGGTACCTACCTACCTATTTATTTAATTTTTAGTAACTAAAATAGCTACATAACTACTTATGAATCGATCGCTTGTGTGCGATGTACTGATTGTGATGTTTTGACTATAAGTTGAATAATAATTATTATTGTAAACCTTCGTAAGGTTTATGTGTTGCTATTAAAAATAATAAACTTTCCTATATTAGACAAACACACACACGAGTGTGTCAGTCAAATATAAGATAGTATCTGACATGTATTACATACAAAATAATATATTACGTAAGTTTCCTTCCTACTTAAATACTAACCTACTTACCTATTTTTGTTACAGGTGGCATTGATTTTCGGAGTGAATGGCGCTTGCTGTGGAAATGAACTCCTAAACATTAAAATCGAAGATATCGAAAAACATCCAGATTTGTTGCTGGTAAATTTGCCAGATACAAAATCAAAGAAAGAACGGTCATTCGTAGTCTGTGGAGAATACGTAAGACCAAGCTCTACGCCGCGCCCCTCTAATATAAACACTAACAGATTTTTCATAACTTATAATAATGGTAAGTGCACCAGGCAAGTCATTGGAAAAAAAAAATCAGCAGCATGCCGAAAGAAATTGCGAAATACCTGAAATTGACAAATGCCGAGCTCTACACGGGCAATTGTTTCAGGAGAACATCGGCTACTCTATTGGTGGATTCGGGAGCAGACACGACCCAGATTAAAAGACACGGTATACAAAATAAGGATCAAATTAGCTGCCGCATTAGCGACAACATCAAACTAAAAACACCGTTGTTAACTGATCCTTGGACACCTTTGTCACCTCAACCTTCCACATCAAAACACTATTTATCTAGCCCGCCACCACAAGCACCACCTTCACCATCTTTCACGGTCCAAAATGGTCCTCAGCAGACCCAAGCTTCTGAAACTTTACTTAACAGTAATACTCAAATAAGCTCCTCCTTCATTTCAATAAATGTACCGAATAAAAACATAACTTTGTCTTTCCACAACTGGTCTAATGTATCAAACGTTACCTGTAACTTTTAACTGTTTTAAATAGGTCTATTATCATACTGTAATTGTTATTTTAATAAATACTTTGATTCTAGTACTACTGCTTATTGTCTCGTAGATGGTGTGAAAAGTAGAGTATTCAACTCTGGGATAAAGGTGCCTTCGTCTTGGGCAACCTTGATTCCCACGCTGCACTCAGGATTCTAGAACTCTGAACTCCCTCGTTTTGCTCGACATTAGACACTACTTTATCCCCTTGGTGCATAATCTACTATAAAATACACGCCGCAGTCTGCAGTGGAAGGCTTAATACAAAGAGTTTAGTAAGCCATAATAGGCTTACTAAACACTGTGTGTTCTAAAATCATGTTCTGAATTGATAGTCAAAGTATTCTTTTGCGTAAGTCCAAATGTTTATCATTATTTCGTGCTACTTTTTTGCCCGACTTATAAAAATGAAATAAAAAGTAGAAATAAGTTGAACTCGTGTTGGTAACATTTATTTATTAAAGAACAAGACAGAAAAAGTACGAAATTAGAATTCATTCTATGCCATCTATTGAAAACCGTTCCAAACAGTAATTTTAATTCAAATAGATAGATGGCAGTCAAAGCATCGTAAACAACAGCTATGCTACAAAATACAAAAGTGTCGAATGTCATGGGAAGTATCCAAAGAAAGAGGCACTTTTTTTAGTCGGATAATATTTAGAGTGAGCATGCGTGAAAACAGCTGAGCGATAGCAGCGCCTTGAAGCGGCGGTCAAAAGAACTAGGCAGTCGCATCATGTCTGCCCGCCGGTTCGGTGTATGATGCTTTGGCGGCTTTGATAACCTCAAACAGTTTGTTGTTACTCCGTCTTGTGAACCGGAGTTCCTTTATAATCGATTTTGCATTTGTTTTAGTAACTGCTTAGTTATTATTGTTTAAGTGTTGCATAATAGTGAACCATACGAGTGTTTCCTTCAGTCGTTGGATACGCACTTGCTGTCGTATCCTTGCTAGCGTTTATCGATTTTCATTTTACAATGAACGTAACGTTTTGTTTACTTGTTATTTGCTCGTAATTATTGTGTATATCATGTTTGTTATGTGCATAATTCGACGATAGTGTTGTGAATTGTGATCGATTCAAGTATGTGCGAGAGTTCGCGCGAGACTTCGTGTTTTGGATGACAGAAAAATGGAATTTGAGAACGATTTCAGCTTGAAAGAATGGGCGAAGGACAAACCTTTGTCCATTCTGCAGTTGGACCCGGCCGACCGTGCAGTTCTGAGGATAGCAGGTTGGTCGCCTCCCCTTATTTTCGCTAACCTATGGTGGCTCATAGTTTTGCTAATTAATATTTTTTAATCATTGTTTTTCCGTATAATCGGGTCATGTTATCGTCCACAGCGATAGTGACGACAGCTAAGATTAATGCTTGCAGTATGAACTCGATAAAATGTTTGTTACCTCTTATTACACTATCTGTTTACTTTCGCGTCACCGTTTCAGAGCGCCTAGCTCAACTTAGTTTTTTTTCGCGTGATCACGGCTCTCAACGGCCTCGCATACCTACCTAGGTTTTCACTTTCGTCCGATTGTAGTTTGTTTTATATATTTTCATTAAAACAAACAACGTTTTTCATGCCGGTTTTTGCCAAACTATAAAAATGTATAGCTACGTTCTATAAAGAATCTTCGTTCGTGTGACTTTCCCATGCCAAAGAGTAATAAAGTTATGGTATTATTTTTATTATGCCAACGGCGCCGCCAACTGCAGAGATTCCCAAGAGTTCCCATGATTTTGTTTTTATTTGTCGTCGTGGGTACCTGGCTGGCGCGTAGGTACTTTCCGATTGCGACTAACTATCTGCACTTGTTAGCTATCTAGTTTATCATTCATTTACGTGTGTCGCCCATACGTCAATGTGTCATAGCTCATACCTACCCGGAAATAGAAAGGGGACACTAACCGATAGGTACGAGTAGGTACCTACGGACTAGCACAGGATGTTAAGTCGGCTCTGGTAAAGCCTAGATCACACAAGAACAGGTATGTATAATTATTGTAACACATATTATAGGTGCTGCACTGAGCTAGGCGTGAGCCAGCAGTGAGCACGATAAAGGAGGCCTCACCATCGAAAATGTTTAGTTCCCAAGATGTTAGATCTAATTATCTAGGCACGACAATTTCATGATCTTCATGGCTTCACTGATAACAGCTGAAACTATCGAAATTAGTAGGTACTTAAGAGATTTCGATACGATATGAAGGAAGGACCAGCCCGCTTAGCATGACCACCGTAGACACGAAAGAGAATCGACAAATCTTTTGTTCATTTGTCATTGAATCGACAAAATGACAGATGAACAAAAGATTTGTCGATTCTCTTTCGTTTTTACCGTGGTAATGCTACGCGGGCAGACAAGCAGTCCCTCCGTGTAAAGTACCTACTTGTATACAGCTGCACTCAGCTAGGCTTAAGCCAACCCCACAAAACCGGCCTAGTCGGGAAAAGGCTAGGTAGATGATGACGAAAGAAGGTTTTGTTAACCAAAAACATAGGTTCTGATCGCTGTAGCACATTATCTACCTACCTACTTAGTTGTTTTTAAATGCGTGTTTATTTGTCTCATATTAAGTACCAGAAGCACGGTTAACGTCAACGATATTTTTAGAACTGCTTGACTGATTAAATTAAAACCACCTTGATTGTTATCACGCATCATAGTTATCATATCATCTATGATAGGGACGAGTCTAGGTCTATTCACCTATACCGCCAACAATAAATCCAGGATTGCATCGTACCTTCCTACCTATTTGGTTTTGGGAAAAGCTATTTGTTAGAATTCGTCGAAAATCATAATAGATACATGAGCAACGTGGTATTTTTCACGTAATAGTGATGCTCCCTGCAAATCATGCAACCGATAGGAGCTTTTGTCGCTATGAGTGACGATAAACAAATAATGCTCCGCCGCACCGCTAACCTTGCTCACTGGCTAATCTTCTTACCAGGGGATAAACTATTTTTGTGATAAATACATTGATGCATAAGAACTTCTTACTTACGACACAAGAAACCATAGAGAATATTATAATAAAACTAGGTAGGTATATAGGTGATGCCCGCGGCTTTGCCCGGGTAGATGTCGCGACCAAAAGTGAAGCTCCCAGACGGCTTATTTTTTTCCGACACCTCCATAAAAATCATTATATTTTAGACAATGTAGGTATACAAAAACTTAACAAGTTATATAATAAAACCTTCCTCGAGAACCACTCTATCCATTGGTGCAGACAGCATGAAAATCTGTGCAGGAGTTTTTGAATTTCTCGCGAACAGACAGACAGACGCGGCGGAGGACTTTGTTTTATAATATGTATGTAGTTATAGGTATCCAAAGCCTACTATCATTCGATCAATATTCAAAAGAGACCCGAGTTTTCTATCTATAGTGGCATCACATGACAGCTGTCAAACTTCAGCCGAATCATTCGTGGATCCGAAGATTCCTACTTTCCAACCCAAGAATTGGACACATCTCATCAATGTGAAATTACCACATTCGAATTCAATGCCAGTCCCATTCTCATTTCGATCACATATTTAATAGCACCATAAATCCATATTACGAAACAGAGCCTGCTAATACTAATTACCGACCTTTTAATGCTTACTATTAAGGTGCCCTGTATTTGTGGTGCCCGCTTAATTGAACGAAGGCATCCGGCGTGTACCTGTCAACTTGTTCCTAGTTTAATACCAGCACAAAATTGATAACGTACACGTTATCATTCGAACGAGCGAACCAACTTAACCGTTACATAATAACATTGCATGCACTGGCAGGTGTTTGTTCACCATAGAAGAATAATAACTGAACCCTAATGTTCCCTTTTTCGCATACCTGATAATGCTGTTTCATTTCACTCATTAGAATTACGTCTTTCTTTCCCTTTCTCGCGATCGCCTGACTATTGTTACTGAACGCATTGCGCGGTGTTCTAAATTTAAATTTTCAAAAACTTACTGTAAAGGTCATAGACAAAGAAGTTTTAGCTTTGTGTGACAGTTGGCATCTGATGTCAGCCAGGTGGCACATTATTTTAAACAAGGAATCGCTTCTCTGAGTGTCAGCTACCTTTTATCCATGTTTGCATAAATTAAAGAACTTAACGAACTAAGAAATCCTTTACCAAATAAGCGTTTCCACGTTGCGTGGTGTTTTTTTTATAGATATCAGTTAGATGTAAACCAAGTGAAAAAAAAAAACAAAAAGTAACAATAGATAGTTCGAAGAAATTCTCAGTTATTAAAGTAAATCACGTTTAACACCTTTACTGATAAGGTTAACAGCCTGCGGTTTCTTTTAGCACAAAGTTATCTTAACGAACTGTCAGATAACAGAACTTCGTACTTCTTTTGTCTATGACAAAATGTATAGTTCGAAAAATAAAACAAAAAGATCGAAAAGGCCCCATCTGTTACCGCCTTTTGCAAAATCGAAATTACTGTCATTTTACTTGTGATTTGCAGCTTTTATTGTCGTAGTTATAAGGTGCATAAAAAAGGTACAAAATAACTGTAGAATCGATTAGCGAAATTAAGTCATTCGAATCCAGAACAATCGTTTTTTTTTATCAAAGTGGTTTTTTATGTAATACTTTTTGGTGTTCGAACATTTTTTTTTTATTAGTATTGAGCAATCCGTATCTGGCTTTCACCATTGTTAGTCGATATTTCATTCGAAAGGTGACAATCGATTCTAACAAGGTCCAATAAGTAAGAATAGACCGGTATTTGCTCATCTGATACCGAAGATCTCATTTGCATCGGTTTATTTTTAGTTTCTAATAAGCATTTCTTTTATTGTGATACACTTAATTATAAAGATAGCCGTTCTCTATTGAGGAGCTTTCTTTATTTTTCTGAAGTATCTTAATGCTTCGTAAATAGGTTCAATTTTAGTTTCACAAATTGTCTATTATATCCGAAAGGACGCTCGATTAAGGACAATAGGCATGACGACAGTATCAAAAAGTTGCAAATCTATTTAGTCCGTCAGTTAGAGTATTAGAAATTAATGGACACGTATTTTTTGTTTTTGGAAATCAATGAATATTGACAAAGATAAAACGCATCAAAACTCGGGAGTGGGGGCTCGTGACGTCAGAACTAGGTAAAAATTATACCTAGGCGTGACGTATAACTGAGAATTTTAAAAGCATCATATCTTCGTCAATTTTGGTTTACGTAACAAAAGAAAAAACACGGGTCAAATATTTTTTGATAATCTAACTGACGGACTAATTAGTTTTTTTTTGTCGTCTCGCCTATTCGAGAATTCGACAATCTTCGCAGTGTGGCTGGCAGTAGTTGGATGAGAGTTCCAAAAATATACTTGAATGGTGTGCGACTAGAGCCCTATGTCCAGCAGTGGACTGTTGAAGGTTCATGATTATGCCGAAGGTGGATCTATCCGAAAGCTACAGAAAAAAGCCCTTGGCTCAAGGGCACCACGACTATGCAGAATTCTGTAGCGAATCCGTAACTCTAGCAGACAGGAACCATTCAGCATTAAATATTATGCTTGATAAATTGCGCAAAAAAAAGAAGTATTACTAGTAATTTTGAAAGAGAGAGGCCGGTTCTGACAGTAAAAATATTACTTTCGGAACTACAAAACGAGACTTTCATCCGATATTACTTAAGCGGATTACAGTATATATTTTTATTACGAACATTACTCATCATGATTTCATGAAACTCTATTAATGTTTTTTTTTCTGTGTGCTGCACAGCACAGTAGCCGCTACTATTTTTGATACGGTCTACGCGGATATACTCTCGATTTCCTTGCTACTGTTTAGATTCTCTTCGTGTAATTTCATTGCTTTTGTTAGTCGAGTTCCATCTTAAGGTTTGGCCTAATCGTGACTCGATTTGATTCGGTAAATCGATTCCCATTTATCGAATCGATATCACATTGAACAAATTCTCAGCGTTATAACTGTTGTTTCGCCTTTATAATGTGCTAGTAATCGGTTCCATTAGAATTATCTCGCCGTAGATATCGATTGCCATTGAAGTTAGTATTATAGTGTCAACGATTACAGATTACGGCTAATAAGATAAATGGATTATTAGCGTTAAGTGTTTTCTTATCTTCCCCTTATAAGGGCGCAGGCACTGTGGGGAATCCCTGGCGTAAAATAGTACTTTATAGATCCATGCTAATATTAGACATGGGAATGTAAGTAGTAAGAGCCGCTCGGGTTGATCTTTAGGTTAAACCATGCTTGCCTAGGTTGGTCTGAGGATGGGTGACCACCCTTACATACCTAGTTTCCTCCGTGCCTCGGAAAGCACATTAAGCTGTTGGTCCCGGCTGTCATTTGTAGATCTTTGACAGTCGTTATAGGTATTCAGTGGATCAAAAAGTCTGACAACCAGTCTTACCGAGGGGTATGGGTATAAGGGGTACCCAGTACTAAGTGGGTTCTGGAGGTCAGATAGGCAGTCGCCCCATAAAACATACTAGTATTCAGCTGCATCCGGTTAGACTGGAAGGCGACCCTAACATGGTTGGGAAAAGGCTAGGCAGAAGATGATTTCATAATTGTGCTTTTTTCACATGGGCGGTAGGCAGAAACTACAGAACTGTAGTTTTACTATTCCCTCTATGTCTATTCCCGCTATGTAGACTCCTGAAACAAATGACATCTGCTGTCTCACAAATGAAAACGTGGCATAAACGAATGTAGTGAAATCCAATTCCAACCACGACGGATGGAGGATGGCAATTAAAAATCGAGCTGAATGAATCCGAGCTACGGAATAAGCACACTTCGGTTCTCTCTACGGCTGAAATAAATTCTGTATCTCGTGGATTGCTTTGCAGAGAAATGGCAGATGTTCTCATTCCCCTGTGTAAAGCATACACTACGGGTATAAAGAAATAAGCAAAACTATATGTTGCGAATTTGGCCGGTCGATATTTTTTGTTCTAAAGCCCACTACGGTTCTCTCTACGGCTGAAATAAATTCTGTATCTCGTGGATTGCTTTGCAGAGAAATGGCAGATGTTCTAATTCACCTGTGCAAAGCATACACTACGGGTGTAAAGAAATAAGGCTAGCAAAACTATATGTTGCGAATTTGTGCCGGTCGATATTTTTTGTTCTAAAACGTGGTGATTTTTTGCTGAACGTGGTAATTTTAGGAGCTCATTCTAGTTGTATTTGAAGGAGAGTTAATTAACAATAGAAATACGCTATATGGATGAAACTGACATCAATTATAATAACTGTTTGGCTTTAAAATACCACAATAAGGAAAATTCTTTCATAATAATAAACAAATGTAGTTGACTTCATGAGTTTACACCACTTACTCTTTGACTGTAATACTTAAGTAGGTAAATAATGTTCTTTTTTTACAATATTAATTGCTAGGCTAAGGCGTGCTTGTTGTTCTACCAAATAAAGTGCAGGAAAAAATGATGATTCGCGATAAATAAAATTAAATACTTTTTACTGACTAATTTTGTGTCTTATCAATATGTTGCAATTCGTTAATTATTTATGTAAACATGGCGCAATTTTTTTTTTTCTTCAAATTACTAATACTTCCGTAAAAAAGGACCATCTTCTAATTTTACCAGTCGTGCAACTAATCAATATCCGTCATTATTTCGCATGAATTTATCTATTTAGTTCATCAGTAAATTAAATAATACACGCAATTAATTCCTGCCACAAGCAAACGTGAGAAAGTCGTTTAATTTAAATATTAGCGCACAAACAGGTTTCCGACCGGTTCACAACTGTCGCAATTTAGGAAACTAATTAATATAAAACTGGTTGTTTTGCACAAAAAGGTTTTAATAGAGTAAGTAAATTTATGTTCTAACCTCCTCCTTTTTGAAGTCGGTTAAAAACTTGTTGACTGTTTTGACGGTTGGCGGCTCACAAATTGGGTCAAATTATTTGCATTACACTGTAAAGTCTAATACATTGCTATAGTATGCAATGCAGTAAGTACAGTGCAGTGCAAATTAATCAACCCGAGAATGCTACCGATTTCCCTTGTGGTCTACGACCGTGACTCTGTGAGAGTGCAAATATGCTTGAACATGTACGGCAGTTTTAAATAATTAATTTACTTCGTAATATTATCAAGAAAATGTAGTTCCATTTTGATCACATTTCCAAGGAATAGTACCTTGGAAATGTGATCTAAATTATTTTGTCTATGAAAGTTGTTAGGTTATTAGTAGAAAGACGAAGACGATTACTAATAATTTCAATTTCTTCACTAATGACATAAAAAACGCGCTTTAAGTAAAAAATATCGTCGCACCACTCAATAGTAAACAACATCAGCAAAAATTAATCTTATTTTACTTACGAGCGACGAAAGACGGAAACTGGCGACCAAACGTATCGCTTAAAGCAGTGTTTTTCAACCTTTTTCATATCACGACCCCCATATTATGAAAAAATATTTCGCGACCCCCGCGACACTTCAGTTTTTAGGGTTCTGTTTAAAAAATGGAACCCTTATTTATAGGATCACTCTTGCGTCTGTCTGTCTGTCAGTCCATCTAATCCGTCCGTCGAATCTACTTGACCAAATCAGGTGAAATTTGGTAGGATGGTGTAATCCTATGACCCAAACACAGATGTGCAAAGTAAATATTTTTTTTTTTTAAATAAGGCATTTCTGTTTCGGGGGACAAATTAGGAAATTAAAAAAAAAGTTTTGCAAACCTTAATGTGTCATGTATAAAATGAAAGGACTCGTTATGTGGATCTCAAATATATTTTTGTTATTATTCGAAATAAATAGTTTTGATTTTATTTATGAAAGAAGACGAAAATTTACCTTTCTCCCCCTCCCCCCGGATCTCCGAAACTACTGAGCTTAAAATTTTGAAAAAAAATACATAATATAGTTCATTGCTTGTAGATTACAGGAAAACCTATAAGAATTCTATCAATTGAAAATAAAGTGGTAAACTCAATATAAGACTTTGGCATTATACGGAAACCTCACCACGCGAGTTCAACTCGCACTTGGCCAGTTTTTTTCAAGTATTTTATTATGATACAAATATTCAATCCATGCAACATTTTTATGAATTTGCATAATCAGGATTCGGATAAATACATAATTAGCACATCATTTTTTTTTAACCGGGTATGAAAATGACCATTACAATATTTGCCACCTCGTAATTTGTACTTTTACTGAGGTAGTTTTTGCGACATCTTACGACCTAGAGGCTTCGCGACCCCCCAGGGGATCGCGACCCACAGGTTGAAAAACACTGGCTTAAAGCAAGTCGCATCACCCAAGCCGTGAATGACGCCTTCAGGATACATTCTTCAACTCAAATAAATCTACTTTAATTCCCAACAGTCGATAGTGACGTTCGATACTGTCAATCGATTAACCATTTCGAATCCTTCAACCATACCGATCCATCGCCGATTAATATCAATGAACGTTATCGTTATCAAATGATCAAGCGTCAATCGCTTAAGGTGACACATCACACGGGCTCGAACTCATTGGTGGGCGTGGCCAAAAAGCACGCTGTCTCACCTGGCATCGTGCCCGACAGAGATAGTATCAGTGATGAGCAGTTAGGCGCTAGTCTTCACGCGCGTCTAGTTCGTACGCACACACTCAGTGTTCCGAACCGTTCCGAAAGAAAGAAAGAAAAGAAAAAAAGAAAGAAAGAAAAAACACTTATTAGCCCGCACAGGACAAAACACAAATTAAAATAACAGTACAGCTAATAAAAATAAAAATAAAAATATTAACAGAAAAATGAGAAGAAAATAAAAAAAACATGAAATTAAATTGGTCCTGTACTAAGCCAAAAGGCCCCTATCTCAGCATGGTGCTGTAACATTTAAAAAAAAAAAAAAACGTCACAAACAAACAAAAACGAAGTTATATAATACTTTCGTCTGACCTTTTATTTAAATGCGCTAAAAAGAATAAAATAAACTTTTTCTTTAAAACTTTTACTATCAACTTATAACGTCATCGTCACTACACAATTCGCGAGATTAGTGGCAACAATAATATTGTATAACTATATTGTTTGTTATTGTTGGCCTGGGGTCACGATGTCCTGGACGCTTTCCGCCAGGTCTGCTAATCCCTCGAGAGAAATAAATGGCTGTGAAGCCAGCAGAGTCTGGACGTTGGTCGGCAGACGACTGCTTTATGTTTTCATCGTGGTACTGTGGATTTCCTTGGCCTGATAAAGTTTAGGATTTCCTTTTCAGGGCGTATCAAGTCGGGGTCACCAATTTAGTGGTTGTTGTACACTATCTAAACTAAATTAAAAAAAATTATAATTCCATAGGTATAAATTTAATCAACACAAGACAGAGAAGTGACAGATCAGAAGAAAAGTAAAAATTATATCGTGAAGGTTTTATGTATATAAAGTTTCTAAATAAGTAGGTCGCTACACCATATTATAGGGTGTGCGTTTCGATGGCGCGACCATGGCGTTTTTTTTTAAAATAACTATGCCATGATTTTGTAAAAATATGTATGTATGTGGTTCAAATTTCCCAAAACCTTAAATTTGTCAAAGTTATGGTTAAAAAGTTATAAGGGTTTGAACGTGGCCACGCCATCGAAACGCGGAGAACCGCGCGGGCACGGAAATCTTAAAAACTAAGCGTTGCAGAGACCTGAAATTTAGGTAAATAACAGATTGAATTTGTAAAAAAAATATAAAAAATCCTAGGTTTATATTTTAGGAGCATACGTACGGTATCGCTTATAACCTTTAAAGTGTTCTGAATGTGAAATTTAAAATTGAAATTAATTAATTTAATTTTAAATTAATTTTTTTACAAAATCTAGCCATAGTTTAAAAAAAAAATAATGCCGTGGTCGCGCCATCGAAACACACATTATAGGAGTGCAATAAAAATGCACAGGCCCTTCAACTTCAGCGAAAAACAAATGACACGTCACTGACGTCATGCATGAAATGAAAAGGACAGAAATATAGGTCTTGTTCTTCTATCAAACGAAGGACATGTCAATATCGCGTGTCCCCCTCCCGCACCGCACCGGGGGAAACATTCAGTGAGATGCACGAAAATTCATAGTAAAAGGCGCGCGTAAAAATATATGAAAAAGCTTTTGGAAAATCGAATTTTATGAAAAAACCACTGCATAAATCATTATCAAATAAAATTTATTGAATTCTTCGATAATTGTGCTGTGTCGGTACGGACTTTGTTTTGGAAATTTGACACTTCTTTTATTACTAATTTACGCCCAAAGTTACGTTAAAATTGGCAATAAAAATGAATCTTTGGTAGCTCGTAACTTTTGAATGGCTTTTTATTTTACTATTCTGATTCCGTACAGACACAATTAATAATGAGACAAAACGATATCATGTTTAACTTTAGATGTACCATGTCAAACAGTGGAGTAATAGCCCCCCGAAATTTGTATGGAAAATATGTTGCGCAGTTCAACCTTAAGTACTTGCTCTTAATACCACCATCTGATACAATTGAAGCGCTTTAAAGCTGCTTATAGCACTTGATGGGTATTGGTCCTGTTTATTTTAATCGTCACCCTTCCAAGTGGCCAGTCATAAATTCTGATGATTTCAAAAGTGCCTGTTCATTGGCATTTGGCAACCTTCAAAACATTTGTGTCACTATTATAACTTTACAAGGAACTATTGGCTCGTGGTTACTGTTCTTTTACTGTTTATATTTAAAAATATATCATCTACAGGGGATTCATTGAATTAGGCAAGCCAATTTAATAGCTATAGCACCTAACGCTACATTAAGTGTCATCATCATCATCATCATCATCATTTTAGCCGAAAGACGTCCACTGCTGGACATAGGCCTCCCCCAAGTGTCGCCACATTGACCGGTCCCGTGCGACTCGCATCGCAACGGATTCCCGCAACCTCCACCAGGTCATCGGTCCACCTTGTGGGAGGCCTTCCAACGCAACGTCTTCCGGTTCGCGGTCGCCACTCCAGAACTTTTCGGCCCCATCGGCCATCCGTTCTGCGAGCAATGTGCCCTGCCCACTGCCACTTAAGTTTGGCAATTCTTCGGGCTACGTCGGTGACCCTGGTTCTCTTGCGGATGTCTTCATTTCTGATTCGATCTCGCAAGGAAACTCCGAGCATAGCCCTCTTCATTGCCCTTTGGGTGACTTATCACATAAAGTGTGAAGGAACTATATTCGGTGCTAACGACACCAACTTGTTTATTCAATTTAATTTCACAAATGTTTACACAGCGCCTCCTGTCTAAGCCATGCAAGTGCCAAAAGATCCTTGTATCACTGTAAAAGCGTAAAACCAACTAGGTAATCATGTTTATCAATAAGTGGCCAGATATCGCCGATCAATCATTACGGCACTATCCAGACAGTTCATCTGAGGTCAGCCGTAAATAATTAAAAAGGTTATAATAGATTACAACCTCTTTTGATGTTAACCGCGGGTTATCTCTGTTTTCTTTGATGATTGATGCGTAATATGGGACTGTATTAAGGCGCCTCCCCGAGCAAATGACCTTGAACGAACCGTTTTTTGGAGCCTACTCTATAACCAAAAAAAATACCAACTAATAAAAAATACATTAAATTACTACATATTCTTGACTCCAAAATTGTCGTTTCGTTTTTTTTTTAAGTAGCTTAGTCTTTAATAAATCCCCTCACAACAAAACCACAGAAATGAGAAATAATGATTTATAAAATGCTACTCCTCGTATAGTAACCATTATTTTAATTTGCTACTTATACTAATGGATAGACAATTTAATAATGAACATAATTGTCGTTTTATTTTTTCCAAAAGACGTAAATTTGATTTTATAAAGAATAAAAACCACTCATTTCGCACTATTCGGCCTGCAGTGACTGACGTAACAATCACTTTGTAGTGCAAGCTGATTAGAACTTTATTCTAACAGTATTTCAAACGAAGTTTGAACCACCACAAATGGAGTTGCTAATTTTGCTCGGGGAACCGCCTTAACTGTTTATGTTTTTGTGTTAGTCGTAAATGTCCAAGGGTATTTTTATGGCTTGAAAAATTTATATTTAATATGCCAAGTTTTGTAGCAAAACCCTTTGATATAGCAAACCTTAAAAAGGAGAATTTTTATTTTGTACTAGCTCATGCCCGCGGCTTCGCCTACTCCAAGTTCGGTGATTGTCCCACGGGATCGTACTATCGGAATAAAAAGATATGTTAGTATACTATATGTTAATCTAGGTTGTAAAGTATCTGTGTGCCAAATTTCACCCAATCCGCTCAACTGTTATTGCGTGAAAGAGGAACTAACATCCATACATCCTCACAAACTATTGCAATAGTAGTAAAATAAAAAGTGGCACCATACTGTATCAAATGTAAGGTTACACATTTTTTTCAGACCTTTTGAAAACAGCTTTTTTTTTTACATTGCATATTCTCTACATTGCACAGTTCACTAGCTGTACATACACAATTATCAAAACGATCATTTGCATCGAACTCCAATTCTGAATGAAAAATTCAAAACTTTTTCGACAACATTCACTCACATCACTTGACTCACCGCTTTTGTACTCTACTCACTACTTGAGCCCCTCACTAACCGACCAATAAATAAAGCGAAGCTGTCCGTAAAACAAAGGTGACAAGTCTTAAATTCAAATTTTACAACCAGAATAAAGAGGATGCTCCTAATGGTCCTAATTTCGGAGGACAACGAACTTTGAACATTCCGACCAGCCTATGCAGATGGAATACACTTACTTTAGGACGAGCCAATTGGCGTGAACATGGGTTTGTACTTTCCTCTAACAGTTTTTGGCATTGTTTTTATGTAGGGCGTGTATTTATCGTAATGTAACGGTGTCATCTCAATGGTTTTGTTATTTCGAAGGCAGTAGTCCTAAGGTTTTGAGTATAAGTAAAATTACTATTGTGTTTGATGTTCTATGCAGAACAGGTCATGGTAAAAAGATAAGTCAGTAAGCAAAGTTAGGTACAACATCTTGAAGAAACCAGTAGTTATACATAAGCTCACGCCTTTTTCCATGCAACAATACATAAACTCCACACTGTGAAACCACAGGGCGACTGATAGAAGAAATAAAATAGGTACATTTATTTGGCACATGCCACAAATTAACAAAAGGTCAAAAGAAAAAATCTTAACTCTGAGCAAAAAATTTAACACTGTGCGGCTTACGGCTGCGCAATACTGCGAGATCCTTACATACTCCTTCGCCTTGTCCACGTTGATACATCGGGGCTTACACGTACGCCGGTTGCGAGAAACGAGTATGTCCTAGAATGAAAAATATCGATGACATGTGACTACTACGAACCCACACTGGTGCTCGCTACCTCTCGTATGAGGTGGCCTGTGACCCAAGAGCAGGAACATTGTAGCCAGATTATAGTATTTATAGTAAGCTTGCAAGCAGGAGTTAGCTCACGGTGGAGAGGATGTATGTTTGAGGATACGACTAAAGGATCTTTCAATGCTCCAAAGACCAAATAGGAACAGTAGGTACAAGATATTATAATCAATATCACTATATTTGAAGCACGTGTGTAAATTACTGTTTATTGTAGCAATGACGCAAAAGCACTTATAAAGTACTTAATTGAATCGATAATGTGTAAGTATTGGAAACGTTCACCCCTTTGTTAGTGGACTACACTAGAAAGTTCTATTTGGTGATAATTTATTTTATTAAGTCCTTCCGAATTGCATTGTGCGTGTTTAATGCTCTTATTTTACTACGTACTTATGTTCTTATCTTCAAGTACCACTTCAGTAACTAATCGGAACAAGTTTTAAATGGGTTTAACAACGCCTGTTTGTAATAGAAACCGATTTTCGATTACTACCATAAACATACTTTCGGGACGATTGCCCGCACATGGTGCGTTCAATCCAGTAGTTTGGATTAAAACATGTGAAGAATGTTTTCGCACACAATCTTTATCATACCAAGTCTTTCCATTTCATGAGGACAAGCCATAGTGTTTCCGTCAAAGATAGCGCACCGCACACAAACTCTTTCTTCGATGTATGCACGCCCGTGGCGTCATGTGGCAAAAAACTTCTAAATAGGCGAGACGACAAAAAAAACTAATTAGTCCGTCAGTTAGATTATCAAAAAATATTTGACCCGTGTTTTTTCTTTTGTTACGTAAACCAAAATTGATGAAGATATGACGCTTTTAAAATTCTCAATATGTCACGCCTAGGTATAATTTTTACCTAGTTCTGACGTCACGAGCCCCCACTCCCGAGTTTTGATGCGTTTTATCTTTGTCAATATTCATTAATTTACAAAAACAAAAAATACGTGTCCATTAATTTCCAATACTCTAACTGACGGACTAAATAGATTTGCTATTTTTTGATACTGTCGTGATGCCTATTATAAATAACTTAAATAACTACTGCAAATGATAGCCTAGTGGTGGCCGCCGGACTGCCGAGTGTCAAGTTCAAACCCAAGACAAGCACCTCTGATTTTTCGGATTCCTGTGCGTATGTATAATTAACACTTTTTCGGGAAGGCAAAAATCGTAAGGAAACCAATCCAGCATGCCTGAAAAATATTTCTTGGCGGCATGTAAAGCAAAGTCACAGGCCCATGGGCGGCATAAAAACTGATACCAGGTTAGGCACTAACAACACGATAAATAAAGAATAACTGTCTATTCATGTCTCTAAACTACCACTCCTTTGTTTCCAGACAATCCTGCATGCAATTCCGAAGACCTGACAAGAGAGCAAACAACTATCCTTTGATTCCTTTCCTGCTTGCTCCCACATTTCCTTACAAAGTTTACCTCATTCATCATCATGGTCTGAGTGTTAAGTAAACATGTAAACTCAGCCGTCATTGTTCAGGTGTTTCGCACTTACTGCACTGACTCACACGCTGAGAATTTCTTGCATACTTATTTGAAAGGACGTTTTGGCTTTGAACCTGAAATGTGGAAGCAGGGTTGACGGGTTGAACAGATTTTATTTGCGAAGACTTAGAAGTTCCATCATCCTCATTATTCTTTTGCCCTTATCCCAATTAATTTGGGGTCAGCGCAACATATCTTCTTCCTTCAAACTTCTCTATTACTCGTCATCTCAGCAGTCAACTCCTTTCTAGCCATATCATCCTTCACACAGTCCATCCATCGTTTCTTTGGTCCTCCTCTATTCTTATAGCCATGCTCATAATGTCTTAAATATACTAATTTATTTGGTATTTACTTAGCCTTTGTGTTATTCATCTTTATTAGCCTTCATCTCAGTGTTCACTTATCTTTCATTTATCATCTTTCTTTGTGTAGAAGGTAGTCCTTAATGTAGTTTTTGAGTCTTCTCTTAATGTTCAACAACTACGAAAAATAAACTTCCGAAGAAATTTCTAGCGATCCAGAAAGCTTTTCGGATGACGTGCAGTGAAAAATGGATCTCCCAGATTTTGCACACACTGTCTGACCATCCGTAAAATGATGCAGTGCTAAAAGTTTGAAACTGTATGATCTCAAATGAAACAAAGCTTTACTTACTGCGGAAATATCCGTTTATTCTGCGGAGACCAAAGGATATACCAAAACAGCAGATTTCGGAATATTCAAATAAGGCAACCCTATTCTCTGAACAAAAGCGTCTGGTGGTTCGAATAGCTCAATACTTGTTATTTGAGTTGAAAGGGGGAATGGGGATGCAGACGTGAACTTACCCTTTGTGTAGAGGTCGCCTACAGTACTTAAAGTAACATTAAACTTGCAATGTCGGACTAATGGAGATCGATATTAGCTGACATTGACAGGTACAAAACAGTAATTATTCATGTAGCATATTATTAGTTGACTTGAATTAAGCTTGAAAACGGAGGTTACATTTTAATCCTTTAATCTTAAAGGGATTGCATCAGGAAGATGCAATAGCGTTCTCTTCTCTTAGTCAATATCTTCTGTCACAGAGTTAAAACATTCAAACCATAAAACAAAGTTAAGATCAGATACCACATGAGTTGTCGCGACGAATACACAATTTAGCAATTCAATAGCGACATGAATGTATGGCAGTTTGAAATTCAAATAAGTACAAAGAGTATCTACATGTCTGGCCGTTTATATAACGTCGAGACGGTTTGTTTCACAATAAATAAGAAAATGTTTTCACAACACTTGTTGCTAAGTGAGTTCCCAGGGATTGCGGAATACATTTTTGGCGTAACTGGGTTCTTAGACAAACATCATAGTATGCATAAACTAACTAACTACACCGTTTTCCAATGAGCCTTGACAAAGTTACATATCAGCCATAAATTTGATGGAAAAGTTAAAAATATGTGACTACCATATTTTCTCACTCTCGCTACAGAAAAGTCCAAGTCAACCCTGTTGAAGTCGTTGCAGAAAAAAGAAATGCTTTGAAAGCAATTACCACTTGCCTAGACCTCCTGGGCTGGTTTCTGTCTCAAGATGTTTCTTATTGGTTGAAAAGTCGTAACTACTAAAGGAATAAACTTCAATAATGTTAGCAGGATGAGCTTAAATTCTGGAAGACAGTTAAGTACTCTGCAACAGACTACTTCGACGGTGAAACGTGACTTTGCCAAAGTGCACTAGAAGTCTAGAACTTAGTGCGACTCAAAGGACTTATTTCTAAGTTTTAGAACATGTTAGTAAATTGAAAACTTAGATAAGAAAAGGGCGAGATTAATATCCCTAGAAGATAATAAGGATAATTAATGCTATCTCGAAGCTGTAAAAGATCTTATTGAATTAAGAACTTGAGAAGAACAGAGGGTGGTATATTCAATGGCTTATGTTGTCCTATTTAACCCAAAGGTTGACTGATAGAGTGCTTTGTGATGTTAAGTCCGCCTTACAGCTACTGGACATAAACTTAAGAGGTGTACCGAATAGTACACCTACATTTCGCCAGTAATTATGCTTTAAGTCCCATATAATACGGACTTCGTGACTGCCATTGCTAAATTCCTGTTCCTACAATTGTACACTATATTCAACATTGGCAGTGGCACTCTGTGGCACGTCTGCAAACACCACAGAGTTTACTTTTACTTAATCCCAGACGGTACAGTTGTGGAGCAGTATTTTCGGTCTCCAATCAATAGAGGCAAGCTTTGTTGGCCCAGTCACAAACCCAGACTATCTAGTGTATAAATCAATAATGCGACAGATTAGAATAACTCTCGGGGCTTCGTTTTGAGGGTTTAAAATTGTGTAACTTTATATTATTGTGTCGTTGCTGTAATGTTTTCAGTGTAAACATTGTTATGTTTTCATGTAAGTTAATAATCTGATAAATGATGTTTATTTTGCAAATATTTTTTTACAAAGACGACGTGCAAAAGCGTCGTCTTTTAAAACTAGATGAGGCCGCTGTTTCGTACCGGACTACTCTGAGAAGAAACAGTCGAAATAAATTCAGAGGACATACTTTTAAGGCCCAGACATAGTTTTAGTCAAGTCACAGGAGGACTATGCAGATAAGTGTCTGGGATGGTCTTTTGAAGACAGAACCACACAGATTTCTGATCTGATTTACTGCTCGGAAACATCCCAAGCTTAAAAACGTTTTTGTGGAGGAAGAGAGAGAGAGAGAAGAGAGGAGATTTTTAAATAGCAAATCTGCGTATCATCGGAGAGAAAGCTATTAAGTGAGTTTTAAATAGTCTGTAATTTATAATTGTTGTTTCACTAGAATGTGTATTTGTTTAGCAATTTCGGGGCAATAACTTCGCCATTACTGTATAAACAGGCGTGAATTATTTCCGCAAATATTTTGAAAAGTTAATTCGTTTAACTTTATTTATTAGAGCCTTAAACATTATTAGATTGTTTATTCATTCATGTCGATTCATTGAATAATTCTCTCAAATTGAGGGTAGATAGAAAAACTTTAGATCTTACCAAGCTTTTGGAAGATCCTTTGTCGAAAAAAAATCTGTAGTAGAGTTAATGAACTCATTGACATTTCAACTTGTCTGTCAAGAGTTTGATTAAACATGCATGTATGTTTTAAAATCTTAGCGGCATGCGTAGGAGGCTCTTATGAGTCAGTGAGGTAAACAGTCTAGCGGTCGTAGGTTCAAGGCCTGTGCGGTTTTATTGTTTGCTTTCTTGCTGACTTGCTCCCGATTTCGCCTGCAATGCACCAGTGTTGCGGGTGGTGTAATGTGAGCTGTGGTGCTGTATTTAGACATGTGTAGCCATTATGTGAAGTCTTGTGCTTGAACTTAACTGAGGGTCTAGACAAGTAACTTGTTTTTAAAGTGTTTCGTAGGTATTTCGACAGCGACTTTCAACAAGATTTACAATACGTTATTCGGTAGCTTGAAAGCTCACTCAGTGTCGCGCTGATTCGCACTCTATGCCCAGTTTAATGTAGTACCGACTTTTACTTATTTATGGCATTGTTGGTGAATTCAATCTAAATTATGTAAATGTTAAATCGAGTTGATCATCTGTATTATAAACTAGCGGCCCGTCCCGGCTTCGCACGGGTGCTTATGTTACTCAGGGATAATGTAGCATTCTAATGGTGAAAAAATTTTTGGAATCGGTCCAGTAGTTTTTATGTTTATTCAATACAAACATACAAATCTTTCCTCTTTATAATATTAAGTGTAGATGTAGGTAAATGAGTAAATTCTGTATTTTAACTTACATCATTTAGTTTCACATAATAACTCGAGTTCAGAAAAGTAACGTCTTAGTATCGTGACAGTAACATAGCTAGTGTATACTTAATTTATTGTTATATAAAGATAGTTCTATTATAGTCAAGTTTGTACTCATAACTTAGTCATCATGTCTGAATCATAAACTGTATCTTTGTTATCTTTTATGATTTTTGTTGGCTCGACATACTAAATGTGATATTTGTAATGCGGAAAACTTTGCCGTTTCCTGTTCGAAAGACTTCTAGTTACGGCCGAGAATTGGAATAGTGCCCAATAGGGAAGAGACTCGCCAGATATTGGAAAACGAAAATCAGTAGTCCATAAAAAAATATTTTCGACTTCACCTTATCGAAAGTTAGGAGCTGTTTGACAGGAAAATGGAACCACAAAACACGTGAAACGTTTAATCAATAAGTACCTTGTTCTCTTCTTTTTTTGCTTAGTTTTATTGTTAATTTAAATTATTCTGTTTAGTAACAAAACAACAACAAATAAATACTTTTTCTTTCTTTTGCAATACTTAAGAACTCGAAAGGCCACAGTGGTCATTAAAATCAAGAGATAGATATACGGTAAGATCGATATATAGAATATTATACTTTATTGTACACCAAAACTGATACACAGTTATTTGACAATATTGCTAATTCTATGGGTACAACGGCGTTATTATCGCTCATAGCGTTATCTTGTAAACAGCCTTTGAATGGACTTAACGAACATTAAATAAAAAGGGGGTAGCCAGTGGTGCCTTGCTAAAAAATAAGTGTACGGACTACCACTTACCAACCCACACTCGTAGATTTCAGTTCAACCACTCTTACCAAGACATTGCCAACTTGGTCTATCGTACATTGCTGGAGAACAACATAACATCACGCTTGGAATCCCCGAAGGGTAAGGCAGAGGTGTAGGTACTTACCTTATTAATACACTGTACAGTACAGCCATATTTCGCCAGCTATGTTAAAGTCCCATGTAATAGGAGGCGAGCATATTACCGTCAACCGGCAGCACCGGTGGCAGCTACCGAGAAATTCCTGATGGAAAAGCCCAATAACACTGCCCGACCTCTTGCTCAACAGTCACGCAACTCTCACTCAATTCCAACTCAAGACTAATAAGTATCTTCACGCTTGACGTCACAGTATTGTCAAATACCCACATAATTATACTTAAACAATTTTATGAAGTTCCTCCACGTGGATACTAAAGATATTTCCACCAAGGTTATAGATATAGAAGTATTCGACAATAGTTTAACTGACAATACCCAGTTAACCCAATTACATAATGAACTCCTGAATGTGTGTTTAACATGTACCTTTCATGGTAGACTCACATTAATTGTGGAAAATGTTTGGGACTAAAACATTAGAAAATTATTCCTTTTTGTAATTCAAATACTGAATATGGACCTGCCCGCTTAGCATGACCACCGAAGAAACGAAACAGAATCGACAAATCTTTTGTTCATCTGCCATTTTGTCGATTCAATGACAGCAAAATGACAGATGAACAAAAGATTTGTCGATTCTCTTTCGTTTCTTCGGTGGTCATGCTAAGCGGGCAAGTGTAACCCAAATCCCATTTGTACTGACACTAGGCAAGTCTTTTATACAAGCGCAATATGTTCGCAAACAGAGAAATAATTAATAAGCAACATTTAGATGCAGCTTAATTAACAGGAGCTCGTGGCTAAATAATAACAGCCTCTCGGGTCGATCTTTAGATTAAGCCTTGCTTGCCTAGGTTGGGCCGTGGATGGGTCACCACCCATGACATACCGAGTTTCCTCCGTTTCTCGGAAGGCACGCACGCAGTGTTGCCACACCCGACAGTTTCGTTTTATTGATTTTGCACACAAATACGCTAACTACATAATTGCACGTTGCAGAAAATTCTTGCTTTGTAGGATTAAGTTCAAGTTTTGTGTTCTCTTACCGTAATTTTATTTGTTTAATTTTACTTCAAAAGATACGTTTTAGATCCAAAAATATGAAGACTTGTTGGATATCCCAAATCGCACTGGGTCCGCGTGGTGCATACCGACCTGTTTTCCCTCAGAAAGAAAAGACCTGTATCCCAGTAGCAGAAACATTAAAGGCTGTTTATGCTACAGAAGAAACATAAAATGTACATCTATACCAACAAACAGCGCTAGCTTATTCAAATACATATTTCCATCATGAAGAACCAATCTCCTCACTTCCCTGCGATCCTGGTATCGAAAAGAACATCAAAGCGAACCTTAATTTGCTTTCCGTCGTTATTTCTTTACGACTCCGATCCGTTTACGATACCGTCTGTCTGTCGAAGTAATTGGCCATGTTTCGCATTCAAAACTCAAGGCATTTTATTTCAATAAATTGCTTTTTAAATGTCCTTTCAAGCGATGAGGATGTTTCGCGTCAATGATGGAGATAATGTTTGAAGAAATTGATTGGGAATTGAGGATAAAGAATTTTGATATTAATATTATGTCTCCGGGGTATAAGATGCAAGGAATGCTGCCGGTATATTGTACCTATTGCAAAGATTTGGTTCGTATTCTGAGTATTTCTGAGTAAGCTTGTCTTGGTATGGCCATGTATTGAGGAGGGATGAAACGCATGTGACTAAAAGAGAGATGGATGTCAATGTTGATGGACAGAGAGGGAGAGGAAGGCCAAAGGAAAGATGGATGAATTATATGAGGAATGATATGAAAGAGAAAGGAGTAATTGATGCCTAGACTAGTGATATAGAATAGAATAAGAAACGCCCCAAATAGAATAGAGTAAGGCAGGAAGATGATTCTGAGTAAGTTTTCAAACACAGACCCAAGTGATTTAAGATACTAAACATGTAAAGACGCTATCAGAAGAAATAAGTAGAAAAAAGTGACCCTTTATCTCAGTACGTCTTAAAAACGAAAACAATTATATCTGCGTGTGGGCTAAACACTGCAAAAGATCGACGCTTGAACTCAATAATACTAATCGCTTAACTACTGCACTAATCTATTCCTAAGCAAATGTCTTAATCTTATCCATAATTAAACCAGCTACCAGTTTTGCACGAGCTGACGGCGAGAAATTAGATTTACGAAGTACTGACGTTATCTGAAAACAGTTGCATGCACTGATGCTGCCCACCCACCGTTAGGCTGTGTTTCCACTAGAGATGAGCGAGGATCCATAGCACGGGATGTGTGTGCGACTCCAACCAATCACGTAGCTAGAATAGCTCAAGCTGTGAAAAAGAAGCGATATTATTGGTTAGTTTCGCACACATCCCTCGCTACTACACGCAACGCAGCCTTAGACACTTTTTTCGAATCCCACGTGCAGGATAATAAAGTGGTAATGTTAGAAATAATCTTTAGACAACCCTCCGACGATATACGACACAGGGTTTATCAATTATTCGTCATCCAATTCAAGTTTGTCCTCAGCAAAGCCTTCAGTATTTATATCATCCATGTCCTCTGACGTCACGGGCGCCATTTGTCGAGACTGGTCGTCTCCAACCGATGTAGGACGGACTGCAAGTATCTACTATCTAGCTAGTCAGTATTTTATCTCTCCTGGCCCAGTACCAACTACCAAGCCTTCTTGCTTAGTGATTATGCAATGCGGATTTAATAACGATTGCGTTTAAGTTAAGGCTGTAAGTATTGAATAAGCTTCACATTATTGAATGTTGTGAAATGCATCGTAAAGTTGGATATTTGTTGGGTTCGTAGTGAAATAGCCGGACGTATTTTCATAATTTTCAACAGTACAACAATCGGAGTTAATTACTACTAACCCACTCTGTGCAAGTCTATATTTAATTGCGTATATCGAATATTATACCTTCACAATCGCTTCTCAATTTCTATTCAATTCACGGGGAATGCTCTGACGTTTACGCAATAGGCATACTTACTTAATATAGATCTACTTAATGACGAAGAAAAACGTCGTGAGGAAACCAGCATGCCCGAGAGATATTTCTCGACGGAAAGTAAAGCCAAGTCGGAGGCCCATGGGCGGCCATAAAAACTCTGACACCAGGTTAGGCTCTTACCGCACAATAAAGAAAGAAAGACTTAATGACAATACACATTGCACGCAATACAGTGCTTCTATGTTCTACGTTCACGAACCTTAACCAGCCAGTTCTCTAGAAATACATGACCATTAACATGAAACCGAAATAAATGAACCACAACCTGCGGCATCAGAAAGTATAAACACAATGCCTTATTAAAATCATTAATGGAGAAAGTACGTGAATGGTACGGGGCCGGTGAACCGGCGTAGAGAGCCTGAACGATAAATAGAGCGAGGCTGATTAAATCAGGGTTATACGGCGAAGTACTTAAGGTTGTATATTGCATTACATGCCAAAGAGGTTGGATGTGCAGTATGTGGTGGTTTGACCATACCGATCCGGGATGCTGCTGATTTTGTCTACCTGTTCTTATTCACACCGTACTTACTAATAGTAGATGGCGTACAAATAATCTGCCCGAATGGGATATCGTCGACCCGTCCCAAATACAATGCCAGTGTGGATGGAGCCCCTGTGAATGATATGCCCCACCACCCCTTTCTTGCCCATCCTGTGCAGTCACCTGCACCTTCCAGGATTTAAACGAAGCCAACGACATCGCTGTGCAGGTGGCAATATTATACTGGTCGGGTATTTTTTGAGTCCATCGACACGCAACGAAGAAGTAGTAGTAAAGGGTGGATATTTTTGAGGTACTAGCTGTTATTTACCCTACACTTAGGTAAATAATACTACTGAATGTGCCAAACTCATCGCCAAATTTTTGGCTGACTCAAATACAATTGTCATTGTCATCTACAAAAAGAAGGGAAATAACGTAGAATCTAATTTGTTGGGTGTTGTATTTATAACCTAACAAGTTGCGGTCACCAATCCTTTTCCCAAGCGTAATGATAATAGCGGTTGTAAGTGATCTGTTCAGCCATAAACGTTTGGATACTGGTTTCATCCTGATCGTAGCATCAATTTTCTCACCGCTTCTTTTGTCTAACCTGGAACATGCTTCTGAGGTCCTCTTTGTACAAGATTTTGATTTTTTTTAAGTCTACATTGATTGTGGTTAATAAAAAAAAAGTTTTTTTTTTTAATTAAGACTTAATAGCCCGCCACACTATTCCCAAACCACTGCAACTCCTGAAAGCCAGAATCAACAGTAGCGACTACAAGAAAAGCGCCGATACAATGAAGCTCGACGAAGTCCCAGAGAAACAATTTAACTGCCTTGAATCGAAATTAATCGGAAAAGTATAGCGGCGGAGTAGGAAAACTACATAATTTCCACTCCAATTAAGACTTGAGGTTTAATTCCCACCGGGGTTGCGGGACTGTTCGAAAGAGATACCGTGGCCCCGGAACACAAAGGGCGATGAAGGAACATGGATGGGTTTTAGTCAGTAAAAGTCTGACACTCCCTTCTGCTCCGCCCAGAGCGGGAGAAGTCATTTGATGATTTCCGATCCGAAAAAAAAAAAAAAAAGGTTTAATTCCCAATTCCAAATAGACGAGATACTATACATCTCCAGTTTGTTTGCACAACGCTAGCCCCAATAAACAACCCAGCTCACCAAAATGAGAAAATAGACAATAAATAATATGATGTAATAAGTAATTTCGCTTTTTATTATATGTCGGTTAGACACGCTCGAGTAACACGCTGTACGTTTTTCATATTATTTTTAACACGCTCACTTTTACTGTATTAAATACGGACGAGTTTGTGTTTAACCGGATACTCTGATGGACGCAAAAAAGTGGTTTGATTGGCCGATGACAAGCATGCCGAAAGACCGGTAGCCATTCTGAGGTCCTAAGATAGGATTAAATTGCTTACCACATACGCTTCTACGAAAATGGTACAGTAAAATATCTTCCGAAAAGCATCATCAATTTCATAGTTTATGGTTCGTGCGTGTTTATTCCCAGAATGGTCATTTACGGGATTTTTCTAGAACATTGTGGGCTATTAAGTTGAAAAAAGGAGTAAGGCACGACGTTTCTCGCACTTTCAACGGATCCTTATGGAATAAAAGGTACCGCGCAGTATCAAGTTTCCACTTCCTCTCTGAACTTTAGCAGGATGTTAAAGCAGTTTTGTAGGAGTACCTTAAGAATAAGAAATAAGAATATTCTTATTTTAACTACCCGCAAACGATGAGTGGCGAGGAGTAAAAAAAGCCGCTCGATGGATCTTCGGGTTAAGCCGCGCTTGCCTAGGTTGATCCGTGGATGGGTGACCATCCATTCCATAACGAGTTTCGTCCGTGCCTCGGAAAGCACGTTAAGCCGTTAGTCCCGGCTGTAAATTAAAATCTTTGACAGTCGTTACAGGTAGTCGGTGGCCCAAAAGTCACAACCAGTCTTACCAAGGGGTATCATTATAGTACTAACTGGGTTGTGGAGGTCAGATAGGCAGTCGCTCCATGTAAAATACTGGTATTCAGCTGCATCCGGTTAGACTAGCAGCCGACCCAAACATAGTTGGGAAATGACTAGGCAGATGATGAAGCGATGACTGACGACCTGTCGGCTAGCTCCACCTTAATATTCTGTACAACGATCACGGAAATTATACTTAACCACCTTGCAGAGAGAACGCAATAATAGAATCATGTCAGCCATCTTACAACAACAGAAAAGACGCATAGAAAACAGCACATTACGTTTATCACGTGGAAATACTGAAGCGTGACCACAACGCAGACCACGGCGCACTTTCTTTTTGTTCACCTTGAGAGAAAAACATTGCATACATTTGCTTATGAATATCATTCCAGTTTCATGTAAAGAAATGGATACTGATGCGTGATTTTGCAGCGTAAAGCATTTAGGTACTTAAAATGAGCGAGAGGAATGTTTGGTATTCATAGCGCATAATCCTCAAAGATGCATTGTAAAAAGTTACATGCAATGCATTCATGAAGATTTTCGGACAAAAAAAAAAAGTGAAGCGGATGGATGTTAGACATTTTCAGCGATTTAAAACTTACGTACACATATACCTTATTATTTTATTTTTTCGTGAGGATTCCTTCAAAAAAGGCGACCGGTCTTTGAGGTTAAGATCAGGGAGTGTGGTGATGTTACGTCTTGGGGATAAGACCGGGGACTGTGAGATTTTTACCGCACTAAAACCACCCCGTTGGACACAATCCGCACATGAGAGGAGAGGTTTCCCCTTAAAACACTCTGTCCGAAGCCCCCTGTGTGCAACGCCTGTTAAATCTGTACATAAGGTTATGTAAACAGTTTTCTATCAAGATAACTTACTTACTTGACCAAGTGGCATTTCATCTAAACACTTGCGTGTTTGCTACGTCAATTCCTAACCTAACAACGGAGAGTCGCCTAGACGCCCTGGAGATGACGTAAAACTATGACGTCAGAGATACCACATTAAGGTCGCTGACTGAAAGAGTTTGTATAAACTAGTACTGTATTCTTCCATGGAGAACTGAATAAATAGCTAGAAGATTAACACATTGAAGTGACTCATCCTATGACCGCAAAATACGACGTGAATCTCCAAACATTGAAGTGATGGATTTTGTAAATGAAATGGTAGGATTATGTAACTACTAGCTCATGCACGCGGCTTCACCTGCGTGGAGTTCGGTACTTGTCCCACGTATAAAAAGTATCATTTATGTGTGTAATCCAGGTTATAAACTATCTGTGTGCCAAATTTCACCCAAATCCGTTCAACCATTTTGCGTGAAAGAGGAACAAACATCCACTCATCAATCCTCACAAACTTTTTCATTTATACGTATACATATTAATTAGTTGAGAGTAGGATTTCGTCTCCATCAGTCATTGTTGCTTTATTAAGGAAAAGGCCAAGGTACAAGCTTAATGAATACTGTCCTGTTTTCTTTCGCACTACCGGCAAACCTTTTATGCCTGTACGTACGACGATCAATCAAGCTACATAATCCGGTACATACGGATCTCTTATTGGACGGAAAATTTATCCAAAGCGAGGCCATGTTATACTGGAAATGCATGGCTTGATGGTGTCGCCTTGTGTCCAAAGAGCGGTTTAAATTTACGATTGGCAGACGTTGCTTCCGTGATTACTATCCCGTAATTATGATGTTATGGCTATTTAACGCAGTCAATAAATATTCAAGTGTCTAAAGTCGGTTGGTTTTGTATGCCTCTTATGATCATAGATAGCTTTTATTGTTTCTTTCTTATTTCCGCTGCGGAATGAAATCGTAGCTCCTTATCTGCTTAAGAGCCTATACTACCTCAAATTAGCAACTCTATATTTGGTACTTCAAACTTCGTTTGAAATACTGTTAGAATAAAGTTCTAATCAGCTTGCACTACAAAGTTTTTGTTACGTCAGTCACTGCGGGACGAATAGTGCGAAATTAGTGTTTTTTTTTTAATCTATTGATTGGACTAAAAAAATAAATAATATAAGACCTGCTTTATAGTTAGTTCAGTTAGTATAAAAAGTTTCATGATCTAATTTGAAGTATTTTATGATTGCCAGCGGTTTATTGTTCAGTTTAGAGATAACTTTGTGATTTTTTTCTATCGAGAAAATTTTATGGAATCGTGTTTTCGCCAAATATAGGACTTAACATTAATCCTCAACTTTACCATATAGAATAGAATAGAATAGAATACTCTTTATTATGTACTTACACCATTAAAATTACAGAAACAAAATAAGGTAAAAATAAGGTAAAACACAAGATATATAGATATATATATTTCAAAATTAATGCTGCAGTATTTTAGGCGTAACGGAGGATCATGCTAAGCCATTTGAGGCAGGGCTTGAAAACGTTACCAATTCACATTAAAAATAACGTTAAATAACGGTATTTCCATAGAGATACTTGCATATCGGTATGATTTGGTAGCGTTAATTTAGTAGCATAACATTATAAGAACGTTACAAATTGCGTTAAAAATTAACGGTATTTTTAATGTTATTGTGAAAATAGTGGTAACAAGTAAACGGTATATTTTGGTTATTTTATGCGACGTTGCCGTTTTCTCCAAGGCCGCGCGGGCCCGCGACCGCGCGGGCGGCGGCGGTTGGCGGCCGGCGGGCAGGCGGCGCGCGCCCCTCTGACGCGCTGTTGCCATTTCGTTTGTCGTCTTCTCAACTCTCACTCACGGCCGTCGGACGCGCTTACAGAACACGCTCCGCGCTCGCGAATTATTACTTAGCTACCACAGCTGATTTAGTTTTTGTGTTTTGAGTAACGATAGCGAAAAGTTCAACATGGGGCGTAAGAAAAAAAATGTCGTCTATAGATATATTGAAATAAATGATGACAACACCTCAACTTGTTTAGTACCAGAGTGTAGAAAAAAATTAAAGGTACGTTTTAAAATACTTATTATCTGTAGGTACTTATGTAGCTCAGTACCGATTTTCTACCTATATGGTCGACCGCATGGCGATTATAACAATCTTATGTACCTACCTATATCTTGACCTCTTATTTTTATAAAACACCCCGCACTAAACCAGTTAAAAGTCCAAATGTTATTACCATGTGGTCGACTGTAATTAGGTATAAAGATGTAACACAAGATTTCGTTTGAAGAATGAGATATTTTATATTTCTATCTTCTTTTTAAACTTATTGTAATAAAATAATGTTATTTTACAGTCAACCACTTCAATTGGTGCGACTGTCGCCGCCGGTCGGCTACCTACTAAGAATACTTACCTAAACTACATCTTAGGGCCAAAACACATTTACACACATTACGACGTCCTTCGTTATTATTCTAAGACGACCGACGTCATAAAAAACTACGACGTCCAGGGTCGAACGCCGCTACACAGTGGTTAAAAAACCCGAATTAAGCAAAATACTTTACATAATTTCTAGCTAAGTCAGCCTTTCTGATCAGTAGGTATGTGCATAATAGACAGTCAGTCTCGCGAGGTCGCGACCTCGTACCTACCACTCATACACAAATACCTACATGTGTTTTGTTTTGGCCCTTAGTTGGTTTGCGTGCGTCTCGCTCAGTCGATATCTACACAGTGTGTAAGTAACGTGTTTCTATGCGTTTCAACTAAGAAGTACCTTTAAGATGGTCATGGCGCAATATAATGATAACAATTACATTTAACAAAAAATACCTACTTTTTCAATAGGTAATGTTTATTATCGTTATTATCTTGTTAGTGCTATTTTATTATGATTATTGTTTATATAAGAAAGAAAATAATAGGAAGATTAAAAGAAAACGTGCATGAAGTTACAATACGGCGCCAAGGTCATCCTATCCTTAGTTGAAGCATAGTACCGATATTTCACCAGCTTGGCAAATTGGCACTTAGGTACTTCATATACCTCCTTGCCTGTATTTTACATGTGCATGTACATACGAATACGCTACTATTTTCTGTCTTCTCAACGTAACGTAAATTTAATTTGTGCTTTGAGTTTGCATTTGGGTTTGCATATGAATCCGTCTCGCACTTGGCTGGTTTTTATTTGAATTTCCCGTTACTGCTGGTGCTGGTGCTGTTTTAAACTGTATCACTAAAAGAGCCCGAGACGACAAAAATGCTGTTTTCTTAATTCTTTATTATTGCCAGTTTGTTTTGCATGTTTTTCTTTTCTATTGCAGACGCAGCATGGCGCAAATTTGCTAAATCATTTAAAGCATGTGCATAAAGATTTACATAAAGAAATCGTAGAAATTAATAATAGTCGTCAAGATCCCGATATGGCCACTAAGTCAACTACTGTATCTGACACTGTGCTTAAGGAATGCACCAATTTGGTAGCCATTCATGGTCGTCCCTTTTCAATGGTTAACGATAAAGCTTTCCAAAATTTACTATCTATGATACCCGGGAATACCAGCACTATTAACGCTATTATTATTAAAGAAAATGTGCGCTTATTGGCTACAAAAATGAGAGATGAATTAGCATTTACGTTACAAGATAAAATTATATCGCTAAAAATAGACATCGCTTCGCTTGCAACGAGAAGTTTTATGGGGATTAATTAATTGTCAATATTTAAGGGAGGGGCAGCTTGTCTTAAGAAATTTAGGAGTGATCGAAATATTTCAGCGCCATACTTCAGAGCACCTCAAAGATCTACTGGTGTACAACCTTTAGCGGTTCCGTATTGACACGGAAATTAATAAAACAATTTATTGCATTTCAACTGACAATGGCGCTAACATGATTAAAATGACCAAACTCCTTAACGATATAGACAATTGTGTTATCCTTGACAGGAACATTATAGAAGCCGGCCCCAGCTCCAGCCAATGTGAAAATGAAAACGCAGATACACGTTATGATTCTGACTCAGACTTTGAAAATTCTGATTTTTATTTTGACGTTAATGAAGCATATACAGCATATACTACACAATTAACAAATATACTCGGAGCGCAGTTTACTCATATTACTGGCGAAAATGTTGAGTATAAAATTGGTATAGTAAGATGTGCCGCACATACTCTTCAGTTAGCGCTACATGATGCTTGTGATGATGTAGCCTTTTCTAATCTAACTTCGAGTTGTAGAGAAGTTGTACGACGCTTGCGGACACCACAGTTTGTGAGAATTATTAGAGAACACAACAAAAATGTACCTAAATTAAACTGCTCTACCCGATGGCATTCTGTAACTGATATGGTAGAAAGTTTGCTATCGCTGAGAGATATATGTGCAACTGATGTCCGATTTCATTTACCTGGCTCAACATGGGATACTTTGACAGAAATCCTCAAATCTTTAACATCTGCAAAACAGTTGACAAAAAAGCTACAGGAGGAACAACTGACAGTCGGAGATTTTTATCTGGCATGGATGATAAGCCAATTCCAGTTATCCAAAATAAAAACCAGACTGTCCGAAAACATAATTGAATCTATGAAAGAAAGGCAAAAACTTCTATTTGAAAGTGATGTTTTTATTAATGGAATGTTTTTAGACCCTTTTTTTTTTTTTTTTTTTTCGGATGGGAAATCATCAAATGACTTCTCCCGCTCTGGGCGGAGCGGGAGGGAGTGTCAGACTTTTACTGACTAAAACCCATCCATGTTCCTTCATCGCCCTTTGTGTTCCGGGGCCACGGTATCTCTTTCGAATAGTCCCGCAACCCCGGATGTTTTTAGACCCAAGAGTAAATTCAGTGTTGACATTTGTACAACAGAAAAAAAGCAAAAGAAAACTTAATCCTACAATACTTAACAAATTTTGAATTTGAACAGATAAACAAAGAAAATAACATTAGTAACAGTAACATCAATAGTACAACAACAAATGACCATTCTGAAGCGCAGATTGAACTAGATGATTTCTTAAATGCAAGTTATGTAAATAGACACGATGATTTAATGGATTTGTTAGACTTGGATAGAAATGAACGTCACGTGCTGAACAGTTTACAGGAATCTTTTGATTTCTTTTTAAAAGAGCCACTTCTTCAGTCTACAGAAAGTGTCTTGATGTACTGGGAAAGGTCACGTTATAAATTTCCTCTTTTGTACAAATTATCTACCATCGTATTAGCTGCACCAATGACTCAAGTTAGTGTAGAAAGGTTATTTTCTTCACTTAAGTTTTTAGTATCTAATTACAGATACTGCATGAAAGACGACGTCATTGAAGATCTAGTATTCATACGTAGTAATAATATTTTTAATAAGTACACACATCAAAAATGTCTAGGGATCAAGCATTTTTATGCGGATTTCTTGAGATTGAGATGTGGCTTTGTAATAAATTTATGATTTTATAAATTTATATGGATCCTTTTTGGTGCATTTCATAATTTGAATCAGGAACTCTCAATCAAATTCGAGTAAAAGATGAAAATAAGCTGTCAATATTTTCCCTATAAAAACATACAACGCATTGAAGACATTATTAGTGCTACTGTTTCCCTACTACTGATTAAAACCAACGTTATTATGGAGCGGCGACGTCATTTAAGCAGGGAAGAAATGCTCAGAGCCGTGGGAATGATAGAAGCTGGTTCCCGGCAACGTACTGTAGCTTTAGCTCTGAATACAAGTCAGAGTGTTATCAGTCGACTTTGGACACGTTACCGAAGCACTGGTACCGTGGCTGAGCGCCATGGAGGACGGTATCGCTGCACCACACGGAGACAAGACCGATACATTCAAATCTTAACTCGAAGAGCTCCAACAATAACCGCCATGATGTTAGCCGTGAGGCTTCATCACTCTTCAGGGAACTTAATTAGCGACCAAACAGTCAGAAACCGCTTGCATGAAGTGAACCTTCATTCCCGAAGACCGCTACGGGTACCACCTATAGCAATGCACAATCGTAGGATTCGATATCAATGGGCTCTTGAACACAGAAATTGGGCAGAAGAACAATGGCGTTTCGTGTGCTTTTCTGATGAGTCTCGTTTTGGTATGAGACCGGATACAAGACGTATACGACACTGGAGAACCCCTGGACGCCAACAGCGATTAAAATCCTGCCAGGAAGTCCATCCTTATAGTGGTGGAACCATCATGGTATGGGCGGGTATTTGGATCGGCGGAAGAACTGAGTTGATTTGGATCAGAGGCAACCTCAACGCTCAAATTTATGCTGAGACGATTGTATCAGACGTCATCGTTCCTCTACAAGTGCAAATCGGTCCCTTATTTCAGTTAATGCATGATAATGCACGACCGCACACCGCAAGAGTTGTAAGACAGACTCTCGCCGCAGCTAACATCAATGTCCTGCCCTGGCCTGCTCAGTCGCCAGACTTGAACCCGATTGAGCATGCATGGGATATGCTACAGAGAAGAGCTCTGCCGAATATGGAGGGTATCCAGTCGCAAGAAGACCTTTTTTTGTTGTTGCAACGAACATGGGCGGCCATTCCACAGCGTGATTTGGATGAACTCATTTTGAGTATGCCAAACCGATGTTCTTGTGTTGTTAGTGTTCGCGGTAGAAACACGGATTATTAATTGTTTAAGTTACCCAATAAAATTTAAAAGAAAACTGTTATTTCAGTCTTTTTTTCGAACTTTAATGTTAGTGGTTCAAATGTCAAAAATCCCTTTATTAGGAAAATGGCAAATTTCTTTATTAATGCAAAGGTGACTTGGTTTATCGTTACTGTGACAAACGAAAACACTTTATTTGATGAATCCTTAAAGAAAATTTTAATTAATATCAATCAGGAGAAAAGTTATTGCAAAAATATATGTTGATCCCTAGATACTTTTGATGTGTGTAGTTTTCAATAGAAAGCTCCAAGTTACTATTCAAGCAATTTTTTTTTTTTAATAACGCTGGCGAATACCTCCGGACCGTCTTTATAAGTTGTGCATTTATTGTATTTTTATATCCGTAATGATCAGGTACATGAAAAAAAAAACATTTTTTTATTGATACAAGGTTTTATTTTTGATTAAGTAATCATAATTCAACATTATAGATAAATGTATCGCTTTGAAGTCCGAAATATATAGTTTTTGTGCTTAAAATTGTCTTTGATTTATTTATTATATGTATTCCTATACCTTTTCCGTAAATTTAATAATCACTAGTAAATACTTTTATAGTTCACACTTCTTATTATTATTATTATTGTAAAATATTTGATTAAAAAAATAATTATATAATTGATATTGTTACGAGCTGGGTATGGGATAAATTAATTACTACCGAAGAAACAACAAATAACTTTAATAATCACAAAACACTTAAAACTTAATCACAAGTACACTACTGATCACTATTCGCTTAGATATCGCACTTTTAGTTCACTTCGATTCGCTTCGTCGCGCGTCGTGTAGCCAAACTCAGACTGACTGCTCCCGCAAACACGTCGACTATTTATATGGCGATCGAACGTTCGAGAAATATCCACGACTTCCTAGAATCTTCTAGACAATTCCACAACTTGTACAGAGGAAAGAAGTAGGTACTTTATGCCCTCGGCGTACGGTCGAAATTACAATGATGTTCTTTTGTAGGTAGTTTGCGAATTTGTACCTACATCATTCGGGACTCGTTTTACCTTCCTACCTACTATTACCTACCTACCTACTATTAGGTACCTACTACCGTAACTGTAGGTAAGTACGGGTACGACGTAACAATATGAATGTAACATATCAATCTAGATATGTCTAACTGCCTATGTTATACGTGTCTACATATTATATGTCCCAAAAGTATAGTACAGCTGGAGACCTGAGATAGATGATTCCTAGAGTCTACATTCCGTCGGTTTAAGTAGTTAACTAAATGTAAACAATCTTGGCATGTCTATTGTCTTCTAATCTAAAGGTTGGCTAAAAAATTGATCTAAAAATGTTTACAATTAGATATTTACCTAAATCAAAGTTAGGTAATAAACTAAATTTAAATAATCTATGTTTGTCTTATAAACGACTTTCTTGAAATAAAAAGACAAACCAAGATTGTTTACGTTTAGTTAACTACCTAAACCGACGGGCCTAGACGATTTTCCTTAGTTTAATTTATAACAGTTTAAAAGACACTAGCTTTTGGCCGCAGCCATTACCATACTTTGTAGGATACCCTGTATATTCTAACATAATTATGAACAAGAAAAAACAAAGTTATTTTCTATTCTCTCATAATTTTAAGTAACGATAGCTGATCACCATGAGTCGTATAGATAGTCGACTCTGTACTACCTACTTTAAATTGTGAGTTTAATCGATAGGTACCAATCAGTTACGTTATGCTACACTGTAATCGTGTAAGCTCAGAATAGTAAAGAGAATTAAAGTTAAACACGCAAATAGTCGTACGGCACAGTCTTAGCGTCGCTGATGTCTGACACTCTTGCGATTGAACGAGAGCGACGGTAACAAAACTAACTCATAACGATAAAATTTACGATAGCGTAGATTTTAACGTTACATATGTTTAACGATAAAATGTGCCAGATATAACGTTAAAAATTGTAACGTTATTTATTAGATAACGATATCTGCATGAAAAGGCTGTAACGATACCATATTTTTAACGGTATTTCAAGCCCTGATTTGAGGTAGTATAGGCCCTTTACGACGCACGTAGCATATATACAGCCTGTAATAATTATAATGCACGTTACTCAAAGCAAAAGTCTCCACACGATGGTTGCCGGAAGACGGACGGCGGTGGCACGGGAAAAGGGCACATGGGAGGAATTGGGGGAGGCCTTTGCCCAGCTGTGGGACAGTACAGACAGGCTAATAACAAAAAAAGAAATACCCAAAGCATTCTATGAAATGGTAATTATTCAAATCAATAGTTAGTTTAGATGTTAATAAAAGTGCAATAACCAGTTGCGCAAGAAAAAAGTAATGAGATTGCAGATCTTTGCTGATAATTTAGAACAAGAACCTGAAAATAATTACTGTAATTATTTAATTAGCCTGATCTCCATACAAATCGATGTCATCAAACCATTTTCGCTTTCAATCTCGTGCTGTGGTTAACGCGCGAAAACTAATACTTAATAAATAATCGGCCTGTCAATACATAAACGCTATTTACATGCCGTACAATGTACATAATGGCTGTATATCACGAATATAAGAATATGTGAAGCGTAACACTTTCTAACTTTACTTGGAGTCAGCGAGTGTGACGTGTCGTGCACTGTGGAGATAATTAGGTATTTGGATCTTGTGCTATAAGAATAAATTACTCTACTCCGGAGTTTCATAAGAGGAGTTCAGTACTTTGTATCACTGCTTCATCATATTGAGTTCATCATCATCAGCCTATAATATTCCCTCTAGAGATGAAACGGGTATCCGGTAACTATTCGGTATCCGGCCTATCCGGCCCAAATTTTACTATCCGGCCGGATACCGGATAGTAACTCATTATCCGGCGGATACCGGATATGCATAGATTTTCAAAAAAATCCTTTGAAATAAGACAACAGCTAGCAATTATGATAAGTTTTATTAAAACCTACATGTATGTACTCTGACGTCTCTAAGTCATCGCAGCGCACTAAAAAATGTTTTTTTTAACAAGTAAAAAAATATTTTTATAATCAACAAATAGCACTATCATTCCCGATGAGACCTGAAACCGCCCGAAATGATGCAATCGCGTTTCCCGCAGCTGTAAAACGCTAAACATGTCACAACTTGCCTCAGAGAACTACTTATTCTCCGCCGGAGCTCCGGCGGCCGAATATCCGGCCATCCGGCCTCGCAGTTCGCCGAATATCTGCTTGCTTTGAAATCAATAAATAGTTGAGTCACTGAGTTGAAAAAACACAGTTGGCTATTGCCATACAAAATCTATGAGAGAACCGCGTTTTGACAGCTCTTAAAAAGTATATCAATTGATTGGTGTGTCATCTACCCCGTTAAGTGAATTGTTCTTATTTATTACTAGCGGACGTCACGCGGTTTCACCCGCGTAGTTCCCGTTCCCTTGGGAGTACGGGGATAAAATATAGCCTATGTTACTCAGGGTGAATGTAGCGTTCTAATGGTGAAAGAATTTTTGAAATCGGTTGTCTTTTAGTTTATTAATTACAAACATACATACACACACACAAAAATACAAATCTTTCCTCTTTATAATATTATTAGTGAAGATAGATGTGTCTCACAATTTTTTGAGGAAAGTGCCTGAAACTAATACACTTAAATAATATCATCTTCACACAGTCCAACCATCGTTTTTGTGAACGTCCGAATCTTAATGTTCAGTCCATTTTGAATTACCTTAGAGACTTCATTATTATCATTTCAGGTTATCAATATGCAATTTGAAACTTGAGTAAGTATCAATTAAAACCACTTTGATAAATGTTTAATTTATTGCCAATTACTTGTGCAGTGTTATTGAAGACAAAGGGTGACCTGACCTCATGATCTTTTCATTAGGTACATTATTAGCCTCGTGTAGATACACCTACGGGATTCAATCAGATCAGCATAGCTATTCACAAACGCTTTGATTCGATTTCGATTCGGAAAGTCGTATGTCTATCTCGCTCGCTTTCGTAATGCCAAAAAAGATAGACATACGACTTGTCGAATTGAAACGTTTGTGAATAGCAATGCTGGTGTCTTTATAAATTACTGTTTTCTTGCACGCTGACAACTAATTATCATCATCTGCTTAGCCTTTTCCCAACTATGTTGGGGTCGGCTTCCAGTCTAACTGGATGCAGCTAAATACCAGTATTTTACATGGAGCGACTGCCTATCTGATCTCCACAATCCAGTTAGTACTGGGTAATACGATACCCCTTGGTAAGGCTAATTGTCAGACTTTCGGGCAACACTGACCTGTAACGACTGTCAAAGATCTACAAATGACAGCCGGGACCGTCGGCTTAACGTGGTTTCCAGTAATTGGCGGTCACCCATCCACGGTCTAACCTAGACAAGCGCGGCTTAACCTTAATAAGGGCCTATATAGGTACCCCCTCAAATGGTTTAGCATGATCCTCCGTTACTCCTAAAAACTGCAGCATTAATTTTGAAATAAATATATGATAAAGTTGAGGATTATTGCTAAGTACTATGTGTGACGAAAACACGATTCCATAAACTATTCTCGATAGAAAAAAAAACCAAAGTTACCTCCAAATCGAACAATAAACCGCTGGTATTAAAAAAGTAGGTACTTCAAATTAGATCATGAAACTTTGCATACTAACTGAACTAACTATAAAACAGGTCTTATGTGTTTTATTTTTTTAGTTCAATCAATAGAATTTTGTAAATCGCAAAAAAAAACACTCATTTCGCACTATTCGGCCGCAGTGACTGACGTAACAACCGCTTTGTAGTGCAAGCTGATTAGAACTTTATTCTAACAGTATTTCAAACGAAGTTTGAACCACCACAAATAGAGTTGCTAATTTTAGGGTTAGAAGGGCCTTAAGATTGAACCTAGCGGCCGTTATAATTTAGCGACGAGCTCCTGACACTGACAATTAATCATAACCATTTCTATTGTAATAGCTACCCACCTAACGCTCTTTTTGTAACCAAACTGCTCAATACACTTACTGCTTTTTGCAGAAAGTGCGCAGAGGTCATACATAATGTAGGTCTCTGGCAGCCTTTCCCAAAGTGGACGATAACGCCCCCTTGTGGGCGCTGCAGGCCTAAAGGGGAGCAGTAAGAGACCCAGAAAAAAAATGGGGGCGTTGTGTAGAGGCTTAGGGGGCGATTTGTAATTTCATCTTGGAGGACTCTAGTAACAGACTAAGCTCTCGACTCTCGACTACAACTTGTGAACATCAACTAATATATTAATTAAAAGATCGAGATCGTGAGAAGAATAGATTGTTTGTTTTATTTTGAATAAAAGATACTTTGTCTGAATACAATAAAGTTGCGTTTCAATAATCATTCTCATTGGCAGGTGTAGCCCGTAATGAGCACCGTTGTGTACTACCTACTGCGCTCAGGTCTCAAGTTAACTCTTGCGGGTTATAGTAAGTCTCGTTTAGAATAAATATTTAATCTCCGCTAATATAGCTCACAAAAATTAATTGAATTTGAAGTTGAAAGTATTTTTTAAGTAGGTGAAAAAATGGGGGCGCTAAAAAAAATTTTTCTCTCAAAGTGGGCAGTAGACAAAATAAGTTTGGGAACCCCTGGTCTATGGGTATGAATGATGTTATATGATCGACCGTTTGTTTTAAAATCATGTACTTTTCTTACACTGTTTTTAGTAGTTATAACATTTCCAGATGAATAGTAAAGAAGAAAAACATTCCATTGCTTTGTTTTACTTTTTACAACGGTTCAATGCTTCATTATGTTAACAAAATTATCTTAGAACGTTGTTTTTCATCAATTAGGGCAGTAGAATAATATGATTAAGTGTATTTTAATAGAACGAACATTGATTAATTCTCATTGATAATACAATGATAATAAATCAATTCATATGTGAAGTTAATAGTGCGTTACGTGCGTGTTATTTATAAGTATTTGTAATGGGTGCTGATAGATAAGTGTAATGGTCACGTATTTAGGCTCTCTTTATTTTTATGACAGGAAAACTATGGGAGATTTATGAGACTATTATTATTAAGACAAACTGATGTACTTTTGTTTAATGTTACTAGCATGACGAAATACATTTTTCCATTTTTCACAAAAACCATACAACAATAAATTGTCATAATAATAAATATCCAATCGATTCTATTTATCGATTTAAACGCCGGCTGACTGACATTTCATAAAAGGAACATGCAATGTCAAGACGGGACCGTGACCGGACATTGGTCAGTTTTGTTCTGTAGCGGCCGTCGACCCGCGATCGCAGGGCAAGATTGGTGGATTACGCGCATGCACCGAGTAGCGCGAAAGCGTGGTTCGAATTTTAAAATAAAGCCGTCAACGGAACTTGTCTATTAGTTTTAATTTAATATGGCGCCGCCGCCGTTGTTTGACATCCAATGTCTGTTTTGACTCTTATTTTCTCCATATTGGGTCGCTGTGTAATGTTTTTGTTTTTCAATAGTACATTACTGCAGCGGCCAGCAACAGAGGCATTATAATAATAATAATAAATATCGCTGAACAATACACACAGCGCCATCTAGTGCCACTCTAAGCAACGAGACTTGTGTCGTGGACACCAGATAGTTGATATACTACATAGATACTTTTTGTTTGTAAATACATACTTAACCTACATATAAACATCCATGACTCGGAAACAAATGTCCATGCTCATCACACAAACATTTGCTCCTACCGGGACTCGAACCCGGGACCCTAAGAACGTAAGATGATGAACGAACGTGTAAATGTGGGCCGAAGCGAAGCCGCACACATACGTAAGTCCATCAATGCCTAGTTGTGGCCAAGGCTTGTACTTTTCTCAAATAATGCGAGTAAATTAAAACTCTCGCGTTGAAGAGTTCATTTGTTTTTTTTTTTCAATAAACCGCTTTCTATTTGCAAGCCAATTCGAAAATAAAATAAATCCTTTGATAAGTTACCTCCTTGGTTGCCATGTTTCAGAGTAAAAGATATAATAACAGATATGAGTTTGCTATGTAATTTATTTGGCCGCTAAACACGACAGATATGGATTTTCATACAACTTTTTGCCGGCCGCTGGTCGCATGTATCTGGCCAGTACAGCAATTTCGATTTATCTCGAAGAAGGTTGTCAAAATAATGCTCAAATTTCCAAGCATGTTTGAGAAAATGTAGATTTTTTCATTGATACCAACGCAACGAGTCTCGGTTTAAGATCTCATCTTAAAAATAATGTCTCAATTTCCTTATCTCTCACGATCTTGGTTTCATAAAAACGCGTTGTACATAAGTTATATCCAAAAGAAAGTGGACTGGCGTAAAGCTAGGTCAGATCAGATCTCAAGAAAACAGCCTACTAATTTTGAAATACAAGCTTTAATTGGGGACTCCATTAAATGGACAGAAGGAAATATGAAGACAGAAATAGAACACACGCCAACGTTCTCTTTAATAGATGAATTATACGCTTGCAATAAATTAAACACTACCTTCGCTATGAGCTTTTTGCGATTAAGGTAATGTTAGTCACCTTTCCTTGCGTTAAATGATAAATAGGTTTTGATAAAGGAGGTAATCTATCACTGAGTACTGGTTTTATAGTGAATTAAAAAGAAGAAATTACTTAATATGTATCAGGGGCTTCGCATCTCACGCCTGTTTTTTTTTTCATCGTTTGTCACCTTGCTATCATGTCCTTCATCATCGTAATGGATAATAATAGCAAACAAGATGATTTAACATTTCTTTTCTCTTGGACTTTCATCATTCCATCGTTCGCTGCCGCTGGTTTTTCTCTATCTTTAAAATGAGGTATAAAACTTTACACCACTTTGTTTTAGCGTCCGTCTTTACAACACGTGACTTAAGTACCAATTTTCGTTTTTTTCTTAATTTGTAACCTAATTTTCAGCATAGACCAAGAAATCTTTCGTCACATTGACCTTGCCTTGTCCATGTCTCCATCAAGCTTTATCACCCTCGGGCTATTGAAATTCCTTAGCTCCCCTTTCTCAGTAACAATTTCAGTCCGTTTCTCTTCATGTTTGTCATTCACTGCGACATCTAGAGCAACTGTCGTCTAGTTCACAGCGGTTAGGGCTCGTTCACATGACTTATGTACAGTCCTTTCACTGTCATTTAACCTCGTAGTGATTTTGACAGCCTTATAAGTGACAGTGACCTAACCGCAACCATATTGGAACGAGAATTCTTATCTCTGTGGTGTTGACCTAAAATGGACTGAAGTTTTAGCCGAAGCCGAAAGTCCTGCAAGCGCCGAAATTGAACGAGTTTTTACAAATACAACAGATGAAAGAGATGAAAGACTCAACGCGCGAGGAGCACGGGTCACACTGCAAGTGTCACTATTCGCTAGCTTTTTGATTAAAATAAATTAATCACTTCAGCTAATTTTGTGTTAAATAATTTAGGGGTTATTTAACCCTTTTTTTTCTGATGGGAAATCATCAAATGACTTCTCCCGCTCTGGGCGGAGCAGGAGGGAGTGTCAGACTTTTACTGACTAAAACCCATCCATGTTCCCTCATCGCCCTTTGTGTTCCGGGGTCACGGTATCTCTTTCGAACAGTCTCGCAGCCCCGGCTGGCACTGGCCCTTGCGCACCCCTTTCATTTATTGACATCTCTTTGAGGCGCGCGTGGAACACAAACGCGCTGTCGACACGGCCTGTCGTCATGAGACGGACAGACGGCGAGCTAGCTACTATGGACGTGAGGATCTCGGGTTACTTAACCCTTGGCTTCGCTTTCAACTTCTGATTAATTGACTTCGGCCAGAAATGGAGCTTCGGACAGACACTAGTGGTATAAAATAACTGAACGGACTGTAGGTACGATGAAGAATGACCGGTTCGTCGATTGATGTTATAAGATTACGACTGTCCTATTTGTGGCTATGAATGAATTTATGACTGTGCACTGTGTTAGGGAAAATGTATTGGATAAGTAAGTATTCTAGTAGTAGTCTACCAATCCGCACTGGGCCCGCGTGGTGGTCATTCCCCCTCATTGAGAGGAGGCCGTGTCCCAGCAGTGGGAACATTATAGGCTGATGATGACGATGATGATGATGAAGTAAGTATATGAGTTTGATATTATGTTGTTACTAGCTGTTGTCCGCGACCTTCGTTCGTGTGAAATTATTATAAAAAAATATTACTTCCCTTTTTAATCGGATTTTGTTAACAATTTCAAGGGCTTTTTTCACGGAACCCTAATATTTTTAAATAAAAGTAGCCTAAGTTAGACCTACACAGCTATCTGCCTGTAAAAGTCTCGTCAAAATCGGTCCAGCCGTTTCGGAGATTAGCCGGAACAAACAAACAGGCGACAGACAAAAATGAAAAAAAGTGTTTTTTTTTTTGTCTTAAGTAAGTACTGCTATACTTTCATGTGCATTCAGTAGAAAGCGGTTAAGTATTTTGAAATTCAAAAAGATGCTTCAATTTTATTTATTTGTTTAAAATAACATAATTATTATGACAGACGAGTTTTATTTTATACATAGTATTAAATAGTTTTTGATTTCGAGGCTAGTGCCAAGTTTTAGGAAGTCATTTTTTGCTGGACTTATTAATAATCTACGATAAAAGCAAACCGAAAATGAGCCGGTTTTTCTATCTAGTAAATTACCTAATAAAAGATAAGAGTGCTATGTGCTACCAAATAAGCTCATAAACTAGTTTTTTACAACCAAGTGTTTTATTTACGTGTTTTGTTAAAAGTTCTTCAGAGAATCCTGTATTAAAGTATAGTTTCCGAGAAGTAAAGCTTTGAACTTCTGCGATTTGTTAAGCAACATTCTTTTTAAACAACTTAATCCGAGGTGGTCATAATTTTTAAGTGCTGGTAATTTAAACCAGTCCACTACATGCTGAGATTTGACCTCAGACGGCCTTGGGAGGTGTGGTAATGATGTAAAATGTTTAGCTTAATGATTTTGTCTTGCCAAGTTGTAGTTTTAACTTAGTATTTAAGCTAAGTAAGTGATTTGATGTTGGATTTCAAGTCTCCTGTCCGTCGTGCGTGCACAACTATATTTGCACCCTCCAGGAACAGAATTAGGCAAACGGTAGAGCTATCCAGGTCGCTACGTACTGATTGGACAAAGTTGTATGTCGAACACCATTCGAAAGAACAGAAGAACAGAATGGCCGTCACGAATGAAGAATTTCGATTCAACATCGTTTTTTAAGCGGCCAGTATCATTACTAATCTTGCTTACAGGCTCACTTCTGGACCACAACAGCTAAAGATTCCCAAACCATTCCAAATTGAGAACTTCACGTCACATCAGGTGCCAAACCGTAGAAGCAGCGGCCCGAAAACATGCATTGTTTGAGCATAATTTACTTTAATTTATTGCTTTATAAGCCTACGGTGTAGTAATTCTTATGATAAATGATACACCTACCCTGTAACAGGTCTAATAAATCGTCCAAATCTCAAGTGTGGACACGTTCTTAAGTAATTGGAGCTAATGACCGTGAGCTTTCTTTTCATTGTGTTTATTGTTAGCCGCGCTAGTAGCTGCGTACGTCGTCGTTGAACTGTTTTGAACGTACGCGTGATGGCTTCTGTTTCTATGGTCGCCTGGTACTTTTAGGCTGTTTCTTTTTTTTTTTGCTGAGTTAACGGCTGTAGTTGGGATTGTGTGTGGTCCTTTCTATGACATGACTCACTAACTTTCTGTTTGCTAATGGTGTTCTAGTACTTTTAGTAGTGTTTCTGTTTTCTATGGTCGCCTGGTACTATTAGGTTTTTTTTCTGGTTAGTCTGCTGTCGTTGGTTACTTTCGTGTGGTATTTTCAATAAATTACCTAACTAGAGCTTTTAAGCATGATATATTTACTTTTGCTGGTATTCTGTGAATAGTTGATCTTATGTCACAATGGCTGAAGTTACGCTCTCCTATTTGATATTTCTCCTTTACGATTAGTGCTAACAAATGATGTTTCTCTTTGTTATAATTCTTTTAATTGCATTTGATTCAACTTCATGACCATCAGCAAGTGTCATATTAAAATAGACCTACATACCCATACCCACCCATAGGCCTGATACAAGACGCACAAGCACCCTCGGTTACAAAATGGGGTTGAAATAGCCGCTGACAAATTACATTACACCCCCTATCTCCTGGGGCTATTTAGTTACCAAACCTTATCGATGGTCAACGACCGGCTACCCCTACCCTTCGGGAATCCTACACGGAACAATTTGTTATGTAACGAGTGTGTAATACAGGAGTTCCAAACTGGTAAATCAAAATGTCAATGAACCCTAGGTCAGGTAAAATATTCCTGGGGTTTTCCATTACGAAAATCTTAATATTAGCCCGTGGTTTGGATTTCTGCTAAAAGAGTGATAGATATGAATGTTGATGGATGGAGTGGGAGAGGAAGGCTAAAGAAAAGATGGATGGGTTGTGTGAGTAATGATATGAAAGAGAAAGGAGTATATGATGCCGTGACGTCTGACAGGAGAGCATGGAAGAAGCACACGTGTTGCGCCGACCCCAAGTAGAATGGAGCGAGCGCATAAAGATAATGGTTCGGAATCGGTGTGCACTATAAACGAAAAGTACAAATGTTAAGAAAATACAAAAACCTAAAACGATTAATAACTATAACAACATCAAATTAAAAGTCAATAAAGGACAAAGGGACTTTAACAAAAATAAGCATAATAATCAAAATAACCTTATTTGTAGCAATAAACCCTAATGCGGAAAATATTTCAATGTCTGATACCAAATATTTACGGTGATTAAGTACACATCTGAGGAATTAATTCAAGGTTTGATGATGGCTGTGTTATCATGGGCATGTAACACAAAAGGGACGACCTTAACACATACGTAACTATACATAAATTATCTTCTAGAAACAAACATCCTATCCCTCAACACTTCATCAACCCGGAAGAACACCTCCCTCCCGCCCGGAAACGAACTGCAGTGGCCAATCTGGAAATCTCTGAACCGATTCCTCGCCCAGGTTGGCTACTGTAGAAAAAACCTAGCTAAATGGGGGTCCCAAAGAGAATACCAGTGTGGAGCCCCATTACAGGATATGCTCCACCTCCTACACAACCACTTGCATCTTCAGGATTTAATCGAAGCAAGTGCTGTGCAGGTGGCTACAAACTGGTCTAACAAAATCTAAGTTTCATCGACACGTATCGTTAACAAATCTACAACGTACGAATAAACTCGATCGGTATGAGATAGGTGGTCACCCATCCACGGACCAACCTAGGCAAGCGCGGCTTAACCTGAAGGTCGACCCGAGCGGCTGTTTTAATTTAGCCACGAATTATGACACCAATGACGTAAATATTTCGAACTGACAGCTTAACACAATTTCGGTGCATTTAATTAGTACTGCCATCGCTAGACGCTACCTGGTGATTCCGTGATCTGTGCGCAAGACGCTCAAAAATCAGCTCAGTTTTGACATTCAAGACTGTTGCAATAACGTTCAATGAAATAACAAATCAGAGTAGTCATGAAGACTCATTAAAATCTCGTGTAGGTGTCAGAGAGTACTTATTGTCAATTCATCCTCCTTCAAGGACTTACTTCTTTGATTGACGTTGAGTGGACTTGAGTATTTTTTTGGAGGAAACGATTTACAATAAACAACCCGTATTGTAAGTCGTTTCCTTCTTTGAGTGTGGGGGGAATCTTCATGAATATGGTTAAAGGGTCCGTCAGATTCTCACTGACTGAAACCGCACAGAATTCTAGAAATACCTTTTGCTGAAGCGCTGAAGTACTTACACAGTTCGCTTATACTGTCAGATACGGGATATCTTCCTTGATTATTCATTATTTTGAGCTCCCGATATTCAGACGCTGTAGCAAGCAACATAATCGCGGGATGGCTCCCCGACACACAAAACTCGCGAACTTTTTTCGGCACTTTTTCGGGACTTACACAGTTGAACCACTTAATCTTCAATTGTTGATCGAAGCACTTAATGGAATCATGCGATAATAAGTATTATGGTAATGATAATAAAGTTAAAATTCATATGAAACTGAAACTGCGCTGCCCTTCGCCGCTCTTTCGGTGTGAATTGACCCTTAAGAAGAGGAAACACGAAAATCTTGATAAGACCCTTATGATTGTAGGTAACGCGAACTATTTAATCTTTTTACGTCGTCCATTATTATTGTGACGTCATAATCATAATATCGTAGTTAAGCTAAGAACACGTCGGTACAGTAGAGCTATAACATAATATCACAAGCGGTAGGCAAAGTAGTAGTGTACACACGTTCTGCCAGGTAGGTATATTTAATTCATTTGTAACTGTGTCGCAAGCGCAACTGCTGAGTTTTGAGGTCCTGGGTTAGGTTAGGTTAGTAGTAGGTTAGTAGAGTCAGCAAAAAGGAAGGGGTCCGCAAGGACCGATGCCGAGAACATTTGATGATATCCCTACCGAAAAAAAAAAGTCAGCATTCTAGGCGTCAAACTAACCGACCATGTACGCAACACCACACTGCGCTCCAAAACACAAATTACAGACGTTGCTCAAAAAGTGGGACTGGACTGGCCACTTCTGCCGCATTGCTCTATGAGCTGAGGGCCAAAATAACCAGCCAGAAGACGTCGCGGCAGACCTCGTAGAAGATGGCGGGACTACGTGGGAATACGTGTCAAATATTTTTTGATAATCTAACTGGCAGACTAAAAAGATTTTTCAGGACACAAGCTTATTACAATAGTCGTAATCTAGTAGTCTTGATCCGGTTACTATAATAATTGATTGACCATCAATGCAAAAACACGCGAAAATCTCACGCTACTGATTAAATTGCGGTTCTAAGCAAAATGGCATGAACTATTGAAAATTATCTCAACATAAGCCAGCCAACAATGGAGGTTATTTTCGTTTAAGTAATAAATAAGTAATAATAGTTTAAGTAATAGTGGAGTGGATTACTCCTGAGAAATCCTTGATGGAAAACGCCAATAACACTTTGCTCGACTTGGGAATCGAACCCAGGACCTCATTCTCAGCCGTCGCGCTTGCGACCGAGGCAGACTAGCTTACCATTGGGCCTTCTAGTCTTCGCTGCTATGCGCCATGGCCGCCTTGCTATACAAAATTAACATAAAACCACGATTATGTTAAAATATTGCTCTAAATGTTAAACATTGTTTTTAATACATAATTTCGGTCGGCCCTGACATTAGATTAAAAATGTACGAGTAGTCGGACAGCTTAGTAGTATGTCAATGTAAATAGTGATGTCGAATACTAATAAAATGTATTATTTATTTATTTATAAAGAGATATGAAGAAGTAAAGTTTGGATTATCTTCGGAACAAAGCCAAAGCCTTCGAGCAAAGCCTCGGGTAAAAGCTAGTAGAAGTAAAGTTTAGATGTAGGCGATAATCTCCGAAACTATACAGCTGATTTCAATCATTCTTTCTCGGATAGTAAGTTACACTATTGTCAAGTGCAATAGGAAGGTGTTTCATTTAAAAAAACGGACAAGTGCGAGTCGGACTCGCGCATGAATGGCTTCCGTATCATCGTAGTAGGGGAGCCCCCTGTAATTTTTAATTTGTAGCGACACTATAAAAGTACTACAGCGCCATCTATGACACGGATGAACTAGCAGCGAAACACGTCAAAAATCCTACATCGCGCAAGCAGGGTTATCCGCGACTTAAGACCATAATTATACGAGAACCCGACAACAAGTGTCGGGCAGTAGCCCACCAGACACAACACCCGTCTGGTCGGAGGATCCTCCCTTCTTCATATTCCCAAATATTATTAGTTTTTGTGAAATCGGCAACACACACACACACAAACACATTATGTGAAAATTTGAACTGTCCACTTATTACGGATCCTGAGATACAGCCTGCTGACAGACAGACGGACGGACAGACGGCGGAGGCTTAGTAATAGGGTCCCGTACCGTCCCCGAATCCTAAATAAGAAATTTCGCACGTGCGTAGTCGCGGGCACGCCGCACGACACGATCTAGTATTATAATAAAACAAATAAGCTTTAGTTAGATAATCTGTTTGCACTGTTTTAGACTTTCACGGTTTTTCACTACATTTAAAGTACTTACGGGATAATATCTGTGATTTTCTTTTGTTTCTGTGAGCTCCCGATCCCCGCGATCATGATGCTTGCGTCGAAATATCGGGAGCTCATAGTAACAAAAGAAAATCACAAATATTATCCCGTAAGTACTTTAAGTGTAATCTGTTTGTAATCGTATTAGACTAACGACGTATTACAATATAGGTTTGTATAGGAAGTATCGTAGCTACTGAGAAAACAGCTTATCCTTTGTTCGACATTGATATATAAGCTTTATTTCGTGGTAACGTATTGGGTCATGTAATATTTAATTCAGTTCTGAAGGCCTCAGGCTCGTATTATGAGCACGAACTAAAAACAATACCTAATTCTGTAGGTAAAACAACCAGTAAGACTGGGACCAACGGATATTTATTGATTCATAGAAAAATCAAAGAAAGCTTTTCTGTGACGTTTTGTTTCTATCGATCCGTGAGCTAAATGTCAAACAGACAGAGATAGCAACCTACCGATACCACCAATACCTGTGAGTAAGGGCTATATATACCTCAAATGGCTTAGCATGATCCTCGGTTACTCCTAAAATACTGCAACATTAATTTTGAAATAAATATATGGTAAAGTTGAAAATTTATGCTAAGTCCTATGTGTGACGAAAACACGATTCCATAAACTTTTATCTCTATAGAAAAAAATTTCAAAGTTACCTCCAAATCGAACAATAAACCGCTGGTATTCAAAAAGTACTTGAAATTATATCATGAAACTTTGCATACTAACTGAACTAACTATAAAGCAGGTCTTGTGTTTTTTTTTTTAGTCCAATCAATAGATTTTTTTTTAAATCGCAAAAAGACCACTCATTTCGCACTATTCGGCCGCAGTGACTGACGTAACAATCGCTTTGTAGTGCAAGGTGATTAGAACTATTCTAACAGTATTTCAAACGAAGTTTGTTCCACCACAAAAAGAGTTGCTAATTTTAGGGTTAGAAGGGCCTTAAGATTTTGACAGATCCCTTCGATGACCTCAGGGTGCATGACATCCATGAAGATGTCCCACACGCAAAAAAGTTAATGTCCATTTCAGAATCGACCAGTAGTCGTGTAGGTTTTTAAAGAGCGACATAAGTTTCATAAGACGACATAAGCTCCTGACATAAATTGCAGATTGTTGAGTTTCTACAGGAATTAAATGACGGTTAAATGATTATTTTATGGCGGTGAATAAGCTTAAAGTTTTGCTTTTTAAAATGCAATTGCAGGTGTTTAGCCTATCTTTATGGCCTCCATAAAAATGTCCCTTTGCATAATTATACTTTACGGTGACGACAAGCAGGTGATTGTAGACGGTAAATTGTGTAGATCTTGCTTTTTTCGCATCAACGAGCGATAAATTAAATATGTATTGAGGGCTGGTTGGAGCCGGCTTCCAGTCTAATCGGACACAACTAATTACCAGTATTTTAAATGGAGCGACTGTCTATCTGACCCCCACAGGCCACAACCCAGTTGCTGGGTAATTCGATACCCTTGGTAAGACTGGTTGTCAGACTTGCGGGCTTGATCTACAAATTACAGCCGAAACTAGCGTGCTTTCCGTGGCACGGAGGGAACTCGGTAAACAACCCATCACCCATCTACGGACCGACCTCGGCAAGCACTGCTTAACCCTGAAGATCGATCCGTGCGGCCGTTATTATTTAGCGATTACCCAATGATAGTCGTCATGCACAATTGCACCAGTAATCTGCGCCCCAGTCTATTTGTCTGCCGACCTTCGCCCGTCTATTCGAGACGATCCAGCACAATGGCCGATGGGTCTATGAAGCTCCACTGACTATAATGATGTCACCGGGCGCGGCTCACTTGTGCGCCGCCTGTCATAATATATTAAACAGGTAGGTGAGGTTTGGTGCAGACGGGACACAGACGCAACTTTTTTTTTTACCTTAAAACATTTTTTTAGTGTTTTAATTTTTCTGGAATACCGGTCTTCTTTTGTGTAAGTCATCTCCCACCACGCGGGTTAGTAGCTTTACTCTTTAAAAATAGACCATCAAAAACATATGATGGTAGTGATCATAAATGAACCACTGCACCTTCATCACCTATTACTATAGAAAGTGATGTTTTCAATTTCAAATAAGGCCGGTTCCCATTATGTCTTGACAACAGATAATCGTGTAGTTTTAAGTGTCGTGGCTTGTGTATTTAAATGGAGGTGTTCACATATAGGACGACACGATTACTGTCGTCCACTAGTTTTGCCAACTAAAAACCAACAATAAATTAATCGTCACGAGATAGTGGGAATGGGACCTAATTCTTAGCGTTAAAAATTTCAAAGTGGATTTTCCAATTATGCTAAGCTCTTCTCAGAAGTTGGACATCTACTTTCTGTTGGAACATCTATGTTATATCTTCCTTTTCAAACAAGAAGTAATTCCTCTTCTTTAATAAACAGTAATTTTTGAGGTGAACCACCTCCATATATCAACGTCGACCATTACTAATATTCAAGTTAATTGAAGTAATTATCACACCAGCTTAATTTAAAACATCTGTTTTTTTTAAATTACTTTAATGAAGTTAACTGAACTTATTCATGTACTAAAAGGCCCGTTTTAATTACAATTGCTTTCAAAAGGGTGTTAAGAGAAGGATATTTTATAGCTTATTGGTAATTCGTTCTCTGTTAGCAGTATTTATGCGAAGGGTCCATTAGTAGAGTAAAATGTAATCTAATAATTGCGTGAGGTTGGATAGTTCGCTTCAATACGTTATGCATGGAAGCTCATGAAGTAGGTAATAGCCCATCTTTGTTTTTTAAACTGCAACTTTATAAATTAATACACCATACAGTTTTACATACAACCTCTCTCTTCGAAAAAAATTTACTCGTTTTTGGACAAGTCTCCGTAGCATCACATTATAAAGGTCCTTAATTAGAGCACTAAGCTGTGTAGCGGGTTACTTCCGTACTGCGACATATTTCTCAACGAATGCAATCATTCAATTAAGATTAGAAGAAGACTCGCCGGCTCGATATTTAAATGTATAAATAATATTATTTAACCCACGGCATGACAAATTAATAGAACTTCAGTTTATACTACTAGAAAACTATACACTTCAAAATATTCATGAAACGACTTACGATTTTAATGAAACATTCTTGTATTACAACTTACAACAAAAGAATATTATCTGTACTAGATTCCCACACTAATTATACCGTAGACACATACGATGTTCATGTTAAATCTGGTATCGTTTCTTGAACGAACCCTCAAATGAGATGATCACCGTGCACAATGTATGATGAGTGCGTCCAATCACATTAGTCAAAGTCGCTTGCTTTAAGGATGACCGTATTGTATGTAGCTTTTTCTGTATGTCCAGTATTTTTCGGAAGTTCTTATGTAGATCTGGCCGTCTAGTTAATTTTTTTGGGAGTACTTAAAAGGTTTTAACATGAGCTGTGAAACCTTAACCTAATTTTGCTATAATATGCGTCACCAACAACAGCCTATGAGTTAGTTGGTTCTGTTGTTTAAGCGGACTGAGACAATCGCATATAGAAAAACTTAATGAATCATTGTGAAATACATCTAGAATACCAACTGCTTCTTTCTTTCTTTATCGTGTGGTTAGTATCTAACCTGGTGTCAGAGTTTTTATGCCGCCCATGGGCCTCTGACTTGGCTTTTACATGCCGTCGAGAGATATCTCTTAGGCACCACCTGCTGCGGCCCTAACATACTCTTTTCAACTCTTTTGCTTTGTCCAAAATTGTAAAAGTTATCTACAAAAAGAGACTACCTACGATACCGCCTCCAACATCACAAATTGCCCTGTTACAATCCTGCGTTAGTATTACGTATCGTGAGGCCCCTAGTAATTATGATCCGCTAAATTAATTATTAGTTTTGTTTAGTTTATCTGATTCTCGATTAGACAGCCCTACAGGCGTTGATGGGCGGCGCTTCGTAAAGTATTATATCTGACAGAGATTTGTGTCCTTTGTTAATGCACTCCGAGCACGTGGTGGTTTAATAACAGCCGTAAAATCTTTATAATGATGTGTTTGACTTTAAATCATTGTGTTGTTACATTTGTACCGTCACAATAAAATACTTCTGTCATCTTAAATATTGGTATATTTGGGCTACCCTGGAGGTGCAGTGCGTCCGGCATGTTTGCAGAGAACAGAGTAGATGATTTCTATGCCGTATTAAGAAAAGCGAGGGCCTGCTTTATGAGTTATGATTCTGACAAGGGAATATTGAGAGCCATAAATGAAGCTAATTATTTATTTGTATATGGCTGACAATATTCCTGCTAACAATTTTAATTAATATTTTTATTTATTTTATTTTTTTAATGATTTTAAATGCAATTGTAATTATTAAATTTTAAATAGGTATGGTTAACTTATTTTTATAAAATTAATGGAAAACAATAATGTAAATTTACTTCATTCTTATTTATTTTGTTTTTCTGAATGTTTAATTTTAAAAATTTGTGAAAAATGTAACTTCGTAGGGCGTCTTGCCTGAATTAAATGATTTTTTATTTATTTAAAATATTCTTTTTCTGCTCATTACACGACAACATCGGACTCAATATTACAATAAAAATAAAATTAATTTATTTCGTGAACACAGGGTACATACAGAAGATGTTATAATAAAATAAATTAGATCCGAGCTGTGTCCCGCCAAAAGGCATACAAAATATCAAAGGTATTTTTTTTAAACAGATACATTTTAGCAATTAAAAATACAATCACAATAATTATAAATCATGTCAAAATTAGATAAAATGTCAAATTAAAAAACGTAAAAAAAAAATCTAGAATAACTAGCTTTTACCCGCGACTTAACCCGCGTGTGGAAACGGGGTGGAAACCAGCCCGTGGGAACGTAAAACTAGGACAAAAAGTAAACCCAGGATATAATATGCCAAACATTTGAATCTGTTCAGCTGTTATACGGTGAAAAACTTGTCAGAATTAGTTTCTCATTAATTATATTAGTATGGATTCGTTTTATTCACAATGTAAACGTAATGTCGTAAACTTTCTTATTATTTGTTGTCCCCTTTGTTCATTCTAGCTAGAACCATAAAGATAAATTAAGCATCCGTAAATAGGGCACTTCTCATTCCAACCAATTTAAGACATCATAAACTTAAGACACGTTTGATGTAGCAACAAAAAGTTGCCCGTCTATGGCGGACAACAGTCTAATTCGAGTAATTGATGGTAAATATACAAATGAGCTTACTAATGTAGCCTCGTGTATGACTAGTAAATGCTGGGTAAGTATTTACATCATATTGTGAAGGTGGTAATGCTGGACGCGCCTTTTTGGTTTTTAAAATTAAATTATGCGGTCCACTGGGAGGGATTAATATGAAATTGTATGTCAAGCCATATTTATTTTTATACTAGCGGACGTCACGCGGTTTCACCGGTGTAGTAAAATATAGCCTATGTTACTCAGTAAAGACGTGGCTTTCGAATGGTGAAACAATTTTTAAAATCGGTCGAGAAGTTTTAAAGTTAAGTCGTAACAAACAAACAAACTAAAAATTAAATCTTTCTCATAATATTAGTATAGATAACGCAGCGTGGAACTACTAGGATATTATTTACATAAGCTTTCGTAAACCCAGTACCCGGTATATATACTTCTCTTCGGCTTAATATTTCAGGCTTTTTTACCGACTTAATAACACCAACACTACTTGTACCACCACCATTACTTGTTCTCGGACTCATGGTGCAATTGCACTACAGTAGTCTGGTAACTCCACAATCTGTTTTCGTACCAACAAATTCAATTTCTTTACTTTCAGAACACTTCCATTTTTAAGTAAACAAACAGCCAATACCTTAGTTACACGTCCTTTATTACCGCGTTTCTCAGTGAAATGACTATGAACAAAATAATACTAAAGCAATTCTACTGTTTTTTTGATGTTTGCTTCATTATTCTAGCAAAACGTAGTACCAACGTGGTTAGTTGCGTAAAAATACCATAAATAGTGCTTGATTGATTGAGTCTGTCGAAGTATCAATTTTCTTGATTAATTCAAAGTGAGTGTCCCTTCTAGTTATCTAATTTCTCACTGTCAATCTATCAGGCATAAAATATGTAATATTCAAAGAAGCTTCAACTATCCATTTTATTCCTAATAATTAATTCATAAAACCTATTTTCGGAATCATTAAAAAACTGGCTAGAAAGACTAGCTATGTATTTTATATTACTAAAAAGCTTAGGCGTAATTGCAAGGGCTTGTTATTGCGCTCCGTTCATCTCTTACGATTTATGTGACCCTAGTACTCAAAAGTGAAGATTCATGTTTTTTATTGGCTTTTCATAGATTACTTGGCTATTTATTTATTTATAGTGATTGTCAACAAAGTGATCTTTGTGGTGGATATGCTTTCAGAACACTCGTCCATCACTCCAATTAATAAGGGCAGGAAATCATGTTCAGGCTGTTTCCAAATCATTTGTGGTCGGTTTCAGAACACTATGTTCCGAAGGTCACCAAAGATTTTCATAGAATTTAGACCTAAAGATTTCCAGGGTTTTCTTTTCTTTACGTTACCGAAAATAAAACGATTTCAACTTGATTTCTCTTATTGTCATTGGTTATGCAATACCGATTGGCAAACAATCTTGGTAGGTGGCACATGAAATTGCTTAGTTCCTGTTACGCTGCAATCTTGTGTGGCCGCATAAAATAATTAAACAGCCAGTCAATTGCGATGATATTTGCCAATTCCATAGAATACGGTAGAACCATAAAATCAAGCTTTGAAAGCTATAACTACATTCTAATTTCGAAGAAAAACTCTTTCATAAGCAAATTCACAGAACATCAAAACCAATGGTGGATTGATTTATAGAATCCATTACATATTATTAACTTTTCTTGTAACAACTCGAATATTGATCCAATCGCCTAGTCTAACATAAATAGAAAACTAGTAAACTTCAATATAAAATTGCGTAGTTCCTGGTCATTGGCGGTAAAATACATTTTTTAATGATAATTAAACTTATTCAATATCCGCTAGGCGATAGTTTTCCTCCATCAGGAAATGCATACATAAACCCGCTTAATTCCAATGTCTTTTTTAAAGATAGGATTCATAGAACCAATCCATGATTAAAGAAGTCTTTGAAACCACATCGTATAAGTTTAAAATCAATATCCTTTCGGTTCGGCACATCATGCCTTCTTCTTCCATACTACTCTATTAGTCGTCATTATGCAGTCCATCTTCCTCTATTTTTACAGCCATCTACATTCATACTCAAAACTTTTCTCATTTCTCCGCATCACAATCCCATACAATGACAACAGATTACTACTACACAACTCTTCAGTCACCGGTACAACTTACTTTAAAAAAAAAGAAAAAACATTTAGTACTGGCTGAATGACTGGCTCTCCAAAGCCATAACAACGATATTCTAAATTCGAATTCCCATGTTTATAAAAGGAACACGTCTAGCTGCCAGCTGCATCGTCTCTCCAGGAACTTACTTAATTGGCGGAGTGTCAAATATCCTTCGTGCTCTAGAGTCCTTAATTGGATATGTTTGGTAAATAACGTTCGTATTTTTGTTATAGCCGGGAGTACATAATCACCCACATTTCGCCAGTTATGTTTAAGTCCCGCGTAATAGGGGACAAGCCTATTGGCAATAACCGGGCGCAAGTCTAGACTCCGTGGCTGCTACTGAGAAATTCCTGATGGAAAAACCCAATATCAACCTGCTCGACCTGGGAATCGAACCCAGGACTCAGCAGTCACGCTTGCGACCTCTAGACCAATGAAGCAGTCTAGCCGGCAGTAGTGTCATGTCACTGCGATTACTGATCGGAACATTCGAATCTACATTCTAAATGTCATTGGTGAATTCAACTGAGGCTTTGATAATGATAACTATCTGCTAATTTTACAACCTCGGGCCACGCAACTTTTCTCAAGCGACAGGCGCGTGTGTCAACTTGTTTCCTATGCGACAGTCGCGCCGCTGTGAGTCGTGGCATGATGTCCCTGTCGCAACAAGTGTGACGCTTGTGCATGTATTTCGCGGCCAATCAGTTAGATAGCATTGTATTGTGCGCCTGAGTTTTTATCAGCGTGTTGTTTTTCTGCATGTGCAATATTTTATACATTTGTCACACTTTAGACCTTCCTAAAAACTTTAAATCTTACAAAATGACTTATGTTGTCTTTTTGATCTCGAAATTCGAGTGTCATTCCGATTCTTTGTATAAACAAACCTTTTAGCTGTTTGTCATTGTGTTGTACAAAACAGTAAAAACAAATCCTTTTGAGAAATAATACCTACAGTCATATCTACACACATCAAAAGTATCTAGGGATCAACATATATTTTTGCAATAACTTTTCTCCTGATTGATATTAATTAAAATTTTCTTTAAGGATTCATCAAATAAAGTGTTTTCGTTTGTCACAGTAACGATAAACCAAGTCACCTTTGCATTAATAAAGAAATTTGCCATTTTCCTAATAAAGGGATTTTTGACATTTGAACCACTAACATTAAAGTTCGAAAAAAAGACTGAAATAACAGTTTTCTTTAAAATTTTATTGGGTAACTTAAACAATTAATAATCCGTGTTTCTACCGCGAACACTAACAACACAAGAACATCGGTTTGGCATACTCAAAATGAGTTCATCCAAATCACGCTGTGGAATGGCCGCCCATGTTCGTTGCAACAACAAAAAAAGGTCTTCTTGCGACTGGATACCCTCCATATTCGGCAGAGCTCTTCTCTGTAGCATATCCCATGCATGCTCAATCGGGTTCAAGTCTGGCGACTGAGCAGGCCAGGGCAGGACATTGATGTTAGCTGCGGCGAGAGTCTGTCTTACAACTCTTGCGGTGTGCGGTCGTGCATTATCATGCATTAACTGAAATAAGGGACCGATTTGCACTTGTAGAGGAACGATGACGTCTGATACAATCGTCTCAGCATAAATTTGAGCGTTGAGGTTGCCTCTGATCCAAATCAACTCAGTTCTTCCGCCGATCCAAATACCCGCCCATACCATGATGGTTCCACCACTATAAGGATGGACTTCCTGGCAGGATTTTAATCGCTGTTGGCGTCCAGGGGTTCTCCAGTGTCGTATACGTCTTGTATCCGGTCTCATACCAAAACGAGACTCATCAGAAAAGCACACGAAACGCCATTGTTCTTCTGCCCAATTTCTGTGTTCAAGAGCCCATTGATATCGAATCCTACGATTGTGCATTGCTATAGGTGGTACCCGTAGCGGTCTTCGGGAATGAAGGTTCACTTCATGCAAGCGGTTTCTGACTGTTTGGTCGCTAATTAAGTTCCCTGAAGAGTGATGAAGCCTCACGGCTAACATCATGGCGGTTATTGTTGGAGCTCTTCGAGTTAAGATTTGAATGTATCGGTCTTGTCTCCGTGTGGTGCAGCGATACCGTCCTCCATGGCGCTCAGCCACGGTACCAGTGCTTCGGTAACGTGTCCAAAGTCGACTGATAACACTCTGACTTGTATTCAGAGCTAAAGCTACAGTACGTTGCCGGGAACCAGCTTCTATCATTCCCACGGCTCTGAGCATTTCTTCCCTGCTTAAATGACGTCGCCGCTCCATAATAACGTTGGTTTTAATCAGTAGTAGGGAAACAGTAGCACTAATAATGTCTTCAATGCGTTGTATGTTTTTATAGGGAAAATATTGACAGCTTATTTTCATCTTTTACTCGAATTTGATTGAGAGTTCCTGATTCAAATTATGAAATGCACCAAAAAGGATCCATATAAATTTATAAAATCATAAATTTATTACAAAGCCACATCTCAATCTCAAGAAATCCGCATAAAAATGCTTGATCCCTAGACATTTTTGATGTGTGTAGTTCAAATGTTGACAAGTTTGTAACTGTCTGCGTCTGCGTAAGTGTCTATAAAGATAATAATTAACAACCTATGTAAATCTCCTCTGTGTCAAGCAAGTCATCCAATTCGTGTGAATACTTTACCGATATCAGACAGTTTAATGTTTGCCTTTCATTCGGCATCTTTCATTCATATGTGAAATGTCTAAAAACAAAAGTGAGAAACGAATCAGTATGAGCCGGAGCCTAATGAACCGATCCAACGGGATTTTTCACTCGCCTACGGAATGTTCCATTTGTTAATGTCCAAAACAAATAAAATAACTAACAAAATTGCGTTCAAAATTCGCCATGATTCTTTTTAGGGGTACGTGGCCAAATGGCAAAAAACGGAACTCTTATGGATTCGTCATGTCTGTCTGTCTGTCCGTCCGTCCGTCCGTCCGTCCGTCCGTCCGTCCGTCCGTATGTCACAGCCACTTTTTCCGAAACAATAAGAACTATGCTGTTGAAACTTAGTAAGTAGATTTGTATTCGATTTTCACACAAAAATAGAAAAAAAAAAACAATAAATTTTTGGGGTTCCCCATACTTAGAACTGAAACTCGAATTTTTTTTTCATCAATCCCATTCGTGTGGGGTATCTATGGATAGGTCTTCAAAAATGATATTGAGGTTTCTAATATATTTTTTTTCTAAACTGAATAGTTTCAACACACTGACTGTGACACTTCCAAAGTGGTAAAATGTGGTTTCCCCCCTGTAACTTCTAAAATGAGAGAATGATAAAATTAAAAAAAAATATATGATGTACATTACAATGTAAACTTCCACCGAAAATTGGTTTGAACGAGATCTAGTAAGTAGTTTTTTTAATTCGTCATAAATGGTAAACCGCAATTTATCTTTCATTCAATAAAGTTTGTGCGGGTCCCTCGGTGTGCGAGTTCGACTCGCTCTTGGCCGGTTTTTTAAATTTGAATATAACCAGTGACACTCGCGTGACTCGCGCCACGAAAACAAATCTTACAACGTACTCGTATAATTTAATCAAAATCAGTTCATCTGTTTAGGAGTTACGAGGGAACAAAGAAGCAGACATACAAACATCATACAGGTCAAACACATAACCCTTCTTTTGGACTTCACCGCAGTCGGGTAAAAACAAGTGAACACAATTCATTTTCATTTTGCACAACAACAAAGCATACAACTGCAGTTATAACTCGAAACGCAGCTCGTATATGTTAAAAAGCGTTCGGGAATTAACATACCACAATTCTAACCGCACTCAAGTCTCAACAAGTGGTCATCCCGTGCTCACTTAATAAGCTGACATCACACTTAGGCGTGTTTAAATCAAATTGGCTACTCCATCAAACTATCATTTCATTCAATTTAAATTCCTACATTTGTGTCATTTGGCTCGTTGGTCTAGTGATCGCAAGCGCGACTACTGAGCATGAGGTCCTGGGTTCGATTCCCAGGTCGGGCAAAGTGTTATTGGGTTTTTCCATCAGGAATTTCTCAATAGCAACCACGAAGTCTGGATTTGCGCCCTGTTGATGCGAAGTGTGGGTGTACTACTAGGTACATCTCTGCTTAACCCTTCGTGGATTACAGGCGTGATGTTATGTTAACGTTAATTTGTGTCATTTTCTATCGTTTCTGTAATGTGCCTGTAATAAGATACATGGCATAGACTTGTTTGTTAGTGAATGGAATGTATCAACTTTCTGTGCTTTTTGGTCCAATGATTGGGGACAAATTGGTACCTACTCGTAGTAACTTACTGGGCCGTAAGGGTTTCAGTCGAATAAATAAACACTTTTTTTTTGTCTTACATTCAATTTAAACAAATGAGTGTTGCTCGACCTTTTAGGCCTGAATTCTTGTCGCGCTGACCAGTCGCGTACGGTCAGTCGTGACGTCAGCGAGAACAAAATACGGCTGACGGTCGCCGCTGACGTAAGCGTCGCAGTATGGTGCTATATAGAATCATCATCATCATCAGCTGCTCCCACTGCTGGGACACGGCCTCCGCTCTTATGACAGGTTATGGGCTATATATAATCCATCACGCGGGCCCAGTGCGGGTTGGTAGTGGTCACAAGTCTTCGATTTTTTTCGTTCTAGGACATGCCGGTTTCCTCACGATGTTTAGAATACAATGTAGTATCTAACATTGTAATCTATATACGAACGCGACCGACCGTCAGCCCGACAAGAATTCAGGCCTTAAGAGTCCAGGAAAATACACCTCGAGAAAGAAAAATCCAGCAGCTGAAACATTTGGGTTTTTTTTTTCAACTGGCAAACCAGAGTTCGCACCAATAAAAAAAATAAAGTACTACGATAGTACGGAACCCTTCTTGTGTGAGTTTTTTTTAATGAACCTGTATCTTCCCATTTCTGAGCGGGAGACCTTTCTCCCCATTGGTTTCCCTTTCCACCCTTGCCAATGTGAGTTCTCCGGCCTCCCATAAAGGTCTTTAATTCATCACGCCAGGTTTCCTAGGACTCCTTGTGCAATACCTAACACCAATAGGCATGACGACAGTATCAAAAAATTGCAAATCTATTTAGTCCGTCAGTTAGAGTAAGTATTGGAAATTAATGGACACGTATTTTTTGTTTTTGTAAATCAAAGAATATTGACAAAGATAAAACGCATCAAAACTCGGGAGTGGGGGCTTGTGACGTCAGAACTAGCTAAAAATTATACCTAGGCGTAACGTATTGAGAATCTTAAAAGCGTCAAATCTTCGTCAATTTTGATTTACGTAATAAAAGAAAAAACACGGGTCAAATATTTTCTGATAATCTAACTGACGGACTAATTAGTATTTTTTTGTCGTCTCGCCTATTATAAAAAATACTTCTAATATTCACAGCTTCAGATAATACTTGCATCGACTGCATGTGCCGCCTGGGTCCATTGCTCTCACAATATTGAATTAACAATCAATACGCCAATCACGTCTTGAAACTAATAGTCAATTATACTGCTAATCATCCAGCAACCACGCGAGGGAGAAAAACAACAGATAATACATTGTAAAGCGAAGAAAAACTTCATTCACAATCAGATCAACGACACTTTGTTAGAAGAGTCGTGTGCGCAGTGTCATAGAATAAGAAAATTTTAGACAAGCGAAACTCGTAACATGGGCTTTAAAAATATTATGAAGAAACAGAGTGTCAGGCACCTTGTTCACACCTTAAGAGCGACAGGGAAATTTTATGAAGCTTTTAAAAAAAAGAACGGAGTTACGGAACCTTAACTACGGATGGAGGGAAAAAGGAGTCCATAGCAGAATCGAAAGCAGAAATTATTTGAATAAAAACGCTGACAGAGGATAACGGAACAGCAGGGCTAGCCAAGTTACAAACGTTTCGTATCGATTCTCTTTCTACAATCGTAAATGCCTCGGGCGTAAGCGATTGTAGAAAGCGCTAAATTGTTAGCCAAGTTGACACGATTGAGTCGATCGCTCGTTCTCTAATTTCTGTAGAAAAAACCTACATTTTAGTCTATGGTGAGCGCGCGAGCGTTCCTACCAAAGAGTATAGCGATCGATAACATTCTATTCTATCATTTTGAATAAACTTGTCTACGAATTTTCTATTCGTTTGTGTTGATCATGTGATTTAACGTTGAGATTATGTCATTCCCATACATTTGATTAGTTATCTTCTAGCGTTAACGATTGTAGATTGTCAACTTGGCTAAGCCTGCAGATATGGGTCAAAGGTAGGCAGAAGAAAATCGAGTCAATGACTGTCCGAGTCGAACGTATACTACGCCCTGAATTTTTTTCCATTTGCGGCCCCTGGCTGGAGGCCTTACACTCAAGTCGCACTGTTTAGTCCGGTTAAGGGGAGCTAAACGCGAGTTTGCTGCCAGTGAATGCAATAAACAAAACCAGAAAAATAAATGATATTAATCAGGATATACGCTAGTATGGTAGTGTTTTGAAAACATAATACAACTGATGTTACTCGTTAGAAAATCACGAACTTATCTCTAAAAATTTCTTTTAACGAGTAAAAACCATACTAAAATACATGCGATCATTTTGATTTTTTGGCAAATAATTCTACAAGCAACATATTAGCATGATAGTGTTTTATTTTTTTAGTCCAAACAATAGATTTTTTGTAAATCGCAAAAAACCACTCATTGCGCACTATTCGGCCCGCAGCGACTTACGTAACAATCACTTGTAGAGCAAGCTGATTAGAACTTTATTCTATCAGTATTTCAAACGAAGTTTGAACCACCACAAATAGAGTTGCTAATTTAGCTCCTGTAGTCGCCTTAATTAGACGACAGCCTGACCGATAGACTGGCCGCACAACACAAAAGCACTTTGCGTTGCTATGCGTTCGAATCTGAAGTTCACCTTCTACACAGTGACACAGTCTTAATCTATGGCCATGTGTCTGTACACATTTGCCATGCATGACTGGGTAGAAACAGGTGACTTGTTCATGGCATGTGACGTCAAAGCTTTGTTAGCAATGAGCTAAGGTGTAGTGGAGGTACAATTGTCTTAGCAAGGTGTTTACACTTTACTGTGATGTTATTGTAACAAGTTGTATTAATAAGTGTAGTTACTATAGAGTTGCGTCATGCGTGTACAATGTGATAGAAAGAACATAATACACACTTATTGGTGGTACTCTTCAGAAAGCCGAAGACGAAGGACTTGCCTCGTTAGTGTTACGTTCAAGTCATAGGGGTCGCCCCCTATAACTTGAACGTAACACCAACGAGGCTTATTGCCATCGACCGGGCACAAATCCAGACATCGTGTCTGCTGCTGAGAAATTCCTAATAAAAAATCCAATAACACTTAGCCCAACCTGGGAATCGAATCCAGGACCTCATGCTCAGAAGTCGCACTTGCGTCCAATCTAGACCAACGACCCACTCCACCAACGACTCACCCACTATTATAAAGGCCTTAAACATGACAGGCAAAATGTATGTGTGCTATAGGTACACCCTCTATTTTTTTTATTTTCGGATGGGAAATCATCAAGTGACTCTTTCCGCTGCGGAGCAGGAGGGAGTGTCAGACTTTTGCTGACTAAAACCCATCCATGTTCTTTCTTCGCCTTTTGTGTTCCGGGGCCACGGACATCTCTTACGAACAGTCTCGCAGCCCCGGCAATAGGTACACCCCTGTTGTATACCTTGGAAATTACATGCAAGATGTAATGTATTATAGAAAAAACTGACCGTTTGGTGCTAAAGTGGATATTTTCGATTTCAAGGCAGAAGTTGAAATAATTATGCGCATTGGAAGGAATGCAATAAGCTTCGTAGATAGATTAGTTGCATATGCTACTATGATAATTATGTGACAATTATAGTGATTATGTTAATCTTATCTTATCTTAATCTTTTTATACAAACTGGGCAAAGGCCAAAGGCGTCCAACTTTTTCCTGCTTTACTAAAACTGGACGAAAAAACTTTGGGGACTACGACGATAGAAGTGAAAACAAAAAGTACACAGGCCTCTACCCAGTCGTAGCACTGGTTGTGCCCCGCGCATGCCTATGTGGTGCTACGCCGTAGCGGATCGCCTACGAGTGCTACGAAGCGTGACCGCACGTTACGTCAAGTGACGATGAGTTCAATGTTTTTCCTTCACCCAAAAAGTGCTCAACGCGCCTAAAGAAGTTTTCACTTCAATAACTAACCTAGTCATACTTTACTCAACTGTACTGTCTCAAGAGTTCCTGTGCAAATTCTACCCAAACGTCCTTTCTTTGCTATTGTTCATTTAAAAAGCTCCTTGCGTTACAAGTCTAGCTACACGATAACTGACAAATGCTTGCACTAACTGGACAGGTCCACTCAAAACCTTGTGATTCTTTCTTTGAAAGACCAACTCAGACAGTAATCTGCATAGTCCTTATTTGAGTTGACCAAGATTATGTCTGGACCTGAGACTATGTCCTCTGAGTTTGTTTCAGCTGTTTCTTCTCGGAGTAGTCAGACAGGAAACATCGGCGCATCTGACTTTAAAATTGTTTATAAACCCTATTAAAATATACATCGAAGAAAGACGCCCACTGCTGGACATAGGCCTCCCCCAAGTGTTGCCAAATGGTCCCGTGCGACTCGCATCCATCGGTCCACCTAGTGGGAGGCCAAAATATATTGTCTCACACAAAATATAATATAGACGCTCAGTTTCTTTTCCTCAAAACAACTGTTCCTACTACAGTTTTTCCTGCGCTCGTGATCCAAAATCGTGAGAAACAATTCCATAAATACATACTAATACTAAACGGACCTCAGTACTAAACCAAGCCGATTACTATTCTGAACCTCACCCCATGGTTTAGCGGCTAACGGGCACCGCACGTGGGATGCATTCCCATTTGAAGACAAACTCGCTCTTAGTCTGACATGTACGTCGTTTTGTTCACAGGTATGATGCTGTACTAGTTCGGAGGTTCCGAGAAGTTTGAATGCCGGCCGGTGGTAACTGGGAACTTAGGCTGTGCGCAGACCAGGGAGTTACCTCTTCAAACTGCAAAATGTTAAAATATTTAATTACGAAACCGTCACCACGAAGCCGTCAACCAAGCATTCTGTACATCAAACTAAGTAACTTTACGCAAAAACTAAAAACTTTATTTTGGGGTGAACATTGATCAATCGTGTTTTGAGGTAGAACTCAATGTAACGCACTCAAAACATTGTGCTGATGGATGGATTTTATAATACGGGGTTCGTGGAGGTGTTTAAAGTAAAATTCTCACAATTAAAACTTGTATTTAAAAAAAAACTTGTCAAAAAGTTGGATCTTTCACCCCCAATATCTCCGTAACTAGATGGTTCCCAGGTATGGTGTAGAACAAAAAAAATATCGCTTTGACGGAGGTTTTTTACACACTTTATATGTAGTATATCAACTATTTGGTGTCCACGACACAAGCCTCGTTGCTTAGTATAGCACTAGATGGCGGTGTGTGTAATGTCCAGCGATATTTATTTATCTTAGCCTTTCTTGAACTTGAATTGCCCTGAAAATAAGTGGCCCTTCTTCGGGACTGTTTTAAGGCAATGTTTGGAGGATACTTTATCTAGCAGAGAACATCTTTCCGATACTGATGGCTTTAGGCACAATGGTGCTTCATGACAAAAATCGTCATGTTCATGTGCCCCATGTCCTATGTTACTTGGGGTCGGCGCAATATGTATTTTTTCTTTCATTCTCGCCTGTCGATCATCACTCTATCATTTACTCCTTATCAATGATAGCATCAAAACAGTTTCGTAGTCTGTGGTTTAAAAACTGTTCAAGACTGCCTCTTTTATTTTTTTTTTCGGATGGGAAGTCATCAAATGACTTCTCCCGCTCTGGGCGGAGCAGGAGGGAGTGTCAGACTTTTACTGACTAAAACCCATCCATGTTCCTTCATCGCCCTTTGTGTTCCGGGGCCACGGTATCTCTTTCGAACAGTCCCGAAACCCCGGCAGGGTTCAAGACTGCCTTAAGACCAGACTTTTTGATCTACAGTAGATAAAACTCATTTCACTCCGACTTTGGTATTCACACTGTCTTAGTATTATGTTGATTTATACAGTTTTTATCTGAAAAAGTGCATAAGTATGTGCGATTTATTATCGCAAGATAAGTGAGTTTGAAATGTATTCTATTTGGAACGGAATGTCATGAATTTTAAGTACAGTATTTCTTTAGTTCGTTTATTATTTCATATACGGGCGGTCTATTTTTGCAATAAAATTCAACATGTTTTTAAGAATGACTTAATAGGGTTAGGGTTTGCCTTGGTGACCAGAGAGTTCCGTACATTTTTTAGCTTTTTCATAGTTATCGCTCATAGAACATCGTTATGTGTATACTCTAAAGTTTACCAATGTGAACTTAAGCCCAGGTTCTTTGCAAAAGATGGTAAGTGTCAAGAGATCAACATAACATCACGCCTGTAATCCCAAAGGGTTAGGCTGAGGTGTACCTAATCTACATCCACGTTTCGCGATATAACGGGCACGAATCCAGACTCCGTGGCTGCTACTGAGAAATTCCTGGTGGAAAAACCCAATAACACTTTGCTTGACCTGAGAATTGAACCCAGGACCTTATCCTCGCGACCGCTAGACCAACAAGGCAGTCGAAAGGGTATTATTATCTTTTTTACTCACATTAAAGTTGTTTCAAGATAACCGTTTATTGACAAAAGACATCTTGAAACAGCTAAGATAATTAAAATCCACATTTTTCATTCATATAATCTATCTGTTTACACAACATTGCACGATAAATTCTTCATAACAAATTGAGTAAATAATTAACTATAGATAACTAACAGACAGGTCATTCACCGTCTTTATATTAATAAAAAGTCGATCGCTTAGTCAAAATAACTGTATAGATATTTATGGCAATCAGACAAAAACTTATTTGTATACGCCTACATAGTGCTAAGGTGTGCCTGACCTACCTCAATGTGATTTAACAAATGACAGACGGGACTGCCCTTTGAAAAATCGGGTTTTCTGCCTATTTGATGGGAATATTTTCGAGATCGTTCTATTACGCTTGAATACCTCGGAAAGCAGACAGCTGTGCATAGTGCACCTTCATTTTGTCAGTTATGTTGCCATGAAATTAGAGGTCAGTCTATTTTCAGTAGTCGGGCACAACCCAACACACCAAGAATGGTTTTTCTCAGTTACACGTTTGCCCGACTTTAAGAATGAATCCAGGACCCCATGTCCTGGATTCGTTACTCAAGTCGGCTGGCTCTCTGTTCAGCAGTCGGCTTTGGCACATTTGGCAGAAAGTTGGGACTTTGGGGTGGCGATTAATAGATAGATAGAATATACACACAGCTCGATCATCTTCCTGTCCTTGTCTCATGTTACTTGTGGTCATTTCAATGTTCAATCATTTACACCTTTTTGCTTCACATCATTCCTCAAACTATCCATCCATCGTTTCCGTGGTCTTCCTCTCGCTCTCTATCCATCAACATTTATATTCATCCATCACGCTTTTAGTCACATGCGACTGATATACCGCTATTTGTCAATATTGCTAATATCCACCTACTCAGTAGCTCTCGTTCTATTTCTATTTCGTATTTAGAACTCCTATTTCGATATAGGTTGAATTCTGGAGGCCTATTTCGGCTATGGCCTAGTTCTATCGTTTCCAAAACTAGCGCACTGAATTCGATATTACCCACCTGCCAGTCGCAGGTGAATAAAATAGCTTTGTATTGATTTTTCTTATTTTACACCCACATTTTTATGTTTCGATGTGAGTCTTCGCTGCGCCTATACTTTAGGAATAAATTCAAATAATAACTTACAGACTGAAATGAAGTCTTTTCGTTTCATGTTTCTCTTGGGTTCGTGTTGGTTCAGTATCTTTATTTGCATAATAGAGTTTCTTGTAATGTGACCTGCTCTTTATCTGTTTTTGTCTAACCTATATTGACCACAGCTAAACCCTTAATGGGTTAGTTTGCTGGAGTCTACGGCACTAGAGAGTTTTCGAGTGTTCATCATTTGCCTTAACAAAAAAAATGAAAACACAACACAAGAAGAACTCTTAGCGCCATGTTGCGGCAAAGTTTTCAACAATTAGCTGCATGGCGGTTGAATAAATGAAACACAGTAGTGCCCTATTGAAAAATAATTTTGTGACACCTATCAAACAAAGTTACATGCATTTGCCCACACTTACACTTCAGCTAACTTATCTGTGCAGGCGCGAAAACACAGAACTAAAATAAATGTACCAAGTTTGACATATCGATGCATTTCTTTTTTGACAAGCAGCGCCACCTTAAACTGCACACTTAAAGTGTCCATACCATACTGTACCCTCTGTCTCTTCTATTTCTGCAGCTACTCTATGTCCCGCCTACAAATGTCGTAGGTCCGTACCACTAACACATTTGATTGATACACTTACTTAGAGCATTGTATTGCCGATTACTATCCATTGATAATGCGTCTAGTTGTACAATAGAGTACGGAAAACAGATTTGTGGTCTAGTCACGAATCGTAACGGTGGGTTTAATTGAAGATTATGGTAATTATGTTATATTGATTATAATCTTGACAGCGTCTTATTAAAATTAGCGTGTGTGGTCACACAGGTGTGGTTTTCTTCTCTCATCTGCGGAATAAAATGTATAGTAGCTTGTGCCGTTGTAAAACTGTTAGTCTGCTGTCAAAACTGATTATCCAGGATATCCAGAATATCCAGGTTTTCAAAGCGTTTCGTATTCTTACAACGATTATTAACACAAGATTGGCATTGAGGTTTTCGGTAGCTACGAGACGTTTCAGCTTGAGCAAACCGACATTGTAACTGGTAGAAACGCTTTGTCTATAGTTCTAGATACCAAGTGTGCACCAGACGTACCTCTCTTTCTTAACCTAATGTTCGAAGAGTTCCAACGATGTTATACATGGAGTTTCTTGCCCGTGCTTCTCCATAGAGATCTCCATTTTGGATCGGGTGAGCTGACAGACTCCGAAACTGACTCACAGACTACCTGAAGTTTTTTTTTTGGATGGGAAATCATCAAATGACACCTCCCGCTCTGGGCGGAGCAGGAGGGAGTGTCAGACTTTTACTGAATAAAACCCATCCATGTTCCTTCATCGCCCTTTGTGTTCCGGGGTCGCGGTATCTCTTTCGAACAGTCCCGCAACCCCGGCAGGCATCGGTCCTTGCGGTGCGCGTGGAACACGAACGCGCCGTCGACACGGCCTGTCGTCATGAGACGGACGGACGGTGAGCTAGCCCATAGCCCACCGTCCACAGGCCCGCGCCTACGGTGGCCAGGGGCCACGTGGTGGCCCCAACGTGAGGTTCTCTCCCTCTCACGTTGCGCCACCTCCTTTTATAGCCAATGAAAGTGCCTGACATTTATAATAGAAATAAAATTCTTTTACCTTAATAAGTATAATACTCTAAGTACTGCCTATTATTGTAACTAACTAGTATTAGTGTTTTGCTTCAGTAACGGTAACAGGAATGTTAGTAATTAGTATCTTAATTACCACAATTAGCACCTGTTAAATTCCTCACTGCTACTATTAATTTATCTAGCAATAGTAATGCTTTAAACCCTACCTACCTAACTAGATACTTAACACAGAAGAAAGCAGGTTTTATTCATTGAATAGATTGATTTGATTAAAACTTATAAAAGCTTGTATTATCTTATCATTTAGAAACTTAGAAGGAATAAGCACAAGCATTAAGTTGTGAATATGTTTCCCTGTTGGTGGAAAACTAGTTATTTACTTGGTATTAAATAAATAAATAAATATCGCTGAACATTGAACACAGCGCCATCTAGTGCCACACTAAGCAACGAGGCTTGTGTCGTGGACACCAGATAGTTGATATACTACATAGATACTTTTTTTTTGTAAATACATACTTATTATACATATAAACATCCATGACTCGGAAACAAATGTCCATGCTCATCACACAAACATTTGCTTCTACCGGATTCATTCATTTCTTCTATTACTCAGATTGCAATATCTACGACTAGCGCTGAGTATACGATTCCAATTTAGCTAACGATCTTTTCCGTGGGAGTAACTTGACAGCTTTGATACGGCTTTTTCTATAACTAAGCTTTCAACATATTTACCAGCTTATTTATTTATTTATTTAGTACATGGAGGACTTACAGCTAATAAAAACAGAAAAAAGGAAACCATAGTCACCAGAAAGCCAATTACAAGTCCTCACGTATAGACTTATAATAGAAATCTATGGTGTAAGCACAAGACAAGAACACAAAAACACACAGCTTTAATATAAGTGAGAAGCTATATAAAAACTAGTTTGCAATTTACGAGTATATAGCTGAAATAGTATAGAAAATAATACCAAAACTAAAACAAACAAACAACATGTACAGTTTCATAATACATATTTGAAAATACACCTGAGGTTCGTTCTTGACATAATTTTATAATACACACTTGCAATCCTTAAATCGTTAACCTTTAAAACACCCACAGTTCACCCCTATTGTCATCAATCGGGCTCAAATGCTGACTTCGAGCTGCTACTGATGCGAAACCCAATTACACTGTTCGACCTGGGAATCGAAACCAAAACCTTAAAGTAATGTAGTGTCTAGTAATTTCGAGTATTACCAGAGTATCTACGATTTAGACATAGACGAACTGAAATCAATGCTTCTAGTGTCAAAGTACGTATGTATTACTTGGTCAGTGGTGACTGACGGGATGCCAGTCACCTCCCCAATTCCTTCCATATGCTCTTATACCTGGCCTCCTCAGACCAGCCCTCACAGTACGAGTGTAGAGGTGTGTGTGGACGTCTTTGCTCAGTAGTGGAACTGTGTGACAGTAAAAGCTAAAAAAAAACTACAATCTACGAATTAGGTTGTTAAGTAATAAGTAAATAACACTTTTACATAGTAAATATCTTAGTACATAGTAAATATGCTAGATTTGCGTCGTACGAGAGGCGGTGTCTGAGAAAGTGCCGGTTACGGTACGACGACGTTTTTATGCAATATTGCGGTGTAGACTGAGTTATAAGCGGTAGCGATTTGGTTGAAAATAATGTGTTGCGTAAACTGTGTGTAAATAGATCTGGTTATTAGAACTATCGTTGGTGAGATGACCACTAACATTTTCAACTTTTCTTTGATAGAGACTTTATAAAATTGTTCTGCGGTTTTTAGCAGAGATGAAACACGCTCAACAGTGAAATATTCAATCGCTATCCACTCATTACTAACTCTTCACTCATGCATATATTGAGAAACTCCATTAAAATCAATAATATGATCATGCACCGATAAATTTATACGAGCAGAAGTTTTTATGGTGTATTTCGCACAGCAAATTAGGTTATACGGTTTTTTGTCATGTTTTGTAAAGTATAGCTTTAATTAATTAGATAAATCGTTTCACAATGGACGTGTTATCTTGATCAGAATGTGATAATCGTTTGAGAGCAGGTTTTTTGTAAAGCATGGTGTATTAGATTTTTATCATAATTTTTCAATTTTTATTTATTGCTCACATGTTGCTAATAAATGCGGATTGTTGTGTAGTTTTATCGAGTACATGCGGGGCATCTATTTCAAAATGATGTCAACATGATTATGTAAGAGATTTTTCAAATAAATTATCAGAGGTGCAGTGCATAATTGCATTAATACAAAAGCTCGTTTACTAGCCATAAAGCCATAATAATTTAGGATCGACGAAATTACAACAATAACAAAGCAAACATTTGATACTAATTAGTAATGTTACTGTATTTAGACTTATACTGTCACTTACGGAAATCTTCCGTGATGGTTCATTCTTTAGTTTTTTAGTGTATTTTCTTAATAATCTAATTGATTAGTGGGATAAGTTCCTTAAATTATGAGAAACGGACCCTTCTTTGGGGAAGACCTCCTTCAACTTCTTCCACGACTCTCTAGCGGATAAACTACAAATAAGTAATTAAAAAAGTATCTAACCAAACCATTACATAAAACAAATGTATCGTTCGTCACTGCTATTGTTTTTGTGGTAGGTAGCCAAGTAACTGTCCACGCTGGTCTCATTCAAGCGCTTCTGCGAAACGACTCGAACGATGGACAGCGAATTTTTCTTGCGAAATGTATCTGTATGCTTCTCGAGTAGGGTTGGTAGTGATTTGGTTTTTTTACACAGTTTCTTACGAAAACTTTCCGGTTATGTTGTGGTCGTTGGTGGTCTCTCTGGTGGTAAACAAACCATGCAGATGAGATTCTTGAAAATTAATGGATGTAGAGAATGGGAAGTATTGCCTCTCATCTTTTCTTTTTCGTGGACTCGGCCGGTTTGATTGCGCTGGCTCTTTTCTGGCTTTTAGGTGTAACAGTGACTTTTAAAAAAAGCCATTATTTTAAGGCATCCCAGTAGTTTCTAATTACGGAGACGACGCAAAAGGAGTATCATTCTCTAGTTTTTGCCGACTCCCATGAAAAAAAGGAGTGATGATTATGAAAGAAAGAAAGGAGAAGTATGTATTTGTTCCGCACAGGCGGCTCAGGACAAAACGAAATTAAGACCAAATTGGTCCTGTACGAGGTCAAAAGGCAAAGCGTATTGGTATTCTTTTAGGGCTCAAAGTTTAATGTTATGTTAAATTTTTAATATGTCTAGAGATCTTGCGTCATTGAGTAACATAACCTGTCTATTCTCCTAAACTTTTTAGAATGTTTTTGTTCAGAATCGGCGTCTACAACGACAATTGGGCTCAACAACCTTCGAACAATAAACAATACAAGTCAGGGCTTAGATTCCAAACAACAAAGGGCCTCAGTACCACAGTGCTATACAATAATATACGACAGAAATACTGCCGTGCTATTTATACTACCCTAGTACTTTTCCAAAGACCACGTTATTTTGGTTGAGGCTACTGAAATTGCAATATATATGGTGAAAAAGTTGTATGAAATCAATAAAAAATGTTTTTTTTCCACGTTAGTCATTGTTATTGCTGGACAAAGACCTCTTAAATCGCACGTTTTCGGCAACTCTCATCCAGTTACTACCAGCCTCCCTGCGGAGATCGTCGCTCCACCTAGCCTGAGAGCGTCCAATCTTACGCTTCCCGATTCGCGATCTGCAGTCGCGGTACCTACTTTTCTCTCTAGGTTTGATTTTAATGTTTTTCTCAGAAAACACCTCTGCCCTTTAAAAGGACGAAGAATGGCAGGGTACAAATATAATTCTGAAAAATGTAATACCCCAGTGCCATACAATGATATACGACAGAACGACTGCCGTGCTATTTATACTACCCTAGTACTTTTTCCAAGAGCACATCTTTCTTAGGGCTACTGAAATTTTTATGTGATGGTGGAGAAAAGTGCTGAGAAATAGTTTTTCCTCTGTTTTTTCATTTTTAATGAGGCAGAACTCACTCAGTCCCTAGGCGTACAACAGGTTTTTCTTGTAGAAGGCACTCCTGTACTTAGTTATTTTGATGTGGTGAATATTTTCTGTTGAACATAACTGCCTTACAAAAAGCGTAATACCTGACGTCATCGTCATCATTATTCTCGTGCCCTCTCCCCTTTCATGGATGAATTTAAAGCAGCGTGTTCAATAGACACTTGTCTACTGTCGGATATCTTAAAATTCGTCTTGTTAAAGAACCTTAAAATCACAGTTAAATTAAGACGAAGCAATAAAATTAAATTACGACCATGTTTACTCTAAATCTGAAGCTTAAATTGACATTAAAAGAATCTTCCGGTTCTACAAAGTCAAGGTGAGACGGCATTTAGTACAAGTGACATAATAAAAATATCCTTGGTTTAATAGAATTTTGTAAGTATTAAAGACCTTGTGCACTGTGATAAGATAGCCATCAAAGGGCATTAGACAAACATTTGACGTCATACGAGTTAAATTTTATTAGATTGTTGGCAATGATAATGTTATTATTAAATGGTAGTGTCACTTGTATTGTAGTGTGTGTGATAAATTGCAATATTATTATATTGCAATTATTTGTGCTATAAAATGGCAAATGCAGATGTAGGAAATATATCGTAAATATTTAATAGAATAGAATATACTTTGGGAAAAGAAAACAAGGGACCAATTTTGGTGAGCAATAATAGTACACCAAAATTGAAACCACTGTTTCCCTTTTAAAACGAGATCGGACTGAGAAAACAAACATGAAAACTGATAAAGGGCTAGAAAAAGTTAACATTATAGCATAGCTTTTCAAGTTAACAAAAATGCTATGGTATTTGGAACTGCTAATCTGAACTAGAAGTCATAGTAGATTAAAACTGATTTTTTCTAATTTCGTATATCAGACTCCTACCAAAAAAAAAACCTCTCTGGATTCCTACAACAACAAACAACAACAACATCAGCCCATAACGTCCACTGCTGGACATAAGCCTCTCCCATGATGGGAGAAATTTGCCGTAATCTCCACGCTTGCCAGGCGGGTTGGAGATCGCAGTGATGAAAGACTAACAGAAAACGCTGCTGCCCATTCTCAGGTCGGAGGCGCAAGGTGTTCTGCCTCAGACATTAGTCGCCTTATACGACACCCGTGAGTGTAATGGGTTGGTTCTATTCTACTCTGCCGGATACCACACGGCTGGCAGCCGCACATTCCTACAGCTACCATGAATCAGAAATTAATGCCTTTTCAATCATTGATTTATTTATCAGATTGGATTCTTCGAGGCTTTATTGAATCATATCAAGCCATCAGCACGTACACTAATTCGGCAACCTCCATTACTACTAGTAGTAAAACCCACAGCACAACAGTAGACATTACAAAAAACCCCGTTACATATTGTCCGTAACCGACGCCGCCTACGACACGTTATCAGGGCACTGATCTGAAAGGCACAAGTCATAAGAGTAAGCGACATAAGAGGATTATTTTGAACACATATTGTTGTTGATAGTAGTAAAATTGTGAAATTAATTTAAAAGCAGGAAGTTCGTAACGGAGAAGTTTAAAATTGCTTAAGTTACTTTCTAGTCGAAAAAAAAACAAGCAAGCATCCGATTCGCGAACAAACAAACAAAAAATGGGGTTTTTAGTTTAGAGTGAAGCGACGCAAAATATAAGAAAGTAATTGAAAAAAAGATTTTGTGCTGTTAAATGAGGCGCAACTCTAAGAAGACAAATTCACTATCACTCAAAATTCTACCAGAAGTGTCCTTAAAAGGCAAGGCAGCAGGACGTATTTTATGAACACAATCTTCAAAGATAAAATCCTTGTTAACTTACTCTGCAGAACACTGAGAACAATAAATTCAGTGGTCCACTTCTCTCCAAAGCGTTTTCGCTAACTGCTTATAACTCGGAACGCAGCCCCAAACTTACAATTGATTTTGCACCACCCATTGAATTCTAGGATCATAAACCTTTTTGTTTTGATTTTTCCAATGTTTATATCTCTTCTAAAGCCTTTCAAACTTTTGCAGTAACTTTCAACAAAGTTGACGAGCTTACCGGTAGCCTCCATATCGGGCTTGTGCGGTCATCAAAATAAATAAGTAACCATGGTCTTCAGAAATAGTTGCAGTTTTTTTAGAAACTATTTCACGTCTTCTTATGAAATTTAATAATATTAACAAATTTGAACATTTATATCAATTTCATTTCATTTAATTCGAAAACATCCATCGGTTTCTATGAAAACTTCAAATATACAGGTTGTAAACAACCTTATCACCAAGCATTCTGTACATCAGACTAAGTAACTTTACTCAAAAAATATTGCTGGGTAACGACTTTTTTTTGGGGTGAAAAATCACTTTTTGTAGTAGAACTCAATGTAACTTAAAACATTGTGCTGATGGATGGATTGAATAGTACGGGGGGTGTTTACAGTAAAAATCTTACATTAAAAACTTGTCAAAAAGTTGTAACTTTGACCCCCAATATCTCCGTAACTAGAAGGTTCCCAGGTATGGTCTAGAACAAAAAAATGATCACAGTGATGGGGAGACCGGGAGAACAAGTGCCTTTCGGCTTCGTTAAGAGGTTTTTTACACCCTTTATATTTCGACCCTGGTTACTTATTTGCTTTGTTGACTGTACATTTTCGACAAAAACTATCATCGTTATTGCTGTTAAAATGCATTTTGACTACTCCGTCTTTCGCTCATAACATATACCATACGTGTATTCGGAAAGGTCTCAATCGAACATCGGGCAGTGTCAATTTACATTTGGACGAGCCCTATATTGAATCGTACGTTTATTGTACTTTTTGTGTAAAGCATCCAGTCTGTTGCAGCTGTGTTCAATTTTGATGCGATGTTTCGTTGAGTGTTGGATGTTGCCAAAATTTGACTTTGCTATTACACCGGCTACTAATAAATGAACTAGATTTGCCCGGAGGTGTTCTGCATAGATACGAGAAATACCTTCCGGAGATTTCTTTAAATCCTCGGAACTATCAATGCCGCTGTGTTTTTTTAAAGCAACAAATAAGGTGTTTTTTATTCAAGTTGGTAGTAGACATTTTCCAAGACGTTAATCATTGGCTGATGATGATTTTAATGTTCACGATTCAGATTTTATTCTAATATTTAAATTCGCTTATCGTAGTATGGACAGGTGATGCAGAGGATAGAGGAAAATGAAATGAGGATCATTTTGAGTACCTATGATGTAGATGGCATGTAAGAGTAGAGAAAGACCAAAGAAACGATGGATGGACTGTGTGAAGGATGGCAAGAAAGGAGATGTCTGTTGAGATGACGAGTAATAGAGAAGCTTGTATGGAAGAAGACAAGTTGCGCAGAACCCAAATAAATTGGAACAAGGGGATAATAGGAACAAGTTTAGATCATAATTCCCCTAGAATGATGATCTACGTTTAGGATTTATTAAACCATAAAAACTGTACTCAATCATATCGGTTTCAATTGACCAAGCTTTCAGAAACCGCAAAGTAAATTCGTTGTATAACATCTAGACTAGAAGCTCCATAACTGTCTAGAATTTAACCTAGATCCAGCAATATGACGAGCTGTAATAACACAGTATTGATTTATACTGAAGCTCCCAATGGCCGCCAGCCGCCAGACATTCCGCTGGGAATACTAGGGACACAGGAGATCGTAGAAATTCTTTACGGAAAATATTTCCTATAATCTGTTCTGTTTTTGCGAGGTTCTATTATACGTTAGACTTAGCTATGAAGGTATATGTGCTATGCATCTAAACTTTCCATAACCGTCTAGTATTTAACCTAGACCCACCAATATGATGAGAATGTACTCTCAATACTGTGTTCCTAATGGCCGCCAGCCGCCAGACATTCCCGCTGGGAATACCAGGGACAGAGGATCGTAGGAATTATTTACGGAAATATTTCCTATAATTCTGTTCTGTTTTTGCGAGGTTCTATTATACGTTAGCTATGGAGGTATATGACTGCTGGTAATTCAATGGATTCCGTATTATGTGATGTGATGGATGACCTGGAATGCTACTATACAAGGTATAATTGGACGAAACGAAGCCGTCAACTAAGCGTTCTGTAGACTGTACATCAAACTAAGTAACTCAACCAAAAAAATATTGCTGGGGACAATTTTTTTTTGGGGTTATTAATCACTTTTTACGGTAGGACTCAATGCATCATCTGCCTAGCCTTTTCCCAAGTTTTATTGGGGTCGGCTTCCAGTCTAACCGGATGCAGCTGAATACCAGTATTTTACATGGAGCGACTGCCTATCTGACCTCCACAACCCAGTTAGTACGGAGTAATACGGTACCCCTTGGTAAGACTGGTTGTCAGACTTTTTGGGCCACTGACTACCTGTAACGAAACGTAAACGTAACCTACGGTAGGACTCAATGTAACGCACTCAAAACATTGTGCTGATGGATACGTACGGAGGTCTTGGAGGCATTGAAGGTAAAACTTATGAAAATGAAGTAAATACAAGGTTCCCAATAGAACAAAAAATTAATCGCAACGATGAGGGGGAGAACAAATGCCTTTTGGCTTCGTTATGGGTAGGTACTTTTACACCTTTTATAAATGCACACTCTTGTAAAACATTTGAAATGCCTTAATAAAGAATCCATTCCCATAATTCCACTTCATCCAACAATAACAATCAGACAAACCAAAAAATTTATTCTGATTGAATTAATTTTGCAGTTTGTTAAATAACATAATTAGGTATATTAGCAACCTAATTACATTAAACAACAATTGAATTGACAACAGCAATTACAATGATTACAATAATTACGAACGTTATGCTGTAGTTACTTACTGTAATCTTAGAAGCGCCGGTTTTCCCGAGGGTGACGTCAGAGGTGCATGCAATGCAGTATCGATCGGGTGATGAGCGGACAGTAAAAGTTGTTTTTAGTTGAAAGTTATAGTTTAGAATAACTGTAACAGAATCTAATTACCTTAGGTTTGTGATGGATGCTGTTTCTAGCAAGTTATTGGTGTGTTCATTTATATTTTCTTGGATTCGAACCCAAGACACGCACCTCTGATTTTTTCTTTCGGATTCATGTGCGTATTGTAGGTATAATTATCACATGCGTCGGTGAAGGAAAACATCGTGATGAAACCAAACCAGCATGCCTGAGAGATATTTCTTGACGGCATGTAAAGCCAAGTCAGTGGTCCACGGTCGGCATAAAAAGTCTGACCCCAGGTTAGGCACTAACCACACGATAAAGAAAGAAAAAGTAAGTAAACATATCGTAAACAAATTACCTTTCGCAAAACTTGAGGCTTATTGATTATAAGCTCTGTGTATACGCCTGTAGGGTGCACAATTCCCAACCTAATAGTTTTGGTAGCGATGCCATAAAACAGATACAAATTCGCTTAACATCCCTGCAAGGGATACAAATAATTAATCGCCAATGTCTACCGTAAAGGGCAGCAACCCCTGGGAAATCCCTAAACGCCCCTCTCTCCTATTTGACAACAAGTGCTTTGCACGTGACAATTGTATCAAAAGCGACCTCTATTCAATTTCATTTCTACTCCAACATGAAAACCTTCTTTGTCCTTTGATGAGTGACGTACTACCGTGGTTGAACACTTTTTCAACCCTATAACTAAGGGCATAAGGGTGAAAATGGTGGACCGTCAGAGGACGCGGTAGTACATATATCACGGTCTGTTTCCCTGACATATACCCTTGATCTAAATGTATTTCTTTCTGTAGTTGTATACATGGATCTTTTGACACGTATTCTTAATTGGAATGAACGAACGCTGCCATTTTTTTTTATACAATACCGACCACAGCCTGCCTACAACGGTGGGGTCCTAAGATCGATTCCTAGGTAGGGTAAAGTTTTATTGGCTTTTTCCATTAGGAATTCCGCAGTAAAAGCTACGACTCCGTGCCTGGTTAATAACAATAGGGTCACCGCCTTTTACATGGGACTTACACTTAACTGGCGAAATGTAGGTGTACTATTAGGTGCACCTCTGCCTAACACTTCGGGGTTTACAGGCGTGATGTTACGTTATTATGTTCATTCCTTAAATGTTTACCAACAGCGCACCCTGTCAATATAATTTAAGCTTCAAAAGATCCTTGTTGTAGCACTGTATATTTCACGGTTCGGTCCCGGGACAAGTACCCTTGCTGTGCCTTGACCCAAATGTGGTGGTGCCTGTTACTTGAGTGAGCACTGAGCCTCGTCGTGCTAGATGTGGCTCGTTTGGCTTCCAGTGCTAAAAGGCAAATGTAAACTGTCTGTCAGCTCGATTTTGTAAAAAAAGTCTCTTCCAATACCTAGTTTTCACATACCGTGAAGTCACTGAATCGCTTGATAGGTGGTCCACATTTCGGCTTTGGTCCCCTTTTGATAAGTGGTCCCATGGGAGCACAGTCCCATAGCCATGATAAATGATGAAATGAAAACGTGATAATTATGATGGTACACTAAAATTTTTCCTAAACCTATGGAGAATAATGCTTGTACAGATAGCACCGGGGTGGTTTTAGAGGTTGCGGTTCCACCTTCCATGTTCTGACAGTGTCCACCGGCTTGGTTTTAGTGAAGCTTGATGCTTATTTCCTTTTCTTGAAGTAATAGGGTAGATGACAATAAATATCTAAGTAGTCCGTCAGATAGATTTCCAAAAAATATTGGACACATATTTTTTCTTTTTTCACGCAAACAAAAAATGAAGACGATACAGTGCGCAGAAAACTCGTGTGACGTCACATTTGAGTACGGTCGAACAAGCTATTTGGTTTACAGTTAAACCAAATAGCCACCAACACAATCAGATCTCATGAACCCACAAATACCCACAAATTACATTGTAAAATGTAAACCAAATAGCTTGTTCGACCGTACATTTTTTAATCAAATGTGATGATTTTGGCACGTTTAACCTTCGTCAATTTCTATTAATTTGATAAAATAAAAAACACATATCCAATATTTTTCGACATCTAACTGACGGACTAAACTGAATCATATTTTTTTTAGTCAGTCATCATACCTATTTGTCAAGCTTTCTGGAAAATAACCACTTTGTTGTATCCTGTAATTTTCCACCACTATTTGAATTTCCATGTATTCTCTGACATCATTATATTATGACGTCAAACAGAAAGCTCGTGGGAGGAACATATAATTTTCCGCTCTGCCATAAGCAAATAATTCGAAATAATGTTAAGTTTATTCAGTTACTCATTGACCTGAATAAAAATGTTCTACCTATTTATTTGAATAGTGTAATGGGACTAATGGGGCTTAAGACAACATGTCACTTCGAGTCTAACCTAATGCAGCTGAACACAAAATTATACCACGGGAATTAACTACCGGGACAAAAACGACCATTACTAATCTGGGGGCACTCCCGCCAGCCACATAATATTTTGACTAAGGTGTAGAGTTTTTGAAGTTAGACCTTGTAGAGTTAGGGCGTGTAGAGTTAAAAGCTTGAAACTTTTTGACAGTGCGAGTCATATGGTCTCGTCTTGGCAACATTTTACATGAAATGTTTTTGGTGGGATTCAGATTTACTTGTATGGAAGAAGACAAATGATATTGGAGTAAAACTTCCCCTGTCGACACATAGTAATTTATCAACTTCTACAATCTTAGCAATACGTCATCCAATAATCCAAACTAACATTGACTTGTCAAAGCAATGATATACCATACTAGGTATTTCTATTTACTTTACGCCGTGATACCAACAGATTTTTGCACATGTGAACTGGGGAATCGTGACCAGATAACAGCGATTTTACAAAGAATACCGTACTTTAAACGTACTGATAACCATTGATACGTAATGTTGAAAGAATTTAGTGTGTTGTAGATAAGATTATCGGTTTATTCAAGTTTATGTACTGTTCAATGTTAGCGAATTTATGTTGTCGTATAGTTTTTTTTTCGTATAATCATTAATCATAATGTTTCGTAGACAGATTGGTGCGATTTATTGTCTTGATGTGTTACTTCTGTGGTCGCCTTTACTTCACACTAATGACACCTTGTGGAATATTATAATTATTATATCATACTAATTATACACAACAACAACAACAACAACAGCCCATAACGTCCACTGCTGGATATAAGCCTCTCCCATGATGGGAGGAATTTGCCGTAATCTCCACGCAGTGATGAAAGACTAACAGAAAACGCTGCTGCCCATTCTCTGGTCTACGGAGGCGCAAGGTGTTCTGCCTCATACATTAGTCGCCTTATACGACACCCGTGAGTGTTATGGGTTGGTTCTATTCTACTCTGCCGGATATAACACGGCTAATTATACACGTCGTTTATGTAAAAGGTAAAGTTACCTTTTCACGGCTAAACGGGTGAACGGATTTTAATCAATTTGGCGCTCAGGTCGATCTTCAGGTTAAGCCGTGCTTGCCCAGGTTGGTCCGGGGATGGGTGACCACCCATTATATATACTGAGTTTCCTCCGTGCCACGGAAAATCCCGGCTGTCATTTGTAGATCTTTGACAGTCGATACAAGGTCAGTGGTCCGAAAGTCTGCGACAACCAGTCGTGCCAAAGGGTATCGTTACCTAACTGGGTTGTGGAGGTCAAATAGGCAGTCGCTCCATGCAAAATACTGGTATTCAGCAGCATACGGTTAGACTGGAAGCCGACCCCAACATAGTTGGGCAAAGGCTAGGCAGATGATGATGCCTCCGACTAATGTGAACTCCTGCCTACATACTACCAAGATTTCTGTCGAATATTTTGACCACTGCTTTTCGCGAACAAGAATAACAATTTCTGAGGCCTTCAACGTTGCAATTAAAGTACTCCGAAGCTAAGCAGATAAAATTCTAAAAATACGTTCTTTCAGGAAAACTTCCTTGTCTTCTAGGTCTTTCCGACCATTCCATTGAAGTTTATTATTGCAATATCGTGCGGATACAACATTATCCACTTTATATAAAGTCATAATATAGATTTATCATCCACATACAGTGTGCGCTTTACGTTTTATTCTTGTCAGTGGATTCAATGATAACATCATAATATCTTGATCTCTGACCGATCATGTTGGAAGAGATGTATAAGATGCCTCCAATCAAATTACCTACAGTGACTAATTGCCTGATTTAATCAACGCAATCGTCCTGTTTGTCCGAGCCGAAGGTTTTAAGGTTATCTTTTTTAGGGTTCCGTACCCAAAGGGTAAAAATGGGACCCTAACTCAAACTCAAAGCATTTATTTCAATTAGACCATTACGGCACTTTTGAATGTCAAAATTACAAATAAAAAACAAAGCTACAGTCCCAGTCACAAGGCATAATAACTTAAGAAAGTACTGTAGTTGTACCTATTACTAAGACTCCACTGTCCGTCTGTCCGTCTGTCTGTCACCAGGCTGTATTTCATGAACCGTGATAGCTAGACAGTTGAAATTTTCGCAGATGATGTACGGTGTATTTCGGTTGCCACTATAATAATAAAAACAGAATAAAATAAATATTTAGTGGGAGCTCCCATACAACACAACAAACTAGATTTTTTTAATAACGGCAACTGGTAGACGCTTGAAATATTAACAGAATATTTATTTGTATATTCACATTATAAATAAATAGTTAAATTAAAATAAAATAAATATTTAAGATCTAGAGGTCCCCGGATCAAACCCGGGTGTGAAATCCTGTTTTGTTTTTGTTCTATTAGCAATCTGTGACAATTCTCTTTTGATTTTTATGCTTTTTGTGTGGTTATTTGCCAAAATAACGCGAATAACCATTGTTCAATAAAGAGGTTGCATTTAAGGGGGGCTCCCATACAACAAACGTGATTTTTTTTGCCTTTTTGTCTAATGTTGTATAGATAATGGTACGAAACCTTTCGTGCGCGAGTAGGACTCGCACTTGGCCGGTTTTTTTAGGAAGTGATGTAAAATTAAAATAAATAGCCAGTTTGAAAAGTCATTTTATTCAAAGTACCTGGGCGACAATAGGGAAACGAATTTTCCCAGATATGAGACCTACTAGATTGATTCTTCGCCCGCGTAAACCCCCACATTGCAACTTTAATCGAAATCTTTAGAGCCATTTTCGAGAAGGTGGTCACAAATATACAAATATTGCTGGGATAAGGCTGAGAATTAGCCCTTTTTGAAGGCCGTAAGTGACAAAGAACAGACTCCGCCCAATTGTTTTTGAGCTGAAAAGATGAAAATGCGCAAAAACTCCGCAGCAGTACATAAATATGAATCTGTCTGTTAGAAGAATTATTATAACCTAGCAATTTGCTTATGTATTGGTAGGTAAGGTACAGAACTACAGATTATCAAAAGATAATAAAATATTAAACTCGTAGAATAATCTATGATACATTAGTTCTAAGAATAACTGCTTTATTAGTATTATGATTAAGAGTTTATGGTATTCCTAGAACACGATCGATTAATTCGAAACTATGATTAGTATTATATTCTAGTTGATTATCGCAAACATACAAGGTTCTAGTGTTGTTAAAGGTTAGTTTAACAAATATCAGCCAGGTCAAATTCTAGGACAAATTTTGGACTATTTTTCACGTATTGAAAACTTTTTATACAAACTAAAATGGACAGCACTTTCTCTATATGTGTTCCACTTGCTGGACTGCAGAATTGTCCGTCTGTTCCTTCGATTAACACTTAATTTATTGATCGAAGGTCCGTTCATCTGCATCTTAGACGATCTGATCTGATCAATGCCTCTGAAGCCGCAATAAATGTGGCCTGCTGGGCCCAAACAGCGTAATCTAGACACTTATACTGTCGATACAAAAAGAAGACTCGTATATTTCCTCAAGAACCTTATTTACTATAAAATATTTTAATTTTTCTACTCATACGAAACATGGAAAACTCCCCAGTAAACCTGTTTACTAAACTTTAGTTCCGCTACACACGAAACAAACGAAACAATATTTATTGGTTCAAGACTCAAACCTATATTACAAGTTTTTGTACCTTAAATTTCTTATTTAAATTGTTCTTAAGTAAGTGGCAAGATACAAAACAGGTGAAACTGGGCTTAACCCAAGAAGATTCCTGTACCAGTAAACAAAAAAAATATACCCAAGAATTTATGTCGAAAAGCGCTACAAATTAGCTCCAAAATGCACGGTATTATCTCTTCCTAAGGTCATTGAAAATCTTACACACAGAGACAAACTAAGTACAATCAAAAGCCTGACAAACTGACAATAGACGCAGTGGTCTGACCCCTAACCCCGTCGCGTCAATCAGATGATGTCATTGCAATCAGTTCCCTCATTGGCACCATGTACTTGTAGTCTGCATAAATATGTCTATATTTATGACTGTTTTAGTATATCCATAGATAGTATTAGCCGCTTATCGGACTGGCGCTTGAGAGGGGAAGGATAGGTCTTCAGTACAAGGGTATTTAATCAATATTGTGTGTGTAGAAGCCCGAAAGTGCGTTTTATGACACTACTTGGAAAGGCTGGTTGTAAGAACTGGTACGTAACTGGATAGCAGAGATCCAGGCAGTCGTAAAATACTGTTATTCAGCTGCATCGGGCTAGACTCGAAGCCGACTCTAGTTGACTGACTTCTTAACTATGTTGGGGTCGGATTCTAGTCTAACCGGGTGCAGCTGAATACCAGTCTTTTACATTGAGCGACTGCCTATCTGACCTCCACAACCCAGTTAGTACTAGGTAATATGATACCACTTGGTAAGACTGGTTGTCAAACTTGCCACCAACTACTTGTAACGACTGTCGAATATCTACAAATGACAGCCGAGACCAACGGCTTAACGTCCAATTCGAGGCACGGAGGAAACTCGGTATGTGTGGTCACCCATCCCCGTAACCGACGTCGATGTCTACATTGTATATGTATGGCGTTTATAGCTATGCAAGATCCCAGATGCAAGTCCGCTAGCCATATACTATCATAAACAAGCGAATGAAGATCTGTGAGCAATAAAATCAAAACAAAGTGCCATTGAACGAGATTTACAACCAGATTACATTGAAGTGTTATGTGTTACAGCGAATTGCTACAACTGCGATACTACAGTCGTAGGATTGTATCTCAATTTACCACATCGTTTAATATTTTTATGGTTGAAGTTCTAACGTATCAGAACTATGGATTTTCTAGCTGTTTTCCGCGGTTTTACTTGCCATTGTATCCTAGGAAAACCATTGCATACAGTGGCGGTCCCTCCGAACAAGCCAGAAACGCTTGGCTTGCACTAAAACTTCTTAAGAGGACGCATTGGAAATTTTGGAGTCAATGATCTCAAATTTTGTCAGTAATTAAAAAAGAAATGAAAATATAAGTTGGTGACCTGATAATTCATGATAAAAACCTTATTTTGAGTTTTCAATACATGATTACGTAACTTTAGTAACAGAGAAAAAAATATCAAACATACCTCTTTTTAAAAAGAGCCTCTTAACTTTCTCTGTAGATTAGATTAGTCTATACATACTCTTTAAAATTGTAGAAGAAATTTCTCAAATTATCGTTTCCAACTAAATTTGATAACTAAAACCATTTTGTCGTTTACGTCCTTTAGTTATAAGCTAGCAATCCTCGCCCCGCTCAGACGCTCAGTCCCCCCGCTCAGTCCCGGGGCGCGCGTGCCCGGTTTTAGAACAATGCGTCGCCCTAATTTGAAGATTTTTGGACAGTGCTTGCCTTAGCTTGCCGTAATGTTGACCTCTACACACGCCACTGATTACATACACATTGCACAATGATTGTTGTATTAATCCAGGACAGAACTTATCTCCTTTTAGCAGTTTGATTCGAGTAGACGCACGATAACGAAGCAAACTGTTTATGATTATTCATCCATCGATGTTATAGAAGATGTTTCTTTTAAGTGGGACATCCAGCTCATGAGGTCTCGACTCGACTCTGTCACAAAACATAATTAATTTTGTCCCATTTCTGATGTGTAAATTATTTCATTCCTGAAATGTAAATGAAAATGAAACTGCACTGTCCAGTTTTGTAACCAATAATCGGGAGGTTGTTCGAAGTAACTAAAAACTCTGTTGTTAAAAAATATGCATTTTATTATTATTTGACCAGTAGCATACTGGGATATCGGAATGCGATCACAATTTCACAAAGCAGCCACATATAAAATCAATAAATGCCGCATCTTTGATACACAAGCCTATGTTGACAGAACTTATCGTATCGGAGAGTGCACCTATTAAACTTATCGTTAGTTAGTAGGTGGTAAACATTGGCCCATACCTACTTGATTATTAAGTACTTCAAAACTATAACGATACTTCGATGTATACCACACTGGCTCCCATACTATCTATAGGACGGTAGGGTATCCAATATTTGGGAGATTATTGTGAGACTTCTTACTTTGTAACTAGATGGTTAAGAAGATTTCATTTCTCAACCATATTCGTTTTTTTTAACCTTTTACTTTGTGCTTTTTTATTCGTTTTAACATTGTTATGTCATATTTATATCTGCTAGATTTTGTGAACTTAAATAAAGAATCAAGAACATGCTGAATTTCAGTTGCCCCCAACCAGTTGCGACTCAAATGTATCTCTTTATAGAGAAGGTTTATAACAAGTATCAAGTCATTTATGTTCAGCAGTTGGTGTTCATAATTCAGCTGTAGCCTGATAAAAGTTCGTTGAACCGTATTTAAATTAATGACTGACAAGAGAAAGAGGTGGTTTATGTAGTCTTATTGATATCGTCGAGGAAAAAGTAAGTATTTTATTTGGTCTCCGCAGCCTCATATTTTACAACCAAAACTTCAAGAGACTGGATTTTACCTTTCCGTAACATAAAATAAGTGAACACATAAAATTTATTGCAGCGTGACTCTTGAGGTGTTAAACGTTTGGCATTACTTGGCTGAACTTCAAACACTGGCAACACTGCAGTCGAGGTAGGGGCGCCAGAATGTTGGAATTTATTTCAGGAAATGTGAACGGAGGTACTCGCTTTGAGGTAAAACTCTGGCCGTTTAAAAGATTTATTTATGTCGCGGGATTTGGTAAAATCGTGTGCTTTTATTCAATACCGAAATGGCCAAATTTTCTTGCGATTTGTTTCTCTTTTGTGTTTATACTGTCCCAAATAAAAACGTGTTTTTTCTACTTTTGCGAACATATTAACTTGAATAACTAAACGTTCCGCTCCATTTTAATTAGTGTCAATAAAAACATATTTTACTGTCTCTTCCGTAATATTGTTACCATCATATGCTCCAAATACATGACTGTATGACTGTCTGTATGAGCGTAAAAATACTCACAATGGCTTCGTCATCGTTCTATTAAAAATCCTCTCTATCCCACTTGTTCCCTAACACGTGGCCACACCAGCTGCTATAATAAAACCACGGCGAGTGCATGAGGATTAAAATAGCTCTTCCCGGTTTGATGAACTTGACATCAACACACCACCGTATATTATGAACGAGTTTATGAGTTGGGAAAATACTACATGAACGTATGTAAAATTGTGCGGCATTTGGTTCCGGATGACTGGGTTTTGGGTTACCCGAAAAGTCTGGAATTGTGGTAACTGAGGCCCTAGCATAAGTGTGCGGTTTAAATGAAACACAAAAATAAGTCGAATTTTGAATCGGAAATAGAATTATTATCCTATTGCATTTTAGTTACATTGTTTGCAACAAGCAGAACCAGTATCACCCATAGATATGAATAAGTTCTTAAAATTATGAAAATATTTTTAATATGGTCCTTTAAGGGTTACTGCGGATAACCTGTCATGCCACTTTTTGAGCTATGGCCTCTCCTTATGGCTTACAGTTCTTTTGATCGTGGGCTAATGTGTACCAACTGCCAATGGTCCTTGGTTTTAGTTCAGCTCGCCATGCTAGTTCTCTCTCTTGCTCTTCTACGAGATCTGCTGCGTCACCTTCTGGCTGTGTCAGAGCTCCAAATAGGCCCCTATGTGGAGCCTCAGCTCTTTGAAGCTCATATTGTGCTCATTTGCCTAGCCTTTTCCAAAAACTTCGTAAGAAGCTGAATTTACATATTATAACAGTAAAGTCTTTCTTTCTATACTCAATTGATGTTATACTCGTATTATTGTAATGCAATTAGGTACTGATGACTTCACATGCTTATCACACTAACAGGAAATATAATTTAGATTACTGTTTCTGTATGTAGTTCAATGTCAGGCAGGACTATATTTATACTGTACCTAAATTGTATGGAGTCGGTATTGGAATTTCATTGTACTACCGAGTTCACTAATGGTCAGCCACTAACACCCTTATGTCCATAGCAATAAGGTAGAAATGTAGTAGTACCTAATGTTAATCGTGGATTACCATTTCTGAACTGTATTCATAAGCAAAGATTCATCATCGTGCGACTCGCATCCCACGGATTCCCGCAACCTTCACCATGTCATCGGTCCACTTAGTGGGAGGTCTTTCAACGCATCGTCTTCCGGTTCGCGGTCGCCATTCCAGATCTTTTCGGCCCCATCGGCCATCCGTTCTGCGAGCAATGTGCCCTGCCTACTGCGAATTAAGGTTGGCAATTCTTCGGGCTACGTCGGTGACCTTGGTTCTCTTGCGGATGACTAGATTTCTGATTCGATCACGCAAGGAAACTCCGAGCATAGCCCTATCCATTGCCATTTGGGTGATTTTAAGACTTCTGATAAGGCCCATTGTAAGCGACGACGAGCAAAGATTACACATTATGTATTGTTTTTTTGTTAAGTCTATTCTGTCCCACTGCTGCGCAAAGACCTCCCCCCTATTCCTTTCTCGCGGTGTGTTGCCTTCTCTGGTCAATCAGTCAAGAATGTGTCCAAATCGTCACGCCAGCTTTCGGTGACGACGACCGTCTTCAGACACCCACTGTGTGACGATTCTGGCCTATCTGTCCTGACCCATCTTGGAAAAGTACTAAAAAGTTTAGTCAATCTTAGTCAGTGCCCAGCATGACATAACCATGACCACAGCTGAAGAATAGGAGAAGCAGACCATATCTTCTTTGTATGATTGGTCAATTTATCAAGTAATGCGGGGTACATGTACTTTATTTAAACTTCTGCAACTGCCTTGAATTATAATTTACTCATACCCGACCTTCGGGTTTCTGAACTTCTAAGTAAAGAGCCTTGAATGTAACCCCTGTATGTTTTCATTATAAGTGCTTTTTCACTTCGACTCGGTTATTTTTCTTGCGAACAGCCAGACGGTCGCAAAAGAGCTTTTTATTGGAATAATAACTTTTATTTTTCTTAAAAAAGTCCGTCGCTTTTATAGGTCTGTCCCATTTTTCCCTTACTTATTATTGGTTACTTTATTAAATACATATACTAGCATTTGCCTGTGGCTTCGCTCGGTTTTTGGACGGAAATTATCCCACGGGAACGCTTTAAATAGCTTATGGGGATAATGTAGCTTTCCATTAGTGAAAGAATTTTCGGAATCGGATCAGGAGATTCGTAGATTACCTAAGAAAAAAAAAACTGTAAAAAACCACACTACAGACTAATTTTAGAAATACTCAAGTAACCTTTACACACCTAAACCACTGAAATGACCTTTTTAAAAGACCTGGAAAAGGACATAGCTTTTCAACATGAATAATTATTTATTAAAAACAATGATATGATGATACAAAACACACGCAGACAAAGTCACAGCCCACGTCTTACATATAAAGTAGTAAGCATACTAATACTATAAATACAAAATTTGTTTTTAAGTTTGTATATAGGGGGTAATCTTCGGAACTACTGATCCGATGCCGAAAATTCGTTCACTTACGGGAAGCTACATTATCCCAGAGTGTCACAGGCTATATTCAAAACATTTTCGTTCATAAAGGGAGTAAAGCCGCGAGTAAAAGCGAGTAAATGTATATTTCCAGTTATATTCAAGGCAGCTAGTAGATTAAAGTACTTTCTGTGTTCACAGAATAGAAAAGCCTTTAGCAAACAATGTAAGGGAAGCTGTTATCACTATTATCTTTGTTATCATTGTACAAACGTCTAGCTGTGTAAATATGTAGCTACGAGTATAATAAGTCTATTTTCTCGTCTTACTTATCATAGTGGGACAAAGGATGATATGTTGATATAAAAATTTTAAATGTAGATTTTTCTAAGTTTTTTAATGCCTCGGTCTTGAATTAGAGTCATATATTTTCCAGTGTCTTCAGAGTAAGAATTACTTGGTGCCCCTTCAGAATACCAGCGCTGCAAAAGCATTTTTTTTTAATTTTGTAGGACCATTCTGAGATAGGGCCTTTTGGCCTCGTACTTATATTTTTTTTTTTGTTACGTCTTATTTTTGAATTTTAATTTTAATTTCCGTTATTTGTTTTGTCTTTAGTGAGACCAATAAATACTTTTTCTTTCTTACTTGTATGAATGTACAATACACATTGCTGCCTGCAACTTTGTTGAAACTTTAATTAAATTCCGCGGCAATGCAAATAGATTTAAAATATTGCTCAGCAATCGCGTAGCTCTTGAGTGATGGCGTCCTAGAAAGATTGTAGGATTGTCGCAAGTCCGAATTGAGCAACATTTATCACGGAACCCGTTATGTTCCTCATCCTCGTTAAATCCCGGATTAGTCTCTTTTAACACCCACCACGGGAAGTAATCATGGGATTCTGTTTCCGTTGCCGAAATCCCGTCAACTGGGTTTAATTTCTTTATTCCTATTCCCCTCCTGTTAGGATTAATTTAAAAAATCTTTTTGTCGTACCTCGTCGGTCATTTTATCAATTGTTTCTTTGTCCGTCGTATCCCTCTTGTATCCGTAGGAACGCAGGCTAAACGGTTAGGCAGGTGTTACACTTCCAGTTTTACAAAACTCCGTTTTTCAGCGATCGAAATCTTGTGTTACATCTGGCACACTTCCCATTACCTATGTAGTTCTAATCAATTAAGTTATTAACTCTACAGAAAAAAACTAATTTGATTTAATTGACACGTAAATGAAATAGTTCTATAAAATAAGTAAATTTTCAAGAAGATTGCCCTTCAACCGGCAAAAACGAAGCAAAAAGCTTGCTTACTCCTGTCTTGCTCATTGTCACCCGCCACCGGTACTTTACCTCCTCGAAGCCACTCCTAACGTTGTCGATATGATGACTGATTTAAGGTCTAAGCTCATCCAACACAAATGAAACAATCATCGGCAACGCGAAGAAGAAGAAGACGTACTCAACCTTTCAACTGCGAAGCAAGCCACCAAGTGCACACAAAATAGGCTAGTTTCCACCATCAATAAATTACAAATCTATTTAGTCCGTAAATTAGAGTATTGGAAAATAATGGACGCGTATTTTTTTTATTTTTTTTTATTAACGAATATTGACAAAGATAAAACGCATCAATACTCGGGAGTGGGGGCTCGTGAAGTCGTGACGTCAGAACGCACTAAAAATTATACCACAGCGTGACGTATTGAGAATTTTAAAAGCGTCGTATCTTCGTCAATTTTGGTTTACGTAACAAAAGAAAAAATACGGATCAAATATTTTTTGATAATCTAGCTGACGGACTAATTAGATTTTTTCAGTTGACAAGCCCATTGAACACCGACGACCGTATAGGTACTGCATACGACCGACGTAGGAAGTCAATACTTAGGACGTATATACACACAAGTTGCTATGTAGGTAACTGTCCATCGTTGGAAGTAATTTGGCGATTCCGTTTGTTTATACCTGCCCGTTGGCAGAAAATTGCTGTAATCGTTGTCATCCTCAGAGGAAGATGTGGTGGTGTGTGCCCATGGATTTAATTGGTGAAGTGCGACTATATATTGGATGTATTGTTTCTTTGCTTGAATATATCAGAATAACTAATACTACTAATATTACTTGATTCAACTGTGATGATCATGTTTGCGATTTTGATGACGACTCGTCGGTCGCAAGTGCGGTTGATATTATTTTTGCAAGTATTTGAATCTACATCATTATGATTTAGATTCGTGTTTTTGCGATGAGCCCTAGCTTGGTAAATTTGGCCTACGACAAACTAGTTTAGTCTGAATCTGCTTGCAGTTCGCAGCATAGGTCAGTTTTATAATTTCCATTCGATAGGGAGAAATCCACGGGCTGACGAAATCGCTGGCAAATTAATTTATTGATACGTAGACTATAAATGGTGACATGTGGAAGCACTCCTATAGAGGAGAATACAGATATAATGTTTCTTGAAACCCAATCTCTCAAGGTCGTATGCCGTCATAAAGAACACCTCTAAAACAAAACATCTATAAGCGGCTCCCAAACATTGAGCAAGAGTTGACAGCGCACCGCTAACCAATCCGCCCGTGCGAATGTTTGCCGAACAGTTAGCGCTAACTATAACTAGTTGTGGACACTGCTTCCTGGTCTGCTAATTTCTGTGCAAATGATTTTGGACTTTTTGTTCTGGTTTTAAAGGGATCTTTGTCAGTCGTTACAGGCAGTCAGTGCAGGCCTGATGAAAGGATGATAACCGGTCTTATCAAGGGGTATCGTATATCGTACTACCCACAGGAGGTAGGTGCTAACTGGGTTGTGGAGGTCAGATAAGCAGTGGCTCCATGTATGCATCCGGTTAGGTTAGGTTGAAAGCCGACCCCATCATAGTTGGGAACAGCTATTCTCAGTAGTTCGGTTTATTTAGTCCGGTCACCGGACTGGTGAGACTTTTCGTCTCAGCAGTTCGTGGATGTAATACGACCGGACTATTGAGCCTGATAGTTCGGTATCGATATCGGACCTGCACTAGTAAAGGGACACATTACACAGTCCACTGGCAGGCGGTCATTCATAAAAACTGTCAAAAACTGTATGTATGATCGCCTGCCGGCGGACTGCCAGCGGACTGACAAATGTGTGGGGGCCCTAAGGAAAGACTGAAAGGTCGACATGTCAAGAAATATCTTTTACTTGAAATATCTCAGCCAAACATCTGCTTTTTCCAACAAGCCAAGTACAACGCAATTTTATACAAAAAAATTGATACATCGATTTCGGCACAAGTTAACTGCATCTGAACTTCTTGAATAAAATCGTCCTTTTCTATATTTACTCTGCTTCGTTTCGACATTGCTGTTCCAAATCTTTTCATTTGTTCGACCTTGAAATTTGCTAGATTGTCATCATCCTTCAGCACGTTCAAAATACGCAACAAACTTGGATTTTTATGGATCAGACCATTAAGTGTGAAATTCCAGGCTTCTACAACATTGTTGGTGCGATGACGCTCAGCAAATACGCACCATTTATTTATAAAATCAGGCTTCATCCATGTTTTTTGAAAATAACTTCTGAATTTAATTAATTTTTCATCTTGAATAGACATTTCGTTTAATGAAATATGTTTCCAACCGTCCTGTATTTTATGTACAGGTAGCAATGGCAGTATGCAACACAAACTGATGATACGCCTATAATTTCTTGAGTTTAGTCCAATTGCCTTTGCCTTTCGATATAAAGCATTTCGAAAATGAAAATAACAACCAATAATGGTCACATTTTTGAAAGTTTTCAGCAATGCTTTTATGGCGGCGCTCTCAAAGTCGATATGAACTTGTTCTGGTACCCAACCTGGAACCTGTGATTGTATTAATTGAAATACAATCTCATAAGCTTTTACACTCTTGTGTGACATGAAGATGTATGCTAATGGAATGACATTCGTGCTTTCAATGCCACTTCCCATGTCTCCATGAATGCTGTATAGCTGCGGAAAAGGATCTGGTGATGCCTGAAAGGTACCATCCATGAAAAATTGTTTCAGGGATGTCAAAAGTAATCGTGCTTCTTTACTACAGAATATTAAAATTTTGATTGTGCCGTCATAGAAATCTGCTAATAAAAAATCTTGAAATTGAATTGGCACCTCAACGTCTTCATAATTGTTAGTATGTATTTTAGTGACTTCCGTACAAGAATGAATTTTTCGATATATTGTCATTTTTTTATTATTAAAATTAGGGATAGGTTGTTTTGCAGCTAAATCTAATCCCTTTGTTTTAATTTTGAGAGTGAATTTCCGAAATACTTTTGGAGCAGCTTCTTGTCCTTGTGCTGCCTCATCAACACATTGATTGAGTAATATATCAATTTGATTTTGAGTTTTGTCCTGTTCGCAAGAATGGTCAGTACTATCCTTTGTAATCACGTCTTCTTCCTAAAATACAATGTTATATTTAAAAGCTGAAACTTGAGACAGTCTTGAGTAGTAAAAGCCGACTTACTTTGGATAAAACGAGGTATCCTTTACATTTGGTATCATTCTTATAGTTTCTGCACCTCCAATAACTCCCAGCTTTGTAAACCGTATTCCTATAAAATTGGTAACCGTTATATAATAAAACTCTGCCTCGCCCACGTTTCAGTATTTCAAAATCCATCGTCCGTGCAAGGAATTGAATATTTGTTAAATTATTAATTATTATTTATTAAACGTAATAAATTAGGGAAAGATTCACAAACGTCAATCATAATAATCATGAGTGTCCATAACCCATAACCATTCCATAACAAAACACAAAAAAGTTTACATACCTACCTACTTCTAAAGGTTGTTAGGTCGTCAATAAAGAGAACTGATAACAAAACAGATAGGTTAGTCTGTTATGTTTAATAGTATATTTGGATTATTCATATATCTCTGGTGGCACATCTCTATGGTGGTATGGTCCAGTCTCTTTCTACCCCCAGGGGCATGGCCAGGGGTATGGTGGGTCCGGAGCGATAATGTCGACCTTTCAGTCTTTCCTTAGTAGTGCAGGTCCGTTATCGATACCGAACTATCAGGCTCTGTAGTCCGGTCGTATTGTATCACCGAACTGATGAGACGAAAAGTCCGGGACCGGACTAAATAACCGAACTACCGAGACACGCGGGTTGGGAAAAGGCTATGCAGGTGATGTTGAAGTAAAACGGGTTTTCTCCCGGTTTGAAGGATTTTGCTTTGTCAAAAACATGTAATTTTTACATTGGCTAGCGGTTGGTCCAGCGGCATCTTGTGTGGTTCATGATCGATATGTATTACCATTGGAGGTAACCAGCGTTTTCTTCCCTGTGTCGATAATTCCCATAGTTATTTGAATCAAATTATCTTCAAACAGAACTCTGCCACATCAACGGCACTGGTAGTGACTTCGGACAGGTCCCTTAGAGTGCAGGTGGAATTGTACCAAGCGTTTGTGATGAGGCTTCGCAGTCGCACCCTGCTGGGCTGTGTTTCGTATGATAAACGGTCAAAGGAAAATTGCTGGTACGATCGGCTTTAGATCTGGACTCACCATAAAGCTGTCTTTCTTCTTCACGTGGTTCTTAGGGAACTTTTTATGAAACCACAGATGGTAAAGATGATGTTTTATTATTCTTTCTGATCATCATATTAACTGCGTAGGGTATAAGCATGAAGTTACTTTCGAAAAACCTTGATTCGAACCCGGAAAACGATAAAATAAATAAGATGAAGAGCAATTAACTAGCAAATAACATCTTCGAATATAATTTCGATTACCGAAGCTGTTAAACGTTCACTAATTAGATTAATATTAAATAGGCATGTTTTAATGATTAATATGCTCACTGACATTATAAATCAACGTTTCTGTCAGCTCGTTTAAATGTGTTTATCTCGCGAACGGCTGAGCTAATTTTTATACGGCTCTGATTGGATTTTGAATAGGCTTGTTATATTATATTGATTAGTTTATCATTATAATCGAAGTTTGAAGTTCTTCTTCCTTATTAGGCACTTATTTATAGGTACACTAATGGTTTGATCGTTAATTATTTGGAGAATGAGGACTAGCAATTAATAAGACTGATATCCGCATTCAAAAAAGCTGATCCAGAACAAGATGTGTCAAACCCAAGCTAATTGTTACTTTATCAGACTATGATGTTCCCACAGCTGGGACACAGGCCTCTTCTCTATGAGAGGGAATGGGCTGTATTCCACCTCGCGGGCCCAGTGCGGGTTTTTTTTGTGGTAGAAATTATGGTTTTCCTACTCCTCCTATATACTTTTCTGCTTAATTTCGTTGCGGAATCCAAGACAGTCAAATTGTTTCTCTTTGACATCGTCGAGTTTCATTGTCTCGGCGCTTTTCTGGCAGTCGCCACTGTTGATTCTGGCTTTCAGGAGTTACAGTGGTTTGGGAATAGTGTTGCAGGCTTGTCCCATAAAAAAATGATCTTTTGGATCTAAGACATACCGGTTTGCTTACTGTGTTATTTTCTTTAGGTACAAGTTCTGCCAGACCAATGTTATGTTGCCAGCAGCACAGCTCTTACATCCTGAATCCTGAGAGGTACGCGTAGTTGTGCAGCGAGGAAAGAAGGTGGATGTACTGCTAACAGGCTCCACTTTGGCAAAGAAAAAACACGAAATTTTCATCAAGTTGTTGTTGTATGTCGAACCCAGACAAGGTTCGAACCGACGATGCTTGATGATCTTACGTTAACATAACATCACGCCTATAATGTCCGACGGATTAGTCACAGGTGTATCTCATGCTTAATCATCTGCTATGTCAACACAATAGTACATTGTAATACAAGGGGCTAAAATGACCCATTATATACGGGGTAGTTTTACTACCGAGCTTTAGCGAGGTAGTAAATAGGAACCGAGTTATAATGGGAATTTAGCGCCGTGTGTTACACTGTACTTTTCACTTTGAGTGTGAGATAAATAGTCAATTTAGTACAAAAATATTTATTAAATATTACATAATAAAATAAAAATCACGTCAGATTTTTTTACTTGAAGCTAAATGTGCGCATCACGCAGCAGCAGGTCGCGGCAGCCGGGGGAGAGCACGTCGAGGTACTCGTGGCTCAACAAGTCACGACTACGAGATTTACTTTACGCCCTAGGGCCAAAAAATTGCCACTTTAGGCCCGCATAGTAGGGCTATATTGGCGTACTTTAAGAGCATGAGAAGTGAAAAACAATAAACACGCAAGAAGCAGTAAAAAGTACTACAGTAGTACCTACATGCTAAGAAAGAATCGTAATTATCACAACCGACATAATAAGTCAACAATCAGTTAATAAAATGCTGCAATCAAATGTGCTATTGTTTTCACGACAGGCTACGTTCATTCATGAAATGAGTTTGTAAACTGGGTTATCAGGCCATGGTGGAGTAACTGTGGATAACAGTCCTTCTAGAGACCAGGTAACCTAGAGGTATCGAATTAATCAGTACCAATGAGTTGTGGAGGTCAGATAGGCAGTGCCTCATGCCCGAAGTAATCAGTGTCAAGTAGTCAGTGGCCCGAAAGTCTGTACAACTAGTCTTACCAAGGGATATCGTATTACCCAGAAATAAATGTGTTGTGTTGGTCAGATACGAAGCCACGGAGTTAGGATTTGTGCCCAGCTAATGGCAATAGGCTCGCCCCCTATTTAATGGGACTTCAACAAAGCTGGCGAATTTTGAATTTGAACAAACCTGCATAGAAATTCAGTAAAAAAAAATCCTGCATATTTTGAAATATTCTGTATTTATTTAAGGTCAAAAGTGTCCAAATCTCCAAGGTGTTTGACTAAGTACAAGCACATAAAGTTAAAATATAACAGTAACTAATGTATTGTAGCTGCCCGTGGACAATGAACCAAATATGTGCATTACATAAACAGTGAGATCGTTTTGTGTGGCAAGGAGAGCAGCGGTTTTGAATTTTACATTGAACACACTTCGAAAATGTTTCATAGCAAAAAAAATGGGCAGAATAGCACCTTAGCTCATGCTAAAGTAGGCTCATTAGCAAAAATGACTGTGGAACCGAAATAAGTAGTTAAAGAAATAGATAGAATGCATGGAGCCAAATTAAAAAGGTCTATTTGAGCTGCGGTCGCTGCGGACCATTTTCTGTAGCCACTTAGTTTGGTTAAGAATAAGAATTTTACGAAGCCATTGTTACAAACAATTTCTGAATCTAAGTTAGCGCTTATAAATTTTATCATCGAAAACAGAGGTCCCCAAACTAGATGCATTTGCAGCCATGTTATTAATGCCTTAATGTACCATATTCTAGCAAATAAATATTTTGATTTGATTTAGACTGCGCTTGGATTTTAGGGGCCGGAGTTGCGTTAACTTAAAATTAAAACACAAATTTTATTTGTTAATCTGATCTAGATTTTCAAGTTTAACACGATCTGGAGAAGCTTCGCTTACTTACCGTTGGTTTCATAGCCTCACATTATGACAGCGGACGATTCTCATGTTCCGCTCGTATGTTTTGACTGACCTGAAGCATTTCACACGATTCTCATACTACACGGCACACGGCATACAGGTGGAATACTAAGACATTTTTGTTTGTAGGTCAGGGTTTACGTCAAAACGTAGCTTTTTTTTTAAGATTAAGGTGAAAGCGTCAGGTTAGCCCGCGAAACTCAAATTTTCTTACGTTTTTTGCAATTAGCAGGCCAGTGCTAGGTTGTATGTTGATTAAAATATAGTTCGCGATTGTAAGACGTATGCAGTTACAGAATTATAATCATCAAAATCATCAATACAACCCTCCAAGTTCATAAAGGTCTAGCAATGTAAAATCGTTCCTCGACTTTTATGAACTTGGAGGGTTGTATTGATGATTTTTAAGCACTGGCCTGCAAATTGAAAAAAACGTAAGAAAATTTGAATTTCGCGGGCTACCCTGGAGCATCAGCCTTAACCTGAAACATTGTATGAAAGTAGATGGGTAGAGGAAAATCAAAGAAACGATGAATGGGCTGTGTGAAGGATGATGTGGCTAGAAAGGAGGTGTCTGATGAGATGACGAGTAATAGAGAAGTATGGGAGAAGAAGACATGCTGCACCGACCACAAATAAATTAAGATAAAGGTAGGAAAATGGTGATGATGATGATGAACCTGAAATGTTGGGTTTATGCACAGTATAAATATGAACAGAACCGAAACTAAGCCTAGTTGATGCATTAATAGGCATGACGACAGTATCAAAAAATTGCAAATCTATTTAGTCCGTCAGTTAGAGTAGGTATTGGAAATTAATGGACACGTATTTTTTGTTTTTGTAAATCAATGAATATTGACAAAGATAAAACGCATCAGAACTCGGGAGTGGGGGCTCGTGACGTCAGAACTAGCTAAAAATTATACCAACCATGTGACGTATTGAGAATTCTAAAAGCGTCATATCTTCGTCAATTTTGGTTTATGTAACAAAAGAAAAAACACGGGTCAATTTTTTTTGATAATCTAACTGACGGGCTAATCAGTTTTTTTTTAGAATTAACGTTGCGTGCGAGCGCGCGCTTTCCGCCGCCATAGCGCAACTTCTATGTGACCACTCGTCTCGGCGCGGCACGTAATACTGACAGCATCGCTAGTCCGCTTAGAGGCCCCGTCGATGCACATGTTTGTGTGAGTGTGCGGTTTCGAGCGTTTGTAGGTAGTTTCCGTACTGTCCACATTTATACTGTGGTTTAGGGCACTTTATTTGTGGTTCTAGGGTTTTTATGTAGCTAGTGCTCGTTTACTGGTATGAGGTTGAAAAAACCGGCCAAGAGCGAGTCGGACTCGCGCACCGAGGTTTCCGTACAAACTTTTTAAAGGACAAACTTAACTTTGCTGTTCGATCCCCAGGAACGGCTATTGCACCAACCGCAAATAATAAGTTTGTAATAGTAAAATCGTTTTTTTTTTAAATTTAACTACATATTTACGGTTTTCAGACTTTTCCCTTTACATGTGCTGTAAGACCTTGCTTTTTGCCAAATTTCGTGATTCTAGGTCAACGGGAACTACCATATAGGTTTTCGACCCAAAACCTATACGGTACTTCCGGTTGACCTAGAATTGCCAATTTTAATTAAAAACAAGATCACAGTACAAGTAAAGGGAAAAGTCCAAAAAATTAAAAAAGTTGAAAATTAAGGTAAATTTTGGTACTTAGTTTTCACGAAAATCTAAATTTGCCCTTATCTTTTTATCGAGTAGACTCAGGACCTTGATTTTTATACACATAATAGGGACTATAGACCTCAGTATAGGGTATAAATTTCTAGGTCCACCCGTTCCTGAGAAAATCGGTGGTGACAGACGGACAGACGGACTAGAAAGTGATCTTTCAAAGGGTTCCTTTATTTCCATATGAGGTACGGAACCCTAAAAATGAATAAAATGTAGAATAATTGGTTCAGATTTGGGTGTAAGGAGACTTTCGATTTTGTAACATTTACGAGTAACTACAGTTTCTGTCTCACGTTTCATAACAGCCTACGTCATGTATGTTTGAATTTGAACTAAATCAGAAAGAAAAATATTTTCTTAATAATACAATTATGGATGGACTAAAAACAAACCGAAATAAGAATTCAATCAAGATGCGAGATAAGATAAATTGATAAGAACCAAAGATTTCAACTGTAAGCCTATCATTTCTGAGATTCTTTGTGATTCATTCTGTATTGTATTCTTCGGAAGGTCACTTCAGGTTAGAGTTCAAGGCTATAACGTGATAATATCTGACTCAGCATCTTCCTCCTATGTTCTGTATTCAGTTTATTAGTTATCATTAATGGGCAACAAAATGTTTTTATATCTAATTCTATAAAAAACAAAACAAATCGAAAACCCATTTCTATCTATTTTATCACTAATAATTATAAAATTTTAATTAGTTAGTAAAATAATTACACCATACGTTTTTCTTTTCTTTGTCTTGTTTCGTAAGCTAGATAATCTCTTAAATGTAGGGTCTACTATTGTATTTCATTTCTATAGCCACTCATTTTAATTTTTAATAAGCTAACACTTATTTTTGTGAATGCTGGTTAGTACCTGTAATTGGCGACTGTGTAAGTCCAAGACTGTAAAACCTATGTTTACCTAAATGCTATACACAGAAGCTGTTGGTGAACCTATACTAATAAATAAATAAAACCCGCCTACAAAATGGTATTTCAAAAAACATGTCTAAGACTGGTGTCGCTATCTACCGGACGTTGTAATAAACATGCAGTTAGCACACGCAGTGAGCGTGAAGTGAAACAATGAACGTTACTCAGCGCTCACGTGGTACGCCGTTTTGAAAACAGATGGCGTTGTGTTAAAATTATTGTAACGGGTCTAATTTTTATTTTCTTTTATTTTCAGGTAAGAACGTTGGTTGTACTGTTCAGAAATATAGAAAATGACCAAAAAAGTCACTGAAAAAGCTCTAAAACTTGGCAAGGTAAGGTTCATTATTGTTAATAACAATGACTGATTTATGTATAGGTATTTTAATTAGTTTTATTGCACATTATTATGTAAATTTGCAATGAAGGTTTAAAAATATCTTATCACGGCTTTACATTTTCTCGAAACTACATATTTTAAGTATTCATAAATACTGGATTGAATCGATATCGTGTACTGCCTGAATCGATTAAGGATTTTACAGGCATTATCAATTTCTCGGTAAAATATCTATTAAAAGATTATTTACTAGTTGTAACATATTTTTGCTTAGAAAGTCACGTAGGCCATGTTATGGCCATATGACCATTTAAACCCTAGTAGGTACTAAAATAATCATATTTACCTGAACTGGATAGATAGTAAACGTTACATGTAGTTATTGAGTATTTGTTATTTAAATGTCATTTTAATAGTGACCACACACGAAGAAAGTTAATAGACACAGGCATACATAAGAAAAAAAAAAACAAATTCATTTACTCACCTCCACTGACAGAAGACGCATCGTTTAAAAACCACTTGGGCAGAAGCATTATTGCTCTATAGGTCCTTAAGTAACGAAAATTTATCCCTTAAAGGAGAAGACAAAGGACGAAGGCGGTAATTTTTGCCGATGGTAAATCCTATCGGGTATAAAGCTTTTAATTAAAATTAAAGAACTTCTTGATTAAAAATAAAACATATAAACAAACTATATTTCGAAACGACAACACGCTTAAAAACTGTAAAAATATCCTATCAGTAATTATCTAAATTTTAAAAACTTTACGAATTAATTCACAATGTAGTAAAACCTTCTTCATAAATTTGTCTATGGTTGATTTTAAGCCTCTTCTTTTTCCTTGTCGATTTCTTGAATGATTTCCTTAATGGCTGCTGTGTCTAACATAGTTACAGGCTTGCCTCTTTTGATAACAGCCACCTGAAATGTGGATAAAGATCACTGACGCATAAATCCTATGACTTGACATACCTACAGGAAAAACGTGGACATACCTACAGGAAAAACGTGGACATACCTACACTAGAGAAAGAAAATAAAATGGCGGCTAATAGGGTAGCCCTTATCGATATTTCTCTACAATAACATCGATAAACGATTGTGAGAATGTTTTCACGTTGTCACGGTCCAATATCAACGGGTAAGTATTTTTAACACACTTTTCTTAGCTTCACTTGTTTAGAACTAACAAAATAACTAACTATAAACAAATCTTAAAAGTTATTTTTGACCCACTTCCCGGTTTTTGATTAAGCTATCATTTTAGGCTGATTCAGCAACCGTTCTCATAAGACTATAGGACTATAGGCTATGAACTAAGTTAGAGATGTCAAACTAGTTTATGCCTTGCGCTTCACCGTGTTATTAGTCGACAACGACAATATTAGTTCAATTAAATTGTGACAGCTCTAAATTACGTCCGTCTCTTACCCGTTTTATTAGAGAGAAAAAGATAGCAATAGCCAAACAGCGGGAAAATAAAATGGCGACCCGGCCGCAAATAGGTATTTCAATGACGCTAGGAATGAAGGGTTGCTATTATAGTAACTGTCAAAAACACTGTTATCCTTTTTCACTTACGCAAAATTATGAAAGTTAAAAAGAGATGACAGTATTTTTATGACTTCGGTGTCGATCCATATGATATACGTCAGTGATAAAGATCGATGACTTTTCTAGTTCAATTTACATAACATAACATCAGGCCTGTAATACCCGAAGGTTTAGGCAGAGGTGTACCTACACCCACATTTCGCTAGTTATTTTTAAGTCCCATTTAATAGGGGGCGAGCCACAGAAATATAAAAAACAGGAACGAGCCTATTCAAAAATTACTGATGGAAAAACCCAATAACACTGCCCGATCTAGGAATCGATCCAAGAACTGCTCAGCAGTCGCGCTTGTGATCACTAAAACAACGAGGCAGCAGTTTTATTTATTTACTACTAGCTGATACCCGCGGCTTCGCCCGCGTGGATGTCGCGACCAAAGTAAAGCTCCCAGACGGCTTATTTTTTTCCGACACGTCCATCAAATATCATTATATTTAAGCCAATGTCTACAAAAACTTGACAAATTATATACTAAAACCCCCCTCGCGAACCACTCTATCCACTGGTGAAAACAGCATGAAAATCGGTGCAGTAGTTTTTGAGTTTAATGCGAACAGACAGACAGACAGACGCGGCGGAGGACTTTGTTTTATAATATTTAGTGCAATGATATAATTTCAAAGTATGCTAGAGAGAGAGGTATGCTGCTCCTATGAACAGCCAGTTATTCTAAGATCTGTTTGTGCATAATGCATCTTAGCTATAAGCTAGAAGAGCAAAAGGGGGCGATTCTAATAAGGTCACCATTTTATTTAAAAAAATTGTCGATAACCCGGACAAATCTGGATGCAAAATTCTAAGACAACTTTTAGATTCAATGGCGCCACTTTCATCGTGAATATGTTTACAATCGCCATATTGAAGAAAGGCGTTTCCCTAATGCTAAGGGAGGAACTTCAAAAGAGACAGTACCCTCATTGGTGAATGGAAACAGAAAGATCTGTGCTATAGGTTGCTTATTTCTCACCCTGTGTTTTCACCCTTTGTACATAGGGAGCGGTTTGTTCCCCGTTCTCATTCTGAGGATTTTTGAGTATAATTAGTGATGCATTGTCATCAAGGACCCTTTTCAAATTTTGGCACTTGTGTCTATAGTCAAGTTTATGATTACTCATGCAACTATTTTATGCATTTGACAAGAATTTAAAAGAAGTATGAAGCGTTAAAACCTTTGTAAGAAACCCGAAGCCACACATTCTAACCAGGGGGTATTTTGGATGGATGTTTGTTACTCAATCACACCAGAACGGCTAAACAGATCTGGATGAAATTTGGCACAGATATAGATTATAGTCTGGAATAACACATAGGCTATATATTATCGCGCTAATAACTTAGGGGGATGAGCAATATTGCATTATGTTCATTTATTCAACAACATTCTTCAACTGTTTGACAACTGTCGTAATAAGTCATAAATTAATTTTGATGTAGGTAGGTACTTACATCCAAGTTCCTCTGCCCAGATCCACCCTGTATGACCTCCAGTATAGCTCTGATGGCTAACTTGGTTGCTCCGTGGTCAGTCTTTACGACGTTTTCATTGTAGTGCTTCTCCAGAAACTCCCGGGCTGATTTATCGTATTTGCCTGTTGCGGTCGCCTGAAAGAAGAGAAGAATAGAACTCCTGATAGTTCTAATTAAATTAAAAGCGTAGCTTCTTCTACACCAGCGGCGTGCAGTCGTCTACCAGGCTGGGTAGGCCACGAAATAATGATAGCAAAAAAAAAAACGCGCAACTCCACAACGTCCGTCGCTCTACATAATTATGATGGCCCTCAAAGTAGTCACATTTATTGATTTATAATATTTGAAAATAAGCCTGTAAAAACAAAAGTTATAAATGCAAGAATTCAAGAACTCACCTCATTATTCAAGGTTCAACTCACGATTTTCTAACGATGCAAACAGAAGAAAGATTCTGCCACCTCAAATATCTTAACCAAGTGAGTGGGTGATAGTTACAGAACACGTCACTTGCAAGATATCCGAAGCGGCCTTTGAAGGCCCTATTTCATTGTGATTCGCATGTATAAATATATTTAATAAGTTAACTATGGATTTGAAATCTGTAAAAAAATCAACTCATTTATAAATTAAATCTACTCGCCTATCCTTTTTCAAATATGATTTTAAGACCTCGTCATAAAAAGTAGGCTTGCGTCGTAGTTCGACCATTAATTCTTTTTCTATAGAAATTAAAGATAGATTTGTGAGTCGTTGCTGACTTTGTGTGTTTCGTAAATAGGTGTGGATACGTTTTAAGGACGAAAATGAACGTTCTGCCGATGCGCTGCTTGCTGGGATAGTAACAATAAACTTCGCCAAACGCAAAACTTCTGAAAAAACTTTATCTAAGTTACTTTTATACAAATTTTGAATGATATCATATATGCTACAATTCGCAAATTCAGGCGATCTATAAATACAGCGCAATTTATTTTTTAATCTATCAAAATTAAAATTTGCCTGATAAGTATTAGTGAATTCTCTGATTTCTTTTTCAGGGAATTGTTCACTATATTTACTAAAATTCTCATAAGAAAGTAACTCAAAGAATTTCAATTTTTTTATATTCATATAACGATCTCTTAATTCGGTGAGTACATTATCAATAATTTCGTTAAAAATTCGCCGATAGTGTATTTTTATATTATCGACATTGCGCTTTCTTTTGGGTGGTCCGGTTATGAGGGCAGTTGCATCATAATTGTTCTCGAACTTGTCTCTGTAACGAGCTAAAAATGACTCGAATTGTTTTATCTTTTTAACACAATACGCGATGTCACAAGTTTTTTTCTGTATAATGTCGTATAAAACATCGGTTTCAGCAAAAATATCCGCGAAGGTTTTTTAAAAAAAATTGAATTCAAATTCTTTCATGTTAAATAAAAATGAAGTGACTTGTGACAATGTATCACCATCCCAGTGTTGTGTATTTTCATTCATTTCTTCAAACAACTGGAGGAGGTGTGTGGACTCGTTTTTAATTATATTTAATGTGCGCGAGTGATATGTCCACCTTGTTTCCGCGACACGAGGCAGCTTTTTCATAACGGCAAAGTCGTTATAATACGCCATTCGTTTCGTACTACTGTGAAAAAAAACCGCAATTGATTTTATTATACTAAAAAAGCGTTTGGTTTCAGGAACCCGTTCAAAAGATTTCGATAAAACTAAATTTAATACATGTGCGGAACACCAAACATACATAGCTTGCGGACATTTTTGCCTCACCAAAGCCTGTACGCCGTTAATTTGAGAGGATAAAACTGCTGCCCCGTCATAAGTTTGTGCAATTAATTTAGAATGACAATCTAAGTTTTCTAAAATTTCCAAAATTATAGAACTTAAAGCTACAGCGGTCCGATCCGCGCTGACATCTACGTATTTAATAAATCGATCCACTACTTCGGAATCACGAAAACATCTTAAAATCAGAACTAATTGTTCTCGGCCGCTTATGTCCGGTGTTTCATCCACCATGACAGCAACATAATCGGACTGTTTAATTTCGTCTTTAATAATATCACTCATCACAGATGCAACGCTCGAGATCAAATCATTTTGCGTTCTGTTCGACATGCCCGTGAATGAGGTACTTGCATTTTGTAAGTGGTTTTCTAAAACTCCATCATACTTTGCTAATAAATCTACTGTTTCTAAATAATTACCTCTATTCATTGATGATAATGATTCATCGTGGCCGCGAAAAGCTAATTCTTGTTTTCCCGGAAAGCATACGACATCGATCAGTCTTTGAAAAATATTTCTATTCCTATCTACTTTAGAATTATGCCTTTCTATATCTAATCTTAACTGGCTGTTAATACTAGTTTCAATACGTGATTTACCAAATGTATTTAACTTTAAGCAAGCCTCTATATGTTTTTCTGATAGGTCATGCTTTTTGGCCGAGGAATGAAAATTATGCAAATCAATAAATCCCTCACTCCACTTACTGGAAGTATTAAACAAAATGCACGGAAAACAAAATAATTTATATGTATGTATACAGCCACACAGCCAGGTAAATGTTGCATAATTTTGAGGATTGAAATGACGAGTACGCGCTGGATTACCATATTTTTGGATTAATTCTCGTAATTCGGGTACACATCTACCTTTAGACACAACTTGAAGCTTGTCATTATACGATAATAGAGAAAACTTATTGCCTTTAACTTCTAACAAACACACATTATCAGCACAAACTTCACAAGTAAACACCATTGTTAGGTGAATAAACAATTAATACACAACAAAATTAATATTTACACTACTGGTACTGTTAAATGTACGTTTTCTGTTTCAAAACAAATGTGTAAATAACTTAATATGTTAAAATTAAAACATTCAAGATCGCGATATAAATTGCTTGTCACAATGAAACAATAATGGCTTCCTTCAGAAAAATATAATTTCTAATTTGTCGATGGAAAAATACGACCAAATAAAATTGCATCATTTTCATATCGAGTTGGTTCACAACAGTGATCAACAAAATTTTGCAGGATAATACGAAATTCCACTAATTTATATTTAATTTGGAAAGGAACCGGAACCAACCCTGCTTAGTGCATTGCTGCACGGTAGCCCGCGAAATTCAAATTTCCTCACGTTTTTTGCAATTTGCAGGCCAGTGCTAGGTTGTATGTTGATGATTATATGATTTGCGGCTGTAAGACGTATGTAGTCACATTTTAATCAACATACAACATAGCACTGGCCTGCAAATTGCAAAAAAACGTAAGGAAATTTGAATTTCGCGGGCTAAAGAACATCCACCTTGAATCCTGGCCTTGTGTTGTAGCAGCCAATCATAGCCCAGCTACACTCGCAGGAGTTACCGCCCACAAATGGCTGCAATCTATACATGTGTGCGGTTCATACACACGAAAATATGCACCAATGTGCCGCTGTGTGCGTAAATTTATCAATGGGATTAAGGCGAGTGGATTGCTTGCCTATAAGATGCGTCCGGCGGGTGAGCGTCGAGCTTCGTAGCAACTTCCAGTACAGTGTTAGTTACGTAACACGGGCGCGAAAAATTGCTATAAGTATTCGAACAGGAGTTAGAACTTTTTTTTAATATTTTGTACAAAGTGTTAGTTTATTACATAGTTCATTAGTTATAATAATTCCCCCAGTTGGTAGGGTAGGCTTGGTCTAATTGCCTCTTCGTTGCGCACGCCCATGTTCTACACTAATATTATAAAGAGGAAAGATTTGTATTTTTGTGTGCATGTTTGTAATGAATAAACTCAAAAACTACTGCGCCGATTTAAAAAAATCTTTCACCATTAGAAAGCTATATTCACCCTGAGTAACATGGATATATTTTATCCCCGTACTCCCACGGGAACGGGAACTACGCGGGTGAAACCGCGTGACGTCCGCTAGTCATTCATAAAGTTGCAAAGGGTTTGGTAACTTCGGCACAAAAAAACCTTTATCACAATTCCTTGGTATTTCATTTTGTTTCTAGTGATATTCCATGGAAAACCGCAAATAAGATCGATCATTATAATGGAACCAAACTTTCACTGTCACTTACGGGATATCTCCCTTGATTATCGCTTGCAGAAACAGTGAAATATCGGGAGCTCATAATAATAGGCTTGTGTCCTGAAAAAATCTAATTAGTCCGTCAGCTAGATTATCAAAAAATATTTGACACGTATTTTTTCTTTTGTTACGTAAACCAAAATTGACGAAGATACGACGCTTTTGTAATTCTCAATACGTCACGCCGTGCTATAATTTTTAGCGCGTTGTGACGTCACGAGCGACCACTCCCGAGTTTTGATGCGTTTTATCTTAGTCAATATTCATTGATTTACACGGACTAAATAGATTTGCAATTTATTGATGGTGGAAACTAGCCTATTATCAGGCTAAGTAAGTAATCAAAAATCTCTTCATTCTGATCACTGCTGCACACAGCTGGTAAAGACACTTAAACAAATATATCAACCAAGGTATAAAGACCATCCTGACCCAAATCTACTTCTCTCTGTTCTTCACAGCTGTCCGAAATAGTTCTATCTCTCTCTAACTAGACTCCAACTCACCTTCCACTCATAATAAATCCCAGAAGGCTCCGTCTGGAACAGATGAGGGTTCCCATCATAATCGAACCCTCCAATCAGGCAAGAGATACCGAAGGGCCTCCTCCCATTGCTCTGGGTATAGTTCTGTTTCATCTCAGCTATGTATCGCGTTATGTACTCTAAGGAAACCGGGTCTTCTACTAATAGGCGGTAGGATTGGCATTCTATTTGAGCTCTGAAAGAGATTATTTGAAAGAACTGGTAAAAAGGAATGTTCTGTTTCGAAAAATTACAAGATACACAAAAAGAGTTGGACATGATACATGAATGTTAAAGGATGGAGAGGGAGAGGAAGGCCAAACAAAAGACGCATGGATTGTGTGAGGAATGGTATGAAAGAGAAAGGAGTAGGTGATGCCGTGACGTCGGACAGGGGAAAATGGAAGAAGAAACCGTGTTGCGCCGACCTCAAGTAGAATGAGACAAGACAAACAAAGATAAAGATACTGATTCGTTTGTTGTCTTGAAAAAAGAGTTGTTAAGTTGTCTATTTAATTTATCGGTGTGGCAGTATTCTGGAAAGCCTTACTTAAACTATGCTTTAATTCGAAAGTGCAGCCTTTAACCGACGCGTTGTTCGACCCGTCGGCGTCGGGCTAAATCCTGCGTTGCTTTACAGGGAGGTTAATCCTATTCCTATAAAATGTTTCAGACTTAGTTATATCTGTTTTTCTAAAAAGGAATTTTTATCTAGTATTTGAATCCTTGTTGTCAGCGCAATTTACCAAACCATCACCTATTTCGTATGATGTGAAACGTGATACAAAAACACACATAGAAAACAGCGATTTTGTATGAGACGCGTACGTATCCGTTCAGCGCGCGACGCGTACTCTCATACAAAATGGTTGTATTCTATGGGCGTAAGCTGAACAAGTGTGAGTAGTCCCTAAAGGATCATACTCCAATACAAGCAGAGAAATGGTGGACCTCGACACCAGGATGTAGGCAATCCAAGGAAGCCATGCGATCCCTGGATACGAAGCTGACCAAGCGCCCTCTGCGCCTAGATAGGGATAGCCTGCGACTGGTGACGTGGACCATTACTGGATACTGCTCATTGAACAAACACTTCCACACCCTAGGAATCCCTGACAGTCCCCTGTGCAGAGCGTGCATGGAGGCGGAGGAAACGGTGGTGCATGTACTCCTTGAGTGCACCGGCGTTACCCAGATTCGCGAGGAGACCTTTGGAACACCGAGATCACTTGTGGATGCCCTGAGAAGACCGGGACGGTTGATCTGCTTCTGGAGGGAGGTGGGCTGGTTGAAGTCATTACTCCAACCAGCCCACCTCCCTCCAGAAGCTCATTAGACCATTCCCTCCAGTAGACCATTGTGCGTGAACCAAAACCCCTTAATAGAATTAATAGAAACCTACGAAAAAAGAGAAGAAACAGGAAACTTTTTAACCCGGTAGTATGAACCCGTGGGACAATTATCGAAGACCACATGGCATTAGCTAGTTTTTAAAATAATTCTTTCGAAAAATATAAGATAACAATACCTCGTAATCAGCACCCTAGCATCAGCCCTAAGCCCAGCAAAAGCCAACACGACATGATCATCCAACGACACTATCTTCTTCTCTGTTCTCTCATCCTCCAGCAGATCCACCGACTTCCTCTGACATGCCAGGACTATAACATCAGGTCCTCGTATGCCCACTACTGGGGAACCCTTCCTGACTGCCTCTTGGGCATACTGCACTTGCAGAAGCTGACCATCAGGAGAAAATACTGTTATTGCTCTGTCGTATTGCGCCATTTTTGTAAGGAAATTGGTAGGTATATAAGTCGTGTTTCAAGGTTTTCAGTAAAATTGTAAAAGAAGAATATAAAAATTAAAATCAATAGAAAACTTCCGCGTCCGATATTTGACAGTTTATTGTTGACAGAATGATTTTTGCTTGACAATTTAAGAAGGCAAAGGAATTAAGCAATAAAGTTTTCGTCCTGATTTGTAAATATTATGAAAGTAATAATATATTTCCGACTAACTGTACATACGAAACACAAACATCTAAATTAATTACGTATTCAAATTAAACTTAACACCAATGAGTCCCTCGAATCGCAGCAGAAATTCTTCAATAAATCAGTGTTGCCAGTGCCATATGTCCCGCGCACTCGTCGAGTGCGTTTTATTCGCTGTCCCGGCGAAATATGACGACATTAATGTTGCCAGCTGATTGATTTTATTGACTTTCGCGCGCTTTGAAGTTTAAACATACTGTGGATGGAGCAAGGTGTGGTTTGGTGTGCGAACTTGGGTAACACTGCAATGCATCCGCGATTTAAGGTTTGAGGAAAAGATTAGACCTAAGTTTGGCGATGCTAAGTATAAATCTTGATTTAAAACTAGATTAGAGTTAACTACTTTAGTTAAAACAGGGAGTTGACAAGATTGTCGTCTGGTAGCGCCAGTGCAACCTAGCTACTGCTAAATGACAATCTTAATACAAGAATTTGTGTTGTATACTACAACAGACTAAAAACCCGACTACTGCAACACAAAATTACGCTCTAAGTAGTTAAATTCAATTAATTATTACAAATTAATATTTATTTAAATAAATTGTAACCCGGGCCATAATAACAAATCGATTGACAACTTATTCATCAAAATCGAATTAATAGTTTACGTGTTACGGAGGAACATACGTAAATAACTACAAACATACATAGACTGCTAAAATCATAACCCTTCCTTTTGGCTTCGCCGTAGTCAGGTAAAAAATGCGGCTGGTACCACATGAGTAGGGAACTAAATGAATGCGGAAGGAAACGAGTGTTTTGGTCAGTTTTGGCGCAAATTGAGAGAGAGCCCTACGTCCATTAGTAGGCTCTGATATGCTAATTTGATTGAAGGTTAAATCTGACAGATTTAAATCGAGATTCATGAACAAACAAGCGTCTTTCTAAAATATATGCAGTCTTTATTTTCACGACATAACAGTTTTGTGTCTGGCTTGCCAAAAATGTAAATCTTTCTGACTTCTAATGGAGAATAATCTTTATGACTTGTAATGGCTAGTCGTTTGGGATATGAAACGAGCTATGTCAATGCCAAGGTTTTCTAGATGTTTAATAATAATTTAAATATACAATAATTTATCATCCATAACTATTGTAGAAAAATTGAATATTTGCGTGCAGCTAAGAAAGTCGAGGTCAACTGAATTTTGTATACTATTTACTAATCTTATAAAGAGGTAAAAGTTTGTATGTAGGAGGTAATCATCGGAATTACTGATCTGATTCCGAAAATTCTTTCACTAAAGGAAAGCTCTGTTATCCCCGAGTGTGTAGCTACATTTAAAATGTTCCCTTGAGTGCATTCCGTACACAACGAGAGCGAAGTCGCAAGCAAAAACTGGTATTAAAGATTCTTCTTTTTTCGTATACAGGGTGTGGCGTAAGTAGTGGTCCACCGTTCAGGATTCGATGAACCAGATAATTAACTATAACAATTAAAAATTTAAACCATTTATACCCAAGGGTTCCGAAAATATTTCCTTTTTGTCTTTTATTTACGAAATTTCTACCCTTTATTACAAATTTGGTTGTAGTTTCAACAAAAGTCATTAATCTTTCATTTTGATTTCTGTTAATTACTGCTGAATACTAGAGCTACCACGATAAATTATGATTTTTTATGTAAATTCAGCTCTTTTGAAGAAAAAGTTGGTTCTTCTCTAATTTTAACCCAAATTTTTAACACACCATCAAGTTCAAGAGCGATTTTTGTAAAAAAAAAACGTACCACATTGTCAGTGCCCATGTATTTAATAATATGCCTACTAAATGCCGATTTCAAAATGATATCATTATAACAGATCCAATAATTTAACAAAAAGATATTCAATTTTAATTGAAGAAAAGAAGATTTTCATTAAACTACTTTTTTAAACTTTATTGCGTTAATACTATTACAAAACGTATTAAAACTTAAAAAACGGATACAATCTAACTTTTTACATTATCATATCAACTAGATCTGTACATCGAATACTCAAAAGACATGAACTGTACCCATACCACTATCAAAGAGTACAGTCATTGCTACCAAGAGATTATCACTTGAGAGTAACATTTTGTAGAGTAATGCTACGCAGAATAAGAGAAGACCCGCAGTTTTTTAATAAAATACTATGGAGCGACGAGTCATCCTGCAAAAAAGATGGATATTTAAATCTACACAATTTGCATAACTGGCAGCTAGAAAACCCGCATCTCATAAGGCAAGACAGATCACAGTATCAATTTAAAATAAACCTTTGGACCGGTATCATTAACGGACAGATAATCGGTCCACACGAGCTGCCAGAAACATTAAATGCAGAAAGATATTTAAGTTTTTTGCAAATTGACTTGCCCTTGCTTCTGGAAGGTGTCGTTCCTGAAGTCCAAGAAGACATGTGGCTGCAGAACGATGGCTGTCCCGCTCACTATGCTGTTAGAGTACGAGAGCACCTTGATACAGCGTATCCAAATACGTGGATTGGGCGCTTAGGTCCAATATTGTGGCCACCACGCTCGCCAGATCTAAATCCCCTAGATTTCTTTTATTGGGGTTGCCTAAAAGAAAAAGTCTATAGCAAAGAAATCACAAGTATTGACCAATTGAGGACTAGAATCCAGGCAGCAGCTAGAGAAGTCAGCGAAAGCGGGTTTGCCCGACGACTTAAACGGTCGTTTATTCGACGTTGCAGAGCGTGTATTGCTGCGAATGGGGGCCATTTTGAACATTTCGTTTAATTTTAATGATTGTAATCATGACAAAGATTAATAATAAATGATAAATAAAGTGATTTGTTTTTTTTTTTTTAATTCTTTTTTCAAATACCTGAAGTAACAAGTTAGGTCTACATAACTCTGTTATAGTAGTTTTTTTTTAAATAAATGGGCATTGACACTGTAGTGCATTTTTTAGCAAATATCGTAAGTATTAACGCAATAAAGTTAAAATAGTTTAATGAAAATCTTCTTTTCTTCAATTAAAAATGAATATCTTTTTGTTACATTATTGGATCTGTTATAATGATATCATTTTGAAATCGGCATTTAGTAGGCATATTATTAAATACATGGGCACTGACAATGTGGTACGTTTTTTTTACAAAAATCGCTCTTGAACTTGATGGTGTGTTAAAAATTTGGGTTAAAATTAGAGAAGAACCAACTTTTTCTTCAAAAGAGCTGAATTTACATAAAAATCATAATTTATCGTGGTAGCTCTAGTATTCAGCAGTAATTAACAGAAATCAAAATGAAAGATTAATGACTTTTGTTGTAACTACAACCAAATTTGTAATAAAGGGTAGAAATTTCGTAAATAAAAGACAAAAAGGAAATATTTTCGGAACCCTTGGGTATAAATGGTTTAAATTTTTAATTGTTATAGTTAATTATCTGGTTCATCGAATCCTGAACGGTGGACCACTACTTACGCCACACCTGTATATTCTCATGATTGTATGAAAAAAGCTAGCAAAATGGTTGAAGTAAAAGAAAAAATCAAAGACTAAGATAAGCAAAGAAAGAAAACCCTTATAACTATCTAATCACCATGCTGACTGCAGCATGGTGATTAGATAGTTATAAGGGTTTTCGTCACATCATTTGTCTAGCCTTTTCCCAACTAGCTATGTTGGAGTCGGCTTCCAGTCTCAACACCTTTTCGAGCAACTGAAATAGAAGACTTTCATGCATGGGCGCCACAGGATTATTTCATGTTCCATGAAAACAGTTTGAAATTTTTTTCACACCACAAGATAATTGTTACATTTTTGTTAGTCATTTTGTACGAGGAGTAACTTTGTCAATTTATACAGAAAAGTTTATCAATGCAAAAAAACCTATTATAATTAAATTCTGCCTATTTATAAAGAAAAGCTTATGCATGCAAAGGACAAAAGATGTCTGAGCGAGCGAAGCGAACTCAAATATTTTAGGATATGCTCGGATAAATTAGGTTATTTTTGCTTATACAAACAGAAACGAGAACAAAAGTACGAGTGAGCTCGAAAATGTTTGCTTTCCGCCTCGGATTTGTCTGAATCTAAATCTTTTCTATATATTTTCTTTCCCGGCAGGGGGGTGCAAGTGCACCCCCTTGCAACCTGCTGCCATCGCCCATGCTTTCATGAGAATACTTACATAGCAACCACCAAAAAGCCATAATTTCTTAAAATCAAACATTTTGAACATAAACAAGAGTTATTGAACCAACTCCAGTATCAAGGTTAATAGCATCAAACATAGGAGACCATATTCGTATCGCCCGCCATTTGGCAAATTACTCTCAAACTAGTTTACATATAAATTACTAATGGCTGCCAACTTTCATTAGACTTTTGTTAGAAGTTCCGTAGAAAATTACAGGAGACTTAAATCTAAATTAAATCGAGGTTTGTTTGTATCCTTGGATAACTAGTAATAGCTACATATGACGAACTTAACTTTGATTAACTTATTAATTACTGCTTGCTAGGGCGCTTGGAGAGGGCTATGCTCGGAGTTTCCTTGGGTGATCGAATCAGAAATGACCGCAAGACAACCAAGGTCACCGACGTAGCTCGAAGAATTGCCAAACTTAAGTGGCAGTGGGCAGGGCACATTGCTCGCAGAACGGATGGCCGATAGGGTTGAAAAGTTCAGGAGTGGCGACCGCGAACCGGAGGACGATGCGTTGGAAGTCCTCCCACTAGGTGGACCAATGACCTGGTGAAGGTTGCGGGGATCCGTTGAATGCGAGTCGCACGGGACCGGTCAATGTGGCTACACTTGGGGCAGGCCTATGTCCAGCAGTGGATGTCTTTCGGCTGAAATAATGATTAACGCTTTTCTATGCTTTCAAAACTGTAAAAAGAAACACAAGAAGAAGTGAGAAGAAGAAGTGATACTAACGTAGTTTTAAGGTCCTTTAAATAAACACAGTTTGTATTTTATCACATGTGTGTTAAGTCTGTAAGGTATTATCTATGGGCCAAAGTTGTCTGGAAATAATATGAATGTTGTTGTTACACAACAATCTCCGGAACTAATGATCCAATTCAAAAAAATCTTTTACTTGCAGAAAGCTACATTATTTGTGGGTGGTCAAAGCTACAAATTATATTTATATCATGCATATTAGCCGATTTATCAAAATTATTGCGGACGAAGTTTCGGACGAACTGCTAGTGTGGTATAATTCCAAATGTATGGACCAGAGATCTCAGTTAAAAGTTGTACCTTAGGTTACTGTAAAACGGATCCCTAAAGCTTGTCCGAAATGTACACGACCGGTTTTAATAAATTGATTTTATTATGGGACTGACAAGTTTTATTTGATGATACCAACGAGTTAATCAGATACGGAAATCGCGAATTAGGAATGATATTTATTTGCCTGTTTTTTTAAAAGGGTCTAGTTAAATGAATTATAAATCATTCGTAATTAAAAATGTGCCATAGATTTCATATTTCTCAATGAGACCACCGCGCATGCTCCCTACGGAAAAAAACGGAGAAATCTGTGTAAATACATGAAAAAAAAACCGGCCAAGAGCGAGTCGCATTTGGACTTGCACACTTTTCAAGGGTGACCACTGAAAACCAGCGCTTTGCTGTGGGCTCCCCATAGCACGGCATCATGCTGAGTGGTTTATCCTGTTTGTCGCACTCACGACGTGCTAGCTGTCAACTTCTTTCTTTTTTTCTTGTTTCTGTTCCATAATATGTTAATCGTCTTATATGCTTTGTACCTATGTTTTGCACGTCATGTGCCTGCTGCAAATATATATTTTTTTCTTTTCTTTTCACACCGAGGGTTTGAATAAAACACACAAACTTTATTGAATAAAGGTAAATAGCGGTTTACGATTTTTGACGTATTAAAAAAAACTACTTACTAAATCTCGTTCAAACCAATTTCGGTGGCAGTTTACATGGTAATGTACATCATATATTTTTTTAGTTTTATCATTCTCTTATTTTAGAAGTTACAGGGTGGGGGGGGACACATTGTACCACTTTGGAAGTGTCTCTCGCGCAAACTATTCAGTTTAGAAAAAAATTATAATAGAAACCTCAATATCATTTTTGAAGACCTATCCATAGATAAGATACCCCCCACACGTATGGATTTGACGAAAAAAAAATTTGAGTTTCAGTTCTAAGTATATAAAAAAAAAAAAAAAGTTCTAAGTATGTTTTTTTTTTTCTATTTTTGTGTGAAAATCTTAATGCGGTTCACAGAATACATCTACTTACCAAGTTTCAACAGCATAGTTCTTATAGTTTCGGAAAAAAGTGGCTGTGACATACGGACGGACAGACAGACAGACATGACGAATCCATAAGGGTTCCGTTTTTTGCCATTTGACTACGGAACCCTAAAAATGATGGTGGTTTACATAACTGCCTCTTATTTTTAAAGTTGGTTAATAAAGACAGTCGTCCACGCTCCTAAGAAAACCTTTTGAATCAAACTGAGACCTCACATGACGACGGACCATTTTGCTTGAAGCTGAATGATGGCGCCATCCTGCTGTTCAAAAGCCTCCCACTCCCATAGCCACAACAACCAGTGCTCTGCTTACCTTATCCAGCATCCCACAACCTCACCAGGTTATATGCTGCAGATTTGATTGCATCCTTACACCCTAAGTAATAAAGTTGAGAAGTGTTCAACCGTCAGTGTACTCGGAGTATCTTCTCAATCTCAATTTATTCATTCACGATCTTACAGACAGCACATCAGCCTCTCATCTAAACCGCTGGTTCTGGCATCGTGACACTTAGCACCAGAGTACCTTTTGTAACCATGGTCCACTATGGAAAGATTCTAGGATTCTAGAAAAAGTTTCCTCTAAGGGTTCATCATCTGCCTATAGCCTGTTACAATGTTGGGTTTGGGTTACAGTCTAACCGGCTGCAGCTGAATACCAGTATTTTACATAGAGCGACTGCCTATCTGACCTCCACAACCCAGTTAGTACTGGGTAAAAGATAACCCTTGGTAAGACTGGTTGTCAGACTTCCGGGCCACTGACTACCTGTAACGACTGTCAAAAATCTACAAATGACAGCCGGGACCAACGGCTTAATGTATTATCCGAGACACGGAGGAAACACGCTATCTAATGGATGGTCTTCAACCATTAGATACCGTGTTTCCTCCGTCACCCATCCACTGACCGATTTTGGTAAGCGCTGCTTAACCTTGAAGATTGACCCGTGCGGCTATTTTATTTTCCCTTAAAGAGGTTGAATGAGGGTAAAAGTTTGTATGGAACTTGGTCGTTTTTGCCAATGAAAAATTAAGGCATGTTATGTGCAAGCTGATGTACGGTCGAACAAGCTATTTGGTTAACATTTTACAATGTAATGTTGTTGGTAAAACTGTAAACCAAATAGCTTGTTCGACCGTACTATTAACTACTATATTTGGAAAAACCTTACGCTACCTCCATTCAAGTCCATTCATTACATAACATTATCTCGCATTCATTCACAACAACTATAAGTACCAGATGATGTAACGTGTTTACCTACAATCTGTCCTTCTCATCTACTCATGCCCTTACCGACTAACCGTGAAGTTATTTACTGACCGTGGGCGCAGTGGGGGCGAGCGTCTTGCCAAATATGCAGGTTTGATGCCCGGCTGATGTCATCGTTGGTATCGATACAAATGAGCTCATAATTGTGTCATTTAATGTGGTTTGGAGGTACCTACCTAGTGATCGTAAATATTTTTTTGTTACATTTCGGTGAAGTAATAAAATAGGCGCCTATCGATGTTAGTCACTTAGTTTAGCGAATTTTCGTTTATCTTACTTAAGGCGACTACAGGAGCTAAACTAGCAAGTATATTTGTGGTGGTTCAAACTTCGTTTGAAAAACTGTTACAATAAGGTTCTAATCAGCTTGCACTACAAAGTGGTTGTTACGTCAGTCACAGCGGGCCGAATAGTGCGTATTTACAAAAAAACTATTCATGGGACTAAAAAAATAAAACACTATCATACTAATATGTTGCTTGTAGAATTACACACATCAAAAGTATCTAGGGATCAACATATATTTTTGCAATAACTTTTCTCCTGATTGATATTAATTAAAATTTTCTTTAAGGATTCATCAAATAAAGTGTTTTCGTTTGTCACAGTAACGATAAACCAAGTCACCTTTGCATTAATAAAGAAATTTGCCATTTTCCTAATAAAGGGATTTTTGACATTTGAACCACTAACATTAAAGTTCGAAAAAAAGACTGAAATAACAGTTTTCTTTAAAATTTTATTGGGTAACTTAAACAATTAATAATCCGTGTTTCTACCGCGAACACTAACAACACAAGAACATCGGTTTGGCATACTCAAAATGAGTTCATCCAAATCACGCTGTGGAATGGCCGCCCATGTTCGTTGCAACAACAAAAAAAGGTCTTCTTGCGACTGGATACCCTCCATATTCGGCAGAGCTCTTCTCTGTAGCATATCCCATGCATGCTCAATCGGGTTCAAGTCTGGCGACTGAGCAGGCCAGGGCAGGACATTGATGTTAGCTGCGGCGAGAGTCTGTCTTACAACTCTTGCGGTGTGCGGTCGTGCATTATCATGCATTAACTAAAATAAGGGACCGATTTGCACTTGTAGAGGAACGATGACGTCTGATACAATCGTCTCAGCATAAATTTGAGCGTTGAGGTTGCCTCTGATCCAAATTAACTCAGTTCTTCCGCCGATCCAAATACCCGCCCATACCATGATGGTTCCACCACTATAAGGATGGACTTCCTGGCAGGATTTTAATCGCTGTTGGCGTCCAGGGGTTCTCCAGTGTCGTATACGTCTTGTATCCGGTCTCATACCAAAACGAGACTCATCAGAAAAGCACACGAAACGCCATTGTTCTTCTGCCCAATTTCTGTGTTCAAGAGCCCATTGATATCGAATCCTACGATTGTGCATTGCTATAGGTGGTACCCGTAGCGGTCTTCGGGAATGAAGGTTCACTTCATGCAAGCGGTTTCTGACTGTTTGGTCGCTAATTAAGTTCCCTGAAGAGTGATGAAGCCTCACGGCTAACATCATGGCGGTTATTGTTGGAGCTCTTCGAGTTAAGATTTGAATGTATCGGTCTTGTCTCCGTGTGGTGCAGCGATACCGTCCTCCATGGCGCTCAGCCACGGTACCAGTGCTTCGGTAACGTGTCCAAAGTCGACTGATAACACTCTGACTTGTATTCAGAGCTAAAGCTACAGTACGTTGCCGGGAACCAGCTTCTATCATTCCCACGGCTCTGAGCATTTCTTCCCTGCTTAAATGACGTCGCCGCTCCATAATAACGTTGGTTTTAATCAGTAGTAGGGAAACAGTAGCACTAATAATGTCTTCAATGCGTTGTATGTTTTTATAGGGAAAATATTGACAGCTTATTTTCATCTTTTACTCGAATTTGATTGAGAGTTCCTGATTCAAATTATGAAATGCACCAAAAAGGATCCATATAAATTTATAAAATCATAAATTTATTACAAAGCCACATCTCAATCTCAAGAAATCCGCATAAAAATGCTTGATCCCTAGACATTTTTGATGTGTGTATTTGCCAAAAAATCAGAATGATCGCATGTATTTTAGTATGGTTTTTACTCGATAAAAGAAATTTTTAGAGATAATTCGTGATTTTTTTCTATCGAATGAAATTAGTTGTATTATGTTTTCAAAAAACTATCTGTTATATTTTATTTGTTCTAAGTTTAGTATCAGTTGCTCAATTGATTAAGTGTTTTATTTTTATCTGTGGCAGTTTCATATCAGTTGATCAATTGATTTAAAAGTGTTTGTAAAATGACTGATTCCGGAAGTTACGCTTTTAAATAAATTAAATAAAATTGGCGGTAAAGCAATGGCGGGAATAGTTTAGGTGGCAGCCGTTCTGAACTGAGCGCGGGTCATTCTTTCTCCAGCCGTTGCCACTTCTACAGTATTTTATAATAACCAGTGTAATTATATTTGTTGAGAAATATACTACGAAGAAATAGAAAAGTAATTTACTGTGCCTTATTTCGCCTCCTTACTTCTGAACTTTATAGTTCAGAAGTGGGATTGTAAAAGGATTTAATTCCTACCGCGCCTACAACTAGTGACAGTTTAAAAACTTAAAACTTGAAGCGGAATATTAACACAAGATCTAACGGTCGTCGTGATGTTTGAAGTTGAGGAAGCTGAACGAGGATTCATCCAGGAGTCGGGGACCCCTCCTAATCCAGTGCATCATCGTCGATCGAGAAAGCGGAGTTTCTCACGAAGACGTCGCGATCGTGGCAGCGAATATGAATCTTCGCCACGTAGGCGACGCAGGCGTCGCGAAAGTGGAACACCCAAGGATCGTCGCAGCAGGTGTGATGACCGAAACCGGAAGCATCACAATCGACACCAGCGGAACAAGAGGCGGTTTTCGACTGTAAGTACATTATCTTCTTCTACTGATAGTGCCTCTTCAAGAAGCAAGTCTGCTACAAAATCTAGTGCAAGACGTTCAAAAAAACGTAACACTAAACAAGGAACCGAGGCAACTGTGAATAATGTTTCTGCCCGTGAGCTGTTAAATTTGTTAAAGTCATTGCCTACTTCACAGAATCATTTTTCAATAAATAATAATGCTATTCCTGAATTTGACCCCTCTAACAAAGAACAGACTGTTGATATTTGGATAAATAAATTAGAAGAATGCTCTAAATTGTATGGATGGAGTGAACCGCAATTGTTGCATTATTCCCTACCCAAGTTAATGGGGTTAGCAAAGGTGTGGTATCAGGGACTTCCTTCTGTCAATTTCACTTGGTCGGAATGGAAAGATAAATTAGTTAAAACATTTCCATCCGTTCAAAATTATGCACAATTATTACAAGAAATGTTAGATAGGAAAGTTAAACCCAATGAAACATTAGAGACATACTTTTATCACAAGATGAATCTATTAAACAGATGTGAAATATATAATAAAAAAGCGATAGACTGTATTATAAACGGGTTAGAAGATAGGAGTATGAGATTAGGTGCTCAAGCAGCTAACTATAACCAGCCTGAACAGTTATTAGCTTATTTACAAACGGTTAAATTAGAAGATAGTAAAGAAATTAGAAGACCATTCTTAAAGAAGCGGTTTGAAGGGCAATGTGACAATAAGAGTAGTAATAGTAGTAGTACGATCAAATGCTTTAATTGCGGTGAATTAGGTCATCCTAGTTTTAAATGCTCAAAACCTCTTGTAACCTGTAACATCTGTAAAAAACTTGGACACCAGTCATCTTCTTGTAGACGACTCTTGAGGAACACCGTTGATAATACTACTAGTAGTAATAATAATACTAGCATTAAAAATGTTGACAAGGCGGTGTCTGAAGTGAAAATAGCAGGCGACTTAGACAGTAAATACGTACTAGACATTAATGTTAACGGTAAATTAATGACTTGTTATGTTGATCTTGGAAGTCAGAGTACTCTCATTAGACAAAGCGATTTTGAAACATTAGGAGTGTCATATACTGATACACATTTGCCATCCCTTAAAGGTTTTGGTGAGACATTGATTAGTCCTATAGGTAAATCAATTGTTAATTTAACTGTTCAAGGCGTTTCTGCTGCAACAGAAGTATTGATAGTAAGAAACGACCTGCTTAAGTACCCAATATTACTAGGTCATACATTTACCGAACAAGCCGGCATAATCATTATTAAGACTGATGAGCATTTAATTTTACAAAAGCAAATGTACGATAATTTAGGAGAAAAACTAAAATTAATTATTGAATCAGATACAAGCATTAATTCTATGGCAGCTGTTCCAATAAAGGTTGAAGAAAATAGGACTTGCTCTGTTTATGTACGTGGGTCAGTACGTGCGGTAAACAAACATAATTATTATATAATGCCCGGCGCTTATACAATCACTAATGGTTTTGGATGTATTCTTTTAGTAAATTTGGGTTTGGAACCCTTAAGATTAATTAAAAACATCTTACTGACAAGAGCTCCGATTATTAAAGATAAAAATATTTTAAATACACACATCAAAAATGTCTAGGGATCAAGCATTTTTATGCGGATTTCTTGAGATTGAGATGTGGCTTTGTAATAAATTTATGATTTTATAAATTTATATGGATCCTTTTTGGTGCATTTCATAATTTGAATCAGGAACTCTCAATCAAATTCGAGTAAAAGATGAAAATAAGCTGTCAATATTTTCCCTATAAAAACATACAACGCATTGAAGACATTATTAGTGCTACTGTTTCCCTACTACTGATTAAAACCAACGTTATTATGGAGCGGCGACGTCATTTAAGCAGGGAAGAAATGCTCAGAGCCGTGGGAATGATAGAAGCTGGTTCCCGGCAACGTACTGTAGCTTTAGCTCTGAATACAAGTCAGAGTGTTATCAGTCGACTTTGGACACGTTACCGAAGCACTGGTACCGTGGCTGAGCGCCATGGAGGACGGTATCGCTGCACCACACGGAGACAAGACCGATACATTCAAATCTTAACTCGAAGAGCTCCAACAATAACCGCCATGATGTTAGCCGTGAGGCTTCATCACTCTTCAGGGAACTTAATTAGCGACCAAACAGTCAGAAACCGCTTGCATGAAGTGAACCTTCATTCCCGAAGACCGCTACGGGTACCACCTATAGCAATGCACAATCGTAGGATTCGATATCAATGGGCTCTTGAACACAGAAATTGGGCAGAAGAACAATGGCGTTTCGTGTGCTTTTCTGATGAGTCTCGTTTTGGTATGAGACCGGATACAAGACGTATACGACACTGGAGAACCCCTGGACGCCAACAGCGATTAAAATCCTGCCAGGAAGTCCATCCTTATAGTGGTGGAACCATCATGGTATGGGCGGGTATTTGGATCGGCGGAAGAACTGAGTTGATTTGGATCAGAGGCAACCTCAACGCTCAAATTTATGCTGAGACGATTGTATCAGACGTCATCGTTCCTCTACAAGTGCAAATCGGTCCCTTATTTCAGTTAATGCATGATAATGCACGACCGCACACCGCAAGAGTTGTAAGACAGACTCTCGCCGCAGCTAACATCAATGTCCTGCCCTGGCCTGCTCAGTCGCCAGACTTGAACCCGATTGAGCATGCATGGGATATGCTACAGAGAAGAGCTCTGCCGAATATGGAGGGTATCCAGTCGCAAGTAGACCTTTTTTTGTTGTTGCAACGAACATGGGCGGCCATTCCACAGCGTGATTTGGATGAACTCATTTTGAGTATGCCAAACCGATGTTCTTGTGTTGTTAGTGTTCGCGGTAGAAACACGGATTATTAATTGTTTAAGTTACCCAATAAAATTTTAAAGAAAACTGTTATTTCAGTCTTTTTTTCGAACTTTAATGTTAGTGGTTCAAATGTCAAAAATCCCTTTATTAGGAAAATGGCAAATTTCTTTATTAATGCAAAGGTGACTTGGTTTATCGTTACTGTGACAAACGAAAACACTTTATTTGATGAATCCTTAAAGAAAATTTTAATTAATATCAATCAGGAGAAAAGTTATTGCAAAAATATATGTTGATCCCTAGATACTTTTGATGTGTGTATAAACAAAGTCGAAGTCGAGGAACCTGGCGCTATTATAAATCAGATCTCGTTAGGAGATGAATTAACATCTGACGAGATTTTAAAATTAAAAACCTTGTTACAAAAATACAGCGATTGTTTTTCATTTGGTTTAAGTGACTTGGGATTGACAAATTTAACAGAAATGACCATAACTTTAAATGACACGACTCCTGTTGTGTACAGACCATACAGGTTAGCTCATGTTGAAAAAGAGAAAGTTAAGGGTATGATAAGGAAAATGTTAGATAGCGGAATTATAACGGAGTCCACCTCGTCTTACGCTAGTCCGATATTACTGGTACAAAAGAAAACTGGCGACCAGCGCCTATGTGTAGATTACAGGGCATTGAATTCAAAGACTGTCAAAGAGCACTATCCGTTACCTAGAGTGGAGGACCAAATTGACAGCCTCGGGGGTTTTAAATATTTTGTTACATTAGATTTGGCGTCTGGATATTACCAGATACCAATCGCTCCTTCCTCTCAGGACAAAACCGCATTCGTAACACCTGATGGGCAGTATCAGTTTACTCGTATGCCATTCGGGTTAGCCAATGCGCCGTCTGTTTTTCAAAAAACTATCAACAAAATGTTAAAAAACACTAGAAACAGTGAGGCCTTTGCTTTCATGGATGACATTATAATACCGTCACAAAATGTTCAACAAGGAATGGAGCGATTGGAAGCTGTACTTCAGTTATTAAGGAATGCTGGCCTTACTCTTAAAGTTGCCAAATGTAAATTCTTTTATACTAAGATTGACTATCTGGGGTTCGAAATTTCGGAGGATGGCGTTAGACCTGGTTCTGGGAAAACCGAAGCCGTAAGATTATACAAAGCACCCACAAACCAACATGAAGTACGACAATTTCTTGGGCTTGCAAGTTTTTTTAGGCGGTTCGTCAGAGGATTTGCAATAATAGCTTCACCTCTAACAAAATTATTAAAAAAGGATAGTAAATGGGAGTGGGGCCCAGACCAAGACCAAGCATTTCTCTTATTAAAGTCAGAACTAATAAAACGACCAATTTTGGCAATATATAATCACCTGGCTAAAACTCAAGTTCATACCGATGCGTGTAAGACTGGCATTGCTGGTATACTTCTGCAAGAAGACGAGTCGGGTAGGTGGCGAGCTGTTGCTTATTACAGTCGCCAGACTAATTTCGAAGAGCAAAAGTATCATTCTTTTGAGCTAGAGACGCTAGCGGTAGTTGGCTCTTTAAATCGATTCCGCGTTTATATTCTAGGTATAAAATTTACCATAGTTACAGATTGTAATGCATTGCGAACAACCCTGTCCAAAAGAGATATTATACCCAGAATAGCTAGGTGGTGGTTACAATTGCAAGAGTACGACTGCAGTATCGAATACCGGCCAGGAACTCGAATGAATCACGTAGATGCGCTTAGCAGAAATGCGATCGAACAAAATTTTGAGTCGGAACCTGTATTCGATATTCTAGCGGTTGAGACAGAGGACTGGTTGGCTACTATGCAAAATGTTGATGATGAGATTAAAAAAATTAAACAGATATTGGAAGATCCTGACGCTAAAAATGTAATGGATATCTATCAAAATTACAAGGTTAAAAATGGAAAGGTTTATCGTGTGGTTAATGACCAACTTAAATGGGTGGTGCCAAAAGGGGTAAGGTGGCAATTACTGAAAAAAAATCATGACGAATTAGGTCATTTTGGTATGGAAAAAACTCTAGATAAATTAAAAGATCTGTATTGGTTCCCTAAAATGAGGAAATTTGTAAAGAAATATGTTCAATCTTGTCTGGAGTGTTCTTACCACAAAATACCCGGCGGTAAAAAACAGGGAATGCTTCATCCTATCCCAAAACTCGACCAACCTTTTCACACCATCCATTTAGATCATTTAGGGCCGTTTGTGAAAAGTAAATCTAAAAATACCTACATATTAGTCTTAATCGATGCATACACAAAATATATCAATCTATACGCCGTTAAAAATACTAAAACAAGGACCACTTTAAAAGTTTTAAACAATTACGTTAGTCTGTTTGGTGTTCCAAGTAGGATAATAAGTGATAGAGGAACGTCCTTTACTAGTAAGGGTTTCAAAGATTATATAAATAAACTAGGTATACGACATGTTTTAAATGCGGTTGCAACACCTAGAGCGAATGGTCAAGTTGAGCGTTTCAATCGTACAATTTTAGCTTCACTTGCCACTAAAAACCATAATTGCTCCGAAAACGAATGGGATAGACACTTAGAGGAGATACAGTTAGCTATAAATACAACGGTTAACAAAACTACAGGTAAAAGTCCATCTGAAATATTATTTGGTATAAGGGTACGAACTAAGGGAGATGGGATGATAGCTTCATTGTTAGATTGCGATGGAAACGAATCAAAAACATTAAGTGAAGTTAGGAACGAAGTAAATTTAAGGGTGTCGAATGAACAAATTAAGCAGAAAAACAGATTTGATATAAAGAGAAAAGAGGCTACAATTTATAAAACGGGAGACTTGGTTAGGATAGAGAGAGAAATAACAAATAATAACGGAAAATCAAAAAAGCTTTTACCAAAAATACAAGGTCCCTATAGAATAATTAAAGCATTAGATCATAATCGATATGTCGTGGAGGACACTCCTTTGACGCGAAAACAAAATAGAAGGTATGAGGCAGTTATATCAATAGATAAAATTTATCCCTGGTTGACATATACCCAAAAGTACTTAGATGACACAGATGAGGGTTCAGATCAGTCCAACAAAGAATCTGAAGTAGACAATGACTATAATCAAGACATAACTAATAATTGAGATGTGAAATTAATATTTTGTTTAACATAATGTTTTTTAACTTGCAAATGAAATTGATTGTATGAATATATTTGGAAGTACTTTGATAAGTTTTACGACAGACTAAATGAGTTTAAATTATTAACATAAGTTTGAAAGATACAAGATGCATATGAGGCCAATAAGCCAATTTTGGGAGCATCCGTGTAGAGTTAAAATTATAAACCTATGTTTGAAAGGTACAAGATGCATATGAGGCCGTTAAGCCAATTTTGGGAGCATCCGTGTATCTAAGTAAAGTAAGTAGAGTATCTTGCATACACATGAGGCCGATAAGCCAAACGAAGGAGTATGTAAGATATTTTGACAACGGTATTTCCACACATATGAGGCCGATAAGCCAATATGGGAGTGTGTGAATACGTTGAGTGATACCTAATGAAAATGAAATGGAATAGATATTGAAAAAACAAATGTTTTATAGTTTGTTTAATTTTTATTTGCTAGCCACATATTGTATTGAGTACGGTATTTTGTTAAAATGAAAATTATTTGTATAGATGAAAATATTTTTTTTTATCCTATGTTTTTTTTACTAGGCACATTTTGTATAAGAATTACACTTCATTTTTAAATTGATGGAACAATTTTAGTTTTGTTAGATGGCCGAAGCAGTAAAGTTTGATGAAAACAGAAACATGAATGATTGTACGATTTCAGTTTCTGATTGTTTACTTTAATAAAATTCATGCTTTAAGGTTCATTATCGTATTGTTAAAACTCAATTTAATTAACAGTTACGAGAGGACTCGCAAAGTTCAGAATGGCCGACTGTTATATTTTATTTGTTCTAAGTTTAGTATCAGTTGCTCAATTGATTAAGTGTTTTATTTTTATCTGTGGCAGTTTCATATCAGTTGATCAATTGATTTAAAAGTGTTTGTAAAATGACTGATTCCGGAAGTTACGCTTTTAAATAAATTAAATAAAATTGGCGGTAAAGCAATGGCGGGAATAGTTTAGGTGGCAGCCGTTCTGAACTGAGCGCGGGTCATTCTTTCTCCAGCCGTTGCCACTTCTACAGTATTTTATAATAACCAGTGTAATTATATTTGTTGAGAAATATACTACGAAGAAATAGAAAAGTAATTTACTGTGCCTTATTTCGCCTCCTTACTTCTGAACTTTATATATCGTACTAGCTTAGATCCTGAAAAATATCATATATTTTTCTGGTTTTATTTATTGCAGTTGATCACATGCTTTTTTGCATTATAAAACTCGCGTTTAGCTCATGTAGTCGCCTTAATAGATATATCACGGAGAACAGTGCTATGCTTGGATGTGTGGATGTGGCGAATTTTACGCAGAAGATGACCCATGACGCAAATCAGAAGCAATCCCTAACAACACAGAGAATGAGAATAGATGGGGTGGATCGTAGTCGTTATTGTTCAAGCAGGCCCAGTGCGGGTTGTTGCATGGTCATGTCTTCGAACTTTTGATGTAAGGAAATATAGACAATGATAGCATTGAGCCACCACTGCTCTCAATATGCTCTAAAGAGGAAAAAGTCAGCATCATGTACTGTCTAAACCGTACTCAGCTTTTCACAGTTATCTCAAAAATCCTTTACAAAATTTTATACTGTCACTTACGGGATATCTTCCGTGACTGTTCTTTATTTTGAGCTACCAAAAAAAGCGCTGCTGCAAGCGCCATGATCGCGGGTTGACAACAACAACGTCAATCTTTGAAGATATCCCGCAAGTGATAGTTTAGGTAAAAACCGTGACGGCTTAAAACAGTGGATCCTTTACAAGTTCCATAAACTAAAACCAGTTGTATGTTATTACTTAATGTATGCTACCAAAAACTATAACAGCATCCATTCAATAAGCAGTTACTTACAACAAGTACAAGTAACCGTTACTCCCATTGATGTTGTAAACTTTTTGCCTCGCTAATCTCCCCGGCCTTTTAAGGTCAGTTGACCGATTGGTGACGAAAAAATTATATATAGACGGGACCGTCATGTTTTTGTGAGTATTGGCTATTGGTGGGCTGCCTCCGTAGGCAACCTGATGTGAAAAGTGGCAGGGCTGGCGGTTATGCGCAAGAGTTGAAATATTAGCATCTAGCTGTGCAACGCGACCTTCGTCCGCGTAGAATTATAGTAAAAATACTTCTTCCTATTTGAACCGGATTTTGTACAATTTCAAGGATTTCAATTTTTTGCACGGAATCAAATCAAATCAAATCCCTAACCTAACCTAAATAAAAGTAGCCTAAGTTACTCCTTATAACATCGGCTATCTACTAGTAAAAGTCCCGTCAAAATCGGTCCAGCCGTTTTGGAGATAAGTCTGAACAAACAGAAAGACCGACGGACGGGCAATTTGTATTTTTTTTTCGTGAAAAGTAGTTTCCAAAAAAACATTGGAAATTGAAAAAGTGGCGTTCTAACATCGAAAAATCTCAGAGAAGTCGACGTGCCATATTAATGGCCGCGTATGTACTTGATTAAGATCTCATGTGAGATCAAGAACGATACTGTAATCTAAACAGAGGCCTATCGTGATGAATATTTAAATCACGATGGTCCGTTATGTTATAATTATTATTCTTCTCAAGATGTGAAGTAGCGCCGGCGCCGCGCATCCGACGCCCTTTGCGCATATCGTTTTCTATTTACCAACACTGTGTGAATTAAGAACTCATTCTTATTATGCCTTACGCCTGTATTTACGCTATCTAGGCGTATTTTGAGAGCACATCACTGCTGATCCAATATCGACCTTCTAGAATCATCATCTGGTTAGCCCTTTCTTAACTATGTTGGGTTCGGCTTCCAGTCTAACCGAATGCAGCTGAATTCCAGTGTTTTACATGGAGCGACTGCTTATCTGACCTCCACAACCCAGTTAGTACTGGCCTGGGTAATACGAAACCCTTTGGTAAGACTGGTTGTCAGACTTTCGGGCCACTGACTACCTGTAACGACTGTCAAAGATCTCTAAATGATATCCGGGACCAACCGCATAACGAGCTTTGCCAATAAATCCTTGATAAAAAGAATTGGGACTCTTCTTGGTAAAAGCAATTCCCATAGTAAAAGCTGTTTCGTAACTTTGTTAATTTGGACAACCCTAATTACTCACGTGTAGATAGGTGCCTAATTGGATAACGGTAGTGCAACGTTTTTTTTTACTTTTTATTGAATGTCCTGTCACTTATCATTATCAACTGTCGCTTTCGAGCATAATTTTATTGGACACTTATCTTCTCAGCATACAGCACCTGTATGAAAGACCACTGCTCTGGCCGTGCCTTGGACGAGAAACGTAGGTAACCACTTTAAGAGGGCCTTCGGGAACTGGACTTGTTTATCAACCATTTAATTAATAGATCTAGAAGTGCTAGTCACGGATCGAAACAACACGATAGTGGAACGCTTGCCACCGATCTTTATGGTACAAGATAAAATTCTCCACTCGAGGTACATAATACAGCAAATCCAAATCAAGTTGCCGCATAATAAACTTTATAGAACAACTATAACACGTTTACCGTTTATGTAGAAGTTATAAACTAATCTGGATACAATCAGACAAGATATTCTGATCGCGTCGTAAAATACTTATAAGCAATATAACACTTTATGCACATGCAACTTGAATAAATAAACTTGTACAGTCGTGCGCTACAATATTGCCCTTTGTTATTGACCGAGTATGTCTGAATTTAGAGGTTTTTAAAGGTGCAAGTTGGCAGCGGGCGACATGAAGCCGCCGCAGACGACGAGTCGTCGCTTCATGTCGCTGCAGTCATGATTTCGAACCCGACTGCAGACGACAGCTGCAGATGGAATCCAGTTCAGAATCGACGTATCGTTGCTCCTCAGCGTCAGTGACACTACTGATCTGCGGTCGGGCGACACTTGCGCCTGCCGCCCGGAGGGAATTTCATAGAAATACATAGAAACCAGTAGTGTCGCTGCGACACGTCGTCTGCGGCGGCTTCGCGTCGCTGCCAACTTGCACCTTTAATGTGCAGATTCGATACTGAAATGCGTTCGTGGTATTAGGTCTGTTCAAACTTTGAACAGTACTTCTACCCTGCAGTTCTACTCCGGTACCACCTTGCTGACGGACTTCACAATCCTAATGACATTCTAAGTTCTTGTTATCGAGAATTGTAAGCCTATCTACAGCATTTGCTTCGCTGATTTCATTTTAATTAATTTTTAACTTCATTAAAACCTTTTACTTGTATGTTTAGCAAAGGCTATTCGGTTTGTCTCAACCAGGACCTTGCTTGGACAGTTATTTGCTGTAATTACTTAATGATCAATTAACACTATCAATATGTCGAATGACACGCTCAATTTGATACAATTTCACTCACCCTACAGAGATACAAACCATCACCTGTTGACTTGTCCCATCCCCTTACAAACTTACCCATAACAAACTTGTTCCAATATCTAATGATTAGTTACGTATCTCGAAATTATTCTTATCAGCAATCAACTCTTCCTAGCAAACAGTTGACCTTATGATAAAATTGTTAATTTTTACATAAAGGGCAGTTTGCACACCTGCGTGTTATGCTCCCCTAGTAGCATTCGGCATGCGGTAGTGAACAGCTGAAGATAATATCTGCATTTAAATGTGGGATATTACATGTGTATGTATGCGTTGTTAACATAGAGAATGTTTCCTTTCGGAAGGGTCTCGTAACCCAGTTTTTCTTCTTAGAAGTTTCGTCTCGATGTGCGCTAAATGCCCATCCATACTTACTGTTTGGAAACTTATAAAGACATGCACGTTTTGCATGTCGTCATAATCAAGCCGAAAGATGTCCACAGGATTTGCATGAAATAAAACTCAGAATTGTTTTCTATCGTCGGCTTCTAGCTACGAATAGCTTATTAGCTAGAGATGCTTTTGATGCCGAAAGTCTAGATGAAAAGGTTTGAGTATGAATGTGCGACGGCTATAAGAGTCATCATCATCTGCCTAGCCTTTTCCCAACTATATGTTGCAGCTGAATACCAGCATATTTCATGGACCGTCTGCCTATCTGACTTCTACAACCCAGCTGAGTAACACGATACCGTTTGATTAGACTGGTCGACTGTCGAAGATCTACAAATGACAGCCGGGACCAACGGCTAAACATGCTTTCCGAAGTACGGAGGAAACTCGGTATGTAATGGTTGGTCACCCATCCACGAATAAACTTAGGCAAGCGCGGCATGAATTCACACAAGGTAAATTCAGCGTTCGTAGCTACCCAAGTCAGCTCTGTCGTCCCCTGTACCCATCTCATTAAATCACAGTTGACTGCATACAGTTGCGACACCCTTTGTTATGTCCAAGTTAGTATCTAGGTGAGTGAGTAGGATGATCGCCTGTCTTACCTATGAGTGATGATCAGCATTAATCTGTGACAGCTGGAGCCTGAGTTAATGGTGCTGTGGAAATGAATCATAGGTGTGCAGGGCATGCAAAGGGATGTAGAGAGAGAACGAGTATAATCAACATTGCATTTATAATTTCAGATTAGTTATGCAAAGGTGTTTTTTTTTTTTCCTAGTCTGCTCTGTCCCACTCCTGGGCAAAGGCCTCCCTCTACTCTTGCCACTTCTCGCGAACGCGCATTTCCTTCCAGTTCTGACGGAACCTGTCCAGTTCGTCCCGCCGTCTCCTTCGTGGCCTGTCGCGACCCCGCCTCACTGTGTCAGGGCACCAGTTTCATGCAATTTTGGCCCACAGTTTGTCCGGCATACGGCAGACGACCTGCCCAGTCCCATTTCAGTTGGGATTGCGATTGAGATATTGGAAATCGCGTCATCGAATTCAAATGGAGTTGCGCAGGACACCTAGGAAGACATGGTGATGGTAGGTGGAGTAAAGCTGTGACCGAGTGGCGTCCAAGTTTATCTTTGATTGATAGCAAACAAGTACACGCTACGGTATTGAATTCAAAATCACGATAACGCGGGATCTTTGGTTTTACTAACTCGGACAGGAAATAACCACAGCCTCTAATGAAAGTAAAACTAATGTAGACTATGGGAAAGTCCTACTTAAAATAGTAATATTCTTCCATTCGTGATAAGTGGTCATTTCCGGCAAATCACATCCGGTCCTAACCGGATGCAACCGACGATTAGTATTTTACATGAACTGCATATCTGACCTCCACAAAGATGAGATCTAGAAATGACTGGCTCAACCAACGGTTTCTTGACAAAATAAAACCATCTTTACTTGTATCGTAGGTTTGTATTCTGAGAATTTCCCCTTTGATCGTTCATTGTTACTCAATGCCATTTGTCTCCTTGTGGTAGCTTAACTAATTCTGCAAAATATTCCTATTTCATTAGTTGCTAAAGCAGGTAATTAGTTCTTATCAATCGCTAGAAATCTATCATCTAATAAATTCTTCTGTATCTCGATGACTTTGAAAACAAGGTCCATTAGAAATATTATTACCTTTCCAATGATCTAGAAACCCCGACATTTATATCTTAATTTTAATGAATTAATATTTATGCCAAATTACATGTAAACGAACAATAAAACACACCACCCGTATAAGGAGATGTGGAAAATGTTTATCACTTGACAACTTTACTGCAGAGAAACTTGTAGAAGGACCATTACTTGAAACCATAAATGTAAAAGTCATATGAGTACAAAAGCTATTTACTAAAAGACGAATTTCCAGGTTTCCCCAGTGATACATTCCACCCCTAAGAGGACCCTCTCTTTACTGCTGCTATCATAAAGGGTGTAAAACACCTCTTAACGAAGCCGAAAGGCACTTGTTCTCCCCGTCATTGCGATAATTTTTTTGTTCTACACCATACCTGAGAACCTTCTAGTTACGGAGATATTGAGGGTCAAAGTTCCAACTTTTTTAAATACAAGTTTTTATTGGAAGATTTTTAACTTTAAACACCTCCACGACCCCCGCACTATTCAATCCATCCATCAGCACAATGTTTTGAGTGCTTTACATTGAGTTCTACCACAAAACATGATTTTTCACCCAAAAAAAAAGTCGTTTCCCAGCAATAATTTTTGCGTGAAGTTACTTAGTTTGATGTACAGAATGCTTAGTTGACGGCTTCGTGATGAGGTCTTTTACACCCTGTATTTATTGCAGTTGCAAACTCGTCAAGGTGCTGCTATGCAGTTTACATGCCAGCAACTGCTGCTAATGAATTTACACCTGCGATAATCTAGTAATATTGCTGCCATGGACGTCCCATCATCTTTATCCACTTCTTAGTATAGGACTTTCTTTGACTTCATCACCATCATTATGGATGGCACCAATGTCGTCGTCATAGACGTGTACTGCCGTTAAATCATAGGGCATATGCTTTTTTTTTATCACCCTAAACAAAGCGGATTATCATCAGAAATAGCACAGTGAAGTTATTTTTTTAATATCTATAAAAATATTAAGTTTTATGCATTTGAAACTGCTGATTAGACAGAGAGATCCGATAAAGCGAATGACGTCATTCTCTGCATCGACATACAGAATCCATACTAAATTTCGTTTATCTAGAAAGAGATAGAAACAAAAGTTTAAATGGTTATAACTTTTGTGTTGTTTGGCCGATTTGTCTTGTTTTCGCTTTTTGTCATTATTTTTATAGTACTTGAGCATTCCGTATCGAAATAAACTAAAGAAACTATATGCATATTCCCTATTGCTGATGATGCATCTTCCACAAGCTTCGATCAATCAAAGAGAGCTTTGAAAGATGGAACTTCTGATCCACCTGCCATACATCAAGTACCTCATTAAAGAAAACTGCACCATATTCGGTATCAGCGGATCATTGTCGATCGCGCCTACTCGTAACCTACGCACTCCTTAACCGTATTGCTGACAGCATTCCTACAAGCTGCTTAGTGACAGATAGGCCTAATGGGTGTCATTAGCATTTGTGATAGACCTTGGTCGGTTTTTAGGCCGTTTGAGTGAGCAGTGAGGAAGGAAGTAAGGGTGGGTAGGCTTGGGAGGCGGTCGAGGTTAGCATGACGAATGATATGTCGGATTGGCGAGTGCATAGCTTTGGGGCTTTTTACAGTTTCTATTAAGGAAGACTGCAGTAGCTTGGGTTTTCTGGCTGAAGTTTCCTCGACTTTTCAAAAGTTACATTGCTGAAACGTATCGGCTATTATTTCTCTTATAAAAGAGTTATATTTACATCGACTGAAACGTATCGACTTTTATTTCCACTAAAAGAGGTTTAAAAGTTTACCGTGGTCTGTTTGTCTGTCTCTGTCATCGAAACTTCCAAATGAATGTTCCGAATTGATATAGAGGGCTAGTACCAGCCAGCCCAGTACTAACTGGGTTGTGGAGGTCAGATAGGCAGTCGCTCCATGTAAAATACTGGTATTCAGCTACATCCGGTTAGACTGGAAGCCGACCCCAACATAGTTGGGGAAAGGCTAGGCATATGATGGTATAGAGCAGCCTTTCCCAAAGTGGGCGATAACGCCCCCTTGTGGGCGCTGCAGGCCTAAAGGGGGGCAGTAAGAGACCCAGAAAAAAAATGGGGGCGTTGTGTAGAGGCTTAGGGGGCGACGTGTAATTTCAACTAGGAGGACTCTAGACACCGACTGAGCTCTCGACTCTCGACTACAACTTGTGAACATCAACTAATATATTAATTAAGAGATCGAGATCGAGAGAAGAATAGATTATGTTTGTTTTATTTTGAATAAAAGATACACTGTCTGAATACAATAAAGTTGCGTTTCAATAATCATTCTCATTGGTAGGTGTGGGCTAACCCGTAAGAGTTAACTTGAGACCTGAACGCCGTTGTGTATTACCTACTGCGCTCAGCTACTAATCTCCGCTAATATAGCTCACAATTATTAATTTATTTTGAAGTTTTAGTGGTTTTTAAGTAGGTGAAAAAACGGGGGCGCTAAAAAAATTTTTTTCTCGAAGTGGTCAGTAGACAAAATAAGTTTGGGAACCCGTGGTATAGAGGGCTGATTATTAGGATGTTTCACAATTCCCTTCGCGACTGTTGAGAGGTCAGATTTGATCAACATCTAAGAAATCATCAAATGACTTCTCCCGCTCTGGGCGGAGCAGGAGGGAGTGTCAGACTTTTACTGACTAAAACCCATCCATGTTCCTTCATCGCCCTTTGTGTTCCGGGGCTACGGTATCTCTTTCGAACAGTCCCGTAACCCCGGAACATCTAAGGGCCTAAGCAAAGAAATATTCTATCGGCGTTAACGATGATGCAAGTCAAAAGACTATAATATCAATTCTGTAAAGTCTTTAAAGAAATACGAAATGGTTCGAAATCCATTACCACTTGTCTAGGTTCTTTAGTACTTCCTTTGCTGAGGTCATTTTAACGATCGTCTTTGAAACCATAAATCCATCTTCCATAAACATTATGATGAACGTAGGAAGATGATATGTTTTGCTTCTCCTCAAGTCGTTCCTTAATCAATGGATTTACATGTAATAGACGAAGATAAGCTTTTACGTGTTGTGGGTAGATCGTAAATTCGTAATATTTAGATGATTTGTTGTTTCAACTTTTATTAGCACTTCTGATTTTAAGGATATGCTCGTAGATGTTCCGATAAAGGATTGTTGGTGCAATAAACTTGTCAATATTAATAAATTATAATAATGCTTTTGTGATTTATGGTCTTTTGCAAGGTTTCATACTGCTGATTTTTTAGAGCATTGAGTGATATGTAAGGGCCAATGAAGAATTGTGATGTTTTAAATGTATATTCGCATTTGAGGAAAATCCTTGTGTCTAGCTTAAAGGGTCTGGCTGTGATTTACATACATTACGCCAGATATGTACCTTTGTGCCTTTGTAACAGGAGGAACCTGCTTTTTTTCAAAGTGGGCTAACACATTGACATAGAATTAGAGCTATTGCTGGGAAATTCGTATTGGGGAAACCCCAATAACACTGCCCGACCTGGGAACCGAACCTAGGATCTAGAAAGATTCAGCTTTTATAAATCAAACTTTATCGTTCACAGTTATTTATACATTTCCTATACAAAGAGCTAACAGAATAAATACTAACCTAGCCTTCCTAGAGGTAATAGGTACCTAAGCCAATACTACAATACCTAATCAACGAGACAGAAATACTCTTATTGCAACGGATTAGAGTTTAAAACTGATGAAATTATAGTGGAAATTATTAGTTTACCTCTACGATCAGTTAAAAAAAGAAAATACAAATCAAAATCGTTCTTATCGTAATGCGTTACGGTTCAAAATTGGCTACCTTTCTCGTTTCCGTCTTACTGAAGTTTACAGGAATCGTAAAATACTAGAAGTGCTAACATTCGCAAATAGAAATCGTGTGAATGAACTTTAATGTTGATTGAATTCTGTTTCCGATGCAGTGTGTAGTGACCTTTATGGGCCATATTTTAGATGGGTTTTCATTGTTTGTAAATTGTTTATGTTATTTGTAAGACTGTTGTCTGTTTCTGAGAGAGATAGCCTGTCTAAAATCCATAATGAGAATTGCGCAAATAGCCAGTTTATTATGTTGTACAATTAGCATCAAAATATCTTACAAACTTAAATCAAATTATTATTATTACTTAAATTTATTTTCAAATGGACTGTAAGTATTTGGTTTTGTTCTATTGAGAATAAAACACACGGAGACCTAGGCCTCGAAACTTTCATTTGCAGTGCCAATTTAATTTTCTTGTCTCGACCTAGATAACAGTATAATTAAAATCCTAAAACATATGTATTACAGAAGGGAACACCAGTGCCTATTGCATTCTTAAACAAGCGCTCGTTCGTTCGTTTCGTTTTCTTCTTATCTAGAGGTACTGCCGTATTGTATCTCATCTGCCTGGCCTTTTCCCTTTATTTTGGTTCGGCTTCCAGTCTTACTGCACCTGAATATCGGTGTTTTACATAGAGCGACTGCCTATCTGACATCCACAACCCAGTTAGTACTGGGCAAACCCCCGGGATACCCCTTGGTAAGACTTGTTGTCAGACTTTCGGGCCACTGACTACCAGTAACGACTGTCAAAGATCTACAATTGACAGCCAGGACCAACGTTCCGAGGCACGGAGGAAACTCGGTAAGTATGTAATGTACGGCCATATTGTATCTGATCTCATTCAATAAAGGAAAGTGCCCACAACAAAAACACAGATAACAACTTATTAATTTATAAACAGCAGTTCAGTTGCGAAAGGCGTGGCCAGCGAAAGTGTACCGGTTTGTTGCAGGACTTGCAGGTTCGATGCCTGCCGCTATGCTAATGTAAGATTTATGATCTGGACTAGCACTGTACTTAGAATTGTATTTGATTAATAATATTGATAACGTGGGCTAGATATACAGGTTCATACCTAGTTGCAATCCTGAAATGAAGGAAAATTTCAACGAATCACTAGTATCAAAAACTTCAGCTCGCAAACTTTGCATATCACGCAATACAGGAGAGGCTTGAATTTTCCTCATAGAAAGTTTTTGGGCGGTTAGTTGCTTTTGATTTAAATAAAAATAATTGTAAGAAGGCTACGAGGAAGACATAATATACTACCAAGTTCACTGAAGGCCTGAAACTTCCAATACACAAAATTGACAATCCATGTGAACGCGCCATCACCGCGCTTAATGCGTGCATGTAAACGCGGCCTAATTTGTCTACGCTCGGGGAATTCCCACGTTACCTATATTCTTTCTTAGACTTGCGCTGCCCAACTCACGGAGCCCATTCCATCACGTTTTTTTCACTAAATTTTATAGCTTTTTTTTTAATCTTAAGGCCCTTCTAACCCTAAAATTAGCATCTCTATTTGTGGTGGTTCAAACTTCTTTTGAAATACTTTTAGAATAAAGTTCTAATCAGCATGCACTACAAAGCGGTTGTTACGTCAGTCACTCACTGCGGCCGAATAGTGCGAAATGAGTGGTTTTTTGCGATTTACAAAAAATCTATTGATTGGACTAAAAAAATAAAACACATAAGACCTGCTTTACAGTTAGTTCAGTTAGTATGCAAAGTTTCATGATTTAATTTGAAGTACTTTTTGAATACCAGCGGTTTATTGTTCGATTTGGAATTTTTTTCTATCGAGAAAAGTTTATGGAATCGTGTTTTCGTCACACGTAGTACTTAGCATTAATCCTCAACTTTACCATACTTTATTTATTTCAAAATTAATGCTGCAGTATTTTTGGTGTAACGGAGGATCATGCTAAGCCAAAAGAGGGAGTATAGGCCCGCGATACTTTTTATAAATATCTATTTCGGTATCGTACCGACTGAAGTGCGTATCGATGGATACCTTATTATAACATCCAGTCTCCATCATCTAAATTCACTTACCACCTATCTTACTATCTGACTACGCCAAATCCTACCGACTGCGCCCACCTGCAACCCCAGAGTTTCACCACAGTCATTGCGTGCACGGCCGAAGTGGTCTGATTCACGCAAACAAGACGCCTACACTTGAAGTAACGAGGACATAGGGATGCTGACTCACGGAACACCCTTGCAGTTTTGATTATGTCTTACGTAGTTACTTTAATATTCGGTCTCATACATATGATAAAGCCCTAGAATGACGCAAAGTTACATATTAAAGATTCCGTCGATCAAATCTAGATCTAATCGGTGAGAAGTGGCAAGAAAAGGCCAAGTACAAAGAATTTGTTTTCAGAGTTCACTATAGGCGACGGTGACGCCTGGCGTGCATAGTATGTATGTATATGACGACTGTCGACTATATCGGATGCTCAGAAGCCAGAAATGCAAAAAGCAGCATGAAATTGTGAAAAGCAGTCTGACAAAGGGGTATAATATCCTGTTACCCAGTTACGATAGTTGGAAGTCAGAAAGGCGGTCGCCTCATGTCAACAAATTGATATTCATCTGCATCCAGTTAGACTGAAAGCCGACTCCGTCATAGTTAGGAGAAGAAAAGGCAGGTAATGACTGTGGATAGACTAACTTACATAATAATGAAAGAATTGCAACAACTTTGTTTGAGAAACACCCACCAGAGAAGTTAAACCAATTCTTAGTATTCGAAATGTATAACAACAATCCTTGACATTTTTTATTATACACATCAAGGTTCTAAGCTACAGACTTGATTATCTACATCCCAGGTATTGTTTAGTTTGATTGTGCATTTTGTTAGGCCTTAGATCAAAGTCTCACAGGTAGGTTCGCTTAGTGCATAGAGCTATTTTGCTATGTGATAAGCGACATTCTCTCGCTATTTTGCGTTTTTTTTTTCTGCATGTCCATTTTTTTGGCGTGAAAGTAGTAGCCAATTTCTGCGCCGACTCAATTTAGATTGCCGTAAAGAAAAAAGCTACAATGGCGCTTGGTATTCGGTACCATGCTGACTGTGTTTGTCAATTAGTGAAGCTCCAAATTAGCAGACCCATAACGCAAGAAAGGAGTTATCGTGTCAAAAAAATATGCACATGAGCAGAGCACCTATCATCTGCTACCAGATAGTCTAAGTGACTTACCAAGCGAAGTGGTAACAAGTAAAACTCCCGTGTGTCTGCGACCTTAGTATTTCCGTCGAGGCTGTCCGCTTGCGACAGAGGAAGCATATCAGACACGTTGCAGACTAGATTCTAGATTAGACTAAATGTTATCTTTATTACAATATTTGTCTAGATTATTTCTCATAATGTCACTCTTGTCGAGGCAGGCTGCTTTTCGAATCGCCTACACTATCTGTCTAAATGTTTTGTATGATTCATTGAATGTTTTGAAACCCTTGCGATTCAGATTATGACGTAAGCCTTCATTCATTCGAATGAATGAATGATTGGGTGCAATATTGACCTTATTAAGTTAAGCTGATTGATTTCTTAGAATTTCGTTTCTTCGTGGAGTATTTTTGTAAACACTTCTAACCGCAAAAGTAATCATATTTTTATTTTAAGACTTGTTTTTATTGAACCGAAACTAATAACAATTGTTATTGAGTTCTTATTAATAATTATTATTCATTCATTTGTTATTAACGTTACTGAAAAACATTTGTCTGAAATGACGAATTGTTTACACAGATGATTCTTGTGAAGAGGTGTCATGGTTGAAAGTACAGGCTGGTTTGCACTTAGTTACTATTTATCCCGTTTTCGTAAGAAAAGATAGTTCAGTTAGCGAGATTCTACACAAAGGGCGCAGAAGGAACATGGATGGGTTTTAGTCAGTAAAAGTCTGACACTCCCTCCTGCTCCGCCCAGAGCAGGAGGAGTCATTTGATGATTTCCCATGCAAAAAAAAAAGGGTGATTGACTTTCCACTGACTAGGGTTTGTGTGGCATAAAGTATTGTCAGAAACCTTCTCAATACTGCTGATGAAACAGAGTATGTGCCTGATGCTAGCTTGTGTTAATTGTTGTCTACACACCTTTATGTAAATACCTTTGTTTCAAATAAAGATTTCTGATTCTGATTCTGATTCTACATTTTGCTTATTATAAAGTTATTGGAGTTTGGAGCGCTTTTCAAATTTCAAATAAACACCGTTAATATTTAACTATCCTCAACATTCTAATGATTAATTTTCCATATGTAATCAAAATCCTTCACATACTTACATTATTTTTTCTGTGTCCCTATTGTTTTTCTTCTAGCCATATTTTTTCCGACCAGCCTTCCACTTCCCAATTCAAAGAGAAAGAGGCTCACTAGCTCAGTCTCCAAGGCTCAACCGACGGAATCTATTACCGATCCTGCACTGCGTCATAATCTGACTAACGACTCCCACTCATGTGCTAATTATTACTGTTCCGAGTCTTACAAGTACTTGTAATGCTTGCTCATAGATTTGCTTAGCAAGTCAGCCCTGTGGTGTAAGACTGAGGGCGTAAGTAAAGATATACTGGGCGTTCTATACTCTAGGTGAGTATAGAACGCCCAGTATATCTTTAACTACGGTGCAATTTGGAAGTTTTTTTTTTTGCTAAATGATGTTCAAGGTTCCTCGCGACCATGGTTTATTGCAGGAACAAAGCTTGTCGTACGCCCGGTTGTGCTACCAAACTTTCTTCCTGGTTAAAGTTTCTGCGGCCAGCAGTCGTGTTTGTGGCCGCGAAGTGCTCGAAGGTCCCTTAAAGCCATCAGCAATAGTGATAGAAAAGAAAAAAAAAATATGGGTCTGACATATGCTTCCGAAAAGTTTATGTCAATCCTATTGACAGTCTTTGTAGAAATACGAAAGGCTTTGAAAGCGATTGGCACACTTATCTAAGGCCTTCTAAACTACGCTGTCATGTCATGTTGTGTAGCATGGGCACAAGCATACACAGGGAATACGGATGATGATGAAGCTCTTTGGACACCGTACTCAGGGACACAAAGATTACAAAGATTTATGGACGGACCCCCGTAAATCAAGAAAAGAGGGTACTCTTCTTGGAAAAGGTATATTTTCTTGAAAGATATTCTTCCGGATAGTTGTAAAGGCACAAATGCTTTAACGCACTATGAAACAGACCGAGAAGTGTTGCTAGTAACTTGTGCGTTACACCTCTTTGTCGAACAAATTCAATCCATCTTGATTGATTCTATAGAAAAGACGTTTTGGGTTTGATTTACGATCTACGCCGCCTCGAAGGACCACGCCATATTGGTCTTTTATGACACGTGCTCGTGCGTTTAGTTACGATTTATAATGCCCGTATGTGGGGGATGTTAAAACAGCTATTAAGTGTAAATGCGTCGTTTATGTTCCTTGTAATGATATTGGTAAAACCCGAAGAAACAAAGGCTAAGACTTGTTTTATATCAATCGATTGTTTTGACAAAATTGCTGCATGGATTAGAATAGATGCAAAAATGGGTAACCCAGAATTGTTAGTACAGGTATGATACACAGTTCCATACATTAATAATCATGAAAAAGCAAAGCACTATACAAACAAAGGGCAATTCAGCAAGTCTATTCTTTTCAATTTAAAATTAACGGTCTTCACCACAATTCGCGGTTTAGACAATACGCTTTAAAACAGCTATTCCTTCCTCTAAGCCCTACTTATAGGTCATCTATCAGTCTTGCATATAGCCTACACAAATCAGTTGGTAAGCATTACCATGGCAACACTTGATAACATTGCGAGAACATTCTGGGCTGCATACCTTCCACCATATTTGAATAGGCAAGGGAATTGAGCACCGAGCGTGGTAGAAGGAGAAAGGATGCGGCAGTTTAACTCATCTAAGTATGTCTTTACAGCATACGGAAGACCAAAGAATTGATGGATGGACTGTGTAGGGATGATTTGGCTAGAAAAGAGGTGTCTGATTAGAGGAGTAATAATAATAACCTAAAAGTAGCGGTGGCCCAGTGGTGGCGGCCCCGACTTACGAACAGTAAGTTGTTGGTTCGAACCCAGCCAGGCGCATTACTTTGTGTAATTTATTTCATCACCACTGCTCTCACGGTGTAGGAAAACATCGTGAGGAAACCGGCATGTCTTAGAACCAAAAATTCGAAGACATGTGACATCTACCAATCCGCCCAATCCGCACTGGGCCCGCGTGGTGGATTATAGCCCATACGCAAAATACGCGCTTTGACGTGGAGTTGCGGACACCAGCCCATTATACAATATACAATAGAGGAGTAATAGAGAAGTATTAAACAAGAAGACATGCTGCGCCGACCACAAATACATTGGGATAAGGGAAAGAGAATGATAATAAATGATGTCATTAAACAACTTGTCCTAGAACCCAAATTCGATGAAATTGATTGGGGTATAGTTGTCTTTGTCTGACCTGAGAATTCCATCTCAATTAGTAATTATACATATTCACCTTATTTCGTACATCTAAGAAATCAACCATGCACACTTAGTACGCGGTAATAATCATTAATCACTTCATTAACTCTTTCCATTTTTGTCTCGATTGCTTTTTTCTTTATTTTTTCTGGCCCATTCAGCCTGTTATGTGCTCTAACCGGCCTTGTTTTAAAATAATTAGTATTGTCATGATATAAATTTGCATGGCCTTATTAGCTTTATCCATATAGTGAGATCGGAGGAGTTATCGTTGTGTTATAACACAACGAATAGTATAATTACTAAATTCTTTCTAAGCAGTTGAGAGTGATTTATGTCATGATTTGTAAATTACGGTCTATTTAAGGGCACTTCACACGGGTAATACTTAGGGCGTGTGTTTTTGGTCTTACTCTATACATATTCAAAGTTAAATGAGATGTACTATCGAGGACACTCCCGCCTGACCACCACTAAGCAAATTTTTGCTTGCACTCGCAACATAGAAACGCTATCTAGGCCCGCCCCGTTGACTTTGTATAGAAATAACGATGGAAAAGATACCGAATCGGCCGAGCGCACTGACGACGCACGCCAAACGAGAGTTATTGTTATTTTGCGCGCCAAAGTTGACGCTTTCTTAATAGGCCCAAACTTTAAGGGGGTGTGGCTTAGCGCCTCCGCATGATTTAAGCGAAAAAAAAATTAAACTGGTCAGGCGTAAAAGACCACAATTGTACATGATGCTGATTATTTCACTAGAATTCTTAAAGATACAATCTATATATACTATGTGTTGGAACTTTTTGTGGAAATCCATCTATACACGGGGTATTAAAAAGGCAGTATGACTGGCAACATTAAAACCCTTACCATAATATGCAAAATTTTATCTAAAGAACACTAATTATACTATTATTATAATTAGTGTTCTTTAGATAAAATTTTAGATATTTTTTTTTTTTTTTTATTTTTTTTTTTAATTTTTTTTTTTTTGTTTTTATAAAAACACAAAGTTTTGACATTTAGAGGTAACCGCAGAAACTGCTCATCCGATTTCAAAATCATTCACTGATGTAAAGCTATGCTTTTGTTTCGTGAATCGACATGGATAGGGATGTTTAACCGAGTGCCACAGGGTGAATATGATTCTTCGACGCGCATGAAGTCACAGGCAGAAGCTAATGTCTGATTAAGCACGTTCACTCTTAATAAAGCACCTACAAAATAATCAGCATCTAGCCATTAGCAATCCGGCGCCGTAAGTGTCGGTGTCATAGCTACTCTTATTGGTAACATTAATAAACTTATTCGTTTCTGACTCAGAAACTGACATCTGGCCTTCCATGGAATTGTGACATCACTCACGAATCACGTTGCAAATGTGACTTGAATTGGAAATAATAATTGTGAAGGAAAATAAACGTGTCCTAGATTTTATGTAGGTCATATTACAGATGATTTTGTTAAGGAAAATGAGCGAAGTTCGTAGTATTTACGATGTGTTGTTGTGGAGCGTAAAAAGGCACATCTTTCTAGTTTCCGTGAAGGATTTAAGGATAGAGGAATTCATATGGCGACTCATACCCAAATTACGTCGGATAGGCAGTCGCTCCATGTAAAATACTGGTATTCAGCTGCATCTGGTAAGACTGGAATCCAACCCCAATAATTTTGAGAAAAGGCTAGACAGATGACGATGACTCATAAAGATTAGAGCATGGTTCAGTGATTCATTCACATTCTCCTCTTCTTACTCAAGACGACTAGATACAAGATGAGAAGGACTAGATACAAATCTCAAATATAGACGAAGTAAAGGACAAGATGAATTCAAAAAATTCTATTAAAGTACCTACACGGTAAATATGTATAGATCAGCTGTTTTTATAAATAACTGACGAACTATTCATATGCTATAAATTTAATATTCATATGCTAAAAATTATATATATATAAGTAGAACCATGCGCTGAATGAGTTTGCGTGTCAAATTCCTTTACGTACCTATTGTATTTTCAGAAGCTAGAATAGAATTGACAAGCTTTCCAACAGATTGCAGAAAAAGACAAATGGAGTCAGACAAAGACATTTATTATTTTGTAGAATACGGTAGGCACAGAAACTGAAGATACGGTAGTCGGCAAAACAGGCTTTACGAAATGACCTATAAAACAAATAATTAGGTTAGACACACAACATAATGTTGATTTACAATATAGGTCATTAAAATTACTACATGCTGTAGGCATTAATCCTCTATAAATTAGTACTGACCAAGAAAACAGTGTTATTAAATTGTCAGTTGTCATTTATCTTTCTAGATCCTTATTCTTGCTGTTGATCGCTTTATATGGATGGTAGCATCCTGATTCCGGTATATCTTGATTAGTTCGGTCTTTATTAGTAAGATCTTTCTAAGAAGGTCGTGCGCAACTTTTATCATTACGTATTCTTCGACTTTTTATATTCAAAATAACTTGGTGAATTTATCTGCTGCTTTTCTGCTGTTGAGCTAATGCCTCCCCTTTCTCCTTTCAAACCGCAAATCTTGTGCGAGCTCTGGCCATGTTCAGATCGCAAACAAAATCAGTTCGTCACATCTCCTTCGCCACGGTCTACCTTGGTGATGATTTTCTCCGTCAGGAATCCATTGCTATTCTCTTTTATGTAATTAAATCGAATGATTCCTCTTCGTCTTTTACTACAGTTATGGGAAACTTCGTTAGTTTACAAAACGGATGTCGACAATCGACATGACGTTTTATTATATTGACCACGCATTTTAGAGGTCCTTATTTTAATGATTCAAATGATGTTAATCTGATGTTGTTTTTTTTTGTTACAGGTAATTATGGAGTGTTCCAGAGGGTCCGATAGGACCTGGGGCTATTAAAACTTGTCTTTAGGTTGCTGCTAAACATGGATCTGTGGGAGTGGCTGTAAGTGTGAGGGATACGACAAAATTACCAAATTTGGTATAAAGATTTCACTCAGAAAAAGTACAAAAGGGTGATAGGCATCCTTTTGAAATACCTTAGATTTAAAGGACTGCAGACAACTTAGGTGATGGCGTTTTCAATATCATCAATGGTAAACAAACGAGTCTACTATTCTTTGACGGACATGCAACTGTCATAATGGGAGAAGATGGCACTTTTCCTTGCATCCCAAATCTACGCTGTAATACAAAAATTTAACCATTCTAATTCGATTTTGGCAAAACCGTTGCATCAAGGTTGATAATATCTCAAAAGTTAATCAAAGGATTACCTGGAATCCACTTGGAATATTTTTAGCCGAGGCACGCGAAGTCTTAGTTTCTTTTTTGGGTCCATCGTTACGTGCGTTGTTCCGAAGGCTTAGGTGTTTTGATATTTAAGGCGTATTTCGAATTAGTTCTCAGGATTACAATGTTTGGTGTTTATGGGAAACAAAAAGTTGTATAGCAAGTTCTTTAGCTGAATAGAGAAGATTTGATCTCTCGCGATCTTTGGTCTCTGCATAATCATTTTGGATGTATTTTTATCTTTCAAAGTTGTCTATATTAAAGACGACTTGCATTATTAAAGTGACACGCTTTTAGTATTAAGCACAATCAATCTATAATGTTCCTACGGCTGGGACACAGGCCTCCTTTATACTACTACTACGTACGTACTATTATCAATCTCGCGGAGTTGGCACGCTCCTACCTATTAATTTATTATGTTTTCAATCTGGAGTTATTTATAGTAGAAAAACCTACCACATTATCTTTGATATATTATGGTAAAATACCTATTTCATTATTTCTCTCTTCACCTTCCACATACTTCCTGCTAGCTCTCATGTTTTTATCATTCTTTATAAACACAGAGTGCGTAATGTCCTTTTTACTCCTAGCTTTGCCCTGGCTACTTACCAATCTTTATAAACATGTGTGCCTATGTTTTAAATATTATGGCTTTATGACTCAGTACCAACATATTTCCGAATCGAATCATCCATGTTATTAATTGCAACACATCCTTGTAGGTTGCGGTACTTTCTTAACGATGGAGAGAAACATTTTGCTTTTCTCGTTTTATGGGATTTTATAATGTATTCCTCTTCTGATTAAGTTTATTTTTCTCTGCAAATCAAATGTTTTCTTCCCTGTTGAATTTTAATATGGTGATTCTTTTGTCTTATTTCTTGGCATGTTCCCTAATCTGTCTTGCCAGACAAAACTTCGTCTTGGTAACTTGCTTGCGCTCTGCTTTGTTTTGTTGGAACCTTGCCTAAAAATTGGAAACATCTAACCTATTGAACCAAATACTGTTATTGGTAAACTTTTAAACAGTGCAGCTCCTTTGGATATTACGATTCTACATCATCTTATGAACCATCTCAATGCGGTTCTCTTTTGTTGTATCACCTGTTCAGCCTTTTGCCAACAATGTCGGGGTCGGCTTCATGTCTAAGTGATGCAGCTGAGTACCAGTTTCTTACATGGACCAGGGAACAAGCAATAAGGTTCAATTTCCGAGCTTCAGTAGATATTAATCAATACTACCACCAAGTTTATGGTGACTAAATATTTAAGTTTTATTTCCGTGATGTGGTGGAACTCCACATTCCAGTTACTGGGTAAGACCCTTTTAAAGCCTGACAACACGTCTTACCACGGGGTAGCCGTGGTAAAACGTGTAGTCCGGCTTTAAAGCGTCAATATTGGACGGCATTATTTGCAAATGAAGTCTGACTGTAACAAAAGTGAAACAACTCGCAAAAAATGCAGTAACATCACAGCCATGAATCTCATCACGTAAAAATCATCATTAACAATACAACACCATTACATAATCTCACAAAAGAGACCAAAATAATTGCAGTGTGGGCAGAATCGCCAAGAATGAGGTTAAACGTGACAGAGAAAGAGTCGGCCTTGACTTTAGTGCAGCAGTTGAAACTGTCAATGTAATACAACCTATGAAGAATAATTACGAGTTTTTATCAATCCACGCTACTGACTGAGTCATTGGGGACTGGGTTGCTAGATGCGAATTTTTAAATAACACGTGCGAAATTGGATATACATTTTGATACTGATGAAATTGTGGAAATGGGTGAATTGAAGGTAATGATATATGTTGTCAAAGAAAAGGAGAAGACTAATGCGATTATGAGGGTTTGCTATGGTCAGAGGACCCTGAAACGAACGTTTTTAAAGTCAACGACGGCATTGCTAAACTTAATTGAGTCTTTGTCATGCATTAAAAAACGATGTGGATAGTGGTTAACATTATTAACTTTTTGAATTGTGAATTGAAAGGATATTTATTATATTCAGAGATACTTTCTAGGAATAAAATACCGAGTCGTTCATCATTTGGTCCCACATGCCTACGGCCCATCCTTCATGTTATTCGCACCAACAAAACACCGGAGCCAATGATAGCAAAATATCGATGTGATGAAGATTTTTATAATTTAAGGATGTTAGTCACCTAATTACTTCTGGTTTTTTGATCTTTGTCTAGTTTGACATTCATTTGTTTGAGTCAATTCTACAGTTCCTTGTATTAGCAAGTTCCGGATTCCGTTCTAATAAATCTATCCATAAAATATTTTTATATCACGTTAATGAATAATTAAATTCCGCAGTATGCGCCCAAGCGACATTGGATCATTATAAAATAATTTATAGATGTTATTTATTTCCGAATCTCTTAAGTTATACTCTATGGTTAAGAGGAACCCCATAACTCGGAAAAAACGATTTCCACTGCTTTTATCTATTTTTGTTTGTATCCCCATTAATCCTTCCCTGTTACTCCCAATTTATATCGTAAAACATAATTTATAGACTTCAAACGGCTTAACGTTTTCGGAATTAAACCCAAATGATACCCAAAACTTCAAATAAACTTGGAAACTAAAAATAGTCGCGATCCAGTGGAAATTGTTGTAGCAACACACTGCAAGGCAAGCATTGGTCACCGGTCGGCCGCTACCAAGTTTGTATTGAGCCTTCCATTCAAGCCTTTGTCACACACACGCACGAAAATACACACACAGATAAAGCAAGCGAGTTTGACAGTTCGCGGCAGCCGCATCAGTTGGCCGATGCTCGGCGTCGCGGTACGATCGCTCACCGCCGCCATCTTGAATTTACGAAACGCGGGCTATTTTTTTAATAAAAATAAACTAAACGTGTCAACTGTGTAAGTGTGTGCGATTCTAACGTTCTTGTGGAGGTTTTGAATTTCGAATTTGTTACGGATACGACATGAAACGAGGATTTCGGTATTCACCATAAAGTTTTTTTTTAACGTGGCATGGACCGGTGATATGTAAATTGCAAAATAATTATCGGGAAATCGATATATGCATAGTATTTGTAAGTACTGAGGTGTTGATCACGGTGGATTTGTGCAGGTTTGTCTGTGCTCCGACGTTTTTTAAATTGTTTGTAGGTGACGTCCCGCCAAAATGTAGGTTACGGTTAAAAGACTTTAACGCATCTTGTTGTCTGTGCAATCTCAATTTTTATATGAGTTTCTGAAAAATCATGAATATTTATGGTTATTATTTCACATCTAGTATTAAGGCATTATTTTTCTCATACTTCTTCATCAGTTGGTATGTGTTTCTCGATAGAATACCTAGTTGATATTATTGATAAAAATAATAAAAACAAGACATTCTTAGTAACTACCTAGGTAGTATTATGCATTTCCGATATTGTTCCTCTATTTGTACTAATAAAGCTAATAATGCTGCAAAATGATGTCATTGGCATTGTTGTAATAAGTAATTTGCGTTATTAAAAGGAAAAATAACTACATTTATTCAAATAAATGTCACGTTACACATAATTATGTTATACTGTCTTAATTATAAATAATATTTACATCGTTTAATCAAATAGGATTCACGTTTTTGTTTTCGCTAAAATTGACATTATTTACCTTTGGGCTAGGTACAATTCATAACTTATCCATTATTTTTACCATGTAAAATTAGTAGGTATTGCTACGTTATTTTAAAAGGAAACTAATTAATTTGATTTCGTTACAATTAAGTAACAATTTTCATCAAGTCTAAAGTTTACAAACTTAACACATTTCTTTGCTAAAAATACAATACAATATTCACAATATTTTTGTTAAAAACTACTAAAACTGCCTTCATTTACATTCATCAAATTGTTGTTTTTAATATCATTCCTGTGTGAGCAAATATAACAAAATGATTCACAAAAAAAAACTTTGTCTGTGTCTACAAACAACGTCGAACTTTTTGCCGAGTCTATTATTTTCGGCTTAGATGAATCAAATGTTGTTAGAAGGAAACGAACGGGGAAAAAAGATTTTGTACAGGCATTTACAATTTTTAATTATCCGTTTTGATTCAGAATATCACGCCTGTAGTCGCCATCGGGATAGGCAGAGATTGTACCCTGTAGTATTAAATATAGGTTTTAGTGCACCCACATTTTTTTCAATACTTAATTATTAGGTCATGTGCCCATGTAATAAGGGAAAGATAATGGTATAGGTAACACAGATTATATAATAATATCAAACAAAAACGTAAATAAAATGAAATAAGAAAATGAAAACGAAGTTAATTTTAATCTTGTAAAGGCTGTCACGGTTCTGATTGATCAAATTAAAGTCGTCTATTATAAAAAAAACACATTTAAGTTAAAGCTTATCCGTCAAAAATCCACTCTTGCGTAAGATTGACCAGGCATTTCAATGACGTCACATTCCGAAAAATCCCCACATTCTTTTCCTCTTTTCAAAACGGTTAGGTTCCAAACATCATTTTTGTACACCTGACTCACGGCTCACGTCATAATACTTGTCTTGTCATAAAGATGACAAAATTCTTACACTACCGCACATTCATAGAAAAACCAGCCTTGCGTCTTAGGTAATAATGATCCATGTACTGTTTATGTGTGGAAACTGTTTCTGTTTATGTTAAATAGGTAAGTCAATACTGTAATGTGATACGTAGTTTTGATATCGTGTTAGAGGATTTAACGTGTGAACTTGAAAGTGTCTTGTAAAGAAGGAACACATGCAATAAATGCATTTGTAATAGTTGCTGTGTACGCCTTTTTTTTTTTCGGATGGGTAATCATCAAATGACTCCTGCTCTGGGAGCAGGGGGGAGTGTCAGACTTTTACTGACTAAAACCGATCCATGTTCCTTCTTCGCCCTTTGTGTTCCGGGGCCACGGTATCTCTTTCGAACAGTCCCGCAGCCTGCTGTGTACGCTTGAGAGATATTTCTCGACGGCATGTAAAGCCAGGACAGAGGCCCATGGGCGGCATAAAAACTCTGACACCAGGTTAGGCACTAACCATACGATAAAGTAGAAGAATAGTTGCTGTTCTCAACATACATAGTTAAAACCAAAACAAAAAAAATTAAGGCATGAGACATCCCCAAACTGGTCCTCGCTATAGTGATGATAGTACTGCTTATACCTAATTAATAGTAAGGGCTCGTACACAGCGATCCGTTTTACAGGTCCGTTATTTGATGGCGTATGTAGTTGTATGAGCGAGTTCGCACACAAATCAGAATTCCGGATTCAGTAATCATGTCGCTCCAGTCCAATTCTGATCCGGAATTCTGATTAAAACGGACCTATATGTATGTATACGAGCCCTAAGGGAAATATTACGAAAAAAATGTCAAGGAAAACTGGTTAAATACGCAAATAAGCTTAGGAATGCGAATAGTTGATACGTGCAGAATGATAAAAAAATGTGTAATGAGTACCTATTCGATTTTTCAGTTGCTACTTTTTGGGCATAAAATGGAAAACCAGTTTATCATCATCAACATCATTCTCCTGGCCTTATCCCAATTTAATTAGAGCCAGGTCAGCAAAAAAGTTTATCAATTCATCAACACCATCCGCAATAATAGGCCTTTATCAATAAATGTTCAAAGGGTAAAACAGTCTGCTAAGAATGGGACTTCCCCCAGAATTGTTTATCCACTCTGTTCTGTTGATAATAATTTAATAAATTCAGACTAATACGAGTACAAACACAATCATAAAAATATCTATTTGCTAAATAAACTAACGTGTTTAACGACTAATGCTTTCCTATAAAAAAACCCTATTACCAGCCAATAAATTCAAAAATGTTCTAGTCAGTACGCTCCCTTAGATAGCAATCAAGATAATATCCGACTGGCAAATCCAGTTCAATTTGGCGCGACCTGTTCCACCAGTTTCAAATAACGTTTAATTCTGTGTACCACTCACTTGTTGCCTTTCACACTGATACAGACTGAAGCTGGTTCTCGTCCTACGCATATCCTTAAAACTAGAAAGGACTACTGTCCTGTTAGTGAAGAAACGACGCGAAGGTGCCAATTTCAATGTTATTAAGGTCTAAAATGACGTGGATTATACTGATTTGGCTATTATGTACTGTGGATCTATAAACAAAAGAAGGGCGCATGGTATTCAAGATACTGCAAGACATGTTCTTTAAAATTGTATAGTAATTCATTTATTCGCAACTAAAATCGTATCAAGTGACAACAAAATTCACTTGTAAAATAAATAAATGAAAACGTCAGCGAATTCACAAAAACCAGAACATAAAATGCTATCATTAGATAAGATATATCACAGATATATTGAGGCGGAACTGATTCTACGTAATACTGACGATACGAATGATATTTATAACAAACATGACTACTAAGTTTATTTAATGATGTCAAGTTTGTGGTCGTTCAAGGACGAGTCGGTATTTGATGTTTTCTTAAGTATTTATAATCAATGCATAATATTAAACGAGTTCTAGATTGATTCCGTCTGTGTGCTCGAATTGAATAGCGCTATCTTTAAAACTACTAATTTAATTTAGGCGCGAATTTTACGAAATGATCTTGAATTATATTTTTGTGGAATCTAAAAAAAGAACCTTTTGTTTGATGATAGATATATAAATATCAAAATAGATTAAGACGAAGATCTAAAAACAAATGGAAAAATAAATAAAAGAAGAAGCAAATAAGAAAGTACAACCATGACAGAGCGTGTATCGGTTAAAATATTGAAATAAAATTAGCCGCAGTTAATTTCAAACGCGACGGCCGTAAGGTGTCACAATGGAATTATGTTGATGCTTGTCATTCACTAGGGCTGGCGGAAACTGGAGGCCTAAAATGGCTGCTTTATCAGAATCCTATTAAGAATCAAGTTAAAAATTTAAAATTCTTAAAATGTTCTTCATGCTTATAAAGTCCATTTTAAGAATTTTAAATTTTTAACGTGATTCATATTATGATTCTGATAAAGCAGCCATTTTAGGCCCCCTGAACTAGAATGAATAAAACTGCCCAAATGGAATGTATTGCGATGCATTGTTTGAACGATGATACAGCCAAAATGAGTGAGATAAACACTAAGGTAATGGGTGATAGAGATTTAGAATGAAAATTACATGATCCGGAAGAAATTGAGATAAAAGGAGGATTAAGAAGTGATGTACGAATTATTGTTAGCACTATAAGAAATAATGAGCAGTAAACTGGAGCTACTTGTTTTGAAAAGATAACTGTTGCAGAAAGACGAAAAACTAAAGAAGCTCTTGATGTGCATGAGCTTTTGCTCACAATAGAACCTGTCTTCTATATCTTAATTCTTTTATTTATACAGTCATAAGATTGTGAACAACATTCACGAATGACATTCGTAATTTAAAATGCATTTAGATTAAACTTCAACTAACTAAATTAAATTGATGGTTTTTATTCAAGCATCTGAATCTGAGTATGATGTTCTAACACAGTCATCTTTTATTTGAATTAGTTTTAAATGTTAGAGTTATTTACTCATGATCTTCAGTGGCAACCATATCTAGTACATCCTCTCACTCTGAATAAATTACTGGAGGGCTTTAACCGACTGTTATAATGTCGGTTCTACAATATGGTTTAGGGTTCACCAGCATCATAGTATTTTCTGAAGTTTTAGTTTCTCTAGGCTTCTAAAGCTTTAACATTTTAACCGGATTTATGACGGGATGTAAATAAATTAGTATTTGGTAGAAAGTTCGCTTGCAGTTTCCTTTTGAGAATTATACCACATCCTAAGTTTCTCATAAAGATTGGGGATAGTCGAGAACATCATTTCCTTTAAAATGATGACGACCATAAGTAAGAAAGAATAACCAAGAAAATCTAACCAAAGAGGCCAACTACAATAAGGTTAAAGAAATAATAAAACAGAAAAACCAACCAGGTGTGACCCTTTTACACACTGTAATGATACTATAATCAGTTTTCGCATGTCAGTCTCCCATCTCGGCGTACGAAAGTATGACAGAACTATGGAAAATTTCCCACGTGCCTTACTCGTGGTATAAAAAAGAAAGTTAAGTAATAAAGAGTACTGTATTCTAGCTCAGACTTAGATGGCTTCTTGATACCTAAACACGTAACGTACGTTACCGATGGTAGTCTTTTATTAGTTGTACTTCGGCTAGATCTAGGGGACAATTCAATGGTACATTTGGTTGCTAATTAAATTTGTCTAGCTCGGTTGCTATAGACAGTGCTTTTTGGATGTACTAACATCTCTTTTGTACTGAAATGGCTTTTCGTTGGTCATCATCATCATCTCCCTGTCCTTGTCCCATGTTACTTGGGCTCAGCGCAACACGTTTTTTCTTCTCTGTACGCTGTCACAGAATTATGTACTCTACAATTCATCTATATTTTGTTATTATAGATTTATAGTCATTTAGGGTGCAAAGCTTCTTATCTTTTCAACGAGCTTATCACTCTATCTTTACAATACCATTTTTACACGTTTCTGCATATGCATTGCATTGATTAGTAAATTACTTTGACCGAAAGGACGTCATTCACTAATATAGATTGTCTCGATTACCTCATTATCATTAGCAATGCTCATTAAATTAATTACTGTGGCATTTATAGAAACAAAGTCATCATCTATTTTGTGTTCCAGATCGATATCTTTATCGAACCAATCAGAAATTCTATGTTTATTCTGTTTGCAATATTTAAGATAGATGCAATGTTAAATAATGCAAACGTTTTCTCTCTTATTGCGGAAGAAATAAAGCTTGAAATTGTACTAATTTGAGGTTTGTTAATGTTGCAGTTTTTGCCAAAGAATGCAGTTATGCATAAATTGTTAGTCTAGCTCTAGGCCTAGGCTTAGTATCGCATAATAGTAGAACTATCAACACGTAAATCTTTGATCAAAATCACGTAATATTTTCTTTCCAACATAAGTTCATTTGTTAGTTATTGAAGATCTCTCATCATCGACATCGACAGCCTTACTCCATCCAATGCTGGGTGTAGTCATCCTCCCACTTTGTTCCATGCTTCCTCGGCCTGGTCATCTTTATATAAAAAAAGCCTTTTACAATCCACAGTCGGCTGTTATTTTAAGTGGTGTCTCTTTAGATGGGGTAAATACAGACAGATATATTACACTGCCTCAACGCTTCGGAGTGCATCCGAACGACCGCCAAGAGACCCCGGCTTGGCAAGACCGGCTTCCCTCGAGATGTCTGCTTCAATGTCAAACGACTACTATATTTTGTAATATTTTACTTTTATTAACCGATCTTTATCCATAACAACTTAAAATGAAAATGCAATTATATTGTTTTCTTCTTCCTTTTTGGATTCACGCTCCATTTTTAATCTTGTTCGTCTTTTAGCGTCTGACCTCTAAAACTCGTTAGTTTGAATAAAAATAATATAAAAATTTCAGTAGTCCCGTCCATTAAAATAATTATAGTTACAATATTTACTCAAACTACTTCTAACAATTTAATCCATTTGAACAAACTACTACCAGTCAGCTAAGATAACGAAGCGACTGAGTATTCAGAAACAAGGCCAGCTAACGATTATATCGGCGTGTAAGGCATCCAGGTCGCATTTTGTTTTGATACTTTCATGCCCCCGAGCCATATGCTCCGCAATGGAGATCATAACGAGCGATACTTACCAAGAAAGGTGAAAGGTGCATGTAAAAGTCTCTAATTGCACTGCACTGGGAATTATGAAGCAAGAAACGCTTAGCCTAATGATGGATAACTGAAGCAAATTGGTTCGTCGATTGAATTTAATGTACGTAATAATAGTCTTTATCATGCTCTAGTTAATAACGATGATGATTGATTCGTGTTTTTTTAATGGGAAGGTTAAAATCGGTGAAGTTAATTACTTTGATTCTGCAATTATAAATCTAGAGACTGATGTTGTTAAGATCAACGATACTCAAAACAAGGTAGAAGAACATGAAAGTCGATCAGACCTTAATAACCATAGTCTTGAACATACTGTAACCTACAATAGTACCTACCCTCCAGCAATACGTGATCACAACATCTACAACTACCGTATCAAACGTTCGTTTCGTGCATCCCGGCTCGGCAATCCCGTTAGTGAACCGGTCTCGGAATGCCGTGCGTTCTCCACATTGTTTTGACGAATACGAGACTGATTTTAGTTCTCCAATACGTCTTTGTTCCCCTGGTACCTTCATGTGTAATTTGCGCTATGATCCGTGACGGAGTGAGTTGAGTTAAAGTTGATTATAAAGCAATTAACGGACGTATACTATGATGATATAGGTTTGAAATTGGCTAAACTGTCAGACGATTCTAACAAGCTTGACGAAAATATACGACTGTAACATTTTCATAGACGAACCGTTTCCTTCATATTTCGTTCAGTTTACAAATGAACAACAATAGAAGTAGTATCAACTGTAAGTGTGGTATCGTAAACCATAATGCTCTACGGTACACCACATGCGGTTTCGTGTTTGTAATCGTGATAGGTTGGGATGTAGCAACACTTTCCTTCTAGTTTACTCTAAATATAGGCAAAACGACTTAGTTTGCTCGTTAAATCTACCAAGTAAACTGAAATAACAATTCCGACATGTTTTAGCACATGCTTGGTCATTCGTTTTAGCCTTTGTTAAGACTGGTCTTAAATCTCCAAATGTTGGTCCTCCCTCTTGCTTGCAAAATTTCCACCTCTGATTCATCTCGAAACCAAAAATCTTTAAATCCCAACGAAATATGATTCACAGTTACAATGACGATTGTGTTACTCACATCTTATGCAATTTCGCTCAAGAAAATGCCAGTTTCAAACCGGTAACCGAAGTTCTCAAGCTATGTGCTTAGAATCTTGATTATCTGAAGATGTAATCCTAGTTGCATGCTTAAGTAGTTTTAGAAACTGCATTTGCAAAGAAGATAAGGACACAGCGAGTTGAAATATAATGGGCACTCATTAGGATTGCGGTCTTTGACTCAGTGAGAAGGTCCGAATTTGAATGCAGACAATTGATTCGAACTGAGAACGGTTAATTTTAATGTGCTGACTGCAATTTAGGGGGCTAGTCTGTCTTTGTTTAAGCATGAGATTTATTGAGTCCAGGAGGACCAACGACCTTTTAAATGATAAATCCTACCTATACAATCTGTACAGAATCTTTTCAGGATATTATAAATGCAACGATGCATCTGCTTATAACCCAGAAGTCGTCTCCTGCTACACTTAAGATACAAGGATAAGATACAGTATCTAAAGACAGAATCTATTCAAATGAGCAAGAGCTCTCTAAGACAGAAAATACAACATAATAAAAATGAAATAATTATCTGAAGAAAGATAAGCTTCTAAGTTATTCGTTTTACACAAAGCAGACGGCTTACTTTGACGTCAAAAATTTAGTTCTGCATATAAGTGATTTCACGGCGATGTCATGTAACGGTGTGGTGCGGTCAATGGTCATAGAATAGATCTCGTTGGAGCAAACGCTGCGCTGTCACGCACAATAGGTGATTTGTCTTGAGAAATTTTAATTAGTTCGCACGAGACGTGGTTTTTGTTATAGTTTCTGGTATGATTAAGGGGTTTCGGATTTGCATTTTGTGAATTTTTGTCTGATTTGGTATCTTTTTGAGAATGTTACTGTTCGTTCCTATCGTCATTTGAATCTGTGTTATTTTCATAAACTTCTTCAACCATCGGTCTAAAGTTTGCTTTTGGTCTTGTCTCATGTAATTCCATCCTATGCTTATTAAATAGTTAGCAGGTGCTCAGGAGTTCCCTGTAATTTTTGTGTAAATTAAAGCTATAAAATGTTGACCAGTTTATTTGTTTGGATCTTACAGTCCCAAAATTGTATATGCTGTCACAATATTATAGCCAGTAAACTTCTAAAAACAAACATTACATATTTAACGATGTTATGGGACGTATGGACCCTCATCTGGATGACGAACATCTTAGTGTTACTCATTACCAAAGGATCCCGCATATTCTCTTACACATCAGCAAACCCTAACATCAATATTAAATCTTAACTCTCTTCAAATAAAGTTGGTAATTGCTTAATTTGTATCAAGTAATCCGATACTTTTGACGGTGTCTTTGGGATTATGATCCTCAGAAACTGGTTCCATTATTATGGTCTTGGTGTCATTTATTAGGTATGAATATCGATCACCGTTTTTGTACTTTTTTACTTAGAGACCTTCTCAGGAAACCTTTTAGGGACTTAGGTGGTTTAATTTTTGACAGATAGGGAGTTTAAAAATATGAGTAATCCTACCCATAGTTGGGAAATGATGATATAGATAAGTTATAAGAATGACAAAAACATTTCGGTGAAGAGATTTTTGAATCACGATTAGAGCGTACTAACAACATGCTAAAGAAATGCATTTTGTTCATTAGGTAGTATTCGCTAAAAGCCAGTCATACTATAGAGGACAAGGCTAAAGAGACACATAAGGTACATTCAATTACTGTAAATATCACCTTGTTTTTTAAGATCGGTTTTTGAGGTATTTAAAAAAAACGGTAGTTTTGACGCCATGTAATTCTTTCATGCTCAATTTTTTTTAGTCTTTTTCTACAGAACAGTTGCTTTTCTATTAGGCCATATAAATATTTTATTCTTATCTATGTTTTCAAATCCATGCGTCCTAATACAAACTGGTTCTAGATATGTTCTAATGTTTATTAAATCATTCAATACTGTAACAATAAATTGTGTTAGTGAGCCAAGGAAAACAACAAAACGCTAGTAGGCGGCAAGTAATTTGTCATTCATAAGTATAGCATTGTAATGGCTGCTACAAGTAGATGTAATTGTAAAGGATATGCATTGTTTTCTTAGTCTGGTTGCATGATTTGGCAAAGTGCCTTGACTTCTAGAATTTTTCATATTATATGCTTCTACATGATTCTCTCCTCTTGTACGGGTTCTGACTATAAGACGTACCGTTACCTTTATATTCTTATCATCATCTGCTTAGCCTTTCTTATCTTGGACTCGGCTCCCAGTGTGGATGCTGCTAAATTTATACAGGGTGTAAACAACCTCATCACGAACCCGTCAACCAAGCATTCTGTACATCAACCTAAGTAACTTTTCGCGATAATTATTGCTGGGAAACGACTTTTTTTTAGGTTAAAAATCATGTTTTGTGGTAGAACACAATGTAACGCACTCAAAACATTGTGCTGATGGATGGATTGAATAGTACTGGGGTCGTGGAGGGGTTTAAAGTAATCTTCCAGAAAAACTTGTATTTAAAAAATACTTATCAATAAGTCGGAACCTTGACCCCCAGTTACCCGTAAGATATCTTCTTCGGCTTCGTTAAGAGGTTTTTACACCTTTTGCACCTCTATTTTACATAGAGCCTATCTACCAGATACTGGGTAACACTTTATTTGTTTAACATGCAAGAATTTACGTGGCTTCTATTGTAACAATTCTGACATTCAACTTATATTGTCACTGGATATCCTCCGTGATTATTATTTGTTTTGAGCTCCCGATATTTCGACGCTGTTGCAAGCACCATGATCGCGGGTTGAATATCCTGTAATTGACAATATAAGTTTAGTTTTAAACCGTGAAAGCAGTGTGTGAATTCTGACATTATTGTATTGGGACTGTCCAACTGTTTCAGTCTTAAAAAGAGTTTTTTGTCATGTGCATTCATTTCTGCCAGTCTTATATCCTCTTTGATTGTTAAGAACTCAGCAGCTTTTGCACTTATTCCAATTTATTTAACTCTATTTTGGATTGCATGATTATTCAAATTGTATTTGCTTCAAAACACTGCATCAGCTATAATTTATGTACTGGCACGTACAACTTTGTTATGACCTACCTCAAAAACATGCGTGTACTATGTTTGCGTAGCATCTATGTTGACAAATATTGAGTTGACAAATATACTTACGCCAAAATCGCTTACTTACATCGACTTACACTGTGTTTGGTGATATGGTAGATGATTTTATGTTAATTTATTGCAAAATCAATGTTGTTTTTTGAGTATTAGGTATATTGGAGAACATTTTGAATTATTTTGATTGATCTACAGCATTATTGATAACTTTAGCAAAGGCTTCGTAGAGGACGGCTGGATAAATCAAAGACAAATGCCTGGCGGTGTGATGACGCAAATAACAGAAACAGTACAGCAGATACATATTGACGATCGCAAAATTTTAAGGATACAACTTTTTCAAGAATGGAAAATAAACAAAGCCTGACAAGATCAGAAACCGAATCGAGCTGTTGAATTTACCTTTTCTTAAGTATCGGAAGACAATACTTGTAATTCCATATAAGAAAACTCTTTAGTAATTAATATCAATAAAGCCGAATATTCGAATGCATAACACCAAACTATTTTTGGAAACATGGCCCGCTCATTTTGACCAAAAACAATTGTACAGCAATTATCGAAGTATTTCCAAGTTATCAATCGGCATGACATAAGATACATTTAATACTAGTATTTATTTATTAATCGAGGATATCAAGATAAGTCGGTCTTACTCGTAAACAATTATGTCATTTGTGATAGCTTATATGGTAATGTTCTTGTGGTGGATGTATGAGATAATACTTAAATTTAGAGAAAATAGGGCTTGAATTCAAGGGTACTGGATGGAAAAAGGTCCATCGACGCACCTACTGTTACCATAATACATGATTTTAAGACCCTGAACAACATTGCTATTTTCATCGCTTATTGCGAGTTGGACTCGCGCATGAAGGGTTCCGTACCATCGTACTTAGTAATTAACCTTGTAAATGTAAAATGTTCTAATAAAAATCGTGGCGCATTATCAATATACCGTGTTTTTTTACGTAGTGATCACTTAGGAAAGTTCTTGTATGACTTTGGACCCCAAATAAACATCTATCTATCTATCATGGGGTTTAGGTTTCCGCACTTAGTCCTTGAAGTGGACCATTGTGCGTGAAGTTCTTGTATGACTTTGGACCCCAAATAAACATTTCCAAAATGTATCTACAAAAGAACTGCCCTACGATAAAAGCTTATATTTCGGACACCAGAAAGTTGTCACTACAAGTCACCATAGCAACCGTTGACAGTGAACTCTGCTCGTTCCGTAAAGAGAAACAGGGCGTGAAGATAGCTCGATTTAATAACACTCAAGTGCTGACAGCTGCTGTCATTAGCAAGCTATGTAACTAGTCGTTTAACTACACACATCAAAAGTATCTAGGGATCAACATATATTTTTGCAATAACTTTTCTCCTGATTGATATTAATTAAAATTTTCTTTAAGGATTCATCAAATAAAGTGTTTTCGTTTGTCACAGTAACGATAAACCAAGTCACCTTTGCATTAATAAAGAAATTTGCCATTTTCCTAATAAAGGGATTTTTGACATTTGAACCACTAACATTAAAGTTCGAAAAAAAGACTGAAATAACAGTTTTCTTTAAAATTTTATTGGGTAACTTAAACAATTAATAATCCGTGTTTCTACCGCGAACACTAACAACACAAGAACATCGGTTTGGCATACTCAAAATGAGTTCATCCAAATCACGCTGTGGAATGGCCGCCCATGTTCGTTGCAACAACAAAAAAAGGTCTACTTGCGACTGGATACCCTCCATATTCGGCAGAGCTCTTCTCTGTAGCATATCCCATGCATGCTCAATCGGGTTCAAGTCTGGCGACTGAGCAGGCCAGGGCAGGACATTGATGTTAGCTGCGGCGAGAGTCTGTCTTACAACTCTTGCGGTGTGCGGTCGTGCATTATCATGCATTAACTGAAATAAGGGACCGATTTGCACTTGTAGAGGAACGATGACGTCTGATACAATCGTCTCAGCATAAATTTGAGCGTTGAGGTTGCCTCTGATCCAAATCAACTCAGTTCTTCCGCCGATCCAAATACCCGCCCATACCATGATGGTTCCACCACTATAAGGATGGACTTCCTGGCAGGATTTTAATCGCTGTTGGCGTCCAGGGGTTCTCCAGTGTCGTATACGTCTTTTTTTTTTTTTTTTTGGGACAAGCCCGCCACACTGTTCCCAAACCACTGTAACTCCTGAAAGCCAGAATCAACAGTGGCGACCACCAGAAAAGCGCCGAGACAATGAAGCTCGACGAAGTCCCAGAGAATGAATTTAACTGTCTTGGATCCCGCAACGAAATTAATCAGAAAAGTATAGTGGAGGAGTAGGAAAAAACCGTAATTTCCACTTCCCTCCATTTCAGCAGGAGACAGAACGAAACAAGGCCAATAGGCACAAAGGGACGTTTACAACTGGGATAGGCCCAGTTGCCTAGCACCACGGATAAATATTAACATTAATGGGTCCTAAGTTGTGAGCTGTTATATTTGATTCCAATAATAGGTATGGCAAAAACGCTTGAACGCACGGAAATTTGTTCTAGTTTCCACAAGGTCTGTATAGTAAATAACTCCGGATGTAACCTGTACACTATCCAACATAATGTTGCGTTCATTCTGCCAAAGACTGCACTCCCATAAAATGTGATGTGCTGATTGTTCATATTCGCAGTCAGATGTGGAACATTGACAAAAAGGCGAGTCAACAAGCTTGAAGGAAAATAATTTACTCTTAAAGTTACCATGACCGGTGAAAAATTGGGCAACACAGTGATCAACATCCAACCATGTCCTGGCCAGCCGCTCACGAACGGATGGAAAGAACTGGTGGAGGTGTCGGCCCTTGATGGAATTATCCCACCTACCTTGCCATTCAGACAAAAGTTCCTCCCAGACGTCGGTCTGTGGTTTAAATAATCTAGCAATCTTAACACGGTCACGTAGGGTTAAAAAGTCTGCGTCCGCGGTCTCACGTGCGTTATAGTACATTGCAGCCCGTCGCTGCACTTCAAGATCAACTGGAAGTACACCTGCAAGTACCGGTAAGGCTTCAGTACTAACCGTCCTATACGCTTTGCATAAGAATATCAAAGCCAAACGCTGGCTTTGAAGCAGTTTACGTCGTGCCGCTCCTATGGTGGCCCTATCGGCCCAGACAGGTGCCCCGTAGCACATACACCCCAAGTAAGTAGCCCCATAAATGGTCTTTAAAGTTATAAATGACAGACCCCACGTAGATTTTGATATTCTCGTTAAGGCATAAAAGTTCTTTTTAGCTTTTTCACCGACAGTTTTTATATGATCTATGAATGAAAAATTTCTCTCTAAGACCAAACCAAGGTAGCACACGGATTGCTTTCTTTTCACGGGAACGTTATTAAATTTAATACTAGGCCACGATTTAAGATTACCTTTTAAAATTAGTTGATAAGTTTTTTGCGGTGCAAAGGTCAGACGGTTTCGATCGCCCCACTGAGATATTAATCGTAGGCAAGTATCAGCTAAATTCTCGAGACCAGCCCGAGTACTCGACTGAATGAGCAGCAGGCCGTCGTCCGCGTAACCGGTTAATGAACAGCCGGGAGGAAGGGGAATCGCGAGAAAATCATCAAAACCTAAATTCCATACATACGGAGCGATTACCGACCCCTGAGGACATCCCATGGTAAGGGACTTTGACATAGAATAATGACCGAGTTTGAGTTTCGCGGAACCATTTAAAAAGTAAGAATAAACAAGATTATATATGTTTTTATAGCAGCCACGATTCTTCAGTTTAAGTAGTAGCATCGGCCACCATGCGTTATCAAAGGCCCCGGAAATATCTAAAAAGATTCCAACCACGTACTTGTGTTCCGAGTTATTAACAATTTTTCTAACAGAAAGTGCCGCGTCTACGGTAGATTTTCCCACGGTGAAACCGAATTGGTTGTTATGAAACTTTGGCCCGTCTGGCAGCAAACGTGGAACGATAAGGCGCTCCAGGAGTTTTCCTAAAGATGGCAGTAGGGTTATGGGCCTGTACGACTTAGGGTCGTCCGGTGGCTTATCACCACTTTTTGGAATTATTCGTATAAAGCCACGTCGCCATACGCGAGGGAAAACGCCGTCCGCAATACATCGGTTGAAAACAGATAGAATGGCGTCGCCCGCTGTTTTACACGCTTCTATTATCATCCGATTAGATATTTTATCTTCACCTGATGATTTGTTAAGAGGCAGTTTCCTGACAACATTAATGAATTCGTCAATGGATGGAAGGTCTGACGCTGGTGATTCAGGTGGCACAGCAGCCCACGCTCTGATCTGTTGATGGTAGTCATTGTCATTTACCGGCGAATCATCAGGAATCAGACTATTTAATAGAACTTCGGTTGTTTCCTCAATACCGGTGGTGTGTTTATTATTGACTTTAATGTTCTGGACAAACGCCAGGTCGACTGATCGATTAGCTTTGAATTCGTGATACAAAGGAGACCACGGACCTTCTTTATCTAATTTTTCTACTATTTTTCGCAGTAAATTACCCTTGGATTTTTCCACCGATGCTCTGTAGCGGGACTTGGCAACTCTAAACGCATTTAAAGCAAAGTTGAGTGGGTCTCCGGTGACCTTTTGTTTTTTAAGCTTGTTTAAATGCCTACGCGCTCGGCGATAGCTTTTACGTTGTTCAATTAAGTAGTCACACCACCAATCACATCTATGGATGTTGGTCATAGATGCGCGACCAATGGCGATGTCAGCACAGTAAGTGAAGGTGTCTGACATAATTTCAGCACTTTCTTCAGCTGACAGCCCATCACGAGTGAAGTCTTTGGCGTGACACGCAAAAAGCGAGCTAAAGAATTCCCAATTCGCGCCTTTACTTTTATATCTAAAATTACCAGTGATATGAGATGGACCTTGAGAAGACACCGGAACAAATTCGTACACGATCAGGCGATGATCACTACAAGACGCATCTGGTAGGACACGCCACCTATCCAAGCGTACGTCTGCACTAGAAAGTGTGACGTCAATACAAGATTCGCCCATTGGGCTGCAAAAAGTAGGTGGTGCATCTGGGGTATTATGAATTGATAAGTTCATTTCAGCTATAAAATCTTCAACAGCACAACGTCGGTCGAAATCCGTAGACCTAACCTTGCCATACCACAGAGACGATGACGCGTTAACATCAGCGCCAACGATAACTTTACAGCCCGCGAGTGACTGTAAGACATGACGGAGGTTATGTATATGAGGAGCAACAGGGTCTGAGTATTGAAAGTAACAGCTCACAACGTAAACTTTAAAAGAAGCTGATGAGACTTCCGCAACGGCACAGTGGGGCGTCATGAGGTTACGCAAAGACGTTACTGTAAAGTTAGAAGAACGCGCCACGTAAATTCCGGCTCGTGCTTTGCTGTCCAGCTGAACTACTTTGTGACGTAAGCGAGCGTTCTGGTATTGTTCTTGAACAAGTACTATGTCTAAGTTATAATCGATAATTAATTTGTCTAATTCAGAGGTCGCCACCCTATCGTTGTGGAGATTTAATTGTCCTATAGTTAAACTATCCATTATTTTAGTAGTTGGTGTTGAGGATTAACTGTTCGAGCTTAAGTTTGTACGTGGTACACTCGGGAGACCCGCAACGATGGTCAAACGGTTTTTTAAAACGTTTACACGCCACGCAAGTCGGTATAAAATTTAAATTATCCTTGTGCGGGCAGTTATTTGTTTCATGTGCTTCGGAGCAGTTGGCACAGGTAGGTGATTTATTAACGCAGTGTTTCTTAACGTGACCAAACTGTTGGCAATGTAAACAACGTATACGTCTTGTATCCGGTCTCATACCAAAACGAGACTCATCAGAAAAGCACACGAAACGCCATTGTTCTTCTGCCCAATTTCTGTGTTCAAGAGCCCATTGATATCGAATCCTACGATTGTGCATTGCTATAGGTGGTACCCGTAGCGGTCTTCGGGAATGAAGGTTCACTTCATGCAAGCGGTTTCTGACTGTTTGGTCGCTAATTAAGTTCCCTGAAGAGTGATGAAGCCTCACGGCTAACATCATGGCGGTTATTGTTGGAGCTCTTCGAGTTAAGATTTGAATGTATCGGTCTTGTCTCCGTGTGGTGCAGCGATACCGTCCTCCATGGCGCTCAGCCACGGTACCAGTGCTTCGGTAACGTGTCCAAAGTCGACTGATAACACTCTGACTTGTATTCAGAGCTAAAGCTACAGTACGTTGCCGGGAACCAGCTTCTATCATTCCCACGGCTCTGAGCATTTCTTCCCTGCTTAAATGACGTCGCCGCTCCATAATAACGTTGGTTTTAATCAGTAGTAGGGAAACAGTAGCACTAATAATGTCTTCAATGCGTTGTATGTTTTTATAGGGAAAATATTGACAGCTTATTTTCATCTTTTACTCGAATTTGATTGAGAGTTCCTGATTCAAATTATGAAATGCACCAAAAAGGATCCATATAAATTTATAAAATCATAAATTTATTACAAAGCCACATCTCAATCTCAAGAAATCCGCATAAAAATGCTTGATCCCTAGACATTTTTGATGTGTGTATAATTGTTACAATTATTTGCGGGTTAAGAAGCTTTGAACTAGGTGACTATGGAATGAGTCTTATTTTTTTTCTACTATGAAAATACCTGTTTGTGCCAGTATTATTAAAATCACATGTAAGGTAGACCAAAGAGATTGTATACTTGATACTGTATCTTAAAGTAACGGATATCCTAATTAAGCATTTAACCTTAGATTGAGCTTAACTTTCCGAAATCTAAGATTGAATCCGTAGTAACATTCAGAAGCAGTTTTTCGGTATGATTAATGAACACTTGTTTCGCTTCCATACTTCATCGAGGTCATCACCATAAAGAGTACCTCCATTCTGTGCTGTTCTTCGCTGGTCTGTGCAGAGACTCAACTGCGCTCTTGCTAGGGAGCGGCGTAAACTTTACGTAATTTTTTTAAACGTTTTGCGCCGACCCCAAGTAACATCCAATGGGACAACGGCAGGAAAATAAAGGTTCGTGCTAGGGCTTCAAGCTTCAAGTATTAGCCGCGGACTTCTAAATCATGGGATACGCCATATTAACCAAAAACTTAAGTATCTAAATATGACTACCTTTGTCGGAATTAGTTCCACTCACAATTTTTGTATGTACACTTCATAAAAGATAGCTTGATCTCTGCGATATATGTCAAACTCATACAACAAACTACAAATTTGAAGTTTGTTGAATGAGTTTGATCAAAATCTTCAAAAGGAAGTTCAGCTTAAAACAAAACCTAGGATGTAATGCCCTCTCAGACTTAAGGAAACTTGAACGAAGGTCTCACATTCGTCTAAAGTGCGTTACATTTTACATTGAGTTCTAGTGCCTTTTCCTTAGTTACATTCTCTAACCTCGGTCTATCCGCTAAAAGTTAAATGATCGTTTGTTTAGATATGTTGTTATTTATGAATGAGATTTCAGGATTTTGAGCTAACTCCGTGCTTCGGACTTAGCCGTTGGTCCCGCCTGTCATTTGTAGATCTTAGACAGTCGTTACAGGTAGTCAGTGCCCCGAAAGTCTGAGAACCAGTCATACCAAGGGGTATCGTATTATCCAGTACTAACTGGATGGAGGATCAAATAGGTAGTCGGTCCATGTAAAATACTGGTACTCAACTGCATCCGGTGAGACTGGAATCCGACCCCAATATAATTGGGAAAAGGCTAGGCAGATCATGATTTGGGGATTTTGAGCTTCATTTTGGGAAGCTGTTGGTTGCCACTGGTAGACGGTTGGATCAAAGTATCTTTGGAATATTAGGGCTGTTTCAACGATGAATGGTTGGGCAATATCTATGAGACAAATTAAAAATACGATTCGGATTGTATCAAAGTTCTGTTACATAACATGTTTACATGTAAATAATTGTGGCGATTCGTGAAGCAAATCAATATTAGTTTAATTACAGGCTATCGCGTAGGTTTTTCTGTTCCTAACTTCAATGTAGGTAGTATAGCTCTCTGCGCATAATATAATATGCAAAAATACTTTTGACTTGCGAATTCATCATGAGTACAATTTCTGTTCCACAAAACAAAATCCTGTTTCTAAGTTCTTGACTGATCCTTAAATATAACCTTCGCATAACATTTAAAACAGAGCTTCTGCTATTATCTCCCAAGAACCGCAAAAAATAGCCCCAACACCTACCTTCAAAACTAAAAGTAGACCTGCAGTTTTTCAATAAAACGAACCGCTCAATTCTCCCCAATGTACTAGGACAACAGTGGGCGGCAGAATGTCGGCGACTAATTTCGCCGACCAGTTTACTGAATCGAACACAATTTTTCAATTAGCACCGTCTTTGGCCGACAGTCGGCATAACCCAATTAATTGACCACCGGGTATTGAGGCAATGATTTTTAAATGATTCTGTAGTCTTTTAAGTGAATTGCTTGCGTGGTTTCTTTTAAGGAATTGTCTCTTCAATGGTAGGCGGGGTTTGAGTGATTTATGTCTTCAGAAGAAATAACGTAATGTTTCAGTTTTGGGTAGGCTGATTTATAGCCATATACTTCTAAGTTTTACAAAGTCACTCGTAATTGGCGTGCGTGAATGACCAGATGTATGAACGTGGAAGAAACAAAAGGAGTATGTAGGACCGTAGTAGTTGACGTTCTGTAGTTTCTACCTATCCCCATTGTATAAAAGCGTGAGTTTAATTTAATTTAATCCAACTTAAGGAAATGAAGAGGTGTCTAAGGGTTCTTACAGACGAGCGGCACGTAGCCAAGTGCACATAAACTGCAGCCGTCGCCACCTGTCGACCGCTGCCGTCGACGCGCCGGTTGGCAGCCGCCGAAGCGCCGACGACTGCCGTCGACGCTTGCAGTTGTGGCATGCCGCGTAAATGTGTGTCGACCGCCGCATCAGCAGCCGCCGACGCCACAACTGCAAGCGTCGACGGCAGCCGTTGGCAGGTGGCGACGGCTGCAGTTTATGTGCAGTTGGCACCGTGCCGCTCGTCTGTAAGAACCCTAAGCCAACCTTCAAATATTTCGGGGAACTTCTATTATTATTCTACATAAATACTTAAAAAAACTTTAATTGTCTCATAGAACAAGACATTGAGAAGCAAGAAGCACGTCCCAAAGTCACCAAATACAGACCCATAAACAAAACTTAATGACTTTTAACCAGAAGTCGTAAAATTACTAAGATATTTGTTTTAGGAGTCGTCAAACTATAAGGCGTTGTTATTTTTCAACTGGCATGCGCCATCATTATTTGCGTAAGCGATTTTATTTTTCCTTGTGTGTTTGTCAAAACTGCCGTATTGGTTATGTTTGAGAATAGTGCTACTTTTCTTCAGTTTTAGGTAAAGAAACAGGCATGAATGGTGTGGGTGGCACGCGTATTGGAATTGATTGGTCTGTGTTGTTAAAAGTAACTAGCTGTGGTCCGCGACATTCGTCCTCGTGAAATTATTATAAAAATACTATTTTACCCGTTTTTGCAACATTTTTCATTGATGCTCCGCTCTTATTGATCGTAATGTTGCTATATAGCCCGATATATGGGGTTATCCAACACTAAAAGATTTTTTTAATTCGAACCAGTCGTTCCTGAAATTAGCGCGTTCAACCAAACAAACTCTTTAGCTTTATAATATCGTAATTAATTGGCTCTTCTCTTGTTTTGGTCCTTTTTAGGGTTCCGTACCTCAAAAGGTAAAAAAGGAACCCTGTAAGATCACTCTGTTGTCCGTCTATCCGTCCGTCCGTCTAGCCCCATCGATTTTTTTTCGGGAAAAATAACCTAAATAATACGGATTTAATAGTGGTTGTCTTGTAACAACACGCAATCGATCAAAATTCAGAACGTGTTAGGATTTTCAAGCCTGGTGTGCAGATGTTTTTAAAGCCGACTACCACTATATCTACAGGGGACAATAAAACGATTATATTTAGAGGGACAATGCAATACAAGCGATTCTCACTGGTCATATTAGTACGACATGCCAGTATGACCACTAAGAAACGGGGGAAATAATATAATTTTCAACTGTAACTTAGAAGATTGTACCGTCTTTTAAACAACAATGAGACATTCATCATTTGAATAAAAACTGTAAATAAATTAATCAATTAACGATTGCTGAATTTAAATTGAATGTTTTCTCATCGTCCGTGGCAGAATATGACAATTTTCCACTTAATTAAATGCAGTGGATATTTATTAGATTGACTTTAACAAAGACTATTATAACTGTCATTGTAACTAATAGTGTATTTAAGCTAGATATTCCAGATCGTGTTGTTTAAGCTATAAAAAAAGTAAAAAGTAGGTTTCACGAAAATGGCAAATACGTACGGTCGAACAAGCTATTAGGTATACATTTTACAATGTAATTTGTGGGTTAAACTGTATACCAAATAGCTTGTTCGACCGTACGTCTGACCTTCTGACTGTTTCGTGCTTCGCGTGATCGGACAGTGTTTCTGAGTTTTTCCGACAGAATTTTCTCACTACCAGCGTCTGGGTTGGTGACCGATTGATGGCATACGGCTTTGACCTAATGGGCACTCCAACATAATTAGTGAAATGTACGTGTACTAGACACACCTCCTAACCTAACCCTTCCAGAATTACAGGCGTGATGTTATAACGTAGGTGTTGGCAACACCAACATCAACATTTTTAATGTAATCATCATCATCTGCCTAGCCTTTTCCCAACTATGTTGGAGTCGGCTTCCAGTCTTACCGGATGCAGCTGAATACCAGTATTTTACATGGAGCGACTGCCTATTTGACCTCCACAACCCAGTTAGTACCGGGTAATACGATACCCCTTGGTAAGACTGGTTGTCAGACTTTTTGGGCCACTGACTACATAACGACTGTCAAAGATCTACAAATGACAGCCGGGACCAACGGCTTAACTTGCTTTCCGAGGCACGGAGGAAACTCGGTTTGTAATGGGTGGTTACCATCCACAGACCAACCTAGGCAAGCACGGCTTAACCTAAAGATCGACCCGAGCGGCTGTTATTATTAAGCCACGAGCTCCTCAACACAACAAACAAACATTAACAACACAACATTAACATTTTTAATGTAAATGTGACATTTATATTATCTGTGGAAACAGCACTGTATTTCGCTCTCTTCCAACTACGAACCGTGCAATTAATGGACGTGTCTGTAACTCCAGAGTTTTACTTCACCAAATACTGAAGCCCTCTTGCCCTACCAGCAACCTAGCTACATTCCCCACAGTCAACTGCTAACAGCCTTGTACAGTAGGGTACAGCGCCAAGCGAGCGCTAAGCACTACAGTGGGCACCTAGACACTACGTAGTGCCTTGTCCGCGAAGGGAAGCCGTCAATAATCGGCTTGTTATGTGCCTTTATGTCTGCTAAGTAGTAAGCTTGGAGTATTGTAGGACCACTTTAAGTGTGCAGTTCAAGGTGGCGTTGCTTGTCAAGAAAAATTGCATCGATTTGTCAAACTTGGTACATTTATTTTAGTTCTGTTTTTTCCCACCTGCTCAGATAACTTGGTTGAAGTGTAAATTCTTGAGGCAATCGTTGCTGCTCAATCGAAGCGAACGAACCTCGTTTTCTTTACAGCCACTTGTTTCAACTCTTATTGATACAAATGGCTAATGATATCAGAGGCTGAATATTGATTGTTTGTAGTGAATTAGTGAGGAGAATTGAATTATTGACATACTGTGATGATTAGTTTCGGGTTGAAGCAGTGTTTTCTCTAGCAAAACATATGTTGGGAATATTTTATACGAGATGCCTTGGATTGCGCAGTTATTTTTGAATTATTTGGGGGATGTGTAGTAGTGCTATTTCAATTTTAAATTAAACCCGATTTTTGACCAGCCGATTTGTAAATAGTGTAAATGAGATTTGGTTATAAAAATTAAATTTAGCCAAATACACGTAAGTAGCTTTTCGGCATTAAAAAGGAACAGATCGAATGAAATAAATATAATTATAGTTATCGGTGAACAATGTTAATTCTAGCCGTGGAATAGGTTGGTGCAAGTATTACAAATAAATAAAAACTATTTTTCGCGATTGAAATCGACATTAAACTAATTAAATCCCAAAGGCTAAACTTTTTAATTCACTGGTTGCTGTTAATGGTAATATTCAGAGAATAAAAAATGGTTTATCTGTAATATCTGTTTATCTATTTTGGTGTAAATTGACGATTAATTAATTTTGTAATTGAGTAAGCTAATGATAAATTCAATCAAGACATTAGAAGTGGATTAAGTAAAGTGCCTTCCTCATTAGGATGCTCATCGAAATCAAAACTGTTATTTTCTGATACAACAACGTCTAAAGCTTAACTTTTACGTTTTACAAATATCCACAAAATGTTGTAACAAACAGTCTTTTATTCAATTTCTGTGTCCAATAACGCCATAACGCGACTATAATTACTCACGTTACAAAATACTCAATCTTTTATAAATTATGAGCATTTTTACGTTTACGACATATTGTGGTAAATAAGGCTGGTTAGTGGGAATTTGGGAGAACAATACGAGAGAGAACTACTTCGTAATTGTTAAGTAATTCGAGGTTTTCCAGTGACTGTTCTGACCTTTAACATCTGACTTTTATATTACGAAACTAGGAAAATCAAAATAATTTCTCAAGAAAAATAAAAAATCATAATGTGAAGGAAATTATTGTTTTCGTTTGTGAAACCACAAGGATATTTTTGGCAAAACTTTTCATCATCGCTTCTCTGTCAACGTCTTTTGAGCAGCAAGGGATCCTTGTATTACTGTAGATATCCTTAATTGAAAGCAAAGAAACGAAAAAAAAAATATAGCAAAGATTCAAATCTTCTCGCAATATTATGAATTTATGATAAACAAGATTGTATCAAACCTGCATGCTTTTTAACCTCATACAAAATTATTCTTGGCACATAATAAAAAAAATCAGCATCACTTACTTTTGGGATTTGAAAAACGAACAATGCAACGAAACTCCGGACCCTATCATGTCATTGTCTGCGACCTTAGTTTCCAGTGTAGTTCCACTGATAGCGGGTTAATAATTTGGACTTTTATTTTACGATGGAATTGTTTGGATTTATTTTTTATGCTGTGATAAAATACAATTTGTTTTGTATGAATAATAATAATATAATAATAAAATTTATTTCAGACGTCAGAAGTCCATAAAAATATTACAATTTAATATAGGTTTTATATAGCCTGTATATAATAATGTGGTAGTACCAAGTCAATTTTTTTTTTTTATTAATGTATTGTTCTACAAAATGTGAGTTACAATTTATTCTGTGAATCAGCTTTCAAAACATGTAGGTTTTATTTTCCATTGTTTATTCTGTTTTACAGATAAATGCTGGAGTTATTTGATAAGATATTCTCCATCTGATAGTATTTATAATATGTATAAAAATATTTATATCCATTTACAAGAATGTTACAATTAATCAGTCGCAACTTAATAGTGAAACTAGTACTTAAATATTGGCAATTAGCCAGACAGAGTAAATTACTCTGTCACTGCGTAATATGGAACTACATAATTATCCAGATCAATTCTGGTTTAAACCGGTTTCCGCCACATTCTAGATGAATTAATCGGTCGCGTACTTCCCGACGATGATCGAAGAAAACTGGCCTAGAAAAAATACGCGATGGGTTACGATTTCACATCAAAATAATTTCTTTATGACGTCTAAATCACTAGTAGATCAACCTCTATAAAGTTTATAACAGCTCGATTCCTGACAAAAGAATGCAACTGATCAACATATGTATTTGGGGGATCATTCTATAAAAAGAAAAAAAAAACTATAGAAATAAGCAGTACCTTTGTACTCAAAGTTACAATGTTGTTTTCCGTTGTTTTACATTTTATACAAATAAAAAAAAACACCTAAAACCATATTTTTAATGGCAAAACTTGCCGCCACTTTCTCATTTATTTACAAGACCTTTTTAATTTCTCACTAATATTTTACAAAATAAATGTATCTATAGCTAGCCTAGCTATTCTTTCCGCTGCAACAGGCACCCCAACCTAACGATTGTTCGCTCTTTCCCACGGCCGTGTTGGTCAGCATGGACGAAGGTCGAGCAACCTTGGATTTTTGTCTGCAGTCGGGATGTAACTCAGTGTGCGATTTGGGGCACTTACTTGTATTGTTGATAAACCTGTTTTGTCGTCTAGAATAGCGTGTGAAACGTTGTTTGCAAGGAAGTTCGTTTTGTGTTATTATTATGTTTAACGTTTTGGGCACGTGTAACGTGGGTCCTTGACACAATCCTGGGTACAATAAGTGGAAAATTATTTGTAACTTTTGAATTTAGAATTAATGCACAGAAACGACCTGGGCCAGCGAAATATATAAAACCAGATGTTCTTAGCGTGTCGATGGCAATCTAAATTGGTCAACCTAAAATATCGCGACGAATTTGGCGCTTTCGTTAGTTTCCATCAGATCCTGCAATGTCAAACCAGCAGGACGGGCAATCAACAACACCACATTTCCAACTTGGCAGAGTCATTAATGGATCTAGAAACCCGGCTTACAGCAATAGCTGTTAATCCCACTATATTTCTTAAGCCATCTATCTAACAGTTCTTTAGCAACGCTTCTCTATTCTCAACGCGTACGCAAGAACGGACGCCATGGTTACGAGGAAAACATACTTAGAACGAAATATTTCACTATAATCAGCCATTTTTATTCCGCACAACTAGTTCTCCTAGCTAATGGAGCGAAGTTAGCAAAAAATCTAGATTAAAGTCGCCATTGTATTACGCTAGAGATTGCGCGCGAGTTTGTCCGCGAAATTGCTCTGACGTAGCAGATTTTATTGCGAATTGTGAAATATTATGATTGCGGGTTAGGTAAATAAGTTAGGTAATATAATAAACCTTTTTGTTGTGGTTTTACTTTCAGATGGTATCGATTTCTTCGGATTTAAAACTTACGAACAGTTTTCGGAAGTGTAGGAAAATGGCGGCAAAACAAAACAGTATTTAAAAACAAAATGTCAAAATACTTTAAAGAAAAACAGGTTGAACACGTGCTGTTTATTTTTTTAATTTATTCTGAAGTAGACTGTGAAATTGTGTTAGATTAAATAGTATTTCTAAGTATTGAATTGTATTACAAGGACGGATTGGCAGTCGGTCGATAACCTCACAATCTTAGCCACGACTTAGAAAAGAAAATGTCGTTCATGGTCTATAAGTGCATTAGAATTTGTCGTAGGATGGAAACTGAAACTACAAACATTTTATTTCATTAAAACAATTAACAAGCACTTTTGAATCGTCAAGGCGTCGCGTCGTTCAGTTACTTATAAATCGGAAGTCTAATCTAGTCAGTTCCAAATATTTGTAGATCTCTATGAAAAAAAAAAACGGGCCAAAAGCTCCATGGACGAAAATACATAAAACCTCCTTTTCCCATTGAAATGGCGGCATGATCGTGGAGTTTTAGCCGAATCGATACTAAAGTCAAAGAATTTGCTTACTTACCCTGTCGAATTGTATCGCTTAAAAATCGTTTCAATTTCTACCTTAAAGGTATGAAGCCGAATAAAATTGGATACGATTACAATTATTCGTAATTGCTGTCGACATGATACTTCGGTGTCATTACAATCTTGAAAAAAATTGAAAGAAATTAACATGTTCCATTAAGTCTTACCGAGTCGACCAATACAAAACGAGTTTTAATCTCTCATATCATATTATTTTTTTCCGTATTAAGTTGAAAACTGCACAGTACCTATTAAAACATCAATATCTTTTTCATGCCCTTAATTCAATTTATTTGGGGTCGGCGCAGCATGTCTCCGTTTTCCATACATAATACTCTCTGAATATTGGTTCCGTAAAAAGTTAAAACTGCGCAGTACCAATATAAAACTTTATGTATAAGCAGTTTATTCTCTAGTTCTGCGGTCATGAGATGACAAATTGACGCTTCTCAGTCTGATGAAGGTCGGTATTAATTCGATTGAGGCTGCGTTCATGATTTATTAAAGTATCGTTTCGTTGATCATGATTGCGTGCTAAATGGAGGAGGGAATTTACTTTTAAACCGACTTTAATTAACGGGTCCTCAGTTTGACATGATTCGTGAAGTCGTGAGGAAAGTTTTTAGTATGAATGTGGATGGCCATAAGATGGGAAGTCCAAAGAAATGATGGATTGATTGTTGAAGGATGATATTGCTAGAAAGAGGGATGACTACTGGTGATAAAGAAGTATGGAAGAAGAAGATATGCTGCACCGACCTTAAAGCGCCTCCCCGAGCAAATGACCTTGAACGAGCAGTTTTTTGGAGCCTACTCCTCTTTATCCAAAAGAAATACCAACTAATAAAAAATACATTAAATTACTACATATTCTTGACTCCAAAATTGTCGTTTCTTTTTTTTTTTTAAGTAGCTTAATGTTTAATAAATCCCCTCACAACGAAACCACAGAAATGAGAAATAATGATTTATAAAATGCTACTCCTCGTAATGTAACCATTATTTTGATTTGCTACTTATACTCGTACTAATGGATAGACAATTTAATAATGAACATAATTGTCGTTTTATTTTTTCCAAAAGACGTAAATTTGATTTTATAAAGAATAAAAACGACGTAACAATCACTTTGTACTGCAAGCTGATTAGAACTTTATTCTAACAGTTTTTAAAACGAAGTTTGAACCACCACAGGTAGAGTTGCTAATTTTGCTCGGGGAACCGCCTTATGTAAATTGGGATAAGAGAAAAGTAGGAGAATCATAAATAAATAAATAAATTAAACTTTATTTCAGACTGAAGTCCATAGTTTTGTTAGTATTGTAGTATTAATAACAATGATGCTTAAGTATTAGGTTAATATTGTTAGTATCTTAATAATAATAAACTACTTAACTTAGAAATGTATTTGTTAGTAACAATGAAAACTTATAAACTATGTTAGTAATATTTACTCTAAGCTGGGTGAGGCACGCCGATCCTAGGGAATGTCTACTTGACTGCGTGCAGTCGTATCCACCGCCCCAAGATCGGAGAGTCCCATCTATCAGCCAAAGTTCTCAGAATGGTGTCATCATGAAACTTATATTGTCACTTACGGGATATCTTCCGTGAATATAAGTTTAGTTTTAAAACGGGAAAGCTTAAAACAGTGTAGGAGAATAATGAGTTTGACATGATTGTATTTATGTAAGTTCACTATCAATTTTTTACCGTTGGACAAATAAATAACGCAAAATATGATTTTAGAATGTAAGTAACGAGAAAACAATTTATAAACGTGTATTTTATAAATATAATCTCAAAATATTCTCAAGCGTGTTAAACAATTTTATATAATTTTGTTTAATTATTTTACGGCCGTGACACTGATCGGCGCTAGTCGCATAAATCTTCGACGTTTAAAATACGCATGGTTTTATTATTCAAGTTTTTCTCGTAATCAATACTTGCCAACTATTTATGTAATACAACTTACTATTACTTAATGGCTCTCGTTATCGATAATCTTTTTTAATTTGTAAATTAATTCTTAGTCATGGAATCATTTAACATTAAAAACGTTCCAGTCTATTTTCTTAATAGGTAATTAATTTAAGTTATTATACTCTTAATTTGAGAACACAGACAAACAATTTTATTAAGTGCGTTACCAAAAAGTCTTTAACAATTTTGTAGTAGGAGCATAGACACACTTGACTTCATCAAATGAGGTTGTTCACCAAAGTTTGAATACTTTATTTCGTTGCACAGTCGCATTACTTTTTTTTCAAGGTCGTCCAAATTACCTAAATCCTCGTTCTCATGGTAAATAGTATCATTAAACCACCTCCAAAAGAACGTGTGAGTCATTATTTGTGTGTGGCAACACAAACCTCGTGAAACGAATGTAAATCATCCGTTTCTTTTGTTCCACAGGCCGTTTCCAGTTTTATTTACACAAATGTGTAAGAAGCTTCATGTGAAAAACCGAACACAAGTTTAGTGAATCATACTTTACCGACAGCGTATCCGAACGAATTTTAATATTAAAAAAAAACGTAACCAAGCATTCCAAATTGATATTGTAAAATAAAAACTAACGTTTAATTTAGTGTTGCCATATTAACATTAACAAGCTTTTTTAATACTCAATAAGGCAGACATATAAGTGGGTAATAACAGAAAAAAAATAGTGTCAAGATCAATAAGTGTGTGTCAAGGGGTTTCTGCAACTTTCCTTTTGTAGAACAAGCCGACTGGATGACATCGATCGTGATAAAATAGTGGTGAATCGTTTAAATACGACCTCTGTTACCTTAAACGGGCTTATTGTGGCTGGATTTTGGCGAATCCTTTCATAATAACTCGCGAAGCGACAGTGCTCTGACCCTAATCACGCAAAAAAGTGCTCACTAAAATAATAATCTCAAAAATCGAAATAGTGTAACCAAACCTTATAAAAAAACAAGTGAAGTTCAAAATTCGAATTATGATAAGTGTGTGTGCGTGAAAATGTCTACACAAGCGTACTACAAGGAGCGTCTGGGTTTCGACCCTCAAGAGGCGATACAAGATGGCGTCAACGGCGGCGGGGCCTACTACGAAGGCCCGCATCCATCGAAACGGCACAGGGGCGAACATTCGGAGGCCCATGATCAAGTTTACGAGGAGAACTTGACGAAATTCAAAGGTACAACATGCTGGGGATTCTTTATTGAGCAGTCAGGTTCGTGGTGGTGGGTTATAGAGAATGCGCGTGTCACGTGTGTCTAGTACAGGATCATAACTGAATGAGAAAGGGTATTGGGTAATATCTGAACCAAGTCTTCTCTTCTGAATAATTTCGTTGCGGGATCTAAGACAGATACATGATTTCTCCGAAACTCGTTGAGCTTTCTATGTTTCGACGCTTTTCTGTTGTTGCTAATTCTGAGTTTCCGGAATTGTAGTGGTTGGGTTACGGCGTGGCGAACATGTCCCAAAGAAATAATGATTCTTAAAATTGAAACCATCCTCTGCATTTTGTTCGATGTGACTGGACGTGATCAGCACATCTAAACCGCGTTCAAGAGCTGTTAGTGTTAATATTCCAAACAATGATGACACTGACAGTTGACAACTGACAGCTAAGTTGGTCGCGTTCATTTCTATCAAAATGAAATTCGCCTTACTAGTTGAGGACTTAATATACTTTGCAAAACTAGCCGAAAGTACCTAAACAATAACATAATTGGTAAAAGGCTTATGTTAAAGACTTCTTCTATTCTTCTTCTCTGCCCACATTTGGCGACGAGTTTACACTTTCAGTACTTAGTGTCCATCAGCTCCTGTAATGTGCAAAAAACAGGCCACGGACACGGTATTAAGTGAAGCCTTGTTCAGATATTAAAACCCTTCTAAAAACTCATAAGTTTACGTGTTGTTCTGGAATGTTTGTTTTTAATAAACACTGGTTTGTTTAGATGCAACGGTCGTGTTTTAACATTCTTTGCGCATTTAGTGTAGCTGTGTAGGGTTGCCATCTTTTAAGTAATATCTACCACAGTGTTACTAGTGGTGAAATGGGTGGTTTTAAAATGGTAGTTGAATGTCTTTTGAAAGGTGTTTTTCGAAAAACCGTGGACACGGTTCTGGAGACTGGACTCTGGCGGATAATAACTCCCGAGTTCACTGAAGGTCTGCCAAATTTCACTCTTATACTCTGAATAATAAGGTTGAAAAGTGGTCGACCGTCGGTGAACTCGGTAGTAAAGACGCCAGCACATCAAGCTACTAAAATCCGTCAAATTACTTTGATCGATTTTCAACTTTATCATTAAAGCATTAAGTTCAAGGTTGATTGGGAAAATTTGACAGTTTCGGTAGCTTGATGTGTGTCTGCACTTATGAAACTGTATTCTATTTTATTAGCCTCTGGAAAAGGTTTAATTTGAAATACAATAAAGTTTTCATGTTTATATAACAGTCGACAACTTTTAAATAAAAATTCAAAATGCTTTTTGAACTTTTACAATTTCCCTAAATTGAATTTTACTTTTATTTTTCTATAACTTTACGTTTTAACCTTTGAAAGTCAGCTGTTGCTTCACAAAGATCGTACAAAAGCTTGTTTTAAAACAAATTCAAGTTCCTACGAACAAGTTTTAAGTTTTTATATTTCTTATTTGTTGTTCTGTTGCCTTATTCATTAAAATTCAAATGAGTTAACGACTTTTTAGATTTATAGTTTAAATTGTAACGTTTTTTTACCTTTTTACTAATCATATTTGTGTTGTTTTGGCATGTCTGTTCGTAAATCCGGATTTGTGTCAAAACTAATGATCTGATTTTGATGTGGGTTTTTTACTAATAGATCGATTTGTGTTTCTTAATCTGAAGTCTTATATAAATCATATTTTTGCGACGTGAGCCGATTAGAACAATTAAGGACCAGTTTCACCATTGAAACTGACTGCGATCAGCTAAACCGCGTTCGAGAGTTGTAAGTGTCATTATGTCAACATGGATTCACTTTTTATCTCTTTGTGAAAATAACTAATAAGTGCTAAGATAGTTTTCATTAGGTAAAATGCGAATCAAAGCTAATTAAATCGGTCAGCTGAACGGATGCGTACGCGTCTCATACAAAATCGTTGTTTTCTATGGGCATAAGCTGAATAGAGCTGAATAAGTGTGAGTAGTCCCTTAAACGGCCTTCAAAAAGGAGGAGGCTTAAAACTTTTGTTCTTTACAAAGTGACTAAAGAGGTTTCCAGTTTGATAGACAGCAGGATACAGCCCTTCACAGATAGGATTATAATTACAGAGATTACTAGCTAAACAGTTTCAGCATCAAATATGTAGATTACAGCAAATTCTTACGCATCGTCGCGTTTAAAGAATCTTTTACGAAGGTTTTTTTTCAGCACACGTTTACTTCAAGTAATTATGTATTTCTCAAAACCACATTCACTTTCAAGCAATACTTTCTTCAATGATAGAGTGTTACCTACTTGACATTGCCCCTGGTTTCGATGGCATACAATACCGATTTTCTAGTTACTCGTTTGGGAATGGAGATAGAAAGAAAGAAAGAAAGAAAAAACATTTATTAGCCCGCACAGAACAAAACACAAATTAAAATAACAGTACAGCTAATAAAAATAAAAAATAAAGAAATTAACAGAAAAATGAGAAGAAAAAAAAAAACATGAAATTAAATTGGTCCTGTACAAAGCTAAAAGGCCCCCCTATCTCAGCATGGTGCTGTAACATTTAAAAAAACGTCACAGCGCTGGTATTCTGATAGGGCCCAGAGTGATGCCACGGTCAGGCACGGATAATATAATAAATACATAAAGTGTGAACGAAAGAAAAATAATAATACAAATATGGGTAGAATAAATAGAGAAAATAATAATTACATCTACACCCCACGTAACCACTACTTTGTGTTGACTTTCACAGGCAACACTGACGAACAGAGACGCGCGAGATCTTCTTCTCTTCTTCCTAACGATATACCACTTTAATGGGGTCGGCTCTCCTAATTTTCTGGCGCCAGGATAATGTCCTAGATTTTAGGGTTAGGGAGTTCTTCCTTTAATAGGAGCTTCGTCATACTAGTTCACCATGTAGCCGGAGGTCTTCCTCCACATCTCTTATGTTCAGTTAGTGGCAAGGCTTTCTACACTACGTGTTCTTTCTTCGCATCACGTGACCATCCCATCTGAGACTCGGTCAGTCTCTCCAGTATAGACTTTGAAACTTTGGATATATGATGAGGAGAGGAATATCCTGTCTTAGTACTTTTGTAGAGCACTTTTCTGTCATACTTTCTTAATAGCATGCTTCAGTTCTCAGCGTTTTAAAACTAAACATTCTAGCAGCCCGTTATAGCTACGATTATTTTATAATATTTATTTACAAACTCTAAATCCACATTCACTTTCGGGCAAAACTCTCGCCTCTTCAACAGTATAATGTTATTCAAGAAAATGCGTACATAATAATACTTAACGTAAGTAAATGTCTGTGAGTTGATGTTACATTCTCAACTCCTACCATCATTTCGTAAACCTCTGACTCATTGGGACCTGAGATTTGAAAGTCTTGTAGTCGAAATGTATTTATGACAAACTGAATACTTAGGAAGTGTCTAACCTGGTGACTAAACCCAATCGTCATCATAATTTCAGCTCAGAATCACCAACTGCTCGGTAAAGATGTCCTGTTTCTTTTACCAGACTTCTCGTTTCCATACGTTCCTGCTCGGTGAACTTTTGCACGGCTCTGGTTTGTTTGGTTCCATTTATTCAAAGCTTATGACCGTGGCTTTGCTCGCGTGAAGTACGATAGTTGTCCCAGGGGATCATACTACTGGGATAAAAAGTATTCTATGCGTTAATCCGGGTTATAAACTATCTGTGTTCTAGATTTCATCCCAATCTGTTCAGAAGTTTTTGCGTGAAAGAGTAACAAACATCCATCCATCCATCCATCCACCGTCACAAACTTTTGCATTAATAATATTAGTAAAGTTACTATAGTTGCTGACAGTTAAGATCGCAATAGCGGTCATTGCCCTTTCCCTAATATCTCTTCGTACGAACCAAAACAAATGAACCATGTATTCATCACGATAGATGACGATTCAAGACTTGAACAGGCTTATTTTTGGATTTCAAAGTTTAGAACTTTAATAAATGTAGGTGGGTGAATGGCCGATATTGCGATCTTAACTGGCAGCAACTATAGTAAAGTAATAGTAATAAGTAAGATTACTCCATCGGCCATCTCCTCATTAAGCCAGATGTCCGGTCCAGCTCCATTTGAGGCGAATTGGTCTTTTCCGAACGAGGAATCCCAATTTTAGTAACAAAAGACCGGAGATTCCAACAATGATGTAGCTGGTTTTTAAAACTTCTCCCAGTCTCCGCCAGTCCTTTCGAACTGTTTTTCTAGCATAGTGCTATCGTCTTCCTTATTTTGTTATAATTTTAGAAGGGCGAAGTCCAGATTAAGTTTTCACCAATTGTCGACTGACTTAATTAATTGATTGAATTTGAAGATTAAAACTATGAAACCGTGTACGTTTTCTAATTCTTGAGCCTGTTAAATAAACAAGCTAACATTAAGGCGCTTAGCCGTTTAGCGAATCAATTAATATTGCTGTAGTTACAATGTAAAATCCAATTAACAGTTAGTCTTTGCACTTCATTGTTACGTAAGTCTTAGAGCTAATGTCACCATTGAAACTGAATGCGATTAGCACGTCTAACCCTCGTTTAAAAGCTGTCAGTGTCGATCATCATCATCTCAGCCGAAAGACGTCCACTGCTGGACATGGGTTTCCCCCAAAATGGGGTTTTGCCATAATCGCCACGCTTGGCAGGCGGGTTGGCGATCGCAGTGCGGTTGTTACAAAAGCACAGAGAACGCTGCTGCCCATTTTCTGGTAAGTCCCTTAGTCGCCTCTTACGACACCCACGGGAAGATATGGTATGGTGCTATACTTTACGTCCGACACCATACAGAACAGTATCGATATTCCATAGAAATTATGACACAGACAGCTCGGGAACGCCGTTTCGTGTTAATCGCGTTCAGTTTCATTGGTGAACTTCGACTTTAGACGTTATTTCAAGGAACAATCATTGTTTTAACTGCCATGTCTTAGATTATCTATTTGGGAAGTGACTGTTTTAAAAATCCAAGGGATATCGTGTGACCTGGTAACTGGGTTGTAGAGTTCAGAGTCCCTCTTTGTTAAATCACCATTCTTCTGCCCTTATCCCAATTTGTTTGTGGTCGGCGCAGCATGTCTTCTTCTCCCATACTTCTCTATTACTCGTCATCTCAGCAGTCACCTCCTTTCTAGCCATATCATCCTTCACACAGTCCATCCATCGTTTCTTTAGTCTTCCTCTGCTCTTATAGCTTTTCCCTCCCTGTCAAATATTGGTATTCAGCTGCGTCCGGTTAGACTAAAAGCCGTCCCCAACATAGTTAGGAAAAGGCTTTACAGGTGATGATGGTTGTCTTAAAATAGAAATGTAACAATAAACACAAAACATTTATTGACAAAAAATATCAGCGACCGACATCAGGCACGATACGAGATAAGCGTTATCTACTGATTACGCTATCTTATCACCATGTGTACTAAACAAAGATATAACGTAACACATTATGTACTAGTTATTTACCGGTTCATTAACGTTTAGATTGTACTCACAGAAAATTATGTTTTCTTTAATGGTTCGAGGTTTTTCAAATGAACTGTTTGTTTATATAAATATTTTCAGTTTTAAAAGTACTCGTAGCTAGATCTCTTTTTTGTCTAGACTCTACGAAGACTGGACAATGATTATCTCTTTCTTACTTAGAAGAGTGCGTTCTTTTCTTCATTACTGTCATCATCATCTGCCTAGCCTTTTCCCAAGTTTTATTGGGTCGGCTTCCAGTCAAACCGGATGCAGCTGAATACCAGTATTTTACATGGAGCGACTGCCTATCTGACCTCCACAACCTAGTTCATAATCATGACAACAACAATGTCTGTGCTCTATCGGCCATCTCCACCCGACTATAATAAAAATATAATTAAATGTATCATCAATATTGATTTGTCGGTTTCCATTGAAGATAATTAAATTACCTATTTAGGTATTCCTTCTTGGTAGACACACTTATGTACAGCATAAAGAAATAAAGGGTGTTAAAAACCTCTTAACGAAGCCGAAAGACACGTGTTCTCCCCGTCATTGTGAATTTTTTTTTGTTTTACACCACACCTGGGAACCTTCTAGTTACGGAGATATTGGGGGTCAAAGTTCCGACTTTTTGATAAGTTTTTTTTTTTAAAATACAAGTTTTTAATGTAAGATTTTTACTTTAACCACCTCCCCGTACTATTCAATCCATCCATCAGCACAATGTTTTGAGTGCGTTACATTGAGTTCTACAACAAAACATGATTTTTCACCCAAAAGAAAAAGTCATTTCCCAGCAATATTTTTTGCGTAAAGTTACTTAGTTTGATGTACAGAATGCTTGGTTGACGGCTTCGTGATGAGGTTGTTTACACCATGTATACATACAATAAAGTATACACATATACGGTAACATAACACATACATAAGGTATGGAATGTGATAACCTCGCATAATACAAGCTCGTCTATGTGCTTATGTACATGATAACCTGGCTTAGGTAATGTTTGTGTGACCCTCGCCTACAAACGGTGGCTTCCCTTCAATAGATTAGCCAATGATTGTATTTACATTGGAAAATAGCAGTACAGTCATTCATAAACAGACGAGAATGTTTTTTTGCCGAATCCGTAATTTTTTTGATTGTCAAACAACAAACAATGTGTCTGAAACACAGTTTGTACTAGCACAGACACAGTCGTTCACTCTGTCTCAAATAATGCATAGTGTTGTGCTTCATAAAATGGCGTTTTATGTTTTTGATTAAGATGGACAAATTGTACTTGGCTTTTTGAAATAAAGATTATTATTATATTAAAATGTTTTGAAAACGTCAACGCATTTATAGATTTGTGGTGCGAGCAGACCTAAGACCTAACAGGCTCTACAATTAAAGAATAGCTCTCATTCAGTATTTAACTCATTTCAGGTGATATTTAATCCACACTGGGTCCGCGTGGGTGATTATAGCCCATTCTCTCTCATAAAGAGGCCTGTGTCCCAGCAGTGGGAACATTATAGGCTGATTATGCTTACAAAAAATGAAAAAAAAAACGGAACTCTTATAGGATCACTCGTGTGTCTGTCGGTCTGTACGTCTGTCTGTCACAGCCAATTTGCTCCGAATCCACTGGACCAAATCAGGTGAAATTTGGTAGGACGGTGTTATCCTATGACCCAAACACAGGTCAAATATTTTCTGAAAATCTTGTTTACTCTGTTACATTTAGCAATCAACCAAACAATTCGGCATTCCTACATCACTCTTTTGGAACCTGCTCAAGCTCCTTTGTATCTTCCGAGCGACTACCTATCTGACCTCCACCACCCAGTTAGTACTGGGTAGTGCGATACCCCTTGGTAACACTGGTTGTCAAACTTTCGTGCCGCTGACTTCCTGTCACGACTGTTAAGAATCTACAAATGACAGCCGGGACCAACGGTTTAACGTGCTTTATCCTACCTGTTTGACCGAATTTACTCTCTTTAACAGCTACCATTTATAGTTCGGTTTAAACTTAATGGCGGCTCGGAAGTTAGCTGCGAGTGACGGTCTGCGCAGGAATAATCCTTTAAGCTTTATGGCGATTCGGAACATCTAATGTAAAGCTGCGCAGACAACAATTTTAATTATCAACGGGGCGCAGATGACGCATCGTTTTGTCTGTATAATTCGTAGACCGTCACTTGCAGCTAACTTCAGAGCCGCCATTAAGTTTGAACCGAACTATACCTCATCTTTAAAAATAGTCGCATCATCGTGCATATTGCACCAATTATGATGCATGCAGTATTAAATTATTATTTTGTGAGAATAATTAAAACACCACAATTAGAATATTCACTTTAAACTTTATAATGTTTATTAATCGTTTCATTTATTTATTTGAAAGTAATGCGTCTAGCTCCTATCACACGAGCAGGATGAATAAAAAGAACAATAGAGGGCATGCGTGTACAAAGCTTAGTTGAACTTGAAACTTGTTTATATTAATTTTTGTAACTAATTTATGAAGATATTCAACATGCAGCGATAGCATCTGAATCCATGGCCTCATAACTGATTGTATTGACCCGAAGACATTGGAACGAATCGGTTAATTAGTAGCAATCAAGTGTGAATTGGTACAACATTTAGAAGAAGGTGAATAGGTATAAAATGGCGTATGGTCCCGTGAATCTGTGAGTCTATGACAGTTGGTGGTTGAAGAAAATGGTCTAACGGTGTTGGCAATTTTAATCAGTGGTAAATTATCTTTGTTTAGTTCAAAATTGTTGAGTTAGATGAATCCAGAAAGGATTTAGTTCTGCCCGTCTTGACAAATTTTCATTAAATATAAATATGTCCTAGAACCAGAAATTCGAAGACATGCGACATCTACCAATCCGCACTGGGCCCGCGTGGTGGATTATAGCCCATTCCCTGTCATTGAGAGAAGGCCGTGTCCTAGCAGTGGGAACATTATAGGCTGATGATGATATTTGGCCCAAAATTCAGCCATGCGAACTCCGCTAGCTGATGCAGTCATAAGATCGTCAAGTGCGCAGGTGTCAAGGCATGCAGCGCAAGATGCAAGGTGGGCCATTGTCTGCGGAGACATGTCGCATATACACTTGAGATCTGCGCCGTCCGTGAACCCCCATCTGTAAAGATTGCCTTTGCTACGGCCGGCTTGGGTTCGTAGTCTATTTTAGAGGTTTCCAATACTTCTGGTGTCGTGAGCCGTAATCTACTGTCCGGGATTAGCGTGGGTTAGTAGATGCCACATGTGTTGGAATTTTTGGTTCTAAGACATTTCTTCGGCCAGTTTCTTCTCAATGTTTTCCTTCACCGTTTTAAGAACTTCTGAAATGGACTTCGAAATACTTTTCTTGCCCGAAACTACTAGGGAATTCCTTTTTGTGATAAATAAGCAATCATTTGTTTCTCCCTCTTACGTCCGCCTTCGTCATTTGATCTTATTTATTCTTGTACTATTTAGAAGCATAGCTTAGTTGGGGTTACGAGATTCCTTTTCTTGTGTATTTTGTTTATCTTCATATAAATTTCCTAAATCTCCTTAATTCCGTATGCATAGTTGTGCTTCATTATTTTATGTCTGTACTCTATACGTTTTGCCATATAAACAGCAAATACCATTCGTTCGTCGGTAGATTTTTATGACTTGTGTGGGACGCTGCCCTTAAAGGAGGTTTTAGTTTAATTCCTTCGGTTTCAAATTCCAGTGGAAATAACAAATGGTAATGAGATGTAATTATAGAAACTATGGAAGCTTAGACACATTTCGCACCTACGTAAATAACTTTAATATCGATTATTTCCATATGGAGATGCTGCGCCATTTATCTAGTATACGGTTGAACTAAATTGTACAGAAAAATTCTTAATCTTAATTTAAAACTGAATCGCTCAAGTCTGCTCAACTCAATAATAACATTCTATTGCATCCTTCTGCTTATCTTCTCTCTCTCTCTCTCTTCTTGTTCCTTCTCTTGAACCGACATCTCATGTTTTCTTATTTACTACCTACCTATATCATCTTTCACTCAATCCAATATCCAATCATTTTTCGTTGGTTAATTTTTATTCTATATACTACCTCAATTAGTTAGATATTTTTCTATCTATCCTGTATTGTCACGCTGCAGGACAAAGGCCTCCAAATCCGCTTTTTTTTACACATTTGTGAAATCTTTCTTCTTGTGAAACCTTTCGGTAGGATTCAATATTGTACTCATTTACATGTTAAATAACTTTACCTATTTACTTGACAACTATTCGAATAATACATAAATAAATGTATTTACTCGTACATAGATATTTATAGACCAGGAGCACGTACAAAGTATGCTTGATCTGATAAACTTCAGGTAGACTATTAGTCAAGTCGCGGAGCTAGTGCATCGTAAGCGCAATTTACACATCAAAAGTATCTAGGGATCAACATATATTTTTGCAATAACTTTTCTCCTGATTGATATTAATTAAAATTTTCTTTAAGGATTCATCAAATAAAGTGTTTTCGTTTGTCACAGTAACGATAAACCAAGTCACCTTTGCATTAATAAAGAAATTTGCCATTTTCCTAATAAAGGGATTTTTGACATTTGAACCACTAACATTAAAGTTCGAAAAAAAGACTGAAATAACAGTTTTCTTTAAAATTTTATTGGGTAACTTAAACAATTAATAATCCGTGTTTCTACCGCGAACACTAACAACACAAGAACATCGGTTTGGCATACTCAAAATGAGTTCATCCAAATCACGCTGTGGAATGGCCGCCCATGTTCGTTGCAACAACAAAAAAAGGTCTTCTTGCGACTGGATACCCTCCATATTCGGCAGAGCTCTTCTCTGTAGCATATCCCATGCATGCTCAATCGGGTTCAAGTCTGGCGACTGAGCAGGCCAGGGCAGGACATTGATGTTAGCTGCGGCGAGAGTCTGTCTTACAACTCTTGCGGTGTGCGGTCGTGCATTATCATGCATTAACTGAAATAAGGGACCGATTTGCACTTGTAGAGGAACGATGACGTCTGATACAATCGTCTCAGCATAAATTTGAGCGTTGAGGTTGCCTCTGATCCAAATCAACTCAGTTCTTCCGCCGATCCAAATACCCGCCCATACCATGATGGTTCCACCACTATAAGGATGGACTTCCTGGCAGGATTTTAATCGCTGTTGGCGTCCAGGGGTTCTCCAGTGTCGTATACGTCTTGTATCCGGTCTCATACCAAAACGAGACTCATCAGAAAAGCACACGAAACGCCATTGTTCTTCTGCCCAATTTCTGTGTTCAAGAGCCCATTGATATCGAATCCTACGATTGTGCATTGCTATAGGTGGTACCCGTAGCGGTCTTCGGGAATGAAGGTTCACTTCATGCAAGCGGTTTCTGACTGTTTGGTCGCTAATTAAGTTCCCTGAAGAGTGATGAAGCCTCACGGCTAACATCATGGCGGTTATTGTTGGAGCTCTTCGAGTTAAGATTTGAATGTATCGGTCTTGTCTCCGTGTGGTGCAGCGATACCGTCCTCCATGGCGCTCAGCCACGGTACCAGTGCTTCGGTAACGTGTCCAAAGTCGACTGATAACACTCTGACTTGTATTCAGAGCTAAAGCTACAGTACGTTGCCGGGAACCAGCTTCTATCATTCCCACGGCTCTGAGCATTTCTTCCCTGCTTAAATGACGTCGCCGCTCCATAATAACGTTGGTTTTAATCAGTAGTAGGGAAACAGTAGCACTAATAATGTCTTCAATGCGTTGTATGTTTTTATAGGGAAAATATTGACAGCTTATTTTCATCTTTTACTCGAATTTGATTGAGAGTTCCTGATTCAAATTATGAAATGCACCAAAAAGGATCCATATAAATTTATAAAATCATAAATTTATTACAAAGCCACATCTCAATCTCAAGAAATCCGCATAAAAATGCTTGATCCCTAGACATTTTTGATGTGTGTATTAAGCTTTCATTAACAATGTTGGAACTTGTATGAAAGTTGTTTTGGTAGACGTTTTACAAATTGTAAGTTATGAATGTCACTACACCTACATAGTTTTGTCTGTTGAAACCGAAAGGAACGATTAATTAGAACGAATTGAAGAACGATTTATTTTTTATTTATACCAAAATGTCCTCTGTTTTCTTTGATGCCAAACAAACGGTTATGAAAATAGATTTAATTTGTTGCAGGATTTTATTTAATAAAAATTGTTTTCTTGGGGTGGTATCAATTACTTCTTACCAATCCTCCGTATTGTTAAATTTTTGTAACATTTTTAAAATAAGCTAATTTTAGTCTGATAGTGCAAAGTGATAGACCGTATTAAATGCATTTTCATTCAAGCTACTGATAAGTAAGTAAGCTTACGTTCATTAATGACCGCATTAAATCATTGTTTATTTTTATTCACAAGCCCCAATCCAACAAAATAACAATATTATTATAACTTGAGAACGACTGTCAAGATTAGCATCTAGGTCAATGCAGTACACAATTTGCACTTCTCAAGGCGATAGAGAGTTTTCGACGTAAGTAATTGTCCGCCCACTGGTACCCTAGTCTTTTGTATAAGGACTACCCACCACCACCTGTCAGTTTGCGCAACTTGACGTCCTAGTTTTCGTGTTGCCCTGGTACTTGTTTAGTTAATCTGGTCGCTGATAAGCGGTTGATTATGATCTGTTTTGTGGGAACTGCCCACTGATGTAGCTTGCTAGCTACCATATTTGCGTGCTTCTGAAGGAATCTGTAGGTGGTCTAGATTGAAGTTTGCGAACGTTGCAGCCTATAAGGTCTCTCCTTCGTTCCATACTTCCCTGGTCCTGCCTGATCCCGATCTATTTGTCTGTAAAGTACTTCTTTTACTTCCATGTATCTCTGTTAACCATCACCACTTATGGCGTGTCTAGGAGTCACATTACGGCAAGTTAAGGCAAGCGGACTATCCATTAATTAAGAAGTTTTAGTGCAAGCCAAGTCAAATTGATAATTTTTTCGTTGATATCTTTGCCTCTTTTTAACAATCCACATTCACTTAATAATGTAAATTCTAAGATAATTAAGTAAATTCTCTGAAAGAAAAAAGAAAGCATTGAAGAAAGTGTTTTCATATTTTTATAATAAAGCATGTCGCAGTAATGTTTATCAACATATCAGGTGGAATGATAACCGTTGATGCAAATACTGATTGTTACACCTAGCTCACGTGTAGTGGCGCAGGTGCACTTCTATAGCGCCTAGATGTCTAGATACATATGAGGATTCTCTTTGTTGAACTACATGGTCATGGTTTAGTGAATTCCAACCTAGGTCATACAATGCTTGATGTATTTATTATGTAATCAAAGCGTGTGTGATTCTACATGAACATCACACTTGTAGTAGTCCTTTACTTCACTGTCCAATTCGAACCAACGTCTTCTTCAATATTTCTTATCCAGAAAAATTGGTTTCTTTGTTAGTCTGTAGGTCTGAATCACGATTTTGTGATGTTTCGTCTCTCCATCTTCGTTTCTGAGGGATATGAAGATCCCAAGCATGTTGTCTATTAGTCTGTTCCTTAAACCAAACTCGCCATCTTATTACTCCACTTCGACTTCATGCTGAACTACGTTTATTAACGTAGTGATGATGACAAATGTTAAAGACACGATGACAGCGGAACCCACAAATACTTCACCCAAATTCTCTCTCGGTGATTTTACTTCACTTCAGTATTTTATAATTTTCTGTTCAGTTTACTCTTTTTCAATATTCTGATGACGTAACTTCACTAGCTATCCGTGTGAATGCCCGCAACTAATGCGCAGTCGTGAAGCATGCTCAATTCAATCAACACGATTGGTCCTAGCGATGCACTTGCGGATACTTGTGCAATGCTGGACAATGGTGTATTTGCTCTTCAATAGACGCTGGCCTTTATTGGCCGTAAATCAGGGCAAATGTTGGATGTTATTGACTGTTTTCAGGTTTGGGAGGGTTTAAATTCTTTGTGGTACCAGTTTTATTGCCTGTACCTAAAATAGTAATTTCATCTGCTGTAGCTGTTTTCTGTTTTGAAAGTACAACGTCAGTCATCAGTCTATCCGAGAAGAAGTATCTAGCAGAGACCAGTTCATAAGTTCGTTATCAATGCTCACTTCGACAAGACTATCTGAAAAAACACTGTGTTTTCCTGTCTGACCGACAATACGATGCTTAGGAGATAATGTGATTATTATAGAATATATAGAGATGAATTAATATCCTTTATTTTTATAATTGCAAAATCTCCTCCTCAGAAGGAGGAGAGGAGTAAGAATAGAATATCCGATATCCAAGAGAGTATCACTGGACGTTTTAGTTTAATATGAAATAATCCAATCATTTCTATTTTGAAACTACACGGACAAAACCGCAGGCAGAATGTAGTTCCTGATAAATTCCTAAGCGTATGCAAGAGCAGATGTAACAATAATAAGTTTGAGTGCATCAGTAGCTTACTCAATGCGGAGTGTAGGAGTGAACGAGGGAAATGGGTCGTTAGTCAGTGCAGGCCAGCTACATTGTGTTCTATTGTAATTTGAACCCTAATACATTGGTCTGCAAGGTTATTAGTGTCATCTTTGAGGTCTTAAGATGCAGCATTCTCGTCTGTATTTTCATAAAAACCTTTGTAAGATTTGTAAGAAACCTTTTTAATTAGGTATTTATTGGTTATTGTATTCTCATTCTGGGGTGAATACGTTCGAAACCTCTTATAATTGTTTCGGGTCAAACCGATTCGGTACAGGCCGGGTGGCGACATCAAATGTCGCCCTGGCGCCCGACTATGTCCAATTAATTATACAGTAACAGGACGACCTGTACATTTGTGTAGCGCGCCTTAGCTTCTTGGCATAGGTTAGTATTTGGTTAGTCTTCTGTTTTTTTTCAAGTCGCATTTGTACAATACCTTGTGCGTCGTTTTCAAAGGAATTTGAAGATGTCACGTTATTCTGTGATATCGATCGTTTTACGTCATGTTAAGTTTATCTGGGATTATCCACTTGACTGGACCGACTGTCAAGGCCGTAGCAGACCAGGTTACGAATTAAAGAATTCTCTTTGATCCTGTTTTCTTAGTTTCGTTGGGTGCGGTTTTTCAGTATATGTTTGATAGCATTTCAAAAACACCTATTTTTTTTCGGCATGGCATCTCGCTGTGTGGTTGGCTTCTACTTAACCGGACTATCCTGTGGTTGCCTTGAGAGTAAGACCTTCAGCTAGGGGCCCAAAAATACCTAAATTAAATTCTTAATTTATTCTCTGTCTAGGGATATGGTGTGTGGAACTAGAAAAAGTTGCAGTTTTCTTCTTACACCTAACAATAACCTGCCAAAGCACATTTAGATGAAAGATTTCAGTATTTCAGCTTCATAATATTAGATAGCATTTAAATCAATGAGGCTATTTAACTAAATCAAATAAAATCGTGTTAAAACATCTCTCAAAAGACTGGCAGACATGCGCCGGCGCCACACTGTTTGGCATCACTCATCATAACATAATCGCGTTCTCATTTGATAACTCTGCCAATTACGTACGCGAAACTGCCAACAGAAGCAGCACACGATGCCGACACATGAGCTCTTGAGTATAAGTGTGAGAACTCTTTGCAAACCTGTTCCCCTGGTCCATCGAAGTGGAGATACGGAATATTTTTGTTTATCTCCTTCCTTTTGTTTCGTTGTTAATTGAAGTAAGAAAAAAGTTTTATGTTTTTGATTCATGTATGACCTATGTAATTTATGCAACTGCACCTCTTGTTGCTTCATAGTTGCCTAGTACAGAGGGCGAAGCAAATAAGTAACCAGGGTCGAAACATACATAATTATAGTTGTAGTTTTTTTAGAAGCCCATGAATTGGATGAATTTTTTCCAATGAAATAAAATATCAACATTATTAATTTTCATCTGAAGACGTGAAATAGTTTCTAAAAAAACTGCAACTATATCTGTCGACCATGGTTATCTATTTGCTTTGCCCTCTGTACATCAATATTTATTTTTTGATTTACTTGTTGTAAGCTGTACCTACATATAGATCTCTGGTGCTAGGTTTAAAAACAACACTATTATATTTTGGATTCCAAGGACTCCAGTTGACTCCACCGCAGTCGGATGAAATAGTATTGGAGTAATTGCAACACTTCCTTATAATCTAAGTTTCGCCTAAGTTATCGCAGAAATCCAACTTATCGATGAGCCATAATATGTTTTGGTCAAAGGTCTGCAAAACACCCAAGAAACGTGTTTTAGGAGGTAATAAATCAAAATAACACCATCACCACTTAACACTTCAATAAAAATATACCATTTATTTGTCAAGGGTTTGGCGGACATATCATTAAGTGTATGTAGAATTGGAAGTAACATAGGTACAGTAATTGATTTGTTTCCATGTCAACCATTAAGCATGTTTAGCGCTGGAGTACAAAATATTGATGGTTATCTGTTTACCTACACTGAACGTATTTGTTAGGTACGCATAGTGAGGAGCTCTGTCGCTACATATGAGAATATATTATGTCAAATTATGAATATCTCTAACGTCTTGGGGCTAATTACACCAAAGAAACTGACCGCGATCAGCACATTTGAACTGGATTCAAGAGCTGTCAGTGTAATTGCTGTGGTATATTGACACTGATCTCTTAATCGCTGGTTTTCATTTCTTTTACATTTTGTTGGTAACATTTTCTCTAATTTTGTTATTACTGGCTAGTTTTTGACAATTGAAAGATGTCTCTAAGAAAATTTTGCAAAAAACTATTATTTTGGTACGGTATTCTATCTCTTGTTAAAAATCGTTGTAAATTGAAGCAAGACAGATATTTTTAGTAACCTTAAGCACTGCATTACTATCCGTTCGTGTATCCTTATTATCATCTAAATCAATAACAATCACTTGATCATTATAATTAACTACACGCCTTACCATAATATTAGCTCCCGCAGATGTACAGATGAATATCTGCAATCAATCTTTCTAATCTACATTCAACATAGTCATAGCTCTTAGCCGGCGACCATACTTGGTTAGTCTGACAGCCTGGTACGCTGAATATTTTAATGAACCATCGCCACGCTTAATTAAGATATCGCGAAGCTCTTCCGTCTTATTCGCTCCTGGTATGTTTAGATAATTTCCTGTTTTATATATCTAGGTTCAATGTTGATCTAGATTCTTTGACTGGGTTTTTGCTATTTACTAAATGTAACAGAACTCGTTTTCTAGTTGTTCTTGTGTTTATGTATTTGAAATACTTTCGTTAGTGTTTTTAACATTATGACTTTTTCAGTCTAGGTTTCAACACAAAGAAATGTCCTTTGATTGAAAAGTTAAATTTAATGATTCAATAATGTGTGTCTTCAATAGTTTTGTCAAATCTTTGTACCCATACTTTATTGATTCTATGAATACTAAGTACTAGTTCTCAATTGCTCTTACATTTTTCTTTATTAAAGACTAAATCGTATACCATTTCTTTAACAATGTTACGAAAAAACTTTACAAAAAAAAACGGCTATCCAATATCGAATCATTGTAAAAAAGTGTAGACAGTTTCCATACATCGTACTTCCGATCTACAAATAATTTGGCAACTAGCCTGGCGCGCCAAAATAGTCCAAGTATTAATAGACCAAATAAGAATGTTATCTATCCAGCCCAAGTTCGTTGACCTGGCTGACAGCTGTTTAATTCGGTCGTGTTATATTTTGATTTAGAATGAATAATCTGTGCAACTTTTGAATGGAGGTGATCATGCTTGGAATTTATTAGGTTTTTTTAATGTTTAATGCAGGGAAGTCAATGTTTTTCTTATAAAGATAAACGAATAGTTTACCTATTCAGGTTAAAAAAAAAACGAAAACAAAACCATGCATAGAAAAATATTGTTTTTTTGCATATTATGTAAGTGTTTTTACATGATGGAGTCATAGCGAAAATATTTTGGCATACATACATACACCATTAACTTAAAACTTTATGCAATAAACATTTTTAGTTTATTAATGGTAATCATAAATACCTCAATGAACCTGAGACTTAAGTGTCCGGCTCTAAGGATCAGGCTCGAAGGACCATAAAATGTACGGTGCGTTAACGTTCCCACTGCTGGGACACAGGCCTCCTCTCTATGAGAAGCAGTAGGCATTTTTCCTCGGAGTTACGGACGCAGACAGGGCTGGCTTTCTAATTTATGGACAGTTTGTATTTTAACTAATTAATTGTTATTTTCTTATTTACAGATGAGCGTGACGCGATACAAAAGAAGACGTTCACAAAATGGGTCAACAAACATCTCAAAAAGGTAAAGAAAAGGTTTTTTTTGTTATCTTTTATCTTTTTATGCTACCAACTGTCACAATTTGCTTATTGATTACGAAAAACTTAATTACGTGATTGAAAAACTGGTAACTGATTATATTAATGAGGTTTGATGAACTAATTTAGATTTTATAATAAACTAGCGGACGTCACGCGGGTCCCCTGCGTAGTTCCCGTTCCCGTGGGAGTACGTGGATAAAATATAGCCTATGTTACTCGCTGATAATGTTGCTGAAAGAATTTTTCAAATCGGTCCAGTAGTTTTAAGTTTATTGGTTACATACAAAGCTTTTCTCAATAAATAATATTAGTATAGATTGCAATGGCGCTTGATACGGGTTCAAGAAATCAATTTAATTATTCAGATTTCGGCAATGAATTTTGTCTTGAAAACAAATTTTACGACAGATTTACGTTAATCGAGATCAGTACTTAGTTTTATTAAACGCGATCTGTAATACAAACGGTGAAATTCACCTTTAGAAATAAGCGCCGAGTTTAGGAACTCTAGACACTAGACAAGAATAATTTGTGCCTAGGTCATGTGCGAAACTTAGATTCCGTTCGTGGAATTTTTAGTGTTTTTCGGTCTAGACACGAGGCATAATCAAATCTGCGCACGTCTGTTAAAAGACAAGTCTTTTTACGCACAAGCGTCACGTTCGCCAATATTTTGTGACACGCTCTAAAGCACTTACACGCACGATTTGACGCCTCCACCTTATAGCCAGAAAACGGTAGGGCAATTTGATTTGTATGTCAGGAAAAAGTTACACTATGATATGTTTCATCACCGTATCATCAGCTGTTCACTGCCGAACATATTTTTCTGTCAAACTCTCCAAGAATTCCGTAATATTGAACTAGGCACGGCTAGATATCTCCTTCTTTTCTTTGTATGATACCCTAGTACATATTAATCAATGCCTCTGCCTCGTTGGTCTAGCGGTCGCAATATCGACTGCTGAGCATGAGACCCTGGGTTCGATACCCGGGTCGGGCAAAGTGTTATTTGGTTTTTTCATTAAGAATTTCTCAGTAGCAACTACGGAGTCTGGATTTGTGCCCGATTGCTGGCAATTGACTCGCCCCCTATTACATGGGACTTAAACATAACTGGCGAAATGTGGGTGTACCATCAGGTACACCTTTGCCTTACCCTTCGCGGATTATGTAATGAGAAAGTTAATATAAAATCAACACGATAACATTACTGTAATTCTTCTGTGTATCAAGCGCCATGTTTACTTAGTAAATCCATCGTGCGCTATAAATTGTCACTTTGGTGGAGGACAGTCGTCAATATTCATTGAGCGGTCGTGAGCGGCGTATAAACGCTCACGACTGTACGTTAGATACTGTGTAATGATCTGTACCGTACTTGTTCACTTGACTTATTTCTGGTGACGTGTTGTGAATGAGATGTAGAGGTGTTTGTATCACTGTATGAGGTGGCTTGTAGGTAGGAGGATTCATAAACTTTCTGTCGAACCGGTACGGTACGGACAAATTGCAGACACGGTTTCGTTCCCGAAGGGTAACCAACGGGACCCTATATTACTAAGCCTCCGCTGTCCGTCCGTCTGTCTGTCTGTAAGTCAGTGGGCTGTATCTCATTATCCGTAATAGGTAGACAGTTGATATTTTCACAGAATGTGTATTTCTGTTGTCGCTATAACAACAAATAATAAAAATAAGAACTACTACGATTGTACTAGGCGCTCAGGACCTTGCTTTTCTGACAGAACTTTTTACTGGACAGAATCACTAAACAAAAGAGTACCTTAATCATTCCTCGATCATTAATGTATTACACTTGTTTACAAATTTTAACTTTTTAATATAAGTTACCTTCCTTAAGCCTAAAAGTGTTAGCAGAAATATTCTAACACATTTTTTTTTACTGTCAAATCATATTTTTCTCGTACCCCAATTGGAGGTTGTAGTTTTCATGTTAATTTGTTAGACACAAACCATATATAGCTTGTTTCAAATTTTATTATAATTTATAGCAGAAAGTGTCCGAAAGAACAAATGTCACTGGCTAAGCAAAACAGAAAGGGCACACTATACCCGCGCACTGCTGGAACTCGACACTGAGTCACGGCAAAACACACTCACAGTATCACCGTTATCAATGACCTTAATATTAAGTTTTTCCTGCACTTTTCTCACATTCACCGCCATTTTCAACGTGTACATCAGATATTTATCTAGATAAACATACAATTTGCTTTTCATAAATTTTCATGAAACTCATATCCGTGATCGGATCACTGTTTAGTATAATCACATGCATTAATTGTTACGTGTTGAGCATGTTCATTTTATTCATCTATCAATCAACACAGGATATAACAACACTCGTTACTTTTTAGCCACGAGCTACAGTCCATTGACAGTTATTTTAAAGCAACCTTATTGCAACGTCAATAAAGATCACTGTTATTTTGACAGTCTTGCCAGTGGAAGCAATGCAACACCAACTTTATCGTGAGGGCAGTAAAGACCATTGTCATTTTGTTGACAGTGATGCTAAATCAGGGTTAAATAACTGAAATGACTATTCCCGATCAATAAACATGCGTATTGCGACAGCGACTCCTGGCAAACAAATGAAAGAAATTGCTTTGAGCCTGTCACCGATAGGCACGTAAAGAAAACAAGTGACGCACGTGCTTGTCGCTTGCCCCAAGTCGTATCACAGGTCGTGTCGCAAGTCGCATCACAAGTCCGTGTCGCAAATAGCGTCGTAAATCGCATTGCCCGAGGTCCTTAACAGGACGTAAGCTAGACAGGACTCTTGGTAGTTACATCATAGCTTGATTTCTCCACCTTCTGCATCCAGGCCACGCGTTAGATGTCAATCATTTGCAGCTTGCACTTTCAATAATGCAGTGGTGTCTACTGCCTCTTTGGTCTTGCTTGTAGTCATACCTGGCGAAAGTGAGGTCCTGCAAGAAAATATTTTCAAATAAAGTTTCGAATTGTAGCAGTTTGCTGTTTTTTAAATTTAATTTTACTTTGTTGGGACATTTAACAGTTACACATTACAATGAGAGTATTACAGAATAAGTTTAAAACTAAATAAACATGTAACCCACACCAATATCCGCGAAATAATGATAAGGAAATTCTTAAATGCGCATTATTAATACAGAAAATTAAGTAAGAACTCTGTAATTTAGGGATAATAGTAGGTATCAGATGGATACTTTAAGGATTCAATAGCCATCCTTTTGAACTTAGAAGTATGTGAGCGCGATAATATTAAGTTTGATTTGAGTTCCCGATAGTTCGGCACTGTTGCAAGCACCATGATCACGGATAAACTGCCCAACTAGCAAAAAGTGGTTTTTAAACTATCCTAGAACCATCATTTATCGAGGACTATATGAAACTTATATCCGCATATAAGTTGCGAAAAGGGCCCACTTTATAAGTCTACTTTTACTTGTAACGTATTTATATTAGACCGCTAAGAAGCCATTATACGCTTATATTGCTCCTGTAATGGAATTACGTCAATGCAATTACTCCTGTAAATCTCAATATAAGTAAGTTATTGTAAAAAATGAGATTATTACGCGCCTAGAAATGCTTCTATAAGCTCATATATTGTGAACTGTCAAAGTGAGTGTATCGCGCATTGTTATGCTCTGTAAAAAAAAAAATTTAACTTCTAAGTATTTATAAGAATCAGAATTTATCCATGTCAACCATTGTAGAAAAACAAAAACCTTATTTTTGTCAAATTGCTTATAGCTCTCGTCTTATAGCTTATTCGTAGGGGAACGTGAATTTTCTGTGAAATCTATCATGGTTTTGATCAAAATTTTAAAGCGCCTCTTCAAATTTTCTTATTTACTATTTAGTATTAATTAATATTTATTAATATTACGAAGGCAGCTGCCATTTTCTTGTGAGCATTTCTAAGTATGACATAGTGCTAAAATAAGTATTTTAGCACTATGCATATGCACTATATTAGTATTTCCAAATGTGACATAGTACCAATATAAGTATATTGGTTCTATATTGGGGTATCTCAAAACCGAAGAAAAATGGCTGATGTCAAATCCTACAATAGAATTAGCAAAACTATATAAAGCGTGTTTTCACCTGTACTGGTCGTTACAAGCAAATGTGGCTTCTTAAGGGTTTTAACCAGGATTGTTTGAGATTACTTGGACAATAAGACTACTGTGGAATGCCCATATAAATATGTCTAGGTTTAAAACGGCATACGATAAATCGATATACCTAGAGAACATTTTATCCTACCGAGTGCTGTTATAATCTTGGTGATTTATTGTTTTAAAAACATGGATATAAAATTCATTTAATACTTATTTTTAAGCTTATGTAAAACCAAACCATACATGATTTACAGTAATTTAACTTTAATTTACTTATATTGGCTTTTAAAATATTAGCTTATATGAAGCCTGCCGGGGTTGCGGGACTGTTCGAAAGAGATACCGTGGCCCCGGAACACAAAGGGCGATGAAGGAACATGGATGGGTTTTAGTCAGTAAAAGTCTGACACACCCTCCTGCTCCGCCCAGAGCGGGAGAAGTCATTTGATGATTTCCCATCCGAAAAAAAAAAAAAAAAGCTTATATGAGATAATAAGTAAAAGTAACAAGAGTAATTGCTCTTCAGTGCATATATTCCTGGTACATGCTCCTACAGGAGTATTAAGATTTAAATGGTCCGTAGATGTTATCTTATAGGCGCATATAAGTCCGAGTTACCGGAGTAATTACTCTTCAGTGCAATTACTCTTGTTTCGTGCTTTTATAGGATTAAACGTACTTAAGTAAAAACAGCATGTATTTATGCTGTTAAAAGCGCAGTAGCAACCACCAAAACCATCATTGGAGCTTTATAAGTCTACGTAGCATTATCAAATCGCATTCCAGGATTATTTTGCTTGTTGGGTGAACTTATTGCGGGTGGGGGTGTTTATTAGTTAAAAGTCTTCCTTGTGCGGTTTACTCGCTCAGTAGCGCTACCACTGTCACTCACAACTCGTTCTGAGGCCCTACTCCATATCCCCATCTATCCGTCTCTCTCGCGCACGTCTGCAGATGAGTGCGAGTGAGAGGGACGGATAGATCCGAATTACGGACGAAGCGTTAGAGAGTAGGGCCCCTGTCCCCGACACACGAAACACACTGTGTCCTCTCCCGAACTTTATTTACACAGTTTTATTTTCGCCATATTGTCCAATACGAGAATGCCTTGAAGTTTAAATAAACTTGATTTGGAATGAGGCAACCACGGTCATAGATCATTCATCAATAATAACTGGCTGGTATATATTCTGTTGAAACCTGCTATTGTCAAACTCTTAAGACTTTCTTCACATACTCGTATTTATAAAGAAAAACAAGCATTGTTCCGCCCCCCCATCCTTGCTCGAGCCAGCCCGCGATGCTGAACCAGTGGTTTTAAACCTGCCTGTCCCTTTGTGGCCCTACCCAGCGACGCCCTAAGCCGAGGCTCTTACACCACAGGGGGTGCCCTAAGCGCGCGGTCGCTTAGTCCAAAAGTTTTTTGCCCCTGCCTTACACTCAAGGCACCCACATGATAGTCCGGTTAAGCAGACGACAACCTCCTAGGTTGACCTGCTAGATGCCATTCGTAAAAACTACTCAATATTTGAAAAACCCTTACAACGTCTGCGAAAGCAAAAAAAAGGTAATGCAAAATCCTTTTTGCAAACTAAGCACACAAAATTTACCTCCAACATAATCCAGCCAGTCGTTAACCTGCTCAGAACAAAGACTCCACAGATCAAATAATGCGTTCCTTTGTATGTCCGTTCGTTTGTCCGTCTGTAAGCCAACAGGATGTTATTAGTGCTCTTTTATTTATTGATTCAGCATATTTGTGTTGCTTTTGGCGATTTACTTCAAAGGACTGGTTTGGGGAAATGATTTTGTGAGGATGAGTCAGGAAACAGCCTTAAGTCCTCTCATGTCAGTAGAAAATGGATGAGTGTTGAGCAAAGTCAGATGTACTTAGGTCGCGCCAAAATATGTTTACACTGAGGAGAGCTCGTATATCGGTACATCCTGCATGGAATGATAAGACAGCTAAAGATTAGTAAATTGAGCCTACGGCTACAGTTTAGTCGTTAACTGTAGCAATCTTCTCTAGAACTGCGAGGGCCAGATCATCATTTTAATATTCGTAATTAAAATTCCTAAGCGTTCCTATTTGAATAATCTCGTACTCGTACACGTAACATAAACAGGGTTTCTTAGAATTCTCATTTAATTTTAAACCAACTGGCCAAAGTTACTGTCATGCTTTTTGACATTGGAACTCTTGAGGTGTATAAAAATCTAAAATATATCAATATTTGAGACAAAATGCCGTCGTGGTCTAGGCAAAATAAACGTTCCATCTTTTACACCACATTCCATCCAAAATATTCACATACCTAATTTCACAATCGCAAGTGTGTAAGGCGCCTAATCTGGTGACTTAGCTTAAGTGAAGGGGCACAGTGGACATTTGCACGTACCATTTAAGGCAATGCGCAAATGCCAGACCTGACCCGTAGAACAAGACCATTACGCGTTGGGTATATATGTGTGTTGAAATGGATTAGTTAGTAGGTACATGTTGGAAATGTCATTTTTAAATAAAAGGCAGCCTTTCGGTTTCGTCTCCTATAAATTAGTGCCATCTTCCAATCTCCTAAATAAGTCTACACTCCTGGCACAATACGAGTATAATCCCTTGACAGATTACCTTCCTCTTGCTACGTAGTAAAAGCATTTACTACATCTTCAATACTTAGGGATTTCGCCTTCAAATCGTATTACTCTTTCACTTTTACAAGCTGCACTAATTTCGTCAATATCCTTATAACTTCTAATCTCCTGGTACATTTTGATAACGTAGAAGCTTTTTGCATGAGGAAAATGCAGTGAGGGGAATGTTGAGTATGAATGTATATTGTGTATGTGTGGCTAAGAGTAGAGGAAGACCAAAGAAACGATGGATAGACTGTGTGAAAGATGATATGGCTACAAAGGAGGTGACTGCTGAGATGACGAGTAATAGAGAAGTATGGAGGAAGAAGACCTGCTTCGACCCCAAATTAAGGGTCAATGAGAATGATGAGAATGTTTTTGCATGCGAAATTAATCTATAGACGCTTGAAACATATTTGATACATAATGCACTCACTGCCTTTGATCTCAGAACACACATTGTAATCAAACACAGTTATCCTTCCACTTTCCCACCCCACCCCAGTTTCGTCATTCTCATTTCAACACATCCGTTGAAATTCGCGTTTATTATCCATACATAATTAATTCAGCCCAACTTGGTCTTGTTTATTTATCTGCCTTCGAGATACCATCAGCAATTTTAGCCGATGATAGCATTGCCGCACAAAGAGATTGTTCTGTACCAAGTGAAGAGTGACTCACAGATGAACCTTGTGTGAAAGTGGTACAAAAAACTTTATACATTGATGTAATGATTATTTTTATGTGAACGGATCCTTGTTTGAAGACTGTAGGACGTTTGGGTCGAATTTCTTGAAGAGCGATGAGGTTGTTTTGAAAGACAGTAACATATACAAGATATTGTGAATACATTAGGTCAGAAACCAAAGACGTTTACGGAATTTCAGGGGACATATTGAACTTATTTTAGCAAAACTCTAAAAAAATTTACCAGTCGGTAACGTGAGGAAACCTGCGGGCAAAAGTTAGTCTTAAATAATATCGAATTAGTCAAGTTCCTTGAATCAACAAATCAGTATAATAGAGACCTTTGTCACCTACAACTAAGATGTTTACATACCATAGACCGCTTAATCCACTGCATTCACCATAACAACGCCTGTGTTATCTATGACTCATCCGACAGCTATGTTGCAACTGACCGCCTGACCTGGTGAATAAGACTTGGTCACTGATAGGGGTAGATAAGACGAAGATCGGAACGCATAATGAATTTAGTTGAGACGAGTTTTAATTTTAATCGTTGAGGTGTGAATGAAGTATTGTAGAAGAAGAAATGGTACGCTGACCCCAAATTAATTTGGCAGGAAATTTATAATAATGAAGGTGTGAGTGGTCTCATTGTAGGGTTAACAAAGTCACGAAGAAACGGAGGAAAGTTTTGAATGTAAATGTAGATTACTATAAAAGGGAAACCGTGTGGACTGTTTCGCTGGTCTAGATGTCTCAATTGAAAGCGCGACTGCTGACCATTAGGTCCTGAGTTCAATTCCCGGGTCGGGCAAATTTTTATTGGGGTTTTCCATCAGGAATTTCTCAGTAGCAGCCACGGAGTCTGGATTTGTGCCCGGTTAATGGCTTACCCCCTATTACATGGGGCTTAAACATAACTGGCGAAATGTGGACGTAATATTAGTCACACCTTTGCCTAACCCTTCGGGAATTACAGGCGTGATGTTATGTGATTCTTTTAGAAAAAAAAACTTTTATGTGTAAGTAACATTATGTCACAAAAGTACTTATATTAAAACTGGTTATAAATATTCCTACAATATTCTTGTTACTGAAAGTACGCGAATTGAAACATTTATTTTGCAGCCTGCACTAATAAAGGCATTACCATTATCTTTACTACCAACATTCACGAAATTGAACAATAAATTGAATTCTATATTTAAAATTCAGCCTTCTACGGCCTGCCAGCAGCCCACGTTAAAAAAAAAACCGTGAAATCACAGAAATGGCAGGCGGTGACATAATCTTTCGTTTTGTGGATGTTGAAATTTTAATTTATGATCACTGACCAGTCATATTTGACCTAATACCATATCAGGTAAGATCCCTGTGAGAACACCTACAAAGACTGCCAATAGCTACCCACTTTGAAATCTGATAAGTAGACTGCCTTCAATGTTTTTAACACTCTCCGAATCTTATGTAAGATTTTTCCGCCATGATTCCTCTGATTTTTCGTTTTTAATTTATTTTTATAAGCCATCAATGTCTCACTGCAGGGAAAAGCCCTGACTTATCCGCTTTTTTTTCATTGCTTATTTTGTGTCCCACTGCTAGTCAAAGGCCTCCCTCCAAACCTCTCTGTTTTGTGCAATTTCTGGCCCCGAATAACAAACATATTTTCAAATATGTATATGTATAATAAGTATGTATTTACAAACAAAAAGTATCTATGTAGTATATCAACTATCTGGTGTCCACGACACAAGCCTCGTTGTTTAGTGTGGCACTAGATGGCGCTGTGTGTTAATGTCCAGCGATATTTATTTTATTTTATTTAAAGCCTTTATAATAACTTTATCAGTCTGTACCAGGAGTTCAGAACCAAGCAACGACTATCTTCTTATTCATTTGCATACCTACTTGCAGTTTTTAGCACTTTTTCCTTAAAAAGGACATGACCATACATACGACCCGGCCAATAAAAATCCTAACACGGTGAAACGCAAAAACTTGAGTTCAATAGCCTTTGCGAACTGTAATCATGAAAGTCATCATGTTAAAGAACCTTATCTGTTCCGTATAGATTATCTAGAACTGATTGTTATCCAAGAAAGTACTATCAGATACAAGAGTGAAATATTTCGGTAGAAAAAAGAACTGTTTAGTGAAACCGTTTACTTTTTTCTAAGAAGTAATTAGACATATCTGAAGGAAACAAGCAATTAGCAATGCAGGAACTGCGTTTGCTCGTTGTGATTACATCTCAATTGCGATGATTAAGGTGCTTGTGAGATTATCTCGCCTTTTTATCTCAAGTAGTTTGGGGTTGACTTTTTGGTTCACTTCATGTAGTTGAACTCATCAATCACTGAGTAACTTTAATTCGACTGCCATCTAATCATCAATAGCTCCATTATCATTTTCCTGCCGTTTTCCTAATTTATTTGGGGTCGGCGCAGCATATCTTCTTCTTCTATACTTCTTCTCTATTACTCGTCATATCATCATTCACCTCCTTCATAGTCATATAAATCATCCCTCACACAGTCCATCCATCGTTTCATTGTTCGTCCTCTGCCATCTAAATTTTACCTTGCCATCAATAGCTTATTTGGGAATATTGTTTAGATTACATTCTTCAATCACAACTCACAGACAAATATCATACAAAAGTAGATGAACAATTTTACATGCTCTCTTATCCAGAGGTAGAAAAAGTTCTCGGAATGCTAAAAACAGACATTAATCAAAGATTTGATCACAATAATATTGCATTTGCGAATAATTTGCAGCCACTAGCAACTCATCCAAACAATCACATACCAACTACCTGAACATCATATGGTACTCGTCTTTCCCCAACCATCCATCTACATTCACTTAATCTCAACGATTAATTGAAAGCTATTTATCATCAAGCAGAGCTTCTCTTGAACATAAACGGTAACAATCTAATGGATGTATTAATCATGGATAATGAGTCATGGCAATACATTCCTTTTAGGAACATTTGTTTTACAACCAGACGATAAACAGTATGGATCCACTCTAGCCTGATGGGGAGACGATTTAATTTAAAACTAACGGATCGTTTGTACGAAGGGTGATTAGGAATGAAGTGAGAGAATAGTTGATACACATAAGAGAAAAATGGTTAGGAAAGGCATATTGTGCTCGAACTAATTAACATGAAATCAGTGCAGTGTACGATGAAGGTGGCTGTTTAGTGTAGTCTAGAGGATCTATTCTTGATAGATAGTCTAACATATGTTGTACTGCACAAGCACACAAACACAAACGCTTAAAAAGCAAATACCAGTTGATTATGCCTTCCTTTTTTTCCATGAGGAAGTTGAAACCATGCTCCTGAATATTACATTTTGAAATGGAAAAGTACCTATCGAAATAGACATAATTGACATTCAATAGTTGGCTAATTAAGATCTAATCTACGTCTATCAAATGCAAATCGATCTTATCTTTAGCATAACAATAAAAAAATATCGGGCGGCAAATGTTTTTGATAATTCTATCAGTATTGTTAGATTTTTTATAGAGCTAGCTTGTTATCAAGGTCTAGTTTCAAAAGTATTTTCTGGTTTATTAGGTCTTATGATTATATCAAATTTTCCGGCTGTCATTTGTGATCTTTGACAGTCGTTACAGGTAGTCAGCGGCCCAAAAAGTCTGACAACCAGTCTTACCAAGGGGTATCGTATTACCCAGTACTAACTGGGTTGTGGAGGTCAGATAGGCAGTCGCTCCATGTAAAATACTGGTATTCAGCTGCATCCGGTTAGACTGGAAGCCGACCCCAATAAAACTTGGGAAAAGACTAGGCAGATGATGATGATGATTATATCAAATTTAAAAAAAAACTGATGAAAATACAATTGATGCATAAACACGCTCACCGTATAACACCAGTTTTTGCAATAAACAACGCTTGCAATAAGAACATTTACTGCCACGACAAAAAAAGGGCTGTCAATGTCAATGTGAAATTGCTACCACTGGTGTGCCTAGGCCTACGGTGTGAGTGTGACAAATTAAACAAAAAGACTAGTGCCCAAGACATTGAAAATACCTGACATTCTGGGAATCAAATATAATGCGAACTTGATAATATGCGAATCGGACCTTTATAGTATACGACATTTCTCGAATCGGATGTTTTGTGAATCGGACATTCCGCAAACATGTTTTTTTTCAACCTGACTTTTTGTGAACAGGAAGACCAAAGAAAATATGGATGGACTGTGTGATGAATGATTTGAAAGAAAAAGGAGTATATGATAGTGTGACGATTGACAGGGGAGAATGAGAGAAGAAAACGCGTTGCACCAATCCCAAGTAACATGGGGCAAGGGCAAGTAGATGATGATTTGTGATGATGATGATGACGAATCGGACATTCTGCGTTAGGACCCTGTACATGTGTCCAGTCTCTAGTTAAGACAACAAGCAAACACAGTCACAGACTTAATGAGTGTTGCCAATTCAATCTTGCACAGATTGCCTATCTAGTAATTCGATGCTAAGATAGATAGAGATCTAGGCACTCAATTTATGCCTGTTAAGTGCTTTTACAAAGATGTAGCGTGTATTAATACATCTGTCTACGATTGAATCATGGCTGTTAGCTAAAAGGAAGTGGTAATTAATTTGATCGATGGTAATTTATTAATTAGACTGGCGAGCTTTAATGAAGGACTGCTAAGTAGGTGTTTAGTCATGATTAGAACTAAAGAAGTAGCTAAGAATGTATTGGCAAGTTTTATGGGGGTCAGATAGGCAGTCGCTCCATGTAAAATACTGGTATTAGCTTAAACTGGATGCCGGCCCCAACAGTAGTGAGGAAAAGGTTGAGTTGCTGAGAGACAGGAGTGCTATAGTAAGAAAAGGAAATTGCATTTTCAAGACTTAATGTTATCTAAGAAAACGATTATGGTGCCGTACCTAAAAATTATTGTGACGTTTTAGATTTAGTATTACAAAGACTCTTATTCATCGACTATACTATTGCGCTTACTGATAATATAAATTACATGTCTACATACCCAACACTACTAATACTTATTTTTAACGATATCAATTTAGATACGAATATAAATAGAAACAATGAAACGCCCATTCAATATGTCTTAACATTTTCTTATTGTGTAACCTTATACAATTGATGTAATCTATCGGGTGTATTGACCGTGTTATTTTTTACTTCGATTGTTTTTTCTTGTATGCAGTATCCAAGCAAATTGTGACAGTAATCTTTACACTTGGCAAAATAACTTTGCTCAAAGTTATTTGGTCAAACCCAACAGAATTTTCACTAATATAAAAGTCTATATGTTTGATTTTTTCATCGCTTGTCATTTGGAATGGAGCAGCACTGGAAATATCTCAAGGTCTGTAGTATACACGGCATTCGCTAGTTCGTCTGTTTTTGCTTAGACTCCTACGGACAAATTGCCTTGTTTCATCTTACATTGCTGTTTTAAACTCGACTATATCTATATTTCAACCAGTAAACCTGTAATGGAATTTGGCAATATGTCTAAAATAGTATTTTACACATCTTTATACTGTGTCATCTATTCTATCAACTCAAAACAGTTATGTTTGCACAGTCGTGTCAAAGAACTCATCCACTTCTGCATAGCCATAAAAAACTTAAGATAAATTAGTTTAGCTGTGGTTACTGCCGATATATTTATCCAAATATGCAATGGCAAGTTTTTTAAATGTTTTATTAGCTATAAGATTTCGGTCGTAGATAACCAGTATATAATTTCGTTATGGACAGAGGCGAAAAAGAATAATATTGGTTGAAGCAACTTCACCTAAAAGAAGTTCAAATTAAATAGTTCTTCTGTCATTTGAAAGCCATTATATGTTTGCTCAAAGACCTCAATGCAAACATTTGCATATTTACATTATCAAAGAGTTGATAGACTAGTACAGACAAAATCATCATGTCGATAGATTGATCATTTTTATATTTTTGGTTTGCATGCCCGCCAGTTTTCTCAATTTTTAGGTTTTTTATTTTGATTGTAGTTTCCACACATTCACATACTTGTTTTGGAGCTATATGTTTTTGCGTTTTTTCTTTTATATTTATTTTTTGTTTCTTTGTACTTGTATGTTGTGTTCGTTAGTAAACAGGTAATGCTTAAATTGTCTTTAAGATTACGATTCTAATGTTTCTAAACATGTCGAAGTAATTAAATTGTTCGTTACAATGTGACAAAATGTATTTAACTCCACATCCTGTCCTAGTTTCGTTAGTACTAATACAATCGTGTCTTTAATGGAAACATAGCTGTTACTGGGTTTCTTCAATGAACAGAAACATTGTAATTTATGAATGTTGAAAGAGAAACTTGTATTAGAACGACGAGGTGTTAATATGTTTACAGCTCCATTATTATTAACAAGCCCTTTTGACAGATAATTTCTATTTAATTACATAATTTCCTGTGTGAACCAATTTATTACTCGAGAAGATACACCTGATTTAAATTATGGGTTACTATCGTAACTACCACGTAATTCAAATTTAGAAGTTATGAATAACCAATAAAAGTTCGTTCACTCAACATTTGTTTAAATTTTAAGTACCTATTACTAATTTTTGAATAGTGTTGTATAATTTATGGATGTATTTAATTTAATTTATGAAATCCATAATTCGATGATTGCTTCCAATTCTATCGTTTGATCCTGCATTCCGATCAACAGTTGCTCTTTCAATCAGTTTCTTCACAGGGCATCCTAAATTATCATATTTTGTCACATTGTCTCCATCTTTGTTAGTTAATTCCGTGTTCATCCGTATTCTCATCCAGGTGTTAATGTTACTTTGTCCAACGCGGCTCGGACAGACCTACACACGTCTCCATGTCTGCGAGGTGATCAACAACCAGCCATGTTGTCCGCCACAGCAAGTAAGTTCGTTGTGGCTTCGTGTTGTTGTTCTGTTTTTTCTAGTTGTGGTTTTTTTCTTTTATTTTGGGGAGACCAAATAAATTTTTCTAATAAATTCTAATCAAACACAAAAATAAGAGGAGCCCGTGGCTTAATAATAACAGAAGCTCGGGTCTATCGTTAGGTTAAGCCACACTTGCCTAGGTTGTTCCATGGATGGATAAACATTACATACCGATTTTCCTCGGCTGTCCCAGGTGTCATTTGTAAATCTTTGGACAATCGTTACAGGTAATCAGTGGCCCAAGTCTGACAACTAGTCTTATCAAGGGGATCGTATTACCCAGTACTAACGGCAGTAGCAGTCGCTCCATGTAAAATACTGGTATTCAGCTGCATCCGGTTGGACTAGAAGCCGTGCCCGACATATTTGAGAAATGATAATTAGTATAAATTACTTGCCTCATAGACTTAAAACTGCCAAAGAATTTAAAGCTAAATCTACTACTGATATCGGTATATCAAATGAGAAGTTTCCAGAAATACTCAAATTAAAACTTAAGTCAAATACTAGTGGAGACGAAGGCTGAATGTGCCTTATTTTATTTCTAAAGTGTAAAGTAAATCGATAAATCAAAACAGAAGTTTCCAGTAGTACTGAAATTGTAGCTAGATTCTACATTATTCACATAAATGTAATGAGACTTTATCTAGGTCAGTCACAAAGGCCAGCTAGGCTAGGGCAATATTGATTTCTTAAATAATGAAGGAGTAGAACACGAAAGTCTTCGTAAAATGCTGCGATATTCTTATGTACAGGCGCCAAGCACATCGAGCTACAATCTGTCTCTATATAATAGATTTTGAACTTTATCGCCTACTAAAGCATTAGGTTCAAGGTTGATTGGGAAAATTTAGAAGTTTCGGGAAGCTTGACGTGCTGGCGTCTGTACATTTACGAAATGGGGTTGTTTAAATACTTTGCCTTTCCTTATATCTTTAGTTCACTCTTAGAATAACGTAACGTCTTTCTAATTTAGGCATGCAGCTTATTTAGAATCACTATTTCTTTCTTCGTTTAGTTTTTTTCACGTATTTGCTTTCGTTTTTTTTTTGCTTAGGTCATTCAGATGACTTTTAATTGTTTGATGTATTTCTTTTTCTAGGTTTGTTTTTGTTGTTTGTTTTTTTAGGCTTTCTAATAAATTTTTGGCTACTATTGTTGTTTTTTTATTAACATTAACATCATTTAGTGGTTCAGTCTAGTAGGATTCATGCCACTGTAGTGCGTTATATGTAGTCTTGTTAGTATACTTTTGTAGTCAAAGTGTGACTCAGTCCGTTCAACTCGTTCAATACTGAAGAAAAGTGGATTAAAGACTACATTAAAATATCCCCTTGATATAATGTATGTTACTGCTTACACACAAAAAATACACAGTCACAAATCTCACTCAAACTCAATAAATTATCAGAACCAAAAACTGTGGTCATGCTCTTGATGGAACTTTTAGATTTTTGGAAAATACACAATTCTACAGATTCCTGAACATAAATGGATGAAGTTGTCCACAGAAAGTACAAAATTCTAATATAATTTGTTTGTCCAGGTGAACCGTCACGTGAACGACCTATTCGAAGACCTGCGCGATGGACTCAACCTCATCTCGCTGCTGGAGGTGCTTTCTGGCGAACACCTCGTAAGTATTAATAGTTTATTTTTTATTAATACATATAAGCGTATCTGGTCCCACTGCAGAGGAAATACCTCCTTTCTTACTTTGCTCGGTCGTAACTAATAGTATCCATATATATACTATCCTTCTACATATTTTTAACAAACGAAGAATAATTATTAAGTGAATTCGCTCACAGTAAAAGACTAATATGTAACTCAGCGTTATTGCTCGCCTACGTTTTATCCCTCTGCTGAGCAAAGGCCTCACAAAGAGACACCCTAGAGTAAAATATTTGGAAAGAGAAGCATAAAAACAAATACTACTATGGCTGAACTTGATTGGTCATGATGAAAAGGCTAAACACATACACAATAGGCATGACGACAGTATCAAAAAATTGCAAATCTATTTAGTCCGTCAGTTAGAGTATTGGAAATTAAGGTCACGTATTTTTTGTTTTTGTAAATCAATGAATACTGACAAAGATAAAACGCATCAAAACTCGGGAGTGGGGGCTCGTGACGTCAGAACTAGGTAAAAATTATACCTAGGCGTGACGTATTGAGAATTTTAAAAGCGTCATATCTTCGTCAATTTTGGTTTACGTATCAAAAGAAAAAACACGGGTCAAATATTTTTTGATAATATAACTAACCGACTAATTGAGATTTTTTTTGGCGTCTCGCCTATTTGGGTGAAAGGGATCCCATGAAATCAATCAATATAATCCGTAAGGTTTTGTTAAGCAATGTTTCGTCAGCCATTCCAAACATGGAATTGCTAATCAATGCACAATGCAGGTGGTCTTACCGCCTCGTTTCTTGGTTTACCAACTGCCAAAGAATTAATTAAGGGAATTAGTTAGTATTCATTTGAACAGCGCTGATCTGTATGGGGACATCCATAAATTACGTCACACTTCAAAATCTGATTTATCTAATTATTAAAACACGCTAACTTTATCTGTAACTATTTACAAAGTATTTGCACAGCTTAGACCGCCGCCCCCCATGTTATCAAAAATAAGCAAAGCATAGACCCCCCGCCCCCCCTATAGTGCTTACGCCCTTGAAGTATTACGTAAGCACTATAGGGAGCCGGGGGGTCTATGCTTTGCTTATTTTTGATAACATGGGGGGCGGGGGGTCTATGCTTTGCAAATACTTACAGATAAAGTTAGCGTGTTTTAATAATTAGATAAATCAGATACACATATGCAACCCACACGTCATTGTCTATGCTTGAAAACGAAACGCATATTCGGGGATTCCCACAAATAATGAATACGTTTAGGTACTCGCTAACCGAATAGATAAGCTTATTTTCTTATTTCTAAAATTCATACATTAAAAAAAAAAATGCATGTTTACGTAAGCATGGGTCGGGTAGTCACTTATCTTGACTTTTCTTGACTTTTCGTGACTTTTCGAGTTTGTTTACTTTTGCTGACAAGGGGAGGTAAATAATTGTAATAAATCTGCTTACGTATTACTTGAACGGCCCTTGAGGAATTCCTCAGTAGGTAACAGCCTGATGTCTGACATCTCGTTACAATGCTCTATAAATGAGTTGTCATCATCCTAGTTAATATGACCTCTTTTAATTTCAACCTTAACATATACCAGGGTGTGAATATGATACCCTCGTGAGTCTGAAACCAAGTTAATTTGGAGTAACGATGTTCTCGCGTGTTTAAGCGTTGATTCGTGTGCTACGGTACCAAATAGAGTTATTAACAGTAATTAATTAAGTTACGTTTCCGTAAACATACTTATTTTAGGAGCTTTTTTGTGGACGTGTTGTGGTTTATTTTGGTTAAAATTGTAAATGTTAATTGAAGGAAATTCTTGATTATCTTGATTACATTGTACAAAAAAGTTCACGTTTGAATTAGGTTTCTCTGTAAAAAATATGATCGGTTTCATAACTTTAGACTGGGCTCCTTTTGTTGTACTAAGTTTGTTTTCATTACACATGACTAGTATTATACTTTGGGTGCTGCCCATTTCATAACTTTTTACCTGTACAAACATCATATTATCGTAATCAGAGTTATTCGAAACCTGACGTCAACCTCGGGGCAAAAGCTTAGTCCTACCATAGTCCCATTACACGTACAGTCATGAGTACCAATATGTATCCACACTATCCACTAAGCAACTTTAAAAAGGATTTTCTTCTAGGGTCGTGATTGTAATTTCATGTTGTTTCTGACATAATTAGTATCTTGAAACCCCGTGTCACGAACCCGTCAACCAAGCATTCTGTACATCAAACTAAGTAACCCTACGCAAAAATTATTGCTCGGAAATAACTTTTTTTTGGGGTGAAAAATCACGTTTTACGGTTACGCACTCAAAACATTGTGCTGATGGACGTATTTATAAACGGGTTATGGAGGTATATAAAGAAAATTTATCACCTTATAAACTAGTATTTGAAAAAACTTGTAAAAAAGTTGGAACATTGACCTCCAATATCTCCGTAACTAGTAGGTTTCCAGGTATGGTCTAAAATAAAAAAATGATCGCAATGACGTCACGGGGAGAACAAGTGCCTTTCGGCTTCGTTAAGGGTATATTTACACCCTTTATATTTTTATGAAATTGATGTTATGTCAACGTTCTAATCACGAGAGAATCGTATTTGAACTTAGGTAAGATGTTGATGTTCGTGACTAGACTACCCGGCATTCATAGTCCTGTCACAAAGTCCATCCTTTTCAAAAGACAATGAGGAACAATACTCCCTTCCCTTTATACTTCAACTTAACACAAATACGACCCGAATGGCGAAGCGGTAGTGAGGCTGCCTTACGTTCTTAGGGTCCCGGGCTCGAATCCCGGTCGGAGCAAATGTTTGTGTGATGAGCATGGACATTTGTTTCCGAATCATGGATGTTTATATTATTATGTATAATAAGTATGTATTTACAAACAAACAAAAGTGTCTATGTAGTATATCAACTATCTGGTGTCCACGACACAAGCCTCGTTGCTTAGTGTGGCACTAGATGGCGCTGTGTGTAATGTCCAGCGATATTTATTTTATTTATTTATAAATACGGCACCCATCAGGTATATCTCGCCTGCACAACCATTCTTTACCTTATCACCTGGTAACCCATTACCACTTCCCATCGATCCACCATTAACCCAGAAAGAGGAACTTAAAGGGGTTATCTAGATCTATGGATATTAATCAGGGCGATCGCAGCGTAGGTATGGCCAGGCAAACGATACTACCCCACCCTAGATTCAGCGGGGTATTGAAATTACGTGAGTGATTAATGAGATAAGTAGTTTGAACAGGGGTGTTTGATCGGTATTTGATTTGTTACCAGCTTTTTACAAATTAAATTATCGATTTACTATTTAGTTAATATTGCCTAATTCCAGGAGAAATACTTCTACCATACACATTGCTGATCTTTACTTCACTGGTATTGTTTCGTCATGTTGGCCAACGATCAATTGTGGAAGCCTAATTGCTTATTCCAAACATCATGTCATCATCATAGGCCAAGAAAAAAAAAACGTATTAAAAGGAGCTAACTCTTAAACTACTCAAGCATAGTATGGAACGCACCGCGCAGGCTTCCTCTACCAAACTGCGAAATCTTATCTCAATCCTGTTTGAATTTTAATGAATTTTAAAAGGTTGTCAATTGCCTCATGGCGGTTCTAATCCCAGAACCAACCAAATACACCATTTTCTAAATTAATATACTACATACACTTCTCCCAACAAACCAGTCATCAAAATCTTCTCCCTTTCCAGCCGCGCGAGAGAGGCCGTATGCGCTTCCACATGCTGCAAAACGTCCAGATGGCCCTCGACTTCCTCCGCTACAAGAAGATCAAGCTCGTCAACATCCGAGCCGAGGACATCGTCGACGGGAACCCCAAGCTGACCCTCGGACTGATATGGACCATCATTCTGCACTTCCAGGTCAGTGGCCATTTTGTTTTTGGAGCTGTCAATGTGATGCCATTTTGTTTTTGTAGCTTGTGACGGGAGTTCCGTTTTTTTAATTTGTGAAGATGTTACAATACAGCAAAAGAGATTTAATATACGTATACTACTATAGAAAGGCTGTCAGAAGAAATATCATTGAATGAATGTGATCCCATGACTCTGTGACAAGAAACTTTGGGCATGTCGAAATAAATAATTACAAAATGCATATTTATGCAGTCTGTATTATACGCTATGTAAATATGGGTATTAATTAGGGTGAATTAAATTAAACTATGAAAAACATAGTCTTAATAAAATTATCGACTTAATTATGTACAGTCGCCAGCGCATTAAGTTACTACGAACTGTCACATTTACTCATTTGATTTTGAACTTAAACGTCAACATTTTGTGATTTAAAATCATTTCCTATCCAATCCTGACAGCTGTCGTTTTAATTAAGTAGAATTTTAAGAAATTGTTAAAATTACTTGATTATCAGGTTTGATACGTTACACTTGTGCCAACTGCATCCACATGCAATCGATTATTATTTTGTTTGCGTTGATCCGCCAGTTGTAACTGTATTTAAATCTCTTTGGCTATAACTGAATAACAGCATTTTTGTGAAAGTAATTATTATTTATAGCAGTTATTGCTTATTAGAACTTGTCAAGATGTTTTTTATTGAATTTGATTTCTGACATTCTCTTTTATATATCACCGCGGCTCCGCGAGCTTAGAACGATAATTTTGAAACCTCTTCAGTTTTTTTACGGGACATTTATAGACTTCATATAAAGCTCTAATGAGTTATTGGAAATAATAGTTCCGACCTCTTGCGTTGTACTTGGCTTGTTGGAAAAAGCAGATGTTTGGCTGAGATATTTCAAGTAAAAGATATTTCTTGACATGTCGACCTTTCAGTCTTTCCTTAGGGCCCCCACACATTTGTCAGTCCGCTGGCAGTCCGCCGGCAGGCGATCATACATACAGTTTTTGACAGTTTTTATGAATGACCGCCTGCCAGTGGACTGTGTAATGTGTCCCTTTACTAGTGCAGGTCCGATATCGATACCGAACTATCAGGCTCAATAGTCCGGTCGTATTACATCCACGAACTGCTGAGACGAAAAGTCTCACCAGTCCGGTGACCGGACTAAATAAACCGAACTACTGAGAATAGCTGATCCCACGACTATGGATATTATGACGAATGGACCATGACGTAACGTCATTGACGTCTCTAGACGTCACTTTGACGGCTCCACATTGCTTCTTCTTACTTTGCAAATTAATATTGTAGCGATTAGTGTCAGGCCTGAGGCATGCTTTTATGGATAGATTTTGACGCTGTCTAACGCTGCGATAGAAGATCCCATGACGCATATGCGCGTCATCACTTCGTCATTCAATGATGGCACATGATTTATTGGAATTACTTTATGAATCGGTTTAATATACACGCTCTATCTTTAAAGTTACATTGTAGAAAATGATCTAGGTTGGTAGGAATTATTTTGATTGGATATTCATTTCTGTTTAATGCAAGATATTCGGTAAAAAAATATCGTTAGTAAAAAAGAGCTCAGTACTTCTTTGTATGAGCAAAGTATGACTATGCCTAGCCATACAAATATTTAATCTTTACGTAAATAAATTCTGTCTGCCAAACTTGTATTCCCCAAAAGTTTTTCCTATTTTCCTCGGAATATATCTTTGAAAGCATCTAACTAAATCTTCTTCAGCAAAGCCTAGATAGCAAATCTCGCTCTTGTAACTGGCTTACGACCAGAAGTCAGCATTTTTGACACACTTGCGGAACCGCACTTGGCAGTGAACAGTATAGTACCCTGATCCACACCACCTTTAGCATTGCAAAACGAGACTTTATTTCCGTGGCAGCAAGGGTGGTTTTTGTAGTTCAAGTGTGGTTGATAGTAACTACGCTTTTGCCAAGATTACCGCAGCATCGTAACTCGTAACGTATCAGCGTATCTTCACAAATAGATATGTGAGACTAATCGTGAATTAATTGATCGACATTTCTATAGCGCATTTGAATGAAGTTGAGATAATTAGTAAGCATGCCGTTTCTCGGATTCATTGGTTTTCTATTCAAAGAGCTTTGAAGATCAATGTAGTGTGCCAGAGCGAAGTTGAGAAATTCTCTTTCATTTTTTTAGCTTACGCGGTTTAATTCTTTTTTATCGTGTTGTTAGTGTCAGATGTCAGATGTAACCTGGTGTCAGTAATGCCGCCTATGGGCCTCTGACTTGGCTACATGCCGTCGAGAAATATATCTCAGGCATGCTGGTTACCTCTCGATGTTTTCTAGTTGGAATTAATTTTTATGGTCCATTAGGTATTATTATGGTCTATTCGGTATTATTATGGTCGCCCTAGCTTATGCCCGCGGCTTCACCCGCACCTAGTTCGGTAATTATCCCACGGAATCGTACTACCGGGAAAAAAAAAGTATGTGTGCCACATTTCACCCAAATCCGTTCAACCGTTTTTGCGTGAAAGAGGAACAAACATCCATACATCCACACAAACTTTCCCAGTTACTATAGTAGTAAGATTATTTAGATGTATTTCCTCATCTACCTTTAAAGGGAAGGTCCTTTGTCGAATTCGTGACTACAATCAAACAACATTATAATATTTAATACCACAATGGCAGGATTACACAAATCCTTGCAGAACATTGCTTAGCATTTGAATCTAAGTCGGATTATAGTATGAATAAAATTAGATTCAATTGTCATGACCAGTTTCTATAAGATTGTATTGTCAAATTATGTTTATAATGATTCTCTGTACGGAACTTGTTATTGTTATCAACCAATCAACTCTAGTCTGTCGCAGGTCGCAGTCTACTAGATATCGACGGTGAAGTGCCAATAACACCTAACTGACTTTTAAAAAACTGCTTTTTAAAGTTAGGTAATGCCATAAAATATACATGTTGGTATAGTTGGGAAGTATTTCCACATTTTAATTGAATGCTGTTGCAATTAAAATACACTTAGGAGATTTCACTAAAACATGCGAAATACGCCTTTAAATTCAAAATAATAAAAAATTAATTTCTCGAAAAATGTCAGTTAGGAGGTATTGGCACTTCACCGTCGATATTTGTTTCTGAACAGTATATAAATAATAGCTTATTCCTTGTTGTACCACAACACCTGGTTGTCTGCCTTCCACATACAGTCTTCCCATCTGCCTTTTAAGGTTGTCGGTCAAACTGGGCTGGACTTTCCTCTCGAGAACTTCGTCTGCTCGAACAGCCATCGGTCCTTCGTCAGTCTTTCTCTTAAGTTGTATTTTTACTAAATTGATTACGCCACGAGTTCTGGATTTGTGTCTGGTTGACGGCAATATCGTCGCCCTCTATTACTACAACAGCCCATAACGTCCACTGCTGGACATAAGCCTCTCCCATGATGGGAGGAATTTGCCGTAATCTCCACGCTTGGCAGGCGGATTGGAGATCGCAGTGATGAAAGACTAACAGAAAACGCTGCTGCCCATTCTCTGGTCTACGGAGGCGCAAGATGTTCTGCCTCAGACATTAGTCGCCTTATACGACACCCGTGAGTGTAATGGGTTGGTTCTATTCTACTCTGCCGGATACCACACGGCTGACGCCCTCTATTACATGGGACTTAAACATTGCTAGCAGTTACCCCTCTTCCTTACGCATCGAGGATTACAAGCAGCATGTTATGTCAATTATTTAAAACATTTTGAAGTGTTCGCCATTTTCAGTTTTATGAAACTGGGGCGCAAGACTCGTAAACGACATTCTAATTTAACTTAACATTAAATCATTAAAACAAAGAGACATTGCGGAAGTCTCATGTTTTAGATAATTAACGTCCACTTCTTATTTTTATGCACATTGTAATTATCTTAACTTCTAAAGAGAACGCGTACGTATTATGAAATGAGATTTTGTTTCTGGCACACATTTTTTTTATGCACAAAGTAAGTTGAAATGTCTATCTGTTCAAAAAAGATCTTGATTGAGTTATTTTTGAAAGATTACATCCAGGATAGCACTTTCCTATCGCTTAAGGTTTGATGAAGATGCGGAAATAAGTGATTTGCATAAGGGACTTCTTGAAAGAGTCAGACATCTTCCAAACAGTGATCGTCAATCCAGCTGCCAAAAGTTGTGTCCGGATTACCCCATCTATAGAGAAGAATTGATTGAGAGAGATATTAACAATGACGAGGACACCAAGTCAAATGTAAATGATGTTACTAGTTCACCATAGAAATCCCGATACAAAAAAAACCCAGTAGTATCCGCTACGGCAACAAACAAGGAAAAAGTAGATGAAATCCCCCGAAATAGATGATATCACACTTACGGGTCAGTTTGAGTGATCTGAATGTTTAGTGGAAACGATTGGTTAGTCATTTTGTGGGGAAAAGAGGTCGTATTAATTTAAAGGTCGCTAAAGATAGTAAATGCAAAGAAGAACAACAAGGGAATTTAATCGATGTATTATAGAAGTGATCAAATTAGTCACCTAAAAATACTATGCCTCGTTGCTCCAATATGGTTGCAAACGCGACTGCTGAGCAAGGAGGTCCTGGGTTTCGATTCCCGGGCCGCAAATTATTATTGGGGTTTTTCAAATTGTTTTTTTTTGGTTTAAAGTCTTCTAACAAGAACAGATGTAAGTAATACTCGTATATTCAAACTAATAAGAAACACCACGAAGACCATCATTACTTCTATCTCTAGCTACTCCACAAAGAATAGTCATTAATTCAATTTCAACATCAAAACCTTTCTACAATGTTTATTATTTACAATACAATGTTTGTTATATGTTAAGCCTGCTGGCTGATATTTTCGGAGACTACCTTTTAATTTCCCTACCTTATCAAAATCCTTCTTATCCTTGCCTCAGAACAGTTCTTCTCAGAAAGAGTACATCCCCCTTATCAGCCACACGAACCAGATCCAATGATGTCACTCCTACAAATAACGATATCGACGTCTTTCAAATTCAAATGAATCGGCTTTAGCACGTTTGTGCCCAAATAATGGTCCATGCAAGTGATCTCATCGTACAAGCATTTAGGACACTTTAGTTTATAGGTTGTTAGATGTCTTTGGTTATATTTATTGCTTGAGATTTTCGCACAGTTCATTCTGATTTTGCCATATGCCCAATGAGGGCCCTTTTTCTTCGATGTGGAAATCGGAGAGCGGAAGGATCTGTCAGACTCGTACTGACTGAAACCACAAAAGGGTTTCTTTGCTCACTTGCGTCGGGACTTCGGGAAGCAACGGGATCTAATGGGACTCCCGCTGTTTCGGACTAGTGCCGGCCCGCTTGACCTGCGAGCCTCGTCTCGGGGGAGCCACTTCACTCCACCCTTAAATGAGGGAACCCTGAAACAACCAATTGGCATCATGGCTGACCCTGCCGTCTTCGGCAGGACGTGAGAGCTGAAAGTAATAAGGTCTTTCCCTAACAGTGGGATGATTCAGATTACTAGTAAATTCTAATAAACGTCAGATAGAATAAGTTGTGATAATAGCTGGAAGCACCTGTGGCTTAGACAAGTGGAAAACGTGTTCAAAGAGTTTCGTATTTCTGTTATGAGTTAAGTATGACTTTAAGAATCGACATGAGCCTTTCGGTAAGATTTTACATTGTTTGACTTTTATATCAATGTTTGCAGATAGAATGTCACTTTTCTAGACCCATGCGCTGCATTTAATGTCTTATAATATTCATAATAGCTGTAACCACGAGTAACGACTTACTCATACACCATTACATCAATCTACCAAACTAATCACGTTGCCAACAAAACATGAACCCAAGTGTCCTTCCAATAAAGTACAGATTTGAATAGAAATAGCCCGTAGAAAGGTTTCAGGCGTTGTGCTAAGAGCCCTGGCACGCCTTAACAAGGCTTCCCTGCTTAGGAATTAATCCTGAGCTCATTAGGCCTCCGCTATCAATGAACTTTGTCTTCGTATATGTAGTAAAAGATGGACTACCTACCTGATTTATAAAATACGTCAAAAAAAGAGGCATCTACTACTACTACTACTACAACAGCCCATAATGTCCACTGCTGGACATAAGCCTCTGCCATGATGGGAGGAATATGCCGTAATCTCCACGCTTGGCAGGCGAATTGGAGATCGCAGTGATGAAAGACTAACAGAAAACGCTGCTGCCCATTCTCTGGTCTACGGAGGCGCAAGGTGTTCTGCCTCAGACATTAGTCGCCTTGTACGACACCCGTGAGTGTAATAGGTTGGTTCTATTCTACTCAAAAAGAGGCATAGATCAAATATATTTAAAGAGACAGAGGAAATCTGCGGTAAGTACTAGCTTGGTTGATTACCGTTAGGACTTCTTCTTTATCGTGTGGTTAGTGCCTAACTTGGTGTCAAAGTTTGTATACCGCCCATGCCTCTGATTTGACTTTACATGCGGTCGAGAAATATCTCAGGCATGCTGGTTTCCTCCGGATATTTTAATTAAGGTATTAATGTAAGATCTCTCCTAAGTGCTAAAATATGGAGAAACGACGAATTCAATCCCTTTGTTGATCTTCTAAGATGGTAGTAACTTAGATTATGTGATAAGATCCTATGAATAATGTTTTCTTGACGACATTCATGGTTATGCTAAAGTTACCAAAGTTTCTTGTAACAAATTAATTTGATCTTAAACTACGATAAATGATATTGAAATTGAAAGGTGTCCAACTAATCGACAAACGATAACTACGCTTCTTTACTTTCATTTACAAATAGACATACAAAAAACCTCTTTGTATGAACAAAATAATCCCAATTACCTCATAAAAGCAGTATTATTTTAGACTCAAAGCTCTTTTCAATCACTCCTTACATCAGAAAGCTTTTGAGCTTCTAAAATGTCAAGTTACATAAAGAGTCTTCATGTCAAAAGCTGATAGATCGCTTTCTCTTTCACTCTTGTTACGTAATGCACATCCTGTGTTGTTGTCTCTGTCACAAATCAGGATGTCACGACTTGGTAAAGGAAATCGAAAATGCATCAATGGATGCAGCTTTATTGTTATTAGGTATTCCTGTTTATATTTTGACCACACACTGAGATATCGTGTGATGACGTTACTATATTTTGGATAACTTGCGAAACAATCAAAATTTTTTCGTGTAAGATTGAAGAATAAGTTGACAACCGAATCTTTTGCTCCAATTTGAAATCAATAATATTTTTTAGGTTTTGTAAGGAGAGGAGTCGGGCAGGGCAGTACTGACCCAATTCTGGACTTCCTTCTACTCCCCAGTCCCCCGTTACACCCATATTTCTTGACCCCGCGACAATTATCTTGGTTTTTTGATGCCGTATCTTCATAAGCTGATTCAGATTGTTCAAAGAATGTTTAATGATTTTTGCCGAAACATTCAAGTTCTTCATTATTTTCTTTCATTTGCTTTTGTTGTTCACTTCATACTTACAACCTTCCGGCTGAAATCTTCTAGTACATACTACGTAGCGTGCCAGTCATTGTCTTCATTTCATCAACGATGTGTCACTCTTCGAATAGGTTCTACAAACCTTTGTTACAAGAATCCTTACAATTTCTACTCTCAATCGTTACAATCATCGTGACAACTGACCACTAGTGTGTCGCTGACTGAGCGGTGATGCAAGCGCATTGTTTGTGAGCGTCAGAATAATCACTTCTTCACTTTCGCTACATATATTAATATTGTTGTTTGTATGCTGCTTTGCGTTGTCGGAAATGAATCTGTGAATGGATTGTGGTTCCTTATGATCTGTAGAATAAATTTTATCTAACACTGGGAAGAGTTAAGCTAAGACTTGAAATTACTGGCTACCCGCTTTTTAATCCAAGATATCTCAGGACCCGTGAGAAAATTTTGAGTATGGATGCGGATGTATAAGAGTAGAGGAAGACCAAAGAAACGATGGATGGACTGTTTGAAGGATGATATGGCACGAAAGGAGGTGTTTGATGAAATGACGAGTAATAGAGAAGTATGGAAGAAGACATTCTGCGCCGACGCCAAATGAATTGGAACAAGAACGAGAGAATGATGATATCTCAGGACCCAAATCCTTCTATCAAAACGTTGACGTTAGTAATTGTGATCTTCTCTGTGAATGGATACTATAAGCTTGCGCTACATATGATTTACCTTAATGTTACAGCCAGGCTTTAAAAGACTGACTCGTGGTTTCTGATAGTCATGTCCGTAATCAGTAGCACTAGATCTGCTGTCAAACGTGTCCTGATGTTGGAAATGTCAAGCGGAAATAACAACAATCATTTAAATAGTTTAACATATGATTCAAATGCATATAAAATAAGCTTTTAGAAAACAGTCGTTAGTATTTAAAATCAAGGTGACATTAGCTTTAATAACAACAAATTTTCCTTACAAAATTACAACCTCCGACATGCAAATCGCTGGCAAATTAGACCTCATATTCAGATTTCTGATCTCACCTCCATAATTTTTTGCGTTACCTATTATTACTTCGTCAACACAGACATTAGTGGATGTGTTTGTAGTAAAATTATAAGTTATGAGGTCATTTTTGTACTCGCAACGGTCGGAGTTTTTGCCTTACAAGGCGTTGAGTACGCAGGAGCATTGAGTTCGTTTAATGATGGTTATTATCGACTGGAATATATGTTATTTTGTGTTATTTAAAGCCTTGTAGAGACCGAACAGCAGTTTTCTCTCTAACTAAATTTTTTTTGATCATCTTCTCTGATCTCCGCATGAGAAAAAGGAGACTAGTTTATGTCCTGGTGGAAAAATAAGACCTACTTGCAGTCAACATGTTTGAAAACGAGACTGTCTGTTCCCAGGGAGTTGACCATTGTCAATGGGGTAGATGACACACCAATCAATTGAAATACTTTTTAAGAGCTGTCAAAATGCGGTTCTCTCATAGATTTTGTATGGCAATAGCCAACTGTGACGTCACTGTTTATTCAACTCAATGACTCAACTATTTATAGACTTCAAAGCAACTAAAAATCGAATTTTGCAATTAATTGAAAATAAATCGGGTTTTCAGGCCCAAAATTAAGTGTTTTTTTAGAGATAGGTGTCTGGGAATTATTGTTTTATGGTATCATCTACCCTATTCTGAAGGCTTTGATAATTATAATAGTTACAATATAGATATAGGTCCCTATTACTCGCATATTTGCCCCTGGTTTGACCGTATAACCTCAATAGCTAGGAACTCTGCAATCAATTATTTAATCAACTCCACTGATGGCCACTCCATTAATGGGACTCTCCTAAGTTGCGCTACGACTTGAAAATTCCACTTTCCTATACTACAGTTTAAACATTTCGTCGACACAAAAATACCAATCGAATTGAGAACCTCCTCCTTTTTGAAGTCGGTTAAAAATCCTGACCCAATTCTTGCTTAGTACAGTCAAAAGCGAAAGTGATTTGCTGTCCTTACATAATACGGTAATGAGTATCATCTCATGTACAGTCATGTGAGTAGTAGCTGGCACACTTACTCGACTACCCTTATATGGAGCGGCGCTTGTGTACTGGCTGTTCAGAGTATGAAACTTTTTTTCTTTTTCTTGTTCGGTCTCTTTTTGAATGGATGTATGATTAATGGTGACGGTAACCTTGTCGGTGGTAAATTTAATTTAGTTAGTGAGTGTTCAGTGTGAGTTAAAGGCGTTTCTTTTCATGGTTGCTGTGGGAATGTGATCATCTTTTTCTTTTTATTCGTCGTTCTCTCAATGCTGAGAATCCAGCACACGACACGTTCCAAAGTTAGTCCATTCGGAACATATATGCTGCCTCCAACATTCTCTTTGATGGCTGATCCTCCTGGCTATCCGTCTTGAGTACAGTTACCTTCTATCCAGATTGTAATAAGCAAGTGAATAGATATTACTAGTTACATTTTAAATACGTACTATAGCACAGAAACAATTTTATCGAACCCGCATATAATTATGATTCACAGATTACACATCCTCTATTGCAACGCCAACGCATTCTGTATCATCCTTACCCAACAATGAATGATTTTTCCCAAATACACAAAACTGAATCACACTGTACAAGCAGCCTCTCGCTCCTTATAGGGTGATATCATTTTAAATAATAACAGATCGGTTTATGTATACAAGCCGTTTACTTAACATTGTGTGTTGTATATTGAATATATTAGTGTTATTACCGTACTAACGTGGCAATGAATGGAAAATGTTAATAGTGATGCTAACTATAGTAGAAAATGCTCTGTTTTTGAGATATTTGACGTTGAAAGGGACAGATTGAAAGGAGAAGACGTACTGGACCGACCACAGATAAACAGGAAGAACGGATAAAAGCAGGACTTAGGAAGACTATGTAGCCAATGTCATAACGTCGTTGAAGTTCTGTTCTAACACCACGTAAGTCAATTTTATTGGCGGTTTTGACATTTTCGTTTTGTTTGCTAGTGAATCCGAAGACTCGTTGTTTCAGCCAATCAGAAACAAGCAACATTTCTGTCTAATGGGGAGACACAGGCAAAGATAATCTAAGATGGCGCCACCATAGCTGGTGTCAATCTGACCAATGAGGTTAAGCTATTTTGAAATATAAAATGACATTATCACATTTTCAACCAATGACGATGTGGAACCAGCTATGCTAGCGCCATTAGTTCCACAGTTTCCTTCCCATTTGAAGCGAACACAAATTATAGAATTATGCAGTTTTTTCACTCTCCTGTAAATATGCTTTTCCTAAGAAAGAATAAGAGTAACGCACTGGTTAGTGCTTCTAAGATTCTAATGTAACACTATGATTAGTTTTCTATTTCTTCGATTACATCATGATGGTAGTATTTACGACATTGTATACTCACTTGAAGTAACACGTGTGCTACTTGTCCAATCAATTAGCTATGTTTACTATTTATGTCAGTATTGGCTTTAAGGTTAAACTCCTATTGATTCTGGTATTTACGACACAAAGTTGCTTTTTATGAGAAAAGTTGCCAATTTCATGGGGCAAAATCAAAATCATTTATTTCAAGTAGGCTAGTTACAGGCAATTTTGAACTGTCGAAACAAAGAATTTGATACATCAATGCATTGAGTTAAATATACATATATCTATGCATCAATGAGACAAAATTTGCTACTGAAATTACAGGAAAAATTTATGACAACGTCATATTTATCTCGCTGACTTATGCCAATATAGATGAAAAATAAGCATGGCCAATTGCCCAGTTTTGTAGGAATGGCCGTAAAGGTTGTCAAAGAATAGGAAAAAAGTCCAAGTCTATCGCAACTGTTTGCGAAGCTCAGGTGCCATGGCGGCCGAAAAGAATAAAATGAAGTGACAGTCCCAGTCACAAGGCATAATAACTCAGAAAGTAATGTAGTTGCTAAGTATTAGCGCATCTAGTTCAATGTAGTATTGGTACTACTGCTGTTATTACTACTAAAGATAAACGCCAGTAATACAGAAGCTCATTAAACTTTCTGTTTTTTCTACTGTAAAAGATAATTATATTCGTGTAAACAAATAGGTTTAAGGTGAATGAATGCTCCAGGGTAGCCTGCGAAATTCAAACTTTCTTACGTTTTTTGCAATTTGCAGGCCAGTGCTAGGTTTTATGTTGATTAAAATATTCTTAGCGGCCGTAAAACGTATGTAGTTGCTGAATTATAATCATCAAAATCATACAACCTAGCACTGGCCTGCAAATTACAAAAAACGTAAGAAAGTTTGAATTTTGCGGGCTACCTTGGAGCATCAGCCTTAAAGTGCTCTCACCAATGAACATAATCTCTTTATATGTTATGAACGTTATTTAGGATTGAGCAGCGCTGTTAAACCACTTATGAAACTTGATCACCCTTGTAGCCCTTTTCGATTTCGCGCTATCAATATCTATAGTAAGACTGTCGCCTGCTTCATAGTCTTGATCCCCTTTCCACTTGTCTAAGCGCTAGTTTTTTATGTAGGAGTCTAGCTTGTCCCACGATATTCTTCTAATCTTGTTGTATTGATTAATGTTTGTAATTTTATGTAAAATAGAGATTCGAATTTAACGGCCTTTATTGGCTTGTGATGAGTCAATATCGGTTGAACTTTTTATTTAATGTATTACTTCGGTTGAGAAGTCATTGTTTATTGCATTGTAAGCTTCATTTTATTTCATTTTGCTGCCAAATATTTCACTGATGTTATTGTTATTGAGGTCAAAGGCTTGAGTCTTCTTTAACAAATGAAGTAATAGCTTATAAATCTTTATTTATTTATTTGAATATAAAGCTACTTCTTGTTTAAACTTTTGTTATGTGATATCATCGGTGACGTCATTTTAGAAGATTAGTTATTTAAGAAAATCCGTTACGGTGATTAGAATACAAACATGATCTTTGTTAGCTCGGTTAATAAAAAGATGAAGAAAAAATGTGTGGCTGTCCGTGTACATTTCAAGCCAATAATTAAGCTATGAAGTTTCGGACAATCCAGCACAATTGCGGTGGTCTGAAATATCGCAAACCGTTCTCATTTCAAAATCAATATTCTCAGCTCTAAATTCAAAACCAAACGTCGCGTCGCCATCTTAAGTTCCAATACCTAACGATTCCAGCCAAAACTATTCCTATACAAGTCCCCATTAAACGCTCACAACTATAAGCATTTCGCTATAACTCTTCGCCAATAGCCAGAAAGCCGGAACTGCTAAAGCCGAAGTATTCCGAAGTTGCCGTCGTATGCTCAAGAGCACGTACAGTTACGCGGGTCGTGGGTCAATGACCGGCTAGGAGCCACGCGTGAAGTTACACCTTTTTGCAGTTCTAGCTCAAAGGTGACTAAAAATTTTCGACTGATATTACATAAAAACCAAAACTAGTTCTTTATGTTTTCGAAGCAGTCTGTCTAGTGTCTAGAATGGCTGATACCAGTTTTCGCAGTAGCTGCTGTAGCACATTTTTTTGGATTTTCAACGCTTCGGTCAGCGTTTAAAGTTGAAATTCCGACAGTGCATTAATATTTATTTGTTCGCTTATGTTTGTGAAAATTGTTTTTTTTTATACCCGACTACGGCCTACGGCAAAGCCAAAATAAAGGGTTGTGATTTTAGCAGTCGAAGTATGTATGTATGATTGTATTTACGTGTGTTCCACCGAAGCGCCTAAACTATTCATCCGATTTTGATGAATTAGGTGTCAATCGATTACCGACTTCATTCAGTAGCCGGGGTTTTAGTTTTAGAACTACTTTTTATCTAGTTGTTAATACGTTAGGTCAGAACTCAACCATGCATTTATAATAGTCGCATTCGTACCTAAAGAACAGTAATGACCTTTATGAATTTATCAAAAACAAGGAAATCGCAGCATAAACTTCTATATATATCCTGAGTTTATTTTCAGGAATATATATCCTGAACAGTATTAAAAGCCTGATAAGTAACAAACATGGCTTTATTGTGATGACGTCATTTTGATTTGACATTGTCCTTGTTTCTTCAAGGTCTTTGCCATTTTGTGCCGCTAGCGCCATCTAGTTTCAGCAGATAACTTATTGCGGAGAGAGTTTGCGTTTGAGAAACGGTTTTTCTCAGATTCTGATCTTTTAATATTGTTGCAAAGGTGAACTGCATCTTTTAAACTAGCATAAATTATTAGATAGAATCTATTAGATATCTAAGTACCTAGAATATTTATTTCTATGAAAGTTCACGTACTGACCTTTTTTATTATCGCTGAAAGACAGCCATTTGTTTTTTAATGCATTTCAAAGTTCAAAAACGTGAATTATTTTTTTCTATTCGACACTGGAACACAATAGATTGACAACTTATTTTAAATTGCATTTTGTCATTTTGACTGACAACGCCATCTATGCTAAAAAGTTGGAACAACTTTTCTTTTTGTTGCGGTTTGCGTCGGTTATTACGATTTTGATTATTGATATCCGGTCTATTTCATTTGCTGTGGTTTTTACGTTGCCTGAGGCTATTAATTTAACTACACGTCATTGTGTTTCTTTTGTATTTGCATTGTTATGTACTGCATCATTAATTTCGTCATGCTTTGTTTCTTTTTTGAAAGCCGTGATTTGACCATTACATGAAGGTTACCTCCGTTAGTTGTCACAGTTATTTATTTTATTAGGTCACGTAAAAGCGGCTATACAACACAACACAATCCCTATCAAACCCCGTACTCACAAACGCTCGATCCGAGACTAGGAAGGATGTCGTTGCATTCCTTAAACTTATCTAGACTATCTATGCAGTGTACCCTAACTATGTCATTGACATTTCTTCTTCGGAAGCCGCCCAACTTCCAAATCCCCCACTTACGCCAACTTAACTTCACGGACATTATCAAACATTCTTCCTCCACCAGTAGGCAGATAATTTGCATACTTATCAGCTCCACATTCCGGTTGACTATCAACTGTTGTGACGTCATGAACTTCAGGGTGACCTAAAGTCCATAGGGCCTATGTAGGTCGGCAGCAAGGCCTTCCACCAGATGGTGACACCTACGGTACGCCCTCGCACCCTCTTGTGTAACATTTCTGAATATTTTCTTCTTGTGTCCTGTCTTTTGTATGATTAAGTAGCGTTTCGTCATTAATTGATTGTGCCTTATGGATTTGGTCACTGTGAATGTTAAAACTGAGCAGGTTTATAATTTATTTTAATGATGTCTGTTACTCCATTAGGTTTGACACAGTGGAATACCGTCCCGTTTTTCGAGAGGACCTGGTTTGGTGTTTCCAATTTGGTCAAAAAGGTTGTAGCTTAGGATTGATTTACTTATTGTCTAGAGCATGAACATTGGTCCTGGTTTATATCTTTACTTAGTTTATTTATCAAACAATCTTCCTCAAATGTAATACTCAAAACAACTTGATTAAAATGTTTGAAGTTTTCATTGTTGTGTCAGACAAGCCAATTTTGATCCTATTCAATATTTTAATATTGAATAGGATCAAAATTCACTCTTTATTATTATTTCTATGAATCTTATTACTGGCTACATTATGTTATTTAATAGAACTCTGACATTTACGTCCGACGCCTGATTTACGAGTTACGTTAAATTATTAACTATGTTATGTTTACGTTTTTTGTTACAATGATTATAACATGCCAAGTGAGTGTAGTGCCATGTTTTTGTTTGTTAACGGCGTAAACATACGGTGTTATTAATACGGAGATGATTTATTATGTTGCTAGTAATTTTATTGCTACTTTAGTTAGCCTAGAATGGTTCAGGCAATGCTTGACTATAGGCGCGTTAAGTCTTAAATTACCCATATAGAATAACAGCTATGGACTAGTATATCGTCATAAGGGTACACTAGCTTCCATTGAGTAGTTCATTGTTGGTATGAGTATTGTTGGTGTAGCCGTGTGGTATCCGGCAGAGTAGAATAGAACCAACCCATTACACTCACGGGTGTCGTATAAGGCGACTAATGTCTGAGGCAGAACACCTTGCGCCTCCGTAGACCAGAGAATGGGCAGCAGCGTTTTCTGTTAGTCTTTCATCACTGCGATCTCCAATCCGCCTGCCAAGCGTGGAGATTACGGCAAATTCCTCCCATCATGGGAGAGGCTTATGTCCAGCAGTGGACGTTATGGGCTGTTGTAGTATGAGTACAGTCATTTTCAAACATTATTATCTTTTTAGCCAATACTGTTCTCGTGCCTCTGATGGGAAAAGACCTCCTTCCAATTCTTCCAGATTCTGCACTAAGTACTACTTTTCAATTCACAAGGAAGACAATATCCAGTTCGCCCCGCCATTTCTAAATCAATTCAATGCTTGTTCTAACGATTACTATATGTACGTTGTTATTTCACGGATATACAGGATCATTAATTTGGTTAGGATAACAAGCAGCTGATGTCAATAAAGTTACTTCCGACTCCGAGGTAAATAAGTATTAAGGTGTGGTACCATTTGTATTCGTAATTCTTGGGTCATTCATTCCGGTATGTGTGCTTCTAATCGATCTAAACTTCTATCATTATCTGCGTAACCTTTTCTCACTGGTATCAGCTTCTAGCCTAACTGGGTGAAGCTGAATACCGATATTTTACGATCTGGTAATAGACCTACTGCCTCTTTTTTTACCTTAGCAATATCATCACTGGGCAACAAAGTGTCCTAGACTCTCTGGCTTCTGATAACACATAACGACTGCCAAAGATCTACTAACAACAGCAATATCGTAGTTACAGTGGTTATATCTTTAGGTAATTGTGGGCTGTGTATCAACTGATGGATCAATTTATAGATCGTGATCGATCAACAGTTATAACAACAATCGACTGTTACTATCGATGTCAAATCTATCAAAAGGTTAAGGGATAAAATGTTTGTTGATGATCATTGTTACATCAGCTAATAATCAGTCTATAAATGGAGACGATTATTTTCAATTGTAGATATCTTAAAACGTCCAGGAATTTGGCATTAGCCAACTGACAGCATTTTTTTTTTAATTCCTACGGTTTGTATCTTCTTGGAGTAGCAAAAAGTCGTATGTGTGTGAAGGCAGGATGAGCTAAAGTAAACCGAGCCTCTATTTACTATTATAAGCAATTTTACTATGCACGTATTATTTTATACTCACACACTTTATTTGTACATGCGAACCTCTGGCCAGACCATTATGGTAAGTTGTCAGAGAGAAAAAAAACGCGCCGAAAAAAAAAAGCTTGCCCGCTTGTTGATGTTATACGTATACCGATAGATGGCGCAGAACTGCGCGTGTCGCAGTGGAGGTTCGTACCAAAGTCGCTTCGTATCGCTTTACTGTGTGCTTCAACGGATGGCGTTAGTAGTCGCGATCTATGTAATGTTATTGTTTACTAAAACTATAATCGAGCTTATTGTGGCATTATTAGTAACAGTTATTATGCATAGGTATAACGTATATATCTATGTAGAATATATTCTATAAGTATTGTAATCACTATACTATGATTTATTGATGTCTTAGATACTATGTACTATAAGTAATAGATTGTTATGTATTTTATGCTCAAAGCTTTTTATGTAAACGTTATTTATTTACTTGTTTTGCTTCTCCATATATAAATATACGAGATTTACAATTCTAATGCAGCACAGATCTCTTTGCATAATTGTATGAGTTTCTGCGTGCATTAGCATTGAAGACAAAAACTGGTGGTACAAACAGACTGACAGGTGGTTAGCTTCACGCTCCCACGCAGAGGGTAGGCAGACAGGCTACTTTATATGGATGGTTTTTCTTTGAATATTTATGGCCAGTTTTTATTTGAGTTATGTTTACCTATAACTTATTTTATTATAGTTTGAGGTTTAACGGGGATGATATCTTACAGCTGACAGAGGCATTCAACTTTTGTCATACCTTTGCTGACTACAAAATAGGTCAATAAAAAGGAAACGATTATGAAAAACTGGTACAGACAGCTACTACAATCTGGTAAATTTCTTTATGAGAATTTCAACTTTATCGCTACAGCATTAGGTTCAAGGTTGATTGCGATAATTGACAGTTTCGGGTAGCTTGATTTGCTGGCGTCTGTACATAACGATGGCGCTAAAATGTAAATTATCAATTCGATCAGTGTGTCAAATATGGTTAGAAATATTCCTATATTATGATGTACGACGGATAAAAATAGGGTACTTAGATGACAAAAAAAATGTAATTAGTCCTTCAGTTAGATTATTAAAAAATGTTTGACCCGTACTTTTTCTTTTGTTTACATAAACCAAAATTGGCGAAGATACGGCGCTTTTAAAATTCTCAATACGTCACGCCGCGCGCCGTGGTATAAATTTGAGTGCGTTCTGACGTCATGACCCCCACTCCCGAGTTTTGATGCGTTTTATCGTTGTCAAAATTCATTGATTTAAAAAAAAAAAAAACAAAAAATACGTGTCCGTTATTTTCCAATATTCTAACTGACGGACTAAATATATTTGCAATTTATTGATGGTGGAAACTAGCCTATTGTCAATCATTACCTACAATGCTTCCAGCTCGGTTCAATCACATCACATTATGATAGACAAGGCGACATATTGTAGTTAATCAAACACTGTTTCTTATCAGGCGGGTAGTTACGAGGCGTAGAGCCCTCTACGATGCCTACGAGCTACGCAGTGCTACGCAATCTGTCGTAGCGGAGAGTAGGGAGATACCAGGAATTCATGATTTTGAGATACGTTCATTTGTTTTAAGATTTAAGTAACTTTTATTTAGACCCATTTGTACGAGAACTAATTAAATACGTTCTGTAAATCATATTAAAATATATTACTTTCAAACGATTGTCAAATAGAAGAGTCAAATAGAAGGATGTTTTAAATGCGTTAAATGTATTAATTAATTTTTTTGAACTGTAAGAGGGCCCTAAGGTATGAGTCCTTATAAAATTAATGAGCAAAGGCAATAGTAACGCGCCTTTCGGTATATTTATCGGTCGATCTTCAGTGTACTCGGTAGTAACATTATCTATTTACGTGTGATGCATCACTTTTAATTGCATCTATGCAAAGTACAAACGTAGGGTTCATTCATAATAATTACGAAATAATGATTTTTGTAATAATTATTGTTTAAAGATCATTAGTAAAGTGTTCCAGTATGTAGTACATACTTGTAATAGAATACATCAAAGAGTCAAAGTAATATGATCTGTACCACTCAAAGGTTATCAATGACATGAAAGTGTGTATGACGTAGTACGGTCGAACAAGCTAATTGGTTTTCATTTCACAATGTAATTTGTGGGTTAAACTGTAAACCAAATAGCTTGTTCGACCGTACATAGGTGCAAATGTTTCAACTTTCCTTTTTTCACACATTTGCTTTCAGTCATTTTCAGAGAAGGCCTAGATTAAGACAAAGTGATAGTGCGAAAACGATGCTGAAAAACTCAAAAATGTAGGTAGGTTATACCTTCTCACATAAATTAGCGAAAAGTTTGTGCCAATTCTGTTGGAAGTCGTAGACGCAGTGAAAAAGGATGGCTACTCTTGTCTAGGGTCTCTGCTAGAGATATTTCCGTGATAAATCTCTGATAGATAAATTATCAATTATCTCGAATTACATCATAAAAATCATCGATAACAACGTGTAGTATATAATTAAATGCAATCTTATTAAAACTCATAATCCCACGTACGAAATACTTTATTTTTTTACCGACACAACCCGTCATGGGTAACTTACCGTGTATCTGCGCCGGCGCAGCCAGTCACCTGCAAGCTACCGGCATAGACGCTCGCGCACCGCGTTCGAAAAAAACAAACATTAAAAAATCGACTCCGAACACGAATTCGAAAAATTAACACGACTAACCAACTAATAGTGTTTTGAAAACCGAACCTAGTGGTGTGTAGTGTTTTTTAATGTGTAGTGATGTGAATTACGAATTCGATACGATTTTTCGATTTTTATTTTAATCTGATACCGGTGACAACTAACGGTTTATTGTGGCATTGTAGTTTTATTAATAAGTTCAATGAAGATGCTTGGATTTTGAAATATCTGCTAATTAGTGGTCAACTAGTTTCAAGGGCTTTTGGGCTACTATGTTAATTCTACACCTCTAATTCTGTTATAATTACCACTGTTTTGACTGGATCCGTACAATTGATTTGTTTGTTGGGGTATGACGTCATTGCTTCGGAATCTTCGGATATGGAGCCTGAGGGCGCATCCCACACAGTTGTGCAATCAATCCTAAAAGGAACGGTGTCGAAATCAATGTTCTAAATTGATTCCCTTACCTTCGCCCTTTTCATAAATTATACCATCACCTCATCTTTGATTAATTTGATGAATATAACTTCATTAATAAGTCGAGCAAATATTATCAAATTATTAAAAAAAATATAGAATGTAGTACTGATACTGTTAGTCTGTGTCATCCCACTGTTGGCAAAGGCCTCTCCCCATTACTCCCAGTTGTTTCTATCCAGAATGTAGTAGAAATAAAAAAAGGTGCGTCAAGTTGCCACGAAATAAAGCTTTGGAAGATTTTACCGGAGTCCTTTGCCCAGTAATAAGACAGTGGTTTAAAATGAAAGAATCGGGTGGGCTGTTGTAATCACACCCTGTTGAAGTATTTATTTTTGTTATTTAAAACTGGAATCTAAATACCAAGGTCACATCTATTCAAATTACGGACAATAAAAAATCTGACGCAGATTTGAGTATGTTTATGTAAACAAAAACAAATGAATGCTATTGATATGCCTTTTGTTTGGTAAACTATTTGTAGACAATTCATTTTAGTTTTATAGGTATTTGTATATTGCAAGTATATTTAAAACTGGCTTGGGAACAAATATACTGGAAGGATCTTAAAAATGGGTCTAAATACAAATCTTCCTTTTTCTTATTTCATATCTGCGTATCTCTGCCGCTAGTGATGTTCTACTGCTTGCCAAAGGCACATTTCTCATTTCCACAAAAACAATAGATTTATCTTCACTCAAGTCTGGCTGAAAGCCCATTTAAATTCCATTAAATTTGATTTCTATGGCATAACTTCTTCCTAAATGAATTTGTCATCAGTTATGGAATCTGTCTCATCATTCGCTATTTACATATCACTTCCTAAGCTTATTTACCCATCATCAACTTTTTCAAATAGTTGCAGTCGCACAATTTCGTCTTCTAGTGCCTTTCCAATTACTGAAGATATCAACTCCACTATCAGTTCAGATATCAGTTCCACTCACCAATTTTATGTCTTCACAAAATCTTTCCCGCCTTTAATTTCCAAACGTCATTTATCACAAAGAAACTCTAACCCTTCATAAAAAATGCATTATGCAAGAATTCCAAGCCCAATTAAATTGTGACCGACAATTATGCGATAAAATGTCGTCCCCATATAAAGTTAGCCAAGGTCCAACAATGTGGGAGTCATCATTGAATAACACCTCCGTAAAAAACTATTTTACTTGTCACCCACACAGGATATCATTGAATATAGACTGTACATGATTTATATTGAAATAAACAAGTGCTAGAAAAAAATAAGGCAAGATTGTTGCTAGGTTACTATACAATAATAATGGGGATACTGTAAATTATTATAATGAAGACAATTAACTAGAAGATGAAGCGTTTGGTGATCCTGTTAGGATAGATGCAAATATTACAACGAATACACAATCAAAAGAAAACAATATCAAAGAAACATATTTTGTAGACTAAGCAAAAACTGTCCTTGAAAGAAAGTATGACATTTAAAACAAGCATGTTTACATAAGCTACCGGATATAGTAGCAACTAATCGTACCAGTATGGATTAGCACTTGACAGCAGGTCTTATGTCATATCGAAAGTGTTAGAGATAGTACCCCAGAAATAATACAAGTATTATGATAAATATTGATCGTTTCATTGATATCAATTGCAATGTCAACATGCAATTGATTAAGGCTTATTTGTGTCGGACATGCAATCATTTTTTATTAGATTACTTGAACTGTTTTGTTGTTCCTTATTTGATTACTGTTTAACGTCTATCTTTTTTCTTTCCTGCCAGTCCAATTTTTTTCTTTGTTTTCTTCATTAGTAGCTTCTTTTGTGGTTTAATCATTGATTACTTTTCTCACAGTATCTATAAGCCTTATTCTAGTATCTATTGTCCCTTTTATCTCTCTCTTCTTTGATCAATTCTACTTTATCTGTCTTACAAGTAGCTTCTTCAGTAGATTAATCATATAATATCCTTTATAGAAGCAGCAATATTATGTTCCTCTTTATTTGCTTCAAAACGAACAGTAGCAGTCCACTCCCATAGATGTGCTTACGAAGCTCACCAGTTGCCACCGATATTCAAAACACGTATTGCACAATAGCAAGTGGCATATTTAAAGGGGCCTCGACATAAACAATAGTAATTAGCACATTTACCTGGGCTGGCTCGTTAGCAATGAACAATGTGTGGTCATCGCGCAAATATTTTATTTACTTATGATCATTTTAATCCTTAACCACTATAGTATAGTGTTGCAAATGCCTCTAGATACAAATCTTCTTATCCAAATGTTTTTCCTCAAAGTTTTGAGGCCCATTTTATAAGTTCTTTTCACTGCTTATGCGGAAAATGTATGTTAATTAATACCAATTACTATCGTCTGAATTTTATGAATTAGAAAATAAAAAAAGTGTCTACACATGTAAATTAAAACATGAAGACATGACTAAGCATACGTTTAAATATTTCCTACATATCATTCAAAAGTTATGGCCTCAAAACTGGATGTCCGCTCTCTTATATCACATTTATAAACCTGGAAGTATTTTTCAATGACGATTTGCTTTTAATCTTAAATCACTTTGCGCACGATTATTTTTCCACTCGATTAGGTTTAATAAAAAAAGTGGTTTGGGTAATTTATTTAATGCTGTCATTAAAGACCTTTTAGAAATAGACGATGATAATACCAAATAAACAAACCTTGCAGAAATAGTAGATACATTTGATACAAATCTTGAAAATGAAGCAGAAAATAGTCATCTGAAAATAGACATCATAAATTATTCTTTTTTTTTCAATATCTATCTGTTTTTTTTTGCCTCAGTCACGACCAAACGTTATTTTACCAAAGTGTAACCAGTTGCTGTTATGTAAAAATGTTTGCTCTGTCATTTAGGTCAAGTTTAGCTACGACTTTGACACTGACATTCTTTGTATCTTTTAAATAATTAAAAGACTGTTTATACCATTTTGTTTATTTATTTAATTCGTTTGGCATTTTATCTTAATCTTCGTTGTTTTCCATGGTAATATTGACCTTTATTGTTAAAGGTATCTTTCTTTTATTATGATTGTAATTGTACTTTCACTTGAATCTTCGTATCTAAATTATTTGTGACCTTCAAAGCGGTGTAATTATTTGTTGATCAAATACCTGTAATTATATTTTCTCTTTCATTCAGAACCTTTTGATCAATGCCGTACTTTATTATTTGTCCAAATCCTATCGTCATTACCTTCAAAATCATCAATCGGGTTTTCTAATTAGTCTTCTACTTTAGGGTTCATTGAACAACTATAATCAATTTTCAGTTCTTTAATTAGTAAAGCAACAGTTTCACCACGGCCACGGATATTCTTGTTAAATTTAAAATCTTATCCTTAAGTTTCCTGCTTGCGTCCGCCGGAAGGGCCCCGCCATACCTGCGGTTCGTGCGGTCCATATATGGGCCAGTACCGCGCCTAATCTGTCGCAGGCTTACCATACGACCACTCTTAGTTTCAACACCTATCGATTTACTTTCATGGTTTTTGCCTCCATTGAAGTTTTTGTCTTGGTTTTTATAAGAAATGATTGTGATGTTTTGATTATCGATTGCAAAAACTGATGTCCGTGTATCTCTTCAGTTATTGGTTATGTTAAAAATAGCATAAATGCGTTATTTTACATTTGGAGGTAAAATAAAATAGGACGTAGAAATCAGTAAAGTAGCAGTCACCGTTTTAACGACATTTCAGCTACTTGCAAAACGAAATAACATTACACAATAATACAAAAGAATAGCTTAGCATACCTTTCCTTAATGTCTTAAGAATTCACACCATAAGTTGTCACCGGTACATGAATAAGCAAACGCGACGCGTATCGAATCTGTAATAAGAGGGAACTCCATTGCAGAGAACAGTATTATGTGTTACGGCGGCCTTAAGGCCTAAGCGGGACAAGATGTCGATGTACCGATTTGTGAAAGAAGGCGGAAGCAGCAAGCGTCTATTCGTTCAGGGGACGCTAGAAAGCGATGACTCGAAACCCCTAAAATCAAGCTTGAAGAAATCCTCTCCATCGCCCGTCGGGTCACCGATAACCACAAGTTTGAACTTGGCTTCTGTGCCCAGAAGCTTGAGAGAAGGGTTGACGAGACATGAGACAGTGTACGATGGAAACTACCCTGGGATGGAGCGATCATCCAGTTATAGGTCTGGGTCTTACCGAGAAGAGAGCTACAATGGAAGAATTGTACACGATGGGAATCAGACTCACTTCGAGTACGATGGAGAGAGAGCGCTAGCCGTGCCCACGTCAGCCGGTGGCTTAGGTATGGGGATGTCAGAGTTGCAGGCGATTCACACGAACAAGAGAATGTCGACCGAGGTTCTAGGCTCTTCTTTAGAATCGACAAAAATCTCGAAGAAAGACGATGTCAGTGGTCAACGAAGGATCACCACAAGGATCGTTAGGAAAGTTACCACCTTGACTCGAGGTGAAGAGAAGGCTTCAGCAGAAGATGTCAGAGGAGGATCAGTGCACAGATCCGCTGAGCATTACAGACATGTGGAAATGGAATCATCGCTTCCGAGAAAAGTAAAGGTAATGATGATTCTACTAACAGCTACTCTTTAATAGTTAATGACTCGTGTTCTCCAACAATTCTAACTAACTAGGCGTATAATTTGTGACGTCATTGAGTTTTAATGCGAGTAAAACAAGCTTCATTAGCACTAAGCACTTTTAAAAATTCACGGGCGTGTAAACCATGCTTTAGAGTGCTAATAAAAAATGTAGTACTGTATTTTACGCTAATGCTGCAGTTAACAATTTTACAAGCAAAATGAGACCATTGGAAGTAAGAATCTCAACAAAAAACGATCTTAATTTAGATACTCACTCTAAACTTTAATGACAGACATTTCTTCGTTAACACAACGATGAGAACTAAAACCATACAATTTGTTCTGGGCGATAATAATATCCTAACAGAACCATAACTGATGGCGCCTGTCAAATTTATAGTCTTAATTCAGTATAAAATTACAAAGTAACAAAGATATCCGATAACTAGTGAAGACAGTTTACAAATGGCTGGTGTCTTAGATGACTGTTATTATAGAGAAACATATTTGGCTAGCCTAGATTTTTTTGTAAAAGATTTATTTGACTTTTAAAAGATATGGGAAAGATTGTATTTTTACTAGGATAGAAAGGTGGTGACTTCTTAATATCTGAGATGGAACTAATAGATATAATTATGGAAGAACAAAACATGCTGCGTCGAATCCTTAATTAGGATAACAGCAAAGAACTAAAATGATGATGATAACAGTCAAAATATGGTTTTTAGCGTTTCTAAAAGTAGGGATGGATCCTTACATACGAATCAATTGACCGTACTTATCTCATGATTCAATATTAAAAGCTCCTTACGATAAGAGCCTTGAAAGAGCTTCTTTAAACTTAAGAGCCTACTCCTTAAAATACACCACTTTGATTCCCAAATTTAAATCTAAAAATAAAACATCAAAATGTTTAATTATCCTCTTTAGAAGCACTTGAATGCAATCCAAAGACTTCCCTTGTTACATTAATCTTCACAATTGAATAGAGAGAGCTTTGCTTCGATCGTGATTTTGTATGGTCTGTTTCGCCATATGGCAAGTCTTTGTTGGGGAGTAGGTTACACTGTTCATATCTTTTAGAATGTATGTCATAATGTCACAGTTGTGGACGTCCACTTTTAGGGCGAGCCTCGCCCATCAACTGAACGCTATTAGCCTATTTAAACTGCGTTCAAAGGCTTTCGGTGCCATCATTGCTATAAACTGACGCTGACAGCTCTTAAACGAGGTAAAGACAAGCTGATCGTGTTCAGGTACATTGATGAAATTCCCCTTTACAGATCTTGCCTCCGATAGGTAAAAATTTAGGCTGAAAATGAAAATAAAAGAGTATATAGCAATTTCAAACGTTTTGATCGGTGACTTGTTCCAATTGATGTTTCATTGTAAGCGTTGAGTTGTATACTAGCATTTATAAGTGGTATATTTATATCAGTTTTATTAATTTGCGTTCTAAGATAACCCAGTTACGCTAGGTTTTTCTTCATATTGTTTATTCTTTCTTACGGACATCAAGTTTCATAAAAATTTGTTGTTTTTTGATGCAGTTTAGCAAAGGCTTTCCTCAAAAAAATACAGAATTAAAATGTTTAAAACGGAGTTTTATTTTTACATTAGCCGTTTCTGTTCCACTCCTGGGCAAAGGCCTCCCCAAGTCTTTACAAGTACTCTTTCCCCGCCCCACCGGAGAATAACAAAGTATTTTGCACTTAAAACAATTCAAAATCAGAACATAACCAGCGCTCGCGCAGGCTAATCGTCGTCCATATTGCTATGTAAATGACAATAACGAAGTGCGCACGAGTATGACCCATACAGCCTTGATGACGTCACCCATGATTTTATCGATAACCTCACTGCATAGAATTTAGGCCCGCTTTGGATTTATTTGTAGGTGAATAATTTGTGAGAGAATTTATGTGTGGTATTGAACTTTTAAATTCTGTTTTCATGTGCTGTTGTTTAGATAGTATTTGTGAAAAAATTTACGTTAGAATGTATTGTCTGCGATCCAGCCATTCCCAACCAAACCTTTAAGGTTTTTTTTATATTCTCTGCTATATTAGTACTTTGTGAAATTGTGACCATCAACAAGTTTTCTCACTAAAGCTAAATCATTAATTCAAAATATTTGTCACAAGCGTGTGTTGAAGTAGTTAGATGGAAATGATTGATTCTGTTGTTAAAATCATAATGATTATTGTCATCAACAACACCAGTTACACTTCTTGTAACGATAGTTACTATTTTGAACACGATAATTTACTATTAACCTTTATATTAAACGAGTAATGAATAACAATGGTTGGCGCTCTATAGCAAGGAGGCGCCTGTAATATCCTGGCGCTTGCCAACTATTCATTTTGCATTATTATTATTGTGGTAAAGGTAAAGCATTGTCTATAATCCCGAAAGAAAAATACCTAAAGGTTGTACAATCTGTAGTACCAGTGATGGATATTTCACGGAATTAAAGTATGTACTATCGAGGACACTGCCGCCTGATCACCACTAAGCTCATTTTTGCTTGCACTTAAAACATAGAAACGCTCTCTAGCCCCGCCCCGTTGACTTTGTATAGAAATAATGAATGAAAAGATACCGAGTCCGCCGAGCGCACTGACGACGCAAGCCAAACGAGAGTTATTGTTATTTTGCGCGCCAAAATTGACGCTTTCCTAATAGGCCCAAACTTTAAGGAGGCGGGCCTCCGCATGATTTAAGCGAAAAAAAATTAAACTGGTCAGGCGGAAAAGACCACGATAGTACTTCGATTCCGCGCGATGCAATCAGTTGACAAGATGTCGATGGTTATGGAAATTTCATTCGTTGTTTTTTAGATGGTCATTATCATCAGCCTAATGGTCAAGGACCTCGGCACTCCCAATCTCCTGGTCCAGTTGCCATCAGTAGCAGATTGTAGATCTACTTAGCTTGAGGGCATTCTTCCTTATGTTTGCCGTATCACGGTCTCCAAACATTCTGCTGTAGAAATTGATTTGTAGAAAATAACGAAATGTTCAATTTCCACTGATTTATTCACTCCCTCGCTGCCTCGTTGGTCTTGGAGTGACAAGCACTACTGCTAAGCATGAGGCCCTCGGTTCGATTCTCGGGTCGGGCAAAGTAGATATTAGGTTTTTCCATTAGGAATTTTTCAGTAGCAGCCACGGGGTCTGGATTTGCGCTCGGTTGATGGCAATAGGCTCGCTCTGTATTGCATGGGACTTAAACATACCTGGCGAAATATGGGTGTGGGTGTACTATTAGGTGCAATTCTGCCTAACCTTTCAGAGATTACAGGCGTGATGTTATGTTAATGTGTGTAAGCAGTCGAAGAAACAAGTAAGTAAGTGCAAGGCTTGTTTCCCTTCACTGAAGCGGATATCCTTGTCCTTCTAATGGTGATTGGTCATCATCAATTTCGTATGAATATTTATATTTAGTTTTGTGTTAAAACCTACTTCCTAAGGTCAGTGTTTAATGTTCTTAATTATATAGTAAGTTGTTTATAATAGTTCACTGTTGATTCAATTTTGAATGCACAAAAAATGTGAGGCGATATTGTTTATTAGCATTATCAATAAGGCTAAATGTTTTAGCCGGAGGGGGTTCATGGCTACAGTTCACCTCTCTTTGGCTTTATAATCCTTCTATGGCTTGGTTTTGATTGACTGCATTGCATTGATATCCTTTTCTTTTCCTTATTCTATTATGCCTCAATACATAGAGGTCCTTTGGTGGCCATGAGATTAATTTCTACTATCCCAAATACTGCCTTTTACGATCAACAATACTGATTTATGTAGGTGGTATACCTAGGCCTTTTTTTCTTAGTTAAAGACTCTGCATTTCGAAAGGTCAATGTCAGGTATCAATTGGTACTAATTTAGCGTTACTGTTCAAGAACAAATGAGCGAGACAAACAATAGCATTGTGCTTAGATGCCACCGACCTGTCCCAGAGCCCTTTTTGCAGCTGATAGAAAGTATCAGATAAAGTCAATTGTACTGTAAAGTTCAACTCTTGAAATAAACTCAGTAATGTCACGATGGAGCGGATACTTCATGGAAATACCAGCCTTAGATTTATTAGAATAAAGATGATTATTCCGGTGGATGTTTCTGGAATTTCAGTAACCTACTTTTGACAGTATATGATCGTATGCATGCAGAATGCGATGTCGGGTTGAAGATTGAGAGCCTCTTGCGTTTATTGTTCGGGTTGGGCAGTATTTATGTGAAGGGAATGTTTTGCCTGAAACCTCATATATTTTAATTGTGTAGATTGCATTTGTAGCTAGGGACTGTGGGAGTTTCGTACGAAACGTAAGTACTTAGGTACGTATTTCTACTACACATATCATAACAGCAAAACCGTAGACGTAGTGCAACAGTGCAAGGTCAAAGTCAAATCGTTTATTTCAATTGTACCCCATTAACATTGGATTCAATTGACGCTTAGGCCAAAAATAGTCGTTACATTATTCAAATAACAAAATTATATTATTGTTGACACATCTCATAGTCACCACATTACCTCACAGGAGACTTGCAAATTAATTCATTCTTTATTTCATCAAACTTTGTTTTTAAACGTTGCTCCGCTCGTTGGGTGCGTTTACAAACATTTAAACTCACGTGCACAAACAGTCAGACCCGGAACAACTACTAGTAAGCCATACAATTATTTTTTCTCTGCGGGAATTGATCATGCGACACGAAGTGCAGCAGCCATCGCTCAGCCCTTGCGCCAACCTTGTTGTCTTTAATGCAGAATCGCAATGCATGTGTAGTTTATGGATACCCCAACCAATTTGTACATTTAATTGACCATGAGATATGAGCACTGCATGCAAATAGTTTTTACAGTCGCACGAACATATCCCAGAATTGTGACAGCAGTAACAATAGATGTACTAACAGTTTGTTTGGACGAGATTCTCAGTATAGTTCTGAAATCTTTGTGACCTACTCTTTTGTCGTTCGGTTTTGTCATAATCTAGTTTTTTTTTTCAACTATTTGGTTAGCCTCACATAATTATCTTATAATGTTAACACTTTACCTCCTTCATTGCTGCGTCTTTTATCATTTTATCTTTATCTGTAATATGACTTGTTTTAGTCATAGTTATAACAACGTTTATTTACTTATAATCTTCCAAGGATTTTTAAGATAATTCTGATTTCCTCGGTCCATGGCTATCTTCAACCAAGTCTCTTAAATTGACTTAAATACTTTGGTTTTACTACCATGTCTGAAAAGATAACTTTAATAGTAAGCAATTATGATGTAAACACAGTACCTATTTATACTCTGCAGTCAGTCAAAGGTCTACGCAGTTCAAGACTGCTAAATAAGAAGTCATTAACATAGTTATTGTTTAAGACAACTTTAACATTATACGAATATTTAATTTAAGCAATAATTCTATTATGAGGTTTCTATGTCTCTAGTAGTTGGGGGTCGTCGAATCGAAACAATTCTTTGTTTACGGATATTAGATTGGTTGTACAACAGAGGGACAATAAGGGCTATCAATTTAAGGTGAATGCTCCAACCAGCCCGCGAAATTCAAATTTTTTTACGTTCTTTCGCAATTTGCAGGCCAGTGCTAGGTTGTATGTTGATTAAAATATTGTTCGCGACTGTGAGACGTATGTAGTTACAGAATTATAATCATCAATACAACCCTCCAAGTTCATGTAACTCGATTGAATGAATATTTCAGAAAAAGTCATTCAATCGAGTTACATGAACTTGGAGGGTTGTATTGATGATTTTGGTGATAATGTTTCTGTAACTACATACGTCTTACAACCGCGAATAATATTTTAATCGACATAAAACTTAGCACTGGCCTGGAAATTGCAAAAAACGCAAGAAAATTTGAATTTCGCGGGCTACCCTGGAGCATCAGCCTTAAGCAGAAACGTTCAATCTTAATATAGAAAATGAACAGCAAAGTTATCATCTTCACAACTACTGTAGACACAATGACATAATCCACCAATAACGTTAAAGCAAACAACAAAAGGAGATCCTCAATAACTAAGACACAATAATTATTTAATTATACTTACATTTTTTCTGCAGCCGTAATTGCAAAGGCATCGGTCCGTGAGATCAGACACGCCACTGAAAGTGTACAATTTGCAGGCCAGACTAATCAACAGGTGGACATGAATGAAGAATTTATTAGTAATAATGATGTCGATGATAGATGAGTTCAATATGGAGAAGATTTGATAGTTATTGGTGTAATGAAAGCTAGTATAAGCCTCTGTGAAAGTCTTTTATCTTTTAAGACAAAGTTACGAGCAGCGGTGGCCCAGTGGTGGCGGCCCCGACTTACGAACAGTAAGTCGTGGGTTCGAACCCAGGCAGACCCATTACTTTGTGTAATTTATTTCATCACCACTGCTCTCAAAACGGTGAAGGAAAACATCGTGAGGAAACCGGCATGTCCTAGACCCAAAAATTCGAAGACATGTGACATCTACCAATCTGCACTGGGCTCGCGTGGTGGATTATAGACCATACGCAAAATACGCGCTTTGACGTGGAGTTGCGGACACCAGCCCGTTATACAATACAAGACAAAGTTACAGAGAAATTCACAAGAAGGGAGCTTTGTATTAGGAAAAAAACATCCTTAACTGATTTAAATCATAGTTGTGTTTTTCTCAATCAATTGAATAACTTTGGCAAAGTGTCCCCTCCCTCCTTCAACTTCTCAATGTCCAGAAAGGTCTTCTTGGCTTTGTTTTGACTATTATCAGGGACGTTTTCCTAATTCTGTAGAAGTAATGCTCGGTTTCATGACGCACTCTGTAAATCAATGTGGTGATTCTGAACTTAATATGAATTGTCCAGAGAATCTTGACTCACTATTTTTACGAGTCAAAGTCAAGCCTCAGTGAATAAAAATGTTTTATTTTTAATTTACTGTATTTCCTCGCGGTACTTCACTTGCCCCCGTGAAAGCATTCAAACAAAAACAACAAATTACATTCAAGGGAAATTACGAACTTCCGCTGTACACATCCTTGCATAAAAAGTTGGCCAGCGAACCGATGGTTTTAGGTTCGAGGGAGCATCGAACTATCGAATCGGAACTGCTGTTATAATTAACTATTGCGTCGTCCGTACGGTTCAGAACAACAACAACTTCTTTTTATGCTATCCTGTGTTCACAATTTAGTTTGCAAACATAAAGCCTATGTATATTTTTTGGGAACAAAATACTTCAATAACTTCTATAGTGTCAAATCGAAACAAAGATTTGTAATATCCATAGCTTATGTTATGCGTGAACTGAGTTGGAAAGTCTTTGACACTGAATGCATTACATTTGTGCACTCTTTTGTTGACTGTACTTGTCTACTTGTACATTTGAATACAAAACTGATAGCAGTGAACAATGATGCGTGTGAAAAATGTCTCGAGAATGTCTCGGAGGCTTCGGAAGTGTTCTCACGCGATTGTTAATGCGTTGTTGCTAGGCACACTATTGTTGGAAGATATGGCTAGATATATATATTCAATGGGAATATTTTGCCATTTAGTTGTGGTGTTTGATGGTCACTTAGAAGATATCTGGTAGAAGGTTTGTCTTATAAGCTTATTTAGCTGACAAATTGAAAACGACTTCAACGACGTCATTGCTAGGAATAGGCCGCTTTGCCTTGATTTTTCGATATTTCCATTTATGCGCCATTATAAACTGAAGAGTAAAACATAATCCTTATAGCTTTCTGCGCTCCGGTGTATACTTGCACACATGATTACTATGATAAACAGGCAGCAGTTTTTGTCACTTCTTCATCGAAGAAAGTTAAGCGAAGCGTTATGTATGTGTGATGACCATTTTTTTGCGCCGCAAGTGTAATATGCTTGTAGGTGTATATTTACTTTCTGAGCTACTAAGTTGATAAATTAATGTAATTTAAGTCTTAATGGTACAGCAATACGCTTTAATATGATTAATGAGATTAACGTTACCTTGCAATTAGAGGTAAAGTAATGATTGGGTAATTGCGAATCATTGACTAAATCGTTCACTGAGTGGGTGGGCCAGTGGGCCTTAATTGATGTTGAGGTAAAAAATATTTTTTAAGCAGAAGATCGGCTTCAAAAATATAGAATCGTTTCAAAGAGTAGGTTTGCTCCCACTTTTTTGGAGAGGGCTCCAAGGATGCTAGACAACGCATTAAAATCTGCATTCAGTCTTACTCGATACTGAGACAATAGTGTTTTGTTCATGACTCGCGATTACCTCAGACACGTAAAACACGTGTTCGGGTATTATTAATAGTTCACACGTGCATTTGTTAAGATATTTAATAATTTTCCTTGTTCTTACGTATATTAATCTTGTGTGAGGAACAATTGGAGACATCAATATCTTTATGTCCCACGATAACATCTTCGGATCAAGGAGCCATCTACCTGGTAAAAATATTTTGAAAACAAATGGGTGTTCTCGAATTATGTTCATTTAAAGTTAATAGGTAGGAGCTAGTGCCGAAGTCAATTATTCGCATGAAGTAACACACACGACGTACCTACACGATTTCTGACTCATCTTTTCGTGCAATTTCCAGTCTTTTTGATGATGTGTTAAGACTGATCTATGTGGAAAAAGCCAGCCCCAACACATGATTAAGACTCCATCCATCCAATGATAACATGATAACCACAGAACCGTGAGACGTCTTATACAGCGACGGCAGCGAGATTTCTAAGATTCGTCATAGTTTCGCGACGAGCGAGCGAGCACCGGCGCAGGCACATGCGGGTTCCGGCTCGCTGCGTGTGCCGTCTGTACAAACAAAACGTAGGGTTTGAGTAATGCTCGCAAAATTTTAAAACCAGATGTTTTATTCTTCTACGAGGTGGACCGATGACCTGGTGATGGTCCTGGATGTGAAAAGCGTAGGACAAGTCGGTCAAAATGATGATGTTAATGTTTATTAAATCTTGTTTAGTCGCTAGACCCGAGCTCTTTTCCGCCTTCTGCTCGACATGGTGGGGGAAATGAAAGCTTTTTTTTCTGCGACATACCCGCCACTCTATTCCCAAACCACTGTAACTCCTGAAAGCCAGAATGAACAGTGGCGACCACCAGAAAAGCGCCGAGACAATGAAGCTCGACGAAGTCCCAGAGAAACAATTTAACTGTCTTGGATCCCGCAACGATATTAATCGAAAAAGTATAGCGGAGGAAATGGAAGCTGTGGCTTCAGTTAGCTTGTCTAAGTTTTCCATAGTTCTTTTCTGATTGATTAAGTTACTGTTGCCAGCCAGTTGAACCACATTTACTCGGAACTCGTCAAGCTTCACTATTTTTTAGTTATTCACATCTTTTCAAGCATCAGCATCAAGCATTATACAATACAAATGTTCACCTCAAATTCCATCACAAACATTGCCAGTTTAAAAAAATACTCCAAGATACCTGCCACTCCTGCTAGCACCACGTATTACAGTGCCATTTCTAAACTGTATATTAACCCGCGCTCGGTAGCTGGGGGTTAACGGTGAGCGGTGCTTGCTCGGCGTATCGCGGCCCCATAACGTACGTGTAATTTATTGTGAGTGTTACGGACATCTAGTGACGTAGTGTCGGGGTCTCAGACGTGTGTGGTAGGGTTAGTCGATATTGTGAGCTGAACAGTTCACTTAGGCAAGGGAAGTGCGCTGTCTAGCTGCAGTTAAGATATTAGGTAAAAAATCTTGACTTGTAAAAAAACACTGTTCACAAGTTTTTGAGCGTCGTGATCAGTGGGTAACACGATAACGAGGGAAACGGATAACGGTATCTGTGGATACAACTCGCCGTGATCCGTGGCTAACCTGATCTGATACTGTGATCGGTGGAGACAAACCCGTTTTGTCGCCTATCTTTCTTTTTTTTACTATCTGCTCAGTACTTCACACCTTCAGTTGTTCGAATGACCAAAATCGTGCAAATGCTAGAACCTTTCAACCTGTCAAAACCAACTATTCCGAATTGTCACTTCTAGGGGTTCTTTCTGGAACAAAGGTCTGTTTTCACCGAGCAACAAGTGTCAGGGAATTGGTATTTTTCCGGAGAGCATTATTGTTCCGAATTTTACCCTTACCTGATGCTTCAAGTTCCCTTTGTGTACAATAAAGTATACTCTATTTATATCTGATGCACATTAAGATTAGTTAACTACTTTGTTTGGTCTTTTTTAGTTCGGTATTGTAAACATTGCAATAGCGAAAATCCTATCTCCTTTGAATTTTTGAACGGTTTATTTTTAGCCTAGTCTAGTTCAAGCAACTGTTTTTCCAAAACAAGTATACCAAAGCTAAAAAATACTGTTTACGATTTTATATCCAATCTATCGCCCGCCTGCATTATGAGGGTTCGCATCACCTAACCGGCAAGATGGCGGACAGGAAGCACGTACAGGTGCGCTGCGCCGGCGCACATGACACGCGCATGCGCGGCCATGCGTTAACGTGAACTTGACGCGGTGCCGTATGCCCCGTGTTGACGGATTTTTAGGGATGGGTGGGATGGGATGTAAAAGGGGTGGTGTGGGTTGAAACTTGATGGTAGTATTATGGTATAGTATGAATGCTGAACCCAAGTAATATGTGACAAGGATAGGAAGATGATGATGATCTCGTATCAGGTAAAGGCTTTCCGATATTTAATCAAGGAGTCTGGATAGACCGTTGTTGTCTTACGTTGTTGAAATGGTCAAATTCTTTTCGAAGTCATAAAAAATATGCAAAATGAATCATCGACGAAGAATTAACACGTATTAAAGCCTAACCCGCATAAAATAATTCACAAATCCAACCAAACGTCTAATTATAAATCCGCATTCGCACGCGTCTAGTGTCACATTTATTTATCGCGTTCTCACTTTCCCAGTCAGAGTGTGAGCCAGCCCTTTGCTTTCTAAGCGGCGCCGGCGCAGGTATTAGTGCGGAACCACCACTTTCGATGTTACGTGTCGCTCTGGCCTAGGATAAGGTTTAGCATTACCTATGTTTTATCTGTAATATGATGCGGTGTTGGGGTTTAGAGATGGGTAAAGAGGTAAGCAACAAAATTGAAATAAAATTCTTTCATATCATTCCTCACACAATCCATATTTATCGTTTCCTTGGTCTTCCAATTTATTTGCAAGATCAAATTCATCAAATATCGAGTCATTTGTCTTGGTTCTAGAAATACTATTTTCATCCAGCTTTTCGGTACGTTTTTTGGTAACGCCAAAAAACTCGAGTTACGTGTCTCCATAACTTTTACAACCACACACACACGGAAGCCTTAAAAACTGTACTCCACATACCTAATCTCAGATCACACATTCTGCACGTTCAAAAACCAAGATTTTTTGCGGCGACATGAGACAAGACAGAGACACATTATATTTTGTTATAGCGATTAAATAAGCTACCAGGCTTGCAGATTCTGAGAAACTGCAGTTATAATGTCAGTCACTTGAGTGGCGAATGTGGTAGTAACAGAAGTGCCACTTACATTGATAATGATGATAAGATTAGGGATGTTAACGCAAGCGCTTTACAAAATAGAATTGTTGTGGTCCGTTTATGGGAATGTAATTAAAATTAATAAGACTAAAATTGTAAACGTGATGAGACTCCTCAGACTTACGGACTATCAACCTTATCAACCACAGCAACAGCAACAGAGTACACGTGTACACGTGTGAGACATTCGAGTATTATGTTGTATAAGAGAGGATCCTCTGCTCATTATTCCGAATTTATCCTTTTTTCTAAACGTCTAATTGTTCATTAAAATAATTATGTATTATGGGTGGTATTAGGCTAACCTAAGCAACGTTTTAAACCCAATCCTCATGCACTATAATGCACCTAGCGCTTCGGGATATTTCAATCTTGTTGTATAGTTTTTGTACTATAACCCGTTGTTCGAAGTGATTCTTCTATAACTCCTTATATTATACCCCGCTTGAAACTGGTTGAAATATCCGCAAACCATGCAAATTTTAGCCCACCTAGAACAGTTTCCGTCGCCATGACATCACTGGCGCTATATTTATTGGTGCACCGTTCATTTAGGTTTCCGTTTTAATCTAGTCTAATGATCTCGGAACATTTATGTTGTCATATAAATTGTAATTTATAAATGTTAAAATCATTTTAATAGAGACAAAAAGTATTTCGGCAGCTTTGCGCTTGAATATTTTCAAGTTTTCAAGTCTGATTTACGCTAATCCGAAAAATATAGTTTCTACATAATAATATATTTGTTCCATACCATAGTCAAATTAACTGTAGATATCAGATTTGCTACAAAGACCGTCTTCTTCCCGACTTTTAAGCAAGTTGCCTTTTATCGGATTCAACTACATTCCGCTCTTCACTGTACAAATTGATTCATCTGTATTCAATACATCGCACAAAAAACTGTTAAACGTATCTCTATTTAGTTTGTCCTCTTTATGTCTTTAATTTGACTTTGATTGACTCTGCTCTTAATCAATATCCGTCGCAACTTCCGCTCATTTATGACTCATCCTTCTATCTTTATCCTCATTTCAAAGTACCATTAAAGTGTCAGAATATCTCAATGTACTAAATCTTCTCACATGTGTCTGTACCGTTAATCCTGAGGAACTAGAATTCTGTATATGGTATGCTCTGGTGAGATCCTGCTGGTTTCACACATGATGTCATTCTAACTGTACTGGAGAATGTCTTTTGTGTCGGGTTAAACATGGGTTAAGCTTTCCAATTTATTGCTGGTCAATGGTTATGTTGAATTAAGCACGAAAATGTTTTGGTGGACTAAATTTCATGCAGATGACATCTAGTTTTAGACTCTCACGGTTTTTCACTTAAAGTACTTACGGGATAATATCCGTGATTTTCTTTTTCTACGAGCTCCCGATATTTCAACGCTGTTGCAAGCATCATGATCGCGGGAATACTGAAGAGGTATGCGGGTGGGGCGAAAATTATTTATTATGTGCAGACAAATCTGTCTACCCTCTTTCTTAGGCTTTTATTACGCGCACTACTGGAACTCGATTGTAACTCACGACAAAACGCACTCACGGTATCACTGGGTTTTTCTTCATAGCGGAGACGCATGTTATTTTTTATTAGGTTTATCACTGGATTCCACGTACTTGATAGTTTAAAACCGAAAAAAAAAATAGAAAAAGAAAACCACGGATATTATCCCGTAAGTTCTTTAAGTGTGATGACATCTAGTGTCAAAAAAAGTTAGTTTTATAATCTATTTTCGAGGAGATATTAATTGTAGAAGAGGAAATATGCTGACTGGACGCAAATATCACAAAAAAAAAACTTGAACACAATATTGTTACAAGTTTTTTTGGCATGGCAGAAATTCACGTTACCCGTATTCAATTTCCAAATAAGTAAAGGCTTCCAGTTAAGCATTAAGTTCATATTAATGGCGATAATGCGAAAGCTGAAATTCAAGTTACTAGAACTGGTGACGGTTCTTGGTAAATATTGATGAATGCAAACAGCTGCGACAAGACGTGTTTTCGTCCAAATAAAGTTATTCTGGATTCTAGTGTAGGTAATATTTTCTACCTATTTTAGTCTCCAACTGTAGATGGATTCGAAATCATATGAAAATATATTCCTTTTACGTAGTCCTAAAGCTCTTTCTAAAGCCAGGTTTCATATATGCGTGTGAGCTGCCGCAAGTTTAAATTATACTCATGTTTCAACCTTTAAATTGGCTACTAAATCTTTCCCCACACCTCCAACGTTAACATTTATTTCCCAGATTGAATCTTTAAACCTTACAATTAAAACTTCTATTGTTTTTACTTCTAAATCTTCATATCCGTAAATCATTGCTAATGTTAACTCCTACATGTATTTCTTTGAACTTTTTGCTCGGACTGTACTGCTGTCAGCTGTCCTTATATGGGCATGATGTCAACGTAGATATGATCTCATTGGTCAGAACTGTCGATTATGTTCCATCGTTTGTGGTTTATGCTTTATTTTATGGGTTATCTGGATGATAAGTATAATTATTAATATTAGTTGCCAATGCAATGTTGCCAGTCATCTAGGCAGTTTTAGTTGAGTTATTTAAAACTTGAATGCAATAAGCCCGCAATGATGAATTTACTTTTGAAAAGACTCAAACTCTTCAATTTGTATGAATCTAGCGTAGTTTCACAAGTCTTTATAACACTGATAACATTTATACCTTACATCAAGATGTAACCGAACCATCACTTAAAACTTAAACCACAGCCCACATCACAAGAATACCATATAATACTCGCAGTAGATAAGGCTAACAATCGGGCAATTCTTCAGTCCCCAACAATGGAGGAAACAGAGGGTTCCCAGTCTATCTGCCGACGATCAGCTGACTGGCAGCCGGTGACTGTCTTTCACTTACATATGTACGTGTCATGTAATAGTCCAATTGTTTTAGTAACAGCTTCGAATGTTCTGTCTTTTATAATGTGTTGATCTTGTTCTTTTTCGATGTTATGGTTCTTTTCTTTTGGTGTTACTTTAAAAAGGTGTTTGTTGTTAGTGACAGATTCAGTATTTTTTGGTTAGTTATAGCTTCGTTGGTCTAGTGGTTGCAAGAGCATGACGTTGTGGACTCGATTATTACGGGCGGGCGATTTTCTCCAAGGAACTCTTCAGTGTTAGCTTGTGTATTGTTTTCATGGCTATCTATAGTCGTCGTCATCTTTTATTGCTGAGCAACTTCTACAATTTCCTAATAATCAACACAACGATCCGTTCCAACTGATCCGTATTCGCCTCCATTCGCATCGTTAGGTTTTATCCACGGCGGTTTATGGCCTGTAAACACACTACCATAAGTGTTGTGTGAAGAATGGAGAAACATTAAATCTTCAGCACAATACTGTAGTGAGGATTCTTTAATTATATCTTGATGGGAAAGAAGATGACCTTGATGTTATAAGATAGAAGTTTATTGAACTGTGTGAAATATGTCATAGGAATGTAGACTTCAATGTTGGGCTTGAAGACACAAATGGTCTGCAGGCTTAGGAAACAGTAATTTAAATGTTAGTAGTAGAAGGCTTAGAGATAACTCTAGTATTCAACTGCATCTGGTTAGACTGAAAGCCGACCTTTACATGTTTGGAAAAGGCTAGGGAGATAGAACCGAAGTAACCGAAGTTTAAGATTTATTCAACGAGAGATTCGATGAAAATTATAAGAAAGCAAACAAAGCGACGTCACTTAGAAAACAATATTGTGGCACACTTAGCTATTACTAACAGTCGATCATTAAATTATCACATGTTTCACGATTTATAACAGACATTCTGAATACGATTTGCTATTCGATTAACATTACTAACTTTTAGATTTTTAGAGAAGTAATCCTAAAATAGGCATTGGATTAGCTATTTGTTTCCAAAGATGAAGGTACTATTTGATGACTCATTATTAACATTCTCCGGGTCAACATTTGGGTCGCCGCAGCATGTCTTCTTCTTCCATACTTCTCTAATACTCGTATCATGATCGTATTATCACATCCCTATACTATTTACAGACTCCTCCTCCTCCTTTAAAGAATTTTACCATCCTCTACCTTAAAGCGATTTACAAAACCCATTGTATTACCTTTTTACCCGTTTGTCGGCACAAACTAGACGTACAGAGGTCAGTCTGAACTTATCTAAAACGGTCACGTTCGGCACTCCTTGCATTTTTTGAGCCTGTCTAGGCAAACCTTGGCCCCAAAGGATGTTGCTTCATTGTGCGTGTATGTCAATTTTAGTAGCACTTTCTAGTTTTTACTAGTACTGTACTGTATAGGTACTGTAAAGTTATGCTATATACGTCGTGAATATTATGTGTAAGGTCATTTTATGATGTATTTCTTTGCCAATTTTGACCTTGCGTCAATAGAAGGATTGTGTCAAAAGAATGGATTTCACTTGACATTATAAACACTTCTAAGTACCTACCAAGTACCAGGGCTTCATAGCATAGCTAAAGGTGGATGCTTCATATTATAGTCTTCTCTTGCTAGTCGGTAACTCGGCACTCTTGTAAGTACAAGTTCGTGATGGTAATTTTCTTTATTGATTACTGTCGTGTTCCTAGATTCCATAATTTTCTATTAACTTTTAGTTCGCATGTCACTCCCGCTACTAATTATTTCCTCTGTAGTAGTGACGTACCATTCGTGGGCAGATACTTATCGGTCGATCACGAGCGCGCCTCACGAACCAAATCCACGCCACTGATATTTATTTGGAGCAACCTAGTTGATTATGGTGCCCTGGTACTAACGGAATTGCAGTTATGGTAAAGAAAGTTTTGTTTGTTTATTTACTCCTCCTTCATTTTTGATTTTGTATTTAAATCCGTTGAAAATGCTTTCAAAACTATTGCTGACTTCTTCATTGCGTGTCGATGGACTCAAATAATACCCGACCAGAATGGGCAAGACAGGAGGTGGGGCATATCCTGCAGAGGGGCTCCACACTGGCATTGTATTTAATTTGAAATAACCCATTTAGAGTATTTCTACAAATTATTTTATTGCTTGCTAAATAGTAGTTTTTGACGGTTCTTTTGATATCAAAAGAACCGTCAATAAGGGTGTCAGTTAGTTAGGTGTCTTATCCATTTAACTTTCCAGTCTTTTCCCAATCACTAACAGTATTTCACACTACGGTAATTTCCAATCTAAATGTTCACGCCCCTTATCAAGCTAGGCACTCCCGATAAGTTAATTAACTCAAACCACTTCGTCTAGACAACCTCTTAGCTTGTCACGAAGTCTCCAATACTGGTTGCAGTTGACGCCTAGTTGATTATGCACTCCTGGTACTAGAGCGGAGTCAATTCAGTGCAGCGTAGGAGGCAAGTTACCACATATTGCAAAGTGCATACGAGTTAGTTGACAGCTTGTCTATCAGTTTCTCGCCTTTGAGGTGAGATTGAGTAACTTCAAATTGCTCTTGTAGAATACTAATCTTACTAACCTCAACTGTCTTAAAGAGTTATTGAAGAATCTACCAGCTAGCTTTTGCCCGCGACTTCGTTCGCTTTAAACCGTAAACTCTCTGTTTGATCACGGCGGGCGACGAATTTAGGAAACCCAAAAGGATACCTGTGCTCTACACTTTCAAAAGCATCTGAATCTTCGTCGTCATTAAGTCCTGATTCTAGCCTTGCACACGAACTAAATAAAAATCAAATTCTCACTTAGATTAGTTACGTGTCTATTAAAGCATTTGCACAATAGTATCCCTACTGTAATTGATGGATAAAAACAATTCAATAGGTTCGTTGGCCTCGATACTTGAGTCTTGAAGTTCAATGCTGTTCAAAAATACTTCGATTGAATCAATCATATCCGAAGATAAATTTAACGAGTCTGAATATCTTTGTGTATGTGTAACATTCACTTTTCTTTGTCTTGTATTTCGGGAGCGTCTTTGAGGTCGGTTTTAGATATTATCGGACGTGGGAAATGAAAATGAAATGGTTGACAATGACAAAAAATATTTATGTCTTAGCATAGAATGCGATTATGATTATGTTTGACTGTGTATCCATAACGCGTTGAAAAAAGAAACGGTTACCCGTAATAGAAAAAAAAAGGAAACACTTATTTATTTATTTAAAACTCTTATACTATCATTACAGGTTACAAACCTAATGCGATAGCTAAGACTACTTGTAATAATTATTAACTATTTAAAATAACCTTACATTACTAACAATTACACAATAGGTACATTAATACAAAATTACTGTTAACTAAAACGATACAACCCAACCTTATACAAAATTAACTTAAATATGTTTTACAGTCAAAAATTAAAAAGAAAAACAATAAAAAAAACAATAAACATAAAATAAACAATAAACCTAAAATTACACTAATTAATGCTTTCGTAACATATTCTATTTAAAGTTACTTTTGCAAGTTCACTAAAGTAACACGAAAAAATGCCCAACCTATTCTGAATTTCGTTAACAGTACGAATTGCTCGCGTGACAGGTGCTTTAGCCAGCAGGTTGGGTCTGGCAGTTGGCAGAGCCAGCAGTGGCGGGCGCCGCCGCCTCCACACGTAGCGGTCTGGAACAGAGAACCGCAAGCACTGAAGCACTCCTGGGTTGGTCTCATTGCCCCGGAGTAATTTTATTAAATAGACGACAAGAGTAAACTGTCGTCGCACCCTCAATTCATTGTACCCGACCATGCCCAGTACAAACAGGGTGGGGTACATCAGCGGGTACAATGGATAAACCCCGTAGTCTGCAGTACAAGTGACGCGTGAACTTGTTTTGTACGCGCTCCAGCATGACAGAGTACTTGGCTTCATGTGGAGCCCATATGACAGCACCATACTACAAGTGACTCCTGACTAGAGCGTCGTATAATACCCTAATAGTCGTAATATTAGTGAACCCCTGCGACTGCCTGAGTACAAAGCCAAGGTTTCTGTACGCTTTCTTACATATCTTAATGATATGCTCGCGAAACGTAAGATCTGGAGTGAGATACACCCCTAGATCACGCACTTGCGTTACTCGCTGCATGGGTACCGCCTCTGCTTTGTACTCATAGCGGACAGGGGTGCGCGCACGACTAAAGGATATTACCGAGCATTCGGACCCGTTGAAGTACAGCTTGTTGTCATGGCTCCACTTCACCACCCTATCAATGTCACCCTGGAGTCGCTCACAGTCAGACTCGTCCCTTACCTCGAGCAGCAACTTGAGGTCATCTGCGAACAATAAACATGAGCCATGTCTGACGACCTCCGGCAAGCTGTTTATCGTTATGATAAATTCAAGAGGCCCCAAATTGCTACCCTGGCTTACTCCAGACCTGGTGAAGTACGGCTTCGACTCGTACCCATTGTAGTCAACGTACTGTTGGCGGTCCCTCATATAGCTGACAAAAAACTTATACGATCTGATAAACCCATTACTTAAAGAAAAAGATACAACTATCACTACAGTATAAGACTTTAATAATAATTCATTTACAGCTGCTCCATAGAACTCCAATATTCATACCAATATAATCGTAATCTTCGTAGAAAATCAGGCGAACAAATTGAAAGACCTGATGATATTTTACGCAGACAAGATTGAGCGAAATGGAGCCCCGAATACCGTTCTAAATAGCGTGATAGGATCTTTAAGTGCCAAACCTTTTACCACAGAATATACAGATACAGAAGGACCACTGCTTACAATAAGCGAAAACATACGCACATATAGACACGCTTCACGTACAGCGAGTTGCATTACTGACTTTCATTTGCTTGAGATTGCCGGGCGTACGTGTGTATGTTGCACGCTTGTGATTGCAAGTTGTACAAAGTAAACCTTCTGTAGCATTAATTCTTTGTTAAAGTATTACAGTAGGTAGCATTACGTTAATACTGTTCTCAGGAATTCGGGCAGTTTTCTGTGTCACGGATTTTATGGATGTGGAGGAAACAGTGCTCTGAGATTTTGATCTGACATTTCAGACAGATACTTTTGCAGACCGTCAAAAAATTTGGTTTGGTGCTAAAAGTTTTTGGTTTCCTAGATTAATATTGTAGCGGAAGTTACAGAGGATGTAGATATTTATTTTTGACATAGTCTGTCTTTTTATGCTATGTGATAAGTTAGGCGCCACAAACAAAAGAAACCAAACATGGATAAACGAAAACAAAAGATAGCACGTGCTTTAGCCAAGTTTACCATAATACTTTGGATAGTGACAACGACAGACATGAAACAATAAAAATCTCAAATATTGTTCTAGATTACACTAATCTCAATTCTAATAATACCTTAGATTCAAACGACAAAAAGTGTTTCCCATATTTCACAGAAACACTATTTGTGCTATTCATTTTTGTGGGCAAACCGCAAACCGTTGACAAAGTTAAACTTACCGTCGCATCTACGGACTTCCACCTTCTTTCTTCGGGTTTTATTGAAGATGGTATTTTTCGGAACGCAGATGTAAGTTGGTTGTTTCTCAGACCATGACCGTACGGTTTCATTAAGATTCGACGTCTAATAGCGACCACTTTTGATATACTTTAAGTCGTTGATATAGGTTAAGATACGGTTCTAATTACTGCTGATATTAATATTGTTACTGGTACTCACGGGGCTTGTTTTACACGAATTAATTGTATGGTATGTATCATGTCGGATAATGATTTTATCGAAATATTCTACCTGAATTTTACTGACAGCAGTGATATTATAATTACTGCCATTTCCTTTCAAGATGTTACTGATTTATTTCAAAGCTGAATACGTTTTATCATCTCTAAAATCTTATTCATTTTATTTGTTTGCAATGTTTTAACTGTGTATTTTGATATCAATATAGCAGATTGATCTTAATCACTAGATGTATCCTCTACTAGCGCAATTTACTAACTATTAAATCCTGCCATTTTAAGAGTAGACAGGAAACCGACTGGTTGTAACATTGACATATAGATTGATTTATTATTAGGTTTCCAACAAGGTCTGAGTCCTACTGACTTACTGGCAATAAATATGGTTATTGGCCATTTCCATGAAGTGGTATACGTAAGACACGATATAGCTTTAAAGATATTTACAATTAAGCATAATAATACGGTGAATCTAATAAACTATCAATAACATTAGTGCCTATTAAATTGTAATAGACATAAACTTTTAAAATATAGCAACAAAGAAACAATAAATAAGCCAGCAGGAGCTTAGTAATTTACCCTTGTTCTAGAGAAATCGTGTACTTTCTGAAGTTAAGCTTAGGATGTTTAAGAATCCATTACAAAATTATTCTTTACGTCAGACGGAATAATTACATTTTTTTCGGTTACGTTTCGTCCGAGTCTCGCTTCGCTTAGATCATCTCCGCCACTTTTTTCGACCATGAAATCATCGTTTCTCCAACACTGAGAATTTTGAATACTGATACCATCAGGATTTACAATATGGCTGCTGTAAGCAGACAAAGGATCTTGTTCCTTCTAAGTTGGAAAGGTTACTCATCGTGGTGATTTATTGTGTGGCTGTATGTTGGTTTTTACTCTGACTATATTATTCTGTGTTAATAACCTCCTTGGTAGGTGCAGACCATCAAGTATTGGAGTCTTATAGAAAAACTGTGACAAGATTTAGCTCATAATGTTGGTACTCTAAAGAAAGTGTCAAACTATCGTCTATAAACTTTTCGTAATCAAGTAATATGGCAGTAATCGAAGCCATAAACCCCTTATTGCAGATTTCCGTACAAACATCGGCAAGACTTTCAGCACTTAACATAAAATTGAGAATAAATTCTCACTCATAAGAAGCGAAGGTAACCGACTCCGCAATAACTGACAAAATATTTACATAACTTAAACATATTACACAGTATTATTAAGTTTACATAGCAGAAGCCGTAGAATTGATTTAGTACGATGTTAACTATTACTGGAAAGTAGGACGAAAGAATTGATTTTCATTTTGATTTGGGAGACAAACAACATTTACTAGTGTTTTCTTACACATCATTGCAAGAACGGTTGGTTATTCAGAGTTTTGACAATATCCTAGAAAGCTTCTTGGATTTGCTCAAGGACCCGTTTTGGTACCGTTCGTCCAACAGTTTCCTTAACACTAACTTTGTTGCCAAACAATATCCTTCTTCATCACAAAGAAAAACCCAAAACCAATTTTGATATTTCTAAACATTGAATTCAATTGCAGTCAAAGGCTTCCGTTAAATCTATTAAAGATAGCAAATAGCTAATAAAATGTGTAGACTAAGTAAAGACCCTGACATCGTCTGTATGACATCATGGATTCCACAGCCTCGGCCAACCGCCCACGCCTTGCCAACTTAACTTTACACACCAATAAATAAACAATTTTTCTTAATTTGACAGTGATAAGGGCGAAAATTGAATGATAGTTAGGCTAAGTAGAGGTTAAAATGTTGGTTATGTTGTTTATGTAACTTAAGCATTACATTGATCTTGTGAGTGCAATGAGTTACGAATTTGTTTTTTTTTGCCGATTTGTAGTTGTGTCAGCTTACATATCTCAAAGTTCTTGCTTTATTAAATTTATTTCTTTAGATGCTCTGACGGGTTTCCAAGGAAGTCTGAAAGTGGCACCGGTGACTGAAAAGTTGTGTGGTAATCGGTTATCGTCGTATGGACTTGTGATGCGGAGGAATGAAGAACATGTAGAGTATGAATGTAGATGGCTATAAAAGTAGATAAAGACCAAAAAAACGATGAATGGACTGTGTGAAGGATGATATGGCTACAAAGGAAGTGACTGCTGAGATGATGAGTAATAGAGAAGTATGGAAGAAACAGACACACAGTGCTGCACGCAAATAAATTGGGATAAGGGCAGGAGAATGACGACTGACGGCTTTCCAACAAGTACAAATAGAAACACGGGAAAACTACCTAGATGACTGTTTGGTTCAAATTACCGTGGATTATTCCAATCAATCCCAGCAATATTTACACGTCCGATTAGCATGAGCGAAAGTTGTACAAACATGCATAGCTATGCTTTCATGGACTGATTCCCGTGGACCAAGCCAATGAACACGATGATTGTACTTTCTTGATTTTACTAATTTTTACTTCGCTACTGGTTTTACATTGTTTCAGTTTGTATGCATGTGTTTATTCTTTGTGCTTCAGACAATGATACATTCGTCATATCATTATATAGTAGTAAGATGTAGTATTTTCTCATGTTCACATAGCTAAGTGTTACCAACACCTTAGTAATTTCAGACTGATCATCATATAAATAAGATACATTAATATCTCCTTTCAATAAATTAATAGTTTCTCTTAAGGTGTCAGAGTTCACAGCAGTAGTTACTAACATGCTTCGCACGACCTATAACTTTAGACCTTGCGAATCTAAGGATACATAATTATCAAACCAAATAGCATATACAAGTAGCTCAAATAATATACCATTCTGAAGATCTCAGAAAAAATCAATACCAAACATTTCTTGTTAAAAATTCTTCGTAACAAAATCAGTATAATTATAGTCTTCAAAATGTCAGTACGAAATATGGTCCATGTCACGCAAGGTCAGAGATATGAAACTTGTTCGGTAACACGTCTCAAATGATGGACAAGGTTAGGAGGCGGGTCCAGCATCCAATTTCGTCCATGGGAAATTTACTTAGAGTGAATACTTGCTATTTTTGTCTTCTATGTTCTACAGAATCGTTGTTAAAGTTATTTATTCAAAAGGATCTCAATTCGAGCAACTTTTTACGATACTCATCATCATCATCATCCTGCCGTTGTCCTATTCTACTTGGGGTCGGCGTAACACGTTTTCATCTCCCATTCTCCCCGTCAGACGTTACGGCATTACTTATTTCTTTCTCTTTCCTATCATTCCTCACACAATCCATCCATCTTTTCTTTGACTTACTTAACTGCTTACCATACTACGGTGTTTCAATTCCAGTCATCGCATGATCATGCATTTCTTATTTCAAGAGTACGATTTAACAATAACTTGATTCGAAATCAATTCAATTCTAAACTGTTAGCTGTCTAGAGGAACCTCTTCTAGTCTGCTTATTATGTTTATGCTAGATACAATATTATTGTTAAACATAATTGTTCTAATGCAATGTTAGTGTTTTGTTTCTTTATATCGTTTAATATGATCACGACATTCACGATACGAAAAGAGATCACATGCCTCTATCACCTATTTGCTATTCTCACGCAAGAGGCGTCACTAGATTTTTTTTTTGAAAAAATAAATTAACATCTTGTCTTGCTTATTGGCTTAGTGAATGCACACGTGTAGAATTGGGTTGTCAGTAGATTTAATATGTCTCTTAACTCTTTCGTACTAATTCATTATTTCTAGGAAATTACCAATCAAAGTTATTTACCCAGACAGACTCCAATCTCTAATTAAGCCTTTTATAGGAAAATGTCAATTCCCTTTTACGTCATGCTGTCTCAAATGCCTTTGCAAAATCCTAGTTTTAGACAAATTGCTATGGGAGCCGTGTTTCGAGACTTGCGTGTTGGTGCCCCCAATGCTGCAACTGGCATTAGTCCGCTAATAGGACGTAGTTTTCAAGTTGCGCCACTATATCCAATTGGTCACCTTCCAACACATGGTTGTGATTCTCTTAGGAAATAACTTGTCAAATAGACCTACCTGCTTGATGGAAAAAGTACCCGCTGTAACACCCTGGGGTTTTACCAACATCATCTTCCTGCCCTTGTTCCATTCTCCCCTGTCAGACTTCACGGCATCATTTACTCCTTTCTCTTTGATATCATTCCTCACACATCCATCTTTTCTTTTGGCCTTCCTCAATAAGGTTAGGTACTTTTTAATAAGTTACTAAGCGGGGTGGAACATCACTGAAGTATCCTCCTGTAAAATACCTTACCTTGGCAGGGCATCAGTCTTCACAGTGTGTGTTGTTATGACAGTTCAGCTATTAAATGCTCATAGAATATTCTCATTCACAACTCACACAATAGAGCACCGTCACAAATTTGTCACGTACACAAAAACTTTTCTCTTGTACACAGCTCTGTTTTTTATTCTTATGTTTGCTAAACACGAGTGTTTATTTATAGGAAATGGTATTATTAGAATGAGTTTTTATTTGATCACGTTCTCGTTCTCTTTTTCTATGACTTTTAATTCCTACCTTAACACCAATGTCTTGCTCAATTGTGGCTTCATCCTTTTTCTATTTTTGAGCTACATTTGTCTTTTCTAGTTATACATAAAGTACTTCTTTTTTCTCATTTCATTTATTTTGATGGAATCTGAAGGTTTTTTATATATTTTTTAGTATTTTCGTCTTCTAAATCACGACGATCAAAATCTTAAGCAACTTCCTTCGCTTCCTCCTAATCAACTATAGCAGTTCTATTGTATAGCAGATCCGCATTACCGATTAGTTTCCTCTAATACGTAATTGTTCGGAATAAGGTCGGTTGGTCCCATTCCGTCACAGCTGCATTCAGTTGCTCATCGAATCGTTTCAACGCCAAACAGGTCGTTGAACTCGCTGTACGCTTGATATTGACTTGTAATACTATTGACTAGTCAGAAGGTTTACTTGTTCTTTTGACATAACTAGCTCATCATCATCATCATCATCATTTTCTTGCCCTTATCCTAATTCATTTGGAGTATGCGCAGCATTATTTTCTTCTTCCATACTTCCCTATTACGCGTCATCTCATCAGACACCTCCTTTCTTGCCATAATTATCATCCTTTACATAGTCCATTGATCGTTTCTTTGGTCTTTTGACATGCTGTCCCTTTAAATTATGTAGCTTCTGTAACTCATGCCATTCACTTATTTCTGATCGGTGATTGTATTATTTTATTTACATGATAACTTTTGAACATCATTTTGCTTGGGGTGGGTTTCTGATCCGAGATTAATTTCATCAAGCTTTCCAAATCTCTGTGGTAAATGAGCACCATGTTTAGCGTCTAATCGTACAAGTGCTATTTCATCGCGTCTTGTATAGTGAAACTTCTGCTTTTCCCTATTAGGTCGTTTCAATGAAGTCAATAACGGTGATTTTCGGACTGAATGAAAATATCAGAGTTTCTAAGCAAATTTATGAATCGGTTCAGTAGGAATTGTATTTTTGTGCCTGATAAAAGTTTCTGTTAAATAGTTTCAGTTGACGTAGTTAAGATCAACGCAGCTAAAAATTTAGCATTACATCTAGATCCGAAATGTGTTTGTGTTGTACGATCAGTAGTAATGATTTTCTCGGCTTTATCTTTTCTTGAGACGTCTTAAATATAATTACTTTTGGAAATCTTCTTATAAGTACTAAAGGTACTTCTCCAAACTCAAACATGACTCCTCCAGCCACCAATAAACACATTGGCCCACTAATACATCGCTAGACGCATTTCCTCATACTTCCAGTCTATTATTGGGCCTGGATGTCAGCCAGACAGTGCGAAGAACTAGACTCACTTTCGCTGTGACTTTATATTAGTGATGATGATGTTTGTGGAGTATTTACTTTCACTTATTGTTGTTTATTTTTAGGCCTACTAGGCTTATAATTATAGGCCGCTTACCCGCTTACCTGTAAAGTATTTTGTTTGATTTGTTCAATATGAATTAGTTTCGGTTGTTCGACTGGGATTTTGAAGATGATTTGTATTGTAAAGTGTGAATTTAAAGGAATTTGATATTTAACGGTAGCTTTCAATTATTTTACCGTCTGTTAGTGCGATGTAGTTTCAGACCTACTCTTAACAAATTTTTAGGTTCCCAGGAAATAATATGCATCTATAAAATTGAAAGCAAGTCAGATATCTCAGAATCAACACGAAATAAAAGTTCGAAATCTTAGTACATACTTCTTGGTAATTGCAGATTATAATCCTCTGAAAGGGTAGTAGATCATTACATAATTTTTAAATGAAGTAGAAGCTTATTCTGCCACGAATAAAATCATAACAAAATATAATTTCTCTATTCAACCTTCATAAGAAAGTTGGCATATCTTCAATCTACAAGATTGACTACTTACAACACAATATTTAAATCATAATCAAAGATAATAATCTCGCAACATAACCATAGCTTCCTAACTTAGAACCCAATTATGAACCCTATCACTTTCTCTTAAGATTGATATTGCAATGAAAGTGCAAATATTTTAACTAGCCTTTGTTGGTAATGGCTTAATTGGATGTGTTCTCACGTGTTGTAAAATTTTCGCGATACCATCAACTTGGATACTGTTCTATTTTATGGTCTTTCATATTTTACTTGGTATAGAAGCAATACACCAAAATCATCAAAGGTTAATACACCCTTTTTGCTTGAGTTAAGGTACAATTTTCTATGCAGGTGTGCCAAGTAAGATTTTGAAAATGAAAATGATAGTACTTTAATTTTGCGAAATTGTCGCACTTTTTTTAACGGCGTCTAAAATCTACGGTTATTTTCTACAATGTAGCGTTATAATTTGCAAAGAAACAAAATCTTACGGATAAATTAATTACGTGTTTCACAGAAAAACACAAAAAGCGATAACCATAAAATCGCGCACAAAAAAATTCAAACCAAATTCGTCGCCTGTTTCTTTGCTATTTTATTTTTTGAATGATTTTCGATATTCTTTTGTTTCTTCAACGTTGTTTTTTTTTAAAACAGAACCTAAACGCTTCTTTGTTCTTTTTTCAAAATCTAACTAAACATTCTTCTTCTTCCCCAGATATCCGACATCGTGATTGGCCAGGAAGCCAACGTGACAGCTCGTGAAGCGTTGCTCAGCTGGGCTCGACGTTCCACTGCTAAGTACCCTGGCGTAAGGGTCGCAGACTTCACGTCCTCCTGGCGCGACGGACTGGCCTTCAATGCGCTTATACACAGGAACCGTCCTGATCTGATAGACTGGCGTAATATCAGGTAATTTTCAGCTTTATTTTCATTGGAGTAAGGTGCTTAGTGCGTTCCTTGATCTTTATTGGAGGCTTCATGTATGTCCAGTTAAGCAGTCTCATTTGCGACTATTATTCCAATAAAGTTATTGTTGTAAAAGAGATTGCCAGTAACTGTCGCCAAAAGGGTATTTATTTATGATATTTCTGACGAAACCAGGAAACAGTATCTTGAAACTTCTACTATTATACTACACAGAGTTGAAGGGAATATTTTTAATTTCTGATACTATCTTGAAACAAACAACCTGAAAACATTGATCACAAAACCCGATTGTTTTTTTTTCTACCATAGGTCAAGACAAGTCCGTGAGCGTTTGGAGACAGCCTTCCACGTAGTCGAGAAAGAATATGGAGTTACCAGACTACTGGACCCCGAAGGTGAGTTACATTTTTTATTTTAAATCAGACTGTACTGCTCATTGGCTTAAGGTTTAAACTACAATGACGCCTTTTGCTCCACGGTACTATACGGCAAAGGCCTCTTTCTCTTCCATGGGGGTATGCAACAAAATCTTCAGCATCAAACGAAATTAATCAATTAGAGAAATTGACCCAGACCTCCATCTTCCATCATGTCTGTTGAGTTTCGCCAGCTAATTGAAATTGGTACTTGTATTGATTCCTAAACTAAGTTAGTACCTGTTGGCGAATACAGACATTTACACAGTTTATTAAACAAGAGCGTTACTCGATCCTCTGTATGAGATAATTGAATGATCTTTTGTCGTTGTTCACAATAGGTCAACTAAGTACTTAATACAATATTTCAGTTTTATGACGTGTGTGTTTTCAAGTTCAGGTCGGGCGTTTTTTTCTAAAGTAAACACGTTTTATTTGAGCAGGAGTTTCTCAACAATCTGTGATGGATAAGAAGTTGTAACGTTGAATTGGAATCTTATTTTCCGGGCTAATTAAAAAAATCTTGGAACATTTAATGGAAACCCAAGATAATTATGTCGTCATTTAGTTAGGTTCCAAGTTTATTTTGGACATCACAGACATCAGTGAAGGAAAACATCGTGAGGGAACCTGGACTTGTAATGCATATATAAGTCTGAAATCGCTAACCCGTCTTGAGCAAGCGAGGTGATCAATGCCTTCTCTGTTTGAGGCCTTTGCCCAGCCGTGGGACAGTAAACGGCTGGTGTTAAATATTATTAGTGAGGTTCGGAAAAATACCACTTACAAGATAGTGCAAAATATACTGAATATTCTCCCTTATAAATCCTCTTGTCACAAAAAATATCCTATGAGAAAATGAAACCCACTTGCGCAAACTTGGCCGTCGTTTTTACAGACATAAAGCATCCAATGCAAAGTCCGTTCACGGGCAATAAAGCGCGATAATGTTTGCGGACTGAATGGTTCGCGCGCTAGTGAGCTAGTGGGAACTAAACGCGCCGCGCGCCGTGACTTGCTTCGTAGTATTGTCGTATTATTGAGTTATCGGTAGACACTATTATTAGTATGTTTACTGGTTACGAATTTTACAAATGAAATTGATCCCGTCTAGCACGTCTAAAGGATTCTGCCCACTACGCCATACCATACCATGACAATACCAAAAAAAAAGTGGGAAGATGTAACTCCAATCTCTTTATGTGGGGCTCCCTCAATAAAACAGCAGCTGGGTGTAGTTGTGGAGATGTGTCGCAAACTATGTACCACCTCCTATACTGCTCTCTTAGCCCAAAAATATGCAGAAGGAAGGGTCTTTGCGCTGCTGAAGTGGCGAAGTCCTGGGCTAACAAAATATAAAAAATTTCTTGAAATATACTGTGTATTGTTAAGTATGAGACATAGCCCAGTAGACCGTTCTGTCACCGAGCAACATCGTCGCGTGCCATGCACGTAAACAAATCAAACAATAGGTAATAAATATAGCCCAAACTTCCTGTAAGTTACAGAAAGAAAACAAATTCCCCTAGGTGAAAAAAATCATCATCTGCCTAGCCCTTTCCCAACCGTGTTGGGGTCGGCTTCCAGTCTAACCGGATGTAGATGAATACCAGTATTTTACATGGAGAAACTACGTAGCTAATCTCCACAACCCAGTAAGTACTGGGTAATACGTTACGCCTTGGTAAAACCCCTAGGTCAAAATATGATAAGCGTGCGAATTGAGGGACACAAATAAACCAAAGAAATTTCTTTCTCTTTCCTAAGATTAGCGGTAATGGTAATCTCAAACGATACTAAAAACACGAATCGTTTAAGCCACTTAAAGCTTACTAACAGTACCTAAGTGAAGGTAATGTAGTAATGTTTAGGGCATCGCAATAAGTAGTAATTACTGACCATAATTGATGGTGGTAAAACAGTTTTCAACATGTTTGATTATGTCAACGCGGAATCTTGGCTTTTCCTGGGAAAAGATTACAGTGTTACTCTCTATTTCATAAAATATCAATCGGTGCCCGGTTGATGGCAATAGTCTTGCCCCCTATTAAATGGGGCTTAAACAAAAGGAGGGTTAGGCAGAAGAGTACCTAATAGCACCCACATTTCGTCAGTCATATGAAGTTCCATGTAGTACAAGAGACGAAGGGGTATCGTATTGCCTAGTAGTAACTGGGTTGTGGACGTCAGATAGGCGCTACATGTAAAATACTGGTATTTAGCTGCATCCGGTTAGACTGAAAGCTGACCCCAACATAGTTGGGAAAAGGCTACGCAGATGATGATCATGAGCAAAATCCACTGCTGGCTTTTTGATCCATTTCATATTCGAACTGACTGCCTCGCTAAACTAGTGGTCGTAAGCATGACTACTGACTTGAGCATGTGGTCCTGGGTTCGATTTCCAGGTCGGGCAAATTGCTCTTGGGTTTTACCGTCAGGAATTTGTCAGTACCAGCCACGGAGTCTGGAATTGTGCCCGGTTGATGGCAATAGGCTCGCGGCTGAAATGTGGGTGAACTATTAGGTACACCTATGCCTAAACCATCGGGGATTACAGGCGCGATGTTATGTTCAGTATCGAAGGAAATTCCTACTCTTCGTCTTTTTTGCAACTTCCTGGCCATAGACAACATAGTAACAAACTCAATCACAGCAATAGATTCTTATCACGAATTGAATCATTCTTACCACACAATATTAAATTATTAGCCAATACAATTGTGGCAGGTCTTAGTTCACATTCAGTTGAAGTGTTTTACGATCTATTGTTCGTGATTCGGCTGGACAAGTGTACGTGATCTGTGACGTCAGCTGGTGTGGATATGGGTCTGTGATTTGATGTGTCAGGTGGTTATGGATTGGTGGGTTTATTGACGTCGAAAAATGAGCCAAGTTTTGAAATTAATTGAATAATCATTATTAGGAACACCATATTTGAGATCGGCCGTTGGCTTTAGTTTACTATTAACATAATTATTAGATAACATTTCATTACTTAGGATTTTTCTGTTTGCTTGTTTGGTTGGTAAATGTGCCCTATACAATTTCACAAAGTATTGTATTAATTTTTAATTAAGTAGACTGCCTTGTTGGTTCAGTGGTCGGTCGCAAATGCTCCTGCTGACTGAGTATGGGGTCCTGGGTTCGATTTCCAGGTCAAGTCAACTGTTAGGTTTTCCACCAGAAACTTTTAGCAGCTACGGAATCTAGAATAGGGAATATGCACGTAATTACTTCTTCACTTAGATCAATAAAATACAGTACTATCAACCCAAGAAAAGTATTAAAAGTTAAGTTCAACTACTGCTAGTCGTTTAAAAATAATATTAAACTCCTGCAATTTTCTATGACAGTTCAAACGTCCGTAGCTGTCGCGGCCATGATGTGACGTCATTTACCACAATCTGTCTTGTTTACATCAAATTTTTTGCCCCTAAATAGAATAATTTTACTCTAGTCAAGTAAAAATTGCAATAACAATAATATAATAATAAAATCTTAGTGAAACTTTAAGCACTTTGACGTCACTACCGGCGTTATTGAAAACGATGCGTTTTGAGAGTGCGTTCCGTTTCACCAAAAACATGCTACATAAAACAGTAAATTGTAAAATAAGTTATGTATTAGCAACTTAAACAAGTGTACCACAATGTTTTATGGGCTAATACAAGGCATTTTTAATAAAAAAAAAGAGTTTTGTATTTCATGCATATTTCCTATTCTGCTCGGTAGATGGCAATAGATGATATAACATGATGATGAAATAATTTTATATATATATTTATAGTATTTATATATATTTATAGTATTTATATATATTTATAGTATTTATATATATTTATAGTATTTATATATATTTATAGTATTTATAGTATTTTATATATCCTTGTAGTTTACCTTATTATTAATTAAATTATTTTCAGATGTACACTTACCACTGCTTGTCTCTGCATCACTCAAAGGTTGACTGGTAGAAAATGCCTATGGCATTAAGTCCGCCTCTGTACTTTGTGCTTGAAGTGTTAAATAAATAAATAAATGATGTAGATGACAGAACTGACCATTAACCGCATGTATGCTCCTATTAGAGGCCTAGGCCGTTCTGCTTATTATCTCAATTGATTGTTTAGCAGTTAAAATTTTAATAACAATACTTGAGGCACCTTCTGCGACAAACAAAAGAATAATTATTTCTCAGTCGGTGCAGCTTAGCATGGATAATCGGTGCAGCCTCGGGCGTGCGATTTTATTGTGCGATTGTCGCGTTGTTGTGCGATTAATTGCTATAATTTAAGTAAGTTTGCGAGTTATTTGTGTGTTTACTTTGATTTAGGACGTGGGCTTTAGATGGGCAGTAACCTTTTTGTGTTCACTAGAAACACTAGTTAGGGCTTATAACCACCAAATGGTCAGTAAATAGATGAACTACTTTAACGGTACGTGCACTCGCTGCCCGGGATAAGTGAGGACTAGTCGACACGGTTCCTTGAAGCTCACGCTACGTTTATATATGTTTGTTAGTATGCGAAGTTTTCGTCTGGTTAAAAGAGACTGTTGTGATCCACTGTTGTCTAGAACTTCCTGTGAAGTTTCTATAGGACCTCAATGACATGGCACGGCATTGGTACTTTAGGTGTACCATGGCACGGTAATAGTACTTTAGGCATGCCGTATACCTTGATGGCATAGCATATTATCTCACTCGATGGATAACACGCATAACTCGATGTAGCGCTCTAAAGAGAGTATTGTGTTCTTTTGAATAACCAGTCACTAACGGTCTTCTACTTTTCACTCTTATGCTTTAAGTAATAAGGTTGAAAAGTGGTCGACCGTCCTGTGAACTCGGTAGTACAGACTTTAGTACATCAAGCTACCCGAAACTGGTAAATTTTCTCAATCAACCTTAAACCTAATGCTTTAGCGGTAAAGTTGGAAATCTATTAAAGTTTGACAGATTTTAGTAGCTTGACGTGCTGGCGTCTAAACATAGGAGTAGTTCGCAATAAGTAATTCTTCTCTTTCTCCCCCAGATGTGGACACCCACGAGCCCGACGAGAAGTCCCTCATCACGTACATCTCGTCGCTGTATGAGACGTTCCCGGAGCCGCCGACAGTGCACCCGCTGTTCGACGCCGAGTCCCAGCGTCGCGCCGCTACCTACACCGAGCAGGCCGCACTGCACCGCGCCTGGCTACACGAGAAGTGCGCCCTCATGCAGGTAGGCAGCGTAACCCAGACATTATGAAAAGTTTCAGTGAACTTACCCTCATACCCTATCAGGGTAATGACTTACCCTCATAGGGTATGAGGGTAAGTCTTTTAGGATTGTATGAAAGTACCGCCACTATGGCAGGCAACTTACCACCACTAGGAAGTGTTTATCTATGAGACAGTGCACCACCGAATGGGCAACAATGCACCGCCCCTGGCTGCCCCAGAAGTGCACCCTCATGCAGGTAGCCAACATTACAGCCAGCCTATAAGGCAAGCAGACTGTTCAGAAACCCTGAAATTATGAGGAGTATAAGGGCAAGCCAATTTATGCAGGCAGCATGAACTTGTTCGTAACGTAACATAACTTGTGTTACTGTTTCATAATTCATGCGAGAGCAATATTTCCAATTTGCAACTTCTGAGCACTAACTACTTACTGTTCAGAATACTTACGGAATTGTCAAATTCAGAGAACCTAGTAAAAGTGATATTCCATCAGCCATAACGTTGATGGAAAGTCCAAAATGTATCGAGTTCAAGTAGGCCAGTTAAGGACACTTGAATCGTCGAAACAAAGACAACAATTAAATGTAGCTACAGTCCTAGCCACAAGGCGTAATAACTTTGAAAGTACTGTAGTTGCCCATTCCAAAGCACAGATCCATATGAAAAAGAACGGGCATGAAACTCCATAAGCTTTCGAAAAGCTCCTGTCAATCCTTTTCAAAGTCATTGTAGAAATACGAAACGCTTTAAAGATATTGTCCCTTATCTAGGTCTAGGGTGGCAATTCCCATACTAGACTCTACGTACAGTGTCTTGTTCTCGAAGAGGAGCCGGCAGGAATCGGCTTCTATGGTGCCTTCGGGCCTGATTCCCATTTAACTTTTAATTCTCTTTTTCTCTAGGACCGTGCTTTCCCGTCAACTTTGATCGAAATGAAGAAGCTGCTCAGCGAGAGCACGCGGTTCCGCCAAGAAGAGGTGCCGCTCCGGCAGAGGGAAAAACAGAAGCTGTTCCATCATTACAGGGAATTAGAGGTAAGGGTATATGCTGTCTGCTATTAAAGAGATAACCTTGGTTGGAACAGAACAATGTATGGTTATATGGTCTTTACCGAGATGTGCAGCATGTTTCGAGTGGTCCACATTGCAGAAGACCATATGACTAGGAGACTTGTCTGTTAAATAAAATAAGGGATCACACTTATCGGTAGTAGACGGTCGCAAAAATGAAGGGTGGTCCCTGGCGGAGATTTTAATTAATAATATTGCAACACCAACATTAAAATGTAAATAATTATGTAATCTGTGGCGACACTCTTCCCTTCTATCTGTGACACTGGTCCAATACAGACGTGAAATTTACTTGTCCGCCGTTTTATTTTTATCTTCCTCGGCACCAACTTACCAGCACCTCATCAACACCTACCACCTCAACTACAAAGCTACACAGTAACCTAAACTCATTTTCTGAAGACCAAGTATTTAATGCTATATATAAAATCTTCCAGCAAAGGTCTTGGAACGAGTAATGTAAATAGGAAACACATTTCTTCCGGGATTTATACTTCTTGTAACAGACAAGAAGTATAAATCCCTGTCTGTTTTACACTAATTATCACATTTTATGTCGTCTTTCCCCAGAAATACTTCGAAACGGTGGGCGAGTGCGACATCGAGCCGACACTACGACCAGACGCGTTAGAACAGGCGTGGTCTCGCCTGCTGATGGCGCAGCAGGAACGAGAGCGAGACCTGACCGACGAGATCCGTCGCCTGGAGCGGCTGCAGCGCCTCGCGGAGAAGCTTCACAGGTATATACCGGAAAATTTGCCATCTCTATTGAGGGTAGTCGACAATAGAGTCGAATCTTGAATCATGTCTTAGACCCAGCACCCATCAAAGAGTAGACGAGTGTAACAGAGAGGGGACTTGCGTGAATCGTTCAATCATGGTTGAAATTTATATCATGTCTCTTACCCTCCTGTGATAGTGTGATTGAGCGATCTTGTACCGCTCTGCTCTTCTCCGTTGGTAAAAACTGGAGCTTACAATGTCTAATTGTTTTACAAAAGTAAACCTGATACTGTCTTTACACACGCTCTGTTATTTGGAACAAATTGTTTGTTATTAAATAGGAAAGAAAAACTAATCATTCATCGACAATTATTCATTAAAACTTTATGCTCAAGTAAAAACTGCACAAATGCGGTGTTAATGCCTTGATAATTTTCTACCAGTCTACCTTAGGGTTATGCATAGACCACAATATGTGCAATAACACAAAAAAAAACCTTTGAAAATATAACTATTCTCTTCAACAGGGACATAAAACAAACCGAAGCCGGCCTCGATAGCGTGGAACGCCACATCGAGAGTGAGATCCGTCGCGTGGAGCGTGGCGTGCACCCCGCAGACGCGAAGCTAGCGGTCGAGCAGATCGAACAGGAGCTGAGGGCCATGGAGCATACCATCCAGGAGATGTTCCAGGACTGCCATGTGCTGAGGGAAGGGAGATATCCTCAGGCCGCTGATTTACAACGACGGTCAGTATATTTTACACTAGTTTTAGTGTATTTTACAGGATATACAAAAGCCTCTATTCTTTTGAGGCCCATAAATTATATGCAGGCAAAAATCAGTCACTCTTGCAAAATAGATAAAATATGCACTGTTATTAATTAAAATTCGACAGGAGGTAAAATCTTTTAGAGCCAAGCAGTAACGGTAACGTTTCATGAAAACATTGATCTTTTTAAGACTTTCTATAGGTGCATCCACATCGAAACTATTTTGTAACAGCAGCAACAATGAATAACAAAAAGTTTAGGCAAAAGTCGCAAAAGTTACTTAATGTCATCATGTTTGTCATTGTTGCTTTACAAAAATAACTTCGGTGAGGATGCATCATTACATCAAACTAGTTTGTTGTTTTACATGTTTGACGTTGCGCTATAACAATCTCTAGCATTTGTTGATGCATCAAAATTGTAGCTTTTTTAACCCGAAAAGTTGACTTATTATGACAAGGTTATTAGGACCTAAAAAAATTAAAATATTAGTATTCATATTTTAAAGAGGTAAAATTTGTTTGTACGTTCGTACGTGGGGGGGGGGGGGGTAATCTTCGCATCTAATGATCTAATTCTAAATATTTTTTCACTGATAGAAAGATACATTATTCATGGGTACTTTAAGCTATAAATTATATTTACATCCTGCATATTAGCTGAGCTTTCATATTTTTTGCGATCGAAGTCGCAGGCGAAGTGCTAGTGTTTTCATAAGTCAACCGTACAATACCATATTCTAACTTCATAATTCCGCTTCCAGAGTACAACAAATCCACGACCGCTGGCTGAACGCCCGCCAATCCTTCACGGGCCGCCTGGTCCCTCGTCTGTCTTCAGTCCGCATGCCGGTGCAGCAGACCACGGTGCGGAGAGAGACCCGCACGGTGCTGGAGACCAGGGTCCATGATGCGGACCCCAAGTTCCAGCAGCTCAGCGAAGCTACGAGGTGGTGTAAGGAGAAATTGGTAAGTTGATAATAAATTCATTTCAAGTAAACATGCCTATAGATAAGTCGATAATGTCCAATTGATCACCGTTACAAGAGCTGATGGACGTTGCAGTTTTAATTGTTTACTTGTACTTATTACTTCCTGGTTGGGCTAGTGATCGCAGTTGCGACAGCTGAGCCTGGGTCCTGGGTTCGATTCCCGGGTCGAGCTTATTGTTATTGGGCTTTTCCTTCAGGAATTTCTCAGTAGCAATGAGCCTGGAGTTTGTGCCCGGTTGATGGCAATATGCTCGCCCCCAATTTCATGGGACTTAAACATAACTTATGAAATGTGTGTGTGTACTATTAGGTACACATCTGCCTAACCCTCCGGGGATTACAGGCGTGATGTTATGTTATGTTACTTCTTACTTTTTATTTTCAGAAAAAGCTGCACGAGTCGGACTATGGCTCGGACTTGCCGTCAGTGCTGCACGAGCTGGACAAACACCAGAGAGAACACAAACAGATCGATCAGTTCCACGCAAAGGTACGTCATACTATAATACTATACTAATACGTCTTTGTAATACTATATTTGTCTTTGTATACTGATTTATATGAATAATGAATGATCGCTGAATGCAAGACGCACGGGATCGGGCAATATGGCGATACTTGGGGGAGGGTCTCTTTTTAGTTTGAAATGATGATGTGAAAATGCTTCACCTTAGTTGATTGACTGTTGATATAGTATATTTCATTACAAGTTTCAGGTGTACTGAACGACTATTTTTAACACAGTTGCGAATAAATGAAGCAATTTAATAAAATAATAAAAACACAATAAACTCACAACAAACAACTAAACTCGCAAAGAAAATTTCTGGAAAATGGCGCCAACCGTAGCAACCAAACCCGTACCGTAGTTTTTTTTTTCTTCACCTATTTTGGTAGGCAAAGGGCCATACAGCTTAGTCTTCAGTAGATTTTTTTTATTGATATGAAATTTAATGAGATGAAATGAAATGAAACCTAACCTAACTCATTCAATTAAATCATGAAATCTGATATTGAAATAAATTAGTAGCTTCTTTTTAGAAGTATACGTATTTGTAAGAAACACAAAAACACTTTAGTAAATACTTCATGGTTGGTTTTTCTTTTTAATAGACATTATTTTGACAGTTGGGAAAGAGAACGCACGAGTTCGGGAAATGTAAAAAAAAAGCACTAGTATGTAATAGCCCACATTTCGAACGCTATACGTCCCTGCAATACACCACTTTTTGAGCAACTGTATAAAAAATAAAATACTAAAAGCCGACGCCAACATCGTCAGTATCATCATCATCATCATCATCATCATCATCATCATCATCATCATCATCATCCTGTCCTTTCCTTTCCTTTCTTTTTTTTGTGCGGTCGGTGCGGGCGCAGCATGTCTTACAAACTCCTATTACTCGTCATCCCAGCAGTCACCTCCTTTGTAGCCATACCTTGTACTAACCAAAATGTATCTTTACCTTAGGTGGAACAATGCGTGCACAACCGCTCAAACTTCAGCGGAGAAGAACTGAACCTGTACAACCAACATCTCAGTCAGCTGCAGAAACTGTACGCTGAACTGCTTTCCACCAGCACCAAACGGTAATATGTCAATAGCATTATGTTAGAGAAATATGAACTTTTTGGTGAAAGAAATGAAGTTTAATTTCCTTCATATGTATCTCCTTCATTGCAAGTCACGATTGCCAATCGGATGTATTATTGCAATTTTAACCTTATGCCAATGTTTATAAAATCAAAACGCATACTAATGATATTATCAAAATCACATGAAAAGATACTTTATTGTAATCGCATAAAGTGGAAATCCGATTACAAGTTTAAATTAAAAAGAAAAAAAATGAAATACTTACTTACTTATTTTGATTTTAGTTGCAGTTTCAAGGTCGCTTAATCGAGTGACTTCAGTCAAATATGATCTTTATAAAAAAAAAAAACAAAACACAAATTTGTTTGACATCGATATTATTCAATGTTATTCAAATATCAACTATATCTTTAAGGAAACAAAGTTCAATTTCATCTAATACCAACATTATTTTTACAGCATGTCAGACCTAGACGCCCTGCAAGACTTCCTCCAATCAGCGACGGCTGAACTGAACTGGCTGAACGAGAAGGAGCAAGTGGAACTGTCCAGGGACTGGGCGGATCCTCACATCAATCTGCCGGCTGTACAGCATTACTATGAGGTATGGTAGTAGCTTGGAGAAATAGACGTGAATGAACCTTCTGTGAATGAAATTGTAGGTCCCTTCTAATTCGAAAGATTTTATTAATAACTTCTTCAAGTCGTCTATTGAAATCGCCTGGCGTTTTGTAACATTATCGAGACGTATCGATATACGGTGGTAAGCAAATGTTTTTTCGATACTAACTACTGACCATTCATTTATCAAATATTTCTGAAAGAAATCTTACTAAAAAAATCTCCAATATTCATGTTGATATTTTGGTGTGGAATAACAAGTCATAAATGCAAACTGTAAGAAATATAAGTCGTCTAGCGACCTGTTTTCTATTTCTAGGTTACCGATCTTTTCTTATATTCTCGTTTTAAAACCAGAGAAAAATAATGTAACACCTCGAAACAGTCGCGAAATAAAATAAAATTATGTAGCAATACTCCACATACCTAACGGATATCTTATTGTGATTGTTAAATAATAAATCAAAGTTGTTTTTTTGCGTCAATCGATAGCATATAGTGTAATAACAATAAGGTATGATATTAGACCAATAAATTGTGGAACTCGTTACCTAATTTTATACCCAAAAACAAATCATTCCGACCCTTATTCCTTAATCATTAGAAGCCACTGTCGTGTACTTTAAGATTTGTTTTACAATAAGTTGAAACACTTCGTTTGTTTACAAGCATTCGTTTGGAGATGATAGAGAGGTCAGTTTTACACGTTTTTGTTATACATTGTTCATTTTGTTTCTGTTCGCCATTTTATTTTTTGATGTGATTTTTTTTTGTTAAGATAAGTGCATGTTGATGTTAGATTGGAATACCCTTTTATAAAGATAAAGTATTATTAAAATCTCTTATTCTTTTACTAGATCAGTGGATTAATGTTTTCCTAAGGGGCTCCCCCATGCACACTAGCGCCACTTTAGTAAAAAAATCAGAACTCGTTAAATACACAATTAATATAAAATCTGATTGACAAAATGCATGGGGGAGCCCCTTAAATAACAAATTGAGAGTACGTAAAAATTTTAGTTTTACGTAAAAAAAAAAAACATGAAATGTTGCACAAAAAAATCCTATGCATATAAATGTTAGTTAAATTATGTAACTGTTAGTGTAGAGAACTTGCTGAAATTAAATAAATCCGTTATGTAATCAAAACGAATCCATAAAGAAAAAAAAAACGTTTACAACTTATAACAACTTAGTATAACATAAAACAACAAAATATTCCCACATAATATATTATCATATTTATCACATAACATTCAACCCTCTGCCAACGTAAAATCACTTTTACACCTCGCTAATAACATTCATTTTTCCATAGCAACTGATGTCATCTCTTGAGAAGCGAGAGCTACAGTTCAGCAACGTCATCGACCGCGGAGAGGCGCTCATCGCTCAACATCATCCGGCGACCAAGACTATTGAGTCACATCTGCAGGTTAGTAGAAAATGCTACCTTAAAATAGCCGAGTTGAGGTTTAGATTTCCTTGTACAAAATATGTTAAATTATTTATTCATAAGGTTCTTTCTTGGTAATTTTGTGTCAATTTCATCAACGGTTCAGTTGAAAAGCTACCTCAGAGATGTGATGTCAAAGTTCAAATTTCCTTGAGTTCAGAAATAAACTAGGTTTGTTTTTGCATCGTATTTGAATCGTTGCAACTTCAGAAAGTTTTCTAATCTTTTAGTATTCATATCTTTGTAAAAGACAATGCCACATGGTGAATTACTGCGAAGCGACATTTGCCAATGCAGTGATAGACAAACATCAATGTTTTTCGTATGTCTTCTAACATTACGTTTGCTAACTGGCCAAAGCACAACGGCACGGTTGGCGCAGTGACTAAGCGATTGGCTGCTGCGCTGCCTGTCACAGGTTCGATTCCCGCACGGAATAAATATTAGCAAACCCTCCAAAAGTAGTTGTTCCGGGTCTGGCTGTTTGTGTATGTGAGTTTTAATGTTTGTAAACGCACCCACAATACAGGAGAAATTCCTAGTGTCGGCCAACGGTTAAAAAAAGAAGCATATTATGTGTTAGCTAACCGATCCCATCTCTGTTACTTATCTGTACTGACCATTCCTTCCAGAATGTTCCCTTATTTTACCCTCTCTATTCGTTCTCAGGTGATGCAGTCTCAATGGGCGTGGGTGCTCCAGCTGACGCTGTGTCTCGAGACTCATCTCAAGCACACCACGCAGTACCACAACTTCTTCGAGGAGGTCAAGGAAGCTGAGAAATGGATACAGAAGTGAGTATTTTAGATGTAGTGGAGCTGTGATGGCATATATTATGTACTTTATGTTGTGGGGAATAGTGGTGAAATTGCATTTTAACGGGTACAATTTTATTATTTAAGGTTTAAAATTTTGATCTAACTGCTAAATAAACAATATAAAAAAAAAATACTAAGTCCTCGAGAGCATCAAAGGTCATGATGAAAAGTGGAAAATTGCGACTTTTTCACTAGCGATAAGATTGGTTTTCGCTTGACATTGAAAACCGTATTAAGCTTAATTTCTCAGGCCTCCCTATCCTGGCCTTAACTGGCAGGCTTAAAAACGTCGTCTGAGAAACAACACAACTAACTAATGTTCCTCTTTCAGACGCGAAGAAGCCCTAAACACAACATTCTCGCAGTCCGAGTTCACCCTCGACCAGGGCGAACGCTTACTCAAGGGCATGCAAGAGCTCCGCGAGGAACTCAACTCTCATGGAGGCCTGGTATCTCGTCTCGTGGAGGACGCACAGGAGATCCGCCCTGTGAAGCAACGCAGAGCTCCTATTACAAGGCCGTTAAGGGCGGAAACTGTTTGTGCTTATAAGCATGCTAATGTGAGTATGATTTTGCAATTTAAACTTTATGGTATTGTGTGTAGACTTCTGATTTTAGTCTGCTGATAGGTATAGCTATGGAGAAGGGTTTGTCTCCACCGATCACGTTATCAGATCACAGTAGCCACGGATCACGGCGAGATGTATCCACTGATACCGTGATCCGTTTTTTCACAATGTTTTTACTTTGGCTAAAAGAAAAAAAAAACGGAACTGATTACGGTGTACTGAGACAACATATAAAATATAATATTTTTCAATACACTATCTCATAAACGGGTTCTTATCGCACTACGATTAGGTTCAACATGCAATGTATTTCACACGTGTGCGATTTTTTTCATTTTCCAACACGTGTGCGGGAATGAAAATTGCCACAGATAACTAACTATACCTATACTTATACTTAGTCCAAATTGGTTCAATGCCTATAGTCAGAGGTGATTTTTTTTTTTTTAATTTCGGCCAAGAATTAATGCGTCTTTACGGCGTAAATATTTTTTTAAATTCAAATTGTGTTTATAAATAGAATATCATAGATAAACATGATTATTTCAAACTAATATTTACTTTTATAAACAAATTAACATTAATTTGTGTTCGAAATTAAAAAAAAAACTGTTTTTTTTATATTAGGCTGTTTAGCGGCTTCATGCCTTTGCTTTTCCTTCAACCTGGTGAAACAAAGCGCGGAAAAAAAGAAAATTAAAATCATAGTTTCCTAATAATTCATGACAAAAATATTTTTCGTTCTTTTATTTGATTTCTTCAAAAGTGTATTTAAAAACGTCGTTTGATACACGTGGTCATTTGTTATTGCAGTTAATTCCGCCTCGAATGCAATAAAAAACTTTCTCCACTTGTATAAAAAAGTAATATTAAAAATTTTAAAAACCCCCCGACACATAAAATAAACTCTAAAAACTAACAAATTAAATTTTTATCATCACATATATTATGTAAGTTCAAATATTTTTATTTTCCAAGCGTCATCGCGTCGGGGGACCGCTAAAGCTTATAAAGTATTTTTCCAACAACAGCTAATTGATTATTACGAGTTACATTTAGGTACGAGCGATCTTAAGTTTCATGCATAGTCTACGCTCATGCGCTAATGCCGCGCGCGGCGAGCTTGGTGTGCGGTCCCCCGACGCGACCAACGCTTGGAAAATAAAAATATTATATGAACTTAGATGTGACGATATAAATATTATTTGTTAGTTTTTGAAGTTTATTTTTTGTGTCGGGGTGTTTTTAAAATTTTTAATTTTGCTTTCATTTTGTCCTTTTTAAAGTAGGTAATTTCGAATCGATAGGACATATTGAAGGTAGTCAGATCCGATCATCAACTATTAAAGAGCTGATGGAGTGATGATCTTCAAACGGCTGATCAGGTCATGGGTACCCTTACCATATACCTACTTTCAATATCATTGAAGTAACACGATACCAAATTTCGAATCGATCAGACATAAGGAAGTTAGTCAGATCCCCTCATCAACTAGAAAAGAGCTGATGATCTTCAAACGGCTTAACTGATTTTCATGAAACATGGCTAAGAACACTCTGAATAAAATTATCTATGACACAAAAAAAACTTAACGAAAATAGGTTCATCCGTTTGGGAGCTACGATACCACAGACAGATACACAGATACACAGACACGTTAAACTTACAACACCACTCTGTTTTATTTAAAAAAAAAAAAAAGTTTTAATAAAAAGAAGTTATAATCCAATATGGTCTTTTTTGTTCCCGTCATAAAATTCAACTTGAACCACTATTTATCATTAACCTGCGTGTACGGCTACTGTGTGAGTGTAGCTGTTGTGTGTGTGTGTGTGCAGGTGTACCTGTATTTCTACAGTCACTATTACCAGAGTCTGGCTGTATGTCTGTTATCTGATTAAACCAATACCTTCTTGTATATTATGAAGACTAGGGTTACATCAGTGATTAGTTTAGGTGCTAACTATATGGTCATACAATAGGCTAGTTTCCACCATCAATAAATTGTAAATCTTTGAAATACTTTTAAGTGAATCCGCGAACTATCTTACAAAGCTTTGAAAATTAAAAGCATATGTGTGAATCATTTGGTAAGAAAAAAGATTTCTTGGAATACGCTTTGGTTTCAACCGTTTGCTAATTATACTCGTATAAGCTGTTTTGTTTGACTATTTTAAAAAATCTGACTAACTTGTAACTTTCTGATGACAGTTTCAAATATTTTTGGCGACAGCTTATCATAATAGGCTAGTTTCCACCATCAATAAATTGCAAATCTATTTAGTCCGTTAGTTAGAGTGGAAAATAATGAACACGTATTTTTTGTTTTTGTAAATCAATGAATATTGACGAAGATAAAACGCATGAAAACTCGAGAGTGGGGCTCGTGACATCACAACGCACTAAAAATGATAGCACGGCGCGGCGTGACGTATTGAGAATTTGAAAAGCCTCGTATCTTCGTTAATTTTGGTTTACGTAACAAAAAAAAAATACGGTTCAAATATTTCAACCTATATATACCATACCTATATAACCATATTATGTATTTTGTCATTTTTTTTTTGTTTTTTTTTGTGTCATTAAACTTTGTAATCAATCGGTTTGTGTCAGTATCAACGAGAAAAAAAGAGTCACTACTAGGAGTCATTACTCAGTAATAATTCACGATGTGGTTCTTAAGTATTTTCTTACATCAATAGGTGGCCATCGAGAAAGGCTCAGCAGTGTCAGTGGTAGACAACTCCGGTCGCTCCCGCTGGCGCGTGCGCCTGGGCGGCGCCGGCACCGACGTGCAGCTGCCCGGCGCTGTGGTAGCGCTGCCACCTCCGTGTCAAGAGGCCATCGACTGCGCCGGCAGGCTCAGGAGTGCTTATGATAGGGTGAGTTATTACAGTCGTCGCCTATTTTTTTTTGTTTGATGTGAAACATCTATAAGCGCGGGTAAACCAAAAAAACAGATGAAAAATGCGTGGAAGGCGTGGTGATCGAACCCGACCCGAACAATCCCGAACATTACCGACCTGTTGAAGCAGCATAAGATCTACATATTCGCCATGGTTTACAACAAGTCAGCTGGTCTCAGGGCACAGAGCGCTGGATTTCAATCTCGTGACTTCGAGTTTGATTCCAGCATAAGGATTTTCTTTTTGTGAATCGATTCATTTTGTTTTTATTTTGTTTTTTTTTTTTTTTAATTGACTTTTGTTTTAAGCATATCACTTGTACAAAATAATTTCGATGTTTTACATCTGACAAGCGTCTCGCGACGGCTCACTTTTTTTTTGGTTATGGCATCTCGTAGGTAATGGCTTCTGCTTAACCGGACTGTCCTGTAGGTGCCTTGAGTGTAAGGCCTCCAGTCAGGTGCAAAAACTTATAAACTAAGCGACCGCGCGCTAAGGACACCTCCTGTGGGTACAATGTGCGGCTTAGAGCGTCGCTAGGGGAAAACAGCAAAGTGACAGGCTGGATCTGAGTGAGAGAGTCGTCGCCCAGTTAGTCAGACCTATAAAAATAGCGCGCCTTTATGGAAGAACGTGCGGTTATTAGATCGACCGCTTAGTGGTGAGGCCTGGGATCAGAGCAGCAAAATAATCAGCTGTTCCCTTGTTTTTGGCGGAGATATCAAATATATATATTTATTTTGGGACAACTGGATCCAAGGGTTAGATGAACAAAACTTAGAAACTATTGTTAGTACTTAAATACAATTACAAAGGACAACACTCATCATCATAATAACATCTAAAACACATACATAAAAAATACCCCTGTGCTGAGACACCCCGCCCCGTCAAGATAACCAATAGGGAGATACCTCCCTAGAAAACACCAGACGAACGAAATGCCTCAACACAGGTGCACAAACATCTTCAGCTACAGTTTTCAGGATGCTGTTGTGACTCCCCCGCACCCTCCTCATAAGTGACACGACTTTTTTCCGAATGACGGCATGGAAATCGTCAGTATGAGCCTGCGCGAACATCTCGGAGGCACTGCAGAAACGAGGGAGTCCCAACATCATCCTGAAAATGTTATTGTATTGGACGCGCAGAGTGTCTAGGGATTTTTTAGTAAAACTAACCCATAGACCACCCGTGTACAGACCCTGACAATACGCTTTAAATAGCGTGATTTTTACTTGGTCCGTACAGCGGGCGAATCTACGGGCCAGCATATTGCCACGGACTGACAGAGCCCTGCGCTCCCTCTCTATGTCTATATCATCTTTAAGGTCGTCGGTAAGGTAATGTCCGAGGTACTTAAACTGCGATACCCTATCTAAGTTAACACCATTCAAAGTAATGGGTGGAACAGATTCAGGACACTTACCTTAGATATGAATAAACCACTGTTTCTAGCTTTGAATCATATCAAAAATGTTCATCATGATAAGTAGGTACAGTGACTTCTTTTCAGGTTCTTAGTTATTACAATTTTATTGCACTCTTTACTTTATTTGAAACACGTTGGTCCAAAATTCCTTCTACATTGGTGTATGAACCCGAAATAGAAAAAAAAAATTGTAGCTCTGTCATATTCTTTTTATTTTTTTTTACGTCAGCCTACTCGACTCTTTGCCCTCCCCATGGCTTTCCAATCCTGTTTACAATTTGCCCCCTCCGACCAATCCGTCAAGAACTAGTCCAGATCGTTACGCCATCGTTTCTTGGGCCTGCCTCGGTTTCTACGGCCGTCTTCAGGCTCCCATTGTGTCACTGTTCAAGACAGGCATCGCCAATGTTGCCAATAAATCTGCGAAGCTGGACTGGGACTGGGCGGGTCACGTCTCTAGGATGAAGCCAGACAATGGGCGAAGATAGTCACACAGTCATTTTCTTAATTGACTTTTTTCTTTTGTAAATATCTTCTGTAAATATTCTATATATTTTCTTTATTCTGTAAATATCTGATAAAAGTCATGTGAACTAAAGTTAATATTATGACTTAAACTATTGCATCAATACAAACACCAATGTGACATTTACTTTATCTACCCTATTAACCAATACCAACATATTGTAATAATGGTAATATTATTAACTTAATGAATTATCAACAAACTGATTAACAAAACATAAATATAGACCGGTTTGTCAGTGATGTCGACGCGATGCGTCTCCTAGACTGTTTGCAAGTGTTCGTGTATGGAGTGAGTGTGGTAATATTGTATGTTTTTGTGAAGGTCATACAACTATGGCAGAGGAAACAGCTGAGGATGCGGCAGAATATGATCTTCGCTACCATCAAGGTTGTGAAAGGATGGGATTTCCCTCAAGTAAGTATATTATATACTATAACGACTCTGGATATAGTAGTTCTTCCTCTTTAATCCAATGAAACTTCTCTGTTGTTTTTTTTTGGAAATCATGGACCTTTGTTTATCTCTGATAAATGAAGTAAGTATAGGTGCTGATTTTATGCAAAAGAGCTGTTACTTAAGGCATCTTAAACCATTAAGACTAAAGCCTAGCGGTGTTGCGCCCAAACAAACGTATTCCCGTTTTCTCCTTGCTCTGCCTCTATTTTTTTATTTCGTTACATAATAATTTTATCAACAACGACGCTAGCCTTTTTCTGGACTCTATTTCTTGCTTTCATTTTGTTGGCAACTGTATAATTAACCGCTCGTTAGTGGTTGTACAAGGGAACCACCAAAACCGCTACGTAAAAAAGGCACGTTACCACCAAATATGCGGTTTACTTTATCATAAAACATTCTTTGTGAAGAACATAGACAACATACCTTTCATGTCTACAAAATTATTATTATAATACAAACTTTTTCTCACCGCTTGGGTTGCGGCTGAAAATCAACGTCAGGTGGTACAACTTGTGTTGCCATCTGGCATTATGCTGAGCTGAGGCCCTTTTAGCATTCAATTAATTAAATTTAATAATACCTTTATTTATTTAAATTTTTCCTTTATTGTGAGGAAACCTGGACTTAATAATTAATATAAGTTTGAAATCGCCAACCTTCTTGAGCATGCGTGGTGATCAATGCTCGTGCCTTATCTGTATGAGAAGAGGCCTTTGCCCAGGAGTGGGACAGTAATAGGCTGGTATTATTATTTATTATTTTAATATACCACGTAATTTGGTGTGCCTTTTGGCACAGGCCTCCTCTAACCGTTTCCAGTGGTCTGTCCAATACCACACTAGTCCAGAGTGGTCCAAAGGTTAATCGCAGAAAATCCTCCCATCTTCTTAGCATTAATAGCTTTGTTTATTTATTTTGTTTAGATTTAAGGCGTGTGTGTTTGTTTTAAAGCCAATAAACACACTTTTCTTTCTTTAGTTCGTCGCCATGGGTGCAGAACAGCGCCAAGCGATCCGTCGCGCGCTCAACGAAGACGCAGAGAAGCTGCTAGCTGAAGGTGATCCCGCCGATCCTCAGCTGAGGAGGCTCCGCCGAGAGATTGACGACGTCAACCGACTGTTCGACGAATTCGAGAGGAGAGCGAGAGCTGAAGGTACGTGTATTACATGATGCTCTTCCAAAGGTGACAGGTTCCTGTGATGAAGATGGCAGGAGCTATCTCCACATACGGAAGCGTTTGTCATAGACGGCAGCGACCAGACAACCAGTCTTGTCGCTCTGTCGTCTGTGACAGCGATTTATTTGAAGTGCGGTTTGAGGTTATGGGTCTTTGGAAGTGTACTTTTTAGATATTTTAGTCACCATACTTTGACAGGGGAGAATGGAAGATGAAGACATTCTGCGCCGATCCCTATGAGTAGCATAGAGTGACTTTCATGATTCTATTATCGATAGAAGGACACACTGACCTTATTGGTGAGGTTCTTCAGAATGGTCAGGGGCGTGCGTGCATGACTAGTTGTTTGAACGTAGACGAAACAAATACCCTACAGGTGGTTGTTCCGGGTCTGACTGTTCGTATATGTGATTTTAAATGTTTGTAAACGTACTTATTACGATACAGGAGAAATAGGGCAAAAAAAAAGGAACAAAAAGAGTATGTAAGCATCGTATCAAGTGACGTTTAGATTCTGATTCTGAGTATCAGTAATAAACATATACGATTTTTTTCTATTCTGCGAAACCAAAAACATTTTCTATTTATCGTCGACAATATCTATTTATTGTCATTGTTGTTACAATAACTGTCACCAATCATTATGCTATGGAAGAAAATACGCCGCAAAAACATTATTATTGTACCCATAAGATTGTTATCAGAACAATTCTTGTTACCAAATTATGTCCTTGAGAATACTTCAATTAATATTTATTGTTTAATACATACGTCTCATACTGGAATCATAGACAAACTACAGTAGGTACCCGGCCGTAAATATGACATATTCTCGGGTTTTACTATGATACTAGGATATTTTGGCGCTTGAATGACGTTGTAAAATAAATTTAAAAACCAAGATGGCGGCATTCGTTCCAATTTTGGACACGCACCAAAAGATTCTTGTTAAAAGTCATTTTGCATCACTTTTAAATTAGAGTGAACTTTATGCACGTTAAAATAAGGGAGATGTTGGGTTACTTCCACTGACAATCGTTAAAATAAGATTGCATATGGGTTGATGTAGTAACTGCCAGTACACCGTACAAATCCGATTATTTTCTAAGACTCGATATTATGCCATATTTCCTACCGGGTCTTGTAAACGAACGATACGTACTACGTAATTAATCAGTTAGAAAAATGATCGCTTTTATTGGTCTAATTGAATAATAGCGGTTTGAAACACAGGCGTCGGGAATTAAGATTTATTTCGTAACGATATTTTTATTTCTGATGGGTTAGGGTGACCTTAAACTAGTTTAATTCGATATTGTGATTATATTGGCAATTTATTGTTTTTTTTTTCCTAGTCGCTTGGGCGCTTGGCATTTGGATCTTACCTTTAACGTACAAACAATAAAATATTAAAACACAAGACAATAGATGATTAGTGCCAAAGCCAATACAAACCTACCTCTAAATACCATAGACATATAAATTCTGAAGGATCCATACTGCCGAGTGCGCGTGGTGAATGTAATTTACTAACAAAGCCGAGAAAATTAACTTTTGCAAAGATTCAGATTTTATGCACATAACATCATAAACTGTTGGAATTGTAAATGCTATGAACAGACACCAGCGCATCAAGCTACTACGATCTATCAAAATTCTTTAATAGTTTTTCAATTTTATAGTTAAATCATTAGGTTCAAGGTTGATGTTTACATTTAGTTATCTTTCATTGACTTGAATATGCCTTGGTGGCTGAGAGAATGTCATGCTCACTCAAATGTCTCGCTGATGGTGGCGGGTGTGTCGATATGGTTGAGTTGAATGGTGCCGATGCGCGCGTCATGATCCTGAGCGGGCGCTGTCAGTTGGGACTGGTCATCTCTTGGCTGCCAGGGTTCATTTTAATTCGTTTGTTGTTAAATTGTTGTCTTTTTCTAGTCTGGACGCTCTTAATGTGCACGTCTTTCTACATCGTTCTCACATATATGTATAATTTCAAAATTAATGATGTAACCAAGATTTTGTAACAATATTTTGATTCAAAAGAGTGTCCATGGAGTTTCTTGCCCGTTCTTCTCCATAGAGATCTACGCTAGGGAATGGGCAACTACAGTACTTTCTCAAGTTATTATGCCTTGTGACTGGGACTGTAGCTTTGTTTTTATTTGTAATTTTGAAATTCAAAAGTGCCGTAATGGTCTAATTGAAATAAATGCTTTGAGTTTGATTGGGAAAATATGACAGTTTTGGGTAGCTTGATGTGCTGGCGTCTGTAGAAAAGTCCGTGGTCCTTCGAAACAGAAGAGTCATAATCAGTTTCATTACTTGCAAAAAAAAACAAAGCTCCTCCATTCTAAATTCAAATGTGGTCCTTTTAAAATAAAGTATTGGAATTAAATTCAGAGTGGTCCTAAGGTCTACCGAGTAAGCGCCCTTACTTTCTTCAACATGACATAACTATAAATAGTTTGTTATCCAGTTTGTTTACTACTCGTTGCGTGGCCACTGAACAGTCGCTCGATGTCCCGCTAACTGATAACGTAATTTATAATTTATCTAGTGCTTGCACCTTGATACTAAGATTGAGAAGACGTTTTGATACTTGATTTCTGTTTATACATAAGGCTGGGTCCTTGTGTCCTTCTTTAAAGTGTTTTTTAGTAGGTTCAGGGCAATACTAAAGAGGCGAGGTTTAAACCCACGTCGTGAGAAAAGTTTTGAGCATGAATGTGAAAACAAAGGAAAGTATAGCATGGACTGTATGAAAGATGATATGCCTAAAAGGGAGTGAATATTGACAAAATAACATACCGGATAAGACGTATCCATACGCCTTGTATGGAAGAAGAATACATATTGGGTCGCCCCTTATGAATTGGGGTAAGGGAGGAGAACCATGATGATTACTAGTGATGAGCACCAACACCATGATCAAAATTCAAACAGATAAAGAAAAGCATTTCAGTGCAAATTAAATAAATCTGCTACAACGTTAAAAAGCTCCTTAGAGTATTATCACTAAATGACACAAGCACTTACAAACAGTAGTTACTTTTTAATTAAAGACCATTTACTAGATTTATAATGCCCGACTAACAGTAAGATAATGTAATTTATTTGCACCTTGACACTACATTGACCGAGTCGTTTTGATACTTGAACTGAATAAGAATGTTTTCGGGATTGTTGATACCATATCTAAGCGCTTTTGTCACTTGTAGTGGATTGGTAACCATACATGGGATGTTATAAGTTCTTGAAAGAAAATACTCCACAATTTTGTTCCCTTGAGACAAACTAAAAGTCTGTCATGGAATACTTGAAGGCAAAGTGGCATTCTATCAGCGATAACGATGATAAAAAAAGTCAAAAATGTATGTGACATAAACAGGTATGACATAAGGAACGCTAATGTCATACCTGCTAAAAGACCGTGCAACAAATACGGTTTCGTATTTTCGCGATCGTTTCACTAGGACCTCATTTTTTTTTTCATTCTCTATTTCTAATTACTTAGATCTTCAAAACCTGATCTACGTATGCCTATTGGTAAAATTTACTAAATAACTGTACGAAAAATCCCAAATTAAAAACAAAATGTGATGGTAGGTAAGTATTTTTTTTGACAAAACTACTCGCAATCTTTAGTCAGGCTCGAGTATCAAAACCGTTGATCCCGCTATACCTCAATAAAATCGACGTCTTGCGGCAAAGGACGAATCTCTCGGTCCTACGGGCTCTCGCGCGTCAGTCGCAATTAGTGGATCGTGCCCGTAGTGTGTAGTATTTGTTTGTAGGAAATCTTTCGCGGAAAACAGTAGTACGTAGTGTTGTGAATTGGATGTTGAACTATCTTGTGCGTTTCTATTAACGAATAATACGTATGAAATAGGGGTTGTTTTGTTTAAATTTGTCAGATATTTTTAGGATTTGGAATTAAGACATTTTTTTTGAGAGTTATCACTTTATTTTGGGGTTGTTATTCATTTATTTTATGAGTTTTTTTAATACATTTTATCATTTTCAAATGCAGTTTTAAATGGAGTTTAAATATTATATGTATTTGTGTTCACATAAATCTGTTTTGGTTTTTGCTCCGAATGATAAATAGACATTAATCATTTTTTATTGCTCATTGCACTCATTAAAAGAACAGACGACTGCATTTCCTACTGATTTTAGTTCTCATACTTCATGATTAAAGAAGACATTTAATCTCGGGCTATATATTTAGTAATGAGTTAATGACTGAAACTATTACCTAACAGCTATAAATAGTTGTACTTTTTTAATTCCCCTAAACGAATTAACTTTTTTTACGAATTCAGCAACCCGCATGCCACTTTGTTAAGTAATCGATTTCGCAAAAACGTTTCGTAAACACGAAAGAGGCATAATCTTTTTCAGTATGCTTCGGATCTCTCAGTAACTACTTTCCTTCTTAGCTATTTTCAAACAACCCGACCTGTATTATTTTTCGGTCCTTTCGAACTAAGCCACACCAACATCATTCCCCTGCCCGCATCTCAATTTTTTTAGGTTTCGCGCAGCATGTCTTCTTCTTCCATACTTCTCTATTACTCGTCATATCATCGGACACCTCCTTTCTTGCCATATCAGCCTTTACACAGCCCATCCACATATTTCTATACTCTTATAAAGTTCATACTCAAAACTTTCCTCACATTTTCCTAATTCCTCCGCATCACATGCCCATACCCAGCCAACATCATCACCGTATCATCCTGAATTCACCCACTATTGGGTATATTACAGATTTGTCCTGCCATAAGTACGTTCCAGATCTTTGCGGCCTGGTTTAAAATTGGTGCATCGCGCCTTATCTGTTAAACTTGGGTAATGCTGTCTTGTTAGCATGACCTGCTATGTGGTTCAGTTTTGCAATGTGAGTCCCTACTGTTGTTGCTTAGTGTACACAAAGTCGCTTGGCTTATTGGTTCTGACGTACATTTTGTTTTCTTTTAGCGGTAGTTTTAAAATACGCACAGGTTATTCCGTCTTTTCTTTTCATTTTTGACATTGGCATTCCTTTGACCCACAAAACTAATTTAAGATCTATTTAAAACTAGTCCGTAGAATAGAATTTTCCGAGAAGGCGCTCTTTTACTAAGGTCTATTGATTTAAACCCCGAAAAGAAACTTCTAAAATGCTCAATATAGATTGTTGTAATCTCCTGAGGGTTAGCGTACCTAAAGAATACCCACATTTCGCCAGTTATACTAATACTGAACACGTACTTAGCAAGCTAGAAATAGTAGTACATAGTTATTTTGTTATAACATAACAATTCTATTTACAATATATTGTAACCGTCCTTAATACTTTAATTACTGTAATAATAATGGCACACTGCTCCAGTAATTGCCTAAATGATATGAGACTGAATTAAATTCTATAATTAGTTCGTTTTTTTCATACGCAAATCATATGCGATTCATCCTTGGTGCGTAACGTACAGTTTTCAGTCGGATGTCCGTATTTTAATAATCTTTTTCAGTTAAAGGTAGTTATTTTATTGAAAAAGGTTCAATAGGCCTTTTATTGTGTTTTTGGAGAGGTTATTTAGTTAGTGAAACTTTAGGGAAAAGTTGGTCCTTTATCACAGAAGAAGTACCAATTCTTTCTTTTAAGATAAGTTGATCGTATTTTGGGATATAATTACATAGGACTTTATAGGTTGATTAGTAGATTAAAATTTTATTGTTTATAAACATTATAAACAAGTGAAAATGTTATACCCAGTGACTGTAAGGTGATTTGAGTGACCATTTGATTATAAGTGTTAAGTGCATATTTATACGATGAAGAAAATCAAACGAATGTTTTCCTTTGGGAAAGGAGGTAATGTATCAGTACAATCAAGTTCTTTCACCTTCTACAATTCTAACATAATCTTATTGTTTCGTCCGTGTTCATATATCTTCTTTTTTTTTACAAAGCTGTTAACTAATGACCCTGTTCTTTCTCATTTTCAATGCTACGTTTGTAGCTCCATTAACTTGCACGCAATCTGAATAAATGTTCCTAGAAAAAAGCTTCTAATTCTGCTCTTAAATGATGGTCTACAAACCCAATTGAATGTTCGAAAATTATTTGCAATTAAACTTGTATAGACTTGAGACTAATACTTTTAAATAGCAAGGACAAATATGAGTTTTTTTTTAAACGAAACAGTACAACATTTGACCATGATCTACTGTAGATAGGTGACCATCTATTACATACTGATACCCTTCGGTGCCTCGGAAAGCACGTTAAACCATTGGTACTAGTTATCAGAAATCCGAAATTCTGACAAGACGTTTTACTAATGGGTAACCCAGTATCAGGGTTGTCGAGGTCAGATGGACAATCGCTCTATGTAAAATACTAGTATTCAACTATTTCTGGTAAGCCGACCTGTACATTCGTGTGGAAAAGCTAGGTAGATTATGATTTTTTTATAATTATGTCATCAGTTACTGAGCAAAATACATTATACGAAACAATGAATATGACCTGAATACATCTATCATAAAATTCCCAGGACCTTTCATTCATACAACGGTAAACATGACTTGCTTAGATCAAGCGATATTCCACAACAGACTTTTTCGTATCAAAGGACCAAATCGAAAAAAGAACCTGGTCCTTGACCCATCCTGTCAAAAACTCATCTGCTCACGGCAACACCTCGACACTCGCCTACTCCCAATTTAAGATGAGATCACTCACGCAACACTTACTGACCAATTGTAACAACAGCTCGAGGTGTCGACCTTGCCTGTAACCGTTTGGCCACGAGCTACGCGGTCTGGCGTCTCGCGTTTTCCGACAGCTGCTGCAGACAAAACACATGCTTACAATATGCCATGGGTTGCCTCGATGCAATGGTACTTACTCGGTCGAAATAAATGATACACGCCGAGACGATGTGAGCGACGCTTGTCGCGAGCCGCGTCGCAAATCGCATCGCGTGAGGTCGTAAACGGGGCAAAAGATATTTCACAAATGAATCAAAGAACTCCCACTTTTTTATGAATTAAGATGTAATGAGTATGTTTTGGATTTTAAAGGCCCACTAGTGTGTGATGTCATTTGTTTTAAATTGATGTACTTGGAGTTAAGATTGGTATTTATTACCACTAGTGGCTGGTCGTATTAAGGCATACAATGTGTGTAGGTGATGGGTCGAGCTCATTCATTGACAGAAAATAGATATTTGAAGTGAGAAAATTTTGTAAAGATAAAATAGAAGATCTATTTAACTTGGTTGTAATGTTTCACTTTTGGGCAAAGGCTTCCTTCCTTCTCTTCCTCCTTTCAATTGAGATACTAACTCATAATTACGTACTACTAGCTCATGCCCGCGGCTTCGCCCGCGTAGACTACTTGTCCCACGGGATCATACTACCGGTATAAAAAGTATTCCTTGTGTTAATCCAGGTTATCTATGTGCCAGATTTCATCCAAATCCGGTCAGTTGTTTTGGCGTAAAAGAGTAACAAACATCCATCCATCCTCACAAACTTTTGCATTTATAATATTAGTAAGATTCAGCTATTAGGCTTGTGTCCTGAAAAAATCTAATTAGTCCGTCAGTTAGATTATCAAAAAATATTTGACACGTATTTTATCTTTTGTTACGTAAACCAAAATTGACGAAGATACCACGCTTTTAAAATTCTCAACACGTCACGCCGTGGTATAATTTTTAGTGCGTTGTGATTTCACGAGCCCCCACTCTCAAATTTTTTGATGCGTTTTATCTTTGTCAATATTCATTGATTTACAAAAACAAAAAATACGTGTTCATTATTTTCCAATACTCTAACTGACGGACTAAATAGATTTGCAATTTATTGATGGTGGAAACTAGCCTATTATGATAAGCTGTCGCCAAAAATATTTGAAACTGTCATCAGAAAGTTACAACTTAGTCAGATTTTTAAAATAGTCAAACAAAACAGCTTATATAATTAGCAAACAGTTGAAACCAAAGCGTATTCCGAGAAATCTTTTTTCTTACCAAATGATTTACACATATGCTTTTAATTTTCAAAGCTTTGTAAGATGGTTCCCGGATTCACTTAAAAGTATTTCAAAGAAACGTTTTGATTGTGAATGTGGATGGGTATAAGAAAGAATAGAGGAAGACCAAAGAAATGTGAATTGACTGTGTGAAAGATGATATGGCTAGAAAGGAGGTGACTACTGAGATGACGAGTAATAGAGAAGTATGGATGAAGAAGACCTGCTGTGACAACCACAAATAAAATTGGGATAACTTTAAAGTCAAGAAAATGATGATGAGAGATTTTGATTGGAGTCACATGCTTGACCTCCTAACCCCTAAATAGTCACTAACTAGAATCGCATTGAATCCTAAAAGTGCCGTCAATTAGTTTTAGTACCTAATGATGTCATAGTATTTTTGCACACTCGTCGTTCAATTCCATTGACCTTGTATGCTGAAATACAGGTTGTGACAGTTATCACTGCAATTCTCAATAGAGCTAAAGTGGGAGGTGTACAGAGTAGAGGACGGCAGTAGGCCAAGTCCTGAATGAATTGGTTTGTTGAGAATGATTCTGGGTCGATTTCTTTAAAAGGCTTGCAGTTTGACTTAATGTATGGCAAATTGGGATCGCGGAAATTAATTCCCGACAAATTGTCAAAGGGTGTTTAGTTTGGCCAAAAAAAAATTTTTCTTATCGGTACAAATACCTCGGTTATAAGTTTACCAAAAGCTATTTACTACTTAAAGTATGTCGTTATTCCACCAAAGCACCTAATACATAACAGTTTTTCGTCATAGCTTAAACACTAGACTAGATGTCTTACATTTTATACGTGTCGATAGAAACCTATTGATTTCATTAGGCCGTTATTCCGTTCAAACTTGTGATTCATCGACGGAGCTCGCGGTGCAAAAAAGTCAATGTAGGTAATACTTGTCCCTCCCGAGGAAAATATAATTAGATTACGAGATTATAATATTATTACAGACTGAATTCTAAATACGACTAGTTTCATTCCAGATGATGCATAGGATAGACAAAGCGTTTGATTCTGACTGCGTAATTTTGCCTAAAATTCGATGTCGTCGCTGTGTTTTCGCCAGTCTGTGTTGTGTCATAACGCTGGTCTAGATCTCAGTTACACGAACGCGGTCAACTGTTCAACAATTTTTCAGTACTTTTAATAAAATAATTAAATGTATTTGAGGATCTATATTGTGTATGTTGAGAGAACCGTGGAACGAGTTGAGAGGAGGCATCGGGAACCAGGTGTGCAGTGAACCGTTTAATTTGTCTTTTTGTACGGATTGGAATAGAGTGAATCAGTGTTTGTGGTTTTGAGTGTACATACATACAATCCTTTAACAGTAGTTATTTTACCTTTGACTTAAGCCTTACGACAATGAAAATAAAGTTCGTTGAACTGCAAATTCAGAGGTGAAATAAAATGAAAGGACAGTAACTTTGTTCTTTGAGAGGTTAAGGCAGGTTACGCGTGTAGTTTGGATTTGTGTTTATAATGATGAAGTTGTGTTTACGATTTATGAAAAAAGTGAGGTTAGAATAGTCTTTATTCGCTGTGCTTTTTCAGCAATGGTTGTGAAATGAAGCCTTACTGATTTTTCTTTATTTCTGCAACGGTTTTTCGTTGTTGACAAATGACTTCTTAGGTAATTTAAATAATTGGTGCAATCAGTTCTTTTGCAAAAATGAGCCTAATATCTTTTGAAGATTACCCATGAATAGTTCATAATTATGTCTGTCGTTAGTGGTAACTACAGGAAAAAACTTATGGTTGAATCTCTAAATAGAACTTAACCGGAAATTATAATGTCGATGGATAGATGAGTGAATAAAAGAGTACGTACATTAATGATTGTACTTCCATGTATTAATTGCACATTAAGAATAGGTTAAAAACAATGTCAGTTCATTACTATGATGATAGTCTGCAAATAACAATCTGACCTAAGGACTAGATGTATTGAGCGAACTTTATTCAAAAGCATTTTATTCAAAATTGACCTTAATGATCACATACGTGTGCAGACGCTTGATTATAGCCGCTAATGCATATTCATTCATAACTATAAGGTTTATTTTCCTATAAAACTCTTCTGTTCTATGTGCTTGATTAAAGTCTAAATATGACATGTGTGATTTACAGATTCTCAGCCTTAGAGACATCCTGTACAGTACATGATCTTGTTTACTTTCGATTAGTGAAACAATTACTGTAATATAAAAGTTTGCGTAGTAAATTAGCCAGTTCAAGGACTATTATTGAAGATACTTGTGTTATGGTGTTGTCCAAGTGATTCTCAGCTAAGTGTTGCGATTTTTGTTTTGGGATGAAAGTTGGTCCTAGGTTCCGAATACGAAATGGCCACCTGGATTTAGCTTAGATATAAAACTAGACCTAGACTAAGTCGTCAACTTCTTGTTTCTCTGTTTAAGCACTAGCAACACTTACATAAGAGTGTCGTATTATATCGGAAATGTAATTAAGCATCCTGAAAAGTATTTAAATATTTGACTCCACTTACCAACAAGCAAATTTCTAATATTAATCCAATCCTTTATCTTCTTCCGCAGAGGAATCGAAGAACGCCGCCCGCATATTCACAGAACAGTCGTCGAATCTTCTGGAACGTATAGAAGTTCTGGAGAGGCAGCTCTATGAGAGGATAGCGAGCCACATTCCCCGGGACCTGGATACCTTGGAACACTTGGTGCTTCAGCATAAGGACTGGGAGACCAGCGTACATAGTCTGACCAGCGATGTGGAGGAGGTGCAGACTACGTTCAGAGGTAAGACTTGGATTCTGAATATTTTTAGGAAGTAAGAATTATTTTTATGAGTTTATACATGTCTGATGCTAAGTCAGGGCAAGAAAGAAATCAACCAATAATATGGGTCACAATCTTTAGCGTTAAGGGACCGAGTATAAAAAAAGAAGAAACTACACACCGTGCCACGAAAGATGAGACCTTTCACATCACTTGAAACGAGTGAAACTTTGTGAAATCTTGATTATGTCTCGAGGTAAAACATTAAGAAGACAATGTAGGAAGATGGTTTACGACCTGTACACCTATATGTCAAAAGAAGTATTTCGTTACACAATTAACTCGCATACAAGTGGTGTGACAGGTCTCATCTTTCGTGGCACGGATTTTACGTTCGTTAAAAGAAGGTGATTCTGAAGTTGTTTGGCATAAAGTTAAGCCAACGAGCTTTGCAGTAGCAGATCCGACTGTTTCACGTTCAGTCGAGGAATGTAAAGTACTTGACGCTCAGTTCTGTCAACTTCATGCATGAAAAGTCAGTTCGAAAGTTGCCGAAAGCATTTGAAAATTCCTCTCTTTTTGTTCTTCTTTTTTTGTCCCTGGTTTTGTATCAATCGTGAATGCTCTTTTTTAATTACAAGCTTATTATTAAACACAATATTGTTTTTTATCCACAGGCATCGCCCTCAAGACTCCCGCAATGAAGAAGAGCCTCGACAAAGTGATGGGCAAGTGGAACGATATGCAGTCCAAGAGCCAACTCTTTGTCGAAAGGTAAAACCACCTTTTTCTGTCAAGTTAAATGTTTTAAATAAGTTAAACCAAACCAGTGCCAGAGAGATATTACTCGACTGCATGTAAAGCCAAGTCAATAGCATAAAATTTCTGACACCAGGTTAGGTACTAACCACAAATCAAAGATGGTTATTATGTAGAAACATTACGCTTACTTCTTCTACAGTGTGACAATATTTTTAGAATTATCTGGTCGAAATGGACATTACCCCGACTATTTTAGTACAAAACTTCGAGATAAACTTTAATTTAAACTCTATTTTTTTGCTTCAACTTTATAAATCTAACGTGATTCTCTCTTTTCTGCAGGCTGAAGTTCGTAGAGATCGTAGTGAACAGCATGGAGGAGAACCACCAGACGATATCCGAGTTCGAGATCAAGCTCGCGCAGTTCAACGACCTGCCCAACGATGTTGAGCTGCTGAAGGATGTAAGTATTTAGTTCAAATATTTAGCTTAGGGGATAGAACATTTTGTATACCTCTATTGTGTGTCTACGCATCCAACACTTTTCGGGATTAATTGACAAAGGTTTAAGATATGCGAGCCCAAGGACCCATGGCTTTGGTCCTTGTATCTTAAAAGGACCAAAAACTGACTCCATACTTATTTTTAAAATTGAAAAGCTATTACAGCTGTTATGCTTAACCGACAGCAGGTTAATCAAATCTAATATTTATTTTGGATATTAGTGAAGGTAGTTCAACCATCGATTTTTCCGTAAATTCTCAAAGTTGGATCCATACACTTTATTCAACTATATCTTTCCCCTATCAGATGCACGAAGACCTCCTCCGCATGCAAGTAGCAGTGAGCAAGCAACAGATCCAAGTAGACCAGATGAACGATGACGCGGAGAACTGCCGCCGCCTGGTGGAGACGTCCCGGGCTGGTCTCCCGCACTCCTCGCTGCCTAGAGCCGGGAAGCATATCGATTTAGAGAGGCTAGACAAGGAGGTGTCTCAGTTGAACAATAGGTGGAATAATGTGTGCACTCAGTTGGCTGAGAGGTGAGTAATAGAAGTTTTTTTTTTGGTATTTCAAATTGCACAAAGTATTTTCTGCCTAAAAGAAAAAAAAACTGGCCAAATCTGGTCAGAAATGCTGATCGTTTATGGGCAGTTTTAAATTTTATAAGTTAGGCGTTTTAAAATTAACTTTAACCTGTTACCTGTTGGCTCAATATTTTAGCTGTTCTATTAATAGAGGTCAACTTACATGTCTGTTTTAATACCCTCATGATCAGAAGGTCTAAGTAGCTAAATGTCCAACAGCGCGAAACGTCTAATGAGAAGTAAGTCTAATTAGCAAAATGTCCATGTAGCATAACGTCCAACAATCAGATGATCTGTATAGCAGAACATCTATTTAGCAAATCGTAACTTTTAAACTCAGCTCCCGTTTCTCTGGGGCTTATGATATTTCTCTGAATGAGGAATAACAGGCTAAACTCATCCCCTATCCCATGTTACTTGTGGTCGGCGCAACACGTTTTTTTCTTCCATTCTCCCCTGTCAACCGTCATACAATCATTTACACCTTTTTCATTCATATCATTCCTCACACAATCCATTCATCGTTTCTTTGGTCTTCCTCTCCATCTCCATCCATCAACATTTATATTCATCACTCTTTTAGTCACATGCGATTTTTCCCTCCTCATCACATGCCACCAAGACAGTCGATTCCCTTTCATTTTTTCTGTAACTGGCGCAACTTTCAAACTTCCTCTAATATACTCATTCCTTATTTGATCCATTCTTGTCACAGCACACATCCACCTCAACATTCTCATCTCCGCTACATGCTATCTTTTTTCATCCATCTTCTTCACAGCCCAGCATTCCAATCCATACAGTACGACAGGCCTAATCACGGACTTGTATATTTACCCCTTTAACTTGAGGGGCATTCGTGGGTCGCAAGTTGTTCCAGTGACCTGTCGCCATTTCATCCATCCTGAGTTGATCTGGTGCGTTACGTCACGGTCTACTTCACCATCCCCTTGGACAAGCGACCCGAATAACAGGCTAAACTATAGTAACGAAATTAAAGGCCAACTCAATTTAGATGGCTATCGAAAAAATAAGATGAAGACTTATAATAAACTCTTCCAACAGACTCAGAAGCTGCGAGGCCGCCTACCAACTCCTGCGCAACTACAACGCCGGCCTAGAGAAAGAGGCTGAATGGATCGAAGACGCATACAGCAAGCTGCAGGCACAGCCTCCGGTCGAAGTCAGGCCTAAAGAGCACTTCGAACCGACAAGGGTGAGAATTATAACACCAGGGCATAGTTCAAAACATTTACCGAAACTATTTTTATAAATGTCGTTAGGAGTATTGAGCGTGTTGTTGGATTTTCTATTTTCGGCGTTTATCCGAACGTTGCAAATCGAACAACGTGCACAATTTCATAACGCCATTTAAAAATCTGTGCTGCCTAAATTTTGGTCCTTTACTATTTTCTTTAGAATTTAGGACAGGTTGAGAATTGAGGCTTTTAGTAGGATTCTTTTTACTAGAATTTTGACATCAGACAGTCATGGAAATTAGGACTCATCAAAGGAATCTGGGTCTTATTATATAAGTCAGTTAAATTATTATAAGTCTTATTTTAATTTTAACATACAACAATAAGAGGAAGACAGTGACTAATTTGGTCTACATTGAATATATAACATTATTACATGGATGCAAGTTATTAATAACCAAAACTATGGAATAAGTTGGTTTTGTATTTTGGTCCTTCGAGCCGGATTAAGATTAACTATGTACAAAATCGCATGTTATGATTATTTTGACAATGGGGAGGGGAGAGTTCTTAATATTTAAGTATTATTAAGGTGAAATGTCTTGACAATTTAATAAGTTAAGATAACGAATTTTTGCACAGTGTGGCTCATATAAAAAGATCTTGTCCAGTCCACTAACGAAAAATCTTAATTTCACCAAAAATATATATCCATTTTTGCACCTAACTAATTCTAATGTTACCGGGTGTTATGTGGTCCTTCGCAGAATCTACTCACAAGCGTCGTGGAGAGGACGCCTAAGATTGAGAAGGTTAATGTTGATGGTGGCAGATACATACGAGAGGCGAAGGTAAATATCACTATACTAATTCTGCCGTAAGCCAAAGAGGTGGATCTGCGGAAAAGAAGTTAAAGCAATATAAGCCTTAATAAAAATCTAGCAAGGCAAATTGTTCCATAATTCTTTTCTTAAGATGAGCTCCTTTTACTTACAGTGGCAAAATGGATGTCTTGGACATTCGATTAGTCTGTGGCGTTTTGTGGAATATTCGAAGATTTAGTTTATTGAGAAAATTGAGTGTTAAAGTTGATTTTTACGCCTTAATGAATTCGTTTGACTTAATTAAAGGACATGTTCAAATCATTTTTAAGTATGTAACAAGTACACGTGAAACTAATTCATAGCTAGTCAAACTTTAACAGAGATAATTCCACAAAATGCCACCAAATATCGACGATAGTGAAATGTTATAGGAGACATGAGTTTGCTGTAAGATTTTCAACCATCTGTTTAGCGCTGTAAGTTGCAAATCCTACAGCAGCTCAATGTCTCTACATTTTCGATATGTTGAAGAATTTGATGATGAGAGGTTCTGAGTGAAGTGAGTTCGGTCCAGCGTTTCGTTCCTGCTATTGTCTGCTTCGGTCTGTGTCTTTTGGGTCTTCCAAAGTCTCTTCGTATATCAGAGGTGATTTAGGCTCAAACTCGTCACAACGCACGTTGCTTACGCTCTTATAACATAATGCTTGCGTGTTTATACTAAACGATGCTTTGGCACTTAACTTTTCAGGGCGAACTTCACCATTGAAACACATATCTAAACCACGTTTATTCGCTGTCTTTGTAATTTTTGCTAGGAAATATTGACACAGCTCTTTAACGCGGTTTAAATGCAAGTTTTATTGGTGAGTTTGGCCTTTAATCGATTTAAATCGATAGCTTTCCGACTAATCGTAATCATGTGAATGCGAGATGTTTGTGTGATCGACACTTGTCTGTGAAAAGCAATTTATTACTGCTAAAGTTTGCCTTGTTGTGTGACTAAATAAGTGGATTCTGTAAGAATTCGCATTTGTGCGTGCTTTATCAATGTCATTCGGCACTTTTCATTATAATGTACAGATATTGAGTTAGTAAAAATAAATCGATATAACTTTGGTAAACTTTTGAACCAATTTTAAACATTATATTTCTTTGTTCATAATATGTAGTAAAGATTTGAGATATCGTGACGCTATAAATGTTTTTCATTAAAATATGCAATCTAGAATAAAAAAAGAACCGTTTTAATTTTTGGCAAACATTTAAACCAATATTCAACCATTATATTTATATCATAAAGCTTAATAAATACATATTAACTAGACTTGCCATAAAAAATGTTTCCGTTTCGGCGGAATTCAAAAAACTACGAGACCATACTTAGATCGCTAATTTGAAATTCAAATTAATTTCTTGTAAATAGCTTCTAAATGTCTACAAATGAGTTCATTGTTCTTTACAAATGTGGCTTTGCATGCATTGTTTTGGTGTCTCAATGTTGCCAACCGCAAAAAAAAAAACATTTTCTATAGAAAAACAGCACTATCTGTGGGTTTTCTGTTTCAATATACACATTTCTTTTGCTTAAATGTGCACGAAATGGGTGCTAGTCTAGTGTGGCCTCACATTTGGTGTTGCACGCTTTAGAAATACCTGTGTACAGCTGTACAGGCCAATCTTTTCCATCCAGCATGAATTCATTTCCGCTGTGAGCTGGACTAGTGTTGTCAGTGAAAAAAATGTTTGAAAGGATGTATGCATGTTAGGACCAGTAATTATATTGTATTATGAACAATTTACTATGTTTTTTCTACATTTTTTGTAAGTTAACTGTAAGAAAAAACATAATTTTTACAACTATCGTTACTGGTGTTTTGAAACGGTGAATTTTGAATGTGTGTATGACTGTGACTTTCATATAATTTATAAGTTTCATTAAGTCCTGTTAAAGTGTGCCAGTTGTTATGAAAGGTTACAAAGTTATTCTAATGAAAGCTTCATTTTAGTAGGCAGATTGTTCTTTTCCTAAAACAACAAAGTTTCATTCATAAAGTGATCTTTTTGGCTGAAGTTCCAATTTCAACAGTGAAAAATACTGGTATTCACCTGTATGCGGTTAGACTGGAAGTCGACCCCAACACAGTTGGGAAGAGGCTAGGCTGACGATAAAAAAGAACAGTCTGCCCCTAACTAACAGCCCTAATAACCCGCTTGACCCTAACCCGACATAGATATACTCGTCGAGATGTCAACGATACGCCGAATGGCTCTGCGATGAGGTCCACCCATCCCTGGACATGCGTCAGCTGCGCCGGCAAGCTGATGTCGAACTGGCCGAGCGCTTCCGAGCTCGGGGCCGAACTGATCCCGAACGCATCCCGGCGGGATCCGAAGCTGTTGCCAGGGAGCTGGATGACTTGAATGCGAACTACCAACGATTGATGGATATGTTATATGAGAGACTAAGGAGGATCGCCGCCGCTAATCCGGGAGACATCGTTACTTTGGTAAGTGGAATTTGTTTTTTCTTTTCTTGTGCTGGGATCACATTCATTGGAGGAGGTCGGTCAAAGTTCAATTCAAAGAAGTATTTCTCAAAAAAATCGTGTGGGCTTTGAATTCGCTCTGAAAAAAATTGCGATTTTTATAAATGTGGTCCTAAGCATTTTGATAAGTCTTGTAAGTAATAATATAGGCTTTTTTAATTGTAGTGTTTTTTATTAGGATTTAGGAATCCAGCTCTTTTAAAACCACATAATTGATTTACGAGATAGAAGCAAACTAAATTAAGAATTAGTATTTATGCAAAACCAGATGAATTCAATTAACGTTTGACTAATTTGTAAGGAAATTGAATTAACTATTTTACGTGATTCTGCATTCTTAGTATGCGGTAGTTTAAGAAATTTAATGCACTGGCAATCACGGATGAAAAATAAACCAATTGAACGTACCAAAGAGGTTTATTAGCAGAATTAATACAACCTCTATGAATGGCTTTATTAATGAGAAATGTGTGTAATGTTTTTTAAACAAGCGGTGCCATCAATATAGTGATTAAAAATCTAGATTAATCTCGTGCGAGAAAGATTCTGATTTTTCGAAAAACTACTCGATGTTATAACATTCTAAGCAAATCTTTAAATGGTCTACCATACCATAAGTCATTTAGACTAACTTTTAATTCTCTATAATTTCCGAGAAAGAATAAGGCTATTACTTAAAAGATCACCAAAATATCTTTGGAAAAAACCACTTGTAAGGTATGTTTCGCTTGAAACCCCGTTCTATTAAAATCATACAAAACAAGTTTGATACAAATGTCCTTCCAATGTGTTCTAACCAATGTCACGCGTAGTACCGACCTCATAAACAAACCACTACATGTGAAAAAACTAAATTGCTTCACACTTGAAATGTGGCTATAATTCTGTTATTTTTATTGCTATCTCGGTGTAGTATCTCGAAAATGTTTTTTTGTTAGAAGCTAGAATAATATTTTAAAACCAGACGTGTCCTCGTCGGGATTTCCCATTTGCTAAAACTACTGCCCTTTTGGATGAATTTATTTAAAAAAAAATCTTTTTTAGTCTCACTGTCGTTATTTAAACTTCTTCTATCCATGTACATACTACATAATCTAACATCACGCCTGTATATCTCCGTACGCTTAGGCAGGGGTGTACTAGATTTATAGAACAGCGTCATTTCCTACCCAGGGCCGGCGCAGTCTCGACATAAATAACGACATTATCGTTAACTTTCGAACACTAAAATAATGCTTGTGGGAAACGCAAGTCTCTACATCCAAGATGCGATTCTTGCAATCATCATTATTGCAACCGAATTTATTCGTTAGTGATTAGAACGAGTAACGAGACTGCCGGCCCAAAGAAAAACCAGGAATACTTTCTAAGAGAATGTGACCCCAAGGACCAGTTTCTTTTGAGACAGTTAAAGCAGGATAAGTTTGTTGTGTCTCTTAAGACCAGTCATAGGTACACGTGTTTATCTAAGACCCAGTCTTTTTCAGAAAATCCAGCTTCCCCTTCTCTAATTCCAAAAATATCACACAAACACATTAGCGTATTTATTTATTCTATCAGGCGCCGGCGCTTTCCATCGCCCATACATTGAAGACACAGTGCATGCGTGTCACGTAGTTGGAAAATCATACGCTTGTAGCACGAACGTTTACCTAATTCACTTATGCGTAGTGATGTCACCATTAGGTCACCAGTCGGACTTCTCTCAAGGCCGTTCACTATTTAAATTTTTGACGTTAAGGATTTTTGAATTACGAATTGTAATAACGATTTTGTTGTCAATGTTTGTTAGTCGATTTTCTTTTTTCAAACAATTTGAATAAACAAGTTCAAAAATAGTCTACCAATATTGAGGTTTTTAAGAAACCACAAAGAAGTAAACGGATTTGCTTATCTAAATACGTTGTCTAAGTTTTGGACAAAAAGGATGTTTATTTAAATGATTAACCGAATACATATTTGGCCTCTGTTTTAGACTAAATTCATCCTAGAACGAACTCGTTTAAATGACTAATCGTTCCAAAAAACATACATAGGCTGACCTTAGAAAAATTACCTTGACAAAGAGGCATTTAAAAATAATGTAGTATTTCAATTTCCGCCAAAACACCCACATTCCCAAATATTGCCAAAACAATTGCGTCTATCTCAGATATATCTTCAAATTGCATTTAATAATTAGAGAAGTACCATCTATTATCCTCCTACGATTTCTTCTTACATGAACAAAGCGTGGGCTAGGACTAGTCTTATATGGAGGTGGCTTGATTGGTCTTAGACTTTATTATGATGATTTCATGGTCTATGTTAGCTATCGGATTAACGTGAACTATTGTGACAGACTGTTTTATTCTTTATTTTTTGCTAGTTTTTTGAGTTAGACTAATGTCAACTTGTAACCGCAAGCTGCCTTGTGTCGCAAGCGCTACTACAACGCATGAGGTCTTTAGATTCGATCCCCAAGTCGGGCAAAGTGATCCTTAGTTTTTATATCGGGAATTTCTCAGAAGCATGGAGTCTGGATTTGTGCCCGATTCATGGCAATAGACTCACCGCCTATTTCATGGATGAGACTTAACATTACTGGCGAAATGTGGATTTAGTATACACTCTTGCCTAGCCCTTGGAAGATTCCAGACGTCTTGTTATGTATTTAGCCGTCTCTTTCAAGTTCAAATGCCTTTCCTCATACATACAGACCGAGCTCATTGAAAGCATATGCACTGCCAGATCATTAAATCCTGAAAGCCTCGTTAGCTGAGTGGTTGCAAGCGCGACTGCTGCGCATGAGGTTCGATTCCCGGGTCGGGCAAAGTGTTATTAAGTTCTATCAGGAATTTCTCAGTAACAGCCACGGAATCTGGATTTGTGCCCGGTTGATGGCAATAGGCTCGGCCCGTATTACATGGGACTTAAAATACATAACTGTCGAAATGTAGGTGTACGATTAGATACACCTCTACTTAACGCTTCGGGGATTACAGGCGTGATGTTACGTTATCTTTAAATCCAGGTCTCTTCAAGAACTTTCCACATGGTAAGTATGATCAAATTGATTTCGTGAGAAATGGAAATTTCTGTACACTACTTCGTCTACCTCATTAACCTAAAGCTATTAAACCAGACGGTATCGCTTTTGAGGTCTCGAGTTCGATCCTCGGGTCGGGCAAGGTGTAATTGGTGTTTTCAGTTAGAAAGTTCTTAGTTATAGCCTAGGATTGGAAGTAGGCGGAGATAAGTTTACTTACAAGTCTCGCCCATTATCCAACAAGTATCGTGAAGTATCTTATGGTGGTTGGAAAATGGTGGGCGGAAGATAGCACATCCTTAAAGCTTTAGTCAGGCAAAGTTATAATAATATCAGGCCGTAAAGGTCAGAGAACGGATGGCCGATGGGGCCGAAAAGTTCTGGAGTGGCGACCGCGAACCTAAGACGTTGCGTTGGAAGGCCTCCGATGACCTGGTGAAGGTTGCGGGAATCCGCTGGATGCGAGACGCACGAGACCGGTCAATGTGGCGACACTTGAGGGAGGCCTAGGTCCAGCAGTGGACGTCTTTCGGCTGAAATGATGATTATGAATGATGAAAGGTCAGAGCAAATACGACGAACTAGCGATGACGATACTTGCTTAGTATCGATTTTATTCACAATGTCATTTATGTATTTTCTCTAGCTGCAAGTTATTATTTGAAAATAACTTTTAAGAAGGTATAGTTTACGGAAATATTATTATTGGTCCTTCCATACTCGAATAGTTTTACACAATTATAGGAGTCGCTCAATCTGGTATACTTATATCCCTCAAATGGCTTAGCATGATCCTCCGTTACTCCTAAAATACTGCAGCATTAATTTTAAAATAAATTTATGGTAAAGTTGAGGTTTAATGCTAAGTACTTTGTGTGACGAAAACACGATTCCATAAACTTTTCTCGAAAGAAAAAAATCCAAAGTTACCTCCAAATCGAACAATAAACCGCTGGTATTCAAAAAGTACTTGAAATTAGATCATGAAACTTTGCATTCTAACTGAACTAACTATAAAGCAGGTCTTATGTGTTTTATTTTTTTAGTCCAATCAATAGATTTTTGTAAATCGCAAAAAACCACTCATTTCGCACTATTCGGTCGCAGTGACTGACGTAACAACCGCTTTGTAGTGCAAGCTGATTAGAACTTTATTCCAACAGCATTTCAAACGAAGTTTGAACCACCACAAATGATTGCTAATTTTAGGGTTAGAAGGGCCTTAATGGCTAATTTAATGTACTAAATGTAACATAACGTAACATCAGGCCCGGAATGTATGTAATCCCGGAAGGGTTAAGCCGAGGTGTACCTTAATATAAAAAGATAATCAGCGCGTCTCCAACAAATATAAGAAACAGGCCTAAAAAAAATATCAGTCTCACCAAATAAAACTCCAAAATTACCCCACAGAGGTTACGGAGCCGTCACACGAAGTCAGATAACAAAGTTTGTAACAAAATCGTAAAAAAAGATCCACCATTTGCAATAAAACCTGGTAGTCAGTACATGGTTCGTTGAACCTGTATAGGTGCTGACAAAAAACGAATGCATATCATGTCTGCTGTGACTGTTCAACAATGAAGTCGGGGACCAGCCTTGCCCAGGGAAATAATTGTAACGAGAATATAATTTGGTAGAATAATATTCTGCATCTGTAACATACACAGCAGATAGTATACGAGGTGTAAACGGACCCTTCAACCAAGCATTCTGTACATAATTATTGCTGGGAAATTACTTTTTTTCGTGAACGTCGTCATCCTGAACTGTACCTACTCATTCCATCATATTTCGTGACGTCACGCTGTTCAAGAAAAACAGCGGTTTTCATGTATTTTTTAGGTTGTTTACAAACTTTATTCGTCTAGGCTATGATGCAGGATTTTTTGTTTACCGCTGACTTCTATACGAATACTTTTGACAATTACAATGAAATGGCCAATTAGTTATAGAATTGACGGGACGTTTCAGTACCTATGTTTTGTAAAATGTATCTGAGGAAAAATGGTTAGGTTTAATAAACTCAATTCAATTGAATGCAGCAAATTTTAGCCAAGAGGATAAGTTAACAGGATACCTAAATATATTATTCTGAAATTGGCTAAGCACCTATGTTAATTTTTCCGATAATCACCCAGTAATACTTTATTAGCTCATAATTTTCCCACTGCTGGGACACAGGCCTCCTCTCCATGAAGAGTAATTGGCCGTTATTCACCACACCGATCCAGAGCAGTTGGTAAATATCAATTTTTCGGTTCTTGAATTTGTCTGTATCCTCACGATGTTTTCCTAAACCGTTTTTAAAGCGGTGGTGATGAAATAATTTACACAATGTAAAATACATGCCTCGACCTTTTCCTTCGCCCTTTATAAATGCAAGAGCTAAACAATTATAGACTTTTATTTTTTTGTACAACCATACAAGATCTGAACATTCATTATCAGATATCTTCATAAGCCTTTCAATGCAATCAGAGCAAGTTGTCATTACAATATACTCCCGCGCACGCTTCGACGCGATAAGTGCTATTTATAAGTATTACGGTATATATTAAGCCGAGTATAAGCCTACGTCATCGTTTGTATGTAGGTACTGTATTTATAGTCCATGCTAATTTTTACCTTAAACACTTTGGCGGTGGGTAAAACGGTAGCAATAATTTAATGAAATTTTTGGTGGCAGATTTTTGGTTACAGTTTTTTGTCGTATTCACAATGTGTGGAGGAAAGTATTGAGACGTAATTTGAGTGACTGAGTGGCTTTAGGAGTTGGGGAAGACCAAAGAAACTAAGGATGGACTGTGTGAAGGATGATATGGCTGGAAAGGGGATGGCTCAAAAGATGACCTTAAAATAAATTCGAATAAGGGCAGGTGAACACCTGCACTTGCCCTTTTATTCGACTTCTCATCACTCGATGATGATAATCTTTCGTAACGTGTTGTATTTTGCAACTCAACGAAAACATTGCGAGGCTACCCTTGCAACAATGTACAATGTATGTGTCCTTATTCTTTATTGCACACAAAATTACAATAGAATAATTAGCTTATGTACAACGGAGGTATTATTCACAATTACTACTATTATTATTCATACTAGTTAGTTCAGCTTTTTGACGACTTAGCCAAAACATGAACAGTGAGCTCAAACAGTTCAACACTTCATAGCTTATCGCGAAATAATCATGAAACAAAAAAAAGAAAAGCGCGTCCAATTCACAAATGACGTCAGTGGTGACTCATAGAAATAATAAAAAAACGAAGATCCGCTGAAGCGCTCACGTAAGCGCTGGACTACTGAGTAATCTTCACAACTTTTTGTTACAAATTATAATCTGTCAATCACGCATCGAAATGAAAAAGGTTGTAAACAAAATCTGTACCTACCTACTTAGTTCCCTATTTAGGATTATAAATGCAGAACTATCTATGTCTGTAGCATAGCCTTCTGACGTCTTACCGGTTGAGAAAGAAAAACCATTTATTAGCTCGCACGGGACAAAACACACAAATAAAAGTGGTAAAACTTACACTACAACTAATAAAATTTGACAAAGAGAAAAAAAAAACGAATTAAAACGAACGAATGAACGAAACGAACGACGATGACGATGAACGAATTTAAATTAAATTCTGGCGCACAGATTAATTTACTTAACGTGGGTTACGGTGGAAGCGCCTGGGCAGCATGCGAAAATCAAATTTTCTAACGCTTTTTACAAATTGCAGGTCAGTATTAGGTGTAGTATGTTCCAATGAGATCATTTCCGATCTCCATGTGGAAAAAGCTGCGGGTAAAAGCTAGCATAGAATAATTAATTAAAACTTATTGAAGATTATTCTAAAACACCTCTCTTTACTTCAAAATAATGAATGCACGTTAAACCAGCATAAGTTGAGATGATCTGTTAAATCTTAGAGCGATGATGTAATGGCAAGCAATTAAATTAATCATGTTTACTAAAAACAAGCCGTTTTTGGGAATTAGAAAAGTTAACCACCTAAATTTTTTTAACCTTCTCATTTGTTTTTAAACCTAGACTGTGTGTATAGCGTACCCATACAGTCTGAGTTAGGTATAACCGGCTAATTGCCTCGTTGCTAAATTACCATAGTAATAATCTTAGGTCAAGCACTTTAGTTCAAAACAAACACTAAAGCGAAGATCTATAGAGCTAACATAGACTTGGTTAGTTATGTACAGTAGCGCTTCATCCGATTATAAACCTTGTTTGTACATTTATTTTTTCAAATAGGAGTCAATATTGTATGAAACGCTACTGCACTTAGTTTGAGCAAGTCAAAGATCGTTTTAGTCAAATCCTAGAGTAATGAACTCTAGTTTAAAACTCCTTTTAGTGCAAAGAGGTTTCGATTCTTACCAGATCAGCATCAAGCATCTTCCCCGTCCTTTCTTCTTTATCGTGTAACCACACGGTTAGTGTCAGAGTTTTTATGCCGCCCATGGGCCTCTGACTTGGCTTTACATGCCGTTGAGAATGCCTCTCAGGCATGCTATTTTCCTCAATGTTGTTCCCGATGTTTTCCTTTACCGAAGCCCGTGATAATTATATAATACACACATAAATTCGAAAAATCGTAGATGTGTGTCTTGGGTTCGAACTTGAGACCCATGACTTGGCAGTCCGACGCCGACGGTCACACCACTAGGCTATGACTGTTTACCCCACACCCGTGCTGATTAATATTATATTTCTACTAGCGTCAGCCCGCAGCTTCGCCCGCTTGAAAAATTACATACTAAAACCTTCCTCTTGAATCACTCTATCTAAAAACACCCGCATCAAAATCTGTTGCGTAGTTTTAAAGATCTAAGCATACATAGGGACAGACAGACGCGGAGAGGGACTTTGTTTTATAATATGTAGTGATGGTAAACTCTTAAAATATCTCTAATCAATCAAAATAAATAAGATTAAACTTCTCTCATCTCTTAACTTGTACAAAATATCTAATAAATGCTCCACAATCTTTGATAAATTACTCTTAATGTTTTCTCCTCCAGTTAACGAGGTTCGCCCACGCTTTTCTGACGGAATAAGGCTCTTAGCGGTACCCACATGATGTGTACCAGGACCGTTATAAGCCTCTTATTGCCTGTAACCACCCACGTGGTTTACTTGCTAAATGCAACGGCAATTTGGCCTAATTTATTTAGTAATTCTCATGCTTTTTCAAAGAGGACCAGAAAACTTCGTATAGTTGAGAAAAGCCTTGCCGAAAAGTGGTCCTTTGACTACATCCAATTCAACACCAGGGCCATGTTCACCGAAAAGATAACAGTTAGAAGTTGGGGCAAATAGCTCCGATTTAATAGAAATTCAGAAATTCGGAAGAGAATCTAGAAAAAAAAGGCTAGGCAGAAAATGAGAATCTAGAAGCTACATTAAATTAGGACTAGTAGGACCAAATGATATTTTTACATCCTGCTTATGTAAATTTTTGCTAATTCTACTTCCGGGTAACCCCGTGCTTAACAATCGTGTGTAAGCCCATATGTAGGCCTTAATGTAAACTATGAGAACATTTTACATTATTATTTAACATTATCAAAGTGTGTTCGCGTGAGGAATTCATAATTATTACATCTAGATGACGTAACATTATGCTCAGTGTGGTCGCAGTGTCAAGGTCCAAGCCGTTTAATTATCATTTTGCTTTTAATGCATGTAGTTTTATTTAGTTACGAATTATTTATACGACAAAATAGTAAACGTAAAGAATACTAGAAAACAGTGCCATACTACACCAAGACCTTTCAAGTTTTCCTGACAAACATAAGTTGTAGTTTTGGAAAACTCTGACAAGACGGCTTCTCAAAAGCACTTTGGAACAACTCTCAGGATTCGTCAAAAATGGAGCCATTTTTGGACAAAAGGTTAAGAGAGAGAAAGGACCAAAGCAAGTCGAGAGTTTCAGTCTATCATAATTTAATTCACTTCGCAACTCTTTTTAGGCAAAATCAATATTTTACCTCACAAACAAATCGTGCTTCAGCTCCTATGCTGATCCATAATCATTTATGACTTGAAGTATTACGAAACAAAGCCTTACAGGCTCTTTGGAAGCTATTGATTCTTCTACTTTAATATTTTAACCAGGGTTGGGTTAGACGGAGGTCGTCGCAATAAAAGCCAAGGTCGTATTAGTTAGGGCGATAACGTTTGGTAACAAACTGCTTGGCTGCACTATTATGATAAGAAAGTTAGCAGAATTGGCGATGGACATGATTTTACTTTGCTGATTTTGGAAATATTTACTGTTTTGGCTAAATTGAGGAAAGGATTATTCACTTGGAACTATAATATCTATATCCCGCTTGTTATTTTGTGCAACGTAACTTCAAGGTTTTGTCTAAGTGCAATAAAGTGGATCAATTGCCATGTAAATAGGACTAAAAACTGAAACGAATGTGATAGGATTAGAACTGCCTACAAACTCCTTGATCCGATGAAGCCTTAGCAAAATTACAGAACGATCGGACAGATGTGCCGCGAGTCGGAACGATGCCGATGCAACGAATACCTATTCGTGATAGCAACAATTTGATACGATGACTGTACGTCCGTCCGTTTTTTAGTAGCGCGCGAGCGACGACCGGCGATCGACGCACGTTGTACTCACTAACCGAACGAATTTTGAAATACGAATTTTCAGTTTCGAGTTTTAATTTCGGAGTGCGAATTATTGTGTGCCTGTATTTGAACAGTGAAAAGTTTGTGTTCGAAAAGTTTTTGTGTCAAAAATCTGTGTTCTTTCTTTAAAAAAAAAAGTTTTCAGTTTTTATCTGTCATTTTACAATGCCGGTTTAAGCTTATCTGTATTATGTTTACAGATTATTAAAAATTTACAACTGCGATTACAAGTCGAGATATTCGCACTAAGACTAAAAGTTAAGAAGTTAACTCGCGACCTTAACCGACATTTTATCTTTAATGTAAACGAGAAAAAATAATTGAAACCAATTCGAAAGTATTACTATTATTGCTAGGCGCGTTGACGAATCGTTTTTGTAAAACAAAACGAAGTAAAACAAATTAATAATTCACATTGTAGCGCTTAAATTACTCGTATAAGTCATACAGTATTTTTGTTTTGTTTACATGCTCAAGGTTGTCTGAAACGAGTAGTTTTTGCTGTGTTTGGATGTCATTTTGAAAAGAAACGTGAAGCGAATACTATTTTTCACCGTGTTAAGTCACCAAAGAGGTTCGAATAGCTATGGTTCGTGCAATATGAGGTGGAAAACCGGCCGAACGTTATTTTTTTAATCATGCATAACGATGAGTACGAGAGTAGAGCTGTTATGTGCATCCGATAAGTCGAATGGATTCGATATTTTAATTACTTGATATCGAATCAAGGAATTTCGACGAACGATTCTCAGCGGATTTTTACTACTACTACTACTACTGTATTTGATATGTTGATTAAACCGTACGTTGATATACAGGATTCATTCAATAATAAATAAATTTAAAATTAATTAACTAGGTAGATTAGTATTATAGAACCTAAAAAAATCTAACAAAATGAAAAATATGAATGAAGAGAAAACATATTTACTCAAGAGTGCATTAAATCCCATACAACATATCTGGTCAAAGATAGCACTATCAGACATATCAGAAGGAGTATTAAAATTAAGATAATGCACTTGTATGTAATCAGCTTTAACCGATATCTAGGATTTATGTCTCAAAATTACGTCAACTTTGATTAGATATCTATAGCATAATAATAAAACCCATAAATAACGAAAACTTGCTAAATAACGAATGTCAAAATGGTCCTTCAGACTAATAGGTTCGAAGGACCATTTTTCATGAATGTCAAAAATTCGAAGTAAAAGCAATGGCATAAAAAAAAATTAGCATACAATAAATATATTAAATAAAAATACAGACATCGTTTCAATAATTTATAACCGTTCAGCTTAATAGTTTTTTCATAAAATTGGTCTGGACATGCTATGCCTTTGGAATTGATACTTTTAAATTTTCCTAATTGTTTCAGTATTTTTAGTTTCGTGCTAAACTCAAATACCAGAATCTAAGAAATATTTTTATAAAACGAATAAATAATAAAATTTTGTGGACCTTGACAAATACCACACAGTTTTAAAGCGTTTCGTGTATTTCTGAAAACTTTAAACAAGATGGACGCAAGCTCATCGGTTGCTTATACCAACGCAATACACGACACTGGCAGCCTAGACAATATCGGCTCCATTGCAAAAGAAAAACAATTTAAAAGAAAAAATAAACAATGCAATTTTTTTTCACTTTCCCCCCATTCGGTAGGTACCGCTGTTAGAATTTTACTTTGTCAGGCAAACCATGAAAACAGTTTGCCATTGTTACAGTAAGAAGAAAGAAAAAGTCACGTTTGAAAAAAAGGGGAGACCCTTTTCTTCTAACGTGACCTTTTTCTTCTGACGTAAGAGGAGTACATATTACAAAAAAAAGCGAATTTGCAAGGATTCCTCATTGAAATTGTGTTTTTCGTTCGTTGCTTGAAATAACAATAACTTGTTAAACAATAGTTCGTTTTCTCTGCTACAATAGTAATAAAGCGAATTTTAGATAACTTATTTATTTATTTAGTAATCATTATTCTTCCGATGCATGTTTATGCAAAAACTCACGGAGACCTGATTTGGGGCCTCTAATTTGTAGATTTTCTTGAAGACCATCAAATTTTTTTCATCTTTCAAATAAAAATTAGCATAACGCCGAAATGCCGAAACAAAAATTGGACTATGTTTCGTAATGTGTAAACGCACTAGTTAAGTCTTGACCTATCTTGATTCAACTATTTCTTTTTCAATGTCAAGGGAAGTCTTACTCATAACTTTATAAGCCTATACCTTGACATTTATTTCTACATGCGTAAGACTCTAAACAAGGGTCTCTGTTGGGTGTGATTAATCGTTGCTGTTGATGTCATTACTTTTCAAGATTATAAGTGCTACAAAGTATTGTCTTCAAGACTAGCCTTATAGTATGGGACATCCCCTTTAAATGAAAAGGAGCTGTGTACTATAAATATCTCTTTAACTTTATATTGATAAGGTATAATAGGAATCCCTTGTGCTTTCCTAATCCGAGTGCTTCATGCCACTTTAACATTGTCGTCAGCCCATCGCCCTGTAAGACACCCTTGGGATTCATTGACCTGACATTAGGCATTATCTTCTTTAGTTCTACCTTTTAAGTTCAGTTACTCTTTGGATTCACCTATCTCTGTTTTTGCATTACATTACTATGTCACTTAGCCTTAATGTCCATTTATATTCAAAAGCAAATTGCAATCGGCTCACCTTGTAATTTTATTTATTTAAATGGTCATTGCATCATTACGTCATTCCCTGTCCTTATTTATAACGTTATGCATGCCATTGTTGTTTTCCGTTTTTCCGTCTGCCGAACGTGCTATGTCAATCACGGAGTTGTTTCCTCAATTCTCATATTCAGGTGCTTATAGAGTTCCATTTGTAATGTGCTTTTTGGTCGCTTCGACCATCAATGTTTCTTTATGTTGGAAATCGATTTTATTACTTTTATCGAGTGGTGACTCTTAAGTGACATCACCACAATTCGATGTTATGTCCTTTGAATCGATCCGGTTTCAAAGAAATAAAACAGATGACAAACACAAAGAAGGTTTGTAAATAGTTATTGGAAATTGGAGTTTTTCCTCGAATTTGCTCGTCTATAAAGTAGCATCTATTAAACTAGTTTATGTTGAAACACGTTTAAGGCAAAAAGTCTATAAAGATACTTAGATAGTCAATGATTATTTGTATGCCAAACGAAGCAGCCTAAGCGATCAAGAGGTAGGTCATTGAATTAATGAAGGTGACACAATAAGTACTGTAGGGGACCGAACACTATGCGGTGAATAAATCTCTATAGAGTCTATAGCTCGTGCAATAAAGGATAATAATATAATACTGAATAATAAGTGAGTAACGATACAAAAATAAATCTTATTGTAGCTAAGAACAATAAGTCACCTTTAAAATAAGATGCAAGTGAGGTCAGCTTCAATATATGATTAATTACAATAAGCAACGATGTCGCAAACGCAATAAATATAATTATTTCAAACGCAAAGCATTTAGCATAAACGCAAAGATTTCAAGTTTAACCATCCGGAACCAACAGAATTATGTAATGTAAAGAACATTACATAATTCTGTTACAAATATAGGACGTCCCTTTCCGTAACTACCGCGGAAGTCTTGTCTTGACCCCAGTTTAAAGTTCCCGAAGTCTTTTGTTGCAATGATAATGCCTCTAGGTACTCGTCCACCCATCGTGTGAACCTGTGATGACATTTGGCAACCAGCTTCAAACCTATTTGGTTCAGAACGCGTGCCAAATCTACTATTTTTACACATACGACTATTGTCGCTCCAAAACTCAATTAAATGATAATTGCTCTTCGATAAAATGATAATTACTTTCTTATCTGTAAATCCAGCGGGATCTTGAAATAGTATTCGAGCGACTATCGTCGTTTCTGCTTGTGACATATGGATTATTTTTGCTTCTTATTCGTGAGTTACATTATTTGTTTATTTATTATGTATATCTGTGTGGTTGATGTTCGGATGTTGTCCAAGTTCGTGCCTTGTTGTATTTTGTTGACGTTTCTTAGTTTTCTTAATGGATTTTACGCGTGCTCTCAATTCTAATTTAAGTTTTACTGAAGCGTTATCAGTGTTATGTGATTGTGTATTTTTTTATTTATGATTGCATTTATCGTCAGTAGGTTAGTAACTTCTTTTATGATATGAAAGGTTCCAATGTTTATGTTTTATAATTTACATTGAAATTATCTTGGGTGCTAGTCGTGTGGTATCCGGCAGAGTAGAACAGAACCAACCCATTACACTCACGGGTGTCGTATAAGGCGACTAATGTCTGAGGCAGAACACCTTGCGCCTCCGTAGACCAGAGAATGGGCAGCAGCGTTTTCTGTTAGTCTTTCATCACTGCGATCTCCAATCCGCCTGCCAAGCGTGGAGATTACGGCAAATTCCTCCCAACATGGGAGAGGCTTATGTCCAGCAGTGGACGTTATGGGCTGTTGTAGTATCTTGGGTGTTTATTGTGACTATTAGATACAACTTAAGACATGAATAATAATCAAGATGTGATTTATGCTCCAACTCACTCACTGAGTCACAGCCCATTATCTATTTTAAAGTCCAAAACTCGAAATGGCCAGCTTTATTTCTATAAACCGCAAGGTCAGCACCATAATGATCGCTAAGCTACCTTGCTTCACCACTTTTCAGTAGAACTGCATTATAAAATATGTATAAACGTTATCGAACCGTTTGAAGCCCAAGGTTAGTTTGGGCATTTCTAGCTAGCCTACTAAAATTGAAGGACAATTGTAAGGAAACTTTATTCGTATTACTTAAATCGAAATCAAACAGTAGTTAAACAGTAAACATAACAGTATGTGGAATTCCATTATAATTTCCTACTTCTGTTGTTCTGCGTGCAAAACTATGTAAATATTTCACTACAATTTTCGTTCGGCTCTATTAAACCAAAACAATTTTTCCACTCCCACCCGAATTTCTGACACATCAACTGTTATTGCGTAAAGTAACGAAATAGCAGAAGATTTATATTTATTGTTTGTAAAACCATTGAATTTATAGCTACTCGTATACTGTTTAAACTTATGTAGGTCAATGAACTTATGAAGCGAACTACTGAAATTATGTCACGTTTTGTACACGCAACTTCTAAACAAGAACTGAAATGAGTTACAGTGATCCAGTGAGTTGAAACTGTTCAAGTATTTAGTTTATTTTATTTTAATTAGCGTTGGTTTGATTTATGATTAGTAGCTTGCGTTTAGAGACTATCGATCATAATGCTGAAGTTTAATGATACGATCTGAAGGCACGTCATTTCAAAATGAGTTACTCAATCCGGTATTGAATTATCAACGTTACCTAGGTATTATGCAGGTTCAAACACCGTGCAAGTCTTACTGTAGAGACAACGGCAACATATTCTTAACAAATCTTGATAAATGAAAACATGGAAAAAATTGGACTTGAATGAGGCAAACGATAGAGCTGTCCAAGTTGCTACGTTCTGGTCGGATAAAAACTGAGTCAACGATTCGAGAAGAAGAAAAAGGAAAAGTTATGACTTTTTAAGGGTTGTAGTTTTCTAGGGCTTACCCTAGAATAAAATAAATAAACACTACGAACTATGAATACTTATATTGGAATCACGGATCAACTCAAAAATAAACAAGCTTGAATGTACATAGGTTTTCTGATTTAAACAGTCTACTGCGACAAAATACGAGAAGTAAGGTTTGAAATATTGATTTGACAGTTATGTTGTATACTCTAAAATCTGCCACAGTATGACTGATCCACAAATCAATTTGACTGATGTAACATAATTTGTCTCAAGCAAACGTTAGAATTTTTTACTCCATTCCAAATTCACACTTATTCCGAAGTGTTAAAATCCCAAATTGAAATATCGACCCGTGGTAGGCGCTTGATTGTGTTGCTAATCTTCTGACAAGGTAAACATCATTTTTTTCGCAGAGAAACACTAATTATATTAGGCGTGAGGTATTATGTGATTTATTGCTCACAAATATTTCGAATGTTTTCGTTCATTCTAATAGTTTTTGCAAACAAATTGGAAGAAGTTCCGCAAGGTACTGTTTTAGGGCCCATGCTAAAAATATCGTTTCATAGGTGTGATATTATTCAGATATCTTATAGGATATTATTTAAAAACATATCTTTGTTAAATTACATTATTATAATAATTATCAAGAAAGAGAGGCAGTTCCATTTATCCTTTGAAATTCTTTTATTTTTCAAACAAAACCCAGTATTGATAGCACCAAAGAAAATCATTATGCTTGTATACCTTTACAATGTTTACGTGTAAGAATCTCATAAACAGCGCTTTCTCGTTTACGCTCTGTTTACGTAGAAAATGTTTATTTTTATACTCATTTTATACATCAATTGATTTCTGGATCAACATCGATTAACTTGGGAAAGTAAATACGTCATGGAAACTTGAACACGAAATCGCATTAATATTAATAAGGGTAAAGCAGGAAGGAACGGCTTAATAGGGAGCTGTCAGTATGCAAGACAAATAATTATTGTAATTCTTGCTTAAACAGTTAGTAATTATGATGTTATTGTGGCTGAAGGGCTTCATTATCACGATTACAATTAGCCGGTAATCATCAAATTACACAATTTTTAATACAAGTTAATTCAGGCTATAGAGAGCGATCATCGTTTTCTTGCCCTTATTCTAATTTATTTGGGTTCGGCGCAACATGTATTTTATTCCATATTTCTCTAGTATCTAGTCTCTAGATCACCTCTTCACCTCCTAGAGAAAGCGATGACGGTGCTTATATGGCCCTAAAGATAGGGACCTAGTAAGGAAGACGTCACTAACATTGTCACAGGAAGACTTAGTGTCTATACTATATGAATAAGTGTAGCTATTGAAAACTGACTGAAGAAAATAACAAACAGAATACGTGATATCTCTAATACACATGAAATACAACAAAGCTATATTACAGTTTACATGTCTAAACCAAGATTATCTAAACTTATCGATGCGCTAGTCTTCACATCACATAAGGAACGTGATCTTCCATTCCTATTGATTAAGTCTAAAACAAACATACAGTACAACGCTCTTCATTCATTTGAACAGAGCGGAAAATATAAATAATCTGCATGTAGTGTATCACGATCGATACGCAAAGTATTTATAGAAATGTGAAATCTCTTTCCTAGTATTTTCAGCTAAAGCGGTCTTTACACCTTGGTGAATAATTTAAAGTTGTCACTTGTCAGTGTTTAGACTTAGTTGGCTGAATTTAGTTGTCCGTGTACTAGTTTAGAGTTTGTTGGAAAACAGTCCCTCGCTTCTCTCTGGACGTAGGGACTAAACTCAATGCAATTGTAATTTAAGCAGGAGAATTTCAGAAAATCGGAGATCGGTGCCGATCGCGCGGATCGGTGTCGGTGGTTGGTGTCGGAATTTCATTTCAGAATTTCAGGGGAATTTCAGCTCATTTTCGCCCACTGTCAAATAAATGTAGGCCTCTCTTTGACCTCTGAAATATCAATTGATATTTTTTTCATTATACTGGGACTTACGCCGTTGTCCCTAAAACATATTTGACGGCCCCCACGGATACTCGGACAGGTGTCAATTTACATTGTAGAATTATTACCATCAACTCAATTAGTCTGTTAACAGCTTCGTGTAAGTACTTAACTGTGAATTTAGGTTAACTGCGGTGCGATTCACAGCTTCCCTTAATCCTCACTGCCCACGTTTTATCTCCCGTGTTTTGTTATGCACTACAACAGAACTGTAGGTCCCAAAATAGATATAGCCGTTGAGATAGATGCTTCCGCTTCTACCTCGACATTCTCTCTGTTGTGTTCTATTGAACTTTATTGCTGCTATGCAGTTCTTTTGTTACCTTCTTTTATTATTCGCCTGTTCGAATTTCGAATGTGTCATGCTTCGCTTTTTTTTCAAATGAGTTGTCAATCGCTTGTCAACAGATTGGATAACTGTTATCGTATATTTTGTATACAGTTTTTTTACTGTGTAATTATTACTTAATTTGCATCACTAATACATTGATCTTTGTTCTGTCACTTTAAGGTTGCTGCCACACTGACTAGTCTGTCAAAATTATAGTAATCTTCCTAAAAATAAGCTTGTAGATCGGATTGCAGCTTTCGATGATAAAAGTACTTTCGAAGGAATGTATATTAACTTCTATATTTTTATCGAAGTTTTTTAGCTTTTCTTTTACTGTTTTTTTTTCTGTCTAATTTAAAACACTTTCAATGTTAAAAATAATTTGGCAACCTTTTAGCTTTTGTCTACCTCATGCCATGCCATATAGCAGCCGAATGATACGTATTGTAATGTACTAGTACTATTACTTAACGTTAGTTTATTTTCGGTACCTTATTCATACTACTGAATATAGCACTTACTAAAAAGCTTCGTACCAGTAAATATTTACGCTAGTATTAATCTATGAGATAAAAGTAAACTCTTCAGTAATGTTTTTTATATTGTTGAAAGATCTTTATTTGTAAATCGATAAATTAATGATTTGTTGGTATTAAACGTTTTTTTACTACGTTTTAGTGAGTTTTGACTAATTATCTCTTATTAGTTACTATAGATAGCTGCCAAAACTGGCATATTTATATTTTCTATCAGAATAATATTTTTCCGCTCGCCATTCGTCTTTGAATTTGGTTAATATAGACGAATCACTTCATGCGTGGAAGTATGGTCTGAAAAATAACGTATAAAATCACACTTTGCTGTATAAGCTTATTAATCTTGACGAGAAACTACATAACACCAATTGGTACTTAAAGAGCCATTCCTCGTATCGATTCTGCACATATTCATAGTGCAGTGACTCCTAGCCGAGCCGCGCAACCGCCTCCCGTAACTTCCGTAACTTGAAACGTTATGGCACGCCCTTCTGCAATTAATTTCAGGAAGGACGTAACTTCAAAGACTTCCTCTATTAAACGAACACAATCTTGAAAATGAATTATTGGAAACTGTAACATCACAGAGATCTTACGAAATCTGAACACACACAACAACATAAAAGCCTGTAATCCCCGAAGTGTTAGGCAGAGGTGTACCTATAGTATACCCACATTTCGCCAGTTATGTTTAAGTCCCATGTAATAGGGGGCGAGCCTATTGCCATCAACCGGGCACAAATCCAGACTCCGTGGCTGCTATTCAGAAATTCCTAATGGAAAAACCCAATAACACTTTGCCCGACCTGGTTCGAACCAAGGACTTCAATACTCAACAGTCACTCTTGCGACCAACGAGGCATAAGCATCTATAGATTCGTGAAAATAATGTTACTGTCAAACTGTAGCTGTCGGAGGTATAATAACTAAAAGAACTGTAGGGTTCAATCTCCCGACTTGATCCATGCGTTGTATCGGCAATATTTCAGTCAGTGTGGGTGAGAAAACTGTAATACAAGCTTATTCTAAGGCTTTACTATCTCGCTAGTTCCGCCTACGCTGTAAAACCTCTTTGGTGTACCGTAATATGTTTCTACAGCCTTGTTCTGGTCATGTTCCTTGCAGCCCGACGTTTCGCCTACGTTAGGTAGACTTTAGTCTTCATGTTCTGCTATAATTTCGATAGTAGCTTTACCTTTTCTTACTCTGTTGTGCTCGTCAAGGTTTATAGAGATCTCCTTATCTTTCACCTCATGATATTTTTTAAGTTATTTGAAAAATCTTGATTTATAATTGAATCAATCAATCGAATTAAGCTATCATAAGTCCTAAATTCTTCATCCTCCTCCTAATCTCTCCACTTTTGGCTATCCAGTTTCTATCTTCCACTTTAATCAGATCGTCTGTCCATCTAGTCGTTGCCTTCCCACATTCCTCCGCTCCGTCCGTGGTCTCTACTACAGCATTTTGTTCCCCCATCTTCCATCCAGTGTCCAATTTATCAAGTACTTATTCCTTATTGCACGTTGAATGTTAAAAGAGTATTCAAAGATCTTCTATTCAATCTTTGTTAACATGTTCAGGTTTTCATTACCGAGTCTGACGTAAGAATATTCTAATGACTTTCGCATAATCTGCAAGTATCTTGTCTATTAGTAGAATATACATCGGATCTTCATAATTAACACGAAGTAACGCTAATCAGAATGTGTCGGTATGCGTCGCGCCCTATTAAACAAGACTGTAGTCAGTAATATATTTCCATAATAATACTTTATTGCCTTACTTATAGCTATAGTTTTGTTATTGAAATAGTGTTTTGTAGCCACTGCCATATTTACTATTAGCCCACCCGCACCACCTTCGCCTGGTAGCGGATTTTCATACAAACTTTCAACTCCAATTTGACCCACTTTAGGTTTAAATTTTCCAAATCCTTTCTTAACTGATGCCTACATCATAATAGCTATCTGTGTGCCAAATGCTAGCTCAATCTGACCAGTGGTTTGAGCTGTGCATTGATAGTCAGTCAAGACAAACGATTTTATATGTAAAAATACTGGTTTAACGAGGAACATACTTCAAGGAAGTGTAGTACTCATGAAAAAGCACAACTTTTACAATGGGGCCAACTCTGAGATATGAAAAACCTTAGTAATAGCACCTTTTGTGTATAAAACCCTAAAAAATCAACTCCTCCCGCTATTTTTTCCCCCCGATTTTAGGTCCCATGGCTAAAAGTTTTCCATTTTCATGATTACTATAACCCCTTAAAATATCTAATGTGTCCGTATACCATCATAGTCTATATAACAGTAATGCATCGTATAAAGGTGTGTCCCGCAAGTGACGGATGACATCTCTTCACCCCGTGCAGGGCAACGTGACCAATAAAATCGACCAATCATATTTTATTTCTGCTTTGGTTTTTACTGGAAAGGGCGTCACTTCAGCTTATAATTTGCGAAAATCACACTAAAAGAAGTAAATAAGTTATTTATTATAATAAATCCGTAAATTACTGAATATCACCCTATTGTTTCCAAAATAATTTTTATAGTGTCAAGATTAGTTGGGCGTCGCACCGGCGCGGTGAGATGCGCGCGCAGCGACCTCAAATTTTCCTGCGTAGTATTGAATCGTCCAGTCACTTTTCCTAACCTCAAAACCGAACCCCAAACAGCTGTTTCGTAATTCTCGATGAAACAAACACGTAATTAATGAATATTACCACACTGACAATTGCACGGGACGTCTAGACGCTTCGGATGCCATTACGAAATTGTTTAAATTTAGAATCCGGCAATATTTTTTTTCGATTTACGGTTTTCTTGGCTTTCATTCAGTTTCCAGCCAGCCGGGTTCGCGAATAGCTGTATTCTTTTTAAATTGGCGTGCGATTATTACATTATAAACCTCTTTTGTTATTGTTTATAAAATTTTCTTCATTTTCTTTAGCTTTATTGTAGGTTAATATCGTTAGTCATGATAATAGTTTACGTGAATGTTATAAAATAAAGTGCAGTGAACATTGTGAAACATGTATGTGTTAAGTGAACCTTAAAAATAAGATACTGTAGTGTTGTTTTAATTGTGTTAAAATGGAGGAGGAGTACGAGTATGATTTCGCGTACGAATGCCGGGTTGGTATTTTTGTCCAAATATTTTTATGCATTGATCCAATGTCTCACCCAATGCAGATAATGCATTTAAAAGACGTAACTGCGCATTTTAATTAAACAAACAATTAATTCTATAGAACTTTCCTGATACCATTTAACGTTTTTATTGTAGTTTATCTTGTTTCGCTGAAAATGTTAAATTTCTTATTATTTAACACAAAACAAGTCGCCAATACGTTTGCGAAACGATAAAACCACTTGGCAGTCAATTAAAATGTCAGACAGGTGAAAAAGTGGGTCGACACATTTTATATTATTGCTCCAACTTTTTTTGGTATTTCCGAACAATTTTAAAATTATGTCGACCAGTCGAATAATTATTACCAGTTCAGTCCATCGTATCCTTATATGAAAAACGCGAAGTTTTGCAATACTAACTTACTTTCGAGAGGTCAATAACCCAGTCGAAGCATCGATGTTTCAAAGCCAGTTTTTGCGACAAAAAGCCTTATTGTTGGCTCTATCAAAGAGTTAACTGTATAATGAAGGCCTTTTGAATGCATCACTTCCTTTGAACATTTACATTGCAATACTTAATTTTCGAGCCAAAGATAACATGACTGACATGACAATGGTTTTTTTTATAAAAAGAACCTTCATCAATGACGATCCTTTAACTTATTAATCGACTTCAAAAAAGGAGGTTATCAATTTGGTTTTTAACGGCACAAGGGTCAGGGTGGGACTAGCTTTTCCGAGTATTCAGTATTATGAATAAAGAAAAGTCTGCTTTTCCATAGCAAACAGAAAAACAGAATCATGAACTCAATTCATTTCTTCATGTTAAAAGTTTGAGCCACGACACGATGTCCGAATCCAACCCTTTTCACAGAGTTCTACATAAACTGGCCCTTTTGTTCGGTTAGAGGATTATTTTAAATTAAAACTCAATTCGTCCGACAAGATCGATAACGACCGATATAATACATGATTGTTAAAATACGATCAAGATAATCAAATTAAGAACAATTAAACATCGCCATTACTATTTTTATTACTGGCACGATATATTTAGATCGAGAAAAAAAAACATAGCTATCATCGGTTGTCATAATTAGACGTTGAATTGATTTATCTCTATATTTAGTGATTGATATTTTGAATCGACAATTTGACGAACAAATTATATCATAAATATTCAAGATATTTTTTGATGTATAACCTTAACTGTTTATTTATTGTTGTAAAATATGGCAAGCAAAATCGCAACACTAAAACGTCAAAACTGTCAAGAATATTGAATCAATTTAATCAACCTGTCATGTTGGAATTTCTTGAATAAGCATAAAAATAAGCTTTAAACGTACAAAGTAATTGGTAACATTTTCTAACAATAATTTTGATTTATTGTCATGGGATCCAAGATCTTCGATCGCAAATTAAAGTCTAACGATGTCTGACAGTTATGATGACGCTCATCGCTAATTGTAGCCATCTGACGTTTGACAGTTAAATTGACGTTTTTTTTTTTTTTTTTTAATTTCAGCGTCTCGTTGAGGCGATGGCGCCTCGATCGGCGCGGTCCTTCCGCCAAGAATTCAATATGCAAGATTTGACCACAGAACATACCTACACGTCGCACTATACCACAGAAAAGTAAGTAATTAGTTTTAAATAATATGTGTTGCAGTTGACAACTAACGGTAGATAGGAGATTGTGTGTTTTTGCAAGTAGAAATAAATTAACAGACAGCTGTAATTCAAGCTAATGAACATGTCGGCAGTATCGAACTAGTTAATACCGTATTGAATAATATTTTTATTAATACCTACTTCCTTTTATGACCGTTTTTCATCTGACCGTACAGCTTGATTAGCTAGTTAGGAATATCATAAAAATAACGGAGTAGTAATTAGTAATAATAAAAACTAATCAAGCTTTCTTCCTAAAACCAGATACGTCAGAACGTCACAATCAACAGAGCTAGACGGTCAACCAGTTGTAAAATCAATGGCCAATGGCAAACTAAATTCACCTAATTACACAACGAAAACAATCATCACAGAAGATGACAGACCTGACGTACGAAAACTTAAAAGAGTCCACAGAATGTATGAAGGACAAAACATTATTGAATCTAAAGGTATATTGCATCCCGAGACGAAAGAAATACTCACTGTTGGTCAAGCAATCAGCATGAGAATACTTGACGTAAGAACGGGGAGATTGCTATCTGCCCCCGGCACAAGACAGACGATGAGCATCGAACAAGCAGCCCAAGAAGGTCTTATAGACCCTAAACTCGCTGCAAGATTAACAGGACCGTGCGGCATGACCGAAGACGGAAATGAAGTCACATTATTAGAAGCTATACAGAGAGAATTATACGATGCCGAACAAGGACTCTCAGACCCAGCAGAAAAAAGAATCAAGGTAACAGTCGAAGGCGAGAATTCGACACAAGGAATGAGTATCTCGGATGCACTAAATCGCGGACAAGTTGATCTACAAAGAGGTCTATACAGACTCCCTAATGGAACCTACATAAGCATAGCCGAAGCCTACCAAAGAGGCTACCTCATTTATAACGAGATTATCAAAATAAAATCAAGCGCGTTGTGTCTGTCTGACGCGATTAGTCAAGATTTAGTTGATAACAGCGGTTGGATTTTGGATAGGAACTCGGGCGATAGGTACCAAATTGATGTTGCTATTAAGAACGAACTCATCAATCCTAACATTAGGGAAGTGGTTGATCCTAAAAACGACACAAAAATAACGCTTGCTGAAGCGATAGAGAAAAATATTATTAATACTAAACATTCGAAATACGTACATACTACAACTAAAGAGAAACTTACTTTCAAAGAGGCAGCAGTTAAACGGTACATTTGCAAACCTATGACACTTAAAGACGTCTGCGACAACAATCTAATGACTAATGATGGTAAGATTCTTTCACCAGCAAACCGAGCTCCGTTGAACATCCTAGAAGCTATTTCCGCTGGGGTTCTTGATAGCGATAACGTTAAATGCATCACAAACACAACGACAGGCGGTCTTCTAACACTGTCAGAGGCTTTAGGCACGAAAATAATTTTACATGACAATAAATTCCGGGATAACCTAACAGGAGAAATATGTACCATTCCTGAGGCGGTAGACCGTGGATTAATTACTTCCGTTTCTCAAAGATCTATTTTCGATATCGATGGATTCAAGGACCCAAAAACAGGAGAATTCGTCTCCTTCAACGTTGCTCTCAGTAAGGGCAATCTTAAATACGTAAACGGTGAGACTTTCCTTAAGTCAGAAAGCGGAGACTGGGTGTTCCTAGAAGACTGCACTAAAGTGTCTTTAGTTAGGGCTGAGGTATTAGAAATGTTTAATCGTAAGATAGGAGTGTATGATAATGGTAAGGAATTGTCAGTTTTAGATGCAGTATTCAAAAATATTCTTGAACCCAAAACAGGCCATTTGTTAGATTCTACAACCAAACGGCCTATTCCATTCAATAAGGCTGTAGAAATAAATATGATTACACCTGAAGGTGCTGCTTTGCTAAATTCGCTTTTGAATATTACCCTAACTTTACAAACTGTTACTAAGACAGTAAAACGGTATGTAACTGTAACCAATACTAGTGCTACGCAAAGATCTGAAACAATAATCACATTCGCAGAGGCAATAAGGCGTGGTCTCATTGATGAAAATACACAAACATTCACTGATCCGACCACTGGTACAGTATTCCCTATACAACAAGCCTTAGATGAAGGCTTATTAGGCGTAGAGAAGAATGAACCGCGCGTTGTCCATATATCTGACCGCGTGTCCAGGAAAGACTTAGTACCAGGTCAAGTTGTTGAACTTAAAATCACGAAAAAATCGTATATCAAAGATGTCCCCAGTCCTGAAGGTAAAGTCCAAAGAGATAGCAGTAGGCCTGAAACTCTAAAAAGCCCTGATTTTACCATGCATGAAACAACACAGCCTCGCGAGGGGCTAGTACAAGAAATTAGAACTGTAACTTCAAAATCAGTTGTTACTGAACCCTCGGTTACTTCTATGACTATTAAAAAGAATACGATTGAGTTGCCACGCGGCGGCTGGACGTTGAAAGAGGCTATTCAACAAAATCTCTTCGACCCAGCTACGGGTATGTTCCTAATCCCAGGCACAGACAGAGTTTTAGATCTAGAGGAGGCTATTAAACTTAACATTATAAATGGAGACTCGGCAAACGTCGTAGATCCCAAATCTAAAAAAGAAGTTCCTCTAGACCGCGCTTTAGAATCACGTATAATCGATAGTACGGGTCATTATAAACACACTACGGAAATAGTCACCATGAAAGAGGCAATCGAACGTAGATACATTATTTTCACAACACTAACAACAACAACACATTCACAGAAAGTAATTACCATCACGTCAATAGTTGGTATACCTGACAAGATGGAAATATCCGAAATGCACGATGCTTCATCCCACGAAATTCCTTCGGAGGATCAGTCAACTCTAGAACCAATACAGGTTACTCCTGGTGTGATCTTCGATCCATCGACTGCTTTAGTTATTTCCACCTCGACCGGTGTTTCTGAGAATGTTTTAGAAGCTGTAGAACGTGGTTTGTTACCTGAAAATAGCGTCAAAGTTATTGATCCTCAAACAGGTAGGGCGATATCGTTGAAACAATCTGTACAGCACGGTATAGTTGACACGAGAACGGGAGAATACACGAATAAGACCGGAAAGAAAATGAGCCTGGTAGATGCGGCTAAAATAGGCCTAGTTGCGGTAGTAGGAGCACCTTTAGTAGCAGCGTCTAAAATCATACAAGTTGTTAAAAGCACTATGGTTGTAGACCCACAGACAGGTGAAAATATACCAATGGAAGTAGCTTATGAAAGAGGATTAGTTGATCCAGTAACTTACAGAAAATACGAGGAATCTCTCAGGGATAGGACTCCAGAAATGGAGGTTACTCAGGAAATTAAGACGTCAAGTACAAGTAGTGTGACTTATTCACAAGTTACCAAAACAACAACCATTCCATCTGAAACTACTGTAACCGTGGTGGTAGATCCGAAAACTGGTGAAAAACTGCCTATAGAAGTAGCATACGAAAGAGGTCTTATTGATCCGATGTCGTACAAGAAGTATGAACTGTCAATCAAGGAGAAATCTCCTGAATATGCGCAGAGAGTCATTAGTTCACCAACTTCAAGCGGCGTTACATTTACTCAAGTTTCCAGTGTAACCACTCCTGACAAAGTGGTAAATATGGTAGTCGATCCCAAAACAGGCGAACAACTGCCTATTGAAGTTGCGTATGAAAGAGGCATAGTAGATCCTATTACTTACAAAATATACCAGGATGCTCTAGCCATTAAACAACAAGATATCTTGATGCAACCGGGAACAACTAAAACAGTTCCAGGGACCAGCACAGTTACAATTTCTCAGGTCACTAAGCCTGTATCAGTTGGCGCGGCAGTGTCTGAAGGTTTCATAACCGTAGAATCAATACAAAATAGTCTTTCAGCTGACAATAGAAGAGTTCTAGAAACTACTATCCCTGACAAAACAAAAACAAGGCCGTCTGATGTAATACAAATTACTAAGACTTCACCTAGTAGTAAGCCTAGGTATAAGGTCAATATAGGTAGGGAGCACACCCCCGAAGGACAAGTTGTAGAAGCAAAACCTGTAGTATTACAAAAGCTTAGGAAACACGTCGTCACTCCTCTCGAGGCTGTTGAACAAGGCTTGATAGACAAAGAAACAGCAACAATTTTAGAAGCCGTCAAAGTTTACAAAGATGAAAATGGTTCTCCAATTAATCTTGAAATAGCAATTGAGAAGGGTTTAGTTGATGAAAACAAGGGCCACATTGTCGATCCCGTACGTGGCGATGTTCTTACCATCAAAGAAGCTATAAAGAGAGGAATACTTGATGTTGAAGGTCAGGATGAAGTATTAATCCCGTTAGCTAAGAGTCTGTCTATTCCAGAAGTTTTGGAACAAGGACTCTTGGACCCAGTCACTGGGAAAATTGTTCACCCTGAAACTGGAAGCCTTTTAACATTAAGAGAAGCAATAATTTGCGATATTGTTGATCCTTTATCCAGCATTACCATCGCACCTGGTAAGAAGATCACTTTGGCTGAAGCTATTGAAAGAAATATTATCGATAATGACAAAAATGTAGTCAAAACTACTGACGGACCTCTTGATATAATATCAGCGGTCAACGCTCAGGTGTTCCCTGATAATGAAATCAAGCCCGTCATTGATATTCCACCAGCAGCCATGACACTAAACATTGCTATTCAAAAGAATCTGATAAATCCACACACTGGAGAAATGAAGCATCCCCTAACTGGTGAAATGACGCCTGTGGGTCATGCTATTCAAAAGGATTTGATAATGGCTATTCCTTACCCACAAACATCAGAAACTATAACACTTGAACAAGCTTTAGACAAAGGAGTTGTAAACTTGAAATACGCGACGTTTACCGATCCCAAGACAAAAGAAGTCATTCCTTTGGATAAGGCGTTGGAGCAAGGGCTGGTAGCTATCAAACCTATGGCAGATATGCAAGCAACTGGTGTTGTAACAACAATCACTGAAACGTTCACGTCTCAACATACTGTTACAACTAAGATGATCGAACTTCTTGCTGACTACGTACTAGTGAGTTCAAACGAGGTCCAAAATACAAAGACAGGTGAGATAATATCTATTGAAAAAGCTCGTCACCAAGGTATTGTCAGAGATGAACAAACTAGCAGAGAACAGTTTATAACTAACGATACGAACATTAGTTTTGAAGATGCACTGAACCTCGGATACATTAACATTGAGACAGGCACGTTTACGCATCCCAAAACTGGGGAGACTGTTACTATTTCTGAGGCTGTTACTAGCGGGTTGTTGAATACAGAAGTTCCATCAGAATCAGCTAAAGCGAGTCCCCAAAAACAGATTTTAGAAATGTTAGACCTAAATGAGGCATTCGAACTTCTATTTGACGAAAAGACTCAAAAGTTCAGAGATCCTAAATCACCTAATAAAGTTCTTACATTTAAGGAAGCTCTTGACAAGAAGATTATTAATCCTGACTCAGTTATTTACAATGTTGATGCTGGAAAACCACTCACTCTTAGACAAGCATTAAATTCAGGCCTGATCGATAAGAAGACTGGAAAATTGAAAGAACCCAAGACGGGCAAGTCGGTCGATATTAAAAACGCTGCCAAGATGGGCTTGATAGCTGTGGTTGCGGCCCCAGTGTTAGCCGGTATGGCAGTTGTGCAAGGTGCTAAGGCAGTAACGAGCAAGATTATGCAACCCAAACAGGAACAAGTCGTAGGTTCGCCTAGTCGTGTTGCTACCTCAGAGAAAACAACAAGGTATGAACCGTTTGAAGAAGACAAAGCTAAGAAAACATTCGGCAAGGACAAAAAACCAGAACCAACCGACAGTGGTGTTCATAAACCTACTAAACAAGACGATAAACCACAAAAATCATCGCCACAGTCTCCATGGGACAAAGAACAGTCACCCTTACCAACGGACAAGACAGTCACAATTGAAAGGAAACCCGCAGTCCACGTGAAGGAGCCACCTGGTAAACTGCCTGAGAAATACGAATTACAAGAAGAAGTTTCGAGACAGGACACAATAGGAGCTACGGCAACTGAAATAACTATCGACAAGAAAACTGTTTTATATGGAAAAGATATGACGCCCGAAGATGTACGTTCTAAGACGCAAATGGATGTACAAAAAACTAAACCGAGTGAAGATCTGAAACTTGATCCAAAGGTTAGTAAAACCGTTGTCAGTGAAAAGACCACTGTCGTGACAGAGATGCCCAAGAAACCGACTGAATCGGCTATTAAAGACCTGGATAGTCGAACTAAACCTGTTGTCGAAAAACCAAGCCCTATCAGGGATATGGAACATGTTGTTTTTGAGGAAAAACCAGTTATCCAAGAGTTCATTGAAACAACTGCTGGTGGTGAGCAATTTATTACCGTAACCAAGACCAGTGTAACTAAAACCGTGATTGATTCTGCGGAAGAAGCGTCACCAAAAGAACTGCAAGATCGCTTCCCTAAGGATAAAACTAAACCGGAGTTAAAGGAAAAAGAGAAGACACCAACTGGTGGAAGCAAAACTATTGTAACAGAAAAGACAGCTGTAGTTACTACTGAAGGTCCCGAGGCCCACAAAGTTAAACCAGGTGATAAACAAGCACCGCAATCACAGAAACCGGAAGAACAAAGTCCTAGAGCTGATTACGATCATTTCACGAAATTCGACGATGGGCCAACCATTGAAGAAATCCATGAAATTACTCCAGATGGGAAAGAGATTACTAGAATAGTTAAAACCACTGTATCCAAATCTGAACCTACATCCGAGTATCATACTGAACATAGTAGCACAGTTATAACTTCATCATCGTCTACATTAACTACAGTACAAATATCTGAAAATCAGTCAACTTCGTATCAAGTAGTTACTGAAGAAACCAGTGGACCTTTAGACTTCACTGAGACGGTTTCACAAGAATATCAGGTGACTGAAGCTCCTGATGAAACGGATGACGTTCAGACACAAAGAAAAGACAAAGGCGTGTCTCCAGATAGCGAGAAAGGTGTAAAACCAGTCAAGAATAGTGAACTACCCACAGATCTGTCACCTTTTGACTCTGACAAAGCAATCAGAGAACTAAAAGTGGGTGCTGAAAACAAGGATCAACCAGATCCAAAAGACGTAATAGTAGAATATCAAGATGTTCAAGTAGTTCAAAGTAAAAAACCATTAGGAATAGCTCCTGGCGTTATATACGATCCCAACACTGCAGTTGTTATTTCATTCAGAGAAGACCGTGCCGACAATCTACTGGTAGCTGTAAACAGAGGTGTTCTACCCGCGGAACGCGTAAAACTTCGCGATCCAAAGACAGGTAAACATATCAATTTGAATGAAGCTATTAACACGGGAGTTGTTGATAGAGAAACTGCAGAGGTCACGGATAAATCGGGTAAGAAGATAAGTATGATAGAAGCTTCAAGGAAAGGCTTGATCTTTATAATCGGTGCGCCGATCCTAGCAGCAGCTGCAGTAGTTGAAGTTGTAAAGACTCCTTTCATTGTCGACCCTAAGACGGGCGAGAAGTTACCATTAGATCAAGCGCGCGAGACAGGTCTAATCGACGCTGAAACTTGTAAGAAGTATGAGGAAATGCACAAGTTAGATACTCTTGAAGCAGTAGACACTAAAACTGAAACAGTTGACATAACTACAGGTGCGACCTGCTCAGAACAAGTAGTTGAACACTCTACTACTACACAAACTACTACACGCCCAGGTGAAGTCGTAATTACACAAGGAACCGAACCTTCTGACATCACAACTAACACCGTTGAACAGGTATTGCTAGAATTAGGCAAAACAACTCCTACGACTGTTCATGACGCCAAATCTGTTTCTGCTATGCTTATCGATGCTGAAAGACAGCCTTTGAGAGTGATTGACGAGATCACTGAACAAAATGTAACTAAGGAAAAGACTGAACGTGTTAAACCTCTTTACGAAAATATTCAATTGATTGACGCTATTGCGCAAGGTAAAATCGAACCTAAGGTTTGCAGGATAATTGTAAATGGCATCGAGTCTCCGCTGACAGTGCAAGACTCATTAGAACAGGAACAAATAAGTAGGTTCGCCCCCGTTGATGTACTATCTAAAAACTGCGTTGTAGTTAGGGAGGTCAAACCTAATTATACCGTTGCTATTTCTCAAAGGATCACTCCAGAAGAACTGACTGAAATGGGCGTATATGATATCGAAAAACAGATATTCTTAAATCCGGAAACAGGAGCTAAAATCTCCTTCGAAGAACTGGTATACGGCCTACAGATTTTCGACCCAGAATCCATATTAGTGAAAGACTTAGGTTCCAGATCTGATGTTTACATTTCCTTTGATGAAGCGATAGCTAGGCCGATAATCGATAAAACAACAGGCCACATGGTTAACCCTAAGACTGGTAAACGCGTACCTTTCTTAGAATGTGTACAGTTAGGGTGGGTAGTTGAAAAACCCGAGGATGTCTCTATTCCCGAACAAGTAACTATCGAATCAGCGTTAGAACAAGGCTTGTATAACGCAAAGACGGGTGAAATTAAAGATGTAAATACCGGAGCACTAGTACCAATAGGACAAGCCATCGAAAAGGGACTGGTTGATCAGGAATCACTACTCATCAAAGTTCCACGCACTAACGAAGTCATAACACTGTCAGACGCTATTGAACGGAACATTATAGAAATTCATGAGGGTGTCATAACCATAGTAGAAACTCACGAGATTATTGAAACATCTGTAGCTATTCAACGTGGAATAATCACTATTATTCGTAGACCTATCTCCATCGCGGCGGTTATTAATAATGATATGTATGAACCTAAAACGGGAAAAATTAAGGACAAAGTAACAGAACAATTAATTACCGTAGGAGATGCAGTTGATAGGAATATCGTACATCCAACCATCTCTGAAATTAAAGACACTGCAACAGAGAAGTTTATCCCTCTCTCTGAAGCCCTTGACACAAAACTAATTGATCCAGAAACCGGAAAAATTAGGGACAAAAAGACTGGTAAAGACATTCCATTAGACGACGCATTAAAGAAGGGATTAGTTGCAACAAAGGACGTAACGTTCTCTCTATTTGATATTATAGAACTAGGATACTACTCCCCCGAATCCGGAAAAGTAATGAACCCTAAAACAGGGCAATTAATTACGCTGAAAGAAGCCATCAAAGATAAACTTGTAGATCCATCTGATGTGAAGATCAAAGATGACAAATCCGAAGCAGTCGTGCCTTTCGATAAGGCAGTTAAATCAGGTTTAGTAGATTTAGAAAAGGGTGTTATTACTTCTCCACTATGTAATCTTAAAGATGCGTGTGACAAAGGATATCTGCTTAGTGATAAGAAACCTTGGACTTTACAAGAAGGTCTGGTGCAAGGATTCTATGACCCAGAAACTGGTCTTCTTACTATAAATGACGTGACTATGACCCTTCAGGACGCGATCGAGATCGGCAATATCAACCCAGAAGCTCTTACTGTTAGGAACTCTGTTACTGGAGAAATCATTTCGCTAGCGGATGCCATCAAAGTCGGTATTATTGACTCGAAGGAAGGCAAAGTTAGAGATCCTATTTTCGGCGACAAAATCTCTCTTACAGACGCTTCGGAGCGTGGTTTAATTGTACCAGCTAAACGTAAGCTTAGCTTACCGGAAGCCGTATTCAAAGGCTTTTACGATCCTAAAACCGGTAAGTTTTCGAACCCACTTAGCAAAGAAAAGGTACCTACCGATAGGGCTATCAAGAAACGTTTGATTGATCCACAGTCTACGTTAGTACACGCCGCTGGTAAAGTAATACCGTTCGAATTTGCAGTAGATAGGGGAATCATTGATAGTAGGACAGGCACAATCAGGTTAGGTGATGAAAACATTGATTTCCGTGAAGCTTTCGAAAGAGGAATCCTTGTTGAAGTCCGCAAACCGATGTCTCTCATTGAAGCCCTCGAAAAGGGCGTTTACAATGAAATCACAGGACTTTTCATGGACCCACAGAGTGGAAAAAAATACACTCTGGTTGAAGCAATTAAAATGAGCTTAATCGATGCTCACTCCGTTCACATCTTAGACAATAGGCTAGGCAAATGGGACAAGATTACTTTACCAGAATCGTTAGAAACCGGGGTCATTGATGACCAAACTAGTAAGATTAGGAACATTAACAGCGACAACGAAGAGATCAGTCTCCGTAAAGCTTTTGAAATAGGTTTGTTAGTAGATAGTAAGGCGCCTATAAGCCTTCAACGTGCGTTACACCAAGGTCTTTACGATGACAGTACCGGTAAAATCATTGACCCAGCTACAAACCGCAAGATCACCTTGCATGAGGCCATCAGAAGGTCCATCATTAGTCCAAAATATCTTTGCTATTTCGACAAGAAATCCGAGAAACCTTTGTCTTTGGGTGACTGCTGTCGCAGTGAGATTATTGATAGGAGAAGCGGAAAATTCCATGAACCAGGTTCAGATGTACAGATATCTCTGTCTGAAGCAATGAGCCTTGGACTTATCGTCGATATCGAAAGCGCAGGATTCACTCTATACGACACCTTAGCCATGAATATGTACAGCATAAACGAACTTGCATTTGTACACCCTGTTTCTGACAGGCCAATCACCCTTAAAACGGCAATCGTTGAGGAACTAATTAACCCAGAAACCTCATTAGTTAAACATATTCCTAGCAGTAAATACATCAAGTTAAGCGAAGCTATTCAGAGCGGTATTGTTGATGATGAAAATAGCATATACATCTTACCGAACGGAAATCAAATCAATCTGCTAGACGCTAAACACCGCGGTCTTGTAGTAACAGCCAAGAAGAACTTAAGCCTCGAAGAGATTATTAGAAACGGTCTGTTCAGAGCTGACACCGGTAAAATTGTTGATCCTGGTACCAACGAATTCATAGATATCAATAAATCTATCGAAATTAACCTTCTCAACCCTGATCTTACTGTTGTCAAGGATAACTTCACAAACAAATTCAAACCTCTTCCTGCCGCAATTCAACAGGGTGACGTAGACGTCACCAAGGGTAGGGTCATTGACACAAAAGCTAAGAAAACTTACAGTTTAGACATCGCCTTCGACAAAGGCCTTCTCGTGACTGTTATTCAACCTATAACCTCCCAAACTGTAACTAGGAGATACGTATCAGACTCTTCAGCCTCTAAAGAACCTACCCTTAGGGAGTTCACATTAGACGAAGCTATCAAATACGAATTTATCGATCCCGAATCGGCTGTTATCAAAGATCCACATAAGAATAAATACATTCCATTAAAATTAGGCATAACTGAGGGCATTATCGATAAAAACGCGAAAGGTTCGTTCGATACTCAGAATAGGTCCAAGACTCTTTGCTTCGTTTTTGAAAACGGTTTGATTGTGTACGTCCGCGAGCCTCTAACGTTTGAGCAAGCGATAGAAGATGGTCACTTGAACGTCGCTACAGCTCGATTCACTGATCCTCACTCCAACGAAGTACTTACGATTAGAGACGCTGCCGCTTTAGGCTACATAGACCCAGACACAGCGCTCATCAAAGATAATCTCAAGAAGAGGCTAGTCAAACTCCCTGAGGCATTCCGTAAAGGCCTTATGGATGCCGAAAAGGGCAACATTCTAGACACAGAGACCTCTAAACTTAACACCTTAACGGCTGCCATTGAGAGTGGGCTCCTCATGACACCTAAGAAGAGCTTCAGCTTAATAGAGACTTTAAACTTCGGTATTTACAACCCAACGACCGGAGCGCTTAACGATCCATTCATAACCACAAGCGTAATGGACAGAAAGAGGTTGAACTTAGGCGAAGCGATCGCACAAGGCATCGTAGACCCATCAAGTACTGTCGTCAAAGAACCAGAGACAGGAAAGATATTGCCATTGGTACAAGCGATGGAGCAGAAGCTCGTTGATCCCGTCGAAGGCAGGATCACCATAAATCAAGCTAAATCGATCAGTTTGGACTTAGTCAAAGCTCTGAAGAAGGGCTACTTGCTGCACGCAGAAACAAGGGTAAGTTTTTTCAATTTCGCTTTTGTCTTTGTGCTTCTATCAAGCAAAGGTGTTGCTTTACATTTTCCTATTTCCATTCTTAGAAGGTGACCTCTATCTAAAGCGTTTGGCTTAAACATTGGCATGGCACGACCCACCGGACCTTAGTGTCGACTTTCGGGGTTGAACAATCTGGTGATGTCACAGTTTTGTACATTGTGGCCTACACTAATCGATATAACATACAGCATATTAGACTTTTGAATAAATAGACATTTTCTTTCGAAGTAGTGACAGCACTTATACATACTATATTATTCACTTACATTTTTGATTTCAGTAAGTTTAGCTTTCCTATTCTTTAGACGAAAAATTGAGCTTAACGTAGTGTAAAACTTCAGTGCCTTGTGTTGTCTTTAAATGCTTATTATAGGTTAGAGCGCTCATCAATCGCTAGTTTTTCTCCGAAGAACTGGCGATTGGGAAGTGTGCTTATCACATTGTACTAAGGCTCGATGTATGTTGTTTTTTATTTCCAGCCGTTGCCTGCGATGCTAAAGAACCCTTTTGAGCTAAATCGTGAATGCTTGCCTGTGAGGGATCATATTAACGACGATATAAAGAACCATCACCGTTTCGCCAAATACCTAACCTCCCATTCATATTGTGCTAAGAATTTGAGGTCGCGATGGTGGGTCCGAGGGCCTGCTGACCTATCAGCTTTATTATGTTCGCTTCCATTAAAAACCAGTGTACTATGACTGCTGGTCCCGTTCCGTTTTAGATTTTCCTAGAGTTCGAACTCGAACGAAATACTCATTCCTTGGAGTGCTCACATGTTTTGGAATGCATGAACAAAGCTATGCTCTTGTGACGTTGATATAAGGCGGATAATCGCAAACAATCACAATATCGAAATGGTAAAACATTTTCAACACACAAACACGGAAGGTAGTATTTATTCATTATCGTCTTCTTAATTTAAACAAAATCAAAGCTGTTAATGTTTTTAGCTTACGTTGCCTGATTTATGTGACCTGGAAGACTACTGTCGTTGGTTGTTATATCTTTTGTATTATTTAACTCTAGCAATACATTCTTATTATGTGAATGTAGTGTTGCTAAGTGTCTATTCATATGAAATGTATAACAACTGACTGTCACTTGCCTGGTGCGTCATATATTTAACGAAACGTAAGCTAAATGTGTTAACGGTTAATGTGACTTCATTTTATTAATATTTTTTTAACCAGTATTGTTTAACCCTCTAACGGTCTGTGTTTTCGTAGTACACTTTTATAGAAGTGGTTTTCTGTAAATATTTTCTTAAGAAACCTTTATAAAGTTGTACTCACTCTGAATTCATTGACCGTTGAAGGGTTAAAAAGAAATGAATTCACATTTTTTTTTTTATTTAAATGTACAATACGTTCGACGTTTATGCGTGTAAATTCTTGACTTTATACTTCGTTTACTTTTCAAGAATACTTTTATTTATTTTCTTACTTTTGCTTTTCAAAAATACTCTTTCAAAGTTTCAGATTTTTCCAAGAAGGTATTCTTTAACTTATTTTTATTCCTATTTTAACAAATAACTCTAATACAAACGTTAATTTTAAGATAATATCGGAAGATGTTGTTACCATAAGCGCAAATATTTTACGCAAATATCAGAAATATTTAAACTGGCAACGATTTAGTTCTTATTTTCGCCACAATAATGGCGGTAGTGTGTTTTGAGGTTATAATGGATCATTCACTTTCACTATGCATGGGATTTTCTTCCGTAACCCCGATTCACACTACCAGAAATACACAAAAATTGCTTGTAAAAATATTCCTGACATTTGCCCCAATATATTTTCACTGCTTGCATGCTACGCTTCGCATGACTCTTTCTGTTGATCGTTCGCAATCTTCGGTCCTGTTGTGAATATTGTCATCCTCATGCTCTGTGTTACTTGGCTGTCTTCCGTCGCCTCTCGTTTTAAGATGTTTCTCGACTTCGCTTCCTGTCTGCGTAGATTTTGTTCAATCAATGCTTTTCTTTCAGATTTACTACTGGTCTGCATGAGCTAAGTGATCTCATGGGGCATGTGTGTACGTTTTGCAACGAAAGACGAGATTTGATTTCGAACTTTATTGTTTTGGGGAACAATGCATTAAAATTGCGATCATATTCATAACGTTATTTTCTATTGTTCGTTTTTTTATTGCAGTCAATTAAATATTTATCAAAGTAAAACTGTCTTAAAGTTGCAAATCGTTTGTATAAAAACCCAACTTTGTCTGAAAAATGTCATGTACAGTTTCTGAGACGCATTTAAATGTTACAGTCACTTGTTTCAAGTGAAGCACAGAGTAGATAGTAATGCATTGTACAATCGCTGTAGTATAGATGCACTATTGAGCTCTGAGAGCGATGTAAATATTTATGAACCTTATTGTACATATACTTATGGATTTATTTTGTGTGTAGCAAGCAGTAGAAGAGAAATACAGGCTTTGCGATGAGACGTTATCTAAGTTGCTCGAGTGGATCGCAGTGGTCGAAGATAGACTAGCCAACCAAGAAGCCGTTAAGGAAGATATGGATGAGCTGCGGAACCAGATTAATATTCTAAAGGTATTGTTGATTTTGAAGTTTATAAATATTTGACACGACCTCTTAATTTTTGACCGAAGTTTTTGAAAGCTTGGTGTTGGTTGTGTGTTGGTGTTATATGCTGCCAAATCTCATTCTTATTAGCTCTCAGATTATATGAAATAACATCGACCAATTTAGTGACATTTTAATAAAAGTAATATAGACTGCCTCGTTAGTCTCAAATGCGACTACTGAGCTTGAGGTCCTGGGTTTGATTCCCTGGTCGGGCATGTTATTGGGTTTTTCCATAAGGAATTTCTCATCAGCAGCCACGGAGTCTGGATTTGTGCCCGGTTGATGGCAATACGCTTGCCCCCTATTTCATGGGACTTAAACATAACTTATGAAATGTAGGTGTACTATTAGGTACACATCTGCCTAACTCTTCGGGGATTACAGGCGTGATGTTAAGTTATGTTAAACAAATCGAGTACTCGCATCAGTAAGCCTACAAATGAAGCTATAACTCAGTGTATTTCAACATTCTTGCAGCCGCTTTTACCCAACATAACTGGCTTCTTGAACCGGCCCTAGGGAATGTAAAGAATAATGACATGTGAGAAATTCAAGATTTTATTCTCCACCATTTATCACTATTTTATCTTTCACTAGCACTTCGCCCGCGACTTCGTCCGCAAAAATTGTGATAGCTCGGCTAATTTGCACGATATCAATATAATGTATAGCCTATGTTACTCGGTAAAGATGTAGCTTTCGAATGGTGAAAGAATTTTTACGATCGGTTGAGTAGTTCTTGAGTTAAATCTTAACAAACAAACAAAAAATCAAATCTTTTCGCTTTAAAATATTAGTTTAGGTTAGCGTATTCTATACTAACAAAACAATTCCATTGACAGCTGATCAAGGATGACCTGGAGAGTCACCAACGCCAGGTGTCCGCGTGCGCCGACCAGGCCAAGCAGCTGCTCGTCTCCGGCGGAGATGTGCTGGCTCCTCATGAGGTAAACTTTTTGTACCTTCCTTGTTTTTTATCATCATCAGCCTATAATGTTCCCACTGCTGGGACACAGCCTCCTCTCAATGAGAGGGAATGGGGTATAATTCACCGCCCGGGCTCAGTGCAGATTGGTAGATGTCACATGTATTCGAATTTTTTGGTTCTAAGACACGTTTCCTCACGATGTTTTCCTTCACCGTTTTGAGAGCAGTGGTGATGAAATAAATTACACATAGTAATGCGTCTGTCTGGGTTCGAACCCACGACTTAGTTTTTGTAAGTCGGGGCCGCCACCACTGGGCCACCGCTGCTCTTTACACTTATGCTCGATTACTTTTCGACACAATAGAGAGCTGTTCATGTGTCACGACGTTATGAATAAAACAAACAAAACAAACAACAAACAAAATTGAAGTAATTTTTACAACACATTCGGCTATTAAGACCAGTTAAAAAAAAAATGGGCAGTTATTTTATATTTTCGGCGGTTGGTAAATTAGTGCAACAGTAAAACATGAACAGTAACGGAAAAACAATTTCTCGGTTATTTCATCCTACAATATCATCACAAAAAAATGTAAGCAGTCTAATAAATAAATGGCCAGAACAGTCAGAGGAAGTAAATACGTTGTTTGATCTTCATTTAAAGTCTAAAGCTATAGTGACTGCCCTCTCTAAAGTTGGAGGTTTCTAATAACCAAAGATATCCCAATTACGAAATTACATCAGCGATTGTCGCTGTGCCTTATTCGGCAAGAGCGTGCGAAGCGAGCTCGGTACTTGGGGCACCATGACTCGGACAGGCTACTTTAAACTCTCATCATCTGCGTAGCCTTTTCCCAACTATGTTGGGGTCGGCTTCCAGTCTAACCGGATGCAGCTGAATACCAGTATTTTACATGGAGCGACTGCCTATCTGACCACCACAACCCAGTTAGTACCGGGTACGATACCCTTTGGTAAGACTGGTTGTCAAACTTTTTGGGCCTCTGACTACCTAACGACTGTCAAAGATCTACAAATGACAGTCGGGACCAAGGGCTTAACGTGCTTTCCGAGGCACTTAGGAAACTCGGTATGTAATGGGTGGTCACCCATCACAGACCAATCTAGGCAAGCACGGCTTAACCTAACGATCGACCCGAGCGGCTGTTATTATTTAGCCTCGGCTGGCCGGCCAGTTACTATAAACCCGGCAGACAGAAATAGGAGCCCCACGTAGCGGGGCTACGTCGACTACGCCTTAACTCAAAATTTTGTTATTCTATCAATCAAAACGAATATACGAAGAATTTCACCCCTTCATTATTTAGAGAACTGCTTAGAATAAGATTTCATACCGACTAATTCCGATTTGTTACACACGGTACTTGTTAGGCTGCCGCACAATGCTCGTCCCGTACCGTTACACCTCAATAAACATATCGCAACGTATTCAATTCCTCCATGGTCAACCTAATCTTAGTTTGACAATGAAGGAATTAGGAGGAGACAACAGGGGAACATCAGGTGTATAGATATCTATCAACACACTTGATGTTCCCCTATTGTCTATCTCACCTACACCTGCTATTCCCCCAACTAACTCACGTGTACCTCACCAGGTGGCAGCACTGGAGCGTGGCGTGCGACAGCTGAAGCAGCGCTGCGACAAGTGCACCGACAAGTGTGACAAGATGCTGCGACGATTGGCAGCCGCTAGAGATGAGCTTGGAAAGTTCGGGTAAGCAACTTTAAAATAACATATTTTACAATTTGCACGTGTAACTTGAAAGTTTCTTGTCATTTTTCAAATCGTCTTGAAAAGTACAACTTACCTAGTAACTTCAATAATTCGTCCAAGCATGATCCTTCTTGTTTATCGTGTGGTGAGTGCCTAACCTGCCGTGCAAGTACGTAAGAATTGATTCGATAAATCTGACAGTCATTCTCGACAAAATGAGTGTATAACAAAGATAAAAACTCATTTTGTCGAGAATAACTGTCAGATTTATCGAATCGATCGGAATCGATTCCTACGTACTTGCACTGCTGGTGTCAGAGTTTATATGCCACCTGGACCTCTGACTTAGCTTTACATGCCGTCGAGAAATACCACTCAGGCATGCTGGTTTCCTCACAATGTTTTCCTTCAACGAAGCATGATTCTGTTAAAGAGAGACACTGTGTGAACGCCCTCTGGTCTTTTGATGGAACCGTCCTCAAAAACTGAATACCGCTTCTTAAGGAATACTTTACAAACACTGTAAAATTCTTATTTTACAATACACAATACACTGGATTATTACTTCTTCTTTTTTTGCAAAATGGGCCTGCTCTTGACCTCGATCACGCCTGATGGAAAGCGATGAATAAGGTCTATGATGGAACGAGCGTGCCCCGAGCGTGCCCAGATGATGCCTGTTCACTCTCAGCTCATGTTTTTCAAAATCCATCTTCCCTCCCCAGCAACGAACTAAACGCCTTCAACACCTGGATGGAAGGCGCCTATCGCACCCTAGAAGACAAGGAAGCAGCTCTATCGAAGCTAAACTCCCTCCCCGACCAGAGCGAGGACGTGAGGGCGTTCGTGTCGGACGTCATCGCGCACCAGGCCGACCTCAGGTTCATCACTATGTCTGCGCAGAAGTTTGTGGATGAGAGCAAGGTTTGTACAACAAACGATCTTGGTATTATGTAAAATGCTGAAATTATGTCACTACCAGTGTTATTAAATGCTGATCTTTCGTGTCTAGGCTTATAAGTTTTTTTTTTTTTAATATGAAATAGTTCAACTTAGGCTCGTTCCTGACTAATTGACCAGAGAAGACTAAAGGCCCGTCAGAGTTGGAAAGGAACGGGGGAGGTCTTTGTCCAGCAGTGGGACAGAATGTCATCTGCCTAGAATTTTCCCAACTATGTTGGGATCGGCTTCCAGTCTAGCCGGATGCAGCTGAATACCAGTATTTTACATGGAGCGACTGCCTATCTGACCTCCACAACCCAGTTAGTACTGACGTGCTTTCCGAGGTACGGAGGAAACTCGGTATGTATGGGTGGTCACCCATCCACAGACCAACCTAGGCAAGCACGGCTTAACCTAAAGATCGGCCCGAGCGGCTGATATTATTTAACATGAGCAGTGGGACAGAATAGACTTATAAAAAAGGCCTTCTGATGTTTTCGGTGTAAATAGATTCAGTATGATTCCATCTTGTTGTGTGAAATACTGTGTGTGAACTATTGTATGGTATCTTATTTTGATTTGAACATCCTATTGTGGACGTGAAACACTAATTTGAACTATGCAAAACTATTTTTCGAATATCTCAGAACACTTATCGACTAATTCTTAAATTATCTAAATATGAAGAAGAAAAGTATTTTCTCTTTTATTTTCTAACCTATCTTTTGTATCTACATGTTACTTAAACACAATTTTTCTCCTCAGGAATTCCTCTCAATCCTCAACGAGTACCGTACATCACTACCATCCCGCCTATCTCACATCACGCCCCGCAGCGAGAGCGGAGTGCGGGAAGGCGCGGGATTAGCCCGCAGACGTCACGCCGACCTATGTGCGCGCGCGCAGAGGTTGCAAGACTTCTTGAGAGGCGCCGCTGATGTCACCAGACAATACCACGATGCGTTGCAGAGGGCTGGCAGGTGGATTAGTGAGGTATGTAGAAAAAAGCACCTAAAATCTTATAGTTTTAAGGTTCATTTTCGTCGATTGTTGCCATCTCTAGGTTAGACAGTGGCCCAAGCTAAGCCACTGTCTAACCTAGAGATGGCAACAATCGCCACTGACCACCACTTGGCCACTGTGAAGGGATGAAACAATCGATGACCAAGATTGGGGTTATGGTTACAAGGCGTCGAACGGTTTTTTTTTATTTGATGCGAAATTTAATGAGACCAAAGGCACAGCAATCAGTCACATAAATTGAGTCAAGGTTTTAGTAATGCTAAATTTAAAATTTCTTACGTACGACGTACGTACAAAATCATGTTTTGCAACATGATTTTTTGATTAAGATATGATTCGCGACCGTAATAAATATGGTCCTTACAGTATCTAATAATCATTAAAATCAATAAGAGAGTGTTCAATGGGATTTAATCAACTTCTTCATTTCATGAAACGATTCCAAAAAACGTAAGAAAATTTAAATTTCGCGGCCTACCCTGGCGCTTCCAACTTAAATTGTTTCAGAAACCTTTTCCACATCTTTGCTATGAATTCAAAAACGTTACCTTCATAATCTTCATTACTGTGTTATACGTAACTTGTTCAACGTCCCCACCAGATGGAGCCCCAAGTCCGCTCCGTCCTGTCGGAGCCGGTGGGCGGGGAGCCCCGCGCGGTCGAGTCGCAGCTCAACAAGGCTAAGACGCTGCACAACGAGATCATCTCGCAGGGACGGCTTATTGATAACGTTAGAGACGTGAGTATACCCATAGTATTTTGTAATGTTTTTAGAATATTATATATTATATATTTTTACATAGTAAAAGTTGTTCATAATGATGAGTACAACGACCGGTCGAAGTTTATCGATATCGTCCGGAAACACGTCGTATACCTACATTAAATGTAGCTACTACTGATTTGAAAGAAATTACCGATAAAAAATTCTATGTTGAGCGCAAAGTCAAGTGCAAGTAAAATATTCATGCAATGTTAGTAATTTTAATGTAACCTTACAAAATAAATTATGACAGTCTTTTTCAGTTCTGTTTTGATTTAAAAGAGTGTCCATGGAGTTTCTTGCCCGTTCTTCTCCATAGAGATCTACGCTAGGGAATGGGCAACTACAATACTTTCACAGTTTTTATGTGTTGTGACTGGAGCTGTAGCTACATTTGATTTCCATCTTTGTTTCAACAATTCAAAATTGCCTGTAACTGGCCTACTTGAAATAAATGCTTTGATATTGATTGATTGATTTAGATTTTCAGTTATATAAAAGTTGATCAATGAATTCTAAACCTATCAGATTTAAAATGACTTTACTCTAACAAACAAAAATAAGACATCTCTTCCTTTCCAGGCCTGTGAACAACTAGTAAAATCCCTGGAAGGCAACCTAACACCGTCGGAGATCCGTCAGCTGGAGGTCCCAGTGATCGACCTGACGGCTCGCTACAAGGACATCACGGACTCTGTGGGGTCCAGGTGCTCAGAGCTCGAGGCTGCCCTGCTGCAGTGCCAGGGGCTGCAGGACGCGGCGGAGACGCAAGCCAACTGGGTGGGCCAGGCAGAGAGCTTGTTCAAGTGAGTGCAATGACAGTTTATGCTTCATTAGGCTGAACATGAATGACTCGGGCATACAACGTGGATTCTATTTTCTTAGGAATATTCAGTTAGATAAAGATAGCTTGCTTTCTTTTGGATCTGCAACCCTTGATCATGGATGAAAGGCTGCTGGAAAATCTCCCACCTGGACATGAGTTGCCATGGCTAACCTGGATGTCTAAATAGACCCCGGACCCAGGTTGGCCGCAGGAAGGAAAACCTACTCAGTTGGTAATTCATTATGACTCTGACTCTGCTCTGGAGTGTTAATGTGATGCTGTTCCACAAACGATGGAACTTGTTGCACCAAACTAGTAGCTCAGTTCTTGGCCACGAAGCGAAATAATAAATAAATATCGCTGGACATTACACACACCGCCATCTAGTGCCACACTCAGCAACGATAGTTTAGATGTAACTGAACCCCGCGGGGTCCCGGTGTTATGAACTAGAAGCGGCTTTACAGCAGCGTGAGACCCGGCCAACAAAACCATTCTACATCGTCTTTCAAAATAAGAAACTGATATCATAATAATAACTTGCTGATTTGATTTGATTGGAAATCAAACTCTAGGACCCCAAACTACGATTCCCATCGGACTTGTTCGGTTTTGTCATCAAAAATTTGGATTTATGTTCGGTTAATGACAATATGCTCGCCCCTATTACTTGGGATTTAAACATAACTGGCAAAATGTAGGTTCGGGGATTACACGCGTGTTGCTATGATAAATTCTGCTATCTCTATCTTCCGCTATACTTTTCTGATTAATATCGTTGCGGGATTCAAGACAGTTAAATTGTTTCTCAGGGACTTCCTCGAGCTTCATTGTCTCGGCGTTTTTCTGGTGGTCGCCACTCACTTCAGGCTTTTAGGAGTTACAGTCATTTGGGAATAGTGTGGCGGGCTTGTCCCTATCTCTCTCTTCTTTCCTCGAAATGTTATGTTTTCCCCTAATATGCATGAAATACAAAACCCTTTTTATTAATGAAAAATGCCTTGTATTCGCTCCTACAAACATTGTGGTATACTTGTTTAAGTTTCTAATACATCACTTATTTTACAATTTACTGTTTTATGTAGCATGTTTTTGGTGAAACGGAACGCACTCTCAAAACGCATCGTCCTCGATAACGCCGGTATTGACGTCAAAGTTCATTGTGTCAAAAAAACACTTTTATTTGAAAAGTGCTTAAATTTTCACTAAAATTTTATTATAATATTGTTATTGCAATTTTTACTTGAATAAAGCACATACAATTAGTAAAATTATTTTATGAAGGCCAAAAAAATAAGATGTAAACAAGGCAGATTGTGCATAACGACGTCACATCATGGCCGCGACAGCTACGGACGTTTGAACTGTCATAGAAAATTGCAGGAGTTTAATATTATTTTTGTGCGACAAGCAGTTGAACTTAACTTTTAATACTTTTCTTGGGTTGATAGTATTGTATTTTATTGATTTAAATTAAGGAAAAATTACGAGCATATTCCCTATTATAACAAAAACAATAACCAACTCTATCTTTCAGGAGTCAACAAAAACCCGCCTCTCTAATCCGGGAGCGTTTGGACGAGCAAGTGCGCGAACAACGCATCGCTATCGGCGAGTTGGAGGCGAGGAGGCCAACGTTGGCCAAACTGTTGGCTAGCGCCCGCCAGGCTGCGCTTACGCCGTCCAATGCTAGGATCGCGAAGAAGTTGGAGCAGAGGGCTGATGATATTTTTGCTAGGTAAGGAGGTTTTCAGAATATTTGATCTTTGTGAAGTTAATATATCAAGAAAAGTAGATATATTTAGTACATACCAACTTTTAATAAAGTATTTTTTATTGTATTCCCAATTTGTTTTTTGTGCATTAAAAAAAAAAATAAGTATTCGAAGTGGCGAAGCTTACCTAAACAGCAGTTTTTGTTGGCAACATTAAAACAGGTATTGAAGCATCTATTAGATATTTAAGTCAGAATTTCAGATTACGTCAAATATATTTAAAAAAAAAACGGCTATTTTTGTTTTATAAAAAAAAGCGCTCACGGCTTTTTTTCTCTCAAAATTGTAGAGAGGCGCCAAAAAATTAAATAGATTTTATGATTGTCTCGGAAAGACTACATCTTAGAACAACAGAATCATTCAGACAACTGTTTTTATCGTTGACGATAAAAATAGTTGTTTGTTGTTTTTTTTTTGTTGTTGTTTTTTTGTATATTTTCTTAGTCAAAAAACCTTTCTCACAACAGATACGAGAAACTCGTGGAGCGCTCATCCAAGCGCAGCGAGTTCCTCGAGGAGGTGTCGTCTGCGCTGTCGCAGTTCACGGCGCAGGCGGGCGCGCTGGACGCGGCGCAGGCGCAGCTGGCGGAGCTGGCCGACACGCGCCTGCCCGCCGAGGAGCTGGGCGGCCGACTGGCGCACTTGGCTGCTTACAGGTGAAGGATATAACCTGATCTCAATCCTAATCTCTCATAATCCATTCTCTTCGTCTCTTCCACACTATGTCCACATCTCTTTTTTCAGTATCTCCTTTCGCAGGTATGCTGGGAAAGATTTCTTTAGAAATAAAGTATCATCTTTGTACCAATTTTTCTGTATTTAGTGTGTACATAAATTAAAAAATAAATAATAGTCCTCAAGACTTTTCGGTCATGGAAACCAATATCAGCGGAACTATAGGTCGCGGGAGATACTATGTTCGCAGATACAAATGCACTCTTATTTCTTTTAACTTAATGAAGAACTGAGAAATATTTTCAGGGTATTACAGATTTTAAATGTTGACCTAAAATTAAATGTGAACAAGCATTTCATACGAATATAAAAACCAATATCAAAGTACAGTCTATGAATCTAGTCCTCAGTACCCGTTACCTTATGTGAAGGGGTTAACAATAAATTGTCAAATGTTTAACCTATATAGAAAAAATAATAACATAAGAACTCTTTTTTTATATTGGTTAAAAAAGGACGTTTATAATTTCGAACCTTAGAGTACAAAAAAAGTAATGTGTTCATTGTTTTCGCAGAGACAAACAAATGCCGTTGTTGGAGGAATGTTTGCGCAATGGCAAACAGCTGATCTCCAAGAAGGATGTCACCGACACACACGTTATCCGTGACAGGATGAAGGTAAAAACATAGAACCTCCTCCTTTTTGGAAGTGTGTTAAAAATAGACCTCTTCGTTTGATAGAACAGTAATATATATTTGAAAGATATATAAATAATCTGGTCAAATGGGGTATACTCGACCCGTCCCAAACACAATGTCAGCCAGTCTGGAGCCCCTTTGCAGAACAAGACCCTTCTTTCCTGCACAACCACTGATAGAGATGTAGTTTGTCGAGATATTCGATTTAAGACTCGAGTCAAAATTCACAAAGCAGTACCACAAATGTAATTAATATATTTTTCTTGAGTTTAAGTAATTACGTATGCAATAGACAAGAATTTGAACGAAGAGAAAGAACGAGAGAGAAGAAAACCGTCAAAGAAAGCAAATCTAAGAATTCCAACTTTTGACAGTTCTAACTTCAAGCAATTACTGAACTACTTAAATAATTACTTTTACTCAAGTAATCATTTTTACTTGTTTATAGATACGGGTGTTAGTCTATTGATTTTCTTTTACAAGCTGCTGCCCAAGAAGTGTTAATATTATTATTTTTGTGTCAAGGCCTTGGAGAACCAATGGCGCGACTTCAACGCGACACTCGAGGAGAAACAGAAGTTGTCCAAGCAGAGAGCTGATCAGCTCAACCAGTATGAGACGCTCAAAATACAAGTGAGTACAGTTACTTGGAGAAAGTAATATTCACGGTTTTACTAGCTCTGGATAAGCTCCAGTAATGTTATCTGGGAGCTAATTTCATACTAAATATTGGTAGGTACATAGTTATTTATTTCAGCAAAAAATGTAAAGAAAGAAAGAAGAAAGAAAAAACCATTTATTAGCCCGCACAGGACAAAACACAAATTAAAATGTTTAAAATAACAGTACAGCTAATAAAAATAAAAATAACAGAAAAATGAGAAGAAATATTTATATTATATTTATATTTAACACAACACAACAATAATACAACAATACAACAGACCAGTCCAAGTCCATCATTTACATGGAATTATAAAAATATTCAAATATAAACTCAAAAATAACAAGAAAAAGTCATCTTTCGTATTTTCGTAATTTGTCTTGTGGATAAAATATATACCCAGACTATGTAAAACAGAAATACGGCTTAAATACCATTTAGAACCAATTTATAAATTTTGCCCACATGTTCGATTCATGGAAGAAATTCAGTTTCTTTCGCGCAGTTTTACGCAATTTGTAATATTATAAAAAAGGTAAGGTTTGTAAGTACGAATGTAGGCGGTAATCTTCGGAACTACTGATCCGATTCCGAAAATTCTTTGCCAGACGGGAAGCTACATTATCCCCGAGTGTCTTAGGCTAGATTTAAAACGTTCCCGTGGGTCAATTTCCGTACATAACGGGAGCGAAAGCTGGTCTGTTTTAATTTAATTATTGACTACCTTTGGTTCATCTCGAAAGACCTAGTCAACATTTCGACGGCCCTCATCCAAACTACGAACCATAAATCTAACTCCACCATCTTCCTAGGTCCTGGACTGGCTCCACTCGATAGAGAGCCGCGTGACCCGCCTGCAGCCGGTCGCCGTAGACCTGGACGTCATCAAGCAACAGCAGGACGAGCTCCGACCGCTGGTTAAGGAGTACAGGGACTTCTCTATTACTATCGATAAAGTAAGTCAAGGATTCTGTCAATTTATATAGAAACCTAAAACAAAAACATGATCTGCCTAGCATTTACGCAACTATGTTGGGGTCGGCTTCCAGTGTAACCGGATGCAGCTGAATACCACTATTTTACAGGACACAACATGACAGGAGACGTACATACGGCACCCTTGCAATCCATACAAATAAATAAAATTTAAGTGTCTGTTATTTCAAAATAAACGCTTTTTACTGAATGCAAATGATAGTAAATACGGAACTTGATAGCAAAAAAAGAGTTTTATTTTACCTTTTTGTCTGTCTATCCGTTTGTTGTGGCTAATTGCCGAAACGGCTGGACCGATTTTTACTGGTAAATAGCTGATGTTTTATGAAGTAACTAAGTCTACTTCTATTTAAAAAAAAAACCGGCGAAAAGCGAGTCGGACACGCACACCGAGGGTTCCGCACAAACTTTATTGAATGAAAGGTAAATTGCAGTTTACGATTTATGACGTATTAAAAAAAACTACTTACTAGATCTCGTTCAAACCAATTTTCGGTGGAAGTTTACATGGTAATGTACATCATATATTTTTTTAGTTTTAGCATTCTCTTATTTTAGAAGTTACAGAGGGGGGGACACGTTTCACCACTTTGGAAGTGTCTCTCGCGCAAACTATTCAGTTTAGAAAAAAATGATAATAGAAACCTCAATATCATTTTTGAAGACCTATCCATAGATAAGATACCACAGGGGGTGGATGGGTTAGACGAAAAAAAAAATTGAGTTTGAGTTCTAAGTACGGGGAACCCACAAAATTTATTGTTTTTGAAGACCTATCCATAGATACCCCACACGTATGGGTTTGATGAAAATAAAAATAGAGTTTCAGTTATTTAAGGGAACCCCTAAAAAATGTACTGTTTTTTTTTCTATTTTTGTGTGAAAATCTTAATGCGGTTCACAGAATACATCTACTTACCAAGTTTCAACAGCATTGTTCTTATAGTTTCGGAAAAAGCAGCGCTTACCAATTTTCATATAATAGTGTATTGATCTTATGCTTGAAAATAATAATTATTTCTTGTTTATCAGGTCAACGAAGCCGGCGCAGTGTACGAAGCGTTGACTCGCGGAGATCGCGCCGACAGTCCGCACAGGAAGAGGCAGATCTACAGCCCTACCAAACGACAGACACCAAGTAAGTAGAATGCTGTTTAAAACTTACTTTAAAAATAAGTGTAAGCCAACCATTCCATAAATCAGTTGAATCTAGTACTCACAATCATAATTAAGTAAATAAGGATTTTCACTATTTGTCAATTTTTATTTGGCACTTTTTATAAAACACTTGTATTTCTTGGTATCTTGACACAAGTAAAATATACCTTTAACAATTATATTAGTCTTTAGTCTTGGAAATATACAGGGTGTAAAAAACTTCATCACGAAGCCGTCAACCAAGCATTCTGTACATCAAACCAAGCAACTTAACGCAAAAATTATTGCTGGGAAACCACCTCCTTTTTTTTTGGGGTGAAAAATCATGTTTTGTGGTAGAACTCAATGTAACGCACTCAAAACATTGTGCTGATGGATGAATTGAATAGTGCGGGGGTCGTCGAGGTGCTTAAAGTAAAAATCTTACATTAAAAACGTATATTTAAAAAAAAAGTTGTCAAAAAGTTGGAACTTTGACCCCCAATATCTCCGTAACTAGAAGATTCCCAGGTATGGTGTAGAACAAAAAAATGATGAATCGCAATGACGGGGAGAACAAGTTTTACACCCTATATATTAACTTTTTTGCTAAACCTATTCTGTCCCACTGCTGGACAAAGGCCTCCCTCATTAATTTCAACTCTCTTGGTGTTTTCATGTTTTGCCTTAGAATAAAAATGTTAATGCCATAAAATGACTTTACTTTTCAAAATAATCACCACAAAAACATGCGGTACTAGTATTTACAATTCAAAATTCCTTTACAAAACCGAAAGGCCCCCGTTCCCCCCGTCACGGCCGGCCGTTCTCCCCGTCATTGGGATATTTTTTTGTTTTGGACCATACCTGGAAACCTTTTAGTTACATCATTCTTAAACTTGTATACTTGTTCCAGGCCGCACCCTAGACGGCCGTTCACCATCCCCCAACAAGGGTCACGGGCTGGTCAGTCCTGGCTCCACTCACTCCACATCCAGCGGATTCTCTTCACGACGATCCAGTCAGGACGGATTCCATCTTGAAGGTAAGACATGTGCATAAGTTACTTTTTGTTATATACTAATATTATAAAGAGAAAAGATTTTTATATTTTTGTATGTAACGAATAAACTTAAAAAGTACTGGACCGATTTGAAAAATTCTTTCAGCAATGGATAGCTACATTATCAGCGAGTAACATAGGCTATATTTTATCCCCGTACTCCCACGGGAACGGGAAGTACGCGGGTGAAACCGCGTGACGTTCGCTAGTTGATCGAAATAATTGGTGTTTATTGATTAAAATAATAATTAAACTAGTCGCGATCTTAGCAAGATATAAAATACGTTTCTTTCCCGTTACCATGGTAACTACTAAGCCTCCGCTGTCCGTCCGTCCGTCTGCCCGTTAGCGGGCTGAATCTCATGATCCGTAATAGATAGACAGTTGATTTTTTTACAGAATGATTATTTCTGTTGCCGCTGTAACAACAAATAATAAAAATTAAATTAAAGGGGGCTCCCCTACTACGATGTCTGTTTTTTTTTTTTGTATGGCCTATTCTTCATTCGGAAAAGACTTATTCCATCTAGCGCCAGAATTCTCTAATTTTAGAGCTTGTATTGTATTGTATTAGCTACAGTACTTGTTTTTATTAAAATTGGTTCTTAGATCTGAGGTAATTGTCATAGAAAACATATCCTTTTTATAAAGGACACGTTGTCTATGACAGTCTGCCTCATTCTGGCTGCTCATACTACACCATCACCATTTCATCACCTCGCACTTTCCCACAGAACTATCTCCAGTGCAGCAGCAGCTAGCCGAGATCAACAACCGGTACAGCCTCCTGGGCACCAAGCTGTCAGACCGCACGGCCGAGCTGGACGCCGTCAGAGACGAGCTGCGCAAACATCTCGACAGCTTGCGACAGCTCAACACCTTCCTCGACAAGGTAACATCATCAACGGCTTGAACAAGCTGTCAGAAACAGGTCGCCGGTGTGTCTTTTCCCAACTATGTTGGGGTCCGCTTCAAATCTAACAAATTTAATAATCCAGTATTTTACATGGACCGACTGCCTATCTGACCTCCACAACTCAGTTATTACTAGGTACACGATACTCCTTGGTAAGACTGGTTGTCAGACTTTCGGACCTGTAACGACTGTCAAAGATCTACAAATGACAGCCGGGACCAACAGCTTAGCGTGCTTTTCGAGGCATGGAGAAGACTCGGTTTGTAATGGGTGGTCACCCATCCACGGACCAACCTAAGTAAACGCGGCTTAATGTAAAGATCGAGTCGAGAGGCTGTTAATATTTAGCCACGAGCTCCACATAATAAGCGACTAATTCTGTCGTATTTGTTATCAGGTCCAAAGACTGCTTCCTAAGGAATCAGTGCCCAACACAAAGGAAGAAGCCGATAAGACTATCAAACAGGCGCGCGCCGTCCTGGAAGAGATGTACGAGAAACAAAGCATCTTGGACTCTACTAAGACACAGGTAAAGTTCAAAATTAGTATTCCCTAGATAGCCTGAAATTCATTGAATAACTTTTTTATAAAAAAGTAATTGAATGAGATTAAATGAACTTAGAGGGTTGTATTTATGATTTTAACTATTAAAACTCTTTAAAAACGTTCGTGTTACGGTCGTGAATCATATTTTGTTCAACATACAGCGTAACACTGACCTGCAAATTACAAAAAACGGAAGAAAATTTTCTACTTGAGTCAGCAATGTTATCGTTTAAGTAATAAAAAAAATCGGCGCAGTCTTTGGGGACTGCCGATAGAAGTGAAAACAAAAGTACACTGGCCCCGCCCCAGTCGTAGCACTGCTACGGTTTGTGCCCCGCCCACGTCTATGTGGTGCTACGCCATAGCGGATCGGCTACGAGTGCTACAAAGCGTGATGTGAGTGGAGTTTCCTTCACCCAAAAACTGCCCAACGCGTCTAAAGAAATTTTCACTTCAAAATTGGTTTTCTCTAGGTTCGTGAGCTACTGAAACGCAAACAGAGCGTGTTGGGAGCGGACAGACTGCACGATGAGATGGAAGATGTAGCCTCTAGGTGGAAGGCGCTACACGACGCCTTTAAGGACAAGTTAGTATTATACTTCTTAAATCCACTCAGTACGGTCGAAACGAATCTTACCTAATCGTACCCAATTTGACAAGGAGCGATCACGACAAAAATCACGTATTTTGTTTTCCTGCAACAAACTTTGTAAAATTGCGAGAAAACTGGGTCAAACCTCATCACGTCTCACCAAGGGGCTCTAAAAATCAACAAAATCGACTTACGTAATTGATGGATGCCCCCTAATATCTTTATAAAGAGCGATTTAAATGCTACCATCAGACCTACTCTTACCGATAACATACCCAACAAATGACGGGCCCAGTTTAAAATTATCTAATTTTTCACATTAAGAAATTTCCATCAATCCAGAACCAATATAGAAAAATCTTCTCTCTTTTCCTTAAATCCACAATATAAACAATCTGTCTCTCCGCAGGATCCGCCTAATGGAGGAGATGAAAGACTTCCACGACACTCACAGCAACCTGTCGCAGTGGCTGAGCGCTAAGGACCGTATGATGGCCGCGCTCGGACCCATCTCATCTGACTCCCGGATGGTACAGACCCAAGTGCAACAGGTATGTGCTTCGTCTTCATTATGACGCTAACATGAAAATCTTATTACTGTTATAAAGTGTGTAAACGCATGACCTCTCGTGCGGTGTCTCAGGCCATGTAACTGAACAACTTATGTTCTGTCTTTTGTAAATTCAAAACAAAAAAAAATCTTAAAAAACTGAATAAGAAAAGAAATCAAAGAAAAAAAATCTTCAAGAATTCTTCAAATTTGGTCCTAGTTATCTTAAATAAATGTTTTATTATATTGTTTAGTGTAACTTGATCAGCTGATTGCGTCAGTTTCTATAGAACCTCCAATTTGATTTTCCTACTCCTCTCCAGGTACAAGTCCTCCGCGAAGAGTTCCGCGGGCAGCAGCCCCAGCTGGCGCACCTGGAGGAGGTGGCTGCAGCTGTGCTGGACCGGCTGGAGCCCGCCTCGCCTGACGCCAACAAGCTCAACCAGAAGGTCGTGGACGTGCAGGATAGGTGGAACGACTTGCTGGACAAGTGAGTTGAGCTTTGAATATCCTACTAATATCATAAATGCAAAAGTTTGTGAGTATGGATGTCTGGATGTACTCTTTCACGCACTGCTCTCAAAACGGTGAATTAAAACATCGTGAGGAAACCGGCATGTCCTAGAACCAAAAATTCCAAGACATGTGACATCTACCAATCCGCACTGGGCCCGCGTGGTGGATTATAGCCAATTCCCTCTCATTGAGAGGAGGCCTGTATCCCAGCAGTGGGAACATTAATAGGCTGATGATGATGAAACAAATGACCAATAGCTTAACGTGCTTTCCGAGATACGGAAGGGGAATTTGTTGGATAGCCACTCATCCACGAACAGATGCGTGTCTTTATCTTGAAGCTCATCCAGCTTGCAGTTATTATTGATTAGCAACGAGCTGCTCAATATCTTCCTAGCCATATTATCGTCTTTCACACAATCCATTCATTTTATCTTAATTGTATTATCAGAATACAAATTTATTTCTCTTTCCTCCAGACTAGAGAAACGCGCCGACAGTCTAGGCGCGGCCGCGGACACATCGCGTGAGTTCGACGCGGGTCTGACGCGTCTCCGCGACGCGTTGCAGACCATCAGTGATAAACTGGATGAGATCGCCATGGAAAAGGAACCCGATGAACAGCTCCGGAAGATTGAGGTAAGGGAAATATCTTATTATGTAATATGCGAAAGAGATGAAGCTATACAAAGCTTATATCGGCATCTCTTTCCCGCACTGCTGTGTGATTTAAATAGTTATATTTTAAGTGGTGGTAGGCCACAACAGAATATTTATAATACTAACTAACATGTTACAAATGACCCCATAAGTAGTTTTATTTGTAAGTATGAGTTTTTTTCAAACAGAGAAGTATTAATTACTTGCAAGCGTGATGTGCTATGAGAGATTATACTAAACTACCTCTAGTTATTGAGTAAAACTCATAGTAAACTCATAAGCACTGCACAAGATCGACAGCATCTCACGATACTTTTACTGACTGCTCATAATCCGGGACGATACCTATAAGTATGGGTTTCTATAGAAAAATGCGAGGTGTTTATTCATACGCGTGCTATGAGCTTTAAAAAGAAAATAAAAGACTATCCCCATTCAGTAGCAAGTTCACCATCTCCCCGCAGAACCTAGAACGTCAGCTGGAAGGCCAGCGCCCCCTGCTGGCAGACCTGGAGGGCGCAGGCGCGGCGCTGGCGCTGGTGCTGGCGGACCCGGCGTCGCGCCAGGACATCCAGGCCAAGCTGGTGGGCGTGGTGCGCCAGTACGACAACCTGCAGAGGAAACTCGACCATCGGAAGGCGGAGATAGAGGCGGCTTTGAAGTGAGTAGAACTTATATTAGAATAACCTCATCATCTGCCTAGCCTTTTCCCAACTATGTTGGGGTCGGCTTCCAGTCTAACCGGATGCATCTGAATACCAGTATTTTACATGGAGCGACTGCCTATTTGATCTCCTTTTGTTTCTAACAGAGTAAGCAAATTGTCAAACAGACTGAGATAGCAACCTATCGGAACCGAACAGTAATTAATTGAAAATGGCCGAATGAGATTGCATTTCGAATTCTAAGTAGACGTAGTCTCGGGCACAATAAGTAAACGAAGAAACACAGCCACAAAACTACCATTTCTAACCACATTTCCCTCCCCAGGGACGGCCGCAACCTGGAAGAGAATGTAGCGCGCACCCTGGGCTGGCTGCAGTCCGAGCTGGGCGCCCTGCCCGCGCGCCTGCAGGTCTCCGCGGAAGCCACCAAGCTGCAGCAACAGCTGGAGCGCCACGAGCCGCTGTACAGGGAGCTCACGCAGAGGGAGCATGAGCTTATCATGCTTTTGGACAAAGGTAAGCTTATCAATCGGCAGAAAGATGTTTACAAAAATATCCAAGCGATTGCAGCAATCACGACCAAAATGCCGTTTATTATTGAAAAGTTCCCTTGTATATATCTCCGAAAATCAGCATCAGATCTTCACCAATCTTAAACGGGACCAACGCGAAATAATATTCTTCCAAATAAAAAAATAGCCATCAAAATTGGTTCACAATCGGCGAAGATATCACTGAACATACTTACAAAAAAAAACAGAAGAATTGATAACCTCCTCCTTTTGGAAGTCCGTTAAAAATAGGATCTAAATAGTTCATAAGACCCTATTTCAATACCGCAGATGAAAACCAGCATGCTTGACAACGATATTAGCGATCATAAAATTTAATTTTATTGGAAAAGTGCATTTGACTGAATTTATAGTTATTTCAATACAATCATGTACCCGGACTCGCAATAAAAAACTGGACTTAGTTTATACTCCACCAAAAATACATGACTTATGTAAGTGTTTTTGTACTTCAAATATATAAAAATGTTCTCATCCGCCAGGTCGCGAGATGGAGAAAAAGCCAGCGCACCAAAACTTGCGCAAGGATCTGGACAGGATTCAGGCGCAGTGGGACAAACTGAAGCGCGAGACAGTCGACAGGTACACCAGACTGCAGACCGCTATGGTAAGTTATGTTATTGACTTCTTTCATTTATAGTCTTTGTCGACGGCTTTGTCCGCGTGAAGGTCAAAAATTATCCCAGGGGAACGGTCAACCGCGATAATAAATATCTCATGTCCTAAACTAGAGCTTGGTTTACCTGTCTGCTAATTTTCATTGTAATATGTTTACGTTTAGGCGTGAAAAGATCACACAATCAGACAGAATAACTTTCAGTTTAAAACCGATACTCTGTTTCTGCGTCTTTTCTGCATAATGCAGAAACATTCTTAACACGTTAAAAAACCACTTTTTAAAGAGCTTTCCAAAAGTTTTTAATTCAACCAAAGCAAACAGCATTTTGAGTTTACCCTGTTCCTAATTACATATGCTTTAAAGTCGAGTTTCGACTAACATCTGATAACTATCAACAATCGACTAACCAATTTTTTTCTCCCCATAGGAGCACTGCCGCAAATTCCACAAGGCGCAGGAATCGTTCGTCCCCTGGCTGTCCGAGCTGGAGGACAGGCTCGCCAAGCTGCCGCCCGCCGCTTTCACCAAGAAGGAGGTCGAGAAGCAGCTCAAAGAGCTGCAGCAGATCAGGAATGATATCTGGAAGAGGTAAGTTTGGCTGTTTTATGGAGTGACCATAGTTGTTGACGTGGAATCGGCTGAGTCGGTTAGAGAGGGCTTTATGTACTTTATAAAACTTTCATTCGACCCTTCTTTTTGGAAGACGCGATTTGACATCGCGTTGGAATGCTCTAGTATTGTTCCAATTATCATCATTCTCATGTCATTATTCCAATTTGTTTACATCCCTTCTATTCGAAAAGAGTCGTTTTGTTCCTCTATAAGCACGAGCAATAAGTAGCTCTTTTCTCCACTAGACTTTTTAGCGGGCAGTAATAAGCTTTGAATTTGGAACATGAATCGTTCATTGAAATTGAATGCAAATTATATAAATTACTAGCTGTAAATTTTGGCTGGATGGTACAAGGAGGCGCAGTACCTAAAAAAAATGTAATTGACCTTTTTACATTCATGCCATTTTTTTTTATTAGACTCATTCATTAATTATATAAAAGTGTCTCTTATTTATTTTCTCATAGAAGGAGATGAAAAGTACAGTATATGACTCGACTGGAAAAATATTTTTCTCTCAGGCGATGTACTTTGAATCACTCACTACGCTCAGGATTCTATTTTAGAATCCCTCACCGTGAAAATATTATTTTGCTCCCTTGTCACACAATCTACTATTGTGTTTCATGTCTTCTTCTTCCATACTTCTCTATTACTCGTCATCTCAGCAGTCTCCTCCTTTCTAGCCATATCAATATCATCCTTCATACAGTCCATCCATCGTTTCTTTGGTTTTCCTCTACTCTTTGTTAAAATCAGTAGATGATTTAAATAAAATTATCGTTATTTAATTTTACTGTTAAGAAGTGTATTAGGAAACTTTGAGTAAATGTATCATTTACAAACTGTACACCACCTTAAATAAATAATACATACAAACTAAATATACACGAAAATGAAATTAAGACTGTTTGCACTACACTTGGTACGTTTTACTAAATTTCAGTTCAAATAAAACTTGCAATTTGTCCAAGCTTTTGATTTACTGATGAGATGATGCTTAATGATGAGTTTACCACTAATGAGTAATATCAGGGTCCACATCTGACTTTCTTCTTTTAATTGATTCAACAGTTATGGTAATTAAAACTTTACAACAATAGATTTACACCTAATTCAATAAATATCTAATTAGTAAGCAAAACTGACAACGACTTTCTACCCTCAGATCCGGCGAGTACGAGAATAACAAGACTCTTGGCGAGACCTTCATCTCATCTTGTGACATCGATCAGGAGGTGGTCAGGAAGCTGCTCGACAACATCAAGGAGCGATGGGATAGAATTAACAACGGTATGATAACATTTATTCTAGTTGAATTTCCAAGAAAAACATCCTTATATCAAAGGGGCTATCTTTTTTGAGCTCACCAGATGGCGCCACTGTCGAGTAAGGTCTTGTCAATAATTCTATTTTATACTTTAAAGTACCAATAACTTCATAAAAAGTTTATTTTATTACGCATAACAACATAGTGTAGACTTCAGATACATATTTACAATATTCTTCCTAAAATTAGCAAGCATGAAACATTTAAAAATCATTCTACCTCCAATTCTAAATAAGATCCTAAGGCTCAATCTAGAACACAATCGTTAGTATAAATACGTGTTAAAAAAGCACGCAACGCGCGAACACTATGACATCTGACATTTCGGAAGACCTTACTCTACACGAACGCCTCTAGCGGCGAATTCATGCGCGATAGCCCCCATTACCTAGTAATATTTTAGTTTTTACGCTGGGAGCAGATAATATAACAATATCCTATTATGGAATAAATATGACTACGTTATTGTTGTTTAATATACGTTCCTTAGTAGGAACGTATAAACTTACCTGGTGCAGAGGGCATTAGTCATTAACCCGCATACATTTATTCTAAAAGGGTAATTCCGAAAACAGAAATAATGACATAAACTTATCCCGAAACGACCTTTATCGTGATCGTTGACTTTTTCTAGTAATAAAAACGATTCATAATGTATTGTCGGGGTACCTACGCAGAGAAATTAAGGAAAGAGCAATGACCTTTCATTCCTACTTATCTGGCGCAGACTATAAATGTTTGATTTTTCGCTGTTCTCCTAATTGTTTTAAACAGCCCTTTGATTAATCTCGATTCACTTCTAAAGCGAAGGCTTCTCATCTCATTTGCTGTGGTCTCTGAGAGTCTGACTGACCAAGTTTTATCAATTTGACCCTCTATTTTAATAAGGCTGGTTTGTAGCTACTTCTTCCATCAAACTAGTGGTTTTTTTTTATCCGTTAATTTCCCACTGCTGGGCAAAGACCCACCATAATATCTAGTTATTTTAAATCCCAGAGTTACAAAGTAACACTCTCCCGTCCCACAGAGGTCCTCCAACAAGTAGAGTTCCTGGAGAGCACAGCGCGCAAGCTGGGCGAGTTCGCGGAGCGCGTGCGCGCTGTGGACACTCCGCTGCAGCGCTGCGAGGAGCGCCTGCACGAGGCGCTGGCGGCCACGCCGGCGCACGCCGCTGAGGCCGTCGCCCGCCTGGCCGACCAGATACATGCGCTTAGGGCGCCGCTACAGGTAAGCAGTTGTAGCTTTATCTATGACAGACACATTTCAGTACATTATCCATCACAAGAGGGAATATGCATGTATTTTTTTCTTCAATTACATCAATAAAATACAGTACTATCAACCCAAGAAAATAATTAAAAGTTAAGTTCAACTATTGCTTGTCGCTCAAAAAGAAATTAAACTTCTACAATTTTCTACGATAGTTCAAACGTCCGTGACTGTCGCGACCATTCATGTCATAGCATTTGACGTCATTTCCCTCTGTCGGCCTTGTTTAAATCTAATTGTTTACCCATAATATAATAATTTTACTAAATGTATGTGCTTTATTCACGCAAACATTGCAATAACACTATTATAATAACATCTTTGTGAAACTTGTAGTAGTTTTCAAATAAAAGTGGTTCTTTGACACATATCGTTTGACGTCACTACCGGCGACGATACGTTTCGAATTTGCGTTCCGTTTCACCAAAAACACGCTACATAAAATATTAAATTGTAAAATAAGTGTTGTATTAGAAAGTTAAACAAGTGTACCACAATGTTTATATAGGCCAATACAAGGCATTTGTAAGGAATAAAAAAGTTTTGAATTTCTTGCATATTTCCGATTTGATTAAGTTTGATCAAACATCCGATGATGATCTGATGTCAGGTAATTTGTTGAGCGCAATGCAGTTTCTCAAGTCTCCAAAATTAATATAAATTAAGAATTTCTGTTTTTTAATTTTACTACATCCAATCAGCTTTTTAAGGTTTATGTGACAACCGATTCATTGGCTCAGTAGGTCTAGAACCCCAGTTCGTAGTCAGCTATTTCTTTAACTTTAAATTTTTCTTCAACCAACATAATTATTTACTTTAAAAAATCCTTCTTGTCCCCTACAGAGTATCAACGTCGCCGCAGACGACATAGTAACGCTAGCCCTGGAGTGCTCCGGCCGCGACGCCGCCGCCCGCGCTAAGGACGTTCTAGAGGAGCAGGCGCACGCGCTGGCCGACAGGCTGGACGACCTGGAGGCGAGGGCCGGCGAGGCCAAGGGCAGGATGGCAGGCGCTGCCGCTGCTATGACGCACTTCCAGGTAAGATGCCCGCTTCATTAAATAAATTATCTGAAGATTGCCTCATACCAACACGACGCGGGTGCGTTTCTCATGATGCATCGCTTGTAGGCGTATGATGGAGGCGTTATAGGTCAACCTCGGGAGTTGCAGTGTATAAAATGTATGGCGGGAATATTCTGCTGAGTCATTATACGTGTCGTCATACATACGTCACACAAACGATGGAACACTAGATATATCATCTCATGCTTGATCAAATGCTTTCATCGTTTGTAACGCACAGGATGAAATAAACTAGTGAACGGTACTGATGGCGCCGAACTTGAAAATTCTGGACCGACTGACTGATAAAATTGTGTTTTTAGTTAGAGATGTAGAATTCCGGTTTGTAGGACACGGCAGTATTTCTTCAAACATTTCGATTTTTTATCGAATTAGAATATTTTATGCTAAGCACAAGTTTTTTAACGATACTTCAAAAAAACGAAAGATAAAAGATGCACTACATTTTCCTTGTTATTGATATTGAAGAACTATTTACTACAAGATGCTACTTAAATAAGCAATGATAAGACTTATAGATATGATATGATAATAATATAAGATTAGCTTCAGATAAATCTTATATTTAAGTATTTTGTTCACAGCATTATTTAGTTTCTTTTATAATATTTACGGGAAGCCGCCTTTAGTAGGACAGTCATAGAAGCTAGTAGAATGTCCGTGCAAAATTCAGTTATTCCACCCCCGATTATACGTGACACAGTGATCTTTATTCTTGTTGTTATAAGTTTGTTTATTGGTTTGTGTTAACTAACTGAAAGGACTAGACAAGTATCAAAATGCCGTTTTTCGCTTTCTTGTGTCGTGTACATTGCACGGAGTCTAAAAAAAAATTCAAGGTAAATATTTCGGGCCCACTCCTCTCATAGACAGAAATCTTGTGTCACAACAGTTGGAACATATTCTTGGCTAATTACGCTGCAACAATAATCTAACCAAACCATTTCCCTCTACAGGACAAAGTAAAGAACTTGTCCCACGACCTGACCGATCTCGAGAAGGAGCTCGACACCATGAAGGCGCCCGGCCGGGACATCAAGACTGTGAAACAACAACTTGATGACATCGGGCGGTTCTACAAGCGGTTGGAGAAGGCGGATGACTTGGTCGGAGATACTGAGCGAGCGGCCGAGATGTTGGTCGAGAGTGGATACACTGTCGATAGTGCTAAAACTAGGGATCAGGTATGTTGATACTGCCTTTACTTTCTTTTTTATGGGGTTCGTGTACACACGTCTCGCATGACGCATCCGACTCGAAGGACCATGTTCAAATCCAAACCAAGATGCGTTACTATGACTTCACAATAAAACGAGACGATACCTGTTCTGGATTGTTTGTGTATCTATATTGCTGACGATTCGATTTAAATGAGCCAAATAATACAAGAAATTTTAATAACATAAGTTTCATTTAATTTTGTTTGTGTTAAAAGATTGAGCTTTAACATTATGATGTAAATATTTTTAGGTTCAGTCGTTATTATTTAGGGAATTTACTTCTTATTTCACGAGTCATAATATTGCTACCAAGGTATATATATTGGCTTGACATTAGTATTAATAAATAATTGGGTAAAGATTATAGTGGTGTAAAAAATCATTGAAATAGATCAAAATGTAATTTTTCGATTTGTATTTCATTTTAAGCTGTTTTTCAAAAATGCTTACTGTTTCTTTTTCATATTTATTTGTGTTTACAAACCCTTCATATGATCGCTAGCAAAGAATTTAGTTTACGCCTTTCAAATTAGATACGAGATTTGATGGTATTTTTTTGCGATTTTTAAACTCAAATCAAACACTAAAATATCTTACTTCCTCTCCTAGGTGGAAGCTCTCCGCAAACAACTCGGCAAGCTCGACGAACGCGCTCGCTCTAAGGAACAAGACCTGGACGATACGCTCAGCAAACTGGAGGCCTTCTACAAGGCCTACGACTCCGTCATGGATGACGTAACTGAGGTAAGCAAAACCAAACGATATTGGACTTTATTGTTTCTGAAATAAGGACAAATTGGGTTAAGAAATCTAAAAGAGTAACCGGCATATTATTTCATACCCCAAAGCTTTGTTTGACAAACTTCATATTAAACTCAAGTAGGTCGTTACCGGAATATTTAAGCTATCTGATAGACGAAAATGGGATCACAAAACTGTTAATTATTTTCTTAAACAAGAATGGGTATTATTATTTTGTATCTAAATATGAAAGAATTAAAAAAAAATATTTAATGACTTTTTTGTGGTCAATGACGGTAGGGAGTGTAATTACAGGCCCGAAGGCACCTAAAATGCCGATTCCTGCCGGCTTTTCTTCTCATTATTTAAGTAACTCGATGCTGGTAGTTATTTTATTGTTGTACAAAGGTTATTTAAAGACTTATCAATCACTCATTAAATATTCAATGAACATAAAAAAGTGTAAAAAATTGAAGGTTTTTTTTCTGCCAATAATACCTATGTCTACTTGGCATTATTTTCCGATTTCCTTCTCTTTAAAATCTGAAATGTCTATTTAACACAAGTTATCTCATCTCCAACAGGCCTCAGAACAAGTCCGAAGTCTAAAACCGGTCTCCTCCGAAGTGGAACAGATCAGGTCCCAGCAGAAAGACTTCGCCGAGCTGAAGCGCCGCACCTTGGAGCCGCTCGGACAGAACGTGGCGCACTGCAACAAGATCGGGCAGGGGCTCGTGAGGTCGGCCCTCCAGGGGGTCAATACGCAGCTCTTGGAGAAGGACCTGGAGAAGATGAATGATAAGTGGAATGCTTTGAAGGAGAAGGTGAGTTTGAGCTTTTGTATTTTCTGCTTTTTGTTGAATTTGAATAGATATTTTTTAATGTATCATCGTCGATGTTATAATTCTGTCTACCAGCTTAAAGTTGAGTGTCACAAGTCATAAGATAGATAGTTTCAACGGTGTATTCTTGCTGACCCCACTGGTGGGGCCACCGGGAAAAACTGTTCATCAAAACCGTCGTTTCGTTGGCCCCACTACCCTGCTCAACTACTAATCAGTAAAGTTTCATATTACTTAAACTTTTAGTATCAAGTGCAGCGACGCAAATCATTTAAATATCACTTTTAAAACTATTTTTATACTTCCTATAGAAAACTAAATGCATTATTTTACACCCTGTATAATTTCTTTTTACTTTGTTAAGCATTAATTACTTAGAAATTATCGCGTGGATAATTTGCAGTCTATTTTGAGAAACCTATATCAAAACACCAATTTTTTTCTCCAATAGATGAACGAACGCGAGCGTCGCCTCGACGTCGGTCTCCTACAGTCCGGCAAGTTCGCTGAAGCGCTGGCTGGACTGGAGAAGTGGTTGGCAGATACCGAGGATATGGTGAACAACCAGAAACCACCCTCCGCTGACTACAAGGTCGTGAAGGCACAGTTGCAGGAGCAGAAGGTATGTCTTTGACGACTGTTAGATTAGTTAAATAAAAACTCTTTCAACTTAGGTTATTCTTCTTATCGTATCGATGTTTCTTCCAATAACACGGTTTGGGCCCAGAGTGCAGTGTACAGGTCGTCGAGAGTGCAGGTAGACGGACACCTGGGACAGGCCAGCATAGTTAGGTCCGGAGCGCCGCACCGCGCACGCTTAGGTTGAACACAGCTCATGTTGGGGAGTGTGGAACTCATCTGTACTTAACATTGCTTCCTATCATTATTTTTACAGGCCATAGGCGTTTAATTGTAATTCTAAACTGACAATAAAGAATCATGACAGTTGAAGAGTTTATTCAACTTGTCTCCGCGTGTGACAGATATGAAATCGTTTATTATCGTTTATTTTGGTTCCTTATCAGTTTGTTTCAAATAACAGAACGAAAACCACAGATATCGAGAGTTTAACACAATAATGCAGCTGTACTTTTTGGTCTGAACCTTTAAAATCTCGTATTGGTCAAGTTAAGGCCCCTATCAGAATATGATTGGTGGCCTGTTCAAGCACAAAGACATAACGCTAATGATCCCTAATGATCGCTAATAATCACTTTTCTCTCCACCAGTTCCTCAGGAAAATGCTAATGGACCGTCAGAACTCGATGTCGTCCCTGTTCGCGATGGGTAACGAGGTGGCGGGAGGCTGCGAGCCGGCCGAGCGGAAGGCCATAGAGAAGCAGCTGAAGGGGCTCATGCAGAGGTTCGACGGGCTCACCAACGGCGCGCAACAGAGAATGCTGGACCTGGAGCAGGCTATGATGGTGAGTTTTAGCAGATTTAAATTAAAATCTAAACACAATAAGGTGGGTAGGTAGGTTTCTAAAGTAGACCTAAATGGCCAATGACGACCCGAATGGCGCAGCGGTAGTGAGGCTGCCTAACGTTCTTAGGGTTCCCGGTTTCAAATCCCGGTAGGAGCAAATGTTTGTGTGATGAGCATGGACATTTGTTTCCGAGTCATGGATGTTTATATGTATAATAAGTACGTATTTACAAACAAAAAGTATCTATGTAGTATATCAACTATCTGGTGTCCACGACACAAGCCTCGTTGCTTAGTAAGGCACTAGATGACGCTGTGTGTAATGTCCAGCGATATTTATTTATTTAATGTATTTAGACCGTCTTTGTACGGTTATTTTAATAAATGATATTTTTTTCATAAAGTTTTTACAAATTAATGCTACTTCTTTTTATTTTAATTTTATTAATAAAGGGATAAATATTAGTTTGATGTTCTCAATATATTTTAAGAGTTGCTGAATTTATAGATTTTCCTGCCTAAAGAGCAGTGTGTGCGTAAGGACAATCAGCACGATAAGCCAATTCAATAAGTTGTAGGCATTACTACGGAATTCCCCATTTTCATTGCTTTACACTCGCGTTATGGCGCTTTTGAAAACTTGGTTTCTCTTATAATTAAAAACTTAGCTAGAATTATACTAATTCATATTTGCTTATGACATCAAACAGGTGGCGAAACAATTCCAAGAGGAGTTACAGCCACTGGTGGAATGGCTCGGAACAACGGAACGCAGAGTGAAGTCCCTGCAGCTGGTGCCCACGGACGAGGAGAAGATACAACACAAGATCCGAGAGCACAAGGTAAAAACCAAAACATTCTTATTCTTTATTACACACAAAATAACAGATATTCATATAAATTGCAATAATATAGCATAGGTACAATGGCGAGCTTAACCCAGAATAGAGTATATGCATGATTTTTTTTATCACTCTAAACAAAGTGTCATCAGAAATAGCAAAGTGAAATTATTTTTAAATACGAGTATCTATAAAAAATACTAAGTTATAATAGTAAAATTAAAAAAAAAAAAGTGAAATGCTTATATAGCATTCCACTTTTTTTTTTTTTTCACTTGGCTATTTCTGATGTTAATACGCTTTGTTTAGAGTGATAAAAAAAGATCATGCATATACACTATTAATAATTTATAACTATAGTCTGCGCCAGATAAGTAGGAAATAAAGGTCACTAACCCGCATTCATTTATTCAAATACATAATTCCGAAAACAGAAATAATGACAACTTGTCCCGAAACTACCTTTATCGTGATCCTTGACTTTGTAATAAAAAACGATTCATAATATATTGTCGGGGTACCTACGCAGAGAAATTAAGGAAAGAGCAATGACCTTTAATTCCTACTTACCTGGCGCAGACTATAGGTGTATGTTTGTATAGCAGTTTGTCTTCTTTCCTTAGAACCTCCACGAGGATATCATATCGAAGCAGCCTCCATTCAAGCAGCTCACTGAGACAGCGTCCACCCTCATGGGACTGGTCGGAGATGATGAAGCGAGCAACTTGGCTGATAGACTGCAAGCCGCTACGGATAGGTGAGAAAGAACTCATTATAGCTGCTAAAAAAATAACCTATAATTAGGCTTGTCGACTAAAAAAATCGAAGTCCGTCAGTTAGATTATCAAAAAATATTTGACACGTATTTTTTCTTTTTAACAAAAGAAAAAATACGTGTCAAATATTTTTTGATAAAACCAAAATTAAACCAAAATTGACGAAGATACGACGCTTTTAAAATGGGGATCGAGACTGGAATTAATGGCGGTACCCAAACATCGTCATTGGTTGAAAATGTGGTAATGTCATTTTAAATTTCAAAGTAGCTTAACCTCATTGGTCAGATTGAGACCTATGAGAGAGATTGAGAACTATGGTGGCGCCATCTGAGATTTACTTTGCCTTCGCCACCCCATTCTCAATACGTCACCCCGTGCTATAATTTTTAGTGCGTTCTGACATCACGAGCCCCTCCCGAGTTTTGATGCGTTTTATCTTTGTCAATATTCATTGATTTACAAAAACAAAAAATACGTGTCCATTATTTTCCAATACTCGTAAGTCGACGGACTAAATAGATTTGATTTTTTTTTTAAACTGTCGTCATGCCTATTGTTTGCAAAAACTTTAATTCAAATAATGTGTAGTTTTCTTGTTTTATTTATCTAGTCGATAGTTCTTATGTGTGGGTTGTGGGACAGGCACCAAAATGTTTTAAATACAATGTCTTTTCATTACGAAATTTTTCTGAAACTGCCCAATTTTAGCTTGTAAAAACAAAACAAAATTATTTTTGGACTTGGTTTAACTTTGGGTTAATTTTCTTCTTTTTTGTTAGCCTATTCAGTGTACCACTGCTGGGCAAAGGTATCCCCTTCCTCCTTCTAAAACTCTCCATCCTGTGCGACCTCTGGCCATGTTGGCAATATTAAAGTTATTGTCAAACTCAAAGCATTTATTTCAATTAGACCATTACGGCACTTTTGAATGTCAAAAATACAAAGCTACAGCCACAGTCACAAGGCATAATAACTTGAGAAAGTACTGTAGTTGCCCATTCCCTAGCGTAGATCTCTATGGAGAAGAACGGGCAAGAAACTCCATGGACACTCTTTTAAATCAGAATATTGTCACAAAATCTTGGTTACATCATTAATTTTGAGATTATACATATCTGTAACTTCATGTCACATGTCTGTAACTTCTTACACTTGCTTGTTTTACCAAAATTTGCAAATCACTAACCACCATCTTCTATCCCCAGATACCAAGCCCTAGTAGACCACAGCTTGGAGATCGGCGACCTTCTAGAAGCGTCCCGGAAGGGTCTCCGCCATCTGGTGCTGACCTACCAGGACCTGTCTGCGTGGATGGACGCTATGGAGCAGTACCTCGCCAAGAGGAAGATCCTGCCCGTGCACATGGAGAAACTGCTCAGGCAGATGGATGAGTTGGCTGTGAGTATTTCTGAAGATATGATGTATCTTCTACATTAATAACTTTGTAAAATTAGATTTTTTATTTAATCATGATTTGAAATGGAAACCTATGACGTCTGTCAAGTTTATCCATTCAATTGCATTGTGGTAGTTTTAAAAATACCTACATAACAGGTTGTTTCAGTTAAAGTTCAAAAGCTCAAAAAGTTTATCTTCAGCTATACCACAGTACATTATTGAATGTAAAAACCGCACTAAAATAAACAGAAACGCCACAATACTTCTGTTAAATTGTCAATTAACAACACTTGATACTTCACTTACCAGACAAATAAAGTCCCGTAAAGTAACTGTCTTTCACACCAAAAACATGAGCAACCATTCCTCTCCTCAACAGGAAAAAACCGAAGAAATCGCTTCCAAACAGGAGCCAGTCGACAGCACAGTAGAATCAGGTCTCGAACTGATGAAACACATCTCAGGAGACGAAGCGTTACAGCTGAAGGACAAGCTGGATGCTCTACAGCGCAGATACAACGACCTGACGAGCAGGGGCGCTGAGCTGTTGCGAGTGGCTTCGGAGACACTGCCGCTTGTGCAGCAACTTTATAACAGCCATGCGAGGTAAGCGGATAGCTTACAAAATGCTGCGTTATTAAGTTGAAAATTAAAAGAATCATATTCATATTCTAATAGTTGAAAATGTGCTCCCATCGTACCGTATTTACTTACAAGTTATGCTGGGTTAGTGTACAGCTATAGTCTAGAAACATATGCCACAGTTGGCCAAATATCTCGCTGTTCTAAATGTGGCCCCATCTGGCTTGATTCCCACAGTAGTGTCATATAAAACAATAACTCAAGTATTCCATGACTTTTTTTAGTAATTTGTCATAGTTAGAACCAGACCTTACCATGACCTTAGAATTTCTGACTGCCTAATACGGCATACGGTCCACAGTTATATTTCGTTTTTGATTTTACTTAGACAATGGGGGCTATCGCGTGTGAATTCGCCGCTAGAGGCGGTTGTGTAGACTAAGGTCTTCCAAAATGTCAGATGTCATAGAGTGTTCGCGCGTATTTATACTAATACTCACGATTGTGTTCTAGACTGAGCCATTCCTGATTAATTAAGACTTGAAGATTTTAAGTAGCAACTTAAGATCTTAAGTATTTGTCAGTACTAGGAGGTAGAATGATTTTTAAATGTTTCATGCTTGCTAATTTTAGGAAGAATATTGTAAATATGTATCTAAAGCTTATACTATGTTGTTATCAAGTAATAAAATAAACTTTTCTATGAAGTTATTGGTACTTTAAGGTATTAAATAGAATTATTGACAGGACCTTACTCGACAGTGTGCCATCTGGTGAGCTCAAAAACGATAGCCCCCATTAGATAGACTCTTAGCGTATTATATTCCTCATTATTATCGGGGTCCTAAATTTCGCAATCCACAGCATAATCCTAACGATTCATCTTCATACCTATAATAACAAACTTTCCCAACAGATTAACTGACTGGATGGCCGGTGCCGAATCCTGCCTGCAATCAGTGGAGCCTCGTGAAGAAGACATCCTGAGGCTGGAGGCTGAGCTGCACGAGTACAGGCCTGTGCTGGAAAACCTCAACCAGATTGGGCCCCAGCTGTGCCAGGTATGAAAATTCTTTGTAAAGTGTTTCTATTCAAAATTAGTCAAATAGAGCCCACTAGCATGTTGTTAAAACTTTCTTGACGATTCATCAATTTGATCGAAATAAATCTATTTTGATGAACAATCCTGCTTCCTGTTTCGATATTAATCGATACACTGCTTAATATCGAACCTCAATCCGGCTCGAAGGACCGTGTTTGAATTTAATGTTCAAGAAAACATCGTGATACTTTTGAACAGTTGATCGAAAAAAAAAGCTGCTGTCAAGATCTAATCAAAATTTACCAACGAACTTTTCAAATACCGTTTATCATAGTAGATAGCGAAAACATGTTAAAATAAATGTTAAATACAGTTCCTACTTTATTCGTCGTCGCCGCCATGAACTTTGTGTAGTTTAAATAAAGTCGTCTCCGGATTCGACATTCGTCGACTCGTTCATTGTACGTCGACCGTCGAAATATAATTTATTTTATTCAACACTCATCTCTACTATATATATTTGGTTTTGTGTTCAGATCTCCCCCGGGGAAGGCGCGACACACATCGAGTCTATCGTGACGCGCGACAACCGACGGTTCGACGCCATCGCCGAACAGGTGCAGCGCAAGGCCGAGAGACTGCTACTTAGCAAGAAGGTCAGTATTTTTAATAACATTTTATGGAGTTTCTTGTTTGTTCTCTTCTATAAAGATTGTCCAGAACGGTCGATCCTTGACTATTAAAAAATGTAGTGCAAGTATCTGTTTAATTAAAATGAATGCTTTGTTACGACAAAAAAATACTGTTTACTTGTGCAAATGATAACACAGATACAAAAAAAATAAACACAAACACAGATAATTAAACAATCAGGAGATGTTCCATTACATACTTATCACGTTTATGAAGTTTCGGTAATCAATCAAGAAAGTCCCTGTTCAATTATAAGTGGTTTGTCTAAAGACATAGCTGAGGATGTAAAAGCAGCCAAATTTGTAAATGTTTGTTTTTCAACCATTTTAGTGAATTTGCACATATTTTTATTATTTTCTTGTTCTCGTGTAGCGTTCCCTGGAAGTAGTAGGCGACATGGAAGAAGTCCTAGAATGGCTGCGGGGCGTGGACTCCGCTCTGCGGGCCGCCGAGCCGCCATCTTGTGAGGCCGGCGTGGTGCGCGCGCAGCTCAAGGAGCAGAGGCCGCTGAGCGACGACGTGGCCGCGCAGAGGGTCCGCGTGCGGGACCTGCTCAGCCAGGCTAAGAAGGTTAGTGGCTTCTCAGTCTATGCTATGCGTGTGGTAGTAGAATAGCTCTTTTTATAGGAGCTCGTTAGAAGAAGTACTTCCATGTACTATTTGTTCCTGAAGCCAAGGAGTTCCAGTTTAAAGGGTGTGATTGCCGGTGCACAGATACATGGGGTATTTTTGGTTTGTCCATGGAATTTGCATTGTATACACGTGCCAGCTGGATTTCAACGCTTTTCCATTGTTTAAGGTGGAACTTACATTTTTTGCAATTCAGATCAGTGCTATGTTGTATATTGATTTAATATTGTTCGCGAATGACTTTGACGTCAAAGTCATTCCTCGACCTGTATGAACTTGGAGGGTTGTATTGATGATTTATACAACCTAGCACTGGCCTGCAAATTGCAAAAAAACTTAAGAAAATTTGAATTTCGCGGGCTACCCTAACGCTTTCACCATAAAGAAGCACAAACAAAACTTTTTTTAATTCTATAGATTAAGATCCGAAGCAGAATAGCCACAAAACTATAAATAAGGTTTGTAATATTGTGTTCCTTCACATTTTATTGCTACAGCTTTTACCCAAATAAAATACGATTCTTAAAATCCATAATCAATATTCCTAGTTTAACATGTGATATTTTCTCCCAGGTCCTCCGAGAGTGCCAGTCCTCCGAAGAGACAGCAGTCATCCGCGACCGCAGCGAGGAACTGAAAGAGATGATGGAGGAAGTGGGACACCTGAGCGCCGAGCGCTTGGCTGCGCTGGAGCAGGCCTTACCGCTAGCTGAACACTTCGCTGATACGCACCACGGGTGAGTTTAAAATATGTTGGTCCTAAAGACCGCAAAGTAACAATCTGTCCATAAACAATATACATGTTGAAGAAGTGAGTGTTGAAGGGCACCCAAAATATTGAACCTTCGGAAAGTAGTCTTCAGAAATTGTGTGGTTTTCTACAAATTTCATTTTTGACAATGTCTTTCATAGGATGTAGTACCTGAAAAGTTACACCAAAATACAAAATACCCGTCGGTTAGTAATTGACGATTGAAAAGCATATTTTTTATTCATTAAAGCAAAATTAACAGTGTGTCTTGATATTCGTGATTTTTCATGAATTGGAACATCTTCTTGTTCTTAATGGGTATAAAGGCAACTTACTACAATATTTTCTCAAAATATCTATAACATAACCTTTAAAACAATATTTTCATATCCTCAGTTTATCATCTTGGTTGGACGACATGGAGAAGCAGATCCAAATGCTAGCTATGCCCGCTCTCAGACCAGAACAGATCGTTCAGCAGCAAGACAAGAATGAAGTGAGTATTGCATTATACTTTGATAATACTTATTTATTTATCAAAACTTGTTTTGGGTTGGGGACAGTATAAATGTATCCACAACCTTGTTATGTCAATAATCTTTCTGTCCCTAATTTACTGAGTAAATCTTGGGTTTTTTCTCAAAAACATCTTAGCCTTAGCTCAACTTCATGAACGCTTCTCTAAACCTCTTTTTTACCCAGATGCTGCAACAATCCATCGGCGGCCACAAACCGTTAGTGGACAAACTGGTCAAGACGGGCGAAGCCCTAGCCAAGCTCTGCGGAGACGACGACGCCGCCAAGGTGCAGGACATCGTGGACGCTGACTGCGAGAGATACAACGCGCTCCGGGCTGAGCTGCGGCAGCGGCAGCAGGAGTTGGAACAGGTGAAGATAGAAGGAGATTTTAGCAAACGAAACTCCTTACTTCACCGGAGTGTCGCTAGCTAATTTATTTTGACCTCCACTCGTAAAGACAGTGTTTTAAAAGGTTTTTTTAAACTGATTGCCTCGCTGGTCTAGTGTTTGCAAGGGCGACTGCACGAGTTCCGGGGTTCGATACCCAGGTCGGGCAAAGTATTATTGGGTTTTTCCGTCAGGAATTTCTCAGTAACCGTGCCTGGATTTGTGCCCGGTTGATGGCAATAGGTTCGCCCCCTGTTACATGAGACTTAGACATAACTGACCTTTGGTGATGATGTTATGTTATGATTTTTTTAAACATCTTTTGAGACTTTGTGACATTTTTACCCGACTGCGCGACAGCAAAGACAAAGTAATCTATGGATATAATAGGCTAGTTTCCGCCATCAATAAATTGCAAATCTATTTAGTCCGTCAGTTAGAGTATTGGAAAATAATGAACACGTTTTTTTTTGTTTTTGTAAATCAATGAATATTGACAAAGTTAGAACGCATCAAAACTCGGGAGAGGGGGGGCTCGTGACGTCAGAACGCACTAATAACTATAGCCCGGCGTGACGTATTGAGAATTTAAAAGCGTCGTATCTTCGTCAATTCTGGTCTACGTAACAAAAGAAAAAAATACGTGTCAAATATTTTTTGAAAATCTAACTGACGCACTAAATAGATTTTTTCAGGACACAAGCCACCCTATAGACCGCTTTCTTATCGGTCCGGGCTTCTTATCGTCTTGGATTAAACTGTTCTGAATACAGAAATCAACCTTTACGTCCACACATTAAAGCATGTTTTCCCATGAGCAGGCTCTCCAAGAATCGTCTCAGTTCTCGGACAAGTTGGAAGGCATGTTGCGCGCTCTGTCGGGCGCGGCCGACCAACTGCATCGCGCCGAGCCTGTATCTGCGCACCCGCCTAAGATTGAGTCAGTATTTTTATGATTTTCTTTCTTTTTAGCGTTATTATTAAACCTAGATTTGCAATAATTATTAAATATGGTTTGAATTGTATGTTTTATTTTAAAGGATGACTCAAAAAAAGATTTAAATAGACAGGGTGAAAACTGTGTGTCATTCGCCTAAGTGTGAATCCAGCTTATGTTTTCTGTATTTTAAAAGGCATGTTGCAGGTGTTCATTTTCATTTTCCTTAGCCTTTCTTGTGTTCCACTGCTGGACAAAGGCCTCCCTTTTCTCCTAGGTATTAATATTAGATAAATAAAGATAGGAGAAGAATAAAAGACAAAAAGTTTTGGTAATGTTAACACCAAAAAGCATCGTAAAAGAAAACAATAGGGGTTGACTTTGTACAGCTGTCAAAAGGCTTCGTGAGATGCACAAAGATTTCTAAACCATTCTCGGTTTCAATAGGTATTAAAATAAAAAAAGAAAGAAATATGGGATCCTCTCTAAAACCTCATTCACCTCAACAGAGACCAGATCGAAGAGAACAACGTTCTAGTAGAAGATCTAGAGAAGCGCACGGAGGCGTACAACGCGGTACAACGCGCCGCCTCTGACGTCATCGGCAAGGCCAACAAGAGCGACCCCGCCGTCAGAGATATTAGGAACAAGCTCGACAAACTTAACAAGTAAGTAGCTTAAGCACATGAGCAATAGGAAATAAAACAATAAAATAAAATATCGCTGGACATTACACACAGCGCCATCTAGTGCCACAGTAAGCAACGATGCTATGGAAGAGCGGGGTCTCCTAACACAGGCAAAAATTGCTTAAAAGGAGTCCCGAAACACAACCACCCATTGTTGTAACAAATTTATTGAATAAACATTAAAAAAAAAAAAACTAAAAAAAAAGAATGAGGCTTGTGTCGTGGACACCAGATAGTTAATATACTAAATAGATACTTTTTTGTTTGTAAATGTACCCTATGTTTATTGTTTGTAAAGTTAATTTAGTATTAAAGCAACGAAGAATCGTTGTGAATTATCTATCTATTTATCTATTTTCCAACTATGTCGTGGTCGACTGCCATTCTAACCGTATGCAGCTGAATACCAGTATTTAACATGGAGCGACTGCCTATCTGACCTCCGAAACGTTAGTTGCTAGGTAAGACGGTATCTCTTGTTAAGATTGTCTGACTTTCGGGCTCTTGACAACCTGTAACGATTCAAAGGTCTACGAATTCTTTGATTACTCATTGGTATGTAATGAATTATGAATGGTTTACTGCGTATCCTTGAAGAACGATCCGTGCGGCCGTTATTATTTGAAAAATGTGTTGTCAACTTCCTTTTGACGACCCGAATGGCGGGCGCAGCGGTAGCGAGGCTGTCTTACGTTCTTAGGGTGTGGCACTAGATGGCGCTGTGTGTAATGTCCAGCTATATTTATTTATATTTTACACGTCGCATTTGACTAACCATGCCACCCTTACAACAGACTATGGGACGACGTACAGAAGTCGTCGTCGGACCGCGCCAACTCGCTGGACTCCACGCTGGAGGTGGCCCGCAAGTTCTGGCAGCAGCTGAACGCCGTGATGTCGCAGCTGTCGGAGCTGGCCGACACGCTCAGTGCGCAGGCGCCGCCCGCCGCGCAGCCGCGCGCCATACAGGCGCAGCAGGTGGCGCTGCAGGAGATACGACATGAGATTGATCATACTAAACCTGAGGTTTGTATACCTTTGGTTATATTATGTGTCTTTGGTGATCATATTTTGCTTTCTAATTGTAAAAAAAAAGTGTAAAATATACAGTGCTACAAGGCTCCTTTGGCCGTCAATAGATTTTGTCAGAAGGGCACTGTTGGTAAACAACTGTAAAATTGATGTGTGAAATGTTTTCTAAATTCAGTTATTTTGACAACCACCAAAATATTCTTGTGAAGTAGCTTTTATGTACGGTCGAACAAGCTATTTGGTTTACAGTTTAACCAACAAATTACATTGTAAAATGTATACCAAATAGCTTGTTCGACCGTACATGAACACACTACAGAATTTTAGTATAGGGATCAATTAACCACTTGTTTTAATGGAAATGGAATGACAAAAAAAATATTTTACTTCACAAAACTGTACAATAAAATAAATCAGAAACTTTTCTTCTCGATTCCACAACGACCTATTCTAAAAATTGTCCTAGTTGTCAATTCCTTCAACTTTGTATCTAACCACCTACTGTCTCTCAGGTGGAAAAGGTCCGCAAGACCGGGTCAACCCTCATGTCCCTCTGCGGAGAGCCGGACAAGCCCGAAGTGAAGAAGCATATGGAGGACCTAGACTCCGCCTGGGACAACATCACGGCGCTGTACGCCAGGAGGGAGGAGAACCTCATTGACGCCATGGAGAAGGCTATGGAGTTCCATGATACGTTACAGGTGAGACGCGAATCTAAAGTGTTTTATTGTCCCACTGCTTGACATCATTAAATGTATTATATCATTCATTAATAAATATGGGCATATTTTAAGTTAGCCGACCAAAATAGCGATCCCGCTTGGTTTCGCACATACGTAAATATTTATTCCACGTATTTGAACATATTTTCTATAAAAAATTGGAAATCGAATGAAAATTCCATCAAGAAGTCAATATTTAGAAATAGCTTCCAATTAATTGATGAATAAGCTGGGTTCAATCCCCAGATTTGGCGAAGAATTATTGGGTTTATCCATCAGGAAACTCTAAATAAGAGAAACCTGGAGACTAGAATTCCAACCTCTTGACCTTATAAACTAGCTAGTACATCATATCTGGATCTCACATATTTGTTTGTCTATCTTTGTTGATATTTTCTCATAACATTACTGCTGAAAAGTGAATATTAACAGACCTAATAACTCCTTGGGGATCTTGGGGGTCTTCTTGGGAGACATGACATACATTACTAACCGACCATCCATCTTTCTAGAACCTCCAAGAGTTCCTGGACTCAGCCGAGGACAAGTTCTCCCGCATGGGGGCTCTGGGCTCCGACATCGACGCCGTCAAGCGTCAGATCGCTCAGCTGGCGTCCTTCAAGCAAGAAGTCGACCCACACATGGTTAAAGTTGAAGCGCTGAATAGGTACGTCACCTTTTTTGATATTTGTGCCTTTGATTCCTGTACCTTTAACATCTGTTCCTTTTTAAATTACAACCTTACCTGGTGATAGCCTAATGATGTGACTGTCGGACTGTCAAGTTCGAACCCAAGACACGCACCTCTGATTTTTCGGATTCATGTGCGTATTGTATAATTATCACTTGCTTCGGTGAACTAAAACATCGTGAGGAAACCAGCATGCCTGAGAGATATTTCTCGACGGCATGTCAAGCCAGCCAAGTCAGAGGCTCGTGGCATAAAACTCTGACACCAGGTTAGGCACTAACCACACGATAAAGAAAGATCTTTGTTTTCCTCTATCTTGTATACCTGTACCTTTTGAAGCCTGTTATACAGAGTGTTAAAGTAGTCGCGTGCCATAGCTTAGGGGTGAGTTCAGTATCGATAAAGGAACCCGTAAAAAATGAAAAATTAAACAAAAAAATAATTAAAAATAATAAACATAAAAAACAATACAATATAATAAATAATAATAATAATTGCAATAGCAATATAAACCTAATTTAGTACCTACTAACTTAAAATAGCAATCGTTTAGAATTAAAATTATTTTATATCGCTATTTGAAGTTAGTAGGTACTAAATTAGGTTGATCTTGCAATATTTTTTTTTTTAATTTTTTTTTTTGCTTTTTTTTTTACGGGTTCCTTTATCGATACTGAACTCACCCCTAAGCTATGGCACGCGACTACTTTAACAACCTGTATATAAGATTGTAGAAAAAAAAACAAGTATTATTTGTTTGGGGATCAGGGTATGGGTTTTTAATTCAATTTTTTGGAATTTGCATGAGTTTTAGAGGTGAGCCAAAGGTTCAAAAATGTCCAACTTTTACAGTACAGAACCTAACTCCACTCAAGTGGATTTGAGACTTAGACCAATGTAGATTACGGCAGTAAATTATTTTAAGGCAGATTAAAATTTCCTGAATTTTTGTGATTTTTTTTATTTAATTTGGTGATGGTCCTAATCCTTATGTAAATAACCCTCCTCTAAACTTCTCCAGTTTTTTTGCTTAGGATGCTATTTCACCCACAATATTGATCCGTAGCATTTTAAAATAGTTCAAGAAATAAGTGTAAATTCTTTTAGGAATTAAAAAAGTAGTATTCATCTTTGATGAAAAGTGGCCAGTAAAAAGATCGAAATACAAAATAATTTTACAGACTTTTTGCTTATTTTTTCTACATACTTATCTTGATTTTCTTAATTCTTTTAAACCCCTTTCTTAGTTTTACTAATAAAAAAAAAAATTAAAAAGTAAAAAAACTGGCCAATAGAAATAGATATAGAGTATTTCCTCCTAAGTTTTTACCCTACAGCACTATTACCCAAGCGTATATTTTTCACATACTAATCGTGTATTTTTCTATGCGTTCCCCGGATTGACCCGACATTGAAAAAGGAGTCTTATGAGGCAAGGAATAACAATTAATCTTGTGTGCGCTTCTGTTTGTATCTTGCATCGTAGTGATTTAGTCCCTTGTTTGACGTGTGTGTCTATTCTATTTTCTAATTTAATTGCGTATTTTCTGTAAAATACGAAAAAGCTTTAAATGTTAATTGACAAAATTCAAAAAAACAACGCCAAGTCTACTCAGGATCACCCAGCCATTTTTGTTTCATATAAATGATTCTCGACCTTATAAATACCGTTACAGTGAACAGTCAAACAGGAATTGAACACTATCACCTCCTTCAATTCAGAATTGGCGATCCAAATATATCATTACCATAAAATAGGAATATTTCAAACATTGTTATTGACTTCCACTTTCTAAAAGGATGGGGTAAACTAGCTTTCACTTAATATGTAAACCCAAGTCAGAGGCCCATGGACGGCAGAATAAAACTCTGACACCAGGTTGGGTACTAACCACACGATACAGAAAGACTTAAGATGGGAAACTCATACAACCAAAAACATGTTAATTCGGCTGAGTGACTAATTTAATGTCTTAAATCAGGGACAAATAAAAACTTCTTCTACTTGTTTCTTTGTCCTTCTTGTCTTCTATAAGAGTGTGTTCTGTTTTGTCTCTTTCTGTTACTAACACATTTTCATATTGCTGTCTCTGTCTTGTTTGCAATGTGTATTGTTGTGCGAATATGTTGAATCAATGGTGGCTTTATTATACCCGAAAATGTACCATGATTACTAAATTATGATTGAATTTTCATCGTAATCTTTAAAATGTTGAAATATCTGGCTTCAATTTATACGACACTAAAGCTATATGAAAAGCCTTGACAAAAAAACTTTACTTCAATACAGGGTGTAAACAGGCTCATCACGAAACCGTCAACCATCAAATTAGGTAACTTTACGCAAAAATTATTGCTGGGAAATGACTCTTTTTTTTTGGGGTGAAAAATCACGTTTTACGGTAAAACCCAATGTACCGCACTCAAAACATTGTGCTGGTGGATAGATTGAATAGTACGGGGGTCGTGGAGGTGTTTAAAGTAAAAATCTTAAATTAAAAACATGTATTTTTAATAAAACTTGTGGAAAAGTTGGAACTTTGACCCCCTATATCTCCGTAACTAGAGAAGGTTCCCAGGTATGGTCTAGAACACAAAAATGATCGCAATGACGAGGAGAACAAGTGCCTTTCGGCTTCGTTAAGAGTCTTTTTACACCCTATAAACTAAACAAATAAATCTATTTTTTAGCTCCTAAATTAAACGCAAATAATATACTACGTCATTTTAAATAATCTCTTTTTCTATAGAGATAATTCAAAATCGAAATCGTAGTTACATTTACTTACATACATAGCAGAATAAATAAATAAATAAGTATCGTTGGACATTACACACACTGCTATCTAGTGCCACACTAAACAACGAGGCTTGTGTCGTGGACACCAGATAGTTGATATACTACATAGATACTAGAATAAAGCCATCGACAATGGAACTTGTTTGTGGGTTCATAAATTCCACTTCCAAAAGCCACCATCGATTCACCTCTCTCCGAACCACACCTAACCGTTTCTCCACCCACAGACAAGCCCAAGAGCTAACGGAGCGTACATCATCTGAACAAGCGGCGGCGATCAAGGCGCCTCTGACCGAAGTGAACTCGCGCTGGTCTGCCCTACTGCGAGGCATGGTGGAGAGGCAGCAGCAGCTGGAGAGGGCGTTGCTGAGGCTGGGTCAGCTGCAGCATGCCTTGCAGGAGCTGCTCACTTGGATACAGAATACTACTGACACGTTGGATACTTTGAGACCTGTGAGTAGTGTAAAGATTAACTTGTAACTTTCTGACAATCGGAAACGGAGAACGTATTCTAAAGTTGAATTAAAATAAATGCTTTAAGTCAAAGGAACGAAATTGTTGGTTCTGCGAGTCGAGTATTATGGAAACCAACTTTTTTTTTTGCAAAAAAAACAATAAAATTTGGGGGTTAGCTTAAAACTGGAACTCAAAAATTTCATTTCATCAAACGCATACGTAGGTATCTATGAATAGGTCTTCAAAAATGATATTGAGGTTTCTAATAACATTTTTTTCTAAATTGAATAGTTTGCGCGAGAGACGCTTCCAAAGTGGTAAAATGTGTGTCCTTGTAACTTCTAAAATAAGAGTATGATAAAATTAAAAAAAAAATATGCTGTATATTACCATGCAAACTTCCACCGAAAATTGGTTTGAACGAGATCTAGTAAGTAGTTTTTTTTAATACGTCATAAATCGTAAACTGCAATTTACCTTTCATTCAATAAAGTTTTTGCGGAACCCTCGGTGTGCGAGTCCGACTCTCTCTCGGCCGGTTTTTTAATTAGATTTTATATAGATTCATCTTCATGTTTGTAATACTTAATCACAAACAATGAACTATACTCGAATAAAAAAAAAATGACTAGGCCATAGAATTTCTTTCCCGTTCTCCATCTACTCTTTGAAAGCGGCAACATTTCTGTCTAATAACATGACAGTTAAAACTGGCCATAGACTAACAAATCGCTTGTGTCTCCCACAGGTTGCCGGCGACCCACAAATCCTGGAGGTGGAGCTAGCCAAGCTGAAGGTGCTAGTGAACGACATCGCGGCGCACCAAGCTAGCGTGGACACGCTCAACGACGCGGGCGCACAGATCGTGCAGCAGGGTACGGGTATGTGGCCGCGCTTACGCTTATGTACCTACCTATTTACCGTCCGTCAGTCACTTGTTTTTGATGGACCGTAGTCAGGATTTCGTCGACTTGAAGTATTGGGGTGCAAGTAAATTTGGACTTTAAAAGTAGGTTTCCAAGGTTGCTTTTAGATTTATAAAAGATTTCTACTTGCTTTTGATATTTTTGTGTTTTTGGGGTTCCGTACCCAAAGGGTGAAAACGAGACCCTATTACTAAGACTCCACTGTCTATCTGTCTGTCTGTCACCAGGCTATATCTCATGAACCGTGATAGCTAGGCAGTTGAAATTTTCACATGTGATGTATTTCTGTTACCGCTATAACTACAATATTTAAACTAAAATTAAAGTGGGCTCCCCTACTACGATAGCGGTACGGAACCCTTCATGCGCGAGTCCAACTCAAACTTGGCCGGTTTTTTTTTTATAATTTTGTCGTGAGCGTTAAGAAACGAAAGTCTAAGTAAACGAAAGTATTTTATCGAATCCTGACTATCGTCCATATCCGCATGTAATTCAATCATTGTTTGCTAACTATGAGTTAGAAAAGGAAGTCTAATTTTACACAATTTCAATATCTTAGGGTTTAGTAATAAAATCAATAAAAGTATAACATTTTCACATTTCATTAATGACTTCATTGTTTGAGATAACAATTTAATACTTAGTACTTTTAGATCATTCTGTAATAATCGCATCTTTAAAATAATAACATTTTAGTAGATAGGTACTGTCCTAATTGCATCTTTTAGATTAGTTCAAGTCTATCTTCAAAACTAATTGTTCGTCCTAATATCTAATACCTACATACATTTTCATATCTAATGAAATCCTCGTGTGCAATACGCACTAATGCTTTCAGCTTTAAATGTTTGTGATCGTCCTGTATGTGTAACTATTAATACTAGATTTATAATATAATCCAATCTAGCGTCTTTTTGCAAGAAATATTAAAATAAATAGTTAGTTTAATCCTTGTATACTTAACATCTTATCTTTGGTTTATCAAGAGTTATTTTGCATAATAAATGTATACTAAAAATATTATTAGCAATTTGCCGAAAATTGTCTGATTAAATTTTATCTCAAGAGGCTTGATTTTTACCACATGTGATATTTATCTTATCCTAATATAAATGTGTCAGTTTTTATGTGTGGTAATAACTCAAAAACAATTCCAGATTATTTCAAATCAACTTGTAGTTTCTTCTTGTACAATAAAACTGTCTTTTAGGCTTTTTATCTGGTCTTACCCCCTCCAAGACCTGACCATAGACAGCATGAGCTAACCTCTTTAACCATAAACTATAGGTACGGACGAAGCGGGCGAGACTGCCGAGAAGTTGGCAACACTGAACAGAAAGTGGCGCGAACTGCAGCAGAAGGCAAGGGATCGCCAGACGGAACTTGAAGATGCGCTTAGAGAGGCACAGAGGTCAGTTTCTTAACAACTAAGTATCTGATTTAATGTGTGAACCAACTTTCCACTTAAGCCGATAGCAGACGCTTCCCTTTTTGTTAGTTTACTCGGCATCATTCATTGGAAGTGAATTGTCTGAACACACAATTGAGTACACCGATCTAACGATGTTGGATTTCGGCACATGACTGGTGTTTCTTAGCGTACTTCATAATCGAAAATTGAAATAAGGTGCTCTTGAAGTGCAGATGAATTTCAGTAAGTCATTAGAGGGAACCGTAACATACCATTTTTTCTTTTATATGTATAATCACATATATTTAAAAATCTTAGATATTAGTTTCAGTAAGACTGTTGTTTAATTATCGTATTTGTGTTGTTAGTATCTAGTTTTAAATACTTTAAATTGTAATCTGTAGAGAACGTTGTGGGTAGCATAATTGTTTTAAAAATTAATATTTAAATTATTGTTACGAATTTTTATTGTGCTACTGTTTGCTTTTTCTTAAATAAGTAAATAAATACCAGCTTTTAGGGGAACTTAAAATGGAGTTGCATTTACGCAGGAATTTAATCATTGACACAATGTTGTTTAATAACGTATGCAGTTCGATACAATCACAAAACACTTCACCATTTTATTTTACTCTTTTTTCTCACATCATAATTTCCCCACCAGTTTCAACGCTGAGATCGGTGACCTGCTGAGCTGGTTGTCCGAGGTGGACAGTGTGATAACCGCGTCCAAGCCCGTCGGAGGACTGCCCGAGACTGCGACCGAGCAACTCGAGAGATTCATGGTAAGGATGTACCGGTTTTATTTCAGCTGTTTTGGTTACTGAAGTGTATTTATTTATAAGCCTGTACTGTAAGGCCTGCCCCAATTCCTTCCGTGTGATCTTTTCCCCTTTTGTTTTCTTTGAAGTGTATTACAATTACAAAAATAGTCATGAAATATGTACCAGGGAAACATTATATGCTACGCTTAAAATGACATGCTTGTAATTTGGTCAATCGTTTGTCTCCGGCGAAGAAAAATCTACCGCTACACTTTTGTTAATGGAGGAGGTATTTAAAGTTATAACATTAAAAACGTGAAACTTATTAAAAAGTTGGAACTTTGACCCCCAAAATCTCCGTAACTAGAAGGTTCCCAGGTATAGTCTAGAACAAAAAAAGAATCGCAATGACGAGGAGAACAAGTGCCTTTCGGCTTAGTTAAGAGTACTTTAACACCCATTATACTAGAATATTTTCTGTCATATTCATTGCCGGCTGTTCTATACAACTTTACAATAATATTGTGTTCATAACTTAATCTACAAGCTTTTTATTCAACCTGATAACTATTATCACAGGAGGTATACAACGAGATCGAAGCGAACCGCCCCAAGGTGGAAGCTGTCCTGCAGCAGGGACAGGAGTACCTCAAGAAGCAAGACCGACCGAACCCCACGTCGCAGCTGCATCATAACCTCAAGAACTTGAAGTCAAGATGGGATAATGTCACTGCTAGGTAAGTGCTGGTTCACTGATCTTATACACATGTTATATAAGGCCATAGTATGAATCATAGCAAAATGTTTATAAAATAGATAAAATCATCATCTGCCTAGCCTTTTCCCAACTATGTTGGGGTCAGCTTCCAGTCTAACCGGATGCAGCTAAATACCAGTACTTATTTTACATGGAGTAATTGCTTTTCTAACCTCCACAACCCAGTTAGTACTGGGTATTACGATACCCCTTGGTAAGACTGGTTGTCAGACTTTCGGGCCACTGATTATGGATAGAATACGCTTTGTTAATTGAGTTTGTCAAGTAAAGAAAAATCCTAGTATCGTACACATTTCAACCACCAAGCATTTTTTGTTTGACGACACTGAAATGGCTATAAAATGATGAAAACAAGACTATGAAACTTCCCAACTGTTTCTACAAGATGGTGACGTATGACAATTGTTACATAATCTTAATATCAACTTAAAAGGGCTATAACAATAATACTCAAATACAAGAAAAAAAAAGATTTTTATTTTGAGCGCTCCCTTGAGAAATAATCAAACTTTCTCGTGCAATTTTTTTTAAATTTTGTGGCCATATCTAAACCATAATTACACATCAAAAATCTCAGTTTTGGTGTGTGGATACAATGTTTCTTGTATTTGAGTGTTAGACTCTTGATACACTCAAAAACAAGAAACATTGTGATAGCCCTTTTAACTAACTGACCAACTGTACTCACTGTCAACTTGACTGGGTAACTTGGCCAATGGATTGTATATAGATTTAAAAGAATCGTTTACGAATATATTATCAACAGAGGATACCTCCACCCACACTATTAAGAAATATATTTTTAAGGGCCAATAAATAAACAATAATTATTCTTTCGAAACAGGGCGTCAGATAAGAAGATAAAGCTGGAGATAGCTCTGAAGGAAGCCACCGAGTTCCACGACGCGCTGCAAGCCTTCGTCGACTGGCTCACCAGCGCCGAGAAGACGCTCACTTCCGCCAAACCCGTCTCCAGGGTCATGGAGACATTGCTTAGTAAGTATTCTTTAGATTAAAGGAAGATTTACATCTTTAATATTCAATGGGATCGGTTTGAGTTTGAAATTAATCGGGATAGCCCGAATGGTTGCAACAATGGTACCTAATGTACCTATATGGTCTTCAATGTTCAAAATCTCTGTCAAATATTTTTGCTAGAAAATGGCATAAGAAGTTTTGAAATTTATGCGAATCATTTGAGATCCTCTCGAACTGGGTAACTCGTGGTTTTATGCCGAATTTATGAACCCTACGGATTCTGAAAGCTTAACCAATTTAAACTGGTATTAAATCTCATGTAAAGTCATTCGATTGTAGAACAAAAACTTATAACTCTTGACAACAGTTTTACTTAATCTTTCGGAAACCAGAGATGCATAATGTCGTCTGTAAATATCGCTAAAATACTATCACTAACAAAGTTAAACTTTTTAGTACCAAAAACGAACTAAATCTTCTCTCCAACAGTCCAAATCGAAGAGCACAAGTCCTTCCAAAAGGAAGTATCAACTCACCGCGAGACAATGCTCCACCTCGACAAGAAGGGCACTCACCTCAAGTACTTCAGTCAGAAGCAGGACGTGATCCTCATCAAGAACTTGTTGGTGTCCGTACAGCATCGCTGGGAGAGAGTCGTGTCCAAGGCTGCGGAGAGGACCAGGGCGTTGGACCATGGGTTCAAAGAGTCCAAGGAGTATAATGATATGTGGTGAGTGGAGTATTTATGAAGTTCAAACATGTTTAGGGTCAAATCTATGGATTTTTGGAGGCTGTATTGCAGCCAAGGATACTTGAATGGCAGGATTAATTCGAAACAACCATGACTTAAAAACATACACTATTCCTTCTCCTTGTCAAGCAGCGTAATGCGTCAATAAATAAATTAAATAAATAAAGTTGAAAATCTATTAAGGGGCTCCCCGAATTTTCGGCGTGCACACTAGCGCCACTTTAGTGAAAAAATCAGAACTCAAACACACAATTAATATAAAATCTGATTGACAAAATCAATGCTTTAGAGTTCTAGATTATTGACGTCTATTTAATTAATTAAAATATACTTCACTGTAGTTACAGTTAGAAAAATTGCTAAAAACGGCCGTTTTTTTCCCATTTTGTATTTGTAACGATAGCGAGCTATGTTTCAATAAGTTAAGCAGACGTAAATAATTTAGAAGACCAAAAGATTGATTTTGTCAATCAGATTTTATATTAATTGTGTATTTAACAAGATCTGATTTTTTTACTAAAGTGGCGCTAGTGTGCACGCTGAAAATTCGGGGCGCCTCTTAAAGAAATTTGACAGATTGTAGTAGCTTGGTGTTCTAGCGTCTATACGACCGAGATCACTGACGGTCGACCACTTTTCAACCTAATTACTAAGAGCATAAGGGTGAAAGTGAAAGACCCTCAGTGAACTCGGTAGTAGTCACAAGCACCAATATGTGTACAATTTCCTAAATTTAAAAGCAATTTTCGCGAGAAATAACGATTGTAACTTGGAGATGGGATCTTTTTCATAATAATATGATAATAATATGAGTTCGTGTTCGTAACAATATGCAATTTTAATCAAAACAGTAAGAGATAAACACTTGTAAGTGTTTACATATTGGTGCTCGTGACTGCACCTGTGTAAAAGACCATATCTTTTCGCAAAGAATTTCTATGGATTGACTTAATAATACAGCGGTTTATTAAATTAACATTGAGATGAATCACAAGATGTGTGTCAGATGAATCACAAGTAATAAGAGATGATGAAGCAGTGTAGATCTTGTTCGTGGGTACTTAATCTAGGATTATCATCTTAGGAACAACTTGATGAACTGGCTGAACGACACCGAAGAACAGCTGGACGTACTCAACTCTGAGGCTACCGTCAACGACCCGGAGAAGATCAAACAGAGGTAAATATAACATTGCTAATTTATATGGATCTGTAATAAAATTACAAACTTTTGGAATAAATGCCCCGAATTTAATCAAATGAAATAAAGATCAATTATTCAAAGGACGAGTTTCAAACATTATACAAAAGAACAAATAAAAGAAAAATCTTCAAAGTCAAATGAATCGTAGTCAACGTTTAATTCTTCCGATCTGCGATTTTCATCCTGAATTAAACTCCACATGTGCGAATCATTTGCACACCTATTCGAGTCCTATCATCATCAAAATTACAGCCGAAAAAAAACGACTGCTGGACGTGAACTTTTTCCAGGCGTTCCATACAAACCGGACAATGTTGGTTTATAAAGGTTGTAACAAGACCATTAACGAAGCCGATAGGCACTTGTTCCCCTCGTCATTGCGATCATTTGTTTTTGTTTCAGACCATACCTACCATACCATACCGACTTTTTTACAAGATGTTTAAGATTTTTACTTTAAACACCTCCACGACCCCCATACTATTCAATCCATCCATCAGCACAATGTTTTGAGTGCGTTACATTGAGTTCTACTGTAAAACGCGACTTTTCACTCCCAAAAAAAAAGTCGTTTCCTAGCTATAATTTGATGTACATAAAGCTTTGTTAACGGCTTCGTGGTCCATTTACAGCCTGTATTTGTAATCAAATATACATTATTTTCTCCCCTACAGATTAACAAAACACCGCGAGTTCCAAAAGGCCCTGGCCGCCAAACAGCCGGTGTACGACCAGACCATGAAAACCGGTAAACAGCTGAAGGACAAGGCGCCCAAGACTGACGAGAACAAGCTCAAGACAATGATGGCGGACATGAAGACCAAGTGGACTACCGTCTGCTCGAAGGCCGTTGACAGGTAACTTAAATTGTCAATACATAAATAATGATAAAACAGTGATAAAGATTTAAAAAAAAAACACGGGTGACAAGGCTTGCTGCGTGTACTTTTTTCAAACTAAAATATTTTTTGACCATCAAGTAAGGTTTCTCCCAAAAGGCTAATATTACTTACACTTGTTTTTTTTTTGAAGGCTCCAATTTATTAACTCCTAATATTTCAAGTGACTTTATACAACTCTATAACCAATTTCACAATTTATTATTGCTATTGATGGGCGTTATAGATACATTTTTGATTTGAACATTCATGGTGTCACACTGCTTGAATCGCTGTCGTAGATCAAAAACACCACAACCACCCAACCTTGTCTATGGTCTTGATCTGACTTTTATATTGTGACCTAGCTTGACATCAAGAAATAGAGAATAAATAAATTTAATAACAAACTTTTCTTGACAAAAAAATGTGAATCTTTTTTTTTTAATTTCTCTTTTTGAGTTTATTATTTTATCGTGGAATATGGCTTATGGTTTCTGTCTTACAATGTACGACTTATTTGAGCAAAACTGTTTTTTGCAACATGTATCTAACTATGCCTCCCATTTCAGACAACGCAAGCTGGAAGAAGCCCTGCTGTACTCAGGACAGTTCAAGGACGCCATGTCAGCGCTACTGGACTGGCTCAAGAAACAACAGAAGGAGCTAGCGGGAGATTCACCTGTACACGGGGACTTGGATACCGTGATGGCGCTCATTGAGCAGCATAAGGTATGATAAAGGACTGTACGCCGAATATTACTTTGAAAAAAAGCAATCTTTTAAGACTAAACTAGAAACCGATGATCCTAATTAGAATAAGGACAGGTATAAAAAACCAATAGGCTAGTTTCCACCATCAATAAATTGCAAATCTATTTAGTCCGTCAGTTAGAGTATTGGAAAATAATGAACACGTATTTTTTGTTTTTGTAAATCAATGAATATTTCCAAAGATAAAACGCATCAAAACTCGAGAGTGGGGGCTCATGACGTCACAACGTACTAAAAATTATAGCACAGCGTGACGTATTGAGAATTTTAAAAGCGTCGTATCTTCGTCAATTTTGGTTTACGTAACAAAATAAAAAATACGTGTCAAATATTTTTTGATAATCTAACTGACGGACTAATTAGATTTTTTCAGGACACAAGCCTATTGTAATATTTTTGGGTGTTGGACTGTATAAGTTCCTTTGCACAAGTATAAATTACGGTCACCGGAAAGTCGATGAAAGCGGGCTATCGTGCGATAAGGGGCAAAAAGAAGCGCCTGACAATTTGGAAACTCCTTATTGGACATTTAGAAATAATTTGATAATGACAAAATATTATATAAATTTATCTAAAGGGTTTAAAAAACTTCTTAACGAAGCCGAAAGGCACTTGTTCTCCCCGTCATTACGATTTTTTTTTTGATCTACACCGTACCTGGGAACCATCTAGTTACGGAGATATTGGGGGTCAAAGTTCCAACTTTTTGACAAGTTTCATTTTAAATACAAATTTGATGTATATATATTTTAATGTAAGATTTTTACTTTAAACACCTCCACGACCACCGTACTATTCAATCCATCAGAACAATGTTTTGAGTGCGTTACATTGAGTTTTACATGATTTTTCACCCCAAAAAACAAAGTCGTTTCCCAGCAATATTTTTTGCGTAAAGTTACTTAGTTTGATGTACATAATGTTTGGTTGACGGCTTCGTGATGAGGTTGTTTACACCCTATATAGTCAGAAACGAAGACAAGACATGATTTTAGAACTCCAATGTTTGTTACAGCAATTCGAGGAGGACCTACACTCACGCGAACAACAAATGCAGTCTGTCATGAAAACTGGCAAAGATCTGGAAGCAACGGTACGTACCTACTCTAACTTCATAGAAACAAAGTTCAATTTTAAACAACAACATAACAAGCCTGTCTACTTTTTTCTTTTAGGTGTAGGATTTTAAATTCAATTTAACCAAAAATTAAGGTCCATATTTGCGAAGCCTTAACTCCAGCAAAGTTATCTGCCGCAGTGTTTAATTATACTGCATTTTTAACACTTAAATTCAATGTTCTAAGGTTCACATTTGCTCACAGGTACCTCGTGAAGACGCAGCTAGCATTCGTCAACAATGTGGTGAGCTGAAGACCGCTTGGGAGGCTGTACAGACCCTCAGCGAGAAGAAAGCTACCAAACTTGAGACCGCACTCAAAGAGGTAAGATTATGAACTAATAATAAGAAGGTAGTAAAATTTAAATATCAAAAAAAGTCGTAAAACACTAAATAACTTCAGAAACCTAGTTTTGTTGGACAAGTACTTGTTAAGTATTCCACCTAGAAAAAAAATACATATAAACTATTCCACCTAAAATATTTCTCCAGATTTACCAATCTGGAGAAATATTTCAGGCACTAACTCAAATGTTAATGTGATGATATCCCAACAAGCAACTGTAATCAAGCATTCAATACGAATATGAACAATAAAACCATACAAATAAGGTCCATATTCGAATGGAACGCTAATTTACTTTACTTGAGTAAAAACAAAACTCGTCTCAACATAGAAATAAATTTGCCCATATCTTTTTATCGTGTTGACTCAGGACACCTAATATATCGCTGGACCTCAGTATCTGGTATAAATTTCAACTTGCTAGGTCCACCCGTTCCTGACAAAATCTGTGGTGACAGACGGACAGACGGACAAGAAAGTGATCTTATAAGGGTTCCTTTTTTACCTTTTGAGGTACGGAACCCTAAAAAAGATGAATACGCTATTGAAAGAGTTTAGCACCACCCACTGAAATGCAGTTTTTTTGAATCCCTTTTTTATTGTCAGGCCGAAAAACTCCACCGCTCCGTCAATATGCTCCTCGAATGGCTCTCCGACGCAGAAACCAAGCTCCGCTTCTCCGGACAGCTGCCCGAAGGCGACCAGGAGACAATGGCACAGATACGCGACCACGAACGATTCGTTCGCGAACTGAACGAGAAGCAGAAGGACAAGGACGAGACGATATCGCTTGCTCACTCTATCTTGAGTAAGGCGCACCCTGATGCCGTGACCGTGATCAAACACTGGATTACTATTATACAGAGTCGGTGGGATGAGGTGAGAATTATTTTGTACTATACACCGTGTTTCCGGACGATATCGATAAACTTCGACCGGTCATTGTACTCATCATTATGAACAACTTTTACTATGGGACCACACCCTAAATCGCGAAAAAAAATCAGCTGTTCCAAACATTTTGACGAGTTAATGCGAACATATTGTAGGAAACAGCTGATTTGTTTTTTCTGCACTATCACCAGAGGATGAAGCGGTAAAAAAAACATTTATTAATTACAAACACATTTATTAGAATGTGGTGTTTGTTTTCAGAAATCACAAAGTCGATCAATTTACATTAGAAGGGATGTCAGACCAAATAAAACAGAATTATAGGAACTGTCGGTAACTTAATGGTTTAGGATAATATTTCAAGTTATTAGAATGCCTGAAATTGCCATTGAATGTATAAGTTACTGTGAATAGTTTATTTAGTTTTACACATTCATGCTTATTACGTCTATTTTTACAAGATAAAAGATAGCAACAACTCTAGGTATAACAAACACCCATTTCCTGCAAAAGATAAGCCAAGATTAAAGAAAAAAAAACACAGATACAGTATCTTTTTCCCATGTGAGTATTTGCACCAAATTGATTGCACCTTGAAAACAAAATAACATTAACCAGTAGCATTACCGATATTTATAGATAGCGTATCGTTAAAAGCGATTATCGCTTCCATTTTCAAATAAAACACATGATTTATTTATTAATAATTAGTTACATAATGTTACTGCAGTGTTTCAGTGCAAATATTTTGAAAATTAAATGCTATTAAATGTATTTGTTAAAAGAGTTTGGTTTCGGTTTTGAGTGTGTTTTGGTGTAAATGAGTCAAGATAAAAGACAGTTAGTGGCAACTATGTTGCCTGTGATACAGATTTTTAGGAAAGTTACCGCGGGGCAGGTAATCTTAATCTTTCTGGTTTTAAAGTTGTACTACTAAACTTGTGAAGTATTGGCAGGTATGTTCATTTCTCACAATCTCGCGTTTGGAATATTGTTTGAAGACTGAGGTTTGTTAAAGAATTAAACGTAACTTAAATAATCCACCGAAGGCCAAAACAGTCTTATTATTAATATTAATTTCGTAAAACGTATGTGTTTTATCACAATATAAATAAATCATAATCATCATATTAGTGCTAGATTTACGGATTACTTCTGATTTGGTTTAGGTTAGCCTAGATCAAAGGCGAAATATGGAAAACATAGACATTTGATTTCTTAATTTCTGGGTTCGATTCCTAGGTCGGACAAGGTGTTATTTGGTTTGGTCCATCGATAATTTTTTACTAGTTCTCTCGTAGTAAACCCTCATATCGCCCGGAGACAGGACTTCATCCGGTCGATAGCAATAAGCACGCTCCCTATTACATGGGACTTGAACATAACTGGCAAAATGTGGGGGTACTATAGGTACACCTCTCATTCTGTCCTTCGGAGTATACGGGTGGTCCTGAAAACATAGCTTCCTTCTTAACGAACCCTTATACCTTGACCCAGGTATGGCAATGGGCGATGCAGCGCGGCACCAAGCTGGAGACGCACATGCAGAGCCTGAAGGACCTCGACCTGGTGCTCGAGGAGCTGCTGCAGTGGCTCATCGGGCTGGAGAACACTCTGCTTTGTAAGTTCATGATACTTTTAGTTCTTCACTATCTTTCATTTTGCTATATTCTGTATTTATATTCAAAAATGCTGTTTTGTCGAAAAGATGGTTGTAAGCTGGCTTAGTCCCTGGTGTTTTTGGGTTTTTTATCGCCGTATCATTAACGTGAAGTAATATTTATTTCTCAGTAGCAACGAATTCGACACTGGTTGACAACAATACTTAATCCATGTTACATATAACTGGCAAAATGTGTTTGTACAGACGCAAGCTACTACAATTAGTAGATTTTCAACTTTATCGTTGAAGCATTAGGTAGGTTCATAGTTGATTTGGAGAATTTGACAGTTTCGGGTAGTTTGATGTGCTATAGCTGGCGTCTTTACTACACACATTTGCCTCGGCATCACTTTATTTGTATGCCCCGGTTTTAGAAGCGTCAATCCTTTTTTTTCGTATAGTTCCTTTTACAAAATTTCACAGTGAGCAATCGCCTAGTATTCGACCATAAAGTGTACTTCTTTTCTTAAATATTCCATTCTCTCCTTAGCACTCGAATCGGAACCTCTACCAGAGTCTATCGAGCTTCTCGAAGGCCTCATTGAGGACCACAAGGAGCTGATGGAGCATACCCAGAAGAGGCAGAACGAGGTAGACCGCGTCTGTAAGGCGTATCAGGTGAGAACCGAACGACCAGTATTTTTAATACAGTAAAAGTAAAACTGGGCTTTCAGAAAGTTGAATTCCAAATAGAGGTTAACAAGCGCCCAAATCGTGTTGCACATTTGCGTAGATCTTACAAGAAATCACAATTCTGTTACTTCATATGTTTATGTCCTAGAACCAAAAATTCGAAGACATGTGACATCTACCAATTCGCACTGGGCCCGCGTGGTGGATTATAGCTCATTCCCTCTCATATAGAGTAGGGCTGTGTCCCAGCAGTGGGAACATTATGGGCTGATGATGATGATGAGGTTCTTAGAAAAAGTTGCTGCGCCGACCTCAAAGAAATATGGATAAGTTGGTAGAAAAAGTGATACTCATTTCTTACTTTTTGTGAACAGGTCAAGAGTCAAACCACAGGCCGTGAAAGCACACCAAGAAAGGTTTCAGCAAAGAGCGCTACTAAAGGAGCACCTGGGTATGTCATGAAAATATATGTTTTATTTATTAAATGTTTTGTTTTTCCTCTTATGTGTTGTTCACATTTTGTTAATTATTATTTTACTTAGCCTAAAAAAAAAAAACTTTAGTTAAAAGCTTCAGTGTTGTCCATTTTAATTTCCAATCCCAATGTTTTTTCTTTTTTTAATGTTGTGTTCTCATATTCCAAACCTTTATTTTATGTTTTTTCGTTTTGTCTCTCCATTTTTCACGAATCATGCACGTCAACGACACCTCGCCGCCATCTTGTGACGTCATTGCATGGTGTTGCCTGCTTGCAATGTGTGTTGCCATCACAAAAATATAGCCGCGGTTCTCAGCACGATCTCAATAGGGAGAGATCAGTCTCGCCTGATTATTATGGATCTAGGCGTTTCAGGTGTGTTTTGTTTTTATTTATAAGATCTATAATTTTATTTCAAAAGATTTACTTTTTGTTGAGAGTGTTTTTATCATTTTTGAATGATTTACAAAATGTTAAAATCATATGCAATCATTCAAGAGAATCAATAAAATTGCTTAAAATTATCTAGTAAGAAATTAGCTCAAAGAAATAAAATTGTTCCATTACTAATTCTAAGGTCAAAAATATGATGAATTTTACATACCAAAGATCATTGTAAGCCAAATACTTTACCTTAGCTAAGTTTATCAAAGCTCCGAAAATCCAAACATGGTAAAAACACTATAAAGATTTAATTATTTGTCTAATTGTCTCATAACTAAACCTACTTTAGATAAACGTGTACACATTACAGAGCCATTAAAAAAAAAAAAAAGAAACTAAAAATTCATAGTGACGTTTGTACAAAGTAGGTTACAACGTGGTTACCTAATTTCATGTGCTTTACATGTTTGTCATTTGTATAACTGTTGGTACGTTATCAGAAAATTAAAACTTAAGAATAATCCTTACTTCACCTTCATACCTTACTCAAAAGTATATTACATATACACAGTGAATAGTGTGTGACACACACACAGTGTCACTGACAGTGTGTGTGTTTGTGTATTATTATTTGTATAGTACATAATAAGAAAATACTGGTATTCAGTGTTTGACATAACACTTGATACATAAAAAGACAGCAAATGTTGTTAAAAAAATAGTCTTGTAATCTTAAGAAGTTAGTACATTTTCTGTCAACGCACCCTACAATTGCTTCGTCCCGCTCTAACACATTGTAAACGTTGCTTTCCGTCCCGCTCTGGCACGCTTCGACACGGGCAGGTCCAGAATTCACACTCGAAGTAGAAGAGGAAGGTTTGAACGACTATTTTTTTTTTAAATGTTTGTGTAGATTAGTTGCCAGTAGTTTTTTTATTATAAAAAAGTAGTTTGTTGTTTTTAGCATGTGTGTTTAAAAAATCCTCCCATCATGGGAGAGGCTTATGTCCAGCAGTGGACATTATGGGCTGTTGTTGTTGTTGTTTAAAAATACGTATTGGATTTTGTAGTTAGCCGGTATTATAATTAATTCGACGGTTAAATATTTAAATTGCAAATTAATCGTCGAAATCGATTTAATTTTTTACACCACAGCAATTTTAATGTTAAAAATTGGTCACGTCACAATTAGTAATTGGCATCTGTTTAAGCCAAAGACTATTGGTGGCCTATATTAATAAATAAGTAATAGTAAAGAGAACCCAAAAATTAAATGTACCTAAAAGTAATGGAACTATTCAAAAGTTGTTAATTAGCATACAAACTTTTTGGTCCTTCCATTCTACTATTATTATAAATTATAAATAATTGTATCACGCTTGGAATGTTAAATGAATGTTTCATATAATTGATTTTTATTATCTATTTTATCTTGCATCCTTGGAATGCAGTCGATGCGGATTTTGCCTTAGGTAAACAATTATATATTTATGTAGTTCAATATTTGTAGACTGTCGAGTATCAAAGGTATATCAACAGTTACACCTGAGCAATTTTGAATTCTAACAGCAAGTAATAAAGTCGAATTCAAATTCATTTGTTCGGTTTAGGTCTTTGGAAAGTTGATATTCTTTTAGAACTTTTGTTGCATGAGTAGTTAGATTTATCTTTACTTTTAGCAAGCAAAAATATGAGTACCAAACTAATATCTCATTTTCTGGTCATACGTTTTTTTCTGCACTAGTGCGAAAAGTTTTCTACAGCAACAAATGCATATTTTTGCTTCAGTAAATTTATTTCAATAACGCATGACCTAGGGTTGTCAATCACAATACACTAACCTGACTAAAATTCAACACTATCCAGACTTCAAATAGATAAACAAAAACAAAACCTATCAATCGAAAATAAACTCTATCCTAACACAAATACGGCACAACTTCCAAAATCAAAAAATAAACGCACTATATTTCTCAAAACAACGCAATCAAAATCGCACTTTATAGCTTTAAAAATAAAATTCACTCTACATAGTCCGCACAAACTAACAAGGGTTGTCGAAAGGTATAACTAGACTAACTCCACGCGAGCTATGAAAGGTCAGAAGACGCAATGTTTTCGTCAAACAAAAATGCACTTTTCAGCTTTAAAAACGAAATTCACTTTCCGTCCGCACAAACTAACAGGGTTGCCAGAAGGTCTAACTTCACGCCGTGGTTTCTCATCTACTAACGGTTTGGTTTGTTGGTTTCCTGTGATTATAATGTTGCGTGTGCTTTAGTCGCGTGAGTCCTGGTCGAGAGACGCCCGACCGCAACCTGCCGCACTACGGACCGAGGTTCCTCGCTAAGGGAAGGTAAGGGTACCTATTTTACAGGAATTCGGCTGGGAAACATCGCGCCAGGCGAAATCTGAATTTCAGGTTAATAACGATAGGGCGAACAAACGGAATTTAGATTATTACGGACTGTTTATGCCTGTTTTAGTAGTTTTACCATAAACAAAATGATTTTCATCTAAGTCGAGATTATAGCTATCTACACAAATCTGTCGTCAAAAAGATGTGAATTTGATAAATATTTTCGCGGGCTCACAATAATTGACGAATGATATCCCGTAAATGACAATTGACATTGTAAGTTTAGTTGTAAACCGTAAAAGCTTAAAACAGCAGCGTTTAAAACTTGATCAGACATCAAAAGATGTTTTTTTGCTAATAAGAAGTATGAATTCAGTATCGTACAAATGGTAGGTAGGTAGACACAATCGCATAATGGGTTTTATCAACATACATTTTATTCATGTCGTCAAAATCATCACAATCATTGGTAGAGTGGGGAGTTTTTAAATGTGATTATTAATTATGCTTTGTTTTTTTTTCTTGCCATGTTTTATTTTTTTGGGTTTTGTGTGTGGCAGCCCTCGCTATTTTGTATTATTTGCTCAGATTCAGCATGACTAGTATCTGGCATGCTGGTAATTGTATATTTAGATATCCTTTGATTATTATAGCTCAAGGTTTTTAAGCTATCAAAGATTTTTTTCATAAAATTACTCACTGCAAAAAATACATTTACTTAAATACCTAGTTAATTAGATTTCCATTTAAAGTCAGTCATAATAAATATATAGTCGAATAACAAAAAAAAATCTACTTCTTTTTTCTCCTTCTTGTTCCTCACCAACTAATTTAAAAACATTTTCTTTAGCGGCAAGGGTGCAGAACCAGAATTCAGGTCACCCCGCGTTAAACAGCTGTGGGACAAATGGCGTACCGTGTGGTTACTTGCGTGGGAGAGACAGAGGAGGCTGCACGAACGTCTGGTGCATCTGAAGGAACTGCAGAGGGTGTCCAACTTCAGTTGGGACGATTGGAGAAAGAGGGTGAGTTTTTCAATGGAGTAAAATATACATCTTAGACACATAAATTGAATGTTCCACCAAGTATGATCAGCGGTACCGTACACAAAATTGCCGGGTTTTCAAGACCCAGTAGGCTTTGCTGGTCATCAGAAGCTCACGCAGGGAGAATTAGCCTAGATCGGCGTCACAGAATACGATGAAGAGGTCTACGCAGCAATGAGTTACGAGCCACTAAAGAAAGTGAATAACGTAGCTCTTAGTAATTTGGATAGTTTTCCATTTTGCGGTCTAAATAAAGACTGAAAGGACTAGCTGTCATATTCTTCGGTCCTTACGTCATATTATACCTTTGTGGGACATACAAAACTTCGGAATGATCTCAATCAATTTCGCCTGTATTGTCAAACTAATATTTCTTATTTATGGTCCTTAGTTCCTGAAGTTCATGAACCACAAGAAGTCCCGTCTGACGGACCTCTTCCGCAAGATGGACAAGGACAACAATGGACTCATCGCAAGACACGAATTCATCGACGGAATTATTAACACCAGTAAGTATTCAGACAACCTTATAAGGCTGGAGGTGGGTAGGAAGCTTTCACGTACTTGAGAACCATTTTTGAGGAGCAGTACTTATACGAATAAAACTATTTGGAAAAGGTAGAAAAAACTTCCGTCTCTTTCGCTTTTGCTCAACAGTAGGAAAAAACAGACTTAAATAAATACTTTTAAATGTGTGCACCTCGATAAGTTTCGCACTCAAGGTAAGTCTTTGATAATAGTTGCTAGATCTGCTAGAGATGGGTGAATCTGGATTAGGAAAATTTTCCAAAAGAGACGGTAACCGGTTTGCTAAACTATAAATAAAATCAATAAAAACATATCCGTGAAATAACAATAACATCTATTAAAAAAAGAAACTAACTGTAAAAGTAACCTTGCTATAAATCCATTCTCAAACGTTTCTTCTCCTACAGAATTCGACACATCCCGCCTGGAGATGGGCGCTGTTGCTGACCTGTTTGACAGGAACGGCGGCGGTCTCATCGACTGGGAGGAGTTCATTGCGGCACTCAGGCCTGACTGGGTAAGTAATTCCTACTCACAAATACCTACTTAATTCTTGAGGCTAAGCAGTACGTGCCCAATGTACCAAGGAACAGATGGATTTTCAACCTTCTCTGAGAGAGAACTATCGCCTAGATACTATCTGCCTTCTATAAAATACAAGAATGTACGTAAATCAGTCTAGATATCGCAGAAAAATATATCCGAAAATATGTATAATATAGCGTTCTAAGTTATCTTCAGAATGTTTTGGTCCTTCGAGCCGGATAGGTAGGATATGGATAGGAAAATTGAGACTTATTTACCTAGTTCATTTACAGCCACAAAATCAGCTTACACTTAATTTTATCACCATCAATGCCACGTAACGCTTTGTTTGCGTTTAATATTTTGTTTCACGTTTCAACAATGCACAGATTATCTTATCACGAAGTGATATCATATTTTGGCGACAGGGAGAAAGGGCCGTTTGCTTTCACAGTACTTTTTTATTGTCACCTACTAAGATAGGTACTGTTTGGTGTGCTGATAAAATTGATAGTAGGCTTTTTTTTTCGATTATTTTTGCTACAGGAAAAATCATCTGTATTTTGATTTTTGGCACTGAAATGAGCTCTGGTTGGTGTTATGCTACCATCCAATTTATTTGTAAAAGGCAACCATCAAACTACCTCTGAAGCTTTTACTAAGCTTTCTGATGATTGCCTATCTGACCTCCAACAATACCCCTTGGTAACGCTTTTGGGCCACTTGGTCGTATCAATCTCATATATACTATTGCGCCCAAATAACCAGATTATATTATATTTTCAACTAAACCCTTGGTCCAAACCAAAACCTAATAATGCCTACCCAAGTAAACCTCCTTCTAATCCCACCATATTGTCACCAGGTTGAACGCCGCGGGCCGCCATCAGACGCGGATAAGATCCACGATGAAGTGAAGCGTCTCGTCATGCTGTGTACTTGCCGACAGAAGTTCAGGGTGTTCCAAGTTGGAGAGGGCAAGTACAGGGTGAGTACCTACTTTTTCATTGTATGTAGAACAGGACAGGTATCATTAGCTATGTGATTCGATGAGAAATCTCTCGAAAAGTGTAATTCTGATAATATTAACCTAATTTTAATTTTCTCAAGTTCATTTTATTCATTTTTGAAGTCTCCACGATTAAAAGTTGACTTACGGCCGTGTGTTTTAGTACATTTTAGCCAAAGACAAACCTTTTCTTTCAATAAAGCTGTTAAAAGACACATGTCAATGTCATACTTTACATTAAAATAAAAGAGACTACACAGCTACTTAGATATCTAACTTTCACAACTGTACAGCTAACCAGAGGATTAGGGAAGTTATACCTTTAGTCATAGGATTTGACGTCCCCGAATTTTCTAGTACTTGACAAAGGAATAGTAAGGTAGTTCAATAAACTGAGGGGCCCTGATTGCCCTTAATACTCTCCTAGCACTATTAGAACCTCCACTAGCCCAATTATTTCGTCCACACAGTTCGGCGACTCACAAAAGCTACGCCTGGTCCGTATTCTCCGTTCCACCGTCATGGTACGAGTCGGAGGCGGATGGGTCGCCCTCGACGAGTTCCTGGTCAAGAATGACCCTTGCAGAGGTATGTACAATCTTTTTCTAAGGGGTGTGGGTTGATAGGACACTCCTATAGGCTTTACATGTGTTACTTTGGCAAACAAGTGTCGAAATTTGTGTAGGTAGTAGAAATTGTTCTTGTCGGATGTGTTGACCATAAACAATTTGCCGTTGCTATAAAAAAACGTCATTCTATCTTTGTCCATTGTTTTGAATATGACATGACAGAAGGAATGCTGTTTGGACGGATTACATACATAAACAAGGTCAAATTAGCTAGTATCAGTCGTAGTGCAACTAGCGTGCATTTAAAATGCCCTCTTCAAGAGTTAAGTTTAATCACAACACTTGGTCTTGTCAAAGTAATTTCATGTTAGGCCTGTTGTACACAATATAACACTTTTGGACACTTGTCACTTTCAAAAACACCTTGATTTAGTGTGACAATAGTGTAAAATTGTGTTCAGGGGTTTAAATTCTTTGTTAGATTGCCGTGGGGTATCGTTTAATTACCTACATAATTAAGTCACTTTCTTCTGAGACATTAAATTGGCGGAAACTCTTAACCAATCCTAATACCTAAAGAAATCTTAGAAATACCCTCATTAATATAATTTTGGTAATAACCGGGTTGTCATTTTTATACCTTTTTACATTTCTATATATTTCGTTACTAGGATATTCGCAAATCATACTTAACACTAACTCCATATTATATTTTTTATGCACTCTTTCCCACGGCAATCTAAACGAAATATCAATCTTTATATTTTTCGATCTTACTGCAAAATTAAAAATAAATATAATATAAATAAAACCCACGTAATAAAGATTTCTGTACCCAGGGACCAAATAATAATGGTCGAGAAATTCCCTCCTAATATTAATAACAAAAATCGAATCCTTTTTAATCCCCAATTTATTTAATTTATGATAGTATACATAGATTGATCTGCAGTAAGAACGAAGACCTTTACAAGGGGGCTTTTTCTTTGATAAAATTGTATGATGACCGACCTGTGTCTAATTTAGTATTCTTAATATTTAATATAAATGAATTTTTAATTCTATATTGCACCATTCAAAAATAATCTTTTAAAATCAAGTTAATATCAAAGAAAATAGTCTTCTGAATAAAACATCATTTTACTCTTTAAAATTAACTATTTGTCTGTCCCTGTCTACAAACATGGTGTTTTAAGTAATGAACTATGGATTTGTATCAAAAATGTAATTTGGAATGGCACAATTACAAATAAAAAGCAAGAATATCGTTAAGTCGGTAACTGAAATTGTTATTGTCAAATGAAAGCCGCTACATTACATTTTTAAATTATGAAGTCAATATAGCAACCTCCATATAAAAAAAATAAAGATGACAACAATAATTTATGGCTTCATAAAAACTAAAAACTAATTACTTGCAACTTCTACAATGCTTTTGTACCAATAGCACTGTAAAAGTTGTCCCGATTACTAGGCACTGACTTTTCATCTACAAAAAACAAAATGGCGGCATTTTTTTTTAATTGACACCTCTTACGTCGCTGCGTTGTCAAATAAAAATGGTAGTTTCTTTTTATATTGTGGTAAAAACAGTGCCCTCTAATCATATAATTTTTTATATTATGTATTAGGTATGTATGGTGATATTCAAAGTGTCAATCAAACGTCTCGGTACTTCGTATATAAATGTGTTAACCCCCTAATAAGGGATATAAGTATTGACTAATATGTGAACGTCCCTAACTTTATGGGCAAGTATTTCTTTTCTGAGTCTTTATGTATTGGGCGAAAATAAGTTTTTTGTTTTGTCTATAAACTTCTAATAAATTAATTACAAAAATCAATACTTTTTATTGAATACGAATAGAAAACGATATCTTTTCTTACAGTTGTAAGGAAAAAGACGCTTTTACTTGTTAACTAACCTTTTTGTGTTTACACGGCATTCTAAAAGGGTTTTGCTCAATACATTAAGATTTTCAAGGGAATATTTGTTCAATAGTGTTTTAAAATAACAAAATAACACATATTTTTAATACAATTTTATTATACGGGTACAAATATTAACTACAGATTACAAAATTAATTTCACATTCAAACTTACATTATTTTTTATAAATAATTAAGTAGCTGGCAATATCGTTAAAAAACTAATTTAAACTAGCAATACTGTTTAAAAATGCAAATTAAAAATCACAGAATACAAGTTACACACTAAAAAATACTTTTTGGAAGCTCAGGTATGAAACTGGAAATATCAAGGTCAAACTACCTGCTCTATGATCTAAAAAAATATTTTTAGAATGACTCAATACAATCTTAGCTGTCTGACGTTGCCTGAAGTTGATTCCGAGAAAATAAACTAAAAAGACATAATATGAAGAATGTTTTATGAAAATTTGTCATTACTCAGTTCAAATAATTTTTGTTTATGAAAAAATTGTCAAAAACACCTTAAAACTACGAAATCAGTTAAAACAAAGTATTAAGTCTTGAAAATTATTCTTAAATCTAATGGTTACTGCTTAGCTAAGACAAGCCTATACTTGCGATAAGACTAAATAAATACGGACTACACTTCCGGTTAAATATTCGAGTACAAAATTTGTTCGGCGAGACAAAGAGCTCTGCCTATAAGGAAGGCTATTGCCTATATTGAGAGATTCTCTCATCCTATTCCTAATAAACGCCTACGGGAAGCCTGAACGCCTATTTACGACCGCGAGATAGACTAATATGACGATTTATGACCATAATTATCGTAAAATTGTATTTTAGAAGCGAATTTCAACGGGCGCTTACGTAATCGCGTCTTGCGCCGGATCTAATCTTATATTGGGGCAAACATTTGGGCCAAAGAATCCATATAACGGCAAGATTTTTAGAACAGTTTATAGCCAATATTGGCCCAAGTTTTATTTCCAATGCATGGAATCTAAAATTCATCAAAAAGATGGAAGAGCAAACATTACTTAAAAACTACAACACATTAATTAAAGTTTGAAATTGACACAATTAGTCAATAGTCGTCTTCCTAATGAAGGATGTAAGAGATGAAATCTCACTACTAGCCCTCTCACTAGGTAGAGGGCTGAATTCCATCTCTTCGCTCAAATTCTGTGTGTCTGAAGTGTTCTCAACAACTGGCCAACGTTTGTGACTTGGGGCATACAAGACCAACAATGCAAAAATGTAGATATTCCACATCCCATAAACTCCAGTGAAAAACGCTGAAGTGTATTCAAGCTCAATGTTCTCATCCCACTTCCAATGGCCTTCAGCAACTTGTCCTAGAATGAAACCAATTACAGTCAATGCAGCACAGAGCAGGGTAGCCAACATCAGGAACTTGAAGCGATAGATGATTCCTTCATAGTGCAGACGACGGACAGAACACATAGTAGGTAGGGACTGCCTCTTGTGAGAGATATTGATGAAAACTTGCCAGATCATGTAGCACAAGAATAAAAAATAGACCCCAGTTGATATCCCAGCCAGTATAATGAAAGTCAAAGCCAAATTAGTGCCAATATCAGTCACCCAGATAGAGTAGAAAGGGTTGCGAAGTTGCACACCCCTCTCGCACATGTCAAATATGAAGAGAGAGACACATCCCATAGCAACAGCACTCAAATGCCTCCAGTACTGCTTCACAGAGCTTTGAGCTGAAGCATCTTGAATCAACATGTGCTCACCAGCAAAGACGAGCCAAAATGAAAACAATGTAGCATAGAATAACCCTTGACGAATGTCTCCCAGCAATAGCATAAAAGGCAAGTCAAAATGTAAGGTGAAGTACTCAATCGGCATATTCAAAAGGCAAAGGGATAAACCTAAACTCAAAAGCATCTTCTCAAGTAGTACAGGCTTCCGTTGAAGCATGTGTATACGTCGCCAAAACCAAACAAGTATACCAATAATGCAAGGGAAAAATACAGTTTTCAAAGACAACCAAACTTTGATAAAACCTCCATTCTGGTTGATAACAGTCAACCACATGTCTTGTATGTGCCCTAGGTGTAAGTTCATTTTTGGTGTGTCAACTGGGAGTCTTACATTGAGTAAATAGTAGTCATGGAACAAAGAACCAAGTTCAAACAGAGGAATTGCTGAACAGTTGTATAGATATTCTTCACTTTTCACATCAATATCACAGTCTAGATGACGTTTTTCAACTGATTGTGTGTAGAGCGTCCATTTGTCCTCGGGATCGCCTTTATTCTGATACGCCAGCCGGGCGTCGATTGTTATTGTGCTGCGTGGCTGCACCTCGATCTGTGAGTGGTATTTAATATCCACCTGCAGTACTCCGATTAGGTTTTGTTGCCATCGCGAATAGTCTAGAACCTTGCTTTCTCGCGGAACCGGCATTTGAAAAGCGAAAACTATGTCGGTCTCCGACACATCATGATGCGTTTCCCCAAGGTCGATGGTCTTGCAAGAACCCTTCCCACGGTTGTAATACCACTTCGTCGTGTCATTCTTCGCAGTAGAAGTATCTCTGCACACGGTAGCGAGTACATTTTGAACGTTTGCAGGCATGGGTGCGACCAACCCACCGATCAAGAAACATGTTACCTGACATAACAAAAGGAAACTGATTAAAATGGCGAGTTTGCGCCCACTTAAGTTTTCAATTATAGTCCCCGTCATTTTTCAGACGCTCAACACACGGATCACATTTAAAAACTAAGTCAACACGAGTTAAAATCGACCGGTGGCGAATTCCATTGTCCTTGTTTTCTTTTTCGACGCGATGTATTTGACATGCGCAGTATCGATGTTGCCAGCGAAAAACGTAACTCTAATAACGTTATAACGATTTCGGTTTTAAACGCGGTATGATAAATAACGAAGATAAAATAACGCCAATGATATTATAACGTTATACGATTTGACCACAAATATTAAAATCCTAAAACTGCTCCAATTAATTTTAAATCAATGCGGAAAACAATTCTTTGAATAATTTTAGAAAAATAATAGGAATCCTTACACAGCCAGCATTATTCACTTCACTCCCATTGTGAAGCATCTATCAACAAAGAGCTAGTTTCAGCAAACATGTTGTTATTGCTAAAGTAAGCATTAAATAATGTCCACATACAATTTTGATGTTGCTACTAATTTACTAATTCGTATTCGCTTTGCCCAATCCACCTCCCGTGGTCCCTTATAAAATTCGTTATTTTTTTACTTTTTTATATTTTGTTTTAAATCCCAATGGAATCCCTTTACATAAGTAGTATCATTAGTGCTACCGCTGCCTGATCCGAGCAAGCCGGAGCAGCATGAAGCTTGTTGCCCGCTCGGTAAGAGATATGACATGCCTTGGAACCTTTATAAATTCTTTTAACACTTTTTGGCTTTTTATTTACACCAAACTTGTAAAATATTATGGTTCCATCGCAAGTCCGTCTAATTGGTGTGGCTTAGATTTTACTTTTGCAACGTTGTAGAATTATTTTGCTCTATAAATACATTTTAAACGTTTGGTGCTTTTATTGTTAAACAGCTTTTATTCCATCAAATGTGTAGAATGCTCCTGTAGTTTGGGTTTATACTAATTTATTATTAATAAAATATATTGTAGTGGTATAAGTGGTGATAAAAATAAAGATCGCTTAATACTTATTGGCATGAAAATGGTTCTTTATTTGCATTAAGTATTTTATTATGGAATTTATTTTATTTGGTAGATTTAGATACTAATTGTTTATAATTCAAGTGCAAGATATTTTAGTGATCAATAAATTACTTAACAATTTTCTTCGCGATGTAAATGTAAATATTTGACGACGACTTCTGTATTTTTAAGTCTTAAGACTTCCTTTTTTACTTTTATAAACTTGTAAATATTTTACTGAATCTTAAGTCCGATCTTGCTCTTGATTTATACAATTGCATAATATTTGGTGAGAGAATATACTAATCGTATTTTACTATTCCTATTCCTAACTGCACAAAATTGAAAATCCTCCCCCATTTTTTTACAACTGTTATGTTTGTTTATGTTGACATGTTCTGATTTGTTTGTTGTTTTTTTTTTTTCTTTTCCTCACTACCTATGCACGCTGTCCCGTTTTTTTAACACGTTTCGGTGTTGTTTTTCCGCCTTTCCTTTTACCGAACGGTTTTCTTTGGCCCTCTCCTATCCTGTTCCGTTTGTGACCCGCGCACCGGACGCCGCCCGCATGCAGCCAAGGGACGCACCAACATCGAACTGCGAGAGCAATTCATTCTGGCCGATGGAGTATCACAGAGCATGGCAGCGTTTAGGCCGCGTACGCCCCGCTCTAACACAAACACACCACCGTCCACTGGACCTATTACAAAGGTAAGTACTCAAACCGCTATACTTAATAAGTCTTCTCTCCTACAGGATAGAACTTAGTTTTAATTTCGCACAAGTAAAAAAGCGCACAGTAGTTGTTGGAGGGAGCAATCGGTTTGGGAATCAACTTTTTCGCTTTGTTTTCTGATTGAACTTTGCACATGGATTGTGTACATCCATTTGCAAGGTGCAGTGTCGTGAGTGCAGCATGTGTTGAGCTCGTAGAGATTGGTCGTACTGCATTAGTGTTCAAGCTATGCATTGACGCACAGGCTCGTGTAGTGTTTTGGTGTTGTTTGTTAGTGTATTTCATTGGATCCACTGCATTGGAGAGGTGGCACGTCTACGCCTATGGATGTTTTGGTAATGTATTTTCGTTCACCCATCCCGCTCGTCCCCTATCATACCCGCATCAGCAAAATTCACTCGCGTTCGACTAAACGTGTGGACTAATAGTAACAACGTGAAAATTCGTCGTAAACAAACGCGTTCCGAAATAAAAAACGATTGGCACTATGAAGATAAAAAACGAGTTGTTTCGTTTTTTACGGTTCCTTCCTTAATAAGCCTCCCGGTTTTGTATTGGTGCGTTTAGCTGAAGAGTTTATGGAGCAGCTGAGGCCTATATTTGAGGCTCTACGGCAGCGAGAGGAGCTTCCGTGTTCGTATCCTCTGCACGTCGGTTCAACACATGGCACTAAGCAGGCGTTCATATACGGCCACTCAAGATCACAAGGTTCCACGACGCCGGGCGCTCATCACTATAGCCACCACCACGGCTACCAGCCCTCTCCAGGATATCATTGGGTAATGCTATGTAGGCAGTGTGAAAGTGGCGCAGTTGATTGCACTCTCGAATCATTTTTTGAGGTTTTATGTTATTATTTGTTCATTGTGTTAGTTCCATCGTATTTGTACGTAATGTAGATACCGTCAAGTCCGCTAGAGTAGCATGATTATAGCATTAATTGTGTATCAATTTGAATATCATATTTGCTTTGATTTCAATAGTCATTTTTACATGAGAATAGACACGAAAACTTTCAAGTAGCTTATACAGCGTTTTGATGCTTGATTGGATACGACTATGAGAAGTGCAGATTAAAAACAAATTGTCCATGATAGGTAAGGGAACGCACAGCTCGTTCCGTGCCGATGTCCGCGGGAGGAGTAGCGGGCAGGGCGTCAAGGTCTTCGCTGAGCGCTGGCACACCTGACTCCTTGAGCGACAACGAAGCAGCAAGTGGACTTGGAGCGAGGTATAAGAAAACCAGCGTGCCTAGGTGAGTTAATGAATCAATATTGGAACATCATTTAAACTTAGCTGAATTACAGAGAAAAATGAGATCTCTGAGATTATTCGTATATTATTTAATGTTATGTGATTTAACAGGTCAACGCTAACACCTGGAGGATCTCGACCAGGCTCAAGGCCGGGCTCACGGGCCGGATCCAAACCGCCATCAAGGCACGGATCAAATCTCTCTCTAGATAGTACAGGTGAGGAAGACAATCTATCTATTTGATAAAGCTTTGGAGAAGTTTAGCTGCTTCGACTGTAAAAACCTGGTTTTTTTTTCCTGGGACACAGCCTCTGACTAGTCATGACCATCTATTTTTATTGAATCTCGTTTTTTCCTTATTTAGATGACGTATCGACACCATCTCGCATCCCGATGCGAAGGGTGACGAACACAAAGACATCGATAGCACGCGCGGCTGCTAACGCCAGCAAGCTCGGTGTTGCCACACCTAACGGAGGATCGCGGCCGCGTACGCCAACCGGCTTCTTAACGCCGGCCAGCGGAAGGTACGTTACTCCAAATAACTATTTTATGTAACGTTTTTGGTGAATGTAGATATGGTTGAAATTTGTATCGTTCAAAAGCCGCTTTTTACTATAAACGGTACTTGGAATGGTTTGAGAATCCTGAACATGACGATCTATCTACATTTATTATTTGATCAGAAATGAATGATTTTCTTTAGGCCCTCTTTTCTTTTTCTGTCAGGTCCGACCTCTCCTCAGACTTAACACCTAAATTAAATAGAAGAACAAAGGTCTCAAGTTTCTAAGCGTATATTCCCTGACCTCTTTCCGACCGTATCTTATAGTCATTTCATCGGATTATGAGAGTAAGAGAAGAGGGCATGCACCTAAGTAATTTAGCCTCCATTAAGTTTGTCAGCTATAACCGAAAGAAGATCTGGAGGAAATCTTCCTTGATCCTCAATTATTATCCTACCAAAATAAACCCTTCAAAATCATTCATTTCTCCACCAATATGTAGCAACAAGAAAATGTAAAATAACCGGTGTACTGATACGCACGGACAGGTATCCTACCGGCGGGATGTACCGCACATCCAGTATACCGACATTGTCACCGGTGCCAGCGTTAGTGAGGTACACACTCAGAGTTCGCCCTTGAATTGTTTGTCCAACGTGTATCTGATTTTTTTGGACGCAATTTGATCAACAATCTTACGAGTTCTCGTTAATCCCTAAATTAAGTAACATGGCCATTTAAAGAGTTTAGAATCGTTATAGGTTTAACAGATGAGATTGCGTCCGAAAAAGGGTTTCAAAGATACACGAGTGTTGAGCACGTTACGCTTCATGAGGGTTTTAGGTGTAGTGACGTCAAGGGTACGTCTAAACATGTTTGGGTGCACCTGTATTGGGCCAGATCACGATATTGTCTTTGTTATATCCAAGATATCGTATTATTTATGTAAAAAGGGTGGTGGATAAACTTCATTCAAGGTTTGGTATCGGAGAAGTCCAGAGGCATGTTACAAGTAGCCAGCTAAGCAGCTAAACACAGTGTGGTTTTACTAACAAAAACGACAGAATTATCAGAGCGTTAACTAAATTATTATATTTTTTTTCCTTCCCGCATGCAAAATGGAAAACAAAATAAAACAGCTCGACACATTCCCAGCCATCGTCAATGGCGTCCGAACATCCTAAATCCTTATCCCATACTCATCCAGCATTCCAAACCCAAGGTTCCACTAAAATTCCAGTTTACGTTGGGAACCGCTCTCACCGATCCCCGTCCGGTGAGAGGCGATTGAAAATATCTAGAAAATCGCACTCGAGAGAAACTTCCCAAGAACCCAGTCCCACTTCCCAAGGCCCCTCGAGGAAGTCAGAGCAGAGAAGTCCTGAAGACGACTCCTCACTGTTCAGCATATCGGGAATGACGAGCGACAATGAATATGAGAGTAATATAAGCGAGTCGAGCGGCGAAGCGTCAAAGCCGACCCAGCGCGACGTCAAAGGGTACAAGCTTGTAGAATGCTAGCTTCGGTTTTTGCCCGATTATTTTTGATTGATGCTCTTTGAATTTTGGAATTTGTTTTCATACGTATCTACATGTCATGTCATCGCCACAAAATTTCATGCTCACATCTGTCAGATCATCTGCTTGTCGAATTATTGATCCGTTCATCCCAAGATTGTTTATCGCACTATGAACACGTCACCTGTTGATAATGTCACTGCATACAATAATACTAACATCGCCTTTAGCACTAACGGCTAATGGTAGCTTTGCACCATAAAACATTGAAGTGACCGAATATGTCGACGATCAATCGCAAGCGACTAGTTTGGAACCTTTACCGCACTCCCTCCCAGTATCCTTGTCATTATGCTTCTTCTGTACATAAACCTGCACTACGTGCAGTTGGCTTTTTGTCTTATCCGAAAAAAAAACAATATTGCAATATGTTCAAAACGTTCTAGGAAATAATTGTGAAACAATTGCTTAGTTTTTTTTTAAGTTTTGACGCGAATCCTACCCGCGTATAAAACGTTACCTACGTGATGAAGTTCGTTTTATTTTTTAATGTATTGCAATATTTTTAATTCACACCTTACATAATTGATATGTAACTAGTGTGATCTATTTATGTTGTGCCTTACGATCTGTTTCTATCTTTGTTTCTACACATGCATTTCTCCTTCAAAATATTCTTGAAAATGTTTTTTAAATACAAGGTTGTGGTCTAACTCTAAATACATGTGCAGTGGCAATCTAACATATTTCCCTTTCTGTTGTCCTGACTAATTTTCTGTATTTATGTCTGTCTGTGTGCTCGCTAACATCAACATAGGAGTGGGTCGTTTGCCTCTACTGAAGGACAAACGCCCGGCAGAAGCCGCATCCCAGTACTAAAGGATCACCATACTAACAGTAATGCCAATAGGTAACTACTAAACTTATGTAGTGTGCTTTTTCTTTTGTTTTATTATTTTTGTTATTTGTAGTCCAAATTTTTCGTAGGTATTTCTTGATTGTAGAACAATTGGCGGTAAAAATGGGTTTTTGTTTTGTATTTCTTTTCTTTTATTTAGAGTTGACTAGTGCTTTGCATGTTTTGGGTATTAAGAGGAAAGTTACTAATGTGTCTTATTTTACAACAGGCAAAGGACACCGTCGGGAAGCACAACGCCAGTGCGGTCCGGTCAACAGACCGCAGTGACGAGGCTGTTAAGAAAGCCCTCAGATGCTTCCGACGCGGGAACGCCCACCACGCCCGCATCACGACGCGGTACTCCGGCATCCTCTCGAACTACGGAGAAACGCGAACCATTCCGACTTTAGACGATTAATTTAACGCCAACCACACTTCATAGTTCTGAACACATCAAAACTACGGAGTTGGGGACAGCACCTACGCTATGCAAGTCGCTCTGACGTAATGCTATACAATTTAAAATCATGTTTAATCAATTGCCAAAATTATTATATACCCCACCTTTAAAATTTTTACCGCGACAGAGCGGCTCGCATGCCTAGGGAAGTGCCGACATAACATTTAATAACTAACATAAAATTAACCAACGCGCGAATTAAGCAAAGCTTAATAAAAAAATACGCCAATATGGCTTTTAATTTAAGTGAGAACAATTTATAGATAATGGTATTAGTAAAACTTAAAGTCTGCACTTGTTGCCTTGTATTTTTTTCTAAAATCCGCGCCAGTTTTTTGCACTTCGTAATTTCTTGTTTTATTTATTTGTGCTGTCAAGATTTACAGGACATGTTTGTTCATTAGTCGATGTGAATAAAATACTTTCTCTTATTTATTGTCAACGTTGCCATAATTGTTAGTGTACCTATGTTTTTTGTATGTAAAAATGCGTATTATTGTCTCTTTACGAGACTGGTAAAGTGTGATGACGATTTTAATATTGTTTTCTTTAGGGACCATTTGGTTTAACGGATTAATGAAGATAGGTGATTGTTGGCGACTGCTTTCAAACTGTCGCACTCTTGCGTGTATATTCGCCAGATACACGTTTAGACAGATGGTTTCAAAGCCATCGTCCGTAATCTGTTAAGGTGATAATAGAATACTTTTTCTTTTGTAATGCACAATTATGTGTTTCCCTTCATATTTTTAAGTCTTATTTGTCATTAGACATGATTTTTGATTTGATAATTCTTCTGTTTTATACACTTCTGTATATAATTTATGTATTTATCACAACTGCACAATCTCTTGTCGAGAAAAAGAAACGGATATTTCGTTTGACAGAAAATGGAAAATCACACACGACTATCGCCAGAGTCGAGGGTGCTTTTCGTTTTTACAAAAATCAAAAATCTGATCATGTGACCATTATATTTATAAGTACATCAAGTACACTGTCGTAAAAGACGATGTTTAATAAAGCGCTAAGAATATTTTGATATTTATTGAAATAATTGCTTTAAAATGTAACCTCTTTCAAAATGTTAACCATCGCTCACCATTTATTTGTAAGTTTTTTAATATAAATCTGTCCCTGTTATTAAGCTTAATTAATATTATTACGAAACATTATTAATCTGGTCATTTTTATTTAAATCATTGTTAAATTTGTTATGTAAAATCGTGGCAAATCTACTAAATGGCTTCTGATATTTTTTGTTTAAAAGGATATCTTAGCATTACATCCGTTTAAAATCTCATAACAAAATACCTATCAAATAAATGAAAAGTAACAATTATGTTGTCGTTTTTTTTTTCGTTTAATTAAACACACACACATATTTTTTTTCGTTTTAGTGTAACTCACAAAGAGCAGGGAATTGGGTTGTAAAGCAAACACATTTTCATTTTTTAAACTTAATCGTAATAGTTTATACAAACAAAGAAAAACATTTTTGTTTACAAAACTTACATCTCTCTCTTTTTTTTTAAACAGGGCTGTTTAATACACTTACCATTTGTAGAATAGTCTGAACTAGTATGCTATCACATACAATAGGTTAGCAAACAATCGACTCAATGAAAACATTGCTCTGATGCCCTACAAACAGCACATTTTGCCAAAATCATAGTATTACTAAAATATTTTAATTATAGCTGGTGTATATGCGCGCCCTTTATTTATAACTTTTTTAGTCTATAAAAACTAGGACTATAGTTGCTGCCATTGACTCATCTACATTTATTAAAGTTCTTAATTTTATAAAACAAAAATAAACATTTTTTCTAATGAAAAAAGGCACATGGTTCATTTGTATTGGTTCGTACGATGAGATATTAGGGAAAGGGTAATGACCGCTATTGTCATCTTAACTGGCAGAAACTATAGACTAGCTAAATCAAAGACTCACAAGTCTTTGATTGTGGCATTTGTGGCCGACTCCTAGCTCCGGTTAAGGTAATGACAATCTACTTGCGCAGATGAGCCGTCGCAGTTTGCCTCTGGTGGAGGATGGCTGTTGTTCACGACCATTTCTCCTCTAACTGGGGGAGTTCGATGAGAATTGGTACGGCATCGAGTCTGGGGATATCCGATGCCTGATTGTCTCGAATGGGATGCCCCATTCGAGACAATCAGGCATCGGATATCCCCAGACTATAAGAACAACAGAGCGAAGAGGTAGATGTTCCACATTCCGTAACCCCAGTAAAAAATGCTGAAGTATAGTCAAGCTCAATGTTCTTAGTTCTTATCTCACTTCCACTGGCATTTAGCAACTTGACCAAGAATCATACGAACTACAGCTCATGTAGCACAGATCAGGGAAACTCACTTATCACTTAAAATAGCTTATGAATAGGAAATAACCTCCAGCCAATATAATGAAACTCGAAGTCAAATAAATCTCTGTAAACAATATACAGGGTGGAATTTTGTAATGCCACCTGGAGGGAAAGTACTCTTAATACTGCAGATAGAAAATTTTACTCAAAGGAAACATTCCTTTATTTTTTAATAGAAAGCAAACTGCATTCAAAGATTTTCGAAAATTCTCTTCTCCCACATCCGGGAATCGAACCGGCTAAAATCTGAAAAAAATATACCCTGTACTTTTATTGCATCGATCGTTACGGTCAATTACAAGGATGAAATGTCTAACAAACATGATAAATTAAATGAAAGGAAAACCAGGAAATCTCAAATTAATTTAATTATTTACAAAAAATGGTAAACTAACTAATTAGTTGCTTGAAATGGGCTCCATTCTCTTGGATACACAAATTTATTCTTTTAACGAATTCATTTCTAGTAACCTTTAATAAAGTGTTGTGGTGAATATTATAAATCGTATTCTGAACTTCAACTCTGTGAGATCTGGCGATCTCGCAGGCCATCTGATTGTGCCGTTTGTACCAATCCAGGTATTAAAATGGTTATTAATGTAGGCAGTAGTGATTCTGCTGTTATGTGCTGGAGCACCATCTCGTTGTAGAATTATTTGGTTTCGCTCTTCTTTGGGGAAACCATTTAACTCGTTTCTTAAGAGATCCAGTATTTCAATATACTTGACAGTGTTTAAATGACCTTCTAACACGTGGACTAACACTACATTATTTCTCATAATTCCGCACCAAACGTTGAAAGAAAATCTTACTTGATTGTTAGTTCCATGAACACGAACAGGATTCACTCGAGACCAATAATGGTTATTGCGGCGATTGTACATGCCATTATTGCTGAAGTTGGTTTCGTCTGACCATACAATGTTACTCAAAAAATTAGGGTTTCGGTCAATTTCTCCAAGCATGTTTTCACAAAATTGTAATCGTCTCTCACGATCCCCAATATGCAATTTTTGCACCAACCGACCTTCACGATAGCATTTATACTTATACTTTATCAGCACTATAAGTACGCGAGTGTGGGTTGTTCCTAATTCATCGGCAGCATCTCTACTTGAAGCCTTCGGAAATGATTCAAAGTATGTTAAAACATCTAGTTCGAAATCGAAATAGTTTTGCTGAATAGTTTGCAGTCTCTTCTTGAAACCACCCGTATTCTTTAAATTTTTTACCATTCTTTTCAATACGAACCGAGTTGGTGCCTGTCGGTCTTGTTATCTCTCTCCATACCACCGCAGAGCTAGATTCACGTTTTTGTTATTTAATAGTCTAGCCCATGGACCTAAAAAAAATTCGGACGGAACTTCACTAAGAAACAATTGAAGCACCACAATGGCGGCAGCGTAGTGTGCGTTACCCTGGCAAAATGTTGTGCATTTCAGAGATGAGACCATAACAAATAATTAGTGTATCATGAAGAGCAATTTGTTTACTTAGTGTAGTTTTAAAGTTATTTGAGAAATCCACATTTTGCTGGAGTAACGTTTGAAACGTTATCCTGGCAAAACCGATTTTCAAAAATTCGTTCAGCCCGGAACCAAATACATGAATATATACATATATATATATATATATATTTTTACAAACATATATATAAATATATTTTTACAAACATATATATATATATATATATTTACAAACATATATATTATACATATATGTTTGTAAAAAAACAAAATGTGTGTGTGATTATATGGTTCTCGAGTTATATAAGATTTTTGGTTTTGGGATTTTCCAAATCTCGAAAACGGCAGAAACACAGAAGATTGAAAAAATACCAATAAGAGACCATAATTGATTTATATGATACACTAATTATTTGTTAGGGTCTCATCTCTCAAATGCACAACATTTTGCCAGGGTAACGCACACGGCGGCGGCGTAACTGTGTGTGCGTGTGTAAAGAGATGCCAGATGAAGGAAAATTACCCATTTTAAAACAATATTTCATTAAGAAAAGCATCTCGTCTTGAACTTGAGTTTTATTACAAGTTTTTGTGACGGATATTGTTAAAGTACCATTCACCGGCAAATTTTGGTGCGAATCTCCAAACGTACTGTCACTACTTCGTCGTGGCATTTTTCTCTACAGAATTATCTTGGGATTCATATTTTAATCAACATACAACCTACCTGACACTGACCTGCAAACTGCAAAAAACCTAAGAAAATTTGAGTTTCGCAGGCAACCTTAGCGCTTCCCCCACAACGATATCTTAACCAAGCGCTAAAACAGGTTAAACATTGCTTGCATACAAACATACATAAACTCACGCCTTTTTCCCTTGAGGGTAGGCTAAAACCACAGAACATCAAGAAGTCATACACTACACGCTCGCCATTTGCGAACTTATTACTTTGTAAAAATCGAACTAAATAGCACACTAAATAACGGTTCACTCAAATAACGAATAACCGTTATAACTTTAACGATAATTTAAAGCAATAATAGTAGGGCAACATTATACATTGCTGTCAGTGTCAATCTGATCGTGGTTTGTGATTGTGATATAAAAAAAAAAATAAACATAGAAGAAACTTAAAAAAATCTTCAATAAAAAGTCGTAAAATGGTAGGAATTAACATGGATGGACCCGCCAGGGAACGTGTGCTGAATTTAATTCAAGAAAAAGACAGAGTAGAGATGGAAATTCGTGAACATACAGCTGTATTGGAGACCAACAATGTTGGCATGAATGACTCTCTCGTCGATGCTGAAGGTTACCCTCGGAATGATATCGATGTTTATAAGGTCCGACATGCAAGGCATCGTATAATTTGTAAGTACGTCATTTGATCTTCAATGGAAAAACAGATTCAGCAGATTCATGGAATGACTAAGCAGTTTTGGAGGTGTTCTATGTCCTTTGAACGGGATGACGACTGACTAAAAAGATATGATTCTGTTTAGTCCGTCAGTTAGATTAAATAATGGTTGTTTTCTGTTTTACCAAATTAATTAAATTTTACGAAGATAAAATCGGATTAATTTGATCAGTTTTTTTTTTTTATTCTTATCTTTTTTAATTTGGAACTAAGTTATTAATTAAATAAAAACAACATACATTTACATTTTTTTATATCTTTAAAAAAAAATAATGAACAAGGAAAATAATTAGTTTAGATTTTTCAAAAGGAAGACTAATTTGACTGCCTTCTCGGTGCCGTTCTTGATGGTTGGTTATATCCAATATTATTTGGTGCTTGATAATATCCAATATTTCTTTGGTTATGCATTTTTTCATATTATAATGTATTTATTATCAGTAGGGATAGTTTTCTGTATACTTGTATATCTAATAATACTCCCGTGAAATGCTCAACTTTTGCATTCAAATGAATAATGCTACTCATCAAACTGATTCCTGTCTCATCATAATTTTCTTGCAAAAATTGCATTAAAATCGCTTGCTGTTTGGGGAAGGCCCTTGACACATTTTGGCTAATTTGGTCGCAGTAAAAAAGTATTGAATTAAATCATTGATTTTTATAAAAAAATCACTTGATTTTAATCGCGATTTAAATCAAATCAAGTTATTTAAATCATATCTACCCTGTGTCACTTTGCAGTAAAAAATGTACTTAAATGTGACGTCACACGAGTTTTCGACGCACTGTATGTATCGTCTTTATTTTTTGTTAATGTGAAAAAATAAAAACCTGTCCAATATATTTTTAAAATCTATCTGACAGACAAATTTTTTTTTTGTTGTCTACCTTAGTGTACTTGTAAACTATTTAACCACTGTACCTATTTAGCTTAGGTAATTTGAAGTATCACCAAATGACATGCTTCTAAAAAAATAATATGGAAACTTTAACAGTCTCAGTTTAAATACTCAGTCTGTTGTTTCAGGTCTCCAAAATGATCACAAAAGCCTAATGAAATCGATTGAAAGGGGTCTAGAAGAGGTGCACAGACACCTTCGGGGGTCAAATGAGGAAGGGCCATCAGTGACTGTTGCCCCATCCAGCAATGGTTACACAAACGGGAGCAGCAATGGGCACCCTCTTCCTCTTGCCGTTGAAGATGGGGAAGTCTTTGCTACAGTTGGTTTTGTCAAAGACGGATCACCTGCAGACATTGGTGTAAGTATGACATGATTTACATAATCAACTTAATTATCATTTTATATCCTAATATCTGGATTTTTTTTGATAAACAACGTTTTCTAAAAATGAAACCTAGCTAGATCGATTTATCGCCCCCGAAACCCCTGCATTTAAAATTACATGAAAATCGTTGGAACCGTTTCTAAGATTCAAATTATTTATTTAAATACAAGAATTGCTCCTGTAAAGGTATTCAAAATCAAAATCAAAGCATTTATTTCAAATGAGCCAGTTACAGGCACTTTTGAATTGTCGAAACAAAGATGAAAATTAAATGTAGCTACAGTCCTAGTCACAAGACATAAAAACTGTGAAAGTACTGTAGTTGCCCATTCCCTAGCGTAGATCTCTATGGAGAAGAACGGGCAAGAAACTCCATGGACACTCTTTTAAATCAGAATATTGTTACAAAATCTTGGTTACATCATTCATGTTGAGATGGTATATTATGTGAGAACAATGTAGCAAGATGTGCACGTTAAAAGTGTCCACAGTAAAAACACACAAAAAAATACAATTTAAAATAATTCATTCAAATAAGCCATGGCCACTAAGAGATGACCAGTCACAACTGACAGCGCCCGTTCACGGACATGACGCATGGATCAGCACCATTCAACTCACTATTAGAATAGGAGTCTGCTAAAGCGGGCATTTTAGGCCGCCTGATGTTTTTGGCAGTTATAAATCATACTTCATTTTCTACTAAGGCCCAATTGTACCAACCAGGGTTATTTTTCAACTCCAAACAAACCAGATGTTTTTTATGTTTTGTCAAACAAAAACTGCAATTTACTATTAGGAGCCTTACCTCATGTTCAGGAGTAGACATTTCAAGACAACAATACATCCCTAAAGGGTTAAGCAGAAGTGTTTATTATAGTGACCTATATTTCGCCAGTTATGTTTAAGCCCCATGTGATGTGTACATTCAAGATATTTAAGGCTAATTTACGTAGCCGCTTTATCAAAGTGCATTAAAATAGACAAATTAACCAATAAAGATATTAATCAGATTTTTCTTAATTTTCAGGGCCTGCAAGAATATGATGAAATCCTCCAATTTGGTTCACTGAACCACCAGAACTTTCAAGACATGTCCCAAGTCAACAATATTGTGGTGAACTCTGTTGGTCAAAGAATAAACATCAAAGTAAAGAGAGGCCACAACATTGTCAGCTTAACAGTTGTGCCGAGGCAGTGGCAACAACCTGGGTTATTGGGTGCCCATATACAGAGGAAATCGTAAATTTTCATTTAAATTTAAAATGTTGTGTCTAAATTAGCTTTTAAAAAGGGCAGAAGTCTGTATTATGTTATGTTGGAACGAATTTGATGATTATTTTTTTCGGTTATACCTTTATTAACAAAGGTGTTTGCTACCTACAATTTAAACAATGTTGAATTATTGTAGGTAGTGTTTTAGACACATTGCACTCAAAATTCAATGTTTAAATATTGGTAAAATGTAGTGAATAGTGACTTGGGGGTGAATTGTGACAAAACTTTAAAAGGTATTTTCACATTCAGTAAATGATTTTGGTAGCCAAAAAGACTATTTTTAAATTAAAACAATAATAATACCAGTAATGTTTTATTAATATAATTATTGAAATTCAAAATAGAAATACCGTTTAAAGTTTTTTCACCCTTTTATGATATACTGCCCACTCAGGCATTATACTGCTTCATAATATTCACTAAAAAGTAATTAATATAATAAAACGAAAATTAACAAACTAAGTAAGTATATTTTATACAAAGAAAAACATGCAATTTAAAAAACCAGAAAAAAATTGTAAATATATGAATTTAAAAATAAATCCTATGATTGATTACCATTGTATTTGTTTTTTTCCTTGGAAGTTTAATTTTTACATGCTTCTCTTCTTTGGGATCGCCGAGTTTAATCATTTTATGGTCCCAATCGTCGCCATCTTGGATTTCTGTCTGTTCAACATCTTTTTCTTTTTTACGGAATGATATTTCGTCGTCGTTGTACATGTATTTCATTGAGAAATCGAAATAAAGCTTGTCGTCAGCTAAACGGTAGTCAGGTTTTTCTATTGTACCTCTTAAGCAGTCGTGGTAGTGACATACTGCTTTTTCTTGCTCGTAGGTTTCGCACGAACCTGAAATGAGGTGTTGTATAATTTCCATTTATTTTTTTGAGTTTTTTTTTTAGACTGCCTCGTTTATCTTTTGGTCGCATGCGCGGTTGCCGAGTTAGAGGTCCTGGGTTTGATTCCCGGGTCGGGCATGGGCCGGGCGGTGTTATTGGGTTTTTAGATCAGGAATTTCTCAGTAGCAGCCACGGAGTGTGCCCGGTTGATGGCAATAGGCTGGCCCCCTATTACATGGGACTTAAACAAAACTGGCGAAATGTGGGTGTAGTATTAGGTACACCTCTGCTTAACTCTTCGAGGATTACAGGCGTGATGTTACGTTATGTTTGTAATATGCTGCTGCTCATCATGGCCAGTGTGGTTCTGGGTTCAATTCTGAGCCCAGTCAAAGTGTTACCTATTGGGTTTCCCCATCAGAAATTTCTCAGTAGCAGCAAGTTTGTGCTTAACTGGCGAAATGGATGGATGATGGATGTACACCTCTGCTTAACCCTTCGGGGTTTACAGGCGTGATGTTATTTATGTTTAAAACTATTAGGTATGACATACTACCTGGTCGCTTGACCCTCACAGTGAGGACGGCCCGTTCGGGCGCCATCTCTTGGAAGTGTACCAGGTAGCATGCCAGTAAGGTGCCCGTACGGCCCCGGCCTTGTCTGCAGTGGACACCTACCACCTGAAATATTGAGAGGAAATAGTGTTAAGTTATTATTTTGGAGAATATTGGAGTTTTTGTTCGTGTTATACCTAGTTGGGAAAAGGCTGGCCAAATGATAAGTACCTCGAAGCATTTACGACGGTTTATGTTTATTTCATAGGGTAGTCAATATTGTTGGTAAATATTTTGGATGAAACTCCACTTGGCAACATCAACATCTAAGAAGTCCTAAACAATCCACCAATAATAGAACGTCGAGTGTTTGTCTAGCAACCAACGCCATCTAGTGGTGGTTACTGTACATAACTATTACAATAAATTATATAAGTTTAAGTAAATTTAAATAGAAGAATTAAATGTGAACTCAAAAACACTAAAAAAAAACTGACCTCTCCTCTTATCTCAGCACGTTCACAAATCTCGATAAACTTCAGAATTTGTTTCAAAGATGGAGCACCAAACTCCTTGATCCTTATCTCTGACCATTTTAATTTTTTCTCGCACTCCAAAATTGGCGGGATTCTCTCTGGTGACAACGTGATGAGGTGATTGACTCCTACATCCGCTACATAGTTCAGGTTTTCCACTGTTTGTGGGAAACCCATAGCCGCGATTTTGTTCTCAATAAACCACGAGAAATTGTAAGGAGGATACGCTTCGTATTCCTTTTTTTCTTGAGGGGCTGGGACATCTTCCACTTTTTCTTCTACTTTTTCCTTTGGTTCTGTTCTATATTTGTACCAAAGTTTGGCCAACTTTACATTGGGCCGGTTGGGCACTGAACTCATTCTCACGAACACTTTTGATAAACTTCACTAGTAAAGGAATTATCGAAGTTTATTTTTACTAGAGTACACCGCACTTGGTTTCGCGCCAACCAATATTGGCAGCCATTTTGGCACGGTCAGATTCGACATTTTAATATTGTATTTATAGTGAAATGTCAATTACTAAATAATTAAGCTTTTTTTAGATGTGAAAGTTTTGTTACGAAGTGTGATGAACTTCACACTGCATCAAATTATCAACTGGGCTCAAATTTGAAATAGATACATATATAGGTGTTATTATTGCTTTTCCTCTGAATTCAACAACACAATAGAAACTCTTAAGACGTACTTGTCTTGCTGTCGTCGCCACTCGCTAAATACAATCAAAGTGAAACTGAGACCTCGACGCTGCGTCCTTCAAACCGATCATCGCGTGAAAAAGTCGCTGGCCCGTTCCGATTTTGTGCATATAAGTACAAACGGATGCATTTAAACGCGACGATCGTGTGTTTGCATTTAGTCCTATGTAATGAGGGGCGAGCCTATCTGTTTACATCAACCGGGCACAAATCCAGGCTTCATCAGCCGCGGAGTCTGAAAAGAAAGTACCTACTGAGTAATTCCTGATGGAAAAATCCAATAACACTGCCTGACTAGGGAATCGAACCCAGGACCTCATGATCAGTAGTCGCAAATATGCTACACTCGACTAAAGAGGCTGCCTAATTATCTTACTAATACAAATGATCGTTTGTCAGGTAAATTAGTTGCGTCTAGTCACCGTAAACTTAATTTTAATTTGTTTGAGAATTTCAACTAAGTAGTTCCTTATTTTCTAGAACAACATAACCTTCACAATTTATAGGCCCTGAAGAAAATATATGTGTCACAAACATACGGAATTTAATTTATTAGGAGACAGTTGTTTCAAACATAATTTATTATATTTTGGCTTGGTTGAATAAATGCGAAAGTCTGTGCGGATGTATGGATGTATGTTCCTCTTTCACGCAAAAACGGTTGGACGGATTTGGGTGAAATTTGGCACACAGATGTCTTATAGGATTCTTTTTATACCTGTAGTACGATCCCGTGCGATAATTACCGGACACGGCGCGGGCGAAGCCGCGGGCGTAAGCTAGTTATAAATACGAGTTTGTGAGGATGGATGTTTGTTTTTTTCACGCGAAACTACTGAACGGATGAAATATCGTATTACCCAGTACGGTTAAACTAGACAGAGTAGACCCCAAAATAGTTGCGAAAAGGCTAGGCAGATAATGATAAACGCCTGTATTACCCGAAGGGTTGCGCAGAGGTGTACCTAATAGCATCCAGACAGATTTCGCCAAAATGTTTAAGTTCCATGTAATAGGAGGCGAGTCTATTACCATCAACCGGGCACAAATCTGAACTCCGTGGCTACTACCGAGTAATTCCTGATGGAAAAACCCAACAACACATTGCCCGACCTGGGAATCGAACCATAGACCTCATTCTCAGCAGTCGCGCTTGGTTCTACTAAACCATCGACGCAGTCTATAAGATGATGGAAAGGAAAACTTCGACGAAATAAAACGTCCTCCATAAAACAAAGAAATAAGTAATATTTAATGTCAGGTACAATAAAACAGATCACAGTGGTCTAACTGAGCGCACTCTTGGTGCACTCCTTGGCCGCTTGTATGAACTCCTCCATGACGTCACCGCTCACTCCGAACTTGACGGGGTTGTCTTCTGAGAGGTATTCGAAGTACCTGCCCACTGCCTCTTCGTGTTCCTCGGCGTCTAAGGATCCTGGAACAACAATTATTAAGGTTACATTCTACTGTATTAAGTTTATGAGGAGCAGTGGTAGCACAAAGTGACGAAAATGTTGATTAGGATTCCAGCGGTTTCGTCAGTGATTAGTCACTGACGACACCGCTGGAATCATAATCAACATTTTTTTATGTTGATTATGAATGTAGAAGATGCAAAGAGTAGGTATATTCATACTCAACGTTTTCCTCTGAGTTAAAAATAGTGATGCGTTTACGAAGCGCGATAATAATTGCAATTTTCCCTCAAGACCGTTTATTCCAGCGGTTTCGTCACAGCTTTAAATACTACAGTGACGTCAACTGTCCACCGGAAGTCAATCCTATTCATGAATCGAAAAATAGTCTTCAATGTGAATTATAGAATGTTTTATGATCACAGTCTTATTATATGCTGTTTATTTTACGATGATAAAACGCCTTTTATTAAACTCTCTCAATTTATTAATTTCCACAAGTTTTTTTTTTGTAACCGTTTTAAAGAAATTGGCGTCTTTTCTTCCGGCATTAAAAAGTAGACCAAAAATTTTGCAGTCGATGAAAAGAAAACTGTCTTACTGGCGACTGATTTTTGGTCAAGGTTTCCAGACTATAGTACAAGGTTATCTATCTACCCACTACGTTTTGTCTCGGGACGCTATTCTTTATGGCAGATAAATGGGTCTGCTCTTGGCTTCAATCTCGTTAATGGAAAGTGTAGTGAAAATCTTAGTTCATTTATTTAAACTATAGGCTAGATTCGGCACTTTTTGAACGTCAAAAATTACATAAGACTGTCCTCCAAAACGCTACTTGTGGTCGGCGCATCACGTTTTCTTCCCCCATGCTCCCCTGTCAGACGTCACGGCATCATTTACACTTTTCTCTTTCATATCACTCCTCACACAATCCATCCAAATTTTCTTTGGCCCTCCCTAAGCTCTCCATCCATCAACAATAACTTATTCTCTCTTCTTCTTCTTGGTGAAGCCTTTTAGCTGGGGAGAAGTGGCGGAAAAAACTCCCCAGCAACACATATAAAACCCCCTAAAACCTAAACCACCCAAGCACCCACCCTAACCTCTTATTATACCTTTAAACGGGCAATTCTTGTATATACCTATGTATAATAATTAAAATCTTTATCTCAGAAACGGCTCCAACAAATTTCATGAAAATTAGCACGCAGGTAATTTCGGGGGCGATAAATCCATCTAGCTAGGTTTCATTTTTAGAAAAAAAAAACCGAGCTAAGCTCGGTCATCCAGATATTGGTGTCGATTCTTTAGTTCACAAACTAAACTTAATTTAGGCTATTGCTATCTTTTTCTCTCTAATAAAACGAGAAAGAGACGGACGTAATTTAGAGCTGTCAAATTTAGTTGGAACTAATATTCCCATACAAATGAAGGGTGCACGTAAAATCATGTCGACTAAAAACACGGTGAAGCGCAAGGCATAAACTAGTTTGACATCTCTAACTTAGTTCATAGCTATAGCCGTCCTTTTCTTGCACTGCTTTTTAGTAAAAGATAGCAATAGCCTAAATTATGTTTAGTTTGTGCACAACAGAATCGACACCATTGTCTGTTATGTTAGAAGATCTGCATTCTAAACAAAATCTGGCAGGATGTCTATATAAATAGCTCTTACATTGCAAGCACTTGTAGGAAACTACCCACATTAATCAAAATCTCCCCGCCAATCAACATTGACAGATTGATTGCTGGACCTATCCACTCCCGATTCTCATGGTGTGCCAAGAGAAAAGATAGTGGTATAATATATTGTCTTTCATAACAATATGATTACAATCACTTTGGAGGTACAGCATAAGCTTTAGATTAATCTATGAGAATAAGCATAGGCCCTCTTCACGACCTCGGGGGATTAGACTTTTGTCAATCGACAAACGTGAAAAATCGCTTTAGCGTGTAGCTTGCGGCCACGGGGTTACCATTTAGCCACAAGTTACACACTGAAGCGACACGCACAGGAACTGCGCAGAATACAAATGCTATAAATTACAAGACGAAGGCGAAGGAGCGACGGAAATCAAAGACGCGCGGCGTGTCGCATCACCTGAGACACTACTACCGTCGTTTACTTAGCGTAAACATCTTCTCAACTTAATGTTCAAATTAAATTAATCCCATTGACCGGTATCCTATCATAACTTATTTTTATACGCTTAGGTCTTTTAAACACGCAACGGATTTTAATGCAGTTTTCAGCAATAGATAGAGTGATTCAAGGGGAAGGTTTCTATGTATATGTTACACCCGTGCGAAGCCGGGGTGGGTCGCTAGTAATATTATAAATGCGAATGTAAGTCTGTTTGTTTGTTACCTTTTTACGCCTAAACCTCTGAACCGTTGTCAGGTGTGCAGAAACGGACATAGGAACCTTTCATCCCAAAAAAAGTAGGTACCTAACTGTTCCCAAGGAGAACAACAATAACGTTTTTAAGATAATAGAAGGCGTCACGTATCTTTCGAATCATGATTGAATTATATTATTAGAGAATTGGTGGCCTACCATGACGTCCTAAACCAGGATTGTTTTAATCTTATTCGTGTGGGTAAGAGACGGACCTATAGAGGCCGTCTGGCGCCATATCTTTGATAGGTACTCTGGAATAAAATAAAAACAATCCTGCTTTTAGATGTTATGGTAGGCCACCCCGATTGTCAAATTATATATTAACGCGAGCGAAGCCGCGGGCAAAAGCCAGTAGGTATTTATTATTTAGTAAAGTGAATGTCTCGGCTTACCGTTCCTGATCATCCTGATAGAGTTCATGGCTTGGTCTGGTAGGAAACGGTGGAAGTGTATAAGGTAGCAGGCCAGCATCACACCGGATCTACTCCTGCCTTGGCGGCAATGGACGCCCATCACCTGAGGAGTTCAATAACAGGCATTTGAAACTAACATAAGACTGACTCGTTGGGCGACTGCTGATCATGACGTCCTGGGTTCGATTCCCAGGTCAGGCAAATTGTTTTTGTGTTTTTTTTTCCACCAGGAATTTCTGAGTAGCAGTTTCGGAGTTCGGAGCCTGGATTTGTGTCCGGTTGATGGATGGCAATAGGCTCTCCCTATAATATGGGACTAAGACATAACTGGCGAAATGTGTGTGTACTATTAGGAACACAATATATGCCTAAACCTTCGGGGATAACAGGGTGTGATGTTATGAGACCATATACAGGTGACGTTTTTATAACTTTCCAAAAAAAATGGCTATAATAGGTGAACGGAGTAGAAGCAAATGGCATACTTAGTTTTTTTTTTTTTTTTTTAACATTTAATAAAATTCGAAATTCAAATCATACGCGTACTGCGTATGATTTGAAATACGATATTTTTCATTTTATTTTTTTTCAAAATTTCTCTTTCTTTGTTCTACTAAGTAAAGTTTACTTGAAATTTGTAGCGTTTTTTGATGATAGATCATTTTTTTCTAAACTAGGTATGCCAGAAGCTTTTACTACATTCTCCTAATATACCCAGTTTTTTGGAATGTGATAAAAAAGTCATCAGCCATCAGGTATAAGGCAGTTCGGCACCAAATAGATATCACCCAAAGCTGAGAAAACAGATGTCGCCACCTATACACCAGTAAACGACAATTTTATGAATGTTTTTTTTTTCTTTTATTAAGTACTTTTCTTAAACTGGATAGCCATCACACAAAACCGCCAAAAGTGGAGAGATTTGGAAGAGACCTACACTCAGCATTGGGTGGCCAAGGGTTGAAGAAGAGAAGAAGAAGAGAAGTACATTTCAATCTTTGCTTGAGGGCTTTCCAGTAAGCAAAATCAGCATAGCATCACTCATTAGGTACCTACAGCGTGATAATAGTACGATACAATTAAAAAAATGTTAATTGAAGAGACTTATGCAATGAAAACTTTCAGACAGAATAAGCCCATCGGAAAGTGGTCCACTTTCAGTTTTCAAAAAGGGCCAAAAACCAACAACGGGCTTTTTAGCAACTTTGATTTTCATCTCAACGTACGGTGTTTTCAAAGATATTGTGACCTTCCTCTAAAATTGGAACTGTTCTAGGTACGTACATAACGCAAATTTAAATATTGTGTGACCGTTTTGTTATGATCGTTTACAAGCCATTTAAAATACAGATGACGCGCGTCACTTTACTAAAATGGAAAAGCACTTGTGCGGCAAGTCCAGCATTATAACTATGGCATTTAGCCACAATTTTAATGATACTCGTTATGTATTTGGCCCATGGTAGTCTCGAAACGCAATTCGTACTCGGTCAGGTAAATACTTATTATTATGTGAACTGACATAGATTTTGTTTATTTATGTCGAGTTAAACAGTTGTGATTGGTGGTAATTTTGAAATAGACGCTAACTAGAAAAGGTCGTTCAATTTTATCGTTGAAATCAGTCTACATGTGTTCTGAGTACCTATAAGGCATCATAATGATGAGATTTATAAGCCATAAAGAGCGGACATTAGGAATATTTTCATACAAAAATAATGATGTCGAAGATTTTCGATTTTGACATACTTACCTACGAATGCTAACTGACAAGTGAGCCCCTGTATATATAGATGCTCTGTGAAGCGAGCGTATAACACTTATATGTACCTATCTGCTGTGACTTACCTAATTTCCTTTTACCAAAACAATGTGTTAGTCTTGGTCAAAGATCCATAGATTCGCCCAAACGCTTCAAAAAAATGATCACATTCTTTGAAATAGTATTTAGAGAGAAGCCTATCATATTTTGTCTACAAGAAAAGACTGACCCAGTAAGTTGACATTTCTCTATTTTAAAATTAGAACCTCGGCGTATGTATGATACATGAGGTCACTGTCCGATCTTTTTTTTAGAACGGTACACGGTGTACACCTGCTTTTTGTAGAGCTTCGAGACTTTAGATTTTGTTGATCATTCTGTTCAGTGCCTTATTTTAGGCATCGTTTAGTTAACTAGTGGATAGTTTTGAACACTCACCTCTCCATTTTTGTCGGCTTTCTTACATACGTCTATGAATTGCTTAATTTGATCTATGCTGGGTGCTTCAAATTCTTCTACGGGTATTTCTACCCACCTTAGCCTGGGCATATCATCTACTGGAGGTTTCTTACCGGCTGTTAATGTTACCAAAACCGAACAACCTTGATCAATTAAAAATTTCAGATTTTCCTTATTTCTAGGGAAGGCCATGGCAGCTATTTTCTTCGGAATCACCCATGAGAATTTTAAAGGTGGATACGCATCGACCTCAATTTCTGGGAAAGGGTTTTCTGGTATAAAAACTGTTAATTCATTCCTTATTTCCTTTGTGGCTCCGGCCAGACTTTTATCATCTTGCTCTGTGATATTTTCTATCCTTGAAAATATTTCTCTCGGTTCGTATTCATCACCCATGGCTGTATGATTTGTGTTCACTGCACGAAAAAAAAACAATTATATTTATTTATATTTACCGCGCAAATTAATGTCTAATTATTTTTTTTTATCAGGCACAAGTATTAGCACTGGTTATTTTTCCGGTTGACCATCTAGTGCGGTTTTTGCGTGTTAACTGACTAGAAAGGGCGGGAAAAGTTGGCACTGGCATCGCTGGAGATGTAACATTTATTTCTGGAGTCTTATTTATGTTTACAACGATCAATTTCTAGCGTAAAAGATTTATTGTTCACGAATCTCAGCTTGGTTTCAACACAAAAGATGAAAGAACATGAAGATTGTTTTTTAGTGTTTTTTTTGAGGTTAAGTTTTCCCTCGTTGAGATCTTTGGGGAAATTGGTCGCGTGTGTTCGCGTGTTTTAAAATTACGGATGTTTTATTTATGTATGACGTGTATGAGATATTGTTGTCTATGACGTGCAGCTTCTGTAAATACAGATCTGCTAATTCCGGATAGATGTGCTTTGTAAATATGCAATCAGAAATTAATGGGGCCATGAAATTGTTTGTTAATTAGCGAGCTTTTAATTTCATTCCACTTTTTGTGAATCTAAAGCACTTCTTTTGTTTGTAGATAGGCAATTTCAGAAAAATCTACATTAAGGTAAAGGTAGGTAGAGGTACAGAGAGGAGGGGAGGGGTTTAGAGGTAAAGTTTGGTTTGGAAATCTCCGAAACTCCGATTTAGAAAAAAAAAACATGATATTATGACGAATAATAGAGAAATATAGGGTCAGTGGATACGGAACGGGGCACTATAAAAAAAAGACAGAAAAATTTCGCAACCAATTTCGAGGTAAGTATTTAGCGTAGATGGTCACAGTTCTAACCTAACTTAACCTACTGGATCCCTTCGACATCGTTTTTAGTTAGTCGGAGACAAAACACACCAAGACACTTTTAGCCTTTACACTTTTATCGACAAAATAAACAATTTGCGAAAATAACACTGTTTTGGCTACATTTTTCTAAGTCCTCGCACCGTAGCGCCCTATAGGTAATGCTACTTGGACTTCATCATCATCATCAGCCTATTAATGTTCCCACTGCTGGGACACAGGCCTTCTCTCTTTGAGAGGGAATGGGCGGATTGGTAGAAGTCACGTCTTCGATTTTTTTTGGTTCTAGGACATGCCGGTTTCCACACGATGTTGAGATGGACTTAATTACCTGTTATTTAAAATCAACCTCACGCGGTGTTCTAGCTGGGTTCAGCCAGAACTAAAAGTCTATCACTAGTTAATGGTCTGAATTTTTAAAGATCCGTATTTTATTAATTTTTAGCAAGGGTAAGCTTGCTAAAAATTAATAAAATACGGATCTTTAACTAAGAAGCACTTGAATTAAAACAATTACTTACATTTTATGAGCTCGAGTTATTATCACGCTATCAAAACTAAGACTGATGCACGCCAAATACAATGAAACCCGAATATGGAGACAGCAATGTGACTGTCAATATGTCAGGCTTAGAAACATAACAAACCCAAACTAAAATCAACTTTAAACACAACACAGCAACATTGAAAATCGCCTAAAGTTTTGCTGAAGAATTATGACCAAGACTTTCAAAGGAATTTTAACCTTAATTTCGATATGTTTAGGGGTGATAATGGCTTGGATCACTAAAGTAATAGGCCTGTATGATCGTTGAACCCTTAGCTAGTTCAAGGAGTGTTTTTGACTAGCCAGACACGTTGACGTTTGTCAACTTCTGCCAAAAGTGTTATAAATTAAATGAATTACTTTTTATTTATAAGTACACTAATGTTGAACGAAAATAAACAGTAAATTACCCATTTCATTTTAACACAGCGTAATATAACATCACACATAGGTATAATCATTGAAGGGTAAGGCAGAATATTAGAGGTACCTCAAGCACATCCTGTGCACCCCCTATTCTCTACTTTATGTTTAAGTAACATGTAATAGGGGTGAACCTATTGCCATCAACCGGGCACAAAGTTCAGACTGCTACTGAGAAATTCCTAATGGAAAAAGCCATTAAGCCAATAACACTATGGCCCGACCTGAGAGCCGAACCCAATACCCAATGCTTAACACAACAACAATTAGGTAGCGCTATCGACCCTTAGACCAACGAGACGGACAATATTAATTACTTTTATTTATTGCTACGCTAATGTGAGATGAAATGTGGAATCAAAATAAATATCTTACTTTAGGTGTTGATAATGATGTAACAGTGTAAAAGAAAACATTTTGCGTTTTTTTCCGCGCTTTGCTTTCGCTAGGTTGAAGAAGAAGCAAAGGTATGAAGCCGCTAAACAGCCTAATATGAAAAAAATCGGTAACCCTTCCACCGCATCGTATGTCACCTTCATCTGCATTTTCTCCTCCACGTTTTTCAACGGACTTGTTCCATTTTCAAAGGATTACAAATTCTGAATTTATTAAAATAAAACGCGTTCCACTTGCCAGTAGGTACCTACTCTACTTTCTATGTATATTATTGAAGGCTAAAGGAGAAATTTATAACGTCATATTACATGAAATAAAACGACATAGGAAGCAGAGGGACCCAATTCATTATTTCTTTCTTATTTACGATTCTCTACCTTATCACCTTAGTGAAAGGTGTATTTTTGATTAGCTCGACGATGGCCTAATGCTCTTTACCTGACGCAATCGCTGACGAAATTAGATTACGGTTTTAGATCGCTTCGAACTTGAAACACATTCGATAAAAATATGGGATAACAGTGGATATGTTACTCGTGGAGTCGTGGCTAATTAATAACAGCTGGACGGCGGCGGGTCGATTTTCAAGGTTAGGCAACGCTTACGATGTCATCAGACTATGCTGTTCACTGAACAGAAATAAATTCTTCTTAAGGCTGATGCTGAAGGGTAGCCCGCGAATTTCCAATTTTCTTACGTTTTTTGCAATTTTCAGGCCAGTGCTAGGTTGTATGTTGATTAAAATATTATTCGCGGCTGTAAGACGCATGTAGTTATAGAATTATTATCATCAAAATCATCAATACAACCCTCCAAGTTCATTAACCCTAGTACTGGCCTGCAAATTGCAAAAAACGTAAGAAAATTTGAATTTCGCGGGCTACTCTGGAGCATCCACATTAACGCATGTCAATCTAAATTGTGTCGGCCCAGAACTAAGCCACTGGTTTCGCGCCTTCTGTAGCTTCCATCAGTTCCTGTAATGAACCATACCAACACCAGACAAGTAGGACACAATATTTTGCCCAATCGTTTGTGTACATACATTTAAATAATAAATTATACTTACAATGAAGCCAGCACTTCAACATAAGTATTACATGTTTGTATATTGTTGACTTTAGTGTCAACGTACCTATGTTCTTGGTAGACATAGTGTAGGCGTCGCCGAAAAACAGCTGTCACAAGAAGACACGTGCAAAATAGGAACGTGGCAGAAACGTGATTGGTCTGAACCTACACAAAATTAGAAGTATACTCAACAATACCTTTAATTTCGATGATCGTTAGGGTAAAGATGTGAGTGGAAACTGCGAATCCTCTAACATAGCGTAGGAAGGTTAGCTACTATGTTCTATGTTAGCTTTCGGTTTCCGCACTTAGTCCTTAAAGTGGACCTACTTCCCTCCAGAAAAGCAGATCAATCTTCCCAGTCTTGCTCAGGACATCCGCAAGGGATCATGGTGTTCCGAGAGTTTCCTTGCGGATCTGGGAGACGCCGGCCGGTGCATTCGAGGAATACATGCACCACCGTTTCCTACGCCTCCATGCACGCTCTGCACAGGGGACTGTCAGTGATACCTAGGGTGTGGAAGTGTTTGTTCAGTGACCTGACCAGTGTCCAGGGCCTCAAGTCTGCTATTACAATAGTGTCAGAATGGTCTATAATTGATTTTGACTACTTTGGTAATCTACTAATATGATGGAGTTATTATGACTTTCCAATGGTCAACCACTGACACTCCATTGATAGAAATGGCATAGAATGGTATGGACTCGTACATAATGACAAATGAATGACTGGTGCTATTTACGAACTTCTTACTACTTCAGATTGTTTAAAACACTAATAAATAATATGTAAAGATATATATAAATGGAATCTGGCGAGTTTTTTGATAATGGCAATACGACAATGGCATTATAACACAATTCACGAGACCATTGACCGACCAATGATCGACCATTATAAAATGACAATGGGATCGTTTTGGAACGAATTTATTAAAATAGCAGACTTGGACCCCTGTGATGGTCCCCGCTACCAGTTGACGCTATCCCAGTCCAGGGGCAGAAGGCGCTTGGTCAGCTTCGTATCCAGGGATGGCATAGCTTGCTTTGCTTCGGCCAGTACTACATATTATGCATTGTGCCTGTACTGCTTGTGTGTACGCCAAGCTTCTGAAAAAGGTTACCTTGTAAAATCATTGCAATAGGTAACGTTATTTTCGTCGCTCATAATTTTGTGTTGACAGCGTAAGACATATTAATGCGTTTTCGCCCAATTTATTTTGGATGTCACTTTGCTTTGATTTATTTTCGAAATAATATACAATGTAGGTATAGACGACTGTTTATGTAAATGTGTTATTGGAAGCTGTCATTGTTTAACTTAGATATGATGGTATAGTTTTCGTAGAAAGTATTTCAGATTGATTCAAAGTAACCTTGATCTGAATCGTCGATTTTTGTGTCGAAATGGCTAATAATGCCCGTTTTTGCTAACACTAATTGTATTATTCGAATTTTAACTCTCAGTACTAAAACTTAATTCTTCAATGCGCATTTATTCAGTTGTGTTGAGGAAACGGGTACCTAATAATGAAAATAACAAAGTTTAAATTAAATATAATATATTTTATAATAACACAAGTATACTAGCTTACATGTGTAAATATCAACTATGTATATAATCGTTTGACTATAACAATATTTTGGACATAGTTTTGAGCCAATCAGCAAAGTTATTTTAAAAAAAAATGTTTAATTTTATCTCATTTTTATAAAAATTAGGTCTTGATATTTCACAAACACAGGCTTATTTTAAGTACATTTGATTCAATGATCACAGAATGCACAAAAGTCAATATATAAAAGAATACTGCTCATAAATACATGTTTTCAAAATACTTTCAAGGGAATGTTGAAAATGGTTTAACTTAGAAAAACTTACTTTTTTAAACGGATACTTTTTCAGCTTTCGCAAATAAAAAATCGTTGTGGAATGGAATATAATTTTTAAAATCATTTCGAAAAGTATTTCAAAAGGAATGTTTTAAGTACATCGATAGGGCGTAATAATTTCAAAGTAAAATATAAAATAATAGCACTTGGTAAACTTATTTTCTTTTATAAAATCGATTATGACAAATGAAAGTGACAAAACATTGATAAACATAAAAAGGGCTTTACAAATTATGAAAAAAACTTAATAATAATAATCTAAAATCTAAATAATACATTAAATATTGGTTATAACCTAAAATTATTTCATTTTAACTGTATACTGAATCAGATACAGCATTCACATTATATTATAGATAAATTACAAGTCTCCTCAGTTTAATATATTTTTGATCATTTATCATAAAGTGGTGGACCAATATACACTTTTTACAGTTAAGTATATACTTTGCTCGACATAATTTTGTATAAACATCATTCATATAATGCATTATCTCATGTAAAAACCTATTACATAATTAAATGTTCAAATTGTATCTAAAACATTTTTTCAAGTTAACTTAGTAAGCTCATTTTTTTGTATTAACACAAACCATTTTTTAACATTTCAACTGTTTACATTTAATAAAAATGATTTAAAAATCATTCAACACTTACAAACAGTTTTTTAATAATTATGTATTAATTGTTACCCTAATGAGCTTGGCGGGTACACTGCATGCACAAAAGGCACGACTTTAGATCAAAATTGTATGTGACGCAAAAAAGCAATTGCCAAAATTTAATTTAGTATATTGTAAATTTGTTAACAATTCTTAAAAAGGCGACATTTTTTCTTTAAAGCGAGCTATGCAAATACTGTTCAAAATTAAGTCTATTATTTCAAATAAATTTTATTTAGGCCAGACAAAAAGGAACAGAGTTGATTACTGTACGAAAACTCTTAAATACAGACGCCAATAAACGGATTATACTTGGTCATTTTTAGAGCAATTAACCATTCTAAAGCTGGCGATACTTTGAGCGGATGATCCGTAACGTATATTCCGCGACGGATCACAGATACATTTGCCCTGAACCGCGCGGATTGACGTTTATCCGTGCCGTATTATCTTCATATCATTGACCGTTATAAATTCTTTCGATATTTGAAAATTGGTCGCGACCAATTTTATTTTAAATAAAGTAAGCTACAAGAGATTCAAGGCACGTTTTCTTTTACAAAATGGAATGTTTTTTTTTATTGTAAAACTTGAAAATTGTGGAATGCGTGCATACTTTTAGAGTGTAAGTTATAAGCATATTGTTAAGTAACATGATTTTAAGATTAAATACATATCATAATTTCGTATAGCGATTGGTCTCGACTTTTAAGCTTATTGCAAAAGTTTACTAGTTTTTTTTTTACTAAAAATATACTAAAATGCTTCAAATATGTCATAAGCACGCCAAGATTATGATTATTTATCTAAAATATTATTTTTTGCTATTATTAGGAAACTTTTTGTTAAAAAACCTCTTTGGACCTAACAGTCCACTACCGCCGTTGTTAAATCGGTGGCGGGTTTAGTAACTACATGATTAAATAAATTGCTATCATCCGGCTCCACCTTACTATTCTAAAACAATTCATAGAAAATTGACAAATTCATAATTATTTTAAGTTTAAGATTTTGATTAACTATGTAAAACATGAATTTTGATATCATATAGCACCTTCCATAGGAAGTGAATAAACTATCTAAGTGATTAAAGACATTTCATACTACAGCTTTGTTAAAGACGATATACATCTGCCAAAACATTTTGCACTTCAAATTATGTTTTTACAGAATTAACAACCAAATGTTAAGAAGAAAGCGTCAGGAACTCAGGATAGGCACGCCACAATAGTGGCGGTAAGTCCCCTCTTTGAGGAGTGGCTTGAGAGACGCCACGGCGTCCTCACCTTCCGCCTGACGCAGGTCCTCACCGGACACGGTTGTTTCGGGAGGTTCCTGCACCGAATCGGGCGGGAGGAAACGCCCGGGTGTTTCCATTGCGAGGATCGACCGGAGGACACGGTGGAGCACACGGTGGAGGTGTGCCCTGCGTGGGCGGAGCACCGCCGTGTCCTCGAAGCGGCGATTGGCGGCGGCGACCTCTCGCGTCCGGCCCTGGTGCAAGCCATGGTCCGGAGCGAGACGGAATGGGACGCCGTCACCTCCTTCTGCGAAGCAGTAATGCTAGAGAAGGAGGTGGCGGAACGTGAGAGGGAGAGAACCTCACAGCGTCCCGGCCGCCGCGGGAGACGCCCCGGGCGTCGGGGGCCACCACGTGGCCCCCGGCCACCGTAGGCGCGGGCCTGTGGACGGTGGGCTATGGGCTAGCTCGCCGTCCGTCCGTCTCATGACGACAGGCCGTGTCGACGGCGCGTTCGTGTTCCACGCGCGCCTCAAAGAGAGTCAGCAAAAAGGAAGGGGTCCGCAAGGGCCGATGCCTGCCGGGGTTGCGGGACTGTTCGAAAGAGATACCGTGGCCCCGGAACACAAAGGGCGATGAAGGAACATGGATGGGTTTTAGTCAGTAAAAGTCTGACACTCCCTCCTGCTCCGCCCAGAGCGGGAGAAGTCATTTGATGACTTCCCATCCGAAAAAAAAAAAAAAAAAAGTATAGGCCGCGAGATATATTTTTTCTTATATTTTAATCATATTTTAATAGGCAAAAAACCTGACACTGATCTGCAAATTGCAAAAAAAACCTAAGAAAATAATTATGTGAGTAGATAAAGTGAGTATGTCGTCTTTAACAAATTCAAAACAAAAATGGATGGAATTTGACACTTACGCAGTATTTTACAACTAATATTATTGTCAATAACGTAACGATTTTACAACTGATTAATAATGCCTATTTTTATCTTTGAATGAATCTGTTTCATCATTTGAAAGAAATAAAATCATTTTTTTGAAACTCAAAACAATGTGATGATTTTTAATTTAACTAAAGAATAATTGATTGAGAATGATGAGTGAACGAAAAAGAGTGAATGTAATAAATTGAACGAATGATTTCTATTGAAGCCTGATTGGGTGAATATTATAATTTGATATGTTAAGTAAAATTGAGCTAAATCGAAGAATTTGATGATTATAATGTTCATTTTCAAAGTACATAATTTCTAAATGGAATGATTTACATTTTTTTATCAACAAGATTTGAAATACGTAAAAAATACTATACACATATATTTAGGCACAATAATTAAGTATTTACTACTAGTAACTATGTTCATATGCAAAAAATACGTATATAACATAGCACTTGTATATCCCAGACAGGTTAGTCAGGGGTGTACCTGATAGTACACTCACATTTCTTCAGTTATAGATTTAAGTCTCATGTAATAGGACCAAGCCCTATTGGCCATCAACCGGGCAGAAATCCAGACTCCGTGGCTGCTACTAAGAAATTCCTGATGGAATAAACCCAATAACACTTTGCAAGACCTGGTAATTGAACCAAGGACCTCAGCAGTTGCGTTTGCGACCTTTTATGAATCAATCCTTTGTGTCTAAAATAAAATAGCATATTTTTTGCATATGAAACACACTTAAATACTTGAGAATTCTATAATCGCGATATGTAATAATACTTCACTATGTTGTCTGTACCTAAGTATTGCTCCCTAATACTATTGTGACGCCTAATTTAGCTATTTTGACACTTATTGCAGTATATATAAGGCATATAATGGAATGTTTTTACGTAAGTACTAATGTTCGAGTCTTGCGTAGCTGTGTGGTTGAGGTGATGTCGTGAGATAGTACTTTATTCGTTTATTTGTGTTGTTTTGTAAAATATTCTTAAATCTACAATCATATTGGGTATAAAAACGAAGCCGGAAGGCACTGGTTCTCTCCGTCATTGCGTTTTTTTTGTTTTAGACCATAGCTTGGAACCTTCTAGTTACGGAAATATTGGGGACCAAAGTTCCAACTTTTTTTTTTTTTTAAATACATTTATAATAACTTTATTTTAAATACCTCTACGACCCCCGTACTATTCAATGCATTCATCAGCACAATATTTTGATTGCGTTACATTGAGTCCTAACGTGATTTTTCACCTCAAAAAAAGTTGTTTCCCAGCAATAATTTTTACATAGAATAACTTAGTTTGAGGTACAGAAATCTAGATACTCATTATTGTAGAGCCACCATAACATCACGCCTGTAACCCCGAAGGGTTAGCCAGTGGCGTACCTGATAACACACCCACATTTGGCCAGTAATGTTGAAGTCCTATGTAATAAGTGGTGAGCCTATTGCTAACTATTGTCAACAGGGCATCCAGACTTCATGACTGCTACTGATAAATTTCTGATGGAAAAACCGGTTAGAAGGGCCTTGTGGGCGGGGCGCCGCTCTTAAGTTAACGCTCATATGTCAATCGAGCAACAGTCGCGCTCTCATTGTGTGCGTGTGTACAAGCACAGTTTTCGCGTTACTGTGACAATCAATAGCAAGCTCGCGATCTAAGTGTGAGCAGTTTATTTGTGTGCGCAATGCACGTACGGTACGCATGGGTCTCTTGCTTGTAGTGGAGTTAAAGAGTGGGAGACAAGCGACGACACTAGTTCTAATACAAATCAGGAACTATTTCCTTTCTAACCTCATCTGTTCTGTGAAAAACCCAATAAAAGTATGCCCTACATGACTGACGAAATGTGGGTGTACTCTTGGTATACCTCTGCCTAACCGTTGGGGGTTTACAGGCGTGATGTTATCTTATGTCAGATCCTGTTGAAAAAAACGCATTTTATCTTATAGTCTACAATTTTTAAAGAATTAATAGTCTGATATTAGTTTCTTTCAACAACGGTACTGTGCTAGCAATTTATATTACTACTACCATAGTTGAGTAAATAACACTTCATATAGAAGCTATATTTACACCCGTATCTATAAACAAGTCAAAGTGATTACTTGATTTTAAGTAATTTTTTAAGATCCGATTTTTATTCTGCAGTTCAGTAATTGCTTGAAGTAAGAACTGTCAAAAGTTTAGAATTCTTAGCTTTGCATTCTTTGACGGTTCTTACTTCGTTCAAATGGTTACATAAAAAACTGAAACTCAAGTAATAACCTACTTTAACTTAATTATGGATACAAGCATGAAACTCGTTACTCTAAATGTGTTCAGAATCGCGCCATTTAATTTATATTTGTTGGTGTCTAAAACTTTGAACCAGTCAATGTTACATTAGGTATAACAGATTCGTCTGCGTATTATATAATTATCACTTGCTTCGGTGAAGGAAAACATCGTGAGGAAACAAGCATGCCTGAGAGATATTTCTCGACGGCATGTAAAACCAAGTCAGAGGCCCATGGGTGGCATAAAAACTCTGACACCAGGTTAGGCACTAACCACATGATTAAGAAGATAGCTTCTAAACGAAATATTACCCACCTTGCTCACACCATATCACAACACAACACCTCAACCACTATTCACTTAAAACAAATTTTCGCACCATGTTCACTAAATCAGCCATATCGTTCCTTCCCGGCGCGGTACCGTTGTAGTATGTACTAGAGGTGTAGAACTTGACCGTCGTCCTTTGACGTGATTGGGAACGGTACGGGGTCCGCTTCTTCTAACGTTACGGCTGTTAGGTCTACGATTTCGTCGTGGTCGTCTTGGTCGAATCTGGGGACGAGAATGGAAAATGGTTTAAATATTATGATTACATTTAGGGCAAAGATTAATTTTAGAACATTCAAGAGTGTAACATCCAATTGAATTCGCATAATAGGCATGACGACAGTATCAAAAAATAGCAAATCTATTTAGTCCGTCAGTAAGAGTATTGGAAATTAATGGACACGTATTTTTTGTTTTTGTAAATCAATGAATATTGAGATAAAACAAATCAAAAATCGAGAGTAGGGGCTCGTGACGTCAGAACTAGCTAAAAATTATACCTAGGCGTGACGTATTGAGAATTTTAAAAGCGTCATATCTTCGTCAATTTTGGTTTACGTAACAAAAGAAAAAATGTGTCCAATATTTTTTGGAAATCTATAATCTAATTAGTTTTTTTTTGTCGTCTCGCCCACGCACACAGGGTACACAGGGAGGGTAGGCTCGCAGAACGTATGGCTCGACCCGAGTGGCGACAGTGCATCGGAGGACGTGGCTTTGGACGAACTTGCAACAGTGTGCGACCCGATAGTGACACCGCATTGGGGAGTCCGTGCCGCACAAACAACAAACACTCGCCAAGTTTGAACTTGGCCGTAGTGCGATCATACGAGCTGGGACAAACCGGTATTATTTCATGAGTCATCACTCAGGACCTACACTCAAGGTAGACCAATGTCTACCTTTTGAAATACCAACTCAACCATGTAATCCGACTGAAATGGCAATGGAGTGTTTATGTTCTCACCTATCGTCATCGGGCTCACTGCTGGGCTGCGAGTTCCGCGAGACGGTCTCTGGGGGGGGCGCGGGCCCGGCGCGCTGGTTGGCGGGTCGGACCGTGATGATCAGGTTCGACGAGTTCGCTACCATCATGTCTGTCACCTGCGGAATAGGGGTGAACAGGGATTACTGTACAACTCAGATAAATCTGTATCGCCTTTAGTCAAAGCCAGTTGCTGTGAAGACTCAATCGTTTTTAGAAAATTCATTTTGATCTTGTTATAAGGGCTTTTGCTTGCAGCTTCACCCACGTGGATGTCGGAAATAAATCATATTGTTACGAGCTGGGTATGGGATAAATTAATAACTACCGAAGAAGCAACAAATAACTTTAATAATCACAAAACACTTATAACTCAATCACAAATACACTACTGATCACTATTCGCTTAGATATCGCACTTCTAGTACACTTCGATTCGCTTCGTTGTGTAGCCAAAATCAGACTGACCGCTCCCGCAAACACGTCGACTATTTATATGGCGATCGACCGTTCGAGAAATATCCACGACTTCCTAGAATCTTCTAGACAATTCCATAGTGGGTCATTGTCCTTCGAGTAGGTACTTTATGCCCTCGGCGTACGGTCGAAATTACAATGATGTTCTTTTGTAGGTAGTTTGCGAATTTGTACCTACATTATTCGGGACTCGTTTTACCTACCTACCTACTATTACCTACCTACTTACTAGTAGGTACCTACTACCGTAACTGTAGGTAAGTACGGGTACGACGTAACACTGCCCCCTCCTTAGACATGCTCGTCCCGAGCATCATTAGCCCCGTAGTATCGCGCCAATCTGTCTACATGGACAATCTTAGGCGCACCTCGTGGACCCTTCTGTATTCGGTAGGTGACATCGTTGATCCTAGTCACAACTCGGTATGGTCCATCCCATTTTGCTTGCAATTTCGGAGACTTCCCCTTGCTCCGTACTGGGTTATGCAACCACACCAGTGAACTTTCGTCGAAACCCCTACTATTTGCCTTCCGGTCATAACGGGTCTTCATCTTCTCAGACATCTGTTGGCCGGATTGTCTGATATGCTCATAAACATCATTCAACTTGTTACGCAAGTCAATCGCATAATCTGTTACACTACGTGGAGCATCAGGGGGGGGAGTTCCAGTGATTAAATCAGCAGGCAACCGTAATTCCCTTCCAAAATTCGCGAAGGCTGGCGTCACAGTCGTACTTTCGTGGACGGCGCTACGGTAGGACAGAAGAAATGGCTGTATATGCTTGTCCCAATCCCTTTGTCTGCTTTCCACGACTTTTGCCAGATATCTTTCCAACGTTTGGTTGAATCGTTCCACCATTCCATCAGATTGTGGGTGGTAGGAGGTGGTTCTGGTTTTGTGGGTACCCATTAATCGACAAGTCTCCTGAAATACTTGCGATTCAAAATTCCTTCCTTGATCGCTGTGTATTTCTAAGGGTACTCCAAAACGACAGAAGACTTCCTGAACTAATTTATCTGCGACAGTTGTAGCTTCTTGGTTAGGAATAGCGAAGACTTCTGGCCACTTTGTGAAGTAATCCATTACCAGCAGGAAGTACTTGTTTCCGCTCTCACTTTCTGGAAATGGTCCCGCAACGTCTAGTGCTATCCGTTCCCAAGGGGCTCCAACGTTGTACACTTTTAATGCACCTCTACTGCGTGTGTGGGGTCCTTTCACGGCCGCACAACTGGTACATTTGCGACACAAGTCCTCCACATCATCTCGACAGTGGATCCAGTAAAATCGTTCTCGAATTCTTAGTAGTCCTTTTTACCCCCATATGTCCTCCTGAACATCCATCATGGTAGAGCCGTAAAACATCCGGTACCTTAGCTTTAGGGACAACCATTTGTAGATGACAGCTGTCCCCTCGAGCGTTTTCCCATTTACGGCACAAGACTCCATCCTGGATCACCAAGCTGTTCCATTGTGCCCAATAACTCTTCGTGATGGAACTCATTGCAGCCACATCACTCCACTTGGGTTTAGTAGCACCAGCTTTGATCCACTCGAAGATCAGTTTGATGTCCGAGTCATTTTGCTGAGCCTGCTGTAGGGTTTCCTTCCATTCATCGCTGAGATCCGTTCTAAGCATCCTCACGGGCACTACTTCCTTAGTCTCTTGCCTGGCACAGTGCTTACAGTCTTCAGGACAAGGTCTTCTTGACAAGGCGTCTGCGTTACCGTGGGTTCTCCCACTGCGATGTTCAGTTACGAAGTCAAACTCTTGCAGTAGTTCAATCCATCTCGCCACTTGCCCCTCTGGATTCTTGAACTGTAATAGCCACTTCAATGCAGCGTGGTCAGTTCGTAATTGGAATTTACGTCCCAACAAATATTTACTGAAGTGCTGCAATGTCTTTACTACGGCGAGTAGCTCCCGTCTTGTAACGCAGTAATTTCTTTCTGGTTTGGATAAAGACTTGCTGAAGTAAGCTATCACAACCTCTTGGTTTCCTTTCCGTTGAGACAGCACGCCCCCAATTCCAGTATTACTTGCATCTGTGTCAACTATGAAGTCATTTTCAGTATCAGGATATCCCAAAATAGGCGTATTGCACAGACGTTTCTTTAATTCCTGAAATGCGACGTCGCAGTTCTCGTCCCAACAGAATTGCCGCTTTTCCTCAGTGAGTTTGTGCAAAGGTTTTGCAATGTCGGCAAAATTCTTGACAAACCTTCTATAGTAGGAGCACAAACCCAGAAATGCTCTGACCTGTGTTTTGTCTTTCGGAACTGGCCAATCCTTGACGGCGACTACTTTTTCTGGGTCTGTTTGAACACCTTCCCCCGAAACTATGTGTCCCAAAAAGTTCACTTCTTGTCTGAAAAACGAGCACTTTTTCGGACTTAACTTGAGATTAGCTGTTTGGATTTTCGACAGCACTTGGTTGAGGTTTTTAAGGTGATCTTCAAATGTACGGCCCACGATGACTATGTCGTCTAGATAGACAAGACATGCGTCTCCAATCAATCCGGCGAGTACTTGCTCCATCAGCCTTTCAAACGTCGCAGGAGCATTGCACAAACCGAATGGCATAACTTTAAACTGCCACAATCCTTTTCCTGTTGAAAATGCAGTTTTCTCCTTGTCCTTGGGGTCTATTTCTACTTGCCAGTAGCCACTTTTCAGGTCAAGTGTGGTAAACCACTTCATACCAGTCAGCGTATCCAGTGTGTCATCGATCCTAGGCAGCGGGTAGCTATCCTTTTTCGTGACATCGTTCAGTCGTCGGTAGTCCACACAGAAGCGCATGCTGCCGTCCTTTTTCTTTACCAGGACCACAGGAGAACACCATGGACTGGATGAAGGCTCTATAACACCGTCCTTCACCATTCCCTCAATCATGGTTTCCACCTCTTTTTCACGTGCAACTGGCAGTCTTCTTGGTCGCTGACGGATTGGTAACTCGTTACCTGTATTTATCTTGTGCTGAACTAGTCCAGTTCTCCCTATGTCAGCATCATTTGAAGAGAAAGTGTTGGCGTACTGATGTAACATCTTCTTAGCCTTGTCCATTTCCCCTTTAGTTAAATCGCAGTTTTCCAAAAGCGTTGTCACGTCAAACTTTGGACTACGAATTTTATTTCCGGTAGGCAGATTTTGCAATTGACGCATCCAAGCTACTTCCTCGCAAGTGCCGATCAAGGTGCCCTTCTTAATCACTTGCTCCTTGTCACTTGCATTCAGTATGCGTACTGCCGAGACGTTGGTGGCCTTGACCAGAGTCCGTGCCATCTTCCATGGAAAGTCATTGTTCACCCTTTCTATCAGAACACTGCGATCTTTTTGTCCAGAATTCCGTGGTAGACTAATTGGCACAATCGTTTCTGATCTGCGAGGAAGAACAATCTCCTTCAAGCAGTATACTTTCCCTGATGGTGCACCTTCCACGAAGACTTCCTCTGAACCACATTTCAGTACTCCTTGTTCAACGTCGATCTCACAACGATATTTCCGCATAAAATCCAAGCCCAAGATGCAATCGTCCACTATGTCGGCCACGATGACATTGTGCTTGTAAAATCTGTCACCCAATTTTAACTCCACCTCCTTCTTGCCTCGGCCGATTATGTGCTGACCGGTAGCTGTTAGTAATCGTATACGGTCGTGGTTATCGAAGTAGTCCCCAATAAACGGACTTGCTGGGTGAGAATTGACGACCGTGTGAGAAGCTCCAGTATCCAACGTCAGTTTGCATGGTGTTCCGTTGACTTCGCCTTTGATGGTCAGGCTGTTCCCGTCATGTGCTTGCGAGATCAAAATTCTCGGGGCTCTTTCAATACCAGCCAGCACCCGCCCCCCAGTCCTGGCATTTACTCGTTTCCCTGCTGTGGCTGGGCAGTCACTTCAGCCACCCTTCCCTGCTGATCTTCTCTCGGGGTGCTGCGCTTAGGACAGCTTGACCGAAGATGACCCCTTTCTCCACAAGTGTAGCACCTAGGACTGTACCCTTGCGGGCGGTCGCGTACTGGTGATGCTACAACCTCCCTGACGCGGTGCGTTCGATGGTCCTGCCTCACTGCCTCTACTTCTAAGGCATGAGCCAAGGCGTCTTTCAGCGTCTCATGGTGCCCAAGTCTCACAGCGGCTCTAACTTCCAAGTCACGTATTCCATCAACGAACGCTTGTACCAGATTCCCATCTATAAGTACAGGGGCAGACTGGTATGCTTTTCGAACCAGCTTTTCAACTTTCAGGGCCCACTGCTGCAGGTTATCGGCACTACGTTGAACACGATCCTTCAACTTAGCACGAAATACGTGCTCCAGGTGCGCGTCGCCGTATCTGGACTCTAACGCCTCCAGCAGCTGCTCGTAGGTTACATCCTTGCCGAGCGCCTCAAGAATGTTTAAGGCCTGGTCTCGGAGGCCCAAGGTGAGCGCGGTCATGGCTTGCGGTTTTGTCCATCCATTCGCCTTCATAACGGCCTCAAATTGAATTTTATAAGCCGACCACGAAGATGTTCCATCGAATGGAGGCACCTTAAAGCCCCGCGCTGAAGGTGCAGCAACTACTGAAGCCACAGTCACATCTCCAGTCTTTAGTTCTCCCAAAGCCTTTTTCACCCCAGCGATCTGAACTTCGGCCTCTGAGATACGGTTCTCGTGCTGGTGGACCTGATCCTTCATCACCTTCAGATCTTTGCCAAAAGTTGCATGAAGATCTTTTATGAGGAGCATCTGTTCTTCTTGGCGGCGGGCCTGCTCCTCTTTATCTTGCTGCAACTGCTCTTCCAACCGGCGAGCCTGCTCCTCTTGACGGCGAGCCTGCTCCTCTTGACGGCGAACCTGCTCCTCCTTATCTCGTTGCAACTGCTCCTGTAACTGGCGAGCTTGGTCCTCTTGACGGCGAGCCTGCTCCTGCAGCAGCGCCATTAAAGCTGACAAGTCTGGCGCCACTGATGCTGGAGAAACTTCGGATGAGCCAGCGACTGGCACTGACGTAGGCTGGACACCACCCGGTGTCTGTGTCGGAGAATCTCCAAACCGCCTTTGGTCTATGTCCTGCTGTCGCTGACTCCTGGTACGGATACCGTCCGTGTCGTCCTTTGGTAGAATTGGCATAATTTATCCCTCACTTCTGACACCAAATTGTTACGAGCTGGGTATGGGATAAATTAATAACTACCGAAGAAGCAACAAATAACTTTAATAATCACAAAACACTTATAACTCAATCACAAATACACTACTGATCACTATTCGCTTAGATATCGCACTTCTAGTTCACTTCGATTCGCTTCGTTGTGTAGCCAAAATCAGACTGACCGCTCCCGCAAACACGTCGACTATTTATATGGCGATCGAACGTTCGAGAAATATCCACGACTTCCTAGAATCTTCTAGACAATTCCATAGTGGGTCATTGTCCTTCGAGTAGGTACTTTATGCCCTCGGCGTACGGTCGAAATTACAATGATGTTCTTTTGTAGGTAGTTTGCGAATTTGTACCTACATTATTCGGGACTCGTTTTACCTACCTACCTACTATTACCTACCTACTTACTAGTAGGTACCTACTACCGTAACTGTAGGTAAGTACGGGTACGACGTAACAATATACAGGGTATAAAAGACCTCATCACGAAGCCGTCAACCAAGCATTCTGTACATCAAACTAAGTAACTTTACGCAAAAATTATTGCTGGGAAACGACTTTTTTTTTTGGGGTGAAGAACAAGTTTTGTGGTAGACTTCAATGTAACGCACTCAAAACATAAATTGAATAGTACGGGGGTTGTGGAGGTGTTTAAAGAGTTAAAAATCTTACATTAAAACTTGTATTAAAAAAAAAAAAGTTGGAACTTTGACCCCCAATATCTCCGTAACTAGAAGGTTCCCAGGTATGGTGTAGAACAAAAAAAATATCGCAATGACGAGGAGAACAAGTGCCTTTTGGCTTCGTTAAGAGGTGTTTTACACCCTCTATAGCTCAGGTCATGCTTATCCGTATGCCAAAGAATCTTTTATACAGCAAGGTTGAATGCAGTACCAGAGGTCGTTGACCCCAAAAAATCATTTGTTTTTCCCGATTGCCGAGGAAGAGTTATATTTTTTGTGCGTTGTCGCATACCTGATCCAAGGTCTTGTTAGACACATCGATGCCGTTGACCTCCAGAACCTCGTCGTTGACGCCCAGTAGTCCTGTGGACTCCGCGAGACCTCCGGGCACTAACCGCGATATGAAGATGCCGGGGGACCGTTCTACGCCGTTTGGTGTTACCCGGACTGAGGTGCCGTCTCTGGAAGAAAAGTGAATTTGGTCAGGATAATAATACAGGGTGTAAAAAGACTCTTCACGAAGCCGTCAACCATGGATTCTGTACATCAAACTAAGTAACTCTACGCAAAAGTTATAGCTGGGAAACGACTTTTTTTTGGGGTTAAAAATCACGTTTTATGGTAAAATTCAATGTAACGCACTTAAAACATTGTGCTGATGGATGGATTGAATATTACGGGGATCGTGAAGGTGTTTAAAGTAAAAATCTTACATTAAAAACATGTATTAAAAAAAAAAAACTTGTGAAAAAATTGGAACTTTGACACGGAGATATTGGGGAATATCTCCGTAACTAGAAGGTTCCCAGGTATGGTCTAGAACAAAAAAAAAATCGCAATGACGAGTGCCTTTCGGCTTCGTAAGTGTCTTTTTACACCCTTTATTGTTGGCTTGGTATGGGCTTGTGATATGGAGGTATGAGGAAAATGTGGTGAGGAAAGTTTTGAGTATGAATGTAGTAGTATGGATGGGCTTCAGAGTAGAGGGAGACCAAAGAAACGATGCATGTGTGAAGGATGATATGGCTAGAAAGGAGGAGTCTGATGAGATGACGAGTAATAGAGAAGTATGGAAGAAGAAGACATGCTGCGACGACCCCAAATGAATTGGAATAAGCGCAAACGAATGATGTTGAAGAATATTATTGTTTATTTGGTCAGGATTCACTTGAATCAAGTTTTAGGGTGAATTTTACTACGCGATTAGCACATCTAAACCGCGTACAAGTGCTGACAATGTATTCAATGTTACGGAATATTGATACCGCAGACACGTTTAGTTTGGATGACAATGCATAGTTAGCTTAGTGACGTCATTCCAATTCTAATATGGCGGATTAGTTATTTTTATACACTCCCATTATATGGTTACCCATTAAAAAAGTTTGCTGAGAAGAATATGAAAAAAAAACGTCGCACCTTAATTTAAAAGGTTGTTTATAAAAATGTTTTTTTCTTACAGACTTTAGTTGGTTCCAGTTAAGATGAGAATAGCGGTCATTGCCCTTTCCCTAATATCGTAAGAACCAAAACAAATAAACCATGTATCGTTTTTCATTACAAAAAATGTTGAAGATCACAATAGATGACGATTCTAGACTTGAACAGGCTTATTTTTGGTTTTCAAAGTTAAAAAGTTTAATAAATGTAGGTGGGTCAATGACCGCTATTCTCATCTTAACTGGCACCAACTGTGTAAACCACGCTAATAGGCTGAAGTTGATATTCCTTAAATCCTTACCTAATAAAGAATCCTAGTGGTCGATCCGATCCGTGCTTCAGTAGTTTGACTCGCCGGCACGTTTCAGGCACTATGTCCACGTCTATAATCGCTGATACCTGAAAATATTTAATGAGGAGACTTATCACGACAAATACCCATCGTGTATGTGAGGTTTCACTAGCTACATTACGCCTGTAATCCCCAAAGGGTTAGCAGAGGTGTACCTAATAGTACACCCACATTTCGTCAGTTATATTTAAGTCCCATGTAATAGGGGGCGAGCCTATTGCCATCAACCGTGCACAAATCCAGAGTGGCTACTGAGAAATTCCAGGTACCTGGAAGAGGCAGTTGCTGCGTCAAAAAAATACTGATTTTCAACGGGCTTTGGCTATAGATTACATGGTTGTTTCTGTCCAGGGCTAATAGACCACTGGTCGTTGGTTTTGTCCAGCTCGTACCGCCATCTTGTACGAGGTCCGCGCGACGCCTTCTGCCTGTGTCAGGCATCCAGAAAGTAGTTATTTTGGCCCATAGCTCATTGGGCATACGGCAGACGCGGCCAGTCTAGTCCCACTTCAGCTTAGCGGCTTTTTGAGCAACGTCAGTACGTGGTGTTGCGTACATGGTCGGTTACAACTCACCATTCTAAAATCATGAGGGTTCGATATAGCCAGCCCCTTGTTCTTGGCTGGCGTCCCGCTAAGTATTGAGGAGATTATGTTCCTTGGCCGCATCGTCCCATAGCCGTTCAGCTCTTCCAAACTGTCTCCTGAAAATAAAAGAATAGATTTGTGTCTTTAAAGTTTATTTGTTATGAATCTTCAGACAGAAGAAAGTTTATAAAATTCTTGGGTCACACACGAAACGCAGGTTCAATTATGCATTTAGGCAAAAACTTAACCCTGATTTTTGTGAAGAGCAGACGGGTAAAAAGCCCAGGTTTCGAAGAGATCAGTTCTCACCCTTGATGGTTTAACTTAATCTCTTTTTATATACTCTCCTTTCCAAGGTATGCTGGAAGAGATTTCTTTAGAAATAAGCACCACCTTCGAACCTATTTTTCTGTTCCTTTCTTCTTTTCTGTATTTAGTGTGTACAGACAGCTCCATTAATTAGGTATCCGTCACGCATTAAGACACTCAATAAAAGGGGTAACGAATTAATGCAGTCGTCCATACATAAACTGTTAAATTAATAAGCGCTGAAAGGTCGAAAAGTTCTGCGAGTTTTGACCACGTCCAGATAAGGCTAAGCTGAGTAGCAAGAGCCAAACAGATCTTACGAAAAGCGAAGATCAACAAATGATGAATTAATGATTAATATTGTTTGTTTTTTTTTTAAACATGTTGATATCTACAAACGAGGAATAACAAACAATGAAACGTATGTTTAAATCCACGATATAAGATTTCTGACGTTGGAAAAATTAGCAGAAATCGAGAGTTCTATCAATGAGGGAGACGATACCCTAAAAAGCCTTACTTTTCTAGGAGGCTTATTCCGAATTTGTTCCTAAAAAAAATATTTGTTGCTTTGAAAGAAGCCTAGATAAAGTGCACAAGATACCTATCAGTTCAAAAAATTCAAAGATATATGTTTAACAACGGCATAATCACGTACGAGCGTGAGTCAAAATTCTCGCGAAACGTATGGCGGGTTAGCCGCTCTTAATAGACCCACCTATGTAATAGGAGGCAAGCCTATTTCCATAATTTGAGCACAAATCCATAATCCGTGGCTGCTGAAGGAAAAACCCAACAACACTTTGCCCGACCTGATAGCCCAAGACCTATGCTCAGTAGTGGCGCTTGTGCGACCACTTGAACAACGAGGGTAATGGCTACGTAATCATGTTTTCTTGTCGTTTAGAATAAGAATTCAATGTCATTTTTATCTCACGGTCCACCACTGGGAGGTATGCCGCCAATCCGCCACTATGCGTTTCAAGTTTCCTAATAAGAACTACTAGGCGCGCAGACAATGAAACAATTCACTTCATAAACTGCATTACTCAATTAGTCATTAGCTGATATCACTGTTTTAGGAATAAGTTTTGCAATGGTGAGATTTAACTGGAATTTGCTGGATTTATTACCAATCCACGGTAAATTTTACTATTTTCCTGTATATACACAAAAGAAAAAAACATTGATTATCACGATTGTAAAATGCACTTTGCCGTAATTTAAGCTAACTTTTCGTTAAACGTATAAGTTGTTTCAATGCTTCTAAGTGTTGAAAAAAATTTGTAAGACCCGAAGAGAAGACATTGGCAGAATAGGTGGTTCCTTATGCTCCCAATTAAATATCTCGACCTGGGTGGTCCTAAAAGGACACTACTCAAAGATCTCCTATAAATACTACCCAACTCAAACTGACGGTCATCATGACATTCGCCAAAATAATAAGGATAGCGTTCGCAGTACATTTAGAAGAGTTTTTGTGTGTTCTATAATCTATATCCAAACCAAACTAATTAAACTATACCAATCAAAAAAGATAAATTGATAAAACACAAGTTTTAATTCACAAAAGCACAGCAACGAATCAAGGCCCTTACAATACCCGCTACATATTGTAACGAGATCATTGCCACAAATCCGCACTGCAATGCATCATTGCGTACATCACCTCGTCAGCCTCAAGTTACTGATGAGCGGGGTTTATTTTTTGTCATACTACAGGCAAGTAACTATGTCAAAAAAATTGTTATATGTGGCATTTAATTGACACTCTGTCGCTCTCAAACGGTGAAGGACAACATTCCGAGGAAAATTACGGCACCGATGTTCGAGGAAATGTTTTTGGACCAAAAGTCCTGTGACGACATGTGACATCGTATCTACTCTTCGAAAAATATTCTCACGTTATTTTAATTTGTTTGGGGTTGGCGCATTTTTTTATCTTCTACGAATTTCTATCAGCTGTCATCTCAGTGTTCATTTTCCCGAGGGAAACAATTTTGTCACCCGTGATAAAGTATTAGAAATATCTTAGCGACCCTCGCATTCAACACTCCAAATATCTTTACGCATCAAAAATACCAAAACTTGACAATTTCTCACACATTTTGTGCGAAAAACGACAATCTGAATCAACCCTCCAAAAGCCCAACAATGAAGAAGCCCCCACTTCTCCGATAAAACCGCTTTCCTATTGAGAATTAAACCGGTTCTTCTCTATCTATCTATTTGCGTCGTTTCGTGTCATGGTCATGGGTCGTACCCTGCTGCCTATACGTACACAATGCATCGCGACAATGTGGCCGGTTACCTCTTTTGTGACACCGGAAACGACGGAACACGACAGGTTAGGTTGGACGGAACTGCGTGAAATATTTCGCGGCGTTAGATGAGTCAGAATTTATGAAAAAAAAAATTGTTAAATGATTCATTTTTTGTGTAATTATGGGTGGATGTTGTTATTAGACGACTTTGCGGTCAGTGAAATTAGGACAAGCCTGAAGTCCGTAGGGATAGTCAGGGAATCGTGGTTTTACTTCTTTAATATCAATTTTAGCTGTTACAAATGAAAAAATGTACTTTAAAATGAAAGAAGATAGGACGACCTGGGTTTCTGCATGAGGATTACTTTTAAATTAAAGGAAGTGGAAAAATGAAACGGATAGATAAAGAAAAAGGCCTTTGCCCTGCAGCGGGGCTTTCGTGAAAGATGTTACACCGTACCCGGGCTGTTACTCACCGTAAAGTGATATCCACTCTGTGTAATACGTAATATCAATATTTTTACATTCTTGGTTGTCATCAAAGTTCGGTGTACAACCGAAGCTTGATAGTCACTGGAGATCAAAAAAAATACGTAATAGGACGATAGACGATAGGACGACCTGTAGGGCTACAGGTCGTCCTATCTTCTTTCATTTTAAATTAGGTTTTCCACTTCTTTTAATTTAAAAGTAATTCTCAGAAGCCCACGTCTTCCTATCTTCTTTAGCTGGCTCATAATAAAATAGACTGCAAGCAATGTGAGGTTAAATTCTATTACAAAATAGCCAAGCAGGCTACCTAGGTTACGGCTTAAGACAAGGAGTGCAATGCGGAACCGCAATGGCTTCCTTCCACATATATATAATTATATGCAAGTCAAGCCTAGCAAAGTTACGTTCTTTAGAAGATGGTCGATAAAAAGACTGCACGGTTTGCGCAGTCGATAAAGCGATTATTTCTTCCGCAGTATTGAGGGTTTCATTCCCGCACTAAATAAATAGGTAATGCTGTAATGCTGAAGGGTTAGGCAAAGGTGTACCTAAGGGTCAGTTCACAGCGAGACGCGACTCGGCGCGAAGGTACTGGAAGAGGCCAGTGATTTCGCGATGCATCGCAATGAAATGTGTATCTTTTCGTGTAGAATAAAGTCATATTTTGAGTCGCTTTATTAAAATGTGCGTGCAGCGTCGCGTCTTGGTGTGAATTGACCCTTAATAGTACACCCCCATTTCGCAAGTTATGTTTAACTCCCATGTAATATATGGCAAGCCTATTGCTATCAATCAGGCACAAATCCAGACCCCGTGGCTGCTACTGAGAAATTCTTGATTGACAATAAATAAATACCTATGTTTCTTACTAATGCAAAGATCAAGGTAACAGTACAAGATTGATGCAAAAACGCAGTCGTATCTTGTTTGTTTACAAAAGAAGACATGTAAGGAAAAATGTGGCATATGTAGTGTGGGGCAGGAGCAAAGATACTACTACCAGCTTATGCCCGCGGTTTATCCGCGTGGAGGTCCATAATAGGGTATTACACCCATTTTTAAAAATTGTCTCAATTAGATTCTTTAGTGCCACTAAAAATTCACAAAAATTTTATTCAATCGTTAAGTGCCATAAAAATGCATTTTCAAATTTCGCGCGTAATTTGATGAAAACGCTGGACGCAGTGGACGCCATATTGCTCTGTCGTCATGACGTCAGTTGGCTGTGTAAACAAATGCAATGATATTTGAAGTTGACAGTTGACACTTCTATGTTTACATAGCCATATGACGTAATAACATGGCGACTACTTTATTGGTTATGATACAGATTAAAAAAGCTGAAACCTTTGAATTGAATTTTAAAATTTAGTTTACTATTTTATGAACTAAAACTACCGTTTTCCGACTGCTTTTTGCCTAAGCTATCTCAATAACATATTTTTTGATGTTGTCTCAAATAGAGTAAAATTCCCTAATGTCCCACGGGATCATACTACCGGTATAAAAAGAATCCAGGTTATAAGCTATCAGCGTGCCATATTTCATCCAAATCCGTTCAGTAATATTTGCGTGAAAGAGGAAAAGCATCCATCCATCCTCGCACAAACTTTCGCATTTGTAATATTAGAAATAAAATAATATTAAAAATAGGACTGGCTGAAGACCGCGATTTCCACTGGGATCTAATCCGGCCTATGTCCATTTCAGGTCCCAGACACCTATCTATCAAATTTAATAACGATCGGTTCAGTGGTTAGATCAAAGCAGTGGTGGCCCAATTGCTACGGCCCCGATTTCGAACCTAGGGAGGCACATTACTATGTGAAATTTATTTCATCAGCACTGCTCTCAAAACGGTGAAAGCAAACATCGTGAGGGTTCGGCACGTTCTAAAACCAAAAATTCGAAGACATGTTTCATCTACCAACTGTCTCTGGGCCCGCATTGTTGATTACAGCCCACTCCCTCTCGAGAGGTCTGTGTCCCAGCAATGGGAACATTATAGGCTGATAATGCTTCTGCAGTGAGAGGAGCTCGTGGCTAATTAATAACAGCCGCTGGGGTCGATCTTTAGGTTAAGCCGTGCTTGCCTAGCTTGGTCTGTGGATGGGTGGCCACCCTTACATACCGAGTTTCCTCTGTGCCTCGGAAAACACGCTAAGCTGTTGGTCCCGGCTGTCATTTGTAGATCTTTGACAGTCGTTACGGGTAGTCAGTGGCCCAAAAAGTCTGATAACCAGTCTTACCAAGGGGTATCGTATTACCCAGTAATAACTGGGTTGTGGAGGTCAGATAGGGATAGTCGCTCCATGTAAAATACTGGTATTCAGCTGCATCCGGTTAGACTGGAAGCCGACCCCAACATAGTTGGGAAAAGGCTAGGCAGATGATAAATGCTTCTGAAGTGGTTTGGTGAAATTCACCCTAAAGGAGTGTAAAGATAAAATTGCAATTGCTTGCATTTGTATGCAAGCTGCTACATCCGTACAAGATGGACTAAACAAAGTGTGAAATATAACGAGATAATGCGGTTCACAATTAGCGTTTAATCAGTCGGTCGTCACGCCACGGTGGTCATCTTATAATAAACTGTATGCATTGCACCGTGACGCGAGTTTGTACTAATTTTCACAATTCATTCGAACTTATTAGATTGTGTGCAAAAGTTTTTTTCGTATGAAGTTTTTTTTAAATTATTTTGAGGCCCCTTGCACAAGACGTATTTTAAACACTTGACGGGCGTATAGGCGCTTCAAACGAGATTAGAACGCAACCTTGTAACTTAAGCACACGGGGCGATCGTGAAACGCGCGTCTACTACGCGTTTACACGTAGATACAACGAGCGATACAGACGCGCTTGTAGCTTCCGCGTTTTGGTCAGAGACTCCTCATCAGTTGTCCAATGGCGTCGGTTGAGACAACACTGCTTACGCTGGCTCTGACCCTTTGTACGGGCTTCAAACGAGTTTCGAACGCACTTCATACGCGCGTTTGAATTTATAAAAACGCAAAAATCGGCATCTACGGCGCAGAATACGCGCGTCGTCTGCGCGTTTGAAATACGCCGTGTGTTAGTGGCGTAACACACATACATACATAAACTCACGACATTTTCTCATGGGATAGGCATAAAATACAGAACGTCACCTGCTACTATGACTACATACTCCTTTTGCCTCCTCCACGTTCATTCATCTGCTCATACACGCACTCCAGTTGCGTATTCTTTTAACATGATGCATAATAAATCCGTTAAATGCGAGAAGTACCAAATTAATGTTTGCCAGTGGAAGTTTTTCGGTCATAATGGTAATTAATAGGAATCGCCATAAGAAACGCATGTGACTTAAAGGGTGATGGACATATTGATGGATCGAGAGAGAAAGGAAAGCCAAAGAAAAGTTTGATGGATTGTGTGAGGAATGAAATGAAAGAGAAATAAGTAAATGATGCCGTGACGTCTGAAAGGGGAGAGTGGAAGAAGAACACGTGTTGCGATGATGAATAGCAATCGCAGATATTAAGGCTGTAGTATCTGCTAAATTAGCAAATCTATTTGTGGTGGTGCAAACTTCGTTTGAAATACTGTTAGAATAAAGTTCTAATCAGCTTGCACTACAAAGTGGTTGTTACGTCGGTCACTGCGGGCCTAATAGTGCGAAATGAAATGAGTGGTTTTTATTTAATTGTAGCCTAATACGAGTAAATCATCAGATCAAAATGCCAATTGTACACTTTGTGAAGAAAAAAGTGACAAATATTTGTGTGAAGAAAAAAGTGACAAATATTTGTGTGAAAAAAATATACTAAAACTTAATGCCGTTTAGGAGTAGTTACGAAATTTCAAAGAAAAAATGCTTTACTTTGAATATTTTTTTCATATAGTAATAATAATGATAAAATTATTATTTCAATTGTACCAATTAAAGTTTAGAGTCTAATAAGCAACACATTTTTTTTTTGCACATTTGTATTCACTCATCAAGGAGGAGTTACATGGAGAAAACCTCTCGTTAGCAGATACCACCCCCTTAAGCTATAGTTCGTCAGGCAAGATCAACGTCATGGTTTCCTTTAGGAAAGTTCAATATTCAATTAATAGGCGACATTCGCAAGAGATAGGAGTATGGGCAGTGTATAGGTACAGTACTAAAGACAATTGCAATGTATTCTACTATATCTTACCATTAAAGCGGTTTATAAGGAAGGAGGAAGCCATAATAGGAAAGCTCATTGAAAGGGCTCGTCCGCGGAAGTACTACAGCCAACCGCTAAGAATTGAATATTTTAAAGCCGGTGTGCTGGCTCTAAAAGGCTTATTTACTTATGGCTTGTTTCAAGGACCAGTGATTCCTTTGTAAATCGATGTAAACAGTAAAGGCGGCCTTAATACCATAGAAAGCGTTTATGCCATGGAAATCGTTTTCCTACAGTGCCATGAGTCCAGTCGTGTAAGAAATTGTACCTTAAAAAAGGAAATGCAAAATCTGTCCCAAAAGTTCGTACAATTCATTGCAATGCGACGCCTTGCCTATTGCATGCGATTTAGTAAGAAATTACATGCTGTACGGCAGTTATAGTTAACTTTCAGAGATATGCAGTTTTGTGCAAGGCTAGGTCAATTACTATTTACCATTTTATTCAAATCTATTAATAATCCTTGACCGACTTGTCAATAAACGCGGAGTAATGGAATGCTAAACATAATCTTCGAAATATGGATGATAAATGTTCATCATCTTCATCATCATCGTTCATCATCTTCCTACCGATGTACCATTCTATTTGGGGTCGACGCAACAGGTTTTTCTTCTCCCATTCTCCCCTGTCAGACGTCGCGGCATCATTTACTCCTTTCTCTTTCATATCATTCCTCACACAATCCACCCATCGTTTCTTTGACCTTCCTCTCCCTCTTCATGCATCAACATTCATGTCCATCACTCTTTTAGTCACAGGTGTTCCATCCCTCCTCATCACTTAGTCACGCGAAAGCATGTTAAACTGATGATGCCGGTTGGCATTTGTAGATCTTTGGCAGTCTTGCCGGTAGTCAGAAACCGATATCTGACAAACAGTCTTCAGAAGGGGTAACGCGTCAGATATCTGCATTCAGATAGACAGGATGACGAATCGAACACAGTTGGGCAAATGCTAGGCCGATTTTGGAGTTCGAACTTCGTCATTCTAGTACCGCATTTAAGGCCTGCGCAGGCCTGAGGCCTGGACAGAGCATTTTATCTATACCCAATATTTATAATATTGGAGATGAGTTGATCTCTCAAGGCGTCAAAGGCCGATTTCACACGCGGCTCCGAACATTGGAATATGTATCTTGTTACCTTCTTCTTTCGTGTCGATGGTACGACGTGGTTGTTTATATTTCTTGGGAACAGTATGTGGCGTCTTTTTGGTCCTCTAAAGTGTTTGGGACACGTCGTCACTCCAGAAAGTGGGACATCGACTGGTCGAGAGCACGGCATTCACACTGTCTTTCGGAACTCGTAAGGATCTTTAATTCCCCTTTTTGCCAAATTGTATTTACAGCGGACTAATTGGAAGCGCAATCGGTTAATTGCGTTGATGTTGTGCAATGAATTTACGTTGGATAAAGTAAAAATGCTATGCCCTGTCGTCCACAGTGTACGTTGGCCTTTAGTTCTTGACGACCAACTATCTAACTCAAATTCTCTCCATAAATCGAATGATAAACTGATAACAACGTAATGTACAAGCAAATCGTTTACACAAACGTCACATCTACTAGATTTGGCTCGAGTATAATCAAACACACTCAACTAATTCGGGTATGTCCACAATACTTAACAAAAGTAAATAAGTACACAGTGACATTACCAAACCCTAAAAGTGATATCTACCAAACAATTACCAGGCTATTAAGAACCTTATGGCCTTGGGATAAATTAGGTATTGTGGGTGCATGGGTATAGTGTCACATTATATGCTAATTTGGAGTCTTTAACAGCACAATGGGTGCTGGTACTTGTGTGTCTTTCTATAGAGGTCATGGTGTTTTAATTGTTGAAGTTCTGATTGTAGGATGATTCATTATGGTGGCTGTGGGTGTGGAAAACGATATTACTTTTGGTATAGAAGAGAAGGTCGGACTTTGAGTACACCCTACGCAAAACACCATATGCACAATAATTTTATGTATTGTAGGTAAACATATAGATATAGGGATGGTGTCCATCCAATAACAATACGTCGAAAGCATGTATTTTGCAAATAGAAGGAAAAAATTATCATTGATCCTCAAGAATGCCAAAATACTCTCAGAAAAATGTGACTTTTACAATCTTTACATACTTTCTAAGTTTATCTTGGACATCACAGATATTGATGAAGGAAAACATCGTGAGCAAAACTGGATACGTAATTAATATAATTCTAAAATAGCCAACCCATCTTGAGGTGTCACTTAGGGGGCATCAGAAACAACAATATTACCTAGTTGATTATGGTTCCATTGCAAAAAAAGAAAAGTGCTATCACCCACAAATCGCTTTTTCTCACTCTCACATTGGAAAGACAATAGAATTGTCTTTTTGCATAGCTTTGCTTGTCCAGCAAACACAGATAGAATTTATTTATTACAAAAATTGTATTGAAAAAACGATAATTCATTAAAATAATTTTTACTAACCTTTCCTCTGTATAATAACCCTGAGCAATGGTCGGGCGGTGAGCAGCGCTCTAGCAAGGTTATCATCATTGTTGATTGGCAACAAGTCTCCATCGCTTGGGTCCGTATAGGATATAAGGAAGGCCACGTCATGGAGCCTGTGCAATTTCTCTATTAACGCCTTGAAGTCTTCATACTTGAGCTTTTCTGTGCGACTGAGCGAGAACCTTCGGAATTCTGCATCGAACTGTGAAGAGAGAAAAAATTGTTTAATTACATAAAAACTCACGCCTTACATACTTTTCAGTTACTTTTTTTTCAATAAAGGAATATTTAGTTTTTAAACTGATGTGTTCACCACTAAAATTATCAAAAAAACAAAAACCGTTTTCAGTGATTTGTTTTGAGTTCCCAATAAATATTGCGTATTCAGTGTTAATGATAATGGATTATTGGTTATAGTTGGTGCCATTTAAGATGAGAATAGCGGTCATTCACCCACCTACATTTATTAAACTTCTTAACTTTGAAAACCAAAAATAAGCCTGTTCAAGTCTGGAATTGTCATCTATTGTGATCTTCAACATTTTTTCTAATGAAAAACGATACATGGTTTATTTGTTTTGGTTTGTACGAAGAGATATTAGGGAAAGGGCAATGACCGCTAACAGATTCCTTATGAACTTGCTAAAGAGTAGTAAAAAAAAATATCCTGAATTGTGTAAGAAATAATTAATACCTAACATTGAAGTGTCTGTGTTTTTAATTATAGTTGTAGTTGTTTCATTCAGTTAGTTATCTTCAACAGATCTAATTCCCAAGACACGACAATGAGTTAATTGCTCAAAACATCTGATAAATCAATGCAATGATTCAAGATCTATCATTTATCTTTTATAGCATATGGTAACTTCACTAGTTTGATATTTAATAGCTAAATTACAGAAGGAAAACATAGTTTCGTAAGGAATTCAAACAATTTCCGAGCCCATGCTTCCTTTTAGATAGTAAATCTCAGTCGAGTATTTTTTTTTACTCAGAACTCAACATATAAATGAGTTCTTACGAAAATGCCTGGGCGAAATATTGCCATATTTGAGCCTAAATAGACCACACTATTCTGTCAGCTAGTAATAGGTCCGAAAGTTCGCGTGACTCTTCAAGTTTGGTCAAGAAATTAGAAATTCCATCCCACTTACCTTAGTTTTGACTTCCACAGTTTGACTGTCAACACGAGCCGCTATTTTATTCTTCGACATCTCTATAGCAATTAAAAGCACTAACACTATAAAACTATTCTCAAAACATTTAGGCACTTAATTTCAAACACAACATTGTAAAATATCAAAAGATTAATTAAATTATTGATATGACGGTGTCCATTCCACTCGCGTCGTAATTTCAGTAAGTTTGTTCTCATTTACAACATTTTTCATGCATTAGTAATACATTACTTGTTAGTTACCAATGAACGGTAAGCTCAATATTTTATTTTTACTGTTGTGGGTTGTGATTGGCTACATAGTTAGTCGACAAACAAAACCAATAACGACAGTTGTTTCTACGATTCCTTTCACGCAGTATATTAAAAAGTTTAACAAAAATTATTTTCCATATTATAAGGAGGATGGCTGTTTATAAATTCGTCAAAACGTAAAAGTATGTTGTCTCTATTGTTGATTTCATAAAATCTCATTTCGTTTTTGTCATATGAATGGAAAATTGAGTCTTAGGGATCTTCTAGCCCGTATCATTCGTTAGTTGAAACGTCTCAAAAATGACTTGACAATAAATGTTACCATTAAACATATTTCCAAAGATTTGAGATTTCGTACATTTAGTCAGGTTTCTATATATATTGAGAAAACAGCTTCACACGTTTGACACTCGCGGGAAACAAAAAACAGCCAAACAGACAGGCTCACGTGGTGCTTTTGTGTTACTGTTTACGTTCTTATTCTTAATTATAATTTTATTAGTACTAACGTGTGGATGCAACACAAGCGCTTGTCACAAGCTTTCTTTGATTTGCAAACAAAAAACCTTTGAAACAAACACTTGTTTGTAGCACATGCTTGCATCCCACACTGCGAACTTAAACCCAAATGAATGCCTACACGTTTTGAATTGGTGATGGTTTGTTGAGGTTTGGCAACTTTTTGTTACGCGTATGGAGTCGCCTTAGGGTTCTTACAGACGAGCGGCACGTTGCCAACGGCAGATAAACTGCAGCCGTCGCCACCTGTCACTGCAGCTTATGTGCAGTTGGCAACGTGCCGCTCGTCTGTAAGAACCCTTAGAGAGGTATTTTCTATGCCAGTGTAAAATTTTTGTTTGGTTGAATGGAGTTTGTGTTCATTACCTTTCAAAAGTGTTCCTTCCTAGTTTGTGTGCGTTCGTCATTCTTCGTTCGATTTGCGTTTTTGTTTCATTACAATTTGGTTAAAAGATAAGATTAGATAAGATAATTTTATATTTGTCTAAAACATGAGTATACACTTCCATATATATTACTTTAATCTTTGGTATACACACAAGGCGTGCAAGATGTTACTTATCCCAAATTATATTATAATTTACACTCATGTTTTGCCTAGACGGCGTGCAAATATAAGAGGTAGCACGCTAAACAGCATCAAGTAATTTTAAATTCGTTAATAATCCAATTTATGAGAGAAGCATTGACTCAGATTAAGTTAGTTACAGTAGGGAAATATTTACATGATTATGTGTATTTATAAGTATTTTATCATACTTAGAATTCAAGCTCAAGTCCATTTTACCTCATAAGGGTATGACTTTTTTAGTCTACTGATTTTTCCTTCGATCTACTGCTAAATTAAAACTTTAGTTTTTCTACTGATTTCTTCAGATTCTATCTGGCAGCACTGTAAGGACGAACGGTTCCTGACTTCAGATCAGACACAGTGTTGCCGTTTTAGCCACTTTGTGGCTAGATCTAGCGGATTTTCAACGGTTTTAGCCAAAAAGAAAACCATTTTAGCCACCAAAATAAATCTAGCTACTTCTGGCTGATTTTTAGATTGTTAAACCTACTTTTATTAATAATAGAAGTCTATTGTCTAATTATGTTTTGTCACCTGAAGTTTGAAACAAAGTCACAAAAACGGTCAAATCGGTAAAACAAAGTGAAATACCGTCCACGTCATCATCCATTGACGAAGAAATTACAAAATCTCCAGATGACATTGGAGACTTTGAAATTGATTTTTAATTTTAAACTAAAAAATTGACAATGGTGTCGATTCTGTTGTGCACACACTAAACTTAATTTAGGCTATTGCTATCTTATACTAAAAGGCAGTGCGAAAAAAGGACGGCTATAGCTATGAACTAAGTTAGAGATGTCAAACTAGTTTATGCCTTGCGTTTAACCGTGTTTTTAGTCGACATGTTTTTACGTGCACCCTTCATTTGTATAGAAATATTAGTTCCAACTAAATTTGACAGTTCTAAATTACGTCCGTCTCTTTCTCGTTTTATTAGACAGAAAAAAAGAGCAATAGCCTAAATTAAGTTTAGTTTGTGCACAACAGAATCGACACCTATGTTTCACTAACAGCTGTAGGTACACTTTATTTTAGTCAGCTTCTATTAAATGTTTAATACTATTAAAAAAAAAAAAACCATTTATCCCCCATGCCTATATTGTAATACATAACAATAGTAATAGGATAGCAGTAGCTGGCCAAAAGTACTTTAGCCACTTCTAGCGGAATTTTGAAAGAGATTTATTTACAAAACTGGCAACTTTTTTCTTACATGTAGCCACAAACTAGATTGTCCCATTGGCAACACTGATCAGACATAAATCAGTGGACATAAATCACTTGACTTGCCGAATTCGTAATTTCGTAGTTGTCAATGTCATTGTCATTCAAACAACAAAAACAACCAATATTCGTAGACGAAAACCAAAGAAAAATAAATAAACCAAGAAATTTGATTAATAAATACGATGACCAAACTAAGAAACAAAGATGCAGAACTGTTAAATCCATGTCTGAAGGTCTACTAATATGTTTTTTGCATTAATAGTTCTCCAAAAATGATTTACATTATGTAACTATTTTATATATTTTTTTAGGAGCAGGAAATGTCCTACAAGTGCTTGAGCAACAATGGATATGATAATTCTAAATGCGAGGAATACTTTGATAATTATAACACGTGTAAAAAGTTTTGGGTAAGACAAATACAATTTGTTTGTTTTAGGTTACATTTCTCCTCAATTAATAAATTTTAAGGTCCTGTGACTGCATAAAAAGGATAACTGGACGACTACTAAATATGCCAGCCAGTATCTAGCCGCCTTGTATATTAATCCAGATCATGGTCTGCCTGCTTGGTATATTCCATCCAGATCTGTTCAGCCATTTAGAATAATAGGCATGACGACAGTATCAAAAAATAGCAAATCTATTTATTTCGTCAGTTTAGAGTATTGGAAATTATTGGACACGTAATTGACAATGATAAAACGCATCGAAACTTGGGAGTTCTTGTCAGAACTAGCTAAAAATTATACCAAGGCGTGACATATTGAGAATTTTAAAAGCACCATATCTTCCTCAATTTTTGTTTACGTAACAAAAGAAAAGACACCGGTCAAATATTTTTTTATTAATATAACCGACGGACTAATTAGTTTTTTTTAGCCGTCTCGCCTATTGAGTTATGAATGAATATCCACATATTTAAGTAGGAATATCAACAGAACAGCTCTGATTGTCTGGTAGTTGCAAGCGTGACTGCTAAGCAAGAGGTCCTGGGTTTGATTCCCGGGGTGGGCAATGTGTTATTCGGTTTTTCCATCAGGAATTTCTCAGTATGAGCGTATTGCCATCAACCGGGCAAGGAGTGTCTGTGCCTGGTTAATGGCAGTAGGCTGCCCTCTGTTTTTGGGTGTACTATTAGGTACACCTCTCAAGAGCAGCGGTGGCCCAGTGGTGGCGGCCCCGACTTACGAACAGTTAGTCTTCGGTTCAAACCCAGATAGGCGCATTACTTTGTGTAATTTATTTCATCACCACTGCTCTCAAAACTGTGAAGGAAAACATCGTGAGGAAACCGGCATGTCTTAGAACCAAAAATTCGAAGACATGTGACATCTGCCAACCCGCACTGGGCCCGCGTGGTGGATTATAGCCCTTACGCAAAATACGCGCTTTGACGTGGAGTTGCAGATACCAGCCCGTTATACAATACAATACAATAGGTACACCTCTGCCTAGCCCTTTGGGGATTACAGGCAAGATGTTATGTTTATTATTAACAGAACCTATTTTTATTTTTCAGGGCAAAGTATACAGTGATAGAAAGGCTAAGGGACAGTACCCATACATGCCAGAAGTACAAGACAGAGCAAGTATTAAGGAACAATATTTCAAAGCCGTTAAAGATAGCTTATAAAAGCATTTATTAATATTTACACTAGTCTTTACAGGTTCTGAATTAAAGTACAATGAGCTCAGACGAAATCTCACCATCAATAAGACTCTTTTTGCTTTCAGCATTCGTAGGCTATTGAAGCGGTTAATTAAGCTCATTAACCAAAGCATGGCAGCATCTGATCCCTCGTTTTTGTTAATGAAAAAAAGGAGCGAAAAAAAAAAAAAAAAAGACTAATAATAGTTCTTCTTCGTGTTGATGATTCGTTAAGGGTGGTAAACAGATGTGGATATCGTGTGCACGGGATTTTGTTTTAAAAATGAGTAGATTTCGTCTGAGCTCATGGTACATACTATTTAACAATAAATCTTGTAACTTGCGGCAAAAGAAAGACTTTGATTGAGGGATTTTGTCTATGACATTTTTCTTGTACCAGAATTATTTTTCAGAAGTTTTGAAATGTGCACTGCTCACATTTTATTGATTAGACTGAATTTTAAAAACTATTTTTTAATTATACCTACAATTTGTGTAAAAGAAAACCTCTATGGTCTCAATAGTCCAACTGTCAAGTTTTTAAAAACAGACAAGGAACTGCAAATTTTAATGCATTATGGCCCTTACTTATGCAACAATAATGATTGAAATATATTTTATTTCTTTGTATTTTACCCATAGACTTAGTATATTATATACTGCCGTATAGACGAACTGACAGCTCGTATAGCGTGACCAAGTTTGATTTGTCAGTGTGTGCGTTAGTTAGCGATGTACCTTTTACTTTGGAGGACTATCGATAAGTGGTTCGACCTTTGGAGGAAGATGTTCCATAGGCTGCCTTTGTCTAGATTATAATTTTTACATTATGTTAAAAAAGTGTAAATACATTAAAAAAATAAAACAGCCAACATTTTATTAAAAATCGCTCAATACTGACCTTTAAACAGAAAAATCTTATTTAACTGGTTCCTTACAGTTTTCTTTCCTAAATTATTAAGTTTACATTCATGTTTAAGTCGAATGTCAAAGTAAATTTCTATGTGTTCCATTATTAAATATCTACGACCACTTAAAATATCTTGGTCCAAATTTTGGCTCTCCAAACTCAAAAATAAGCCGAAATTATCTTCTAATATATTATAAGAAGTACAGCTTGGCAAATTGTAGATTTCAACAACGAAACGTTTCGATTTTGTGGTTGGTTTTTTTTTATTGATTTGTTTTGTGAATTTTGACCTTGACTGATTTTATTATTTTCACGAATAAAATTTTCAATCTCTAAGCAAAGTTGTGTCACGTCTTTGGATTCCAACCAACGCACCCAATGAATCTCAACCATTTTCCTCGAATTATACGTATAGTATATATACGTAAAGGGAATCTGTTGTACAAATTATACAAAACAATTAGTTTATGTATTTGTTAAAAGTTAATTAACTTTTTCCTGATTAAATGGTTCAGTTAACAGCCGGTAAACGTAAGGTAGCATTTATTTTCATAGTTAACTTTCAAGATAAAATATCGATAGTATCGATAAATTTAAGTCAATCCCTAGCGTACATGTAAAAATAGATTGATGAACAATCTATTCACCAAAATCATGTAAATTATCAACAAATGGACTTTTAGCTATACAAAATATGAAAGTAAACAAAAACATTGGTATTATTTTAAACAGGTAAAAAGGCAAATTTTAACCAAAAATAAACGCGTCTTATCAGTGAGTGGTCCTGAGTATTTACTTATGAAATGTGCAATTTTCAGGTTTATTTCTATGATTAACACCACATTCACGCACAGAACAAGTAACCATTGTTTAATACTACTGTATTCACTGAAAATAAACCACGATGTACGCTAAAAATCCAAAATACTGAGTTGATTCCCCGCGTGCCGACTTGTGCAGACCTGTCATTCAAAACCGGTCACAGTGATATTAGATTCGCGATCCTTTTTCATCTTGCTATATTTCCATAAGGGATTTTCTTCTCCCTCGCACGCTTTGTTGGTCTATATTTACTAAGTCTATGATTTTACCTGTATGCTATGTTGTATCTCGGTATCAAGGATTTTTTCTATATATGTCGCTAGTGGTAATATACAATCTGAATGAGACTATTTCCAACTAGAGTTAAAATAATAAATATATATTTTTTAAACAAAGTATAATTTTCGAACATTTATTTGAAATCAGAATACAAGGTGTTAGTTAGTTCGTAGTCTTAAAGTCTGTAATTTAATATATTTTACAAAATATACTGCATTATTGTATTTTTTACCTAAACTTTTCTATAATCAAAATTCAGTTTTCGCTACTACTTGCATACATAAACTCACGCCTTTACCCATGAGGGTAGGCACAGAACGCCACCTACTAGGGTCCTTACATACTTCTTTTGCATCGACCACGTTCAAAGAACATGACGGCACGGTTGGCGCAGTGGCTGAGCGATTGGATGCTGCACTGAGTGTATCGGGTTCGACTCCCGCCACGGAACAAAATTTGTAAGGCTTACAGGTAGTTGTTTCGGGTCTGGCTGCGTGTGTGTATCCACGATACAGGAGAAATTCCTAGTGTGGTTTAATCAGAAATAACGTGAATAGGATACAAGGATTAGAATGGACTGCCGGGGTTGCGGGACTGTTCGAAAGAGATACCGTGGCCCCGGAACACAAAGGGCGATGAAGGAACATGGATGGGTTTTAGTCAGTAAAAGTCTGACACTCCCTCCTGCATAGCTATTCACAACGCTTCGATTCGGAAATTCGTATGTCTATCTCGCTCGATTTCGTAATGTCAAAAAAAGATAGACATACGACTTTCCGAATCGAAAATCGAATCGAAGCCTTGTGAATAAGGGGCCTGCTCCGCCCAGAGCGAGAGAAGTCATTTGATGATTTCCCATACGAAACAAAAAAAAAAAAGGATGAGAATGGACTTGAATTTGATTTCTGACCATGGGCCAATGAACCAACAACTACTAGTTGTTAATAACGTTTCTTTGTTTTATAAAACGTATTTTACAAAATATAACACTATTACTCTTGTAATTAGTTATCGAGTCGTTGAAAATAACCAGTACGCACTGTCTGTCATATCACTTTTAAATCCATTGAAATAAGATTTAAATTACAATAACTATTAAGAGGGAACAGGGGCTGGGATTTCAATACAAATGTATGTGTATTTTTGTGATATAATTGGTTCGAGCTGCAGCTGTCGTCGCACTCTAATGGGACAGGCTTGACGCAGCGCGATGGCAATAGTTTCTGCAAATACCAATTTTTCAAATCCCTCGCAGGCCCTGTTCCCTCTTAAAGTGCGCTCGAGAAATATAACACAGTCAGAGTGAAAATGATTATTGAAGTCATACAATTAGGATGACTTTTCAACCACGCAAAAACTGTAATACAGAGTAAAATAAAACCACAAACAATCATCTAAATATTTTATTGTGACACATACAACAGTGGAGAAGCGATGACCGTGTGTCTTAGTGTAAAAAGCCACTAGCTAGCTATAAATATATCAACCATCACCGTTACAAGGCAATATTATGGGAAGAACATATTTCACAATCATATGTTTGTTGGTCTTAACTTTGGCTGAGTTTCAGATGATCCTAACACGTCACATAAAACCGATCAAGAAAATGAGATAACGATAAAGGCGGTCTAGACCCTGTTCTCCTCTTAGTACCGTTCATATAACATCACGACAATTTTTGATTAAAAATAATATTTTTCTTAAATTCGGGTGAAAAATTGACAATCGATTTCAGTATACGAAACGTAATTCTAGGTCTACAAAACTAAGTTAAAACCACCGTGACATGCAAAGTTTTTTATGGGCCAAAAATTGCTAACAAATGGAGCATTGTTCTTTATTCTCGAAAAAATAAAAAAGATTTAAGTAAAGTCTGGATTGTTTAGCGATTTTCTGCCTCAACTGCCAGATTTCTTATAACCGAGCTACACGATAACCGATAACTGACAAATGCTTGCACTGACTGGACAGGTTCACTCAAATCTGTGTGGTTCTTTCTTCAAAAGACCATCTCGGACACTAATCTGCATAGTCCTCATGTGAATTGAGCAAAATTTTGTCTGGACTTCAAAAGAGACTATGACCTCTGAGTTTGTTACGGCTGTTTCTTCTCAGAGTAGTCAGGTACGAAACACCGGACCCATCTAGTTTAAAAAAAATTACGTGTAAAACTGTTTGTAAAAACCAACTTGCAAAATAAACATCATTTATCATTTAACCTTCGTCAGCTGTAACTAACAATACTGTGACATGGTAAGTTCATCTGCAGCAAGCCTATGACATATCAAGGCAGTCAAACCATTGGCTAGAATCTAGCCAATTAGACGTACATCTGTGCCCTGCATTAACTGACAACTTTTACAAAGAACAATGGGGAAGAATTGTCAGATAGTGCGGGACACTGACTACTACGTGGATAACGGCGACCAATCAAGCTATACAATACAAGTTTATGGGGATCTCTCATTGTATTGAAAATGTATACAAAGCGAGGTCATTTTGTACTGAAAATGTGTAGTTTGATGTGTCGCCATGTGTACTACTCAGAAAAATCTGCCCAACTGCGTACATCAGTGCAAAAGTTATAAATTTACATACAATACACAACCATTCTTAAATTCCTAATTAACATTAGTTTACAATGTCATCAATTTTTTTTAACTGGCGCCGTATAAAGAAGTTTCGAAGTCGTTAGCATCACTGTTACGTATGAAAAATAGATGACGCTATATGCTTTGTTATTGTAAGGCACATACCACCATCGTTCTTTCACAACGGAAAGCGATGGAACGACTTGGGACGGCTAAGGCTAAGGTCATATTATTATATCGTGAAAATTTGCGCGCGTTCATCATTCCAGACATGTTTTTGCCTCTCCGATATGTCACTTCCGAACATTTTAGCTTCTTGCGAGTGCAATGGAGTCGCGAGCGAATTCTGCGCAATTTTTTCGCCAATATATGGCCTTAGCCTAATACAACCCCAAGTGGTACACCTTCATCATATCAATAATTAAAAATATGATCCTTTACACGAAATTACTTACACATCGACGATATGCTATTTATGCATTCTTTCTCAAAAACCTTAACTTCTACGTTTCTTAAACATATTCGCTTTATTACAAAACGGTTTACCTTCAGCCGAGCCAGTTATTGCATTTTAAACTTTATCTCGAATGGCAAAAAGTTGAAAACTCAACTTAGATTCGGTTCTAGTCACGTTGTTAAATTAAGAACTTTAAATCACTCGAAATAAAGTTCATAACACAGTAACTGGCTCGAATTCGTTTTGTAACGAGACGCTATTATAGGTACAGTATTTTAAACGCTCAATTTCTTGGTATTTTGCTTAGATGTACGCAGTTCCATTTGCAACACTCTTAGGGTTACCCTGACTCTCACATCAGTCCAAGTTAATTAGTTTTATTTGAAGCCACGAATGCACAATGCCAGTAACTCGCATAAGAGTACGCAAGTAGTCGTCTCGTAAAATTTTTTGTGATATATATAATCAGTCCGCACTCTACGGAAACAGGCTTGACGCAGCGCGACGGACGGCAATAGTGTCTTCAAATACCCATCTCGCAGGTCCTGTTTTCTCTTAATTAAGATTGCACTGCTGGAATTTTAACTTACGGCGCTGAATTTAGTGTTAAAAATGCAACAGCGCGTTTTATCTGAGCATTCATTGTGTCACACTTCTGCTTGAATATTTCAGTGTAATATGTCTAAGCTGGTCCCAGATGTAAGCAAATCTACATTATCATATCCAAAGCTCCCATTGACCTTCATACTCTAGGTGATCGTTGGCGATCAACCAATTTTCAACGTTATTGCTAAGGGCAGAAGGGTAAATTCGGGGTACAATTTTATAGTCAACCATTGATTTTGATCTAAGTCACATTGCTCATAAAGTAAAAATAGACCTTGTTGTTCTATGGCGTGCAAGTGACTTTCAACCTTAGGATGAAGCGATTAAGGTCGACTATATAAATTCAAGGAAGACACGGTGTATTAACAATTACAGGACCAGAATATACATTGAAGCTCATTTTATTGGTTATCTTACACGTACGTCTAGAACTAGCAATAAGCGATCTATATGGAAAAACTACTGAATGAGGCACTTTTATTTTTTAATGAATATTGGTAATATAATCTCGTTAAATGTCGTTTGATACTACTCATATTTAAAAAATAATTATTTTAGAAATTTCCATACAAAATTGCTTTAGAAATCACATAGCATTAGTGTTTCATATTTCAAACTTGTTAACAAATATGACTTTTTTGAAAAAACTATTCACCTTCATTGAAATAAAGTCGAAATTCGTTTAAGTGTAAATAACATCAATTGGTAAAAGGAATTTGAAAAGACTTTGCACTTGTGGATTTTCTAAATTATTGTTCATAAATAGCGAGTAGTATCCGGCCGAAACTATTAGTAATTTACTCAACAGTCCAGGTTGTTAAAAATAGTTTACATTAAAAACACTATGTTGCAAAAAAATCAAGTGTGTGGTAGTCATTTTAAGCTGGAAAACAAGTGAATAGAAAGAGAGAAAGAAAAAGTGCCCGCGCAGGACAAAACACATAAAATATGGTTAAATTATCAGTACAACTAATAAAAAATATCAACTTATACCAAAAACTCGCAATATTGTAAACTATAGCTATCATTACTACCCATACCACATGATTAAACCAAAGTAAACGGAACTATAAGCTTCATACAACCGCGCGAATCGGTTGCACTACTGCAAGCACACGGGGAATGTGTGCGTGACCACTGGCCGCTTGTCGCGTATGCGGCGAGATGGGAAAAAACCGGTTTACGCTGTCACAGCCAGTTGACAATCTCAGGGTTGTAAGGGCAACCCACGTTGTTTGATTTGTGACAAAGTTTGAATATTTTAATGAAAAAACGTGGTATTTATTAATAATGGTTGTGTCTGAATAATACTAGAAAAAATTAAAATATATCATACTTTAACTATTCCAAGGAGTAGGTACAATAGCTAAGTAAATATTTGATTATTACTTTTTCAATTAAGGACCTTTATTTTATTGTACGTTCTTTTTTTTTAATAAGAAGCAAGGTACTACACGGTGTGTTTTTACCTTTTATTATTATTACAAGCTTTTACTAAACATTTGTAGGTATGTGGGCGGGTTGGTATGTAGTAGGTATGTATGTTACGTTCAAATATTGAAAGTAAAATTTGAACCAATCCGATGTCTGATTGAGCTGAAAGGAATCGAAACATTTTTGTATGGGACTCCGGCCATAACCTGTACCTTTTAGGAAAGCTGGGAAACTAACCCCTGAATAGAATAAAGTAATATTTTTTCCTTATTTTATAGTATTTTTATGAACACAGTAAAAATTAAAATGTTTGACGTTTATCGTGACAGTAATGACAGGTTGTAGATATGACGTTTACCTAATCTAGAAATTGTCAAACCTGTCTGTCATTTTGAACTATTCGTTCAGAAGTACACTTTAGAAAATTAAAACAAATAAGTATTTTTCAGCATTAATACTTACATCGTTCTTATTTATTAAAATAATAAAAAAAAAATAAGTTTGTAAATCTGATATGCTATGTGTTTCCCGTTAGATTACTTGAAAAAACTTTGTCAGATTCAGAATTTACCACACGATTAAAAGAAACAATAAATCATTAAAAAACAAAAATTATAAAATAAAAATTATAATATTTGAGTAAGTAATTTGTAAAGTATTCTATCATACGGAATAATAAAACTATTTCACAAATGTTTTGTTTAATTTGTCTTCACCTATTGTGACAACCCTGCCAAAATAGGTGAATTTTGCACGTTCTTAAGAAGCTTATACTCTGTTCCGTTTACTTACTCATGTGCCCATACTAACTGTCGCTAAATATTATATCGCACGCGTATAATACACTGAGTACTATGTACTAGAAAGCTATCATTCACTGAAATCCTACGTCTTTTCTTGACTTGAATGTGCCCTGGCGGTTGAGAGTATGTCACGCTCACTCTAATGTCTCGCTGATGGTGGCGCGTGTGTCGGATCATTCAGTTCCCTTCAAAATGGTTGAGTTGAATGGTGCTGATCCATGCGTCATGTTCGTGAACGGGCGCTGTCAGTTGTGACTGGTCAACTCTTAGTTGCCATGGCTTATTTGTATGTTTATTTTTGAATTGTATTTTTTGTTTTTACTATGGACATTTTTAACGTGCACATCTTGCTACATTGTTCTCACATAATATACCATCTCAACATGAATGATGGAACCAAGATTTTGTAACAATATTTTGATTTAAACGAGTGTCCATGGAGTTTCTTGCCCGTTCTTCTCCATAGAGATCTACGCTAGGGAATGGGCAACTACAGTACTTTCAGTTTTTATGTCTTGTGACTGGGACTGTAGCTACATTTAATTTTCATCTTTGTTTCGACAATTCAAAAGTGCCTGTTACTGGCCTACTTGAAATAAATGCTTTGATTTTTATTTTGATTTTGACACAGGTCCTGTATTTAGTACAAGTTGCGACTTTTTAGTACAAGTTGACATTCAATTGTTTTGCCAGCTTCAACCGATTTGACTATAGACACATACTTTTCTCTAATGCTTGGGCCACATTGGCAAGGTTCGGTGAACTGTCTGAGTGAGGGAAAGAGGAGCTAGATGTCCTGTATAGCTCTGTCTCTTTTTCACCCAGAAATAATTCGCCGAATACTGCCAATGTGGCTCTAGCATAAGAGTCAATACATTTATTCGCAACATTATGTAGAAACAAATCATACATTGAACACATTGTCTGTCCAAAAAGAAAATATTTTCAAAGGCGTTACACATAAGGTTTAATATGCCATAACAATATGGTGGGCTCAAACAAACAATACTGAGAGTATCAGCATTATTTTTTGTTTTGTTAGTTAGTATTTCTTTGTTAAATTATAATGTTAGTAGTAGTAACGTTAGGTTATTCTAAACAAATCTTAAACTAAATTTTGGGTTTATTTTAATATTTTCTTATCTATTAAATAAAAACTAAATAAAGCCCAATGCAAGTATTAAAGGATTCGCCATTTTTTTCTCTTTGGATATTAAAATAATGCATTTAGCATTTGCATGGTTAATATATATTAAAATCGGTAAATTACGACTTTCGCTAGACAAAAACATTGTTTTTTTTTCAGCAAAAGTAAAGAAAAAGTCAGGCAAATATTTTCTAAAGAATAAAGTATTGTAATTTTGGTTAAGAAATACTGAATAATATAAGTAAACACGAAATATACAAATATTCAAGAGTCCAATAGTTAAATAAGGCAGTGCTTAAGATATAATTCGCGATATTTTGATTAAAATCTCATTTACACTTAGAACTAAAACATTTTTTGTTTAATTATTTTATTTTAGCCATCCTCTTTTACGGAACGATTAAAATACAATAATTAATACAAAAACTTAATTATCATAACATAAAGATACAAGATTACTTGGTCTACTATTACAAAAACACAAATTGAGGAACGAGCATCAAAAAAACAACATCTATTCGCTTAAATTTTTTACTTCTCAAAAAAGGGCCGACTATGAAGCCTGGTGAGGCACTGCAGGAATAACTTTGTATGACCAAATGTATGAACGTGGATGAGGCAAAGATTGTAGCAGGTGACGTTCTGTGGTTTCTGCCTACCCCCATGGGGGCTACATCATGAAACAAGCCTTGCTCGAAAAGCACGTTAAACCGTTGGTACCGGCTGCCATTTGTAGATCTTTGACAGTCGTTACAGGTAGTCAGTGGTCCGAAAGTCTGACAACCAAGGGGTATCGTATTACCCTGTCACTGGGTTGTGGAGGTCAGATAGGCAGTTGCAACATGTAAAATACTGGTATTCAGCTGCAGCTGGTTGCACTGGAAGCTGACCCTAACATAGTTGGGAAATGCCATTGCATTTGTTTTTCTATGCATTGTGTGATATTTTTCTAGCTAAACTTTACGTTTAGTAGCGCATAGTAAGAAATAAAAAAAAATACATTTTTCATCGTTTGACGATGTTTTTAAATAGTAAGGGTAAAGTAATAACCAAATTTTGATTCGTTTACTCTCTAAAATAAGTTACAGTTAAAAAACTACAGATCTTAAAGAGATTTTCCTAAACTAAAGAAACTATTAACAAACATACTAAAAAAGTAATGAAACTATAAAAGTAAATGTAGACTAAAATAATCTGTGCATCAATACTGGTAAAATAATGCTTCACTCCTCAATTTGTACAACGATTTCATTGGTCAAAGACAATTTCACACTCTCAAAAATACTGGATAGAATCAGCAATATTTATAAAGAAAAAACGATACTTGCTTTCTCCGGATAATCTCGACAATATTCAAAAAACTTTGACCAAAAAATTTACACTTAAAATAAAAGAAAAATTAAATCTTATAGGTTGATACCAATAGACAAAAAAAAAACAAAGGACAATGCGCATTATGAACCCATGAAATAAAGACGTACACAGATGAGACAAAACGTTATAGGAAGAATAAAAAGTTTGGAAAATGTTGCCAGTAAAAATTAATAGAAAAAACATGAAGACTTTAAAAAAAATCCTTAACTATTTTCTAAATTTAAAATCGCATATATCATAAAATATAGCTTCTGGTGTGTGTACAATCCTTATAAAATAACATAACATTTAGCAATAATAACAACAAAATGTACTACTGTATTTTAAACCATTTTTTTAAGCTGTTTAAGAAACAGTTTTCTTTTTTTCTATTAAGCATATTTGACTGTTTATTTTACAATTAATTTAACATTTTTGACCACGCTAACGCATTAGGATTTACCTGTATTGTTAGTAGTGTTTGTGATAAATAAATAAATAAATTTTGGTCTAATTATTCTGGTTTCTTTTTTTTTACTGCAACTCTGAATTATTAAAGGCAATCACTAAACGTAAAATAAACAGCCTGTACAAAAGAAATTGAAACTAGATTATTTTAAAAATCGGTGGTCCCAGCTGTCATTTGTAGATATTCGACAGTCGTAGAGGCTCGAAAGTCTGACAACTAAGGGTATCGTATTACCCTGAACTAACTGGGCAGCAGTCAGCTGCATCCGGCTAGACTGGAAGCTGACCACAACAGTTGGGAAAAGGCTAGGCAAATTAACTAAACATTATAAATGCAAAAGCAACTGTGTGTCCGTCGCTACCTTTTCTCACCAAAATGGCGTCATCGTTTTCTCACTGTCATTTCATAATCAGGAAGACATCTAGGATAGTTTTTATCCCGGTACGTTCCCGTGACTTGAATTAATGACTTCAACGCGGGCAAAGCCGCGGACAAATGCTAGTTTAAAATAATCTAGTGCCAAATATTTATGGATATGTATTTATGCAAGTTTGCGTGTACATGATGTTGTTATTTGTTTAATAAACCTGTATTTATTACAGTAAAATGTTATGTTACTAACACGCATTGTCATCTAAGAGTCAATCTGACCTCTGCTTTATGTAGAAACAGCTTATTCGGAAGTGGTCGCACATTTGACGTACCTGTTAGGAATTAAATAATCAGAATTAAAACATGTGACTGAAAGAGCGATGAATACAATGTGTAAACGACTCTTCGCGAAGCCGTCAACAAAGCATTCTGTACATCAAGCTTTATTGCTGGGAAACGACTTTTTTTACGGTAGGACTCAATGTAAAACACTCAAAAAATAGTGCTGATGGATGCATTGAATAGTACGGGGGTCATGGAGGTATTTAAAGTGAAGGTATATAACAATTAAACAACGCAAAAGTTCCTTTATCCTGTGGTTAGTTCCTAACCTAGTGTCAGAGTTTTTATGAAGCCCATGGACCTTTGATTTGGCTTTACATGCCGTCGACAAATATCTCTCAGGCATGCTGGTTTCCTTACGATGTTTTCCTTCACCGAAGCAAGTGATAATTATACAATATGAAAAATCAGAGGTGCGTGTCAGGTTCGAACTCGAGACCTATGACTTATGGCAGTCCGGGGGTCACACCAATAAGCTATCACTGCTATAACACAACAGTAAATCTATCACACTAATTAGGTAATAAATAAATTATAATACTCACAACACAACCACCATAATGTATATGCGCCAATACGGTAAGGAGCGTAACGGCATAGAAGGCGGTGACCTCGTACTCCGGCAGCAGCAGTGAGATGGACGCAGCGCCAGTCAGCGGCCACAGGAGCCAGTTGACGGCGTCGCAGCGCTGGTTGCTCATCTGACTGACGATTAGGCGACACTGGGGGAGAAATGGAAAAACAATATTCATTATAACCCAAGAAGGCGTCGCAGCAGACCACGTAGGCGGGACGAGCTGGACAACGACCAGTGGTCCACATTAGCCCTGGATTGAAACAACTGGAAGTCATGGGGAGAGGCCTTTGCCCAGCAGTGGGATGACGCAGGCTAACAGTATTATAACCCCGCTCAGCTAACATTAAGATCACAAATGTGCAAGTTGTTGAATGACTGAATGTAAAAATCCAGCCTGCCTGAGACACGAAAAACCAGATAAGACAAATTACAAACAAAAAGAAGAAACTGTACCAGGCTTAAATCTTTTATCTCCACATCCTGACTAGGCTTGTGGTTGTGAACCCATTGATTCTGAGATCCTGTTTCTACCAAAGCGGAGACAAGTAGAGTGCAAGTGGGGAGGATACAGGAGGGAATCTACCAATAACATTGGCTGAAATCCATATTGCATCTCTCTTTTCTCCTGTGATTGATCGAATCTTACACGTGTAAGACGGTAAAGACAGGTGTCTTTTCTGCTCGCCTCAGCTATGGCGAGAACCGAGCCTCGGGCACACATAGTATTAAAGATGCTATCATCTCAGCTACATTGCCGAACATCATCATCATCTGCCTAGCCTTTTCCCAACTATGTTTGGGTCGGCTTCCAGTATAACCGGATGCAGCTGAATACCAGTATTTTACATGGAGCGACTGCTTATCTGACCACCACAACCTAGTTAGTACTGGGTAATACGATACCCCTTGGTAATATTGGTACATTGCTAAACAATGTTCCGATAAGCAGGAACAGCGATTTGAGGTCACGACGATTGTGTAAAGCCATCGTAGACTATGGTGGGCCATCATGGACCACTTTGGCCTACACGTGTGAACCTACTATGGGCCATCATATACGACTATGTACACAGTTGTGAAGCTTGAAGCTACTATAGGCCATTGTGGACTACTATTTCGAGGAGCTGGCTAGACTTATGGAACCGTTCAAAACATGAAGTACCAGGCATACATGACTTAAAAGAAGTAGGTAATACTCACAGCTACATTACTGAACAATGTTCCGATAAGCAGGAAAATCGCTCGGAGGTCGTAGTCGGGAAGCCGGCTAGACTTGTGGACCCATACAGAACAGACTAGGAACACGGTCAGGAATGACCATAGAGGTCGGAGGGCCTCTGTAGGGGAACGCATCTTGCCTGTGCGGAGCTTGTATGACCTAGAAAAAAAAACATGATTATTAACAATATTAAAAGAAGAATGAGGAAGACCTTTGCCAAGCAATGTTGGCTAGTTATTTTAAATCTATAGAAATAATATCAGATTTCAATTTCAATTTTTCAAGAAGATAATAAGATTTCAAGTTCAAGAGAGACAACACGAGACACTTTGAGTTTTGAGAGATTCCATACATCACTGTCCTGCCGTCCTGGTTTGCACGTTTTACCGTGACTGCAAGAAACCTCTGTAAGAGGCACTAGCATATGCAAAACGCAGGCCCAGTATGGGTTGGTCGCTAACATTTCTTCAAATTTTTGGTACTGGAATATTTTCGATAGGTTTCCCCACGATATTTTCATATATAGAGGAATACAGTGCACATAAACAGATACTCACCGATATATATTATAAAGGGCGACGGGCAGATTAGTGACGACGCCTGTAGCATAGATGAGTACTTCGAACACATTCGCTAGTGTATACCCGGCAAATATAAACTTTTTGTAAAAACTTGTGCCTTTTACACCCGTCCAAATGAAGAATCCTGTCGAGGCCTGAAATATAAATTAAAAGATTATATCACGCTTGTAGAAACTGAGGGTTAGGCAGAGGTGTAACTATAGTATTCTACATTTCGCCAGTTATTTTTAAGTCCCATGTAATTCGGGGCGTGCCTATTGCCACCAACCGGAATAATTTCAGTCTCCAGGCTCCTACTGATTTTCTGATGGTGAAACTTTTGGCCCACTTGGGAATCGAATCCAAGTCCTCATGCTTACCAGTAGCTCTTGTGACTACTAGTACACTAGAAATTATAATTTAACTTGAGTCCTGCCCCGGCTTCTCACGGGTGCACTGTACCGAAGATGTTGGATGTTACGGAGGAGGTTTTATCAGAACCGAAATCGGAGTCGGAGTTTTTAAATTTGGTTTTTCGGAGTCGGAACCGGAATCGGAGGCGGAGTCGGATATAGTGGTAGAAGAAAGATGTGTTAAGGGCAGGCAATAAAATAAAATAGTACAAACGTTAATTAGTTAGCCTCTTTAATTTCAATTAAAAAATAATAAATAAAACCTATATATAATATAAGTATCGCAAATAAAAATAATCACATTTTTATAACAGTTAGCTAATTATATCAAATTAATTGACTCCAGATTAATAATGGCTTTGCAGCTTTGTCTCCGTCCAATCTATTTCTTAACGGGACATACATTAGTCCAGTACCACTAAAAATTTGTTCGCTGGCTACTAAACCTGGTGGATCTCTGAATAAAACCTCTGATTTAAAAGTATCGGAACCGGAGGGGTAAGCTCAATCGGAAGTTCCAACATATCGGAGTCGGAGTCGAAGCTCCGTAACATCCCTACACTGTACTCACAACAGCACCACCTATGGGTCCACAACTATCCCATCTTTCATGTTGGAATCAATCATACAATCTTATATAATTCTGTTTTATTGCTATTAATCATATTGTTTTGAGCGAGACAAAAAATATACATTTTCTTATTTTTCTTGTAAATTCACAAAATTTAATTAAAATCGGTTTTATGGTTTCAGAGATTAGCGTGTCCGCATATAGTGACATGTGTTTTTTATATAAGTATTAAGATAATTAAACTAGGCCAGCTATCTGTCACAGTTTCACTTTACTTACTTTTATACCTAATGAGATTTATTATCCAATGTCGATCGTTCTTGGAAATTACGTCTGACAACTAGCCTAACCAAATGGTATCGTATGTCCAATACTAACTGGGTTTTGGAGGTCAGATAGACAGTCGCTCCATGTAAAATACTGGTATTCAGCTGCATCCGGTTAGACTGGAAGCCGACTCCAACATAGTTGAGAAAAGGCTAGGGAGATGATGATGAATCGTTCTTGGATATAGCGGAGAATAGACTTACCCACATACTGAAGTCATAACCCCAAGGCAAGAACAATACACCGGTGTTGTACTTCTCCCAATGGCTTATGTAGAAATTGAGAAGGAGATTCCACATCACATAATATATTCTGAAAAAAATAATTTACTAAGTCAAGTATATTGTCGAACAAGGTATAAACTTTAAGAAAATCTGACATCAAGCATAGACTGAAACAATTAGAAAACAAACAAACAAAATGCATAAAGAAATAAAACATAAAAGTGTAGATGTGTCAGGACAATCCACCGCATTTACGAGTTTATTAATCTGTAAATGACAGAATCCAGAAAGCCGGATGTACGACATTGCTGGTACAAAATAAGTTATTAACAATAAAAGCCACTACTTGCATGATACAAAATATTTTTGCATAATAATATATTGTAAGCGCAATACAATATTGTAAAACACAACTTGAAAAGAGGTTATACTCATGAATTTGTTGTTGTAGTGATGAAACATCGTTTTATAATCATAAAGTGACCAGATCTAATTCAGTCCTAAAGTCGTCGCAAAAAGGTTCACTTATGTGAATGCTCAGTTTTTTAATTCCACATTATCTTTTGATTCATTTTGTGTCCAAGCATTTGAACTTTTACTTCGAATGAAAGATGGCAAATGAAAGACAAAAATGGACAGAAAGCGACTGGTGATTGATGATCTGATGATTTTGGTTTCACTGACTGAACAGTCTACTATCCCAAAAGATTTTTTGCCAAGCCCCATACATATTTGCCCAATGTCCTTTTAGTCCTACTAAAAGGACATTGGTCAAATATGTATGGGGATGACTGATGTATGGGGGATGTAACTGTTACCTTACCTTATAGGCGGTATTGAGTAATCCATCCTTCCAAAGATAGAGTAGAGGCAGGCAGGAATATAGAATACTGTGTATGAATCGAGCCCATGGTCGAAGAGTTCTCCTAATGGGCCCGAAGTCTGCGTGCGGCGAGCTTGCTTTCCGTCTATTCCATCTAGAACAGATAAAATATTACTTAACATTACGCCTGGGGTCAGCCAGAGATGTGTAGTACAAAAAATCACCTGTAATGTATAATTTGAGCAAAAAGCGAGGCCTTTACAATGGGCCAACACGACAAAAGATATCGCTCTGTAGTGCACTCAAATATTGATACTGAATTGCAATGATAACACAAAATTAGATTTCAAGGTTTCATTAATTAGTATAATTTCAGTCGAAAAGCATCCACTGTTTGGTATGTTCTAGAACCAAAAATTTCGAAAGCATATTGTGTCATCTACCAACCCGCATTGGGCTGGCGTGGTGGATTACAGTCCACTCCCTCTCATAGAGGGAAGGCTTTAATCCCAGCAGTGGGAACACATTGGGCTGATTATTATTAATAAGAAACAGTATGGACTTACCTAAAGTATACGCCAGGAACAAGAACACCCCAATGAAATACCACAAAGATTGCGGTATCACCTCCATATGTCCGTTCAGAGGAACCTCTCCCAGGGTCTCATTGTACTTTGGCGTACTGGCAGCGTAGTAATCGTAGTCGTAGTACGACAGCAGCAGGAAGTTGAGTACGACCAGCAGAAACCCGCCGAAAGTTAGGACGTTGGGAGCCACCCATTTTGGTACAAACTGGAAAAGTTTTGTCAAATTAGTTGGCAAACTAGCGGCATCTAACAAAAGGTATTTAGGTACAAGGCAGATGTGAGTTGGGCTAGCTCGCCGTCCGTCCGTCTCATGACGATAGGCCGTGTCGACGGCGCGTCCGTTTTCCACGCGCGCCTCAAAGAGAGTCAGCAAAAGGAAGGGGTCCGCAAGGGCCGATGCCTGCCGGGGCTGCGGGACTGTTCGAAAGAGATACCGTGGCCCCGGAACACAAAGGGCGATGAAGGAACATGGATGGGTTTTAGTCAGTAAAAGTTTTACACTCCCTCCTGCTCCGCCCAGAGAGGAAGGAGTCATTTGATGATTTCCCAACCGAAAAACAAAAATAAGCAGATGTGAGTGGCAACGCCGGGAGGGGACGGCCTAGAAGGACATACACTGGCTTTATGGACATTTGTTTCCGAGTCATAGATGTTTATATGTATAATAAGTATGTATTTACAAACAAAAAGTATCTGTGCCTCGTTGCTTAGTGTGGCACTAGATGGCGCTGTGTGTAATGTCCAGTAATATTTATTTATTTATTAGTAGGGTTCCTCAGAAAGGCTAGGTGCGTAGTACTCGCAACAGGCGAGCATGTATGAACGTGGTCGACGCAAAAGGTGTATATTTATAAGGATCGTATCAGGTGGCGTTTTGTGGTTTCTGCCTACGCCCATGGCGTGACTTTATGCACACTTGCTCACTCTGGTGGAGAAGCACACTGAAAGTAGACTTACACGGGCAACTAAAATTATGCACCTCTTGGTTGGTAATTGCAAAAATCTTGGCATAGCAGTAAATTTCCTGATATTGTCATATTTGGCCTAAATTACGAAATTACGTTGCCTTGTACCTACTCTTTATAATCAATCGATTGACCGAAGCCTTTGATTTTCGCGCTGCCGATGATTCAGTGGATTATTCGTGCTTATAATTTAATTATTTCAAGCACTAAAGAGTCACCGTTTACAAGAAATTGTGACCTAGTCGAGGTAACGTCATTAGTTTTCAAGTAGGGAACTCCAATTACATAGCTAATCATCACAACCCAGTCAATACTGGGTAATACGATAACCCTTGGTAAGACTGGTTGTCAGACTTTCGGGTCACTGACTACCTGTAACGACTGTCAATGATCTACAAATGACAGCCGGGACCAACTGCTTAACGTGCTTTCCGAGGCACGGAGGAAACTAGGTATGTAATGGCCTGTCACCCATCCACGGACCAACTTAGGCAAGCGCGGTTTAACCCTAACATCGACCCGAGCGGCTGTTATTATTTAGCCAAGAGGTCCTCGTGATCGCGAATGACACAGCTAATCACGATCTTTAAAATCGTCGATTGAGATCCGGGCCTTGCATTTTCACTCTCACCCTCTTCACTTGTCGTATTTGTATCCTTATTTTGTGCGATCAAATATTATTTCTGTGTCCACCACGATAAGGTTCAGTTTGTATTATTAATGTTATAAGGTGAATATAATGCCCAGATCTGCCAAATGTACTGCAACCATAACAGAATCGATCTCAATCGCCATCACAAACCTCTATACTATAATCGAAATTGCGATCATTGATTTTGATCAAGTTTTGATCGCAATATAGATTGTCTGGGTAACGACAACACTCAAAGTAAATTCCCACAAAGGGAACAGCGCGCACGATTACTATGGGTCGAATTATTATGGTATGATTGGCCGCTCGCGCATTTTCGAGCACGCGCGAGAAGACGCTTTGTCTGTGTCGAAATTTAAACTTAAAAGCAATACAAATACAGTCCTTTATTCAGTGACAACAAAAAAATGCGCGAGGATTTTATCGCTTGGTGAAAATGGCTATGCGGATATTACCTAATTCATCTGTATTGGCTGCTGCCTGCTGATTAGTCATGTTAAACTCAAATCGCCAATCTTCTTATCAAAATTAGGTACATAACACCATACCAGTTATCCCCGAAGTGTTAGGCAGATATGTATCTAATAGTACACCCACACTTCGACAGTTCTGTTAAATCCCTGTAATAGGGGGCGACCCTATTTCCATCAACCGGGCACAAATCCAGACTCCGTGGCTGCTACTGAGAAATTCCTGATGGAAAAACCCAATAACACTTTGCCCGACCCGGGAATCGAACCCACGACCTCACGCTCCGCAGTCGTGCTTGCGACTAGCTCGACCAATGAGGCAGTCTTCTCTATCAAGTAGCTATTATTTTGTCGAGATGTATCATGACAGGAATAAATTATCATTTACAAGCTATGATGATAAGGTTATGTACTTAAGGCCCTTCTAACACTAAAATTAGCAACTCTATCTGTGGTGGTTCAAACTTCGTTTGAAATACTATTAGAATAAAGTTCTAATCAGCTTGCACTACAAAGCGATTGTTACGTCAGTCACTGCGGCCGAATAGTGCGAAATGAGTGGTTTTTTGCGATTTACAAAAAATCGATTTACGAAATCTATTGATTGGACTAAACACATAAGACCTGCTTTATAGTTAAAAGTTAGTATGCAAAGTTTCATGATCTAATTTCAAGTACTTTTTGAATACCAGCGGTTTATTGTTCGATTTGGAGGTAACTTTTTTCTATCGAGAAAAGTTTATGGAATCGTGTTTTCGTCACACATAGGACTTAGCATTAATCCTTAACTTTACCATATATTTATTTCAAAATTAATGCTGCAGTATTTTAGGAGTAACGGAGGATCGTGCTAAGCCATATAGCCCTTAATATGCAACCTTCAAAGTAAAAGCCTAGCTCATGTCATGACACAATTTCGACGGACAGCGCTTCTGGATATGCAACTTTGAGTTCAGAGAAGAAAGGTCGAAAATCCAGCAGCATGCACAGTGTCCTTTAAGACATTTTTTAAAACGGAAGATTTGTGACAATGCACAATTATTATACCAACAATGAACCACATGATATAATACACAACAAGGCAGTCTGATAACAACATTTTGTACAGAAGATTATAGAATAAACAATTTTGTACTTTAATATAATACAACAAGGTTGAAATTAGGTAAACAGTCTTTTGATAACCTCAGATGTTGATAAGGAATCATACGATATTTTCATATTCGTCATTGTTCTGTGTTTATCAATGTAGGTATATCCTTGTTTTATGTTTAGAAAGTAGTTTTATTGGCATTTAAAGGTTTTAATCATTTTGGTTGTAAACATATCACTACCTTATAGAGAGCAGCGGTGGCCCAGTGGTGGCGGCCCCGACTTACGAACGGTAAGACGTCGGTTCAAACCCAGGCAGGCGGCATTACTTTGTGTAATTTATTTCATCACCACTGCTCTCAAAACGGTGAAGGAAAACATCGTGAGGAAACCGGCATGTCCTAGAAACAAAAATTCGAAGACATGTGACATCTACCATTCTGCACTGGGCCCGCGTGGTGGATTATAGCCCATACGCAAAATACGCGCTTTGACGTGGAGTTGCGGACACCAGCCCATTATACAATACAATACAATACACTGCCTTATATTATTATTGTTCAATACAAACTTCAATACTCCGAGCTTGTGGCTTAATAATAACATACCAACACGGGTCTATCTTAAAGTTAAGCAGTGCTTGCCTAGGTCGATCCGTGGATGGGTGATTATCATTACATATCCAGTTTCCTCCGTGGCTCGGAAAGCACGTTAAGCGGTTGGTCCCGGCTGTCATTTGTAAATCTTTGACAGTCATTATGAGTAGTCAGAAGTCTGACAACCAGTCTTACCAAGGGGTTTCGTATTACCCAATACTAACTGGGTTGTGGAGGGCAGATAGGCAGTCGCTCCATTTAAAGTACTGGTATTTAGCTACATCCAAATGTACCCGCTGCAAAACAAATTCCTGTCCTAGCTAACTAGTTCTTTTGTTTCTGGTGGTAGAAATATTTGAGGATTTTATGACTGCATCAGTGAGCTAAGTTACTTAGCTGAATTTTCGGTAAAACTCATTCTTAAACATAACTTTTGCATTTGATATGCTAAGAAGGTATATGCAAACATTAACTGAAGCTTTTACCTCCGGGGGTAGTTAGAAGCTCCTGAAGCTCCTCAGAACTCCACCTGCTATGATTCCCACATACTAAGAAGAAGATTTTTTAATATATTTAAGAGTTACCACATGTTACTCACCTCTACAACTTTGTTCCAAAAAGGATGCATTACATAAACACTCAGCGGGCTGGTGTCTATGGCCATATACTGAAAAAATAAAAGGTTTATTTAAGGGTGGTTTCAGATTAGGGTATATTCGGCGCGTATACGCTCGGTTTAGGATGTGCGTATAGGCGAGTATATGCGCGTCTATTACCTAAGTTATCTTAGGTCTAAACAAGTACAAGCGCGAGTAGCTAGTTTTACTGACAGCTATCATTTTAATCAAGCGCACACGCGGGAATAAACTCTTGTTCCATTTTTTGAAGCATGTAATGTAGCGCGCTAGTACGCGCGTAAACCGGTATGGCCATAATTGTGCATATATACATGCTACAAAACATATGCGCTACGCTACAACTGTCTGAAACAGCTATAAAGAACTCAGTCACTTCAAACTCTGTGATTGAAATACCTGATGAAAAACCCAATAACACTTTGCCTGAGCTGGGAAACGAACCCAGGACCTTTTTGCTAGCAACCACTAGACCAATGAGGCAGTCAGGCTCTTGAGATATAAAATGATAAAAGCATATTTTCTTTCCTTCATTGATGGGATTGCTATCACATCATTTTTGTTGGTGGCTAATTCTGATGAATTGTTGACTCAGCTTAGGCTGTGAAATTGATTTGAAAGCAGCGCGAAATTTTGGTTCTACTGTGTGTTTGAAGTTAGTTTAGTTAGTTTTGGTCCTAACAATAACTTATTGAAATATATCTGCAAAAGAGAGATATAGAAAACCAAAATAATAAATGCAAATAATGCATTTACTTCCAGTAAATACTACTGAATGCATGCGCAGTCTCTTCTTCTATTGTGTTAAATCATAATTTTATTGCATGCTTATTAGACACTACTTTTTTTAAACTAGTTATCCATAATCTATCAAGTAGATTCTGTACAAATACACATATCTAGAACGATGTTCGTTCCATTTTTTTTTGACTATCGTTGCGCTTGAACAACATAGTTTCGTACAAACATAGCATACTAATGAGTCATACGAAACGAATAAATTAATAAGACACAAATAACGACTATTTAAGTTATACGTATCATCATAATGCGGCAATTACATCGACAACTTCCTGGTACCGCGATGCGTAAAAAAATCGATATCTTATAAGGTTATAATGATGAAACTGAACTAAAAACATATAGTAAGCTTTCTATTACCAGCCTGTAACATACAAGAACACTATTTATAGCGGAATACACTAATTTAATAAAGACAACAACCCATACCTTGTAATTATCGAACCCTTCAAGGTGCTCGCGACTAAGATACTTGTAACCGAACATTTTCACTGTTTACACTTATTCTACACTAATAAAATATACAGTAATCACTAACTAGTTATTATAGATACAATATTTGCACTTCACATAGTACATTTTCGGTCTATTTATAATTTAAAAGCTAAAAAAAATAAAAGCGTTTCACGACACTGTCGCGGTTTGGCTGACGTTAGTGGATCTTACTCTTAGTTTTGACAATGACAGATTTATGCAGGCGTGACCGGTGACACTTGTAAATCTTGCTAGCAAAAAAAACTGAATTGAATTCTTTATTTTCTTTTCTATGCAAAAATATGAAGAGAGACACAAACAACACAGTGCTGTGTTGTTTATGTTTTGTAATCTTTTTTAACCAGATTCATAATTGGTACAAGTTATACTTGTACCAATTATGAATTTGTACTAAGACCCATGAACTTAATATTCAAACAGGACTGAGTACTCCAAAATGAGGACTATAGTTTTTGAGCTCACCAGATGGCTCACTGTCGAATAGGGTCCTGTCAATAATTCTATGTAATACTTTAATTAAAGTACCAATAACATCATGAAAAAGTATAATACGTATAACAACATAGTAAGCTTTAGATACATATTTACAATATTCTTCCTAAAATGGGGTGTGCAACTGGTGGAACTAATGGCGCTAGCATCGCATGAACCAAACACCGTCATTGGTTGAAAATCTGTCAATGTTATTTTATATTTCAAAATAGTTTGACCTCATTGGTCACATTGGGTCTAAGCAATGGACGCGCCATCTACAATCAGCTTTGACCAGCCTTCCCCATTAGCAAGCATGAAACATTTAAAAATCATTTTACCTCCAAGTACTAACAAATAAGATCATAGGTTGCTACTTAAAATCTTCAAGTCATAATTAATCAGGAATGGCTCAGTCTAGAACACAATCATGAGTATGTATAAAAACGTGATAAAAAAGCACGCAACGCGCGAACACTGTATGACATCTGACATTTTGGAAGACCTTAGTCTACACGAACGCCTCTAGCGGCGAATTCATGCGCCTTAAAGCGATATCGCGCATGAATTCGCCGCTAGAAGCGTTCTAGAGGCTAGGTCGTTCATTTGTATCACACAAAAGTAAATGGCATGACTAAGCAGTCATGCCATTTACTTTTATACGACTTTTATTGAGGGATATAGCCAGCCAGAACCGAGCCCTTTGTTTCTGTCATTCAATTGTCAAAAGATGATAACGATGGTAGAAAATATGACACCGACGACAGTCACTAACTACAAGTCTAATAAATTACGTACATATTATTTTAGGTTTGAGATTTAAGTTTAAATTTTTAATTTGTCCAAATCTGTACATAACACTAATTAATCTTTAGGTAAAATATTGGTGGTGGTTATTTAGATTATTTGGAAACCACTATAAAATCATTCTGGTAACATTGAAATCTGTCATCAAAGGTGTAGTGGCGGCATTTTCGACTTCGTAACCGTAAGTAAGTTGTTTTGTGAGATTAATAAAAGATTAAGCTACGGTTCTTTTTTTATTTTTACTGTGAAATGGGTAATATCATGTCATGTAAAGGTTGCTCTTAGAAAAAAAATGGGTTTTTGGAAATTTTCCAATTTGATTGCAGTACTTATCGGGTTGACCTTGACCATAAAAATCCATAGGTTCTAAGAAGCATGGCCGTACGACGCACCGTCCCGAGTTATAAGCCTCTGAATTTTATTTTATTTTGTTTTAACGCTCTTTAATCCGCCCCTAAGACGACTCACTGACCGCTAAGGAGCGTAACAGAGATAATGTAATCACTACGTTTAGAGCGTAAGGGGGTCGGGCTAGAGATGTCAGCAAAAGGAAGGGGTCCGCAAGGGCCGATGCCTGCCGGGGCTGCGGAACTGTTCGAAAGTGATACCGCGGCCCTGAAACACAAAGGGCTAAGAAGGAACATGGATGGGTTTTAGTCAGTAAAAGCCTGACACTCCCTTCCGCTTCGCCTAGAGCGGGAGGGGTCATTTCATGATTTCCAATCCGAAAAAAAAGGGGTAGGGGTAAAGGTAGGGTGGGGTAAGGTAGAATATATCAAACTTCAGGTCATCATGACTAAGGCATTAGTCATCAAAATAAGTTGTACCAACCCAAGTAGGTATTAAAAATCAAAGAAGTCATTGTACCAAAGCCTTTAATTACTTAATAGGTCATTTACGGTTTAACAAATTGAAATTGTGCATACAAAATACTTTTACAAGAAGGTATTTATTTAGTAAAATATAGAAGACACTCGTTTTTTAAACCAAAATGTATTGTCTTTAAAACATGAGCAAGTTCTTTTTCACAGTTATTTTACTGACAGCACACTAATTGCAACCAAGAACAATATTATTTCCATACAATGATACACAACGACAGATAAATAACCTTATAATTATAATTTTGGTAAGGTTCTTCAGACAGGTAAGGACTATACGAGCCACAATATGGCCAGGACCAGCCGGCTACAGAAAGAGTGGTAGACCGCAAACACGATGGGCAGACGACGTCACACACATAGCGGGTCGAGACTGGGTTTCAGTAGCAAGCAACAGGGACATTTGGCTCACAATTATTTGATTTTGTATTTAACGATATATATAATCTATAAATAATGTATCTAACGTAATTTAATAAAAGTCGAGTTAATCTAATAATATAATGTAACAATAAAATTTAATAATAATAATGTTATAAAGAAATCTAACAATGTAATCTTTCATAATTTTAATTTATTTACTTAATTTAACTGGCAGGAAATAAAAGACTTTTTTATTTTATTTTATTTTTATTAAGGTTCTTCAGAAAGGTCAGGTGCGTATTTAGTACCTACTCGTAACCGGCGTGTGTGTATGTTTGTAATTTAGAATACTACTGGCTGCAATTTCCCTGGTAGAAAAAAATGGAATCCCGTATTCTTAAAAATAAATAATTCGGTTTGTGATTCTTACTCTTATTCATATTAATGTTCCCAATGTCTAATCTATTACATAATTGTATGCGTGAAAAACTATCGCCATCTTGGATTGCTATAGAGCGAAATACAGTGGAAAAGTATTTTCCATCGTATTTGGAAAGGTTTAAGTTATACCTGGAACTTTTTAAGCTTGAAAATAAATCTGGGCACATTGTAAAAGTAATACGATCGATTCCGTTGTAGCCCGGCCAGTGAACCGACTCGCCATGATTGTTTTTTTCTCGTTCGGATATCAATATTTTATTAATTAAGTGTTTGCTTTTTTCTATAACACTAATAACAGTCTCATCCATTTTAATTTTTGTATTAAAAATATCGAAGACGTTCATACTACATTTAACAAACATAACGTTAAGTATGAAATTCCACAGTTTTTCTTGTTTTTCTTCGTTGTCATTTTTTAGCCGATCACAAATGTATTCGACTGCGAAGTATTCAGCAAAGGATCTGTGCACAAACAGAGGCATATTGTTAGCCACAGCGCGTATGAGACCAGTCTTCTCTCGTCCATGACTCAGTTCATCAATCATATCCTCAATTTCTTTTAAAACGACTTCTTCAAAAACCTCGACATGTGGATAAAATATAGCGTAAGCACCTAGCTTCTTATGTTCAGCCACACTGTCCGCGCGTTCTTTCTCATAAGTCATTTTATTATCCGGATTAAAGATGTCAATTTTATTTTTTTCTTGAAAACGGATCTTTTTTATTTTAGTTTCAAAATAATATTCGTAAAATATGTAGCCAGTGACATCTATGTCCCAGTTCTTATCTCCTTCCTCAACGTCTTTAATCTTGTTGTGGAAACATTCAGCTAATAAGAATAAGTGCAGCGGTGGTGGAGTTAAATCATTGGAATCACACAATGTACTAACGCAGTTGCGAATGTCAAATCTCGTCAAATAAGAATTATAGCCCTCATAAGCAATATTAATGCCATTAGCTAAAGACTCCAATTTTATAAAATCCAAGAAGTTCAAATAAACTTTAAAGTATAGGTTTAGTGCCAACAAAGAGAAGATACGGCACCATTTTTTCGGTAACAGAAGTTGCATAAAATGTAAAAAGTCGTGAACATTACGCATTTGTTTCTCATTCAGATTCTTTAATGGTATAGTGGACTTCCAAAATTTGTTAAAATATTCATCCTGTTCAGGGGAAGTAAAGTGTTCTATTTTGTACGATGTTCCAAACTCTTGTTCTAAAACAGTTTTAACGTGGTTGAACGACCTGCTTGTGATCCAGGTTTTATGCTTATGTGGATAACTACTGACAGATTTAAGTAATAGTAACGCTTCTTTTTCATAGTGAGGAAAGATTTCATCAAAGCCATCGAAAAGAAATATTAGTTTTCCTCTGTTGTAAAAATTTAGGAATATTTTCAGCTGAAGTTCTGCTGAATGACCTCCTGAACATTTGATTAGGGAAACACTTTCATTTGATGATTCTTCCAGCTCAATTAAAAGATCTTCCACTTTGCAAGGATCATTGGATTCTTCAAGTGCAGCTTGACACATGAACTTTAAACTTTCCAAAGTAGTGATGTCTGTCTTGTCGTCCTGCCACTTACTAAGTATCCTAGCATGCTCCAATAGGTTTATTCTTACAATCCAAACTTTAGGATCGATTTCCTTTGTGTTTCGTGATAAGTGCGAGAGTAGTGTTGACTTACCCATCCCTGGTAACGCTGTTATAAGTACCACATCGTCTTCTAAATCATACAACGTTACTAATACTTTATCTTTGACTTCATCAAACTCATCGTGTTCCCGCTTTTTAGGGCGACTAACACGTCTGTCAACATAAAAAGGTTTAGCCTTATCGTAATTATAATCAATTACCGTTTTACCAATAACGATAGTTTCATTGTTAATAATTTGATTCAATACATCTTCGTTGATCAACTTTGCGGACTCATCATCTATGATTGTCTCTAAACTTAAGTCTTCACCTTGAAATTTCAGTTTAGAAGCCGCTAAGAGCTTCTTCTGAGATACAACACTCATGTCTGTGAAATTGGTTCTATCATAGTTTAAGACTTTACTTGCTTCTGAGAAATATTCGGTCATAATGTCAAGTGTAATCTTATTCGTAATTATTTTTATTTGCTTGCCAGCAACAGCTTTCGCGATATTTTGAAGTCTTTTACAAGAATTTCTAGAATCTTGAAAATTATTGCATACAATAATAAGTATCTTATCCTTCGCTGTGTCCGTCAATTCTTTACATAAAGTGTTGTGGCTCTTCAAGGGTAGTTTGAAAATGTATTCCAAGTCCAACACCGCATGGTCTTTATTTCCTAGATATTGTTCCACCTTAGCAACGGTTAACACACAGCTCCCTGTGGCAATAACAGTTCCTTTAATCTGGTCATGCGATTTTAAAAGTTTTATAGCGTTTTCATTAAATGTATAATCTTTGTTCTTAATCTTATGCATCATATTTAAAACTCCCGTCAATGGCTCATTCATGGCATTAGAAACTACATTCTCATAAATTTTGCTTTTTTTTGTAAGATATGATCCCACTTTAGGTGTCATCCACAGTTTTTGTATTTCATTATGATATTTTAGAAATATTACGTCAGATCTAACCCTAAAGTTGTTGACGTCATTACACGGATGATCTTCTATTTCTGCTCTCAAAATTTCTTCTACGTCATTCTGATCAGCTTGGTTAGTATATAACAATAATTTGTCGTAAAAATTTTTCACCAAATTCACGTCGTATTCGCCTCGTTCGAATGAAAGTTTCGGAAAAATCTTAACTCTCGCATCCAATTTGTATTCGTACAAATTTTCGATTTTAGTTTTCAACGTTTCATGCCATGATTTGGCAAGATTGCCTAATGATTCACAGTTATCTGCAAATTTCAGAAGTTTTGAAGTTTTATCGAAAACCAGTATGTTGCCAACAGCAGAAGCTATACCTCCATTTAACTGCAGAAATCCATCTCCTAGTGACTCATCTATAGTAACGATGTTGTTTGGTTTCGATTGTTCAAATAATTCTATAATTTTTGTCGTCAGGTGGTTTAGTCTCTTTTCTATTTTCTCCCGTTTGCCTCTTATGGCTAAATCTTTGTTGCCAAATAAAGCCGGAACTTTAAGCTTCAGAGAAAGAAGATAGTCTTTAGCAGCCAGTTCTGCTGCATTCTTGATACTCGATTCAGGGACATATACTTTGTCAAGTTGTCGTTTTAGATTGTCTGTTATCGGTTGGCCAATAAACATAAGCTTGCCATTTTTATAGGTAAGAACAGTTCCTATCAGTTTACTTAGTGTCGATATTTCAGAGGGTTCGCTAAGGAACTGAAACAATACATTTTGTAAATCAGTCTCTTTTAACTTTCGGTTTTTGAGAACCTCTAAGCACAGTATGTTTTTGATAAGCACAAGAAATTCTTCATTGGTTGTAAAGAAGTCTTGTCTGAAACTGGCAATCCGGTGTCCTTGGGGTTGGATTTCAGAAACGTAAAAAACGTTGAGCGCTAGAATTACATGATAGCGCAATATTAGATCATCATTCATTGACATTTCGCCATCAGATTCATCACAAATAAACTTCGCTAGCTGTTTAGCTAGTGTTGTAATTTGTTCTTTAATTACTATTTTACATAAAAAGTCCAAGTCTTCATCTCTGTATGACGGCTGTGTGCAACAACCTCCCGTTCCTATAAGTTCATTTAAATAGTCGGCAAAGCAACCTTCATATATTTTGTTATTGGGATCGTCTTTGGCTGTTGTATACATGACGAAGAAGCATTCAGTTTCATCAAAATTACGTCCAAAAATAATGTCTTTACTGCTCGGGTTAAAAGATCGTCTAATTTCTAAGTAACTGTTGAAATATTTCGCAAAATCACTTTTACTAGTAATCGCTAGAGTTTTGTCGTTTTCTCTATGCTTGGCTTGAATAAACACAGTTAATGGTTTATTTAAGCCTCTTTTTTTTGCTTGAAAGCAAATGTCGTCGAAGGCACCCATGTCGTCTCTATTGGTGGCCAGACTGAACTGATCAACATTGTCGTCATGTTTTAGTCTGAAATAGATTAGACTAATTAATTTAGTCTCGTACAGCTGTCCCTGGATGCCCGACGTGCCTGCACGCTTTTTGTACATTTTACTGTTTTTGGTTTGTTGGTTATTTGTCGTCACTAAGACAAGACACAAGAAATTAAAGAATTAAAGTTACTGTTTTATTTCTTAGAATGGTCCTGCATTAAGTATATTCTTCCACGCGTTGAAGGTCGCCTTCAGTTCTCCTCGAGGGAATTAACAGCTACGAGTTACGTGTCTTCTACTGATGACTTATAACCTGTAAATAAATAATGAACGTTGCATTTTTCGTTACGGATCTAACTAAATATAGATTTCTATTTCGAGAATTTATGTAGGTAGGTATTTAAATGGAAGGGTTTAGGAGTTGGTTTCTTGAAATGGTTTTCTATGATATCTATGTTTATTTATACAGACAGCATTTGGTTCCATTTCGCATTGTATTTATCAACTTATTTTCCTGTTTATTCTGAAGGTTACATTAGATGCTCTGACGCCAAGTTCGTTTACTGTAATTTGCATAAGAACAAAGAGATTCCACTAAAAGTAAATGTATTCGTAACTAGCATTTTTTGACCGGAAATTACCCCATAGCAACGTTTTAAATGTAGCCCATGACACTCGGGGACAATGTAGCACAATTAGTGAACTTTTGGGTCAGATCGGTATATAAGGTATGTAAGCTTACAGACATACAAACTTTACAGCTTTATAGTATTAGTATAGATGGGTAATCTCCTTGGATAGAGAAGTGAATCAATACCTTTTTGAGTCCAGTCAACATTTTGGAAAGATCACTTTTGTCAATCCTAGGTTTCACCATGCGCCTGGCTCCATAGAACTTAGTCAAGTTTTACTGCAGACTCGCACATCGTCCCGTGCGTCCGATGCAAATGTACCACAGATATTATGAAACAAACGGGTTGTATGGTAAATAAAGAAAAAAGAAAGAAATAAAAAGGATTTATTAAACTCACGCAGAAAAAAATACCGGTGTTTAAATCGGTGTAAACAGGTTGAGACACATATAACATAGGTACGAGACGCTTTGTATTTAAGTTATACATAGTTTACTTAAAAGCACTCATTATAACATTGTATTAAAGTTTCAAATTAATTATTTATAGCGGAAGACGTTTCCGAACGCTCCCATTTCTCTGGACTACCTGGTAAGAGGTCCAATAGAGGTAAAGCGCCCGATCGATATTCGCCAACGCGCTAGCATGTTTGCTCCCGCGCCTCGCGCCGACCAATCGCGGATTTGTCGTCGCGCGCTACTCGGCTGCTGATTGGCCTAAGTAATTTTAGTAGATTTCATTTGGTTGGTAGAATGAGGCTCTGTGTGGAAGACAGAGGAGGATGGCGGACGTTTCTAACTTGTGTGATGCAGTGTACCCTTTTTAGTATTATTAAAGTTTATGCCGATAACAAAGCCCTTTTCATTGAGAACTGACCCACCCCGACTATATATTCTTATTTTAAGTGAACATCACTGTCAAAATTACAGTCAAATTTAATTGGTTGCAGCAACCAAAAAGCACTGACAAGTCTGTCACAATAACAGTGATCTTTGTTCACAATGCAACAAGGTTGTTGCTGTGTTCAGGGCCTGATGCTTTAACTAATTGATGGCCCTGGGCATTTGAGAAGAATGGGGCCCTTTTATGATGCAAGAGCGAGCGAAGCGAGCTCGAATTTTTTTGTACCCCGCCTCGGTTAGGTTAGGTTTTCTTGTGTGTTCATGATATTGGATGTTCTTCAGCGGCGGACTTTTATTTTAAACTAGCTGTTGCCCGCGAGTTCGTTCGCGTGGAAATTTTGATGTGTATGAATAAGACAAAAATAGCCTAGGCACAACCTATTCTCAGACCTACCAAATATACACAAAAAATTTCAAATATTTTTTTAATATCCATGAATTGACTTTGTTTCACGGATTTTTTTTACGAAGTTTTTATTATGTGTTTTTTTTACGAAGTTTTTATTATGTGTTAATTTTATATGTGAAACTATTGAGTTATGATGTAAGTAGTAGTATTTCACGGTTCGTCTTGCGGTGTGACCCACAACGCCTGTGACCGAATTCTGAGCAACAATCGAGCATTTACAGTTGCATTAAATTATCTTCAGGATGAGCTGAATTGCTGCACGTTTTCTCTTTATAATTCTTTATTTACAATTCCTCAATACTTATCCTGTCAACTAGTTTACAACCAAAGTTTTCTTTTACTTTAACTATTCAATTGCGTTACCGGCAAGCTTAGTGTCATAGACGCCTGCAGCTAGGTCGCCCGACGCTATGGTTGCGTGGGACAGATTTTGGGAAACACACCATGTCTATAAATTGTATTTATGTTTATTTTGTTTAGCCTGCGCATATACTTTTAAACGTTTTACCCGACTACGGAGAAGCCAAAAGGAAGGGTTATGATTTGAGCAGTTTGTGTATGTATGTAGGGTAAGTATTGTTTGTTTTTACGTATGTTCCGTCGTAGCGCCTAAACTATTCATCCGATTTAGATGAATAAGGTGTCAATGAATTCGTATTATGACCCAGGTAACATAGGCTACATTTTATTCAGTAGATATACCTATACTTAGTAAACATAACTGGATTTTTATTCTGTTAGGAATAAAAACCAGAAATTTCTTCGGAAATTAGGAAAAAGTACTACTTATACTTTTTCCTCAGGATTTGCATAAATGTAATGTAATGGAACGTAAATAAACGTAAAAAACTTAAATATAATGGAGATTGGACAATCTGTAGGTATTGTTTTTCGAATAATCTTATTAAGACGGACTGAAAATTTTGCTCACAATATAATTTCAGGCACTAAAGGTATATCCATCTCTCTCATCTAAGATGAATATTATTATTAGATAAGATAAAGGTATATAGATACACGGAACATGGTAATACTGTCTCTTTTTTCCTTAAAACACTTCGATTCTATGTATTACGCAAGGTAACATGTGTATGAATGTAAGAAAATATGGTGTACCTATGATGTCACCACATAAGTCCTCGATGTCGATGGCAGGCTATCAGCGTGATAAGATTAAAATTATAATAGAACAGAATAGATTGTATCACCGATATTGCAGCACATATTGTCAAATACATCCAATTGATAGGTTGTGTACGTAAAAATATTTAAAGTGTTATTATTGTAAGTGATTGTGAAAGAAAAACTAGACGCTGAGGGTTTGAAAATACTAGCAGTGGACCGCAATATCGATGAATTACGAACAAATGGAAAACGAAAAAAATGAGTACTACACAAATTACTCCGGATTCGAATTTTTGTTAAAAAAAAGGCGAGGCAAGAAGAATAAACGGGGCAGAAAAACAAAGACTCAAAACAGTGTCACCAGTAGTGATACCAAAAGTGATGAGGGGACTTTAGATGAGGCCAACTTATCGGATGACCACAACAGTGGAGCTGACGATGCAGAAGAAGGTTCTAGCAAAGACGCTGTAATTTTACGAGCTAATGTAGACGATGCAGCTGACAACGAAAGCCGAATTTCTTTAGACGCTATGATGTCAGTAGCACCAGAATACGAAACAAATAAAAAAATACAAGACGAAGAAAACGAGCTAGAGAATTCTATGGACAAAATAAATATTGAAGACGAATTATTAGATACAATTGATAATATTCATTCAAAGAGAGAGTACTCTTTGCTCAATTCCAGAGCTTTGCCAAGGGAAGCGATGACGTATGAACTAGAAACCTTTGACAAACATGCACTGATAATTTTTAATCAGAAAGAAATTGATGGCCACCAACCCAGACTTGGTACAGAGAAAGACGTGGACGCTTTGACTAGAACATTTAAGAATTTTGGTTTTGAAGTTACGCCACATAACAATTTGACCAAAGATGAGCTTTTTGATGAGCTTAAAAATTGTAAGTAATTTATGCATTCAAAAAATAGAGCCATAGATTATTTAGCGATGATAAAGCAAAATGATCTAGGAAACTGCCAGATTGATAATTTGACAAGCGAAACAAGCTGTTTCGATTTGTTGATCATTACAAACCTTGGCCCTACTCTCTAACGTTTCGTCCGTATATTCGGATCAATCCGTTTCTTTCACTCGCACTCATCTGCAGACGTGCGCGAGAGAGACGGATAGGTCCGAATATTCAACGAAACGTTAGAGAGTAAGGCCTCTTAATCTGATTAATAAAGAATTATGATTTGATTAATGACCATATTTTCAAATCAGACGCTCTAACTTTAAATTTAATAAAATTCCATAAAAACCATCCTCGATGTTGCCTTCTTCAATTTTAGTATGTCTGTACCGAGCGTTTTGAGGTCCACTCGGGGGTAAGAATCAAGAATATTTTGTAGTTCTTAGACAACTTCACCAATATATACGAGACAAGCAAGGCCTAAGGTACAGGGAAGGTCCTTAGCTACCGATAGCTGGGTAGCTGATAAAATTGCAATCAGTCATCTGTCTATTAGGGGCACAACGATGTTGTTAAAGAGATGCTGTGAATCTTTTAAAATAGAAAGTAACGTAACTGCTCATGTCATTTCAGTCAGCGAAAGGGACTTCACGAACTACGGATGTGTGGCCGTCGCTATATTAACACATGGCTCTAACAACGGCATGCTTAGGGCCAAGGACCAGCTCTACAGTGAGATTGAGGTCATCAACCATTTCAAGGACTACGCCAAGCCTACCCTCGTGACCAAACCCAAGATTTTTATCATTCAGGTGAGATTATTTGTGATTATTACTGACCTTATTGGTGACGTTCTTCTTTTTTCTGCTAAGGGGTTTCTGTGGTGTTACGCGAATGGATAAAATAATAAATGAGTTCAAACGAGGAAATCTGAAAAATCAGCACCGGTGACTGAAAAATTATTTGGTAATCGGTTGGCTTGGTATGGGCATGTGCTGCGGAGGAAAGAGAAAAATGTCGTGAGGAAAGTTTTGGGTATGATTGTGGATGAATAATAAGAGTCGAAGACTATAGAAACGATGGATGGACTGTGTGAAGGATCTTTCTATAACGTGTGGTTAGTGTTTAACCTGTCCACCATGTCAGAGTTTTTATGCCGCTCATGGGCCTCTGACTTGGTTTTACATGCCGTCAAGAAATATATTTAAGGCATGCTGATTTCCGGGGTTGCGGGACTGTTCGAAAGAGATACCGTGGCCCCGGAACAAAAAGGGCGATGAAGGAACATGGATGGGTTTTAGTCAGTAAAAGTCTGACACTCCCTCCTGCTCCGCCCAGAGCGGGAGAAGTCATTTGATGATTTCCCATCCGAAAAAAAAAAAAAGGCATGCTGATTTCCTTCACCGAAGAAAGTGATAATAAAATTAAATAATACGCACAATGTCCGATAAATCAGAGGTTGGTTTGTTGGGTTCGAACTTGAGACCTATGACTTGGCAGTCCGACGGTAACACCACTAGCTATCACTGCTATTAAAAGTCACTCCATGTAAAATATTGGTATTCGGATAGACTGGAAGTCGACCTCAACATACCTCTTCCGAGCCGTCGTTACAGACACAATTAAATAAGACGTTTTTTTCCCTTTCGGGAAGAGCTGGGGACATACCGGTATTTTGGGAAAAGGCTAGTTGATAATCCCTATATCAGATCATTAGGTTTTTAGAAGTCAAGCTCATCACGCCATTTTAGTCTGGGTTTTTCATAGTCTTTTGTCATAGCCTCTTATTCCAAAGATCCGTTTAAGCTTATCAGAAACAGTAATGAAGTGTCAACCACTTGAGATTTCCTTCCGGCCTTGTGACGTTTGGTAATCCTCTCCAATGAAGGCCTCAATTGCAAAACATCTATCAAATCATGTTGATATAAGAATACCTCAACGATTCGTCATTGAATTTTGTTTTTATCAAAGTTGGCAAGACAAAGACCGAATGTAGCACTTTCATCGACTGAGTCATTAGTGTTTATTTATTTTTGAGTTAGGTAGCTAAATTTTAACTCAAACCGGAACTTGGTATTGTTATGAATGATATTATTATGATAGTAAGAACAGGTGATATGATAATGCGCACTTTTGCATCGATATTGTGTTATTTTTGATGATACATGATTGAGTTTTATTTGCGAAACGTGTGTAAGTGCTCAAGGCCGCAATAGCTGATACTTAATTATTTTATAGGACGACGTTGGCGACTTAGATCACCTCAAACAATAAATGTTATTTTCACGCAATATAATTGACGGCCTAGAAACGTATGTGACTAAAAGAGTGATGGGCTTGTGATGGGATGGTGGAGATTGAGAGGAAGGCCTAAGAAAAGATGGATGGATTATGTGACTGGGTTTATGATTTTGGAAATTTTTAGTTTTTTTTTTTCAAATGAATGCTATTATTTTATTTTTTATTTTTCGACAATAATATTTTAATTACGCACTTGGATTTTATTAGGATAAATAAAGAACCTTGCGCTCTAAATATGAAACTTTTAATGGCTTTGACATATGATGTTTTTATCCAACTCTCGCACACTCATAGTATTTGATAATCAGAAAATTAAATATATTCATAAACAATAAGGATGACGTATGACTTAAGTGCCAGCCCTATTCGGGGCCGGTACCGGGCCAGCGGAGGTTTGTCTGTCAGGCCCCGAATGGGGCCCGTACCAAACTTGATGGTTTAACTGCAATTTTGGTTTGATATCTAGATCTTAATTTTAAATTTTGGCTGGTCATTGAAAACTAACCCTGTATATTATTCACGTCGCATTGCAACGCATGGTACAAGTTAGTATATTAGTAAAACATTGCCCAGTCATTATACCTCGCCCAAACTTTTGAGAAATTATTGCGCAATTTTCAATACTAATCCGCAAAAATACCAATCGAATTGAGAACCTCCTCCTTTTTGAAGTCGGTTAAAAATTAGTCACATGCGCAATGTTTTTAACCGTTCAGTTCAGTTGGGATTTTACTGTTAAACGGTTAAAACATTGCGCAATAATTCATAATGAAATTGTGCGATAAAGTTACAGGGCCTAAACATTCAGTCATACCTCGATAAAATCAAAAGCCAATTCAAATTAGTCTGTTCATCATTTAATTTGACCGTCAAAGTTTACAAGAGACAGTCACCGACATTCGCCACTTCCAGTGTTTTAGCTAGGAATAAAAAGTGGCGGAATAAACTCCCCAGTTTGTCTCCTGTCCCCATGGTATGACGAAGATTTGATCTTTAAATACCAGAAACACACTTCAATATTCCTTATGTTTCCCTTTTCAGGCGTGCCGAGGAACTAAAATCATGACAGGCGTTCCAGTCTTCCACTCAGGCAAGATCCGAAAAGATCTCGACGAGGAAGACTTGGAGCCTTACATCCTGCCCGTGGAATCTGACTTGCTGATCCTTCATAGTTCTTATCCGGGCCGCGCTTCACACAGGTAGTTTTTATCCTAACTAGTCCATACAATTTCACTGACGGAACTGTACCAGCCGTCCAGCCGTTAATATGGCTCATATAAAATTAGTCGTCAGCGACAATCATACAGACTTTTTTTTCTTTTTTTTTTTTCTTTTGGGAAATCATTAAATGACTCCTCCCGCTCTGGGAGGAGCAGGAGGGAGTGTCAGACTTTTACGGCCTAAAACCCATCCATGTTCCTTTCCTTCATCGCCCTTTGTGTTCCGGGACCACGGTATCTCTTTCAAACAGTCCCGCAGCCCCGGCCAGGCATCGGCCCTTGCGGACCCCTTCCTTTTGCTGACTACAATCATCAATTTTGCCAATTTTGGAATGGCATCATTAACATCTACAGCCCCACTTCACCCACTGCTGGATATTGACGTTTTTTTGCTAGTCGTCGACGTTATCAACCTATTGTTCCCACTGCTGGGACACAGGCCCCCTCTCTATAAGAGGGAATAGGCTATCTACCACGCGGGCACAAGTGCCAAGCTCAATAGGGAATATATGCATACATTTTACAACAAAACAAGACATAAATCGGCCAAACAACACAAAAGTTATAACCATTTAAACTTTTGTTTCTATCTCTTTCTAGTTAAACGGAATTTAGTATGGATTTAGTATTTATTTTGACGACCCGAATGGCGCAGCGGTAGTGAGGCTGCCTTACGTTCTTAGGGTCCCGGGTTCGAATCCCGGTCGGAGCAAATGTTTGTGTGATGAGCATGGACATTTGTTTCCGAGTCATGGATGTTTATATGTATATTAAGTATGTATTTACAAACAAAAAGTATCTGTGTAGTGTATCAACTATCTGGTGCCCACGACACAAGCCTCGTTGCTTAGGGTGGCACTGGATGGCGCTGTGTGTAATGTCCAGCGATATTTATTTATTTATTTAGTACGTCGATGCAGCGAATGACGTCATTCGCTGTATCTGATCTCTCTGTCTAATCAGCAGTTTCAAATGCTTATAAGTTAGTATCTTTTAAGGATATTAAAAAAATAATTACACTTTATTATTTCTGATGTTTATACGCTTTGTTTAGAGCGATAAAAAAAAAACATGCACAAACCCTATTGTGGAACGGCATACCTAACTACCTACTATAAAAGTTTCCAGTTGACAGCGTTGAGGAGGAGTTTTTTGACGCCATTTTTTATTTTATTGTTGAAGTTAGCTAATTTAGTTTAATTAATAACAGCTTTATAAAAATAAATAAAAAGAATACATAAAAGAAAAGTGTGAAAAATATCTGCCTGCATTTTCGCAAGTTAATTGTGACCTTCGCTTGGTTTTTTTCCTCTTAGCTATAATATAATGTTACTTCGGTATCTACAAACCAATAATATTTTAAACCCAAACCAACAGTGCATTTCAACATACTCAACCAACCTTTAAAATTCTTCCAGAAACGAACTCTACGGCTCCTGGTTCATCCAGACCCTCTGTAAGAAGATCGACACCCTATCCTCGACAGAAGACCTGGAATCCATTATCACCGAGGTCAAGAGAGACGTAGCAATAGACAAGCAACACGAGGAATATAACAAGAGAACGTTCGAGATGAACGTCAACAAACAAATGCCGGTGATGACGTCAACCTTGATCAGAAAACTGTACCTGACGAAGTTTGGGGAAAGGCCCGTAGAAGAGACGTATGTCGACAAGTCGAAGCGCCAAAGTGAGTCGAGGCGGCAAAGTGCGGTCCTGGACGCAGTCAGTGCCGCGCCTATAACGCCCTTGCTAGTCCAGTTCGGACCTTGTTCTTGCTTTTTGGAGCATTTCACTTATATGAGGAATTGTTTGAGGTGAGTTTTTGAAATCTTTCTAGATTATACGGAATGCGCTTGCCTCGTTGGTTGGAATAACTACTGCACATGGTGTTTTGCAAAAGTAACTCTGCCTGTCTGTTATCAACATAATATAACAACCTGTAATTGCCGAAGAGGCAAAGGTGTACCATATTTCACCAGTTATGTTTATGTAATAGGGGGCGAGTCTATTGCCATCAATCGGGCACAAATCCAGACTCCGTGGCTGCTACTGAGGAATTCCTGATGGAAAAACCCAATAACACTTTGTTTTTGCTTTCTTTTAAAGCCAAAACCACTGAAACAACCATTAGTGAATCGCGAGCCTTGGACCGTGCAAGTTTGCAAAAAAAATGGTCGTGGAGGTGTTTATACCAGTTTCTATACAAAAAAGTTCGAACCTCTTTAGCTGATTCATAGTCTAGGACCCGGAGAAGGACATAGGCGACTTGACATCAAGAGACAGACATCATCCGCTTAGCCTTTTCCAAACTACGTTGGGGTCGACTTCCAGTCTTACCGGATGCAGGTGAATACCAGTATTTTACATGGAGAGGTCAGAAAGTCAGTCGGCTTTCTGACCTCTAAAACCCAGTTAGTACTGGGTAATACGATACCCCTTGGTAAGACTGGTTGTCAGACTTTTGGGGCCACTGGACTACCTGAAACACTGTCCAAGATAATAATTTTGTTTCATTTCCTAAGAAAGCTTTCTATATTCTCTTTCAACTAGGTACGTATACTATTTGGATGATAACGTCTTCTTATTACTGGCTTGATTAATAAAATATTACTTTTAATTCATTCCAGGTACTTTGTAGAAGAAAATCCTTCTGATGAAACGGCACAAGACATCTTGGACATCGCCAATACTTTCGAAGACAGCGTCGAATTCAACACGTCTAAAGACAAAATGTGCAAAGCTATCAGCAAACACTTAATGGACAAAGCTCGATATAGCCAATTTTACAAATATCTGTATTTCTATAACGCACAAACGCAACAAACTTTTGGGAATAAAAATTAGGTAAATTTAGCATTCTTTTTTGTTTTTTTTTTCTCTCGATTAGGGTGAAGACCCAAATGAGTCATATTGGGAAAGGTTGAGACAACGACTCCATTTACGATTCTTGGATTTGAATTTCGAACCCAAATGACACTTCTGGAGCCCTGACACAGCCAGAAGGCGTCGCGGCAGACCTCGAGAAGATGGCGGGACGAGCTGGACCAGACCAGCGACCAGTGATCCACATTGGCCCTGGATCGAAACAACTGGAAGTCATGGGGAGAGGCCTTTGCCCAGCAGTGGGATGATGCAAGCTACAGTATCAGTATGCTACACACATCCACACGGTCTAGGGATATTTAAAAAAAAGCGAATTACTATCAATGTGTTTATTATTTATATGACATTTATATATTTAAAAGATACGTTATTTAATATTCTACCATTTTTTAATAATGGTTAAGGTATAGATTAAAATTTCAGGATTTTATGGAAAAAAAATGAAGCATAGACGGAAACCGTATATGAATGAACTTTTAATTTGTGAGTAAAAACTGAAAAAAAATAGAAAAATCATTTAATTTGTGTTTATAAACTTGAAGTTAGTAGTCTGAGAAAGCGCCCATGATGTTCATAACACATCGGCAACGATTCGGCATGCTCAGAACAAGGTTGTCAATGTCTTGCTGCGGAATATTGTCCCATGTCCTTCTGAGGTGCGCAAAAAGTTGATCTTCTGTAGCCAGATTTTCAGGAACTTCCTTCAGAGCTCTTCTTTGCAGCATATCCCACGCATGCTCAATGGGATTTAGATCTGGCGATTGAGCAGGCCAGTCTAAGGCCCTAACATTATGTGTATGTAACCAAGCTGCTACCGTTCTCGCCGTGTGTGCCCGGGCATTGTCGTGCATGAGCAGGAAATCTTGCCCCATTTGTGTTCTGTGGGGCAAGATTACGGGCCCCAGCACCTGTTGGACGTATCGTTCTGCCGTCATATTGCCCCGCACCCAAACGAGATCCGTCCGTCCTCCAAGACGAATTCCTGCCCAAACCATAATTGTTCCTCCTTAGTATGGGTGAACTTCCTGAGGGTTCTGGAGACGGCTCCATCGTCCAGGAACTCGCCAAACACGCGTCCTTCGTGAATCTGGATGGAAGCCGAACCTGGATTCATCCGTGAACAGCACATTGGACCATTGGTCACGGCCCCAGTCCACGTGGTTCCGAACCCATTCTAATCGTCGTCCACGATTGCCTCTCCGTAAAGGTGGGACCCGGAGTGGTCTACGAGAGCGTAGATTGCTTTCATGCAGTCGCCTTCTTACAGTTTGGTCACTCACAAGCACTTGGTGTTCCACTCGCAGCCTTTGGACCAATTGAGTCGCCGTTGCATTTGGTTGTGCTCGCGCAGTAATTTGCAAAAATCGGTCTTGTCTGGGGTAGTGATGCGACTTGGCCCCCGGTGCCTCTCCGCTACTTCACCTGTGGCACGATAGCGTGTCCACAATCTTGAAATTACATTTTGATGGGTCCCTATGGCCTCAGCAACATTACGCTGAACAGATCCAGCTTCCAGCATTCCCACAGCTCGTAACATCTCCGCCCTCGTCAAATGTCGGCGTTGCATGGCTACAATACCTCAATTTTAACTTTATCTTTCGTTTAAAAATGAAAAAAAACTGTAACTAAACGTAATTCGTATTGTTTTCTAAATTTCGCACAAATGAAAATTCCCTCTCCTATACATCAAGACATTTTTATGCCACCGAAACAAAAGAATTTTCAAAAATTTGAATTTGGAATTAGTCTGAGATAAATTACAAACAAATCGGTGTATAAAAGATTCCAATGCGGCCAGTACTTTTCGAGTTATTTAATTGAGTATGAAATATCCCTAGACCGTGTTGATGTGTGTATATATACAGGGTGTCTATTTAGTCACTTGTAGCCATTATTAGGGATTATACCTGTTATATTGGCGCATAAGGGGTATTTGCGGATGCGCAGGTGGATTACACGGACTTTAGTATCATATTTGACAAAAAATCTAACACTTTTAAATCATTCTTGTTTAATTTAATTGTTTTTTTTAATATCCACGAAATTGGCATTATTTGACCGATACTATGATTGTAAGTAATTATATTAAAGCTACCTATGGAATAATTAAAACTAAATAATTACAAAAAAAGGGAAACATATTTTTTTTGTTCCAACCCTCTTCCCCTCAGGTTGGTCCGTGGATGGGTGTGACCACCCGTTACATACCGAGTTTCCTCCGCGCCTTTGAAAGCACGCTAAGCTGTTGGACCCGGCTGTCATTTGTATATCTTTGACAGTCTTAAGGCCCTTCTAACCCTAAAATTAGCAACTCTAATTGTGGTGGTTCAAACTTCGCTTGAAATACAGTTAGAATAAAGTACTAATCAGCTTGCACTACAAAGCGGTTGTTACGTCAGTCACTGCGGCCGAATAGTTCGAAATGAGTGGTTTTTTGCGATTTACAAAAAATCAATTGATTGGACTAAAAAAATAAAACACATAAGACCTGCTTTATAGTTAGTCCAGTTAGTATGCAAAGTTTCATGATCTAATTTCAAGTACTTTTTGAATACCAGCGCTTTATTGTTCGATTTGGAGGTAACTTTGGATTTTTTTTCTTTCGAGAAAAGTTTATGGAATCGTGTTTTCGTCACACATAGGACTTAGCATTAATCCTTAACTTTACCATATATTTATTTCAAAATTAATGCTGCAGTATTTTAGGAGTAACGGAGGATCATGCTTAGTCATTTGAGGGATCTATAAGCCCTTAACAGGCCTTTTCAGTGGCTCCAAAAGTCTGACAACCAGTCTTAGTCTTAACAAGGGGAATCGTATAACTCAGTATTTAATTAATTTAATTTAATAGGTATGAAACCTGATTTTTTGTAATCGTTATTTTGTTGCTATATTCATTGCCCGAAACAGGAGTTTTGGTTCAAGTTATAGAGGATAAGTTAAGTAGTTACCATACGATAAAAAAAATTAGGTGCACCGATCAATCTTGATCTTTAAAAACTATGGGAAGGTTGAATTTTGGAGTATTTTTTTCAAGAAATTGTAAGAATAGGATTTCTTGCCCAGTAGGTATTCCAATATCACTTTGAGTTTAATAATAATAAATAATAAATATCGCTGGACATTAACACACAGCGCCATCTAGTGCCACACTAAGCAACGAGGCTTGTGTCGTGGACACCAGATAGTTGATATACTACATAGATACTTTTTGTTTGTAAATACATACTTATTATACATATAAACATCCATGACTCGGAAACAAATGTCCATGCTCATCACACAAACATTTGCTCCAACCGGGATTCGAACCCGGAACCCTTAGAACGTAAGGCAGCCTCACTACCAGTACGCCATTCGGGTCGTCAAAGTTTGATATAAAGGTATCAAACTCAATTTAAGTGTCGGCTGTAACAGTGTTTTTTGCCATTAGTAAATCTCTATAATTGCGAAGCCTCTATTTGCACCCGTTTGATGGCAATAGGCTCGCCCCCAAATACATTAGACTCAAACTTGACTGGTGAACTGGGTCTTCAATGGTACATACATCTCTAACTAATCCCTTCATATCAGAACAATATTTTTTTTTCGTAGTTTAGGTCGTTTAGAGAATCAGGGCAAAAATATGGAGCAGTACTGTAATGATCATAACCGACAGAACGAAAGTATAGCTCAGTCTGTCTGTTGTCTTTATCCACCTGAACCGCTGAAATAGAATAGAATAGAATACAATTTATTTGGATAAAAACATGGAGACGGAGACATGGACATGGAGATTGATGATGGTTGAGAGAAAGAGGGTAAGTACAATACGATACTTTTTATCCTGGCATTACGATCCTGTGGGATGATTCTCGGCATATAGGCCGTGTTCAAACCAAACGTATAGTCGGCCGCCGACTTCGCAAATGTTTGAAAAACAAAAGCGAATCAGACGGCGGCTGAAGTAAATCTTTCGTACATTTTGTACTGGATACTCACAGTCGGCAGTGGACGTTTGGTGTGAACGATGCCATACACGGGCGAAGCCGCGGTAAAATACTAGGTTTATTATAAGTGGTCATAAATATTAGGATAGGTTACACCTGTTCTTGCCATCTGCTGATTATTCACCAATGGAAAACTAGAAAGCATACCATTCAGAGTTGATAAACAGAAACATAAAATCTTCAGATATAAAAAGGATGTTTCACGAATGAAACATCGATATTAATACCAAGGTTTCCCATCAAATAACTATAATATGGCTAACCTATTTATTATTGTTTCAAATCGAGTTCAAATAACCGTTTACGCGCAGATGACAGATGAAAACAAAATGGCGGACCCTTTTAGAGTGCAGACTGTTTCATCTATTTTTATTTTATTGTATTAACAATTTATGTGTCAGCTGAATGTTGGCAATGGAAGCCATTCGGAAACCACTTGCAAAAGGCATCTTCAACAAAGGCGATCACCATTATCATTAGAAGTAAAGTAAGTAAAAATAGTACATTTTGATATAAGTGGGGAAACTTTATTATTGCATTCGAAGCGGAATTTACAAATATATAAAAAAATATTTAGGCAGTAAATCTATATACGCATATCTCTTTGGCCGAAATTAATATGCTATCCTATTTGACCGAAAGGTTGACTGGTAGAGGATGCCTTGTGGCATTAAGTCCGCCTATGTACCACCCTTGTACCCCCCCCCTATGTTTTTTCTTTCTTTCTTCCTTCCTTGTACATGAAGTTTAAATAAATAAATAAATGAAAAAATCTCACGCGTTTGAAATACATTGAATGTTGAGCCTAAGCGTAGTGCGATAAAAACCTGTTTTCAAGGAAGTGTAGTATTAGAGGATCAAATAATTATTCCCCTAGGACACGTTCCACCAACCACCGTAGCCGCGCACCGCGCCTCGTTACCATGGATATTCATCGGATTGGACACATCTTCATGTTTAAACATACGAGTACGTGCACATACAAGCTCCCTCCACCTTTTCTTAAGTAAATCAGCTTGACCAGGATATGTTCCTTAATTAGCATTTCTTTTGTTTTAAGAAAGTAGAGCAAGTCGTAAGGAAAGTTTTAAGTAATTATGAATATGGATGGCTATTGGCTAGAAGGGCTAATGTGCATTTCCATGATCCTGTATTTGATTTAGATGATCCAGTATTTAAATCCAATGAAATTATCTGCAATACTACTGGAGTCACCGACATACTCGTAGCATAGAAAGTTAAAGTGGCAGTGGCCCGTTCGGAGAAACGATTCGATAGACGGTGGAACAGAGAACTAGGACTCGTCTGTGTATGTAAGTGGTAACCGCGGTCCGCGTTTCGGCAAGCGTAGTTTTGGGCACCCCCGATGGCTGGGACAGACTGAATGTTGAAAGCGAAGGCCAGAGTGTTGCGGTGCTGCAGACCTAATAATGGATTTAATTTATATATTTTTAGCATTAAAACTAAATAAGAATTTAAAAAAAGTCAATTTAAAACAACCTAACATTTATTAACACTTTTTACGAAATAATTAAATCAAGACAAATTAACTGAACCAAACTTATGACAAATCAACAATTAGAAAACAACAAAACAAAGACGGCTCACGTGTTCACAAACAAACGCAATGTACGATGATGTTGACTCCACGAAGGCTGGCGAGCGAAAAAGGCCGTCCATCGGTTGCGCGCCTGTTTTATAGCCTTGCGGCTTCTAGTGAGGCACGCGGTAAGGGAACTGCTAACACGGCCTCTCCTGACTGGAGTCGTCCTCGACGTTGGGAGGCTCGGCGGTTCCTGACGAACACTCAGCATCCACATCAAGAAGGGATGGATGGATGGATGGTCCAGGGCCAGGATCCATTGGGCTCGTGGAGAATTCTGCCTCAGAGTCGTTATTTTCAGGGTCATCTGAAACGTGAAATAATGTTCAAACACATGTGTTGTTTTAAATAAAGCGTGTCATGCTTCCAGTCATTCTATGTGCAATAAACCTTTCATTTAATTCATACGTCGTCTCATTTCATAATCCATTCTCTCATGCTCAATTTGACACCATCATCACAAGCAAAGTAAACAAAAAAATAGGCCTTAGTTCCTGTGTACTCTCTTCCTTGGTAGGTACGTGCGCCATCCATTGTAGCCACTGGCTGTTGCTGCTGTCACCGTAACACTGCGACCGCCCAGCGCACCTGTAACATGACGCATCACGTGCGCCGTCCGACTATGCATCCTGTGCAGACACGGACCATACCCACTATGCATCCTGTGCAGAAAGGGTAACAACATGGTGACTAACACCCACCCGACTAAGCATCCTGTGCAGACACGGGTATTCCCACTATGCATCCTGTGCAGAAAGGGAAACAACATGGTGACTAACACCCACCCGACTATGCATCCTGTGCAGACACGGGTATTCCCACTATGCATCCTGTGCAGAAAGGGAAACAACATGGTGACTAACACCCAACAATATGGTGACTCGCACCCACATACATTCATTTTATCCAGTGCCCCACACACTATATACGCTGCCTAATCCTTACCGTCAATCGATTTGGCTAACAATTACGACTGGTGATCTACTTCGAGTCCCATGACGCGAGCGTACTGTCGCTTGACTATCAGTATTTGATGAAACGGAACGGGATCTATCACGCAAACGCATCTTACGAGTACGACGGTCGTGCTTCGAGTTGTCATTAGAATTGCACGCGACATGTGTAAATGTGTTGTGTCGACATGTCCCTAGACCAAGATCGGTATTTACGCGAGAGGGTGTCAAAGTATCGAGTTAGGTCCCGAAGTTGGTTTATGCGATCGACGTCTATCCCGATTGCGAGATTCGTGTTGAGAATCGTGACCAGATTGCTACGCGAGTGGTCTCGTGTCTGAACACGCGAGCCCGTTTTGGAACGATGTTTTGATCTACTTCGTGTTTTACTACCCGTCATAACGGTCACAGTTCGACACAAACAAAACAACAAAAATGAAAAAAAAAAAAAAAAACACGAGGGTAGTTTTGCCAAAGTTTGGTTCTAAACTGATCAAAACTGAGACAATTGGTCCAATTATCCCACTTCTGATTTTAGCATTAAAACTAAATAAGAATTAAAAAAAAGTCAATTTAAAACAACCTAACATTTATTAACACTTTTTACGAAATAATTAAATCAAGACAAATTAACTGAACCAAACTTATGACAAATCAACAATTAGAAAACAACAAAACAAAGACGGCTCACGTGTTCACAAACAAACGCAATGTACGATGATGTTGACTCCACGAAGGCTGGCGAGCGAAAAAGGCCGTCCATCGGTTGCGCGCCTGTTTTATAGCCTTGCGGCTTCTAGTGAGGCACGCGGTAAGGGAACTGCTAACAATATTTTATAAAAATAGTGTCATGCTCCCGAATGGGACTTTTTGCGAATGGGACATTGTGCGAATGAGACATTGTGTGAATGGGACTTTGTGCGAATGAGCTCGTGGCTAAATAATAACAGCCACTCGGGTCGATCGTTAGGTTAAGCCGTGCTTGCCTAGGTTGGTCTGTGGATGGGTGACCGCCCATTACATACCTAGTTTCCTCCGTGCCTCGGAAAGCACATTAAGCCGTTGGTTCCGGTCATTTGTAGATCTTTGACAGTCGTTAGGTAGTCAGAGGCCCAAAAAGTCTGACAACCAGTCTTACCAAGGGGTATCATATTACCCGGTACTAACTGGGATGTGGAGGTCAGATAGGCAGTCACTCCATGTAAAATACTGGTATTCAGCTGCATCCGGTAAAACTGGAAGCCGACCCCAACATAGTTGGGAAAAGGCTAGGCAGATGATGAGTGTCATCCCAGCTAGCAAAAATAATCTTACAAATATCCCAAGACCATATTTTTTTCAATCTTATATCAGACTTATAGACACTTGTAAGTGTGGATTTGGGCTTTATAAGTATATTCACCCTTGCAATTACCTTGTAATGGTCTCGCGAAGTGTATTTTCAAACTTACAAGACTCTTGCTGATACTTTTAGAATGACAAATAAACTTACAAGTGTCTTACAATGGCGCGCTGTAAGGGTAAATAACCTTAAAGTCCTCTTACAAATAAAATAAAGCACTATTTTAAGTGTAATATTGCTTGTAGTCCTCTTTGTGATGTCCTAATAAGAGTGTTATCACAAACCGCCCTGAGGTTGCGAAGTAATAAAAACGTAAGTATTATATATATATATATTGCACTTTCCTACAAAACGCTAATGTGTATATTTTCTAATTTCTTACTCATGTGTATTTGATTGAAATCACAAATAAGTTACGCTATACGGTACTAAGAACTGTAGTCAGACGGGCGGCCCGCGTGCCCCGGTTGTTCCACGTGGATTCATGTAGGACCAACGCCGGGGCACGAGTGCCTTCGTCAACTAGTGGAAACCTATAACACACACTTCATGGACATAGATATTTTCTCTCTTTCTAGTAACAAATTTAAAACACTGGCTATCAATATTCTTTCACCACAATCTTAATCTAAAATTAATTAATTAATTCTTCAAAATTATCTTTCCGTTCTATATTTTTTCATTTATTAATCCGTGGACAATGGTGTAGGTTATATGTTTACCAATTTATGTAACTACTCATAATTTTAAACCTACTAAAAAAACAGTTACATGTTCATGTAGGTAACTGTTTTTTTGTCCCTAATAAATAAATAAATAAATAAATTTGTCACGCACTATATGCGATTATTAGGTTGCGAAGTAGTTTTTCTCGATTACTTTGAAATTTTAATAACAATACTTTCACGGGCCTTTTCAAAAACGTGTCTATATCAAAATAAATAAATAAATATACTTTTTAAAATTATTTGTTATATAATATCAAAATGTCGCCATTACGACCAACCACGACTCATTTGTGCTTTATTAGAACAATATAAGTCCAGTACTTACTCTTGTGTAAGGTTTATATCGCACTCGAAAAAGTCAAATCATACCTAAAACCACTGTCTACACGGCCATGTTGCTCATAATTTTAGGGTTCCTTAATAAGTAAAAGCAAGCCAAACGACGAAGGCGAAGGATTTAATAGAAATTTAATGATAATAGGTACTAAATATTAAAATGGTCTATTACTTGATTTTACAACAATTTCCGGAGTCAACACAACAAAGAAAATAAGGTCCAATAATCCCTTAATAGGGATTTGTTTAAGATACTTGTAGGACTTTTAAAGTGTTACTACTCTTTAATATGTCTTAGATGAGATAAACCACACTTTTAAAATACTAGTTTTACAGAAGTCTAATAAAACACTAAGTACAGTCACTTATAAGGTTAACTGTACTTATAAAATGTATTCATAAGTATTAATTAAGAATTAAAAGCAGTTAGACTTAAGGCTCTTATAACGCTACTGCTCTTATTAATATTATAAAACGTTTTCTTATATACGTCTATAAGAAATTGTTAGAAGTAAGAATGCTCTTAAAACTTAAATAGACTTATAAAATAACACTATTAGAGTTCCGGCCTTAATCAGAACCCATATAAACCTTATATTAAACCATAGCTCTTACAAGATTTTGTTTGTAAGGGTATTAAGAGTTTCTGGCTTACTCAGAACACGTGTAAACCTTGTATGCAACCATCGCTCTTAAAGCTATTGTTTGTAAGGGCTAGCTGGGATGCTCCCGAATGGGACTTTTTGCGAATGGGACATTGTGCGAATGAGACATTGTGCGAATGGGACATTCTGCGTCAGAACCCTAGTTTTGGCTGCAGCGCGGCAGCGGTCTTCGCTAGGTTGAATTGATCGGTGGGCATAACGCCTGTAAGCCCCGAAGGGTTAGAACAGTGTTTTTCAACTGTTAGTTATTTATTAGTTATTTTTTACGCAGTTGGATTTTTTAATTTTTTTAATTATAAATTTTTCTTTTAACTAGTTTCACCCATCGTGGATCCGTTAATGCTACATTGAAAATTATATCGTTTTCCAAATTAAAAAAAAAATGGGCTGATTATGTATCTACCTAATCCTAAATATGCCTAAAGATGTTGCATGTATTGAATATTTGTAACATAATAAAATACATGAAAAAAAAGCGAAGGGTCGGGGCTCGCGAAATATTTTTTCATACTAGGGGGGGTCGTGACATGAAAAAGGTTGAAAACACTGGGTTAGGAGGTGTACCTTATAACAACATCCACATTTCGCCAGCGTAACTAGGGGGTGAGTCTATTGCCAGGCACAAATCTACTACTTCCTAATGGAAAAACCCAATAACACTTTGCCCTTGCCCGGACCGGGAATACAAACAGAGCTCATGCCGAACAGTCGCGTTTGTGACCACCAGACCAAACGAGGGAGGTGGTGGAGCAATTCAATAAAACTCTGGAAGCCATATTGGATCAATGCAAACACCTTACAATTCAATCTAGTGCAGTATCAAGTATCTCTAGCGCTGAATCGATCATGTCCTTCTTTTGATCTATTACTGTAATTTGGTTATTTAAAAGAACTTATAATAACATCAATCATCAATAAGAACAAAGTATAAAATATTATCTTAATTGGGGTGACATTGTACCCTCGTTAAAAAGGCATCTAAAATAATGACTCTCTCATCTTCAAATACGATTTTATTTATTTTTTCTTAGAGGTTGGTTAGGTAAAAAATCTCTACCAAAATCGCTGCTTAAGCAGAATCATTAGGATAGTAATTTGAATTAAGTACGTTACAATTCATAAAATAGTCACAAATTTTAAGAATTTTATTCTAATCTGATAAAGTCATTTTAGATCCCCTGTACAAATACTTGATACAGGAAATCACATCCAGAAAGCACCATTAAAATTAATTATTAAAAGTAGCCACTTTTTAAATCTAAGCAGTTGAATAAGCATCCGGATGCCGGTTAAAAGGGCTTAGTGTGTAATAGACAAAGACACATGCTAGCTTTGTCTCTGGAACGGCGAGTCATTTGTGTTGCAAATGTCCATAGACAACTACCGTCTTACGCATCAGGTGGGTGCTTGTTCGCCGTTCAGTGACATTGCGAATACTAGGAGAAATCCGTTTTAAGCAGTAGAATTTAATGTTGTAAAAACCTCTGCTCTTGAAAGCTATAAGCGTAAATTCGCTATCCAAAAATGAGTGTCAACAAATGGTTTCCTTGTAACTTTTGGAGCTGACTGTACTCTACAAAAAACAGTTGAAATTTATGGTTGACGAAATGGGATTCAATGTATGAAAATTAAAATAGTTACGAGTTGGCACACTTTTTCACTTGTTTCGCACGTCTTTTGTTTAGTTGTCGAAAAGGGAAAGTTACGAGATGGGCCGGAGCCACAGCTTTATGGCTTGCTGACAGGGCAAGTTCCAAATTCAAATGTTTATTGTTCTACCAATAGGTACATACATAATATCATACTTTTCCAGATGTCAAGTGAATGCGCGGTCTACTGTGTTGTAATTTCTGGAAAAGGACCTCCCTTCGTCCTTTATGCATTTTGGGGCACAAAGACCTTCAACACTTAAAACCTCTAACCCTTCTGGTTGTATTCAACCCATAGAAACATTTTTTCAAACCGCAATCTCCTTGCAAAAACCCAATAACACCTTGTATGCGGCAATGAAGACATACAACAGGAATTTCAATCAGAACTGAGGAATTAACGCCATTAGCACTAAAACGTTAATCATCCGTCTGTTGGAAGGATGAGATCTTAGTTGATTATGCAAAGAGATTCATCATGGATCGTAAACTTTGGTTAGGCTTAATTTACCTTGCATTAATTAGCGTGCTAGGTAATGAAATTTCACGTATATACGGATTTCTCACACTAGCAGCTAGACGTAAGACTAGAATAGCTAGACTATGCTCTTGAAAGACATTGTAGAAAAGACGAAGACGAAACGCGTTGAAAGCGATTGTCATTGCTCCGCGTTGACACAATCAGAGTATGCTCGGATTGAGTGGACTCGTACGAGTAAGCTTCATACGTGTACTCGGATCGCTGTTAATATGTCATAGTTCACTCGGATCAATTTCTTCATCCTACAATTAATTTTTGAGTCAATAACGCAAAATGTCGGATTTTGTGCGAAAAAGTATCGGAATTGTCGCAGACATGTTAATCGAAGAGTTAAGACGGGAAAAAGATAAGGCATCTGTTAAAAGGAAAATAATTTGGACTCGCCCTTGGATTCTACGTCGCGGAGAACAGGGAACATCTACCAATTTTCTCCAAGAAATTAAACAGGAAGATCCTGCTTCGTATAAGAACTATCTAAGACTGAGTAGTTCACTTACTCGGATCCTACTCGTATACGAGCTAGCTCGGAAAAGTAGGACGCGATCCCAGTCTTCTCGGATTCGCCGATATCAGAGTCCGGTCGGATTATGAGTTGCCACAATACGAGTTGCGTGCGAGTAGGTATCCGAGTCCAATGCGTCAGTGTCAACGCGGCTTGAAGTGGGGATCATGCATCGATTCTCATAAGGCAGCAAGGTAAAGCATGAATTCGTAAGGTGGAAAACCAGGTGCTGTGGCCCGACTACTGGAAGATGCCATGGTGAGCCATCATCTCTGTTTAAAAACTCATGTCCTCACAAACTGTTTACCAACCAATGGTATAAGAAAGGTACACAAATTCAAGTAGCTGAGGGTAAACTATGATGCCTCATAATTGGATCAGACTAATTCTTGAACACGTTTCGTAAATATTTGGCTTTTTTTAGATTACCTATAAGTTTAAAGGCAGACATGACAATACGAAAATGTCGCAGAGATTAGGGTGAAACCAAACGTTTGAAGATTTTACTTAGAAGAAAATACATGTTGACAGATTGAGAAGTCCGCCCAATGGTAAGCAATAGGAATGAAAATTCACTGATTGCAAGAAGAATAAAATGAGAAATCCGTTATATGTCACAAAAAGACAAAAAACAACAAGAAGAAAATACAAGTAGAGATCACGAGAAACATATGTCCAACAGCGAACAAGATCTTTTTTCAGATGAATGATGATACTCGTCGCCAAGCGAGAACAGTTTAATTTCCAAGTCATCATTATCATTTCAGCCCAAACACGTCCAATGCTGGACATAGGCCTCCCCCAAGTGTCGCCATATTGACCGGTCCCGTGCGTCTCGCACCGATCAATCATCAAACTCCTAGTAATTTACCCAAAATCCTCACTTTACTTCAACATATTAAACCCACAACCATAAAAACCTGTCTACCTACCGCTGATTACACAATCTTGAGATCGTAGTCGTGCTAATATATAAGTCAAGGTGGCGCCGAGGTTCCGCAGATCATGACATCAACTGACAAAAATGTGGACGTATTTGTATGACGTTCGTGTTTAAGTGTTCCTGTAGTTGGCTGTTTGTGATGCATCGGATTTTTGAGCAAATTTGACGTAATTTTTTGAGATGGGACTTCTGTACCCTTATTATGGTAGGTATACTGAGAGTCAAAGAGCTCGTGGCTAAATAATTACAGCTGCACGGGTCCATCTTCAAGTTAAGCCGCCCTTGCCAAGGTCAGTCCTTGGATGGGTGACAATCCATTAGATAACGAGTTTACCCCGTGCCTTGGAATGCTCGTTAAGCCGTTGGTCTGATCTTCGATTGCCTTTACAGGTGGTCATCAGTGGCCTGAAAGTCTGAAAACCAGTCTTACCAAAGGGATTCGTATTACCCAGTACTTATGACTGGGGTGGAAGTCAGATAGGCAGTCGCTCCACGTGGGTACGAACTGAGGTAGGGGTTTTATTGGTGAAGTTTATGTTCACCACTCTTTCTCTCGAAACAGTGAAGGCAAAACAAAACCCAGAACCAAAAAAAGTCATGTGACATCTTGGTAGAAAACAACTTGAGTGATGCCGAAGCTTATGATTTTCGTCCCGAGTATAATACTCGGGACGAAAATCATATCTCCATTACATCTAAGTTCCCTGTGTAATCACAGGGAACTTAGATGTAATGGAGATATCAGCTTTGTGTATAATCAGCTCTTGTAGTTTTCACCAAGTATTCCTATATACCTCTGCAATGCAACTAATAGGATTATCATTATCATTTCAGCCGAAATACATCTAGATACTGCTGGACATAGGCCTTCCCCAAAAAAAGAGGGGGAGTCAGGTTCCATAATCGCCACGCTTGGCAGACGGGTTGGCGATCGCAGTACGGTTGTTAAAAAATCACAGAGAACGCTGCTGCCCATTCTCTGGTAAGTCCGACGTCAGCAAAATATTTTTCTTTCTTTCTTTTTTTCTTTCCTTGACGACTCTTACGACACCAATGGGAATATAATATGGGATTGCTATTCTTTAAGTCCGACACCATACAGTAGTAATAGGATACAGGAACAATATGACTTAATCCATGACAAATGCCCACGGATGCACACGTAACCTCTTAATAATTTCACAAGCTAAGTCAACACAATGTTTGCACACTAAATATGTCGTCAAAATGCTTTAAATTCCAGGATTAGTACAGGACAGTTGGTACATTGTAAACAGATTATATGAAAGTTCCAAATCTTGTTGCATTACACCTGCCCACTTTGTACGCACTGACTCACACTGATCGAAATAAATACAATGACGATACGTACGTTTGCATAGGATGTCGTAATGCACTTGGGATCAGAAATATCTTTGATGCAACATGGATGCAACCAATAAGTTTTGGTTGTGCTTGAAAATTTTTGCACGTCGTTCTTGTATCTACAACATTATCATAAGTCAATACTCAAAAGCAAACCTCAAATCTTTATTGGATTCCACAATGTAGGCTTAGGTGGTGAATATTTTTCCAAAAGAAGAATATGTGGAGATGAGAATGATTTAAGTATATTTTGTACTCAAGGATTTATCATTTAAATATTCGTTGTCTAAGTCTATGTCTGGGGTGGAATACTCGTAAAAGATGGATGTGTGAAAGATGATTTGGCTAGAAAGGGGATGACTACTCAGATAACGAGTAATAGAGAAGTATGGAGGAAGAAGACACAAATAAATTGGGATAAGGGAAGGAGATTGATGTTGATGATGATCATGAGCGGTCTGTTTAATAAAACTATAGTAAAGTTTCCTTCATACAAGTTCTGCTCTGCTCTATTGAACAGGAGCTGTATGGCAGAAAAATATTTGAAACTAGCTGACCCGGCGAACTTCGTACCGCCTAACAGTCGATTCTTTGTTTTTTTTTTTTCAGGCAATTTTTTAAATTTTTCTCTCCTTAACAACCATCCTCGTAGGTACTTCCAGGAATATTATAAAAAAAGAATTAGCGAAATCGGTTCAGCTGCTCTCGAGATTTGCGCTTAGCAACACATTCAGCGATTAATTTTTATATTTTAGATGAAAACTTTTTATTGCGCATTGAGCACTTTTGGTAAGTAAGTTAGCAATATTTTTTTGATGGCGGAGGCCTTCAGTCCAGAGATGGATGACCCCTTAATAGGTTAAGTTTAAAAATATTTTTAAACTTAAATTATAGGGAAATAAAGCTATGTATTTTTATTTAAGTAATATTTTTTTTATCAATTTTGGTAGACCGTACCTTTTCAGTTGCTGCCGGTAAAAGACTGAAAGTCGACACAAACATAGTTGGGGAAAAGCAAGCCCGATGATGATGTAAAGTTGTATGAAAAGTATTGTTAAAATAGTAAATAATAATAATAAATCCATTTATTTCAGGTAAATAACACCCATTGCCAAATAAAAAATAAGTAATAAAAGATAAAAAAAAAACATTACAAAAAAAAAAAAAAACTCAATTAACTAGAATTAAATTATAGAATTATAACAAAACAAATTCAATCAAATTAAATCCAAAATTAACAAATTAATAAATCAGAATAAATTAAACAAATTAAATGAAATCAAATCAAAAATAAATCGTAAATGTAAAACGCCTATGTCATTCGAATCCTAATCCTAACTATCATTTTTTTTGCCTATAAGTACTATTTGTAATATTATAAAACTTGAAATGTATAATTATGGTGCTGTGCACACCTGTAGGTAAGTCACAAATTCAATCTAGGTTTAAAGTTAAATTGTTACATTACCCCAAACAATGTATTAAATAAATAAATATTATTTATTTATTTAATTAAGGTTCACCAACAGTTGTTACAGATGTTAGTACAGATAGGAACATACAAGTAATAGTGTCTTAAATCTAACTGCACAACCAATTACAGGCAAACACCACAAGCAAAATGCTCTTTGTAATTATAAATTTAATTTTAAAGGCTTGATGTACTTAGATTCTAGATAACTATATTAAATACATATAAGATGCAAAAGTAAGTTTTTTTGTAACTTTTCACGACTAAACCGATCATCCTGCGTCAGGTGTACAGAAACGGACATAGGGTACCTTTCATCAAGAAAAAAAGTATTGTTACCGAAGAAATAGTACTTACATTTTGATACAAGTGGAGAATAATCATAATATCGTTCTTAGGATAATAGTTAGCACCACGTGTCTTTCGAATCATGATTGAATTACAGGCCGAATTGATTGTCAAATTCTAAATTAAGGCGCCTCCCCGAGCAAATGACCTTGAACGAGCAGTTTTTTGGAGCCTACTCCTCTTTATCCAAAAGAAATACCAACTAATAAAAAATACATTAAATTACTACATATTCTTGACTCCAAAATTGTCGTTTCTTTTTTTTTTTTAAGTAGCTCAATGTTTAATAAATGAGAAAACAAAACGAAAACACAGAAATGAGAAATAATGATTTACAAAATGCTACTCCTCGTAAAGTAACCATTATTAGGATTTGCTACGTATACTAATGGATAGACAATTTAATAATGAACATAATTGTAGTTTTATTTTTTCCAAAAGACGTAAATTTGATTTTATAAAGAATAAAAACCACTCATTTCGCACTATTCGGCCTGCAGTGACTGACGTAACAATCACTTTGTAGTGCAAGTTGATTAGAACTTTATTCTAACAGTATTTCAAACGAAGTTTGAACCACCACAAATAGAGTTGCTAATTTTGCTCGGGGAACGGCCTTAACGCAAGCAAAGCCGCGGGCAAATGCTAGTTCTTCATAAAACGTATAGGTCGGTTATTTGTAATTCAGGAAGGAAGGAAAACAAAACTTGGTAATCTTTTTACTACGGCCTCCTTTAAATACATAGAACCGCATATTTTCAAAGGAAATACAAATATCGGTGGTTATAAATATTCAGAATAATCATAATAAACATTTATCCCGTTCATAGTTTCAGGAATTTAATTAATAACAAATTATGAGTATGTTTGCGAATCATCTTGTTACCGTTTGACCGGAAGCATAACGATGAGATGAGCATGATGATGACGTCATTCGGGATGTAGGTACAGTCATCTACCAATATTATCAAGAGTTAAAGTTTGTTTCATGGCTTCCTCGTGAATTGGCGAGAAGAACATCATCGTGAGAAGTTGAAGGAATGGCTCCGAGGCACAGGAGTAAAAAATGAGGAAGCCAAATTTAAATAGGTTTTCTTTCGTTCTTTCTTTCTTAGGAGTGGAACAATAACAACAGCAACAACAACACAGCAAGAACAACAGCTAGACGGTATGACGACATTTCTATAACACAATAACTAAAAAAATCCCTTCGGCAAGCCGAGTTAGATTTCGAAGAAGGTTCCACCTATATCTTTTTCAACTCCTTGTTAAAATCCTCCCATATGAGATGAAAGAGATGAAAAAGAAAACTTATATTTAAAATTGTAGACTAAACAATTTGTTTTCAAAAAAAATATTTGCGACACCAAAGAGAGATCAGAAAGGCAGTCACTACATGTAAAATACTGGTATTCAGCTGAATCAGGTTAGACTGGAAGCCGAGCAGGAAAAGGCTAGGCAGATGATGATAATTCTGTTTGAATGTAGAAGGTTGTAGAAGGTCACCGTTAAAATTTTGGTTCCAGTACGTGACGGTTTCCTCACGATGTTCTTCCTCACCGTTTAGCACCTGCCAAAAAAACATAGAGATTGCATTCGAATGTCGTTGAGTGTACTAAAAACGTGTCCGTACAAAGTTCTTGAAATACTTAACACAATAATGTTTCTTGATTAGTTCCTGCAAAATAGAGCAAATAGTAACGGCATGATTACATTTATTGTTTTAATTTATTCTGAGAGTTCTCAACTTCTGAGTCACACCTAATAATAATTTAAAACAACAGCTAGACGGTATGACGACATTTCTATCACAATAAATATTAGGTACCCACCACACTGAAAACCACAAATGCACAATAATTTTTAATAGGCTTATTAAAAACAATTAACTATTTAAGTCGTGGCAAAATAATGGTGTCGATTCTGTTGTGCACAAACTAAACTTAATTTAGGCTATTGCTATCTTTTACTAGAAGGCAGTGCGAGGAAAGGACGGCTATAGATATTAACTAAGTTAGAGATGTCAAACTAGTTTATACCTTGCGCTTCACTGTGTTTTTAGTCGACATGTTTTTACGTGCACCTTTCATTTGTATGGAAATATTAGTTCCAACGAAATTTGACAGCTCTACATTACGTCCGTCTCTTTCTCGTTTTATTAGAGAGAAAAAGATAGCAATAGCCTAAATGAAGTTTAGTTTGTGCACAACAGAATCGACACCTATAACAGCCGCGCGGGTCGATGTTCAAGGTTAAGCTTGGCTTGTCTAGGTCGGTCTGTCGATGGGTGACCATGAATTACATACCGAGTTCCCTCCGTTCTTCTGAAAGCACGTTGTTGGTCCCGGCTGTCATTTGTAGATCTTTGATAGTCGTTCTATGTAGTTAGTGGCCCGAAAGTTCGACAACCAGTCTTAGGGGTATCGTATTACCCAGTGACTTATAAGTTTGAATGCTTGGTTGACGCCTTCGTGAAGGGTCCGTTTACACCTTGTATGTATATTATAATAGAGTAGATGACAACATAAAAAATAATTCCAAGACACCAATCTCTAAAAAAAACACTTTATTTTGGGCCTGAAAACCCGATTTATTTTCAATTAACTGCCAAATTCAATTTTTAGTTGCTTTGAAATCAATAAATAGTTGAGTCATTGAGTTGAAAAAACAGTGACGTCACAGTTGGCTATTGCCATACAAAATCTATGAGAGAACCGCGTTTTGACAGCTCTTAAAAAGTATATCAATTGATTGGTGTGTCATCTACCCCATTTTGGTGGTGTTTAGTTATGACTTATAAGTAGTTAGTACCCTGGACGAGTCCTGTCACAAAGAGCTGAAGCTCGACCTCTAAAAATTAATAAAAATATTATATTAGCAAAACCAATGAAGTATTAACCTAATCTAAGTAATTATAATAATGATCTAGGCTGTCTCCTGCTGATATGGAGGGAAGTGGAAATTATGTTAATTCTACTGCTCCGCAATTTTTTCTGAATTACTTCGTTGCGGGATTCAACACACTTAAATTGTTTCTCTGGGACTCTGTCGAGCTTCATTGTCTCGGCGCTTTTCTGTTCGCCACTGTTGATTCTGGCTTTCAGGAGTTGCAGTGGCTTGGGAATAGTGTGGCGGGCATGTCCCATAAAAACCTAATCTACGTAGAAATGCACTTTCAGAGAAACCAAAAAAATCTGAACCGTCCACAATTTCAATAAGCTTTTATGCACTCAATAGGAATTGCAGCAGTAAAATCTCAATTCAAAGATATACCGTTTAGATGTATGTTTACCTCAAGATATGAACTTCTTATGTCTATCCATACTTAATGTTTTAAATGCGAATGTAAATCTGTCTGTCTGTCGGTCTCTTCAATCTGTTTCTTTTCCTACCGGCTAAACAGATTTCCATAAACACAGTGACACAGTTAAGACACTGAAAAATGCTTGCACTGACTTTTCCGTGGTTCTTTCCGTGTGGTTCTTTCTTCAAAGGATAATTTCAGATAATTCTTCCCAAAGGCTCTCGATAAGGTTTATTTTGGGTTTACTAGATTAGGAGTAAAATAAATTAGAGTCCAGAGTAGGCCTAATTAACATAAAAAGACACTAAATCTCACTGCATGCCCTCATGTGACGATTACGAGACCAAGACAATGTCTGACTTTAAAACAGACTGTGACCTTTGAGTTTGTTTCGACTATTTCCTCTCAGACAAGTCAGGTACGAAAATCCGGCTTCATCTAGATTGTTTTAAAATATAAAGGGTGTAAAAACCTCTTAACTAAGCCAAATTGCACTTCTTGTTCTCCCGGTCATTGCGATATTTTTTTTGTTCTACACCATACCTGGGAACCTTCTAGTTACGGAGATATTGGGGGTCAAAGTTCCAACTTTTTGACAAGTATTTTTTTTTAACACAAGTTTTAATGTAAGACTTTTACTTTAAACACTTCCTCGACCCCCGTACTATTCAATCCATCCATCAGCACGGTGTTCTAAATGCGTTATTGAGTTCTAACACAAAACATGATTTTTCACCCAAAAACAAGATAGTTTCCCAGCAACAATTTTTACGTAAAGTTACTTAGTTTGATGTACAGAATGCTTAGTTGACGGCTTCGTGATGAGATACCGTGGCCCCGGAACACAAAGGGCGATGAAGGAACATGGATGAGTTTTAGTCAGTAAAAGTCTGACACTCCCTCCTGCTCCGCCCAGAGCGGGAGAAATCATTTGATGATTTCACATCCGAAAAAAAAAAAAAAAAAACGGCTGATGAGGTTGTTAACAGCCTGTATTTATTTTGACGTTAAAAAGTGTTGGTAAAAAATAAATTTACAGGAAAAAAAAAAAAACGAGTGTACATTCCCGCGGCATAGTGGATCCACAGCCAAAACCTAGTAAACACTGGAACCTAATAATATTAGATATTCTCAGAACGTTTATGCCAGGATCATAAAAGCGTCAGATAAATCTGATATTAATAGCGTTAATAGAAAGGAACAGTTATGCAGGCGGCTGAATTGAAAACATACGCGCTATCATTTGAGGTTGGCCCGCAGTCTACAAAGATGAGCCTCAATCGTTCACGACCACGACACTACTAAAAAGTTATGTGTAACTAGTTGAGTGTAGTATCCGGTATTTTAAAATTAATTGAAGAAAATGAGTAATTTAAAAAAAAAAACCTTCTAATACTACTTTCATCGACAACAATGAACAAATAAACAGACCAAATTGGCGTTTAATGGATGCACAGTGGTCACACTATTACGCCACAATATAAACTCGTCAAATTTCAAGATAATTCACCAACGAAAAAAATCAGAACGAAATTAAAAAAAAGTGGAGCGAATTTTTTTTTCAATACACTTCCTCAAACCCGGTTCTTTTCGCACTACGATTAGGTTCATCATACAATGTATTTCACACGCGTGCGTTTTTTCTCATTTTCCAACACGTGTGCGGGAATGAAAATTGCTACATATAACTAAACCTATACTTGGTTCAATGCCTATTGGCGACGCAAAGATTCTAACTAGCGCCTCAAGTGTCAAAATTGTGAAGCTGGAACGACACTTTGACAGTTTTCGATACACAGACATATGTGGTTTCTTGCTGGACGAGACAATAATTATGTTGTCAATAGTGGATGTTATAAAAGCGTCTGCAGGACACAAAACCAATGCGTTCTGTAGTAATCTAGACGGTACTGCCATAGATATGGAAGGAAATTTTCTTTGAAATATTGCGATTGACATTAAAGGAAGTTCAGAAATGAATGCAATTCCTATTTTATATAAAATATTATAGTATTACAGAATGTGATTATTTAGTTTATTCTGAAATAGGAAAAGATTTAGCGATACGAAAAGTTTCAGATGACGAAAATCATTGTTTGTCTTGTCAATGTATATTTAAAAAAAATTCTATATATTTAGCTGTGTGTGTACTAAAACTAAAAAACTTAAATTACCACTCATAAAATACCCTTCAGATTCGTATGTTTCCTTGTTACGCTTTTATAATTTAACTTAACTACATAAAATCAATGTGAATAATTGGTGGACCGAAATTTGCAAGACCACCAACTTTAAAATGTCATCAAAATAAGGAGCCAATCCAAAAAAAGTGAAATCGGCTTGCCTATTAATTTCTTTTCAATAATTATGTCTTCTGGACACAAATGAAAACTTATTCCCGATTCTCCGTAAGTAGGTACTTACTACATTGATTAACGCAACAATATTTCGTAAAAGTTTGTGTATGTAATCGTGATCCATCTGATTATGTCTAAACTTAAGCTCAACTTTAAAGCAGTGTCGTTCTTAGACAATTTCTAAATTTCGCCGCTAGAGGCGCGCGAATAATCTTTGCATCGCCAATAGTCGGCGGTAACTGTTTTTTTTTTAATCTCGACAAAGAGTCAAACGTCTTCACGGCGTAAATTTTTTTTAAATAATGTTTACAAACAGAATATCATCAAAAACAATGATTATTAAAATAAAATAAACGTTAATGAACAAAGCAACATTTATTTGTGTTCTAAACTCAAAAATATTCGAATTTTCTATTTTTCATATTAGGCTGTTTAGCAGTTTTATACCTTTGCTTCTCCTTCAACCTGGCGAAAGCAAATCGCGGAAAACAAGAAAATTTTATAATAATAATAACAATAAAAATGACAAAAATATTTGTGGTTTTTTCAATTTATTTCCTCAAAAGTGTATTGAAAAACGTGGTTTGATACACTTGGACATTTGTTATTGCAGTTCTCGGCTCAATAACAACCCTCGCCTGCGGCTCGGGAGTTAATTCCGCCTCGAATACAATAACTAACTTTCTCCACTTGTATCAAAATGTACTATTATATTTCTCCTCCACACCTCTACGAACTCAATAAAAAAAGTCCCATGAAAAGCCGAGTACTTTAAACTTCGTTCCACCTCTTGAGTATTTTTCGGCTAATTGCACTCGACTATACAGGCAGATGATTGACTGATAAGTCAGTGGATAAGTCAGCGATGTAAAATCTGAAACAGCGTTGCGAAAACGGCCGGAGGGGTTTCAAAGCACAGTTTAGTCCCGTATATTCCCCTTACCCAGTGAAAGTAGATCGTCAGAGTACTGTAGCAAACCCTAGCTTGACCTTTGGGTCACTAGCGATTTATGATTAGCTCCGGTGTCATAGCCTGACAGTTAGTTTCTACCAAAAGGTCGACCTAGGTCAACTTGCTAATATGTATCCTAATCAAGATTATTTTGAAAAGCAAAATTAGTCGTTTACATTGACAATGTGATCTTAATCAATTCACGTCATAAACAATCTTGGTTAGAAGATCTAGTAAATGATCGGAAAATGTAAATTTGAATTAGCGCCATCACCTCGCTTGACTGCTTCGTCGGTCGAGTAGTTTGTAAGCGCGCTCTGAGCATGAGGTCCTAGGTTTTTAGATTACATTACAGATTTAGGTTTTTTAGATTTTCCATTAAGAATTTTTCAGTAGCAGCCTCGGAGTCTGTATTTGTGTCCGATCGATGGCAATAGACTCACCCCCTATTACATGAGGCTTTAAATATAACTGGCAAAATGTGGGTGTACTATTAGGTACACCTCTGCCTAAGCCTTCGGGGATTACAGGCGTGATGATGATGACTTTCACAAAAGTTTACCAACAACGCTGGGGTGTTATCAATTTCATTAAAGCACCAAATATTGTAGCATTGTACATTTTAGTTTAGATCATTGCACTGTGCCGTCTTATGGGCCCTGTAACAGGTACATAGCAGCATTGTAAATACTTTTTAAGTATTATCTTAATAACTGCCTTCAAATTTGATCAAAACTACGCTGCTTGGCGGTAGTTTATGGTGGGTGTTGGTAGTATTTCCCCGGATGCAAATGATGCGCTAAGGTAGCAGGCGAAATTCAAATTTTCTTTAAATCTTTTTGTGTCAACCATATATTTTTGGCGACCATAACACGTGTATGTAAGAATTTACAGAATTATTACGCCCCCGAATCATATTTGTTCAACATACAGGCTGCCACTGACCTGAAAAAAACCCTGGCGATTCCACCATAAGCTGATTGCATGATGTTGTGAATAGGTTGTTGTCGGTTATAATTTGTTGAAATTAAATTAAATTGTACTTATTGAGAAAACAAAATGGTGGACACACGGCAGCAACGCATAATTTGGATTTTGATTTTGAACGCGTCAATAGAATCATGCAGCACTATAGTAAATGCACCTACTCCTAGATGTACAATAAGTCCTGCTTATTGACAGTTTATGTCAGTTCTGTTCCTGAGAAACAAACACCTTAAACGGTCTGGCGCGGGCGCCAAAAAGTCTGATTGCGTCACAGTGCGTCAACCGAAAAAAAACGGTAACTCACACTTGACCGGTTTCTTAACAAGCCGATTAAAATTCCGATGTTGCCAACGTTTATTTTCAGTTTCTAAATATAATCCTTAGCTCAGAGATGAGGTATCCGTTTAAAGGTGAAATTAATTTTGACGAATGGTATAATGCAGACGGTGATTATTAATTTTCTATTTTTAGAGTATGTTTGGTCTTTGTTCTAACGGTTAATAGATCTAAGTGTTTTTTAAAACGATCCTTTCGTCTTTTGAGAGCAGTAGGTAGTGGTCCCGAATTTGGACTTACAAGTCTCGGTTCTTACCCGGGCAGGACACGTTGTGTAATTTATTTAATGACCATTGCTCTCGAAACAATATAGGAAAATATAGTGAAGAAACCTAGACTCGAGCACGTCCTAAAACAAACAAGCTTATAGCAAAAAAAACAAAAATTAAAACAAGTTTTTAAAGATAGGTGTGACGTGTGACTATTTAATTGATACCCATATCATGGGGGTGCATAAAAAATAACTAGGTCGCCATCTTTGGGAGTCCGCCATATTGGATTTAGAATGACGTCACTGTCATCGAAGCTAATCGTGTAAGTAAAATTTCAACTTAATCGGTTGGGTATAACTGTCTTAAAATTCAATTGCAAGATTTGATCTAAACAAACAAACAGAAACTTTGCCATGTAAAAAACGAAAACATGTGACTGAATGTCACATGTTTTCGTTTTTTACATGGCAAAGTCACATCAAGCCACATCACATTTTAGGGGAGTGCAGTCTTTGGCAGAATGAACGCAACATTATGTTGGATAGTGTACAGGTTACATCCGGAGTTATTTACTATACAGACCTTGTGAAAACTAGAACAAATTTCAGTGCGTTCAAGCGTTTTTGCCATACTTACCTATTATTGGAATCAAATATAACAGCTCACAACTTAGGACCCATTAATGTTAATATTTATCCGTGGTGCTAGGCAACTGGGCCTATCCCAGTTGTAAACGTCCCTTTGTGCCTATTGGCCTTGTTTCGTTCTGTCTCCTGCTGAAATGGAGGGAAGTGGAAATTACGGTTTTTTTTTTCCTACTCCTCCACTATACTTTTCTGATTAATTTTGTTGCGGGATCCAAGACAGTTAAATTCATTCTCTGGGACTTCGTCGAGCTTCATTGTCTCGGCGCTTTTCTGGTGGTCGCCACTGTTGATTCTGGCTTTCAGGAGTTACAGTGGTTTAGTAATAGTGTGGCGGGCTTGTCCCATTAAAAAAATTCACCAAGCCAATCTCTGCTCCGCTATCTGCATCCAGTCTGTTTCAGCCACCTTATAAAGGTCGTCGGTACATCTAGATGGGGAAGTCCCTTGCTGCACTTGCTGTTCTCCCGTCAGTCAATGGAATCAATAAATTGCAAATCTATTTAGTCCGTCAGTTAGAGCGTTAGAGTATTGGAAAATAATGGACACGTATTTTGTAAATCTAACTGACGGACTAATTAGATTTTTTTAGTTGACAAGACTATTCACTGCCAGTTTCTGCTTCCTGATCATTATTATAATTCAGGATCTCTTTAAACTTGGAGTGAATCGGTTTCTTCTAGGCAAGCGTGCACTATCCGACGCCGCATCATTGCTTAAAATCAGTTAATGCTTTACCTGTGTTGCGGCCAAACGGCCAAACATTTAGTGTTAAAAAGTGTTCGATTATGTCAGTCCGTGAACCCAAGACAGGACAGGACGACAGGAGTAACGCGCTAAATGTAACAATGGAGCCACGATTTTCAAAAGTTCCTATTTTATCTGTCTCTGGACTCAAGACGATGATTCCATGCTTTGTGGTGCTAATGGTATTATCTAGAGCACTTTATGCTTGTTTCTAAGTTTATTTTCAGCAGCTTTTAGGCCTTTGAATAATACAATTATCTACGAGTAATTGAGATTTTCTGTTGCTACAGTTTAACAATAGTAATCTTATAAAAAACATTATAGTCCAGATACATGAATTATAGAGGTAGCTAGTGCCAAATTGCTTCACAAACTCACTAGAATTCACTTTTAAAAGTAACAAAATCGAGCCTATCCAATTTGAGTCGGACTGGGTGATAAGTTTGGTTCCGTAGACATTATTATCTGCTACATTCAATTATGTACTTACGTTACGTAATGTTTATTTTCATACTCACTCCAAGAGGGACTCATCATCTGCCTAGCTTTTTTCCAAGTACTTTGGTGCTTGGATTCCTGTCTAACAAGATGCAGCTGAATACCAGTATTGTACAAGTACATAGAGTCTATCTGACCTCCACGATCTATTGGGTTGGATTAGTTACTTGCCGTTACCAGACCAGTCTTATCATGATAAGTCTGGGCTGTCAAGGATCTAGATATAAACAGACTAAGAAACCTCTCTGTTTGTCTGTTTATCCGCGCACTACGCGGCCACGAATTGTCGCATAACCGCCTGCTATCTTGAACCAAGCTGGTCGGAGGTCCGTTTGTGCGACGAAATTTTCTTGCTGGCTGAACCTTCAGGGCAAAAGTCATGATCGTGCGCGACGTCCGTAATTGATGTTTTCTATCACGAGTGGACAGAGGGTTCTACTAAACTGTTTCTGACTACAATTCTTTCCACTAACGTTAAAAGCATATACGTTAGTATACGCAACCGTCTGCTAACTCTAATGAACCCTAAAAGAATGCGCCATCCATCAAATTAGAAAGGTTTTTGGCTAGACGCCTATGATTATTAGAAATAACGGCCTAGGCAGGTATTTAGGTTGCTCTATCAATTTGGGCTAAGGCCGTTCCTAGATAAATACTAGTAGCTGGAATGGAAGTTATTTTAACTTTGTGATGGACTTGATTGACGCCATTGCACCTATGCGAAACAGGAGTGGGCTGGTTGGGATGACTTATCACCGATCGCACAGGTGCAGGGTTGACATCTTCTTCTTCATCGAGTGGTTAGGTGGTGGTGGTGGTGGTGGTGGTGGTGGTGGTGGTGGTGGGTGGTGGTGGTGGTGGTTCCTGACCTGGTGTCAGAGTTTTTATGCCGCCCATGGGCCTCTGACTTGGCTTTACATGCCGTCGAGAAATATCTCTGAGGCATGCTGATTTCCACACGATGCTTTACTTCACCGAAGCAATGCAGTGGTGACATGAAATAGTTTAAGTTTATTATTTGAGATTATTCATCAATAACTTCTGGCACTACCGTCACCTAATATAGGCACTATGTTAGGTGACACAACATTCCGGCTCGCTACATGTTTGCGCTTGGGCGCTCCTTGTGGGGCTCCACATCGCTGTCAATGTGGTGAAGCAGTCGACTGCCTCGGACACTATGGCCTTTCTTGCAGTAAGAGTGCAGGTCGGATAGCGCGGCACGCTAGCATTAATGATCTCATCCGTCGTGCTCTTGCCACCGCCGCCGGGGTGCCAGCTGTATTAGAACCCACTGGCTTGGCACGCGTCGATGGCAAGAGACCAGATGGTATGACCATAATGCCATTGAAGTTGGGTAGGCCTTTGTTGTGGGACGCAACTTGCGTCGACACCCTTGCGCCATCCCATCTTCCTAGCACAGTGTGCTGCGCTGGGGCGGCTGCTGCAGGTGCTGAAAACCTCAAACGGCCCAAATACAATAATTTAATTGGTAATTATGTGTTTGAGCCGTTTGGGGTTGAAACACTAGGGTCATGGGGTCCGAGTGCCCCTAGTATTTCGGGAAATCGCCAAACGGTTGGTCAACTCTTCACGTGACCAGAGGGCGGGCCTATTTTTTGGCCAAAGAATCAGCATTGCCATCCAACGTGGCAATGCTGCCAGCCTTCTGGGCACTTTTCCTGTTGACAGCGATGTGGACAAATTTTTCGACGCCCTGTAACCTTTTTTGATATTTGTTAAATATTTTTATTTCTTTTATAGAGTTAGTGTGTAAATAATGTAAATATTATTAGTCTGTGTTTAATAAAGTCATTTTGTTCAATAACTTTATTCATAATAACTTTTAAAAACCTATATGGTCGTGCTCCTTCTCTGTCCAACCTTTGGCAACCCAATGTTGTGTATCAGATCTCTTTCAAATCTTTCTAAGGCCTTACGTGACTAGGTAATTGTTTGTCATGTATATCTCGCCTCTGTTCAAAAGTTGCATCTCAAAAATACAAAAAGTAAGTAGCGTGTATTAATTTATATCATTCAAAGGGTACATCAATTGCTTTGATCTTCAATTCCAAGATATTTGAGTCAGTCAAATAAATCGGATTCATTCCAATTGATTTATCGTTCAGAGCAATGTTGGGATGCAACTGTCAAATAAATAAGACGGCCGACAGACCCTTATAATTGATGCAAGCTTTGTCGAATGTATTATCAAATACGTTTGAAGTTCTGGGAATAGGCTTGTGTCCTGAAAAAATCGAATTAGTCCGTCCGTTAGATTTTCAAAAAATATTTGTCACGTATTTTTTCTTTCGTTGCGTAAACCAAAATTGACGAAGATACGACGCTTTTAAAATTCTCAATACGTCACGCCGTGCTATAATTTTTAGTGCGTTGTGACGTCACGAGACCTCACTCTCGAGTTTTGATGCGTTTTATCTTTGTCAATATTCACTGATTTACAAAAACAAAAAATACGTGTCCATTATTTTCCAATACTCTAACTGACGGACTAAATAGATTTGCAATTTTTTGATGGTGGAAACTAGCCGTAGCAAAAGTTCGAGAACGTTGCGGTTTAATTAAAAGAAGATGTAGTGGAAATAAATGTTAAAAAAGTATGCTTAGATGGTTTGGTCATGTGGAAAGAGATAAAGTTACAACAAACTCAAAGAACACATTGTATGTACAATTTGCTTTATCAAAGGCCCTAAAAATAAGATGTGTACTTACCGCTTAAAACTCAGGCACTGTCATGTATCAGAAACGAATAAAATAACAAATAATACGCCCACGCTGTTTGTTTTACTTGTATTATGCTAATGATAACATCCTTGGCATACAATATCTGGTCATCCTCATACGAAGAAAGAAGCGACTATCTTAAACTTTTGGACGAGCAATGCTTTTGGATGGCAGAGTATGACTTAATAAAAAGAAGATAAGGAAATTATACGTTGCATTGGAAGGGCTCTCACTAGGTGGAGTGGTGAAGGTTGCGGGGATCTGCTGGATGCCAACCGCATGGGACCGGTCAATGTGGCGACACTTGGGGGAGGCCATGTATGTCCAGCAGTGGACGTCTTTCGACTGAAATGATCATAAAAGCGGATGCAACAAAGCGTATAAATGAAGTACTCTTCACTTCAGTTTAAGGCCGCAAACTTCCATGCTTGTCTTTTACCTTCTTCCATCAGGAGACAAACGTACTGCGAATTATCACTCATACCTTGTTGATTTCCACACATTCGCACGAACCACTTTGCTTTCCTGAGTTCATATGACCCCACTCTATTTCAGTCGCGGGTTAATAGGCTTCTTTTGTGTTAGCTCGATCCATCGTCGACCTCATCTCTGTCCTCAGGGCAGAGGTCCAGTATAGGCATATCTAATATGAAAAAAGGTGTTTAGTAGTACCTACGTCTTCCAACCAGGATTGTATCGGATTGGTTTCAAACGCTCCAAATTACTGTACCCTGTATCAGTTTAAAATTTTAAATGAAATATTCTGTCGGAATTCGGGGCCAAGTGACAACTCGTGCACATTATTATTTAAATGGCTCGGTCAACACAATTTATTAGATTGGGGCATGTTTTGTTATAAAGCACCTGACTGACATATAAAACTAAGGCACGTTTGTGAACTTTGCATTCGATCCGGTATTAGGTAATGGATGAATGGCGGTGGCATTGTTTTATTCAAAACTAGCGACCCATCCCGGCTTCGCACGGGTGGCAAATACATGTCAGCGTAAAATTGTAAAAACCGTTAAGTAGATTGTAATCTATCTAGCGAGATTGTAAAGTCTCCAAAGATTGTCAACCGAACATACTGCTTACAATTTAATGCATTATTTTTCGGTAGATAATAATCTATCGAAGTGAAAAATATATATTCTCTAATTAATACTTAATTGTATGTTATTTGAATTTTAGATCGTGGCTGTATAGAAAGTTGGAACATGGTTCAATAGAAAAATGGACTATTTTTTTTTTTTTATTTGACAGCTGTCATTTAAAAACGATTCTCCCTAGGGCTGAAAAGTATTACTTTCAACCCGCTCCTCAGGCAACTTTAGACCTACTTTCCGAGTATGAGTAATGAAAAATAAATGTACCAAGTTTGACATAACGATGCATTTTTTCCTTGACCAAGTGTGCAGATCAAGTGGCACTGCTTAGTGCCACTTAGTGATTAGTGTCATCCTGTAGATTAATGCAATACTTCCATATCAATTGACGTATCCTCCTCATTTCTATGCTCTAAGCGCAGACTATAAACATGTGTTTTTCATTGATCTGCCACCAGATGGCCTTAATGAATGAAAATTGCGACGCATATTTTTTAGAATGTAGGTAAGTAAAAAAACATAAAATTGTCGAATCTATTTATTAATTTGGTTCTCCAACGAGGATACACAGATGGAATATAAATTACAATTAAGAATACAATAGTTATTTTACGTGTGTTCCTTCAATTACAGGAGTCCATAGCAAGCATAGTTATCTGAAGATATAGAGAAATTAGAAAAAAAATAAATGTTGAAATAGAGAACAAAAAAAAAACAAACAAAATAAATTTAAATTTTAGAAATCATTTGACGACAAGAAATTATAATTATTACAATTGTTTCATATTTCATAACTTAGGTATCAAGCTATTATAATTCTATTAATTGAACCCCAATTAAGGTTGTTATTTTCCCTAAGTATTTTGGATCACTTATGTCACTGAAATTATTTGTAAATGTAATTTCACAAATAAACAACCATTAACTATGGATTTTCCGAATAAAACCATAAACACTTAAACAACAGACAATAAAACAGCACCATAGACAAAATAATATCATAAAAACGCACCACAGACCACACTTGAAATTGTTAGAATTCTTTAAATAATTATGATATGCTAAGGCGTTCACCCACGCGTCCTGCTGAAAATAGCTATAGATTTCAAACATCATATCTTTGGCATTGAAGTCTTTGGTTATTACGCTATTGTTAAGGATGGAAAAACAACTTATGAGCTGTAGAATCGTCTGCTATTTATTACAATGCGTGCATTAGAATAAATCTTCTTTGATCTGTCATTGCTAACGATTACTTAAACTGTTGCAACTCCTACGCAATCCAAAAGATGGGCCCCAGATGGATTCTACATGTACAATCGAGGACACTCCCGTCTGACCACCACTAAGCAAATTTTTGCTTGCACTCGCAACATAGAAACGCTTTCTAGCCCCGCCCCGTTGACTTTGAATAGAAATAATGAATGAAAAGATACCGAATCGGCCGAACGCACTGACGACGCACGCCAAACGAGAGTTATTGTTATTTTGCGCACCAAATTTGACGCTTTCCTATTAGGCCCAAACTTTAAGGGGGTGTGGCTCAGCGCATCCACATGATTTAAGCGAAAAAAATTAAACTGGTCAGGTGTAAAAGACCACGATAGTACTTCTAATATATTATTATAACTCGACTTCCTGCGTTGTGCGAGATTTTGAAGTGCTACAAACATATTCGGTCGGTAATCGGGAAATGCCCGCTCAGATTTTATTCGGTGCGTGCCGATCGTCAAACTCCGTTAGGCACCTATCATCGTCGAATCATGTTTGGATCGGCTCGGCGCAATTCGAGCTCAACACAGCAGATTTCCCCGCACGCATAAATATGAACATTTTCTCAATTTTCACCAAGGGTCCCATGTTCATTATCATCTTCCTATCTACCCATCTTAAACTAGATTCAATCGTCCTTCCTGTAAACCGACACGATTTCACTCTTTTGTTTCTATGATCTGTGATTTCACTCCATTTCCTTTTTATTCATATCATTCGCATTAATCACAATTGTGACTATGTGTACCTTACAGGTGTGTGTATGTTGCTAACGAAATAATGCATCATAATAGCTTTCTAGCGAAAAAATAACAGACAAAATATAAAAGCGAAACTTCAAAGGAATTCCTTAAACCTCCAGAACAGTTGCGGAAATTAGGTCTAGACACATTTTATCTGTTTCTAAGATCTACGTGGGAATCAGACTGTCCTGAAACTCTCATTGGTCTAAAGTCTGAAACTTTTATGAGAAAATTGGAAGTTATCAACGTTATTACTAGTTTAACCCTGCAGAGGACGTATCTATTGAATTTGGCGAATCATCGATTTATTTAAAACCAATTGATTGTTGACTCGTTTTTTCTAAGAATGGAAATAAACAGATGACTTTTGTCCATCTCTATAACTCATCTTAATTTTCCATTCACCAATAATTAGGTGCTGAAGCACATATAGCACAGGGTGGTTGCGAAAAAATAAGCGGTCAGTATCTACCGAAAAACTTGCACAGGGTAGCACCGGTGGCCCAGTCGAAATGGCTCCGACTTGAGAATCGGTGTTGTCAGCCAACACCAAGGCTCTCAAAATGGTGAAGGAAAACATCTTAAGGAAACCAGTATATCCAAGAACCACTTAATCGAAGACATGATGCATTCACCAGCCCGCATGGTGGATTACGGTGTATTTCCTCATCATCTGCCTAGCCTTTTGCCAGTCTTAACAGATTCAGCTGAATAACAATAATTTACATGGAGTGACTGACTATCTGATGAACAGTGGAAAACCTATTTATAGCCTGATCTTGCCATTGGTTATCAGATAGTTTATTTAAAGAGTTTAAAAAATAAGACCTAAAGAACTAAATACTTGGTAATCGTTTACTGTATTTCTACAAATATTTAGCCAACCACGTTTATAAAACCAAACAATACAGGAAAATCAACCCATAATGTTCAAATACTGGGAACGTACAATATTATTGGAGGTAAATCTTGCCCGTTTCTCGTAAATATGGCATCCATATCATTCTTACGGTATGTTTATTGACCTTATTTCGGAAATGCGTCATGTTTTTCAGGGCTGGGTTCATATTTTTCAAGAATGCCAGGTTTTTATTCAATTCTCAGTATTACGTGAACATTTTCGTGATGACCTAGTTTTATTGACGGTCAGTGGAAGAATTCTCCATTTCCAATATTAATATTTGTGCACCTGAAGAGTCTTCTTTCTTCAAGTGTTCAATTATGAGGTATATAAATGATGTTTTCGTTTGTACATTGTACTTACAAACGAAAACATCTGACACAGAACATCTAGACGGGGTCGCGGCAGACTGAAAAGGTGGCGGGACTCCTTGGATGGCTTCCCCACAAATTGGTGTTAAAAAGCGCAACACCGAGAGAAGTAGAAGGAATGAGGGAGGCCTTTGCCCAGGAGTGGGAGATCAGGTTAACGAATAAAAAAAAAGTCTGGCACATTCTAAATATAATAAAATGAACAATAACTTTGTAAATAATTAGAAAAGGATAGGAGAGCTAGACGTCAGTTACGACATGACATGTGAAATATGATTCTCGTAGCTAACAAAGCTTAAATTTATCATCTTAAACGCCTTTTATTAGCTTCACTCACTACAAATGGTTGCGGGGACGATGTTGTTATTACTAAATTGTTCATCGCGATCATCATGTGACTTTTGAACAGAACTTAAAACTAAACTAAAACTAACATATCAAGAATTAAGTTACAAGCAAGAGAAAGCCCTAAGATTTTCAAAATGAGTGTAAGTACCTTGAAGTTGATGTATTATAAGAAGGACCTCGATTTGTAATAAGGTTTCTGGAGCAGGAGAATTTAAAGATCGTGTTCCAGAAAGAGGTAAGTTATTTTTTGCAGGATACTGTACTGAAGACTTGTAAAGTATGTGACGTTTATTCCAAGGTAATTTTTTTGTTTTTTTTTTCAGTAGTTTATGTTGAGGTTATGAGACATTCTTCACAGTAAGATTACTGATACGTATATAAAAAAAAACCGATTGTTTTTATAGGCGTTGTTGAAAGATAGTCGGGGGTAACGATTGAAAATGTGTCTTTTGAGTAGTGATTATTTACAGGCGTTGTAAAATGTTTGCACATAAATATATGTATAAGAAGGCCTTTACAGTGTATCTGTTAAAACCTGTTGATGATGAAATAATTTTATTAGTTGTTATTATAGCTTTGGTCATTGAGATATGAGTCAAATAAAAGATTTTCTAGAATCAAAAGTGTTTATCGTTGGTTCGGGGACGTGGGTGGGCACGGGTGGACTACGCTCTGAGTATCGACTGATTCATCATCATTCTAGACGGAAGACGCACACTCTTGCGTTTAGGCCCTTTTTTGTTTTTTTTTTTTTTCGGATGGGAAATCATCAAATGACTTCTCCCGCTCTGGGCGGAGCAGGAGAATTTCATGGAAGTATAATGGAGGGAATGAACGCAACATTATGTTGGATAGTGTACAGGTTACATCCTGAGTTGTTTACTATACAGACCTTGTGGAAACTAGAACAAATTTCCGTGTGTTCAAGCGTTTTTGCCATACCTATTATTGGAATCAAATATAACAGCTCACAACTTAGGACCCATTAATGTTAATATTTATCCGTGGTGCTAGGCAACTGGGCCTATCCCAGTTGTAAACGTCCCTTTGTGCCTATTGGCCTTGTTTCGTTCTGTCTCTTGCTGAAATGGAGGGAAGTGGAAATTACGGTTTTTTCCCTACTCCTCCACTATACTTTTCTGATTAATTTCGTTGCGGGATTCAAGACAGTTAAATTCATTCTCTGGGACTTCGTCGAGCTTCATTGACTCGGCGCTTTTCTGGTGGTCGCCACTGTTGATTCTGGCTTTCAGGAGTTACAGTGGTTTGGGAACAGTGTGGCGAGCTAGGCCCAAAAAAAAAAAATGTGTACGAGCGTACCAAATTCTTAGAAATTACTGTTTTGTCCCCATCTGACTGTGTCAATCAGAAAGTCCATTAATTTTCTATCCTGTCTTTTATTAGTGTGGTCAAATCCTTCCTTCCTGCGATTCACAATAAAGTCTGAAAGTGTTTACGACTCTTTAAATTTTAACGACCCCTCTTTCGGCGCCGAACTCAATTCGAGAAGTCGTAAATTGTACCACTTTTAAGACATAAGCCTCTGGTTCCTGGAGGTGATTATTTTTGTTTTCATCAAGACCTTGGGATTCAGTGGTATGAAAGCGAAGGTTATTCGATAACCTTGTATCGTTTCTTTGGTTCAGTTTTCTCTGCCAATTTCTCAGTAGCATAGCAACCCGGAGCAGCTGAATCTGAAGTAGTCTGGGAATCGAACTCGCGACCTAGTGGTTATTAAGAAGTCAAGAACTACCAACGCTTTGTGATTGAAATTCAGATTGAACTTGATTTGGTTATACTTTCATGAAATTCAGATTGGAATATGCTATTCGCAACAGTGAATCTAAGGCTTTTGTAGTAGCGTACCATTCAAACAATTTTTCGAAATGCGTGTGTCGAAATAACGTCATCAGCGGTAATTAGGGTATTCGACGTAACGTTCTTTCGAACTGGCGTACCACTCGTAATTTTTTCCGAAATAGCGTGCGTCGAAATAACGTCATTTGAAATTTCATATCACTCCCTAGCTTTTGATAGGCCGTTGCCATTGCTGGCAAGACTGACAAGTGGTAAATTCAGACATTTAAGATCGTCTCGGTTCGGGTTTTTCGGGATTTACCCTTGACTTCTATTCAACCCACAAATGACACGTGCAGATCTCCAGAATTACTCTGCCTATGTGCAAACACCTTCTGTGCGTCATATGTATTCGGAATATCAAACAAAAGTTACCAAAGCGCATTCCGTTCATTTATAGTGGCGTCGGTTTGGCAACAAAACTCCGCTCGTTAACCGACTAGCAGGTGAAACGACAGATTTAAGAGCTATTGTAAATGCACTAAATCATTTTTAGCTCAAGACACCGACGATTTACAGCTTCACCGGTGTAAATTGATGTGTAATTTTCGTTTTGACAATGTCTGTTTTTGGGCGATCATATCTCCTAAATCACTCACTCGATCTTGACATAGCTTTCTATGATCAATAGACATTCTTTCAAGCTACATTTTAGTTTTAATTTAATTGATTTCGTTCAAGGATTCTTTATTTAAGCAGGATGGTTCTATTGCAAGGTATTTGTTGACCATCGGCTGTGAGTGACCGAAAAGGTATTCTACCTTTTGTAACACCCTTGGTAAAAATTCCTTGGACTAAGTCCTTCGCAAAGACGACTACGTGTAGATGGTTTGACATTCTTAATCCTATATTAGGATATAGGACTATCGTGTCCTATTAAATGAGCACTATTTGTATTTGTATTCACGTTCTCGAAAACGGTCACAAGAGTAGAGTGTGTTAAATAATATGGAAGTGTCTGATGAGATGACGAGTAATAGACAAGTGTGGAAGAAGAAGACATGCTGCGACGACCGCAAATAAATTGGGATTGGGCTGGAGAATGAAGATGTTCTCGAAACATACTCTAAAGTTGCAATATTGGTGTTTACGGGGACGAAAAATCGATCTAACTCGGTCTCATATATCTGGGGAGTCATTTTCTCTATTTTCACCCAAGCAGAGTTCGGTCGCCACTACTAACTTACTAAACACACATAGGCCAGAGGTTGAATACTAGGAAATCTAGGAATACTTAGGTACCTACACTTTTATTGGATGGACACTCAGGAACTCCAACAATTTTGCACACAGCAATAACAATTACTATCTCAAAATCACGAACAATGAACGTAACATCTTAAAATACTTTAGTGATCTAATTCATTGATTAGCTACAGTAGTACAGGAATGTGCTATGTTTTCAAACGTTTCTAGGGTGTTATTAATATCTGTGTGTTCATAACAAGTGCGTGCTCCATTCATAGGTACGTATATCAGTGTTCTGAAGGAGTCTTGTGATTGTACAACTTATGTTTATTTGATTGAGGGGCTTCTAGCAACATAATTATAGCACCTCAGATCGTTCTTCTAGGTGAAGCAACGCTTGTCGAGGTCGGTCCGTGGGTGACCATTTCATTGTTTACCGAGACATTTGGTCCAGGTTATCATTTGTATTTTATCTAATCTTATACCGAAAGCCTGACAACCAGTCTCACCAAGAGGTATCGCGTATCTCAGTAAGAGTGAGTTGTGGAGGTCAGATACTCAGTCGCTCCATGTAAAACAAAGGTATTAACTGCATCCGTGTAGACTCAGCTAGGCAGGCTAGACGGATGCTGGAGTAGATCTCTTTGTGAAGGAGTTCCTCCAGAGAAGTATTACCACAACACCAACTTGAGCGAGAAACAGAGCCTGAATGCTCGCACCCAGCAGCAGCGACGGCAGGAGACGCTCGCTCTTGCAAATGATAGGTCTGAGCGACAGAAAAGGATAGTGCATGGATAAATGCGATTTCATGCGCATATATATAGTTCAACCCCTACCAAACTAGCCAATATGGCAGGCACATAAGCCATTTTAGTTTTGACTCTAGGATGGCAACGTCCATGCCACTCGTATTACAGATAACCACCAAATGCGGTGAAAATTACAATCAGATGGGTCGGCATTTTGCCACATAGGTTTATAAACATTAAACAGCTTACAACGTTTCTACTGCTGGGATGCACGCCTCCTCTATGTGAAAGCGGGTGGGCCATAAGCCACTATGCTGGCAATACTAGTTGAATGTTTTCCACACTTTCTTAGCAGGATACTAAACCATCACTTCAATAAATAAAGCCTATGCTTTTACCTATGTTCTGTATGGTGTCGGGTTCTGTATGGTGTCGGACTTAAAGAACAGCACCATCCCATATCTTCCCGTGGGTGTCGTAAGAGGCGACTAAGGGACTTACCAGAGAATGGGCAGCAGCGTTCTCAGTGCTTTTGTAACAACCGCACTGCGATCGCCAACCCGCCTGCCAAGCGTGGCGATTATGGCAAAAGCCCTCCTTTGGGGGAGGCCCATGTCCAGCAGTGGACGTCTTTCGGCTGAAATGATGATGATGCTTTAACGACATTGCAAGTAGGTATTTCTGATTAATAACTTACATTTTAAACTCTTTTGCATTAAAATGTATGAATAACGCTGACATTTCTTATAAAGAAGTGCATTTTAATTCATTCGGAGAATAAACTTTGTTAATTGCTATGTCATCGGTTGACATTCAGACATTTTGAAGTATTAAGCGGGCTTTGTGTCATCCATTATTATAATTGTTACAAGACCCTTACGTCTCACTGCATGAAAATGACTTATGTCATTTACTAAATTCCTCAAACGTTACCCACGTTACGTGAGTTCAGACGCTATGCTTCTGAAATCTCAGAAAAATCGGCCGCGCACACACACGTCTTCTTCTTGGGGCATGGGTGTCGAAAAGTTCAGATAAGTTAAATCCCAAATACAGTCGCGCGCACTCCGTTTACCGAATTACCGATAAAGTCATAGACTAGTGCCTATGGGACAGGACGTGCGGTGCATCGGCAATGTTTGTTACCCGTTTACATAATATAAGTAACTAGCTATCGTAAATACGTAAGATACTTAGATGTACGTATATCGACTCCTCAATTGTCTACGAAAATAATCGCCTGCCATTTTTCTAGAGCCCCCCGTGCAACGCTTAGGTAATCGAATAGGGGGGTAAAACTATGATTCTGTTTAGTCCGTCTGTTAGATTAATAATTGACGAAGATAAAACGTGTCAAAGATCATGAGTGGGGACTCATGATCTTTGACACGTGTTCAAAAAAAAAACACTAACAAAAAAAAGGTCAAGCTTCTAAGTCGGTGACCTTTATTTGATTGATTTAGTGTTATTGTCACTGGCTTCTGAAAGTTATTTTTCACTTTTTTGTGTTTTTCTTTTAGTGTTGTTTTTTTTTGTTTTTTTTTTGTTTGTGTTCTTTTTTGAAGTCGTTTTTATTTTTTTGCAAAAAAGTTTTTTATTTCATTTTCCATTTTAATTTGTTCCCAAACAAGTCGTCATGAATTTATTTTACATTATTAACAATACATGTCATGGTAATAGGCTTATCCCCAATAAATGGTACTAAACATTTATTTATTTAATTACAACGGTTATATTTAAACCAAGAGGATCTCGTGGCTAAATAATAACAGCCACTCGGGTCGATCTTTAGGTTAAGCCGTGCTTGCCTAGGTTGGTCTGTGGATGGGTGACCACCCATTACATACCGAGTTTCCTCTGTGCCTCGGAAAGCACGTTAAGCAGTTGATCCCGGCGGTCAATTGAAGATCTTTGACAGTCGTTACAGGTAGTCCGTGGCCCAAAAAGGTTGACAACCAAACTTACCAAGGGGTATCGTATTACCCAGTACTAACTGGGTTGTGGAGGTCAGATAGGCAGTCGCTCCATGTAAAATACTGGTATTCAGCTGCATCCGGTTAGACTGGAGGCCGACCCCAACATAGTTGGGAAAACGCTAGGCAGTTGATATTTAAACCAATTACTGTAACTAAAACTCGAACTAAAAGAGTAGAGACATAAAATTAAAATATACAAAATAACAAAGTAAAGGTTCACACATTCATAAATTCCTCTCACAATACTTCTGACATTCCAATAAAATCCTTTTTCATCCATCCGCAAACATACATAACTGTCGAAATCAGGGTGTATTGTACACATCTGCGTACCCCCTCAGAGCATACAGGCGTGATGTTACGTCATGATGTTGTATAAACAATAAACATCCAAGCGATTGCAGCTATCACTACAGATTTGCTGTCTATTTATGAAGAGTTCCATTGTATATCTCCGAAAATCAGCATCAGATCTTCACCAAATTTAAATGGGACCTCTTCGGGAGTCGGAAAAAATCGATTTTTAAGAATCGGTCTACAAATGGAATTAGGTATAGTAGGTGAAATTAGGTAAAATACATTAAAAAAAAATGAAAAATATACATACACACGAACATATAAACTCCTCCTTTTTTTAAGTCGGTTTAAAAGAACTGATTGCGATTGCGTTAAGGTTTGCGAGGTCCATGGAGTAGAATTTAGCCTAATTAAAAATATTATATTTGTCATGGATTAAATCGGGAACTCTTTTTGAAGTACTTTGGGAATAACCCCCCTTTCTTTTTCGGATGGGAAATCATTAAATGACTCCTCCCGCTCTGGGCGGAGCAGGAGGGAGTGTCAGACTTTTACTGACTAAAACCCATCCATGTTCCTTCATCGCCCTTTGTGTCTCCTTCGAACAGTCCCGTAACCCCGGCAGGCATCGGTCCTTCCGGACCCCTTCCTTTTGCAGACTCTCTTTGAGGCGCGCGTGGAACACGAACGCGCCGTCGACACGGCCTGTTATCATGAGACGGACGGACGGCGAGCTAGCCCATAGGCCACCGTCTAGAGGCCCGCACCTACGGTGGCCACCCCCGACGCCCGGGGCGTCTCCCGTGGCGGCCGGGACGTGAGGTTCTCTCCCTCTCACGTTCCGCCCCCTCCTTCTCTAGCATTACTGCTTCGCAGAAGGAGGTGACGCGTCCCATTCCGTCTGGCTCCGGACCATGGCTTGAACCAGGGTGGGAATAACCCTCTTTCGTCTCATGAAAATGTATCACAATGATTGTGTTCTTCAGAAAAGTCAGGTGCGCCATGCGCGTCAGGACTCAACTCGGTGCATGTAAAGGCGCATAGGTATCCACCGCTGCGCTCGTGTGTTAAGCTTCGCTTTGCAAGAAAATGTATGTCATGTGACTGTGTCCACTGCAAACCACGGACACGCTATGCATGAATTGACGTCATTAGTACATGCGCGGCTTGCTCGAATAAGGCTCTCACATAGCTCAACGCTGTCAACGCTATATGCACGCTGTGCACGCGGTACAGGCTATACACGTAGTCTTGGTAAAAAAACGTTTGTAGCAGGGATGTTACGAAGCTTCGACTCCGACTTCGATATGTCGGAACTTCCGATTGATCTTACACCTCCGGTTCCGACTTCGGTTCCGATACTTTTAAATCGGAGGTTTTAATCGGAGGTCGAAGCATAGCAGATAGCGGTCGGCGGCGACGACACGCAGCTGCTGCAATCAACGAAACAGGTTTATGCATGTCGCCCTCCGATTTCGGTTCCGGTTCCGACTCTGACTCCGACTCCAAACTGAAACCAAATTTAAAAACTCCGACTCCGACTTTGGTTCCGATAAAACCACCTCCGTAACATCCCTGGTGTGTAGCCTCTCCGTGAGCAGTGTGGGTCATATACGCGTATTGCAGCGGAAACGTAGACCCACGTTGTCAAACAAATGAATCCATGCAGCTAACGTGCGCCGCGTGCCCGTGCATAGCGGATGACTAGGCAGAAAGTCCTACCTAATCAACCTCCGCATAAAATGCCTGATATTTGGAGTATAGCTCTCCGCCACAGCTCTTAGGATATAGTTGCGACTACTCCGCACTCTGCACAGCAGCGAAGCTGTTTTTTTGCGTATTATTGCAAGAAAGCCATCTGTGTTGGTCTCAGCAAACATTTCTAAAGCGCTACAGAAACGAGGCAGTCGCAACAACATCCTGAAAGCATTATTATATTGAACGCGCAGGACATCCAGTGATCTCTTAGTGTAGTTGACCCATAGATTGCTCGTTTAAAAACTCTGACAGTAGGCCTTAAAAAGAGTAATTTTTACTAGGTCAGAGCACCGAGCAAATCTACGGGCCAGCATGTTACTTCTGACCGCCAGTGCCCTACGCTCCCTCTCAATATCTATATCATCCTTAAGGTCGTCGGTGATGAAATGTCCAAGGTACTTGAAATTGGAGACTCTGTTTAAATGGAGCCCATTCAGCTTTATAATTAAAAACTAAATTAAATTATTATTATTAGACCAAAACTTTTTAAAACTTTATTATAAAACAAAGTAATTATCATAAAACTTATGCTCCAATACTTTTAATACTTATTTATTTACGGTTTAATCGGTAATCGTGGTATGGACAGATAATGCAGAAGGGTCTACCCTTTATAGCAGAACTTTTTATGTCATAATATTACTTTGCATAACAGTAGATAGCATAAACTTCATTTCGCAGAAAATCGTTTGGCAGACACTCATTTATCATATTTTCAAAACTCATAATTTTGTAAGTCAGAATCATCTTTAGGCATAAATTTCATATGCATAAGAATTAAAAGTAGAACCATGTTATCGCAGAAAGTTCACAGTCAGAATCATCTTTTGGCATAAATTTCGTATCGATACTCATTAAAAGGCAGGACTATCATATTACAGAAAGTTTACAGTTAGAATCATCTTTTGGCATACATTTCATTATGCATAATAATAGAAAGCCTCATCTATCACATAACAAAATGTTCATAGTAAAAATAATTTTGTATTTCTTACCATAATAATAAAATTGATTGAACATTATTTTTTTTCGCCACAAACATACGACGATAATGTTAATTGCTGCATATTTCTGATCAGGCAAGCATACATCATGCATGCAGTATGCAAACAAGCATGCAGTATGCAAACATGCAGCATGCAAGCAAGCATGCAGCATGCACGCAAGCATGCAGCATGCAAGCAAGCATGCAGAATGCAAGCAAGCATGCAACATGCAGCAGGCATGGTTTCTGTCACGGCTCCGGCACTGTAGGGTTCCGGCGGTCCCACGCGAGCTTAGCGTCGCAGATGTGTTTTACGCTAAACCTTAAAACCACCTGCTCCTCAGCTCACGGGCCGCCTCACGCCTCCGCGCCTACGCGAATTTAAATTAAACTCTAGGGGTAGGGCAGACAAGACTACGTGGAGTCAAATAAAATTATTCCAAATGGAATTCTGCCATCTCCATAGTATGCCGAGTGAAATTGTACCAAATAATCGTCGCTCTTAACGAAATTATGCGGAATTTGAACATTGCCAAAGGTAATTATGCCAAATAAAATTCTGCCATCTTAAAAGTATGCCATTGTAAAATATTATGCCAAGTGTGTTATGCTAAATAAATTTCAGAGCATCAAGATTCTGCCAGATAAAAGGAACCCAATGCAGAAAAATTACGAAAATATAATGAGGAAAGTTTTGAGTACGAATGTGATGGCTATAGAGTTGAAGAAGACCAATAAAACGATGGATCGATGGATGGACTGTGTGAAGGATGATATGGCTACAAAGGAGGTGTCTGATGAGATGACGAGTAATAGAGAAGTATGGAAGAAGAAGATATGTTGCGCCGACCACAAATAAATTGGGATAAGGGCAGAGGAATTGATAACTTAATATTTATTTAATAAAACCCATCCATTAGTTAAATTTATTTTTGTGTCAAATTAAAAGCAATGCGGTCAATTGAAAGAAAAGAAAGAAAGAAAGCAATCTTAATTTATCGCAGGGACATGACGTGCATACAAAATAAGAACAGAAACAATAAGCATAGCAAATATTCAGAATGTAACAAAACGGAGCATAAATAAATAAAAATAATAACTTTAAATAAAAGCTGAAAATAAAAAAAAAAACAGGTAACAGGACATAATAATATTGCAACAGTCGGAACCCGTATTGGATGTAATGATTTTAGTCTAGTTTATTTAATGGGTCCCGACTGTTGCAATAAAAATGTCCTGTTTCTTGAACTTGTTTTTTTCTTCAGTTTTATTTAAAGTTATTAGTTATTTTTTTTCGCTGTCCTTTGCAGATGACGTGATAATAGCAATAAATAATCTTAGTGAACTAGATGAAATTGTCGCCAAAATCAAACCGTTACTGGAATAAGTCGGACTCCACATTAATGAAACGAAAACAAAACTAGTAATCAGAAGAGGGACTCTTCTGCACCGAAATCCGAATTGGAGGAACCAGTACTTCAACCGGTAGACGAAATGAAGTACCTCGATTCGTATATAACATCGAGATTTAATAGAAACAACACGGTTAATGCCAGATATAAACAAGCAATGCGTAACTCTAATGTTTTAATATCCTTCATAAAAAACTCGAAAATGGAGTGGTAAATTGCGCGTCTTATCTATAAATTGGTCATAGAACCTGCAATGACTTACGGTCTTAAGGCAGCAGCACTCACAAAGGCAAACCGATCGAAACTCATAAGATACGAAAGACTCATTCTTAAAGATATGATAAAGAGTACGCGAAACCCCCCGAACAAAAAACACGCGAAATTCTTATGGGAAAAACAATTACCAAAAAAATTAAATGCCTACGGTTATGCTACTACGGGCACATCCTCCGACGACCAGAGCCTCACTTACTACGCGCAGCTATTAGTTACAAGGCGAAACTGCTAAAAGTTGGAAGACCAATATATACATGGAACGAGTCACTCCAACAAGACATGGAATATTTCAATAAAAGCAAAAAAGAATGGATTCAGTTAGCAGCAGATAGAGAAAAATTCAAATCAGCCACCCAGGGAATATATATCACCGTAGCGAAACTGACAGTGAAACAAATAATAGTGACAATGAAACATATACTCGAACATAATATTTTTAAATAAACCGTGTCAAAAACGAATGGAATCGCAACCACCAGAAACGAACATGATTCTCCAATGATAGAAGAGACCAATCAAACGAAGGTCAAAACAAAAATTCCAATGGATTGTACCTGTCTTTACCATTTTTCCTAAATATCGGCTCTAGGCTGCATAGTCGGCTGATTGTGCCCGACTGGCTGCAGTTGGTCAAGCTTCCTCTCCCATCCCAGAGCATTTATTTCCTTACAAAATCGTGCTCCCTGGTGTATCCGGCTTGTCCGGGTCAGGTTTGCTCCTGGCTGGGTGTGGTGCTCAATCATCATCAATCAACATTACGAAAACGCTGGATGCAGTGGACGCCATATCGCTCTGTGGTCATGACGCCAGTTGGCTGTGTAAACAAATGCAATGATGTTTGAAGTTGACAGTTGACACTTTTATGTTTACATAGCTGTATGACGTAATAATTATACTTTATTGGTGTTATGAAACAGATTAAGAAAACTGAAACCTTAGAATTGAATTTTAAAATTTATTTTGCTATTTTATGAACTAACGTTTTCAGACTGCTTTTTGCCTAAGCTATCTCAATAATATATTTTTAGATTTTTTCTCATATAGAGTAAAATACCCTATTATACATAAGTACATAAATCATAGGTACATACTGTCGAAAAACATAACCCTCCTTCTGGCGCAGTCGAGTAATAAAGTTGACAGTTTGCATTTCGAGACTGCGACAAATAGGACACCACTCAGCATGATGCTGTACTCAGGGGGGCCCACAAGCACAGCGCTGGTTTTCAGTGGTCAATTGCTTTTAGTCACTAACAAAACAATTTAAATTAAACCTATGACCAATTAATATTTATTTATTCATCATTCTCTACTAGGAATAAAACAGTTTTCTTCAATTAATGAGAAAAACAACGCATGACTGTACTTTTTATTGGTCTTAAAAATCACATTCAGAATTAAATTAATGACTTAATTGTTGTTTACTTAACTAATGAATGAGTGAGTCAAATGATTCGTTGTTCAAGTTTGTAATAATGTTTAAAAATAGATCGTTTATGTAGTAGATCACCGAGTGTTGCTTACTCGTTTGACTAGGGATAAGAACATAGGACCTGGATAATAATCGATTTTATTTATTTATTTAATAATTCAGAAAACTAAAAGTTAGCTTTACTTATAAAACAAAAAAGTCCAAATCTAAAGTCATTTATTCACATAAGGCTGAAAATCAGTACTTTCTGAATGTCAAATCTACATAAGACAGGCCTCAAGACGCCAGAACATCACCGCTTCTTAGATATAGAAAAATGCTTATTTGTAAATAGCAAACAAAACACACATTTTAGAATTTGTCTGTTTGTACAGGGTGTAAATGGAATAGAGAGAAGTGTAATCGGAGTAAAAAGATGAGATAAAATAAGATTAAGCAAAATTAAAAATGTAACTAAATTTAGAGATGTGAATAAAGTATAAAAAACACAAATGGAAATGGGCAAGATATATGCTTTGTCGAAGGACAATTTTGTTTGAAAACCGATCGTCAGTAACAAATCTTAATGTAATTATTCTAAAACAGCAATAAAGGCTTATTTTATTTTATACAGGTTGTAAACAAAACAAACCCTTCACGAAGTCGTCAACCGTGCATTCTAAACATGAAACTAAGAAGCTACGCAAAAAATTCTAAACTTCATTCAATTAAAAGAATTCTTTTTCTTTTCTCTCTTTATAGAAGGTTATTGTTTTTCTCTGTTATGGTAATGGGATACCCGATATAAGACAGAAGTGCCATGTCAAAAATAAAGAGTCATAACTCATAAATTTATTGACGACGAAATTCAAATATCGCTTCCCTTATGTGTCGGTTCCGTATTTACCGTGCCGTATTAGGCTTGATATTACCTGCACTCAGTGTCAATTGTCAAATAGCTGACAATGCATTTCACTGCGCAACCCAAAACTGAGAAGATGAGGTAAGAATGGATGACGTTTGAAAATAAGGGATGAGTCGAAACTTTTCTTAAATACCTGCTCATCGTTCAGAAAGACTCGCGAATGTAATGATAATATAATATATCAACCGCTATTTAAAACAGGTGTTGGTTGGCGCCAGACCGTAGTCTTGTTGCTTCATCCGTACGGTACGGACCGAACGCGAGCAACGTTCGCTTTTCTCGCGCGAATACGAAATTCAAAAGTGACGTTTGTTTTTTTTTTATAAATAAATATTCTCGTAGCCTGTGCTTTTTTGAGTTGAAACAAAATGGGCAGTTAACATTTTATTTTATTTCGTTTTTTTTTTGTCGAACTTGTGTTTTGAGTATTATAGAAGAGAGGATATTGCATTTTTTTTTCTAAGGCTGTGTTAGTGTTAAGGTGCCATGGCTTATACGTAAGTATATTATTTCGTACTTTTTTTACATTTTATTATTTTTTAAGTGTCACTTTATATTCAAAAACATTCTTAATACCATGTAATTGGTCCTCACATGCAATTAATTTAATTACTTCAGTGCGTCGTTTATTATAGTTATTTAAAATAAAAATAAAGTGGGTTTTGGTGAAAAAAAAAAGCAATTTGAACGTGTAACAAAAAAATCATCATAGCAAATAAAAAAAACAGAAAAAGAATTGTGAAAGTTTTTATTCATAAGACGACCCACTGAAAAGTTGTACACAATCTGGGACAATCGTTGCATTAAATAAAATAAATTATCAATAAAACAGAAACAATCAAATTATTTATCTAGCCATGCACATTCTTAAAATATCTAGGTTATCAAAACTAACTCATGCCGATAAAATATAAAAAATGCGAATCAAATCGTATTATATTCTCAATCGCGAAATCTCTATTCAGACTTAAGTCCAAGAACCAGTTTGTATGAATGAACCGTGAATGAAAATTTAATGAGCCTAATAATGCCTTTCCTTGATCCAAAAATAAAATGAAAGTATAAAAATATTAAAAAAAGTTTTTAATATTTTGGATCCCCAGATCAAAATATAAAACTTAGTTTAGTCACCAAGGCACTAAACTAAGTTTTAAATGATGATACAATAAAATATTTTTACGTAACAGTAGGTACTTAATTAGATAATTACCTACATATAAAATACCAATTAGGTAATTCATTTGAGGTAAACCGCAATATTAACACACTTTAAATTAGTATAATTTAAGTGGTCAGCTCGACGGAAGTAAATAAATAAATAAATATCGCTGGACATTTACACACAGCGCCATATAGTGCCACACTAAGCAACGAGGCTTGTGTCGTGGACACCAGATAGTTGATATACTACATAGATACTTTTTGTTTGTAAATACATACTTATTATATTTAAAAAATATATATTAGTAAAACAGCATAATCAAAGGCGCCTATCATAATCTTATAATATTACCTGATAAGAATATTATCGGCAAGTACAATATACCCATAATACACACATATTTTATTCATATTATTGACATTGATAAAAATGTACTATTACATAATATAATAAGTCAATGTCAGGAAATCCACAATTTACTTACGAATTGCTGCTACCTAGAAGATTAAACATTTTAAAATTTCCATAGACATGATAACTTTGACAGGTCTGTTTTTTTTTTTTCGGATGGGAAATCATCAAATGACTTCTCCCGCTCTGGGCGGAGCAGGAGGGAGTGTCAGACTTTTACAGACTAAAACCCATCCATGTTCCTTCATCGCCCTTTGTGTTCCGGGGTCACGGTATCTCTTTCGAACAGTCCCGCAACCCCGGCAGGCATCGGTCCTTGCGGACCCCTTCCTTAACTTTGACAGCTCTTGAACGTCGTTTAAATGTGCGCTGATCGTGTTTGTCTTAGGTGAAATTCTCCATAAATTCGGGTTGTGCTGCAATTTTAAGGGTGACTGAAATTACAAGCACATGACGTTTAGGGTTACTTCAAATTTGATTTTAGGGGGTCGTTGACTCTTGTAAAACTCTCGCTAGGATCCATGCCATTTTTTGATTATTTATTGGTATGAAGTAAAATCTATAATTATGCATAAATAAAAATTGATTGCTGCATTTATAAATTCGGTATTGTCATTTGAGAGCGGCTCGACCGATTAGGTTGTTTTTTTTTTGTTGTGTCGCTAATTGTCAGGATAAGATTTGTAATAAAGACAATTTTAGAAAATTCTCTGGAAAAGTCCGTATTTTGGATGGTATTTTGTATGAGAATCTTAATAAAATTTCTTCATTGAACTGCTGGCTAGTGTTAATATAAAATTACAATTATTATAGACGGGTGTTCTGACGGAGATAGCAACGGTATAGATATTCAGCAAACACCAGTAATTAGGTATGTAAGGCCCAAGCGTTCGTGGACCGATTTTATCTCTCACACCAGGTCGAAAACCTCATTTTACATATTTGCGTAGGTATTATGAAATTGGCATGACAAAGAAAACGTGTGAAACTGAATTCGTTAATATTAATAACCACCAGGTCAACATATCTTATTAACAGAATAAGAAATAAGCGCCGTCATACAGTAATAAGAATAAGCGCCATCATAAAGTAAGTAATAACAAGATAATGAGGATAATGTTTTTAACTGTTTGTAAATTATAATGACAACAAGCGTTTACAAGCCATATTACAATATTATGAAATAAACTGCACTGACTTTATGGTAAACACCTATTTGTCTATTCTGAAGAAAAGAAAACCTTATTCTTCCTAAATGAAATAAAGTCAGTTTAAAAAAAAACTGTGACAGCTGTCAACATGTGAACCTGTCAAAAGACAACAAGTAAAAAAAAACATTGACTAAAATGTAATTTATATGTTGATTATAGGCAGTCAGAAATAACATTAGCTAAATACATGAGATTTGACAACAGATAAATTCAATAGACATTGAATTTGGCTTAGGGCTTTAAAATGATGTCCGAGAAACCATTAAAACCCAGAATCCAAACAATTGGTATATACAGACGCCAGCACATCAAGTTACCCGAAATTGTCAAATTTTCACAATCAACTTTTTTTTTTCATTTTTATGGGACAAGCCCGCCACACTTTTCCCAAACCACTGTAACTCCTGAAAGCCAGAATCAACAGTGGCGACCACCAGAAAAGCGCCGAGACAATGAAGCTCGACGAAGTCCCAGATAATAAATTTAACTGTCTTTGATCCCGCAACGAAATTAATCAGAAAAGTTTAGTGGAGGAGTAGGAAAAATCCGTAATTTCCACTGATTGAACTTGCTTTATTAAAGAAATGTGACAGAGAGTAGTAGCTTGATGTTGGCGTCTTGTACTACCGGGTTCATTGACGGTATACCACTTCACCCTTATGCTCTAAGTAATATGGTTGAAAAGTGATCTGCCGTCAGTGAACTCTGTAGCACCTACAAGTTACTTTTTATACTAAGTTACTAGAAAGGTTACCAACCGTTTCCCTTCATTGCTTTTAACAACTAGCGCAGATGATAAGAGCCTGATAATCTGTATTTTCTTCTAGACTTGGAAACACTGACCTATTTAGGACCCAATTTTATCCATCTATTGACTGTAGTGCTACTGTTAGCAGTTACTGCGATAACATCCATAAGTTCATGCTCTCGAGATGAAAATCTTCGTTGTTTTAGAGTCCTGATTTATTATACGTGTAGTGCCGTGGGAGTGCCGTGGAACAATGTAATTATTATACTAAAGTTTTTATTTAGTGTTTTAGTTTTTTTCTAAATTTTGTTTCAAAAATGTTTTAAATAATATTAAAATATATAGATAAATGTCGGAATAAAAATAGTGAATTTAGGACAACACAAAGATTTACCCTTTTTACGATCTCATGCTATCAACAACTTAGTCTAGATTGATGTTAAAATATCCGAAATGAAACGACTCAAACGCAAATGAACCTGGAAAATGTAGCCATAGGAAGAAACTTCAAAACCTGGGGAAGTGGGTGAAGCGGTAGCTGTCGAGTGGGACGTCAGTTTTATTTTTGTATTGCTAACGTTTGTTTTGACGGATTTACTTTTTAAACACAGATTAAAAATAAATATACAAGTAAGACGCCAGGATGTTTCGAAAATTATACTCTATTTTTAGGGTTCCGTAGCCATATGGCAACAAACGGAACCCTTATGGATTCGTCATGTCTGTCTGTCCCGTCCGTATGTCACAGCCACTTTTTTCCGAAACTATAAGAACTATGCTGTTGAAACTTGTTAAGTGTATTCTGTGAACCGCATTAAGATTTTCACACAAAAATAGAAAAAATACAATAAATTCTGGGGGTTCCCCATACTTAGAACTGAATCTCAATTTTTTTTTTCATCAAACCCATCCATACCTGTGGGGTACCTATGGATAGGTTTTCAAAAATGATATTGAGTTTACTAACATCATTTTTTTTTCTAAACTGAATAGTTTGCGCGAGAGACACTTCCAAAGTGGTAAAATGTGTCCCCCCCCGTAACTTCTAAAATAAGAGAATGATAAAACTAAAAAAAAATAGCTGATGTACAATTACCATGTAAACTTCTGAAAATTGGTTTGAACGAAATCTAGTAAGTAGTTTTTTTTTAATACGTCATAAATCGTAAACCGCAATTTACCTTTCATTCAATAAAGTTTGTGCGGAACCCTCGGTGTGCGAGTCCGACTCGCTCTTGACCGGTTTTTTTTCTAATCAGCCAGCATTCAGTTTAAAAATTCAGATAACGTAAATTGGTCTAGACGAATAAAATAGGTAACTTATGTTCAGCTAAATCGATTTTGACAGCTAAATAGCTACGATTAAACGGACAAACGGCCTGATTTGAATGCTAAGAGGCTTTATTGTAGACGGCACATTGACATTTACGGACGCTAATGAAAAAAAAGCTTTCAACTCTATATTTGTATTACGCCGATTAAGTATTTCGGTTTACTCTGACATTGTTGTCATAATTATGTCATTGTGCCTACAAATAGGCAATTGCGAATTTCAATTATTTTGACAGACGTCATACTTGCGCAATTATGCAGTAGTCCAGCAAAATAATGAATTGTATTTGCAATTTATAGTGAACAAACACTTGGTTTCCCAAGGCACGCGGAAGTCTGGACGATATAATTCATTATTAAACAACTTTTTTGAATGTTTTTTTTTTTTATATTATGCTGATAAGCGGTATCCGTACCTATTTCCCAGAAACTGGATTGTGGAAGTCAGATAAGCACTCACTCCACCTAAAAGTCCTCCAGTCTAACCTGATGCAGGCTGAATACCTACTGGTATTCAGCCTGCATCAGGTTACTGACTGGAGGCAGAGCCGAACCACACCTAGGCAGAGATGATGATACTATGTTGATAAGGCGCCAGGATAGCCTGTAAAATCAACAGAATCGGATTTAAATATAGAACACACATTTGTTTTCATTAGCCCTAATTTTACGCGGGAATTCTGACAAGCAGCTGATAAATACTTTTTTTTTTTTTTTAGACCATAGACAAGAACATCGTAGACCAGAGTGTAAAATCAAAATAGTATTAAAATGCCTTATCTTACAAGTTGTATAATTATGTACATTCCATCGGTTATATTGTAAGCAGCTAATACTGTATTAAAAGGCCTCGTGAGAAACCATCGTACTACTTACTTAAAAACTATCTTTACTTAATGTTTATATTTTTTTAAGAATATTACGAACTCAATGATATCCTAATAAACAGATAATTATGTTATACACCTACAAAACCACCGAAAAAAGTGTTCCGCGGGGCAGAGCCAGCTCACATACACGCAGTGACGCAGAATAAAGGCAAAACGAGCCAATTGGTCCGTTTTCTTGTCTTGACGATAGCGTACTCTCACTGCTCACAACATATCTGTTTATTATTTTTATTAAACACAGACTAATAATATTTACATTATTTACACACTAACTCTATAAAAGAAATAAAAATATTTTACAAATATCAAAAAAAAGGTTGCAGGGCGTCGAAAAATTCGTCCACATCGCTGTCAACAGGAAAAGTGCCCAGAAGACTGGCAGCATTGCCACGTTGGATGGCAATCCTGATTCTTTGGCCAAAAAATAGGCCCGCCCTCTGGTCACGTGAAGAGTCGACCAACCGTTTGGCGATTTCCCAAAATACTAGGTGGGCACTCGGACCCCATGGCCCTAGTGTTTCAACCCCAAACGGTTATTAGAATATCATTGTACGAACTACTAACCTTTGTTTACATTTTTCACGTCAAAATCGATGTTACGATAATAATTTAGTTACGTTTGAAGATTCATATCGTGTTTTCATAATAAATTATAGGCGTTTCGTTCGAATTTTTGTAAACGGACTATTTATTGATCTCTGTTATATTAGACATTAAGATGAGAGATATCTTTTGAGGTTTATAAAATTAGGTCATGGCAAATAAAATAATACACCTATCTTTTTTGTATTTCAGCATTACATAGAAAACACAAGCACACATTTGTTCAAGGTTGTTCTACAGATAATCCGCAATCTAGTTTAAGATTATTTTAGGTGTTGCATAAAATTTGCGTAAAAAATGAAAAATAAATCATTACAATTTCGTGGTAAGTACCTTTATTATGTACAAGTTTCATAGTAATATAGTGGGACCTGTCAGTTACGGAATAAAATTGATTCCTAACTAGTTAATTATTTAATAATTAACTAGTTTTCGACGACTAATTATGTTCAAAATACACGGCGAATCATCTTGTTACAAACTATTAGAATTCAGTAAGAATAACAATTAAAAAAAAAAAAAAAATTCATAGTTGCTGTTAAAAAAGACGATGAATTTTTCTTTTTTACGTTTGTATAAATACAAACGTAAAAAAGAAAAATGTATGGAACAGCTGCCATAAAAAACTTTTTCAACACACTTGCTCATAAAATGGCTCTAATTTCACCGCAATTAGGCACATAATGACACCTATAATTAAACTGTGACTTTTTCATTACTATTATTCACAAGTGAGTTATAGGGTTTTTTTTTGGTTGAGGTGCTTGCAGCTTTGTTCCTACAAAAGTTTCTATATAAAAATTGTGTTCAATAGTACAAATAAATTAATGTACCTATTGCTTGCTCATTTTACTGAAATGTAACTTTTGTTTTCTCTGTTATAAAGAAAACTTTGAATTTCCCATTTTGTACGTGCATTCGCTATCCGCGAAAAGCCGAAAAAACAAACCTCATTATTTTAGTCTATGGCCGATCGCCATTGTTAGATGCGCGCGCATAGGAAAACTGATAAAATTTTCCCGCCGATGTGAAAAACGAGTTGAGTTTTTGAATTAAGTTATTTATGAATAAAAAATGTCTAAAAGTACTAGTTATGAAGAAAATTATTTATGTTGTACACCGCCCGTTATAAGATGTGAAACGTTATGGAAAGTTTACTACCTGAAAACTCCAAGGACAAAAATATCTATTTTCTACTAAATAAAATGATTTTTTAGTATTATTTTCTTCACAAGTGAAGTTGAAAAACGTCGTATGACACGTGTGTATTGATGATTACCGTCCTCGGCTCTCATAAGACCCTCGCCTGACGGCTCAGGTCTCAATCGCGCCTCAGCGGTAATCACCAATATTACACACTTGTACCATAATGTACTATTATTCAACTTTCCTTATTACTAAGTATGTATGTTAAAGCATGATAAAAAAACCTGTATCTCTCTACTTAAGCTTTTTTATTAGGTATTTTAATTTAGTTCTTTGCACTTATTTCTCGATAATAGAAAAAATGAAAATATTTATATAAGTGTAATATGTTTTATGTATGTATTGTATATATGTAAATGGTACACCACAGGCTACCTGCAGTATTGTCTCTCCTTTCCCCTTAAATCCATCCAAAGGTTGTCTTTAAAAGATCGCTTTTAGCGATAAGACCGCCCATTGTGTCACCCCTTGTATGTTTTACTTTATTTTGTATCTGTAATTTTAATGGTGTACATAATAAAGAGCATTCTATTCTATTCTATTCTATGTTTGGGTCAAATCTTGTTTTCTTACAAGTTACTTTATTATTCCTATTACCTACTCACATGTCTATCTTCATTTCTAAAGCTGCATTATTTGTGCTATTTTTTACATCTGCGCCTAAGAATAGAGCATGAATCTATCCGGTATTTATACCAAAGTAATTGTGTTTATGAAATGCCCAATGGCATCAACCTCTTTGCACATAAGAAAAATAAACTGGTTAGAAAAAAAAAATCGGATTTAATCTTCTGCTGGGTATTGCAGCTATTTTGGATTTGGTCTAATACAAATAATATAACTGGTTAGAAAAAAAATATCGGATAATCTTCGGCTAGGTATTGCAGCAGCTATTTTGGATTTGCTCTATACTCTAATCGTAAATCAGTAAGTATTTGATTCCTAAAAAAATAATCAGGAGTTTTTAATTAAAAAGCTCTCAAAGTAAAAAAAAAAAATTAATAAAACTTATCATGCTTCATTTTTGCAAATTGACCGAAAAAAAATTGGTCGATCATACTAATTGCGTCAGGCCGATGCGATATTTTTTTATGGGAATCACAGGAATGGTGGAATTCTAAACTGTACCAGACTGTGTGTTAACCTACACCAGAATAATTTTATCGACCTAAGAACCTCAAAAATGCGTGCGTAACGAAATACAAAGATATTATGACCTCATGACTTATTACACAAACTATTAAATATTTTCATGGCTTATAGATAATCTATTAGATATGACCATAAACAATAATCATATCTTTTTATCCTTTGGTATACAACAACAAATCTTAAATGTATGGTTTAAAAACAAAAAGTATTTTTATTACAATTTCACGGTTCTTGATTCCTGCCGTTGTTAAATTGTTTATTGTTCGTTTTATTTATTTTTCTTTCAACTTTTTATGTTCTGGCCAGCAGTGTGATGTCATTTTCAACACAACAATGTAAAATGATTTTGTCGTTGCATTATTTACCTTCCATTGACAGTTCCAGACTCTTTTGTTTTACTATTTACAAAATCATTATTACTTCTTCAGGTTGTAATTTACGTTTAAGTTTTACTAAGTATATTTAAAAAAAATATTTTCAATGAAATTATTCGAAATACTTCCACGCCTTCTTCCACGGCTTCCACCTGAAATCATATCATGCCGCCAATTGTGATCCTTTAAAATTTAAAGGATCACAATTGGCGGCCTTCTGTTTCTGTTTCTGGTGTATGAAAAAGTGTATGAATGCGAATTAAAAATAAAAATATATAGGTAAGTACCATTATTTGAAGTTTAAATAAGGAAAAAAATAAATATATACCATTATTTAAAGTTTAAATAAAGGTTTATTTTTTTCCTTTAATCCGCATTCATACACTTTTTATGCATTAGGTATTTGATTTTAAAAAGGTTGGGTACCTTTTATGTAGTAGGTACCTATATTTTGTCACATAGACAATTTTTTTTATGATGGAATGACGATGTACTTAATAGAGAAATATAAAAGAAGACATGCTGCGTCGACCCCAAACAAATTGGGATTAGGGCTGATGAGACGATATTTTTTATTCATGTCTATGTTTGAGGGCGAACGTCTATTCGCAATCAAAACGCATAAGTTGTAAATCAAGTCACGAATACGTAATTGGGGCTAGTCTCAATTACGTGCAGAGATTAGTTATCACATTCCTATCAGATGACTTGTAAGACAACATTACATAAATACCATTTTATTAGCTGACGCGTCGTCATCGGGGAAATACGTCAAGTCGTCAATATTCCGCTTTTCCTTTTCGGGTTTTGCTTTGCGTCGTTTGGTAGAAACTTAAAACCTTTTTTTGTGATTTCCTTTAAAAAAGACTGTGTGATGAATGTTATATAAAACATTATTAAAAAAAAAACATCTTCCATCGCTGTTTCTCATAATAAGAATAAAGAAGAAGACATTCATGCGGATTTTCAAGAATGAACGCTCTGGATTTTTGTTGAACAAAAATACCATCAAAATAGTAGTAGTAGACAAACATTAAATTCAAGATTCCGTGTATAGGCCTACCTATAGTTGCTGCCAGTTAAAATGACAATAGCGGTCATTGCCCTTTCCCCAATGATATCCTATTATACAGATACGTTATACACCTTGTAACGTTACAATTTCCTGGGTAGGATCCACAAAACTGTAAAGTCACTCTGAGCACTCACCATTTCACCACCAGGCTCCTGTCAACTCCAGATAATTTATATTTTAAAATTAGAAAATTATTAAAAAGAAAATCGAATGAGGTCGATGTGATTTACCTATACAACCTACAACTAGCTCCAGCAATAAATTAAAAATAAAACTAGGGTTGCCACTAACTGACATCACAAAAGTAAACAAAGATTTAATATAACATGAATTAAAAGGTAAAAAGGCCAAAGCCGTTGCTAAGCCTCCAAGAGATGACCATGAAGCTACCTAGGGAGGACGAATGCTTAAATTTTCAGGTTAATGATATCCAAAAATGTAAGTAAAAAACCATATAAAAGACATACACATTACAACCTACAAAAACACCGAAAAAAGTGTTCCGCGGGGCAGAGCCAGCATACAGTGCACATACATGCAGTGACGCAGAATAAAGGCAAAACGAGCCAATTGGCCCGTTTTCGAGTCTTCACGATTGCGCGCTCACAACATAATTATCTGTTTATTAGAATATCATTGCCTTTCCCTAATATCCCTTCGTACGAACCAAAACAAATGAACAGACTAGAAAAAACAACTTTACTAAGTACTAGAAACTTACTTACTTTACTTTTTTACTAGAAAAAATGTTGAAGATCACGATAGATGACGTAGATGACGATTCAAGACTTGAACAGAACTTTTGTTTTGGTTTTCTAAGTTAGGGAAATTAAATGTAGGTGGGTCAATGACCGCTATTGTCATCTTAACTGGTAGCTACTTTATCTACGGGCAGTAAGGCAAAACACAGAACCTTGAACTTAATATTGGACTATTTATTAATTTGATGCCGTCTTTATCATTCGTAAATAATACCTATATAATGTCAATCGAAAAACTGGTTGTAGACATAATAATATACCGCTGCCCACTTAGCATGACTACGAAAGAGAATCGACAAATCTTTTGTTCATTTGTCATTGAATCGACAAAATGACAGATGAACAAAAGATTTGTCGATTCTCTTTCGTTTCTACAGTGGTCATGCTAAGCGGGCTGGTGAAGTTTCATCTCTATTTTAAATCAAATAAAATCATCACTACCTTTAAGGGGGTTTTGTAATCAACTTATACGGTAAATGCTGTGTTTACAAGCAATCATTATTTTTATATTCATAACCTGTCGAGGAATTACTTAGAATACCGACCATGATCTAAGAATATGTAAGGAAAATGTACCGCATGGATGTGTCACTATCAAATACAAATACAAATACAAATAATTTATTTTCTTTCACAAGTTATTTAAGTACTACATCTAGTGGTTGAAGTGACCTTTTAGACAAAAGTTGCCTATGTTAGGTCACTTCGCTCTTCCAAAGCTTAAAGTTACGTGGTGTACCAACAATTTTAAATCTTAATAAAATATTTCAAAGTATTTTTACAAAAAGAAAAAGATAATTATGTACAATTTTGAATTTGCATAAATTAAGAATAAAAATCTACAAAAGCAAAACTAAGTAATCGTGTCACTATCATACTTACGTATTTTTATTCCACTTAAATCTGAAAATGGTTAAAAAGTATTTTCCAATCTTAATAACAGGAGATAGGTACCTACCTATCTCCTGTTATTAAGATTGGAAAATACTTTTCAACCATTTTCTTCATCTAGATAAGTAGACAAATATAGTTCTTCAAACTACTCGGATAAGTTTTTCGTTTTTCGATCTCAGGTAAAATCAAGGTTTAATAGAAAAAAAAAATGAGTCTTTGGTCTACCATAATTGCATGTCTCTGGTCTACCATAGAACACAAATTGACTACTTTGAGTATATTTTCACCCGAAGTTTCATCTAAGTAGTAATTATTATTATTTATTCATTATTGATCTATGTTCATCTGCAGGTGTCAATGTACACACCAAGGTTTTCAAGTATAACTTAAGCACTAATGGCTTGGTCGTTCTTTAACACTTGACGGGAAATAATGCATAAGATATCTTGTTTCCTCCATGAAAATGCTTACGATTTATATAAAGTTGTGATATGTTAGGAACTCTAAACTGTATTTATTTACACTTAGCTCAGAATTTATACTTGACTGGCTTATACCCGCGGCTTCGCCCGCGTTGTGTTCCGTTATTGTCCCACGGGATTGTAGGTACTATCGGGATAAAAAGTGTCCCCTATGTGTTAATCCAAGTTATAAACTGTCTCTGTGCCAAACATCTAAATACGGTCAGTAGTTTTTGCGTGAAAGTAATAAACATCCAGGCATCCATACATCCTCACAAACTTTCGTATTTACAATTATTATTAGGATGGTTATTAAACATTTAAGTCATTTAAAAATCTAGATTAATGCTGCTATAGTGTACCGTGAAAATGTATGATTTTTCTATTTATTGAAGTGTGAAATCTTCTCTGTTAAGTACCTGCGTAACTACGAGTACTTTATCCTTTTCTAGCTATTTAGAAGCTTGGTACTTAAAATACTGGTTATGTTAATAAAACTGTTACATTTAATTTCATATCTGCAAATCATTTATTTAATTCCGTCTGACATACTTTAAAAGGATCGAGTTCACTTTTACTTAACCCCAAAATGTATTTCGCTATATTAAACGTTACAAAAACCTGAATGATCTTAAATGATCTGGCGCCACCGCCGCTGGCGGATTAACGGGTTAACGCATGCGCGTTTAATATTGGCGCCAAAAAGGAAAAAAATGGCGTCGGGCATTTTAAGTGTTGACAGTTAATTCATTATTATTGGGTGTACCTACTCGTATTTAGTTTAAACGTACTTGATTTAAGTAGGATGAAATTAATAATTTAAGACTTTTCAGTATTTTTTATGAACGTTTCTCTTTTTTTGTGACGAGTTTTTTAAACCTTTAAATTTGACATTTTTGCATTGATTTTAGTATTTGTGTAGAATTCTATACCTTTTTTGAACAAGTAAATATCATATTGCTCAGCTGCGGACCTATTATATCAATATTATTGAAATGAAAAGGTCCTACTCCAAAATTTAAGTATCTACCACTCATGTTCCAATCTGAAAACCTGAAAAAGAGTCCCGGTTCTTTCTAGACCACCATGGAAACAAACATACCAAGATTTGAGCACACAAATTGACTGTAACTAGTCCACGATGATGGAATGCCAAGGTCGATTGCAGCAATTAGCGCTTCTCCTTACCGAGTGCGTTATCTAAGACATAAAGATACCGTGGGTTTAAGGCAGACGAAATGTCAACAGTCAAGACATGTTGCTTTTTTAATTCGTTTTTTTTTGTGAGGATGTAGGTTAGGTTATTTACCGGTAAATTTTTATTTTGGATCACTTGTTTTTTCCGTAGGTACTTCATAAAAAGTTAGCTTCGCATAATTTTCTACCTGGGATATGCTTTTTTGCAATTTCAGACTTTCTTGTCCTCAAATCTCAGTTAATTCCGTAATTTTTCATACTTATAAGAAACGAGGAGCAATTGACATCAAAAAAGTTTCTCACTGACGGTACTCTTTGGTTGTATGGTTAGTCTCCAAAGACCGTTTTCCAGTAGCTACAACGGTAAAGTTACCTGACCTTGCTTCCCAATCTCAAAATTCCACTCAGTATATCAGCCAAAGAAGAACATTTAAATTCTGATAGCATTTCATCTTTCATCAAGAATTAACATTGAAAAATCTTTAAAAAAAAGTTGGCAACATAAACCAGACTAAATCACAGAACTGTATTAAACACAATAGTTCCTGAAACTAAGACCCTCTTTCCGTACCAAACAATGTCCTTTCGCAACTACACTACAGTGTTGCCACATAAGAAAACGTGCGTGTCAAATGTGACATGTAAATGTTTTCGTTCGCCTGTCATTTGGCTTGTTTAGTCTACAGCTGACCGTTGACAACAATGATTTATTGCAGGGTTCTTGTGAATGACACCTCTTAATTTAAAGAAGTAGAACGAGATGTTTCGTGTCGAAGCATAGTTACGTACTCGTTTGTAGGTTAAACAGGACGTACTTATGTGTATTAAAGATTTTGGTAGCTATAACGAAGATTATGATGGTAATGTGAGGCTTTTGTTTTTAAAACCTTCAAGGAGGTACTATAACAGTACCTACATCTGGAGATCTTTTAAACTTCACTTAGGTCAACTTCATGTATTTGCCATAGATACATCCCTATTTATTCATGGCATAAAAGAATAGACATAAAAAAGGCCGGTGACCCCGACAGGCATCCACAGGATAGTCCGGTTAAGCAGGAGCCAGCCTCATAGGTGGACCAGCGAGATGCCATTACGAAAAAAAAACAGTAAACAACTGATCAATATTCTCGTTTTAGTAAGCTACTTAGCTGTCAAAAGTCATGTGTGTTGGTATAGGCCGTATAGGTGATTGGTTGACCTAAACATCTACAACTAATCATATCGTAAATCATAACTCATTTGACTATTACGTAGAAAAAAGGAAGGAATGGAAAAGAGAATGAAGAAAGGAAACAGAAAGAAGAAGGAAGGATAGACAAAGAGACGAGACAGACTTTGTCTTTGCAAAGGGAGTGGGGTTTTTTTTTATTGGGACAAGCCCGCCACACTGTTCCCAAACCACTGGAACTCCTGAAAGCCAGAATCAACAGTGGCGACCACCAGAAAAGCGCCGAGACAATGAAGCTCGATGAAGTCCCAGAGAATGAATTTAACTGTCTTGGATCCCGCAACGAAATTAATCAGTAAAGTATAGTGGAGGAGTAGGAAAAAACCGTACCGTTTCCACGTGGCGGGGGAGGGAGGGTGTGGGTTTGGTTTAGGAGGAATCTCGGCCATGGTTAATGTTCCTTTTGATAGGAAATATAACGTTATTTATTCCAAAATCTACAACTACTCGTCCCACTCAAGTTTGCCAAATAGTTCCGCTTGCATTCCTCCTATTGGCAAACTTGCGTGGGATAATATGCTTAACTTAACTTAAGCCATATTTCAAGTTTTCAACAGGTTGTTATATCCTGTTTCCGTTCCCACCGAATTCTAAATCTAATTAAATAAATCCATACATCATTAGCCTATAACGGTCCCATCCCACTGCTGGGACACGAACTCTCTATAACAGGGAGTGGGCTGTAATACACCACGCGGGCCCAGGGCAAATGAGTAAATCTCACACGTTTTCGAATTTCCGTAATTTAAGAAAAAAATATCTTGTGCGGAAAATGTTTTTGTCCAGAAACAATCCTGGCTGCTATAACCATCAGATTATTATCTCTACCAAATAAATTCCTGTATTATCGGAGCGGAATACGTTTAGAAAAAGGTTATTTTAGACGTAACACAGATTTTTTGTATTAATTGGGCCTGCCTACCGTAGTAAGTAGGGTCGAGGTAAATGGGAAATCCACTACGTCGATGAGTACATTTATCTGGGCCAGCTGGTTTCCTTCAAAAACAGGCAAGACAGAGAAATCGACCGCCGAGTCGAGAACGCCTGGAAGAGCTACTAGTCCATGAAGTTGCTGATGAAAGGAGACCTACCTTTATCCCTGAAGCGCAAACTCATCGACAAGTACATAAAAAAGAACTCTTGACCGACGATGGAACGAGCTAACCCAAAAGAAACCTCTTAACTTGCGACTTAAATAGATTGGGGTCATACGAACTTGGAAACATGGCATGCAGAATGGAACCAGTAAAACAGTATTATAGTGAGTTGATCATGATTGTATCACATTTGTTGCTCCAAAATGACTTGAATTACGTGTTTTCCGTTTTTATTGCATGAACATAAAGTGAAGCAGTTTAAGCATAAGTACCTAGCATGTTCAGTTGTTCAGTCCCCAAGAACATTTTTTTCTAGATGGTATTAAAAACTACGAAAAACCTTTTTCTTCTTGTCAACACAGAGAATTTGACAGGGCAAGAATATAGCCAGCACTAAGCAATGTCCATGTAAAATACTGATATTCAGCTGCATCGCCTGCATCCGGTTAGACTGGATGCCGGCCCAAACATAGTTGGAAAAGGCTAGTCAGATGATGATAATGTAATGTTTCAATTTGATAGACATAATATGGAAGTTGTCCAAAAGAATTCGTATTCTTGCAAGAATTCATAATTTAATAAAATGGCGAATTTTGTTGTTTGACATTGACTTTTGCAATCCTGATTATAGTGTTACATAAACAAAGAAGAAATTTATGATCCAATAAAAAACCATGTTTTCCTTTATGTCTGACTGTTTATTCGGGTTAAACTCAAAAACTACTGAGCAGGTTTTGGCACAAAGTTTGTCAGAAATTAAATTCATTAAAGGAAGGTTAATGTTCCTATCTTGGTCACAAATGTTCCACTGTTACATTTAAAGTACCTATTACAGTCGTTGAACAACTGAGTCAACAAAAAATTCGACAAATCCATTGGCCATAATACCCATTATTTATTTAATTATTCATAAGCGGAATGTTTATGTTACGTTTTTACATTGAGAAAATTAGGTCATTGTTGTATGTGTCACAATTCACGAGAAGAAACAAAAGTTCTAGAATTTCTTTCTGTATATCGTTCTACTTCTAAAAGTATCCTTTAAGAAGCTGAAAGGCACTTGTTCTCCCCGTCATTCGACTTTAACGATATCGTCAGGGCTTTCCTTGACTTCCAGATGGATCTTTTTTTTTTCGGATGGGAAATCATCAAATGACTTCTCCCGCTCTGGCTGGGTGGAGCAGGAGGGAGTGTCAGACTTTTACTGACTAAAACCCATCCATGTTCCTTCATCGCCCTTTGTGTTCCGGGGCCACGGTATCTCTTTCGAACAGTCCCGCAACCCCGGCAGTCCAGATGGATCCTTGGGCCGTCCTTGGTACTACAGGTATTCCGTCAAAGTTTTACCTTGTCGGCCATCTCCGCGTTTAAACGGATGTCTAGCTTTCAAGTCGACTTAAAATGTATCACCTTGTCACCCACGACATCACAGACTTTCACCCGTCAACGGATTTTAGCTTGTACATACAGCTTTTATTAATATGATTGCAAAAATTAGCTTCCCTTGTAGTACCACAACAGATTTCTCCTCTCAAGCCCCAACCGGGTTCAAAAACATCACAACTCTGAACACCACAGTATTAATGTATCTTCAATCACAATTCCTATCAATTTTAATCACCTCCATCGATCATGGTGACCAATGCAAATCAATTACGATGCAATTCAAACTGTAGCACACTGCAATAAAGTTTAATTTAAGACTGTCTGAAAGGCCGATATGGGGCCCTTAATCATGATGCATTATAATTTGAAATGCTTTTAGTTATGATTTATTGAATTGCTTGTGGGTAGGATGTAAGACGTAAGCAATAAAGCTGCTTTAGCACAACGAGTACGACGACCAAAAGATCACGTGTTCTTACTCCAGCCATTGCATTTCTGAGGAAATACACTCCAGCGCAAGCATTTTTAGAAGTCGGATGCAAAACATGAACGTGTACCTAATGCAGTGTAATAAAACGCACGTTTGTTTGTTTTTTTATTTTTTTATTTTTATTAGAACTCCGTTTTTAAAAAAAATACATAAAAAAAGTCATTATATGGAAAAGGTTTTAACCAAAGAGGTGAGGTTTTAACAGCCGAGGCAACGCAGCAATAGATATATTACAAAGTATATATTACAATAAATTAACGGGGACAGCGTACGGGGACAACGGGAAGTAATATTAATTATTTTATTAAATTCTCTTTGTCCTCTTTAACGGGGACATGGCCTACGGGGACAACGGGAATACAGGGAATAAATGATGCCGTGGGGGAGAATAGAAGCAGAAAACGTGTTGCACCGACCCCAAGTAGGATGAAAAAATGGCAGGAAGTTGCATATTCGAAAGTCTTCTCAACTTTGTGATGTCGATGTCAACCAGAAGAAACTTAAAAGCTTCTGAGGTAGAAGGTTTTTTTACAATCTTCAATGTCAATCATCGTCTCTGTCGAAAAGCGGCCTAAGCTGGACATGTTTAGAGCTCTTTAAATAATTATTATTGATACTGCGCATCACATCCAGTAAAGTTCCCTTCATTTGATTTCTACTGTTTTGAAAATCTTTTATCTACTCTTGCTTGATGTTACTGTATGGAAGCCGGCGCAAAAAGTTTTTCTATTCCGATCTCCTCTGTACAACATCAACAACAACAACAGCCCATAACGTCCACTGCTGGACATAAGCCTCTCCCAAGATGGGAGGAATTTGCCGTAATCTCCACGCTTGGCAGGCGGATTGGAGATCGCAGTGATGAAAGACTAACAGAAAACGCTGCTGCCCATTCTCTGGTCTACGGAGGCGCAAGGTATTCTGCCTCAGACATTGGTCGCCTTATACGACACCCGTGAGTGTAATGGGTTGGTTCTATTCTACTCTGCCGGATACCACACGGATATCACGGGTATCTCCTCTGTAAGCTATCATGTATTCATTCGTCTTTCCCTTTTTTTTCTTTAATAATATGAAACCTCAAACAAACAATTATTACACCTGTATCTATAGTCAAGTTAATTACTTAATTTTAAGTGATTACCTATGTAAACATTTTTATGCAATAGACAAAATATTAAACAAAGTACCTAAGAACTGTCAAAGCGAGTACGAGAACAACAACAACAACAACAACAGCCCATAACCCATAAGCCACAGCCACGGTTCTACCTTATAGCAATGGGGAGACACAGGCAAAGATAATCTAAGATGGCGCCACCATAGCTGGTCTCAATCTGACCAATGAGGTTAAGCTATTTTGAAATATAAAATGACATTACTACATTTTCAACCAGTGACGATGTTGGGAACCAGCTATGCTAGCGCCATTAGTGCCACAGTTTCCTTCCCCATTACTAAACTAAAGAATAAAAGTCGTATCTTAAATAATACCTAACTTTAACTCAAGTAATCATTTTGACTTGTTTATAGATACGGGTGTTAAAATGAGGTATTCCTCGAAGCGCCCCCGTTTTGAAACGCTCCCATCTAAGCGCTCCCGTTTTGTTCCTCCAAGCGCTCCTTTTGGGAGCGCTTGGAGGAACGTTTAAAAATATTAAAATTTATTTCCTCGAAGCGCTCCCATGATTAACTTTCGGATAGAGATGGGACTATACTAACAGAAATTATCGATAATAACAAGGTAATAAGTTTTATTTATAACATCCTCTTTGAATACACAATAACATTGGTCCTTGTATACACATAAGAGTGCCGAAAGCAAAAAGATATTATTCTCTCAATTTCGTAATTTGGTTAAGCAACTTCGATGTCGATGATGCACACATGAGTTTTTAAAAATTATCGATATAATTCATTACGTTTACTTCATGCTTTTCCCTATTTTTAAACGTGGGAGCGCTTTGTGGAAATAAATTTTAATATTTTTAATCGTTCCTCCAAGCGCACCTTTTGGGAGCGCTTGGAGGAACAAAACGGGAGCGCTTAGACGGGAGCGTTTCAAAACGGGAGCGCTTCGAGGAATACCTCGTTAATCCTTCTCTTCTGTGATCTCTCTCTTCCCTCCAATAGATACACCCAAGTCATTCCTCCTAATCATACACCCATTAAAAATAGCTAGATGTCTTTTAACTGAATACTATAAATAACCGTACGTCAACAGAATACCTTCATTTCAATGTAAATGGGTTCTACATTATAAATACAATGTTACGAGAGGAATGTAAATACAATACGAAGGAAATAGCCGATATAATTACTTCGGGAGTTAATTACTCGTAGTAATTCCTAGAATCAATCAGTTATTTAGGTCATGGTGATTCCTGGAACATTCTGGTCTTCTTAAATGGAACGGTTTAAAATTCCTCCTAGTGGTATGCTCGTCCCAAATTCCTGTAATAAAAGGCAATTAATTTTGTCACATTAAGAAAAGAAAAAAGGATGATGGCAATAGTCTTGTCACCACCAAACAGTCTAAAATCTATCTGGTGACATTTATGAGTATCTATTCTGATTATTTGGGAATACAAGGCCCCAATTCCACTAATTTGTAAACAAAGGTCTTGCCGATCGTCTGTTTTCGACACTATTTGTATGGCAAATCTGCCATGAATATATATACTGTCTAGAAATAACTTATTTTTCGTGTGGTTAGTGCCTAACATGGTATCAGAGTTTTTATGCCACCCATGGCCCTCTGACTTGGCTTTACATCCCGTCGAGAAATTTATCTCTCAGACATGCTGGTTTCCTGACAATATTTTCCTATAACGAAGGAAGTGATAATTTTCAATACGCACATGAATCTGAAAAATCAGAGGTCTTGAATTCGGACTCGAGACCTATGACTTGGCAGTCCCCTTTATGTTCCGGGGCCACGGTATCTCTTTCGAACAGTCCCGCAACCCCGGCAAGCATCGGCCCTTGCGGACCCCTTCCTTTTTGCTGACTCTCTTTGAGGCGCGCGTGGAACACGAACGCGCCGTCGACAAGGCCTGTCGTCATGAGACGGACGGACGGCGAGCCCATAGCCCACCGTCCACAGGCCCGCGCCTACGGTGGCCGGAGCCACGTGGTGGCCCCCGACTAGGGAATGCAATCTCGAGACGAGATCGCCAAGTCGAGATCTCGAGGGATTAGGAATTCGATCTCGGCGAGATCTCGGCATTTTCGAGATCTCGAATGGTTTTCAAAGAGTATTGTTTTACTTAGATCAGTAAAACATAATTGAAACTGCGTAGTTGTGATTATGATGCGAGTAAGATACAACATCAAAAAAGTCTTTATTTTTATAATTATTTACTTATGTTTGAACACACAAATCATAATTCAGACCCGTAAAAAAATATCTTATTAAGAAAGTACGTATTTTAACAAAAACAATGAAAGTGAAAAAGATAAGAATGAAATGGTTTTAGGAGTGATTTTGGAAATGGCTCCTAAAAAAACAAATATGTAGTGCTTAAAGTGCTGTCGGATAAACAGCATCTTATGTCAGTCGCTATGTAGCCAGCGACTGAAAACGCCCTCTCAGATTCAACACTAGTTGGTACGCAGCGTGAGCAAAATTGAAAAAAAATACCCCTCGATTCTCCATACTCATAGAGATCCATCTCTTTATTAATCACGGACTCTAGCCTGCGTGCTGCTCGATCTCGTCAATCTCGGCCGAGGTCTCGTCATTTTATGCTTCGAGATTGATCTCGAAAAATGGGGCGAGATCTCATTCGATCGAGATTGCATTCCCTACCCCCGAAGCCCGGGGCGTATCCCATTAGGTTATCACTGCTACTAAACCACTGAACAGTTTATAAATTAGTGGAGTTGGGACTTAGATTTGTATATGCCATTGCATAATATGCCATGCCATAATATAGGTATGTGCCATTGTGCAAGAACTCAGTTACCAATAATGGCAATGTTAAATACTATACTGGGATCAATCCATCGTCACTGGCAGGACTATTGTAGCCAATAAGCCTGATATAGTGGTAAGTTTGTAATGAACCCTATAAACATCTATTGCAATCTATGTCAGTCTACAATCGTTTAGGAATTACGAAGATAGTGTTATCAAAACAAATTTCTCGTCAGGGTCCTTACATCGACCTAAACATGTGTTCGGATGAGTCATCTTATCAGAGAGATATTCCGCCATTCCTCGCGTTATCAATATGTGAACCGGTTTAGCTAGTTGCCTATCGCTAGTGAGATTTAAAGCCTATTTGGGTCACAAACCGCAATTGCTGTTGTCATAATGTTTACTTAGGGTCTTCTCTCAGATATATCAGATAGACCGATGATCTTTAAAGGTCTATGAAGACAGCTAGGACAGACTGCAGGATGCGGGAGTCGAGAAACTGGTTGTTTCTCTCTAACTCTTTGACAATCTCTCTCCTGTCGTGTCCGATTGCCGTCGTTTTCTAGCAGGGTTTTACCTAAAAACTGGCTAGTGAAAGTCAGTTAGGCAGCCGTTCTATATAAAATACTGGTATTCAGCAGACATACAAGAGAAGTTACCATTTAGATAGTAATAGAGTATTGAGCTCCACTCGGGTCGATCTGTAGGTTAAGCCGCACTTCCCTAGGTTGGTCCGTCGACGGGTGACCACCCATAACATGCCGAGTTTCCTTCGTGTTTCGGGTCCTGGCTGTCATTTGTAGATCTTTGGCAGTTGTTACAGGTAGTCAGTGGCCTGAAAGTCTGACAGCCAGACTTACCAAGGTGTATTGTATTACCTAGTACTAACTGGGTTGTGGAGGTCAGTTACGCAGCTGCTCTATGTAAAACCTACCTGTACCTTATATATATGTATATATATACTTATATAGTTTTTGTAATGTTTATGTTTCATAAGCTGTTTTTTGTTATAATCTAAATACTGGCTGTTTTATTTTAGTTACTCATATACATAATTAGATACCACTGTATTGGCTTCCGTACGTTTTTTCAAGGGTGACCACTGAAAACCAGCGCTGTGCTGTGGTTCCCCATAGTATTGTTTTCACTTACTTATATAGGTATCAAATTGTAAGTACATTTTATTAATGTAGGTACTAGTTCTTTAGATAAAATACTGCATTAGCTTTACTTTCCTATTGCATTATTTTTTAATCTCAATGACGTTTCATGATCGATGGTACCATCCGTAGATCTTTATCATTCTTTGTTTGCGAATTCCGATGTGCATTTTTTTTATCACTGTTATCAGATATTTTATTAACAAATTCTTTCAGTGTGACCTTTACTTGAACAGCGAGTGGCAGAAATGTGCGGTCTTATTTATTACAACTTTTTCTATGGAACTAAAATTGTAATCGCGAAAAAAATTTAACCGTCCTATACAAAACTTCAATATATACTCGAATCTATGGGACAGCTGATCATTTATTAGTACCTGGTCTGGAGGCCCCGGACGAACTTAAATATCGTCACTCCTAAAGACTTTTAATACACCACGTCATAAATATATTTCCAAAATCATCCTTTACGTCAAGTTGAATACTTTTTATGTCAATTTTTTTTTAGTTAGGAGGAAAAAACAAAGTTGATCTCTTAGATCGTTCTATTTTTAAACTATTCGAAAACCGGATAGTTTTGGTACGAGTTCTAGTATCATGACAAGATATTAACAGCTCTATGGTAATTGGTATGCAAGTATGCTTGCGTCATAGGCCATGACCAAATAAGCTTTAAGTATGCTGTTGGCATCATATAACATCACAGTTTAAAGTGCCCTCACAATTCTTCAGGTTACATACGAAATTTAGTGATAAATTAAAAACATATGAAAAAAATATGCTATCTTTTTTTTCTATTCTTCTTCCTAAGCCGTTAATCAGGGGTAGGCTTTAGATAGGTCTGAAGGTATAGGGACTAACCGAGAGTATGGGTCTTAAATCCCACATAATAAGGGCGAACCTATATCCATTAACTGGGACAAATTCAAACAGGTAGACTTCTGGTACAAGTGATGTATGTCTGTAGTAAACTACAGAGCATTTCCTACTGGAAAAACCCATCGCAATTTTGACCGGGGGATCCAACCTATTGTGCTTGCGATGACAACTTATCCCAAAACAATGGGTCATTCATTCGATCTACTGGAAGTCCTTGGCCTATATCTCTCCATGATCTACCTATATGGGTTTTCAGTTGACACCATATGTTACTTAACAACATAAAGTCAAAGATTTAAATCCTTAAGATTCGCCCGACTGCTGCGTCAAAAAGTTTCTTTAACAAAGATATTTAAATAAATCAGATTTATTTTTGTAGGAGGAACATGTCGTAATGAGGAAAGTTTTGGTTATGAATGTGAATAGCTCTATGAGTAGAGGAAGACCAAAGAAACGATGGATGGACTGTGTGAAGGATGATATGGCTAGAAAGGAGTTGACTGCTGAGATGACGAGTAATGGAGAAGCATGGAAGAAGAACTGTCTAACTGTCCGGTTAGTACCAGCAATCGTGTTGTCAGTAATCATGTAACTCGACGCAATATCTCAAAGAGCTCAACGACATAGTGTTAACTCGCGCACTTAAACTGAAATTCTTATACAGGGTGTAAAAGACCTCATCACGAAGCCGTCAACCAAGCATTCTGACTAAACTTTACGCAAAAATTATTGCTGGGAAACTTTTGGGGTGAAAAATCATGTTTTATAGTAGAACTCAATGTAACGCACTCAAAACATTGTGCTGATGGATGGATTGAATAGTACGGGGGTCGTGGAGGTTAAAGTAAAAATCTTACATTTAAAAAAAACTTGTCTAAAAGTTGGAACTTTGATCCCCAATATCTCCGTAACTAGAAGGTTCCCAGGTATGGTGTAGTACAAAAAATTGATCGCAATGACGAGGAGAAAAAGTGCCTTTCGATTCCGTTAAGAGGTGTTTTACACCCTTTATGTCGTTCCAAACGGATGTCAGAGCTCACTCTTCTTACTAAGGGACACTGGCGCAACCTAAGAACGGTGAAGGCCAATCTATTGATTTCAATCTTTGCTTATGGGTTACGCTCCCGTTTGACACACATCTATTCCAAACCGTCGACCGATATTTGAAACAAAAGACCTTTATCCCTTCACATTATGCAAATAGAAACTCGAGATAACTAAAATACAAACTTAACAAAAACCACCCAACTATAAGACCTTTTTATAGAATTTGTTTGGGTTTAGTACTTTTGTGGCCGCACACATAAAATTGTCGAAGTTCCGTATCGTAAATTTTGTATGGAAATCGACAGTAAGTGGCTAAATGATTTATATTCTGTTTGTTAAGGCTTTGTTAGGGACTTTAGACAAGGGCAATGTATACTATATCCACGTATACATCTATACTAATCTTATAACGAGGTGAAGTTCGTATGTTTGTAAGTTTGGATGTCCCCTACATCCTCATCATAATCTTCAAAACTACTGATCCGATTCCGAAAATTCTTTCACTAATGGGAAGCTACATTATCCCCAAATGTCATAGGCTATGTTTCATAGGACGTTTCCGTGGTACAATTTTCCACAATAACGCAAGCGAAGCTACGGGTCAAAGCCAGTTCATGTAAACGTAAGCTTTAAGAGAAGTCCCACTAGCACCATAAATCAGTGTTTGTTTGTTTGTTGCTCAATCATTACAAAACAGCTTGACAGTTATTGATGAATTTTGGCACGAGATGTTGCATTGTGGTTTGAACTGTTTATGTTTCAAACGTTGAAATAACATTCTTTCTCGTTCATTCAATGTTTTTAAATATATTCTTTAGCGGTTCGTATAAAGACAAGTAAAATGAGTTTTTCATTGCTCGCTACATTTACGATGATGAATTTCTCAAATAACATAAAATATATTTCAACATCTGTTCAGTTCAGCATACACTGGGTCGAATGAAATACTAGCAAAACCCTAGACATATTCTTAATGTGTATAGAGTTTATGAAACAAAATCAAATGTTTTGATGTCTAATTTCGTTACAGTCGTTACAGGTAGAGTGGCCCGAAAGTCTGACAACCAGTCTTACCAAGAGGTATCGTATTATCCAGTACTAACTGGGTTGTGGAAGTCAGATAGGCAGTTTTGTTTTTCACCGACTTCTAAAAGGAGATTATAAATTCAACTGAAAGTTTTTTATTTTATTTATAATTCCGATATTCTATACCAAACACGTGAATGGAGGTACGATAGCTAATAGGATTTGACCCAGTACAACTCAGGAGTACGTAGTTAAGGATTAAGATAAAGAGAGAGAGAGAGAGAGATAAGTTTCTGCCTACCCACGTAGGAAAAAGGGCTTGATTTTATATTTATTTACCTATAATACAGATACCATGGCCAGGCTGAGACCATGGAGGACCTCGGTACAATGCTTGATGAGCTCAGTAGAGTTTCTGAAAGAGTGGGTCTTAAAATGAACATGGACAAAACCAAGGTCATGTTGAATGCCCATATCACACCCACTCCTATTAAGATCGGAGACTCTACCGTCAAAGTTCTAGACGATTAAGTATACCTGGGACAAACGGTCCAGTTAGGTACCTAGGTCTAACTTCGAGAAAGAGGTCAATCGTCGAATCCGACTCGGCTGGGCATAGCGTTCGGGAAGTTGCGCGGTATCTTCTCGTCTAACTTACCGGAGCTTCTCAAGACGAATGTCTATGACCAGTGTGTGTTGCCAGTGATTACATCGTTCACAACGGGCCTCATCAGAAGGCTTAAAGTCACCCAAAGGTCAATGGAGACGGCTATGCTCGGAGTTTCCTTGCGTGATCGAATCAGAAATGAAGACATCCGCAAGAGAACCAAGGTTACCGACGTAGCCCGAAGAATTGCCAAACTTAAGTGGCAGTGGGCAGGGCACATTGCTCGCAGAACGGATGGTCGGTGGGGCCGAAAAGTTCTGGAGTGGCGACCGCGAACCGGAAGAAGTTGCGTTAGAAGGCCTCCTACTAGGTGGACCGATGACCTGGTGAAGGTTGTGGGAATTCGCTGGATGCGAGTCGCACGGGACGGGTCAATGTGGCGACACTTGGGGGAGGCCTATATCCAGCAGTGGACGTCTTGCGGCTGAAATGATGAATACAGATAATTTCCCTTTCCATACTGTCAAAGTAAATAAAAATAAACCAGACAAAAAATTAATAAGTAAACCCGAACACACGTTTGAAATAAATTTGAACTCAATGCCAAAGTAATAAAAGGTCATATTATTGTGACATGTGTGACTTATGGCACAATTGTACTAAAATAATATAAAGTAAATTGATCCAATTCACACGGCCATCTTGTATTTATTGTTTTTTTTTTCAGCAATTTATGGGCTGACGTAATGTTTTATTGTTGCCAGTTTAGAACATGGGACAGGTTTATTTTAATCACATCTGTGGTTATAAACGAGATAGGGTTGCCCATGGAATACATAACATAACATCACGCCTGTAATCCCCGAAGTGTTAGGCAGAGGTGTACCTAATAGTACACCTACATTTCGCCAGTTATGTTTAAGTTCCATGTAATAGGGGGCGAGCCTAATGCCTTCAACCAGGCACAAATCCAGACTCCGTGGCTGCTACTGAGAAATTCCTGATGGGAAAACCCAATAACACTTTGCCCAAACTGGGAACCGAACCCAGGACCTCATGACAAACATAGAGACCAGTCATCATTGAATATTAGTCGATAAAGTGCCGTTATCTTATCCCTGGCTTCAATAATCAAGTTTAACGTAAGCACAGTTAAGTATTTGCAAAGATACGGTCAATACGCCCTAAAGTAACTTGATGTTTTGAGTTTTTGACACACTGTTAATGCACACATTGAGAACGTCTTGGCACAGGTGTTGGGAACACTTCAGCAAGTGGCACTTACCAACTACTATTGCTAATTTAAATGCAAGATTTACAATAGGTACCTACGTACGTACCGTACGTACATTTAGATACTAAAGGGTGTAAAAAGACTTAACGAAGCCGAAAGGCACTCGTTCTCCCCGTCATTGCTATTCTTTTTTTATTCCAGACCTTACCTGGGAACCTTCTAGTTACGAAGATATTGGGGGTCAAAGTTCCAACTTTATCAAAGAACTTTACTTTAAACACCTCCACGACCACACTATTCAAAGCCACGAAACAATAAGCACAAAAAATAGAGATGAAACTTTCATGTTTAACTAATAATTAAAGTCACAAGGCTCCTTGTTACAGACCACATAATGTAAAAAAAAGATTACTTTCAGAACATAAACTAACACCCGTACTCTGCAGGGTGTAAACGGAACCTTCCCTAAGCCGTCAACCAAGCATTCTGTACATCAAACTAAGTAACTCTACGCAAAAATTACAGCTGGGAAACGACTTCTTTTTTTGTGGTGAAAAATCACGTCTTACGGTAAAACTTAATGGACGCATTTAATAGTAAAAGGGTTATGGAGGTATTTAAAGTAAAGTTATGACCAGTATTTGAACAAAAAACTTGTGAAAAAGTTAGAACTTTGAACTCCAATATCTCCGTAACTTAAAGATTCCCAGGTATGGTCCAGCAGAACAAGAAAAATATCGCAATGACGTGACGGGGAGAACAAGTGTCTTTCGGCTTCGGTAAGAGTCTATTTACACCGTTTTTATTATCCTGTTTGATTTAAAGGAATTACTTGAGTTTAAGTAATTACTTATTCCCTCTCATTGAGAGGAGGCCGTGTCCCAGCAGTGGAAACCTTTTTTTACCTGTGTTATGCAAATAAAATGATTTGTATATTATGCAATACACAAGAATTTAAACGAAGTAAGAACCGTCAAAGAATGCAAAGCTAAGAATTATTAACAGCTCTAACTTCAAGCAATTTACCTACTAAACTGCAGAATAAAAATCATATCATAAATAATGACTTTTACTCAAGTAATCACTTTGACTTGTTTATATTATGTAGATAAGGGTGGTAACCTTTAAATACTTGAGTCAATAAAATTCTATTATTAGATTCAGATATAATACAATAATATTTGGGCGGTAACTACATATAACTACATAAAACAGAATTATCTTCCTGCCCCTATCCCATGTTACTTGTGGTCGGTGCAACACGTTTTTTTCTTCCATTCTCCCCTGTCAACCGTCACGCTATCATTGACTCCTTTATCTTTCATATCATTCCTCACAAAATCCATCCATCGATTCTTGGGTCTTTCTCCACCTCTCCATTAATTAAAATTTATATTCATCACTCTTTAGTCACATGTAACTAAAAATCAAAACATTTATAAACTTATTATTGTTTCCTTTACTATTTTTTAAACAAATTCGTAACATTTTTAAAAATACAACAGCTACATTCACAATATTTTTTTATATTTTTATATTTTTTTTTAGTTAATATTTAAATATTAATTTAAAAAAAAATGTAGCTCACCAGCAGCGCTGGGAACAGGGTCCGAGCTACCGGTGGTCAGGGCTCTTGAGAGAGGAAGCTCCTAACAATTCATACGTGTCCAGAAGTACTGCTTTCTGAATCAAGCCCTTGATCCAGCTGTCAAGCGAGAGCCGAGCGAGATGTTGGTCGAAGCTCTTGGCTATTAAGCGATTGGTCGACACGACTAACGGCACAATGACTGCTGTATTATTATTATTTTTACATTTAAAACAATACATTTTATTATTACGCCTTTATTTTTAACCCCCTGTGCAAGAACGACGGGCTGAAAACTGGACATGTAGAGGTTTAATAAAACACCCATCACATTTCGTCAGTCGTATTCAGGTAAGTTCCATGACCAAGAAGGTGTAGTTATTCTTGGCAGTGTCCTTTGCCGTTCCAGTAAACATCTATCGACTGAATACAGAGAACACAATCAAAAAGCTCAACATTTATCGATAGTAAAACACATAAAACAAACACTCACTCAGTACGAAACATAAACAGATGAAGCCGGCTGTAACTCTAGCGCTGCCATAAACCATCAGAGGAGGTTTAATGGTTTCACTAACAAAAACAAAATGAAAACATTAACTCTACGATAGAAGCAATTTATAAATCGTAAAGACTGAAAGTCAAGATTAAAAATTGTTGTGGCGTGCAGAAGCGACAAAGTAAACGTTGTAAACGTTCGTCTTCTTTTTGTATAAACTTTTTGTCTCAAGTATGACACAAGTACCTGAGTGATAGAAAAAGAAACCCTTTCAAACAAGACCAAATGCTTCAGCAAAAGTACAGAATACATTCAATTTAAAATTCTCTTTGTTGGCTCTCATGCTGTCGTATGCTGAGGGATAAATCGTGATGAGGAAAGTATTGTTCAATATAAAGTATGGGAGAAGACCAACTATAACGATGGGTGGATAACATAGCTATGAAGGTGGTTTATACTGAATTAGGTAACGAATGATATAGATGTATTGTGTTGATTAAGACATGATAAATTAAGATTTAAAGTCATAATGTGGAACAGCTGATCCTACGCAGATCTCAATACTTAAAAATCACCTCTTTTATTTCCGTATTCATTATTGCTGAAGAAAACGTCATGTTCTTTTCTAAATTCTCTATTGCCTATTATCAAAGTCATTTGAATTTATTTTATAGTATGTTTTATTATTATTATTATGTTTTCACACAAGTGTCGCTTCTGTTAATACTCTATGAACTCTTTGGAGTGCGACGACCCATTTCTTACAAATGTTTCAGATAACGCTGCCAATGAGTTTGGTGTACCACAGTTTATGGTTCTAGAACTTTTTAGTTTTATTTTTTACGATTATTGAGGTTTTAGTTGAAAAATAATCGTTTGTGTTAGGACATTGACCGCTCGGGACTTGCGGAGCTCCTTATCAGGGATCCGTGTTAAATTCTGGATGAACTGAATTTCCTTGGTAACCGGCTAAATAATAATTCTCTAATCTAGGATCGAAACCAAACCTTCAGCTCAATAGTCGCGCCTGCTACCGCATAGCTTCTTGCTCCATATATATGATTTTGGCGGGTATGGCCGCGTCTGGTGTGAACTAGACGGTTATAGGTGCAGAACTGCAGTGAAGAGAAGGCGTCTGGATCCACGTCCGTAATTTGATGACCAAATCTTTACTGTAGCATTTAATGACATTGTCCGGTGAACTCCGGTGTCCACAGCTGGTACACAATTTGTCCGTTCCAGTTTGAGTGATTCTTCAGTCGGAGGTGGGCGAGGTTTTTCATACACTTTAAACTTGGGGTACAGTCGGCATCCGACGAAACGGTATTCATTCGTTTTTAGTACAATCGCAACATTTATGTAGAGTTTGAAGACCTTTTTTTTTTCTTTTTTTTTTATTCTGATTGGAAATCATCAAATGACTTCTCTCGCTCTGGGCGGAGCAGGAGGGAGTGAGAGACTTTTACTGACTAAAACCCATCTATGTTCCTTCATCGCCCTTTGTGTTGCTGGGTCACGGTATCTCTTTCGAACAGTCCCGCAACCCCGGCAGGCATCGGTCCTTGCGGACCCCTTCCTATTGCTGACTCTCTTTGAGGCGCGCGTGGAACACGAACGCGCCGTCGACACGACCTGTCGTCATAAGACGGACGGACGGCGAGCTAGCCCATAGCCCACCGTCCACAGGCCCGCGCCTACGGTGGCCGCCCGGGGCGTCTCCCGCGGCGGCCGGGACGCTGTGAGGTTCTCTCCCTCTCACGTTCCGCCACCTCCTTCTCTAGCATTACTGCTTCGCAGAAGGAGGTGACGGCGTCCCATTCCGTCTCGCTCCAGACCATGGCTTGCACCAGAGCCGGACGCGAGAGGTCGCCGCCGCCAATCGCCGCTTCGAGGACACGGCGGTGCTCCGCCCACGCGGGGCACACCTCCACCGTGTGCTCCACCGTGTCCTCCGGTCGATCCTCACAGTGGAAACACCCGGGCGTTTCCTCCCGCCCGATTCGGTGCAGGAACCTCCCGAAAACACCGTGTCCGGTGAGGACCTGCGTCAGGCGGAATGTGAGGACGCCGTGGCGTCTCTCCAGCCACTCCTCAAAGAGGGGACTTATTGCGACTATCGTGGCGTGCCCTGCACGGGGTTGCGACAGTCGCTCTCTCCATGTCGCCATGAGATCCCGCCGGAAGTCTGTCCACTGAGCGACAATTTGTCGCGGCAGCGGAGTTTCCCTCCGGCGAAGCGCCTCCGCGCGCCATTCATGCAGGCGCGCGAGGACTATCGCCTCCAGATCCCATGGCGGCAATCCGGCAAGGAGGCACGCCGCCTCGCGGGCGATCGTGCGGTACCCACGGGCCAGCCTTACGGCTACCACCTTTTGGGGCGCGTTCAGGTAGTGGGCTGCACGCAGCCTCAAGGAACGCGCCCACACCGGGGCCCCGTAAAGGGCCATGGACCGCACGACTCCCGCGTAGAGCCTCCGGCAGGAGGCGTTCGGCCCCCCCAGGTTGGGCAGGAGCCGCCTGAAGGCAGCCCCAGTCCGTTCCAATTTGGGGGTTTGAAGACCTTATTCAGTCATCTTTTCTGATGAGAAATCATTAAATGACGGTTTGGTTACGCCTACCGCTCTGGACGGAGAGAAACGGAGTGTGAAATGTCAGATTTGTACTGACTAAAACCCATCCATTCTTAGCCCTTTGTGTGCCAGGGCCGCGGTATCTCCTCTGCCCATCCCTTCGGTTTGGTTTTTTTCATGTTTATTAATTTTCTGTATCTCTTGTTCCAGATTACCAATTGTGCTGCTGTTCTGCGGGACAGTGGGCTTAGCTCTAGCGTATTCCGGGCCTGACCTACCGAAAGGTCCATTCTGTGGCATCACTAAACAATGTTGCGATGATAGGCAGGATGCCTGCTCACATAGAATTCTAGGTATGTTTAAAGATTTTTTTTTGTTGTGATGTTTATCAGACAAGTAAGAGAGACAACGACTGGAGAAGCCTTCGTCCAGCAGTGGACTCCTATAACAAAAAAAGACATAGTAGTAAAAACTGCTCTTTATACCGCATTTTGCCGCCAAGTGTTGCTTTGTCCTGGTTTGAAGTTAGTAAAGGGAACTTACATCCACAGACAACAAATTAGAACTCATTAACATGACGCCAAACTGCACTAGGCCTGTCTATGGTATTACGGCACACTTCACATTTTAAGACAGCTTATGCTTATCATCCAAGCCAGTCACAACAAGCAAGGACAAATGAGGTGGTAGGTTGGTGCCGAGGAGGATATAATAAAACACCGGACAAGTAATTCTCACGACTGTATTGGACCAGTGCCACAGATGGAAGGGAAGAGTGTTGCCACAGTTTACATATTAATTATTTCCATTTTAATGTTGGTGTTACAATATGATTAATTAAAATCTCCAACAGTCTTTTCTTTTCTTTTTCTTTATTGACATTCCAGTCAAGCCTTTCTTTTCCGACTATTAATTTTGCTTTCCATCTTTCAGATAGCAAATGTTACTGCGATCAATTCTGCAACAGGACGGCAGGACACGATGACTGCTGTCCAGACTATCCTAAGGTTTGCCTGGGGATTGAAGATGAAGTGCCCCCGGCACCTACCATTAGAATCTGCAAATATGGAAACGAGTTCTACCAACCCGGAGAAACTGTGACTCAAGACTGTCATGTTTGGTAAGTGATTTCATCACATATCTTTTCTTCATCTTCTAGGTCATCATAGGAGAATTCTGGAATAAAGGAAAATATTGGAAAGAACTTGGTGTGTGATTGTGTGATGTCTAATTTTAACCGACTACTAAAAACAGGAGGAATTTGTGTATTCCACCAGCATCTCTTTTCTTTTTTTTCGTGTAGGTATATATGTATATCTTTTTCTCCGTGATTACTGGGCCGATTTACGTGATTCTTTTTTGTTTGGTACAGGAATAGTGCGCGGTGGGTCTATTTCAATTCTTGCTATAAGAGTTTACGAGTTAGATCCTTATACGTATAATTATCATTCATAGCGTTCCTTCGTGTGCGTAAATTGATGATATTATGATCTAAAAATAACTTCTAGTTAGAATGTAAAATAATGCATGGAATAGAATGTCGCAACTAAAAAGGGTAAAATAAAACTCTTCTAAACGTCTGAAAAATAACTACTTTCGAAGTCGGTGGAAAATAAGTCAAATTCGAAAGTAAAGTAATTTTTAATATTTTGTTTTTTGGAAGTCGGTTATTTTTTTGTGATAATAATTACTTTTGTAACTCGAAAAGCACATTGTAAACACAAAAAAAAACAATATTCGAAAAACGTCAAAAAGTTAAACAAATTTTAATACATTATTTTGTTGCTACAATACTTTGCTTACATTAACAAATCTCCGTCTACACTCTAATTCCTACCAATAAAACTATCGCACAATATAAACAAAAATATCTTATGTTTACGAAACAGTGCCACATAAGAATTCTTCGCGAAATAATGAGGTTTTCAAACCAGTTCCCTCTTGAATCACAGCTCAGGGATTAATCATATTCTAATTTTAAATCTGCTTTACTTTATGGCGTCCTGGTACTTTCTGACAGTTTTTATTTTGTCAACAGCCAATTAATTGTTGAAAAGCAGGTGTTGCCAGCCTAAATAAATTTAAAAGAGGTTATTTATTATTTTTAAAATGGAATTAGGTTGTTCCTGAACTAGCAGCTTTATACCTGTATATATATTTTTGAATGTGTTCTAGAATAACAAAAAGGCGCTATCTAAAATCAGCCTATAAGTACTGTTCCCGATGCTGGGACATAGAACACTTTGTAGAGAGAAATGGGTTATAAATTAGATACCTAGCGACCCGCCCCGGTTTCGCACGGGTGGAGTAGAGCAAGGCGGCTTGACTTTTTCCGACACTTCCGACCATTATCGTTATTTCAAAAACCTTGACAAACGATTGATATGATACCTAAATCTTCCTTATGAATCACCCGTATCTATTGGTGAAAACCGCATGAAAATCTGTTCTGACGCGGAAGGTTTTATAATATGTAGTGAAAGTGATAATCACCACGCAGGCCCACTGTGGGCGGAATACAAGCCCTATCCTGGTGGGGTTTCCCATCGGAAAACATTACGAATAATGAATCAATCTGTAAATGAATGAATTAAAGATTTATGTTATGTTGATTGATACTTCGAATGTTGACGTCATTTGACGTCTCAATCCATATTCTCAATCGAATGTCAAGAGCAAACAGTGAGTTGATTACGAGTAGGTACAATTGTTTAGTAATACAAACAAATTCAGAGTTCAGGGTTAATGCTTTGTACGAATACAATTGATTCAAGGTTGAAAGGATTTGCATAAAGTACCTAATGTGAATATCTATTACTTAGGTATTACGAGCTGTAGGTATTCTATGAAGTGGGAAATGCTTATGTCGTTCTCCTCACTGTCATACGGTTTTTGAACTGAGAATTATTTTAAGTTTTAATTAATTATTTGAAATTGTCAAACTCTACTTTAAACCGGGGTATGTACGAGTACACACCCGATTTCTGAATATCTACGCAAAGTCCGTGAAAATGATCGCTCTTGAAATTACTTTTATCAATTTAAACTTTGACAGTCCTTCCTTAGAAATAGCTTCACCACGGAAAGGGACGTAGGGCATCGTGTTAATGTGCTGAAAAATATATTTTTTTTTTGACTGTACGTACGAAGTCGTATGTGTAAAGAGCGAGTTTAATGCACAAATATTATAGAATCCTGCCTACATGCTGCCGAGAAACTCCTAATGGAAAGCCCAAGCAAAAATGAGCACAAATTACTTTCGCCGTCCAATAAATTCCATCTCTATTCATGAGCCTCCATCAGGTAATCAGGTCTACTTCAAGACTTGAACGATATTTATAAATAACTAGTCACAGATAAACTTTATTAATACGTGCAGACTATCGGGTAAAGAAAGTCAATGGCGCGAAGAAAGTACTGAGAATATACAATACTTACAATAGTTGTAATAATATGCTTGTAAGTTGTAGGAACACTTTACACAGGATGGAGACAGTATGGGACGGCAATTTTTTTTTGATAATTTCCGATTGAATACGTTGCTTCATTTGATGGTCTTTCCTAGATCCATAAATATGTCTACACATTTTTTACACATGCTGAGTGTCATACGTTTGGAAAAGCATTGGTTTTCGTCGTCTAGACAGACTAAAAGCTAACACTAGTCAAGTGAATGCGTTTAAAAGTTAAAATTCCGTCTTCGTGCGATCTTAAGGCGTGCTGCCAAAAACCTCTGCAGCTGGTCGCCTGCTTGGTAGTTTGCTCATGATTCTCATTTGCACATACATTACGCAGAGGAAATCCGAATCTGCAAACTGTACCGTTTGCATTCTGTAGGGATTTGTTTAAAAGTTTGTTGGTCCTGTTGCTCAGCCCTGACAAATGAACACTCATTTGTCATTGGGTATTTCATCAGTAATTTTTCAGTAGCAGACTGGATCGGTGCCTGTGTCTGTGGTTGATGGCAATTGGCTATAGGGGACTTCTACAGAAACACTGATGTTTTCTTGTATAGCACTTCAGGGACTTTTGTCTCACTGCATGGCAACACCCTCCGAGTTCGTCACATCATTTCCTTCTGTGATACCATTCTCAAAAAACTAGGATGCTTGAGTCACTCAGTAAAACCCTATAAAATAACCTCATCCATTCCTCAACAGTCTTCCAAAGACTTGGAAAACATCTAGCTCCACACCGCTTTGAAGTGCGTATCGAACTGAATAACATTGCGTGAAACCGCAAGTTATTTTCATAAACCACAATGCAATTATGACAGTCTAGGAGCCGTGTAACTGCACTCGTGCTAATGACTATTTATATATAGACATGACCCAGGTGGTACATCGCTGGCAAGCCGCCATATCATAGGTATGAGTAGGGATCTGCAAAAAGTATCGATGCTTGAGTAGGTAGTTCAAAATTTTTTTGACTGTGAATCTATCTGACGATGAGATGGCGGGATGTCTTTTATGGCTTCCTCGCCTATTTGTGAAGAGAAGTGGAACGGTTTGAAAGACAACAGTGCACTGTGACTTTTTATTATTCCGTACTTTCTGTAGTTGATCATAGATAGGAACAGCAGACTCTATTAAAACAAAATATTGCAAAAAAAAAAAACATCTCCTTTGTGTGAGTACCTCCCACAGATAAGAGGCTAAAATCTCAGCCGATGAATCTTAAAGGTTTTTTATGTATTATGCATAACATTCGATACCATATGAATGGGCCGTAAAGTAAATAAACTGTCAATAAAGAAAGAGCTGAACGAAAGTCTATCCTATCCGGATAGACTTTCGTTCAGCTCTTTGATAGTGAAGATGCTAGCGATAACTTTGTGTGATAAGGTGACATTGACCTCTGTGAAGTTTTTGAGGGAATCACCGAGTTATATGGCCTTATCTTGTGACGTAATCACTCGTATATAAGCGTCTATGGACGCACTGTTAATCAATAAACAAGATGAAACTTTCTGTTTTACAATAAAACTGTGTTCTGTCATTGTTTAAATGCATTTAACATAAATTCTGCCAATTTAGGAATTTCCGTGGTTTTGTTTCGACAAGTGCTCTACTGTCGCAAATTTTTCTTTTCAAAACTCATTCGTAAGAGCAATTTTCCCAAACCACTTGGCGACAATTTCAATACTGTTAATTTAAAAACAAAACCAATCAAACAAGACATACATAAAGAAAAAATCAGGATTTTATTGAGACTACCCATTAAAATCATAGCAATAACAAAAGAAAATTACATTCATAAACTATGACGTCAATGGACGTCTGGCCATACCACAGACTATCATACCTCATATTATCAAAGCATTGGCAATAAATAAAATCGAACCAGATTGTTAAAAAATTGTGTCAATGTTGTTTCAATTCATCAGATTCAGAACAGAGCGTAATAGATATGAAAACGATAGAAAGAGAAATAGGTCAAATGATTGATCGAAGTTTTGAGTTTCTTTTTTTTATGCATGAATATAGACATGGCAAGGCAGGTTTTCTATCTATGAAATGGTGCTACAATATAACTGAGTACAATATAACAATAATCCTCCTGACCTTGATCCAATTTTTTGGGGTCGGCGCAGCTTGTTTTTTGCTTCATTGAACTATTTGCCGTCATCTCAGAAGTCATCCCCTTTGTAGCTAGACCTTTGCCCAGACATAAGAAAATTTTGAGAGAAGTAGGGCAGCTACTGAAATATCCAGCCCTCCTGGTAAATCTCTCCCGAAAACAACTGCAAAACCTCAGGTTATGTACATCCAATAGAAGCCCGACGTCTAATTGCATTATGCCCGTCACTCGCGAACATGAGCACTTGAGAAGTCTCATGTGCCGGTAATTTCAAACCTGAACACAGCAAAGCTGCTGGTGGCAGAAATAGAAATCGATTTTATACGTCTGGCGTTTTGTTGGCTATAACTAACAAAAGATTAAAAAGGTGCTTTCCAAGATTGTTTTACGAAGTTACTAGATCTGTCTAGACTAGTACCAATCTTTTCCAACACGTTTCGTATTTCTACAACGACACAAATCAAATCCGAGTTGCAGCCGAACGCAAACATAATATAGTGCAAAAAAAATTCAACAGCATTGACATAAACTATTTGACAGCTAATGTCAGACAAAGTGACGTTAGATAACCGTTATTTATAGATGGAGCTAAAGTCAAAAATGTATTGGGATGTTGGGGTTACTAAAGGCTTTGGGTCCCCAGGCCAGATCAATCTGAAGACATAAATGACTAAGCGGAAGGAGGTCTACTTCATTGCCAGACCCGATTAGATAAAGCTACAAATACTTGTTGCGAAACTAAACATGTTTCCAATTCACTTCTGTTTGCATTGGCAGCCTCGGGGAATCCTGAGTCGGTGCGAGTATCCATTAGGCATTCATGCATAAACAAGGGGGTTAAATCAACATAAATACATAAGAATTACTAAACGGGCATAATATAATAATATGCAAACTTTAGTTTATATTCAGAGATTTGTGTTCAATGCTGTTTTGGTCGGAGACGAAGCCTCATCTTCAAGTTAAATTAAGCAACTTTTTTGTATGGGCTAGTAGTAGCGTTTTGCTGAAAAGAAGTAGCGCAATGTTGTTTCGTTGTTGCAGCAACATATCTAGTAGTGGATAAGCGTCACAATATTGACCAACCACTAGGCTACAGCAAGTTTTAGGTCCATTGGTCTTTTGGGCGGCAGCGGTGTTCAAAATCTAAAGTCATCAAATTAGACTGATGCTTATCACATGAAACAGACCTTCAACGCCCGTTACTTTTTATACCTGAAAGATGTCCAGTATTGATGATGGCCTTGCTTTGATAAATCAGGCAAAATCAACCAGTTTTATTTACATTAGCTAGATAGATAAGCGTGATGAAATGATAACGATGACGTAGAATGATTATTTATTTATTTATTCAACTTACAACTATCATTACAGGTAATCTTAAACCTAATTCGATAGTGTGGCTTTATCTTATTCTTATCGTGTGTGATATAATCTCCATTTCCTTTATTAGTAATCTAGTGAAGAATTTATCATTGTGAAATTCTTGGACGGTACACGTAAATGTTGCTCACAGAGACACAGTGAGGGACGCGTCATTTCGACGTGTGTCAACGTGCCAAAGTTACACCTTAACAAACACAGCATTGCATCATTTTAAAAAAGGTGCATGTTTTTGGAATTCGTCATTTTTCAAAGTGGTCTTGGCATATTATTGTTTTGATGATTGCCAGCGCATTAGAGCATATTTTCTTTAAGTTTTTTGGGCACTATTTGTATTATGATGGTATGTTTAGTCAGGTTTTCCCAGTAGTTTTTCGTATATTGTTGTATATTGTAGCGACCTGCCTTGTTGTCTCAAGCTCGACTGCAAACTGTATGGGTTTTAAATTCCATTTCAGCCAACTGTCATTATGTTCGGTTTTTCTGCCAAAAAAATCTCAGTATAGCGGTTCCAGAATTTGGATATTTTCGCCGTTGATGGTAATAGGGTCGTCTTCTTCCTCCGTCATTAATACTATGGGACTAAACATACCTATCGAAATGTGAGTGCACCGTTCTTATAGCTCCTCCCACGCTTCTGAAAGAGGGAAAGATAAAAAGAGTCTCTGCTATACCTACATTTCTGATAATTTCGTTGCGGGATTCAGGACAGTTTGGGCTGCTCGCTCTAGTAGGGTATTTAGGGTAATTGTCTGTCTAAAGACAGTTTTATCTATAGTGTGCGGTAGCCCTAAAGGTTTTTGTAAATCATTCATTTAGAACTACAGTTCGGTCTACCAATTATATGTAGGCAATGACATTCAACTGACTGCCAACACAATAATTATTGCATTGGCACCGGTCAAAGCCACGAGTACAATATTATTTTATAGTTCTACCTAATAATAATAATAATAAAATATATAATAATTAAATGCCAAGTTAAAATTGCATTTAGAATAAACCTCCGAAGTAAATAGTAAAATATGAATAAAACAAGCATATAGCTTTATATCCTCCTCCAATGGCTTTCTCTTTGTTAGAGGAACTGGCTATGTGTGCCTCGGTGACATCCTGGTCCGCCGTTGATCCTCCTATGCCTGATCTCTGGTCGTGTCAGATGATCAGATTGTCATCTCTTCGGAGTATGAGAGTGAAGGAAGATAGAGATATAGACCTCCCTTTTATTCTGCCACATTTAAATTCCCGGTTCTGCGCGTCTCTTATCCAGGTGTTTCCCGCGACTTTGACGATATCGTCGACCCAACGAGCTTTAGAACAGCCCTGGTTTCTTTAGCCTAACTTTGGCCACCACTCGGTTAATCCATCTAGGTCCATCGGCCATTTCCGCGTCTAGCTTGAAGATGACTTGCCCAGTTCCACTTGAGGCGCACCGTCCGGTCCCCGACGTCGTAGACTTCCGTTCACCGTCGGCTTTCGGTATAACGCACTCGATCTAAGAGGGTTATGCTGGCAATGGCTCGCTCCATGACTATTTGTGGAGAACCTCTAACTGGAGACAAGTCTGTCTCAGCTGAAATTGGCTGCTATCACCGAAAGATAAGGGCCATAATTATCCCAAGGGTTACAGAGTCGGCAAAAGAATGTAGCCAGCTAACTGAATTTACAGTATACAGAACAATGTACCAACGAATTAAAGAGGTTATCGGCTTCAAAATGATATTCCACACACGTTTCGCTTCTCTGTTTATTTCGCGTGTTCTTATCTTTACAAACTCATATAAAACCGCAAATGAATGTCCGTTTATTCGGTTTAAATCCGAATCCGAGGTGAATGAACTTAGCATCTCATTATGTTGCAATACTAATGCTTCAGCTGTAAAAGTGAGATAGTTTGTCTCGCTTTTGAGTCAACTTAAACTGATTTTTTTGTGAGTAACTTTGGCACACGGATAAATTGGATAAAGATAGTTAAATACCATTCTTAGGATACTCCTATAGCCAAATTAAAAACAGTATATTCTGATAGAATCAGCCCCAACATCTAATGACATTTTTTACAAGAGGGTTCAATCGATCTAGTGTTGTGGATAGGTGTAATGCAATACCCTGGGGTCAAACTGAGGGCTGATCGTTGGCACTATTTTCAACACCTTCAGTGCCGAGAATTCACCTGGTGGGTTCACTCAAGTCGCACTTGCGATACCGGGAACCGACCTGGTGGGTTCACTGCCATGATCAAACGTCATGCCAGTGACCCACCTGAAATGCAATGCATTTATGCAATAAGTATAGTGGGTTGGCACAATGAGCTCTATGAAACGGAGGACTCGATTGTGTTAAAAACTAATTTGAAAAAGATAAGATGATGAATGTTGACTTCGTGCGGCTCAGGACGCCAGCGAAAGCGGACTTTTTCTAATTATTTTAAAAACTAAAGTCAAGACCAAAGAAACGATGGATGGACTGTGTGAAGGATGATATGGCTAGAAAGGAGGTGACTGCTGAGATGACCAGTAATAGAGAAGTGTGGAGGAAGAAGACCTGCTGCGCCGACCACAAATAATTTGGGAAAAGGGAAGGAGATTGATGTTGATGAGTCATCGTTCCGACTACATAAATTTAAAAATATAAGCTTGTAAAATAAACATTGCGTGTTTTTGTTTTTAAACGATTACAAATTCAAGTTTTGTGGTTATTATCCTTCTAATGTCCTTCAGACATGTAATGTGTTACATAAATGTGCTGGACATGCTTTATTATGGTTCTATTTCTGTCTCTTTTTGCCTGGTGACTATAGAAGCAACCTTCCTTGTCTTACCTTCCAAATTACACTTGCTAATTAGGTTCAGCCACATGAGTCTTGAGCTTTACCTTTTAAATCTGGCAACACATCTGTATCAGTTACAAAATCGGTCTGGATTTAGGTTGGTCTCAAATGACAGTCTTCATAAAACCGCGCTTGCCTAGATTAGTCCGTGGATAGGTGACCACCCATTACATGCCCGTCTGTCATTCGTAGATCTTTGGCAGACATTTCAAGTAGTCAGGGTCCCGAAATCTAACAACCAGTCTTACCAAGGGGTATCGTACTTCCCAGTACTGACGGGGTTGTGGAGGCCAGATAGGCAGTAGCTCCATGTAAAGTACTGGTATTCAGCTTCAGCCGGTTACACCGGAAGCCGATCACAACATAGTTAGGGAAAAGACAAGGTAGATGATGACGTTACGTTTACCAGCTAAAAATCTCTTGCAATTTTCATCTAGTGGAACTGAACAAAGATGATATTACTCCATGACTGGAGGCCGACCCTAACATAGTTGGGAAAAGGCTAGGCAGACGATGAGGTGCAGTTCTACCTGCGGCAGACGAAATTATTATATAACTGAGTCTGTTTTTGTGTGTCTATGGTAGTCGTGTGGTATCCGGCAGAGTAGAATAGAACCAACCCGTTACACTCACGGGTGTCGTATAAGGCGACTAATGTCTGAGGCAGAACACCTTGTGCCTCCGTAGACCAGAGAATGGGCAGCAGCGTTTTCTGTTAGTCTTTCATCTCTGCGATCTCCAATCCGCCTGCCAAGCGTGGAGATTACGGCAAATTCCTCCCATCATGGGAGAGGCTTATGTCCAGCAGTGGACGTTATGGGCTGTTGTAGTAGTAGTAGTATGGTAGTAGGTACTTCAAAGTTTATTATTAATTAACGGGGCAATAGTTTCTCCTTACGTGGACTTTTAATTAAATCATATAGGTAATTGTTAATTTCTTAACAAATATCATAGTCACTAAATCTTACGTCATAGAAATAGGATTTAGCCTACTTCAGCTTGGCTGAGCTTAATTATTTCTTAGGAGTCCAATCAAATTGAATGGTCAATAATGTTTCTTAATGATCGGAATGAATGAATGAATAGTAATGACTAGAAACATATTCATTCGAAATTAGTAATTAATTAGTTTTTTGATGAAGTTTAATGTTTTCAATTATCTTGTTGTCAATTACGAAATCAGTTGTAATAAGCTTGAGATTTAATTTAATCTTTATCTTCTTTTTTGTTTTTAATGCGACTAATTCTTTGTTAACTTAATTATACATTTTATTGTGCATGCTGTGGTATCCTGTAAGTGAAGGTACACCTACGAGATACTTTTATCGTCCATAACTCATTTATTGTGTTTAAATAAAATAAATAAATAAATATCGCTGGACATTACACACAGCGCCATCTAGTGCCACACTAAGCAACGAGGCTTGTGTCGTGGACACCAGATAGTTGATATACTACATAGATACTTTTTGTTTGTAAATACATACTTATTATACATATAAACATCCATGACTCGGAAACAAATGTCCATGCTCATCACACAAACATTTGCTTCTACCGGGATTCGAACCTTAACCGTTCTTAGGGTCCCGACCCTAAGAACGTAAGGCAGCCTCACTACCGCTGCGTCATTCGGGTCGACAATCGGTCGGTGGTGGTGCGTCGGTCGGGTGTTTGTGTACATCCTTTGTTGGAGATCCTAAATTAATAAATAATCTTAGGAATTTGTAGTTATTACTTCAGTGTCGACGATCTTACTCGTAGTTCTTAAATTATGAGTACGACACACACCCTGTGAGATTTTTTGGCTAGGTACTGCTTAAAAAAGTACATAAAAAGAACAAAAATGCAATACGGTCAGACTGTTATCAATTTCAAGATTTTTAATTACGAATTTATACATTACATTATATTTATACATTTCAGTAAGTACCTACATTAAAACGTTAAGGAAACTATTTAATTTTATGGCTCTGTCTTTTAAGATTTTGAGTTACTATGCATGAGACTGTCGTGTTAGTGTTAAGTATAACTTACCTACAACATTATGGTTACTTATTATCAGATGCAAACAAAACTCGTCCCAATAACCTACTCAAAATTTCGCCTTCAAAAAACCCAATGTCCGTTGACCATGAGACAGAAAGCACACAAGTACACGTTCCTTTTGTTTTGTTATTGAAAGAAATCCCCATGAGCGACGTCGCGGGTAAAACCCAGTGTTTCAACAATGTAACATTGTGTTAAACTTGACGAGTGCTGACTACAGATTATCAGATATTGTGTAACTTGTTAAGTTATTTTATTATTGGGTATACATACAGCTAATTTTTAATGATTGGGTTATAGTGTTACAGAGCTTGGACATTTGGACTATTATACGTAGAAAGTAAAGTGGTAGAGAAGAGATATTAGGTCTGAATTCCTGCTACGCTGATGTCAGTCGCGTACGTCGGTCGCGCGTACGAGTATCATTGTTTTCTATTTAACACCATACTGCGACGCTGACTTAAGCGGCGCGTATGTTGCTACATATTTCTCGCTGACGTACGCGACCGACGTCAGAGTAGCAGGAATTCAGACCTTACGAGCACCCCTACCCCCTACGTCGCATAACGTGTCAATATAAACTTATACTGTCACTTACGGGAAAAATTGCATGATTATTCAATTTTTTTGTTTCTTTTTATAACTTAACAAAAAAGTCATGGAAGATATCCCGTTGATTGAGTGGCTATAAGAGTAAAGGAAGGCCATAGAAACGATGGATAGACAATGGTGTCGATTCTGTTGTGCACAAACTTAACTTATTTTAGGCTATTGCTATCTTTTACTAAAAAGCAGGGCGAGAAAAGGACGCCTATAGCTATGAACTAAGTTAGAGATGTCAAACTAGTTTATGCCTTGCGCTTCACCGTGTTTTTAGTCGACATGTTTTTACGTGCACCCTTCATTTGTATAGAAATATTAGTTCCAACTAAGTTTGACAGCTCTAAATTCCGTCCGTCTCTTTCTTATTTTATTAGAGAGAAAAAGATAGAAATAGCTTAAATTAAGTTTAGTTTGTGCACAACAGAATCGACACCAGTGTGAAAGATGATATAATGCAGAGGAATTCGCGACATAAAATGTATTTAGATGCTAGCGTTACCACCCTAGTAATATGTTAATAAATACAATAAACGGTTTTCTAGATTTTCTAAACCCGTCTGTCTCCTTGAGGATTTCTATAAGCATAGATCTCCACACATAAAATTAGTTTATGATATGAAGGTGGCATCTATTTAACTAGCTATTTCAAATATCATTCATGATTTACGGCAGACGTTTTAATTACTAATCCAGTTTTATCATTCGTTTGAATGGAAGACAAAAAACGGCATAATAACTAAAAATTTAATTATAAAAACAGAGATTTATTTATTTTTCAGAGGTGCTTTGATACTAAAAAGATAACGAAGGATACGATTTATTTATATTTAAACCGTAAATGTCAGCAACTAGGTAATATACTTAAAACTTTTATTTGGGATATTAATTCTCAAGCATGTAAATTATATTCTGCATTTAAAACGAATATTATACATAAAAAAAAAGATTTTTAATTTAGTTTCAAATTCAGGTCATGATACGAATTTTTTGACAGGAAATGGCCTAAAACCTAGTTTCAAAAAAACCTATCCACTAATCATTTTAGGCTACAACTTCCCAAGGAAATGAAATAATCAGGTCACCCAGCACTTACTTAGATACACCGTTTATTATTTTTTTGTAATGTTTATGTTTCTGCTGTGTTTTGTTATAATCTAAGTACCTACTGGCTGTTTTATTCAAGTTACTCATATAATTAGATGTCACTGTATTGGCTTCCGTACGTTTTTTCAAGGGTGACCACTGAAAACCAGCGCTGTGCTGTGGGCTCCCCATAGCACGGCATCATGCTGAGTGGTTTAACCTGTTTGTCGCACTCACGACGTGCTAGCTGTCAAATTCTTTTTTTTTTTCTCTTGTTTCTGTTCCGTTCTGTTATACTTATTTTATATAATTTTTGCACGTCATGTGCCTGCGGCAAATAAATATTTTTTCTTTCTTTCTTCTTTCTTTAGTTCTTTCTTTTATTTCATCAATATTTTGCTTTCAGTCCGTCTTAATATTTCTTATTGAGAAATTAAATTAATTAATTGCCCTTTCACAAACAATAATCGTTTTCCAGCAATAATTTTTGCGTAGACGTGCTTGGTTGGCTTCGGGAAGGGTCCGTTTACATGTTGTAGGTATAATCCCCAGCGACCTTTAGCGCACAATACCTTCGTCTGTGGACCCGACCGATTCGGTCGGGACGTCATTGTTTGTTTAGTAGACACAATAGGTAAACAATGGCGTCAGACCGATTCGGTCGGGCTTCACAGACGAAGAGTTAAGCGGGAACGGGTAGGTACTTAATCAACTAATCCGTCAACATGACGCCAAAAGGCAGTCAAAACAACTTTATTTATTTATTTAAACATGTCACTTTAACAATGACATATTCACAGAAACATGAATAAGTTCTAATAAATTCAAATCAGTGACCGTGAACAATAAAAAAATATTATGTCAACAAAACTTTTAACGAGACACGGAAGCCCTTTGGTAGGCAATAGTAACTATTTAATGTATGTCCATACCTGTACGATTACCGAATAAACAAACAGTTCCGAATAAAAATGACATAACCAAGCATGTCAGGATTAATAAGATTTGATGGTGGAATAAAAACATGGTGTCTTAAATGGGCAATGTAAACAAACTTTTTACCCAACTACGGCGAAGCCTTTATGGTAGGGTTATGATTTTAGCAGTCTATGTCCGTAGGCATTCATCCGATTTTGATGAATAAGGTGTCAATCGATTCGTTATTATGGCCCGGGTAACATAGACACAATTTAGCATGGCATATAGCCCTTAAAATTGTGTCTATGTTACCCTCAAATAGCTTAGCATGATCCTCCGTTACTCCTAAAATACTGCAGCATTAATTTTGAAATAAATATATGGTAAAGTTGAGGATTACTGCTTAGTCCTATGTGTGACGAAAACACGATTCCATAAACTTTTCTCGATAGAAAAAAGTTTCAAAGTTACCTCCAAATCGAACAATAAACCGCTGGTATTCAGAAAGTACATGTGTTTTATTTTTTTAGTCCAATCAATAGATTTTTTGTAAATCGCAAAAAACACTCATTTCGCACTATTCGGCAGCAGTGACTGACGTAAGCCGCTTTGTAGTGCAAGCTGATTAGAACTTTATTCTAACAGTATTTCAAGCGAAGTTTGAACCACCACAAATAGAGTAGCTAATTTTAGGGTTAGAAGGGCCTTAACCGACTTCAACAATAGTAGGAGTCGATTTTACCATAGAAACCCCGAATTTAATTAGTACGTGGTTTTTCAGTAGTCGCGTTTTTGGTTACCACAAACATTCTTGTTGAATAACCAACCAATCATAACATATTGATTGTTTCATTGCTCTAGTGATCTCGAGCGCAACCGCTGATCATGAGGTCCTGGGTTCAATTACCGGGTCGGGCATCGTTATTGGGTTTTTCCATCAGGAATTTCTCAATAGCAGCCACACTGTCTGGGTTTGTGCCCGGTTGATATCAATAAGCTTGCCGCTATTACATGGTACTTATACATAAATAGCCAATTTTGTCTTTATTACTCGAAGGGGAGGAAGAGCAGACAAATTTTGCTAGTTATGTTTTGGTCTGATTTATTTGGGGGCAAACCTTGTCATTATTTGTCTAGCTTTTTCCCAGCCATGTTGGGGTCGACTTTTAACCAAACAAGTACAGCTGAATACCTATATTTTCTATAAAATGACTACCCATCTGATTTCAAGTCCAATGCCATTAATCGGCCACATTCAGCCAACGTTATTTCAGCAAATCTATAAAATATTTTTGCAAAAAACACAACAGGCGACCTGAAATTACAAAGAAAGAAAACACTGAAAAAAGAAATGGAGCAACCTTCAAAGATTGTTTGTAGGCCTAAAACTAATATTTACAGAATAAAAAATGATAACACTAAAAACCGTTTACATTTCACTAAATCATCTAACCACCGTTTCCACCAACAAATGCGAAAATAAAATCACACTGTTGGATTTTAAAACATCAGTTCAGCACCTAGAGTTGAAATTCCAACACAGCAAAAATTTTTAGGCACTCAGTTAGTTGTCACTTAGTGTGAGGGGAGTAAGGTATTTAGGCTCATTAGTTTTCGCCGAATCAATCAAATCGCCCTGACCTGAATAAAATAGTGTGCAAACGTTTTTCGCTCGAATCAATCATGTGAGCTATTAATATCACTCGCGACCTATTTATACCAATCTGTCTACTTTGTGTGCAATTGCAATGTATCAATCTTTTGGAAAGATATGATGGATCATGCAATCTTTGCACGTAATGTTTCATGGAGTAAATATCATCTTTGCCTTTGTAAAAATTTCAAGAGATTTTTAGCTCTTGAACGTCATCATCTGCCTAGCCTTTTCCCAACAATGTTGTGGTCGGCTTCCAGTCTAACCGAATGCAGCTGTATACCAGTATTTTACATGGAGCGACTTAGGCAGTCGCTCCATTGACCTCCACAACCCAGTTAGTGCTGGGTAATACGATACCCCTGCTAGGTACAACTGAATGTCAGATTTTCAGGCCACTGACTCCCTGTAACGACTGTCAAAGATCTACAAATAACAGCCGGGACCAACGGCTTAAGGTGTTTTCCGAAGCATGGAGGAAACTCAGTATCTAATCCACGGACCAACCTAGGCAAGGGCGGCTTAACCTCAAAATCAAATCCAGCGGTTGTTATTATTTAGCTACGAGCTCCTCTTCTAGTAAAAGTCGTTTTCGCTTTTATTGCATCGACTTAAAGCTCGTTCTGTCCGTCGATAAGTATTATTACTCCCAGTCATCATCATTGACAGCCCAAGTCCCAACCATTACTGAGTATATGGCTCTTCGCGTATGTGCTATGCTTTCCTGGTCTCTGCCAGTCTCAACCAGGTCTTACCAGCGATCTTCTGAATGCCATCTTATCAGGCTGTTGGTCTGCCAACACTTTTTCTACCGTCTCTACTCTTAGTGCAAGTTCTCAAACTATGTCCCTCTTGACCTGAGAGCATTGTCAGTTATTCAAGTGTAACGAGACAGCTGTTGGCAAGTTATCCAAGGAATATAGTTAAAGGGTAGTTACTGGTAAATTGATAGATAAATCAAAGCTTCTATTCTAATGGAAAACATTTTTGTGACAATTTATTGACCTGTTAACCGAGAAGGTATACTATACTATTACACGAGTAAATGCTAACGTTTGTGATTATGTATGGATGTTTGTTCCTCTTTCAGGCAAAAACGGTTGAATGGATTTGGGTGAAATTTGGCACACAGATACTCTATAACCTGGATTAACATAAATAATACTTTTTATCCCGGTAGTGCGACCCGTGGGATAAATACCGAACTCGGCGCAAGCGAAGCTGCGGGCATAAGCTGGTTTCAAATTATAAAAACTGGATTTGTTATGGAAGAAGCCGTGTTTTGACTTCCTTTTTCTTTAAGGTTCTTTGATAAATGATGTTTATTTTGCAAGTAGGTTTTTACAAACACTTTTACACGTCACTTTTTAAAACTAGATGGGGCCGGTGTTTCGTACCTGACTACTCTGAGAAGAAACAGCCGAAACAAACTCAGAGGTCATAGTCTCTTTTGAAGTCCAGACATAATCTTGCTCAATTCACATGAGGACTATGCAGATTAGTGTCTGAGATGGTCTTTTGAAGAAACAACCACACAGATTTGAGTGGACCTGTCCAGTCATTGCAAGCATTTGTCAGGTCATTTGTTGTTTAAAAAAAGATCCCTTTTAGGGTATGGTTTTCAAAAATCCTTCCTAAGTGCTCATCTTCGCTAAAAAAAATGGCTATTCCTAATCTAGCTGTTTTGGCTGTGAGTTGTCTGCCAGTGAATTTAATATTTTATAAATAGATCTTGGAATTCATTAGTACAGAAACGAGTATGTAAAAATATAGTAAGGCACCATCGTCAATCATAAATTCATAAATAATATTAAAATATAGTTTTTTTTTACACTTAATTAACACTGACATTTGATCAAAATTAATTAAATCAATCTGCTTTGTCGACTACAAAAAAAAATACAGCAAAAAAACCCAGTATCGATATATTAACCTTGAGTGTCACATCACTAGTTAAATTGAAAGTAACAGTGACGTTTGTCGAGTTCGTCATTCAACGGAATTGTCCATGTTTTGCGCAACACTGACGGTTTGTCGTTACGTGGATATGACGTCATGTCACGGCTATGACTAGGACTTGTGACGTCAGAGGCATTGCATTTTATCTCACTGAGTCATTTTATTATAGTTGAAAAACTGGCGATCAACCTAATGATACCTTAGTGGTCAGCATCACAGACCAGAGGCCAAGCTGAAATGGTTCAACCTATTATTATAAATGCAAAAATAGCTCGGTATGTGTTTTACCTTTTTACCAGTGTTTAAAGTAAGCCTGGGACCTGTAGAAGGTGCTGAAGGTCTTGGTGGACTAGTATTTCCCGGACAAGCTCCTCTATAGAAAAGCTCTACTACAAAAGCTAGTATTTTTTCTCCTTTAACATATCCACGGTGAATATTTGAAATTGGCATTAATGACATTGAGCGCGCTGATGGGTTTGCAACCCTCAGGGGGCCTAAAATGGCCGCTTCAGCAGAATCATAATAGGATAATTATATAAATTATGTTACAATTTGTAAAATGGTTTCAAATATTAACTGCGTCTGTGGCCATTTTAGGCCGGCTCAGCACTGACAGTTATAAATAAATAAAATAAATATCGCTGGACAATACACACAGCACCATCTAATGCCACAGTAAGCAACGAGGCTTGTGTCGTGGACACCAGATAGTTGATATACTACATAGATACTTTTTGTTTGTAAATACATACTTATTATACATATAAACATCCATTACTCGGAAACAAATTAAACTGTGGTGAGGTGTCACCATTAATGCACACAAACACACAATTAATGTCTTTTACGTTATTATAGTGGAAACTATCGTAATGTATTCACCCAAAAGTTATGTCTAGACGATGTTAGCAAGCTGATTATGCAAAATATTTACAAAACTAACAGCAGTCTGTTTGCGGTCAAATTATCACTTATTTGAGTTTGTGCATACCGCATCTTTAACAAGCTTTGCCTTCGGATGCTGGAATGCTAATTAGTATTATGATACCGAAATACTCGCTGAATATCTATTTTTAACTTAAAAAAAAAATCAAGTAGGCAGCTAAGAGCTAAAATATTTCAATAATGGTAGAAGTTTCAGAAATATTATTGCTTAAATAGAACTAGCATGTTCCCACTGTCCCAGCAGTGGCCTGACCTGTCATTTCTTCACAGAGGGTGGCCTATCTTGGGTAGACAGGCCACCCTCTGTGAAGAAATGACACGTACACGTGGGCCCAGTCAGGGTTGGAGGTGCCACATGTCTTTACTTTTTGATTCTAGGACATGCCGGTTTCCTAGCAATTTTTCCTCCTTCAGCGTGGAATTTGAGCACTGGATTTTTTATGCAACCATAATAATAATAAGCAAACGATAATTAACATGTAGGTATGAAATATTTTACAAGTTAACACTACATTATTGCGTTTCGTCTAAAAAAATACCGCAATAAAAATATCTAATAACCTTCTTTCAAAAATATACGCAAATATTATTACACTCAAAAGTAGAGTAAGCTAATAAAATAAATACACACCTGGCCATTGAAACGTTATTTTTGTACACTGTCGTTGTCATCCAACGAAGTGTCAACGCACTTTTTATTACATAAAACACTAGCGAACAAAATAAATAGGACAATGTAAAAACATTGGTGTTTATTTTTTAAATAATGACGCTTGTGTATAAATTAACTTTAATAACTAAAGCTATTAGCAAATCTGCTAGGGGGCGTCCATTAATTACGCCAGTCGATTTTGTCGAAATTCCGAAGACCTGACTTAGTTTAAGTTTGAATCAAACTTCAATCAATTTTTAGCTAAGGTATAAAGGTCACGTTTTGTATCATTTACCTGTTAATTGGCCACGTTCAGTAGTTATTATTAATTAGAAATGTAAATGAACAGTGGCTCTACGTTTTTTGTTAGAAGAATGCAAAAAATCTTAATAGATCGCGATATATAGATATATCATTCATCAATAGACAATCAATCAAACAAATCAGTGTCTATGACACTAAAAAAAAAAACAAAAACATCGATACTTTGAATTCATCGTACAGGTAGGTACAACTCTTTGAAGCTCATTGAGTTTTTTTGCGTAAAAAATCGATATAGTTTTCTTTTCTTTTCTAATAAATGGCCAATTTAATCGCGCTTTATCTGAAAGTTTTTACTCATAGTTTTTTATTCAAAAGCGTGCCAACTGCCAGGTACCTACTATTTTTCACGTTAAAAATCTTCAAAGTGTTTTATTTTCTCTCTAAGAAATCACTTAGTTTGAGTCATTTCGTGTTCATTTCAACGCTCTAGTTTTATTACTATTTAAAAGATGCTTTACCTACTTGAGCGAAGCAATAAAATACTCCTACATTTTCAGTATAGGTACGCATCATGAAAAACATTAAATTGCAATTGCGCCTACTTGAATACTTTTTATTTCGATTTATTATTATGTGAAACACATGAACTTTTTCGTCACTTATGAAGTTATGAGTCATTTAGTAGTAGTCCCACATTCTCATTAAAAGCATTTAGAGGTGCATTAACATTTGCAGTAGTGTGCGTGTGACCGTCGCGCGTCGGACTGCCAAGTCATAGGTCCCGAGTTCGAACCCAAGACACGCTCCGATTTTCCGGATTCATCTGCGTATTGTATATTTATCACTTGCTTCGGTGAAGGAAAACATCGTGAGGAAAATGGCATGCTTGAGAGATATTTCTTGACGGCATGTAAAGCCCAGTCAGAGGTTCATAAGTCTGACCCCAGGTTAGGCACTAATCACACGATAAAGATAAGATTAAAAGCATTCAGGGCCATTTTTCGTAACGTTTATTTGGCTTACTGAAATAATTACAAAAAAGTCCCGCAGTTTACTTGACCTTTCCCCACATCTTCATATCCTATTTCAAAGCTTCTTAGTTGTTTCCAAGACCTCCTGCTGATTCTAAAACAGTTTGACTAGTTAAAATGTAAACATTAAACACATTAGCAGGTGTTAAGGTCATATATTGTATGAGCATCAATCGGAATAACCTTAGGATACGTAAATTAATGAAAAATGTATTGCATCACGAAATATAACTTTATTTTCAAAATATGCTGATATTTTGCTGATAAATATGGTAGAAAATGTATGTAGCTTTAAGTCTGTGTTTAACTTGTGTGCTTGAAGTGTATATACATACTCACATAATACATATCATCACACATGTACACCTTTTCAAAGGAAGGACAGAGCTGTACCCAAAATTCCAAGTAAGCCCGGCAAGCTGATTGTCGTCTGCTATGCACGAATCCAGGCTCTGGGTTGACTACCAAGATTTCCTATGGAAAAACCCAACTGCCCGATCTGGAAAAAACGCAATTAGGTAAAAACCTACATAGTTTGGGTTTTGAATTGGAGGCTGGTTAGACTGGAAAGTCAAAAATTGACCCAGACATGTAAAACCGCGTCTATTTCCCAAATTAGGAACATCAATAGCGGTATTTATATCAAAACATTTTATTTTATTGTTGAGCTTTTACAAGTTTTTTTTCTAATTCGCTCAACAGGTAGCGTGACATCATTTTTTTAGTGATTATTCACGAAATTATTGACGAAAATATCTATGACTCATTTTTTTAAACAGTCTGTTATGTGGCTGATTACAAAATTATTTGGAGATGTAGGGTAAAGACTATTGTCGATTTGTCGTACAGAGAAGGACTAAGCATCAACCCTCACTATGGGCCGGCGTGATGGAATAATGGCCCACTCTTTAGAACAGGGAGGAGACCTCACCAGTGGGAACGTGAGGCTGTTCAAGTAGCACGATTTCAGATCAAATAGAGACTTAATAGATCGTATCTTGGTATGGACACGAGATGCAGAGGGATCAGGAAAATGTAGTGAGGAAAGTTTTGAGTATGAATGTGGATGGGTATATGAGTAGAGGAAGACCAAAGAAACGACGGATGGAATGTGTGAAGAATGATATGGCTAGAAAGGAGATGACTGATAAGATGACAAGTAACAGAGAGGAAGATTATGGAAGAAGAAGACATGCTGCGCCAACCTCAAATAAATTGGAGCAAGAGTAGGAGAATGATAAAGGAGAATGATGTTGTGAGTTTTTTTTTTTTTTAACTTTTATTAAACGGGCCTTGTAAGCCAGTTAAGTCTATACATAGACATAACTGGCTCCGCCATAAGGAGGCTTATGTTTTTCGAGATTATGTATGTATAATTGTTTGGCATGCTCTGTGGCCTGAACGGCTAGATGGATTTTAGCTTGAGAGGTGTCGTTAGATTCGTATTTACTGTGAGAGTGACACTGGGTATATCAAAACAAAAAAATAAACAAAATGGCGGATTTTTGGAGCCAAATTCAAATGTTTAGCACGCTCTGGAGCCTGAACGGCTCTTCAGAGGGCTCACCATAAGGATTTAATATGGTAAAAGTATCTAAGTAACTAAAAAGTGTAAAATAAAAAAATAAAAATTAAAAAGCCCGACTGCGTAAAAAATAACTAATACTTAACTTTAAATAAAAACTGAAAAGCATAAAACAAGTTCAGGAAACAGGACATTTTGACTGCAACAGTCGGGAACTCGGGACCCATTAAATAATCTAGACTAAAATCATCTAGGTACAGATAATGATCAAATCTTGCAACTGAATTTCAAATCCATTCCCCTCAACCGGCTGAGCGGCAGGAGAATAATATGAGATTTAGTAGATTTGTATCTACCGGTGCAAAATTTGGAATTACTTCGGTGACCTGTATTTTTAAATATGTATGACAGAAAATGACCGTAAAAACGATGACTCATCTCATTCCTACAAGCTTATTATAAAGTCACGAACATAAAAGCTCACATAACTATTGTATCCGAACTACTTTTATTACTAACAATGTTTGTTTATTCTAACCGCCTACCGGTTACAATCAATGTCAATGTCAGATGTGATTGACAGGCCGCGTGACGTAACGTCTTATGTCATCAATCATGTGAAATGACAGCGCCAATGGTACTGTTTAGCAAATGTTGGCATTGTTACTTGATGGATGAGAGAATTAAAAATATTTGAAAGAAATTCCCCTTAGATTTAAAACTTGAACAAACTCTTCTTGTCTATAAAATCATACTAGTTTAGCGGAAATTGTCTCGGGATCGTACTACCGGAATAAACAATATCGTATGTGTTAACACAGGTTATGCCTGCTGCGTGCCAAATTCCATTCGAATCCGTTCATTACTTTTTTCGTGAAAGAGTAACAAACATTCATCCATCCTTACAAACTTTCACATTAATAATATTAATAGGATTATGTGGATTTCACACTACATTTGCTGTTACAAGGGCAATAATGTCATCAGAACTTTGTCTGTAGTATCCAAAACGCAATCGATTCACTAAAAGTGGGTGTATTTCTATGGGGCCGTCTCCACGAGCGAGAGAATCGCGACGTAGAAAATGTATGGCACGACGTAGTCTCCTAATGGAACTACTGGAATACGGCGGATAATTCGCCGCGATTCACTCGCTCAGCCCATAAGTTAATTGTAAGTACAATAAAAACGTTATTTAAGTACATGCAACAACACATGTCATAATGTACCAACAACTATGTCATATAACTATGTAGGTATGTACTAGGTAGTTTATTTACTACAAAATGAGACGACTCTATTACATACCGGAAATTATGTGGCGAACCGTGATTGCATGTTTGAGTGCATCCTTTATCAAAGTAAATAGGAAACTAAATCACATGGGTAGTGCTTGTCTTTTCACAAATTACTCTGTACTAAATATCTCGATAAATCCGCGGAATCTGAAAGATTATTCATGTTGGCATTATCAGCCTATGACGACCCCACTGTTGGGACAAAGGCGCCTTCTCTATAATTTGGAATCCTACTATGATAATATTATAAGGGGGAAAATATAATGACCACCAAAAGTAACTATGTGACCACTAACATCTATCACCTAAAATATCAATTGATCACCAAATTTAGTAAATTGAGCACCAAATTTTAACGAGGTGGTTGATAAATGATAAATGATAAATGATAAATTATGTTTATTTTGCAAGTAGATTTTTACAAACACTTTTACACGTCATTTTTTTTTTTTAAACTAGTTGGGGCCGGTGTTTCGTACCTGACTACTCTGAGAAGAAACAGCCGAAACAAACTCAGAGGTCATAGTCTCTTTTGAAGTCCAGACATAATTTTGCTCAATTCACATGAGGACTATGCAGAATAGTGTCTGAGATGGTCTTTTGAAGAAAGAACCACAGAGATTTGAGTGGACCTGTCCAGTCAGTTATCGTGTAGCTCGACTTATAAGTCAAGGAGCTCAACGAAACGACGAACAATACCAAAGAAAGGACATTTGGGTAGGTCGCATAAAGTACTCAAACTGCCAGACAGTTGTGGGATAAAAAAAAGAAAACAAACAAAAATATATAAAAATTAAACCCACATGGTCCCCACATTCACAATAATCAAATAAAATTAATAATAATTTACAAAATCAATGTCAATAAAAATCACAAAAATCATATGTCAATAATAATAAAAAAGTAACATACGTAAATATTCCTGTCAAGTCAGTAGGTAAATGTAACAAAATAAAATAAAAAAGTAAAAAATAATAAAATACTGAAATAAGTATTCATGTCAAATCATTCAATGTCAGAGTGTATAAAAGAAAGGAATTAATAATAAACAAGCGAAGTCCGAAATTTCGACATTCACAGAGCAAATTTCATTGGAGCAGCTTAATCCCAAGCCTTTTTATCTTCGAGATAGTTGTTAACATGATAGTAGGCTTTCAAGCACAGCTTCCGTTTTATTAACGATTTGAATTTATTTAGGCTTAGTGCTTGAATTTGGCTCGGAAGTTTATTGTAAAAACGTATACATTGGCATCTGAACGTACCCCCTATTTTTTTGAGCCTAGTTACAGGAACAACAAATTTGTGTTTGTTCCTCGTATTTATGTTGTGGATATCACTGTATTTTTTGACAAACTAGTTTTGCCTAGGCCGACTTGGGGCACCCCGACACGGATAGATTAGGTTAGAAGGGTATGGCGGGGTCGTTCGTGGTTATTTTTTTATAAACTATTCAGAAGTAGGAGCCCCACCAAGCGGGGCTCCGTCGACCGGGTCTCCCTCGGCTCGGATGCAAGAGCATAACAGTTCAATTACTGGTGGTCGTTAACTGAAAAAAAATAATTTTTGGTTCTAATTGCACGTTAAAATGGTGATTAATTTTGGTGATTATTTACAAATTTTGGCAATAAAAAGTGATTTTTTTTGCCGTAACATTTTTTAATCTCGTGGTTCGTTAATTGTTTGCCATATTATCAATGCGAAAGTTTGTGAGTGTGTGTATAGATGTATGTATGTTTGATACTCTTTCACGCAAAAACTATAGAACGGATTTGGATGAAATTTTGCATACAGATAGTTTATAACCTGGATTAACACATAGGATAGTCCCTGTAGTAAGATCCCATGGGACATTTATTAAAATTCTCGCGGGGAAAGCCGCTGGCAGTAGATAGTATTCCATAGTCTAGTAGGTGGTCCCAGTGCCGGTTGGTAGATGTCTCAACATTTTCTTCTTCATTCAATGTGAGAGCAGTGTTGATAAATTAAGTTACACATAGTTAAGTGCTAGTCTGGGATCGTAGCTCTGCTACTGCTCTGATGATGCGGTAGATTCTATTAATAATTATGACGTCCGGCACAATCCCATTTAATTTTATCTTAGCATATTTAAGATTGTTATAAGTCTGTAAGCTTTCTTTAAAAGTAAATAAATAGAATTTTTGGGTTTCTTTACGACAAAAAAAAACTATTAAAAATGCATAATATTGCTGATATTTTGTTCAGCCAAATGAATCGCCACCTGTTGAGCTAGTTTGCCGACAAATTTTAAAGAAAATTCACACCTGCATTTAATTTATGCTAATTATCATTGATCTCTTTAAGTCAGAAAACTTTGACTATAAATTATTCATAATAGCATATTAGATTTCCTCGGTAGAAGAAAAAAAACTGTTTTGATAGAAACAGATGGACGATCCAAATTAATATTTTGTAGGTATTTTAGACAACGACCTGTCTTTGGGTAGTGACTAGTGGAGGTCTGATAGGCAGTCGCTCCATGTAAAATACTAGTATTCAGCTGCATCTGCACGCGAAGTATCATCGAAGCATGATCGATTGACCACCGTAGAAATGGGTTTTGTCAAATGTTTCTATTCTTAAATCAAAGTAAAAAATATATTCTATTTTGCCAGTGTCAGTTCAAAAAGGTGACATGTCACCACACTGACAAAATTGATAATTGCTCAACGTGATCGCTACGCGAGTGTTCATAAATTTCATAATGTTTCTGCCTTTCACTGAAATGAAAACTATGTTTATTTCTATTGATGTCATCAACTATTTGTGTTAGTTATTCTAGACATCATAAATATTGTGATAATAATACTTAAAATGTGTTCTTTATTTTAAATAGATCGACATTTAATTCCTTATTGTAAATCAATCGTTTCGATTAACAGTAACAAGCTGGGAAACCGTAAATTTAGTAAAAGAATGGCAGGAATTCTGGATATAACATTATTTTATTGATGGTCCTAAGAAACGATGATGAATAAAAAGAGAAAATTAAGGGAAAGTACTGCGTGGACAGCTGGTAGAGTAAAATTATGTAGAAGAAGAAAACATGCTGCACCTCTGATTTGGTTACTTAACTTTAAAAATAAATAAAAATTAAAAAAAAGTTTTTATAAAAATGAAAAGAAGAAAATTAGTTTAATAATTTAATTTAATTTAACTTTTTTATTAAATTTTGTTTATTAATTTAATTTAATTATATTTCCACATTGAACGCGTCCATAAAGTCCGTGTCCGTGGTATTAAACGTTGCGGAGTTCTCTCGTTAAGGGGCGATCCTGGCTGCAGGATCAAGTCATGTCTGTCATAAAAATGTATTGTCACCAGAACCAGAAGTGTGCGCCGATGAATTTCGTTTCGTTCGGCGGTTGAGGGTAACGGATTTGAAATTCAGTTGTATGATTTGATCAATACATACTAACTAACAAGACCCGTTTAATAAAAGCTTAAAAAAAAACTAGGTACCCATGATTTATTCATAATTTTCCTGCCCATATTACCAATTTATTTGGGGTTGACGGCATGTCTTCTTCTCCCATACTTCTCTATTACTCGTCATCTCAGCAGACACCTCCTTTCTAGCCATATCATCCTTCACACAGTCCATCCATCGCTTCTTTGGCCTTCCTCTACTCTTACCAATGATTCATTCCAACTGAAAAAAAAAATGGAAATCAAATCACAAAGCTGTTTCTACAAAGTTTTATTTCTATTATCCACAGATCACAAAAAAACCTCAAATCGTTTATTATTTTTTACAAGTTTCGTTCGTCAACAAAAGCTTGAAACCGTAACAGAAACATTTAAGCACTAAATCTAGTCTGGACTTTGAGTTTAGCACATCGGTCAATGACCTAAGTTTTTGTGCAAAACTGTTTCGAGAATTTCGTCATTTTTATTTGGATACTTAGATACAAAGGAAGCGAAAAAAGATTTACCTGTTTCAAAGTTAATGGATTTTGATATTTTTACGGATATTACCTCTTTAGTGAAACATGTTTCTAAATGGATTGTTTCCTGGCGTTATTTATATGGCTCAAGTAGTTATGTAAGTACACATCAAAAAAAAGTTTGCGATCACTTTGAAATATCTGAATCTTTTTTGTTACGGTAGGGGTAAATATTAATACGATTTCTTCTTATTTTTAGATTATTTATTTTAAAATATAGTTTTTTTTTTTTTTTTAATTTCAAACAGGGTAATTTTGTTTAAAGAAAACACCAAGAATTTTTCTTGATAAAGTTCAATTTAAAAAATTATATCAGCTTAAGCTAGTGATCACAAACTTTTTTTGATGTGTGTATGTCGGTATCTATTTGTACATCCATAACATAATATCACGCCTGTAATCCCCGAAGGGTTAGGCAGAAGTGTACCTAATAGTACACACAAAATTTCGTCAGTTAGTCCTATGTGCCAAACTGTGGTTGGGACTAGGCTAGGCAAATGATGATAAACACGGATCGTATATTAGATCGTCTTGTCATGAAGACGGTAAAGCAGAATCGATGGAAAATAAGACTTTTTTATGATGTCATCATGTTTGCCATCTAAGGCTCAGCGCACACCGCTGGAGGCGCAGCGGAGCGCATTTGAAGACAACAATTTAATATTACCTAAACTACCTTGATATACGGTCGCGCGCATGCTCTTGTAGTAGTTTGAGGGCGCTCCGAGTACCGCGTTTGAATTTATTCTTATATTGACCGTATATCAAGGTAGTTATGTTTACTTATATTAAATTGTTGTCTTCAAATGCGCTCCGCTGCGCCTCCAGCGGTGTGTTCTGGGCCTGCGGCACCCGTTTCAGGCCACTAGCTGTTATTAAAAATGAAAACCAAATAGTTCAAGACAAATTTAAGTGTATTATGTAGCCTGGATTACTTACCACAAAAAAAAACCACAAACAATAATTAAAACACTGAAAAACAAGAGTTTAAAAAAGGAATGTCCTCATGCATATCAACATCCAAAGTGCCCGTCACAAGCTGCTGGCTATTAAGTAGGTATTATACAACAATGACATTCATTTAAGACTAGTTTTTGTCTGCGATTTCACTCGCGTATTGTCGAATATTAGGTACTTATATCACGAGAACATCCAGTTGTTTTTTTTAAAAGCCGATATGATACTCTGGAATAATGTAACATCCCATTACTGAAAGAAATATCGAAATCGGCTTAGCAGTTCCGAAGATTATCCCCTATAGTCAAACATACAAAAAAAAAAAAAAATATATATATCGCTGGACATTAACACACAGCGCCATCCAGTGCCACACTAAGCAACGAGGCTTGTGTCGTGGATACCAGATAGTTGATATACTACATAGATACTTTTTGTTTGTAAATACATACTTAACATATAAACATCCATGACTCGGAAACAAATGTCCATGCTCATCACACAAACGTTTGCTCCAACCGGGATTCGAACCCGGGACCCTAAGAACGTAAGACAGCCTCACTACCGCTGCGCCATTCGGGTCGTCGACCAACGTGTCGGGTCGGTCGAACTTGACGTCTTTAAAATATTAGTGTAGATAAACTTGATATCATCTCCCAATTGTCAGAATCAGTGATCAGTTTCCAGTCCGTCTAACAAGGCTCAAGGTTCTGAAGACTGAACAACATTATACAGAATGATGTCAGACCTAGGTACTAATAGTTGTGTTAAATACTGAATTAACAATTAGTGTGCGCATTCAATGCTATATCATTGCATGATGATACAATGTGCTTGAAATGTTTTAAAGTGATAATTAGGTGATTTTAATTAAAGGTCTAGTCATAGCTTTTTACGTTTGCTGTCATTGTGATATCGTCATTTTAACGTCACCATCATCATCATCATCATTTCAGCCGAAAGACGTCCACTGCTGGACATAGGCCTCCCCCAAGTGTCGCCATATTGACCGGTCCCGTGCGACTCGCATCCAGCGGATTCCCGCAACCTTCACCAGGTCCACCTAGTGGTAGGCCTTCCAACGCAACGTCTTCCGGTTCGCGGTCGCCACTCCAGAACTTTTCGGCCCCATCGGCCATCCGTATCCATCACCATAAATATAATAATTTACATAACGTGGGACAACTCCGTGGTGAGGAGCAGTTCTTCCCGGCTGTCATACGTATATCTTTGACTGTCATTACCTACTGGGTAATCAGAAGCCTAAGGTCTTACGACTAATCCTGCTAAGAAGTATCGTGTTACGCAGTTAAGGGATTGTGGAGATCAAATCTGTGTCGCTCCATGCAAAATACTGGTATCCAGTAGCATCAGGTTTGACTGGGAACGACCCCAATATAATAGGGACAATGCTAAGCAGATATTGATACGGCGTATGACTAGGGTTTAAGACGTTGGACTACGAGTCTCTCTGAAATGAGGGTGGCTAGGACACTTGGTTAGACGTGGTGGTGACAAGTGGAGCCAAGCCCAATGAACTGATTGCCTAGAGATGGTAAAAGGAGCGTTGATAGACCACCAGCAAGATGGGTGAACGACGCACAGAAGATTGTATATAAAAACCTGGAGAAGACTCACACATAGACCAGGGAAGCATGGAAGTAAAGGGACGAAGCCTATACTCAGCAGTGATGATGCATAATCAGCCTATAATGTTCCCAATGCTGGGACACAGCCTCCTCTCTACGAAAGGGAATGGGCTATAATTGTTTAAGCGGGCCCAGTGCGGGTTGGTAGACGTCACAGTCTTTGAATATTTGGTTCTAGGACATGCCGGTTTCCTCGCGATGTTTTCCTTCACCGTTTTGAGAGCAGTGGTGATGAAATAAATTACACAAAGTAATGCGCCTGCCTGGGTTCGAACCCATGACTTACTGTTCGTAAATCGGGGCCGCCACCACTGGGCCACTGGGCTTTATTTTATGCTTTAAATAAAACTATTATCAGAGTACATAAACTAGATCTGTAATGAACGAGGAAGCATTACAGTCTTGTCATACTATTGCGTACAATGTAGGTATTATAGTCGTTTTAATTACTAAATATATTATACTATACAGTTATAAGCAATCAGTGTTACCTGGGAAAATATTTCCAACTCTTCCTAGTAGCGTTTATCTTGAAAGAATTTAGAAAAAAACGACTTTATATTAGGTACAGTGAACCGCACGTAGGTGATATCACTTAGACCTTGAGTTGGCCTAGCGTAATAAATAATTTTATTAGAATTAGAGGTCAACTTATACTGGTTTGGTTACCACTGATATGCGACCTGATGTACCTGCATAGATTGAAACTATTTTACTACTTTAGTTAGTTAACCTACTAAAGATAGATAGAAAGACATCATCCTCATCTGCCTAGCCTTTACACAACTACGTTGGGGTCGGCTTCCAGTCCAACCGGATGCAGCTGAATACCAGAATTTTACATGGAGCGACTGTCTATCTGACCTCCACAACCCAGTTGGTACCTACTGGGTAATGCCAAACCCCTTGGTATTAGACGGGTTGTCAGACTTTCGGGCCACTGACAAAGGTCTACAATTTTTCAATTATTATATCTATTTTATTAGATTGGGTGTCTTTATTATTTATAATATTTGTTTTTTAAGCCGTGTGGTATCCGGCAGAATAGAATAGAAAAAGCCGTGTGGTATCCGGCAGAGTAGAATAGAACCAACCCATTACACTCACGGGTGTCGTATAAGGCGACTAATGTCTGAGGCAGAACACCTTGCGCCTCCGTAGACCAGAGAATGGGCAACAGCGTTTTCTGTTAGTCTTTCATTCATCACTGCGATCTCCAATCAAGCCAAGCGTGGAGATTACGGCCAATTCCTTCCATCATGGGAGAGGCTTATGTCCAGCAGTGGACGTTAAGGGCTGTTGTTGTTGTTGTTTTTTATAATTTCTCACTGTTCATTCTGTCCCTGCTCCATTTTCTACAATTCTATAGCCGGGACCAACGGCTTAAGGTGCTTTCCGAGGCATGGAGCAAACTCGACATAGATAGACAAAGAATTATTCCAAAATAATATAGTAAAAGAAAAGAGACAGCTCTATATTTACATAAAATGTTGCTATCATAATCACAGAATAAAAACATTACATCAGTCCATCAGTATACCAATTAAAAGCACACGTGTAACATTCTCAAGATAACAAATCACTTCCTGAATACAAGAATGATAGTTTTCTGTTGAATTTTAAGTGTTTCCTTAGAACTTACCGTTACAGAGTGATTGAGTGCATCGATTTGAGTGGCATTGATTACTGTTTGAGTAACTGATTAGTGAATGATTTAATATCTACTTGGTAACTAAATTTTTTGCTGTTATGTTAATGGATATGTTGTTATCTTAATGACACGTTAGTAGTCTTAATGTAACTATTTAAATATTTATCAAAGAAAGAGCCTGCGTGACTCGTTTGTGTAGTGGTCAATGCGACTGCTGAGCATGTCCTGGGTTCTATTCCCAGGTCGGACAGTGTTACTGGGTTTTTCCATCAGGAATTTCTCAGTAGCAGCTACGGAGTCTGGATTTGCGTCCAGTTGGTGGCAATAGGCTGGCCCCCTCACATGGGACTTAAACATATTCTGCGAAAATGTGTGTTCTATTAGGTACACCTCTCTACCTAACCCTTCGAAGATTCCAGGCGTGATGTTATGTTATGTGTTAAAGAAAGAGCTTCAAAAACGTTACTCTCTTTTTGGATTTCGATGCTATCGGGTAAAAATTTTTAAATTGATTCGATTTTCTGAGTTTATTTTGATACACTATAAGCCTACATTAAGGAAGTACGGTACGGTACGGCGGTTAACACAACTCTTTTTAGAGGACTTGCCGGGGCGTTGTAGGTGTCAATACAATTTAAATATTAAATGTCAGTTATTTTAACCTTATATGTATAACCATATCATATCACACACATGAATACTAATATTACATGGACTTACCTAAAAGGATAATCCTATTTCCTAGTAACATTATAAATAAGAAAGTTTGTGAGGATGGATAGATACATGGTTGTTACTCTTTCACGCAAAAACTACTGAACGGATGTAGAATGAAACTTAGCGCACAGAAGGTTATGCCCTGGATTAACAATAGGATGAGATTTTTATCTTGGCAGTATGATCCCGTGGGGCAATAGGCATGACGACAGTATCAGAAAATTGCAAATCTATGTCCGTCAGTTAGAGTATTGGAAATTAATGAACACGTATTTTTTGTTTTTGTAAATCAATAAACATTGACAAAGATAAAACGCATCAAAACTCGGGAGTGCGGGCTCGTGACGTCAGAACTAGCTAAAAATTATACCAAGGCGTGACATATTGAGAATTTAAAAAAGCGTCATATCTTCGTCAATTTTGGTTTACGTAACAAAAGAAAAAACACGGGTCAAATATTTTTTGATTATCTAACTGACGGACTAATTAGTTTTTTTTTGTCGTCTCGCCTATTATCGAACTCCACGCAGGCGAGGCTGCGGGCATAAGCTGGTACCCAAATCGTTTTATATTAAGCTACAAAATTTTACGACTAAGCATAAAATAATTTTGCAACAAAGCATCTCCTTTTAGGAAACAATATGTTATTATGGCTATAAATATCATTACTTTGACATTTATGCATCGTAAATTATTGCAAACTAGTTTTACTTAGTATGTGGCAGAAAAAGGAACTAAAGTACTGAGTTTGATGTTTAAAGTGACGTTTGCAAGCGCTAGTGGCGCCAAAGTGACAGATCAGGGTATAGTGGACGCCCTTGCAGTCTATTTGACGTTAGATATTACGTTTTTTGCTGTCAGGACTTCAAAATATCCATGTATCTTGCAATAGATCGTAAATTCCAAGTTGGGTGTTCCTTCGTATCTAGGCGTAGGAGATCGATGGACGTATACGCTGCGCTAACGCCTCTTCAACGCGACGACTTTAGCTTTGCTACAATCATGTCTACGCGTTGCTAGTTGTCATTAAACACCCGATGTGGAGGCACTCTTACAGCCATCCATTTGCCATCACCCAGCAAAGTAAAAGTACCAGTTGCGTATATGACTACACTTCAAACAACACAGAACTAAAATAAATGTACCAAGTTTGACACATGAATGCAAATTTTATTGACAAGCAGCGCCAACCTTGAACTGCACACTTAAAGTGGTCATAATACTCCAGCTTTAGCGGAAGACTGTCACACAAACATCAGTAACAAGACAATTTTGTTTCTAAAACTTTATGAGCCATGCATATAATTTGTGGCTAAGTATTGAATATTCCACCCAGGTCTCTTTACGTGGGCGTCACCGTCAGTTGAAAGAGAAAACAAATACTGGCCAGGTAACCAAGACATTACCATAAACAATTAGCGAAGCTCACTTGAAAAATGACATCTCCAAAATAGACTCAACATTGTGTTTCTGACATCAGCCAGATCAGTGACGTCACCATCATTTTCACACGGTCTCCGCACCTATTAAGTAAGCCAAGATACCTCAAACCATTCATTCACCACAAACAAGGGATGACACGCCGATAAAATCAGACACAGTCGTTTCACGCTAAATTCAGAATATCATCAATATGGTTGGACAATAATATCAGTGAGTATCATTGAACATCATTCATCATTGCTTCAATTATCACCATATTGAGCTTCGAGCGATGTATCGATACACAGACGCCTACGATCGATAATCAATGTCATTATCGAGTGTCGACCTCGATGTGTCGCGTCCCTAGTTGTTAATGCCAAATTGATGGGCTCAGAAGGCTTATTGATGGCTGAAAGGGTCTTGTTTTAAGCTGTGCTTGGGCGTAGCTTAGATAAACTAAGTATTAATGTTGTAATGGCCGTGAAAATATTGATAACGCAATGTACAAATCCATGTAACATTTTTTGATTATTTTATTTTTTTTATTTTCATAGGAACCGCGCTAAACCACATTAAGATTTTAGAAAAACTTTTAGGGGCTACTGATCTTCAGCAAAGCACCGTTTAGGTCAAACCATTTAGATTTCTGAAAGAATTGATTTTGCAAGCGTGTAGTTAAATTTTGTGTTAATCACTCATTTAGGAACCAGACGTTAGCCTTCTACAAGACTTTACTATGGTCTAGGCCCTGTGTATCGACCTTATGTATGATGTCACAAAGTATTGAATGACATTAGGATAAATATAGCGTTTATTGTTACGAGACTCAGAATTGTGCCAACGCATAATAGAGTTGATTCATTCATGCATTTTGTAGCTAGCGAAGAAATATTACATTGAAGTAAACTTGGTTTTTATAGCATCACTCTAGGGACCCGCCTTTGCCTCGCACTGATTTAACGACTTGACAAAACATCGAGATTTCTTAAGTTTAAGCAAGTCCAGTAATACAAGCCGTTTGGGTCGATCTTCAGGTTAAGCCGCGCTTGCCAAGGTAGGTCCGTGGATGGGTGACCACCGAATTACAAGCCGACTTTCCTCCGATATGCAGCATTGTCTCTTAAAACAACGATTCTGAGATATTCAATCCGTCGGGATTTTCCAAAACGTTCTTATTCTTTTCTTCGTTTGATGAAGGTTGGATGAGTTTACTTTTGCCTCACCAAAACGATAAAGCGGTTCAGGATTTTGTGCGTTTACTTTCGCGTTTATCATAATTCGCACTCGAGACTTAAAGGTTAAAGCCAAGTTCTTTTTATAGTTTAAAAAGCTCCTATTGGGTTTCTACTATAAATAGAGCCTGCATTAGAAAAGTAAAGACCCTGGTAATGTCTTAACTAAATCAATCAAGCAGAAATGCGATTTCAACACTTTCCCACAACTCGCTAACCATGATCTTTCTCCAACAGTGAATGCGTGCACCATGTAGACAAAGGCAACAAGTGGGTGTGCGACCAAGACCCATGCTTGATGAGTGACGACGTTCTTAGGAACGTCAGACAAGCTCGCCTTGGATGGAGAGCTACCAACTACACTCAGTTCCACGGGAAGAAACTCAAGGATGGACTTATTTATAAACTTGGTAAGTAGTATTAATATATTAGTAATAGTAGCTAAATCTTTCGTCAGACGAAAGTCTACGACGTCGGGGACAGGGAAAGTGAAGTTGAGCAGGACATCTGGCTAGATGCGGAGTTGGCTGATAGAGTAAACAAGTTTTGACCGAATGGTGGCCCATTCGGTCAACTTAAAAAAACTTAAAAACTTGTTAGGCTTAAGAAACCAGGGCCACCCAAAAGCACGTTGGGTTGACGTATCGTCAAAATCGCGGGAAACAGATGGATGAGAGACGCACAAAACACAGAACAATGTCAGAAGAAAGGGGAGGCCATACCCAACTGTGGGAGATGCTGAAATGATGATGTTGAAGAGTAGGGTTTCCGTTTCCAACGGTAATAGAGTCCAAGCTAACGGCGGACAGGACTCGTAGAGAGAGGAATCTTCTTACAGGCCAGGTCCAAGAGACCGCTTTCTGTGTCAAGCCTTAGCTTGGCCCTTCTGCCTAACAAGGCCGTCTTGTAATGTTGGTCGAGGTTCTAAACAAAGTGCGTCATTGGCTATGACGATTGCAAGCCTATTACTACAACCAAGCCAAAAGTCATTTAGCGTCTCCCAGGCTTGCAGCGGAGTCGTATTACATGCCATTTGTAAGGAACATTCTTCTTTTTTTTTTTCGTGTCAGACTTTTACTGACTACACAAAGGGCGATGAAGGAACATGGATGGGTTGTATACCCATCCATGTTCCTTCATCGCCCTTTGTGTTCCGGAGCCAAGGTACCTCTTTCGAACAGTCTCGCAACCCCGGCAGGCATTGGTCCTTCCGGACCCTTTCCTTTTGCTGACCTCTTTGAGGCGCGCGTGGAACACGAACGCGCCGTCGACACGGCCGTCGGTCGTCATGAGACGGACGGACGGCGAGCTAGCCCATAGCCCACCGTCCACAAGCCCGCGCGTACGGTGTCCGGGCGCTACGTGGTGGCCCCCGACGCCCGGGGCGTCTCCCGCGGCGGCCGGGACTTGAGGTTCTCTCTCTCTCACAGCGGCGACGGCGACGGCGTCCCATTCCGTCTCGCTCCGGACTACGCGAGAGGTCGCCGCCGCCGACTGCCGCTTCGAGGACACCGTGTGCTCCACCGTGTCCTCCGGTCGATCCTCGCAGTGGAAACACCCGGGCGTTTCCTCCCGCCCGATTCGGTGCAGGAACCTCCCGAAACAACCGTGTCTGGTGAGGACCTGCGTCAGGCGGAAGGTGAGGACGCCGTGGCGTCTCTCAAGCCACTCCTCAAATCGGGGACTTATCGCCACTATTGTGGCGTGCCCTGCATGGGGTTGCGACAGTCGCTCTCTCCGTGTCGCCATGAGATCCCGCCGGAAGTCTGTCCGAAATTGATGTCTCCAAGAGCGGTTGGCAACAAGATCTTCAGCATATAATTTACAACTCACTTTAAACAAGTCCTGACATACAATCCGACATGCGACAATGCATTTCCATTAAAACACTGACAGCTTTAAATCGTCAAATGATACTGCCACGAACTTACTTTCCCTTTTATTGCTTGAAGGATAAGATTTAAAATCGATTGGCATAACGAATTAGGTGAATTTACATATTGCGGTGATTGATAAATGAATAACGGCATTAAATAATTTGTTTTGTGGTCTAGTTTATCACACCCTTATGTGATAAACTAGACCACAAAACAAATTCTCAACTATTTTTTTTACTTCAATTATTTTTTCTGGGATTTTATTTTCTCTTAACTGCATATATTGGTGTCGATTCTGTTGTGCACAAACTAAACTATTAATTTAGGCTATTGCTATCTTTTACTAAAAGGCAGTGCGAGAAAAATACGGCTATAGCTATGAACTAAGGGTTGCATATTAGAAAATCAAAACTTTTCTGAGCAAATTTCAGAAGAACAACGTACTAATCAACAAAGTTTAAAATAACGATGGTCATTTGATCAAATGTTCAGCTGACCAAAGTCTGGAATTTCAATGTTTATATTATTTATTACATTAGTGACCAAATCGTTTAAAGGTCAAAATGGATTACTGGATAAATTAGTACCAATAATATAGGCGTTATACTAATGCGGGTAGAACTTAGATAATAATTTTTTTAATTGAATGCAATTACAAACTGTTTGAAGCGTTTTCGTTTTTACTCGTGTTCGGTTAATTAACCTACTAAAAACAATCTCTTTTTTATATTAATGCAAGTCGTTCATTTGATGTCACATACATTGGGATTCTAAAATTTTTCTAAATAAAACATTTGGTCATTTAAATTTTGTTGTTTCGTTTATTGTTGTTTTGAAATTTGCTCGAGAAAGTTTTGATTTTGTAATATGCAACCCAACTAAGTTAGAGATGTCAAACTAGTTTATGCCTTGCGCTTCACTATGTTTTTAGTCGACATGTTTTTACGTGTAGGTATGTACCCTTAATTTGCATGGAAATATTAGTTAGATTAAATTTGACAGCTCTAAATTACGTCCGTCTCTTTATCGTTTTATTATAGAGAAAAAGATGGCAATAGCCTAAATTAAGTTTGGTTTGTGCACAACAGAATCGACACCAGTATCAATTAATATGCTGTTATAATAACCGAGACTTCGTTTGCATACAAACTATAGCTACTATCAGAAACAGAATTTCAAAAAGATCTTTTCTTAGTGCTCCTCTAATACCTGTCCCCATTGAGACTAAGTTATCCTTAATTGTCTCCTCACCTCTAATAAAACATCCAAGAGTGCGCTTTAATTTAGGCATTCATTTGAGTCTCGCCTAGTGGAAACGGGATAATGTTTCTTATGAAAATCGGGATAAGAAACAATATCCTTCTTCTACTTTTAACGGTTTAAGCTGTGCCTTATCCGATGATCGCTACTACTTTGGTAAACAGTCAAAATGATCTTGAGCCAAATAAAATGACAATCAATGATCACAAAATACACGAGACACAAGTCACACAGCTTTTCAACAACAAACCGCACAACGACTTTACTGCCAACGGTCACAAATCCATTTAAATCTAAAGACCCATTGAAACATGGACATTAGGACTCGAAAGTAGACCGATCTAGATAACTATTCAACCTAGAACAAAAGGAGAAAGTGTAGTCAGTCTGTCGCGATCACAAATCACAATGAAATCAGATCTGCGGGCTTAAAATGGCCGCTTTATCAGAATCATAATATGAATCACGTTAAAAATATTTAAATTCTTAGAATGGACTTTATGTTCATACCCTTAGAGTCCATTTTAAGAATTTTTAATTTTAACGTGATTCAAATTATGATTCTGATAAAGCGGCCATTTTAGACCCCTTTGTATTACGGTATCGCCCGGGGCTTTCATTGTGGTTCGATAAAAGTTCACTGGGTTTAATAGAAATAATACGAGTAGTCTGTAGTAATGTAGGTGTAGATACAGACTTTTGAAAGGACGATGAAGTAGTACGATTTTAAATGTCATCTATACATTTTACCGACCCAGAAATCCAAACTAGTCTTCTGTCTGGCTATCTTTCTGTCCTTCATCTTTTTTTTGGTTTCAATTCAATGGCTAGCTGTGTGCCTTGTTCTGGGTCAGGACAAAAAGGTAATCCTTATCCTGGTTATACGACTACTCGTACTACTATGTGGCGTCGCTCGCTCGAGGTGGTAAATTGTGCCAATGAAACCTACGTTTCATTGGCATAACCTCGAGCGAGCGACGCGACGCCACATAGTTTTTAGGTAGAGTTTCATAAAACAAATAAAACTTCTTTCTTCTTTAGGTAAGGATAATTGCTAAAAGGATGCTCTTTGTCTAATAGATTGACATACAAGATAAACCGACTTCAATAGCAATACAAATATGTGTCCGTTGCTGATATTAACTGGTCTCTCTATTGATATACTATCTTTCACAAATTTGATAGAAACATCCAGATTTATACCTCCTTTTTTTTTAATTCCAGGTACTTTACCACTGAGTCGCGAGACTGCCCGCCTTGGCCCCATCAACATTGACAAAGACATCCCGTACCCACCTCAGTTCGACGCCAGGACCCACTGGAAGAACTACATCTCGCCTGTGATCGACCAGGGCTGGTGTGGATCTGACTGGGCTGTGTCTTTGGCTACTATTGTTTCTGATAGGTAAGTTCACCATCAACTAAGGTAGATTGGAAGTTCCATCTTCGAAGTCCAGGAAGTCCATCCGTATAATGATGTTCGAAACACATTCCTGTTGCCTGATTCTTGGGAGAAATCGCGATGACATGCAACTTCCGATACAAACAGTCTGTTAAAGCCAAAATTGAATTGGAAATTTGATTTTATTTCTACTACACTTTCTTCAAACCACCAAATATTACTTTTCTTGCTACATCAAGGCATGCGATCCAGTGACTGCAGGTCACTTTACATAGTTAAAAACACTTGTCTGTATAACTCCACTATTTTTTGTGATGTCCACAGCCCCAGGTGGCTTGTTGATGTTTCAAATTAGTAATTAATGACTATTAATCCAATCCAAAGTTCCAAACCCTTTTTTTTAATACAGCCAGATACAATCAAAATTATCTTATACCTCCAAGATTTTGCGATACGCGCTCCCATCAAACTAGGCATCAAATTCCTCGGATTCAAGTTCAAGAAATTAAAAAATAAAGGAGACCTCAAGAATGCAACACAGCCAGTAACTTAAGAATGATACGCGATTCTTATTTCTCCGTATGCAAACCGAGACGGGGCTAAAAATAAGGCTTGAGGGCCCTTGGCTTCGGTCAAGTGTGCTTCGTCTGAGTCAGGTAGAGGTAGTTGCAAAAAGATGAATTGTGTGGAAGCATAATTATGGTCGTTTCTTTTGTTTCTCTCATTGTTTACTTTTGTATCTTGTGTGGAGGCTATTTTTGGAGTTTGATTGTTCCCTAGCTTCTTTTTAGTTAGTAGGTTTTTGGGTTAAGATTTTAGAAGGTTTTCAAGTTTAAGTTTGATAAGATATTTTTGTAATTTAGGATGTTTACGGATGGATTGTTCTAAATTTTGTCGAATTGACAAAAGTTTTTGTAGAGAACTTCATGAGAGTAATTTGCCTCTGATTGCAGATGTTGGATCATCAAATGACTTGTCCCGCTCTGGGCGGAGCAGGAGGGAGTGTCAGACTTTTACTGAGTAAAACCCATCCATGTTCCTTCATCGCCCTTTGTGTTCCGGGGCCACGGTATCTCTTTCGAACAGTCCCGCAACCCCGGCAGGCATCGGTCCTTACGGACCCCTTCCTTTTTGCTGACTCTCTTTGAGGCGCGCGTGGAACACGAACGCGCCGTCGACACGGCCTGTCGTCATGAGACGGACGGACGGCGAGCTCGCCCATAGCCCACCGTCCACAGGCCCACGGCAGATGTTGGTCTTAGGTCTAACAATCGATGACAGGCTTAAAATGTAATCAAAGACAGCAAAACGTTACGTATAGACCCGAACTTCGGGTTTATAGGTAACGTTTTGCTGCCTCTGATTAACACTTCGGCAAAGTGTTAATCAGAGGTTGTGAAATTCCTATATTTCGTCAAGAAATGGTTCGTCCTATTTAATAAAGGACCAGATAAATAACAACGATTCAGCATATTTGAGTTTAATCAAATGGATAATCCATTTAAGTAAAACGCGACTGGGTGCTTGAGAATCGTTCAGAAACGTGCTTTCTTGTTTTGCACTTTCGATTGGTCACGGAATCGTGACGATTTCGAAATGGCCTCTGATTTACTGCTAAGTGGTTGTTTTATTCATTGCGTTACGTCAAAGTATGATTTGGATGGTCACATTTTATCCTTCTGAAGTAGGTCCTGTTTAAAATTCATTCCATTAGTTATTAAGCTTGGACGCGATGTCCGACCCGCGCCGTGTTTGTTTTTTGACTTACGAACTACCTCACAATTTGCTATACACTATGTGTTAACCATAAATAATACTTACCAATGGGTTTTTGCTTTAGTATTAAGATAGCATAAAAGTGTCTCAACATCCGGACAAACCTATAGAGGTTTTTGTGATGTTTCTCTGTTTATATTTTGTTTTGTTCTTTAGTTAATAGACAATAAAAAAGGTAGGTTATCGTCCAGGTTCAAGTCGACTTTTCATGAATTATCTACAGAACAGAACTATGATTTGAACCCGAACAACAGCTGGTTAAACAGCAGAGGTCCTTGTTCAGACGCCAGCACATCAGGCTACCCTAAACTGTCAAATTTGCCTAATCAACCTTGACCCTAATGCTTTAGCGATAAAGTTGAAAATCTATAAAAGACATTTGAAAGATTTTAGTAGCTTGATGTGGTAGCATCTGTACATAGACAGCTACAATACTTCATATGATCTAAGAACTGTATCTGGCTTCATGCAAATCCATGTGCAAGCAGTTACTCGGGATATTATGATAAAAGCAATAACCCGCAAGACCCGTCAGTGTGTCCCATCATGCACAACAACATCCGTCAGTTTGGAGGATAATTCCTTCCAAATGGAGAATGAGGAACTTCCATTCAGTTCTTCTGAATGAACTTAAAAAGTATTTTTCCAACAGATTCGCAATCCAGTCCAACGGAGCTGAGAAAGTGATCCTGAGTCCCCAAACGCTCCTGTCTTGCAACTTGAGGCAGCAGCAAGGATGTCGTGGTGGAAACATCGACACTGCCTGGATCTTCGCCAAAAACCACGGGTAAGTGGTACTAACATCACGCCTGTAATCCCCCCAGAGGTGTATACGAGAGTATACGAGTATACCCACATTTCGCCAGTTATGTTAAAGTCCCATGTAATAGGGGGCGAGCCTATTGCTATCAATCGGGCACAAATCCAGACTCCGTGGCTGCTACTGAGAAATTCCTGATAGAAAACCCAATAACACTACCCGACCTGGGAATCGGCCCCAGGAAGCAAGCTCTCGTGCAAGTGGTAAAATGGTTCTTATTTCGTACTACGCAAGCTAGCTATACGGAAATAAGTTCTCCAGCCGTGGGAAATGCATCGCTCAAAGGAGCAAAAAAATGCGAATTCTGCGTTTTACGCATAACTGCGCTTAAACGTATTCTGTCGCGTTTTTTCCATCACATTCTTTCTAGCCTCATCTCTCGGCACTCTTTGATGTATGTGCAAGACATTTGATACTGCAAAAAATCCTAGTGTTGGCATACTTATGGGCTTTAAATAAATCAATAAAAGACGTCAATGGACTTCTCCTTGCTAGCTGGTCGATGGCAACCTAAATTGAGACGACCCAGAATTTAGGGACATGAGTCCCTTCAGAAGCGTCCATTAGTTCTTGTAACGAGCAAACAACAGGGCACGCGGGTCACGATATTTTAAGTCCCCCATCGTTTGCGGAACAGCACCACATTTGCACTCTAGGGCGGAGACGCTGAAATAATGTCATGTGTTGTTTTAATTTTCCATTTTGTTTTCTCGTAGCTAATCTATTGTTTTTCCACCACCAGATTAGTAGATGTAGACTGCTTCCCCTACACAGCGGAGATCACACGCTGCCCCTTCAAGAAGCGAGGCAACCTCCTCACCGACCGCTGTATCCCCGTGGTCCCTCAACGTACCTCGAGGTACAAGGTCGGACCTCCCGGCAGACTGATCAAGGAGCATGACGTCATGTTCGATATCATGCAGTCTGGACCTGTGCAAGGTTTGTTTTGTTTATTTGTGTTTTTTTCTTTTATGGATTAAGATATCTTTTTGTAGGTTTTGGACAGAATATTTTTTTTTGGCACATGGTCAAAATCCGTCCGGAATAACTCCGCCATTTTGTTTTTTGTTCACCAACAGCGCCCTGTGTCAATATCATTCGAGTGCCAAAAGAGCCATGTTGCATTGTATTGTATCTGCAATAGGACGGCATTGTAGATGCGTTGCCATTTCATAAGCAAAGCTAATGGCTAGCAACGGCATCCATATCTGTGAAACCGGAACCCAACGCTATGTGGCTGTAGAAATAAATAAATAAATACTTAAATATCGCCGCACATTACACACAGCGCCATCTAGTGCCACACTAAGCAACGAGGCATGGTACCTAATAGTAATTAAGCCTATTAAGTATTTTAGTGCCCCACCCGAAAAGGCATGACTCATACATCGAAACTATAATTTAAGCAAGCTTAGGTCATCGTGAAACTTGATAACAAAAATAAGTATTTTGTTTACTATACGATAGTGCAAAAATATGCTACCAAATGGCCCGTGCAGATATTTTTGAACAGTGATTTCAATCATAAACGATTATTGAACTATTTTTATCTCCTTTCAACCTTGGTGGGTGCTATCATACAAAAATATAATAAATGGGTACCCTTGTATAGTTAAGATAAGAAAATCACGGCGCTTTAGTGGTTTAAAAAAGATAAAATTTTACAGTAGCCTCATTCAGGACTGTTTGCGTAGTATTTTTTATTATTTGTATTGGGACAGTTATCTTTATGAATGAGGACGCCTTAGTGGTGTCATTAGAAGTGAAAATCGTATGTATACCTACATTCACTTGTCTTTTTCACTGCTGCGATCCATAAATACCTAGTCCTTGCGCCTCATCCACGTTGACCACTTGTCTATTGAGACAATGCAGGTTAGAATCTAGATTTTCTTCTTCCGTATGTATGGTTAGTGCCTAACCGGGTGCCAGAGTTTTTTTTTTAATAGAATAGAATAGAATAATATTTATTTGCCTAAAAACATAGTATAGAAAGATGGTCAAATACAAAAGAAAATGTTTTTGCTTTACAGTGATAAGCGTGCAAAATTTTCAAGACAATTATTTAACATTTACTGTCAAAGAAGTCTTTGACACTATAAAAACTACGACTACACAACCATTCATGCAATTTATCCTTAAATGAACCTACATTTAGCATTTTGAGGTTACTTGGTAGGTATCTAATATATACGCACACACATAGAATCTAGATATACAACTTTTATTATATTTAGCTAGTCTTGGAAGGCAATCCAGAACTTATGGGGTCTTATGGGGGTCTCGTCGGTTACGAGGATATAAATCATCTGCATTAATTCTTTATGCTTCCTCACAAACATACATGTTTCATATATGTAAAGAGACGGTAGCGGTAACAAGCCAAGCTTTTTAAATATCGGTCTATAGGATTCGTCAGGTCGAAGCCCGGTAATTGCTCTAATGCATTTTTTTTGTCTCTATTTTGATCTGTGCTATTACCCCACATTATCAAACCTTAGCGGAGCACCGATTCGACGTATGCATGATATGACGTTTATGCCGCTCATGAGCCTCTGACTTGACTTTACATGGCGTCGAGAAATATCAGGCAATGTGTTGGTTTTCTCACGATGTTTTTCCTTTACCGGAGCAAGTGATAATTCTACAATACGCAGATGAATCCGAAAAATCAGAGGTGCGTGTCAAGACACGCACCTCTGATTTTTCGGATTCATCCGTTCCGTCCGTTCGAACCCAAGGGTTCGAACTCGAGATCTATGACTTGGCAGTCCAACGGTCACACCACTATGCTATCATTGGCATAGAAATCTATGTAGATAGGTAGGTAGATTTAGACATAGTTTAGTGCCTATCCCGACCCTGAAACAATCTCGAAATTGTAGCTAATCAAGAAGATTTTAGCAAGAGACAAGCCGTCCACACAGTAATAATTGTCGCTCTGGAAAATACCAAATAAAAACGCTTGTTACTAACCAGTCCAGTTATCAGATTGATGTCATCTGACTCCAACTAATTTAGTTCCCACACAATTCCTTTTTCTGATTCATTATCTTGTTATGTGATGAAATTCTTAGATCAGAATGTGTTCTGATAACTATTTTGGAAGACTGATAAGATAGGCAATTTTGGCATGCCAAAAATGTGAGTGCTTTGTTTTGAAAACAATACAAAGCGCGCATTTAGATAGAATCTCACCATGACTTTTCAGATTTTTATATGGATACCTAACGAGATTTATGAAATTATCTAAGAGAAGGTAAAAAAGTATATCTCTTTGTTAAAGAAAGTAAATAAATTATGCTTTTCAACTCAAGACCATGTTTTCTCCGAATTTCTTCATTTCAAAGACGGACAAGCAGTCTATATTAGTTCTAGACCGAAACTAAACTGTTCATTGATGATTCTTCTCCATAGAGATCTAAGCTTTGGAATGAGCAACTACAGTACTCTCACAGTTACTATGCCTTAAGACTGGGACACTAGCGCTTCATCCTTTTGTTTTTGACATTCAAAAGCGCCACCAACAACGGTTTAATTAAATAAAAAAATATCGCTTTACATTACACACAGCGCCATCTAGTGTCACAGTAAGCAACAAGGCTTGTGTCGTGGACACCAGATAGTTGATATACTACATAGATACTTTTTGTTTGTTAACATACTTATTATACATATAAACATCCATGACTCTGAAACAAATGTCCATGCTCATCACACAAACATTTGAAATAAATGTTTTGAGCTTGAGTTTCATTAGGTAACAATAGAGTAAAAGCGTACTGTAGGTATAAAAATGATCCAGCATTCAGTCTTGAGATCTTCGCCTTAAAGTGGGATGTTTCAAGCCAACAATAACCGGTCCACACATTCGAATTACATCTTTAAAGGCGTCAAACTAAAGTCCACATTTCTTCTTCCAGCTGTAATGTCCGTGTACCAAGACTTCTTCCACTACCAGGACGGCATCTACCGTCGTTCGCGGTTCGGTAACAACGAGCTGAAGGGTCTACACAGCGTCAGAGTCGTTGGATGGGGAGAGGAGAATGGAGACAAATACTGGGTAAGGATTGACAAGCGAATATGAAACTTGGACACAGAATTTAAGGCTTAATATGCCATGCAAAGTTCTTTGAGCATGCCTTGGTAGGATCAGAAAAGAAGCATTAAAAAAAAAAGATGTTTAAAGATATTGAAAACAGACTCTTGTTTATCTAAAACCAAACTTTTAGGAGGTAGAAAGAGGTCATCTTAATAACCAGTCTGTTCCTGGAGAAGTTAAGCGGTATTAAAGATCTCCAAAAAGACGTACCTATCCGTAACAAGACAGACAAAGACATTTGCATTTTTAATTATTTTTTTTTGGCTTCTGCACATTCACTGTAAATCCTTGCTTTACTGCTTCATCTTTCGTATTGATCGTACGTTTTAACAATTCACTGGAGGTGGCCAGCTATACTGCATTCCAGCTAAACGCGCTTCCCCGGAATAGTATTTCAATAACATCTTCAGTTCCAAACCATTTCGTGGTTTTTATCAGTCCGTTGTAACTGAATTTTTATATTTGACAAGTCTCTTTATTCCAACTTTTCTTCTTCACAGATCGTAGCCAACAGCTGGGGCACAGCATGGGGCGAAGACGGCTACTTCCGCATCGCTCGAGGCGAAAACGAATCGGGCATCGAGTCCTTCGTGGTCACCGTCCTGAGTGACGTCACAGAGGCCTACCTGCGCAAATAACATCCGACCCACCTGGTCACCCCATTGTGCATCACCACTCGACGTGTGCATACCAACAGGGGGATCTTACTGCTGAATACTACTCGTACCAGAGAGTTTGGTTAGCGAAGATTTTAGTAGTAGGGGGGTATTTGCGGGGGCAACGAATTATTTTGTTTTTTTGAATAAGGAATGTATCTAATGGCATTGACGTAGCTAGTTCTCGCAGCATTGTCATTAAATGTCATTTTATATTTTATAATAGCTTGACCTCATTGGTCAGTTTGGGACTTGGCTATGAACGCGCCATCTATAACGAGTGTTGACCGACCTTCTTCATTACCTATATTTGGCTGTCAAATTCGGCCAGTTCTTTTTCTAGCACAGGATACGTAGTTTGTGATATTTAGAGATTGGGTATTTAAAAATTCGAAATAGGAATTAACAGGGGTTACAAAAAATGTACCTACCTAATAAGGGTTTTCAGTATATTTTGCAAAGCACTTTTGAATGTAGATGAGTAGGGATTTTCTTCGCTAATCAAAATCTAGTATCACAATATTGTTAAAACCGGCGATTAAATTATTTAGCGTACGATCTCCGACCGATTAGGTATTATGAGATTAAAATTTTATTTTTATATCTCGCGACTAAAATTGGCGTAGTCACTATTCAATTAACACACATATCGATATTTTATATAAGAGAATTTAAGAGAAAACGAACGATCCGGAATGAGTAAAAAGGAAAGCAAAATTTTATTTTTATGCTCTGGCAACTAAGCTAAAAAGCCCCGTCGATGATTTTGACAGTACAGTGTTGTCACGTAAGAAAAAAAAATGCACAAATAATACCAACACAAAAAAATTAAAACGAAAAATTCCAAAAAAAAATATTATGCTTTTATTTTCATATAATTATTATATTCATATTTATTGTACAGTAGATCATTTTTTGTGAATCTTTACTGCCATGTTAGATGTGGACACATAATTAAGTTACTTAAAGAAATCTAACTAGTCTTAGGCACATTTAAACTTTAGATTAAGACTATCTCAAAATATGCTTATAGACAATAACTGTTAGTGTAGCGATAACGTTATTTTTAATAACGGTTTTATATTTACCGATAACAATACCGATTTAGTTTTTAGAGCATAGATACCAAGAGACAAATGGCGACAATACTACGCTTGTAATCCTCAAAGGGTTACACAGAGGTGTACCTAATAATAAACCCACATTTCACCAGTTAAAGTCCCATAGGGGCGAGCCTATTGCCAACCAATGGACATAAAAATCACATATCTTTGAGATAATGACTTGAAAAATTGTCATGAATCAGTGTGTTCTCATTGGCAACACTACAGTTTTAAATGTTACCAATAAAATCATGTAGTCTTTTTTGCCTCTATCTTTTTTAAAGTACAGTCGCCAGCCCATCAAGTTACCACAAATTGTCAAATTACCCCAAATGATTTTAAACCAGTGTTGATGGTCAAGTTCAAAGTCGAATGAGAAAATTTTACAGTTTTTAGTAACTTTTGTGCTGGCGACTGTACAATCTGCTGTATCAATGCTCTAAGAATGTTAGTTGTAAGGAATGCAATGCCAATAGCAACTTACTTTTTAAGCAGCTGTATTTAAAACGTAGAAAAGAGATTGTTCTAACCGATTGGAGACCATAGGCCTTTGGGCCGTTTAGGAAAATGTTAAGACAATAGAAACGAACGAACGGTTTTATTCTATCTCTTTTTACACGGGTAACTGTAATGGCCATTTCATGATGTAGTTCCAGTCGCCATGTGAAACGTTTATGTCTTATTACGTAAAATGTTAGCATACAGGGTGACTTTTTGAAGTGGGCGTGGATGGCCGAATTCGTTTCAGATTTGGCCATCCACGCCCACTTGAAAAATTCACCCTGTATATCAATGTTTCACATTGTAACTGGAATTATATCATGAAATAATCATCACTGTTCAGTGCGAGAAAGAGATTGAATAAGAATATACCTTTTTCAATAACGACGATAAATTTAACACTTCTATGTAAAAAATATTTTAAACTTATTCGTACTTTTTTAAGTGGGCCAAACGAAAGTGGCGCCCTCTATATTTGTTTGTTCTTTAATTAAAAAATATACCAGTTGCCGTATGGCTTTAACAATACACAATATCTTAGTAAATAGTTGTTATTACTATAATTAAGTAAAATATAATATTTATTTTTAAATAGTACTTACGATTTATTGTAATTTAAGTTTAAAATAAAATAAAGTTTCAATATTAATTTGTTTTATTTATTTAAATTTTGTTTTTATGTGAAAACAGTAGGAAAACAATATTACATGTTTTGAGTACAAAGGTACTGTATTTTTCTTGAGAAATCTTTATTCTATTACTTAAATTTGAACCTTATACCAATACTTTAAAAGTAAAAATGTCGCATCATCAACAAATCATGGTGTACAATAATTAGAGGACAAAATATGGTTCATACATGTTATACATACATAGTATCAATTCTAAAGCCGTGTCTTAACAAAAGCGATCGTCGCGAGAACGAGAATTTAAATTTTTCAGTGCAGTGTCAGGTTGTATGTTGAACAAAATTTGATTCGCGACTGTTACAGATATGTTTCAGACTTATAACCTGACTTATAAACTTACAGAATTATAACCATTAAAATCTTCAATACAACAGCAGCATTGCATTGCATTGGCAGTTCATTTAATGCCATTGAATGACTTTTTTATGAAAGTCATTCTCCTCTCTTCTTCTTTTTTGTCTCACGACCGATCGCTTTGGTTTGAACCCGGGGTAAAAAATCTACATGAATTACAAATATTTATACTTCTGAATAAAGTTAAATTCTAATTGATTTTTCATACTTTACACTTAATATAGCTACAATATACTTTTTAAGAAAAAAAATCAACAAGCTTCAACAGTACGAACAACAAATACCTACTTAATAATAAATACAAATAAGTTTACTCCTAAACTGGGTGGTTTGAACAGTGACGTCATGAAAAAAATATTTCCTCATGCCCAGGAGTATCCAAAACCGTATGTTCCGCGATTCTTGATAGTTTTGGAGTTATATTTTCTTGAAAATTAGCAATGTATTTTTTTATGACGTCACTATTTAGGCCACCATGTATAGGGCTAAATCACATTTACACGCACAGATCAACATTTTCTTGCATCTCTTTCTGCTTCATAGAATTGAAACTCACTAAAGTGAGAGGCGAATGAATGCGGATGCTTGTGGCCGGATTTCTCGCTCCTCCAAACGACGACGCATTTATGAGACAGAATGAGATAGAGAAAACGCTGATTCGTGCTTCCAAATGTGATTTAGCGCTTGATCCTAATTAATAATATGTAAAGTATTAGGACTAACTGCTAGAAGCTCCTGCTCCTGGTTTGCTAGCTGCCTTTATCTTAGCTGCTTTTTCCACATTTGCTGCTCTTGTCTGGAATGGAATAAAATAAAAATATAAGCTTGGATAATTGATGTACTACATAAAACAAAGTCCTCCGCCGCGTCTGTCTGTCTGTTCGCGATAAACTCAAAAACTACTGCACCGATTTTCATACTGTTTTCAGCAATGGATAGAGTGGTTCTCTAGGAAGGTTTTAGTATATAATTTGTCAAGTTTTTGTATACATTGGCTAAAATATAACGATATTTGTTGGAGTTATCTGAAAAAAATTAGCTGTCTGGGAGCTTTACTTTTGGTCCGAAAACTGACATCCACGCGGGCGAAGCCGCGAGCATCAGCTACTTCAATATAAAAAAAAAAAACGAAATGCACAATTCCTCACAAAGGTCAAATCAGAAAGTCTTCATCTGCATAGACTTTTCCCAACTATGTTCAGGATGGCTTCCAGTCCAAACAAATGAAGCTAAGTAGCAGTATTTTAAATGGTGCAACTGCTTTCTGATCAACACAACCCAGTTAGTACTGGGATATGCCTTGGAAAACTGCGTAACATAACATCACGCCTGTAATCCCCCAGGGTTGGCAGAGGTGTACCTAACACTACACCCACATTTCTCCGGTTATATTTCAGTCCTATGTAATAGGTGCGAGCTTATTTGCCATCAACTAGGCCCAAATCCAGACTCCATGGCTGCTACTGAGAAATTCCTGATGAACAAGCCATCAACACTTTGCCCACCCAGGTTAGGACTTTAGGTATTCCTTACAAGCGTGATATTACATTATCTACCGTCCCGCACATGATCTGCATGGTGGTATCTCCCACTTAATCTAAGATGCTTTTGTCCCAGCAGTGGGAAAATTAAAAGCTGGTATAAAATGTAAGGACCTAAGTTACCTGTAATGACTGCACTCTCTTGTGTAATGACATCATCGAGTTTGATATGGTGACCAGTTTCTCTCTGTTGGTAGCTATGTCTGCTAACTGAAATAGAAAAAAAAAATATATTAAAACATAAACAAACAAAATTTAATTTCTTAGGCGGTGGAAAGCAGTCTGCTAAAACTATTAATATTATGTAAAAAAAACTATGAAATAAGAATTTATCACAGATTACGAAGAATATGCTCAATATCTTATCATTTTTTTTAACATCAAACGTCTTTAAAATCGGTACCATACTCGGGGTACCATGTCAGGAAACAGCTCCGTAATGAATTGGTCTATATCGTCTGACATTAATAACTACAAAAGTATGCATTGTAGAAACATGAATTTAATGTCATTATTTAGAGTATATATTCAGCTTGCCGCTAAGATTTTGAGTTTGCATCGGGGCCGGGCGGGCCGGGCGGGCCGGCGGGGGAGGGGCACTGCGTAGAACAACGAAAAACGGCGCTCTCGCTGGTTTTTATTCAGTATAACTCACGACTCACACGTGATAGCGCGGTGATTCTTTCGTGTAATTACAGAGTTCATATAGATTAGACTAATCGATTTAAATAATAATAAAAGTGACTTGGACTATTGTGTAAAAAATTAAATATAAATAACCAATATGTGTAAAAATAAAATAAAACCAAGATAAGACCGACATATGGATCCGGGTCGTCGACTGATATGTGATATAAACGTTTCACGTTAAAACCAACAACCGTGTGCACCGACATAGCCCCACCAGATTTTTTTTCTTTTTTTAAAGCAACATTAGAAACCTGTATTGTGGGTGCGGGTATCATTAGCCAATGATATTCTAGTATACAATACTAGAATATATACTATGTTATGTATTTATCTCTGTATAGGCGTATTATAATCACAACCGGTTTTTAAATATGACGACCCGAATGGCGCAGCGGTACTGAGGCTGCCTTACGTTCTTAGGGTCCTGGGTTCGAATCCCGGTAGAAGCAAATGTTTGTGTGATGAGCATGGACATTTGTTTCCGAGTCATGGATGTTTATATGTATAATAAGTATGTATTTACAAACAAAAAGTATCTATGTAGTATATCAACTATCTGGTGTCCACGACATAAGCCCCGTTGCTTACTGTGGCACTAGATGGCGCTGTGTGTAATGTCCAGCGATATTTATATTTATTATTTATTTATATCATTGGCCAATGAGGAAAGTAATCCACCAATGGATGTGAATAGGTCAGGTGGCCTACCATGACGTCTTTAAGCAGGACTGTTATAATCTTATTCCAGAGTGAGGAAGGGATTGCGCTAGACGTCCTCTATAGCTCCGTCACTTTCCCACACTGGAGTGACATTAAAACAATCCTGCTTTAAGACGTCATGGTAACCCCCCAGGAATACATACATAAGTACCAACACAATGAACACAATATGGCTCGGCGCACACCGCTGGAGGCACAGCGGTTTATATTAAATTGTTGTCTTCAATGAGCTCCACTGCGCCTCTAGCGGTGTGCGCTGGGCCTAAGACATAGATTAGGTAAGCAAAGAAAATTACCAGAGCATCAAGCATGACATCATTCTGTAGGTCTTCAAGCTTCCTCCTTTCTGAAGTGAGCATACCCTGGACAGCATCTTGTTTTTCTCTAAAACAATAAAGTTTTATTATGTTAAGTTGTTGTTTTTTTTGTCAATCTGAGGATATAATAAATTGTATGCTAAATGCCATGCCATATTTGGCTATAAATAGTCTTCTAGTTCTTGAGCTTGTGGTTAAATAATTACAGCTGCTTGATCATTGTTACCCAGTACCAAATGGGTTGTGGAGGTTGGGTAGGCAGTCGCTCCATGTAAAATCTGGTCCCATTCAACTGGAAGCCAACCTTCACATAGTTGGGAAGAGGCTAGACAGATGACATGAATTATTAAGTTGGTATGTACAGTGCGAAAATGTAAGAATACCATTTAATATTTGTTAAGGTAGCTATTGTATTCATGTCAAGGTTTACATGTTTTGTCAAATTGAGGAAACAATGTATTAGTTACAAATGAAACCAAGCTTTTAATGATTATTATACCAATTATTTTCTCAATTTTTAATAACAATGATATGATTTCTTATTGGCGATACTGTTACTTAGCAATATGGAAAAGACGACGGATCTCTTCTAGTGCTTAAAACTTACGTTAATTCCTTTAAATGGGTATTAATGGTTGTTAGAGGTGGTTCATACATCTCCATTATACCTTTGGCTAGTAGTTGCACAGTCTTTGCTTCCTCTTCTGTTGAACTGTAAATGTTTTTGTTTTTATACCAAAATGAACCAAAACATCAACACAAAAGGGTTGTAAGCGATTTTAACTACTAAAATTAATATATACCTCTCCATTGTGTAGTTTAGTTGCCTTTTTTGCGCTTAAATAAATATTTTCAATAGCCTCCCAATTTTATTTACACTATAAATGAAAGTTTTAAAATGTTTCCTTCCTGAAACTGATGATGACCTGCCTGACTGATGACATTTCATGAATGACAGACATTTGACAGTCAGTCATTATGTCACGTTATTCTCGTCTGGATGTTTTTTTGTTTTACCATGAGGTAATGCATGGTATACATACACAGTGGCTTTGTAAAAAGGCGCGTGGCGGGCGTTGCCTTGCTGATCTAAGTCTAACATCCACGGACATAATTCCAAAGCGAGATTTGGAAGAGTGGGCTTTTGAATTCGCCGGCTTTTACTTTACCTTATCGCTGGTTTTGGCCAAATTATTCATTAAAGAAGCGCAAGACGCGCTTGAAAAATCTTTTTCAGCTAAATAATATGTATTAGAATTTAGAAAGACTGTAAATTTAGTTTCCATAGAAGTAAAATTGTAAAACCACTTTTACACAGTGAAAGCCAAACAAAGAGTATTCAACTGATGATATCGTGAGTTTCATCCATAGTGACGTTTATTCAAAAAATGTTGCCAAGTTTCTACGGTGCGTTTTGTTGTATCCATTCTTATCACTTCCAACAAAACTTTGTTTTCTTTTTCGAAACTACGAGAAACGATAATTAAAAATGACTTTGATAGACTTCTAAATGTAGTTTCATACAATATAATACTTTGTCAAGTTATAATTTAAAGTTCTTCTTGTTTTGCTAGAGTTTTCACGTTATCAGTAATCAACTTTAGGGTAAACGAAACGCATCTTTTTTATGGCTGCTAGATTCCCCTTGTTTTGACGTTCTTTCATTTCATTTTTCGTAAAACGAGAGGGGATTTCTTATTAGCGACGGTATAACGAGTACGATTACGCTGCATTTTATCCGTCAATAATACAACAAAGCCGTCAAACTGGAAGTTCTACAGGTTACGAGAGAGGACGCCGAAATGACGTCCGTGGTTAGGAGACGAGAACACGAAGATTCCGGTGAATATTCGGACGCATCGCAGGATATCGAGCACAATAACTCCGGGAACGTAAGTACAGGGTCTAGTCACAACAGCGTAAACTTTCGTTTTGGCGCTAAAAAGTATTACGGCTTACTTTCTCTCGGTCGCTCGCGTGACGGAATGTCCATTTCTTTTAGTAATATTGAGGTCACGAATTGGGCACCACTCACTGAAACGCCGCCGATGTGTTTAGACTTTAATTTTAGAAACGTTGCCGCCACGTAGGTTGTAAACAAAAAAGTTTTGTGTGGAAAATGCAGTTGCTAAAGGTGGAAGGATGTTTGCAGGATGGTGGGCAGCATGAGTCGGACTATGACTCCCAGGGGACCGACTCTGAGCATTCTGACCAGGATTCCGAGAACAAGGTACAGCAATTTTTACCTAACTACATCAAAACTCAACTTTTTATGAGTCAAACTTCTCTAGAAGAAATATAACTGCTTAAAGCTAGATATTCCAATAGAAATAATCAAAAACTTCATGCTTTAGTTGTTTGTAAATATTTACTAAACATACATGATAAAAAAAATGTGATTGATTTGTGACTATGTCATCAACATTAGTTTTTTGGAAAACCACTCATTGCTTTTATTAAATCACAATATTCATAGAAATATCAAATTTTCTTCTTTAAAACCTGCTGTACACAAATAATCAGATTATTTTATTTAATAAAGCCTTTTGCTAATTTCCCATATCATTAAAAAATGTATCGTGGCATGTGGGTAGAATTATTATATTGTAGGGTAGAACTTGAATTATTTTTAAATATGATCAGTTTGTCAGGTTTAAAATGTTGTGGAGGTCAGATAGCTGTGTGAAAGTAAAGTAAGTCCCTCCATATGTAAAATAAAGGTATTCAGCTGTATCTTGTTAGACTGGAACATAGTCCGATGCCAACATAGTTGGGAAAAAGCTATGCAGATGTTGAAGTAACATTATGTTACGCATTCATAAAACAATGCAAACAAACCAGGTCATCTGCGTAACAAAGCACTTGGAGCACTTTTAAGTCATCTCAGAACTATGCCTTGGGCTAAACTTCAAAACAATACTGCCCTTGAGAAGATCAGAGATATAAATAAACTATACTATAACTTATAAATACAAACTTAAATAAATATAAATATATAAACAACATAAATATGAACTGCTTTGTTGGTCTAGTGCTCCCAAGAGCGACTGCTGAACATGAGGTCCTGGGTTTGATTCCCAGGCTGGGCAAAGTTTTATTGAGTGTTTTGGTCAGGAATTTCTCAGTAGCAGCCGAAGGGTCTGGATTTGTGCCGGGTAGATGGCAATAGGCTTGCCCCCTATTGAAACAACTTAAACATAATTGGGGAACTGTGGCTGTACTGTTAGGTATACCTTTGCCTAACCCTTCGGGAGTACAAGGCGTGATGTTATGTTCTTTCTATTATAAGAATGTATTTTCTGACATAGTTTGTATTGTATTGTATAATGGGCTGGTGTCCGCAACTCCACTTAAAAGCGCGTATTTTGCGTATGGGCCCAGTGTAGATAGGTAGATGTCACATGTCTTCGAATTTTTGGTTCTGGGACATGCCGGTTTCCTCACGATGTTTTCCTTCACCGTTTTGAGAGCAGTGATGATGAAATAAATTACACAAAGTAATGCACCTGTCTGGGTTCGAACCCACGACTTACTGTTCGTAAGTCGGGGCCACCACCACTGGGCCACCGCTGCTCTGACATAGTTATTGCGTCTACCAAGATTTGTATATTATGAAACATATGAATTATTGTTTGTCTAAGAAAAGTAAATGTTAATTGTAGAGTAATTTTTTTGTTGAATTATAGATGATATTCAAATTAAAAATGTATTGTTATGTAAATTATAATTGCCTATGTGATTAACAATATGGGATAAGGGCACCTTTTGACTACATAGAAAGTTCATCAAAGTTTCAAGTTTAGTAAATAACTATTCATAACTATTGTCTGTGTATGTAAATACATACATTCATGAATTTTAAATAACACATTTAAAATATGTTTTCCCTGTCATTGCGATATTTTTTTTGTTCTGGACCATACCTGGGAACCTAATGTTTACGGAGATATTGGAGGTCAAAGGTTTTTACTTTAAATACCTCCATTACCCGTTTGCGTCCATCAGCGTCCATCAGCACAATGTTTTGAGTGTGTTACATTGATTCTACCTTTTTGTTCCTTCATCGCCCTTTGTGTTCCGGGGCCACGGTATCTCTTTCGAATCTACCTTAAAACGTGATTTTTCACCCCAAAAAAAAAGTCGTTTCCCAGCAATAATTTTTGCGTAGAGTTACTTAGTTTGATGTACATAATGCTTGGTTGACACCCTGTATGTAAATATAATTTTTATTATACCTACACACTTTTTACCAGTCATTAATATTATGCATGATTGTTATCTCTGACTTCATTTATGTTGCAACTTAATGATATCATTGATCCATAAACCATTGCAAAGTATCATAGACAAATAGTGCATTTATATGCAATGGGGAATTACCTTTTTGTATGGTCATATCATATCTAAATAATTAATTGGTATCTTATTGGGTAATCTCCTTAGCGATTGGGTAATAAAAATAATATTAATGTCTCGTTGGTTTAGTGGTTACAAGTCACTACTGCTGAGCATGAGGACCTGGATTTGATACCTAGTCGTGTAAAGTATTATTGGGTTTTTTCTACCAATAATTTTTAGCTGCCCCAAGTTTGGATATGTGCCCAGTTGATAACAATAGTCTGGTCCCCTAATACTTGGGACTTATAAATAACTGCCGAAATGTGGGTGTACTATTAGGTATAGTTATGATATGAGTTATACCTAGAAATTCAGAAATGGCTATCAACGTTAAAGTGGACTGGTAGAAAATGCCTATGGCATTAAATCTGTCTCTGTACTCTTTGGTTTAAGTGTTAAATAAATAAATATCAACTATGTCTTATACCCAGTCTCTGTACCTAGTTGATATCCATTTTTAGAGTTCCGTACAAAAAATGAAAAAAAAAAAACGGAACCCTTATAGGACCACTTGTGTGTCTGTCTGTCCGTCCGTCTGTCACAGCCAATTTGCTCCGAATCTACTGGACCAAATCAGGTGAAATTTGGTAGGATGAGTGGACGAGTTGCCTCCTAATCCCAAACACAGACGTGCAAAAAAAAAAAAAATTAAATAAGGGTAATTTTCGGGGGACAAATTAGGAAAAAAAAAAAAGTTTTGCAAACCTTACTGTGTCATATATTAAATGAAAGGGCTCGGTATGAGGATCTCAAACATATTTTTAAAACTTTGGCATTGTACGGAACCCACTCCACGCCAGTTCAACTCGAGCTTGGCCGGTTTTTGTTTACTCCTGAAGAGAAAGTCTATCTTGTGGCGTATGACCAATTGAGACGAGACTGCAGGAAAATACAAACAAATATTATGCACTTTCATACAATAATTACTTAAGTGAATCAGAAAGTGTTACAATGTGGTGTTTATTTCTCAAAAATAGCTTTAATTATGTTGATTTAATTGACTGTGGAGCTGTATTAACGGTAGTTATCATAAATGATTTATAATGTAACTTATATGGAGATATCTCTGAAATAAATGAGGCTGCCTTACGACCACTTAAAACTACAGAAACCTTAAATTCCTCTCCCTTGCTCTCTATTGATTTATTGAAAGCGAACGTTTCAGCCTGTTCAAATGAATTTAAATTTCAGCATATAAACCCCATAACAATCATAAAAGCTTTTAAGCAAATCAAGATTAAATTAACCGAAGATCTATGGGGTATGTCTATCAAAGCTTGTACCTCAATTACTGAGACTGTAGCACCGTATTTAGCCTTGATATTTAATTTGTGCGTGGATCAAGGGGTCTTCCCGGATCTAATGAAATTCAGTAAAGTAATACCCCTTTTTAAATCCGGGGACAGTAAAGATACCAATAACTATAGGCCCGTATCCGTGTTGCCGGTTTTCAGCAAGGTGTTTGAAAAGATAATGCTCAATCAAATGCTTTACCATTTTAACACCAATAAAATCTTACACAAGCAACAGTACGGTTTCACCAAAGGACGTTGTACGACTGACGCCGGTGTCACTTTATTAAAACACATATTTACTGCGTGGGAAGAGGCACAAGATGCCATAGGAATCTTCTGTGACCTTTCGAAGGCATTTGATTGCGTAAATCACGAAACCCTGATCTTGAAACTTGAGCATTACGGTTTAGGTAAACTTGCGCTCAGTTTAGTAAAATCGTATTTGAATGATAGACAGCAGCATGTACAAGTAAATGGCGTAAATTCAATGGGTTTAAAAGTAAAAATGGGTGTACCACAAGGTTCGATATTGGGTCCCTTCCTCTTTTTAGTGTACATTAATGACCTACCCAATTTATTTGACAACTACCCGCAATTGGTGTTGTTTGCAGACGATACTTCTTTAATATTTAGGATAAACAGACGTGCCACAAATCTGGACGACGTAAATAACGCCCTACTGCAGGTTCATAATTGGTTTACCGCTAATAATTTAGTTCTAAATGGGAAAAAAACAAAGTGCATTAGATTTGCTTTACCAAATGTCAAAAGTCGTGATTGTGACGTAGTATTGAATCAAGAGAAACTAGAATTTGTCGATAAAACGGTTTTCTTGGGAATCACGCTCGACTCAAGGCTACAATGGGGTCCTCATTTAACATCTCTTGCAGGACGGCTGAGCTCAGCAGCGTATGCTGTTAGGAAAATCCGTCAATTTACTGATGTTGATACGGCGAGGCTAGTCTATTTTAGTTATTTTCATAGTATTATGTCATACGGTATTTTACTATGGGGACGCGCTGCAGACATCGAGTCTATATTTATTCTGCAGAAAAGGGCTATCAGAGCCATTTATGAATTACGTAGACGCGATTCTCTAAGAGAACTGTTTAAGGAAATTAATATCATGACAGTACCTTGTCAATACATCTATGAAAACATCATGTATGTTAGGAAAAATCTGCATTTATTCAGTAAAAGAGGTGACAGACACCGACTATACTACTAGAAATAGGGACCAACTAGTTCAGCCAGGTTTCAGGCTTGCTAAAGTAGATTCATCTTTCATGGGGTACTGTTTAAAATGTTACAATAAAATACCTCCCCACATTCTACAACTGAATGAGACGAAATTTAAATCTTGTATAAAACGCACACTATGTAGGCAAGCATATTATAAGTTGGTGGATTACATTGACGATAAAAATGCTTGGCTCAATGCTGGTCCTGCTCCACAACCATAGGGGAAAACTAATTGGGCAAATTATTGTGCTAGCTGCAGAAGATTGTAAAAGTATCTTTGCTTTGTATAGATTCCATCTCCTAGTATTGTATAATTGCATAGCACATGTGAGGACCATGTATTTTTAAGCTACCATTTGCATTTAGTTATCTTTCATTGACTTGAATATGCCTTGGTGGCTGAGAGAAAGTCATGCTCACTCAAATGTCTCGCTGATGGTGGCGGGTGTGTCGGGTCATTTAGTTCCCTTCAATATGGTTGAGTTGAATGGCGCCGATACACGCGTCTTGTTCGTGATCGGGCGCTGTCAGTTGGGACTGGTCATCTCTTAGCTGCCACGGTTCATTTTAATTACTTTATTTTTAATTTGTTGACCTAATGTTTTACTCTGGACGCTCATAATGTGCACGTCTTCCTACATCGTTCTCACATATATCTATAATCTCAACATGAATGATGTAACCAAGATTTTGTAACAATATTTTGATTTAAAAGAGTGTCCATGGAGTTTCTTGCCCGTTCTTCTCCATAGAGATCTACGCTAGGGAATGGGCAACTACAGTACTTTCTCAAGTTATTATGTCTTGTGTCTGGGACTGTAGCTTTGTTTTGTTTTTTTTTTTGTATTTTTGACTTTCAAAAGTGCCATAATGGTCTAATTGAAATAAATGCTTTGAGTTTTGAGTTTTGAGTTTTCATGGGCATTTGTTTCCGAGTCATGGATGTTTATATGTATAATAAGTATGTATTTACAAACAAAAAGTATCTATGTACTATATCAACTATCTGGTGTCCACGACACAAGCCTCGTTGCTTAGTGTGGCACTAGATGGCGCTGTGTGTAATGTCCAGCGATATTTATTTATTTATTTAAATAAATAATAAGGGTAAGGCAGAGGTTTACCTAATAGTACAGTTTAGTAGTACACCTACATTCCGCCAGTTATATTCTTTTTTAAGTCCCATGTAATTGGGGGGGGGGGGGGTTTCTATTGCCATGAACCGGTCACAAATCCCGACTCTGTGACTACTACTGAGAAATTCTGGATGGAAAAACCCAATAACACTTTGCCCGACCTGGGAATTGAACCCAGGACCTCATGTCCAGCAGTTGCGCTTGCAACGACTAGACCGACAAGGCAGTCAAACTAATACAACTGACAAATTTGTGTTGGAAAAACCCAGGATCACTGTTCGACCTGTGAATCGAACCCAAGACATAGTCAGCAATAGTACTTGTGACCCTTAGATCGTTTTTTCTTGTGCCTCTTAGTACCCCTTTAGGAATTATAAGCGTGAAATGTGCGTGATCTATAGTTGGTGCCAGTTAAGATGAGAATAGCGGTCATTGCCCTTTCCCTAATATCTCTTCGTACGAACCAAAACAAATAAACTATGTATCGTTTTTCATTACAAAAAATGTTAAAGATCATGATAGATGACGATTCCAGACTTGAACAGGCTTATTTTTGGTTTTCAAAGTTAAAAAGTTTAATAAATGTAGGTGGGTCAATGACCGCTATTCTCATAACTGGCAACAACTGTAGTTTAAAAATCAAATAATATTTTAATGCTGGGGTATTTGCTAAATTACCAACTATGTTTGTGGTGGTTCAAACTTCGTTTGAAATACTTTTAGAATAACGTTCTAATTAGCTTGCAAAGTGTACGTCAATCACTGCGGGCCAAATAGTGCGAAATGAGTGGTTTTTATTTAATTGTTGCCTAATAAATCATTAGATCAAAATGCCAACTGTACACTTTGTAAAGAAAAAAGTGACAAATATTTGTGTGCAAATAAAATACTAATAATATGCCGTTTAGGAGTAGTTACGAAATTTCAAAGAAAAAATGCTTTACTTTGAATATTTTTTTCATATAGTAATAATAAAGTTATAATTATTTCAATTGTACCAATTAAAGTTTAGAGTCTAATAAGCATCATATATTTTTTTTGCACATTTATATTCACTCATCAAAGAGGAGTTACATGGAGAAAACCTCTCGTTAGCAGATATCACGCCCTTAGGTACAAATCCAGTTTGGACACGGAGAGGATGCCTGAGATACGATTAACAAAAGAGATCGCGAAACGTTATGTCCGTTAGCCCTTTTGTGAAAATAACGGGAGTGTCCCCACTCTAGAAGGACATAATACTGATCTCATTAGTCCTCTAAAAAGGTTTTGTAGCAGGTATATATATCCGGCGAGGATGAATGAATAAATTCTTCATAGTATCTAATAGATAATTATTGTATTATACTACATCAGAGGCCCTAGCACTAGCACACGTCAATTTTTTAATCGAAAATACAATAATCGTCAATCGTCACTATCTGGCGGAGCGAAGTCAGTCTGTTAAGATTGGTTCTTTAGTCAGCAGTGAGCAGTTTGTCAGTTACGGTGTGCCCCAGGGCAGCGTGCTGGGTCCAACATTGTTCTTGATCTACATTAATAACTTATGCGCTTTGGCTCTGCCCCATACTAAGATTTTGTCATATGCCGATGACACAGCACTGCTCATTGATGGACCAAACTGTGAGCAAGCCAAGGCCTATGCGGAAGACGCCTTTAGAATTGTTATGAATTGGCTATCAGGCAACAATTTAGCTAAAATGCTGTAGGATAATAATTCTACAGCATTTTAGCTAAATTGTTAGTAACAAGCACAATCATTATCATCCGTAGATATGAATAATATAGGATAATACCTATTAACATTATAAATTACTAGCTTCTGCCAGCGGTTTCGCCCACGTGAAGTTTTATAATTATCCCATGGGATCTTACTACCGGGATAAAAAGTATCCTATGTGTTAATCCAGGTTATAAACTATCTGTGCGCAAAATATCATCCAAATCTGTTCAGTAGTTTTTGCGTAAAAGAGTAACAAACATCCATCCATACTCACAAACTTTCGGCATTTGTAATATTAGGACGTTACAATTCGTGAAATGCTAACAAAGTGGCAATTCTTAATATTAACTGCGTCTGGGACTATTTTAAGAATTTTAACGTGATTCATATTAATACCGCATTATGATTCTGCTAAAGCGGTCATTTGTAGGCCCACTGTTCTTAAAACTGAAGAAAAACATCTTGAGGAAACCGGATGATAAAACAAAACAAATATTGTATAGACTTATTTGTTAACACAAGGCACGTTACAGTTAGATTGTATATTGTATCTATCTATTCTAATATTATAAAGGAGCAATGTTTGTAAGTTTGAATGTAAGGGGGTAATCTAATTTCCCATCCGAAAAAAAAAAAAAAAAAAAAAAGGTGTAATCTTCAAAACTAATGTTCGATTAACGGTCGATTCCGAAATTCTTTCACTGATGATAAACTTTACTATTGCAGACTACCATAGAATGTGGTTTTCTATTCTATTCTATTCAAGCGGGCGAAGTCGTGGGTAGGTGCCAGTGGTTAATAAAATGTCGAGTCATGATTTGAATTCAAAATGAAACTTGTACATAATCTGAAGTCTAGTCTTTATTTTGTCCTACATCTCAGATCTAAACAAACAAAACAGCTTTGACCGGCACTAACGGTTCCTAACTTGGTTATAATGCTGGTAATTTAATATCTTTGCCATTCTATTCCGACGACTATTATTTATCGATTACGATTCAGTTTGTTTTGCTTGCTAATCGCATACATCTCTTTTGTTATATTTGGGACAGTTATACCTACTTAGATGGAATTGTACGTTTGTAATTTGGCATCCTGCGATGACTCTGCATTGTACTTACATTACATGCATGAAATATCGGGACGAGACAGATTGCAAACTCGATGCAATAAATTGAAATGTTTCGAGAGCGGGATTGAAAAAAAAACAGGCTTTGGCGCAGTGGGCTGAGCAATTGGCTGCTGCGCTACGTGTCGCGGGTTCGATTCCTGCACGGAACAATGATTTGTATGGCTTACATGTAGTTTTGTACCGGGTCTGGCTGTTTGTGTAGGTATATGAGTTTAATGTTTGTTAACGCACACACGATGCAAAAAAAATTTTGCACCCTAAGACCCGGACTTAACCAAAACGGAGACGAGAGGACGTTGCGGCGACGTGCCAATATCAACCAATCATGCAGGAGAGACGAGAAACGCATCGTGGATTTCAAAGAATGTGATTGGTTGATTTCGTACGTGTCCTCTTTGCTCCACTCGTCTCCGCTTTGGTGGAGCCCGAGCCTCACTCTGTGTTTTTCGAAAACTGTCACGTGTCTCTAATCTCTATGATCAGAACCTCAATTGTGTGCAGAATACACTCACAATCGCAATTATTTTAAACGAAATAACTAATCCTAATGAAATAGGAATTTCCTTGAAAATCCTTCCGATGATGTATGAAAAAAGGTAATGTGTTTAATTGTTACTATCAAATTGTCAATAGAGTAGAAGGCACTCTTTCTCATTAATTTTGCCTTGACCACTACTCCGTTTATATCCATATGTCATAAATTTCACACCCACTTTTTCTATCCGTCTGGTTAACGTCTCTCTTGATGCCTCTTATCGGGTCTCATAATCGCTAATTACTTAATTCATTAACTAGTTCATAAATAAATCGTTTCCTTCAGATTGTGTAAACTTGACACAATTTCTAAGTTCATAATGTTATCATTTCAGCGGTGTAAAGGTCGATTTGTTAGTTAACCGAATGACTCATGGTAAAATCCGTATACCCCTACTAATAATATCGTCATCTGCCTAGCGAAGATTTGTTAATATGTTCCGCGGGATAAACGAGTACGTTACACAGGGTGGAATTACAGACATCGAAGCACAAACACAAAAAAAAACAGCTGTTCCATACATTTTACGTACTGCACTTTTGTTGTTTTTTTAGAATAGGCTAGTTTCCACCATCAATAAATTGCAAATCTATTTAGTCCGTCAGTTAGAGTATTGGAAAATAATAGACACGTATTTTTTTTTTTTTTTTTGTTTTTGTAAATCAATGAATATTGACAAAGAGTGGGGGCTCACTCGTGACGTCAGAACGCACTAAAAATTATACCACGGCGTGACGTTTTGAGAATTTTAAAAGCGTCGTATCTTCGTCAATTTTTGTTTATGTAACAAAAGAAAAAATACGGGTCAAATATTTTTTGATAATCTAACTGACGGACTAATCACATTTTTTAGTTGAAGCCAAGCCTATTATCCATGTTAAATTTCTGCCGTTCTGAATAATTTACTGAATATGTGGTAACCGTTTGTGCGATGATGTCCCTCCACCTTGTATTTATGTAGACTATCTATGCTTTTTTTTTTTTCAAAAGGCTTCTTAAAATCTTAACAAATCATAAAGTCAGTTCAGGTGAGTAAAAAACACTAAATACGCCGTTAGTCTTCAAGGAGACATCCCACTGTATGTCGTCCACCCTTCTAAAAGATCTTATTGAAAAGACATACATTACCAACCCGTGCCCACATTATTATGTATTTATCTCTGTATAGGAGTATTATAATCACAACCGGTTTTTAAATTACTAGTCTATTATAAGGGTGTTTTGGCCAGGGCACGCCACAATAGTGGCGGTAAGTCCCCTCTTTGAGGAGTGGCTTGAGAGAAGCCACGGCGTCCTCACCTTCCGCCTGACGCAGGTCCTCACCGGACACGGTGTTTTCGGGAGGTTCCTGCACCGAATCGGGCGGGAGGAAACGCCCGGGTGTTTCCACTGCGAGGATCGACCGGAGGACACGGTGGAGCACACGGTGGAGGTGTGCCCCGCGTGGGCGGAGCACCGCCGTGTCCTCGAAGCGGCGATTGGCGGCGGCGACCTCTCGCGTCCGGCCCTGGTGCAAGCCATGGTCCGGAGCGAGACGGAATGGGACGCCGTCACCTCCTTCTGCGAAGCAGTAATGCTAGAGAAGGAGGTGGCGGAACGTGAGAGGGAGAGAACCTCACAGCGTCCCGGCCGCCGCGGGAGACGCCCCGGGCGTCGGGGGCCACCACGTGGCCCCCGGCCACCGTAGGCGCGGGCCTGTGGACGGTGGGCTATGGGCTAGCTCGCCGTCCGTCCGTCTCATGACGACAGGCCGTGTCGACGGCGCGTTCGTGTTCCACGCGCGCCTCAAAGAGAGTCAGCAAAAAGGAAGGGGTCCGAAAGGACCGATGCCTGCCGGGGTTGCGGGACTATTCGAAAGAGATACCGTGGCCCCGGAACACAAAGGGCGATGAAGGAACATGGATGGGTTTTAGTCAGTAAAAGTCTGACACTCCCTCCTGCTCCGCCCAGAGCGGGAGAAGTCATTTGATGATTTCCCATCCGAAAAAAAAAAAAAAAAAAAAAGGGTGTTTTGGCCCTGCTCTGATCCGGTATCCGTTAATTATCGTCCGAACTCCACGGTATCATTCTGTCGGTCCGATGACTTAATAGAGATAGAAACTCATTTTGCCGGACCGAAGTGGCTAGCGAACGAAGTCAAAGCTCATTTTTTGCAATTTGCATCTGATTTACCGGATAGACCGACTCGTTGTGTACTTGTAATACAGGCTTTATTGAGACCATACCAGGTAGTGCCGCAAGGGCTCTGTCATTCCCTCATTGACGAGCGTCAACAACACTAATCCTGCATCTTGCAGCTGCCTCAGGCTCTGTATTAGTTTAACCGTAGGCTTTTAGGTGGATAGTTTGCACTTATGCCTGATCATATCAGGATCTGTGATGCAGTGGACTAAAACCAGGTTCATACATCCCCCCTAAGACTTCGGTTTTTTTATATTTTTGAGCCAGAATAAACCCTTTGGATATATTTCGGAGACAGCCTGTCTATACTCCTTCGGTTCTGGCTAGCCAAACTCAATGAGATAAACGTTATCGGATGTTCGATACCGAATTAAACTAGTGTGCAACCAGCCTAAAAATCTTTAGCCCAATCGCAATTTATTATAAAAGCTTACATACAAGAAATCATGTTTTGCTTACGGTCACTAGACCAAGGCTAAAGAAAACGGTCTATATGCAAATTATATTGTGCTCACAAATGATAATAAGTTTCTTTTGATATACATATGAATGCAAATTGTAGTTTTTTGTGCGGACACATCTGCGTATTCGCTGTAGTATTTTTTATTTGTTTAATTGAGATGTGTGTGTTTTTTTCTTTTTGTTCATTCGGTTTTGTAGCGTCTTCTTTTATAAGTTGCACGTTACTGTTATGCGACAGTTTTTTAAGGTTCCGTCGTTTGAGTAGTCCAAACTTATCCCGGGCAGCGAGCACACGTACCCTTAGAGTTCATCTACTTACTTATAATTTGGTGGTTTTATTCAAAACCCTACTAGTGTTACTAGTGAACACCACATAAAGCCGTAAGTTAAATTGGTTTTTAATTAGTTACGTTTTCGTTTCAGGAGACCGAACGCCGAGTAGACGACGATGAGGACCGAAGCAACCCGCAGTACATCCCCAAGAGGGGAACCTTCTATGAGCACGACGACCGAACTGCGGCCAGGTAACTATGACCTACTTCGTCATCATAAGCATCTACCTAGCCTTTTCCCAACTATGTTTGGGTCGGGTTCCAGTCTAGCCGGATGCAGTTGAATACACTATAACATGGAGCTACTGCCTATCTGACCTCCACAATCCAATTAGTTCTGGGTAATATGATACCACTTGGTAAGACTGGTTGTCTGACTCTTTGAGGCGCGCGTGGAACACGAACGTGCCGTCGACATGGCCTGTCGTCATGAGACGGACGAACGGCGAGCTAGCCCATAGCCCACCGTCCACAGGCCCGCGCTCTGTACTCCCTTGTGTTTGTTTGATGTTCCAAATCTGCCGAGTGCCCGTGATGGCCTAATATTTTTTTTAATGGTTTTCTCAAACTGTAAAAGATTGAGAAACCCAGTTCTGCGATGTAGAACTTCCTTTTTAAACATGAAATATTCTTAAACAAATTATTCCAAATATGAGGTGTTAGTATTGGTGAAGAGAAGATTCGGCGTAAAATCTTTCTGCTTTATAATACATCGCATCGAAAAAACATTGGTAAATTAATAACACGGCTTCGCGTGCGTGAAAATCACGCTAAACGGTGAAAATCATACCAAAATCCGCTCACTAATAATTTTACAGATTTTTAACGTCAAGAATTGTTGTTATTAATTTTGCTTTGTAATAAGCAGCGAATATTTACAAGATCTATTGCGCTGCGTTTCATTCAAATGGTATCATCATTGGGTGGGACAAAAGCCATAGTTTCCCACTGCTGGGCAAAGGCCTCCCTCAATTTATTCCACTTCTGGCAAGCGACTGCTGTTGGGGCCCAGGCTTTCATCATGTATCATGCCATTTTCGTTTAGCCTTCCACGACGTCGAGTATTCCCCTTTTAATCCAGTCATTGTTCAGTCACCTTGTTCCCCTTGCAATCCAGTCAGTGAGAGCAGCGGTGACACAGTGGTGACGGCCCCGACTTACGAACAGTTAGTCGTCGGTTCGAACCCAGACAGGCGCATTACATTGAGTAATTTATTTCATCACCACTGCTCTCAAAACGGTGAAGGAAAACATCGTGAGGAAACCGGCATGGCCTAGAAACAAAAATTCGAAGACATGTGACATCTACCAATCCGCACTGGGCCCGCGTGGTGGGCCCATTCCCTCTCATTCAGAGGAGGCCGTGTCCCAGCAGTGGGATATTATAGGCTGATGATGATGAATCCAGTCATTTGGTAGTTTTACCTGGAAAGTGTAAAGTGTAAGGCCTCCAGTTAGGGGCAAAAAACTTACAAACTAAGCGAGCTACACTTACGAACTTAGCGTGTAGTCGCGCTAAGGGCACCCCCGGTGGGGTACGAGTCTCGGCTTAGGGCGTCGCTGGGGAGGGCAGCAAAGGGATAGGCTGGATCTGAGTGGCCAGTCAATCATAAATACCAAAGTATTTAGGCAAACGCCCCGCACATGCATTGCATAACTACTAACAACGCGTGTGTATTTATAATTACGATCAGTGGAGCGGTAATGACCGAACTGCTCAGTGATGCGGCAATAGAAAGCTGCGAATATAATTATTATACGCAATTTATACTCAAACTTTTCAATGTAACATCATGCCTACAACCATCAAATAGTTCGACAAAAGTGTACTTATAGTACACCCATATTTCGTAGTTGTGATTCATCATAAAACCAGAAACAGCCTAGTTCCCACTGCTGGGACACATTTCTATGGTACGGAGTTTGCCGTAATCCACCACGCGGGTCCAGTACGGGTTGGTATACAGGCTGATAACCACCCAGTTTGTCCCCAAGTTATCCGGGTCAAAATTGTTGCAAATAAGGTTTAGTATCACCCATTTGAAGGAATGCACCCGAACACCAATTACCCACACACATATCACATCGATTTGATTTCGATTTTTTGGTTCTAGGACATAATTATCCTCACGTTTTCCTTACCGTTTTGAGAGCAGCGGTGATAAATTAAAATTTCACAACGTGAAGTTCCTGTCTGGATTAGAACCCACGACTTACAACTTGTAAGGCGACGCCGTTACCACTGGGCTATCAATTAACTACGGTGCTTAATCCATATGCAATCCTATTGCCATCCACCAGGCCCTAATCCGCACTCCGGGCTACTACTAGAAAAACCTAATAACACTGCCCAACGTGGGCATTGAACTCACAGCCGCCAGCAGTGCAGGGCTGACGAACACTAGGCCAAACTAGGATGCGTTTCCACCAGCGATGAGCGCCAAGGATGCGTAGCGAGGGATGTGTATGAGACTAACCAACAATATCGCTTCTTTTTCGCAGCTTGCACTCTAACCAAGCACATAGTTAGAATACCTATTCTAGCTATGTGCTTGGTTAGTTTCACACACATTCCTCGCTACCAAACATAGCCTTTAGGATATTTACCTAAACCGCCATCTCCATCTCATCTAAAACATATTCCTCTTTTCCAGTGGCGAAGAATCAAGCAACGCAACCTCGGAGAACGCCGCCTCAGAGAAGAAGGAAGGCACCGGCGAGCCGCCCGCCGAGCGCCGCCGCCCGCCGCGCAAGTCCGAGATCGTCAACAAGTGGTCGCACGACAAGTACAATGAGAACGAACAGGTCAGAGACATACAAGGTGTTAATTGCTAATGAAGTTAAAAATGGTGTCGATTCTGTTGTGCACAAACTAAACTTAATTCAGTGAAGAGAAGATGGCGGAATTTTTAGAACTAAAAATAAACAAATATTTTTGATATGATTTAAATTAGGCAGCTAGTGGTGTCGATTCTGTTGTGCACAAACTAAACTTAATTTAGGCTATTGCTATCTTTTACTAAAAGGCAGTGCGATAAAAGGACGGCTATAGCTATTAACTAAGTTAGAGATGTCAAACTAGTTTAATGCCTTGCGCTTCACCGTGTTTTTAGTCGACATGCTTTTACGTGCACCCTTCATTTGTATGGAAATATTAGTTCCTACTAAATTTGATACCTCTGAATTACGTCCATCTCTTTCTCGTTATAATAGAAAGAAAAAGATAGCAATAGCTTAAATTAAGTTTAGTTTGTGCACAACAGAATCGAAACCAATATTGTTCGTTAATCCCGGATTTGTGGTCGCGTCGACAAAGAGCGCCTTCCAACCTTCTAAACTAACTTAATTTATTACTATACAAGGTGTAACCGTACCCTTCGCGAACCCGTTAACCAAGCATTCTGTACATCAAACTAAGTAACTCTACGCAAAAAATATTGCTGGTAAACGACTTTTTTTTCTGGGTCTCAAAATATTGTGCTCATGGATACATTGAATAGGCTAGTTTCTACCATCAATAAATTGCAAATCTATTTAGTCCGTCAGTAAGAGTATTGGAAAATAATGGACACGTGTTTTTTGTTTTTGTAAATCAATGAATATTGACAAAGATAAAACGCATCAAAATTCGGGTGTGGGGGCTCGTGACGTCACAACGAACTAAAAATTATAGCACGGCGTGACGTATTGAGAATTTTAAAAGCGTCGTTTCTTCGTCAATTTTTGTTTACGTAAGAAAAGAAAAAATACGGGTCAAATATTTTTTTTAAATCTAGCTGACGAACTAATTAGATTTTTTCAGGACACAAGCCTATAGTACAGGGGTCATAAAAGGTGTTTTCACTTCTCGTGCTCTAAAGTTCGTCTTTATGTCGTGCGTAGGCGACATAAAGTCGCTTTTTATGCTTTAGAGCATAAAGTAAAATCTTCGTCGAAGACCAAGGCAATCGGTCCAACAGCCACACGAACAACTTCAACTTCATAGAGTAACCTCTTTATTTTAATTCGTTTCGTTAGTATAGGGGAGACGACAAAAACAAAAACGAATTAGTCCGTCAGTTAGATTATCAAAAAATATTTGACCCGTGTTTTTTCTTTTGTTACGTAAACCAAAATTATCGATGATATGACGCTTTTAAAATTCTCAATACGTCACGCCTAGGTATAATTTTTAGCTAGTTCTGACGTCACGAGCCCCCACTCCCGAGTTTTGATGCGTTTTATCTTTGTCAATATTCATTGATTTATAAAAACAAAAAATACGTTTCTATTAATTTCCAATACGCCAACTGACGAACTAAATAGATTTACAATTTTTTGATACTGTCGTCATGCCTATTCTAAGAACAAGGCAAGGATACCAACAGCCAAAGTACTCAATAAAACTTCATGAAATAAACCTATTTTTTTTATTTCGTCCATTTATTATTTTACATGTTGCTGTTTCATTTCCTCGCAATCAAAGTGAAAAGTAGAGTGTACAACTCGTCCATAAATCCCATTTTACTTTACTTTATATCCATAAAGTTCCACTAAGTTGGGAATGTGAACCCTAGAACAAAAAAATATCACCATGACGGGGAGAACAATTGCCTTTTCTGCTTCGTTGAGGTTACTTTCACACCCATTATTTTAATCCAGTCGCGTCGGGAGCCGCTTTGTTTGTCACTTTCTGTGCGTATATCATCTGCTTGTACTAAGCGGTCCCTTGACGCAAGAACGCTTTAATTCCCCCAACCCTTTTTTTTCTGGTCGGGAGTTAAAAATGATGTTTTAAATCTATTATTTGGTTTTAGTTGCCGAAATCTCGCGACGAGTTGGTAGCGATCTACGGGTATGATATCAGGAACGAGGACGCGCCTCCACACGCGAGGCGCAACAGACGATACGGGTGAATATACACTTTTATTGTACTGATAAGTAGTCTTTTAAAACATGTTAAGGTTGAAGTGCCAGGGAAGCCAGCGAAATTTAAATTTTCTTATGTTTTTTGCAATTTGTCGGTCAGTGTCAGGTTGTATGTTGATTTAATCCCATTGAATGACTATATCATGAAAAAGGTCATTCAATAGTATTAAATGAACTTAGAGAGTTGAATTGATGATTTCAATGATTATAACTGTAAAGCCATATTTGGGAATCATATTTTAATCAACATGCAACTTGAAACTGACCTGCAAATTGCACAAAAAGCTTCCTCCTTAAGAAAGACTCATACTGGGATTGTCAGGTCTTGAAATCTTCTCTGATATTGGAACACTGAATTAACAATCACCTCACCTTGGGACAGTACATTGAAGATTTTGAGGACCACCGGGCGCATACACCATTATTTTTAGGTCGTTCTGGAACCGAAAGCTGGAACAGAAAGCATAAACTCGATCAACGAACTCGGAACGATTGGGACTGTTTTTTTTTTTAAATTATAAAGAAAAAAATATATATAAATTTATTTTTTCGTGATTTTTTTTAATGTTATTTTTTGAAAAATAATCACGAAATTTAAATTTATAATATTTTTTATTTTCTTTATTGTTATTTTTTTTGAAATAGTCCCAATCGTTTTGAGTTCGTTGATCGAGTGTATGGCTTTCGGTTCCAGAACGACCTAAAATTAACCGTGTATACTAAAATATCTGTACAAGTCCGCTGTTTGCAGCTAGGGGTTCCAAAATATACGGTTTAGCAGTATCTGATTCTGCTAAAGCGGTAATTTTAGACCCGCAGTCCGATCGGTTTGTCCGCATGTTACAAGAAATTAAAAAAAACAAACTGCTGTTGAGCTGGACAGAATTGTATAATGTTTCCTTCTATTTAATCTTGTGTTTTCGTTCAGAACATTGTTATATTTGTTAAGACCGTAGTTATGAATGATTTAAAGAAATTACATTGTGTAAAATGTTCTACCATGCATTTCAATATGGAGGTTCCGACAGTCTTGGCGGTTAGTGGAAACTAATGTCTCAGCATGTTTTGTTTTATTATTATTATATTTGGTATATAATATTTTATATTATAATATTTAAGATTTTTTTTATAGCAATGGAATAAGTTGCCTAGTTGAGCTTTTTTTTGCCTGCCTATTTGTTGTAGATTAAAGTGTTACTTTAAGAAAATATTACAGGATTCCATATTATTATACAATTTTATCGCCTACGATTCTTTCTTTTTTTAATCAATAAAGTTTACCAACAGCTTCTGTATACAAAATATCTTCAGAATAGAAAACAAATCGTCTTGGCTTACATAAAAAATCGTATCACCTACTATTCTTCGTATTTTTTAGGTATTGTTTAAAGGCTTTTTGCATGACCCTTGAGAAATGATATCTTTGGATACCTATCCTCTGAATACTGAAACGTCACCCAAAATTTAAGGGCTGCTTAACATTTGAGCAGCTCCTAAACTTTAAAATTTGTATGGCCAAACCTCACTTTTGAGTATCTGTTAAATAAAAGTGCTACTTAAATTTTGAGTGACGTTTCAGTATTCGGGGGATATCTCACATTAATATGAAATTATGTAAATCGTCATTACATCTTCTATCACAGGTATCACATACCACACAAACACACACACACACACACCAGGTGGTATCACATCAGGAATGCGTGGTCATAATATTAAGAATGCGGTAAAGATCCTCAAACGGAAGATGATGGCTGAAAATTTCGCAATTACATTATTGGACCCATAGAGAAAGTGGTTGAGTTTGATGATCTGTTTTTTTTTAATGGCAACTCGCTGGTCAACCTGTGAGGCTGGCTTTTGCTTAACCGGACTATCATGTGGGTGCCTTGAGTGTAAGGCCTCCAGCCAGGGCAAATAATTTACAAACTAAACGATAGCGCGCTAAGGGCACTCTCTGGGCTGATTTAAAACTACTGCCTCAGCATCGCGAGCTGGCTCTAGTAAGGGTCGGGGGGATTGATGATCAGTGATGACCACAGCCTTAAATATTACTAAACATTTCTAATACACACTGGTGTCGATTCTGTTGTGCACGAACTAAACTTAATTTAGGCTATTGCTATCTTTTACTAAAAGGCGGTCCGAGAAAAGGACGGCTATAGCTATGAACTAAGTTAGAGATGTCAAACTAGTTTATGCCTTGCGCTTCACCGTGTTTTAGTCGACATGCTTTTACGTGCACCCTCCATATATATGGAAATATTAGTTTCAACTAAATTTGACAGCTCTATATGACGTCCGTCTCTTTCTCGTTTTATTAGACAGAAAAAGATAGCAATAGCCTAAATTAAGTTTAGTTTGTGCACAACATAATCGACACCACTGTATAACACTCTAAAATCCTTCAACATTGTCGCATCTGGTACCAAAACGATTCACCATTTCCACATAACTATATCGCTCCTCTGCATCTCACTTTCCACCCACAGTCGCGGCCCCAATAAGTACACTCGTACTTGGGAAGACGAGGAGGCTTACAGAAGACAGTCAGCTGCCCAGCAACTGCCGAGGAAACCTCCCACTGCTGAAGATTTCCCTGAGCTTGGTGATACTAGGAGACATGGGTATGTAAAAAGTGTTAAACAATGAAACGTGACAGAAACGTCATCGACGCCCAATGGATTGCATCCCACGGAACAAATATTTGCATTGCCTGCAGGTGTTTGTTCCTGGTCTGGCTGTTTGCGGATATGAGTTTAAATGTTTGTAAACGCACACACAGGAGAAATTTCTAGTGTAGGGCAAGGTTTAATATAAAAACTATTAAACGAAGAGAGAGGTACAGAAAGGTTATAATCTTCGACGACCAGAATGGCGCAGCGTTGGTGAGGCTGCCTTACGTTGTTAGGGTCCCGGGTTCGAATCCTGGTTGGAGCAAATGTTTGTGTGATGAGCATGGACACTTGTTTCAGAGTCATGGATGTTTATATGTATAATAAGTATGTATTTACAAACAAAAAGTATCTATGTAGTATATCAACTGTCTGGTGTCCACGACACAAGCCTCGTTGCTTAGTGTGGCACTAGATGGCGCTATGTGTTAATGTCCTGCGATATTTATTTATTTATTATTTATTTATTTATTATTTATTTATTTATAATCCTTTTAAAAGTAAAAAGTTTAGGTACATCAAATAACACGAAATGGAATACCAATGCAAGAATGAATAAGATGCACTTTTCTATTTCCATATTAGGCCACTCTCTTAAAATGATGTTACTAGTTCAACCCGCCACTATAGTCTGTGCCAGATAAGTAGGAATTAAAGGTCATTGCTCTTTCCTTAATTTCTCTGCGTAGGTACCCCGACAATACATTATGAATCGTTTTTTATTACTAGAAAAAGTCAAGGATCACGATAAAGGTAGTTTCGGGACAAGTTTATGTCATTATTTCTGTTATCGGAATTATGTTTTTTTCATGACCTTTATTTCCTACTTATCTGGACTAGTCAAGATAATTAAATATAAAAAATGTAACAAGAAATTTGAGTTCAAAATTGAGTCACAAATAGGCAGGTTATCCACATTCTCTCCTGAGTTGACAGACCAGCTGCTAGCAACTAACTTTATAATGACAGCAAGCCCCGCACGGCCCGGCCGCGCTCCAAGTCGCAGCCGTCCGTCACGGACAGCCCGCCCCCGGCCGCAGAGAACGGCTCCGAGCTGCGTCGCAACGCGTCCATAAAGTCGGGCCGCAAGCCGGCGGTGAAGGCGGGCTCCGGTCGCGTCGCCGTCAAGCTGCACAACAAGCAGGCGCCCAAGGACAACAAGATGCCCAACTTGGAGAACCTCACCATTACTCCTAATCTTCAGAACAAGTGAGATTTTGTGTGCTACTTTTTAAAATAGTCAAAATGCTACACAAGCCATTGACATAGCCGTAGTCGTACAAGCCATCAAGAATTGTAACGTCCATAAAAAATCATAAAATGGACACAAAGTTGTCACTTTTTTATTCTTGTATGTATTTTAACGTGATTCATATTATTATTCTATTATGATTCTGCTAAAGCGGTCATTTTAGGGCCCCTCGTTGATGTCTCACATGTCTTAATTTGAATCTTGAATATAATTTAATTTTGTTTGGGGGGCTTGCAGCTAACAATACAAAAAAATATAATGACGACAAGTCATTTACTAGCATCTACACTACACTTAGCAATAAACTGCTGTTGTCCAAACTAATGACTAAGCATATTATAAGAATAACAAAAATTAGTACTAAAATTATTAAATGAATTTATATTGAATTAAATTAATTAATTTACTTAATTTTAGATTTCATCACACGGTTTTCCTTCACTGCTTTTGAGAGCAGTTGTGATGAAATAATTTACACTAAATAAAATGTCTGGTGTGAGAATTCGAACCCACAACTCACACCTCGTTAGTCGCGGCCGTTTTCACAGTTCGACCACAACTCTTCAAAACTTATGAATACGTGGCTTCATTCCCAAACTTCGACCTTTTAGAATGGTAACACATTACAGATATAAAATCAAGTTATAATTTCCAGTCAAGGTCAGGCCCCGCGCAAGATGAACGCCACGGTGGCGCAGCAGAGACCCGTGCCCACTGACCAGGCCAGGAAGAAGCCCAACGCTAATTCACAGGTCAGCTAATAAACTGAATAATATATTAGCTCTTTCCAGAATCTTTTTCCAGGCAAAACAACATAAAGATATTGCAAGACAAACAGAAAATGGAAGAGACACTGGTCCATGAAGGAGTATTTTAACCTTTTGAACGACATTGTCACATATACGTGACAAGCAAGCACGTGCTCTGTACGCCACACACAAATATGTGACAAAAAATGCGGTGCACTAATAGCACGAAATAAACAATGAAATAGTTTTGGAATCCCTTCCAAATTCCATTCCTTTGCGGTGAAATTGTGGCTTGGCGTAGAGGGCACGCGCGTGCGATTATGCTCTGGCGTTCAAAAGTTTAAGCGCACTCTGCCCATATCTCTGAAGCGAAAACTATTGGAAATGTGTATTCTCCCCATCTTGACCTACAGTGCACAAACTTGGTCTTTGACCATCTAAAATTCGAAACTCAAGGTTTGCCTACGTGCACTGGAGATGAAATTCCTAAATATAATTAACAAGTATTTTCTTTCTATGTAGCAGCCTCAGCCACAATCGAACCCTGCGCCGAACAACCCTCCGCCGCAGCAACAACCCGCCCCGCAACAACAACAACAACAACAGAAGCCGCAACAGAACCAACAACAACAACCGGCTACCGGTGAGTTCAACAACATATCAGACATGCTAGATTACAAGTTTTATCGCGCAATCCGACTTATACACCATCGCGCGTGAATTCGCCGCTATAGGCGTTCGATTAGAGTAAGCTCTTCAGAAATATCAGGCGTTATAGTGTCCGCTTTTTATTACGTATTTTTACTAATATTCACGACTAGCTGACCCACGCAACTTCGTCTGCGTCACATAAGAGAGAAAGAGCTCACAAAAGGAATACATTTTCCCCGTTTTTGCAACATTTTTCATTTATGCTCCGCTCCTATTGGTCGTAGCGTGATATTATATAGCCTATAACCTTCCTCGATAAATGGACTATCCAACACAAAAATAAATTTTCATTTCCAAACACTAGTTTTTGAGATCAGCGCGTTCAACCAAACAAACAAACAAACTTTTCAGCTTTATAATAATTATAGATTGTGGTTAAGATTGAGCCATTTCTGATTATTTATGACTTGAAAGATTTTAAGTAGCAAGTAAGGATCTAATTTGTTGGTACTTAGAGAAAGAATGATTTTTAAATGTTTAACACTTGCTAATTTTAGGGATAGCATTGTAAATGTGTATCGTCGTATAATCCAGTATACTAACTGGTTTGTAGGGGTCGAATAGGCAGTCGCTCCATGTAAAATACTGGTATTCAGCTGCATCCGGTTAGACTGGAAACCGACCCCAATAAGAATAAGAATAAAAATAATTTATTTAAAAAAGTATTACAAAAATGTACATTTAGGTGCAGTAGTGTTATTTCTGAAACATATAACTAGTTCATAAAAGTAAACTATAACTAAAATATATTTAACAATTGCAAGAAACGATAATAGGTGCGAAATGGTTTTTTTTCTTATTTATTTTTGTTGTACTCTATCACAATGCTATCCTATTTGACCCAAAGGTTGACTGGTAGAGAATGCCTTGTGGTATTAAGTCCGCCTATGTACCACCCTTGTACATGAAGTTTAAATAAATAAATAAATAAAAACATTTGCTAATGTCATTCAAGCGCCAAAATTTCCTTCTGTGAATCAATTTGTTCTCCGAACTATTTGGTTGGTTTTCGAAGAGGTTCGCTGTCTATGTCCAATTTGTTCTACATTTCTGTAGTCTGCCAGTTTCAAAACAATTAAAAAAGCACATAGGTATCTAAAGTCCGGGGCAATCGAAGTTATGTACCTAATCAATATAATTTAATATTATTATATTATATTATATTATATTAATGTTCTGAATAATATTTCTCTTACACAGGTGGCGGCAGTAAACGCTACAGCAGCTTACGTCAGCGTCCACTCGCCGACTCATACTCGCCCCAACAACCACAACCACAACAACAACAACCGCCAGCTCAACAACAACAACAACAACAACCGCCAGCTCAACAACAACAACAACAACAGCCTCCACACAGATATCATGCTGGTAGGTCTTTTTTTTCTTTTTTTCGGATGGGAAATCATCAAATGACTCCTCCCGCTCAGGGCGGAGCAGGAGGGAGTGTCATACTTTTACTGACTAAAACCCATCCATGTTCCTTCATCGCCCTTTGTCTTCCGGGGCCCCTTTCGAACAGTCCCGCAGCCCCGGATGCTGGTAGGTCTTGAGCACTAATTACAGCTTATAAAATTATGGCTTGGTTCATTGGTTGACATCCCGATGTGCGGTGTAAAGGTCTCTTTAACGCAGAGTATACGTTCGATGAACATAAGTATGTTATACGTTTAACTCTACCGCCGTAAGCACCCAACGGGTAAGCTTTTGACGTCACACAAGGCGATGCGCACGTCATGCGTTAACCATAAGATATCGCCTATACTCGTTTTCAGTAAAGCCAGGAAACATTAAGGCGGTTCCCCGAGCAAAATTAGCAACTCTATTTGTGGTGGTTCAAACTTCGTTTGAAATACTGTTAGAATAAAGTTCTAATCAGCTTGTACTACAAAGTGATTGTTACGTCAGTCACTGCAGGCCGAATAGTGCGAAATGAGTTGTTTTTATTCTTTATAAAATCAAATTTACATCTTTTGGAAAAAATAAAACGACAATTATGTTCATTATTAAATTGTCTATCCATTAGTTTAAGTAGCAAATCAAAATAATGGTCACTTTACGCGGAGTAGCATTCTAAAAATCATTATTTCTCATTTCTGTGGTTTCGGTGTGAGGAGATTTATTAAAAATTTTGCTACTTAATAAAAAAGAAACTACAATTTTGTAGTCAAGAATATGTAGTAGGTAATTTAATGTATTTTTTATTAGTTGGTATTTCTTTTGGATAAAGAGGAGTAGGCTCCAAAAAACTGCTCGTTCAAGGTCATTTGCTCGGGGAGGCGCCTTAAAATGCATAGTCAAATTAATAGAGCGTTGGTGCATTTTGGGCTCGGCGTCGGGAGTTCAAAATTTAGTGCAATACAGGCTGTTTGTGTGCACAAACTGGTAACCACGCGCTTTTAATTAATGTTTTTTAATTTAATTTTTCAGCGGCAATAGGATGCTACACTTATTTTTGAAAAGTGTCTCAATTAGATTCTATAGTGCTAATGAACCACCAAAAAAAAATCACAAAATTTTTATTCAATCGTTAAGTGGCATAAAATGCATTTAAATTTCACGCAAATTTGTCGCGCTTCATGACGTCAGTTGGCTGTGTAAACAAATGCAGTGATATTTGAAGTTGACAGTTGACACTTCTAAGTTTACATAGCCGTATGACGTAATAACATGGCGACTACTCTAATAGTGCTATGAAACAGATTAAAAAAGCTGAAACCTTTGAATTGAATTTTAGGATTTAGTTTGCTATTTTTTGAACTAAAACTAACGTTTTCCGACTGCTTTTTGCATAAACTATCTCAATAATATATTTTTAGATTGTTTCTCATATATAGTAAAATACCCTATTAAATAAAATCAACTGTTCCATACATTTTGACCGGTTTTTTAGAAAACAGCTGACTTGTTTTAATTACCAATGATAAATTTCTATGTGGTTTGGAATAATGTACTGAATACGTGGTAAACCGTTTGTGCGTCGGTGTACCTTTCACGCTGTATACTGGGTGGCGATTTATTTATCTGCATCCCTTATGGGGCTGAGTCTACCCGTCATGTTAAGCAACTTTTTCAAAGAAATTAATATGAATTAGTGAAAAATAGTAGATTATACAACAAGTGAAAACGGAATTTAATTCGAGGCACTAAGTTGGATCCCGAGATTAGCAAAGAATTCTAGAGTAGAATCCCGAGCGTAGCAAGGGATTCTAGAGTAGAATCCTGAGCGAAGCGAGGATTGCAAGGACCGAGATGTTTTTTTTTCACGAGTTGTGTACGGTCGAACAAGCTATTTGCTTTACATTTAACAATGTAATTTGTGGGTTAAACTGTAAACCAAATAGCTTTGTTCGACCGTACTCTACTTTTTACCAATGACTGCGAGAAAATAAATAGAAGTACAGTTTACATTATTCTCGTGGCTAAATAATAACAGCCGCTCGGGTCGATCTCTGTGCCTCGGAAAGCACGTTAAGCAGTTGGTCCCGGCTGACATTTGTGATCATTGACAGTCGTTACAGGTAGTCAGTGGCCCAAAAAAGTCTGACAACCAGTCTTACCGAGGGGTATCGTATTACCCAGTACTGGCTGGGTTGTGGAGGTCAGATAGGCAGTCGCTCTTTGTAAAATACTGGTATTCAGCTGCATCCGGTTAGACTGGAAGCCGACCCCAATAAAAACTTGGGAAAAGGCTAGGCAGATGATGATGATGATTGTTGTCAGCACGTTTTATTGTTTCAAATTTAAAATGTTTTATACACTCAGTTAGTACAGAGAGTTTTATTCACTGTTATCGACAGCGAGTAAAAGACAGTTTTATTCACTGTTAACAAAATGCCCTTTTTCGAAAATATGTCTTTATCTCCCATCTCATATGCCGCTTGTCCGGCCAGGTCCGGCCGGGTACGCGGCCGACACCGCGCTGCCTGCACAGCAACATGCGCACCCGCAACACATTATACACCAGGTACCTATGCACCATGAGACGACATATTGCATGTTATAGGAACGTAACGTGGTTATGGGAGCAACTAGAAATAACCATGGCGACAGTGTCAAAAAATTGCAAATCTATTTAGTCCGTCAGTTAGAGTATTAAAAAATAATGGACACGTAATTTTTGTTTTTGTAAATCAATGATTATTGAAAAAGATAAACCGCATCAAAACTCGAGAGTGGGGGCTCGTGACGTCACAACGCACTATAAATTATACCACGGCGTGACGTATTGAGAATTTTAAAAGCGTCGTATCTTCGTCAATTTTGGTTTACGTAACAAAAGAAAAAATACGTGTCAAATATTTTTTGATAATCTAACTGACGGACTAATTATTAAAAAAACTATGTAGTAGAACAATACTGAAAAGATCACTAACCAAAGTCTGCAAAGAAGCTGCTGGCTGGCTTTTTTATTTCCCAGGAGGGTTAAGGATTGCGGGCAAGATCCCCAGCATAGCTATTCACAAACGCTTCGGTTCGATTTCGATTCGACAAGTCGTATGTCTGTCTTTTTTTGGCATTACGAAAGCGAGCGGGATAGACATACGACTTTCCGAATCGAAATCAAATCGAAGCGTTGTGAATAGCTATGCTGATCACACTACGATTTAAAATTGCAAAGTTAAATAAGAAATTCGTACAAATATGAACCTTATTCTAATATGTCATACAAGGCAGTAATTGATCAGATGACGTGACATGATTGATCAGTAGATAGTAATGAATGTCCGTCGTACAGGTGCTAGCAAACAGCGCGGCAAGTAACCACGCGTCGTCTCCGCCGCACGCCATCCCGCCTACACAACAGCAAGCACAGCTTGCGCCACAGGTAACATAACGCAACTGTATTAGGTGATGAACTTCTGTGACTCGGAAAGCAGTAAAAACGCAACCTTTGGACTGCGCCTGATTATCAGTCAGATCGCTCCCCGGTCACCGGTCACATCACCCAATAATTGTCTCGTGTCTAATGCTCCAACGTGTGGCTAAAACTATCCAAGAAAATTCCGATTTGTCTTAAAAAAAAACTTAATTTTAATCATAGATTGTATACAAGTATACAACACTACATTTTGTCGGAGTATAAAGCATCCAACAAATAAAGTTTTATTACTTCGACGGGTTACTCATTCGATTGTAGATTACAACAAGTGAAAAAAGGGAATTTAATTCGAGGGACTATGTTGGATCCCGGGAGCAGCGAACGATTCTAGATTAGAATCCTGAGCGGAGCGAGGGATACAAGGAACAAGATGTTTTTTTTTTTCACGAGTTGTGTTCAGTACTTTTTGCCATTGACTGCGAGAAGATAAATATTACTATAGTATTTATATTAATTACATTTTACTATATAATTGGTAATAACATAACAGTATTAAAATACACAATTAAAAATATAGTGAAATTCGTGCTTGTTCCAAATTCATAAAGTTTTTATTCACTCAGTGACTAAAAACGAGTTTTATTCACTGTTATCAATGACGCAAATGCCCTTTTTCGGGTGGTTATAGTAACAAATAATACCTATAACTCAATTCAATATTCTTACACTAACACTAACACCCCTATGTATATAATTACGTATATAATATTATCGACACCAGAAATATGGGCACACACTACGTCTGCCCATATTTCTGGTGTCGGTACCTCAGCTCCGGTCGCTCACAGGTACGTCTGGGCATGATGGAACAGCAGCAGATGCCTCAAGTGCCACATCCTCATCACAATCTACATAATATACCTACGCCACATACTATGGGTGAGTTTATAAATAAAAATACCATTTTTGAAACTATTTTAGGCCAACAAAACTTGAAACAGGCACTTTGATACTCATGGGTTGTCGCAGCAGTGATCCACCGTTATTAAGTTGTGTTGTTTGTTTTTATCAGTGCTTACTAACATCGTCCTACGTTTTACTAACAGTTTTTGAGTCATGGATACTCGAATAAAGAGAAATAGGCATGACGACAGAATCAAAAAATTGCAAATCTATTTAGTCCGTCAGTTAGAGTATTGGAAATTATTGGACACGTATTTTTTGTTTTTGTGAATCACTGAAAATTTACACAGATAAAACGCATCAAAACTCGGGAGTGGAGGCTCGTGACGTCAGAACCAGTTAAAAATTATACCTAGGCGTGACGTATTGAGAATTTTAAAAGCGTCATATCTTCGTCAATTTTGGTTTACGTAGCAAAAGAAAAAACACGTGTCAAATATTTTTTGATAATCTAACTGACGGACTAATTAGTTTTTTTTTGTCGTCTCGCCTATTCTATTCTAGGACTTTTGTAAAGACTATATAATTGTTTTTGTTTTATTTCTCCCTATAATATTAAGGTTCAACGCATATGCAGGGCAGTGCGATATTCACCGTCTAACAAATACCAACCTTGCCTGTTTTGGAACAAAAATGAATCAAAAAAGTTACTCTAACTTGAGACCTTAGTTCGCTTTGATCCGCAGTCGGATTTGTTTTATTATTTCAAGAATGGCTATTTGTTTCTCAGTGTAAACCATGCTTGCAATCAAAATAAAGAAATCAAAGCATTTGTTTCAAGTAAGCCAGTAACAGGCACTTTTGAACCGTCGAAACAGAGACAACAATGAAATGTAGCTACAGTCCCAGTCACAAGGCATTAAAACTGTGATAGTACTGTATTTGCATTCCAAAGCGTAGATATCTATTGAGAAGAACGGGAAAAGAAGGACTTCATGAACACTGTTTTAAATCAGAATATTGCACTGTAGCTCGTCAAATGCACCGGCCTTTAATCGAAATGCACACTAGAGTTTAACTACCGATTAAGTAGCGCTAAACATAGTTTTAGCATTCCAGCCCAGAAGAGTCTTTTACGAAAAAAAACTTCTGACCAACATGTTCTCTGCAGGTCAAATACAACCAGCACAAGGATATGCTCCGCCAGCTATGATGCCTGCGCAGTACATGCAGGTAAAGTAATCTCGCCAACAAAAAAAACTTTGCTTTTCGCTGCTGATGTGATAAATGCTCATCCGTCAGTTTTTGCTTCTTTACTTTTAAAAGAAAAGATTTTGACTAGACGCTTGTATCGCTCTTTTACGGGACATCCTCAAATGGTGATTCGAGGACCGCTCAGGCCCGAATTAATTCATTCGCATTTTTTTCATTTTCATTCATTTTTTAGCGCCTGAGCTAGTGTGCTGATCACGTCCAGTTTAATTGATAAAATTTGCTCTATAGTCGAGTGCAATTAGACAATAAGGTGGAACGAAGTTTATAGTGGTCGGATTTTCATGGGACTTTTTTATTGAGTTCCTACTAGAGTAGAGACAAAGTTAAAAAAATAAAATGATATGCTTTCACTAACATAGACAATTTTCTGACATTTCCGAATGAATTTTAAGTCACCACACTCATGAAAGTGTTGTTCATTAATACTTTCTGGTCCAGTTATCTCTGAAAAGGCATCAGTTACCAATTTTAAAAGAAATCTTGATCTTAAAATTCGATTTTTAAAAATAATTGCAGTAAAAGGGAAATTTTCAAAAAATACTTGAAATATTGCATTAAAAGAAACAGACCAAATTAGCATTTAATGTATGCACGCAGGTCACACTATTACGCTACAATATGAATTCGTCGAATTTGAAGTTAATCATATAAAAAAAAAACAAACAAAAAATTTTTAACATCTTCACTCCTCTAGGAACTCAATAAAAAAAGTCCCATGAAAATCCGACCACTATAAACTTCGTTCCACCTTTTGAGTATTTTTTGTCTAACTGCAGTCGGATACTAAGTATAGAGAAGACCTTTGCCCAGCATTACCCCAATAGTATAACTAAATGATACTAAAATGTCTCCTTTTCCCCTCGCAGCAAAGCAGCAGCGGCGCAGTATTCGGTGGCGGGATGTACCCGGCAGCTCCCCACCCGCCACACGCCCCTCCTCACGCCCCTCACGCCCCGCACGCCCCGCCGCACGCCCCGCACGCGCCCCCTCACGCGCTGCCGAGCGCTCCGCCGCACGCGCCTCCACACCCGACGTATCCGCATCAGATATACGCACCGCATCATAATTACGTAAGTAGAGTTGCCGATTTTGTATATCTACTCATTGACATATAAAAAAAACTCTAGATACACACTCGGCGAATGAAAAATTTCCGCAGAAAAAAAATGCTTAATTTCGAATTCTGCGCACTTTTCACTGCTTGTGACAACCATTGATTTTCGGGAACGTGACATAACGAACGTTAACGCGCGTTTGTACCACCAGCAAAAAAATGCATATTAAATTGATGTGTTTTGTTTTTGGTATGTAATTTTTTTTTTATTTTTTTTTAAATAGACGTACATTTTATTAACATAATAACATATTAGCAATAGTGTTGTTTCTTTCGATAATATTATTATGTTCGATTTTATAACCGTGCTTGGCTGTACACAGGCGGGAGGCGTGACATACTACAACTGCGAGGCCCAGGAGCCGCCCGCGCCGGTCCCGCGCACCCATCGCCGCCCCACCGCAGCTATACCCATCGTCAGTCCGCACCACGCCGACAGGTACGTGCAATCCTCTCCTCCTATGCTGTCCCACTGCTGGGCAAAGACCTCTCCCCAAGTGTTTCTAGGATCTGTGATTCTATTCGAATCCCTTAAAAAATAAAAGATACTATTTTATTCTGAAGAAATGTGTATGATTCGCTTATCATAATAATACAACATAGCATTTTTATTAGCAGTGATAGCCTAGTGGTGTGACCGGACTGCCAATTCATAGGTCTCAAGTTCGAACCCAAGACACGCTGAATTTCTGATTCATGAGCGTATTGTATAAATCATCACTTGCTTCGGTGAAGGCAAAACTACTGCAGCACTCGGCTCCTTAACAACCTCGCCTGCGGCTCGGGTGTGAATTCCGCCTCGACTGCAATAACAAAGATTCCCCACATAAATCAAAATGTACTATTTTATTTTATTTTATTTATGGATTTTTTGTTTGCTACCAACAGGCCAGCGAATTCCTCTGAAAAGGACAACATAGATAGGATCGTGGAAAACATGTTCGTTAGGAAACCCTGGCCGACGACACATGGGGCTGGTAAGTTTATTTTTTTTGTCGATGTTTTTACTAAAGAATTTCGCTTTAGAATGTTTTTATTCCCTTTTTATGTTTTTGCCCGAAAATAAGCGTTTTTAAGAAATCAGTTCCACAAACTGAAAAAAAAAAATACTACCGCAATAATGGGGAAGGTTGGTAAAAGCTACGTGTCAATCTGACGAATGAGGTCAAGCAATTTTTTTATAAAAAATAACATTGCCAGATTTTCAACCAATAACGATGCTTGGGACCAGCTATGCTAGCGCCATTAGTTTCACAGTTACCATACCCATTGAGGACTCAAGTACGGCCTTCCTTTGATAGAACCTGCGTACAAGAATGATTTTTAAAACAGTAGTGGGTGTTCTTAGTGGCTATCCTTATATCGGCCTTGCCTGCGTATCATATAAATGAATTATGAACGGCTCGGTTAGCGCAGCGGCTGAGCGATTGGCTACTGTGCTGCGTGGCGCAGGTTCGATACCCGCACGGAACAAATATTTGTATGGCCTATAGGTAGCTCCGGGTCTGGCTGTTTGCGTATGAGACTTGTTAGATAAAATGTTTGTAACCCACGATGCAGGAGAAATTTCTAATGCGGAGCAACGATAAAAAATATATATGTCCGTTGTTTGCTTGAAAACTCATTTAGTTATTTTTTCAAATAGTAAAAAAACCTTTTTCAATCAAAGATTTACTCTGGGCGAAGCTATCGTTGCAAGCATGGCTTCATTCTCGAATGCAATAGAAGATAATCCGAGAAGATAATCGGAAGAGTTTTACACAAGGGATAGAAGATTCCGTTTTAAGTTGAAATGAATTTTATTTTACTGTTAGTACTTGTTCATTTTATTCGGTAGTTTTTTCACAGTTGTTATTTATGCCTGTGGCTAGAGTATATGTAGCTATACAGGGTACAAAGAATGCCGACGCACAAACTTACCACGTATTCCGTACATCATTCTCATAGAAAACTCACAAACACACACACCTACAGAAACATTTTCATCGGTTATTAAAAATAACTGTTCCTTACAAAAGTGACCAAAACCGAGCCGAACCGTTCTATAGATTTTGCGGTCAAAATGTATACAGGGTTAGTTTTCAATGACCGGCCAATTTTTCAGAGATGGTTTAAAATCGATAATATTTTCAATGTAATGAAAAATAAATTTCATTCCTGACCACCACTAAAAAGCGAACGTGTGGATATTACAACAGCACAATTCGGTTCAACAACCTAGATAGGTAGCAGTTAGCACACACATACATTTGGCGGTGCATGCACGCACACAAGTGTATTGATTCTCACTAGGTTTATGATTTAGGAAATTTTTAGAACATGTTCAAATGAATGCTATTGTTTTATTTTTTTTGACAATAATATTTAAAATGCACTTTTGGTTTGATATCTAGATATTAATGTTAAACTTTGGTTGGTCATTGAAAACTAACCCTAGAACAGTTGATATTTATCAAAATGATTGGTGAAAAATTTCAACGTTAGGGAGGTTCAGAATGATGTATCTACTGAATATGTGATAGTCGTTTGACCGTCGGTGCCTTCCTTCGTGTATAGATAGAACCATTAATAGCGTATTTAAATTTAGGGTCGTTTATTAGTCACTCGTGTAGTTTCATTGGCATTGATTTATGATTATTTTCGTATTCATTAGACAAGTAAAACATAAAATCATACTACATAACTGGACTACCGGTTTGTGATACTCTATAGAATTTATTGTTTTAAGGTGAACGCAGAGTAGCCCGCGAAATTCAAATTTTCTTACGTTTTTTTGCAATTTGCAGGCCAGTGCTAGATTATATGTTGATTAAAATATTGTTGTTACTGTGATACGTATGTAGATAGAGAATTATACTCATCAAAATCATCAATACAACCCTCGTTACATGAACTTGGGAGGGTCAAACGTCTTACAGTTCCATATTTTAATCAACATACAGCCTAGCACTGGTCTGCAAATTGCAAAAAAACGTAAGAAAAATTGAATTTCGCGGGCTACCCTGGAGCATCAGCCTTAAGTCCAACACCCGTATCTACAAACAAGTCAAAAGTGATTACTTCAGTTAAAGTAATTACTTAGGATATGATTTTTATTCTGTAGTTTAGTAATTGCTTGAAGTTAGAACTTGGAATTTGAAATTCTTAGCTTTTGCTTTCTTCGACGGTTCTAACTTTGTTCAAATTCTTGTCTGTTGCATAAAAATGGTTTCATTAGTAATTACTTAAACTCAAGTAATTACTTTGACTTAACATAGATACCAGAGTTAATTAAACAAAAGTCTACTCTCAAAAACTGAAAACACTAGCAAAAAAACTAAATTTTCTTAAAAACAACCATAATCCACAGATTCAAAAGAAAAACAGCTTGACAACCGTAGTTCACAAGAGCCGCCCAGCAAAGAGTCTTCACAACCGAACAGCCTAACATCCAGCTCAATCTCCACCGACTCCAAACCCTCAGAGAGCAGAGAAGAGAAGACGGAAGAAGTAAAAGAAGAGATAGCAAGAGAAGAGAAGATAGAGACAGTAGAGTCAGCGGTGACGCAGGAAAGTATAGCAACGGATGCCTGACTGGTAAGAATCCGGTTGTACGAATGCTATCAAGCAAAGTACTTCAGCAGGAGATAAAATACTGTTCTTTTTTAGTCTGACGGTCATGCTTTTAGGTATTGGTCTGGAGTAAGCCCTAAAATCGAAAATATAAATATTTTTGAATATAGAATCCGAGGTAGTTGTCAAGTTATGGAAAAACTAACTCAATGCCTATTTGTCTAAAGTTCAAATTCCTTTACAATCAAATTAATTATTGCTCCTTTCCACTGTTTGCTACAGTATACATTTCAGTTGTCATGTACTTCTTAGTTAACTGACGTTCGACTATCTGTGAATCTTATTGCTTAGGGCAGAAGGATGAAAATTGGCAAACCGTCAGTGAAGAGAATTAGTTTTTTTTTTTGTGATGGAGCGGAATTTTAAATGGATATATTTGACTCATACGGAAATATCAAGTTATAGAAAAAAAAAATCTTATCCATACATGTGTGACCACCTCACCTCGCCTTGTTTCATTCTATAAATCGAAATATCTCGGAACAAAAGTTTATTAGAAATCAATTTCTTCCGTTAGTGACAATATTAAATGAAAATTATAGCTAATAAAATTAAATAGTTGATTTAATTGTTTTAAGGCCAACAATTACGTTAAGCGTCGATTCTAAGACGAAATATTTACTTAAGCATTACCTCCTTTTGAGCTCCGCGGTCGTCGGGTAAAAATATTATGTAAAAATAGAAACCGTCATCGAATTGGTGTAAGAAACTTTTAATCACTCGTTTTAAGTATAAAATTAAGTCTTGTAAATTATAATCGTAATTGAAACTTATAATCTACTATAATATTTACTATACGTAAAGAACTCTATAGACATTAAGATAGGACTTAAATTAAAATACGCAATAAAAATCACTGTGGTATTTTTACATCCCTTGCATATTGACAAGCGCTGTGGGCTTTGCAACGTTCAGCTTAAGAGGGAAGCCTGCGAGGAATTTGAAAAATAGGTTTGAAGAAACTATTGCCGTCGCGCTGCGTCAACCCTGCCCCCGTAGAGCGCCGATAGGGACAGCTGCAACTCAGACCGATTATATCAAATCAAATCGACGTTTCGTATTCCACTTTTTTCTCCTCGAAAACTGAGCCAATTCAATATTTTTTGTCATTAAAATTTAAAGAAAGGTTAATGTCTAATTCCTATCAATTTCTTTATGTCAAAAACTTTTCTAAATTGTCTGGTATTCCTCTAATCATGGCCGTAAAAAATGTGTTATTTTTTGTAATTTTTGTAGCGTCATATTTTCTTTACTTATCAGTTGCTGAAAAAAGGAAATAACAGGACGCGTCTACAGTAGACCTTGATTTTATGATAAAAAATGATTGCTCTCTAGAGGCATTATTCAGGAAAAAAAGGGGAATACATTTATAAGGAGAATCGCAGCCCCCTGTTCCCTCTTAACGCAGAAATTTGAAAATGCCACCCCACGCTCGATGTCCCTTCTCCAGGCCAAGACCTTAATTTTGTTATATTTTTAAAGTTATAGATGATTCCATAACCGAAACTAGGCCTAGCTTATATAAAACGTTAGGTGTTCGTAAGTATGGAATCTTTTTAGCGTGATCGTCAGACAATCTAAATTATAACTTACGTAGTTTTCAAATTATGTACTACTTTGGCTGTGTTGAGGTCTGTGCGGTTGTAAAAATAATACATATTCTATAGTGTAAAATTGTTGAAAGTTCATTGAAATTTACAATATTATTTAGGGTTGGGTTTTATATCAAAATTGCCACAAACAAATTAGGAAGTTAGGTTAGAAAAAAAAAACGGAAATTTATGCATCTGAATATTTTTAAGAAAATGTTTCTATCAATAAAAAAAATAAAAAACACGTAGGTGAAAGTATGTTTTTTTTTTCTAAAAATATGGCACATTATGTTTCACCGTGGCCAGAAATAAACTTGAAACTAATCAAAATAAAGTTGTAGTGGAAACGATTGATCTTTTTAATTAAAATTAAATATTCATGATCCTATCCAGCCCTGATACAAATTAACTTAAGATATTCCCTTTGACTATATACTAGCATAAATCAAATTAAGTCGTGCGTTTCTAAGTTTTATTTAAGGCCAAACGATAGAAAATTCCAATCTTCAGCCCAATTGACGAAATCGTTAAAATCTTATGAAAACTTAGATTTGGAGTAGCTTTTAGTGGATATGCGATGTATTAAATCGCTAAACCGTAGACCATTCTAGGAGAAATTTACAACACAGCATGCCTAAGCAATCGATAGATACATGAAAGAAATTGAAAACTATTATTTTTTACAACCAAACAGAGGACTTTAAACAATAAGAATGAAATCTAAATCCCTAATAAGTAATCTTTAACCATCTTAACTTTGGTGACTTAGGGCCACTTGCACCACAAATTACTAAACCCGCTTCATACATTTAAAACACTCTTCTCTGTCATCTTAAAACGATTGACTGGAACAGAACGACGTTTTCAATTTGTTTAGCGTTAAAAGCACTGATTTGTTGGTGCAAGCGGGCCCTATTGTTCAATTAGGGACCTCGCGCACTACACACGGCCACAACCACGACTTGTTCTCTGAGGTGAAATTTGTTTGTAAGTTTGTATCGGTAATCTTTAAAATCTTTCACAAATGTGAAGCTACGTTATCCCCAAGTGCAGCTACATTTAAAATGTTCCCGTGGGATTACCTTACATAACAGGAGCGAAGCCGCGAGCAAAAGCTTGTCTTGCGACCAAACTTTCTTCCTGTTTTCTACCAAAACTCGCTTCTGCAGTCAAAAGTGTTGGTCGTGCATTATAAGTAGTGCGCGAGATCCCTAAGTCAGGTTATGTGCTTTGGAATAGCCCATGAAACATATTTTTTAAACATTTTTTCCGCAATTTGCATCTCTGAATTTTCATGCAAATAAGATACGCGCATTAAATGTTACTGATAGGTAATCCATGTAAATCAACAACGTATTGGTTATTTTTGATGGAAAATTAAACAATTTATTGGACAAATTGAATTTCATGGGCACTTTTGAGCATCCATCTTGATGGGAGTGTAGATGTATATGTCTCCGTTAGTTTGTCTGTATTGTGTCTTTGTGAGGGAACATGCTTGATAAGGCTGCCAATAAAGAGGTGTGCTGTGGAATAAATTATTTTAATATATCAGTGAAGATTTTTTATCTCTGAAATTATTCTAGGTAGATATGAAATGTTATATTAACTTCATTCAAATGAGGCCGTGGTTGGACTATGTGGCCTCCGAAGGCCTTAAATTAAATACTTCAAAATAAAAATCTTGCGTTTCTTCCTTTGCTAAAATGACAGACTATCACAGTTAAAACAGTCGCTAAAGGCAAAATATAGTTTGTACAATAATATGAGCAAAAAATTACTGAAAATGAAATGTGATGAATGAAATCATAGAACAATTTTATTGAGTGAAACAAATAGTCATTCTGTTTTCACAACGTTTACTTAAAAAAAGTAATCAAGACTTGGCGTTGTATGGGTCGATTTATATATTATGTAAGTCTAAGTCATAATCAGATAGGTTTTTCCCAACTATGTTGTGACCGGCTTCCAGTCTAACCGAATGCAGCTGAATACACGATAATAATTATATTATACGCGTCTAACCCATGACCTCAAAATAACGGACGCGGACGCATGTTGCATATTATCATTTGCTGCGTGAATAAAAAAAAACTTTTTTTTTATTGCGATCTCAGTGCTTTGTTTGTTGTATTCGCATCTTGTTATTATTATTTTTTATTTATATATTATAAAAATGATGACGACACATGATTTTCACTTTGCGTTAAACGCTCCGAACCATTTTTTTAATCACCGAGTTTTCAGTTTTTTTTTACAAATTCATTGTTTACAATAAATATTATGTAAAAACACCAATTAGTTGTATGTCGTTGTTATAAATGTTCTACACTTTATTGTTAAAAAAACATAAATTAATGATAACATTAAAAAATATTTTTACCAAAATCACAAGTTCGTGTCGTACCTATTTAGAAACTAGTAGTCGTATTTGTCGAAAAAATGTCGCCATTTTAAGGTTAAAATTTTCACATTTTGTATGAAATAAACGCATATCGAAATCGGAATACTATAAAGTAATAAATAATATAAAACTTTTAACTTAGTGTTTGATTATTGTGTCGGAAAATAGAGGGTACCTATATTTTCGAGATTTTCCCGCAAATTACCATATTTTTTTATTCACACGTTCATACTCTCTCGTCTTGTCTCTTGCGTACAGCGACTGAGGGAGAAACAAATGAAACAAAAGTTGTTCAGAGCCATTGAGCTATTACTACTACGTATAGACAAGACACCGTAAACAAAATCTGTGCACCGTTCAAATGCTGTCAGCTGGCTGCAATGGGGAAGGCTAGTCAAAGCTGATTGTAGATGGCGTGTCCATCGCTTAGTCCCAATCTGTCCAATGAGGACAACTATTTTGAAATTTAAAATGACATTGACAGATTTTCAACCAATGACGATGCTAGGTACAAGCTATGCTAGCGCCATTAGTTCCACAGTTGCCATCCCCATCCACTCAGTCGCTTGCTCGCTACAGAACACATATATATACGGGGTTAGCTGCCCCCCGCGCGCCCCGCACGGAGCACAGAGTTTGTTCGCGCTGACTTCTCTATACGTAGTAGTAATAGCTCAATGTTCAGAGCTTGGCGCGACACATATGCGTGCGTCACTTGTTTCTGTCGCTCCACAGGACACAAGTGTCGCACGCATGTGTCGTTTGACACAGGTAGCAACACTCGAGGGCGTAAAAGGGGCCAGGTCCATTATAATAAAACTATCAGTGCTTGTGTTTCTCATGAGAGTTTAGATGCCTTAATATTATGTAATTGACTGGCTATAAAAGAGAATAATTTTAGGATTCAGACTCAGATGGAGCAATGTTATTGCCCGTAGAACTCAATAATTGGGAGCAATATTGAAAGATACATCATGGACAACGATATTGCTCCAATGTGCTGGTTTCAACGAGCAATTAAATTGCCCCGGGTACCGGTTGCCTTTTACTCATCAGCTAAATTAGTAATTAAATATATAGAAAAATGTGTGTATTGTATGTTCCTAAAATAGCATGTATGAATGTTAGTCGTAAATGTTATTTCATACAAAATCTCTTCAGTCTTTGTTTGTATATCTGTTTCTAGATTTCTGACTACCCAGTTATGTTTTGGGTGTCCTTAGAGGCCTTTTAGTACCTACACCAACCTTCTAATTTTAGGGTCTGCCTGCATTATGACGTAACAAGTGGTTGGAAATAGTCTATCAATGCCTATCGTGACAAAGAACTCATATTTTGGTTACTTACTTATTGGAAGGTATTATTTTGTATGTCGTCAAAATACTTAAATTGACGATGAAAAACCATCAAATTAATCTTAAATCTAAGATTATGTTGGTATTATACGAGTAGGTACACACAAATGGCAAAATTAGAAGGACATTTTTTACAAGTTGAATCAATTATTTAAGTTAAAAACTCCCAACATGTTACGCCATTTTGAAAGGAGTCCAGCACCACATATTATTATTAAGTATAAAATATAGTTATAAACAATGTTGTACGCAACTAGTCTTTTTTATAAGTATCGAGTGATTAAGAACTAGACCATGGTCCTACTTTTAAAATTGGAACAAAAAAATAAAACATACCATAGACTACATCTTTGGAACCTTCGTAGAAAACCATCGTCTATGTAAATAAATTTTTGAATATTTGATGAAAAGTCGGAGCATGATCTAAAAAAAAAAAAAAATTTTAATAAAAATTAAAATCATAAACAGATAAAAAGTAATACTGAAAATAATTACACTTGAGTTATTATAAACGATATTTTTTAATAAAACGAAGGAAAAAAAAATGTAAAAAAATAATGCTTTTTGTAAACTAAGCTGGTTATTTATTATGATAAGTAAATCTTCTAAAACTGGCATTTTTGTTTTATTTTACAAGAAACTGATACTTTTATTACCATTTAGGTCAGGCCTAACGCACTGTGCGGCTTGGCTGTAATCATCGGGCAGTAGCTGTACTGTAGCTCACCAGCCATCACCTCTGTTCGTAGGGTCATCCTTTTTCAAAAAGGGAAACTTACACCCAGGCACGTATACAGGAGGGTCTCATAGTTGGGATTTATCCCCCCCCCCCCTCCCCTTCCCCCCGAAATGCAAAGTAAAGATTATTTATTGGTTATGTATTGGTGGTAACCAAATCTATTGTATTAAGCATGTGCTACACGGTATTAAACGGCGGTTTGAAACAGAAAAAAACACGAGTTGCGCTTTGCCGGCTACAAACACGAACAAAGAGTTGGGGTGTGTCTTGCTCTTTTGTGTGCAATTGAAGAAAAAAAAGAAAATGGATGAAGCGATGGTTAAAGGAGAGATTAACCCTTAGTCATATGAACTTAATTAACCTACTGGACTTTGATGACATACATAACTCTTTGCTCTCGTGCCATTTTGTGCGCAGACAGAACGTCGTCGTCGCGTGTGTCTGCGCTCGCCGCTGCAACGTGACTGTCGTTCGCGTGGTTTAAAACAAGTGGCTAGGCGGTTTCTTTAAACCAACGCTTCTGCCAGAGGTTTGCAGCGCAAGCCTTGCTGCCGAGGGCGTTTAAAGGTCAAACGAAATTTGGCATAAAACAACTATCTACACTGTTTTAAACCTCTGTTTCAAACCGTCGTTTCATACCGTGTAGCACATGCTTTAGGTAGCTAAACCTGTGATAATGGCTGTATTTGTTGTTTAAATAAATAAATGTTTGTTCCCCCCGAACCAAGTTAGGATACGTGCTTGCCTAAACCCTGCTCTCATACATCGACTGAGGTCATGAACGGGGCGTTAGGTAAATCATAGAAACGAAATAATCTAAGAAGTATTTTTATTAATTATCACCTAACTGTTTAATTTTCTATTTACACTATTTATTTTACATCATAACATTGTTTACTAAAAATATAAATCTATTTTTATTCTAACTTTGATTTCCGTAACGATGATTAAAAGTCCATTAATTGGAAAATTGTACTTATGACTAAAAACATTGTTTTGTCATCCTGCACATAATATTATATATTACAGTTCTTTCACAGTAATTTTTCTCTTATTTTGCACCTCTGTAAAAATCACTGAACTGTATGTTTAATATTATGCAATAAAATTGCTATTCTCAGAGAAATAACAACTGAGAAAGAACAGTCAAATATTCAGTTATCTAACCTACATTTTACTACATTAAAATTTATACAACCTACCTACCTACATAAAATTTGTCAACTTCAATCTAGCAATATAAAGTTAAGTTGGTATAGTGGGATATAAATCTATTGCAATAAGGCTTCTATGTAGTTATACGGTTAAAAATAATAATAATTAAGAAACTATTAATTATTTTTCCGTCAGGCAACATTGTCTATTTTGTTGATTCATGAAAAAAAAAAGCATTCTACTGCGAAAAAATACTATCACGCTGAAAATTGAGCAGATATTTGCACCGGTGACTAGAAATAGACAATGTGGCCAGTAATCTTAACTATTAATCCATTATTTTAATATGGCAACATGGAATGACATGAAATTAGCTGTTTATAACGAGATTCTTAAATTAAAATAAGAGACAATGAGTAATACTGAATTTTGTAGGTTTTTTTTACAAAATTCTTGCAACGAAATGAACAATGAAATTAATTCTATTATGTCTACAACTAAGTATTTCTAGCTCTTTATTACTACTATTTGGGACATGCTCATATTTTGCACATAATTGTCTTTCAATTTTCAATCAAAACTTATAAATAGTAACTTGTTTGTGTAATATAGGTACCAGTGGTGTCGATTCTGTTGTGCACCAACTAAACTTAAATTAGGCTATTGCTATCTTTTTATCTCAAATAAAACGAGAAAGAGACGGACGTAATTTAGAGCTGTCAAATTTAGTTGGAACTAATATTTCTAAACAAATCAAGGGTGCACGTAAAAACATGTCGACTAAAAACACGGCGAAGCGCAAGGCATAAACTAGTTTGACATCTCTAAATTAGTTCATAGCTATAGCCGACCTTTTCTCGCACTGCCTTTCAGTAAAAGATAGCAATAGCATAAATTAAGTTTAGTTTGTGCACAACAGAATCGACACCATTATCTGCCTAATTTAAATCATATCAAAAATATTTGTCTTTTTTTAGTTCTAAAAATTCCGCCATCTTCTTTTCACTGGTGACACAAAATGGCTGACGATTACAAATTAAGGCGAGTAAAATAACCTACTTACATAGAAAAAAATTGAAATCAGTTCTAAAGCAGATCACCTAGCCTTCATAAATTTTTGGTTATTTTCAAAAGCATTAACCACAAAATATCTATTCTTTCTGCATACTTAGAGGTCGAGTCCAATCCATATAATGTTTATATCGGCACATCAGCGTTGATACGGCCTTCAAAGGTCGACAAGCTATAAGAACCATTGGCTGCAGCACCCATGTAATGTGCATTGTGTGGTACATGGGGTACCTAAGGCAATTCCCTGTTATACATGCCATATGCCTGTTGACATTCCTGCGGAATTCGAAATAATTGGATTCCACCACTAAGTACGTAGAAAGACTAGATATCTTGTGGTTGAATAACATCTCAGTGAATTGACTTACGGCTTAGGTGTATTAATAACAAAATGTTTATTATGTTGGGTATGCTCTATTTAAATAATAAGTTTATTTTGGTTGGCCGGCAATTTTGAAATAATAATATAAATAATAATTGCCCAATCTTTCAAACATTTTGAGTTCCTTAACAACAATCCATGTATCGACATACGAATGTATTATTTCAACACGAGAATAGGTACCTACCTATGTACGTAGGTCTATGTAACCAACCATTTTACAGCGACGATGACGTTCTTCAACATAGCAAACCTATAAGAATATTCTAAAATAGGAACATAAACATAACCTAAACATGATTCGTCTCCACAACATCTTCTACGTCCTTTTTTTTCCTCTTTTTTCCTTCTAAGTCCGCGTAAATATCTTCAAGGTTCCTCATTTTCGTTTCGGGGACGCAGAAGATTAGATAAAATACGTTTGAAAGGCAGATGATGCTGAACATCCAGAAAGTGGAGTGGTAGCCTATCCAGACGTTGAGGGGGGCGAAGAGCTTGAGGAGTGCGAAGTCAGTGCCTAGGGATATTGCCATGATGAGGGTTGCTACTGTGCCTCGAAGCTGGAAAAAAATAAATATCTAGTTGGTTAAGACTGCTTGATGCGATGAAGAAGAAGATCATTATTATTTACGAATTTAAAAAAAGAGGTGGTAGTCAACGTTTTTTCTTTTAGGAGGCGTTCGAAATTGAGTAGGATTGGATTTTCCGAGTCCTTAAAGTTGTAGCTTCTTCCTTGCTTGTCACATGTTAATTTGACTTGCTTTTATAGAAGTTCATCATAGCGATTTTATGTAGATACCTTAGAAAAGTGATTTTACTGCAAGTACCGAGTCATCCGAATGTCGGCATTAACATAGGTACTCATACCTATGTTAATGCCGCATACTTTCGGGTGACTAACTAGTTGTACCCACCAGCAACATCCAAAAAGAGTACGAACTAGTCTCTCACAACCCCAGCAACAAGAAAAGCCTTGATAGGCCCAGCGTCCCGCTGGAGGCGCAGCGGAGCTCTGTTGAAGACAACAATTTAATATAAACCTTAACTACCTTGATATACGGTCGCGCGCATGCTCTTGTAGTAGCTTGAGTGCGCTCCGAGTACCGCGTGCGAATTTATTCTTATATTGACCGTATATCAAGGTAGTTAAGGTTTATATTAAATTGTTGTCTTCAAATGCGCTGCGCTGCGCTTCCAGCGGTGTGCGCTGGGCCATACCAGCCTCCATTTACTCCAACAAAAGTACTAGGCTCACATTCACATTTCTTAAAGAAGTATGACAACTCACCTGGAAGTTGAACATCTCGGTCATAATCACAAACGGCAGGGGTTGCAAACCGGACGCGTCAGCGAATATGCACACACACAACGCGACAATCGGTACCCAGCCGGGCATGAAGACTCCTATGCTTTGTAGGTAGAACCAGACGCCTAGGAGACACATGCTGAAGCCGGCTACCACGCTAGTTACTGCTAGGAGAGGCTGGAAAAAAGGAAAAAAAAAAAACATTAGCTAGGTATATAATAAAGAGGTAAAGTTTGGATGTAGGAGGTAATCTTCGGAACTACTGGTCGGATTCCAAAATTGTTCCTGAGTGTAATATATATATTTATAACGTCCCCGTGTACTAAGTAATTTCCGACCATGACGCAAGCGAAGCCGCCGGCAAAAGATAAACTTATAGATGTCATTGTCCGTAAATAGGTAGGTACCTATAGCCATAGGCAATAAATCTTCCAGAAAAATAGGTGTGGCAAGCTATGATTCATCCTAATAGAGGCTACACCGCCAGTTAGCTAATAAGCACGCGAGCTGGGCGAGGAACATTTTGTTTCGGCTCTTTCGGTAGTTCGCGGAATGATGCCTAGCCCGGCTCGCTCGCTCACCAGCTAGCGGTGTGGCCTGCGCTTAAGGCTGGGGTATCTGCTAAATTAGCAACTCTATTTGTGGTGGTTCAAACTTCGTTCGTCAGCTTGCATTACAAAGTGGTTGTTACGTCAGTCACTGCGGGCCGCATAGTGCGAAATGAGTGGTTTTTACCTTTATGATCATGCTGACTAGAAATCAAAATGTCTATGCCAAGTAATGCCTAAACCTTATATTGACTAGGAAACACAATGCCTACCTTGCAACATGTCTAAACAGTATTTGAACTAAATTTGTGTGGAAAAAAAAACTAAAACTTAATGCCGTTTGAGAGTAGTTACGAAATTTCAAAGAAAAAATGCTTCACTTTGAATATTTTTTTTCATATTGTAATAATAAAGTTAGAATTAAAGTTTAGAGTCTAATAAGCAACAAACATTTTTTTTTGCACATTTCTATTCACTCATCAAAGAGGAGTTACATGGAGAAAACCTCTCGTTAGCAGATACCACCCCCTTAATGCTTGCTCCAATCATTCTGCTTGTAGTAGGAACCGAATCTGATCCATTTTCAAGGTAACGTAGAAAATGTATCCATTTCCGCGAAGGGCCATTTCGCAGTAGGTAGGTATCAATTGACCGTTCTGATCAAAACGCCATTTCATCCGTATAGAAATAGGTGCGTCAATACATGATGTTACAAATTCCCCTAATGCTAGGGTTATCTATGTACCTAAGTATTTAATTACTTAGTTAATTCGGTTAATTCACAATAACAATAACCTAAAGTAAGTCACGCTGATGTCATTAGAAAACCCAGAAGACAATAATAGAGCGATTAACAAAATTAATTGCCTACTGTGAGGAGACGGCGTTTTGAGCAGAGCGATCAAATGATACTGGGAAATAGCCTCTCGCCCTAACAATTTGTCCGAACTGGGAATCAAACCCAAGATCCATGCTCAGCAGTCGCGCTTACGACCACAAGACCAACGAGCAAGTGTAGGTACGGTTATAGCATCCTACATCGATTTCCGTAGATTTATATTCGGGAAAGACCTGGTTGCCTTGGCTCGAATTATGACAATCGGCACCAGCCGAATTCAAGGCGAATGTGGGAAACGATTGATTCAAATCGACTAATAGGTACCTACTGACTTAAAAAAAGGCGTGAGTTTAAGAATTTAAATACTGCCGAAAACCGAATTGAAGACGTAACGACCCGTCCCCTACAAGTTTTTCACCTTACAAGTGTGTGTACCTAAATGTGAAAGTTAGTGAGGATATATAAGGATGTTTTTCCCTCTTTCACGCAAAAACGTTTGAACTGATTTGGGTGAAATTTGGCACACAGATACCTACTTTATAACCTGGATTATCACAAAGGACAGTTCCCTAAAACAGTCCGCAAAAGTCCTGCCTTTCATCACTTCCATTAGCTTTAGCTGGGAAGACATGACGGAACAACCCTGGCAACAAATTTGTCTGTACGCACATAATCATCTCGGGTCTTTTAGTGTCGGCACTTCTTTAATTTTCCCCTGTTAACTGTCACTCTATTATTTACTACTGTTTCTTTGTAACAATCCATTCATCTTTTCATAGGTCTTCCTCTCCCTCACCATCCAACCAACATCTGTCTGAACTCACACTTACGATGATATAACAGGTAATCTCTTGATGGTTTTCAATTAATTTGGCAACAAATCCTTCCACGTGTCTTTTAATCAGTTGCACGATTTAATGTCGGAAAAATCTTTCAGCACAGGTAATTTACTTGACATTGAACTTGAAATAGACATAACATTTAATTGCTGAATCTGAACTTGTCATTATTTTAATAACAGCGTGTCTGTAAAAAAGACAATCACAGAAACAATAAAACACAAACAACTAGTTGGAATCTAGGTAGGTACCTATCGTCCTATTACCTATGAGACTCATGGAAACTAGTGGAAAATGCCAAGAAAACTTAGACTAGTTCATGCCCGCGGCTTCGCCATCCTGAAGTTCTGTAATTGTGCCAGGGGATCGTACTACCGGAACAAAAAGTATTCTATCTGTGTGCGTCGAATGCTCCCGATGAGGGAGTACTCAAAAGTGCAAAGCCAAATCTTACCTTCCTCCCAGCTCTATCAACAAGCTGGCACGCCAAAAAGGACCCAACGATCTGCACAGCAGCGAGCAAAATCGACTGCTTGTTCGGCGACAGTGCGATGCGTGCTTCGGAATCCTTGCTGGCTGCCGTGAAGATATGGCTGGCGTAGACCAGGACTGCGATGCAGCCGCAGAACTCACGGGTGAGGTTCACTATGAGGGCCACCCAGAAAGCTTTGACGGCAGTCTTGTCGGCAACTGTTGGAGGAAAATAGTCTTTATTGTTCTGAACATTTGGTGGAAATCTGTGGAGGTAGTATGTGGTCAGAAAAGTATGATTGTTGTAAAAGACCTATTGTTTACAGCGATAAACAAGAGAAACGGATAATTATGTTTTCTTAAACATGCTTGGTTTAAGCATTATTTTGACAACCTTCTTCGAGATACATCGAAATTGCTTTACTGGCCAGATACATGCGACCAGCGGCCGTCAAAAGTTGTATGAAAATCCATATCTGTCGTTTTTAGCGGCCAAATAAATGACATAGTAAACTCATATCTGTCGTGTTATTTAAAAATGGAACGATCTTTTACTCTGAAACATGGCAACCAAAGAGGCAACTTATCAAAGGTTTTATTTACATTTCTAATTGGCTTGCAAATAGAAAGCGGTTTATTGAAAAAAAAAAAAAAATGAACTTGAAGAGTTCATTTTTTTTTTTTTTTTCACGCGTGAGTTTTAATTTCCTCGCATTATTTGAGAAAAGTACTATACAACTAGGTACAGTACTGTACAACTAGGCATTGATGGACTTACGTATGTGTGCCTTGGCTTCGCCTCGGCCCACATTTACACGTTCGTCCATCAATGCCTCTGTTGCTCTCCGCTGTTGTGTGCTATGATTTTGTTATCATCAGACTAACTCACTCTACTTGAAATGCATATCTTTGAGAAACTTTTTAATAGCCGAACGGGTCGATCTTTTAGGTTAAGAACAACGCTTTTTGAGGTTGATTCTTAGATGGTTGATCTACTCCACTATCGAGTCCCCTCCTTGCCTCAGAAAGCATTATGCAGTTGGTTCCGGCATTTGTAGATATTTGACCATCGTTTATATGGGCAATTAAATTGTTTCTCTGGGACTTCGTCGAGCTTTATTGTCTCCGCGCTTTTCTGGAGGGTCTCCACTCATCATCTCATTCTGGCATTCAGAAGTTGCAGTGGTTTGGGAATAGTGTGGCGGGCTTGTCCCAGTTAAAAAAGGCAGTCAGAACAGAAGCCCAAAGGCAACCAGCCTTGTCAAAGGGTATCGTGTTACCCAGTCATTCTGGATTGTGGGGGTCAGATTGTCGCTCCATGTAAAATATTCAGCTGCATTCGGTTAGACTGAAAGACCGTAACGTTGTTGGGAAATGTTTAGCAAGTGAAGGTTGGTAATTTCGCTTTTATGTCTCCTGTCTCTGATAAAGTACAAATAATAAGCACCGACCCGACCTTTTTGATGGTCATCATGAAAGAGCAGTTATATCTATTTGCTCGCTTAAGGCTTCGTTTCAACAATGGCATTTATTCAAAAGGGTCGAAAATTACGAGTTACGGCCTTCAATTTAATTTGTAACACTTGAAAATCCCCCACGCTCAAATTTTATAGCAATAATTATGTACCTAAGTAAATATTTCATTTTTCCTTAAATATATAAGTACCTAAAACTCATTTTCTTAAATTCTTTTTCAATGACTGGAAAATGTCCATTGATATGAAATGGACATCTTTATAGAGATATAAAGAAAAGTGAGTTGCATTTTTTAAATCTTAGCGAATCTTTGACCCGTGTTACCTTATACGTTTAGGGCGAGCCAAATGTCATGTCAACTCATGTCTGGCGGATTTTTTAAGGAATGAACTGTTTTTGAGTTTTTTAGCTCAGGAATAATAATAATTTCAGGAAACGTTCTTTGGAATAGAACTTCGTTCCAATGAAAGTTCAAAATCCAAGTTCTCTCTGCGAGTTGGATTCGCGGCTGGGCCGTCGTACGACTTCCAAAAAAAAGGAACCCCGTGGTCACGAGATATAAAAAGTCAGGAATAATACGCTCTGAAAGTCATCTCATCCCTGTCTTGACACATGACATCCGTCATCATCATCAACTTCATTGTTGATCAAAACAACAACACGCCCCCAAATTAAAAAAAAACATTTGCAACTACCAGGAACTCACAAACGTGAGGCGATTGACACTATCACAATAGTTAACCCCAAACAAAACGTTACTAATTGACTTTTGACACATGCAAAATGACAGAAGCGAATTAAATGGCCGCCAGAATTGAGAGTGATGGTGGCTGGTCAAGAATCAAGGACAGTTTGGTCGCCACGCTTTATAAAGAGGTCGGGTCAAATAGTACGTCATCAATTATTTATTGGTGTCCCACTCGTAATAATGGCCCCACGTGAATGTTTAGTACCTAGTTTGTTTGTTGTTTTGATTGTGATAGGACCTTTCATACTTGCAGCTTGTCATTATGGACGACGTGATGCGATGTTTGCAAAATTGCTAATTACATTGGTAATCTTAGGGTTATCTAAGATGTTGCGGGACTGTTCGAAAGAGATACCGTGGCCCTGGAACACAAAGGGCGATGAAGGAACATGGATGGGTTTTAGTCAGTAAAAGTCTGACACTCCCTCCTGGCTCCGCCCAGAGCGGGAAGAAAGTCATTTGATGATTTCCCATCCGAAAAAAAAAGAAAAGGGTTATCTAAGATTTTAAAAGTTGGCGAAGTTGTAGCAGGTGAAATTGTATAAGCAGTTTGTCTCTTCCATGTGTCCTACGCCTGTGAACCAATCGTAGAAACACATTGCACACACACATATTCGCACAGTTTCGTCGGTGCCCATTTGGCAATCCTACGAGTATTGTCATCAATCAGGCACAAATGCAGCCGTTCGGAGAGCCCTTCCTTTTTTATTACTAAACCTACTTCTTATTTGTGTATAACAATGACACGGCAATATATTTTTTCGGGAGTGACGCCATTTTCGTTGGCTTCCCTTCAGTGAACGATCATCCTTTCCTGAACCGACCGCTAATTATTATGACACTGAGTTAAGAGAAGGAAGTAGAAGACGATTCGAGCCTATTCTAATTTCCGCGTTTAAAATGAATTGTTTGTTTGTCGACGTTTGCAGATGTAATAGTTAACAAGGCAGTCAATTTTTTTAACAAACATCTGCTGAGTTTTTGTCACTGAAAAAACCCTTGTTCGTTTCTGTTAGAATAAAACAGAAAAAAAAACTTCAATTCACATTCCTACTTAAGGTGGATGCTCCAACCAGCCTGGGAAATATATAAAATCTTACGTTTTGCAATTTGCAGGCCAGTGCATGGGTGTATGTTGATTAAAATATTATTTGCGGCTGTAAAACGTATGTAGTTACAGAATTATAATCATCAATACAACCTTCCAAGTTCATAAAGGTGTAGAATGAACTTGGCGTTCTGTAGTTTCTGCCGTTAGCGTTTTATATTTTTGTCACCCAATGATGCTACTACCATTTCAGTACAAATTGAGGTTTACGTTAACGCTCACCACAGTTTTCTAAGTGATAAAATACTTGCATAATAGTTTAGGCGAGAACTTAGGTTCACAAGTGGTCTGCTCAATGATCAGCCTGTCAACCTCTTCGGAGATAGATTTGTCATCTACAGGCAGAGAACGCAGCCAAGCTAGCACCTTTGCTGTTTCCTGGAACAAAATTATATTTAGCTTAGAACAGTAGAAGAAAATGCTGGAAAATTGATTGAGAAGTCCAAGAGTTGATGTTATGGAAATCTATTTTAATCTCACTACTGGGCAAAAATCTCTTCTTAAAATTACAAAGAAAAGAAGAAGCAAGAAAATTAAACAAGGTGGAATTTTTAGAAAATTATACAAGTGATTTTTTTTGAATATTATACAAGGTGGATTTTTTTAGAAAATTATACAAGGTGGAACCTTAACCGTTGTAGCAGGAAAACAGTCTTAGAAGAGCATCCTTTATTTTTTTAAGTTTTCGGTCTGCATTTACAGAGTAAGGTGTATATAGTCAGCAAGAAAGTGGGAAATTTTTACGAAAACTGTTTTGATGTCAATCGAGCCTGTCTCTCATAAGGATAAAAAAAGTCTAAAGAACCAGCTGACGTTTGAGAAGTAAAAAAGTCGGAAATAGCGAAACCATTTCCTATACATCTCATAGAAAATGAAACTCGAACTGCCCCAACTCGATATTCCACCACTGGGTATTTTATTTGTACTGCAGTTCTCATCTCCATAACAACCTCGCTTGCGGCTCGGGTGTGAATTCCACCTCCAATGCAATAAAAAAGTTTCCCCACTCATATCACAATGTGATTTTCCCTGACGGCACTTACCTATAAATAATATTTTAGATGTTTAGATACAGTTTCTATATCTATCAAGAATCTAACTCGGTATAAGTGGACAGTAATTTTGGGGCAGTTAACCCGTTTTACACGGTCGTTGAGACTATCATTAATCATTTTGCAATCGCTTAATTATCCTAGGTTGATGAATATTGAAAACGTTGATTCAGACTACAATTTGCAGATATTCCTCGTATTTTGAGACCGTCTGGTTTTTCTTTCAATCTAGACTTGTAATTCTAGTAAAATATTGTTTTTTAGGGTTCCGTACCTCAAAAGGTAAAAAAGGAATCCTTATAAGATCCTTATAAGACTTTCTTGTCCATCTGTCCGTCTGTCCGTCTGTCCGTCCGTCTGTCACCACCGATTTTCTCAGGAACGGGTGGACCTAGCAAGTTGAAATTTTTACCAGATACTGAGGTCTATAGTCCCTATTAGGTGAATAAAAATCCTGAGTCAACATCATAAAAAGATATGGGCAAATTTAGATTTTTGCGAAAACTTGTAAGTAGGTACCAAAATTTACCTATATATTCATTTTTTTTTTTTTTTTCGGAATTTCCCCTTTACTTGTGCTGTAAGACCTTGCTTTTAACCAAAATTGACACTTCTAGGTCAACCGGAAGTACCCTAAAGGTTTTGGGTCGAAAACCTATATGGTAGTTCCCGTTGACCTAGAATCACGAAATTTGGCGAGAAGCAATGCCTTACAGTACATGTAAAGGGAAAAATCTGAAAACCGTAAATATGTAGTTTATTAACAAAAAAAAAGGGCGATTTTACTATTACAAACTTATTATTTGCGGTTGGTGCAATAGCCGTTTCTTGGGATCGAACAACAAAGTTAAGTTTGTCCTTTAAAAAGTTTTTACAGAACCCTCGGTGCGCGAGTCCGACTCGCTCTTGGCCAGTTTTTCTTTTATCTCAAATTGTTAATAAAATCTGAGTGCGAATTGAATGGGTGCAGAAAAAATTATAAATAGTGTTTTTAAAATTTTCTACATCATCCATTATTCATTATTAGAGAAAAAATTCATAGGAGGAAAAAATGGTAGGTAAAAATCTGCCTCGTTATTCAGATTGTGTAATAACATTTTATCTTTCTTGTCAATTATTAGAGATTACGTCAGATAACCTAAAGCCATTTGCCTATTTGTTTACAAATATTGTGTCAAATATTATATAAGTAAACACAAGTGTGTGTGTAAAAACGGACGGACAGACAGCGGAGGCTTAGTAATCCATTCCCGTTGGTTACCTTTCCGGTACGGAACCCTAAAAATGAGACAAGAAACAAATGTTTGCACCGTTTAAAGGTCAACATAGATTTTTGTCAATGTAGCACGTTCTAGTTGGGTAATTTCAAACTATTACGCGTGCGAAGCTCCGGGAACAGCTAGTTATCATGCAGGGTGTAAACAGACCCTTCACGAACCCGTCAACCAAGCATTCTGTACATCAAACTAAGCAACTCCACGCATTTTTTTTGCTGAGATTTTTTTTTTTGTTGGGCTAAAGAATCAGACTTTTCGGTAGAACTCAATGCAACGCACTTAAAAAAATGTGCTGGTGGGCGCATTGAATAGTGAACGGTTATGGGAGAATTTAAAATAAAGTAAGATATTGGTGTCGATTCTGTTGTGCACAAACTAAACTGAATTTAGGCTATTGCTATCTTTTAATAAAAGACAGTGCGAGAAAAGGACGGCTATAGCTATGAACTAAGTTAGAGATGTCATACTAGTTTATGCCTTGCGCTTCACCGTGTTTTTAGTCGACATGTTTGTAACCTGCACCCTTCATTTGTATAGAAATATTAGTTCCAACTAAATTTGACAGCTCTAAATTACGTCAGTCTCTTTCTCGTTTTATTAGAGAGAAAAAGATAGTAATAGCCTAAATTAAGTTTAGTTTGTGCACAACAGAATCGACACCATTATAAACACTTATTAAAAAAATAAACTTGTGAAAAAGTTGTAATTTTGACCCAATATCTCCTAAACTAGAAGGTTTCCAGGTATGGTCTAGTACATAAAAATGATCACAATGATGGGGAGAACAATATGCCTTTCGGCTTCGTTAAGAGTCTTTTTACACCTTTTATATTATCCTTCTTACCTCATTTCTCCCGCACTTGACCAAGTACGAGGGAGTCTCCGGCAGCCGCAGCAGGATACAGAAATGGATGAGCGGGATCGCGAGCAGGATCCAGAGCACAGTGTTGAACGGCAGCAGGTCTCCGAGAACGAAGACTAGCAGGTTTCCAGCAGTCTGGCGACAAAACAAAACAATTTTGGATTTTAGTGACTTTGAACCGGCGGCGTGTTGGCGTGCGTGTATGTTCAGGTGTATGAACGTGGATGGATGTAACATAACAAACACAAGACCCTATCGTGTGGTGTCTCAAACCATGAAACTGAACAACTTTTGTTAGCTTAGTCCATCAACCGGGACCCCCGAAAAACCACCCGAACCGTTAGGTAATTTATTCGAGACAAAATTATTCGAAAACTTGTGGGTATGTAGAGTCGAGGACTTTAATTGATAGGCTACTTTCCAATTTGCACTTTTATAGTTTTATATAATCACGAGTACGATACTGGTATCGATTCTGTTGTGCACAAACTAAACTTAATTTAGGCTATTGCTATCTTTTTCTCTCTAATAAAACGAGAAAGGGACGTAATTTAGAGCTGTCAAATTTAGTTAGCACGAATATTTTCCATACAAATGAAGGGTGCACGTAAAAACATGTCGACTAAAAACACGGTGAAGCGCAAGGCATAAACTAGTTTGACATCTCTAACTTAGTTCATAGCTATAGCCGTCCTTTTCTCGGACTGCCTTTTAGTAAAAGATAGCAATAGCCTAAATTAAGTTTAGTTTGTGCACAACAGAATCGACACCATTACCGACTAAACCCGATTTGCATTACCTACACGGCTAAAATACAAATAGTGGCAAATGGCTCATCAATTAAAATCGTCGACTGATCCTACACGCCTTATCATTATATCTAGCGAACTTCTTACATTACTTACAGATGTTTCGAGGAAATTCACACATAGGGATGGAATAAGTAATCGATTAATTAATTGCCAAGAGCCTCGATCAATACCTGAGGAGGCTCTCGATAGGCAGCTGGATCAAGGGCTTGATTCAGAAAGCGGTACTCCTGGACTCGGCTCGTATTGTTAGGAGGTTTCTCTCTCTGGAGCCCTGACCGCAAGTAGCTTGAACCCTGTACCCCCGTACCCTGTTCTAGGTGGGCTTAATTTTTTTAAATTTATTTATTAAACTTTGAAAGAAAGAAATAAATGAAAGCAAGAATTTCTCTCTCATTGAGAGGAGGCCGTGTCCCAGCAGTGGGAACATTATAAGCTGATGATGAAGAATTTGAAAATTCAGACGAATAAAAGTTAAAAACTCGCTTGTTCAAAGGCATATAGCGGCACATGTAATCCACACAACTCATACTGAGTACCTACTCTATACACAGAATCTATGGCCACAAAGTCCACCTAGAATTCACCGAACTTACTATTTTTCTCTTCAAGTAAGACCTAACCACGTTTTGTCTAACCAGAAACCATATTTGCGCATTAGCGCATCTCAAATATTCAACGGGCATTACCAAATACTTAGAGTACTAAGTATTTGGTAATGCCCGTTCGAAGAAGATCTTTTTTCAGTCTAAGTAAGTATACTTAGACTGAAAAAATATCTTCTTCGAACTGAAAGAATAACAGGAAAAAAGAACGTCATTGTTTGAAAGGGGAACACCAGAGTTATTTCTGCATTTTTAAGAAGAAAAAAAAACCGATAATGAATGGTTCATTTTCCTTATACTATCGTGCTTTACCTGTCACGAATTGCAATTGTTTTTGTAATTAGAACAATCGATTGTGGTCTAGAATGACGTGATTGGCAGAATAGGTATCTTTTCACAAGTGATTATATTTTCCTTTTAGATTTAGCCAGAGACTGCCTCGGTGGTCTAGTGTTCGTAATCGCAACTGCTGAGCAGGAAGTCCTGGGTTCGATTCCCGGGTCGAGAAAATCTCAAGACCCCTCTCTAAGTCCCTAAAAAGATGATACTGACATATCTTGAACTCATTTTAGGTGTGCTGATCGCGATAAGTTTTAGTGAAGTTCACTCACTTGGGAATAACAAATATATTATATATTAGGGTTTTGTTAAAAGACATCGACGGGACCTATTTGAATGAGGGTGGTGACTTTTACATTGCTGCCATTGATATAGATTTTAGGCTTCCTCAAACTCAAAAAAAAAAAAATCATCAAACCCATACGTGTAGATATAGATAGGTCTTCAAAAATGATATTGAGGTTTCTAATATTTTTTTTTCTAAACTGAATAGTTTGCACTTCCAAAGTGGTAAAATCCCCCTCCAACTGTAACTTCTAAAATTGGTTTGAACGAGATCTAGTAAGTAGTTTTTTTTAATACGTCATAAATCGTAAACCGCAATTTATCTTTCAATCAATAAAGTTTGTGCGGAACCCTCGGTGTGCGAGTCCGACTTGCTCTTGACCGGTTTTTTTTTTTAATATATATCAATGATTGCCACCCGCAGGAGCCCTATGACCTTTACCTAGACAATAATTTATTCCTAAAAAATTATACTAAAAACAAGTTTAGGTAAATAAAAAGTTTTACTGAAATCATAATAGTAAAAGTTTAACAAAATTTAGAATTTTAAGTTATGAGTAAGCGTCGTATCCGCGCCCTGTCTTTTCTATAAGTTTAGCGTCGCGACGCTTCTATACATTTTGTATGAAAGGAACGCGGATGAGACATATATCCGCGCCCCGTCCTCGTCTTACGTCTTTTCAGTGTGTCCAGCGCCTTAGATAACTATTATGTTAACGCACGGAAAACCTCTCCTATCTCTGTGATGACAAGACAGGTCATTAAATTATTTAACATTTACTGATAACGCTGTTTTGTCTATTTAGATAATTAATTTGTCTCGTGAGATACTTTCCGAGTATTAAGTCTACTGTCCACTGCTTTGCAGGACTCTTCTCAACCGATAGTCCAGTCATGCATCCTTCAGAGTGGTCAGAGGATTCAAGGATAATAAGCAGAACCAAATAGGATTAACTCATTATCTGCCTAGGCTTTTCCCAACTATGTTGGGGTCGGCTTCCAGTCTCACCGGATGCTGCTGAATATCAGTATTTTACATGGAGCGAATGCCTATCTGACCTCCACAACCCAGTTAGTACTGGGTAATACGATACCCCTTGGTAATACTGGTTGTCAGACTTTTTGGGCCACTGACTACCTGTAACGACTGTCGAAGATCACAAATGACAGCCGGGACCAAAGATTAACGTGCTTTCTGAGGCACGGAGGAAACTCGGTATGTAATGGGTGGTCACCCATCCACAGATCAACTTAGGCAAGCACGGCTTAACCTAAAGATCGACCCGAGCGGCTGTTATTATTTAGCCACGAAAAGCAATATGCATGATATATAAATATAATTTGTAGGCCTATCCCACCCACGAATAATGTAGCTTTCTGTCGGTGATAGAATTGGATCATTATTTCCGGAGATAACCCCCAACATACAAACTTACAATCAAATAACTCTTTATAACATTAGTGTTTCGGGTTTCGCATATACTAAAACTAATGTTGTAGATGGAGCGACTGCCTAACTGACTGCTGGTTGGAGTCGTAATCAGACTCAAACTATCGACCTGAAATATATGTCGCTTGTGGATTTACAAGGGGAGGTTTGCCACGGTTCATTGGTTTCACGGCCATTCTGTGGCAGGTCCGCCTACATTTTTTAAAACGAAGCTGCGTTTATTTCAGGTGTTATTACCAAAGGCGTGGGCTTCTGTAAAAATAAAATTTATCCACGAGTAACGGTACTTAAATTTTCGTCCTACCTATCCCGGACGTTGTTGCCATCGCGGGTAATACCTGGATGAGGGTGGTACAGGAACATAGAGATTAGCACGAACAAAAAGAATTAAAAAAATATGTAAATGTCTATACTATACCTAACAAGACTGAGTTTTGTGAACTTTAAAAATAATTTGAACTAACAACTCGAGCGGCTAGTCCCTTAACAATTAATCAACAGCTTGTTCCGAAGAGGCGTCTTATCAACGAAGTCACGCGTTTTAATGAAATCATTTCACATGCATCGTACTATTGAACTTGACTCGTAATTGCAGACTCGTGCACGCAGATAGAATATATTGGCACTTACTCGTAGCTCCGCGGCGGGAATTTAAACGCGTGCCTGCATGAATTAGGTACCTATGCATCGGCTGAGTCAGCCCTTAAGGCTGACGCCAAACGAGCGTAATTTTGTGAGTCGCGTAATTTCGGTTTCATACATAGTTGGGCGCATTTTACGTCGTGACGACGTAAAAAATGTATGAAACAAAAATAACGCGACTCACAAAATTACGCTCGTTTGACCTCACCCTTAATGTAATTTTTGTAAGTAGCGTTGCGCCCTGTTCACGTCCTCAAGCGATGCGACTAGCGACGCGACATGCGAAAAATGGTACAAGCTTTTATTTAACTTGCACTGTTTGTATGTATTTGTAAGTTGTCCGCTTCAGAATTTGCAAACTATTTTCCACCACTTGTTGGTATTCGATTGAGCTGAAATTTTGCGTACATCTTTAGTTCTGGTGACAATACATTTTTATGACAGACATGACTTGATTGATCCTGTAGTCAGGATCGCCTCCTTACGAGAGATTCAATGGTTAATTACACGAACACGAAACTTTGTATAGGTACGCGTTCAATGTGGATAGATAAACCTTATTTTCTTCTTTTAATTTTTAATAAAAGCTTGCTTTCATTTCTTTTGGTCATTGCGCACGCTCTAAGTAATTTCTTTCATTTGTTTACTCCTCAGTCGCAAGTTCTTCTGCTCTCCCCGCAAAGCCCGTGCCTGTAAAGACAACGGACCGGGCTGATGATGAAGAATCGCGAAGCCGAACACCCCGGTGTACATCTCTCGCCTACATCACAGCACTGAGGCTGAGGACATCGGGGAGTACGTGCGCCAAAGACTGAAGTACACGCCAAGAGTACAGCTTCTTGAGTCGCGCCGCAACGTCAATTTCAAGGCGTTTGTGGTGCGCACCCCAAGGTGTATGCTCCATCTGGTGTTGGAAGAAAGTTTTTGGCCGCAGGATGTGGTGTTCCGTCGCTTCCGTGGACAAATTCCACAAGTATTCACGAAACATCGTGCAAGTGAAATGCTACTAACATAGTTTTTAAAGTTGCTTATACTAACAAAAAATTGTTATTAGTATGTATTTTTAAGTTAAGGTATTTATCTATGGGTCTTTGTTACCTGAAATAAATGGTTAATTATTATTATTTCGGAAAGTGTTTTTGTTCTCAGCTCTTAGACTGGATTTTAGCTACATTTACGGGCCGAAGCCAAAGCAAATGTAGCGTGTGGTGTGTAAGTTTTGTGATTGTTTATGTGTTGTGATGAGGTCCTATTTCGTTCTCTTCTATCTGCATGAACTTTCTTACAATTCGACACGTATTTAAGATAGCTGCTTTTTGCAGTGTACTCTAGAGGGTTTCATAAAGGTATAATAATTTTAAACTATGGAGGAGATGATTTGGGATTACCCCTGTTGAGGAAAGGACTATTGGGACAACGTATACTTTTTCTTGACGCCAGATTCTAGTAACTTCTTCTTTGAGTTCTGCGTATTTATTGATTTTTTCAGTGATGGTTTTCTGTATGTTGTGCGCGTTGGGAACTGCTATATCTATCAGATAAGTAACTTTATTTATTTTGTCCTGTAGAATTATATTCGGTCTGTTGTAGTGGATTGTCCTATCAGTTAGGATAGCGCGATCGTAATAGAGCTTGTGTGTTGTATTTTCTAGGGTAGTGTCTGGTTTATAATTGTAGTAAGGAGTGTTAGTATTTTGAATGAGTGAGTGTTTGAGTGCTAGTTTTTGGTGTATGACATTGGCCACCTGATTGTGCCTTTGAGTATAGTCGGTCTGCGTAAGGGTCGTGCATGCTCCTGTTATGTGCTGTATGGTTTCTGGTTGTATGTGACATTTGCGACATTTATCATTTGTTACTGTAGGATCTTAGATTATATGTATATTTTCTGTAGTTTTTTGTGTTAATGATTTGATCTTGAATGGCTATTATAAATCCTTCAGTTTCCGGGAATAAATTGTCTATTTTGAGCCACCTATTTGATGCTAATTTATTTATGTGCGATTGCTCTAAATCGTGAGGGTGCCGACCGTGGAGTACTTTCCTTTTCCAGTCTTCCATTTTATGTTGCTGCGGGTCATCAATGGAAGTGTTTTGTGTTTCTGACTGATCGCTTAGATTAAGTGGTGTGTAGTTGAGATCATTTGTTACTATTGCTTTATGTATATTGCTAGTTCGAGATTTGGTGTGAAAGAATGTTTTTAAATGATTAATTTGTTTTCGCCATAGGTGCTGGATGTCTATTAGGCCTCTCCCTCCATGTTGCCGTTTGATGGTTAGTCTTTCTATGGCAGAGTTAGTGTGTAAGTTGTTGTGTTTTGTAAGTGTTGTTCGTGTCGTTCGTTCTAATTGTTGTGTGTGTCTGTTTTGGTCCATTTTATAACTCCGAATGAGTACGTTAATACGGGAATGGCGAAGGTGTTAGGGGTTTAATTAGATGTTTACCTGAAAGTTGGGTTTTACAAACGGTGTTTAATCTTCTTTTGTACTCTGCAGTTAATGTATTTTTAATCCTAACATGATCGAGACCTTTTAGGTGCGCATATCCTAGGTATTTATACATGTCGGTCGGATCCATTGCTGTTATAGTATCCGTGTCATTCACTGTATAGTCCCCAGGCCGCACCTTGCCTCTCACAATGTGTAATGTTTTACATTTGTCCAAACCAAATTTCATGTTGATATCGTTACTAAATTCTGCTGTAATATCTCCTAAGTTCTTCATACCTTTTTCTGTTTTTGCATATAATTTAATGTCGTCCATATATAAGATGCGATATTGTTGTTTCATCTCGATATTTGTCGCGTTAGGACAGTATTGGGGTTACAATTTAATTGTAGTATTGTTTGCAATCAAGATTTCTGTTTTTTGTAGTAGCGTGTTTATGTATAGTAGAATCAATAATCAGCTGTTCTTTGCATCCCATGTGTCCTACATCTCTTCTGTTCCTTTGCTATTATGTTATGGTGTTCGATATGTGAGCTAATCTTCTTTGTACGTGCCGATGTCAATATTTTGTAGATTGTGGGTAGGCATGTAATTGGTCGGTAATGGGAAGGCTGAGGTGAATTTTTAGTTTTAGGTAGCATGTAAGTAATTCCTGTTGCAATAAATTTGGGTGTGTTCTGTTGTCCTAATATAATATCATGGTAATGTTATTTTCATGATTTGTATCTGTTTGTGGTGTGTGTAGGTTCCTATATTTTTTTTTTCGTTTGTGGCAAATGTGGCGTTATCGTTTTTGCGCTGTTGTGCTTTCTTATATCGTTTGAGCCTATGAACTTTGAGTGCTAGTTTTTGTTTTAAGGTGTCTAAAAATTCTTCGGGTTTTCTGTTACTGTTTTCATGTCTAGTATGCGTGGAATTGTTTCTAAATATGATCTCAACTCTTTTTACTAATTTATTAAATCTGCAACCGCTGATATATTCAGTGAGTCTACCAATGTCTGCCCTTAATTTTTTAATGTCTTTTTCTAGTGTCTGTTGCCATGCTGGTACTATATTCTGCCTTGTTCTTGGGGTTCCTGTGTGATCTGTGATTTTAAAGTTTAGTTCTTCAGATATAACTACGACTGTGCAATATATAAGTAGATGTACGTCTATAAGATGTGTGTCATCAGATATAAATTGTGTGAGTATAATCTCATAAAACAAATTACAACTAAATAGGTTAGGTGTGTATTTCAGTTTAGGTAACCTTGGTCTAGCTGCTGGGTCCATCCCAGGGTATTGTGTTATTGTTGTTCTAAATTTGTCATTAATTTCTTGAATATATGTGCCAGTTGTTAAGTGTTGATCTGGGACGTTTATGATCTCAATGTCATTTTCTAGCGTTAGGGAAATGGACTCGGTTTGTGTGGATGTGTGCGATATTTGTGTGTAGGCTTGTGATTGGCTGTACGGTTGAGATTGGGCATAAATCATTTGTGATTGACTGAGTAATTGTGGTTGTTCTTAATGACTAATGTCGTTTATGTTTTGTGTGATATTGTCAGTATCTGTATAATTTACTAATTCTTCTTGTAGTAATTGTGTTCGTACTTGTTCTTTTAATTGATCTATAATTTCTTGAGATAGAAGTTTTATTCCTAACTATGGTTCTCCTTTGGTCTGAGATTCTTTGTTGCTGAGACAGGAACCTCCTCACAATGCGAGCCGTATCGAGGAGTACTGCCTTTTGAATCAGGCCCTTGATCCAACCGCCTAAAGAGAGCATCGATAGATGGTCATCGAAGCTCTTAGCTATAAGGCCATTGGCCGACACGACAATCAGCACAATGATAACCGAGTTCTATTCCACATGTCGCGAACCTCGTGTGCCAAGTCGAGATATTTTATTTGTTTCTCTTTCTCAGCTTATTGTTATTATTATTATTATTATTATTATTATTATTATTAATACTATTATGATCAAACTACAAAGACAAACGTGTCTATTTGTATATGTTAATTATCAAATTATAGATATTTTTGTTCATATTAATCAGGAGCGGAATGGGTTGAGTTTATTTGCCTAAACTTCAGGGTAGTATGTATGTAATGTATCCTCCCTCTAATTGAACAGCTTTATTTCTGAATTATGAATTTTGCCCTTATGCTCAGCGTATTAGACCAACGAGGTAGTTTACTACATTACAATTACCAACTAACCTGTGAGAATATAACGAAGGTCCCCGTCATGCCTCGGATGCTGTCCTCACTAATCTCCTTGACGTACAGGGGACACACCACGAAGCCTCCTCCCGAACCGAAGCCGATGAGTGCGCGGGCGCCGATCAACGCGATCGGGTGTGCGCATATCAGCTTTACTGCCCAGCCGAGCTGTAGATGGAAGTTCGTTTTCAAAATTTATGGAATATTAAAGAATTTTGGTCTTTAGTGACTAGAAGGCCTAATTAGATAAAGTGACTGACTGACATAAGCTACCGAAAAGTTTTTCACAATCCAATTATGATCATGCTTTCGCTGTCGTAAGTTTTTAAATTATGAAAGTCGGTGAAACAGAACTTTTTGCAAGCAATTGACTGAACTCTCGGAATGAGATAAGATAATATTGGGCTATTCGATTAGAGATTGTTTATATATTCAGAGATATAGTTCATGAAATGTGAATGCATTCTCTAAAGTTTTGAACTAACACTTTATACACAAATTAAGGAGCATGTGCCGTTGTTTGACTTTAAAAACATAATTTTAGTTCAAAGCAAATCATCACATTATCCGATAGCCACATTTATCTTAGGGTGAGAAGTAGTCCAGTCAAATTAGCTCAAAAAATAGGGGTAAGGTTACAATAATTCGCATAGAGCTAAAAAATGGTTCGAATGTTGGGACACCATTACAAATGAAATGTCAAAAGTTCCCATCGATCCGACCTTTGCAAAAAAAAACCAAGGTCAAAGGTCGTGTAAATAAGTTTTTTGTATTTTCAGCCAAACGGTAAGTTTTATCATATAAATCTGTTCGACAAAATTGTAGATCGTGCAATTATCTACAAAATCTGTTTTTCCTTTTTCCATTTCTGAGATATAGCTGTTCAAAAAATTATGTTTTTCATAAATCAAACGTTTCCACGCCACCGGTGAAGTGGTGTACCTGGCGTGTTTTTTTTAGCGTGGTTACCCCAGTGAGCCAATTCCACGATTGTGTTGTATTGAGGTCACGTTTAAAAAAAAAAATTATAAAACAAAAAAAATATACTATTAAAAATTGCGGGGAAACTTATGGGTAAAAAGCTTACGCCCGCGTTTTCGCCCGCGTGGAGTTCGATAATTGTCCCACGGGATCATACTACGGGGATAAAAAGTCTATCATATGTGGTAATCCATGTCATAAACTATGTGTGTACTAAATTTCATCCAAATCCGTTTAGTAGTTTTGGCGTGAAAGAGTAACAAACATACAAACTTTCGCCTTTATAATATTGGTGTGAAGTGTGATTGTAGAAAATTATTCGTCTAATTGATAAATAATTATTATCTAATGGAACTAAAAACGAGTGCAATCAGCTTGTCTTCCCACAACCTCTGCTTCTGCTTGGTAATTAATTGATAATACATTGGAGAACCAATACAGACATTACTCCAAAACGCACGATTAAGGAGTTTTTCCGGTGCAGGTGGACCCGAAAAACTCCTTAATAAAATTTTTTGTAATTTCAATAAGGGGTGTCAATGTGTCATGCTAAATGCGGCTGCAACAAAGTTAGGTGGTTTGGATTATTAGCATGTGCCGGTTGTTAGGGCCAGTCGTGCTCCAATGTTGAATCGCCTTTAGAAGACTATTCTTACGATATCAGCGAGGAGATATCTGATGTATCGGTCATAGAACAATTTACTTGTACTCAGCAGGAAGAACATGAAGAACATTTGAAGTTCCATTAGATAATTTCATCAATCAGAAGATTGAATTTCTCCAGTTATGTACGGTCGAACAAGCTATTTGGTTTACATTTTACAATTTAATTTGTGGGTTAAACTGCAAAACAAACAGCTTGTTCGACAGTACTCATAATTTTCACCGCTTTCATAATTTCCAATTGTACCATTTTTTATTTGAAACAATCTTTTTATGGTTCTGTTTCCGAAAGGTAACTAACGGGACCCTATTACTAAGCCTTCGTTGTCCGTCCATCCGTCCGTCTGCTGTCTGTCAGCGGGCTGCATCTCATGATCGTGTTATAACAACAACATCTTCTGCCTAGCCTTTTTCCAACTATGTTGGGGTCGGCTTCCAGTCCAACCGGATGCAGCTGAATACCAGTATTTTACATGGAGCGACTGCCTATCTGACCTCCACAACCCAGTTAGTACTGGGAAATACGATACCCCTTGGTAAGACTTTTTGGGCCACCTGTAACGACTGTCAAAGATCTACAAAATGACAACCCGGACCAACAGCTTAACGTGCTTTCCGAGGCACGGAGAAAACTCAGTATGTAATGGGTGGTCACCCATCCACAGACCACCTTAGGCTAAGGCCTAAAGATAGACCCTAGTGGCTGCTATTATTTAGCTACGAGCTCCTGGTCCTATAACAACAAATTAAAAATTCTTATTTTGCTTGTTTTTTTAACTTAACTGGGGCCACAATAGATCGTGGAATTGGCTCACCGGGGTAACCACGTTAAAAAAACACGCCAGGTACACCACTTCACCGGTGGCGTGGAAACGTTTGATTATTATGGAAAACACAACTTTTTCATCGATTTGAACAGCTGTATTTCAGAAATAGTGATTTTTAGGAAAAAGTTAAAAATCAATTATTATAGATAAATGCACGATCTACAATTTTATGATAAAAATTATCGTTCGGCTAAAAATGAAAAAAAACCCATTTACGTGACCTTTGACCTTGAACTTTTTTTTTGCAAAGGTCGGATCGATGGGCACTTTTGACATTTCATTTGTAATAGTGTTCCCAACATTCGTACCAATTTTTAGCTGTATGCGAATTATTGTAACCTTGCATGTCTAATTTAACTGGGCTCAAGATAGTCAAAGAAATTATATTGTTAGCCTGTTTCATCCCACTGCTGGGCAAAGGCCTCTCTCCATGAGTTCTGAATCCTTCGATCCAGGGCCAATGTGGACCACTCGCCGTTGTTTTTGCCCAGCTCTTCCCGCTATCTCCTATGAGGTCTACTGCATCGCCTTCTGGCTGTGTTAGGGCTCCACATCGTGGTTATTTTGGCTAACAGCTCGTCGGGCATACGGCCGACATGGCCAGCTCAGACCCACTTCAGCTTAGCGGCTTTTTAAGTAACGTAAGTAATTCATAATTTTTTTGTTGTTATATTGTAATCAATTTTACTCACAGAAATTGGCACAGAAGCGAACAGCAACGCATTCTTTCGTCCCCACTTATCAGCTGCCACCCCATACACGAACACAGCTATAGGGGCGAAGATGAACATGATAGAGGCCATCCAGGAAACGTCCTCTTCAGACAGGGGGGAGTTCGAGGGAGAGTAGTCCCCCATGAGCAGGGCCTTGTTGGGGGATATCCATCCCATTGCTGTGCCGTATGCCAGGATTGGCATACATACTGGAATCAGAGAAAATTACAAGTTAATTTTATTCAAAAAATTGCTGTTGCCCGCGACATTTGTTCACGTGAAATTATACATCTTATACAACTAAATATTCTGTGAATATTTCAAGCGTCTATCTGTTGCCGTTATTAAAAACGAGCAAAAAACGGCAAAAAAACACCGTTTCTTGTATGGGAGCCCCCCTTAAATATTTATTTTATTCTGTTTTTTGTTTATTTTGTATTTGTTGTTTTAGCGGCAACATAAATACATCATCTGTGAAAATTTCAACTGTTTAGCTATCACGGTTCATGAGATACAGCCTGGTGACAGACAGACTGACAGACGGACAGTGAAGTCTTAGTAATAGGGTCCCGTTTCTACCCTTTGGGTACGGAACCCTAAAATTCCCACATGAAAAAAATTCAAGTGTTTCCTATTTCCATGGCAATTTTATTAACAAATCTAAGTACTCTATTACATAGGCAAAGCGATCATTAAAGTCCGTAACTATGTGTTAATGTAATCTCTTCGTACGTTGAACTCAATAAAAATGCTGCCTAGGTAAGCTAAAAATACCTGAGAGTAAAAATAGTCTATGCCTTACTTGGCACTAGATCGCTAAGCAAGTATGCGTCCCTGGTACCTCTAAGCACGATTGAGGTATTTTTAGATGTAACAGAACTTGTCTATGAGTCAGTCTTTGATTTGTTGTGTCTATGGATTGAGGAAGGAAATGCGATTTTGAATTTACTAGTTTTTTTTGAGAGTTTACATTTGGTGCAAAAGGTTTTAAAAACAATGACTACCTATCTACATTGGGTTAGTTTCTTCTTAACCGACTTCTAAAAAACGAGTAGGTAATGTACACTAGTTTACTTTATTTTTCTACAAATGAATAGGGTAAAATCTGGCGGCACGGTAGTGGCCCCGCCAAGACGAGTCAAGCGAAGCGCAAGGGCACTACCTACCTTTTCTCGAAGCGCTTCGTCGTTTTTTGAACCCTTGTAACTTGGGTTTGGATTGTACCAGATAAACAAAATTCTCGGGATATGTTGCCAATGGTGTCGATTCTGTTGTGCACAAACTAAACTTAATTTAGGCCATTGCTATCTTTTACTAAAAGGCAGCGCGAGAAAAGGACGGCTATAGCTATGAACTAATTTAGAGATGTCAAACTAGTTTATGCCTTGCGCTTCATCATGTTTTTAGTCGACATGTTTTTACGTGCACCCTTCATTTGTATAGAAATATTAGTAAAGTTCTAACTAAATTTGACAGCTCTAAATTACGTCCGTCTCTTTCTCGTTTTATTAGAGAGAAAAAGATAGCAATAGCCTAAATTAAGTTTAGTTTGTGCACAACTGAAGCGACACCAATAGCGAACTTATTAAGCATATTAAGTTTTAATTGCATAGCTCTTTTACTTTAGATTTTATTGATATCTAAAAAACCCTAATTTAACCCTACACCTTATACAGTCAAAATATGTAGCTTGGGCGTGAGGTGAAAAATTTATTTACTTTTCTGTTATATAATTTCTTAGACAAGTTCTTAGTAACGAAACGGCCAAGCCACATATTTTGACTATGTGTGAAAGTTTCTGAAGTTAGACCTTGTAGAGTTAGGGCGTGTAGAGTTAAAAGCTTGGCTCTACATGAGATCTAATAACTTTTTGACAGTGCGAGTCATATGGTCTCGTCTTGGCAACATTTTACATGAAAATGTTTTTGGTGGGTAAAAATCTTTCGGATATCGGTGACTTTGTTTGTTTCATTGACTTTTTTACCAGCGGCTTTCGAAAGCAAAGTTATTTTAATATTTTTTTGGAAGTCGGTTTTTTTTGCAATGACTTCTAAAAATCGAGGTTATTTATTCCATGACCATCTTTGTTTTAATTTTTCTTTTTTTTTTAAAAGGGTAAAATAAAAATCTTTTTTGCAAAAATCACTGTAAAGTAATTTGTTTACCGATGCTATGATAAAACGTTATCAGTTTCTCCATCCCAAGAATCAAACCTAAACCAAACGCTTTGCGGATCTTGTAACCACTTTACTATAAACCAAGTACTTCTAAATAATATCTACTTAGTTGTTTATACTTACCGTTAAAGGAGAAAAGTAAAACAAAACTTGGGAAAAACTAGAAACTGCATTCAACAAAAAGAGAAAACGAGAAAAGTTTACTTTATGACTAACAGATATCAGACGACCGGTTTAATAAATAATCTATAAATAGGCAGACATTGTAACAACTTTATCATGTGCTAGATATTATAACCGGCTGCCATTTGTTGATCTTTGTCAGACTTTCGGGCCACTGAATACCCGTAACGACTGTCAAAGATCTACAAATATACCGACCCCAAGTCCCCAACATGATTAGGAAAGAACTACGCAGATAATGACGTCTGAAATGACTTAGGCGCGTATAAATCGATTCATAGAATGGTTTGAGTTACTTGAGCTTGATTATTTTGTCAAATAAAAGACAAATATGTGACCAAACAATAACTTTTTGTGCCATGATTTTCAGCGTGAAAATTACACTGAAAATCATGGAACAACTATATCATACAATACAGGCTGCTGAATATGAAATTTCTAGAATAAAATTATCTATCTGTCTACAAAGGAGCCTAGCATTGTATTTAATTAAACTGCTCTAACGAAGTAAGCACAATGTAATGACTAGTGTGACTGAAGACACTCACTATTAATTAGGTACTGACATAATAATATACAAGACAGTGGTCCAATTATTTCATTAACAATACAATTGCTATGAGAAAAACATTCCATTTCATTCTACGCTGACAAGGCTTGCTTTTATAAAATGCTGTGTTGTTGTGATAAATTTTCATAGAAAATTATACAATCTAGGTAATAATATAAATATAGCGCTTATCCAACCTTATTGCTTAAAATAATGTTTGTTTGTTCGTATTTTCAAAGCTGCCATACCGTTCAACAAATAGCGATTGGAATTAAAAAAAAATACTCGTGCGAAGCCGCGTGCGGAAGATAGTTATTATTAAAAATAAGTGTTGCTTGTTTAGTTTACTTTCCACGTGGTTTTCGAGAAAACAACATTGAGTCGCAATCGACTATTCTGCCGAAAAATAATCTTTCCCCGTGGTCTAACCAAAGCGATCGGGCGCGCGGGTCATTTTGTTTCACTCTTTCGACGTAACCATGAAACCGGGTTTTCCGAACAATATGAAAGTGACGGGCGCGTTTTAACGCGATGATTGTTTTGATTAAGCCGCGTACTTTATTAACTCTTCTTTTAAGCGTAGAGTTTTGTAAATCAAATGAGTTAATTTTTTTACGTCACTCAAAATCAAGAGGTTTTGTACTTCCATGCGTGTGTTTGTCTATTCTTCTGCATCATTAATTAGTAACTATGTGTTTTATTATTTATTTGATGCCTATAGTCGCGTTGAGATAAGAGAATAAATTAAGAATGTAGAATGTCAGGTGCGTCCACGTGGCAGCAAATAATTTGGCACGATTTGTACTGCCGACCGTTTTGAACAGTGATGTAAGAATCAGAATGCAAGACTTGGGCCTTATTTGCCTGATAATAAAATGATTATTATTATTATTTTCTTTATCCATTATTTTACATATTTTTAACATTTTTAAATATTTATATATAAAACACTATAAAAAACATTAAAAAATATAAAAAAACTGTATCCCACCAGCGAACAGGGTCCGAGCTGCCGGTGGTCAGGGCTCTTGAGAGAGGAACCTCTTAACAATACGTGCCGTGTCCAGAAGTACTGCGTACTGAATTAAGCCCTTGATCCAGCTGTCAAGCGAGAGCCTCCTAAGATGTTGGTCGAGGCTCTTGGCTATTAAGCCATTGGCCGATACGACTATCGGCACAATGATTGCTGTATTCACGTCCCACATGTCGACAACCTCGCGAGCCAGATTGTTATTATTATTATACCTAAACGTATCATAATCGTCATCATCATCTCAGCCGAGATGGAGACGGCCCGAAGACGTACAGGTACTGCTGGACTTATGCCTCAGTATTGCCACATCGACCGAGCAGATTCCCGTAAAACGTAAAATATTTTGTAGTATATTATGCCTGTTTTTTACAAATGTAAGTAGAGCTGCTGGTAGATTTAAACATTGTGACTGCACGTTTTTAGGGTTCCGTACCCAAAGGGTTAAAACGGGACCATATTAAGACTCCACTGTCGGTCTGTCTGTCTCATGAACCGTGATAGCTAGACAGTTGAAATTTTCACAGATGATGTATTTCGGTTGTTGCAATATTGGCAACAGGTAGACGCTTGAAATATTCACAGAATATTTAGTTGTATATTCACTTTAAAAAAAAATAGCTAAATTAAAATAAAATAAACATTTAGGGGGGCTCCCATACTACAAACGTGTTTTTTTGCCGTTTTGTCTAATGTTGTATAGATAATGGTACGGAAACCTTCGTGCGCGAGTCCGACTCGTACTTGGCCGGTTTTTTTATGTACATTTGTGCAGTGAAGTTAATAATTTTATTATTTCCGGAATTCAAAATTATGATTTTCCCGGAATCGTAGCGCTTGCAACAGCATCGAAACATTAGGAGCTGAGAAAAATGGATAATCATGGAAGATATTCCGTATGTGACTGTATATTTTAGTTGTAAACCGTGAAAGCTTGAAACAGTGTTTAATACTGTTTTACATGAACTTCAAAGACTGCCTTTAATAACATTGACAAACTAGTCAAATTCAGCAAGTTTTCATTCGCAAATCTAACCATTTTGAATAGATTTAGAGTACTTTCATCGCTGATTGTACATTGTTAAAAGCAATTAACAAGTTTTAGGTTAAACCAATTCATTTTTATAGTTACTTGGAATCTCTGATAAAACGCTCTGTTGCTTATACTAACAAAAATGTTATTAGTATGTATTCTTAGGTTTAGGTTATTTTTATCTAGGGTCTCTGTTACCTGAAATAAATGGATTATTATTATTTTATCATTAAATAGTTTTCTCTGATTTAGTTATTCCCAGAAATATATTTCCAGCACTAAAGAGCAAGAGGTGGATGGTAGGTGGGATGATATTTGCCCTTTGAAAACGCATAGTACAAACCACTGGCTCGAACATTATGACTTTCTGTAACAGAGGTCGGTATTCAGGAACGATTTTCAAAAATTCATCCCCTAAAGTTTTCGAAGAGTATTTTTACACCCATTATACCGCATCCAATTTTTATGGCCTTTTTCAAAAGAATCACTTACGATGGGCAGACAAACGGTTCTAAAAATATCAATAGGAAATAAACAATAACATCTGAAAGTGGCATTCGCATTAGTGTCTGAAACCATCAATAAATTGCAAATCTATTTATTCCAACAGTTAGAGTATTGGAAAGTAATGGACACGTATTTTTTGTTTTTGTAAATCAATGAATATTGACAAAGATAAAACGCATCAAAACGGATATGGCTTTTCTTACGGGATTTTCTGCATTTATTTTTATAATCCTTGTAAAACATTGTTTACATGTTTTTTTCCACTGAAAATCTAGCGTCAAGAACAATTTAAAATATTAATTTAGAACTTATTATGGCTTGAGACTAATTTTTAACAGATTGTTTAAGGCAATAACGCCTGGGTAACCCGTGAAATTCGAATTTTCTCACATTTTTACAATTTGCATCTTAGTATCATATTATGTTTCTAAGGTGCTAAATTAGCCCGCAAAATTAAATTTTTCTTACGTGTTTTGCATTGTGCAGTGGATTAGTTTCAGGTTGTATGTTGTATGATTAAAATTTAATGATTTTAATGATGAAACTCTTTTTGTTCTATTATTTTATTTCTTTGAGGAGCGCGTGGCTAAATAATATCAGCCGCTCGGGTCGATCTTTAGGTTAAGCCGTGCTTGCCTAGGTTGGTCTGTGGATGGGTGACCACCCATTACATACCGAGTTTCCTCCGTGCCTCGGAAAGCACGTTAAGCAGTTGGTCCCGGCTGTCATTTGTGATCTTGGACAGTCGTTACAGGTAGCCCAAAAAGTCTGACAACCAGTCTTACCAAGGGGTATCGTATTACCCAGTACTAACTGGGTTGTGGAGGTCAGATAGGCAGTAGCTTTATGTAAAATACTGGTATTCAGTTGCATCCGGTTAGACTGGAAGCCGACACCAATAAAACTTGGGAAAAGGCTAGGCAGATGATGAATTTATTTCTTTGAAAGCGTAGCGTATTGAAAAACTTTGTTTGATACACGTGGGTATTTGTTACTGCAGCCGGTCTGTATAGACATTTTGACTTCTGCACTTTCCAACCGTTTAACATTTTGTCATGTTGACTACCCAGTCCCTGAATGGTTTGAACTGAATTTACTAAACCTTCGGCTTCAGTCAAAAATCGACTTTCTTTTTTACAAATTAATTCTAAACAAAATGCACTTTTAAGTGAAACCTGCTAACTGGCTCGTATGTAAAGCACTTTCACTGAGGCGTTCGTATTTTCTATTCTGATTGTGACTTGAAATGACCGCAAATTACCTATGCCGTTTAAACGAACAAGTAAACAAATACTGTTACAATACATTTTGAGCTCCCGAGATTAAACCTTTTTCCGTCCGTCCATCATCATCAGCCTATTAATGTTCCCACTGCTGGGACACAAGCCTCTCAGAGCTCTATGAGGGGATAATCCACCACGCGGGCCCAGTGCGGCGAGCCTATTGCCATCAACCAGGCACAAGCCCAGTTTTCGTGGCTGCTACTGAGAAAAACCTCATAAAAAAATCCAATAACACTTGTCCGACCTGAGAATCGAACCCAGGACCTCATGCTCAGCAATTGCACTTGCGACAACGAAGCGGTCTTCTCAGTTATTTGACTACTAAACCAAAAATTGACAATGGTGTCGATTCTGTTTTGCACAAACTAAACTTAATTAAGGCTATTGCTATCTTTTACTAAAGGGCAGTGCGAGAAAAGGACGGCTATGGCTATGAACTAAGTTAGAGATGTCAAACTAGTTTATGCCTTGCGCTTCACCGTGTTTTTAGTCGACATGTTTTTACGTGCACCCTTTTTATAGTTGTATAGAAATATTAGTTCCAACTAAATTTGACAGCTCTAAATTACGTCCGTCTCTTTGTCGTTTTATCAGAGAGAAAAAGATAGCAATAGCCTAAATTACGTTTAATTTGTGCACAACAGAATCGACACCAATCTCTGCCGAAACCATGAAAAATAGCAGAGGTTACGTATATTTTGTATTCAATAAACTATAATAACACTCTCACATCTCTCTACTTGCGTCATCTAGACTAATATAATAATATTAAACATAAAGAGGAAAGATTTGATTTTTTTGTTTGTTTGTGTGTTTATTACGATTTAACTCTAAAACTACTCGACCGATTTTAAAAATTCTTTCACCATTATAAAGCCACGTCTATACTGAGTAACATAGGCTATTTTATCCTCGTACTCCTACGGGAACGGGAAATACGCGGGTAAAACCGCGTGACGTCCGCTAGTAATTAATAAAATAGGGAAAAAAACTGTCATCTCTGTGTAGAAATAAATAATGACACTAATAATTACTTACCAACAATGGACATTAGAATCTGATTGTGTTTGCTCCCAACCTTCTCTTCTTTTGCGGAACTAACTTTGTACACTTTGTTCACCATTTTGTTTTCTTTTTTTTCAAAATAACACCACTCCAAAAAATATAATAAAATATACAAAACAAAACTTTTAGTCAAAAAAAAAAAATCACAACAAAAAATACAAAAAAGATTGATTAAAAAAATACCGTCAATAACAAAAAAAAAAAACTTTTCTATTATATATTCGAACGTTAATTTGAAAAATCAAATGACGGTTGTAATTTATCTAAATAAAAATCGTTCTATTTCGAATGGACGCGCGTTAACGTGGTTGCGTGACCACGATGTATGTATGCGTCTGCGCACTGCGCGCGCTATCATTATTCGTATGCTTTTATATTAGCGGCATGAGATGAGGGTGAACATCGTTCATATCGGTAGTAAACAGATAATTAGAATTGCAAAGTGTCAAAATACTGTGAAGTCTTTTCAGAACCGTTGTTTTCTTTTTTAGGTAGATTTCGTCAGAAAAAATCTACCTATTGGTCTTGCACCTAAAGTCGAGTTTTCCGAAAATTTCTATGACCCCTAGAGCCCAAATCAACCGCTGGTTAAAAGTTTAATATACGTATGTATGTGGGGCGCCAAGCAAAATTTAGCCACACTCTACAGGTCGCAATTATGCACCGATTGCTTTTAAACTTGGCCAAAAATCGAAAGGGTCAAAACTTAGGTTAAGTTTGTGAATGGGCGGAATTCGTCCATGGGAGGCGGCGAGGGGGTGGTTTTTCGAAAATCAGTTTTCTGGCCATAACTTTTTTCCTTCGGGATTTTTTTGAACCGTTTAACATTTTTATCATTCAGAGTAAGACTACGGACAATCTAAAATTTAAACTTTTTTGATGCAACCCCTAACTTGGGGAGGGGGTTGAAATTTTCAAAATTTTTAGAAAAAAAAATGTAATTCCGAAACGGTAAACATTTTTACCGTCGCAAATATTTTTTTTTGAAAGCAAATTGTTTATTCTACAATTTTAACTATTGAAGTTTAACGATAAAACTTATAGTTTTCGAAATAAAAAATAATAACTGAAAAATTAAGGGCGTTTCCGTGCTATGGGAGGATTTTAAAATTTATGATTTCCATTCATAACCATTAAGACGTTTAATTGTCAAACGTCAACAAAGTCGTTGCTATGACGACCAAGTCTTTTGGCATCTGACGTATTCATAAAGGAGGTACTGCAAACAAAAACAAAAAAATCTCTCTCAAAAAAAGACTCAATAGTTGAAGTACGGACAGGCAAGCAAAAGATCGTGAGTTTAAAAACTTGTTTTTTTTTCTGCTGCTGTCAAAAAAAGTCAATATTTACCGCCTGAACAATAAGTAAAAATGTAATGTTTTATAGGTTACCTAATAAAATTTCATTTCTAGGTTACCTAATAAAAAACAAAAAGGACGTAGGTACTTTTTGTTTTTTATTAATATACCTACATATTTTTTTTTTTTACGCACGCTCACTTTAATAAATTAACATTTTTGCTGACAGTTTCGGATAAATTGTGCACCTCTCATTTATAACTTGACACGCTTTTTTTAGGGTCACAAAATTCTTTTTCACACCACCTGCTCAAAAATGTCAAATTATATGTCAAGCAACCTTAACCTAAAGTGAGTCATTAGTGGCCGGGGGCACAGCCGGTCAATAATGTTGTACTGGATTTCATTATGCCCCGCTGGTCAATAATGTGATTTGAATTTGGAATCTCACTTTAAGGCACTTTGTTTTTCTTACTATGGCTATTATTTTCTCACAGTAGGTGTAAAAAGTAGAGTATCCTCCTCTGGGCTAAAGGTGTCTTTGCCTTGGGCTAGCTTGAATCCCTCGCTGCATTCAGGATTCTTGTATTAACTCCCTCGCTTCGCAAGTGAGTTAAACTCTTAACTCCCTCGCTGCGCTCGGGAGTTAAATCCCGTATCCTTCATTGCGCTCGAGATTCAATATGACGCCCGTGACACAACTTTAGCCCCTCGGTGCATAATCTACTATTAGGTCTATACTTTTATCTATGCAACTTAACGTCACATATTACGCCTGTAATCCACGGATGGATAGGCAGAGGTGTATTGAATTGAACCAAAAAACTCATACTTAGCAGTAGTGGATTCGACCACTTGACTAACAAAGCAGTCAACTATACTTTATACTAATAACATTATAAAGAGGAAAGATTTGTATTTTTGTATGTAACGAATAAACTTAAAAACTACTGGATCGATTTGAAAAAATCTTTCAGCAATGGATAGCTACATTATCAGCGAGTAACATAGGCTATATTTTATCCCTGTACTCCTACGGAAACGGGAACTACGCGGGTGAAACCGCGTGACGTTTTAGTTTCTTTGTGTGTTTTCTACATCATCTGCCTAGCCTTTCCGCAACTGTGTTTGGGTCGGCTTCCAGTCTGACTGGATACAGCTGAATGTCAGTATCTTACATGGAGCGACTGCTTAACTGACCTCCACAACCCAATACAGTTAGTATTGTTGTATGTTCACCACATTGGAAGTAAAAAGTGTGTACTTATTTCAGTACACTTTGTATATTATGCTGAAGTGTACTGAACTAAATACAGTTACTTTCTTCAATGTCGTTAACAATTTCTGTGAATCTTTCGTTTATTATACCTACATTCAAATCTTAAAGACGAAGTTAATTTTATTCTGACAAAAATATGGCGGCTAGACGTTTGCGCAACGGGTGGTCGTATCGATTCCCGCTCAGGACAAATATTTGTGTAGCCTACAGACAGATGTTCCGGGTCTAAGTGTTTCTGCATGTTTGATTGTTCAGTCAATAAGAAAATTGTGTGTTTTAAAATCTATACAGTCCCTGCAAGATTTCCTATTTATAATAAATAATAAAACCAGCGTATTACTGTCCCACTGCTGGGAAAAGGCATCTGCTCTTACAGAGAAGGCACGAGCATTGATCAACACGATTGTATTGATTTCTTATTTATAATATTTTAAAAAAAGTTGGCCGTCACGGGACGCCCAGCAGATGCGAAACATCGATGTTAATATTAGAATTCATAATTAATAAAAACCTTTGCTCATGGCTAAATAATAACAGCCGTTCGGATCGATCTAAAGGTTAAGCTGTGCTTGCCTAGGTTGGTCTGTGGATGGGTGACCACCCTCACATACCGAGTTTCCTCCATGCCTCGGAAAGCACGTTAAGCAGTTGGTCCCGGCTGACATTTGTAGATCTTTGATAGTCGTTACAGGGAGTCCGCGTAACACTGGTCAGTTTCCCTCACTCGTCATTTTATTTAATTCGACACTTTCGTTAATTCGTCACTTTCGCTGATTGGACAGTAGTGTGAATTCAACAGTTGCGTCAACTAGACAGTTTCCATAATTTGCCAATTTCGTTGGCTCGTCACTCAAGTACACTCGGAAGAAAAAATATATTAAACAGGAGGTCAGATAGGCAGTCGCTCCATGTAAAATACTAGTATTCAGTTGCATCCGGTTAGACTGGAAGCCGACCCCAATAAAACTTGGGAAAAGGCTAGGCAGATGATGAATTAATAAAAACCTTTAATAAAATATGGAGTAAAATAAACAAACAAAGTGTATCATAATATACACACAAGGAAGTCGAGAGCGTAAAGGCGCCATGACAGTATCATGCCGTTTGCCGTCACAGCATACGAGTCCGTTTTACTGCCAAGGCGCGCCAATAGATGTTTCACATAAAAAATACTGTATTTTTTACAAACTTAGCTGCGAGCTTGATAGGGCAAAGATAAGCTAGACTAAAGTACTTTCTATAAGCTATGACAGAAAAATTAAAAAAAAACGTATCGGGCTGAAATATTCTACCGAAAAGCTTAATCCGAGATGCCTAAACGCAACGGCATGATGCAATGGCAATGCCTTTCAAAACAGTTGCAACGCTGCTGCTCGATTTACGAAAAGACCGTCATCACCAGATGATGATGATGATGATTTGTTTTCGTAGGTATTTCTGTTTTCCTAACTACAATGTAGGTATGAAATTGTTACACATGCCCGATGTTAGTTACCATGAGCCCTCGTTTTGAACTTGACCGATTATTTCCATTATTGGCTCAACTGATTGTAATTTTTTTGACCCGTAAGAGGCTCGGCTCTGTTTTCCGCGCAAATCAATCATCGGGGTCAGGCAATAATTTCCGTGGACAATTTAATGTTTGGGTGATATAGCAAAAATATTTGCGTTACGTATACGAGAATTTCTGGTTGTTTTTTCTTTTTACGTCATCATTTCTTAAAATAGCTCCGAAAGTGTTGTATCGTAGGAATTTCTTTGAAATAATGTCTCTAAGTATAAAAAAACTTTTAATTTTCATAAATCTGCTGTTTTACTACGAGTATAGCAGACAATTTTGGAAGTTTAAGTTTTTTTTTAACGCAAATGTACAATGATTCAGGTGGATGTAGTGTGTGCGTGTGTGTGTTTGATACGATGAGATAAAAATAACACTACCGAATACAAAAAAAAAAAACCGGATAAGTGCGAGTCGGACTCCCACGCAAAAGTTTTCGTAGCACTAAACTATGATTGACAATTTTTTAACTCTTAAGTAAAGTTTATTTACAGTTCAAAGCAAAAACTAAATTTGTTAATCATAGTATGTTAATGTAAAACAAAGTTACTGCTGCAGTTTCACGAAAAAGACCGGTATCTCCAAAACTGAATATCAAATCTATTTCAAACAAGTTTTAATTTAAAGTTCTTTTACGTTCTACAAACTTATTTCTTTCATTTTTTTTCTCATATTAAAGAGGTCTCATTTCAGAGGATCTCATCATCCATTGACTAAACAAAAAAGTATTTGAGAAACCTCGCTTTTCTTTTTAAGAGCTGTCAATAAACACAAATATAGTAAACGTGTTTTTTTTTTTTCAAAGTTCTTTTTTTGTGACTGCGAAACCCTAAAAAAGTTCTGTCTGCAAACATGTGTATTAATACTAATTTGTTTACACAAATATTATCTTACGTTTATTTAATACCAAACCTAAGATAATATTTGTAAGTTCTGCCTAATCCTACGGGGTTTACAGGCGTGATGTTATGTAATATTTGTTTAACGTAACAAATAATTATTTACAAAATTATAAGTTTGACAGTGATGTCGATTCTGTTGTGCACAAACTAAACTTAATTTAGGCTATTGCTATCTTTTACTAAAAGCCAGCGCGAGAAAATCACGGCTATAGCTATGAACTAAGTTAGAGATGTCAAACTACATGTTCACTGTGTGTACTGACATGTTTTTACGTGCACCCTTCATTTGTATTGAAATATTAGTTTCAACTAAATTTGACAGCTCTAAATTACGTCCGTCTCTTTCTCGTTTTATTAGAGAGAAAAAGATAGCAATAGCCTAAATTAAGTTTAGTTTGTGCACAACAGAATCGACACCAATATCTTACAACGAGTGATTAAAATATTAAGTAGTATATTAAAACCACAGGCTAAGTTTTTGCGATAAGGAAAATTTCAAATGAAATCAATATTGTTTTCTTTCCCAACTAATACGTGGCACATTTTTAAAAGATTGAATCCTAATCAATAAAACATAGTCAAGGTGAATGTGTACGGTTGATACATATATGATACTGTGCATCATTTAAAATTTTCATCGGTTATAAAAGTGTAATAAAAGTGTAGGCACCTTTGTAGGAAACAGAATGAATTAATTATTATCTATTCTAATAATACGAGTAATATTATAAAATGAAAGATTTGTATTTTTGTATGTAACGAATAAACTTAAAAACTACTGGACCGATTTCAAAAATTCTTTATCCGTTAGAAAGCTACATTATCACTGAGTAACATAGGCTATAAATTATATTTATATCATGCAAATTAGCCGAGCTATCACAATTTTCGCGGACGAAGTTGCGGGCGAAGTGTTAGTACTTACATAGTAAATAATCAAATCAATCTAAAATGAAAAAGTACGACATTTTGCTTTCAATGCACCCACATAAGTAAATTAACATTTTAATTTTCTCCTAACCACATTTTTTCCTCATCCTGTTTTCAGGCTTACAAATTACACATAACATAACAGGCTGTGTTTTCGGAAGAGGTAGGCATGCCCGTAGGTATTCCCATAATATAGGAAGCGAGCCTGTCATCAATCGGCCATAAATCTAAACTCCGGACTGCTTCAGAGAAAGCCGCAAATTATAATTAAGTACATTATAATCTAGACGACGCTTCACTTCAGGCGAGTTGCGTCCAAACGCAAGCCTATTTAGTATAAGTCACAACACATCCTGTACATTACTCATTATTTACAAAAATAATGTCTCATCATCTGCGGGATTTCCATCGTTATCAGTTATAATATAATTACACAAAGATTTGATCTTGGGGTCAGTCGGATAGCAGTGATAAGAGACCACGGCACAGGGGAATGCCTCTCAGCTGCAATCTACATAGTTTTCTTACAATATTCTCGAAGCAATTGTAACTTCATAACTTGTTAGTAACAACTCGAAGCAGTGAAATCTAGTGGTGTGAACATCGTTTCTAGATGGCAAGTAAATCCAAATCAGAGGCCCATGGGCGCCATAAAAACTCAGACACCAATTTAGGCACTAATCACACGAAAAAAGTCAAAGGAAAGGACAAACGGTCCAGTTAGGTAGGTCTAACTTCGAGAAAGAGGTCAATCGTTGAATCCGACTCGGCTGGGCAGCGTTCGGGAAGCTGCGCGGTATCTTCTCGTCGAACTTACCGCAGTGTCTCAAGACGAAAGTCTATGACCAGTGTGTGTTGCCAGTGATTACATACGGGACCGAAACGTGGTCGCTCACAATGGGCCTTATCAGAAGGCTTAAAGTCACCCAAAGGGCAATGGAGAGGGCTATGCACGGAGTTTCTTTGCGTGATCGAATCAGAAATGAAGACATCCGCAAGAGAACCAGGGTCACCGACGTAGCCCGAAGAATTGCCAAACTTAAGTGGCAGTGGGCAGGCACATTGGTCGCAGAACGGATGGCCGATGGGGCCGAAAAGTTCTGGATTGGCGACCGCGAACTGGAAGACCTCCCACTAGGTGGACCGATGACATAGTGAAGGTTGCGGGAATCCGTTGGATGCGAGTCGGTCAATGTGGCGACACTTGGGGGAGGCCTATGTCCAGCAGTGGACGTCTTTCGGCTGAAATGATGATGATGATGATGATGACACGAAAAAGTATAAGTAACAACCCAGAGTCATGATTTCGTCTGTCGACTGTCTTGGAATGAACATGTGATGAGATAGGATGAAATCCACGTGACTAACGGCCGTTTCCTATATCTTACGTACTTACGTATAACTGTTGGTTAATGTGCCTTCTTCCGTAGCTATCAGTGTTTCAATAAACAAAGGATATCCTATCCGTGTCACCTATCTGTCACTTGATTCATAGACTCGAAAACAAAGAAAGCTCTTCTGTGACGTTTTGTTTCTGACCGCGTCTAGTAAGCAAAACGTCAAACAGACAGAGATAGCAACCTATCGAAACCGGCTAGTAAGTTATTGAAAATGGCCGATAAAGAGTGATGAAAATAAACATTGATGGATGGGGAGGGAGATGACGCCCTCGCTTGATATAAAATATTGGTATTTACCAATATTTAATATCATTCCAATTTTACTGGAATCCCAACATAGTTGGGAAAAGGCTAGACAGATTGTGATAGATGGAGAGAGAGAGGAAGTCCAATGAAAAGATGAATGGATTGTGTGAGGAATCAAATGAAAGGGAGTGAATGTCAAGCATGGCGGTTGACAGGGGAAAATAGAAGAAGTAAACGTGGAAGATGATAATTTAGGTTATTTGGTTGAAAGTACAATAAAAGCAGTCTTAAAAAAAAGGTAAATCCGAATTAAAGAAAAAACTAATTAAAGTCCGACAGTCTGACAACCAGAACCAGTATTACCGAGGGCTAAAGTATTACGCAGTAACTGGGTTGTACAGATCAGATAGTCAGTCGCTTTGTGTAAAATCCGGTAAGACTGGAAGCGGATCCCAACAAAAGGGAAAAGGCTAGGCAGATGATATTTTACTAGTCATATTTCCTGAACTGCAACAAAAACATAGGTTCTTTCTCCAAAACCTTTGTATAAAAACTGTACTTATTAGTACTGACACAAAGATAAGACGAACAAAGTAAGATGAAGACGAAAAGGAGGAAAACGACTGCCGTCGGTCGGGGAATCCTGCGCGTTAAACGTATTCCGCGCACGACTGTACGTGAATCGAATGTGTGTTCGTACCGTTTGGCCTGTGCGATTGTGATTGGTAAAGCGATGCGATGCGATAGGATGGGAATTTTATTTTTAGACACAGTGCTTTTACCCAGCAGTGGGATGACGCATGCGTACAGTATCAGTATCAGACTACAGCAAATAGATTTTCTTCTTTATCGTGTGGTTAGTGCCTAACCTGGTGTCAGAATGTTTATGCTGCCCACGGGCTTTTGACTTGGCTTTACATGCCGTCGAGGAATATCCTTCGGGCCTGCTGGTTTCCTCAAGATGTTGTCCATCACTGAAGCAAGTGATATTATTATACAATACGCACATTAATCCGAAAAATCAGAGGTGCTTGTCTTGGGATCGAACTTGAGACCTATGGCTTGGCAGTCCTACGTTTATATCACTAGGTTAACACTGCCTTAGAGAAGTGAGACTACCGACTTCCATTTTTTTTTAGCTTCGCTTCGCAACATGTAGCATTGCTTGCTCATCTTGGACAGTGGTTCAGTGACCTACTTACTGTAAAAACGGTGCACAGTGATATGTATTGTTCAACAAATTGACGTCCGAGACGCATTGTTTTTTATTGTTGCGCTTCTTATTATTGAATTTAATTCGTCAACACAACGATCTGGTAGTTACTGAAATTATTTGCGAAAGGATTGACTCATGTTAATAATGTTCTAGAACCGCTTACAAAAGGATATAAACATACTTCGTGAAAATTTACCGTTGATCTACTGCATGACATAACAAAAAAAAAAACATTTTACCGATAGACAACTTACAGCCTTGAACCAGTGTGTTTAGGAGCATGTAATTTTTGTACCGGAGTTTCTTGCATAACAAACGAGTAGTAAGGAAGAGCATGCAATTTTTGTACAAGAGTTTCTTGCATAACAAACGAGTAAGGAAAGTGAAGCGGCGCCGGTGGCTGAAAAGTTGTGTGGTAATCGATTGTTGTGGTATGGGCAAGCGATGCGGAGGAATGAGAAAAGTGTTGATAAGAAAGTTTTGATTAAGAATGTAAATGGCTATAAAATAAATAATAATAATAATAAATTTTATTTTCTCCCACAAAGTAAAGTTACAATATAGAGGTGTTACAATTAAATATTGGAGGTACAAAGGTTTGTGGGAGTCAGGAGTTGAAACTAGGATTTTACCCTGTGCTATGGACTCCTGGCCCCCCTCGCCGAGATTGGCATTATGACAATTTTAGAGAGACATGTCATTGTAGGACTATTTTAAAAAAGAATTTCAAGAAAATGTACTAATGTAATAAAATAAAAACTAAAAATGCGTGTGTGTTTGTGTGTGAAGTGTGAGTGTGAAGTGGAAGGTGTCATATGTGGTGTGGTGTAGTGTGTGTGTATGTGTGTGAGAGAGCGAGAGTAAGATAGTGTAATGTGTGTGTACGTTCATAGATGGATGTAAATACAAATGTGTGCGCGAGGGGGTGGCAGTATGTAGTTATGAGAAACGCTAGACTAGGATAATATAGTGAGCAGTTTTTCAGTTTCTTCATAATCAAGTTCTAACGGCCATTGTGTCAGCTTCTTTTTACATTCTACCCTAGACAGATGAACTGAATTGTTTCACAGACTTCATAGAATCGTCTACTATTAACCTTTTTTTTAGCCGTAGAAACGTCTATAGAGGAATGTTTTTTTATTATCGTTTGCAGTTTAGAAAGTTGTCTGATTGTTAATACCTTTGCTTCTTCGTAGAGAGTTGTTGTAGCGTATAAACGTAAAGGAAGATTAAAGAAACGATGGATGGACTGTGTGAAGGATGATATGGCTAGAAAGGAGGTGACTGATGAGATGACGAGTAATAGAGATGTATGGAAGAAGAAGACATGCTGCGACGACCCTAAATAAATTGGGATTAAGGCAGGAGATGATAATAAAACGAGTAATAAGGAAGGATTCTTAAACATCCACCTGTTAGATAGGAGTTGAAAGTTATAAAAAAATATATAAACCTTTGTGGTAACTATATTTTCGAGCCGTTTGGGGTTGAAACTCTGGGGCCGTGGGGTCCGAGTGCCCATAGCATGTTCAAAGAACTTTCAAAACGCCTAGTAGACGCTTCCCGTGAACCAAGAGCTTGCTTTGGTCAGAGGCTAAATGTTGCGATACAACGTGGCAACGCCGTCAGTCTCTTGGACAAATTACCAGCTGACAGCGTTGAGGAGTTTTTCAATGGAATTTTATAGTTTGTTGTTAATTTATTTATTTTATTCTTGGTAAACTATTGTAACTTTAAAATAAAACAAAATGAAAGAAGTAGTTGAAAGTTTAAATGTAGGTTCTTCAATTTTGCTGATGACAAAAGGGGCTCACGGCTTTTACGTTACCTATAAAACCAATTGCGTCCAACTGAGCGTAAATCCAGATTCCAGCCCGTAATACAATAATATAACACTTCGCCCGACTTGGGAATTGACCCTAGGACCTCATCCTCAGCTGTCTCGCTCGCGACCACTACACCAATGAGGCAGTTGATCATATCATCAAAAACTCCATTGAACCACTATTATCATAATTATTTATCTATCGGGTTACACAGAAGAAAGTCGTCATTCTAGAGTTACTGCTCCTATCGAGGCAGTTGTGTTGCCGTGACAAACTCACACCGTTTCGCTCGTAAGGGGATTCCCTGTATTTTTTTTAAACACTGCCACACACCAGGATCTTCTGTATCGTGGGTGCATTGACAAACAACTCACATACACAAAGTCAGACCCGGAACAACTACATGTAGGTCATACAAATATTTGTTCCGTGCGGGGATCGAACCCGCGACACGCAGCGCAACAGCCAATCGCTCAGCCACTGCGCCAATCATGCCGTCAATTAGTTGTGTTGTTATTTCAATGAGTGCACAACATATAATTATAACATATAGACAAAGAAAACAAGTACAAGTAGTTTTCAACTGTATCCGGCTAGACTGGAAACCGACACCAACTTATCAGTCCAGGGCCCTATCAGAATACCAGCGCTGTGACGATTTTTCAATGTTACAGCACCATGCTCACTTTTTGGCCTCGTACAGGACCAATTTCGTTTTTTTTTTATTTTTATGTTTTTTTTTTCTCTCTATGTTTCATTTTTATTAGATATATAATTACACCGTTTTATTCTACTTGTATTGTCATGTGCGGGCTATATAAATGCTTTTTTTGCTTTCTTTCTGTTTCTTTAACATAGTTGTGAAAAGACTAGGAAGACAATGACGACGACAAACATAAACCATGCATTAAGTAAATATTGCAATGAGTTTTAGGTACTTACACAACTTTTTCCTTATATATCAAAGGAAACGTGGAAATTCTATCAATTAATTGATTGCATAACTCTTATTTATTTTATAATTATATAAAACCATATAATGTGGAGGAAACTTATGGTATTTTTAATCGATTACTTGCACAGAATACTAAGAAAGAAATCAAATTCTGTTCAGTGTTCGATATTATAAGGTTTGATGTTTCTTATATTATGATGTTTTATTTATATTTTCTCATAAAAATTACATTTTTAATATTTTTAAAAACAAATTTATACAAAACATTTAAATTGGCCCATCGGCAACAGGAACAGGGTTCCAGAGAGAGGACCTCCTCACTATGCGTGTCGTGTCCAGGAGTACTGTTTTCTGAATCAAGGCGTTGGACCCAGCCGCTCAATGAGAGCCTCCTAAGGTGTTGGTTGAGGCTCTTTGCTATTAGTACGTTAACTGTAACGACTATCGGTACAATGATTGCAGAGTCCACATCCCACGGGTCGAAAACCTCACACGAGGTATGGTATTATCATAATCATTAGGGAAAACCCGGGAAAGACCACACTAAGTAGCTATTATATTACCCTTATTAGACGATATACTCGTAGTTAGTTATTAACAAGACGAACATCGTGAATAGGAAAAGATACGTGATGACTTTTAAGTTAACTCAGTGTTCGACAGTTATCACATGACGCCGCTAGTCGACGGCATGTAAAGCCACGTTAGAGGCCCATAGGCGGCATACAACTCTGACAGGACTAACCACAAAAAAAAAACGGTTGAGCGGTGAAGCGGATCTCACGTCGCATTGGCTTGTGTGAAATCCGTTGATGCCTCCGCCAGACCGCGCGGAAGAGCGGCACTCACCGCCTCTCCGCGGAGCACCAACAAAATCGTCCAACCACCTCCAACGACCGCGCGGCCGAGCGGTGTCGTCTCTCGCTATAAGCCAAGATCTATGAACGTTTTTAACTTTTGACGAAATCGACGTTTTGTATTCAACATTTTGTTCTTCGAAAACTGAGCCGATTGAATTATTTTTGGCGTTGGCCTGAGTTGCTGCTGTCTCCCTATCGCTCTCTTCGTGGGCAGGCTTGGCGCAGCGCGACGGCTTTAGTTTGTTCAAGTATACCTATTTTTCAAATTCCTCGCAGGCCCTGTTCTCTCTAAAACACGTACCTACTTCGGCTTAGAGTTATATGCCCGTCACTGTCGTATAACTGTCAAACTACAAATACAAGATAGAGCCATGTGTAAGCCAGGGAACGTGATAACCGTACCAAGTAACGTTAATAGAGCTCGTCCTAAGACTTTTGATGCCATCGAAACAACAGAAAGCTAAAGTCAATATGCTCCAGAATAATTAATGTGATGTTCCCTATAGTCAGTGTACCAGTTTTGCAAGAGGGTGCTATTATTATGATTACTTTACTTTATGTAATCTATTAATTTATTGTTTTCCAATCTCTAGAATGCTACTGAGAAATTTCCAATGGAAAAACCTAATAGCACTTTATCCCGACAAGGGAATCAAACCCAGGTCCCCACACTCAGTAGTCGCGCTTGCGACTACGAGACCAACGGGGCACCGAGTTAGAAACCTATGTTCCCATATACATAGTTCAGTTGACCAATAGGCGAGACGACAAAAAAAAAGTAATTAGTCCGTCAGTTAGATTATGAAAAAATATTTGACCCGTGTTTTTTCTTTTGTTACGTAAACCAAAATTGACGAAGTTATGACTCTTTTAAAATTCTCAATACGTCACGCCTAGGTATAATTTTTACCTAGGTCTGACGTCACGAGCCCCCACTCCCGAGTTTTGATGCGCTTTATCTTTGTCAATATTCATTGATATACAAAAACAAAAAATACGTGTCCATTAATTTCCAATACTCTAACTGACGGACTGAATAGATTTGCAATTTTTTGATACTGTCGTCATGCCTATTCAGTTAACTGAACTAGTGAGATTTCTTTTCTCGTTTGTTCAGTACAGAAATCACAGATTAAACCAACAAAAAAAAAGCACAATTATTTTTCCTATTTATATGTAGGAACTGCGTAGCTCCCCATTTTATTAGAACCTGCTACGACTCCATGACGCGCCCTTGCTTCGCTCGCATATTAAATAACACTCTTTGACTTCTGTCCCCGAAGTGCTGGGCCTCCGCCGGCCTCCTAATACTCATGTCTAATACCCAACTTAGAACCCATTAATGATAAGCCCATAACGTCCACTGCTGGACATAAGCCTCTCCCATGATGGGAGGAATTTGCCGTAATCTCCACGCTTGGCAGGCGGATTGCAGATCGCAGTGATGAAAGACTAACAGAAAACGCTGCTGCCCATTCTCTGGTCTACGGAGGCGCAAGGTGTTCTGCCTCAGACATTAGTCGCCTTATACGACACCCGTGAGTGTATTGGGTTGGTTCTATTCTACTCTGCCGGATACCACACGGCTATTTACGCACGGTTATTTTTCCTGGAACAAGGCAACTGGGCTTATCCCAGTTGTTAACGTCCCTTTGAGTCTGTTGACCTTGTTTTGGTCTGTCTTCTGCTGATATCGAGGGCAGTGGAAATTAGTTTCTCCTACTTCTTCGCGATTCTTGTCTAATTAATTTAGTAGATCCAAGACTGTAAAATTATTTCTCTGGGACTCTGGGTCGAGCTTCATTATCTCAGCGCTTTTTTGATAGTCGCATCTGTTGATTCTGGCTTTCAGGAACTACATGTTAAAATATATTGTTATGTATGTATGCCTCAAAAGGTTCATGTGCCATAAGCATCTATTCTATTCTATTTTTATTTATGGCAAATGCTGTCGATGCCAATGTCGACAATTCTGCCAATGTCAGAAGTGAACGAGAAAGCAAGTGATGTTTAGAGAACAGAAAAAAAAAGGAGAGAAGTAATATAACTATTAAATAGCTGAACTCATTGCAGAACTTGTTGTTGGGTTAGTAGGACAGCACTGAAACAAACAAGAATATATAATTATATAAATTAAAATTGTTAGTAACATGAAAATTTTAAAAACATGTACCACACCAAATTTAGATAATTTCTGTTGAATAAAAACATTTTTACAATTTAATATTATTAAGACGGATAAAAACCATCAGCATCTGGAGCAGTTCTGGGGAGGAGTATGTTAAAAGAGAAGGGAAATTAATTGTGCCATAAGCTTAATTGTGTGATGATGAACGTCACTGTCTATGTCATCTTGACAGATCATAATTTAACTTATCTGTGCTCTGCGCTCTATCCTCCTCCGCTTTAACCGTCTTGTGAGCTCCATGTTATTTTTAACTATTGATAAGAATATTTTCATCTCATTATACCAATGTGATCGACATGAACAATTATGTTATTTATATTCTGAGATAATATAAAATACAATACGTTCCAAAGGACAATCAAGGTTTTTCTTTATTCCCGACACACGACCTCATGATATCTACGATCCTGGGAGCTTCTTCACACAAAACAACACTACAGTGGTTTGGAAAAAGTATAACGAGCTTGTCCAAACTAAAAAAAAAAAGAAAATGTGTTGTAATGTGTATGTCTTTTATGTTTTTTTATCTTTATTAAATCTTTGTTTACTTTTGTGATGTCAGTTAGTGGCAACCCTAGTTTTATTTTTAATTTATTGCTGGAGCTAGTTGTAGGTTGTATAGGTAAATCACATCGACCTAATTCGATTTTCTTTTTAATAATTTTCTAATTTTAAAATGTAAATTATCTGGAGTTGACAGGAGCCTGGTGGTTCAAGGGGCAGTCTACGTTCAGAGCTGAGAGCAGAAACATCTCTGGGAAGCTTCATAAAAGTTTATTTAAAGGGCAGTTCCCCTTATTCTTGAGTTTTAAGTCGGCCTCTCTCCGTGCCGCACCCTCACCTAGAACACCTGGAAACCTTGATGTTTGAGCTGCACAAGCCTGATGAAGATTTGATGCTCCTCGGCCCTCCTCCACGGTCGGAAGACAGAAGTCCTCGGCCCTCCTCCTACGGCCTGAGGATTGACGGTCCTCGGCCGTCCACCACCGTCTGAAGACGGATGCCCTCGGCCCTTCTCTACGGCCTGAGAGTTGATGGTTCCTCGGTCCTCCTCCACAGTCTGAAGACGGACGTTCTTCAGTTATTTATTCCATTCTGCGTTCATCTTCAGTATTTTCCGCCAGCTTCACTGGCATTAGTGATTTGAGTAGCTCCAGCTTTTAGGTTAGGATCTTTGTTAATAAATTCTTATAACTCGTTCCCTTGTCAATTTCTTTTAATAGTGCTCCCCTCCAGACTGAAAGTTAGGTAGGTGAGTGCTCAGAGTGACTTTACAGTTTTGTGGATCCTACCCAGGAAATTGTAACGTTACAGTGTTTCGGCCTTTTAATTTCACATATGAAATTGTGTACCTTCTGTAACCATTCTACCACCTAGATTATGTTAAATTAGGTATTGTTTTTCCTTATATTTTTTCTAGAAGTAACCCCCTATTACGCAGTTTACGACCACAGCACATGGTATAAATTATTCTTCAATGTATGTATGGCGATGTGACGACCAAACAAATTACTAAGAAAGGTTTATACTTACACTACGCTAGGTGATATGCCGTATGAGCTAAGGAAATATTTATTTTAGAATGTTTGGTTGTTGGCCTAGATTGTTTTATCATAAAATAACGCCTGTAATTAGATAGAGGTGTACCAAATAGTACAACCCTGAATATAGTAAAGACAATACTTTGTATTGCTTTCATTTTGAGTTTGTATGCTATTTTTATGTTTAGTTTATGGTTATTATAAAGGGAGACATTTGACATTGATTATGTAAAAATGTGTTTTCAAAAATGAATTAATATCTAAAACCGATAAAGAATTGTGAAGGACAGAATAATAGACTTTAAATGTCGTTTCTTTGTTTACTGGTGTGTTTTGGTAACTAATTGGTTTGTATTATAATGTATGTGTATAGTTTAGTTTCGTTGTTACACAATAAAAATCTTTGTTTACAGAGCAACGCAAGTTTATTTTATTTGAATACCTTCAGAATTCAAGAAATAGTATTATATATACGCTCGGGCGTATTGCCATCAACCGGGCATAAATGCAGACACCGCGGCTGCCACCCGAAAAAATCCTGATGAAAAAATCCAATAACACTTTGTCCGACCTGAGAATCGAACCCACGACCTCGTACTCAGCAGACTAGCTTGCGACCAATATATCAAAAAGGCAGATTGTTTTATGCTGCAAACTTTAACTGAAAGTAAATCTAATTGTGGCATCCAACAAAGAATCTTTTGTCTATCATTCTGTTAATAGTATCTTTAAAAGAAGACTAAACAAAAGAAAATCTTGAACTGTTCTGCCCGCGTAGTATTACCACCGTAGAATCTGGTTTCTTCGAAGAAAGAATCGACAAAATGCAGATTTTTTTGTTTATCTGTCATTTATGTGTTATTTTGTCAATTTTTCGTAGACAAAACCCGTTTCCACGGCGCGCGGTCATGCTACGCGGGCTGGTATCTAAGCTCACCATATTATTTAAATGTCGGCGCAACACATAATTTTTCTATTCCCCCCTGTCACACACTGCCATCACTGCCTACATAATATCATTCCTCACACAATCCATCCATCAACATTTATTTATCTTTCTCATAGTCATGAGCGTTAAAACCTTTTCGTCCCATGTCCAAACCAACATTACGTTCATTTTAAAATACCAAAAATGTACCTAGTAGCAGAAAAGATGGCACTTTTCTATCACGTTTCCTAAATGTGAAAATGAGAAAAAATAGCTGCATATTAAGGGTGTAAAAAGACCCCTAACGAAGCCGAAAGGCATTTGTTCTCCCCGTCATTGCAATATTTTTTTTGTTCTAGACCATACCTGGGAACCTTCCAGTTACGCAGATATTAGAAGTCAAAGTTCCAACTATTTCACAAGTTTTTTTTCTAAATACGGGTATTTAAGGTGTAAACTTTACTTTAAATACCTCCATAGCCTGTTTGGTATTAAATGCGTCCATCAGCACGATGTTTTGAGTGCGTTACATTCAGTTTTACCGTAAAACGTGATTTTTCACCCCATAACAAAAAGTCGCTTCCCACCAATAATTTTTGCGTAGAGTTATACTTAGTTTGATGTACAGAATGCTTGGATGACGGACGGCTTCGTAAAGTGTCCGTTTACACCCTGTATTAGGAACGTTATCATAAAGATAAAACCGGCTAAGTATCAGAGGTCCTACTCTCTAACGTTTCGTCCGTATATTCGGATCTATCTGTCTCTCTCGCGCATGTCTGCAGATGAGTGCGAGTGAGAGAGACGGATAGATCCGAATATACGGACGAAACGTTAGAGAGTAGGGCCTCTGACGCGCGATGGATTCCGTTATAAAATGCCGAAAAACATGTTTCTTGCATGGAGATTGAGATTGTTAACACTAGTTAATCTAACCGTTATAGTTGACACTTCCCGTGACCCAAGGGCTAGCCTTTACCTTGCCATATCAGAGGCTAACGTTGCCATACAACGTGGCAACGCTGCCAGTCTCTTGGGCACATTGCCCATTGACAGCGTTGAGGAGTCTTTTGACACAATTTTTTTAAATAATTTTTAGTTCGTTACATTAGGTTATTTTTTCTATTATAAATGTAAATATGATATTGTTTTGAATAAGTAACTAAATTAATACAACTTTGTAGTACTTCATTACTTGTTGTTGAAGCGACCATTCTAATACACACTGGGATGGACAGACAGACTGACTTAAGTGTCTGTATAGAATTAGTAACAGACTCCCGTTGGCTCTCTTTCAAAACAGAACCCTTAAAACGGTTATAGAAAAGTAACCAATCATGGTTAAGCTCCACAATGTGAAGATAGGATACTAACTGCATTACAAAACGTGTGGTACAACGTAAGCTAGAGCTGTATTCTATCTAGTCACGTGCCGTCAAATGTCAATGGAACTCAATTTAATTGGTTCTCTTTTCTCGGCACGAGACAAATTGGCTCACAGCCGACGTTCTTTGGGCGATCAATAGAACACCGAGATGTAAAAACAATATTGTTGTATTTACATTCAACAAGTTGTGATACTTTTCAAAAACATACGTAACATCACGCTCGTAAACCCCGATAGGTTACGCAGAGGTATACCTAATAGTACACCCACAATTCGCCAATTATGTTAAAGTCCCATGTGATACGGCAAGCTTATTTCCATCAACCAGGCACCAATCCAGACTCAATAATGTGTTGTGTATAAAACAGGTATCAAGAGTTGACGTTGTTTTAAACATGTATTGGTAGCAACAAGCCCTTGGCCACGAGCTAACGCTCCAGCAAGACACGTGTCTTTTGATAGCGACTGCAGAAAAAACAAATGAACGAAGTGGTTAAGTTAGATCACGAGACACCAATACACAAGTTCCAGAGCGATGCGACGGACGGTTGGAACAAGACGTAGACGCTTGCGCGTGTCCAATGATACAAATCGGGTCTCAAGACGCATCGCCTGTGGTCAATGGAGCCCAACCCCGTATTTAGGTACACCGAGGAATACAAGTATTGGACATGTTGTGTCTTATGGTTTCGTTTGGAAGGTAATATAAGTTCTAAAGACTAGTTGAAGAAGAACAAAATAGTAAACAACACAAGTCTGCAACAACGTCAACACCATGTTTTAGAGCATTTTTCAAGACTGTCAAAAACAAGTATTACAACATGTACACATAAGAGTGTAAATATGGGATTAGAAAGCTTTTGAAGACTTTCGGAACCAAAATAGAAACTTAGAGCATGAAAAATTAAGTAAATTGAAAGCCTCAGGGAACATGAGAAACTGGTTTAACATAACATCTCGTCTTGAAGTCAACTTTAGGCACTAAAGCAATATGTCTACGCCACATCATATTGTGTCAGTGTTCCCCGAAGGGTATTACGCAGGTGTATTGTAGATATCTGTAACAGAACCACATTTCAGCAGACATGGGTCCAATAACTGTCGAAATGTAGTATCTGGGTACAAATCTTGACTCCAAACGGATAAGTAAATCCCTACTATGCCATAATTTGATCACGAAATAGCATAAGACACATAGAAAGTGGCAATCGATTTCGTGACGTATGGTTATCCAGGTGTTGTTCGAAAATCTTGGAAAACACTTGGTAATTTTGGTCTGCGAGACTATACAGGGTGTAGAAGGACCTATCACATAAACTTCAACTCAGCGTACATCAAAGTAAGTAACACTTTTTTTTATCCTGTGGTTAGTGCCTAACCTGGTGTCAGAGTTTTTAAGCCACCCATGGGCCTCTGACTTGGCTTAACATGCCGTCGAGAAATATCTCTCAGGCATGCTGGTTTCCTCACGATGTTGTTCTTCACCGAAGCAAGTGATTTATACAATACGCACATGAATCCGAAAAATCAGAGGCCTTGGGTTCGAACTCGAGACCTATGACTTGGTGGTCCGACGGCTACACGCACACCACTAGGCTATCACTGCTTATACAAAGTACATAGTAAGTAACACTGCGCCAAAGTTATTGCTCTATATTTTGTTGTGAAAAATCTCAGTTTACGCGTCAGTGGAACGCATTCAAAATATTGTGCTGGTGGATGCATTGAATAGCTCTATACTATTCAATGCATACACCAGCACAATGTTTTGAATGCGTTCGTTGCGTGCGTTGGTATTTAAGAGGCTCCCCGAATTTTCGGCGTGCACACTAGCGCCACTTTAGTAAAAAAATCAGAACTCGTTAATTACACAATTAATATAAAATCTGATTGACAAAATCAATCTTTTGGTCTTCTAAATTATTTACGTCTGCTTAACTCATTGAAACATAGCTCGCTGTCGTTACAGATACAAAATGGGAAAAAAACGGCCGTTCTTAGCAATTTTTCTAACTGTAACTACAGTGAAGTATATTTTAATGAATTAAATAGACGTCAATAATCTAGAACTCTAAAGCATGAATTTTGTTAATCAGATTTTATGTTAATTGTGTATTTAACGAGTTCTGTTTTTTTTTACTAAAGAGGCGCTAGTGTGCACGCCGAAAATTCGGGGAGCCCCTTAAAGTACAGGTATAACATTCAAAACTTGTATTTTATAAACGTTGGAACTTGCAATAAGTATTTCCGTAGCAAGAAGGTTTCCAAGAGGACCAGTACAAATAAAAATTGGAATGATGCAAAGAACAAGTACCTGTCGGCTTCTTTAAGGGTGTGTTACACCCGTTTTTTTACTTACAATCAACTACTTTCCAACCGTGACTTTCCTCGAAAAACACTTTCTATGGCACTCAGCAATAGTGTAGCTTATTATTACTGAAAGAATTTTTTAATCGGATGACTAGTTTCAGAAATTACCTTCTACATCCAAACTTGGAAACTTATCTCTTAATAGTTTTAGTACAGAAGTATAGATTTCGTATGTCATATCAAGATAAATACAGTTTTAGTAACTTTATAGAAACAAGAAAACTTACACATTTGACGTAGAGTAAACCCACGTCAAAACTTGCTTGTTCAGCATCAATCTTGAACATTTATAAAATTGTTGCTCAACTTCTCATAGATATCCAAGTTTTGTTGTCGTTGAAGTTTCCAATACTACTTTTAGAATTTCGAATTTATTTTTAGATTTCTATTTTATATATAAATCTACAAATAAATTCGAAATTATAGAGAAACCATTCACTTGAATTAAACTTTGCATTTAGCTGAATGAGTTTTAAATAACCCTTTCGTTTTTTGTAATTTGTTTGTTAATGACTAAAGTTATTGCTGTTTTAATTAGCTTTCTTCGAGCGACAAGTCCATTAGATCGGTAAAAAATTGTTTGTGATTTTGGAAGATTTTAATTTAAAAAATAATAAAGCGTTTATGGAGTTAAAAGTGCGAGGTTGACGACCGGACTCCAGCAAAGCGGATATTACGATGATGTGCGAAGCGGAGAGAAGATGCTATGGAGATCCAAGTAGGGTGTATGCTGAAGCTGTGGAGATGTGTACTAGCTATGAAACTGAGATGCGTGTCCAGGCTACAACTACAATACAAGTAGGTACAACATATTTCTCGTCTCATCTCCGCGAAACTTGAAGCCAGTTCCTGCAAAGATTTAAACCATTAGATGTGGCCACTTAGGCCACCCGAACAAGGATCCACACTGAAAACCGACCCGGGTCATTCCGCATGGGACGAGAGACGGATATATGATTTTCAATATGAGTGAGTGAGACTGTTCAAATTCACTGTCAACGAAACAGAAACGCCAAATCATCTTTTTGAAGTATTTCACAAGAATATGAAACATCGAACGCTAGTTCATATTCGTATAAGCAAACGAACGATTCATACGACTTATGACACACATTCGCATTTCCATAATATTCGTGTTTGAATAATCATTACTAACAAAAATAATTTTCCATTATCGCATTAAGTAACCACTTGCCAACGCCACTGTTTTTGAAAACTTGACCTTATTACCTCATTATCTATTAAAGTACTTTACATATTATACTTCTCAGTAAAAGTACCTTTAGGGGGAGTTACCGCGACTAACGCAATTGAACTCATAATGTTTCTGAGAAATCAAATATTGCTTAATTTGTTATCAGTTTTAGTGTTAATTAGTGCAACTTCTTAAGAGGCTCTAGTTAGTTTGGTCAAGGGCTCTAATTGATTGAAAAAGTGGGACTCCGCGGCACGGGTTTTTTTTGTTTGGGTTTCAATTTTATTTTTACATTTTCTGGCATCACGGAATTTAATGCAAGTCTGAAAGTGACTGAAAAGTTGTGTGGTAATCGGTTATCTTGGCATGGTCATGTGATTGATACTGTCGTCATGCCTATTGTAGTAGTAAATTATAGATGGTCGAGCTTTTAATTACAGTTGCTCACACAATTCGCTAAAACTAGCATGCAAAACTAAAGAATACTTTTAAAGTTTGCCCCACACTTATAGGAATTTCTCCTGTATCGTGGGTGCGTTTACAAACATTTAAACTCACACAAGCAGCCAGACCCAGAACAACTACCTGTAGGCCATACAAATATGTGTTCGGTGCGGGACTCGAAACTCCGAAACACAGCAGCTAATTGCGCAGCCACTGCGCCATCCGTGCCGACTAAATAATGAGGCGCGGACTAAATAATAACAATTTTACCCAAAACCAACAACAAAGCCCTCGAAATTCTATTTTCGGGAAATCATGACATAGTCTTGTTTTGAGTACAGTGAATCAGAGCATAGTCTTGTTTCGAGTATTTGGAAATATGAATAACTAGCCTTTGCCGCGGCTTCGTTGTACTCTGATTCATCATAATCATCATCATCATTTTAGCCGCAAAACGTCCACTGCTAGACATAGGCCTCCCCCAAGTGTCTCCACATTGACCGGTCCCGTGCGACACGCATCCAGCGGATCCCCGCTATCTTCACCAGGTCATCGGTCCACCTAGTGGGAGGCCTTCCGGTTCGCGGTCACCACTCCAGAACTTTTCGCCCTCACTGGCCATCCGTTCTGCGAGCAATGTGCCCTGCCCACTGCCACTTAAGTTTGGCAATTCTTCGAGCTACGTCGGTAACCTTGGTTCTCTTGCCGATGTCTTCATTTCTGATTCGATCTTTGCTTGTAATCACATAATTCAAAATACCTACACGTGGCGCCATTTATTATCTTAAGAACGTTATTGTTGTTTTCCTCGGGAACAGTACTTTTTCTCGGAATAAAAATGTCCTATGTCCATCTCTGTGTACCTTACAACGTATATGCTCAGGATGATCGGTTCTGTGGTTTTGACGTGAAAAGGTAACAAACAAACAAACTTACTTTCGTATTTACAATATGTATTATTAAGGATTCGTTCACATTTTCGTTTTTGCTGAAATTATTATTACACTCAACGTTTTTATACCCTTCGGCCTCTAAGTATTTGAGTCTTAAACATAACAGACAGAATGTGTGTGTACTAATGACTACCTACACATCTGCCTAAGCCTTTGGGGTAAATAGGCGTTATGTTATATTTTGAACAATGGACGTAAGAGAGAATAAATGAATGTTGTTTAAGAAATTAAAGGTTGCTAAATAAAGGAAAATAGATCTTATTTTATTTACTAAATAAAACGTTGATTTCTCAGGAGATTAGTCTATCAATTTAGTGTTCTGTCTATTAGTTAAAAATGTCGAAATACTTGAACAAGAATATCAATGAAGTTACAAACAGAAGTGATGAATTTCTCCAATTTCAAAGCTTTTACTTTGAGAACAGAAATACGAGAATACTTATTTTAATACTTACAATTTGAAATAAAATTAATATCCGTTTGTGAATTGTTTCAATTCATATGACGAACTTCTGTGAATGTGAGAAATGAAACGGTTACAAAAGCATTCGCGCCTGAGCTAGTTTGAATTTTATGCCGCTAAAATAAGGTAAATTTTTCAATGTCAGTCAAATCTGCTAATTTCTCATGGATTTTGCGGAGAGCCTTAGGGTAAATTACTCATACACGTTAAAGGGAGAGTTAAATATCTATTTATATTGAAGTCTTGGGTATGAATGCGATTCCCAGGTCAGGCAAAGAGTTATTGGATTTTTTTAATGGAAATTTCTGTTTTTTTTAAACATTTTGAGTAGTGTTATAGCCTAGTTGTGTGACCGTAGGACTGCCAAGTCATAGGTCTCGAGTTCGACCCAAGGTGGAGTTTCTTGCCCATTCTTCTCCATAGAGATCTACGCTTTAGTATGGGCAAATAATATCACAGTTATTTTGCATTGTGCCTTGGACTGTGGCTTTATTTTAACAACAGTACTTTCACAGTTATTATGCCTTGTTTCGAAAATTCAAAAGAGCCTGTAACTGGCCTCATTATCATTATCCACAGCTTGAATTACACAAATGAAAAAACAAAATGAAAAGTGTCGCGACGCTTTTTCCGTGGCGAATGTCGGCCGGGCCGAACGATGCCGAACAGTACTCCTCCCGCGACGGCTCACTTTTGTTTTTTGTGCCAATCTCCACGGTCCTATGCAGGAATCATCCAGGTTTTTCCCCCGATGGCAACTATGGTAACTAATGGTCTACTTAAACTAGATGCTTTGATTTTTGTTGTTTTGGCAATAGGCTAACATAGGAGTTTAACGTAACTGGCGAAATGTCGACGTACTTAGTACCTACGTACACCGTTACCTAACTTTTTAGTTAGAAAACGAACGTTCATCCAACCACAGTCGAACTCGGCAAGGACCGACCCGTGCGCCTATTATTGCTGGGGTCCATAGAGTGATGAACAAAGAATATAATTATCCATACTTATACATTTTCCTTGTTTCTAGATAAAGGGGTTTTTTTCACGCAAAGGTTGCGGAGATATCGTCTCGAATATAATTTATTTTATAATCATTGCATAAGCAATTGATTTATAAATATACAAGACACGCGTCTGTCTGTGCGAATTGAGCTAGAAAACAGTTGAAGATATGCGTAGTTTGTATGGACAGTTTTTTTTTAGTGACATAATTTATGTTTTAATTAGATGATTTATCTTTTATTGACTTGATTTAAGTTTACGTTAACTTATTTTTTTTTTAATGATTTACTTTTCCATAACATTTGTTTTGATGATGTACAGAATTTTAATTGTATTATTTTATTTTTGAATTGTAAACTTTAAAATTCCTGTTGTGTTTTTTTTAATAAGTTTTCGACACAATGTAAACATTGTTTATGGAATGAACGGTGGGACAATTTTTTTTTCGAGACCAATAATTACGTCGTAGCGTTTTTGGAATCTATACCTTCACACAACGCTCATGACGTCAGAGACCGTAATGCCGTCGGGTATATTTCAAATCCAGAAATTGAGAATTCATAAATTAAAACTTCCCTTTACCTAAAATTTGTGACGACACTGGCCGGGTTGACATCGGATATACTTTCAGATATAGGATTTCACGCGTAAGTATTTTAAAACATACCCGACCGCAACGAAGCAATCGTTCTTTACATAGACTTCCGTCAAGTTACATATTAATTCATTTTAATCGTTCTTTCCATTTCAGATAATAAAATTCTAGCCGTGTGACTAAATGACTAAGAGAGCCACTAGACATACAAAGAGGGCAACTTCAATATTAAGATAGAGACGATTTTTCCAATTGGGGTTTTTTACCTTCATGGGCAGCATGGGCACCGGGCCATAGGCCGACGAAGGAGGCCGCCGGAGGCCCGGCAATTTGGGGACAGAAGGCAAAGAGTGTTATTTAATATGCGAGCGAAGCGAGCGCGGGTTTACAAACCCTATATTTTTGTCACTTATAACTTTTATTTACAGTCACTCGTACTATACTGCTACTGAAATACTACCCAAATAAAAGGTAGAGAGACAGAAAAACGGGTATACATTACAGTATAGCAAAATGGAGTATCCTGCATGAAAGTATACCCCAGAAAAATGTTGCGGTCGGGTATATTTTGAAATATATATTTTTATTGTATACCCGAACTCAACAATAAACAGGAGACATTTTTATCACTTTCCAAAAAAAAATGGGTATAATAGGTGAACGGAGTAGAAGCAAATGGCATACTTATTTTTTTTTTTTTGAAAAAATATATAAATAAAAAACGAAATTCAATTTAGTTTTTTTTTCAAATTTTCTCTTTCTTTGTTCTAATATAAAAAGTATACTTAAAATTTGTAGCGTTTTTTGATGATGGATCAATTTTTGTCTAAGTTGTGGAAAAAATAAAAAAAAAAACTAGGTACTTATGCCATAAGCTTCTACTCCGTTGACCTAATATGTGTACCCATTTTTTTTGGAAAGTGATAAAAAAGTCATCCGGTATAGAGTGGCTGAAGGTATAGATTCCAAGAACGCTACGTCGTAGTCCGGTCTTTTTAAGGGAGGTCGGGAGGAGGTTATCATACTGCAGAACGTTGAAGAAATGAACACAAAAAGAAAATATCACTAGAATGAATTTGTGGGCTTCGATTTTTGAACCAATCTCGAATGCCTCGAGATGACAATGTTGTTTTGAGTGAGGTAACAAAGATTGCACTTGTCTCTGCGCATTCAATTGTGCATTTTATTATCTCCCGCGCTGATGGCTTATCTTCACTGAGATTATAGGGACCGGAAATAAATAAATATCGCTGGACAATACACACACCGCCATCTAGTACCACACTAAGCAACGAGGCTTGTGTCGTGGACAGCAGATAGTTGTGTAAATACATACTTATTATACATATAAACATCCATGACTTGGAAACAAATGTCCATGCTCATCACACAAACATTTTCTCCTACCGGGATTCGAACCCGGGACCCTAAGAACGTAAGGCAGCCTTACTACCGCTGCGCCATTCGGGTCGTCAACATCATTCTAAATTAGAACCTATTCGAGTTTTTGTTGTTAGTTTTGGACAAAAAGGTATTTATTGTAGAGTTTTCTTCTTCTACACAAGCGATGCTGCGGTACAAAGTATGTATCTTAACTTGTAACGGGAAGTCCAGCTATCTTGTTGGGTTCAACTATAGCAGTTTTTATCTCGTAGTCGTTAAATGATTATTGACGTGTGGTAAACAGGGAATTACCTGTCAAATATGACCGAGTTTCCTCCGTGCCTCGGAAAGCCGGAAAGCACGTTAAGCCGTTGGTCTCGGCTGTCATTTGTAGATCTTTGACAGTCGTTAGGTAGTCAGTGGCCCAAAAAGTCTGACAACCAGTCTTACCGAGGGGTATCGTATTACCTGGTACTAACTGGGTTGTGGAGGTCAGATAAGCAGTCGCTTTATGTAAAATACTGGTATTCAGCTGCATCCGGTGAGACTAGAAGCCGACCCCAACATAGTTTGGAAAAGGCTAGGCAGATGATGAAGATTCATACATTATACATGGTAGAAAAGGATTACCACGTATTCAGTACATTATTCCGAACCTCCCCACACAGAAAATTTTCATCGTGAATTAAAAAAAAAAAACCGGCCAAAAGCGTATCTGGCCACGCGCAGTGTAGGGTTCCGTAGTAGCCCGTTAATAATAAAAAAAAATAAAAATAATAGATATAAAACCTTGATCAAATTTGACATCTGTCAGTTTAGCAACTACAGCAAATACTTCATCTTAGTCTCTTTATAGGATTTATTATAAGGATTTTGTATTTGGTACAAAATTATCCAACACCCAAGTTCAACGACTATTACTGCTAAACTAATAATTATCGCTCGTCGTAGTAGTTCGTCAAACTAAGTCGACGCGGTAGTCGCATGTTTACGAGACGTGCGAGCGGCCATTTTTCAAATTCCTCGCAGGCCCTGTTCCCTCTTAAACCTAAAAGAGACTTGGCAGGTCTAAAATCTTTATCGTATTTAGACCGCGGAGCAAATTCATTTTTCTTCTTTCAAATTTTCCATTAATCAATAAAAAAGGTTGTGTCGTAATAGAAAGAAACTTCAAACTGGAAAAGTTAAGAAAACAGGTTTTAGAACACTACGTCGTAGTCCGGTCTTTTTAAGGGAGGTCGGGAGGAGGTTATCATACTGCAGAACGTTGAAGAAATGAACACAAAAAGAAAATATCACTAGAATGAATTTGTGGGCTTCGATTTTTGAACCAATCTCGAATGCCTCGAGATGACAATGTTGTTTTGAGTGAGGTAACAAAGATTGCACTTGTCTCTGCGCATTCAATTGTGCATTTTATTATCTCCCGCGCTGATGGCTTATCTTCACTGAGATTATAGGGACCGGAAATAAATAAATATCGCTGGACAATACACACACCGCCATCTAGTACCACACTAAGCAACGAGGCTTGTGTCGTGGACAGCAGATAGTTGTGTAAATACATACTTATTATACATTTAAACATCCATGACTTGGAAACAAATGTCCATGCTCATCACACAAACATTTTCTCCTACCGGGATTCGAACCCGGGACCCTAAGAACGTAAGGCAGCCTTACTACCGCTGCGCCATTCGGGTCGTCAACATCATTCTAAATTAGAACCTATTCGAGTTTTTGTTGTTAGTTTTGGACAAAAAGGTATTTATTGTAGAGTTTTCTTCTTCTACACAAGCGATGCTGCGGTACAAAGTATGTATCTTAACTTGTAACGGGAAGTCCAGCTATCTTGTTGGGTTCAACTATAGCAGTTTTTATCTCGTAGTCGTTAAATGATTATTGACGTGTGGTAAACAGGGAATTACCTGTCAAATATGACCGAGTTTCCTCCGTGCCTCGGAAAGCCGGAAAGCACGTTAAGCCGTTGGTCTCGGCTGTCATTTGTAGATCTTTGACAGTCGTTAGGTAGTCAGTGGCCCAAAAAGTCTGACAACCAGTCTTACCGAGGGGTATCGTATTACCTGGTACTAACTGGGTTGTGGAGGTCAGATAAGCAGTCGCTTTATGTAAAATACTGGTATTCAGCTGCATCCGGTGAGACTAGAAGCCGACCCCAACATAGTTTGGAAAAGGCTAGGCAGATGATGAAGATTCATACATTATACATGGTAGAAAAGGATTACCACGTATTCAGTACATTATTCCGAACCTCCCCACACAGAAAATTTTCATCGTGAATTAAAAAAAAAAAACCGGCCAAAAGCGTATCTGGCCACGCGCAGTGTAGGGTTCCGTAGTAGCCCGTTAATAATAAAAAAAAATAAAAATAATAGATATAAAACCTTGATCAAATTTGACATCTGTCAGTTTAGCAACTACAGCAAATACTTCATCTTAGTCTCTTTATAGGATTTATTATAAGGATTTTGTATTTGGTACAAAATTATCCAACACCCAAGTTCAACGACTATTACTGCTAAACTAATAATTATCGCTCGTCGTAGTAGTTCGTCAAACTAAGTCGACGCGGTAGTCGCATGTTTACGAGACGTGCGAGCGGCCATTTTTCAAATTCCTCGCAGGCCCTGTTCCCTCTTAAACCTAAAAGAGACTTGGCAGGTCTAAAATCTTTATCGTATTTAGACCGCGGAGCAAATTCATTTTTCTTCTTTCAAATTTTCCATTAATCAATAAAAAAGGTTGTGTCGTAATAGAAAGAAACTTCAAACTGGAAAAGTTAAGAAAACAGGTTTTCATTGAATGTCAATTGCAGTAGGTTTAGTTCGTTTTAAATGTTTCCAGAAGTTTGTCCATTACTCTTGGTCTTGGTCATCTAAGGTCCTTCTAGATTTAAGTGATTGATATGCCATAACCTTTTCCAAACTTGGTTGAGTTTGTCTCTGAAAACAGATCTTGTTAAAAAATGATCTACTTTTACAAAAACCGACTACTATTTAATATTGATCTCAGCAATGCATATTTTTTTTTTTTTTGAATGAATTAATTAATTTTAAGATAACTTTATTAAACACAGACTAATAATATTTACATTAGTTACACACTAACTTTTTATAGAGTTAGTGTGTAAATAATGAATAAATATATATTTATATATATGTATAAAATATTTTTATTTCTTTTATAAGAAATGGGGCGTCGAAAAATTCGTCCACATCGCTGTCAACTGGAAAAGTGCCCAGAAGGCTGGCAGCATTGCCACGTTGGATGGCAATGCTGATTCTTGAAAATTCCTTTCGTCACTCTCTGGTATAGGTAACTAGAGAGAACTAGTAATTTCATCGTCTTGTTCTAGTTCTATAACCCAGTACCTTCATTTCTTTTTTTGACCTCAAGAAGTTTCATTGCTAAGAGAAATTGAAGGTCTTCATCAAAATTACTATCCGAATCCGATAAAAACATTATGCACGTAGGAACGCTGCAAAGGCTCGATATGTACTGTTCAGAAAAAAACGCCAGAGCACGCCACGACACGACACATTAGTGTGCACAGTCACCGTCACGCCATCAAGCGCCACGCCACGCCCCGACACGTAAAGTGTGTTTCCGGCTTCAGGCATTTACTTGCTTAAAGGACACTTCTATTACTAACTACGAGTATGCAGTACAAACCATGTTAAAGAAAAGAAACTATTCTTTATATTTTTGTATTATGTATACGTAGTCGTACCCCTAAAAGTAGCTGTTATAAGTATTTTCTGTTCCATTACAATGGCTCTTTGAAAATTCCGTATTTTTGAATGTGCCCCTTTGCCGCGGCAGACCAGCAGATACGGCGCGGCGCGGCGGCGCAGGCATAGTCCACGTTCACGTGGGAGGTTTTTTATCACACTGTATTTTTTAATACTTTATGAATTTTGACCTCCAATCTGTCCGTAACTAGAAGGTTCCTAGGTATGGTCCAGAAAAATATCGCAATGGCGTAGAGAACAAGTGCCATTCGGCTTCGTTTTAGGCTTTTTACACCCATTATACGAAACCCTAAAAGTTGATCTTGAAATGTGAACGAATGGATCTATATTAATGTTATCTTGTAAAATAGTTAGTTAGGTTAGAAGAACCAGTTTCTATACAATAGTGTTTGCATGAATACAATAGTCTATACAATAGTGTGTACATGAATACAATATTCTATACAATAGTGTGTACATGAATACAATAGTCTATACAATAGTGTGTACATGTATAGAAGCTGGTTCTTCTAACTAACAGACAGATGTGTTGCTGGGGGGTTTGTTCCGCCACTTCTTCTTCTCCAGCTAAAACACTAGGAAGTGTGGCAGGGTGGCCGATTTTGGGGAACTGTATCTTGTAAACTTTGACGTTCAAAAAGTGCTGTTTAACAGCCTAATTTGAATAAATGACTTTTGATTTGATTTGAATCCATTGAAGGTTAAGCAGTTTTCTTCATTATTTTTTTCCCGTTTCCTAATTAAGAGTGAGCTCCGTAGGTACTGTTTCTAAGGAAGACCAATCAATACGGTTGGTATGTCGATTGTCGCTCAGAAGATAATCCTGATTAGACAAAGGAAGTACATTTTACGCTTCATGCTCATTTGAGCTAATTGTATTGTCGTTTCCTGGCGACACAGAAAAATTATTGTCCTTTATGTAGGAAATAAATAGAAATAGAAAAAAAATATATTAGGGCTGATGTAATTTCATCCGGTGTTGTTATTCGCGAACGTGTGACTCCTGACATCCTTCGCCGGATAATTATGTCAAGCCTGCAGAAAAGATCTCAGTGGGTTACCAACTGCCAATGCCCACCTGAAAGACTAATCCGACTGCTAAGCCAGGTTGGCCGTTGCAGGTACACAAGGTCCGGTGGGGGTATGCCAATAAATCTGGGTGCAACTGCGGAGCCCTATCACAGACCGTGGCCCACCTCCTGTTCTGCTCTTTGCGGAACTTCACCTGCACTATAATGAAGCTGTTCGAAACCACCCACACAATAAGACATTTTTTTTTCGTATAACGTGTGCCGAAAACTCGTACCTAACTGCCAAAGCGATTGCGAAAAACTTTTATCATCCGGTTCCTGATTAAAGTTTTGCAGAACGGAATTTGGAAGTTTGACAGTCTCTAGGCAAATGGATTCTTCCAGACATTTTCAACGCTCTTTTAGTTTTTATCTCCTTGTTTGGGCAAATCAAATTAATCAACTAAACTAAACTTTAACGAAAAACCAAGTCTACGAGAAGCAGAAAGAAAAGAACGGGCTACATCCCATCTCGTAACTTTCCCATTTCGACAACTAAAAAAAAGACGTGAAAAAGTATGCCAACTCGTAACTACTGGTATTTTAATCTTCATACATTGAATCCCATTTCGTCAACCATATAATATATTTCAACTGTTTTTGTTAAAGTTACAAGGAAACCTTTTGGAAGAAAGAAAGATGAGGCGAAAAGCATTTTAGTACTGAGATAATGGATAACATAAATAAATACACAACAAATTTATTATAAGTAAAATAAACAACAAAATAAAAAATATCGTGTGTAAGTGTAAAACAAAACACAAAAACAGCTAGATAAATGGCACGGACGCATAACAGTAGCGCCTGTTTGGCACGATGACTTTTTTATATTATAAGCCTATATTGTCCCACTGCAGGACAAAGGCCTTACTTCCTTCCTTCCACATTTCGCGATCTAGTGCGACTGTAGGCCAATCCTTTACGAAAGAGCTAGCTCATCCCGCCATCTCCCCCAAGGCCTGCCTCGTTATCGTTTCCTGCTACTTGGTATCCACTGAGTGGTAATTTTTGCCTATTGCTCTTCCGCCATGCGGCAGATTTGACCAGCCCAGTTCCACTTCAACCTAGCAGCTGTAAGGCCAACTTCAGCTTTTTGGGTTTTGGAGCGAAGTATGGAGTTTCTGATTCGGTCCGTAAGTTTGACACCCAGTATACTTCGCTCGTTGGCAGACCCCAAGTGCGGACTTCTGACGATTTGTAAGTGACCACGTCTGCGCTCCATAGGTGAGGGTGGGGAGAATGCACATGTCCATGAGCTTCCGCTTAAGTGCGAGAAGGAGAGATCCCTTCATAAGATGTTTCATCGACCAGTAGCTCTTAAGGCCCTTCTAACCCTAAAATTAGCAACTCTATTTGTGGTGGTTCAAACTTCGTTTGAAATTCTGTTAGAATAAAGTTCTAATCAGCTTGCACTACAAAGCGGTTGTTACGTCAGTCACTGCGGCCGAATAGTGCGAAATTAGTGGTTTTATGCGATTTACAAAAAATCTTTTGATTGGACTAAAAAAATAAAACACATAAGACCTGCTAGTTAGTAGATAGTTAGTTCAGTTAGTATGCAAAGTTTCATGATCTAATTTGAAGTACTTTTTGAATACCAGCGGTTTATTGTTCGATTTGGAGGTAACTTTGGATTTATTTTCTATCTAGAAAAGTTTATGGAATCGTGTTTTCGTCATACATAGTACCTAGCATTAATCCTCAACTTTACCATATATTTATTTTTAAATTAATGCTAAGCCATTTTAGGCATGTTATAGGCCCTAAGGCATTCTCGGTGCGTCGAGCAACATCTATCTTGTCTTGCCTGGAAAGAGACTATCTGGCCGAGGAATATATACTCATGGACATATTCAATCACCACACCCCCAACCTCTATGTTACGCTCTGTGCTGTTCGTCATCAGTTTTGTTTTAGACATGTTCATTGAAAGCCCGACTTGTATACTTACGCATAGTATTTTATTTATACCTGAATTTCGTCCACAATATTATACGCTGTAAGCAACTGATTACAGATCGCAGCAACGCTACTGGTTTGTGTGTATAACCCTATGAAAATTGCAACAAGTGAAATAAATTGTAGCCATCTTTTTCTTTTTTTTTTTGGATGGGAAATCATCAAATGACTTCTCCCGCTCTGGGCGGAGCAGGAGGGAGTGTCAGACTTTTACTGACTAAAACCCATCCATGTTCCTTCATCGCCTTTTGTGTTCCGGGGCCACGGTATCTCTTTCGAACAGTCCCGCAACCCCGGCAGGCATCAGTCCTTGCGGACCCCTTCCTTTTGCTGACTCTCTTTGAGGCGCGCGTGGAACACGAACGCGCCGTCGACACGGCCTGTCGTCATGGGAAATTGTAGCGATCTACAGTAACGTTTTCATAATGGACGTTGTGATACCAGGAATAGTCTTAATTATAACCGACTCACATAATAGCAAGCAACCTTTCACGCCTTTACAGCTATTGATAACAATAAAACCTTTGACAATGGTAGCATAATCAATGCGTCATGAACTTTCCCCTTTCAGGTTGATTAAAATTTATTGGGTATTTTTAATGGCTTCCATTAATTCAGATTTAGGTATTTGTTATCTTTTCTTGTTCATTAATTGTCCATCAAATGATTCTGATGATGATGATAATTGGTTTTAGACTTAGTGAACCTCGTTAAATGGTTTTGATTATTTTGGTTTTTCCTGCTGGCGTTCGAATGATGCATTTCCCCTTGCATCCTACTATGATAACATAATTGGCATTTATAATATTAATATACATACACTCACGGGTGTCGTATAAGGCGACTAATGTCTGAGGCAGAACACCTTGCGCCTCCGTAGACCAGAGAATGGGCAGCAGCGTTTTCTGTTAGTCTTTCATCACTGCGATCTGCAATCCGCCTGCCAAGCGTGGAGATTACGGCAAATTCCTCCCATCATGGGAGAGGCTTATGTCCAGCAGTGGACGTTATGGGCTGTTGTAGTAGTGTAGTACATACATAATGTATGAAAGTTTGTGAGGATGTCTGGATGTATGAATGTTTGTTACTCTTTCACGCAAAAACTACTGAATGAATTTTTAATAAAACAAAAAAGTGAAATATATTGTGTAAATTGGTATAACAATAAGTGGAAAGTAAGTCGGAAAACTCTGTCATCTGCGAGCTATTTTGGCGTGCACTGCAAAAACTGTAAACAAACTTAGAGTTACACGAACGTAATGTGTGGTGAAAATGTCTATGTTTATGTTTGTACAAAAATATCTACGACAGCAGTATAAATCTTTTATGTGTGAGCTATTATTGCCAAAATAGTGAACAGTTTTTCACGGAAATCATCCCTAAAAGGGGCGAAAAGGGGGAATTACAATGGAAGTGTGATTATTTATGGATCACCTGTATATGTGGTTTATGTATTCTACGCGAACAAATTCGCGGGCAAAAGTTAGTTTATAAATACAAATCAGTTTATGCAGTCCCCATTAAATACTCTCATTAACCTAATATTGAAGCTATAACTGTGAACTATGAATCAAAAACTCCTTTCATAGTGAATGTCCATGCATTTTATTGCATTGACAAAGAAAGTCCTTGTGTGGCCCCTAGCAGAGAGCCGACCTCTGATAAACTGTGTGCCTTGCCAATTGACTTATATTTGCGAGGCTATTTGAGAAGATGGGTTTGATAGAGATACACGCCTGTAATTCCCAAAGGCTTAAGCAGAGGTGTACCTAATAGTACACCCACATTTCGTCAGTTATGTTTAAGTCCCACGTTATAGGGGCAAGCTTATTACCATCAACCGTGCACAAATCCAGACTCTGTGGCAGCTACTGTGTAATGCATTCTGGTGGAAACTTATTGGGATAACACTTTGTCCGACCTGGAAATCGTACCCAGGACCCCTCGTTTAGCAGCGACCACGAAATCATTGGACAAGGCCAGCCTCAGGAACACGTTAAGCAGGCGCCGTCTTTCTCTTGTCGTCTCGGATTGCCGTCCAAAATGAGGGAAGAGATACTGCATCTGTGTCTACGCACACTTTTGTGCACTATCATATCTCCTTCATGGTTGACTCCCCGTGAAATACAGTCTAGAAATCTTATCATCTGCCTAGCCTTTTCCCAACTATGTTGGGATCGGCTTCCAGTCTAACCGGATGCAGCTGAATACCAGTATTTTACATGGAGCGACTGCCTATCTGACCTCCACAACCCAGTTAGTACTAGGTAATACGATAGCGTTTGGAAAGAATGCTTGTCAAAATTTCGGGCCACGGACTACCTGTAACGACTGTCAAAGATCTACAATTAATGACAGCTGGGACCAACGGCTTAACGTGATTTGCAAACTCGGAATGTTACGGGTGGTCACCCATCCACGGACCAACCTAGGCAAGCACTGCTTAACCTAAAGATCGACCCGAGCAGCTGTTATTATTTAGCCACGAGCTATGCGCTAGTAATGTTTTTACCACATACTCGTGCTTCTAATGAACCAAACGATTAGTTTATCAGTCGATTATAAGTCGATTATAAAGAAATCATTGTAAACACACATGGCTACTGATAAGGACGCAACTCTGCGACGCACGCGACTTAGGGATCAATTGATAAGACCTGCAATACTTATTGATTGCACACGATTGCCTTTTTAATTAGCAAAGCGTCGCTCCATAGTTGCCTACGGCTAAGCTATGCACGTAAGTATACTTATTGGCTTCAATTTGTGTGACGTAGACGCGATTATTTGTCCACAGCGACAGACGGCTAGTCTATAGCACGGTCGACCAAGATATTTGGATTTACATTTTACAATGTAATTTGCATGTTAATATGTAAACCAACTAGCTTGGTCGACCGTATTAGGCTCCGTCGGCAAAAACGAAACCCTTATAGGATCACTTTGTTGTCCGTCTGTCAAGATCTTTTTCTCAGGAACGCGTGCTAGTATCAAGCTAAAATAAACATCAAATGCTACCCTTTGCAGCAGTGAAAAAACTCAACCGTGTAAGTAAACGCAATCAAATGTCGCATATTTTTCGATTACACAAGAGAATCAAAACCTATAGGGTACTTCTCGTTGGCCTAGCTAGAATCATGAAATAATTAAAAAAATAATGTCTTACAGCACATATAAAGAAAAACCGTAAATATTTAGCTTAATAACTAAATATCTACAAGTTTATACGGATCCCTCGGTGCACGAGTCCAACTAGCACTTGGCCGGTTTTACAAATTCCACGACTGAATTGGTCAAATGTTTACCAACGACGTCCATCTTTGAATGTCATATAACTGTTACAAGATGTTTGTTGCACATCCCAACCATCCAACAGTTCATGAAACGCCTCTCTAAGAGCTTCTTTGATAAGGCCGGGAAGCACCATAACCCCTTGATAGCTTCAGCCGCCCATTATGTCCCTTCTAAAATCTCAAAGATCCGCCGTCCCAGGCATACACTCCTCATACCCGACGACCCTATCACCCTCATTCAGGAGAGTTGTAGGGAAACTAGCACACTAAGTAAAAATAAAAACAGATACAAACCGCGAATCCGAAACCGACCCCGCCACCGTGGTGTACCGCGAGCGCGTCCCCCCCGTAACATCACCGCCCGACCCTTGCTCGACGAGCCAGCCCGCGCCGCTGAGAATGTAGCTTCAAATTCCCAAAATAATAATCCGACCCAGCCACCCTTGCTGCCCTCCCTCAATGACGCACTAAGCCGAGGCCCGAACCCCACAGGGGGTGCCCTTAGTGTCGCTCATTTAATGAAAATCCATAGTTTGTAAGCCCTGGCTGGGGGCCTTGCAGTAATTTTTGGCCACCACAGGATAGTCCGGTTAAGCAGTTTGACAACCTTAACGAGATGTGTCTGCGAGTGGTCCCATCAAAAAAAAAAAAAAATGCTTCCACACCGAAGTTTATTTTCGTGGAGTAACGTTTACAAGTATGGGCAACAATGGATAGCAAAAGGCATAGCCCGCAAAATTCTAATTTTCTTACGTTTTTTGCAACTGTTCTAGGTCGGTAGGTTCGAGGTCTATGTTAGGTTGTATGTTGATTAAAATAGGTTTCGCGACCGTAAAAATATGACTTTACCGAGTTTTAATCATTAAAATCATGAATACAACCCTTGACGTTCATTTAATTCTATTGAATGCGTTTTCATAAAATATAGTGGCGGGCTACCCTGACGCTTCCTTACCTTACCTGACCTTAATGTAGGTAATCTTGTAAAACATTGCTCTACAAAACATTGCTCTAAAAAACATTGCTCTACAAAACTTTGCTCTACAAAACATTGCTCTACAAAACATTGCTCTACAAAACATTGTTCAACAAAACTTTGCACTACAAAACATTGCTCTAAAAAAATAACTTCGGTGTTGATACAACATAAACTAATATCTAAGGTCGTATAAGAATACGTCTGTTCTATTCTTGTACAAAAACGTTTCTGATCGATTTTCATTACTGCCAAATTCTAACGTTTCCCCGACAGTTCCTTATTGCGATGAAAGATCAAATCGTTTTCCTTTATCCTAACGAAACCAGTCGACAGTTCGTTCGTATCAAACAAAACGCAACTATGAAATGAATACTAGGAAAACCGGCCAAGTGTGAGTTGGAATCGCACATGAAGAGGTCTGTACAATCGTAGTTGAGGAGCCTCCCATCATTATTAATTGATTTTATTATTTTTTGTTATAGCGGCAACAGAAATACACATTCTGTGAAAATGTCAACTGTCTACCTATTATGGATCATAAGATACAGCCCGCTGACAGACAGATGGACGGACAGTTGAGGCTTAGTAATAGGGTCCCGTTGGTTACCTATCGGGTACGGAACCCTAAAAACACAACTATTTTATCGAAGAGAACAAGACGAAAAACTCACTTCTCGCCAAAATGGCAGCCATTTTATCAAATATAACAAAAAATTACAATTGGTCGGATAAAACCCTCTTTCTTCTCCGAATGTCACTGTGAACGGCAATATTATAACAGACTTATTGAAGTGGAAGTGTTTTGGTTACACTCTGTTATGCTTTGTGGAAACACCGCTTCTAACCCCAAAAAGGTTTTCTTTGTGTTATAGATACAATTGTTGGTGGAGCGAACTTGTTGGCGAAAATATTGTTTCTGACTTTTTTCTTTGGGAAACTCTGTCTTCTACAAACTCACAAACTGTGTCCTCGATGGGATTTCCCATCAGAAAAATTACCTGCCCCCATTCGAACTTTCATCTTATACAGGGTGTAAACGAAGCCGGCAAACAAACATTCTGTATATTTAATTTACATCGAACGGAGTAACTCTGTGTAAAAAATATTGCTGGGAAACGACTTTTTTTTTGTGTGAAATGCCACATTTTACGGTAGGACTCAATACAATGCACCCAAAACACTGAGCTGATGGATGCTTTGAATAGTACGAGGGTCTTGGAGGAATTTAAAGTATTTAAAACTTACAAAAAAAAACTTATGAAAAAGTTGGAACTTTGATCTCCATGCTCCGTAACTAGAAGGTTCCCAATAGCAAGCATCGTGGAAGGTCCAACACTACTCGCCGGAGATCGACACACGTGGCCCCGCTCTAGCATCGATCGGCACCGGTGCGACCGCAGAAAAACAAAACATTATACTTGAGGGTGCGCGGGAGAGTGACGTGTGGTTTTCTACCTAATACAATATATGTGATGTCATAAGTATTCATAGTTTGATTCCTCGATTTAACAGAATTCAGAAATGGGATTTACCAATGCCCAATATTGTGATAAGCCTAAAATAAGATAAACCTAAAATAAGTGAACTATTAGTGTAACATAAGAATTGTGGTGAAAAAGGACACTTCTTTGTGCTGAAGGCATTGCTAAGGAAAAACTCTGTAGACTCTGTACAGTGAAGCGATTATAGTTTCAGTTAAAGAATACTTGGAACTGATTTTGAATAGTGTTTTAATTAAGTAACTGTTAAAAAAAATACTGTGCAGTGCAAGGACAGAGGGTGAATTTAGTGGCTAAAAGGCTGCTAAGCAAGTTTGTAATTAAAGTAAACAATTGGTGCATAGTGTTAAAAAGTTTTGAGAACAAAGACGCTTTAATCTCGCAACAACGTAACTTTTATTTACTTGGGTCGGGGCCCGAGGAAACACTTAAAATACCGCACTGATAAGTGTTTTGCCTCGTCAACGCAGCTGCGGAGGTCTGGCGGGAGTCAGTTAGCGGCACAAGGACTTTACTGTTTGAACTTTTTTCAATTTTTAACATGGGTCGGCATAAGAAAAGACATAGGTTAACAGCTCTTCCTCCTCTAGCTCAAGCGGGACGATACGTCATTCTAAAAGTAAGAGGTATAGAAAAAATCTGAAAAGAAAAGATAGTAGAATTGAGGCGTTAGAAGGGTTGATAAGACAATTAAGGCAAAAACATACCTACCATATGGGAACTCCATCGGAATTATCAACGCCTAGGCAACAGTCAGTGGTTCGGTATGTGGGTCGTATTGACTTTATACCCGAGTTCGATCCACAAACATCTTCTGTGTCGGTAGAGCATTGGATCCGTAACCTGGAAGCTGTTGCCAGTATGCATGGTTGGGATGAACGCACTTTGATCTGCAACTGCACAGCAAAGCTTGGTGGTTATGCTAAAGGATGGTATGAGCGCGTATGAAATCAGCTGGGATGAATGGAAGGAGAAGTTGATTAGAGCTTTCCCATTCACAAAAAATAAGCTCTCACAGATCAGGGCACTTGTGAATCGCGTTAAGTCAAAAGACGAAGATTCAATCAAGTTTTACTATGATAAGCTGGGTATCGGAATGTCATGTAATATAAACGATGAAGTTATTGCTCAGTCAATTATAGGGACGCTTGGGGATAAACTGCTTGAGGTTGGCGCCTTATCTGCCGGTTGCCATGATACGATTTCTTTACTGAAGTATCTGGCAAGTGTGAAAACCTCAACTGACCGTGCTGTAGTACAGTACACGGACAGATTAGATAAAGAGAAGTCAGGCAAGGCAATCAAGTGTTTTACTTGTGGCAAGGTCGGTCACAAGGCAAAATTGTGCGGTAAACTTAGACCGATGAAGCAAGATGACAAAAAATGCAACTTCTGCGACCGCCTTGGGCACTTAGAAGAAAACTGCTTTAAAAAGAAGAACCAAAACAAACACTGCTCACATTGCAAGATCAAGGGTCATTCTACAGAAGTGTGCAGGAAACTGAAAGCCGGACTTGATAAGAATGTTAAGAGAATTCAGACGGTGAGCTGCGATGCTTCTTCCGACAAATATTTTAAAACAGTCCTCATCAATGAATCATCAGCTACAGCTTTCATAGATTTTGGCTCCTCATGCAATACCATGAAAGAAAGTTTTTGTCGCCAGCTTCAATTAGATATCAAAGTTGGAGAAAACACTGTTATCAAAGGCTACGGTGATGCAGTGACCATACCGGTGGGCACTACTACAGCCTGGTTAACAGTTGATGGAGTGAAGTTGGAAACAATCTTTTATATAGTACCTGACAAAATTCAAGATTTTGATATCTTAGTGGGTCAACCTTATACCAAGGCGCCAGAAATACTCGTGGTGAAGACTGCTACGAAACTCAACGTATTAAACAAAGAAATGGCTTTAGATCTTTCAGAAATATTATGTGAAAGTCTCGAAAAGGTGTGTTTATATCCACAGACTGATACGACATTGAATCCTGGAATTAATAAAGTTCCTGTGAGAACTGACCCTACCGCAAACGGCGTTATGAAGATAAAGCACAGCGAACAGAGACAACCCAGATACGAGAAGGATGTACTGAGTGAAGAAGTGGAGAGTCAGGAAGGTACAGCTGTAATCAAACTTATTAACAAAACGACGGAACCAGTGCAATTAAATAGTGCTGTTTGTATAGCGCGAGCTGAGTTACTGGGATCTGAAACAAGTGAACCTGAACCTAAAATTGGTGAAAATCTAACAACAGCTCAGAAAGTTTCACTCATCTCCCTTCTTGATGCATTTAAGTCCTGTTTTTCTGGAAAGGGAATGGAATTAGGCAGCTGTAACATTGAGATGTCAATCAAATTAACGGAAGATAAAGTGATCAACTACAAACCTTATAGAATGTCGTTTCATGAAAGAGAATTGGTTCGGCAGATTGTGGCTGAACTACTAGAAACCGGCATTATTGAGGAGTCAACATCCCCGTATGCTAGCCCGATCCTGCTAGTTAAAAAGAAAGATGGCAATTACAGGTTGTGCGTCGATTACAGGGCATTAAACAAGATAACTGAAAAGGAAAGATACCCCTTACCAGTCATACAAGACTTATTAGACAGGTTGGTGGACCAATCGGTATTTTGCTGTTTAGATCTGGCAAACGGCTACCACCAAATCAAAATTGCGCAAAATTCAAGACATCTAACTGGATTCGTGACGCCGGATGGCCATTATCAATATAAGATGATGAGTTTTGGCCTCTGCAATGCCCCAGCAGTGTTTCAACGCGCCATGAACGACATACTAAAGCCAGTAATTCATGTGTGTGCTGAGGTCTATATTGAGTGGGGCAAGGATACCGAGGAATGTCTTGCTAATTTAGAGAAAGTGCTAACCTTGATTGCAAATGCAGGTGTCAAAATAAAGAAAACCAAATGCTTATTCCTCACGAACAGCGTTGAAAATCTGGGCCATGAAATATCTGGCGGTGAGATAAGACCTTCACCTCACAAGATCATGGCAGTTTCCAACTTTAAGACACCGACAAATGTCCATGAGATGAGGCAGTTTCTCGGACTCGCCAGTTACTTTCGGAAATTCATTAGGAATTTTGCGAGCATCGCACGACCGCTTACCCAACTCACAAAAAAGGCTGTAGATTGGAGTTTTGGACCTGAACAAGAGCAAGCCTTACTACTACTACTACAACAGCCCATAACGTCCACTGCTGGACATAAGCCTCTCCCATGATGGGAGGAATTTGCCGTAATCTCCACGCTTGGCAGGCGGATTGGAGATCGCAGTGATGAAAGACTAACAGAAAACGCTGCTGCCCATTCTCTGGTCTACGGAGGCGCAAGGTGTTCTGCCTCAGACATTAATCGCCTTATACGACACCCGTGAGTGTAATGGGTTGGTTCTATTATACTCTGTCGGATACCACACGGCTGAGCAAGCCTTAATCACTCTAAAAGATATCCTCACCTCTGATCCAGTGCTGGCAATTTATCACTCAGACAGAGAAACCCAAGTTCACACCGATGCATCAAAAACAGGACTTAGTGGTATTCTCCTTCAACTACAACCAAATGGTGAAACAAAGGTTGTCGCTTACGCTAGCCGACAAACATCAGAAACAGAACAAAGGTACCACAGTTTCGAATTGGAAGCTCTTGCTGTGGTGTGGAGAGCAGCGGTGGCCCAGTGGCGGCGGCCCCGACTTACGAACAGTAAGTCGTGGGTTCGAACCCAGACAGGCGCATTACTTTGTGTAATTTATTTCATCGCCACTGCTCTCAAAACGGTGAAGGAAAACATCGTGAGGAAACCGGCATGTCCTAGAACCAAAAAATTCGAAGACATGTGACATCTACCAATCCGCACTGGGCCCGTGTGGTGGATTATAGCCCATTCCCTCTCATAGAGAGGAGGCCTGTGTCCCAGCAGTGGGAACATTAATAGGCTGATGATGATGATGATGATGCTGTGGTGTTTGCTGTCAACCGTTTAAAAGTATATCTATCTGGTGTTAATTTCCGAGTTGTGACTGATTGCTCAGCTCTACGCATGGCTTGGTTGAAAAGAGACTTGTCACCACGGATCGCCCGTTGGTGGCTCGATCTACAAGAGTTTGATTTTGAAGTTGACCATCGACCCGGGATTTCTATGGCGCACGTAGACGCCCTGAGCAGAAACCCTTGGACAGTGCACCGCATACAGGAAAAGGACCTAATTGATGCATTACAAGATGACGACAAGGAAATTCAGGCATTGCTTCTGAATTTGAAACTAGAACAAGAGGCCAACAAGAAAAAGGAGGGACTATCGAAGGATTATAGAGTCATAGCGGGACGGTTATGTCGTCTAGTACAGAATGACTTGAGACCGGTCTTACCCAAGAGTGCGAGATTCCATATTATGAAGATTTATCATGACGAAAATGGGCATCTGGGAACTGAAAAGTGTCTTGAGGCAATACAAGCTAAATACTGGTTTCCGAAGATGAGGAAATATGTATCAAAATATGTAGCAAGTTGTCTTGGATGTCAATTTACGAAGAAACCAACCGGAAAACAGCCGGGCTTACTACACCCTATCCCGAAAGTGGCCGTGCCATTCCACACTTTACATGTGGACCACCTGGGCCCCTTTTGTAAGAGCAATGGGAAAACATGTTTTTGCGGTTATCGATGGATTCACCAAGTTCGTCTGGTTGGAAGCCGTTGCTACAGCAAATGCCAAAGGAGTAATTACCACATTAAATAAATTGAGCCAAACATTTGGATATCCTGAACGTATAATTAGTGATCAAGGAACGGCGTTCACGGGTAAGGAGTTCAAACAGTTCTGCGAGAAAAACACCATCAAACATGTTTTAAACCCAAAACGTCTGAACCGAACGATTTTAAGTTGTCTGTCAGCCCACATGGGCGATAATCAGAAAGGATGGGATGTTTGTCAAAGGTTCAATTGGGTTTAAATTCGACTGTAAGTCAAGGGACAGGCAAGTCACCTTTAGAGTTGCTTTGTGGCTTAAGACCCCGTATACCAAATGACTTGCAGAGGGCAGTGAAAACGTATCGAATTCTCGAGATGAAGCTGCTCAAACTATCGAAACAAATGCAGCTCAGATGAAAACGCGTTATGATAAAGATCGGCGTGTTGTAGAACCTCTACTAATGGGTCAGTTAGTTATGGTGGAGCGGAGAATATTATGTCCTGGTAGACCAGGTAGAAAACTTGTCCAGCGTTATGCCGTCCCATTCAAGGTTACAGCTGTGTTACCTAACGATCGTTATGAGGTCACATCGTACACAAAGGGTAACCGAGCCTACAAAAATATAGTGGCCCGTGATAAAATTAAAATATGGCATGATAGACGCCGAGACTCCTCGTCAGGAGAGGATTTGGAGCATAATGTAGTAGTCCTCGAGAATTAAATAGGCCTCCAGGGCTAGACATTTTATTGCCTTCGGGGCCAAATATTTTATTGCCTTCGGGGCCAGACATTTCATTGCCTTCGGGGCTAGACATTTTACTGCCTTTGGGGCTAGACATTTTATTGCCTTCGGGGCTAGACATTTTATTGCCTTCGGGGCCAAATAGTTTATTGCCTACGGGGCTATTACTTCTGCCTATGGGGCCATTACTACTGCCTACGGGGCTAGTATCACTGCCTACGGGGCTAGTATCACTGCCTACGGGGCTATACTGCTGCCGCCTACGAAGCCTGGTCGACGTGACATCTTCACCGGAGGTTATTAGTATTCCTTCGAGGGCGAAGGAAGGCAGGACGGCCGAACTAATAGCAAGCATCGTGGAAGGTCCAACACTACTCGCCGGAGATCGACACACGTTCCCCGCTCTAGCATCGATCGGCACCGGTGCGACCGCAGAAAAACAAAACATTATACTTGAGGGTGCGCGGGAGAGTGACGTGTGGTTTTCTACCTAATACAATATATGTGATGTCATAAGTATTCATAGTTTGATTTCTCGACTTAACAGTATGGTATAGCTAGAACAACAAAAAAATCGTCCGAAAGACCTTCGGAGGAGCTTCGTTAAGGGTATTTTTACAACAATTATTTATGTTTTGTTGATATTTTAAGCAATATACTGAATTCGTGGTAATCATTAATGCGTACTTACATGGTAAAATGTGTAAATGATGAAAGAAAATATTTTCTTTGGATAATTTTGTATTACCTCCATTTAGACATACAAAAGGGCTTCGTTACCTAGAAATCCAGCTGTGCCCACAACGGCTGGAATTCTGGGAACACAGGAAAAGTGATTCATAATATAATTATAAGGGCTACCGCACACTTGAGACTGACTATTTTCCTACTAGTGCGAACGAGACAGACTATTTATCTCTCGCTCGTGCTAGTAGGGAAATAGCCTGTCTCAAGACAGTTTCGCCTCAAGTGTGCGGTATCCCTCACTAAGCAGGGGTATATTCATAGACATACTACTACACTACAACAGCCCATAACGTCCACTGCTGCACATAAGCCTCTCCCATGATGGGAGGAATTTGCCGTAATCTCCACGCTTGGCAGGCGGATTGGAGATCGCAGTGATGTAAGACTAACAGAAAACGCTGCTGCCCATTCTCTGGTCTACGGAGGCGCAAGGTGTTCTGCCTCAGACATTAGTCGCCTTATACGACACCCGTGAATTACACTCACGGGTGTCGTATAAGGCGACTAATGTCTGATGTCGGTTGGTTCTATTCTACTCTGCCGGATACCACACGGCTAATTCATAGACATATTCATTGGTTATATTTATATTCGTAATACATTACAGTCTTAACAATGCTGTAATGTAGGTACATAATTTTAACAAATTTAATTTAGAGTGCTATTGTTATTTTATGCGTAGGTGCAGCTAGCGTATTATAGACGCCAAGCACATCAAGCCACTACATTCTGTCAAACTTTACAGATTTTCAACTTTATCGCTAAAGCGTTAGGTTCAAGGTTGATTAGGAAAATTTGTCAGTTTGTGCTGGCGTATGTACAAGTGTAATAGAGCAAGATCCCAGGGCCGCTAGACCTTACTTATTTTCTCATGAACAAAATGTGTGGCGTCAAGTAGTGTTTACCGTGGCCCCGGGATACCGTGGCCCCGGAACATAAAGGGCGATGAAGGAACATGGATGGGTTTTAGTCAGTAAAAGTCTGACATTCCCTCCTGCCCCGCCCAGAGCGGGAGAAGTCATTTGATGACATCCCATCCGAAAAAAAAAAAAAAGTAGTGTTAGTGTGTACTGTGAACGTATGCATACCTGCTATCTTGTGCCGACGGACAATTTTAAGATATCAGGTGCTAAAGTTGCGTAAAAATAATACAATTTTTTCTCAAAGGCCCAGTGCTGATTTTTTATATATGCTCTTTTTTTTTCATAGTACACACTAAGGGCTCATTTTCGGAGACGCGGCGCGTCGCGCGTCGCTTCGGGCGGTGCGGGCCGCTTAAAATTCAAACCTATGGCAATGTACACGTATGAAAGCGTTTACGCAGAAGCGTTTTTACGCGTGTTTGCTTAAGATGCAGCGTCGAACGCTGTAGCGGACGCAGCGGTACACGCGGCGTCCAACGCGGCATCCACCGCGGCAGGCAACGCGGCGGGCATAAACACAAACACATAAACACTAGATAACAATGTTATTCGTAAGTTGCACTGACAGAAGTGTTTATACAATAAACTTATGCGAATTAGACTGGTATTTTTATTTATTCGCGAGAAGAAACACACAAAGTGCTTAGGGCTGTTTGACATCCGTCATGACGTGACATGATGACATAACGGCGGCGTGCGACGCCGCGGGCAACGCGCCGCGCCTCCGTAAACAACATCGTACTTTGCGATAACATGTTTGTGTTTGGGTGTGGATAACGCGGGCCGCTGCACGCGCCGCTTCTTCGTAAACGGAAAAAACGCACATCGTCTCCAGAAATGAGCACTACTTGATGTCACACATTTTGTTCATGAAAAAATAAGTAAGGTCTGGCGGCCCTGGCAGCTTGGACTATAAAAAAAAAGGTCTTTACCTAGGAAGTAGCTGTTCTACAATACTGGCAATTTGGTTGACAAAGAATCCTAAATTCGAAAAAAAGTATAGAAAAAAATGGTAGGTTTTCGGTTTTCAAATTCCGTTTTTTACTGATTACAGTTTTGTTTTACGGTAATTTTATTTTTTATGTTCAGTATGTACTCCATGGAATTGGTACATTTTGCCTTGTATCAAATCAGGTAGTTCTGATTTTTTATGTGTTGTAGGTGATGAATGTGTTATAAGTGATGAAATAGTTATGTCAAATCCAATTTTTCGACCTCCAAAACCAACCAACTGTAATTTTTTTGAAAAACCATTAATTTTTCGTAGTTTATATAGTTTTTGCCATTTTTTTCCACCAAGGACCCTTTACAAATACGTATATATTATTAAACTTTTATAAATACGTAGTAATGATAAAAAAATACATTAGAATAGAATAGAATAGAATACTCTTTATTATGTACACTATTAAAATTACAGATACAAAATAAAGTAAAACATACAAGGGGTGACACAATGGGCGGTCTTATCGCTAAAAGCGACACACATTACATTACACATACACATTATTAGTAGTTTCCGTCTCTCTCACTCGCACTCATCTGCAGACGTGCGCGAGAGACATGGATAGAGACGGACGGACGGACGGACGTTAGAGAGTAGGGCCTCTGTACTTTATGGTGTCGGACGTAAGGAATTGCACCATCCCATAATTATCTTCCCGTGGGTGGGTGTCGTAAGAGGCGACTAAGGGACTTACCAGAGAATGGGCAGCAGCGCTGTGCTTTTGTAACAACCGTACTGCGATCGCCAACCCGCCTGTCAAGTGTGGCGATTATGGCAAAAACTCCCCTTTGGGGGAGGCCTATGTCCATCAGTGGACGTCTTTCGGTTATTGTGATCCTGACCGCATTTCGGTCACGAGATTTAGTTACTAAAGCATGGCTGACATTGCATGACTATGAAAATGTCATTCAATTATTTAAAATATACCATATTATTTAATATATATATAGGTTTACTTTAACAGAAAGGGTATAGTCAAAGGGTGTGCTACTGACCATCAAACTAAACAAATTTCTCCATGGGACCACCATCTTAATCGTAAAAAAGAAACAGTTTTCTCCATTGAGCTATTACTACTACGTATAGATAAGACAGCGCGAACAAAATCTGTGCAACAAGCGCGGGCAGTGCCCCCACTTTAGCACTGGCCTGCAAATTGCAAAAAAAGTAAGAAAATTTGAATTTCGCGGGCTACCCTGGAGCGCGCTCAATTTCGAGATTACAATGGTGGTCCCATGGAAAGTTGTTCAGTTTGATGGTCAGTAGCAGACCTTTACATATGATTATACCCTTTCTGTTACACGTTGTATGGGTATAAGAGTTTTTGCACCATCCGTCAACATTCATATCCATCACTTTGATGTCTATTACCAAGGCCATTTCCTTTTAATTTTTCTGTAATGGGCGCCACTTTCTGGTTAGGAAAACAAACATTGTACGAAAATGTCGAACTTTTCCGTCAAAAACACGCTGATTAATATTTTGTTTACTGAATAAAACACTGTGAGTGACTGCCTCGTTGGTTTAGTGGTCAGAATCGTGACTGCTGAGCAATAGGTCCTGGGTTCGATTCCCGGGTCTGGCAAAGTGCTTTAGGGTTTTTCCATCAGGAATTTCTGAATAGCAGCCAAGGAGTCTGGATGCTTCTAATTCATAGTAAAAAAAACATAGCAAGTAGCTATCATGCAACTTTTTGCATGGATAATTCTATCAGGCGTTCTACACCTCATAGTTTTTAAACTGTACTTTGTTGAAGCAGAAGATGGGAGGTGAAGCATAGTCCTGCAGAGGGGCTCCGGACTAGCAATCTATTTGGGATGGATCGAGGATACCCCATTTGGTCAGATTATATCTACAGCGGCCGACCTGCAGGCTTAGCCAAGTTGACAATCTACAATCGTTAACGCTAGTAGAAAACTAATCAAATGTATGGGAATGACATCATCTCAACGTTAAATCACGTGATCAACACAAACGAATTGAAAATTCGTAGACAAGTTCACATCGTTCAAAATGATAGAATAGAATGTTATCGTTTCTACAATGTTGATCGCTATACTCTTTGGTAGGAACGCTCACCATTGACTAAAGTGTAGGTTTTTTCTACAGACATTAGAGAACGAGCGATCGATTGAGTCGTGTCAACTTGGCTACCAATTTAGCGCTTTCTACAATCGCTTATGATTGGCGTTTACGATTGTAGAAAGAGAATCGATATGAAACGTTTGTAACTTGGCTAGGCCTGCTGGGCTCGCTCTAAATAAAATGTGTTGAATTCATAGCCCCAACAAAACTTTACACAACACTCACAACACGTGGACAGCCGCAATATGAAAACAATAAATGCACTAATATCCGGCCTGGGACACAAATATTTGTTTTGTGCTGGAACATTTGATTTTTTTGATGCTATTTCAGCACTGTTTATTCTGCTCAAATAAATATCTATTTTTAGAGTTCCGTGTTTAGAGCGTGTCAAGTTAATGATCAGTTGAGCTGGTACGGACAAATTGCGGAATGGCTGCGGTATCTGTCACTGTCCGGTGTCCGGAGATGCGACCGTTATTGTCCGTACTGGTTTTAACGAGCCTTTATGAAACCGACGCCCTCAATCTGTTTGTCTGCCCGTTCATCATGGGATTGTGTCTTTTAACACTACAAAAAGTACTACAGCGCCATATGCCACAAATGAAGAACCAACAACAAAATTCTGAATCGCGCTATTAAAGTTATAAGCTATAGATATAGAAGAAAAACCCGACAACAACAGTCGGATAGTAGCTCACCAGACACAACACCCGTTTGGTCGGAGTATCATCCCTTTTCTATGGAGTATTGAAGAATTTAACCCTAGATAGCTAACCTCCGTCGATTCGACGGGTACCTCAACGAAATGTCGGTGTTTCTTTTTAACGATACGCAGAATTCACTTGCTGCTCCTAACCAACTCAGTCGCCGACGGGATCGTTGCAGTGGCGCATATGTCGTGTGGGTAAGTAACCTCAGATTTGGAGATACGTTCGTATTGCCCGTCATTATGACGGATGGTTAGGTTTAAAGTAAGTCTTTATCATGTAGGGTGCGATATATGGGTTTTTTTTTTATAATTTAGTTTATAAATAATTATGATTTTGTGACTGATGTACCAGAAAACGAGGTTGTTGAATTTTTTTTATGTTGATTTTGCATGTCTATAGCATAAAAAGAAAATTGATGTCCTATTTCTCTAGGATATCAGATTTATTTACTTATGTAGCGCCATTAATAAAAAGCTTAAATAAAAACTAATAGCGTGGTTTAATTTTAATACCCTTTCACTTTTAAATTCATTAAATATCATTTATGTCACAAATATACGTCAGCTAAAATATATTTTTTTATTTACACCCGTCGTTTTGACTTCTGGTTAGTTTTATAGGGGTATCTAAGAAGCTTAGTTATCTAGGGTTAAGACCCTGTCCTTCATACTCCTATGAACAGTAGTAAGCAAGTTGAAAAGACAATGCGCAATTTTCTATGAAATCTAGACGTAGGACTAACAAAATTGAAACGTATCTCAAACATTAGCTTACAATAAGGCTTCAATATTATATTAAAACAAAAAGTACCTAAGTCGTCGGAGAACAGAAAAAAAGGTACCTACCTGATATATGTAGCGCAGAGGGTTCCGTTACACAGCCTGTATATGCCTTTGCCAGCCCAGTTTGCATTAGTTACTGTGCTTAACTTTAGCCACTAAAACGCGCGGTCCCCGTGATCCCCGTGTTTTGGCACAATGTTTTGAACATGATCTGCTTTAGCACAAATGTTTTTTTTTTTTTTTTTTTTTTTCTTTCACAAAACCAAATAGGCGCGGTGATGCAATGATCCTTTTTTATTTTGATATATTTTTAATTTGGGTTCTTTGTTTCGGCCTACAGTTTTCGCTCGGTATAGGTTTGCTTCGAGTCCGTTAACAATGGAAATTTACTAGCCTTAAAAATGTTTAACTATCTAATTGAAAATAATGCTGAAATGTTTGCTTATTCCGGAATTAGTGATCTATTATAAGTAATTATATAACATTATTTTTACTCTTATCATCAAATAGAAGCTCTTCCTCATGTTTGTGATAATAAAAAAAAAACCGGTTGCGTAATATAAAAAAAAAATATAAATAACTTATTTTTTTTATTATATACCCAGCGAAATCCATGTAGCCGTTCAGGCTGCAGAGCGTGCCAAACATTTGAATTTTATTTACTTATAAACTATTTGTCATTTCGAATTATATTCAAACATATAAGTTGTATATATTTTTGTAATCATCTTTTAAAACCCTTCATTTTGTTACCCCACTCGATGGTAATAGAAGAAAAAATATTTCGAACTCCAAAATATGGCACCCCAAATCCAAGATTTTTATTTGTTATTTGATTATAATGTAGCCAGTGACACTCGCGCCATCAAGAAGAAACTAACGACACATAATCTATCCAAATCCCTCCATCTGTTGAGGAGTTAAGAGAGAACACGGACATACATACATACATACAGGTCAAACACATTACCCTCCTTTTGGGCTTCGCCGCAGTCGGGTAAAGACATAAGTAGGTAAGGACATAACTATTACCATGATTCTAGATCCCACAGAGTAGAACATTTTCGATGAAAATCGAAGCTGGGTCTAGAAATTTCTACTAATTCGTGGTAGGTTACAGTTTAACAGTCGATTTCCCTTACATCCTTTAACTATTAGGGAAAAGATACTACCAATTGACACAAGCATTGATTATCACACACTGCAAGCTTGTTTAAAAGTATTGCATGCTGGCAATAAATTTATTATCATGGCATTCAAAAAAATGGAACTTTCTACCATCGAAAGAAATTATGTAATCGGATCAGGTCAAATCAGGTGGCTTAATTTTTATTACAAATAAAGTTTTACTTATTTATTATTTATTTAAGGGAAATATTAGGGTTAAAAGTATGAAATTGGTAATTTGTACTGAAAAATTGAAACTCGTTTTTTTTTCTAAGATATAACATATTTATTTGATCAAAATATTTACCCTCATGATTGCTGCCATCCAAATGGAAGTTCATTTATGTCTTAACGATAGAACTCTGAGGATCTAGATTCTACAAACTGTGTCAAAGCATTTTGTACTGCCTCCAGGGGAGATTTTTTTTTATCACGTAGAAAATTGTCCAAATCACGAAACAAATGGTAGTCCGTTGGAGCAAGGTCTGGCGAGTACGGAGGATGACCTATAGTTTCTAACTGCACCTCCTGTAGAGTTACAACGGTTTCTCGTGCAGTATGAGGTCTTGCGTTATCATGGAGCAATAATGCGATTTACGAGACGGGGCTGTTTCACTGCCAGTTTCACCGTCATTGTTCGAAGTTCGGCACAGTAAACATCTGCTGTTTTTGCCTGACCAGACCTGAGAAAGCTATGGTGAATAACACCATGAAGCACCAAACAATTAAAATTACCTTTTTATTGGTAAGCTTTGCTTTAGGGCACTTGTCGCCACGTACCCTTTAGTGACGAATATCTGAACCTGAAGTACCTTAGGTCTCTGAAATAAGCCCAGGTACGATATGATTTGAATCCAACGAACGTTGTATTCATGTTAACTGGTTTCAACTGAATAACGGTTACTGAATTATCATCGCAATGATATTCTGGGTGTCCTCCCAAAGTGGCCTCCAACCTCCCCTTATAGCCACCCCGAGCCTCGCAGCTGGTTTATGATTTAGTATCATTTCTGAATCTGATCGCTGGTAAACAATACACACACAACAACATTGGAAATCAATATAAACTGTATATCTGGTCAATCTGAAGACACACACATGCACTGAATAATACAAAGTTTGCTCACCCGTGTACTGCTAGCTTTGACCCTCAGGCCCAATTGCCGCGGTGCGCGCGCGCGCGCCATCCACCGCCGAGCGCAACCCCCTCCTCTCACCTCACGCCACGTCTTCTAATTAATATTTGTAGGTACCCATATTACTTCGCTTTCGCGACACTCCCGACCAAGGGAAGAGATAATTGAAAAATCGGATTTAGTGAGATAACTGTTTAATCAAGATCATAGTAAGTATGTTTACAACATTTTCAGAGTGATGATAGGTTATAACTGAGTTCTGATTACCAGGGTTACTGATTACAACTAATTCCCAACTGATTCCAACTGAATCTAACTGATTCCAACTGATTCCAACTGATTCCAACTGATGCCAACCGATTCCAACTGATTACAACCGAGTCAAACGGAATCCAACCGATTTCAACTGATTACAACTGAGTCAAACGGAATCCAACTGATTTAAACTGATTCCCAAATTTAAATTATTACTAATTATTGAAACAATCTGCTCATCAACTGAGATGTCCACTGTTTAACTCTTTCTTTTGCCTTGGCTGCTGATGCCCTGATTGGTCGTCTACTGGTGTCTTGTACCGACTGAAATATGGGTGTATCATTGATGACTGGTTCATCGTCTTGAGTACTTCGAGACTCTTGGTCAAAACCGACTGGGTGGTCGTTTTGTACTGACTGTTCCTCCTGAAATTCTTGAGAGTGCGCACTGATTTTGACTGGCGCAACATTCTGCTCTGGGGACGATTCTGTACTTTGATCATCCATCTCCAACGGAAACAGATGCCCTACTGAACGGGTCAATGTTTCTCCTGATTGTACTTTAATTTTGGCTACTCTAATCTGCCTATCCGATCCTCTAATCAATTCTGCTATTTTTCCAACTTTCCAATGTGCCCTATTACTATCTAATTTAATTTGAACTTTCTCTGCTAACTTTGGTGGCCTATTAACAACGACTCTAGGTTGTTTGTGCTTGTCACTACGTTCGCGGAGGCTAGTCAGGTATTGATTAGTGAACATTTTGGCGAATTCTGAGATGATGATTTGACCACGTTTCCATCCGTCAATTAGGTTCGTCTTGGTTGCTGTAGCTGATTCTAAGAACGCTCGATCTGCCACTTCAGTAGTCAACGTTCCGCCCACACGTAGGAAATCTGAAGGAGTCAATATGTGCTCTAACTCCGTGCCTACAGTAGTTAGTGGCCTCGTATTAATTACAGCCTCAAGTTCCTTCATTACAGTGCATAGCTGGTTATGATTTATGAGATGTTTGTCTAAAGTTCTCTTCATACCGTGCTTGACTAAACTTATAAGTCGTTCATAAAATCCTCCGAACCATGGAGCTAACTCTGGGATAAATTTCCATCGCAAGTGATTCTGAATACAATAATCTGAAGTTAACACTTCTGCTGTAAGCTTAAATTGCGTGGCATTGTCTGACACGAATAATTGAGGTAAGCCCCTTACAGCGACGAACCTCCTAACGGCGAGTAAACATTCTTCCGCTGTTAAGTCTTTAACGACCTCCAAATGTATAGCCCTAATTGTTAGGCATGTAAACAAGCATACCCAGCGTTTTTCTTTACTACCTTCATCCACAAACAATGGACCGAAATAATCTAGGCCTGTAAAGGCGAATGGAAGACTAAGGTTGACTCTTTCTGCTGGTAGATCAGGCATGGGTGGTAATTTGAATGGACCACCAGCGTATTTCATACACTGTGGACACTTTCTGATGACTCTTTGAACTGTTGACCGTCCGTGTGGCACCCAAAACTTTTGTCTTAATAGAGCTAAGGTATGAGAGACACCTACATGATAGTTCTTTTGATGCAGTTTGGTTATAATTTTGTGCGTGAAATCTGAATCCTTTGGAAGTAGTATAGGCTCTTTTTGATTATGTGACATACTTGTGTATCTGAATCTACCTTTACATCTAATAAGTCCTTCCTCGTCTTTATATAATTTCAATGATCTCGTTAAGTTTGTTGTGATACCCTCAACTTCTTTAAATGGGAAAATGGAAAATGAATGAAAAGGGAAATGTTTAGCCTGAATTTCTAATATGTTACTCTCTTTTTATCTGAATCAACTACCATCATTGGTTCTATAATATCTAGATTTGGTCTCTTATTATCTAAAGGTATTGAGTTCGAAAGACCCTCCCCGGCAATTAAAATTTGAGTATTTATATTATAATTTTGAACTGTAGGCCAATGATTTGAGTTACTCGTTAGAAAATCAGGTCCTATGAGCCATCTATTGTAACAATCTACACGTTCCGTCCTGGTGCCTACATCCGATGGATTTAATTCAGTTGGCACATATCTGATTTGTAAAGTTTTGGTCTGCTTTATTTCATTTATTCTACGTGCTACAAATGGCGGAAGTAATTTATCTGATTTGTACCAGGCAATAACTATTTGACTATCAGTCCACAAATATTGTGCTTTAATTTTTAATCGTAAAAATCTTGTAACATAACCTATAAGTCTGCACCCGATAAGTACTCCCAGCAATTCTAATCTTGGGATCTGTAAATCATGTTGGTCCTTTAACGGCACTAATCTAGACTTGCCAATAACAAAACTGACAATATTATTGGTGTGTAAAGTACCGCGTAAATAAATTACTGCTGCATAAGCATGTAAAGACGAATCCGTAAAACAATGTAGTTCGTATTGAATTTGCTCCGCGACTTGGCGTTTATTTAAACCTTGCGCAAAATAACGATCAACTTGAATATTCTTTAGACATTCTAAGTTTGATCCTATTTTTTGCCATTCTATAAGTAGACTATCACTCAATTTGACATCCCATTTAACCTTTTCTTTCCATAATTTTTGAAAGAATAGTTTTGCTGGAAGAACTACCGGAACTGCGAGACCACACGGATCATAAATTGAAGCAATGACCCTTAACACGTCTCTTTTTGACAGAACTGTGCCTGTATTGAAGTTCGTTTTTAAACATAACTGATCTTTAGGTATGTTCCATATTAGGCCGAGAACTTTTATGTGTTCACGGTCTTCTGCTCTAAACTTTTCTGGTATGGAAGAAACAAGTTCCTTTGAATTTGAATTCCATTCACGCAAATTCATGGACAAACTATCAAATGATTCTTTAGCAGCACAGTACAGTTTATTTGCGTCTGAAATTGTCTGTGCGCCAGTTACAATATTGTCTACATAAATGTCGTCCGCAATGTGTTTTAGAAATATGTTGTTCGACTTATTCAAGTGATATTTGATCGTAGCATTCAGTAAAAACGGACTTGATATGACACCGAATGGGACTCGACAAAAACGTAAGTGCACAACATTATCTGGGTTAACTGTACTATTTACGTCTTTGAACCAAAGAAATCGTGTTACATCCCTATCTGAATCTTGTAGACCTAACTGTAGGAAAGCTTTCTCGACATCTGCAACTATTCCTATAAGGTGTTCTCTGAACTTAATTAGCAATCCTGTAAGATCCTCCAACATAAGTGGACCCCTATATAGGCATTCGTTTAAACTTCGATTATCTGCAGTTTTAGCTGAGGCGTCATAAACAATACGGAGCTTTTTGGGCTTATCACGGCCACGAACACAATGGTGAGGAAGATAGTGAACGGGATGGTCCTGTGCCATCTTTGGATCTGGTACAATCTCAATTATTTTAGTCTGTAGCTGATCTTGAATGACCTGGTCGTATGCCTTTAAATCTGAATTATCCAATCGTTTAATTAAACTATTGAGCCGACCCCAAGCTAAGCCTAGATTATTTGGAATATTTGGTGGTACTTCAGTCCACGGCCATTGAACGTGGTATCTGTTATTTTGGTACTGAACTGTTTCGTTAAACTGTCTAATCGCTTCTTCGTCGCGAGTAGTTTTTGGGGAATCTGTGATGCCTATTGATTCAAGGTCCCATAACTGTTTAACATCATTTAGTTTTAGGGGGAGATCGGGTTCGTTTAATTTAGTATCAAATGACCCATCTGATTGAAAGTAGGTCAATACAGTTAACTTGTCGGAACTATCAATGTTCTCACTTATTCTTCCAGACCATACCCAACCAAAATCTGAATTAACTAAGAACAGATCTTGACTGACCGATATCTTTTCTTGTGACATGAATGAGTGATAGTAATCGTTTCCGATTAAAATGTCTATTTTATTACCACAAGACCCATCATCAGCCATTATACGATCTTTATTTTCCATTTTTTCTAAATCATAAAAAGTTGGTGATTTTATACTCTCGAGTAATATGAGGTACTACATTTGCATGAATAAGACGAGTTAACCCTATTCGAGTTGTAATACTAAACTGTACTATAGGACTTTCAATAAGATGTGGTGATTTGTTTCCAAATGTGAATATTGATAAATTAATTTGATCAGTAATAGGTAGTTTAAGTAAATTAGTATTATGTTCCGTTATATACGAGCGCTGGCTGCCACAATCGAGCAATACCCTACATTGTAGTTTTGCTTTAGATTCTAAATTATTAACAATTACTAGGGCTGTCTGTAACAGCGTAGTGCTATATGCATTATTAGTATGTAAGGTATCAGTTGGTACAGACTTCAGTGGCTGTGTTAGTTTAGTTGGACATAACGCTCGATTATGATTGCCGAACTTATAACAATGTCGACATTTCCGCTTGGCACGGCAATTGTCAGCCCTATGGCCTTCACTGAAACAATTATAACAACGGTTTCCTAATTGAAGCTTTCTTTCCTGTAAGGTTTTGTGCACACTACACTCATCATTAAAATGATTCTGTTTACAAAATATACATTTAATTGATTTCTTTCTAGGTGGCTCATCGGACCTGTCACCGTCATGTGGTCTTTTCCGAGGAGGCAGTTTATTATGCTGTCTATTTTCATACCTAACCTTTTCCTTTCTACTTGATGTAAATTTACGCCTTTTATTATCTCTAGTCTCTTCCGATCTAACATGTAATGATCCTATTGTCATATTATCAGAAGCCAGTTTGTCTTCGCTAGTTGTTGTATTTTTATAACCTTCTGCAGTTTTCTTTAATCTATTTGATGTTTCCCTAGCCGATATGATATACTCTAAGAACTTTCTGATACTATCAATAGACTCATCTTCGCCAGATAACTTCATCCTTAATTCATAAATGAGGTCCTCGGGGAACTTTTCCAAAATCATTACTCTAAGATGATTGTGATTTACATCTTCGCCTAAGGAACTTAATACTCTAAGATGTCTCTCCACTTCATTTAGAACGTGCCTACATTCTTTAACCTGACTAGATTCCGCTGATTTAATTCTATAAAGAGCTACATAATGAGCATCAATAATCACGCTAGGTTTGCCATACCGTTCCTTTAATGTGTCGACAGCAATACGATAATTTTTGTCTGTCGTGTCCAATCCATCAATTGCCTGTTTCGCGTCGCCCTCAAGAACTGAATGAAGGTACAACAGTTTATCGACATCATTAATATTTCTTTTATCAACGTTCGATGAAAACTGATCCCAAAATTGGTACCACTTTAGAACATCCCCATCAAACTTGCTTAACTCCATTTTTGGTAACTTACTAATTGTGTTAACATTGTTGTCATTATTTGTAAATACAAGTGCACAGTTTCGACTATTCTGTTTAATATTTACATCTATTTCTGCTATCAATTCTTCGGCTTGAATCTGTGTGGCCGTATACTGATTAATTTCCTCAACGTTGATTTCTTTAATCAATTTACAATAATTACGAATTTCCGCCACAAACATCTCATTTGAACCTTTTAGTTTAGCACCAATTACTTCTAATCCTTTATAGTTGGCATCTTCTTCTGATAATTCTGTTAGGGCACACCGAGCAGAGCTAATCTTTGATTGGAGGGCTTCGTAAATTATTTTTAAACGAGATCGGATAGCGTCTTCCATTATTAATAGAGTTGGTACTAGCTATGTAATATCATAGACATGGATCATTCAATTAGTAAATGAATATCCCGATTTCCGAGTAAGTATCTAAAACAATATAAATTGGTATGAGATTCTTATGAAATTCAATTTAGGTACCTACCAACAAACTGCACACATCAATGAAAGAAGTAAATTCAATTCATGAAACACTATTGTTACTTTAAGTAAAAGACTATTAAACTAAATCTAAAATCATTTTATTTGGTTCAATAAATAAAGTCTATTTACTTAGTAGTAATACTCATTTGATACTAATATTTAATATCAAACGTATAATATAATTAACTAATAAACTGCACTAATGTCGTTGGTCATTACGCAACGTAAAAAGAATAATTATTTATTACACTTCATTCATAGATTGTGCACTCGGATTTACTAAATAAATGTTTACTAAACCATACTAATTATGTATTTAAGAAAACAGTCATAAACTACTTAATAATTACACTGAACAAATTTAATTAACAATGACAATAGTTTAAAACAATGCAAGTTTGTGTTTTGTTGATAATGTACCGCTCAAAAGATCTGGCTGTTCCATTTTTGAATTTATTTGGTCGGTAAGGCGGGTATTCGGACACTGTTAAACTGCTGACCTAATTATTTTAAGCGCAGAACACAATTTCGATCTACCCGCATAATATTATTTTTGAAACTGAACCAAACATTATTTTTTAATTATAATAATGAAATCCCAGCGTTTCCACCATGTCGCCACGTACCCTTTAGTGACGAATATCTGAACCTGAAGTACCTTAGGTCTCTGAAATAAGCCCAGGTACGATATGATTTGAATCCAACGAACGTTGTATTCATGTTAACTGGTTTCAACTGAATAACGGTTACTGAATTATCATCGCAATGATATTCTGGGTGTCCTCCCAAAGTGGCCTCCAACCTCCCCTTATAGCCACCCCGAGCCTCGCAGCTGGTTTATGATTTAGTATCATTTCTGAATCTGATCGCTGGTAAACAATACACACACAACAACATTGGAAATCAATATAAACTGTATATCTGGTCAATCTGAAGACACACACATGCACTGAATAATACCAAGTTTGCTCACCCGTGTACTGCTAGCTTTGACCCTCAGGCCCAATTGCCGCGGTGCGCGCGCGCGCGCCATCCACCGCCGAGCGCAACCCCCTCCTCTCACCTCACGCCACGTCTTCTAATTAATATTTGTAGGTACCCATATTACTTCGCTTTCGCGACACTCCCGACCAAGGGAAGAGATAATTGAAAAATCGGATTTAGTGAGATAACTGTTTAATCAAGATCATAGTAAGTATGTTTACAACATTTTCAGAGTGATGATAGGTTATAACTGAGTTCTGATTACCAGGGTTACTGATTACAACTAATTCCCAACTGATTCCAACTGAATCTAACTGATTCCAACTGATTCCAACTGATTCCAACTGATGCCAACCGATTCCAACTGATTACAACCGAGTCAAACGGAATCCAACCGATTTCAACTGATTACAACTGAGTCAAACGGAATCCAACTGATTTAAACTGATTCCCAAATTTAAATTATTACTAATTATTGAAACAATCTGCTCATCAACTGAGATGTCCACTGTTTAACTCTTTCTTTTGCCTTGGCTGCTGATGCCCTGATTGGTCGTCTACTGGTGTCTTGTACCGACTGAAATATGGGTGTATCATTGATGACTGGTTCATCGTCTTGAGTACTTCGAGACTCTTGGTCAAAACCGACTGGGTGGTCGTTTTGTACTGACTGTTCCTCCTGAAATTCTTGAGAGTGCGCACTGATTTTGACTGGCGCAACATTCTGCTCTGGGGACGATTCTGTACTTTGATCATCCATCTCCAACGGAAACAGATGCCCTACTGAACGGGTCAATGTTTCTCCTGATTGTACTTTAATTTTGGCTACTCTAATCTGCCTATCCGATCCTCTAATCAATTCTGCTATTTTTCCAACTTTCCAATGTGCCCTATTACTATCTAATTTAATTTGAACTTTCTCTGCTAACTTTGGTGGCCTATTAACAACGACTCTAGGTTGTTTGTGCTTGTCACTACGTTCGCGGAGGCTAGTCAGGTATTGATTAGTGAACATTTTGGCGAATTCTGAGATGATGATTTGACCACGTTTCCATCCGTCAATTAGGTTCGTCTTGGTTGCTGTAGCTGATTCTAAGAACGCTCGATCTGCCACTTCAGTAGTCAACGTTCCGCCCACACGTAGGAAATCTGAAGGAGTCAATATGTGCTCTAACTCCGTGCCTACAGTAGTTAGTGGCCTCGTATTAATTACAGCCTCAAGTTCCTTCATTACAGTGCATAGCTGGTTATGATTTATGAGATGTTTGTCTAAAGTTCTCTTCATACCGTGCTTGACTAAACTTATAAGTCGTTCATAAAATCCTCCGAACCATGGAGCTAACTCTGGGATAAATTTCCATCGCAAGTGATTCTGAATACAATAATCTGAAGTTAACACTTCTGCTGTAAGCTTAAATTGCGTGGCATTGTCTGACACGAATAATTGAGGTAAGCCCCTTACAGCGACGAACCTCCTAACGGCGAGTAAACATTCTTCCGCTGTTAAGTCTTTAACGACCTCCAAATGTATAGCCCTAATTGTTAGGCATGTAAACAAGCATACCCAGCGTTTTTCTTTACTACCTTCATCCACAAACAATGGACCGAAATAATCTAGGCCTGTAAAGGCGAATGGAAGACTAAGGTTGACTCTTTCTGCTGGTAGATCAGGCATGGGTGGTAATTTGAATGGACCACCAGCGTATTTCATACACTGTGGACACTTTCTGATGACTCTTTGAACTGTTGACCGTCCGTGTGGCACCCAAAACTTTTGTCTTAATAGAGCTAAGGTATGAGAGACACCTACATGATAGTTCTTTTGATGCAGTTTGGTTATAATTTTGTGCGTGAAATCTGAATCCTTTGGAAGTAGTATAGGCTCTTTTTGATTATGTGACATACTTGTGTATCTGAATCTACCTTTACATCTAATAAGTCCTTCCTCGTCTTTATATAATTTCAATGATCTCGTTAAGTTTGTTGTGATACCCTCAACTTCTTTAAATGGGAAAATGGAAAATGAATGAAAAGGGAAATGTTTAGCCTGAATTTCTAACATGTTACTCTCTTTTTATCTGAATCAACTACCATCATTGGTTCTATAATATCTAGATTTGGTCTCTTATTATCTAAAGGTATTGAGTTCGAAAGACCCTCCCCGGCAATTAAAATTTGAGTATTTATATTATAATTTTGAACTGTAGGCCAATGATTTGAGTTACTCGTTAGAAAATCAGGTCCTATGAGCCATCTATTGTAACAATCTACACGTTCCGTCCTGGTGCCTACATCCGATGGATTTAATTCAGTTGGCACATATCTGATTTGTAAAGTTTTGGTCTGCTTTATTTCATTTATTCTACGTGCTACAAATGGCGGAAGTAATTTATCTGATTTGTACCAGGCAATAACTATTTGACTATCAGTCCACAAATATTGTGCTTTAATTTTTAATCGTAAAAATCTTGTAACATAACCTATAAGTCTGCACCCGATAAGTACTCCCAGCAATTCTAATCTTGGGATCTGTAAATCATGTTGGTCCTTTAACGGCACTAATCTAGACTTGCCAATAACAAAACTGACAATATTATTGGTGTGTAAAGTACCGCGTAAATAAATTACTGCTGCATAAGCATGTAAAGACGAATCCGTAAAACAATGTAGTTCGTATTGAATTTGCTCCGCGACTTGGCGTTTATTTAAACCTTGCGCAAAATAACGATCAACTTGAATATTCTTTAGACATTCTAAGTTTGATCCTATTTTTTGCCATTCTATAAGTAGACTATCACTCAATTTGACATCCCATTTAACCTTTTCTTTCCATAATTTTTGAAAGAATAGTTTTGCTGGAAGAACTACCGGAACTGCGAGACCACACGGATCATAAATTGAAGCAATGACCCTTAACACGTCTCTTTTTGACAGAACTGTGCCTGTATTGAAGTTCGTTTTTAAACATAACTGATCTTTAGGTATGTTCCATATTAGGCCGAGAACTTTTATGTGTTCACGGTCTTCTGCTCTAAACTTTTCTGGTATGGAAGAAACAAGTTCCTTTGAATTTGAATTCCATTCACGCAAATTCATGGACAAACTATCAAATGATTCTTTAGCAGCACAGTACAGTTTATTTGCGTCTGAAATTGTCTGTGCGCCAGTTACAATATTGTCTACATAAATGTCGTCCGCAATGTGTTTTAGAAATATGTTGTTCGACTTATTCAAGTGATATTTGATCGTAGCATTCAGTAAAAACGGACTTGATATGACACCGAATGGGACTCGACAAAAACGTAAGTGCACAACATTATCTGGGTTAACTGTACTATTTACGTCTTTGAACCAAAGAAATCGTGTTACATCCCTATCTGAATCTTGTAGACCTAACTGTAGGAAAGCTTTCTCGACATCTGCAACTATTCCTATAAGGTGTTCTCTGAACTTAATTAGCAATCCTGTAAGATCCTCCAACATAAGTGGACCCCTATATAGGCATTCGTTTAAACTTCGATTATCTGCAGTTTTAGCTGAGGCGTCATAAACAATACGGAGCTTTTTGGGCTTATCACGGCCACGAACACAATGGTGAGGAAGATAGTGAACGGGATGGTCCTGTGCCATCTTTGGATCTGGTACAATCTCAATTATTTTAGTCTGTAGCTGATCTTGAATGACCTGGTCGTATGCCTTTAAATCTGAATTATCCAATCGTTTAATTAAACTATTGAGCCGACCCCAAGCTAAGCCTAGATTATTTGGAATATTTGGTGGTACTTCAGTCCACGGCCATTGAACGTGGTATCTGTTATTTTGGTACTGAACTGTTTCGTTAAACTGTCTAATCGCTTCTTCGTCGCGAGTAGTTTTTGGGGAATCTGTGATGCCTATTGATTCAAGGTCCCATAACTGTTTAACATCATTTAGTTTTAGGGGGAGATCGGGTTCGTTTAATTTAGTATCAAATGACCCATCTGATTGAAAGTAGGTCAATACAGTTAACTTGTCGGAACTATCAATGTTCTCACTTATTCTTCCAGACCATACCCAACCAAAATCTGAATTAACTAAGAACAGATCTTGACTGACCGATATCTTTTCTTGTGACATGAATGAGTGATAGTAATCGTTTCCGATTAAAATGTCTATTTTATTACCACAAGACCCATCATCAGCCATTATACGATCTTTATTTTCCATTTTTTCTAAATCATAAAAAGTTGGTGATTTTATACTCTCGAGTAATATGAGGTACTACATTTGCATGAATAAGACGAGTTAACCCTATTCGAGTTGTAATACTAAACTGTACTATAGGACTTTCAATAAGATGTGGTGATTTGTTTCCAAATGTGAATATTGATAAATTAATTTGATCAGTAATAGGTAGTTTAAGTAAATTAGTATTATGTTCCGTTATATACGAGCGCTGGCTGCCACAATCGAGCAATACCCTACATTGTAGTTTTGCTTTAGATTCTAAATTATTAACAATTACTAGGGCTGTCTGTAACAGCGTAGTGCTATATGCATTATTAGTATGTAAGGTATCAGTTGGTACAGACTTCAGTGGCTGTGTTAGTTTAGTTGGACATAACGCTCGATTATGATTGCCGAACTTATAACAATGTCGACATTTCCGCTTGGCACGGCAATTGTCAGCCCTATGGCCTTCACTGAAACAATTATAACAACGGTTTCCTAATTGAAGCTTTCTTTCCTGTAAGGTTTTGTGCACACTACACTCATCATTAAAATGATTCTGTTTACAAAATATACATTTAATTGATTTCTTTCTAGGTGGCTCATCGGACCTGTCACCGTCATGTGGTCTTTTCCGAGGAGGCAGTTTATTATGCTGTCTATTTTCATACCTAACCTTTTCCTTTCTACTTGATGTAAATTTACGCCTTTTATTATCTCTAGTCTCTTCCGATCTAACATGTAATGATCCTATTGTCATATTATCAGAAGCCAGTTTGTCTTCGCTAGTTGTTGTATTTTTATAACCTTCTGCAGTTTTCTTTAATCTATTTGATGTTTCCCTAGCCGATATGATATACTCTAAGAACTTTCTGATACTATCAATAGACTCATCTTCGCCAGATAACTTCATCCTTAATTCATAAATGAGGTCCTCGGGGAACTTTTCCAAAATCATTACTCTAAGATGATTGTGATTTACATCTTCGCCTAAGGAACTTAATACTCTAAGATGTCTCTCCACTTCATTTAGAACGTGCCTACATTCTTTAACCTGACTAGATTCCGCTGATTTAATTCTATAAAGAGCTACATAATGAGCATCAATAATCACGCTAGGTTTGCCATACCGTTCCTTTAATGTGTCGACAGCAATACGATAATTTTTGTCTGTCGTGTCCAATCCATCAATTGCCTGTTTCGCGTCGCCCTCAAGAACTGAATGAAGGTACAACAGTTTATCGACATCATTAATATTTCTTTTATCAACGTTCGATGAAAACTGATCCCAAAATTGGTACCACTTTAGAACATCCCCATCAAACTTGCTTAACTCCATTTTTGGTAACTTACTAATTGTGTTAACATTGTTGTCATTATTTGTAAATACAAGTGCACAGTTTCGACTATTCTGTTTAATATTTACATCTATTTCTGCTATCAATTCTTCGGCTTGAATCTGTGTGGCCGTATACTGATTAATTTCCTCAACGTTGATTTCTTTAATCAATTTACAATAATTACGAATTTCCGCCACAAACATCTCATTTGAACCTTTTAGTTTAGCACCAATTACTTCTAATCCTTTATAGTTGGCATCTTCTTCTGATAATTCTGTTAGGGCACACCGAGCAGAGCTAATCTTTGATTGGAGGGCTTCGTAAATTATTTTTAAACGAGATCGGATAGCGTCTTCCATTATTAATAGAGTTGGTACTAGCTATGTAATATCATAGACATGGATCATTCAATTAGTAAATGAATATCCCGATTTCCGAGTAAGTATCTAAAACAATATAAATTGGTATGAGATTCTTATGAAATTCAATTTAGGTACCTACCAACAAACTGCACACATCAATGAAAGAAGTAAATTCAATTCATGAAACACTATTGTTACTTTAAGTAAAAGACTATTAAACTAAATCTAAAATCATTTTATTTGGTTCAATAAATAAAGTCTATTTACTTAGTAGTAATACTCATTTGATACTAATATTTAATATCAAACGTATAATATAATTAACTAATAAACTGCACTAATGTCGTTGGTCATTACGCAACGTAAAAAGAATAATTATTTATTACACTTCATTCATAGATTGTGCACTCGGATTTACTAAATAAATGTTTACTAAACCATACTAATTATGTATTTAAGAAAACAGTCATAAACTACTTAATAATTACACTGAACAAATTTAATTAACAATGACAATAGTTTAAAACAATGCAAGTTTGTGTTTTGTTGATAATGTACCGCTCAAAAGATCTGGCTGTTCCATTTTTGAATTTATTTGGTCGGTAAGGCGGGTATTCGGACACTGTTAAACTGCTGACCTAATTATTTTAAGCGCAGAACACAATTTCGATCTACCCGCATAATATTATTTTTGAAACTGAACCAAACATTATTTTTTAATTATAATAATGAAATCCCAGCGTTTCCACCATGTCGCCACGTACCCTTTAGTGACGAATATCTGAACCTGAAGTACCTTAGGTCTCTGAAATAAGCCCAGGTACGATATGATTTGAATCCAACGAACGTTGTATTCATGTTAACTGGTTTCAACTGAATAACGGTTACTGAATTATCATCGCAATGATATTCTGGGTGTCCTCCCAAAGTGGCCTCCAACCTCCCCTTATAGCCACCCCGAGCCTCGCAGCTGGTTTATGATTTAGTATCATTTCTGAATCTGATCGCTGGTAAACAATACACACACAACAACATTGGAAATCAATATAAACTGTATATCTGGTCAATCTGAAGACACACACATGCACTGAATAATACCAAGTTTGCTCACCCGTGTACTGCTAGCTTTGACCCTCAGGCCCAATTGCCGCGGTGCGCGCGCGCGCGCCATCCACCGCCGAGCGCAACCCCCTCCTCTCACCTCACGCCACGTCTTCTAATTAATATTTGTAGGTACCCATATTACTTCGCTTTCGCGACAGCACTGTTGCGGCGTTTGGCCTGGGGTCAGCCATTGAATTTTTCGCTTACAGTTATCGTAAACAATCCACTTTTCGTCACATGTCACAATTCGATCCAATATTCCTTCATTTCTGTACCGATTCAACAAGGCAACACAAGTTTCAACACGCATTTCTTTCTGCAGATCAGTCAAATCATGAGGCACCCATTTTTATTTATTTTTTATCTTAATGATTTGATGCAAATGAGTCAATATTGTAGGTAAAGTAACGTTAAATCATGCCGCTAATTCCTGGGTAGTTTGACTCGGATCGGCTTCTACCATCTCCTTCAATTCAGCGTTATTCATCTGTGAGGGCGGGCTACCACGTGGTTCGTTCTTCAAGTCGAAGTTTCCATTACGAAAGCGTTTAAACAAAAAACGCACGGTGCGTTCATTAGCAGTCTCCTCTCCAAACGCAACGTTGATATTGCGAGCCGTTTCTGCCGCGTTAGTTCCGCGTCTGAACTCGTATTCAAAAATAACTCGTATTTTCGAAGTATCTATCTTTACGTCTAAGCTGAATAAAAAAACAGTTGAAAGTCGAAAATCGAATGTTGCACATTTTTTAAAAGAAGAAACTCATAGATAACACGTGAAAAATGTTTCACACGAAAATCTCACACTTCTTACTTTAACCCCTATTATTTAGTGGATTCTCTAAACTTATCTATCTAGTAATACAGGCTGTAAATTTGTGAAAAAGTTATTACTTTGACCCCCAATGTCTTCGGAACTAGAAGGTACGATCTATCATTTCTTTTTGTTCATTTTTTTCATAATTTTTTGGGAGAACAAGTACCTTTCGGCTTCGTTAAGAATACTTTAACATCCATTAAAAGCGGAAACGATTTAGTACTTATAAGAAACCAAAGAGGATCATCAAATAAAATACACACCTAACACTACAAAGACACAAATATATTCTTATACGTAAGCAAAGAGATTCAAATATGTATGTCCTCTAAATCTCTTTGCTTAAACAAAAATACGTCGTATCTAAACTTAGGTACAAAGAGATTTAAGATACGACGTTTTATTGCTTAAGGTCGAACTGCGCAACATATTTTCCATACAAATATGTTGCGCAGTTTTAGCTCATTATTAATTGTGTCTGTACGGAATCAGAATAGTAAAATAAAAAGCCCTTCAAAACTTACGAGCTACCAAAGATTCATTTTTATTGCCAATTTTAACGTAACTTTGGGCGTAAATTAGTAATAAAAGAAGTGTCAAATTTCCAAAACAAAGTCCGTACCGACACAGCACAATTATCGAAGAATTCAATAAATTTTATTTGATAATGATTTATGCAGTGGTTTTTTCATAAAATTCGATTTCCCAAAAGCTTTTTCATATTTTTTTACGCGCGCCTTTTACTATGAATTTTCGTGCATCTCACTGAATGTTTCCCCCGGTGCGGTGCGGGAGGGGGACACGCGATATTGACATGTCCTTCGTTTGATAGAAGAACAAGACCTATATTTCTGTCCTTTTCATTTCATGCATGACGTCAGTGACGTGTCATTTGTTTTTCGCTGAAGTTGAAGGGCCTGTGCATTTTTATTGCACTCCTGTAATGTGTGTGTTTCGATGGCGCGACCACGGCATTATTTTTTTTTTTAACTATGGCAAGATTTTGTAAAAAAATTAATTTAAAATTAAATTAATTAATTTCAATTTTAAATTTCACATTCAGAACATTTTAAAGGTTATAAGCGATACCGTACGTATGCTCTTATAATATAAACCTAGGATTTTTTATATTTTTTTTACAAATTCAATCTGTTATTTACCTAAATTTCAGGTCTCTGCAACGCTTAGTTTTTAAGATTTCCGTGGCCGCGCGGTTCTTCGCGTTTCGATGGCGTGGCCACGTTCAAACCCTTATAACTTTTTAACCATAACTTTGACAAATTTAAGGTTTTGGGAAATTTGAACCACATGCATACATATTTTTACAAAATCATGGCATAGTTATTTAAAAAAAAAAACGCCATGGTCGCGCCATCGAAACGCACACCCTATAATATGGTGTAGCGACCTACTTATTTAGAAACTTTATATACATAAAACCTTCACGATATAATTTTTACTTTTCTTCTGATCTGTCACACCTCTGTCTTGTGTTGATTAAATTTATATAGAATTATGAAATTTTTTAATTTAGTTTAGATAGTGTACAACAACCACTAAATTGGTGACCCCGACTTGATACGCCCTGAAAAGGAAATCCTAAACTTTATCAGGCCAAGGAAATCCACAGTACCACGATGAAAACATAAATCAGTTGCCTGCCGACCAACGTCCAGACTCTGCTGGCTTGACAGCCATTTATTTCTCTCGAGGGATTAGCAGACCTGGCGGAAAGCGTCCAGGACATGGTGACCCCAGGCCAACAATAACAAACAATATAGTTATACAATATTATTGTTGCCACTAATCTCGCGAATTGTGTAGTGACCATGACGTTATAAGTTGATAGTAAAAGTTTTAAAGAAAAAGTTTATTTTATTCTTTTTAGCGCATTTAAATAAAAGGTCAGACGAAAGTATTATATAACTTCGTTTTTGTTCGGAACGGTTCGGAACACTGAGTGTGTGCGTACGAACTAGACGCGCGTGAAGACTAGCGCCTAACTGCTCATCACTGATACTATCTCTGTCGGGCACGATGCCAGGTGAGACAGCGTGCTTTTTGGCCACGCCCACCAAAGAGTTCGAGCCCGTGTGATGTGTCACCTTAAGTGACGAAAGTGCCCTGAAAACCCGCAGTAAACTGAGTGAAACACACGCAAATTGTAGATTTTTACGCTCTTTTACATCTGTCACAGTCATCGCAGTACCTATCGCTGACAACCAGTCTTACCTAGGGCAGGGGTAGCGTATTACCCAGTTCTGACTGGGATGTGGAGGGCAGATAGGCAATCGCTTCATGTAAAATAATGTTATTCAGCTGACTTGAAATTTGACAAATTTATTTTGTGGCGTCAGTGTGACCTGTTTAAAATGGAGTTTTATGCTTTCACGGACTGTTTTGGTATTTTATGGATGGTCACCCATCCACGGACCGACCTCGTTAAGCGTTGCTTACCCTTTTAGATCGACACGTGCGGCTGTTATAATTTTAGCCACGACCTCTAAATATTGTTAGTTAATAAATATACTGAAAGGGAGAGCCCCTTTCAGAATATTAACTAACAATATTTCCCTTTTCAGAAAATTGATAAACAAAAATACGACAAGTTTGATATCGAAATATGGAAATCAATCCATAGGTACGTCAAAAATAAAGTAAACAATGAAACCCACACAGTGGGTCGAGTTCGACCCAATCACGTCACAAATGAACGCACAGGGTAACAAATTTATGATTGATTGGACTCATTGAGTTATGATGTCATTCAGCCTTGAAGGGTGGTCGATAGTATGTCAATTAGAAACCTCCATAATGGCAAATTCACACACTGTTTGTCAATGTTCATAACTACTGGTTTACTTTGAAGAATCGTCGTAAAGAAACATCATATTGAATACCTAGTTTTCTCTCAGGCCTCTTTTTATCTTCGCTTGAATATCGTCTATCGGCAAGCCACGTTGGCGGTTACTAGACTAAACACTTTTTTTCATTTAGACATGACGTGCATGACAAAAATCAAAATGTTATAATTGACCGGGACGTTGATAAAAATGTGCACGGTTTGGGTTGGTCGTTTCTAGCTCGTAATATATTTGAATGTCTTTGGTCGTTTCATTTAAAGAAGAATCGGCAAGAAACTTTAAGGTGACTTTTATAAAATGATTTGGTTTTACAATATTATAAAAAAAAACTCAGCATGATGCGGTGCTATGGGGGCCCCACAGCACACTGCTAGTTTTCAGTGGTCACCCGTGAAAACACTTACGGTAGCGAAGACAACATAAAAACTTGTACTTGGATTAAAATATAAAACAATCGTAGGAAATAAAAAAAAATACAACAAATAAAAAACTTTTTTGCAAAAAAAAACCGACTTCAAAAACACAACAAAGTGAAAAATAACTTAAAGTCGGTTTTATTTTTTGCAAAAAAGTTTTTTATTTTTCTATTTTTAGTTGTAATATCCTATACAAATATTGGCTATACATTTATTTTAACATAACGTAACATCACGCCTGTAATCCCCGAAGAGTTGGGCTGAGGTGTACCCAATAGTACCTACACCCACATTTCGCCAGTTATGTTTAAGTCCCATGTAATAGGGGGCAAGCGCTTGCGCAAATCCAGACTCCGTGGCTGCTACTGAGAAATTCCTGATGGAAAAACCCAATAACACTTTGCCCGACCAGGGAATCGAACCCAGGACCTCATGCTGAGTTGTCGCCACCACTAGACCAACAAGGCAGTCATTTATTTCTTAACATGTCGTGGTAATAGAATTATCCCCAATAAAAAGGAACCTAACATACCTAACTGTCGAAATGTGGGTGTACTGTACACATCTGCATACCCGCAAAGCATACAGGCGTGATGATATGTTATGATGTTGTGAAAACAACAAACATCCAAGCGATTGCAGCAATTACGAACAACCGAAAACCGCAACCGCAAAGCATACAGGCGTGATGATATGTTATGATGTTGTGAAAACAACAAACATCCAAGCGATTGCAGCAATTACGAACAATTTGCTGTCTATAATTGAAGAGTTCCATTGTATTTCTCCGAAGATTACCATCAGATCTTCACCAAATTTAAACGGGACCACCGCGAAGTAATTACCTTCCAAAGAAAAATAAGAATTATCGAAATCGGTTCACAATTGGCGAAAAAAAGGCTGAACATACACACAAAAAAAAAACAGACAAATTGTTAACCTCCTCTTTTTGGAAGTCGGTTAAAAATATAAAAGTAATGTGTGCAGTGGCGTGCAGCGGTATTCCACGAAGGGTAGGCCACGAAATAATGATAGCAAAAAAAATTTCGTCTGCGCCATCTTGATTTTCGAAAACGACACCCATGAAGAAAAAAACTGAAAATTTTCGTCGGCGCCATTTTGGATATTTATTTTGACCTCATTTTCATTATCAGCGACCCCAAAAACCACGATAATGACACCCATGAAGAAAAAACTGAAAATTTTCGTCGGCGCCATTTTGGATTTTCATTTTGACCTCATTTTCATTATCAGCGACCCCAAAAACCTCGAAAACGACACCCATGAAGAAAAAACTGAAAATTTTCATCGGCGCCATCTTGGATTTTCATTTTGACCTCATTTTCATCATCAGCGACCACAAAAACCACGAAAATGAAACCCATGGAGAAAAAACTGAAAATTTTCGTCGGCGCCATCTTGGATTTTCATTTTGACCTCATTTTCATCATCAGCGACCACAAAAACCACGAAAATGACACCCATGAAGAAAAAGCTGAAAATTTTCGTTGGCGCCATCTTGGATTTTCATTTTGACTTCATTTTCATTATCAGCGACCCCAAAAACCTCGAAAACGACACCCATGAAGAAAAAACTGAAAATTTTCATCGGCGCCATCTTGGATTTTCATTTTCATCATCAGCGACCACAAAAACCACGAAAATGACACCCATGAAGAAAAAACTGAAAATTTTCGTCGGCGCCATCTTGGATTTTCATTTTGACCTCATTTTCATCATCAGCGACCACAAAAACCACGAAAATGACACCCATGAAGAAAAAGCTGAAAATTTTCGTTGGCGCCATCTTGGATTTTCATTTTGACTTCATTTTCATTATCAGCGACCCAAAAAACCTCGAAAACGACACCCATGAAGAAAAAACTGAAAATTTTCATCGGCGCCATCTTGGATTTTCTTTTTGACCTTATTTTCATTATCAACTACCCCAAAAACCTCGAAAACGACACCCATGAAGAAAAAACTGAAAATTTTCATCGGCGCCGTCTTGGATTTTCATTTTGACCTCATTTTCATCATCAGCGGCCACAAAAACCACGAAAATGACACCCATGAAAAAAAAACTGAAAATTTTCATCGGCGCCATCTTGGATTTTCATTTTGACCTCATTTTCATTATAACCAACTCAAAAACCACGAAAACGACACCCATGAAGAAAAATATAATATCAATAATATTATTAATTATTATAATAATAATACGCGCCAATAACCCCCAGGAATCATTATTTTAATCAACATACTCGTACACCCAGCACTGGCCTGCAAATTGCAAAAAACCTAAGGAAATTTAAATTACGCGGGCTAAAGAACATTCACCTTGAATCCAGGCCTTGTGTTGTAGCAGCCAATCATAGCCCAGCTACACTCGCAGGAGTTACCGCCCAAAAATGGCTGCAATCTATACATGTGTGCAGTTCATACACACGAAAATATGCACCAATTTGCCGCTGTGTGCGTAAATTTATCAATGGGTTGAAGGCCAGCAGACTATTTGCCTATAAGATGCGTCCGGCGGGTGAGCGTCGAGCTTCGTAGCAACTTCCAGTACAGTGTTGGTTACGTAACACGGGCGCGAAAAATTGCTCTAAGTATTCGAACAGGAGTTTGAACTTTTTTTAATATTTTGTACAAAGTGTTATTTTATTACATAGTTCATTAGTTATAATAATTGCCCCAGTTGCTAGGGTAGGCTTTGTTTAATTGCCTCTTCGTAGCGCACGCCCATGAATGTGTGCTGGCTGAACAAAAAAAAACACAAATACAATATGTATGTGTGTGTTTTCTTTGAGTCGCTCTCACCTCACATTCGCGTCACCGTTCGCCAAAGAAAGAATACGAAAACTTTAACTTTGGTAAAACTTATACGATTCGTGGCTGCCGTTACTCGGGTCTTAGTGGTTGATCCGTCCCACCACTAAGAGCGAACTCGGCAAAACTCTTATACCTTGTTCTTAAGTCTGTGGGTTACTACGCACTTGTGCAGGTGACGACACTTTGTAATGTGTATGTCTTTTATGTTTTTTTATCTTTATTAAATCTTTGTTTACTTTTGTGATGTCAGTTAGTGGCAACCCTAGTTTTATTTTTAATTTATTGCTGGAGCTAGTTGTAGGTTGTATAGGTAAATCACATCGACCTAATTCGATTTTCTTTTTAATAATTTTCTAATTTTAAAATGTAAATTATCTGGAGTTGACAGGAGCCTGGTGGTTCAATGGGCAGTCTACGTTCAGAGCTGAGAGCAGAAACATCTCTGGGAAGCTTCATAAAAGTTTATTTAAAGGGCAGTTCCCCTTATTCTTGAGTTTTAAGTCGGCCTCTCTCCGTGCCGCACCCTCACACCTGGAAACCTTGATGTTTGAGCTGCACAAGCCTGATGAAGATTTGACGCTCCTCGGCCCTCCTCCACGGTCGGAAGACAGAAGTCCTCAGCCCTCCTCCTACGGCCTGAGGATTGACGGTCCTCGGCCGTCCACCACCGTCTGAAGACGGATGCCCTCGGCCCATCTCTACGGCCTGAGAGTTGATGGTTCCTCGGTCCTCCTCCACAGTCTGAAGACGGACGTTCTTCAGTTATTTATTCCATTCTGCGTTCATCTTCAGTATTTTCCGCCAGCTTCACTGGCATTAGTGATTTGAGTAGCTCCAGTTTTATGTTAGGATCTTTGTTAATAAATTCTTATAACTCGTTCCCTTGTCAATTTCTTTTAATAGTGCTCCCCTCCAGACTGAAAGTTAGGTAGGCGAGTGCTCAGAGTGACTTTACAGTTTTGTGGATCCTACCCAGGAAATTGTAACGTTACAACTTTCAGTACGCCATGTTTATTTAGCAATTCATAATAACATCACGCCTGTAATCCCCAAAGGGTTGGGCAGAGGTGTACACCCATATTTCACCGGTTATGTTTCATCATCATCATTTCAACCGAAAGACCGCAACCATTGGATTCTCACAACCTTATCAACCAGTTATGTTTAAGCCGCATGTAATAGGGGCAAGTCTATTGCCATCAATTGGGAACAAATTCAGACACTGACTGCTACTGACACATTCTTGATGGAAAACCCAATAACACTTTGCCCCAACTGGGTATCGAACTCAAAACCTTATGGTTAGCAGAGTTGCGCTTGCGACCACTCTAAACCAACGAGGCATTCAGTGTTGAACAATAAACTGACGCAATTAATAATTTTATTCAATTTAATTTTTTTGGGACATTTAACAGTGACACTAAAACTAAATAAACATGTAACCCACATAAATATCCGCGAAATGCGTGCATTATTAATACAGAAAATTAAGTAAGAACTCATATGTAATTAAGGGATAATAGGTATCAGATAGCTACTTTAAGGATTCAATAGCCATCCTTTTGAACTTAAAGTGTGAGCGCGAAAATATCAAGCTCGACGTATAGGCTTTAATTCGGTTTATCATGATCCGAATTCCACCGAAGTGGAGACGAGCGGAGCAGAGAGACGTGCAAGATTCGACCAATGACAGGAGAGACAAGCGATGTGGATTTCAACTAATGTGATTGGTCGATTCTCACGCGTCTTCTTTTCGCTCTACTCGTCCCCGCTTTGGTGGAGTCCGGGCCTTTGGGTCAGGTTGCCATAAACGAGCTAAGCAAGGCGGCTTTTCCTTTACTTATCCTACTTCCTACCCGTTGCGTAGTTTTAAAGATCTAAGCATACATAGGGACAGACAGACAACGGGAAGCGACTTTGTTTTATACTATATAGTGATGATGATGATGATGATGATGTTATAAATGCGAAAGTTTGTGAGTATGGATGTGTGGATCTTTGTTACTCTTTCACGCAAAAACTACTGAACGGATTTGAATGAAATTTTGCACACAGATAGTTTATAACCTGGATTTAAACATAGGACAACAACAACAACAAAACAACAAACAACACAAAACAACAACCAAACAATAACAACAACAAAACAACAACAAACAACAACAACAACACAAGCAACAACAAAACAACAATTATCAAAATTCACGTAGGCGAAGCCGCTGGCAGAGGCTATTTAGAAGCCATCTAAGTATACAAATTCTGGCAGAATTCAACTTTATTCCAAGGGCTGAAAGTTGGAAAACCAACCCTTATTGTTTGTTTGAGCACAACAACTACACGACAAATTAAAGCTTATCCTTGAGGCTACGGACTCAAGGTGTGCCGCTATTGAAGTTGTTTATTATTTTAACCTAGCTTTTCTACGCAGCTTCGCTTGCGTTATGGACGACGTCCTATAGGTAGCCTACTGGCCCCGACTTACGAACAGTAAGTCGTGGGTTCCAACACAGGCAGGCGGCATTACTTTGTGTAATTTATTTCATCACTACTGCTCTCAAAACGGTGAAGGAAAACATCGTGAGGAAACCGGCATGTCCTAGAACCAAAAATTCGAAGACATGTGACATCTACCAATCCGCACTGGGCCCGCGTGGTGGATTATAGCCCATACGCATAATACGCGCTTTGACGTGGAGTTGCGGACACCAGCCCATTATACAATACAATAGGTAGCCTACTAGCACTTCGCCCGTGATATCGTCTTCAAAAATTGTAATAGTAAGTAATATATTAATGTGGCTAAAGCACCCACGAATAATGTAGCTTTCTGCCAGTGAAAGAATATTTAGAATTGGATCATTCTTTCCGGAGATTACCCCTACATATAAACAGAAATTTACAAACAAATTTTACCTCTTTGTAACATTAGTATAGATGACACTCTGGCATAATGTAGCTTTCCATTAGTGAAAGAATTTTCGGAATCGGATCTATAGTCCTGAAGATTACCCCTACATTCGAACTTCAACTTTGTATTAAATTAGTTTAAAGTTAAAAAATAAAACAAGTCAACTCACCTTGGTCATAATTTTAATTTACTTACTTTAAATTGCATCACTGTAATATATGCAGAATTAAATTAAATTTTCTGTCTCTGTGAATAGCTCAATGGTTCGAAATTTAAAATTTCAAAGATTCATGCATTCAAGATAATTCTCAAATTGAGTATTTTAATATCTGTTGGAATTTGGAAACCCGTAATTGGCATAGCATTTGCCAACCAAAAATTCAGATTAGAATAACAAAAATCTTTTCAGTGAAATTAAAAAGGAATGATTTTGATTAGAAGGCGATTTCAATTTTGCAACGTTAATTTAGAAGGCGCCATAGACAATTTTCTAACAAAAAAGTTTTAATTTAAATAATTCGGGTTATTAAACTATTTATTGCAACTTTACAAAGCTTTTAGAATATCTACTAATGGTTTTTAAGAAACTGTGATTATTTATTTGCCTGTTTTATTTTAAGTACCTTGTTAGTAAATAAAATAATAAAGAACATTTTGAATAATTATTAGAACGGCTTTAGATCAAAGTAATTTGCTTTGTCCTAAGGCATTTCAGAGTGAGTTACGATAATTTTATTAATTGTAGTACTAACAAAGCCCGCGTAGCATGGCCGCTGTGGAAACGGATTTTGTCGACTGACAATCGACAAAATGACAGATAAACGACAGATTTTCGAAAGACTTCTATCGTTCAAGCATGGCATTTTTGACACGTGGAAAAGAAAGGTTTCTATTCTTTAGCGACAAAAGTCTACAACTTCGAGCTTGGCGACAATTTTTTGTCTACTTTTGACACTGGTTGTAGAAATCGTTTCCAGCCAACAAATGTCAAAAAGTCTACAACACATCAGACCTAGACAAGATTATTTTTATAAATAGAATTTGTGTTTGTAAGCCATTTTGTTTTTAAAAACATGTCGGGGTCCTACCGTCGCCATCTCCTCAGTTTTTATGCCAAAAGAAACGCAGTACGAGCTCTAACCGGGGTTTTCGATATCCCGGAAAACGAGTTCTTTGATGATAATGCCATCTAGCCGATTTCAGTCACAGCGACTGCATTGGATGGCTTTCTAGGGTGGTTGTCGAGTGCTTTGGTGTGCTGCTCTTTCAAGTGCTCTCAAGTGGCTAGCATACAGCAACATTGATGGATATTTTAAGATACAAATCACGAGATTGTTAAAGATGATATGAGAATGCAGGGAAACAAGAGATCCTGTATTTTTTAATGGTGATGAACATAATAATTATCAACAAACAATCCAAAAAAATATAATCAATTCTATTACTTCTAGATCGCAGATGCTAAGTGCAAAATCTTTAATGTCACTAGCTACTTCTCTGTTGCTATGGAAAGATATTCTATGTCTTTGTCTTCGTACAAACTCGAGTCAATGAGTCGCCGCATGCTCGGGCATGTCAAGACATTATGACTTGTCAAGTTGTATAGAAAAGAGCTTTGTTGAGTCTTGTAGAGTAGGTAGAGATAGAATTTCCATGCTAAGCGGGCAGGTAGGTAACTTACAAAATAAAAACAACAAACGGATTATTCTATTACTTACTATACAGAAACTTATCTAAAATAATTCTCAATAGTCATGCCCGTTCTATCAGTCAAAAATCATCATCCAAAACCGCGAGATTATCTAAATGATTCTACAAAACTGTTGTTTTCAATGAAAACGAAACTTGTCTACGCGTCTTTTCTCTGAAGTTGAAAAACAATACATTCCAAATATTTTGACTTTCACAAACATGACAATAAACTCATAAATAAATTAAATTCCAAAATACTTATACCATAAATTCACAGAGCAATCGACAGCCTTCAAAACACCTATACTTTTCAATCGGGAGCGTGTATCGAGAGCTTTATATTAGCACTCTCGGCAGTCCGCTATCGCCGGCTGAATGAAACGGTTGCCTTGGCTTGATAAAAAAAAATATCGAGCGGGAAATTCGAAATACGATACCAACAGTTTGAAAGTGACAATTTAGAAGTAAAATAAATTGATTGAATATTATATTGTTTGTTTATTTGATTGGTGAATTTATATTTGCTGTGAAGTGATTTTGTTCCTGAATTTCAAAGTTTTGGTAAGTTTTACTAAATATCTGTAATTAAAAAGTGTTTATAAAGCAATTTATATAAAGACAATATCGATAAATATTCTGCACATTTAAATAAAATCGGCTATTATAAATATTGTGTTTCTTAACTTTTCTGATGAATTTCTCAAGTTGAAAACTTTTTAGTGATTTTAGTTTACTTTTCTAATTACACAGGAACACAGGTAAAGATTTACAAATGCGTAGAAATAAATAGAATTATGAAGTCTCAGACTTTTTGCCCACATTTTTTTTTTGACGACATCCTCGCTCATCTTTTTTACAACTTTTTGTTAAAAGCGTTGGCGCGTTGGCTGAAAACTTTTACAAACATGACGTAGGTACCGAATATAATATATTAGCAATTTCTTCAAATTATTCAAATATAAGTACAGTAGGTTTATAAACTCTGTACGTCAATTTATTTAAATTTCAGTTCAAGTGAAAACAATATCAATCCTAAATACAATGTTTCATATAAGGTCGCCAATTATTTGTTATCAAACGAATATTATGTTTTGTTATCAAATAATTCTAATTTTATCAAACGAGACGCTCTAAATACCCAGAAGGCGTTAAAATATTGCATCATCATCATATCCGACGAATGACGTTTACTGCTGGGATTGGTCAATTTTCCGTTTTTCTTTTTTCAAAAATGTACCGATTTTATTGCAGTATCGAGTTGACCTAGACCATAAAAACCGTTTAGGATCTGACCAAGCTGAGAGATCGACCGACACTTAATTTAATTTTTGTTTTTTATATTTCGCGGGTCCTCGCTTTATAGCAATCCAACCGATTGTTTTTATCTTGGTCTTTAAGAGGCCATCAGGGCAGTTAATCAGTTTACGGGATACGTTTCTTCTATTTTAGATCAAGTTATAATAAAAATAAAAACAATACGCCCGATTACCAATAGACATAGTACATAGTGTCGTGGTTGCTACGGAGATATCAAGAGAGATACGGAGAGGTCACCAAGTTTTTTTTGTTAAATAAAAGTTTTTGAATTTTTAACTTTATTTTAAATACCTCCACGACCCCTGTACTATTCAACGCATTTCTTTTGAGTGCGTTACATTTCTTACCCAAAAAAAAAATTGTTTCTTAGCAATAATTTTCGTGTAGAGTTACTTAGTTTGACGTACATAATGCTTGGGACCTCTTCGTTTAGTGTCCGTTTACACCTTGTATAGGTAAGGTAGGGAACAGACACCTGTGCCTGTCCCTTGGATTAATACAAGCGACGCGTTATGTTATGTAGTTAAGCTAGGTATCAATTTCAAATCAATCATAATCTTTCCGCACAAAAACACCAATTTTGTTTATAACTAATCGAAAAGCTATAAGAATCAGTATAATGTAAACTTTTGTCTAGACAAGCGGAAATCGCCTTCATCGTTTTCAAAAAAAAAACATTTCAAACACTCAATCTTTTAATCAGCGACTCCTAGTACTCGATCCATTATTAAGTTTTCTTCGAAAAATTTGAGCTGAAGTTTGTTTGAAAAGTTAGCACTAAGCCGGAAGTTAAAAATCCGACATGATCGTCTTTTCTCAACTATGTTCGGGTCGCTTTTCAGTCTAATGGGATGCAGCTGATTATACGACTTACTGAATTGGAGTAGGTACTTCATCATCTGCCTAACCTAACCTATGGATCCCTTTGACATCGTTTTTACGACAAACGGTTGGTCGGAGACAAAAAACACCAAGACATTTTTAGCCTTATATTTAGGTGTTTTATACGATAGAATCGAGAAAATAAACGATTTGAGAAAATAACACTTTTTTGGCAAAAGTTTTCTAAGTCCTCGCGCCGTAGCGCCCATAAGACTACACTCCAACGCGAACTTCCGTTCAAGACAAACCATTTATTTCAATTAGACCACTGCACTGAAAGGCCAGGAAATACCACTAACAGGAAATAGATTTTCTGCCAACAAACAGTTCTACTTTGTTCCCAATTAAAGGGTGTGGGTGTCGATGTAAATACAGCCACACATTGACGCTGCAAATGGTTTTGAATTACTTGCTTTTCCGTGGGTTCGCCCGCGTATAGTTCGGTAATCGTTTTTAGTTTTCCAAACATTTCTAGGCTGAAGAGTTTAATGTCCCTGCCAAGTATAGTACAAGAATAAAACATCTAAATTTGACGTTTATTTACAGAAACTTCAAACTGACATTTTGTCAGACAGATGACATTTAAAGCCTCAATCAGTCCAACGCGTGACGTCATTTCAAGAGATGAAATAAAAGTCAAGTAGTTTAAAGTATTTTTGTTAAAATAAACGCCATCTTATAATTTTAAGCGCTCAATCAAGGGTGTGAATAGACCCCTAACGAAGTTAGGGTCTATTCACACCCTTGATCTCCCCGTCAGTCCACTTGTTCTCCCCGTCAGTCATTGCGAGTTTATTTTTGTCATGGACCATACTTCTCCAATCTAGTTATCTCTTCTCTAATCTCTAATCTGTAACTGGATTGCACATTTGAGTACTAACTTTTTCACGACTTTTTTTTCAAATACTTATTAATAGTTTTTAAGCTCATAACTTTACTTTAAATACCTCCAGAACCCGTTTACTATTAAATGCTTCCATCAGCACATTTTTTTCGAGTCCGTTACATTGAGTTTTACCGTAAAACGTGATTTTCCACCCCAAAAAAAAAAGAAGGCGTTTCCCACCAATAATTTTTATGTAGAGTTACTTAGTATGATGTACAAAATGATTGGTTGACGGCTTCCTAAAGGGTCCGTTTACACCCTGTATATCAAAATAATGTTTGGAAACCTAAAATCTCAAAATGGTTCATGGGTAAATTTTTATATTACATACCGAATTGGAGCGCAGAACACAGCAGCGCTGTTCCAGAAAGAGCTCCACCATCCACCACCACGGTCAAAGAGGTACCTAACTGTTGTTAGAACCCGGCAAAAGCACTTTTATATTTCAGTAGGTACATACTATAAAAAGTGAAGTTTTTTTTTTTTATTGGCTTATGCCACGGCCAAATATAATTATAATGCAAGGTGTCGCTTTGCATCCTGGTCAAATTTAAGTAAGTAATTCATAAATTCAATTCTATGCTAATGACTCTCGACCCGAATCCAGTAGGTTCTTTTTTTTACGGAAATCGTGAAGCGTAAATCACCCGTATTAAAACGCAGCCCGTCTGTTACTAGCCCTATAATCGCGCCTTCCCACACACAAATAAACGCACACAGAAACATGTCGCGCGATGGGCTGTTTATTACTTCGAAATACTGTCAAAGTTAAATAATTTAAAATACCTAGCAGTTGCACTTTATTCAATATTAAACTTATATTGTCACTTAGGTACGGGATATCTCCACAAAACCTGGTGATACTGTGAGTGTTTTTTGTCGTGACTAAGTGTCGAGTTCAAGGCAAAGTAGCAAAAGACAAAGAAAGAGGGTAGACAGATTTGTCTGCTCCTAACAATTTATTTTCCATCCACCCGCATTCTCCAGTCAACCCGCGATCATGGCGCTTGCAACAGCGTTGAAATATCGGGAGCTCAAAACAATCAACAACGTTATTCTTGATTGTTTTCAGCTCCCGTTAATTCAACGCTAGATAGAAGATATCCCGTAAGTGACAATATAAGTTTAGTTTTAAACCGTGAAAGCTAGCATTGTTTATTCATTATTGTCCAGGTATCGTAATACCAATAGTAATTAAATTGATTATTTATGTCTCTAATGACAAGCTCCTTAATTTTGACTAAAATGCAAAACTGCACTTTGTATTATAATAACATAGCCTATTAATGTCCCACTGCTGAATAAAAGAATCTTCTCAAACAGAGAAGGCACGAGTATTGATCACCCCCCTCGCTCAAGACAAGCACATTCAAAACAAAAATTAAATCCACCTCTGTACTTTGTACTTGAAGTGTTAAGCAAATACAAACAAGCAAAGAAAAATAAAACTAGAGTATTTTAAAAGATAACATTGTGTGCCTCAAAAAAAAAATTCTTCCAGTTTTACCGGATGCAGCTGAATACCAGTATTTTACATGGAGCGACTGCCTATCTGGCCTCCACAACCCAGTTAGTACCGGGTAATAGGATACCCTTTTGGTAAGACTAGTTCTCAGACTTTTTGGGCCTCTGACTACATAACGACTGTCAAAGATCTACAAATGACAGTCGGGACCAACGGTTTAACGTGGAACACGGAGGAACTTTGTACGTAATGGGTGGTCACCCATCCACAGACCAACCTAGGCAAGCACGGCTTAACCTAACGTTATTATTTAGCCACGAGCAAGTGCACAACAAGTGCTTGATGCTGGTAAGGACAGCATCAGGAACTAACCAGTTAGCTATACTCGTAAAGCTTTAGAACCATTCAAATGTAAATACTGCGAAATTTCTTCAAAGTCTTGTATGGTCAAAGTTGGTCTCCCACTCCACTTCACTCGAAAAGTAGGTTTAGAAATCGGGACTAAGTGCCTATAAATTATTTATCCGAGGTCCTCTGTCGGTTGCGGAACCCGGTCACCGGCGTCCGAAATTGACAGAACCTTTAAATGTCTGCATAATATATCCCCACGGACTGACAGTCGGACAGACGGTTAGACGGACGGACATGACGAAATTATAAGCGTTTAACATTTAGGTACCTTTTGGTTACGGAACCCTAAAAAGATTGCGTTGGTAACTGCACGTCTGTTTATGACAAGATCACTCAAAAGATGAGTGCCCATTCAAGCAGAAGAGTCCTGGGCTAATATTGAAAAACATTGTAAATATACATTGTGTAAACTTGTATAGGGGATGTAATTTTACACCCCTTGTACTATGTCCACTAAGTGCACACGTCTTTTCCGTCCGTAGGGTTGAGCAAAGGCTATTTATTTATTACTCACATTTGGCCAGTTACGAGTCGGGTATTGAACCCAGGATATCATGAAACAGCACCATGCTGAGATTGTTTTCTTTTTATAATTCCTATAATCATCTTTTCACAAATTGATAATATTAAAAAAAAAAAAAAAAAAAAACATGTAAAAATAAAAAGAATGTTGCCCACCAGTATCAGGAACAGGGTCCAAGCTATCCGGTGGTCAGGGCTCCAGAGAGAGGAACCTCCTAACAATACAAGCCGTGTCCAGGCGTACCGCTTTCTGAATCAAGCTCTTGATCCAGCCGTCTAACGAGAGCCTCCTCAGGGATCGAAGCTCTTGGCAATTAAGCCATGGGCTGATACGACTATCGGCACAATGATCGCTGATCTTCTTTTTATAATTGTTTTGTCCTGTACGGAAAAAGTAAATACTTTTTAGTAGCGCTTACGACCATTAAACCAACTCGGGCTACATTTTGATTTTATTTTTCTTAGTCTCTCATGTTTCCCACTGCTGGGCAAACGCCTCCCTTTTCTACTTCCTTTTTCTCTATTTTGTGCGATATCCGGTTATGTTCGCCACGCAAACAAGATCAGCAGGCCTAGCCAAGTTATAAACATTTCGTATCGATTCTCTTTCTACAATCGTAAACGCCTCGGCGTAAGCCATTGTAGAAAGCGCTAAATTGGTTGCCAAGTTGACACGACTGAGTCGATCGCTCGTTCTCTAATGTCTGTAGAAAAAACCTGCACTTTTGTCAATGGTGAGCGTTCCTACCAAAGAGTATAGCGATCAACATTGTAGAAACGATAACATTCTATTCTATCATTTTGAACGATGTAAACTTGTCTACGAATTTTCTATTCGTTTGTGTTGATCACGTGATTTAACGTTGAGATGATGTCATTCCCATTCATTTGATTATTTTTCTACTAGCGTTAATGATTGTAGATTGTCAACTTGGCTAAGCCAGATCGTCACACCACGTTCGCTGCGGTCTACCTCGTCAGTGATTCATCATCTGCCTAGCCTTTTCCCAACTAGGTTGGGGTCGGCTTTCTAATCGGATGCAGCTGAACACCAGTATTTTACATGAAGTGACTGCCTATCTGACCAACACAACCCAGTTAGTACTGGGTAATACGATACCTCTTGGTAAGACTGGTTGTCAGTCTTTTTTGGCCACTGACTACCTGTAACGACTATCAAAGATCTACAAATGACAGCCGGGACCAACATTTTAACGTGCATTCTGAGGCACAAAGGAAACTCGGCATGTACTGGGTGGTCACCCATCGTCAGACCAACCTAGGCAAGCACGGCTTAACCTAAAGATCGACCCGACGGCGATTACTAGTGTCAAATGAAAACATGCGTTTCATCAGGATTTAAAAGATTAAAGCCAAACTAAAAATAGTCCGCTATTTGCTAACTTTTAAGTAACCTGTTGAATCTTGTAGGTACATTTTTATTTCTTCAAACTTTTTATCAAGCACTGTGCAGGCAGACAAAGTTTTATTGAAACTAAAATGGATTAAGAGTCTCAACTTTTTTGTTTGTCTATAAAAAGTAAAGAAAAAAATGGAAAATTGAAATTAAGAAAATTTTCTAATTTATTGGTACATTATTTAATTTAAGCAATGTGATTAAGTCCTTAGATACCTATACAAGGTGTAAATGAACCCTTCACGAATCCGTCACCCAAGCATTCTGTACATCAAACTAAGTAACTCTACGCAAAAATTACTGCTGGATTTACGACTTTTTTTTTGGGGTGAAAAATCACGTTTAACGGTAAAACTTAATGTAACGCTCGCAGCAATACATCGTGCTGATGGACGCATTTAATAGTAAACGGATTATGGAGGTGTTTAAAGTAAAGTTACTCGTATGACCCTCAAAACTAGTATAGAAAAAAAAACATGAAACCTCCAATATCTCCGTAACTATAGTAGGTTCCACGGTATTGTCCAGAACAAGTGCCTTTCGGCTTCAATAAGACAAAAAAAATTCAGCTGCATTGGTCAATCTTCAGGTTAAGCCGCGCTTGCTTAGATCGGTCCGGGGATGAGTGACCTCCCATTATATACCGAGTTTCCTCCATGCCTCGGAAAGTACGTTAAGCCGTTGGTCCCGGCTGTCGTTTGTAGACCTTTGACAGTCGTTACAGGTAGTCAGTGTCAAATCAGTCTTACCAATACCCAGAACTAACTGGCATCGCTCCTATCTAAAATACTGATATTCTGCTTTATCCGGTTAGACTGGAAGCCGACCCCAACATAGTTGGGAAAAGGCTAGGCAGATGATGACGTACATAGTTAAACTCTGATTTTAAAAATAAATCTAAGTAGTTGATGAAAAAAAGGAAATTAAAAAAAAAACTTGATGTATGCTGTTTATAGAAAACAAACTGACCAAATTGGCGTCTAAAGAATGCACACAGGTCACACTATTGCGCCACAGTAATATAAATTCGTCGAATTTCAAGTTATGTTTATAAGAAAAAAAACATTCATTAGGTAATTTAAAAAAAAGTTACTTGCGGCGTATTTTTTTTTATTTTCTTTTTCACTTAGGAACCCAATAAAAAAAATCCTTGAAAATCCGGTCAATAAACTTCGTTCCACCTTTTGAGTATTTTTTGTCTAATTGCACTTTCTTAGTTTCTACACAAGGTGGCTGCGAGGCTAAGCACCTGATCTTTCTGAAGAAAAATAATGTCACTTATGGGATATCTTCCGTAGAGGGTAGACAAATTTGTCTGCTCCTAACAATTTTTTTCATCCACCCGCATTCTCCAGTCAACCCACGATCATGGCGCTTGCAACAGCGTCGAAATATCGGGAGCTCAAAACAAATAATAATCACGGAAGATATCCCGTAAGTGACATTTTAAGTATAGTTATAAGCCGTGAAAGCAAAAAACAGTGATCATCTTTAACGCTCCCCCATGCACACTAGCGCCACTTTAGTAAAAAAAATCAGAACTCGTTAAATACACAATCAATATAAAATCTGATTGACAAAATCAATGCTTTAGAGTTCTAGATTATTGACGTTTATTTACTTCACTGTAGTTACAGTTAGAAAAATTGCTAAAAACGGCCGTTTTTTTCCATTTTGTATCTGTAACGACAGCGAGCTATGTGTCAATGAGTTAAGCAGACGTAAATAATTTAGAAGACCGAAAAATTGATTTTTGTCAATCAGATTTTATATTAATTGTGTATTTAAATACAGAAAACAGAACCAACCAACCAACCAACCAACCAACCAACCCACCAACTAACCAACCAACCAACCAACTCGAACCAACTCGTTAACGAGTTCTGATTTTTTTACTAAAGTGGCGCTAGTGTGCATGGGGGAGCCCCTTAAGGTCAGTGTATGTCCTTCCCGAGCGTCCCCCACACATACATTTTAGACTCATATTCATCGATATTACTTTAATCTGTTTATTGTAAACACAAGTTATTAATATGTGGTAGGTTTGCGAGTATATTGTAAACACAATCATGATTGTCAGACGAAATAATATTGACTATAAATATGTAATCATCTTCTCTAGCTTATTAATAACCATTAATATTGACCAGCTTTTTAACCAACTTCAACATTAATTTCAGAACCGCATATAGGATTGAGTAGGACCGAATTTTGTTCTTGTTTTTGGTTTGAAACAATTTTCGAGCAGAATGCAAACTTTAGTACTTAGACATGTGGTAATCGGTTTCAAGAATATCGTATTTCAACAACGACTTCCAACAAGATTTGCATGGGCTAGTTTTATTTACAAAAACAAGAAGTAGGCTTCCGTGCACAAAAACTAAACCCAAAATCCGATTCAAACAGGGAAGTAACGTTTTCATTTGTCGCGAGCAACAGCTGGTCCTTCAATATGACTACAACGTTCTAATACATGTATGCAGTAGGACATACATACACATTTACAAGATATAGAGAATACATATAAAGAAAATCCTAAACCGCATCATATGTGGTTTCATCTAATTGCCACACGTCAGCGTCGCCATTTCTAAATTGTTGTTTTTGAATTATTGTCGCGGGTAACAGCTAGTAATCAATATAAATGGTGGCTCCCACTTTATCTTAAACTTCACCTCATTATTTAACGGAAAGTTAAATTACTCTTTTCCAACGTCACGCAAGCCTTTCCGCCAGGGTCATCCCTTCACGTGCCGTTCAGGACTCAAAACCTTGTCACTTTCTCAGTTAAAATATATCCTTCCCTAAAGGATGTCTTATGAAATCCATGGAATAAAAACATGAAACAGTTACAATAACTAGTATCTCTCATTTCCTTCTTGTCAGTTTTAAGACCTCTCATTTTGTTCATAACGTTTGCAGAACAAATTCTTTTTTTTTTTTTGCAAATTGTCGCTCCGTTTGTGATTTTTTTGTAACGATACGTAATAGAAAGCTACCTGTATGGCCCTGTAATACGTGTATGTTAATGTCAAACTTCAAAGCTCCAGCGCTTCTAGTTTTGGCAACCAAACCTCAGGTTTGACAAGAAGTCTTGGTCAAAGTCAAAACCAAAAGCGTTAGCGTTCTTAGACCGCCATCCCCTTCGAACCTAATCTGTTCGAGTCGGGGTGGCCCAAGTCCTGAACTCGCTTCGTTCGCTCTTGCATCCAAAAAATTTCTTGTTTTATTAATTATCTACTCCAAATTGTATGCCAAATTGCCAGTGCCGGCAGCAATTTCAACAAACGGTGCTGGTAGCTAATTTGTAAGAAGCAAGGTACTTCTAGGTTTGCCTTAAAAAAAAGGCAAAAGAAGAAGTCAAAGGCAGAAATCGGAATCTATTTTTGTACCAAATTAATATAGTAAAATGATCAATACAACTCTCCAAGAGAGAGAGATTATTTATTATTGTTTCCATGATTTAAACGAAGCCAACGACAAAGCTGTGCAGGCAACATACTGGTCGGGTATTATTTAAGTCTATCGACACGTAAAGAAGAACAACACCAAGTACTAAGAACTACATATTAGTGCTGGAGCTCAAAGCAGTCGGAATTCTAATGAAGTCTAAGAGACTATAACTATTACCATGAATGACAAAGTTTCTGTTCGTTGAATTCCCTTTCAGTATTGAAACTCTGTTACTACAATATCGGTTCAATTATCAACAGTAAAGAGACAGAGGTACCTAGACATCAGTATAGGTTCTAGGTTTATTAGTATTTTCTCATGACGTCTTTCATTTATCAGCCAATTTGTCGAATTGCTTCTTTAGGTGGTACACTAATAAAAAAGAATGAAGTAACCAGACAGCAACATTCGATTTTGTCAGATCTCAGGGCGTCATGATAGGACATCTGTTTATACAGGCTGTAAACGGACTCATTACGAAGCCGTCAATCAAGCATTCTGTACATCAAACTAAGTAACTCTACGCAAAAATTATTGCTGAGAAACGACTCTTTTTTTGGGGTGGAAAATCACGTATTATGGTAAAACTCAATGTAACGCACTCAAAACATTGTGCTGATGGACGCATTTAATTAGTTATGGAGGTATTTTAGGTAAAGACCTTATAAACAAGAATTTGAAAAAAAACTTTGACCTCCTATATCTCCGTAACCAGTAGGTTCAGTATGGTACAGAACAAAAGAAATATCGCAATGAAGGGAAGAACAAGTACCCTTCTGCTTCGAGGGTCTATTCTTCGTTTGATTCTAGTCGGTGAAAGACAAAAAATTGTAGAAGCCTGACCAGACTTTCCACCGCTTCCTAGAAAGCCACATTTTAATCCAGGACAGAGTCATCTTATAATCTCCACCTGACACGTTTTCCTTGCTTCGGCAAATCTGTGTACGGAGTCTATTTAAAGACTTCTAGGTCATGGTAACCCGTGTCCAGGTGGGAGATTTTCAGCAAGTGGCACAAAAAGGTCGGGTACAATGAAAAAGGTCAACAAATCACATAAATATTTAACAAAGTTGGGTGTTCGACTGTCCGGTTGCCTTTGACATAGTTCGTCTGAATGTATTTCAAAAGATTTTAAGCACGCAACAATCAACATGCAAATATGTATATTTATTTCTAAACTGCTAACTTTCTCTAGAACATTAAACAAGAAACATTTAAGAAAATCGTTGTACTCTTGTGAACACAAGAGTTCAACGATTTTCTTAAATGTTTCTTAATTTTAGGTAAATAGTTACTATTTATTTCTGACTACCTAACGACTGTCAAAGATCTACAAATGACAGCCGGGACCAACGGCTTAACGTGCTTTCTGAGGCACGGAGGAAACTCGGTATGTAATGGGTAACTTATTCGAAGTATTTTATCAAGTTCAGATTTCAAAGTTTTGTTTTAGTTTGGCTGTAGTACTACTTGTATTATAAACCATTTAGGTAGACACTTTATGCAATGTAAATCATATCGTTTTGCAAGATAATTACTTCATACGAGGATCGATCATGGATCGATGAGCAGAGGACATCAGTCTGCTTTTTATTATGATAAGGATCTGACAAAACGATGATTTGTGTTTTTAAACTATAGGTACACAAGGTGTAAGCAGACCCTACACGAAGCCAATAAGCATTCTGTACGACAAATAAAAAAAACTACGCAAAGATTACAATAAGCGAGACGACAAAAAAAATCTAATAAGTCCGTCACTTAGATCAAAAAATATTTGACACGTGTTTTTTCTTTTGTTACGTAAACCACAATTGACGAAGATATGACGCTTTTAAAATTCTCAATACGTCACGCCTAGGTATAATTTTTAGCTAGTTCTGACGTCACGAGCCCCCACTCCCGAGTTTTGATGCGTTTTATCTTTGTCAATATTCATTGATTTACAAAAAAAAATACGAGTCCATTAATTTCCAATACTCTAACTGACGGACTAAATAGATTTGCAATTTTTTGATGCTGTCGTCACGCCTATTGAAAGATTTTTTTAAAATTAAAGTTCACGGTTTACAGTTGGACTGAATACATTGTGCTGATGAATGCATTGAATAGTACAGGGATCATGGGGGTATTTAAAGTAAAGTGAGTCATTTTAAATGTTCAAAAGTTCTCTATAAAAGTCTTAAATACTCCGTCACTAGAAGGTCCTAGGTATAGTGCAGAATAAAAAAAATCGCAGTGACGGAGAGAACAAAAGTGCCTTTCGGGTTTTTAGAATTACTATTTCGAGGATTCTAAGACAATTCGGAAACGTAACAAAGTATAATAATATCCTGAATTTAATTCCCAAAGGACGTTTCCTAAAAGATGTGGATTCAGTGCTTCTACCGGATATTCCCAGAACCACTCTCCTACAGAATTGAAGATAGAATCTGTTTTATTTTTACAAGAGAATAATCTTAAGCAGCGAGATAAACGTGTGCCTAAGTCAAACTGTAAAGTGCATAGTCAGTTATTTTAGGTTCACACTGGATTCCCACAGCTGGGACAAAGGTCTCCTACCTGTGCCTGTGTGTGTGTTTGTGTAGAGAGTGGGTCGTGATTTATCAAGCAGGCCTAGTGGGGGTTGGTGGATACCAGATTAATTTCCCATTTCCTTTAGTAACGAGAGATCGGAATATGTTGAGTTCATTTACCTAAACTTCAAGGGAGTAAGCTTGTAACAGGATGGTACACATGGCGACACATCAAACTATATATTTGATATAAAGGGCGTAAATAAACCCATAAAGGCACTGTTCTAAACCATACCTGGGAACCTACTAGTTACGGAGATATTGGGAGGTCAAAGTTCCAAATTAAGCACAAGTTTGTTTTATAAATACTAGTTTTTATGGTCATAACTTTAGTTTAAATACCTCCGTAACCCGTTTACTATTAAATGCGTCCATAAGCACAATGTTTTGAGTGCGTTACATTGAGTTTTACTGTAAAGCGTGATTTTTCGCCCCAAAAAAAAGACTTTTCCCAGCAATAATTTTTGCGTAGAGTTACCTAAAGTTTGATGTACAGAATGCTTGGTTAAATGCTTCGTATACAGGTATAATATGGCCTCGCTTTGTATAGCTTTCCCTTACAATGACAGATCCGTATAAACTAGTTTTGTATAGCTTGATTGGTCGCCGTGCTTACCTCCCTATAAAATACCAGAATGATTTTTAAGTTCCAAAATACACCTGATCTAGAGGGAGGTATTATCCAATACATAATTTATTTAAGAATAAGTTCATAGCACAGTCATGGTATTTTACAGTGTTGTGGGCAGACTCTGTGTAGGCATTTAAATGAAAATTAAAAAAAAAACCAATACATACTTAGTTTGTATGTCAAAGTTCATGTAATACTTTAGTTTAAGTTAGAAAATGTTCTCACTTGAGTGAAATTCTAGTAATAAGTTCTTATTGAGAAATACATTTCTTTGACCTAAATTCCGGTTCTGCTTTCATATAATCTTGAAGCTAAAGCTAAAATTCACAAGAAACTAGTATTTCTATTTTACAGGGAATATCTGCTCCAGCCTGATTTCTGAGCTAAAGTATTCATAGTTACGAGTAATATTACGAGAATAGAAGAGTACACTGTCTATTCAGTCAAAGGATAGCATGAGTTTCAGTTCATCATCAGCCTATAATGTTCCCACTGCTGGGACACGGCCTCCTCTCAATGAGGGGGAATGGGCTATAATCCACCGCGCGGGCCCAGTGCGGATTGGTAGATGTCACATGTCTTCGAATTTATGGTTCTAGAATATGCCGGTTTCCTCACGATGTTTTCCTTCACCGTTTTGAGAGCAGTGGTGGTGAACTAAATTACACAAAGTAATGCGCCTGTCTGGGTTCGAACCCACGACTTACTGTTCGTAAGTCGTGGCCGCCACCACTGGGCAACCGCTGCTTTCGGCGGTGGCCCAGAGTTTCAGTTACCTAGTTATTATTAGTAAAATTAACAGCGTATGTTTTTCTTTGTCTGTGTATTATGTTTCGTAAGCCAAGTAACCTCTTAATATAGGGTCTACGTACTATTGTATTTTATATCTATTGCCACTCATTTTTATTTTATATACAGGGTGTAAAAGACATCCGGCAACTGGGTCTCGAGGTGGCATTGCACAAGTCCGAGGCCATGTGCTTTCATGGGCCTCGGAATGCGCCACCTCCGGGATCCTTACTCACGGTAGGAGGGGTATCCATCGGTGTCGAGTCGACTTTGAAGTACCTAGGACTCGTCCTCGACAGCCGGTGGAACTTCGTGGAGCACTTCCGACGTTTGGCCCCCAAACTGGAACGGACTGGGGCTGCCTTCAGGCGGCTCCTGCCCAACCTGGGGGGGCCGAACGCCTCCTGCCGGAGGCTCTACGCGGGAGTCGTGCGGTCCATGGCCCTTTACGGGGCCCCGGTGTGGGCGCGTTCCTTGAGGCTGCGTGCAGCCCACTACCTGAACGCGCCCCAAAAGGTGGTAGCCGTAAGGCTGGCCCGTGGGTACCGCACGATCGCCCGCGAGGCGGCGTGCCTCCTTGCCGGATTGCCGCCATGGGATCTGGAGGCGATGGTCCTCGCGCGCCTGCATGAATGGCGCGCGGAGGCGCTTCGCCGGGGGGAAACTCCGCTGCCGCGACAAATTGTCGCTCATCGGACAGACTTCCGGCGGGATCTCATGGCGACATGGAGAGAGCGACTGTCGTAACCCCGTGCAGGGCACGCCACGATAGTGGCGATAAGTCCCCTCTTTGAGGAGTGGCTGGAGAGACGCCACGGCGTCCTCACCTTCCGCCTGACGCAGGTCCTCACCGGACACGGGGTTTTCGGGAGGTTCCTGCACCGAATCGGGCGGGAGGAAACGCCCGGGTGTTTCCACTGCGAGGATCGACCGGAGGACACGGTGGAGCACACGGTGGAGGTGTGCCCCGCGTGGGCGGAGCACCGCCGTGTCCTCGAAGCGGCGATTGGCGGCGGCGACCTCTCGCGTCCGGCCCTGGTGCAAGCCATGGTCCGGAGCGACACGGAATGGGACGCCGTCACCTCCTTCTGCGAAGCAGTAATGCTAGAGAAGGAGGTGGCGGAACGTGAGAGGGAGAGAACCTCACAGCGTCCCGGCCGCCGCGGGAGACGCCCCGGGCGTCGGGGGCCACCACGTGGCCCCCGGCCACCGTAGGCGCGGGCCTGTGGACGGTGGGCTATGGGCTAGCTCGCCGTCCGTCCGTCTCATGACGACAGGCCGTGTCGACGGCGCGTTCGTGTTCCACGCGCGCCTCAAAGAGAGTCAGCAAAAAGGAAGGGGTCCGCAAGGACCGATGCCTGCCGGGGTTGCGGGACTATTCGAAAGAGATACCGTGGCCCCGGAACACAAAGGGCGATGAAGGAACATGGATGGGTTTTAGTCAGTAAAAGTCTGACACTCCCTCCTGCTCCGCCCAGAGCGGGAGAAGTCATTTGATGATTTCCCATCCGAAAAAAAAAAAAAAAAAAAAAGGGTGTAAAAGACATCATCACGAAACCGTCAACCAAGCATTCTGTACATCAAACTAAGTAACTTTACGCAAAAATTATTGCTGCGAAACGACTTCTTTTTTGGGGGTGAAAAATCATGTTCGTGGTAGAACTCAATGTAATGCACAAACATTTTGCTGATGGATTGAATATTACGGGGGTCGTTGAGGTGTTTAAAGTAAAAATCTCACATTAAAAACTTTTATTTTAAAAAAAACTTGTCAAAAAGTTGGAACTTTTACCCCCAATATCTCCGTAACTAGAAGGTTCCTAGATATGGTGTAAAACAAAAAAATGATTGCAATAACGGAGAGAACAAGTGCCTTTCGGCTTCGTTAAGAGGTGTTTTACACCCTTTATATTTTTTTTTCTCTTAAGTTAACACTTATTTTTGTGAATGCTGGTTAACCTGTAATTGGCAACTGTGTAAGTCCAAGACTGTAAAACCTATGTATACCTAAATGCTGTACACAGTAGCTGTTGGTGAACCTATTTTTTTTTTTGCTGAATGCCATCTCGCATTTCAACCTAGAGAGGTTGTCGTCTGCTTAACCAGACAATCCTGTGGGTGCCTTAAGTGTAAGGCCTCCAGCCAGGGCATAAAACTTACAAACTAAACGACTAAACGCTAAGGGCACCACCTGCGGGGTGTGTTAGGGCGTGGTGAACCTATATTAATAAATAAATAGATTTGTTTCTATTCGTCAAAAGTCGTAAGGTTCGATTCCTAAGTCGGGTAAATTGTTTTTGGGTTAAACTCATCGAGCGGTCTGTGGGTGTCATACACGAGACGAGCCTACAATGTCCTGCGCGTCCAATTTATTAACGCCTTCAGGATGCTGTTGGGACTGCTATGGCGCTGTATACAGCGTCGGGAACGTTCGCGGAGGTTCGCACAAATGGTTTCCACGCTATCATGCGAAAGAAAGCGGTCTTCTTACTGCAGCGCCTGCATGGTAGTGACCACAGCATTTTGAAGATGATTGCTGCCAGTATTTTTATTACTATTAAGGAGTTGTAGTTTGTAAATAATGTAAACGGTGACCGGTCAGTTCACCAAAAATTATTTCAAAAACTTTTACTTGACAAGCAACGATTGGAAAAAACATTGTTTGTTTTTTCATCATTTTACAACAACAAGTTTACCAAATAATTCACTTAGCAAAACAATTATCCGATGAACTTTTATTTAATAACGTATTATTTGGCAAACAATTCATTATTTTTTTATTTTATCTTATAAAACATCACTTGGATAAAGACATTTCTAAAAAAAGAGAATAAATGAATTTTGTTTTCTATAAGCACAAATTTAGTGACAGAAATGAATCGCTGCAAAACCGACTCCACGTAGTCTTTTATGCCCTACGCCTAGAGTGTAATTTAAATCCGCGTGGGACCGCCGGAGCCCCGCAGCGCCGTGTTGCATGCTTGCATGCATGTTGTGAAAAACCTATGCATTCTCTAAACTTTTTCTTAAAAAGAGTAATATAAAAAAATACTTGCCTGTAAATTATTTTGTAGAAACGTGATTTGTCTAAATTTATCTAAATAAGAAATGAAAAAATGTATAAATGATTAAATATCATCTGATGCATTTGATAAGAGAAGTGTTTGCCAAATAAATGTTTGTAAAACGTGTGTTTTTAAAATGAAACAATTGAAGAATAAGTTGTTTGCGAAATAAATAGTATACGTTGGTTGTAAAACGAATATTTGTCAATGGAGTTTTGGTAAAACTTTAATGAACCAATGTAAATATTACTTTAATTAACTAATAAACAACTTCAGCACCATTTTTACTAACATTAAAATATGGGAAATATGAGACTTTAACATTACTGGCGAAATGTGGGTGTAAGTAATATTAGGTACCTCCATCTGACCTTTCAGGGGTTAAAGGCGTAATGTTATGTATAGTTTAAGTAGATTTTCTTCTGTTTGTCCCCGTTTACATAACACATAGGAACGTGGTCAATGATATTCTAACAAACAGATATGTTAAACACCTACAAAACCACCAAAAAAGTGTGCCGCGGGATAGCGCCAGCTCACATACACGTAGTGACGCAGAATAAAGGCAAAACGAGCCATTTTCAAGTCGTCACGATTGTGCGCTCACAACATATCTGTTTAATAGAATATCATTGAACGTGGTAGTATTATCTAGAAATCTGAAGTTTTATAGATTTTTATTCGTTGAACAATGAGACAGGATATCGATATTCCTCTTTAATTGGACCGAAAGCGGGAAAATCTATTTTTTGTTGTAGTGGACTTCCTGCCTTCACTGCCTTCGTCCAGTGATTATAAGATAATAACAGAATACAATAACTACGATGATATAAATAAAAAAGAATGTTAGAAGGTACTCTGCTTTTCTTATAATGGCTAATAATGTAAATAATTACAGGCAAAATTCATTTATAGTGCGTGCAAGTAGAAACTTTAATAACATGTGTAAACAGCATGATTTTGATACTTTCATAACGAGTGTGTCCTCAGCCAGAAAGTCCTGAGCCTTAGCTTTTTTAATTAGGATTTTGTTTGTTCAGGCTTTTATTAGGTATTGTATTAAATGTGTCATAATATAAGATGTGAATTTAGTTTAGTTTAAGCTTGAATGTTATCCTGTATTTTTTTTTGTAGCAGTATTATGTTGTTCACACTTTATCTTTAAAATCAGTTTTTAGAAGTGAGGACTTTTAATTGGCTGTCAGTCTCACATACTATTTTTTTAATCTGTTTATCTTAGCTGTAAGTCTTTCATAGTTCATAAATAAATAAATAATAAGCTATCTGTCCTATGTACGTTATTAGTAAAATACCATAATCAGTATTCTAATGGCTGTAAAAATACCTTGAATGAAGTCGAAAGGCACTTGTTCTCCACTTGTAGGCTATTGTACCTTGGGAATCTTCTAATTATGGAAAAAATTGTAGTCAAGTTTTTTCAAAATACAAGTTTTTTATGTTATAACTTTTCTCTTAATACCTTGGCGACTCCCGTACTATTAAATGCATCCATAAGCATAATGTTTTGTGTGCGTTACATTGAGTCCGGTCCGACAATAAAACGTGATTTCACTCCAAAAAAAAAGTCGTTTCTCGGCAATGTTTTTTGCGTAGAGTTACTTACATAATTTGATGTACAAAATGCTTCGTTGACGGCTTCGTGAAAGGTTCGTTTACACTTTGTGTATAGGTATTACAAATGGTAAACACAGCCTATGTTAATTAAAAGAAATCGGACCATGCGGGGACAATGTAGGTTTGTGCATGTCACATGTTTTCGAATTTTTTGGTTCTAAATCATGCTGGTTTCATGTATTTTTTCAACGTTTTGTTCAAATAAAGCAAAGTGTAAACGGGGGTCCGTTTACTCTTTGTATTATAAACGAACCTGCGAAGCCGTCAACCAACCATTTAGTACAAAATCAAAATCAAAGCATTTATTTCAAGTAGGCCAGTTACAGGCACTTTTGAATTGTCGAAACAAAGATGAAAATTAAATGTAGCTACAGTCCCAGTCACAAGACATAAAAACTGTGAAAGTACTGTAGTTGCCCATTCCCTAGCGTAGATCTCTATGGAGAAGAACGGGCAAGAAACTCCATGGGCACTCTTTTAAATAAAAATATTGTTACAAAATCTTGGTTACATCATTCATGTTGAGATGGTATATTATGTGAGAACAATGTAGCAAGATGTGCACGTTAAAAGTGTCCATAGTAAAAACAAAAATACAATTCAAAAATAAACATACAAATAAGCCATGGCAACTAAGAGATGACCAGTCACAACTGACAGCGTCCGTTCACGAGCATGACGCATGGATCAGCACCATTCAACTCAACCATTTTGAAGGGAAATTAATGATCTGACACACGCGCCACCGGTACATCAATCTATGTAACCCCACACAACAATTATTGCCTTGCGGCTTCGTTTAGGGTCTATTTAGACCCTTTATTTAATTAGCACTGCTTAAAGAAGATGTACTTAAATGAAAGTATTTTTAATTTATTTCTTTAGCGCAAATATTAAAATGTCTTTGTTACTTTGTAAGGTAAAGAAGTGGAGAGGATAAAGAGATGATCTTTTGAATGTAGATAGATATAACTTAATTCTCAGTAGTTTAAGAAATTAATTAAGGCATTAATATGAAAAATTCCAGTTCAGCTTTTGTTAATGTCCGACACTTATTTCCCAAGGGTAACTTCACAAGTATTTTACTAGAATAGACTTCTCGACTGAAAAAATCTAATTTGTCCGTCAGTTAGATTATCAAAAAATATTTCATCTTTTGTTACGTAAACCAACATAGACGAAAAAACGACACTTTTATAATTCTCAATACGTCACGCTTTGGTATACTTTTTAGTGCGTTCTGACGTCACGAGCCCCCACTCCCGAGTTTTGATGCGTTTTATCTTTGTCAATATTCATTGATTTACAAAAACAAAAAATACGTGTCCATTATTTTCCAATACTCTAACTGACAGACTAAGAGGCGACTAAGGGACTTACCAGAGAATGGGCAGCAGCGTTCTCTGTGCTTTTGTAACAACCGTACTGCGATAGCCAACCCGCCTGCCAAGCGTGGCGATTATGGCAAAACTCCCCAAATGAATAGCGCATCACAGAAATGGCCCCTAGTGCCCGGCAGCCCGTCTACCCTCGACTACGGCAGCGGTCCAGGCTACGGCGTGGCAAGGGGTGCGAAGGAATCTCTGGAAGAGATCCGGCTGCCAACACGCTGGTGTTGGCCCGGAGTGTGCGTGTGTTGTATGTTGCCAGGTTCAATCGCTGGATTGAACCTGGCAACATACAACACACGCACACTCCGGACCGACGAGAAGAAAGCGGAATTCAAAGAGGAATTGAGCAGGCTGCGATGGAGTATTGTGGGATTATCTAAAGTCCGAAGAGAGGGGGAGGAGATATGACGTCTCCCGGTCTCACACCTCGCTGCAGAAGGATAAGTTCCGAGGCTTGGTCCTGAAGTCGGAGAGAAACGTCTTTTGATACACGTGGACATTTTTTACTGCAGTTCTCGGTTCAATAACAAAAATGTACTATTATTTCCTGAATCATCATTATCATTTCCTAATTCGAAAACAAGTCGATTATCATGTTTTTTTATTTGATTGGTTGACCTAATTCTGATAAATGATCCCGAATCGTTGATTGAAATAAATATTTTATGTCAAGTACAATATCAATAACTGGTTCAAGGGTTGTTCGGATTCGATCTGTATATATTCTGTCTATATTCTGTACACCTGACAACGTATATGCAAAATTTCAGGATAAACGGATATGTGGTTTAGGCGTGACAAGGAAACAAACAAACGTACTTTCGCATTTAAAATATTAGTTAGGATGTTAGTTACAACCTATTTAGACACAGCTGTTGTACGAGATGCATCTACGAACAATAGCCCTAAATATCGGGGAGTCGAACCTACCTGCTATAGTTTAATTAACCAGGCCAGTGTAGAGCTGTGGGGGGAAGAGAGGGTTTTGGGTGTCTAGTTTAGTTTATTGCCGGTTCCTGAATTCAGTAATTAAAGTTTAATAGTCAATTCATTTTGGTCCGTTCAGACGTAGACAAAAAATGTTTACGTCCGAACGGACCGTTGTAAAAAAAAAACAAATGAATATACACTGATAAGCTTAAAAGGACAGTCGCATACATTGTTGTTGTTGTCATTGCTCACGCATGTTTTCTATTAAAACTCCAGATATTAATTTGTGATTACGTTTGCCGGAATAAAGCTTAAAGTGCAATAAATGGCTGACAAGTTTTGCCTTGTATCAAAGGCAGGTAGATATGCATCTGATAATGCATTATGACGGTATGTTTTTACATTATCTTTTTCTCTCGAAATTACAAAATCAGCAATATCAACAGTGTTTTCATATCTGGGACACAGGCCTCAATTCTGGGATGTGGGCAGTAATCAGGCGGCTTTTGAAATTTATTTATTACAAGCTGTTGCCCGTGGCATTCGTTCGCGTGAAATCATTATAAAAATATTACTTCCCTTTTTGCATCAGATTTTGTTCCTATTTTCAAGGGCATTTTTTTGCACGGAACCCCTAATTATTTTTCTAAAATAAAAGTTACGACTTATAAAATCAGCTATCTGCCAGTAAAAGCTTCGTCAAAATCGGTCCAGCCGTTTCGGAGATTAGCCGCAACAAACAGACAGACAAAAATTGAAAATTTGATTTTTTGTTAAAGTGCCGCATATACTTTCATATATGCATTCAGTAAACAGCTGTTATTTTAATTACAAACAGACACTTCAATTTTATTTCATTTGTACAGATTTCTGTATATTGTGATATTGTAGTTGTCAGAAACATTGGCTTATATTGTTTTCCTTAATGTTCATGATAGGTTCGTTGGAATGAACACCTAAATATATCAGGTAGAATATAATTGTTGCAGTGTTGTTTAGCTGTAAGTGTGTGTGTAGGATATAAACTATTATAAATACGAAAGTTTGTGAGGATGGGTATATGGATGTTTATTGCTCTTTCACGCAAATACCACTCAAAGGATTTGTATGAAAGGGCGAACGAGTTTGAACGACAACTAGTTTTTGCCAGCGGGCTTGCCGTAGTTTTTGTACAGGAACTTAACATTCTGACAAAAAGCCCTATAATGTCCTTAAGGATCCAATTTCCTTACCTGTTTGTTATTTTATAGAAGTCCAGCTGTTAAAACTTGTTACTTTGGATTGTCCTTATAACGACGTCACTCACAAACATCTGAAGTTGCAATAGAACAAGGAAGGTTCCGTCTGTTGCTGCTGAAGTCTCAAAGACATCTACTTTCGAGTAGTTACAGCTACTTCGAATTGAGTTACATTGTCATTGGGCTAGTTGTACTAGAAATCTGTAGTTAGTTGTGAGCTGATTGGATTTATCAACGCCAGTTTTGGACCTCAAAGTAGTAATGAGGGCCATTTGAAATGTTTTTAATTCAAAAGTTGTCTTCGAGGATAAATTGGCTTTATGACAATGTGATGTTTGTATTTATTTACAGCCTGGGAGGCCACCTGTCAGGTGCGTAGTACTCGCAACCGGCGTGCATAATGAACAGATGTATGAACGTGGATGAGACAAAATGAGTATGTAAAGATCTTAGCAGGTCCTGTAGACGGTGGGCTATGGGCTAGCTCGCCGTCCGTCCGTCTTATGACGACAGGCCGTGTCGACGGCGCAGGAGTGTTCCACGCGCGCCTCAAAGAGAGTCAGCAAAAAGGAAGGGGTCCGTAAGGACCGATGCCTGCCGGGGTTGCGGGACTGTTCGAAAGAGATACCGTGGCCCCGGAACACAAAGGGCGATGAAGGAACATAGATGGGTTTTAGTCAGTAAAAGTCTGACACTCTTTTCTGCTCCGCCCAGAGCGGGAGGAGTCATTTGATGATTTCCCATCCAAAAAAAAAAGAATCTTAGTAGGTGGCGTTTTGTGGTTTTTGCCTACCCCCATGGGAAAAAGGCATGATTTTATGTATGTATTATGTATGAGGTTTGTATAACGAGACAATTTTCGCAAACGTCGCAATTTCCACTTTTCAAGATTAATGTCACCGCCGACAGTTTTCTTTCTACCATTAAATTACAAAAAGGTCGTCTGTTTCCCAATATTAATGTTTATTGCTATGTTTTTTACTCAGTAAGACGAGCTGAAAATAAAATAATGGATCGTTAGAGTCGAGAAATACGTGCTTCAAGAATTCTGATGGGCGATATTATTTGACGGTGTTCAACTTTTTCTCTCGAGAAAAGGGTTTAAGTTTGGACACACTTGGGTCTGAAAAGTTGGCCTAAGTACCATAACTTTTGTTACCTCGCCAACTTTAGTTCTGAAGTTCATTATTTTATAACACCGCATTGGGAATAGTTGAGATATTTAAAAAAATGCTGGTTTAAGCAATTCATTGATAGCTACTTATTAAAAAATCTAACTCGGACCTTGTTGGTTCAGATTGCGTCCTAGGTTCGATTGGCGGGACGGGCAAAGTGTTATTGAGTTTTTTCATCAGGAATTTCTCAGTAGCAGCTATGGAGGCTAGATTTGTGCCTGGTTGATGACAATAGGCTTGTCCCCTATTACATGGGATTTAGGTAAACATAACTGGCGAAATCTGGGTGACATCATTACATCAACGCCAGCTGTCGCTAAAATGTAGTAAAGAAATGTTGAGGATTAATGTGGATGGCTATGATAGTAGAGGAAGACCAAAGACACGATGGATGAACTGTGTGAAGGATTATATGACCAGAAAGGAGGTGTCTGATGAGATGACGAAGAATACATGCTGCGCCGACCACAAATAAAGGCCCATATAGGGTAGATGACACCATAAAACAATAATTCCCAGACACCTATCTCTAAAAAAACCACTTTATTTTGGGCCTTTTTTTTTTTTTTTTTTCGGATGGGAAATCATCAAATGACTTCTCCCGCTCTGGGCGGAGCAGGAGGGAGTGTCAGACTTTTACTGACTAAAACCCATCCATGTTCCTTCATCGCCCTTTGTGTTCCGGGGTCACGGTATCTCTTTCGAACAGTCCCGCCACCCCGGCAGGCATCGGTCCTTGCGGACCCCTTCCTTTTTGCTGACTCTCTTTGAGGCGCGCGTGGAACACGAACGCGCCGTCGACACGGCCTGTCGTCATGAGACGGACGGACGGCGAGCTAGCCCATAGCCCACCGTCCACAGGCCCGCTTTATTTTGGGCCTGAAAACCCGTTTTATTTTCAATTAACTGCCAAATTCGATTTTTAGTTGCTTTGAAATCAATAAATAGTTGAGTAATTGAGTTGAATAAACAGCGACGTCACAGTTGGCTATTGCTATACAAAATCTATGAGAGAACCGCGTTTTGACAGCTCTTAAAAAGTATCTCAATTGATTGGTGTGTCATCTACCCTATTGGACACGAGAATGATGACGACGATGATAATGATCTGCCACTATGTAGCATGGTATCCGACCTGATCCGATCTGACCGATGGATGTTTACTGAGAAAGCACTACCGGCAAGTCTAACAGGGAAGTCAGTGGCACTAAAGTCTGACAGCCAGTCTTACCAATGGGTTTTGTATTACTCAGGGCTAACTGGGTTGTGGAAGACAAATAGATAGTCGGTCCATGTAATATAATGGTATTCAGCTGCATATTCGGTCAGACTGGAAGCTCATTCCAGTATAGTTAGGCAGATGAGGTAGATGAAGGAGAATACGTTGTTTTGAGAGCGGAACCGTGGACATAGCTGGTGCTACAATAACTTTAGTGTCACACAGAACGATCTCTGTATTTCACAAGACGCAATTTTTCCATGAGTGCTTTCATTTTGATGAACATATTTTTATTCGTAGTTTGTTATACCATTATTTCTAAGATTTAAATTGTTTTATGCTAATTCTATTTTTTTATAAATATATATTACGATAATTATATTAAATATATATATTATATATAGTGCTTTCAATTGCAAATACCAAAACACCGAGCCACAAATATTCAGACATAAAAGCATTCATATTTATTAAGGGTCCCGTTTGGGAATTTCATGTTCTGAATTAAATTATTTTGCCGGATAAAATCAGACAGTCAACTTAATTGTGAAATCATTCAGCTTAAAATAATTGAAAACCGCAGCAAGACCGCAGCAGATTTATTTAACCATCAGATGCAACATTAATATTTGTTTTTTTACGGTTTAGTTATACCAGCATCAAATCAAATAAAACATTCGTTTTAGTATAATATGCGAAACCCGAAACACGTGTCTAATATTTTTATGTAAAGAAACTTGTGTAAAAATATCAAAACTGTATCATGAAAAATCACAAAGTTATAGGCTTGTTCTGTTACCTGGTTGTCCGTAAAAAAATGTAGTCACCACGTGGCTCACGCCCCCGTGCTGTTCGCCCGCGCCTAGGGCCGCTCTATGACCTGTCAGTTGTGTGCGTATGATAGCGGATAGGTACTTAGTGTCGCTCGGTGACCAACTTGTATCCTTGTTTAAATATTTTTGTGACAACATTTATAACATGGTGTAAAAAATATTGGAACCGATTCAGTTACTTATTCTGAACTAACTATTTTCAGGTTTCGCACAAACTAAAAATAATGTTTATGGTACATTTTCGCAATGAAAACCATATTTTTTTGAATATTTTTGATCTACAGGCTGCGTGATGCTAGAGGCTACTCTAGCTTCACGCCTGTAATCCCTGAAAGGTTAGACAGAGTTATACCTGCAGTACACCCTTTGTAACGTGATTTTTCACCCTTAAAAAACATACATGCTGTACAAGGACATACCTACTAATAATAATATACAAGATGAGAATACGTCTTGGGTTAACATTCTAAACCGCATCATACGTGGTTTCATCTAATTGCCATTCGTCAACGTCACCATTTCTAAATAGTTGACAGCCGACAATCAATTTCGGATATGAGGATTAACTAATTTAATTAATTAAAGCCTGTTGGTTGTACCATTAGTTTAATAGGTAGAACACGTTGTTTATGACAGTTAATAAACGAATCTAAAGAGGGTAAACGTACCCATCATAAAGCCGGTAACTACAAGTGCAGTGCGATGCGCGCTCGAACACGGACGTGTTTCCACTGCGCACTGTGCACGGCACGAATTTTATTCGCGTGTTGCGCGGCCGTAGCCACTGCCCGTTATAACTATGAGTTCAGAACAACTTACAGTAAATGAACTGCTGGCATTTCTAGTCCATGCCATCGACTACATGGATGAGGTGAGCATCCTGCAGATTTGCCGGTCCAATTTCATGGAGGATGACATCAGTAGCGGAAAACTGTTGCTGTTCCAGTCTCTTGGAAAACTGTACCTGATGCCCTCTCGGCGCAGAGATGGAACCGAGAAGAGTCTGAAGACTCACAGTCTGTCAGTCATGTCGAAGAAGACTGACCCGGACGACGTGCCAGATTTCGTGGCGAAGGAGCTAAGTAAACTGTCTCCCGTCACTTTTGAGCACGTCGACGTTACACGGCTGCTAAAGGACATCACTTCCTTGAAAGCGGAGATAACCAAGATGCAGTCCAGAATGGAGGTTTCAGAAAAAAACCAATACCAAACTATGTGCGGAAATAGCATTATTGCGCAAAGTCGGTTCGGAAATTGGGTCACCTGAGGCCTCAAAGGTGAACACACGTCGAGGGGCGCAAAATGCAACTATCGGCAGTTTTCAATCGGCGAACACAAGTGCGTCACCAGCTGCCGATAGCGCTGAGCAAGCGTCGCCCGCCGCCGTCGTCGCCCGCGCCACAACACCGGCTGCGGATACGTCACGCGTAGATACGTCGACCCCAAAATGTGCCTATGCTGCTATTGTCACCAGCGGTAAAACTGATGCGTCGCAGCCTAAGCGACAAACCAGGAAAGGAGAAAAATTGAAAATGGGTGCTCAACCAGCCCTGGCTGCTGTCCATAGCTCCGTGGCAAGAACGAGCCAAGTTGATGAGAAGGGCTTCACTTAAGTGGAAAGAAGGAAGAAGAAGAAGCCCTGTTCTCGTAACCTGTGCGGTGCTACGCCGAGTGGACCTAACATGCTGCTGCGTCCTGCTGTGCCTACGATGCAGCTGTACATTTCACGTCTGCACCACTCCACTACAACTGAGAAAGTGGTGCAGTATTTGAAAGTGAAAACCAACTGAACTCTGAGGGTCGAAAGGTTGGAATCGCGCCACAACATCAACTTAAAGTCATTCGTGGTACGAGTTCCAACCCACCATCTACAGACCTGCTTGAAGGAGGACTTTTGGCCGAAATGTATCGACGTTTCCGAGGGAGGTTACGCGACACCACGCAGCGAAACACGACGCCGATAACGTTGCGTCAATAGTTTTAGTCTCTGGTTTAAAATATGTATTATTATATTATTGTTGTTAGATATTATTTTGTGTATTTCATCTATGGGCCTTAGTTGCCTGATAATAAAATGATTATTAATCAAACCAAATAACACTGCTAAAATTATTGCTGGGAACCTTTTTTTTTTTGGCAAAAATCATTGTTTATGGTAGTGCAGGGGTCATCGAGGAATTTAAAGTAATATCAGTTTAAACATCTACAAATTTTAGAACCGTGTGAAATACACACATCAAAAATGTCTAGGGATCAAGCATTTTTATGCGGATTTCTTGAGATTGAGATGTGGCTTTGTAATAAATTTATGATTTTATAAATTTATATGGATCCTTTTTGGTGCATTTCATAATTTGAATCAGGAACTCTCAATCAAATTCGAGTAAAAGATGAAAATAAGCTGTCAATATTTTCCCTATAAAAACATACAACGCATTGAAGACATTATTAGTGCTACTGTTTCCCTACTACTGATTAAAACCAACGTTATTATGGAGCGGCGACGTCATTTAAGCAGGGAAGAAATGCTCAGAGCCGTGGGAATGATAGAAGCTGGTTCCCGGCAACGTACTGTAGCTTTAGCTCTGAATACAAGTCAGAGTGTTATCAGTCGACTTTGGACACGTTACCGAAGCACTGGTACCGTGGCTGAGCGCCATGGAGGACGGTATCGCTGCACCACACGGAGACAAGACCGATACATTCAAATCTTAACTCGAAGAGCTCCAACAATAACCGCCATGATGTTAGCCGTGAGGCTTCATCACTCTTCAGGGAACTTAATTAGCGACCAAACAGTCAGAAACCGCTTGCATGAAGTGAACCTTCATTCCCGAAGACCGCTACGGGTACCACCTATAGCAATGCACAATCGTAAGATTCGATATCAATGGGCTCTTGAACACAGAAATTGGGCAGAAGAACAATGGCGTTTCGTGTGCTTTTCTGATGAGTCTCGTTTTGGTATGAGACCGGATACAAGACGTATACGACACTGGAGAACCCCTGGACGCCAACAGCGATTAAAATCCTGCCAGGAAGTCCATCCTTATAGTGGTGGAACCATCATGGTATGGGCGGGTATTTGGATCGGCGGAAGAACTGAGTTGATTTGGATCAGAGGCAACCTCAACGCTCAAATTTATGCTGAGACGATTGTATCAGACGTCATCGTTCCTCTACAAGTGCAAATCGGTCCCTTATTTCAGTTAATGCATGATAATGCACGACCGCACACCGCAAGAGTTGTAAGACAGACTCTCGCCGCAGCTAACATCAATGTCCTGCCCTGGCCTGCTCAGTCGCCAGACTTGAACCCGATTGAGCATGCATGGGATATGCTACAGAGAAGAGCTCTGCCGAATATGGAGGGTATCCAGTCGCAAGAAGACCTTTTTTTGTTGTTGCAACGAACATGGGCGGCCATTCCACAGCGTGATTTGGATGAACTCATTTTGAGTATGCCAAACCGATGTTCTTGTGTTGTTAGTGTTCGCGGTAGAAACACGGATTATTAATTGTTTAAGTTACCCAATAAAATTTTAAAGAAAACTGTTATTTCAGTCTTTTTTTCGAACTTTAATGTTAGTGGTTCAAATGTCAAAAATCCCTTTATTAGGAAAATGGCAAATTTCTTTATTAATGCAAAGGTGACTTGGTTTATCGTTACTGTGACAAACGAAAACACTTTATTTGATGAATCCTTAAAGAAAATTTTAATTAATATCAATCAGGAGAAAAGTTATTGCAAAAATATATGTTGATCCCTAGATACTTTTGATGTGTGTAGTTTAGCACTTTGACTTTAAATATCTCCGTAACTAGAAGGTTCCCAGGTATAGTCCAGTACAGGAAAAAACCGGCCAAGTGCGAGTCGGACTCATGCACAAAGGGTTCCGTACCATTATCTATACAACATTAGACAAAACTGCAAAAAAATCACGTTTGTTGTACGGAATTTTTATTTTTATTTAAAAACTTTAATGTTTATTTTAATTTAATTACTTACTTTTAAAGTGAATATACAACTAAATATTCTGTGAATATTTCAAACGTCTACCTTTTGCCGTTATTAACCGCTAGATTCCCGAAATTACAGAAACAATGTTCCGTTCCCCTTCGGGAACAGCTGGGAATGATTTGAAAAACAAGAGTATTTTCACTCCTGTTTTGTTGAGTCTAACTGGCTGCAGCTGAATACCAATATTTTACATGGAGCCACTGCCTATCTGACGTCCACAATCCAGTTATAGTTGGTGCCAGTTAAGATAAGAATAGCGATCATTGTCCCTTCCATAATATCTCTTCGTACGAACCAAAACAAATAAACCATGTATCGTTTTTCATTAGAAAAAATGTTGAAGATCACGATAGATGACGATTTAAGACTTGAAAAGGCTTATTTTTGGTTTTCAAAGTTAAGAAGTTTAATAAATGTAGGTGGGTCAATGACCGCTACTCTCATCTTAACTGGCAACAACTATAGTACTTATTATCGTCATTTCGTTCAAAAAACTCGGGGAGACATGGGTCTTCCCCAATTTATTTAAAGAACTGTTCTTGCGCTGCCCTCATCTAGTGGGATAAATGGCTCGCTTAATGACCACGAATAAATCGGATTCATTTGTTTTTTCTGGTCTAATTAAGATCTTTATTAGTTCTAGCATTTGCCGGCGGTTTCGCTCGCGTTATATCGTTATCGTTGCGTTATGTCGGAACGTTTTATAGATAGCCTATGACACTTGGGGACAATATAGCTTCCCATTAGTTAAAGAATTTTTGAAATCAGATTCTCCTGAATTTTAAGCTCTTCGAAACTTAATAAGACCTTCATTACTCATTCATTCACACTTATAAAAATAAATCCAACCAAACGAATTGAATAACATTTTCTCTTTTCAACAAGTCTTCCTGTTATCTGTTTATATTTTACAGAATACACATTGATTATCTGCCCACTTCAGCTGTAAATTCGTAAGATATATAATAGTATCTGATTCTAGTAAATCTGTCACAATATTTTCATACAATGTTCTTCGATAGATCTGAAAAATTCACGTGTAGAAAATATACACCTCTGAGTTTGTTTCGGCTGTTTCTTCTCAGTGTAGTCAGGTACGAAACACCGGGCCCATTTAGTTTTAAAACCGGCCAAGTGTGTAGCGGGCCACGCGCAGTATAGGGTTCCGTAGTAGCCCGTTATATTTTAGATTTTGTTTTTTAATGCAAGCCTTAACCCGTTATAGACAAGCAACTACTTCATCTTAGTCACTTTAAAGGATTTATTCTAAGGATTTTGTATTTGGTACAAAATTTTCTCAAGCCGGGGGGGAAGGGGGCGCCCTACTGGAAAAAATGTGTAATATTTCGTAAATGGAGCATTAAAACGAAAAATAGATTTCATCCATTTTAAAAGACCTATTCAACTATACCACACACGATGGGGAAGACGACGAAAACAAAAATCATCCCCATTTCACATGTAGGGGAGCTACCTTAAAAAATATATTTTCCAATATTTTTTTTAACCGTTTTGTCCGCGTAATTGTTATACACACCTCTACCAAATAACAGCTACTAACCAACTAACAGTGTCTGAGCAAAACCTCGGATGGACGGACAGACGGACATGACAAAACTATAAGGGATCCTTGTTAGCACTACGGAACCCTAGTAAAAATTACGTGTAAAAGTGTTTGTAAAAACCTCATCAATCTTATCATTTAAAAACCTACTTGCAAAAATAAATATCATTTCATTTCACCTCGGCAGTAAAATTGACTCGTATACCATGACAGCAAACGGCATGACGCTGTCATGCCGTGATGCTACGCCACCGCTCTCGTTTTGGTAGCAGCTTGTAGATCTAGATACGAACTCACTCACTTAATGTTAGGTTGTAAGGTTATTGTTTTAGAGGCTGATTTTTAGTTGGCACTAGCCGGGGATCGTGGAAGGCGCACTAGTTCTCATGATCCCCGGTGCAAGTGCGGGAAGGGAACACCGGGGTAGTTTTTAGTCGGTTAGAGTCCGACAGACCCCTCCGCCCGTCCCATGAGGATTTTCCACCAGGAAAAAAAATTACCCTTTAAAGAAATTCTCTTATTTGTTACACCTCTGTATCATAAGTTTCAGTAGTTGAAACTTTACATTGTTCAGTCATGAAGTTGTTTTAACTTGTACGTATAACGAGTTATTAAGTCGAAGATACTTGCATTATTAATTTAATTAAAGTTAGATTAGGAGCCTTTAAAGTTTTGCAGCAACACTTTGAACTAACTGCCCGCAGCAAAGCAAGTAACTTAACTTGCTTTGCCGGGGAGTTTGTTCCGCCTCTTGGTAAAGGTAAAATGCGAGTGTTATGGGGGTACTTGTGACGTTGACATCAAAAACTACCGATTCTCAGCTTACTTTGAATTTGTTTTTGGCTTATATCGTTCTATCTCGTTTCCCTTTTTTTTAATTACATGATAATAATGTTTATTTTGTAAATAAAATCTTAAAATCCATCAAAATCTTTGAGGATTTGGCTTTAGAATGATCAAAACTAACTGTATATTTTGTAATTTGATTTTACAAACACTTAACTTCAGAAACGAAAATATTGTGTAAGCTAGACGAGGTTGATTTTTCTTATCCGACTACTCTAAGACGAAACAGCTGAAACAAACTCAGAGGTCAAAAACTCTTTTAAAGTCCAGACTTATGTCTGGACTTTAAAAGAGTTTCTAGTCAAGTCATATGAGGACCATGAAGATTAGTCTTTTGAAAAAAGGACCACACAGATTTGAGTGGACTTGTCCAGTCAGTGCAAGCATTTGTCAGTTATCGTTTAGCTCGACTTATAACTCAAGGAGCTCAACAACAATACCAAAGAAAGGAAATTTGGGTATTTACTTTTTTTATTTATTTTCTTTGTTTATTTTTAAACATGGCCTTTTAGGTAGATTTTGTCAGAAAAAATCTAAGTACCTTATTGGTCTTGCACCTAAAGTCGAGTTTTCCGAAAATTTAACAATAGCGGGTCTAGTTATGATCCCTAGAGCCCAAACCAACCGCCGGTTAAAAAGTTTATGTATATATACACGTATAATGTATGTTGGTATGTGGGGCGCCAAGCAAAATTTAGCCACACTCTACTGGTCGCAATTATGCACCGATTGCTTTCAAACTTGGCCAAAAAATCGAAAGGGTCAAAAGTTAGGTTAAGTTCGTGAATGGGCGAAATTCGTCCATGGGGGGCGGTTTTTCGAAAATCAGTTTTTTGGTCATAACTTTATTCATAATGAAAATTTTTGGACCGTTTAACATTTTTATCATTCCGAGTAAGAATACGGACAACTTTTATGTTTAAACTTTTTTGATGTAACCCCTAACTTGGGGAGGGGGTTGAAATATTCGATATATTTTTGAAAAAATAAATTATCTCCGAAACGGTAAACATTATAACCGTCGAAAACATTTTTTTTTTAAAGCAAATTGTTAACTCTACAATTTTTAATTTAAGTTTTTTTTTCCATGCTAAACTCTTATGGGACGATTTTAAGAGGGGGTTTAAAAAAAAGTATGGGTGGAACCCTCTTCGAAATACACCTCCTACTGCGGCTTGCCGAAGGGACTTTTTATATTGCATTGCCAACTACGCGTGCGTATTCTTTGGCTTTTCGTTCCCACGTCGTCGTTCGGCTAAGGGCCCACATCAAAGGAAGTTTCGGACGGCTTTTATTGGCACACAAGAGCGTTAAGTGGCAAATAATACCTGTATCTACATTGGGATTGACTCGGTTGAACGATTCGTTGAACTAATATTTATTCGGTTAGGGCTGTCGTTCACTGCTCTTTAAACGATGTAAGAAAATATTGTCGGGAAACCGGCATGTCCTAGAAGTAAAAATTAGAAAACGTACATATTTATTAATTCATTAATTTCAGATTATAATAATAATACATATTATTAACCGTTTATTCCGCGAACCGATGTTTGCGTTGGGAAGTCTCCCATTAGGTGGACCGATGACGTGGTGAAGGTTGCAGGGATCCGCTGGATGCGAGTCGCACGGGACCGGTCAATGTGGCGACACTTGGGGGAGGCCTATGTCCAGATGTCCAGCAGTGGACGTCTTTCGGCTGAAATGATGATGATGGTTATACACAATACATAAAATTAAATGAAAATTAATTTGTACAGGCGCCAGCACATCAAACTACCCGAACCGGTTTCCCCAATCAACCTTGAACTTAATCTATATACACACATCAAAAGTATCTAGGGATCAACATATATTTTTGCAATAACTTTTCTCCTGATTGATATTAATTAAAATTTTCTTTAAGGATTCATCAAATAAAGTGTTTTCGTTTGTCACAGTAACGATAAACCAAGTCACCTTTGCATTAATAAAGAAATTTGCCATTTTCCTAATAAAGGGATTTTTGACATTTGAACCACTAACATTAAAGTTCGAAAAAAAGACTGAAATAACAGTTTTCTTTAAAATTTTATTGGGTAACTTAAACAATTAATAATCCGTGTTTCTACCGCGAACACTAACAACACAAGAACATCGGTTTGGCATACTCAAAATGAGTTCATCCAAATCACGCTGTGGAATGGCCGCCCATGTTCGTTGCAACAACAAAAAAAGGTCTTCTTGCGACTGGATACCCTCCATATTCGGCAGAGCTCTTCTCTGTAGCATATCCCATGCATGCTCAATCGGGTTCAAGTCTGGCGACTGAGCAGGCCAGGGCAGGACATTGATGTTAGCTGCGGCGAGAGTCTGTCTTACAACTCTTGCGGTGTGCGGTCGTGCATTATCATGCATTAACTGAAATAAGGGACCGATTTGCACTTGTAGAGGAACGATGACGTCTGATACAATCGTCTCAGCATAAATTTGAGCGTTGAGGTTGCCTCTGATCCAAATCAACTCAGTTCTTCCGCCGATCCAAATACCCGCCCATACCATGATGGTTCCACCACTATAAGGATGGACTTCCTGGCAGGATTTTAATCGCTGTTGGCGTCCAGGGGTTCTCCAGTGTCGTATACGTCTTGTATCCGGTCTCATACCAAAACGAGACTCATCAGAAAAGCACACGAAACGCCATTGTTCTTCTGCCCAATTTCTGTGTTCAAGAGCCCATTGATATCGAATCCTACGATTGTGCATTGCTATAGGTGGTACCCGTAGCGGTCTTCGGGAATGAAGGTTCACTTCATGCAAGCGGTTTCTGACTGTTTGGTCGCTAATTAAGTTCCCTGAAGAGTGATGAAGCCTCACGGCTAACATCATGGCGGTTATTGTTGGAGCTCTTCGAGTTAAGATTTGAATGTATCGGTCTTGTCTCCGTGTGGTGCAGCGATACCGTCCTCCATGGCGCTCAGCCACGGTACCAGTGCTTCGGTAACGTGTCCAAAGTCGACTGATAACACTCTGACTTGTATTCAGAGCTAAAGCTACAGTACGTTGCCGGGAACCAGCTTCTATCATTCCCACGGCTCTGAGCATTCTTCCCTGCTTAAATGACGTCGCCGCTCCATAATAACGTTGGTTTTAATCAGTAGTAGGGAAACAGTAGCACTAATAATGTCTTCAATGCGTTGTATGTTTTTATAGGGAAAATATTGACAGCTTATTTTCATCTTTTACTCGAATTTGATTGAGAGTTCCTGATTCAAATTATGAAATGCACCAAAAAGGATCCATATAAATTTATAAAATCATAAATTTATTACAAAGCCACATCTCAATCTCAAGAAATCCGCATAAAAATGCTTGATCCCTAGACATTTTTGATGTGTGTATAATAGTTGAAAATCTATCAAAGGAATCTGACAGATTGTAGTTTACCTTGTTGTGCTGGCGTCTGTACAATACTAACACTTCATACAATTAAAATTAAATAATTAAAAAAAAAAAAAATACGTTAGTGTTTTAGAGATTTTTGCTGTGGTAAAGTTTTAGGATTTCCCAGATCTCAAAAACGGCTCAACGCAGAAGATTGCAAAAATACCAATAAGAGATCTTAATTTGTTTAAACATTAGTGTTATGGAGCAGATTCGATAAAACATAATTCTTCTTCTTCTTAGTGTGTCGATGGCAATCTAAATTGTGTCGGCCCAGAACTGAGCGACTAGTTTGGCGCTTTCGGTGGTATCCATCAGTTCCTGTAGTGAACAAACAACAGGACACGCAGGACACGATATTAAAAGCTCCATCGTTTGTAGAACAGCACCACATTTACTCTTCAGGGCAGAGTCAATAATGAAACTTCACCTGAATAAACATAGTTATATCCGCGCGAGATACATTCATCTGCAGGATGCCGTTGCTACTGCCTCGCACGCGCTGTGATAATGAAGCGGCCATTTTGCGCACAATCGCATGGAAGCCGTCCGTACGCGCTTCCGCAAACATACCAGACGCACTACAATAGCGAGGCAGCCGCATCAGCATTCTGAAAATGTTGTTATATTGGACATGTACATATGGCATCCATCAATCATCTAGACATCCAACTTCCGTTGGTGTAGTTGTCAGCGTTGTTAGCGCGACTGCTGAGCAAGGATTTCCTGGTCGGGCAAAGTGTTATTGGGAACTTTGCAATAGCGGTAACCGAATCTGGATTTGTGCCCGGTTGATGGAAATAGGCTTGCCGCCAAATACATGAGACTTAAACACAATTGGCGAAATGTGGGTGCAGTACTATTAAAGAACGCGTAACTCTGGTCAGTTTCCCTCCCTCGTCAGTTTATTTAACTCAACAGTTTCGTTGTCGTCACTTTCGCTGATTGGACAGTACACCTCCTCCGTTGGTCTCGTGGTCGCAAGCGCGGCTGCTGAGCGCCGATGGCTAATCTCCGCTAAGATTGGCCGCCGTGACCGAAAACGGTCGGGAGGACTATTATTATTAACTCCTTTATTCATCTTCATCATCAGCCTATTAATGTTCCCACTGCTGGGACACAGGCCTCCTCTCTATGAGAGAGAATGGGCTATAATCCACCACGCGGGCCCAGTGCGGATTGGTAGATGTCACATGTCTTCGAATTTTTTGGTTCTAGAACATGCCGGCCGGTTTCTTCACGATGATTTCCTTCACCGTTTTGGTGATGAAAAAAATTACACAAAATAATGCGCCTGTCTGGGTTCGAACCCACGACTTACTGTTCGTAAGTCGGGGTCGCCACCACTTGGCCAACGCTGCTCTCAGTCGGGGCCGCCACCACTGGGCCACCGCTGCTCTCTATTATTCATCTTAACATCTTATTATTAACATTTTTAAATATTTCTTAAAAAAAAACATAACATAGACATTAAAAAATATATATATTATTACACCTCTCCTTAACCCATTGGGGATTACAAGCTGTTATTTTATGTGACGTACACCGACGTGGGCCATCTTGCTGGCCCACACTTCCTTTCGCAATGAAGAAGCCTGTTTCCTGGTAATGGTGGTAACATTTTAAGCTGATTATACAAGGTTGCCAATCAAAGAAAAATAAAAGAAAATGTAACGAACAAAAACTGATTTGATTAAACAAGAGCCTTCGAATATTGTTTTGATTTACGAAAGGACAACTGAATGACATTTTTTTATGAAGCCTTTTGATTCATTATTTTTTAATAAACAATTGTATAACTCAATTCTGTCTAACAAAAATCGGCTGATTAGTTTTCAAGATAATAATATCTTTTTAATAAGTTTTGTAATAGATATATCTTAAAAAATATGTCTTTTAAATTCATGCAAAAATGATAGATTGCTGTCATAAAGAACTTCGTCAAAAATATAAGAAAACTTCTTATTTTTTCTTTAAGCAAAAGTGCAAAACTCAGAAATTCACAGAAACAAAAACACATCGTGTGTGGGGAGCACCCCCTTTGACACTGTCGTACTTCAATTATTTAATATGATACTAAAGCATCTCTACCTGCTTATTAACTGACTTAAAAAAAGAAGGTTTTCAGTTCGACCTTATATATTATATATTTATACTTATTTCCTAGAACTACCATACAATGAGGTAATTTAAAAAAATGGAATATTTTATTATTGAAATAATTCATGATCACTAGTTTTCGAACATTTTCTCTATTGGACTTGTCGCCTTGCCACTGCCACTGCCTAGTCAGATTGTAAACTGTCGAAGTGAAACCGTCAAATTGTCAAATGAACGCAGCGGAGTAAGTTTTGTAATAGATATATCTTAAAAAATATGTCTTTTAAATTCATGCAAAAATGATGGATTGCTGTCATAAAGAACTTCGTCAAAAATATAAGAAAACTTCTTATATAATTTTTCTTTAAGCAAAAGTGCAAAACTCAGAAATTCACAGAAACAAAAACACATCGTGTGTGGGGAGCACCCCCTTTGACACTGTCGTACTTCAATTATTTAATATGATACTAAAGCATCTCTACCTGCTTATTAACTGACTTAAAAAAAGAAGGTTTTCAGTTCGACCTTATATATTATATATTTATACTTATTTCCTAGAACTACCATACAATGAGGTAATTTAAAAAATGGAATATTTTATTATTGAAATAATTCATGATCACTAGTTTTCGAACATTTTCTCTATTGGACTTGTCGCCTTGCCACTGCCACTGCCTAGTCAGATTGTAAACTGTCGAAGTGAAACCGTCAAATTGTCAAATGAATGCAGCGGAGCTCACCTCACGCGCTGTGGAGGGGGGAGGGAGGGGGTCTCCCTTGCCCCCTGGTACAACTCCCATGAAAATATATAATGCACCATTGTGTGCACAATGTAACCTAACCTCAAAACACTCTATATTCGCCTAAAGCTAGGCAGATTACAAAATGACGGGTTTTACAATATGACGCCGACATAATTATATATTATTAACTATAACATACGGCCAGATGTTTGAACTTGTATGACGCGAAACGAGTTTCTGCCTACCCCTATCCGGAATGCGGAAAAGGAGCGAATTTATGTTTAAATGTTTGTTAAACATAGTTGTAGCGCCAAGAGAATAGGCTTGTCAACTGAAAAATCTAATTAGTCCGTCAGTTAGATTATCAAAAAATATTTGACCCGTATTTTCTCTTTTGTTACGTAAACCAAAATTGACGAAATTACGACTCTTTTAAAATTCTCAATATGTCGCGCCATGGTATAATTTTAAGTGCGTTCTGACGTCACGAGTCCCAACTCGCGAGTTTGGATGCGTTTTATCTTTGTCAATATTCATTGATTTACAAAAAGAAAAAATACGTGTCCATTTTTTCTAATACTCTAAACTGACGGACTAAATAGATTTGCAATTTATTGATGGTGCAGGAAACTAGCCTATTGTGTGTGCTTGCAATTTAAATGATTGCAAACGCAGATTAGGTTAATAGTCTAGTCTACACAGAAACAACAGAACACTGAAACAGAAAAACAACGGAACAGAAATACACCTATGTTCATGTGTTGAACAGTGAATAGAAAAACAATAGTTACAACTAGGTTATAGTGGACTAATGGTATTCTTAAAATAGATTTTGATATTGTAGCACAAACATTCATTTTGTTTGTAATTTTTTAGTCTTTTTACTAATTTTTCGCAAGTTTCAGTGACTGGAGAACGCTGGATGCTATAATACTTTCACAAACAGCAAATAAATTCATAGTAGAGTTGATACTTTGGAGATCATTAATTTAGATCGATCCAATTTTAGTGCGTAAGTGAATTTACGATACGTTCTTAATACATACATAGTCAAACATACCTATTACTGTGCTTTATTTCGATGGGGCTAGGCAGAAACTACAGAACGATCCTTATATTATTTACGTTTGCATCCCACGTTCATACATCTGGTGTTGGTTACGAGTACTACGCACCTGATCTTTCATAAGAACCTCACCAATAAGGTCAGTGTCCTTCTAGGGCGTCCCTTCCCGGCGTTGCCACTCACATCTTAATCTTCTTTTGTAATCAGCAGCGCTCTCTCGTAAAGAACAACTTACAAGCCATAGGTATTAATTACATCACCATGTTTATATATTGAATGAAATATTTTCCACTACTTTTCCTTGAAAATCTGATCGGTTCAGTCTAGCAGATTAGAGTGCAACCATACTCATAGCAAACACATTTCAACTCGGTGTTGCAAGTAGTAAAAATTAAAAAAAAAAAACTTAATTATAGCAACACAGACTCGATGTTGCAAGCCATTAAAATGCTGAAACCCAATTAAAACTATGTGCGTGGAATTCCAACACTACACTTTCACTAGTTTAGAAGTTTGTTTAGTTAATCCTACACGTGACTCAGTGAAAACATAGTTAATACCCAAGTTTATTAAAAACCTGACTATTCTTAAGGAATTTAAAACCATTTATTTTGCTTAAAGAATTTATCACGACCTACGCAAATGAATATATTGTAATGTAAGCATTATCCGACGTATTTATGTTTCCCACCATCTTGGATTTGATGTCAGGGTTGCTAGTGTTGTGTGACTTTGAGAATATCTGCTTATTTATTATTATTTTAAAATAGGTATTGTTGATTAAATTATTTTGACATGCTTGTTTATTTGATTAGGTATGATGATCAAATAAAAGTAATCTATGCCTACAAATAAGTAAAACTGAAATGTCTATTTTAAATTTCATAATAACAGTTTTTTTACTGAATGCATATATGTGAAAGTAGAATTATACGAAACTTATAGCAAACATTTTTGAAATATTTGTCTGTCTGTCTGTTTGTTGCACCATTGATGGTGCAGGTCAATGGTGCATACGTTACGTCGGGAACGGTTGGACCGATTTTATCATTATATTTCCGACCATAGACGATGGTTGCCGAAGCGTTATTTTAATTTAATTACACAGTACGCTACTTTAGTTTCTTATCAGCAAATTCCTTAGCACCCCGAAATTTGGAATTTTGTCCGATGAATGCAATAAGAGAGCTCCTAATAGAAGGGATTGAGTATATTTGCCGATGGAATGTAATGTGGGTGAGCATTTTTGTTTTACCTCAAACTCAACCTACGTCTTCGGGTAAAAGGGTGTGATTGGCTTGATTACAGACCCGTATCTTCGTAGAAAAGTCTAAAATAGGGTGTGCACTGTCAGGGAAATTACTGGTTAAATCCTATAGATAGATTTTCTTGCACAAAGAAACATAGTTACTGTTTATTTTGTTATCTTCTTTATCGCGTGGTTGGTGCCCAACCTGGTGTCAGAGTTTTTACGCCACCCATGGGCCTCTAATTTGGCTTTACATGCCGTCAAGAAAAATCTCTCAGGCATGCTGGTTTCCTCACCATGATTTCATCAGAGATGTGTGTCTTGGGTTCGAACTGGAGACTTGGCAGTCCGACAGTCACACTACTAGCCTATCGCTGCCGTTGGAAGAATGTAAGAAGCACTTGCGCTCTGATAAAAAGTATATACAGGGTGTAAAAGACCTCATCACGAAGCCATCAACCAAGCATTCTGTACATCAAACGTAAACGCAAAAATTATTGCTGGGAAACGACTTTCTTTTTTGGGGTGAAAAATCATGTTTTATGGTAGAACTCAATATAGCGCACTCAAAACATTGTGCTGATGGATGGATTGAATAGTACGGCGGTCGTGGAGGTGTTTAAAGTAAAAATAAAATCTTGTATAAAAAAAAAACTGTCAAAACTTGGAACTTTGACCTCCAATATCTCCGTAACTAGAAGGTTCCAAGGTATGGTGTAGAACAAAAAAAATATCGCAATGACAAGAAGAACAAGTGCCTTTCGCCTTCGTTAAGAGATGTTTTACACCCTTTATTATACCGTCACGGCCGTAATCGCCACAGGGTTAGGCAGAACTGTTCCCATTACTAAACGGGTAATCGATGGTATTTAAAGTAAAGTTATGTAGTTATGTATGTTAGGTATAAAAAAAAAAACTTGTGTAAAGGTTGGAACTTTGACTTTTGTTTTTTCGGATGGGAAGTCATCAAATGACTCCTCCCGTTCTGTGTTCCGGGGCCACGGTATCTCTTTCGAACAGTCACGCTGCCCCTGTGGAACTTTGACCTCCAATATTTCCGTAATTAGTAGGTTCCCAGGTATGCTCCAGAACAAAAAAAAAACGCAATTACCGCGAGAAAAAGTGCCTTTCGGCTTCGTAAAGGGTCTATTATTTACACCCTTTATACAAATTACTTCTACCGTACAATAGGTATAATAAATCTTGTAGGATCTTCATTCGTATTCGTAATTACTTCTGCCATATACGTACTCAATTGTTACAGAACTTGTAGGTAAGTAAATTAATGTATTATTAATGTATTTTGATAGTCAGCGTAAGCCATGCAAATGAACACCTATAATAAGGATTAAGCGATACAAATGAATACCTAATATCAACTAAGATTGGATTTTATGAACTGTGTAAGCTGTTAAATGATAGAAGATCTGTAGAAACCACAACCCACTGGTTAGACTGACTTTCGGGCCACTGATTACGTGAAACGACTGTCAAAGATCTAAAATTGACAGCCGGGTCCAACGGTTTAACGTGCTTTCCGAGGCACGGAGGAAACTCGGTATGAAATGGGTGGTCACCCAGCCACGGACCAACCTAGGTTAGCGGGGTTTAACCTGAAGATCGACCCGAGCGGCTGTTATTATTTAACCACGACCTCCCTGATATTAACAGCAATGAACATAGCAGGAGTTTTGACAGGCAAAGTCTCTCCTATAGAACGTACGATTTTCCGATATTCAATCGATCTAAAAACGGTCCCACCTACAAACTACAGTAACAAATATTGGAAAATTTCAAAAAGAACACAAGCAAACAATACCAGACTAAGTAGACGCGGGCTATTTCGGGCCAGCCTATGAGTCATATCTTTAAATCATACGGAACCATTGTTCAAAAACCAATTGGTTAGAGACTGTTTGTAAAAGCATTATTTATAGGTACGGTTAAGCGTATTTACTGTTTTAGTTCTACGTTTTTATTGCATAATTCTCTTTTACTGTTTACGCCACAGATATTAGTATTTTTGCGTATGGATAGCCGACGAAATGATACCGAGAATTTTTTGGTAAACAAAGGTTTGAGCGTTGTATTTTGTTTCCTGACAGTTGAAAATAAAATGACGTTACATCCTGCCTTTATTCTTAAAAAGGTGTAGGTAGAGATGAGTAAGAGAAAACAACGTGTAATTTTTTTCTTAGTAACATGATTAACAAATTTTAAATAATAATAAAAATTGGAAAAAGGCTGTCACTAACAACGGGAATAGTGCCTAGAAGGCTGGCAATATTGTTACGTTGGATGGCAATGGTGATTCTTTGGTGGAAAATAAGACCAGCTCTCCGGTCTCTCGACCAACCGAGATGTCTCGAAAGATTAGGTGGGCACTCGGAACCCGTGGCTCTAGAGTTATGTAGGCATATTATATAAAACGCCGGTGCTTCACTACAACACGTTCATTGCCCGCTCCTGGAGGGCTCACTCTAGTTGCCTTGGGGTACCTACTAAAAATACAATTTTCAAATAAAAAACATTTTTGCAAAAAATAAATCCGACTTTAAAAACACAACAAAGTGAAAAATAACTTTAGCTTCAGAAGTCGGTGGCATAGAAACTGAATCAAACACACAGAAGTCTTCTGAAGCTAAAGTTATTTTTCACTTGGTTGTGTTTTTGGAGTCAGTTTTATTTTTGAAAAGTTCCATCGTATATCTCCGAAGATCAGTATCAGATCTTCACCAAATTTAATTGGGACCACTTCAGGAATATACACTTTCAAATAAAAAATAATTTTGAGAATCGGTCTACAAATGGGGGAGAAATCGGTGAACATGACATAAAAAAAATACATACAGTCGAACATATGTAAAACCTCCTCCTTTTTTTAAAGTCGGTTAAAAATGAACATTTGTGATGGTGATACCGTCTAGCCGATTTCAGCCACAGCGACCGCATTCGATAGCTTTCTAGGGTGGTTGTCCAGAGCTTTGAAGTATTGCTCTTTCATGTACTCTAAAGTGGCTAGCAAATCCAAATTTGGCCGAAAAACTCCCGAGTACAAAGCGGACATAACAACAACAACAACAACATCAGCCCATAACGTCCACTGCTGGACATAAGCCTCTCCCATGATGGGAGGAATTCGCATTCGGATTGGAGATCGCAGTGATGTAAGACATGCGCGAGCATGAGCGCATGAGCGGACATGTCAGAACACTATTGACGAAATTGTAAGGTATAGCTGTAGGTGGTCTAACTTTAAGGTCATCACGCTTTAAGTCTAGGTGCGACCTTCTTTTTTTTTCAAAGGCGTTGACTTGTCGATGCATACGGTGTCTCCACTCGGGCCAATTTTGGGCCACTAATGATTAAAAATCATTGTAACACAGACACCCGCGCCTTCGAAAATAGGTTAATAGATGGTTGGTTGGGGGCACTATTGGAAGTTCGACTAACAATAAGTATGGTCATGGCCATCCAGGCATACGGGGTGTAAAAAAGAACCCATCACAAAGCCGTCAATCAAGCATTCTGAACATCAAACTAAGCAACACTGCAAAAATTATTGCTAGAAATCGACTTTTCTTTTGGTGTGGAAAAAACGGTTTAATACGGTAGCGCTCAATGTAAATCACTGAAAATATTGTGCTGATGGATGCATTGTATTGTAGTTTATAGGGGTCAAGTAAAGTTATAGTATTTAAAACGTGTGATAAAGTTAGAACTTTGACCCTCGATATCTAAAATGATATAATACAAAAAAAAATCGCAAGGCTTCGTTACGGGCGTATTTTACACTCGTTATAATGAGTTCTAAGAAAAGTTGGTGTAATGAAATACCTCGCATCAAATTATGAGCGAGTCTATAATGCTGGCAATATCGGGCTCGAATTTAGACCTGGGGCTGTCACTGAAATATTAGTAATAATGAGATGACAATCTGTCAATATAACCTTAAAAACTTGTCAACAAGGTTACATTGTTGACAAGTTTTTTAGAGATGAATTAATTTGAATTTGAACGATTTAAATTACGATTCATGAGGAGCTCTTGGTTTAAAATTAAAAGCACCGCACGTTGCTATCTCCAAAGTTAAGCAACGCCTGCTAAGGTTGGTCCGTGGATGGTTGATCATCAATCTCATACTGAGTTTCCTTCGTACCTCGAAAAGCACGTTAAGCAGTTGGCCCCGGCTGTCATTTGCAGATCGTTGACCATCATTAAAGGTTGTCAGTGGTCCGAAAGTCTGACAACCAGTCTTACCTAGGGTATCTTAATACCAAGTACTAAGTGGGTTGTGGAGGTCAGATTGACAGTCACTTCATGTAAAATACTGGTATTCAGCTGTAGCCTGAGCCTGAATCCCGACTTACATCGTTGATGAAGTATAGGCAGATGATAATCAGTACGAAAACTTTCCTTTAGTTTTTTTAATGCGTGTCGCAATCACAACAGATTGATTGATTGATTACTGTACCAAAACACTTTGGCAGTTCAGCCATTTTAATACTAACATTGGTAATCAAACGATTGGTTAGAACTAACTTTGCTTTGATCGTTGTTCAAAGGACTGTTCATTATAAACTTCGTTACTTTGTTTATTTAGACTGTTTCTGTTATTTTTAGTTTCAATTATTCTCAATGTCAAAGCAGATTCTATTTGAGATGCTTTTTGATTTAGTACATTTTTTTTTAGGGAAAATTAATATAAAGATGGCGCATTTGTGAAGCATCTGATCGATAGTTTCAAACCAAATATTTAAAGTGATGCCAGTTACAGAAAAGTTTGAAAGGGTCGTCTGTCCTGGTATGGATATTATGTAAAGAGGAGGGAAATGAATGAATCGCAAGTCATAATTTTTGCCTAGCCTTTTCCCAACGATAATAATAATTTATTCAAATAAAAAGATTGTAGATTTACAGATTTTACATTAATTGGAACAACAGGTAACACAGAATTGTATTCTACAATACGGTGGGTGGGGCTCTGTCTTCCTAGCTAGGCTACAAAATAGCCTGCGTTTAGGAGACACAATTTTGATCCCTAGGTAATAATTGGCTCTGGTACGTGTTACATGTGCAGATTGGCAAAAGTGATCATAATTAACTGACTGCTATGCAAGGAAAAATCAACAATGATAAAATAAAATAAAATAAAAAGTAAAAATTTATAAAAACAAAATTGTAGCATGCAACTAAGTATGCGGGTGTGTTTCGTGTATGTGTGTGTAAGTGTGTTTTGTGTATGTGTGAGTGTGTATGCGTGTTTATTTGTGTATAAGTGTGTATGTAGTGCAGAGGTGTTCTTTAATAACACACCCACAAATCTTGACTAAGTGCCTGCAACTCTGAGAAATAGGGTAGATGACAAAAATAATCTATTTAGTCCGTAAGATAAATTTCCAAAAAATATTGGACACATTTTTCTTTTTTCACGTAAACAAAAAATGAAGACGATACAATGCGTGAAAAACTCGTGTGACGTCACATTTGAATACATTTTTTACCGGAAAGTGACGTCACAAATCCCCACTCACGATCTTTGACGCGTTTTATCTTCGTCAATTTTTATTAATTGCATAAATTCATAAAATTCGCCGTGTACAGACCCTTAGACACTGGTGGTACTTGTCCACGTACCAACGGATTTAACGATCACACAGACCGGTCAAACCGCAGTACTCGGAAGTATTAACCGAATAAAACAAGACCCGCCCTTAAATAACCTCAATCTGTCGATCAGACTCCATCAAAGAAGGTTACAATGGTAAGAGATTAATGGATAGGGGGGGTAATAAGGGATGGGTAAAAGGGATTTTTACCCTGAGTAACAATACTGCAGGCTAAAAAAGATAACGGGTAGTAGATTCCTGTTTCAAAAATGGGCCTTCGGATAACAGAAGACATAATCTTTTGCGGCAGGTTCTATTTGCAGTTTATTTTGGTTTTTTAAACTATTATATTTTTTTTTATTGACTACCTATATTTTTGGTCAAGTGCCTGTAAGTCTTGAGCATGGAGTCCTGGTAAATTGTAAAATACGCATACGGTGAGCTTCACCAAAAAAGTAATTTGATTTTAATCGTAATTCGGCGTAATTAAAAGAGAAACTGAGAAGATTGACTGAGAAGAGAAAATCTTTTAGACCTGTGCTGTTCCCTTTTGGGAACATCTGGGAACATACAGGTTAAAACACGTCAAATTATTCGATATTTAAATCTTAGGACATCACATTTGAGGACCAAGCAGTACAACAACAACAACAACAGCCCATAACGTCCACTGCTGGACATAAGCCTCTCCCATGATGGGAGGAATTTGCCGTAATCTCCACGCTTGGCAGGCGGATTGGAAATCGCAGTGATGAAAGACTAACAGAAAACGCTGCTGCCCATTCTCTGGTCTACGGAGGCGCAAGGTGTTCTGCCTCAGACATTAGTCGCCTTATACGACACCCGTGAGTGTAATGGGTTGGTTCTATTCTACTCTGCCGGATACCACACGGCTTAACATCCCCTCAGCAAGCAGTACAAGCCAAGGAAAACAAACTGTAAAGAATCCATATTATTTAATACTTGGCAAAACTTTACGACCAAAATATTGCAGACCCACCTATACATTAGTGTTAATTGATCATAAAACTAGGCAATAAACCAACAAGATTATAACCTGACCTTACCAAAATGGCTTCCGTGAAAACAGCTGTAATGGTCATAGACAAATAGAGGGGATGTGACATAACGAGTAGGGGGCCATTATTGCCCGTTGTGTCAACATTAATTTGGACATTTCAGTGTTTACCCACGTTTCCTTCAAGGTTTTAGTTAGTGGCTCATTAAAAAGCTTCTTTTAGTTTTTTTTTGTAAGAATTCCGACTTTCTATGTTTTTCTAGAATAAGATATTTGTTTATATTAATGTAAATATTGTTCGAATTAAGTGGCTGCTGCAGGTGCTGAAAACTTCTTTTTTTTTATTTTATAGTTGGTAATTATGTGTTTGAGCCGTTTGGGGTTGAAACACTAGGGCCATGTGGTCCGAGTGCCCACCTAGTAATTTTGGGAAATCGCCAAACGGTTGGTCGACTCTTCACGTGACCAGAGGGCGGGCCTATTTTTTGGCCAAAGAATCAGCATTGCCATCCAACGTGGCAATGCTGCCAGCATTCTGGGCACTTTTCCTGTTGACAGCGATGCGGACGAATTTTTCGATGCCCTGTAACCATTTTTGATACTTGTACAAATGTCATCTTCATCATCATCAGCCTATTAATGTTCCCACTGCTGGGACACAGGCCTCCTCTCTATGAGAGGGAATGGGCTATAATCCACCATGCAGGCCCAGTGCGGATTGGTAGATGTAACATGTCTTCGAATTTTTGGTTCTAGGACATGCCGGTTTCCTGTACAAATGTATATATTTTTATTTATATTACAGAGATAGTGTGTAAATAATGTAAATGATGAATTAGTATGTGTTTAATAAATATTAAAATGACGCTTTAATCATCACACCGTCTGCCTTGTCCCAACTATGTTAGGATCGGCTTCCAATCAATAAATCAAAAAGCTTATACTTAATATTAATAATGGGTATTCATAGAGATTATAAAATATCTAAGCGTATTACTTCATCTGACAATTTCTTGCAAACCTCACATTTTTTTATAGCTCTAAAGTTAGTTGCCCTATAAATTCTATCAGCAATGGTAAAAGGTGATTCGGAGTCATCAGCCTTGAAAATTAGTTTTTTTTTTTCAGAAATATGAAAAGGAAGTTGCTTAAGACATGGTATTTATTAATTCCATGCATTTGACACTTCGCGTCGTCAAAAAGGTACCTACAGATTTCCAAATACGTTTTTGATAACGGTGCCAAATAAATGTGGCCCCTGCCAAATACTAAAGTGATTTTAGACAAAGGATACGAAGTGACCTTTGACTATTTGAAGAAAAATGTCATTGAATTTTCATTTTACATGGAATTGTTTCTCGTGTTTTTAAAAAGGAATAAATATTTCATTGTGTTCAGACAACATTACTAACATCTATTTTGAAATAAATAAATTATCAGTGTGTTGTTTCTAAGAAAAGCCGCAAAGTTGATTTCCAAAGCAATACATTTTCGGTTCACGCACATACCTAATATGAGAACGATTTTATAAAAATTCCATGTAGATGTTTTTCAGGGCTCGTTTTATCTGGATGACCGAGCTTTGATCGTTTTTTTTTTAATGTAACCTAGTAGTTCGATTTATCGCCCTCGAAACCACCTGCATACTAATTTTCATGCAATTGTTGGAGAAGTTTCCGAGATTCAGATTATATATTATATAATAATACATACATATGTACAAGAATTGCTCGTTTAAAGGTTTAGATTTGTTTGATGCTAATGTTTTGAAAAAGAGACCTACCTAGGCAATTCGGCAAAGTTTTAACAAGGTTTTAACATTAATAGGATTTTATTTGAAATAATTATATGAGAACAATGTTGTGTTTAACAACGGACTCAAGGTTGTGGTCTTCAAAACGTTAGGAAAATGTAAACAAATTCGGTTCAAGTAAACTTAGACGGTTGCAATATTGAAAATCAAACATTTCTGGGTGGACAATATGTTAAGGCGTATAGTTTTGATACAATGTAAATGTTTTGGTAAATGACGTCGATGTTTTTTCGCAGTTCGGCAAAAGTTTGGCACATGCTCAGCAGTCGCGACCGATCCGTTCCGACCACTAGACCAACCAGTTGGTCAAATAGGAGTAATAATAATAATAAAAAAAACGTTTATTCATCTCCACAAGCTACATTGCTATATTTTTATAGGTTGACAAGTAGTTTTGGCAGAAAGTTGTAATTTGTGGAAGATCTGGAGTCTAAACTAAGCCTAGGCCTGTATTTTAGAACTCCAGGCCCCCCATCACATAATAAATAGTGGTTGTCAACGTGGAAAAAGTGCGAAAATTGGTGACGGTGTATATGTGAATATATGTTTGTGTGTATGTATAAAATATATTATAAGTATGTATAGATTTATAAAGGGTGTAAAACACCTCTTAACGAAGCCGAAAGGCATTTGTTCTGCCCGTCATTGCGATCATTTTTTTGTTCTACACCATACCTGGGACCCTGGGGGTCAAAGTTCCAACTTTTTGACAACTTTTTTTTTAAATACAAGTTTTTAATGTAAGATTTTTACTTTAAACACCTCCACGACCCCCGTACTATTCAATTCATCCATCAGCACAATGTTTTGAGTACGTTACATTGAGTTCTACCACAAAACATGATTTTTCACCCCAAAAAAAAAAAGTCGTTTCCCAGCAATAATTTTTGCGTAAAGTTACTTAGTTTGATGTACAGAATGCTTGGTTAACGGCTTCGTGATGAGGTCTTTTACACCCTGTAGATAATAAGGCAGTGTTAATTTGAAGTCATTATATTTATGGTTCCAAAACTTCGTTTCCATGGCTACCAGAAGGCACGTCAGGGTTTCTGAACAAAATAACCATGACGATCGCTTACATCGACAGCACCATCGTCATCTGCCTAGTCTTTTACCAGCTATGTAGAGGTTGGCTTCCAGTCTAACTGGATGCAGCTAAATAAGACTGCCTGTCTGACCTCCACAACCCAGTTAGCACTGGGTATTACGATACCCCATGGTACGACTGGTTGTCAGACTTTCAAGCCATTGGCTGCCTGTAACGACTGTCAAAGATACACAAATGACTGCCGGGACCAAGAGCTTAACGTGCTTTCCGAGGCACGGAGGAAACTCGGTATGTAATGGGTGGTCACTCATCCACGGATCAATTTAGCAAGCACGGCTTAACCTAAAGATCGGCCCGAGCGGCTTTCATTATTTAGCCACGAGCACACACACACATTACGACAGCACCATACACCGCAAAACGTAACATTGTGTTGACAGACAGAAAAAAGTAAGCAATAGCTGTATTTGTGGTTGCCAGCCACAAATAAACTACAAAGAAAACTGCTCTGTTTAGTTGAAATATCAACAGAATCTATGTCATGTAGTGTTTATTTAGTTAGAAATTGTAATCACACCATAATTTTGTAATCCAAATGGGTTCTAAAATTAACGCAAATACGGAACCAGGATTTTAAGCTGAAATAATAGGTCCAGTTGCTATCTGTCCAGCTGCGAAACTGTCCAGCTGAGAATCTGTCCAGCTTCGAATCCGTCCAGTTGCTACAGAGGCGACCAATCAAGCTATACGAAACCAGTTTATGCGGTTCCTCATTGTACGGGAATTTTATACAAAGCGAGGCCATATTATACTGTAAATGTATAACTCGATGTTTTGCTGTGTGTACCTATGATATTTGATAGTATTAGAAATCTCTTCAGGCAATTTCATTTTGTCACTATCACTAGATATTAAAAAACATAGTCTCCCGCCGCGTCTGTCCCTATGAACGCTTAGATCTTTAAAACCACCCAACGGATTTTGATGCGGGTTTTTTTCATAGATAGAGTGATTCAAGAGGAAGGTTTTAGTATATTATTTGTCAAGCGGGCGAAGCCGCGGGTATCAGCTAGTATAGAATAATTAAATAGGTTACCTACTTTACTTTGCAGAAAATACTGGTATTCATCCTTTGAAAATAGTAGCGTTGCTATACTTACCTAATTAGTAATAATTAGCTTGGGTTCGATTCCTAGTTCAGAAACAAATAGATTTTTCACGGAGTTTACATTACGCCCGTAAAATGGTAATGTTAATTTTATTTCTCTGATCAATAATACTTACGATGTCATATAATCCAGCCTCTCTGCCGGAAGTCATTATGAAAGATTATTACTTCGTTTGTTTACCTTCATTTTATTCGTTTTTATTATGCGAAATGCCTTACAAGATACAAGTAATCCGATCACGATAGAAGATTTTTACTGAAAATTGTCTATCTATAATAATAAACTCCGCACTTTCCACTTACCTTCATAGTAATAAAGGTGAGGTCATCCTTAAAGTTGACATTAAAAATGCTTTCAATTCCGTAAACAGGGACACCTTGTTGACAGAAGTTCAAAAAGAAATACCCAAAATTTACAGTTTTCTTTACCGGCGCTACAGGAACCCCTCAAAATTACTATATAAAGACAATCTTTTGGAATCAGCCGTTGGGTGCCAACAGGGTGACCCTCTTGGGCCAGTCATTTTTAGTTTAGCAATTAATCCAATTATTCGACAGCCAAATTCTAAATTCAACGTATGGTATCTGGATGATGGAACCCTGGGAGGTGATGTTGACACAGTCCTAAAAGATTTAACTTTCTTAAAAGCAAAATTTAGTCCCATTGGACTAGACCTTAACCTTTCGAAGTGCGAAATTTACCTTCCTGAAACCACTGACAGACAGACTACTATTTCTAAATTTAACTCGTTGGCACCAAATATCAAAATTACCGAAAAAAAATCTCTTCACCTTCTAGGGTCACCAATATTTGACGAATCTTTTCCATCGTTCATTGAAGAAAAAATCCAAAATTTTAATGATGTTTCGGAGAGACTTTTCAAAATTAACATTCATTCGGCCTTCACACTTATTCGATACTGTTGTTTTGGACCAAAATTCACGTATAGCCTTCGCTCCTCTCATCTATGGAGGCATCCACAGCTTTTAGATAAAGTCGACCAAATCATTAGGAACACTCTTACTTCAATACTTAATGTGGCCCTGGACGACCGAGCTTGGCAGCAAGCCACAATTCCCATTCGCTTGGGTGGTCTCGGCGTCCGCAAAATTTCAAGTATAAGTTTACCAGCCTTCCTCTCCTCGGTCTACGGTACCGAAAAATTAACCAGGGATATTTTATCTTTCTCACTGGTTGATGTTGAGGTGCCGTACTTGACCGATGCGTTGAACGCTTGGAAAATGGCTTGTCCCAATACGAATTTGCCCGACAACCTGACCTCCCAGAGACAGTGGGACGTGCCGCTCTGCAGTATTGAACGGAATACCCTTTTACACACGTCAATCAATACCGTGGAGCGTGCCCGTCTGCTGGCTGTGGGGGAATGGGAGTCGGGCTTGTGGCTTCAGGCACTTCCGTCATTCACCATTGGCACTATGATGGATGACGCATCGTTCCGGGTCGCTACGAGTCTACGCTTAGGTGCACCTTGTGTTGCTCCGCATCGGTGTCACTGCGGTGAAGCTGTCGACAGCCTCGGACACCATGGCCTGTCCTGCTACAGGAGCGCAGGTCCCATTGCACGGCACGCCAGCATTAACGACATTATTCGTCGAGCTCTTTCCGTCGCCGGCGTACCAGCGGTTTTAGAACCAAACGGCTTGGTGCGTGACGATGGCAAGAGACCGGATGGCATGACGTTGGTGCCTTGGAACGTGGGTAGGCCTTTGGTGTGGGACGCAACCTGTGTCGACACCCTTGCGCCTTCTCACGTTGCAAGCACGGCGGGCTGTGCAGGCGCTGCTGCTGCGACGTCTGGGAGGAACTTTTGTCTGAATGGCAAGGTAGGTGGGATAATTCCATCAAGGGCCGACACCTCCACCAGTTCTTTCCATCCGTTCGTGAACGGCTGGCCAGGACATGGTTGGAGGTTGATCACTGTGTTGCCCAATTTCTCACCGGTCATGGTAACTTTAAGAGTAAATTATTTTCCTTCAAGCTTGTTGACTCGCCTTTTTGTCAATGTTCCACATCTGACTGCGAATATGAACAATCAGCACATCACATTTTATGGGAGTGCAGTCTTTGGCAGAATGAACGCAACATTATGTTGGATAGTGTACAGGTTACATCCGGAGTTATTTACTATACAGACCTTGTGGAAACTAGAACAAATTTCCGTGCGTTCAAGCGTTTTTGCCATACCTATTATTGGAATCAAATATAACAATTCACAACTTAGGACCCATTAATGTTAATATTTATCCGTGGTGCTAGGCAACTGGGCCTATCCCAGTTGTAAACGTCCCTTTGTGCCTATTGGCCTTGTTTCGTTCTGTCTCCTGCTGAAATGGAGGGAAGTGGAAATTACGGATTTTTCCTACTCCTCCACTATACTTTTCTGATTAATTTCGTTGCGTGATCCAAGACAGTTAAATTCATTCTCTGGGACTTCGTCGAGCTTCATTGTCTCGGCGCTTTTCTGGTGGTCGCCACTGTTGATTCTGGCTTTCAGGAGTTACAGTGGTTTGGGAACAGTGTGGCGGGCTTGCTGCGGCTGCTGAGATCCTCAAACGGCGCAAATACTGTAACCTTATTGGTAACTACAGCTTTGAGCCGTTTGGGGTCGAGACGCTCGGGTCATGGGGTCCGAGTGCGCGTCTCCTTTTTAAGGAAATCTCTTACCGACTGGTCGACACTTCGCGTGACCAGAGGGCTGGCTTTTTCTTGGCCAAAGAACTAGCATTGCCATTCAACGTGGCAATGCTGCCAGTCTTCTGGGTACGTTTCCCAGTGACAGCGATGCGGAGGAGTACTTTGACGCTTATTGACGTCGTTGTATATTTATGGAGGTTCTTACTTTTAGTTTTTATTTTTGTAATTATATATAGCCACAAATGTGTAATTTAAACAATAAAATAAACGTAATACAGAGTGAAAAAAAAATATATAATACGTTCTCTATAATAATAATAATAGAAAGTGGAAAGATTTTTTTGTTTGTTTGTACCGAATAAGCTCCTAAGCTACGGGACCTATTTTAACCATTTTTTCACCAATAGAAATCTAAATTATCAGGAAATAACATAGGCTTTAAATTATATATAAATATATCATAAAAATTAGGCGAGGTATCTCACTTTTTGCGTACGGTACGAGGTCGCGGGGGAAGTGCTAGTCTTGTATAATATGATATTAAATAATAATCTTCAATTACAATTATTATGTCAGTGGGTACTTACAATTGAAGATATTGTTTAAATATTTGTTGTATAATTTAAATTATACTGTCTTCAATTTTAAAATAAATTTGGTTTTGCTTGGAACTGAACGAGAATTAACTTTATGATAGCGTTACGAAAGATTATTATGTAATTTACAAACTTGTTAATTCGGTAAACAGTGTACTTAAAAAAATATATATATATCATGACAGGGAAAGCTTAGAGGAACACTCTCCCCAAATATTGGCGCCATCCGCCGCCATCGTCTTTCAGTCTCTAGCCATCACATCGCCTTGCGATACGATTCTTCATTGTTGGTAGATAGATAGGTGGGTAGTTGAAATCACACACAACACTTGACTCAAACTCCAAACGTTTATTTCTATTGAACCATTTGGTACAGGCACATAAACATTTTAGAGTTGAGCCGTCCGTTCGCATGTGGTTGATATGGAGAAGAACGAACGAAGAAATTCCATACACTCTTTTAATTCGTGTTACATTTCTTTTCTTCATCTCATTTACACAATTAAATATTGTTCACTTCAAAAACCACTCATAATTACATACTTCAAATTGTTTTACTCATCGTAAGCTAACGAGACACCTCGTTGCTCACGCGTCCGTCCTGAGTGAGCGGAAGTCCCCCACTCAGTACAGTTTACTCATCACATAATAAGTTCATTAAAACTTACAAACAATACTTGAATAATTCACAATAAATCATTTTAATAATTAAAGAATACCAATATTCACAAATGCAAAGGTTTTATCTAGTTAAAACTAATTAGTCGCTTCATTACTTTTTACAACAATATTCGATCTTGCTTAAAACCATTTCCGGCAAATTAGAGGATTTAATACAAAGAACACCCAAGAAGTCTTTCACTAATAAATTGTTCTGTAAAATAATCTTGTTACTTTTTAGTTTGTAATTTAGTTAGAGAAACTGATTTAGACGTAGTTTCAAATTATCAATTATTGAGCTATTGATCAAATCGTATTCGGCGCCATTTTCCACCATATTTTGGAGTGTTGCCTTATAAACAAATCTTTAGTGTCAAATGAACAATGATAATTATAAATCCCAATTGTCATAAAATACTTGCTTATTTTATCTTAATTTTAACTGTAGATCTAGCTAAAGACTTTTGTTTAATAAATTACTATTTGAAACCACAAACTATCTCAGTACCTACTATTTAAGCCAGTAGATGGCGCTAACTGTCAATTAACGTAATAATTGTACTACCAAGCAGAGATGGCAGGTTCATCAATATTAACATGGAATAGAATCATGATTGTTATTAATTAGATCTTAGCAGATAGAGCCTCCCTGCGGTGACATATATATATATATAGTTAAAGCTTTCAAGGCGAAATATTACCATTGGCTGAGGAATATTATACAATATTACAGTATAAGGTGGAATACCTAAGGTGGACCTTATACTGTAGAATACTAAATTACGTCTAAGATTTTTATAAGTACCCAATAAGATTTCATTTTATATGATACTTTTGAACCACTGCTGCATCGCAGACTTGTACATTACTAATATTAGGATTTATTTATTAAAGTAAGTTAAATATGTTGCTATTGGGTTCATCTATCAGGAATATTCTCAGTAGCAGCTACGGTCTTGATTTGTAGCCGGTTGATGGCAACATACTCGCGCGTATTGGCGGGATTTGGGCATTGCCCTTGGTTCCGCGGGATCATAAGTATTGGCGAGACGACAAAAAAAATCTAATTAGTCCGTCAGCTAGATTATCAAAAAATATTTGACCCGTGTTTTTTCTTTTGTTACGTAAACCAAAATTGACGAAGATATGACGCTTTTAAAATTCTCAATACGTCACGCCTAGGTATAGTTTTTACCTAGTTCTGACGTCACGAGTCCCCACTCCCGAGTTTTGACGCGTTTTATCTTTGTTAATATTCATTGAATTACAAAAAAAAAAATACGTGTCCATTAATTTCCTCTACTCTAACTGACGGACTAAATAGATTTGCAATTTTTTGATACTGTCGTCATGCCTATTGCCGTCGTTGAGGTGGGGCGCCTTGGTGCTAGGCAAAGTACCGTATTATATGATACTTAAACCTAACTGGTGAAATTTGGGTGTACTATTAGGTACCTACACCTCTGCTCAACTTTTCGGGGATTACAGGCGTGATGTTATGTTGCAATCCATTTACATCTTTGTCTCTAATAAACCATGATAAATATACTTAAATTAAAAGCTCTTAATATCGTTAAAAGCTATAAATCACTCCTCAACATAATACAATTAACATGCGCTTTGATTAAGTTCTTTATCCTAAAACCTCATCTATCTATTCACAAAGTAATCGTTCACGATTCTGACAGGGGTTTTGGGCAATTTTAAGCCTTAAAGCCAAGTGTTGTTAGTGAGGACAGCTTTGTTCGTTGAAGTATAGAGTAAATAACGTAATTATTTATATATTTTCATGGAAATGGCAAGATCAAAGATTTTAGCGTAAGATGAAAGCACAACCTTCCAGGAAAAGAAGGGTGGAAAATATGTTTATTAAACTCGCACAGGACAAATAAATAGTAAAAAATTAAATATAGGTGACTTTTTTATCACTTTCCAAAACAAATGGGTATAATAGGTGAACGGAGTAGAAGCAAATGGCATACTCAATATATTTTTTTTTTTTTTCGAAAAAAAAAACAAAATAAATCGAAATTCAAATCATACGCTTATTGCGTATAATATGAAATTCGATTTTTTTTTTCTCTTTCTTTGTTCTAATATGAAAAATTTACTTGAAATTTGCAGCGTATTTTGATGATAGATCAATTTTATTCTAAGCAGTGGAAAAAAGAAAAAAAAAAAAACTAGGTATGCCATAAGCTTCTACTCTGTTCACCTAATATGCCCATTTTTTTTGGAAAGTGATAAAAAAGTCATCCGGTAGAAAGAAAACAAGGAAAAATTAAAACTTTTAATTGGTGTAAAACCCTTAACGAAGCCGAAAATCACTTGTCCTTGCCGTTATTGCGATATTTTTTTCAAATTGGAACTTTGACTTAAAGTAGCTCCGTAAACTAGAAGGTACCCAGGGTATGACCCAGACCAAAAAAATCGACTTCTTTAAGGGTGTTTTTATACCCATTACGATATAGATAGCAATATTATGCACCTCGTCATGGCAGAGGGCTTTTGGCCGCAAGGTGTAATGTTCCGTCGCTTCCGCGGACAACTGCCACACGATCGCACAAAGCCAGTGCCCGAGTGAAGTGTGTTTTACTAACATAGTTTTAAGTTTATACACACTTTGTACTATTATGATATATGTTAGTCTATAAGGTATTATAATAACCATAAACCATGGGTAACCACCTATTACATACGGAGTTTCCTCTGTGCCTCGGAAAGCACGTTAAGCCGTTTGGTCATGGATGTCACTTACAGATCTTTGAAAGGTTACAGGTAGTCAGTTGATGACCACTGGTCATGATGATGATGATGATGCTGATGATGTTGATGATGATGATGATCATGATTATGATGATGATGATGATGATGATGTTGTTGTAGATAGCAACATCTAGACAACCTCAGGTTGACGGTAGGTACACACATCAAAAAAAGTTTGCGATCACTTTGAAAAATTGAATTTTTTTTTGTTACGGTAGATTAAATTATGATTTCTTCTTCTTTTTAGATTCTTTCAAACAGGGTATTTCTATTTAAGACACAACAAAGATTTTTTCTCTATCAAGTTCAATTTAAAAAATTATATCAGCCTAGTGATCACAAACTTTTTTTGATGTGTATATGTGAGTCAGCCTGGGCCTTATATACTTTTTTTTATCTACTTACTTTATCTCAAATATCCCATATATCTCGAAGAGAAGGTCACAAAGCAACAATAGTTAGTGACATATAAACGAAAGTACATAGTCTTGTCCAAATCCCGTACGTTTTATTACTGGCTTTACTAAAATCCTCTTTTAGTTTTATTTTTACGAGGTAACTACTGACAATGACGTATACCAAGCATATATGGCCAGCATAACGCGACCTCTCATTACACAAAAAGTTAATACACTGCGATGCCAGCTTTGACTGGTAGCTTGATACTTCGATGTCCGTAAGCACCTAAGTTGACCTCTGATTGTGCTATAGACTTAAACAATACGAGGTTGGTTATACTGGAAATCTGTAGCTTGATATGTGTAGCACTACAAAAAGTACTACAGCGCCGTCTATGACTTGGATGATGAAATAAAACAGCGACACCTATATAAATCTTACATCGCGCAAGCAAAGTCAACCGCGACTTCAGACTATATACAAGAACCCGACAACAACTGTCGTACAGTGGCCCACCAGACACAACACCCGTCTGGTCGGAGGATGATGCCTTTTCCACGGGGGATGAAGAGCTTTCAACCTTCTTCATACCCCCAAAGATACAAATGTTAGTGTGAACTAACTTTCATGGTAATACTTAGGGGATGATCTGTAATCTATTATAGTTACAATAAAACGCATCTGAAGCCACGTTATATCAAATTTTATTGAGTGAAATAAACAGTGGCTTTAGTAGTAGTTTGTCTTTTATTAGAGATTTGATGAAATAATGACAGCTACACACTGTGTCGTTTTTATTGTCCTATACAGTGAAACATAGGCGAGACAACAGTAACTGGGAAACTTGAGATCAGGCTTTAGGCTGCGTCAGGCGGAAGGTGAGGACGCCGTGGCGTCTCTCAAGCCACTCCTCAAAGAGAGGACTTACCTTAAGTCATGGGGAGAGGCCTTTGTCCTGCCAGGGTTGCGGGACTGTTCGAAATAGATACCGTGGCCCCGGAACACAAAGGGCGATGAAGGAACATGGATGGGTTTTAGTCAGTAAAAGTCTGACACTCCCTCCTGCTCCGCCCAGAGCGGGAGAAGTCATTTGATGAAAAATTCCCATCCAAAAAAAAAAAAAAAGGCTTTAGGCTGCGTTTTCACCAGCGATGAGCGAGGATTCGTAGCGAGGGATGTGTGTGAAACTAACTAATAACATAGTTAGAATACTTCAAGCTGTGAAAAAGAAGTAATATTGTTGATATTCCCTTCCAAATCTCTTATATTAGTTTGGGATTAATTAGGTTATTTCAGGTGTATTATTTTCTGACTCCTTCGTCTTGTGGTCGTACGGACACATGACGTCCTGGTGTGTGCGAGAGTGTACAGCCACCTTTACATAATATGTTTTGTGAGCGACGAAATAGGCATTAGTTACTCGCTTCCTCATCAGTGGTGAGACAGCTAATAGCGCATAATTTGAAAAACTAGTACTTTTCACGAATTTGTCTGGGAATAATTGTTTTTAAATTCTTCTTCAATTATTTTAATTGTTGCATATATTTAAAACAAGCCAAAATCTGGATGTTTTGGTGTTCAGAGTACTTATAAAAATAAAATAAATATCTGGATGACCGAGGTTTGCTCGGTTTTTTCTTCTTCTAAAAATGAAACCTACTTTGATCGATGTATCGCCCCCGAAACCCCCTGCATACTAAATTTCATGAAAATCGTTGGAGCCGTTACTAGATTCAGATTTTATTTATACATACAAGAATTGCTCGTTTATAGGTATTAGATAATTATCATGTTGTGATATTAAAACGTCGGTTTTTGTCAAAGGTAGTTTCGATACGTTTAATTAAGGAAAATTCAGTAAGTGTGTATCAATAATAATGTTGAATTACATTGTGTTTATCTACGCTTTATTAAATGTTATCTTCATCTATTATTTATTATATTGTATTGCTTTATCATATTCTTAATTAATATGATGACTTTTCTATTTATTATATTAATATTGGCTTCCTAGTGCTCCCGAGGGCCTAGTGGTGGAAAAGCTCCTACGGATTCTGGGTCCATTCTACGTTATCGACTTTTTCCTTAAATAAATACCCAGAAACAGCCCGGAGTATTTAATTATTCATTTCTGAGGTTCGACTAAGATCTTATTATAGAATAGAGACGTGCAAAAACGTTACGCGCAACGTAATTTTGAATTCGGAATTTCGTCTGCCTACACCCTCTTGGTATAAAAGCGTGATGTTATAACTAACAGCTGTAGTTCTTGACCTCTGGAAACCTTTGACCTTTAATCCTTTTCTTAACCTTTCCCATCATGGAAAATGTTTCACAATTTCAATTATGTGAATGATAATTTTAATGGCGTTGATGAGTCTGAGAAAGTGCTGAGATTTCGAATACAAAATATTGTGTTGGCAGACACAGAAGGCGTACTCGAATGTTTAGATAAACATCGTGAGGAAACCAGCATGCCTGAGAGATATTTCTTGACGGCATGTGAAGCCAAATCAGAGGCCCATGGGCGACATACAAACTCTGACGATAGGTTAGTCACTAGCCACAAGATAAGCATACCTGACAGATATTTCTTGACGGCATGTACAACCAAGTCAGAGTCCCATGGGTGGCATAAAAACTCTGACAATAGGTTAGTCACTAGCCACACGATAAGCGTACCTGACAGATATTTCTTGACAGCATGTACAGCCAAGTCAGAGGCCCATTGGCGGCATAAAAACTCTGACAATAGGTTAGGCACTAGCCACACGATAAGCGTACCTGACAGATATTTCTTGACAGCATGTACAGCCAAGTCAGGGTCCCATGGGTGGCATAAAAACTCTGACAATAGGTTAGGCACTAGCCACACGATAAGCGTACCTGACAGATATTTCTTGACAGCATGTACAGCCAAGTCAGGGTCCCATGGGTGGCATAAAAACTCTGACAATAGGTTAGGCACTAGCCACACGATAAGCATACCTGACAGATATTTCTTGACGGCATGTACAACCAAGTCAGAGGCCCATGGGCGGCATAAAAACTCTGACAATAGGTTAGGCACTAGCCACACGATAAGCATACCTGACAGATATTTCTTAATGGCATGTACAGCCAAGTCAGAGGCCCATTGGCGGCATAAAAACTCTGACAGTTAGTTAGGCACTAGCCACACGATAAACATACCTGAAAAAAAGGGTACCTAAGGAATGAGTATTTCAGAGGAAGTTTGAAAAAGGTTCCTGTTACAGAAAAATTGAAAGGTGGTCGACTGTTTTGGTTTCGACTTGTAATAAGAAGGGATGTAGCTAAAAGACTAATGGATATGAATGTTGATGGATAGAGAGGGAGAGGAAGGCCAAAGAAAAGATGCCTATATTATTTGAATAATGATATGAAAATGAAAATGAATCTTTGTTACGTTTGTACAGGGGTGTTCCAAATAAATATTAAATATCGACTCCTTTTATGCATTGCGTTGAAGCGTACAAATTAAATTCATTCTTATAATCAACTATCAATTTCAATGAAAATTCAATATAATAACAAAAGAGTACAATATGTCAGAATAATATAAATATAAAATGGATCAAAGTAAAAAAATAATAGGATTACATGTCACATATATAAACGGGTATTACAATTTGATTTTAATAATGTAATTTAATTTCAAAGTCAAGGTTTAAGGAATGATACCGTGACGTCTGACAGAGGAGAATTGCAAAAGAAACGTATTGCGCCGATCCCAAGTAGAATGGGACAAGGTCAAGATGATGATGGGACACAAAAGACTAATGAAACTTTTTTTCTTAATCTACACTATCTACACTAATAATATATATTAATAATATTTTAAAGAGGAAAGATTTGTATGTTTGTAATGAATAAACTCAAAAACTATTGCGCCGATTAAAAAAAATCTTTCACCATTAGAAAGCTACATTCACCCTGAGTAACATAGGCTATATTTTATCCCCGTACTCTCACGGAAACTGGAACTACGCGGGTGAAACCGCGTGACCTCCACTAGTCATTTATAAAGGACCTAGACAATGTAACACAAAAATATTTGATTTTAATTAGGATAGACGGGACAACGCGCCTCAAATTCAAAGTATTTACTTCAATTAGACCATTTATAGGTAGGTACTTTTGAATAAAAAAATAAATAAAACCGAAACTACAGTTCCAGTCCCAAGGCATAATAACTTAAAAATGTATTGTAGTTGCCTATTCTAAAGCGTAGATCTCTATGGAGAAGAATGGTCAAGAAACTCCACGGACACTCTTTTACATCAAAATATTTTGACAAGATGTTGGTTACATCATGCATGTTTATTTATTTATTTAAACTCATGTACAATAGTGGTACATAGGCGGACTTAATGCCACAAGGCATTTCTATCACTCAACCTTTAGGTTAAATAGGAAAATATAGTGATAGGGTACAAAATAATGTCTAAAAAAACTAACTTCTTGTTAACGAGAATTTAGATTTAGATCTAGATTGATACTAATACACTTATACAGATAAAATAAACTAATAAATTTATACCAAAAATTAAAAAGAAAATAACACGAAACCTAATAATAACTATTATGACTAGACTTTAAATTGAGAGCTATTTATTCTGACTTAAATAGTAGTTACGAACTTTTCTTTTAAAAGTGAATTAGCTTTCAGCTTTTTTAACGCCAAAAGGTAGCGCTTTCCAGAACTGCATGTTGAGATTATTTACCAAACGTTTAAGTGACAAAACGTAATCTACTTGCAAGGTTCCTGGCTGGAGGCCGTACACTTCATATGGCAACCACAAGATAGTCTTAAGTAGAAGTCAGCCTCATTAGGTGATCTGCAAGATGCTATTACCAAAAAAAATCGGGTGGTTTGTACACTTATTGGTTATAAAAATAACCAATAAGTGTAAAAACCACCCGATTTTTGTTTGTACGAGTAGTTAAAAAACTACAAACATCGTCCAAGTCACATTTATTATTATTTAAATCGATTGGTCTTAATGATTTCTGTAAATACACGAAAGAATCACCGCGCTATCACGTGTGAGTCGTGAGTTGTACTGAAGAGAAACCAGCGAGAGCACCGGTTTCCGTTATTCTACGCAGTGCCCCTCCCCCGCCGCCCCGCCCGGTCCCGATGCAGCGAGCTGACTATATACGTTATATAATGACACTAAATTCATATTTCTACGATGAATAGTTTTGTAGTTATTAATGTAACCCAACCAACATAACATCATATAACCCAATTCGTTACTGTTCGGTTTTCTGACAAACTACCCCGTGTATGGTACCGATTTTAAAGACGTTTCACGTCAAAAAAACTACTTGCAAGTAACACCCCATTGATTGCTGTCAGTACAAGTGCAACGTTTCAGTGCCAAGGCACTTGGCTAAAAAAAATGACACTGTGACATGGGATCACATTTTCATCATCATCCAATACTAACCAAGACCCCTCCATGCCAGCCGTTGATCTCGACTGGCATTCGAAGATAGTTGACAGTCGTTACAGGTACTCAGAATCTAGAAAATCTGACAACCAATATTGCTGAACTGCGTAACTTGGTTCAGTCTCTTCACAACTTTTTAAACAAAAATAAAACCAACGAATACAAAAACTAAAAAAGAAAGAATAAAAAATCTTTTAGTCTTAATAACTCCTAAATAATATAGGTAAGTAACAGATTATGAGCCGCCCCAAACAAGTAATTAAGAAAGATTAATCAAGCTACTACAATTTTACACTATATTAAATTAATTTTCTTGTGTTTTCGGCGCCGTTGTAAAAAGTTATGAGTGTTTATTTTTAAAATCAGTCTGTTCGGTCCAACTGTTGTTGCTTATCCATGTATTTCCAATTTTGTTTATAATTTGCTTTCTCCGACCAGCGTTTCTTGGGCCTGCCTCGGTTACAACGATTATCTTCAGGCACCCACTGTGTGACCATGTTTGCCCATTTGCGATCATACATACAAAAAAAACGCGTCGAATTGAGAACCTCCTACTTTTTTGTCTGATAAAATCTAAGCTACATCTAGTCCACCAAAACACACAGTTGTGACAAGGCTAGACAAATAAATTCATCTTCCTAGAGAATAGGTATCTCGGTTTTCAACAAAGCTGGATCCTTAATCTCATTAATCATGCTTGACTAAAGTTTGTTGTCAAAGACTTTGGTCAGTTAGATACAGGACCATGGCAAAACGGTTTATACAGCTGCTGCAGGGAATTAGGTATTGTTGCTAAGTTAATATTATCCTCAGTAATAAATCACAGTCCAAGTCAATGATACTATATCTTTGTAAGGATATCCCCTTGAATACATTAAAGAGGAAGGTGAAGATATTTACGACTCTCAATGACTCCTAAACGGAGATGAATCTGAATCCATAAATAATATAAAAACAAAATCGAAATGCGAACAAAGTATGTAAATAAACCTGTAAGCACACAGATAGGCAATGACAAGACACGTAATATTTAGGCGAGTTTATACCTATGTCGTGAGGAAAATTTTGGGCATCAGTAATGTCTTAATGAATAGGGGACAACCTAAGGAATGAGGCATGCACTGCGTGAAAGATGATATGGCTAAAAAGGGGTCTTTTTTATATTTTGTAAGCTCAGAACTTCACCCACTGGATTGTCGGTGGCAGCGGCGAGCGACTGCATGTTTTGAATTAACTCTCCGTGTGCCGGAACGTACAACTACACAAGACGAAATACCTTTTTAATTGCTTCTATTTACGGCTTATGTGTGGTTAAGAGGGCAGATTAATGGATCATAGTTTTCGACACAGCCCCACAACCACACCCCGCATCTGTTTCATTGAGGTAGCCCCACTTAATGAGGTTGTACACACATCAAAAGTATCTAGGGATCAACATATATTTTTGCAATAACTTTTCTCCTGATTGATATTAATTAAAATTTTCTTTAAGGATTCATCAAATAAAGTGTTTTCGTTTGTCACAGTAACGATAAACCAAGTCACCTTTGCATTAATAAAGAAATTTGCCATTTTCCTAATAAAGGGATTTTTGACATTTGAACCACTAACATTAAAGTTCGAAAAAAAGACTGAAATAACAGTTTTCTTTAAAATTTTATTGGGTAACTTAAACAATTAATAATCCGTGTTTCTACCGCGAACACTAACAACACAAGAACATCGGTTTGGCATACTCAAAATGAGTTCATCCAAATCACGCTGTGGAATGGCCGCCCATGTTCGTTGCAACAACAAAAAAAGGTCTTCTTGCGACTGGATACCCTCCATATTCGGCAGAGCTCTTCTCTGTAGCATATCCCATGCATGCTCAATCGGGTTCAAGTCTGGCGACTGAGCAGGCCAGGGCAGGACATTGATGTTAGCTGCGGCGAGAGTCTGTCTTACAACTCTTGCGGTGTGCGGTCGTGCATTATCATGCATTAACTGAAATAAGGGACCGATTTGCACTTGTAGAGGAACGATGACGTCTGATACAATCGTCTCAGCATAAATTTGAGCGTTGAGGTTGCCTCTGATCCAAATCAACTCAGTTCTTCCGCCGATCCAAATACCCGCCCATACCATGATGGTTCCACCACTATAAGGATGGACTTCCTGGCAGGATTTTAATCGCTGTTGGCGTCCAGGGGTTCTCCAGTGTCGTATACGTCTTGTATCCGGTCTCATACCAAAACGAGACTCATCAGAAAAGCACACGAAACGCCATTGTTCTTCTGCCCAATTTCTGTGTTCAAGAGCCCATTGATATCGAATCCTACGATTGTGCATTGCTATAGGTGGTACCCGTAGCGGTCTTCGGGAATGAAGGTTCACTTCATGCAAGCGGTTTCTGACTGTTTGGTCGCTAATTAAGTTCCCTGAAGAGTGATGAAGCCTCACGGCTAACATCATGGCGGTTATTGTTGGAGCTCTTCGAGTTAAGATTTGAATGTATCGGTCTTGTCTCCGTGTGGTGCAGCGATACCGTCCTCCATGGCGCTCAGCCACGGTACCAGTGCTTCGGTAACGTGTCCAAAGTCGACTGATAACACTCTGACTTGTATTCAGAGCTAAAGCTACAGTACGTTGCCGGGAACCAGCTTCTATCATTCCCACGGCTCTGAGCATTTCTTCCCTGCTTAAATGACGTCGCCGCTCCATAATAACGTTGGTTTTAATCAGTAGTAGGGAAACAGTAGCACTAATAATGTCTTCAATGCGTTGTATGTTTTTATAGGGAAAATATTGACAGCTTATTTTCATCTTTTACTCGAATTTGATTGAGAGTTCCTGATTCAAATTATGAAATGCACCAAAAAGGATCCATATAAATTTATAAAATCATAAATTTATTACAAAGCCACATCTCAATCTCAAGAAATCCGCATAAAAATGCTTGATCCCTAGACATTTTTGATGTGTGTAGTTACATCTTCCCACTTGAGTCCGGAGACGGTTCAAGGACTTCTAGATGGATCACGGGAAGTTAGACCTTGCATGAAGACATGCCCAAATCAATTTGGATTTGTGAAGAGATTAATGATTAAGAACGAATCAACAACATTGAATGAACCTTCTGCCTCCATTCTTTTTACATCAAATCCTATTTTACGAGCACAAATGCCTCTAAAAGTTACTGAATTCTCTGTTATCACTTCAAACCGCTCTGTTAAGCTTAATGCCTGTCTTAGTATTTATGAGTTATATTATTGTCATGTCGATTCAACAGACTGAAAAGTAATGAGCTTTCGGTTTCCTCCGTAATGGATTGTTTGGAATTTAATATAACGTAACATCACGCCTGTAATCCCCGAACGGTTAGGCAGAGGTGTACCTAAATAATGAAAATTGTCCAATTTTCAAAAATTGAGCTAATTGCAAAACTATTTGGCGGAATAAGGTCTATAATCATTTATTTCTTGTTTAAATGAAAAATCACTCTCTATTCATATTTATTTTTGACGTTATCTCAAGAATGAATATCGTGAAATAAACCTGCGTTCAGATATGAATAAGGCAATCGCGCGGTTCCCACGTGTGTGAACGAGCCCTTAGCTTCATGCCATTAAAAAGAAACTGTTGTTAGAGTATCACTCACGTTTATTCCGTTGAATAAGCAAAGGGAAGATTCCTTTGCTTATTCACACGTCGTCAACCCTAAAAAATAAATAAAACTAAATAAAATTAGTCATTGAATTTCAAAAATATTCAAATTAGTTTCTCAAAATACTGCATTTTAACTAAAAACAAATTACAACATACAGGTTACATTTTATTTATGGTCAATGCCTTTTAAAACATTAATTGTTTTGTACGAGTTTTCAGTAAAACGATATTATATTTTTGTAATTATTGCAATCCAAATGAATTAACTCTTATGTGAAAATTAATTTTATAATTCGTGGTAATTTCAACACAAAACAAAAATAACGCAACCAAGCAAGGATATAAATATATATTTGTTAGAAAACCGTTTCAGTATTCTAGGAAACATTATTGGGTACAAAATTTTCAATCAAACTATTCTTATAACTTCGTGTCAAGTACAAAAGAATCACTTAAACGGATGTTTTCGGACATTAATTAAAACAAAGCCCAGGTCGGGCTAAGTGTTAAATTTGGGTTTTTCCATTAGGAATTTCCCAGTAGCGCCCACGGAATCTGTATTTGTGCCCAGTTGCCGGATGATGTCAATAGGATCGCCCCTTTAACATGAGACTGTTTTCTTTTTACACTAAATTGGATTGCGCTTGGCCGCAACTCGCATGATGTGAATGGACTAACACGAATCTGGAAAGATGTCGGTGAAGAGGATTAATTACAGGTGTGATAACATAACACCACGCCTGTAATCCCCGAATGGTTAAGCAGAGGCGTACCTTTTACTACACCCCACATTTTTCAGTTATATTTAAGGCCTATTGCCATCAACCGGACGCAAAACCAGACTCCGTGGCTGCTACTGAGAAATTCTTGATGGAAAAACCCAATGATATTCCGTGCCTTTTTTTTTTTTTTTCGCTTGGGAAATCATCAAATGACTTCTCAAGCTCTGGACGGAGTAGGAGGGAGTGTCAGACTTTTACTGACTAAAACCCATCCATGTTCCTTCATCGCCCTTTGTGTTCCGGGGCCACGGTATCTCTTTCGAACAGTCCCGCAACCCCGGTAGGCATCGGTCGTTGCAGACCCCTTCCTTTTTGCTGACTATCTTTGAGGCGCGCGTGGAACACGAACGCGCCGTCGACACGGCCTGTCGTCATGAGACGGACGGACGGCGAGCTAGATGATATTCCGTGCCTTACCCAATGATTATTCAGTAAAAGAGGTGACATACACCACCATAATACTAGAAATAGGGACCAACTAGTTCAGCCACGTTTCAGGGTTGCTAAAATAGATTCATCTTTCATCGGGTACTGTTTAAAATGTTACAATAAAATACCTCCCCACATTCTACAACTGAATGAGACGAAATTTAAATCTCGTATAAAACACACACTATGTAGGCAAGCATAATATAAGTTGGGGGATTACATTGATGATAAAAATGCTTTGAGTTTAAGTTTGATATTTTGCCCGACCCGCGAATCGAACCCAGAACCCTCATGCTCAGCAGTCGTGCTTGCGACCATTAAAACAACGCGGCAGTCTGTACTACAGGCGTGATAATGGTTTAATTTATTTCATGTTTAGAAGATACCTGAATGTCATTCTGATTCAACCAAATAGATTATGCTAAGTACTGAGCAAAAATAGGCATTAAAGTGACAAAGGTATAAAGACTCGATTGTACTTATTTAAGGTGAACGCACACTTATCAGAGCCGAAGGGAGCGAAGGAGCCGAATCGAATCGAATTTTAGAATTACTTGTATGGAATCCTATGAAACCTCGCACACTTATCCGCGTCGAATCGGCCGAATAGATAACGTCATACGGATGAGAAAATGTTTCTTTCGGCGCAGTCGGTTCTTTCGGCGCGGTTAAGTGTGCGTTTACCTTTAAGGTCAAGTGCGTCTTCAAACAGGAACGTTCTGTCTAATCGGATTGAGTACGTCCTCGTTCCGGGACGTCCGTTAAAAGCATAAAATATGGACACTCCTCGTCGACAGATATGCCATTTTCGCCCCCGTAATAGCACTATATTCGTCTTCGTAATAAAAAAATTGAATCGTAAAATTCTCGTAAAATCGAGTCGTAAAAGTCTAGGTTTTTCTGTTATTGTAATTAATTAAGATTCTGCCTGTTGTGTCTAGTTTTGCTATTAAGACTTGAATTAATGGTTAATTGATTAAGAGGTTTGATTTCATTCGATTTTATTTTGGGACTTCTTATCTCAAAATTACTATCTAGATTATTTTTAGGATTCCGTACGCCCGAATGAAAAACGGAACCGACACGAGTGATCCTATAACACTCGTGTGTCTGTCTGTCTGCCCATCTGTCACAGGCCATTTTCTCCAAATTATCAAAACCGATAGAGTTGAAATGGGCACAATCTTCTCGATTTTCGCATAACTTTTATTATGTTTTAACTGCACTTTGCACAGGAACAAAAAACGTTAAACTTCCAACTAGATTGATGTACCTCTTCACTTATGGAAACCTACAATTATAGAAAATCATGACATAATTAAACAGCTTACCTACTCTTTCTGTTTATTTTCGCAGTTATGAAATCAGCACCCCTAGCCAAGTTGACAATCTACAATCGTTAACGCTAGTAGAAAACTAATCAAATGAATGGGAATGACATCATCTCAACGTTAAATCACGTGATTAACACAAACGAATAGAAAATTCGTAGACAAGTTTACATCGTTCAAAATGATAAAATAGAATGTTATCGTTTCTACAATGTTGATCGCTATACTCTCTGGTAGGAACGCTCACCATAGACTAAAGTGTAGGTTTTTTTTACAGACATAAGAGAACGAGCGATCGACTCAGTCCTGTCAACTTGGCTAGCAATTTTGCGGTTTCTACAATCTCTTACGCCGAGGCGTTAACGATCGTAGAAAGAGAATTGATATGAAACGTTTGTAACTTGGCTAGGCCTGCAGGCATGACTTTGCGTTAGCTCGCCGTCCATCTTATGATGTCAGGCCGTGTTGACGGCGCGTTCGTGTTCCACGCGCGCCTAAAAGAGATGTGAGTAAATTAGGCATCTGCAAGGGCCGATGCCTGCCGGGGCTGCGAGACTGTTCGAAAGAGATACCGCGGCCCTGGAACACACAGGCTAAGAAGGAACATAGGTGGGTTTTAGTCAGTACAAGTCTGACATTCCCTCCCGCTCAGCCCAGAGGGTCATTTGATGATTTCCCACCCGGAAAAATTAAATTAAAAAAAGGCCATGACTTTGCGGAAGTCCATGACATTAGCATTATGCAAAATATCTAGTTTTAATTCCGCAAATAGAATGCATGGATGAAGAATGCAGTACCGCCCCACCCACTCTAAAAAATACGTAGTTATAAATAGTGCGAAAATCAGCAAAACGTTACAAATATCTCTCATAACATTCTATTTAACTATGTTCCATATGTTATTCAAAGTAAAAATCCTTCAATTACGTAATGTTCCCACCACGGCGTGATAAACCCCAGCTTTCAGAGATTATTTCCGTGTTACCCTCATTAAACTAACGTTCGCCCTTTATAATTTTGTAATCCTTTAATCGCCTTTCGACACCCGTTGAGTGAAAACGGTCGTTAATTATTTCGTTTTGGAAATGACATGGTAAATTCTCACATATTTATCCATCTTCTTATGTATGGGTACTTTCACCGAAGTCATCATCGGCTTAGGCTTTTCCCAACCATGTTGAGATCGGCTTCCAGTTTTACCAGACGCAGCTGAATACTAGTATTTTACATGGAGCAACTGCCTATCTGACCTCCACAACCCAAGTAGTACTAGGTAATATATGGTACCCCTTCGTAAGACTGGTTGTCAGGCTTTCGGGATACTAACTGTCAAAGATCTACAAATGACAGCCGGGACCAACGGCTTATAGTGCTTTCCAAGGCACGGTGAATACTCGGTATGTAATGGGTAATGGTCACCCATCCATGGACCAACCTAGGCAAGCGCAGTTTTACCTGAAGATCGACCAGAGCGGCTGTTATTATCTAGCCACGAGCTCCTCTCTTTACTTTTCTTAACTTATGACAATTTTACCCAAATGTTAATACTTACTTAATAATTGTAGCTCTTTGTACTTAAGTATTGGGTAATTCTGCATTATGTCCTGCTATGCCTCCTGATTTATCCTCTTGTGTAACTAATTGAGTAATATTATAACCAATAAGAAAAAATAAGTCTGAAACTGGCGCCGGTGACTGAAAAGTTGTTTGGTAATAAGTTGTCATGGTACCTATCCGGTTTTCGTAACTCACGCGCCCTGCACTATACTATGGGACCACTGCTCTCAAAACGGTGAAGGAAAACATCGTGAGAATTCGGAGACATGTACCTAACATCTAGCAATCTGCACTGGGTTGTGTTGCGCGCGCAGATTCAATCTGTGTTCTAGCAGTGGAAAGTTTCAACGAAGTCGAAAGTTCTTGTTCTCCGCGTCGTCGTTGAGATATTTTTGTCTTGGACCATACCTCGGATCCGTCTAGTTACGGAGATATTGGAGGTCAAATTTTCTAATGTGACAGTTTTACTATAAACACCTTCATGACCACACCTACTATTCCAGTACAATGTTTTGAGTGCGTAAAACGTGATTTTCACCCCAAAAAAAAGTCGTTTCCATAGTACATAGTTGATTGTGATGCTAGGTACAAAATACTTGTTTGACGTCTTCGTGAAGGGTGCGTTTACACCTTGTATGTAGCAAGGTCGATGTTCTGTTGTTTTAAACACATTATCATCTATTTCCAAAATAACAGAATGATTTTACTTCATCAATTTGTGCACTAAAAGGAAAACACATCAGTTCCGATCAACAACGTTTCGTTTGTGTAAATAAAAGCTGGTTTTGACAGTAAACCATTCTCTCAAACAATATCGGCTAGAGCATTGACACTGAAAAACAGGTGTGAAAACATTTCGTGGATTTTGGTTTCACGTGGTTCAGTGTTTTTTTTCATGTTTTTGGAACAAGAAATGAAAGTAGCGAACGATAGTAGAATCGTTCTGGTACAAGTTGACATTCACTTGTTTTGCCAGCTTTAATGACTATTCTATTTGAGTTTCCGATACTTTGATTTATCTACTCATAAACACCCACCCGTAATTACTTCAGTTTAAACGTGATCAGAACTCAAAACAAATAGTAAAATGGTAAATATCCCGTTTTCAGCGTTAATGATAGTGATCTACGAATGTATTTAATCTAAAATTGAATATTCATATCTGTCTATTGTATAAAGTACGCAGTAAACCGGCTTTAGTACTGAGTGTGTCTGACTAATCTGTTCTCTAAAACATAACATCACGCCTGTGATTCCCGGAAGGTTAGGTTAGCTCACATTTTGCCAGTTATTTTATAGTCCTATTTAATACAGGGCCTATTTTCATTAACCGGGTAGTAACTCCATTTCTGCTAATGAGAAGTTCTTGATAGAAAAACACAATAACTCTTTGTCTCACCCAGGAATCGAACCCAGGACCTCATGTTCAGCAGTCATGTTTGCAACCACTAGACTAATGAGGCAGTCACTCACAAATATTATGTGACATCAAAATACTGTATTGCTACAGTGACATACTGAAACGATTGGCGGAAAATTCTCAGTATTGTTGAATTATTGTTTGTGATCAGAATGTGTGGGTAGTACTGGTTCGTGGAAGCCAATATCCGAAAATAAACGATGTACACTGTACAACAATTTTATTTTTTTCCCACGACTGGTTTGAGTACTTAAGCGACCTACCCAAATGTCCTTTCTTTTGTATTGTTCGTCGTTTCGTTGAGCTCCTTGAGTTATAAGTCGAGCTACACGATAACTGACAAATGCTTGCTGACTTACCTGGCTTGACTGGACAGGTCCACTCAAATCTGTGTGGTTCTTTCTTCAAAAGACCATCTCAGACACTAATCTGCATAGTCCTCATGTGAATTGAGCAATGTCTGGACTTTAAAAGAGACTATGACCTCTGAGTTTGTTTCGGCTGTTTCTTCTCAGAGTTATAGTCAGGTACGTAACACCGGCACCATCTAGTTAAAAAATGACGTGTAAAAGTGTTCGTAAAAACCTATTTGCAAAATAAACATCATAAATCATATCTTTTATCAACTTTTTACCGAAAAATAATGACGTTTTTTTCACTCACGGCTTTTTTCATGAAGTAGTCAGACAAAGACGAAGGGGCAGAGTCTCCGCTTCGTAGGAGTTGTCATAGAAAAGTCCCCCCCCCACATATAAATATTTCATCGGTCATGTTTTAGGGTTCCGTACCCAAAGGGTAAAAACAGGACCCTATTACTAAGACTCTACTGTCCGTCTGTCTGTCACCAGGCTGTATTCATGAAACGTGATAGCTAGACAGTTGAAATTTTCAAAGATGATGTATTTCTGTTGCCGCTATAACAACAAATAATATAAATTTAACGATAGTACGGAACTCTTCATACGCGAGTCCGACTCGCACTAAGCCGGTTGTTTAAAATCAGCTGTTCTATTCATCAGTTTTATAGGAAACAGCTGTTTTTGTAATAAGTGACGAAAACTTTGTATGAATAGTTTATTGAATATGTGGTTACGTTTTAGCGTCGATACACCGTTAAGTTTTAGGCCGTTCTGGCACCGAAAACTCGATCATCGAACTCGGAACGATTGGGACTGTTCTTTTTTTAAATAACTAAAAAAAAAATGAAATTCTTTATAAATAAAAAAAAATTGTGAGGTTTTTTTTTTTTTTTATTTTCGTTATTTTTTGAAAAAATTGACATTGTTTTTTTAGTTATTTCTACAGCAAGGTAAAAATTGTTCATTTTCATGAGTTCTAACTCCTTTTAAGTACCTATGTCCTTTAACCATAGATCAGATAATACACTACAGAGTGTAACAGACACCCTCCACGATGCTGTCAACCAAGTACACCAAACTGAGTAACTCTGCGCAAAAATTATTGCTAGGAAACTACTTTTTTTTTGGGTGATAAATCACATTTAACGTTAAAACTCAATGTAACGCATTCAACAAATTGTGCTGATGGATGCGTTGAGTAAACAGATTATGGAGGTGTTTAAAGTAAAGTTATAAAATAAAAAACTGATATTAAAATAAAATAAAAACTGGTGAAACGTGTTGGAAATTTGACACCCAATATCTTCTAAAATAAAATACAAAAATATTTATTACTTCTCAAACATAGTGTTGTCATACATAAATTGAGGCAGCCCCAGTAAGTTACAATAGCACTTGTGTCGGGGCTGTCTCGCTCTTCCCATAAGTGGTATCCTAATAATGAAAATGAAGTCTACGAATGAATAAAAATACAATAAAAAAGGAATAAAATAAAATAAATTATAGTTAATTAATTAATTACTTACTTTAGCAGCTCTCCTTGTGTTTTGTGCGTGCGTGTGTATTTGCGTGCGTGTGTGTGTGTGTGTGTATTTGTCTGTGTATGTGTGTGTGTTTGTGCGATATATAATCTAGATAATTATCCAGCATGTTAGCCTACCCTGATCAGAATGTTTTCTGTTTCTTCATATGTTAGAGATCTTAACCAATCACTTATTGTTCTTTTACAATCGTATAACCGCATGGGATATATTTCACACTTAAGATTCAGTTTATTGTAGATGTAGGTGGATTGTGTAACATATTGACGTCCAGCAAATGCTGATCGCACCCCTGGAGAGTAGGCCACAATATCTCTGCGCCTTCTGCTCTGAGTATCAGGTTCAAAAGGAAGACATTTATGCAGGGTTAAGGTCACATTTAGAACATAAAGCTTTCTAATTAAAAGCAAGTTGCTGACTTCATAGAGGTCTGTTGTGGGGAACCTGAACGGTTTAAAATACATCACCTTGATAAGTGATCGCTGAGCTCTTTCCAGATCGAGGAATTTCATTTTGGAAGCTCCACCCCTTATCGGAATGCAGTAAGTTATTACGGATTGCGCCAGAGCTATATAGATCTTGTTTATAAGTTGGGCGGACATAACATGACGTAAAGTTTTGAAGACCCAAATGAGCTTCCTGTTCCTTTTCATGAGGATCTCAACGTGAGGGTGCCACGACAGTCTTTGGTCAACAAGTATGCCTAAATATTTTGTGGATCTGACTTGTTGTATATTCTGGCAGCCACAGTTACTTGTATAGTTACAGATGGAATAAGTTGGACACACATGAATAGTAATGCCAAAGTCAGTTCCAGGTTGTGATCTTTGGCTTGGGGAAAAACAAATAAAATTAGTTTTGTTGGTATTAAGGGTTAAAAAGTTTGCTCTAAGCCAGGCTGCTATCTTAATCAGACCCTGTTCAGCGACAGTTTTCACAAGGTTCCATGAGTTTCCCGAAAAAACAACCGCAGTGTCGTATGCGTAAGAGAAGATTTTCCCTTCAATGATCTGCATATTGCAAAGGCTGTTAATATAAATTAAAAACAATGTCGGACCCAAAACACTCCCTTGTGGAACTCCGTAATAGACATCCCCCTCAACACTACACAAGTTACTAATCTTTACTATTTGCTGTCTACCTTTGAGATAGCTCTCAAAAAGGGAGAGAGGCGAGGAGAGGTAAAAGGTTCCCAGGTATGGTCTAGAAAAAAAAAAATTTTGCAGTGACGAAGAGAATAAGTGCCTTTCGGCTTCGTTAAGGGTCTATTTACACCCTTTATTATAATAAGGAAACTGTATTGCGCAAAAGTTACCGAGCTTTTCACACTTTTAGGGTTTCTTGCTATTCAGAAATAAAACATTCCCGAGTAAACATACTTACGTCAGTGTGACGTTTCACTAATGGGTTGACCTTGAACGCAAAAAGGTTCGCACACAAAGCAGGTCGGATCAAAAACTATGGTGGTAATTAATTAATATGTTTTTGTGCGCAGTTTGTGGCTTTCTCCTATTAGAACCCAGGGAAATTAAAGGACAATTTGTCAGGATATCACTAGGATATTAAGTTGCATGGTTCGGGTTGGTCGCTTCCATGGAGAAGAACCGGCAAGAAACTCCATGGTTACTCTTTTCAAATAATTTGGTGTTACACAATTCTATATTACTTCACGTTTTAATACAAAATGAAATAATTACAAAACTTATCAGTTATCGGACCTAGATTCTAGAGTCTTAGCACCACAATTTCTTCTAACAATCGCCCCTCGGCAAAGTGCAATGCTTTTTTTTAAACTACACCTTACCGCTACAACATTGACGATTAGGCAGTGTTGTCATTTCTCAAAAATAAAATGAATTATTAAAATCTTAGAAACCCTACATAATATTAATTTAGATAGATCACAGCAAAATGAAAATCATGACAGAAGAAAGAGTTTTGAACATTTTTATATTTAAATACAGATAATAATTAAAACTTAGTGAATGTCTAAGATTGATCAAATTAAATATCTAAAAACGAATAATCGATTCCGGAAATCCGACTATAGAAGAATTTGCTTTTTTGCCTTTGCTAGAAATGGGCATTTTATTTCGATACGGAATGATAAAGTACTATAAAAATAATGTTAAAAAGCGAAAACAAGACATAAATCGGCCAAACAACACAAAAGTTATAACCATTTAAACTTTGTTTCTATCTCTTTCTAGATAAACGGAATTTAGTATGGATTTTGTAGGTCGATGCAGCGAATGACGTCATTCGCTGTATCGGAACTTTTTGTCTAATCAGCAGTTTCAAATGCTTATAACTTAGTAGTTTTTATAGATATAAAAAAAAATATTTCACTTTGCTATTTCTGATGTTAAGACGCTTTTTTTAGAGTAATAAAAAAAAATCATGCCAATTCCCTATTATCTGAAATTTAGGTAAGTAAATAACCATCCATTTTTAAACATCGTCATCATTTACAGCCCGACTTCACCCACTGCTGGTAATAGGCCTCTCTTTGCTTGTCCCAAGCTCCACGTTCTTGTACCTCCTTTGTTAATACATAGGTACCAGGCAAAAAAAATGTAAAGCTTCATTGAGTATCTTACATTACGCACTCATGACGTCAACTCGCTGTAAACAAACTCTTCACGAAGCCGTCAACCAAGCATTCTGTATACAAACTAAGTAAACCCACGAAAATTTTTGCTGGGAAATGGATTAAAAATCAGACTTTTCGGTAGGACTTAATGCAGCGCACTTAAAAAACATTGTGCTGTTGGATGAATAGTACGGGGGTCGTGGAGGTGTTTAAAGTAAAAATCTTACATTAAAAACATGTATTAAAAAATACTTGTGAAAAACTTGGAACTTTGACACTCAACTTCTCCGTAACTAGAAGGTTCCCATGTATGGTCTAGAACAAAAAAATATCGCAATGATGGGTGGCTTTTCAGATTCGTTAAGAGTCTTTTTACACCCTTTATCCCTTAGGTATACAGACAAACATACAGTATCATACAGTACAAATTGTGTTAGTAAATAGAACTAGTCAGTCATCAGTCGCTCCATATCAAATACTGGAAGCTTGCCCATCAAACAGTACACCCACATTTATGACCACATCTTTCTGATACATGACGTAGGTATAGGTGTCATTTAGTATCTAGTAATAATAGTAAGTATAGTGTAAAAAAAACATAATAAACACACTTTCTCGTATTCTTCTCATCAAACCCTTTCATTTTGACGACCCGAATGGCGCAGCGGTAGGAAGGCTGCCTTACGTTCTAAGGCCCCCATGTTCGAATCCCGGTAGGAGCAAATGTTTGTGTGATGAGCATGGATATTTGGTTCCGAGTCATGGATGTTTATATGTATTTACAAACAAAAAGCATCTATGTAGTATATCAACTATATGGTGTCCACGACACAAGCTTCGTGGCTTAGTGAGGCACTAGATGGCGGTGTGTGAAATGTCCAGCGGTATTTATTATTATTATTTGATACTCAAATCATGGGAACGCATCAAAAACAACTAGTTCGCCCTCTTTCGGAGTCCGCCATATTGGATTTAAATGACGTCATCATGCATTGTCATCCAAACTTAACATGTACCTATGCATAATTTTCAGCTAAATCGGAAAACGGGAATTGGGTCAAATTTACCTTTTACGATTTTTCTTATTCAGTTACAGGTGAAGCTAAAACGAGCATCAGTGTTTACAAACGCCTAGTGATTTATCATTTGATACGATTGATAAAGAAAATTTGGTTTTTTGGGACAAACGAAACCCGCCTCTTATGTTCAGAAATAGAAAGGAAAAAGAAAAACTCGAAAGCAATAATCTTATTTAAATTACGGAAAAGGATGGGTCACAAAGTGGATCAAATACTTCTAACATAATATATTTATACGGATATCAATAAAAGAAATTTCGTTTGTTTTGTGTTGAATCCGAACATTGGTGTTGTATAAAACCAATTGCGTGTGTGCTCGAAGGATCATCACTTGAGAACGGCTCGAAGGATTTGGCGGTTTGTTTTTTGGTGTATTTCTAATAGGGAATATCCATAAATTTTATTTTTTTTATTTCGATACGTATTATTAAGGCATGGTATCTGCAGTGTCTATGGTATTGAATATTTGCGTAAGCGGCGAAACCAGCGTTGAAACCACGAAAAGTACTATAAAAATAATGACAAAAAGCGAAAACAAGACATACATCGGCCAGACAACACAAAAGTTATAACCATTTAAGCTTTTGTTTCTATCTCTTTCTAGATAAATGGAATTTAGCATGGATTTTGTACGTCGATGCAGCAAATGACGTCATTCGCTGTATCGGGTCTCTCTGTCTAGTCAGCAGTTTCAAATGCTTGTTTAAAAAAAAAGACACTTTGCTATTTCTGATGTTAATACGCTTTGTTTAGAGTGATAAAAAAAAAACATTCATATACCCTATTGAGAAAACAAGGTTTTTAAGATATACCGATACTGTTAGTCGGCGTCATCCCACTGCTGCACTGCTGGGCAAAGGCTTTTTTTTTTTTTGGTTGGTATATCATCAAATGACTTCTCCCGCTCTGGGCGGAGCAGGAGGGAGTGTCAGACTTTAACTGACTAAAACCCATCCATGTTCCTTCATCGCCCTTTGTGTTCCGGGGCCACGGTATCTCTTTCGAACAGTCCCGCAACCCCGGCAGGACAAAGGCCTCTCCCCATGACTTCCAGTTATCTCTATTTAGGCCGCTAATGTGGACCAGTGGTCGTTAAGATATACTGTATAACATTTATATATAATGTATTTTCTTATTTTTTTCATCATTAATTCCACCCGTGCAAAGCCGGTACGGGTCGCAGACACAAAAACTAATAATTTGGGTAATAAGTGTACCTACGTATTTCAATAGATCATGGCCCTAATATCGAATTAGCCCGTCTGATAGGATTATTGTGGGATCTTTTTGCCCAAAAAGTCTACTATATCTAATAAATGTAATCTATAAGTGTTCGTTTTTGTCTGGTTGTGTAACTTATCTCCGCATTGGCTGGACCGATTTTGTCACGACTTTTACTGGCAGATAGCTGATTTTATTTTAATTATAAATTTTTATTTTAAAATTAGGTTAGGTTCCGTGGAAAACCTTGAAATTGTTGACATCCGAATCCGATTCAAATAGGGAAGTCATATTTTTAAAATAGTTACACCTGGACATATGTCACTCGTTTTTGTGCCGTGCTGTGAAACTGCGTTGTTCTACAAACTACAATACTACTACTAATTGTTGTCTTTTTCTACTCTGGACGCTCTTAATGTGCACGTCTTTCTACATCGTGCTCACATAATTATATGTATAATTTCAAAATTAATGATATAACCAAGATTTTGTAACAATATTTTGATTCAAAAGAGTGTCCATGGAGTTTCTTGCCCGTTCTTCTCCATGGAGATCTACGCTAGGGAATGGGCAACTACAGTACTTTCTCAAGTTATTATGCCTTGTGACTGGGCCTGTAGCTTTGTTTTTTATTTGTAATTTTGACATTTAAAAGTGCCGTAATGGTCTAATTGAAATAAATGCTTTGAGTTTGAGTTTGACTTTGATAAGGGGTCAAAGTTCCAACTTTTTCACAAGTTTTTTTTAGATACCTATTTTTACTTTAAATACTTCCATGACCCGTTTTTAAATGCATCCATCAGAACAACGTGTTGAATGCGCATTGTGCATTGAGTTTTACCGTAAAATGTGTTTTTCACTCCAAAAACAAAGTAGTTTCCCAATAATGTTTTTTGCGCAGAGTTACTCAGTTTGATGTACAGAATGGTTGGTTGACGGCTTCGTGAAGATAAATTTATCAGAAGGTTTAAACATCCGGTACCTACGAGTAAATAAAAAACCGCGCGAAGCTGGGTCTGATCGCCAGTGCCGACGGCTTTCTTTTCATGCCAACATCACATGAAATCAATCAAGTTTTTTACTGTACCGTATTTTACTTAGACAGTTTTCTAACTTACTTTTTTTAACAACATTTTTCAACTAAGTAGGAAACATCAATCTACTTAACGTTTAAATAATAAGACCGAAATAAGGCCATTAGATACTCGCGTTAAAATAATATTTAGATTGAACATTTCTGGTGAAAACGCGGTAGATTTATGTACCATCAACTATGAAATGTTTATTTATAAATGGAACGTAAAAACCGCCATGTTTATTTTATTGAACGCGCTAATAGGTGACGGACAAGGTGTTGCCAAATATAAATAAATTGTGGCGTTGATTTATTAATTAATTCGTGTTGCATGATTTAAACTGATTAAAGTAGAAATTATGTTTTTAATTTACACTGATTTTGATGGGAATAAATCTCTTTCTCCGGATATTGGAATCCGATATTCGTTTATACCGTGCGTTTTAAAAGTTGGCAACATCGCAAATAGCTGTCAAATATTTCGGTGTGCTCGATTGCTCCTACCGGGATTCGAACCCAGGACCCTAAGAACGTAAGGCAGGTCCACTACCACTGCGCTATTCGGGTCGTTAAATTTCAAAATCCAATCATAAAAATACGCCAAACACAATAACAGTTGCACAATAGAGTATTACATCCATTTTTAAAAATTGTCTCAATTAGATTCTTTGGTGCTAATGAACCACTAAAAAATTCCCAAAAAAATTATTCAATCGTTTTGCCATTTAAATTTAAATTTTCAAATTTCGCGCGTAATTTGATGAAAACGCTAGACTCAGTGGACGCCATATTGCTCTGTGGTCATGACGTCAGTTGGCTGTGTAAACAAATGCAATGATATTTGAAGTTGACAGTTGACACTTCTGTTTACACAGCCGTATGACGTAATAACATGGCGACTACTTTAATGTTATGAAACAGATTAAAAAAGCTGAAACCTTTGAATTGAATTTTAAAATTTAGTTTGCTATTTTATGAACTAAAACTGACGTTTTCCGACTGCTTTTTACCTAATATCTCAATAATATATTTTTAGATTTTTTCTCATATAGAGTAAAATACCCTATTCGATCTTTAAGGTTAAGCTGGGCTTGCCGAGGTTGGTCTGGGGGTGGGTGACCGTCTATCATAGCGAGTTCACTCCGTGCCTCAGAAAGCGCGTTTAGCCCTTGGTCCACGTTGTTAACTAGCCGAATACCAGTATTTTACATGGAGCGACTGCCCATCTGCCCTCCACAACCCAGTTAGGACTGGGTAACTTGATACCCCTTGGTAAGACTGGTTGTCAGATTTACCCAGGCGGAGGTCATCCATTGAGGATTTATATAAAAAAACCTCGTCAATTGTAGATCTTTGACAGTTTGAGAGTTACCTCTTGATAACTAATATTAGTTTAGATTAAAAAATATTTAATTTAAATGACGTTTACATCGCGCGTTTGCGTTAGGGCCTTTAGTTTACAGTAAGAAATATTATTCTTTGAAACGCTACACAAACATTTAGAAGTAATAAATACATTAGTGTTAACATGTCGAAGGGAAACTGAAAAAACAGATTGGCAATAAATCGTCTAATGGAGATACAGAGGAATTCCACCTGTCGCTTGAGTGGGATACATTACGGCGATAAATAGAGCAGTGAAGGAAAGTACAAGAGCATTAAGTATATCCCAGTATAAAAGTACGTCTAATCCCGCGTTCCCACTATGTCGTAAGGATTAATTTATCGTTGGTTTTTAGTTGGCAAAAGTCGTGGACGACAGAAATCGAGTCGTCCTATATGTGAACTGAACACATTCATTTAGATACACAAGCCACGACACTTAAAACTGCACGATTATCTGTCGTCACGACAAAGTGGGAACGCGGCCTAAAGGTGAAGAAACATCAATCTAAGATTTCGGTCGATGACGTTATTGATCGTTTAGATCTAGACTAGTTGACTGATTTTCAGAAATGTCAGCCATCACCAACAACTTGGTGTAAGCGCCTGGGTCCCTGGATAGACCACGAAATTAATTTTTTCTTACCTTCTTTTTTTTTGCAATTTTCATGTTAGTGTCAAACTGAATGTTGAACAAAATACAACCCATAATCCCATCATCATATACCCATTCTCTGGTCTACGAAGGCGCAAGGTGTTCTGCCTCAGACATTAGTCGCCTTATACGACACCCGTGAGTGTAATGGGCCAACCCATTCTTCTCGTTCTATTCTACTCAATACCATTAAAAACCTTTGAATGAAGTAAAGTCTTTCGAGTCGTAAAAACGAATCAAATTTTACTTCAAGCATAATAAACATACACGTCTTAGTCAGCATACACTTTGCGAGTTATGCGTCAGCCGCCTCTACCCGTCGTGTTCGAAAAGTGAAACTAAATTGAAAGATATTTTCATTCAGCAGAAGTGTCGGAAAAATCTTTGAATGAAATTCAAGTATGTATCTCGTTTTTGATTTATGGATGTGCAGTGTATTGAACACTCGTACTTTTTACTTTGCATTCCCGCACTAGTGTAGAAAGTAATCCACAGTCCTCACCAAAGTGTCTTCACACACTTGCTCAAAAACTGGCTCTTAGTGTACTGCCTTTAGGATCACAGTCAAGTAATGTGTTCAACATAGATGCCTTTTACTTTGCATTCACTCGCAGGAACATTATACTAGTCAGATATGCAAGTTTTTTTTTTTTAATATTTGCAAAGAGTGTTCATAATTATTATCTTTCCAAGCTTCAAAAAATATTTAAGTATCCACGGTGAAGTTTTGAGATGGACTGCAAGGACAGGTACCTTCAGCTAACAAACGAACCAAATAGTACTAACATCATTTGCAGAGTTGAATGACCCAATGACACGAATCAAAATGTAAATAAAACTCAAGCACCAGCACTAATCACAAAACAAATAAAAACATTAAAAAACTGGCCAAGTACGAGTCGGGCTCGCATACAAAGGCTTTGTCAGGGTTTTTCTGTGTGCTGAAAAATACATAATGTAATATTTTTTAACGCTTATTCGCAGGTTAATTTACATCAACTGCAAAACTCAATTTGTTTTTCATAGTATGTCAATGAAAAACACAGTTACTGCTCCAGTTTTTCGAAAAATACCCATATCTCAAAAGCTAAATCAAATCTTATTTTAACCAACCTTATTTTTCTTTGAAAGCTCTTTTTACGTTCTACAAACCCACATTTTTTCAGAATGTTCGTCCTCTACCTTAAGGCGATTACATGAGCTAAATAAGCAACTGTATTTGTGTTGGTTCAAACTTTGTTTGAAATACTGTTAGAATAAAGTTCTAATCAGCTTGCACGACAAAGTGGTTGTTACGTCAGTCACTGCCGCCGAATAGTGCGAAATGAGTGGTTTTTTGCGATTTACAAAAAATCTATTGATTGGACTAAAAAAGTAAAACACTACGATATACGATACGGGTTTTGCTTGTAGAATTATTTGCCAAAAAATCAGAATGATCGCATATATTTTAGTATGGTTTTTACTCGTTAAAAGAATTTTTTAGAGATAATTTCGTGATTTTTTCTCTGAATAATATTTGTTGTATTATGTTTTCAAAACACTATCGTACTAGCATATATCCTGAAGAATATCATATATTTTTCTGGTTTTGTTTATTGCAGTGAATCATATGCTTTTTTGCATTATAAAACTAAAAAAATAAAAAATATGAGAGGGCCTTATAAACGAATACCTCATCAACCATTGAATTAAAAAAAAAGTATATTGATTGAAACCTCGATATCATTTTTAAGAGCCCCCTACATAGTTGTACATAACTTTTTTCAACCTTCTGTTACATGTATGGAGGACCAAGCATTTTTTTAATTCATAATTTCACATCAATTTTGTAGAAGAAACAGGCCATTTAAATCACAATTGAATGTGGCAACTGTAACAGTCTCGTAGTAAAATGGTTGTGACATACGGACGGACAGACAGACGGACGGACAGGGTGAATCGGGTTCTGTTCTTTTACCATTTAGTAACGGAACGCCTTTGTACAATTTCCAATAATTTTTTTTATCAGCTAGTTTTATTTTATCGCAAGGATCAATTCTGCCGAAAAAAGCCCCATTTAATTAGGTTGCTTTATCTGTCAGATAAACTGAAGTATGAGCTTTTAATTGTAATAAGCATAAAGCTTTATCTTTATGTGTTTTATGACTCTAATGTGGGTAGGACCGATAAAAAATAAGTATTTTTTCAAAGTGTTTTTTGCTTCGGATTTGCGGTTAACTTTCGATCTGCCTACGTTTGTTTTATGGAATGATAATAATTATTAATTAATAGGATGTTGAGTAACGATGGTATTACGACTTTTTTTTAATAAAACGCACTAGGTTTTTCTGCTACATCGTGAGTGCATTTACAAACATGTAAACTCACATACACAAACAGCCAAACCCCGAACAACTAACTGTAGGCCAGACAAATATTTGTTTCCTGCAGGAATCGAACCCGAGATACGCAATGCAGCAGTCATTTACTGAGCCACTGCGCCAACCGTGCAGTATTAGAATTTATACTTCCTCTTGGCGACCTCTTCGTCTTAATTTGGCGACTAGTTTGGCATTTTCAGTAGCGTTCATTAGCTCCTGGGATATACAAAAAACAGACACGACTCGATATCAAGTGTCACATCGTTTGTAGAACAATACCATATTTACGCTACAGGGCAGAGTGATCTATGAATCTCTGCCTGAACAGATTTTTCTTCAGTCACCTGTGTCCGGAATCTCTTTAAAGACTTCCAGGTCAGCCTTGGCAACTCCAAATCACAAATGGCTTTGGTAGGAAAAGTCTTTTCTTAGAACGTTCGCCAATGAGGGGAACACGCACTTTAAAAAACTGTACAGTTGATATTTTAATTTATACGGATTTCGATTTTCGATTTTCTTCGTCATCTCATGATATATCTGTCAAATAATAAAAACAAATAAAAATTAATACGCTGTTGAAAAAAAAACTATTTATTAAATGCTACTTGTTAATAAATGTCACAGATATTTGGTCAACTTAGCGAATTTAGAAGCAATCTTGCTACCGAAAGCTAAAGGGGCGCTCCTGTGTAAAAACATTGAAGAATATGACCCAAAAGAGGTACATTTAATTTCCTCAGACGCGCCCTTTTTACTTACCTACTACGCCAGAATTAAAATGTATTTTCACCCATAAAATGTTTCCATTTTCACATTTTTTCACATACAAAAAATATTACTAATTTTTTTCATGCAATTGGTTCGTGGAAATTGAAACCAATTCCATTGTTCTCCATATTAGTATTTATGATATCACATACATACATCCTTACATACATATGTTATTATGTTTATTTACCCATCTCCACTACTACACACATCAACACGGTCTAGGGATATTTTTAAAAAAGCGAATTACTATCAATGTGTTAATTATTTATATGACATGTATATATTTAAAAGATACGTTATTTAATATTCTACCATTTTTTAATAATGGTTAAGGTATAGATTAAAATTTCAGGATTTTATGGAAAAAAAATGAAGCATAGACGGAAACCGTATATGAATGAACTTTTAATTTGTGAGTAAAAACTGAAAAAAATAGAAAAATCATTTAATTTGTGTTTATAAACTTGAAGTTAGTAGTCTGAGAAAGCGCCCATAATGTTCATAACACATCGGCAACGATTCGGCATGCTCAGAACAAGGTTGTCAATGTCTTGCTGCGGAATATTGTCCCATGTCCTTCTGAGGTGCGCAAAAAGTTGATCTTCTGTAGCCAGATTTTCAGGAACTTCCTTCAGAGCTCTTCTTTGCAGCATATCCCACGCATGCTCAATGGGATTTAGATCTGGCGATTGAGCAGGCCAGTCTAAGGCCCTAACATTATGTGTATGTAACCAAGCTGCTACCGTTCTCGCCGTGTGTGCCCGGGCATTGTCGTGCATGAGCAGGAAATCTTGCCCCATTTGTGTTCTGTGGGGCAAGATTACGGGCCCCAGCACCTGTTGGACGTATCGTTCTGCCGTCATATTGCCCCGCACCCAAACGAGATCCGTCCGTCCTCCAAGACGAATTCCTGCCCAAACCATAATTGTTCCTCCTTGGTATGGGTGAACTTCCTGAGGGTTCTGGAGACGGCTCCATCGTCCAGGAACTCGCCAAACACGCGTCCTTCGTGAATCTGGATGGAAGCCGAACCTGGATTCATCCGTGAACAGCACATTGGACCATTGGTCACGGCCCCAGTCCACGTGGTTCCGAACCCATTCTAATCGTCGTCCACGATTGCCTCTCCGTAAAGGTGGGACCCGGAGTGGTCTACGAGAGCGTAGATTGCTTTCATGCAGTCGCCTTCTTACAGTTTGGTCACTCACAAGCACTTGGTGTTCCACTCGCAGCCTTTGGACCAATTGAGTCGCCGTTGCATTTGGTTGTGCTCGCGCAGTAATTTGCAAAAATCGGTCTTGTCTGGGGGTAGTGATGCGACTTGGCCCCCGGTGCCTCTCCGCTACTTCCCCTGTGGCACGATAGCGTGTCCACAATCTTGAAATTACATTTTGATGGGTCCCTATGGCCTCAGCAACATTACGCTGAACAGATCCAGCTTCCAGCATTCCCACAGCTCGTAACATCTCCGCCCTCGTCAAATGTCGGCGTTGCATGGCTACAATATCTCAATATTAACTTTATCTTTCGTTTAAAAATGAAAAAAAACTGTAACTAAACGTAATTCGTATTGTTTTCTAAATTTCGCACAAATGAAAATTCCCTCTCCTATACATCAAGACATTTTTATGCCACCGAAACAAAAGAATTTTCAAAAATTTGAATTTGGAATTAGTCTGAGATAAATTACAAACAAATCGGTGTATAAAAGATTCCAATGCGGCCAGTACTTTTCGAGTTATTTAATTGAGTATGAAATATCCCTAGACCGTGTTGATGTGTGTATATTGTATTATGGTGCAGTACTGTGAAAAATGCTTACGTTTAAAATCAGAAACATAAGTAGTTTTCCCGTAATACCCGTTATTCTCAGATTGCAGACTTTGTAAGGCTTTGCTTTCATAAAAGGAGTCCAAGGTCTCGTTCGTCTAGTATTCGCAAGCGCTAGCGTTGGTAGTTTACTGGACAGGCAAACTGTTACTGGGTTTTCCAACAGAAATTTCTTAATAGTTGGCCACGGAGTTTGGATATCTGCCCGGTTGATGGCTATAGGCTCCCCCTATTGCAACCCAATCTGTTGCCACTTCAGCCCAATTTTGTTGCGACATGCGGCAGATGTGGCCTGTCCAGTTCCATTTTTATTTGTCGGCTTTTTGAAAACATCTGTGATTTTGGTCTTGGATCGGTCATGCTTGGAAGTATACTGTTCTAAACGGTTAGAAATTTTGACATAATTGGCAAAGCCACGGAGTCTGAATTTGTACCATATTGATGACAACAGGCTCGCCCCCTATCACATCATCATCTGCCTAGCCTTTTCCCAAGTTTTATTGGGGTCGGCTTCCAGTCTAACCGGATGCAGCTAAATACCAGTATTTTACATAGAGCGATTGCCTATCTGACCTCCACAACCCAGTCAGTACTGGGTAATACGATACCCCTTGGTAAGACTGGTTGTCAGACTTTTCGGGCCACTGACTACCTGTAACGACTGTCAAAGATCACAAAGGACCAACTGCTTAACGTGTTTTCCGAGGCACGGAGGAAACTCGGTATGTAACGAGTGCTCACCCCCTATCACATGGGACTTCAACATAACTGGCTTGGGTGTACCAGTAGGTAAACACGTTTCCAATGCCACAATCAAAGTTAAATTCTCCTTTGGGTCTAATATTAATATCCTTATCTCTTCATGTATGTAAACAAATAAATAGTCCTTGAGTAGTAAATGGATGTAAGGAAATTTGTTCCAGAAGTTACGATTGAGTTGTGCAGTTTCAATCTTTAGTTGTGGCTTACTTATGTTTGCAGAGTTCAGAGGTTAGTTTGAATAGTCTACATGTGTGGATGTAAAGCTTGCTTTTCATTAAGATATGTAATACTAGCGGACGTCACGCGGTTTTACCCGTATAGTTTCCGTTCCCGTAGGAGTACGGGGATAAAATATGACCTATGTTACTCGCTGATAATGTAGCTATCCATTGCTGAAAGAATTTTTTAAATTGGTCCAGTAGTTTTTAAGTTTATTCGTTACATACAAAAATACAAATCTTTCCTCTTTATAATGTTAGTATATGGATAATATTATATCGGATTGCCAGGATTCTTTCTTTATCGTATGGTTAGTGCCTTACCTGTTGTCAGAGTTTTAATGCCACCCATGGGCTTCTGACTTGGCTTCACATGCCATCGAGAAATATCTCTCAGGCATTTTGGTTTCCTCAACAGGATTTATTCCGTTAGACTCGAATATCATGTGGGCAGAAGATGGGCTCCGTGCAAGGAAAACACACTGGCTACACTTCTTTTTTTAAGCTAACAATGAAAATGAAAATCTTGATATTACAATAATACTACTACTACTTACTACTTTTTGTTTGTAAATACATACATATTGTACATATATTATAAACATCCATGACTCGGAAACAAAATATGACCATTTCACACAAACCTTTGCTTCTACCTTTTCTTCTTCCCTGAGAACGTTAGGCAGCCTCACTACCGCTACGCCATTTGGGTCGTCGACAATTTAACACACTAAAACTGGGCACGATGAATCGGGTACAGTTCTGTCTTCCGTCTTAACTCCACTGCAATCAGACACTGAATGTTCTCGCTGAAACATCACGATTCTGTAGAAGCATGCTGCACACTGGGAAGTAAGTTGCCTGATGTTACCACTGGCGTGCCTGATATCGTTAGTCTGCGTCATCCCACTGCTGGAAAGGCCTATCCCCCATGACTTCCAGTTGTTTCGATCCTGGGCTAACCGGCGCGCCTGCGATTCATTTTATGACCGGATCCGACATAATAAAGGGTGTAAAAAACCTCTCAACGAAGCCGAAAGGCCCAGGCAGGAGGGGGGGGGGCAGGTTCTTCCTGTCATTGCGATCATTTTTTTGTTCTACACCATACCTGGGAACCTTCTAGTTACGGAGACATTGGAGGTCAAACTTACTACGTTTTGACAAGTTTTTTTTAAAATACAACTTTTTAATGTAAGATTTTTACTTTAAACACCTCCACGACCCCGTATTATTCAATCCATCCATCAGCACAATGTTTTGAGTGCGTTACATTGAGTTTTACCACAAAACATGATTTTTAACCCCAAAAAAAAAAGTCGTTTCCCAGCAATCATTTTTGCGTAACTTTACTTAGTTTGATGTACAGAATGCTTGGTTGACGGCTTCGTGATGAAGTTGTTTACACCCTGTATATTACATTTCGTGATATAAATTGTATCCCGCGATTGGTCTTCAGGCGCGGAACAGTGTGAGTCAGGCGTTTGAAAATAAATAAACGTTTATTTATTTATTTAGGTTAACCAACAATTGTTTACACTATGTACATTTCTGACTTAATGACTAGAGTAACGTTAAAATATAATAAACGTAATACCTAAATATAATAAACGTTTTTTGAAAATATCTCGCGGATGATCAAAAAAACATTTAGACACGAGTGTAAACGATTCCATTTAAAATAACGGTGAGCGATATTAATTCATAAATCAAGATGTAATATAAATTACATTATAATGTCATGTCAAGTTAATTTAATCCCATTGAATGACTTTTTCATGAAATAATCATTCAATGGGATTAAAGGAACAGAGGGTTGTATTAAGATTACAATGATATTCATTCTGTAAATACATAGGTGTTACGGTTGCGAAACATAAATTGGCCAACATACAGCCTGACACTGCGGAAAATTGCAAAAAACGTAAGAAAAAATGAATTTCGCGGGCTACCCAGGCTTTTTCACCTTTAGCTAACATAAATTGAAACTTGATCATTATAAACCCGCACTGGTCTTAATTTCCCCCTCAATGAGAACTTTGTGTTCAGATTAAGCTTATTTTAATACAATAATTCAATAATAAATTAGTTCTTAAATTATTTTATATCTTCTATCTGACATACCATCAATTTTAGTATCGTAAACAAGTAGTTAGTTTATCGATAGCTTACAGCACTTCACACTTCTATGCTTTCAGTTTGTAAACAATTTTAAATATTATAGAGGCAATAACAACAGTCTAGTTCAAGGCTGCTCAACTCCACACTGCATTTGAATTGGTCCGCCGAAAGATGTCAGCTGACGACAGCCTTTTGAAAACAGATTTCAGAATTGAAAAAACATACAAACCATACTGAAGAAAAATTGTTGCTCTATAAGAACCCATTCTCAGTAAGCCAACAGCCAGCAAGCAATGAGTAACTAATTGAAGTCTAAAGCTGAACGCAGACCAGGACGGAATGGCAAGGGATTTAAAATAAGTTGAGGAGCCTCGGTCAAGATGGGTTGGTAGATGCGTGACCCTACATGCCATGCGAGTTTCCTCCGTAGCTCAGAAAGCATGTTAAGCCGTTATCCCGGCTGTTATTTGTAGATCTTAGACACGGTTACCGGTAGTCTGAGGCTTGAAAGATTGACAATCAGTCTTAGTGCTCATTTACGGAGACGCACGCATTACGGCGCATTTAACGGCGCGTCGGGCGGTGCGATGCGCGGCGGGCGCGTCATGCGGCGCGTTGCGCGTTTTCCCGTTTACGGAGAGCGTTATCTGCGGCGGTATCTGCGCGTGCGAAGCGGGCAACGCTGCACAAACGCGCATAAAATCGTTTCTCTGTTAACGCTCTCTATCATCATATGTTTGAATTGAAAAAGGGTCGCGCGACGCGCCTCGTCTCCGGTACTGAGCCCTCACTAAAGGGTATCGTATTACATTCATTAGACGGTCGCTCCGTGTAAAATACTGGTATTCAGCTGCATCCGGTTACATTGAAAGCCGACCCCAACATAGTTGAGAAAAGGCAAGGATGATATAATTTCAAATATCATAGAGGAAATTCATCCAATTATTAATGTATATTCGTTTTGGGAATAAACTAAAATCCGACAGGGAAAAACTGGGGATAAAAATCTGAAACAGACACGATAGCATTTGAAGAACAACACCGCGTTTAGCACAAAACAATATTGGTTTTTTGTTTTACTGGATTCTGACTATTACTAGCTGGCTTTGTTCATGTGAATAATATACATTTTTATCCAGGAAAACGCACACATGTAGATGAAAGCTTTTTTGAAATCTAAGCTGAATTAACTTTGTGAAGCTTTTCGTGGAAAATAAACTTTATTGATGTCATCACACGTACTGCTCGGATAATAAGGCTTAAAATTCCTAATGTTATGATCCAGCTGATTACATGAAAAACTAATATTTCCTTCTTTTCTTGTTACAGATCCGGAATGATTAAAAACCCACCAGCAAAGTAAAGAAACCAAAAATGTACATCATCACGCAGCTGACGATTCTGATTCTAAGCATCATTATTTTTACCAACATCGAAACAAGCAATGCAAATAAATATGATGAAGAAGCTAACACAGATCTTTATTACACACCACAACGTCTAATCAAATCCAGGCAAAAGAGAACAGCTGAGAACTCCACAGGAGAAAATGTGACCGAAACGGAAGATGCCAAGGACAATATGACAGAAGAGTGTGTGGGTCAGAAAGAATTCTGTAACCTATCTCGAGAAGAATACGTCTCAATGTTGAATGACTACATCTATCCGCAAACGTACGAATGGATATTAATAGGCACACACACCTTGGTGTTCGTCACGGGATTGGTGGGGAACGCCTTGGTCTGCGTGGCTGTGTACAGGAATCATTCTATGAGAACTGTGACGAACTATTTCATTGTGAACTTGGCTGCTGCTGACTTCATGGTGATTCTATTCTGCTTGCCTGCAACGGTTCTGTGGGATGTGACTGAGACCTGGTTCCTGGGAGATGTCCTCTGTAAGATGCTGCTTTACTTCCAGGTGAGATTTAGTTTTTATGTCTTCATCTTAGCATGCAAAACAACTCAACGTCTATCCAGACTTTTCGCATCTATGTTGGGTGCCGCTTTCAGTCTGGCCTGAGTTACTGCTTAATTGACCTCTAGGGCCCAATTACAGGTTAATGCGATTTGTAGGACTTACGAGCTTTGACTCACCGTAACGACTGTCTAAGATCTAAAACATGACAGCCAGGATTAATGGCTTAATGTGCTTTCCAAGTTTTGTATGGTCTAATGAAATTTGACCAGTGTATGTTGCCAGTGATTACATAAGGGACCGAAACGTGGTCGATCACAATGGCATCATCCGGAGGCTGAAAGTCACCGAAAGGGCAATGGAGAGGGCTATGCTCAGTTTCCTTGCGCGATCGAATCAGAAATGAAGACACACAAGAGAACCAAGATTACCGACGTAGCCCGAAGAATTGCCAAACTGAAGTGGCAGTGGGCAGAAAAGTTCTGGAGTGGAGACCGCGTACCGGAAGACGATGCGTTGGAAGATCTCCCACTAGGTGAACCGATGACCTGGTGAAGGTTGCTGGAATCCGTTGGATGCGCACGAACGCACGGGACTGGTCAATGTGACAACACTTGGAGGAGACCTATGTCCAGCAGTGGACGTCTTTCGGCTGAAATGATGATGATGATAATGAATTTACCCATCCACGGATGGACCTCGACAAGCGTAGCTTACCATCGATCGATCACAGCGTCTGTTATTCTTTATCCACGAGCCCCACATGCAAAAATAACTGTAAATAATAAGATGTCAGAAGTGAAATAAAAATCGACGTATTTACGTTACTTTTACACCGCTCCCGCCCTCGTGCTAGAGCTTCAAAACCTGATTTAACTAAAATAATCATTATTGACTCGACCTACAAAAGCACTGATGGAATTCTGTTTGTTTGGCATTCCTTAGGAGATTTAGATCTAATTTCAGTGACCTTCTTTTGAAAGCATTTGAGGACCCTACGAAATTTTTCGTAGGAATGTCACGAGGAAAGTTTAGTATTAATTATTAATAATTGTTCGTTCGTGTTTCTACTAGTATTTCATACGGCTCGTGTTTGTCTAAGACGGCTCGTGTTTGTCTATCACTTATATTTTTTATTATCACTTTGTACAGGGTATTAGAAACCGCCCTCCGCAGACTGATGGGGGGGGTGAATTCAGATTATCATACTAAGATGACCGGTACCAGAGTGTCCATGAAGTTTCTTGCCCGTTCTTCTCCATAGAGATCTACGCTAGGGAATGGGCAACTACAGTACTTTCTCAAGTTATTATGCCTTGTGACTGGGACTGTAGCTTTGTTTTTTTTTTGTATTTTTGACATTCAAAAGTGGCGTAATGGTCTAATTGAAATAAATGCTTTTGGTTTGAGTTTGAGTAATAAATTATTTTAGGAACGTTATCATAATGGAATCCCATGAATGCAGCCTATATCAGTTTGTGGACGGCTGTCACTCACACCTTGTATACTTTTACTAGCGGCTCGCCTCCGCTTCTCAGGGGGCACTTACTGTGTCCTCAACTGTCTACCAACCATACACTCAAATCTGTGTGGTTCTTTCTTCAAAAGACCATCTCAGATACTTATCTGCATAGTCCTCATGTGAATTGAGCAAGATTATGTCTTGTCTCTTATGTAGAATTAATTTGTTCTGACAAATGAATTCTACAAAGTGTTTTGTCCGTTTGCCAAGCAACGCTCAAAATCAAAGAGAGAGAGAGATATATGTACGCCAGCACATCAAGCGACTGCTATCTGTCTTTCAGCTTTATCGCTAAAGCATTAGGTTCAAGATTAATAAAGGAAAATTGGCAGTTTAGGGTATTAGCTTGATATGCTGCTGTACTATTGAGAGGCAAACGAAAGTTTTGTAGAAAAAACTAGTTGAGTAGTGCTGCGCTTTTCTAGATGTCGAAAACAGCGCCACCTACCGGTTTCAACTGTAGCTTAGAATCATCCTCACTCTATAAGGCATGTTGAGAATAAAAACTGTGTGAGAATTCAAGAAAACTTATATTATAAGTAAAAATTATAATAAAAAGGAGCACAATAACTCAAAGCTATAGGTGAATAAGCTCTAGATTTTAGTGATGTCTCATGACCTCAAAAATAAAATAAATACCTTTCGGTTAAAGCCACATCACCAAATTAGTAACCATAGGCAAATATAATTATAATCATGTATTCAACAAGGCCTTAAAACTAATTGATCAAGTAGTTTAGGTTATAAATTGCATTCCGATTTCTCAGTACCACTACGATTTATGTCATATATATACAGGGTGTAAAAGACCTCATCACGAAGCCGTCAACCAAGCATTCTGTACATCAAACTACGTAACTTTACGCAAAAATTATTGTTGGGAAACAACTTTTATTTTTGGGGTAAAAAATCATTTTTTGAGGTAGAACTCAATGTAAGGCACTCAAAACATTGTGCTGATGGATGGATTGAATAGTATGGGGGTCGTGGAGGTGTTTAAATTAAAAATCTTACTTTAGAAACTAGTATTAAAAAAAAAACTTGTCAAAAAGTTGTAACTTTGACCCCCAATATCTCCGTAACTAGAAGGTTCCTAGGTATGGTGTAGAACAAAAAAATGATCGCAATGCCGGGGAGAACCTTTCGGCTTCGTTAAGAGGTGTTTTACACCCTTTATAGGCTCGACTCCCATTACATTGGTCTTGAAACATAAGTATCTGACATGCGGGTGGTCTATTAGCTACACCTATGCCCAACCCTTTGGCGATTACAGGCTTGATGTTGTATGTTTTATTTATGTATTTGCTTTATTCGTAAAATAACACTCATCATCATCTGCCTAGCCCTTTCTTTTTTGTCGTCGGCTTCCAGTCTAACCGGATGCAGCTAAATACCAGTATTTTACGTGGAGCGACTGCCTATCTGACCTACACAACCCAGTTACACTGGGTAATACACTGGGTAACGACTGTCATAGATCTACAAATGACAGCTGGGACCAACGGCTTACCGTACTTTCCAAGGCACGGAGGAAACTCGGTATGTAATGGGCGGTCACCCATTCACGGACCAACTTAGGCAAGCACGGCTTAACCTGAAGATCGGCCGAGCGGCTGTTATTATTTAGCCACGACCTTCTATAAAAAACGTCGTCGTAAAGCAATACTCAAAATAGATCTCAAAATTCTACATAGAATCCCTTAAGACCGATTATTCCAGTATTGTTTTAGAATCACATCTAAATCTATCCGTAAACCTCAGAGCGTTACGTAGTTTGTAGTGATCATGAATTATTTAAGTTAATACAAGCCTAGACTGCAGAGGTGCTAGACTGAAGCCGATGAACTGGGATGGTCCACCCCATTTAGATCCGTTCAACTGGACTAACTTATATTGAAACTTGACCAGAGAAATAGGTTAGTAAACAACAACTAACTAAACTGGTAACTGGTGGCTCTTTTAACTGTTACGCAGTTTGGTGGGATGTGATTTATTATTATTATTTTGGGAAAACATATATTATTTCTTAGCTTTTAGCTAGTTTCAGCTACGTTAACGGGCCTATACCAAGTCCACGTAGCGTTTGTGTGCGTGATGAAATATGAGTGTTGTGAAAAGCATTATCCTCAATCTGCATGAACTTTCTCACTATTCTGCAGGTGTTTAAAATTGCGGCTTTTTGAAGTGTTATATAAATTGAGTCTTTTAGGTCTAATAGTTTCAGGCTATGATGGAGGTGATTGGGTATGACACCCGTAGTGGAGACAAATTATTATTATTGTTATTATTAATAAAAACAATAATATCATCGCGTGGAAATATAGTAGGTATTTATTTAGTACCCATTCCCCGTTGCTATGAAAAGATTTACTATCACTCGTACGAGTATCCATAATCAAGTAAAATTAATTGAGTTGAAGTAATTAGTTTTGCAAAAAAAATCTCAATAAATAGACACGAATCTAAACGAAGTAAGAAAGAACCGTCTTACGGCCAGTTTCAAAAACTTACTGACAAGCATCGGTAGGTTGCTATCTATGTCTTTTTGACATTTAGCTTATGGACCGATAGAAACAAAACGTCACAGAAAAGCTTTCTTTGATTTTTCTATGAATCAAGTGACAGGTAGGTGACGCGGATAGGATATTTCAAGCTTATTTTGTTTATAGAAACACCGATAGTAGATAGACGTAAGCATATTAACTGACAGTTATACGTAAGTAAGTTATAGAAAATGGCCTAAAGAAAACAAAGTTAAGAACTCTATCTTTTGACAGTTGTAACTTCAATCAATTACAGAATAACAATCGTATCTTAAATAATTACTTTTATTCAAGTAATTACTTAGACTTTTTTGTAGATACGTGTGTCTTTGTCGTTGTAGAAACTCGAGCCTACGGGTCGTCCCATCTTAGGGCAGAAGAGATGTCGTATAGAAATAAAGAATCTAAAACATAGAAAGAAAGATGTGTTGTTTATTCTTTTGGTACAATGTCAATCAGTGAATTGAATTTGACGAAGATTTTATTACAGATCTAATAAGATCTGTAATAGCGTAATAACGCTTTTACTCGTATTACAGATTTTATTACGCTTTTACTCGTATTACAGATTTTATTACGCTTTTACTCGTATTACAGATTTTATTACGCTTTTACTCGTATTACAGATTTTATTACGCTTTTACTCGTATTACAGATTTTCTAACGCTTTTACTCGTATTACAGATTTTCTTACGCTTTTACTCGTATTACAGATTTTCTAACGCTTTTACTCGTATTACAGATTTTCTTACGCTTTTACTCATATTACAGATTTTCTTACGGTTTTACTCGTATTACAGATTTTCTAACACTTTTACTCGTATTACAGATTTTCTTACGCTTTTACTCGTATTACAGATTTTCTTACGCTTTTACTCGTATTACAGATTTTCTTACGCTTTTACTCGTATTACAGATTTTATTACGCTTTTACTCGTATTACAGATTTTCTTACGCTTTTACTCGTATTACAGATTTTATTACGCTTTTACTCGTATTACAGATTTTATTACGCTTTTACTCGTATTACAGATTTTATTACGTTTTTACTCGTATTACAGATTTTCTTACGCTTTTAATCGTATTACGGATTTTCTTACGCTTTTACTCGTATTACAGATTTTATTACGCTTTTACTCGTATTACAGATTTTATTACGCTTTTACTCGTATTACAGATTTTCTTACGCTTTTACTCGTATTACAGATTTTCTTACGCTTTTACTCGTATTACAGATTTTTTTACGCTTTTACTCGTATTACAGATTTTCTTACGCTTTTACTCGTATTACAGATTTTATTACGCTTTTACTCGTATTACAGATTTTATTACGCTTTTACTCGTATTACAGATTTTCTTACGCTTTTACTCGTATTACAGATTTTCTTACGCTTTTACTCGTATTACAGATTTTCTTTCACTCATTATCGTTTTCAAAAAATGGTCATTACAAGTAATTCAATCGTTTGATCAGTGCCTGCGGGTTCAATGTAATTTACTTACCTTTAAGTACGTACAGTGCACGAGCCAATCAAATGGATTATCTACAGAGACGAATCAAAATTACCTGTAATTTCTTCTTCAAAATTCAAAGCAAGAAAATGTCTCTGTATTTTGTATCAATCTTTAAGAAATCAATTTTCAAAGAATTCTTGCTAGCGGTATATTATAATTATACATTGCGCCTTAACTACTATTACGACTACGAGTAAAATCACGTTATTTTTTGGGAGCTTTAAAGCCTCTGGCACCGACGGGAAGTGTATGGCAGTGTTGATTATTTTTAAATATACTGTAGAAAATGAAAAAAATCTGCACTCTAATTTTCAAAACTTTTGCGTTTAGTAAGATGAGGTTAGATATTGTAGATTAAGACTAGACTAGAGACAGATTAGACTTCAAGTTTAGATATTTCGCACTCACCTAACTAGTCCTGCCTATCTCATCCCGTTCAATGCCTTTTCGTTTTTTTTTTTTTTGGATGGGAAATCATCAAATAACTTCTCCCGCTCTGGGCGGAGCAGGAGGGAGTGTCAGACTTTTACTGACTAAAACCCATCCATGTTCTTTCATCGCCCTTTGTGTTCCGGAGTCACGGTATCTCTTTCGAACAGTCCCGCAACCCCGGCAGGCATCGGTCCTTGCAAATCCCTTCCTTTTTGCTGACTCTCTTTGAGGCGCGCGTGGAACACGAACGCGCCGTCGACACGGCCTGTCGTCATGAGACGGACGGACGGCGAGCTAGCCCATAGCCCACCGAGGCCCGCGATCCCGTTCAATGCCTTAAAGCACGTTATAAAAGTGCAGTTAATAGCTGCTTTCGAAGTCAAAGAAGTATTGCAAAAGTTATGAAAGAAATATCAAGTTTCTTGTAGTTTTGAAAGCTGCCTCGCTTGTAATTCACATGATGAAAAACATTTCATTTCATTGTGTTCTTGGCTCAAAGCAAAGTTTCTTTTTTCTTTGACGGTTTCTTATTTAAATTTCTTTACTTCTGGTACTTTTGTATTCATGCTTAGTTAGGTATTAATTTTCATTCATGCAGTAGACAATACATAAATACCGAGAACTTTCAAGGTCGTTCTTGTTTAGATTATAAGTTTGTTTTGAACGCTGGCTTGTACGATAAATTTTTCCTTTAAAGAGGTTGCTTTTAAAGATGCAAATCGCTCACAGGAATGGCTACATCTTTACATAGTATAAAACAAAGTGGCTCCCGCTGTCTGTACGTTTAGACCTTTCAAAGTACCCAACGGATATTAATGCAGTATTCAGCAATAGATAAGAGTGATTCAAGAGAAATGTTTATATGTATATTTTGCATCACTCCTTTGATAAAAATTGATATAATTAGGTTGATAAGATGAATTCCCGATCATAAAAGGATGTCTTCCATTCATACCAATATTAAAATTGCATAACGTAACTCTGATTTTCTGCGGTCACCTACTCATGTGGTCATAGGATACTATTTATCCCAATAGTACTTTCATGTGGATAATTAGGACCTTCAATTGAGTGTATCCGCTAGGCGTATAGCTCTGCACCAACACCCGTACAAATTTTCATTCCTTTCTAAACCCTTCAGGATATAAATTTTCAGAAGTTCTTTTATCATCATCATCATCATATCACACGGCACTTACTACTTTAGACACGGCCTCCTCTCAATGAGAGGGAAATGGTAATGGAAATGGTAATTTAATCTAGTTTAATTAATTAAATAATGTTTTTAATGTAATTTTAATGTACTTAATTCTGATATTTTAATAATTTATGTTTGGTTTATATATTTATTTGGTTTCTATTTTTGTTTTATATGGGTCTCGGACTCTGAAATAAATGATTTTATTATTTTTATTTATTATTTCAGCCGTAAGACGTCCACTGCTGGACATAGGCCTCCCACAAGTGTCACCACATTGACCGGTCTCGTGCGACTCGCATCCAACGGATTCCCGCAACCTTCAACAAGAAGTTCTTTGATAGGCCTGAATTCCTGTTAAGCTGATGTCGGTCGCGTCGTACGCGCGAGCGACGTCAGCGTAGGAGGAATTCAGGCCTAAAGAACTTCTTGTTGAAGGTTGCAGGAATCCGCTAAAAAACCCTAAGGGTGTTTACTTTCGCTATGAAATAAAGTCTTGTGTAAATATAATATGCTTATGTTCGTCGTCTCTTCATAATCGTAGAACAGCGACGGTTCTGACATTATGATAACTTTACAGCACATTTCCATTATACATACATTTCCAAGGTTCTTAGGGTTCCGTACCCGAAGGGTAAAAACGGGACCCTATAAGACTCCACTGTCAGTCTGTCCGTCTGTCTGTCACCAGGCTGTATTTTATGAACCGTGATAGCTAGACAGTTGAAATTTTCACAGATGGTGTATTTTAGTTACCGCTATAACAACAAATAAAAACTGAATAAAATAAATATTTAAGGGGGGCTCCCATACAACAAACTTGATTTTTTTGCCGTTTTTTCTAATGTTGTATAGATAATGGTACGGAACCCTTCGTGCGCTAGTCCAACTCGCACTTGGCCGGTTTAATATACATAATATACATTCAAAATGAGGAGGTTCAATGTTCGGCTGTATCTTTTTTTATGTATGTTCATCGAAATTTTCGTCAATTATAGACCGATATTGAATTTTTGTTTATTTTCGGAAGAATATTTTAATACTTAATCTATAATGTTGATAATTTACAAACATCTGATTAATAGCGTTTATTTTAAGATGGAATAAAATAACAACTAAAAATAATAAGATTTAGAAGTCATAGGGAGAGGTCTTTGCCCAGCAGTGGGATGACGCAGTGGGATGACACAGGCTCACAGTAGTAGTGCCTATGTTTAACTGCGTGTGTCATCTAACTAAAATACCCTAGACACACTATTTTGCTAATTAGTTCTCGATACGTCGTTAGATGGCGTTGTACATTTTTCTAGATCGCGCTATTAAGATTCTCCGCCGAATAGTGTAGGACCCGATGACTTAAATATATCGTTGGTAATTCGTAATCCAGGTAAGCTGTTCCTTGTTAGACGCAGCTTACCTGCACAATATGACTTCACACACATTACGCACACCCAGCTGCGCGACTTGTTCTAAGTTAATATAGGCAGGGCGCGCAGCTATAACCACACATGCACTCCTCTACAAACACGTAGAAACACGCGTGAACCCGGCTTTCGGGCCCGCGGAAAACGCATACATGGGCGGTGTTACACGTACAATACTGCCCACACACACACGTCGTTTCCGCAGCCCGAACCACTGCCGGCTAGTTCTGGTTAGTGGGGTGGGCGGGAATGACACATCCACTGTAGGTGCGCTGTAAGTCGGTGCCTCTGTCGCTGGTTGTCTCCCGCTGGGCTTCCCTCGGGTAACCGGAGGTCTCACCACAAGGAGACGGACCGCCGGGGCACTTTGAAGAAAGCAGAGCTGTGCAACAGCGCTGTGGTGCGCCTACAGTCCACAACACAGCAACCACACACATGGGCGCATGTACATGCGCCCACCAGGTTTGGGACATAGTCCAACCAAGGGACGGGTCCGCAGTTGCGGACCGAGGTATGGCCGCCGCGGTCAGAGGGTATAGCCCTGATACCGCCTGCCGCGCCCCCTGGCGGGGGTGCAGCGAATTTCTAGTAGTACCGTTGGAACAAGTTTTGTATTACAGTGTTTTATTCAAGTCTCCCTAGTTCCATCCGAAGCCCTGTGAAGACCCTGACTGGACATTATCAGGTCGAACGACCTACTTGTAAAGTTTTCTAGAAAAAAAACAATCTTAATTTTTCTTTGTGTCAGATCCGTCACTGGTCAACGACGATATGACGATTTGTCGGTGAATTGAATTATGCAGATATTGTGAGTTAGAAATAAACAATTTCCTCTCAAATTAAAATAGCTTTTCCGTCAATTCTAATCCTCTTGTTTTCTGCCTTTCAAGTTGTATAGGGTAGACGTTGCCGGGTTATTTAGATACTTACTTTGCGAATTAATCTTCTCCCCACAACGATTACGTGGGATTCTTTTCAATAACACCCTATTATTGAAGAGTTGTTTATTCCTTATGTTGTTTTTTTTATCCTTATTCTTATTATTGTTAAGAAATAACGTTGATGGAGAATATTAAGTTCAGAATGGTATATAATGTTACTAGCTCATGCCCGCGGCTTGGCACGTGTGGATCTCGGTAATAGGCAAGACGACAAAAAATATCAATTAGTCCGTTAGATAGATTTCCAAAAAATATTGGAAACATAATTATGATTACTTTTTTCACGTAAATAAAAATTGGAAACCATACAGTGCGTCAAAAACTCGTGTGACGTCACATTTCGGTATAATTTTTACCATTCACAACAACTCATGATCTTTGATGCGTTTTATCTTGGTTTTTTTTCACTAATTTGATACAACAACAAACACGTATCCAATATTTTTCGATAATCTAACTGAGGGACTAAACAGAATCATATTCTTTTTATTCAGTTGTCATCCCTATTGTCCCACAGGATCGTACTACCGGAATAAAATACGTATACTACGTGTTAATCCAGGTTGTAAACTAGCTGTGTGCCAAATTTCATTTAAATCCGGTCAGTAGTCTTTGCGTGAAACAGTAACAAACATCCGTACATCCTCACAAACTTTCGCATTAAAATATTAGTGGGATTAAACAAAGTCCTCATTCTCCATTGAAAAGGGAGGTTGAGGAAATCCCTCTTCTGTATCAGAAAAATGTTCTCATATTAAATAATGTGGTAGAAATAATTAAATTGAACAACTTTCTCCATGAGACCAACATCGTAATCTCGAAAAAAAAAACAACTGTTGCAGCAAAAAATTCAATACATAGTCGACCCAATGTATCGGAGGTTTGGATGCAGAAGATATGTAACAGGATTAATAAACGTTTCTTTTTTTGAAGCTTATTTCAATGTCAAAATATAATATTGTTTGGTTATGGCCGTTGAACACAAAAAAAAACGAAATATGTATAAAAAATAAATATAAATTTAAATTTAAAATAAATACAAAGACCTCATACAGAGAAGGAAATTAATCACCAAGTTGCCCGGCTGGCCACTACGTGTTAACGACATTTGCTATTCATTCCGGGGTCCCTGGTCATTTTTGTATGGACAAAACAAGTAAGTTCGGGCTCAAAACGATTAATAATCAAGCCTCGTTGCTTAGTGTACTAGATGGTGGTGTGTGTAATGTCCAGCGATATTTATTTTAAACAGGATTTAAATAAGCTTGCGTCCTGAAAAAAACGAATTAGACCGTCAATTAGATTTTCAAAAAATATTTGACACGTATTTTTTCTTTTGTTACGTAAACCAAAATTGACGAAGATACGACGCTTTTAAAATTCTCAATACGTCACGCCGTAGCCGCGCCACTCGTGCTATATTTTTTAGTGTGTTGTGCCGTCACGAGCCCCCACTCTCAAGTTTTGAAGCGTTTTATTTTTGTCAATATTCATTGATTTACAAAAACAAAAAATACGTGTCCATTATTTTCCAATACTCTAACTGACGGACTAAATAGATTTGCAATTTATTGATAGTGGAAACTAGCCTATTATGTCAATCTTTAGAGATGGAAAGATTGGATGTTCAAAATCCATCGAGGGTATTGACGGGGAAGGCCATTATTATTGATATTATCTAACTGGGCCTAATATGTCTCAAATGGCTTAGCATGATCCTCCGTTACGCCTAAAAAAAATACCTAAAATACTACAGCATTAATTTTGAAATAAATTTATGGTAAAGTTGAGGATTAATGCTAGGTACTATGTGTGACGAAAACACGATTCCATAAACAATTCTCGATAGAAAAAAAAATCCAAAGTTACCTCCAAATCGAACAATAAACCGCTGGAATTTAAAAAGTACTTCAAATTAGATCATGAAACTTTGCATACTAACTGAACTAACTATAAAGCAGGTCTTATGTGTTTTATTTTTTTAGTCCAATCAATAGATTCTTTGTAAATCGCAAAAAAATCACTCATTTCGCACTATTCGGCCGCAGTGACTGACGTAACAACCGCTTTGTAGTGCAAGCTGATTAGAACTTTATTCCAAGTTTTCTGTTTCAGTTCTTTAATAAATTTGAACCACCACAAATAGAGTTGCTAATTTTAGGGTTAGAAGGGCCTTAAGTGGCTAAAAATTATCGATGAGGAAGATGATGAGGAATAATTTGATAAGACACCATTGAGGAAAAAAATGTACGGCAAACATTTATAAAAAAGGAAGCTAGTTTCACACAACAAGGCAGAAAAGTAAAATGCTGGAGGCATTGTAGGACGGGATGGTAGGACGATCCCACCAGTATTTCCCTTGTTTTTTATTTTTTCGGATGGCAAATCATCAAATGACTCCTTTCGCTTTGGACGGAGCAGGAGGGAGTGTCAGACTTTTACTGACTAAAACCCATCCATGTTCCTTCATCGCCCTTTGTGTTCCGGGGCCACGGTATCTCTTCCGAATAGTCCCGCAGCCCCGAACCAGCATTTCCCTTACATCTGCTTTGTTGAAACCGTTTTGCTGAAAATCACCAGTAAGACCTTATAGGTGATTTTCAGCAGAGGGGTCAAGTAGGCAGTAGGTACTTGCAACCGGCATGCATGTATGAGCGTGAACAAATGTATGATTCTTATCGTTCCATGGTTGCACCTGGATTAAATGAAAATGTACGTACGTCGTATGTGTGTACGTTTCTCGCCTCTCAAATGCTTGGCTGAGTTTCTTACTAAATTCCAAGAAGCTGAGTCGAGTCGGAATTAAGGCAAGGTCCTAAATGCTCGGTAGATCTTTGCATTCCTTTAATGTTTTGATCTTTGAAATGCGAGTTTATATTTGAGATTAATTAATTTTGGGTATAACTTAAAGAGGAATTTGCTGAATGGCCGGGTATATAAATAAATAAACGTCATCACTAACTAAAATATTTTTGAACTTTGCTTGTGTACCTTGTCTCCTGATTGACTTTAGTATTTACGTACGAGTATGTAGAGTCAAAGACTTTCATTGATAAGGCACTGTCACTACTTTCCAATTTTGCACTTTTATATATTCACGAGTACGAATATTACTGACTAAACCCGATTTGCATAACACGGCTAAAATACGGATAGTGGCAAGTGCCTCATTAATTAAAGTCTTGGACTGTACAGTGTATTTAGGTACTATAAAGGTTATAGTAAGTATTTTGGCAGTTAAACAAAATTCGAAATATTCAATTCATTAGCTTTAAGAATACATAATTAGAAAGTTTTACAGAAAGAAATATTTCCGAAGGCAAGCCTTGCAACAATCACTATTGCAACAAACAAAACAATCACTATGAGTGCCTGCGCAGACGAGGGACTTTTGTCCGTAAATCTCGTTGTCAACGAAACAGAAACATGAACATTTTTGGAGTGGTCCACGGACAAAATGCCATCGTTTGCGCAGACCATTACAGACACATCTGAGTACTCATGTAACTATGAAAACGCTGGATAGCCACATTACTACCTATTTCATAAAGTTCCAAAGAAACCATGTGTGGCATCCGCTGCGGATCTGTACCTCACTAGTTACTACGAGATGAAAAAGTTTCAACTAGATATTGAATAAAACTTTAAACGAGGATGAAAGTCCTAGAGAAGTTAGTTCCTATATTTTTATAATTTCCTTCCAACCAATAATTTAATTAAATTCTAACACAAATATTTGATAAAATCGGATGTTTAAATTTTTCCCTGATATTAATTTTAACCGAATACCTATTCTAGGTTAAACAAATATTAAATCTAACCCTTTTAATAAAATCTGTGGCATAAGGCACGGGTCACACGTCACACTGTTGTCGACAAGAAAGCGAATAGCGAAAGATTCTATACTTGGTAAATAAACGAACAATAGATTATTACAAAAATACATAAATACTTAAAGAATATGTTAAAAAAACCCGTCCTACCCGTGAGGGTATTATTAGGTATCGAGATTAGATTTTATTTATGTAATCCTGTTTGGCTAACAAGCAAAACAATACCCCAACAAAAATAAATAAAATGCACTAAAATGAGGACACTTACATGGCAACACAGGAGCGCGGGCGGTAGCACTCCGGTTGCTTCTCGGGTAGTGACGTCATAAACAAAGAACTGATGATCGAACATACTAACACTAAAGTTTGTCAGATTTTTTAATTCATTAATGTTTTCTTTCATGAATATGTTTCTTTTTTGATTTGGTAATGTCATTGGTATACGGCCCTTTCGGAAGGAGCAGGGATTTTAACATATTGTGTAAAAATTAAGCATAAGCCGGCAACGTCGTGAAATCGCCAACCATCTTGAGCAAGCGTGGTGATCAATGCTTGTGCCTTCTCAGTATAAGAAGTGGCCTTTGCCCGGAATTGGAACAGCAGTATTATTATATTTATTATATAAGAGTAGGTACCTAAAAGCATGATTTTTTATTACTTAAAGGTTAATAAGATAATAGGGTAGTTGACAGAACAGAAATCTAATTAGTCCGTAAGTTAGATTTTCAAAAAATACTTGACCCGTATTTTTTTTTTATTTTAACGTAAGCCAAAATAGACGAATATACGACGCTTTTAAAATTCTCAATACGACACGCCATGGTATAATTTTTAGTGCATTCTGACGTCACGTGCCCTCACTCCCGAGTTAACAGCTACATAGTCGGGATTTGTGCGCAGTTTTTGACAGTAGTCTCGCCCCCTATTACATGGTACTTAAAATGTGAGTGTACAATAAGGAACACCTCTGCCTAGCTCTTCGGGAGTTACAGACGTGATATTACTTATTATTAACCACCTTGTTCTCTTGTTGCAGTCAGTATCAGTGACGGTGTCGGTGCTTACGCTGACGTTCATCTCGGTGGACCGCTGGTACGCCATCTGCTTCCCGCTCAAGTTCAAATCCACCACGGGACGCGCCAAGACCGCCATACTCATTATATGGGCTTTGGCTCTTACTTTCAGTAAGTATTTGATATTTTTTTGGCTTAACAAGTAACTTGCTATCAGCGATAAGACAACGGTGGTGATGTAGCGGCAATACAAATGAAGAACTCAAAATTCTGAATCGTGCTATTAAAGTAATCCGCGGCCTAAGATCATAAATAGAAAATCCTGACAACAAATGTTCGGCAGTATATAGCCAGACAAAATACACGTCTGGTTGGAGGATTCTCCATTTTCTAAAGGCGATGAAGGACATTACACCCGGTTTTTCATTGTCTCTGCAATGGAAAAGTATTGGATTGACATCAGTTACTGAAACGCTTGTGTCAATTCTGTTGAAACGATTCGAAAGCGATGGTAACTTCTTAACCCACGGGTCGCTTTTGCCTACCTCAAAAGTCGACATAACGGCATTGATATATAAAAACCTAAGATACACAGTCGGTGTCTCAAAAAAAGTCCGCAGAAAAAGTATGCACAATTTCGAATTGTGCGCACTTTTCACTGCTTGCAAAGTCGAACTTACGTCATACAGTTTTTGCGGTAGGTGTAAGTTCGAACTTTAAGTTTGATTTATCGAAGACACTTTCTGATGTGACATTTGCAAGAAACTGTGCATTTTAAAACTAGTTCGTAGTGATTTCAATTGCATATACCTGTGCTATACTAATTTCTTCTTTTATTATCTTGCGTTCCGTATCCTGTTTCGGGTTTTATTTTTTAACTTTTATTAAATACCAGTACGGCGGCGGCGCGGCGGCATACACGAAAAAAATTGTTATCAGATGTTAAATAACGGTGCTAATCTACGGCTTATAGGGCAACGAGAATATAATAGTCGATATCTTGGCTTACGTGCTTGAGTTCCTTGTGATGTAATATTTAATTTTGAAACTTTTTTCGTGTGTGGGTTTTGTATAAACCAATATTTTAATAAAGGGTTTCATGCGGCTTTTGACGCTTTAGTTTTGAAGTTCCTTTTCCGTTTCCTAGATAAACTGGTATAGAGATAATTATGAGGAACTGGATATAAAGTTAAAGGGATTAGCGATTCAAGGGTTTAGTCCCATAGTAAAAGTTGTTCATAATGATGAGTACAATGACCAGTCGAAGTTTATCGATATCGTCCGGAAACACGTCGTGTATAATTTTATTTATTTTGTTTTATTGTATAACTAAAGAACAACAACAAAATATAAACAGAAAAAAACCTCAATAGGTCGGTCCGGATGTTGCGACGCATAAAAGCTATCTTAATAGTAACGTAGCAAATAATCATTGTTAAGAGCCTATACTACCTCAAATTAGCAACTCTATATTTGGTAGTTCAAACTTCGTTTGAAATACTGTTAGAATAAAGTTCTAATCAGCTTGCACTACAAAGTGGTTGTTACGTCAGACACTGCGGGCCGAATAGTGCGAAATTAGTAGTTTTATGCGATTTACAAAAAATCTATTGATTGGACTGAAAAAAATTATAATATAAGACCTGCTTTATAGTTAGTTCAGTTAGTATAAAAAGTTTCATGATCTAATTTGAAGTATTTTATGATTGCCAGCGGTTTATTGTTCAGTTTAGAGGTAACTTTGGGATTTTTTTCTATCGATAAAATTTTATGGAATCGTGTTTTCGCCAAATATAGGACTTAACATTAACCCTCAACTTTACCATATATTTATTTCAAAATTAATGCTGCAGTATTTTAAGCGTAACGGAGGATCATGCTAAGCCATTTGAGGTAGTATAGGCCCTTAATGTATGGTTAACACATAGTTTATAACAAATTGTGAGGTAGTTCGTAAATAAAGAAAGATTACAAAAACTAACAAGGCGCGGGTCGGACATCGCGTCGATGTTAATAACTAATAGAATTAAATTTAAACAGGATGATGTATTTTAGAGTTCAATATACTATACGATATTGAACTTCAAAAATTTGTCAAAGACATATTTACATTCACAGTTCCCTAACCAAATTGATGTTCATTCGTCATATTCATTAATGATTTAATTATTCCTTATTGGGCACATTCAAACTCAGTGAGCTGTGGGTACAACGGTTGTCGCATGATGTTCGGTTGAAATATTAAACCGGAATTAACATATCACTAGCATTACTTATATGTACGTTTGAATAAATCAAGATGGATGCCAGTAATTGTTGCATAGTCGAAAAGAGGGGTGAGAATTACGCGGCAGGGAGATTGGGCAAAGTTTTCATTATTTTTGCTTCTTTTTGTTTTCGAGTTATAAGCAAATTTAGAACATGCTACGACTCCATGATGCACGCTCTCTACTCTTGCCTTTACATTACACACCCACTTTCTGCCACAAATGTCGTCGTCGCTCCGCCGGCCTTCGGCCTACGCTCCTCATGCCAGCTAGCAAGACTTTTAGGACAATTTTAGCAGTTTGTTCGAAATATTGAAAATCATCGTTTTTCGTACTAACAGTCCATCGAACATTTAATTCTTCAGACATATAAGAATTCGTATTTATGACTTTCGGAATTATGAATTTCGGGATTTTAAATAAGAGACATTATAATTTTTCGGAATTATGAAATTCGGACTTTTGATAATCGGAATATCGAAATTCGGAATTTAGTTTAAGTTTAGTTATTTAGAATTTTTGGATGTTCCCCGAAAACGGATATTCAACTGCCTTTCCAGTAGTGTAGCAGACCAATGATTGCAATTTCAGATTTCACGAACACCAAACCACAGAATAGAGACTTAGTGCTGACAAAATTTATAAAATGACCAGAAATACTGTTTCACAATTTGTTACAGAATTCACTTTCACCGCGCAATATATTGCCATCTTAGCTTTTATTAAAAAAAATGGGTACTGTCCATTCTTTTGGTAAAATATCATCATCTGCCTAGCCTTTTCCCAACTATGTTAGGGTCCGTTTCCAGTTTAATCGGATGCAGCTAAATACCAGTATTTTACATGGAGCGACTGCCTCTCTAACCTCCACAATCCAGTTAGTATGGATAATACGAAACCCTGGTAAAGGCTGGTTGTCTGACTTTTAATAATAATAATTAATAATTGTCGCTGGACATTACACACAGCGCCATCTAGTGCTACACTAAGCTACGAGGCTTGTGTCGTGGACACCAGGTAGTTGATATACTACATAGATATTTTTTGTTTGTAAATACGTACATACGAGTATTATACATATAAACATCCATGACTCGGAAACAAATGTCCATGCTCACACAAACATTTGCTCCTACCGGGATTCGAGCCCGGGACCCCAAGAACTGGCCACTGACTAGCTGTAAACTGTCAAAGACCTACAAATGAAAGCCAGGGCCAACGGCTTAACGTGCTTTCCGAAGCGCGGAGGAAACTCGGTATGTAATAATGTAATGGGTGGTCAGCCATCTACAGACCAACCTAGACAAGCGCCGCTTAACCTGAAGATTGACCCGAGCGGCTGTTGTTATCTGTTGCCACACAATTTTTTTTTTAAATTTACTTCCTGGCACACGCTGTATTTGTATAAACCACTATTACTACGGATGTTCGCATCTTGAACACAGGTCTGTTATAGCGGAAACAGGACGTGAAAATACTGAAACTATGTATATTTATAGAGAATTAAAAAAAAAAATTGTTAAAGGAGTACCATATAGGTATAGGTAAAGACTGGTTGTCAGACTTTCGGACCACTGACTACCTGTAACGACTGTCAAAGATCTACAAATAACAGCCGGGACCAACGGCCTACCGTGCTTTCCGAGGTACAGAGGAACTCGGTATGTGATAGGCATAGTCTAGTTACCCATCCATGGACCAACCTGGACATGCGTGGCTTAATCTAAAGATCGACCAGAGCGGCTATTATCATTTAGCCACGAGCTTCTCCACGCGGTGAAAGATAATAGGAATTATCAGTAAAGCTTTTAATGCTCCTGATATTGCCGCATATTAAAAGGTTACGTATCTCTGGTATCGCAAACAGTTTTAAAGTATTCTAATATGTAAAATTGATAAATGGGTACCTACTAGGTACATACTTTTTGCATTATCGAGTTAGGTAATTCATTGACGTATTGATAAATCATAATATAAACGAGCCGAGTGACCTAGTCCTCACTGAAGCTTATCTGTGTTCCATATATTCATAAAAGTGCATTTTTAAGGCATGAATTCCATTAAAAAATAGGTAAAAAAACAAAAATTATGCAAAAAATCATGAAGCGATTCGCTGTTCTTGTTATGGTAAAATTTTGATGTACGTAAGTCGCACAAATTTAGACAAATTGTAGTCATCAGTACGGCCCTTTTAAATAGAACAATAGCTCAGCAAATAGTGCTGAAGAGTTACGAGCCGCTTTCTGAAAACTTACGTTATTATTTCTGCGAAACCGAAAAACCCTCTTCCTTCACGTCGTTCCTTGCGAGATCCTTGAAGATACCCGGAGTCAATCGATGCAGGTCATCAGGGCTGTTAGACCGAGGAGAGATTCGCGCACGAGAAAATTTATGTATCTTCCCTTCACGTCCTGTGTGCCGGATGAGTGGCCGTCCGGCACACAAGTCCAGATCAAAAATGCAATGTGCCCAACACTTTGAAATAAGTCTTTAGATAAGGTTAAGTATACTGTTCCAAACGGTCAAAAAAATTTACATAATTGGCAAAGCCACGGAGTCTGAATTTGTACCATATTGATGACAACAGGCTCGCCCCCTATCACATCATCATCTGCCTAGCCTTTTCCCAAGTTTTATTGGGGTCGGCTTTCAGTCTAACCGGATGCACCTGTATACCAGTATTTTACATGGGGGACTGCCTATCTGACCTCCTCAACCGAGTAACTGGATAATATCTTTAGACTATGAATTAAAATAAATCTTCTTTAGTATACACCTTCGTTATACAATATGTTAAAAAAAACTTTGTGCAATCCAAAAGGGGCGTAGTTTACCAAAGACATTACCAAATAAAATAAATATTCATGAAAATAAACATTTTAGTAAATTTTTAAACCCTGATTTTTGTGCCCAAAATTACAACAATTTCCCTAAAATCTAACAAACTCTTAAAAACATGGCAACACCATCTTTAGGTTAAGTAAGTACTTATGTTCGATCGTCAATTGTTTGTTTATGACGTCACTCATGTACATTTTATTTAATAGTTGGGGTATTTTTTTTTACTTGTTATCCATAAAGGACTACCTACATATAAATAGAATCTAATCTCGAAACCTATTAATACCCTCACTGATTGGACAGGGTTTCTTTTAAACATAGTATAAGAAACAATTATGAAGTACTTGCTTATGTCCGCGTCTTCGCCCGCGCCGATTAATAATAACCTATATGTTAATCCAGGTTATAAAATATCTGTGTGCCAAATTTCACACAAAGCTGTTCAACCGTTTTTGCGTGAAATAGGAACAAACATCCATACATCCTCACAAACTTGCGTATTTATAAGTAAGATTTCAAGCTTTTAGACCCTAGTGGTCAACCCAAGTGGTGTTGTGCGATGTTCATTAGTAAACAAATCAATTTATTGGTGTCGATTCTGTTGTGCACAAACTAAACTAAATTTATGCTATCTTTTACTAAAAGGCAGTGCGAGAAAAGGACGGCTATAGCTATGAACTAAGTTAGAGATATCGAACTAGTTTATGCCTTGCGCTTCACCGTGTTTTTAGTCGACATGTTTTTACGTTCACCCTTTATTTGTATGGAAATATTAGTTCCAACTAAATTTGACAGCTCTAAATAACGTCCGTCTCTTTCTCGTTTTATTAGAGAGAAAAAGATAGCAATAGCCTAATTTAAGTTTAGTTTGTGCACAACAGAATCGACACCATTATATAGATTACTTACATTTTTTTGCCTCCCTCCTCTTTATGTAGCACCAAAAAGTCACTTTATTATCCCAAATAACCGTCAAAAACTTCACTTTAAAATTTGTAAAACGATATCCGCGTTTAAGGGGGCAATACAAACTTTCCGGAATCGCCTCAATTTCGTAGATGTTAAATTGTTTTGGGGAGTTTCCTTGAACGGATTACAAAAGAAGCAATTAATTTTAATTTGTTTCAATTAGATTTGACAGAATGTTATAAGGATAATTAATTAGGAGGGAGTTTGGTTCCATCTTTGTAATTTATTTGGACTAAACAGTCTTTGTAGTGTTTACAAAATTGTGTGTCAAAATTTGTTGATTGTTTACTGCTTCAGGAACTGCAGGCTAAATAATAACAGCCGCTCGGGTCGATCTTCAGGTTAAGCCGCGCTTACCTAGGCTGGTCCGTGGATGGGTGACCACCCATTTCGTACCGAGTTTCCTCCGTGCCTCGGAAAGCACGTTAAGCCGTTGGTCCCGGCTGTCAACTGAAGACCTTTGACAGTCGTTACAGGTAGTCAGGGGCCTGAAAGTCTACAACCAGTCTTACTGAGGGGTAGGTATCTATGTCTCAGCGGACTGTCTATCATGTTTTTTTTTTAATTTTCTTGTTTTCTCTAATAGGTAGTCTGTGAAATTTTCACAGAATGTGTATTTATGTTGCCACTATAAGAAAAAAAAAATGTAAATTAAAGAGGGCCTTACTACGATGGTACGGAACCCTTCATGCGCAAGTCCGGCTCGCACTTGGCCGGTTTTTTAAATAACCCTTTTGAGTCTCCGAGAGGAACACAATTGTCTAGAAATTAAGGATTATTCTTTGCCAACAGATGCCCCAGAGCTGATTGTCCTGACCACTGAGAAGTCAGTACCTCTTCGCTTCGAACTCGAGTACCTGGTCCAGTGCATCGCGACATGGTCTTCAAATAGCGACCTTGTGTGGCACATCATTAAAGTGATTTTCATTTACACGTAAGTACAAATACCTAGTTTTTTTTAAATTAATTTTATTCATAAGTTGTTACTTCTTTCCATCTTGTCCTCGAGCACGTTCGTTTTATTGTAAAGACCTAAATATCAAATAATAACAGTAGTTAAATAAATAAATAATAAATATCGCTGGACAGCACACACAGCGCCATTTAGTGTCACACTAAGCAACGAGGCTTGTGTCGTGGATACCAGATACCTAGTTGATATACTACATAGATACTTTTTGTTTGTAAATACATACCTATTAAACATAATTATAAACATCCCTTTATTATTATTGATGGATGAGAAATCATCAAATGACTTCTCCCGCTCTGGGCGGAGCAGGAGGGAGTGTCAGACTTTTACTGACTAAAACCCATCCATGTTCCTTTATCGCCCTTTGTGTTCAGGGGCCACGGTATCTTTTTCGAACAGTCCCGCAACCCCGGCAGGCATCGGTCTTTGCGGACCCCTTCCTATTGCTGACTCTCTTTGAGGCGCGCGTGGAACACGAACGCGCCGTCGACACGGCCTGTCGTCATGAGACGGACGGACGGAGAGCTAGCCTATAGCCCGCCGTCCACAGGCCCGCATTATTATTATAAACATCCTTTGACTTAGAAAGAAAATGTCCATGCTCATCACACAAACATTTGCTCCTACCGGGATTCGAACCCGGAACCCTAAAAACGTAAGGCAGCCTCAATACCGCTGCGCCGCGCCATTCGGGTCGTAGCTAAACTGAACCAGTTAAGTGATTTGTTTGTCCTAAAATACTTATTTGTTTGAAAACACAAATTTGAACGCCTTGTAGTGTACTTTTTAAAGGTTCGTTAACACGGAATTGTTTTTCAGTTTTGAAAGAATAAAACCACACACATTTTTATTTTTTTTCTCGTTAAAATATTAACCTCAAACTAGTATACCAGAAAATAACAGAACTCTCAAATATTTTAGCGTTTCACAAAATAAAGAGTTCATGTTTTCCAATGCCAGTGTAGAAACCACGGAATTCTTATGTTCTAGAGTAATTAATTAATTTTGAGAGCTGTTTACGAGGTTGAAGGCAGTTAAAGCTTTGGCAAATAAAAACATCTTTGGTTTTTATTTTTGTTTTATTTGCTTGGCGTTTCTTATGGACTTAGTTAATTTGTAAGCAATTGTTTTTCGATCTGAATTTTATTGCTAGAGATTAGAGTTGGTTATAGCATGAAATATTTTGCTTATGACTAAAAATGGAAAATATTAATGAGAAATAATAAGGTAAGCCCCAATTTTTTTATTGATTTATCAAACTTCTCATTTTATAACTAAGCAACGGGAAAATGAGATCTATAGTTGGTGCCAGTTAAGATGAGAATAGCGGTCATTGCCCTTTCCCTAATATCTCTTCGTACGAACCAAAACACATAAACCATGTATCGTTTTTCATTACAAAAAATGTTGAAGAACACGGTAGATGACGATTCAAGACTTGAAGAAGCTTTTTTTGGTTTTCAAAGTTAAGAAGTTTAATAAATGTATGTGGATCAATGACCGCTATTCTCATCTTAACTGGCACCAACTATAATAAACTAAGTCGTCTTTTTTACAACGCCAACTAAATATTCTATAGAAAGCGTCAATTTAAGTTATACAGCTTCAACACAAGGTCTTCAAAAAAATGTAATTCAAGCTTCCTTAAACAACATCATTTATTATATATTATATAGCATGTAAAATAATATATCATTTTCTTTTATCGTGATAATAGCAACTAAAATTGTCTTAAAAGTCTTGCTAGCTGGCATGAGGAGCGTAGGCTGACGGCCGGCGGAGCGACGACGACATTTGTGACAGAAAGTGGGTGTGTAATGTAAAATGCGAGTGTAGCGAGCGCGCGTCATGGAGTCGTAGCAGTTTCTAAATTTGCTTATATCTCGAAAACGGTGCGTCCTATTGCAAAAATAAAGAATGATTGCCCCCTTAAAACCCCTGCCGCGTAATTCTCAACATGTAGGTAAAAAAAAAAAAAAAAAAAAATTGATTCGTATTTTTTATGTTTTGTATTATCCACCTCAATAGTTTCTACGTATTATTAGTGGCCATAAACTACTATTTATTGATAATTTTAGCTAAATTTTGACGATCAATTAATGTGGGACGAGTTACATTTTAAACGTACTGATTAAAAAAAAAATTGAAGCTAGTATAATAATTATGTATCTTTTTTGATGTCATATACTAATAGTTTAGAAGTTTACTGCTTGAATGCATGTTACAAATTTAGATACTAAGAAATAACCACCATGTTGAGTTGTATTTAGAGTGGCTTCCATAGAAGATAACTAGTGGCTAAGATAGTATCATTCAGACGCTCGTTAATTGTGGCTGACTTAGTAATTTAGAAGGAAATGTAGATTTTTAGAGGCGAACACTGCTATTAAAAAGAAGTCTGTTTAATTAGCACCCAATATTAATTAAATTGTTAATTATTTACAAACTATAGACAATATGTAGAAGTATCATAATGGGAAAAAATTACAGGGCGTTAAAAAATTCGTTCACATCGCTGTCAGCAGAAAATGTGCCCAGAAGATTGGCAGCATTGCCACGTTGGATGGCAATGACACCGCCACGAGTAACAGATTTTTATTTTCGCGGTTTCGATTTTTGTCCCATGGACAAAGTTGTTCAGTTTGATGGTCTGACAAAAAAAAAAACTAATAAGTCCGTCAGATAGTTTTCAAAAAAATATTGGACACATATTTTTCTTTTTTCACGTAAACAAAAAATTAAGACGATACAGTGCGTCGAAAACTCTTGTGACGTCACATTTGAGTACATTTTTTACTCAAATGTGACGTCACAAGCCCCCACTCATGATCTTTGACACGTTTTATGTTCGTCAATTTTTATTCATTTTATAAAACAAAAAACACGTATTCAATATTTTTCGATAATCTAACTGACGGACTAAACTGAATCATATTTTTTTAGTCAGTCATCATTCCTATTGTGACTACGGATGTTCGCATATCGAACACATCTGTATAACGGTAACAGGACGTGTTAACACTGAAACTATGATATAATTATGGAAAAAAGAAAGAACTATTGTTATAGGAAAACTGTTGTCAATGGCAACGGTTTTCTTCTTTTAGCTTTGTTTAATTAACTAGCGACCCATCCGGCTTTGCACGGGTAGCACTAATCCACGGCTACTCAAATTACTTTTATCGTAAGCCAAAATGTTGATTACATGTTGGCGGCGGCGTAAATAGAGTTACGTAGATATCTACTGAGCTTTTAAAAATTAACAAAACCTTAAGTTAGGTACGCATTGTTCTGCGAAGCGGTGAGCCTGGTGATAGTCCTCGCGCACCAACATGAATGGCGCGCGGAGGCGTTACGCTGAGGGGAAACTCAGCAACATGACTGCTGGCTGTAAGAATCATCATCATCATCATCATCACCATCATGGCATCCACAGCGCGAACTCACCCACTGCTGGGTATAGGCTTCTCTTTCCTTGTGCCAATCTCCACGAAAAGAATACTTCCAATAAAATACTTTAAAGAAGTGTGGTTTCTGATTATTGTAATTCCTAGCTAGATATTGGTTTTGAGGAGCTCGTGGCTAAATAATAACAGCCGCTCGTCTCGAACGTTAGGTTAAGCCGTGCTTGCCTAGGTCGGTCTGTGGATGGGTGACCGTCCATTACATACCGAGTTTCTTCCGTGTCTCGGAAAGCACGTTAAGCCGTTGGTCCCGGCTGTTGTTTGTAGATCTTTGACAGTCGATAGGTAGTCAGAGGCCCAAGAAGCCTGACAACCAGTCTTACCAAGGAGTATCGTATTACCCAGTACTAACTGGGTCGTGGAGGTCAGATAGGCAGTCACTCCATTTAAAATACTGGTATTCAGCTGCATCCGTTAAAACTGGAAGCCGACCCCAACATAGTTGGGAAAAAGCTAGGCAGATGATAACTAGATATTGGTTTTATGAAATTTGATTTTTTTCAATCTGTTTTGAAACTAGCTGATCGCAGTTGACGGCCCATTAATTCAAATGTGTTGCCCTGCGCATCATAAAGGGTGGTAACAGACTCTTTACGAAGCCGTCAACCAAGCATTCTGTACATCATACTAAGTAACTTTACGCAAAAGTTATTGCTGGGAAACGACTTTTTTATTTGGGTGAAAAATCACGTTTTACAGTAAAACTCAATGTACCGCACTCAAATCATTTTGCTGATGGATGGATTGAATAGTACGGGGTTCGTGGTGGTGTTTAAAGTAAAAATCTTAAATAAAAAAACAAGTATTTAAAAAAAACTTTTTCTTTTGACTTAGGAACTTTGACCCTCAATATCTCCGTAACTGGAAGGTTCCGAGGTATGGTCTTCAACAAAAAATGATCGCAAAGAAAGGGAGAACAAGTGCCTTTCGGCTTAAGAGTCGTTTTACACTCTTTATATCATTGATGCGTTGTGGCACTTCTGGCGTAAGAAATTTGCCTCGCTTGTCCACACTCACAGGCTGCGTGGCAGACCCTACACTATCTTAGCCGCCTGGGCAGATAGCCTGCTAGTGTGGGCGCTAACTAATCGCACCCGATCTGTTCTACTTCATTAAGTACTAACATAGGCTAAGTTATTTTGTTACTAACTAGACCTCTCTGTAGTCTGATAACTTCGTTGAGCTTCTTGAGTTAAAAGTCGAGCTACACGATAACTGAATGCTTGCACTGACTGGACAGGTCCACTCAAATCTGTGTGGTTCTTTCTTCAAAACACCATCTCAGACACTAATCTGAATATTATAGTCCTCATGTGAATTGAGCAAGATTATGTCTGGATTTTAAAAGAGACAATTTAACGGTTTCACTTCGACAGTTTACAATCTGACTAGGCAGATTTCAAAATGACGGGTTTTACAATATGACGCCGACATAAATGATAATCATAAACAAGCATTAAGTGAGACAAAACTATAACTGATCGGTCTAATACAGTCAAACTACGACAATAATATTTAGTTTCATAGTTCATTAAGTACATAACTAATTCTGTTTCACAAGTTACTAACAAGTTTTAGATACTAAGTAAGTTACTTCAACAACTAATTGTGGTCTAACACTGTAATATTTATTAGCATCACTATGTACTGAGAGTTTCGGTAATATCGCTGCTGAAATACTGCTGACCTATTTGAAACTTTAAATCTTTGGTCAAACTGTGGACTCTGCTAGCTACAGTGAGCGTATCATACGAATATGAAACTTATTTTTGTGGGTATAGGGCCTATAAATATCGTTCAAGCTAATGCGATCAAGCTTTTCATCTTTATAAAATTAAGTTTGTGTTTATCTCTAAAAACACAAGCGGCTTTTATTATTTAGCCACGAGCTCATGTTGTTCAAACAAAGTTACAAGGTGAATTAATATTAGAAACATAGGGGTACAGTTATGATAAACCAGATACAAAATTTACTTTATCAAGTTTGCAGTTATTTCTTCCTGTATTATTTTACTCCACAATTTAGGAAGGCTTTGTGATCTTAAGTCGCAAAAGGAAAAGGAAAATATTACGAGATACTTTTGCAAAACATTTTATACTAACAAAGAACTTCATTAAGTAGAATGTTTTCCTATACTTCTTAACTTTCTAAGTATACTCTGAAAACATCTTAGGGGTTCATTGTACTCATCATTATAAAGACCTTTTAATTAAGAACGGGTACTAATTAAACAGACTTCTTTTTAATAGCAGTATTCGCCTCTAAAAATCTACATTGCCTTCTAAATTACTAAGTCAGCAACAATTAACGAGTGTCTGAATTATACTATCTTAGCCACTAGTTATCTTCTATGGAAGCCACTCTAAATACAACTCAGCATGGTTTTTATTTCTTACCATCAAAATTTGTAACATGCATTCAAGCAGTAAGCTTCTAAAATATAAATGCAGGGTGTAAACAACCTCATCACGTAACTTTAGTAACTTTACGTAAAAATTATTGCTGGGAAAACGACATTTTTTTGGGGTGAAAAATCATGTTTTGTTATAGAACTCAATGTAACGCACTCAAAACATTGTGCTGATGGATGGATTGAATAGTATGGGGGTCGTGGAGGTGTTTAAAATCATACATTAAAACGTATATTAGAAAAAAAACTTGTCATAAAGTTGGAACTTTGACCCCCAATATCTCCGTAACTAGAAGATTCCCAGGTATGGTAGGTACAGAACAAAAAAATGACGGGGAGAACAAGTGCCTTTCGGCCTACGTTAAGAGGTTTTTTACTCCCTTTATATGACATCAAAAAAGATATTATAATAGCTTCTAATTTTTTAACTTTTGTTCCTTCAGGGTTGTATGATTGTTTTGAAAAGGTAATGGATGAAGTGTTGCATAAAATCTGTAGTTCTAAGAAGTCAATAATCATTTGTGGTGATTTCAATATTAATTTGTTAGAACATTCTGGGTTAAGTACTAAAATTATAAGCCTCTTTCAGTCATACAATCTTGAAAACAAATTTCTCGAGCCCACCAGAATAATTATAACACTGCTAATATAACTAGTGCTACTTGCCTAGATAATATTTACACTGATATTATACCCACCCAAAAAGCAATTATTAACTTAATAGATTCAGATCATTGTAGGTAATTGATCACAATTCCAAATGTAAACAAGAAAGTAACTAAAAAGGATATCATTGTTAATCCAAAAAGTAAAAATCGCCTGGAAACTTTTAAAACTAAACTTTTATCCAAACTACCACTTTTGTCAGATAATGATGATCCAAATCAACAATATAACGATTTTTTCAGTATGTATTGCACACAATTTGAAAACACATTTGTCCCTAAGACAATATCTGTAAATAGTAACGCTTCTTTCAACGACTGGGCCACTATTGGTATTCATAAGAGTCGAAAACGACTTTATGAGCTGTATGAAGAGCGGACTTATGTAAAAACTGTAGAATTTAATTTGTATGTTAAAAGTTATTCAAAATTATTTAAAAAAGTTTGTTTTATAGCAAAGTCACGTTACTTGAGTTCAAAAATTAAAAATAGTAGTAATGTAATTAAAATGACATGGAATATTATTAATAGCGAAACGGGAAGGTCTTGCAACCGAAATAGTGACTACAGCCTTGCTATTGGCGATAATATTTTAAATTCAGATACTCAAGTTGCCACAGCCTTTCAAAATTTCTTTGCGGATATTCCCGTATCGACTACTAAATCGCTAAACTCGTCACCTACTGCTGCCGAGTCTTTACTAAGGGAAAACGTTTCAGTCTGTGATTCCGAATTTAATTTTCAATATGTCACCTGTACCTAAAGATATAATTAAAACTTTTCACACCATAAATGTTAAAAAGACCGCCGATCTATGGCGTCATTCTGTAGACGTTACTAAATCCATTATAAACATTGTAGCTCCTTCATTAGCTGTAATATTTAACGATTGTATTGACCGTGGTGAGTTTCCTGATCTAATGAAATATAGTAAAATAATACCTTCGTTTAAATCGGGTAGTACATCAGACCCCACTAATTATAGACCCATTTCAGTACTACCCACCTTTAGTAAAATTTTTGAAAAATTAATTTTGGCACAACTGCAAAGTTTTTTTAATAAACATAAGTTATTACATAAAAAAACAGTTCGGTTTTACAAGGGGTCGTTCAACTACTGATGGTCGGTTTCGAAGTCCAGTGGCGAAGGGTGTTGAACTTTTAGGTCACATTTATAATGCCTGGGAGGACAAATGCGACGCTTTGGGCATTTTTTGCGATTTATCTAAAGCCTTCGATTGTGTTCTTCATGAAACATTAATCAGGAAACTACACCACTACGGAATCCGTAACGCCTCTCTGGATCTTCTTATTTCATATTTGAGTGATAGGATTCAGAGAGTTGATGTTAACGGGAAAAGATCTCCCGGATCCGTAGTAAGAATGGGGGTACCCCAATTCTTGGTCCATTTTTGTTTCTTATTTATATAAATGACTTACCTTACCTCATAAAGGATAATCATGACATAGTATTGTTTGCAGACGACACTTCTCTTTTATTTAAACTCAAACGTCACCAGTTAGTTACGGATGATGTTAATAGCGCCCTGGCAAAAGTCTTCTTCAAAAGTCTACTTCTAAATGAGAAAAAAACAAAATGTATTAAGTTTACGATACCCCATGTAAGACAAGTGGAAACTACTGTACTAATTAAGGATGAAGAGTTGAAACCGGAAGAGAGCACAGTGTTCTTAGGCATAACTTTGGATGCCAAGCTTCAGTGGGGCCCGCATATAGACAAATTGTCGAAAAAACTTAGCTCTGCAGCATACGCCGTTAGAAAAATTCGTGATTTAACTGATTTAGAGACAGCCCGTTTAGTTTACTTTAGTTATTTCCATAGCGTGATGTCGTACGGTATTCTCTTGTGGGGCAATGCCGCCGATATTCAGACAATATTTGTTTTGCAAAAAAGGGCAATTCGTTCAATTTATAAATTAAGACCCAGATACTCCCTCAGAGATAAATTTAAAGAGATTAATATTCTTACTGTGCTGTGGCTGTGCTACGGAATTCCGTTACTAAAGTAGATTTATTTTTAGTCTTAATTATAATAGGTCAAATTTTCGGCATAATACAGGAAAAATGCAACAGAATTATTTCAAGTGTCTCTATTTCTGTTAATCGTTCTCCGACGACTTAGGGAATTGATGTTTATTATTAAGAATAAATTGAAGTTCTATTTATAAGCTACTATTTAAGAAATAATTAATTTATGTTGGTCTTCCGCCCAGAGTTCTTAGAGAAATGCCCAAGGTCCTTTGAAAAACTTTGTATGAGTGGAAAACACGGAGCGTGAGTTCATCGATTTTGTTTTTCTAACATGGTCTGCTCTGTCCCACTCCTGGGCAAAGGCCTACCTCCACCAACCTCGTTCCAGCTCTGATGGTACCTGTTTTGTTTTCCCGCCATCTCCGCCGTCGCCAGGCGCGACCCCGCATCCGATATTCGATTATTTGGCTTAGTACACCCCACTGTGACAGGGCACCATCGTAACATAGCAAGATAAAAGTATATTTACTAAATGGACCACGTTAGGCGAAAATTCTCATGTATGTGATTTTGCACAGAGGAATTACGTCCCGTTTAAGATCTCGCAAAATGCGACGGGAATTGTCTTGTGTGGAGCAACACGCGCGTGTGTCACTTTGTTCGCGTGAGTACTGTTGCGTCGCAAGACAATCGAATCGCAGTGAGTCGTAGCATGATCATCTATCTGCCCTTGTCCCATGTTACTTGAGTTCTGAGACTCCTTTGTCAACCGTCACGCTATCACTTACTCCTTTATCTTTCACTAGCGGACGTCACACGGTGTTATCCACGTAGGCCTACGTTCCCGTGGGCCTATGTTACTAGCCTATGTTACTTAGTAAAACCGTGGCTTTCTAATGGTAAAAGAATTTTTGAAATCGGCGCAGTAGTTTTTTAAGTTTTTTCATTACAAACATACACACAAAAATACAAATCTTTCCTCTTTATAATATTATTTAAGATTATAGACTTTTTTATTACTTTCCAAAAAACGTCTTTTTTTTTTCAAAATTTCTCGGTGATGGTTATTTTGCGTTTTTCCATTTAAAGTCCAACATGAGCCTTTCCCAACCAGCATTACTTGACGGCTTTTCTGACTAGTAGTTGTATAATTTACGGCTCGCTACAGAAAGTTTACGATGTTAAAGTATGGACACCCACGCACTGAGTGACAGCAGCATAAGCCTCGCAGATTACTCTTGAAGAAAGTTACCGTGCGTCTGGGTTTGTCCGGACATGTCAGAATTTTTGAGTCGCCGTTCTGACTTAAAACTTACATAAGTAGTTGAGTACTGAAAAACCGGCCACGTGCGTATTCGAAATAATAAAGTAATATCGGATCGGATAGGCAGACTGACAGACAGGCATGCTTAATTTTAAGGGTTCCGTTTTTGCCATTTGGCTATGGTATAATAAAAATAAAAACAAAAAGTAAAATAACCGGACTCTTTTAGAAATATCCGGCTTTTGTCAGGATTTCTGTTTTCGAATTATTAAACCTACCATTGACCCACGCGGCTTATTTTTATTCAGTAACGTGTTATACCTAAATCTAATCTTTTATTGTAAAACGAAAGTTCTCAGAATATGTTTCAGTGTGTTTGAAAGCAGCAAATGGAAAAATCGAAAACGAAAAAACTCTAAGTCCAGCACATTTTAGCTACCGTTCTAATTTTGTTTGTATGCCAAAGCCTTTGTTTTGGAGTTTTTTTTATAGATGAAATAAAACAATGTAAAAACGAGATTACCATGTTTGCTATTATTGTTATGAGTTCCCAATATTTCGGCAATGTTGCAAACGCCATGATTACGGATAAACTGTTTATAGATTTAATTGATGTGTTAGTGACCATGTCAGTTTTAAAACTGATAACCTATTCGTGTCTTAGACAAGTTATTGGAAACGACAACACGTCATTTTTAAAAATAATCGTTTAAAAGTTAGACAAAAGACAAAGACCTGTGAGCGAGTAACACTTAAATCTAAATCTATAGCGCAAATAATCTTAACTAAAGTTTTAACAAAATTTTAATGAATTAATTTAGATTTTTTTATGAATTCTTTTACTGATGTCAAACTGACTTTCTACGTTCAAGTAACCTCAGGTAGGATCTGCAGTCGTTGACCCCCAATATTCAACAGAATACAGTTTTTTTTTGGTTTACTATGATTAGATATTGTTATAGTCGACTCTGTGAAGTTTTTTTAGCTAATCTAATTTGACTCTGTATTTTAAAGAAACGTTTTTATTTCAGACTACCATTGCTTCTGATGACCGTGGCTTATCACCAGATAGTAAAGGTGTTGTGGCGCTCCGAGAAGATACCGGGACATGCTGAAACAGTCAAGCTGGCACCTGCTGAACAGAGTAAGTGGACCTTGACAACATTATTGTCTTTCTTAGAAAAATAGGTGTAAACGGACCCATAACGAAGTAACTGTACGCAAAAATTATTGCGTATTGTTATTATTTAATGTAAGTGTTCTCTACCACTAATTAGCTCGTGGCAAAATAATAACAGCCACTCGGGTCGATCTTTAGGATAAGCCGTGCTTGCCTAAGTTGGTCTGTGGATCTTTTGGTCTTCTAAATTATTTACGTCTGCTTAACTCATTGAAACATGGAAACATCGCTGTCGTTACAGATACAAAATGGAAAAAAACAGCCGTTTTTAGCAAACTGTAACTACAGTGAAGTATATTTTAATGAATCAAATAGACGTCAATAATCTAGAACTCTAAAGCATTGATTTTGTCAATCAGATTTTATATTAATTGTGTATTTAACGAGTTCTGATTTTTTTACTAAAGTGGCGCTAGTGTGCATGGGGGAGCCCCTTAAGTTATAACATTAAAAACTTGTAAAAAAAAATGGGGAAGAGTTGGAACTTTGACCCTCAAAATCTCCATAACTAGTACCCAGGTATGGTCTGAAACGAAATAATGATCGCAATGACGTCACGGGGAGAACAAGTGCGTTTCTGCATCGTTAAGGGTACTTTTACACTCATTACTTATGTACCTAGATAACGTAAGTATCACGTTCCGTATGAAAACCAAGTGTGCCATTGGTTGACCACCTACAATGACGTCACAAGCACTGTTTAGTTACTATACAAAATATTTATAGTAAAATAATATTTAGAACAACAACAAAACTATATATATATATATATATTGGTATTACGTAATTATATATTTATATTCATAATTTTGTCTGAAAAAGACGTAGTGTTACTCTGCCCTAGAATGATAATTTTAGGGTTTTGTGAACTCCGAAAGCACTTGTGAAGCATTAGTACGAGTGAACCGATTAAACGCTTAATAATAACTTTACAAAATTGAAAATATTCGTTTCACTTATAATATTTTATTTATTTTAGGAACTTATGTATGGGTAACTTATGTATTGGTTCCCATAAATTCCTTAAAACATTTGTGAATTTTCGCAATTTCAGTTAAAAAAAAAATGCGAAAGCATAGTTGTATTTTCAATAAAAAGAAACGAAGTAACAACGTTACGTTTACTCCGCGCGCTCGTTTTCCTCGTTGTACTTAAAAAAAATACCTATGTTGTCGTTGGGGAGAACCATTAACCTCTTCTTACGAGTAAGAGGCCGACGACCGATGCGTAGTTCATACAAACGTGATACCAAAATAGTTTGTTAATCAAACATATTCTTAAGGTAGCGTGTATTCATTTCGATTGGATTACAGAATTTCTATGTTCCCAAATATATAATTTGAAAGGACAGCGATACAAAGACGAGATATGAGGAATTTAAAATTTCTATAGAAAACTTTTTTCCCCGTAACTCTTATTTAAATCAGCGTCTTTTCAAAATATATATTTGGGATTTATTCTGTATTCCAATCGGACTAGAAACACGCTACCTTAAGAATATGTTTGATTTACAAATGATTTTGGTATTACGTTTGTATGAACTACACATTCGGCCTCTTATAAATTGAACAAAGTTGTTCGCAAATTCCGAATTTCTATAAAAATACAAAGTCAAAGGTAATGACGATTTCCGAAAATTTTTCATATTTGACATCAGTTTTCGTAGAAGATCTAAGTGGTTACACATATGGACATGAAAAGCGACTTTGTTTTGTACACATTCTGTTCGCATGAATTCACTTTAAAAAAAAAAAACATGATAACTGTTTACGCCTCAACGTCCCTTCATATTCTTATATAAGGTCCTATTCAAATACATGGACAAATTTTAACACAGCGTTCAGTACGTCTAACCAAAGATATTAAAACAAAATAACAAACTGATTAAAGTTATTTTATCTTGCGCGTTATTTCTTCTACTTATCCTAACAAGACTATCCTAAAAAGGTGACGTGTAGTCAACTGGAAGTTACTATGGTTAAATACAGAACGATATTAACAGAATTGACTGGGTACCTTCTTTCGAGAACGCGCCCATAATGTATGTGTTTTTTCTAGAGTGTTGGCAAGCTAGTTTAGGACAAAATAAAATCACTTCAGTTTTTTTTTTGCATGGATATCTTTGGTTAGACGTACTGAACGCTGTGTTAAAATTTGTCCATGTATTTTAATAGGACCTTATATTTTGCATTCCTTATTGTTTATAAGATGTTTCCAAGGGCATAACATTAAGGCCTTTTCCATTTTGAAGTACGATTGTAGGTAAATGTTACGTAAATACGTCGATTTTAGTCAAAATTACGCTTATCCTGTAGCATTTTAGGTTAATTATTTGCAACAAGCCCAATCAGTATCATTCATAGATATGAATAAATTCTTAAAAATATTAAAATATTTTATGTGAAACGGTTTTTTTTTTTAATTTTACGCCACGTGCTCGCGCTGTAGTAGTAGAGGTATTCCAAGTTCTGACCATATTTAATCGTATTTAACGCACGTAAATAGATGACGTTGACCAACTATCTCTATTCTAGTAAGACAAATTCATAATTTTTAATCTGTCACTTGTCGATAAAATGCTGCGTGATCTGTGAACAGAACTAACCATCATCGCTATCTTGTTGTTCCATAAACAATTTCATAAAATGTTTACCAACAGCGCCCTCTTGACAATGTCATTCAAGTTTAAAAACGACTACTATAGTTTTACAGTATCCATTCTCTTTAGGTAAATACTTTAAAAAAAAATCGCAGTCTGTGAAAAACAAAATAAAATCATTAGATTTTCGAAAAAATCTAATAACCACATTTCTTAAAGATTACCTGAGGACAACTTTAGTGGCAATTTATTTTAAAATACGACGACAGATACATACAAACAGAGTTTCTTCGACCGTAATAACAAACAAAATTCTCATACATTACACTTTTTTGCATAAAATACCAACATTCCAGACGTGTGCAGTGTTTTAAATGCAATAAATTAGGATAAAAAGGTTTATGCATTCTTTTAAAACAATGTAACAGCCCATACAGATGACGTTTATGGGTTTAGAAAAACCGTTGTTTGGAAGAAAATGTTGCAAATCCGTTAGGGAAAATTATGTTGGGGAGAACTATTTTATTTTTGGAGAAAAAATTGTTGGCAGGCAAAGTTTTTGTGACAACTGAAGAATTTGGTCATTTCATTTCAGTTGTCACAACAAATACTTGTACTGGAAAAGGCTTTACAGTAATTGAAAGGTAAATTGGAGTTATTTTTTGACGGTATGATACTGAGATTTTAAAGTTAAAGTTTTTTTTTCTTTTTTTAAAAATGATATTTGCGATGATTAATTCTCATAATCACTTTTCTTAAAACTGTTTTTTTTTATGGTCACATTCCAGCTATTTTCTTTCTATTAGACCATTAGCTGTGTTCCGACATCTTCGTCCCCGTAAAAGGGTTTTATTTATTTTGCACGAAACCCTAATCCTTTTTTTATTTAAAATAAAAGTAATTTAAGTTACTCCTAGTTCCGTACGGTGTCGGACGTAAAGAATAGCACCATCCCATATCTTCCCGTGGGTGTCGTAAGAGGCGACTAAGGGACTTACCAGAGAATGGGCAGCAGCGTTCTCTGTGCTTTTGTAACAGCCGTACTGCGATCGCCAACCCGCCTGCCAAGCGTGGCGATTATGGCAAAAACCTCCCTTTGGGGGAGCCCCATGTCCAGCAGGGGACGTCTTTCGGCTGAAATGATGATGATGGTGAAGTTACTCCTTATAACATCAGCTATCTGCCAGTAAAAGTCGCATCAGACTTGGTCCAGTCGTTTCGGAGATTAGCTGGAATAAACAGACCTACGAAAATAAAAAAATAAAATTTTTTATTTGTTATAAGTATTGTACTACTACATAATATGTATACCTTCATATGTATTCAGTAAAAAACAAGCTGTGTTGCTCAATAGGAAGACTGAGGTTAGGTATAATTATATTTATATAAATTGTAAGAGATAGTAATAATTCTTCGATCAAGCTCTTTCAATAAGCACTTCTAAGTACAATAATTTATGACGATTGATAATGACTGCTTCAATAGTGATTGTTTCTCAGTATCCAAATTAAGTAATATTTCAATGGTTCATTCAATAGGTATAATTTACGTTGCCGCTTTTATCCTTAATTACCAGTATTGTGAGTCGGCGAAATATTCATTACGACGCTTAATAACGTTACTGAATTAACCCTTCCTGAAAATTACATTAATTTGGATAAAAATAAATAAAAACCCATGAAATACTTTTCCGCAATTTATGAAAAGAAAAGATTCTTTTCACACAAATTCGTGTTTCCGCAATTTCTGGAAAGAAAAGAGGATTTAGATTAGTCCTATTTTGTATAAATTTCACAACCAGGAGCAGAGGAGGTCGTGGCTAAATAATAACAGCCGCTCCGGTCAATCTTAAGGTTAAGCCGTGCTTGCCTAGGTTGGTCTGTGGATGGGTGACCACACCCTTACATACCGAGTTTCCTCCGTGCCTCCGTGTTGTAGATCTTTGACAGTAGTTACAGGTAGTTAGTGGCCCAAAAAATCTGACAACCAGTCTTGCCAAGGGATATCGTATTACCCAGTACTAACTGGGTTTCGGAGGTCAGATAGGCAGTCGCTCCATGTAAAATACTGGTATTCAGCTGCATCCGGTTGGACTGGAAGCCGACCCCAACATAGTTGGGAAAAGGCTAGGCAGATAAATGATGTCACAACCAGATGCAGGGTGTTCAGGGGCTTCACACAGGGTGTGAAGAACTGAGTGTACAGATTTTCTTTCGCCATAGAAAAGGGAGGATCCTCTGACCAGACGAGTATTGTTCCTGGTGGGCTGGAGACCTGCGATGACCAGCGGAGAATGAACGCAAATGGGGCGAACATTACTCAGTAGTGATGATCACGATGATATTAAGTAATAATTAATGATTATTTGTACTATCGGCGTAGTAACAATGTTCGACTGCCTGCTGATCATGAGGTCCTGGATTCGATTCCCAGGTCGGGCAAAGCGTTATTGGGTTTTTCCATCCGGAATTCCTCAGTAGTATCCACAGAGTCTAGATTTATGCCCGGTTGATGGCAGTAGGCTCACTCCTATTACATGGGACTTAAACATATCTGACAAAATGTGGGTGTATTATTAGGTACACCTCTGCCTAACCCTTTGGGGAATACAGGCGTAATTTTATGGTACCAATGTGTATAGTAAAAATGTAATTCTAAGAATGCATCTAATGCATTATGTTAGTTGACACCATAAAACAATAATTCCAAGACACCAATCTCTAAAAAAAACTTTATTTTGGGCCTGAAAACCCGATTTAATTTCAATTAATTGCCAATTTAATTTTTAGTTGCTTTGAAATCAGTACATAATTGAGTCATTGAGTTGAACAAACAGTGACGTCACAGCGTGCTATTGTCATACAAAATCTATGAGAAAACCGGGTTTTGACAGTTCTTAAAAAGTATTATAGTATTTATGCTATACTTACACTTTATATTCATCATTCATATTACTATTTATCATCCTTTTTATTTGTTTATATGTTTACACTCAGCAAATCGATTTAAATACGATTCATTAACATAAAATAGCTGAAATAAAATATTAACTCATAATTTTCATGTCGTCAAATTGTCAAACTGTCAGTTATTTTTTATTTCTCTTTCTGCTTAGTCTATGGATGGTTACTTTTTGGTTCATAATTCAATTTAAATTATTTTTATTAATATGTTTAGCTATTATATTTTAAAAGATTATTACGATTGTTTATTAAATAGCTTAATTTTAAATTATATTTATAATTTATTTACGCACTCATGGATGTGTCCTGGCCGACTACACTTGTCAGATGAGATGATGGCCACAAGAAAACTAATATTTGAAAATTGAAAAAGGCAGACTACTTTGAAAACGAGCTGACGAACTGCTGGAGCCAGTCTACCATTGGATCTGATATAAGAAACATCAGAAAACAGTTTGGTTTTTGCTGTTACATTTCTATATTACCCAGGGGATTCCGCTAAAGATTCCGCCTGGTGCCTCTACTCCCGATCTTCGGAAGCTGTCTTCGTGCCTGACTTGCTACTTGTCTCGCAAAGCTATCCTGACGTCTGGTCCTGAGATCTACTTTGCCTTCCTACAGAGCTGACCTGGTGCGTGACTGAGAACTGCACGACGCCCTTCCAGCAGAGGTTTCCTGAAGCTGATCCTCGAAGTTGCCCTGATAACTGACCTGCTACCCTAACGCCTGTTCCCATTCCTACAATGCGGAACTGATTTGCCACCAATTAAGTGCGTAAACTATAAAACTACTACGTTTCTATCCTAGAGTGCGTGCTAGGTAGATTTTTTAAAATTAGCTGTATTTTTTATCTCATATGTAAAGTCATCTCCTAATTAAATTTAAATTGAACAAGTCTGCTTTAAACCATTTATTTTGATAGGATCTAGTAGATTTGTTACAGTATGTCAATTGATTATGATACGTACCCGTGTCAACAGCTCTATTCTTTCGATCATGTCTGCCGCTTTTCTTCGCGTTTCTCCAAAAACCTACTTTGACGGAAAATGCCCGCGCAAAATATATTTAGATTTTAATATTTACGCTTCTCATTCATAGTTTCATTTTTTCAAATATACAATATGAAATAAAACATTTCTTACTGTCAGTGTTTGTTTCAACCTATCTCTTTTAACGTTTCTATTGTCGTCAAGTATTTAACTTACATTTTCATCTTCAAAACGTGTGTTTATCTGTTTTGTATTTCTCAGTAGCAGCCCACAGTCGGAAAAAATCCTGGTGTATTATATGTATACCTCTGTTTCTCGGAAACCACGTAAAGCCATTTAGTTGGTCTTAAAGATTAGCGAGAAACTTGATCTTGAGGATATTATTTTTAGACCATTCAAGTAGGTGTTGACGACTACAAGTAACTAGATATTGATAGTTCAAATAATGGATTCAATTGTGGGTTTCTACAAAGAAAAATACAGCTGTTGAAAATAAAATAAAATATATGAACGAATCTGCTTCAGAACTTGAAGAAATGCTCCAAGATCTGAGCACAGCAAGTCTTGAGGTTGGACTTTCAATGAACAGATCTAAAACCCAGGTCATGACTAACAGCATGAAAGGGTCGAGGTAGACGGGCATGTGTTCGTGTTGCAATATGTCGATGAGTATACATACTTTGGCCAGATAGTGGTGTCGATTCTGTTGTGCACAAACTTAATTTAGGCTATTGCCTATTTGCTTTTTCTCTCTAATAAAACGAGAAAGAGACCGACGTAATTTAGAGCTGTCAAATTTAGTTGGAACTAATATAACCTGTCGACTAAAAACACGGTGAAGCGCAAGGCTTAAGACTAGTTTGATATCTCTAACTTAGTTCATAGATATAGCCGTCCTTTTCTCGCACTGCCTTTCAGTAAAAGATAGCAATAGCCTAAATTAAGTTTAGCTTGTCTACAACAGAATCGACACCAATGTCTTTTAAAAATAGGCAAGATAATAAGGAAGTTGAAAGACTAGTCCAAAATGCTTGGAAGACCTTCTGGGCCCTAAAAGAACACATGAAGGGAAGTCTTCCAATGACTCAAAAAGAAAACTCATCGACATGTGCATCCTGCCCGTCCTAACCTACGGTGCGCAAAGTTGGTCACTTACTGAACAACAGAAGTCCAAACTCAAGATTTGCCAGCGGGCAATGGAACGCAGCATAATAGGTGTGAGTCGTACAGATCGCGTAAGAAACACCACCCTGCGTTCCATAACTAAGGTTGCAGATGATGGAGAAAAAACAGCCAAGCTAAAGTGGGAGTGGGCTGGCCACGTAGCGCGAATGCACCCGGAGAGGTGGGCACAGATCGTCACTCACTGGACGCCTGACGGCGGAAATCGCCGTAGAGGTAGACCGCGGCGAAGGTGGTGTACCGCGAAAATGGCCAGAGATCGCACAAAATAGAGAGGTTTGGAAGGAGAAAGGGGAGGCCTTTGCCCAGCAGTGGGACCCACGCCAGGGTAAAAAAAAAAAAAAACCGAATAAAAAAAAAAAAAAAAGGGTAAAAAAAACGAATAAATAAAACTTAATTTCGAAACAGTGAATGAAAAGCATTTGCATGTGGCTGAGATGGAATTGCAACTTGAATGGATAAAATAAGGAATGAGTACATAAAATCTAATATATCATAACATAAAATAACGAACGAGTATCTTTTACGAATGTAATTGAGTTGCGAAGGTCGGACGATAGCTTATGATATCGTATTTATCAGATCTGATTCAAGAGATCGGAATCTATTTTCGAACTTAGATAATAAAAATATTTCAGCAATATCAAATGGATTGAAAACATCAATCCAACTCCGCACTCACTCCTAGTATTTTATGGATATTCTATATCTACTGCATCGAGCATTATAATTTATTAGTAATATTTTATGATCTTTATCTGTATATGTAGCATTGCCACATGCTCATATTATATTATGATCATGGAATTAACTCGTTCGGTCTCTCTGTCTTTACGATGAAAAGATTTTGAACACTAACATACGGATATACCTGGGAGCTCGTGATTAAATAATAACAGCAGTTCGATTCGATCTTTAGGTTAAACCGTGTTTGCCTAGGTCCGTGGATGGCTGACCATCCATTACATACCGAGTTTCCTCCGTGACTCCGAAAACACGTTAAGCCGTTGGTCCCGGTTGTCATTTGTAGGTTTATGACAGTCGTTGCAGGTAGTCAGTATCCCAAAAAGTCTGGAAACTAGTCTTACCAAGGGGTATCGTATTAACCAGTACTAACTGGGTTGTGGAGGACAGATAGGCAGTCGCTCCATGTAAAATACTGGTATTCAGCTGCATCGGGTTAGACTGGAGGCCAACCCTAACATAGTTGGGAAAAGGCTTGGCAGATGATAATGATGTGACGCCTACCAATCTACACTGCCAGCGGTAAAATACAGTGAACTCCCTCTTACAGCGAGGAAGTCTGTTTTCCAGGAAAGGGCACATTAAAGGTTGATTAAAAGATTGATGGACATGAATGGATGGATGGATAGGGAGAGGAAGGCCAAAGAAAAGATGGATGGATTGTGTGAGGAATGGTATGAAAGAGAAAGGAGTAAATGATGCCGTGACGTCTGACAGTGGAGAGTGGAGAAGAACACGTGTTGCGCCGACCCCAAGTAGAATGGGAGAAGGGAAGGAAGTTGATGAAGATGTACTGAATATAAATAGATGCGAATGATATAATCTTCATCATGAACTTGGTCATAAAATTCACCAAAAATAATATCTTTTATACTACACTTGCTTATTAAGTGTACCAATACTACCCTACTAAAAGGCTTAAAAGCTGTTCATTAAACCTTCTCAAAAATCTAGGCAGTTATATTGTATGGAATTTCATTATTGCCCTGAAAATCAGGGTAGTAATCCATTACTAACGCGTTTTGTTTTTTTTTTTAAAGTCTTGATGACGTTGGCAATCATACGATTTAATTTTACCATAAAAAGTACTGGCCACTAGCAATTTCAAACCAGGTAGCATACATTCCGATATGGCCCGCAAACTTCAAACCTCTATGCGGTAGAGCGAGAGTTTTATAACACTCTCGCTTTAACACGCGCGTAAGTTGGAACCTGCGAAATGGGGCGTTTTTACCTTCTCTAACGTCTTTTGGCGCGAAAGCTGTTTGACGCGGTAAAATAAAAAAAGTTATTGTTGGTTGACGTATTTTGTAGTCACAATTTTCTTGGTAAAGTTTGTAACAATGTCAATATAACTTTTTAATAAAATGGTTCTTTTGCTATTTTATCTTTTGCTTCTTTGTGCTTAAGTGTAGTTTAAAGCAGTATATATCACTCGAGGGCATGTACAGATGGCCTGTGGACGGTGGGCTATGGGCTACCTCGCCGTCCGTCCATCTCATGAGGACAGGCCGTGTCGACGGCGCGTTCGTGTTCCACGCGCGCCTCAAAGAGAGTCAGCAATAGGAAGGGGTCCGCAAGGACCGATGCCTGCCGGGGTTGCGGGACTGTTCGAAAGAGATACCGTGACCCCGGAACACAAAGGGCGATGAAGGAACATGGATGGGTTTTAGTCAGTAAAAGTCTGACACTCCCTCCTGCTCCGCCCAGAGCGGGAGAAGTCATTTGATGATTTCACATTCGAAAAAAAAAAAGGGTATGTACAGATTACTAAACTCGTGTGGCTCAAATGCACACTCGGTTAGTAATCTGTGCCTTACTGGGGAGTTGGTGAATAACTAGCTATTACATTGCTCTCAGTTTGCATACAGTTTATCAAAGAAAGTTTTATTCATAAGGATCCTTTGAAGTGGTATAGATAAATCATTTTTTAAGCTCTAAAGTAAGTCTCTGACTGCGTTGGTTTTAGGTCAATATTTTATTTCATGCGGTTCAGTAAGCACACAAAAAAATTTTGAAAATGAAGTCAAAACAGTAAAGTAATTGTATTTTTGAAACATTTGAAGCAGAAAGAAAGAAAATAATAAAAGGTTTATGACATTTCAAGAAGTCCTAAGTCAAGTGTTATTTGCGTGGCGTCTCAGCTAAGTTAAATAAAATCGTAATATAATGCCTGTTATCCCCGCAATAATAGGCAGTATAAATAGTGTAAATAGATCCTTCACGAAGCCGAAAGGCACTTGTTCTCACCGACATTGCGATCTTTTTTTGTTCTGGACCATACCTGGGAACCTACTAGTTACGAAGATATTGGAGGCCAAAGTTTCAACTTTTTTTTCAAATACTAGTTTTTAAGGTCATAACTGTACTTTAAATACTTCCATAACCCGTTTACTATTAAATGCGTCCATCAGCACAATGTTTTGAGTGCGTTACATTGATTACCGTAAAACGTTTTTTCACCCCAAAAAAAAGTCGTCTCCCAGCAATAATTGTTGCGTCTCGTCGCAAACGGGCCACCAACCACAGCCATCGGTGGGTGTGTTTTGTTCACATCAACATCCATGACTCAGATACAAATGTCCATGCTCATCACATAAAGATTTGCTCCTACCGGGATTCGAACCCGGGACCCTAAGAACGTAAGGCTGCCACATTACCGTTGCGCCATCGGGGTCGTCAAAATTTATATATTATTATATATTCCGATTTGGGTACACATACAACCCGTTTGCCTTCGTTAGTAAGTTGGTTAACCTAACCTAATTAAATGACTATTTATGAAACTTTACTGATCTCTCGGAAGGTAAGGGTATAAACTAGTATCTAGTTTTCAAATGGTATTTTAATGTAAAGGGTGTCATGATAAGAGATAGGTCAGACATGTTATCTATAATGAGTATCATAGCTCAAACAATGTATGTACCCGAAGCTTGAATAGGCATGACGACAGTACCAAAAAATTGCAAATCTATTTAGTCTGTCAGTAAGAGGAGTCGTTCATCAACTCGTCCCACAAGCCTACGGCCCATTTGGGACGAGTTGATAAAAACCAAAATACGTAATATTTTCGTTCTGCAACTCGTCCCACGTATATTAATCTACACGTATTTTTTGTTTTTGTAAATCAATGAAAATTGACAAAGATAAAACGCATCAAAACTCGGGAGTGGGGGCTCGTGATGTCAGAACTAGGTAAAAAATATACCTAGGCGTGACGTATTGAGAATTTTAAAAGCGTCATATCTTCGTCAATTTTGGTTTTCGTAACAAAAGAAAAAACACGGGTCAAATATTTTTTGATAATCTAACTGACGGACTAATTAGTTTTTTTTTGTCGTCTCGCCTATTAACAGACTGTGTAGTTAGATTCTTGACAATGTGTAGAACGTCTGTAATCCCAAAATGTTAGCCCTAAGTGTACCTAATAGTACACCAAAATTTTGCCAGCTAAGTGTAAATCAAATGAAATAGAGGAAAGAGTCAATTCCATCAACCAGGCACAAATCTATACTCCGTAGCTGCTATTGAGAAATGCCTGATGGAAAAACCAATAACACTTTTCCCTCTGGGTATCGAACTCACGAATTTGGTTACTTAGTTTGATATACAGAATGCTTGGTTTGACGGCTTCGTGAACGGTCCGTTTACATCTTGTATAAAAAAAATTGGAAAGAAGACAGAAAAGCATAAGCACTGCAGTGGAAGGTCACAGACTTAAAATAAAAAAAAACACAAACAAAAAAAAACACAAAAAAGTGAAAAATTACTTTAGCTTCAGAAGCCGGTGACAAAAACACCAAATCAATGAAACAAAGGTCACCTTCGACGACTTCTGAAGCTTGCCCTTTGTTTGATTAATTTGGTGTTTTTGTCACCGGCTTCTGAAGCTATTTTTCACTTTTTTGTTTTTTTTTTTTTTTTTAAGTCGGTTTTATTTTTTTGCAAAAAAGTTTTTCTAATTATTTTTCAATTTTTAGTTGTTCCCAAACAAGTCGCCATGAATTTATTTTACATTAATAACAACACATGTCATGGTAATAGTGTTATCCCCAATGAATGGAACTTAATATTTATGTATTTATTTAATTACAACGGTTGTATTTAATGTAACTAAAACTAGAACTAAAAGAGTAAGAGATAACATAAATTAAAATATAAGCAAAGTAAAGGTTCACCCATTCATAAATTCCACTCACAATACTACTGACCGGCCAATAAAATCTTCGTCCATCCATCCGCAAACATACCTAACTTTCAAAATCTGGACGTATTGTACATATCTGCGTACCCCCTCAGAGCATACACGCGTGATGTTACGTCATGATGTTGTATAAACAATAAACATCCAAGCGATTGCGGCAACGACGACAGATTTGCCGTCTATTTTTGAAGAGTGTCATTGTATATCTCCGAAGATCAGCATCAAATCTTCACCAAATTTAAATGGGACCATCTCAGAAGTATACTCTTTCTTATAAAAAAATAATTTTGAGAATCGGTCCACAAAAAAAAAAAACCTCTTCCTTTTTTGAAGTCGGTTAAAAAAATAAATAGAAAAATCACTACCATTTCAAATGTAATGACAATCTCATAATAACATCTTCCAATCATCTAATGGTTCCAATTCTGGGAAATGGGGGTGATGGTTTCTGTTTTCCTTTGACATAAAAGTAGATACAGATTCCTTGATTTTCGAACTGAATATAAAATAAGAGGATAATTATATCAGAACAAATTCACATTAAGAAATGTGGAAGTTCTAGTTCAAAATCCATAGATGCTGAAGTAAATCTGTCTCTCTGTCACTTTTTGTTTGAATTCGATTCAATAAGTTCATTTCAATGTTTGAGCTCAGATACAGCTGGTTTGGACATACGATACCTCGCATCACAAAGGCACGCCGAGCAGTAGGCCCGACGTAAGGTGTACCGTTTAAGGCTGCGTTTCCACAAGAGATGTGAGGATGCATAGCGAGGGATGTGTGTGAAACTGATCATTCACATAGCTAGAATACCTTAAGGCCCTTCTAACCCTAAAATTAGCAACTCTATTTGTGGTGGTTCAAACTTCGTTTGAAATACTGTTAGAATAAAGTTGTAATCAGCTTGCACTACAAAGCGGTTGTTACGTCAGTCACTGCGGCCGAATAGTGCGACATGAGTGTTTTTTTTTGCGATTTACAAAAAATCTATTGATTGGACTAAAAAAGTAAAACACATAGATAAGACCTGAGGCCCTACTCTCTAGCGTTTCGTCCGTATATTCGGATCTATCCGTTTCTCTCACTCGCACTCATCTACAGACGTGCGCAAGAGAGATGGATAGCTCCGAATATACGGACGAAACGTTAGAGAGTAGGGCCTTATAGTTAGTTCAGTTAGTATGCAAAGTTTCATAATCTAATTTGAAGTACTTTTTCAATACCAGCGGTTTATTGTTCGATTTGGAGGTAACTTTGGATTTTTTTTCTATCAAGAAAAGTATAAGGAATCGTGTTTTCGTCACACATTAGGACCTAACATTAATCCTCAACTTTACCATATACATTTCAAAATGAATGCTGCAGTATTTTAGGAGTAACGGAGGATCATGCTAAGCCATTTGAGGGATTTAAAGCCCTTAAGCTGTGAAAAAAAACCATATTATTGGTTGGTTTCACAGAGATCTCTCACTACGCATCCTAGCTCATCTCTGGTGAAAACGCAGCCCTAGTTACTCTTGAGGCGGCCTCACGTATCGCGGATATTCGATAGAATAAAAGAGGCCGGCTAATACTGATTCTATTAAATTAACTTTACACTAACGTATGGCATACGTTTTTCCGTCGTCCACGTCGTGGCAGTCACAGCCACGGTAAAAAAGGAGTTTGTTTATAAAATAAACAGTAGCTAGTGTCTACCCTACTCAAAATCCGAGAGACGGATACATTTAATTTATACCATAAAGCAACGTCTGTTTTGTTTTCATCGACAATGTTTAAATTAGTGACGTTGTTACGTCACTTATTTAAACATCGGTAAACTCCAGCGGTATCACGGGTTGTTACCCGTGCTACCGCTGGAGTTTTGCATTTGTAAACATTGTGAATTGGTACAAAAATTTCACCCCTCCTTTTTAGGAGATCCATTTGCAATCATTCTTCCTTAGTACGTCATGCAATGCAATGAACTCGTATGCAAATGTTCACGCTTTTTAGACTCAACGGCTTAGATGCCGCATTTAGCAAAATTACTCTTGTTTGTCAAAATGATTAATTCTAATCTTGGTAAGCTATTGTAACTTTAATCATAACTACTCTTTTGTATTAGGTACCTAAGCCTGTGTATATGTATGTGTTGTTTAAATAAACAAAAAATGCGTTGTACTTATGTGGTAGGTAGCACTCGGGTTTCGTACTTGTTGCTGACGGCATCATATGGTGTAAATTAGAATACTCATTCATAAACTTTGTATATTCTGTTTTCAATTCTGGATCTTTCTGTAACTTTCTCTCTAAGTTACGAAATTGTGCCAATGCTAATGGTTTAATGGACCCTAGCTGTTCCTTGGTTTCTGGTATAAATGGCAGTCGGATTTGGTATCTCCCGTTTTCTAGTCTCTCTGTTGTTGATAGAAAAAATTGCAGACATTCTTGATCTTCGGTAGACATTTCAGTCTGCTGGTTGATGTCTTCATTTTCCCAAAATCTGCGTAAATCGTCCGTATTGTGAAGAACGACGTTACACCTGTATTGTGGTATCATTGTCCCACAAAGCAACCATCCTAGTTGTGTTTGTTGGGCTATTGGTTGATCCTCGCTGTCACCCCTCAATAGGCCACCTAAAGCAATCTTGCAGTATACTTCTGCTCCAAGCAGTAGGTCCACTGGTCGACTGGTATTCAATTCTGGGTCTGCCAAATTAATGTTTTGTATGTGAGGCCAAATTGGTTTTATGAATGATTTATTTGGTAAACTTTTAATTAGATGGTTCATTATAAGGACCTCACCCTCTATGGCAAACTCACTATAAATTGATTTAATTCGGATGGTCATTACACCCTTGCAGCTGTTTTCCTTTTCTCCTACACCGAATATGGTTCCTTTGCAAGAGTGTCTTCGTATTTTTAAAACTTGTGCCGCCTTCTCACTTATTAAAGAGATTTGAGAACCCTGGTCTATCAAAGCCCTCATGGTATGGTATGTACCATCGTATCCTGGAACTTCTACTAAGGCCGTTGCTAAGAGTGTCTCGGATATGTCATTCCAGGATGCATGGGTTGAAACTGCTGCTTGTTCATCATTGGTCACGCATGATGCAAGTCTGTGCGCAGCCTTATGGTTTGGTTTTGCTGATGTGTTTGGCCTGTTTTTGGTTGTAATTGCGTCATGCAATAATGAATTATGTTTAGCGTTGCACTTGCGACATGTTTTATTAGAAAAACAAGGCTTACTGAAATGGTTGAATAGGCAATTCGTGCAACAGTTTAATTGGTTGACAGTTTTTAGTTTTTGCTCATCCGACATTTGCAAAAATTGGGTACACATCCATAACCCGTGGTCAGCATTACACAATGCGCAGGTGATTGACCGCGACACGTGTAATGATTTCGTATGGTTTTTCATGTTGTTTGTATAGTTTTTGTTTGATGATTGTTGGTTATTATTTGAATTATAATGTTTGTTCTGGTTTGCCTGATAATTTTGGTTTTGTGGTTGGGTGGTTATCTTTTGGTTATATGATTCTTGTTTACGCCGCGATACTTCTAAGGCAGTAAATTTGTTTTCCAAGAAATCTAGGAATTCTTGAAGTACTGGTAGTTCCCTGGGATTCTTCACCGACTCAATGTATTCGGCGAATGACTCACTGTCAAGTTTCTGTGCTAACAAAAGTACCAACAGTGGATCCCAGGTGGTTATATCTACTCCTAGGTTCTGGATTGCGTGGAGACATTCTTTGGTCACGTCATGCAGCTTTTTGATGGCCCCGATGGATTGTTGCTGCATGTTAGGAATGCTCAGTAATATGTTGACGTGAGACGTGAAAATAAGTCTGCTGTTGCCATATCTGTGGTTAAGTATTTCCCAGCATACCTCGTAATTTTCTGTGCTAATCTGAAGATGGTGGATCAGACGCTCAGCTTCTCCTGTAACTTTGCTCTTAAGGAACTGCATTTTTTGTGCGTTTGATAACGATGGGTTTTTATGAATGGTTTCTGTGAATAAATCCTTAAACGATGTCCAATGGTGGTAGTTACCTTGGAATATTGGAATATCCATCTGTGGAGTAGATTTGTCCCGATGTGATACTGACCACATTTTTGAGTTGATAGTTTTCTTTAAATCGTTATACATTTTCTCATATCTGTTGAACTCCTCTTGATACCAGGCATCGTCATCCCCGTTTCCAGCTTCTATTTCCCAGTGCAGGCTATCTATAATAGTCCAACGACTTTGTAGGGACTTCAATGCGTCGTCGAACTCCCACTTGTTTCGTAGTTGATCGATTTCTATGGTAGCTACTGTTCTCATAAAAGCTCTGAAGTGGATGGTCTGCTTTTTTATCATTCCTTCCAGTTTACTGTCTCCGCTCGTATCCCTAAGTTGCGGCTGCGGTGCCTGTGAATGAGATGGTTCCCCTGCTTGCTTCGATGTGCCCGCCTCTGCCGACGGCTGGTGTGGTTGTTGCTGCTTTACCAACAAGTTCTCCATGGTTGTGGTAATTAGCTGCTTGATTGACAAATAGACTTCCTCTGCCTTATCAAAACAGTTTTTACTGAAGTACACATGGTTAAATTCAGAAAGTTCACAGCACTTTCTATGGTTGCGTTGGTATTCTCTCCAATAATTTTCTAATATCTCCAACTTCCGCTTGCAGTAATCTATGGTTTTTCGCTCAGCTCCATCTTTCTTGATGTTAGTTAGAAGTTTAACCAAAGAGTCGTATACCTCCGTCTGGCTGACTGCTAACTGCTCCATAATTCTCACGGACAATTAAATACGCAAGTCAAAATAAAGTTTAAAATGGTTTGGTCTGACCTTATATGCTCCTTACGCGGCAGCTGTCCAATTTCCTCCAAATTGATTTCACTGCCTATCTACTTACCCTACAAACTGGTAAAACACAAAACACTGGTTGCAAGGTCCCGGCGCACAAACACTTCACTGTACTTCGCGAACCGAGGCCCTTAAGGCTCGAAGGACCATGTAGAATTAAAGGCTCGTTTGGTTTAGCTCTAAATCCTGGGTTGGTTGATATTTAGTTGATTGGTTATGGTTTGGTTGTTGGTTTACGAATGGTTAAATTATACGAAATTATATGGTTTAAAGTTTATATTGAGACTGGTTATAAAATGGTAAATCTAAGCTAAATTCGCACTAAGATGGTTTGATATGGTTTGGTTGAGTTACGCGATTGGTGTCCGAACACGCACTAACTTGGTAATACTTGCGATACATGCATTTATGGAAATGCACGGAGGCAAAAGTGCTGAGCTGTTCGGTTGCAAGTATTGTACCGAACACATGGAATGAATTAAAGAAAACCTCGTTACCGGATAAAATTACAAGAACACGACACCCTGTCTTTCGTTTTCCACATCTAGGCTCATCCAGCCAGCTTTTTCATAGTCGTCTGTATTAACAAAAAAGTTATTCTGAATTAAAAAAAAGGAAAATTGTATTGTGTGTGAAGGTAATGTTTATAACTGTCTAAACTACAAAGCCGATTTTGACGAATAAGCAGTGCAAGTACGTAGGAATCGATTCGATAAATCTGACAGTTATTCTCGACAAAATGAGTTTTTATCTTTGTTATAAACTCATTTTGTCGAGAATGACTGTCAGATTTATCGAATCGATACCTACGTACTTGCACGCAAGGTGTCAATCGATTCGTTATTACAGTTCGGTTGATTTATCCTTTATTTTATGTGAACAAAATCAAAATTGAAGGCTATCCTATCACGGGATCTCATGGCGACATGGAGAGAGCGACTGTCGCAACCCCGTGCAGGGCACGCCACGATAGTGGCGATAAGTCCCCTCTTTGACGAGTGGCTGGAGAGACGCCACGGCGTCCTCTCCTTCCGCCTGACGCAGGTCCTCACCGGACACGCTGTTTTCGGGAGGTTCCTGCACCGAATCGGGCGGGAGAAAACGCCCGGGTGTTTCCACTGCGAGGATCGACCGGAGGACACGGTGGAGCACACGGTGGAGGTGTGCCCCGCGTGGGCGGAGCACCGCCGTGTCCTCGAAGCGGCGATTGGCGGCGGCGACCTCTCGCGTCCGGCCTGGTGTAAGTCATGGTCCGGAGCGAGACGGAATGGGACGCCGTCACCTCCTTCTGCGAAGCAGTAATGCTAGAGAAGGAGGTGGCGGAACGTGAAAGGGAGAGAACCTCACAGCGTCCCGGCCGCCGCGGGAGACGCCCCGGGCGTCGGGGGCCACCACGTGGCCCCCGGCCACCGTAGGCGCGGGCCTGTGGACGGTGGGCTATGGGCTAGCTCGCCGTCCGTCCGTCTCATGACGACAGGCCGTGTCGACGGCGCGTTCGTGTTCCACGCGCGCCTCAAAGAGAGTCAGCAATAGGAAGGGGTCCGCAAGGACCGATGCCTGCCGGGGTTGCGGGACTGTTCGAAAGAGATACCGTGACCCCGGAACACAAAGGGCGATGGAGGAACATGGATGGGTTTTAGTCAGTAAAAGTCTGACACTCCCTCCTGCTCCGCCCAGAGCGGGAGAAATCATTTGATGATTTCCCACCCGAAAAAAAAAAAAAAAAAAGGGCTATCCTATCAGCTCGCCGTCCGTCCGTCTCATGACGACAGGCCGTGTCGACGGCGCAGGAGTGTTCCACGCGCGCCTCAAAGAGAGTCAGCAAAAAGGAAGGGGTCCGCAAGGACCGTTGCCTGCCGGGGTTGCGGGACTATTCGAAAGAGATACCGTGGCCCCGGAACACAAAGGGCGATGAAGGAACATGGATGGGTTTTAGTCAGTAAAAGTCTGACACTCCCTCCTGCTCCGCCCAGAGTAGGAGAAGTCATTTGATGATTTCCCATCCGAAAAAAAAGGGCTATCCTATCGAGTTCAATAATTATACAAAACAAAAGTGTCTGCACTTAAGTACGATTTCGATACAAACGCCAAATAAAAATGTATGACTGTACAATATATTCATGTCATTTTGTTTTCGTGGAACTGGAGTCACACGTAATGTAGTTGGGTTTTATTTTTCAACTTTATTTAATGTTTTCCGCCATTTTCCATCCATTTCCATCAATACCATAATTTGATTTTTATACCCCGGATGTAATCCTGAATCACGAAGCATTCAATTTAATACCAAGCCTAAAGCTGATTGGCCAGTAATTAATATCACGCACAATATTTTAAATGAATTATACATCAAATTTCAATACAGGACAAAGTAATGGTAGTAGTGTTCGTTTCGTAAAAATTAATTACGAAGAAAATAATCTTCTGGTTTGATTTACCGGCAGTATTCTTTTATCGTCGGTATATTGAAAGATAATTAAAGATAGGTCAATTACCTTAATTGAGTTTTATACAGTAGCAATTTGACGCCACGTTTCGCGCAGTGGCTCAGCGATAGGCTTCTGCACTGCGTTTCGCTGGTTCGATTCCCGCACGCAACAAATATTTGTATGGCCTACTCAGGTTGTAATGGGTCTGGCTGTATAAGTTTAAATGTTTGTACGATACAGGAGATATTCCAAGTGTGGGGCAACGGTTTCAAAAAAAAAACTTTATTTAGGAGCAGTAGTGGCGCAGAGGTATTCGAGGTTCGAACCCAAGCAGGCACTTTACTTTGTGTGACTTTGTGTATCTAATCGCCACTCATAACGAAGAAGGAAAGAATACATAATACTACAACACACTACAACAGCCCATAACGTCCACTGCTGGACATAAGCCTCTCCCATGATGGGAGGAATTTGCCGTAATCTCCACGCTTGGCAGGCGGATTGGAGATCGCAGTGATGAAAGACTAACAGAAAACGCTGCTGCCCATTCATAATACATAATATGTACGTAATATTATATTATACCTTATAGACACCAGCAAGTCCTAGAATACCTCATGTATTGCTTATTCTTAACACTAAATGTTAGTTGGGCATTAAATTCTATCTATCTTGTAGGTACATCTACAATTCATTCGACTATTAAAGTCTTTGTAAATATAATAGTTATTTATGCAACTGTTGTATAATGAGGGGTATTAAAACACGAATGTGGGTTTATAGTATCACATGAGTGTTTTAATACCTAATTATGTACAGTTGCATACAAGACTTTATCTACATCCATGATATGAATCCTCCATAAAAGGTTCTGAAACCATAGGTTGTTGTAGTGTTGTAAGAAGTCTATGTATATTCATGGAAAGTTGAATTGCTGAGTATATAATACAAACAAACCATGTATAGGTAATAATATAATTATTTACATTTTGGATTGTACAATTATTAAAATACACAAAGCTTATATCACTCATTTTTGTAAACAACAAAGTAATGCAATACTAATATCGAACAAAAATGGCGGGATTCGACTTGAATTCGAATTAACCTATAAGTTTTTTTTAAATTACGGCGCTGTGGTAGTGAATCGCACGTGCTAGACAATGTTCTTTTTTTAAAACGAGTTGCATATAGAAATTTAGTACAACATTATAACACCCGTTTGGGTGTTATAATGATTATTATGACAGTGGCTGTTTTAATGTTGGCCATAAGCTAACTGTTTCAGATACTTTTATAGAGGATTTATAGCATAGGGTGTAGATAAAGTTTTATAAAACATCGTAATAAGTAATACATTTCGTATCTAGGTAATATTGTAGGCTCAAGTTTTTTAATTAGGGTTCATCACTAATTTACGTCAGATAGGTCTTTGTCAATTAAGTTAGAACTTACTTGAACCCTATATTGCTTACCTAATGATAAAGGGATTTCAATTCAAAGACTACACAATTAACAGCAAATTATGAACAATTATGTCTAAAGTTAGGTACTTGAACGTAATTCATCTTAATTATTTAACAAACAATGGCATGTAATTTATAAAATCCTAGCGATAAAATAACTGCTTGTGAGTTTACACGAGCCAGTAGCTCGTGTTAACTGTGAGCGTCCTGGGGTCGACCAAAGAACTATTTATTTTTCCAATTTGTATTTCTCACCTCGGAGGAGCTCGTGGCTAAATAATAACAGCCGCTCGGGTCGATCGTTAGGTTAAGCCGTGCTTGCCTAGGTTGGTCTGTGGATGGGTGACCACCCATTACATTCTGAGTTTCCTCCGTGCCTCGGAAAGCACGTTAAGCCGTTGGTCCCGGCTGTCATTTGTAGATCTATGACAGTCGTTAGGTAGTCAGAGGCCCAAAAAGTCTGACAACCAGTCTTACCAAGGGGTATCGTATAACCCGGTACTAACTGGGGTCTGGGTTGTATGTAAAGCCAAGGTCAGAGGCCCATGGGCGGCATAAAAACTCTGACACCAGAGGCAGATAGATCCGAATATACGGACGAAGCGTTAGGGTGTAGGTCCCTAACGCTTCGTCCGTATATTCGGATCTATCTGTCTGTCTCACTCGCCCTCATCTACAGACGTGCGCGAGAGAGAAGGATAGATCCGAATATACGGACGAAACGTTAGAGAGTAGGGCCCCTGGTTAGGCATTAACCACACGATAAAGAAAGAAAGAGTACTAATAATAACAACGCGCAAAGTTCGTTTAGCGCACAACTTCTGTCTCGTTGGTGAAGTGGTCACAAGCGCGACAATATCGCGATAACAAGAAAAGTGTAATTATAGCTCATGGCTATATAATAACAGCCGCTCGGGTCGATCGTTAGGTTAAGCCGTGCTTGCCTAGGTTGGTCTGTGGATGGGTGACCGCCCATTACATACCGAGTTTCCTCCGTGCCTCGGAAAGCAGGTTAAGCCGTTGGTCCTGGCTGTCATTTGTAGATCTTTGACAGTCGTTACAGTTAGTCAGAGGCCCAAAAAGTCTGAAAGCCAGTCTTACCAAGGGGTATCGTATATCCGGTACTAACTGGGTTGTGGAGGTCAGATAGGCAGTCGCTCCATGTAAAATATGGTATTCAGCTGCATCCGGTAAAAACTGGAAGCCGACCCCAACATAGTTGGGAAAAGGCTAGGCAGATGATTTCTCCCCTCTGATTTTTCGGATGCATGTGCGTATTGTATAATTATCACTTGCTTCGGTGAAGGAAAACTTCGTGAGGAAACAAAAGCATGCCTGAGGTTTATTTCTCAACGGCATGTAAACTGAGTCAAAGGTCCGTGGGCGGCATAAAAACCTCTGCCAGGTTATGCACTCACCGAAGCGAAAAAAGAAAGATAGGAACAGTCCAAAGTCTGGATTTGTACCCAGTTAATAAACATAGGTTCGGTCTCTCTGGTCCAGTGCAAAGGCAAACACATTTTTCTATCTAAATAAATAAAATAAATAAATATCGCTGGACATTACACACAGCACCATCTAGTGGCATACTAAGCAACGAAGCTTGTGTTGTGGACACCAGATAGTTGATAATTATACTACATAGATACTTTTTGTTTGTACATACTTATTATACGTATAAACATCCATGACTTGGAAACAAATGTCCATGCTAATCACACAAACATTTGTTCTTAGCGGTATTCGAACCCGAATTCAACCGTATATCAGTGGTAATCCTTGGACTGAGAAAATGACCCTTGCTGCTACGTCGTTAAAGGCTTTGTTAATGTCAAATAATTACCACTGATGTAATGGTTGACTGTAGGTACCTACTATATCTTTCGTTATAGACCTGATGCTTGGCATTAATATGGTCGCAGACGCAGATAAATTGGCACTTTGTGACCATTTTTCAAATTGTAATTCATATTATTATCCCGTTATGTTCCTGTGAAACCGGCCTTTTTAGGCCCCCCAAGCTTGGTGTTGTTTGTTTACCATTCATTTTATTATTTCCAGCTCAGCTGCGTTCCAGGCGGAAGGCAGCCAAGATGTTGGTGGCAGTGGTCATCATGTTCGCAGTCTGTTACTTCCCAGTACACCTGCTATCAGTTCTCAGGTAATAAATTAAAAAGACAGCACTAAACATTTTAATTTTAGACACATTGGAAAGGAACGGCTTTGTTAAATTGTGTGGTAATCGGTTGTCGTGGTATGAGCATGTGATGCGGAGGAATGAGGAAATTGTCGTGAGGAAAGTTTCGAGTATGAATGTGGATGGGTATAAGAGTAGAGGAAGACCAAAGAAACGATGTATGGGCTGTGTAAAGGATGATATGGCAAGAAGGAGGTCTCTGATGAGATGACGACTATAAGAGAAGTATGGAAGAAGAAAACATGCTGCGTCAACCCCTAATGGGTTGGGATAAGCAAAAGAATGTGATGGAAAATCATAGCATTCTCAAATCTTACTTCGAAATAATCAGTATTTAAAGGTTTAAAAATGATTTTTGGCTGTAAATATGTCCCAGCACGACGACCCACGCAGGAATGACAATAATGTTCAGCAAATAATGTAACATTGAGTATCTCCATTCTAGTTATTGCGACCAATTTCGATGTAACGCTCGCCGGCCGCTGCCGTGGCATCTGGCAATACATTCTTTGGAATACTCGTACATGTTTCGAACTGAATGCAGTAATATATAAATAGCTAGGCTAACTAGCAATACTATAAGACGCAATTCAAAGTAAAAGCAAAACAAAATCATTATGAAAGCAGATAGATAACTAGACAACAACAACAACAATAGCCCATAACGTCCACTGCTGGACATAAGCCTCTCCCATGATAGGAGGAATTTGCTGTAATCTCCACGCTTGGCAGGCGGATTGGAGATCGCAGTGATGAAAGACTAACAGAAAACGCTGCTGCCCATTCTCTGGTCTACGGCGGCGCAAGGTGTTCTGCCTCAGACATTAGTCGCCTTATACGACACCCGTGAGTGTAATGGGTTGGTTCTATTCAACTCTGCCGGATACCACACGGCTAGAAAACTAGAAGTAAAATAAATTCCAAACATTATGTCGTAAATGTCGTCAGCTCATTTGTCAACAAAAAGGGACTATGCCTCGACTTTATAATAAATAGGTGTAGATATTTTCAGAACCACCCCTACCCTCTTACCTCTACCCTCAAACTGTCGGACCCTGCCCATTAATCTGGTTGAAGGGCCAGATGTGAAGTAATGATATTCGTTCGTTTTTGGTGAGATTAAAAAGCCAAATGTTGCCATCGCTTTTATAGAAATACTTAAACAAAAACTCAGAGAACATTTTTCGGTAAAACTTTTAATGTTTTTGTTTTTATTCATAACTGCGATGTTTGCTCTGTCTCTCTGCTTCGTTAGTCTTGTGGTCGTCAGCGCGACTGTTGAATATGAGGTCATGGGTTTGTTTTTTAGGTTAAGCAAAGTGACATTGGGGTTTCCATTTAGACTTGTGGCCGGTTGATAGCACATTACGCGCCTATTATAACATAGGACTCACCTAGCGGAATGTGTGTGTACTATTAAGTATACCTCCGCCTAAACTTTCGGGGCTTACAGACGTGATGTCATGTTATGGTATGCGGTATTTGTTTTAAGTTGTAACCGCGCACAATTCGAAGAAAGAGAACTCACTTGTTTAAAAAAAAACGCGAAGGATTCACAGCTCGTCACCGTTCAAGTCATATTTATTAATGTACAGAAAAAAACCTTACTGGCGCAGCATCTTTACACTTCCAGCTAAACTGATTTAAAAATACTTTAGTAATATAATAAAAATATATAAAATAATAGCTTTTTCTTGGGGCTCGAAAAAAAGAAAATCACGGATGTTAGTTACCCCGTAAGTACTTTAAGTGTATTGAAAAACCGTGAAAGTCTAAAACAGTGATATAAAAATAATAGTTAAACTTCTAAACCTAGGTATTATGTTTCACATCGGATCGGCAAAATTCAGCGGATAGTACCTAGATGAGGGACGCACAGAACCGGGAAGTGAGTGAAAGAAAGGAGGGCCCATCATTCCGAGCTGATATGATGTTACTAATATCTGATAATTTTCTAGCTTAACCGAATTAGAAACAACAAACCAACACTGCTTTTCGGAGAAATATCACCCAATTCTCTGTCATCTTGGTAAACAAGGATACAAGATACAAAAGATTTTTGTATGAGAATAAATTTGTATCCATCACACAGAGCATTGAATCGTCAGCTGCGTCTAGAGGCGGCTGTACTAATAATAAGACAATAAGCAGTGATAGCCTTGTGGTGTAACCGTCGGACTGCCAAGACTTATGCCTCAAGTTCGAACCCAAGACACGCACCTCTGATTTTCGGATTCATGTGCGTATTGTATTTATATCACTTGCTTCGGTGAAAGAAAACATCGTGAGGAAACCAGCATGCCTGAGAGATATTTCTCAACGGCATGTAAAGCCAAGGTCAGAGGCCCATGGGCGGCATAAAAACTCTGACACCAGAGGCGGATAGATCCGAATATACGGACGAAGCGTTAGGGTGTAGGTCCCTAACGCTTCGTCCGTATATTCGGATCTATCTGTCTGTCTCACTCCCCTCATCTACAGACGTGCGCGAGAGAGAAGGATAGATCCGAATATACGGACGAAACGTTAGAGAGTAGGGCCCCTGGTTAGGCATTAACCACACGGTAAAGAAAGAAAGAGTACTAATAATAACAACGCGCAAAGTTCGTTTAGCGCACAACTTCTGTCTCGTTGGTGAAGTGGTCACAAGCGCAACAATATCGCGATAACAAGAAAAGTGTAATTATAGCTCGTGGCTATATAATAACAGCCGGTCGGGTCGATCGCTAGGTTAAGCCGTGCTTGCCTAGGTTGGTCTGTGGATGGGTGACCGCCCATTACATACCGAGTTTCCTCCGTGCCTCGGAAAGCAGGTTAAGCCGTTGGTCCTGGCTGTCATTTGTAGATCTTTGACAGTCGTTACAGTTAGTCAGAGGCCCAAAAAGTCTGAAAGCCAGTCTTACCAAGTTGTATCGTATACCCGGTACTAACTGGGTTGTGGAGGTCAGATAGGCAGTCGCTCCATGTAAAATACTGAAATTCGGCTGCATCCGGTTAGACTGGAAGCCGACCCCAACATAGTTGGGAAAAGGCTAGACAGATGATGAAGAAAAGTGTCCTTATCGATTCTTACACTCAAAGACAGGAATTTAAAAATATGAGATTTTTAAGACCTCGTTTCGTTCGTCTGTTTATTAAAATTTTGTATTATTTGAAATACATGCGCAAGCAAATGCCCTTGACGAGAACACTTCAGCCTTAAAATACCTGTCTGGAGCCCCCTCTGTGCAACGCTTGTTTGGTGATATCCCTGGGGAGAACAGCCTTTGTACAGTGGGGCAGCCCACTGTACAAAGGCTGTTCTCCCCAGGGGTATCAATTGGGTACCCCCGGGTTCGAACGACAACCTAGGTGCTTTCAAGGGGGTACCCACATCGTGAAGCTACCCAACTTGTATCGCAGTCCGAGTAAATGGTAACACGCTTAGTTTAGTACCAATAGTGTTGACAATGCTGCCTCTAGCAGACGCCGAGACCATCCGTGCTCTGTGATCCACCATATTTGTCTTATTATACAATGTTTACTCTGGGATTTGATTTCGCGTCTCCGGTTTTGTCAATATTGGACTCGTAGTTTGGTGGCAAACAATCTTGTCGTCTTCGATTGATTCTTTCTATTAGATATTGTTGGTGACGTCCGGTTACATTGATTATGTTTCTGAAGCTCTGATCAAAGTGAAGCGAGTGCCTTGCGGGAATCGGGATGCGGTACGAAATTTGGTCAAGCGGATTATAACTAACTTGTATTGAGGTGTTCAAACTGGTGCTAGTAAAGCAGTATTAGTAAAAAGTAGTAGTTTTAGTGAAATACGGGATTTGTACTGTTACTGTCCGATTAGAGGTTCAAAGGAATAAAACTCTTTTGCTAACTTTTCTTAAAACACACATCTGCCTAGCTTTTTCCCAACTACGGTCGGGTCGGCTTCCAGTCTAACCGGATTTAGCTGAATACCTGTATTTAACACGGAGCGACTGCCTATCTGACCTCTCTAATCCAGTTACTACTGGGTAATAAATACCCCCTGATAAACCAGTCTTATTAGGGGGTATTTATTACCCAGTACTAACTGGAATATCAGGTCAGACTTTCGGGTCCTTGGCTAAATGGTTACGACTGTCTCCTGTAGATCTAAAAATGACAGCCGGGACCAACAACTTAACGTGCTTTTCAAGGCACGGAGGAGTCTCGATATGCAATGAATAGTCAGCCATCTACGGACCGACCTTGGCAAGCGCTGCTTAACCTTGAAGATCGACCTGTCTTCTAATATTATTTAGATAACGTGACACTTTTTAAAAACGCTTCGAAAAATTATAACATTTTTCTTTTGTGGTTTAGCCTACTTTGGTGTGCCCTATTTATTTGGGATCGACACCTAAAGTAACCAGAAGCGAATGATGGATCGACATGAGGCTCGTAGGACAACAAGCCATTTACTCGGCAGTAGCGGAAACTTTAGAATGTCCTTTACTCTCTCGATCCGTTTAGTCTACATTTGACAGATTCTACTTATGACATCATATTCTACATTTGACAGATTCTATATTTGACAGATTCTACAATCGACAGATTCTATGTTTGACTGATTCTACAATCGACAGATTCTATGTTTGACATATTTTTGAATAAGTAATTAATTAACAGGCAACAATCATTTATCGTATTATGGTTCCAAGTGCAACTACGAAGCGTAGGTTTGATTCCAAGTCACCAAAGTGTTGAACCATACGACTGAACCTAACTAACATGTGTGTAATGTAACATATATTTTCTTTGAACTTGATATTCAGTAATTGCTTCGGCATCCTGAAAATCTGGGGAACATTAGTAGCGACGATCTGGTTCGACAGGTAGCGACTGGCGTCGAGGACGAATGAACGCAATTTCGGCGACGCATGCCTGTGTACGAACCTCTGTGAATTTGTATTTGTATTTAAATTTGCTAGCGTTGTTTACGAGAATCGCCCATTACTACTCACGAGTGTCGTATAAGGCGACTAATGTCTGAGGGGTGGTTCTGAAAATATCTACACCTATTTATTATATAGTCGAGGCACAGTCCCTTTTTGTTGACAAATAATGAGCTGACGACATTTACGACATAATGTTTGGAATTTATTTTACTTCTAGTTTTCTAGCCGTGTGGTATCCGGCAGAGTTGAATAGAACCAACCCATTACACTCACGGGTGTCGTATAAGGCGACTAATGTCTGAGGCAGAACACCTTGCGCCTCCGTAGACCTGAGAACGGGCAGCAGCGTTTTCTGTTAGTCTTTCATTACTGCGATCTCCAATCCGCCTGCCAAGCGTGGAGATTACGGCAAATTCCCCCCATCATGGGAGAGGCTTATGTCCAGCAGAGGACGTTATGGGCTGATGTTGTTGTTTACGAGAATATACAGGGTGTAAACAGACTTCACGAAGCCGTCAACCAAGCATGTAAGTACATCAAATTAAGTAACTTTACGCAAAAAATTATTGCTGGGAAATGACTCTTTTTTTTGGGGTGAAAAATCACGTTTTATGGTAAAACTCAATGTAACGCACTCAAAACATTGTGCTGATGGATGGATTGAATTGTGCGGGGGTCGTTTATGTTTAAAGTAAAAATCTCACATTAAAACATGTAGGCACTCATTAAAAAAAAAACTTGTCAAAAAGTTGTAACTTTGACCCCCAATATCTCCGTAACTAGAAATTTCCCTGGTATAGTCTAGTACGAAAAAAATATTAAAATGTCGGGGAGGAATGGGGTGCCTTTCGGCGTCGTTAAGGGTCTTTTTACACCCTTTATGTATTTAAGCATTCTCCGTGAGTGCTTAAATATGTTGCTACATTTTAGTGAAAACGGGTCATATTCTAGTTACGTTACATTTTTGTCTGAAAGATAGTACCTACTCGTACGTTACGGAAACGAGACTTTTTATTTTAGATTTATTTTACAAGAAAATAAATACCTGTATCCTGTATGTGTAAAGTGTGTGTCCTTTATGTTATGTTACTAGGTAATACCGGGAAGTAAAAGAATAGTTGTTCAGTGACCCGTAATGAATTTCACGTGGACAAGGTTCAAAAAGTATGTTATGATCGGAGCATGTAGCGTCCTGTCGTTTCTGCCTACCTTCATGGGAAAAAGGCGAGAGTTTATGTATTTATTACTTTTTAAAGGAAGACCAAGAAAACGATGGAAGGATGGAATGAAGTGTGAGGAATAATAATATCTAAGAATTTCTGTGGAATATTTTATATTAATACTGAATGAGCAATAAATCAAAAAAAAATGTAACTCTTGCAGCAGTTAGTAAAATTCGCGCGAAACAAGGTTTTTGAGGCGCGCGTGGAACACGAACGCGCCGTCGACACGGCCTGTCCTCATGAGACGGACGGACGGCGAGCTAGCCTATAGCCCACCGTCCACAGGCCCGCGAACGCAGCCTTACAATGGTATTCTTAGTAGCTGACTCAACTCAAGTTTAGCTACCTCTGTTATCTTATGGTAATCTGTTATTGTTTGTTTGTTATAAAGGGTGTAAAACACCTCTTAACGAAGCCGAAAGGCACTCATTTTTTTGCTCTACATCATACCTGGAAACCTTCTAGTTACGGAGATATTGGAGGTCAAAGTTCCAACTTTTTGACAAGTTTTTTTTTTTAAAACAAGTTTTTAATGTAAGATTTTTAAACACCTCCACGACCCCCGTACTATTTAATCCATCCATCAGCACAATGTTTTGAGTGCGTTACATTGAGTTCTACCACAAAACATGATTCTTCACCCCAAAAAAAAAAGTTGTTTCCCAGCAATAATTTTTGCGTAAAGTTACTTAGTTTGATATAGGTACAGGGGGCCTAGTCTGCCATTACAATAGTGTCACAATGATCTATCATTGATTTCATAATTGTTGAACGATGCCATTGTCATTTTGTTAAAAGTTCTTATTCTGCTAACTTATTTTGATTGGTGTGTCATCTACCCTATTCAATAATATTTTAACTTTTTAGCTGTCAAAGTCAAATGTGACATTACTGCTTACTGACGTTTTATCTGTTTTATTTCTAGCGGCCGGTGTTTTGATTAATTTTCATTTATGTGTTTTAAATTATCTTTAATAAAGAAGCTTATATTTATTGCAATACAAAATGGTGCTAATTGAGTAAATTTTGGCTGGAACTGTCAAAATTTTTGCAGATTACCGCGTAAGTCAGTCATATAATGGTGTCATTATGACTCTCAGTCATAATGACACCATTATATAGTAGGTTACCAAACTTGTCAAAATCAACACTTATGAAATCAATGATAGATCATTGTGACACTATTGTAATAGCAGACTAGGACCCCAGAATGCTTGGTTGACGGCTTCGTGATGAGGTCTTTTACACCCTGTATATGAGAATTTGCATCAGAGAATAATATACGGTGTAAGGAACATCGACGCCCAATCTCGTCATCAATCTGCATGACCTGGACAAACATCGGTTTGTGATGTCCAAGATAAACTTAGAAAGTACATAATTATGAATTGAAAACGTTACATTCATACTTGACCTGACTTGAACCCACGACCTTGGACATGAGAGGCGAGGCCTACTGGGCGACCTGGGCGACCACGACAAGCCATAATCTAATTCAAATGCAATCGAATTATTTTGTATCAATTCTTCTTTGTTTATTGTGTGGTTAGTTCGTAACTTGGTGTCAGTGTTTTTATGCCTGACACCAAGCGTGACCGGCTGCCTTCACCTGACTTCGTTTTATATTCCGTCGAGAACTATCTCTCAGGCATGCCGGTTTATTCACGATGTTTCTCCTTCACTGAAGCAAGTGATGATTATACAATACACACATGAATCCGAAAAATTAGAGGTGCGTGTTTTCAATTTAGATGATAAAATAATGTAAAATTAATAATGGAAATCGCTTGCTTACTGACTGTACTTTATTATGTCCTGTCATGTGGAGTTAATCTTCCCAGAATGAGCTGCATACCTTCATAATTTGATTCCTTGCACGTCAGGTTTAATTATACAGTATTGTGCTCGCGTTTGAGTTCAAATTGTATCTCATTGTCTACAGCTCATGCACCTTCGCCTTTATGGTCATGGGTGAAAGTTGAAATTACGAATCACCATGTGCTACGAGTTCCATAGACAATGTCGGGATGACAATATTAACTTGTATTACTTCTTAATAATGTTTATATTAATAAACGCGAAATGTTGTGAGGATGGATAGATGTTTATTACTCTTTCTTTCAAAAACCTTTGAGTGGATATTGATGAAACTTTTTAGTAATATAGTGTATCTACCAGAATATAGGTACATAGGTTATTTAAATATAAAAATAAAGAGCAAAAAAGACGGGCAAAGCCGCATGCGACAGCTAGTAAGATTATTAATGGTAGCAACGGCAATTCTAGTGCATAGGATTTGTATCGATGTAAGCTCGATAGTTAAATTATTTGATCTTTATTGTCTCGACGCTTTTCTGGTGGTCGCCACTGTTGATTCCGACATTCGGGAGTTGCAATGGTTGGGAATAGTTATTTGATACTTTAACTTATTTCAGTAAGTAACTACCTACGTGGGTTGTTAAAAAAGAAACAACCAAAAATCTAAACTAAAACGTCGAAATTAACAAAAATCTAATTTATATACCATAGTGCTAAATGGTATTTAGCAGTCAGCAGACTAACTATAGTGACTAATTAAATATTCTGCCATTCGTAAGTAAATTCAAGAGAAACCAATAAAATAACCGTACTAGACAGAATCTAAGATCTAGTTTGTTTTTCTTATCGCTTTTTCAACAGTTGTGTTCCATTTGCTTTATAACTGCAGTATTAATCACTTGATTGAAATTCTGTTCGTAGACTCGAAATGCATTACTAAAATGTCTAAACAGTTTTTTTGTTGTTCAAAGAACGTTCACACTATCTGTATTTAGACCAGCCCATGTATGTATGTTTGTGGTCGTACAAGTTTAAACGAGATTTCCGGTCGATAGTAGGACCGAACATTGTAAACAGTTTGAATATCTTGTTAAAACCCTTGTTTTAATTTTTCTTCAATCGTCGAATTCGTCGATAGGTCAAAACTGGACTTATCCGTAAAATCGGAACAGATACTGTCACACCATTTATTTCAATTAAAACATCAAAAGGTATTTTTGAATTTCGTACACGGAAATATTATTATTGATTCTAGTTGCCCGTTTGCAAAGGCAATTTTGTATGAAGAAGAATGTCCACGGAAACCAAGGTTACCATTTTTTTTAATTTTGTACTTGTACCCTAGTGAACACATAATAAAAATAGACAGCAACGTATACGTACGTACGTATAGCAACGTAGTCATAATTTACTTACAGCTATCTCTTTTCTTCTTTCAGATACACGCTGGATATGGAACAGACCGATGTGATCACCTGTCTTGCTCTTATCTCCCATGTGATGTGCTACGCGAACTCTGCTATCAACCCGTTGATATACAACTTTATGAGTGGTAAGTACTCCCCATATTCCGACTATTAATGAGAAAACTATGCTCCCGATGAGTCCAGAAAGAGAAAACATATTTATTTGTCGGAAAGACATGACGCGCATGCATTCAAAATGACAAAAAAAAACAATAAACATACAACGCATAACAAATATTGATAAATATAATAGGAAAGAACAAAAAAAGTTGACAGCTTGTACGTCGTGACCGTGACACCTGAAGAAGAAGATTTAAAGAAGAATTAGATTTCTTGTATCTAGTGAGGAAATAGAAGAGTTTTAGCAGCAATAGTGACGTTCTTAATAGCCCAGAACATCCACAAATACGGTGTCAATGGTCTTCGAAAATCTCACACTTAAGGGCCCGCGTGGTTCATTTGATATCAATGGAATGGGGTAGCCTCCTTTGAGAGGTGTGGCTAGGGGCCAACAATACGGCAAGCTTATAAGGCGGGCAGACCAAAAACCCTTAGGGCAGATGAGGGACTTTTGTCTGTAAATCTTGTTGTCAACGAAATAGAAAGATAAACATTTTTGGCGCGGTTTACAGACAAAAGTCTCGTGACATGCAAGCCAAGCTTGGAAATTACCGTCACTTCCTCCTTTTTGCATTGGATTAAAAATCAACTCAAAATTTTATATGGGTAAGGACTACTTCTCAAGAACACGACAACACGCGAGCTACGCGCAGCTCGCGCACCCACGCAAATACTAGTTTCCTTATATACTCGTACCTAATACCACGTGTTTATAGAAGTTTCACTTCAATAATAAATTCATGTAATTGTTGATCACAATATTATTTCAGCATAGTAGACTTAAACTTTGTTTTTCTTGTGGTCCCAAAATACCACTCCAAAATATTTAGGGGGAATCAGGGACCGCGGTCTAGGTCCCAAAAGTCCCCAGACCCATGCAATGCTACAAAAGTTTGACTGAAATTATTTTTCCATTTTCCAGGAAAATTCCGTCGCGAATTCCGTCGAGCTTTCTGCTGCTCCACAGCCAGCGACTTAGAGAACTTCACCACCCTCAGCCGCATCACGACCTCAAAGAAACGACCCTGCGACCTCATGACCTTCGAAACTAAGGCCCAAGGTCGCAACGTTTGCAGCACAACCTTCATCCACAATAGTTATAAGGATAGGTATATTTTAACATAAGATGGGACTGAAGATTTGTAGTTGAATTTTGGGGAATATTTTAATTGCATATCAAAAAACAGAACCACCATCTAATCGTAAAAATTGTTCAAATTATTTTCGCTTGTATTTGTATTGAGAGTCATTATCATTATCCATTATTCGTCTCATATTAGTTGGGGTCGGCGCAACACGTGTTTTTCTTCCATTCTTTCCGAGCCGGTTTTCCTTAGCCGTCACGCTATCATTTACTCCTTATTTTTTCATATTTTTCCTCATCCATCTTTTCTTTGTCCTCTCTAAATCCAATAGTATTGAGAAACGCAATGGCTTACAAGATCGGAAAAAGGCTCTAGTAGAAGCCCGAAGTCGAAGACTGAGGGCTTTCTGAATCGATTCGTAATTACCGTACCACCCGTGATACATACAATGATTTTCATCACATTTGCGAGTAAATAAATAAAATTATAAGGCAGAAAAACTCATTACTTCAAAATAATAAAAAAAAAAAATTATGATGACATACAGCATTACTACACAAGTCAGTACAACTCAACTAATACTACCATAGAGTTTAGTAATATAGATTACTACGAAATTCGTGATTTTTTTTAAGCGGATGGAGGGCTTTTAACCCACACACCACAGATAATACAAATGTTTCGTTCAGAAACATTAAGGGCAAATACGTATACAGCCATGATGGTGTAAAAGTAATATGTAGCGAGATTGCAATAAAATTCCTGTTTAGATAACATTTTAAGACAATTTTTTTATTTCATTCTGTTGTAAACTTCTTGCTTGAACTTGAACCTGCATGACCTGTTTGCAGTGCTACAAATTAAAAAAAAATACTTACCGACCTTGGGCTTCATGGGAAGAAAAAAGGGTCGAGGGTTTTATTCGGGGCATTGCGGCCAAGTTAACCTGCATGCTATGATACTGTTTACGTGTACGTGTGATGAAATAGTACATTTTGATACAAGTGGAGAAAGTTTGTTATTGCATCCGAGGCGGAATTAACACCCGAGCCGTAGGCGAGGGTGTTTTTGAGCCGAGAACTGCAATATCCACGTGTATCAAACGACGTTTTTCAATACACTTTTGAAGAAATAAAATAAAAGAACGAAAAATGTTTTTGTCATGAATTATTAGGAAACTATGACTTTAATTTTCCTTTTTTCCGCGCTTTGCTTTCGCCAGGTTGAAGGAGAAGCAAAGGTATAAAGCCGCTAGACACCCAATATAAAAAATAGTTTTTTTTATATATTTTTGAATTTAGAATACAAATAAATATTAATTTGTTTATAAAAGTTAAATTCATGTTTATCTATGATATTCTATTTATAAACACAATTTGAATATTCAAAAAATAAAGACGCATTATTGCTTTGCCGAAATTAAAAAAAAAAACATTCACCTCCGACTGGTATAGTTATCTGTGGCAATTTTCATTCCCGCACACGTGTTGGATAATGAAAAAATCGCATGCGGGTGAAATACACTACATGTTGAACATAATCGTAGTGCTATTAGAACCAGTTTTCGAGGAAGTTTATTAAATATATATTTTAAATACCTCTATTATAATTTAGTTTCAACTATTTCTCTAAAATAACATAGATTTGGGTAAAATTTAAAAAAAAATGATGAAAATGAAAAATCATAGCTGAATAGCCTGCTGACCACAGAAAAAAAACAATATAGACGGGAAAGCGTCAATCCGTTTTTTCGAGTTGATTCATTATTTCTTTTTCACTTATTTCCTTGTATTCGCATTGAAAACCAAAGACTTATTTAGTCCCTCGAACTATTGGCGCCCTCACTACGTTCGGGTGCCAAACCCCGTCTCGGGACATAATAATTAACTTTCACCCCTAGGGTAACAATCTCGCGCTGAAGAGTTCTTTTGTTTTTTTTCTTTTTAGTAAACCGCTTTCTATTTACAAGCCAAATCGAAATTTAAATAAAAACCTTTGATAAGTTACCTCCTTGGTTGCCATGATACAGAGTAAAAGATCGTTCCATTTTTAAATAACACGACAGATATGAGTTTACTATGTAATTTATTTGGCCGCTAAACACGACAGTTAGGGATTTTCATACAACTTTTGCCGGCCGCTGGTCGCATATATCTGGCCAGTACAGCAATTTCGATTTATTTAGAAGAAATTCCAACTCAAATTTCCAAGCATGTTTGAGAAAAGGTTTTTTTTTGATATGCAATAAAATACAACCCGTTGAAAATCGGTGATAATTTAGTATTGGAGGAAGGAATGGTAAACAGGTTTGTAGAAGAGTTAGAAACTATTGAATTTTTGTAATTATCTTAATATGACGTGTATTAATCTAATCTCTGAAACCACCCAACCGCTTGCAAAGAAATTTTGTGAATGTGTACGGTTGATACCAGCTAAGAGAGGATAATTTTTTAAACCCAATAGTAACTGATAAAATCTTGATCATAGTGTTGCATTTTTCAACTGTTCTAAATGTATCATGGATGTCTCCGTAACTAGAAGATTCTCAGGAATAGTCCAAACAAAAAATATATAAAAATAAAATTCGAATTTTAAAACAACTGAAGCAAAGGATATAAAAAGAGAATGTTGGACTTTAGAAATTAATCTTTAATTATTTTGTTTATTTCTTCGTAGCCATGATAGATTTGTTGTGAATCGTATTCGAATAATTTAATTTAATTTAAGCTTTAAAGTACACTATGACTAGTAAATAAGTTTTAAAAATGCCTGCAGTAAGCAGACGATAATAATATTATGTTATTTATAAGAATCATAGTAGGCCGCACGCCATTGGGTACACTTTGACCTTAAGCTGGTCAATCATAGTACGGAGTTTCAATAGAATAACAGGCCAGCTTATACTGGTTTTACCACTGATGTGCTACTTGCCGTTCACAAATATTATACTGTATAAAGTTTTTAGATATAAGTGTGTTTGATGAATGGTTCTTATACTTTTCTTTCATGAATGTGATCACTATTGACGATTTACGAATTTCAAAATGTGATTCTGTATCTGTAAACTTTTTAAGGGTAGTATTTATTAGATCGAAAATTTAATTCAATTTAAAGGTGTCAAAAATACTGAATATTATATAATTTTTTTTTTTGTTTTTTTTTTTTTTTAACTGTAGGCCAATACATAATGTTTTAAACGGCGACTTGAAAATACAAATTGCAGTTACGAGTCGTTCATTAAGATCAGTTTGGAAGGAAACTGTGGAACTAATGGCGCTAGCATAGCTGGTTCCCAACATCGTCATTGGTTGAAAATGTGGTAATGTCATTTTATATTTCAAAATAGCCTGACTTCATTGGTCAGATTGAGACCTAGCTACAATAAGCTTTTAACGGTGTTCCCCATTCAAGGACTCGGAACAAAAACTAAAACAAGCCTAATAACCACTAAATTCTAGATAAGTCGTAGTCAACGTAGCCTCGCTACGCGGGGCTCTTGTTTTTGTTTGCAGGGTTTAAAGTAACCTAACACGAACGAACCTGACCTGTCCGAGTCGGGGTGCCACAAGTCCCGAGCTCGCTTCGCTCGCTCTTGCTTCATATTTTCTCCTTGCCGCAATGACCGGACAAATAGTCGCCCATTCAGTATATTAGTCGCCCATTAAATTTTTATTCGCCCGATTAATAATTTCCCATATAATACCCTACACAATTTGTCTAAGTATTTAATAATTCTATATTTTGTAAGGTTTTTAAAAATGTCCTTGCCGTCTGGATATTTAATGGTCTTTTTTAGACTTGGCATCTATTACAAAAAAAAGTGTATTTTTTTTTGTATTGTAAGTATACAGTATAATTTATGTTTGTATTTAAAAGAATATGTCTGTAGTATGATTGTATGTCACTAGTCACATAAAAATATTAGTCAAAATCCTCTAGTTTTGTACAGAAAAAAATGATTTGCAAAAATGTTATTATTGCCTTTGTCATTTACTTTGTACTGCAATCTTCGTAATAAATATTGCATTTTAATAATATTTTTATTGTTTTATTTGAAACCAGTCGTACCGAAGGTATCGTATTTTTCTACTAACTGGGTTGTGGAGGTCAGGTAGGCAGTCGCTCCATGTTCAGTTGCAGCCGGTAAGATTGAAAGCCGACCCCTACATAGTTGGGAAATGGATGGGACCATGATGTGCGCCAGACAGGTGAAATCTGAATTATGTTACAATTCGTAAAATGGTCACAAAACAATATTTATTGCGTCTGTGACCATTTTACGTGAGAACGATAAAATGATACAAGTAGGCTCCGATCAACAATTAGCAAGTAGGCGAAAAGTAAGTATATTCGGTATTGTTAGCCATAGAGCGCCATCTATGAGTTAGTTTTCATAGCAAAATGAAAATTCTTCAAGACATTCAGGTTCCTCAAAGCTAACTGTATTGTGAGGCAAAGCGTTTTAGCCAAGGAAATTCATAAGTAGTTTATGAAAAATCCCAGAGATGGCGCTGTTTTAAGTGATTCGGAGCTTCATACTGTCGGCGACTATGTTTATATGTTGAACGGTCTAAAAGCCTTAGCCCACATAAACGACTACGCTCCCACCCGGCGGCACAGCACCCGGCTAAATAACATAATTCAAATATGGGCTCTAAGTATTGCTCTATAAATATACTTTACATTGGCAACATAAATTAGCAGACAGCTCGCTTTCAGCGAGGTTACCGCCGTAAGATTGCTCGGTGGCCAATGTAAAGTATATCTAGAGAGCAACACATAAAGCCCATATTTGAATTATATTCTTTTTGCCGGGTGCTTTGCCGGGTAGAAGCGGAATCGTTTATATGGGCTATGACCTTTACTCTGCTACTTTTACTATTCAAAATAACTAAATAAAAAATAAAAAATAAATAATCTTTTCACTTCTCATGCTCTGAAAGTGCTTATTTGTGCAGGATATCATCATCATCATCATCAGCCTATTAATGTTCCCACTGCTGGGACACAGGCCTCCTCTCTATGAGGGAATGGGCTATAATCTACCACGCGGGCCCAGTGCGGATCGGTAGATGTCACATGTCTTCGAATTTTTGGTTCTAGGACATGCCGGTTTCCTCACGATGTTTTCCTTCACCATTTTGAGAGCAGTGGTGATGAAATAAATTACACAAAGTAATGCGCCTGTCTGGGTTCGAACCCACGACTTACTGTTCGTAAGTCGGGGCCGCCACCACTGGGCCACCGTGGCAGGATATAGGCTGCACAAAATCTAATTTTGTGCACAAGGGCATTAACGTATCTACTCATAAATGTATATGAGTCTGCAGCCCAAGCCTACTATCAATTAAAAATCAAGATAAAAAAAATTAAAGTGGCGATATGCCGGAAAAAACAATTTCCTTCAGTATTCAAAACTGTACTAATTTTACTATGAAATTTAATTAAAGAAATGTTAAGTTAGACGAGTACTACTGTTTTATTTCCTCGCAATCGAAGTGAAAAGCAGTTTATAACTCATCCACAAAACCGTTTTATCCTCGACATTACTATCAGCCCTCGCCTTCGGCTTGGGCTGCTAAGTCTCGGATAAAAATGGTTCGTTTTGTGCACTTGTTGTAAAATCTACTATTACTGATACTGACAAATGATTGCTCAAACATCAGTGTAGCTCTGGCTCTTGTAATAACACAATCAATTTATATTAATACCCAGAGATGTAAAAAACGTTGTGGTATAAAAGAAGATGTAGTGACAAAAATTGAAAAGAATATGTTTGTATAAAGTTCACAAATGTAACTTGATTAAAAATTACAGTTTGGAAGCTGTCATTTTAGTATAAATATTGATGAGATCTTTCAGAAAAGTGTTTGGCCCGATGGATGAACAGACGCAAGTTACAGTAGCAGGTGACATTTTGGGGTTTCAGCCTACCCCATGGGAAAAATGAGTCGGTTTATGTATGCCTTAATCAATATTTTAGTGCAAAATCTACAAAGCATTATTTCATCAGTTTTTTAGTACCTAACATGTTTTTGAGAATTTGAAAATTAGAACGCTGAAAGCCAAACATAGTAGTTATAAAAATGATAAAGAATTATAAATTTCGTTGACATAAATTGTACAAGACAATAATTTAATACAATATCCAATAATTGAATTGTTATGTGGCGTGTTGGAATAGCATGTTTCATGCAACATTTTTGGAATTTTCACAAAAGGAGGATGGTTTTTCTGAGCTCAGCTGTAAAGCAGTTTAAATTTATGCCTAACTTCATAATTTTTTCTCATGGAAATGACAAAATACAGCATCAATTTACAATCTAGGAAGTGAGAAAAAACAGCAAAGAAGTATTAAACAAAATAGCGGTGGCCCAGTGGTGGCGGCCCCGACTTACGAACAGTGAGTCGTGGGTTCGAACCCAGGCAGGCGCATTACTTTGTGTAATTCATTTCATCACCACTGCTCTCAAAACGGTGAAGGAAAACATCGTGAGGAAACCGGCATGTCCTGGAACCAAAAATTCGAAGACATGTGACATCTACCAATCCGCACTGGGCCCGCGTGGTGGATTATAGCCCTTACGCAAAATACGCGCTTTGACGTGGAGTTGCGGACACCAGCCCGTTATACAATACAATACAATACAATACAATAAACAAAATAATCAATTAAATACTTATCGAGAATGAATAGATCGGTAAAATCTTAGAAAGTTTATTTTATAGTTATTTTTTGTTTTAAATCGACTGACTTTTCTTTTTGACTTTTTCCTTTTCTTTTTAAAGCTTCTATTATTTAAATTTTACCATGCCCTGAAAACGACCGTAAATATTGGAGTCATTGACATTTTCACCTAAGAATGCACTTCAGTTTGCACGATATGGTATTCTGAAACTAAAATCGTAAAAAAAGGTTGTATTTTGTATTTTATGGAGACTTTTGCGTTCAGTTCACGGTCTGTTGGTATTTGATAAGAGTAGGTGTGTATTTTTGCAATATAAGGGTGTGTACTGATGTAGCTAGACGCTTTAAAAAGTTATTCGTCTAATGTTTGTAAATCTGTTTTGTACGTGTCATCTTTGAAGTTTCCGACTAATATCAGCCTGTATCTGTCACAAGTATGTGACACATGACAGGCATTATGTCACACACAGAGGAAGCACGACCGTTAATCAGTCATGGCAAATTAACAGTCAACTTTACCATCCTATGAGGATCAATAAATGTATATTAATACTGGGTGGATACGGTAAACGGGGCAGTAAGGGGAAAAATGTACAGTTTGCAAGAAAATGGCCATTTTACACAAAAAATTTTTTTGATGCCAATCGATCCTGTTTCTACAAATCAAAAAGTTCTATCAGACCAACCCAGGTCGAAAGTACTAAAAACTACTACTTAAAAAATGCAAAAACTTTTCCCGTACATTTTGTTTAAAAGTTTGAACAGTTGTTTTTTTATTTTAGTTTATTTAATAGTTTTTTATTAATTATGTAAATAATACTAGCAAAGTAAGATAATAAGATGATAATAAGTATAATAAGATGTTACAATCTCAATTTGTAAACATTTTTTTATGTTAATCAATCCTGTTTCTAATACTGATCAAAAAAATTCGTTGGAGTACTAAAAAATCGCAAAAAACGTGAATTAACATTACGTCTTCGTGATCATTTGTATTTATTTATTTTTGTATCAATCATGAAAAATGTTTAATCTGCAATGATTTCGGGTGAGTTTTTTATCAGAAACAGGATCGACTAACAACAAACACTTAAATATAACAAATATGTAAGGTCCATAATATTAGACAAGTTTACGAATTTACAATGCACATCATACGTTGCTCTGTGACTATTCCTCTTTCAAAATCTTGATTATGTATATAAAAATAAAAGATAAAGAGCATAACTTTGTACATTAAGTTATTTGTTTCAAGTCTACCCAAGTCGTATATGCAATAATAAGTAATAAAGAGGTGTAGTTTTATCTTCGATGTTATTTTCTCATGTTCAGTTCTGTCAGTGTTCATTTTGTCAAGCGGCCACAATCGTTTGCAGAATTTAAATACAAAACGAACAAAAAAAAGCAAAAAATCTTGAAATAAAAATTTAAAAGTCGTAGCATCAGAACCACCCTTAATATACATTAAGCGAGTAAGTTGTTCAGTTGATTAGAACGGCAGGTATATTTGCTGAGCAAATATAAACACTATCCCGTCTAGACTGGGATTATACCGTAATGGTGTTTTTAAATACCAATCTCTGGCAATTAACTTTGAGCTTGACTTATTTGATGGGGACACGAAATCACGAACCGTTGCGTTTTTACTGTTTATTTACGACAGTTTATAAAGTGCAATGACGTACATTTTATTTTGCAGTCAAAAAATAAATTTGACTTTAAAACAAGAGACCAGGCAAAACCAATTTTTGCCTTACCTTTTCCTAACTCCTACCTCGTTGGTCTAGCGGTCGCAAGCGCGAATACTGAGCATAAGGTCCTAAGTTCGATTCCCAGGTCGGGCAAAATGTTATTGGCTTTTTCCATCAGGAATGTCTCAGTAGCAGTCACGGAGTCCGGATTTGTGCCCGGTTGATGGCAATAGGCTCGCCCCCTATTACATGGGACTTAAACATAACTGGCGAAATATGGGTGTACTATTAAGTACATCTCTGCCTAACCCTTCTGGGATTACAGGCGTGATGTTACTTTAAATCTAAATTAGTATTTTCCATCTATTTCTTGATATGAGTGCTACTTTTAGATACCTACCAAATCATGTAATCTAATTTAGAATTACTGAACATATTCCTGGAATTTAATCTTAACTCGATTTTTACTCGTCGTTTAAGTTGACAAATATGATGGAATCGACATAATACAGGATGACATTTTTATTACTTTCCAAAAAAACTGTATAATAGGTGAACGAAGCAAATGGCATACCTAGCTAGCAACATAAGCCGTAGCGTTGATCTACTGTGTTAACTACTATGTCTACAGTGTAATCCCATGTTTCTCAGAAACTCGGAACACTCAACAAGCAACAATATTGAACTGTCACAAATCAAATTACTCCAGAAATACGATCTAAAATTACATTTTGTGATTGGTTTTTTTTGTGATTAATTGGTTTCTGTTTAAAACTTTTTTAAGGATTTTATTGCCTGCAAGGAGAAGAATTGTTTTGATGGTTTTATTTATTGTTGTTCCTGTATTCTTTTGTAAGTTTGTGGAAGTTTGAAAGTTGCGCCAGTTTAAGAAAAGTTTAAAGATAATCGACTGTCTTGGTATTGGCATGTGATAAGGAGGGATGATATCACATGTGAGTAAAAGAGAGGATTGAGAGGAAGAGGAAGACCTGGATGAATTATGTGAGGAATGATTTGAAGGAGTCAAAGATAGTGTGGCGATCAACCACCAAAGGTAGAAAAAAAACGTGTTGCGCCGACCCCAAATAACATGAGACAAGGCCAGGAAGATGATGTTTTTTTTTCTAATTGTACTTTGTAGTACCTACCAATGATATAAACAGACTTTTAGAGGGACATAGTATAAAGTTCCTTATATTAATAGAGAAATAGGGTGTAAAATTCGTCATCATCAATTGAAAAGGGAGCTTCCTAGAACGGGTGTAGTGTCTGGTGGGCTTTTGCCCGATGGTTTTTTTATATGTGCCCAAGAATATTCTAATCTAGGGCTAATCGAAGCTTATTATGTCAATAAGCTTCGATTAGGCCTGGTTTAGAATATTTGGCTTTTGGATAATAAAGCTCAAATTTTCAAAAAAATATTTCAGTTTCTCACCCATACTCGTATATAATAGAGATAAATAAAAAAAAAATTGGTAATGTAGTTACACTTCAACAGTCCTAACTTAGTCTGTATGGCTAGAATTAGTCCTAGTTTGTTCCTACGCTCTTGTCAGACGAGATTATAATTTATTGACCTTACTTCACGTGCACAAATATAGAATCATGTCTCAACTCCAACCTACCAAAGATACATGAAAGAAATCGCACGCCAGACTATCTAATATCAAATAAAAATTAAACCAGTTTGACGCCGGGGTTCACGACCTCAGAGGCACCTAGACGTAAATACGCCAATTTTTGAATCGAAAATACAATTTTCTTGTATGCATACTCGTACTCGTATAAATTACGCATTTTAGTATAATTGTTTGCAATAACAATCAGTATTATCCACAGATATGAATAAATTCTTAAAATTATGAAAATAGGTAGGTATTAGTATGTGAAACGGGTATTTTAAATGTTAAAATCTACGTATTTAACTTAAGGCGCCTCCCCGAGCAAAAGACATTGAACGAGCAGTTTTTTGGAGCCTACTCCTCTTTATCCAAAAGAAATACCAACTAATTAGAAATACATTAAATTACTACATATTCTTGACTCCAAAGTTATCGTTTCTTTTTTTTTTTAAGTAGCTTAATGTTTAATAAATCCCCTCACAACGAAACCACAGAAATGAGAAATAATGATTTATAATATGCTACTCCTCGTAAAGTAACCATTATTTTGATTTGCTACTTATACTAATGGATACACAATTTAATAATGAACATAATTGTCGTTTTATTTTTTCCAAAAGACGTAAATTTGATTTTATAAAGAATAAAAACCACTCATTTCGCACTATTCGGCCTGCAGTGACTGACGTAATAATCACTTTGTAGTGCAAGCTGATTAGAACTTTATTCTAACAGTATTACACAAATACAGTAGCTAATTTTGCTCGGGGAACCGCCTTACGTTTACGTCGCGGTAGGGCCTCAGAACTTGCGAAACGCGTCAAGAGATTTCGAACGCACGTCTTTTGTATCCTTCCAATATGTGAGTACCGTCGCATCTCGGTGACTATCGACCATTCTCTAAACAAGTAATTTCATTTGTTTTCATCGCCGTCATTGTCGTATATGAGTAGAGGAAGACCAAAGAAACGATGGATGGACTGTGTTAAGAATGATATGGCAAGAAAAGAAATGTCTGATGAGATGACGAGTAATAGAGAAGTACGAAGCCGACCACAAATGAATTGGGAGAAGGGCAAGAGAATGATGATGACTGTCTTAAGGCCCGGACTCCACCAAAGCAGAGACGAGCGGAGATGAGCGAAGCGGAGAGGAGAGGAGGTACGTAAGAGCTAGCGTGTATCCACCGATGCTGTGCGGAGATGTGCAAAGCGGAGAGGAGAGGAGATATGCACCGCTGACTGCACAACGCTCACAGCAACCCACTCCACTGTCCGCTTGGCCGTAAGTGCGAAGGCTAGCCTAAAAAAGTACGAGACATATCCTCTCCTCTCTGCTCAACCGTTTCCACTAAAGCTAAGTGGAGGCGAAAAGTGTAAATAACGAGATTATATTGGTTGTTTAAAACACATCTCCTCTTCTCTCGTCTCGTCTCCGCTTCGATGGAGTCCGGCCTAACACGCGTGACGTTTGAGCGTGTAAGTCGTGGCCAAGCCATGAAATTTAGAACTCGTTACACACTCTGCCTGTTTCAATGTTATGTATGAGCTTACGTGTGATTTTAGTGGGATAGAACTTTCTAGATGAAATACATTCTGTATTTGCTTGATTATTTGGCGATGTAATATTTGATACGATAAAACTAGTTGATGAGCCGAATTAAAATCATATAAAACTACAAATAACTGACTCAAAGCAATTACTAGGTATACTAGGAAAATATTGCTTCGGGTCGGTTACTTTTTTCATACTTTTATTTCTGAATACACAAGAAATAAACATTTAAACATTATATTTTGTCATCAAACCGTTTTCCTAAAATACGAATAATAAATAAACGGTATGATGGCCTCCTTAAGTTCACCGCAGCGAAAATATACATAACTGGCATACTATATAAGTAATTTTCATGTTTTCGCCAAAACTTAGGTATTTCTCGTATTTCGTAGTCTTTATAGTCTGTTGAAGGCATCCTCATTAATTTCTTACTTTGTGGGTAAACCTTCGTGGGATAAATGCTTTCAGTTCTGTAGTAAATAACAGCCGCACGGGTCGATCTACAAGGTTAAGCTGTACTTGCCAAGGTCGCTCTGTGGATGGGTGTCCTGGATCCTAGATCCATTACTTACTAAGTTTCTTCCGTGCTTCAGAAAGCGGGTTAAGCTGTTGGTCCCGGCTGTCACTTGTAGATCTTTGACAGTCGTTACAGCTCGTCATAGGTCCGAGTCTGACAACCTGTCTTGCCAAGGGGTATCATAATTATTATTCAGCACTATCAGGGTTATGAAAGTCAGATATGCAGTAGCTCCATACAAAATATTGGGTTTATTCCAGAAATCCCCACCGACAAATTCTCACCAGTGGGGTTTTTTTTTTTTCAGAAACTCCCCAGTTAAATAAACTCAACCTAGTGGGAATTTTTGGAAAAATAAGGAACAATCAACACCAGATGTTGTTGTTTCTAAATTAAAACAAAAAATGCGTTTGTCAATTTAATTACATCAGAAATCATTACAAAATTGTTTGCACAGTAAATATTGCAAAACTTTTCTGTCACCGGAAATCTGCAATCATACATGCAATGTGTATCCAGAAATAAACAATATACACCACTAAAAAGAAGGTGTGTAGATTTTAATGCATAGTTCTACTGGTAATTTTATATTGCTGGTTTACAGTTGTACTTTACTTTACTTGACTCATATGTGGGAAATTAGTTATAACGTTATAATCCTTTCCTTTATCTTCGACTAGCTGATGCCCGTGGCTTCGCCCGCGTGGATGTCGGTTTTCGCGACCAAAAGTAAAGCTCCCAGACGGCTTATTTTATTTTCAGACACCTCCAACAAATATCATTATATTTTAGCCAATGTATACAAAAATTTGACAAATTATATACTAAAACTTTCCTCGAGAACCACTTTATTCATAGGTGTGAACTGCATGAAGTGAGTTGAGAAACTGCAATTTTTTCAGTAACACCCACCCCATCTCCCCAGATATAAACACTTGGCGCGAAACCGGAGCGAGTCGCAAGTGTAGTGTTCCACAATATTTCAAACAATGAACAATATACATAATGACAATTTTTAATCGAGTATTGTTATCAATGATTGTATAGACTTGTACAGTAGTAGAATCAGAATCAGAATCAGATCTTTATTTGCTTAGAATGAAGGTACAGGTATAAGATGTTGTACATAAATTAATGAGATTGGCTACAGTCTACCTTACGGCATGCAAATTATTACATAATTAAATTAAAATATTAATAAAAACAAACACACAACAATGTCAACAAAACAAAACAGAAATTTATTTATTTATTTGTTGACACACCAACGACTTATTTACTAAATCATTTACATTGATTAGTTTCTATTTCAACGGCTTTGCGGTGAATTCGTCACAGCACAGCACTTGTATAATCAATAATAATAATTGAAACGGAAATATATGATAATAACAACATTAAAATTTACAAAATTTACATTGAATTTAAAATGTCTAGTAGTTATTGTAAATTAAATTACAGTATAATTAAAAAAAAACACAAATTAAATTGGAATAGAAAACAATTATAAATTTAAACTATAAAAATAACAAATAAATTAGGACATACACACAAATAGAATGGATTAAAATTTGAGTTCAAAAATTAAATTAAATTAAATTGTACAGTATTAAACACATTGAATGGAGTCACACAAATACACAAATTAACATTTTGTAAAAGAAATAAACAAACAAATCGATCAAGAACTGAGGACGTATCGTCTGAATTCATTCAGACTGTTCGAAAATAGAGAAATTAAAGTCAAGTCAATTAAGTCAGGTGCATGGTCAAGTTTGCTATTAAAAACAATTATAATCTGGATAAATTCATGTTGTTCATCAATTCATTCAAGAAGTATGAATAAACTTATCTGTAAGTATCTTAGAAGACCTACTTATATAGAAATAAAACACCTAAAAACAACGACCCTATTGCCGTCAACCGGGCATAAACTCATGCGGTAAGGAATTTTCCTTCCTACTACTAAATAAATCCTCATGGGAAGACCCTCGAATTGAGCCCAGGACCTCTCGGCTAGCAGTAACGATTGCGACCACTAGACCAACAAAAACAACAATGAGCAATAATTGATGTTTATTTTGTAAATTTGTTTTACAAACACGTGTACATGTGTGGCACATTACCAGTTGAAAGCGTCACTACCGGGATAATAATCCCAATATGCAATCCACGTTATTAACTATCTATATGCCAACTTTCATCCAAATTCGTTCAGTTGTATTTGCGTGAAAGACTAACAAAACCAAAATCAAAGCATTTATTTCATTTTTTATATTTTATTGACTTTTTTTTGTCGAAACAAATACAACAATGAAATGTAGCTACATTCCCAGTCACAAGACACAAACACTGTGAAAGTACTGTAGTTGCCCATTCCCTAGCGTAGATCCAAAAAAAACCTAAACACCAGTTTTCAAATTCATTTATTTGTTTCATGAGTTCTTGAGTTTATCGCGAACAGACAGACAGACAAACGCGGCGGAGGACTTTGTTTTATATAAGTATTGAAGTGCCACTTTTTTGGAAAGAATGAGATAAATTCACTAAGACTGCAGGAAATCACCTTCATAGTTTCGGAAGCAAAGTTTTTGTACTTCAGAAAAGAAGAAAGGGAAAACTATCGGCAAAAGGTACACCCGGTGTATTTATGGGTTATGCTAAAAGCGCAAAAGGATTACGAATTTACGTTCCTGAAAAGAATTCTGTAAAAATCAGCAGGGATGTTAAATAATAATAATATAAATTTTATTTCAGATCAAATACAATCCATGTTTTTTTAATATCTATAAAAAATACTAAGTTATAAGCATTTGAAACTGCTGATTAGACAGAGAGATTCTATACAGCGAATGACGTCATTCGCTGCTTCGACGTACAAAAATCCATACTAATTTCCGTTTATCTAGAAAAAGATAGAAACAAAAGTTTAAATGGTTATAACTTTTGTGTGGCCGTTTTATATCTTTTTTTTTTTTTTTTTTTTTTTAAATATGGGAATAGTCCCGCAACCCCGGCAGGCATCGGTCCTTGCGGACCCCTTCCTTTTTGCTGACTCTCTTTGAGGCGCGCGTGGAACACGAACGCGCCGTCGACACGGCCTGTCGTCATGAGACGGACGGACGGCGAGCTAGCCCATAGCCCACCGTCCACAGGCCCGCGCCTACGGTGGCCGGGGGCCACGTGGTGGCCCCCGACGCCCGGGGCGTCTCCCACGGCGGCCGGGACGCTGTGAAGTTCTCACCCTCTCACGTTCCGCCACCTCCTTCTCTAGCATTACTGCTTCGCAGAAGGAGGTGACGGCGTCCCATTCCGTCTCGCTCCGGACCATGGCTTGCACCAGGGCCGGACGCGCCGATTTATATCTTGTTTTCGCTTTTTGTAATTATTGTTATAATACTTTGACATTCCGTATCGAAATAAAAAAAAAAAAAAAATGCATATTCCCTATTCAGACTTAAAGCAAGGTCTAAAGATGTGCGTAGAAATAATTCAAGTTTTTAATAGTAGGAGCATTAAGGGTGCCAAAATGAGGTCTCATGAATAAAAGCCTTGCTCAAAATGGAATGATGAACTAATCAAAAGGGAGCTAGAAGATTTCGTGTTTATTTTCATATAAATGATGGAAATTGGAACAGATGCGGTCCATTTAATAACAGAAGCGCAAAAACCGAAAAAGAATTGAACTAGCTGTTGCCCGCGGCTTCGTTCGCGTGGAAATATTGATGCTTATGTGTGAGATAAAAAGATAGTCTGTGTCTTTTCCCAGGATATAAGCTATCTACTTGCCAAGTTTCATTACGATCCGATCAGCAGTTTAGTCGTGCAAAGGTAACAAACCAACAAACAGAGTTTAATGAAAGAATGAATGCCTCTTTATACAAGAATCCATGTCTCAAAAGCTGTTTGTAAAACTTACGACTATGTTAGTAAGCACTGACAAAACAAACAACACAACAAATAATGGTGGATCACTGCTGCGATAAACCATGAGTAATTGCACAGCAGTGACCCGCATTTACACAGTCCAGGCGACTGTCAATCATGCTTAAGTTACTGTTGGCGCTGCCCCACACCCTGCGCACCAGGGAGGCGCACCTTTTATGCATTGTTGCGTAAAAACAATCCACATGAGCAACTGCGAACATCCCCGATGCACTATAGAAGCGGTATTATACTGAACGCGGAGAGCACTGTACGATCATTGCGTACACCTAGCCCACAGGCTACACAGCAGCACATTACGCTCGAAAGAGCGTGATCTTGACTGGAAGTGAGCATCGTGCAAACCTGCGAGCCAACATGTTCGCGACGCATGTTCATGTTGGAGTTACTTTCGCATTGATAATATTAAGTAAATAAGTATGGATAGTACAATAGGGGTAATGTAACAGACCAGACTTGAATCAGATCTGACAGAGATAATGTAACAGACCAGACTTGAATCAGATCTGACAGAGATAATGTAACAGACCAGACTTGAATCAGATCTGACAGAGATAATGTAACAGACCAGACTTGAATCAGATCTGACAGAGATAATGTAACAGACCAGACTTGAATCAGATCTGACCTGAGTATTGAAGAATGGTCAGGTTAAAAGCTGGCTGGATGGGAAGATATTTCGTATTACGAAGCAAATGAATTTTCACCTTCTATTAAAGCATCTTAACTGAATACCTAAGTAAATAAATAAAATAAATATCGCTGGACATTACACACAGTGCCATCTAGCGCCACACTAAGCAACGAGGCTTGTGTCGTGGACACCAGATAGTTGATATACTACATAGATACTTTTTGTTTGTAAATACATACTTATTATACATATAAACATCCATAACTCTGAAACAAATGTCCATGCTCATCGCACAAACATTTGCTCGTACCAGGATTCGAACCCGGGACTCAACGAACGTAAGGCAGCCTTACTACCGCTGCACCATTCGGGTCGTCAAGTAAGAAATATCATGCATGGAATACGTAGACTCTACTCAAAATCCGGTATTGAAAAAATTTTCTACACTCAAGAAAGATGAAAATATTGCTAGCTACAATTTATCAAAGGTGTACCGCTATCGCTCACTGGAAAGAACCGACCGCCAAACAGTGGACAGCTGCTACTCATAAAACAGTTTAAAAAACGAACTGTCGATTGTAGTATCTGTCAAACATAGAATCTGTCGATTGTAGAAACTGTCAAACATAGAATCTGTCGATTGTAGAAACTGTCAAATGTAGAATATGATGTCAAAAGTAGAATACGTCAAATGTAGACTAAAAGGAATTGCGTTTCATACCAAACTTTTTCTTTCTTTATTCAAAGTCATCGTTTTTTACACTAACTGTGATCACGTTTACAGTACGAACATGAAATGTGATGTTGAGACGAAACTTGTAACTATAACTGTAATACTACAGTTTCTTTGTAAACAATACCTTTGCTTTCATAACGTTTTATCGAATGTTTTCTTGATAAAGTCTTGTTCATTGTACTCGTAGAGTTTTAAAAGTTAGCTTCCTTTTCCTTCGTCCGCTATTTTGGTTTCTTTTTATAAGACTATTCTATTTTTGTAAATCTTATTACATTATTTTTGCGATGTCTGCAAGGCTAAACGATGTTTCCATCTGTTTTTCTTCATTTTGAGATACTTTCGTGAATTCTTCTTTTATCAATTAATTTGGCGATATTTTTTTTATCTTAGTGCACTATATTTTTTAAATAATTCGTCAATTTCTTGCAGTTCTAGTGAACCCAAATATATATATTTTTTTCGTATTCTTGTTTGTTTTTAGAGATTTCGATTTCTTTCTTATTTCTGCACCACACCACATGGTGTGTCTGCGGTCTTACTTCTTCACAATAACATTCGAGCAATCGATTAATCTATTACCTGTACTTTACTCATTAGTTAGTTCCCGTTCATAACCTGAGTACTATCACACTGTACCTCGTTTACATTGAATTATTGTATCATTATCAGTCATTGCCTCGGGTCGTTACTTTTGTATAGTTTGTCTTTCGAATTATCTTCATAAGTCCGTCAGTCAAGAGATTGAAGATTTCATTGAAAATTGCCATGTGTGAACTGAAGATCAAATTTTGACTGTGCAACTTCAAGTTGCTAAAGAATAGAATACTATTAAAATTGCCTCAACTAAATACCAACCTTATAGTCAACGATGCAACTAAAAGTATTAATCCTCATGGTTGTGTATGAAGGTTTTATAAAAGAAATAGATACGATGATGCCGAAAAAGAGATCATCAAATGAAATAAAATACAACGAATTGGACGAACATGCTTTGGTTACGGATAACGATATATTTCCTTTTGTCGTCGCCATTTTGAAGAAGTCAAATTTTTTAATGTCAGGTGCTTTGATTGATAACAGTTGGGTCTTGACTGCAGCTGATTCTTTATTTCTGTAAGTTGTAGATTTAACTATTCACATTATTGCTCTTATATCATGTCGTATTACCCAGTTATTGTGAAATGGTGGGAACCGCTGCACGCAAAATACTGTTATACAGTTGCATCCAGTTATACCGATAATTTATCCCAAACAGCATTATGACAAGTTTTTTTTTTAAACTAGCTTAAGGCGATTACATGAGCTAAATAAGCAAAGCGTTAAAAGAAATTTGTAGAGATAAGTTCGTGATTTTTTTCTGTCGAATAAAATTTGTTGTATTATGTTTTCAAAACACTATCGTACTAGCATATATCCTGAAGAATATCATATATTTTTCTGGTTTTGTTAATTGCAGTGAATCATATGCTTTTTTGCATTATAAAACTCGCGTTTACCTCATGTATTCGCCTTCAGTTGATGTTTCCTATTCTAACTATTGTGGGTACACCGAACACCACGAAGGTCAGTCTCATTTAAAGTCCAGACATTGTCTATGTTCATATCAACTGATGGACGCCACTGAAAGCGCCAAACGAATGTCTCAGTTCCAGGCCGACACAATTTAGATTCCCATCGACACGCTAAGAAGAAGAATTGAGGACCATACTGATTAGCATCTGAGATAGTCCTTTGGGGAAAGAGCCATACAAATTTGAATGGACCTGTCTAGTCAGTGCTTACCACCAGTTATCGCGAAGCTCAACTCATTGCTTACTTTCTTCAGATTACGAGAAGCAACAAGGACAATTCGAATCAGACTCGGCAGCATAAACTATAGAAAAGGAGGGACCATACTGCCAGTGAAATATATTGTAATGCATCCAAATTTCGATGATCAGAGACCAAGTTACGACCTGGCTATGATCAGATTGCCGGAGCCTGTCAGGGATACTCCTACTCTGAAACCTATCAAACTACAGAAAACCTTGAAAGAGGCAGATGCTACCCATTTTATTGTACCTTCGTGGCCTAATCCATCGGTAAGTTATTTCATTTTTTTTGGGCCTTTAATAAAATACAATTATTTAAAGACGTGTGACCTCCAGCAAACCCCAGGGGACCTTTACCAACTTTCTCTCATCCAGAGGAGGCTTTTGTCCCAGTAGTAGCAAGGTCATGATGATGATGATGATGGTCGCTGATCAGCGTATTACGTTGGCACTACTAGGACTACTAGCATAGATGCTATGTTATGGAAAAGCTGACAGCCTACCTAATGTTGAGTGGTTATTGCCTGCGCGGTCAACCACGCATCCATGCGTATCGTGGCTGTGGGTCGCAGTGGACGATACCACCTTCGTATTCAAACCAAGCTCGTCGCAAGCCGCTCACATCTCTTCTCGTTTCCACTGGCCTGAACAATTACGAGACATTTCCTCGCCACTCTGCTCAACCGTTTCCACTAGAAATAAGCGGAGGCGAGAAGTGTAAATAATTAAATTTTATTGATGGTAGGTATATATTATTTTATTTTATATACACATCTCCTCTCGTTTTGTCTTCGCTTCAGTGGAGTCCGGCTTTAAGGCCCGGTGTGCACGAAAGTAGAGACGAGCAAGATCTGACCAAACATAGGGGAAACGAGACTGTGATGTAGATTTAATCAATTTGCTTGGTAGATTCCCCACATCTTCTCTCTGCTCCACTGGTATACACCTTGGTTGAAAATGTTTGTATTTTTAGGGTTCCGTACCTCAAACAGTAAAAAAGGAACCCTCATAAGATCACTCTCTTGTCCGTCTGTCCGTCTGTCTGTCCCTGTGTCACCACTAATTTTCTCAGGAACGGGTGGACCTAGCAAGTTGAAATTTATACCAGATACTGAAGTCTATAGTTCCTATTAGGTGTAAAATCAAAAGATCAAGGAAAAATCGAGGTCCTGTGTCAACACGATTAAAAAATACGGGCAATTTTTTCCATTTGCAGATGTTTGTAGATTCAGAACAGTTGAAGTCAATAGAATTGATAAAGCGGCGGCGACTCTTATCAGTGACGCATCTACATCCCACTGATATCGAAGATTGTGATGAAGAGCTTTCAAGGATGGGAGTCAATGATACTGAGACCATGATGTGTTTAGATACTGCAGCCATGATTGATCCCTGTTCGGTAAGAAGTAAATACTTCACATTTATAAAGTAACATCACGTCAGTTTTATTGAGAGAGGAGCTCGTGGCTAAATAATAACAGCTGCTCGGGGTCGATCTTTAAGTTAAGCTGCGCTTTACTTTTTTCTCTTTTTTTTTTTCTTTAATTTTTACTTTCTCTGTCTACACCATAATATATTATTTACAAACGTAACAAAATAATGAGAAATTCTCCATCTTATTATAATCGTAACTAAAAAGTGTAAAATAAAAAAAAAAACAGACTAAAAAATAAACTGAAAAGAAAAAAACAAGTTCAGTCCAGAATAATCGGGACCCATTAAAATAATCTAGACTAAAATCGTACCATCCAATATGGGTCCCGATACGTACAAATTATCTAAGAAAAATATGTAGATTATAACATGAAATACAACATAATAAAACATAGCTCAACAAAATATTTATTGATCTCTTTGGCCCATAGAAATATACCTTACAGATTGGTAAAAATACAATTTGTGTTATTAAATAGAAAATTATTAACACTTCACTTATGTACTATGTCACATACATGTGTATTTTAATTGTGTACCTTTTAATCTCTATACCTACATATTTCCAGAGAGACGTTGGAGCCCCAGTCGTCCTGAACGGGTTACTATGGGGCATCATATCCTCATGGGGACCTCTGAACTGTGACGAGAACAGTCCAGGACCTACCTTCGTGTCTTTGGTAGCAGCTCCCAACATCAGCACTTGGATACACGCCACACAACATGGCCACAAATGGCAGACTTCCTTGCCGGATTTGAGCCAAATGATTACGGAAGATGTGACAGATGAAGACAATTTTTAAAGAGCAGTCTAATTATAAAACCTGTGTTTTTCTAACAAGCAAGCTGCAAATTGTAAAGATATTAATAATTGTAAATATTAGATTAGTTAAATAAATACAGAACTAAAATTGTATGTTTTGTTTCTGGAGCATTGGACGGATAGCTGCTGTCGAGCTGTTTGGAATGTCACATCGGCTGAGTGAACATCTATTGCTACTGCTCCTGTATCGCAAACGAAATCCTTGTTTTGCTAGTAGGTTTAAAATACGCATGGCTTTTCCCCTACTATGTTGGGATCGGCTTCTAGTCTAATCAGATGTAGCTGAGTACCAGTATCTTACATGGAGCGACCGCCTATCTGACCTCCACAACCCAGTTAGTACTGGGTAATACGATACCCCTTTGGTAAGACTAGTTGTAAGACTTTCGGGCCACTGACTACCTGAAACAACTGTCGAAAATCTACAAATGGCAGCCGAATAAAACTGTTTAACGGGCTTTGTAACTTGGAATGTAATATATGGGCTCCATCCACGGATCAACCTAGGCAAGCACGCCTTAACCAAGCAGCTTTTATTATTTAGCTACTAGCCACATCTCCTATTTTCTTTTTAATATGCAAAAGAATAAATAATAGATTAACTAGTATTCTATTATTTATTCGTTTGCATATTGCTTATACTTATCGCATACGCTTCAACTCGGTAACGTATATCAATACATTTCAAAGAATTGTCACTTCTGAAATGGTTTTCCTACAAACGTAAATTGGATTCCATGATTGAAAACCTACACTGAACGAATGAAAGGGATCTGTGAGCGAGCGGTAGAGCGAATGAAAAACAACAAAGAATGAATGACATGACCATTGACCGATGCAGAGTAGAGTGCGATAAAACCAAAGAAACATTTACCTAAGTTCATTTTGATGTATTTTATTTTATTTGTACCCAAAGGGTAAAAACAGGACCCTATTACTAAGACTCCACTATCCGTCTGTCTGTCTGTCTGTTGCCAGGCTGTATCTTATGAACCGTGATAGCTAGACAGTTGAAATAGGCATGACGACAGTATCAAAAAGTTGCAAATCTATTTAGTCCGTCAGTTAGAGTATTGGAAATTAATGGACACGTATTTTTTGTTTTTGTAAATCAATGAATATTGACAAAGATAAAACGCATCAAAACTCGAGAGTGGGGGCTCGTGACGTCAGACGTCAGAACTAGCTAAAAATTATACCTAGGCGTGACGTATTGAGAATTTTAAAAGCGTCATATCTTAGTCGATTTTGATTTACGTAACAAAAGAAAAAAACACGGGTCAAATACACACATCAACACGGTCTAGGGATATTTCATACTCAATTAAATAACTCGAAAAGTACTGGCCGCATTGGAATCTTTTATACACCGATTTGTTTGTAATTTATCTCAGACTAATTCCAAATTCAAATTTTTGAAAATTCTTTTGTTTCGGTGGCATAAAAATGTCTTGATGTATAGGAGAGGGAATTTTCATTTGTGCGAAATTTAGAAAACAATACGAATTACGTTTAGTTACAGTTTTTTTTCATTTTTAAACGAAAGATAAAGTTAAAATTGAGGTATTGTAGCCATGCAACGCCGACATTTGACGAGGGCGGAGATGTTACGAGCTGTGGGAATGCTGGAAGCTGGATCTGTTCAGCGTAATGTTGCTGAGGCCATAGGGACCCATCAAAATGTAATTTCAAGATTGTGGACACGCTATCGTGCCACAGGTGAAGTAGCGGAGAGGCACCGGGGGCCAAGTCGCATCACTACCCCCAGACAAGACCGATTTTTGCAAATTACTGCGCGAGCACAACCAAATGCAACGGCGACTCAATTGGTCCAAAGGCTGCGAGTGGAACACCAAGTGCTTGTGAGTGACCAAACTGTAAGAAGGCGACTGCATGAAAGCAATCTACGCTCTCGTAGACCACTCCGGGTCCCACCTTTACGGAGAGGCAATCGTGGACGACGATTAGAATGGGTTCGGAACCACGTGGACTGGGGCCGTGACCAATGGTCCAATGTGCTGTTCACGGATGAATCCAGGTTCGGCTTCCATCCAGATTCACGAAGGACGCGTGTTTGGCGAGTTCCTGGACGATGGAGCCGTCTCCAGAACCCTCAGGAAGTTCACCCATACCAAGGAGGAACAATTATGGTTTGGGCAGGCATTCGTCTTGGAGGACGGACGGATCTCGTTTGGGTGCGGGGCAATATGACGGCAGAACGATACGTCCAACAGGTGCTGGGGCCCGTAATCTTGCCCCACAGAACACAAATGGGGCAAGATTTCCTGCTCATGCACGACAATGCCCGGGCACACACGTCGAGAACGGTAGCAGCTTGGTTACATACACATAATGTTAGGGCCTTAGACTGGCCTGCTCAATCGCCAGATCTAAATCCCATTGAGCATGCGTGGGATATGCTGCAAAGAAGAGCTCTGAAGGAAGTTCCTGAAAATCTGGCTACAGAAGATCAACTTTTTGCGCACCTCAGAAGGACATGGGACAATATTCCGCAGCAAGACATTGACAACCTTGTTCTGAGCATGCCGAATCGTTGCCGATGTGTTATGAACATCATGGGCGCTTTCTCAGACTACTACCTTCAAGTTTATAAACACAAATTAAATGATTTTTCTATTTTTTTCAGTTTTTACTCACAAATTAAAAGTTCATTCATATACGGTTTCCGTCTATGCTTCATTTTTTTTCCATAAAATCCTGAAATTTTAATCTATACCTTAACCATGATGAAAAAATGGTAGAATATTAAATAACGTATCTTTTAAATATATACATGTCATATAAATAATTAACACATTGATAGTAATTCGCTTTTTTAAAAATATCCCTAGACCGTGTTGATGTGTGTATTTTCTGATAATCTAACTGACGGACTAATTAGTTTTTTTTTGTCGTCTCGCCTATTATCACAGCTGATGTATTTCTGTTGCCACTAGAACAACAAAACATAAAAATCAAAAGTAACTGGGGGCAACCATAATACGATGGTACGGAACCCTTCATGCGCGAGTCCGACTCGCACTTGGCCGGTTTATTATCCTAGGTAAACCAAGGATTATTTTTAAGTCACAAAGTGTTTAATAATAACACTTAATAAACTAATGATTGAAATACCATCTTAGCCTAGCCTTTTTCTAGCCTAGTACTTCTTATTAGACTTCTAAATAATTAAGTCATCACTCAGAACTCTCGACCAAGAAGCATTAGCATTATTTTTGCATTATTTTTACTGGGTAATCTTACTTATTTTATATTGTGTGTTTTTCTATTTTATGTGTTTTTATTGTATGTTTTCTATATTGTATGTATTAAATATAGAAAGAGGTGGCGAGATGATTTAGACGCGCATCACGAGGTTCGAGGTAGCGCAGGAGAAGAGTATCTGGAAAGATATAGGGAGGCCTTTGCCCAGCAGTGGGACATTCAAGGCTGAAAAGTGTGTGTGTGTTGTGTATGTGCTGGTGTTCTGAGTGTGTGAATATATATTATGTATTATTTATGATAATTGCATATTTTATATGAGACAAATATGTTTTGAGACTTGAAAATTCTGCAACTTAACGTTTACACCCGTATCTAATATTAATAAATCAATATGATTTCTTATGTGAAACTGGTATTCAGTTGTATTCGGTTAGACTGGAGGCCGATCCCAACATAGTTGGGAAAAGGCTAGGCAGATGATAATGATTACTTGAATACATACTTAAGATACGATTTTTACTCTGTGGTAATGGTAATTGATTGAAGTTAGAACTGCTCAAAGTTAGAATTATTAGCTTTGTTTTCTTTGACCGTTCTTATTTCGTTACAAAATATTGTCTCTTGCATAAAAAATATTGCATAAGTAATTACTTTAACTCAAGTATTTGATACAAGTGTAAGAGATGTAGATATTTTGGAACTTAAACGCTTTGAGAGTTCGCTCTTTTGAGATAAATGAACGTTTTGCAACCGTATTCTAAGTTATTTTGCAACTTGAATGTTTTGTGACGAAGCGGTTTAAAGAAGAGAAGAAATACAGGAACAGTCCCCAGCAACACGTAGCAAAAGTGATAAAACAGCATTCATCATTTATGATTGATGGCGTACATTTAAAACGATATCAAAATCCGCTCAATGGAAGTTCAACACTGCTGATTGAATCCATTATTTACCTTTATAATACCTGTTTTCAGTACAAACATACGTAACCATTTCATGACCTTTATACGGGGTGTAAACGGAGTATTCACGAAGCCGTTTCGTACTTAGTTTGGAGTAACAATGCGCTAAAGTTATTGCTAGGAAGCGACTTTTTTTGGTGTGTAATCACGGTTTACGATAGCGCTCAATGAACGCACTGAAAACTTTGTACTGCTGGTTGCATTAATTAGAACAGGGTTCATGGAGGGTATTAGAATCAAAGTCATGACATTTGAAACTTGTGGCTATGGGACGGATAATAAAGTCGAGTTTTCTGAAAATTTCACAATGGGGCATTAAGTCCGCCTCTGTACTTTGTGCTTGAAGTGTTAAATAAATAAATAGGGGAGCTGTAATAAATAAATAAATAATTTCGCTGGACATTACACACACCGCCATCTGGTGCCACACTAAGCTACGAGGCTTGTGTCGTGGACACCAGATAGTTGATAATATTTAAGTATACGAAGAAATAGTTTACACAAAATCGGGTTCGAGCTGTAACATCAACTAAACTGGAAACTGAATAAATCGGTGGGCATTGGTGTCGATTCTGTTGTGCACAAACTAAACTTAATTTAGGCTATTGGTATCCTTTTCTCTCTAATATAACGAGAAAGAGACGGACGTAATTTAGAGCTGTCAAATTTAGCTGAGACTAATACTTCCATACAAATGAAGGGTGCACGTAAAAACAAATATTATTAATAAATTGGTGTGATCTTATTAGGTCTGTTCAGTGAATCCTTATTGGTCGTTCAAAGGAATTTCTAGACGTTTCGTATTTGTTTGAAGGTTGTAAAAACCTTTTAGACATGGATCTTGTGACAGTAAATGCAGAAAAAATAAATTTCATTTTCTTAGAACATGCCACGAGATACTGCGAAGTTACGTCGCAAAAAATTACATCGCCTGAAGGATAATAACGTTTCAAAGTTATGGGCAAAACTAAAGGAATGATGCATTGACCACCACAATTATTATTCGTCACATTTCAGAAACTGTTACAACAAAAGAGTTTGTGAGAAGACACTATGGTTTTGGTCGCAAAAGGAATAAACCAATGAATTTCACACAAGCCGTATTGTAAACATTTTGTTTGTTTTGCGGTGCAAGTAAAAACATTTTAGTTTGGTTTGTATCTTTATTTGAATTGTTTAGTAAAAGCTTTTTGGTTGAATGTTACTAATTCTTACTAGCTCTACGCCCGCGACTTCGGTCGCAAAATTTGTGATAGCTCGGCTAATATGCATGATATAAATGTCGGATCCGGTCATGAGTACGGACGGGCGAATTAATCGAAAGCGCGCCAGTGGTGACATCACGCGACCTACTAACCAGTCTACCCCACCATGGCGTGCTTCTACAGAGTCCTGATGTTAACAGCTCGTGGCGAGGCGGACATTCTGGGTCTGATCGCAGCGGAGTTAAGACATCTTGAAACTGTATCCGATTCATTGTGCCCAGTGTTATTGTGTGAAAGTGTAATGTCATGTAATTTGTTAGTTTACTCAGTGTATCTGTTTGAAAAGAGTAACCATGGAGTTTCTTGCCGGTTCTTCTCCATGGAAACGACCAACCCGAACCGTGCAATGTGAAATAAAATAGTGTATCGCATCCAGTGTGTTTTCATAGCACGAAACCCGTCTTTTGCCCACATAATGCTCGACCCTAGCGAAATAAATCCTGACAACTGACATTAATATAATTTAGAGTCACGAATAATGTAGCTTTTGAATTGGATTATTAGTTCCGGAGATTACCCCACTACATACAAACTTACAAACACCTTTGTATAAAATTAGTACAGATAAATCTAAGGTTCAATCTGATTGTTTTTCTGTTAATCTGATGAGAAGGATCAAGTTACTTTTTCAATAATTGGATAGCGATTCTAAGAATTCTTTTGTTTTCATCATGGCGTAGGAAGGTGTAAGCTTATACGTCTTCCAGATAACCTTGCTCGTATCAAATCTATATTACTTTTAGTGATGAGGTCATCACTAAAAGTAATATAGATTTGATACGAGCTCACTAGTGGTGGGTGTTGCGACGACGAACCGTTTTCAAAGACCGTTTTGTGTTCTGCGATGATGAAACCGTTTTACGTCCTGGGTTCAAACAGTCTTCGTCGCACAAACCAGTCCAAATTAGTTGGTGCGTATTTTTAATTTACATCTATGAAAATACAGACGAGAACGCAATTATTCAACTATCTTTCTCACTAGAGTCACTCGTCGCGTCGTTCCGCGTTCGTATACAAAACAGTCCTTACAATAGTTATAAGAAACTGCTACTATTTCACTCGACGAAAACGCAATGCAACGAACGACTCTCGACGAAAACGCATGTTGGATAAGTTTCTTCCCGAAGGAAGACTCTGGCTCAAAAGCCGTCTTCAAACCACTTGCAACGACGACCGTTTTCGCTGTCAGGAAGTCTGATGCGTTTCGTCCGTCAAAAATTGGACAACGACCCACCATTAGAGCTCACAGCTAGCAGCTCGTGGCTAAATAATAACTGCCGCACGGGTTACGCCGCGTTTGCCAAAGTTGGTCTGTGGATCATCAACATTACATACCGAGTTTTCTCCTTGCCTTGGAAAGCACTATAAGCCGTTTGCCCCGGCTGTCATTTGTAGATCTTTGACAGTCGTTATACCGTTAATCAGTGGCCCGAACGTCTGAAAGCCGGTCTTAAAAAGGGGTACCGTATTACTCAGCACTGACTGGGTCGGGGAGGTCAAAGAGGCAATGGCTTCATGAAAATACTGGTATTAGCTATAACCGGTAAGACTAGAAGCCGACCCCAATAAAGTTGGGAAAAGATGATGTTATGTAAATTATATTATGGTATTTATTACTATTAGACCGATTATTAAAATACATACCTCCTTGAAGTCAAGCCAGCCTATTACTTTTTGGGGTACCTACATAATTTGTGCCATATATCCCTTAATGTGATAGATCCATTATGGGTTTGGCTCATGGGTCTTCCGAGAATGATCCCAGATAATGACGAGTTCACATCTACCTTGCGACAGTTCTAAAAACAAGATATAGTAGGCACACATTTTGAATACAGGATCTTCGAGCGTTTTAATTTTTTGACCCAGGGGTCATTTGCAAATTGTAGATTAAGGGCTTGAACTAACGGCGGCGGGAACTTCTCGCGTCCGGCCCTAGTCCAATCCATGGTCCGGAGCGAGACGGAATGGGACGCCGTCATCTCCTTCTGCGAAGCAGTAATACTAGAGAAGGAGGTGGCGGAACGGGAGAGGAAGAGAACCTCACATCCCGGCCGCCGCGGGAGACGCCTCAAGCGTCGGGGGCCACCGCGTGGCCCCCGGCCACCGTAAGCCCGGGCCTGTGGACGGTGGGCTATGTGCTAGCTCGCTGTCCGTCCGTCTTATGACGACAGACCGTGTCGACTTCGCGTTCGTGTTCCACGCGCGCCTCAATAAGAAAGCGGACCCGCAAGGGCCGATGCCTGCCGGGGCTGCGGGACTGTTCGAAAGAGATACCGCCCCGGAACACAAAGGGCGATGATGGAACATGGATGGGTTTTAGTCAGTAAAAGTATGACACTCCCTCCTGCTCCGCCCAGAGCGGGAGGAAGAAAAAACAACAAGGGTTCGAACTAAGGCCACATCCGCCAACCAATACTGGACCCACGTGGTGGATTTCGGCCCACTCTATCACACTTCACTGCTGGGACAGACTTCCACTCTGTGAGTTGTAAGTTGGTGGAACTGCTGCAGTTGCTGAATCACCATCATCTGCCTAGCCTTTTCCCAACTACGGATACGTTACAACGTTACGTTTTAAATGAATAGTCGCGGGTGTGAAATGCGTGCAGCGCGGTGCAAGGATAAGTGATAGTGCGCGCCGGACTACGTGTAATTGTGACTGTGGTCTCTGTCATAGACTTTTAACACTTCAGCGCCGCTGAAACGCCTTGTATGTTTTTGTAAGTTCTTTCTCAGGTGTTGCTTTTGTTTTCGGTGATTTCCTATTCCAAACCACAGTAGCGTATAAATTAATGGAAAAAAAACATTTTTAACATTTTTATCATTATCATTATTCTCTCGCCCTTATCCCAATTTGGGGTCGGTGCAGCATGTCTTCTTCTTTAATTAATACTTCTCTATTACGCGTCCATCCGCAAGAGAACCAGGGTTACCGACGTGGCCCACAGAATTGCCAAACTTAAGTGGCAGTGGGCAGGGCACATTGCTCGCAGAACGGATGGCCGATGGGGCCGAAAAGTTCTGGAGTGGCGACCGCGAACCGGAAGACGTTGCGTTGGAAGGCCTCCCACTAGGTGGACCGATGACCTGGTGAAGGTTGTGGGAATCCGCTGGATGCGAGTCGCACGGGACCGGTCAATGTGGCGACACTTGGGGGAGGCCTATGTCCAGCAGTGGACGTCTTTAGGCTGAAATGATGATGATGATGATGATGATTACTCGTCATCTTATTATGAGAATACGTGTGAGCCAAGTTCCCGGTTTTACTAGTCATGAACAATTAATGATTGGACCAATCGTTTGTTTCAAGTTTTTTTTTCGTTTTCATTATTGGTTATAACTTTTGTCTGAATTGTATTCCGAAAACCTTGTTTGTGAAAGGTTTCCAGAGCCCTTAAATGTGTATTCAGCATTACGATTTATATCAATAGGCATGACGACAGTATCAAAAATTGCAAATCTATTTAGTTCGTCAGTTAGAGTATTGGAAATTAATGGACACATATTTTTTGTTTTTGTAAGTCAATGAATATTGACAAAGATAAAACGCATCAAAACTCGGGAGTGGGGGCTCGTGACGTCAGAACTAGGTAAAAATATACCTAGGCGTGACGTATTGAGAATTTTAAAACCGTCATATCTTCGTCAATTTTGGTTTACGTAACAAAAGAAAAAACAGGGGTCAAATATTTTTTTATAATCTAACTGACGGACTAATTAGTTTTTTTTTTGTCGTGTCGCCTATTTTGAAATCGAAAAACATCTGAAGAGCATGGATTCATAAAAAAAATTAACAACAAAAACGCTTACATAATCGCGTATTTCTCCTACCTTGTACCACAACCACGACCCAGAAATAATAGTAGTTGTAGCTTCTCTCTCAAGCACGTTAATAAGATATTATCTCACAGCAGCCATGTTCTAGTGTAATTGCTTATCTGTTCGTCTGATGCTACTTCTTTTGTTTCAAGCAATGTGTGGTCGGGCTTTGTCTAGTTGGTTCAAGATTAGAACAAATTGTTGAATGAAAAAAACAAAAGAAAGCTTGTTTTGCGACATCTATTTTAAAATGTCACAGCACCCGGGTATATGCATATAATTAGTTTGATGTCATGTTTTAGTTTTAATTTTTTTTTTGCACAAAAAGTAAATAACTTAATTGGAAAAAGTAAAGCCATATATTACGGCCACAAATTTTATTTTAATCAACATACAACCCGACACTAACAAAAAATTCAATTTTGCGGATTACCCTTTAGCATATTTACCATTTTGAAATATGGGTACACTGAACACCACTGCAAACCCTGGAGCTATTATGCTACAGCTAAAATCAGCGTCTGGTTGGTACACCTTGTGTTGCCATAGCAATTATGCTGAGCTGAGGCCCTTTTAGCATCACAGCGTCCCGGCCGCCGCGGGAGACGCCCGGGGCGGGCGTGGGCGGGCGGCAGACCTGTAGACGGTGGGCTATGGGCTAGCTCGCCGTCCGTCCGTCTCATGACGACAGGCTGTGTCGACGGCGCGTTCGTGTTCCACGCGCGCCTCAAAGAGAGTCAGCAAAAAGGAAGGGGTCTGCAAGGACCGATGCCTGCCGGGGTTGCGGGACTGTTCGAAAGAGATACCTTGACCCCGGAACACAAAGGGCGATGAAGGAACATGGATGGGTTTAGTCAGTAAAAGTCTGACACTCCCTCCTGCTCCGCCCAGAGCGGGAGAAGTCATTTGATGATTTCCCATCAGAAAAAAAAAAAAGGTTTTTTATCATTATTACTTATCTTTATTTAAATTGTAAGATATTTTTAATGGCAAATGAACTCAATTTTCTTTCTTTTCATTTTACTCAGACAATTATGACCTTTCTGACCTCGCACCTCAACCGAACACACCGTTCAGCCACTGGGTAGGTGTACTTGAAACTTTTCCATTGCAATCTCTCAACGGAGCATTTTATAGCTTCTATGTGTCGCTACGCGGTACAGCGACCAATATACTTTTATTGGAATTGCTGCGGTTACCCCACACCACACGTTTATAAACAGAAACTAGCCCCCACTTTCCAACGTGCACTTTATTGGTGGGTTATATGATGTTTTTAAGTAAATAGGATGTGTTTTCGATACCTATGTATTTGTTGCTACTACTATGTTGGGCTCGGCTTCCAGTCTAACCGGATGCAGCTGAATAACAGTATCTTACATGAAGCGAAAGCCTATCTGACCTCCACAACCCAGTTAGTACTGGGTACTTACACCCCTTGGTTCTTACCAAGGGGTGTCGACTTGGGTGTCAGACTTTCGGGCCACTGACTACCTGTAACGACTGCCAAAGATCTACAAATGACAGCCGGGACCAACGGCTTAACGTGCTTTCCGAGGCACAAACTTGGAATGTGATGGGTGGCCACCCATCCACGGACAAACCTAGGCAAGCACGGCTTAACCTAGAGATCGATCCGAGCGGCTGTTATTATTTAGCCACGAGGTCCTTATTATATTCCTGCTTCTATTTGTACTCATACTTATTTACAAAAAGCACTACTGCTCTCAAAAATGGTAAAGGAAAACATCCAGGAGGTAACTGCTATGTCCACTAAATATGTGAACGAAAATTCGAAGTAATGCCAGCCAGCCTTTTAAGGCACTTTCCCTAACTTGACAACGATGTGTAGGAAATTTTTGAGACCCTGTAAGTCTTTTCCCATTTTGTTACTTGTACATATTTTGATTACTGTACCCCGCCGTTGTATCGGGCGTTTCTATTTTGCTTGGCTCCTCATGGTCAGATCGTGATGTTAAATAATACATAACCTTCAAAAATCGGGCAATCAAATGCAAAAAGAAGTCTACTAATCCGACTGGTATTTCCAGATATTAGCAGGTATTTTTTAGTAAATATGTACAGCTTTATTATACAGGCTGTTTCCTGCATCGTTTGAAAAATTGAATTTTGTCATTTGGTGTATCTTCAGCCCTAATAACTCATCGATTTTTTATTTCAGTTACCTACTTTATATAAAGGGTGTCAAAGTACCCATTACGAAGTCGAAAGGAACTTGTTCTCCCCGCCATTGCGATATTTTTTTTGTTCTAGACCAATATCCGAGAACCTTCTATTTACGGAGATATTGGGAGTCAAAGTTCCAACTTCTTCACAAGTTTTTTTTTTAAATACAAGTTTTTAATGTTATAAATGTACTTTAAATACCTCCACAACCCCCGCACTATTCAATGCATCCTCATGCACAATGTTTTAAGTGCGTTACATTGAGTCCTACCGTTAAATGTGATTTTTCACACCGAAAAAGGTCGTTTCCCAGCAATAATTTTTGCATAGAGTTACTTAGTTTGATGTGCAGAATGCTTGGTTGACGGCTTCGGTATATTTGCAAAAATCGCAAAGTTATTAATTTAAGTTTATTTTTACTTAAAAAAAGAACTTTTTTAAGTTAATAAAAAAAACTAACAAATTTGGCGGCTACACTACATCTACATCTTTTTTTAAATTTGAGTTTAAATGTTGAATTTTGTGATATTTAATAAAATAAATAAAAGACATCAAATGACCTCTTCTTTCGGCTAACGACTAACCTTTAGAAAACGATGCCTACACAACACAACACCTAAAATATAAATGTCATGTCGCCTATTTTTATAACTTCATTTGTGAGGCAATCTTTAGTCAAACAGTCATGAAGCTCAATTTATTTTGTTTATTAATATTTTCACTAAACATAATGATGATATTTTCAAATTTCGTTTATCCAAGTGCGCTAAGCTACGATGACTGGATTTGTGAATTCGTTGATGATAACAATATTAAATTAGTAGAAAACAACTCGGCAGTGAAGAAAAATGTAACTGAATTGAAAGAGACAGATTTTGAAGAAGATGAAGTAGACTATGATTTTCAAGCGAAGTTTCCCAAAGACGAAGTGACGACTTTTGCTGATGAAGAAGATACTGATGAATTGCCAGGTGAAAATTTTAAGGGCAATTGTTTAGAAGGTGAGGCACGAATTAATGATGTTTGTGTTAAAGAACATAAAAAATGATTGAACAAAAATGTGACAGTCCTTTATAAAAGACTAGCGGCATACCCCAGTTTCGGTACGATAATTAACAATAAAGTGACGGACACAGAACGAGGACTCACAGTACCTTTATTTGTGGATTTCTCAGTGTTAAAATTACTTTGATGAGGATTGGCTTTATAATCGGTCCATCGTCCTTAACGTTATCGTGGTACTGACTTCTATAATGATCAAGAACAATTAGTGTTAGCAGTCTGTGTTAAAACGACTTTGAATTGGCTTTTTGGTCGGTCCATAGTTATCGTTGTGCTAACTTCTTCAGTGATCCACCACCATGCCATGCCGAGATAGGGGGGCCTTTTGGCCTAGTACAGGACAAATTTCATTTCATTTTTTTTTTTTATTCTCTTTGTAAAATTATTATCAGTTGTAGTGTTAGTTGAACCATTTTTATTTGTGTGTTTTGTCCCATGCGGGCTAATAAATGCTTTTTCTTTCTTTCTTTCTTTCTTTAATCAAAGAACAACATTATAAAACAAATAAACGAGTATTATAAAAAAAAGCAACCGATGCTGCGGTATGTTATTTAGTAATGTTAGCGCACTACTATTATTAACACTTATTCTGTCGCTTGATTGTTATTTATTTTGAGCTCCCGATATATTTTCGATGCTGTTGCAAGCGCCATGATCACAGGTTGATTAAATAACAATCACGGAAGATATCCCGTAAGTCACAGTATAAGATTAGTTATAAACCGTGAAAGCTTAAAACAGTGTATTATCAACACGATTTATATTAACTAAAAATGTTGTTTTGCCGATTTATGTAAAGCCATATTTGTTACGGCCGCGAATCACATTTTAATTAACATACAACGACATTAAAGTACTAATATAAAACATTGAAATGGAAAATTTGAGTTTCGCGGCCTACTCCGGCGCTATGCCCTTAAGCGTATGTTAACATTAATCAGCATTTATGAATAAACAATAATAATTTTAATTTTATTAATAACTAATACAATGTATAAAACATGAGGGTTATTTTTTTGTGCTCACCAGATGGCACCACTGCCGAGTAAGGTCCTGCAGTACCTTTACTGATATTTCAAAGTAATTCTTAGTTCAGTGTTTATGTAAACAACGTAAACAGACGACAATATAATGTTCACTTTTAATAAATATTACCAATCAATTGTTTCTTAAATAAGTAAGCATTGTTTATACAATGTGCTTGCTATAATTAATATTGGTGTTGTTAGGCACCAAATTAAAGACTAAAGATAGGCGCAATTGGGTATAATTATAATATTTAATTACAATATTTAAAAGAGAAAATAAAGCTATGCCGCCCCGTTGCTAGCCAACTACCACACACAAGTCCTAGCAACGGGGTTGCCAGATCTGTCGCCAACAGGTGTATTAGTCATATTATGATCAATTATCTTGATATAATTAATGATGAAATAGACGCGCTTCATGTTTCAAAATCGTTCAAGTGTCAACCTGAGAGTGGCGCGCAGTTTATGAAAGACCCGACAAAAGGTTTAAAAGTATTACATCTTAACATACGAAGCATTTGTGAAAATTTCGATGAAGTTTCGGTGCTTATGCGATTAATGGGGTTTCCAGACCGACGTGCTCGTTCTCTCCGAATGTTGGTTGAGCAAACTTTTACACTTCCCGATCTTGGATGGCTTCACGTCATACGACACTAAAAACACATACAACAAAATGACGGGTGTGCTATCTACGCTAAATCTTCCCTTAATGCTGACGTTAAGGAACCACATTTTGTTGACGCCAACACCGTCGTCGACGTCTTATTTGTCGCATTGAGGATGTTACAATAGTTGCTATTTATCGCCCTCCTTGTTTTAAAAACATTTAAAATTTTATTGACAGTCTAGCTAACGTACTCAAATTAACAACTCCTTCCGTGGTCCTGATCGGTGATATCAACATTGATATCAAGACTGACAACATTGATAGTCACTCAGATGAGTATTTAACCTGTGTTGCCTCAAACGGACTTCTCCCAGCTCACCAGTTTCCAACACGGCTCACAAATTGTTTAGACCACATTTTACTTAAAACAAATAAATCCGCAACGACTTTTGTTATTGAATCCTCCATAACAGATCACGAACCGCTGCTATTGTTTCTACAAACCAGGAGTGCCAACTCAGATGTGATCCGCATTAGATCAAAAATAAACTACGATGCCGCTATAGGAAATATTAAAACACATGTTTTATTAATATTTTCTATTTCATTAGGATCTGAGATTGACAGCATTGGAGACCAGTCATGACTGGTCTCCAATGCCGCAAATGCCGCAGATGCATTAATAAGTAATCTCTCCTCTATTGTCCTAAACCACACCCGCGAACAAGCTATTCCAAGAAGAGAACGTAATCTGAAACCCTGGATTACGCCGGGCCTACTCCGCTGTATACGACACCGTGACCGCAGGCAAACTCAAATAGTCGGATGATAACTTAATACTAAAAATCACCTACACTCGCTATCGCAATTTCTGTAATTCCCTGCAGAAAAAACTTACACGCTTGTATGAGAAAGAACAGTTTCTTAATGCAAAAAATAATGTTAAAGCTACTTGGAATGTTATTAAGAAAGTCTCAGATCTTCAAACTCAATCATCTCCCTCTTTTGACCTGTTACATTTATTTGATAATCCTAAATCCTCGCTTAATCATGTCAACAACTTTTTTGCTAATGTAGGCAGTAACTTGGCGTCGAAATTTAAATCACCCTCAATAGTACCCAATTCTGTGTCGAATTCAAATTCGTGTAGCTCAATGGCCCTCTTCGAGATAACCGAAGACGATGTTAACTTCATTATTTCGAGTCTTAGGTCTGATTGTGCTACTGGCTTAGACTGGCCTGCATTATAAAATAATAAAGGCCTCGAGATGCGTATTAGTTCCGGTTATTACACATAATATCTGTAATTTGTCTATAATGGCAGGTGTCTCTCCAACAACGTATAAAAAAGCAGTAGTTCACCCAATTCACAAATCTGGTCGGAGAGATGACGTCAATAACTACCGTCCAATCTGGATTCTAACAGCGATGTCAAAGATCCTAGAATTAATACTGAATATGACCTGAACCTGACCAGTTTTCTCGACGCAAACAATATCCTAGCGAATAACCAATATGGTTTTAGTAATGGAGTTAGCACCGAAGACGCAGTCACGGATTTGTCTAATCACGTGGCTAGAACGCTTGATAGAAAACACAAGTGCCTGGGAATCTTCCTTGATCTGTCAAAGGCATATGACACCGTTTCTGCCTTATTGAGTAAAATGGAAAGCATCGGTATACGTGGACACCCATTAAAAATCTTCGCAGATTCTTCACTCAGAGATCGCACCCAAATAGTGAAAATCGGCCCACACGAAAGTGATGAGCTTTCAATCACATACGGCGTTCCGCAAGGCAGCATTCTGGGGCCTACTCTCTTTCTCATTTATATTAATGAATTCTGCAAACTGCCTCTCGATAATTGTAAAATATTTACGTACGCGGATGACACTGCCCTTGTTGTAGATGGTGATGACTGGTCCCAGACATACCAAAACGCCGAGGCTGCGCTGTCTGCCGTAATGCAATGTTTGGCCGACAATTTTCTAACCTTAAATGTTGATAAATCGGTATATGTTCCATTCTCCATTCGGTCGAATCTGTGTCCCTCAAACTCCTTTACCATAAAAGCGCATGCCTGCGGATCCTTAACACAGTGTAGCTGTCTCTTCCTCGCCAAATCTACTTGTGTAAGGTATTATGGAGTACTCATCGATCAGCATCTCAACTGGCACCCCCATATTGCCAAAGTCACGTCCCGCATATGTAAGCTAATATAATTATGTTTTCAAGAAGTTACGAAACTCTGCTGATTATGAAAGGCTAAAATTAGTATATTTTGCCCTATGCCTATCTGTCCTAACGTACTGCTTGCCCGTCTGGGGTGGTGCCACCCAAAATGTATTTATCTGCCTTGAGTGAGCCCAGAGAGCTGTCCTTAAGGTAATGCTCTCTCTTCCACGTAGGTATCCCACTGTGCAGCTCTATTCCGATTGCAAGGTACTCACAGTCAGGCAACTTTAAGTGCTTCTTTGCCGAACTGAACTTCTGAACCGACTGGCAGGGTTAAGCATAACGTTTTCCCCCACGAACGCCATAGAACTGCCTTTGCCAAACGCCAATTCTACGTTAATAGCATTAATATGTACAACCTCCAAAATAAAAAGTTTAAAATGTATTCGTGCCCTAAATATAAATGCAAAAACTTACTTAGAGTTTATCAGCTGGGTAATTTACAATATTAAGGTTCTATACATATAAATATAAGTCTAAATCTAATCATAAACGGATGTGTACTGGTTACACACCATTCTTTCTAACACACCCTACACCTACACACTACATACGCACTCACACAAATCCTACACTTACTCACTACACACACACACACTCGGACTCTACAGTTATTTACCTCACCAATCCCTCAAATGGCTTAGCATGATCATCCGTTACTCCTAAAATACTGCAGCATTCATTTTGAAATAAATATATGGTAAAGTTGAGGATTAATGCTAAGTCCTATGTGTGACGAAAATACGATTCCATAAACTTTTCTCCATAGAAAAAAAATCCAAAGTTACCTCCAAATCGAACAATAAAGCGCTGGTATTCAAAAAGTACTTGAAATTAAATCATGAAACTTTGCATACTAACTGAACTAACTATAAAACAGGTCTTATGTGTTTTATTTTTTTAGTCCAATCAATAGATTTTTTGTAAATCGCAAAAAACCACTCATTTCGCATTATTCGGCCGCAGTGACTGACGTAACAATCGCTTTGTAGAGCAAGCTGATTAGAACTTTATTCTAACAGTATTTCAAACGAAGTTTGAACCACCACAAATAGAGTTGCTAATTTTAGAGTTAGAAGGGCCTTAAACGTTTTTCATTTTGTGTTTTCTGTACATAGATAAAAATTATCCTGTTTTCTTTAACACCATTTGCTCATTGTTGTAACGTGTGTTATTTATTATACTATGGCTTTGCCTTGTTTGTGATGGAGAATCACTGACTCCTAAGACATAGACATATACACCTAGTTTACTAGTCAGGGATTTAAAATTATTGTGGTCCTTGTACTATGATGGCTTTTGGTGAAAATAAAAAAAATATTTATTTATGATAATAATTATATTAAAATGCTAATATTTTTACACCGGCAACGGCAGTGTCAACATAAACTGTAGTAATTAATTGTAAGATCTTCTACCATAATTACTTAGAATATATTTTATTCTATTTTATTCTTACAATTAAGTATTATTTAAATTGCATAATTATGTGTCTTAAATAACAGCTTAAAGTGTTTAATCCAATGCAGTAAACAAGATTAGCTCACGGAAAAGTTATTTATATATTAAAAATACGCATAGTTTTAAGTAGGTATGTGTCACTTTATGTAAATATTTTTATGTATGCTAAAAGGCGTATAAAGTTGATTTAGTTACTGGTTATGTAAATAAATGTTATACATATAATGTAGTTGTTGTTTTTAAAGATCTCGTTTTTGCTAAAAAATTTATTGTGCAATAGATTTTCAACTCTCGGCATTCAGATGAGATTCCAACAGAGCGTATCCCGGCTCGACAAAAAAGTCGTTTTCGGCGGAAAGCAGTGGGTCTAAAATCCAGTGAGCGATAAAAAAAATCATCTGTGTTTAAAAGATCTTCATTATTTTCGATATTATGCCCATGAATGTACATGTCATGGACATTTTGGTGACGACAGGCGTCATTGTACAACTTGGTCAAAGTATTTCTCAACCGCACTTCCTAAAATCCTGTTTACTGCTATAAAACTTAATAAACAGGTTTATGTCTAAGAGTAGTAAAACGTCACTATATTACAAAACATCTCCTCAATTTTACATAACATAACGCCTATAATCCCCAAATGGTTAGGCAGAGGTGTACCTAATGGTACACCCACATTTCGCCAGTTATGTTTAAGTCCCATGTAATTGGGGCGAGCCTACTGCCATCGACCGGGCACAAATCCAGACTCCACGGTTACTACTGAGAAATTCCTCATGGAAAAAAACAATAACATTTTTCCCGCCCCGGGAATCGAACCCTTGACCTCCATGCTCAGCAGTCACGCTTACGACCACTAGACTAACGAGGCAGGCAAACCTTTCTGAGTTCAAAATCGAAATAAGATGATGACCTAATAAGAACAAAGAGCTATGTGAACTTTGAGAAGATTTTTTCTCTGGATTAATCTTGGGCATGGGCCCAGCCAAGCTATAGTAGACTTTAGAACAAGCTCTTATTAATTGAACACGTACCTACACAACATTTCGGGTCTGTGCTATTGACCGTTGATGAGTTGAGATCATCTGGAGACGACCCTGGTTGTAGAAGTACATCAAGTATATCAAAAACGGGCACCATCCATATGAAAAGTAGTTTTAAGAGCAACCTTCGTCGTGCCCAAAGATCGAGTGTAAAATGATTGGATGAATATTATTGCTTTAACACAACTCATTCATAATAAAGGGAGAATGATTGTGACAAAGATTAAAAAATGCTTATCAAAATATACATTATACAGCCTACAATCCTCCATTCAAACATAATTTGGAACCTCCATCGAAATGAGAATGAGTGATGAGTTTCCATATTTGATTTTGCAAGCCGCTGGGCTGTGAAAAAAGTGACGCCGGCCGGAGTCGGTCGGGTGTTGTAAGCCGTGATTATATCTGTAGTGATAATTTATCATTGTCACGTGTTATATTTTTATGGTGTAAGTTGTAGACTCAGTATGGAGAGTGTAAACGGACCCTTCACGAAGCCGTCAACCAAACATTCTGTAGCCTAATTCACGTAACTAAAGAAGTGCTGTTGCAGTGCAGTTGCAGTTAAGTTTCGATCAAAACAACGCTTTTCGTATTCTCTACCGCTGTCAGACACGCTCGCGTCAAGTTCGCGTCACGCGAGGGCAATAACGGCATTCTACTGTTGCGCGTCTTTGGTGCGTGCTTCGGAACGCAACATGATCGGTATTCTACTAAGGAAGAAAAAGCTCTAAAATCTGTGCTGGGGTATTATTTTAATATTTTAAAAACGTCATATTCATTGAAATGTAATCGATTATTTAGTGAGTAATATTTTTTCTCTCATATGGCCATATTATAAGTAAGTTTGGTTCCGTTTGGTAGAGTTTGGTTGTCGTACAGTTGACGTGCAATTCACACGCAGCTTACGCGCAGTTCAAAGATTACAAGAATACCGTTTATCACTCGAACTTGAACTTAACTGCAACTGCACTACAACTTCATCGGCGTGTCATAAAATTACGTGAATTAGCCCTCTGTACAACAAACTAAGTAACCCTATACGCGCAAAATATATTATTGGGAAACGATTATTTTTTTTGAGGTGAAAAATAACGTTTTACGGTAAAACTCAATGTACTGTAATCAAACTCCCGCTGTACTTTCAATCACCAGTATAATGTTTTTGACTTTCGTAGCAATTTACAATGTAGACTCGATACTTGTTTTATTTATCACTTTTACACACTTTTTATATTCACTGCTTACAACTACGTGGTTATAGGTATGCTCGGTAGCTCGCATGCGACCAACACCTCCAAGCACTCGGAACAGAAAACCCGCCCGAACGCTCGAGACTCGCCACCATCTTTTTCCTACCGGAAGTGTTGCCCGCACGCAGTACTTGCATTTTAAATAAATTCCAAGAATGGTTATAATATTTTTACATTCAACAACAAACTTTTAAAATAGTTATAATAAAATACAACATCAATTAAATCATTATTAATATACAATTAATTCATACAGATTTGCTAACTCATTTTAAATCATTTGACTTGACCGACTGACTGTACACAATTACTTATAAATCAACAGAATCATCTAAAATCATTAACAAAATTATACAAATTAATGTAACCTATTATTTCTAAAATGATTTACTTAACTAGTCAACGCTAATAAGAGTACCGCACTCAAAACATTGTGCTGATGGATGCTTTGGATGTTATACGCTATATAAAAAAAAACTGAAGTCACCATTACCGGCTCAGAAAGAGGTGGCGAGACGATCTGGACGTGTACCGCGAGTGTTGGTTCAAGAGGCACGGGAAAAGAGCACATGCTAGGAATTGGGGGACGCTTTTGCCCAGCAGTGGGATAGCACAGCACAGACTAATAAAAAAAATACAGTATGGATGGCAAGAGATACATTCAAAAAATATTAATTGCTCCGCAACATACAAACTTATACTCCAAATGTGTATCACAGTCCTGTGATGTATAATAATTAGTTTATAGTCTGTGGGTAAATTTATAATCTGTGGTTCAAAATGCAATATTGTTCATGGTTGTCAAGATCCGTCAGTCTGCGATTAAACACTGTGCTACAAGTTGATGTCGTTTGATTTCGCTCTGGCTACCCACAACCTCCATATTCTTCAGTGGCGACGAGTATTGAACATTTCGCGCGTGATTTTATAAAAGTCTACCATGTCTATCGGAATAATTGCGGAGTTTAATGTGCATAAAGATGATTGGAAACTATATGTTGAACGGTTAGAACAATACTTTGTTGTGAACAAGATACCAGACGATTTATATGTGCCGACGTTAATTACCGTTATGGGGGGAGCAGAGAGTTACGAGTTGTTAGTTAACCTGTGTACCCCAAATAAACCAAAAAACAAAACATTCGAAGAGCTATCGGAAATAATGTGTAAACATTTACAACCGAAACCCAGCGAACTTGCCGAGAGGTATAAATTCAGGCATAGGAAGCAGAAGGAAGGCGAGACAATATCCGACTACGTGGCAGTACTTAAAAGATGTCGAAAACCTGTGAATTTGGAAGTTGGCTAGAAGAAAGTTTACGAGATCAATTGGTGTGTGGAATAGCCAGCGAAACTATCAGACAGCGGTTATTCGCAGAACTCAAATTGGATTTCGCCAAGGCGTATAAGCTTGCCGCCAGCATGGAATCGGCGGAGAAAGACGCCACCGTCGTCGAAGGGCCTAAGTCGTCAGTGGAAAAAGGTTCAGTGACGGTGCCGTGTCAAGCAGTGGCGGTGAGGCGACAAACAATGGGCGTGGCGGTGCGCGGCGGGCAGCCCAGCGTCGCGCGGCGGGACGAGCGCGAGCGTCGAGATGTGCGGGAGAGGCCCGCAGGCCGCGAGTCGTCGCTGCCGGTACCGGGTGAGCGGGCTCGGCCAAAGGAGCGAGCTCGGCCACAGCGGCAGTGTCGGGTGTGTGGCGCTAACCACAACGAGTTTAGTGGCGCAACATCAAGTGGACGTGCAAACCGTGGGCAGTGATGAAGAGGTGGACAGTGACGAGGTAATTTTTGTTGATGTTTGTCGATTGTTTATACCCAGTTGCAAACCGATTTACATAACGTTGAACGTGCATAACAAGGAAATAGCTATGGAATGTGACACGGGTAGTGCAGTTTCGTGTATTAGTCGAGAGTGTTACGATAAACTATTTAGCGACCTTACCCTACAACTTTGTAAATTAACCTTAAGATATTATACAGGTGAGACTGTAAAACCTTTAGGTATAATAAGACCGCTAGTTCGCTATATGAATAGAAGTGAAGTTTTAGAATTACTAGTTATTGAGAAGGGTAAAACTATTCTTTTAGGGCGACATTGGATAGCGGCATTAAAAATCCAACTACCCAATTTGAGCTATTACAATGTAAACAATATGTTAGAAAATAATGATTTCGATGTATGTTCTTTCAGTACCAAATACTGAAAGAACATACATCGGTGTATCATAAGGTGTTCATGCGTGCGCGGCCCCTGGCGTACGCGCTGCGCGAGCCGGTGAAGCGCACGCTGGACCAGCTGGTGCACGACGGAGTTCTCACCCCTGTCGAGCGTTCCGACTGGGCTACGCCAATAGTGCCAGTTGTTAAGAAAGATGGTAGCATTCGTATCTGCGCCGATTATAAACTTATTTAAACAAAGTCATAGAAATTGATCGTTATCCTTTGCCTAGGGTAGAAGATTTGTTATTCCGTTTCCGAGGGGGTGAACACTAAAGTAACATTGATTTGTCTCAAGCATACGCACAGTTTGAACTCGATGACACAAAAAAATACACGGTGATAAATACCCACAAGGGTTTGTATATGTACAACAGATTAGTGTATGGTTTAGCGTCTAGCCCGGGCATTTTTCAAAGGCGAATTGAACAGTTATTCGCGGACATGCCATGTGTAGGTGTCTTTCTAGATGACATAATTGTAACGGGAAGTACGAAAACAGACCATGTCAACAATTTACATAAAGTCTTGCAACGGTTGCAAGACTACGGACTTAGAGTTAAGAAAGAAAAATGCGTTTTCTTTTCAAAGTCAGTTTCCTATTTGGGTCATATTATTAGTAAGGATGGAGTGCATACATGCCCGGATAAGGTTAAGGCAGTGGTGGAAACGCCGGCGCCTACTAATGTCACTGAATTAAGAGCATTTATAGGTCTAGTAATGTATTATGCGAAATTCATCAAAAATATCAGTACAGTTCTCGCCCCATTATATAATCTTCTTAGATCGGGTGCTAAGTATACTTGGAGTGAGGATTGTGAGAGGGCCTTCGTGCGAGTGAAGCAGCTTTTGGCGTGTGGCAAAGTACTAACTTATTACAACCCAGAACTACCGCTAGTTTTGACGACGGATGCTAGTAGTGTGGGCGTTGGTGCGGTGATATCTCACGTTACGGCGGACGGCGAACGCCCAGTGGCATATGCGTCGCGCTCGCTTACACCGACCGAGCGAGCTTATGCGCAGATAGACAGGGAAGCTCTTGGAATTGTATTCGGTATTCGTAAATTTCATCAGTACCTGTATGGCCGTCACTTTATACTACGGACTGATCATAAACCCCTAACATATATTTTCGGTAATAAAACTGGTATTCCAGTGATGTCTGCTTCGCGACTACAGCGTTGGGCGGTACTGCTATCGGGTTATAATTACAATATTGAGTACATTGCGTCGAGTAAGAACAGTGCAGATGCATTGTCACGCCTTCCATATAGGGATTATAACCCTGGTAGGCTAAAAACAGAAAATACGTAAGTTAACTTTGTAGAAAATTTTTTGCCCATCACTAGCAGTGATATCAAAAGAATTATACCCAAGGATACGGTACTTGGTAGGGTGATGTTATACATACAATCAGGTTGGCCAACAGTTTGTCCCAATAATGATGAAATTAAGCCATTCTTTGCCCGGCGTAATGAATTATATGTTGAATGCGGGTGTATAATGTGGGGCTATCGTATGGTGATTCCCCATTTATTACGAGGGCAAATATTAAATCAACTGCATAGCAGCCACATGGGCATCGTAAAGATGAAAGGTTTGGCTAGGAGTTACGTGTGGTGGCCCAACATCGATAAAGATATTGAGGAACTATGTAAGCGCTGTGAGACTTGTGCCGCGGAAGCGAGCGCGCCCCTCGGGCCACTATTCAACCGTGGCCGTACCATACCCAACCGTGGACTAGGCTTCACATTGATTTCTTGGGTCCGTATCGAGGTATGACATTCTTAATATTAATTGATTCGTCCTCAAAATGGTTAGAAATATTCGAAATGCCACGTACTAACGCGTTTAATGTTATTCAAGTTTTACGTTCAACTTTCGCAAGGTTCGGTTTACCGGAACAGCTAGTATCTGATCAAGGTCCACCTTTTACTAGCATTGAATTCAAAAAATTCCTCGTTAATAATGGCATTCGACAGAATTTTTCACCCGCTTATCATCCGTCTTCAAACGGAGCCGCAGAAAATGCAGTTAACATTTGTAAGCGCGCTATTAAAAAAGCTATTCGGGATCGCGAGGATGTGGACGCAGCTTTACAAACATTTCTTTTAGCATACAGAAATTCAGTGCACAGCACTACTGGTGAGACGCCTGCTATGTTGTTGCAGAAACGAACACTACGTTCCAGATTGGATCTGTTACGGACAGAACGATCAGTAGGTGCTCGAGTGCAGGATGCGCAGCAAAGACAAAATTCTTCTGGTGGGGTCTCGCGTACCTTCGATGAGGGTGATCCTGTTTGGATGAGAGAGTATGGTTCCTCAGATAAATGGGTGAAAGGTACGATCTCGGACGTAGACAGTAGTCGTAGGTATCTGATAGCAAGGGATAACGGTCAATTTACTAAAAGACACGTAGACCAGATACGGCGCAGATCCCGTGCATCCGTCGGTGGGCCAAACACGGAAGAAGAGGAAACGATAGAGGATGGGACCTCAGTCGCGCACTCTGGGGACAATTTATTAAAGTCAGGGAAGAATGAGGTGGACTGTAGCGACAGTGTGTGTGATAGTGAGAGTGTGTCTGAAAGAAGTCAATTAGAGCAAACAGTAAACAGTAAAGTTGGTGGTGTTGAGCAGGTTCAGTCTTGTAGTTCGGCAGCTCAGCAGCAAGAAGGGTACCCAAAGCGAACCCGAAAACCGGTTATCAGATTTCAGTGTACCTAAAGATGTATTGCTAGATGATGTTAAAAGGATGTATATCATTTTTGGAATTGGTTGTCAAATTATTAATGTCATGTATATATTGTGATTTAAGAAGGGAGGTGTGATGTATAATAATTAGTTTATAGTCTGTGGGTAAATTTATAATCTGTGGTTCAAAATGCAATATTGTTCATGGTTGTCAAGATCCGTCAGTCTGCGATTAAACACTGTGCTACAAGTTGATGTCGTTTGATTTCGCTCTGGCTACCCACAACCTCCATATTCTTCAAGTCCAAAGGACTTTGAAGAAAATTTCTAATCCGTTGCTTCAAGTGTTTACAATAGAAAGATTCGTCTGCTCAACGCCTGTCAAATTGTCTAAATTAAAGGCATTGAAATTATCCCGTGAATCTTTCTAATAAACCTTGCTAATAGTTTTCAGAGTTTAAAATTAAGCAGTCAATATAATTGAACAATATTGCTATTATTAGAGATCTACCCGGCTATAAAAAACATAGAAATTAGCATCATTTATCATGTCGTGTTTCTATCTTGCAGCAATTTGATTTCATTTTATTTTCTTCTTCAACGCTAATTTAAGGACCCAAAACGCCGCAAAGTGTTGCATAGAATTTTTAAAATAAACTTGTAAACTGGCAGTCAGTGACCCAAAAGTCTGACAACCAGTCTTACCCCTTGGTATATCCCTTGATATTGTAATTACCCAGTACTAATTGGGTTGTGACATCTACCAATCCGCACTGGGCCCGCGTGGTGGATTATAGCCCATTCCCTCTCATTGAGAGGAGGCCGTGTCCCAGCAGTAGGAACATTATAGGCTGATGATGATGATTATGATGATGAATTGGGTTGTGAAGGTCAGATAGTCAAAATACAGGCTTACAGCTGCAGTTGGTTAGACTGAAAGGCGACCCCAACATAGGAAAATACCTAGGCAAATGATGATGAAAGACATTTGTACCAGCAACACAAAGAAGTAGCATAAAATAATTTTGATAAAATTTAAAAATCGTCTCCACTGCCTTGCACCACAATACCTGAAACAATACATAACACAGATCCCATCAGCAATCCGTGTATCTCGGAAATGGTAACCACCCTTATCTCTGCCGTAGTGTTTGTAACAAATTTACTTTATTGTACCAAAATAAAAGGATATAAGTAGACTTGAATAATTATGACTTGAAAATAGTAAAAAAAATACAATTTATGATATTAAAAAGACCTATATAACATGCACTTTCAGGAGGGAAGAGAATAATGGATTTAGCAACGAGGGAAGGTCACTCCAAGTTCACAGCTCGACAAGTCAGGCTTCAGCTCGACAAGGCAGCTCTCACAGCACAGGAGTCCAGCAAACTTCAGTAAGACATCAAAGTAGCTCCACGATATAGACTTCAGCGCAAGTCCTCGCAGCGTTGAAAGGAGACTCCAAGGAATGTAGAAACACGTCAGTGTGACAGTGTCTTTATCACTTCACTTTTAGTATAGTGAAGCAGCAGTAGTGCTGAAGCGAAGAAGATGGTTCTCTTTCAGAACCCCTATGTAGACTTTAGGTAGTAGAGATGATTCTCTTCCAGAACCCACACCAAAACTTTTCAGGGAAGATGGTTCTTCATCAGAACCTAGTTTCTTAAAAGCTAGTGCATAATTATGTATAATTAATAACATTTTTTTTTATAATTGTATTTAGTGTGTCAAAATTCTAACATTGTATTTAGTTATAAGTTGTTATTTTTAAATCTTTTGCATGCCTACGTGGTAAAATACGTTTTTTGTTAGCATTTGAGGTTACCCATATTTGCAAAATAAAGTTATCTTTATCTTTATCTTTATCTTTATCTTTATCTTATCTCTATCTTTATCTTTATCTTTATCTTTATTTTTATCTTAACTGAAGGGAATGTGTCCGCGCCGTCCCTTTTATAAGGAAAAAAACTCAGCGTTTTTCCAAATATCCTTTAACGATTTCAAGTTGTTGACATTTACTCGTATGACATGTTTCAATTCAAACTCAAACTCAAACTCAAAGCATTTATTTCAATTAGACCATTACGGCACTTTTGAATGTCAAAATTACAAATAAAAAACAAAACTACAGTCCCAGTCACAAGGCATAATAACTTGAGAAAGTACTGTTGTACACGCGCAAGGTGTACCAACCGAGAGGCGCGCAGGGAGAAACGCCAGCGCCTTCAAACAACATCCGTTTCCGGCCGGCGCATCGCGCAGGACGAGCACGCCGCGGGGAGAGACGTGCGGGGAAACGGGACGCAGCCGCGCGGCGCGGGCGACCGCCGCCGCCGGCCACTATATAAACAGCGGGCGCTCACGCGCGCGCATCCACATCCGATTCGCGCAGGAGTCCCTCAGGGATCCGTGATATCCCCATTAGCCTTCACGCTATATACCAGCGATATCCCCAAAAACAAATAAACCCAATTAGCCCTCTTCACCGACGACACGGCCATCTATTATTCTGGTAGAAGCTATCCCAACATTACCCGCATTCTCCAAAAATCCGCAAATGCCTTAGGCGATTGGTTCCGGAAATGGAGAATCGAGGTCAATCCCGACAAGAGCCAGGCGGTACTTTTCTCTAGACCCCGTCGTCTCCCCCCCATCCCTCAACCGATCACCATGTTTGGCAAGCCGATCCCTTGGGAAGAGCAAGCCAAGTACCTGGGAGTTATCTTAGACCAGCGCCTAAACTTCAGTAAGCGTTAGCGTGCCGCCTCCACTCTCGGTAGGCTTCACTCTGTCCTGAACGCACGTAGCAAATTGTCACTTAGGTGCAAATTGCGTATTTACACCGCGTGCATTAGGCCTATCATGACATACGCATGTCCCGTTTTCGCGCATACCAAACCCTATCACCTCCATAAGATGCAGACCCTCCAAAACCGATTCTTACGAAAGGCCACGGGAGCCCCATGGTACGTTAGGAATGAACAACTCCATGTTGACCTCAAGATCCCCACCATAGCCCAATGTATGAAACGCCTAACCAAGGGTTTTTTCGATAAGGCCGAAAAACACCCAAACGCCCTGATTTCCTCAGCAGCCAACTACGCCCTCTCCAACATATCTAGAATTCGCCGTCCTAGGCTCACTCTTGTCACACCCGATGATCCCATCACCCTTCTCCAGGAAAGTTGTAGGGAAACCAGCACATTACGCAAGAACAGACACAAACCGCGAATCCGGCCCCGCCGCCGAGGCCCTCCGCGACCCCCCAGTAACATCACTGCCCGACCCTTGCTCGACGAGCCAGCCCGCGACGCTGAGCATGTAACGACCGATTCTCCAATTAATGATCCGACCCAGCCTGTTGTCCCTTGCTGCCCTCTTATCAATGACGCACTAAGCCGAGGTCCGAACCCCACAGGGGGTGCCCTTAGTGAATGTTCATTTAATTTAAATCCTTAGTTTGTAAGCCCTGGCTGGGGGCCTTAAAGTAATTTTTGGCCACCACAGGATTGTCCGGTTAAGCAGTAAAGCAACCTTAGCGCGTTGCAACTGCGAGTGGTCCTTCCAAAAAAAAAAAAAATCGCGCGCGCATTCGGAACGACTTGCCACCGGAGAGCACACACGTGAAAACTGTTGTATTTAGCCCCGGTCGGCCCTAAACAATTGTACTTGTAATTATTATAAGAATTATAGTTTTTCAACAAAGTCGTCCGTTTCAATTCATCTCCCGTACAACTGTAGTTGCCCATTCCCTAGCGTATCTATCTCTATGGAGAAGAACAGGCAAGAAACTCCATGGACACTCTTTTGAATCAAAATATTGTTACAAAATCTTGGTTACATCATTAATTTTGAAATTATACATAATTATATGTGAGAACGATGTAGAAAGACGTGCACATTAAGAGCGTCCAGACTAGAAAAAGACAACAATTTAACAACAAACGAATTAAAATGAACCCTGGCAGCCAAGAGATGACCAGTCCCAACTGACAGCGCCCGCTCACGAACATGACGCGCGCATCGGAGCCATTCAACTCAACCATATTGAAGGGAATTAAATGACCCGACACATCCGCCACCATCAGCGAGACATTTGAGTGAGCATGACATTCTCTCAGCCACCAAGGCATATTCAAGTCAATGAAAGATAACTAAATGTAAATGGTGGCTCAACAATACAAAGTACTCACACATGTGCTATGCAATTATATAAAACTAAGAACTGGAATCTACACAACGCAAGTAGATATATTTTTACCATCTTCTGCCGCTGCAATATATAGCGCCCTGGTTTGTAGGCTTTTGTGATTTTATTTATTGAGTTAGTGTACTTGTTTCTGATAGTTGCCTGCTGCTATACTGGCACTAAATGGTTTATAACTAGTTATTTTTAATGAAATGAGCGTCTCATTGGTCTGGCGGTTGCAAGAGCGACGGCTGAGCATGAGGTCCTGGGTTCGATTCCCGGGTTGGGCAAAATGTCAATGGATTTTTCCATCAGGAATTTCTCAGTAGCCGCGGAGTCAGGATTTGTGCCCGGTTGATGGCAATAGGCTCGCCCCCTATAATGTGGGACTTTAAACTTAACTGGAGAAATGTGTGAGTACTATTAGGTACACCTCTGCCTATTCCTTCGGGGATTACAGGCGTGATGTTATGTAATGTGTTTTTATTGCTACTAAAATCAAGACTCTTCCACCACAGCGCCTATACTACTGAACCGATTTTGATGAATGAGTTGTCAAACCTATTTGTTATCACGGTCCAGGTGTCATGGAATAGGGCACGCCACAATAGTGGCGGTAAGTCCCCTTGAACAACCCGTTTATTAGGCGTCACAACAAACATTCACAGAAAGACACTTCTGCAGCACTCTTTACTTTAGCAGGGGTGAAGATAATGATAATGAAACAATATAAATACACACATCAAAAATGTCTAGGGATCAAGCATTTTTATGCGGATTTCTTGAGATTGAGATGTGGCTTTGTAATAAATTTATGATTTTATAAATTTATATGGATCCTTTTTGGTGCATTTCATAATTTGAATCAGGAACTCTCAATCAAATTCGAGTAAAAGATGAAAATAAGCTGTCAATATTTTCCCTATAAAAACATACAACGCATTGAAGACATTATTAGTGCTACTGTTTCCCTACTACTGATTAAAACCAACGTTATTATGGAGCGGCGACGTCATTTAAGCAGGGAAGAAATGCTCAGAGCCGTGGGAATGATAGAAGCTGGTTCCCGGCAACGTACTGTAGCTTTAGCTCTGAATACAAGTCAGAGTGTTATCAGTCGACTTTGGACACGTTACCGAAGCACTGGTACCGTGGCTGAGCGCCATGGAGGACGGTATCGCTGCACCACACGGAGACAAGACCGATACATTCAAATCTTAACTCGAAGAGCTCCAACAATAACCGCCATGATGTTAGCCGTGAGGCTTCATCACTCTTCAGGGAACTTAATTAGCGACCAAACAGTCAGAAACCGCTTGCATGAAGTGAACCTTCATTCCCGAAGACCGCTACGGGTACCACCTATAGCAATGCACAATCGTAGGATTCGATATCAATGGGCTCTTGAACACAGAAATTGGGCAGAAGAACAATGGCGTTTCGTGTGCTTTTCTGATGAGTCTCGTTTTGGTATGAGACCGGATACAAGACGTATACGACACTGGAGAACCCCTGGACGCCAACAGCGATTAAAATCCTGCCAGGAAGTCCATCCTTATAGTGGTGGAACCATCATGGTATGGGCGGGTATTTGGATCGGCGGAAGAACTGAGTTGATTTGGATCAGAGGCAACCTCAACGCTCAAATTTATGCTGAGACGATTGTATCAGACGTCATCGTTCCTCTACAAGTGCAAATCGGTCCCTTATTTCAGTTAATGCATGATAATGCACGACCGCACACCGCAAGAGTTGTAAGACAGACTCTCGCCGCAGCTAACATCAATGTCCTGCCCTGGCCTGCTCAGTCGCCAGACTTGAACCCGATTGAGCATGCATGGGATATGCTACAGAGAAGAGCTCTGCCGAATATGGAGGGTATCCAGTCGCAAGAAGACCTTTTTTTGTTGTTGCAACGAACATGGGCGGCCATTCCACAGCGTGATTTGGATGAACTCATTTTGAGTATGCCAAACCGATGTTCTTGTGTTGTTAGTGTTCGCGGTAGAAACACGGATTATTAATTGTTTAAGTTACCCAATAAAATTTTAAAGAAAACTGTTATTTCAGTCTTTTTTTCGAACTTTAATGTTAGTGGTTCAAATGTCAAAAATCCCTTTATTAGGAAAATGACAAATTTCTTTATTAATGCAAAGGTGACTTGGTTTATCGTTACTGTGACAAACGAAAACACTTTATTTGATGAATCCTTAAAGAAAATTTTAATTAATATCAATCAGGAGAAAAGTTATTGCAAAAATATATGTTGATCCCTAGATACTTTTGATGTGTGTACTTTCAACCGTGTATTGAGATCATTTTCGCTTGACAATAATTTTGACCTAGGTAAATCCACTACGCATCTTGTCACCGCGATTCAGAAAAGTGACGTAACGGTACAACGCCATCTATCGGCACAAAAGTAAACAATTTTCTCAAACACCCCTCTTTGAGGAGTGGCTTGAGAGCCGCCACGGCATCCACACCTTCCGCCTGACGCAGGTCCTCACCGGACACGGTTGTTTCGGGAGGTTCCTGCACCGAATCGGGCGGGAGGAAACGCCCGGGTGTTTCCATTGCGAGGATCGACCGGAGGACACGGTGGAGCACACGGTGGAGGTGTGCCCCGCGTGGGCGGAGCACCGCCGTGTCCTCGAAGCGGCGATTGGCGGCGGCGACCTCTCGCGTCCGACCCTGGTGCAAGCCATGGTCCGGAGCGAGACGGAATGGGACGCCGTCACCTCCTTCTGCGAAGCAGTAATGCTAGAGAAGGAGGTGGCGGAACGTGAGAGGGAGAGAACCTCACAGCGTCCCAGCCGCCGCGGGAGACGCCCCGGGCGTCGGGAGCCACCACGTGGCCCCCGGCCACCGTAGACGCGGGCCTGTGAACGGTGGGCTATGGGCTAGCTCGCCGTCCGTCCGTCTCATGACGACAGGCCGTGTCGACGGCGCGTTCGTGTTCCACACGCGCCTCAAAGAGAGTCAGCAAAAGGATGGGGTCCGCAAGGACCGATGCCTGCCGGGGTTGCGGGACTGTTCGAAAGAGATACCGTGGCCCCGGAACACAAAGGGCGATGAAGGAACATGGATGGGTTTTAGTCAGTAAAAGTCTGACACTCCCTCCTGCTCCGCCCAGAGCGGGAGAAGTCATTTGATGATTTCCCATCCGAAAAAAAAAAAAAAAAAAAAGGTTTCATGGAAAACATTTTGTGTGAAAAAAAAACAATATGGCTGTAATCCACCACACTGGCTTAGTCCAGGTAGATGACACATGTCTTTGAATTTTTGGTTCTAGGATATTTTTCTTTATTGTTTTTTATTACTGTTTCCTCACGATTTTGAGAGCAGATCGATAGTTACGAAATGGGACTTTTGTGATGCTATTTTGTTTAGTTGTCGAAATGGGAAAGTTACGAGATGGGCCGGAGCCCTTCTATTACACAAAGGAACGCGCCTGTCTATTGTTTTGCTCATTTCTGAAAAGTAAACAGTTCAACTTTGACGAATAACTCTTAATAAATCTTTGAAATTCACAATAACAATATTTATTGAATACTTTGTACTTATTATTCAGTTAATTTTACAAAACAAAAGAAGTGTTTTAAAATAATCAAGAGAAAATCGTTGCTGTTTAAACTTTTAACTGTTTATGCAAGAATTAAATGAATTAATGAATGGTTGGATTTCCTCTCAACATAGTATCGAGGGTTGATTTGAAATGTTAGTAGTTGTTTAGGCATTTGTTTGGTGTTGCTTATTGTTAGAGAAAGTAAGCGTGAGTGACAATAAGGAGTGTAAATAGACCCTTAACGAAGCTAAAAGGCACTTGATCGTGTCATTGTGATATTCATTTTTGTCCTGGACCATAAGTACCTGGAACATTCTAATTACTAAAGATATTGGAGATCAAAGTTCCTACTTTTTCACAAGCTACAACTTATTTTAAATTTTAGTTTTTAAGGTTATTACTTTTTAATTCACCTCCATGACCCGTTTAGTATTCAGCGGATCCATCAGCATAATCATTTTAGTGATTTTTCACCCAAAAAAAAAGTTGTTTCCCATTAATAATTATTATTTTCGAGCCGTGTTACTTAGTCTGATATACAGAATTGAAGGGTCTGCGCGTTTACACTTTGTGTATCAAACGAGAATCGTTGATGTCTGGAACTGATTGAAAGCACAATGATTTATGTGATTGACATTGAGTAATAACCTAATCTAATCATTTCTTTGAAAATGACGTTTACATTTTTCAATTTCTAAACTTTCAGTACCTACCGACTACTCTTCGATTTTGGTAAACATAAGTGAATATTGAGCTTGTTGAAAAAACAACATACCTGTACTTGTCTATTAAACTTTCACGACCAGAACACATTAAAAACATATGGAAACGGGACCACGGGTTCAGTCTTCCCGCGACCACGGCAAAGCACGTTAAGCTGTTGGTCTTGGCTGTCATTTGTAGATCTTTGACAGTCGTTACAGGTAGTCAGTGGCCGAAAAAGTGACAACCAGTCTTACCAAGGGGTATCGTATTACCCAGTACTTGCTGGGTTGTGGAGGTCAGATAGGCAGTCGCTCTATGTAAAATACTGGTATTCAGCTGCATCCGGTTGGACTAGAAGTCGACCCCAATACAGTTGGGAAAAGGCTAGACAGATGATGAATTAAAAAAAATATGATGTTTCCTACAAAAGTGCAATGCTTAGGTATTGGTATTGAACCCCCAATATCCAGGATCTCATGTTCAGCAGTTGCGTTTTCGGCTCCTTGACTAACGAGGCAGTCACAAACTCGTTGTTAAAGTGAAGTTGAAAATCCAAAGCAAGAGTATCTGTAGCTACACTCATTACACATTCTATAGACTTCATCAAGTGCTTTTTAACTGGCGGGACCAACAGTAGGTACATTCTGTAAAATTTAAAAACAGAAATAATGTTTATTTGGCACATGCCATTAGTGCACACAACATTAAACAAAAATTAACTAAAACACCTAAATCGAAACACAAAAAAAATATTGTTATTGTGTGTCTCACGGCTGCGCGAAATAGGCCCAGTTTAGCAAAATACCGAGCAGCTAGACTGCCCGACGCTGGTTTCACTACAAACAAAACGTAACACAATTTACTATAACATTTACTCAAATCTCTCCACGAATCAATAGGAACTTTTGTAACGACATAATAAAATTATCAATAACTAGTGATGTCCCTTCACATTACGTAAACGATTTAGACATTAGGGTTGGGGCTAGCAATTCATGATATCATTGTGGTGGAAAAGATGTGGATCAAGGTTTTTGTAACAGAATACTTACATTAGATTCTGTTATCGAGAATATGGGTCAAGAAGACGTGCGATGGTGCGCTGTATTACTCGCTATCCTTGAATGTGTACCAAGAAAATGTAGTATTGCGTATGATGGTACGTAGTTTCTTAGAGTTATGCCCGACTCGTCACTTCTTTCTATATCGTGTGGTTAGTGCCTAACCTGGTGTCAGAGTTTTTCTACGACCCATGGGCCTCTGACTTGGCTTTACATGCCGTCGTGAAATATCTCTCAGGTATGCTGGCTTGGCTCTATTAAAGCAAGTGAAAATTAGACAATACGCATACGAATCCGAAAAATCTGAATTGGATTCGAACTTGAGACCTAGGTATGATTTTTCAGTCCGACGGTCACACCAATAGGCTACTCGACTCGTCACTGTTCCTACTCGTCATCGAAAAACAAAGGATCACGATTCACAACTGTTTTAAATATTTTTGTTTTCATAGTTTCGATTCTACATCGGCACTAAAGTACGGTTAAAAGAAAAATCTATACCTACCGGATGACTTTTTTATCACTTTCCAAAAAAAATGGGTATACTAGGTGAACGAAGTAGAAGCTTATGGCATACCTAGTATTTTTTCGTTTTTCCACAGCTTAGAAAAAAAATTGATCCATCATCAAAAACCGCTACAAATTTCAAGTAAACTTTTCATATTAGAACAAAGAAAGAGAAATTTTGAAAAAAAAATGGAAAACATCGAATTTAAAATCATACGCAATACGCGCGTATGATTTTAATTTCGATTTTTTTTTAATTTTTATTTTATCGTAAAAAAAAAAAAGATGGTTTTCCATTTGCTTCTGGGTGATTCTTCGAGGTGCCTCAAAACGGGTCACACGGGCTTAGTTCCTAACCTATTGAACATTTCGTCATAGGACCAAGCACAGATTACTCTTTACTTATATATGTGTATAATTTCAATTTTCATCATCATCAGCCTATAATGTTCCCACTGCTGGGACACGGCGTCCTCTCAATGAGAGGGAATGGGCTATAATCCACCACGCGGGCCCAGTGCGGATTGGTAGATGTCACATGTCTTCAAATTTTTGGTTCTAGAACATGCCGGTTTCCTCACGATGTTTTCCTTCACCGTTTTGAGAGCAGTGGTGATGAAATAAATTACACAAAGTAATGCGCCTGTCTGGGTTCGAACCCACGACTTACTGTTCGTAAGTCGGGGCCGCCACCACTGGGCCACCGCTGCTCTCGTTTTTTTTAAATTAGTTAATAATATTTTTTTTTTTTTTTTTTTAATTAATTAATAATATAATTACTAATTTCAATTTTATACACCTAAAATTATTTATAATGTTTATAAAATAAACATCTAATGTCAAAAACGGGAGCAAAATCGGTGTTCTTCGCGTATCACACTCGGTTAGCGTTCACGGCAAACTTTGATAACTTTTGTATTCAATTCTTAAGCATATAATGTTATACATCAAATTAATCGTGTTTAACGTGTGTTTTATTTATGCATCATAAATAGTAAAGCACATTAATTGTATCTCATAAACCTATTACAATACTTAATAGACAGTATGTCTCTGTCACACTATTTTGCTAGTTTCGCGAGCGCGTAACAAAACTGCACCTCTCTTCCAAAAGCGCCAACTTGTCGCTACACGTTGTAGCTGCACGGGTACTCTGTAGTATCCCGGCGTCAGTGGGGGATACATGTACGTTCTTCGCTTCTAAACAATATAAATACGAGGCAAGTTATTCTTTGAATATTATCAGGTAGCCATGGTCAAGAAACTTTCATGCGTATATTTTGAAGGATAATGGTTTATAATTATTTTCCTAATCATTTTGAATTACGGAATAAGATAGATCTTCGAGATTATTCCCAAGTACTTTGTTTGTTAATTTACTTATAACTTTAATCGTAATTCACAAAAATGTAAAATTTTCATAACTTTCGTGGTTATTTGTCCACGAAAGTCAGCTAGCACACCACAAAAGCTATAAATCTCCACTAAATAATAAATATAGATTTTTTGTGAGCCGTAGATGCATTTACTCGATTGTCGTGAAGCTAAAAAGAAAGGTGTTATGTATTTGTATAAGTATTTATATACATGCATGTGTTTCAATTTTTATTCTTGTAACGACTTGTAGAATGTGTTTCTGTTTGTATGTTTTCTCGTAGCCAATTTAACAGTTTACCCCACCCCAAACTGGACTGTTTTGCCAATTGTATCCCTCTTGCTTAAAAAGTTTTGTTACTTTCGTGGGCACCAAAATTTTAAAAAAGAATATGTCTGTAGTTTATGCACCGATTTACATTTAATAAAAAAATCTGTGTATTGTTTTACAGCGTCTTAAATGTGAGTCTGTTATTTTTAAGATTAATCAAAAAAATTCGCCACGAAAGTTACGCGGGGAATACTTTTTGAAGAACCGTTCTACTCCGTTCACCTATTATACCCATTTTTTGGAAAGTGATTAAAAAGTTATCCCGTATAACAGGGATGATGAAAAAACGATTCTGTTTAGTCCGTCAGTTAGATTACCGAAAAATAAAAGTTGATGAAGACAAAACGTGTCAAAGATCATGAGTGGGGGTTTGTGACATCACATTTGAGTAAAAAATGTACTAAAATGTGACGTCTTCGACGAAAGTATCGTCTTCATTTTGTGTTTACGTGAAAAAAGAAAAAAATTGTGTCCAAAATTTTTTGGAAATCTATCTGACGGACTAATTAGTTTTTTTTTTTTTGTCATCTACCGTATTATATTTATACATAGATTAAAAATTAATTAGCAAAGGAAATGAATACCTATTCATCACACTCACGACATTTTTGGAAATCTATCTGACGGACAAATTTTTTTTTTTTTATCATCTACTCTATTCCTGTTCATAATAATAATATGGTAGACAAACACTAGACCAACGTGGCAGTCAGATATAATAATGATATTATTGTTATTTTGTATGTTCGATCAACAACTCCCTCGAGGAAACTAAATAGCTCTGCTTTTTATGGTTTTAATACACAGAAACAAAACAAAACCATAAAATAATACATAAGGGTTCTTACAGACGAGCGGCACGTTGCCAACTGCACATAAACTGCAGCCGTCGCCACCTGTCGACGGCTGCCGTTGACGATTGCAGTTGTGGCGTCGGCGGCCGCCGCCGGCGCGTCGACGACAGCTATCGACACACATTTACGCGGCATGCCACAACTGCAAGCGTCGACGGCAGTCGTCGACGCTTCGGCGGCTGCCGCCCGGCGCGTCGACGGCAGCCGTCGACAGGTGGCGACGGCTACAATTTGTTTGCCGTTGGCAACGTGCCGCTCGTCTGTAAGACCCCTAAGTCATAAACATAAGATAATCATGTTGATGATCATAACTATTGATGCGTAGCCAAGTTGTACCACTCAAGTATATTAACTACTACCACACAAGTTTATATCCATTCTTGCTTTGCACAGCTAAACAGAGATCACCGTGCTATACAGGGTGTAAACAGACTCTTCACGAAGCCATCAACCAAGAACATCAAACTAAGTAATCCTACGCAAAAAATTTTGCTGGGAAATGACTTTTTTTTGGGTGAAAAATTACGTTTTACGGTAAAACTCAATGTAACGCACTCGAAACATTGTGCTGGTGGATGGATTGAATAGTGTGGGGGTTGTGGAGGTGTTTAAACTCAAGTTCTTAAATTAAAAACATGTATTTCAAAAAGTTGGAATTTTGACCCCAATATCTCATTTTCCAGGTAAAGTCTAGAACAAAAAAAAATCTTAATGACGGCGAGAACAAGTGCCGTTCGGCTTCGTTAAGAGTCTTTTTACAGCCTTTATTTTAGGGTCGCCTTGTTGGTCGCAAGCTCGACTGCTGAGCATGAGATCCCGGGTTCGATTCCCGGGTCGGGAAAAGTGTTATTAGATTTATCCATCAGGTTTTTTTCAGTAGTAGCCACGGAGTCTGGATTTGTGCCGGGTTTATCTAGCGAAAGGTGGTTGTACTATTAGGGTACACTTCTGCCTAACGCTTCGGGGATTACAGGCGTGATGTTGTTTCGTGAGAAGACATAACACCTTCAGCTTACCACCCGAGGGAAGCTGGGGCAAGACTCTAGTCTATCACACAAAATCGAAAAAAATTGATAGCGAAGGCTAATTATTACGTTAACAACATCTCTTAGCCTATTATTACAAAGTCTAAGAGACTGTTAGATCCTCTTATAACTGAGATTTGCGTAGGATTGTAAGACGCTTGTGGTTTCGGCAAACATAATTAGTGTGAAACGTTAATTAGAGAAATTGACATCTTTATTAGTCAAAAGAGTAAGAAAAAATATTTATTTGTCGCAGGGACGTGTCGTGCCGTGCATACAAAACGGTGTAGGTTACATGTTTGTTCTTTAGTTTTTAAGGATTTTTTTTGTATTGTCTATAGCATGTAACTGTTTTATGTCCCTAAGAAATAAATAAATAAATAAATAATATGCCAAAAACAAATTAACAATAGAAAAATAATATTAAAAAAATAAATTTACTTAATATTATTATTTTTAATATTGTTTTTTTTTGTTATTAAAATCTAAACGTTTTCAGACTGATATACTAAATACATTTGTCACATACACCCTGTATGAGCAGTAGTGGTTCAGTGGTAACGTCCCCGACTTGCGAGGTGTTAGGTCACGGGTTCAAACCCAAGCAGGCGCATTACTTTGTATTTCGTCACCACTGCTCTCAAAACCGCAAAGGAAAACATCGTAAGGAAACCAGCTTGAACCAAAAAATCGAAGACATGTGACATCTACCAACCCGCAGTGGGCCCACACTGGGCCGCACTGAGCTCAATGCGGCCCACTCTCGCTCATAGAGAGGAGGCCTTTATTCCCAGCAGTGGGAACATTATAAGCTGATAATGATTTCCTTTAATAGGAAAATTTAATTCCCCTTCATATTAATATACAGCTTAAATTCTGAATAATCGTGAGAAACGGCAGTGTAATGAAATAATAGAAGCGGGCAGCGGCGGCGCGCGCCTTGCAATACCTCCGTCCGTGTTTATGAAGCCGCACATACCTTTGAGGTGCCGAACGAACGTGGAGGTTGAAAGAATAGAAGAAGCAAAATGAATAACGCGTGGTTTTATGCTACACCCGTTATAATTTATTGTATAGTAAGTAAACAATGATTATATATAAGGTTTAACAGAATAAACGCAAGACCTCTCCTGTGGTGACTCAGACCACGAAACTGAACAACTTTGGTTCTATGAGTTTTGGAAATTCATAACTTTTTTTTAGTTTTGCATTGCTAAAAGTTTTGGCTCAGACCAGCCCGCTTAGCATGGCCACCTTTTGTTCATCTGTCATTAAATCGACAAAATGACAGATGAACAAAAGATTTGTCGATTCTCTTTCGTTTCTACGGTGGCCATGCTACGCGGGCAGGCACGATCTGAGAAACTGTTGTGGCACGAAGATGAAATAACGAGATAAATATTGATTTTGTTTACTCAGTTGTAATTGTTTTAAGGCCGTTTTCTGTAACTTACTTTACGTATAACTCTCGTAGCTATCGTTGTTTCTATAAACAAAGTTAGCTTAAAATATCCTATCCGCGTCACCTACCTGTCACTTGATTCATAGAAAAATCAAAGAAAGCTTTTCTGTGACGTTTTGTTTCTATCGGTCAGTAAGCTAAATGTCAAACGGACAGAGATAGCAAACTACCGATAACTATTTGTAAGTTATCAACTTATTTGTAGACACAATAATCAATTGACACAAATCTCCTAGAGATTTAGTAACGGACGGGAGGTTTAGCCGTTAACGTTTGCATGTTTTATCTACAGAAACAAAGGAAGAACGTTGGTTGTCCTGCATTTTTCTTCTTCTTAGAAAGAGAGAGGATAAGTTGCTGAACTTGTTTACATTATCAGATAATATCGCGCACATTATTGTGTACGGAAATAAAGAAAAAAATCAAACTTCCTCTATTCCTCTTCGGTCTCGCATCGTTTTATCTGCCCGGTCCATTTACAACGATCTACGTGCTACTTAAAGTGCGCGTATATCTTGTAGCCGGGTGTACGAGTAACTAGCAGCTGCCGGGATCAACCGGTCGGCAGAGGATCAGCAATTCAGCAGTATGTATGGCCTTACCTTAACCTTTCCTTGCGGGAACCGGGTAAAATTTACTGTAGTGATCTGGAAGACTAGGTTTGTTGAAGAGAGCCTTTCCCTTCGTCAAACTCTTGTTAGAGCGGTTGTGGTAATATTTTTTTTAGAATTTATTATAATGCTTTAATTTTTGTTCAATTTTTCAAAACTTATATTGTCACATAGGGGATATCTTCCGTGAATGTTCATTATTTTGAGCTCCCTTAAGGCTGATGCTCCAGGGTAGCCCTCAAACTTCATAAAGGTCTAGCAATGACTTTGACCTTGAAAAAATCGTTCCTCGACCTTTATGAACTTAGAGGGTTGTATTGATGATTATAATTCTGTAACTACATAAGTCTTACAATCGCGAACAAAATTTTAATCAACATACAACCTAGCACTGGCCTGCAAATTGCAAAAAACGTAAGAAAATTTGAATTTCGCGGCCTGGTTGGAGCATTCACCTTAAATCGACGCTGCTGCAAGCGTCATGATCGCGGAATGATTTCTTTTTTTTTTCTTCATTAATCTTACTGAATTTGTTTGTATTTTTACATTCCTAAACTACCAAAATTTGTTTTAGTTAATCAGGGGATTCATTTGTTAACTTAGTTGTAAACTTTATTGTGCATGCTGTGGTCTCCTATAAGTGAAGGAGTACACTTATGTACATAATACCTTTTGTTGTCCATTATCTAGTAATGCTTTATGTAGATCTTTGTTGTTAGTTCTTTGTCTAGAGCCTGAAGTTATTTGCATCACGATTAGGCTCACCATTTATTTCGGTTTTTCGTGTTTCTGATGCACTGGGTAACGCCTACTGCAGATTTAATTTGGTCGATCCATAGCATGGGTTATCTTCCGCATGGTTTTGTGCCTTCATCTCTGCCTTGTACTATAAGCAACGGAGCCATTATTTCATGAAGATGCGTGTTTGGACTAGGACAGTTAAACGCAGTTGAATCCAATTCAGGAGTAGAGGACAAACTTTTGTTAACGATAGAGTGGAGGGTCCACCGATTTTTATGAAATCATGACTTTACGAGTATATAACTTCAAGATACCAATGAATTCCCGATTCCGGATTGACTGACCGTTCCTAAAACACTGTTTCCCAAGTCACAGGTGAAAATCTAGTTTCTGAGCCACTAATTGACAGCCGGACAACAAAGGGATCTTAGAAAGTTACAAGTTTTATAATTCTATGCTGCCTTTAATATTACAAAATATGTGTTTAAAACTGAATAAAACTTTTCGTTGATTTCTTGTTTAACTCAAAAACGTTTTTCTTACAAGTTTACATATCTCTGTAACTTTAAGTCAAGCTGTTGCACCAACTTTGCCCATTTCGCATTAAAGTCGTTAAGATAAGGAGAAATTCGTACGAAACTGGGATTTAGTAGAATTATCTTGTGCGTTTTCGAGACGGACCGGGATGAATAAAGCTAGGAAGCAAAAAATCTTTAAGTATTTTCTGTAACATACCATAACATCAGCCGGGCACACATCTAGACTCCGTAACTGTTATTGAAAGATTCCTGATTGAAAAACCCAATAACACTTTGCCCGACCCGGGAATCGGACCCAGGATCCCAGGTTCAGCACTCGACCAACGTGGCACTCAGTATTTTCTGTAATGGGTAGAATTAATCACTACGTCTGAATCATCCGCCAGTTTCAAGGCTCTGATATTCCATTAATTTTGTGTTTTTATGATGATTCACGTGAAACATCAGAAAAATTCGATTATTATTCTTTTTACTAATAATAAACGAACTTTTCACTTAGCTTAAGGCAGATTTTTTTTCCAAATTCGGACTTTTTATCCGTTTTGTGAAATTTTGTCTATTGTGCAACCGATTACTGAAAACACAGAAACAAAATCCTTTTTACCAGGTGCAACTTTATACAGACGATTTATTTACTGAGGAACTTCGAAAGTTCGAACGCAAGTAGTTGAGGAAAATCTATCAAGTTGCAATACTACCCGCGTTCCAGAGAACGTTACAAGTTGAATAAATACCTACCTACATCAAGTAAATGCCAGGCATTTATCAAACTGACGGACACTCGATTAAAGACCTCGGGTAAGAGAGTAATTGAAAATAGGACTGGTTGGGAGCAGTGGTTTCCTATATTGTGCTAGTAATCGTTTAAAGTTTGTTTGTTTCTTTGGTAGTCACCAGACTACAGTACGATTCACGAAAGATGACCACTGCGCAGAAGGCATATTTTAGGTCCCTTTGGAGGTGCGGGGTGAGGCGCGGGCAGTTTGCGTCAAGACCGGAGCGACGCCATTGGTACTAACTAACATTAAGATATTATTATATCTTCACACACATTCACTCACCCTCACATTTGCAAATGCAATCACACACCCTTACAATCGAACACACACACTCACACACTCGCATGCCGCGTGCGTGTTGAATGTTTAGTTTTAATTCTTTTTTTTTTTTGGATTATTGTACCATAGTTATTTTTTTTTAGTTTTTGCATAAAATAAGTAAATAAATAAGTAATTATTAAGTTATAGAAGAGCGGAGTCTCCTAACACAGGCTTATATGCTTAAAAGGAGGCTCCAATCACTAGTTTTTAAGATTAACCAGTTAAAACAATAAACCATTTTTCATTTTTTTTTTTTCATTTTCATTAAGTCTGAGCATGAGTGTACATGCGCAGACGGCCGTCATTTGTGGTCATCTTTCGTGAATCGTACTGTACTTTGGCTGAAATTAATGTGTGACAGACCAACTTAGTTATTTAGGGTTCCGTACCCAAAGGGTAAAACGAGACCCTATTACTAAGACTCCACTGTTTGTCTGCCACCAGGCTGTATCTCATGAACCGTGATAGCTAGATAGTTGAAATTTTCACAGATGACGTATTTCTGTTGAAAACACAATAAAAAAACAGAATAGAATAAATATTTAAAGGGGGCTCCCATACAACAAACATGATTTTTTTTCCGTTTTGTCTAATGTTGTATAGATAATGGTACGGAACTCAAAAAATAACGTTAATTTATTCTCAGGCAACTTTGGCCTATGAGTCGAACCCAAACTTCATGCGCAACGGTGCTTGCTACCGTTGGAAAATAATTCGCTTAATACACCAGCTGTAATCTGCAACATACGTAAATATAAAATGTTTTTTGTTTTCAGGCAGATCCCAAAAAAGAACTGGCCAATTTGCAGTCGGTCGATAAAGTTTCATGAAGTTATAAGAACTTTTCAAACTGTCGATAAAAAATTGCACGAAAAGAAAATCTGTTTTGCTTTGTAAAAATACAAACTGTAAAGCTAAAGTGTCTTCCATTCCATACTTTCACAGCATCTTACTCAATATTTAAAATTGAAAAATATTGAACATTTCTTCGCTTCCTGAAGCGTTTTGCTAAAATTGAATCAGAATAAACCGGCTAGCTTGTGAAGTAGGTATTACGAGGCAGGCAGCAGGTCGTAACTAGATTCTAAACGTAACAGAATTACCCTGGTATTGGGTAAATAACCGGGTTACCCGGTTAGCTGCAGTGGAAAACATCTGGCTTGAGGTTTGCTGTATTTAGGTTCTGGGACGTCCTACTTTATAGGCGACGTTTATGATGATTTGACAAGTATAAATACAAATAAACAAGTCCGCGATTAGACCTGTCGTACTGCTGATCACAATGCTGGGCTGTGAAAAAAAAAGATTAGAAACGATTGCATGTAGCGGAGATTAGTAGTACGTCGTAGCACTGCTACGGGTTGTGCCCCACACACGCCTATGTGGTGCTACGTCGTAGCGGATCGGCTACGGGTGCTACGAAAAGCTTACGTGACGGTCACGCAAGTTCCATGATTTTTATTCACCCAAAAAGTGGTCAACGCGCCTAAAGAAGTTTTCACATCAAAAACACACTTTAAGTGCACTTCCCACCAAAACAAACACGGCGGTATTAAAAATATACGTCCACAGAAAAATAACGGTACAAAAACCAAAACAAATGGTTCGAAATAAACGGCAAAAACGTTTGGGATGGACGCGATTTCCACGGATGTGTTTTTGTTGCAAAACATCGATGCAACTGGAAAAACAAAATGACTCTCGGTAGGCAGAATCGATGGATTTAATCTGCAATGTGTTTGATGTTTATGTGTTGGGCTGGGAACTCAAATACGTATGGAACTCTCTGGACTCTCTGGAACAAAATTGTGTTATTTCTGGGAACTGATATTTTGCAGCGATGTCATAAATATAAGCAATAGTAATTTGTCTTGTCTCTGTTTATAAAATCTGTGATCGTCAATATTTTTCAGATGTTTGATTTTTGACAGGTACATGCGAATACTGCTCTAAATATTCAGTTGTACTGTGCTTATATCATGTAAAGGTACATGATAGTATATTACAATCACAACTACTGAGTGTATGTTCCCGCTCGGTTCGATTCCTGAATTGGGCAAAGTGTGATTTGGTTTTTTCGTTTTGAAATTTTTATTAGTAGTTTGTATTCTGGCAGTAGGCCCAACTTAAGTCTCACAAACTTGATAAAAATATCCATCGTTGAATAACCATCAGACACTGTTTACTTAACGTAACATAACATCACACCTGTAATCCCCAATGGGTCAGGCAGTAGTGCACCTAATAGTACACCCTCAATTCGCCAGTTATGTTTAAGTCTCATGTAACAAGGGGCGAGCCTATTGCCATCAACCAGGCACAAATCCAGGCTCCGTGGCTGCTACTGAGAAATAGTCCCGGAAATCGAACCCAGGACCTCGTGCTCAGCAGTCACAGTAGTAACCACTAAACCAACGAGGCAGCCCAAGCAAGACGCTATTTACATCGAATATTATTCTCTTTTTTTTTAAAGAAAGGGTACTATGGCTTCCCACTAAGAAACCCTTTTAATTCAAAGCCATTATCACAAAATATACATATAATTTCTCTAGTTCAAAATAGGTCCTTCAATAAAGTAATTATCCACTGGAATGGAACGAGCTCCAATAAATATCTCAGGGCTATTTCAGTTTCTCGATAAACAGTGCCGTGACAAATTGACAGCTATATTTTGTAAACAAGGACTGATTGAAGCCTTTGTTTTAGTATTTTTGGGAAAACAATAACTATTTTCTGTAAAACAAAGATTTCATCTTCACACTGAGATAAACTTACATTAATTTGTACTAAGGCAAACGCCTTTCGCGTGCTCACTCAATGATCGCTTAGGTTAGGACGCAGTCTTGAACATCGTCATCATTGTCCTACCCTTATTCCAATTTATTTGTCATCTCATCAGACACTTCCTCCTTTACGGGTGTAAAGGATGCTATGACACACATTTTCTAGTTTTGTGTGGGTACACAAAACTAGAAAATGTGTGCGAGGGAGCTCCCTTTTGACATCCTGCCCTACTCAAATAATCTGATATGATGGTAAAGATGGTCTACGTTGTTGTCCCTATAAATATTTCGACGGGCTGGTTTGCTGGACTGGGCCCCTAAACACAAAGACACAATATTTTGAGAAAAGAGGCCGCACACCTAAAATAACACAAAATTAAAAGTATAACACGTGAAAGCTATTAAATGACCCTGAAATCAGTAGCTTCCCAAAGACCTACGATGTCATAGATCCCAGTTAGTGTTCACATACACATGGTTACCGTTATTGGCAGTTCGTGTCAAATTGCGGATTGTCAAGTTAACGTCACTAACAGTCAGGAATACGTGTGCAATAGTCTAGAAAAGCAAAGCTCAGCCTTTGACGTCCAATTAGTATTGAGGTTATATCCAACAGTCCAACTGCTATTGGCCCTTTACTTGATACGAGCTGTTGCGTGCTGTTTCTATTGTTCGACTAATGCACAGCCGGATCAATGAAAAAGACACCACATATCTATGAATATAATGTGAAAGACATATACTTAAGTACTGTTTGGTATACCGGCAAAAATACTTATCTACTAGGATAACAATAGGGATGATGACTGACTAAAAAAAATATAATTCTGTTTGTTGTTCGTCAGTTAAATTATCGAAAAATATTACGATACGTGTTTTTTGTTTTATCAAATTTATAAAAAATTGACGACGCTAAAACGTGTCAAAGATCATGAGTGGGGGCTTGTGATGTCACATTTGAGTAAAAAATGTACTCAAATGTGACGTCACACAAGTATTCGACGCACTGTATCGTCTTCATTTTTTGATTACGTGAAAAAAGAAAAAATATGTGTCCAAATTTATTTGGAAATCTATCTGACGGACTAATTAGTTTTTTTTTTGTCATCTACCCTATTATATTTATACATAGATTAAAAATTAATTAGCAAAAGAAATGAATACCTATTCATCACACTCACGACATTTTTACGAGGTTTACACACACTCTATACTAATACAAGTATTATAAAGCTGAGAGTTTGTTTGGTTGAACGCGCTAATCTTAGAAACGGCAAGTTCGAATTGAAAAATTCTTTAAGTATTGGATAGCCCATTTATCGAGAAAGGCTATAAGATATATAAAATCACGCTACAACTAAATGGAGCGGAGCATCAATCAAAATTGTTGCAAAAACGAGGAAAATAGAATTGTTTTATAATAATTTTTCACGCGGATGAAGGTCAACAGCTAGTACCAAATATCTAGCTTAATAATATTCAACTGTCTAATGTTGTATCAGGTAAGTTGGCAAAATCAAACCCAATGTAAATTAAAATCATTATTACGAAAGAATTATCATCTGGCTAGCCTTTTCCCAACTATGTTGGGGTCTTCCAGTCCAAACGCATGCAGCTAGATACCAGTATTTTACGGTAAAGCGCCTATCTGACCTCTACAACCCAGTTAGTACTGGGTAATACGATACCACTTGGTAAGATTGGTTGTCAGACTTTTTGGGCCACTGAATATCGAACGACTGTCAAAGATCTACAAATAGCCGGCACAGCATAACGTGCTTTCCGAGGCACGGAGGAAACTCGGCATGTAAGGGTGGTCACCCATCCACAGACCAACCTAGGCAAGCACGGCTTAACCTAAGATCGACCCGAGTGGCTGTTATTATTTAGCCACGAGTTCCTCGAAATTATTACGAAATAATTTACACATAAATATTGAATTTAATACATATACCTGGTTAAGAATATGAATTTCAACGTCCAATAAAAGCAATATGATGAAATTCTTCATCTCATCTTGTAACGTTACATTTTCCTGGCACACTGAGCACTCACCTACCTAACTTTCAGTCTGGAGGAGAGTACGGTTAAAAGAAATAGTCAAGGGAACGAGATAAAATAAAACAGTTTTAATAATGAGAACATTAGATTTATCTAACCTATCAGGCCCTACCTAATTGATTCTGGAGAGTCAGTCCTAACTGAAAAACTATCAAAGGCCAGGAAAGCCGGGGCAAAGAACGTTGAAGGTCCTTGGGAGTGCGAAGTCCAGGGGTTTCTTGAAGAAAAGTATTGAGTCAGGCCTCCAAGTCGCCGACCTCGGAAGGGGCAGGTTGTAGCAAAAAGGCTGAGAGCTACCAGCCGTCGGAGTGTCCAGGTTCGCTGAAGTCGCCGACCTCGGAGGGGTAGGTCGTATCAAGAGAGCTCAGGGCTACCAGCCATCGGTGTCCAGGGTTGCTGCAGATAACGACGTTTTCTTGAACACTATGGTAAATTTACTGAAGGGCTTGTGTCTTCTTGCGTCAGGGCTTAAGAGTGACGCCAGGGCTAAACATAGCTGGTTTAATGACCCTCTGGAGGCGTCGAGGATGAAAAACGACGCGTGGCTTCGTTTGCTATTCTGGCATAGCTTTTAATATGCGAAGGGAACTGCCCTTCTACTGACCGATACTTTAATACCGGGACTTCTTGCCAACACGAGCACCAAAGGTAGACTGAAAATTCCACCACCTGGCTCCCGTCATCTCCAGATGCTTGACATTTTATAATTTAGAATGAATTTCTAGAACATATAAACTTGCTCGTAAGTCTAGATATCAGCTGCTTCGCGCTAAGGGCTTTAAAACCAATCTGGGTCATTTTTCAACCATTAACATTCTGTTAATGGTTGAAAAATGACCAATTCAAGTTAGTCGTAGCAAGTTCAATTTAGTCGCCTGTCACGCTCGCCTAATGTTGAGATTGATATGTCTTACTCATTACGTAAAGTCAAGTCTGTCTTGCGTATGGCATTGTCCTGAAAGATTGTAAAAATTGTATTTTTACATTACTTTAAGGTAAGATTTGTTTTGTAACTGCATTTTCTTCTCCAATGTTTAATGCATGCCGTGGCAGCCTTTAATTAAGGCTACACCATAAAATGTAAAATTCAACATGAGTTCTTAACATGTATTTTTCGTGTATGCTTTGTTGGTTGTCCTTAAATAAATAAATAAACATAATAAAAAGAAAAAATAATGACGTCGATGTGATTTACCTATACGACCTACAACTAGCTCCAGCAATAAATTAAAAATAAAACTAGGCCTGTCAGTCTCTGACATTATTAACGTAAACAAAGATTCAAGAGAGATAAAAATCTACAGAAAAATTTAAATAACATGAATTACAAGGTAAAAGGTATGATCAGCCTTCAGGAACTGAGCATGAAGCTACATAGAGAAGACGAATGCTTAAATTTCAGGTTAATGTTATCAAAAATGTAAGTTAAAACCCATGCTAAAACCAATCATTACACGATATTATTACGAAAGAATATACACATAAATATTGAATTTAATCATCTACCTAGTTAAGAGTATGAATTTCAACATCCAATAACAGCAATATGATGAAATTCTTCAGTCATCTTGAGACGTATTTACATAATATTTTCTAGTTGGAATTTATTAAATGGTCTTGATCAAATAAATACACATGGCTGAGGATATTAGATTTTAGATTAGCTGATATAACTATACGTACATAAACTTACGCCTTTTAATCATTGTGGTACGCAGGACGAGTATGAGGTGAAAAGGAGTAGCATTCTCCTTTAAACACATCACATAATTGTGTGGCCATACAGGCACGCGGGTCGTGAGTGACCTGACCTCCATGAAGTACTAAAGTAATAAGGTCAGTGTATATCCGACTAGGGCGTTGAGTATGAATGTAGATGGCTATAATCATTGAGTTAAATATACTAGAGATGCAAACCTCATTAAAATCTGTTAAAAAAAGTGTAACCACTATTTAAACGCAACGACGACGTAGCTTTGAAACCACTAAACATTTAAAAATGAACATATGTCTGTCTCGCTTACAGAAGTCGCAAGAACAATACCATCGCAATGATTAGAGAAAGACGGCAATATCAACTTGCAATGGCGGGATGGGGCTGCCTACCGACGCGAAATTTTACCCAACTTTTTTGAGCCATAAAAAACATTTGAGAAATATAAATTAAATTAACTTTAAAATAACTGAATTAAGTATTTCTTATTGGATGTATTAAAAGATTATAACTAATGATATAATTAAAACAATATAATCCTCAAAATATCAGAATTAACTAAACAAAAAAAAAAATGAAATAAAAGTGCTGTAAACAAAAGTTGTACTAATGACTAATGTATATGAATTGTGACAACGGGATCGCACTCTTTGTCAAGGCAGGGTAATTACGCATAATGGCCCAGTGTTAGATTTTTGGGAACACCCACGAACCTAAATACGTAATTTGCAATCAAATACGTCAAGTTAATTTGTAAGTCCGAGTGTCGAAAGACAATGATTAGTTTATACTTTGTTTATATTTGTTCTCATGTAAGTGAAATGTAAATTTCTTTATGAGAATTAAATGTCTTTAACCATAAAACATTTCCTTTTTGTTATTTTTTTTTTTTCGCGTATTCATTTATACACAAATATTATAATTATTATATAATATAATATATTATAATTATATATAATTAATAACAATTAAAAAAAAAACATTTAAAAATAAATTAAATTAAAATCACTTATTTTTTAAATTAAAAACTCTCCCACAAATGTGGGAATCTAAACTTATAAATGAAACCACGTCGCTTGTAGCTAATACTTAAAACGGAAGTGTTTATTTTTTTACCACATACAGGATATCAATTTATAGATTTGGATACATGGCTTTTGTTCGTATTGAACAGATTGGGGGGCCCACAATATAACTTCAAAACATTTGAAACAAAAGAATTTTATCAACCATGCGGATCCCTAAAAATATTTTGCTACACTAACTCTAAGAACTTAACATTTTTCTAGTTATCATTATGAATTTAACTGTCAGTCTTGTAAATGTGAATTACTTTAATAAATAAAGAATCTATAACAACCCACACAACTTGCTTTTTATTTTACACCAACACAATATACATATATAATTTTTTTTTTTTTTTTTTTTAAACTACTTACCTATCTTATCTATACTATAATAATAAACAACAAATACTTATGTGCCTAACAAAGTTATTTTTGTATTTAGAACTTAAAAAGAAAAAACCTTCTTGAAAAATGTTTTATAATTTTTACCTATAGTTACTTGCTTGTTATAAATACCCACTTAATATTTTATCTTTATTAACTTAAAATCTAACTTATATTTTACTCCAAGTACTTAACAAATTACTAAGCACCTACCTACCCCTAAGACTAACTAACTTTTACCAATATATAAGGTAAATTGGCCCAACGGCAAAAGTAAGTAAGTATGACTTTTTTAATACTAACAATACTTAGATATATAAATACCCTTAATCACATAAAGGCAGAGGACACACATTCATTATGCTAGTTTGCATAATAGAACCTGTTACAGTTTTTACATTTAATGCACGTACCTTGCCATCTTTGCCAGGTAACACACTGACTATTCTGCCCACAGGCCACTTCAATGGGGAAACACTTTTATTTCTTAGAATGACCATCATTCCTTCTTTTAGATCAACTTGATTGTTTGTCCATTTAGGTCTGTTTTGCAGAGTAGTCAGATATTGTTTGTGCCACTGTTGCCAAAAATGCTGTTGCATTTGAGTGCACTTTTTCCAAAAACTTAATTTTCCCACATTAGCCTCTACTAAATTTAACTCTGTGTAAGACATGAGAGATGAACCTGTAAGGAAATGAGCAGGTGACAGATATGACATGTCATTTTCATCTCTCGACATTGGGGTAAGCGGTCTTGAATTTAATATACTCTCAATTTGCACCAGCACTGTGTACAATTCTTCATAGGTCAATACTGTATCTGAAACTACACGCTTCACATGATATTTTATACTTTTTATGCCAGCTTCCCACAGGCCACCAAATACTGGTGAATAAGAAGGGATAAAATGGAAAGAAATCCGCTCTTCATTACAAAAATTATTAACCGCGTTTTGATGGTCTGTGGAATTCTGCATGTGATATAATTCTTTTAACACATTATTGGCTCCTTTGAAATAAGTACCATTATCACAATAGATTTTTGTTGGTTTGTTTCTCCGAGCAATAAAACGCTTAAGACAGCCTAAAAAAGTATTAGTTGTCATATCTGACGCCAATTCTATGTGAATAGCCTTTGTTGTGAAGCAGATAAATATAACTATGTAAGCCTTAGTAACGACAGGGTTTCTTATTCTGGTTTGTTTCACATAGAATGGGCCAGCATAGTCTGTTCCGACTATTTGAAAGGGCCGGGCTCTTTAAATTACATTTCAAAGTACCATGTGACTTTAAAATCTTTAATTCTTCTTGGAAATGTCTCTTTTGATCTAATTTTATGATTGTTTGTAGGGCAGAATTTAATTCTTTTGGGCACAAATTACCATGAAGTCCAACATGAGAATTTTCTTTTTTAGAATTGTGTATGAACCTTTGAACATAGGACATTATTCTTATGATTTTTTCAAGATTGGAATATTTAGCAAATAAGTCATAAAATGAATTTTCAATTTTACACAAGTTACACGTTTTTTGCCTGGCCTTTGTTCTGGAATATCTAAATCAGTATTTCTATTTTTAGAATCACAGTGAATATAACTAGTACAACGCAAAAACTGTGGTCCATGGAACCACAAATGCCCCACCTTGTCCTCAAGTGCCTTGGGTGAAATTCCTCTTGAGATACAGTCCGCAGGGTTGTCACTAGTTTGGACATAAAACCAATGAAATTCGGATGTTAGCCTTTGAATCTGTTTTACCCGGTTAGCAACATAAACGCTTAATTTTTCGGGTTGTATCCCAAGCCAAGCGAGGACAATTTGAGAGTCCAAATATAAGAATGTTTTTACATTGTATTTAAGGCACAAAATGTCATGCACTTTTTTAGCTAATATAGACAGCAATAATGCACTGTTCAACTCAAGCCTAGGCGTTGTTAGTTGGTTGGCCTTTGGGTTAATGCGAGATTTGGAGCACAATAGATTGACTTTGACAGTCTTGTGATTGTCCATAATTCTCAAATATAAGCAGCAACCATATGCAACATTGGACGCATCGGCATAACCAACGAGTTCAATAGAATTAGCCGCAAGCATGTTAATGTTTCTAGGCACAGAAATAGTCTTCATTTCTACTAAACTCCTGGCAAATTCAATCCATTGTGTATGTAATGGCTCTGGTAGGTAATCATCCCAATTTAAATTCAAAAACCAAACTTTTTGCATCAATATTTTTGCTTGAACCAAGACTGGACCTAAAATGCCTAAAGGATCAAAAATCTGGCTAATAAAGCTGAGCATTTGTCTCTTAGTGTATCGCTCTAAGAGTTCATTTTCAGGACACTGCATTGTCAAACTATCCGAAGACACATCAAGAGACAAACCCAAAGTTTTCATGCAAGTATTATTCTTATCCAGTTCCCTATTGCCAAAGTATTGCAATTCAACGGGAATATCTTTTAAAATTTCAAAATTGTTGGAATACCATTTGTGTAATGTGAAGCTTGCCTCACTCATAAGTTCAATCAACTCCTTCTTGATACAAACTAATTCAGAAATACTGTTACTGCCACACTGTATGTCGTCTACATAACTTGAGTGTTTTAAAACAAAAGCTGCCTGTAAAGGGTGGACCAGTAAAAAGAATACTCAGGCTTAATTTTGTGCAAGCGGGGTGAAGTAGGCGCGTACGTGCTCTCGTTGGATAGTTTTCTAACCGACTGAATGCGCCGCCGGCCGCGCGCGCGTCGGCGTCGTGGCGCGAGCGAAGAGAACCCCGCGTGCCCCCGCGCCCCTCTAAACGTGTACGCCTCCTTGACCACGCTCCACTGTTTATTTATTGTTAAAATCAAATCACATGTAGGTACATTATAGGTAAGCTTAAATTATATTAGGTAAGGTAAGACAGTAACATTACAAATTAATATTAGTTACTCGCGTCGCCTACATTCCCCTCTCCAGTGCTGACGCAGCACTCATCACCCATCGCGATTCGTGCGACGCGTGCCGCGGTCCTCCGCAGCACCCCCGTTCTCGTTTTAATATCAACGACTCTGATGCGGCCGTCTTTTCCTGGCAGTACATCTTGAATGACGCCTCTCGGCCACGTATTTCTAGGGGAATTGGGGTCGACAACCAGTGCGATATCTCCCACTTTCAATGGCCTCTGCTCTTCGTTCCACTTCTGCCTGGGTCGCATGTCTGGAAGAACTTCACGAACCCAGCGTCTCCAATACATATCAGCCAGCCTCTGCGATATGCGCCACTGCTTTCTCAAGTATAAGTCGGAGTTATCGTAAGTACCAAGGACCGGTAGGTTTGAAGCTGCACCCAGTAAGAAATGGTTGGGTGTCAATGACTCATTAGTGTTGGGTTCCACCGACACATGCGTAAGTGGACGGCTATTCACAATATGCTCCACCTCGGCCATCAATGTGTGCAGTGTCTCGTAACGTGGTGCTCGTTCCTTTAAAATCACTTTCAGTGAACACTTGATGTTCCTGATTAATATTTCCCACGCCCCTCCCCAGTGAGGACTAGCGGGGGGGATGAAGGTCCACGTTGTGCTCAGACTATAGTTAAGAGCTTCTATCTTTAATTGTTCCTCGTCCAATTCTAGGATACATTTTCTAAGCTCTGCGTCAGCGCCTTTCAGATTAGTGCCGTTATCTGAATATAGATGTCGCGGCCAGCCTCGCCTCGCCGCCATACGTCGGAGAGCCATGATGAGGGCATCTGTTGTCAGCCTAGAAACAAGCTCAATATGTACCGCCCTTACGGTTAGGCAGGTAAAAATCACGCCGTATACCTTCTCCCTGCGGCGGCCAGTAGTTATCTCCATGGGGCCAAACAGATCAACCCCCGTGAAAGTGAAGGGACGCTGATGATGGGCCATTCGCGCTTCCGGTAAGTCACCCATTCTAGGCGGATGAGGTTGTGCTTTTTTGATTCTACAGAACATGCATTTTGTAGTAATGTATTTTACTGTTGGTCTTATCCTAATAACCCAATATTTCTGTTTCAGTTCGTTTACAACCATTTCCTGATTCCCGTGGTTAGCCTTCTTGTGATAGTGTTTAACTATGAGGTGAGCAATATGACTTCGTCCGTCCAATATTACTGGTTGTTTTATATCTTTCGTTATTGCAGGAGCGGCGTTTATGCGACCGCCCACACGGAGAACGCCGTCATCATCAACGAACGGTGATAAGGTAAGCAATTTACTTTTTTTATCTAATGCCCTTTTCTTTTGCAGGTTTTCTATGTCTTCAGGGAAGGATTTCATCTGAGAGTATTTCAGTAGCAATGCTTCTGCTCGTCCCATCATCGCGCCGTCGACGTCACCGGTAAGTTTTTTACATTTTTCTATGAAAGATAAGACGACACACGTAGACCTCAAGATGCGGAGCCAGGAGGAGAACCTGCTAGGTTCTGGTACAACAGGTAAACATATGGGCGTAACACGAAGAGTATTTATGCATTCTAGGTCCATGTTACTAACTTCAGCTAGCTGTACTTCCGCTTCCAAAGGCCATAAACGTTCGTCCTCGTATAAAAACGCTGGTCCGTATAACCACTCATTTTCCAATGTTTCTACTTCGCAAAACTCTCGCGTGGCGGCATCGGCGGCATTCATCTTTGTAGGTATGTATCTCCAATCCTTCATCTGTGTGTACTCATCAATTTCGCCGAGTCGATGAGCAATATAGGCTTTATAGGTACGCCTATCGTTGCGAATCCAATGTAATACAGTAGCTGAGTCGCACCACATATATTTCTTTACTGTTTTTATTCTGTGTTCATTAATCAATGTTTCAGCCAATCGTGAACCAATCAATGCCGCTTGTAGTTCTAGGCGCGGCACAGACACGTACTTCACAGGTGCCACACGACATTTACTAGAGACGAACGCAACTCGAACTTGTTTATCATTATCAAGCCACCGCCAGTAAGCGACGGCGCACATCGCTTTAGTCGACGCATCGCAAAATACGTGTAGCTGTAGGTTTGTATAACCAGAGCGCTCGTGGGTCGCGCTATTCGGTGCACATGCACTGGCGCCGTCAGCTGTCTCACTCGCCCTCGCGCCATCGTCCATAGTTGCTGTCTCCGCGCTACGCGTACTTGCCGTAGGCTGCGTAGCAGTCGTAGCGGTGATTCTCGTAGCCGATACGTAATGCCTAGGCAGGCGTATGTTATTTATGTATTTTAATACATCTAGCCATTCTGACCATTTTGTGTATATTTCATTTGGTATCTCATCATCCCAGCTGATACCAGTCCTCCATGTGTCTTGTAACATAATTTTTCCTTTTATAGTAAACGGTGATAAAAACCCGAAGACGTCGAATATTGACATTATCACTTTTAACATTTCTCGTTTCGTAGGTTTCTTTTGTCCAGCGACTATGTGCGCTGGTATTCGTTTGAATGAGACGTCGAATCCCAACGTGTCGTCTTTTGGATTCCACATTAGGCCTAGTGTACGTTCGCCGTCGTATTGCTGGCCGACTTTGAACTTCACTTCTGTAGCTCGCAGACTTTCTTGTGGTAAGTTATTTAATATGACTTGATGGTTACATGTCCAATTTCTGATGTCAAATCCACCTTGACTATGTATGTAACTAACTTCGTTCACTGTTTTAGTAGCGGTTTTCTCGTCTTCAAAACTATCTATGTAGTCATCCATGTAATGTTGTTTTTGTATGGCTTGCACAGCGCTCGGCATAGACGACTTGTAAAGTTCAGCATTTTTGTTTTTTATATATTGCGCAATAAACGGTGAGCAATTTGCGCCGAATATCAATGAGCTCATGGCATAAGTGTTGACCTCATGCTCAGGTGACTTTCGCCATAAGAAGCGAAGCGTATCTCTGTCTTCTTTGATAATTTTTATTCTTAAAAACATGTCACGGATGTCGCCCGTCACAGCGATTTTGTGTTCTCTGAATCTCAGCATGGTACCATATAACGAAACCAGCAAGTCAGGTCCTTTCAATATGTAGTCATTTAGACACACACCGTTTGATGTTGCGGCGGCGTCAAATACCAATCTCAGTTTCTGTTTGTTGGGGTTATCGACCCCGAAATGCGGTAAATACCAGGTTCTTTTTGCGTCTTCTTTAGTTTCAATTTGCGAAGCGTAATCATTAGTGAGTAGATGAGCAATTCTTTCTTGGTATCGAGTAGCATAGCCATCACTGGACTTCATCTTCTTCTCAACTCCACAGAGTCTTCTCATTGCATTGGTGCGCGAGTCGGGCATCGTGGACTTTAGATCTTTCCACGGTAGTCCAACATACCACCTCCCGTCTATTAATTGAGAGGAGCGTTCCAGGTGTTCCCAAGCTCGGGCATCGTCTGCGTTTTGTCTAGGTTTATTAGAGACACCTAGTGACTCAAGTGAATAGGACTGGCGTATTTCTTCATGTATGTCTCTTAGGATACGCTCAGTTTCTGATGGCTCACTGTCTTCTTCATTTATGAAAAGTGTAGATTGCAGAGTCGGCGTCGCTTTCATGTCAAGCGACGACGCGCGCACGCAGCCATGTATGCACCACCCTAACGGAGTACGCGTGATGTATGGCTCGGTCAGTTTGCCTTTTATTATTTCCAACGGTAAAAGCAAATGATAGTTATCTTGCCCTATCAATATTTCTGGTTTACATTGTCCGTCACTTATCACACTTTTTATTTCAGGTCTCAGTTCGTAATCGTTTAAGTTCACTGAAGTTTGGTTTTGCACAGGTAAGTTTAGGTTTTTAACACTACGCGCTTTTATAGTAAACTTGTTGTTGTCCTCAATGTTAGATAGGTTTAAATTTATAATCTCACTGTCGCACACTAGTTCGGTATTGTCCCACGCGCCGCACACACGCATAGATTGCTTGTAGCCGTGCAGCCCTACGCGCGACGCTAGCTCGTCGCTTATTAGTGTCACTGTCGAGCCATCGTCCAGAAGTGCAACACTGCGCGACGTTCCTTTTGGTCCATGAATTAAAATAGGCACGGTTTTTAACAACACTTTGTTGCATTTGTTAATGTATGTTACGGTTTCCACTGATGTATCAGTCTCTGGCGGTTTACTTTCATTTTCACTAGTTGACGGCACTTCTACATTGTTTTTATTCACTTTATAGTGTAACAGACGATGATGTAATTGTCCACAGTTGTCAATATCACACGCGGTAGCGGGACAAGATTCTTTGTTATGTCGTGACGTCAAACACTTAAAACAGACACCATGACGTTTCACATAGGTCCATCGGTCTTTACGTAATGCCTTTCTGAACTTCTTACAGTCTGGTAATGCATGATTTTTTAATGGACAAAACCCGCACTTGGTACTTCTGTTTTCATTTTCACTGTGGTTGTTTTCGTTTAACAAAACTGTTTGCGACTTATGTTTATCGTTGTAGTAACTGTTCTTATAATTTGCACATACGATATATTCACTGAGCATTGTGTTATCTTCTGGGCTTCTTCACTTAGGAACTCGGATAATATGACGAGCTTAGGTTTTGTATTTTCTTTGAGAAGCGGATAACAGTAATCAGTCCATTTAGAAATCAATACTGTCGGTAATTTAGACAGCACTGTAGACACAATGTTCATTCCTTTTAGATAATCTTCGCAGCCGATGGCGGTCACCGCTGCGACACAGTTTTTAACTTTGATCGAGAAGGAAACAATTTCTTTATGATATTCCTGTGACATTGGGCGTAACTTGCTGATGTCTTGCAATATTTTTGATATTATTACATCGTTATTCCCAAACTGCAGTTGCAGCGTGGATATCACGACGTCAGGAGAGGTGGCGCCGATCAGCAGCGCTGTGACTGCTTCTCTGGCACGTCCGTGGAGACACCTTCTCAGTCGCCATAGGTTTTCTTGGTCGCTGAAATTGCAGACTTGAGTTGATTCTTCGTATGCTCTCTTAAATTGTAGCCACTCGAGCGGGTCTCCATCGTATTTAGGTAAGTCCTTTGGCGTACACAATCGATTAAGCATCTTCACGTTAGTTCCTGGCTGGTTGGCGTTGGTAGTTGCGGCAGCGGCTAGGTCCTTGAGTGCACACGCCAGCATGTGCATGGTATCTTCAGTGCCACCCCGCTTTGCAGTCATCACTGGCAGCGGTCTGTGTTGTTGGGATGTGTTTTCTGTTACAGGTGGTAGTGGGCCGGCGGCCCCCATTTGCTGCAAGATAGCGTCTTGCCTATGTGCCGGGCACAGCGCTTCGTCGTTATCAATAGTGACACACTGAGTTTTCACCTCCTGACTCGTTTGTAACCACTTTTCCACTCGGGAACCAACTTCACTTTCAGCAGGCTCTATATCTGCCAGTGACTGTGAGCTGTTGCTGTCCAGCTCCGCCAGGTCGACGGCTAGTTTTTTATCTATCAATTCCATTTGTAGCTGCGTTTTTTCTTGTGCAGCTTCGAAAAGCAGCTGCGCCCTCCTCGCCTTCACTGATGTGCTCGCAGAAGGAGATTTTACCATGATGTTTCTGCTGCCAGGTTTTTTACTTGAACTAGACGAAGGATGAGCTAGTTGTTCTTCAGGTTTCACACCACTTGCGATCGCCAATTGTTGTTCGCGCTCCCGTCGCACCGTGCTTCGCGTGCCCACCATATTGTTTTTCGCGGGCGGCGTGCGATACATGCATGCGTTGTGCGTGAATTAGTTGAAGCGAACGGATGAAGCTTGACTAGTGTTTCTGATTGCCGATCCGGCTAGAAGTACCATTGATGTAAAGGGTGGACCAGTAAAAAGAATACTCAGGCTTAATTTTGTGCAAGCGGGGTGAAGTAGGCGCGTACGTGCTCTCGTTGGATAGTTTTCTAACCGACTGAATGCGCCGCCGGCCGCGCGCGCGTCGGCGTCGTGGCGCGAGCGAAGAGAACCCCGCGTGCCCCCGCGCCCCTCTAAACGTGTACGCCTCCTTGACCACGCTCCACTGTTTATTTATTGTTAAAATCAAATCACATGTAGGTACATTATAGGTAAGCTTAAATTATATTAGGTAAGGTAAGACAGTAACATTACAAATTAATATTAGTTACTCGCGTCGCCTACACTGCCAATGGAAACTTACTTTCAAAAATATTTGCCAACTCTATTAGACAGCGTGTGGCCAGGAATGCTGAACTTTTCAACCCATATGTGACGGTCTTAAGTTGGACACATTGGACAGGATCACTACTAGAATTTCGCCATAGAATATTTTGTAGACAACGAAATTTGTCTTCAACCAAAATCTGTCTGTACATAGCCTTGATGTCGCATAGTAAGATATATTTGTAAGTCCGAAGCAATATCAAAATGTCAAACAACTCACTTTGTACCACATCACCATTTAGCATGATATCATTCAAGCATAATCCCTTTTTTGTACGCATACTAGCATCAAAGACAGCACGGACTGCTGTGGTCTTGCTGTTGGGATTTATCACGGGATGATGAGGAAGAAAATATATGTTTCCTGCACTTAAGTCATAATTATCAGTATTGTAATAACTGGCATGACCCTGATTTAAATATTCCTGAAAGAATTTTTTATATTGTTGACCTAAAGCCTCATCTTTTAAAAATCGTTTTTCCAAGTTAAATAATCTTTGTAAAGCATAGGAAAAAGAATTACCTAATTGCACATTTTCTAAGTCAAGTTTAAGGGGCAATGCTACTGAAAATCTTTTATTTATTAATTTTACAGAACCCTGAAAGCATTCTTCGGCAAGTTGATGTTCAGTGGACCCTTCCTTAAATACACTAGGTACCTTTTCACATTCCCAAAAGTAAGAAATTGTATTATTCAATTCACATAGTTGTGGCTCTTGTTTGGGGGGAACAATAACAGGGGATGCTTCTGTATTAATTGCATTAGGTGCGTTTTCACTTCCCAAACAATCAGAAATAGCATTATTTGAATGACATAATTGTACATCCTGCTTTGAAGTTGGTACATAAGGCACTTTTTCACTAATAAAACAGTCAGAAAAAGTATTATTCAAATCACACAATTGTGCTTTTTGCCTTGGTGTATTTAGAAAATTACCGGGGTTACCTTGTATGCTGATACATAAATTAGAGGAAAAAACCTTGCCAGCCGACACTGGCAGGCTCCCAGCGGCAATGTAACCGAAGCAAGTATTAATCAAATATGGCCCAGCCGGCGCGATGGGCAGCGAATCACGCTGCAACACCTGAAAAAATATATCACAACCTAGTAAAAGTGATATTTCGCCTGACTTGTTGAAATTGTTGTCAGCTAGCTTAATATGTGCTGGAATGTTGTATTTAGAAATGTCAAATGTTTGCTGTGGCAGGTTGCAGGTAATAGTTTTTACTATGCAGCAAGAAACATTTGTTTTGTAATTATTTACTGATGAGAAAACAGTACAATTTGCCCTTTGCGTCACCTTATTGGCCCCCTCAACAACACCTGTAATAGTTTGATTTGTAGGTATAATTTCACAACAAATTTTTTGAGCCAAATTCTCAGTTATGAATGATACTTGTGACCCACTGTCTAATAAGGCCCTAGCAGAGGAAAAAGTCCCATTTTTATTTTTCAGGCGGACAATGGCAGTAGGTAGCAATACATCTAGGCTGGTACTAGTGCCTGACATGGACACAACACTATCACCTTGATTTGTGACAGCAGCCACCGTAGCTGCATGCTGAGATTCCTCACTGTTTTTTGACTGGTCATGAAGGAGACTATTATGTCTTTTGTGGCACACCGTACACTTTAAGCGCAACATGCACCGGCCCTTATGTTCATTCAAACAGAGAGTGCACAGGTTTTTGTTTTTTACAAAGTCAGACCGCTCCAGAACTGTACACATTTTAAATTTAGCACATTGAAACAGCCTATGATTTTGTTGGCAATACTTACAGGATTGTTGAGAGTTTGCAGTTGCTACACCACTCACAGATTTAATTGGTTTTGAAGACCTGTTAGTTGGAGTCTCTGATCTCCTTTCTTCAGTAGTATTTTCCATGGCGAGTGCCCGTTTTTCTAGAAAATCAATGAATTGGGATAGGGTTGGCAGTTCTTTTGTGTTTCTTTCAAGATAAAAACCACGGTAAGTATAAACATCAACCTTTTTTGCCAAAATATTGATAAGAAGCATGTCCCAATGCTGAACAGCTTGTTTTAAGTTTTTTAAGGCTGCAAGATGGAGATTAAAATTACCTATGAGTGAGCGCAGGTTTTGAGCAGTGCATTTTGAAAATGAGGGCATGTCTAGCAAGCTATTCACATGGTAATTTACAATTTTTGGCACATTATCATACCTATTTTCTAACAGGCTCAGAGCCGTCACATAATTCTCATCAGTTAATGTTAAATTCTTAATTAAATTAAGAGCTTCGCCACTTAAATAAGAGCGTAAGTAATACAGCTTTTCACAAGCATTTAAATTGTTTTCGATATGAATTACCGACCTAAACATGTTTATAAACGGATAATAGTCCGCTATTTTTTCACCATTATATGATTGCATTTGTATTTTGGGTAAATTATTGAACTTACCATGTGCACCAGCATTGGGCACATTGTATACAACCACGGCTTTGTGTTTATCAAGAATGCCTATCGCTTCATAATATTTGTCTTCGTACTCGTCGTACTTTTCGTCATCACTCGAGTTCAAACTAAGGATCACCTTATTGAGCCGCTCATACTCCTTGAACGATTCACTCAGCCGATACCTCTTCTCGGCCAGGGCTTCGCTGGTTGACATCTTCACAGCTTCTTCGTTTAAGCAGAATATGTGCATTCTAGTGATGCCGCTTTTAATATATCCTCTCTCGGCCACTAAAACTTTCAGCTTGGCAGCTTCCGCCATGGTACGTTATTGACGATACGCAACTAACTAAATTAATTACACAATTTTCAGTCGACGCTTATTAAAAAACAAGTTTTATAACAATTTTATCAAAGCAAGCACAAAATGGCCGTAGGGTCGCAACGCAAAAATGTCTATATTCTTTGTTGTAATTTTACAACATGGTCGTAAACGCAATTCCTATTGATTGGTCGATTCAGCAATGTCAATATTGTCAATGCCGCCCTCTTATTGGCTGCACACAGATTTGTAAATTCGGATACGCACTTCAGGTAAAAATAACTCGCGTTTTTGTAGCAACACCGCGTTGACCGCCGGAAGTGACTTAATATCTCCGTCTTCTTCTTACTTGAACAAATGAAGAGTGTGCACGATGACACTGACGTTTGATGACAGCACACGGATTGTGCAACCTTGCGACACAGAGAAATGGACTGACTCAAGGACTTTTCTTTTCCCTTTTTCTCGACGATGGTGTTGTAAAATTGGCAGATAAAAAGCACCGTAGTTATAATTGGTAGGAACGAAGCTGCCAATGCACTCAGGACCGCTTCTTAATGGTTTTCCACACCGAATGCGCTTGCCAACCACACGACGCCGTTCTATGGAGTATGGTTACTGCTGCCACACTCGACGAAAGGGGATTTTTTGCTATTTTTTCACGGAAAATCCGACTCGTAGGACCAAAACTTCTTCTGTATAACACGAAGAGTAATTAAAATGACTTCTTGCACTAGCACAGGCGTTAATTCGGGAAATTTTATTTTTATAAATGAAACCACGTCGCTTGTAGCTAATACTTAAAACGGAAGTGTTTATTTTTTTACCACATACAGGATATCAATTTATAGATTTGGATACATGGCTTTTGTTCGTATTGAACAGGTAACACTATACCTAATTGTCAAAATTCAATATTTTATTTAATTAATTGCGTTTTTACGTTGATTTATAGCACTATATAAACACAGAAACAATAAAGTTACGTGTGAAAAGTAATTCCGGTTAATTTATTATGTGTTTGTGATCTTGAATCGCACTCTTTCACTGCGCATTTACCATTTTTGTCGCGTGTCACTTCGGTAGGCGTCAAACAGAACACTAAACTGACATTAGCTACGCATATGACAAAGTGTTGCAATGGGACATATGACCACATATGTCCCGTGGCAACGCCTTGGCGCGGTAATTGCTAATCTAGTGTAACATATATATCTATGGCTATAATAGTACAGAAAAACCAAAGAAACGATGGATAGACTGTGTGAAGGATCAAATGGCCAGAAAAGAAGTGACTTTTAGTAATAGAGAAATAAGGAAGAAGGAAACATACTGCGCTGTCCCAAAATACATTTCGATGATGATGTTTTGGGGGTATGAAGAACAGGGTGTAAAGCTATTTATCCCCCGTAGAAAAGGGAGGATCCTCCGACCAGACGGGTGTTGTCTGGTGGGCCACTGCCCGACAGTTGTTATCGCGTTTTTTTTTAGGAATGACCACTCGCAGTTGCAACGCGCTAAGGTTGCTTAACAGCTGAACTGGACAATTGTTATCGCGTTCTCGTATATCGTCTTAAGTCGCGGATAACTCTGCTTGCGCGATGTAGGATTTCTGACGTGTTTTTGCTGTTAGTTCATCGTCTGTGTCATAGATGGCGTTGTAGTACTTTTTGTTCTAGGTTGCTGTAGTACTTTTTGTAGTATCCCTACATCACTCCCCCTCAGAGACCAGGTCGATAGTAGAATGAGGCGTTGATGCCATGCCAGTGGAACCTCGTTTGCCGCATTGTTCACAGCGAGTCGGAACTGTTTGTGGTGGTGCGAACCCCAGTGAGTCGGGGCCAGCGCTGCTCCGGTGCGTCGTGGTACGGCGCCGCGATGTGGCTGACTGCTGTAGTCGACCGGGAGATCGAGCTCTCGACCGGCCGAAGAGCAGAAGTGCCTCGCTTGTTGAGGCTGAGGGTGCTAACCAGGAATGTGCTTCCGCTGCATGCTGGTGGTCAGGGATACCCGTTTCTTGAAGCTGGCTGGCTGGCTAGCTATATGTGTCGCTGCTCGAAAGCTTGAGGAACTGATCTTGACGATGATGATGATGATGATGACGTCACGTTGCTCGAAGGCTGCGCTGACGACCATTTTGGGGGTCACTAATTTGGGGGTATGAAGAACAGGGTGTAAAGCTCTTCATCCCCCGTAGAAAAGGGAGGATCCTCCGACCAGACGGGTGTTATGTTTAGTGGGCCGCTGCCCGACAGTTGTTATCACGTTCTCGTATATCGTCTTAAGTTGCGGATAACTTTGCTTGCGCGATGTAGGATTTCTGACAAGTTTTTTCTGTTAATTCATCGTCTGTGTCATAGATGGCGTTGTAGTACTTTTTGTTCTATGTTGCTGTAGTACTTTTTGTAGTATCGCTACAATGTCATTCTAGGGGGGAACCCCGTAACTAGAAGCGAGAGCGGAAGCTCTCGCTTCTAGTTACGGAGATATTGGGGGTCAAAGTTACAACATTTTCCAGAAGTTTTTTTTAACTAACTACCTACCTACATACCTAGTTTTTAATGTCGTAACTTTACTATAAATACCTCTACGACCCCCGTACTGTTCAGTGCATCTATCAGCACAATGTTTTGAATGCGTTACATTAAGTCCTACCGTAAAACATAATTTTACACTAAAAAAAACCCTAACTTTACACCCTGCTCTTCTGTATACATACATTGTTACAAAACGTTAATTCAGACAAACCCAGAAACAAAAAAGACCTGTTATTTTATGGAGGAAAAACATTAAGGTCGCAGTGACCCGCCTTCTGCATGTTTTGGTGGAGGAAAAGAAACGGTGCAACAAAGTCTCTAACAAAAGACCGCTGTTTGTCCCATAATGAGATTTTAATTTGATTTTTGTCAGGTCTATCTAACTTCTTACTACTATTATAAATATAGTAATAAACCTAGATCGATGTTACCTACATACCTGCCTTATTTATTTTGATAACAGCCTGTAACGTGAAACTGTAAGGTCACGCTGAGCACTCACCTACCTAACTTTCAGTCTGGAGGAGAGTACGGTTAAAAGAAATAGTCAAAGGGACGGGATAAAGAAATTTATTGTTCCTGTACAACTTAATAGAGCCTACCTATATGGGCTGGAGATATAACCTTAATTAGGCCAGAGAAGCCGGCGTACTGAGCTGAAGATGAAATGGAGAAAGAGAGAGAGCCAAGGGTTGTCAGACATCATCCTTGGCAGCGGAGGGCCGAGAGACATCAGTCTTGAGTCTTCACCGCGGAGGGCCAAGGGACATCAGTCTTCTGTCATCGTAGCGGAGTGTCCAGGTTGTGAAGTCACCGACCTCGGAGGGGTAGGTCGTAGGGAAAGGGCCAAGAACCACCAGCCGTCGGAGTGTTGTTGCTTGCTGTAGATAATGATGTTTCTGTAACACGGTGATAATATTTATCGACGGGCTTGTGTCCACATGGCGTCAGGAGTTATGACAGACGCCAGGGCTAGTTGTCGCCGGCTTGGCGACCCTCTGGAGGCGTCCAGGGTGAAAACGACGGGTAGCTTTGTTTGCTTTATCGACATAGCTTTTTTAAAATATTCTAGGAGAAGGAAACTGCCCGGAGAGGAGAGGAACTGCCCCACCATCAACCGATACTTAAAATCACAAGACTTCTTGCCGACACGAGCACCAAAAGTAGACTCAAAATTCCACCACCTGGCTCCCGTCATCTCCAGATGATTGACATTTTATAATTTATAATGAATTTCTGGAATTTCTAGAACATAATAAAATAAAAGATAATGAGTTTGATGTGTTTTACCTATACGACCTACAACTAGCTCCAGCAATAAATTAAACTAGGCCTGTCACCTGTCACTCACTGACATTACTAACCTAAACAAAGATTCAAGAAAGATAAAAATCTACAGAAAAACTTAAATAACATGAATTACAAGGTAAAAGGTATGCTAAGCCTCCAGGAAATGACCATGAAGCTACCTAGAGAGGACTAATGCTTAAATTTTCAGGTTAATAACATCCAAAAATGTAAGTATAAAACCCATGTAAAAACAATCATTTCAAGCCGTGATGTTATGTGGTCATTGTAATTCCAGGCTATTTAATAAAGGCATAGTTCAACGGGAAAAGTGAGTTATTATTTTGTAGTTTAAAGAAGGGCTATAAGGAAACACCATATTGTTGAAGAAACATTTATAAGTAATTTTATGTCTCCAAAAGTTCCATAATACGAACAGACATGTTATAAAGTAAGAAACACGTCAAAAGAAGCGGTGGCGGATGAAAAATGTAACCAAACCCCGGTAATAAGCGGTGAACGAGAATATGTCACGCTTGTAAACCCGAGGATGAAAGAAAGAAACAAAAAGGATGCGGCATTGCCCCGAAAAATGCAAATAATAAGCAAGTTTAAAACACCCTCTTTTTTCCAACTTGGGATAACGTGAGCGCCGACTGAAAGTCTGGCCAAAAACTTTCCATGGTAAAAATAGTTCTCAAACGTAATAGACTTCGGTTAACTTTTACACAAACAACACGTTATTCTCAATGTTTGCACTTCAACCATTTTTTTATCCTATCATGTTAAAATTACTACAAGAAGTCATAGAAACTATGACTTCTAGCGACTATGACGTTATAAAAACTAAAATATAAATAACTGAAAGTTTTGTGATTGTTGCTTGCCTACTACGTATGTATTCGTTTTTAGAGTAAAGCTTATGATATTTTCAACTGAATGTTCCTCATAACTTAAAAAGAACTTCTCTTAATACTTATACTTGTTTAAAAAACAAAAACAAACTTGGGCAACAAGTGTGCATTTTGGTCATATGCAGGTCCTTTTAAACACTTTGTAACACTTCCTTCTGTGATTTTGGTTTTGTACCCTTTTCGTTGCGTGTCAGTGAGCAATTTGTCTTGTCTCTCCTGTCAGAGATGTACCCACCAACTAACTTTTTTTGAATGCGTACCGAAAAAGTAGGGGAAGAAAATGAGTTAGCGAAGAGACAATAGAGAATTTGTCATGAATTTTTTTTAAGCATACCCTCGAAGCCACAACCAAGCATTCTGTACATCAAACTAAGTAACTTTACGCAAAAATTTTTGCTGGGAAACAACTTTATTTTTTTGGGGTGAAAAATGATTTTTTGTGGCAGAACTCAATGTAACGCACTCAAAACATTGTGCTGATGGATGGATTGAATAGTACGGGGGTCGTGGAGGTGTTTAAAGTAAAAATCTTACATTAAAAACTTGTATCTAAAAAAAAACTTGACAAAAAGTTGGTACTTTGACCCCCAATATCTCCGTAACTAGAAGGTTCCCAGGTATGGTGTAGAACAAAAAAAATATCGCAATGACGGGGAAAACAAGTGCCTTTCGGCTTTGTTAAGAGGTGTTTTACACCCTTTATAAATGTTGAAATACTTAGCTCTATCTATGGAAAACCGAACAGTAGTTTAGCGATGATAGATAGATACACCACGCAACGGACTTTACCAATCGGCACGAGCCAATCAAATTGTTTATTTGATATTTTTTTTTTTAGGTATTAACATACCTAAAAAAAAACATACATGGATGATCTGCATATAATAATCGACGACCCGAATAGCGCAGCGGTAGTGAGGCTGCCTTACCTTCTTAGGGTCCCGGGTTCGAATCCCGGTCGGAGCAAATGTTTGTGTGATGAGCATGGACATTTGTTTCCGAGTCATGGATGTTTATGTTTAATAAGTATGTATTTACAAACAAAAAAAGTATCTATGTAGTATATCACCTATCTGGTGTCCACGACACAAGCCTCGTTGCTTAGTGTAGCACTAGATGGCACTGTGTGTAATGTCCAGCGATATTTATATTTATATTTAAATATATGCGTATAGCGTATAATAATAATACCAGCCTATTACTGTCCCACTGCTGGGCAAAAGCCTCTTCTCGTACAGAGAAGGCACGAGCATTGATCGCCACGCTTGCTCAAGACGGGTTGGCGATTTCAGACTTATATTAATTACTAGATTATGCACGTGGCTTCGCCCGCCCGCAAATTATATACTAAAACCTTCCTCTTGAATCACTATATCTATTAAAAAAACCCGCATCAAAATCCGTTGCGTAGTTTTAAAGATCTAAGCATACATAGGGACAGACAGACGCGGCGGGGGACTTTGTTTTATAATATGTAGTGATGATAAGTCCAGGTTTCCTCACGATGTTTTCCTTCACCGATGTCTATGATGTCCAAGATAAACTTAGAAAGTACATTTAAATTGAAAAGTCACATTGGTACTTGCTCGGATTTGAACCCGTATCCGGACCATCACGACGAGATGTAACAATGGAAAATGTTTACTCGACAAGAATTTGTGTCAGATACGAGTACCATCATGGCAGGCTTTTAGTCTGTAAAAATAGAACCTAAGCAATACGCTTGTGTCCTGAACAAATCTAATAAGTCTGTCATGTAGATTATCAAAAAATATTTGACACGTTTTTCTCTTTTGATACGTAGACCAAAATTTACTAAGATTACCAAGATTTACGCCTTTAAAATTCTCAATACGTCACGCCGTGCATTTTTAGTGCGTTATGACGTCATGTGCCCCCCCCCCCGAGTTTTGATGCGTTTTATCTTTGTCAATATTCATTGATTTACAAAAAATACGTGTCCATTATTTTCCAATACTCTGACACGTTTTTCTCTTTTGATACGTTTCTTTTGATACGTTAGAACCTAAGCAATACGCTTGTGTCCTGAACAAATCTAATAAGTCTGTCATGTAGATTATCAAAAAATATTTGACACGTTTTTCTCTTTTGATACGTAGACCAAAATTTACGAAGATTACCAAAATTTACGCCTTTAAAATTCTCAATACGTCACGCCGTGCATTTTTAGTGCGTTATGACGTCATGTGCCCCCCCCCCCCCCGAGTTTTGATGCGTTTTATCTTTGTCAATATTCATTGATTTACAAAAAATACGTGTCCATTATTTTCCAATACTCTAACAGACGGACTAAATAGATTTGCAATTTATTGATGGTGGAAACTAGCCTATTATATGCAGTAACACATAAGACGCGCAAAAAGTCCGGCGGCAAAAAAAAAATCCGTGTCATTCTGGCAGATCGCCGCACCGCACAAAAGTGCGCGAAAAAAATAGAACGTTTGCTTCAACGCGCGCTAACGCAGACGACACACACTTTTAGTATGCAATCTGCACTCGAATAGAATGATCGAAGATGTGCGTCGTGTGCGTTGAGTCTGCGTTAAATGCGCGACGGACTTTTTGTATGCCATGCAGACATTTTGTGCTCAACAGACTCATCCGCATAAAAAGTCTATTGTCTGCGCAGGCCCTTAAAGAACAAAATAAACTCGGTTTTCGTCAAAGACACACTTCACAGAGCTTAATTTTTTAAGTGGTTGATGAAAAAAAAACTCCTATGCGACGATTGCGATTCCTTAAATTCACATACAGTAAAAACAAAACGCTATATAAATTGGACGAAACATTTACCCAAACAGTCAGATGCAGTCACAAACTTATTTTAAAATAATATTCAGTACATATTTCCTAGTTCAAACGGTATTTAGTAACTCTGAGGATTTCATTTCGATTCGAATGTTTCAGTTTCAGCACACTGTGTAAATGCACTATTTTGTTTAGAGTTAAATTCCAAGTTTTGCAAACATTGGGTTGAACTACCCTTTTGAAATATTTACATTCCGCTGATGGTATTCAAATGTTCTGTTTGTTTTTGTGAATATTTCCGTGTGTTGAAATACCCCTCTCATTTCATTAAGAAAAGTTTTATAAAAATATTTTATTATTAGACCCTGATCACATGGGTGATCACCGTCGTCGCGTGATTACCGTCGCTCTGTAAATCGCGCCAGTGTCTCGCGGCATGTTTATGGACGCTTTTACAATTTTCTACAAATAACAGTGTTTTTCAGGTGCCATTTTAATGTATAAGCAATCACATATATGAAGATTTCATGGTCTTATAATAATACGTTTTTCCCATCACAATAATCGCATTAAATTGTAAAAAATAGGTACAATTTTAGGTAAATTTACAGCATATTTTATCTAAAAAGTTATAATAAATTGCGGTATATAGGGTGTAAAAGACCTCAGAAGCATTCTGTACATCAAACTAAGTAAAGTTACGCAAAAATTATTGCTGGGAAACGACTTTTTTTTTTGGGGTGAAAAATCATGTTTTGTGGTAGAACTCAATGTAACGCACTCATGGATGTGGTCGTGGAGGTGTTTAAATTAAAAATCTTACATTAAAAACTTGTATTTAAAAAAAAACTTGTCAAAAAGTTGGAACTTTGACCCCCAATATCTTCGTAACTATAAGGTTCCCAGGTATGGTGTAGAACAAAAAAATGATCGCAATGACGATGACGGGGAGAACAAGTGCCTTTTGGCTTCGTTAAGAGGTGTTTTACACCCTTTATACTCGAATAGTCCTTTATAGGTTCAGCTAATTTGTTTGTATCAAAATCAAAATATTTTCCAATTATTTGCTAAAATAAAAACATTTACCAATTTCTTCATACATTTTGCACTCGCGGTTCATAACCCGCGCTCAGAAGCGCTCGTGGAAGGACGGGTGTATCGCTCTCTCCCAAAAAATAAATACGATAAAATTACTAGAAAATATTGTAGTGTGCATGCGTGTGAGTACCGTCATCGTCGTATAACGTAATCGGAAGGAGTTGATACTTTTGCGAACTAAAATAAAAAAGTAAGAGCTAGGTTCATACTATTATTATTAGAAATTATGTTGGGTAAGATCGGGATTTGAATGGGTAAGGTTAAGCAGTTGTTGACAAGGTTGCAAAATGGATGACTGGGGTTAAGCAGCTCTAAGTAAGGTAAGGATTTGGATGGATAAAGTCAAGCTGTCAGCGGTGAGGTTTGAAAGTGGATGGGCGGGAAGAGAGATGATTTTAACCGGTTTGTATGTATATATGACGAATATGGATACAAAACCGAAATCCAAGATGGTGCCGATGAAAATTCGGCCACTTTTTGTCATGGATGTCTGTTTCGGCAACACCCGAAAATTCCGAAATATTTCATTCCGAATTTCAATATTCCGATTATCAAAAGTCCGAATCTCATAATACCGAAGAATTATAATGTCTATTATTTAAAGTCCCGGAATTCATAATTCTGAAAGTCGTAAACACGAATTTTTTGCTGTCCCATTTTCATATTTCCGAAAATCAAATGTTCGATGTATTGTTAGTCCGAAAAACATTCTGATTTTCAATACTTCGAATAAACTGATAAAATTGTCGTAAAAGTCTTGCTAGCTGGCATGAGGAGCGTAGGCCGAAGGCCGTTGGAGCGACGACGACATTTGTGACAGAAAGTGGGTGTGTGTAATGTAAAATGCGAGCTTAGCGAGCGCGCGTCATGAAGTCGTAGCATGTTCTAAATTGCTTATCTTGAAAACGTTGCGTCCTATTGAAAAAATAATGAAAAATTCGCCCCCCTTTTAACCCCCCGTGTAATTCTCAACATGTAGGAAAAAAAAAAATGGTAAAAAAAAATTGGATTAGTTTTTTGCATTTTTCGTATTATCAATAAGTCGGACACGGGCTATTGAAATTCGGTATTTTGAGAATAATAATTATGAACGTTCGGAATATTGAAATTTAGGAATTATGAAAATAGAATTGATGATAAATCGGAGCAATATTCCCAACAAGAGTCTCTCGCGACCAGTGACAATGAGAGGTTTTCTTTTTGAGGTATTAAAAAAAAACTTAGTTTCCAAGAACTCTATAGATGGCGTTGAACTGACTACGATAGTTAGTGCCAAAGCCAAAACGCTTGGGAAAAAAAAAACATTGCGTCACGTCACATACGCTCGTTGACTGACACTTTCGTTTGCTTAACCTACCGAATATAACCTAGTTTTCTCGCGCTTTGTTAAAATCTTGCTACGTACTAAGTTCAGCGACATCTATCCAGCGACTAGGGAAGAGCTAAAAAGAAAATCCCTCATTAGAAGAATAAGATAGAAGTAACTAATGCTGCGTATAACCTCAGTTCTTCATAATACTTCGTAAAACTTAGGTTCTTCCTAACAGTATTGTATGTTGCACACAGGTTTGATTGACAACCTTGGCCCACAATTTTAAAATTCTAAATTTCCGAATTCTTGGGTTTGTTGCATACGGTTTTTTGTGTGGCGATAGTCACTACAGTAATCAACAATTAGACTTTTAAAGAAAACACGACCATTAAGAGTCAAACAAAAAATTAATTACTAAGTCATAGAAAAAAAAATCCCACATAGTTCCTAGTGAATTCCTATCACAACTTAAAACATTTAGTGTAAAAATGGTGTTTATATGGTTTTTAAGGATGTTTCTCGATTTTCTTATTTTCTCTTAATAAAGTAGTTAGAGCTGGCGGTGGTTACAATAGGTGTTTTGTTTGGTAAACAATTTCCAAAAAAACCCATAAAACTGGTATGTCCGCAACTAAGGCAAAATAACACACTGTGCGACGGTACTAAGTAACAGAACTACCAAGTGCATTTTCAAAGGTCCAAGTAATGTTCAGGAATCAATAGGGAATATGCATGAAATACAAAACTCTTTTTTTTATTAAAAATGCCTTGTATTGGTGCATAAGAACATTGTGGATCACTTGTTTAAGTTTCAAAAACATAACTTATTTTACAATTTATTGTTTTATGAAGCATGTTTTTAGTGAAACCTAACGCACTCTCAAAACGCATCGTCCCGCAATAACGCCGGTAGTGACGCCAAAGTCTATACCTATGTCAAAAAAACAGTTTTATTTGAAAAGTACTTAAAGTTTGACGAATATTTTATTATAATATGGTTATTGCAATTTAAGCTTGAATAAAGCACATACAATTAATAAAATTATTCTATTAAGGGCAAAAAATTTGATGTAAACAAGACAGATTGAGGTAAATGATGTCACATCATGGCCACGACAGTCACGGACGTTTGAACTGTCGTAGAAAATTGTAGAAGTTTAATATTATTTTTGAGCGACAAGCAGTCGTTGAACTTCACTTTAAATACTTTTCTTGATATTAGTGTATTTTATTGATTCAAGTGAAAAAAATACATGCTTATTCCAAAAAAACAATAAAACAAAAAACAATAAACAAAAAAACAACAATAAAATTAAAAATAATATCAAGGACCAAGATTATATAAGTGAAGTATAAAAGCGAACGCTCAGTGTGGGTACGTGTGATGTTGCTGTGTGCGACATTAGATACCTAAATTTAAGTTCATTTAAAACGCAAAAGCGTCCTTAACGCAACTTCTTTAAGGTGTTATGATTTTTGCAATGGGATTAAATAAACTTGGAGTTGTATTGATAATTTTAATGACTAAATTTCTGTAAATAGATTCGTTTTACTCCGCGAATCGTATTTTGTTCATCATAAAACCTGACTGCAAATTGCAAAAAACACTTAAGAAAATTTGTTCAATGTGGGTATATCGCGGGCTACCCTGCCGTTTTTTACTTAAAATGTTGTTTTTTTCGCTCGTGGCCAAGAGGCAGGACGATGAACAACAAAAGTCTTTTTTCTTCGTTAAAAGGAAAAAAATACGGAGGAGGAGTCTCTCTGAAGTAGGTACAAGTATTTAAATAGGTTTTCACGCGAAAATCATTGTTAGACTATTCGCGAAAAGTGATGTACATTTAAATTAATACCGCGTACCATTAAATTTTGTTTCTAATGTAGCTGGGAAATAATTAGCAATTCAAGTTCAGTAAAAATTGTCAACCAAAAATATGTTTTTGTCAAACAGCATCTTCGTAGTTACCCCGATCGTGAAACAGAATAAGGACTGGGTAAGTCTTGGTTTTACGAGCTTGTGACTATCAGTAAAGACTGTCAAAGATCTACAAATGAAAGCCACAACAACATTGAAACAACATCACAAACTCATTGATTCAAACTCAAACTCAAAGCATTTATTTCAATTAGACCATTATGGCACTTTTGAAAGTCAAAAATACAAAAAAACAAAACAAAGCTACAGTCCCAGACACAAGACATAATAACTTGAGAAAGTACTGTAGTTGCCCATTCCCTAGCGTAGATCTCTATGGAGAAGAACGGGCAAGAAACTCCATGGACACTCTTTTAAATCAAAATATTGTTACAAAATCTTGGTTACATCATTCATGTTGAGATTATAGATATATGTGAGAACGATGTAGGAAGACGTGCACATTATGAGCGTCCAGAGTAAAACATTAAATCAACAAATTAAAAATAAAGTAATTAAAATGAGTGATGATACAAATCAAAGTGCAAATGCAATTCACACAACCATTTCTATCAAATGTTCAAACACAGACTCAATACGCCTCTCTGTTTACTTAACCATTCAACTCAACTCAGCTGATTGGATCTCAAAGAGTACCTATCTCAAACGAGGTTTATAGTTTTCAAGTTAGCTCGAATATTCACTATGACATCAAAGATATTCTATCAATTACTAAGGAACTGTCTCTCAAAGGCGTTCGCCTCTTCGCTACAGAGTAATTTCACTGTGAAATTATTTTACGCTCCAACGATGTCTTGAAAATTAGGTTGATGAATCTAAATGTTTTGTTACAAAGGTGTGAAAGACTAAATACTGAACGAGTACTAGAAGAATACAATGATAAGCAGTGATAGACTCTAGTGGTGTGACCGTCGGACAGCCAAGTCATACATAGGTCTCGAGTTCGAAGTCAAGACCTCTGATTATACCATATGCGTACCTATTGTATAATAATCACTGCTTTGGTGAAGGAAAATATCGTGAAGAAACCAGTATGCCTGAGAGATATTTCTCGACGACATGTAAAACCAAGTCAGATACCTTTGGGCAGAATAAAAAATCTGGTTCTGCAGGCCTAGCCAAGTTATAAACGTTTCGTATCGATTCTTTTTCTACAATCGTAAACGCCTCGGCGTAAGCGATTGTAGAAAGCGCTAAATTGGTAGCCAAGTTGACGCGACTGAGTCAATCGCTCGTTCTCTAATGTCTGTAGAAAAACCTACACTTTAATCTATGGTGAGCGTTTCTACCAAAGAGTTTAGCGATCAACATTGTAGAAACGATAACATTCTATTCTATCATTTTAAACGATGTAAACTTGTCTACGAATTTTCTATTCGTTTGTGTTGATCACGTGATTTAACGTTGAGATGATGTCATTCCTATTCATTTGAATAGTTTTCTACTAGCGTTAACGGTTGTAGATTGTCAACTTGGCTAGGGGTGCTGGTTCTGGTTCTGGACTCAAACCAGGTTAGGCACTAGCCACGGGAATAGGGGACTTAAACGTAACTGGTGAAGTAGATATGCCTCTGCATAGCCCTTCGAAGATTACAGGCGTAGTGTTATCAAAAGTATTCATTTTATAGTGACAGCATTGATACACAGTATTGTTCTTGCTTTGATATTACTTTTCTTATGATGGCTTCCGTTATTGAAAATTGTTTTTTCCAGTAAATTTCAGCTCATCTAACTCCATTGGTTTTTAGCTCTTGTTTAGGTTTATTACTATCGTTTTCTTTTATTGATTGCGTTTCCTCGTAATCTACAATGAACTATAATAAAAGCAATGTCTAATATAAGGAAACGGTATAATATGTATAAGTCTGAGTTTTCACAGCAAAAAAGCTTATTAAACTGTCTTAAGCGCAAGCCACACAGCCAGCTAGCGAGCGAGTGAGCGAGCTGACGGGCGAAGCGATCCAAGGGAAATTATATAAACTAAGCAATGCTTTGGCGACTTAAACTATTTTGGTTTACGCCGAAAACTACGGACAGACGGGCGAGCGAGGAGGCAGGCGAGTGAGCGGGTGGGCGCACCGGGTGAGGCGGGCGAGGTGAACGAATAGCATCGTCGGATATTTTATTCGCATTGTTAGTATCGCTGATGCAGCTTAGTTCTGTAGTTTGCGGTGTGAACCAAAGTATGAAAAGAGGCGAAACGATGCTCGCTCAGCTCGCTCGCTCGCTTGCTAGCTGGCGGTGTGACCTGCGCTTTAAGTTGGCAACATTGAGGAAAGTTTTCAAGACGTATCGAATTGTTTTCCCTCCCTTAAAACAAATAATGTTCCGGTATGATTATTTTTAATATCAAAATCGTTTTATACCTTTATTTTATCAAAACATTAAAAAAACTGTTTTTTCCAACGCATGTCACTCAAGTTATGTAATATTAAAATAACAGAGGATTTTATCTATGCCATTTCGAATTCAGAAAGAAACGTTCACGAGGTTTAAGATGCTGCGTCTTAGGGTAGGAGTTCACTGATCTGTAACACTTAGTAAGAAAATTATTGTAATTTTTGCAAATGGCAAAATAAGGTCAACAGCCGTGACTTAAAAACACATTAAAATAATATGTAGAGGCCAATGATATTATAGGTTACGTAGAATATCATTGGTTGAGGCACAGTTTTTGCCACTATTTCGTTAAAAAATAAGGGATATCAAAAAACTCAGCTGCCCAGTATACAGTTTTTCAATTCAGATGAACACAATAACGAACAGCTATTTTTAAATTACAAGTCACCCGGTATGTTTGCAAAGAAATTTGCTTAGAGCTCAAAATCAAACACCCCACATCCAAAACAAAAAACATTTGCATACTTATGTAAGCGTAGTATAACTTTAAATCCGAATCCATTAAATATAATTTTAAAGTATTCATTCAACATGCACGGGACTGATGGACTGACCCTTTCATACCTCGCTAATGGCATATCAATAAAAAAAGGCTTTACTAAAATTGCACATAACTACATAAGTGGACCTGAGCCTTTACAATATTTTATTCATGCAGTCCCTTTTATCTTATTTTCTTTGAAAACGGAAGCGTTTAGAATGCTGTGATGGGATCAAGTGGGTACTAAAGCATTGCGCGTGATTTTGTGAGGATAGACAGAAGTGTTTTTGAAGAAAATATTTCTTCTTGAGCTCGTTCATTCAAAATGGACTCCATCGCGCGCTGTTCGCGTTTCAGCAGCCGCTCTCTAGGGAATTCGGAATTCGGGGTTGTTTTAGGTATATGTAATTATTCTAATCTAGGGCTAATCTAAGCATAATGACATCATTATTTGCCTAGCCTATTCCTAAATATGTTAGCGTCGGCTTCTAGTCTAACCGGATCAGTATTTTTCATGGAGCGACTACCTATCTATCTGACCTACACAACCTAGTTAGTAGTGGGTAATACCTCCTTGGTAAGACTTTCGGCTTGACGTGCTGTTCAAAAGACGGAGAAAACTCATTAGTAATAGACGGTCACTCATCCTCAGATCAACCTTGGCAAGCGCTGCTTAACCTAAAAGATCGACCCAATAGCATGAAAAATTTGAACTGTGCTTTGTCTGCCAGTGAATTTGATATTTTAATGAAGTAGAAATTGCTATCACCTTTTAGCACCAGCTAGCTAGCTTTTTTCACCTTTTTTTTCACCTGTAATGATGAATTGAATTGTATTATATTAAATTATCTCTTAAATGTCGTACTAACATAGCTCATAAGTACTCGCTACTAACCCATATGGACTCTGGTTTGAAATAAAGTTTTTTGATTTGATTTGATTTTAGTACATCCAAGCTAAGAAAAATAACTAACCTTGTAGCACTCCTTTACCAATACCAAAATGTCAGATACAATCTTCTTTAAAATAACATCAAATAAAACGTCTTGACATTTTCAGATAAAAATAAAATTCTTGAGGACAATTTCGTGATCTGGCGACCCTCTCCTGAATATTTGACCTTTTGAAAACTAATCGACGTCACAATTGGGTTAACAGACGCCTCGGGGGTGTGATTCAACCATTATCTACGTAATTAAATTGCTTTTAGGGTTGTTGAAGAATCTGGTGATATAAAAACTTTTTGAAATAAACTTCCATTTGAATTTCGGCCTAATTCCTCTGCGCTGTGTTAAGATTCTCCGCAAAATAACGACCTACGATAGACACGGATTGATTACTATGCAACTTGAACTTATTGAGGTGTAGATATTTTGCAACTTGAAAATTTCGAGATTTGGATCAAAAGAGATATGAATGTTTTGCAACCTTATGGTTATTTTGCAACTTGAATGTTTTGAGACCTTTGGAATTACACAATCTAATTCCCCCATCCCCATACTAACATCAGACGAGGCGAAGCGTCGCCGTTATATGGTTGAAGTTCCACGGACCCGAACAAAGTGCTATGCTTTCACATTTATTGTGCGAACCGCCAGGCTGTGGAATTCACTGCCGGCTTCTCTGTTTCCCGGTCTTTATAATCTAGATCTCTTCAAAGATCGAGTGAATCGGTTTCGTCTAGGCAAGCGTGCTCCACCCTAGGCCGTGTTATCGCAAGCATATTTAGTATAAAAATATATACAAATGTTTCTTTGTTAGAAGTTCGTTAGCGTAATTTTTTAAACTTTTTTTTTAAAGTTTACAAAATTACGATAACGCGAACGAATTAAATTAAATAACGACAATAACGAATTAAATTTCGACATAATTATTTATACGAATGACTATAAGTTATCAAGAAATGTGGTTAATCTTTTGATCAAAATTGCCAACCTTGATCCAATCTTTCTATTTAAGGTTCGAAGGATATTTCAAACAAAAGGTATTGGTTTTTAATTAAATCCATAACTAAGTTGGAGATTCTTGAAATAAGGTAAATCAGAGGTTTGAAAACAATTGGGAACTTATTTTGGGCTTTGATCAGAGGATTAGTACTTTAGATGGTGAAATCAATTTTATCTGTTAGGAATACCGAAGTTTCCTTTTTACTCTTTACTTTTTTTTTCCGATGTCGCCTCATTGAACCTTATCACCGTGACATACAACAACATACAATACAATAAAATACAAAATTTATCACTCTGAACGCCTCCGTAAACTTTAACAATTTTCTTTTTATTTTAGGTAACGGGTATGTCAAAACAGTATTAGAACATCCGTCCATCTGTTCATCTGTCACAAGTTCATATCTGTGACATAATATCTTTTAATATCTAATGCGTAAAAATAAATTGGTATACACTTGACATTTTCAGTCTACAACAAAAAATAACTTGGAACCAAAAAATTAAAGGAGGTCCGCCATACGGTGAGGTGGTGGCACCTTTCATGTGCCACTCCGACTCGCACTTGACCGGTTTTTTATTGTTATTCCCAATCCTAATAAAGTCAAAAGTTATGAATAATATCAGTTTTCATTTTTAAATATGCATACCTTATATACAGGGTGTAAACAACCTCATCAGGAAGCCGTCAACCAAGCATTCTGTACATCAAACTAAGTAACTTTACGCAAACATTATTGCTAGGAAACGACTTTTTTTTTTAAATAAAAATCACGTTTTGTGGTAGAACTCAATGTAACGCACTCAAAACATTGTGCTGATGGATAAATTAAATAATACGGGGGTCGTGGAGGTTTTTAAAGTAAAAATCTTACATTATAAACTTGTCAAAAAATTTGGAATTTTGACCTCCAATATCTCCTTAACTAGAAGGTTCTCAGGTATAGACAGGTAGAACAAGTGCCTTTCAGCTTCCCTAAGAGGTTTTTACAGCCTTTTTTAAGTAATATTTTTAAAGATTTATTTTAAAATGAAGACTTCCACATTAAACATACTAAGCACACAAATTGTAGACTTCCTCCAGATCTATTTAAAAAGTTCTTTCTGACTGAAAAGTTAATTCCAAAGTCTCATTTTTCAGCGTAAACCTGGCTATGCTGGCTGTTAGGTACAATCAACATTACAAATGGTGTAGGATTTGCTGGAAAAATGGCCGCGCAGTCGTACTTAATGTACCTGCAATGTACTGACATTGTGGTCACAGTATTACTATGTTGTGGTTGTGTTCAGTAGATCTTTAAAATAATGAATTCTTCTTCTGTATCGTGTGGTTAGGTATTGCCTAAGCTGTTATCAGAGTTTTTATGTCACCCATGGGCCTCTGACTTGGCTTTACATGCCGTCAAGAAATATCTCTCAGGCATGCTGGTTTCCTCACGATGTTTTCCTTCACCGAAGCAAGTGATACATAAACAATAAGCACATGAATCCGAAATATCAGAGGTCTGTGCCTTTTGTTGTTGTTTTTTTTTTTGGCTGGGAAATCATCAAATGACTTCTCCCGCTCTGGACGGAGCAGGAGGGAGTGTCAGACTTTTACTGACTAAAACCCATCCATGTTCCTTCATCGCCCTTTGTGTTCCGGGGCCACGGTATCTCTTTCGAACAATCCCGCAACCCCGGCAGGCAGAGGTGCGTGCCTTGGGTTCGAACTCGAGACCTATGACTTGGCTGTCCGACGGTCACACCACTATCACTGCTATAAATGAATTGAACTGTACTGTGATATTTGAAGAAATAGAGTCCTTACCACGAGCACTCGGTGTTAACGAAATGTATAAAAAGTCGATTTTTTTAAATCGAAAATACAATAATTATCTTATAGTATTTTAGTTAAACAGGGATGATACCAGACTAAAAAAAATATGATTCTGTTATGTCCGTCAGATATATCTAAAAATATGGGATACGTGTTTTTTATTTTATCAAATTAATAAAAATTGACAAAGATAAAACGCGTTAAAGATCATGATCGGGACTTTCCGGTTAAAAATGTACTTAAATGTGACGTCACACGAGTTTTCGACGCACTGTACCGTCTTCATTTTTGGTTTACGTGAAAAAATACGTGTCCAATATTTTTTGGAAATATATCTGACCGACCTACTTTTTTTTTGTTTTCATCTTTTTGTTTGCAACAAGCCCAATTAAGGTATGGATAAAATCTTAAAATTGTGAAAATAATTTAATTATGTTAAACGAGTCAATATTAAATTTTAAAATTGACATAATTATTTACGTTACATTTAACACCTATGATACTTTTTATCCCGGTAGTATGCTCCCGTGGGACAATAACCAAATACCATGCAAGCGAAGCCAGGGCATACACTAGTTTATTATATTTTTTGGCTTAAATTAAGTATCGTTGGAAAAAGTAGACTCATCACAAAGACTTTGAAGATTATTTTAATAACAAAATAAAATCTTTTACGAAAAGAAGGACACAAGAAGAATATTAAAATGAATATTAAGGACAATGATGAGGAAAACATAAAAAATCGCAATTAGAAAATTTACTCGTGCGTTTTTTAGTAAGAACCTACCTGAACAAGTTCTTTTATCAGTGTTACAAAGCCATCCTAAGCTTCAAAGATCAAAGGGGAACTAGGAAGCGAATTTCACAATCATTCCTACTCTGAACCCGTCGAAAACTGGTTAAAAATCGTCCAACATTTGCAAGAAAAACCGGTCAAGTGCGAGTCGAACTCACACCTACGGAGGGTTCCATGTCAATGTACTACAAAAAGTACAACAACAAAATAGTACAAAAACGTTATCTAGCTATGACACAAATGAAAAACTAGAATCACAATCTTAAAAGCGTTTTCCGGGACTTAAATCCCGACAAAACTTTCGGGCACTTGCCTACCAGACAAAACACCCATCTGGTAGGAGAATCTTCCCTTTTCTATAAGGGATGAAGAACTTTACACCCTGTTTTTCACACCCCTAAATACAATATTTAACGGTGGTTATAGTAATACACACTCTGTGAACATTTCAAGTGTCTACCTATTACGTGTTTAAAGAAAGAGGTCCTGTGACAGGCGGACAGACAGCGGAGCTTTAGTAAAACGGGTCCCGTTGGCACAGTTTAGGTACGGAACCCTAAAAATGTTCTCTTCGTTTTAAAATGGCTTGTAGCATTCTATTGTTCGCTTTCGTTATTGACATAGCTCTCAACTACCTCCCAGCAATTTGTCCCAATAAGAAGTTTGTCCAATATTTGCTCAAACTTTCGTTCTGTTTTGTAAAGATTTCGCGCTCAGGAGTTTTCTTTAAAGCATTGTGTTTATAGTACGATGCTACTTGATATAAGATTACATGCGTGTAAAGTGTTGTGAAAGGCTTGAACGATAGCCTTATACGTATCCCCAAATTTTGACAGATTTCATTTTTTGGTTTTATAGTTTGCATTGAATTTTCGTCCTTATAATGTACATCCATGAGCTCGAGGCTAAATAATAACAGCCGCTCGGGTCGATCTTTAGGTTAAGCCGTGCTTGCTTAGGTTGGTCTGTGGATGGGTGACCACCCATTACATATCGAGTTTCCTCCGTGCCTCGGAAAGCACGTTAAGCAGACGGTCCTGGCTGTCATTTGTGATCTTTGACAGTCGTTACAGGTAGTCAGTGGCCCAAAAAGTCTGACAACCAGTCTTACCAAGGGGTATCGTATTACCCAGTACTAACTGGGTTGTGGAGGTCAGATAGGCAGTCGCTCCATGTAAAATACTGGTATTCAGCTGCATCCGGTTAGACTGGAAGCCGACCCCAATAAAACTTGGGAAAAGGCTAGGCAGTTGATGATAATGTACATCCATAGGCCTGACTACCTCGTCGGTTGGTATAATGGTCGCAAGCACTGTGCATGTGGTTTTGGGTTTGACTCCCGGGTCGGGCAAGGTGTTATTGAGTTTTTCATCAGGAATTTCTGAATAGCAGCCGGAGCAGAACCTTAGTCCGGTTTATAGTTACTGGCTCACCACCTATTTCATGAGACTTAAACATAACTGGAAGAATGTGGTGTACAGGCACCTTAATCTCTGCTTAACCTTTCAGGGACTACAGGTGAGATTTTCGATACCACCAATAGATAAAATCAAGGATCTTGATGAAACTTCATCCATACAACTTGATGAACCCTAGTACCGGCTAATTAAAGTGCCGAACATCAATAGATCTTTTAAAATTTCTCTCAAAGGAAGACTGTTGCTTAGTCACATACCCATGTCCGAACAAAATGACTTAGGAACTTAATAATACGAGGACTAAACCAACACTCTCTTGCCCTTAATTATCATACCTTTGCACAATGGACCATGTTGGTTTAGGTCCTCACACGATGGACAATATAATTAGTGAATAGACCATGTTGATTGTGACCGAATTATGGTGAACGAGACATGAAAGGGTCAGCCTAATGACAAAAAAGGAGACAATGAAATTAGGGTACCTGATGTGCGAAATGGTAAGGCTTGAAATTGTGTTAGTAGGTAATTTAGATGCAAAGGGATCCTAAGAATGAGATGGATCTAATTTTGGGTTGGGTCAACAAAAAAAGGGTCTGGTTGAATTGAAAACTAGACCTCGGTGAAGATTAGGCTTTGAAATTAGGCTAGAAAACACTCTCGAATGGCCTCGAACAGATTTTAAATTTTAGAAATGTTTAAAAAAAACTTTGATTGGCACTCAGACTTGGAATCCTAGATATTGCAAAAATCTTGATTCTTTTTTTATGTTCTATTTGTAAAGGAGACTTATTATGCTAAAGTAACCGTCTTTGTATTTTTGTCTGCAAGTGTTGCAAATCAACATTTTTTTTCAATCTTTTAATCAAATAATATTCGTGTGTAATCATGCCTTATTTAGTCATGACAAATTTAATCATGAATATGAGTTATCGTCATTCAAGTATGATTGACGTATTCGATCATTCATTAACAAAATTTGGCCCAAAAATGCTGTCTACCTTAACTGCTGAATAGATTTGGATAGGCACACAGATAGACCAGGATACTCTTACCCTGTAGAACGTTTCTGTAGGATAATTTCCAACCCCATGCGGACGAAGCCGCTGGCTCAAGCTACTAGCATATAAACTAGAACCCTCATTTTCCTTGGCACAACACTTTCTCGGACAGTAATCCATTCTTATTTCTGCCATCTTAACTCTGTTCTGACAATATGGCGGATCCACAGACGTTATACGGTCGCATTTTGTTTTATTAGTTCTCAAATTGTCTCCGAAATTACTAGTAGAGGCTGTTTAGGAAGAGTTTTATTGAGTAATAAATCGTATTATATTCTGTTTTGCTTTTGGATGTATTGGAACTATGGTCTGGTTTCTTTCAATGTGTTGATGTTTTACAAATGTTTCGTTAGTTGTGCCTTTAATAATATTTCATTATATTTAATGCTAGCCTAACAGGTCAAATTCACTTGTTCCTGAATCTCGGATTGTAACATTACAGACGAATGCTCTCGGTGAGAGAACACCATTAAGATGTTCTACGAAAACTATCTAGTAATCGTCAAAAAGAAAAAACGAATTACTTAATACTGTCTTTAGCACCCTTGCCAATTACTTTACAAGAGTGTTTTGGGAGATACTCATTTATTTGATAGGTTCGCCTCAGACTTATCGGGGATAATGCGTAAAATAAGACCCAATATTTTTTTTTGTTACTGGCTTATTCGCGCCATTTTGTTTGCGATGTAACAGCTGTTATTTAGTAAAATAGTCTGTGATCTAGAACATTCTTGGAATAGATTTATGAATATTATTTTCATATAAACGAAAGTAATAAGGCTAGAAAATGAAATTTTAGTAAGGTGCAAGCAGTTATTTGGCAATAATTCATTCATATGGAGCCAATTGACTGACATTTTGACAGGTTTATTATACCACAAGCTTTTTATTAAAATAAAGTATTTAGTGAACTTAAAAATTTAAAAATTGAACATTAATGATTAAAGTATTTGTTTGTTATTATTCAAGATTTTAATAAACATTTGCTTACATTTAATTCTGTGACTTTGAGGGTATTTAGATAATTACATTATTGTCCCACAGTGGGCGCCAATAACTTTACCCGACAGTGCCTTTTCCCTGTTACTTATCGCCTTAGTTTATTTTTAACCTTATTGTAAAAGATAAGAAAATTGCTTATTGAATGGTTTCAACTAATTCATTTAGAGTAAAACTTTTTTAAATTTAAATAAGAAATACTTACTACAAGACTTTTAAAATTGATTGGATTCTGAATGAATTTTCAGGCGTTAACTTCAAGAATAGTTATTTTGAAATCACTAACTGAGTTTTTTCAGACAAATAAGTTTATAATTTGAGATCTTGATCTATTGCTTAGTCAATCTAGACTAGATTCTAGATTGTCTAATAAATAAGCCAAAACAGTAATAAACTTCTAGGTCTTGTCATACATTTTCAATATAGTCCCGACTTATATAAACTTGTCCATGACATTATTTGTATAAGCAAATTGTTAGACATTTCCAATGATTAATGATTCACTTCTCCCAGACTCTGAGACAAGCATAATTTGTATACGAGCCATACAGTAATAAATGCACAGTTTACGCTTCATGTCTTCAGAACAAATGCAATAGACGAACAATATCAGATATTTGTAATAAATATAGTTATTGGGGTATTTGTAATATGAAAATATCATCCTCGAGCATATTTACTTACGAGTCCCATTTGGGCGCCAATATTGATTTGAAGAATGAGTCGCAATTTATTCGATTATTGAATTTATTGCAATGTTAAACTGTTCAAAGCTTTGAAGATGTGATGAAATATCATTTTGAAAATATTTAGTATCATTCTGTGCTCTATCTTTCATGGATCTGTAAATATGAGTATCTGTAAATTATCTTTCTATTTTAGGTATATTATAAATGCGAATGTTTGTGAGCGTAAGAAAAACAGCCGCTCGGGTCGATCTTTAGGTTAAGCCGTGCTTGCCTAAGTTGGTCTGTGGATGGGAGACCACCCATTACATACCGAGTTTCCTCCATGCCGCGGAAAGCACGTTAAACAGTTGGTCCCGGCTGTCATTTGTGATCTTTGACAATCGTTACAGGTAGTCAGTGGCCCAAAAATTCTGACAACCAGTCTTACCCAGTACTAACTGGGTTGTGGAGGTCAGATCGGTCGGATCGCGGTCAGTCGCTCCATGTAAAATACTGGTATTCAGCTGCATCCGGTCAGACTGGAAGCCGACCCCAATAAAACTTGGGAAAAGGCTAGGCTGATGATGATGTTTGTGAGCGTAAGAATCTAAACCTATTAGTCTCTTTTAATATAAAAGTTATTATTGTCGTACACACATAACATGTATTACAACTTTTGTTTGAGAATATCATCACATCTGTAACCCTATAATAGTATAATAGGACATCCACATTCCACCGGTTATGTAGCAAATATCCACCAACCAGCAACAAATCCAAACTCCGTGGTGGCTATGGAGGACTTCCTGATGGAAAAAGACAATAACTTTTTGTCCCCTGTATAAAAAATTCCTGAATAACTAAACTTAAAATGTCACTTACGGGATATCTTCCGTGATTATTGTTTTTTTATTTTTGAGCTCCCGATATTTCGACGCTGTTGCATGATCGCGGGTTATTTGGAGAGAATGCGGGTGGATGGAAAAAATGTTAGGAGCAGACAAATCTGTCTACCCTCTTTCTTTGTCTTTTTCACGGAAGATATCCCCGTAAGTGACATTTTAAGTATAGGTTATGAACCCTGAAAGCTTAAAACAATGTTTACCTGAATGACATTTAATGGGGAAAAATTCGAGCGCAATAAGTTGACAAATATACAAAGTAAGTTTCCGTAGCGATAAATCATTACCGTTGGACACAAAAAATATCGGTGCCATTCATAAACCTTAACTTTAATGTCTACATTTATCTAGACTACACCGTAAATACAATGCTGCAAAACTAAATTATAGTGGACAGCGGGGTCCCACGTTGGGCGCCAAATTTGTTCAGCTCTGGTTTACCGTAAACTTCAAGCCTTGAAGTTTTATAGTGGGTAGTATAAAATTTTATTTATTTTCACGTTACAAATTCTATGACAATAAGTAAGAGTTCAATTTACCGTTATGTATTCTTGATGAAATATCCAAGTAGTTTATCTTAAATGTGGTAAATCGTAGAGACTTTATTTTACAAGTTTGCAGTTCAAATAGTATTAATAATTGATAATCTGTTATTCATCTCTTGTGACGCACAATTAATACAATAAAATAAATTGCAGGCAAGTATAATTGTCTGGCATTCACGCTGAAGTTGACGGTTATAATTGGCACAGCCGCTGGGCAGAAAACATTTCTCACTCGATTCTTTTTTGTTCAAATTAAAAATGTGTCTTTGTTTCTTTCTGTGCCAAGTACCTGAATCCTCCTCTTCTTTTTGTTTTGTAAGATATAAGAATATAAGATAAGATATAAGATTTTTTTTTCTGAAAAAAAAAAAACAGCTTTCTGTTAAAAAAACAATGCGTGACTAAAAAAACTAAAATGTACTCAATGACTTCAATCGTTAGATTCACTCAGTCGTGTCAAAATATGGTTGTGTGTTCTGCTTCATTTGACACTTTCGACGTCCGTAATATAACGCTTGGTAACAATATTGTCATGGAAACACTACAAACAGGCTGCGTGATCTCATTCTTCCCAGTGTTAACACTTTCCGCACGAAATAAAGAGAATATAAGTTGAAGGCGAATCTATTGATTTTACCTACAGAGCATCAAAAGTCCCATCTAGTAAGTGAGCCTATTGCCATCAACCGGGCACAAATCCAGATTCTGTGGCTGCTACTGAGAAATTTCTGATGAAAAAACCCAATAACAGTTTTCCCGACCTGGGAATCGAACCCAGGACTCATGCTCAGTAGTCGCGCTTGCGACCACGAGATTTTAATCTATGTATCATTCTTCAAAAATATAATTTCGCGCTCAACACCTAGTTTATCTTCATTACCACTGGCCAAGCGAAAAGAATTTATTCTAAACGAATCTCCAAATCAATTATTAAGAAAGACAAACTGTTCCACTTAAGATAGAAAACTACGTCCTAGTAACTTGCCAGTACAAACCCCCAGATAGAATATTTTAATCTAACTAACACAAGAAAACCCCATAAATACGTAAAAATGGAGATATCCCTATCTTTCTCCGTATATTGCCGCCATGTTTCTTTTCACATGCGAGAGGAAGAGCAACTAAAGTAATTTGTGCTAAGTCTTTTATCTCGGGAGAAACTGGCAAATTATTTTATACCTTTTTACTTTAGCATTTAGGTGTGCATGGTCGATGTTGAAGGCGGAGCGGATCGTTTTTCTTTGTTCTTTACTGTTTCTCTTCTTTCCTTACACATTGGGCTCGCGTGGTGGATTATGGCGCATGCTCTTCTACTGACGGAGAAGTCTGTGTACCGGATATGGGACCGTTAGTGGCTAATTATGCAAATAATGTCATGGAATGCTAACGAGACCGGAAATTCAATTTCGATTATGATCAAGAAGTTACTTGATTTTGGCTACTACAAATACTAAACTATTTACGAGTACTCGGCATCAATGAAATTTAGACACATTTTTGATAAATAGTCATGGAAAACAACAAAATAGTGCCAGCAAACCCGTGGAGACCATTTGCCTGATGTGCTATTCCATACAAAACCCTATTCTGTACTTAATGATTCAAAAAAATAAAAAAATATTAAAAAAAAACGGTGTTTTCTGTTTAATTCAAATCTTGCGTAATTCTGGGACACCCCATAAGAGAAACTAACACCATTTCCAAGCGATCGCTTTCATTACTAACTTCCACTTCACCAGCACTCAAAACTATCATCCATCAAAACATCCCTTTTTTTTTTTTTTTTTTTTTTGGATGGGAAATCATCAAATGACTTCTCCCGCTCTGGGCGGAGCAGGAGGGAGTGTCAGACTTTTACTGACTAAAACCCATCCATGTTCCTTCATCGCCCTTTGTGTTCCGGGGTCACGGTATCTCTTTCGAACAGTCCCGCAACCCCGGCAGGCATCGCTCCTTGCGGACCCCTTCCTATTGCTGACTCTCTTTGAGGCGCGCGTGGAACACGAACGCGCCGTCGACACGGCCTGTCGTCATGAGACGGACGGACGGCGAGCTAGCCCATAGCCCACCGTCCACAGGCCCGCGCCTACGGTGGCCGGGAGCCACGTGGTGGCCCCCGACGCCCGGGGCGTCTCCCGCGGCGGCCGGGACGCTGTGAGGTTCTCTCCCTCTCACGTTCCGCCACCTCCTTCTCTAGCATTACTGCTTCGCAGAAGGAGGTGACGGCGTCCCATTCCGTCTCGCTCCGGACCATGGCTTGCACCAGGGCCGGACGCGAGAGGTCGCCGCCGCCAATCGCCGCTTCGAGGACACGGCGGTGCTCCGCCCACGCGGGGCACACCTCCACCGTGTGCTCCACCGTGTCCTCCGGTCGATCCTCGCAGTGGAAACACCCGGGCGTTTCCTCCCGCCCGATTCGGTGCAGGAACCTCCCGAAAACACCGTGTCCGGTGAGGACCTGCGTCAGGCGGAAGGTGAGGACGCCGTGGCGTCTCTCCAGCCACTCCTCAAAGAGGGGACTTATCGCCACTATCGTGGCGTGCCCTGCACGGGGTTGCGACAGTCGCTGTCTCCATGTCGCCATGAGATCCCGCCGGAAGTCTGTCCGCTGAGCGACAATTTGTCGCGGCAGCGGAGTTTCCCCCCAGCGAAGCGCCTCTGCGCGCCATTCATGCAGGCGCGCGAGGACTATCGCCTCCAGATCCCATGGCGGCAATCCGGCAAGGAGGCACGCCGCCTCGCGGGCGATCGTGCGGTACCCACGGGCCAGCCTTACGGCTACCACCTTTTGGGGCGCGTTCAGGTAGTGGGCTGCACGCAGCCTCAAGGACCGCGCCCACACCGGGGCCCCGTAAAGGGCCATGGACCGCACGACCCCCGCGTAGAGCCTCCGGCAGGAGGCGTTCGGCCCCCCCAGGTTGGGCAGGAGCCGCCTGAAGGCAGCCCCAGTCCGTTCCAGTTTGGGGGCCAAACGTCGGAAGTGCTCCACGAAGTTCCACCGGCTGTCGAGGACGAGTCCTAGGTACTTCAAAGTCGACTCGACACCGATGGATACCCCTCCTACCGTGAGTAAGGATCCCGGAGGTGGCGCATTCCGAGGCCCATGAAAGCACATGGCCTCGGACTTGTGCAATGCCACCTCGAGACCCAGTTGCCGGATCCTCTCAACGACTATCGCAACCCCGCGTGTCATAGCTTCGGCCGCCGCCTCGTGCGACCCCCCCTGTGCCAGCACCAGCGTGTCGTCTGCATAGCAGAACACGCTGACGCCGCTAGGGAGGTCGGCGCGCAGCACCCAGTCGTACCCGATGTTCCACAAGGACGGCCCTAGGACCGATCCCTGCGGAACACCGCACGACATCTCTCGCCGGTTCCATTCTCCGCTGCGACCGGGGTAGATGACGGCTCTATCCGTCAGGTAGTCCCCGACCACACGACGAAGGTAGGTCGGCACCCGGTGATACCGGAGTGCCTCCCTAATGCAGCTCCAGGGCATGGAGTTGAAGGCATTGGCGATGTCTAGAGACACCGCCAAGACAACCCCACCCCGGGACACTGCATCCCCCGTCGTGAGGGCTCTCACGCGCATGATGGCGTCCACCGTAGAGCGCCCCTTGCGGAAACCAAACTGGTGTTCCGCAAGATCCGGCCCCGTCCCCGCAAGGTGCTCGGCGAGGCGGTTTGCAATGACTCTTTCGAAGAGCTTGCCCACCTCGTCGAGCAACACTATGGGCCGGTATGCGGACGGAGAGTCCGCAGGGCGCCCCGGCTTCCGAATGAGGACCAGCTTCCCCGTCTTCCAACGAAGCGGGAACTGGCCTCTCTCCAAACATGCGCTTAAGAGCCCCTCCAGTCGGGGCCCGAGAGCCTCCGAGGCCAGGACCCAGGCTTTGCCAGGCAAGCCGTCAGGTCCCGGGGCGGTATTTTTGGCACTGAGCCTGCGTACCGCCACTCTCAGGTCTACCCCAGTCACTTCCGGAGTGTCGTCGTCGTCGTCCTGGTGGTCCGCTTCAAGCACCGCAGGTAGCGGAGCCATAGGCGGGGGGGGATGTTCTCCCCGCGTAGGGAACAGAGTGCTCACCACGTCCTCCACGAGCTCAGGCCGGAGACTCTGCGTCAGTGGGGGGGCCCAGGTGCGGAGTTTATCCCGCACCATCTTGTAAGGCCGTCCCCACGGATCTCTGTCGAGAGTCCCCAGCAACTCCTCGCGGGCCAGGTCCCTGGCCCGCAGGACAGCCTCGCGGAGGGCGGTCTTCGCCGCTCTGTACCCCTCATAAAGCTCCGCCTCGATGGCTACCGCATTCGGTGGGCGGATGCGGAGCCTGCGATGCCTGGCGTACAGGTGTCGCGCAGCCACGCACGCCTCGCGCAGAGACGTCAGCTCTCGCGACCACCAGTACACCTGACGTCGGGCGCTTCCTGGCCGGACTCGGGGCATTGCCACGTCGCATATATCGGACATGGCCTCCTGGAACCACCCTGCCTCATTGTTAATGTCGGCAGGCCTGTCTGGTGATGTCACCCAGGCCTGCACGATCGAGGCTTCCAGGAGGAGCTCCCGGTCCAGCTGCTTCAGCGCCCAACGCGGACCACTCGGGGCCTGTTGGACCGGCGCGCTTGAGGTCTGGGTGGAGACGTCAAACCGGATGTACCGGTGGTCGGAATAGGTCTCCACCCCCTCCATGACACACCAGTCAACGACACGCGGCGACAGAGCGGGGCTAGCGAACGAAATGTCCACTACCGACTCGCCCCGCATCCGCACACACGTGGGAACAGAACCCCGATTTAGGACGACCAGGCCCTTCTCCAGAGCCCAGTCCTCCACCATTCTTCCCCGCACGTCTGTGCAACGGGAACCCCAAGCCAAGTTCTTGGCGTTGAAGTCCCCGAGGACAAGTACGGGGAGGGAATGGTTTCCGACGACGACACTCAACTCCGCAAGGGAGTTGTGGAACTCGGCGAGTGTTCGGCTCGGGGAGAAGTAGACTCCCACCACGACAATCTCCCCGAACCGTGCTGCTACGCACCCCCGACCCCTCCTGACACTTTCAAGGGTCGGGGTGCCGGCGGCGGCCGACGACACAATGGTCACTGAGCCGCTAAGGTCCGCCACCCAGTCTTCCCTGGGCAGGACAAAATACGGCTCAGCGACCACAGCGATGTTTATCGACCACTGCGCCATGCTCTGGAGCAACAGATCCTGAGCGCAGGCGCAGTGGTTGATATTTGCTTGGAGGAAGCGTAATGGAGCCGTTATTGGCATTCCATTACCGCTTCCTCCACTCGGGCCCCCTGTGAGGACCCGCTGCACGTGCAACTGTCGCGACGGCGGTGGCGGCAACAGCGGTAGCGGCGGCGGTTGCGGCTGCGGCGGTGGCGACGGTGACGGTGGTGGTGGTGGTGGAGGGCCCTCCCCTGCCTCTGGCCTTGGCCTTGGCGGGTGCAGCGCAGGCCTTGCTGCCAGCCCGGTGATCAGCCGGCTTGCCAGACGCCGCGCATGCAGCGCAGTGCGGCGTGGCGCAGCAAGTCGCGGATGTGTGACCGGGCTGACTGCAACGGAAGCAGAGGCCGCTGCGGTCGACCTCCGAGGCGCATTGCACCGACACATGGTGTCCCACATGGCAGCGGTAGCACCTCAGAGGTCTGGGCTCCAGCAGCTTCACCTGCGCTGACACCCAGCCCACTAGTAGCCTACGGCCCTCCACAATTGCCTTGGCCGCCGTCACAGGGCAGCTTACCGTAACGGTTCGCATGCCCGTGGAGTCCGGACGAAGGGCGCCTGCCCTGACCTGATCGGCAGGGCACCCTCCGGACCTGGCAACGGCGGCCACCACCTCCTCCTCGGTCACTGAGTCGTCCAGACCCAGGACGCGCAGGTCTGCGCACCTAACGGGCCTGGAAACTCGGGCGTCGTCCGCGTTTAGGGACGCTCTTAGCTTTTCAGCCAGAGCGTCAGCGGACGAGACACTGGTTTCACCGGGGATCTCCAGCAACCGAGCTCCCGTCGCGGTTACTTTAAGCCGGAGGCCCCCGGTGATCCCGAGCTCCCCGAGATCCACCGTCTCCTTTGCCTTCGCCAGCAGATCGCGGTAGGACACGCCCCTCTTTTCCGCGTCCGGCTGTAGTGTAATCACTACAGCTGCGGTCTTCGGGGCGCGGAGCCTAGCCGCGATCTTTCGCGCCCTGTGCTGGCGCTGCCGCTCCTCATTTCGGGCCTTTTTGGCCGCCTTTCGCCCCTTCCGCTTCTCCCCGACCACCTGCCATCCGGCTTCAGCCGCGGGAGGGGTAGGGGGCTGGGGGGGCGGTGGCGGCGGCGGCAGCTGCTGTGCCGCAGGTGCTGGCCCACTCGCCGCTGGCACTGTCACCGGCACAGTCACCGCCTGTGGGGCTGCCTTGCCCTTCCTCCTCCTGGACGCCTTCTTAGCCGGCGCCGGTGTCGCCGGAGCCGGCTTTCCAGGGGAGGGCGCCATTGCCCTACCGGAGGACTGGCTCGACGGCCCAGGTCCGGGCGCGGCAGCCACAGCAGCCGCGTACGACACCGTGGTCGGCATCGTGCTCGGGCCCGCGGCAGACTTGTTTGAACCCAGGGCGGGGCGCAGGACAATTCCCTCCAGGACGGAAAACCGCGCCTGGAAGGAAGCTAGCTCCCGCCGCACCAGGTTCAAAACCTGATTTTCAGCCGGCACCGGCTCGGCTTGTCGCTGCTGCTGGTGGCCCCCATTTGGAGGCGCCACGCGGGTGCCAGCCTCACGCAGACTAGCCAGGTCTGCGTGGAGCTTGGCGTTCTCCCTTTGGAGAGCCTCCATCGCAGCCGTCAGGCGGGCCAACTCCACCCGCAATTTGGCCACCTCATCTCCACGTATCGGAGGGGGAGGGGAAGGCCCCGCAAAGTTGGCCTCCGCTGCCGCCATGATGGAGGCGGAAGCCGCGGGTATGGCCTTGAGTTTGGACGATGCCTTTATCTTCAAGGCCACGCCCCTTATCGCGGCTTCCACCTCTTTTGCGAACCTGGCCTTACGCTCCACCTCAAAGCCGCCAGGTGCACCCGCCTCGTCGCCAGACCCGCGAGCAGTTATGCCTGGGAGGCGCCCCTCTTCGGCCAGTCTGGCCGACCTCTCGGAGGCAGCAAGCCCCCCCCTTTTGCCTCGGATCCCACCTCGCTTACTGGTGGGGATCTTTCGGGCCGAGGCCATCTCTTCTTCGGATGACGACCCTCGGTCGCCATCCTTCCTGGACCGCTTGCGGAAAAACTTGCTGTTCTCCGCAGCAGTCCCGGCCCTCACGCGGTGGGAGCTCTCTGAGCCTCCCGCACTAATCTCGCTGGATGCGACGTCGGACTCCGACTCCGCATCCCTCCTCTCCTCTCCTATGCCGTTACCGGCGGTGTTTTTGGTTTTGTTTTTTGAAATATCCATATTTGAACCCACGAGTATGGGGGAAATAAAAGTCAATCTGGGCAGAGACCCCTGTACCCAAGATAAGCAGATTTTAGCATTTATTACTCGCCAGAGGGTCTGCAGGTACCCTGGCGAGGGTGAGCACTAGCGACTGATTCGTTCCATGGGAACACCCGTCAGCCATACATCCCCTCGCGGTGCGCCGCCGCTTGGGATTCGGGGTAACTTTTTATAGAGGTTTTCTACCTCGCAGTCCGGGCGGTTAAGCCAAGACCCTCGGTCCCAGAATCGAAGCCGCGAGACGTGATCCACAGCACTTCGACAATGGGATTACGAGACTGACGGTGACAAAGAAGGACGCATCCTACTCTGTCTGCTCGGAGGCAGGGTGAGTGCACACCGAGCCCGCCCTCACTCCTCTGCTATGCCCTCTGCTGGTCAGAGGGTCATGCAGAGGAACGCACCGGTGGTCCTGGCAGGACCCCACCCATGTCAGAATAATTAGCCGCGGCAGTAACTCTCCCCGAGGGATAAAAGGAAATTCTCATTTCCTCTCATTCCCCGGAGAAGGATACTGCCGCGCCCAGGGTGCACCGGCCCAGCAGCTGCTCTTCCCTCCAGACGTATCGAGAAGGACCAGCAACCGCCAGACACACGTGGAGGACTTCTGACATCGCACCCCATCAAAACATCCCTTTGTTCCAATTCTTTTAACAATAGTTCTCCAAAATAGAAACAAAGGGATATAAAAACCCCGTATCTCCAATAACGCCTGACCAAAACAGAGAGTAAAGCGATACTCTCACGCGATACGTTGCTTCGACTAAGTTTACAACCGACCTTTGATGTAACGGTGTATTGTATTACAAGGATCATTGTCTTTCCTTTTTTCGCTTGAGTTCGAAAAGTAAAAGAAAAAACAAATAAATGTTGAGGATGAATATGTTTTGTTAGCTTCGCAGAAACATTATCATCTGCCTAGGTTTTCTCAACAAGCTTGGTATCGGCTTCTAGTCTAAATGGATTCAGCTGAATACTACTATTTTACATGGAGTAATTGTCCATTTTACCTCCACAACCCAATTATTAGTTAATATGATCCCGATTCGTAAGTGTGGATGTCAAAAAACAATGGCATAGAAAATGTTAGATATTAAGCGTCTACGTTATATCACGGTAATAGTTTTTGTTTATTGTGTACCGTTTTTAGTGTATACGTTTTCTTTCTTTCTTTCTTTAGATACCGACGAAATAATTTACTAAGTTTTATCAAATCAAGCTTATAGCTTAGCAAAGTCTGGCTAAAACTACCGAAAACTTAGTTGAATAGATTATTGATGTTTATCTTTAATCTTTGCTTCAAAATCCGACAGCTTTCTTTTTCGTTTGCTGTTATATGTAATATGTGTGTGTGTGTGTAATGTGTGTCATATGGGTTTTGTGTATTTTATTAGTTGCACTAATAATTTAACCATTTTATTTTGTGTCTTATCCTGTGCGGGCTAATAAATGCTTTTTATTTTTTAAGTAGTATAAACTATACCAAAAAGGGCGGCAGCACTTGAAGGAAAACTCCAACGACTTTAAATAGGTTTATTAACAATTTTGTTACATTACACACTTGCACAGCAATAACAAATCGGCAACAGATCTTAATAATTGTCAATTGTCTTCGACGTTCAGCACCAGAATGCCCTACCTGCCCGCTCGGGCACCAGCTCCTGACCAAGAATCCCACCGTTGGAGGGAAAATCCAGCGCCCTGATTGGCTCACGACTTCACGCCACGTCAGTCTCGTGATCCAATCAGAGAACCGCTTCATTCTCGCGCCAAACATTTTACAAATCAAATGATAGAAATATTGCCATTCTTACGGAATTAATGTTACCAGTTTACATAATAAAATATAAAGCATTTAATATTTTACATTTTAAACAAAATTCTTTCTGAAAACATAGGAAATTGACTAGTAAAATCCGGAAACCTAACAATAGCTTCTGTATACTCCAGCCAAACTCAATATCCGTTAATTCAATTATTGTATAATACTCTCTCAAAGTATTGGGTCATATCCCAAGCAAATATCCACTAACTCAGTTAAAAGAACATTCATAAACTGCACTAAAGCATCCGATCTAAGACGAGTTACGGGTCTGAAGAGAAACTTTCTATGTAATTGAATATGAGATATTTCGTTCCATTTGATTTGTTGGTAATAGCGTAAGGAATCGGTCATGTTGATAGCGGGCATAAAGATCTTTCTGCTGTCAACTGTGCCCTTGATGACCTTATAATGGATCAATGAATGCCGGCTATATGAACTCTACCTCTTAGTCGTTGCATTTAAAATTGATTTATGGACAGAAAATACGGGCACTATTATAGCAAAACTTACTATTGTTTCAGCGTTCAACATTCACCAATATATTGCTGAAGGAGTCATTCCATTCTGGATAAACAGGTTATCCAGCTCAATTAGACCGGAGGCACAATTTAAGTTGTGCAGCATTTGGGAAGCTCGTGCAACTTTACTGTAGTGGACATAAAAGAGACAAAAGGTTCACTATTGCCATCTGTAACGTAAATGAAGAACTAAAAATTCTACATCGCCATATCATTATCCCCGAGTTAAGCGTATATGCAAGAACCCAACTAAAACCGTCGGGAAGGAGCCCACCAGACACAACACCTAGTCTGGTCGGAAGTTCCTCCCTTGTCAATAGGGTATGAGGAACGTCAGCACCTGTTCTTCTCACGACCACTACTAAGAATTTCAACCGAGGTCACTAAAAATTCGAAAATTAAAGATAGCAGCTAACAATTATAATTATCAAAAAACCAGCCAAGAGCGAGTCCGACTCGCACATGGAGGGTTCCGCACAAACTTTATTGAATGAAAGGTAAATTGCGGTTTACGATTTATGACGTATTAAAAAAAAACTACTTACTAGATCTCGTTCAAACCAATTTTCGGTGACAGTTTACATGGTAATGTACAGCATATAAGTTTTTTTTTTAGTTTTATCGTTTTCTTATTTTAGAAGTTACAGGGGGGGGGGGCACACATTTTACTACTTTAGAAGTGTCTCTCGCGCAAACTATTCAGTTTAGAAAAAAATTAAATTGGAAACCACAATATCATTTTTGAAGACCTATCCATAGATACCCCACATCTACTACCATCACATTACGTATGGGTTTGATGAAAAAAAAATATTTTCAGTTCTAAGTATGGGGAACCCCCAAAATTTATTGTTTTTGTTTCTATTTTTGTGTAAAAATCTTAATGCTGTTCACAGAATACATCTACTTATCAAGTTTCAACAGCATAGTTCTTATAGTTTCGGAAAAAACTGGCTGTGACATACGGACGGACAGACAGACAGACATGACGAATCCATAAAGCTTCCGTTTTATGCCATTCGGCTATGGAACCCTAAAAACTCGCTTTCTGTCTTACCACACCTTTAAACACCAAGCGCGTTTCTTCCACGTTCACACAAACGGAAGGAAAATTCAATGTACCGTATTCAGTTTGTCTAAATAAAATAGTATGTGTCTAAAGTGCTGAATGTGACATTTTCTTTTTTGGCTCAAATTAATGTATAGATGTACGTGTAGAACACCAAGGGCGATGAAGGAACATGGATGGGTTTTAGTCAGTAAAAGTCTGACACTCCCTCCTGCTCCGCCCAGAGTGGGAGAAGTCATTTGATGATTTCCCATCCGAAAAAAAAAAAAGAAACAAAAAAAAGAAATCCAACCAGAAGGAAAGTAGGGGAAGCTAAGTTTTATAGGCTGAAGCCCGGTTTCCACCGCGGCTAAGCGAAGCGGACTTCGTTTTCATGACAAAGTTGTCCGTTTCTACCAAGAAAGAGTTTAGTCATCTGATTCCCACCGCTAAAGAGAAATGAAACAAGAATGAGCAGGGCGAGCTCATTTTTACTCTTCTTTCCCGCGTTGTCATTTCCGCTCTACTGTTTGTTGGTGTAAACACAATATAAGCAGTTTTCTCTTGCGAAGTAAAAGAAGTCATTAATGGGTCCGCTCCGGTTGCGGTGGAAACCAGGCTTGAATAAGTAGTAATCGTCCATGTTCCACTATTGTATAATAGACCGCTTTAATAAATTGAAATCAATCAAAAAAACAAAACAATTCAATCTACTTTTTGTCAGGCAGCCAACTCATATGCGTTTTACAACCACAGGCATGTACGGGACCCAGCGCCAAACCACACTGAGCCACTGCCAACAAAATGTTCCGTTTATTAATATTGTTACTGTGTATATTGAAGAACATGGTACATTGTGATTAAAAAACTTGACTTGATGTTACGCCTGTTTAAATAAAGGGAAAGGCAGCAAAAGTATAAACATAACATAACATCACGTCTGCAATTCCCGAAGGGTGAGGCATAAACGTTCCTAATAGTATACACGCGCATAGATTCGTTTAATTCCCATGTAATAGGAGGCAGCCTAATACCATCAATCGGGCAGAAATCTAGACTCCGTGGCTGCTACTAACAAATTCCCGATGGAGAAACCCAAAAACATTTTGCCCAACCTGGGAATCGAACCCAGGACCTTATGCTCAGTAGTCCCCCTTGCGACCACAACACAAAAGAAAGACTAAACCACTAGAAATTAAGATAAAATACCACTTACCATTTATTTTATGTATTATCTACTCTTCCTGATAACTCACCGCTTTACAGCCTAGAAAATACCCACAATAAATGGTACCGCCAAGGTCTCACCATGATTATTTATAAAACTTATTATGGCCCATTCGTTCTTATTGTTTACTCACGTACTGTACAGGTGGCACGGACTACTAAAGTACATAAGGAAAGTGCATAGAATGAGTAATTTTCTTTATCATGATCGTGACGCGTAGTTTTATAAAAAAAAATGTTAAAAAGGTTCCGTAACATTGTAGTAGGGGAGCCCATTTTTATTTCAAATTATTTTTAATATTTTTTGTTATAGTGGCTACAGTCTGACAACCAGTCTTACCACCCCTTGGTAAGACTGGTTGTCAGACTTTTGCCGCTATCTATCGTGTTGTATCTATCGTATTACACAGTACTAATTGGGTTGTGGAGGTTATATAGGCAGTCGCTCCATGAAGAATACAGGTATTCAGCTGCATCCGGTTAGACTGGAAGCTGACCCCCAACATAGTTGGGAAAAAGCTAGGTAGATGATGATGAGCGGCGACAGAAATACACATTCTGTGAAAATTTCTACTGTCTATTACGAATCATGAGATGCCTGCTGACAGACAGACAGATGGATGGACGGACAGCAGAGACTTAGTACTCCCATTGGTTACACTTTAGGAACGGAACCTGTTCTGCAGCAGTCCACGGCTAGGCTATGTACGTGTAGGTACTTTGTACGAGAATCTAGGCGGGATTGTCCATGTCCACTGCGTTTCTGGCAAACAAATGTACCGTACAGTTAACGTGAAAAACTTCTAGCAGTAGACCATAGCAGAGGACAGTCCACTGAACTCTTCTTGAGCAGTGTTTTTTTATCATAAAGTCTAACTAAACTAATGCCTTCAACAGGTAACCTTCAAGGACCTGATACCTTAGAGCTGATGTTTTGAAGGGTTTAAAGACAACATTTAAATATTTCTAGAGTTATCTTTTACAATCGTCGCCCTTACCTATATTTCTTCTTTTATCATCATCTGCTTAGCCTTTTCCCAACTATGTTTGGGGTCGGCTTCCAGTCTAGCCGGATGCAGCTGAATACCAGTATTTTACATGGAGCGACTCCCTATCTGACGTCCAAAACCCAATTAGTATTGGGTAATACGATACCCCTTGGTAAGACTGGTTGTCAGACTTTTTGGGCCACTGACTACCTGTTGCGACTGTCAAAAGACTGCCGGGACCAACAGCATAACGTGCTTTCCGAGGCACGGGGAAACTCGGTATGTAAGGGTGGTCACCCATCCACAGACCAACCTAGGCAAGCACGGCTTAACCTAAAGATCGACTCGAGCGGCTGTTATTATTTAGCCACGAGTTTTCTTCTTGTATTGTATTGTATAACGGGTTGGTGTCTGCAACTCCACGTCAAAGCGCGTATTTTGCGTATGGGCTATAATCCACCACGCGGGCCTAGTGCGGATTGGTAGATGTCACATGTCTTCGAATTTTTGGTTCTAGGACATCCCGGTTTCCTCACGATGTTTTCCTTCACCGTTTTGAGAGCAGTGGTGATGAAATAAATTACACAAAGTAATGCGCCTGTCTGGGTTCGAACCGACGACTTACTGTTCGTAAGTCGGGGCCGCCACCACTGGGCCACCGCTGCTCTTTATTGCTTTCTTCTTTTATAATCTTCCTTTATCTCAATCAGACGCCACTTCAGCATCGGACACCTGCTAACTTAACCAGTACTACGCGTTTCTATCTGTGAAACACCAGTTTTCCCCACATAACAAAACATCGTACCTAGATTTCTCCAAAGGATTCTACAGTGATGTGCAGTACTCCCAAAATTTACCTCGTGCGTAGCAGTTAGCACTTGTGACCAATTAGACAAACGAAGCAGCTGTCTGTAAATAACCGAACAATGAGCTGCAGTAATGCATTCCTAAAATAAAGGGTGGAAATAGACTCTTAACGAAGCTGAAAGATACTTGTTCTCCCCATCATTGCGATATTTTTTTTGTTCTGGACCATACCTGGGAACCTTCTAGTTACGGAGATATTGGGGGTCAAAGTTCTAACTTTTTCACAAGTTTTTTTTTTCAATACTTGTTTTTAAGGTCATAACTTTAATGTAAATAGGTATTTACATTAAAGTTATGACCTTAAAAACAAGTATTGAAAGGCAGGCAGGTGCCTATCCTGTTTACTATTAATAACATAAGCACAATGTTTTGAGTGCGTTACATTGACTGTCACCCAAAAAAAAGTCGTTTCCCAGCTTGAATTTTTGCGTATAGTTACTTTGTTTGATGTACAGAATGCTTGGTTGACGGCTTCGTACAGAATGCTTGGTTGACGGCTTCGTACAGAATGCTTGGTTGACGGCTTCGTAAGAGTCTGTTTACACCCTGTATAGGCGAGACGACAAAAAGAAACTAATTAGTCCGTCAGTTAGATTATCAAAAAATATTTTACCCGTGTTTTTCTTTTGTTACGTAAACCAAAATTGACGAAGATATGACGCTTTTAAAATTCTCAATATGTCACGCCTAGGTATAATTTTTACCTAGTTCTGACGTCACGAGCCCCCCTCCCGAGTTTTGATGCGATGATGTCATCATCTTTGTCAATATTCATTGATTTACAAAAACAAAATATACGTGTCCATTAATTTCCAATACTCTAACTGACGGACTATAATATAGATTTGCAATTTTTTGATACTGTCGTCATGCCTATTATGAATAAGTACTAATAACATTAAATGATGACGATATTTTAATAGTGACTCATGATACCAATGACAAGATGCTGTCAAGACGAAGATAGGTACGAATGTTTATAATGCATTATGTTTATTATCTTTCATGTAGGTAGACACCCTATGTGTGAGTCGAGTCCGTAGACGTTTCGGGAAAGTAGACGTTTCGGGAAAGTAGACGTTTCGAGAAAGTAGACGTTTCGGGAAAATAGACATTTCGGGAAACTAGACCTTTAGGGATACGGTCGCTTTGGTAGTGGTCATTTTGGTAAAGTGGTATTTTTGGTAAAGTAGACTTTATGTGCCTAAAAGAAAAAAACGTCATTGATACTTCTGATTTTCTTTGTCATATTGAAAATGCTAATATTGGACTTGTTGTATATCGTTTTTTATTATATCCAACGCAATACCTCCCGATGGCACCTGTCCTAATACTGCTGGCAATTGGCTAGACACGAGGCTAGAGCTAAAACAGAAAATTAAATAAAGAAAGAAAAAGCATTTATTAGCCCGCACAGGACAGTACAAATAAAAATAAAAAACGGTGAAATTATCAGAACATTAATAAAAAATTAACAGAAAATAAACATAAAAATTAAAAGAAATTAAATTGGTCCTGTACGAGGCCAAAGGGCCCTATCTCAGCATGATGCTGTAACATTAAAAAAAACGTCACAGAGCTGGTAATCTGATAGGGCCCAAAGTAAAAGTGATGCCACCCACGGTCAGATACGGATAAGATTAAAAAAAAAAGTGTAGACGAATAAACAATACATTTATGTGAAGTATAATATTATTAGAAATCAGAAGCGGATTAGATTTTTAAAAAACAAAATTGACTTGACCTAAAATTATCAGAATTTACAAAACAAATACAATCAAGAATTACACGAAAGAATTGCTCAAATGCAGTATGAAGAACACAACTTAAAAACTCACGACCTCCTCGTACGACAGATGACAGCAGAATGGGGCGCGCGCCACTTCCACACCGCTTTTATAACGTTATCCTCCGTACCCCTACCCTTAACCTAAATAATAGCTAACACGGCCTCTCCTGACACCCTGACGTCCACGGCAGGCTTGGTCGACTGATCCAGTTACAGCTTAGTCAATTTCAGGCATATCCAGGCCTCGTGCTGGTTCTTCCCTCAGGTCATCAGGTATAGTAGACGGTCCTGGTGCTGGCTCATCTAGTTCAGGCTGATTTAGCGTTGGCGAAGATTCCAGTTGGTCCTGGTTTGGGTCTTCGTTTTCATCATCATCATTCGCTGAAATCATATCGCAATATTACGATTTCAATCGTAGTAAGTTTGTCACTCACCATGTGTAATTTCTAATTTAGTTAAGTAGCTTAGAGTTAGTTTTAGTTGTACTGTCACGAAATAAACTTTATTTGAATGCCTGTGTTCTAGAGTAAAACTTGAAATATTTCGTTAAATAGAACAAAATAAACTATCCCATGGGTCACATTTAACTTAAGGTTTCTAGAACACTACACATTCAAGACAACCACACCATAAAACATAACAACATGCTTAATAAAGAACACTGTGAGCTCACACTGCACAGCGGCTGATCGGTTTGCAAGGCCGACCAGCTTCCGAGGTCGTGGGTACACCCCTCTGAGTGTACCACACAGACAGACAAGGATCCAACAGCACCATTCATCAGAATAGATGCAACACTTCCGGACCAGAGAGATCATACAGATCTGAGACTCACCCTCAAAGAAGGCAGAGCATGACTCGGGAGTCCATTCACCTCCCCAGGGAACCATAAACTGACTGCAGCATAAGTGGTCTTCCCGTATGATCCAGCCAATAGCCTCAGCTCATAGCGGCCGTGAGGAAGAACACGCACCACTCGATAGGGGCCGCGCATTCCATGGTCAAGCTTGCCCGTGGACTGAGCATACTTGATAACAAAGACATGGTCGCCTTCCTGAAACACACGAGCGGGACGTCTGTCCCGGTTAACATAGGTGTCCATTGTTGCCTGGTTTCTAGTTAATCGTTCGGCCGTCCTCTGTCTGACCATTTCTCTTCTTGCCTCACGACTACTTGTAGCAGGCTCCTGGGCGACATCTCGCACCAGAGCGCGAATCGCTGGCGTAGTGTTTTCATGGCCCACCAACAGTTTTAAAGGCGACGTTTGTGTAGTCTTGTGCTGTGTAATATTAAGAATTAGTTGCAGACGCCATAATTCTTCAGCCCATTCATGTCTTCTGTGATTTGCCTCAATTCGCAACATGTTTAAGACAGTTCGAGCGTACCGTTCTACTTGCCCGTTAGCGTGATGCATCTCAGCAGTAATGTGATGTAGCTCGATTCCGAGGACTTGCATCCACGACTTGAATCCAGACGAATCGAACATGCGGCCTCTGTCGGTCACTATTAATTTCGGTGTTCCGAATAAGGATATAACACTCTTACAGACTTGAAGCAGGTCTGTTCGGTTGTTGCTGGTTCGTCCAAGTCTTGGCGGTGGATAGGAGTAAGGAAGCAGAACTTGGTGAAGGCGTCAACGACCAGCATCACGTGCTTAAATCCTTTGGATTCAGGCAAAGGGCCCAGCACGTCGAAGTGTAGGGTGTCGAACGGAACGTCAGGTTTAGGCCAGGAGGAAATAGGTTGAAGAGGAGCTCTAGGAACACGTTTATGAGCAACACAAGTTATACAATGACGTATGTATTTTTTTACAAAAGCCCTAAGGCCAGGAAACCAAAAATGTCTAAGTATAAGCTCTAACGTTTTATCAGCGCCAATATGGCTGTGTTCGTCGTGAAAGACCCTAAGGAGGCTTAAGCGTTGGCCCTTTGGTATATAGCAAAGGAGCCTCGGCTCTTCCCCTATCTGACTGTACCGGTAATAAAGAACATCATTTTGTACTCGATATCGTGATGGGTCTAACTCTCCCCGTCCCACAGCCTCGATCATGTTACGGGTCTCTTCATCACCAGATTGCGCCATTTGGGCCCAATTACGTGGCCTTTCAACGTTATTAACCGAATTAGTGGGGTTGCGGCTCAAATAGTCCACGTGCGGCAACATGGCGCCTTTTCTGTATGAGATGGTAAAATCAAAATCTTGCAAGTAAATCCACCATCTTGCCACACGCGGTAACAAATCTTTCTTACTCTGAGTAGCTTTCAGTGCGTTACAGTCTGTAACTACCGTGAAAGGTGAACCAACTAAGTAGTGCCGGAAATGTCGCAGTGCTTTTACTACGGCCAGGGTCTCGAGCTCGTATGAGTGATATTTTGGCTCAGCACCCTTAGTCACCTGGCTGTAATAAGCAACCACGCGTTTAATGTTGCCTTGGTGGACTTGCAACAAAACCGCACCGTAGCCTAAGCTGCTGGCATCGGTATGTACCTCCGTGGGTAAACTCGGGTCAAATATGGCCAAAACAGGTGTACTCGTCAAATTAGCGATTATCTCCTGCCTGACACGCTCTTGATCTGATCCCCAACTAAACTGAACATCCTTGCGAGTTAGACCTGCTATGCATGCTGTCTTAGTCGAGTAGTTTGGGATGTATCTGCGGAAATACCCTGCTAACCCAAGAAATTGGCGCACCTGCTTTACATTTTGCGGGGGACTAGAATTGACTAAAGCCTGAATTTTTCCGGGAGATGGTCGTACTTCGCCATTTGATATAATCCGTCCTAGGTATTCAATCTCGGTAGACAAAAACGAACACTTTTTAAGGTTGATCGAGAAACCCGCCTGGGTTAATGTAGCCAAAACCTCTCGCAAGGTCCGCAAACCCTCGTCAACTGTATCGGACAGGATCAAACAATCATCGATGTATACCAAAACTTTTCCAGCCTCTATGAAATCGCGTAACGTAGTGCTTATAATGCGTTGATACACTATAGGTGCATTGGCCAAGCCATAGGGCATTTTTAAGTATTCAAAATGACCCTCGGGCGTTACGAAACCGGTTAATGGCACAGATTCGTCATCTAACCGAATTTGGTGAAACCCTGTGGCCATATCTAGCGTGGTGAAGAACGCACACTTGCCCAAACGATCAATGTGATCCTCAATTAGCGGTAGAGGATACCTATCCTTAACAGTTATTTTGTTCAAAGTGCGAAAATCAACACACATACGGTCGGAGCCATCCTTCTTTTTGACCAACAAAATGGGGCTAGAATAGGGCGACTCCGACTCCCGTATGATGCCTTTAGACATAAGGTCTTGAACAATGTCGCGAACCTTCAACTTTTCACTGTGAGACATTTTATAAGGGCGATAATGTACAGGGACATCACTGCTGAGTTGAATGCGCATACATCCGGTATTGACAGTTGATGTAGCGGTACCCGAGATCATGTGTTCCGAATAATCTTCTAAGATAGCTTTTAACGTAGACAAATCATCACCAGTTAAGGGAGTGTTGATAACGGGCTGCACATTCAACGCCGCAGTCGACACAGCCAATGGATTAGAATCGCGAATAATGCGTTGAGTATTCTTAGTTCGTATGTAAACAACGCCATCCCTATTAAGAACATCTGTTCCGATAATGACAGGGGCGTTCATACATTCGCTCGGAACTACCAGCAAATCTACCTGCAGTGAGATACCTTCCAATTCGATTGTAAGCGTCACATATGAATCAATTTGAGTAACTGACTCACCTACCCCCTTTATTTGGCAGTTAATAGTCTTCTTGGCACAAGAAAAATATGTCACAATCGAGGACGACATCAATGATACGCCAATGGCGCCACTGTCGATTAAAATGTCTACTGGGATGCCCTGAATGACACCTACGACAATATCACTGCGGTTTTGCAAAGGAGCCGAGCAGAAGTTAACTTTTTTATTATTACGTTGCTCATCAACACGTCGTCTGGCAAAACATGATTTTATGTCATGACCCGGCTTTTTGCAATAAGCGCACGTGATTTCACGTGAAACTGGCCTACTTTCAGAGGAAGATGGTTTCGATCCTGAATCGGTATTGGCACTAGACTTAGGTCGTTTTGGGCACGAAATTTGCTTGTGTCCAGACTCACCACAACTATAGCACTTGGTTGGACCTTTCTTAAAACCCTGGGATTTGTTCTTGTCCCTATTGACAGTAAAATGGTGATTTGTGCGTTTACTTGTATCTACAGCTGTAGTTTTGATAGGTTTCACAAAAGTAGACAGATAATTGACCAAATCAACGGGTTTTAAGTTAGCATTCGTCGCTGTTGCCTTCACTTGAGGATCGGTTATTCCTCTCAAAACAATCTCTGTAATTAGATCATCGCTAAGACCTTTTACAATACGCAACCGCAATAGTGACTTCCGTGCATACTCGGCATACGTACGGTACTTATCAGAGTTAGTCGACATTACCTCAAACAAAATACCCGCCGAATCTATTCTTTTAATGCACAAAGGTTTAAAATCAATTTTAAAGTTAGTCCACGTTCTGTCATTTGATACCCACTCATTGAGCCATGATTTAGCATCACCTTTTAGACAGTTCCCTATGCGTGAAAGACATTCGTGGTCGCTCCATTTATTAGCAAGTTTAGCCCTATCGACTTCACTAAACCATGTATCAACGTCATGAATACTGGGGTCAAAATTAGAGACGTAATAATGACTAGTACCTACAGATTTTAACGAATGTATCGCTTCAACAATTTGTTCAGTGCCTGGTCCTGCGGCGGGCTCAATTGACACTGGGGCATGCGAACGCCTCTCTAGCGCCTCCAAACGCACAGTATTTAAAGAGTCACAATTTCTCTGCAATGGCGGCAAGGAAGGCGTACGCACAGATCGTGAAAATCTCTCTCTGCGGTTAACATTAGTAGCACGATATGGCGAGGACCTATCACGACGACATCCTTGATCACGAGAACGACAATCTCGTCCCCGCGAAGCCGATCGACGACTGCGCATACGCTTAGCATGCGGCGAACGACTGCGCGAGTAGCTACACGAGCGCCGGCCTCGGGAACGCCGATCCGGAGAACGTCGGTTACGCGAGCGTTGATAACGCGGTGTGAAACTACGCGAGTGACTGCGCGAGGGCCGAGATTCAGGCGATCGATCCCGCGAACAGCTATGCGAGTGTTTACCGCCGCGTGAACGTTTATTTGGAGAACGATTATTACGCTGGCACCTGCTACGCGACTCAGGCGAGCGTTGATTACGACAACGTGAACGTCTTGGCTTATCCATGTTTCAAAAACAGTTATAAACAACAAAACAAAACGTCAACACAAACCTAGTTAACGTAAATGACTATAAAATTATAAGGAATGTAGGTAAGCAAAGAAAGATGTTCAAAACTCAGTTAAAACACCAAAACAAAACGTCAACACAAACAGAGCTAATATAAATGACAGTTAACGAACGTAAACAAAGAAAAGTACCCTCATAAGAAAATAATATTCGTAACTTTCAAATTAACGAAGTTTTGTTTTTAAGAAATGAAAAACAAAATTGACTTGACCTAAAATTATCAGAATTTACAAAACAAATACAATCAAGAATTACACGAAAGAATTGCTCAAATGCAGTATGAAGAACACAACTTAAAAACTCACGACCTCCTCGTACGACAGATGACAGCAGAATGGGGCGCGCGCCACTTCCACACCGCTTTTATAACGTTATCCGCCGTACCCCTACCCTTAACCTAAATAATAGCTAACAATATAATAAATACGAATAAAATAATAATTGCATCTACACCCCGCGTAACCATACTGTTCGCCAATCTGTGCCATGACTTCTGGCAACACTGACGAACATAGACGTGGCCGCAGACATAATTGACTTTGTTTTGTTTTGATTTTTGGAACAGTAAGACAGCCAGCGAAGAGAAATCAAAACAGTAATACTGTTATCATAATCATAACAGATAGGGTGCAGTGATAGTGTAACATACTCGTATTAAACTAAAAATTAATTGTGTGTTTTACAGATTTCGACCGGGCGCCGGGCGGTGTGAAACTGTTCACACCGCCCGGCGCCCGGTAGATCCGAAGCAATCGACTATCAATAGCTAGTAGCACTAAAGTACCTTTAATGAAGCCGAAAGGCACTTGTTCTCCCCGTCATTGCGATATTTAGTTTTTGTTCTAGAGACCATACCTAGGAACCTATTTACGGAGATTTTGCTGGGGGGTCAAAGTTCCCACTTTTTCACAAGTTCTTTTTAAAATACAAGTTTTTATTGTTGTGTATTTTTACTATAAATACCTCTACGACCCCCGTACTATTTGAATGATTTGAGACAATGATTTGAGGGGGAAAAAAATCAGACGAATTGATAACCTCCTTTTAGAAGTCGGTTAATGTTTTTTTGTATATTGTTACCAAGATACATAATGCTCGGTTGAGAGCTTCGTGAAGAGTACGTTTACAGGTTTAAGGTTCCGTGCCCAATTAATGGCAAAGACATTTGAAATTTTCACAGATGATGTATTTCTGTTGCCGCTATAACAACAAATACTAAAAACAGAATAAAAAAAATATTTAAGGGGAGCTCCCATAAGACAAACGTGATTTTTTGATAATGGTACGTGTTAGGGACCTAACTAAGGACTGAACTCAAAAGCAGTGGACTGTAATTTTAAATATAAAATACAATATAGGTATCTACAATAATACTGTTGGTAAACCATGGAATGTGCGCGCGCGTCGTCTTCAGAGATCGGTAGCGAAGTGGGCCGATGGCCCGCGTCCCGCACGTCGCACGCCGCACGTCTCGCCGCCGCCCGCCATCATTCGACAGCAGCCGAAGATTGCCGAGTGGACGACGGCGCCCGAACAGTACCGAACCCTTCGTTTTTTTTATATTTTTATCTTAATATTGTTTCCACAACATAATATCAGATTGATAGCATTTTGAATAAAAATGACAGTTTTAAAACTTGACAGGCATCCGCTGTTAAGGGAAGCCACCACGTGGCCCCCGGCCACCGTAGGCGCGGGCCTGTCCGTCCGTCTCATGACGACAGGCCGTGTCGACGGCGCGTTCGTGTTCCACGCGCGCCTCAAAGAGAGTCAGCAAAAAGGAAGGGGTCCGCAAGGACCGATGCCTGCCGGGGTTGCGGGACTGTTCGAAAGAGATACCGTGGCCCCGGAACACAAAGGGCGATGAAGGAACATGGATGGGTTTTAGTCAGTAAAAGTCTGACACTCCCTCCTGCTCCGCCCAGAGCGGGAGAAGTCATTTGATGATTTCCAATCCGAAAAAAAAAAAAAAAAAAAAGGGGTTCTACTAAATTAGGTTGATCTTACAATTCTTTTTTAGTTTTTTTTTTTCCTGGCTTCCTTTATCGATACTGAAACTACTCCTAAGCTATATGCATGCAATTTATTTAACACGCTGTATACTTACGATCGTTTTTCTCAAGCCTTTCACGTGTTAAGTATACGGAATACGTTTTGTACCTTAACAAATTGCACGGACCAACCAGGTGATACATTGTTTTTCTTTACTCAAAGTATCCATGAAACTGATTCCATAATTCCATAAACAATAAACATAATGGTGTTAATATGAAACTGTCATTTAAATAGAAACACAAACACACTTCCCACGCATTAGAATTAAAGTGCGAATGAATACGGTGCTCTTGTTTAAAAAGGGCATTTAAACAATTTGTGCCCATTTAAAGTTAATTTTGTACTAGAAAAATATAAGGAAATGCTTTATACTTCCTTTATGAGCCTGCTTTTTCCTTTTCTTTTTTTCTTTGCTTTTTTTCCTTTTTTTTTTTTTTGTGTTCTAAGATTTAAGAGGGCCCTTCCCGGCCCGCCTATCGGCAACGCGAGCATTGTCGAAAAGCTTGTTGTTTCATCCAGAGCTACAGCGGTGGAATTCTTTCAACTCCCCTGTCTCACCTAGCCCCGACCCCGCACTACTCGCCTCCCGCGCACCTTATACCGCCTCACGCAAGGACATTTAACGCAAAATAGTGTTCGAAAATTTATGAAACTTGTTCCAGGAAATACGTGTTTTTGAATAAATCTTAGAAGTTTGTGAAATAAATATTTGTCATTTAGAATCTCCACTACATTTGCAAGGCTTCTATCAGGACATTTTATTTGCTTTTACAATTTATGAGTATGTTATGAACGGCCAAAGTTGAGGTAAAATTTGTGCAAAACAGCAATTTTTGGAGGCTTATACTGAATTTGTTTCTACAAATATTTATTTTTTACTTACAGAAGCCTAGATATAGAAGCCTAGATATAGTGCACAAGATACCTGTCAGTGCAAAAAAAATAAAGATATATGTGTAACAACTTAACTTAGCCGTGTGGTATCCGGCAGAGTTAGCCGTGTGGTATCCGGCAGAGTAGAATAGAACCAACCCATTTCACTCACGGGTGTCGTATAAGGCGACTAATGTCTGAGGCAGAACACCTTGCGCCTCCGTAGACCAGAGAATGGGCAGCAGCGTTTTCTGTTAGTCTTTCATCACTGCGATCTCCAATCCGCCTGCCAAGCGTGGAGATTACGGCAAATTCCTCCCATCACGGGAGAGGCGTATGTGCAGCAGTGGACGTTATGGGCTGTTGTAGTAGTAGTAGTAGTAGTGTAACAACGGCATAGTCACGCACGAGCGTTTGTCAAAATTCTCGCGAAAAGTATGGCGGGTTGGCCGCTCATAAGGTATTCTTGGCAAAAAGATTAATCAGGGCACAACAGGAGATATCATCATCTGCCTAACCTTTTCCTAACTATGTTGGGGTCCAGTCTAACCGGATGCAGCTGAACATCAGTTTTTTACAAGGAGCGACTGCCTATCTGACCTCCACAACCCAGTTAGTACCGGGTAATACGATACCCCTTGGTAAAACTGGTTGTCAGACTTTTAAGGCCACTGACTACCTGTAACGACTGTCAAAGATCTACAAATGACAGCCGGGACCAACAGCTTAACGTGCTTTCCGAAGCCAGAGGAAAATCGGTATGTAAGGGTGGTCACCCATCCACAGACCAACCTAGGCAAGCACGGCTTAACCTGAAGATCGCATAACATACTCAAAACATTGTGCTGATGGATGCATTGAATAGTACGGGTGTCATGGAGGTATTTAAAGTAACATTATAACCATAAAAACTAGTATAAAAAACTTGTGAAAAAGTAGGAACTTTGACCACCAGTATCTCCGGAGCCAGAAGGTTCCCAGGTATGGTCTAGAAGAATAAAAATTTTGCAATAACGGACGGGGAGAGTAAATGCTTTTCAGTTCTCTATAACCTAATGAGTATGTAACTATTTGCTTCTAAAGTATGTTTATCATTTTCTAGACATACTACTACTACTACAACAACCCATAACGTCCACTGCTGGACATAAGCCTCTCCCATGATGGGAGGAATTTGCCGTAATCTCCACGCTTGGCAGGCGGATTGGCGATCGCAGTGATGAAAGACTAACAGAAAACGCTGCTGCACATTCTCTGGTCTACGAAGGCGCAAGGTGTTCTGCCTCAGACATTAGTCGCGCTATACGACACCCGTGAGTGTAATGGGTTGGTTCTATTGTACTCTGCCGGATACCACACGGCTAGACATGGACATTCTGACATTTCTAGACATACTGGCCGTCAAAAAATCCCGATGATGACCGAAATTTCTTATCTTGACGTGTAAATGACCTACGGAAGATCTGTAGTTCTACACGTAGCGCCAATTGTAACTAAGAAGGCAAACGATTATCTACTTCATTTGGACGTAAACGACGTAGGCACAGTCGTGGTCTTTTCCGCCTGATCAGTTAAAATTTTTCTCGCTTTAATCATGCGGAGGCGCCGAGCCACGCCCCCTTAAAGTTTAGGCCTCTTAGGAAAGCGTCAACTTTAGCGCACAAAATAACAATAACTCTCGTTTGGCGTGCGTCGTCAGTGCGCTCGGCCAATCGGTATATTTTCATTCATTATTTCTATTCAAAGTCAACGGGGCGGGGCTAGAGAGCGTTTCTATGTTGTAAGTGCAAGCTAAAATTAGCTTAGTGGTGGTCAGGCGGGAGTGTCCTCGATAGTACATACTAACAGAAGATGGCAACGTTAAATAGGAAACATGACTTTGATCTTCACCTACCTTTTCCCAACTATGTGTGTGTGTTCGTCTTCCTACAATAACGTTCAACTAGATTGTCAGAAGCTTTTCGTCAGCATATCAATACATTTTGACCTTTTCATCGTCGTTAACGTCAATAGAATGTCATTTTGGGTGGGCCCTGGGTGCCCGGCCCCTACATTTTAATTGAACAAATAAACCACATTATTTGATACTTTGAAAGCAATTAATTGATGAAGATGAATGAGAATGTAATTTATTTCAATGAGGTTTCAAAATTGTTCAATTTTGTCGAAATGACACAAATAATCATTGAATTACCAACTACTAAATGTTTTGAATAGATTTTTGTGGTTTGCACAAAATTTAATGTCCAAAAAACATGCTTTCAATTCTACCACAATATTTGTGTTCATTATCAGATAAATAGACATTTTAAAGAATCTTAACACATATCCAAGTGAACTCATAAAAATGGTTTATTATGGGTAAGGCGAATTAATAATTTAAAACATGAGGCTTATACTCAGCGGCAATCTAAAAAATAATAAAAAGCGAAGTGAAATAATCAGTTAAAATCACGCTTTTTAAAGCATATTCCCAGTCTTTCTACACCTGCAGCCTGGGGTCGGGTATTTGCAGCGGGCATACAGCGACCTGCGTGTCCTATATAATAATGCACTCAGGGTACTGTTGGGGCTGCCATGGCGTTGCAGTGCGTCAGGGATGTTTGCTGAGGCGCGGGAGGATGGCTTTGCCGCTATCGTTAGGAAAAGATGCGCCTCTCTCCTCGCTCGCTCGCGTTCGTGGCAGTACCAACACTATACTGGGTGTTTTCATTGATCGGTGGGAGTCCCCCATGCTGCAAAGGTGGGTGCGGCTTCATGTCGTAATTTAAATATTGTTTTGCATTATACTAACATTATTATTTAAGAACATTGTTACTAACAAAATATGGACATAGTCTAAATTGGTGTTTATTATTATTATTATTATATTGAGACTTATATATTATTCATTATATCCTACTTATAATCCGAAACTTTAAAATGTAATACGTTGTTGTTGTTTGAGCGAGATCAGCAGCTTTCCAAAGGAGAGGTGTACGTCGTTATAGATATTTAATTATTATTATTTATTATTATTATTACACATATAACACTGCGATTGCCTCGAAGGTCTAGTGGTTGCAAGCGCGACTACAGAGCATGAGGTCCGGGGTTCGATTCCCAGGTCGGGCAAAGTGTAATTAGGTTTTCCAATCAGGAATTTCTCAGTAGCAGCCACGGAGTCTTTATTTGTGCCCGGTTGATGGCAATAAGCCCGCCCCCTATTACATGGGACTTAAACATAACTGCCGAAATGTGGGTGTACTATTAAGTACACCTCTGCTTACCCTTCTGGGATAACAGGCGTGATGTAACATATTCAAAATCCTCACCCTGTTGTGGAAAAACCACACACACGAGAAGGTTCCTCGGTTCTAAGAACCCGTTAATGAAAAGCATCTAAGCAAGTGATGAGGGATGGTAATTAAAAAACTTTGCCGAAACCACTACAAACAGTGGCAGAGTACAACGGAAACGTTCGAGCAGTGTTAGCTTGGTGGTATCACCCCTGATTTATGAAATGTAGGACGTAGGTTCGAACTCAAGCATAGCGCGTTACTTTGTGTAATTTACTTCGTTACCACTGCTGAGAGCTCGTGGCTAAATAATAACAGCCGCTCGACTCGATCTTTAGGTTAAGCCGTGCTTGCCTAGGTTGGTCTGTGGATGGGTGACCACCCTTACATACCGAGTTTCCTCCGTGCCTCGGAAAGCTGTTGGTTCCGGCTGTCATTTGTAGATATTTGACAGTCGTTACAGGTAGTCAGTGGCCCATAAAGTCTGACAACCAGTCTTACCAAGGGGTATCGTATTACCCAGTACTAACTGGGTTGTGGAGGTCAGATAGGCAGTCGCTCCATGCAAAATACTAGTATTCAGCTGCATCCGGTTAGACTGGAAGCCGACCCCAACAAAGTTGGGAAAAGGCTAGGCAGATGATGACTTTGTTACCACTGGTCTCCAGGAAAACATTGTCAGGCTAACCTAGAACCAAAAATTCAAAGACATTGGTTATGCAACTGACGGACGGATCGCATAAAATGTGAGTAAAAGAGTGGTGAATATATAATATGTTTATGGATGTAGAGGAAGAGGAAGACCAAAAAACCAATACATATATAAAGATATTAAATAAATAAGAGTAAATGTTAGCGTGGCGGTTGACAGAAGAGAATGGAAGAAATAGACGTGTTGCGCCGACACCAAGTAGTATGGGACAAGCGCAGAAAGATGATGTGTCATCTACCGAACCTGCACTGGGCCCACGTGGTGGATTACAGCTCACTTTCCCTCAAAGAGAGGAGGCCTGTGTCCCAGCACTGAGAGCATTATACATCCTATGTATTTTTTATTTATTTTAATATTCGTTTAATCAAAGTAAATGTAAATAAACAGTATTGAGTAGAAACAACTCAAAGTTGCACACATTAATATAGAAATATTTCAGATTCACGAGACCAAGCTGTCACTAAAGTATTCCTGTTCCTTCACACTGACATGTTTTCGCGTGCCTCTTACTCTCATTGAAACTGCTCTTACGAGTATAACTGAAGATTTGTATTTTCACTTTCAACCAGTAGACTATTTGTGAATATGCGTTTTCCCATTTCTCATTAAGCTTTGATGCGGTTTTTTTTTTAAACTGTTATATTCAGTTCCTTTGGCTCCATCGCATGAAATGATTAACGGGGTGAATGAGGCTTTTAAGTCTTCAGCTGCTCGGTCGTATTTTGAATGTTTCTCTCAGCTATGTCTCTGTGCTGTTTTTTGCCATGTGAGAGGAAGCGTCATTTACAATGCGGACGTCGAAGACCGCTTTCCTTGCAGGTTCCCCACACACTGTTTAATAACATATCACCTATAAGTGCTGGTTGATTGATACTTGCGTCTTGCATTATAGGTTCTATTGTGCCAGTTCCTCAAGCTAGCTCAGCCCAATTTTAAAAAGTCATCTCTGTGTTGATCGTGACCCTTTTTTATTAATTCTCCTTTCTTGCAGTTTAGTTTATGACTTAAATCGAAATTACTCTCTCCGCATCCGTCACAAGCCTCTGGGGGGTTTACAGGTTCGTGGGCGTATATAATAAAATAAATAAATATCGCTGGACATTACACACAGCGCCATCTAGTGCCACACTAAGCAACAAGGCTTGTGTCGTGGACACCAGATAGTTGATATACTATATAGATACTTTTTGTTTGTAAATACATACTTATTATACATATAAACATCCATGACTCGGAAACAAATGCCCATGCTCATCACACAAATATTTGCTCCGACCGGGATTCGAACCCGGGACCCTAAGAACGTAAGGCAGCCTCACTACCACTGCGCCATTCGGGTCGTCATAATAGCTATACTATGTATAATGTTCCCACATCTAAGCCTAAAGCGATGAGGGAGGGTAATTAAAAAACTTTGCCAACACCACTACAGATTGTTTGCGAGTATGTTCAACGGAAACGTCTACTGGTTTGGAGGAACTTCGTACATTACACGCTTGAAACTTGGGTGGATTAAAATTAACAATACTCAAAGGAGCAATGCTCAAAGCAGAGCTGTAATCAGAGACACATTTTGCTAGTTATGTTTGTAGGGGGCGAGCCTATTCCATCGACCAACATCAATACTGCCAGTGTCATCATGAATCATGTACCTTTTTAATCGATCTCCAAAGAACTTAAAACAACCCTCTGATACTACCTATAGCCTGCGCCAGATAAGTAGGAATTAAAGGTCATTAACCCGCATACATTTTATTCAAATACATAATTCCGAAAACAAAAATAATGACATAAACTTGTCCCGAAACGACTTTAATCGAGATCCTTGACTTTTACTAGTAATAAAAAACGATTCATATTGTATTGTGTACCTACTCAGAGAAATTAAGGAAAGAGCAATGACCTTTAATTCCTATTTATATGGCGCAGACTATAATAGGTTTATTTAAAATAGTTTCCCGTCGCTTTACCAAGTATCATATGTGTTAATCCAAGCTAAAAAACTACAAGTGTGCCAAATTTAATCGAAATCCGTCCTGTAGTTTTTGCGTGAAAGAGTGACAAACATTGATTCATCCACACATCCATCCATCCTCACAAACTTTTGCATTTATGATATGTAGCAATAAGTAGTATCAGCATCTTTTTAACATCATCATACAAGGGAAAAGGGTATAATTAGGTGCTATCTATTCCTCACTGATACTCAAAACTGGCTCAAGTCTTCTAACACCAACAAACTTCTCAACACCTCAACAATTGAAGGACCTATAAACCAAGTTTAGAATCTCGAACGACTATTATTATTAGAACAAGGTTTAACCAAAACCGCCGTTAACTGCACTAGGATGAATGGGTAACAACCACTTTGAATTCTGGAGTGGTTATCAAGTTTGGTTGGAGCACGTAGGGGAGCGAAGTTGTAGCCGGGACGTTGAGATGTTCAATTGTTTTTGACGTGGAAACTAGAAACAGCACTAATTTGGACTTTGAAAGAAAAAAGAGTAAATGATAGCGTGGCGGTCGGTGAGACAGGGGAGAAAGATGGATGTTTACATTTTACACCGACCCCGAGAAACATAAGTAAGGGCAGAAAGGTCTTCTTCTTTATCGTGTGGTTAGTGCCTAACCTGGTGTCAGAGTTTGTATGCCGCCTATGGGCCTCTGACTTGGCTCTAGATGCCGTCAAGAATGGGGTAGATGACTCACCAATCAATTGAGATAATTTTTAAGGGCTATACATCCCTCAAATGGCTTAGCATGATCCTCCGTTACTCCTAAAATACTACAGCATTAATTTTGAAATAAATATATGGTAAAGTTGAGGATTAATGCTAAGTCTTATGTGTGACGAAACACGATTCCATAAACTTTTCTTGATAGAAAAAAATTCCAAAGTTACCTCCAAATCGAACAATAAACCGCTGGTATTCAAAACCTACTTGAAATTAGATCATGAAACTTTGCATACTAACTGAACTAATTATAAAGCAAGTCTTATGTTTTATTTTTTTAGTCCAATCAATAGATTTTTTGTAAATGGCAAAAAAACACTCATTTCGGCCGCAGTGACTGACGTAACAACCGCTTTGTAGTGCAAGCTGATTAGAACTTTATTCTAACAGTATTTCAAACGAAGTTTGAACCACCACAAATAGATTTGCTAATTTTAGGGTTAGAAGAGCCTTAAGAGCTGTCAAAACGAGGTTCTCTCATAGATTTTGTATGGCAATAGCCAACTGTGACGTCACTGTTTTTTCAACTCAATGGCTCAACTATTTATTGATTTCAAAGCAACTAAAAAACGAATTTAACAATTAATTGAAAATAAATCTGGTTTTCAGGCCCAAAATAAAGTGTTTTTTTTAGAGATTGGTATCTTGGAATTATTGTTTTATGGTTTCATCTACCCTATTAATATCTTTCAGGAATGCGGGTTTCCTCACGATGTTTTCCTTCACCGAAGCAAGTGATCATTATAAATAATAATAAGTGTCGCTGGACATTACAAGCAAGCGCCATCTAACGCCACATTAAGCAACGAGGCTTGTGTCGTGGACACCAGATAGTTGATATACTCTATAGATACTTTTTGTTTGTAAATACATACTTATTATACATATAAACATCCATGACTCGGAACCAAAATGTCCATGCTCATCACACAAACATTTGCTCCTACCAGGATTCGAACCCGGGACCTAACGAACGTAAAGCAGCCTCACTACCGCTGCGCTATTCGGGTCGTCATTATACAATACGCAGAAAGAAAGCAACAGCAGAGAAGTGATGACATCTTTTGCTGATGGAAAATTTAGAAAAGCCTCAAGCTTCTAACAGTTTGCTTTGTTCACATTAATTAATCAATTTTAACATAACATCATTTCTGATTCGATCACGCAAGGAAACTCCGAGCATAGCCCTCTCCATTGCCCTTTGGGTGACTTTAAGCCTTCTGATGAGGCCAATTGTGATCGAATCAGAAATGAAGACATCCGCAAGAGAACCAGGGTCACCGACGTAGCCCGAAGAATTGTCAAACTTAAGTGGCAGTGGGCAGGGCACATTGCTCGCAGAACGGATGGCCGATGGGGCCGAAAAGTTCTGGAGTGGCGACCGCGAACCGGAAGACGTTGCGTTGGAAGGCTTCCCACTAGGTGGACCGATGACCTGGTGAAGGTTGCGGGAATCCGCTGGATGCGAGTCGCACGGGACCGGTCAATGTGGCGACACTTGGGGGAGGCCTATGTCCAGCAGTGGACGTCTTTCGGCTGAAATAATGATGATGATGAACATAACATCAAGCCTGTAATCCCCGAACGGTTATACAGACGGGTACGTAATAGTACACCCACATATCGCCAGTCATCTTAAAAGTCTTATGTTATAGGGGGCGAGCTTATTGCCATCAACCGGGCACAAGTTCAAACGCCGAAACTGCTACTGAGAAATTCCTAAAAGAAAAACCCAATAAAACTTTGTCCGACCTGGGAATCGAACCCAGGACCTCATACTCAGTAGTCGCGCTACAAGTACGTAGTCGTTACATACTCGTAAATTGGATTCCTTGCCCGTGGTACAGTTGGCTAGTTCAGTTGACCCGACAGCGGGTAAAATTTTTTTTCCTTAGTACTACAAAAAAACATATTTTCTGGCTGGACTACAAAAAAACATATTTTCCTTGGTACAGTTGACCGGACTACGGAATTGATTAGTTCTGATATTATAAAAACTACCTCCATCTGTTTTCAGTCTATTTGTTAAATTATTACACCTTGCAACGAATTTCCATGATATTGAAAATGTCACACTGTATTCTTAGGTTTATGTACACATACATACATCTGCCTAACCCTTCGGGTATCACAAGCGTAATGCTATTTATCATCACTATTTGCCTAGCCTTTTCCGAACTTTTTTGCTGTAGATTTCCAGTCAAACCGGATGCAGCTGAATATCAGTATTTTACATGGAGCGACTGCCAGCTGACCTACACAATCTAGTTTATATATAAATAAACATCGCTGGACATTACACGCAGCGCCATCTAGTGCCACACTAAGCAACGAGGCTTGTGTCGTGGACACCAGATCGTTTACTACATAGATACTTTTCTTTTGTAAATACATATACTTATTATAAATATAAACATCCATGACTCGGAAACAAATGTCCATGCTCATCACACAAACATTGGCCCCTACCGGGATTTGACCCCGGGAATGTAAGGCAGCCTCACTACCGCTGCACCAATCGGGTCGTCTAGTTACTAGGAAATGCGATGCCCCTTGGTAAGACTGGCCTGGCAACTCCAATGGTGTCTTAAGTCACTTTAGTTAAAGCCGTGATTCTATTCCGTATATTCCCTGACAAGTTTTGTGAATATTGTAGTTCTGTTGAGGGCTAAGTTCTGACATCAGACAGTTACAATATTTGGGACAACCGGAACTTTCGGCAGAGCATCGAAATGGAAATGCGCCTGTTATTATGGACAACACGTACTTACGTTTGTTATTATAGGCGTAAAGATGGATGAGGGCACCCAATTTAATGAAATAAGAGGGGTTTATCTCCAGCAGAGGATTGTACCGAAATATCATACCTCGCTACTGACTAACGGCGAATATTCCATAGTTGAGAATATTCCATTCTGTCGGCGAAACATCCTTAGGTGAAACGTTCTATCGACGAATCTCTCAAAAACGAAACGTCCTGTCGGTAATCAGTTCAAAGGAGAAACGACTGTCGGAGAACGCTTGCAGAATCAACTCTTTGGGGATTACAGGCATGATGCTATATTATGTAGGTAGATAATCTATAATTTTGTTGGAATTTGGAACTAAATTGGATACATAGACAGCCATGCCGCGCAGCCATTATCATCCTGAGATAATAATGGCTGCACGAAAATCATAGTAAATGATTTGGATTATTTCTAACAAAATGGTTAAAATGCTCATTGAAAATAACCGTTAACATATCAACAACATTAAGATCGGTCATCCAGAACCCATTTCAACTCCCAGAAACTATAAAATATTAAAGCCACAATATTAGTTTCAATTGTTTAATATCGGCCTATTAAAGTTTTCCTAGCCCTGTGTCCTAATTAAAGCGACCGTCGCGCGAATACGCCATCTTCTCATTATTATGTCCCTTATCCAAAAATACAGGGTGTAAATAACCTCATCACGAAGCCGTCAACCAAGCATCTGTACATCAAACTGAGTAATTTTACGCAAAAATTATTGCTGGGAAACGACTTTTTTTTTGGGGTGAAAAATCAAGTTTTACTGTAAAACTCAATGTACCGCACTCAAAACATTGTTCTAATGGATGGATTGAATAGTACGGGGGTCGTGGAAGAGTTTACAAAAAAACTTGTATTAAAAAAAAACTTGTCAAAATGTTGGAAATTTGACCTCCAATATCTCCGTAACTAGAAGGTTCCCAGGTATGGTGTAGAACAAAAAACATGATCGCAATGACGGGGAGAACAAGTGCTTTTCGGCTTCGCTAAGAGGTTTTTTACACCCTTTATTTAAATATACTTAAGATAGACGAGACAAAGTGAACGTAGTCTACAAGCAATCAATCTTCTTTAGCGTGTCGATGATATTTGGCGAGATGTTTGGCATTTTCAATAACGTCCATCAGCTCTTGTGATATGCAAACAACAGGATAGTGTAACAAATCTACTTGATCCTATCAAAATAAAGGGATATAAGCAGACTTGTACAATTAAAATTTAATAAGTGAAAGAAATGAATTTACAGATAAGATAAAAAATACAGCTAATTATAAAAAGACCTACCTAGAACGCACTATGGACAGTATGAAGGTGGTAGTTTTATAGATCACGCACTTAATTGGTGATAAATCAGTTCAGCACTGTAGGAGAGACAGGAACAGGCGTTAGGGTAGCACAGCAGGTCAGTTATCAGGACAACTTCAAGAGATCAAGCTTCAGGGAAACTCTGCTGGAAGGGCGTCGTGCAGTTCTCAGAGTCACGCACCAGGCCAGCTCTGTAGGAAGGCACCAGAGTATACCATGAGATGCACCAGTGTATTGGCTAGACGTCAGGGTAGCTCTGCGACACAGGCACGAAGACAGCTTCCGAAGATCGGGAGTAGAGGTCCCAGGTGAATCTTTAGTAGGATCCCCTGGGAAGTATAGGTACGCGACAGGATATCAGCGTAGTTAACTTTCCAAGAACTTAGCTGTTTTCTGGTGCTTCTCATATGAGATCCAATTGTAGACTGCTTCCAGCGGTTCGTCAACTCTCATCCGGCAAGTGTAGTCAGCCAGGACATATCAGATTTCCTTCATAAAACCATGAGTGCGTAAAAAAATTCATAAATACAATTTAAAATTAAATTTATTTAGTAAACAATCGTAATTATCTATAAAATACAATATTTCAGCTAAACATATTGATAAAAATAATTTAAATTATATGAACCAAAAATAATCATCATAGACTAAGCTGGCTTAGTCTATGATGATTATTTTTGGTTCTTTTCTTTCTCTTTCTGGAAAGAGAAAGAAAAGTAACTGACAGTTTAACAACTCTGACATAAATGTCACGTTATAGAAAATTATGAGTAATATTTTATTTCAGCAATTTTATGTTATTGAATCGTATTTAGATCGATTTGCTGAGTGTAAACTTAGAAACAAATAAAAAAGGATGATAAATAGTTTTATGAATGATAAATATATAAAGTGTATTTATTAGTATAGCATATATACTATAACAGGCAGGAAACGATATCAAGTGTCCCATCGATTATAGGGCAACACCACATTTACACTCGAGGGCAGAGTCATTTATGAATCTCCACCTGAACAGGTTTTCCTCGCTTCTGGAGGATCCGAGGCTTCGGAGTCTATTTAAAGGCTTCTAGGTTAGCCATGGCTACTCGTATCCTGGCTGGAGATCATCAGCAAGTGGCACAAATTGTGTTTGCAATAAATATAATCAACTGGTTGCTGTCGGTAAAAGTTTAACCTCTAAGGGCTCATTTACGGAAACGTATCGCGTAGCGCGTCGCGTCGGGCGGCGCGAGCCGCTTAAAATTCAAACATATGGCAATATAAGAGAGCGTTTACGGAAAAGCGATTTTACGCGCGTTTGCTTGAGATGCAGCGTCGAACGCCACGACGGACGCGGCGGTGCACGCGACGTTCAACGCGGCGTCCACCGCATTGTGCAACGCGGCGGGCATAAACACATAAACACCAGATAACAATGTTATTCGTAAGTTGCACTGACAGAAGTATTTATTCAATAAACTTATGCGAATTAATTAGACTGGTATTTTTATTTATTCGCAAGAAGAAGAACACAAAGAGCTTATGGCTGTTTGACATCCGTCATGACGTGACATGATGACATAACGCGGCGTGCGACGTAAACAACATCGTACTTTGCCATATTTTTGTGTTTAGGCGTGTGATAGCGCGGACCACTGCACGCGCCGCCTCTCCGTAAACGGAAAACACGCACAATGGGTCGCGCGACGCGCCGCGCAACGCGCCACCCGACGCGCCGCGTCTCCAGAAATGAGCACTTAGACTTGCTAATAATGTCAGCTACATAACACCTACAACGTTACAGTTTTTCTTTGACGTTTCTTCTGATAACCTCTATAGAATCTAGATCTAAATCTCTTTGCACTTATTCAAGTTTGAAAAACCACTATGGCGCCCTCTATCAGTGCGACGCGCGACGCCGAAACAAAAGATCGCTACGCTTGCGTGTTCGCACGATGCTCGCTTGTTTTAGAATGTGGCCTACCAAGATTAAAATCTTTATAGCCAAAAGTACATTTCCATGTAATACGAATTCAAGTAAGTGAGGCTAAACTCTTGCTTGGTTAAACATTGATATTTGTAGTGAAACTTTTAGGAATTCAAAGGATTTATGGAATTTTCATATGTTTTCTCGGAGACCCCTCCCTAGAGCTAGAGAGTTAGAATTTAATAAAGATAATACTTTCATATATTGTTTGTTAGAGTGTTCTACACTCCCAAAAGTTAAAAGGGACCTAATATTGAATTTATTGATATTGTCTTTTATTGTACCCAAGCTCCAAGGGGTCAAAACGGTACTCCATTTTAAACATTGTTTACAAGTTATTTCATGAAATACCCTTATTTACCCACTATGACCTTTAATAACAGCCGCTCGAAGTCGAGTCGAGTCGCTCGTGTCGATCTTTAGGTTAAGCCGTGCTTGCCTAGGTTGGTCTGTGGATGGGTGACCACCCATTACATACCGAGTTTCCTCCGTGTCTTGGAAAGCACGTTAATCAGTTGGTCCCGGCTGTCATTTGTGATCTTTGACAGTCGTTACAGGTAGTCAGTGGCCAAAAAGTCTGACAACCAGTCTTACCAAGGGGTATCGTATTACCCAGTACTAACTGGGTTGTGGAGGTCAGATAGGCAGTCGCTCCATCTAAAATACTGTTATTCAGCTGCATCCGGTCAGACTGAAAGCCGACCCCAACAAGACTTGGGAAAAGGCTAGGCGGTCAGATAGGCAGTTCAACTCTAATATTTCAGATATAAATTGCGTAAATATTAGACAGAAAATTGTTTTTACAGTTTACAAGAATTTCTGAAACAAAAAATTATAATTTTAAGATTAGTTTTCAGTACCTACAATTATATTTTGTTAAGATTTTTTTTTATCATTTACTTTCTGAATGACTTACTTTAATTTAGCTAATGGAAATATTTGTTATTATCATTATTCCTCTGGCCTCGTCCCAATTTATTTGGGCTCGGCGCAACAACTGGTAACACCTGCATTTTAAGCAAATAAATTATTCTTATTTTAAACTGAACCTTAAGTGCAAATTAGTCTATGCATTTAGTGCATGAGTGACTTGCATTTGACAAGATTGTTGATCAACATTGTCTTGTTTCCAAAGCATCAAAATAATATTATCAGTGTGGTGAACAACGTCATCCGAGCGAATGTGTTTTCTGTAAAAATAATAAAATGGCAAACTTAAATGATTCTACAGTACTCCACACGTCACAAGTAACACTTTGACCTTTAACTGGCCTAGAGAAGAATAATGTTTCAATGCAACGTGAGGCCAGCATAAACTGGTTTTGTTATTACTGAAATGCGGCCTACCGTGCTATCAGAAATGTCGTGAAAATACATTTAGCGCCTACTTTAAATAGCTGGTTTTCCAAACAAATTAACATGGCATTCGGAAAAGACAAACGGGTACGTGTTACTTAGTTTCCTGTTGTGGTAAGCAATTAATTAAATAGCTATATATCACTCACGATTGTTGATACCAGCGATTTAAATTATGAGCTTCACCATTATGGATTCTCGTATACGGGTAGCAGGGACACTAACGCTTGCCGTATCGACGGCGCATTCGTGTTCCACGCGCGCCTCAAAGAGATGTCAGCACACAGGAAGAGGTCCGCAAGGGCCGATGCCTGCCGCTGCGGGACTGTTTGAAAGAGATCCCGCGGCCCTGGAACACAAAGGGCTAAGAAAGAACATGGATGGGTTTTAGTCAGTAAAAGTCTGACACTCCCTTCCGCCCCGCCTAAAGCGGGAGGGGGTGGGTCCTTTTGAAGATTGGATGTGAATTCAAAAAATAATTTGACATACCACGGTTACCCGGTTACCACGTATTCAGATCCTCATTCGCCTCTACATAGAAATTATTCATCGGTAATCCACAAAAAAGCCAGCTGTTAACTACAAAAGTCCAATGCGTGTCTTTGTATGTCGCAAAATCGTAATCATTATCCCAATTTATTTGGGGTCAGCGCAGCATGTCTTCTTCTTCCATATTTGTACTGGTATACTAGTCGTCTCTCCTGTACCAGCATCGCCCGGTGACGGTTTTTCGTAAACTTCCAAGCCGTATTTCATTCGCTGAGTTTTTTTAATCTTTTTATTATGCGTAATGTCTACCAGTATGCCAAAGAAGACATTTTTTTTTTGTTTGGAGATTAGGCCACCCGCATAAATTGTAGCATTTAATAATGAAACGTACCTACATACATTGATTTCTTCTTTATAACCTCTAGATTAAAGTGGTTATAAGCTAAGCCTTGTCTAACTGGAATAAATGTTAAAACTCTGCAAAAACACTTTTACCAAATCGAAATAAACAGAAAGAGTAAATGTCAAAATAATGAAGTTGTCTGTCAACCACTAAAAAGGCGGATTTACAACGCTCCGTGGACCGTGCCAAGTTGATTGTTTAAACAATCCACGCGATTTTAGCGTAAACCTTTAAAAACAGCATTAAAAATGCTCACAGTTTAATAATATTTATTTTTGTATTCTATTCTATTTTAGTTAGCAGATATGATTACCGTACTTTTTTTTGTAAACGGAAAAACGCCCCTATTCACGTAAGTTTTATCTGTCAAATGACATTGACCACAACAGGAATGATTTGACTCGCAAAAAATATCTTAATAAAACTTATTTATTATGATTTTAAAATTCGGGTTTCATTTCTACGTAATCTTTTGTTAATTACTTTAATAAAAGTGTTTTTTTGGTGTAATATGTAACATAACATAATAACAAAAATAAATGCAACATCCTAGTGGGCTTAAAAAAAAATGTCTCCTTTTAGCACGAGCCAGTGGTTTGAGCAGTGCCTTGATAGTCAATCAGGACAAACGAACAATAGCTGAATCAAAGATCTGGATCAATTCAGGAAGCGGTACTGCTACACACAGTTCGTATTGTTAGATTTATGAGGTTCCCTTTTTTTGGAGCATTTGATAATTATGTAGATATCGCAAGATAATTAGAAAAATCTAACAGGTGAAACTAAATTAGCGTAAGCTTATTCAACAGTGCACATCTTTTATAACATCTGAGGGCTAATTCACGTAATTTTATGACGCGCCGATGAAGTTGTAGTGCAGTTGCAGTTAGTTCAAGTTCGAGTGATAAACGGTATTGTTGTAATCTTTGCACTGCGCGTGAACTGCACGTCAACTGTACGACAACTAGCACCAAACGCAACAGTAGAATGCCGTTATTGCGCTCGCGTGACGCGAACTTGACGCGAGCGTGGCTGACAGCGGTAGAGAAAACGAAAAGCATTGTTTTGATCGAAACTTAACTGCAACTGCACTGCAACAGCACTTCTTTAGTTAAGTGAATTAGCCTACTGATCGGTGTTCATTTCTATCATAGTTGTTCGCGATTTATTTTGTCCTAGACCGTAGAGTCACTATCGTTTATAATACCTTTTATAAGTGGGTATCATAATCGTGATACGTAGGCTCTCACGTTATCTCAAGTACGTTGTACTTACTGTAACTGGCTTTCAGAAGCAGTTTATTTCAGAATTTTCAGGTTAGATGTCCTTATTGTGAAGCCGTAAAGACGTTTTTTTTATGATAACAGTCTTGTCCGTCTATTACATTTTTTTTTATGTATGGATGGAGAGGTCTCCCTCTTCATCCATTTTTTTTTTTATTACTTTTTGTCTCGGAAGGCCAAAGAAAAGATGGATGGATTGTGTGAGGAATGATATGAAAGAGAAAGGAGTAAATGATGCCGTGACGTCTGACAGGCGAGAATGGAAGTCCAGAGGGCTAATTCACGTAATTTTATGACGCGCCGATGAAGTTGTAGTGCAGTTGCAGTTAAGTTCAAGTTCGAGTGATAAACGGTATTCTTGTATTCTTTTTTTGAACTGCGCGTAAGCTGCGCGTGAACTGCACGTCAACTGTACGACAACCAAACTCTACCAAACTTACTTATGGTGTGGCCATATGAGAGAAAAATATTACTCACTAAATAATCGAATAGAATCGATTACATTTCAATGAATATGACGTTATTAAAATATTAAAATAGGTAATACTCAGCACAGATTTTAGTGGTTTTTCTTACTTAGTAGAATACCGATCATGTTGCGTTTCGAAGCACGCACCAAAGACGCGCAACATTAGAATGCCGTTATTGCGCTCGCGTGACGCGAACTTGACGCGAGCGTGTCTGACAGCGGTAGAGAATACGAAAAGCGTTGTTTTGATCGAAACTTAACTGCAACTGCACTTCTCTAATTACGTGATTAGCCCACAGAACGTGTTATGCCAACCCCAAGCAGAATAGGACATAGGCAGGAAGGTGATGATACACAATGTAGACATTAGAAAAAAAATTAGAAAATAATATATATATTTTTTTTTTGGAATATTCTTCACGATGTACACCCAGATCACAGTAAAAGACTGGAAGTTTTTTCCATCAGCAGGTAACAACAGAAGTGATTTATTACATAATTCCGAGTACACTGGCCTGCAAAATTAAGTACAAAAAAAAAAACTTCTTCTTACTTCGTTCTTTTAAAATTGCAGTAACTTTTATATATGTAAGTACACAAGATATACTTTCGAAACAAAAAGGACTCAAAATATAGTTTAATTTAGGATAAAAATTGCTATAAAAAGTTTTTTTATTTTAAATCTCTTACTTCTATAGTTTAGAAAAAAAAAATTTTTAAAAGTGTAGTACTTAGTTTTGCAGGCCAGTGTACCTATTTGAAATCATTTTTTACTTATTAATCTTTAGAGTATTGAGTGAGTTTGTGGATAAATCATAACAGCCACACCAGGTCAATCTTCAAGGTTAAGTTGCACTTACCGAGTTTGGTTCGTGGATGGGTGACCATGCATCTCATACCAAGTTCCCTCGGTGCTTCCCAAATCACGTTTAGCCATTGGTTCCGGCTGTCATTTGTAGATCATTGTCAGTATTCAGAAAGTCTGACAAGTAGTCTTACCAAGGGGTATCGTGTATTATCACTATGGTAGTGAGTAGTGTGCTAGTGAGTAGTATCACTACTCACTAGGTTGTGGAGGTCAGATTGGCAGTCTTTGTAAAATACTGGTATTCAGCTGCATCTGGTTAGACTGAAAGCCTATCACAACATACTTGGGAAAGGCTAAGGTAAAAAGGCAGATGAGGATAAAACAGTGTATTGAAACGAATTCTTATGTTTGCCCGTCGTCTACGTTAAATAAACTCCTATAAACAGCAAACACGTTCGATGCAAAGACTCTCAATTTACTTGTCTTGCGTTTCACAGAGGAGTTCTACTGACCAAGGCATAACTGGAATTCAAACCGACATGGTCTTCTCTATATCATCCTTATAACTAGACAGTGGAACAGGAGTAGCGCTATCTCTTTCACTACAAGAATAAAAGAACAGGATGCGTGGTCATGTACCAATGTTATTTACTCTGATTGAAGGGAGTGATCGTTTGAATAGGATAGTTTACTTGCTTGAGTTGTCCGACTGTATGTGTGTTAAATAGTAATCTCCCTTTTTTTCTTCAGATTTTGCAACTATAATCTGTAAAAAAAACACAACAAATTTGTGTTAGAACTAATATCATAATTATGTTAGAGGAATAGCGTTGTTCATTGTTTGGTAATGATTCTAATAAAAAAACAGAACACATTGCTCGTAGAAGAAATGGCCGATGGTGTTCAAAGGATCTGGAGTGGTAGCCAAGTATCGTAAGGTACAGCACTAAGAGAACTCTTACAAGATGAATTAGCTGGATACAAGAAGTACAAATTCAGTCAACATGGCAACGCTTGGCGGAGGCCTATGGTAATTTGTGGATGTTTTACGGCAGATTATCATTTAGGTACCTAGCCTTTTTCCGTTGTGGTCCCTGCTGTCATTTGTAGATCTTTAACAGCGTTACAGGTGCTCAGTGGCTCGAAAGTCTGACAACCAGTCTTACTAAGGAGTGCCTATCGTCTTACCCAGAACTAACTGCGTTGTTGTTCAGCTGCACTCGGTTGGACTGTAGTTGGGAAAAGGCTAGGCAAGTGATGATGACAATAGTAATGTAGTCTATTTATGTACACAAAAGCTAATGTTCTAGATACAGGGTTAGTTTTCAATGACCGGCCAAATTTTCAGAGATGGTTTAGAATCGATAATATTTTCGAAATTATGAAAAAAAGAAGTTTTAAATAAAATGTCATTCCTCTCCACCACTAAAAAGCGAACGTGTGGATATTGCAACAGCACAATTCAGTTTAACAACCTAGATAGGTAGCAGTTAGCATACACATACATTTGGCGGTGCACGGACGCACACAAGTGCAGTGATTCCCAATAGGTTTATGATTTATATGACATTTTTAAATGAATGCTATTATTTTATTTTATATTTTTCGACAATAATATTTAAAGTGCACTTTCGGTTTGATATCTAGATCTTAATTTTAAATTTTGGCTGGTCATTGAAAACTAACCCTGTATATTGAATTATCTAGCAAAGTAAATATCCGTATGATAAACATAGTAAAACTGGTTTTGTTAATATAAAATGTTATTGGTACTTACTTACATGTGAAAGACATGGGAAGACTGTTTTCGTTGAATTGATTATTTTTACATAAAATTGAATTTTATATTATAAACTTTTTAAGTCAACTAGGAAATTATGTAAAATATTTTTAAAGAAATATTTTATTTAGGCTTTAAAAACAGTATTATTTTTTATGTTCATGTCAATTAAATGAGAGAGTAAAACAGTTACACCATTAGTTAATAAGTCATAATATAAAAGCATTTGTTTATAAATAAAAGTATCCACCAATTGACCTTTACCTACTTTTCTTCGTAGACTCGCAAAACATATTTTTCCGATCAATCGCTCTACAGAAACCTATAAATAAACCAACTTATTACTACAATCAATGATTCAATACACTGACCAAACAAACTTCAATAACATTTTTCAAGTGGGCTAGCGCAGTAGCTCGCCCGCTCGAATGCGCCCGCGCATAACTAACGTTTAAACTCAGAATCATCGCACGCGGCGATAGTCACGTCTCGAGCATTTACTTTGTTTAATACAAACGGTAATACTTTATCTGTAAGGATATTAAAAGGCCCGTAAAATGCGGTGGTAGTTATAAAAGTGAAGGATTTTGTGTCGTATTTTGAAAGTGATAAAGTGTTATTTTAAGTGGCACGGGATTGTAATGGTGGGTTCACAGTGAGTGTTTTCTTTTTAACGAATGACAGTTCTTTTTTTTTCATGCGATAACAAAATTTTTTTGAAAAACTTACGATATTGTGATATTAAATACTTTACTACTGAAGTCACTTGTATCACAATGTTGTCAGAAAATAAATTCCATTTTTCTTTTTGCATATTCATTTTCATTTTATTTTGCGTACCATAAGTTTAAAAAGATGTTGCAATGGGCTTACAGCTAAGAACAATTATGGACCCTCCTAAGGCACAGCAATAAACAAGATTAACATTATTTTTTAAATGGTTGATTATTATATAGAATTTATTATTATTTAAAAACACAGGGTATGTAACACAGATCAGAGTAACGTACTAGTCATAATAATAATCATAATATAATGTCATTATTTTCCCCTTGGCTAGATATTATTCTGAGTAATTCTTTTTTACTTGTAACGTACGTTAAAAACCATATTTTTTAAATCTTTCTATTGAGTAATAGATATTTTTTAGTTCATCTGTTTCTTGGTCTTGTCCCATGTCACTCTTCGGGTTGGTACAACATGTTTCTTTTTTCCATTCTCCTCTGTCAACCATCACGCTATCATTAATATTATTAATCCTTTTTTAACCGACTTCAAAAGGAGGAGGTTATTATTATGTTCGTGTGTATGTTTTTTTTTTCTTTCATATCATTCCTCATATAATCTAATCATTGTTTCCTAGACTTCCTCTCCATTTCTTCTTTTTAAAATTAATAGTTTAAAAAGAGCACACCAATCAACCACAAAAAAAACAATTAAGTACAAAGCACTATTAAAAATACAACAGTTAAAATTATTCAGAAAACGTTTGTCTGCCACTCCACGTTAAACTACGTTGGATTAAAAATTAAATATTTACAAGCTATCCATCAGAAAAAGAGTTACTTATTTGACTAAAAACTTAACTGACAATGAATGAGCTCGTGGTTAAATAATAACAGCCGCTCGGGTCGATTTTTAGGTTAAGCCCTGCTTGCCTAGGATGGTCTGTGGATGGGTGACCACTCAACATACCAAGTTTCCTTCGTATCTCGGAAAGCACGTTAAACCGTTGGTCCCGGCTGTCATTTGTAGATGTTTTACAAGTAGTCAGTGGCCCAAAAAGTCTGACAACCAGTCTTACCAAGGGGTATCGTATTACCCAATACTAAATGGGTTGCGGAGGTCCAGATAGGCCGTCGCTCCATGTAAAATACTGGTATTCAGCTGCATCCGGTAAGACTGGAAGCCGACCCCAACATTGTTGGGAAAAGGCTAGGCAGATGATGAAGTGAAACAATGAAGAACGTTAAGTAAATATGTGAAGTCAATAGAGACGGCTGATATAGATCTTTTACTGTTATTTTCTGGCAACATCATCGCAAAAGCAACCTTATTGCACGGAGAATAAAGATCTCAGTGGTAGGAACTTAACAGACTGCCTCGTTTCTCTTGTGTTTGCAAGCGCAACTGCAGAGCATGATGTCCTGGGTTCGATTCCAAGGTCGGGCAAAATATTACTGGGTTTTTCCATCAGGAATTTCTCAGTAACAGCCACGGAGTCTGAATTTGTGCCCGATTGATGGTAATGGGCTCGCCCCCTATTACATGTGACTTAAACATAACTGGCTCTGCCTATCCCTTCGGGGATTACAAACGTGTTGTTATTTAGGAACTCACAATAACGTTATTGTAAAGGACATAATAATTAAAGATCAATCTGACTTTGACAATGATGCAAAATTGGAGTCTAAAAAAGTATGTTAGCTAATGTGTTTTTCAGAAAAATACTTTAATACCCATTCATAAAGTTCACTATCCGCTTTAACGTTTTAAAATTGAGACTGACGTCTGAATTCAATTTAATGAACACTACTAAAGTTGATATTTGAATACGTGTTATCAGCTGCATACTAGAATTTGAATACGGAATAGATAGAACATCACAGAACACACTCAACACACAGGGGAAATGTCGGTGATTAAATAGTAAAATAAATAAATAGATCTCAATACATATTAAAATTAACAAACAATTACCGTCTGTACTTCGACTGACGAATTTGATAAAAGTGACAAATGGACGAAACTGGCAAATTATGGAAACTGTCGAGTTGACGCAACTGTCGAATTCACACAACGGTCCAATCAGCGAAAGAGACGAATCAACGAAGCTGTCGAATTAAATAAACTGATGAGTGAGGGAAACTGACCAGTGTTATACTCGGACTCGTACTATTAGGTACACCTCTGCCTTGCCCTTTCGGGGACTATAGGCGTGAAGTTGTGTGAATAGATCTGATAGAAATATTGACCACTAACAACACTTTCAGAGCTGACACGCCCCGAATGTTTTTGTAAACTCTCTGTCAGTTGGTGGCCCGAAATTCTGATCACCAGTCTTACCAAGGGGTATTGTATTATCCAGTAAATGAGTTTTATCTTTCTCCTGCACTTACCCTAATTTATTTGTGGTCGGTGCAGTATGTCTACTTCTTCCATACTTCTCTACTACTCGTCATCTTATCAGACACCTCCTTTTAAGCCATCGCTTTTCACATCCAATACAAGTTCTATGTTGTCTGGCAGTTATTACGTAGCGGTCAATTTCTCTGAAGTTCACTCCATCCTTTCTGAATCCATACCTATAAAATACGGGCCGAGAAAATTTTATGGTAAATCAACAGTGACAATGCAGGTCGCACGCAGTCCAACTCTTATTATTTGTACTATTAATGGTATCACGGGATACATATAATTACATATAATTACACATCCGGTAATTACATATAATTAAAATAAAAAAAAATAAAAAATCATTTATTTCAGGTCCGAAACCCATATAAAACAAAAATAAAAACCAAATACATATATAAACCAAACATAAATTATTAAAATATCAGAATTAAGTACATTAAAATTACATTAAAAACATTATTGAATTAATTAAACTAGATTAAATTACCATTTCCCTCTCATTGAGAGGAGGCCGTGGTAAGCAGTGGGAACATTATAGGCTGTAAATAAATTTGACTTTGACTTTGAGGCTGATGATGATGAAATCATTAAAAGATTAATTACAAAATGTGAAATTACACGATAATTACACCTCCGGTGAGCATTTTTTTGGATTCTGATTGGATGCTATGCAAAAGCGGCTTTACTCAGAAACATATATTTTTCGAGATGGTGGAGCTTTTATGCTAAATAGCTTACTTTATTTCATTCATTAAAATTATGTTCTTTTTGCCTTTTTTACGTTTTCCTTTTCGTTTTTGTATATCATTTGAATTAAGATTTAAAAAGAATTAGCACAGACCAATGCTGTAGTCTATGGTTTAATAAAATATAATGATTGTCTATGGGATGACTGGCGCCCGCGCTCTCTCCCGTGTCAACCTAATTCATGTACAGTGCTAATTAAATAATTTAAATAAAAACAGTCTAACGCAATTTCCTTGATCTACAAGCCATCCCGACCGAACCCCAAACAACCAATAGATAAATATGATTTGCCCTGTAACCACAAACTCACTACTACTACTATTTCCTATCAGCATTCTCCTGTCTACTTATAACCCAATTTATTTGGGGTCAGCGCATCATTTCTTCTTCCGTATTTCTCTATTACCTACTCGTCATCTCAACAGTCATCTCCTTTCAAAACATTAATTATTGGTAGTTCCATTTAAAAAAAAAAAAATTTTACCAATGAAAGCTGTCGAAGTTAGGTGTAAATTGTCTAATTTCTTTGTGGAGTAGCATTTTTCTAATTGAAGACACCAAACTGATATGCGTGCCGTGTTCATTAACACCAACGACGAAACTGCCGAGCATTGAAAATCTATTAGTGCTATTTTATTTAGGCTTTGATTTATTCATTTATTTATTTTTCTATTTTTTGTGTTCTTTTGCATTCACTTACTTCCAATTAAAAAGTTAATATATTTTTGTCACGACTGGCAGTTGTCCATTGTATAATACCAACATCAAAACATGGAAGAGGTTCTACGTTCGTATACGAGTATATGTTTTTAACGGAGCACTTGGTCATTTCTTTTAAACAACTAACATCTGTGCTTCCATATTTTTATACTTTATCTTACACATTTAAACACGCCTCAACATTTCTAGTGTACAGAGATAAGAACAACTCAAATACAGTTGACACTATAAAAGGATCATACTCAAACAGTGATTTTCTTTCAGACGGCTTATAAAGACAGTGCCTGTGAGAGGGTAGGCAGAAACAGTAGTGACTCAGTGACAATGGTGTATACGATCACTCAGCAAGTTAATAATGTGGAGAAAAGTGACAGACAACCGAGTGTGTGGAAGGAGATTTTATTGGCTGTGCTGGGTATGTGATTTTCATTAATCTTTACTAAAATACATTGACACCGAAAATACACTGACAACCTCTTACAGGTAGCTTCTATAACTATTTATATCAAATTTATTAATTGATGAAAAAATAAAAAAGTAATAAATAAATTAAAGTTTTTCTTCTTATTTGTTTTTTTTTTATATTTTTTGTAATGATTTTCAAAAATTCGCAAAAAGAAAATTAGACTTCTCATACAAATTGATGCAATCATCAATCATCAATCATCAATCATCAATCATCAATCATCAATCATCAATCATCATCATCATGATCATTTAAGTACTATGAAACAAGTTAATATTTTGTAAACCAAAAGTAATAGAGCACGTTATTAAAAGTGATTTAGAGAAGCTTCCTGTGAAAGAATGTTTGTGTTTTTTAATACCTCTGTATATTATATTGCTTTTTCGTGAGACACGTTCATTGTTTATGTTTGTAGTTGAGTACCCGAGGTCCTAGTACAAGCGTGCGGTGTGAACCTAACGAAAATACGTAGATTTTTTTATTAGCCAAGTGCAATTAGACAATAAATATTCAAAAGGTGGAACGAAGTTTATAGTGGTCGGATTTTCATGGGACTTTTTTTATTAAGTTCATAGAGTGGAGAAGAAAGTTAAAATAAAAAATTTCGCCGCTCGCAACATTTTCTTTTTTTTTTCATTTGGAATATTTTTTTTTTTGTTTATGAATAACTTTAAAATTCAATGAATTCATATTATAGCGTAATAGTGTAACCTGCATCCATTAAACGCTAATTTGGTCTGTTACTTTGTTTATTGTTGACAATGAAATGCATATATTTCAAGTATTTGTTTTTATTCCCTATTATCTGCAATTATTTCTAAAACTCGAATTTTAAGACCAAGATTTCTTTTGAAATTGGTAACTGATACTTTTTCACAGATAACTAAACCAGAAAGTATTAATGAAGACCACCTTCATGAGTGTAGTGACTTAAAATTCATTCGGAAATGTCAGAAAATCGTGTATGTTAATGAAAGCAATTTTTTTCCACTCCTCTAGGAATTCAATAAAAAAAGTCTCATGAAAATCCGACCACTATAAACTTCGTTCCACCTTATTGTCTAATTGCACTCGACTATATCGAAAATGCACTATCCTTTATTTTATATTGGTAATTTTTTTTAAGTCATGCGAAATTTGTATCACATACATCATCACGAGTGATACAAATTTCATTTCATTTTCATTTTAGATGTAAAAAAATCTTAAAATTACAAAACGAGTTTTCATGAGAGAGAGAGAGAGACTTTGTAATTTAAAAATACTAAATATTTGTGTGTTTACGTATTTAAGTTACGTTTACACCGCCGCGCCGCTGGTGCCTCTGTTTTTATTCACTGGAATGCACGTTTAGTAATTTGTTTCAATTTCATAACCATCTGAATGACTAGAACTCCTTGGTATTTTAAAAAAATAGTTTGGATCAATTCTTGTTTTGAAATTTTAGAAGTGCTTCAACTTTAGTTTGAATCCTTGATTAGTGGCTTTTCTCAAAATTCTCTTCAGTTAGTCGGTCAAAAAAATTGTCACGTTAAAACTTTTAGTTAGTCCCTCAGTAGTTTTTTTTTATTGGAAGTCAGTGACCCGATAGTCTGACAACCAGTCAGATCAGTCCAGTCAGTGTAAGAGGGAATTTTCGTATTACCCAGTAACTGGAATATAGAGGTCAGATAGACAGTCATGAATAGCCAGAAAACATACGTGTGTGGAAACCGTAAACAACCATGAACTTGAATATTAGTAATGGAAGCGACAATAGACGATTGTTGTTAACAACAAACATATTGGTTTCGAACCAATCCATTTGCACACAAACATAGATTGGCATGACGAGTGAAAAACTTCATACAAATATGGAACAATGAGGTCTTCCGTCAACCCTGAACCTGCTTTAATTATGTGATTAGACCCTAAACCGTCAGCCCCATAAAATTTGACGACCTGATACTGGCGAATGGAATGGCCTAGATCATCAAAACAGACGTGTCCCCCTGAGATTTCATCATGACCTGTGCAGTCAATCATACAGCTAGTGCGGTTAGATAATCACGTCATCTAGGCATACAAGCAAATAAAATTGAAGTGTCTGTTTGCCAGTTCAAAATGAATATCTTTTTTTTTTTATTTTTGTTTGTGTCTGTCTATCCGTCGGTCTGTCTGTTTGCTCCGGCCAATTTGCCAAACAGCTGGACCTATTTTGACGGGACTTTTACTGGAAAATAGCTGATGTTATTAGGAGTGACTGCTTGTGTAATTTTATTTTAGAAAAAGGATGTGTTCCATGTAAAAGAACTATAAGACTTGAAATTGTTAACAAAATGATAGGAATAGGGAAGTAATATTTTAATAGTAATATTCGCGTGAAAGTCGCGGAAAACAACTAGTATAAAATAATTATTTAGGAAGCATTTTCATTTTACAGTTTTTCTAAACTTCTGAACATGATAGGCATGACGACAGTATCAAAAAATTGCAAATCTGTTTAGTCCGTCAGTTAGAGTATTAGAAATTAATGGACACGTATTTTTTGTTTTTGTAAATCAATGAATATTGACAAAGATAAAACGCATCAAAACTCGGGAGTGGGGGCTCGTGACGTCAAAACTAAGTAAAAATTATACCTAGGCGTGACGTATTGAGAATTTTAAAAGCGTCATATCTTCGTCAATTTTGGTTTACGTAACAAAAGAAAAAACACGGGTCAAAAATTTTATGATAATCTAACTGACGGACTAATTCGTTTTTTTTTGTCGTCTCGCTTATTATGTAGTTCATCTAAAAAAAAACAAAAAGTTAACTTCCTAAACTCCATCTCATTATATCGTAGGTAAATTTAGTAGTACAATAACAGTAAACAAAGACAATGTGTTCGGTATTTCACGGAATATTCGTGTGTTTGTAGTCAAAGAGCTGTTCTGGCGCTAAGCTTCTTATCAGCAGAGAATAATGTCCTTTGTATACGAGGAGCGTGCGCTCCTTATTAACGACTAAAGACGTTTTTTTATGACTGTAGTGGTGACGATTTTTTGTGGTAAACAAAGAATCAAAATGTTATATTACGCTGGTAAAATAAATGTTATTTATTTTTTCACTGATTTTTAACAAACTTAGGTCGTGTTGTATGCATTTTTTTTTTCATCTATGTTCAACAATTTCTCCGTGATAACTGATTCGATTTATGTGATTCTTTTTCATTTAATAAAAAAAAGGTTGCGCAGTGGTCCTATAAAATAAAAATAAAATATACAGTTTTTCTTCTCTGTTTATTTGAATGATGTGACGTTTTCAAGTATCTCTATCTCACTCTGTCCCATGAAGGTTTCATTGGCATCGGGAAAACTTTAACGTGCAATAAATTGTAGGTAACTCTAATTATAAGTGACTGGGAAGGAATTATCTGTGCATGTAAAAGTCATTTCAGTTGAACGCGAGAATCACGATAACCTTGTGGTTCTAGCGTTAGCTTTCAATAAACATAGGTTTTACAAGTATTTTTGGTTGCGCGAAAATGTTGTTAATGTAAACTATTCGAGATCCGCTCCCTAAATTCCATGATGAGAGAGGCTTATAAACATGATACAGTTCTGTTATGTTTGACAGACTTTTTTTCTATTTTTATATTTATACTGCTATGCATGTTGATTAGCCTTGGGTTATGAAGTCATACATGTTTTTTCATTTTGTTTTTGCGGATATGCGTATGTTATTTTATTCAATGTTTATTTTATATTATTTTATCGAGAACTGTTTTCTTTCAATCAATCAATCAAATATCAAGTTGCGCCACAACGCCCTATCCTCCACTGTTTTATCTCGCTTTTAAATAAATATAGGGGTAGTTTTCAATGACTGGCCAAATTTTCAGAGATGGTTTGCAATCGATAATATTCTCGATATAATGAAAAAAAAAACAACATTAAAAAAAAAAAAAACATTCCGGTCCACCACTAAAAACCGAACGTGTGGATATAGCAACAGCACAATTCAGTTCAACAACCTAGATAGGTAGCAGTTAGCACACACATACATTTGGCGGTGCATTATTTTATTTTATATTTTTCGACAATAATATTTTAGATGCACTTATGGTTTGATATCTAGATCTTAATTTTAAATTTTGGCTGTTCATTGAAAACTAACCCTGTATAACATAACAAAACATCACACCTATAACCCCCGAAGGATTTGGCAGAAGAGTATCTAATGGTACACGCACATTTCGCCAGCTATGTTTTTAAGTCCCATGTAATAGGGAGCAAGCTTATTGCCATCAACCGGACACAAATCCAAACTTCGTGGCTACTACTGAGAAATTCTTGATGAAAACATCGAATAACACTGTGCCCGACTTGGGAATCGAGCTCAGGACCCCATGGCAGTCGCGCTAGTGACCACTAGGCCATGACCAGGTAGTCAATAGGCTTGTCAACTAAAAAAATCTAATAAGTCCGTCAGATTATCAAAAAATATTTGACCCGTATTTTCTATTTTGATATGTAAACCAAAATTGACAAAGAAAAGACGCTTTTAAAATACTCAATACGTCACGCCGCCGCCGTGGTATAATTTTTAGTGCGTTCTGACGTCACGAGCCCCCACTCCCAAGTTTTGATGCGTTTTATCTTTGTTAATATTCGGTGATTTACAAAAACAAAAAATACGTGTCTATTATTTTCCAATACTCTGAATGACGGACTAAATAGATTTGCAATTTATTCATGGTGGAAACTAGCCTATTAAATAAATATGGCTGGTCCGAATACTAAAGAACCATACGTTTCCGTATGGTTCTACAGTTCTACTACAGTACGACCAATTTAATAAATCACATTTGACACTTCATCAAAATACAACAAACGTATCCTTGTAACGGCTGGCATAAAATAATATTTACTTATTCGAAGTTAGAACTGCACAATTGCCTAAGTTTTTTCAATGAGGGATTTTCTTTTTCAACTCTTCCCTAGTCGCTGGATAGATGGCGCTGAACTGGTACGTTACTGCAAGGAACGGAACGTCACATCATTTCACTTGGATGTAATGGTTATATTCGGAAGCCTATGCAAACGAAAGGGTCAGTCAACGAGCGTATGTGACGTGCCACAATGTTTTTTTCAAAGAGTTTTGGCTTTGGCACTTGATAACGTAGTCCGTTCAGCGCCATCTACAGAGTTCTTGGAAACTATTTTTTTTTTAAAATACTCAAAAAGAAAACCTCTCATTACGATTACATAATTATTGTAATAATGACAAAAAAAGGTAACTTTACTGACAGTACTAGACTAAACTGACAGATGTCAAATGTGATCTATTTAATTGGCCCTACTGTAGGCTTCACATATTTTGTAGCCTTGTCGCTGTTAGTTAGAATTCATTCAGGTTAGGCACTAACCATCATCAACATCATCATCAGCCTATAATGTTCCCACTGCTGGGACACGGCCTCCTCTCAATGAGAGGCACTAACCACACGATAGAGAAAGAAGAATTTCTTTCTCTTTGCACTCGAGGATTTACTTTAGAGCAAACGAGTTCAAAGTCAAATTGTCTGTGGTAACCTGAGGGTGATGAACTTGATGGCTAATTATCTACTAAATCAAGGGAAACGTCATCTTAAAAGAAAAACGGCCAAGAGCGAGTCGGACTCGCGCACGGATGGTTTCTTACAAACTTTTTAAAGGACAAACTTAACTTTGCTGTTCGATCCCATGAAACTATTAAGCTGTTGCACCAACCGCAAATAATAAGTTTGTAATAGTAAAATAGTTTTTTTTTGTTATTAAACTAAACATATTTACGGTTTTCAGATTTTTCCCTTTACGTGTGCTGTAAGACATTGCTTCTCGCCAAATTTCGTGATTCTAGGTCAACGGGAACTACCATATCGGTTTTCGACCCAAAGACTATAGGGTACTTCCGGTTGACCTAAAATTGTCAATTTTGGTTAAAAGCAAGGTCTTACAGCACAAGTAAAGGGAAAATTCCGAACATTAAAAAAAGTTGAAAATTAATGTAAATTTACTTACAAGTTTCCGCGAAATTCTAAATCTTTTTTTTTTTTTATGATGATGACACCGGATTTTTTTTTTTATACACCTGATAGGGACTATAGACCTCAGTATCTGGTATAAATTTCAACTTGCTAGGTCCACCCGTTCCTGAGAAAGATGGTGCTGACAGACGGACGGACAGACGGACAGACTGACAGACGGACAGGCGGACAAGGAAGAGATCTTATAAGGGTTCCTTTTTTTACCTTTTGAGGTACGGAACCCTAAAATCATAAGTCATTGTTCTGGCTGCTTAGAAATTCCTGATGGAAAAACCCTATTACACTTTGCCCGACCCGAGAATCGAACCCAGGACCTCATGTTCAGCAGTTGCGCTTACGTTCACTGGACCAAAGAGGCAGACAATATACATAGCTACTCATAATGTATTTAGGAGGAGCTGCACGCACAAAATATAACTCTTTAGTTTATAGAATCAATTAAATTTACATCACCCTGTTGTCCCTAAAGGCTTAGGCAGGGATGTCCAGATATCTAGTACACTTACAACTCATTAATAACAACAATCCGACCTGCCAATCAACAAAATTAAAATTAAAATCCGTTTTGACTCACAAACACATTGCGTGTTTTACAAGAGTTGTCACCTCATCATCATCAGCCTATTAATGTTCCTACTGCTGGGACTCGGCCTCCTCTCTATGAGAGGGAATGGGCTATAATCGACCACGCGGGCCCAGTGCGGATTGGTAGATGTCACATGTCTTTGAATTTTTAGTTCTAGGACATGCCGGTTTCCTCACGATGTTTTCTTTCACCGTTGTTACCTATATTGTCCCAATCAAACCAGCAGTGTAAATGAACAACTTAACAATGTCGTAGCAAGTTATGTGCGAAATATTTTATCCTTTATTAAAGACGTGTAGAAAGCTTTGTGTAAAAACAAAAAGGGAATGTTGAATAAATTCAATAACAAACAGGCTGCGTCTGATTAGGGATGGCTAATTGGGAAATTGCAAATTCTGCTTTTGTTTGGTTGTTGTGTGTGGTTGTTTCTAATACTTCAAGAAAGTTGGGAACGTCGCAATTGGCTGTCATACATTTGGACAATTCTTAGCGCTTATCGGCACAGGTAGTCGGCTCAGGCAGTCTCTATACTTTGTGCCGACCCAGCGCCGATAAGCACCGATAAGCGCCGACAATATCTGATGGTGTAAGCAGGTCGGAACTTGTCGGCGACGTTCAATGCTTATCGGCGCCGGTGGCCAGCGTTCTACGTGTATACGCACTAAAGCGCAGGCCACACCGCCAGCTAGCGAGCGAGCGAGCGAGGCGAGCGAGGTATCGTTTCACCTCTTTTCATACTTTGCATCACACCGCGAACTATCAAGAAGGCCGAACGAAGTATGAAAAGAACATCGCCCGCCTCGCTCGCTCGCTCGCTAGCTGGCGGTGTGGCCTGCGCTTTATGGTCGAAATGTCGCTGGATTATGCCACGGGTTTTGTGAAATGCCTAATGATACAATTAACGGGATCGTACTACTAGGATAAAAAGTATCCTATATGATATCCAAGCTAGAAACCATCTGTTTGCCAAACATTCAAATCCGTACAGTAGTTTTTGCGCGAAAAATTAACAAAAATCTATCCATCCATCCTCCCATCCATCCAAGTTTTTTTTAAATTGAATTAAAACTACCTACTTACATTATCTACCGTTATTTAAATCTTTACGCTTGTCTGACTTTAACAAGATAAGTGTCTAGATAATGTTTATGACTCACAAATATTTAAATAATGTCATCATGAAATCTGAGCCTCTGAATCACTTTGTTTTTCTAAAGATTTAATTATTTGTGTGCAGGAAGGCACGTAATTTTATCTGGTAAAGATATCATATATTTTCTTGTAGTGCAAGCTTCATTGTCAAAAAATAAACATTAACATGGGACACAATTGGTATGTTAAATAGACCAATTTATAAATACAGTTTTGTCGTCCGCTTTTATTACGATCTAAGATGTCTGATGACATCTCATCAGACATCTTAGATCATAATAAAAGTGGCAGCATTTCTTCTTCCATACTATTACTCGTCATCAATCGTCTGCGCCGACCCCAAATGAATTGGGATAAGGGCAACTCGAAATAAATAGTAAACATGGTAAATATCCCGTTTATCAGATTAAACAGTTCAGTTCAGCTAGTAGTCATAGTGTAAATAACCATGATAGTTTAAAAACCTATTAATATCAGTTGACATACACTACAAAAACAATAAAATTCACCTAATCTAAAAGCGACAATTCTGAATAACTCAGGATCATTGTCAACATATTGTGTGAGAAGCTTGTAGCTTGTCGCTCGGGTCTATCTTCTCGTTAACCCACGCTTGCCTGGGTTGGTTCGTGTATGGGTAACCACTTCAACACTTAAACCCACCCGCCCCACCAGTGTTGACACGGGCGATGGGGCTAATGGGAGTCACCATTTAAATTAATTTCAAGAAACTTTTCTACTTGACTATACAAATCATAAAATTGGTCAACAGTTGGGAACAGTTGACCAATTCAAAAAATTCATAAGGTCGACTGATCCCGCGGGAACCACCTGTGTGGGATCAGTTTACTAAAGAGACATCATAAACCGAGTTTCTTCCGTGCCACAGATATCACGTGAAGCCGTTGTCTCACCTGTCATTTTTGGATCTTTGACAGTCGTTACATAACTGTAACGACTGTCAAAGATCCAAAAATGACAACCTAACTAACGTTAGGGGCCCGAAAGTCACGACAACCAGTCTTACCAAGGGGTATCGCATTACCAAGTACTAACTGGGTTGTGGAGGCCAGATAGGCAGTCGCTCCATTTAAAATACTGGTATTCAGCTGCAGCCGGTTAGACTGGAAGCCGACCCCAACATAGTTGGGAAAAGGCTAGGCAGATGATGATGATAGGTGGATCACTGGTTCCTAGTTGAATGTTAATACGAAAAATTATGTTTAATGTATTATAACATTGAGATTCTTGACCCCTATAACATTTCGCAGAACTGCAAAATGGTGGATGCTATTAGGCGATATCGAATGGCAACGTTTAACACGATTAGAACTACTATCGGTGAACATTTAATTGCTCTTGGGAATAGTTAACGGCTTAATTGCTAGAAAAGTAGAAATGAAAGTATTTTAATTTAACTGAAAAGTTTCTTCGAAAAAGTAAGTGCCATTAGTGATGCAATTTGATTTGAGTAATGCAGATAAATTTTATCAAGACAGTTCGTTCGTCGGTTCGTCCTCCGCTCTAATACATGTATACAGTCTTACTTTGGTCTTCAAAATTACGCTATTTTGCATTATTTATTTATTATTTAGTATATAATTTTTTATTGAGACCCAATGATAAATGATGTTTATTTTGCAAGTAGGTTTTACAAACACTTTTACGTCATTTTTTAAAACTAGATGGGGCCGGTCTTTCGTACCTGACTACTCTGAGAAGAAACAGCCAAAACAAACTCAGAGGTCATAGTCTCTTTTGAAGTCCAGACATAATCTTACTCAATTCACATGAGGACTATGCAGATTAGTTTCTGCTGAGATGGTATTTTGAAGTATGAACCACACAGATTTGAGTGGACCTGTCCAGTCAGTGCAAGCATTTGTCAGTTATCGTATAGTCAATGCCTCGTTGGTCCAGTGGTCGCAAGCGCGACTGCTGAGCATGAGTTCTTGGGTTCGATTCCCGGGTCGTGCAAAGTGTTATTGGGTTTTTTCATCAGGAATTTCTCAGTAGCAGCCATGGAGTCTGAATTTGTGCCCGATTGATTAGGCTCGCTTCCTATTACATGGAACTTAGAACATTTGGGGGTACCATTAGGCACACCTCTGCCAAGCCTTTCGTGAAAAACAGGCGTGAAGTCTTCGTTGCCAATATCTATACCCCTTTTATTTTTAAATTCGGAATTCGCCATCCCTAGTTCCAATTGCGTCGATACGATTGACAGAATTGGATACTTAACTCCACATTGGGACAATAACCAAGGTCGTAGATTGGCATACACAAGTACGGTCCGGATTTAATGGGTGCAAACTAATTTCGGATAATTCGGTAAAAGAAATGCGAAAGCTGTAATAATTAGGTCCCAATCGTAACAAGCAATCCCTAATTAACCGTTATTCCCTTGGCTAAAGAAAATCTTGTGTTAGTTTTTTTGTGAGAATCGTGTAAAGATTAATTATGCTCTGATTGGGGATTCTTCTCAAGGTACAAACATAATCTTCACAGGATTAGGCAGAAAGTTGTACCCTGTATTACACCAACCTTTCGCCTGTTTTGTAAATCCGATCTAGTAGGAGGCGCGCCTATTGCCATCAACCGGGCATAAATCCAGGCTGCAGGAGCAAACCGGAGTCAGAATGAGAAACTCCTGATTGAAATCCCGGTAACTCTTTGCCCGGTGTGGAAATCGAAACCAGGATCATAGAGTCAAAAGCAGGCAGCTGTACTAAAAAGGCGGTCAAGGTACAGGTACATTGCATGACTCATTCAAAATCTCCAATTGGTATGACCTGAATCAACATCGATTGACCATCATATTGACATTTTGCAAATTAATGCCCAATTGCGTGCGCAATAAACATTTTTCTTGTTTTCCTGCGTTTACGAGTCAGGGTGGAAGGTCTTCTATAAATCATTGTAAACGTTGCTCCACACTAGGATTTTTCTCTATAAATTGGGTACGGTAATAAACATTTAAACTCACAAACACAAACAGGCAGACCCGGAACCTGTAGGCCATACGAAATATTTGGTCCGTGCGGGAATCAACCCCGCTTATACACGCGGCGCAGAAGCCAGTCGCTCTGCCAGTGTGCCAACCGTGCCGTAGTTTTATCGATTTACATATATATCTGCCTACCTAACCTCTACAAACACACACACAAAAGCACATTAAGTTTTTCTATTTCTTTATTATTATTGTTTTGTATTATAAATTTATATTCGTTTCTGACCGTGGCATAACTCTGGGCCTTATCAGAATACCAGCGCTGTCTTTTTTTTTAAATGTTGCACAGCACCTTGCTGAAATAGGAGCCTTTTGGCCTTGCACAGGACTTTTTATATAATTTTGTCATGTCTATTCTATCTTTTTGTTTCTGTTAGGTCCTGTGTAAGTTCAATAAATACTTTTCTTTCTTTCTTTCTTTCTTACTGGGTTACACGATAGGTACCCTTTGACAAGATTGAGAAAAAATCTTATTATAACCCGTATTTTTATTAATGTTTTCGCCGACAAATATGTATTGTTGACAACTTTCATCTGTAATTCAACCCACTGGAACTCAATCCTTCCAGAAGCGAGTTGACCAAGCGTATCCGTTCAATATAAACGCAACTACAGTCTTTATGGAAACGACCTTGTGACCTATTTTCGTCTACCAGACGTTTTATTTGGTCAAGGCCTGGTTATATAGACCGGAGTTTGAAGAAATGTTGCAATTTTATCTTAAAGTGAATCAACGTGATTATTATTGAGTAACTACTGGGTCATCGCCCACTACACACCAAGTTTCCTTCGTGCCTCGGAAAGCACGTTAAGCCGTTGGTCCTGGCTGTTATTTGTAAATCGTTGACAGTCGTTTCAGGTAGTCAGTGTGACCCAAACGTCTGACAAACCGTCTTACCAAGGGGTATCGTATTACCCAGTACCAATTACTGGGTTGTGGAGGTCAGATAGTAGTCATGTAAAATACTGGTGTTCAGCTGCATCCGGTTAGATTGGAAGCCGACCTCAACATAGTTAGGAAAAGGCTAGGCAGAACGGATGATGATGATTGACTAACTACTGAAAGTTGATAGTTTATTGTTGTTTTTTGTGTTGTTCTTTGTTTCTTGTGTTGTGTTGTGTTGTGTGTTTGTTGTTTGTTTTTGTTTAAGTATAAAAAAAAAAACAAATGTTCCCACTTCAGGGATACAGAGTCGTCTCTTTCTGAGTATTGTTATATACCCTCGAGGCCCGTGTGAGGAATATTATGCCTGTTGTCTACGAAGGGTTAGGCAGAGAGTAGTTTTAGTACAACTACATTTTGTCAGTAATGTTTAAATTCCATGTAACCACAGATATGGATAAATACCAAGATAACACGCGAGCACCATTTTGCGGCATTTTATTTTTTACTTTCGCAGCTAGATAATTAGTTTAACACAACAACGTTAGAGCTCAAGAACTTAATTCTAGACATTTAGGGAACAAAAACGTTGCCTATTTTATATGTTGACTTGTTTTTATACTAATTAAATTGTTTAAAAAGTGTCACGCTCGGTTTTAATACGAACCGTGATACTTGCGTTATCTAGGTACGAGTATATTATTATTATTATTTGTTTTTATACTTTACGTATCTCGGCTTTGTTGCCGGATTTATAGAATAGTACGGGCCGAAGCCAAGTACTACCCTGGGATAGTGGTGGTATGATGAGATGATGATAATATGATCGAATTTTGCGATGGTGAGTATCTATGTGTGTTAGACTGTGTGTGTGTGTGAGGTTTTGTGTTTGTAGTGGTGACTACAGATTCATTTTCATTTTGCAAAAATTTTCTGACAATCCTGCATGTATTCAGGATTGCGGCTTTCTGAAGACTTTGGTATATATAAGGTGGTAAGTCAAGAGTTCTTAAAGACTGATGGAGTTGTTTAGGAATAACTCCTGTTGTTGATACCACAATAGGGACTGTGGCGACATTATTATTATTATCTATGGTGTGCTCTTCACGAATTTGCCATTCTAGAGTTATTTTTTAACACCATTTTTGGATTGTTTTTTTTTTAACTTTAAGCTTTCTAGAAGCCTTTACTTCATACATAAAACAATCATGTTCAATACATTACTGAAATTGAACCGAAATAACAAATTTAACGATAACAATTGAAAGCTCTACGATCGTAAATATTTTAAATTCGCTTGGCTAAACGTGAACCGAAGACTTAGATTGCTATTTTGAATACTTATTAGAATCATAAAATAAATGTTTTTAGGATTGCAAATAAATTTTAGGTACAAAATAATTATGTCTGTATGATTTAAATGAACTAGACTGACATCTCTCTCTTGACGTAAGGCTAGGCAGATGATGTATGGTATACAAAGTGTAAACGGACCTTTCACGAAGATGTCAACCAAGCCTTCTGTACATCAAACTAAGTAACTCTACGTAACAATTATTGCTGGAAAACGGTTTTTCTTGGACTGAATTATCACGTTTTACGGTAAAACTCAATGTAACGCACTCATAATATTGTGATGATGGATGCATTGACTAGTAAACGAGTCATAGAGGTATTTAAAGTAAAGATAAGACCTTAAAAACTAGTATTTAAAAAAAATACTTGTGAAAAAGTTGGAACTTTGACTTTCAATATATCCGTAACTAGTAGGTTCCCAGGTATGATCTAGAACAAAAAAAATATCGCAATGACGGGGAGGGTCTATTCTCACCTTTTATACAAACGTTCTAACCATCTCCCTCTCTATTTCCAGTAAACCTGCCATTCTTCACTCACGGCATTGAAACAACAAACCTGACGACATCAGCGCAGTCCGGCCATTTCATCAGCCACAATGGTACACAATGGACCACTACGGCCATGGTGGCCAGCGCTGGCGTGGCGGCACCGGTGTTCTGTTACATCGTGGATACTCATGGAAGGATGAGTGGGGTGTTCTTAGTCAGTATGGTGCAAGGGGTGAGTGAACTTTTGACTGTTGGTTTTTTTTTAGAATACGTTCTTTTGTACACTATTTTCTTGGACAAAAAACAATAAATCTAAAGTGGGAGTACACCGGCCACGTAGCACGAATGCACCCGGAGAGTTGGGTAAAGATCGTCACTCACTGGACACCTGACGGAGGAAATCGCCCTCGAGCTCAACCACGGCGAAGGTGTTGTGACGATTGGTTCTTGTTTGCGGGGCGAACATGGCCAGATATCGCACAAGATAGAGAGGTTTGGAAGGAGAAAGAGGAGGCTTTTGCCCAAAGGGCAATTACAGAAATGACCAAAAAAATCTATATCTTTTATTATGATACGTGATATTTATGCTCTACAAACTCATTATCCCACACAGTATGCGCGGCTGCATTCAATCATCTAATCCACTTAAAGTCCTATCGACGTATTAGTAATGCCATCCAAGATGGCTACCTATAATTAATACCTAATCAGCGATAGATTGATAGATAAATTGGTTTTCATTAACAATACCGGATATGATTACGAACCGATGACATTGTGATCTGACACAGAAACAAACTTGTCGACATGGCTCACAGAATAGGTAAGCTGAAGTGGAAACGAGCCGGCCTGATTAGCCGTAGAACTGATTACCGTTGGGGTACTCGTGTTCTTGAGTGGAGACCGCGAATCGGCAAGCGTAAGATGGAACGCCCTCTGGCTCGGTGCAGCAACGATCTTCGCAGACTTCGCAACTCTCATCCAGCTGGCTGGTAGCAGCTGGGAGCTGAGAGTTGCCGATAACCGAGTTAAATGGCATGCGATTGAAGAGGCCTTTGTACAGCAGTGGATGATGTGATGAACAAAATCCAATGGACAAAAAACTGGCTGTCTGTAAAGTCGGTTTAGGGACTATAATTTTACGTGATAGCGTAATTTTTCATGATATTAGGCATTTTAACTTATAAAACAAAATTTCTGCCACCTCTTCACCCCCTTGTTGCCTTAGCTTCCAACTAAACGGTTGGATAATAAATTTTGTAATTTTTACTTTGAAAATTAAGGACTTTCCATACACACCTTTATCCCCTTTTTTAACTCTTTGGGGGTAGAATTATCAAAAACACTGAGACACGTATAATTATGTAATTAATTTTCAATCGTCAACCTAAACACAAAATTTTAAGATCCTAACTTTAAAACTGACGATTTTTCATACAAATTTTCATCCCCTTTTTAACTCCCTTAGGGGTTGAATTTCAAAACATCCTTCCTTATTCCTTGTCTACATTATAAAGGGAACAACTGTGCAAAATTTCAGTTTTCTAATAGGTCCAAAGGTTTGGGCTGGGCGTTGATCGCGGCTCGCGTAACGGTGTGACACTTTTGCGTGCGTGCAGCCGGTGTTCATCGATCACGTCAAAATGTACGCTAGCGTTTAATTCGCAAATTAGGAACAAAATCTTGCATCAATTAATCAGAGTTTTCCGCGAGTTAGGCCTATTCATACACAACACCCTGACAACGACCATTGGGGCGGTAGCCCACCAGAGTCAGACACACTACCCATCTAGTCCTTCCTTTATAATCGGGTATAAGAAATTTTAGAACCAGTGCCCTTAGAGCTTTATATCTTAATTATTATTGAGTCGCGATGTGGGACGGGTGATGACAGGTCACTCGTTGCAAGTAAGCCTTTAATTTACTTGTCCGTCAATAATCACACCAAAATATTAACAAGGGACACAGAGCAACAAACTCCCTAAAGATCAAAGAGGCCGTTGAATTGCGATCGTTAAATTAATAAATTCAATTAGCATTTAATAGCTAGTTAATTCCGTAGAGCTATTAACGGCAAATTTTATTGCAGACTTCTTTTCTTTCTTAAACTATATTATACAATAAGTATAATAATAAAACAAGAAGCTTTATAAAATACCTGTTTTTTTTTCGGATGGGAAATCATCAAATGACTTCTCCCGCTCTGGGCGGAGCAGGAGGGAGTGTCAAACTTTTACTGACTAAAACCCATCCATGTTCCTTCATCGCCCTTTGTGTTCCGGGGCCACGGTATCTCTTTCGGACAGTCCCGCAACCCTTTTATAAAATACCTTGAATAATTAACTTTCGTTTCGTTGTTAATAATAAAAAAAAAACAAAACACTTAATTCCGAAATGAGAGCTTAGTAGAAAGAAACAATAACAAAGAATTTAAAACGAAATAGTAGAAAAGAAACAATTTGGTTTTGGAAAATAATGATGAAATTATTTTTGTAGCAGTAAATGTTTAAACAATTATATTGCTAGAGGTGGCTGGTGAGATGACGATTGATGAATTGATGATGATTGGCCCGAAAGTCTGACAACCAGTCTTACCCAGTACTAACTGGGTTGTAGAGGTCAGATAGGCAGTCGCTTCATGTAAAATACTGGTATTCAGCTGCATCCGGCTAGACTGGAAGCCAACCCCAACATAGTTGGAAAAAGGCTAGGCAGATGATGGTGAAATGACGATTAAAAAGCAAGTAGGAAGAACTGGAAGAAGAACACATGCTGCTCCGACCCCAAATAAATTGGAATAAGGGGAGAATGATTATGTCTAAATGAAACTTCGGTGCACTTCGTTGATGGTGTAAAATAATTTTCATTAAAGTTATTTTTCTGTTTGTTAGACTATCCCCTAATGGTTAAATTATGAATAAAACAAACACACCTAAAATTATTTTGAATAGATTGTTGACCTTTAATTAGACTCTTAGGTCTTATTTTTACTAAGTGTGCGTCCACACTGCGGGCCTAGCGACTATAGTTGATGCCGGTTATGATGAGAATAGCGGTCATTGACCCACCTACATTTATTAAACTTTTTAACTTTGAAAACCAAAAATAAGCCTGTTTAAGTCTTAAATCGTCATGTATCGTGATCTTCAACATTTTTTGTAAAGAAAAACGATACATGGTTTATTTGTTTTGGTTTGTACGAAGAGATATTAGGGAAAGGGCAATGACAGCTATTCTCATCTTAACTGGCACCAACTATAGTGCTAATGCAGGCGCGACCGGCGGGTGCGGGCGGTGGCCACACTTACGAGCTTGCTGCTGAAGTGCTTAGACGTATGAGATGGGAGGTGTTAAACGTAAGAGAGGGTTTGCACGAAATAAATAAAAACAGAGAGATAAATAGTGATTTTTTTACTTTGTACGAAGAATTGAGATTGTACCTTAGAAAATTCAAAATTCGCTCCATAATTTTCTTGTTATTGTGAGATCACAGTATGTTTACTTTGCCATATAGCTGGTTTAGATTAAATCGCACGTTTAAACACTTCAGTATTTATCGTAATTTTAACAACAAAATATCTAAGACACGCGTAAATCGAGCGACAAGATCAAATTGGTTTGATAGCCCCGCACCCGCGCATTTAGTCGCTCGCTGTCGAGGCTCGCAGTGTGGCCACAACGCGCGGATAGGTACGTTTGAAAAGCGCTGGCTAAGTCTCTCAAGCCCGCCGCGCTAGGCGTCGGTGTGGCCGTAAACGGCGGTTTCACACGTTTGATAATTCGCGCCCGCGTTGGCCTTAGTCCCTAGGCCCGCAGTGTGGACCCGAGCTTAGTGTGTTGCCATAAAACGTAGCAACACCGCCAGTCTCTTGGGCACATTATCAGCTGACAGCGTTGAGGAGGGGTTTTTTGATGCCATTTTACAGTTTCTTGTTAGTATAAAGGGTGTAAAAAACCTCTTAACGAAGCCGAAGAGCACTAGTTGTCCCAGTCATTGCGTTCATTTTTTTGTTTTACACCATACCTGGGAACCTTCTAGTTACGGAGATATTTTGTGGTCAAACTTTCAACTTTTTGACTAGTTTTTTAAATACAAGTTTTTAATGTAAGATTTTTACTTTAGACACCTCCACGACCCCCGTATAATTCAATCCATCTATCAGCACAATGTTTTGAGCGCGTTACATTGAGTTTTACAACAAAACAAGATTTTTTACCACAAAAAAAAAGTCTTTTTACGTAAAGTTACTTAGTTTGATGTACAGAATGCTTGGTTAACGGCTTCGTGATGAGGTTGTTAACACCCTGTATAGGTTTAGTTATTTTAATTTATTTAATCTTTTTTTTTTTTCTTTACAGATATCGCTAGTCCCCCACTTCTTGCTAAACAAAAAGAACCTTTATTACGTTGAAATTATCCTGCACATACTAGCCGGTATATCTTCAGGGGGACTATTCACCATCCTACCAATATACATCAGGGAAATCACCACTTTGAGGGGATTCTCTATCCCTCTGCTTGCACTGATGACGACTGCAGGGTACATGACAAAGATGATAGCAATGGAGGTCAGACTGTATCTGATGCTGGCATTGGTGATGGTCCAGTTCCTCTCAATTTTGGTGTTGGTTGAGAGTCCCAGTTATTTGGTGATGGTGAAGAAGTATGAGGTAAGTGTTTTAAGTTTTGTTAGTTTATAAAAAAGGGTGTAAATTTAAACTAACCGAAGTCGAAAGGCACTTGCTGTCTCTGTCATTGCGATTATTTTTTTGTTTTAGACCATACCTGGGAACCTTCTAGTTACGGAGATATTGGGGGGTCAAAGTTCCAACTTTCAAAAAAAAATACATGGTTGTAACTTTACTTTAAATACCACTATGACTGCCGTATTGTTCAATGCATGCACCAGAACAATGTTTTTAGTGCATCACATTAAGTATTACCGTAAAACGTGATTTTTCACTCCAAAAAAGAAGTCGTTTACCAGCAATAATTTTTGCGTAAAGTTACTTAGTTTGATGTGCAGAATGATTGGTTGACGACTTCGTTAAGGTTCCGTTTACACCCTGTATAACGTGCCTCGCTGGTCTACTGCATGAGGTCCTGGGTTCGATTCCCGGGTCGGGCAAAATGTTATTGGGTTTTTCCATCAGGAATTTCTCAGTAGCAGCCACGGAGTCTGGGTTTATACCCAGTTGATGACAATAGTCTCGCCCCTTATTACATGGGACTTAAACAATAACTGGTGAAATGTGGGTGTAGGTACTATTAGGTACACCTCTGATTAACCCTCCGGTGATTACAGGCGTGATGTTCTGCATGCATGGAAATATAACTTAGTTATCATTACGTCGGTAATCTTTATAGAGTACAGTGTACCCTATGGTATACCAACATCTCCGTCAGTTTTGTTAAAGTCACATTAATGTTTAGATCGGAAATTCTGGAAACTATCATAGTATTTATTTACGTTTTATGAACGGATGGGTGACCACAGTTTGTTGTTGTATGAAGACAGGATGACGCTGTTTCCTTCAATAAACCACGAAACGTATTTAACGACATCCTATTCACGATATCTGGTTAAGCTATTTACTAATTTATGAATGGCTCAGACCTTAAACAATAGGGAAAAAAACGTTTTTATGGCAACCAATGTTTATTGTGTTGCGGGAAACATTTTGCTAGGAACAAATACTAATATTCTGAATCAATAAACAAAAGTTGCGCAACATTGTTGACAACAACTAAACAATGCTGCGTTGTTTTATTACTTAACTCTATTTTTCAATTAATTCGGATTTTGGGGATTTTATAAGCAGATGAAAAGTGAAACAAACATCTACAATTATCTGACTAGGTATTTAACACGCATTTTTACAATAATAAAATCAAATAATCATCTGTCTAGCCTTTTCCCAACTATGTTGGGGCTGGCTCCCAGTCTAACCGGATGCAGCTGAATACCAGTACTTTACATGGAGTGAATGTCTATCTGACCTCCACAACCCAGTTAGTAGGTACGGTAATACGATACCCCTTGGTAAGACTCGTTGTCAGACTTTCGGGCCACTGACTACTTAACGACTGTCAAAGATATAGAAATGACAACCGGGACCAACGGTTTAACGTGTTTTCCGAGGCAAGTGGTCACCCATCCACGGGCAAACCTGGGCAAGCACGGCTTAACCTGAACATCGACCTGAGCGACAGCATCATAAAATCGGATAGCTATAAAATAGTGATTGGCATACGTCATATGATTTGCTAATAACTGTAGGGTAACGACTTATAAATTAACGCCTAAGCTCTAAACTAATATAATTGACACCACATTGTGATGTTGAGGAATAGTATTTATAGTGTGAGGAAAATTACTTCTGAATTGTCAATAATTTTCTATAAATATCTTGAAACGAATCAGCGATAATTACTTTTAAAATAAGCTAAATATATGTTTGAACTTAAGATATCATGTGAGTCGGTAATGACATTTGTATATAAAGTCCTAATTAATAAATAATCCTAATTAATAAATAAAATACAGTAATAATATTTGTACATTTTAATGATACGAGTAGCAGAAAAATTAAATAAAAAGGACTTCGTAAGCAATTGAAAATTTAAACTTAATAAAATATTTTGCTCCAAAACATGACTCTCTCTATGACATTAAAATCTTTCGATCAATTGCTAATGTGGACCTCTGGTCGTTGGTTCTATCCAACTACTCCCGCTATCTCCTGCGAGGTCTACCGCGTCGCCTTCTAGCTGTGTCAGGGCTCCACATCGTGGTTATTTTGACCCACAGCACTTCGGGCATCCGGCAGACCCAGTCCCACTTCAGTTTAGCGGCATTTTGAGCAAAGTCAGTAATTTGTGTTTTGGAGTGCAGTGTTGTGTTCCGTTAAGTATATAGTTGGATAATAATAAAATAATAATTTTACAATGCACTTTATAACTAAGAAATCAATAGCAACGACACACCAAACATTTTATGATTTATTTCAAAATTTTCAACGAAATAAAAACAGTTGAAAATGCTAAAAATAAATACAATTCCAATGACATTATATCCGTATTGAGACTGGGGATACGGTCGATTGGATACGTGGTCGGAATAAAACTGCGCTCGTTGCTTTGTTGCCAAGTTCACTGTGTTCCATTGATTTTAAATACACACATCAACACGGTCTAGGGATATTTCATACTCAATTAAATAACTCGAAAAGTACTGGCCGCATTGCAATCTTTTATACACCGATTTGTTTGTAATTTATCTCAGACTAATTCCAAATTCAAATTTTTGAAAATTCTTTTGTTTCGGTGGCATATAAATGTCTTGATGTATAGGAGAGGGAATTTTCATTTGTGCGAAATTTAGAAAACAATACGAATTACGTTTAGTTACAGTTTTTTTTCATTTTTAAACGAAAGATAAAGTTAAAATTGAGGTATTGTAGCCATGCAACGCCGACATTTGACGAGGGCGGAGATGTTACGAGCTGTGGGAATGCTGGAAGCTGGATCTGTTCAGCGTAATGTTGCTGAGGCCATAGGGACCCATCAAAATGTAATTTCAAGATTGTGGACACGCTATCGTGCCACAGGTGAAGTAGCGGAGAGGCACCGGGGGCCAAGTCGCATCACTACCCCCAGACAAGACCGATTTTTGCAAATTACTGCGCGAGCTCAACCAAATGCAACGGCGACTCAATTGGTCCAAAGGCTGCGAGTGGAACACCAAGTGCTTGTGAGTGACCAAACTGTAAGAAGGCGACTGCATGAAAGCAATCTACGCTCTCGTAGACCACTCCGGGTCCCACCTTTACGGAGAGGCAATCGTGGACGACGATTAGAATGGGTTCGGAACCACGTGGACTGGGGCCGTGACCAATGGTCCAATGTGCTGTTCACGGATGAATCCATGTTCGGCTTCCATCCAGATTTACGAAGGACGCGTGTTTGGCGAGTTCCTGGACGATGGAGCCGTCTCCAGAACCCTCAGGAAGTTCACCCATACCAAGGAGGAACAATTATGGTTTGGGCAGGAATTCGTCTTTGAGGACGGACGGATCTCGTTTGGGTGCGGGGCAATATGACGGCAGAACGATACGTCCAACAGGTGCTGGGGCCCGTAATCTTGCCCCACAGAACACAAATGGGGCAAGATTTCCTGCTCATGCACGACAATGCCCGGGCACACACGGCGAGAACGGTAGCAGCTTGGTTACATACACATAATGTTAGGGCCTTAGACTGGCCTGCTCAATCGCCAGATCTAAATCCCATTGAGCATGCGTGGGATATGCTGCAAAGAAGACCTCTGAAGGAAGTTCCTGAAAATCTGGCTACAGAAGATCAACTTTTTGCGCACCTCAGAAGGACATGGGACAATATTCCGCAGCAAGACATTGACAACCTTGTTCTGAGCATGCCGAATCGTTGCCGATGTGTTATGAACATCATGGGCGCTTTCTCAGACTACTAACTTCAAGTTTATAAACACAAATTAAATGATTTTTCTATTTTTTTCAGTTTTTACTCACAAATTAAAAGTTCATTCATATACGGTTTCCGTCTATGCTTCATTTTTTTTCCATAAAATCTTGAAATTTTAATCTATACCTTAACCATTATTAAAAACTGGTAGAATATTAAATAACGTATCTTTTAAATATATACATGTCATATAAATAATTAACACATTGATAGTAATTCGCTTTTTTAAAAATATCCCTAGACCGTGTTGATGTGTGTAGCTTGTAAATTAGTAAGAAGTATTAATTTAGTAAGGTAGTATTTATAATGATAGAGAAAGAGACATTTTCATACCAATGCAATTGAACTAGTCAAGTAGTAATTTTGAAGATGAATTATAAACAAATTACTTTTTTTTTTAATATGCATTTACAAACCGGGACGTAGATGCAACAATTATCTTTTCAACACACTTGCACGTAAAGTGAGCCTTATTACATCGTTCTTAGGGCCATAAACCGAACTATAACACAGACGTGCATAATAATATTACACACTAGTGCATAATAAAATTATCCCTACAAAGTTAAGTTAGTACCTAACTGCAAATTATATGCGAGTAAACAGAGCATTTTCAATTTAACCGGGTAATAGAGTTTTTTTTGTAAGAACAAAGATTTAGGTTAAGGTTTTATGCCGCTGAAAATCCATTTACATTTTTGGAATAAATAAATGTGTCCATAACTAAGACGAAAAAACATTTATTTTTATCAAATTATTTATAGTCAACAATAAATTTTGTTATAAAATATTTGCATTTTATCACTAAAATTACAATTTTGAAGTAGGCTGTGTGGCTATATGTAACCAATCACCTTACATAAGGCGCGTGCAAAAAAAAAATCTTGCAGCCCATAACGTCCACTGCTGGACATAAGCCTCTCCCATGATGGGAGGAATTTGCCGTAATCTCCACGCATGGCAGGCGGATTGGAGATCGCAGTGATGAAAGACTAACAGAAAACGCTGCTGCCCATTCTCTGGTCTACGGAGGCGCAAGGTGTTCTGCCTCAGACATTAGTCGCCTTATACGACACCCGTGAGTTTAATGGGTTGGTTCTATTCTACTCTGCCGGATACCACAAGGCACGCCATTTCCCATAATTTTCTTCTTTTTTTTTAATTACATGTTTGTTTTGTCCTCGGAGGTGTGTTGAAAAAGTGCGTATGAAACTTGTGAACCTTGCTCACTAGACACTCGGCTGATTTACGCCCTCGCCTACGGCTCGGGCTGCAACCCAGAGCCTCCTGTAAAATTAATAAGTTCGCTCACTTGTATCATAATATACTATTACAAAACTCCCTCGCTCCTCTCAGGAGTCCTGGAAGGGCATAAAGGCGTATCTTACGGCACAGCGAGGGATAACGTTCTGAATACAAAACAAAGCGAAGAAAGCGCAAAAAAAAAGCGAAAGCTATCAATTCAGAGCGTAATATTATCTGGTTCCTACATGTTTGCCTTTAAAACGGTTTAAATAATTATTAGGAGTGCCTCGTTGGTCAAGTGAAAGTGGTCTCAAGAGCGACTGCTGAGCACTAGGTCCTGGGTTCGATTCTCGAGTCGGGAAAATTGATATTGGGTTTTTCCAGCAGGAATTTCTTAGCAGCAGCCATGGAGTCTGTATTTGTGCCCGGTTGATGGTTATAAGCTCGCCCCTTATTTCATGGCACTTATAAACGTAACTGGCGAAATGTCTGGTACTATTAGGGAGTGTCATGGTACGTTTCTGCTTATCCCTTCGGGGATAACGGGCGTAATGTTATGTAAAGTGAAGTTTAGGAATGCCTGTCAGAGATTATTTTATAATTAGACAGTCACATAGACAACATTTTACAATTGGGCCTTGTTTACGTCGCTAGATAAACGTAAAAAACAATAAAATCATGATTATTTTGGTCTGCGTTATTGATGTATTGTTTCACTGCACTATATATAGTAAAGTGTAGACCATAGTTATAAAAGAAGGCGAACACAGAGTGGCGAACGCAGAGAGGCGACATATGTGTATGGATTACAAATTATTACGCTAGATCACACCAGTTTCAAGTAGAGGCACGGATGTGTTAAGCTATGCACATTTTAGCTCAGTCGTGACTCTTCGCTTTACAGTGTAGCACGAATTCAATTGGTTATTAATCCATTCACATTATATCCTTCTATTTACGCCACGCTATCATAACTATCTTAACACCCCGCTTGCTTTTCTTCGAAAGGCAGGGGGTCCTACACCGCGGGCCTGTGGACGGTGGGCTATGGGCTAGCTCGCCGTCCGTCCGTCTCATGACGACAGGCCGTGTTGACGGCGCGTTCGTGTTCCTCGCGCGCCTCAAAGAGAGTCAGCAAAAGGAAGGGGTCCGCAAGGACCGATGCCTGCCGGGGTTGCGGGACTGTTCGAAAGAGATACCGTGGCCCCGGAACACAAAGGGCGATGAAGGAACATGGATGGGTTTTAGTCAGTAAAAGTCTGACACTCCCTCCTGCTCCGCCCAGAGCGGGAGAAGTCATTTGATGACATCCCATCAAAAAAAAAAACGGGGTCCTACACACAAACACCAGTTTCATTTTAAATTCCATTTAATGTTCCATTTAAGGCAGTCAGCCCCTCCTCGCATACCCATGGGGAGGGGCTGACTGCCTTGTTGGTTTAGTGGTCGCAAACGCGACTACTGAACATGAGGTCCTGGGTTAGATTCCCAGGCCGGGCAAAGTGTTTTTTAGTTTTTCCATCAAGAATTTCTCAGTAGCAGCCACGGATTCTAGATTTGTGCCCGGTTGATAGCAATATGCTTGCCCCCCCTATTGCATGGGACTTATACAGAACTGGCGAAATGTGGGTGTAGGTACTATTAGATGCAAATCTGCCTAACTCTTCGGGGATTTCAGGCGTGATGTTATTTAACAGGGTACATAATTTATTCTATACTTAGTAGTCTACGTCATCATCAGCCTATGAATGTTCCCACTGCTGGGACACAGGCCTCCTCTCTATGAGAGAATGGGCTATAATCCAACACGCGGGCCCAGTGCGGATTGGTAGATGTCACATGTCTTCGAATTTTTGGTTCTAGAACATGCCGGTTTCCTCACGATGTTTTCCTTCACCGTTTTGAGAGCAGTGGTGATGAAATAAATTACACAAAGAAATGCGCCTGTCTGGGTTCGAACCCACGACTTACTGTTCGTAAGTCGGGGCCGCCACCACTGGGCCACCGCTGCCTCTAGTAGGGTAGATAAAGGTGTAACCTACGCTAGTGGTGTAACACTAGAGTTACTATTCTTAACATAACATTTCACAGTCTGCCCTGCTAAAATGATTATACTGTGCAGTCGTAAGCAAACATACGTGTTTCTTCGTATGAAACAAATGAGTGTGGTATGTTTCTGGTTATGAAACAAAGCGGATACAGACAAACATACTGTCCTGGGAAATCATATAATGTTGTTCAACCCTGAAGGATACGTGGAGGTACCTTCAGTATACCCACATTTGGGTCGGTTTTGTTTAAGTTCCATGTAATTGGGGTGAGTCTACTGCCATCAACAATTCACAAATCCATATGTACGGTCTCATCAACCATAATTTACTTTGCGAATGTAGCAATTACTTGGATCTCGTGCGTCACAAATATTATTCTTTAATTATATCGGTTTATGCTTCACAGCGAGTCATATTTTGGCAATTGTTTAGTTCCACAGTTATTACTGTGGAACTAAACAATTGCCAAAAGGGAAAGAATTGCTGCTTCTTTTAACTTATACATTTTAATATAACTTTAAACTTAACTTGTGGGTCTTTCTGTAAAGTCCAATAAATAAATCAAAATGCAAAGTGATAATGCAATGCCTGCAACCATTGCCTCCTACACCAGACTTCGAGTTACTCCAATAACATTTCTAATGAAACTAATCGATAATTTGCCAGACTTTGGATTCGAAGCAAAAAGTCATGCTCAACAATTGCACTCGCGCCCACACTATACCAGGGCAATCTAGCGTTCACGTTTCTATTCACTTATAATGCCAATATATACAGTCACGTGAGCAAAGCCCTGAACACAGCGAGGGATCCAATAAAAACCCTTAACAAAACAATTTGTATCATTTCAGAACGCGCGAAGGAATCTCTCAAAGCTCACCCTATTGGCGGAGGATGATCCCTACATCTCAAAAGAGATATCCAATCTCAAAGATGAAAGTGATAAAGCGAAATCAAGTGGGAAGCTTTCAGTTTGTACTGTCTGTAAGTATATTCTTGATAAAGTCATAGTTATGAAATCTTTAGTCATTTCAACATCAGGTTGAGTAATCTCACTCTTATACTAGGTGTAAACGGACCTGTACTATTCAATGCATCTATCAGCACAATGTTTGGAATGCGTCAAGGTCATGGCACATTACATCAGCACCGCACCCAGCACAGATGCTGCCTCGAATTTAGGCTACGGCTAGTAGCCAGCGCGCTAACTACGCGCCGTCAGCGAGATGTAAGCTCGCAGTCTGCGCGCCAGCCGCGCGCCGGCCGTGAGGTGCAAGCTCGAAGACCGCGCGCCGTCCGCGAGGTGCAAGCACGCAAGTGCGACGGTGCAACTACATTGTTTCGTGGGCAACTCGGGTCGGCGCGCAGCAAGCATGCGGTCGGCGCGCTATGAGCACGCTTTCCACTCGCTTGCAGCGCACGGACTCCGAGTTGCCCGCGAGTCGAGTTGTATGGTAGCGGCAAGCGCGCTGACTGCTCGCCGTAAGCTTTTTCATATAGACATTATGAAATATATTGTACGACACATGATTTAATGGTCTAATTTGAATTGCAAGTTAATTGCTGGGTTAGAGCGGTGCCGGCCGATATAGAGTGCCATGACCATTACATTGAAACCTACCGTAAACCGTGATAATGTCACCCCAAAAGTCGTTTCCTAGTAGTATTTTTTGTTGTATATAGCTACTTAGATGCTTTGATGTACCAAGCATTCTGTGCTTGGTTGACGGCTTCTTGAAGGATCCGTTTACACCTTGAATAGTACAATATTATCCTTTATCTAATTTATCACAAAATATTCGGAGGAATATTTTTCAAAATTTTTCCAATAGTAAAAAGGATCAATTCAATTTCAATGGATCTCGAGCTACAAAATAAAAAAAAAATCTACTACCTTTCCAGGGCGAAACAAAATCTGGTTAGACGGCACAAAGATAGGCATCTCCCTGTATACTGTAACGGCAATATGCGGGAGCATCCTGTTCCTGGATCAACAGAAGACGCTGATGCAGCTCAGGGTGTCTGCAGACCCTCAGAATATGCTGGTTCTGAGCACGCTGCTGCTGGGAAGTGCCATCTGTTTGGTTTGCTGTACGTTTGTGGATAGAAAGGTAAGGAAAAATATTTTTTTTTGGTTTTATAGTTTTTGGGAGCGCTGGGCTTGAAAAAAAATTCAGTGTGTGCTGTACTACCATTAACCTCGACCAGGTACTGAAAAAAATCATGCTTTAACTAAATTTGGGGTTTATAAGGTAAAATCAGCCGGCAATCAATCAGTCAATCCTCCTTTTGTTGAAGTCGGTTAAAATGTAGCCTATGTTACCCGGGTCATATTAATGAATCGATTGACACCTTATTTATCAAAATCCAATGAACAGTTTTTGATGAACGACTCGGCGCTACGGAGGAACATTACGTTAAGAGCGGCCAACCCGCCATACTTTTCGCAAGAATTTTGACAAACGCTCGTGCGTGATTATGAAGTTGTTACACATATATCTTTATTTTTTTTGAACTGATAGGTATCTTATGCACTATATTTAGGCTTCTATCGAAGCTAAAAATAAAAATTTGTAGGAACAAATTCAGTATAAGCCTCCAAAAATTGCTGTTTTTCTCAAATTTTACCTCAACTTTGGCCGTTCATAATGTACTCTACTACTACTACACTACAACAGCCCATAACGTCCACTGCTGGACATAAGCCTCTCCCATGATGGGAGGAATTTGCCGTAATCTCCACGCTTGGCAGGCGGATTGGAGATCGCAGTGATGAAAGACTAACAGAAAACGCTGCTGCCCATTCTCTGGTCTACGGAGGCGTAAATGTACTCATAAATTGTAAAACTAAAGAAAATAGCCTGATAGAAGCCTTGCAAATATAGTGGAGATTTTAAATAACAAATATTTATTACACAAACTTGTAAGACTTATTCAAAAACACGTATTTCCTGAAACAAGTTTTATAAATTTTCGAACACTATTTTTCGTTCAATGTCCTCGTGTTAGTCGGTATGAGGTGCGCGGGTGACGAGTAGTGCGGGGTCGGGGCTAGGTGAGACAGGGCAGTTGAAAAAATATCGCCGCGATGGCTCTGAAACAACAAGGTTTTCGACCATGCTCGCGTTGACGATAGACGCGCCGGGAAGGGCCCTCTTAACACAAAGATACATTACATGCATACAACCCCTTCTTTTGGCTTCGCCGTAGTCGGGTAAATGTTGAAATAAATAATAATATGTAGGTAGTCATTAATCGGCTGCCATCAAAAGAGAACGCTCAATTTTTGAGAGAATTAAACTGTTTTCGGATTACGTAACTTTTTTCATCTTAATATCGTACTAATAGATCGGGATAAAGACAGGGGAACGATGACTTAAAAATATCAATGAGTACAGTAAGATATTTGCTTGTGTCCTGAAAAAATCTAATTAGTCCGTCAGTTAGATTATCAATAGTACATTGTAATACAAGGGGCTAAAATGACCCATTATATACGAGGTAGTTTTACTACCGAGCTTCAGCGAGGTAGTAAATAGGAACCGAGTTATAATGGGATTTTAGCGCCGTGTGTTACACTGTACTTTTCACTTTGAGTGTGAGAAAAATAGTGATTTTAGTACAAAAACATTTATTAAATATTAGAAACTCAATAAAATAAAAGTCACGTCAATTTTTTTACTTGAAGCTTAATGTGCGCATCACGCAGCAGCAGGTCGCGGCAGCCGGGGGAGAGCACGTCGAGGTACTCGTGGCTCAACAAGTCACGACTACGAGATTTTCTTTACGCCCTAGGGCCTAAAAGGGCCACTTTAGGCCCGCATAGTAAGGCTATATTGGCGTACTTTAAGAGCATGAGAAGTGAAAAAAATATTTGACACGTATTTTTTCTTTTGTTACGTAAACCAAAATTTACGAAGATACGACGCTTTTAAAATTCTCAATACGTAACGCCGTGCTATAATTTTAGTGCGTTGTGACGTCACGATCCCCCACTCTCGAGTTTTGATGCGTTTTATCTTTGTCAATACTCATTGATTTACAAAAACAAAAAATACGTGACCATTATTTTCCAATACTCTAACTGACGGACTAAATAGATTTGCAATTTATTGATGGTGGAAAAACTAGCCTATTTCGTGAAAAATTCGATAATTGTTTCGAAATTCGAAATATCGTTTTATTGTGACACAACCAACAAAGGAAGTTAAGGCGCTTATTTATGTACACACAATAATCTTATGAGAATAATACTAATGGAGTAATGAGAGTATTTTGGTTTCATTTTGATATCGCTTAGAAAGAAGTACGAAATTGAGATTCTACAGGATCCTTGTGTTGTTTCATACGCGTATTGTATAATTATCACTTGCTTCGGTGAAATAAAACATCGTCAGGAAATCAGCATGTTTGAGAGACATTTCTTGACGGCATGTAAAGCCAAGTCAGGGGCCCATGGGCATAAACACTTTGACACCAGGTTAGGCACTAAACACACGATGAAGGAAGGAATTGCGACGAGAATTCTTCATTCTCACTTCTCTTTTTCTTTTCAGCACCTCCTAACAGCAAGCTATGTCGCAATGTCAGTCGCAATGGGAGTACTAGCAGTATACACGCAAGCTGATTTAACGGTGACGTCACTAAGATGGCTGCCTGTCACCGCGCTTGGTATCCTCGTCTTCGCGTACGGAGTGGCGTGGGGACTACCTATTGTTGTTATGGTGGAGATATTTAATTTGGAGGTAAGAATTAAGTTTACTTTAATGTTTTGTCTACAAATAAATGAAAGAAGAACATTTGTCACTAGTTACTAAGATGCAGAGTGTCGGTACTAACACGAAAGACACAAGAGAGGCGCGCACGTGCCTCTTGCGGACTCTTGACCTGGTCTTACCCGGTCCGGTGCCGGCCGGTCAACTATCATGTATGGTATGAAGCAATGTGCAAAGGCTTGTTAGGCCCTAGCTCCGGTTCATCTTCACTCTGTGCCCAGTTTGCCCGTGGTTAGGCCCAGCGCAGGCCAATCATGACAATGTATGAGCTTGTTTGCGAGGGTGTTTAGTCTTAACGGACCGCTCTCATTTCATTGAAGCCAGATTTCAAATTAAACAAGAAATGGCATCTCTACTGGGTGATAACCGGGTACCTACGTGTACCGCTGCAGGGCCGAATAAAAACCGGCTGTGGCTCGTGAACACGAGCCCTGACGAAGGTAACGTCACAAGACTCCAACGCTCCTCCTGCAATATTTCGGAAACTGTTCCGTTAGGCCACAAAACGCAATAATGGGCATAGAAAAATACATAATTCAAATGCAGTTTGAAACCATTATATCGAAGAAAGCAATACAAGTTCTCCATGTAGGTAAGGAATTGTAAGAAAATGTAGCTCACAGGTTCGTTGTAGAGTCAAATGTTGCAAGTATTAAAATATGTTCAGTCGAACCGGGTCACGGCGAGATATGCATCGGTGTATTACCATTTTGTTTGGTATAGGCTACCCACATATGATCAGTTTTACCTTATGGTTTAACTGTCATCTTAAAAAACCCGTACCGTGTTTGAATATAGTAACTGTGCGAGCCATGTTGAATAACGATCAAATGCTCATTGCCTGTCTACGCCAAGCGGAAGTGATCAAGCGAGTCTAGAACGAGCATTCGCGAAAGAATCACCAACTATAAGCAGAAGGCTATCATACATATTCGTAGATATTACAATTTGAACAGGCGAATCTACGACAGATCGGCCTGACCTAATCATCACCATTTTTCTGACCTTAGGTATACTAATTTATTTAGGGTCAGCGCGGCATGTCTTCTTCTTCCATACTTCTCGTCATCTCATCAGACACCTCTTTTCTTGACACAGTCCGCCCATCGTTTCTTTGGTCTCTACTCTTATATCCATCCACATTCATACTTTAAACTTCGGTCTGACCTAATGCTGGATACATATGAAACGATTAGACTATTCGACGAATCTAATTTTGCTTCTAATAGTATACGTACTATAAGTTCTTAGCCACGAGCTACAAGCTCAAGTAACTTACGTTTTGCGTCAGTGACTGCGCAGAAAACAAATCAAATATTTATTGTTTTCCGAAGTTATGGTTTTCACTTGAAGAAAACAAACGAAGCGCGCACGAGTCGCTGAGGCTAGTCGTGACGCACGAGGCCCTAAACAGGGTCTAGTATTCGCATAACGAATTTAAAAGCGAACGTCCGTATATTTGATCAAGCAAAACTGACGCAGGTGTACTTGTTCAGTTAAGCCTCACCATATGTAGATGGCTTTAGAAATGCTCTGGATATTATTCAGCTTCAACCTCATTTTATTATCGTATTGTATTTTGTGGTATGGTATTGTAACGTAATTCAAATGTTTCCTCTATTGTTGGGACGGAACTGCATTATGTTTGATTGAATAGACGATATTTTGCTGTGGTTCACTTTTATGTATGAGACGGTAAACAACACCAAAAGAGTGAACAAAGCTATCTCACTATTGATTCCCATATTTTCAATGATTGCGTATTTGGATAAACATAAGCTGTTACGTTGCATGAAGAGAAAATTATGGTTTTCCTACTCCTCCGCTATACTTCTCTCATTAATTTCGTTGCGGGATCCAAAACAGTCAATTTGTTTCTCTGGGACTTCGTCAAGCTTCATTGTGTTAGCGCTTTTCTTTGTGGTCGACGTTATTGATTCTAGCTTTCAGGAGTTGCAGTGGTTTGGGAGTAGTGTGGATGGGCTTCTCACTGCTGGGTAAAAGTTTCCGGATCAAGTCGTTCCAGAGTCTTTTCCCGGGTCACCTCAAACCAGATTCATATACCTTTCCAAAAAATATATATCATTCTCATGAATTTTTACTAATAGTTTTGTTTCTTTTCTTTACAGATCCGAGCAACACTAATAGGAGCAATCTACGCATATTCGCAAATCGTAAAACTCCTCCACGTACACACCTTCCAATACATAGAAGAATACGTCGGAGTTTATACTACGTTCTATATATTCGCCAGTATAAACCTGTTTGGTGTGGTGTACACTTTGTTCGCTGTACCTAACCTTAGGAATAAGAGTGTGAGACAAATTGAGAGATCATTGAAAAGGCCTGCTTTACCTGCGTGAATAAAATACGGATTAAGTTTTTTTTTACTGTTGTTTTCTTTCCTAAAAATATAAATAACATTATACAATTTCGAATCTGTTGGTATACCCTGAAAGGATAGGCATAGGTGATGTAAGGGATTCATAATAGGCGACGAGCCATTTGCCATTCAATTGACACAAATCTATATAACTATCCCAAATACATGACACAATGTTATGCCTTTTTTTTTCGGATGGGAAATCATCAAATGACTCCTCCCGCTCTGGGCGGAGCAGGAGGGAGTCTCAGACTTTTACTGACTAAAACATAACCAGGTTCCTTCATCGCTCTTTGTGTTTCGGGGCCACGGTATCTCTTTCGAACAGTCCCGCAACCCCGAGAGGCATCGGTCCTTGCGGACCCCTTCCTTTTGCTGACTCTTTGAGGCGCGCGTGGAACACCCCTGCGCCGTCGACACGTCCGGTCGTCATGAGACGGACGGACGGCGACCTAGCCCATTGCTCACCGTCCACAGGCCCGCGCCTACGGTGGCCGGGGGCCACGTGGCCCCCGACGCCCGGGGCGGCACAATGCTATGCCTGAACTTCTGAAAGGGTAGAGCCACTTCTATACCCTTTCATAAGTTCAGGCATCACTGTGTTCAACCAGTCTTACTAAGGGGTATCGTATTACGCAGTACTGGGTTGTGGAGGTCAGATAGGTAGTCACTCCATATAAAATGCTGGTATTCAGCTGCATCCAGTTAAACTGGAAGCCGAACCCAATATAGTTGAGAAAAGGCTACTCAGATGAAGATGACGGGGTGAGATAATAATCATCAACGGTGCAAAAATCGAGTCTTCACAAAGCATCTTGCCTTTTTATCCAGAAAAATAAGCTCTCGCTGTCCGTACGAGCAACACCTACATTTTTTCAACATAAAGACGCTGCGAGACCGTCGCCATTTGCGCGATCTTATTTTTCTATACAAAATTTTCAACGGAATCATAAAATGCAGTGATTTAGTTGAGCGAATTTCGTATTCAGTCCCTTCAAAACCTCCCAGATATTCCATCACCAGACTGTTTAATATCCCGTTTCGCAAATCAAACCTTGGTCTCAATGGTCCTTTGTTCAGAATATGTAGAAACTATACCAGCTTTCACACATCACCGGAAACCGATTTATTCGGTGTTTCCCTTATCAAGTGTAGAAGATCAGTTTCTGAGGTACGGGAGAGCATTCATTTACCTTTAAATAACTAATTTCTGTCAACTTAATACATTTGCAACTGCGCAACCATTTAATAAAAATGTAAATCTTTACATATTACACTCATAATGCATACTCGTATGTATATATCATCATAATTCATATCACTTCATTTAGTATTAAGTAAATTTTATTTTAAATTGTGTTCAAATTTTATTATTAAGATTGGAAAAATTATAATTATTTTGTTGTCTTATGGTGAATGCTGCGTATACCTATAATAGGCAAACATACCAGCACTTTTATGTTATTTTCACTGTTTCACATTAATTCTTAGTATGTATTGCTGTTGGTGTACCAAATAAATAAATAAATCCACGACAGGTGTGGTGGAGGACGTAATATAACAACACTGTCCGATCGGAGAATCGAACACAGGACCCGATGCCAGCAGTGACGCTTAAGAGTACTAATCCTATGAAGCTGTGTCACATCAATCACCATAAAAAAGGTCAAAGTACAGTAGCGTTAATAACTTTCCCGAAGAAAATAGTCCCTGGTATTTTTTCTAAGCGCAAAAAAACGCCTTCATAAAATAGTGCGCAATCTTCATTGAACGCGTTATACCGACCTCATAAACTATGTACACATGAAAACTCATCATGTTATACCAAGACCCCGCATTTTATAGACCTTCATAACAATGATAGGTCAGGTTATGCTGGGAAAATGCAGCTTGATAATTTTCGTCATGCGAACATTTAAGTAGGTAGGTATACATACAGTTTCGGTAGCAGTTCGCAATTTATTACCCACCTCATTACGTCATTGCAATGACGGGTCATGGCGACATAGAATATTTAGTTGGTCGGGTTTCGTTTGTATTTTTATACTACACCTGCTTGGAAAGTACCTTGATACTTTATCAAATTTACGGTAGCAAGTACGTCATTGCATATCGAACAAATATGCGGGGAGAAAACACATCTGAACGGGAGAGAAAAGTGTATGAAAATCCATTTCTTACGTGGTTTTTCTTTTTTAATTTTGGGTAAGACTATGCGCCGGTAACCTAAATATGAAAAGCCAAAAAGTTTTTACAGTGAGTTTTTATCTCCAAGTTCGCAAAATGACACTGGCCACTAGCTGTGTGTTGGATGGTGTCGGGCTGGCAGTGCGACCCTGCGGCGGCAGGATAAACAATTTGAAAAAAGAATATGTGAAATTCCTCCTACATTGTCGCAAACATCTCAAACAAACAATAATGGAAAAAGTGTTACATTAAGCTTCACTAACTGCAACAATATCAATATAAATTTCAATTAGTAAAGATTTCGTTTTTTATTTTCCTCGTAGGTGTAGTATAAAGCACTATGTATCACTCGAGAGAAAGTGCGATTCCCGATCTCGGGTGTTTTAAAGCCCTCGCCTACGGCTCGGGCTTCAAAACACCTGACACCCTCGACGGTAATCGGTCACTTTCTCCTCTCGGTGAACAATGTACTATTTCATATTACTCAATGACAAACAGACCTGCATGATTTAGTAATAAAAACAATCACAAACAAACACATCTTGCACCCATGAACATAATGTAGGAACGTTTTAAGATTTCTCAAGTTAGCCAGCACCAAGAATAGTTTCTATGTTTAGGTTTACGGGTATGAACGACTTTGGTCGTGGTGGTTGGAACGACTGGTCATCTCTTAGCATCTCATTTTTAATTTGTTGATTTAATGTTTTACTCTGGACGCTCATAATGTGCACGTCTTTCTCCATCGTTCTCACATATATCTATAATCTCAACATGAATGATGTAACCAAGATTTTGTAAAAATATTTTGATTTAAAAGAGTGTCCATGGAGTTTCTTGCCCGTTCTTCTCCACAGAGATCTACGCTAGGGAATGGGCAACTACAGTACTTTCTCAAGTTATTATGTCTTGTGTCTGGGACTGTAGCTTTGTTTTTTGTTTTGTTTGTATTTTTGACATTCAAAAGTGCCATAATGGTCTAATTGAAATAAATGCTTTGAGTTTGAGTTGAGTTTGAGTTTGCACCTTCAATTTCCCGAATAGTTGTTTTGTTCAACAAAATCTTAAAACATTTAATCTTTACATTATATTCATGGGCGCAAGATGTGTTTTATCAGAAGTGAACAGCGTATAAGTGGTACAACAACTTCAAAATTATTAGGCATGATTGTGCCTGAATAAAGCAGTTCGTCATGGACGTGGTACGACAGCGGGTCACCTGACACGACCTGACATCAGCAGACAGACCACGCAAACATCGACGTGACAAAGTCAAAAGTCAAAGTCATTTATTTCAAAACCTGTGTAGAAATTTTGTAAAATAAAAACTAAATAAATTCAAAACTAATCCATGTTCAATTTAAAATAATTAATAATACAATAAAACAAATGGTCAAATATTGGAAAACGAAAATCAAATTAGTATTAAAAGATCACGATCTATGATTTGTGACGACTATTTATTAGTACTAAGACAACGTTCCTATAGAATGATAGTCTTCAGTCAGTGCAGAAGTCCCATTCGCATCCAACGTCTGAGGTTCTATTTAGTAACATGACATAACACCACGCCTGTGATCCCCAAAGGGTGAGGCAAAGGTATACCTAATATAGTACACCAACATTTCGCCAATTATATTCAAGTCCCAGGTCATAGGGGGCGAGTCTATTGCTATCAACCGGGCACATACCCACAATCCGTGGCTGCTACTGAGAAAATCCTGATGGAAAAACCCAATAACAATTTGCCCGACCCGGGAATCGAACCCAAGACCTCATGTTTAGCTTAGCAGTCGTGCTTGTGACCACTAAACCAACGAGGCAGTCTAGTAATTCGTAAAAAAACATTATTTTTGTGGATTTAAGGGCAATAACCTAAAGTTTGCTCATCCTTCAAACTATTAATATTTATGTACTCTTAGGCCCAGCGCACCACCGCTGGAGGCGCAGCGCAGTGCATTTGAAGACAACAATTTAATATAAACCTTAACTACCTTGTTATACGGTCAATATAAGAATAAATTCGCACGCGGTACTCGGAGCGCACTCAAGCTACTACAAGAGCATGCGCGCGACCGTATATCAAGGTAGTTAAGGTTTATATTAAATTGTTGTCTTCAAATGCGCTGCGCTGCGCCTCCAGCGGTGAGCGCTGGGCCTAAAAGTTCCTCCTACGACTTTGGATTTCCAATTTAGATAATAATATTACAAAATCAACGTCTAAAACTACAATATTAATTAATGCCTAAACGGTACATTTCACCGACAATATTAATTAAGTTTAAAATCATAAACCATTTAGTTCTAATGTAAACATAACATTAATGTGTACTTAGTAAAAGTAATTAACAGTATTTATCTGATATTTTATGATTTGTACCCGGTTGATGGCAATATAGACTCCCCTATTACACGGGACTTATATAGATAACTGACGAAATCATCATTTGCCTAGCCATTTTCCAAAACTATGCTGATGTCGGCTTCCAGTCAAACCGAATGAAGCTTAAAAAAAAAAAAAACTTTTTATTTCAGATATTGGTCCATACCGTGTTAGTAAAACGACTGTGAAAAACTATGTTACATTGAAATAATAAATTATTAAAAACATGAAAAAAAAACAATTAAAACAAAAAAATAAAAAAACATTTAAATTAAAATTTAATTACAAAATTAAAAAAAATACATTCTTAAATAAAAAAGTACAAGAAAAAAATTGCAAAATAAAAACAAATTAATAAAGAAAAACCAAAAAAAAAAAAGTATATTAAAAATGTAATAATAAGTAGTAGGAGGATGTAGTAGTTTATGAATGTAATAATGTTTTAATTAAGTATGTAATAGTAAATTAGCTTAATATATTGAGTTATTAATACTACGTATAGAGAAGACAGCGCGAACAAAATCTGAGCAACAAGCGCGGCAGTGCGGAGCGCGCGGGGGGCGGCTAACCCCGTATATATAGATGTTCTGTAGCGTGCAAGCGACTAAGTGAACTGCGGCCGGCTGACAGCAGTTGAACGGAGCACAGATTTTGTTCGCGCTGTCTTCTCTATACGTAATAGTAATGGCTTAATGGCTTAGTACCAGTGTTTTAGATGGAGTGACTGCCTTTCTGGTCTCTACAACCTAGTTACTGCGTAATGCGATATCTTTTGCCAGGACTCGTTGTCAAAGTTGATAACTGCGATTCGAAATCTGTGTGCACTATAAGGTACACCTTTACCTAAATATAAAATAAATATAATATAAATATAGTATTAGGAATACTATATTTAAGTACCTAATAAAAGTAATTACGGGCATTTATCTGCAATTAATGGACTTGTAAAGTCAGAGTCACGCGAAATAATGCGATGTTCGGGATTAGAATAAGCCATTACTTGCAATGTTGGTTAAACGGTTAAGTTATGAAACCTCGGAGAATATGTCAAGCTTATGTAAATTATGAAGCGTCCTGAATGAAAACGGAGGAAAAGATTAAGGTCTTTTATGAAAAAGGGATCAGTAGGTGAGGAATCTAAAAATCAAAATCAAAGCATTTATTTCAAGTAAGCCAGTTACAGGCACTTTTGAATTGTCGAAACAAAGATGAAAATTAAATGTAGCTACAGTCCCAGTCAGACATAAAAACTATGAAAGTACTGTAGTTGCCCATTCCCTACCGTAGATCTCTATGGAGAAGAACGGGCAAGAAACTCCATGGACACTCTCTTAAATCAGAATATTTTAAAATCACAATCACATCATCAACAAGCAGAATTAAGGTTTAATTTATTTACTAGGCTCTTTATTAACGGATATACAAAAGGGTAATTAGACCCGAAAGGCACTTGTTCTCCCCGCCATTGCGATTATTTTTTTTTGGTCCATGCCTTTTAGGGAGAAATTTGGGGTCAAAATTCTAACGTTTTCAAATTTTTTTTTGTAAATGTTATAATTTTATTTTAAATACTTCCATGACTCCCAAACGCGTTACATTAAGTTCTACCGTTAAAAGTGATATAACACCCCAAAAAAAAGGCATTTCCCAGCAATATTTTTTGCGTAGAGTTACTTAGTTTGTTTAACAATTTGTTTTTATTTATATTTGACATTCTATTATTATTATTGACTATTCACATTAAATTAGATGACATGTTATTAATCTTTTGTATAGGTACACTACTTAATTTTTATTTTATTGTATTATTCTTAGGAAATTAGACGTCATAAAACTTGATCTTTTAATACTAATTTGGTTTTCGTTTTCCAATATTTTGTTTATTTGTTTTATTGTATTATTAATTATTTTAAATTGAACATGGATTATTTATCGTTTTGAATTTGTTATTTTTATTCTCTTTTTTTTTGGCTGCGATTGTTATAATAGATTGTAGTTTTATTTTACAAAAATTCTACACAATGTATATTGTTTTGAAATAAATGACTTTGACTGTGATGTACAGAATGCTTGGTTAACGGCCGAAGGGTCTGTTTATAACTTAACTTTCCTTGTAGGTATATTACTTAAAAATAATTTATAAAATGCAGCCCCCCCTAGCTTTCCCTTCATCTGGGAGAAGAGACAATTTTTTCGTCAGATTATTATTATGCTAAGTTTATTTTCACTGTAAACCGATACAATTTTGTTTCGAAATACCAATAAATATTTTTGATAGCAGTATTATATTCTTAGCGCATGCGCTAAGAATATAATACAAACAATACAATAAAAAGCAAAGCAATATGAATGCTGTCAAACTGAAAATCAAAGCATTTATTTTAATTAGACCATTACGGCACTTTTGAATGTCCAAAATGTAAAATAAAAAGAAAAAAACAAGTCTACAGTCCCAGTCACAAGACATAATAACTTGAGAAAGTACTGTAGTTGCCCATTCCCTAGCGTAGATCTCTATGGAGAAGAACGGGCAAGAAACTCCATGGACACTCTTTTAAAACAAAATTTTGTTACAAAATCTTGGTCAAAAAATACTGCTAGTCAGAAAAGCAATATTATGATTATTGAATACCTACTGTAATTTTCTAAACCTTATTTTTTTTTTTTATTTGGTTCTTGTGCCTTTAAGCCAAAATAAAACCTGCAAATAAAACGAAAGCTACGACTATGAAACCTTTCACCACGGAACCCCAAAACCTTTCCCCTTATACCCGGATTATCGAACCTCCTACTACACAGTTGGTAATAAAGCCCTTATCAGTAGAAGCAGTGATATTGCGCAAAAACTCATATTTTTGGCATGTGACAACGCAATATCTAACTATATCTATATTAAAGCATTTTTCAAGAGCCACTTCACTAGATGTAAGTCTGTAAGTACCATGTTTATTAAAAAATGCAACATGTGGGTGGAATATTGCATTTTTGTCTTGTTTGGGCATTTTTTGTGACGTGCGGCACGATTGATCTTTGAAGGTAAGCCGAGCTTAATAATAAAAGCTGGTGGTCGTTTATTTTGTATTAGGGGCACGTAAATTCGATGGTGTAGTTTGGTAGATGTTTTGAGTTAAGTATATCGGGTTTGAACTTTGCAAAGAAAGTCTACTGAAAGTTACTGGCAGAAGGACTTTTAACGATATTATTTTTTCACACTAATTAGTTTCGCCTGTAACTTTGTAAATAAAAACCTTAGAAATTAAATTTGATTTCCGAATGAGCTGAAATTTTGCTTACATGTTTAATTTTCTTATTTTGACGACCCGAATGGCGCAGCGGTAGTGAGGCTGCCTTACGTTCGTAGGGTCCCGGGTTCGAATCCTGGTAGGAGCAAATGTTTGTGTGATGAGCAAGGGCATTTATTTCCGAGTCATGGATGTTTATATGTAAAATAAGTATGTATTAACAAACAAAAAGTATCTATGTAGTATATCAACTATGGTGTCCACGACACAATTATTGCTTAGTGTGGCACTAGATTGCGCTGTGTGTAAAGTCCAGCGATATTTATTTAATTTGGATGACAATGCATGGTTAGCTAAGTAATGTTCATTTTAAATCCAATATGGCCGACTCCCAAAGATGGCGACTAGTTATTTTTTTAACGGGTTTGCTGAGAAATAAAATGACGTAACTGTGCAGCGTGTTTTTTTTAGCCAATTTATTTTATTTTCTTCGCGCCTCTGCCACGGCAATTTATAAAATTGTTTTTGCTGCCCAAAACTTCACCATGTTCACGGCGGGGAAGTGATAGAAGTCACTGAGGACGCCATATTTTACATCTACACCTTTCTGCTGTTCCATTGATGACGTCATGATTATTGTTGTCTAAATATAAAGGGTGTAAAAGGATCCTTAACTAAGCCGAAAGACACTTGTTCTCCCCATCATTGCAATATATTTTTTGCTCTAGAAGGTTCTTCTAGTTATCATACTGGGGGTCAAAGTTCTAACTTTTTCACTTTTCTTTTTTTAACACGTGTTTTTAGTGTAAGAACTTTACTTTAAACACCTCCACGGCGCTCGTACCTACTATTCAGTTCACCCATCAACATAATGTTTTGAGTGTGTTACATTGAGTTTTTCCGTAAAACGTGAATTTTCACCCCAAAAAAAGTCGTTTCTCAGTAATATTTTTTGCGTAAAATCACTTCGTGAAGTCCGTTCACACCCTGTATTTTCTAGAACACTTAAATATGCCAGTGACTACTTACAGCTGCGCAGCTTTTGGGTCGCCATTACCAAGGCAATAAGTCGTGAGTCTGAATATAATCATTGGATTTAAGTTAAACGATTCCATAAAAAAAACTTATCTAGAGCGAGCTGACTTTTGTATCACGCATACATAGTTATTTACTACATTTTCTGTCCTTTAATTTTTTGCCCGGGGCATACGATATGTAAGAAGATCGGTAAGTTTTTCCCCAATCGTGATCTTGGGCAGATTGATAGCTGACCCAAATGCAGGAAAAAAAGGCGTCTGATGTATAGCAGTTCTGGTAAGAGTGACGAACGTAAAAAGAAATTGGATTACTGTTTGGGTCGTGAAAGGACAGCGTTGTGGAAATTCCTGCGGGGAGACGATTATGAGGGGAGGAAATATTGTCGCTGATGTGTTGAAAGAGATTCTTCAATTATCATCAAAGTTCAGGGAAAATAATCGTGCAGACCCACAATTTGTTGAAGGCAAGTTTTTATTTTCTGAGATTTTTTTTAAATTTGCTTTAACGCCGCGATAATAATATAATAATTTGGGGGAACTTATTGGTGATGTTCTTCAGAAAGTGCAAGGTGGCCTACCATGACATCTTAAAGCAGGATCGTTTTAATCTTGTTCCAGTGTGGGAAAGAGATGGCGCTAGACGTCCTCTATAGCTCCGTCTCTTACCCACACTGGAACAAGATTAAAACGATCCTGCTTTAAGACGTCATGGTAGGCCACCTGGTATACTAATTTGTACTCAGCGTGCGCGTATCACCAGATGAAAGAACGTGGACGAGACGAGAGGAGTCGGTAGGTAAGGAGCGTGGCAGGTGACGTTCTGTAGTTTTTTTTAATGCTTAGTATACGGCCTGAGTGAATATGCGTTCGGCGAGGCGTTCAGCGGTGCGGGTAGTGGTCGACAGCGCGTTCACTGAGTGGCCATAGTGCACGCCATAGATAATACACTATATAATACAAGATAGATGTGCAACTGAGGTTTTCGTTCGAAAACTATGTACCCTAACTGTTAGATGGCGCTATTTGTCTCAATGTCCCCTCCGCTTACGCAATCACTGACTAGATGGCGCTATTAGTTTTTGTTTCTAGTGATAAATCCTTTTATTGAAGAATGATTGTTATTTATTTGTGTGAAATAAATGAATTATTTGTGTATAAAATAGACTATGGTGACTTGTCATAAAGGAAATCTAGAATTCGAAACATACACATAAGAATTTACTTACATAATTCACAAAATAAATAACAATCATTCGCAGGAAAATCATTCTTCAAAACCTTAAAACTTGAAACGACATCATTAAAAAGCCATAACAATAAATTAATGACAGATAGAAATGAAATAATATTTGAATTATTTATTTTCTTTATTTTACAATGTGGGATTTACCAATATTCACTGTTGGAACTGCATTTTTGGTAAGATATCCAGTGGGTGTTTGGTAAAAATCTTCAAAATGGTGATTGCATGTAAACGTATGTTGTTACTTATCATCCTTTTTCGATCTATTTCGATCAATACCATTTTCAACTGATCAAATTTTTCCGTATTTGCTGTGGTGGAAAGCGGTGAACTTTTTCTGAAACTTTAATACCGGTGCATGAGCAAAATATAGTGTGCAAAATTTTGTAAGATGTTACTTAATAATTATGAGAACCAATAATCTTTATAAGAAATTGTATACATCCAAAATACTACCTTAAAGGCCGTCTTTCTCTGCATTTTGCAAGATTCGTCGAATTCAAATCAAAAAAGGTCCACAAAAACGGCGTTGGGTCAACGCTTACGTATCTTATCACAGGGTCAAAGAGAGAAGCAGGGTCAATCGTTTATAGCAGGTATGAAGAAAACAAGCACAGTTCAACACGTTCGTAAAAGAGCACAAAACAGATCACTAGAACGAAAAAAGTTTTCAAATGTACCCTACTGCTACTGTTTCTGCCGTGGTTACATGGTTTGTTTTATTAATATACTACTTGAAGTGAAAAGGTGTTATTTTTTTTGCTGTAAAATTTAAAATTTATTTGTCATGTAAAACATGTTTATATAATAAAATAATACTTATTTATGAATATTTAGTTTTACTTTAATTGTACTTTTATCAAATATCAACTAGCTCTATCTATTGGCAAAAATTTAAAACTATGGCCAAACTAGCGTACCCAACCACACAGATGGCTGCACTATCTATGAAAATTTTGTTTGAAGCCAATGTATGGAAGTTTCACCCTCCTGGTGCACGCTCAGCGTTTGTGTGAAGCAGTCAAGTTTTCATCACGGCGTTCCATCACTTTTGGAAAAATATAATTAATTTGTAAAATAAGCAAGTAAACATTTTTTCTACGTCTAGGAATACGTAGAAAAAACGTTGACATTGTTAAGTACCTACTGTAATAAATCGATATTTACCTTCAATTCTCAGTTTGACTGTTAGTCTCTCCACACCCTTGTTTTTACTATTCTATTTTTACGAGTATATAAAGAATAAGAAGATAACCATATTTGTTAATTTTGTATTGACGTAACGTCGCACGCTCGTCTCGCCATTACAAAACACAAAATAGTTTGAACTCGCACGCGACGCCCCCGCCCGCAAGACGCAAACGCGCACGCTGCAGCGCCCGCTCCACGGGCCGCCACTCCACTCGGGACACCCACGTATTATTGCATCTATTTGACACGCACTCAGGCCGTACACTTAGTGGACTTGCTTTTGGTCGCAACTCGCCTGATATGAAGCGATGACGAGGCCTAGGATGGCGCTCGCTTGCCTAGAATTCAAAATCAAAATAATGTATATACCACCAGACACCACCAGTGCAGGTGTCTGGTGGTGATGTTATGCCTGGTGGCAGGCAAGTGCAGGTGTCTGCACTAGGAAAACCTGTATAGCAGCCTAGAAGAAACCGATTCACTCGAACTTTGATAGATAGATAGATACTCGTAGATGTCTTCTAGACTATAATTATTATTGGGAAACAGAGAAGCCGACAGACTGGCGGTTTGCACAATATAATTATGTGGAAGCATAGAGCTTTGTACGGGTTCGTGGAACAGCAAAAATATATCGGTGAAGCTTCGCTGTATCTTTGCTCGTCGGATGATAGGATGAGAGTGGAGGATTAGATTGTGTAATTCAAAGCACACTCTCTCCGAAATGTAAGGTTCTGCCTACCCCGATTTAAAAAAAAGGCGAGAATTTATGTTTGTATTAATTGTCCTATTGTCCGCCAAACAATCACGTTATTACAACTATCAACCTGTTGTTTGCATGTTATTTATCAAGATTTAGATCTACAGTCTAACTAGGTCTATTGTTTTCGTAACCCCACAAATAAGGTCATACAATATTGTCATTATAAATCTAATTCCGAATTTCTTTATTTACTTACCAAAAGAATTAAATTATTGCTCCATTAGGAATCCAATTTTTATTAGCAAATATATATTCTTGGTGACATTATTATTTGCTGCCATTTGATATACTATCCTGGGGGTAAATATTAAAAAGCTTGCGAAATAAAACCTAATTGCAGATAAGTTTATTTGTTCTCGAAAACGTTGAGCGGTAAATCTACTTTGATTTACACCTTTATTTAGAAAATAAATGCGTCGTAGTGCAAATATTTGTTAGGCCACCTTTGATAATGAAAATAAAAATTGAGAACTTGTGAAGAGAAATTACATTTCCGTTCACGAAGCCGTCAACCATAAGCATTCTGTACATCAACCAAAGTGGGCAGATGATGATGATAATTAATTTGTGTCTCATTACAAGACCAACCAATTAACGGCACGGTTGGCACAGTGGCTGAGCGATCGGCTACTGCATTGCGTGTCTCGGGTTTGATTCCCGCATGGAACAAAAGTTTGTATGGCCTAGAGGTAGTTGTTCCGGTTCTGGCTGTATAAGTATGTAAATTTTAATGTTTGTAAACGCATTCACGATACAGGAGAAATTCATAGAGCGGGCAAGGTTTAAAAAAAACCCTAGTTTACCTAATACCCAAAGTCGTAATCACAGTTAGGCACAAAATGTCATAAAAGTAAACACGAACTACGTTACTAGTAATAGTTCTTTCTAAAAGCAAAGCATTTCAAACTGGTAAGCCAATTAACAATCTCAGAACAATTGTATAACTTAATTATTCAGAATAAAATCTCAATACCACTTTGGAGGTCCAATCAAACGGTCCCTCACATCGGTGGTACCTTTTTGACCTTGAGCTAGTCTAGCGTAGTACCGAGTTTCGATAGACCAAAAGGCCAGCTTACACTGGTTTAGTTACCACGGACTTGCTGTCTATTGTACAATCGTACATTTAAATTAAAATACTTTTGTAAAAAAGAATTAGTAGTAATTAGTATTTTATCGAAATTCCTAATAAGATTAGACGAATACATTTCAAGAGGCAGAATGCTAGCTATTTATTCAGTGTTTAAATTAAAAAGTGAAAAATGTCCTGAGGACAAGGATAGTGAAATAAATCTATACTAATATTTTGACGACCCGAATGGCGTAGCGGTAGTGAGGCTGCTTTACGTTCTAATAAGGGTCTCGGGTTCGAATCCCGGTTGGAGCAAATGTTTGTGTGATGAGCATGGATATTTGTTTCCGAGTCATGGATGTTTATATGTTTAATAAGTATGTATTTACAAACAAAAAAGTATCTATGTAGTATATCAACTATCTGGTGTCCACGACACAAGCCTCGTTGCTTAGTGTGGCACTAGATGGCGCTGTGTGTTAATGTCCAGCGATATTTATTTATAATATTATAAAAGAGGAAAGAATTGTATTTTTGTATGTAACGAATAAACTTAAAAAGTACTGAACTGAATTCTTTCAGCAATAGATAGCTACATTATCAGCTAGTAACATAGGCTATATTTTATTTCCGTACTCCCACGGGAACGGGAACTACGCGGGTTAAACCATGTGACGTCCGCTAGTCTAGAATAAAGTTATTCCGTCGTCATTTTATCTAGGTATAGATCACGCACGATGAGTGATCACCCATTACATGCCTAGTTTTCTTCTTGCCTCGGAAAACACATTAAGCCGTTGGTCCCAGCCGTCATTTGTAGATCTTTGACAGTCGTTACAAGTAGTCAGCCACCTGAAAGTCTGACAACCAGTCTTACCAAGGGGTATCGTATAACCCAGTACTAAGTTGTGGAGGTCAGACAGGCAGTCGCTCCATTTATAATACTGGTATTCATCAGCATCCGGTTAGACAGAATAGGCATTTCGCCTATCAGTATTACTGCTTGCTAAGTTCTTTTATTAACACATGATATTAAAGTCTATAAAAATGAATGGGCACGGTTGGCATCGGAATTAAAGTTAATGTTTTCGATAAAAAAACAGTACTTTGAATTAACGATGTAATTCAACTAGTCGAACGAGCACTTAGACTAAACAAAAGTGGATAAGTATATCTAAGTTCTATTTAATAAAATCGAACATCACTCTCCACAAGGCGTTGACTTTACGGCGACTCTGCATTCGCAGAGACTAAGTTTCGGCACCATCACCACCAAGTTCGGAAAGACAAGGCATTTCATCAATCTGACCTTCGTCTTCTTGGTAATCCTATTGTCCCCCAAATCTTTTCCAGCCGTTCCACTGCCGACCTAGTGATGGCGCACCGTCGTTTTAACTCGCGCTAACGTCGCCACATCCTACAGTATTGGAGATAGTAGAGCCGAGGTAGATATAGCTCTGTACAACTTTGCAGTTAGCTATGCTCTGTACGTTCATTCTTTTTTTCATCCCGGCCTACTATCATTATCTTCGTCTTGTCTCGGTTGATGGGAAGTCCGCAATTGAGGGTAGTAGTCTCGAGACGAATAAGAAGATTTTCCATATCTTCTCGAGACTGTGCCAGAAGGGTTGTATCATCAGCGTATCTAAGATTATTTATCACGGACCCTCAACTGATATACCTTTGTCCCATTCCTCCAAGACAACATGCAGGCAGCATGATGTGGCGGCGACCTCTCGCGTCCGGCCCTGGTGCAAGCCATGGTCCGGAGCGAGACGGAATGGGACGCCGTCACCTCCTTCTGCGAAGCAGTAATGCTAGAGAAGGAGGTGGCGGAACGTGAGAGGGAGAGAACCTCACAGCGTCCCGGCCGCCGCGGGAGACGCCCCGGGCGTCGGGGGCCACCACGTGGCCCCCGGCCACCGTATCGCGGGCCTGTGGACGGTGGGCTATGGGCTAGCTCGCCGTCCTTCCGTCTCATGACGACAAGCCGTGTCGACGGCGCGTTCGTGTTCCACGCGTGCCTCAAAGAGAGTCAGCAAAAAGGAAGGGGTCCACAAGGACCGATGCCTGCCGGGGTTGCGGGACTGTTCGAAAGAAATACCGTGACCCAGGAACACAAAGGGCGATGAAATAGCAACGGCGATAAGATGCATCCTTGTCGCACAAGCGGCCTCGGTCTTAAAGTGCCCAGGAAGAGTATCGTCCACTCGTACCACTACAATACCGTTTTTATACAGTCTAGTCGCCTCAAAAAGACTTCCGCGGCTGGTGGGCTGGTTTTTTTAAAAGAAATAATAAAAAATATGTATGTCGTGTTGTCAGGATTTATTTCGCTAGGGTCGAGCATTATGTGGGCAGAAGACTGGTTTCGTGCTATGAAAACACACTGGATGCGATACACTATTTTATTTCACATTGCACGGTTCGGGTTGATAGTTTTCATGGAGAAGAACCGGCAAGAAACTCCATGGTTACTCTTTTCAAACAGATAGACTGAGTAAACTAACAAATTACTTCACATGAATTGGGTACAGTTTCAAGACGTCTAACTCCGCTGCGATCAGACCCAGAATGTCCTCCTCGCCGCGAGCTGTTAACATCAGGACTGTGTAGATGCACGCCATGGTGGGGTAGACTCAAGTAGACTGGTAGTAGGTCGCGTGATATCACCACTGGCGCACTTTCGATTCATTCGCCGGTCCGTACTCATGACCGGATTTGACATGTGTGTAAAATTAATAAAAGATAATTTAATTATTATTTTCTGACTGACCGTTCTTTAGGTACTCTTACCTCAATTACCTATTCCGCAAAGCTGATTGCATATCCAGCCTTGTTTAATCCAAGCTCGTCGAGATTATTTACAAAAAAGTTTCAGCCCACGCAAAGTTCGTATTTCCAATAGTTTTCCATCGAGCTTGATGTTGTTGAATGAAATGTCTTTATTACTTTATTTTTTACGTGTCTGAACACGCAACGGTTATTTCTAAGTCTGGATACATATTGGTGATGTAAAAAAATTGAGATCGTTATTTGAACATCACATCTGAATGACCGAGCTTTGCTCGGTATTTTTTTCTAAAAATGAAACCTAGCTAAATCGATTTATCGCCCCCAAAACCCCTTGCATACTAAATTTCATGAAAATCGTTGAAGCCGTTTCCGAGATTCAGATTATGCACGATTACTTTTAAGTCGTTCTGGAACCGAAAGCCATAAACTCGATCATCGAACTCGAAACTACTGGGACTGCTTTTTTTTTTAAATAAAAAATACTTAGTAGTATAATTTTTCATGATTTTTTATATTTTTTTAGTTATTTTTTGAAAATATGTTTTATAAATTTTTACATTTGATTCAATAATATCTTTTATTATATAAACATTATAGAATCCTTATAACAAAGTATTACTAATCGTATTAAGCGGTACTAACTGGGTCGTGGAGGTCAAATAGGCAGTCGCTCCATGTAAAATATTGGTATTCAACTGCATCCGGTAAGACTGGAAGCCGACCCCAACATAGTTGGAAAAAGGCTAGGCAGAGATGATGATGCAGCTTTGGAAATTACTCGATTATTATTATACTGGGTCCAGCGGACCCGGTAGCGAGTACTTGTGCCACAAATTAAGACGTGACTCCCTAAGTGTTATTTAAATGCTTGTCTGGTGATTAAAAATGTTTTGTTAGAAAAAAAAAAAGCTGCAGCGTAGTTTTATTTCTAATTCAAAAGTCCCATTCCAGAAAATTCCACCACGCTCCAAAACAATCTTGACATCCCTATTCCTGAAACACCATTTAAGGGCCTATTAAAATCTGTTTTCGTGTCCATTTTCAAATGCCAGAAATCTGTGAGACACGTAACAAACATTTGGATGACAATTCTGGATACAATTTGAGCAGTAAAGCAGAAAATGGAACTAGCTGTCATCAAACTGTATGGGTGAAACTGTAAGTGGAGTTGGAACTCAGGGATGTCACCTATCAGTTTTATAATCTTCTACAACGACTGATTTTGTTTTATCTAAAAAAGTATGCAATAAAAGCGACTGCAACTGCATACCGATTTTTTTGTAAATAGTTTATTTTTATTTTATTCAACATCTTATTAATGAAAGCTAACTTATTAACTAAAAAAGCAGGCAAAAGAGACAAAAGTATTAATAATAATAATGAGCCTTGACCAACATCTTAGGAAGCTCTCGCTTGGCAACTGGATCAAGGGCTTGATTCAGAAAGCAGTACTTCTGGACACGGCACGTATTGTTAGGAGGTTGCTCTCTCAAGAGCCTTGAACACCGGCAGCTCGGACCCTGTTCCCAGCGCTGGTGCGCTACTGTTTTTTTATATTTTTATATAGTTTAAAAAAAATTATATAAAAATGTTAAAATATGTGTTTTAATGAATAAACGAAATAAGTAATGATAATATAATAATATTTTATATGTATTTTTTTTTTTAAGAAATATTTAAAACTGTTATTATTTGTAAATACATATATAAAGGAAATAATAATGAGAGCAGAACATTCTTATTTTATTTGAGGTTGATATGATCGTTAGGGGAGATTTCGTATTTAAGTTTTTTAGGCTCTGAGGTCCAAATACTTGGTTGACAGCTTCGTAAAAGGTCCGTTTACAACAACAACAACAACAGCCCATAACGTCCACTGCTGGACATAGGCCTCTCCCATGATGGAAGGAATTTGCCGTAATCTCCACGCTTGGCAGGCGGATTGGTGATCGCAGTGATGAAAGACTAACAGAAAACGCTGCTGCCCATTCTCTGGTCTACGGAGGCGCAAGGTGTTCTGCCTCAGACATTAGTCGCCTTATACGACACTCGTGAGTGTAATGGGTTGGTTCTATTCTACTCTGCCGGATACCACACAGCTAAAAGGTCCGTTTACACCGGTATATAAGCTATACTCTATGTTGCCTGCCGGGGTTGCGGGACTATTCGAAAGAGATACCGTGGCCCCGGAACACAAAGGGCGATGAAGGAACATGGATGGGTTTTAGTCAGTAAAAGTCTGACACTCCCTCCTGCTCCGCCCAGAGCGGGAGAAGTCATTTGATGATTTCCCATCCGAAAAGCTATACTCTATGACTCAAAGAAACTTGCAAGCGGCAACCTTGAATGTAAACCTCGAGCCTACGTTAAGTGGTAGGTCTCCTCGTTCAGTTTTACGAGTTCGACCTGCGTGCATGTAAACTACCAGATTGTGGCGAGTATTACCCCTTAACTATTCTTTCGGGTGAACATTTTTGGGTCTGTGGTGCCTAAAACTGAAATCTCTGAAAATGTGTCCTGGTGTTAGATAAAATTATAGTAGAAAAGTCAAGTTTTTATTCCAACATTAGGCGGAAGACAGCATCTATATTGGTGGTAAAAACTCTATCCAGGATTTGTTTTTCTTTTTACTAGGTTCTCTTCTAAAACAATGTAATCCTACTAATAATATAAATGTGAAAGTTAGTAACGATACATGGATACAGCTAACTTATAACCTGAATAACACATAGGATACTTTTAATCCCGGTAGAATGAACCTGTGAGATAATTATCGAACTCCAAGTGGGCGAAACCGCGGGCATAAGCAAATAAGTACCTCAATCTCGGCTTGTAAACAGCCCGGCAAGAAATAGCCCAAAACAACCTAAAAACAACCACACAACCTAAAATGCCAGGAGAAAAAGTCTGTTCATTTAAATGAATTTGCACAGTCACTGAGTAGGGAAGGTGGCCTTTAACACAGCCAATTCCACCCAAAAGATTTTCCATGTAATATCAAGAGAGTCGTGCGAAAGAAATTTTACAACAAGAAATTGCTCTCGTAAATGAACACAATATCAAACGAAAAAAGAAGGTTCTACTATAATTATATAAATTATCATCGAAATATTGGATCAGCATTGCCTCAACTCTTGCCATTCTGGATTTTCGCTATGAACAATCCCGAACTCAACAATACTTTTTACGAGTTATTTATGACCACAAAAAAGTTTCAAGCAATTTATTTATTGCATGTCTTTTATCGTACCTTAACCTACTTTTGGACAAGTCCATTATTCCTACCGTCACGTCACTGGAGCGCAGATATGGTCATTAACCAAGCGTCAAAAGTCTGCACTCGGGGTCTGTCAGGGAGCAATGGACCGTAGGAACCTTGGAGTTAAACTTATCACATGGAAGTTTTGGAACGCAGTATCTCGATACTGCGTTCCAAAACTCAAATTGCTGATGTAGGTCAGAAGGCTGCCAAGCTCACGTGCAACCGGGCTGGCCACATCTGTCCCATGCCAGTGCAGCTATGGGCTAAAGTAACTTCACAATGGGTCCCAAACAGCAACGCGGCAGGCCCAGAGAGAGATGGCGGGACAATATCGATTCTTTTCATAAGGATTGGCGAATAACATCACTGGATAGGGTTACGTGGAAGGAGGGAACGAAGGCCTTTGCCCTGCAATGGGACACAGATGGCTTAAAATAGTAATTTAAAAAAATATACATTAATTGCCGCTCACAATGGGCCTCATCAGAAGGCTTAAAGTCACCCAAAAGGCAATAGAGAGGGCTATGCTCGGAGTTTCCTTGCGCGATCGAATCAGAACAGAAGATATCCGCAAGAGAACCAAGGTTACCGACGTAGCCCAAAGAATTGCCAAACATAGGTGGCAGTGGGCAGGGCACATTGCTTGCAAAACGGATGGCCGATGGGGCCGAACCGGAAGACGTTGCGTTGGAAGGCCTCCTACTATGTGGACCGATGACCTGATGAAGGTTGCGGGAATCTGAAAGAAAGAAAGAAAGAAGAAAGAAAAAATATTTATTTGGGACAAGCACAGGAACTACAAAAATAATAATGATAAAAAAAAGAAACTAAATAATAAAAATGAAGGCCTGTGCGAGGCCAAAAAGGCTCCTATCTCAGCATGCTGGATGTGGATGAGTCGCACAGGACCGGTCAATGTGGCGACACTTGGGGGAGGCCTATGTCCAGCAGTGGACGTCTTTCGGCTAAAATGATGATGATGAATAATTTAAAAAATAACCTACTTTAGAAACCTAACTACAAACATATTTTACCTCACAAAAACACTCATGCCCTACAAATCCACAAGAACAACTATCACACATAGCACATCACACAAGGATACAAGTAACACAATATGGAGGGAATCGCTATTTTCAATTTACTTTTACTACAAACTCCAAGTTTGATGGCTTGGTCCCTCACCCAGCCAAGTTATGGGCTAATAAAAATGATGGATTCTCTAACAAGATGTCCACAAGTGAATATTAGGTTTGTAACTGGGTATCGTCGACGGAGTTTGTCAATATTTGGGTGACGACATGTTGTTTTTATTGTTGGTTGTTTTTTTTTTGGAGGGTTGAAGAATGTGGGTTGTTTTTTAAGTGTATGTAGCTGAATTAGATTGGCTTGAGAAATAGTTCTATGTCAATATGGTGAATCCGGGAAAAATGAAAATATTTTATGACATACCTACACATATTTATGCATTCTTTCAAATATAAAACATCAAAATAGTTATCCATCCTCCACACCAGTGTAGGGAGTAGGGTCTAAGCTACCGGCGGTTAGGGCTCCAGATACAGGTACCTTAGAGCAGCGGTGGCCCAGTGGTGGCGGCCCCGACTTACGAACAGTAAGTCATGGCTTCGAACCCTCACAGGCGCATTACTTTGTGTAATTTATTTCTTCACCACTGCTCTCAAAACGGTGAAGGAAAACATCGTGAGGAAACCGGCATGACCTAGAACCAAAAATTCGAAGACATGTGACATCTACCAATCCGCACTGGGCCCGCGTCGTGGATTATAGCCCTTACGCAAAATACGCGCTTTGACGTGGAGTTGCGGACACCAGCCCGTTATACAATATATGGGGCTCCAGGAACTGATACAGGTACCTCCTCACAATGCGAGCCGTATCGAGGAGTACTGCCTTCTATAATCCATAGCTAAAGCATTTTTAGCATATGGCAAAAAAATAAAATCTCAAGAACATCACACTTACCAACCATTAAAAAAATGTACCGAAAACCTCCAAGATTTCCCATTACTCTCTAGAGTCTGTGGTTTTAATCTGAAGCAAAGCTTTAAGAGCTCAAAGTCTAGGAAAATTAAAACTGAAGGCACGCGCCGAAATGTTCTTTAGAATTAAACCCGCTCTGAAGAAAGAGGAACTGAAAAGTTGGTTTAATGAAAATGAATCTGTTACGTGTATGTGTAGCTTGGGAATTATGTATAATTACGTGTTAATTAGTGAAAGAAAATACTTTTTCACTTCTCATGCTCTGAAAGTGCTTATTTGTGCAGGGTATAGGCTGCACAAAATCGAATTTTGAGCACAAGTGTATTAACGTATCTACTCATAAATGTTTTTATATAAAGCAAAGAAAATGAGCCATACAGCCAAACACAATAAGAAGTTCGTAGATAGTATTTGTTATTTTATTATATTTACTTTAATTTATTTGCCTTGTGTTTTTTAATAATTAAATTTCATAAAAGATATTAAAATTTAAATTCAAGTACGGTAGATAAGTTATTTAATTAATTTAAGAAAATTATTTTTACAAAATTAATTTAATAGTAGGCTGTATAGGTCTGCAGTCCAAGCCTAATTTCAATGTCGTAAAATTAAATAAAAATAAAGCGGCGATATTCCGGGAAAAACAATTTCCTTCAGTACTCAAAACTGTACTAATTTTACTTTGAATTTAATTAAAGAAATGTTATGTTATACTACTGTTTTATTTCCTCGCAATCGAAGTGAAAAGCAGAGTTTATAACTCGTCCACAAAACCATTTTATGCTCGACATTGCTATCAGCATTCGCCTTCGGCTCGGGCTGCTAAAAGTATCAGATAAAAATGGTTGGTTTTGTACACTTGTTGTAAAATCTACTATTACATTGAATAATTATTTTGGCAACAAGAGTAAGTAGTGTACTTTTGAAAACTTTTTCTAACGTGTTTAGTGAAGTGAATGATACGCAGATCCGATCAAGACTCCTATATTTATTATTACAGGTAGCACAACATAATTACTGATTTTCCGAATACCCACATAACATAATATTTAGAATAGAATATATTTATTGTAAAAACATGAGTATACATCAAATAATATGTGCAAGGTCTTAAAATATCAGGTAGATCTGCATGTTTTGCCATTAATGGCGTACAAAATAATTTTTTTTTTTGGTTTATAAAAAACCATAAAAAAAAAAAAAACTTGAGTCTACACAGCAAACTAAAAAATATGCTAATAAAAAAAAAGTATTGTTTTCATCACCTTTGACGGTCAAATTGTGAAAATGTCGTAATTATAGGAATCTATTTAATTAGTTGCGTTCATTTAAACATTCCGATATCGTATAATAGCACTTGGCTATGAGATATTTTTTTAAATTTATTTTAAACATAGCAGTCGGCATTTGTCTGATAGGTTTTGGGATTTTATTATAAATTATTGGTGGAAAAACAAAAGATACTTTTACGCATCAGTGCCGTGGTTGATCTTGCTACGCATAGTTTATTATTATCCCGTCGATTACGGATAGAAACGTCTGATAGTTTCTTAAATAGGTTAGGATTGGTTCGTATAAAATTTGCTGTTTCATAAATGAATAAAGGATGGCAGACTTAAAATGTTATATTTAATAAAATACTGTTTGCAACTGTCAGTTATTTTTAAACCAAACATAGCCCTAATACACCTTTTTTGCGACCTAAAAATGATTTCCTTATTAGTAGAGTTTCCCCAAAATATAATTCCAAACCTCGACATGGAACCGACAATACCATGGTAGGCAGTTATAAGCGCATTGGTACTTATAACAGGTTTTAGTTTATAGAGGGCATAGGCAGATGAACATACTTTTTTATTTAATTCTTCTGTGTGTGCTTTCCAGTTCAGACTTTTGTCAATGGTTACACCAAAAAATGTAGCTGTGTCTACCTTTTTAATAACAGTTAATTTGTGTTGAGCATTAATACTTGGTGCTTCTAAACGTTGACTGAAGAACATAATTTTTGTTTTTTCAAGTTTGTTTGTTTGGCCGCGGATAGGTTGAAAATTATCTCATTGGAACGTACTACCGAAAAAATTGTTTGAAATTTATTTATTTATCTACTTACATCTACCATCAGGACATGATCTATCTTTGGGCGAAATTTTATTAAAATCCACTCGACTCGACACTCGTATTAAACTGTAATAGTAATTACAATGATGATATTAGCTATAGTTGATTTTATTTTTTATATAATATTTTGTATTGAAGTTCGGTATATTGTGAACGAATTTATACTATTTGATTAAATACAACCGACTTTAATGTTATTTCTAAATTCGAAAGCTATTAGAATGGAATAAATTTTGTTCCCCAGGGTCTATAAATTAGTTAAATTTCAGTGAATAATTTTGATTAAGAGTTGTTATTTTTATTTTTATTTTCATATAGTGAAAATAATACTAATTGTTTTAATTTAGAAATACATTTACAACAAAAAGGTTAAATATTTAAACAGTGTACACTTTTTCTAAAAATAACGCACTTGCAGACAATTCCAGAATACCTCCAAAACCCGTTAACCTAAAATCACCACCACACCCCACTCAAGTTAGCTCGTTCTCCTGAACTGAACTTTACGTACAACATACCTCGACTTAATGCTTCTCTTCAGGGACAGTTCTGCACCCGACCGTACGTCACCTTGTACCAAGTGACGGTAAGTGCATGTTAGGGATCGTTCTCACTGGGTCGTGGAATTTATACCCAGTTGGCGAAATGATGTTTGTAGCTTTAGGGCAATGACGGGCCGTAGTGGAAGAAACACAAACGCTACGCATGAAAGACGAAGTTAACCGGAAAAGGGTCAGTCAAATTGGTACCAAAAAAAAAGTGAGCCTTCACGGGACGCCTGGCAGATGTGAAACATCGAAATTATGTTGTACAATATAAAATGCTTTAAAAAAAAGTCAATATAAAAAAAAAACAAAAATATTTAATGAAATAAAAATAAAAACAAAATGACTCGATTTGCAAAAAAAAAAAAACCTTATGCTGGGATTGAACTCGAAGTTATGAGATTGTAACCCAGTGCTGTGCCCCGAGACCAGCTGGCTAGTTGTAAATCTTATGCTGCTTCAACAGGTCGGTAATGTTTGGGACTGTTCAGGCCGGATTGCCAACTTGACAGTTGACGACGCGTCGCCACGTCATGCGTCGCCACGCCATTTTTGGTTTTACTCGCGCCTATGATTTTTCACATCAAAAAGTCGGGCCGGCTGCTGGCATTAAAAACATAGCTGGTGTCCGTGTTTGAAGCCGCGTACGTACTTTGACAATCATCGTGTGGAGTCTTTTGCCCAGCAGTCATCGTACATGCAGCTGACGTGACCCGCCCAATCTCATTTTAGTCCATAAATGGTGGCAGTAAATCTACAAATGTGGTGCGACCAAGTATCTTCATAATGGCGTCAACTGTAAGCTTCCTGCACCGCGAAGTTTCCTCTGGCACTGTCTGAGTTGAACGAAGGTAGGCCTCAGTCTGGTTTAATGTTTAAGTAGCTTCAAGCATTGATCGCTAGAAAAACTGCTCATGTGCAAGTAACCTTAAGATGTAAGATCGAATCTTACGTACGGTGCACAATACGCTTTGATTGCGCGAAGTAGACGAAGCTCAGGGTTTAGAGAAACTTGACTTGGATCGCACCTGTGTAATCTCTGTGTGTGACTACCTGAGATTCTGTATGTTTTGGTATTTGGAATTTTGGTGAGGACATTGAACAATAGTGGGTTTGCATTGAGTATATTGATTGATGCTGCGTTGGTCTAGTGGTTGCAAGGGGTACTGTTGAGTATGACAATTAGGGTTTGATTCCCAGGTCGGTTAAAGTGTTAAAGGGCGAGACCAGTGTTTCAGCCTATTATGGATTAAATGCGTGATGTTATCCGCAAAATCCGGTTTATGCTAAGTCAGTGAGGAAATGAGGACTGTATTTTTTTTTAATCTTATGTGAAGAATTATAATTTTAGTACTATCATTATAAAAACGGAATTGGAATGTTCTTGGCCTCTATCTCGCCTGTTCTTTTTTTAAATTTTTTGAAAAAAAAAACAAACACGTACCGAGTCGATCTCATTCAGCTGCATTTTACTTAAATAAACTTACCCAAATAGTTTAAGTTAACTACTTTTATATTCCAAGGCATTTTTGGCTTTTGAAAGATAATATCTTAGAGACTTTTGTCTGGTAAAGCTACACCTTCTACATTTCGTATTCCAGTCGACAGTTGTGAATGTCAAACCTAAAAACCAAGCCTTAAAAACACTTTACATATCTTTCACGAATATGTAAATAGAAATACAATATAAAAGAACATGAAAACACCTCTCATAATGTCATGCATGTATTCATACAATAAAATTTATGAGGTCCAAAAAACACCATATGAAACCGAACCCAATTTGACGGAAAGGGTAAAAGAACAATACAATTTGCATGTTTTTCTGTGGCGGGCTTTGAAAACTGTGTTTTGTTCATAGGTAGCTGTGACCTGCAACATGAATATTATAATTACGTTTAGAAGTATGAGGAATAGAGAATTATAAAAAAATAAACTAATAAAATAAAATAAAGTTTATTTGGAACAACTTAAGTTTACAGATAACAGAGAAAAACGAAGATAACTATAAAAGTAAGGTACTGTGGCGCAGCTATCAAAGCCCAATTCAAAATACATACAATCATAGACATTGTCCCAGATTAACCTAAAAGACGTTAAATTAAGAATGACAAAAAAATATATATATATAAAGAACACTATGTTGTATAGGTAATGTAGAGTGAAGGTGGGGATGAGGTGTGTATTTGTGTGTGTGTGGGTGTGTATGTGTGTGTGTGTGTGTTTCTACCGCGTTTATATACACCATATGTTGATCAGTCTCATCATAGGACTAGCACTTAAGCCAGTTGGTCACATTTATCTTCAGTTCATTCCTAGTCATAGGGTATATTTTAATTTCTATATTTATGGCATTATAAAGTTCGGAGCTGGTGTGAGTGAAGTGGCGACTGATCATCGCTAACCTGCAGCGTCACAAAGGAGACACCAGCTGCGCTGACCCCAAATAAAAATTATGTCGTTTTAGGGCACCACTGCCCTAAAACCACCAACACTTGTGAACACGTGTTACATAAACGTGGCGATTGTCTTGAGAGCTTACTTGAAAAACAATCTTTTAGATAAGGTCAAAGCAACAAAGAAGGGTTTCTTCAAAAAGTTAATTATCAGCGACTGATGAAGGATTTTTATTTAGACTCTGATTTGTTGTATTTCATAAGAATCACCACTATATAAGGTTTAATTTAGGGTTCTTACAGACGAGCGGCACGTTGCCAACGGCAGATAAACTGCAGCCGTCGCCAGCTGTCGACGGCTGCCGTCGACGCGCCGGGTGGCAGCCGCCGAAGCGTCGACGACTGCCGTCGACGGGTGGCGACGCTTGCAGTTGTGGCATGTCGCGTAAATGTGTGTTGACGGCTGCAGCAGACGCCACCACTGCAAGCGTCAACGTTGCCGCGACGATGCCGCGTAAATGTGTGTGTCCACGCGCCGGCGAAAGCCACAACTGCAAGCGTCGACGGCAGCCGTCGACAGGTGGCGACGGCAGCAGTTTATCTGCAGTTCGCAACGTGCCGCTCGTCTGTAAGAACCTAGCAACGGCTTTAAACGTGATATAATCTTTATCTTCTCACGCCTGTAATCCCATAAGGGTTAGGCAGAGATGTACCCAATAGTACACCCATATTTCACCAGTTACGTTTTAAGTCCCATGTAATAAGGGGCGAGCCTATTGCCGTGAACTGGGCACAAATCCCGATTCCGTGGCTGTTACTCAGAAATTCCTGGTCAAAAACCCAATACTTTACCCGACCCGGGAATCGAACCCAGGACCTCATGCTCACATTGCGTTAGATTGCGTCCTACCGTAAAATGTAAATTTTCACTTCTCATGCTCATAAAGTACGCCAATATAGCCCTACTATGCGACCTAAAGTGGCCCTTTTAGGCCCTAGGGCGTAAAGTAAATCTCGTGCTCGTGACTTGTTGAGTCACGAGTACCTCGACGTGCTCTCTCCCGGCTGCCGCGACCTGCTGCTGCGTGATGCGCACATTTAGCTTCAAGTAAAAAAACCTGACGTGATTTTTATTTTATTAAGTAATATTTAATAAATGTTTTTGTACTAAATTGACTATTTTTCTCACACTCAAAGTGAAAAGTACAGTGTAACACACGGCGCTAAAATCCCTTTATAACTCGGTTCCTATTTACTACCTCGCTAAAGCTCGGTAGTAAAACTACCTCGTATATAATGGGTCATTTTAGCCCCTTTTTTTTTTTTTTTTTTGGGACAAGCCCGCCACGCTGTTCCCAAACCACTGTAACTCCTGAAAGCCAGAATCAACAGTGGCGACCACCAGAAAAGCGCCGAGACAATGAAGCTCGACGAAGTCCCAGAGAATGAATTTAACTGTCTTGGATCCCGCAACGAAATTAATCAGAAAAGTATAGTGGAGGAGTAGGAAAAAACCGTAATTTCCACTTCCCTCCATTTCAGCAGGAGACAGAACGAAACAAGGCCAATAGGCACAAAGGGACGTTTACAACTGGGATAGGCCCAGTTGCCTAGCACCACGGATAAATATTAACATTAATGGGTCCTAAGTTGTGAGCTGTTATATTTGATTCCAATAATAGGTATGGCAAAAACGCTTGAACGCACGGAAATTTGTTCTAGTTTCCACAAGGTCTGTATAGTAAATAACTCCGGATGTAACCTGTACACTATCCAACATAATGTTTTTTGAAAAAATTTTAGCCCCTTGTATTACAATGTACTATTTCAACCCCAAAAAATTGTCGTTTAATTCCCAGCAATATTTTTTGCGTAGGTATAGTTTCATTTGATGTCAAAAATGCTCAGTTGCCGGCTTCGTAGAGGGTCCGTTTACACCTTGTATCCTACTGTATAAGTACACCCGCTACTTCTAAGGCCCAAGTCGTTTTCACATGACATTTGCCATTGTTCCTACTTCACAAAGGTCACTGGCAGGTATAAACGCAATTCGGTGCTCAAAGGCATGTGAATACCATTATTTGTTGACCCATATAATTGAGTTATTGTATGAACAACGGTTTCAGGACTGTTTCGTCAATTTGGTTTGATATTTGTATGAATGGTAATAGGATTATGGTGTTGTGTTTGTTTTGTTTTATTTTGGTTTTGAGGGCAAAAATCTGTGATTTTAAATTGACACATGGTTTCTTGGCTCTGTTGAGTCTTGGGTTCGATTCCCAGGTCAGGAAATGTGTTATTGGGTTTTTTCCATCACAAATATCTCAGTAGCACCTGGAGTTCCGATTTGTGTCCAGCTGACGGCAATAAATAGGCTGACATTATTTATATTGAACATAACTGCCGAAATATAAGTGCCCTAACAAGTAACTTCGCAAGGGATTAACTACCAATCAATTACTTCTTCACTGTGGCTCTTTAACTAGCTGAGATTAACAATGTCCTAAGTGCACGCACAACAACAAAACAACAACAACAGCCCATAACGTCCACTGCTGGACATAAGCCTCTCCCATGATGGGAGGAATTTGCCGTAATCTCCACGCTTGGCAGACGGATTGGAGATCGCAGTGATGAAATACTAACAGAAAACGCTGCTGCCCATTCTCTGGTCTACGGAGGCGCAAGGTGTTCTGCCTCAGACATTAGTCGCCTTATACGACACCCGTGAGTGTAATGGGTTGGTTCTATTCTACTCGTGTTCTACTAGTGCACGCACGTGTCATGATTTTCAAATATGTATTAAATAATAAGATCTGCTGTGATCTATCTAAACTAATATTATGCAGGGTTTTAAAGATTTTAATAATGCGTTTTATATTTGAGAAATGACAACACTGCCTAACCGTCAATTTTGTAGCGGGAAGGGGTAGTTTATAAAGCATGGCACTCGGCCGAGAGGAGTTGGTTCATTGGAAGAAATTGTGGTGTTAAGACTAATAGTCGAATCTATGTCTGATAACTGATAGGTGTTGTAATTATTGCATTTTGTATAAAACGTGAAGTAATCTAGAATTGTGGAATACTAAATAATTTGAAAAGAGTAACCATGGAGTTTCTTGCCGGTTCTTCTCCATGGAGGCGACCAACCCGAACCGTGCACCTTTGTCGACGTTCTTAAGTGCCCATACAGGCCTATGTGGAATAAAATACTTGGATTTGAATATACTCAAGAGTTGATTGGAGCTACAGTGGTTTTATTACACACGGAACAATGAAAAACTGTAGTTTCTTAAAATTTTCAAAAGAATTATCGACTTCGTACCCGTGGGGGGTACGCAGTCGATAATTCTTTTGAAAATTTTCATCATCATCATCCCCTGATTACCTCCTAATACAAGGGGACTTAACATAACTGGCAAAATGTGTTACTGTTGTACTAATATGCAGAGGTCTGCCTAACCATTCGGGGGTAACAGGTGTGATGTTATCGGCTGCATAGGTCAGGTTTCAATTTGTTGTCTAAATACCCATTTATACGAGTAAATGCTATTTTAATTTACCCAACACTCAATTAAAACTCCACTATTAATTATCAATATAATTCCATTGCTACTATTTCCAAAGTTAATTACGTACTCTCATCGAACAGAATCATAAATCCCGTCCATTCCATCGGTAATTGATCGAATGACATCATTTATACTGTAAAGTACTCGTGTTCGTCGAAATCGGATGCGTGACGTTAATCAGTTGGATACACTTCAACAGTACTGATTATGACAAAGCGGTGGTAATAGGGTATATGCATGATTTTTTTTATCCCTCTAAACAAAGCGTATTAACATCAGAATTATCAAAGTGAAATTATTTTATTAATATCTTTAGAAATATTAAGTTATAAGCATTTGAAACTGCTGATTAGACAGAGAGATCCGATCCAGCGAATGACGTCATTCGCTGCATCGACGTACAAAATCCATACTAAATTCCGTTTATCTAGAAAGAGATAGAAACAAAAGTTTAAATAGTTATAACTTTTGTGTTGTCTGGCCAATTTATGTCTTGTTTTCGCTTTTTGTCATTATTTTTATAGCACTTAAAATTCCGTATCGAAATAAATAAAAGAAAATTTATGCATATTCCCTATTGAGAGGAGAATTGAAATCAAACGACTCCAAATCTGCCTAGCCTTTTCCCAACTATGTTGTGGTCGGCTTCCAGTCTAACCGGATGCAGCTGAATACCAGTAGTTTATATGAAGCAGAGAGAGAGCATTAGAGCAGTCACTGGTGGCCCAGTGGTGGCGGCCCCGACTGAGAGCAGTGGTGGCCCAGTGGTGGCGGCCCCGACTTACGAACAGTAAGTCGTGGGTTCGAACCCAGACAGGCGCGTTACTTTGTTTAATTTATTTCATCACCACGGCTCTCAAAAATGGTGAAGGAAAATATCGTGAGGAAACGATGTCCTAGATCTCGATGTCCGAACGAAATGTCCTAGAACCAAAAATTCGAAGACATGTGACATCTACCAATCCGCACTGGGCCCACGTGGTGAATTATAGCCCGTTCCCTCTCATTAAGAGGAGGCCGTGTCCCAGCAGTGGGAACATTATAGGCTGATGATGACATGAAGCGACTGCCTATTTGACCTCTGCAACCCAGTACGTAAGGCCTGAATTCTTGTTGCGCTGACGGTCGGTCGCGTACGGTCGGTAGTGACGTCAGCGAGAACAAAATACGGCTGTTGGTCGCCGCTAATGTCAGCGTCGCAGGCTATATAGAACACCCCCGGCCGCCGTAGGCGCGGCCTTGTGGACGGAGAACTATGGGCTAGCTCGCCGTCCGTTCGTCTCATTATGAAATTTCTCAGTAGCAGCCAAGAAGCTTGGATCTGTGCCCGGTTGATGTCAATAGGCTCGCCCCTATTACATAGAACTTAAACATAACAGGTGAAATGTTAGTGTACTATTAGGTACACTTCTGCCTAGGGAGAGAACCTCACAGCGTCCCGGCCGCCGCGGGAGACGCCCCGGGCGTCGGAAGCCACCTAAGGCGCGGGCCTGTGGACGGTGGGCTATGAGCTAGCTCGCCGTCCGTCCGTCTTATGACGACAGGCCGTGTCGACGGCGCGTTCGTGTTCCGCGCGCGCCTCAAGGAAGGGGTCCGCAAGGACCGATGCCTGCCGGGGTTGCGGGACTGTTCGAAAGAGAAACCGTGGCCCCGGAACAAAAAGGGCGATGAAGGAACATGGAGATGGGTTTCAGTCAGTAAAAGTCTGACACTCCCTCCTGCTCCGCCCAGAGCGGGAGAAGTCATTTGATGATTTCCCACACGAAAAAAAAAAAAAAAAAAAAACAGGTACACCTCTGCCTAACCAGTTGGTAATTACAGGCGTGATGTTATGTAATGGATGGGATAGATTTTTTATTATTCTTTTAACAAAGCTTTTCCCTCCCTGAAAATCTAGGAAAAACACTAAAGCAATTTCCATTTCCTGTTTATTTAATAAAAATGTGCACATTTGGTTTTCCATTCTTCTTGATCAATCAAATTTGACGACCCGAATGGCGCAGAAGTAGTGAGGCTGCCTTACGTTCGTTGGGTCCCGGGTTCGAATCCTGGTAGGAGCAAATGTTTGTGTGGTGAGCATGGACATTTGTTTCAGAGTCATGGATGTTTATATGTATAATAATTATGTATTTACAAACGAAAAGTATCTATGTAGTATATCAACTATCTGGTGTCCACGACACAAGCCTCGTTGCTTAATGTGGCGCTAGATGGCGCTGTGTGTAATGTCCAGCGATATTTATTTATTATTTATTTATTTAATCCCCATCGGTGAAGTAACTAATCTGCCTGACCCTCATGGGATAGTCATGAAGGCACATAATGTATGACTGTGTGTATGTATGACATTATCCGAAAAGCGTATAATAACAAAAATGTACATTATGATCGACGATGAGGACGGAATTTGAGACCATGCCAACATTAATAGATCGGTTTTACACTCAGAGCTATACTAGTTTACAAGCTAGCCGTAATATTATCTATATACATTGCTGGTTTAATTCTAACTGGGTTTTATTTTAAACTTATTGAGGTGCTCATGGCTAAAGAATATTCATATTCATTTATTTTGCATTCCATATTGTATATAAGATCTTACAAAGGGCTTAAAGCTAGGTACATAAATAAGGACCCTGTAAGGGCACAGCAAAGTAGGAGAGAGAAAGAGAGCTTTAATTTTTCTAATTAGTTAGTAATACAAAAGTTACAATACTTAAAATAAAAATATGTGTTTTATGTAATTTAAAATTGGTCATTTAGATATTCATTAATAGTATAATAGCATTTATTTAATAAAAAAAATTGTAATTTATTTATGAATGAATTAAATTTTTGTTCCTTTTTAATTATTTTAGGCAATTTATTATAAACTTTCATTGACATGACTAGAGTACTTGTTGAATGCATTTTTAGCTTAGAGCTTGGTAGGTTTAGTCTATTTTTATGACGAAATGTGTATCTTGACTGTATATTTTCTCGTGTAGTGTAATAATAACCAGCCGATCGAATTAATATTCAGGGTAAGCCGCGCTTGGCTAGGTTGGTCTGTGGATGGGTGACCACCCATTACACACCAAGTTTCCTCGGTGCCTCAGAAAGCACGTTAAGCCGTTGGGCCCAGCAGTCATTTTAAAATCTTTGAAAGTCGTTACAGGTAGTAAGTGGCACAAAAATCTTACTAAGGGGTATCGTATTACCACTGCGAGGATCGACCGGAGGACACGGTGGAGCACACGGTGGAGGTGTGCCCCGCGTGGGCGGAGCACCGCCGTGTCCTCGAAGCGGCGATTGGCGGCGGCGACCTCTCGCGTCCGGCCCTGGTGCAAGCCATGGTCCGGAGCGAGACGGAATGGGACGCCGTCACCTCCTTCTGCGAAGCAGTAATGCTAGAGAAGGAGGTGGCGGAACGTGAGAGGGAGAGAACCTCACAGCGTCCCGGCCGCCGCGGGAGACGCTCCGGGCGTCGGGGGCCAACACGTGGCCCCCGGCCACCATAGGTGCGGGCCTGTGGACGGTGGGCTATGGGCTAGCTCGCCGTCCGTCCGTCTCATGACGACAGGCCGTGTCGACGGCGCGTTCGTGTTTCACGCGCGCCTCAAAGAGAGTCAGCAATAGGAAGGGGTCCGCAAGGACCGATGCCTGCCGGGGTTGCGGGACTGTTCGAAAGAGATACCGTGACCCCGGAACACAAAGGGCGATGAAGGAACATGGATAGGTTTTAGTCAGTAAAAGTCTGACACTCCCTCCTGCTCCGCCCAGAGCGGGAGAAGTCATTTGATGATTTCCCAACCGAAAAAAAAAAAGGGGTATCGTATTACCCAGTACTAACAGGGTTCTGAAGATCAGAAGAGGCAGTCGCTCCATGTAAAATACTAGTATTCAGCTGCATCCGGTTGGACTGGAAGCCGGCCCCAACAAACATAGCTGGGAAAAGGCTAGGCAGATGACGGTTTGAATATTCGTGAACATTGTTTAACAAAACAATGTCACAACGTCACAATAAAGTGACGAGGATGATGTTATCCTATCCGACTACTTTAAGGGGCTCCCCCATGCACACTAGCGCCACTTTAGTAAAAAAATCAGAACTCGTTAAATACACAAATAATATAAAATCTGATTGACAAAATCAATCTTTTGGTCTTCTAAATTATTTACGTCTGCTCACGAGTAACTCATTGAAACATAGCTCGCTGTCGTTACAGATACAAAATGGAAAAAAACGGCCGTTATTAGCAATTTTTCTAACTGTAACTACAATGAAGTATATTTTAATGAATTAAATAGACGTCAATAATCTAGAACTCTAAAGCATTGATTTTGTCAATCAGATTTTATATTAATTGTGTATTTAACGAGTTCTGATTTTTTTACTAAAGTGGCGCTAGTGTGCATGGGGGAGCCCCTTAAGAAAAAAAAAATATACAGAATTAGAGCTCACAGACTTTTTTAATGTCGAGACATATTTAATTTTGACAGATTTTATGAGAACGATGCAGATAAGAGTCTAACAAATGCAGTTAATATGACGCAGATCACACAGATTTGACTGGACCTATGACCTATCCAATTAAAACACGCTTTTGTAGACTACTACAAAAGCGTTCACGTAGATCCACGCAGATATTACGAAGTTATGCTCCCTTATCACATAAGTTCTAGAATAAAATTCTAGCACATCATTTCATACCTACAAGTTCGGTTGATGTTTTCTTTACTAGAAAAAGCCGTTATAATATTTTAGCTTTTGGTACCTATATTTAGGGATGACCTTTTTTCCGATCAATGAAACTTTTTATTTACGACTTCTCGCGGTCCATTTCAAGATCCATAAATACTATTACTAGATGGCTTGGAAACTTGCGAAGGGTCACTTCCATTACATTATTTATCACTTTATATAACTTGACGTAGTTGATAACATTTACAAAAGCCGAAAAGTTTTTTTTGGCACCCTTACTTAGTTGGGAAAAGGACAGATGATGACTGGAATAATATTGCTTGGTTGTACGCTAGGCCGTACGTCAACTTGTTGAACATTGCAAATATTTAAATGCAGGGAAATTATTCATTTAATTTGTAAATTTTGTCGAGTTGCCCACGCTGGCTGCTTCCAACGTTCGTTCCCGTCGCCCGCTTGACTATGATTGACGTTTGAACAGGTAAACTACACAAAATTGCGAGGCCAGGGAAATTAATTGACACCATCGGTGCGAACAAATTTCATCTCATAACCCTTGTGGAGTTCACCTCAATTTGGCCAGAGCTTCATCATCAGCCTATAATGTTCCCCTGGGACACGGCCTCCTCTCAATGAGGGCCAGAGCTTCGATAATAAAAAAAAATATGCGTCGTCTTGACAACTTCCTTGTTTTTAAGTCGGATAAATACTACGAATGACATTCAAGTAAAATGTCCTTAAAACATAAACTACCGGAAATACATAACATAACATCACGCCTGTAATCCCAGAAGGGTACGGCAGAAGTGTACCTAATAGTACACACACATTTCATAAGTTATGTTTAAGTCCCATGTAATAGGGGGTGAGATTATTACCATCAACGGGTACGAATCCAGACTCCGTGGCTGCTACTGAGAAATTTCTACAGGAAATAAAAGCATTCAATATCTATAGCCATAAGTACGTCACAAGTATAAAGTAATCAATTAGCGGGATTGGGTCATTGGAGCCAAATAAAGATCGTTAATAACGACGTATAATAAAACAAACATGATAATACTATTTATATTGATAGCTAACTATAGCTAAGCTTCTTGTGTGTGACCTAGGAAGAAAGAAAGAAAGAAAGAAAGAAAGAAAAAACATTTATTAGCCCGCACAGGACAAAACACAAATTAAAATGGTTAAATTAACAGTACAGCTAATAAAAAAAAAAAAAAAAAAAAACAAAGAGAAAAATGAAAAAAAAAAAAAACATGAAATGAAAGCGTCCGAGAGCTTATAAAAGATGGATTGCCTAAACTCCTAAAGCATTAAAACATACTCTATGGCTGTATGTTTGTGAATTACAATTTTATTTTCCATTGGTATTCTATTACAGTTTACGTGTAGCTGGAATGTAGATTCTAGAGGTCAGATAGGCAGTCGGTAAGTGTAAAATACGAGTACAGATACGGGTATTCAGCTGTGTCCGGTTAGATGGGAAGCCCCAACCAATTTAGGTTGTTCCATCGTTGACCTCATCTCTGTTTTTTTTTTCGGATAGGAATGCATCGAATGACTCCTCCCGCTCTGGGCGGAGCAGGAGGGAGTGTCAGACTTTTACTGACTAAAACCTATCCATATTCCTTCTTTTGAACAGTCCCGCAACCCCGGAACAGTCCCACAAGTCCGCAACCCTGGAACAGTCCCGCAACCCCGGCTCATCTCTGTCCTCAGGACAAGATTGAGGTCAAGAATAAACCCATTTAACATTAAAAAAAAAAGTTGGGATTAAGGTTGGTTGAGAGGGAACGAAAGTTTTTTATGGAAGTTCATCTTGTTTGACGATTGGAAATCCTATCGGGCGTTCAGCTTGTTGAGATATAATGGCTCTTCTAACAGACATAAACGGTGTAAACAAACCCTTCACGAAGACGTCAACCAGGCATTCTAACACACCAAACTAAGTAACTATACGCAAACATTATTGCTGGTGAACGACTTTTTTTTGGATGTTTTACGGTAGAACGTAATGTTACGCACTAAAAACATTGTAATTGGATTGAATACTCGTAGTACCGAGGCCGTGGAGGTATTTAAAAATCTTTTAAAATTCTTTAAACATTAAAATAAAAAAAAAAAACTTAAAAACAATTCGGAACTGTGGCCCTCAATATCTCCGTAAGTAAAAGGATCCCAAGTATGGTCTAGAACAAAAAAAAAATTCAAATGACATGGAGAACAAAATGCCTTTTGGCTTCGATAAGATAACTATCTATCTATCATGGGGTTTTGGTTTCCGCACTTTAATCCTTAAAATGGACCATTGTGCGTGAGCCATGGTGGCCGTTTACTCCAACCAGCCCACCTCCCTCCAGAAGCAGATCAAACTTCCCGGTCTTCTCAGGGCATCCGCAAGGGATCTAGGTGTTCCCAGGGTCTCCTAGCGAATCTTGATAACGCCGGTGCACTCAAGGAGCACATGCGCCACCGTTTCCTCCGCCTCCATGCATGCTCTGCACAGGGGACTGTCAGTGATTCCTAGGGTATGGAAGTGTTTATTCAGTGAACAGTGTCCAGTGATGGTCCCCGCCACCAGTCGTAGGCTATGTCTGTCCAGGCGTAGATAAGGTAACTTTTACCCCATTACAATAATGATTTACATATTATTATAAACCCTAAGGTAGACTGGTAGAAAATGCATTAAGTCCACCTTTGTACAGTTTTTAGGGTTCCGTAGCCAAATGGCAAAAAACGGAACCCTTATGGATTCGTCATGTCTGTCTGTCTGTCCGTCCGTATGTCACAGCCACTTTTTTCCGAAACTATAAGAACTATGCTGTTGAAACTTGGTAAGTAGATGTATTCTGTAAACCACATTAAGATTTTCACACAAAAATAGAAAAAAAAACAGTAAATTGTTGTGTAATGGGTTCCCCATACTTAGTAGAGCTGAAACTTAAAAATACGTGTGGGGTATCTATGGATAGGTGTTCAAAAATGATATTGAGGTTTCTAATATCATTTTTTTGTTAACTGAAAAGACTGCGCGAGAGACACTTCCGAAGTGGTAAAATGTGTCCCGTCCCCCCTGTAACTTCTAAAATAAGAGAATGATAAAACTAAAAAAATATATATTATGTACATTACCATGTAAACTTTCACCGAAAATTGGTTTGAACGAGATCTAGTAAGTAGTTTTTTTAAATACGTCATAAATTGTAAGCCGCAATTTACCTCTCATTTAATAAAGTTTGTGCGGAACCCTCGGTGTGCGAGTCCGACTCGCTCTTGGCTGGTTTTTTTTACTTGTGCATAAAGTTTTAATAAATAAACTTACGCCTTCTTCCCAACGAAAATAGGCCCAAAAACTACTGAACACCGCTGCTGAACTGTCTGAACCACTTATTATTGTATGTGTACACATGTTTGGGCAAATAAATCTTATCATATCTTATCTAACGTCACCTACTACGATTCTACTTCTTTTGCTTCGTTCACATTCATATGTCAAGCAGTGCGTGGAAACGTGATCTTTACATACTTTTCAAAACCTGCGGTACGAACATGCAAATATGTTTTGCAATATTTTATTCATCCCATGTCCGTCCTAGTAAATTCGAATCTAGTCGGAAGGTTCCCTCGCCTTATGACTATAAAATCTAGAAGGGTGTGTTTCCATTATCAGAATGAATAAGCATAATCAGCCAACAATACTCCCACTGCTGGGATACAAAGTTCAGAGTGTGTGTTTTTCCTACTCCTCCGCTACTATTTTCTGATTAATTTCGTCGCGAGATTCAGGATAGTTACTCGTAATTTGTTGCTGTGGGACTTCGTCGAGCTTGATTGTCTCGGCGCTTTTCTGGTGGTGGCTGTTGACTCGGACTTTTAGGAGTTGCAGTGGTTTGGGAATAGTGTGGCGGGCTAGCTGGGTACAAGTCTGTATGAGAGGGAATCTCTTTTATGCTACTCTAACAGCATACGAGGCAATATTTTGAAGAAAGACTTCGAAGTATTAAAACGACGCCGGCGAACCATATTGGCATATCGTGTTTTCTGAGGCGCGAAGGGAACTCGGTATGTAATGGTTGGTCACTAATCTACGAACTGATCTCGGCAATCGTTGCTTAATCATGATGATTGACGAATTATTTAGCCACGAGCCGTGTCATTGTAAAAACCTAAACGACTCGGATAGGTAGCAGAAGCGGTTACGTTTTTCCAAAATTTCAATACAGTATACTTAGACACAGAAAAACTACTTACGTATAAGTCCAATCCATGCCATAATCTAAGTCATGACCTGTAGCGCTAACCATCGCTCAGCTCCTACGCAAAAACCCTGAAATGATTGATGATCATAAATATTCGCGGCTCGAGGCTCAAGTGGCCCGGATAAGTTCGTTCACCTTTCTGAAGAATAATGAAGCCTCTTACATCAGTAACTATTGAAATTCAAGGTTTTAAAAACTTGAACGTAACGCTTTAATTTAACATTGAGATGAGCATGAGGTGCTTGTTTCGATTCCTGGGTCGGGCAAATTGTTATTGGGTTTTTCTATCAGGAATTTCTCAGTACCAGTCACGGAGTCTGAATTTGTGCCCGCTTAAAGGCATAGGTTAGCCCCCAATTACATGAGACTTCAACAACAACACGCACAATGCGCGTAAGTGCGGAAACCTAAACCCTTAACATAGAGACTTAAACATAACTAGCGTGATGTGGGTTATTAGGTACACTTCTTCATAGCTCTTCATAGATTGCTTCTTTTGTAATGTTATGTTATGAATAGATCATTATCTTCTTCCTGCCGTTGTCCCATGTTACTTGGGGCTTTTTGGACTAGCTCCTATCGACCATCACACAATCATTAACTCCTTTTGCTTCATTGAGCTATTACTACTACGTATAGAGAAGACACCGCGAACAAAATCAGTGCTCCGTTCAACTGCGGTCAGCTGGCTGCAATTCACTCAGTCGCTTGCTCGCCACAGAATTATATATTCGGGGTTAGCCGCCCCCCGCGCGCCCCGCACGGAGCACAGATTTTGTTCGCGCTGTCTTCTCTATACGTAGTATTAATAGCTCAATGTTTTTCTTTCAGTTACGAAACGATGAAATCAAAAATAAATATCGTACCGGGCTCTACCGTGGCCACGTACCAACATATTGGAAGTGCGATATGATTGCATCTCATCACAGATCCGGCCGCGTTCCTAGTTAATCATAAAAATGGGTCCCGTTTTCCAATATCCTTCGTAGGTAGAATGATATAAGTAGCGAATATATTAAGATACATATTTCTATACAGTATGTTTGCAATGTGTTGCATAAGTTTTTCTGACGTAGATTTATTCAATATGTTAATAAAAAAAAAACTCTGTTCGATCCCTGAATTAAGGTATTATTGGGTACCGAGATTCGATTCTATTTTATGTTATCCATATTTTATGACAGGTTAAAAAAGTACCCGGATAGAATAAAATAAAAACCGGCCAAGTGCGAGTCGGACTCGCGCATAAATTGTTCTGTACCATCGTAGGAGAGTTGCCCCCTGTATTTTTTTATTTATTTTTATTATTTTTGATATAGCGGCAACAGAAATACATCATCTGTGAAAATTTCAACAGTTACGTGTAATGTGTTTTTACATGGTTTTTTACTTACATTTTTAGACATTATTAACCTGAAAACTTAAGCATTCGTCCTCCCTAGGTAGCTTCATGCTCATTTCCTGGAGGCTTAGCATATCTTTTTACCATATAATTCATGTTATTTAAGTTTTTCTGAAGATTTTTATCTCTTTTGAATCTTTGTTTACCTTTGTAATGTCAGTTAGTGACAGGCCTAGTTTTATTTTTAATTTATTGCTGGAGCTAGTTGTAGGTCGTATAGGTAAATCACATCGACCTCATTATCTTTTTTTTTATTATGTTCTAGAAATTCTTTCCAAATTATAAAATGTCAATCGTCTGGTTATTTATTTATAACACCTTAAACTATCTTCACAGCGTTTACCCTAATGCGACAGCTAAGAACTTAAACTAAACCTAAACCATACACTTGCAGCCAATTTAGAAAAGATTAAACTAACCACATTATTAAAATATGACATTATTTAAAAACACAAAGACATAGCATAACATAAACATAGTACAAAAATAACGATAAAATTAAATATTATTTCGCCTGTAACATAATAAAAATAGTAATACCCTTGTGAATTCACTAAAACAACATGTAAATACATCAATCTCAGTTTGAAGATCGTTGATGGTACGGCTGGCTCTGGTAAGGGGTGCCTTGGCAAGCAGGTTAGTTCTGGCTGTAGGTACCAGTAGCAGTGGCGGGCTGCGCCGCTTCCACACGTAGCGGTCCGGCACCTACAGACTCAAGCGCTGCAATACTCCCGGGTGACTCACCACTCCACGAAGCACTTTCACCAAGTAGGCGACCAGCGTAAACTCCCGTCGGACAAGCAGTTGATTATAGCCAACCATGCCCTGGACAAAAAGAGTGGGATACATCAGTGGGTAAAACGGATATACCCCATATAATTTCCTGTACAAATGGCGCGTGAACGTGAATTCTGAACGCGCTCCAACATTGCAGAGTACTTAGCTTCATGTCTAGCCCATATGACCGCACTATGTTCTAGATGACTTCTGACTAGTGCATCATACAGGACCCTAACTGCTGTGATGTTTGTGAAGCTTTGTGTCTGTCTCAGAACAAATCCTAAGTTTCTGTACGCCTTCTTACAGATCTTGGTTACATGCTCACGGAATGTCAGATCGGGAGTCATGAAAACACCCAAATCTCGCACCTCCATGACTCGTTGCAGTGGCGCCGCGTCCACCACGTACTCATAGAGCAGAGGTGCACGAGCACGGGTGAAACTCATCAACAAGCACTTGGATACGTTGAAGTACAGTTTGTTTTCATGGCTCCATTGAACTATTCGATCGATGTCTTCCTGTAGGCGCCTGCAATCAGACTCGGACCTAATCTCAAGCAGCAACTTAAACTCATCAGCAAATAAGCGCCATGTCTTACGACTTCCGGCAAGTTGTTTATCATGATAATGAATTCCAAAGGCCCCAAGTTGGTGCCCTGACTTACACCCGACCAAGTGTAATATAAGTCGGATTCACATCCGTTGCAGTCCACATACTGCTGTCTGCCTTGCATGTAACTGGCGAAAAACCGCAATAGATGCTGGGTGCATCCGACCTCTGCTAGCTTCCGCAGTAAGATGTCATTATCGACGGTGTCAAAAGCTTTTCTAAAGTCAAAATAAGCTGCATCCACCTGCACCCCAGCATCTACCGCTGGCACCACGCGTCCCATGAAATCAAGGAGATTGGTAGCAGTGCTGCGCCCCGGCCGGAATCCGTGCTGCGCATCCGATAACTGTCCGCGCACTTGCTCTTACATACAGCGCTGAATGGCAGACTCGAACACCTTTGCCGGCGTCGACAACACCGCCACCTGCCTATACCCACTGATGTCAGCTCCCGCCTTGCCTTTGAGCACTGGAATGACTCGCGTAATCTTCCACCAAACTGGGAACTTCGCAGAATGAAGACAGGCGTTGAATATATAAAGTAACGGCTCTGCGTGTACCACAATCTTTAAAAAGAAACGCTGGTATACCATCCGGGCCCGCAGATCGCTTTGGCTTGAGGCGGTCGAGTGCACTTCTAACGTCCTTAAGACGTAGATGATTTATTTGTACGCATGCACTGCCAGTGCTCCCCGCTTCCGCTGCCGGCGCTTCTGAGTATAGTCGTGGCGGCGCATTACTTTATACCGACTTAGATTCAGATGACAGGACCCAGGTGGTGGAATTTTCAGTCTACGTCTGGAGCTGAAAGGCATCACAAGTCTTGAATGTTATGAGAGTGACCAGAGGAAGTTTCCCTCTACTGTGATTTATAAGTTAACGCGTACCTGTGCCATGTCTTAGCATCTGTTGCCCAGGCTATAGGAGTGACGACCTTCCATCCTCCCTTACGATCTGAGTAAACTGACGTCTTCCGGCTCAGCAGATAGAAAACTGACGTCCTCCGGCTCTACGAGAGGCAGATTGATGGCCTCTGCCTGCTCGGCAGCAATGACGAAGCCTCGACCAGTTCTACCGGTGGAAGACGAAGCCTGATGTCCCTCGGCAACTACTACAGCCCAAAAGCCCGCCTGATGTACCTCGACCAGTATCACTGAAGGAAGACTGAAGCCTGACGTCCCTCGGCCACTACTACAGCCCAGAGGCCCCCGCCTTTCTCCAGTTCATCTCACGTTCATATTCATTTTCATTTACCAGCTTCTCTGGCCTAGTGAGGGTTTAGTTCACTCCTAGCTCCGAATAGGTAGGCCCTAGGCTATTTCTTAATAAAAAAATCTTATAACTCGCCCCCTTGACTATTTCTTTAAACAGTGCTCAGTGTGACGTTACAGTTTTCTAGCTCCTACCAGGAAAATGTAACGTTACACACGGTACATTCAATACAGCCTGGTGACAGACAGACAGACAGACGGACAGTGGAGTCTTAGTAATAGGGTCCCGTTTTACCCTTTGGGTACGGAACCTTAAAAATGAGGAAACTTACTTGGCTCAACACAGGGGTGCGAGCGGCAACACTCATTCGCTTCTCGGTTAGTGACATCATAAACAAACAATTGACGATCAAACATACAATCGCCCAAGAAACAAAATCCAAATGCGTTAAACAAAAATGATAATTATTTATTCATTGTAAATTCATTCTTTTTTTTTTAATGTGGTTTGTTCAAGTAAAACTATGACAATTCAATTAATTCTCTACAATAAAATCAACACTGACCCAATTATTTTATTATGCGAACAAAAAAGTTCCTTTGTAAAGTGAAATAAGTTACTTTGTTGGCTGTTTGTTACGCCGTGTTGCTAACTTAGAAAATGAACACAATATTTAATTGAAGACTAAATAAAATTCACAAGAATATTTACAGCGCTGTAAAAAGACAAAATTCCTATAATTCAAAATATATTTACCTGTATACTCTAAAAGTTTAAGGTAATGTTTACACCAAACCACTCAACACTCAACACTAAACGTTACTGTAAACTATAAAATCACTCATTTTACTAACATCCGTGAACTATCAAAAATATAGGCGTTAATGGATAATAAGATAGAAACCATATTCACAGAGATTAATAAAAACACATTGATTAATTATATTGTTAAAATGTGCGCGTTTTTTAAGTCGATAAGAGAAATCAGTCATGTTCGACTAGCGGTGTTAATTCCTAAAATCGAAATGACGTTTTATTTTTTTTTCTGGTTCGATAAATTGTTTTGAATAAATTTTTTCCGTCTCGCTGTCGCGATATCGCGGCCCGGTAAAAAAGTTTTTATGCGTTCCGAAGACATAGTACTCGTTGAATATTTTCTATGTTGTTGAAGTTCATTATGCACACACACACGCACTACACTTACATACAACACTCCCGCATGCACAACTTAAACACTTACCTATTTATTTTTTGACTATTTACTACTTTAATTGTTTATTATTGTTTTTTTTTCTTTTTTTGTTTTAATATTTTATTTGTTTTCTCTGTACTGGAACGCTGTGGTCTTCCTCTTGGAGGTGGGCGTTAATAGCTGCGACACAGTTTTGTAACTAATGCGGCTATTTACGTACGCAATCAATTTGTAAAATGGGTTTTTGTTCCAATACAGATTTATTATTATTATTATTATATTATTATTTTTCCGTTCTCTTTTATGAAGTTACACGTCGGTGTAACAAAACCCACAAGAATTAGTCGCCCGAAAGCTTCGTAATCAAATAAATGACAATGCGAAAAAACAGTCTGGCACAAATTGAATTTTGTAAACACGGTCCGTCATTATTTTGAGGGACCCTTTTGTAAAGATTTTCCGTTGAATGGTTTTTTTTTCTTTTTATATAATTATGCGGCCTACGGTATTGGCTTCTTGAAAAAATAAGCCACTCACTGTAGCTTTTGTTTTGTTTCTTGAAGTGTTTGAAGCAATATTTGGTAGTTCCCTTTTGAGATACTTTGCAAGTTTTGTCGAAATATTACTACATTTCTATAAAACACGTTATTTGAAGTCTACATTGTAGTAAAATTTTATAAACCAATCTTCGGTCAATTATTAGTTTCATAAGTTTCTCGACGGCATGTATAGCCAAGTCAGAGGCCCATGGGCGGCATAAAAACTCTAACACCAGGTTAGGCACTAACCACACGATAAAGAAGATAATTTTTTACAGTCTCATAACTTTTTACGTAAATAAGACTTTCCACAATGAAATTAAACTATACACAAAATAATTCTGACAAAACAGTAAAATAATGAACGCGGTGTCAACTTTTTTTTTTTGGAAAAGTTCTTTGAACTTTTTTCTATTTCTCTTTTCACATTCATCAAATAAGAAACAAGTAAAGTAGACAAAAAAGGAATAAACAAAGTTAACGAAACGGAAATATTAATTATTTAGTTGTTTACATAAAAAAGTACACAAACAAAAAAAAAAGTAGATCTATGACTTTTGTTAAACAAAGTTATGAAGTATGGGAGTCTTGGGTATATTTTTCGGAAGTTGATATTGAAGAGTGTTATCAAAAGTGGCAGTACTGCAAAATTGTAGTATCTTAAAATGTTGGCAAAGATCTAACCAGTTTTTAGGATACCAACCTAAGGGGAAAATAATAATCCTGCCGGGGTTGCGGGACTGTTCGAAAGAGATACCGTGGCCCCGGAACACAAAGGGCGATGAAGGAACATGGGTGGGTTTTAGTCAGTAAAAGTCTGACACTCCCTCCTGCTCCGCCCAGAGCGGGAGAAGTCATTTGATGATTTCCCACACGAAAAAAAAAAAAAAACCAAATTATAATATATTACTTACTAAGTTTGGTTGGCACCATACCCGTATAAGGGGAATGTCAGAATTTTTATAAAATCTCTTTTTTGACGACTACCAAGTTTATATTTTTAATATATCTAAGTAACGTAGGAATTTGGATTTTAGTACAATGTCAAAGACAATTAAATTGATAATTCTTTGTTAGATTCATATTAACCGGTCATTTGGTACGGACATACTGAAAAACACAAAAAAATACAGTACCTGAAGAAAAACAAAAGTTTAGTATGAATAGTAGGTACCTACCTTTTTACTGAACTCGAACAAAACAAACACACAAATGAAAGGGAACGTTAATTTCTAACCTTTTCTAATTGCTTGACGAAAAACCTTAAAAAAGGTTTCCTTAAAAAAAAAACAAGGCGGATGAATGCCTCACTAATTTCTGGCTTGCAGAAAAAAATAAAAAAAGGAAGTCCTGTTTAAAATGTTAACTGGATGACGTTGAACAGTAAACCTGAGTGATCCCAGAGGGAGAGGGGTAAGCAGGGATGTACCTACTACAAACACGGCAAAACAGACAGTTAGTCAAGTAAGTAATTATGTTCATAATTTAACGGGAAAATAAACAGAAACGGTCGGAACAGTTTTTTAAGTTGTTTTTTGTTAGAGGAAGATAGATTGTTTTGTTTTAAACATGTTTGTTTTATTGGGATTTCGTACCCAAGGGGTGCCAAAGAGATGTAATATGGACAGTGTGAAGAACGATATGGCAAGAAAGGAGGAGTGGTGGTTCTGGCGGTAGTCAGACCAGAAGCGTGTGTTTTATGGAATACTTTACGTGCTCATAAAAATGTGCTCTGGATGGAATATCTCTAATTTAATTTTTATAAAACTTTTTGACGACCCAAATGGCGCAGCGGTAGTGAGGCTGCCTTACGTTCTTAGAGTCCCGGGATCGAATCCTAGTTGGAACAAATATTTGTGTGCAGAGCATGGACATTTGTTTCCGAGTCATGGATGTTTATATGTATAAAAAGTATGTATTTACAGACAAAAAGTATCTAAGTAGTATATCAACTGTCTGGTGTCCACGATGCAAGCCTCGTTGCTTAGTGTGGCACTAGATGGCGCTGTGGGTTAATGTCCAGCGAAATATATTTTATGCAAGAAATTAAGGCTCCGTAAAAAGGTCTTATAAGTTAAATCTATACGAATGTTTTAAAGAAGTTTGCAGGTTTGTATGTAGGGGATAATCTTCGGAACTACTGATCCGATTCCGAAAATTCTTTCAGTTACGGGAAGCTACATTATCCCCGAGTGTCATAAACTACATTACACATGTTTCCGTATGTTCATTTCCTTACATAACGGTAGCGAAGTCGCGAGCAAAAGCTTGTTAATTAAAAATAAAAGACACAATAGTACATACGAACAAAACTATTCAGAAAGAAAAACGAGTTAAAAAAAATAATTATTAACAGGAGACAGGACATATTGACTGCAACAGTCGGGACCCATATTGGATGTAATGAATTTAGTCTAGATTATTAAATGGGTCCCGACTGTTGCAGTCAATATGTCCTGTTTCCTGAACTTGTTTTATTCTTTTCAATTTTTTTATTTAAAATTATTAGTTAATTTTTACGCAGTTGGTTTTTAAAATTATCATGATGAGCCCTTTATCGAGCCGTTCAGCCTGCAGAGCGTGCCAAACATTTGAATTTTATTTACTTCTATACTATTTGTCATTTCGAATTACATTCAAAGATATAAGTTCCATATATTTTAGTAATCACCTTTTGAAACCCTTCATTTTGATACCCCACTGGATGTTATTAAAAGAAGAAAAAAATTTGAACTCCACAATATGGCACCCCAAATCCTAGAGTTTTTATTATAATGTAGCCAGTGTACACGCGCAAGGTGTACCAACCGAGAGGCGCGCAGGGAGAAACGCCAGCGCCTTCAAACAACGTCCGTTTCCGGCCGGCGCATTGCGCAGGACGAGCACGCAGCGGGGAGAGACGTGCGGGAGAACGGGACCACCGCCGCCGGCCACTATATAAACAGCGAGCGCTCACGCTCACATTCCTGTATGATCCGACCCAGCCTGTTGTCCCTTGCTGCCCTCTCATCAATGACGCACTAAGCCGAGGCCCGAACCCCACAGGGGGGTGCCCTTAGTGACCGTTCATTTAATTTAAATCCTTAGCTTGTAAGCCCTGGCTGGGGGCCTTAAAGTAATTTTTGGCCACCACAGGATTGTCCGGTTAAGCAGTAAAGCAACCTTAGCGCGTTGCAACTGCAAGTGGTCCCACGTAAAAAAAAAAATACTTGTAATAATTATAATCATTATAGGTTTTTCAACAAAGTCGTCCGTTTCAATTCATCTCCCGCACAGCCAGTAACACTCGCCATCAAGAAGAATTTCACGACATATAATCTAATCTAAATCCCTCCATCCATTGAGAAGTAACGAGGGAACAAAGAAACGGACATACATACATACATACATACATACAGGTCGCAGTCGGGTAAAAATGAGATTTTGATTTAGAGAAATTTTGAGACCATGTGTGAAACCACGAAACGATTACCAGAATGGCTACAAAGAAGCATCAAGAAACAAATATTCAATATAGTTTTACAAGCTGAAGGTACCTATGAAAATTGCCAATTACGAGATGAACACTATCCACACTATTCATCCCTAGAACACATACCACAAAACATACAACCTCATACTTCTCAAAACGCACCACAAGAATACATACCACAAAAACCTCATACTTCACAAAACGCACCAAAAGAATGCATACCACAAAACATACAACCTCATACTTCACAAAACGCACCACAAGAATACATTCCACAGAACATACAACCTCATACTTCACAAAACGCACCACAAGAATACATACCACAAAACATACAACCTCATACTTCACAAAACGCACCACAAGAATACATACCACAAAAACCTCATACTTCACAAAACGCACCACAAGAATGCATACCACAAAACATACAACCTCATACTTCACAAAACGCATCACAAGAATACATACCACAAAACACATTATAACCAATTGATGAAACACCCACAGATATTAGTTAAGGAAGAAAAAACATCTAAAACTGTTGTTGATTGATAATTTTAACTATAATAATTTACCTTTTATAATTTTAACTATTATAATTTTATTTAGTATTGAAAGTAAGAATTGTTGATTTTATTTGTTTGAAGATAAAAGAACCCTAAAAATGTTATCGCTCTTTAATTAAAGCAAATGCAAAATTATACTTAGGTATTTGGTTTTACTAGTTGGTAAGTACCTATCGCAAAAAATTGTTGTTGATTTATTTTATCTAAAAAAGTTAAAAATGTTGTTCGTTACTATTAAGAATGATTGTGATGAAGCAGGGCAGATGATGATGATGTAAACATGTTCAAATTGTGATACGAAAAATAATAAAATATATATATTTATATATATTTTATTATTTTTCTAAACTGTTTTTGGAATTATGTAAATCCCAGCAGATAAAAATCATTCAATCGAATCATAATCACTGCTGGACGAACTCCTCCAAGAATTTCTACTATGGACGATCTCCTCGCGGATTTAAATAAAAAAAAAAACTACTAGAGGCACCTGCCAGCTTCGTTCCGATGGGCAATATTTTCGGAATATACAGTATCTAAGCAATAACAAAGTATAAAGTTCAGAAGTAAGGAGGCGAAATAAGGCACCGTAAATTACTTTTCTATTTCTTCGTAGTATATTTCTCAACAAATATAATTACACTGGTTATTATAAAATACTGTAGAAGTGGCAACGGCTGGAGAAAGAATGACCCGCGCTCAGTTCAGAACGGCTGCCACCTAAACTATTCCCGCCATTGCTTTACCGCCAATTTTATTTAATTTATTTAAAAGCGTAACTTCCGGAATCAGTCATTTTACAAACACTTTTAAATCAATTGATCAACTGATATGAAACTGCCACAGATAAAAATAAAACACTTAATCAATTGAGCAACTGATACTAAACTTAGAACAAATAAAATATAACAGTCGGCCATTCTGAACTTTGCGAGTCCTCTCGTAACTGTTAATTAAATTGAATTTTAACAATACGATAATGAACCTTAAAGCATGAATTTTATTAAAGTAAACAATCAGAAACTGAAATCGTACAATCATTCATGTTTCTGTTTTCATCAAACTTTACTGCTTCGGCCATCTAACAAAACTAAAATTGTTCCATCAATTTAAAAATGAAGTGTAATTCTTATACAAAATGTGCCTAGTAAAAAAAACATAGGATAAAAAAAAATATTTTCATCTATACAAATAATTTTCATTTTAACAAAATACCGTACTCAATACAATATGTGACTAGCAAATAAAAATTAAACAAACTATAAAACATTTGTTTTTTCAATATCTATTCCATTTCATTTTCATTAGGTATCACTCAACGTATTCACACACTCCCATATTGGCTTATCGGCCTCATATGTGTGGAAATACCGTTGTCAAAATATCTTACATACTCCTTCGTTTGGCTTATCGGCCTCATGTGTATGCAAGGTACTCTACTTACTTTACTTAGATACACGGATGCTCCCAAAATTGGCTTATCGGCCTCATATGCATCTTGTACCTTTCAAACATAGGTTTATAATTTTAACTCTACACGGATGCTCCCAAAATTGGCTTATTGGCCTCATATGCATCTTGTATCTTTCAAACTTATGTTAATAATTTAAACTCATTTAGTCTGTCGTAAAACTTATCAAAGTACTTCCAAATATATTCATACAATCAATTTCATTTGCAAGTTAAAAAAACATTATGTTAAACAAAATATTAATTTCACATCTCAATTATTAGTTATGTCTTGATTATAGTCATTGTCTACTTCAGATTCTTTGTTGGACTGATCTGAACCCTCATCTGTGTCATCTAAGTACTTTTGGGTATATGTCAACCAAGGATAAATTTTATCTATTGATATAACTGCCTCATACCTTCTATTTTGTTTTCGCGTCAAAGGAGTGTCCTCCACGACATATCGATCATGATCTAATGCTTTAATTATTCTATAGGGACCTTGTATTTTTGGTAAAAGCTTTTTTGATTTTCCGTTATTATTTGTTATTTCTCTCTCTATCCTAACCAAGTCTCCCGTTTTATAAATTGTAGCCTCTTTTCTCTTTATATCAAATCTGTTTTTCTGCTTAATTTGTTCATTCGACACCCTTAAATTTACTTCGTTCCTAACTTCACTTAATGTTTTTGATTCGTTTCCATCGCAATCTAACAATGAAGCTATCATCCCATCTCCCTTAGTTCGTACCCTTATACCAAATAATATTTCAGATGGACTTTTACCTGTAGTTTTGTTAACCGTTGTATTTATAGCTAACTGTATCTCCTCTAAGTGTCTATCCCATTCGTTTTCGGAGCAATTATGGTTTTTAGTGGCAAGTGAAGCTAAAACTGTACGATTGAAACGCTCAACTTGACCATTCGCTCTAGGTGTTGCAACCGCATTTAAAACATGTCGTATACCTAGTTTATTTATATAATCTTTGAAACCCTTACTAGTAAAGGACGTTCCTCTATCACTTATTATCCTACTTGGAACACCAAACAGACTAACGTAATTGTTTAAAACTTTTAAAGTGGTCCTTGTTTTAGTATTTTTAACGGCGTATAGATTGATATATTTTGTGTATGCATCGATTAAGACTAATATGTAGGTATTTTTAGATTTACTTTTCACAAACGGCCCTAAATGATCTAAATGGATGGTGTGAAAAGGTTGGTCGAGTTTTGGGATAGGATGAAGCATTCCCTGTTTTTTACCGCCGGGTATTTTGTGGTAAGAACACTCCAGACAAGATTGAACATATTTCTTTACAAATTTCCTCATTTTAGGGAACCAATACAGATCTTTTAATTTATCTAGAGTTTTCTCCATACCAAAATGACCTAATTCGTCATGATTTTTTTTTCAGTAATTGCCACCTTACCCCTTTTGGCACCACCCATTTAAGTTGGTCATTAACCACACGATAAACCTTTCCATTTTTAACCTTGTAATTTTGATAGATATCCATTACATTTTTAGCGTCAGGATCTTCCAATATCTGTTTAATTTTTTTAATCTCATCATCAACATTTTGCATAGTAGCCAACCAGTCCTCTGTCTCAACCGCTAGAATATCGAATACAGGTTCCGACTCAAAATTTTGTTCGATCGCATTTCTGCTAAGCGCATCTACGTGATTCATTCGAGTTCCTGGCCGGTATTCGATACTGCAGTCGTACTCTTGCAATTGTAACCACCACCTAGCTATTCTGGGTATAATATCTCTTTTGGACAGGGTTGTTCGCAATGCATTACAATCTGTAACTATGGTAAATTTTATACCTAGAATATAAACGCGGAATCGATTTAAAGAGCCAACTACCGCTAGCGTCTCTAGCTCAAAAGAATGATACTTTTGCTCTTCGAAATTAGTCTGGCGACTGTAATAAGCAACAGCTCGCCACCTACCCGACTCGTCTTCTTGCAGAAGTATACCAGCAATGCCAGTCTTACACGCATCGGTATGAACTTGAGTTTTAGCCAGGTGATTATATATTGCCAAAATTGGTCGTTTTATTAGTTCTGACTTTAATAAGAGAAATGCTTGGTCTTGGTCTGGGCCCCACTCCCATTTACTATCCTTTTTTAATAATTTTGTTAGAGGTGAAGCTATTATTGCAAATCCTCTGACGAACCGCCTAAAAAAACTTGCAAGCCCAAGAAATTGTCGTACTTCATGTTGGTTTGTGGGTGCTTTGTATAATCTTACGGCTTCGGTTTTCCCAGAACCAGGTCTAACGCCATCCTCCGAAATTTCGAACCCCAGATAGTCAATCTTAGTATAAAAGAATTTACATTTGGCAACTTTAAGAGTAAGGCCAGCATTCCTTAATAACTGAAGTACAGCTTCCAATCGCTCCATTCCTTGTTGAACATTTTGTGACGGTATTATAATGTCATCCATGAAAGCAAAGGCCTCACTGTTTCTAGTGTTTTTTAACATTTTGTTGATAGTTTTTTGAAAAACAGACGGCGCATTGGCTAACCCGAATGGCATACGAGTAAACTGATACTGCCCATCAGGTGTTACGAATGCGGTTTTGTCCTGAGAGGAAGGAGCGATTGGTATCTGGTAATATCCAGACGCCAAATCTAATGTAACAAAATATTTAAAACCCCCGAGGCTGTCAATTTGGTCCTCCACTCTAGGTAACGGATAGTGCTCTTTGACAGTCTTTGAATTCAATGCCCTGTAATCTACACATAGGCGCTGGTCGCCAGTTTTCTTTTGTACCAGTAATATCGGACTAGCGTAAGACGAGGTGGACTCCGTTATAATTCCGCTATCTAACATTTCCCTTATCATACCCTTAACTTTCTCTTTTTCAACATGAGCTAACCTGTATGGTCTGTACACAACAGGAGTCGTGTCATTTAAAGTTATGGTCATTTCTGTTAAATTTGTCAATCCCAAGTCACTTAAACCAAATGAAAAACAATCGCTGTATTTTTGTAACAAGGTTTTTAATTTTAAAATCTCGTCAGATGTTAATTCATCTCCTAACGAGATCTGATTTATAATAGCGCCAGGTTCCTCGACTTCGACTTTGTTTATATTTAATATATTTTTATCTTTAATAATCGGAGCTCTTGTCAGTAAGATGTTTTTAATTAATCTTAAGGGTTCCAAACCCAAATTTACTAAAAGAATACATCCAAAACCATTAGTGATTGTATAAGCGCCGGGCATTATATAATAATTATGTTTGTTTACCGCACGTACTGACCCACGTACATAAACAGAGCAAGTCCTATTTTCTTCAACCTTTATTGGAACAGCTGCCATAGAATTAATGCTTGTATCTGATTCAATAATTAATTTTAGTTTTTCTCCTAAATTATCGTACATTTGCTTTTGTAAAATTAAATGCTCATCAGTCTTAATAATGATTATGCCGGCTTGTTCGGTAAATGTATGACCTAGTAATATTGGGTACTTAAGCAGGTCGTTTCTTACTATCAATACTTCTGTTGCAGCAGAAACGCCTTGAACAGTTAAATTAACAATTGATTTACCTATAGGACTAATCAATGTCTCACCAAAACCTTTAAGGGATGGCAAATGTGTATCAGTATATGACACTCCTAATGTTTCAAAATCGCTTTGTCTAATGAGAGTACTCTGACTTCCAAGATCAACATAACAAGTCATTAATTTACCGTTAACATTAATGTCTAGTACGTATTTACTGTCTAAGTCGCCTGCTATTTTCACTTCAGACACCGCCTTGTCAACATTTTTAATGCTAGTATTATTATTACTACTAGTAGTATTATCAACGGTGTTCCTCAAGAGTCGTCTACAAGAAGATGACTGGTGTCCAAGTTTTTTACAGATGTTACAGGTTACAAGAGGTTTTGAGCATTTAAAACTAGGATGACCTAATTCACCGCAATTAAAGCATTTGATCGTACTACTACTATTACTACTCTTATTGTCACATTGCCCTTCAAACCGCTTCTTTAAGAATGGTCTTCTAATTTCTTTACTATCTTCTAATTTAACCGTTTGTAAATAAGCTAATAACTGTTCAGGCTGGTTATAGTTAGCTGCTTGAGCACCTAATCTCATACTCCTATCTTCTAACCCGTTTATAATACAGTCTATCGCTTTTTTATTATATATTTCACATCTGTTTAATAGATTCATCTTGTGATAAAAGTATGTCTCTAATGTTTCATTGGGTTTAACTTTCCTATCTAACATTTCTTGTAATAATTGTGCATAATTTTGAACGGATGGAAATGTTTTAACTAATTTATCTTTCCATTCCGACCAAGTGAAATTGACAGAAGGAAGTCCCTGATACCACACCTTTGCTAACCCCATTAACTTGGGTAGGGAATAATGCAACAATTGCGGTTCACTCCATCCATACAATTTAGAGCATTCTTCTAATTTATTTATCCAAATATCAACAGTCTGTTCTTTGTTAGAGGGGTCAAATTCAGGAATAGCATTATTATTTATTGAAAAATGATTCTGTGAAGTAGGCAATGACTTTAACAAATTTAACAGCTCACGGGCAGAAACATTATTCACAGTTGCCTCGGTTCCTTGTTTAGTGTTACGTTTTTTTGAACGTCTTGCACTAGATTTTGTAGCAGACTTGCTTCTTGAAGAGGCACTATCAGTAGAAGAAGATAATGTACTTACAGTCGAAGACCGCCTCTTGTTCCGCTGGTGTCGATTGTGATGCTTCCGGTTTCGGTCATCACACCTGCTGCGACGATCCTTGGGTGTTCCACTTTCGCGACGCCTGCGTCGCCTACGTGGCGAAGATTCATATTCGCTGCCACGATCGCGACGTCTTCGTGAGAAACTCCGCTTTCTCGATCGACGATGATGCACTGGATTAGGAGGGGTCCCCGACTCCTGGATGAATCCTCGTTCAGCTTCCTCAACTTCAAACATCACGACGACCGTTAGATCTTGTGTTAATATTCCGCTTCAAGTTTTAAGTTTTTAAACTGTCACTAGTTGTAGGCGCGGTAGGAATTAAATCCTTTTACAATCCCACTTCTGAACTATAAAGTTCAGAAGTAAGGAGGCGAAATAAGGCACCGTAAATTACTTTTCTATTTCTTCGTAGTATATTTCTCAACAAATATAATTACACTGGTTATTATAAAATACTGTAGAAGTGGCAACGGCTGGAGAAAGAATGACCCGCGCTCAGTTCAGAACGGCTGCCACCTAAACTATTCCCGCCATTGCTTTACCGCCAATTTTATTTAATTTATTTAAAAGCGTAACTTCCGGAATCAGTCATTTTACAAACACTTTTAAATCAATTGATCAACTGATATGAAACTGCCACAGATAAAAATAAAACACTTAATCAATTGAGCAACTGATACTAAACTTAGAACAAATAAAATATAACAAAAGTATAAGTAGATAGATTCTTACCTTAAGCACACTGCCAGTTTCTCCGATGGGGTAATAGCTTTCCGGTAATTAGTATCAGTTTTGGTAAGTTTGTCAGATATCATACTTAATATTTCTTGAAATTGTACTCTTGTGAGTCTATAAAAATCTGGAAAATCTTCGTCATTCAACTCCCGAAACAAAGTATAAAATTCTCCAGATTGTTGCCTGAATTGAATATGTCTACGCAACCAAAATCTACGCTTTCTCTTCTTCTTCTTAATTCGAAGAGAATTTAACAGTAATATCTTTTTTTTAACATTTGTAGTTAAATCATCATCAGAACTTTCGTCGATATATGACATATTCATCGTTCACAAACTAAACACTACACTGCTATTCGAAAGACGAGCGTCGACTAGTCAACTCGAAACGGGGAGGACGGGCGAACAAACCGGGCTTGCGGGCTGGTGGGCGAGCTAAGCTAGCGAAGCGCGGGCGCGCCAACGAGGTGAACGAGTAGCTTCGCTGGAATCGTCGGATATTTCGTTAGCTTAGCTCGTTAGGTTCGTCGGTAGCTCGCGGTGTGAACCGAAGTATGTAAAGAGGTGAAACGATGTTCGCCCGCCCAGCCCGCCCGCCCGCTAGCTGGCGGTGTGGCCTTCCCTTTAGTTTGTTTACAAAACCCATCATTACTTACGTGAGAAAGGTTTGTCAAAAATGTATATTTTATTTTTGATTGAACTTACGATCGTATTGAGAACTCCTCGTCAAGTCTATATTATATGCCTCGCGCGGTAACGAAACCATAGCGAGATTTAAAACCATAGCGAGATTTATTTCTACGACAACGCCATCTATCGAGCTGTGATGTTAACTTTCTACAATGCTTGTACCGAGTTGAATTTTCAGTGGGAAGCGCCTAGGTAGCCCTCGAAATTCCTTACGTTTTTTTTTACAATTGATTCGCGGCCGTAACAATATAGCTTTACAGAGTTATAATCATTAAAATCATCAATACAACCCTTTTAAGTTTATTTAACCACATTGAGTGACTATTTCATGAAAATGTCATTCAATGGGTTTATAATTATGAACTAAGAGGATTATTGATGATTTTAACGATTATACTTCTCATAATTCTGTAAAAAAACGTAATACGGCCGCAAATTATATTTTGTTCAGCATACAGATTAACACTGACTGGTAAATTGCAAAAAACGTAAGATAAGAGTTTCGCGGGTTCACCAGGGCTGGCAGTCTCGACATTGTCATAAACTTTCGATCGCTAAAATAACAATAAAAAATTCGGTTGCAATTACAACGCTTGCGGGAAACGCAAATCTTTACATCCAAGATGCGATTTTCGCAAGCATCATTATTGCAACCGAATTTATTCGTTAGTAATTATTAATCGAAAGTTAGCGATTTGGTCGTTAACTCTGTCGAGAAGCCGATTGATTTTGTCAATCAGATTTTATATTAATTGTGTATTTAACGAGTTCTGTTTTTTTTTACTAAAGTGGCGCTAGTGTGCATGGGGGAGCCCCTTAAGATATTTTGTATTAAATATTTCCATAGTTCTAGGTTTTGGAGCGATGAACAGACATAAAGAGTTTGGTACTTTTAGGGTTTCGCTGACAAATGGCAAAAACGGACCCAAATAGATTCGTTTTGACCGTCGTCGTCTGTCTGTCTGTGTTTTTCTATGTATATAACTGTGTGGGTATCCACAGCTCTTAAAAAATAATACTTATCGAGGTTCCTCGAATACTTTTTTTCCTAAGTCAATGGTTGACGAGGTATTCGTTTCTAAAGTCGTAAAAATTGTGTACCCCTCTAAATTCCAAAGTAAAAAAAGTAACATTTTGAAAAAATATAGGTTTGCAGAACGTGAAAAGAACTTTCAACTAATAACTTGAAGTTTGACGTATTTCTGCTCATCTGATGATAGAATGGGGAATTGAGCACATTCCGCTAGTTATGTTTAAGTCCCGTGTAATAGGGGGCGAGCCAATTTATCATCATCTGTACAAAAATCCTGACTTTGAAATGTTACTGAGAAATTCCTGAGACCAAAAAACCCACTTTGCTCGACCTGGGAATCGAACCCAAGGCCCCATACTCGTTCGTGATAGTTTGTTCTTTCCACAGGTCGCGCATAAGCAATAGAGCTTTACATGAAAACAAATAGGCTTACAAATAGATTATGCAAATTATTCAAGCCTTGTAAGGGTTCTTACAGACGAGCGGCACGTTGCCAACTGCAGCTAAACTGCAGCCGTCGCCACCTGCCGTTGGTAACGTGCCGCTCGTCTGTAAGAACCCTAAGAGATATAGAAAATTTATGGCATTGTTACAAGCAACGCCATACATTTTCAAAGCTGAATTCCTGTGCAGCTAAAATAACGAATCAAAACTAAGTTTAATGATGTTTACAAGCCATTAAGTTTTTTTTAGGAGTGACAAGTTAAATTGCTTCAGTATATAATGGTTTATTGGACAACACAATAAATGGCTATGGTGAGACTGGTTGTCTGACTTTTAGGCTGTTGTCAAATATGAATATATAAATAAACGACGAGATACGAAATTATTCTAGGCGTACAACATAAAAAAAAAACTTTCACCAGTTATTAAAGCTAGCTGTATGAATTTACGTTGGGTAAATATATCCCACAAAAAAAAAATGCAAAAGTTTTTGAGGATGTATGGATATCTGGATGTTTGTTATTCTTTCACGCAAAAACACAGACTAGATTTGGATGAAATTTGGCACACATGTATTTTATAACCTGTTTTAACACACTTTTTTTGCCGGTCGTACGATTCCGTTGAACAATTACCGAACTACGAGCCGCGAACAGAAGCTCGTCTATCTATACTAAATACTAGGTAATATTATAAATAGGAAAGATTTAATTTTTTGTTTGTTTGTGTTTGTTACGATTTAACTGTAAAACTACATGACCGATTTGAATTGTTCACCGAGAGGAGAAAGTGACCGATTACCGTCGAGGGTGTCGTTTTTAAAACATCGTCGTCCTTTAAAACACCCGAGATCGGGAATCGCACTTTCTCTCGAGTGATACATAGTGCTTTAAACTACACCTACGAGGAAAATAAAAAACGAAATCTTTACTAATTGAAATTTATATTAAAATTGTTGCAGTTAGTGAAGCTTAATGTAACACTTTTTCCATTAATGTTTGTTTGAGATGTTTGCGACAATGTAGGAGGAATTTCACATGTTCTTTTTTCAAATTGTTTATCAGGCCGCCGCAGGGTCACACTGCCAGCCCGACACCATCCAACACACAGCTAGTGGCCAGTGTCATTTTGCGAACTTGGAGATAAAAACTCACTGTAAAAACTTTTTGGCTTTTGATATTTAGGTTACCGGTGCATAGTCTTACCCAAAATTAAAAAAAGAAAAACCACGTATGAAATGGATTTTCATACACTTTTCTCTCCCGCTCAGATGCGTTTTCTCCCCACATATTTGTTCGATATGCAATGACGTACTTTCTACCGTAAATTTGATAAAGTATCAAGGTACTTTCCAAGCAGGTGTAGTATAAAAATTCTTCCTGCAATGGATAGCTACATTATCAGCAAGTAGCAGAGGCTATATTTTATCCCCGTACTCCCACGGGAACGGGAACTATGCGGGTGAAACCGCGTGACGTCCGCTAGTATATAAAATAATGCTCTGCCCTGCCGTCCCCGGTGTGCGCTGGCCTTAAGAGAGGTGCTGAAAACATGGTAACAGTTGACGCATCGATGTTCAGATTTCCTAAGTAAATATTACCCAACTCAGCACCAAGCCCGTATTTCTGAATTTGTTATTCTAATCTATCTAGTAAGTTAATCTGTACACAAGACTACTTTTAATATTCATGATTCCTATTACCATAGTAATTACTTGAGAATATTCCCCTAGATAGTGTTGCGCCACGTTCCCGGAAATCACGGGACGGGCCGGGATTAACGATGGTATCGTCCCGGGAAACGGCCTGTATCTTGATACAACATTGCCGAGATTAAGTGAGTTTTGTTAAGTATGTGAATTAATTTATATTAGACGATAATGTTTAACTTTGTAATTAATTGAAATAAACACAAGTTAGGGGAAGTTTAAGTAATTATGTATTGTTTGTAATTATTTAACAGTACTAGCGGCAGGATAAGGATTTTGGAGTTTATGTCTGTGAATTTTGTAATAATAAGGTTGTGTTATTACGCGGACCTGTGGACGGAGAGCTATGGGCTAGCTCGCCGTCCGTCCGTCTCATGACGACAGGCCGTGTCGACGGCGCGTTCGTGTTCCACGCGCGCCTCAAAGAGAGTCAGCAAAAGGAAGGGGGCAGATGCCTGCCGGGGTTGCCGTGGCCCCGGAACACAAAGGGCGATGAAGGAACATGGATGGGTTTTAGTCAGTAAGAGCCTGACACTCCCTCCTGCTCCGCCCAGAGGAGTCATTTGACGAATGCCAAACAGAAAAAAAAATGGTTGTGTTATTAAGACAGGGTAAAATGTAAAGTGAAGATTGAGGAAGAAAAATATATTGTGTTCCCGTAGGTATTCATCCTGGGAGCAAAGACTTATGCTTAGTTACATAGGGGACTCTTAAACTTAATTTAGTTTTAGTATAAAACTATCTGTTGCCCGCGGCGAATTTATCCGCCACGGGCGCCGTCCGCGGTGAATTTATTATAAAAATATTATTTCCCAATTTTGTTTCATAGTTTTTAAACCGTTATCCATATTTCTAAAATAAAAGCTTATGTTTCAGAAACAATGTTTCATCACATTTGTTTATCGACTGTTTATAGATTGTTTACAGAGCATGATGAAACATTACAAAAACTGTTTCGAAACAGTGTTGTTACTCCCTATAAAATCAGCTATCTGACCATAGATGTCCCGTCAAGATCAGTCCCGCCGATTCGGAGATTAGCCGGAACAAACAGACGGACAGAAAAACATTTAACAGACATTGTTTTTTTTTAATAACGCATTCAGTAAAAAGCTGTTATTTTGAAATTACAAAAAGACATTTCAATCTTATTTATTTGTATAAATTGCAAATATAGAAATCCCAGCTGATACACGCTTGTCGAGGTTTTTGCATGGTTTGTTAGTAGGTACTATTAAATTTTCGTAGCAAATACAAGTAGCTACCATCAATAAAAAAAAAACAGTATTTTTGTTCAATTTCCAAACTAAACGAGTTAAAAACTTTACCACTACAAGCAAGCTCATAATGAAGCTGCTATGACACTTTTTATCGCGATATAAGCAAATAAATACATTAATGAAATTACGAGAACTGTTTTTCAGCAGAATAGTGCGATACCAAGAATGGAATAATACCTAGACGGTAAACAAAAATTCCCGGGAAATCGTACCATCACTAAATTACGAATTTAATTATTCATAAATCTAGTTCTGAAAATGTACACATTATTTTGCTATCCAGCTATTGGTTTAAATTAATTAATAGCATAATTTATTGTTGTTAAAATAATGCTTCATAAAGTGCAAAATAATATAAAAGAATATAATTCATAGGCAAGTGTTCTTAGTAATTTTAGAATAGTGAAAATGTCTCGATATTTCTTAGTAATTTTATTAGTCTTAAAATTGTAGCATCTTCATTAATTTTATTAATATTATAGGGATTACTTTAGTGAAGTTAGTATGCAAATAGTTTTTAAGTTAACTGTAAAGTACCGTTATGTTTAGGTTCTCGCGGCAAGCCCGCAGATTTTATTACAGGTTGTATCCGAGGATAACAATACCGAATTCGACGCAGGCGAAGCCGCGGGCGTGAGCTAGTTCTCAAGGACAGATTTTTGCAGCTTGACCTTGAACATTGATCGATTTTAAAGATCATGGCAAACAAACACTCCAAAATAAATTATATAATAATCAATTTAATTCGATTTAATTTTATATTATTTTATAAAAAAACATATATATAATAATATTATATTTTAAAGCTTAATTAATCTTTAATTTAAATTTATATAAATAATTAATTAAATTATATTATTTTATCGCTAAAAAAATCAAACACAAAACAGTTTCTTCGAATCCCAAAATTAACTAAACATTTTCTCGCAAAAGAATTAGGTACAAATTACAAATGAAGCCAAAATTACTTTCTCACTATTAAGAAAGAAAGTTATTGGAACAAAATTAACGTGTAACATGACGTAAGTGCGTACTTTGTTCTCGTAATTAATTTAACGGCAATCTTGACGGTTTGTTCAGTTTAAGGATAGCTTTGAAGTTTTGGTGTGGAGATTTGCGATGGTCGATTAATGTTTGAAAAGTAAATGTAATTGGCTATACATACCGAAGCCACCGATCCACCTATACAAGGTGTAAACGAATCCATTACGAAGCCTTCAACCAAGCATTCTGTACATCCAACTAAGTAACTCAACGCAGGGCTTTTCAGCTTCGTTAGATGTGTTTTTACAGCCTTTATGTTTAATAAATAATAATAATAATAAATAAAAATTGCTGGACAATACACACAGCGCCATCTAGTGCCACACTAAGCAAAGAGGCTTGTGTCGTGGACACCAGATAGTTGATATACTACATATATACTTTTTGTTTGTAAATACATACTTATTATACATATAAACATCCATGACTAGGAAAAAAACGTCCATGTTTCGACGACTTTTTGGCATCAGCGAGCTAATTGGCGGCTTCAGGTCATTGCAAGTTGGAAGTCGAAAGACTTTGTCGCCGGCATGATTATTTTTATATAAGGTCACAGAGCTGTGTGTAGTAACCTTCAAATACTTTATATGAGCGAATTTCTATTATACTGCCAAAAAAATACTTAGGTTTTAATATTCTGCAATAAATTACCATTTTGATGAATTATAGTTTTGGTATACCAATTAATTAATCAATTTACTAAAACAAAATGTGGAGTAGGCGTTGATTAATTACTTGTAAGTTGTCCATTAAAGTTATTGATTTGCCATTTATGTCTAAAATGGTCCATGATTATACGGTCTACTCAAACTCAAACTCAAAGCATTTATTTCAATTAGACCATTACGGCACTTTTGAATGTCAAAATGACAAATAAAAAGCAAAGCTCCCAGTCACAAGGCATAATAACTTGAGAAAGTACTGTAGTTGCCATTCCCTAGCGTAGATCTCTATGGAGAAGAACGGGCAAGAAACTCCATGGACAGTCTTTTAAATCAAAATATTGTTACAAAATCTTGGTTACATCATTAATTTTTAAATTATACATATAATTATGTGAGAACGATGTAGAAAGACGTGCACATTAAGAGCGTCCAGAGTAAAAGATTAAATCAACAATTTAAATATAAATAAATTAAAATGAACCCTGGCAGATAAGAGATGACCAGTCCCAATTGACAGCGCCCGTTCACGAACATGACGCGTGTATCGGCGCCGAGTAGAATTAAAGTTTTTTATTTTTATTTTGGAGTGTTTGTTTGCCACGATCTTTAAAATCGATCAATGTTCAAGGTCAAGCTGCAAAAATCTGTCCTTTAATTTATTTGAGAACTAGCTTACGCCCGCCGCTTCGCCCGCGTCCAATTCGGTTATTGTCCCACAGGAACATACTCCCGGGATAAAAATTATCCTGTGTGTTAATCTAGGTTATAAACTATCTGCGTACCTCATCCAAATCCAGTCAGTTGTTTTTGCGTGAAAGAGTAACAAAAATCCATACATCCTCACAAACTTTCGCATTAATAATATTGGACAACAATAAATAAAACATACTCATAGTATCTCTTAGGTACTTTTAAGAATTATCTCAGGTTTTTCCGCTTTCTCACGGCTTTATCCGGAATCAAGAAATAGAATAAGAATATTCGATCTCATCTGTGTATTTACTGTTCCTGTTACCTTAGTACATATTATATTAGATTGGCTTGCGTTTCATCCTATTACCGATTTATTGCCCTTTTGGGTTAAGCCTATCTGCGAGTATAATCTTATTTATGTACCTACATTGTTTCTACCTTCGTAAGGAAAAATTTACATTAATTACACAATAAATGTATCTGAATTCTGATTCATGAAATAAAAATTTTACTGCATCAGTGTTAACAAAAACTCGAGGACTCGAGGAGGTCGTGGCTAAATAATAACAGCCGCTCGGGTCGATTGTTAGTTTCAGCCGTGCTTGCCTAGGTTGGTCTGTGGATGGGTGACCGCCTATTACATACCAAGTTTCATCCGTGCCTCGGAAATCACGTTAAGCCGTTGGTCCCGGCTGTCATTTGTAGATCTTTGACAGTCGTTAGGTAGTCAGACGCCCAAAAAGTCTGACGACCAGTTTTACAAGGGGTATCGTATTACCCAGTACGAACTGGGTTGTGGAGGTCAGATAGGCAGTCGCTCCATGTAAAATACTGGTATTCTGCTGAATTCAGTAAGACTAGAAGCCGTTGGGTCATATTATGGTGTGTGTGTTTGATATTAATACTTCAGCATTTTTTTTTTATATTTGGAAAATTTCCTCCAATACTTTTTCAAATTAATAAGTTACTAAAACATAATTACTGACAACAAATTAAACAGTTACTCCGTCGAATTATCGCGTCGCATATAATTAAAGTGCAAGTGAAAGTCGGACTCGCGCACGAAGGGTCCCGTACCAATATCTATACAACATTAGACAAAACGGCAAAAAAAAAAAACGTTTGTTGCATGGAAGCCCCCCCTAAATATTTATTTTATTCTGTTTTTAGTATTTGAGTTAGAGTGACAACAGAAATACATCATCTGTGAAAATTTCAACTGTCTAGCTATCACGTTTCATGATATACAGCCTGGTGACAGACAGACGGACGGACAGTGGAGTCTTAGTAAAAAGGTCCCGTTTTTACCCTTTGGGTACGGAACCCTAAAAAAGAAACTCATTCACAAATACTTACATCAGAAAGCGAAGTTTTATTCATTCAAGCCTTTCTGCCTGAGCAAGTATTTTTCTTTCATTTATTTTTTAGTTATTTTTATCAATGTTATTATTATCGTTGGATATTTTTGTTTGTGTAAGGTCTTTTCGACATACTTAACTTAATGTGATACATTAACTCTACTGTGTACTGTTGATGGTCTAATACCATATAAATACATACTTTTTTTTTACTGAACAGATATGTTCCTTACGGGGATGGGTGGTTGATGATTCGTGATTGAAACGATCTGACTCCAAATTAAAAACTATAATCAAAATTCTACAATGAAGACCGCGGCCGAAGGTATATGAAAAAATGTATGGATGCGAACGCGTATGCTCGCTAAGGCGGTTGATGGTAAGTGTCGGAGGCAGGTATACCGCGTCCCGCGCGCCCTCCCTCCGGACCTAGTGATGCGCCGGAACATCCTCCGGGGCCTTGGAAGCTGCTGCTTCCAAAGTGGGAACTGCTGCTGGCTCCAGCAACGGGCACAGGTACTTGATACCTCGTCGGTAAGTGCCAGTGCTAGTCTTCACCTCTGCCACGCGTGCTACTCCATCTTTGCCTGGAAACAGACAAACCACTCGCCCCAACTTCCATTGCATAGGTGGAGCATTTTCTTCCTTTAACAGGACCAGGTCTCCAGGTTGTATAGGTATGCTAGGAACACGCCATTTGTGCCTTTGCTGTAAATCAGTCACATACTCCAGCTGCCAACGTTTCCAAAACTGCTGACGAAATGACTCCAACCGCAGAAATCTGTCTGTTTTGTTAAAGCCGGTTTGCTCCAAATCTTGTGATGGTAAGGACGTCAATGGTCTTCCTATTATAAAGTGCCCTGGAGTTAAAGGATGTAGGTCATCGGGACTAGATGATAAAGGACAAATGGGACGACTATTAAGGATCGCCTCGATTTGACTAAATAGAGTTGCCAGCTCTTCAAACGTTAGGTGCGTCTGTCCTAAAATGCGTTTTAAGTGATGTTTAGCTGACCGTACGCAGGCCTCAACTAGACCTCCGAAGTGTGGGGAGTACGCAGGCTGAAAATTAAACTTAATGCCTTCTCCGGAAGAAAACTCCCTCACGTCATCAGCACTAGAAGTTAGGAAGTCTCCCACTTCCTTTGCGGCTGCGACAAAATTACGGCCGTTATCGGAAAAGAATTCTACAGGCTTTCCTCTGCGAGAGATAAATCGACGCAAAGCCAAGATGAAGGCATCTTTTGAGAGCTCGCTGACAGCCTCTAAATGAACACACTTATATCTAAGGCATACGAATATACAAAGATAACATTTCGTTATTTTACATCCCCTTCCCTTCCTGTCGGCTATTAAATATGGTCCGGCAAAATCGACAGCTGCGCTGCCAAAGGGATAACCGGGATTTACACGTTGTTCAGGTAATGAGCCCATAAGAGGACTTGGTGTCTCACCCCTAACTCTTCTACACCTAACACACTGTCTCGCAGTGTTACGAGCCAAGTCTCTGCCAGCAATAGGCCAAACGGATTCTCTAATGGTGTAAAGCAATAGCTGTGGACCAGCATGAAGAAGACGCAGGTGTTCCTGTTGAAATAACAATTTAGTAAGCCCATGTTTGGCATGAAGCAACATTTGATGGCGTGTATCAAAGGGATAGCAAGACAGAGTCAAGCGTCCACCGACTCTTAATATGGTTTCACTGTCTAAGAACGGATTCAATGAAATCAACTGACTTTTGGAGTTAAGAAATCCTTTAGTACGAAGGACTTTGATATCCTTAGCAAAACTATCGGCTTGAGACAAATATACAAGTTTTCGAAAAGAAAGAGAGAGTTCATCAGGCTGTAAGGTAACCACTTTTTTGTTGTTCACATTTCTGCAATTGTAAATAAATCGAAGCAAGTAACTGAGCACACGCTGAATGAATTTTAATTTTGAATATCGATTAAAGTCTAGCAATGATTGCTTACTATTTTCATTTTCATTTATAGTGTTAAAATGGACTTTAACTTCAGGCAGTTCGGGAATATTATTATTATTCGAATCAAACGATGGCCACAAAGACTCATGTTGAATTAAAAAGTCAGGACCATTCCACCATATATCTAAATTATTATTTTTTATTAAATCTACGCCACGCGAAGCTAAGTCAGCAGGGTTGAGGTGAGTGGGAACATGACGCCATTCGGAGTCTTTTGTTAGCTCTAAAATCATTGCAACCCTGTTAGCTACAAAGGTTTTTAATTTATCGTACCTCGTACCTAGCCAAGCTAACGCTATAGATGAGTCACTCCAGTATATTTTACGAACAATCACACAACGCATGGCGCGTTCCACGGCGTCCGCGAGCTGCGCGCCCAAAAGACAAGCACACAACTCCAGGCGCGGAATAGTTGTTGGCTTAACCGTGGACACCCTGGCCTTGGCGCAAAGCAGTCGTACTGTGATGACGCCTTGCTTATCAGTGGATTTTAAATAAGCGCAGGCTGCATAAGCCGTCTGTGAAGCGTCACAAAAACAATGCAGTTCTGTTCGGGTAGGTTCTTTACATAAAACATGCCTTGGAATGCGTAATTCATGAAGATGCTTCATGTTGTTGACGAACGATAGCCATGATTGGCCGATTTCATGGGGCACGGGTTGATCCCAGTAAATTTTTTGTATCCATAATTTTTGGATCAATATTTTAGGCTTAATTGTAAAAATACTTAACATTCCAAGCGGATCAAACACTTTACATGATTCAGATAATATTGATCGTTTAGTAATTTTAGGGTTATTTTCATAATTTGTAGGAAAATGTATGAAATCTTCCTTAGGATCCCACCCGACACCTAATGTGTGTGACGATGAGCTAATGATGAGATCCCTTTGGGCCTTTTCCTGATCAATCAAAATTGATGGCAAATTTGAACGATACTTTCTTAAGTTAAAACACCCTGCAGCAAGTGCATTATCTACAGACTGTTTTATATACAATAAATCGTCTTTATCGTCACTTCCGGTTAATAAGTCATCGACTACGAAGTCGTTTTGAATTATTTGTTTTATTTTGTTATCGCTATAGTCCTCACCAAGCTGCCATAGACAACGAGTGCTTAAGAAACTGGAACTGGTCAAACCATAAGTGACCGTATGGAGCCTTAATGACCTTATAGGTTCTGTGCTATGATTGCGCCACAATATCATTTTCAGGTCTCGGTCACTGTCTTGAACTTGTACCATTCTGTACATTTTTTCGACATCGCCTGATAACACGTACGAATACTGCCGAAATCGAAGCAATATATTAAATAAAGAATCTTGAATATGTGGACCTGCACTTTGTAAATCATTTAATGAGTAGCCAGATGTCGTTTTAGCACTACCATTAAAAACAACGCGTAATTTTGTCGACTCACTGGACGGACGTAAGACAGCGTGATGAGGAATGAAATAAGACTGCTTAGGAATCAATTCACTGGACTCGGATAAATGACCTAACTCAGCATACTCTTGTATAAACTGTGAGTACATATTTTTAAGGTTTGGATCTCGCGCGAACCTTTTTTCAAGTGATAAAAATTGTCGTTTTGCTAAATTAAAGGAGTTTCCTAAGCAATCCGGTTCTGTTACAAGAGGCAACCTGACGTCAAAACGACCATTTTCGTCCCGGTAGGTATGTTTTACAAAATGGTTTTCACACTCAATTTCTTCGTCAGTTAACTGATTATTTTTTTGGGGAACTTGCTCTAGTGCCCAAAATTTTGTTAACTCATCATTTAATGATTCATTGGAGATAATTTCCTTACTTGAATTTAAAACAAGATGATGACATTGTACAGTGTTGACAAGGCATTTGCTGTTGGATATAAACGGACCAGTCAATAACCAACCTAGCTTGGATTTAAGAACAATGGGTTGGTTTGGTCCCAGTACTAATTTGTCGGACTCAATCAGAGTCCAAAATAAATCGGCACCTATGAGCATATCTACAGGCGCTCTCTGATTGAATGTAGGGTCAGCTAATTTAACGTGGCTGGGCAAATTTATTAATGATGCATCAAATGTTTTGTTGGGCAAATTTCCTGAAATGTTAGGTAGCACAAGGCATGAAATATTTGCTTCAAAATCGTTTTGCTTTGATTTTAACTTTAAACCGCAACGTTGCAAAGAATTAGAAAGAGGTTGATTACCTACACCTACAATGTCAACTCGGGTTGGCTGAGGAGTCAATTTTAATGCATTTTTAACCTTATTTGTTATTAGAGAAGTTTGACTCCCGCTGTCCATCAAAGCTCGAATTGTCAGGCATTGGTTTGTGTTTGGATTAAATACATCTATTAAAGCAGTTGAAAGTAATACATTGTTATTAGATGTAACTGACATACTCATGACATTGTCGCAGTCCTCCTCTAGTCCCTCAACCTCACTTTCTGTTGTAGCTATGATTGCGTGTGATTCGGAGGTACTTACAGCCTGAGAATGCTCTTTGTGCAACAAAGAATTGTGTCGCCCTTTACAAGAAGAACAAGGACCCAACCTGCATTGACGAGCCGAATGACCTTTGCGTAGACAGTTGAGGCACAACTTCAACCGCAACACTTCAGCTATCCGCTCATCAACGGGCTTGCCCAAGAAAGAAGCGCAGTCGTACAGGCGATGGCTGCCATTGCACAGGACACACGCCCCAGAAGTGGATTCAGTCGAGGTTGAAACTGCGAATGATTTTATGTGTGACTTTTCAGATTTATGAGAAGATGATGACGAGTGTGATTGATCACCTTTATAATTGCCGTGTCGTTCGGGCTTATTAATATGTAGGGATTCTAGAACATCCGAACGGCCTTTCAAAAACTGGAAGAAATCATTTAAAGAAGGCCTTTTACTAAGACTATTTTTATGTTCCTCCCATTTGACACTAGTGAGACTGTCGAGTTTTGCCGCAACCATATAAATAACCAACGAATCCCAGGATTCGGTTTTTTCACCCAGCGTATTTAATGCGCGCAGATTCTTCGAAACGTGATCAATGAGAAATCGTAAACCTTTGGCGGAATCGCGATGTACTGGCTGGATGTTAAACAAAGAATGCAAGTGGTTATTTATTAACTGTTTTTCATTATTATATCTCTCACAGAGGAGATCCCAAGCTTCCTTATAGTTAGCCGAACTCACCTCCAAATTACTGATGACACGAGAAGCTTCTCCTTCAAGGTAAGAATTTAAATAATAGAATTTATGAATTGGTTCTATTCTGTCATTGTTGTGGATAAGAGAAGTGAAAGTATCCCGAAATTCGAGCCATTTATAGTAAGTTCCGTCAAAGTTCGCAACCTTAAGAGTTGGTAATTTAAAACCCATTGAATTGTAATTACCTGAATTACGACAGGTTTGATCGCATGAATTATGACAGTTTGACACAGATTTGCCACATTCGGATATACACACATCAAAAATGTCTAGGGATCAAGCATTTTTATGCGGATTTCTTGAGATTGAGATGTGGCTTTGTAATAAATTTATGATTTTATAAATTTATATGGATCCTTTTTGGTGCATTTCATAATTTGAATCAGGAACTCTCAATCAAATTCGAGTAAAAGATGAAAATAAGCTGTCAATATTTTCCCTATAAAAACATACAACGCATTGAAGACATTATTAGTGCTACTGTTTCCCTACTACTGATTAAAACCAACGTTATTATGGAGCGGCGACGTCATTTAAGCAGGGAAGAAATGCTCAGAGCCGTGGGAATGATAGAAGCTGGTTCCCGGCAACGTACTGTAGCTTTAGCTCTGAATACAAGTCAGAGTGTTATCAGTCGACTTTGGACACGTTACCGAAGCACTGGTACCGTGGCTGAGCGCCATGGAGGACGGTATCGCTGCACCACACGGAGACAAGACCGATACATTCAAATCTTAACTCGAAGAGCTCCAACAATAACCGCCATGATGTTAGCCGTGAGGCTTCATCACTCTTCAGGGAACTTAATTAGCGACCAAACAGTCAGAAACCGCTTGCATGAAGTGAACCTTCATTCCCGAAGACCGCTACGGGTACCACCTATAGCAATGCACAATCGTAGGATTCGATATCAATGGGCTCTTGAACACAGAAATTGGGCAGAAGAACAATGGCGTTTCGTGTGCTTTTCTGATGAGTCTCGTTTTGGTATGAGACCGGATACAAGACGTATACGACACTGGAGAACCCCTGGACGCCAACAGCGATTAAAATCCTGCCAGGAAGTCCATCCTTATAGTGGTGGAACCATCATGGTATGGGCGGGTATTTGGATCGGCGGAAGAACTGAGTTGATTTGGATCAGAGGCAACCTCAACGCTCATATTTATGCTGAGACGATTGTATCAGACGTCATCGTTCCTCTACAAGTGCAAATCGGTCCCTTATTTCAGTTAATGCATGATAATGCACGACCGCACACCGCAAGAGTTGTAAGACAGACTCTCGCCGCAGCTAACATCAATGTCCTGCCCTGGCCTGCTCAGTCGCCAGACTTGAACCCGATTGAGCATGCATGGGATATGCTACAGAGAAGAGCTCTGCCGAATATGGAGGGTATCCAGTCGCAAGAAGACCTTTTTTTGTTGTTGCAACGAACATGGGCGGCCATTCCACAGCGTGATTTGGATGAACTCATTTTGAGTATGCCAAACCGATGTTCTTGTGTTGTTAGTGTTCGCGGTAGAAACACGGATTATTAATTGTTTAAGTTACCCAATAAAATTTTAAAGAAAACTGTTATTTCAGTATTTTTTTCGAACTTTAATGTTAGTGGTTCAAATGTCAAAAATCCCTTTATTAGGAAAATGGCAAATTTCTTTATTAATGCAAAGGTGACTTGGTTTATCGTTACTGTGACAAACGAAAACACTTTATTTGATGAATCCTTAAAGAAAATTTTAATTAATATCAATCAGGAGAAAAGTTATTGCAAAAATATACACACATCAAAAATGTCTAGGGATCAAGCATTTTTATGCGGATTTCTTGAGATTGAGATGTGGCTTTGTAATAAATTTATGATTTTATAAATTTATATGGATCCTTTTTGGTGCATTTCATAATTTGAATCAGGAACTCTCAATCAAATTCGAGTAAAAGATGAAAATAAGCTGTCAATATTTTCCCTATAAAAACATACAACGCATTGAAGACATTATTAGTGCTACTGTTTCCCTACTACTGATTAAAACCAACGTTATTATGGAGCGGCGACGTCATTTAAGCAGGGAAGAAATGCTCAGAGCCGTGGGAATGATAGAAGCTGGTTCCCGGCAACGTACTGTAGCTTTAGCTCTGAATACAAGTCAGAGTGTTATCAGTCGACTTTGGACACGTTACCGAAGCACTGGTACCGTGGCTGAGCGCCATGGAGGACGGTATCGCTGCACCACACGGAGACAAGACCGATACATTCAAATCTTAACTCGAAGAGCTCCAACAATAACCGCCATGATGTTAGCCGTGAGGCTTCATCACTCTTCAGGGAACTTAATTAGCGACCAAACAGTCAGAAACCGCTTGCATGAAGTGAACCTTCATTCCCGAAGACCGCTACGGGTACCACCTATAGCAATGCACAATCGTAGGATTCGATATCAATGGGCTCTTGAACACAGAAATTGGGCAGAAGAACAATGGCGTTTCGTGTGCTTTTCTGATGAGTCTCGTTTTGGTATGAGACCGGATACAAGACGTATACGACACTGGAGAACCCCTGGACGCCAACAGCGATTAAAATCCTGCCAGGAAGTCCATCCTTATAGTGGTGGAACCATCATGGTATGGGCGGGTATTTGGATCGGCGGAAGAACTGAGTTGATTTGGATCAGAGGCAACCTCAACGCTCAAATTTATGCTGAGACGATTGTATCAGACGTCATCGTTCCTCTACAAGTGCAAATCGGTCCCTTATTTCAGTTAATGCATGATAATGCACGACCGCACACCGCAAGAGTTGTAAGACAGACTCTCGCCGCAGCTAACATCAATGTCCTGCCCTGGCCTGCTCAGTCGCCAGACTTGAACCCGATTGAGCATGCATGGGATATGCTACAGAGAAGAGCTCTGCCGAATATGGAGGGTATCCAGTCGCAAGAAGACCTTTTTTTGTTGTTGCAACGAACATGGGCGGCCATTCCACAGCGTGATTTGGATGAACTCATTTTGAGTATGCCAAACCGATGTTCTTGTGTTGTTAGTGTTCGCGGTAGAAACACGGATTATTAATTGTTTAAGTTACCCAATAAAATTTTAAAGAAAACTGTTATTTCAGTCTTTTTTTCGAACTTTAATGTTAGTGGTTCAAATGTCAAAAATCCCTTTATTAGGAAAATGGCAAATTTCTTTATTAATGCAAAGGTGACTTGGTTTATCGTTACTGTGACAAACGAAAACACTTTATTTGATGAATCCTTAAAGAAAATTTTAATTAATATCAATCAGGAGAAAAGTTATTGCAAAAATATATGTTGATCCCTAGATACTTTTGATGTGTGTATGTTGATCCCTAGATACTTTTGATGTGTGTATTAGATTTGAATTTAGTTTCATGTTTCTCAAGTAAACATTGTGTCTGTGCGATAAGAAATGAAATGTCGGACTCCATTTCTTCCCTAATGTCTAGGTCACCTTCCAAATTATTTTGATTTGACAATTCTATCTCTAATTGCAATTCATCAAAGTGTGCAAGCATTTCGCGGAGCCGCTCGAATCTCTGATTAATCACATAGTAATCGCTTCGCGAAATAGATGCACATTCAAGGAACGCGTTTAAAAAATTCCTATACTTCGTAATGCGACCCTTGACAGAGCTACGTTTGGCATTTAAATCTTTTAAACTACAATTAAAACTTGCTTTTGGAATATTTAACCTTAACATACCTTCTTGAGGGGATTTAGGGGCTAGTTCTCCACTTTTGACAGACATGTTGATTACAAGGCACTCACAACACAGTAACTGAACCACAAACAAACAAAATAACGATAAAACAATACGAAAAATACGTAACTTAAGCCTGTTTACGCCCCAACACTTCGCAAGTACTTGCTGGGCCAGCGCCGGCGCAGATAAGAAACAGCTGATGCGCCCACAAGCGGCCGCGCCCGTAAGCAACTGGAATGTACAATAAGTATTTATTTTAACAAATGTATTGAACTATAAAACGATGGGGACGTTGTCTGTATGCAAAAACAAACTGTTGAAGTACGTATTATGCTGTAAATGTATTATATTTCGATAAAAGACGATTGAAATTACTTGCAAATAATAGTTTTACGTTTTAAACACTTAATTACTTACTTACTGTTTAAGTAGCTTTGTAAATAGCGTAAAGCATAACAATGGGCTGCGCGGCTAAGCATGAATAGTTGCAATAAACAAAGAAAGAAGCAGCGGCAATGCTATTCAGGCAATTATGACGAAAAAAGATCACTGTAGGATGAAGTTTGAAAAGGATATTACAAGTAGGTGAATGATTGGGCACTTTCCTGGCTAAGCTGTAGCTGCGGCGCGTAGGTACTTAGGTAACGTATATCGACTGACCGGCTGGCTTCAAGCTGGATTATTTGTTATACATTCACTGTCTTGTCTTATAAATTCCGATTTCATGCGACGTTCCAGTATATCCCAAACGACGATCGAAAACACTGCACAATAATCTATAATTCCAACAAGCAGCTGCGGCAGGGTCCAAAGGTCGGCGCTAGGGAATGTTCTTGCAATTATTCTTCCGTACAGTGTATTCTCGTTCTTCTGGATCACGTCGGGGTCACCAATGTTCCTTACGGGGATGGGTGGTTGATGATTCGTGATTGAAACGATCTGACTCCAAATTAAAAACTATAATCAAAATTCTACAATGAAGACCGCGGCCGAAGGTATATGAAAAAATGTATGGATGCGAACGCGTATGCTCGCTAAGGCGGTTGATGGTAAGTGTCGGAGGCAGGTATACCGCGTCTCGCGCGCCCTCCCTCCGGAGCTAGTGATGCGCCGGAACAGATACAATGCTTGTTTTTGGCTTAAGAGAAGCCAGTTTATTTTCTGTGTTGAATGTTATTTTTATACTCTTTGTTTATTTACTCAAATAAAAAGTTTATTTTTGAAATAAAATTGTCTCTGCATGTCACTAAAGTAGAGCAAAGCACATGCTTTTTAAGAAAAAACTGGTCCTTTCATCCGGATAAAATAATGTTAGAATTCAGCATAAATTTACTGTACGCAGTAGTTTTTTTTAATGTTGCGTCACACTTAGTTTCTCCTGTAACGTCGGTGCGTTTACAACAATTAAGCTCACAAACACAAACAGACAGACCCGGAACAAATTGCTTGTAGGTCATACAAATATTTTTTCCGTGCAGGGATCGAACCTGTGACACACAGCTGACACAGCGTAGCAGCCAATGGGTGCTTTTATAATTTGCCGTTTCACGGCACGGCACGATATTACCGTGGACGAGATAGAAGTTTTGTGGCAGTGGACGGCATGCCGTGCCGTAGGGTGATTTTATAATTCGCCGTGAAATTATTACGCTTTGCGCGTCTTCAAAGTGCAGACATGTTCTCGAAGAGACAGCGACTACTTATGCTCTATTTGTTATATTTAAGACGTAAAAAAACACATATTACTAGAAAGTATTGGCCACATCCGCTTTTAAAAGTAAAATATTTAGAAGGGTCATACTACACGCTATTTGATAAGCTCAAGGAAGACCCAAATAAGTTTTTCAATTATTTTCGGATGTCAACAAAATCGTTTTATTACATACTTTTTCATCTGAGTAATGATTTAAAAGCTCGCCGAACACACGTATCGCTACCTCCTGAAGAAGCACTAGCCGTCACATTGAGTTAAGTAATATGAAAATATTTTTTACAAGTTGATAAAAAAATAAAAAATATTTAAATAATATTATTATTATTAAATAATATTAATAGTTAAAATATTTTTTACTAGATGATTGAACTAACTGGAAGATTTTGTCCTAAAAGTCAATTTTATTGTAATTTTAAAACTTAGACAACGTGATAAAAAACACGTGAAAAGAGCTTCCTGCCAGTTCCATCAATAGACAACAATTACCTAGAAAAGGGTTAATGGTCAGGTTAATGGAAAATAAAAATTACTTTAATTAATTATTGTAATCAGTGTTTTATAATTCACTTATGAACTTAGTACATACTAATAATCATACATCATCGTAAGTTATTTTATTTAAAAAAAATTGATACACATTTGGATCCACTCGTTCCGTTTGTATATCATCTTCCTTTGCTGAGCCATGTATGTGTTGAATGTCGTGTATAATTATGTTTGGTGATTGTTGGATTGAACGTGGATTTAGTGATGTAAAATTATATTTATACGGTGCTTCATCTTCGCTGTCGTTTGGTGGACGATGAATTTGAGCATCGTGATAAATCAAGTTTGTGATGGATTGTGAAGATTCTTGAGTCGGGAACTGTTGGTCGTTTCGAGGCACTTTAGACTGGGATGTAGATGGCTGTGGGTTTTTTATCACAAAAGGCGTTTGCAAAGTTTGTTTTTGGTTATTCTTTGTTGTTGGATCTTGTGTGGTTCCCATATAATATGTCCTTTCATCGTTAGCTTTAGATTTAGATAGTGTATAAGTATCAGGGGTACTCCTTGCTTGACCGCGATTTTGTTTAATTTTTTTTATAGAATTCAATATATCCATTTGTAAATCAATTTTCTCGCTCTCAGACATATCGCTTAAATATGGAACAAAGGATACAAAGAATTTATCGTCAGGAGATGTGTGTCTTTCTGGCTTTTTCAATTCTTCAATTATTTGCGATTCAATATTTTCTAATTTTCTTGACGACATTGTAACTTTCTTAGTCTTCTTTTTGCTTGGTGAACGATTTGTGTTGTCATCAATATATTCATCATCAATACAGTCTGTTTTATTATTTGCTGCAGAAGTACTATCTTGCGCAGTCAACGAGCTGTCAGTGTTACTAAGTGAATCTGTAGTATTTTCTTTCTGGCTGCATTTTAACAAAAATTGGAGATGATGTACATAGACGTATGTTTTTTTAGATCCTAGCCCTGACTTTGTTTTTAGGGATTTAAGAAAGGCATCTTTTATATTAATCCACTTCGTTGTAATTTTTTCACCTAAAACAGAAAAATAGGTTAATGAATAAATGAATATTCTGTTCCAGATACCTAGCAACTGGTTCAACATTGACGGATATGTACTACAATTACCGAATTGGCGTTGCGACTCTCAGCCAAATAATAAGATACGTTTGTCAGAAAATATGGATTTTATTAAAACATCGACATCTTCCAAAACCAACAAAAGAGAAGTGGCAAAAGATTGCAAATGGCTTCAAAAAAAGTGCTCATTTTCCATTTTGCTTAGGAGCAATCGACGGGAAACATATCCGAGTACAAAATTTTCCACATACAGGTGCATTACATTATAATTACAAAGCATATTATTCCATTGTCCTTATGGCTATATGTGACTCTGAATACAAATTTATATATGTCGATACTGGAGCATACGGAAAAGATTGTGATTCTGCCACTTTTCAGAATACATCTTTTTGGAAACTATTGAATAGTCATGATCTAGAAATACCAAACCCACAGAGTCTGCCACCAGAAAATTTGAAAGTTCCGTACAGTTTTGTCGCAGATGCAGCTTTTCCAGAAAACGAGCAAATTTTAAAACCGTATGGTGGACATAACCTGAGTGTGAAACAACGAGTCTTTAATTACAGACTTTCTCGAGCGCGGCAATACGTCGAATGTGCATTCGGAATACTATGCAATAAATGGCGTATATTGCATCGGCCACTAAATGTATCGAAAATGTTTAGCATGGATATAGTAAATGCCTGTGTTGTACTTCATAATATTGTCAGAGAGTATGATGGATTTTTCGCAAAAGACTACATCATTTCAAATAACCAAGACGGATTCACCAGTTTATCCTCAAGTAAAACAAAATCAACACACAAATCAGTACGTGGTGTCCGCACATGTTTTGCGAAATATTTTATTTCCAATGAAGGTTCTTTGCCCTGGCAACTACAAAGGATATAAACATATTCAACATTTTATTCAGTCAAAAATAAAAAAAATATACCTTACCAACTTGTTTCTTTTCATTCGTAGTTAATTCATCATATCCTTCGTCCAAGAAACGGAATATTTCGTTCCATGCCTTTTGTTTAACAATTTTATCTTTATAAGCTTCTAACGTTTTATCCCTTTGGCATGGTCTTGATTCAACAAGTTCCAATAAAGTCACCACATCTTATTTAAATAACGCCATTTTGCTTGTACTATTTGTGCAAAACTGAAGCGGCCGCCGCCGGCGCCGCCCCGCCACCCGCGCCTCTTGGCTACGCTCGCACACATACAAATTTCTTGTACGCACACACTACACTCTCAACAATGTCGCGACGATTTGATAGGGAGCGCAGTATGCTACGGCAACGGCACGGTAGATCGTTGCTGTTCACGGCGTGCCGTTGCCGTGGACGGTAAATTAAAAGCGTTTGCATACAAATGAATACATTTTGCTTTCCTACTTTACCGTGACGATAAAAACGTGCCGTACCGTGCCGTGCCACGGTAAATTATAAAAGCACCCAATCGCTCAGCCACTACGTCGGAAAATAGATAATTAAATAATTTTACTTTTAATCCAATAGCCTTTTTTTTGTCTGGTTTCTTAACGAAATCAGACATTTGTAAAAAGGTCCAGTTTCTATCAGAATCATATTAATAGATAGATCGGTATGTTGCAGTTTTCTTTATAAATTTATTTTTTTCGAAACATGACAAACACGAAAAAGACCAAATCCACCAAACCCGTTAATAATAATTATAACCGCACATAAAAAATTCCAGTGACATAATAACATCGCATATAGACCCGACAGCGCCCACTTTACGATCTCTACTTATGTACACGGCCGTAAACAGCGTGATGTTACGACCAATAAACGTTTTGAGTGAAACGCATAGCTCGGAAACATATTCGAATTAGATCACAGTAAAACGGGTTTAACTGAGATAAAGGTCGGGTTACACTGCTGAGATTTTTGGAGGTTTTTTTTTTTTTTTTTTTTATTTGTGTTTAACAGTGGATATAGCTAATAATAATAATAATAATAGTTTATTTCAAAATGGTATTGCAAAGTTTACAAATGTTGGATTGATACAATTTTTAGGTTCAACTATACAATAAAGACGGGTGAAGTACTGTTCTCCTAGATAGGCTAAAATTTAGCCTGTGTTAAGGAGAGACAGTGCCGGTCCCCTGAATTGGCGGGTTATTATATAAAATTGTGTGTTTAAATTTAAGTTTGAAACTGCATCTGGACAGGATCAGTAGTTACTGTACAAGAGTTATACAAAATAAATAAGTTTCATTTTATCCACATAGGTAAATAACAATTTACAGCAACAATACATAAATGTGATAAAAGACAATAAATTCTACCAATATTAAAATCAAAATTACAAACAAAATCACAATTACAATCAAAATTAAAAACAAAATCAAAATAGAATCAAAAACAAATTAAAATCAAACCAAAATTATAAACAAAATTAAAATCAAAATCAATATGAATATCAAATTAAAATATATTTTATTATTATTGATACAAGACATAGACTTATCTAGAGTGTATGTATATTATGTATGTGCGTCAGTGTAGGTGCATTGTGTTAAGTGTGATGTGTGTATGTAAGTGTGTGAGTGTGTATATTTGTGTGTTAACATGATTAATTTGTGAGGAATAATTCAGTGTCATCATAATTGAGGTCCAAAAGGAGTGTCCGTACAGTTTTTTTACAATTGTAGAATGAGAGTTTAAAAACTGGGCTTTTTGCATTAATTTTATTATAGAGAGATGGGGCAAGATAGACAGAGAATCGTTTGACGAAAGAGGTACGTGGAGGTGGAATAGTGCAGATTCTGTCTTTCCGTCGTTTAGGGATATGGAATGTTGGAGTAAAACTATATGTAAAATGTACTGTTGTCGAACATTTAAAACATTCCAGGATTTATAAAGTTCGGTCGTTGGGAATAACATAGGGTGGAATGTGGCAACTTTAAGTATGGCTCTGTGAGCGATCTCTATAGGCTTCATCACTGTCTTTGCAGCTCCGCCCCAGCAGGAAATGCAATAGGTGACTAGTGATTGGCAAAGAGCGAAATATACATTACGGATAACTGAAGCGTGTGCTACATGTCGCAGTGTTTTATAAATGTAAATAAGTTTCCGTATGCGGCCGGATAGGGTATTAATATATGATTTGAAATTTAAGTGTTTGTCAATGAAGATACCAAGATATTTTATTTGATCTACTGGAGTAAGTGATGGGCACTGGCCAGCCTGCTGCGACATACAATTACACGAGTGAGCTTTTAGGGACATAGAGGGATTTGGTTGGGAATTTGAATTCATTGAGAAGGTAATAAAATTTGTTTTAGTCGTATTGAGGGTCAAGGAGTGTGTATAAAGCCATCTTAGTGTGGAGTTCAATCCTTTTTGTGCTATTGACCCTAGTTCCAACCATGAGTTAGCGGTGAAAGTTATTGCAGTGTCATCTGCATAAGAAACTATTTGGGCATTTGGTATATCTAGGTTGCAGAGGTCGTTAATAGATACAAGGAACAAAGTGGGCCCCAAAATACTTCCCTGCGGCACACCTTATTCGATAGCAACTGTATCGCTATGGTAATTATCCATAGTCACAAATTGTGAACGGTTTGTTAGGTAGCTTTTAAATAAATTAAGTTGTGGGCCCCTTACACCTATACATTCTAGCTTGAGTAAAAGGGTCGGAATGAGCACAGTGTCAAAGGCTTTCGTGAGGTCTAAGAAAATAGTCAACACCTTTTTATTATTGTCTAAATTCTTCACAATGTGATCAATCAATTGGTGTATTGCGTCATTTGTGGATTTGTTTTTACGAAAGCCAAATTGTTGTGGTGACAAAATATTATAATGCTCAAGATATCGAATGAGTCTTTTATTCATTAAACGTTCGAGTATTTTTGATAAAGTACTAAGTACCGCTATAGGGCGGTAGTTATTTACGAGGGACCCATCGCCGCTCTTGAGAATGGGACGAATGGCTGCCTTTTTAAATGAAGTAGAAAAAATGGCTAATTCAAAGCAAAGTTTGAAAATGTGGCATAGTATAGGTGCGAGGGATGTGGCGTAACGTTTTAAGAACAAGGTGGAGATACCATCCCAGCCGGTAGCCGCATTTGTTCGAAGCATATTTATGGCTGATATAACTTCATCAGGATCTGTCTTTTCCAACACAAATGATTTTTTGAAGTTAGATGTGAGGGGAAGTGAAAAGCGGGTAAGTGATGTTTGTTGTTTATACTATCTGCAAGATTCTTTCCTACACTTGCAAAAAATTTGTTTACGTCATTGCAAGACTGTATCGGAGATGATGAAGCTGATAACAACTGTGTGTAAGAGTGTTTGGTTTTGGTAGTATTTGTGATATTTTTAATAGTTTCCCAGAGTTTTTTAGGGTTATTCATAGCCTTATTTAATTCTATAGAATCGTATTTTCTTTTCGCTTTTTTTAATAATGCTGTACAGAAATTTCTGTATCGTTTATAGGTGGTACTGATTATGATGTTGTCAGGCGATTGCTTGACTTTTTTATGTAGAGAGTCACGGTTACGTATACACCTCAGCAAACCTGGCGTTATCCACGGTTTTAGAATTTGTTTCTTTGCAGATGCCTTTATTGTTGTAGTGCAGTCTTCTATGAAATTAGGAAAAATTAGGAAATTTTATGAATGAAGACAACATCTTCAACAACCTAGCCTTTTCCCAACTATATTGGAGTCGGCTTCCAGTCTAACAGGATGCAGCTGAATAGGAGTAAAATGAATTGACATTCTATATAAATTCCTCATTAGTTGGCACCAACGCCTTAACGTGATTTCCGGGGCACGTTAGGAACTCAGTATGGTCAGTCGTCCACGGAACATTTTTCGGCGAGCACTGGTTAATCTCTGTGCTTAATGAACGGAACCTATTTTTTTTATAGACAGTAAAAATTCCAGTGAAAATCAGTCCATCCGGTTCGGAGAAAACAGATATACAGTCTGACAAAATTTTTAGAAATTAGTTTTTTTGTTCTATGTATTGTGTAAAGGGTGTAAATAGATCCCTAACGAAGCCAAAAGGTACCTCGTCCTCGTCATTGCAATATTTTTTTTGTTTTAGACCATTCCTGGGAACCATCTAGTTACGGAGATATTGGAGGTCAAAGTTCAAATACTAGTTTTTTAAGGTCATAACTTTAATTTAAATACCTCCAAAACCTGTTTACTATTAAATGCGTCTATAAGCAATGTTTTGAGTGCATTACAATGAGTTTTACCGTAAAACATCATTTTTCACCATAAAAAAGTCGTTTCCCAGAAATATCTTCTGCGTAGAGTTACTTTGTTTGATATACAGAATGCTTGGTTGACGGCTTCTTGATGAGACCCTTCACGAAGCCGTCAACCAAGCATTTTACACCCTGTATACTTTCATATGTGTATATTGTTTTTGTTTTTCTCTTGTTTACTTTTTTATATAATTTTGTCATGTCTATTCTATCTTTTCAACCGACTTCCAAAAAGAGGAGGTTCTCAATTCGACTGTATTTTTTTTGTGTTTGTTACCTCAGAACTTTCGATTGGGTGAACCGATTTTGATGATTCTTTTTTTATTTGAGCTAGTGGTTTCCATATGGTCCCATTTCAATTTGGTGAAGATCTGATGCTGAGAAATAAATTCATGATAAAGATTTGTTTGGGAACAACTAAAAATTCAAGAAAAATAACAAAAACTTTCTTGGAAAAAATAAAACCGACTTCGAAAAACACAAAAAAGAGAAAAATAACTTTAGCTTCAGAAGTCGGTGTCAAAAAAAAACTGAATCAAACAAATAAGTCACCGACTTCTGAAGCTAAAGTTATTTTTCTCTTTTGTTTGTCTTTTGTCATGTTCTCTTTTCGTCTGGTAAGTATAGATATTTTGTTATGTGTCAACAAGTTTCATCACTCATCACGCATCACCTTTTACAATACATATCGCTGCCGCAGATTCTTACTGCAGCTGCTTTTATGATGGATTTTTTTGCGTTACCAAAAGGAAACTTTTTATCAAAACAATATAATGCATAATTGTAATGGTTTTGATAAAAACTTGCCTCTTGGATCTATGCTGGTTTTTTCTCCTATGTTTGTCTTATATCCACTTAACTTCAATCAGATTCATCAAAGCATATTACAGTGAAAAAGGTTTTGGTTGAGATAGCTCCAGAGATTCAAGCTAATAATAAGTTTTGAAATTAAACGTTGTGTAGGTTTTAGGGCATCCCTTTTATGTTAGGTTGTCAAATGGGTAGCCACTTAATGAAATTTCTGATAACTAGGAATCTGCTCCAGGACCCGAGGGGTTCTCTAAAAGGCTAAGGTCGAAAGTAAATATTTGCTGGCTGATATGGCTTTAGTACTTTTAGTAACTTTCTCGTTTCTAAGTCTCGTGGTGCTGGGTTCGAATTTTTTGTTGGGAATTTCTCAGTAGCTGCCCGGAATTTAGACTTTCGGACCCTCATGGAACGGTAACATAAGTTAACATCACGCCTGTAATCCTCGAAAGGTCAGGCAGAGAATTATAACTAATATTATGACGTTTATGATAATAAGAGAAGGATGTTTATGTATAATAAGTATGTATTTACAAACAAAAAAAGTATCTACGTAGTATATCAACTATCTGGTGTCCACGACACAAGCATCGTTGCTTAGTGTGGCACTAGATGGCGCTGTGTGTTAATGTCCAGCGATATTATACACACATTTCGCCAGTTATGTTCAAGGCCTATATGGCAAGCCTATTGCCATCAACCGGGCACAAACCCAGACTCCGTGGCTGCTACTGAGTAATACTTGAAGGAATAATACCTTGCCCAACCCAGGAATCGAACCCAGGACCTCATTCTCAGCCGTTACGATTGTGACCACTCAACGAGGCTTAAGCTCCTTTTATACCATTTGAACCACAATAACAAGAAAGAATACTCTCACGTACGAAACTGTCCTACCACACAAAACCGAAAGGAAGGACCCAAATTCCACCCCAAAGACACTATTGTCATCTTCTCAATAGAACCATTAATCAAATGTTGGTAGATTACCCTTTACTTCAGAAAATTTTCAGCCTGTTAAACACAGTGGAATATTTTAGTGCTAAAAGATTAGAAAGGTTTTATATACCGGATGACTATTTTATCTCTTTCCAAAAAAATGGGTACATTAGGTCGAGTAGAAGCTTATGGTATACCCAGTTCTTTTTTCTTTTTTCCACAGCTTAGAAAAAAATTGATCCATCATCAAAAAACGCTACGAATTTGAAGTAAACTTTTCATGTTAGTACAAGGAAAGATAATTTTTGAAAAATTAAATGAAAAGTATCGAATTTCAAATCATACGCAATACGTGTATGATTTGAATTTCGATTTTTTTTAAGTTTCTTTTTTTTTTCGAAGATAAACAAAAAACAAACTAAGTATGCCATTTGCTTCTACTCCGATCACCTATTACACCCATTGTTTTGGAAAGTGATAAGAAAAGTCAACCTGTATAAAGGAGTCTTGTCTATTTAGGTTTTGTGTTGTAAAATATGGGGCAATGTGTTTGTAATCTTTTTATTTTGTATAAAAAAGTTACATTTATGAAAAAAGAAAGTCATTGAGAAAGATAGGGAGCCATTAAGAAAGACAGGATAAACAGTTACTCATAAGGCGGATCGCAATTTAACTTTTTTTTCGCGGTACGGTTGGCGCAGTGGCTAAGCGATGGACTGCGTCCATCCCTGAATAGAACAAATATTTGTACGACCTACAGGTATTTGAGTTTAAATGTTTTAAACGCACCCACGATGCAGGAGAAATCCCTAGTGTGGAGCAACGTTTTTTAATAACAAAAATGAATAATAAATATCAAGATTATAATTAAATACACCTTAGGAATTTTTAATTACTATGAAATCCGCATCAAAATCGATTGTGTGGTTTAAAAGAATAACGCGGGCATATAGACGTACGGTCGAACAAGCTATTTGGTTTTCAGTTTAACCCACAAAACACATTGTAAAATGTAAACCAAAAAGCTTGTTTAACCGTACACAGAAAGCCAATATAATTAGGTGAAGATAAAATTAGACACAAAATGATGCACTGTCTCATATATACGAAGCCTAACTACAGACATGAAACTATAGAAAACACATAACCACTCTAATACCCGCCACATCATAACATATTTAATATGCCATACTTTTGCTAGATAAAACTTTTCGTTGAGTATTCGTAACTAACTACTTTTTGATTATGCTACAAACTAGATTAATGAAGACGCTTCTTTTTGCTACAGGGTTGATCAAAAGGCTGGCACTTATAACAATAAGCCTGTATTTCCCGAACAGGTTCGTACAGGTGTTATAGAAAACCAATCCTAGTTGTATTAATCCATGTCCCATATTAAGAAAGAAAGAAAGAAAACGTATTTATTTGGCTTTAGCCGTAAGTGCACATAATAAAAAATAAAAAAAATAAAACTTAAAACGAGGTTCACAATTAAAAAATTAAAAAACACTTAAAACTAAACAGAAAAATATAAGAGAAACAGAAAACGAAGAAGCTCTTTGCTTTTTTTTTCGTAGAGTTACTTAGGTTGATGTACAAAATGCTAGGTTGACGACTTTGTGAAGACTCTCGTCATAATGTAATCTCCGGAAACTCGGCAAATATTTGTAAAAATTCTTTCACCAGTAACTAGTTATTTATACATTCGAAGTCAATCATTTTCTACGCAGAAAACACAATCACAACGAATAAGCCAGCACTACAATACAATTCAGTCCTCTATTCCCTTAATACCGATTCACAATAATACCCCAACTGAGCAGGGTGTGGGAAGTTTACTTTGACTCGACTCGACAGTTTGTGAACTACGACAGTTCAGTCAATGAAGTTCAAACAATCTATTGCTGTATTATTGTTCCCTTTGGGTTGCTGTTTAGTTTTTAAGTCGATTTTACAAATAAGTTTTTCTTTATTTGATAGGGTAGCAGAAAATTCGGGTTGAAAGGTCATTGACAGGTCTTTTAGATTCCTAGATGCTTCGGGTTTTTTTAATTTTTCTTTCGAGTGTTCTGCATTTTAAAGTTTTTGTGAATAGTAAACAAACACTTTTTGTCAATTTCCGCTGTGCTCCCATAAGTTTTAACACTGTAATACATTAATATTACAAAACCCGCGATTTTAAAAAAATAGCCTTGGAATGTCTGTGCACCTATATTTTTAAGTTTAATACATAAGTGCCCATAAAGGCACCTATCTTCAAAGTTAGAGTGAATCGGTTTCTTATAGGCAAGCATGTTCCACCCTAGGCAAAAAAAAAACAAATAACAAAAAAAAATACAAATTAAATATTTGGAATTAGATTGATTGGACCTTCGTGGTGGATTGCTTCATCTCAGATGAAGAGGGCTTGTGCCCCAGCAGTGGGGAATTTACTATAACTGCATGCGACAACGAACGTGATGTCAAAATGTTTGCCCTAATATTCTAATTTCAAAATCCTGAAGTTTTGAGCACAGGGTGTCATGCACGTGATAGCACGTCGCGTCACAATGCGTGCTAATATAATTTTAATTACTGTTATTGTTTTCTCATTTTACATCGTGATTATTATGTTAAAGCTTAAGTTTTTATTAATAATTTTCATTGCTTGGTTTTGCAAGTTAAAGCAATGTAGATTAAAACCGAAGATGTATGACTATCTGACTCAAAATTGTGTGGTAATCGGTTGACTATATGCTCATAAGAAAAAGAAAAATGGAGGAATAAGAAAAATGTCGTGAGGAAAGTTTTGAGCATGAATGTGGATGGGTATAAGAATATAGAAAGACCATAGAAACGATGGATGGACTGTGAAAAAGATGATAATTATGGCAAGAAAGGTGGTGTCTGACGATATGACGAGTAATAGAGAAGTATGGATGAAGAAGACATGCTGCGCCGACCACAAATAAATTGGGATAAGCGCAGGAGACTGATGATCATGTATCTAAAATATTTTCAGAAAGAGCATTACGAGTACTTGAATCAAATCAATTTTAACAAAGTACAGTCAGCCGGCGGCTGAATTGGTGTTTTCAAAAATGTTGTACCAAATAGGAGCTTACAGTCCTTGGCAGTCACTACAACCTTTTTTCAATCACTGCAATCACATTAATGGTGACCCTAAGTTCTTACACGTTCACGTTCTCACGCATACAAAAACCTTACCAAACCTCGTCACTAATAATGCAAATTGTCAATACACTGTTTTTGCATAAAATTACACAATAGTTCGCAACCCCTTCATCCATAAGTACTGTCCTTCCTGAATGGCCCCAGCAGCATAAGGGCCGGGGCACAACGTTGAATTGTTCTCTCGCTAGGTTCTGTCAACTACAAACTGTTCTCCGATTGTGTAGACACGTATTAGTGTAGAGTTGTGAAGTCGCTTTGTTATTTGATTGGCCTTTATTTGTTGCAACGTTTTTTTTCTTTTGTTTTAGATGTGTTTGTTTGTAAATAAACAAGGCACTTCTGAACCTGAATCTCACCAAATTCTTAGTACAGTAATTGATTATTGTTATAATTAAATGATGACTTTTCAACATTTACCTACCATCCAATTCATTTTAGAAAATTCCGATTTTAAACTGCTGATTTAAAAACAGTTCGTTGTAATTGGCAAACAAGTGTTAGATCACCTTTTTATATAAACGTAATCGTCTAACAAGTAACAGTTTTAATACGTTTATAAAGTCCACAATTCGTTATAAAGTCTATTTTTATTTCAATTTACTAATTCGACACCTCACAGAAATCCTTATCGCTCAGAAATGTCGAGTCCTCGCGGCGCTCGCACTGGGCCAGTCGATGACCCGAATCCGATTCGATTAGGGACCATAATGTTTAGAGCGACAAGGTTGTGATTGTGTTTTAGCAGGATTTTAGAATGAAATAGACGTGTGCCCTTTCCAAAGATTTATTTCCAACTGAACTTGCTAGTAGGTTAGTGGACCGTATGATGTTTTACCTACATAGCTATAGTTCGGTGCACATGATGCACCGAGATCATTCGTTCGTAAGTTTAAACAATAACCAAAAAAACATTAATGTTACCATAAACAAAATATAACAATGTATAAAATATTCAAATGTCCACAAATTCATTACAGTAAATCATATTTATAATTCGTTTTTCTTAATTGGCAATAGCATTCTAACACAAGAAGTGACGAGTGTAACTTGTTGCAAGCGCTGCTGAACATGAGATCGCGCGGGTCGATTTCCAGGTAAGACAAAGTGCTCTATGGTTTTTCCATCAGAAATTTACAGCCCGTAGTCTGGATTTCTACCCTGTTGATTGCAATACTGTCTTAATCTTTTGAACGTCAGAGCATAAACGCACGCGCGTGCCCTCCACGCCAAGTCAGATTTTTACCTACCACTATGATTTCCCATTCGAAAAAAAAAAAAAGATAAAAAAGGTTCCTTCACCTTTTGAGGCACTAGCGAATGAAACAAAACACTTTTTTTTTCAACACTCTTTGAACTTGACTTGCTTGTCAATGTCGCAGACAAGACATAAATCAATAAGACGGCAAAACAAGCGTTTTAAGCCTCGAAAATATTGACGTAATTTGTATCGAAATTTCCCTTTTTCTGGGCCAAATGTCTACAGACATCTTAAGGAAAATTACCTAATAACTTGGTTGTAGTGAAAGATTGGCGTTTTACTTGGGTTGACTGTAAATCTTCTTATTAAGAAAGATCAAGTAAAATATTTTGAATTTACCCTTGCTGACTAAATTCATGGTTTTATTATCATTATTTTGTTATCCTAATTCTTCCTAATCCTGGGCAAAGGCTTCCCCTATTAATTATACTTCTATTGATGATGCGCCTCTTCTCGTCAATTAATGAGGAAGCTATCCAAGGCGTCCCGCCATCTTCTCCTCGGTCTGCCGCAACCACGTCTAGCTGCCTCAGGGCTCCAGTTCTGCGATATATGGGCCCACAACTTCGACGTCATCCGGCAGTCATGGCCTACTCAGTCTAATTTAGAATTCATTATTGGGTATATGGGGACCCAGTGCGGATTGATATTAATATACCAATCCGCACATTTCCTCTCATAGAGAGGAGGCCTGTGTCCCAGCAGTGGGCACATTAATAGGCTGATAATGATGGTGATTGGTTATATAATTATTTTTTTGGTTTAACTCTGTTTATTTTAGATGTCGGTGGAGTGTTTGGCTCCATACTCATAAAAATGGGATTTTTTGCTGTTGTTTGTGAGGAAATTTGTACTTTATTATTAGTATTTCATTCGGTTTCAGTAGGTATTCAGGCCAACGCGGTGTCGGGAGAGCAGTCTTGTCTCTTTCTTTTTTCTCTATTGGCCTAGATAGCCCGTTTTCAGTCTAGCGAAGGTTCCTGCCATGTAATTTATACTTTTGCAACCACGGATGTCTGAGGAAGTTTACTTTACATCGATCTACGGGTTTTTCTCAGATACTAGCTCATTCTATAAAAAAAAGATGGTGCGTTGGTTATTTCTATTAATTTATTGGCTTTATCAAACACTCTTTAAAATTAAAATAAAACTGGCTAAATGCGAGTCGGACTTGCGCATGAAGGATTCTGTGCCATCCTACTAGGCCCCCTTTAATTATTAATTTATTTTTATTATTTGTTGATACAATGGCAACAGAAATCAACATTCTGTGCAAAATTCAACTGACTACCTATTACGGATCATGAGATACAGCCCGCTGACAAACATACGAACGAACCCGGACGGACAGGCGGACACACGGACGGACAGACGGGTGGGCGGACGGAAGGACGCACGGACGGACCGCGGAAGCTAAGTAATAGGGTCCCGTGTGCTACTCTTCGGGTACGTAACCCTAAAAAGGAAAAGCTTTTTACAGTTTTCCTGCAACTTCAATTCAGAAAGAACTTAAAGAGCTTACGACTACATAGATTGTTTTCGTCCTTGGTGAAAAAACCTTATAAAAAATATCTAGCTAGTTTCTTTGATATTCCGACAAAATAGACAAACAATCTCGACAAAACAACTTAAATTTAAGTTTAAAAACATAATGTGATATTATATTTGAAACAACACAATATTTGGTCTCAAAACAGTTTAAGTGCAAAGTTTCAGGTCAAAGTTATAGTTACACATGTTCTCACTGTTATGAATTGTCGCCAATATAGCTCCGGGTGTTTCCGAGTTCTGAAGATGTATTTCTAGTTCATTGTTTACGAGGAAATAGATGGCTACGTGAAAACGCTTGCAGGAGGAGATTCTTGGTCGTAAAATGGCATGTTGTTCGATTTGTCTTTTTCTTGACAAAACATTTCAAATGTAGGAGTGCGTATAGTATGACCACTCTAAGGCTGCCCACAGACGGACTGTATCACAGCAACCGCGCGCAGTCGATATATATATTTAACTGCATGCAGTTGTATGTTCGACTTCGTTCAGTCATTATATCAACTTCACGCGGTCGGCTGCAATCGTGTGCAGCAACCGCATACAGCTAGTGTGCAGTTGTATCTGCATGCGGTTAGCGATGGACAGCGTGCGTCGACACTACACGACTGCAGCCGACCGCGTCAAGTTGAAGTCACGAGTGTATGCAGTTAATCGCTACCCGCATGCAGTTGCAACTGCACACTAGCTGTATGCGGTCATAAACAGTGTTGGTACATTTATTTTTGTTCTGTGTTTTTCCGCCTGCACAGTTAAGTTAGTTGAAGTGTACTCACGCCTTTTCCCTCATAGGAGTAAGCAGAAATTACAGATTGCTACTTGCAGCGATTCTTACTTACGCCATTTGCTTTGTCCAAGTTCGTCTGGTCATACAAGCACGCCGGTTGCGAATACTACGCACCTGACTTTTGTGAAGAACCTCACCAATAACCTTGCCTGGCGTTGCCGCTCACATCTGCCTTGTAAATACCTTTTTCACTTCCCATGCTCTGAAAGCGCTTATTTGTGCAGGATATAGGCTGCACAAAATCTAATTTTGTGCACAAGTGCATTAACGTATCTACTCATAAATATTTTTATATTAAGGCAAAGAAAATGAGCCATACAGCCAAACACAATAAGAAATTCATAGATAGAATTTGTTATTTTATAATATTTACTTTAATTTATTTGCCTTATGTGTATTAAATATAGTAAAATTTAAATTCAAGTACGGTAGGTTATTTAATTAATCTAAGAAAATTATTATTACAAAATTAATTGAATTGTAGGTTGTATAGGTCTGCAGCCTAAGCCTAATTACCAATGTCGTAAGCCGGGAAAAACAATTTCCTTCAGTATTCAAAACTGTACTAATTTTACTTTGAATTTTAATTAAATAAATGTTATGTTAAACTCAATGATATTCTATTAAACAGATAATTATGTTGTGAGCGCGCGATCGTGAAGACTCGAAAACGGGCGAATTGGCTTGTTTTGCCTTTATTCTGCGTCACTGCGTGTACAAGAGCTGGCGCTGTCCCGCGGCACACTTTTTTCGGTGGTTTTTAGGTGTATAACATATCTGTTTGTTAGAATATCATTGGATACACTACTGTTTTATTTCCTTGCAATCGAAGTGAAAAGCAGAGTTTATAACTCGTCCACAAAACCATTTTATCCTCGACATTACTATCAGCCGTCGCCTTCGGCTCGGGCTGCTAAAAGTCTCGGATAAAAATGGTTCGTTTTGTGCACTTGTTGTAAAATCTACTATTGTTAGTCGTTTTTCATTAAACCTCTCCACATGACCAAACCATCTATGAAGAACGTTACCAATAATTTCAGTGTATCCTACCTACCTTCCAGGGCATCTCCTCGTAGCGTTACCGCTTATACATATATTGCCTTGTGTATATGCTTGATTGTTATATGGCGTTTTTACAGAAATCATTTTTAAAACTTCATTAAGGGATATGACGATATTACACACATACTTACGAGGTTTTTCCTTTGGGTAAACGAAGCATAGGTAAACCTACCGGGTCTACCAAAAATCACAAATGATGGCAGTATCAAAACGCCAAATATTTATCACGGATTTGAACAACCACCTTTACAGTTCAAACTCCTTTCTATGTCTCTGTCGCCCTAATTCTTAATTAATTTAATTAAGATAATAAATTAAATGAGACTAGAATAATGCCATAAATAATAGAATTAAACATCGAGAGAGCAAAATATTATCAAAACTTTGTAACTGAAAACTTATTTTGAAGAAGACACAGGGTGGTGCAAGTTTGGATTAAACTTTAGTGAAATATTGCTGAGTCAGCTTTAATCAGTTTTCATATCTTCAGAAGAAATATTTGCAATCATAATTTAAAAATAATTTTAATAAACATCGTAACATCACGCCTGTTCAATGTTACCTTTGGACATTGACTCAGCACTCGGCCTGGCTGACGCGCGGCCCAGTTAAAAGAATGATTTGGTTGCATCTTACACGCATAGGACACATAGACTTTGTATAATAGTGTGTGTTAAGAAATAGGTAGTATATAAGCAGAACATTTTGTAAATAAATCAGATTTGAATTTTATATTCTTGTCTCATTACCCCTCACTGTGGCCAAGACACCTTTAGCCATCTCTGATCAGTCTCGTGAGTCTGCGGGACTGGCAGTGAGTGTACCCTTCCCGAACCTGGTATTCCTGTCTACTATCCGTCTGTAACCTTAGGTCGCATGGTGCAGGCATCCTGAACTTATTTATATATTTATTTATCACACACTAGGTATATGGTAGGTTAGGGCTGTAGGGCTTATAGGGCTTAGGGTCGTAGGGACTGTTAGGCTTGTAGGTCTTCGTAGGTTCCTTTAACTTATCATATATTTTCATGTACCGTCACACCCTTGACAGTATTGCGGCCTTACGTGACGTTTGTTAAGGGTGGACGTACATTTTGGTCCTTCGAGCATTTGAATCGCGCGGTCCCCTTGCCCACTGTAGGGATATACGTTGATAGACTGACACTTCGGAGAACTGAGGGCTGGTGTACTCAACAAAGCATCAGTTTTCAGTAATCTGAAGTACATTGTACTAGGGTATTCTGTCGGAAAGCCTCTCGTTGCGGATCGGTCACTGGCCTCCCACAAGCGGGTCTCACCAGCTGATTGAGAAGTCGCACGGATATAACAAGAGCGCAGATACCACTAGTACTGACTTAACTATTAGAGTAGGGTAGGGCGTCAGGGAAGAAGAAAGAAGAGCACTATGGAGATACAGGAAGTTAACGAACTAATCAGGAGCCAGGAAGCGGATTACAACGAGATCAAAAGGGTATTGACAAACATAAAAAAGGACTCGCCCACAAGAAAAACAGAAAAATACATCAACGAAAGAAAGAAAACCTTAGACCAAGTTTTTCAGCAAGTTCAAGGAAACCACTTAAAACTACAGGAACAGGAGGTGTTATCAACTCATAAATATATTACTACAAACTACTTTGGCAACATTAAAAAAAATAAAATAAATGATATTACCCAATATAAAACACCCAAGGTGTCCAGTACACACCTACTGCATATCACACCACAACCCCTCGACTCATTAAACCGCGTAAACCAATTCTTCGTAACTATTGGAAAAACACTTGCAGAAGAAATAATAACCTTAACTGGACAAGCATCTAGTCCTGTCAATAACTTAAGCTCACTTTCTCAAATTAATTCGTTCGTGTTGCTGGAGACGGATCCGGCAGAGGTGGATAGCATACTTGGATCGCTTGACTCAGGAAGTGCATCGGGGTGGGATCGCATACCTGTGGGTTTCCTTAAATTATCTCGAGAATTTGTTGTACCACTTATTAGCCAGTTAACTAATCTGTGTTTCGAAACGGGCATATTCCCTGATGCGCTAAAACGTTCTGTAATCACGCCTGTGCACAAGGATGGTGACAAGAGCGATGTCAACAACTATCGGCCGATATCTGTCTTATCGTCCCTTTCGAAAATAATAGAAAAAATATTAAATAAAAGACTAGTTAATTATTTAAATAAATACAACATTCTTTCCGATTCACAATATGGTTTTAGACAGGGACGGTCAACTCAGGATGCGGTCATTGCGTTGACATCTACAATCACTGATAAGGTTGACAAAGGTTATAAATGCGTTACTGTGTTTCTAGACTTGAAAAAGGCTTTTGACACCGTATCTGTCCCCATCCTTGTGCAGAGACTTGAGTCTATAGGGATAAGAGGAAAGGCTCTCTCCCTCTTTGACAGTTACCTCAGAGGTAGGAGACAGCAAGTTAAAATAGGTAACTCACATAGTGAGGAGAAAAACATTGTGTTCGGTGTCCCGCAGGGGTCAGTGCTCGGCCCACCAATGTTTCTAGTGTATATTAATGAGCTCTGCAACCTACAAAACAGTGGGGGGAAAGTATTCTCCTACGCGGATGACACGGCCATTGTCTACTTTGGGGACACGTGGGAAGCCGTGTGCAAAAATGCCAAACAAGGATTAATTGCTATAGATAGATGGCTCAAAGCCAATCTACTAACCCTCAGTATTCCTAAGACAAACTACATTTGTTTTTCTCCCAGTACAAGATCTAAACCAGGCCTTAATTTTAGAATTCGAATCCACACGTGTGCGAACCACTTGGACAAAAATTGTAATTGTCAAGAGATTAAACATGTAACGTCCACAAGATACTTGGGAGTCATAGTTGACGAGTGCTTAACTTGGCATTCACATATTGAGATTGTTACTACACGGTTGCGAAAATTTATATGGATATTTAAAAATCTTAGATATGTGATGTCTCAGAAGACTCTCAATAGCATCTATGTTGCGCTCACGCAATCAGTTATTGCATACTGTCTACCAGTCTGGGGAGGAGCTACAAAAACTAAATTCCTTGAGTTAGAAAGAGCCCAAAGGTCACTAATAAAAGTAATGTACTGTAAACCATACAAATACCCCACGGCCGATCTTTATAGGATCAGTGGCTTACTTTCAGTAAGAAAACTATACTTTCTAATTACGACCCTATATTTACAAAAATCAATTCCATTTAACCAAGACAATCAGGGAAAAAGACGAAAGGATACAGTGGCTTACTCCCCAATGGTCCGAACCGCTTTTGCACGGCGTCAATATGCAACCCAATCAGCCTACATTTATAATAAAATAAACAAAAAATTAAGGTTCCACCATGAGGTCTCACACGTATGCAAAAATATTATTACTGAGTGGCTAAAAACTTTAACATACGAGGAATCTGAGCAAGTTTTAGTTAGGCTTGGTTAAACAATTTCTTTTTGGTAATAATGTAAGTACTCACCGAGTATAATCTATAAATTGCGCTTCGAACACATCGGCACTTCAAAGATATATACATTTACACACACAAACACATATACACACACATACAAGCACATATACACACACACATACACATACAACAACACAAACACGGTTCAAAAACAAGACGCACACACAGTTTCACAATCTACAGTTACACAAAGAGCTGCCAATTAGTTTATAAGTCATTTATTGTTATTTTCTTCCTAGACCTAAATTTAATTTTTAAGTCACCATTATTTTGTAAAATAGTCTCAATATTGTTAACAACTAAGGGAAAGAGCGAGACAGCCCCAACACAAGTATTATTAATTACTTACTGGGGATATCTCATTTATAATCCATGTAACTGTTTTGGGACAAATAAACATTTTTCATTTTTTCATTTTCATTTTCATTTTCATTAAAAAATGTTACGACGAAGGGATCAAGTACCTTCAAGAATGCGAAGAAAGGCTACAACATGTGCAAAGTGTCTATGAACTACGATTATTAGACGAAGATGAAGACAAGGACGGAGTCAGCAGCCCAAAACTATTTATACAGCTATTCCGAATGTCGCAGATAGCTAAGAAAATAACTCAGGCTAAGGAATCCGTTATACAAAACAAGCCTATATGGCATTTACAAACACTACTACAAACTTTACAAAAACAATGGCTAGAAATCGAAGAAACTCACATCGGACTACTAATGGCCGAAAGTACACTGGACAACAGCTACTTCAGAGACAATTGTTTCGAAAAAACTCAGAAAGATTACGATATTACTACGGAGTTATTGGAAGAAAGAATCTTTCAAATCTCAGATGAAAAAGTGATTACGACTAAATCCTCAGGGAAACTTCCACGAAGAAGTATTCCCATATTCACGGGGGACTATGACTCTTGGGATACATTCCAAGACTTATTCAGAAAAATAATTCACGAAGATAAATCAATTTCATCAACAGAAAAAATGCAGTACCTAAAAACACACGTAAAAGGCGACGCAGCAAGATTAATACGTCATTTAACAATAAGCGAAATAAATTATGAAACTGCTTGGAAGTTGCTGACGCAGAGATATGAAGACGAGCGCATGATTGCTACTAAGTTTATTGACAAATTAATAGATTTACCTAAAATGCAACGAGCAAATGCGGCACAATTACGAGATATGCATGACACTATAAATGAATGTCTTGAGGCACTAAAAAATCAACGCTTAGACACATCGTCTTGGGGCCCTCTATTGATAAGAATAGTCAGTAGAAAATGGGATGAAGAAACAAATACGAAGTATGAAGATCAACTGCAAAACCGAAATAAAATACAATCCTTTGACGAGATGATGAAATTCATGGAAAACCGTTTCAATTGCCTAAAATCTTTTGACGGATCTACATCATATACTAACAGACAACTATCACGGGATAAACAAACAACAGAAAAATATAAACGCTGTTGGTTTTGTCAAAAAAATGATCATATTATTCATCACTGCCCTAGTTTCAAGGCGTTATGCGTCAACGATCAATACAAGGCCGTCGTGCAAAAAAGAATGTGCAAACGTTGCTTGAATCACGATGACCAGAAACAATGTGTCAGTGCAGTTTATAAACAATGTGAAATTTGTCAACATAAGGGACACAACGCATTATTGCATCAATCTAGGCCGTTTCAAAACAATGAGAACGCTAAAAAATACATACCAAAAAATACAAGTACAGAGAAGACACAAAATATAGCGACATCGAACTTATCTGCTACTAACACTGACGCTAAAAATACAACTTTACTAGCTACTGCCATAGTAAGAACTACCTCGTTTGATGGGATGCCACAGTTGCTGAGAGTATTATGTGATCAGGGATCAGAAGCGTCATTTTGCACAGAAGAAGTAGCACAATTGTTGTCTTACCCACGTCAAAAAATCCAAGCCGAAATAAAAGGTATCGGAGATGAAAAACCAAAAACGTCAAACTACACAATCAACATTACTCTACAACCAAGACACTAGCGATTACAAACTGCCAGTAACGCTAATAGTACTACCAAAACTAACAAGTTCATTACCAAGGAATGATTTACAACAGTTACAAGAAAAAATTTTGGACAACGCACTTCTAACAGACCCAACTTATTATAAAAAGGGCAAAATTGACATAATATTAGGTGCCCAAGAATATAGCAGAATATTACTACAGGGTTTCGAAAGACTAAGGGACGGAATTATCGCTCAGAACACAGAGTTAGGGTGGATTTTATCCGGATTTTATCCCAATGAAACGAAGAATGGAGTAAAAATACTGAGTATGGTGGCTTGCACCGAAGATGTACGACAACTTACCAAATTTTGGGAATTAGAAGAAATTCCACAAAACTACAAACTTACACAAGACGACCAGACCTGTGAAAACTACTATAAAGAAACAACAATAAGAAACCCAGACGGAACCTATACGGTACGACTTCCTTTAAAGGATTCAAACTTGAACTTAAACTTAAACGGTGAATCACGCAGAAAAGCCGCTGCACGACTACTACAACTAGAACGACAGTTCGCAAAAAATGAAAATTTACGACAACAATACATTGACTTTATGAATGAATACTTACATATGGGTCATATGAGAAAAGTAGATACAACGAACTACAACTCAGGAAAATACTACATACCACATCAGGCAGTAATTAAGGAAGATTCGCTGACTACAAAATTACGCGTAGTTTTTGATGCGAGCAGTAAAAGCAGCACAAAAATGAGTCTTAATGACAATATGTATAAAGGACCACGATTACAACAAGACTTATCCACTATACTTCTACGATGGCGAAAACATAAGTTTGCCTTTATGGCAGATATTATGAAAATGTACCGTTTTATAAAAATTAATGAATTAGACTTCGCACATCAAAGGATACTATGGAGATTTTCACCCAAACATGCAATTAGTGAATATGAACTTAAAACGGTAACTTACGGTACAACTAGTGCCCCCTATCTTGCGGTACGACCATTGCAACAACTTGCGATAGACGAACAAAACAATTACCCAATCGCGAGTAAAGCTACATTACAAGATTTCTACGTGGATGATATTCTATCCGGAGATTCCCAGAAAAGTGCAGCAAAAGAATTACAGCGCCAATTAATATCCATGTTAAACAAGGGCGGTTTTAAACTTCGAAAATGGTCGTCAAATAGTTCGGACCTACTGGAAAATATACCAGTGGAAGACAAAGACGATCAACTGCTCAAACTACCGTTAGACGAGTCCAGGAAATCATTGGGCATAATATGGTCACCACGGGAAGACAGTTTTTATTTCCAAATAACTATAACGGAAAATAAAAATCCAACGAAAAGATTTATTATGTCAGAAGTTGCGAAAATATTCGATCCCCTGGGCTGGTTAGCACCAATACGTAATTTATAATTCCCGAAAGGTCAGGCAGAGGCGTACCTAATACAGCCACATTCGGCCAGTTATGTTTAAGTCCTATGTAATAGGGGTTGGGCCTATTATTGCCATCAACCGGGCACAAATCCAGACTCCGTGGCTGCTACAAAAAAAAAAAACAGGTGGAAAACCCCATTAAAACATCAGAGTTTTTGCATTCGATAGAGCTTTAAAATGTCGAATCAGCTGGCGTAAAAAAGCGGTTTTGCCAATAATGACACTTATAAGGTCTTAAAGTTTGCTTTTGGCATTAAGTCTAACAATAAAATTGCAGCTCAATAATGAGAATCAACAATTTATACATGAATCAAAGATGACTAATGAGCAAATTTCGCTGTACCCAGGAATAATACCAAAAATTACTAGACTAGACAGCACGTGCATCAAATTAATTTCTGCCAAAACTTCACGCGACACGTTCATAGTTTAAATATGTTTGTTCAAAAAGCTTGTTCAGAAGTTCAACTTATTATAATTAGCGGAAGACTTAGCAACTTGGCAAGTTGACGAAAACTAGGCGATGTGAATGTGAATATGCAAATACAGGGTGTAAAAGACCTCATCACGAAGCCGTCAACCGAGCATTCTGTACATCAAATTATGTAACTTTACGCAAAAATTATTGTTGGAAAACGACGCTTTTTTTTTGGGTGAAAAATCATGTTTTGTGGTAGAACTCAATGTAACGCACTCAAAACATTGTACTGATGGATAGATTGAATAGTACGGGTGTCGTGGAGGTATTTAAAGTAAAAATTTTCCATTAAAAACTTGTATTTAAAAAAAAACTTGTCAAAAAGTTGGAACTATGACTCCCAATATCTCCGTAACTAGAAGGTTCCCAGGAATGGTGTAGAACAAAAAAATGATCGCACTGACGAGGAGAACAAGTGCCTTTCAGCTTCGTTAAGAGGTGTTTTACACCCTTTATAGATTTAACTTGCTTTTGAATAGTTCGGGAAATATATTCTGTATCTTATCTGAAATCTAAGGTATTAAGTTTTTAACACGTATGAAATCAAATTTTAAAGAAAGCAGATTAGAAAGAAATCTGTACAGTTTCGTTTTTGAAGATTGTGCTACTTATAAAACCTGAATCTAATTTTTATTGTGATAAACGATGAATGTGGTGGATAATGCTCTTATTACTGGTTAATTGCTACAAAAAACAAACGCGCATACAATCGTTAACTTAAACAGAACTTGGAAAGGTGAGAATACTTTCGAAGTGAGATTGCTTCGAGTGGATTTATTTTTGACAGTAATGAAGATGTTTGTTACGAAGTTTCCAGCTCATTTGTTATATTGTTGTAACTGCGAGGGTGGTGCAAGACTTTTTTAAGTAGAGTTGAGGGTGAAAATGACATTCAAATAATGAAACATTTTTGTTTTTGAGTTAAAAGTAAATAATTTCATTAATGTACTTTGGATAAAAAGTGTAGCTTTTCACTGCTCTAATGGTTTAGTGGTGGCCCTCGAGTCCTGGGATGGATTCCTGGATTGCCAGATCGATATACGAAAGATACCTTTCTAACGGGTTGTTTGATTTTAAATGTTTAAAACTTAAATCATTTATTTTAGAAAAATATTTTTAGTAAAACAATAATTTTCATATCAAAATTCGAAACATCCTGTGAATTAAATGAAAGTTAAGACCTTTCATAATTGACTAAAATAGTTTTAAAAGATATTCTTTTGTAATAATTTTAGTGGTTAATATGAGTTTGTGCGTAAATTACCTATTAAAAGGATCTTTGCACTAAGATAAAAGGGTTTATTGGCAAAATATATAATTTATTTGTTTGGGAAAAAACGAATAGTGTTTTTTTTTGGGCTTGAATGATATTGAGAGGACTGGAGGTCGTCAGAGTCATTTTTAAAATTGTATTGAAAAACAAATTAAAAGGCGATTGTTCCGATTCAGGCTAAAAAAAAAACCGGGCAAGTACGCGTCGAACTCGCGCATGAAGGGTTCCCTATCATCGAAGTAAGGGATATCTATATCCTATCAGAAATACACATTCTGTGAAATAAATAGGACAGCACTAGTTAGGAATAAATGGTGTGGAATCAGTGGTGTGCCAAACGAGAAAAAAAATCCTGTTGTAATACTAGTGTGATAATCTGGTGTGACTACGAGTCAGCAACGAAATTTTCAACTGTCTACCTATTACGGATCATGATACAGAGGTCCTACTCCCTAACGCTTCTTCCGTAATTCCGATCTATCTGTCCATCTCACTCGCACTCATCTGCAGACGTGCGCGAGAGAGACGGATAGATCCGAATTACGGACGAAGCGTTAGAGAGCAGGGTCCCAGCCCACTGACAGACAGACGGACGGACGGATAGTAGCGGAAGCTTAGTAATTTAGGGTCCCGCTGGTTTTTCTTCGGGTACGGCGGAACCCTAAAAAAATTATATTAAACAAGGCCAAGACAATACCTAACTAATATCATATTAGTACCCTGAGGACTAAAGATATATATAACAAAAACATTTTGGGATTCTCTTAAAAGCTTTTTCGCGTATTCCTTTGCTATTAACTAAAAAAAATCCAGTTTTATTTTTGGAACTAAATGTTATGATTTCATAATAATTCGAACCTTTTAGTTTGTACATTGTTTTCCAATTATTGAAAAAAAATTCTTTTTACCCGACTACGGCGAAGCCAAAATGGGCTGGTTATGATTTTAGCTGTCTATAATAACTCTAAAATACAGTACCTAAATACAAACATACACATACATACGTACAGCTTTGTACCTATGTTTGGCACGTCATGTGCCTGCGGCAAATAAATCTTTTTTCTTTCTTTCTTTCTTTCTTTACTTGTAGGTTTGTACGTACCATAGCGGCTAAACTATTCATCCGATTTTAATGATTATAATTTCAATCGATTCGTGATATGTCACAGGTACCATAGACTACATTTCCACTTCAACATTAAAAGAAGTCGATTTTACCTTTTATAACCCGAATTTAGTAAGAGCGTGATTTTTCAGTAGTCGGGTTTTTTTGTTGACGCACAAATCCTTGTTCAAATTTGGTTTTAAAAGCGTTCATTAAAATTTATTTTAATCTGTTATAGGATTAATATGAATATGAACCACCATTGGCATCATCATTCATCATTTCAGCCGAAAGACGTCCACTGCTGGACATAGGCCTCCCCCAAATGTCGCCACATTGACCGACTCGCATCCAACGGATTCCCGCAACCTTCACCAGGTCATCGGTCCACCTAGTGGGAGGTCTTCCGGTTCGCGGTCGCCACTCCAGAACTTTTCGGCCCCATCGGCCATCCGTTCTGCGAGCAATGTGCCCTGCCCACTGCCACTTAAGTTTGGCAATTCTTCGGGCTACGTCGGTGACCCTGGTTCTCTTGCGGATGTCTTCATTTCTGATTCGATCACGCAAAGAAACTCCGAGCATAGCCCTCTCCATTGCCCTTTGGGTGACTTTAAGCCTTCTATTTTGATTGGCATATTATTAATTTAAAAAAGGTAATGGTTATCTTCTGCTTAAACGGACTGCCCTGTGGGCTATGCCGAACAGGGTGTCAAGTTCTTCATGCCCCATAGAAAAGGGACGATCCTCCAACCAGACGGGTGTTACGTCTGGTGAGCCACCGCCCGACAGTTGTATTCGGATTTTTCACTAATTTAAAATAAAAAAATAAATATCGCTGGACATGAACACACAGCGCCATCTAGTGCCACAGTAAGCAACGAGGCTTGTGTCGTGGACACCAGATAGTTGATATACTACATAGATACTTTTTGTTTGTAAATACATACTTATTATACATATAAACATCCATGACTCGGAAACAAATGTCCATGCTCATCACACAAACATGTGCTCCAACCAGGACTCGAACTCTAAGAACGTAAGGCAGCCTCACCACCGTTACGCTATTCGGGTCGTCAATTTAAGGTCTCAAGTCGCGGACTTTTATAGCGCGATTTAGAATTTTGATGTTAGTTCTACATTATTGTCATAGATGGAGCTGTAGTGCTTTTTATATTATGTTGCTGTAGTACTTTTTGCACTGTCCGCTTCACGTTCGTAATTGTCAGGACAAGGTTTCTAACATAGATGGTTTATATTATGAAATTATATTCTCATATTTTTCAAATTCTCACCCGTGAAGAACCAAGTGTTCAATCTCCTGTAAACCAGCTGTATTCTAAAGAATTGAATCGGCAGCGTAAGCCACTGGATCAAGAAGCGTGAATTTTCAACTAAAATACTTTAAGGAAAGCAAGCACTAAGGCCTGAATTCCTGCCACGCTGACGTCGGTCGCGCACGGTCGGTCGTGCCGTCCGTCAGCGAGAACAAAATACGCAATCGGTCTGCGTCGTAAGTCGGCGTCGCAGTATGGTGCTATATAGAACACAATATATACTCGTACGCGACCGACGCGAGTTCAGCGCTGAAAATATTATGTTTACCTTTTTTTACTACATTATAGGGTTCCGTACCCGAAGAGTAACAAACGTGGCCGGGGGCTGCAGGACTGTTCGAAAAAGATACCGTAGCCCCGGAACACAAAGGGCGATGAAAGAACAAGGATGGGTTTTAGTCAGTAAAAGTCTGACACTCCCTCCTGGTCCGCCCAGAGCGGGAGGAGTTATTTGATGATATGCCAAGCGAAAAAAAAAAAAATAGGGTAACCAACGGGACCCTATTACTAAGCCTCCGCTATCCGTCCATCCGTCCGTCTGTCTGTGAACGGGATGTATTTCATGATCTGTTATAGGTAGACCATTGTTTTCACAGGATGTTCCGTATTTCTATTGTCGGAGCTACGATGGTACGAATCCCTTAATGCGAGAGTCTGACTCGCACTTAGCCGGTTTCTTTTTGTTAAACTTAATCCTTTTGCATACCTTCACTATTTACACTTGTTTGTCACAACATCCACGCAAAAATATTGCCCTCGATACAAAATTGCTTACCATAAATTACAAAACAGGACAATGGCTTCTTGGAAGGCGGTATGTAGAATACCCACATCACATGTCAGATCTTCAGACCTTTGGGATTCCAGGAACTCATATTATATGCGCCTAGATTTATCACATAGAATTTAGGTCTAGTGGTTCCAAGGTGATTGCTTAATGTGGGGTTTGATCCCAGATCGGTGGAAGTATAATTGGCTTTTTTATAGTATTTATGTTACGTAGATTAATGTCACGTATTCATTAGATAAAATGTTTCAGCAACAACTTTGTGATGCATGGAACAATTCATAGTACAAAGAAATATTCTTGACCGTTTTCGGTCATGGCAACCAATCACACTAACCATTGATATAAAAAAAACCCAATTTTTCAACAATTTAAATCTCAATATTTTCAATTACTTCTACAACATCAAAAACAGCCAAATCAAATTATATGAAAGTTGGGATTATTTTTGTGAATTAGGTCTCAAAAATAACACGCCACATTTTCCCGACATAAATCATAATTATTTGATTTATAAAACTAGGTCTAGTCTTTTCTGATATTAGGGACTAAAAATTGGCAGACCCTGGCTTGTCGAAAACCGTTTTCTAGAAAAAACTTATAGAATTGAAAGAAAAAAAAGGATTTCGTTCGAAAAGTTTCAGAAATAGAAGAAGAAGCTTCATTTCTGTAGGCTGATGATGATACAGGATGATACGGTCATTCTACATCATCAGAATCATCTACAGTGATAGTCTAGTGGTGTGACCGTCGGACTGACAAGTCATAGGTCCCGAGTTCGAACCCAAGGTTACCCCCGAAGAGATCCCCCGGATGCATGTGCGAAATGTATAAATATAACTTGCTTCGGTGAAGGAAAACATCGTGAGGAAACCAGCATGCCTGAGAGATATTTCTCGACGGCATGTAAAACCAAGTCAGAGGCCCATAGGTGGCATAAAATCTCTGACACCAGTTTAGGCACGAGCCACACGGTATCAGAAGAACATCAGCCTTCAGAAATCTACTTCTGGATATAGGACTATCCAATCGCACGCCATTCAACTCATCCCGATGAAAACCCGTAATTATATGCGAGGAAAGAGATGGCGTACCTGTGTCTCAGCACACACACAAATCATCGTCATCATTGGCCTAGCCTTTTCCCAACTTGTTTTTGGGGTCAGCTTCCAGTTTCACGGGATTCATCTGAATACCAGTATTTTAAATGAAGCGACTGCCTATCTAACCTCCACAACCTAGTTAGTACTGGATAATAAGATAGGTATCCTTTTGTAAGACTGTCAGGCCACTGACTACCTGTAACGACTCTCAAAGATTTACAAATGTCAGTTGAGACCAATTGGTCTCGACTGACATTTGTAAATCGTTCGTCCTGTCCATCCGTCTTTCGTTCCGTCTTTCGTCCTGAGGCACGGAGGAAACTCGGTATGTCATTCATCCACAGACCAACCTAAGCAAGCACGGATTAACATAAAGATCGACTCGAGCGTCTGTTATTATTTAGCCACGAGCTCACTCACATTTTCAACAAAAAATACAAAATTGATATTTTAAGGTAACAAGAAGATAAATCGGTCAAAATGGACGTGACTAATCAGTCCTAATTAATCTTTTTACGTTATCTTTTCATGAAATGAAGTATCGGACTGTAACGGTTGTTATCTTTTTAATAATTTCCGACATGGCCATGTTAACGGGTGATCCAAAAATTGCCTCCGACCTTGACAAGGTGAGCACAAGTAGGCCTGGGGAATGTGTTGCTATCTATGATTTGATTACGTTGTGGATGACAAATCAGTATTTTGTAACGTTGTTTTGTAGTGTCAGCCTGCGTGTTTTTTATCAGGGTTGACAATAATGTATGATGTTTAAAGTGGTTTTTTTTATTAATTCTGCTGTCTTTCCATCTTGCCTGTTACGAGTATTTCTTCATAGATTTTACAAAATTTTTCACCTAATCCAGTTTCTCAGAGAAAAGAAGATCGTTTTTATTTTCATCAAGTGGGTGGCAAAAGAAAAAATGTTGTGGTGGTATAATGAACCTACCGTGTGCTTTTATTTTTAAGTTCTACATCTCACCCCTTTTTGACTTATATAGTAGTTTCTGACTTTGTTTAGTTTTACAAATCTGTTAAAATTATTATTCGCATGGCAGTTTCAAACATGTAGTACGCCCCTTTTTTTGGATGGGATATCCGTGTTCCTTCATCGCCCTTTGTGTTCCGGGGCCACGGTATCTCTTTCGAACAGTCCCGCAGCCCCGGCAGGCATCGGCCTTTGCTGACTCGTTCTTATTGCTGACTCACTTTGAGGCGCGCCCCTGACAATTTAAACATAACGGATCTTTCAACACTTTTTCCACATATTCCCCTCGAAGTAAAACCAGTCCATAATGCCTGAACGAATTTGGTCAAATATGGCTTGACGAATTTCTTAAAACAAAATTGGACTTCTCAATCTAGTGTTGGTTGACGAAACACAAACGTTTGGCAAGTTACTAGGCTAACATAGATTGGTGGAAACTATAGCTTGGCGCTTTGACTAAGTTTGGTACGGACTTCCCAATGATAACTGTCAAGGGTTGGGTCGTTGCGATGATCGAACCAGGAGATGTGTCTCACGATATTATTTTTCAAATCAACAGACAGTACCAGAGTAGAATAAGTATGCTGAGCAATGAGCAGGCCATAGAACCGCGCACCATATTAGCCATAGAATCGCGTTTGGTGAAACGCCCTCAGACTCTGTGGACAAACGACCTTCGTAGGTGGCTGGTAGCAACTGTACGGGAGTTGCCGAGAATCGAGTTAAGTGGGTACTGTTGAGCTTATAAGCTTTAAACATGTCAATACCAGTTTTGACGTATGACAATCAATCTGAATTGACACAATGTCCATTGAAGTATCATCCACTCTAGAAATCTTTACGCAATATGCTTATTTGCGGTATATCAAAGACCCTATATTCAAATTACCGCATGGCTCCAGTAATCTTCTAGTAACGAGTACAACAAGTTTCCTAAACACTGACTCAAGTTGATAGAAGCGTTAATCAACCAGTATTTACGTACATAAATTGACTTGGGTAAAGTTCTGCCTAGAGCTTAATTAACCCTAATCCTAATGAGTTATGCCCGTTTCCATTAAAGCTTAGGCGAAATCTATATGTAATGCCTTAGCAAAACTTCATTGTTGGATTTATCAACGCGATGCTCGGCGCATAGAGTTTGAAATTAAACATACGTGTCTCTAGTGAAAATGAGCATTAAGTATTTTAGATTTAGCCCAAAAACAGATGACTGATTAACAAACTTCAACTAAACGCAGTAAACCATTCACTAGATAATAAAAGGGCACACGCAGACGATATCGGCTGATCGGATACATTTCGACGACAGTAATTTGTAATTTTTGGATGTTTTTTAAATAATTGAAGATAATGACAACACTAGAGTCTATAAAAATGTTGATATTCCTTATACTATTCTCCATCAATGTAAGGATTGTCTGTCAGTTAATGTAACTGATTGATAGACAGACAGTTGATTGGCGTCTAAACCATTTAGGCATAGCGCCCTACCAGCTATGACAAGGCTCCATAAAGTTGGTAACGCATAATACTACAACGCAAAAAGTATGACAAAGTATTATGTGATCAGGGTATTCGTGGCTTATTAAATAATAAGCATTTAGGCAAGCTTACGAACAGTAAGTCGTGGGTTCGAACCCAGACAGGCGCATTACTTTGTGTAATTCATTTCATCACCACTGCTCTTAAAGCGGTGAAGGAAAACATCGTGAGGAAACCGGCATGTTCTAGAACCAAAAATTCGAAGACATGTGACATGGAATGGAACATTATAGGCTGATGATGATGATGATGATGATGAGGCAAGCCACTTAAAAAAAAATGAAGCTACAGTCCCAGTCACGAGGCATAATAACTTGTGAAATACCGTAGCTACCCGGTACGGGCAAAGTGTTATTGGGGGAATTCTTCAGTAGCAGCATTGGAATCTGGATTTGTACCCGGTTGATGGCTATAGGCTCACCCCCTATTACATGGGACTTAAACATGTGGATGCGAGTCGCACGGGACCGGTCAATGTGGCGACACTTGGGAGGCCTATGTCCAGCAGTGGACGTCTTTCGGCTGAAATGATGATGATGATGATGAAAATTGATGATGTAATTAGCGAAATGTGGGTGTACTTGTTAGGTATACCTCTGCTTAACCCTTCGGGGATTACAGGCGTGTAAGTTATAATAGGCGAGAGAACAAAAAAAAACTAATTAGTCCGTCAGTTAGATTATCAAAAAATATTTGACCCGTGTTTTTTCTTTTGTTACGTAAACCAAAATTGACGAAGATATGACGCTTTTAAAATTCTCAATACGTCACGCCTAGGTATAATTTTTACCTAGTTCTGACGTCACGAGCCCCCACTCCCGAGTTTTGATGCGTTTTATCTATGTCAATATTCATTGATTTACAAAGCCAAAAAAATACGTGTCCATTAATTTCTAATACTCTAACTGACGGACTATATAGATTTGCAATTTTTTGATACTGTCGTCATGCCTATTAATTAATCTTGTGTCCTGAACACCTCAGTCTTGAGACAACCTTAATACCTTGACGCAAGAAGTATTTATTCATTTTCTCCTATCTCTCGAATTCCCCAAGAGATATTCCTCACTCCCAAATTATTCTCAACAAACATTACATTGACGTAAACGCTTCAATATTGTCGCCAAGTTCAACAACAGACGACTTACTTATCATGTCAAACTAAACAACTTCGCGTCATAGAATAAGGCAATCGTATAGAAGTGACACTTACTGTTTACATGGAAATCGACTTTTAGTACTTACTTGGAATGTGAATGTGGTGCTGTTCCAAAAACGATGGGCATTTAATGTTGTGTCCTGCGTGTTCTGTTTTTTGTTCACTACAGAAACTGTTGGACGCTACTTAACTGAAGGCGCAAATCAATGGCTCAGTCCTGGGCAAGCACATTTTTTGACATCGACACGCTAAGAAAAGATAAATAATAAATATCGCTGGACATTAACATACAGCGCCATCTAGTGCCACACTAAGCAACGAGGCTTGTGTCGTGGACACCAGATAGTTGATATACTAGATAATAAAAATATATCATCATGATCGAGCGTAGAATTATGAAACAAGTTCCAATCCTAGCCTTCCCATCCCCGATCACGGTCTCGGGTCATGTAACTGGCGTAAGTTGGATAACTAGCCACAAACGTTTCCGTCGCGTGAGTTCATAGCTGCGGAAGTCACGTCGCGTCGCAGTGGTTCATCGCATGCTTTAGACACCATTTTTCATTAATTGTTTTCTCGCTTTTGATGTCACAAAACGCATTTAGCTCGTAGCTAACAGAATGCGTTTGGAGCGGAGTGTCTCTTCTATAAATTCGTATTCTATGCTATTACCCAAAGTGATTGACGTCGGAAACGGAAGGGGAGCGTCCGCCTAATTCGACAGAAATGTTCGCGTGGTCTTGAACTATTAGACATTAAGGTTAGGGCCTATTTTTAGTTGTTATTGACGTGTGGTTTTATTTGCTTCATCTTTTTGGTAAGATTATCGCATTTTGGGTTCGTTTAGCCCTAATAGCATAGTCCTCATGCCCTTATCCCAATTAATTTGGGATCGGCGCAGCATGTATATAATAAATAGAATAGAATAATAGAATATAATAAATAGTTCCGTGTAATAAATCGGACCCGCGACACGCAGCGGAACAGCCAATCGCTGAACCACTGCACCAACCGTGCCGTCGAAACTATTTAAATTCTTTAATTAATCAACAGGTCAACGAACTACTATAAAATGCGGTAATATATCGCAATATTGTCAACTTTCTACCGCTCTTATTTAAATCTATCTTTACAAATAAAACCATGTTTGATACTCAGTCTATCGCTCCATAAAATCGAAGTTGTTTTAACATCCAACCGTTTGACAGGGACGCGAATAAATATCTCGTTTACCATTACAACATTTATGAACGCCAAATATTTTCCGACTTCAGCCTACAAAAAAATAAGAAGTAAGACCACTTGCTCTAAAGGTGTCATGGCATGCGACCAGCTGGAGAAATTATAAATGGCGGTAGCAGAATTCGACAAACATTTTCATTATGCTGCCTCGTAGATCTAGTAGACTGCTGAGCAAGAGTTCCTGGGTTCGATTCCCAGGTCGGGATTTTTTTTTTTGAGTTTTTCCATCAGGAGTTTCTCAGTAGCATCCACATTTCTGGATTTGTACCCGGTTGATGTCAATAGGTTCCCCTTCTATTCAATGGGACTTGTATTGTATAGCGGGCTGGTGTCCGCAACTCCACGTCAAAGCGCGTATTTTGCGTACGGATACCATGATAAACATACCTGGCAAAATGTGAGCGTACATTATACCTACACATACAGGCAAAATTCCTGATTAAAAGATTGAGAGTGTGAGTGAGTGAGTGAGTGAGAGTTTCTTTGGCTATTTTGTGTGCTCAAGTTTATATAATTAAGTATAATTTTTTTCTCCTTCTGCGCTCTCTTAATTTCATCGTGACTACAAAACAAAATTAATAAAATTTCTGTACCGTAATAAATCTCAGTATTGAAAGTATTTCTTTTAGAAAAAATTAATTCTGTGAGGCTTTTTGTACTGATACCAATATTTATTTACTGTCCTCTCTTTAAGCAGCTTCAGTTACATTTTATTTTCCAATAGGGAAATATGAATAATTTTTAATTTTTTTTTTTGATACGGAATGTTAATGTACTATAAAAATAATGACAAAAAGCGAAAACAAGACATAAATCGGCCAAACAACACAAAAGTTATAACCATTGAAACTTTTGTTTAGTTCTATCTCTTTTTAGATAAACACAATTTAGTATGGATTTTGTACGTCGATGCAGCGAATGATGTCATTCGCTGTATTGGATTTCTCTGTCTAATCAGCAGTTTCAAAAGCTTAAAACTTAGTATTTTATACAGATATTAAAAAAATAATTTCACTTTGCTATTTCTGATGTTAATACGCTTTGTTTAGAGTGATAAAAAAAATCATGCATATATCCTATTGTGAGACTTGTCGTGTCGATTGTCATCAACACGCTAAGAAGAAAAAGATCCTGGAGCGATGGCCGAAGTGTAAGTAAACATTGATATTAGTCGTCGTTTACCGTACAAGAACATACCTAAAAAAATTGGCCAAGAGCGAGTCGGACTTGCGCACCGAGGGTTCCGTACAAACTTTTTAAAGGACAAACTTAACTTTGCTGTTCGATCCCTAGAATCAGCTAATACACCAACCGCAAATAAAAGTTTGTAATAGTAAAATCACTTTTTTTTGTTATTATACTACATATTTACACTCGATTCCAATTTCATCTCAAAAGATATAAAAAACTCGATTTGTAACAGCGTGGCCGGTCAGCATTTTTCTCAATAAAAAATGCCAAACTTTTGTAAAGAAAAACAAAACTCTATTTCGCCAAAAAACTAAAAAAATAAAATCTTTGAGACCTTTCAATCCAAACTTTTACAAATACTAATAATCCATACTAATACTAAAATGCAATAGTTGCTACTTGCTGTTTGTCTGACACATTTTCACGCTTTAAGCACAAGGCGCTCCGAACCAGCGAGCAAGCGAGCCGGGCGAGCATCGTTTCAACACTTCTCATAATTTGGTTCACTCCGCAAACTACAGAGCTAAGCTACGTCAGCGTAACAAACGATACGAATGAAATATACGATGATGCCAGCGATACTATTCGTTCAGCCGGTGCGAAACTGAATGAGACGGAGCGCTCCCCTCGCTAAACTATGTTATCTCGCCTAAGATTCGCTTAATTTATTTAATTTCGCCTTGCTTCGCCCGCCAGCTCGCTCGCTCTCTCGCTAGCTAGCGGTGTGGCCTGCACTCATAAGGCGATTCTCAATCGTCTCGATGGGGCCGAAAAGTTCTGGAGTGGCGACCGCGTGCCGGAAGACGTTGCGTTGGAAGGCCTCCCACTAGGTGGACCGATGACCTGGTGAAGGTTGCGGGAATCCGCTGGATGCGAGTCACACGGGACCGGTCAATGTGGGGACACTTGGGGCAGGCATATGTCCAGCAGTGGACGTCTTGCGGCTGAAATGATGATGATACTTATTATCCCAGGTTAAAGAGACAACAATTTCTACGTGGGTTTCCACCCCGTATTCCCATGTGATCATTTCCGACTTCCGTGCGAGCGAAACCTCAGGCAAAAGCTAGAGAAAAATAAGACCGATGATTTTCTCAGTAAAAATGTCGAAAAGACCTTTCAAACTAAGACTTACAAATTTCAACAATATTATTATTGTACAAAACTAAAATGTCACTTTCAGCCTAAACGCAGCTAGAACGTGCCCAGTTCATAAAATATTCAGGTCACGTTCCAGTCTAGATTTTAAGACGCGCCTTCACGTGTTTTTGCTAGAATAAAGTCGACCAATATTTGTATAGGACCTTTATTTTTAGTTGGCTTAAGTTGTTCGATATTTTGTTAGGGGAATTAGCAGCGGTTTTACAGAAACATCCTGTTATTATTATTGAGGTTATAAAAATAATTTGTATTCTTAATAGAAATGATTTTGCTTAGGCGGAATTCCATCTGATTTGCGGTTTCAGGCTCAAAGTTTGTTATTTTGAATCAAATATAAAGCAAGACTAGAACTCAAAAACAATGTTCTTAGTAAAAATAAATATCTAAAAAATCAGTTATCTTCTGAGAAGCACTGAGAGTGAGATTGATAAACGTTACTTAGCACGGGAATTGACTTAGACATGTTTAATTATTCCCGTCTCTGTCCTACATTTCGACTTTGACAGTTATACCACTGTGACAGAAACATGCTTATATAGCTTTCTTCTCCTTTCTTCTTCGTGTGGTTAGTGGCTAACCTCGTGTCAGAGTTTTTATGCCGTTAAATGCAGGTTAAATGAAGAATATAATTTATTCCCATTGTGATTGTCATTTTTATTGTACTAACATAGTTTATAAGATTTCTATTATTAACCTCTTTTAAGGACTTAGTTGTCTGAAAATAAACATATTTTTTAATTTTTTTTCTATTTATGTACACACAGTATACAACACAGGAAAATACATTAAAAAATTAGTACATAGGAACTGCTTATTTCTTAAGAAATTTCAGCCAGCAGACCTGCAAAAGGAGAAATGAAAAAGAAATGTAGACAATAGTGTGTGAGAAAAGGAAGAGAATAGAGATTATGTGCCTTACCTAACTTAACCTATTAAGATAATTATACAATACGCACATGAATTCGAAAAATCAGAGGTGCGTGTCTTGGGTTCGAATTCGTGACCTGTTACTTGACAGCACCACTAGGAGTATTATATTATATGTGACTAGGATATCATTGAGCTGAGATATGACGCTAAATAACGTGAAATTGTTAAGTAACGTTTGACAATATCGTCTTCAGAAAAAAAGTCTTAAAAAAAAAAAGAAAACGAATCCCAAACTTAAAACTAAAACAGCTTTATTTGGTCCTGAGATCAAAATTCCTGATTTTTCACAGGTTTGTGGCTGAACCTAGCTTCCTTCATAAACATAAACACGTTGATCATAAACGGGAGAATTCTTAATAAACATTCTTTGCAGTCCCGAGTTCATCTTCCAAGGAGTTATAAACTTTATAGTTCCGGCATTTTCTATTAGAATATCTCACTCAGAAGAAAATACCGGCACAAAATCAGAGGACCGTGTTTTGCTTTCATTAAAACTTTTAATACAAGAAATTTATTTATTACTGCTAGTGTGTTTACACACATAAAACAGCTTAAGGCGACTACAGGAGCTAAATTAGCAAGTCTATTTGTGGTGGTTCAAACTTCGTTTGAAATACTGTTACAATTAGGTTCTAGGTAATTCCTTATGGGTTTGGCAAAGATGTACCACATAGTACACCCACCATTTCACCAGTTATGTTTAAGTCCCATGTCATGTAAAAGAGAGCTAGCCGATTGCCATCAACCGGGCACAAATCCAGACTCTTTGGCTGCTACTGAGATAATTTCTAGTGGAAAAACCCATTATTTGAAACAGTTTCGGCATTATACATTGTTTTGGTCAACTGTTGTCTATATAAAAATTAGTGAAAAATACCAATTTTATTACTGCCGCTCAATTCATTTTTGTGAAAAATATTATAAAATTGTTGGCATGAAAAAAAGCGAATGTTTCCTATTACAAGTTTTTACTTAAGCATCTCTTATAGATTTGGCTTTCTCCAAACTGCCCAGATAAAAGAAACATCATCGCGGGGTGTGAAGTTAGGAGTATTTATAAACATGTATTTATTTGTCGATGGAAATGAGTAAATAATATGTCCATAAAGTATCGGTAACCGGTAGCCAAACACACTGTCTTGTCTAAAAACACAATCTATAAAAATAACCTACAATTAATTGAAACGACTCTGAGTCACAGATATTATGAAACACTTGACACAGTCACATGAGCAGTTGAGTGCAGAACGGTTACAGTTGCAAACAATAGGCGAGACGACAAAAAAAAACTAATTAGTCCGTCAGTTAGATTATCAAAAAATATTTGACCCGTATTTTTTCTTTTGTTACGTAAACCAAAACTGACGAAGATAAGACGCTTTAAAATTCTCAAAACGTCACGCCTAGGTATAATTTTTACCCCTAGTTCTGACGTCACGAGCCCCCACTCCCGAGTTTTAATGCATTTTATCTTTGTCAATATTCATTGATTTACAAAAACAAAAAATACATGTCCATTAATTTCCAATACTCTAACTGACGGACTAAATAGATTTGCAATTTTTTGATACTGTCGTCATGCCTATTCTCCAAGCGTAACGTAAACGTTTTGAACTAACTTCGCAGGAGTTAGGCCTATGCCTACAAAAACAACAGTTGGTGGAATACAACATTGTTATGTTTATTTTTCCCTACACATACCTTTATGTACAAAAAATGTCTACATTTTTCACCGACCTATCCCCTGTGTTGTCAGTACTGGCGAGAACAAGCTGTGACTGTGGCGACATTGACCGGTCCCGTGCGACTCGCATCCAGCGGATTCCCGCAACCTTCACCAGGTCATTGGTCCACCTAGTGGGAGGCTTTCCAACGCCACGTCTTCCGATTCGCGGTCGCCACTCCAAAACTTTTCGGTCCCGGCCATCCGTTCTGCGAGCAATGTGCCACTTAAGTTTGCCCACTGCCACTTAAGTTTGGCAATTCTTCGGGCTACGTCGGTAACCTTGGTTCTCTAGCGGATGGTTCCGATCCATTTAGAGGTTATTAAAAGGAAAACAGAAGAAAATCATTTTATGCGAATTAGAGAACTTATTTTAAACTTTTCAGTTTACGTGTTTTTTTCCTCGATATGAATAATATCAACAATACTGTTCTTTCAACCGACTGAACTTGAACAATTCTAAAACAACTCAACTCATTCGTTTGACGGACATTGACAGATAAGTCTGTATATTCCGCGTCCGCAATTTGTCTGCATCAGACCGAATCCATAGACCCGGACTGCACCAAAGCGGAGATGACAAGTGCAAGATTCGACCAATCACAAGAGAGACGAGAGACGTTATGTAGATTTTGACCAATGGTACATTTGGCGCAGTGGCTGAGGAATTGGGTGCTGCGCTGCATGTCGCGGGTTCGATTCCCACATTTCAAGGGAAAAATCAAAATCAATTCAAAATATTTTATTTCACATAGGCCTGCCTACATGGGCATTTATAAATCGTCGAGAAAAGGTGCACGGTACTGGGTGGTCGTTTCCTATGGAGAAGAACCAAAATCAATCAATCAATCAAAGCATTTATTGCAGGTAGGCACTTTAGAATTGTCGAAACAAAGATGAAAATTAAATGTAGCTACAGTCCCAGTCACAAGACATAAAAACTGTGAAAGTACTGTAGTTGCCCATTCCCTAGCGTAGATCTCTATGGAGAAGAACGGGCAAGAAACTCCATGGACACTCTTTTAAATCAAAATATTGTTACAAAATCTTGGTTACATCATTCATGTTGAGATGGTATATTATGTGAGAACAATGTAGCAAGAAGTGCACGTTAAAAGTGTCCACAGTAAAAACAAAACAAAAAAATACAATTCAAAAAAGAAAATAATTCATTCAAATAACCGGTAGGAAACTCCATCATGGTTACTGCTAAATATTTGTATGGCCTAGAGGTAGTTGTTCCGGGTCTGGCTGTTTGTGAATTTAAATATTTGTAAACGCACCCACAATAAATATAATAAATAAAATAAATATCGCTGGAAATTACACACAGCGCCATCTAGTGCCACACTGAGCAATGAGGCTTGTGTCGGACACCAGATAGTTGATATACTACAAATGTCCATGACTCGGAAACAAATGTCCATGCTCATCACACAAACATTTGCTCCTACCGGGATTTGAACCCGGGACCCTAAGAACGTAAGGCACTGCTGAGGTACTAAGGTACTGCTACTACTAAGGTACTGCTGCGCCATTCGGGACCTCAAACTAAAGAAGTTCCTAGTGTGGGGCAACGTTTCAAAAAAAAATCCGTTGCTCGTTTTTCGCATGTCTCCTCTTCGCTCTACTCGTCTCCACTTTGGTGGAGTAAGGGCCTTAGTCTAGCAAGTTTTAGTATGCAAGCGATAGTCTCTCTAGCCTGAAGCGTTTTTGCTACAGTTTCTGTAGCAGCTGCTTTGAGCTTACTTCGGCTGTTGTGGTTCTGTTGTGTGTCTTGAATCGTTTGTCTTCCGTTTAATAGTTTTACTATAATAATATTTGTTGATGTTGTGGCTTGCTCGATTTTATCGTATAAAATTAATACAACCGAATGGAATTTACTTAGAAATATTTTTATTAGGGGCAAACTAGATAGATAGATAGATAAACCATTTATCTAGTGCACACAAAAGACAGCACTACACACAGAAGTACGATTTAATGATACAATTTACATAATAAAAAAACAAGGTGACAATATACAAAAAGTAAAACACCATGAAATAGGTACTTCAATTAAAATAAGTCTCCTTTTTTCGTTTTTATCTGTGTGACCATGTTGTTCTTTCAAACTATTTATCTTATTTTATTGCAAATTTCACCACCATTTAAATAATAATAAGGTTGAGGTTGTCCACTTGTGGGACGTGGGTACAGCAGTCATTATGCAGATAGTCGTGTCGGCCAATGGCTTAATAGCCAAGAGCCTCGACCAACATCTTAGGAGGCTCTCGATTAAGGGCTTGATTCAGTGCGCAGTACTTCTGGACACGGCACGTATTGTTAGGAGGTTCCTCTCTCAAGAGCCCTGACCACCGGCAGCTCGAACCCTGTTCCCAGCGCTGGTGGGCTACTGTTTTTCATATTTTTTTATATAGTTTTGTTAACAAATATTTAAAAATGTAAAAAATATGTTGTGTTTATATGAATAAACGAAATAATAATAATAGTAATATAAAGAGAAACAAATAAAATATCTCGACTTGGCACACGAGGTTCGCGACATGTGGAATATGAACTCGGTTATCATTGTGCCGATTGTCGTGACGGCCAATGGCGAGCTTCGATGACCATCGAAGCTCTCTTTAGGCGGTTGGATCAAGGGCCTGATTCAGAAGGCAGTACTTCTCGATACGGCTCGCATTGTGAGGAGGTTCCTGTCTCTGCAGCCCTATATATATTGTATATTGTATAATGGGCTGGTGTCCGCAACTCCACGTCAAAGCGCGTATTTTGCGTATATAATCCACCACGCGGGCCCAGTGCGGATTGGTAGATGTCACATGTCTTCGAATTTTTGGTTCTAGGGCATGCCGGTTTCCTCACGATGTTTTCCTTCACCGTTTTGAGAGCAGTGGTGATGAAATAAATTACAGAAAGTAATGCGCCTGTCTGGGTTCGAACCCACGACTTACTGTTCGTAAGTCGGGGCCGCCACCACTGGGCCACCGCTGCTCTATCGCATATAATTCTCTGCAGCCCTAACCGCCGGTGGCTTGGACCCTGCTCCCGACACCGGCGGACTACTATTTTTTATATTTTTAAATGTTTTTATAATGTTTTTTTTTTTTAAGAAATATTTAAAAATGTAAATAATAAGATGTTCAATAAATAAAGGAAATAATAATAATATTTTCCATATTTTTTAAGGTTTTTTTTATATATAGAGTTTTATTAAGAAATATTTAAAAATGTAAAAAAAATGTTGTGTTTAAATGAATAAACGAAACAAAAAAAGTACACAGATAACAGGGTGAAACATAATTTAAGTGTACAAAAAGCAAATAAATGATCAATGACCCATGACCTCAAGGATCCATGATAAGTAAAACCTGTGTTATAGGGGTACACATAAATAATTAATAAAGAATTAATTCTGAATGAATATGAATCTTTTAAAAATTTATTACCGATGTCTTGTCAAGACGAAGTAGAGGTTGATCGCTGGTGCTATAAAAATGAAACTGATTTCTCCAACGTTAGAATTATACACAACACATAACATCACGCCTGTAAGATTAAAAAGAAGTGTACCTTACACCCACATTTCTTTCGCCAGGTATATTTAAGTCCCATGTAATAGGGGGCGAGCTTAATCTGCCACAAATTCAGACTCCGTGGTTGCTACTGAGAAATTCCTGATGGAAAAACCCAAGGAAACTTTGCCCGACTTGGTAATCGACCCCAGAATCTTATGCTCATCAGTCGTGCTGGCGACTACTAGACCAACGAGGCAGTCAAAAACAGACAGCATCATACATTTTCTCCACCAATACGAAGCCCACGTCAAAATATCATCATCATCATTTTAGCCGAAAGACGTCCACTGCTGGACATAGGCCTCCCCCAAGTGTCGCCACATTGACCGGTCCCGTGCGACTATTGTTACTTATCACAAAACCTTCGTACAATAAATTGACATTTAATGTTTTATTTATTTTTGCTTGTGAAAAAATCTTTCTGCGAAGTTTCTTCATATGCGGAATGAATTTGATGACAGTTCAATTTTTCTATTCGAACTGAATCACATTTATTCCGAAAGGGATTTACAGGTTATGTTTTCATTATGTGCCTACTGCTGGGACACAACGCCTCCTCTTTGTGAGTCGAAGTGGGCCATATGGGCCAAGCAGGCCCAGTGCGGGTTGGTGGTTGTCACAAGTCTTCGAATTTTCGGTTCTAGGACATCCTGTGTTTGTTGTAAAGAAGGGCGAACCTCCTAAAACCATGAAATCTAAAACTCAAATTGCTTTTGAGTTTTTGGTGGAATTTAATACTTAGCGTTTAGCAGTTTAGCAGCGTTTACTGCAGTACTTCGTGTTTTCAACCAGTAGATCAGGGCAGGCAGTAAACAACTGAATAAACAATTTGTATCGTATCGCTTTATAAATATGCACATAAAGGCATTAATAACGCTTCAACGGAAACTGCAAGTCTTTACTCAAATACAAGCAAACTTTGGCTTCCTTGCATGCTGCCGTTTGTAAGAAAATAAGTCACAATGGAGATAAGTTGGGTATAGTCTTTATAAAAATCTGTTATACATTTAATAAATTCAAAAACGTGGATAAAAATAAATCTTAACGCCCTGTTCACAAGGCGGTGCGACTATACCTTTCGCGTAAATACCGTCGCGTCACGGTGAGTCGTGGCCTGTTCTAACCTATTAATTTTATTGGTGTTCTACGCAGTTTCTGTAAAAATATGCTTTTCGTTTATAGGGCCGTTTCAGATTAACGTATTTTCTACGTGTATAAAGCTCGTTTTGTTGAAGCGCATGTAAGCGCTTTTGCAACACGCGCAACTCGTATGAGGCTTGACGCCATTATAATGGTGTCAAGCCTCATACGAGTTGCGCGTGTACGCGCGTGTTGCGCGGCACAAGCTTATAAGCTTGTGCCGCGAGAGATTTAAACATATTGCTGCTGACAGAACCCACCGTTTTAGGCAAACACAAATGAGTACGTGTACGCGCGTTCGATTTTTTAAAGCGCAAAATGTTGCACGCGTGGACGTGCGATACGAGCTTATACGCGCCGAAAAATATGCTCGTCTACTCGCTCGTCGCCATGTGATAAAGGTTGCAATCATTGTGAACACGTTTTATTTGCCAAACTTTTTAAATAAATAAACTGTTTTTGTTCAGACAAAGTCCATTTGGTTAGTACAATACACAACTTAAAAACTAGTGTTGGTACTTAAATCTACCCGAAGTACAAAAAACAAAACAATTATTAATTATGCGACACAGTGGCATGTAGGCACATCCAATGCCCCAGTATGGGACTGTCCCACCTGTCAGCTATAGTTTTCAGGATGCTGTTGGGGCTGACGCGTACCCTGCACAGGATGGAGGCGCATCGCTTGCGCTTGATGTCGTTAAAGCCATCAATGCCCGTTTCTGCGGAAGCACTGCAGTAGCGCGGCAACCCCACCAACACCCTGAATGCATTGTTGTATTGCACGCGCAGAGTGCTGTATGCCCTCTGCGTGTAGTTGACCCACAGACTGCATGTATAGAACGACTGACAGTACGCTCTGAACAGTGTAGCCTTTACACTTAAAGTACTTACGGGATAATATTCGTGATTTTCTTTTTCTTTGAGCTCCCGATATTTCGACGCTGTTGCAAGCATCATGATCACGGATATTATCCCGTAAGTACTTTAAGTTTAGTGAAAAACCGTGAAATTCTAAAACAGTGCATTAGTGTAGCCTTTACTTCAGTCGAGCTTTTCGCTTTTTGTAGTTTTTACAAATTGTAAAAATTATTACAACCCGGTATGGGTTGTAATAGTTACTTTCCCACCGCTGGATAAAGGTCTCCCTACGCTCCTTTTTTCTGACCAAATTATTATAATGTGAAGAATACGAATGGTCTTCTTCAACCCTTGGCCACCCAATGCTGAGTGTAGGTCTCTTCCAAATCTCTCCACTTTTGGCGGTTTTGTGTCATGACTATCCAGTTTCTTCCGGCCACTTTAGTGAGATCGTCTGTCCACCTAGTCGGTTGTCTTCCCACGTTCCTCCGTCCCGTCCGTGGTCTCCACTCCAGCATTTTCTTTCCCCATCTTCCATCCAGTCTACGGCATATATGGCATATGAATGGTAGAACCATTCAATTTGTGCGTTAATTAAATAAATATATCGCTGGACATTAACACACAGCGCCATCTAGTGTCACACTAAGCAACGAGGCTTGTGTCGTGGACACCAGATAGTTGATATACTACATAGATACTTTTTGTTTGTAAATAAATATGAACAGGCAAATGCAACAATATTTGACGACCCGAATGGCGCAGCGATACTGAGGCTGCCTTACGTTATTAGGGTCTCGGGTTCGAATCCCGGTAGAAGCAAATGTTTGTGTGATGAGCATGGACATTTGTTTCTGAGTCATGGATGTTTATATGTTCAATAAGTATGTATTTACAAACAAAAAGTATCTATGTAGTATATTAACTATCTGGTGTCCACGACACAAGCCTCGTTGCTTAGTGTGGCACCAGATGGCACTGTGTGTAATGTCCAGCGATATTTATTTATTTAATGTTTTCGCTGGCGGGACTTCTGTATTTTCTTACTCTCAAGACTTGTGACAAAGCCGTAATGTTTGTGTTTTGCGCCAAGTTCAACACATGTAACGTAGCTTTAATTGCAGTATACTCGAAGAATATTAAGTTTGTTTTGTTAGCTTTCCAGTTACTAATAGAGACATGGTTAAACTGCAAAGAACTTAATTGGGCTTTAACACTCCGCCAGTTATAAAGTTATGTTCGTGTACGACATTTGAACGAATGTCTCAGTGCAATTTCACTGTTGAAATTTCGACTCGCGCTCAGCTTTGAGAATAAAGATAAGTAAATAAAATAAATATCGCTGGACATTTCACACAGCGCCATCTAGGTGCCACACTAAGCAACGAGGCTTGTATCGTGGACACCAGATAGTTGACATAGATACTTTTTGTTTGTAAATACATACGTATTATACATATAAACATCCATGACTCTGAAACAAGTGTCCATGCTCATCATACAAACATTTGCTCCAACCGGGATTCGAACCCGGGACCCTAAGAACATAAGGCAGCCTCACTACCGCTGCGCCATTCGGGTCTTCAGACAACTTAAGGTTTTATTTAGGGTTTATTCCCGTCTGCCACCACCAGTCTGTCCCCACTGGTGGTACGTATAATAAACTATACCTTAATAAATGCCTAAACATTAGGTGTTGCACAATTGGAGTTTCAATGCTCTGCTTAACAGCGACAGTTAAAAATCGAAATTTGCTTTTACTAAAGCTGCTCCTAAACGGGCAATATTTTTAATGCAATATGTAGCGGCAATACTGTCAAAAAAAAAAATACAGTCCGGCTATCACTAAACATTTTGATGCTGATTATGTCTGCAATCATCATCATCATCAGCCTATAAATGTTCCCACTGCTGGGACGCAGGCCTCCTCTCTATGAGAGGGAATGGGCTATAATCCACCACGCGGGCCCAGTGCGGATTGGTAGATGTCACATGTCTTCGAATTTTTGGTTCTAGGACATGCCGGTTTCCTATACCATATGATATTTAATTTGGTCAAGTATTTTATCCTCAACGATAAGATATTCTACTTTTTGCTATGGAATAATATGAACCTCCCACCGTTTTGAAGTGCGTAGGTAATTAAAATATTATTTACTTACCCGTCGTTAAAATAAAATTATTTACAATTTCATCGCTAAAGTGGGGAAATATTAAAATGAAGGCGAATAAAGTTACCTTATTTAGTAAAATTAAATAATGTCGAACACATTTTGGCAGCATTAAAATGACGCTTTTTCAGTGTTTTATTTTGGTATGTTGATAGTTAAACCTCACAGAATCATAAAGTTTCTTAAAAATATCAAAAATGTGCAGTTTGCAGACAAAAATAGATTGATTATTCCTCCGATGAACTTTTGAAAATAAACTTCGATGAGTAAAGAGTTTTAAGAGACCGCTTCGTGGTAAATAAGTGTGATTTTATCTACTATTGCACGCGGCTTCGCCTATCTTATGGCCGGAAATTATCTAGAGGAAACACAGTAACGCCTTTGACACTCGGGGATAATGTAGCTTCCCAGTATTGAAAGAATTTTTGGATCAGTAATTCTTCCTCTTATTCTTCTTACTCTTTATAAATTTAATTATAAAAAGTTACAAATTTGAATGTAGGTGGTAATCTTCAGAATTATTCCTAGTATAGGTAAATGTAATGGTAAAGGTGTATAATTATACCTAGTATAGATTTACTGTTTTAGTTTTCTATCTTAAGGGACAATATATTCATAAATGTTTCAATATTTCGAGAATGCAATCTTAGACTTTTTGACGATTTTAAATAAATTACTTTGTATTTTTTCTTATCTACATTTTTATCACATCCATGAATACACTGTGACGCCTCTTGCGCTACATAAAATTATTCAATAAAACCGTCATATAAAGCAACATTTTAGCGGCCCCGTCCAAAATTAAAGGGTAGTCAAACATCAAACCCAATTTTATGGGCGATGAGAGCTTTTGCACTTTTATTATCACCCTGTTTCAATATGCTGTGAGTGGTTCATTTAAAATGGCTGAACTTTGTCTTTGACAATATCGTAAAGCGTTGATCACTGTATCTCATGACTCTTGTACTACAGAGTTCACTGACGGTCTGCTACTTTTCACTCTTATGCCCTAAGTAATAAGGTACATTCATTCATAGCCGAAAACGAATATGAAGTCATGATGATCCAGTGGCTTGTATCTCAGCAGTTGTGCAGATAGGCGGATTCCTCTGCTCTGAAAACGGTGACTAAAAACTTTATAACGAAAACCAGAACGTCCTCAAAACAAAAAATTCAAAGACCTGCTGCAGATAAGAAAGCGCCTGACGATTTCATTGAAAATGATATAAAACGGCGATTTAAAGTCACCACGAAAGTACCGTCCTATTTTCTTGTCCTGGAGATAGAACAACACAAAAATTGTACTATAAAAGTTCACCAAACTGCTTACGTTAGAAAATTGATAGAAAAGTTTGGAATGAGCAATTGCAAGGCGGTTGGGACACTAATAACAAAATCCGCGAAAGGAGATGAGGAACAAAAAAATACAGAAATGCAAGTTTTTCCTTATCGGGAATCTGTTGGATCTTTGTCCTATCTGATGGTTGGAACTCAACCTGACATTGCGTATAAGGTTGGGGTAGTATCTCGAAACGTGTATAAATCTACCAAAGGCAATATTCAACAGGTGAAGAGTATATTTAGATATTTGAAAGGGACTATCGATACTAGACTTGAGTACAAGAAAGGTGAAAAGCGTCTCATCTGTTACAGTGATGCAGATCACGGCGGAGACGAAGCCAGCGGATCCTCAACGAGCAGGATTGTATGCCTGTATGCTGGCTAAGCAATATCCTGGCGAAGTTCGAAGCAATCCATGGTTTCTCTATCATCCACAGAAGCGGAGATAGTTGCAGCCAGTGAGGCTAGTCGTGAAATGGTTTGGTTGAGGAGATTGTTCCAAGATCTAAAAACTAACCTAGATACGCCTACTTTGCGAATTGATAATGAGTTGCAATAAAGCTCGCATATAACCCTCCATACGAGCAGCACCGCAAGACTAAACATAATTATAAAACTGAAACACTGCTATGTGCGACAGTTTGTATCCGAGAAGGATATAACCATAGAGCAAGTACCGACTGCAGAACAACTTGCTGACATTTTTACGAAGCCTTTTTGCAAACCGAGATGTTACCATCTCGGTCAGAGTTTGGTTTGAAGAAGGGGAATATTAAGGAAGCACTTCTAGTATAGAGCGCATCCAGCTGCTTTATATCTTTATATTCCTATATCTGTGTTTCGTTGCTATGGGTAGGGGAGGTATTTTGTGGTGGTATTCTTCGTCTAGTTTGACTTCAAAAATATGTATACATTTATTTAAACAACATTTTTTCTTATTCTTTAATAATTTAAGGTCAAAATACTCTTGTTAGGCCTACCGCGAAATTCATATAAGTACCATTAAAGTATTTCCTGAACATTGTTTTTAGTTTGATACAACCTGCTGTAGGTATTTTTACGAACTCGTCGATGATTGTTTCTCGAACTCGTCGATGATTGTTCCTCGAACACGTCGATGACTGTTCCGCGAAGTCGTCGATGATTGTCCCTCGAACACATCGATGATTGTTCCGCGAGCTCGTCAATGATTGTTCCTCGAAATCGTCGATGAGTGTTCCTTGAACTCGTCGATGATTGTTCCTCGAAATCGTCGATGATTGTTCCTCGAACTCAGCGATGATTGTTCCTCGAACTCCTCGATGATTGTTCCTCAAACACCTTGATGATTGTTCCTCGAACTCGTCGATGATTGTTCCTCGAACTCGTCGATGATTGTTCCTTGACCACATCGGTGATTGTTCCTCGAACTCGTTGATGATGGTTCCTTGAACTCGTTGATGATTGTTCCTCGAACTCGTCGATGATTGTTCCTTGACCACATCGGTGATTGTTCCTCGAACTCGTTGATGATGGTTCCTTGAACTCGTTGATGATTGGTCCTCGAACTCGTCGATGATTGTTCCTCGAACTCGTCGATGATTGTTCCTTGACCACATCGGTGATTGTTCCTCGAACTCGTTGATGATGGTTCCTTGAACTCGTTGATGATTGGTCCTCGAACTCGTCGATGATTGTTCCTCGAACTCGTCGATGATTGTTCCTTGACCACATCGGTGATTGTTCCTCGAACTCGTCGATGAGTGTTCCTCTATTCGTTTTTTAGCTATTTCTATGTCATTTTGTTTTAGTACTTTCTATATGTTCACCCAGTTCACGACCTTTTCCGCCTCTACTAGGGTTTTTGTTTCTCTCCAGGTACTTTTTCCCGAGATCTACAGCGTACTTTGACAGTTGGTACTTTTGCATTTGATTGGCAGGTTTTGTAACCTTCGGGGTGCAGTCGCTGATGGGAGACTTCCAGTTGTTGGGTTCTTTCCTTTTGAATACGATAGGTCCCAGGTAAACTGCGAGTTTTGTTTTGTTGGTTCTTCCAGCCATCACCATTCACTTATCGATATATTTTTTAATATCGGGGTCTAATTTAACCCTAGGTGACGATTGAAAGGGAATCAAACTCGAACTGGTACGAAGCGTGGAGCATGATGGCATCGTTGTTGAAGTATCCTTAGGTTCCAGTGTAGAGGAGGAATCTGTTTAGCCAACATTTAACGCATGTTCGAGCTTTACGTCTGGTGCCCTTTCTTTTATCCCCTCGAAATACTCCGGCGTAATTAATTTTATTCGTTCTGTAAATGTTTTTGGTACCACTTTGTTTTTAAAATCGTAAATCTTGAGCAGTTTTGCAATAGCAATATTTTCCTGTTTCATGGATTCAAATGAGTCGGACTTAGCTGCGTCACTAATCTGATTCTTTAACGTTGGAATTTCATCTTTATTACTACTTTTCGTATTGGGTCTAGATGAAAAATTAAGTAAACCCTATGCTATAAATACTTTTGATTTTGCTATAACCTCCGCAAAGCCAACGTCGTTGCAATCATCATCATCTCCGCTGTTGAACTCTTGCATCTGAAAAGACACAGAGCAATAAGAAGCTTGACCATAAACCATAAAGAGTAGAAAAGAATTGAGGGTGCTACTATCGACTATATGGTATCATTTTTCCTTTTAATACTTTGATGATTTTGGTATTTGAAGTATTTTTAGAATAGGGAAAATCTTTACAAATTCAAATTATAATATAATTTCTAAATTCTTTTACTAATAGTAAAATGAACAAGCTTATGAGGGTTAAAACATCTTTATTTATATTACAATATATTTTCTAATGATAAACAAAATATTCTACACCAGACATGTCCGATCCAAGCTCTTGATCATCTCCAGAATCTGAGCTGCTGTCACTGCTGTCCTCTCCAACACGAATTACCAGGTCTGTCTATTTCTTCGTAGAGTGTTCTTCTGTGTCTACATCAGAGAACGTGGACAAAAGAAGATAATACTCGCGCTTTACGTAGTCATTCGTTATGGTTGTAGTTCCATGGACTCGAACAAAGCGCTATACTTCCACATTCATTGTGCGAACCGCCAGTCAGTGGAATTTACAGCCGGCTTCTCTGTGCCTTGATCATTCATCATTATCATCTGCCTAACCTTTTCCCAACTATGTTGGAGTCGGTTTCCAGTCTTACCGGATGATGCAGTATTTTACATGGAGCGACTGCCTATCTGACCTCCACAACCCAGTTAGTGCCGGGTAATACGATACCCCTTGGTAAGACTGGTTGTCAGACTTTTTGGGCCACTGACTACCTAAGGACTGTCAAAGATCTACAAATGACAGCCTGGACCAACGGCTTAACGTGCTTTTCGAGGCACAGAGGCCCCTAACATGGATTTCTTCAAAGTTCGAGAGAATCGGTTTCTTCTAGGCAAGCGTGCTCCACCCTAGGCGGCATCATCGCTTCACATCATCAGGCGAGTTGCAGCCTAACGCAAGTCTATTTAAACATCATACAGCTCGACTCATACAGAGGACGCTTGTGTTTCAGCAGCGGGAACGATATAAGCTAACCATGTAAAAGAAGTTTTTGTCATAGAAAAGAAAGAGGTTTGAAAGACATCTGAAATCAAATTCACCACTACATCTCCCGCTGTTTTATCCAAGCTTCATTATTTACCGTCAGTATATTTAAATTCAGTTCCAGTAAATCACTTCAGTAGTTCTGGCGATAAACTCCGCCTACTTCTAAAACTTTAATAAATCATTCCTGTTTTGTGCTGCTCGAAATTAGGTCAGGAACGCTCCGAAAATCTGGATGACAAAGCATGCATCTGAACGAGTCTATAGATTTTCTTTTGTTTGGTGAAGCTGAATCGATATGCTTTCTTTTGCATCTAAAGACAGATTTATTAAAAGTTCTTGAAAGGTTCTTTTCGTTGGAAATGTCGTTCGCAGGAAGTAATTAAGAATTAATTATCAAATAATTTCGTGACAGGTTTTCTCTTCTTTACAAAACAAATAAATATCGGACTCCAATTTATACGTGACTGCCTCGTTGGTGTAGTGGTCGCAAGGGCGACTGCTGGGTTCGATTCCCAGGTCGGGCAAAGTGTTATTGAGTTTTTTCTATCAGGAATTTCTCAGAAGCAGCCCCGTAGTCTGGATTTGAGCCCGGTTGACGGCAATAGGCTCGCCCCTTTTACATGGATATGACATGACTGGCGAAATGTGGGTATACTATTGGGTATACCTCTGCCTAACTCTTTGGGGATTACAGGTATGATGCTATGTGTCCAATACGTAATTTAAAATTATAGTTTTGAAAAGTCTTATTTTACCTTACTAAACTGAATTGTCTTATTTTGAACATTATTATAATCTTGCTACGAGTAACCCAACAGGACACTTTGTAACTGACCTTCGAGGGTCAAAAAATACTTATACTAGTGTGTATATCGAACCGAATCCGATCGCTTTGACATTTAGTAATAACGGAAAAAACACAACTATTCCACACAAATTAAAGTTTATACGACAACGCAATCGAGTGAGTATACTAATGCTCAAGAAGAAAAAAATAGTTTCCGGCTAACCAATAACGGTTGATAAGTACCTACAATAAAAACATCTTTCATGTTCATTAATCGTTATTTCATTGCCAATCCGAACTTTCCTGAAGAATTTCCGAAACAGAAATGTATTAATTCCATTTCAAATAAAATTAGACTGAAGATGAGATTACGGCAGCCCACGATTGTCCATCTAATGCAGAAACGAATAAGGTTGATTTTACATTTTCATTTCGATGATTCTCCCTGAATGAATTTTGGAGTTCTGTCTGAATAAGGGACTAATATTTCTTGAAAATCCTCTCAAAATACATTATCGGAAAGGTTTATTATTGGCCTGTTTTAGGTATACTTTTGGAGATTTTATTCCTTGAATCTAATTTATTTATAAAATCTCTCAAGTGTTCGAAGATATGTACTTAAGAAATAAAACGGAATTTTTTCGAGAAGGATAAAATGAAGATATTTCTTTGTTCATCGTCCACTTACACGAGTAAACTTACGTCTTTTTCCGGGGGGGGTAGGCAGAAACCAATGACCGCTACCTGTTACGATCCTTAAATATTCTGGGAAAAGGCTAACAGGTGTTGAAACAGAACTTTCGTTAAATTAATAGAGACAGTCCTCCAAAACACCAGTCTACGTGGCCACGTCCTAATGTTTTTGCTGGAAAGAAGTGACGGAACAAACTCTCCAGCAACACATCTGTCTATGAGGCTGTAAAGGACGAGACGGAATGGGACGCCGTCACCTCCTTCTGCGAAGCAGTAATGCTAGAGAAGGAGGTGGCAGAACGTGAGAGGAAGAGAACCTCACAGCGTCCCGGCCGCCGAGGGAGACGCCCCGGGCGTCGGGGGCCACCACGTGGCCCCCGGCCACCGTAGGCGCGGGCTTGTGGACGGTGGGCTATTTTTTTGGGGTGTAAAATCATGTTTTGTGGTAGAACTCAATGTTACGCACTCAAAACATTGTGCTGATGGATGGATTGAATAGTACGGGGGTCGTGGAGGTGTTTAAAGTAAAAATCTTACATTAAAAACTTGTATTTTAAAAAAACTTGTCAAAAAGTTGGAACTTTGACCCCCAATATCTCAGTAACTAGAAGGTTCCCAGGTATGGTGTAGAGCAAAAAAATTATCGCAATGACGGGGAGAACAAGTGCCTTTCGGCTTCGTTAAGAGGTGTTTTACACCCTTTATATCTGTCATATCTATAAAATATTTTATGATGAACTTTTTGAAAATATAACTCTATAAGCCTGTCTAAGTACTAAATGAAAAAAGGGTATTGAAGCGAAAATCTCACATCGAACTAAAACTCTTCTATCAAAAGAAACTTTCAGATATAAAAGTGATAAATGCCTAGTTATAAAATTGAGTAGATATTGGGATTTGTTAGTAATTAAGTAGAGTTTCTTTCATTTAAGATGTTAAATTAAGTTTAACATTTTTGATTTTTATTTCAATATAATATGACAATTTTTGCTAGTAAATTTTAATAGAGTTAAATTTTTGTTGATGAAACCTCGCAGTCGTTTAAAGTATGGATATTTTATGACGATGATGAAATAGATTATAGAATTTCTTTCGATATGACCACGGCTCTGGTCAAGTACGTAGCACTCGTACTCACTGGCGTGCATGTATGCCCAAATACACACACCGGCAAAATTAGGGGAAGACAAAAAAAGCGAATGATTTTTTTTAGATGATTTTTAACGTACCTACCTACTTATTTTATTTATTTCTTTCGCTTTATTTGAGTGTGTTTGTTTATTTTATGAAAGAAAACAACAAAATGTGGGGTTGTAAGAATTTATTTATAGAGAAATAATAAAAATGGTCGTAACTGAAAAATATTGAAGTGCTAAATTTACTCACTGTCCGTTCAGTAACACACGTTCGTTGCGCAATTCTTCTAAAACATTTTCGATCTAAACAGCCGTTTGACGTCGATTTCTTAAAGTTTGCGCTCTTATTAAACGTCGTCTACGGCACTGTTTGCACGATTTATGCCTTGCCCTCACTTGCACACGTAAATCGCAATCGAATTGCATGTGAAACGTCGAAATTATTTTGTACAAGTAATATGCTTTAAAAAAAAGTCATAAAAACAAACAAATAAAATAAAAGAAAATAAAACAAAATTACTCGATTCACAACAAGAAAATCCATAAGCTAGGATCGAACTCGAAGTCACGATATTGTAACCCAGCGCTGTGCCCCAAGACCAGCTGGCTTGTTGTTAACTGTGGCGAATATATAGATCTTACGAAGCTTCAATAGGTCGGTGATGTTCGGGATTGTTCGGCCCGGGCTGACAACTTGACAATTGGCAACGCGTTGCTACGGCATGCGTCGCCACGCCATTTTTTGGTTTAATCTGCGCCTATAGATGTTTCACATCAAAAATGAATAGACAGTGAGAGGAAAGGAAGGGAAAAGGAGTAAAGAATAGCTGACAATTGACAGGGGAGAATGAAATGGGCCTCTGACTCGGCTTTACATGCCGTTGAGAAATATCTCTCAGGCATGCTGGGCGATCGGCGGCGGCGACCTCTCTCGTCCGGCCCTGGTTTAATCCATGGTCTGGAACGAGACGGAATGCGACGCCGTCACCTCTTTCTGCGAAGCAGTAATGCTAGAGAAGGAGGTGGCAGAACGTGAGAGAGAGCCTCACGTCCCGGCTGCTGCGGGCCTGAGGAGAGCTATGGGCTGGCTCGCCGTTCACAAGGGCCGATACCTGCCGGGGCTGCCGGACTGTTCGAAAGAGATACCGTGGCCCCGGAACACAAAGGGCGATGAAGGAACTCCTGCTCCGCCCAGACCGGGAGGAGTCATTTGATGATTTGAGATGATCCGAAAAAAAAAAGACATGCTGGTTTCCTCACGATGTTTTCCTTCACCAATGCAAGTGATAATAACACATGAATCCGAAAATTCAGAGATGCGTGTCTTGGGTTCGAACTTGAGACCAACGACTTGGTAGTCCGATGGCGACGGTCACACCGCTATGAAATAAGTAAGACCATAAAGTCAGAACCCCATGGACTCTATCTAGATATGGAGCTATCTATGCGAATCAAAATGACCCTAAACGATACATTACTCCGTACCCAAAGTGAGAATTACTTCTAAACACCGTTTTTATTGCCGAGATCATTATTTGACCCAAAAGCGTGGCTGCAGAATGTTTAACGATGCCGTTAACTGTAAGACCCGATTGATTGCTTGCCGACGAATCATTGGGTGGTCGGTGCCAAATATACAAGTTGCTTGGCGTTCTGATGCAGCAGATTTTGGTTTTTTGTTTTAAGTGTTTGGCAATGTTTGTGTTGGTCGTCCTCGTAGATTTTTATAAAGGCTCGGCCATCACTATCCCCTCTTGTTATTGGTAGTGTGGTTGAAACACGGGTATTTTGTCAACAAGATAAAAAGCAAGTATAGTCACACACACAAGTGTTAGTGGCCATGTCAGTTTAAAAGCATAGCCACTTCAGCAACTCGAGCTGTACACCATTCTTTATGTTATGCAGAATGCGAGGACAGACGGAGGAGTGACTTACAATGCGATTTTGTTCCCCTCAACGACAGCATACTCGTACTCAAAGATATTGTCTGATGGAACCTGGAATCCAGTTATGCATATATTATTATTAAAGAGAGAATTTTATTGGAGAGACCAGATACATTTGGTGCCGCGGTCGAGCTAACTAAGACGATATGTGTATTTTATACTCGTTACAGGAAGTCCTCTGTACATCGGTGACGATGACAATGCTCGATGCAAGTTACCATAGACATACATAGAAGATAGATTATAAATATCCCAACACTTTCTATGAAATGCTTAAACTATAACGCACACTTTTTAAAACGTTGCGGCAGCCTTTAAAAAAAATTTTCGTTGCACTAGGTATTTCTCATTTTACCTGTAGGTCATACAAAAATTTGTTCCTTACGGGAATCGAACCCGCTCAGTCGCAGTCGCTCAGCTACTGCGCTAACCGTGCGGCACTTGTAAGTATCGTAACGGTATCTATTCGCCTCGGTTCTAATAGTAAAGGCGAAAGGGTAATGAGATGAGGTGATGCCGAAACATTACAGTGCTTATCAATGTCTTATCTTGATACGATTTAAGTTCATTTTAGCTTTGACCATTTTCCAGCCCTCATTATTTTGGAAACTTGGATTTCACATCACATTTGACAGTATGCAGAATTGAGAATAGGGCGCCCAATACCTTTTGTTATCATAAATATAATTTATGGTACAAAAAAGTCTAATAAAACCTGGTAACACAAAAGCTTTTCACCAAACAAGAATAAAATATCCGTGAAAGTATTTACTCAGCACTTTACTTGGCCAAAATATAAAATCGTTAACGAGCCAATAAACGCTGTGGGAATCGATTGACAGCCTTCAGATGTCTACGAAGTTGCCAACTTGGGGATGAGACATTAGCTACGTCAGATGTTTTTGTAACGTTGGTACGACGTGATCAGGTTAAAGAGTGTGCGATACTTTTAGGTTTTATTAATACTGGTGGCAAAGTTTGATATTTTCGATTCGTATTTTGAATTGTGACAGTGGTACCAACATAATGTCATTACCATTGTGCTAAAAAGGTTATCGTCTCCTAAATACATGATTGGCCACTCGAAACTGATAAGTTGTTTTGGAATTCACAAAGAAGAAGATAGGACGCGAGCCTAATGCCATCATCATCAACTTCCTGCCCCTGACTCATGTTATTTGGGGTCGGCACAAGTTTTTTTTGTCCATTCTCCCCTGCCAATAGTCTCGCTATCATAATGGCCTATGTTTTTCCTAACTACATAGAAAAGAGTCTTGATTCCACATGAGTAGATTCTCAAGACATGTTTTGCCTTGAAAACATCTAAGACTTCTACCGAGTGTCTAAGTTTTATCACCTCTGGTAATAGACAAACTCTCAAGTTTCAACCTCCAATGAACCGTAGCCAGGAATCTTTAGTAATATTTTAATTAAATAACTCTCCTATTACCAATATTCTTGTCGAGATCGTCATTGATACCTGTGAAACTAAAAGGGTGACATTACTAAGCTAATAAACGATCCTTACAAGTAAATTGTATTACAGAAACAATTCCGTACAGATCGTGGCCTTGAGAACGGCGAGTTACAATAAAATTTTGTATTATTTTGGTACAATACAAGGTGTCAAAAGGCCGATAACGAAGCTGATAGGTGCTGGTTTTCCCCGTCATTGCGATTTTTTTTTTGTTGGGGACATACCTGGTTACCTTCTAGGTTCAAAGTTCCAACTATTTCACCCGTTTTATTTAATACAATAAATCTTTAAAAAAAAAAATCTTATCAAAATAAAAAGAAGACAACAATGTAGGTTTTTCTATCAACATTGAACGCTTAAACAAAGTTTCGTGTACTTTGATTGAGCTGAAAGTTTGCACACACCTTTGGTTCTGGTGACAATACATTTTTATGACAGACATAACACCTCCTCACGAGCTAACTCTTCAACGGTTAATAGCACAGACAAAAGAATGACGTAAACTTCAATATTTTAGGTTTCCAACCAACTTCCTCGCCTCAATCTCGCTATTTTAAAGGCCTAGCTGTTCACCCGCATCAGTTAAGTGAATAAATGAGTTTGGAGCTCACGAGACCTTACTCTCAGTACCTAAAGACGATGTCGCGCATACGTGGCGCTGATTTGGCCTCGAGCCATATCTATAGTATGCCATCGTATGTGTGGGTATTTTGTGGGCGTTTATAAGGAGTAGTATTTATGATAAGATGTTTGTAGGGAAATCGTGCACACAGAAAATAGACATGAATATGTAATCTACGAACCCGTGGGAAAATTACCGACGTGAGCGAAGCCGCAGGCGTAAGCAAGTACAGTTAATATGATTTATATTGATCTTGTTAGGGAGAAAAAATGTCTTTATGAAGACTATCTTCCATAATTTATTGGTTGTTACATATTTTGGCATGGGATATGAAACCATAGGAACAATCATATTATTATTATGTATTATACGTGAAAGGCTTGCGGAAATCGTATAAATGGTTCATTTTGTGCAGGAACTTTCTCGTATATATTTTTTTTATTGCTTGGAGAGGGATGTTAACATAACTTAGTGGTTGATATGGATGCCAGACTGAACTATGTCCATGTCAAAATTAGACATGGTCGGCGATTGTGAACATATGGCTGTACACGAATATTTTGACGCGTGGATGACATTGACAGGGAGAATGTTTGTTGGTTCTAATTTTGACCCATTTTGGTGTAAAACTGAATGAAAGTTTTTTTTTTTACATTTTGATATCATAGTATCATCCTCGGCCTAGCCGTTTCTTAACTATGTTGGGGGTCGGCTTCCAGTCTTACTGTATTCAGCTGAATACCAGTACTTTACATAGATCTACTGCCTATCTGACCGCCACACCCCAGTTACTGCAGGGTGGTAAGACTAGGCCTTCAGCCGTTCGGGCCACTGACTATTATACCTATAAGGACTGTCGAAGTTCTACAAATGACAGCCGGGACCAACGACTAATCGTGCTTTCCGAGATCATCCATGAACCAACCTAGGCAAGCGTGGCTCAAGATCGACCCGAGTGGCTGTTATTGATTGATTTGGTGAGATGAATTATTAAAACTTTCGAGAGTGAAATATGATTAAATTTCAAAAGATTAATTTGCGACTTTTCAAAAGGCTGTGGATAGATTATAACATCAATCGTGAAACAAATTTCATAAAGTTCATTGAGCACAAAATACGAGTGCGCTTAGACATTGCGAATATTTGGATTTGGCTTTTAAACAGTACGCCCATGGCTTTTTAGGTTTCGGCTATTCTTATAGCCCATCCACGTTCATATTTAAGACTTTCCTCTATTTTTTTTCTTATTTCTCCGCATTCCATTTCCTCACAGCTTTTTCAGCAAATGAAGCCGCTTTCAGGCTTTTCTAACAAAGTGACAGAAACAAAAAATCCAATTCACTCGTAAGCCAAAGTTATGCGTAAAATCTTTCTTATCTCAGCGACACGTATGTCTTCCATTTCCATCAAATTCCTTGCAAAAGTTAATAAAAAAGCCGCAAAATTCTCACTTTATTAACCCGTGATGCTCACAAAAAGTAACCAATAATGAGAAGTCTGAGATATGTTCGATTTTCGTCTGTCATAAAAAGTACCAATATCCTTCCGAACTTTGGTCTCCTGGTACTTGGGAATAGGGTGGCTGTGAGCTAAGGTTTTGATTGCGGGATGAATGAATTGAAATGCCAGTCGAATATTTTGTGTTTGTATTTGTCAGAAAAGGCTCAACGGAAATAAGTTGCAATTCGCCGATTACAACATTTCCATTAGTTTTTTTCTTCAGAAACACGTTGTGTTAGCATACGCATCAACCAACTTATCTTTGCAGGGGGAAAAACACAGAACTAAAATAATAAATGTACTTAATAAGTTTGACATATCGATGCAGTTTGCTCGACAAGAAGTGCCACCTTGAACTGTACACTTAAAATCAATCGGTCAGCCACTGCGCCAACTGTGCCCTAAATTTGAGACATGACTGCTTCGCATGTAGACACAGAAGTAGGTATAGAATAGCTATAGAAAAGACACAGTAGAGTAGGGACTTCATTTTCCGCACTAAGACTCTCGTTCCGTCTGTTGTGCGTAGGTGTCCTGGCTAAGTTAGCCAGCCTAGCTCCGCCCAAAAACACAGAAGTTTCCTAGGAGCTTCAGAAGAGAGACAGCCAAGAAAGCGGAATTTCTTACACACAAGACAGTCCACATACAATTCGAAAAACTTGAGTTCCTACTCGTAACTTCTAAACCCGAATATAACAAAATTACTTTGAAAGTAATCTATTTAACCCGGTCGTGTTTATTTCATATTAATTCTGGAGGTGAAAACCTCAAAAAGGTGAAGTTTGATTCTAAATTAGGTTTGTTACAACAGTGAATTTCAACAGTAAATACACACATCAAAAGTATCTAGGGATCAACATATATTTTTGCAATAACTTTTCTCCTGATTGATATTAATTAAAATTTTCTTTAAGGATTCATCAAATAAAGTGTTTTCGTTTGTCACAGTAACGATAAACCAAGTCACCTTTGCATTAATAAAGAAATTTGCCATTTTCCTAATAAAGGGATTTTTGACATTTGAACCACTAACATTAAAGTTCGAAAAAAAGACTGAAATAACAGTTTTCTTTAAAATTTTATTGGGTAACTTAAACAATTAATAATCCGTGTTTCTACCGCGAACACTAACAACACAAGAACATCGGTTTGGCATACTCAAAATGAGTTCATCCAAATCACGCTGTGGAATGGCCGCCCATGTTCGTTGCAACAACAAAAAAAGGTCTTCTTGCGACTGGATACCCTCCATATTCGGCAGAGCTCTTCTCTGTAGCATATCCCATGCATGCTCAATCGGGTTCAAGTCTGGCGACTGAGCAGGCCAGGGCAGGACATTGATGTTAGCTGCGGCGAGAGTCTGTCTTACAACTCTTGCGGTGTGCGGTCGTGCATTATCATGCATTAACTGAAATAAGGGACCGATTTGCACTTGTAGAGGAACGATGACGTCTGATACAATCGTCTCAGCATAAATTTGAGCGTTGAGGTTGCCTCTGATCCAAATCAACTCAGTTCTTCCGCCGATCCAAATACCCGCCCATACCATGATGGTTCCACCACTATAAGGATGGACTTCCTGGCAGGATTTTAATCGCTGTTGGCGTCCAGGGGTTCTCCAGTGTCGTATACGTCTTGTATCCGGTCTCATACCAAAACGAGACTCATCAGAAAAGCACACGAAACGCCATTGTTCTTCTGCCCAATTTCTGTGTTCAAGAGCCCATTGATATCGAATCCTACGATTGTGCATTGCTATAGGTGGTACCCGTAGCGGTCTTCGGGAATGAAGGTTCACTTCATGCAAGCGGTTTCTGACTGTTTGGTCGCTAATTAAGTTCCCTGAAGAGTGATGAAGCCTCACGGCTAACATCATGGCGGTTATTGTTGGAGCTCTTCGAGTTAAGATTTGAATGTATCGGTCTTGTCTCCGTGTGGTGCAGCGATACCGTCCTCCATGGCGCTCAGCCACGGTACCAGTGCTTCGGTAACGTGTCCAAAGTCGACTGATAACACTCTGACTTGTATTCAGAGCTAAAGCTACAGTACGTTGCCGGGAACCAGCTTCTATCATTCCCACGGCTCTGAGCATTTCTTCCCTGCTTAAATGACGTCGCCGCTCCATAATAACGTTGGTTTTAATCAGTAGTAGGGAAACAGTAGCACTAATAATGTCTTCAATGCGTTGTATGTTTTTATAGGGAAAATATTGACAGCTTATTTTCATCTTTTACTCGAATTTGATTGAGAGTTCCTGATTCAAATTATGAAATGCACCAAAAAGGATCCATATAAATTTATAAAATCATAAATTTATTACAAAGCCACATCTCAATCTCAAGAAATCCGCATAAAAATGCTTGATCCCTAGACATTTTTGATGTGTGTAGTTATACATACAGTTCAAAACAGTTTGGTCTTGTGATCACATGTTAGTATACATTAGATGGGGTACTGTAACAGTATTGTTAGATGTGTTTCCAGCTTTGCATTACAATACTATGATTTGATAAAAAAAAAACATAAATGGATGCACATCCACAGCCTTCGCCCCGAAAGGAGGTAGCCGTAAGGCTGACCCGGGGGTACCGCACGATCTCCCGCGAGGCTGCGAGCCTCCTTGCCGGATTGCAGCCATGGGATCTGGAGGCAATAGTCCTTGCGCGCCTACATGAATGGCGCGCGGAGGCGCTACGCCGGGGGAAACTCCCCTGCCGCGGCAAATTGTCGCTCAGCGGACAGATTTCCGGCGGGATCTCATGGCGAAATGGAGAGAGCGACTGTCGCAACCCCGTGCAGGGCACGCCACAATAGTGGCGATTAGTCCCCTCTTTGAGGAGTGGCTTGAGAGATGCCACGGCGTCCTCGCCTTCCGCCTGACGCAGGTCCTCACCGGACACGGTTGTTTCAAGAGATTCCTGCACCGAATCGGGCGGGAGGAAACGCCCGGGTGTTTCCACTGCGAGGATCGACCGGAGGACACGGTAGAGCATACGGTGGAAGTTTGCCCCGCGTGGGCGGAGCACCGCCGTGTCCTCGAAGTGGCGATCGGCGGCGGCGACCTCTCGCGTGTTCCGGAGCGAGACGGAATGGGACGCCGTCACCTCCTTCTGCGAAGCAGTCATGCTAGAGAAGGAGGTGGCGGAACGTGAGAGGGAGAGAACCTCACGTCCCAGCCGCCGCGGGAGACGCCCCTGGCGTCGGAGGCCACCGTAGGCCTGTGGAAGGCTAGCTCGCCGTCCGTCCGTCTCATGACGACAGGCCGTGTCGACGGCGCGTTCGTGTTCCGCGTGCGCCTCAAAGAGAGTCAGCAATAGGAAGGGGTCCGCAAGGACCGATGCGGGACTGTTCGAAAGAGATACCGTGGCCCCGGAACATAAAGGGCGACGAAGGAACATGGATGGGTTTAGTCAGTAAAAGTCTGACACTCCCTCCTGCTTCGCCCAGAGCGGGAGAAGTCATTTGATGATTTCACATCCGAAAAAAAAAAACAAAAAGGGTAGAATTTGATGATAAGGCAGTACGGGCCAACAAGAAATACAACTTTTTGAGAAATTTCGATCTACATTCACAGATTTTGGAAAAGTTGTTAAATCAATAAGAAAATTCCCAATTTTCCAAACTAAAAAGAATGTGCCAGTCGATATTGTTTCTTAAAAAAAACGAAATAAATGGATGCACTATATCTAATTGACGTTTCAGTTATTACTGGCGCGATGCTAAATAGGCTTGTCAACCGAAAAAATATAATAAGTCCGTCAGTTAGATTATCAAAAAACATATGTCCCGTATTTTTTCTTTTGTTGCGTAAACCAAATTCGACGAAGATACGACGCTTTTAAAATTATCAATACGTCACGCCTTGGTATAATTTTTAGTGCGTTCTGACGTCACGATCCCCCACTCCCGAGTTTTGATGCGTTTTATCTTTGTTAATATTCATTGATTTACAAAAACAAAAAGTACGTGTCTATTATTTTTCAATACTCTAACTGACGGACTAAATATATTTGCAATTTATTGATGGTGGAAACTAGCCCATTCGATTTTTGTATTTTGATAGTGAAATTCACCTTAAGAATACAGCATTACCAACGCCAAGAAAAGGCCTTTGTTCATAAATTGTTCAGCTAAAATATTTGACCTCCATTATATGGTAACGGTGCGACGTCTCCTATAGATTTTCATCTACATCAATCAGGTTGATATGAATCTGCAAATATCGACCACGACCGCGGTGTCAAAGGTCGACAATGTCTGGGCCGTATTCATAGTCTCGCCAATTTTAATATTTTGTCTTTTGATCATGAGTTTGCTTTTTTCTTAGAGGGAATGTGTGTGATTTTGATGTTTCTTTTTGTACTTATAAAGTCACCTTGATGGTTCTTGGCTTTAGTCGGAAACAGTAGGTGGCATTAAAGTCGGTCAGTTTTTTTTTTTAATTTTCCGACAATTTTTAAATTTTCTCTTTTTTTTTATCCTTTTCGCGTGTGAATTTTTCTCTTTTTTTGCGGCCTAGGATGTAGCTTAGCTTGCCTAGAAGAAACCGATTTACTCGACCTTTGAAGAGATTCTGATTATAATGATCGTGTTCGGCATTCTCCCACAAATCTAAAGTTCGTAGTATTTTTTCAACGTCCTTTGAATCTAAATCATAAATGCCAACTTATTTTTCTTTTTTACTAAGAGCCTCTCGTGGTCTTCCATCTTTATGGGTTATTCTTTTTTATTATCCCTTTTAAGTGAATATGTCTTCATAATTATGTAAATTCCTTATTCATGTTTAATGTAGTGCAGCTTTTTATTAGACATTTTTTTATTGCCCTCGCTTCTATGTCAATCTTTTAGTAAGCAGAGTCGAAATTATTTTCATTATTCTTAAGCATCCCACAATTTACATGTATTTTGCTTGGCTACGCATACGCTTCAGATCGTCACAAAAAACCCGCACTCAATTTGTAGAGACTAAAAGCCGCCGATGCGATATTGAATTTAGTACTAAGTTACTTTCGTGACTTTTAGGTTATCACTGACTTTCCAATGACTTAGAAAGAAAGGATTGACAAATAGTGCTATTTACTCGTAAAAATACAATTCTAAAGGCAGACCGCAGACCGCAAACTGCAGTGGAATAGCCGTCCAATCATAATGATACAATGTACATCAAACTAAGTAAGTCTACGCAAAAATTAATGGCTGGGATACTTTTCGTTTTGGGGTAAAAATGCTTGGCTGACGGGTTCATGAACTAACCGCTTACACCTTGTATACAACAATGCACAATGATATAAGAGGTATACAGAAAAAAAAAACCAAATCGTATGTGCTTTTTAAATGTTAAAAACTTTATCAAAAAGCTTGTGGTCACAAAACATGGTGATATCAGTCAGGTGCTGTTGGTGGTGTTAACTACAGTTTTGCCTTTTTTTAAAACTATCTTACTAAAAGTCAAAACTGTAACACCGAAACTTTAACTATTTTCTTTCCAAATGTAACCGGAGGTTGATGGGACTTTTTACTTCACCGAAACTCGACGAACAACTAACGTAAATATCTACGTTGTCGAAACTTGACGAAATATTTACTACGTTATCGAAACAAAACCAATATAGTAAACGTTTTTTTGCTTTCCATCGAGTTACAATTTAAACAAATTAGAGCTCGTCAGTAGCAACATCGATCCGGCCCTGGTGCAAGCCATGGTCCGGAGCAAGACGGAATGGGAGGCCGTCACCTCCTTCTGCGAAGCAATAATGCTAAAGAAGGAGGTGGCGGAACGTGAGAGGGAGAGAACCTCACAGCGTCCCGGCCGCCGCGGGAGACGCCCCGGGCGTCGGGAGCCACCACGAGGCCCCCGGCCACCGTAGGCGCGGGCCTGTGGACGGTGGGCTATGGGCTAGCTCGCCGTCCGTCCGTCTCATGACGACAGGCCTTGTCGACGGCGCGTCCGTGTTCCACGCGCGCCTCAAAGAGAGTCAGCAAAAAGGAAGGGGTCCGCAAGGACCGATGCCTGCCGGGGTTGCGGGACTGTTCGAAAGAAATACCGTGGCCCCGGAACACAAAAGGCGATGAAGGAACATGGATGGGTTTAGTCAGTAAAAGTCTGACACTCCCTCCTGCTCCGCCCAGAGCGGGAGAAGTCATTTGATGATTGCCCATCCGAAAAAAACAAAAAAAAAAAGGAGCAACATCGATAATTTGAGTTACAAAACGAATTGAAGTTTTTCGGGAATTTTGCGGTGCAACCTAAAACGATTAACTTTGGGAGAGTTTCAGACGAAAGTATTTTTGTAATTACGTGGTTAAGGGTGATTTATATTTGGACAATGTGAGGCAAAGTTAAATACATTGACCACAATATGTTTAGGTTAAGTTTACAAGGGGAATAAGTTTTTACTCATTTTAACTTTGGTAACGTAACATAACATAATCTTCAAGGGTTGGGTAGAGGTGCACTTAATAGGACACCCACACTTCTCCAGTTATATTTTAAAGTCCAGTGTTATATGGGGCGAGCCTATTACCATCAACCGAGCACAAATACAGGCCCCGTGGCCGCTACTGAAAAATACCTGTCAGAAAAACCGAATAACACTTTGCTTGACTTGGGAATCAAACCCAGGACCTCATGCTCAGTAGGTCGCGCTTGATAGACCACTGAGGCTGTATACGTTTAAATTGACTACTCAACTCAACTGTCAACTCAGCACACATTTCACATGAAGATAATCATTTCAAGCCATCATAACAAAAGAAAAGCGGATTCCCGCAGTACTTTACGGGGTGCGCATTAACAGTATACTCACGTCTCATCTTCCCATACACATTCCTTAAATTTATTACGAAACACCCACGTAATGGGAAGCGTTTTCGGATGATATTATTAAGGAAACAGCCTTTTTATTGGTGGTGACAAATTCAATTGTGATAAACAAAGAAAAAGATTATTTATTTGTTGTGTTTCAGAATGTAAGGTGGGTGGACCAAGGAAGGCCACGTTCCTATGAAGGCCAACTATTAAAAAGTCGTAGTTATTGACAATGTAAGGACATATTCCTACTACTACACACTAAAATCCACTAAGGTAACTTAGTATGACATGAGAAAAATGTAAAAAAATGAAAAAGTGTTTTTTCACTAAAATATTCTTTAACTGGTACATAATTACCCCCGCCAAACTACAAAGCAGTTTGTTGGCAGACGCAGCCCCTTTTTCCTTTACATTTACTTATTAACATTTTCATGGTGACACTTTTCCACAAATACAGTAAAACAAACTAAAGAAGAAAAATAAAACTATTCTTGCAATCCTTAAAATAAAAAGAAAACAAAAAACAGGTGTGTTAGCATTGTTTAACTATTCTCTACTACAGCGAGGCTTTGACAGAAGATATTATATAGGTACTTATTTAATTTGATTTTATAGGAGGTTTTAGTCATACAAGCGTTATATAATATATCGGCTGGAAGGTCATTGAAAATAGTTGGGACTACAAACTTTCTACATCTTCTACCATAATAATTATTACAAGTGGGCACTACAAATCTTCTCATGTTATTGTTCCTTTGTGATCTTGTGTGTATCACCTTGTTTTTAAACTCATTGCTACAATATTGTTCTAAATCTACTGACAACACTACCCTCTCATGAACCGGCACTATTTTACCACGGTAATATTATAACATAGTACTCCAACTTCATACAAACGGACGAAACGCGAGCTATACCTACGCGCGACGATCTCGGGGTGCGCTCGGGACGCAGACAGTCACGGCTGTACCGCAGTGTCGAACGGACGGTGTGTTGTTTTTTTAAAAAAAAACCACGCGATTTTTTCTCTAAAAATCAGTTAATATGACGAGTAGGAAATATTGTGCTGGTTTTGGTTGTATGAATTCGTCAATAACGCATCCAGACATAAGTTTTTTTAAATTACCTGGAAACTCTGAAAGGTAAGACTATAAAATAATTTTACTTACTAGTAGGTAGGTACATAATGTGTGTCTTTTTAATGTATTTCCTTTTATCTCACGAAAAATAAGGTGTTTGGATTAATAAATAAAGCGAATAGAGTAACATGTTTTTTTAATTAAATCTACCAATCAAAAAACAACACTCATTTTTATTGAACACTTCCTATTCAATATACAAAGTATTTCATTTATTTATATAAAAAGGATATTTACAATCACAAAACTAAATAGAAACAGAAAGTAGGCAAATGTAATTATAATGCTGGAGACGGGCAGCCCTAACGCATGTTTACGTACCGCGCGGCTGTAGGCATTTATTTCTATCATGCGGCCGAGTTACACTACTGTATTATAATATTACCGTGATTTTACATTCCAAAAATGAGTCTTCATAATCACAATCACTACTTTTACACCGGTTTCTTGTTTTTTTATTTACTAATATTTTCATGAATCTGATTTTCAATTTTTTTATTTTATCTAAATATGTTTTGAATATATTGCCATAGCACGCCAGCCCATAAGAAAGCAGAACGAAAAGTAGATAATAGTTGGCCTAAAAAAGAGCGTGGTGTTCCATGGTCCACACACCTTATGTTTTTCAGGAATCTCGTGGCTAAAATATTGGAGCCGCACAAGTCGATTTTTAGGATTCCGCACCTCAGTCCGCAAAAACCGGATCACTTTGTTGTCCGTCTGTCAAGACCCTTTTTCTCAGGTACGGATCAGGAGGTATTAAGCTAATCTCGCAGAAAACTATGCTTATGTGACGTCGTAGTTCATAAGGCACTGTAGATGCACCTGTAAATAAAATAAAGATACTTAAACTGTAAGCCTGTGTCATCCCACAGCTGGGCGCATACTTTTTCTTGTTATAAAGTTTAGCTCAAATTTTATACAAATACCAAAAACTTCCTAAAACATTGCACTTTGTCCGAACTTCGAGCAACTTTGACAACGCGTCGTTACTAATGAAACTTCGTCAATCGGTCACTGTCAGTGGTTGTTGTCGCTAACTCTTGCTTTTGCGATACTTATTTATTATTTATTTATTTATTTATTCAGTAGTATGCATACATTTTAAACATTTAAGTTGGTGCCAACATAAACTCATTAGAGTTTTACCGTGCACCAAGATCATCGACTACATAATTTAGAATTAGATCCACTTAGGTGTGGGTACTTAGTTAAAAATAAAGAAACGACTACAAAAGTTACAACGGGTATTTGGCGAAATAATATCTAATACATACCAACGAGCGAACTTCGGTGACCAATCCGACCGTTCGTTCACAAGAATCAGAAGTAGTGGAGGAAGTTTTAAATGATACAGGTTGTTCCCAATAGTATATTACTTAATAATATTTTTTTTTTTTTTTATGTTATGTTATAATTGCTATATATTACTATATTACTTTTGCTTTTAATTCAATCTTATTAATATGCATCTTATCTAACTTCGGTATTAATATTTTGTAAAAAATGTTGCTTTCATTTGTATTTTATGTTTTTCTTACTTATAACAGGACAAAGTTTATTCATAGGTTAATTCTAGATCATACCTTTGAGGCTTTGATTCTTCTGGTAACGGATATATTAAAGGTCAAAGTTCCAACTTGATTACGTTTTTTTTAAATGGGTATATATATGCATCCAATGCATACAGCAGCACAATGTTTTGAGTGCGTTACATTGAGTACTCCCATACTCCATGATTTTTCAGAGCAAAAAAACAAGTCTTTTCCCAGCAATAATTTTTGCGCAGTGTTACCTCCTTGTTATAAACAGAATGCTCGGTTGACGACTTCGTGAAGGGTCCGTTTACACCATGTATCTCACACTACATTATTATAAAACAAAGTCCTCCGCCGCGTCCCGGTGCTGCGGGACTGTTCAAAAGAGATACCGTGGCCCCGGAACACAAAAGACGATGAAGGAACATCATGGGTTTTAGTCAGTAAAAGTCTGACACTCCCTCCTGCTCCGCCCAGAGCGGGAGAAGTCATTTGATGATTTCCCATCCGAAAAAAAAGTCCTCCGCCACGTCTGTCTATCTGTCTGTCTGTTCACGATAAACTCAAAATAGGATAGAGTGGTTCTAGAGGAAGGTTTTAGTATATAATTTGTCAAGTTTTTGTATACATTGGCTAAAATAAATAATGATATTTGTTGGAGGGTTGCAGGAACGGGTTCAAAATTTCATGATTACTTTTGGTCGCGATAACCGATATCCACGCGGGCGATGCCGCGGGCATCAGCTAGTGCTAGATAAATATCGAGGTGCGAAACGCAATTCGAATGTTAGCCCAAAACTTGGTCACTTGCTCGACAAAGTTTCGCCTTCAAATTACCAAAACGCACAAATGTGGTAGTAATCAATGACTGCTGTAATTTATCCTTTGAATAAGTAATGTAGCTCGTCATCATTGCTCTGCATCATCTGCCCTGATCCCATTTTATTTGGGGTCTGCGCAGCATGAATTCTTCTTTCCGAATGCAACATGATTTTTTTCTTTTTTTTCTTTTTTTTTCTTTACGCTTAGAGCAACAACGCTTTGAGCCGTGTGGTATCCGGCAGAGTAGAATAGAACCAACCCATTACACTCACGGGTGTCGTATAAGGCGACTAATGTCTGAGGCAGAACACCTTGCGCCGCCGTAGACCAGAGAACGGGCAGCAGCGTTTTCTGTTAGTCTTTCATCACTGCGATCTCCAATCCGCCTGCCAAGCGTGGAGATTACGGCAAATTCCTCCCATCATGGGAGAGGCTTATGTCCAGCAGTGGACGTTATGGGCTGTTGTAGTAGTAATAGTAGTTAGAGCAACAAACGACATCTAAAAGTACCTATTTATTGTTCATTCTTTTCTACATCATTATCCCACGTCCATTTCCCATTACTACGGCTTCCTTGACTTTTTCCTGTCACGCGTTAAGAAAAACTCTAATAAAACTTTGAACAAACATAAAAAAATACACCGGAAACACCAACATCACTCCACAAACCGAACTCGGAACTACAAACTTCGTACTTCACAAATGTGTTTTTCAAAAACTAATTAAGAACGAGAAAATACTGCTTCATCTAAAATGGAAGCCACTTCAATTTAATGGGGCGCGAGTTATAACGAGTCCCCAAAATGAACTCGCTAGGGTTGTACCAGGGTGGAGAGCTTTCGCGGGTGCTTAATCTGGTTCACGTCAGTAAATGCAAGTCTGTACAAGGTGTAACATAATAAACACAAGACAGTTGGTTCTTGCGTGTGCTCCCGTGTGGTCTCTCGGATCATGACACTAAACAACTTTTGTTCTATGACTTTTGGAAATTCATAACTTTTTAGGGTTACATACACCCATAAAGGATCACTCGTGCGTCGTCTGTCTGTCCGTCCCTCTGTCACAGCCAATTTGCTCCGATTCTACAGAACCAAATCAGGTCAAATTTGGTAGGATGGTGTAATCCTATGACCCAAACACAGTGATGTGTAAAGTAAATAAATATTTATTAAATAAGGGTTATTTTCGGGGGGGACATTTGGAAATTTAAAAAGTTTTACAATCCTTACTGTGTCATAATATCAAATTAAAGAGCTCGATAGGAGGATCTCAAATATATTTTTGTTATTATTGTAAAATAAATAGTTTTGATTTTATTCACGAAAGAAGACGAAAATTTACCATTCCCCTGATCTCCGAAACTAGACTGAAAGACTGAGCCTAAAATTTTGAAAAAATAATACAAAATATTAATAAAATAAATAAATATCGCCGGACATTAACACACAGCGCCATATAGTGCCACACTAAGCAACGAGACTTGTGTCGTGGACAATAGTTGATATACTACACAGATAGTTTTTGTTTGTAAATACATACTTATTATACATATAAACATCCTTTTTTTTTTTTTTTTTTTTTTTTTTCGGATGGGAAATCATCAAATGACTTCTCCCGCTCTGGGCGGAGCAGGAGGGAGTGTCAGACTTTTACTGACTAAAACCCATCCATGTTCCTTCATCGCCCTTTGTGTTCCGGGGCCACGGTATCTCTTTCGAATAGTCCCGCAACCCCGGCAGGCATCGGTCCTTTCGGACCCCTTCCTTTTTGCTGACTCTCTTTGAGGCGCGCGTGGAACACGGACGCGCCGTCGACACGGCCTGTCGTCATGAGACGGACGGACGGCGAGCTAGCCCATAGCCCACCGTCCACAGGCCCGCGCCTACGGTGGCCGGGGGCCACGTGGTGGCCCCCGACGCCCGGGGCGTCTCCCGCGGCGGCCGGGACGCTGTGAGGTTCTCTCCCTCTCACGTTCCGCCACCTCCTTCTCTAGCATTACTGCTTCGCAGAAGGAGGTGACGGCGTCCCATTCCGTCTCGCTCCGGACCATGGCTTGCACCAGGGCCGGACGCGAGAGGTCGCCGCCGCCAATCGCCGCTTCGAGGACACGGCGGTGCTCCGCCCACGCGGGGCACACCTCCACCGTGTCCTCCGGTCGATCCTCGCAATGGAAACACCCGGGCGTTTCCTCCCGCCCGATTCGGTGCAGGAACCTCCCGAAAACACCGTGTCCGGTGAGGACCTGCGTCAGGCGGAAGGTGAGGACGCCGTGGCGTCTCTCAAGCCACTCCTCAAAGAGGGGACTTACCGCCACTATTGTGGCGTGCCCTCATATAAACATCCTTGACTCGGAAACAAATGTCCATGCTCATCACACAAACATTTGCTCCAACCGTGATTCGAACTCGGGACCCTAAGAACGTAAGGCAGCCTCACCACCGCTGCGCCATTCGGGTCGTCATATAGTTCGTTACTTGTAGATTGAAGGAAAACCTGTAAGATTTCTATCAATTGAAAATAAAGTGGTAAAGTTTGGCATTGTACGGAAACCTCTCCACGCCAGTTCAACTCGCATTTGGTCGGTTTTTTTTATTCGTTTTACCATACACGTTGATCAACTGATTACGTCAGTTCAAATCATAGTTCAATACAAATTTCAATTTTGTTTTTGATGACATAACATCACGACTTTTGTAATCCCCGAAGGGTTAGGCAGAGATGTACCTAGTAGTACACCCATTTCGCCCGTTATATCTTAATCCCATATAATACAGAGCTCGCCTATTGCCATCAGACTAGAAAAACTCAATAACACTTTGCCCGAACTGGGAATCGAACCCAGGACCTCATCGCAACCAATGAGGCAGAATTGAACATCAACTTGCAGTAAATTGTGGCAGTTTAATCGCACTCGCTATCGCTCCCGCCTCCGCTCCCGCTACCTCGAAACCTCTCGTTCACCCTGAACATGCCATAGGTCTCGTTAGCACTCGTAACACTTGACTGTGCCACTAATTTATATTCCTTTTATTTGTTTGTCGCACTATTGATTTGGTGAGCTTGCTTCACTGACTTGAAAGCTAATGGACTGGGCATACCTACAACATTAGTGTGGCTACCTACAAAAATTATCCTATATTCATCATCTGTCAAGAAAAAAACAAATAAACACTTAGCGCGTAACCGTTTGACAGCAAATCTACCAGAAAAATCGGCGGAAGTGGTCACGCATGGATGAGCTTATGACGTCACATGAAAGTTTTGCTAAATTAAGCACTTGACAAACTTTTTTACATTGTGTGTCGATATTAAAGATATAATATACTCGTATATACAGGGCGTCCCACGGATATGCCACATGGAGGGAATACCTTGAATATTGTAGATGGAACATTTTACTGAAAGAAGACATTATTTGAATTTAAAAATCAATTTAAACTGCATTCATAGATATTTAAATAATTACAGGTTTGAACCGGGAATCGAACCCGTTATACAAGAAAAATAATCAACCCTGTAGCTTTATCATACCGATCGAAAGGCTTCATCATAAGGATTATTTTTTGCTAAGTAACATAGTGTCAGAAATACGAGTATGATATGATAAAGCTACAGGATGATTATTGTGGCATATCCCTCCATGTGGCATATCCGTGGGACGTCCTGTATATATTTTTTTTTTTATTGTTTGTGTGATGAGCATGGACATTTGTTTCCGAGTCATGGATGTTTATATGTATAATAAGTATGTATTTACAAACAAAAAAAGTATCTATGTAGTATATCAACTATCTGGTGTCCACGACACAAGCCTCGTTGCTTAGTGTGGCACCAGATGGCGTTGTGTGTAATGTCCAGCGATATTTATTTATTTATTTGTACAACAATTTTTTCTTTGGTAGAATATGCCGTCTCCCTAAGTATATCTCAATGGCTTGCTTTTAACCCTTTCAACATCCAAGTTACAAATAAATAACGTAGCCAAATTTAGTCGCGCAGCGCTCGTTGGTTTTTTATTGTGACGTGCAGGGTACAGTTTGGTTTTGTTATCATTTTGTGGTTTTGAATTTTTTTGTTCATGTGAATTGTATAGTTTTGGTCACTCTACACTCATGAATGTGTTTTTCTTGAAAATTTTTATACCCATAACATTTTTTATTTTATCTGTGAAAATGTTTTATTTACCAATGAAAAAAATATATTATTTTACAAATAATTTAAACCAATATGAAATTTTAAAAAATAACTTGCATTATTCATTGACAACATTGAACAGATGAAATTGGCGTTTTATGAATTCACACTATTACACCACAAATATAAATTCGTCGAATTTTAAGTTATTCATAAATAAAATAAAATATTCAGATGGAACGTAAAAAAAAACTCCACTGCTCTAGGAATTAAAAAAAAAAGTCCCATGAAAATCCGACCACTCTGAACTTCGTTTCGCCTTTTGAGTCTTTTTTGTCTCATTGCACTCGGCTATAAAATCAAATTCTATTTTCAAGTCTCATTACAAGTTATGCACTCGGCTATAAAATCAAATTCTATTTTTAAGTCTCATTACAAGTTATGCACTCGGCTATAAAATCAAATTCTATTTTCAAGTCTCATTACAAGTTATGCACTCGGCTATAAAATCAAATTCTATTTTTAAGTCTCATTACAAGTTATGCACTCGGCTATAAAATCAAATTCTATTTTCAAGTCTCATTACAAGTTATGCACTCGGCTATAAAATCAAATTCTATTTTCAAGTCTCATTACAAGTTAATTGCCTTTCAACCATTGAGGCTTTAATCTTAAGATATTGAATTAGGTATAGTTATCATTTATCTGGCCACAATCTAAGAGAAGATTGTAATGTCCTTGAACTTTGATAAAGGCTGTTAAGTTTGGCCAAAGTCAAGAAAAATTGGTAAGTTTTCTTAAAATTAAGTTGTAAATAAGTCGTTTACATACAGAGTTTCCTCTGTGCCTCGGAAAGCACGCTGAGCCGTTTGACCGGCTGTCAAATGGCTTAACGTGTTGGTGGCCCGAAAGTCTGACAACCAGTCATAACAAGGGGTAACGTATTACACAGTACTAACTGGGTTGTGGAAGTCAGATAAGCAACTGCCTCCATGTAAGATACTGGTATTCAGCTTCATCTGGTTAGACTGGAAGCCGACCCAACATAGTTGGGAAAAGGCTAGGCAGATGAGCGTGATGTCGTTAGTCGAATAACAAAACAAGTCAACTATTTTTATAGAAAATTGTGCAGGTAACCAAAGAAAGAACGCTAATATCTTACGCAAACTTCAGTACTTACGCTAAAGTATCCCCACCATCTGTGTAACTATGCTCTCTAACATCTATAAAAAGGGAAAGAGCTGTAGAACATTCTGGAAACCAGTAGTTTTTCCTTCGATACTCAGACAGTCACAATTGCAGCCGTCCTATCGTTCCGCTAAAAGCTGTAATTGAACTAAAAAGAAGAGTAGAAACATTTTAACTTTAGAGTATCAATGAGGCAAGCTAAGAAATTAAATGAAATTTTTTATTGTCCAAATATTAAATGTCCACATGTAACATTCAATAATCTCCGGAACTAATGATCCAATTCTATTTTTTTTACTGATAGAAATTATACATTATTCGTGGATGCTATAAATTATCCATATTATGCATAGTAGCCGAGCTACGAGTATCACAATTTTTGCCGACACAGGCTAAGTACAAGTGTTATTATAAATTTTCCCGGATATTAAATAATTGGTAAACGTAGGGATTTTGTTAACTATAGTCTGCGCCAGATAAGTGTTCCTTAATTGCTCTGCGTAGGTACCACGACAATACATTATGAATCGTTTTTTATTACTAGAAAAAGTCAAGGATCACGATGAATCAAACTACCTTTGTTTCGGGACAAGTTTATGTCATTATTTCTGTTTTCGGGTTAATGACCTTTATTTCCTATTGAGAAGTTAAACCTTTGTCAACTTTTGACCCTACTTGTGATGCTCTTAAAACTTCAAGACGTCACAAAGAATTATCTGACAAACCAGACCATACAAAAGTTCAACCAAAAATTACGCTATGTAGCATTTTGCATACAAATAAACACTACGTTACATTTAAAGTCAGTCGACCGTCTAGCATAAGCATAGTATAATCAGCCTATAATGTTCCCACTGCTGGGACACAGGCGACCTCTCCTCTATATGAAACGGAATGGGCTACAATCCACCATACGGGCCCAGTGCGAGTTGGTAGATGTCATATGTCTTCGAATGTTTGGTTCTAGTACATAGTATTCTCACGATGTTTTCTTTCAACATTTTGACGGCAATGGTGATGAAATAAATTATACAAAGTAATGCACCTGCATGAGTTCGAATCCATGACTTAATGCAAGTAAATCGGGGCTGCCACCACTGGGTCATCGCTGCTCTACTCGGCCACCACTGCTGTACCGTGTACACCTTTACTTATTTATACCCTATATCGTCTAAAGTAAAGATCAAGTTTCAGGCAGATTTAGCTCCAGTCTACGCTACTGTATTTAGCTTTGTATTATTGTGTTTCTTAAAGCGCCTGTAAACAGAGTCATCTTCGGAGATTGAGATGCTGGATTTGTTTTATACAAGTTAAACTCGTCAATATATTTCGTATCATTGATACTTCAAACGGGATATTTGTGCACATTGGCACGTCCTTCACACAGTTCATCTATCGTTTCTCTGTTTTATAATGTTTATATTGAATAAATAAAAAGTTATGTGTCTTGCACACATTATTATTTAGGTCATCATAGTGGTAATTGAACTAAGGGCAATTACAGTTGATCTTACAAAAACATCCTAACCTAACATCTTTTACCGAGTAAACCAGTATATCAAGACACACGTCATCAACAAGTTTTTTAACTTCTAAATCTGACATGGTCACTATTATTATCATTAACAATAAAAACGGGGTTCGTGGGTGTTTAAAATCCGTGATCATGGTGCTTGCAAAAGCGCGGCAGCGCCAAAATATAAGAAAAAAAAATAGACAAGAAAGGCTTAATAGAAAGCGAACAGGTTCATCACTCCAGGGACTTGAAAAAGTCTGGATTACAATATCACCTTGTAGGTCACAAATATATGGAAAAGTTGCCGAAAAACTTTGCCTATTTTCATAGAGCACGCAAAATTTTTATTTGCTGTCGAAACTTCCAATTTCTGAGAAGTTTATGTGATAGGATGTGTTTCGAGGTTGTAGGGTTCCGTAGTCAAACAAAAAGAACCTTGTAATTTCGTCATGATTGTGTGTATAACTTTCATATTAATGGAAAAGCAATGGTTTTTATACGACCTGTGGATTTTGTTTAAATCCCTTCATCAATTAGAAAAGAAGTGATGATCTCCAAACGGCTGACCAGAGTTTTTTGAAACATAGTTGGAAACACTCTTGATTAAGACACCTTTCATCCGAAAAAACTTAAACAAAATCGGTTCAACCGTCCGAGCTATGATGCCTCAGACAGACACACAGATACATATCTAGTCCTTTTTTTGGTTGGGGGTTAAAAATAAAGATAATGTTGCACTTTGTGAACTACGATTTACTTGAACTCTATTTGGCTCACAGTTCAACCCGATCTTAAAGCTGCCTTGACTACGGAATCCTAAACTTAATGACTTGACTGTTTCTTGGCAAAGTTTTTAGATTGTTCTGAAGAAATGTAAGAATATCGAGACACATAAGAAATATTTACTTGGAAGAGCTGTAATGTTTGTGTATTCTATATGAGTTTTTACTTTTAATTCGCTGCTGGAGTTAGGAGTAGGTAGTATAGGTATTTGATATTGTACCTCGTTATAAATTTATTTTATTTTTCTTTTTATTCTAGAACCTCGCTTAAATATTTGAAATAGCCTGACATTGACGGGAACCGGGTCGTGAGGGCCAGTCTACGCCGAGCTTCTTAACAGAATACTTCTATACTAAAAAGTTTACGCCGAGCTTCTGAACAGAATACTTCTCCACTAAAAAGTCTACGCCGGGCCTCTGAACGAAATACATCTCTACTACAAAGTCTGCTGGTTTTCTAAAATCTCTGCTACGATAGTCTACGTCTAAGTAAAGTGCCAGAGTGACGTCCTCCTGGATCCTCCTCTTCGTTTCTCCTCTTCGGCACGTCCGCCGGTTTCTGCGACAGCCGGCTTGAGTTGACTGCAGGCTATAACAGGCCCCTTTGCGAGCTCTACGACGGGAAGGCCTGACTTGAGGCCTGTCACCGAAGAAACTCCTGGACTCTGCATAACCAAGGACCTTCACCCCGGTTTCCCTGTTTAGTGTTGTGTTTTAGTTTAGTATTCCCCATCCAGTAGGTAGGGACTGATAGGTTCCTTAGGTTTAGTTATATTTTATTTTGTTTATTAAATTTCTGTTTACCTTTTCATTTTTTTTCTCTTAAACTGCGCTGTCCTCCTATTAGGTAGGATAGTGCTAAATTGGACCTTACATTTATCAGGCTCCCCCTGCTAAATGTAACGTTACAGAGCCTGAAAAATAAGTTCGACACATAGACTTTTCACAAATTTTCCATGCTCGTATATACTCGTAACAAGTATTTGGTTTCGACTTGTTATTGCAATTATTAGTATGGAGATATTTGTGTACAGATATTTGTGTAGGTAATTACCCGGTTGTCAATATTTTTTTATACAGAGGTAAGTATGTTTTCTGAGTTCTACAGACCAATTATAAATAATAGGATCTACATAGTGGAACAATCTTACTTAATATCTACTTGACTTCGGGTTACTTCTATAAAGGAAGCTTTTCCTTCCAGAAGATCGAGTATTTTTTGTATCTTAACAAACATTTCGGGTGGACCTAGACGCGCCGCAGGAGCCATATGCGCCGCAGTCATAGCATTTTCGGAAAGTCCCGCGAACCTATCTGTATTGCACGCGACGTACGCGCCGAATGGCATCCATTATTTTAGCAGCAGCAGCAGCAGCAGTATTAATTTCTGTTCAGAGCAAACGTGTTGCGAATTTGATGACGTCATCCGTGCGCACTGGTGGAATCCGTAACTACAGCATTTTACTAAAATGAGGTCGTTCCACTCGGATAGGTGTGCGACGATGCATACTATCATAAAAAGATTTATAAAATATCGCATTTTATAAATATTTATAAATATGAAATAGTACTACTGTGAAATATGTAGAGACTGCGGCGAGTACTGCTCCTACAGCGCGTCTAGAGAGTCCACCTTTATGAGGCTGCCTTTAAATTCGCGTTACATTTCATAACACATTACAAATGTCTGGACCAGGCTTAATACCTATAGATGCAGCAGACTACACTACACTTTTAAGTATATCTAACATACTGAACTACCGTCGTTGACATTTAGATCACAATTATGTTCCCAGACGTCTACCACTAAACTAATTCGAGTAACATACTAAATAGGTAAAGTACTAGATTGGTATTAGTAAGTGCTTAATTTACTTGTACGTATGTTCGAAGTTCCTTGGTGTAACACTTGATGAGCATTTCACTTGAAAGAATCACATCGAAATAATTAAAAAAAAACAATCAATTCGTATTTGCTTTGAAAAGAATTAAAGTTATTACATCTTTGCGTACCACCATAATGGTGTATCACGCATACGTTTGCTCAGTAATACGATACGGTATAGTTGTTTGGGGAAACTCTTCCGAAATAGCGAAGATCTTCATTGCCCAAAAGAAGTAGTAGTATTCGTGCAATATTCAAAATGCAGTGGTCTGACTCATGCAGGCCTATATTCAAGTAGCACAATCTACTGACGGTCCCATGCATTTATATTTACGAAGTTGCCAGGTTTGTGAGGTCCAATCCTGAACTATTTGAACGGAAAGATAACACAAATAAAAGGAAACCTACACATTTAGATTTTAAAATGCCTGTTCCAAAGCTAGAACTTTTTCGTCGGAGCTGCGTTTATATGGCTCCCCTAATTTATAATGCTTTACCTAGGTCAATTGCTCAACTACTCTTCAATAAGTTTTGTGTTGCGTTGCGGAAGTGGTTGTTAGAAGAGTGTTTTTATTTGAAAGAACTCATCTTTCAAAAGTGTCCCTGTAAATTTTATACTCTAAAGCACCGGCTCTACTATCTCCAATACTGGGGGATGTGGTGACGAGATAAAACGACGATGCGCCATCACCAGGTCAGCAGTGAAACGGCTGGGAAAGATTTGGGGGGACAGGAGGATTACCAAAAAGACTAAGGTCAGACTGATGAAATGCCTTGTCTTTCCGATCTTTCTCTACGGTGCCGAAACTTGGTCTCTGCGAATGCAGGATCGCCGTAAAGTCGACGCTTTGGAGATGTGGTGCTGGAGACGCCTCCTAAAGATCCCGTGGACAGCGTTTCGCACCAATGTTTCCATCCTCAAGGAGCTTCATATTAAGAACCGGCTTTCGTCTACTGTGCAACTACGAATATTAAAGTTCTTTGGTCACATCACTAGAAATGAAAATTCCATGCAGAGACTGGTGGTTCAGGGCCAGGTGGAGGGCAAGAGATCACGCGGCCGATCACCAACTCGCTGGACTGACCTGATCAAGAAAGCTACTGAGTTCACCATGGTCCAGTGTACTCGCAACGTCTCCAATCGGCAGAAATGGAAGCACATCGCTGAAAGGGCAATCCTCGGGGAAGTCAACGACCCACCGAACATCTCTCCGTGTACCTCGTCTGTGCAACCACGACCACTTTGACAAGAGTGTCTCGACTAAGAAGAGAGAAAGCACCGACATATTTAACTGTTATGTGGACTTAAACTAAAAAAAATGTAGATACCTAGTAATAAATATCTTAACTGTAAAAACCTGTACTTATTGCATGCTATATATTGGCCAAATGTGTGTTACTAATTTTTTTTATATAAAAACTTCATGTACCTACCATATTTGATGCAATACATTAATGAATTGAATTGTATGGTAGGTACTTGGACCCCTTTTCACTCTTATGCCCTGGGTTATATCTAAAGTACTTCTAAGCGGACTTAAAAATCTTGTTTTACACTAGCTTTTTTAAGGCTAAGCTAAAAGCATTTCTTTTGGATAGAAAATTGTACTCAGTAGACGAACTGTAATTTATAATTCCAATTTTCTATTTAAAAATAAATAAATATATGTTATTATTATTTTTTATTTATTTCTTTACAAATTAATTACATTTTTAAATATTAATTAAAACAATATATAAAAAAAAAACATTTAAATATATAAAAAAAATTGTGGCTCACCAGCGCTGGGAACAGGGTCCGAGCTGCCGGTGGTGCCGTGTCCAGAAGTACTGCTTTCTGAATCAAGCCCTTGATCCAGCTGCCAAGCGAGAGCCTCCTAAGATGTTTGTCGAGGCTATTGGCTATTAAGCCATTGGCCGACACGACTATCGGCACAATTACTGCTGTATTCACGTCCCACATGTCAACAACCTTGCGAGCCAGATCTAGATATTTGAATTGTTTATCTTTCTCTGCTTTCACGAGGTTCTCGTCATACGGGACCGTTATATCAACAATGATTGTGCGACGCTCCAATCGATCTATCACCACAATGTCAGGCCTGTTGGCAACAACAGTCCTGTCAGTGGTGATAGGTCGATCCCAATACAACGTGATATTACCATTATCGAGAACTGGGCCGGGCGCATACTTATAGTATGGCACTTCTGATTCCACAAGATTGTACTTCAAATCAAGTTGCTGGTGGATAATCCTGGCAACGAGGTTGTGTCTATGCAAGTACTCTCCGTTAGCCAGACTAGAACACCCAGAAATAATGTGTCGGATCGATTCTCCCGGACGATGGCATGCCCGACATGTGTCAACCGTGCCATCTTTCACAATGTATTTCCGGTAGTTATTCGTCATCATAACTTCGTCCATTATTGCACAGACAAAACCTTCGGTTTTACCCGAAGAGGTCATCAAAGCGCAGCCAGGATACGGACGCTAAGAAGTCTACATCGGGGCCATTTAGGGCCCGGTAAAAGCGTCCGTGAAGCTCCTAGCCCTATTATTCCTCTTTGCGGTCATTAGTGTCTAATACTTCAAAGGCTTGCGCCCATTCTCGTTAGCCATGGAGAGCGGGGTGTGGCCCTTGTTCACTGAGACCACACCTCGGTGCATCTCCCCGTCGGCTTCTAGGAAGTATTCCCTGAGACTACACACCTCAAGGTTGTGTAGGGTTTAGCATTTAACAAGCCACGACCCCCGCACTTCCGCGGGATATACAGTCTCATCACCGACGACCGTGGGTGATGCATTCGATTTGCGGTCAGCAGTGTGCGTACCCTCCTATCCAGGGTATCAAGTTCCGTCTGAGTCCATTTGAGTATGCCGAAAGAATACATCAAAACCGGCATGAACCAACTGTTAAAGGCGCGCACCTTGTTTCCGCCTGACAAAAGACTAGCACCTTATTCAGGCTGCCAAAGAAACGCTCCCTCAACGATTGTTTGTGTGCTGAGAGGGTTCAAGGCTAGACAAAACCACAATGGACTCAGACTATCCTGGAATTTACCACACTCGATCCTTATCGGTTCGCTGGTCCCCTGGATCTGTCGACATCCTGGATAGCGAACAACCGTTCTCCAGTGTCCCATACATACGGGTGAGCGGGTGGGTGGAATGAAAGGTACGTAGAGTTGCATCTACTTTATACAACTCCAGCACCTTCATGAGCCATGTATGAAGCACAGAATCATAGGCCTTCTTATAATCTATCCAACATCTAGACAGATTCTTTCGGGAGTGGCGAAGCTGTTGGCTAATGGCCATATCAATGAGGAGCAGCTCCTTAGTGCCACGGGACCCGTTCCTACATCCATTCTGAGAGGCAGACATGATAGAATTACTATCAATATGTTGGTTGATTTTATCTCTCAAAATGGATGTAAGAAGTTTATAGACCGTTGGTAAACAAGTAATTGGTATGTAATGTATCAAACACAATTTAAATTGTTCCTGTTACATAAATAAATAAATACCGTCAAGCGCGGTAGTACTTCTATAGTCAGTTTATGTGTCTTGACTTATGATCGGAATAGTTGTGAAAATGTGATCAAGTAATTGTATGTGGTCTATACCTTTTCCATTCTTATTATTATTGTTTCATATAATATCATGCCTGAATCCCCGCAGGGTTTGGCAGAGGTGTAGTAATACGGGACAAGTCTATTGGCACCGATCGGGCATAAACTCAGACTCCAAAATTGCTTGCCGAGAAATTTCATAAGGGAAAACCCAATAACAGTTTGCTTAACCTGATAATCGAAACCAACATTATCATGCCCAGCAGCGGCTTCCGTGGATGTTCAAAATCGAAGATATGCATTTCCTGCGTAGATCAAAAATACTACACACGCATTTAAAGCATAATAGTTTTGTACTAGGACAGAAGTTTCTCAGGACAACTCATTCGAAATGTGTCATTAAAATGAACAGTAACAACTCCGCACCAATATTTCATCTAAATTCCAAGGCATAGCACATGATATAGAACAGACCATTAAAACCCAGTAAAGCGTGTCTAACTCGAGTCGGCAACGCTACACATTACAAAAATCCGTCCTCCCGAATTAGCTTCGAATGAATGGGTAGCGCGGACATGAAAAACCGGGACAGGGATATGAAAAACCGGCAAAGCGCAACTTAGTCTCGCGTACGAAGGGTTTCGTAGCACCAAACAATGTAGTAACAATATTTTTAGCGCTCATTCATATTATGTCAATTTGCAAGTTACTTAACATGCAAATTGAATTTGAATTGAAAATTCGTTCTAAAATCCCAAGTTTTTCAGGATTTTCCTGCTCTTACTATAGAAATAAGAGGGAGGGAGACACAAATTTTATGACTTTAGAAACAATGTCTCATCAACAGCTGACTTAAGAAAAACGTATTTTAGGAAACTCGATATCATTTTACCACACAGTTGTGTTGTGTAGTGGTGTGTGTGTTGTTGTGTGTTGTGTGTTGTGTTGTGTTGTGTTGTGTTGTGTTGTGTGTTATGTGTTGTGTTATGTTGTGTATGTATGATGTGTGTATTTTTTTTCCAACCCTTAGTTACATGAATGGAGGGCCACCACAATTTTTATTTTACATAATTTCAAATCACATTAAATTGTGTAGCGGTTCATGGAAGGCACCTACTCTCTAAATTTCAACTGCGTGATGCCAGCAGTCTTGGAATAAAAGGGCTGTGACGTACGGACGGACTGACAAACGGACATGACGAATCTATATTTATGTTCCGTTTTAATTAGCCATTTAACAACGGAACCCTAACAAACGACTTATGGCCTTCCAGTGAGCGACTGCTAGCGTGTGTTCCTTGGTTTATAAGTGGGGATATATTTAGGTGTTATGGGTCGTTGCTAGTGGATACAATAGAACTACGAATAAGAAAATGAAGAGTGTTTCAGGAATGATGTAAGTACTTCCGTGACGAATGTTGAGGGTCAAGACAGATTTCCTGGATAGGATAGTTTTTGTACGGTTACATAAAAGAGTATTCCTAGACTGTAGTTAATTAAAAGTGTTCTTTAATGTTTATAGTTTTGCTAATTGGTAAAGCAAGGCGTGTACTATCTAAATTACTACAAAAAATACATATATATTTATAACTTTTCGAGCATGAACTGCTCAATTTTGGGAACTGGGACACGAATGATGATTATATTTGAGGATCGTTTATAAATTTGTTGTTTCTAACAATAGGAATACGTTATGTATATCTCTTTAAAGTGCTGAAACAATGTTGTACGAGAAATAAAAACCTAACTTTTTATCTTCTTAGTTATTTGTGGAGAGCCGCGTAATATGCACGTTTTCAAACAATAATGCTTATCAATGATGACTCACAATATAACTTTAAACTTTTTCTTCCACAGTAAAATTAAGCTCATTGAATAAAATAAATATTTATTGGCCACTGCATTCCATTATTCATTGAAAGTAAAATTAATAAATTGGTGCGGGCTGAATAGTGTATCATTCTCGATTGTTACCGTGATAGCTTGAAATTGGACTATTTTATTTACTTTTCAATCTTTTAGTCATAAGATAGGCTGTGTTTGGAGTACGCTTGGGAACCGGATTTTCAACTCTCAGCGTTCATCCAAGAGATGAGAATCCGACAGAAGTGCAGCTTTTATCTGTGGAAAAAGTGCTCTGTTAAATTATCAACGGTCGCGGTACCAACACCGAGAAATCAAAATTGAGTGCATGGTACAAAATGGCACGATAAAAAATCGCCTGTGCGTTGGTTGGCTTATTGTATTGACAATTCTTGTTGAAATATTATTTAAAAGGAATTTGGTCTGGTTGCAGTAAATATCACTAGAGTGTTTACATTACAATTGAACAGAAATCATCATCGTCTACCAAGGTTTTTTCCAACTTCGTTGGGGTAAGCTTCCATTCTAACCGGATGCAGCTGAATACCAGTATTTTACATGGAGCGACTGCTTAACAGACCTCCACAACATAAAAAAAAATACCCTATGTCCTTTCCTAGGATGTAATTTAAATCCTTGTCAAATTTTATTACGATCCGAATAGCCGTTTAGTACCGAAAAGTTAACAAACAAATAGAGTTACTTTCATATTTATAGTATTAAATATGGAGATGTCAGTTAGTGGAAGTCGGTTGGCATAGTCAACCCGAAAAAACATCTACAGTAACGAAACGTAACTTCGTTTACTTAATACAAAATTCACGTCCTCTCTACGGTCTACGGGAAATAGTTATCACGTTTTCAGAATACTATCGAAGCGAAGGTCGGGTATGCAAACTTTTGACCTGCAGACCTGACTCGTTAGGGGCACAAATATTGACGGGACCCGGCACGACATCTGTCCGGTGGAGTGTGAACTATAGTCGCAATGCGGATCTGGACTGTGCCAAGGATCGAGGATTATGCTTTTCATCGTTTTAAGATATGGTAGGAAATCATTTATAGAATAAACTTTTGTTTTGGTAACTTCGTCGTTGGTAGAGTGGTCGCAAATTTCGACTGCTGGGCAAGAGATCCAATATGGTGGACTCCCAAAGATGGCAGACTTCTTATATTTTATGCATTCTCATGACATGGATATCAAATGAAAGGGTTTGCTGAGATGAATACGAGAAACAAAATGACGTCACTCTAAAGCGAGTTTTTTTCCTGTCTTTTTACTCATACGCATTTTCTTGGTATATTAATACACGGGCTTTAAAATTGAGACCTTTTCCGCAAATCATACATTTAACAAATAAAACGATTCGCTTTTAAAAAATTATAGTGTTTGATAACAATTAAAATTATGAATCACGCTCTTAAAAGCCAGTTCACATTCAAAGCCTAATTAACAAATGGGAATACGTACTTAACACAAACGCCTACACATAGGCCGTTTAAAATCACGTGGGTTGACATAATAGATGACCGGAGCGTTCAGGATAATTTTTAGTACAAATTGTATGAACAGGGACTGGGATTTTCCATACAAATGTATTCCCCTTTTTTCTTCCCAAATAATGCCTCTAAAGTCTAGAGCATTATATAATTTTTTTTTTATAAAATCAAGGTCTACTGTAGACATGTCACGGTCGTTTCCTTTTTTTCAGCAACTAATAGTAAAGAAAATTATCTTCCAAAAATGACAGAATATTTACATTTTTACGGCCGTGAGTAGAGAACTACCAGACAAATTCGAAAAGTTTGTAACATAAGAGAACTTAATAAGAACGCTCACTCTAAAAAAATTAATATCATAAATAGAATCGGCTCAGTTTTCAAGGAGAAAAAAGGCGAATACTAAATTTTGTAATATAATTGGTCCGAGTTGCAGCTGCCCCATCACACTAGGGGGCAGGCTTGACGCAGCGCAACGGCAATAGTTTCTTCAAATATCTATTTTACAAATTATTCGCAGGCCCTGTTCCCTCTTTTAAAATACTTAGGGTAATGTCCTGAGCCTAAGTTGATACGAGATGACGAGTTTTTGCAGTATAATGTTGGGCACACGACATTTTCATATTATTTCATAGAGCATTTGTTTTTAACCGTATGTGGAACCGCGGAGAGTGAACTTTGATCTCAACTTTGTACCACAAAATATAGTAGAACTTACCGTTTAAAGTCCCAGAGTAAAAATAACGTTGGTCGAGAAAAAAAACTAAAGTGGATATTTTTAAACTTTTCTTTTGCATTTAATCACCTTACTTTTTAACATTACGAGGAGGATAACGAAAACAGTAAAAATATCAGAAAAACGTAAAATAATAAATCTTGCAAAGACAGAAAATTTGCGTGGAGTCATTGTCACATTACGGAGTTACTGAAGTTCAAAGATAGTCCAATAGTTATACTTTTTATTACGAAAACAACTTTTAAAATATTTTAACTAATTATTATTTTTCCCACGAGCCCCACGATCTTCCCTATACCGTTGTATTCACCCATAAACACAATGTTTTGTGTCCATCACAAAACATCACCAGCAAAAGATTTTCCTAGGGTTCCTTGAACTTAGTTTCAAAGTTAACTCATACATCACAGTAGCCATTTTTACTTTGCTAGGTGTCAAACTAAGTTCCAACAGGCACACGAATAGGCTTGCCTACACAAAGAAGTTATAAGTGACGCCTCTGGCAAGGACATTTTTATGTTACAGGTGACAGATGTGCTCACGACGACACAAAAGACTTTTCGTACAGTGAGACTTCAAGTTGTACTGGGAATGTACGTACCTCTGTTAACCTGGTTTCAGTATTTTTATGCCGCCCTGACTTGGCTTTACATGCCGTCAAGAAATTCTCTTAATCATGCTGGTTTCCTCACGATTTTTTCCTTCACCGAAGCAAGTGATAATTATACGATACGCACTTGAATCCGAAAGATCGAAGGTGCCTTGGGTTCGAACTCGAAATCATTGACTTAGTAATAGAAAAATTCGCAAACTATTTAAAACAATTGTCATTTTCTGATGTTTATGAGGAAACAGACCCTGACTGGTTTAAATTGCTATATGACTTATGTTTTCCTAACATTAAAATAAAAATATCGACGAAAGTAAAACCAAACTGGATTAGTCGCGGTATTAGATTATGTAGCAAGAAAAAAAGAGATTTGTTATGGAAATACAGGTTATCACCGACTGAACATAATAAAACAAACTTCAAAACGTTGTCTAACCGGCTTAAAAGAATTGTCATCTCACGCAGAGAGCCCACAATAACCGTTACATTCACTCGGCTAAGAATCGATGTAAGGCAACGTAATTTACCAAATCAAGCCTTAATGAGAATTAAATCAAATGATAAAATACTTACCAACCCTCTTGATATAGCAGAGGCTTTCAACAATTATTTTGCGGATCAAGTCTAATCAATTAATAGTTCAAATAATAATAATAATAAATTACCAATAAATACTCCAAATTCGTCCATGTTTATGAAACCTACAAATACCACAAGATATTCATAAAATTATTATCTCTTTAAAGAATACTCCCAGCACTGGATATGATGGTATTAGCACAAAAATTATTAAAACAGTATCTACAGTAATTGCACCCGTCCTTAGTCACCTGATCAATATGTGCGTCTTGCATGGTGTTTTTCCAAAGGAATTACAAAATAGTATCATAAAACCGCTTTTCAAAAAAGAAAATAAAGACAACATGTCTTCCTATAGACCTATACTGCACTGATACCTATTTTGTCAAAAATATTTGAAAGAGTAATATACAATCAAATCAATTCATATTTCGAGAAAAATAAATTATTTGTCGATAGCCAAAAGGCTTTCCGGAAAAATAAGTCCATTGACATGGCAATCTATGATTTTTTAAAACTCGTTAGCAACAGTGTAGATAAAAGAAAACGGCTCTGGCTCTATATATGGACATGTCGAAAGCCTTTGACCGCGTAGACCATAGAATATTAATTAATAAACTTGACGCATACGGGATTAGAGGTAACATATCAAATTTAATTAAATCATACCTACAAGATAGACAGCAAATAACAGTTATTAATAGAATATTTAAAAAACATGAAACAACATTTAAATCTAGCCCGAGAACAGTGATGTATGGAGTTCCACAAGGTAGCATACTTGGACCTCTCCTATTTATTATATATATAAATGACTTCCCAAAAGCATCGACCTATCCCATGACAATGTTTGCAGATGACAGCACTCTACTTTTCAACAGTGACCAATTAGATACATTAGAATCAGACATTAACTCTAACATAAAATCAGTTATAAATTGGCTAGAGAATAATAATTTGGTGATAAATTTAGACAAGACAGTAATAATGAAATTTCAACAAACAGTAAATCAGAATTTAAATTTAGATATAAGATATAATGATAAAAGGATTGATGAGACGAATGTGATAAAATTTCTGGGATTAAATATTGAAAGCACATTAAAATGGAATACCCAGATTGACAAAGTATGTAGTAAAGTAAACCAATTTTCTCATGCGCTGCGTATGCTAAGTAAAACGGCCAATCGAAACACCGTACTAACTGCATATCATGGTCTAGTAGCCGCGACATTAAGATATAGCATTATGTTTTGGGGAAACGCCTCGGGTAAAGATATGGTGTTTAAGTGTCAGAAAAGGTGTATTAGAGCCATCTGTAACCTGCAAACCACTGACAGCTGTAAACAATATTTTAAAAGTATGAACATTTTAACAGTGCCCTCATTGTACATATACCAGACATCTATGTTCGTCAAAAATAATATGTATAAATTTGACCGAGTAGGTAGTCAGCGTCGAGCTGACCGGCTACAAACTGTTGGATCTAAAACTGCTTTATACAAGAACAGTATTTTCGTAATGGCTCCAAAATTATACAATAAATTGCCAAAGTGTATCAGAAGTGAGGAAAATGTCAGCCATTTAAAAAAAAAGTTGTTCCTGTTTCTAGTTGAAAAGACGTATTACTCGATTGAAGACTTTTTAAATGACAAATTGTGACTAAATTTAATTTTCTTTGACATTCTTAATAATTAATAATATAATTCAATTACTTTGTTTTATGCGGCTCATGACATTTTTCAATTGCTTCATTTCTTTTATCCTAGACTTTAATAATTATGATAGTAAAAATAACCTGCTTACTAATATTACATTTGTATGCCGATTATTGGACGAACATACAGATCAGCTAAAATGTATAAATAACACCTTTTTGTACTTATGTTCACAAATAAAAATTGATTTGATTGATTGATTGAGTAGTCCGACGGTCACACTATCACTGCTTATGGATAGAGTTACTTTTGCATTAATATTGTTATGGAAATGTATTTTGTAATTTTCTTCAATTAGCAATCACAAATCGATGATCAAAAATTTTTGTCTGAGCAGGAAGCGAAATCATAGCGCGATCACTTTGATAATATGGTTCGATAACTAGTACCGTAACACACTATAGATTACTGATACTGATACTGTTAGCCTGCTTCAACCCACTGCTGGGGAAAGGCCTCTCCCCATGACTTCCAGTTTTTTCTATCCAGGGCTAATGTGGACCACTGGTCGTTGGTTTTATCCAGCTCGTCCCGCCATCTTCTACGAGGTCTGCCGCGACGCCTTCTGGTTGTGTCAGGGCTCCTGAAAGTGGTTATTTTGGCCCACAGCTCATTCGGCATGCGGCAGACGTGGCCAGTCCAGTCCCACTTCAGCTTAGCGGCTTTTTGACCAACGTCAGTAATTTGTGTTTTGGAGCGCACTATAGATTGCAGCACCAGAAAAAATTAAAGTCGCTATGGTTTCGTTACATGCATTTAGTTGGGTCCGGTGGATTATTTTATTTTGTGAGCGGCGCACCCAACGGAGTTACTTATTACTAATAATTTAATATCGGGTAGTGACGTAATTCAGTGGTGTTATTTGGATATCCCTCTCCAAGTCGACCCTCGGTTATGCAAATTTACTTTTACAAATATTTTTCTAGAAAAAAATGACCTAATACTTTTAAAAAATAATGATACCTACAAGTTGTATTTAATTAAAATAACTGCTAAAATAAATAGAATTATCAACTACCTACAATTTTAGACTATATAAACTAAACGACTAATATTACCGACACAATATTTTTCTTTCATTTGAAACTGACACGAACATTTTTATCGTACGTGCTTATAAAGAATTAGCTCTATATTTAGATAGGTGGACTATTTGATGTTTCTTCATTTAACATGCAACACCTGTTTGTTTTTGTATGGCAACTTGCAGTAGGAAAATAACCGTTGATGGAAATATTTTTTTTAATTAAAAACAACCGAATTAACCAATCACTTAACTAGAATAGCTCAAGCTGTGAAAAAGAAGGGATATTATTGGTTAGTTTCACACACATCCCTCGCTACGTACCCTCGCTCATCTCTGGTAGAGCAGCGCCCTCTATAAACCTAAATTTTCAATAATAGTACAAAATAAAACACACGTTTATTGCAAAGTAGTGTTCCAAGAATAGTAACACGTGGAGTCGTCGCGTAGCCGATCGGGGACCTGCTACGGACAGCATAGCAGTGACATCGCTACGCTTGCTACGGCGTAGCGACAGAGCACAGGTCCTTGTACGAACGCGCGATGTAAACGTTAGATACGTTCGTATTCAACGATTTTCACAGTTCTGTACGTCCGAATATTAAGCTGGTATCTTTATGAATAATCCGAATCAACAGGTCAGTTCGAATTTGTGTAGAGTCAATCAGAGCTGGTAATTTTTTAGTTGGATAATTTGATGACATTTTCTTTTGTAACATTTACAAGGAACTGTAACGTCTAGGTTTTTAAATGTAAAATACAAAATATAATATGCGTGTGATATACAATGAAAAGGCTTGTATCTTGATTTAAAATCTGACAAGCATAAAAAGTATCACCTTTACCAAGATATCCAATGAATGATACAAATAAAAAACGTACAAAACGAACGGAGTAAACGATTTTTAAATAATTCTTTATTTAAAAATCGTTCACTCCGTGTTTTCGTACTCGGCCCACTATCGGTGTATTTGTTTCACCAATATGACCCGTATTTGTATTGACAAGCAAACTGAACTTTTGTGTGTTTTCTTTTGGATACTCCCAAGTTACAGATGTTTGCTAAAATTGAAATAAAGAAAGACCAGGTAGGAAACTTATTTGTTTTGTACATTATTCTCTTTGGAAAGTCACAATTACAAGAGTTTGCCGTTAGCATAACAACAAACATGCACTATTAAGATCACGGCTGTGAAGAAAGATTTCGTTTTTTTTTTGATTAAATCAAGAAGACTTGCTTGCTTGCTTTACGGATATGAACTTTTGACTGTTGACTGTTCCCGCTATAGTGATATTGTTGTGTATACGTTAGGCAACATGTGAACGGATAATTATTGTACTCGTGGTAGAAACAAGTTGGCTGGCTACCCACACACCCTATCTAAATCTGGAAAGTTGATTCATGTTATGGGTCCATCAGCATACAACCGGCTACCGGCTAACATCTTAAGCGCGACGTCTGACAATGTTTTTAAAGCTAAACTCGAAGGCTGGCTAACCGACCAGGCGATAAATGACCTAAAATAATGGTTTTAGGTAATTTGAAATGATTATTATGTATTGTTTCTATTATTCTGTTTATTACGTGTTCTTAATTATTTTTTAAAATTCATGATAATTTTAATTTCATTTGTTCTTGATGCTCTTTTTAATGTTTAATGATTTGTGTTTTTACTTTTTTTATATAACTGATCTGTAATTCTTGGTAATTATTAATAAATAATCTAAACTAAACTAACCCAAGTAACTTTCCTGTTAGCACACGAAAATTACTTGGGTTAGGTTATGTGATATTTTTGATCCCTGTTGACCCATGATTTCCCTACTCAGTCCTATTTTAAATTTATACGTAAAATTTTGTCTTTTGCAAATATTTGTATTTTTTTTAATATCACACGAAACTAGTGACATCGCAGTTGAATTTTGTCTAGTGTTTTATGTAAATTTGTAACAATAAGACTGGTATAATCTGTATAGAATAAAATCCTCTCTAAATAAATAAAGAAAAAAGTATCACACGTGCCAATCCGCGGTACAAGCTAGTCCTCCAATTCCAGGTACTAAAAAACATCGCGTGCAGTCCCTTAATTATTTAACACAATTTTTACCACCTAAGCTTGTAATTAAACTCATGTTTATTTATGTAGTGTGTTATCTACCATCAGTCTACCGCTTTAAGCCATGAAAAAAAAATCTATTAAGTTATTCATTTCGTACCACGCTAAGTATTTTTGTTCCACCATGTACTTTAGAATTTTTGCGAGTCACTTACAGGCCCATTTGTTTAGAGTACAGTTACAAGTTATACTGGTTGAGCATGGTTCCTACATTTGGTATTGATTCTCTAACGGCCTATTTTAATAACTTACTAACACGGTTGCTATCTCTGTCTGTTTGACATTTACAAAACGTCATAGAAAATACGGACGTAGGCATATTAACCAACAGTTATACGTAAGTAAGTTATAGAAAACGGCCGTAAGTCAAAAAGAAATCTGAAGATGACGGTAAACTGCAGGTAAATGATAGCCACTGTGAGCACTAAACCGGTTTTATGTCTGCAGTCACTGTTCAATCACATCGATAAAAGTAGCAGCAGGCAGTTTCGACACTGGGAATGGTTGTAAAAAGTGGTAAATAACTTATGAGGCCGAATAGGTATACTAGAGTTCGGTCTGTGACGAAACAGGTGATCCAACACTGTTAACAACAACAACATCAATAACAATGTTTAGGCTCTTGCAGATCTTAATTGGAGTGGAGACCACAGAGGAATGTGGGAAGACAATCAGCTAGACGAACCGACGATCTCATTAAAGTGGACGAAAGAAACTGGATAGCCATATCAAAAAGCCGCCAAACGTGGAGAGATTTGGAAGAGACCTACAACTAACGTTTGGCCACCCAATGCGGAGTGAGGTCTTTCTATCTCTCTTCTTCAACAAGAAGAGAGATAGAAAGACCTCAATTTATCCTAAACATTTCAAGAATTACTTAATACTTCTTCATAAATCCCGAAAGGAGTTTTTCAACAATCATCTCGCAAAATAAATAACATTTCAAACCACTCTAAGCGTAATAAACATCGCTTTATCGACAATAACATCGTTGGAGTTATAAATAGAAGCAATAATCGACTCACTCACTCTCGATCGAGAACATGATACCAATAGGTATAATGCCATGGAGTTTCATTCAGAAAATGAGATCTCATCGTATGGGAATCGTGTTTGTGAATTGTGTTTCGTGAATGAAAGAATTTTGGTGACTAAAATCCCGGGAAAATTATGACAGGCTGCTCTAGCTTAATCTATAATTGTTTTAAGCATAACATCACGCTCGTAATTCCCGAAGAGATAAACAGAAGAGTAACTTAGTACACCCACATTTCGCCCAGTTATGTTTAAGTCTTATGGGCGAGCTTATTGCCATCAACCGGGCACAAATCCAAACTTCATGGCTGCTACTGAGAAATTCCTGATGGAAAAATCCAATATACCACCCGCTTGACCCGGAAATCGAATCCAGGTACTCAAGCTCAGCAGCCGCATTTTCGGCCACTAGATAGTCGGATTGGTATGTATTATAGGTAAAATAGCAATAACCATTGAAACTTAAATAAAAGCGAAAAATTTATTTAAAAAAAGGACAATGTCCATTAATGGCCGTTTCTGCCTTTGTAGCGTACCAACAATAGAATATTCGTTCATATTTTAAACTGAAAAGATACGTTCAATTTTCCGTTTTAATACTGTTTCATTACTTTGGCCTTACAATCGTTTCACAGATATTTTACCAATTCAATATGTAAAACTTCTTTGTCATAGGTACCTTTTTTTTTTTTTTTTTCCGGGTGGGAAATCATCAAGTGACTTCTCCCGCTCTGGGCGGAGCAGGAGGGAGTGTCAGACTTTTACTGACTAAAACCCATCCATGTTCCTTCATCGCCCTTTGTGTTCCGGGGTCACGGTATCTCTTTCGAACAGTCCCGCAACCCCGGCAGGCATCGGTCCTTGCGGACCCCTTCCTTTTTGCTGACTCTCTTTGAGGCGCGCGTGGAACACGAACGCGCCGTCGACACGGCCTGTCGTCATGAGACGGACGGACGGCGAGCTAGCCCATAGCCCACCGTCCACAGGCCCGCGCCTACGGTGGCCGGGGGCCACGTGGTGGCCCCCGACGCCCGGGGCGTCTCCCGCGGCGGCCGGGACGCTGTGAGGTTCTCTCCCTCTCACGTTCCGCCACCTCCTTCTCTAGCATTACTGCTTCGCAGAAGGAGGTGACGGCGTCCCATTCCGTCTCGCTCCGGACCATGGCTTGCACCAGGGCCGGACGCGAGAGGTCGCCGCCGCCAATCGCCGCTTCGAGGACACGGCGGTGCTCCGCCCACGCAGGGCACACCTCCACCGTGTGCTCCACCGTGTCCTCCGGTCGATCCTCGCAATGGAAACACCCGGGCGTTTCCTGCCGCTGTCATAGGTACCTGTAATTTGTTTCGTATATTAAACGGTTTTTACAGAATTTGTATGACTGTCAAAATTTTGATGATTTTCATCCACGTTGCAATCAATTAATGTTTATGCTTAAAGTGCTTTAACCTTTTGACCGCCAGAGCATAAAAGCAAACACGTGGCCTCCACGCCAAACCCTTGTTTCACCTACCATTTTGTCACATATTTGTGTCGTTTGGCGTACAGGGCACGCGCTTGTTTGTCCTATTAATAATAATAATAATAAATATCGCTGGACATTAACACACAGCGCCATCTAGTGCCACACTAAGCAACGAGGCTTGTGTTGTGGACACCAGATAGTTGATATACTACATAGATACTTTTTGTTTGTTAATACTATTATGTGACTATGGCGGTCAAAGATAATGATTATTTTGAATTTCTCCTCTTTATTTTTGGTCCAGAATTAACTGACCTACATAAATGCCTCCTGATAACGATAAACTCCGGTTAACAATCCGCTTGCCAAGTATAGACTAATGGTGGAGCTTACCCATGATGATTGATACGCCGACTAACTTCCGAATTGGTGTCTCGATGCCCGTATATGGATAATGCATTTCAAATCTGCGGTATCGTATTACCCAGTACTAACTAGGTTTTAGAGATAAGTTAATTTAATCCCATTAATTGACTTTTTCATGAAATACTCATTGAATAGGATTAAATGAAGTTATAGGGTTAAATATAAGATAAAGATGCATTTATTTGTATAAATACATGTGACATTATACATAGATATGCACATATGGGTGGAAAACAAGTTTAGAATATTGCTAGTTCAACATGTTTTGCCTTAATCGGCGTAAAAAATAGTTTATAATACTTTACTTCATTGGAAATTACAAATTAAGAAATAATTAAATTTCATTGGTCAAATGACATTAGTAAAAAAATACAATAGTCAAAATTCGATCAATTTGAATTGATTGAATTTTGACTATTGTATTTTAAGGTCAAAAAAGTATAATTAAAACAATAAAATTAATAAAACTAAATGATGATTTTAATTCTGTAACTACTGTAACTGTTTTGGTCGCGAATCATATTTTGTTTAACATACACCTGGAGCTTACCCCTTAGTGTCTGAATAAAAAAATATTCGCGACCGAAACAGTCTATCTAATACACGTCTCGCAGTTACAGAATAAAAATCATCAATACGACCCAGCTACAGACCGGTCCGCTCTCCGGTCCGCTCGTTTGACCTCAAATATGCAAATATTTCACAGTAGCCCAATAAATTGTACCAATCGAAATTCAAACGAAACAATAAAACAAATGAATTTCCACAAAAAAAGTGTCTACATGGAAATTCACTAGATTTACCAATGAAAAAATACAATAACGCAATAGTAACAAGTGTACAATTTAAAACCTTTGTTGTGTTTCTTTTTTGTTATTTTTCCAAAGGCACAATCAACAAACGACCACTCAATGAAATTAAAACGAAAACGAATTTAGGTGAACAAAAATTTTCGATAAAATCAAGAGTGAGTTTTCATTTTAAGGGTTATTGCAGAATTTTGTTTGTATTTGTTGGCTTTTTGATGGCTAAGGCTCCGTTCACTACCCTGAAGTGATGCGACTTGCAACACGATTTGCGTAAAGCACACGCGTGCGCTGTTTCCTTCAGTGACATTGACTTGTCAAAACCTACCTATGAAATTGTGACCGACACACTGGGTCAGGGCGAGTGTGAAATTGTACAGTATAAGCGAGGACCATCGAGCCTAGACGAGTGCTCCTATATATTCTCACACGAGAGTCTCGGCGAGTGTCCCGCTAAATGGTTTGTCACATGTATTCGTCGCGCGAATCATACGCGCTAAACTGTCGTTCCAAAAGTCCTATAGCGATGACTGTAATGAATTCTTTACACCTAAGCCGCTGACATGACGGCGGTAAACCAAGTTGCCGTCCATGCAAATTCTCTTGATTTTTTTCTCCGCTGCAACAGCAGGTCACAAGAAGCGCCTCGCTCGAACGAGTTAGTTGCGGCCAAGGATTAAAAAATAGCAATATGAACAAACTCGCTCTGATAAAATATAATAGTCCGGCCAACTTTGTTTCAAGCCAAAGGTTTACCGTAAATCGGCTTATCGGTTTAACGGGAACCCTTTACTTCCTGTTGTATCTAGATCAATTTAAAGGTCACTATCATTGATATATTATTCGCTTTTATAAACGCGAAAGTTTGTGACGATGAATGTATATTTGCTACTGTTTTACACAAAAACAGAATTTTTTATCGATTTTCGACTTTAACGCGAGCGAAGAACTAAGAACCGATGAAAAAAAAAAAACAAGATTCTCTCCTTATGTTAACGTTTCCGAAATATGACGATAATACCACTTTCCTTTGCTCTTTCCCTGTGGTACCGACGAAGTAACTTTGTTTGCGAGGGCTAAAGTGAATTCACTCATTGTCAACTGTGAAACTTGTAATGGGTCCCTTACAAAAACCATGACGGAAATGGGCAATGTTGGGTAGTGGATTACTTTAGGTCTATGAAACTATTGTAGAACAAACGTTGATGGATTAGTGAGTGAAAATAGGCCAGAGATATTTTTAATCGACTTCTAAAAACAGAGGAAGTTGTGTATTCCATCAGCAGACATTTTTAGTGTTTTTTTTTTTGTTGATTTCGTTTTTTATGCAGAATCCGTTGATGGCAATAAGCTCGCGCTAAATAAAAACTTATTACTAGCATTACTTATTACTTAGCAATAAGCTCGCCCCTTTTCACACGGGACTTAAAAATAACTGGCAAAATGTGCGTGCACCATTAGTACACTTCTGCTTAACCGTTCAGGGATTACAGGCGTGATGTTATGTTATGCTTTATCATGATTTTGTTATTGGTAATAGGTACATGAAACTTAAACATAACTGCTGAAATGTGGGTCAACTTATGTACCTACTAAACCGCTGCTTATTCCTTCTAGGAAAATAAGTATGATATTATGTACCTAATTATGTAGTAGAGAGAGAGAGATATATATTATCAGTTTAATATGGAACAGTTTCCATGAATGACTGATAGACAGCGCACTGTCTCTAAACCATTAGAAGGATATAATTATATTACGCAGAATTTCAATTTAGATTCAATGAGATTTTCCGGAATAAGCGAAAAAAGTCACGAGGAACAGAATAATGTCCGTTTTCACGAACACCAGGTGTTCACGGTTCAATCATCATCATCATTCTCTTGCCCTTATCCCAATTCATTTGGGGTCGGCGCAGCATGTCTTCTTCCTTCGCACTTCTATATTTTTCGTCATCTCATCAGACACTTCTTTTCTTGCCATATCATTTTTAATACAGTCCATCCATCGTTTCTTTGGTCTTCCTCTACTCATATACCCATCCACATTCATACTCAAAACTTTCTTCACATTTTCCTCATCCCTCCGCATCACATGCCCATACCACGACAACCGATGACCACACAACTTTTCAGTCACCGGCGCCACTATCAGACTTCCTCTTATATACTCATTTCTTATTTTATCCATTCGCGTAACACCACACATCCCCTTAGCATCCTCATCTCCGCGACATGCAAATGCCTTTCATTCAACCCTTTTGTGGCCCAACATTGTTCACGGTTCAATCAATAGGTACCTAAATACTAATAGTGCACTGTTGGAATATTATCAACGTTCGAGAGTCGAAATTCTAACAGTGCAATCTTAATAAATATTACATTATTAAAACGAGCATAGAAAAGGCATTATCTGCGTAGCTTTTCCTAACTATGTTGGCTGCTGTAGCCTTTTACCCAGTTACTGGTTTTTGGAGGTCAGATAGGTACCTCTAAAAATTCAATAACTGGGTAATACGACAACCCTTGGTAAGACTGTTTGTCAGACTTTCGGGCCACTGATTACCCATAACTTCCATCATAAATTTACAAATCACGGCGCCATACCTAATCAGTCTATAATGTACCCACTGCTGGGACACAGGCCTCCTCTCTATGAGAGTGGGCTGTAATCCCCCACGCGAGCCCAGTTGGTGTTGGCACATGTTTCCGATTACTCATATTTACTGCTAAATATAGTAAGCCTAAAATAATGTTACAATCAATCTCCATAAAGATTGAATAAACATTCTTAAACCACATAAATACTAGCAAACTGCTTTCAATTTGGCAAACAAAAAATATAGCTACAGTAACTAGCAATATAGCAATCTTTTTATATTTATTATCTTGAATTGCAAGCAACTAAAGCCCTCTTACGCATACTTTCATCTTGAAGGGTAACAATGTGCCGATATATTTTTAAGGCTGTGCATAATTAGGAAATACACAGCAAAAACCAAATTAATCGTGGCTGTGAGGCTCCTTTTGACACCCATCATCATTTTGTCATTTATTCGGGGTCGGCACAGCAAGTCTTCTTTTTCCATACTACACTACTACAACAGCCCATAACGTCCACTGCTGGACATAAGCCTCTCCCATGATGGGAGGAATTTGCCGTAATCTCCACGCTTGGCAGGCGGATTGGAAATCGCAGTGATGAAAGACTAACAGAAAACGCTGCTGCCCATTCTCTGGTCTACGGAGGCGCAAGGTGTTCTGCCTCAGACATTAGTCGCCTTATACGACACCCGTGAGTGTAATGGGTTGGTTCTATTCTAGCCCCAGCCCTACTTAATAATATCTTAGATGATAGCTCAAGATACTTCGTTGTGTGTCTATTATTTATGATAGAGTATTTCAACAAGAAACAATATTCGAAATCGGCTCACACGCACACACATGCAAGGCGTTTGTGAATTCTAAGCATATGGTTCAGGGTTCCTCGTGAGTTTGTCGGAACAGTCGAATCGAGACAAGTGGTTAAGTGTTATGTATGTATGTATGTATATATATATATATATAAGTACATAACAAAAAAATAAGTTGAGAACTGTACCACCAGCGTGAGAACTCTACAACGTAGAACCAAAAAAAAATTTGAACTAGAACACACTGTATCCCGCGGTCTATCGAACAGGTGTCGATTAGACGCGTTCCAATGAGGTTTTTGAGCTCACCAGATGGCGCACTGTCGAGTAAGGTCAATAATTCTATTTCATACTCTATAGTACCAATAACTTCATAAAACGTTCATTTTATTACGTATGACAACATAGTGTAAGCTTCAGATACATATGTACAATATTCTTCCTAAAATTAGCAAGCATGAAACATTTAAAAATCATTCTATCTCCAAGTACTAACAAATAAGATCCTAAGTTGCTACTTAAAATCTCTAAGTCATAATTAATCAGGAATGGCTCAATCTAGAACACAATAGTGAGTTTTAGTATAAATACGTGATACATCGCGCGAACACTCTATGACATCTGACATTTTGGAAGACCTAAGTCTACACAAGCGCCTCTAGCGGCAAATTCACACGCGGTACACAAGATTTTAAATGTTCTGTGAAAAAAATAGCTTCTCTGTGGTCTTTGTAATTTTTTTCTTTATTTATTTTATTTTCATTTAATTGAACATTAGTGCAGTCGTGTAAACTTAACGATCTGCAGTTCGCGTGAACTTAGTTCGGACGATACGATATGCGCCAATATTGAATAATTCTACATAATATGCCAATAATTCTACGACCTGTCAATTTTAATAGTCTAGCGCACTATCATAAAAGACATCCTTTGTTTACGAAAAGTGATGCAAGACCGTTTGCTGGAGTCCCTCTAGAATCAAGAATGACTCTGAATATTGGAATACTGGAAAATTATATTCAAAATTCGAGTGTTTCGATTTCTTCTAGACCAGCGTGCGCCTCCCTAGGCCGCATCATGGCTTCATATCAGGCGAGTTACGGCGAAACGCAAACCTACTCGTATACTTGGTATTAAAACGTACAGTATAGATATGGAAAGGCGATGTGATGGTGCGATAGATGAACAAAACACAAACCAGTATCTCAAAAAGACACATAATCAGTCTAGATAACGCTTCCATAGCTGGGACTAAAGCCTTCCTCCAGTTAGGTAAATATTAAACACTCAAAAAAGAAAAAAAAAAAACATTATTTCTAACTTTAATAAACTTTTGTGTAGATATTCTATCACTGACGCAGCGTGACTTAAAACAGATCAAAAAATCACTCAAAAAAATACTCTTTAACTCTCTGTATACCTTTCTAGTAAACTACTATATGGCCTATACCTCTACTTATACCGTAAAGAGATTTAATGCGCTGCAGCGATCTGCAATCTCGCCTCAACGCTGTACGACTAGAACTCTCAACTCGCCTCGACAGTCGTTCGCTGTTATCCAAACACCGCGCATGCCTCAACGCGTTTGTACCGAACTTTATACTTGCGAAACAACGTAAAATAAATCTTTCGAAAATCAAAAATAAACTATAACGGTATTTAAAAAAAATATTTTGGGTTTTTCATAAACCGTTCGTGAGTTTTTGAGAACGACTTTTTTTGTTTTTAATTTCGTATTTCGAAATGTGACGAGAATACTAACCGTGTTTTACTGTCGAATGTTTTGATTATACTTTTCCGAAGTGAAATTAAGTGCGATTTTCTTTTTAATTAAAAAGTGCGAATTTAGAATTTAGAATTACTGTTTAAAAACTGAACAGTGTCAGTGAAAAGTTTTCGAAAAGTTTTGACGAATTGTTTGGAAAATTGAAGTGTGTGTTTATTAGAGATTTCAGTTCATTAAGAAATCGTTGAATTGATGCCAAAACTCTTATGGAACGTAAGTAAATAATTGTTGGCATTGTTTTGACGTATTTAATCGTTTTAAGAAATATGGCTTTGTGTTTAGAACGGGTGTAATCGCTTTATTTTTAACTGTTAGGAAACGTACGTGCGTTATCTATTCGACATGACAGTTCTTTTGAAACTCATTAGGTCTTGTTTGTAATAACAAGGCACAATAATATTCTAAGTATTTAATTATGGCATTTTTTATCTGTGGTAATAATTTATAATTTAATTGATGTCATGTACTTTTTAAAGAATGACTTTTATGTGTGTATTGTTTTTTTTAATTGAACCATCCACAATTGTTCACTACTTTACTTACAATTATTTAAATAATTTTTTCCTTTAATTAACAACGTTCGTTCTCACATACAACTATAATTATAACTACGCCTAGGTTATGTATAATTATAATTACAAGTAACAAAAAAACTTGCTTTTCCGAAAAAATAACTTTTTTTTCTTAATGAAAATTAAAAAAATAATTAAACTAACAGGTATTCCAGGCAAAAAAATATAATTACTAAAAAAAATTTTGCGGAGTTGGTTTTTTTTTAGAGTTCCGTAATAAACGATTGTGCCTAGTTTCATACTTAATATGTCACAATCTTATGCCACAATTTTTTTAAATGGTTTGTACTTGATTTGACCTAACCATTTAATTAAATAATAAAATGTTACTTACTAATACAAACTTCTTAAAAATAAAATATCGGTTCATTGTTCATACTTCACAGATGAAGTATTCAGGAGGCTTCGTTAAAAAATCGGATAACTAGTTTATTGATTTCTATTATGAAAAACAATACTTATTTACAAAACTATGAAATTCATTGAAGAATTCCAAGCAAAATCTATACAAAATTGAAACAAACATAGACTATTCAGTAAAATCTTACCCCATTATTAATACTTCGTCATGAATAAAATCAAAACACATTATTACTAAAGACATACTATTATTAAAGACGTACTTATATTTTCTCAATCTTTATTTATCGACAGTACTTGATTAATTATCTTGATTAATTATCCTGTGTTACCAATTTATTAGTAGCTGAAGTTCTATTATTCTTGAACTAAAATAGTGTCAGCTAATGTGGGTTTTCAACAATATTAGTTACCAATTAGACAGCGTCTATTTGGCGTTCCCTATTTATTGAACACTTTGCCTGCTGACATCAGACAAGAAGATAATAAAGTAATATTTGCGCGTAAACCTAAAAAAGATTTATTAGATTCTATTTAGTGTACATGTTAAGTATATAAAAGAGACTCAACGATCTCACAGTTAAACTGCGTAAGCAGTTTTGTGGGGCAATGTAATTAGTGTTAAGGAATTTTTAACAGAATAAAATAAATAAATAAATCAATCAATCAATAGGCGAGACAACAAAAAAAAACTAATTAGTCCGTCAGTTAAAAAATATTTGACCCGTGTTTTTTCTTTTGTTACGTAAACCAAAATTGACGAAAATAATTATGACGCTTTTAAAATTCTCAATATGTCACGCATAGGTATAATTTTTAGCTAGTTCTGACATCACGAGCCTCCACTCCCGAGTTTTGATGCGTTTTATCTTTGTCAATATTCATTGATTTACAAAAATAAAAAATACGTGTCCATTAATTTCCAATACTCTAACTGACGGACTAAATAGATTTGCAATTTTTTGATACTGTCGTCATGCCTATCATAACGAATGTGGCCGGTTGATGGCGATAGGGTCACTCCTTATTGTATGGCACTGTATGTCATCCTATGATTTTTTTTAACTTTTTTCATATCTGTAATTTGTGTGATATACATAATGAAAATTATTCTGTTTCTTATTTATCTGAAGGCAATCAAGGAATCACTCGGATGCCTATCTGAAAAAAATATTAATAGATTATACAAATATTTTGTTCGTTCATGTGTGAAAATATACATAAATACTTGAACTTTTCATAATACTGTTCTCATTTTCTGTCTGTTAGACAAGTGGCCTCCAATGTCGAATATTAAAAGCATTAGCCTCAAGAAAGAAAAATATAACACACTCAAATGAAAAAATATTTAGTTCTACAGTTGTTGTGTACTTTTGTATGTCTTACAATGTCGTTGATGGTGTTCTGACATGTCTGCTTTGTGCTCGAAGTTTTTTAGCCACTTTAGTACACGAAAGAGCAGCTTAAACCAAAGCTCTCGACAATCCCACCGTGGAAACTGTGACCGAAATTGGCTAGATAACATCATCATGTTGTAGAGGTCAGATAGGCAGTCGCTCCTTGTAAAATATCCGGTAAGACTGGAAGCCAATCCCATTATAGTAGGGAAAGGCCTAGAAAGCCGATTATTCTAGAAAGCAATAGATATAGAACTACTGATGTGTGGTTCTTTTGACACTCGGTTATAGCATCGACGGGGGGGGGGGTGTTGATAAAAAATTGTGAAACTGCCTGTGAAAATGATTGAAAAAAAAAAGATGGCGGCGCTAGTTCCAATTAAAGCCACGCGCAAACGATCCATGCACAACCAGCCTTATATCGTACCAGCGTATATTATCGTACCAGCCTTATATCAACATTCATATTTTTTTATTAAAATATTCGGAATTTTATCGATGGAATAATAATACTTGACAAACGGACTTCCTAGAAACTATTTTGGATTATTAAAAAAGTGTGACAGCACTTTCTACAAAGGTATTGGATTGATGTTTCGTTTGTTTTTTTCAGGTGATGATTGCCAATAAAAATATATTGAGAGATAACACATTCGAAACGTAAAATGTCAATTCTCCAATTTTTTAATCCTTATCTGTTATGTTTGATTAAATAGAAAATTGTATTTTGTCCAGAGGGTTCATAAGACAAAGTGACACCTAAAACATGTTGTCGTATGTTAGAGCCCTCTCTTAAAACAGTGACATCATTTTATTTTTCGTAATCATCTCAACAAACCCATTCATTTGATAACCGATGTCAGGGGAGTTCATAAAAAGTAACTAGTCCGTAATCTTTGCGAATCCGCTATATTGGATTTAGAATGACGTCACTAAGCTAACCATAATTATATTGTCATCCAAACAAAACATTTATGCCAAAGGAGACAATTTTTTTTGTTTGGAGAACAGGCCACCCACATAAATTGTAGCAGATATTAATGAAACGTATATAGATTTCTTCTTTATAATCTCTAGATTACAGTGGTAATATTAGCTAAGTCATGTCTAACCTGAATGATGAGAAATTCCACCACCAGAGAAATCCAAACACAAGTTGGCGCACGTCTGTAGTATCTTACAATGCACAATCAATTGACATAACAGCTTTGTGGAGTATGCGCTGTACTTGCAGATGACATTTTCATGATATATTTTTGTAATAAATGCGAAAAATCTGCAAAAACACTTTTACGAAAATCGAAATAAACAGAAAGAGTAAATGTCAATGTCATGGCATGGTTGACCGACAACTTCATTAAGTTGTCTGTCAACCACTAAAAGGCGGATTGACAACGTTCCATGCCACGTTGATTGTTTAAACCATCTACGCGATTTTAGTGTAAACCTTTAAAAATAGGATTAAAAAAGAACAGTTTAATAATATTTATTTTTATATTCTATTCCATTTCTATTTTATTTAAAGCAGATATTATTGCCACTGGGGACCGTACTTTTTACGTGTACAAAAACCACCTATTCACGTTCTCATTTTCTGTCAAACGACATTGACCACAACAGGAATGATTTGACTCGCAGAAAAATATCATAATAAAACTTATTTATTATGATTTTAAGATTCCGGTTTCGTTTCTATGTAATCTTTCGTTTATTACTTAAATAAAATGGTTACTTTTTTTTGGTGTAATATGAGTAATATTTATGCAACATCGAAGAGGGCCTAAAAAAACTATCTCCTTTCAGCGCAATCAAAAACCGGGAAGTGGGACAAATTCATTTTCAAAAAAATTTATACATAGTTGGTAACAGGAGAAGCTAATAGAAGCGTGTTAAAATTTGATGTTGTACCAACTAATAAGTAAAATTAAAGCCTTATTCCTCTCTCCTACTTTGCTGTGCCCTTACAGGGTCCCTAATTATGTACCAAACTTTAAGCCATTTGTAACATCTTTTTTACAATATGGAATGTAAAATAAATTAATATGAATATGAAAATATCACCTACTGCTGGTTAGTGGTAGTTGCACAGTCAATCCTAAACTAGACGATTAGTCTGTATCTTGCGGCTCGGGATTTGATTTTCAGAGTAGAGAGTATGTGTAAGAGAGAGAGAGAGAGAGTGTGTGTGTTAGTGTGTGTGTGTGTTGTGTAAGTGGCGTGTGTGAGATTCTGACATTTGTATAACAGAATTATTGGTACCCAGATAAGATATCTAACGAATGATATGCGGCAGTCAGACATCGGGACTGAGATCGAACACAAGATATGTTTTTAATTTCAGGGGTAAACTCTCCAGCTAAAATACGTTATATAAGGTGTAAATAAACATAAAATAATAATAAATATTCTAAAGAAGCGCTACTGGTATACATGAGAGCCTAGGCTCAATTATTAGATTGTCGGGTTGTTTGGTTTTGCTCAGGGATTTTTTAATCGCAACCTAGTCTGGACAACCTTGTGCCCGGTTGAAGGCATTTTTTTTTTTAAATCCTTGCGTTTTTCTGTGATTTTTTCCTGCATCGTGGGTTTACAAAAATTTAAACTCACAAACAGCCAAATCCAAAACCACAATCCGTAGGCCATATAAACATTTGTTCCTTGCGGGAATCGAACACTCGATACGCAGCGCAGCTGGTCAATCGCTCAGCCACTGTGCCAACCGTGCCGTCATATTGTAATTGGCTCGTTCCCTATTAAATGGGACTTAACATAACTAGTGAAATGTCACTGTACATTAGGTACATCTCTACCAAATCCTTTGGGGATTAAATACGTATTCTGTAGCCAAATTATTGGCAGACGGGATGATTATCTTTCGAATGATATCATGCAGTAGTTTAAGTTCCAGACCGAGATTGGACATAAGATACATAATTAATTTCAGTCGTAATTTCTTACTACTAAAAACCATTATATATGGTCACGATATATTAGATAGACGAGTTATTTATGTACAGTTTGGCCGCTGAGAGAAAGCGTTCCTGACGTCTGTCAGTTGGTACATAAATTTAGCGCGAAATTATAACATCTAATGTTACTTGATTTAGTGATATCGTTTTTAATAATATTTTTATTTTATTTTATTCATTATGGGACAATAAAGAGCGACAATATATACTGTTTACAAATAACAATAATTTACATAAAATTGTGAAGTATTAACAATTTTGCAGCCCACTACATTATCCGCATATTAACAAAATTAAGATAAGGTAAAAAAGTGCCACTAGATCTAGCATTACTAAGATATTAACATTTTAAGAATTAAAAAAGAACATAGATTATTAAAATAAACACAATACAATTAATAAGTTATCTAAGAAAAGAAATGATACTAATTGAGAAAAAAAAAAGAAAATTTTGTGATTATTCGTTATTATCACCAATATAATATAATATTATTTGTTATTAGGGTGAAAATTGCAAAAAGGGTAATCATAGATAAGTTATAAGCTAAATAACATCACCAATAATACTAATACTCGCGACCTATCAGGAACGCATTCTCTCAGAGACCATACTTGTAGAATAAACTTTACGCTCCGTTCATGATCTCAGGCGAAATGTTTTTAGCGTCATTCGAAACGCGCGTCTCACTTGTTTCTTGTGATGTCTTGATTTTAGTGACTTGTGACGTGCTCCAAGCAATTTTTTCCATTAGTTTCCGTCGATAATTGCTATTACAATACGCTTGAGCATGTACTTTGTGGCCAAGCGGATACTCTTTGTCTTGTTCTTCTTCTTTAAGTATCGTCGCTCCACCCAGCCTGAAAGCGTCACTTTACGCTACCCCAACGGTCGTCAGTTCTACGGCTAGGCCATCCCATTATTACTTTATCTTACTTATTCAGGAAACTTTATCTTACTTATTCAGGAAGCTTTATCAACAACTTTAGTTCTCGGTTGGATCACCTCGTTCCAGATTTGATCCCTCAAAGACTCCTAGCATAGACCGTTCCATAGCTCGTTTAGAGACCTTGCATTTATGGACAAGCCGTACCATGTCTCTATATTATGGCCCCGTAAGTCTTATTACTTCTAGTAAAAACTATTTTATGTGGTCAAGATACATATAATTATAAAAGTATGTGCATGTGTGTAAATGGAGAAGATACTTTTATGATACTTCATTTTGACAGCGCCATACGAAGCTTTAATAAAACATGTTTTATTGCAAAAATAAAATTTGATAACGAATTTCATGTTGTGACACTCGCGTCGCAAACTTATTGACTTTTTTACGATTCTGTGCAATTTATGAGTTTTATGATTTCGGCTGTCAGTCAGTCACATCGTAAACATTCAGATATTAAAAACACTAGGTATACGAGAACGAAAATCTGTCAACCAATCCTACCAAAGGGTACCGTTATCCTATAACTGGGTTATGGTTTGTGAAGGTTAAATAGGCAGTCGTCATCATCATCAGCCTATTAATGTTCCCACTGCTGGGACACGGCCTCCTCTCTATGAGAGGGAATGGGCTATAATCCACCACGCGGGCCCAGTGCGGATTGGTAGATGTCACATCTCTACGAATTATTGGTTCTAGGACATGCCGGTTTCCTCACGATGTTTTCCTTCACCGTTTTGAGAGCAGTGGTGATGAAATAAAATTACACAAAGTAATGCGCCTGCCTGGGTTCGACTTACTGTTCGTAAGTCGGGGCCGCCACCACTGGGCCACTCGGGCACTCCAGGCAGTCACTCGATGCAAAATACGGATCAGCTGCATCCGGTTAGACTGTAGGCCGACCTCAATATAGTTGGAAAAGACCTGGATGAGTTCACATAGGTGGTACATTTATCTGACCTTGGCTGCCTCATTAGTCAAGTAGTCACACAGCGGACTGTGTGGTCGTCATGGCAGGAGCTCGACTCGAGTTCCGTTATATAGGATTTTATAACCGCAAACGTTGCCAGGTTTCAAACACTGTTTTAAGCTTTCACAGTTTACCACTAAACTTATATTGTCACTTACGGGATATCTTCCGTAATTGGTAATTGTTTTAAGCTCCCAAAAACCAAACAATACAACAACAATTACCAATCAAGGAAGATATCCCGTAAGTGACAATATAAGTTTAGTTGCCAGGTTTGTAAGCGTAATCTATCCGAGTGATACGACTATTTTTAGGTTCATTATTCTGGATCCAAAAACCGCAACATCATACATACTGTTCAGTCTGTTACCTAACAAGGTAGCATATGATTCAAATTTTTCGATACTGACCTGAATTTGATACAACATCACGTCTGTATTCCCAAAAGTGATAGGCAGAGTAGGTAGACTGAACATAGATTAAGTCAGTTATAATATGTTTAAGATAAGAGACATGGGTCGATCTTCCAGGGTAAGCAACTTTTGCCGGGGTCGGTCTATGCCAATCACTCTGAGAATCGCGGTATACAAGGTAGAAGGAACATCGACTCATAAACGCTTATCACGTATGCAGTACATCATTCTGAACCACCCCCCATAGAAACTTTTCAAATCAAATCAAAAATTTGTATGAAGTGTAAAAGCGTGTGAAAAGAACGTCCGATTTACGAGCCAACCTTTTAAAAATTAATGTTCTAGAATAATTATAATTTATCGACGATAACTTACCTTGCTACTGACTTGATTTAACTCTGTACATTTGAATTTATTTCAAACTCAACTCAAACTCAAAGCATTTATTTCAATTAGACCATTACGGCACTTTTGAATGACAAAATTACAAATAAAAAACAAAGCTACAGTCCCAGTCACAAGGCATAATAACTTGAGAAAGTACTGTAGTTGCCCATTCCCTAGCGTAGATCTCTGTGGAGAAGAACGGGCAGGAAACTCCATGGACACTCTTTTGAATCAAAATATTGTTACAAAATCTTGGTTACATCATTAATTTTGAAATTATACATATATGTGAGAACGATGTAGAAAGACGTGCCCATTAAGAGCGTCCAGAGTAGAAAAAGACAACAATTTAACAACAAACGAATTAAAATGAACCCTGGCAGCCAAGAGATGACCAGTCCCAAATGACAGCGCCCGCTCACGAACATGACGCGCGCATCGGCGCCATTCAACTCAACCATATTGAAGGGAATTAAATGACCCGACACACCCGCCACCATCAGCGAGACATTTGAGTGAGCATGACATTCTCTCAGCCACCAAGGCATATTCAAGTTAATGAAAGATAACTAAATGTAAATGGTGGCTGAACAATACAAAGTACTCACACATGTGCTATGCAATTATATAATACTAAGAACTGGAATCTACACAATGCAAGTAGGTATATTTTTACAATCTTCTGCAGCTTCCACAATGTATCAACATGGGAATCAATTCTTCTTCTTCTTCTTTGCGTGTCGATAAACTCAAATAATGCCCGACCAGTACAATCAATTAGTTTGCCCCTATGGTTGTGGAGCAGGACCAGTATTTAGCCAAGCATTTTTATCATCAATGTAATCCCCCAACTTATAATATGCTTGCCTACATAGTGTGCGTTTTATACAAGATTTAAATTTCGTCTCATTCAGTTGAAGATTATTTTTAACACACATTAGTTTGTGCGTTCCTCTATTAGAGGTTACATAAATAAATAAAATAAATAAATAAAAACGTTTATTTCAATTACAATAGGCATTTCGATACATATTTTTGGAGATCACCTTTTAAGCAAGGAATTGCTTGTCCACTCAGACTCCGCACTTCCACTTGTCATTTTTATGCAATTGAAATGTAGACAGTGTAAACATGAAAGACTAAACAAAGATAAAAATTAACAATAAAAATAAATGATAAAAGGGTAACTTAGAAATTATACAAACAACTCTGCAGATAAATAAATGAGCGTTATGTAGAAAAAGGCCAGATCGCGCGTGTACGTGTGGTATGTGTATCATGAGTAAGTGTGTAAGTGAGTGTGGGTGTGTGGTGTGTGAGATAATGAGCAATGCTTAGTTCACTTTAATATTCAGTCTGCTTGTTTATTAGTCACGCTTTGACATCTAGACGAAGCTTAGGACCAAATGTAGGTTGTCGTTTGTCGGTTAGCCCTGCGACAATGTCTTGGGATCGAAAGAAGCTAAATAAGTCTTCATTCACTAACCTGGCGCACAACAACCCAAAATGTATCTTAGTTAATGTAATTTGGTTATTGAGATGTAGATATAATCGACTCAACATCGTCGTAGGTTTTAGTTTTAAGCCAATCGGTTACAACTTTTTTACAGTCCCGGAGCTTCATGGAATATATTCGTAATTCTTTATTCAGCAAATTGTATTACATGCGGTACATGACCGCTTAGATCTATTGAAAGACAACGAATAGGTTAATGGCTGATCAATTACATTATTTTTTTCAGTAGCTTTCTATTCATCATCTGCCTAGGTTTTTCCCAACTATGTTGGAGTTGGCTTCCAGTCTAACCGGATGCAGCTGAATAGCAGAGTCTAAAATTGCTTAAAGTTTGCAGAAATATTGGTAGACTCCGTTATTTGTTTCTTATAACTAGTCTTTTTTGCAATAAATAGTATTCTGTTTGATTTTGTGGCCATAATTTCTTAACTTTTTAAACCGATCTTAGTAAAAAACTTTATTTTCCTCCTAGAATAAACTTCACCCTGGCCGCACTAAATTTAAAGTAAAGAACGAACTGATCAGACATTAATTAGGACCTCACTAGCGCTTTCAAACAAGTCTTGGATAAAGAAGAAAGTTTTAAAATGGAAGTCTTACAGCTTAGTTTTAAAAAATAGGAACTGTCTAGTTTAGTACTTAGTTAGTTACAGACTCTCGTTGGTCCAGTAGTCCCAAGAGTAGCATGAGGTCCTGGGTTCGACTCCCTGGTCGAGCAAAGTGTTATTAAGTTTTTCTATCAGGAAATTCTCATTAGCAGCAACAAAGTTCTTGTCTGTGCCCAGTTGATGGCAATAGTCTCGCTCCGTATAACATGTATCATAAACATAATTGACGAAATGTGGGTGCACTATAAGGTACACCTCTGCCTAACCCGAGACTACAGGCGTGATATTATTACGAATTTCCTTTATACCCTACCTTGGAATATGAAAGAAATGCTACCCTATTAAGGGTGCAGGGATAGTTCTTTAATCGACACCACACATTGAGCAAGCATGGTTCTTCCAAAATATTGCCCCGCAATGTTCAATAAAGGACTAGTATATTCAGATACCTTTTCAAGCGTCAGTGAATTTAATTCACGTCATATATTGCACATAAAATAATAATGCTGTCATATCTTTGACATCAGTTGAGTGCTATTTCAAAACTGTTTTGCACAGATCAGAGAGTAACGTTGGCAATAAATACAGAAACACTATTAAACGAAGAAAATATTAAACGAGACATCTGTATTAAAATCAAAGTGTAATGAAATTGCAAGGCAACTAGTAATAAAATAATGTAACGATTTTGATGTCAATGATAGTGAGCTAACCAGAGTCAGAACACATTTTGCGTTGGGTCAATTTCAAAACAGTTTTTATATTTTTTTTTATTTTGCTATAAACTGTCGTAACAGACTGTAGTCGACTTGTCGTAGTTACGAATCTTCATTATCCTTGGACACGTTACCCGGAAAAATGATTCCATGGAGCGTTTGGTGATTCAGGGTAGAGTCGAAGGCATAAGACAACGGCCGTGGTCGATCATCAACCCAATGGACGGACTCCATCGAATCTGTCCCCAAAATCCCTCTGGCAGAATGTGCTCGCCATACCGGTGAAAAAGCATTGCGAAGGCAGCGACCACAGTTGTGGACGACCACCCGTGACCATGAACACCGTCTCTGTTCTGATAAGAGTGAACGACTAAGAAGAAGAATTAACTGCTGGGGATGGATAAGTACAAGAGACACGTATACCCATCAGTGGGTCAAGTCGCACTATGGATGATGATGAACTTTTGCTAAAAGGGAAACCGTGTTCCCAGGCAAAAATGGCAAACTTTTGAACTCCTTCCAAACCTCTCTGTGTTGTGCGATCTCTGGCCATGTTCGCCCTACAAACAAGATCAGATGGCCACACCACCTCCTTCGCAGTCTACTTCGGCGGCGATTTTCTTCATCCAGTGGCCAGTGAGTGACGATCCGTACCCACCTCTCCATGAGCATTCGTGCTTGGTCATCATCATCATCATCAGCCTATTAATGTTCCCACTGCTGGGACACAGGCCTCCTCTGTATGAGAGGGGATGGGCTATAATCCACCACGCGCACCCAGTGCGGATTGGTAGATGTCACATGTCTTCGATTTTTTTGGTTCTAATACATGCCGGTTTCCTCACGATGTTTTCCTTCATCGTTTTGAGAGCAGTGAGTATGAAACACACAAAGTAATGCGCCTGCCTGTGTTCGAACCCACGACTTACTGTTCGTAAGTCGGGGCCGCCACCACTGAGCCACCACTGCTCTCACCACTGCTCTTTCTGCTGCTGCTGCGTGCTTGGTGGTCTGCCCAAATAATCCCTGTAAAAGATATTTTTTTAATAATCCATTCTGGGGCCGCGTAGTGATTCGACGTATTTCTATACGAAAAATATATCGCCGCGATTCTCTCACTCGTAGAGACGGCCCAAAAGAGAGTGTAAAGAAAAACGTGGCAAGGACGATAATATCGCCGCGATTCTCTCGCTTGTGGAGGCGGGCCCCCTTCGTTTTTTAGAAAGAGTTTTTAAGCATTAGTAAAAAAAAGAGTTCAAGACACTGGTGTGCGCAAAACCTAAGTACAAAAAAATCTGTCGAATTTTTGGGGTGCTCAATGCTCGCAAATTTTTCACGGGCTGATGTTCAATCACCAATTACTTACGAACGGTCATTAATTAAAATTTGACAGGCTCGTGTTTTTTTTAGTTTAGTGTAGACGTATTTCAGTTACTTTTATAGAGACACAAAAAAGAACCATACAGTGCCTGAGGATAGAAATCCGTATACGAGTGTCATAAATAACTTTCTCGATATTGAAGTAGGTAACTCTTTATCTCTTACCACATGTACAATAACAAAACTTTTCTAATAAAAAACTATCAACTGAAATAAAACTTTCATGAAAGTATTTCTCGGGTTTCGTTAAAACCTATTTTTCGGCTGGATACTAGACTTATACCATGTTATGTCATGACTTCAACTAACTGTCTAGCTAGGTACTATCAGAAATTTATTATGTTCACATAACATAACATAATATCACGCCTGTAATCACTGTAGGGTTAGGTATAGGTCTACCTACACTCACATTTCGTCAGTTATGTTTAAGTCATATATAATAGAGGCGAGCCTTCAACGGCTTCAAATGGCTGCTACTGATAAATTCCTAATGGAAAAACCGAAGAACACTTTGCCCGACCTGGGAATCAAACCAAGGACCGACGACCTCATGTTCAGTAGTCGCGCTTGCGATCATTAGACCAACAAAGCAGTCATATTTTTTTTTTACTTTTTTGTTCCATTCCTGAAAGTTGGCTCTTCATGCTTTTCCGTACCGAGTATGCTAAAAATTACGCAGCAATGAGTATATTATGTGCCAATGAAGGTTTTTCGGATTTTATCTAACACCAGATGTCGCTACGTAGGCGTCTGGTATAGACAACTGTCAAATTGTACTGAATTGTATGCTAGTGAAACTTTTTACTGAAATTTCGTCGTATTTGCACTGTTTTACAATATAAATATGGATTACGGACAAAGAAAAGTAGCTGAACTAAAGATTAAGCTTCTTAGTACTGCAAAAGTCAGTGGTGCAAGAAAAAACTTCATGAAAGGTAACATATGTGGCCACATTAATGAAAGGTACCCTATGCGGCACAACACTGAGGCATTTTATTAATGATTTAAATGAAAAAATAATCGTAAACTACAAGAAATTCGTGTATTTTGAAAGATGTTTAGACATTAAACCAGTGCTGCCACCTTGTGGTTTTTCAATTTGGTAAAACCCTCATTGGAAAAGACTTCAAATACCATGTGCCACGGTTGCCCCCATGTCTGTACTGTACTGAAAATAGTCTGTACAATTATGACCTTTTTTTTTTCAGATCGATGACTCATGAATCATCAAATGACTCCTCCCGTTCTGGCAGGAGCAGGAGGAAGTGTCAGACTTTTACTGACTAAAACCCATCCATGTCCCTTCATCGCCCTTTATGTTCCGGGGCCACGGTATCTCTTTCGAACAGTCCTGCAACCTCGGCAGGCATCGGCCCTTGCGGACCCCTTTTTGCTGACTCTCTTTGAGGCGCGCATGGAACACGAACGCGCTGGCGACACGGCCTGTCGTCATGAGACGGACGGACGGCGAGCTAGCCCATAGCTCTCCATCCACAGTCCCGCGCCTACGGTGGCTGATGCCAGGGACGTCTCCCGCGGCGGCCGGGACGTGAGGTTCTCTCCCTCTCACGTTCCGCCACCTCCTTCTCTAGCATTACTGCTTCGCAGAAGGAGGTGACGGCGTCCCATTCCGTCTCGCTCCGGACCATGGATTGCACCAGGGCCGCACGCGAGAGGTCGCCGCCGCCGATTGTCGCTACGAGGACACGGCGGTGCTCCGCCCACGCGGGGCACACCTCCACCGTGTGCTCCACCGTGTCCTCCGGTCGATCCTCGCAGTGGAAACACCCGGGCGTTTCCTCCCACCCGATCCGGCGCAGGAACCTCCTGAAACAACCGTGTCCGGTGAGGACTTGCGTCAGGCGGAAGGTGAGAACGCCGTGGCGTCTCTCAAGCCACTCCTAAAAGAGGGGACTTATCGCCACTATTGTGGCGTGCGCTGCACGGGGTTGCGACAGTCACTCTCTCTTCATGTCGCAATGAGATCACGCAGGAAGTCTGTCCACTGAGTGACAATTTGCCGCGGCAGCGGATTTTTCCCCGTAGCGCCTCCGTGCGCCATTCGTGCAGGCGCGCGAGGACTAACGCCTCCAAATCCCATGGCGGCAATCCGGCAAGGAGGCTCGCCGCCTCGCGGGAGTTCGTGCGGTACCCCCGGGCCAGCCTTACGGCTACCACCTTTTGGGGCGCGTTCAGGTAGTGGACGGCTCGCCGCCTCAATGAACGCGCCCACACCGGGGCCCCGTAAAGGGCCATGGACCGTACTACAATTATAACCTGAAATTATAAGCACTGTATGTAAACCTAATTGACCTCAATTAGGTTTAAGAATGTCAACGTAACATTTTATTTGCTTTTTTGATAATTTGTATTTCCATGACTGCCTCGTTGGGCTAGTGGCAGCAAGCACGACGGCTGAGAATGAGGTCCTAGGTTCGATTCCCAGGTCGGCCAAAGTGTTATTGGGTTTTTCTATCAGGAATTTCTTTAGTAGCAGCCACGGAATCTAGATTTGTGCCCGCGTGATGGCAATTGGCTCGCCCCCTATTACATGGGACTTAAACAAAACTAGCGGAATGTACTATTAGGTCCACCTCTGCCTAACCCTGCGGATTACGTGATTTTATGTTAATTTATTTTTGTTCCATTTTTGCGTTTCTGTACCTATTTATGGGCATAAACTTACACACTTTGCCCTTTTTTCCATGGAGTTAAGAAAAATCATATAACGTCACATGCTACGATGCACGATACTTACAAACTCTTTAATAGTTTTAATTTTTAATATTTGATGCTTATTTTGGTTACGAAGCATAAACCAAATATATTCGACCAAAACCTCAAAATGAGAATAACAGAATAATTTATATCACGTTGTTATTAACCTCTGGTACGCAACCTTTGAAAGGACAACTAACGTAAACTTTAGCTTCTAATTTGTAGGTATATTAAAATTTGATTACACGGGTCTGAATTTAGAGTTTGTGAGAGTAAATATGTGGTATGTCTATGTATAATTAATTATGTGTGTCAATACAGGGTTAGTTTTCAATGACCAGCCAAAATTTGAAATGATCTAAATGTCAAACCAAAAGTGCGTTTTAAATATTACTGTCGAAATATATAAAATAAAATAATAGCATTCATTTGAAAATGTCCTAAAAATTTCGTAAATCATAAACCTAGTGGGAATCAATACACTTGTGTGCGTGCATGCACCGCCAAATGTATGTGTGTGCTAACTGCTACCTATCTAGGTTGTTGAACTGAATTGTGCTGTTGCAATATCCATCACACGTTCGCTTTTTAGTCGTGGACAGGAATGTTATTTTTTTTTATGTTGTTTTTTTTTCATTATAATCAAAAATATTATCAATTCTAAACCATCTCTGAAAATTTGGCCGGTCATTGAAAACTAACCCTGTATTGATATACCTAGATGCGATTATATTAGAAACGTTTTAAATAGATAGATAAAAACAGAAGAATAACTGCCAAACTTAAGTGGCAGTGGGCAGGGCACATTGCTCGCAGAACGATTGGCCGATGGGGCCGAAAAGTTCTGGAGTGGCGACCGCGAACCGGAAGACGTTGCGCTGGGAGACCTCCCACTAGGTGAATCGATGACCTGGTGAAGATTGCGGGAATCCGCTGGATGCGAGTCGCACGGGACCGGTCAATGTGGCGACATTTGGGAGAGGCCTATGTCCAGCAGTGGACGTCTTTCGGCTGAAATGATAATGATTAAAATAGATCATACAAACAGTATAACTACCAGTACCAGAATACTTTTTTTTCCTATTGCAAATCATCAAATGACTTCTCCCGCTCTGGGCGGAGCAGGAGGGAGTGTCAGACTTTTACTGACTAAAACCCATCCATGTTCCTTCATCGCCCTTTGTGTTCCGGGGCCACGGTATCTCTTTCGAACAGTCCCGCAACCCCGGCAGGAGTACCAGTATACTACGGTACTGCCTCGTTGATCTAGTGGTAGCAAGCGCAACTGCTGAGTATGAGGTCCTCTGTTCGATTCCCGGGTCGGGCAAAGTGTTATTGGGTTTTTCCATCAGGAATTTCTCAGTAGCAGCCATGGAGTCTGGGTTTGTGCCCGGTTGATGGTGACAAGCTTGCCCCCTATTGCTACACATGACATAACCTATTTGACTTAAACTTAACTGGCGAAACGTGGGTGTACTATTAGGTAGACTTCTGCCTAACCCTTAGAGCAGTGTTTTCAACCTTTTTCAGTCACGACCCCCATCGTATGATAAAATTTTTCGCGACCCCCGACATTTCGCTTGTTTTCATGTATTTTATTATGTTACAAATATTCAATCCATATAATTTTTTTTATGCATTTGCATAATTGGGATTCGGATAAATACATAATAAATACGTTTTTTATTAATTTGGAAACCGATTAAATTCTCAACATAATATTACAAACGAATCCACGATGGGAGAAATTGGTTAATTAAAAACAAAAGCAAACTTCGCATTAAGATAGAATAGTACTAATTGGTTTTTATTTTGTTGCATACAAATGTATATATCCTTCAGTTACCATTTTCTTATTTAATCTACTTTTTTGTTTTTTCCTGAGTTAGCTTTCGCGACCTTTTGCGACCCTCCTATAGAGGCATCGCGATTCCCTGGGGGGTCGCGACCCACAGGTTGAAAAACACTGCTCTGACAAAACTTGTAAATTCTTCTTCAAGTGAGATTAAATAAACAGCTCAACTAGATTCACAAACAGATCCATTTAAGTTGGTACTTATGTACATATTTCAATATTTTAAAGCTTATTATTAAGTGTGTAAGTGCTCCTATTATGTGTAGACAAACTTGTTGAACTATATTTTAAGATAATAATCCTGAAATTGTCGCGTAAGAGACAACAGACTAATGGTCCAATGACCTGAAGAAAATACATAATTTAGTGTGAATATTGTAATTCTGAATTCTGAAGCACTTATTTAGAGAAGCTTTTAAGGGTGCATTGCCTCGGCTCGTATGTACTATCTGATATTGATCAGACACAATTTCCGTACAATGCTTGTTAGTGTGTGTTGCTGTATATGATATAGCTACCCGAACGGCTGTAGTCAAGACGATGCTGATCTCGCACAGTGCTCATAACCATGCGTTTATCTTTATTAGGAGAAGATGGTTCACAAATCATTATTATCTGCCTAACCTTATCCCAACTATGTTGGGGTCGGCTTCCAGTCTAACTCTATGCAGCTGTATACTAGTATTTTTCATGGAGCGACTGCTTATCTGACCTCCACAGCCCAGTTAGTACAGAGTAATACGATACCCCTTGGTAAGACTGGTTGTCAGACTTTCGGGCCACTGACTACCTGCAACGACTATCAAAGATCTACAAATGACAGCAAAAACCAACGGCTTAGCGTTAGACTAGAAGTCGACCCCAACATAGTTGGGAAAAGGCTAGACAGATGATGGTAACTCTACTTTTGTTTTTTTTTCCGAGATTTCCTTACAATGTTGCCAGCAATAACTGGCATTCGAACTACAGCCACAATGAAAATGGATGTCAAACCAACATAGCGTTTCGTAAGTCCCTGATTACAGCCCTTCCCCAACTAGGGGAATTCATGAAAGGAAATGTGCGTAAGCGTTTTCCTGTCAGTCAATAACAAGAAAGAAAAGGGAAAAAAATATCGGTCATGGTAGGTATGGTGTTTGTTTTGGATGTTATTATATAGAAAAGGCTTTTTTTTGGGTGTAACATCAGACATCTTTGGATCTTTTTAATACAAATATTGATGATTTCAATTTTAATGTTCCATTTATATTATTAGGAATTCCTATTCCTGTGTTTGAGTTTTTTTCAGAACGGATGGCCGATGGGGCCGAAAAAAAGTTCTGGAGTGGCGACCGCGAACCGGAAGATGTTGCGTTGGAAGGCCTCCCACTAGGTGGACCGATGACCTGGTGAAGGTGGCGGGAATCCGCTGGATGCGAGTCGCACGGGACCGGTCAATGTGGCGACACTTGGGGGAGGCCTATGTCCAGCAGTGCACGTCTTCCGGCTGAAATGATGATGATGAAATGATGAGTTTTTTTTAAGAACGAACATATTTTTATTATTAGGCCATTATGTAGTCATGTGATACGGAGGAATGAGGAAAATGTTTTGAGGAGAGTTTTGAGTATGAATGTGGATGGGTATAAGAGTAGAGGAAGACCAAAGAAACGATGGATGGACTGTGTGAAGGATGATATGGCTAGAAATGAGGTGACTGCTGAGATGGCGAGTAATGGAGAAGTGTGGAAGAAGAAGACATACTGCGCCAAATAAATTGGGATAAGGGCAGGAAAATAGTGATGTGGTCATAAGCACGATTGTTTGGGTTTGCTCCTAAGATCTGGTCAAGTTGGTAGCAGTTGACGACCCGAATGGCGCAGCGGTAGTGAGGCTGCCTTACGTTATTAGGATCAAATGTTTGTGTGATGAGCATGGACATTTGTTTCCGAGTCATGGATGTTTACATGTATAATAATAAGTACGTATTTACAAACAAAAAGTATCTATGTAGTATATCAACTATCTGGTGTCCACGACACAAGCCTCGTTGCTTAGTGTGGCACTGGATGGCGCTGTGTGTTAATGTCCAGCGATATATTTATATTTAGTTATAGAATTTCGTCATCAAATCTGGAGTCTGAAAAATTTAAAACACTACTTGTTCACAAAACTTGTTGTAAAAAACTTGTTTTGTTTTTTTTTTTCACTTAATATTTTAATATCAAAATATTGTTGCTGACGAAGTACCTGGGTACTTCATAATGTTGCAGATAATGCACCGTAATAATAGCGCTAATCGTAAATATCTTGTCTGTTGCTAAAAATAAGATAAACCCTCTCTCCACGTGGGCGTTAGGGTTTATTAAAGATAATTACGGATATAGACAATTTTATAGGCTACTCGTGTATTTGTTTATTTCGTGTTTTGATAATTTTTTTTGCACAACGATTCACGTAGTCTGCCTCGTTGGGAATTGGGTTTTTCTTTTAAGGAATTTCACTGTGGCAGCCATGAAGTTTGATTTTGTGCCCGTTTGATGGCAATAAGCTCGCCCCTTATGTAAATCTAAAAGTGCAACTTTTGTGCTAAGTTTACTAGTATTACTGCCTTTTTTTTTAAAGGAATAGGGGCGATGATATATATTTTGCTATAGCATACGTGTGAAATGTGTGCGTATGTTTTATGTGAAATGTTCCTTAACCTGCATTCATCATCAGTCCCACAGCTAGGACACGGCCTCCTCTCAATAAGAGAGAATGGGCTATAATCCACCACGTAGGCCCAGTGCGGATTGGTAGATGTCACATGTCTTCGAATTTTTGGTTCTAGGACATGCCAGTTTCCTCACGATGTTTTCCTTTACCGTTTTGAGAGCAGCCTGCAGCCTTAACCTGCATTAAAAAAGGGAATATGCTCCAACTACTATAATAATAATAATCACTTTGGTTCTGTCTAGCTTTAGACCCGCTTTCTAACATATTAAATGCCCTGAAACCCGGTTACCAACTCCAATACAATAAAACAACGACTGACATTCTGACTGACCAACAATGTTGTAAAATAAACCATCTCCTTTAAATGGATGATATCAAGTTGTATGCTACTTCCCCTGATGATTTATACGAATTAGCCAATGTAACTGAAAAGTTTTCGAACGATATAGCTATAGAGTTTGAGATTGACAAATGTGAAATTAACTCAATAAAAGCAGGAAAAACATATACACATTCATACCATATGCAGACAGGCGCAATAATAGATTAATTAGATGAAACCGAACACGAACAACCGACAACACGATGAACCGGGACATACAAAAATCTAGGGTATATACAAGCTAAACAGATTATGCATAAGGAAATAAAAACTACACTTACTAAACATTTTAAACATAGATTAAAAACAATATTTAATAATCAGATTAACGCTAAAGACACAAATAAAGTAATTAACACATACGCAATTACTACTCTAACCTACTCCTTTGGCATCATTAAATGAAACAAAAGCGAGCTCAAAAACTTACAAAGGATCGTGAACACCACCCTCACTAAACACACATGACCTGGGATGATGCTTCCTGCATCATCCCAGGTCGTTAATACAAATAAATAATTTTAATAAAATCACTAGATTACAACCATTGACATAAATTAATAAAGTATTTAAAATTAATACATTTGAATAAAATCGCTAAAATAACACCTATGAAATAAATAAATTAACAAAATCATGACAATAACATTGGTGACACAAAATGATAAAATCCTTAAAATAAAATCAATTCTGAATAGTGTGTAATATGTTAATGTGTGTGCGTGAGTGTGAGAGGGTATGTATCTGTGGTAAGCAGACAATCACCTTGGTACATGTAGTAGAAGATCGGTCACTTCGTATGCAAGGTTTTGGAAGTATTTAGTTACCTTTTTCTTACATTGTGTTTTTTTCAAGGGATAGATGGGTTTATAGCTTTGTATATCTTATTGTAGATTTAAGGTTCAAAAAAGTTAGTAAATCTAGTATTAGTAACATCTTTTCTGACACAGACCCTATCTTTTCTTCGTGTTTGTAGATTTAATGGATTAAAGTTATGTTTACAGTGTTGTAGGAGAGCAACATTTAATATATTTAGTTTTCTTACGGTCAGGACCTCGCAATTCTTGTACAGTTGAGCGGTGGGGAAAAAAATACGTTTGAAAGTGCTGACCTTGAGTACCGCACGTTGGGCGATCTCAAGACGCTTTAAAGTTGTTTTAGAGGAGCCACCCCAGGAGGAAATACAGTACGACAAAAGCGACTGACAGAGAGCATAATAAATCTGTTTCAGCAGTTGTGGGTCTGCGACAAGCCGCAAATGTAAAAAAATACAAATTAGTTTACGGATCCTTCCACATACAAGTTTAATGTGTTCTTTGAAGTTAAGGTTACTGTCAATTGTGAATCCTAGGTATTTAATCGTCTGTACACGCTCAAGCAAAGGGCAAGTGCAGACTGATTTTACTTGACACTCGTGTGAGACGATTTTCAGTGTACTAGCGACTCCACTTACGGGATGTAATGCCGAAACAGACATACTTAGTCTTATCTACATTTAAAGTAAGAATGTTACTCTGCAGCCACTTTCCAACCATATCAAAACCAAGCTGAGCAGCACTGAAGGCCTCTTCCCAGGTATCGGCAGCAAAGCAAAACAGAGGGCAGTATCATCTGCGAAGGAGATTATTTCGCCTTGGGACAGTTTAAAATTTGTGAGTTGGTTGATGTATACCAGAAATAAGGTCGGCCCTAAGATGCTACCCTGCGGCACTCCATGCGTTATTGGAAGGTAATCACTCGTATGTGCATCTAGACGAACACATTGAGATCGCCCAGACAGATAGCTTGTGAAAAGCTCGTAATTTCTCTAATTCCCAACTTTTACAGCTTATCCAGGAGGATGGGACAGAAATCGTATCAAAGGCCTTTGCCAAGTCGAGAAAGATAGCGATACATTTTCTTCTTTTATCTAGATTCGAGCTTATGTAATTTGTCAGTTTATTAACAGCTTGCTCAGTTGACTTACCCTGCCGAAAACCGTACTGATTGGATGAAAGCAATTGTTTTTTTTTTTCAAAATAATCAACCAATCTTTGTTTAATAATTCTTTCGAGTATCTTCGATAAAGCCGCCAAAATAGATATTGGCCTATAATTATTGATACGATTTCTGTCACCCCTCTTATGAATGGGGCAAATCATTGCATTCTTCAGAGAATCAGGGAACACTCCCTTTTGCAGGGAGTTGTTAAAAAATGTAGTGATATGTGGTACAAGAACGCTTTTGTAAGTTTTTAAAAATTCACTACTAATATTATCGCACCCACTGGCACAGTTCTTTAAGCCAAGGCTAAGGTGTTCAACCTCAGCTTCAGTGGTATCCTTTAAAACAAATGAATTTACCGTATCCGTCTCAGTACTTGTAGTTTGTGTGTTGATGTTAAACGTTTGTGTATTTTTTAGCGAAGAAGTTATTAACTTCATTGAGAGATTTTTCAGGAGTTGTTGACAATGCTAGTAATTCTTTTGGAGAAATTTATTTTTTTTGACGTGTTGGTGATGTCTTTAATTACTTTCAACAGTTTTTTGTTATCCTGTTTTGCTGCTTTAAGTTCGTCTTTCTCTTATGCTCTTTTTACTTTCCTTATTATGGTAGTGCAAAAGTTTCTGTATCGACTGTACGTAATTTTTAAAGTATCGTTAGTTGGATCCATTTTTAATTTTTTATGTAACTTATCCTTATGTCTGACACAACGAAGCAACCCTTGTGTCATCCAAGGTTTGATTATCCTGTGGCGCTTCGGTATAGTTATTTCGGTTGTGTTATTATCAATTGCTTGTTGTATAGATTGCGTGAAGTAGTTAGAGGCGTTTGGATTTACTAAATTATTAATTGAGCTGAAATCAGTGTCTTTTAAATCTTGTAGCAGACTAATTTTGACAGTTTTTGTTGTTTTAGAAAACGCATAATGCCTGGTTTTCTTCAAATTTATGTTTAATAACACGGGGTAGTGGTCTGTTAAGGTAGTGTGAGGTATGATGGTGGTGCAAGGGTAGTTGGTCCTAACTAGTGCATGATCCAGACAAGTATCACTAATACTCCGAGTAATTAAAGTATGAGCCGGCAGAAGGCCATAGCCGCTGCTAGAGTTAAATAGCGTTCCCCGTTTTGGTTAATTTTTGCAGGGTTAATATCGATATTGATGTCTCCCATCACTATTACATGTTCGAAGGCGGTGAGTCTGTTTATGTAGGGCATTATCTAATGATTCTAGAAATTGGGCGATGTTCTTATAGGAAGGTGATCGATAAATAGCGAGTATAGCGATACGGTTTTTAATTACAGCAACTAAACTATTACATTCTTGCATGACTGGTTTCTCAATATTTATACTAAGATTTTCATTGTAATAAATTACTACACCATCGTTTTGTTTAGTGTTTAATTTAGATCCTACATAGCAATATCCTGGGAGATTCGGTATTACAGTTGTATTTGATAGCCAGCATTCTTTCAATATGACAACGTCACATATCAGCTTTATCCTTTTTAATAAAACGTCTAACTCTGGCATATTACAGTTTATGCTGCGTATATTTTGCATAAAAATAAGTAGATCATGCTCCGAGGAATTTAGTATTTTATGACAGTCCTCAACAGAAGCTATTTGCGATTGAGATACAGAAACTTGATCAATATATTCTGTTAACTAGATTATATCATTGAATTTTGTTTACAATTTTTTTAATTAGACATGAAAAGTAGTCAGGGATTACGAATAAATGCCGGAAAGTATTACAGCAATTTCGAGATATACAGCGAGTGTGAGCGATTGAGGGTATGATAAGTTTGTTAGGATGACGTGTGTGTTTGTTAATTCTGTAGAGTGTGTGACAAGGATTTTTCATGAAAATAATTTTAATTTGATAGGAACAGAGAAAATAAAATACACATTTAGAAATTATCCAATAAATATATGACAGCAGAATATTCATACAGAGACACTCTCTATTGAGATACTGCCCGACTGAATAAAATATCCTAATCTCGCGGAAAACATTGCTAGCGCGATGTATGATCTGGCGTGACGTCCGATATAATGCGTAGTTCGCATGAGGCATACAAATCCCTATCTTGCTACATTTGTAAAAAGAAATAGTAGGTAATTGAAATAAATTGTGCTCTAACACAACATAACATCACGCCTGTAATCTCCGAAGGGTTAGGCACAGATTTCGCCAGTTATGTTTTAAGTCCCGTGTAATAGGGGGTGAGCCTATTGCAAACCAGGTACAAATCTAGACTCCATGGCAGCTACTGAAAAATTCCTGATGGAAAAACCTAATAACACTTTGCCCGACTCAAGCTCAGTAAACGACGACCCAAATGGCGCAGCGGTAGTGAGGCTGCCTTTAGTTCTTAGGGTCCCGGGTTCGCATCCCGGTCGGAGCAAATGTTTGTGTGATGAGTATGGGCATTTGTTTCCGAGTTATTGATGTTTATATGTATATTAAGTATGTATTTACAAACAAAAAGTATCTATGTAGTATATCAACTATCTGGTGTCCACGACACAGGCCTCGTTGCTTAGTGTAGCACTGGATGGCGCTGTGTGTAATGTACAGCGATATTTATTATTTATTATTATTGATTAGTAGTTGCGCTTGTGACCACTTGACCAACGACGCATTCGTGGTTAATTGGGTAGTAGTTTTTCCTCTACTGTGACCATAATGGGACATCTTAATCGGTTTATAACTTAAACGACGCAATTTACGAGTACTAACACAGATTTTCAGTAAATAAAATGGTGTCTAAACATAATAGTCTTTAGAGTAAGCTGGGCTTATCCCCGACTGAATCTCGTCAGCCATTCGTTTGGGATTCGCTGCGTTTATCACGATAGTATCCTTGTTTATTGCTGCAGGATTAGGGCATTACTGAAATGTGGAAATATACGGGGTGAAAGTTGTAAAAAAAGCTAGCAATGAAAAAATGGATATAAATAAATACTTATACTGTCATCCGCTCTCTTGCTTTCGTTTGCAAAAAAAACCGTCGAACTTTGCTCATGAAATATGACATTATACGAACGGCGCGGCTGCCTTCATTATAACTTGATTTAAAATCGATCCGAGTGGCCTAGCGTAACTTTGTTTACTGTTTTATGTAGACGATAAGATAAAGAAAAAGAGTGTTATTTTGACAAATGTTATGTGTGTGTAATATTTTTATGAGACTAAAGTTAAGGTCGAGCATATTTTGCCGGTTTCAGTCGGAATAACTTGAAATACGTGAAATTGTGAAAAAAAATTACACGATAGTAACCTATATAGTTTTTAATCATTTTCATGAACTAAATTAGTTATTTGTACTATTGAACAAGAAACAATAACGATAGTAGAAGAAAATCTTCATTAAGAATCCACACGCCATTGCACCAAACTAAATGAACCAGCATGGCCGATTAACTTCATTTAAAAAATGTGGTATGATGTTGCAAATTTGCGTCCAAATGTTACATAGTATAATATATTATGGTTTAAAGGCATTTTGTAAGGACTTTGCCGTCTTTAAAATAGAGTTTCGAGTCGCAAAACAAAAAAAAAATTTGGTAACGATCGTTAGCAAGAGCAAAGTTCGAGTTTTGGTTTTGGTAGCAATGGGTACCAGAAGCAAGTGACTGCCTAAAGATTTCTTCTGGGTTTACCCATTATTCTTAGCTTCAATAAAATATTGAGCACCAGCGGCCCGTCCGAGATTCGCACGAGTGGGCATTTATTTTCCCCTAATTTTTTCGAGTAATATATATAGGCTATGTGACTCAGAGATAATGCAGCATTCTAATGGTGAAAGAATTCTTGAAATCGGTAAAGAAGTTTCCGAGTTTATTAGTTACAAACATACAATAATACAAATCTTTCCTCTTTTTAATATTATTATATTAGTGTAGATTACTGGGAGCTCAGAACAATGGGGATCATTAGCTTAAATCCAGAAAACGAAGTTATTTTCCCAGTAACATTTTCTGTAACAATGTCTTTCGTTTTTCTGAACAAATGAGTGACAAATTAACATGTTGATCTCGAATTCGCACGGCCGACAATTTTGGTTAGGGATCGAGAATTGGTGTGCGAATCACATAAGGTTTGAGCTCCACAAGTATACGGTTTCTTACGTTCATAGAGTCAATACATTCTATAAATCTTTAGCTAGCTCATAAATCTTACAAGTCCTAAATATAGAAATACTACCCAAATACCAAATATTGTTCGAATAATATTTTGCGAGGAAATATTTTAGGAACTAGTATTTTTTTTCTTTCCTATGAACCCACGCGTATGATTTTATTACCGCCCACTGAGCAAAGAATTTCTTATTAACGGCCATTATTAATAGAATATACTTTAGTACCTACCATTAATTTGGAGTAAGGGGTATTTTCGTTGAGTGAGAAAGTATTCGCCATTGCGGTCAGACTGTCATATGTAGATTTTTGACAGTCGTTTCGGGAAGAAAAGCCTGAAAGTGTGATAAAAAACCAAACCAACCAGTTTTTACCAAACTTAAGAAGAGGACAGATAGGCAATCACTTCATTAAAAAAAAATGATTTCAGCTAAACGTTTGACTGCGCAGTGACATAGCCAAATATACAAAATATCTGTAGCGACATTTAATATGTCGCAACTTGAGAACTAAAAATTCTGTATCGCGCAATTAAAAATATCCGCGAGTCAAGCTTAAGAGGGTTATTACATTTTTTCTTTTTTTGAGTCTAAGAGTCTAGCACTCAAATACAAGAAACATTTTGATTTTTATTTTGAGCGCTCATTTACTTTTTCATGAATTATTCATTCAATCGAGTTTCATGAACTTGGAGGGTTGTATTGATGATTTTGATGATTATAATTCTGTAACTACATACATCTTACAGCCGCGATTTTTTATGTGTGATTATGGTAAAGATATGGCCACAAAATAAAAAAAAATATGCCCGAGAAAGTTTGATTATTTCTCTAGGGAGCGCTCAAGCTAAAAATAAAAATTGTTCTTGTATTTGAGTGTTATACTCATAAAACAGTCGAAAACAAGAAAAATTATGATATAATATGATCCGAATTCTTTTAACCTTATTACCTTCATCATTTCAGCCAAAATACGTCCACGGCTGTTAATAGGCCTTTCTTAAATTTCGCCACATCGACCGGTCCTGTGCTTTACGCATTCAGAAAATTCTCGCGACCACAACCAGGTTGCAGTCCTTCCGACGCCGTGCCTTCTGGGACATAGATACTACCTCAAAATCTTTCAACCCCATCAGCAATTCTTTTTAGGAGCAATGCGGCGCTGTGTTGCTAATCCCATAATCACGGATAAACTGAAGTCATTGCGGGTGGGTGGTTACGAGCAGACAAATTGGTCTACTCTCTTTCTTGTTCGCTTTTTGCGCTTAGTACCGGTCGGTGCGAAATATCGAGAATTCGAAACAAATAGTACAACTACAACTACAACTACAACAGCCCATAACGTCCACTGCTGGACATAAGCCTCTCCCATGATGGGAGGAATTTGCCGTAATCTCCACGCTTGGCAGGCGGATTGGAGATCGCAGTGATGAAAGACTAACAGTAAACGCTGCTGCCCATGCTCTGGTCTACGGAGGCGCAAGATGTTCTGCTTCAGACATTAGAACAAATAGTAAACATGGTAAAACTGAGCCACTAGTAAGGCGCCTTTAGTACCGTGCATCAGTTCTTGTAATAAACTGTCTACAGGACACGATATTATTTATATTACTTTAATGTCAGTGATCATGTCGTTGAGCTCCTTGAGTTATATCGAGCTACACAATAGCCGACAAATGCTTGCACTGACTGGACAGGCCCACTCAAATCTGTGTGGTTCTTTCTTCAAAAGACCATCTCAGACACTAATCTGCATAGTCCTCATGTGAATTGAGCAAGATTGTCTGGACTTCAAAAGAGACTATGACCTCTAAGTTTGTTTCGGCTGTTTCTTCTCAGAGTAGTCAGGCACGAAACACCGGACCCAACTAGTTTAAAAAAAAAATTACGTGTAAAAGTGTTTGTAAAAACCTACTTGCAAAAAAAACATTATTTATCATTTGGAGGGACAGGCGTGTAAATAGCCGTGTATCTCAGCGGTTTGAAGGACTAGATACAATCAAACACCTGGATTGCGTGCTGATTCAAAATGCCTATATTTGTCTGTATAATTTTCAAGTTGGGAGTGGTGGCAACAGACGGTGTATGGTGGTCTTATTCTAGCGCGTAAAGAAAAGCGATACCTGTTCTTCCTTGTTCAGTCCCGAAGGTCTTCACAGGTGGTACCAACTGCCTCTCTGCCTGGTCTTGCGCGCCGATCACCTACGTTTTCTTGAGCACAAATTACACAGACGCGGTAATAAGGGATGATTATTAATATCGGTATATCCCCAATGCTTACGGGAAAATACTCAGGATTTTATGGTCTTGCGGGAGATGATGCCTTAAGATTTAAGACACGCGGTGAGACGAGTGCGTACTGCGCGAGAGCACTATGACATCTGGTTCAACATGGTCACTGGTTCCTCCAAAAAAATGGCGGTCCCACACACTATATCGATAAACGCTTAAAGTCGGGCACACCCACACTTCGTGATACTGCACACCAACCAACTTGAAACTGAGGGGCGGTACTCGCCACACCATCATTTATGTCAATTTAAAAACTTGGCCCAGTTTTGTGCTCACAGAATTTAAATAGCCAAGTTAGTAGAAAAATATTATTTTGAATTCAACATCACCACTGAAGACAGGGAGTGAAATTAGGTTACACTAGTTATAACCGTTAGTGTTTAATTAAAAGACCTATGCATAAATAAAAGAGTGTGTATTCATCACGGAATTTCCAACGATGTGAATACGCAAAGAGAAAACTTTTTGGACAGAATATTCTGAAGGCTAGTTTTTTTTAAATTATTTTTATACAGGCGACCTGCCGCGCTGGTCGCCTGTATAAAAATAATGAATAGGTAACTTTTAAACAAAACGCTTTAATTGATGGTGCAAACTAAAAAGCGCTGGAAATTCATCAGATTATAAATAAACGTGGTAAAATCTGTTTTTTATTTCGCCAATTAGGTTAGATAGTTGAAAAATTTGTTCAGATGGGGCTATAAATAATATGTTTATCAGAATTTTGCATAAAACACAACTCCAAAGTTAGTAGATTTTTTAGACCTGGCTCTGGCTTCAACTATCTAACTGTAAGTCCATGTACGTACGGGTGCTTTTTCAGTGTGACTTCTTTTTCGCTCAACGAAAATTCTGAAACAGTGTGGGGTTGACAGTAAAACAAGCCTTTTACAAAGGAAATTGTTACGAGTACGTATTTCACAAAAAAAACACAAAATTTCACGTTGCTGCGTTGGCCCCGGCTGTCATTTGTAGACGTTTGACAGTCGTCACAGGTAGTCAGTGGCCCAAAAGTCTGACAACCAGTCTTATTATTCAGCTGCATCCGGTAAGACTGGAAGCCGATCCCAGTAACATAGTTGGAAAAAAACTAGGCAGATGATGCATGCCACTGTCTCGCCCGTATTATACACCCGTATAATCCAAGCTCAAATCCTCGTTAAGGTAATACCATGTTATCTGCAACTTATTTCTCAGAAAAATCTTCAACACTCACTTAAGTTATCGTCCTTTTTACAGCCCCTTAGATTTCCTGCCATTCGTGAAACATCGGTTTTAGGTATTCAAATGAGGCCGGTTTATTATTTTGGCCATTTCCCGCCATCTCATTTGCATTTAGTCGCCGAAATACGGTTTGTATTATGTTGGAATTTGGCTGCCAAAAGGTATTAAGTACCTAAATAATTTGATTGTAGCATTCGATAAGTCCTTATGTTATTTTCTTTTGCATTCATAATAATATTTTAAGTTGATGGATGGAGGACAAGGAAAAAATGGATGGGTTGTGTGAGGACTACCCCAACTAGAATGGGTGGCAGGAAGATAATGACTAATTCTCAGATATATACGTGTAATACTTGTATACCTACTTGAACATAAAATTTTAACAAAAACATACAAAAAGAAAGAAAGAAAGAAAAACCATTTATTAGCCCGCACAGGGCAATACACATATAATAAAAAAAATGGTGAAATTATCAGCACACTAATAAAAATTAAACAGAATTAAAAAAAAAAAAAAACTAAATTAGTCCTGTACGCGGCCAAAAGGCTATCTCTATCTTAACATGGTGCTGTAACATTAAAAAACGTCACAGCGCTGGTATTCTCACAAATAACTCTTACAAAACAATCACAAATAAAAAACAGATACAGAAATATACAAGCAAATGACATAGCGTTGCGGGCCTCTAGAACAAACTACGGCAGGAGTACTATTCTGTATGAAGGAGCACAGCTTTACAACAAATTGCCTCGGCATGTGAAAGGTCAAAAATCTATGTATACTTTTAAAAAATATCTAAAGAAACACATTTTTGTGGATTTAAAATTTCGGGCAGTTTGTTACACTGTCTAAAGATAAAGATAAAGATAAAATGTCTAAATTATTTTTGTTGTGTAACCGTCGCGTCGCTAATGTATCATAAGTAGAAATAAGTTTTTTCTCATATAAGTGGATGTAATTCTTTTTGAGAAATAAAATTGGTTAAACCATAATATTGTAAGCCCTTGGTATCGTCTGTCATTTTAGTGGATCTTTGACATTCGTTACAGGTTGAAGCTTGAAAGTCTGACAACCAGTCTTACCAAGGGGTATCGTATTACCCAGTTACTGAGTTATAGAGGTCAGATGATCAGTCGCTCCATGGAAAATACTGGTATTAGGTTAGACTGGAAGCCGACCCCCACACAGAGTTACATTGTAAATTATTCACAACTCTATCTGTCTGTGTTCGGTTTAGCGGCAAATCGGATTTGGATAAAAATTGGCACACGACATTGGACAGACCTGGCGTAGTTGCTGGCCTTGTTCATCCTCGTTATCGTTGATAGAATGTCCATTTGCGCAAGCCGTATTATGCTCGTGTTTGCACCTATTACACAGAACAGTTCATAGCACATTCTAAACAAGGTATAAACGGACACTTTCACGAAGCCGTCAGCCAAGCATTCTGCACATGAAACTAAGAAACTCAGCGCTCAGTTTTTTTTTAGGTGATTACGATTTACGGTAGTACAGTAACGCATTCAAAACACTGTGGATGCGTGGAATAGTACGGGGGTTGTGGACATATTAAAGTAAAGTTTTAAAAAGATATTTAAAATTTTGTGTAAAAAAAACTTGAAACGTAAAAATATTGGAACTTTGACCCCCAATATTTCCATAACTAGAAGGTCCCCAGGTATGTTACAAGTACCTTTTGACTTCGTTAACTGTATTTTTACACCTATTATGACTATTAGGTACGTGAATGTAAACGTAATGTTTATGGAATGAGAGCGAGAGGAAGAAGGAAAATCAAAGAAAATATGGATAGAATGGGAAGTAAATGATGACGTAACAGTTGATAGGAGACAATGAAAGAAAAAATGTGGGTACCAAATACTGGCCAGGTTATGGCTCTTTAAACGAAAAAGTGTTTGACAATGAAATAAGTTAAACTAACTGTCCCGAAAACTCGCGCACTCACGCCCATTTGTCTGATACCATAGGGGACTTGTCTCACTGTGTAGGCGTATACAGAGTGTATGCGAAACTATACTAAAATCAGGTCTGTCTTTTATTTGTCAACAAATTGCAAAGTTGTCTCATTTTTTCAACAGATGCTTTGTAATGAAGCAGAAAATGTGTAAACGACCCTTATAATATTTACAAATTGTCAGATAATCGCCTGTACGAGGTGAAAACTTATATAAAGGGCGGGTGAAAAAAAAAACAAATTATTTTCGTCACAAACTGCTTGTTGAGATATCTCTTAGGCTCTTTTTATTGCTCGTTTTTTTCTAATAAATCGTCAATCAAAACCTATTTTTTTACCTTTTGAAAGCCGATAAGAAACAAGTACCTCATGATCAAATGACACCCTGTATATGACTTACGGGTGACAGGTTAATTTCCTGTAAAGAGCCTAGACGTGTTATCAGCAGAGCATATCAGAAGGCTTTTTATGAGCAAAGTAATCATGTTTTTCTGGCTTATAATCCGAGCAAAAATAGGCTACGAAAATAATTAGAAAAATCGTAACGTAAAAAATATAAGCTCACTAACTTTTGCCCGTGGTTTCGTACATGTAGCTATTTGGTTTATATTTTACAATGTAATTTGTGGGTTAAACTGTAAACCAAATAGCTTGTTCGACCGTACGTACTTATACCAACGCAAAAAAACAAAACTCATCATCATCACAAGAATAGAATGGAATATTCTTTATTATTGTACACCACAGCATACATAAATAATTATAACATTCATAAAAGTAAACATTTCACATAAGGATTGCAAAAGGATCATTTGTCATTTGACAAGGATTTGAGTGAGATAACACAACTATGTACTAACTACTTTTTTTTTTATTTACATGATTTATCTTTTATTGACATGATTTATTTTTTTCGTTAACCTGATTTAATTTTTTCGAAATGATTTATTTGGATTTACTTTTCAATAACTTTTTTTTTTTTTTTGCTAATGTACCAAATTTTAATTGTATTATTTTATTTTTGAATTGTAAACATTAAAATCCGTGTTGTGTATGTTGTCTTTTTCTACTCTGAACGCTCTTAATGTGCACGTCTTTCTACATAGGCATTGATCGTGTTGTGTTAGTTTTAATGAATTTTCGACACAATTTAAGCATTTTTATAAAATAAATCAATGAATGAATGAACTAAAAACGGTAAAATAAAATCTTTTTTTTTTCAAAAAATAAACCAACTTTACTTTCGAAACTTGTTGGCAAAAAAGTCAATGAAACAAAAACAAGTCACCGACTTCCGAGTGTAAATTTATCTTCCACTTTTTATTGCTTGTTTTTGGAAATCGGTTACTGTTTTTGTACCAATTTGATAATCACTTGAGCCAAGGTACGTGCTAAATTCCGTTAATAAATCTCAGCCCAAGCGATTTCCGTGAAAAGGGCACAGACTGACGAACATTTATATATCTGTACGGATTTTCCTGAAGATCACAGGCAACTCGCGTAAAAAATGTCTTTCTTGGCAATTTGTCATCATCTAAATACGTAAGTCGTATGAAATCTGATAATTGAATTTTTCATGGAGATAGGAATTTTCCTGAGCCAAGCCATGTTTCATTATGACAAGTCAACCACAATAATCCTATTTTTAATGGAAAAACGACTAAAACTTGGCACGGTAGTTCATCTATGTTGATTTTAGAATGTCAAGATTTATTAAATAAATACAAGGTGTATTAAAAGCACGCAAGTCATTTTACTTGAACTTCAGGATGGCAACGCTTTAATGATACCTCTGACATTACACATGTCTACCTAGATCCACTTCCTACCAGATAAGACGCCCGATTCTTTGCATATTTTCACCTACCAAACGAAAGCCGGGACTAATAAGTTTGAAGAATTCATTTCAACTTCAGGAACCAATGCTATTTCCGTCGTTCTTTTGAGGAAAGACCTTAGAACAGCCTGGTATATTTAAAGCTATAACTACCATCTGTTTTATTTACTCTGTACTCTCTGTAATTTGTACTACTTTTATACACTCTCACTGTTGGGCAAAGATCTAGAATTATTAGGTGAAGAAAAAAAGTACCCTTTTTTAAGCACATTACACGCACGGAGGACAGTGAGATTTGCCACATTTTAATTTATTTTGGAGTAGTGTAAAAGATATCAAATTTAATGCAATACAGTCCGATTTCTACAACTGAGAGACCACTAGTTTCCGTAAATACATAGAGGAGCACTGCTTGTCCCATACTTATCTTCTAAGATCCGTCGCTAGTTTACGACACCTGAACGTAAAAAGTAAACAAACTATAACTACCTACTTTTACCCCTCTAATGTCCACAATATAACCCATAAAAGGGAACTATTCCCCCATTCTAACGCCCTAAATGCCTGCTGACCCAAAATCCGGGAAAATGCCCCAAAAGATGCCAAGGATGAGACAGATAAAATTGAATCAATTGTTCCCTTATTGTATCTTTTTTGGTCTTGGAGAAGGGATTATAACAAATGAATGTTGTCATCACATGACTACCTTATTGGTTAAGTGGTCAGAATGAAGTCCTGGATTCGAATTATTTATTTATTTAAACTTCATGTACAATAGTGGTACCTACATAGGCAGACTTAATGCCACAAGGCATTCTCTACCAGTCAACCTTTGGGTTAAATAGGAAAACATAGTGATAGGGTATAAAGTAATGTCTAAAAAAAACTAACTTCTTGTTAACTAGAATGTATATACGTAGATTGATACTAATACACCTTAACAGATAAAATAAACTAATAAATATTCCGAGATTTCCGATTTTTCCGAATTCCGGGTCGGGCAGTGTTATTGGGTTTTTCCATCAGGAATTTTTCGAGTAGACGCTTAGAATTTTGAAGTTGGTTGTATGAAATCCCCGTGACTTGGAAACCGTGACAAGCCTGATCCGCCTGATCCGCCTGATCTCTCCTCTGAAGTCCCATCGACCTAAAGAATGCTCCTCTGATCTCGCACTGCCCAGACACACTGGAAAACAGGCGTATTTCACGACAGCTGTCTCCACACGATGGTCGCCGGACGACGGACGGCGCCGCCGGCGCGCCTGAAAGAGGTGGCAAGACGATCTGGCCGCGTACCGCGAGGCCTGGTTCGTGGAGGCACGGGAACAGAGCTCATGGAATGAATTGGGGTGGGGTGGAGGCGTTGCCCAGCAGTGGGACAGTAAAAGCTGAACAAAAAGGTCCGAATGCCGATAAACCCATTTCATTTCTTCCTTTTAGCAGTTCTGCTATGTTAATGTGCCTAGCAAACAGGGGCAGACACTTCGCAATTATACCGATAGCAAGTGAGAGGCTTAACAATCGTTTCAGGTATTCGGCTCGCTAGACATCGTGTGATTGAGTTTGCCGAGCTATTTTCAGAGTTCTGCGAGTGTTACCTTCGTAGCGACCGAATGAAATAGGTTTATTGCTATTTTTTGGTACTTAGAAACTGAGTAATGGAAAAACAATGATTATAACTTGTTTAGCAAAATCAAGGCTATGGGTACGTGGATAGATATGAGCAAAGCCTTCGGCCATAAGTGGGTTATATAAGGTTACAAAAAATTATATTTTAGAACAGCTGTCATAAATCTCTTCTTCTTAGAGTGCTGACGGCAATCTAAATTGTGTCGGCCCAGAACTGAGCCACTAGTTTGGCGCTTTCAGTAGCGTCTATCAGCACCCCTAGCCAAGTTGACAATCTACTATCGTTAACGCTAGTAGAAAACTATTCAAATGAATGGGAATGACATCATGTCAACGTTAAATCACGTGATCAACACAAACGAATAGAAAATTCGTAGACAAGTTTACATCGTTCACAGTGACAGAATAGAATGTTATCGTTTCTACAATGTTGATCGCTAAACTCTTTGGTAGGAACGCTCACCATAGACTAAAGTGTAGGTTTTTTCTACAGACATTAGAGAACGAGCGATCGACTCAATCGTGTCAACTTGGCTACCAATTTAGCGCTTTCTACAATCGCTTACGCCGAGGAGTGTACGATTGTAGAAAGAGAATCGATACGAAACGTTTGTAACTTGGCTAGGAATGCAGTTTACCAAGTGCTGTAATATTAGTAAACATACTGTAGGTAACTGATATTTGTAACAAAATCAAGATATAAAAACATATAGGTATTATCCAACTAGATAAAAGATACTCCTTTATTGAAAAACTTTTTAAAAGGGCAATTATGAAGTTCTGGGCAAATGGCGAATGGGCGGCTAGAATTCTAAGTTACTTGTGCCATTCAAAAGTGCCTTTTAATGAATTAATTGAAGTAAATGTTTTGACTCCAAAGTCAAAACATTTACTTAATTTTTTAAACAAAACTTAAAATAAAACTTTTAACTCAACCGTAGACTTTGAGAGCCAACTCTCAAAGTCTACAGTTGAGTTAAAAGTACGGCTGGCGTATAAGTAATTACAAAAACCAAGTAAACAAATAAATCCTATTAAACCAACGATCCTAGTCAAACATTGCATAGGACTCCCACTTAATTAGAGCCGAATAAAAATTAAACTAACTCGTAAATACACAAGGCCCTAACTCTTATATCTAATTATAACAGGTGACGACAGGTCAGCCATTAATCATAATAACTTTGCAATAAGTGATCAATCACTGTTGATAAAACTAGTGTTAGGTATAATGTGTACCTAATGTAGCTCACTATAGGCCATTTCTATTTTCTACCGCTAAGCATCGTTACTAAGAGCAGAGAGCAGAATAGGTTGATTTTATTTGCCTTAACTTTGTGAAAGTAAGTAGCATGTGGATAATCCTTTCCTCTTATTTCAGTGTTTTATTTCGGAACTTAAGGCGCCTCCCCGAGCAAATGATCTTGAACGAGCAGTTTTTTGGAGCCTACTCCTCTTTATCCAAAAAAAATACCAACTAATAAAAAATACATTAAATTACTACATATTCTTGACTCCAAAATTGTCGTTTCATTTTTTTTTTTAAGTTGCTTAATGTTTAATAAATCCCCTCACAACGAAACCACAGAAATGAGAAATAATGATTTATAAAATGCTACTCCTCGTAAAGTAACCATTATTTTGATTTGCTACTTATACTAATGGATAGACAATTTAATAATGAACATAATTGTCGTTTTATTCTTTCCAAAAGACGTAAATTTGATTTTATAAAGAATAAAAACCACTAATTTCGCACTATTCGGCTTGCAGTGACTGACGTAACAATCACTTTGTAATGCAAGCTGATTAGAACTTTATTCTAACAGTATTTCAAACGAAGTTTGAACCACCTAGAAATAGAGAAAGAAGAAATAGATTTGCTAATTTTGCTCGGGGAACCGCCTTAAATAAGAAATCTGAAAGTGGCGCCGGTGATTGAAAAGTTGTGTGGTAATCGGTTGTCGTGGTAAGGGCATGTGATGCGGAGGGATGAGGAAAATGTCGTGAGGAAGGTTTTGAGTTTGAATTTGGAGGGGTTTAAGAGTAGAGGCTAAAGAGACTACAAAGAATGATATGGCAAGAAAGAAGGTGTCTGATGAGATGACGATTAATAGAGAAGTATGGAAGAATAAGACAAGCTGCGCTGACGCCAAATGAATTGGAATAAGGGCAAAATAATGATGATAGGCATCTGACAGGCATGTCGTCTCGTAAAAAAGGTTGACTTTATGTTAAAAAAAATCTTAATTAGTGGTCAAGAACCGGCTACTATATCTAAAGTTTTTCTTAAGAAAATACTTTATGTTGATAAGCTAAGTCCTAAGCAATCACAAAAACGTTCAGGAATTAAATAGTATAAAACTATTTGCTTACTTCACAAAAGTCGGCTTAAAACTAGTTTTATAAAGTTCGTTTAACTACACAAAGTGCAATGTAAACAAGACTACGTTTTATTTTTATACAAAATAATGTTGGAGTGGACGCGTTTGTGTCATGTTTGTGTAAACAAAACTAAATGTTTATTAACCCATTTCAATGTTTCAGTAAACTACTCTATGATGTGTTTTTTGTTCGTGCAGGCTTATTTGCCTCAGTTGAAATGTGGTAGTTGATGGTATTAACTCGTGAGCTCGTGAGCTCGTGGCTAAATAATAACAGCCTCTCGGGGTCAATCGTTAGGTTAAGCTCTGCTTGCCTAGGTTGGTCTGTGGATGGGTGACCACCCTTACATACTGAGTTTCCTCCGTGCCTCGGAAAGCACGTTAAGCCGTTGGTCCCGGCTGTCATTTGTAGATCTTTGACAGTCGTTACAGGTAGTCAGTGACCCGAAACTCTGACAACCAGTCTTAACAATGGGTATCGCATTACCCAGTACTAACTGGGTTGTGGAGGTCAGATAGGCAGTCGCTCCATGTAAAATACTGGTATTCGGCTGCATCCGGTGAGACTGAAAGCCGACTCCAACATAGTTGAGAAAAGGCTAGGCAGATGATGAGTTGATGGTATTAACTTGTCCGGGCTTATGTATCAGTGTGCAGTGTCAACTTTATGATAAACTAGCTGTACCGTGCTTCGCTCACTGACTGCGTGTTCTTGTGAAATCATAACGCACTACAAAAGTTTATATAATAATATAATTCAACGAAAGGCACGTAACGCCATATTATTTTAAGAACGCTATTGTTGTTTTCCTCGGGAACAGTAGTTTTTTCGGGATGAAAGGTACTCTATATCCGTTTCTATACACCTGAAAACGTTTATGCATCGTATATGATCGGTTCAGTAGTTTAGGCGTGAAAAGTTAACAAACAAACAAATTTATTTTAGCATTTATAGTAGAAGTTTAGTTAGGAGTCAGGTTTTGACACAGGATTTTCCGTAATGGAATTCCCAAAAACACTTTGCCCGACCTGGGAATTGAATCCAGAACCTCACGCTCAACAGTCGCGGTTATGACCACAAGACCACCGTACGATATACTGGTCATAACTTAAACACACCACAGCAGTGTACGTTTTACGGCCAAAATATTTACCCAAAGTAAATATTGGTGCTGGACTGACAACGCACGCGTGCTGTTTTCTTTTTGTCGCAGCCTACGTGTTTTTTAATAATTAAGTAAGTAAATGTGTGTTTAAGGCCTACTTTTTTTAAATATCCAGTTGCGTTTGACTATTTATAAATAATAATTCATCAATAACTATCTAGCCTTTTCTAACTATGTTGGGGTCGACTTCCAGTCTTATCGGGCGCAACTAAATACCAGTACTTTACATGGAGCGACTGCTTATCTGACTTTCACAACTCAGTTAGTATGATACCCCTTGGTAAATGAAATGAAATGATGAAATGATGTTTATTTTTGCAAGGAGGTCCTTAGAAATACTTTTACACGTCATTTTTTTTAAACTAGATGGGGCCGGTGTTTCGTACCTGACTACTCTGAGAAGAAACAGCCGAAACAAACTCAGAGGTCATAGTCTCTTTTGAAGTCCAGACATAATCTTGTTCAATTCAGATGAGGACTATGCAGATTAGTGTCTGAGATGGTCTTTTGAAGAAGGAACCACACAGATTTGATTGGACCTGTCCAGTCAGTGCAAGCATTTGTCAGTTATCGTGTAGCTCGACTTATATGGTAAGGCTGGTTGTCAGACTTTCGGGTCACTGATTATCAGTAATGACTGTCAGAAATCTTCAAATGACAGCCGGGACCAACGGCTTACTTGCTTTCCGAGGCACGGAGGAAACAAATGTATTTAAATGAGTGGTCACCCATCCACGGACTAACCTAGGCAAGCGTGTCTTAACCCGAGTGGCTGTATTTTAATCAATAGCCATTATATTAAACTTATTTATAGTGGCAGAAAAATAAAGACGTAACACAAAAAAATGTCAGAAACTGCTAACGCCAAACTTGTCACGTAAATCCGCTCACACGACAGTTTTAAAATAAAATACGGTATCTGAAATACGAGCTATGTTTGTACAACTAATCGTAGGTACAGACGCACATAATGCTACTACAATTTGTCACATGTCTTTAATAGACTTTCAACTTTATCGCTAAAGCATTAGGTTCAAGGTTGATTGGGAATATTTGACAGTTTCGAGTAGCTTGATGTGCTGGCGTCTGTAAATTTCTATTATTGTGACTACCGGTCAACATTTACATTGTTATACATTTCAATACTAACAAATCATAATTTTGTAGGTGAAGTTTGCAATGTGCTTTTGGGGTCAGCGGAATTAGCAATAGGCAAATAACTAGGTATAATAAAAATATACATAACCTTTTCTTTGACAAACTCGTTGGTCAATAAGTCCCAAGTGCGATTAGTCTATTGGAAATTTTTCCGCCAAAATATGAGAGACTTTTGCTAGCGGCTTGGCCCGTGTGAAGTTTGATAAATGTCCCATGGGATTTTACTACCCGGATAAAAAGTGCCCTATGGGTTAATCCAGGTTATAAACTATCTGTGTGCAAAATTTCATCCAAATCCGTTCAGTAGTTTTTGTGTGAAAGAGTAACAAACATCCATCCATACATTCATACTCACAAACTTTCGCATTTTAATATTAGTAGGATTTGATGGACGGGACATCCTGCTGTCTTGTATGGACCAGAATGTTGGGCCACAAAAGGGATGAATGAGAGGCATTTGCATGTCGCGGAGATGAGGATGCTAAGGGGGACGTGTGGTGTTACGCTAATGGATAAAGTAAAAAATGAGTATATAGGAGGAAGCTTCTCGCCATCAAACTGTAAAGTTTGGCGAGTAAAAAACTGTAAAAAATAACTTGTTTTTGTGTAAGAGATATAATAAATAAATAAAAAAGTCTGAAATTGGCGCCGGTGACTGATAAGTTGTGTGGTAAGCGGTTGTCGTGGTATGGGCATGTGATGCGGAGGAATGAGGAAAATATAGTGAGGAAAGTTTTGAGTATAAATGTGGTCTTCCTCTACTCATATACCCAATATGAGTAGAGGAAGACCAAAGAGACGACGGATGGAATGTGTTAAGAATGATATGGCAAGAAAAGAAGTGTCTGATGAGATTACGAGTAATAGAGAAAGAAGTATGGAAGAAGAAGACATGCTGCGCCGACCACAAATGAATTGGGATAAGGGTAGGAGAATGGTGACGATGATTAGTGAACGGGACATCGACGCTCATACGAATACCACGAATAGGCATAACGACAGTATCAAAAAGTTGCAAATCTATTTAGTCCGTCAATTAGAGTATTAGAAATTAATGGACACGTATTTTTTGTTTTTTGTAAATCAATGAAAATTGACAAAGATAAAACGCATCAAAATTCGGGAGTGGGAGCTCGTGACGTCAGAACTAGTTAAAAATTATACCAAGGCGTGACGTATTGAAAATTTTAAAAGCATCATATCTTCGTCAATTTTGGTTTACGTAACAAAAGAAAAAACACGGGTCAAATATTTTTTGATTATCAAACTGACGGACTAATTAGATTTTTTTTGTCGTCTCGCCTATTCAGTATATCATTCCGAACCGACAATATTTTTTTACCGGCAATTAAAAAATAAAATTGTTATTCCATAAATTATAAATTTTGACCATGTATGTAGGTATTGCATTTTTGTAGGAAACATTATCACAACCTCCATCTAGCATTTGACTCATTCAGAATTTGAAACTTACACTGAGCTCAAAAACCAGGTCACCCAGAATCCTTATCCTAGCATTATGACAGCCACCATTATCCACGTACTATCGCATCCTAGCAGAAAAGGACATAAAACAAAATGGCGGACGTTAGCCCTGCAGTAAATGGACTTACGACCTTATGCTCTTTGTTTAATGGCTTACAGGTATTGTTTTATATCGTTGTTAAGATAGAACGATGAGGAGGAACTGAGTTGGCGTTATTTTTTTTATAAAATCTGTTAAACCGATATCAGACGGTTCACTTTTTGACAACTTGTTGCTCATTATTCGGGATCTTTCACTCAAAGTAAATATTTGAACTCAACATCAAACAAAAGTACAAAATGAATTCATTAGTGAACCAATAAATAAACCACAACAGAGAAACTTTTACTCCTAGGCTAAAAGCTAAACGCTTGCGAGAAACGCAAGTTTCTATATCCAAGATGCGTTTCTCGCAAGCATCGTTATGGTCTAAGATCCCAGAGCTGCCACTTTACTTATTTTCTCACGAACAAAATGAGTGGCATCAAGTGGTATTAGTATGTACTGTGAACGTATGCATACCTGCTAACTTGTGCCGACGGAAATTTTTTAGATATTAGTTCCTAAAGCTGCGTAAAAATAATACTATTTTTTCTTAGAGCCTGAGTGCTGATTTTTATATTATGTTACAGAGAATTTTGTTAAAAACTAAAAACCAATACTGCCTGAACGGGCGGTCCGTTGACGGAAATTTCTGCCTACCGCTCTAAAGCGCGGAAATAATAACGTGAAACATCAGAAGTGCTTGGCAGAAATTTCTGCCGACCTGAAGCATTTGGACGTGTTATTAATATTTTTTAACAATCTTCTTTACCAACATATTAAAAAATCCGCATTCGGCCTTTAAGAAAAAAAAAATATTTTTACGCAACTTTAGCACCTGATAAAAATTGACCGTCGGCACAAGTTAGCAGGTATGCATACGTTCACAGTACACACCAACACTATTTGATGCTACACATTTTGTTCATGAGAAAATAAGTAAGGTCTGGCCTGGAGACCCTGGGATCTTGCTCTATTATTGCAACCGATTTTTTTCGTTATTATTTAGCGATCGAAAGTTTGTGACAGCGTCGGAATCTATGTCGAGACTCGGGGCCCTGTGATTTTTTTCAGGCGTCGTGTGAACGTGAAATGAAACAATAACACCTCACTCGAGTTAACCGTTCACTCAAGTTAAGCGTCTGATATCGGCTTAAGTATTAGGTGGTACCTCACCCAGAGATAAAATTGAAAATGTCACGTAGTTTTTCAAGTTATTAGGTAGCAAGCAAATGTCGTTGAGGTGGTAACAGCTGCCAATAAGCACTTTTAATATTAGAGAATACCTCTAACATTGTAGGTGCTGTAACATCCCAGATTATATCGCTGAAATTTATCAATTGCATAAAACTTCCAAAAATTATATTTGGTCTAGAAAAACAGAACAGACTAGACAATAAGTAAATAGCACAAACTATAAAATATCCCTAATTATAGAAAGTTAAATTTTGCATATTTGAGGGAAATAATGATGGTTTCTGTTACCTTTTGAACGGATTCCGATGAGACACGTTACTACCGTGTTTTCAGATATAGAAAAATCGTTAATCCTGAAGATCCTGATCAGAATAAACAAACTTATAACGTTATTGTATAAGTATTGTCATTGGTCCTTGATAAGTGTGCGAAGTTTCGGTTTAAGTTTTGAAGTTTGTGAAAATCACGTTCAAAGATTCTATTGTTACATATCAAGCTTATTAAAGCGCTTTAACAAAAAATGAAACAAATAAATTCATATTTTTTACACAAATTTTAACAAATAATCACATATTTTTTCACACAAATTATAACTTATTCTAACAGAAGAACAATAAGGCTATTTCTCTAACATATTTTCTAAAATCGAAGCTAGTAAAGTAAAGACATACATCTAAATCGATTTAGGTCAAATAAAGTCACTGTTTTCGATCTCCGAACAGGATATTGACTTACACATCTAAAGAGCCAAATGTGTAATAGCTGTTCCTAATAACGTTTGTGGCCTTCTGGGGTCGTGCCCTTGATTTCCGTTTGACGAAAAATCTTCCTAAAAAATTATGAACTACGTGCGAAAGCGATGAAGAGATAGAAGAAGGTGACTGCTGAGATGACGAGTAATAGAGAAGTATAGAAGAAGAAGAAGACTGGCAGGAGAATGTTGATGTTGATGATGATGAAGCAATTTACAATTTATAATACATATTTTGTATGAATGCAGTATCCCAGTACGTCATGACGACAGATAATTGTGTAGTTTTACGTGTCGTGGCTTGTGTATTTAAATGAGGTGTTCACATATAGGACGACACGATTACTATCGTCCACGAGTTTTGCCAACTAAAAAAGGAAAAACCAACGATAAATTAATCGTCACGACATAGTTAGAACGGGGCCTTAGGATGACAGTGCTAGGATAGAAGAAGATTTCGTGAAAAAAATGTTGTGATACTTAATTTAAAATCGCCATTACTGTAAATAAAGGTCAAACGGAGGGACCGTTTACCTAAAATTCCAGTCTGAATTTTCAGACTTTATACTAAAATTCACGTTGGAAATGGTATCCAAGGAATGGCAAACAGCTTATTTTACATATTTTAAGACTTAAAATCTTCTCCTAACATAACATCATGCCTGTTATCCCCGAAGGGTAATGCAGAGGTGTACCTAATGGTACAGTCACATTTCGTGAATTATGTTCAAGTCCCCTGTAATCCCTGTTACAGGGGACTAAAGCAGTAAATTTTGGGGGCTCCAAAATTTACTGCTAAATAAATAAATAAATAGTATAAATATCGCTGGACATGAACACACATCGCCATCTAGTGCCACAGTACCTAAGCAACGAGGCTTGTGTCGTGGACACCAGATAGTTGATAATTATACTACTTTGATACTTTTTGTTTGTAAATACATACTTATTATACATATAAACATCCATGACTCGGAAACAACTGTCCATGCTCATCACACAAACATGTGCTCCAACCGGGACTCGAACCCGGGACCCTAAGAACGTAAGGCAGCCTCACCACCCGCTACGCCATTCGGGTCGTCATCAAATCAAACAAATGTTTCCATATTCCACCCAGGATGAAATTATCCATGCCATAATAAGTTTGAAGTTTCCCATTAGAATCAAGAATAAACTGCATTCAATAACCATATTGTAACTCTTAAACATAATTGGTATTTGTAAGCCATTCCTGATCGTAAGTGCGTCGTTGTGACGTTTTCACATTTGCCCTGTCAACAAATAGGTGGGTAAACATCTCCATTATAGTCGTACAGATTGAATTCATGACGCACTGGTCGTATTGTAGTGTAGGTACTTCTCGTGGCTAGTTGTATTTGTAAGTGTAGGTACAGTGGGCAAAATAAATATTGGACAGCTAATGTTTTTTTCTTTTTTAGGAAATCTTCATAAACAGAACAATAATTAAATGTAAATAAATAAATATCGCTAGACATTACACACAGCGCCGTCAAGTGCGACACTAAGCATCGAGGCTTGTGTTGTGGACACCAGATAGTTGATATACTACATAGATACTTTTAGTTTGTAAATATTTACTTATTATACATATAAACATCCATAACTCGGAAACAAAATTAAATGTCCATGCTCATCACACAAACATTTGCTCCTACCGAGATTCGAGCCCGGGACCCTGAGAACGTAAGGCAGCCTCACTACCGCTGCGCTATGCGGGTCGTCAAAACGACAATAAAGCATTTGTTTGTTTCACTGAATTTTTTGCCACCGACTTCTGAAAGTAAAGTTAATTTCCGCATTTTTACTGTCAAGTATCAATTTTATATTGTAACTAGAAATTAGGACAATTAGCACATCATCCACAAGGACTAAGAAGTAAAAATGCATATTATAGACTCACAAAATACCAAAGCAAAGTTAATAAAATTTATAAAACCTTTAATTTAAAAACCCTCTCCTATGTTGAGGTGAGTCGTTCATCAACTCGTCCCACAAGCCTACGGCCCATTTGGGACGAGTTGATGAAAACCAAAATACGTAATATTTTCGTTCTGCAACTCGTCTCACGTATGAAAAACGTATAATCAGTAGTAAAAGAAAAATTATTGCATATAAAATATTAATCATCACAACATTGTCTAGAACTCTAGGTCGGCTTCTAGTCTAACCGAGAGCAGCTGAATACCAGTATTTTACATGGAGTGACTGAATATCTGACCCCCACAACCCAGTTAGTACTAGGTATTACGATACCCCTTGGTAAGACTGGTTGTCAGACTTTCGGGCAACTTTTTAACGACCGTCAAAGATCTAAAATTCATAGCCGGGACCAACGGTTCAACGTGTTTTCCGAGGTACAGAGGAAACTCGGTATATGGGTGGTTACCCCTCCACGGACTAACCTAGGTCAGTGCGGTTTAACCAGAAGATCGATCCAAGCGACTGTTAGTATTTTGCCACGATCATTTTTTTTTTATTTAGAAATAGTTACAGTTTAAAAGTTCTTCGAACAAAAAACCGGTAAACCTAACTTATTTGCCGAGTGTACTAGCTAAGTGCAAGAATAGACCGTTATGAACCTAAAGCTATTTATATGGGTAATTGGTAAATCGGTCTAAAGCGTTGCATTTGGACTATTTGAGTGATTCAGGAATGTTAGTATACGGGAACAAAAAGAACACGGCGTTTTAAAAGGTTTTCTCACAGTTGTATTTTTTTTTCATTCGTAGGTCCATTTTTGTTGAAAACGTAACATAAGGCCACGGCTCTAGTCGCCAAAGGGTTAGGCAGAAGTGTACCCATTAGTCCACCCACATTTCGCCAGTTATGTTTAAGTCCCATGTAAAAGGGGTCGCCCCCTTTTACATGGGACTTATGGGCATGGACTTACTTACTTACTTACTTACTTATGGGACTTACTTACATGGGCCTATTGTCATCAACCGGGCACAAATCCAGACTCCGTTGCTACTAAGAAATTCCTGATGTTAAAACCCAATAACACTTTGCCCGACCTTAGAATCGAATCCAAGACAGCAGCTCAGCAGTCGGGCTTACAGCCACTAGATCAACAAGGCAGTTAAAAATAAATGTTGTTTAACGATAAGCATATTTTTTTAGCTGTTGGGACACAGGCCTCGCCTTTTTACGAGAGGGATTTTTTTTCAATACACTTCCTCTGAAACGGATTCCTAGCGCACTACGATTAAATAGGTTCAACACGCAATGTATTTCAAACGTGTGCGTTTTCTTCATTTAAAAAAATCCATAGGTAACGTTTATACGAAGTTCAAATCGGTTCAATGAATATAGTCGGAGGTGTGTGTGTGTGTTTTTTTTTTTTTTCGGCAAAGCAATGTGCGTCTTTACGGCGTGAATATTTTTTGAATATTCAAATTGTGTTTATAAATAGAATATCATAGATAAACATGATTATTTAAAACTAATAGGTATTTAATTTCATTTAAAAACTTTTTTTTATATTAGGCTGTTTAACGGCTTCATACCTTTGCTTTTCAACCTGGAGAAAGCAAAGCGCGACAAAAAAATTATCTCTATCTAATCTCTAATAATTCATGACTTAAATATTTTTCATTCTTTTATTTTATTTATTCAAAAGTGTATTGAAAACCGTCGTTTGATACACGTGGACATTTGTTATTGCAGTTCTTGGCTCAACAACACTCTCGCCAACGGCTCGTGTGTTAATTCCGCCTCGAATGCAATAACAAACTTTCTCCACTTGTATCAAAATGATAACAACTACCAATAAACCCGAATATTACATAAAATTATATTCCAGTTCAATAAGGATTTTATTTTTGTCGCTAAGAACGGGGTCAGATGCAAATAGTCCCCATTTCATTGTAAGGTGACGCGACCATGAGCTATTGAGCAAACACCTCCTCCACCCCTATAATAAAGCTCTATTCACACTACGGTGTAACACGGAGCGAAGGTAGCTCGTAATTAGATTCGCCGCGAATGAATGCTGGCTTTGAAATAAAAAGAAAAGACGCGAAAGAAAAGTTAGGAAAGAACCTTTCTTTTTTAATAATTCAATTTTCGCCAGTCACTTTTATGCTTTTTTTGCAAGGGAATTTGAAAGACGGAGATAATATTCATCGTCTAGGTTTGTAATTACTGGGGTTTGGCTTTCAAAGTTCCCTGTGAATACTATCCAGGCTTACTTACAGACTGTTGTGCCTACATTATGAAGAATAACAAATGAAAAATTGAATAGAAGCTTTTTCTTCAGTACTTTCGATCTTCTTTTGTTTTAATTTACAATTCAAATACCGTTTTTTACAAGAGCATATAAAGTCAAATATCACAAATGTTACCGAATTCACTAACACAGGTGATACTTCAATAATGCCTAAATTATAATGGTACTGAATTTCATACTTCGGTTCTGAGCCCAGAGATGAAATTCAAAATCAAGAATTCCTCTAACAGTGCACTTTTTCTCGGTATCAGACAGGTGTCAAGTAGTGTAAATTAAAACGGGTATTAGTGTCTGGTAGTTTAAATAACTATTGACGTGAACCTCTTTTTTGGAGAGTCAGGAACAGAGAATCTGTAGCGGTACTATAAAGAAACCTAGTACAAAAAGAACTACAGCGCCATCTATGGCACAAATGAAGAATTAACATCACATTTCTAAATTGTGATATTAGGTAAAATTCTCCGCCCGGGGTTGCGGGACTCTTCCGGGGTTGCGGGACTGTTCGAAAGAGATGCCATGATCCCGGAACACAAAGGGCGATGAAGGAACATGGATGGGTTTAGTCAGTAAAAGTCTGACACTCCCTCCTGCTCTGCAGAAGTCATTTGATGATTACCCGAAAAAAAAAAAGAAAGGAAAAGTTCTCCGCGAATTAAGACCATAATAATACAGGGTTGGTTTTCAATGACCAGCCAAATTTTAAAATTACAATCTAGATATTAAATCAAAAGTGCATTTTAAATATTATTGTCGAAAAATATAAAATAAAATAAGAGCATTCATTTAAAAATGTCCTAAAAATGTCCTAAATCATAAACCTTGTGGAAATCAATGCACTTGTGTGCGTGCATGCACCGCCAAATTGATGTGTGTGCTAACTGCTACCTAGTATTATAATTTTATTATTTTAGTGCCCACCTCGACTCTTTACGTGACCAGAGAGCGGGCCTATTTGTTGGCCAAAGAATCAGCATTGCCATCCAACGTGGCAATACTGCTAGCCTTCTCGGCACTTATCCTGTTGACAGCGATGTGGACGAATTTTTCAACGCCCTGTAACCCTTTTTGATAAATATTTTTATTTCTATGATTAAATAGAGTTAGTGTGTAAATAATGTAAAGAATGCTACCTTTCTAGGTTGTTGAACTAAATTGTGCTGTTGCAATATCCACACGTTCGCTTTTTAGTGGTGGACAGGAATGACATTTTATTAAAAAATATGTTTTTTTTTTATCATTATATCGAAAATATGATCGATTCTAAACCATCTCTGAAAATTTGGCCGGTTATTGAAAACTAACCCTGTATAGAAAAACCCCGACAACAACTGTCAGGCAATACCCCACTAGATACAACGTCCGTCTGGTTGGAGGATCTCCCTTTTCTATGGGGGATGAAAAACTTTACACCCTGTTCTCAATACCCCTACACTTCAGTGTGTTGGCGTGCCTTACATGAGAACCATTTAATGGCAAACATACAGTAACTATCTAGTTTTTAACGATGTCAATTGAAAATATACGACCCGATGTGCGAGTCGAGTTTATATTCAGTGACGTGTTTCATGTGTGGTTTGCAAAAAATAGGCTCTACTTCTTTTGGATTGTAATTCACATAATACCCTATCCAGTATTTATGAGTGATAATTGACGTAGAGGACGCTTCACGAAAGATGACCACTGCGCAGAAGGCATATTTTAGGTCTCTTTGGAGGTGCGGCGTGAGGCGCGGGCGGAATGCGTCAAGACCGGAGCGACGCCATTGGTGCGCGCGCGTCTCGTGATAGGCCACTCAGTGACTATTCGTTTATCGCGCGCAGACGGCCGCCATTTGTGGTCATCTTTCGTGAATCGTACTGTAGCTGTTGTAAAAGAATTTAATCTTGACCTAAACCTAAAAAAACTTCTTCTGCACTATCATTAACAGCTCCGTATATCTTCGAAGTGTCTTCATATGTTTAGGAAGCAGTCAACAATATTATAGTCGTCTAGGACAGAAGTGCTAGACAATCGATTGTTTTCACTATAGTAAAACAGAATTTTATTATATTAGCGACATCCTCGATGAATGGACAAAAAATTGGTTTGTAGGTGTTCTTATGACTCACGAGTTTGATGTTTCATTCCTGTCTTATGACATTTATTAAAACGAAACACACTGTCACTCAAATCAAATAAAATCAAATAATTTATTAGCATAATATGAGTAGATAGATGTTTCATAAATGTTACATTATATAATAATTACCAATGAGGATCCTCATATTAACCATTTCTGGAATACGAAATATAAATTAAAAGCTGATAATAACAATTAAACGAAATGGGTGGTATAATGTCGTGATGGTCCAGAGGTTAAGGCCTCACCTCTCATGCATTAGGTTGTGGGTTCAAATCCGGGCAAGTACCAATGTGACTTCAATTCATAAGTACTTTCTAAGTTTATCTTGGACATCACAGACATCGGTGAAGGAAAACATCGTGAGCAAACCTGGACTTATAATTAATATAAGTCTGAAATCGCCAACCCGCCTTGAGCAAGCGTGGTGATCAATGCCTCGTGCCTTCTCTATTGAGAAGAGGCCTTTGCCCAGCAGTGGGACAGTAGTAAGCTGGTATTATTTATCATTAACAATGAAAATGGGTCACTCAAAACAAACAGTAAATATTTACCATTTTTGTTTTGTTTCGAGTTCCCAATATTTCAGCGCTGTTTACTGTGCGACTGCGCTGACTTACTGTTCGTAAGTCGGGGCCGCCACCACTGGGCCACCGCTGCTCTCCTGCGAACTAACATAAGTTACCGAAAAGATTATGTCAATTCTGTTGACTATGATAGTTAGGCGTCTAGGCGTAGTTTTGAAAACCTAAACTAATAATTTTTTTAATATTTTTTTTTTTATTGGAGAGAAAAAACTCGGTTTACAAAAACATTTGCACAGTACATTGCATTAGTATAAAACTGTGTCGCAGTCATTAACGCCCACCTCCAAATAGTCGAGACATGAGCAAAAAGCAAAAACTAAAACTATGCCTACATATCATCATCGCAGTGTTCCAGGTTTAGCTAAACCTGCCCTTGCCGCTAAATATGACACATTGTACTTTGTTACCTGTGCCAACAACCACAATGCATTGCCATGTTAGGCACGTCCTAGGCTGAACGTGACCTATGATTTTAGAAGCGCAGTTTTAGCCAGGCAGCGGTAAAAGCGAATTGCAGCCAAATATTTGTGTACCTGAGAAATACGAGTTTATAAGTAACTAGCTTTTGCCCGCGGTTTTGCTCCGTTATAGTCGAAAATTGTCACATGGGAGCATGCTGATGATACTCAGGCGTAATGTAGCTTCCCATTTGTGATAGAATTTTCAGAATCGGATCAGGAGTCTGTTCCAAAGGTTACCGAATTCATAAACTACTACTTTATAATAGACTAGCTGATGCCCCCGGGTTCGCCCGCGTGGATGTCAGTTATTGTATCTATGTAGTATATCAACTATCTGGTGTCCACGACACAAGCGTCGATGCTTAGTGTGGCACTAGATGGCGCTGTGTGTTAATGTCCAGCGATATTTATTTATTTATTTATTGCGACCAGGACTTTGTTTTATAATATGTTTATATATCTCAAAGGGCAGCGTTTTCGTTGAAAGCTCCCAGGCAGCTTATTTTTTTCCGACACCTCCAACAAATATCATTATTATTTTAGCCAATGTATACAAAAATTTGACAAATTATACACTGTATCCATTAGTGAAAACAGCATGAAAATCAGTGCAGAATTTTTTAAGTTTATCGCGAACAGACAGACAGACAGACAGACAGACGCAGTGGAGGACTTTGTCTTATAATATGTGGTGAAGTATAGATTATCGAATTTATCGATCTAGACGTAGTATCGGTCTTGGATTATACTCCTAAGTTGGGCATAGTGAATTTCTCAGTAGCAGCCCTGAGTCACATATGAGCCCAATTCATGGCAGTTGTCTCGCCTATTACATGGGACCTTAATATAAATGACGAAATGAAGATGTTCTGAAACGCTTGCAACTCCGAAGAAGAGAGAACTAACAAATGTAATCATATGTTATCATCATATTAATTAATTATATTAATTGGTTACCTTTAGATTAGTATTTTTTTTAACTAGATTATTTAATTATTTATTTAATTATAAATTAATATTACAAATTGTACAACTTTTTGATGCATGTCGAGTTTACATATAAGTGATTGTTGCACTGTTTCATTTACATTGTTACTTTTAGTATAAAACCTGTGTAAACAATAGGGAGTATGCACGTAATTTTTTCTTCACTTAAATTAATAAAATACAGTACTATCAACCCAAGAAAAGTATTAAAAGTTAAGTTCAACTACTGCTTGTTGCACAAAAATAATATTAAACTCCTGCAATTTTCTACGACAGTTCAAACGTCCGTAGCTCTCGCGGCCATGATGTGACGTCCTTCCATCCGTCGATTATACACAATGTGCCTTGTTTACATCTATTTTTTTTATCAAATAATTTTCTATTTGTATGTGCTTTATTTAAGTAAAAATTGCAGTAACAATATTAAGTATAGTAAAATTTTAGTGAAACTTTGAGCACTTTTCAAGTAAAAGTGTTTTTTTGACACAATGAACTTTGACGTCAATACGTACGTCATCGAGGACGATGCGTTTTGAGAGTGCGTTCCGCTTCACCAAAAACACGCTACATAAAACAGTAAATTGTAAAATAAGTAATGTATTAGAAACTTAAACGATTGTACCACAATGTTTTTATGCGCCAATACAAGGCATTTTTCATAAATAAAAGGAGTTTTGCATTTCATGCATATTCCCTATTGTTGGTGAACCAATAAATAAATAAATCCTCATCTTACTGCCCTTGTCCCACTCTACTTGTGGTCGGCGCAACACGTTATATTCTTCCATTCTCCCCTATCAGACGTCACGGCATCATTTACTCCTTTCTCTTTCATATCATTCCTCACACATCCATCCATCTTTTCTTTGGCCTTTTTTTTCGGATGGGAAATCATCAAATGACTTCTCCCGCTCTGGGCGGAGCAGGAGGGAGTGTCAGACTTTTACTGACTAAAACCCATCCATGTTCCTTCATCGCCCTTTGTGTTCCGGGGCCACGGTATCTCTTTCGAACAGTCTCGCAACACGTTATCTTCTTTCACTCTTACCTGTTAGACGTCACGGCTTCATTTACTCCTTTCTCTTTCATATCATTCCTCACACATCCATCCAACTTTTCTTTGGCCTTCCTTTCCCTCTACAAAATGTAATAATATGTTACGTTCGGACTATTTACAACAACGGAAAATTTTAACAAAAGCAAATGTTCTTAAAAACACTTGATTAACATTAAGGATATTGAAAATATCTCAGAGAATAGATATTAAAATATCCGCTTCAATGGATAATTGAGAGTCTCAAGCAGTTTCAAAAGTTAAGTAACAGTAGATGAGGGGTCCGGGTTTCGGATTAAAGTGTCAATAAAAACGATAGGGTCAAAAGATATTTGTAAGAAGCCTACTCATTGAACTTTTCAGACAGATATCCATTCCAATTGGTACGAACTATCCACTCCAAATGGTACGAACTACAGCGATAAAAATGAAGAGGCGTGCGAAATTGCTTTTTGGCCAAAATATGTACACTGTTTTAAGTTTTCACGGTTGATGACTAAACCTACACAGTCACGGGATATCTTCCAGGATTATTCGTGGGATGACTATGGCACCAGGGTTATCAGCCTAGGCAAGTGCAGCTTAACCTGAAATTCGACCCAAACCGGCTGGTATTATTTAGCTACGAGCTCCTGGTTCGACTAACTCCACTTGACACACTCACTCCAGACACACTCTTGACTCCACTTAGACATTCGGTGAGATAACAGGTATAGGAAAATTTAGTTTTGTTCCAAACCCCAAACTTTACCAGGATGACCTTATATTGCAGTTCGCATAAAATGGGCCGATTCCTTTTTCGAAAATGTGTCTGAAAAATAAATGTTTGTGGGGTTGGTATGCGTGTTGGCGTGTGTACTTAGGATATCCCAATGTCGTCAATACAAAAAGTATCAAAAGAAAGTATTTACTGTGCATTTTTTATATCTCTATCACATGTCTGCGATCTGAAAGGCTTTGCTAGGAGGATCAGAATTCCGAATTCAAAGAGATTTGTAAAGAGACGACCTTGATCTTTCAAACCGTGGCAGAAATAAAGGCCACACAAGTGCGACGTGACATTGAAACGCGATATCTGGATATTTCTACTTTCCTAGTACATTTTGTAACATTTTTTGTAATACTTACAACTAAAGGGGTTCCTGACTAGGGACAATCTATCAATCAAGGTGTTTGCCGTTCATGGATGATGATCATTCATTTCATACCGAGACCACTCCGTCCCAGGCAAATGAAGGTCACCTTTCCTTGCCTCAAAAGTTACTTTAAGCCTTTAAGCTCTGCCATACGTTATCATCATATTCAACCGCCGATCATCATCATCATCATCATCAACCTATTAATGTTCCCACTGCTGGGACACGGCCTCCTCTCAATGAGAAGGAATGGGCTATAATCCACCACTCAGTGCCAGGGCCCAGTGCGGATTGGTAGATGTCACATGTCTTCGAATTTTTTGGTTCTAGGACATGCCGGTTTCCTCACGATGTTTTCCTTCACCGTTTTGAGAGCAGTGGTGATGAAATAAATTACACAAAGTAATGCGTCTGTCTGGGTTCGAACCCACGACTTACTGTTCGTAAGTCGGGGCCGCCAACACTAGGCCACCGCTGCTCCCACCGATGCCGTTAGACAATAGCCCGTAAGTCTGACAACCAGTCTTACCAAGGCATCATTACACATTAACTGGTTGGTCAAGGTCAGATATTCAGTCGCACCATGTAAAATGCTGGTATTCAGTTGCATCTGGTTAGATTGGAAGCCTACCCTAGTTAGAAAAAGGTTTGGCAGACCACCGTAAGCTCATTCAAGTTGAACCGAATTTTCTCACTTCGACTCAGTCGCAAAATTGCGAAGAACCGCGTTAGTGTGGAACAATCTTAGGTTTGCAATACATCGTAGTTTAGTTCTAAGTATAGGTAGGTAAATGAACATTCTGAGAATAAGTCTAGATTGCAATCTTTCAGGAAAATGTTTAGCTATTAACGTCATACAATAACTGCAAATAATAAAAAGTGTGTTTGACATGAAACTGGAATGGAGTGAAGGTGAAGTACGGTTCACATTATAAATAAGGCACAGTTCACATTTTACCAATCGTGACTTTTGGCTTTGCTGGCCATTTTGAAATATTTGTTTTGAAACGTTAACGTCTATCAAATAGAAAGTAAGTATAGTTGCTTGAAATGTAGTCCAATTAATGGTTCACCAATATTTTTTATTGGTCCAATTTTTGTTTAAGTAGTCGTTTTTACTGTTTTGCCAATTGATATTAAATGACTAGTTATTCAAACTTTAGACAGTGAAAGAAAGAATCGTGAGGAAACCGGTAAGTCCCGGTAACAAATAATTGGCCATAGTCCCGGGAACAAATAATTGGCCATAGTCCCGGGAACAAATAATTGGCCATAGTCCCGGGAACAAATAATTGGCACTGGGCCCGGTTGCAGGATATTTTTTGGGACATTGCCTCACACTAAGAATTTATCTAGTATCGTGGGTCTGATTACAAACATTTATACTCACACACACGAACAGCCAGATTTGGAACAACTAACGTGTGGGAATCGAACCCGCACATGCAGTACATCAGCCAATCGCTCAGCAACTGCGCCAACCGTGTCGTTGAATTAGATTATGATCTCTGTCCCAGTATCAGGAACATTGTAGGATACGAGTAATTATATTCAGACTAGTAAATAATAATAAGTTTCACGAGAAGAAGATTTATTAGTCTTCCTTACAGCCCTGTTATTCGCAATCTAGGTTGACATCTTGTCGCCTGCCGCCATCTTGAAATATGATTTGTAGGAGTTTTAAAAATAGAACACCCAATTTCCCTCGCATTTTTGAGGATTCTGTTTTTTTTTTGTTTTTCTGCTGATGTTAGGCATTATTCTGCTATTAGAGGAAAATAATTACGAATAACTAAGCTCATATCTCACCAACGAGACGCTTCTTGAGAACTTCTTTTTTGAGAATTAGAAGATTTTGACCCATACAAGTATTGATTAATACTGGTTAGATTATTATTGATTAAGGGGGTAGCCAGCGAAATTCAAATTTTCTTACGTTTATTTTTGCAATTTGCAGGTCAGTGTCTGGCTGTATGTTGAACAAAATATGATTCGCGCCGAAACACGTATGTATTTACAATTTTAGTATGATTCAAATCATGAATTGTAACCCTCGAAGTTCATTTTAATCACATTGAATAAATAATAATAATTGAAAAGGACAATAAATAAATTAAGAGGGTTATAATTTCGCGGGCTACCCTGGCGCTTTCAGTTTAACACTTTATGGAAAATTAAAAAGTGGCGATTTAGACCAATTAATTCAAACCCCTTTAAGCATGCACAAAGTCCCCGGAAACGTAACTTAAGGGACATGCAGTGGATTAACCCTTCCTTAACATAATCCTTCTGACGTCACTTTGTTACAAAAGTACAGAGGACTGAGAAGTCCTTTTTGGGAAACCACAAACTATTGCGGTTCTCCCTAAAGGAACCGTAATCCAGCCTAATCTATGGCGCTAAAAATGCGTAGAGGAATTTTGGTCGACACTCGCTTCCAATCGCGCCTTCGCCCGGCGTAATTTCTTTTTTTTAAATACCTATAAAATAATGATAGTCTATGTCTTATCCTGATTACTGAGGAGGTCGTGGCTCAATAATATACAGCTGCTTGGTTCATCTTTAGGTTAAGTCACGCTTGCCTAGGTTGATCCGTGGATGGGTGACGACCAAAAGTCGAAAATCGACTTGATGAATGGACCGAATGTGCCTAATGCAATGTTTAAGTGGTCTAAAACCATCTTCCCATTATTGCCTTTTTAATTAAACCGGTTTTGGGCACATCGGTTGGATGGTTTCAAAGTCTTTATCGGACATAAGGTAGATTGAAACGCAATCGTCTGGTAACTGAAATGAAAGCCAACGTGGTTATTCATGTGCTCAATAACAGTCTGGATATGATTGCGCCCAGTTGATGACAATAGGCTCTTCTTTGATTACCTGGAGCTTTGGCATAGCTAGATAAATGTGGGTGTACTTATACAATACATCTCTGCTTATTCCTAGGGGAAATTCAGGCGTCATGTTGAGTGATGTTTTCAAACAGTTTTCTTTGACTCATCATCTGCCTAGCCTTTTCCCAACCATGTTGGGGTCGGTTTCCAGTCTAACCGGATGCAGCTGAATACCAGTATTTTACATGGAGCGACTGCCTATCTGACCTCCACAACCCAGTTAGTACTGGGTAATACGATACCCTTTGGTAAGACTGGTTGTCAGACTTTTTGCGCCACTGACTACCTGTAACGACTGTCAAAGATCACAAATGACAGCCGGGACCAACTGCTTAACGTGCTTTCCGAGGCACGGAGGAAACTCGGTATGTAATGGGTGGTCACCCATCCACAGAACAACCTAGGCAAGCACGGCTTAACCTAAAGATCGACCCGAGCGGCTGTTATTATTTACCCACGAGCTCTTGGGTTGGTAAGTGGTAGTCATAATTACGAGCGACTGACTACCTGTAACGACTTTCGAAGATCTACAAATGACAGCCGGGACCAACGTCTTAACGTGCTTTGCGAGGTACGGAGGAAACTCGGTATGTAATAAGTGGTCACCCATCCACAGACCAACCTAGGCAAGCACGGCTTAACCTAAAGATCGACCCGAGCGGCTGTTATTATTTAGCCACGAGCTACTCTGACTCATAAAATTTAATACACAATCTGATTTTCTTTGGATTGAACATGCGTAGAAAATATACTAATCTTCACGGTCCTGAACACAATGGGTAACGCAGTCATGTAGAAGTATTGTATTTGTTGATATACGTCTGTTACGTACTCTACTAATCTTTCAACGTTATACAAAAGTATTGGTGCGGATGGTTATATCGCATCGGTTTATTTACAGTATTAATTGTTCTTTATTGTTCCAAAATAAAATAGTAGAACGGTTTTTAACTATCTAAACATAGACATTAAATACAAATTAAAACTGTAAAGTATCCTAAAGTAATTATCCTAACAACAAACTAAAATATTGCATCGAATAAATCTTCACATGGTTGCTGATGATAGTGTGCTAAAGAGCCTGACAGCATTGCAACGTTGCATGGCAATCCTCTTGCCAAGGTAGAAGCCAGTATTTGTCCTATTTGGATAAAAAGAATGTAATAATATATTAATAAGAAAATTGGGAGTTTTAGTATAATAATATCCACTATTCGTACCTATTACATGGTGTCAGAGTTTTTATGTCGCCCACGGGTCTCTGACTTGACTTTAAATTTAAATTTGTGGATGTCTCTAACTATTCTCAATGTATTTTTTTCTTTTCTTTCCATTCAAATTTTTTCAATAGTTTTCAAATCATCTTTTTTTTCATCATTTGCTCAGAATAGTTACAGCACTGATAACAATGTTTGTGTCAATTGTTTAATTTAATTTGTTTTTTTTTTTTTTTTAATGTACAAAATTTTCTTACCTTTGTATAGATTCTTTTTTTAACTTTTATTTGTGAATGAGCGAACATTGTAGTTACACGTTAGTTGTAGTTAGACGTTGTACACGTCGACCAGTCAACCCGTCGTAGATCTAGCAAACGACCCAAGATCTAGACTGACCCGACACTATACTGAAGACATCCCGGACGTCAGCCTGTACAAGATTAGGATGGCTCTGAAGCAGCTCAAAAACAACAAGGCACCGGGTGATGACGGAATTACGGCCGAACTCCTGAAGGCGGGTGGAAAACCGATACTTAAGGCCCTTCAGAAGCTATTTAATTCCGTCATACTTGAGGGAAAAACGCCACAGGCATGGTCCAGGGGTGTGGTGGTACTCTTCAAGAAGGGCGACAATGCCCGGTTGAAGAATTATAGGCCCATCTCACTTCTAAGCCATGTCTACAAGTTGTTTTCAAGAGTCATCACGAATCGTCTCGCGCGCAGGTTTGACGATTTCCAGCCTCTCGAACAAGCCAGTTTCCGGAAAGGCTTTAGCACCGTGGACCACATACATACGCTGCGGCAGGTTATACAGAAGACCGAAGAGTATAACCTACCCTTCTGTTTAGCGTTTGTGGACTACGAGAAAGCCTTCGATTCGATCGAGACCTGGGCTGTACTGCAATCTCTCCAACGGTGCCAAATTGACTATCGGTACATCGAGGTGTTGAAGTGTTTGTACAAAAACGCCACCATGTCAGTCCGACTTCAGGACCAAGCCTCGGAACCGATCCTCCTGCAGCGAGGTGTGAGACAGGGAGACGGCATATCTCCGAAACTGTTCACCGCTGCACTGGAGGATGTCTTCAAGGTTCTGGACTGTAGAGGGCTAGGCATTAACGTCAATGGCGAGTACATCACCCACCTTCGGTTTGCCGACGATATAGTGGTCATGGCTGAAACCATGGAGGACCTCAGTACAATGCTCGATGACCTCAGTAGAGCTTCCGGAAGAGTGGGTCTTAAAATGAACATGGACAAAACCAAGGTCATGTTGAATGCCCATGTCACACCCATTCCTATCAAGATTGGAGACTCTACACTCGAAGTTGTAGACGATTATGTGTACCTGGGACAAACGGTCCAGTTAGGTAGGTCTAACTTCGAGAAAGAGGTCAATCGTCGAATCCGACTCGGCTGGGCAGCGTTCGGGAAGTTGCGCGGTATCTTCTCGTCCAACTTACCACAGTGTCTCAAGACGAAAGTCTATGACCAGTGTGTGTTGCCAGTGATTACATACGGGACCGAAACGTGGTTGCTCACAATGGGCCTCATCAGAAGGCTTAAAGTCACTCAAAGGGCAATGGAGAGAGCTATGCTCGGAGTTTCCTTGCGTGATCGAATCAGAAATGAAGACATCCGCAAGAGAACCAGGATCACCGACGTAGCCCGAAGAATTTCCAAACTTAAGTGGCAGTGGGCAGGGCACATTGCTCGTAGAACGGATGGCCGATGGGGCCGAAAAGTTCTGGAGTGGCGACCGCGAACCGGAAGACGTTGCGTTGGAAGGCCTCCCACCAGGTGGACCGATGACCTGGTAAAGGTTGCGAGAATCCGCTGGATGCGAGTCGCACGGGACCGGTCAATGTGGCGACACATGGGGGAGGCCTATGTCCAGCAGTGGACGTCTTTGGGCTGAAATGATGATGATGAACATTGTAGGCTTTGTAGATAACCAAATGCTTGTTAACTTTCGTTAAATATTTTTCTGTTTTACGTTTTTTGTATAGTAAGCAACGACGTATTGTCGGGCCTACGCTGTCCCCCATACTTAAGTATTAATGCTGTAACAAAATAGTATTGTAATACCTACCTAATGATTTGAAAAGAGTAACCATGGAGTTTCTTTCCGGTTCTTCTCCAAGGAAACGACCAACGCAAACCGTGCACCTTTTACGACATTTTATAAGTGCCCATCTAGGCCTATGTGAAATAAAATATTTTGATTTTGATTTTGCTTTACATGCCGTCGAGAAATATCTCTCAGGCACGCTGGTTTCCTCACAATGTTTTCCGTCACCAAAGCAAGTGAAAATTATACAATACGCACATGAATACGAAAAATCAGAGGTGCGTGTCTTGGGTTCGAACTCGAGACCTATGTGACTTGGCAGGACGCCTTGGCCGATGGTCACACCACTGGGCTATCACTGCTGATAGGCCTGATAATATGTTTATATGCCGGCTATGAAAATTAAAAAAGTTTGTAAAAATAAATAAACGAATACGCAGAATAATGCTGCGCTCTTTCAGTTTATATAAAGAGAGGCACTAGGGATGGATTAATAAATCACTTTTAGCTCAGAGATCGCCATTTTAAGTGCCTTTTTATGCTCTCAAATGTATGAAGTTTTGACAGCTTTTGCACTTTTCGAGTTTTTTATGAATGTGAGTGACCTGGAAACCGCGAAGAGTATGCTTTTTTGCGTTTTTCTGTTTTAAAATTTGTGTGGTCGTAAACCGTACCTACTGCGAAGGGCGCGGCGCTTTGGGGGCTGTTTCTTGTACGGTTTACGATCAAAAAGTGCTATATTTTTTTTTGTGCTATTTTCCAAAATATCTAGCGAAACTGCATGCAGCATGACTGTGGGAGTCATGGAGAGTATAAAGTGATACCCATCATGACTCGTCACACAATCGTCCATAGACGTAGCCAGATCAACCTTATTTTTTAATTAATAATTTATTTTTATTTTTTTACATAAATTAAACAATACGATTTAGTGACTAGGATTAAGATAGTTTCGATTCGATTAAAAAAAACCTGCCAAGTGCGAGTCGGACTCGCGCACGAAGGGTTCCGTACCATCATCTATGCAACATTAGACAAAACGGCGAAAAAAACACGTTTGTTGTAATGGGAGCCCCCATTAAATATTTATTTTATTCGCTTTTTAGTATTTGTTGTTGGCAACCAAAATACATCATCTGTGAAAATTTCAACTGTCTAGCTATCACGGTTCATGAGATACAGCCTGGTGACAGACAGACGGACAGACGGACAGATGGACAGACGGACAGTGGAGTCTTAGTAATAGGGTAATTAGGTAATCCCATTTTTACCCTTTGGGTACGGAACCCTAAAAACATGGCATATGCGAAATTCTTAACCGGAGTTTAACGTTTAAAAAGTGTTATTGGTTCAATTATATCTTTTCAGCATAAAATAGTAATAATGTTTTCTATTCTGCAGTACTTTAAACAACAAAAATACCATCTTTTAACGCACTATGTTGGATTACTGATTCATATTTTGAGAAAGGAGTTTTATGTGCTAAATAAATCACATGAAATGGCTTTTTGTACTGTATTCATGACTCTACACACGTGTACCTATAGTTTTTTTTTTATATTCTGGGTTTAAACCTAATATAAGTACTTAGTACAAATAAAGCCAAGAGTCTGGGACTGTACCCGGTTGACGGCAATAGGTTCGCCCCCTATTACATGGAACTTAAACATAACTAAGCCGTGTGGTATCCGGCAGAGTAGAATAGAACCAACCCATTACACTCACGGGTGTCGTATAAGGCGACTAATGTCTGAGGCAGAACACCTTGCGTCTCTGTAGACCAGAGAATGGGCAGCGTCGTTTTCTGTTAGTCTTTTATCACTGCGATCTCCAATCCGCCTGCCAAGCGTGGAGATTACGGCAAATTCCTCCCATCATGGGAGAGGCTTATGTCCAGCAGTGGACGTTATGGGCTGTTGTTGTTGTTGTTGTTGTAAACATAACTGGCAAAATGTAGGTGTACTATTTGGTGCACCTCTGCCTAACCCGTTGGGCATTACAGGCGTGATGTTATGTCATTCTATACATAAACACGTATCCCATTGCATTTCCCACGGATTACCTCAAACACTTTTTACCAAGAAGGTCTTGCATATCATTATTTGTTCGCCACAGTAATACAGCGACTATCGAACGCTATCGAAGATCTCATCTCAGCAACTGCCAACGATGAACTTATTTCATCTCCCGTTTCAAAAGTTTTCAAGTGATAAGCTGTAGCGGGTATGCGCTTTGGCAGTTGAAGGAGTTTGCGTCGGGAAGTTTGGAGATTTGTGACAGCAACAGGTGGAGTTGGTACCAAGGGTGTTGTCTTATCTTTATTCTTTATGTAGGAAACGGTTTCATGACTGACAGACAGACATCCTAAACTAGTGTGCGTTGACTGTAGATTGTGCGTACAAAATATACAGGGTTTTTCATCGGTAATAGGCATGACGACAGTATCAAAAAATTGCAAATCTATTTAGTCCGCCAGTTAGAGTATTGGAAATTAATGGACACGTATTTTTTGTTTTTGTAAATCAATGAATATTGACAAAGATAAAACGCATCAAAACTCGGGAGTGGCGTCGTGACGTCAGAACTAGGTAAAAATTGTACCTAGGCGTGACGTATTGAGAATTTTAAAAGCGTCATATCTTCGTCAATTTTGGTTTACGTAACAAAGGAAAAAACACGGGTCAAATATTTTTTGATAATCTAACTGACGGACTAATTTTTTTTTTGTCGTCTCGCCTATTCTCTAAATCAGCCGTTCCATACATTTTGAGCATATAGGTATTGTACTTTCGTAGGAAACAGACTGTTTTAGTTTGCTATTACTGACGAAATTTTCAATGTGGCCTCGGAGGAATTCTTAGACATACGCTTTCGAATATCCCTTGAAATATTCCTTAGGGGGACGGGGGACAGATCAACTGGAATAACCCCCACGGATTGCGGCCCTTGTACAAGGTACAGGCTTCCATATTCCCGTTGGCGGGCGTCAGGTAAATTTTAGGACATACGTTTTTGAGTATTCTTTAGAGGGTGGGGGGGCTGGAATAACTCCCAGGGACTTTTACATGGATTCACCATCATCTTCTTGACCTTGGTCCCTTCCTACTTGGTGTCGGCGCAACACGTTTTCTTGTTCCACTCTCCCCTGTCAGACGTCACGGCATAATTGACTCCTGTCTCTTTCATATCATTCCTCACACAGCCCAACCATCTTTTATTTGGCCTTTCCCTCCCTCTCCATTCAACGTCACTCTTGTACTAGTAGTCACATGCGTTTCTTCCGTCCTCATTACCTGTAATGAGGACTCATGTAATCATAATCCAGGTATTTAAAGTCCTGACTTTAAATACCTGGATTACGATTACATGAGTCTTACTTATTATTAATTTTATAAATGCGAAAGTTTGTGAGGATGGATGGATTGATGGACGTTTGTTATTCTTTCACGCATAAACTACTAACCGTTTAGTAGTTTATGCGTGAAAGTAGTAGTTTTGGATGAAATTGAACATACAGAAACAATACAGAAAGCGTAACCTGGATTAACACATTGCATACTTTTTATCCCGGTGATAATCACGTGGGACGTTACCAAACTCCACGCGGGCGAAGCCTATGCTAGTACTTTATAAAACGCTCACCACTACTACCTTAAGCCACTCCTGAAATGCAAATATCCCTCCATTGACACGGATAAGTGTGGCACTAGAACCGCCCTCCTCAACGACATCTAATGGAAGTTTATTGAGCAACTTTAGCTGTTCAAGTCTTCAGTTAAAATACAATTTTATGCTAAACTTGTATAAAACTTTAATGAGTTTCCTTTCATATTGGTTATTGAAAATCTGGAGGTGAAGTTTATTTTCTAGGGTTTGTAGTTTAGAGGACCAAGTGTTTTCGTAGCTCTGTGATTGAAAAGCTTCGAGGACCAACATTATTCATTATTAGATTGTCTTGCCGTAAGTAGCATTGTAAGAATGCAACCTAGGTGTTATAATTATTTATCATTTTACTTTATTTACTTATTTAAAAAAAAAGAAAAACGATTCTCAAAATTTTATAAGGGTAAGGAATACTTTTCAAAAACACGAAGACACTGCGAGCTGCCCGCAGCTCGCGCACAACGCAAATACAGTAATAATATAAAAACAGTAAAATTTACTCAATTTAAAATCTAAAATAACATTATTTTGATAAATATTGTGTCAATAGAATATAAATAGTAATTATATGGATACTGCCAGGCATAACCACAGTATAGCATATACAGATACTTAATATGGTACTTGTCCTCTAGCCAAGCCTCATCACAATCATTACGGCATAAGCAGATGTACCCACAACACTAATGCAGCCAAGTTTACTCATTATGGCAGTGGTCCAGGACGACTGTGGCTTAGGCACACTAGGTATATAAACCTAATAAACCTTTGTTGCCTTACGCTACCACTACTAAGGCATTGAAAATCACTTGAAACATGTAAATTTGTATAACACCATTGTAACAGTGTTTTCTGCAAAAATAAATTATTTTATTTGATTTGATTTGGCTGTTCATCTATGGTGTGACTACTAAGACAACGATTGAAGACGAATGAGTAGAGATAGACCAAAGAAACGATGGATGGACTGTGTGAAGGATGATAAATAGGCTAGGAAGGAGTAGACAGCTGAGACCAATAAGAGAGAAGTAGGGTAGAAGAAGAAAAAAAAAATAGAAAATAATAATAATAAAATAGAAAAAAAAAATAGAAATAATATAATAGAATTTATAGAAATAAATTGTGTTACGAGCAGGAGAATGTTGTGTACTAAGACGATGATTAATAGATAAGTATTGAATTAGATATGTATAAAGGGTGTAAAAAACCTTCTAACGAAGCCGAAAGGCACTTTTTTTCCCCGTCATTGCGATTATTTTTAGTGTTCCGTAGCCAAATGGCAAAAAACGGAACCCTTATGGATTCGTCATGTCTGTCTGTCTGTCCGTATGTCACAGCCACTTTTTTCCGACACTACAAGAACTATGCTGTTGAAACTTGGTAAGTAAATGTATTCTGTGAACCGCATTCACATTTTTACACAAAAATAGAAAAAAAAACAATAAATTTTGAGGGTTCCCCTTAGACTTTAAACTTAAAAAAAAAAACACCAAACCCGTGTGGGGTATCTATGGATAGGCCTTCAAAAATGATATTGAGGTTTCTAATATCATTTTTTTTTTTAACTGAATAGTTTGCGCGAGAGACAGAGGTAAGATGTGTCCCCCCCGCCCTGTAACTTCTAAAATAAGAGAATGATAAAACCAATGATATTCTAATACAGATATGTTGTGAGCGTGCAATCGTGAAGACTCGAAAACGGGCCAATTGGCTCGTTTTGCGTCTTTGCGTGTATGTGAGCTGGCTCTGCCCCGCGGAACACTTTTTTCGGTGGTTTTGTAGGTGTATAACATAATTCTGTTTATTAGAATATCATTGGATAAAAGTAAAAAAAATATGATGTACATACCATGTAAAATTCCACCGAAAATTGGTTTGAACGAGATCTAGTAAGTATTTTATTTTAATACGTTATAAATCGTAAACCGCAATTTACCTTTCATTCAATAAAGTTTGTGCGGAACCCTCGGTGTGCGAGTCCGACTCGCTCTTGGCCAGTTTTTTTTTGTTCTAGAGCATACTTGGGAACCTTCTAGTTACGGAGATATTGGGGGTCAATGATCTAACTTCTTGACAAGTTTTTTTTTAAATACAAGTTTTTAATGTAAGTTTTTTACTTTCAACACTTCCACGACCCCCGTACTATTTAATCCATCCATCAGCACAATGTTTTGAGTGCGTTACATTGAGTTCTACCAGAAAACATGATTATTCATCCCAAAAAAAGAATCGTTTCCCAGCAATAATTTTTGCGTTAAGTGAGTTTGATATACAGAATGCTCGGTTGACGGCTTCGTGATGAGATTGTTTACATCCTGTATGATGCAACGAAAACGAGCAAATTATAATAAAAGCAGAGAACGATTAGTATTAATGTTACGCAAATATGTCCACTTGAAATTCAGCTCATACAAGAAACACATTACGTAAAATAACTCAATTTCTATAAAAAGACTGAAATCTCACCATTTATCTCAACAAGCACGTCTATTGTTATTTGGCACTGAAATGTCGTAGTTCTAGAAGAGATACGTAACCGTACACGATATTTTTCCACGAAAGATTTATGTGGCAAGAATGTTTCCAAAATGATACAAGTGTATATTTGTGGAGTTTACTTAATACATATTATTATTACTAGCTCTTGCCCGCATGAAATGATTATAAAAATATTACTTCCATAATGGAGTTGGATTTTGATAACAATTTTAAGGTTTTTTTTTTGCACGGTACCCTTATAACTTAAAAAAAAAAGCCTAAGTTACTCCTTATAACATCAGCTTTCTGCCAGTAAAAGTGTCCGTCAAAATCGATCCAGCCGTTTCAGAGATAAGCCGGAACATAAAGACGGACAAAAATTAAAAATTAAAAGTTTTTCTCTGTTATAAGTACCGTATATATGCATTCAGTAAAACGCTTTTGTTTTGAATTTACAATCAGACACATCAATTTTATTTATTTGTATAGATAAACGTGAAAGTGGAGGAGCTCGTGGCTAAATAATAACAGCCGCTCGGGTCGATCTTTAGGTTAAGCCGGGCTTACCTAGGTTGGTCTATGGATGGGTGACCACTCATTACATACCGAGTTTCCTCCGTGCCTCGGAAAGCACGTTAAGCAGTTAGTCCCGGCTGTCATTTGTGATCTTTGACAGTCGTTAGAGGTAGTCAGTGGCCCAAAAAAGTCTGACAACCAGTCTTACCAAGGGGTATCGTATTGCCCAGTACTAACGGGGTTGTGGAGGTCAGATAGGCAGTCGCTCCATGTAAAATACTGGTATTCAGCTGCATCCGGTTAGACTGGAAGCCGACCCCAATAAAAACTTGGGAAAAGGCTAGGCAGATGATGATGAGATAAACGCGAAAGTAACTGTAATCTTTCACGCCTTAACCGTTTGAATGTTTGGTAAACAGGTAGAAATGTCTTGGGTTAGCGCTTACTATACTTTTTATCCCAATAGTGCATACCCATGGGACATCAATGAAATGAAATGAAATGATGATGATGATGAAATGATGTTTATTTTTGCAAGTAGGTTCTTACAAACAATTTTACACGTCATTTTTTTTAAACTAGATGGGGCCGGTGTTTCGTAGCTGACTACTCTGAGAAGAAACAGCCGAAACAAACTCAGAGGTCATAGTCTCTTTTGAAGTCCAGACATAATCTTGTTCAATTCAGATGAGGACTATGCAGATTACTGTCTGAGATGGTCTTTTGAAGAAAGAACCACACAGATTTGAGTGGACCTGTCCAGTCAGTGCAAGCATTTGTCAGTTATCGTGTAGCTCGACTTATAACTCAAGGAGCTCAACGAAACGACGAACAATACCAAAGAAAGGACATTTGGGTAGGTCGCTTATAGTACTCAAACTGCCACAGTCGAAGGGAAAAAAAAAAAATGTGACCCACATGGTCCTCACATTCCCATTAATTAAATAAAAATTAACAATAATTTACAAAACGAATGTCGAAACAAAATAAATAAAAATAAACATTAAATGTCACAATAATAAAAAAAAAAGTAAAATACTTAACAAAATAAGTATTCATATCAAATCAATACATGTCACATAAAATAATGTAAAATAAAATAAAAAATAATAATAATAAAATACTGAACTAAGTATTCATGTCAAATCATTCAATGTCAAAGTGTATGGTGTATATTGTAAGTGTAAAAGAAAGGAATTAATAATAAACAAGCGAAATTTCGGACTAAATTTGGCAACCTCCGCATGGTCGAAGCTGTGAGTAAAAGCCAGTTTGTTTATATGCAGAAGTGTATTTGTTTTATCTATGCTTTCACTATGCCGCGGAGTAATGGATTTACGATATTTTTTTGTTCTTGACCTGTTCCATCTTTAGGATGCCATTTTATTATTCATGTGTATTTCTTTTTCTCGTCTTTTTTATTTTGTTAGGCTTGATATACATTATAATATTATCAAAAAAAATACTGTATGAAGCTACGAAATAATGTGATATGGGATTTTCTGCCCCATCCAGATATAGTTTAGCAAAATTGATGCATGAAAGACAGATCTATTTATTTGACAACAATAGACAAACGTTCTATACCATTCAGTTAGTTCACTATTCATTGCCCTTGGAATTCTGCCCACAGAAAAGACGTGGGGAAATACTGCATAATATTTATTTAAATAGATTCAACCCTCAGAGTTTATCTGGCTGAATGCGTCTATTGTTGTTCAATACAAAAGTAATGCAGTAACTGTTATTTATAACAGGCCACAAATAAGTAGGCATTCGGATTTCAAAATTCGCTGAATTACGTCGACCAATTTTCGACCTTATAACAAATGTCATAAGTGTGAAAAGTGCCAGACCGTTAGTGAACTCGGTAGTACGGTTCTTTCTCAATTATTTTCTCGCTCTCTTTTATTTTTCAGAATTCACAAAATCAATCTTTATTTTCTTTGCAATAAAAATCAAAATATTTTATTAAAAAAAATAGAAAAGTATTTATTTATCTCGCAACAAAATAAAATGTTTATTAAATAAAAAACAAAACAAGAAAAAAACCTGACCGAGGCCAAAAAGCCTGCACGAGAACTATCTCAGCATGGTGCTGTGACATTAGAAAAAAAAGTCGCAGCACTGTTATTTCACCTTCCATCTCAACGTGATATTAGTGGCCTTCGCTCATCACATCACGTGGAGAAAAGGTGCAAGATTCGGGTTAGTCGTTTCCTATGGGGAAGAACCGGCAAGAAACTCCCTTAAAAGAAAGAGTTTAGAATTATTTGGTTTTACAATGTTATTATGTTAGTACTTAAGTATAAGAGGACAGTGCAGGTCCGACATTAAGTCATTGCAATTAAGGTTACTTAATGTTGTACAGAAAAGCCCATATCCAGTAGTAAGTAATTTCAGCTTTAAAATGATGATTAAATAAAGTTTATTTTACGAACAAACTCAAACTCAAAACTCAAACTCAAAGCATTTATTTCTATTACGGCACTTTTGAATGTCAAAAATACAAAAAAAAAACAAAGCTACAGTCCCAGACACAAGACATAATAACTTGAGAAAGTACTGTAGTTGAACTAACTAACGGGTCTTGACTCTAAAGATCCTAAATTGGCAGACGTTGAAATTTGTAATTTTTACTTGGTCCCTAACTTATATTTAACTGACGAATTCTGAAGCTGTAAAACTACCAAAATAGTGTGGAGAACTTAATATAAAGTGAACTGCTACAGTTTTATTTGATCAAATCTTGTATGCGGTATTAAAGCGGCGCTGTCTGGACGAAACTTCTCTCCCCCGAGGTTGCATGCAGTCGTATTGCGAAAATTGTGTTATGTTGGAAATTGGACAGACTATGAAAATCTCTACGCTGATTACAGATAAAGAGCATCACGGGATTCTTTTGTTTTTATTTTGATTAAAAAAAAAAAACAAATTAGTTGTGATTCTTTTCCCCCAAAAACTAAACTTTGAATCCTTGTGAATGTTTCACTTTTAGTTCATGTTCAGAGGTTTCACTTTAAGTGCGAAGCTACTGATTTCAGTTTTACAACCAGTATAACCGTAGGTGAGCAGTGTGAAATCCACTATGCGTGCCATTTGCATATTATAAGGTCTGCGAATAAGCGATCTAAACGTATGTATGTTTATTAAAATATTATTCACGGCTATAAGACGTATGTAGCTACATAATTATAATCAATAAAATATAATTAATTAATTATATTCGAGTTACATGAACTTGGAGGGTTGTATTGATGATTTTGTTGATTATAATTCTGTAACTACATACGTCTTACAGCCGCGAATCATTTTTTAATCAATATACAACCCAGCACTGGCTTGCTAATTGCAAAAAACGTAAGAGAATTTCAATTTCGCGGGCTACGCTGGAGCATCCACCTTAAGGACTAAACAAACGTTTTTGACGTGATAACGACTTATAAATCAATGTCTACCGGCTGGACGCACGAAAAAGTGTCACGAATGCTGCGATCAGCACCCAGCCCAAACCCTTGGACTTAGAAAAATTTGGATTTTTTGAAATTAAACCCCTAAGAGAGTTAAATAGGGGATGAAAGTTTGTATGAAAATCCGTCAGTTTTAAAGTTAGGATCTTAAAATTTTGTGTTTAGACTGACGATTGAAAATTAATTTCTCAATAAGTTTCTCAGCTTTTTTGATAATTCCACCCCAAAGGTTTAAAAAAGGGAATGAAGTTTTGTTTTTTTAAGTTAAAATCACTAATATCATGAAAATTTACGTTATCACTTATAATTATCGTCCGTAAACCGACTTTACAGAAAACCATTTTTTCTTGAAAATTTTCCTGGCAATTAGAAAACACCAAACTTATCCAAATTGAAATCACAAGACCCACTCATACGCGTAATCCAGCTTCTATTAAACTACCAATCTGTGCTGGACGGAAGTCGGCAATCTGGGCCACGACAGTTCATCCCAATCTAAACTGCACTCTATTGTTGGGTACTTAAAATCTATTGCCGTACAAAAGGACCACAGTTCCATCCATCGGTGAATATTATGATTGCTCGAATGTAGTTCATTTGTGAATTGCTTTATATTGGAACTGTGATAGTCTTCTGAATTTGGTCAAGACAGTTTGAAATACCCTTCTGTCTATACTTAGAGGTTTATACGGAATTTACCAGAAATATGTGGAAAAAAAACAAAGGTCCCATATGTTAGGGTCAAGTAGTTATACAGGGTGTAAAAGACCTAATCACGAAGCCGTCAACCAAGCATTTTGTACATCAAACTAAGTAACTTTACACAAAAATCATTGCTGGGAAACAACTTTCTTTTTTTTTTGCGGTAAAAAATCATGTTTTGTGGTAGAACTCAATGTATCACACTCAAAACATTGTGCTGATGGATGGATTCAATAGTACGGGGGTCGTGGAGGTGTTTAAAGTAAAAATCTTACATTAAAAACCTGTATTTAAAAAAGTTGTCAATAAGTTGGAACTTTGACCCCCAATATCTCCGTAACTAGAAGGTTCCCAGGTATGATGTAGTACAAAAAAAATATCGCAATGACGGGGAGAACAAGTGCCTTTCGGCTTTGTTAAGAGGTGTTTTAAACCCTTTATAAGTGTTGTACTAAATTCAATTCAATACAATCATTTATTTTGTGAATCATAGGTGTGGTTACAGATAGTATATCGTCCAAAACGGGTGCACTATGTTTTGCCAATAAATGGCGTACAAAATGGCGGACAAAATTAGTATAAAACAAGCATAAACACTTTTACACAATTACAATAATTAAGGTGGCATGTCATTAAGGAAAATAATAATTCAATTTAAAATACATTATGTCGTTTAGGTAAACATGTCATTACTGGACAGCTGTTTTTTTTTTTTTCGCGTTTTCGGTGGTCGTTCCGAAAGTTGATGTTTTGACATGTCCTCATTTGTAAATGAGCCAAGCAGGAGCTTCTGTGTGACACGTTTCCTTAATAGCCACTACTATTTTAACTGACTTTATGACAACATTTTCGTCCTTGTGAATATCTCCCGGTTATCCGGTTTATAGTTCTTTTCTTTATTTAAAATTTTACTGTTAAAATAATATGATGAATATGTGGGAGGCCTTTGTTCAGCAGTGGGACAGTACACGCCAATAAAAAACAAAAAAAAGTAATTATGTTGTTTTTGTTAATGGATCTCGCAAGTCTACCTATGAGGGTTGCGGGACTGTTCGAAAGAGATACCGTCGCCCCGGAACATAAAGGTGATGAAGGAACATGGATGGGTTTTAATCAGTAAAAGTCTGGCACTCCCTCCTGCTCCGTAGAGCGGGAGGAGTCATTTGATGATTTCCAATCCAAAACAAACAAAAAAAAGTCTACCTATGAGGCTTCTTTTTAACAGGACTATCCTGTGGGTGCCTTAAGTGTAAAGCCTCCAACCAGGGGCATGTAATATGAATTAGTAATTAGATTTAGTCATTATTTGAACTAACTACTTCGTCGCGTGATCACAGCCTTTTCATCTTTTAGATGACCTAACCCTTTGCGTGCCACCATCGTGCACTCAAAGTTCCTATTCACACAGATCTCATTAACCTTCCACTGGCCAGCGTTCATTTATTTAAATATTTCGCAACAAAAGGCCACACAGATTCGCCCACAGCAATAAGAGGACTGTGTACCCGACCCTCGCATTTTTGGTCCTATGAGACTGTGAGGACCAAAAATAAAGTCAATTACTATGGCAGGTTTCATTGTATGTCCAATCCTGGATTTCATCATGGTCCTGGTGAATTAATTTGCATTCATGGGTTTCCTCCCTAAGGACAGCATAAAGAGAGGATATTGGTTTTGTTTAATATTACATTTTTTGGCCTTTATATCCGTGTCTTGTCTTGGATCTTCAAAGGGTATAATAATGTGTACATTCTTCTCCGACAGTCCGACATACTGGCTTGGGTACCCGAAACTACACAAATTCGGATTTTATTATTTTTGTGCCGATCGACAAACTGTGTTTAGCATCTACCGTCTCTCAGTCTTGTTCGGGTCAGACGCCGTTCACCAAAAAAAAAATATCGTCTGGCTTGCAGACAATTTTTTTTTTTGGTGAACGGCATCTCGCAGGTCAACCTATATAAGACTGGCTACTGCTTGGACTATCCTGAGGGTACCTTGAGGTTAAGCCCTCCAGCCAGGGCAAAGAACTTATAAACATAGCGACTATGTGGCGATTCTCACATCGCCCTCCTTCGTGTTCAACGCATAACATCACTACGGAGATGATACATCCCTAAGGTCGGTGACAGATGTTTGATTGACACCTAACGGACGGATTATAAATTGCATTACCTATGGATCACAAGAGTTTTATTTCGCATGTTCGGGAGCTGTTATTTCCCGCAACTACACGCTAAGGGCACCCTCTGTGGGGTACGAGTCTCGGTTTAGGGCGCCGCTGGAGGAGGACAGAAAATGACAAGCTGGATCTGAGTGACAGATTTTCTCGAACGTTTGTTTACTTATATTCGATTTTGCCACGAGGCTGTGGCAAATTACTGGCCCGAACACTTGTATAAGTAGCACCTTACTTTTTCATATTGTGAAGTACCAAACACGTAAAAGGCGAAAAGCCTCACTTGTTATCTTCTTTGGCTTAACTCCAAGATTCAAACAGCGAATAAGATTTTTTATCGAGTCTGCTTTCTCGAATAATTAAATTCTTGGAATCTTCAAGCTGTGAGTATGCAAAAGGAAAAAGTCGGATACATAAAATAAACTTTTCGTTTGTCTAGCTAGTGAGACAAGCACAATTGTTTGTTGAAGACTATATTGTAATTGGTTTTAGGATTTTTTCTCAGTATCAATCCAGGGTCTTTGAATTGTGCCCTATTGTTGGTAATAGGCTCATCCCCTATTAGTAACTTTATAACATAGACACATAGCACAAAGACAGGTGCACTCTCTGTTTTTTTACCTTCATAATCTGACGGGACGGCAATCCGGCACGACCGGAGAGAGATCAGGCGCAAGACCAATGGCTTAACATTATTTCCAAGGTACGAGGTATCGTACCACCAACTTCCAAACTCCGGGCTACAAAAGAGAAATTTGAAATGGAAAAAGCCCAATACCTAGCAGTTTTTGCCTGACCCGGAAATTGAACCCCGGATCCCACGCTCATTAGACACGCTTGCAACCACGAGACCAACGGGGCTGTCAGTATACATGTATAAATAGTTTAGGTACAAAAACAGGTTGCTACTGTAAAAGGTTCTATCACTAAAAGTGATCTTTCACAGAAACTCTTCATTTAGGTAAAAGGTTTCTTCTAGGAAATTGATCGTCCCTAAAAATTACTTGGGATCTTAGTCAAATATCTTTCAGACAAAAAAGGTAATCTTTCCCGTAACAGCTGCACGGGTCGATCTTCAAGCAGTGGCGTGCAGTAGTATTCCACGAAGGGCAGGCCACGAAACAATGATAGCAAAAAAAAATTTTCGTCTGCGCCATTTTGGATTTTCATTTTGACCTCATTTTCATTATCAGCGACCCCAAAAACCTCAAAAACGACACCCATGAAGAAAAAACTGAAAATTTTCATCGGCGCCATCTTGGATTTTCATTTTGACCTCATTTTCATTATCACCAACCCCAATAACCTCGAAAACGACACCCATGAAGAAAAAACTGAAAATTTTAATCGGCGCCATCTTGGATTTTCATTTTGACCTCATTTTCATTATCACCAACCCCAATAACCTCGAAAACGACACCCATGAAGAAAAAACTGAAAATTTTTATCGGCGCCATCTTGTATTTTCATTTTGACCTCGTTTTCATTATCACCAACCCCAATAACCTCGAAAACGACACCCATGTAGAAAAAACCGGAAATTTTCATCGGCGCCATCTTGGATTTTCATTTTGACCTCATTTTCATTATCACCAACCCCAATAACCTCTAAAACGACACCCATGAAGAAAAAACTGAAAATTTTCATCGGCGCCATCTTGGATTTTCATTTTGACCTCATTTTCATTATCACCAACCCCAATAACCTCGAAAACGACACCCATGAAGAAAAAACTGAAAATTTTCATCGGCGCCATCTTGGATTTTCATTTTGACCTCATTTTCATTATCACCAACCCCAATAACCTCGAAAACGACACCCATGAAGAAAAAACTGAAAATTTTCATCGGCGCCATCTTGGATTTTCATTTTGACCTCATTTTCATTATCACCAACCCCAATAACCTCGAAAACGACACCCATGAAGAAAAAACTGAAAATTTTCATCGGCGCCATCTTGGATTTTCATTTTGACCTCATTTTCATTATCACCAACCCCAATAACCTCGAAAACGACACCCATGAAGAAAAAACTGAAAATTTTCATCGGCGCCATCTTGGATTTTCATTTTGACCTCATTTTCATTATCACCAACCCCAAAAACCACAAAAACGACACCCATGAAGTAAAATATAATAACAATAATATTATTGATTATTATAATAATAATACGCGCCAATAACCCCCAGGAATCTTTATTCTAATCAACATTGAACATACACCATAGCACTGGCCTGCAAATTGCAAAAAACGTAAGGAAATTTGAATTTCGCGGGCTAAAGAACATCCACCTTGAATCCTGGCCTTGTGTTGTAGCAGCCAATCACAGCCCAGCAGCCCAGCTACACTCGCAGGAGTTACCGCCCTAAAATTACTGCAATCTATACATGTGCGCAGTTCATACACACGAAAATATGCACCAATGTGCCAATGTGTGCGTAAAATTATCAATGGGTTTAAGGCAAGTCCAGTGCTTGCCTGTCCGGCGGAGCTCCAACCTTTGTAGTAACTTCCAGTAAAGTGTTAGTTGCGTGACACGGGAGCGACAAATTGCTATAAGTATTCTAACAGGAGTTTGAACTTTTTTTTTTATATTTTGTACATAATGTGATATTTTATTACATAGTTCGTTATAATGAATGCCCAGTTGGTAGGGTAGGCTTTGCCTAATTGCCTCTTAGGGGCGCACGCCCATGTCTTCAAGGTTAAGCCGTGCTTGCCAAGGTCGTCTTATGGATGTGTATTTAAAAATACGTAGACACATACATATAGACGTAATTAGTATTTGTATTTAATATAATTTAATATAGTTATCTAGAATCCAAGTACATCAAGTCTTTAAAATTAAATTTATAATTACAAAGAGCATGTTTGCCTGTAATAGGAAATATGCATAAATTTCCTTTTTTTTATTTCGATACGGAATGTTAAAGTACTTATAAAAATAATGACAAAAAGCGAAAACAAGACATAAATTGGCCAAACAACACAAAAGTTATAACATAGATGGTTATAACTTTTGTGTCTATCTAACTTCTGTTTCTATCTCTTTCTAGATAAACGGAATTTAGTATGGATTTTGCGAATGACGTCATTCGCTGTATCGGATCTCTCTGTCTAATCAGCAGTTTCAAATGCTTATAACTTAGTATTTTTTATAGATATTAAAAAAATAATTTCACTTTTCTATTTCTGATGTTAATACGCTTTGTTTAGAGTGATAAAAAAAATCATGCATATACCATATTGGTTGTGCAATTAGATTTAAGACACAATTACTTGTATGTTCCTATCTGTATAATATCTGTAACAACTGTTGGTGAACCTTAATTAAATAAATAAATATATCTAAAAGTTATGTAAAATCTTAATAATAATATATTCTCAGTCATCCTCATTTAAGCTGAAAACTTACGGATCGAAACAATGGGGCAATTTATCTAGCCTTCCAAATGTTTATACTCAAATATGATTTGGCGTTATCCCATCCAAATAAACTTGGCTAGCGAACCTAAGTCCTGAGTGTCGGTCCACCACAGATAGCGTGGTGAAATTTTGAACGATTTACCTAAATGTTTCGAGGTTATTCATTTTGAGTTGGCTTTAACTATTTTGTATACTCGTAGTGTGTTGTATCTGGCAGATTGTAGCCTGATTTATAATACACTGGGCATGTCATCCCATGGCTTAGGTATCATAAAAGTTGACGTCTTATTGCTTTGTAAAGTTACGAAACAATGGTGTCGATTCTGTTGTGCACACACTAAACTTAATTTAGGCTATTGCTATCTTTTACTAAAAGGCAGTGCGAGAAAAGGACGGCTATAGCTATAAACTAAGTTAGAGATGTCAAACTAGGTTATGCCTTGCGCTTCACCGTGTTTTTAGTCGACATGTTTTTACGTGCACCCTTCATTTGTACGGAAATATTAGTTCCAACTAAATTTGACAGCTCTAAATTACGTCCGTCTCTTTCTCGTTTTATTAGAGAGAAAAAGATAGCAATAGCCTAAATTAAGTTTAGTTTGTGCACAACAGAATCGACACCAATGATTTACTCTGGCTTTACTATTTACGAAGAATTTTTTTAATTATAATTCAAGTATTTATATAGGTTTTCTTGTTCCTGCCAGTGTTTTCGATGGTCCTTAAATCTTAAGGACCATTTGTTTGGAGATTAGGCCACCCACATAAACTGTAGCATTTAATAATGAAACGTAGGTACATTGATTTCTTTATTATAACCTCTAGATTACAGTGGTTATATTAGCTAAACCCTGTCTAACCGGAATAAATGCGAAAACTCTGCAAAAACACTTGTACGAAAATCGAAATAAACAGAAATGTCAAAATAATGAAGTTGTCTGTCAACCACTAAAAAGGCGGCAACGCTCCGTGCTACGTTGATTGTTTAAACCATTGCGATTTTAGTGTAAAGCTTTAAAATAGCATTAAAAATGCTCACAGTGTAATAATATTTCTTTTTATATTGTGTTCTATTTTTACCCACGACGGAACGGAGACGGTGTATGCGTTTGGGGTGAGAGGATGTTTGTTTGTTCGTTTGCTTGTTTGTTTGTTTGTTTATGCAAATACATGTTGCTATTTTTCTCCAAAAACACTAGTCCGATTTTGATGTACTTTTCAGTTATGGGTTCGGGTTTGATTGGTGCATGTTGTTAGATAGGTGTTACGGTGACAACTCACCAAAAAATAATGTTTACTGCAACGCCCCCTGCGTTGCAGTAGGTAAACATTATTTGTGCAAATACATGTTGCCATTTTTCTCCAAAACTACTAGTTCGATTTTGATGCAGTTTTCAGTTATTGGTTCGAGTTTGATTAGTGCATGTTTTTAGATAGGTGTTACAGTGACAACTCACCAGTTGTCTTCTCACAACCACACTCCTTAACGGTAAATAGCACGGATACGAATATTTGTAGACGCGTTCATATTTGATAGATAAAGATGATTTCTATCATGACCTGATCCTACAGCCAGGATTGTCTTCTTACGAGGGAACTCCTCAACGGTAAATAGCACGAATACGAATATTTGTAGACGCGTTCATAGTTTATAGATAAACATGATTTCTATCATGACCTGATCCTACAGCCAGGATTGTCTTCTCACGAGGGAACTCCTCAACGGTTAATGGCGCGCACACGAAGTTTTATATACGAGTTCAATGATTACACAAAACTAAAAAATCTTTTTAAAAATTATTAATTAACAAAATCTTTTTAAAAATTATTTTATAAAATGCACTGCAAAGAAGAAAATAAACCTTTTAGTAAATGAAAACGAAAAGCTTTCATAAAAACTTGTCGCGACTTGAGGTCGGCTTCCAGTCTAACCGGATGCAGCTGAATACCAGTATTTTTACCCACGACGGAACGGAGACAGTATATGCGTTTGGGATGAGAGGATGTTTGTTTGTATCCATGTTGCCATTTTTCTCCAAAATAACTAGTCCGAATTTGATGCTCTCTAAAAAGTTTAAAATAAAAGCAAAAATCAAAATTAAAAAAAAAACCACGACGTTTAAAAAGTGATTTTAAAAGGATAAAATAACTAAAAAAAAAAAACAACTTTAAAAAATCCAAGAATATCCATCGGGGGCTGCCATCACTATTTTAAATTTCATCGTAAATAAAAATAAGTATCATCATCAACTTCTAAAGGTGTACCCCACTGTAGGGGCACGGCCTACCCATTAAGGGTGTAAGTATAGCGCTAAACAAAAATCCAATTATTCACGTTACCTACTATAAAACTGCAAAACTAGTTCATTTAATGGCAGCCCCCGAAGGATATTCTTAGGTTTTTTATTAAGTCGTTTTTTTTTTAATTATTTTATCCTTTTTCAATTACTTTTTAATAATTAAAGCAGACAGATGATTACTGTACTTTTTTTTTGTAAACTGAAAAAACGCCCCTATTCACGTAAGTATTGTCTGTCAAACGACTTTGACCACAACAGGAATGATTTGACTCGCAAAAAAATATCTTAATATAACTTATTTGTTATGATTTTAAGATTCTAGTTTCGTTTTTATGTAATCTTTCGTTTTTTACTATAATAAAATGGTTACTTTTTTTGGTGCAATATGAATAATAAATGCAACATCCAAGTGGGCCTAAAAAATTGTCTCCTTTAGTCTTTTGGCGCGACTCAAGACGCCTCTAGAAGGCTGAAAAGGTTCTAAACAAAACCTTTTGCCATTATTTCCAATACTTCTGAGTCAGGATTTCAAGTGTTAGTATTAATGTCTCAAACAAAGGTCAGTAAGTATTTTTGGAAGATATTGTGTTTATTCATGTTTTCGTTTTACGTAAGTGTTATATTGTTTGAGGAATGATATTAAACATGATGGCGTAAAACAGAAGGTGACGACTGTCAGGGTCGAGAACAAAAGGAAAAAATGAGTTGCTGAAAAAGATAAGTTTATTCATAGTCCATTGTGCTTAAGTTGAAAAATGTATTCTGCCTGTTCTGAATTTTTGACCTGACTGCAAAGTTTTAAATATTGAGGACCAAGGTCGACTCCATCACTAAGGTAAAAGTCAATTGAGGAATATCGGTCAATTCAAAGGGGTTGGAAAGACATGTTATATAAAACAGTATTTTTTTCTGTTACGATAGGAGTTGAGACCGGTGTATGATGTAAAACACTACTAATTCAAAGAAATTTTAATGCATTGTAACGTTCACTAATCAGAAATTGATATAGGACAATATTATGAAATATACACACATCAAAAGTATCTAGGGATCAACATATATTTTTGCAATAACTTTTCTCCTGATTGATATTAATTAAAATTTTCTTTAAGGATTCATCAAATAAAGTGTTTTCGTTTGTCACAGTAACGATAAACCAAGTCACCTTTGCATTAATAAAGAAATTTGCCATTTTCCTAATAAAGGGATTTTTGACATTTGAACCACTAACATTAAAGTTCGAAAAAAAGACTGAAATAACAGTTTTCTTTAAAATTTTATTGGGTAACTTAAATAATTAATAATCCGTGTTTCTACCGCGAACACTAACAACACAAGAACATCGGTTTGGCATACTCAAAATGAGTTCATCCAAATCACGCTGTGGAATGGCCGCCCATGTTCGTTGCAACAACAAAAAAAGGTCTTCTTGCGACTGGATACCCTCCATATTCGGCAGAGCTCTTCTCTGTAGCATATCCCTTGCATGCTCAATCGGGTTCAAGTCTGGCGACTGAGCAGGCCAGGGCAGGACATTGATGTTAGCTGCGGCGAGAGTCTGTCTTACAACTCTTGCGGTGTGCGGTCGTGCATTATCATGCATTAACTGAAATAAGGGACCGATTTGCACTTGTAGAGGAACGATGACGTCTGATACAATCGTCTCAGCATAAATTTGAGCGTTGAGGTTGCCTCTGATCCAAATCAACTCAGTTCTTCCGCCGATCCAAATACCCGCCCATACCATGATGGTTCCACCACTATAAGGATGGACTTCCTGGCAGGATTTTAATCGCTGTTGGCGTCCAGGGGTTCTCCAGTGTCGTATACGTCTTGTATCCGGTCTCATACCAAAACGAGACTCATCAGAAAAGCACACGAAACGCCATTGTTCTTCTGCCCAATTTCTGTGTTCAAGAGCCCATTGATATCGAATCCTACGATTGTGCATTGCTATAGGTGGTACCCGTAGCGGTCTTCGGGAATGAAGGTTCACTTCATGCAAGCGGTTTCTGACTGTTTGGTCGCTAATTAAGTTCCCTGAAGAGTGATGAAGCCTCACGGCTAACATCATGGCGGTTATTGTTGGAGCTCTTCGAGTTAAGATTTGAATGTATCGGTCTTGTCTCCGTGTGGTGCAGCGATACCGTCCTCCATGGCGCTCAGCCACGGTACCAGTGCTTCGGTAACGTGTCCAAAGTCGACTGATAACACTCTGACTTGTATTCAGAGCTAAAGCTACAGTACGTTGCCGGGAACCAGCTTCTATCATTCCCACGGCTCTGAGCATTTCTTCCCTGCTTAAATGACGTCGCCGCTCCATAATAACGTTGGTTTTAATCAGTAGTAGGGAAACAGTAGCACTAATAATGTCTTCAATGCGTTGTATGTTTTTATAGGGAAAATATTGACAGCTTATTTTCATCTTTTACTCGAATTTGATTGAGAGTTCCTGATTCAAATTATGAAATGCACCAAAAAGGATCCATATAAATTTATAAAATCATAAATTTATTACAAAGCCACATCTCAATCTCAAGAAATCCGCATAAAAATGCTTGATCCCTAGACATTTTTGATGTGTGTATATGGGCGCTTTTCTTTCGCATTACCCAAAAGTTATTTGAAAAAAGACCTATGGCACTAAGTCCGCCTCGGTACTCTGTGCTTATTAAATCGTTTTTATTGTACGCCTGCATGTGTGTGTGATATCCTTATAAAATTACATCGAGAGCAGGCTGCAGTGTCGTCCTGTCTGCTAATTATGACAAACTGCCACCATCAATTTGTTCGCTAAGCTTGGTGATTATGACAAATTTCTCACCCTCTCCTTAATTGTGTCATTCATTAGACTTATATGTACGATGTTTTTGTCATAGGCCTGCAAATTTTTGGTAAAATATAAAGAAAATAAAAAAGGTTTTGGAAACAACAATGCATTATTTTATTGTAGGCATTTTCGGATTCAGATCAGTAGTTCCAAAGATTACCTCCTACAAACAAACAAATTTAACCTCTCTATAATATAAGTATAGACTAGATCTAGTCCTCTGGTTCCCTCTCATTGAGAGGAGGTCGTGTCCCAGCAGTGGGAACATTATAGGTTGACATTTTTACTTTTGATTATATTTATGGACTAAATGTATTACGTGTAAACAAATCGTCATTTCAGACTGTTTTATCAAAAAAAGAGATTTCTTGAACAAACACACGACTTATTCGATATAACGGCATTACCTACTAAAATCCAATTATAGCTACACGTAGACACGTACCAAGCAAACCCGGAGTGAATTAGATTAGCTTTTGTTCCCTTATCAACATCATAACATCACGCCTGTAACCCCTAAACGGTTAAGCCGACGTAAACCTAATAGATCACTGTTACACACATTTCGACAGTTATGTTTAAGTCCGGGGGAGGGCTCGCCTTTTACAATCTACCGGGCCGTTACTGAGAAAGTCTTCATAGAAAAACCAAATATCACTGTCCGACCAAGATATCGAACCTGAACGTTATCCTATGCCACGTTTGCGACGACTGTCAATGAACAGCAGTCGAACTAGAATAATATTAAAATTTATTTTCTTTATCGTGTGGTTAGTGCCTAACCTGCCTGCGTAGCATGACCACCGTAGAAACGAAATAGAATCGACAAATCTTTTGTTCATCTGTCATTTTGTCGATTCAATGACAGATGAACAAAAGATTTGTCGATTCTCTTTCGTGTCTACGGTGGTCATGCTACGCGGGCTGGTGTCAGAGTTTTTATACCGCCCATGGGCCTCTGACTTGGCTTTACATGCCGTCGAGAAATATCTCTTAGGCATGTTGGTCCCCTCACGATGTTTTCTTTCACCGAAGCGAAGAAGTGATAATAGGGTAGATGGCAAAAAAAAACTCTAATTAGTCCGTCAGATAGATTTCCAAAAAATATTGGACACACATTTTTTCATTTTTCACGTAAACAAAAAATGAAGACATGATACAGTTCGTCGAAAACTCGTGTGACGTCACATTTGAATACATTTTTTACTCAAATGTCACGTCACATACCCCCACTTATGGTCTTTGACACGTTTTATTTTCGTAAATTTTTATTAATTTGATAAAACAAAAAAAAAATATCCAATATTTTTCGATAATTTAACTGATGGACTAAACAGAATTATTTTATTAATTTTTTATTAAGTCATCATCCCTATTATACAATAGACACAATAATCCGAAAAATCATCAGACTTGGGTTGGAACTTGAGACCTATGTCTTGGCAGTCCGACTGTCACACCACCAGGCCATCACTGCTTTTGTTTAATACTTTACAACTTTATTATTCTTCTTCTTCTTTTTCTTCTTCTTCTTTGCTCCATCCCACATAAGTGGGGTCGGCTCTCCTAATTTTTCTGCGCCATGACGTTCTGTCTAGGGTTGTCGGCTCGGGTAGTTTTTCTTTATTTATGAGGCTGGTCATTACTAGTGTACCATGTGTACGGAGGGCGTCCTCTACCTCTCTTTTTCTCCGGTAGATTTAAGGCTTTTTTTACTATGTAGTCCTCGTCTCTTCTCACTACGTGTCCATACCACCGCAAACGAATTTCATTAAGCTTTTCGGCTATAGGGGTTACTTTAAAGCTGCCTCGAATGTACTCATTCCTTTCTTTATCTAGTCTTGTAACCCCTTCTGACCACCTTAGCATTTTCATTACAGTCGTGTGAAGCTTTTGGACGTGTGTTTCTTTTACAGGCCAGCACTCTGCTCCGTACAAGATAGCTGGTCTCACTGCCATCTTGTAGACCTTCCCTTTTGTACGGATGGGCATGCTTTTATCCCACAGCACTCCTGTTAACGAACGCCACTTTTGCCAGCCAACGTTCACTCTATGCGCCACGTCTTCCTTCACACTGTCACTTTCCGTGATGACTGACCCAAGATATTCACAACTTACAACTTATTTTACAACTTTATTATTATGCAACTTATTCGATATCTGAGCATCAGCCTATCATCTACCTAGCCTTTTTCCAACTATGTTGGGGTCGGCTTCCAGTCTAACCGGATGCAGTTGAATCACATTGAACGACTGCCTATCTGATCTCCACAACCCAGTTAGTGCTGGATAATACGATACCCCTTGGTAATACTGGTTGTCAGACTTTTTGGGCAACTGAATACCTGTAATGACTGTCAAAGATCTTCAAATGACAGCCGGGACCAACGGCTTAGTGTGCTTTCGAGACACGGAGGCAACTTGTTATGGGTGGTCACCCATCCCATCAACTTAATACAACAGCTACTATAATTCAATGATAGGCGATGTGTCAAGCAACCCGGAGTGTATTAAATCAGCTATTGTTGTCTTATCAAGTTAACCCGTATGTGGTCACATACATACCTACAAGGGTCGCATAGTAAATAATAGGCAACGTATTAGAGGCTTTAGCTTCCCCGAATGTTAAAGGGCTTATTCCATTTGTCTAAACCGTCTAAAAGGACAAGATGAGGCTTTGGTACGAGCATGCGGTGCAAACTAAACGTACTTGCGTGAATATTATGTTGATTTTTGAATCGAAAATACGATTAGCATTTTAGTAAATATGGGGCCCGCGTGGTGGATCATAGCCCATTCCCTCTCATTGAGAGAAGGCGTTGTCCCAGCAGTGGGAACATTATAGGCTGATGATGATGATGATGATGATGATGATGATTTTAGTAAAGCTATTTGCAACAAGCACAATCTGTATCATCCATAGATATGAATAAATTCTTAAAATTAGTTATAAAAATACACTGGCCTGCAAAACTAAGTACTAAGCCTCCACTGTCCATCCGTCCGTCTGTCTGTCAGCGGGCTGTATCTAAAATAAAAAGCCGCTGCTGTAGTAAAAAAAAAACATTTTTTTTTTTATTTTAACTACTAAGTACTGGATTTCAATCACCTATCCCAACCTAGCCATACACTTTTAAAATTTCATTTTTTTCTAAACTGTTAAGTAAGAGATTTAAAATAAAATAAAACTTTTCATAGCAATTTTTAGCAGTTTTGATAGTTTTTATGTACAAAATTAAACTCTTTTTCGAGTCCTTTTTGTTTCGAAAGTACCTAGTAGTATCTAGTGTACATAAAAAGTTATTGCAATTTTATAAGTGTGATACATATTTTTGCAGGCCAGTGTATTATTAGTGAAAGGAGTATTTTTATTAAAAGCATTCAACTTGCCGTGTTAGTTTGTTGGTATGTGTATTGGTCTAATCAAATTTTGGAACTGAAATTCAAACCAGTTCCGCCCAACCGATTGAGCTGAAATTTTGGACTGTGCGCTCGTGCCTCTGTACTACTGCCTCTTTGGTGTAGTGGTCGCAAACTCGGCTGCTGATCATGAGGTCCTGGGCTCGATTCCCAGGTCGGGCAAACTGTTAGCTTTTTCCATCAAGATTTTCCAGGTAGCAGCTACGGAGTCTGGATTCGTACCCGTTGATGGCAATAGGCTCGCCTCCATAACTGACGAAATGTGGCTGTACTATTAGGTTCACCTGTGCCTTACCCTTCCTCACACCACTTACAAATTGCCACTCCAACTTTATAACTTAATTTCCTCTTTAAGTTTTAAATCTAACTTAAGTGCATTATTATTCATTCCGGTACTAAGTAAGAAGTACAGTATTTGAATTGCAGTGGAATTCTAAGGAAGAATAAAATTATAATAAATATTCGCTTTTATCTTTGATGAATGCGCTGGTCCTGAAAGACTGAAATAATTGTTTATTGCAAAATGTATTTTGTTAGATTCCAATGTTGTAATTCAATGATGTAAATTCTTCTAACAAATAGAAGAAACTATACCAAATTAGCTCTTGCCGAGTTCCGATAATTGTAGCACGGGATCATATAACTGGAATGAAAAGTATCCAATGTGTTAATCCAGGTTATAAACTATCTCTGTTAAATTTCATCCAAATCCGTTCAGTAGTTTTTGCGTGAAAGAGTAACAAACATACACACACTTTCAAACTTTCGTATTTCTAATAAGTAGTAAGATAGTGGAATAAAATGCTTTAGTTTTGCTTTTGACTTTAGGAATAGATATAACGTAACATCACGTCTGTAATCCCCGAAGTGTTAGGCAGAGGTGTACCTAATACTACACCAACATTTCGCAAAGTATGACAAAATCTCATGTACCTAATTGGAGGAGTGTATTGCCATCTACCGGGCACAGATTCAGACTCCGTGGCTGCTACCGAGGAATCCCTGATGGAAAAACCCAGTAATACTTTGCCTAACCCGGGAATCGAACCCAGGACCTTTTGCTCAGCAGTCGCAATTAATCAAATTTAATTCCACCACGAATACTATCAACAATCGGTACTAAGCCTCATAAAATTTACGAGAATTATGTCATAAATTATAGCTCACTCAAATCCTTATTCAAAGCTGATCATACAATTTATCCCCATACTCCGGCTGCTTCAAATTTCATACAAATCCTTCTACATTAACATAACATAAACAATATCTTATAACTTATCGGTGTACTCTGAATAATCATTCTTGAACTTAACAATATACAAAACATCGTTAATACAACTTCACTTAAACTAAAAACCAACTCTCTTGATCTAAAATAAAGTTCAATTTTAAACGGTGTTGTTGAAAATTTCAGGCATTTATTCAGTCAAGTTTTACAGCAATGGGAAATGGACTTCAATGTTCCATCAATAGAGTTCACTTTGATTACTTCGGTCGTTTAAGACTTTTGTATGGCAAATACGTAAAATAATTGAGCTCCGTTCTGCTTTATTAGTTTAGTAGTGTGGATGTAAAGTATTTCTGATGTGAAGGAATGCTATCGGCGTTTCGAATCACTTATCAGAGAACCCGCGAATCGAGCCGTTTTTCCAAGTATTTCTTATTCCGATCCGATTTTTTCCTTAGAAACATTTGATTTGCGATCCGTTTTCCTCGCATTGTCGGAGTTTCTCGGATGTATTTACATGTTTTCTTTTACTATTTTGTGAAAAGTTTTATTTGAGTTTATTGTGTATTAATGATACAACCATTATACGGATTTGTGGAAATGAAAAACGTTTACTTACTTCTGATTTAGCCATGTGTAAATGATTTGCAGTTTTTTTAAAAGCAAAAGTCTTTTTTTATTTATTGATTGTCTGTGATAGGTCGATATGGCTAGAAAGGAGGTGACTGCTGATTTGACGAGTAATAGAGAAGTATAGAAGAGGAAGACATCCAAAAATCCATTCTAAATCCTAATCTTTTTGTTTTTATCTCTTCTAAATTTGATTGTGATATGTACATTTATACATGGGATCATTCCAATAGATAATAAAAATAATGAAATTGTTACCCAGGGGATCGGCGTTGAGGGCTGACATACAGGCTCTGCCTAGTTCGGCTCCAAATGCTAATACTTTTGTGTACTTTAAGTTTAGATTAAGCACTGTTTCCAATGATATTCTAATAAACAGATATGTTATACACCTACAAAACCACCGAAAAAAGTGTTCCGCGGGGAGAGCCAGCTCACATATACGCAGTGACGCAGAATAAAGGCAAAACAAGCCAATAGGGGAGATGACACCATAAAACAATAATCTCTAAAAAAAAACACTTTATTTTGGGCCTGAAAACCCGATTTTTTTTTTTTGAATTATTTGCTAAATTCGATTTTTCGTTGCTTTGCAATCAATAAATAGTTGAGTCATTGAGTTGATAAAACAGTGACGTCACAGTTGGCTATTGCCATACAAAATCTATGAGAGAACCGCGTTTTGACAGCTCTTAAAAAGTATCTCAATTGATTCGTGTGTCATCTACCCCGTTGGCCCGTTTTCGAATCTTCACGATTGCGCGCTCACAACATATCTGTTTATTAGAATATCATTGACTGTATCTGTAAAAAAATTACATATATTTGTGAAATAAATATTACTTACTTACTTAATTAAATAAATAGGGATAAATCATGAACTGTCCACCCGACCGATTCGGTCGGGACGCCATTGTTAACTATTGTGTCTATTTCGTGGACAGATCAAGGGATAAAGGTGAGAGAATGATGATTGATCGATTGATGATCTGTGAGAGATGCTAAAGAGAGCAGTGAGCATTGTACCTCTTTTATCAAGCGACTAAAGTACTGCAATTAGGGAATGCAATCCCGATCTCGCGAGATCTCGCCTCATTTTTCGAGATAAATCTCGAAGCATAAAATGACGAGATCTCGGCCGAGATTGACGAGATCGAGCGGCAGTAGTCAGCGACGCATCACGCAGGCTTAGAGTCCATTATTAAAAAAGAGATAGATCTCTATGAGTGTAGAGGGGATCGAGGGGTATTTTTTTTGCAATTTGCTTACAACAGCTTGCTCACGCTGGTACCAACAGTGTTGAATCTGAGAGGGCGTTTTCAGCCGCTGGCTACATAGCGACTAACGTAAGATGCCGTTTATCCGACAGCACTATAAGTACTAGGTATTTGTTTTTTAAGGAGCTATTTCCAAAATCACTCCTAAAACCATTTGTTTCTTGTTTCTTTTCTTTTTCACCTTCATTATTTTTATTAAACGGTGAAGGAAAACATCGTTAGGAAACCGGCATGTCCTAGAACCAAAAATTCGAAGACATGTGACATCTACCAATCCGCACTGGGCCTGCGTGGTGGATTATAGCCCATTCCCTCTCATAGAGTGGAGGCCGGTGTCCCAGCAGTGGGAACATTAATAGGCTGATGATGATGATGATGATTTTTATTATAATACATATTTTCTTAATAAGAGGTTTTAAACGGTTTTGAATCGTAATTAGTGTGTCCATAAACTTATGTAAATAATTATAAAAATACAGACTTTTTTCAATAACTAATGTTGTATCTTACTCGCATCATAAGCACAACTAAGCAGTTTCAATTATGTTTCACTCATATAAGTATGAAACAATACTTTTTGAAAACTATTCGAGATCTCGAAAATGCCGAGATCGAATTTCTAATCCTTCGAGATCTCGACTTGACGATCTCGCCTCGAGATTGCATTCCCTAACTGCAATGCTGCATCGAATAGTGATTTAATACTGAAGTAGCGATTCTTGTCATCACCTGCCTAGCATTTTCCCAACTACGTTGAGATCGGCTTGCAGTCTAACCGGATGCAGCTGAATACCAGCCACCTATTTTACCTGGAACGATTGCCTATCTGACCTGAGGAGCTCGTAGCTAAATAATAACAGCGCTCGGGTCAATCTTTAGGTTAAGCCGTGCTTGCCTAGGTTGGTCTGTGGATGGGTGACCACTCATTACATACCGAGTTTCCTCCGTGCCTCGGAACGCACGTTAAGCAGTTGGTCCCGGCTGTCATTTGTGATCTTTGACAGTCGTTACAGGTAGTCAGTGGCCCAAAAAGTCTGACAACCAGTCTTACCAAGGGGTATCGTATTACCCAGTACTAACTGGGTTGTGGAGGTCAGATAGGCAGTCGCTCTATGTAAAATACTGGTATTCAGCTGCATCCGGTTAGACTGGAAGCCGACCCCAATAAAACTTGGGAAAAGGCTAGGCAGGCAGATTGCCTATCTGACCTTCACAACCAAGTTAGTACTGGGTAATACGATACCCCTTGGTAAGACTGGTTGTCAGACTTTTTGGGCCACTGACTACCTGTAACGACTGTCACAACCAAGTTAGTACTGGGTAATACGTTATCCCTAGGTAAGACTGGTTGTCAGACTTTCGGGCCACTGGCTACCTGTAACGACTATTGAAGATCTACCAATGACAGCCGGTACCAACGGCTTAACGTGCTTTCCGAGTCAAGGAGGAAACTCGGTATGTAATGGGTGGTCATCCATCGACGGACTAACATAGGCAAGGCTAAATCATCATTGTCTTGCTCTTTTACCAGTTTATTTGAGCTCGGCGCAGCATGTCCTTTTCTTCTATACTTCTCCATTACTGGTCATCTCAGCAGTCACCTCATTTCAAGCCATATCATCCTTCACACAGTTCATCCATAAGATTAAAAGATGCGGGGTTTGAATGTACCTAGAACTTAACAACATAACGACTTAACAAGGACTCAGCGGCACCAACATCTCCTTCTTGATTCTGTTCTCCTAGTACTTTCTGTTCAAATTCAAAATTGAGTTCTCTCGTAACAAATCTTAGTGTGCCAGAGAGAGACAAAAATAGCAATAACAAATGATTTCCTTGTAACTTTGGGAGCTGACTTTTTTTTTTTTTTTTTTCGGATGGGAAGTCATCAAATGACTTCTCCCGCTCTGGGCGGAGCAGGAGGGAGTGTCAGACTTTTACTGACTAAAACCCATCCATGTTCCTTCATCGCCCTTTGTGTTCCGGGAGCTGACTGTACTGTACAAAAAACAGTTGAAACTTATGGTTGACGAAATGGGATTCAATGTATGAAGATTAAAATAGTTACGAGTTGGCACACTTTTTCACTTGTTTCGCACGTCTTTGGTTTAGTTGTCGAAATGGGAAAGTTACGAGATGGGCCGGAGCCGTTCATTTCGTACACAACAGGCTACAACGAAAAAGGCTACAATCCAAACAATATCTTCTCAATATTCAAAGCAGGTCTAACATGACGTAGTAATATAGTGAGCGAACGTAATCAGTAATGTGTTGTTATCACGTGTTGATACGCACGTGCCGGCCGCTCGTTCCGTAAAGTTTCTTGTTTCATGCAAGACGTGGCGTTGAGTAAACAAATAATGATTAATGTGAAATATACTTAATATTATCGATAATACTGTTGTTTTCATTATTTAATTGTATTTATATTCTTTATTTTTTTTACTGTTTAATTAGTTATTTAGGCGCATAATACAGTGCATGCAGTGCTCTTCTTTAAGTAATGGAGCACTTAGACTTAAGTTAGAAATGGTTTACTATATATATGTAGGTAATAGTGTACTCATTGTTGAAGAAATAAATGTAATTGTAGGCATTGTTGCACTTGTGTTATACAGGGTGCAACGCTAAAACATTACATCATCATATCATCATATTCAGTACATCATTTTGAAGCATTTCGAGCGATTTTTTTTCATATCCGAAGAAAAATTTGAATGTGGCGGCACATATAAATTTTTCTTGACTTATTAAAAAAAAACGCTGGTTCCTACAAAACTGCAATAGCTACATGGTCAAAATGTATGGAATGATGGATGGTGTTCAGTGGTTGTTGTGGATGTTGTCTGTACTCTTTTCATGTGCCTCCTTTCTCCTGAACATTGATATTATAACAATAACATGGGGATATAATAAAACTTCCAAAAAAATAATAACCTTCCAACGATTTGTGGTTGACTGTAATACTAAGCTTGGTTAAAATGAATTACCGAAAAAATAATACAAAATTAACCGGCAAAAATGTTGTATTTAACAAATAAACATGAGCTTATCCTAATTAAAATTCTACGAAAAATATTTAATACAGTAAATTTCCAAAAAAAAATACCAAACTGCCGAAAAAAATACTAAGTTTCCGAAAACATGTTTTGCTAAAATAGATGTTTTCTTAAGCTCTATAACTCAGGATGCAAGAGCGAGCGAATCGAGCTCGGGACTTGGGGCACGTTAGGTTAGGTTAGGTTACTTTGTACCCTGCAGACAGAAATAGAAGACCCGCGTGGCGGGGCTACGTCTACTACGCCTTTGGATATTTATCTTGACTTTGATTTAATTCCTGTTTTATTTATTTTATAGGTTAAAACGCAATTTGAGCTGGTGCAAAAATATTAAGTCGGCAAATGCTGCAAAGTATTGATTTTCGGAATTTTCAGTATTTTATTCGGTCGTTTCAGTTGTCGCAAGATTAGTTTAAAGCAGTACATTTATTTTTTTTCTTTTCGGAAGGTTTATTACTAAACTAGAACTTGTAGCAACCACGGACAATACCATTCAAATCGAAACATAAACGATCTTGTTTTCTTGAACGAGGACGTCACTTCAGTAGAAACGGGCAAAAGAAGTGCCTGAAGCATCTGAGTATTCATGTCAGACAATTTTCTTTATATATAGTACCAATTCGTATGTATCACCTCCTACAAGAATCTCCACAATGTACTTATAAGGAACAAAAAGATGTAATATAATAATAAACACTTGGCTATAAAAGGAGGCGTAAAGAAAGAAATGGTATGTTTTGTGAACAAGAGCGAAAGATTCAATCTTGTTCAATGGATTTGTGGCTCCATCTTGACTTTGAGATTTTCGCGTGAGCTGAGATTATGTTACAAAAAATATATTTTTTATCATCTTGCATAACTTACGTAAAAGAGATCATATGAGCATATTGCCATCAACCAGGCACAAATCCAAACTCCGTAGCTGCTACTGAGAAATTCCTGATATAAAAACACAAAAATACTTTCCACGACCCGGAAATCGAACCCAGAACTTCGTCAAAAAACATTAAAGGAAATACGGAAGACAAAAGAAAGTGGTTTAGCTCTTTTCGTGGTCGATCTCTTCCTGGCGAATTCTGAATACTTGTAGACAGGAATTTTGATGTTAGGTACATACCTACTTTTCTGTAAACTTAATTGAGAAATTTTATACATGCGCCCGAAATGCTTGTGGTTTTCAAAATATGCCGTAATATTTTGATATATACGACCCCTATCAATCTTGCGCACGTCATAAGGTCGCAGTGTCAACCTTTTAAAATAAATGAAATCACTCTCACTTTTTGCATGTAGGTACGTTTTAGCGAATTTTTTGTGAACTGTAGAAAAACTCGATCATCTATAATTATACTACAATTCTGGTATATATTTTTTTTGTTTGAATTTCATTTGATTTCACTTTTCTGTAATATGGATATAATAGAATACTTCGCCCCCGAAAAAAGAATTTACTCTTAATATTAATTGCTTCACCCGATACGACATTTTGTTATGGGAGAACAATTTTATATCAATTATTTAACTGTTCCTCTTAAGCTAACTCGAAAAGCATTTTTTTTTCGGTATATATCATATCATGCTAAACTTCAGGAGGATTACAAGTAACGAGCAGATTATATGCAATTTAAAATCGCCATTCAGCTCTCAAGTTAAAACATAGTTACATTATCTACAAAAAAGTTTTTTTATTTTTCCATTTTTTGTTGTAGTATCCTATACAAATGTTTGCTATGCATTTATTTTACATTGTTAACAATACATGTCATGGTAATAGGCTTATCCCCAATAAAAATGGAACTTGACATACCTAAACTGTCAATATTTGGGTGTATTGTACACATCTGCGTACCCCTCAGAGCATACAGGCGTGATGTTACGTCATAATGTTGTATAAACAATAAACATCCAAGCGATTGCAGCAATCACGACCGATTTACCGTCTATTTTTGAAGAGTTCCATTGTATATCTTTGAAGACCAGCATCATATTTTCACCAAATTTAAATGGGACCATCTCAGGAGTATATTATTTCAAATAAAAAAAGAATTTTAAGAATCGCTCCACAAATGGGGGAAAAATCGGTGAACATGTTGAAATTAGACCACACGACTGAAGTAAAATGTTCATAAAACGAAAACTACTGGTGGCCTACCATAACGTCTTAAAGCAGGATCGTTTTAATCTTGTTCGAGTGTGGGAAAGAGATGGCGCTAGACGTCCTCTAGAGCTCCGTCCCTTACCCATACTGGAACAAGATTAAAACGATCCTGCTTTAAGACGTCATGGTAGGCCACCTGGGCCAAACTATGTTAAATTTTTATGGGACCAAATGGCAACTATTCCGCATCAAACTAAAGAAGAGTCGCGTCAATCTGATCATAAATCTCAGCGTAATAGGTGTACATACAAAAAAAAAATACCAATCGAATTGAGAACCTCCTCCTTTTGGAAGTCGGTTAAAAACAGCAATAATATGCATATGCATAATTATGCATAAAAAGGCAGTTAAATGCAATCTTAGGAGGTATCATGGTTCAAAACAGGTTGTTAAAATAATAATACAAGAAAGTATAAAAAAACACTTATCCGACCCAAATTAAGGCTGAAGATATAAATGAATGCGCCAAATAAACTTTCATTCCCGTAAATAATAAACTGATAAGGCTAGTTTAAAATAAATTCCTCTGAATCCATAATAAGAACTGCAAACAAAAGACTAAGAAAAGTTATTAAAACAAAGAAGGACGAAGTAATTCCGAAATTAATTTGTAAATTAAAAATACTTTTGTCAAAGCAATCACCAACGAGCCGAAGTATAAAAATATGTGCTTTATATGGGTTCTTTAATATATTTATTAAATGAATTAATTATAATATTTTTCTCAGACTTGACCCGATTTATAAAAATAATTTCTAAGGTAGAATAATAAGTATTATTTACTAAAATGACACTACCTAAATCATCTGCCTAGCCTTTTCCCAACTATGCTGGGGTCGGCTTTCACTCTAACCGGATGCAGCCAAATACCAATATTTAACATGCAGCGACTGACTATCTGGCCCCTAATACGATTACTACCCCTTACTACGACTGGTTGTCAGACTTTCGGGCCTCTGACTACCTCTAATAACTGTCAAAGATCTACAAATACCAACGGCTTACCATGCTTTCCAAGGCACGGAGAAATGGATGGGTCTACGGACCAACCTAGGCAACCGCGGCTTATCCTTTCCTTTCCACAGAAATGCAACCTTTGTTTACTTGAAAAAACATCTGATCCATTTCAACCATCTTCATTAATCAATATTCTTCTTGACAGCCACTACTCACTACTAAAACTTAGATAAGGAACCAAAAAAATACAAGCAGAACAAGAAGTAAACTAATCTCTGACGTGACAAGGCCTGGGCGTGTTTCAAGCAACCCATTTGAATAAACTTGTATGCAGACGGGACCGCTAAAGTTGGGGGCCCGTTATTAGCGGTACCATAAAAGGGATGGGCCAATGTGTAAGCGTGATCAAGCGAATTAATTTGAAAAGTTTGTTTTAAGGACGTTTATGTTAATTGTTGGGTTTGGCAGTTACGGCTAAATAAATTGGGTGTGGCAATGTTTTTTTAAGTATGGAATGCACTATGCACATGCTAGTAGCCAATACATTGCATACCACGCCACATCACGCCGGTAATCCCCGGAGGGTTGGTCACAGTTGTACCTAAAAGTTCATGCTCGTTTTGTAAACTCCATTGCCTGTTTGTGCACCTTTTATGTACAGTCAGGAAAATGTTGCAAGAGCAATTGCATTGGTAAAGGTATGGTAAGGTATACGAAGCCGGGCAAGAACACACGTCTATATAACTGCCCCATTTTTTGCTATGTTTTGTATTTGACCACCACTGCTCTCAAACTGTGAAGAAAAATATCGCGAGGGAACTGTGCCATGTCCTAGAACCAAGAAATAAGTATCTGACATCCGCCAACTGAACTGAACTGGGCACGCATGGTGAATTCTGGGGTACTCAGACAGGAGACTTGGCCCCAGTGCCAGAAGTACTTAACAATATAGGCTGATTAATTATCCACTTGATTGCTTTTCCTGTAAATATTTATGTGGAAATTTCAACGTAGCAGCATGTGTCTGAATAAATAATAAATAAATAATGCTTGTATCTAAAATCTATATCTATACTTATAATAATATATTATAAAGAGGAAAGATTTGTATTTTTGTATGTTTGTAATGAATAAACTTAAAAACTACATGACCGATTTGGAAAATACTTTCAGCAATGGATAGCTACATTATCAGCGAGTAACATAGGCTATATTATATCCCCGTACTCCCACAGGGCCGGGAACTACGCGAGTGAAACCACGTGACGTCCGCTAGTCACAAATAAAGCAGTATGAGCTTGTAGATTTTAAAAGGGATTTGAGTTAAATAAGACGAGCAAGATGGAGTACCTAACTAAGAAGTGAGTTTTATTTATATTTTTTATTAAAATTAGTTCAAGTTCCATTTTTGTGGGCAACTAGGGTTACACACAAAAATGGAACTTGAACTATTTTTATTGTATTTATTATTATTTTATTATATTTCATTTATTTGATTTTAGCTTGAAGCGGTTAAAAATTGAATGATGGTTAACAATTTTAAGTTCTTACTAATTCCAGTAAACCATGGTTTTAATAATATTTTATGAAAATTTATTAGTCAGAAGAATTTTATTAATATTTAATAGGATCAAGAATGTAGAAATAAATAATAGAAAGTATTTACGTTGTATGTATTTTGACAAAGCCTCAGTAAATGTTTGGTAAAATATTATTTGTTGGGTAAATATTTAAGTTAAATATTTTATACAAGAAACTTACAGCTGTGATCTGTGGCTTCTTTTTACAAGCTTTTTGAATATTGCGTTATACGTGAAAATAAATATACGTTTACGACCCACGAGTATTGTAAATAAATAGTCTGTTTTTAGAATTTAGTTTAACATTTCAATCCTCTGTAGGGTTCCGTACACGAGGGGTAACCAACGGGACCCTATTACTAAGCCTCCACTGTCTGTCCGTTCGTCTGTCACCGGGCTGTATCTCATGTTTCGTAATAGGTAGACAGTTGAAATTTTCACAGAATCTGCATTTCTCTTGCCGCTATAATGACAAAACCTCGCCACCATGTCAGTCCGACTTCAGGACCAAGCCTCGAAACCAATCCTTCTTCAGCGAGGTGTGAGACAGGGAGACGTGATATCTCCGAAACTGTTCACCACTGCACTGGAAGATGTATTCAAGGTTCTGGACTGGAGAGGGCTAGGCATCAACGTCAATGGCGAGAACATTACTCACCTTCGGTTTGCCGACGATATAGTGGTCATGACTGAGACCATGGAGGACCTCAGTACAATGCTCGAATGACTGCAGGAATCCGCTGAATGCGAGTCGCACGAGACCGGTCAATGTGGCGACACTTGGGGGAGGCCTATGTCCAGCAGTGGACGTCTTTCGGCTCAAATGATGATGATGATAATAACAAATAATAAAAAATAATTTAAAATGTAAGGGGTCTCCCATAAAACTCCGCTACCGCGACAAATTGTCGCTCAGCGCGATAAGTCCCCTCTTTGAGGAGTGGCTGGAGAGACGCCACGGCGTCCTCACCTTCCGCCTGACGCAGGTCCTCACCGGACACGGTGTTTTCGGGAGGTTCCTGCACCGAATCGGGCGGGAGGAAACGCCCGGGTGCTTCCACTGCGAGGATCGACCGGAGGACACGGTGGAGGTGTGCCCCGCGTGGGCGGAGCACCGCCGTGTCCTCAAAGCGGCGATTGGCGGCGGCGACCTCTCGCGTCCGGCCCTGGTGCAAGCCATGGTCCGGAGCAAGACGGAATGGGACGCCGTCACCTCCTTCTGCGAAGCAGTAATGCTAGAGAAGGAGGTGGCGAAACGTGAGAGGGAGAGAACCTCACAGCGTCCCTGCCGCCGCGGGAGACGCCCCGGGCGTCGGGGGCCACCACGTGGTCGCACATGCGAGTCCGAGCCGAACTTGGCTGGTTTTACTCGTTTATATCATGTGAATAATACAACAAGTTTTTAGAGAGACTTTACTTGATATTAGTTTTGCTTATTCTGAAAACGCTCACAATACGACCTTATCTCTATACTAGAAGTTTGTCAACTAAAACCGCTAATGTACTACCTAATTTTGATCAGACCAATATTGTTTATACTCGCAATATCAGCTAACTAAACCAAATAATAGTTCTTGAGCAAATAACAAGGTGATTATCAAGATGTGTTATCGGGTATTTTCATTAAAAATTTTAGAGCAGCAGCCACGGAGTCTGGATTTATGCCCAGTTGATGGTAATAAGCTCGCCTCCAATAGGGTATATGCATGATTTTTTTTATTACTTTAAACAAAGCGTTTTAACATCAGAAATAGCAAAGTGAAAATATATTTTTGAATATCTTTAAAAAATACTAAGTTATAAGCATTTGAAACTGCTGATTAGACAGAGAGATCTGATACAGCGAATGACGTCATTCGCTGCATTGACGTACAAAATCAATACGAAATTCCGTTTATCTAGAAAGACACAGAAACAAACGTTTAAATGGTTATAACTTTTGTGTTCTTGTTTTCGCTTTTTGACATTATTTTGATAGTAATTTAACATTCCGTATCGAAATAAAAAAAAAGAAAATTTATGCATATTCCCTATTTCATTTTTTCATTTTCATTTATTTTTATTCATAAACAATTCACATTGTGTTGAACATTACATATTAAATAAAATTATCACATGCAGAAACAAATACATTTAAAAGCCATAATAATTGAAGTAAAAAGACATGAGGCAACATAAATTACATGAGACCTAATCGTAACTGGCGAAATTTACTATTACGTACATCTCTGCCCCACCCTTCAGCACCGGCGTGACATTTGTGTTATCATTTACTTCTAACAAGCGCTTTTCCGTAACCGTCAACAATAAGACCCCACCTCATCGCAAAAAATCTGGTAGCTTGAAGCTGGCATCCTCAAACATCAAACACGCTGTGTCGTCACAATAGTGCCGACCTTTAAACTGCACTTAGAACACGACAACAAGCTTTGTCTACTTAGAAAGTGGCGCCGGTGACTAATAAGTGGTCTGGTAATCGGTTGGCTTAGTATGGGCATGTGATGCGGAGGAATGAGTTTTGAGTATGAATGTGGATGCGTATAAGAGTAGAGGAAGCCCAAAGAAACGATGGATTGACTGTGTGAAGGATGATATGGCTGGAAAGGAGGTGTCTGATGAGATGACGTAAGTAATGAGTAATAGAAGAAGCATGAAAGAAGAAGGCATACTGCGCCGACCCCAAATACAATATCTCTACTCTTATATTATTTATTTATTAAAACTTTATGCACAAGTAAAAAAACTGTACAAAGGCGGACTTATTGTCTTGGGCATTTTCTACCAGTCTATCATAGAGTGATGCAGAGACAATACACAATAGGTGCAATAACAGAAAAAAATACTAGAAAATATTTATAAATTTATAACTAAAACGTTTTATAGGAATAAATACATATATACATACAACTTATTGCGAATTTGCACTCCAGCTTTCACTTTGAAAGTGACACGACTAGTCAACGTCAGGACGTTGACTAGTCGTGATACTCTGGGGTAGCGCATTCCAAAGAAAGACCACCTGGACAAATAAAGAAGATTTTATAAAGCCAGATTGGTGAGAAGGACAGCGTAGAAGACAGTTATTGAAGGAACGAAGAATTTTGCTGTGCGCAGAGCATAAATATTGAAAATGAGAAGTCAGATAATAAGGAGAAGTGGGTTTGTAGATATTACACTTCCACATTCTTGAAGATCACGATAGATGACGATTCAAGACTTGAACAGGCTCATTTTTGAATTTCAAAGTTAAGAAGTCAATGTCGGCTATTGCGATCATAACTGGCAGCAACTATAACTGCAGTATCCTTGTGTGACATAACATTAAATTTTATAGTTCTGATCTTAAACTTTCAAGTTTTTTGCAATACCATATCCTCCGCTTGCTTTTGGCACTATTTAATCTAGTTTCCGAAGGATTAATACATTGACTAAGCTATCACAGAAGTTTAATGTAATTTGAAATGGTATCCGAGTATCTTAATCCGATGAGGCGGGGATACTGTAATCTTGCTCCGTACTAATTAGTGCTTACTAGTTTCTGCAAATGCACATATTGTACAGGGAATTTAGAACTGTCTTGTGAAAGTAATAATTTTAATTTTTGAACAGCGAACGGGTCGATCTTCAGGTCAAGCCGCGCTTACATAGGTTGGTCCGTAGATGAGTGACCACCCATTACATACCGAGTTTTCTCCATGCTTTGGATAGCACATTAAACCGTTGGTCCAGGCTGTCAATTGTAGATCTTAGTCGTTAAGTATTCAGCGGCCCGAAAGTCTGACTACCAGTCTTACCAAGTGGTATCTATTACTACTTGGGTTGCGAAAGTCATGTCAAACAACGAATCTTTTTCGTCTTGATTAACTTTGTAGCGAAGCGATTGCCAATAAAAGTTTTATGGGTAAATTCATTGAATTGGGGTAAAAGTATTTGGATTTGCAGTTGGTTGGGGTTTCAATAAACAGCCTTATTGACTATTCGGGTCACCATTGTGGTATAAATTGAAAAATATTGGAGATTTTTGAGAATTATTGTTTTTCGTGAAATGTAACAACAAATAATAAATATAATTTGAACGTAAACCAGATTTAGATTTTGTTAATTATGACAATACTATCTCTTGATTGTCATTTCTTTATTTTTACATTGTTTTATACTTTTAGTTCTTTTCTACAGCCTCGTTGGTCGAGTTGTCGCAAGTGTGACTGCTGAACATTAGGTCCTTGTTCTTGTTTCGATTCCCAGGTCGGGCAAAGTGTTATTGGGTTTTTCCATCGGGAATTTCTCATTAGCAGCCACTCAGTCTGGATTTGTGCCCGTTAGATGGCAATAGTCCCGCCCCTTATTACATGGGACTATTTTGTGCCTTTTAAAAAAAAAAAAAAAAATTTTGTTTATTTCTCTTCCACAAATAAAAAATAAATAAATACAGTACTTATGTTGTACTCGTAACATATATACATACAGGAAAAAGTATTTTATTTGTGGGAGACTGGCGCCTAAACTAAGCCGAGGCTTGTATTTTAGGACACCAGGTCTCCACTAAGATACATATTAGGAGATCTAACAAAAGTAGTGCCATATACTTATTACAATATGCATCAAAGTTTTTAAACCAGATAGGCAAACTTATATTAATAGTACTACATATTTAAGATAGAGTAGAAGAGTAAACTAGTGTTTTTGTGTGGTAGTGCTGTTTTATGAGCGTGTGTTCATGAATGAGTGTTCTATGTGTGGTGTATAGTGATTGTGTGTCAGTGTATGAGTGCTGTTGTATGAGCGTGTGTTCATGTATGAGTGTACTATGTGAGGTGTGTGGTGATTGTGTGTTATGTGTTACAAATACTACAAAACCTGAGACTAAATTTACTTTTTTATTTCCAGTAGTTCCTCAGTCTCCTTATAGTCCAATCCCAACAGCCATGACGTTACCTTTCCCTTACATTGTTTTGAATTACAATTAAATATATTTTTTATTTTATTAATTTGATTATATAATCTAGGTGCAATAAAGTTATAAAATTTTTGTGCAAATCTAGTTTTGGTTTTTGAGGTTTTGCAAACGGCATAGTGCCTTCTTGTGTTAGCAATCTCCTGGTTAAACGCCGATATATCTCCATGTTGTCGAAGGACGCTCAGAAGAATGTACAGTTGTCTAACTGTTAGTACACCGGTTTCTTGATATAATTTCCGGGTAGAGAAGAGTCTAGGCTTAAAGAAGGCAACCTTTAAAATCAACCTTTGAGCTCGTTCTAGCTCCAACAATTTTGGTTTTGTCCGTTTCACCCCATGTAGTAATACAGTAGGTCACAATGGATTGGATCAAGCTCTTGTAAACCATGATCAGCGTCTTTCTATCTGCTATGTGTCTGAGTTGTCTAAAAATGTACGTAAGTTTACGCACTTTCTGCGCGATATTATGAATGTGTTCTCCAAACGATAGTCTATTGTCAATAGTAACGCCTAAGTAACGTATTGATTTGACAGATTTTATTTGCGGACAGTTACTACACTGTGATACGGGAGGAACTGAACATTGGTGGGCAAATATTTGGGATACGCTTTGTGAAGTCACTGCTAGGTGACGAACGGAAAATTGCATGTATTTGGTCTTGTCCGCATTCAATGTTAGTGAATTTGCAGACAGCCAGTGGCAGATAGTGTTAAACCCAGCCTGCGTTTTAGCATAAACCTCTTCCCAGGTGTCACCTACAAATGTCAAAGTAGTATCATCTGCATATGAGATAATATTACAGTCTTGGATTTGGAGCTGACAGAGCTCAGTTATATAACATTAAAATAAGGTGGGCCCAAGAATACTCCCTTGCGGTACTCCAAACGTCATTTTAAGATCATCACTCGCGAAGTCACCGATACTCACACACTGAGATCTTCCCGATAAATAATCAGCGAAAAGATCAAGCTGTTTCCCCCGAATTCCCATGCTGTTTAGCTTGTTTAAAAGGTTGGAGATACAGACTGTGTCAAACGCCTTGGCAAGGTCAAGGAAGATGGTAATACATTTCTTATTTGCATCCATTTTCTTAACTAAATAGGTGGTGAAATTTTGAACAGCCTGATTAGTAGATTTGCCTGCTCTGAAACCAAATTGTGATGAGGACAGAAGTTGATTCGATTCTAGATAATCTATAAGCCTACCATTTATAATTCGTTCAAATACTTTTGACAATGATGTGAGGATTGATATAGGTTTGTAGTTGTTGACACAGTCGGTATCCCCTGCCTTGCGTATAGGAATAAGTATAGATTTTTTAAGTGCATTGGGGAAAACACCAGCCTCTAGACAGCGATTTATGAGATCGGTAAGCACAGGAGCAACAATGTCTACAACTTTTTGCAGGAACTTAGACGAATCGTTGTCCCAACCCGCTCGACAATCGTGTTTTAGGTTAAGTATAATTTTTTTAACTTCCTCGCAATCCACATTTAGTAGGACAAAAGAGTTACAGGGTGAAATTTCTTTATGTTCATCGACATTTTGAAAAGGTGGAGGTATAATTTGTGCTAGTCGACTACCAACACTAGCAAAAAATTCATTTACAGTGTTGATAGACAACTGCGGGGATGAGTTAGCAGATAGCAAGTCTTTAGAAAAGAGCTATTTTCTTTACTATTATTATAACTTGTAATAGTTTTTATTGAATTCCATAACTTTTTGGAATTATCTTTAGCCATTTGCAATTGATCTTTTTCATACTGACGTTTCAGTTTTTTCAGTAGATTATTACAGAAGTTTCTGTAACGTTTATATGTTGTACACAAAATTTCATTATTTGGTTCACTTTTAGTTTTTAAGTGCATCAAGTCCCTGTTTCTTATACACCGTAGAAGGCCAGTAGTGATCCATGGCTTTAGGAGAGTTTTGTTTCGGGGAATCTTTAAGATCACAGTATGTTTATGAATCAAATCCGTTAAAATATTTACAAACATACTAGTATCCATTCATACATACATTATTACATAGATCCACTTCATTATAAATCTGACCAAAATCTATCTCCGAACAGTCCACTACAGCTCCTTCCCAATTAACTTTCTTAACCGTGCTAGCATTTTTTGCCTTTCCGGAACTTTTGCTGTTAAGACAAAACAATATAGCTTCATGATCAGATATCGTAGTTTTTAAATTAAAGGTAAAAGCATTTTGTATCGTCTTAACTATAACATGATCAAGGCAATTCTTACCCCTAGTCGGTGTATTGATGGCTGGTAGTAGACCGTGGAAAGAGGTAATGTCGAGATAAGCTAGAGAGTTAGCATCTGAATTTAATATATTTATATTGATTTCGCCCGTTATAATAATATTCCTAAAATTAGATAATTTATCAAGTAGATCATTAAGTGATATGAAAAAGTTATCAAGTTTTTTAAATGACGGTGGTCGATATATAGCTATTATAACGGTATGATTTACTCCCATCTTAATGACCAAGCAATTTGCTTCCAGACAGCGGTTCCTCAATTTTAAAGTTATGTCGATCATTTAATAAGACCACAATACTATCATTTTGATTGTAATTTTTAGATGTCTTATGTGAACTGTAGCCATTTATTTTATGGAGACTAGATACCTGAGAGAGCCAACACTCTGATAATACAATTATATCACAATCGAATTTCAGCCTAGCCGTCATTATCAATAATTCATCAAAGTTGCGATTAATGCTGCGGATGTTTTGTTGTAAGATTTTCAAATACTTAGGGGGCTGTATGTATGAGCTGCATTGTTCGGGATTACATGTAACAGGTTCAGAGACGTGAAATTGTTCTACATTGTTTAGCAAATCATTTACGGCAGCGAACACAATAAATTATGGAGTTCGAAGGAAAAAGTTATTGGATAAGAAAAGCTATTCAATACATCGATATCTGCGCTACGAATGTTAACATGAGTTTTGTAATATTTATAGAATTTTGTAAATAGTAGTATTATAACTTTGTGTGTGTGCTTGGTGTATAATATAATTTTGTAAACATGTAGTATATAGAGTAGAAAGAAAAAAAACAGTTTGGAAACAAAAAACAGTGAATTTAAACAATTTCAAAGGAGCAGCTAATACTAGTCATATTTTATTTAAATCTAAATCTACTTCGTCTTTTATTTAGGTGGGTCTTTCACCTTTACTCTTGCGGCTAAAGGTTCGCCCGAAAAAAATCCAGCAGCCATCATAAGAATGGGATTTAGCTCATTGCCTGGCTAAGTAAAATAGTCTACGTGCTTTGCCAGTTAACGAGTCTGAAACATAAATGTTTCGTGGAGGCCCTTTTATCTTTAAATGATTTGTGTTCAGCGGTAATTGTTTTTTTTCCTTCTGTATCTTAGTAAAATTTATAACGGCGGATCTAAACGACGTTTTTCTGGCTACGGTAGTGAAGTCAACGACAAAGGCTTCGGTCTTAGTATTAGTCCTGTAAATGTCGCGTATTTCTGATTCTACCACTTTAGACGGTAGATTGACCGCTGAGCTGAGATCCTTAACAACGTTCACCAGGCTTTCCTTAGTCTCATTTTCATGTTTTGGGATATGACGAATTTCTAGTGTGGAAGCCCGTGCCGATTTTTCGTGAGATTCAAGTTTTTGTTCCAAGAACTGCACTTGTTTTTTGGTATTTTTGTTCTCCTGTTGTAATTGGCTAATAATCACCAGGGATTCATCATATTTCTGCGATACGAAAGAAACCGATTCCTTTAATTCAAGATGCAGCTCCTTAATACAGTAGTTGATAGATTGATTTATTAAATCAAATTTTGCATTTTGTTTCTCCTGGAAATCGGCAAACATAGATTTCATTTGAGACATAAACTTTTCAAAGCATTCGGCATGATCGTCCATCTTACGTTTGTAGTTTCTTCTGGCAACATTTATCGACTCATCCATTTTTGTTTCTGTGTCATTTAATGCAGAGTCCGAACTATGGTGTGGTGTTATATTTTTTGACAATTTGTTTTCGCAGAAATTAGGCGGTGTGCGCTGGGGATTCATGTTTATTTACAAATCGTTTCAATCCGAAAATTGACAAATCTCAATAAGAGACACAGGTTCTGAGATTCGAACTTGCGACGTGTTGCCCAAGAGTCGCCGCTGCGCCAAACTGACGTTAATATTGTCGTTGAAATAGTGGTATAGTCTTTTGTAGCCAACGTTTTGTTTTGACAGCTGATGGCCACGTACGCCGACGACGTGTCGAGTGCTCAAGCTCGTTAAGTATTTAGAGTCCAAAGGTCACTTGAGTAATGTAGCAATGTGACGGTTTAGATGTACTTTTATTTTACAGATTTTGCACTATTTCACTGTTTTTGGTTAAAATCAAGTAATTTATTGTTTTTACTTTAAAAAGGGAACACTTTAATCGGGTTTTAAATAGTTTTAAATAATATTTTTTTTTTTTTCTAAGTGTCAATTTCGCATCTTTTGAAGTGTATAAATATAAATAATAATTAATTTCGCTGGACATTACACACAGCGCCATCTAGTGCCACACTAAGCAACGAGGCTTGTGTCGTGGACACCAGATAGTTGATATACTACATAGACACTTATTTGTTTGTAAATACATACTTTTTAAATTAAACATCCATGACTCGGAAACAAATGTCCATGCTCATCACACAAACATTTGCTCCTACCAGGATTCGAACCCGGGACCCTAAGAACGTAAGGCAGCCTCACTACCGCTGTGCTATTCGGGTCGTCAAATCGTCTAAACATCAGTCTAAAATGCAATTATGTAATTGTCCACTCTAACCAATAAAAGCATTGATTAGTCTAGTACAAGATTAACGAGTCGATTGATTGATTTCACGTGTACATAATACAAAACTCACAATAGTAGAAAGTGTTGAAGAATTCGTTATAATATCTTTCGACGTTTAATTATTTGTTTAGTGTCTAGGCTTCAATCTCCTGCTTCTACATTGGACTTCTACAGCGGACATGTTCTTACCTAATTCCTCGGTTAATTAACAACCTACCTTCCGATTTGCGCAGTGACGCCAAGAAATATTAAATCAAAACTTAAGCCCCACTACCTACAACACATTGAATGCTCAATGTGAATTGCAGTTTACGTATCATCCCGCTCTGGGCGGAGCAGGAGGGAGTGTCAGACTTTTACTGACTAAAACCCATCCATGTTCCTTCATCGCCCTTTGTGTTCCGGGGCCAGGGTATCTCTTTCGAACACCTTGCGGACCCCTTTTTGATAATCTCTTTGAGGCGCGCGTGGAACACTCCTGCGCCGTCGACACGGCCTGTTGTCATGAGACGGACGGACGGCGAGCTAGCCCATAGCCAACCGTCCACAGGCCCGCGCCTACGGTGGCCGGGGGCCACCACGTGGCCCCCGACGATAAGGCTGCTGCGGGCCTAAAATGGCCGCTTTAGCAATCATAATATGAATCACGTTAAAATTTTAAATTTCTAAAATGAAAATTTAATTAATGAGATTTTTAATTTTTTCACGTGATTCATATTATGATTTTGATAAACCGGCCATTCTAATTGAATTGATATGTATCTTCATTTCCAATGTATGTATATGCTATTAATTGATTTATTTTATTATTTTTACTTTGTCTATTTTTTTATTATTTGTGCGATTACTATTTTATTATTACTATTAAGCTTTATGGGTTGTATATCTGAAATAAACGTTTTATTGTTATTATTATTATTTAGGCCCGCTATTCGGTTGCTGGCTCTGACAAGTCTGTCAAATAACAATGATCTTTATTTTTATTTAAATAAAATTGTTATTGGATTGCTGCTATCAGTTGTAAACTAAATGTGAAATGACTAAAGATATTGATTGAGGAATCTGTAACTGTCTTGTCTCATTGGTCTGAATAGGCGAGAATAGTTTATGAAGTCAGTAGAATAATTGGTTGCTAATTGCTTATGTGACTCATAGAAGATTTATAACTTTATCTCGTTGAGTTATATTCATTGAATCATAATAATGTTATTTTATCTCTTATATTATACTTACACTAAGCTTTGCTTGCGGCTTCGCCCGCGTTTTATATGGAAGCAATCCCATGAGAACGAACCGTCGCCGCGTCGGGATAAAAAAACCCTTTTTAATATAAAAACCGTAGGTCATTCCACCTAACTCAATTTGTCCTACATCTACAGTAGGTGATATCTACACTAGACATCGAAATCATCCTTTTTAACCTAGCTGAAAATAATAATAAAATGTGCTCAAAAATAAATAAGTCTATATTGCTCAAAATACCTATTTATTTTCCATTCAAAGAGAAACCAGAAAGCTATATCAAAATTTTTCCCCTTTTAATTAACTCGAATAGGAAAAAAGTATAAATAATAATAAATAAATATCGCTGGACATTTCACACAGCGCCATCTAGTGCCACACTAAGCAACGAGGCTTGTGTCGTGGACACCAGATAGTTGATATACTACATAGATACTTTTTTTTGTTGTAAATACATACTTATTATACATGTTAACATCCATGACTCGGAAACAAATGCCCATGCTCATCACACAAACATTTGCTCCGACCGGGATTCGAACCCGGGACCCTAAGAACGTAAGGCAGACTCACTACCGCTGCGCCATTCGAGTCGTCCTAGTATATACTAGTTAATGGCAGATCTATGGCAGAAAGAAACCACTGTACTCTTTTGTATAAGCATTTTACAAAAGTAAAAATAAGTACAGTAAACGTCATATCAAACGTATCACTTGTACCACGAAATCCGTCTTATTTTGTACTGTCAATGTCAATATTTGTAATCTATCAGCCTTGTTGACTGTACTGTAACAGCGTTTTCCTTATATTTTAATCAGGATAATCACAAATACCCTGATTACTTCCTTCATCAGGTCTGCGTAGATTGATCTCTTTTAATACAGAATGCTGATTATACCTGAGCACGCAAAATGTTGAGAGATGACTGTCGAAATACTTAAATATGGTTTCCGGGCGAATCGAAGTATAATACAAGATGGAAACAATAGTACGAAAATAAATTAAAACACTGGCAATACTAGTTCATAGGAATATGTTTAACCATCAAATAAAGACTAACATAGATTTTGACGACCCGAATAGCGCAGCGGTAGTGAGGCTGCCTTACGTTCTTAGGATCAAATGTTTGTGTGATGAGCATGGACATTTGTTTCCGAGTCATGGATGTTAACATGTATAATAAGTATGTATTTACAACAAAAAAAAAGTATCTATGTAGTATATCAACCATCTGGTGTCCACGACACAAGCCTCGTTGCTTAGTGTGGCACTAGATGGCGCTGTGTGTTATGGCCAGCGATATTTATATTTATTTATAGAAACATAAAAAAAAACATTATTTATAGAAAATACCTACTATATCCCGTGAATAAACTACTCGATAAATTCGAATGAATTTTTGTTTGCAGACCTTGTACACGTCATGAGGTAGGTATATAAAGTTTAATTATTGTCGTATAATTGTCGTCTCCACCTGGCTTATATCTTCGGTTTCGTGAATATTTTCTAGTAACTCGGATCTGGTAAGTGTGGGAACACTTATTACGGTTGCATTTTAGGGTTCAGTAGTTTTGTTCTAAATTGGTTTGAAGTGTTTTCTATATTTTGTTTGCGAAATTCTTGAATCAGTTAATTATTTCGCAGAATAATAATAAATAATAATAATCTTAATGTCATAGGGCATTTCCTACTACCAGTGATCGATAATTAATTAGCCGTGTGGTATCCGAATAGAACCAACCCATTACACTCACGGGTGTCGTATAAGGCGACTAATGTCTGAGGCAGAACAAATTGCGCCTCCGTAGACCAGAGAATGGGCAGCAGCGTTTTCTGTTAGTCTTTCATCACTGCGATCTCCAATCCGCCTGCCAAGCGTGGAGATTACGGCAAATTCTTCCCATCATGGGAGAGGCTTATTTCCAGCAGTGGACGTTATGGGCTGTTGTAGTGATCGATAGGTTTTTTAATATTAAAATATATTTAATTTTAGTTTAGTCTCTGGTTTAGAACAACTGATTTTGAAGAAATGAAGAACGTAGCGTTAACTTTTCAGACGTCAGATAACTTTTATAATATTATTATAACGAGTTTTTGTGGAAACAAACTGTCAAAATGTCATAGGTATAATTATTTCATTGATAAAACATTCAGCTTATTTTATCCTACCCGATTTATCTGTACAAAAAGAACGTTGTTTAAAAAAATCGCAATCAAAGAAATTATTCTCAATATCCGAATCTTTCATCTTGCTTTATAAAGAAACCTGTTGCTATCTATACGAACCAATCACAGAATTTCCTGTTTATATACTCCTACGGAACCATTTCAATAAATCTCCGTGCCTGTTGAAAAATACACGAGAAATAATCTTCGTGCAATTTTTCACAGGAAGTCCATCCACCATTTTGTTTTTTCGCGCCTAACATTCTTGTATTGATTGACGTTTCCCATTAGCCCGCTATTGTTTTAATGTTCACGCCACATACCATGGCAGATGAGCGAGTAGATTAAAATAATTTTTGTTCGCAGATATCGGCTTCAGACAATGAGGTTTTCCAATTTCCATTAAATTCATCAATCGGGAAATCTGATTAATCTGGGGCCAGGGAAATCATTTTTTAGGGTTATCATGTGATGGGATAAATCAAGGCGATATGGAAGGTAAATATTGATTGAAAGTTGATGTAACATGAATATTACATCACGCCTATAACCTCTGACGAGTTAAGCAGATGTATAATTAACTAATGACTGTCTCGTTGGTCTAGTGGTAGCAAGCGTGACTGCTGAGCTGGTCCCGGGTTCGATTCCCAGGTCGAGCAAATATTGTTACTGGGTTTTCCATAAGGAATTTCTCAGTAGCAGCCACGGAGTCTGGATTTGTGCTTGTTTGATGGCAATAGGCTCACCCCCTATTACATGGAACGTAAACATAACTGTTTTTCAGGTACCTACATCTCTGTTTAACCTTTCGGGGATTACAGGCGTGATGATATGTTATGTTGTTTTCGTTATAATTATGATCCGAAAATGAAACTTCAGGATTTTTTGATCCATGACCCGCTGTAAACGTGAAGCTTGCTCTTAATAACAATTCGACTACCAGAGACCTCAGACCAAAAAAAAGTTAAGACAGAACTCTGCGAACAGAGAAGTGAGACCGGTTTCGTAAACATGTTGTGCATTTATTGAGGCTTAGTTTAATTGTAGTTTGATGTAAATGTGTGCGTGTGAGCGTGTATAAACAGAGCGAGACGTAATTTGCGCTGGCCTCATTTTATTGTTCGCAGCGCTGTCTTTTTTTTTTTTTTTTTCGTGGGAAATCATCAAATGACTTCTCCCGCTCTGGGCGGAGCAGGAGGGAGTGTCAGACTTTTACTGACTAAAACCCATCCATGTTCCTTCATGGCCCTTTGTGTTCCGGGGTCACGGTATCTCTTTCGAACAGTCCCGCAACCCCGGAGTCCCGCAACCCCGGGCAGCGCTATGTCTTGGTTTTTTAATTGGTCTGACCCGGAGACATCATCATTCTAGTGCCTTTATCCAAACCCATTTGGGGTCGGCACAACATATCTTCTTCTTCCATACTTCTCTATTACTCGTCATCTCATCAGACACCTCCTTTCTTGCCATATTATCCTTCACACATACCATATACCGTTTCTTTGGGCTTCTTCTACTCTCATACTACTTTATACTACAAGAACCATGAATATCAATCAAATAAGCTGCAGGAAATATACAGTCAAAATTAATTAGCTACCTAGCAAAATAAACGATCAACATTTCAAACGAAAATCAAAACATAAGCTGACAATACAGTTTCCCCAAACCGCACATTTGATATGATAGAATGATTGCTAACAATCGGTCGACCCTAATTCGCACATGTTCTGTTTAATTGGAGGAATAAGCGACAGAATACTAACGGATCGATTTTATTTACCGCCGATTGGCCGATTCTATTGGGCCAGTTGGTCCTGGGAACCAGTACTGGTCCAGTCAGGCACTTCCATCATCTGCTTAGCCTTTCCCCAACTACGTTGGGGTCGGCTACCAGTCCAACCGGATGCAGCTGAATACCAGTATTTTACATGGAGGTTTTATACTATCTGTGTGCTAAATTTCATCCAAATCCTTTCAGTCGTTTTTGCGTGAAACAGTAACAAACATCCATCCATCCATCTATCCTCACAAACTTTCGCACATGTGTGAGTACCTGCATGTATAAGTTACCACTTGCATTTAGTTATATTTCGTTGTTTTTTTTTTGTATATCTGACATTCCAAAGTGCCGTAATGGTCTAATTGAAATAAATGATTTGAGAAATAAAAATTACCCTACTACAATGGTACGGAACCCTTCATGCGCGAGTCCGACTCGCACTTAGTCAGTTTTTTTTTGTATCTAAAGCCAATTTTTTCATCAAGATAGGTATAACAGATTCAATTTAGACAAACATTGTCCTTCGTGTTTGGATAACTAACAAGAATGGATTAGTTAGTAAGGTTACCACGACAATTAGGCTCCCAAGGGTATAGATACCTAAATAACATTAGGGGTTTAGGAGGGACCTTAGCCTTTCTCTAAGTAGAACATAGATGTCTACTTGGCCTTCGTTAGACAGACTTGATTGAACCCAAACAAAACTAAAACAGACAGAGAGAGAGAAATCAATGCGTACTTAGAATAATGACGAAAATAGAATCAAAGATCATCATTTGCCGAATATTTCCCCAACTATGTTGGGGGTTGGCTTCCAGTCTAATAGGATGCAGCTGAATACCAGTATTTTATATTGGAAGACTACCTATCCGACCTCCGCAACCCAGTATATACTGGGTAATACGATACCCACAACCCACCCAAATATTAACTATATATATAACCCAAAGATATATATGGTGATATTTTACCCAAAGGTTGACTGGTAGAGAATGCCTTGTGGCATTAAGTCCGCCTATGTACCACCCTTGTACATGAAGTTTAAATAAATAAATAAATACCCCTTGGTGAGACTGGTTGTCAGACTCCCGGGCCACTGACTACCTGTAACGACTGTCAAAGATCTACAAATGACAGCCAGGTCCAAAGGGGTAACATGCTTTCCGATGTACGGAGGAAACTCGGTAAGTAATTGGTGGTAGAATTTTGAAGTAATTAGTGAACATTTTAAAATAACATGTTATATTAATCCCCGAAGAGCTAGAGTAGGTACACCATCTAGCACTCCCACATTTCACAGGCTAATACGGCAATAGGCCCGCTCTCTATTACATACTTATACATCTATGCCTTTGGGGCTTACAGGCCTGATGTTTTGTTATTCATTATAGGATAAGCTTATCACCATCAACCGGATTCAAACCCAGACTGCTACTGGAAAATTCTTCACAGAAAACCCTAATAAAGGAAAGGAACGAAAAAATAGGAAAACGGTTTATTCTAATAATATTTGCCCGACCTGGGAATGGATCCTAATAAGATTTACTGACAAACGAAACCTGGCTGACGAAACAATTGAATAAACGAAAATAGAAGCAAAGCTTTTTCGGACATTTTTAGAAAAGTTTTCCAGGAACATCGGTAGCTTTTGTAATACAGTCAAGCAGTTCACGATACTTGAGCTTTGAAAGGCTTTTCACTGAAATCTTTTTGTTACCCTTTGAACATTTTCAATCTATACAAGGAATTTCTTTTAAAACGTGAGTGTTTAAAAATCTGACTGCCTTGTTTGTATATTGGCCGGAAGTGCTATTGTTGAACATGAGGACCTAGGTTCGATGCCCAGGTCGGGCTATGTGTTATTGGGATATTACATCAAGAATTTATTTGTCTTTAGTTCATCATCATCATTATCATTTTAGCCGAAAGACGTCCACTGCTGAACATAGGCCTCCCCTAAGTGTCGCCACATTGACCGGTCCCGTACGACTCGCATCCAGCGGATCCTTGCAACCTTCATCAGGTCATCGGTCTAGTCTTTAGTTAGTTAGCAGTGAGTTTCGTGTGTTGGGAACAAAATCGAGTTGTCAGTGACAGTGATAGCAGTACCGATCCCAAAAAAGCGAACAGGCAAGAGGGTAGAACGATTTTGTTTCCTTATAAACACCCGCAAAAACTTCTGTTTATCCGTGATCATGTTGCTTGCAACAGCGCCGAAATATCGGGAACTCAAAACAAATAGTAAAAATAGTCGTAAATTATTTATTACTGAACTCCGAAGTTTAAAATACCGATGTACGGTATACATAAAGTTTGGAAGTCCGACTTACGTGAGTCAGAATGTACGATGACGAATTACGTTATTGAGAATGTTCATCATCGCGATGTACATACTTATAAGTTACTCCGAATGTTTGCTATGACGAATTACTATATTCAGAATGTTCCTATATTACTTCAGATCACAGCGGACAGACTGTTGCTTTCGCGTCCAAGATACAATTGCAAAGAACTCAGATTCTAATTAGACAAATAGCACCCAGCAATTTAGAAAAGTTTAATAATAATTTAATAAGCAAACTAAATATACCAGGCCATATTAGAAACAATGTAAATGAATTGTATGAAGAATTCTTTTCGGTAGTGCACGCCGAGTTCAATAATACTTTAAAAAAGAAAACAAAAACTATTGGCCCAAGGTTTATTTTTAGTGACTGGGCAACACAGGGTATTAGGAAAAGTAGGGAACGTTTGTTTGAGCTGTACGGCCTTAAGCCTTATAATAAAACTGAAACTTTTAGTAAATATGTTGCTACTTACTCGAAAATTTTTAAAAACTCTTGCAAGGTAGCTAAATCCCTCTTTATAAGCAACAAGATTAAATCAGCTGATAACAAAATTAAGACAGTTTGGAAAATTATCAACAGTGAAACAAATAGAAGTAAAAAACAAAGTAATGACATAACATTAGAGACCTCACGTGGCCTCGTGAACTCTAATAATGAAGTTGCTCAAGAATTCGTTAATTTCTTTACCAGTATCCCACTTAAAACTACAGAAACCTTAAATTCCTCTCCCTTGCTCTCTATTGATTTATTGAAAGCGAACGTTCCAGCCTGTTCAAATGAATTTAAATTTCAGCATATAAACCCCATAACAATCATAAAAGCTTATATGCAAATCAAGATTAAATTAACCGAAGATCTATGGGGTATGTCTATCAAAGCTTGTACCTCAATTACTGAGACTGTAGCACCGTATTTAGCCTTGATATTTAATTTGTGCGTGGATCAAGGGGTCTTCCCGGATCTAATGAAATTCAGTAAAGTAATACCCCTTTTTAAATCCGGGGACAGTAAAGATACCAATAACTATAGGCCCGTATCCGTGTTGCCGGTTTTCAGCAAGGTGTTTGAAAAGATAATGCTCAATCAAATGCTTTACCATTTTAACACCAATAAAATCTTACACGAGCAACAGTACGGTTTCACCAAAGGACGCCGGTGTCACTTTATTAAAACACATATTTACTGCGTGGGAAGAGGCACAAGATGCCATAGGAATCTTCTGTGACCTTTCGAAGGCATTTGATTGCGTAAATCACGAAACCCTGATCTTGTAACTTGAGCATTACGGTTTAGGTAAACTTGCGCTCAGTTTAGTAAAATCGTATTTGAATGATAGACAGCAGCATGTACAAGTAAATGGCATAAATTCAATGGGTTTAAAAGTAAAAATGGGTGTACCACAAGGTTCGATATTGGGTCCCTTCCTCTTTTTAGTGTACATAAATGACCTACCCAATTTATTTGACAACTACCCGCAATTGGTGTTGTTTGCAGACGATACTTCTTTAATATTTAGGATAAACAGACGTGCCACAAATCTGGACGACGTAAATAACGCCCTACTGCAGGTTCATAATTGGTTTACCGCTAATAATTTAGTTCTAAATGGGAAAAAAACAAAGTGCATTAGATTTGCTTTACCAAATGTCAAAAGTCGTGATTGTGACGTAATATTGAATCTAGAGAAACTAGAATTTGTCGATAAAACGGTTTTCTTGGGAATCACGCTCGACTCAAGGCTACAATGGGGTCCTCATTTAACATCTCTTGCAGGACGGCTGAGCTCAGCAGCGTATGCTGTTAGGAAAATCCGTCAATTTACTGATGTTGATACGGCGAGGCTAGTCTATTTTAGTTATTTTCATAGTATTATGTCATACGGTATTTTACTATGGGGACGCGCTGCAGACATCGAGTCTATATTTATTCTGCAGAAAAGGGCTATCAGAGCCATTTATGAATTACGTAGACGCGATTCTCTAAGAGAACTGTTTAAGGAAATTAATATCATGACAGTACCTTGTCAATACATCTATGAAAACATCATGTATGTTAGGAAAAATCTGCATTTATTCAGTAAAAGAGGTGACAGACACCACTATACTACTAGAAATAGGGACCAACTAGTTCAGCCAGGTTTCAGGCTTGCTAAAGTAGATTCATCTTTCATGGGGTACTGTTTAAAATGTTACAATAAAATACCTCCCCACATTCTACAACTGAATGAGACGAAATTTAAATCTTGTATAAAACGCACACTATGTAGGCAAGCATATTATAAGTTGGTGGATTACATTGACGATAAAAATGCTTGGCTCAATGCTGGTCCTGCTCCACAACCATAGGGGAAAACTTATTGGGCAAATTATTGTGCTAGCTGAAGAAGATTGTAAAAGTATCTTTGCTTTGTATAGATTCCATCTCCTAGTATTGTATAATTGCATAGCACATGTGAGGACCATGTATTTTTAAGCTACCATTTGCATTTAGTTATCTTTCATTGACTTGAATATGCCTTGGTGGCTGAGAGAAAGTCATGCTCACTCAAATGTCTCGCTGATGGTGGCGGGTGTGTCGGGTCATTTAGTTCCCTTCAATATGGTCGAGTTGAATGGCGCCGATATACGCGTCTTGTTCGTGATCGGGCGCTGTCAGTTGGGACTGGTCATCTCTTAGCTGCCACGGTTCATTTTAATTACTTTATTTTTAATTTGTTGATCTAATGTTTTACTCTGGACGCTCATAATGTGCACGTCTTCCTACATCGTTCTCACATATATCTATAATCTCAACATGAATGATGTAACCAAGATTTTGTAACAATATTTTGATTTTAAAAGAGTGTCCATGGAGTTTCTTGCCCGTTCTTCTCCATAGAGATCTACGCTAGGGAATGGGCAACTACAGTACTTTCTCAAGTTATTATGTCTTGTGTCTGGGACTGTAGCTTTGTTTTGTTTTTTTTTGTATTTTTGATTTTCAAAAGTGCCATAATGGTCTAATTGAAATAAATGCTTTGAGTTTGAGTTTGAGTTTGAACTCCGAAGTATATATATGGGTATATCCCGTTTTCTCGTTCGTTTCCCCGTTTTCTGTTCTCAAAACGGTGACGGAAAACATCGTGAGGAAACCGGCATGTCCCAGAACCAAACAATTCGAAGACATGTGACATCTACCAACCCGCACTGGGCTCGCGTGGTGGATTATAGCCCATTCCCTCGCATAGAGAGGAGGCCTGTATCCCAGCAGTGGGAACATTAATAGGGTGATGATGATGATGCCGTTTTCAGTGTTTATGGTAAAGGGACTTTTACATGGGACTTAAATAAAACATGGCAATATGTCGGATTACTATAGTACTACAACTTTGCCTAAAAGTAATCTAATTTATTAAACTTAAAAGAACCTCTAAACAAAGTAATAAACACTCTTGATAATAAGACTTCACGTTCATAATTTAAAATGAGATCAGGTTTAAAGCTAAGGTCATAAAATTCTAGAAATAAAAAGAAAGTGAGTTTGAAAACTTATTAACACAATGAACGTTCTATTCTTAATTTAAAACTTTGTATGAAATAAGCCACGCTTCTTCTAAGTTTTTAAACAAAAGAATGGCAGCTTTTATAAGTACCTTCACTTTATTTGTTCATCTAAACTAAACTAACTGTAGAGACAAAAATCGTGAGGTTGTCATACTGCAAAACTACCAGCAAAGACGCCAGCACATCAAGCTTCTAGGATCTGTCAAATTTCTTTGATAGATTTTCAACTTTATCGCTAAAGCATTAGGTTCAAGGTATATTGGGAAAAGTTGATCACCCAGCCTCCATACATTTTTGGGCAAATTTTTTTTCTGGCTGTCTAAAATGAACGCCATAATTAAGTAGAGCTTATGGATATAACAAAAAATTACCCCAATCTGGGTGATCTCAGATATTTAATGATTGAATAACTTCTCGGTGAATTGACTTACGCCTTAGGTGTAATAATAAAAAGTGTTTATTATGTTAAGATCTATCGAAATAATTAGTTTATTTTTGTTGGCTGTTGTTTTTGAAACTTTGTTATAAGAACCTATTTCAGAAAAGTATGAGGTCCAAGGTACTGTGTTTGTAACAACACCAAATTGCAATCAATATAATGCACTACGAAAATCACGTCTGCTTTTTTTATTAATCTTTCTTGAAATAACTCATTTGAAAACATAATAGTAAATTTTACGTCCACCTATCGTGTGATTTTTCTATTCCAGCGAAAAAACGTACCAAAAAATCTAACGAAAATTTTAATGGATGAACATTTTCTGCAGATGCGTTTGATCAAAAATCACAGAGCTGTAATGAAAGAAACGTCTCATTTCGTTCATTTGTTTTTCCAACCGTTTTAGAAGCTTTTAACCTTTTTGTGCGTTTTCTTACATTTGAGAAAACATTGTCCTACCAGACGTGTGTAACCACTGCATATTTTAGATCACAATTTGCATTTTCATCGCTTAAAAATATGTGGAAAAATTTAATGTGTCTGTGGGAATTTAACTGAAATGTGCAAGAAGCCATGTAACATTATCTACACATAATAAACGAATGAATGATTTGATTTGATTTGACGTGTAGTGGCACTACAAAAAGTACTACAGCGCCATCTATGACACAAAATGATGAACATCAAAATTCTAAATCGCGCCGTTAAAGTTATCCGCGACTTACAACTATTTAGAAAAACCCGAAAACAACAGTCGGACAGAAGCCCATCAGACACAACACCCGTCTGATCAGAGGATCCTCCCTTTTCAATTTAGCCCACCTGAACTGAACTGAACTATGTTCTTCATATCTCTCTGCTTATCTTCTATTCTTTGTTTCTTCTTGTTTTATATTAGTTATTGTGATTGAAATTTTTTTTTTTTGGTCGTTAATTTTTACTTTACTTATCTTATTCATTCACATTACAATTTTGGTATTTTTAATTATAAATTATTTAATTGATTATTATTTTTGATACTTGTTGTGATTGAAATTTCATTTTTTTTTTATAATTTTTATATTTTACACACATACACACATACACATATTACACATAATTATTCTCATATGTGTAATATGTGTGTGTGTGTGTGTTATGTATAATTATGTTATATACGTTAAATGGTCTTAATGGTATTGAAATAAAATGATATTGATTGATTGAAGCAAGCTCCTAAGTAGTAAAGTACCTTCAAAACTCATTTTTAATGATTTTCAGGTCAGTCTCATATAGATAAACGTGCAGAATACTTATATTATGTACACCATGCAAATTACAGGTATAAAAAAGTTGACAATAAACATAGGGTGACACAATTGGCGGTCTTATCGTAAAAACCTTTTTAAGACAAACTTTAATGTGATTGTATGTTCCTATGTTGATAAAATTATGATTCGCGACCGTTACATATATGTATGTATTTACAGAATGATAATCGTTAGGCTAACTAATAATTTAAGTTCAAATTATTCTATTGAATACCAATCATTCAGGTTGGGCTGCAATGAATTATATAATTTTTTAAATATTGCCCGACACTCGGAATTTCTCCTGTATCGTGGGTGGGTTTACAAAAAAAAAAAAATTAAAACTCACAAAAATAAACAGCCAGACCTGGAACAACTATCTGTGGTCATAGAAATAATAATAATAATAAACATCGCTGGACATTTACACACAGCGCCATCTAGTGCCACACTAAGCAACGAGGCTTGTGTCGTGGACACCAGATGGTTGATATACTACATAGATACTTTTTGTTTGTAAACACATATAACCTCTTAAACATCCATGACTCGGAAACAAATGTCCATGCTCATTACACAAACATTTGCTCCAACCGGGATTCGAACCCGGGACCCTAAGAACGTAAGGCAGCCTCACCACCACTGTGCCGGTCGTCAAAAAATATTTGCACCGTGCGGGAATCGAACCCACGACACGCAGCGCACCAGTCAATCACTGCGCCAACCGTGCTGTCAAGAACAGAATTGACCATGCAGCTGTTTGATAAAATGCTAGACAGAAGATGAGTAAAAACACGAATCAATAAAACGAGATTTATTAAAATACTGGCTTACCACAACAACAACATCAACAGCCCATAACGTCCACTGCTGGACATAAGCCTCTCCCATGATGGGAGGAATTTGCCGTAATCTCCACGCTTGGCAGGTGGATTGGAGATCGCAGTGATGAAAGACTAACAGAAAACGCTGCTGCCCATTCTCTGGTCTACGGAGGCGCAAGGTGTTCTGCCTCAGACATTAGTCGCCTTATACGACACCCGTGAGTGTAATGGGTTGGTTCTACAATGCCGGATACCACACGGCTTCACGGCCACACGGCTTACCACAGTTCGCGTAAAAAACGTTTGGTAAACTATATCAGTATGTTTGTACAAGTTAAAACGTCTACTTGTGCCGTCGCTTGATGAACCGAAATAGAAATAGCTCAATCAAATAGAATCAGATAAAATAAACAAGATTAGAGTGCCTATCAATGTTTGTAATGTTCTATATGTGTAAGCTTCATTTGTTTGTTTTGTTAAAGGGATTTTTAGCGATCGGAATACAAGAGGTAGCGTCATGGAAATACATAACATTTATATCAAGCCTTTTGATCCCCGGGGTTTGGAAGAGGTGAATCTAAAAAGTACACACACATTTCGCCAGTTATATTTTTCAGTCCCATGTAATAGAGGGCGAGCGTATTACTATTAACTGGGCTCAAATCCAGACCATGGCTGCTACTGAAAAAACCCTGATGGATAAACCCAATAGTAGAGTAGTGGAAATAGTGTTCAACATTTATTTTATTTTTTATGGTATAGAAAAAGAAAGTAACGCCCCTTGAAATGAAATGAAATGATGGTTATTTTTGCAAGTAGGTTCTTACAAACACTTTTACACGTCATTTTTTTAAAACTAGATGGGGCCGGTGTTTCGTACCTGACTACTCTGAGAAGAAACAGCCGAAACAAACTCAGAGGTCATAGTCTCTTTTGAAGTCCAGACATAATCTTGTTCAATTCAGATGAGGACTATGCAGATTACTGTCTGAGATGGTCTTTTGAAGAAAGAACCACACAGATTTGAGTGGACCTGTCCTTTCTTTGCAACTAATAATGCAGGTTACGGTACCTATTCCTACAAACCTTTGGACCAAATATTTACGGTAATTATGAAAGCCAATAGTAAACCCATAGAACAAGTAAATCGATATTAATTAGTCGATCATCATCATCTGCCTAGCCTTTTCCCAACTATGTTGGGGTCGGCTTCCAGTTTTACCGGATGCAGCTGAACGACTGCCTATCTGACCTCCACAACCCAGTTAGTACTGGGTAATACGATACCCCTTGGTAAGACTGGTTGTCAGGCTTTTTGGCCTCTGACTACCTATCGACGTCGTAGATCTACAAATGACAGCCGGGACCAACGGCTTAACGTGCTTTCACGGAGGAAACTCGGTATGTAATGGGTTGGTCACCCATCTACAGACCAACCTAGGCAAGCACGGCTTAACCTGACGATCGACCTGAGTGGCTGTTATTATTTAGCCACGAGCTCCTCATTGATTAGTAAATCACTTATTAAAATTTTATCTTAGTTTATTGACGAACAGCCTATGCTAGCCACGTTACGCTCTTATGTGCCTTTTTATCGAGCTAAAAATAATTAAATCATGATAATTATTGTAACTGAATTGACTGATTTGAAGTAAAACTAGTATACCAGATGACTTTTTTTATCACTTTGCAAAAAAATAATGGGTATATTAGGTGAACGGAGTAGAAGCTTATGGCCTAGCTAGTTCTTTTTCTTTTTTCCACAGCTTAGAAAAAAAATTGATCTATCATCAAAAAACGCTACAAATTTCAAGTAAACTTTTCATATTAGAACAAAGAAAGAGGAATTTTGAAAAAAAAAAAAAAACGAATTTCGAATATCGAGTTTGCCATTTGCTTCACCTATTATACCCATTTTTTTTTTTAAAGTGATAAAAAAGTCACCTGTATAAAATAACCTTTATAAACAGCAAGTAATAAGTCCTTAAGTAGAAATAGGTGTATTTATAATTCTATTGAAAAAATCTTCATCAATACCTTCCTTCCCTTCGTCTCCATCTACTTGAGGTCGGCGCAACACGTTTTATCTTCTATTCTCACCAGTCAGACGTCACGGCATCATTTACTTCTTTCTGTTTCATATCATTCCTCACACAATCCATTTATCTTTTCTTTGGCCTTTCTCTCATGTCCATCACTCTTTTAGTCACATGCGTTTCATCCCTCCATCCCTCATCAGAGTAATAAAAATAAAAATTTGATCGATTCGATTTTAAAATTATGTGATTAAAATATCAATTTGAATTGATTAATTTGTAGACTATTCTAATTTTGCAATAACAGCAATGAATACATTATCATACGTATGCGAAAATATTCAAATTTAGTACTGATTTAAGAAAACGTTTGATATAATATTGTTTTATGTTTCACATAAAACAATATTATATCAAACGTTTTCGCATGCATATGTTTCACATAAAACAATATTATATCAAACGTTTTCACAATAAAATGATGAAAGTTTCAAAAGTTTCTAAACCGCTTAACAATAACAACTGAACAACGAATCGAAATACAATATTCTTTTTGGAATTAGGAATTAACGGCAATTTGTATTAGTGCCTTTTTAGGATTCGGTAAATCCGAACTTTATAATAGGGATCGAAAAGTAAAGAAGGATTATTTTATTAGTAACACAACATTTTAATAAAAATATTTCATAGTTAATTTTGATTTTATCATTTAGAATATTTCTCTGTCTTGACAGAGAAATATTTGACAACTATTAGCGATGCTGACAATTTTCGGAATGCACTGCTTTCTCCACAACTAATGTTTCATAACCGAAAACATAAATAAATAATGCAACATAAATCAATACATTTTAATATTCTACATAAATAATATAATACAAAAAATATTGCATTATTTTTATTAATTAAATAACCTGTCAACAACATTTTTTTTAAGAACAAGGAAAAATTAGATTTCTCGTACAAAATACAAAGTCTAGTATCATTTCCTCTCATAATCTCCTCGTTTTCTAAAGATTACTCTCATTACGAATACACGTGGAGAGCCAATTTGTAGAACACTATGACGTCATTTGTCACTGTTTATGTTGTCCTTTGCAGATTTTTACCAAGAATTATCATGGGATGTTGGCAAATTACATTTTTTTTTTAAAGCGTCTGGCAGATGTGAAACACCGAAATTACTTTGTACAAGTAATATACTTAAGAAAAAGGTAATATAAAAACAAACATAAAAGAAAATAAAAACAAAATGACTCGATTCACAAAAAGAAAATCCTTATGCTGGGATCAAGCTCGAAGTCACGAGATTGTAACCCAGCGCTCTGCCCCGAGACCAGCTGGCTTGTTGTAAAACCGTGGCGAATATTTGAATCATAAACTGCTTCAACAGGTCGGTAATGTTCGGGATTGTTCGGGCCGGGTTGACAACTCGCAGTTGGCGACGCGTCGCCACGGCATGCGTCGCCACGCCATTTTTTGGTTTTACCCTCGCCTGTAAATGTTTCACATCAAAAACGTTGCTCCACATTAGGAATTTCTCCTGTATCGTGGGTGCGTTTACAAACATTTATACTCACATACACAAACAACCAGACCTGGAACAACTATCTTTAAGCCATACAAACATTTGTTCCGTGCGGGATTGAACCCGCGACACGAGGTGTCAATCGCTCAGCCACTGCGCCAACCGTGCCGTCAACCAGTGCTGTAAAGGGACTACTATGTCTTTCGCTCTAGATCACAGAAAGTATCAATATACGAAAGTAGCGAATAGTCCCTGATTCCATTGTTTTAAAGAATATGCTAGTCTCCACCATCAATAAACTGCAAATCTATTTAGTCCGTCGTCAGTTAGAGCATTAGAAAATAATGGACACGTATTTTTTTGTTTTGGTAAATCGATGAATATTAACAAAGATAAAACGCATCAAAACTCAGGAGTGGGAGCTCGTGACGTCAGAACGCACTAAAATTTATACCACGGCGTGACGTATTGAGAATTTTAAAAGAGTTGTATCTTCGTCAATCTTGGTTTACGTAACAAAAGAAAAAAACGGGTCAAATATTTTTTGATTATCTAACTGACGGATTAATTAGATTTTTCAGTACACAAGCCTATTGAGAAATATCGAGGTTTCTGTGGCGGTTTTCACGAAGCGGATTTTGTGGCGATGCGCCGCGCGGTGTGGCGGTGTGCATCTGTCCGTGCGGAAGGGCGCCGCGCACCGTGCACATACACTGAAAAAAATGCACTCCAATCAAGTGACTTTTTAGCTTGATTGACGATATCTTGTTTAGATTAATCAAAATCTTAGTAAAGTTAATCATCACGACATGATTGCAGCAATACCAGTTCAAATGATTGAACGCTCAAACAAGTTTCTCGATTACCCCTATCATGACATTATTGTTGAAGAGTTAAAAAAGAGACAAGTTAAAATAATGTTAACTGTAACAAAGTAAGTTAGTTGTGTCAATCAAGCATTTTGATTACTTCAATAAAGATCATTGCAACTTCATTAACTTGATAGCATCTATCATTGCAATTAATTGTATTAATCATACAACTTGATCAAATCTTGCGCTTAATGTTTGCGCTAAATAAGTTCCTTGGTTGTGTTTATCAAATACATTACACAAACAAACTACATGACAACTTGATTGCAACTATCACTTAAGGTGTTCGCCCTAATAAAGGTGCGTGTTTGCCCTCATCAAGTCTCTTAGCTGTATCTATCAAATACATTAGTCAAAATACTCTAAGCCAACTTGATTGCGGCTATCAAGTAAGGTACCCTAAAAAAGTACAGTGTTTGCTCAAAACAAGTAGCTTAATTTCTCTAACCAAGTTTAAATGATAAATTTAATCAAGTAGCTTAGTTCACCTTAATAAAGGTGCGTGTACGCCCTGAACAAGAAGCTTGTTTGCCAAATACATTAGTCAAAATACTCTAACCCAACTTGATTGTGGCTATCAAGTAGGGTGTTCACCCTTAAAAAGTAGAATGTTTGCCCTGAACAAGAAATTTGTTTGCCCCAATCACCCTTCTTGGTTGTATTTATCAAATACATCATTCAAAATACTTCAATACAACTTGATTGCAGCTATCAAGTAAGGTGTTTACCCTAATAGAGACTACTTGGTTGATAACTACTTGGTTAGTATAAACAAGCCAGTTTATTAGGGTGAACAAGCTACTTGGTTAGTATAAACAAGCCATTTTATTAGGGTGAACAAGCTACTTGTTTAGGTCAAGCTGCTTGATAACATCAGAGTTTTAGGGTTTATAGACTAGGTACTAGGTCAAATTTATTATTTAAACTTGTTAAGGATAAACATGCTACTTAGTTAGAGCAAACAAATAAACCAAGAAAAAAAAAACTTTATGAATCCAAGCAAGCAACTTGATAAAAGCAATCACATCATCTTGTTTAAGGCAATCAACTTATTGTGTATATGTGCGTGTATATGGTACACCGAATAGTCTTGGTTGGAGCAACTGTGTTTTGACTTGATTGCTGCAAATAGGTTTTGTGATAACTCCAATCAAGAACCCGTTTCAAATCTCAATCAAATAAAAGTAGTAGCTGTGATCATTGTGCTTGATAGGCTCAAATGCAAACAAGTTACTTATTCAATCTAAACAAAATCTTGATTGTGGCAACTACTTTTTTTTTTCAGTGTAGGCGACGAGCGCGTCTTTCCGATGAGTTTTAATTTGAGGTAATTTAACAAGTCAGACATTAGACAGAGATTATTATTTCAAGTAGCTAAGTTCAATTCCCAACTATTGACCTGATCCAATACCTGAAAAGTCACCTTATACTTAAAATCAGAGCTCTTATTAATATAAAACTTTCCTATAAACTTCTAAACAATAAAAACTTACCCGGTTAACCTGCGACTTTCGGTGTAAAACGAAATTAACCTGAAAATACGGTTGTCGCCAAATAAAATCATAATTGAGCTGTTTCTGCGCGCGGACTCATAAAATGTACGTAATGTTTTATTTTGATACTTTGCTGACGTGTTTTTAAGGTACCGTGGCAAACAAAACGTGTCAGGTTGTATGTAGATTAAAATATGATTCGCGACCGCAACAAATATGGCTCAAAAGAATTATAATCATTATAACCTTCTCTTTTTGGAAGTCGGTTAAAAATCATAAATATTATGACCCTCTAAGTTCATTTAAATACCCATCGTATGACTATTTGAAAAAAGAAATCAGGCTGCCCCGTCGCTTTCACCTTAATGTCCTAAAATATAATTCAATATCCAACCAGAAATTTCACCAGAACAATGCAATGCTGTTATGCGTTATAATGGTGGTTTTACTTCCTCGGACAAAATCTTCCCCAAAAAGCATTGTATACTGCCTAAACCTTTTACTCGTCCAACTCTTTAACAACATAAACCATTTTATTTGATACGGAACCCTCACATTAATCTCTGTTCCCTTTCTAAGAGTTATGGCGGAACAAAAAAGGTTTGAAAGTGCCATAATAATTAACAGCTTACTGGCTGTAAATGAAACACGCGCCGGAATAAAAGATGTGTGTTTAAAAAAATACGGCTTCTGTTTTTAAATATTACGATCATAATTTCTGAGTGAAGAATTAGGTTTGGTTTTAATTATGGCCTGTGTATTTTTTAGTGTTTATTAGAGGACTTTGAAATATTTGGCCTGCTTAATTGCCATCATTTTATTTTATTTTCAAAATAGGGCGTGTCAGATAAATTAGTATAACGTAGCCATTCTCAAACACACTTATATACTATTAAATATTAGGCAGCTAGATATTAGGTATGCACCCTTTTAATGGGGGCTATCGCGTGTGAATTTGCCACTAGAGGCGCTTGTGTAGACTAAGGTCTTCCAAAATGTCAGATGTCATAGAGTGTTCGCGCGTTGCGTGCTCTTTTTATCACGTATTTATACTAATACTCACGATTGTATTCTAGATTGAGCCATTCCTGATTAATTATGACTTGAAGATTTTAATTAGCAACTTAGGATCATAATTGTTAGTACTTGGAGGTAGAATGATTTTTAAATGTTTCATGCTTGCTAATTTTAGGAAGAATATTGTTAATATTTAACTAAAGCTTACACTATGTTGTTTGTTATGCGTAATAAAATAAACTTTTTAAATATTTTTTTTTTTTATGAAGTTATTGGTACTTTAAAATATTAAATAAAATTATTGACAGGACCTTAGTCGACTGTGCGCCATTTGGTGAGGTCAAAAACGATAGCCCCCATTCTAGCATAGGTACCAGGCAATCATAAAAAGTCACGTTTTAATGTAATACTCAACCCTCTAGGGATACACGCAGTTTTGGCAATAAGCAGAAAAGTCAGAAGGCCTAACCTGGTGTCAGAGTTTTTATGCCACCCATGGGCCTCCCCGAGCAAATGACCTTGAACGAGCAGTTTTTTGGAGCCGGAGTAGGCTCCAAAAAACTGCTCGTTCTTCTCATTTTCAGAGTTCATTCTCTTTATCCAAAAGAAATACCAACTAATAAAAAATACATTAAATTACTACATATTCTTGACTCCAAACTTGTCGTTTCATTTTTTTTTTAAGTAGCTTAATGTTTAATAAATCCCCTCACAACGAAACCACAGAAATGAGAAATAATGATTTAGAAAATGCTACTCCTCGTAAAGTAACCATTATTTTGATTTGCTACTTATACTAATGGATAGACAATTTAATCATGAACATAATTGTCGTTTTATTTTTTCCAAAAGACGTAAATTTGATTTTATAAAGAATAAAAACCACTCATTTCGCACTATTCGGCCTGCAGTGACTGACGTAACAATCACTTTGTAGTGCAAGCTGATTAGAACTTTATTCTAACAATATTTCAAACGAAGTTTGAACCACCACAAATAGAGTTGCTAATTTTGCTCGGGGAACCGCCTTAAAGTAAAGTTCTTACATTAAAACATGTTTAAAAAAAAAACTTGTGAAAAAGTTGGAACTTTGACCCCAATATTTCCGTTACTAGAAGGTTTCCAGGTATGGTTTAGAGCAGAAAAATGATCTCAAAAAGTCAGCTGTTCCATACATTTGGACCGTGTAGGTATTGTACTTTTGTAAAAAACAGCTGTGTGAACAAATTCAGGTCTAAAATGAATAAGTGATATTCGTTTTAGCATCGGTGCCCTTTCTAACTTGAATTTGACGTCTAATTTCACACTACAGTGACCTTTATTCTCACTGCCCTAAGGTTTATAACAAAGTGAGTAAAATAATAAGAATAAGAATAATTTTTTTGCTTAAAATACAGGTGTTACCAGTTGTTTTATTTGGTGGTTTTGGCACAAACTATATTTTGCCTTTTTAGGGCATGCAAATATAATTTTACATTATTGTATAATGTGTATCTATGTGAAATTTAACAAGTATTGTGTGAAGTAAAATAATTATTAAATAAAAAATAACGCATATTGCACACGAAACTAATACCTGTATCTTAAAATTAAATTTAACAAAAAAACATTCTTTTATATTCTAAGAGCTCACGATACTAAACCTAGTTCGATAAGACTACCAGACGATATTTATAAGTAAATGTATATTTATAGTATTTGATTTACATATTTATAGTGTTTGATATATGTATAGTATTTATAATTATATACTTGTAGTTTATCGTAGTATTAAATAAAATTATTCTCTCATTTTCAGAAGTGACACTTAACACTGCTTGTCTCTGCATCACCTAAAGGTTGACTGGTAGAAAATGCCTATGGCATTAAGTCCGCCTCTGTACTTTGTGCTTGAAGTGTTAAATAAAATAAATAAATAAATAATTAGTTATTAATGTTTATACGTGCCACGGTCACGTACAATCATTTTTACGAAACTTGGGAGTTTTTTTATGGCGCCGCCATGTGTTTTGCAATGCACCATCGCCCTTTCGTGTTTCCCCATTAATGACGTGACTAATTATATATATATATATATTATCTGGTAGTCTTATCGAACTAGGTTTAGTGTCGTTAGAATATTAGATACCAAGTGTTACTAAACTATAAAAAACCAACCTATGAATTTTTCAAGTCGGTTAGGCTATATTTTGTATGGCAACACTTTCCAGAAAACTCTCATTTCCGTGCAAATTAAGTCGACGGCACCATCTTGCTTTAATTAAACATTTCATAATTAGACTCTCATTATGACACTTGAGCATAAACGAATATAAGAGACACGACGTGAAATATTCTGAAACAAAATTAATTTAGCTTGGAACACAATAAGATCACGCCTCTGTTCCCAAAGGGGTAAAGCAGTAATTTGCATTCCCATTTACTACCGAGGTCACCGACCTTTATACTGTAAGAAATAAGGTTGCCTGTGTGTCCCAGCAGTGGGATTATTAATAGGCCGATGATGATGATGATGAATAAGGTTGAAAAGTGGTCGACCGTCAGTGACCTTTTTTTTCGGATGGGAAATCATCAAATGACTCTTCCCGCTCTGGATGGAGCGGAAGGGAGTGTCAGACTTTTACTGACTAAAACCCATCCATGTTCCTTCATCGCCCTTTGTGTTCCGGGGCCACGGTATCTCTTTCGAACAGTCCCGCAGCCCTACACGGTTGTACCTTTGAAATATTGGACAAATATTTTTTCTTTTTTCACGTCAACAAAAAAACGAAACCTCGTGTGACGTCACATTTGAGTACATTTTTTACCGGAAAGTGGCGTCACAAGGCTCCACTCATGAGTTTTGACGTGTTTTATCTTTGTCAATGTTTTATGTTTTATTTAATTTGATAAAACAATAAATCCAATATTTTCCGATAATCTAACTGACGGACTAAACAGAATCATATTGAACAAGTAAAGAACAAGTGCCTTCCGGCTTCGTTAAGGTTCCTTTACACCTATTATAATTCTTGAAAATGGTTCGATTCAAGTGATCCTTCTGGTAATGACTACTTGATGACACTGACGTCACTAAAGCAATAAACACAGCATTTGTTTTAAACCTCCATTAACGCAACGTCGTAAACTTTTGTGTGTGCGCGCCCTTACATATTTGATGAATTTCTTTTGGACAGGAAAAATTGTCAGCTATTTTTACGTTCACTCAAGTGTTGAAGAATTTTATGTTGACTCGGTAACGAGTTGTTGAAACTCGTTTTTAGGGTTCCGGTACCCGAAGGGTATCCAACGGGACCCTATAACTAAGCCTCCCCTGTCCGTCCGTCCGTCCTTCCGTCCGTCTATCAGTGGGTTGTATCTTATGATCAGCCCGCGTAACATGACCACCGTAGAAACGAAAAAGAATCGACAAATCTTTTGTTCATCTGTCATTTTGTCGATTCAATGACAGATAAACAAAAGACTTGTCGATTCTTTTAAACAGTTGAAAATAGTTGAAATTTCCACAGAATGTGTTTTTCTGATGTTGATCTATCAACAAATCTTCTTAGTCGTGTACTCTTGACAGAGTGGATCGCCCACAACTGCGGTCGCTGCTTTCGTGATCCTTTTCCACCGGTCTCTATTGGCCGCATGGCGAGCAGTCGAGCACATTCTGCCAGAGGGATCTTGGTGACAGATTTAATGGAGTCTGTCCATCGGGTTGGTGATCGACCACGTGGTCTCCTGTCTTCGACTCTACCCTGAATTACCAAACGCTCCATGGAATCATTGTTGCGGGTAACGTGTCCAAAGAATCTGAGGATTCGCAATTGCACAAGCGACGACAGTCTTTGTTTAATATTGAGTTCTTTGAGTATTGACACGTTGGTCCGATGAGCGGTCCAGGAAATCCTTAGCGTGCGCCTCCAACACCACATCTTGAGGGCTTCAATCTTGCGTCGGTCTTGCATACGCAACGTCCATGTCTCTGCAACAAATAGTAAAAAATAATTAAAAATTAAAGGGGGCTCCCCTGTTTCAGCTAAAAATCAGAGGTGTGTGTCTTGGGTTCGAACTCGAAAGCTATGACTTGGCAGTTCGACCACCACACCACTAAGCTATCACTGCTGTAGTAGGTCGGGCAGTGTTAATAGGTTTTTCCATTTTAATCTGGAAGATGAGACTCTGTAATGAAGTAATGACTATGAAATATTTGCTCAGCGCTTTAAAAATAGAAGCGCTATGAATGTGTTTTGTTTTTTCGCAAAATCACGGCTTGCGTGTGAGGGGCGCGTGTGAGGCCGGACACAATAGGCGTGACATCCTGTCATGTGGAACTAAACAGAATTTTGTGTTAGACCTAACCATGCTTCAAAGGGATTGAAATGTCTAAGGCACGGTTGGCGCAGTGGCTGATCCATTTAGTGCTGCGCTGCGTGTCGCTTGTTCGATTCTTTACGGAACAAAATGATATTTCCACTTGACTCCTGGGCGTGGGGTCCAGGATTACGATTTCCCTGCTATTGAAATTTTAATTAAATTTGAAAACAATGTTGATTTTTCCATCATCTTTTTCGCTGTTGTCACCTTGCCTAGGGCATCTGGTTTGAACGCCGTCGACACCACGAAGTCTCAAGGACTACAAGATGTCATTGCTTGTCAGTTTGATTAAATTTCTTAGTCAAGTTATTCTCAAAAGTAAGGCCTAATTCCAACCAACAATCTCAATAACAGTTAAAAACTTTTTCCAAGAATTTACCGAAATAAAAACCAAAATTCACATCTTCGAAAAAATTCAACGTTAGAAAGTTTTTCTTGAATTAAAGTGGAATTGCTCCCAACTGCATTAGACCGTCCACAAATAAATTCGGTCTAATATAGGCGAGGATACAGGCCATGTCTGGCAGCCTCAGCCCAAGTTGTATAATGTACTTACCGCAATGGCACCGGTCGTTGTAATAAGGATGAAACACAAATAGGTTGCGTTACAACACTCGCCCTTAGAATAAGAAAGTTGTCAACAGTTAAAAAGTTTTGCAAAAGGTTACCAAAATAAAAACAAAAATTCTCATCTTCCAAAACATTAGGTGTTTGAAACTTTTTCTTGACTAAAAGGGAAATTGCTCCCAACTGCATTATGTTAGCCTATTCAGTGAATAATGTTAAATTTCCCGGCTGTCATTTGTAGACCTTTGACAGTCGTTACAGATAGTCAGTGGCCCGAAAGTCTGACAACCAGTCTTACCAAAAGGTATCGAATTACCCAGTACTAACTGGGTTGTGGAGGTCAGATCGGCCGTCTCTCCATGTAAAATAATGGTATTCATCTGCATCCGGTTAGACTGGAAGCCGACCCCAACATAGTTGGAAAAGGCTCGGCAGATGATGATTCAGTGTATAATGTACCCACTGCTGGGACGTAGGCCTCCTCTCTAGTAGAGGGAGTGGGCTGTAATCCACCACGCGAACCCAGTATAGGTTGGTAGATGTGATATGACTTCGAATTGTTGGTTATTTTTGACATGTTGGTTTCCTCACGATGTTTTCTTTTACCATCTTGAGAGCAATGGTGATTAAATGCGCAAAGTAATATGCCTATCGGGTTTGAACCCACCACCTTCAACTCCTCAGTCAAGGCCATTGGGCCACCACCGCTCACCGCAGTAAGTAGAAGCATTATGTAAGGTGTGAAAATAAATTCGGTTTATTATGAGACGACCGACCGTGTCTACCCAAATTGCGTAAAGTAGTTACCGTAAGAGTGCTGGTCGTTGTTAAAGGTGAAATACAAATAGGTTGCGTTACAACACTCACTTCTTCTTCTTCTTCTTTATCGTGTGGTGTGACAGAGTTTTTATGCCGCCCATGGGCCTCTGAGTAGGCATCAAATCTTAGGCATGCTGGTTTCCTCACGAAGTTTTCCTTCACCGAGGCAAGTGATAACTCACTAATATAACGTAATGTAACCATAACGTAATGTACGTGGTGTATCTCTAGTAGATAGAAAATTTTATCACCTCGTCGTAACTTCATCGATCGGTCTAACGAATATACTACTCTGTCAAGAAAGTACCGGGAAAAGATCAATAATACACAAAATGTCTGTTATTCATCCAAATTTATTTTATCACCTTCAAAGTATGCTCCTTTAGAAACGATATACTTGCGCCAACGAATAATCCATTCATCAAAACATTTTTTAAACGCTGCTTCCGGAATTGAGTTCAGTTCTCGCCGCGAATTCTCCTTTATGTCTTCTATCGATTGAAAACGGGTGCCACGAAGTGGTAATTTGAGTTTAGGAAAAAGAAAAAAGTCAGCAGGAGCCATATCTGGTGAATATGGTGGTTGCTGGATGGTATTTGTTGAGTGTTTGGTCAAAAATTCGTTCACAATGATAGCCTTGTGCGAAGGCGCATTGTCGTGGTGCAAAATCCAAGAATTTTCTTTCCACAAATCTGGCCTTTTTCGTCGAATTTGCTCTCTAAAACGCCGCATAACGCTCAAATAATATTCTTTATTTACCGTTAGACCTTCCGGTAAGAATTCAGAGTGCACAACACCGCGATAGTCAAAGAAAACAGTCAACATGACTTCGACTTTGGCGTGGTTTTTTCGGTTTCGGTTCAGTTGGAACAATGCGTTTCATGAATGTTGGGTCCGAACTGACTCGTTCTAGCATGTCCTCAGCGACTTTCATGCGATTGAGTTTTTGGAGAAAATTCAGATCTTTTGGGACTAGCCGAGCAGCAACATGTTTCATACCCAAATGATTAGTTAAAATGGTACGGATCGACTCGTGAGATACAGAAAGTTCGGCGGCTATCTCTCTCAGAGTTGAATGGGGATTTTGAGTCACTATTTTCTTCACTTTTGCGATGTTAACTTCAGTTGCAGACGTTGACGGCCTACCAGAGCGAGGCAAATCTTCCATCACATCTCGACCGCTTTTGAACGCTTTGAACCACTCATAAGCACGAGTTTTTGATAAAGTCGATTCACCGTAAGCCTTCTGTAACATTTTTAGTGACTCCGAACACGAAATTCCATTGGCGATGCAAAATTTAAGACAAACTCTTTGTTCGATATTTTTGTCCATTATGAAATTCGCAATACGCACTATATATGATATTACTAAAACCAGCACTGTATTTAATATAAATAACAGATGCAACTCAAACTCCGCGCCAAAATGGAAAACAGTTGTGCCAATCTAACAACTACAAAAAAACAAAAATTGAATTTGGAACTAATCATCCATTCCCGATACTTTTTTGACTGAATGTACGCAATCATCGCCTTCATAAGTCACTCATTTGTTCGGAAAACCGTTCGGAATCGGCAAGAAAAATGGGGTCCTTGGCTTAGGCCCCCAGTGGTCGAGACACCCGTGGCCGACGCCCCCGATGTATACCATCGGGGGCGTCGGCCACGGGTGTCTCGACCACTGGGGGCAAATGAGTAATTTAATTCAAAGCAATTTTTTATCAAAATATGTACTGTCAGGCACAAAAATCATTGCCGGGGTTGCGGGACTGTTCGAAAGATATACCGTGGCCCCGGAACATAAAGGGCGATGTAGGAACATGGATGGGTTTTAGTCAGTAAAAGTCTGACACTCCCTCCTGCTCCGCCCAGAGCGGGAGGAGTCATTTGATGATTTCCCATCCGAAAAAAAAGGCATAAAAATCATCATCATTGCCTAACCTTTTCAAAATACTAGTATTCGGTTAGACTGGGTCGACTTCCAGTCTAACCGGATGCAGCTGAATACTAGTATTTTACATGGACCGACTGCCTATCTGAACTCCACAACCCAGTTGGTACTGGGTGAAACGATACCCCTTCGAAGAAAGCTTGCGCGATGTTTTGGTTAAGTGTGCGGCAAACGGCTTTCAATTCAAATTTGGAATATTCACAAAACTGCCGATTTTCATAAGTCAAATAATGTGCAGGTTGGATAAGTTACAAATTACTGGGAGAGGGTGCCCTAGAAGAACGTACATTGACCTTATTGGTGAGGTTCTTCAGAAAGGTCAGGAGCATAGTACTCGCAACCGGCGTGCGTGTATGGCCAGATGTATGAACGTGGTGTTCTGCCGGGTAATGCTAGAAAAATACTTATACTCTACAGCCCACATCATTGAGAAAAACCTGAAAATAAAACTAAAACGTCGCGTAAGCTCAAAATGTCTTATTTTAATTGTAAGCTCGCCTTTACCCACTTAGTTTTTTTCATTTCTTTTGAGCACAGACGTATTTTTATTATATTAGCCAACTCAGCCGCCCAAATCTACGTAGAATTTATATTCCTCGGAGGAATATACAAAAAAAACATGTTGCGCTGACCCCAAGTAACATTGAACACCCGGTTTTACTGAATACGCTGTCATAGAATCCCTAAATATTTTTGAGGTGTTGGATTTTCAGCACTCTTCTCTGATCCGAGGGTTCACAATTCTACGGTGTTCGTCTAAGTGTCTCCCAGGGGTGCCTAGGGTATGAGAAAACAAGCATTTTAGTCTTCGTAGAATTTTACATTCCTTTTACTTGATCAGTCGGGATTTTGTTAAAACCTAGCGGAGTGAATACGGATTTAAATAAAACGAGAACGTAGTTAAAGTTTAAGAAATTAAATGATGAATCTGTTTGCTTTGGTTTTCTCGAAGGCGGTAGATACCTACTAGATTGATCGTAATTGGTTCTTTTAATGAATACTAGTGGACGTCACGCGGTGTCACCCGCGTAGTTCCCGTTCCCTTGGGAGTACGGAGATAAAATATAGCCTATTACTCAAGGTGATTGTAGCTTTCTAATGGTGAAAGAATTGGAATCGGAATCGACGTAGTAGTTTTTGAGTTTATTCATTACAAACATACATAGACACACACAAAAATAAAAAAATACAAATATTTCCTCTTTATATATAAAATTATATAATAAATAAATAATTTATATATAATATTATATAATAAATTAGTGAAGAAGGAATTCTTTGAATATTGAATTACGGATTCGAAATAGAAGACCTTAGAGAAATGTCAAGTTCTCTTTTTTAATGAAAAGAGGCATTGGAGCACTCATGTAATAAAGTTTTTTTATTTTCTTTTAGAAAAGTAAGGTTCAATGTTACACATAGAAACTGTCTTTTGAAGTAAATTGTGATGAACACAATGTTATTGTCATGTTCTCTCAATAGATTTCAATGACTATGCTGAAACGAATTCTTTTCAAAAACTTTTTACCTAAGAACTGAAGAGAAGCCTTAGCATGAGCATGCGACGTACACAAAACGTAGATAAGAACGATTTTTGAAACGAAAATACAAATTTTCAATACAAACCAATATGTTTGGAGAAATGGGTCCTTTTTACTTTTCGGAGGCTGCTAATACTTAGACGAATATAATGCAAGAAACTAAATCAGTCCGGATTGAGTTAAATCAGTTTATACTAATAATTCAGCTTATCAAAAGCAAATTCCCAAAAAAATTGGGTAAAGTTCACTCCGCGCGTCCGTGCTTGGCCTACCACTCTTTGTGTAGGAACAGTGAGTTACAGAATATAATGAACAGTCTTAGTATACTACAAATTTATTGTCAAGCCTACTATTGGAACTTCTCGGAAACATTAAACAGTACTGTCACGAAATTAATTTCGAAGAAGAAAATACACAAAGTGCCATGTAAACCCGGGTTTACGTGACGAAAATATTAAACGGTTAAATACAATTTTACGTTCTAGTGCCGGTATGATGTACATGCCTTGGAAGTTCAGAATATATTAATTATAGTGACGAGACACGCGAGTTTCGTTTGTTACCATGAATATGCGTGTAGAAAAAAGTTCCACACAAAAGTAAACGTGGGACGAGTTGCAGAATGAAAATATTATTTATTTTGATTTTCGTCAACTCGACCCAAATGGGCCGTGGGCATGTGGGACGAGTTGATGAATTACTCAATGTGGAGAAAGAATTGCTTATAAAATATTTAACCATCACAACATTGTCTAGTGTTAATACAGTTATGCTAGTTAGGGGTCTAGTGAGTAACCTTACGAAAAGTACTAGGCGGGCATTAATTCAAGAAGGTACTATTTTATTGCATTCCACCTTGAGCTGAAGTTAATGAATTACTCAATAGTTTATCATGCTGAATTTGACAGTTTTCTGTCAAAATAAGTTTGTGGATTCGTTTGAGACTTGGCGGGAGTTTTAGACTATCAACGGAGTTTTAGACTATCAACGGAGTTTTACCCCAATCTGGCAATCGGAAAATAATGCCAAATAGGCATAGGTATTGTTGCTAGTTTTTTTTCTTTTTATCTTCTGTTGATGGATGGACAGGGAACGATGGATGGATTGTGTGAGGAATGATATGACAGTAAAACAAGTAACATGGGACAAGGGCAGAAAGACGATGACATTATTATCATCGTCTTTCTGCCCTACGGCATATGAGTGGTTAAAGACTTATGTCTTTAACCACTCATATGCCGTAATCGGCATGTCCTGAAAAAATCTAATTAGTCCGTCAGTTAGATTATCAAAAAATAGCTGACCCGTATTTTTTCTTTTGTTACGTAAACCAAAATTGTCGAAGATACAACGCTTTTAAAATTCTCAATACGTCACGCCGTGGCATAATTTTTAGTGCGTTCTGACGTCACGAGCCCCCACTCCCGAGTTTTGATTCATTTTATCTTTGTCAATATTCATTGATTTGCAAAAACAAAAAATACGTGTCCATTATTTTCTAGTGCTCTAACTGACGGACTAAATAGATTTGCAATTTATTGATGGTGGAAACTAGCCTATTTTAAAAACAATTAAAAAAAGGTGTATTGTGTCTCGTGTTGATCTACGTTCCGGCACACGAAGGCTTAAATAACCTTTGTACCAAAATAGAATGCCTACCAGGAACACATTATTTGAATTTTGAGCTGAAAAGTAAATGTTTATTTAGTGTGTTTATTGTAGTGTATTTATGTTTCTATTTAGTAGTAATTTTTTTTTTCTCTCTCCTTTTTTTATTTATTATGAGGTAAGAATTAGAATTAGAATTTATTTATTTGTTGTTGTAAACAGCTAGCCGTTATTTTTAGAATTAGTGTTTTTGGGAAAGAATTATGAATATGCGGTAATTATCGTTATCGATGAAAGGAAAATCGGTGAAAGTTGCCATAACGCCTTTTATTTTAGCCGCTAGTCGAATTGCTCAAGGAAATGGATTATCCTAATAAAATAAAACCTCCAAATGAACCCTTCCAAATTGGTTGTGTTCAACGATTAAGTTAAATTAATCGACCTCGAAGTAGGGTTGCCTTTCGTCCGAAATTGACCAGATTTTGTAGCTTTGTGTGAAAAAAAAAAATATATATATATTATCAGTCTTTAATTTTCCCAAAATAAATTTACACGTTTTTTTTTTAAGTCTAATTGTCATTTTTGTATCCACTTCCTCACAATCTTTTTAAATATTTCATCACTGAAAAAAAATAAAATGCCGCTCCATACATTTCGACCGTGTAGGAATAGCACTTTTGCAGGAACAGTATTTTTTTTATACTGGTGAAAAATTACTATATCCCCATAGAACATAGAAATTTTTCACCACCCCCCAGGATTCAGAATGATGTACTCAATACGTGGCAAGCATTTGTGCGTCGGTATCCCTTCCTTGCAAATGTCAGATGCTCCATGACCCATACTGGTCTCAGCCATGTCCAGTTAGATTAGAAGCCAAGCCGACCCATTTTTTTTTGGCAAAAAACAGATGACGGTGACCTTTTGACAATGTTCAACTTTTTAACAGAATTTCCTTTAAATGGTAACCCTATTACCAACAGAGCCAGCTTTTGGTTAATTAGCGGGTTAATTCAACCCTTTTGATGTCCTAATGAATAAGATTGTGTTAGCAAAATAATCTTTATAATATTATATTCTATGAATGTTTACTATTTTAGTTATTCCTATAAATCCAGGGTCGGATTTTATCTCATTAATGTGCTTGGTGTTAATTAATGGACTTTATTAACATTATTTAATCTGCCTAGCCGTTTCCCAACTATGTTGGGGTTGGCTTCCAGTCTAACCGGATGCAGCTGAATACCAGTATTATACATGGAGCGACTGTCTATCTGACCTCCACAACCCAGTTAGTACTCGGTAATAGGTTACCCCTTGGTAAGACTGGTTGTCAAACTTTCGGACCACTGACTACCTGTAACGACTGTCAAAAATCTACTTTTGACAGTCGTTACATCCGAAACCAACGGCTTAGCGTGCTTTGCGAGGCACGGAGGGAACTCGGTATGTAATGGGTGATCAACCATCCACAGACCCACCTCGGCAAGCCCGGCTTAACCTGAACACCCGGCTGTTATTGTGTAGCCTGGAGCTCCTCGTTAATATTATTGAATTAACAAATAATATAAGCAAAGTCAAAGACAAAGCAAGGCAAGGCAAGGCAAAGTCATATTTTGTGAATGTGGGAACCGCTAAAATCTTATAAACTATACAAAGAAATCTTGTAATAATATGGTTTTCACCCTCATTTGTGTGTTCACTGTTCTTCATCAGCCCACGCTAAATTCAAAATAAACACTACGACCAAAACATTATATTGTCCAGATGTTGTTACAACAGTAGGTATATAGTTTAGTGAGTACAATCACGAGCGTAAACACCTGACACTAATGTAAATCAGCGGTCAGTGTATTGGATTAACATAAACAACCGAAAAGTTTAAATCAAGCCTGTTGCACTTGTCATTGTTGAAAAACGACATCGGCTTTGAAGGCTATGTATATCTTGTTAGGACTCTCACTTTATTCAAAAATACTTTCCAAAAAAACTGTTACTCCAAAGTTGCATTTTTTTTTGTACTAGCTTGCGTTTGGCCGCAACTCGCCTGATGTGAAGTGATGACGCGGTCTAGGTTGGAGCACGCTTGCCTAGAAGAAGTCGATTCTCTCGAACTTTAAATAGATCCAGATTATAATGATCAGGGAACAGAGAAGCTGAGAAAATATTTCTTGTCGAGTCCATTTTTGTTGTTCCGGCTACTTAATAGACAAGCGTGTTTCATAAGATGAGGAAACCGTTATCCATCTTCTTATTCTTAACGTATACTTGCAGATAGAAGGAGGTCACCTATTTTTGGTCCAAAGACCACAAGGTACTCAGATGGTGAAGTACAACACTATAAATAATCGCTCTATTTTTGGCACGGACGTGACGTAACTAAGTAATGGGCGGTCAAAGGATAGTACACACGCCCAGATAGCTGTTAAATAATATTTCAGATGATGTAGATTTATTGCACTGCAGTCTGATGAAGTTCAAAGGAGTAGCACTGAAGTGCAGTGAAAATGTTTAGAGGTGGTTTATAGGGTTCCGTAGTCCTGACAAGGAACGGCCCTTATAGTTTCATTATGTCCGTCTGTCTGAGGTTTTGCTAAGAGACGGTTGGTACTAGAAAGCTGTAATTTTGTATGGGTATTTGTATCAATTACGCCGACAAAGCGGTTAAATAAAATTTTGGATAATTTTTTTTTTTTTGGGTAGCTCCCCTATATGAGTAGTGGGGATGAAATGGGGGATGTGGGGATCGACTACTCCATCGTTGAATAGATATATTAATATGACTTCGGAGTTGCTAATCCTATTTTTCGATTTAATGCTCCATTTAATATAAACATTAAAGTGCAAATTTTTGTTCCGGTGGGGCGTCCCCCCCCCTCTAAAAGCTAAACTGCTGGCTTGAAGAATCTGGAAAAAATCATGATGATAGTGCATTTCATGAACTTTAGAGAACAATTATAACGGTTAAGATAACTTTATTATTTTTGCAGTAATAGTCGTTGAACTTGGGTGTTGTCTATATTGTGATAACAAGCAACTATGGAACCCTACACTGCGCGTGGCCCGACACGCACTAGACTGGTTATTAATTGTAGGTTTTTGTCTACAATTAATAACCAGTCTAGTGCTAATTTAATTGTGTTTTAATAGTATTTTTGTTAGTTATTGTAAGTTAAAGGGTTCTATATCTTAGTGGTATTAATATCGCATTGGCGTTATTTAAGGTGTTATTTACAGAATTTAAAATAAATAAAAATAAATGACATGCCACAAGTGTATGAACTTGATTTTGTTTGTTACGTAAGTTGATAGATATTTATGCTGGTGACTGTACATTCTCCCAACTTAGGCCCCAACCGTGTCTTGTTGTATAATTAGTGTTGGTCTCGTTTCGAATTCTATTTGCTTCGTTAGTCTAACAAGCTTGAAGCTATAAAGAAACGTAAACTACGTCGTTGTGCTGTCAAATAGCAAATAAATTATTAAAATAGGTTTAGGAGTAAATAGGTAATGTAATACATTATCACACGCCTTATCTGACCTCCACAACCCAGTTAGCACTGGGTAATACGATACCCCTTGGTGAGACTGGTTATCAGACTTCCAGCCCCGAACCTGTAACGAACAAAGATCTACAAATGACAGCTGGGATCAACGGTTGAACGTGTGCTTTCCGAGGCATAGAGGAAACTTGGTATGTAATAGGCCGTCACCCATCCACGGACCAGCCTAGGCAAGGACGGCTTGACCTTAAGATTGACCCGAACGGCTGTTATTATTTAGCTACGAGCTCACCTCCTTCTGACTACTCGTAATGTCCGTCAATCTACAAAATATGACAGCCGCAAATATTTCCTCAGTACATAACATATCTAACAAGTAACAAGCACATAAGATACACAAGTAATTGATAGGCAAAACTAATTCATTAAGGCTTTTCCCATAGTTGGGAGAATTAAATAGATATACGAGTATAGATTACTCTGAATTTATCGCTTCCACTGTGCGGGGAATACCGCACATTCATTTGTTTTAATTGTTTTGTCTGTAGGACCGTTGTTGGTTTGCAGAGGTAGACAATTTTTCAGAGTCGTGTGTGCCAATTCGAATATAAAAGTTTATAATTTATTTTAATATAACAGACTGATATCTTATATTTTCATCATCAGCATTCTACTGCTCTTATCCCAATTTATTTGTGGTCGGCGCAGCATGTCTTCTTCTTCCACACTTCTCTATTACTCGTCATCTCATCAGACACCTTCTTACTCGCCATATTGCATCCTTCACACAGTCCATCCATCGTTTCTTTGGTCTTCCTCTACTCTTAAACCCATCCATATTAACGACATTCCTCTGCATCACATGCCCATACCAAGCTAACCGATTAGAACACTACTTATTAATCACCGACGCCACTTTAAGATTTCATCTTATCATTGGTGTCGATTCTGTTGTGCACAAACTAAACTTAATTTAGGCTATTGCTATCTTTTTCTCTCTAATAAAACGAGAAAGAGACGGACGTAATTTAGTGCTGTCAAATTTAGTTGGAACTAATATTTCCAAATGAAGGGTGCACGTAAAAACATGTCGACTAAAAAACACGGTGAAGCGCAAGGCATAAACTAGTTTGACATCTCTAATTTAGTTCTTAGCTATAGCCGTCCTTTTCTCGCACTGCCTTTTAGTAAAAGATAGCAATATCCTAAATTAAGTTTAGTTGTGCACAACAGAATCGACACCACTATCTTATGATTGCGTATTAAGTTTTTGTTCTGCCAAAAATTTAGCAAATGTGCGAAAACAAAAAACGATGAGAAAGGACTTTAGTACCTTCTTCTTTATAAAGGGTGGCGTACTCTTGAAGGAGGTTAGTATACCAGTTATATTTAACGACTTTCTGAAAGAAAAACAAATCCGATTCGTGATAATAAAAAAAAACAATAGCTTTTCATACATTTTTTTTATGTCTGCAATTTGAATAAGTAGGTAAACAATTCTTCTTCTCATACATGAGAAGAAGAATTGTTTACCTACTTATTCAAATTAAACTTCATGTTATGACATTGTTGACTACTTTTGATGTTGACGCAAACCTAGTTATTATAGTATTCTGATAAACTACGACTTGTAAAGGTAACTAAACGTGTCAATATACCTACTAACTGAATAACAAAGGACAACAAAATTACACCAATGTAACTAAATAAATGCCTTATCATCACGTTCCTTTCAAATAACGTATAATGTTTACAAAATAATAAAAATATCAATGCAGTGAATAATTTCGAAATCAATATTAATGTCGTCATCGAAATGAAATAACTTATACGTCAAGTGGCGAGAGAGAAACTCGCGAGTACGAGCGAGTTGGCACCTTCCGATATATTTTTTTTTGTCATCAACTCGCTCGACCTTGAAAATCTGACGTAAAATACGTCACTTGTCTATACATCTGAAGTTTATGTAGCTGACTATTCAGCTACATAAACTTATGAAATATATGAAATATGTACTTACCCACTTTAAATGTATAAGATATTTTATACGACTTGACTTTAAAATAAATATTATACTACTCTGTCAAGAAAGTACCGGGAAAAGATCAATAATACACAAAATGTCTGTTATTCATCCAAATTTATTTTATCACCTTCAAAGTATGCTCCTTTAGAAACGAGACACTTGCGCCAACGAATAATCCATTCATCAAAACATTTTTTAAACGCTGCTTCCGGAATTGAGTTCAGTTCTCGCCGCGAATTCTCCTTTATGTCTTCTATCGATTGAAAACGGGTGCCACGAAGTGGTAATTTGAGTTTAGGAAAAAGAAAAAAGTCAGCAGGAGCCATATCTGGTGAATAGGTGGTTGCTGGATGGTATTTGTTGAGTGTTTGGTCAAAAATTCGTTCACAATGATAGCCTTGTGCGAAGGCGCATTGTCGTGATGCAAAATCCAAGAATTTTCTTTCCACAAATCTGGCCTTTTTCGTCGAATTTGCTCTCTTAAACGCCGCATAACTAACCGCCGTTAGACCTTCCGGTAAGAATTCAGAGTGCACAACACCGCGATAGTCAAAGAAAACAGTCAACATGACTTTGACTTTTGATCGACTTTGGCGTGGTTTTTTCGGTTTCGGTTCAGTTGGAAGGCGCCACTCCGAAGCTTGTTGACTAGTTTGCATGTCAAACTCGTAAACCCACGTCTCGTCACCAGTAACAATGCGTTTCATGAATGTTGGGTCCGAACTGACTCGTTCTAGCATGTCCTCAGCGACTTTCATGCGATTGAGTTTTTGGAGAAAATTCAGATCTTTTGGGACTAGCCGAGCAGCAACATGTTTCATATCCAAATGATTAGTTAAAATGGTACGGATCGACTCGTGAGATACAGAAAGTTCGGCGGCTATCTCTCTCAGAGTTGAATGGGGATTTTCAGTCACTATTTTCTTCACTTTTGCGATGTTAACTTCAGTTGCAGACGTTGACGGCCTACCAGAGCGAGGCAAATCTTCCATCACATCTCGACCGCTTTTGAACGCTTTGAACCACTCATAAGCACGAGTTTTTGATAAAGTCGATTCACCGTAAACCTTCTGTAACATTTTCAGTGACTCCGAACACGAAATTCCATTGGCGATGCAAAATTTAAGACAAACTCTTTGTTCGATATTTTTGTCCATTATGAAATTCGCAATACACACTATATATGATATTACTAAAACCAGCACTGTATTTAATATAAATAACAGATGCAACTCAAACTCCGCGCCAAAATGGAAAACAGTTGTGCCAATCTAACAACTACAAAAAAACAAAAATTTGAATTTGGAACCATAAACAAATCATCCATTCCCGATACTTTTTTGACTGAATGTATAATGAAATAATTTTCATTTGACTGTACTTTATACATTTATAGTTGACGGCCGATGGGGCCGAAAAGTTCTGGAGTGGCGACCGCGAACCGGAAGACGTTGCGTTGGAAGGACTCCCACTAGGTGGACCGATGACCTGGTGAAGGCTGCGGGAATCCGCTGGATGCGAGTTGCACTGGACCGGTCAATGTGGCGACACTTGGGGGAGGCCTATGTCCAGCAGTGGACGTCTTTCAGCTGAAATGATGAGTTGACGACAAAAAAATAATGTCAAATCGGAAAGTGCCAACTCGCGCGCACTCGCGATAAATTAGGGAAAGATTAGTATTAGGGATAAAAAATACAGCAAAATATTAAAAACCTACCTAGCACGCACTCTAGGATTGTTTTTTTAGGTGTCGCACTTAGTTGGTTATGAAGTTTAGCACTGTAGGAGAGACGGGAACAGGAGGAGGTTCCGTATCAGGAAACCTCTGCAGGAAGGGCGTCGTGCAGATCTCCAGGTCAGCCCTGTAGTAAGGCAGGCGAGACAAGTAGCAGCTTCAGAAGATCGGGAGTAGAGGTTCCAGATCCGTAGATAACTTCCGAAGATCGGGAGAAGAGACACCAGGCGGAATCTTTAGTGGAATCCCCTGGGTAATATAGATATGTACGAGAAACCAAACTGTTTTCTTATGCAGATTCAAATCAGATTCCATGGTAGACCTTCTCTGGCGGTTCGTCAGCTTGTTTTTTCGTAGTCTTCCTTTTTTTTAATTTTTCAAATCCATGTTTTCTTGTGGCCATCATCTCATCTGACAAGTGTAGTCGGCCAGGACTTATCCATGAGTGCGTAAAGAATTTTTTAGATATAATTTAATTTTAAGTTATTTAGTAAACAATCGTAATAATCTCTATAATACAATAGCTAAACACATATTGATAAAAATTATTTAAATTTTATAAACCAAAAATCATCATAGACTAATGTAGGAAGAGAATTAAAAAGTAATTGACAGTTTGACAATTTGGCGATGATTGGGCGTGTCACAACATGAAAATTATGATATTTTATTTCAGCAATTTTTAAGTTTGAGCCGTAATTACATCGATTTGTTGAGTGTAAAAATATAAACAAATAAAAAGGATGATAAATAGTATTATAAATGATGAATATAAAGTGTACGTATAGCATAATACTATAACGAATAAGTCTTTCTTACCCGTCGTGCTCGTGGCCGCGTAATGCGCGAGGTCCCTTACGTGGAAGAAACAAAACGCGCGCGTGTGTTACTAGATGCATGTCTTGACGACTGAGGCCTTGAACAGGAGGGTCCTTTTTGTCAAAAACATACAAAATATAAAATACAGGTCCGGTTCTACAAAAATAAATACAAGTTCTACTTAATTTACAGCACTTCCATAACTACTCCACTTTCTTTTTAAGAAAGCTCTCACCGCCAATAATGACGACTGGCGCGCTAGTCGTCACTATACCATTAATTTTATCGTCTTTGTCGGTGAATGGTTCAGAAAAGATAGTTAACTTAATTACAACATTTCTTTTACAATTACTTCTTCCAAGCAAACGACGACAACGGTGCAAGAACAATTAACTCAGAACATTAATAATCCAGATAAAAATTATAATCTTCTTCCCCATTGCGAATTCACATCAATTACATCCGAAGTCAAATTGCCCAATTTAAATAAAGATTTTTCTTTTACAGATGGCGCAAAAACCAGAAACTCAACGAACAAAATGATCGAGAACCTAACCAACATGCACACTTGAAAAAAAAAAGATGGATTTAAAAATATTATTTTCGACGCTCACAGTGTTGATCATGTGCAAATTCAGTTTTTCAACAACATACATATACGGCAACACGTCAATACCAAAGTTAGATAGCATAACCAATTTAGATGACAAACCTAAAATGGAAGCCAACAAAACTGACAGTGAATTTGAAATAGAAGAGTATGGCAATATCTTTAATACAACACTTAGAGACAGTAAAGACAAATCAGAAAACAGTAATGAAACAGAGCCTAGCGATTACGATGATTGTGTTGGTGACCCGGAGTATTGTAACTACACAGAAGAACAATACTTTGACATGCTAAATGAGTACATATTCCCACAGCCATATGAATGGGTTTTGATTGCGACTCATGGTATAGTGTTCACGATTGGTTTAATAGGGAACGCGTTAGTGTGCATAGCAGTGTTTCGGAATCATTCTATGAGGACTGTGACGAATTATTTCATCGTTAACTTGGCCGTGGCGGATTTTATGGTGATCCTCATCTGTTTGCCTCCTACCGTGCTGTGGGATGTGACGGAGACATGGTTCTTTGGGACGACGATGTGCAGGATTGTACTCTATTTTCAGGTGAGTGAGTTCATTTTTTTTAATTCTTAGATATAGTTACGAAAACTGTAAGGTTCTGTTTATAAAATTTTACTTTTTACTAACCAATTAGATCTCTTGTACCTAATTAAAAATATTCCAAGCAACTTTTAAGCCTCTCATGGTTTAAATGCTAAAAGTTTTCAGTATAACTGTAAATAAAAAGATTAGAGTTAAAAAACCGGGCTCCAACAACTAAAGTTAAGGTCTAAATTATAATTGTTCATATGGATCAAAAAATATATATCATCAATAGGATAAAAATGGAATCTCTTCCATTTTTTTAAGACTATTTAAAGAACGTCATTGAAATTCCATATAACACCTGTATATTTATTTTACTATCACGTAAATAATATATTCTATATTATGATTTTATGAATTTGACATTGATTCGGCTTTTTCTTTACCACCTGCGCCCTCTATTGTTACCGTACAAAGGCGCTCCTCTTGAATTTAATATGAGAAATCGATTCTATCTGCTTAGAGATGAGAATGTAGGTAAATGGCTATTCAACTATTTTCATCATCTATATAATATACCTAGATATTTTTTAACCATATTGCGGCTGGCTACACAGTCTAATTAGGATTTTGCAAATAAGTGGTCATTTTTACTCATCAATATCGAGATACAATATGATCTCTACCTTTAAATAATGAAAAATGTCCAGTAATACTAAAATTAAATCAAGAAAGTAGGAAATCAAAATTAAGAGTCATATTGCTACTTCCTAGATATATTTAGAAGCAAGCGGTCATTAACCTCCACTCAAAGATATATCAGAAGGAAAATACATTTCAACAGTCATTTTATTAGGTTCACTATTTCCAGAGGATGTTTTTGATTTTTTTGATGTTTTAACTTCCTTTTACTCACTGCAATACGTTTTACAATATTAACCTCTGAACCTGAACATCTATCTACTAATAAAGATCCACCCACACACATCCATAACCTCTAGGCCACGAGCTACGCGCTCAAGCGTCACACACGCGGGTATAGACAGCGATTGCTAAGAAAAAAAAAGGAATTACTAAAGAGAATGCCACGGGTCACCCATACGTAACTTGCGACTCGTCGACTTGATGGTACATTCCTAGTCATTCGAAAGAAACAAGTGACGCACGCGCGTGTCGTTTTACGCATTGCCTGAGGTCGTGAAGGGCGTTACAATTTTTATTAATTAAGAAAAATAGTTATTATTAGATATATGAAAAGTGTAAATAATATCTCGATAGCCGCTGCTAGAATCGCTACGTTCGGCGTAGCGCTGAAAGTTGAAAATCAGTTTAAGGATATTTATTTGTCATAAGAAATTATAAATAACAGTTCACTTATAATGAGATACAGATATAATATTTGCCTCTGGGGCGTTTACTTTTAAATATGTTAATATTATCACATTTCTTTAGATCTTCCGGTAAATCATTGAACATTTCTTAAAAAAAAACCTGCAGAATACTCAATTTCGGTTACGACAGTTTGAATTTCCACCTTTAAACTTTAATTGGTACAATTGAAATAATTCTAACTTTATTGTTAGGTAATATATGAAAAAAATTTCAAAGTGAAGCATTTTTTCTTTGAAATTTCGTAACTACTCCTAAACGGCATTAAGTTTTAGTTTTTTTTTTTTCACACAAATATTTGTCACTTTTTTCTTCACAACGTGTACAATTGGCATATTGATCTAATGATTTAATAGGCTACTATTAAATAAAAACCACTCATTTCACACTATTCGGCCCGCAGTGACCGACGTAACAACCACTTTGTAGTGCAAACTGCCGTGATTAAAACATTATTCTAACAGTATTTCAAACGAAGTTGGAGCCACCACAAATAGAGTTGCTAATTTAGCAGATACCCCAGCCTTAAGCGAATTAAGATAGCGGAGCGGCGTATGCGCAGCGCGACATCCTCGCAGCACGGTAGATCGTAGCGGTCTCTTCCAGACCGTCCAATTATGGATAGGCGTGCTTTTTGCGGAAGGGAGAAATAAATATGATCGCCTGTTCTGACATGGACGTCAAAATGTAGGAAATAACCAGGGGCCTAATTATTTATTAATGTCAACATTCCCCCCGGCTTTAAAGGGTTGCCTTTAAAAGGAAACAAAATGAAATAAGCTATGTTAGGTATACTACCGCATAATTTATCCACAAGCTAATAATGATAATGATAAAATTAATCTAAATTACATTAGCGGAACAAATATAACGAAACTTAAGATGTCATTTACGGGATATCTTCCATGGATTATTGTTCATTTTGAGCTCCGGTATTTTGACGCTGTTGCAAGCGCCATGATCGCGGAGACTTGAGAATGCGGGTGGATGGAAAAAATTGTTATGAGCAGACAAATCTGTCTACTCTCTTTCTTTGTCTTTTGCTACGCGCACAATTGGAACTTGACACAAAAAAATAATCACAGAAGATGTCCCGTAAGTGACATTTTAAGTTTAGTTATGAACCGTGATAGCTTAAAAACAGTGTTTAATTATAACGAAAATGTTAACATGACCTAGTGTATCGTAGTCCATAATCCTATAATGTTCCCAACTGCTGGTACACACGGGCGAGGAGAGAGAAGGAGAGGGCTCCATGAGAGGCAATGCACGCGGGTCCAGTCCAGGTTGGTAGATATCACGTCTTCGAATTTTTGGTTCTAGGACAGGTTTTCCTTCACCGTTTCTGAGAGCAGTGGTGATGAATGAAAATTTCACAAAGTAATGCGCCTGCCTAGGTTCGATTCCATGATTTACTGTTCGTAAGTCGGGGCCGCCACCACTGGGCCACCGCTGCTCTCTACTAATCCATAAGCGATCAATGTTTTCGCACTACGCATGTAGGTACTATACAAAACATAGATCCATGTTTATCGGCTCTGGAAGTTCCTTCCTGTAGCCGTCACAATCCGGAACGACAAAGTACGGCACATCGATAACGTACGTCATCAAGCCATATCTAGTGGCTGGAACGTAATGGCTTCCTATGCACGAGCCAAATTCGATATTCAATATGGCTGAAAATATTTTACGTATTACAGAAGGGTCTTGCGTTTCGGATTTAAAATTTTAAACTAACTCAAAATTTTGAAATACGGTTGTGGTATTTTGTTTTATGGGTGACTTGCCCCTATCTTAAATAATTATACTTACGATGCCTTTACCCAGCAACGAGACACATGAAAAGCTAAAAAAAAAAGGTTAGATCGACGGGATAACCAACTGGTTGGCGTCAGTAAAAGTGTAACGTGCCAACCTTGGTTATGATGTCATTTTGCGATATGGCTTCACAAAGATATGAATGGGATCAAAGTTCTTTCATGATATTTCTTTTCATACTAACTCAAATCTCCTTCTCGCTCGACTGTAAACTATATTTTATAACACATTTGCTCGTAAAGGGTCTCTTATTTCACCAATTTCAATATCGAACTGTATCACATTACGTACTTGTGCGTTATTGTAATTTTTATAACTGCTTTAACAAGTGATTAAAGATTTATTCGTTTAAGAAAGTCCGAGTTTTATTTATTTCCTCGCAAATATGTTATAAAACGACGTATGACATACGTGTGCTTTGATAATTACAGCCTCTGCTTTCTTGTAGCCCTCGCCTACGGCTCGGGCTAGCAATGTCGCCTCGGCTGTAATTTTCAACTTACCGCACTTATATCATAATATACTATTACGGCACGGTTGCTGCAATGTAGTTCGATTCCCGCACGGAACAAATATTTGTAAGGCCTACAGGTAGTTTTTTCCGGGACTGGCTATTTGTGTATGTGAGTTAAAATGTTTGTAAACGCACCCAGGAAACAGGTGAAATTCCCAGTCAAGCAACGTTAAAAAATAACTGGAAAACAGCAGGGTCAGTGTTATTTATTTATTAATGTTGAGAAACCTTGTAGTATGGTATAGTGCAATATTTTATGTACTTTCTATGCCCTAAAAAACCCACTGCCAAATGCCCACTTTCATCACTTGTCATTTTCATAAAGAAACCTATTGAAATAAATAAATATCGCCAAAAATTACACACAGCGCCATCTAGTGCCACACTAAGCAACGAGGCTTGTGTCGTGGACACTAGATAATTAGTATACTACATAGATACGTTTTTTTTTGTAAATACATTATTATTATTATACATATAAACAGCCATGACTCGGAAACAAATGTCCATGCTCATCACACAAACATTTGCTCCTACCGGTATTTGAACCCGGGATCCTAAGAACGTAAAGCAACCTCACTACCACTGCGCTATTCGGGTCGTCAAATAAAAATTATCTCTTAGACCTGCGTCCGTCACCAAAATATCTCCGTTCCTGAGACTAACCACAGGTGTTGTAATTAGTATAAATTTTCTACCAGCCATTTATTACAATCTGAACCCCCCACAAAATATGACTACCAAAAACTTACTAATTACACAAAATACTACACCAACGTCGTCTGCTTTGTTATTGAAGCCCATCTTACCGAACACGATACTTTATTTGACAGATTGTTTGGTATCGAGTACGATGTACAATTTATCAGCAGCATCCATCATTGAGGCCCACGATTAATTTACTCAGAGCCCCTTCCTAGGCTGACAATTTAAACCGGCAGTATTGCTGGCATTTGGGCTAACTGCTTTAATTTGATTAAGTGGGTCTTCTTTATTGATGTCGTTATGGGCGTGAGAATAAAGGACCAAATTCGTTAGTTTTTAGATTTGAACTTGACAACGGTGATACGGTGGTTAGTGCCTAACCTGGTGTCAGAGTTTTATGCTGCCCATGGGCCTCTGACTTGGCTATACATGCTATCGAGAAATATCTCTCAGGCATGCTGGTTACTACGATGTTTTCCTTCACCGAAGCAAGTGATAATTATACAATACGCACATGAATCCCAAAAATCAGAGGTGCGTGGCTTGGGTTCAAACTTGAGACCATTTATTCTCGTGTGCCACCACCGTAGACGGCTACTCGAGTCTGCCACCACTGGTGGAGGATTCCACTAATTTAAGTGTCATCTGCCACCAGTGGTGGCAGAATTCGGGGCAAATGTGACTCCACCGACGCAACCACCACCAGTGGTGGTAGATGCGACAAATAGTTGCAACTGCCACCAGTAGTGGCAGACCGGTGTTGGCAGACGGGAATAAAGGCTCGAGATCTATGGACACTATAGGCTATCATAGCTGCCAACTTGGTAATTTTGTAATGTGACTTTTTCACCAAAACTTTTTTCAGCCTTACCTTAATGTCCGTTCAATAAAAACAAAAAAGGCTTCATTCACCTCGTTTTGCTTTGGACGATGTTCAACCCAAACTGACACCGCTTCCATCAGTTTGATCAATCACTTACATTGCCTAAAGACATACCTTATTTTCGAACCAAATAGCACGATTGCTCACTAAAAAGTACGATTGCTCACTAAGGGCCTTATCATACTAGCGGATTGCGAGCGTCTTCAAAGCGGAGCGGGCGCACAACGAATACGTTACGGGCGTCCAACGAACATACTTTTTTTTTGTTTAGCCTGCCTTGTCCCAGGGCAAAAGCCTTCCCCATTCCTTTCCAACTCTATCAGTGTTTTGCCTTTTCGGGCCAATAGGCATGACGACAGTATAAAAAAGTTGCAAATCTATTTAGTCCGTCAGTTAGAGTATTGGAAATTAATGGACACATATTTTTTGTTTTTGTAAATCAATGAATATTGACAAAGATAAAACGCATCAAAACTAGGGAGTGGGGGCTCGTGACGTCAGAACCAGCTAAAAATTATACCTAGGCGTGATGTATTGAGAATTTTAAAAGCGTCGTATCTTCGTCAATTTTGTTTACTACAAAAGAAAACACACGGGTCGAATATTTTTTGATAATTTATCTGACGGACTAATTATATTTTTTGTCGTCTCGCCTATTAGTTAGGAATGAGCCCAAATTGTCATATCAGCGTTATTTGGGCTTGCCTCAAACATTTAGGTTCCCAAAACCGTTACACTAATTTTAAAATTAATTTGGCCGTAGTCGCCTGAAGGCCTATTGTCATAATAATATTATTATTCTTACCATATTCTGTTGATTTTAAATTAGGCTTGAAATTATTATAAACAAAACTTTCTTAATTAAAGTTATCTAAGAAAATTATAATAATTTTGTAGTTTATATTAAATTATTTCATTTGTACGCATTTCATTATTGCAAGGGTGCCAGTGTACACCTTAGTTTTATCTTCAGCTTTATTGCAAAATAAAGCTGAAGATAAAACTAAATTTACATAAGACTAAACTGTGAGAATGATGTTCTTTAGTTACTAGGTATCCAGATATTTATGTTCTTAGTAGATATGATGATCCAAAATACACTATACAGGTGACTTTTTTATCACTTTCCAAAAAAAAATGGGTATAATAGGTGAACGGAGTAGAAGCAAATGGCATACTTAGTTTTTTTTTATTTTTTCCACAGCTTAGAAAAAAATTGATCCATCATCAAAAAACGTTACAAACTACAAGTAATTTTTTTTTTCAAAATTTTTCTTTCTTTGTTCAAATATGAAAAGTTTACTTGAAATTTGTAGCGTTTTTTGATGATGGATCAATTTTTTTCTAAGCTGTGGAAAAAAGAAAAAAAAAACTATAATAGGTATGCTTCTACTTCGTTCACCAAATATACCCATTTTTTTTGTCAAAGTGATAAAAAAGTCATTTGGTATAAAACTAAAGTAAATTAGCTAGCTTCATATTATTCTGCCCTTACTAATACTGATACTGTTGGCTTGCATCATCCCACTGCTGGACAAAAGCCTCTCCCCACGTCTTCCAGTTTTTTCGATTCAGGGCTAATGTAGACCACTGATCGTTATTTTTGTCCAGCTCGTCCCGCCATCTTCTACGATATCTACTCCTATCACAATTATAATAACTAATCAATTGAAGTCTGTAAGCCAGCATCATTCGTTGAGCTCCTTGAGTTATAAGTCGAGCTACACGATAACTAACAAATGCTTGCACTGGCTGGACAGGTCCACTCAAATCTGTATGGTTCTTTCTTCAAAAGACCATCTCAGACACTAATCTGCATAGTCCTCATGTGAATTGAGCAAAATTATGTCTGGACTTCAAAACAGACTATGACCTCTGAGTTTGTTTCGGCTGTTTCTTCTCAGAGTAGTCAGGAACGAAACACTGGACCAATCTAGTTTACAAAAAAAATGACGTGTAAAAGTGTTTGTAAAAACCTACTTGCAAAATAAACATCATTTATCATTTATCATGCATGAAGTTTTACTCTCAACAGCGATTATTTATAAACAAAAAGGTAGGACCTTTTTGTTTGATATTCATAAATACCTTAATATAGAAATACTTCGAGAATTCTCTACAAGTTACTATAGAAAAATGTTCAATCTTAACAACTTCAAAGATTCACATTGTAATTTCGCAAAATGTATAACATAATTCTCTCGCTCATTGTGTCTACATACATACGACACGAAAGTGCTCGATATTGCGTAAATTCTTCCGTTTACTGACATAGCGAGCGAGTACTGTCATAGATGAATCAATCTTATAGAAGCGACACTCAAAGATGTCAGCGAAATTTTCGAAGATATCCGTAGGTTCACTGAAAATCAGATTTTTTTATGTGGGTGTTTTGAGCGGCCCAACTGCGTAAACTGCGTATGGCTGCGTCTTGACCAGAGATTTATATAGCGCAAAAATGGCACTCGCTGCGGGGTACGAGCTTCGGATTAGGGCGTCGTCGTAGCTGGGGGAAGTCAGCAGGGGATCGGCTGGATTGGAACAAGATTATTCTGGTCCGTGGATGGGTTACCAATGTTACCATCCATGACACACTGATTGCCTCCGTGCCCTGAATATCACGTTAAGCCATAAGAAAAAGGCTGGGCAGATGATGTGGCGCGCTTCTACACATTTTTTAAATCTATGGTACTTTCCATATGTGAAGTAACACTCAGAGCTCGCGCGAATTATGTGGTGTAAATTCAATTTAACATATATAAGTTGCTACGGATAATGGTACCGGCTGCATTGTTGCGAACGGCTCAGTCTTTAATTTTAAATGTGTAACGTTAAAAGGCTTTTGAGTTCGTTTTATTTTAATATAGTATTCATTTATTGGACAATGCAAACCTACATAATGTAATACTCTTTTATCGCTGAATTGGGGTTGATATGTATTTCAAATTCGAATTTAAAATTCAAACAGTTTTTCGTAGTAAAAATAGGAAAATGTTTATTTGACTCCCACATGTTAGAACAATAAAACAAAATTAAATAAAAAGCGAAGCACCAGAAAAAAAAATACAACTAAGATAAGGGTAATACTCAAACTAAAGCGGTTCAAAATGGCATGGAGTATAATGAAACCTAATTAAAAATATTATATTTTTCATGGAGCAGTTTGGGAACTTAATGGGGACTTAATGCCACAAGGCATTCTCTACCAGTCAACCTTTGGGTCATGATAGCATTGTGATAGAGTACAACAAAAATAAATAAGAAACATACCATTTTGCAAGCATCAATTAAAAACGCATAAATGGGTACCTACATACTAATACATATAATATTTATGCTAAAATAAACTAATATTTACTAAAATACAGACAAATAGTCCGAAATACGAGAAACCTTATAATAATTACTACGAAACTAGTAATGACCAGAAAGTAATTTAGACTGACTTTAAATAGAACTTCCGAACTGCTCTTTTGAAAGCCAATTTGCTTTCAGCTTTTTTAATGCCAAGGGGTAGCGCGTTCCAGAGTTTCATAGAGGAGATAGCATAAGAAGAGGCCATAAAACCAGTACGGTGAGCGGGAATTTGAAGGATTAGGCTTTTGGAAGCTCGAAGGTTGCGACTGTGAGAACTGCCCAACACCTTGAAAAAATTTTTTAGGTACTCGGGAGCACATGGATCATTCATAATGGTGAAAAGCATGCAGAGAGATCTGAGGGACCTCCTGAGTCTGATAGGCAGCCATTTAAGCTGAGAACGCTACGAAGAGATGTGATCGTATTTACGAAGGCCAAAAATGAAACGAACGAACTTTTTGTAGTACTTTGGAAATAACCCTCCAATAAGCCCCCTAGCCTAGATCAGCATGGTGCTGAAACATTAAAAAAAAATGTCAAGCGCTGGTATTCTGATAGCCCAAGTGATGGGTGGTGGTAGTCGGTAGCATGAGTACGTCCATGAGTAGGTCTCATGGTCAAGGATTATTGGACTAGAAAATATATCTTGTCATGTTCCTTTTTGTTGTTCCGATTAAAGGTAAGAGCCCACCTGTCCGCATCGCATGCATCGCATCAAAGGATCGTAGTATTCTTTGTATAAAAACTCACTGATCCGCACCGTACGGATCGCTTGAATCTGTTCAATAATACTACGATGCGTTTGATGCGGACAGCTGGACGCTTTACCTTAATAGACAAGCGTGTTCACTAAGATTACGAAATCGTAATCCATTTTCGAAGTCATGGTCAAATTTTAAACCTTAGGTCCTGAGTAATATAGTTGAAAAGTGGTCGACCGTCAATGATACTGGTAGTACACTCACAGACAGGAAGAGTACTCCAATGATGAATAACAACACTAAAAATAAACTGCATTATTTCTGGAACGGATGTGAAGTAACTAAGTTGTGGACCGTCAAAGGATAGTACTCAGACATTTGGACTCAGATTTCGGTCCCATAAAACCCGGTTAAAGTTTTTCCCGGGTTTTACTAGGGGACCAAAATCCGATTCCGCATGCCCTAGATTCTACACACCCACATTACATGCCACAGGCGTATGAACGTGGACGAAAGGAGTATGTAAGAATCGTTGCAGATGGCATTCTGTAGTTTTTGTCTACCCAGTTGTGGCCCCCTTGATTTTTGTACAGACGCCTCACATCAAGCCACTACAATCTGTTGCAAATTTATTCAATAGATTTTCAAATTTATCGCTAAAGCATGAAGTTCAAGGGTGATTGGTAAAATTTGACAGTTTCAGGTAGCTTGGTGTGCAGCTGGCACATTTGCGCTGTACAAGTACATTTTTTGACATTAAATGCCCCTTGTCCTGAGGACAGAGATGAGGTCGACGAAGGAACGAGCTAACAAACTGCTTTGTGCCACTCGGAAGAACGTTTAACGTTATTTTCCACCTTTTGGTCAAATTTTGTAGTTTGTTAATATTTATGGGTAACTTAGGTACAAGTTTATTGGGATTATCTGACTTGTGTTGACGTATAACAGTGATAGGCTCATGAATGGGAGTAATTATAGTTTGTAATAGGCTCTGTTTGAGCTCAAATAGCAACGTAAAAAAAACATCTGAAATATTATCATCATTAATGAATTATTTTCTGCTCTGCGTTTATAAACGGACGCAGACTTACGCAGTACATTGCCATTCTCTATTCTATTCCACCCTTATCCCAATTTATTTGGGGTCATCACACCCTTTCTAGCCACAATATAATCTTTCACACAGACCAATTCTTTGGTCTTCCTCTAATCACAAACGCAGTGCAGAAAATAAATCAAACATATTTGTGACTAAGATGTTGCGTTGGAAAGCCTCCCACTAGGTGAAGGTATGACTTGGTGAAGGTTGCGGGAATCCGCTGGATGCGAGTCGCACGGGACCGGTCATTGTGGCGATACTTGAGGGAGGCCTATGTCCAGCAGTGGACGTCTTTCGGCTGAAATGATGATGATTTAATGTAATATTCTCTAACTGACATTAATTATTGTTCGTGGTGCTATAAAACTGCCTATGGCATTGCTGACCCGCAAACACTTTTAAATATTAAAATCATTAAGAGTTGGTTTGTCATAGTATATTCATGCAAAGAACCATTTAGTATGATTGGAGTTTGTTCTAACTTTAGGTAATGTCATATTAGTTTTGACTTTCGCTAGACCAAGGGCTTGACCCAAAACTTTGCAGACCAAAATAAACATATCTACCAGACAATAGGCAAACGTTTTCAAAGCGTTTAAAAATTTTCTACTACTTCGTCAATGCAATATTTATTTAATATTTCCATCGTCGTTGTTGCTAATAGAGGGCCACTTTAACTTGGCTCTAAGGTCCATTTTCTTCTAATACATAGTTTGTAATCTCTATAATATCTTCTAAGAAAAGTTGTTCCACTGGGAGTGTTCTACCTAGAGACCCGAAATACTAGACTTTTACGAGTACATATTCGTTTAGGTGCAAAATGTCCAATTTTGCGAATTAGACATTCTGCGCTTAAACGGTCGTTTCGGATCAAAATGCTTTATTTGTGAGCATAGGTTAGAATCGTGTTTCATTTGTCACTGTTCCAAATCGTCCTCGAAAAACAAAAGATCACGATTCACAACTGTTTCAAATATTTTTGTTACCAGTCTTGCCAAGGTGTATCGTATGACCAAATACTAACTGGGTTGTGGAGGTCAGATAGGTAGTCGCTCCATGTAAAATACAGATATTCAGCTGTATCTTGTTAGACTGGAAGCCTACCTTATCATTAGAAAAAGGGCGTGGCAGAAAAAAACTATTGCAATTTTATAAGATTTCAAGCCTTTTTGACGCTCTAAAAGTTACAAAAAAGTAGCAGTATTTCTAAATATTTGCTTATCTTTATTTTCTCCTCCATAGACTCAAATTCAATAAACATCAGCTGTTTATAGTATTCATGTTCCACATTAAAGTGACCTTTAACCTATAAGGTTATAAGGGTCACATGTGGTGAAGGCGATGCACTTAGTGTTCATACACCAGCTCAAACACATTATCGTAGATACAGTCACGAGCAATGAAATGTAAACATAGCAAAATTTAAAAGGAATTCGTCCAAAATACCACAAGGTGTTCTGTAAAGGACCATTCACGAAGCCGACAACCAAGCTCTATGTACACCAAACTGAGTAACTTTAAGTTCAATGTGAGCATTCCACGTAAGTGAGCTGTCAATTCTTAGACCGAGATATTTTTCACAGGTTTTTTGCTGTAGAGGCACATCATTAATTGTTAGTGGGTTATATGGGGGAATTATTTTATTTTTTGCCTTAATTATAACATGTTTTGGAGATATTTACTGTCAGGAGATTGTTCGTCGTTTAATGGTAGGAATCAATTTAACGCAATCAAAACATTGTGCTGATGGATGCATTGAATAGTACAGGACTCGTGGGGGTATTTCAAGTAAAGTTAAAACATTAAAGTTTGTATATTTGAAAAAAACTTGTGAAAATGTTGGAACTTTGAACCCCAATATGATTGAAATGACCGGGAGAACAAGTGCTTAAATTGTCTGCTTCGTTAAGAGTACTCTTACACCCATTATGTAGGTACCAGTAAGAGAAAATCGTTTTTGAATTTTTGCTTTGTGTATTATACATTTCATTGCACCTGACTGTACTGCTCAAACATAGCCATTAGTGCTTGCTATCAAATGCCCTGTTTATGTAAGAAGCCTGTGTTTCCTGGAGATGTAATAATTGCACTGGCGACCCGCCTTTGTTTAGCACGGGTAAAATCTTCTACAATGACCATAAATGTGAAAATAATTAAATGTAGAAAAATATTTCTTTGTTCCATTTCAACATTTTGTTATAACATCACGCCTGACATCCCCGAAGGGTTAGGCAAAAGCGTACCTGACAAGTACACCCACATTACATTTCGCCAGTTATGTTTAAGTTCCATGTAGTAGTGGGCGAGCCTATTGCGATCAACTAGGCACAAATCGAAAGCTAGGGATGTTACGGAGCTTCGACTCCGACTCCGATATGTCGGAACTTCCGATTGATCTTACTCCTCCGGGTCCGACTTTGGTTCCGATACTTTTAAATCGGAGGTTTTATTTGGAGGTCCACCAGATTTAATATGATAGAATAGACTGACACGCGACGGCTTGTATAAACCTTGAAAAACGCACAGATCAATCATATCGACCTATAACATCCTTTTTTTTCGTATGGGAAATCATCAAATGACTGCGGAGCAGGTGAAGACTTTTGCTGACTAAAACCCATCCATGTTCCTTCATCGCCCTTTGTGTTCTGGGGCCACGGTAACTCTTTCGAACAGTCCCGCAGTCCCGGCAGGCATCGGCCCTTGCCCCTTCCTTTTGCTGACTTTCTTGAGGCGCGCGTGGAACACTCCTGCGCCGTCGACATGGCCTGTCGTCATGAGACGGGCGGAAGGCGAGCTAGCCCATAGCTCACCGTCCACAGACCCGCACCTATACCATCCTTGCATAAGCTTTTTTACCAAGTCTGTTGCTCTTCAAGACGTGGAAGACGTTGAAATCGAAGTGAAAAGTTTTGTAGTCAGAGGTGTAGTTATGCTTAAGTCTCATGTATGGGGCGACCCTATTACCACACAAATCCTGAATCCTGAATACTGAAAATTCGTGTAGAACTTGCAACCATACAAACGAGCTACTACAATTCACCTCTCATACTCGTATTCGAGACATGCCCGTAGTATGTTCGCCTTGTAGGCGGTATGTTCAGTCAGGCGGTCGGTCGCATACCAGCTAAAGAACGTTGCGTTTGTGGTGGAAATGGAGTATCGTTTGACTACGTAGTTGCAGGTCAAGTTATTTGTTTCTTGTTCGTGGGTTTAGGTCAAGTTCTTGATCTGATAGGGATAAAGCGTTTATCGCTCGAAAAATTTACTATTGGAAACCAATAATTTTATTTTGAGACAAAACTTTTCTTAAAAACTGAATTTTAGACCAAAACCCAAATATTTTTAAATTTAATGTAAACATACATTTTTATTTGTATTGAGTCATTGAATTGGAAAATTTGATAGATTGCCATTCAAAATCTATTTGGAACCGTATTTGATACTCACAAAAATTATGACGTAATGTCGAAATAGATTTGTGTAGTGGTGCAAATACCGTATTGCGATGCGTTTTTAAAACATATGTGACTTTTACTACCTTGTGGGTAACATCTGAATATTCACAAACACACACAAACTCACTGAGCCAAATTGGTCACTGAAGCGAAATTCCGCACCGGTCGCCATCTAGATTTAGTACTAACTACTTGATTGTTATGCAAATCCTAAGATTTCTCTCATACTGTTACTGGTCGCAAAGGGGCTTGTTGTTACGATTAACAAGATTAACATCGTAGGCAGGTAAGGAATGTAGGCATTGTTTTAATCTTCCAGCTGCTTGTTGTATTACAAGAAGATAAAGTTCAAAGAACGGAGATGTCTACCTAACTTCTTGGCCACGTGTGACGCGTCAACAACATCGCCTGCGGAGAAAAGAAACGTTATGAAAATAAATATTTAGAGCATGCTACAAGTCACCGCGAAATCACTTCCAGATCAACGGTGATCACTCGGACGGAAAAAACAAATGACGATCGCGTTTAACTTTACGTAGGTCGCGATGCACGAGACCGTATACGGGGCTTAACGCGAGGGTGAATAGGTTAGTAGGTATTTGTTTCTCAGAACCGCATGAATTCTCTACTCTACTCTCTTCTCTCCTTAGTCGTTCACTCGTGACAGAGTGGTCGTGGACAAGGCAGGTCCCTACAACAGCGGGCCTTTTCCACCGGTTTCCATTGTCCGCATGGCGAGTACGATCTTGGTGACAGATATGCTGTAGTCCGTCCATCGAGTTAGTCATCGACCACCTCGTTTCGTGCCTTTGAATCTACCCTGAATCACCAAACGCTCCATTGAATTATTGTTGCGGGTAACGTGTCCAAAGAATCTGAGGATTTAATTGCATAAGCGACGACAGCTTTTGTTTAATATTATTCAGTTCTTTTAGTATTGACACGTTAGTCAACTACAGTACTTTCTCAAGTTATTATGCCTTGTGACTGGGACTGTAGCTTTGATTTTCTTTTTTGTATTTTTGACATTCAAAAGTGCCGTAATGGTCTAATTGAAATAAATGCTTTGAGTTTGAGTTTGAGTTTGAGTCCGATGAGCAGTCCAGCTTATCCCGAGCATGCGTCTCCAACACCACATCTTCAGGACGTCAACTTTGCGTTGGTCTTGCATTCACAATGTGCATGTCTCTACTCTATAGAGGAAGATTAGACCAAGCTTATACAACACAACGCAATTGTGCACATATACGGCGCATACTCCTTTGATGGTCGCTAGCGTGACTGCTGAATGCAGCTAGGGTTTTAGATTCGATCTAGCTTAGTGGTATTAAACTCCATTTGATGATTGATTGTCCCATTAACATTTTTTTGGACAGCCGTGACTAAATCTGGATTTGTGTTCAAGTTATGCAACTTTGAAAAACTTACTGTTTGTGTAATTTTTTGTAAGATTATTTTCTCTATTTTTATTTATTCATGAGTATAGTTAGATAGTTAACAAGCAAAAATAGTTAGTGTTGGTCGTCCGGCGGCGAGATGGGCAAACGACATTGAGGCCATCGCTGGAATGTCCTGGATGAGGCTGAGACAAGAACAAAGAGAGGCCTATACCTAGCAGCGGATGAAGACAGGCTGTAGATAATGATCATAAATAGTTTGTCATTAAATGGGTGTACTGAACCTCTTCCTATCATTTTTGAAAAAAAAAACAGGCGAGACGTTACATTTAAATGGCGCCACATTCCGTTGATCTGACACAATCGTAGGTACAGTCGTGGTCTTTTGCACCTGATCAGTTAAACATTTCATTTAAATCATGCGGAGGCGCCGAGCTACGCCCCCTTAAAGTTTAGGCCCATTAGGAAATCGTCAACTTTGGCCCGAAAAATAAGAATAACTTTCGTTTGTCGTTGTGCGTCGTCAGTGCGCTCGGCCGATAGGTATCTTTTTATTCACTGTTTTTATACAAAGTCAACGGGGCGGGGCTAGAGAGCGTTTCTATGTTGTAAGTGCAAGCAAAAATTAGCTTAGTGGTGGTCAGGCAGTAGTGTCCTCGATAGTACGATCGACATGTCCAAACACATTAGTCCATTCATTGCCTTTAAAAGCACACCTGAAACGCTTTCGATTTGCGACCGGGCCAGTCACGTCATTGGCCATTTCCGAAGCAGTACCAGCTTTGCTGTAGACCCTTTTTGTTTGACTATTATCTAGGTTAGGAATGTCACATTGTGTGATTCAAACAAAATAACATCGTTAATTCCAGGTTACAATGGCTATAGATACGTACCTTTTGAACTAATACAAATTAAGCGAATGCAAATGTGTAATAATAAATAAGTCTTAAGAGAAGCGTTAGAAGTACATCACTTAAAATAAAAATGTCGTTTACGGGATTCTTCCGTGATTATTTTGAGCTCCCGATATTTCGACGCTTTGCAAGCGCCATGATCGCGGGTTGACTGGAGAATGCGGGTGGATGGAAAAAATGTTAGGAGCAGACAAATCTGTCTACCCTCTTTCTTTGACTTTTGCTACGCGCACTACTGCAAATCGACAACGGAAATATCGGGAGCTCAAAATCAAAAACCGAAGATATCCCGTAAGTGGCATTTTAAGTTTAGTTATAAACTGTGAAACCTTAAGTTATATATATAGATAGTATAGTTCTTCACTTGTTCATATTTCACTTGTGCTGACAATAAAGGGTGTAAAAAACTCTTAACGAAGCCGAAAGGCACTGGTTCTCCCCGCCATTACAATCATTCTTTTGTTCTACACCATACCTGGGAACCTTCTAGTTACGGAGATTTTAGGTGTCAAAGTTCAAATTTTTGACAAGTTATAATGTAAGATTTTTACTTTAAACATCTCCACTACCCGGGTACTATTCAATCCATCCATCAGCACAATGTTTTGAGTGCGTTACATTGATTTCTACCACTAAACATGATATATCACCCCAAAAAAAAAGTCGTTTCCCAGCAATATTTTTTGCGTAAAGTTACATAATTTGATGTACATAATTTATTTTCGTTTGGTTAGTGCCTAATCTGATGTCAGAGTTTTCATGCCGCCCAATGGGCCTCTGACTTTTTTTTTTATTGTAATAAAATTTTCAAGGCAATTAACTTGGAGACTATCTATGGGGCTACTAAATTGGGTTGTATGTGCTGTGGTAGTTACAGATTTATAATCATAAAAACCTAATAAAAAAACGTTAGAAAATTTTAATTTCGCAGGTTGACTTTCTAATCACACAATAAACCCACCAACCATAACCATGTTCTCTCTTGTTGCAGTCAGTATCAGTGACGGTGTCAGTGCTGACACTGACGTTCATCTCGGTGGACCGCTGGTACGCCATCTGCTTCCCGCTCAAGTTCAAGTCCACCACGGGGCGCGCCAAGACTGCCATACTCATTATATGGCTGCTGTCTTTGTCGTTCAGTAAGTACTTACCTTTAACTATAACATAATCTTTTACTTATACATATATACCTATCTATAATAATATTATAACAAGGAAAGATTTGATTTTGTTTGTGTGTTTGTAACGAATTAAGTCTAAAACTACTCTATCGATTTCAAAAATTATTTCACCATTATAAAGCCACGTTTTTACTGAGTAACTTAACTAACTATATTTTATCCCCGTACTCCCACGGGAACGGGAACTAAGCGGGTGAAACGCGCGACGTCCGCTAGTAAGTATAATATAATAAAGAGGAAAGATTTGTATTTTTGTATGTAACGAATAAACTTTAAAACTACTGGACCGATTTGAAAAATTCTTTCAGCAATGGATAGCTACATTATCAGCGAGTAACATAGGCTTTATTTTATCCCCGTACTCTTACGGGAACGGGAACTACGTTTGTGAAACCGCGTGACGTCCGCTAGTCATAAATAAGCACAGGCAGAGAAAAATGCTCCTTGCAGGGCTCCTATCCACGACGGGAAGTGAGCCGTTACCCACCACGCAGAACCAGTGCGGATTGGCAAATGTCACAATAATGTCCATTTGCCATTACTTTAGACTCAAAATCTAAACTTTAAACTCCAACACTATAGAATTCCGGTATCCTTCTTGCGACATGAAAATCGGTGCTCGGCCAATCGGCCATAAGTTTAGACCCTAAATCTTATAGCTTTAGACTCGAAAACTGTGGAATGCCCCAATCCTTCTTGCTACATTGAAATCACTGCTCGGCCAATCGGCCATTAGTTTAGACTCAAACACTGAAGAATGCCGGAATCCTTCTTGCGATACAGAAATCGATTCTCCAAATCTGATCAGGATATTTTACGCTACAACCGTTGTAATTCTTTCTATCCATCATTAATCATTCCCTGAGCCTTGTTGAAAAGCTTTTAAAAGTCTCAAATAAATAGAGCCTACTCAAATAAATAATACCTACCTCATTATTCAAAAATACCTAATTGAAAGTCTAAAATTTCCTGGCCTTTCAAGAAATACAAGGAAAGCTCGCCTCTTAATGAAATTATATTAAAGTATTCTTAATTAAATACACATGAACAAAAATTACGACTGGTTTATAGATAAGACAGTGTACCTATACTCCCTCGTGTAGGTCCCTACACTCACATTTCCTCAGTTATGTTTATAAGTTCCACGTAATATTGCCATCAACCGGGCACACATATCCAGACTGTGGGTTGCTTTGCTCAACCAAGGAATTGTACCGAGGACTTCGGATCACTCTCAGCAGTAGAATTTGCGACCCCGACAAAGACCAAGCGACCAGTCAAACTTGGAGACGAAGGCCCCCGTTTGACTAGGCAATTCGTACAAATAATAATCAATTCATTAGAATTTTCATGATAGAACTTCGTTATCGTTATCTACTGTCAAAAATGAAGGAAGGAAGACATTTTCCGCTGTAAGTTTCCGTTGACATCCTTAAAAAGTAACGACATCATTTGCTTGTTAATATAGCAGTACCAAATTATTTCCAAATGATGTCATTTCCGTCTCGCAGTCTTTTGTTCCGTGTTTCTTAATTAATTTGTATTTTAATTATCTGCTTCAACATTTTCAACGCCATTTTATTCCAAAGCTTTCACATGTTTTACATAAAACCACGCTGGCACGCTTGTAATCCTTGAAGGTTAGGAAGAGGTGAACCTGATAGTACACCCCATATTTTAACGGACTTCTAAAAAACATAACCTTTCTTTGGCAGTCGAAGTGAAGGAAATTATGGTATTTAGCCATTACCTTTTTTTTTCATTTTGTACGCCGATTTAGCCGTGATTGGTGGTCCGATTTAGGTGATATTTTGCATTTGGTAGAGGAAGCTTGCGCGGTGGTCACATATAAAACTGACTAACTTTGCTTTGGTACTTTATGAGTCATGCGCTATATTGTTTTTTATTCGTATATGTATGCTATTAACACCTAGTTACAATGTAAAATTTGATACTTGACAAGGATTTGTGTGAGATACCTCAACTAAAAAGGGTAACATTAAAAAGTTTTTGTGGAAGTAGGTGACTTTTGTTTGTTTCATTTTAAAAATTACACTTTCTCTTACGGGATATCTTTCGTGATTATCAATTATCTGAGCGAGCTCAGAATGTTATTATAGTGTTAAGTGACAGTGTAAGCTTAGTAAAGCTATTTTCCACTTACTGTGTTTTTTTTTAGCCGTGTGGTACCCGGCAGAGTAGAATAGAACCAACCCATTACACTCACGGGTGTCGTATAAGGCGACTAATGTCTGAAGCAGAACACCTTGCGCCTCCGTAGACCAGAGAATGGGCAGCTGCGTTTTCTGTTAGTCTTTCATCACTGCGATCTCCAATCCGCCTGCCAAGCGTGGAAATTACGACAAATTCCTCCCCTTATGGGAGAGGCTTATGTCCAGCAGTGGACGTTATGGGCGGTTGTTGTTGAGTTTTTTTTTTTTTTTTCAGAAAAATGGTTTTAAACAGACACAAATCCAGACTCCCTAGGTATCTCTGAGAAATTACTGATAGAAATACTTAACAACACTTGGCCTGACCTGGTAATTTCTAAAATTAATTGGTCCTTTAATTACCTACTCCACCGTTTTATATTTAAAGACAAGTGTAAACTCTCTCTTGATTAAATATTCACGTTTCAATAATGATTGTTCTCTTTCGTGTAAGTTCATCCTACTGTGTCCCGAGGGTGTTAGAAGCATCTTAAACATTACCCGAAATCTCTTGAGATTTTTTGAAGTATCGGGACGTATTAATAAACCTATCTGTAGCTACGATACATTACACATCACTTACGCGTGTATTTCCCCAAGGGGTAAGCAGAAATGTCTGCATAAACTCCTTTGTTTAAGCAATAACAAATAATTTTGCTTTCGGGGTGAAAGAAAGAAAGAAAGAAAGAAAAAGCATTTAATTAGCACGCACAGGATAAAACACAAATTAAAATGGTTGAATTAACAGAACATTAACATTACCATTAACATACACACACACACACGCACACATAACACACACACACACACACACACACACACACACACACACACATTAACATTATGCCTTGCATAGCAGATGCTTTGGTATTAGATAACTCAGTGAAATTCGATTACTATAAATAGCCAAATCAATTTATTTATGAATGATAAGTTTATTGCTAAATTAATGTTCGCGGTTGCCTTTAGAAAGTCTGTTAAAAGCCTTTTTTTTTTTGGTTTTTTGCAATTTGTCTGTGATGATGATGACTATTTAATGTAAAAGTCGTTCAGTAGAATTAAATGAACTCAGAAGGTTCTATTGATGATTTTAATGATTATGACTCAGTAAAGTCATTTTGTAACGGCCGCGAATCATATTTTGTTCAACATACATACTGAGACTGCGTAAGTAAATTTGAACTTCTTAGGCTACCCTTACGCTTCCACCATAGCTAAATCTTTTCTCTAGATTTCTGTATGCCTACAAATAGTTGTTCCGGGTCTGACTGTTCGTGTATGTGAATTTAAATGTTTGTAAACACACCTACGTTTCAGGAGAAATTCCTAGTGTGGGGCAGTTTTTTTAATGGATTTGCTATGGAATTATTATCCTAACTTGCTGACAGTGAATGATGTTATGCCATTTAAGCAAAACTAAAACATGCAGCAAAAGCTAAACGGTCAAAACTATGCATGAATTATTTTCCTCTGCGGTCTCGTAACAAAGTTAACAGACGGTATGGCTGGGTAACCAACTCCGTTTGAACTGCATCAGAATACTGCTTTGACATTTCTGAATTAACTTTTGAGATAATCATAATATGATTCTCGTCAGTAAGGACTATCTGAAATTCTATTTGAAATGTCAGTGAAATGGGGGTGGGGGTGGTGCAATTCTTTATAAGTACTGCTTACATTATCTTTATTGCTTACTAAATGCTAAGTTTCGCTTGCAAATTACTTTTTTTTCCTTAGCCTTTATTTAATTTTATTTTATGTCTTGACAGTTAGTGAAAGAAGGCATTATAAGGGTATTAGCACAAGAAACAGTAGACAGGCAAGAGAAAGTAAGAAGTAAGCACTCGGAGAAAAGTAAGAAAAAGTTGATCAGATTTTAGTGAACTTCAAAGAAGTTTTTACATAGTATTTTTTTTAGTTTAGCAACACTGGTCATATGGTCCCACCGCTGGGCATAGGGCTCCCCATAGCCTTGTACTCTTCTTCGTGCGGTTTTCTCAGGCTAATCTCTCTCAAACGCCTCGAAGTCGTCACGCCAGCGTTTTTTAGGCCTCCTTACCGACGACGCCCGTCTTCTGGCACTGCGTGACGTCTCTGGTCCATCGACATTGACTTTTTTTTTTCCTTACCATAGAATTATCCTCAGAGAGCCGTTTATTATAGTAGCCACAGCACAACGAATAAAAAAATACCACATTGATGAATGATATGATTTGATATTGATGATGAGTCTAGATATTTTCAAAATCCAATGCTTGTGGACATAATTCCACAATAAAACCAATCATTTTCTCCAACCTACTGAGAGTGGAAGTTTGTGACAAGATGTAACATTTTTGTAGAACTTACAGATTTTAAGATTTATTTAGTTCATAGTCGCTGCAGTGTGCTGCTGACGTAAAGTATCTCTCAGCTGTTGTCTTAAAGTCCGACAAAGGAAATATTAAAGTCAATAAAGTACTTACGGGATAATATCCGTGATTTTCTTTTTCTATGAGCTCCCGATATTTCGACGCTGTTGCAAGCATCATGATCGCGGGAATACGGAATCACGGATATTATAAGAGTAGTGAAAAACCGTAAAAGTCTAAAATAGTGCATATTAAAGCCCATTTTCTTGTTCCTTCTAAGCACAAACTGTCTCGGTTCGGTCTCGGCTCAAACAGCTACGGAGTCTAGATTTGTGCTCGGTTGATAGCAGTCGCTCTTCTACATGGAACTTAAACATAACTGGCGAAATGTGTATGTACTATTCGATACAACTCTGCCCAACCCTTCGGGAATTACAGTCTTGATGTTTTGTTATGTTCACTCGTATGATATCGATGATTAACTGAATTTTCCTTCAACAGATGTACCAGAATTCGTGGTTCTCCAAGTGCAGCAAAAGATACAGCTTCGTTTTAACGCGCAATACTTGATGCAGTGCACCTCAACATGGTCAGACGAGAGTGACCTCAAGTGGCATATCATTAAGGCACTGTTTTTATACACGTGAGTATATTGATTTGACCTTTTAGTTATAAAATCAGGCATGCAGGCAGTCTTTACCCAACAACATATACTGAGGTCGGCTTCTGACCTCGACAACCCAGTTAGTTCTGGGTTTTTAATTAATTGTTAAGATCTTTCCGCCGCAATGGCTTCCGGAATTGTACCGACTTTGAGAACGCATTTAAAAAAGGTCCGGCTTTTAAAACTGCCCCCGGGTTTTAAGTTCAAAATATAAGAACATCAAAGGGAATATACGACAAAGTGCCTCCAAGTAGACTTTTATTCACATTGCATATGTGCCTTTCGATTGCGACGCATTTTGGTATTGCTAAAGGTAACATTAAAGTGGATTTTGCTGGCTGAAATAGTCCATCAAGATGTTTTTGGCAAAGGTGATTGTGAGGCTGACCGTCAGAGGTACCTCAGTTTCTTCTCACATGGGATTATGAATCCCAAATAAATTGAGATACTACTACTACTACAACAGCCCATAACGTCCACTGCTGGACATAAGCCTCTCCCATGATGGGAGGAATTTGCCGTAATCTCCACGCTTGGCAGGCGGATTGGAGATCGCAGTGATGAAAGACTAACAGAAAACGCTGCTGCCCATTCTCTGGTCTACGGAGGCGCAAGGTGTTCTGCCCCAGGCATTAGTCGCCTTATACGACACCCGTGAGTGTAATGGGTTGGTTCTATTCTACTCTGCCGGATACCACACGGCGGAAATTGAGATAAGGGCAGGGAAATAATAATGACGATCATATCAGCTGTCTCAGCTTGACCGAAGCAAAAAGCGGACGTATTGAGGAACTGTTTTTTGATGTTTTTTTATTTCAATACTGATTTTAAGCCCAGTTTGAATAAATTATTGTTTATTTTTATTTTGATAATCGATGTATTCTTCCTTCACCTCTACCAATCTCTTGTCCCCAGATTTCCACTGTTCCTGATGATGATAGCGTACTGCCAGATCGTGAGGGTGCTGTGGAGATCAGATAACATCCCAGGACATACGGAGTCACATACGCTGTGCTCAACTCCTCAAGGGCATAACAACTGCAAGAATTGTAAGTAGTTTGACATTATTTTCCTTTCTTCTGTTTCATCTACTATATTTCTTCTTTATTGTAGGGTCAGTGCCTAACCTAGTGTCAGAGTTTTTATGCCGCCCATGGGCCTCTGACTTGGCTTTACATGCCGTCGAGAAATATCTCTCAGGCATGCTAGTTTTGTCTCCTTACGATGTTTTACTTCGCCGAACCAAGTGATAATCTTACGATATGCACATGAATCCGAAAAAACAGAGGTGCGTGTTTTGGGTTCGAACTCGAGACCTATGACTTGGCAGTCCGACAGTAACATCACTTACTACAACAGCCCATAACGTCCACTGCTGGACATAAGCCTCTTCCATGATGGGAGGAATTTGCCGTAATCTCCACGCTTGGTAGCCGGATTGGAGATCGCAGTGATGAAAGACTAACAGAAAACGCTGCTGCCCATTCTTTGGTCTACGGAGGCGCAAGGTGTTCTGCCTCAGACATTAGTCGCCTTATACGACACCCCTGAGTGTAATGGGTTGGTTCTATTCTACTCTGCCGGATATTTACCTTGCCCTTCTGATATAAAAGAGAATTTGGCCCTCGATATCAGCTTTAGTGGTGGATTAATAACCGCAATGGGGTTGCTACAATCCCTACCTCGATGCATCATTTTTTTAAATCTTTTAGATACCTTTTACTGTACCGAAAAAAAGTTCGAAGAAGTTTGTATTTTTTTTTTACAATTTTAGTCATATTTATTCAACGAGTAGAAACATCTAAAGAAATGTTACTTTTTAATTTTGGCGCATCTTTATTAATGGATTTATTATTCAGCCGTGTGGTATCTGGCAGAGTAGAATAGAACCAACCCATTACACTCACGGGTGTCGTATAAGGCGACTAATGTCTGAGGCAGAACACCTTGCGCCTCCGTAGACCAGAGAATGGGCAGCAGCGTTTTCTGTTAGTCTTTCATCACTGCAATCTCCAATCCGCCTGCTAAGCGTGGAGATTACGGCAAATTCCTCCCATCATGGGAGAGGCTTATGTCCAGCAGTGGACGTTATGGGCTGTTGTTGTTGTTGTTGTTATAATAAAGAGCTAATTTTGTATTTAAAGGGTAATCTCTGGAACTGATGATCTTATATTAATATTATTTCACTGGCAGAAAGCCACATTAATAAATTATTAAAAAAAAAAAAAAAAAAAAAAAAGCAAAGCAAGATAATAGCTATAGATTACATTTAAATCATGCATATTAGCCTTATTGGCTAAGTGCACAAGCCAGCTTTCTTTTATCTCCTTCCCACTTAAGAAAAGGCTTTGTCCAGCACAATTACAGGCTAATAATTTTGATCAGTTCTATCGTTCCTGTGTATAGGGCTGGCCGCGAACCGGCGCACCACTCCTTCAATTCACACTAACGCGTCCACGGAGGGGCAGCTGCGGTCCAGACGGAAGGCAGCTAAAATGCTAGTGGCTGTCGTGGTCATGTTCGCAGTCTGCTACTTTCCTGTGCACCTGCTTTCTGTGTTGAGGTAAGATTATCATTTAAAAAGAACCTATTTGGTCGTTACACGAATAGACACATACATGTTACTTGGGGTCGGTGCAACACGTTTTCTTGAGTCATTCGTCAACTGGCGACTGTGAATGAAGATAGCACCTTCCAATTTTTATTTATTTTGATGTCGTCAACTCGCACTCACGTTATAAAGTAGGTACAGTCAAATGCAAACGGATTGAAACCAATATCTTTAAATAACTAACTATTGCGTGTATCATTTAAAGCGGCGGAGGGAGAGAGAGGCTGGCGGTGGCGTAGGGGGGGACAATGGTTTTTTTAAATAAAAAATTAATTCATTAGTTTTTTTTTTTTTTTTTTTTTTTTTATTTGTATTTTTTGTAAATTAATTTCAAAAACAATTTATAAAAAATGTTTAAAAAGAAAAAAAAATATGATTACAAAAAAAAATATCTTCTTTCTTTCTTAAATTATACAAGCATTGCTCGTTTAAAGGTATTACGAGTATTAGATTTACACAATACATTTTATTAGAAGTTTACGTAGCTGACTGTACATTTGACGTATTTTACGTAAGTCGCGCGAGTTGACGATAACAAAATAAATAAAAATTGGAAGGTGCCGCGAGATTCACAGTCGCCAGATGACGAATGACTCGTTTTCGAGTGTTTTCGGAGTTTTTCGAGTCTTCTTCCGTTCTCCCCTGTCAGAGACGTCACGACATCATTTACTACTTTTTATTTTAAATTATTCCTCACACAATCCATTCATCTTTTCTTTGGCCTTCTTCTCCCTCTCCAGCCATCAACATTCATATGCATCAGTCTTTAATTTACCAATTCTTGGAATGTACAATTCTATAAATAACTGATTGAATTCTACAAATGACCGATTCTAAAATTGACTGATCCTACAAATGACTGATTTTGAACAATAGTGCTTTGATTAGGAATACATACAGGAAATAAAATTGCATACCATCCTACTAAGTGCGTCATTGCGAAAATATCAAAGTTGTCTGTTATTTCAGAACCTTTTTTTTTGTCAGCTTTTTGTGAAGCCATTGACTGTTTTACAACTAAAACTTCTTCCAAACTTGATAATTTTCACAAAACATTTGAAACATCATCCATCGTCTAAGGTCAATAAGTTCGTGAACAAGAGAACGTTTTAACAGCACAATTTATATTCCAGTCAGCTTCTAAGAAGTAGGTCGAGAAATTTAAACGGTACTCATTATTGTGCCAATTTCACTTGGCAATGGTAAATATTATCATTTAGTTCAAATTGTAGAAGTATTTGCTGATTCAATACTTCATGTTGTCTAGAAGTAATAACTCGAATTCTCTTCACAAATTATTGTGTAGTCAATCGCGCAATAACTGTACCAGTATCGACAGATCTATGCTATTATTTTGTAAGCGTACAGTTTGTATGTTTGGGTGTAGAAATTACCTCTGAAACTACTCATTCTACTTGAAAAATTATTTCAGTCATGAGAAGCTACTTACTAATAGCTTTGATCCGAGTGTTTCTTCAATGCGGACAAAGTCAAAGGCAAAATCTTGTAGAAATATATTGTAACTTCGCAAATTATAGCAATTACATTTGGTCGTTAGCCCGTATGCGGGTGCCCGAAAGAACTTTCTCGAATTCGGGCACCCGATGTATTTTGATATTACACTACGACTACTTTGAATAAAGTCGATCCATGAAGCCAAACCCAGTTAGCCCGAAGACGGGCGTAAGTACAGGACTCCGTTCTTTTACAAATTCCCCGTTCTTTTGTAAGAATTCCAGAGGCAATTGACGACAAAGACTAATTTCCATTAGGCGAAAGTTTTCTTAAACTTTCCTAAAAAACTTAACTTAACGAAAAAAACAATGTTACACGCTCAGAACATTGTGCTGGTATTGGATTGAATAGTGTGGGGGTTTAAAAAAAAACTTGTGAAAAAGTTGAAACTTTGACCCCTAATATCTCAACTAACTAGTGCCTTTCGGATTCGTTAAGAGTACACCCTTTATATCTGCGAAATCTTTCCCGGAAGGAATGTTCTCAAAAACCTTCAATTTCTACTGAAAGGCGAGACCTTTTCCATGTGAACGAAAAGTTCAACTACGTATTTCTAGCTAAATCAGCTTATGTTTGGTTTGCTATGATCTGCTGAGGCAAAAGCTGCAGCAAGCGTCAGTCCCAGACGAACTGATCCGTGTCTTCCAATACTGGTACAACAATAAGGTCAATGTTGTTCGTTGGTCGAGGGCTTACTCGACTCCATTTACTCGTAGGTTGGAGTGCGGCGTGAGGCAAGGAGAGGTAACCTCACCCGTTTTTAATTTGATTTAATTTTATAATCATTTTAATTGTCATAATATGTTGATTAAAATTTGATTTAATTTTGTTTTGATTTTAATTTGATTTCATTTTGTTAATAATTTTAATTTTAATAGTGATTTATGTTTAATTGGGATATTAATTTTAATTGTGCTGTTGATTATGTCATTTTAAATTCTGTTTAATTGTACCTATGAATAATTCAAAAGTTGATTGAAATAAATACATAATAATAAGCCAGAGATCTTGACCTTTGGCACACGTGCCACGAGCAGTATGACCCCGCGACTTAACCAAAGCGATCGTCACGTGAATTCACATTCATTAGGTTCTTTATGTCACTTATTTATTCGGAAAACGGCGCGATTGTGTTCGTCGAAAAATAAACGCGACGGTTGCGTGTTCGCATGACGATTGATTTGATTAGGACGCGGCCTTCGACTGAAAATTCTGAAGATGCCATTGGTTTTTCTTCAAAATCTAATAACGTAATGCAGATATCAAAAGGTCAGCCTTCTCCGCTCGAAAGTGGTATTATTAAATCTTATTGGTCCAAAATTCACTCTACGTAAACTCTTTAAAAAAAAAACTAGAATCAGGTTGTCATGAAAATAGCTTTATCACTTCCAAAGTGCCCTTAGCAACCGCTTTCTTAAAAAAAAACGGCCAAGTGCGAGTCGGACTCGAAGTGTTCCGTACCATCATAGTACGGGAGCCCACTTTAATTTTTAATTTATTAATTTTTGTTATAGCGGCAACAGAAATATACATTCTGTAATAATTTCGACTGTCTACCTATTACAAATCATGAGATATAGCCCCCTGACAGACAGACAGACGGATGGACGATCGGACGGACGCCGGACGGTCGGACCCCAAGCCTCTGCGGCTTGGGGTCCCGTTGTTTACCTACTCTTCGGGTACGGAACCCCAAAAAAATCCTTCGAAAGCGGAAATAAATATTTATTAAAGTAATATTTCAGAGCCACGTTTCTTCAGGGGTCTTATTTTATCCCTTGACATTTTTTGTCAGTTTTAATAAGAGTTTCTGGTGTTTTTAAGGGCCATTTTATTAATTAAGATGGAATGATATCTTGTTAGCTTTGGATGCTTGCCCAAAAAGATGGCAAAAATATCTTTGTTTCGGGGAAAAAGTTCAAGGGCAAGGGATCATCAATCATATTTTAACAAAGTTGCAAGAGAGGAAAGATTAGGGATAACATCAAAGACGCTGTCTAAACCAGTTTCAAACTTAAATAACCAACGAGTTGCAAGACTTTCACAGAAAAAGTATATCAGTGGAGGTCCAGTAAATAAAAACATGTATCGAGTGGTTTTTTAGATGTGGAGAACTTTAAATAGAAATAAAACAGCAAGCTTAAGTTAATTTACTCAAAGAAACCAGTGTTTTTTTTTTTTTTTCGGATGTGAAGTCATCAAATGAGTTCTCCCGCTCTGGGCGGAGCAGGAGGGAGTGTCACACTTTTACTGACTAAAACCCATCCATGTTCCTTCATCGTCCTTTTTGTTCCGGGGCCACGGTATCTCTTTCGAACAGTCCCGCAACCCCGGCAGGCATCGGTCCTTGCGGACCCCTTCCTTTTTGCTGATTCTCTTTGAGGCGCGCGAGGAACACGAACGCGCCTTCGACACGGCCTGTCGTCATGAGACGGACGGACGGCGAGCTAGCCCATAGCCCACCGTCCACAGGCCCGCGAAAGAAACCAACTGCGGTGCACAAATGCTCGAAATTATATTCAAACATTAATGGTGCCTATATTATTTTAACATAACATAATATCTCCCCTGTAATCCCCGAAGGATACGGCAGAGGTGTACCTAATAGTACTACAATTTCGCGGGTTATGTTTAGGTAACATGAAATAGGGGGCGAGCCAAGTGCCATCAATTCGGCACAAATCCAGACTCCGTGGCTGCTACTGAAAACAGACAATCCAGACGGGAAAACCCAATAACACTTTGCCGACTTGGAACCCAAGACCCCAAGAACCCAAGACCTCAATCTCATGCTCAGTAGTCGCGCTTACGAGCACTCAAACAATTAGGCAGCGTATAACGATTATGGAAAAGTCGAAATTGAATGGGACTGACATATTGATCTCCTTTCTCAGATATTGCATTTCAAATTCTGCTATTTATATCTTCAATTCAGATCATTATCTTCCTTAAAAACTTTTTATAAGGTAAATGGTACGTCAGTGGAAAAAAAACCAGTATAATCTGGCCTGTCATTATATTGAAACTCCGTACTAAGTTAAACCAGCTCAAGTGTCACCATCGCGCGGTCTACTGTCTTATACACGATGTGCTTATACTTTGTCCTTAAACTTTTCAAAGTAAAACTTCGGGTAGCTTAGGCGTGTACAAAATAGATAAAAGTTTTTCTCCGAAAGATTGATAACAGCTAGAGATTGGTGACACGTGATTAGGGATACTTTTCTCAAAGATAATCCGGTTACTAAGTGGAAATAACCCAAGATGTTTGGTTAAGTCGTCATCGTGATGTCTTCGTATTTTTTCTTTCTTCGTTATCACTTTTGACAATTCTCAATTATTCGAAACGATTTAGCTGTCAAAATGACAAATCGACCTTGTAGCGTGCAAAATTTAGGCCAATTCAACTACACTTACCAACCACCTATCAACTATACTTACCAAGCACTAAACAGATAAAACTTTTACCATCTATACAAATCTCGCATCTTTTTGTAATACTTAGTTAATAGTACAATCAAACTTGTTGCATGGGTAATAAATACTTCCGCGGTTGGCGCAGTGGCTGATTTTCTGCTGCTAGTTGTTCCGGGCCCTTATTAATGTGAATTTGAATGTTTGAAAACGCACCCACGATACAGGAGAAATTCCTGGTAAACTAACAATTTTATGTTAAAAAAAACTGATGGAGTCAACCACACTTGATTTTTCAAAACAGATGAATCTGAACGCATTTAAAAGTAGATCCAACGACCTACCAACTGAACTGCTCCAACCAAATCCTTTTTAACCAATACTTCTTCTCCCCAGGGTGGCATTAGACGTTCAGCAGACGGACGTGATGACCTGCATAGCACTGATCAGTCACGTCATGTGCTACGCCAACTCAGCTGTCAACCCGCTGATATACAACTTTATGAGTGGTATGTTTTACTTTCTTATCTTAATGAATGATATAAGAATGAATGAATGAATGTCTCTTTATTCAGTTATCCATGACTCAAAACCCGGCCATGACTCCATAACTCTCTCTCTCTCTCATTTATGTGTTTGTTGTATTTAATCTGCTTTTAAAGTGGTAAAGGAAAACATCGTGAGGACTCGGGCAATATGTCCTCGGCTCAAATATCGGCTAAAAAGAAAAACAACAGATACAACATCAGTCATTTCGTATACCGGTTTAAGACAAAATTAAATTGCTGGCTAGACAAAAAAATATCTATTTTCTTATTTATTATTATAACTCTGTTATTTAACCCCTCCCCTGGGTAGACGACGTCACGTCGACGCACGAAACGCGTTGAGCGCGCATGTTCGCGAAATATTTGCATGTAATTTGACACGAGATATAAAACACTTGACGATCACAAACTGCAAGAGTTATAGCTATATAAAATTTACAGTAAATAGTAGACTAGATAAGGAAACTATAAAACTTAAATTCAAGATATATAATTATAATTTGAGACTCAAAAAAAATGTAGAACTTGAAAAACATTGATAAAAACGGATATTTTGCTATTAAAATATTAATTTGATCAAAAACTGTTAACTTTTTATCTATTTTTTTTATATGAAAATAAACTAAATTATATTTCCTTTCCAACAAGACCACAATCTCATTAATATCTCATTAGTACCATATCAAGAAACTAATTATAATCTAGATACTCACTGTTTGTTTTGATGCGACACGTTACATTTATCTATTTTTTTCTATTTATCTATTCATCATTAGCATGGATAATTATTTATAATTTGTTGTCAGTTCTTTTTCATTATTAAGGCCTGAATTCTTGTCGCGCTGACGGTCGGTCGTGACGTCAGCGAGCGTCAGCGTCGCAGTATGGTGCTATATAGAATACAATGTATACGTACGCGACCAATCGTGCGCGACCGACCGTCAGCGCGACAAGAATTCAGGCCTAACTCTACTTTAGCAAGACCGCTTTAACAACAATATTTATATGACAGCCATTACAAAGATTAACTCGCCTTCCGAAATAAACCTTCACGTCCAATTCAAGTATAATTGACAGGATCGCAAATAAAAAAAAAAAATGTAAATCTCTCAGATAACAGTAATCCCGACTCAATGTTCTGTCAGATTTATTGTACTGGCACAATTTTTGTTTCGGTGAATATTTTATTTTGGGATGTAAATATAAATCGTTTTATTTTAGCGTCAACAACATACTTGGTATTTCGGCGTTTATATTTTTGAGTAACCGCCAGTTTCAATAAGTGTAGGTAGTGTCAAGTCTTATAAATCCTCGTCAGTTTTCATTTACTTTCATTTGTTAAGGCCAGGATCTTCTAAAATTAGCAACTCTATTTGTGGTGGTTCAAACTTCGTTAGAATAAAGTTCTAATCAGATTGCACTACAAAGCGGCCGAATAGTGCGAAATGAGTGGTTTTTTAATTTATTATAATAAAAATAATACATATTAAAAAAAAGTTACCTCAAAATAATTTAGACAATGTAATTTCTTATTTTTCAGTGTATATTTTTATTTATAGTGTTAATAATCTTTAAGTAAAACTTGACAAAATAGTCATAAACTTACCTATCTTTCCATGTTTTTATGATCGAGAGAAGTAATAACTATCGTGTTTTGAGCCTAAGAATAATTAAGAACCGTTCATGAACTACAACTTATATTTTTTCTGGATTAAAACAACGACTATTTCATACCTTAAGAGTCAACCTAATACAGGTCGATTGGAAGTTCCTTGCCTTAAGTCAGGGTACTAATACCTGTAAAGCGCAGACTAGTGCATGTACTCATTATTTATTTATATCTATTTATTTAGTCGATCCCAATATCGTTGAGAAAAGCTTAGGCAGATGGCCTAAGCTTTTCTCAACGATATTGGGATCGACTTCAGTCTAACCCGATACAGCTGAATACCAGTATTTAACATGGAGTTAGTAATGGGTAATGCAATACCGCTCGGTAAGGCTGGTTGTCAGACTTTCGGGACTACCTGTAGCGACTGTCAAAGATCTACAAATGTCAGCCGGGCCTAACGTCTTTTCGGAGGTACGGAAGAAACTCAGTATATAGACATTTAAAGTACAAAAACGTAGTTTACTTTGTATTGCAACTTCTTTGTTCAAGTACAGTAACTAAGTAGTACTTATGACGACATAGTAGGTTGTCAAAAAATAGCACGCTTTGTTTTCATACATCGTGGGTCGTGATACTTACGTTTTAAAGGGTGTAAAACACCTCTTAACGAAACCGAATGCCACTTGTTCTCCTCGTCATTGCAATCATTTTTTTGTTCTACACCATACCTGGAAACCTTCTTGTTACGGAGTTATTGGGCAAGTTTTTTATAAATACAAGTTTTTAATGTAAGAGATTTACTTTAAACACTTCCACGACCCCCGTACTATTCAATCCATCTATCAGTGCTATGTTTTGAGTGCGTTACATTGAGTTCTACCACAAAACATGATTTTTCACCCCCAAAAAAAAAGTCGTTTCCCAGCAATAATGTTTTGCGTAAAGTTACTTAGATTGATGTACAGAATGCTTTGTTGACGGCTACGTGATGAAGTTTTTCGAAATAGGTACAATAGTTAAAGAATGGCGTCCCGACCGAATCGGTCGGGTCCACAGACGGACGTTTAGGGGTCTTTTTACACCCTTTATCTGTGACTGGCGGAGTTATGGAGAAAAATTTCGTACTCTATGTCAAAGACAAATTGATCCGACAAGTCAAATCCACAGACATGATGAACAAAGAAAATTATTTATGACTGCTTAAAATGTCGATGACAAACAAGCTTCGAGGTTTTTGTCTAGTCCTTTTATATTGATGTCAGTCACAGTGTGTATTGATCACAACATCTTTATCCCATCTTTCATACCAGGGAAATAGGACTCGACACAATCGCAAATTGCGTACAAATTCAATTGGACAAGCAATTTAATACAAATTGAACAGTCTCTTGTTGTTTTCTTGAATAAATCCTTATATTACTCGATATATTTCCTTGAGTATCGAATGACTGTTTTGTGTACATGTATTCTGAATGTACGATCAGAATAACACACATTATTTTGGGATATAGGATGATCCGTATACATGTTTTCGTAGTACCAAAAAGTAACGTAAGTACTAAACTTAGTAACTGAAATTGAAATTCGTAAAAATTCGAGAGGCTAAGATAGCGATCGTCATTTGTTTGGGCCCTTAGGGCCAAGTTCACCAACAGTAAAATAACCGACTGTTTCGTAATCGGCCCGCTAAACGTAAACAGTTGTTTAAACATGACGTGGGAATTTTGGTGTTCACCACAACTTATTCTAGCTCGGTTATGTAAACGAGCGTTTTAAGAATGAAAGACCGAATGATTATAATACAGTCAAATAAGGTGGGTAACTTAACACGTAAAAACCGTACAAATGTGAAACATCTTAAAATGGTTGCGTTAACACCGACGCGCGCGTTGCCATAGATAATACACCATATTATAAAGCCTCCTCCACACGTCGGCAGATGCATCTACACTACGTCGTCTTCGGATGCATCCGCCGACGTATAGAAGGGGTGATTTGTGCATCGGTTGTTGGTATTTAACGTTCGCAGACGCGTCCGCCTCGAATCCGATTGTTGTCGGTTTTTTGGCACAGATCAAAGGTTTCGGTCGCATCTGCAGACGTGTAGAGGAGGCTTAATACAAGATTATACCTGAGATGGCAGTTCTCTAACCATCAAATTATCAGTTGTATATGTTTTGTTTATTTTCGTTTGTAATAGTTTTTAAATTAAATACAATGGATAAGAAGCGCAATGCTTATTTTACGCATGACGAAAAGGAAATTGTCACTAGTTTAGTGTGAAGTAGTGTCGTCTGGCGGAATAGAAACGAGGAGTTCGCAAAAGTCTTTCAACGGTTTCAAACTCGGCCAAAACGTCATCCTCTTCCAAAATATAATTCAAAGCAGACTGCATGTTAAATTCTCACAATAATATCTGGATGTAACCTTAAAATTTATCATATTTGCAGTTTACAAACGTCAAAATACACCGATTAACTACTAACCGGGACTTTAAACAACCTCTCCGTGGTGGGTTAGAGAAATCAGTTGATTAGCGTGTTTAATTGGTTGATTTGCTTTGGTGAACATGAAAATGTGTTTTAAACAACTGTTTTTAGATAATCAGACTGTTATCTTTTCGGTGATCTTCGCCTAGTGTAGTTCACCCCAATCATAGAATATATTATATTCAATGCGTTTACCAACGAGCTACAAAATTCACTATGACATAAGTTTTTCTCATATTTCTCATATTGCCGCTCGGGTCGATCTTAAGGTTAAGCCGCGCTTACCTAGGTTGGTCCGTGGATGGGTGACCGCCCATTACATACCGAGTTTCCTCCGTGCCTCGGAAAGCACGTTGAGCCGTTGGTCTCGGCTGTCATTTGTAGATATTTGACATGCCGTCACAGGTAGTCAGTGGCCCGAAAGTCTGACAACCAGTCTTACCAAGGGGTATCGTATTACCCAGTACTAACTGGGTTGTGGAGGTCAGATAGGCAGTCGCTCCATTTAAAATACTGGTATTCAGCTGTATCCGCTTAGACTGGAAGCCGACCCCAACATATTTGGGAAAAGGCTATGCAGATGATAAGCTTTTCTCATATTAGATTGTCTCAAGAAAACTACATAAATCTTAAAGCTCGCTAGTAGAACAGTTACGAGTAGGTCTATACCACCTTCCTGTTAAATTACCCTTGAATTTTCATAATTTTGATGAACTTGAATTTTCCGCTCGACTAAGTTTAATTGTTCCTTTTTTGCCTCGAAAAGGGTTTAATAGGCGTGTAGTGTAGGTAAGATATTTAGAATGTTCATAAAGATTACAAATATAGCCTGAGTTGTAAAATAACATAGTGAATTATTATTAATATGACACTATGTGAAGAATGATTTCTCTCACACTCTCACTGACACACGGCCACACCTACACACGCTCCACCAAATCAAAGAGAACGCATTCTTGTCATCTCAAATGTCTACTTTTACTTGTACTTGTACTTTTATTTTATTTTGAAATGTTTACAAAAAAACTTACCATCGAACTCCCGTCCACTGCCTCGCGCACCTCATGGGCTAGGCGGCGTGTACAGTCGTCCTAAATCCAGCTATAACTCACTTCACATTTATTTCCACAGGTGTTGGTTAATGTTATTGTTCGTGTCTTGGAGGGGTTGTAGCAGAAAATCATTGAAGGACCACTTCTTATTAGAAAAAAAGTTTTTCTTGCGCGGAGCACGTTATTTTACGAGTTGACACGATTGGTACAAGTGCAGTACCACACGGAAGTGCGGCGCCACAGTCGCCCTTCGTAGACCAATCGGATTGCTTAGCGAATAGGCGATGAGCAAGCCGACAAATTAATCAAATCACATCCTTTTTACTACACACAAAGGCACTAGTTGTGGGGGAAACAAAAGCCATTCAAAATTCCTGAGACTAAATAGGCAAAGTATAGGTAATACCTAATATTAAAGAGAACGGTACGTAACAACCATATTAATCTTTGAATTAATTAATTGATTATCTAAAATTGTTAATTTATTTGCTAATTTTAATTAACTCAATAGGCTAGTTTCCACCATCAATAAATTGTAAATCTATTTAGTCCGTCAGTTCGAGTATTGAAAAATAATGGCCACGTATTTTTTGTTTTTGTAAATCAATGAATATTGACAAAGATAAAACGCATCAAAACTCGGGAGTGGGGGCTCGTGACGTCACAACGCACTAAAAATTATAGCACGGCGTGACGTATTGAGAAATTTAAAAGCGGTCGTATCTTCGTCAATTTTGGTTTACGTAACAAAAGAAAAAATACGTGTCAAATATTTTTTGATAAGCTAACTGACGGACTAATTAGATTTTTTCAGGACACAAGACTATTATGTTAAATTCATCTTGTATGAAAATTTAATGCAGTAAAAATGTCATAAGATAAATGTCCGACGGAGGGTCAGCCTGATCTGTAATACAGGTTTTACATAAAACAGACACCAGTCTCTTTGTAGTGAAAATTGACTTTGTACTGTTTATGTTGATAAGAGAAAATAAATGAATTATATTAAAGTATTAAGTAAGTGTTGTTTGTCAGCTAATTAACACTTTATTTTTATCACTATTTTATGTGCCGAGTTATAAGGGATAGTTCACACTTATTTTATTAATGTGATTTCTTTTTCTGATTATTTTGAACTTATCTTTTACAAGCGTAACTTGTAGCAAGCGCAAATGCTAAACCCCACCACACAACTTTTCCTGGATTCGATTCATGGGCTGGGTAAAGTATTATTGGGTTTTTTCTTCAAAAAAATTTTCAGTAGCCGCGACAAGTAGGAAGTTGGTGGTTCAAGAACTCCGTAGCTCAGAAAACACGTCAAGCCGTTGGTTTTGCGCCTGATATCTCCCCGATAATATATAATTGCCATCCCACCCGACTATGAGAGTAGTAAAAGAACTGATAGAGCAACTCTTTTGCTCTTTTTATCTTTTGTTTCGTACCCGAAGGTTAACCAACGGGACTCCGCTGGCGTCCGTCCGTCCGTCTGTCTGTCAGCGGGATATATCTCATAGTCCGTAATAGGTGGACAGTTGCATTTTTCCCAAAATGTGTATTTCTTTTGTCGCTATAACAACAAATAATAAAAATAAATCAAAAATTAAAGGGGGCGCCTCTACCACGATGGTACGGAACCTTTTATGCGCGAGTCCGACTCGCACTTGGCCGGTTTTATTAAAACGTTGCTCAATGCAAGAAATTTCTCCTGTATCGTGAGTGCATTTACAAACATTTAAACTCACATACACAAATAGCTAGACCCTGACCAGCAGGCCTAAGTTACAAACGTTTTGTATCGATTCACTTTCTACAATCGTAAACGCCTCGGCGTAAGCGATTGTAGAAAGCGCTAAATTGGTAGCCAAGTTGACACGACTGAGTCGATCACTCGTTCTCTAATGTCTGTAGAAAAAACCTACACTTTGTCTATGGTGAGCGTTCCTACTAAAGAGTTTAGCGATCAACATTGTAGAAACGATAACATTCTATTCTATCATTTTGAACGATGTTTATCTTGTCTACGAATTTTCTATTCGTTTGTGTTGATCACGTGATTTAACGTTGAGATGATGTCATTCCCATTAATTTGAATAGTTTTCTACTAGCGTTAACGATTGTAGATTGTCAACTTGGCTAGGGGTGCACAACTGTCTGAAGTGCGCAGACATTTGAGCACTTTAATTTGCTTGCTTGGCTTATGTCCGCTATGATTGGCCGCTGGGACCGAAATTTTGTCGGGAGTACATTATTACTCAGAGACCGCTTTCTGGGCTAGACAACTGCTTCCATTTTCTCCAAGTTGATTCCCTTTGACTAACATAAAATAATTAATAGTTCCCCGAAAATTTAGAACTTCTCGTCTCAAGTAGGTACTTTAGTGGTTCGACCAAAATTATGTTTGTTCTAAAATTCGAAATGTCATGATCAGTCTCCTTTGACAATATTATCGTTGTGGATGTTTGAAGTGGACTCCTTACCAAAAGAAACTACAAATTAGACGACTTCTGAAAAAGAGCAGGGTTCTTAATTCAGCTGTATTTTTTTTTTATGGAAAGTGAATACTCGACTAGAATTTGTGTGGGATACCATCATGCCACAACTAAAGGCTGATTAAAAACCTTTTTTGAAAAAAAATATGTGAAAAAGTTACTTCAAAAAAGCTTTTTTTGTATATAAATTAATTTTTCGTAAGTTCTGAAATAAAACTGCATCCAATCATAATTATGTTGAAAGTACGTTTCTGTACGGCGATGATAATTATTATTGCTAAAGAAAAAACCAACAATTTACCGATCTATTTATTATACAAATAAATATTTATTTATTAAATATTTACTTTTTAAATATTCTTAAAATATTTTCATTAAATATAACGTAACAACTTCGGACTTCTTCACGACTCTTATCGCGCTTCTATAAAACTTTCTGTAACAAGTTTTCTTTGAAAAATATCCCTATTTCTATACTGTGCTCTCGATCTAGTTTCCAATATGTAAATAAAATGTGTTATTGGAAAAACTACTTTAACCTATATGCATGTAGTTCAGTTTGCACAAAAACTTATAGCTTTTTCAATAAGTAGTACCAGTCATTCCGAAGTTCAGTTTTAGGGTTCCGTACCCAATGGGCAACCAACGGGATTACCCTATTACTAAGCCGTCCGTTTATCCGTCTGCCTGTCTGTCAGCGGGCTATATCTCATGATCCGTAACAAGTATAATATAAGGGGATCTCTTACTACGATGGGTACCCAATCCAATCACTATGTACGGCAAGCCTATCCCGTGGAAGAAACAAGCCAAATACTTAGGAGTCATACTCGACAACCATCTGACCTGCGGGCCACATATCAAAGCAGCTCGCGATCGAGCTGCTTTCGCGATGGGTAGACTTCATTACTTATTAACGGAAAAGGGCAAATTGTCTCTCAGGTGCAAATTGCGTCTCTATACCGCCGTGATCCGTCCCATCATGACTTACGCTTGTGTCGTGTACGCTCACGCCAAGCCTAGACATCTCCATAGGATGCAGGTCCTTCAGAAACGGTTCTTACGTAAAGTCACGGGAACCCCCTATTACGTCCGTAATGACCGTTTAGATATAAATCTAAAAATCCCCACGATAGCTCAGTTTATGAAGCGCCTCTCCAAGCGCTTCTTCGATTCTGCCATCAAACATCGTAACCCCCTGATCGCAGCGGCCGCCCGTCACGAACCCTCGCGAATTAGTCAGATCCGCCGCCCAAGGCATACTTTAGTCGATCCCGATGACGCTACTACCCTCCTCCAGGAGAGCAGGAAGGAAACTAACACGCTTAAAAAGCACAGACGCAAACAGCCGTCATTCCGTCCTCACCGTCGAGGCCCGTCGCTACGCCCCGATACGAACCCTGCCCGTCCCTTGCTCGTGCCAGCCCGCGTGGCTGAGCCTGTAGTCCTAAACCACTCCCTAAATAATGACACCACTCAGATCCAGCCTGTCCCCTTGCTGTCCACTCCCAGCGACGCCCTAAGCCGAGGTCCGTACCCCGCAAAGGGTGGGTTCCCGTAGCGTGTAGTTGTTTAATTTGTAAGTTTTTTGCCCTGGCTGGAGGCTTTACATTTAAGGCATCCACAGGATTGTCCGGTTAAGCAGTCGACAACCTCTCTTGGTTGAACTGCGAGATGCCGAAAATTGAAAATTTTGAAAAATACGATGCGTACGGAACCCGTTCATGCACGAGAGCAACTCGCACTTGGCCGGTTTTTTTTTAAATAAGTTTCGTATTTGCTTGCGAGGAAATAACATTTCGATACGAGTATTTGAATAAAATATATTATTCTTGTTGCCTTTTCCTATTTACCGAGAAGAAAGTAGGTTTAAGTTTACCGTTTAAAGTTTTCTGGATTGGAAGAAAACTGGCTATATTTCAGCCTAAAATGTTAGTCTAGATATCGAAAATTTTTTTTTCGGGTGGTAAATCATCAAATGACTCCTCCCGCTCTGGGCGGAGCAGGAGGGAGTGTCAGACTTTTACTGAATAAAACCCATCCATGTTCCTTCATCGTCCTTTGTGTTCCGGGGCCACGGTATCTCTTTCGAACAGTCCCGCAACCCCGGCGGCAGGCATCGGTCCTGGCGGACCCCTTCCTTTTTGCTGACTCTCTTTGAGGCGCGCGTGGAACACGAACGCGCCGTCGACACGGCCTGTCGTCATGAGACGGACGGACGGCGAGCTAGCCCATAGCCCCTGTGGGCTATGGGCTAGCTCGCCGTCCGTCCGTCTGCGTCTGCGGGCCTGTGCCCGCGCCTACGGTGGCCGGGGGCCACGTGGAGGCCCCCGACGCCCGGGGCGTCTCTCGCGGCGACCGGGACGCTGTGAGGTTCTCTCCCTCTCACGTTCCGCCACCTCCTTCTCTAGCATTACTGCTTCGCAGAAGGAGGTGATGGCGTCCCATTCCGTCTCGCTCCGGACCATGGCTTGCACCAGGGCCGGACTCGAGAGGCCGCCACCGCGGGGCACACCTCCACTGTGTGCTCCACCGTGTCCTCCGGTCGATCCTCGCAGTGGAAACACCCTGGCATTTCCTCCCGCCCGATTCGGTGCAGGAACCTCCCGAAAACACCGTGTCCGGTGAGGACCTGCGTCAGGCGGAAGGTGAGGACGCCGTGGCGTCTCTCAAGCCACTCCTCAAAGAGGGGACTTACCGCCACTATTGTGGCGTGCCCTTTTGAGAGGTACCTTAGGCCTGAATTCTAGTCGGTCGCGTACAAATATACATTGTGTTCTATGTATAGCACCATACTGCGACGCTGACGTCAGCGGCGACCGACAGCCGTACTTTGTTCTTGCTGACGTCACGACCGACCGTACGTGACCGACCGTCAGCGCGACAAGATTCCAGGCCTTAGCGTAGCATACACATCTGCCATAAATAGGTACACAACAAAAAGTATGGCGTCTTTACGACTGCATTTATTTTTTAAATTACTTACCTGTGACGTCATCACCTGCCTTGTCCCAGATAAGCTCCAAACATAGTATAAGTTAACCTCTCTCAGCAGAAGTCAGAACATGGAATACTCCAAGTATGATCTCGTACATAACGATCAAGAATCAAACCATAAGTAAAATTACTTTTTTTGCGAACTAGAAAGCGTCTGGCAACAATTACCGTCGACGGGAAGTGTCTGGCAGTGTTGATTATTAATTTTAATGTCAGAAAATTAAGTAATGTCTGGCGGCCCTGGAATCTTGTTCTTATGTATCATGTGATATTAAAGCCACTAAGTGTAAACCTACCCTAACAGCTATTTGGTTACAATGGCCGCCCGCCGCGTTTATGATCATAGGACTAGTCGTAATTATAATTATTATATTATCCTATATAATTATATTATCTCAGAGTTAAAGCATTTTAGAGGCTTATTTTTATTATGAAATAAAAATAATCCTGCCACGAAAATGCTTGAACTCAGAGATAATGGTGTCGATTCTGTTGTGCACAAACTAAACCTAATTTAGGCTATTGCTATCTTTTACTAAAAGGCAGTGCGAGAAAAAGACGGCTATAGCTATGAACTAAGTTAGAGATGTCAAACTAGTTTATGCCTTGCGCTTCACAGTGTTTTTAATCGACATGTTTTTACGTGCACCCTTCATTTGTATGGAAATAAATTCCAACTAAATTTGACAGCTATAAATTGCGTCTGTCTCTATTTCGTTATATTACAGATAAAAAATAGCAATAGACTAAATTAAGTTTAGTTTGTGCACAACAGAATCGACACCACTATCTACGTATTTGGTGTAAAAAGATCACGAAGCCGAAAGGTTCTCCCCGTCATTGGGATATTTTTTTTTAGTGGACTTTATAAGAACTAAAACAAAACTGTTTTTTTTTTTATGTATAACTTTACTTTAAGAAGCTTTATGTTCCCTGTACTATTCAATTCATCCATCAGCACAATGTTTTGAGTGCGTTCTATTGAGTCCTACTAGTAAACCGTAATTTTTTACCCCAAAAGAAAGTCGTTTCCCAGCAATATTTTTTGCGTAGAGTTATTTAGTTTGATGTGCAGAAATCTTACTAGTTTAATCTTACTAGTTTACACCCTGTATTTAATGAAGAACTTTTGGTTGTTTTGATGTCTCTTTATGTTATGTTTGTGTTGACTAGACTTCATAACATTATTTTATACTACCTAACAAAATATACGACTTTGCAAACATTTAATTTGACTTTGACTTTGAGATTTATTTAAGTACACACGGCGCCATACCAAGCTATACATTTCCAGTATAACACGGCCTCGCTTTATATAGATCCACTGTACAATGAGAGATTCGCTAATACTTGTTTTGTTAAGCTTGATTGGTCGTCGTACGTACCACGTTTGACGTTGCTAGTCTAAATTCCTTATCAAACTCAAACTCAAACTCAAACTCAAAGCATTTATTTCAATTAGACCATTATGGCACTTTTGAAAGTCAAAAATACAAAAAAAAACAAAACAAAGCTACAGTCCCAGACACAAGACATAATAACTTGAGAAAGTACTGTAGTTGCCCATTCCCTAGCGTAGATCTCTATGGAGAAGAACGGGCAAGAAACTCCATGGACACTCTTTTAAATCAAAATATTGTTACAAAATCTTGGTTACATCATTCATGTTGAGATTATAGATATATGTGAGAACGATGTAGGAAGACGTTCACATTATGAGCGTCCAGAGTAAAACATTAGATCAACAAATTAAAAATAAAGTAATTAAAATGAACCGTGGCAGCTAAGAGATGACCAGTCCCAACTGAATCAAATCAAATCAAATCAAATCAAATTCATTTATTGTTTGTCACAGGTGAAATATTTGTTCTTATTATTATTATAAAAGACCGCTGTAACATACCTATAAGGTGTACAATATTTTTAGTCTTGGTATATATAACATCTTAATCAATAATCGTCCTAAGTCAACATCCATAGTCAGTTGTTAATTCACAAGTCAGTTTAAAAAAAAAAAAAAAAAAAAAAACAGTAAATAGGAACTTTGATATTTTCATACTAATTAAATTGAATTGATTACATTAAAATTAAATAACTCATTGATTAATCATAATAATACAATAGTCATAGATTTCATTAAAATAAAATTACTTATTGGTTTCTTTCAAATTAAATTATTCAGTGGTTTCGTTACAATTTATTAAATAAGTCATTGGTGCCATACAAATGAAATGACTCATGACTCGAAACATTACAGATAGCATTAACCTTTAACATTAGCATAGCTTATCTCTGTGTGTAGTCACCAGTATTTTTGTCACTAAAAAACTCATTGATTGAATAGTAGGCTTTACCAATCAAGAATTCCTTTAGTGTTTTTTTAAAACTATCTAAGGTTACAATGCTTTTTACGTCATTTGGTAGTTTGTTATAAATTTTTACTCCTATCCCAAATACACTCGTTTCAAATTTAACTGTCCTACACTTAATTCCGCTTAATACATTTTTATACCGTGCACTTCTCAATGTGTCATAGTTATTTAAATCACGTTTTATCATTACTGCTGCTTCATAAATGTATAGTGAAGGTAATGTCAAAATGTGTAGTCTTGTGAACTCTGTTCTACATGAATCGGTCTGTTTAAGCCCACATATACTTCTAACGCACTTTTTTTGTGCCTTAAAAGCATACTCTTTGTTAGTTGAGTTTCCCCAGAAAAGAATACCATATTTTATTGTAGAACCTACGTACGCATGGTAAGCGGTCAGTAGTGTTCTCTCGTTAACAACTTTCCTCAGCATGTAGAGAGCATAAGAAAACTGGTTTAATTTTTTACAGACCTGATCAACCTGCATTTTAAAGTTTAGTTCAGAGTCAATATGAATACCAAGAAACTTAGTGTGGTTCACTTCTTTTATTTGTTCTCCTTTATAATGTATATGTAGCTCTTTTTTTGAAGTAGTATTTTTATTTGTGAAAGTCATATAATTTGTTTTTTCAATATTTATTTTTAGATTGTTTACATTTAACCATTTTATAATATCTTCAAGTGCTTTGTTAATGTTGGTTTCATAATTATCTCTGTCACGGTTCGTAAAAATAGCAGTACTATCATCTGCAAATAGTACCATTTCCTGTTTTATAATTTTCGGTAGATCGTTTATGTAGATGATAAACAAAAGAGGTCCAAGAATAGTTCCTTGGGGCACTCCATATATAATAGTTCTAGGATCTGACGTATATGTCTGTTCCAACTTATTATCATTTGTTATTTTAGTTATTTGTGTTACCTGAATTCTATTTGATAAATACGATTTTATAAGGTTTAGTGCATTTCCTCTTACACCATATTTTTCTAATTTGCTCAAGAGTATCTGATGATCCACGTGATCGAAGGCCTTTGACATGTCCATAAAAATGGCTGTTATATGTTGCTTGTTATCCAGACCTGTCATTACATTCCGTAAAAAGTTAAAAAGAGCGCCGCTAGTGGATCTGTCTTTGCGAAACCCGAATTGTTCATCTGCAAATATGTCATTAGCTTCAAAGTAGTTGTATAAGTTATTGTAAATTACTCTTTCAAATATTTTTGCGAAGACTGGTATTAGCGCAATTGGTCTGTAAAATTTCATCTCTTCTTTGTCGTCTTTTTTAAATATGGGATTTATAACCGTTAATTTCAGTTTCGAGGGAAACAATCCGTGTTCAAGGCACAGATTAATCAGGTGGCTAAGTACTGGCGCTATGAGATGCGATACCCTTTTAACTATTTTCGTGTTAATATTATCGTACCCTGTACTATTAGTATTTTTAAGCATTATTATTATTTGGTCTACTTTAAGCGGATCTGTTGGTTTCATAAAAATAGAATTTGAGTTATTGTATGTCAGTGTTTTTAGATCTATATTATTGTCCTTAGGTGTCGGTTTTATATCGTCAATAAAAAAGTTGTTAAATGACTGAGCTATTTCTGTCGGTTTTGTAACCATTCTATCATTTACTTTTATTTGGTTTATTTCTTCTTTAGGTGTTACTGTCTTGTTATTGTTAATAATTTTCCACATTGCTGTACCTTTGTTGGTCGCTGAATTAATGTAGTAATTGTTTTGTGATTTTTGCGTTTTTTTTATTATAGTTCGTAGTCTTTTTGTATATTCTTTAAAGCGTATTTTGTCTTTCGGATTTGACGTTAGCCTATACTTCCATAGCAATTGACGTTTTCTTTTTGAGCATAACTTTATTCCCTTGCTTAGCCATTTTGGCTTCTTAGAAATTGGTATTTTAACTCGTATTATCGGAAAACACAGATCGTAAAATAATTTAAATAAATCGTAAAAAATATTGTAAGCTATTTCAGGGTCATTACTTGAGTAACAGTCTGTAAAACTAAGACTCTTAATGCATTTGATAAATGTTTTAATGTTTTCTTCACAATAATCTCGTTTATATTTATACCAGTATTCAATGTTGTAGGTCTTCTTTATAGGGCATCTTAACAATTGTGCCGTATGATCTGACAACGAGAGTTCAAGAACAGTTGATTTGGCTCCCCTAATGTTATGTGCTATGTTGTCAATGCATGTCATGCTACTTAACCTAGTTGGTTGATGAATGGTTAATTTTAAATTATAGCTCGCTAATAATTGTTCGAATTGTTGGGATATTTTGTTACTTTTTGAAATGTCTATGTTGAAGTCACCGCACACTATAACTTTTTTGTTAGAGTAACCTATTTTTGTTAGTAATTCGGCTAATCTAGTAAAGAATAAGTCAATTTGGTCGAGTCTATTTTTAGGTGGTCGATAAACGCATAATAATATAATTCTGTGATCAGTTAGTTCGATACCACTACATTCGAAAATATTATTGACACTAAGGCTTTTGGCTTCTGTTATTATTTTAAATTTATGTTTAGATCTTAACAAAATACACGATCCCCCATGTCTACTACTACGTGAAAAATTATCCCCTAATATGAAATTGGGCAGTTTGAGTAGTTTGGTGTCTTCAATAGTCATGTTATGTTCAGTAATGCATATAATGTCAATTGGAATATTATCATTATTTTCTTCCAATGAGTGTAAATGCGCAGTAAGCTCATCTAATTTAGTTATTAAACCGTTAATGTTTTGATGAATAATATTTAAAATTTTAAACACGAAAAAAACTATTATTGGTTGGAGAGTGTTCCTTTTCCAAATCATTGATTTCTGTCTGAATGCATTTATCAACAAAGGTAGTCGTAATATGGGTAGTGTCAAACTTTTCCCTAACATATCTGTCATAATTTTGTTTGTATACCTTGGCTAGGATTTCTTTTAATATTAATTGTGATGTGTGTAATGATAAAAAGCGATACTTTGGCACATAAGATGAGAAATGCATGTCTACGTATGTTGTATGATTGTAGTGGGAACAGATAAATTTAATTTCATAATTCAACTTTGTTTCGTTTAAATAAGTGTTAAATAGAACTTCAGAGATCATAACATTAGTATTTCTGGTGTTATTTAAAAAGTTACTAAGACAGAGTTGAGTTTCTTCCGGATTTTTGTCATTTATACCTCCTAAAACAACAACAAAGTCATTTTTATTTAGTTTACTGATTTCAGCTTTTTCGGTTAATAAAACTTCATTTAGAGATGCTCCTGGCTTCCAGAAACACTTGACTTGATAATCTTTACCGATAAGTCTTTGCAGATTTTTTTGAATATAGCGTCCCTGCTGATCCGCAATTATGATCACTTTTTTCTTATTTATTTCAACGCATTTCGTATTATTGTTCACGTTTCCTAGTTTATTTTCTTGTATAGTTTGACCTTGTAGGGCACTGTTACAGGAGGTAACATTCAATTCAGTTTCTGGGAATCGATTAGGTTCTGGTATATTGACATTTTCTACAGACTTTGATACCTTATTCTGTTTTGAGGTTTCTGCCAACATATTTGCCTGCGTGACATTTTGGTGAGCAAAACTAGTGTTTGTAGTCGGGTCTAAGGCTAATTTATTTGCATCTTCATTTTTAGTATATTTAGTGGATATTGAGTCTTCTCCGTAAAGCAGTTCGTTGCACTTTGTATTCCGTACAGTTGTAATTGATTGCTGCACATTTGTCGTAGGCGTACCTTTATTGTTTTGGTTGGTTTTCCGTTTGCGCCCCGAACGAGGGTCAAATTATTTGTATCGGTCGCATTTATTCCCTTGTAGGCATTTATTATTTTAATGTATTTTTGTAAATCTGTTTTTAGTCTGAAGTTTTCAGAATTTAAATTTTCTATTTCTTGATGTGCGCTTTGTAAATCATTAGACATCTGTTTAATTTTCTCCTGTAGGTCGTTTATCGTTTGGCTGGTATTTAACGAGGTATTTGGTAGACTCATCATGGTCGCATCGAAAAGAGCGGAACTCTCAGCACTCATGTCACATAATGAACTTGTCCTAAATAATTTTCGGTTGCGGCAGGTTACGTTTTCATCCATATTAATTTTGGAGTAAAATTCCCGAAAATTTTAAATTTTCCACCAAGTAATAATTTATTTTTACCTGTGGTATCACCACCCGTAAGGTTTGGCCCTCTGGCGGCTAGTAGCTGTCCTATTTCGTTCGTCTATTCACCACTTGGGGTGAATTTGGCGCTAGTTGTCATACAATGATCCGAGTCCAAAGTCCATATTTTGATATATTTTTAACAAACGGTTTTTATTACTGTTGTTTTTTGAAGGAACTTGTTTAAATCTTATAAAACTGCACTGGAGGACATTATTTATCAATAACATTGGGTGTATAAGTGTTATTGTAGTATTATGAACACAGTTTTGTTGTTTACGTAGTCCGTTTGGCACTGAGATGTAGTCACGTCTAAGTCTTCGTATTTGTTAAAGCACTTGTCGTAAGTCGTCACAAACAATGTCACGTGAGAATGATAATCCTTACACTCGATCGTACCACTATTTACACTTTTCTAATTAGAACTTTAATTATTTATGAATATTAAATACGCAGCTCATGTAAACATTACTGGGGTTGACAGCGCCAGATCACGAACAAGACGCGTGTATCGGCGCCATTCAACTCAACCATATTGAACGGAACTAAATGACCCGACACACCCGCCACCATCAGCGAGACATTTGAGTGAGCATGACTTTCTCTCAGCCACCAAGGCATATTCAAGTCAATGAAAGATAACTAAATGCAAATGGTAGCTTAAAAATACATGGTCCTCACATGTGCTATGCAATTATACAATACTAGGAGATGGAATCTATACAAAGCAAAGATACTTTTACAATCTTCTGCAGCTAGCACAATAATTTGCCCAATTAGTTTTCCCCTATGGTTGTGGAGCAGGACCAGCATTGAGCCAAGCATTTTTATCGTCAATGTAATCCACCAACTTATAATATGCTTGCCTACATAGTGTGCGTTTTATACAAGATTTAAATTTCGTCTCATTCAGTTGTAGAATGTGGGGAGGTATTTTATTGTAACATTTTAAACAGTACCCCATGAAAGATGAATCTACTTTAGCAAGCCTGAAACCTGGCTGAACTAGTTGGTCCCTATTTCTAGTAGTATAGTGGTGTCTGTCACCTCTTTTACTGAATAAATGCAGATTTTTCCTAACATACATGATGTTTTCATAGATGTATTGACAAGGTACTGTCATGATATTAATTTCCTTAAACAGTTCTCTTAGAGAATCGCGTCTACGTAATTCATAAATGGCTCTGATAGCCCTTTTCTGCAGAATAAATATAGACTCGATGTCTGCAGCGCGTCCCCATAGTAAAATACCGTATGACATAATACTATGAAAATAACTAAAATAGACTAGCCTCGCCGTATCAACATCAGTAAATTGACGGATTTTCCTAACAGCATACGCTGCTGAGCTCAGCCGTCCTGCAAGAGATGTTAATTGAGGACCCCATTGTAGCCTTGAGTCGAGCGTGATTCCCAAGAAAACCGTTTTATCGACAAATTCTAGTTTCTCTTGATTCAATACTACGTCACAATCACGACTTTTGACATTTGGTAAAGCAAATCTAATGCACTTTGTTTTTTTCCCATTTAGAACTAAATTATTAGCGGTAAACCAATTATGAACCTGCAGTAGGGCGTTATTTACGTCGTCCAGATTTGTGGCACGTCTGTTTATCCTAAATATTAAAGAAGTATCGTCTGCAAACAACACCAATTGCGGGTAGTTGTCAAATAAATTGGGTAGGTCATTTATGTACACTAAAAAGAGGAAGGGACCCAATATCGAACCTTGTGGTACACCCATTTTTACTTTTAAACCCATTGAATTTACGCCATTTACTTGTACATGCTGCTGTCTATCATTCAAATACGATTTTACTAAACTGAGCGCAAGTTTACCTAAACCGTAATGCTCAAGTTTCAAGATCAGGGTTTCGTGATTTACGCAATCAAATGCCTTCGAAAGGTCACAGAAGATTCCTATGGCATCTTGTGCCTCTTCCCACGCAGTAAATATGTGTTTTAATAAAGTGACACCGGCGTCAGTCGTACAACGTCCTTTGGTGAAACCGTACTGTTGCTCGTGTAAGATTTTATTGGTGTTAAAATGGTAAAGCATTTGATTGAGCATTATCTTTTCAAACACCTTGCTGAAAACCGGCAACACGGATACGGGCCTATAGTTATTGGTATCTTTACTGTCCCCGGATTTAAAAAGGGGTATTACTTTACTGAATTTCATTAGATCCGGGAAGACCCCTTGATCCACGCACAATCAGGTTATGGATAACGATAATTAAAGTTAGCTCTTTAGTCTCGTGGTTGGTGATGCCACAGTAAAAAGATAAGCAGTGGTGTGACTCGGACGTGTCCTTGAATTCAACGCCTACTGTCGATCAGAGGGCTAGGGTTGCTACTATCGAGTATACTGTTTGGTTTATCGTTAAGAAAATGTCACGGCGCGCGCGTCTATCAGTCTGTTCGCACCTTGAAGTATCCTTACGGGAAGGGGAAGGGGCGCTCGGTTAAATACGTCGGCGTCTCGGTCGTTTCTTTGAAGTGCACTGCTTATAATTTTACTGTGGTGCTGAAGCAAAGTGTTATTGGGTTTTTCCATCGGGAAAACAGTCTCTAATTGATGAGAGCGATGAGCTGACCTCTTACATGGGACACAAAACTAAGCGAAATGTTGGTGTACTATTAGGTATACCTCTGACTAACCCTTCTGTCAATTACAAGCGTTATGTTATCCTGCTAGACTTGGCAAAGATCACAGCTTTTTTATAGGGGTATAATCGGAATATAGGCAGAATCCAATGTTTTTTATAATATGTTTGGGTAAAGTATTTTAAATTGTTACCCTTCTTTTTCCTCCCGCTCTGGGCGGAGCAGGAGGGAGTGTCAGACTTTTACTGACTAAAACCCATTCATGTTCCTTCATCGCCCTTTGTGTTCCGGGGTCACGGTATCTCTTTCGAACAGTCCCGCAACCCCGGCAGGACCGGTTAAATTGTTACCTTGACTTACCATCGGTTCTCTAAAATATACAAGCTTTTTGATTTTGCGACCCAATAAAATCCCTAAATAAATCTGTAGTCAAAATATCTCTTTGTAATATAGGTTTCACATAAAATGAAATTAAACAACAGAATTGATTGAAAAAAACTTAGAATCCGATTTACGAGTATAATGTTAGTCTAGACAAACGATCCTCATTTTTTTTAATACTACAAATAGGTAAATAAAAAACAGTTCCAAAATTTTGTGCTCGGTTGATGGCAATAAGCTCGCCCCCTATCACATGGGCTTGAACATAACTGACCAAGACAATTTCTGAACTTTAATTAAATGAGACTGTGACCTCGACCTCGTGAGTTTGTTTCGGCTGTTTCTTCTAAGAGTTATCAGATAATGAAAATCATCTACCTAGCCTTTTCCCAACTATGTTGGGGTCAGCTTCCAGTCTAACCGGATGCAGCTGAATACCAGTATTTTACATGGAGCGACTGTCTATCTGACCTCCACAACCCAGTTAATACTGGGTAATGCGAAACCCATTGGTAAGACTGGTTGTCAGATTTTCTGGTCTCTAACTACCTGTAACGACTGTCAAAGATCTACAAATGACAGCCGGGACCAACGGCTTAACGTGCTTTCCGAGGCACGGAGGAAACTCAGTATGCAAGGGTGGTCACCAATCCACAGACCAACCTAGGCAAGCACGGCTTAACCTAACGATCGACCCGAGCGGCTGTTATTATTTAGCCACGAGCTCCTCAGTAATCAGATAATGAACACCGACCCTATAATTTAATTTCATTGCATGCAACTGGCGGAATGTAGGTGAATTTTTATACGAGTAGACACGTTATTTACTAGGTATTTGTTTAAGAAATCTTAGAAAATATCCTGATACAGGTTTATTCCTAGATCAGGTAGGATCCAATTACTATGTACCTATTGTTTTTGTAATACAATTATTTCATTAAACAATAAAATTTTAATTAAAGGTACACGCCTGCGTACCTCTTCATGATATTCAAAGCGTGGTGCTATGTTTCAGCTTAAATCCTGTTTTTTTTTTGTCTATTAGAGCTCACACAAATAAAGCAAACTTGCTCATAAAGCACCAGTAATTAATTAGGAACAAGGATGATTACAGAAACAATAATTAATAGAAAGTAGTTTGTTACATTTTTCTACGTGACGTGAATCTTATAGAACTTGTTATAGTCGTTATTTATTGAAGAACTAAACGGTCTCGTTAGTCTTGTTTTTGTAAGTACCATTGCTGAAGACTAAGTCCTAGGTTCCATTACCAGGTCAAGCAAAATGTCTTCGGGTTTTTCTTTCAGAAATATACTACTTCTTCTTTTTTCAAAAATCCAAGTTCGCCGCTAAAGAAACTTTTGTTGTTAAAAAAAAATCTGCCAAAAACTCTAGATTATATCATACTCAAACTCAAACTCAAAGCATTTATTTCAATTAGACCATTTTGACAACCAAGATTTTGTAACAATATTTTGATTTTAAAAGAGTTTCCATGGAGTTTCTTGCCCGTTCTTCTCCATAGAGATCTACGCTAGGGAATGGGCAACTACAGTACTTTCTCAAGTTATTATGCCTTGTGACTGGGACTGTAGCTTTGATTTTCTTTTTGGTATTTTTGACATTCAAAAGTGCCGTAATGGTCTAATTGAAATAAATGCTTTGAGTTTTGAGTTTTACGAAAATTGCATGGGCCCACATTAGTCTCTACAAATAGAGCCAGAGTGCGACGACTAAAAAGTGTCTTATTTTTTAGCGATAGCTCGGCAAACATACGGCTAAAAAACTGTGTGTAAATACTCGTACGAAGTAAATTCAGTAAAAAATGGTGACTGCCGTTTATCGATTTTATTTCTAACCTTCTACATTTTATTTATAATGCCATTTATTTTTATATCACCGATAAGAAGGAGTACGGGTCACTAGTTTTTACGAGCGAACATTTGTTTGTGGTTTTAATACAAAATGGGGTAATTTTATTTATTATTTTAGGAGATATTTACTTATTGGTTATGGTTTTTTATTTGCCACCTTTATTTTACACACACTGATTATTTTTATTTGTAACTAAATGCTGCCCGCAACCTTCGTCTACGTGAAATTAATCTTCAACTGATATTTTGTTAACAGTTTCATGAGTTTTATTTTTTTGAACGGAACCCCTATCCATTTTACAAAATAAAAGCCTACTTACACCTTATAACATTAGCTATCTGCTAGTTAAAGTCATGTCAAAATCGGTTCGCCGTTTCGGAGATTAGCAGGAACAAACAGACAGAGAGACAGACAAAAAAAAAATTGTTTTTTGTTGTGTGTTTCGTATTGCTTTCATATGCATTCAGTAAAAAGCTATTATTTTGAAATAACAAACAGACACTTCAATTTTATTTATTTGTATAGATGAGTACAGAGGTATGGTTACGTCCTAGAGAAAAATCTGTATGTCAAGATTTGCTCCGCCTGTTTTCTACTTTCTACCTGACAACCAGTCTTACCCAGGGGGTATCGTGTTTTCTAGTACTAACTGGGTTGTGGAGGTCAGATGGGCAGTCGCTCCATGTAAAATACTAGTATTCAGCTGCATCCGGTTAGACTGAAAGCCGACCCCAACTGACGAGTATGGATAATTTGGATTTTTCATAAGTCTATCTATCTACCTTCTCATGTACAGTACAGTAAATACCTACATAATATATTATGTATATATGTATAAAGACCGACGGCTCAAGTTCAAACTCAAACTCAAAGCATTTATTTCAATTAGACCATTACGGCAATGTCAAAATTACAAATAAAAAACAAAGCTACAGTCCCAGTCACAAGGCATAATAACTTGAGAAAGTACTGTAGTTGCCCATTCCCTAGCGTAGATCTCTATGGAGAAGAACGGGCAAAGAAACTCCATGGACACTCTTTTGAATCAAAATATTGTTACAAAAGCTAGACAGTTGCATCCATCTTCGTAATATGTTATGCAAGACCAATCCCCTGCTATATCTCAGTCGATTGGCTAGTTGCATCGGACTGAAATATGGAGATGAATGATTATTTACTGAAGCTTGTCCCACAAGTTCATCCTGTCTCGATACTATGCCGATTTACTGCCAATATCCTGGGAGTTGGGGGAATTTACTGAAGCGAGTAATTGGTACTAAGACCTGTGAGCGAGTAACTTAACTGATCGATAGCGCACATAATCTTGCAGTAGAAAGATTGAGCGTTATTGTTTTTGTAAAAAAAATTAGGAATGCACGTGGAAATAAGTGGTATTAATTTTTTTTTATTTTTTTTTGGTGAAAATTGAGATGGAAATGTAATTGTATTAAGATAAAGAAATTGTATTTAATACCAGTGATGGTCGATTACTCGATTGTGTGGTTATTCCGGAAACCTTGCCTGGTGTATGTAGAACAGTTATTGTGCAATTTTTTTCAAAATCGGTTCAATAGTTTAGGAGTGTTTACGGTACGAACGAACAGACATTAATATTTATATTATACTTATTTGTGCCCGCGGATTCGCCCGCGTGTAGTTCGGTTATTGTCTCAAGGGATCGTACTACCATGGTAATAAACTATCTGTGTGCCAAATGTCAACCAAATTCGTTCAGTTATTTTTGGGTAAATGAGTAACAAACAACGATTCACCATTAAAACTTTCGCGTTAATAATAGTATCAGCAAGAGACATGGTTGGGACTGACTTCCAGTCTAGCCGGATGAAGCTGATTATCAGTATCTTATTGACGACCGTAATGAGGCTGCCTGACGTTCTTAGGGTCCCGGGTTCGAATCCCGGTAGGAGCAGATGTTTGTGTGATGAGCATGGACATTTGTTTCCGAGTCATGGATGTTTATTATAATAAGTATGTATTTACAAACAAAAAGTATCTATGTAGTATATCAACTATCTGTTGTCCACGACACAAGCCTCGTTGCTAAGTGTGGCACTAGATGGCGCTGTGTGTAATGTCCAGCGATATTTATATTTATATTATTTATGAGGCGGCTGCCTATGTGACCTATACAGCCCATGTAAACTTGGAAATAAAGCATTTATTATTTTTATTTCCTATATTTATTTCTTTACAAATTAATTACATTTTTAAATATTCCTTTAAAAAAAAAATACATTAAACAATAAAAAAAATTGTAACCCACCAGTATCGGGTCGGAGTTCCAGAGAGAGGAACCTCCTAACAATACGAGCCGTGTCCAGGAGTACCGCTTTCTGAATCAAGGCCTTGATCCAGCTGCCTAACGAGAGCCTCCTCAGGTGTTGGTCAAGGCTCTTGGCAATTAAGCCATGCGCTGATACGACTATCGGCTCAATGATCGCCGAGTCCATATCCAAGATGCCGCCAACCTTGCGAGCCAAATCAAGATACTTGATTTGATACTTATTATTATGTACGAAGCCGTGTGGTTTCCGGCAGACTAGAATAGGAAGCCGTGTGGTATCCGGCAGAGTAGAATAGAACCAACCCATTACACTCACGGGTGTCGTATAAGGCGACTAATGTCTGAGGCAGAACACCTTGCGCCTCCGTAGACCAGAGAATGGGTAGCAGCGTTTTCTGTTAGTCTTTCATCACTGCGATCTCCAATCCGCCTGCCAAGCGTGGAGATTACGGCAATTTCCTCCCGTCATGGGAGAGGCTTATGTCTAGCAGTGGACGTTATGGGCTGTTGTAGTATTATGTACTGGGTACAATATCCCAACGAGTAATACCGCCTAACCGCAAGTCGTCTTCTTAACGAGTCGTTAGCTATCTAAATGATGTCGGCCCAAAATGAGCCACGAGTCTGATTGACTTTCGGAATTCCGTTGTCAAGTATCTACTTTTGACAGCCGAAACCAATGATGGCTGCTTTCCAAGGCAAAAAAGGATCTCGATATCGAGTAATGGACGGTCACCTGTCCACGGACCGATCCGAGCTTTGGCTAATATAAAAGCCATTATTACTAAGCTCTCAAGTTTCCTAATATAAATATTGGAACTAAAATACGAAGTACACTAATAGTTCAATCGATGAACTGCATAGTTATCACAAAGTTATCAAAGTCAATATAACCGCACCAACCAATTTCGATTTAAACTTTAACGTTTAAATCCGACTCCACTGTATTCACTCCTGATATATTTAGTTTTAGAGAACTATTTATTTGAGTACTGGCGTTATATGAAGTCTTTTAGTGATATTGGTTGTTGCGAAAAACACTGTCTACTAAAGTGTCTTTGTTTTTTTTTTAAAAGAGCCAGATGCTACCAACAAAAAGTTTCCGATGTTTGCAATACTTCTAGCGTGTTTTGATCACACTGTAGAAATTGGCAACATCTGTAACATTTACCTACCGGAGCAAATAATAGAATTGAAACTCATTACAATTAAATTAATATAATTATCATCCATGTTTTGTAAAAATATAAGCCTACAATGTTTCCACTGCTGGGACACGGACTGTTAAGGCAGAAACGGTATTAGTTCTAGTATTAGTTCAAAAGTTGTACACCAAGCTCGATAGATGGCGTTGTCGTCATATTAGAAGTCGCTATCGTTGTGTTACCCCGATTTGGTTGGGCTCAAGCCAATTTTTGAAAATGTATTACTAGTTAAGATCAGATCAGATCTTGGTTTAATTTCAACCCTATTAGTGTTCCCGCAAGTGTGTCAGTCCAACACTACCAGCTCGGTAGTAAACACGGACCTTCGTGTCGTGTTTAAAAACAACTAAATGGTCGGTATAAGTTCGAATTTGGTTTTATTCAATCAGAACTAGTGATTTTTATTTTTTGGTATCTTCTATCTACTAAAAGGCGTAGGCAGTATACCATCACACGAGACTAGTTCGGTTTGGTGAAAATCACATTTCTTCGAATTTAAAAACTTTCTTGTTTCGTTGTTAATGTTTTCTTTTTACCGTTTTGAGAAAAGTGGTGATGAAATAAATAAAACAAAATTAAGTGCTAGCTTAGGTTCAAACCCAAGCTTCAAAAGAAGTTCCACTACTGCGAATATCCCTGTTGGTTGTTTGAATCCCAATTATAAAAGTGAGACTGGGTTTTTTCTTCACGGATGTCTCGTTTGTAGCCCGGACTTGTTTGTAGCCTGGTTTGTCTAGACTTGAACTTGATAAACAGGGTGTAAACGGACCCTTCACGCAATCATCAACCAAGCATTCTGTGATCAAACTAAGTAACTTTACGCAAAAATTATCGCTGAGAAACGACTTTTTTTATTGGGGAGAAAAACAAGTTCTACGGTAAAACTCAATGTAACGCACTCAAAACATTGTGCTGATGGACGCATTTAATAGTAAACGGGTTATGGAGGTATTTCAAGTAAAGTTGTAAACCTTAAAAACTAGTATTGAAAAAAAACTTGGATCTTTGACCTCCAATATTTCCGTAACTAGTTGGTTCCCAGGTATGGTCTAGAACAAAAATATGATCGCAATGACGCGGAGAATAAGTGCCTTTTGGCTTCGTTAAAGGTCTATTTACACCCTTAATAGCTAAAGACTAAAAAAAAAGTAAGACTAAAAAGTCTGACAACCAGTCTTACCAAGGGGTATCGTATTACCCAGTACTAACTGGGTTGTGGAGGTCAGATAGGCAGTCGCTCCATCTAAAATACTGGTGCTGCATCCAGTTAGACTGGAAATCGACCCCAATAAAATTTGGGAAAAGGCTAGGCAGAGGCAATAAATAGCTAAAGACTCGTCCCATTACATGTGGCTTAAACATAACTGCCAAATTAGATTGTTCTACAGGCACATCTTTACCTAACCCTCATGTTCTGTTTATAAAAGTGTACTACAAACAAAGCGAAACCGCTAAACAGTGCAAATAACTAAATCAAATCAAATCAAAAAACTTTATTTCGAACCAGAGTCCATATGGGTTAGTAGCGGGAACTTATGAGCTATGTTAGTACGACATTAAGAGATAATTTAATATAATCCAATTCAATTCATCATTACATTTATTCTAATTTAACTTAATCGCTAACTAAAGCTTTTAATATTTTGTTAAACATAAATACTAGTATATTTTTATATTAAACTACTATTTGCTCCCGTATTCAAACCCAGGTATAAAGAGACACAGTCTCTTGTGTATTTGTAAACGGTAGGCTGAGTTTTTAAAACAGTTGAGATCTGAGCCTAGAAAAAATATTATGTAATTTTTTTTAGTATCAGTGGAGATAGGTAAATAGAGGGTTTTTTTTTTGTATTAAAAAGAGATTTTAAAAGATAAAGATAAAGTTGGTCTTAATTTTCAGAATAGGCTTGTGTCCTGTGTCAAAAAATATTTGACACTTATTTTTTCTTTTGTTACGTAAACCAAAATTGACGAAGATACGACGCTTTTAAAATTCTCAATACGTCACGCCGTGCTATATTTTTAGTGCGTTGTGACGTCACGAGTCCTCACTCCCAAGTTTTGATGCGTTATATTTTTGTCAATATTCATTGATTTACAAAAACAAAAAATACGTGTCCATTATTTTCCAATACTCTAACTGACGGACTAAATAGATTTGCTGGAAAGAAGCCTATTGAGTTTTTTAACTCACAGAGTGCCTCGAGTTGACTGCTTCGTTAGTCTTGTGGTCGCAAGTGCGACTGTTGAGCATGAGGTCCTGGGTTCGATTCCCGGGTCGGGCAAAGTGTTATTGGGTTTTTCCATTAGAAATTTCTCAGTACTGCGTGGCAACGTCGGAGCTTAGATTTATGCCCGGTTGATGGCAATAGGCTCGCCTCCTATTACATGGGACTTAAACATAACTGGTGAAATGCGGTGGATAATTATAATATAACATGTACGTATTCCGTTTTTAGGCTTTTCCCCTTTGAGAGCATTTAGGCCACAATCCAACACGCAGGCCCGTTCCAGGCATAAATCTGCCATTTTAAGCTCTCTTAACTAAAAGATTAGGATTTTCTGTTTTTTTTTTTGTTCCTTAAGATCTCTATCTAAACTATTTATAAAGACTGAAAATGACGTTTTAAATCAGACTTACTTATTTTTAATTAAGTAATCTTACCAACTGTCATTCACATTTTTTTAAATGGACTGAAAAACTACGTACACAAACTGATAATAATAAATATCTAAGTAACTACTATTAATTCGCAGTAAATAGACCGAAGCTTCTAGACGTCTATTGTACTGTCCTCATAAGCAATTCGATTGTTCCTAAGTCATAACATCACGCCTGTAATCCCCGTAGGGTTAGGCACAGGTGTACCTAATCGTACACCCAGTTATGTTTAAGTCCCATGTAATATGGGGCTAGCGTATGACCATTAACTGGCCACAATTCCAGAAACCGTGTTGACTGAGAAATTCCTGATGTAAAAAAATAAGAGACAGAAAGGAGAAATGGCCTAATTAGTAGCTGAGTGGTACCCAAGAGAAGGGAAAAGGAACAGACGACGCCCGACGCGAAGGTGGGACGACGATCTCAAAGCGACAGCGGAGCCAATGTGGAAAGGCAAACCCAAGATCGTGAACAACAACAACAAAAGCCTATAACGTCCACTGCTGGACATAAGCCTCTCCCATGATGGGAGGAATTTGCCGTAATCTCCACGCTTGGCAGGCGGATTGGAGATCGCAGTGATGAAAGACTAACAGAAAACGCTGCTGCCCATTCTCTGGTCTATGGAGGCGCAAGGTGTTCTGCCTCAGACATTAGTTGCCTTATACGACACCCGTGAGTGTAATGGGTTGGTTCTATTCTACTTTGCCGGATACCACATGGCTAGATCGTGAAACGTGGAAGAATTTGGGTTAGGCCTATGCTATGGCAAAACAATCTTCGGAAACCGATGTCTGAAGAATAATTTATTTTTTCTTATTAAGTAAATAATATGTGTAACTAGATTATAAGATTGTTAATAAAGGCTCTCTCTTCTATTATATTGCGACCCAGAATAAGGCTGCGTAAAAATACATTAAATTCAATATATATTGTTCTCACTGCTGAGACACAGGCATCCTCTCTGTGAGAGGTTGCTGGCTTTAAAAACCTCGACATAATTTAATTTGTATTAAATGTTTATTTTGTTTAGCCTGCAGTCTTTGAGTACCTTTTATATATATATATATATATATTGTTTTTGTAATGTTTATGTTTCGTTTATGTTTCATAAGCTGTTTTTTGTTTTAATCTAAATACTGGCTGTTTCATTTTAGTTACTCATATACATAATTAGATACCACTGTATTGGCTTCCGTACGTTTTTTCAAGGGTGACCACTGAAAACCAGCGCTGTGCTGTGGGCTCCCCATAGCACAGCATCATGCTGTTTGTCGCACTCACGACGTGCTAGCTGTCAACTTCTTTCTTTTTTTCTTGTTTCTGTTCCGTTCTGTTATATGTTAAACGTCTTATATGCTTTGTATCTGTGTTTTGCACGTCATGTGCCTGCGGTAAATAAATATTTTTTCTTTCCTTCTTCTTTCTTTCTAATCCGACACACTGGCCCCGCCCACTAACCCGTAGTGGGTGCTACATATCATTGAATTCTTGGTTCTAGGACATGCCATTTTCCTTACGATGTTTTCCTTCGCCGTTTTAAGAGCACAAAAGACTATCTTTACAGAATAAGAATAACAATATTTTGTTGTCGTCAAAATTGTACGGACAAATTCGAAGAAATTCCTGGGTCTTGACCGTACCATATTACATCATCCATTCTAAGTCACACCCATCATACGTAAATGTCCAGTTTCGTATCAAAAATCATTTCTCTTGGAAATTTCGGCTTTGTTCCTGAAAGATACGTCACCCAACATTTTGCTTTCAGGCTTCCCAGGCTTTTCAGGTCAGTAAACGGAAAACCTTTCGCCCCTGCCTTACTCGTAGTACTCTAAAATAGCATAATAGTGATGTGACTTTACTTCAGTATTCGAAATTAAATTTGTTAAAAAAAAAAATTGAATAGATACATATAATTATGTTAACTTTTTTTTGTGGAAAGTCTTCTTTTATATATTCTTTTGAAGAAAAAAAATCTTCGGATTTATGTTGCGGGTAATATCCGCGGCTTAATTGTTTTAAATTATTTATTATGTAATAATATTTTAAAAATAAATGAGGACCTACAAAAAATGAGTTTAGTTAGATCTTATGATCGGTGATCTTCTCTTCTTAGTGTGTCGATGGAAATCTAAATTGTGTTGACCCAGAACTGAGTTACTAGTTTGGAGCTTTCAGTAGCGCCCATCAGTTCCTGTAGTGAACAAACAACGCAGGATATTAAGTGCTCCATCGTTTGTGGAACAGCACAACATTTACACTCCAGGGCAGAGTCATTAATGAAATTCCTCCTGAGCAGGAAAAAGTAAAAAAGATATTGGATTAACAAAGCAATATTAATGCAGTTGAATGTTATTGTAGCAAGGCGTAGCGCTTATCTTTATATTTGTTGAGATATGGTGACAGTTTGAGTCATAATAGTTGATTTCACAATGATCTTCCAAAAAAATCATATTCATTGACATAAATCACCAGAAATAAATTCGTATTTAAAGTAGCACTGCAAAATACAAGAACAATAACAAATGAATGAAATATTTACATCATACACGCGAAAATAAACTCTATATCAAACATTATCTTGAAAACAATAAATATAGTTTTCTACAAACAAAGTCGAGTACAAAGTCAGGTCACAGCGCCATCCCTTCAAATATTCATTATTTTCTTTGAACGGTGTCAAGGTAAGAATCCAAAACTTTTATACATTTATGAATATCTTTCACGAAGTTGTTACAAACGGAAAAGTTTAAATAAACTGTAATGAAACGGTTAATGGGAGATTTTGTACGAATGATCGCGATTTTTTTTATCGTACACTTTGATGCAAAAATAACAGCACGCTTCTTGAGTTTGGTTCAGATTTTAATAAATTCCTATTTTTATTTGTACTGAGACATCTTCATGTCTCGGAAAGCACGTAAAGCCTTTGCTCATACACCTTTGACAATCAGGTGTTTCTGCACCACTCCACGTACATATCGCGTAGTTTGGGTACAGTACAATAGGGTAAAGTCTCACCCAGTAAATGTGTTGTAGAGGCCAGACATTCAGTCACTTCATGTAATACCTTTTATTGAACCGTATACGGATAGACTTTGGGGAAAAACAAGGAAGATTATAATACTTTTATCCCTACAAAGCCGTGGAGCTTGAATTTTTATTATAAACACGTTATAATGCTCATAAATGTCGACAATTACTCAACTAACCCTGAAAATCTGTCTGCCATATAAACCCCGAGTCAGGTACCACCATTTTTATTTTTTATTTAGTTAATAAATTTAAGAGTAGGTAATAAATTCACTGTAAATCACCTCGTCGTTTGTTGATGCTTTTATTTTAAGAAGATTGTAAAAATACCCAGATTTACACCAGCTTCCACAATATTTTTTAAAGTCTTTACCATATACACACCGCTTTTTATTTATTGTTCCCACCTTTTTGTAAACCACGAAAAGTATTAAAAAAAACACTTGCACGGTTTTTACTGAAAATTCCTCACGTCATTAAGACAGCATTTTATTATCTACCTACGCGTGTTGAGTGCTTTTCTTAATTATAATGGTTTACCGCTGCGTTAAAAGCTTTCAATGGTAGACGTCAAATGGCAGGTTTCAAACAAACATTATAAAATCGCAAGGAGTTGCTTTAAAATCAAGGTTGTATAGCAAAAACCTTAAGAAGTTTTAATAATTATTTTCACTGTAACTAAAAGCTCTCGCCACATTTACCTTGTTTAGTAACATGCACTTTGCTACAGGCGAAACCTACTCTTAAGTCCATTTTTTTCCACCTCGATTGACTATTATATTTAATTTTCACCTTCACCAAAATTATCTCCAATTTATTACACTTTCTAATAAGGCACCCTGCACCACCCCACAATAAAATTGACAGTAAACTCCAAATTCTCTATTGTTCCAGGTAAATTCCGACGAGAATTTCACAGATCGTACTTCAAATGCTTCTGCTGCTGCCATTCTGCTGCCACTCCAGATCAGAATGGAACCTCGTTCGCACCAATAGGGAGCTCTAGAGCTGGGACGACAAGAACGGTGGTTCGTCGAAACGATTCTTACGTCAGCTACCGTCTCACGCACTTATCTCCATCGAACCACAACATACATCGAGACTACATCAGAAACACTAACACCTCTTTCATCGAACAAATGAATGGAAACCGTCGGCCCAAGATCAGGGACGATTCCATCACCGAATCAGCAACGAGATTCACTCTAGCAACAGACGTATGCAGAGATTGACAACTAGGCAAAGATCTTCTTTCTGATATACGTAATAGAGATGGCATTGAAACTTATATAGCAAGAAGTACCAACAGTATTGATTGCAAACCGTATTATGATTGCTTCAAAGATGGAAAGATTGAAGAGAGGCATAGTGATAATGCTGATTACAGGCATGTAGATGAAACTAAGGAATCGTATGACGAGGATCTGAAAAACGGTTTTAAATTCAAATTCAATCGCAGTTTGAATAGTTGTCAGATTAAGAATAAGAGGAAGGTAAATATTTATTAAGTTACTGTGTGTAAATTCAGTCAATTGTTTTTGGATGTCTGTTTCACTATTTTATACTTTATTTATATGAAATTCAACTTCATTTCTTATATGTATTCAGTTGTAATACATTTTGTACAGTTGCCAAGGATAGCATCCTTTCCATTTGTAGATTGAGTCTTTCAAGACAACTACTTCTGAACCTTCACACACATTCTTACATATCGTTACTTACGTACATACATATACACTTCCAAACCTTAATTGATTGGCTCAGTCTTGTCAATTGGTATGACCTCATTTCTTATCACCCATATATTTTTCGGTTACCCTAATATTTATGTGACATCATTACTGTATCCTTGTGGCGTAACATTCCGTGCTTCTTATTTTGAATTTGGAACCATCTAGAATATCTTACGAGTTCAAATTTGGAAGGATGTGAAGAGCAAACTATTCACTTTTATTAAGAACAAAAATTACTTCAATATTTTAGAGACAGAATATATTTTTCTCAGCGAAGACACAAATGTATTATGAAAGTTGGAGACAAAAGTTTCCAGTCTCAAATCAAGTTAAAAGTTTTATTGATAAGAATGGCCTAAGTTTCGGTGAAACAGATATTTAATATAAAATATTAGTTTAAAGTATTATATGTGAGCTTTCGTTCTTGTAAATACTCGTATATTTCGTCGTAAAAGCACAAATTGAGTTTTGTGGAAGACAGTTAAGGTTGTCACTTATTCAATATCGTCGCTTGATCAATTTTCAATAACTCAATTTGCTATATCGAGTTTCTCGACCAAAACGTCTTCTCACGATGGCGTTTTGTCATGGGCCATTTCGAAAAAATACCTGAAGCTTTCGCGTTTTATTAACACCGATTGCTGTAGATTTTATCTACTCATTACAGTTAACAAATTACCAAATATTGGTACGATTTTTGTTTTAATAATTAACGTTAATGCCATTTTTTATTATGAACGAAAAACTTTTACTGTAAAAATTCTTTTCAGTATTGTAAATAAATGAATTATTAGAACTTCTGAAAATAAATCCTTATAAAAAATTCCGTCTAAAGGATAACAATGTTATTGTTACAAAAAATAATTAACCCCTTCAATGATGCTCATAATTTTTTTGTTATTGCAACGACTAGGCTAAGATTAAAATTGTAGTCAGAAGCGTTAAACCGTCAACACTGCTGGCTGTTACTTTTTTATCTTTTTTTAATTTATTTAACGGCGTTTAATTTTGAAACGACAACTTTCCTTTCCATTCTTGGTTATTTTAAGGGCTCTGTGTTAAAAAGGAGTGCTATTGTGCTGCGTGGGTCTTAAGGCGCGTTTCCTGCAAACAAGGTCTAAATGTATGGTACAGCATTTTTTTTTAATTACCTATAAAAGAAATCTAAGTCCATTCCTACATTCAGAATGATGTACTGAATACGTTTGAAACGTTTTAGCGTTGGTTTTCCTTCCACCTTGTATACCTACTTCACACAATTTTAAAAATGTTTATAAACAACACGGCGTTGTTTATAAACATTTTTATAAACATATTCCTGTCTGTTAATGTCTTTCAAACGCGAAAAAAACTATGCAGTACTGTAAAACTTATACTTACGAACAAAGCAAACTACTGTCAGAGGAAATCTCAGTTTATTTATTTACTCGCACGTCCGCCATATTGAATTTTGAGTACATCCGAATACAAATAAGAATATGTTTGATGTTATAATTTGATTATTGTTAGTAAACTATACACTTGGGTGCAGGAAATGACGTGTTTATCCAGAACTGATAAACACTGCCGGCCATGTTGCTGTATACGATTTATTTTTAGTTTATTTTGTTTATAGGATTTAGTTTTGTCGAAATAACTCAACCCAAATTCTTTTATTCAGTTGAATCATCAACATCTGCCTAGCGTTTTCCCAACTATGTTGGGATCGGCTTGCAGTCTGACCAGATGCAGCTGAATACCAGTGTTTTACACGGAACGACTGCCTATCTGACCTCCACAACCCAGTTAGTACTGGGTAATACGATACCCCTTGGTAAGACTGCGTATAAAACTTTTTAGGCCACTGACTACCTGTACCGACTAACTATTAATTCAGTTGAATCATCATCGGCCTATAATGTTCCCACTGCTGGGACACGGCCTCCTCTCAATGAGAGGGAATGGGCTATAATATACAATAACCCACCACGCGGGCCCAGTGCGGGTTGGTAGATATCACATGTCTTCAAATTTTTGGTTCTAGGACATGCCGGTCTCCTCACGATGTTTTCCTTCACCGTTTTGAGAGTAGTGGAGATGGAATAAATTACACAAAGTAATGCGCCTGTCTGGGTTCGAACCCACGACTTACTGTTCGTAAGTTGAGGCCGCCACCACTGGGCCACCGCTGCTCTCAGTTGAATACACCAGACTAATCTGACATTCTAAACGTCGTGGTTGTTTTAGTAGGTAAAACAATAATTACATTTATAATGTTAGATTATATAAACAATACAATCAGTCCTAATTACAACTAAGTGCGTGTTTAGAACAGATTTCAAATTAATTAGCGTTATATATGTTTATGTTCATGTGATTTTTCAATGTGGTTTTGTACATTTCGGCAAAACTAAGTTCTGTGACTCATGTTTGTTTTTGTAATAATAAAGTTGTGTTCGTGAATTTCTGAGTGTATTAAAGCATTTCTGTACTGAATCAATATTTATAAAAACAACGTATTTTAGTGAACATTTTTATAAAACTAAAAAAAATTTGATGAAAACTAACCTAGAGTAGAAAATAATAAAAATTGTTTTCGATGTTTATCAACCAAGTAGTTCACAGATTCTGTACAATTTCATTAGTAGATTACCTCTTTTACTAGTTACCCAAATATTTGTATAGATGTGACCAAAGTTAGTGTAAGATAATTTAAGATAAAAAAAACTGCATTTCTGTACTATTGTAAATAATTTTAAATAGCATATTAATGTATTTTAGATTAATAACGACACATATTCTAGGACTATTAAATAACATCGATTTAAGAAATATAACGTTTTTTTTTTTCTTGTAAAAAAACTTTATCTTGTAAGTCTTAAAAATATTTTTGACGACTTAAGTAACCAAATTAATTAAAGGAATTTGTGTTTGTCTACGTGATAAAATATCTTAATTTCTCGTAAAAATGTACTGGCTACAGAAAAATATTAATCTTAGGGACGGTAACTGAATACCCAGCAGTCTTTTTGTGGAATAAAAATAAAGTCGTATCTGTACTGTTCAACAGCTTTTTATATTCTTGAGAATCTTTAAAAATAAGTTGAAGTTTCACTGTAGTGTAAATATAAAAAAAAAGTTTTTTTTATTTATTTAAAACTGAAATAAATAATATACTATTAAATTACATAGGTGTTATTATTGTATTATTCACATTTTGGAGGAATATAAAAAAGTACCTTAAGTTTAAATTATTAAAATATTTATTGCAATTAAATCATCGATTATATTTAGTGAAACTTCTTTCGAGTGGTTGTCGAATAAAGGGCTTGTTATAACATAAGGAACGAAAAATTTAAAAATGTGAACTGTTTCTTCATGTCTAGTTTTAAATTAAAAATGTATGTTTTATACGAGATCTCTAGATGTAAAATATACCTTAATAATGGTGTCGATTCTGTTGTGCACAAACTAAACTTAATTTAGGCTATTGCTATCTTTTACTAAAAGCAGTGCGAGAAAAATACGGCTATAGCTATGAACTAAGTTAGAGATGTCAAACTAGTTTATGCCTTGCGCTTCACCGTGTTTTTAGTCGACATGTTTTTACGTACACCCTTCATTTGTATGGAAATATTAGTTCCAATTAAATTTGACAGCTCTAAATTACGTCCGTCTCTTTCTCGTTGTATTATAGAGAAAAAGATAGCAATAGCTTAAATTAAGTTTAGTTTGTGTACAACAGAATCGACACCAATAACTATTTTTTTTAGTTAGAACGAACGAATTATAGTAATGAGATCCATCTTTATTTAAAGTGAACACAGCAAATCGATTACCATTTAACTGGGTTGTTAATTGTGTCACGATTTTAGAAGAATCAATGTTTAAAGTTTGTAAATAAATGTGAAAACCTTCGAGCTTTTCTACTATTTAGAATTTTAGTCATATTCAGACAGAAATGGTACAAGGCAGAAAGTAGTCTTCTTATTACCAAGCAATCAGGTCAACTTTGAAACGTAAATAAGGAAAGAGATTTTTATTTTTTGTGCAAAAAGTCTACCGTCTACATTTTTTGTTTTCGCAGGTCTGCTAGCAGAACAAATAAGCAGTACCTGTGTACTCAAATGTTTATGCTCTTTTCATGTGTGTAACATAAATAGTAACATAAAATAAATAGAAAATACACACATCAAAAAATGTTTAAATCGAAATTTTCTTTGTCACGGTAGATTATATTATGATTTCTTCTTCTTTTTCGATTCTTTATTAAAAAATATAGATTTAGATTTTCTATTAAAAGAAAACACACAACAAAGATTTTTTCTTGATAAAGTTCAATTTAAAAAATTATATCAGCTTAGCTAGTGATCACAAACATTTTTGATGTGTGTATATCGCCCCTTCAAATAACTACACGTATTCGGTGTAAGGGATAACAAAGGAAGACAGAAACAGGTATTTTCATTGTTTTTTTACAAAATTCCTTCTGCACAATCTAAAGTATGGGCAGTATTTTACGGCCGAAAATATATAAACGTGTACGAAAAAAGTTTGTGTTTTGGTGTCCATTAAACCGTGTATAAATAGGTTTTACTTGAGCAGATCAAACATACTAATATAAATAACATCAAGCCTGTAATCCCCGAAGGGAAAGGCAGAGGTGTACCCAATAGTACACCTACATTTCACCAGTAACACATACACACATAATATGTACGTGTGTAACTGATAAACTCATAACAAATTTAACAAAATTATTAAATCGATCATTAGACATAATAATCGATTTAATAAGTTTTTTCGGCTTTATTGCTCTCGAAATAATTCATTAATCTTTCTTTTTTTTTTTATTACAACCATAACATGCCAACATAAGTTAAGCAAAGGCCACACTGCGAGATAATCTTACTTGGCTTAGCTCAAGAACAATACGTTTTTTTTAATCTTTCGGTCATTAAAGGCGATAGCTAATTAAAAAATATTGTGAAAATGTTGGAAATTTGACCTCAATATCTCTACAAGGTATGGTAGTTCCCAGGTTCCTAAGTATGGTCCAGAACAAAAAAAAACCGGTCAAGTGCTTGTCGGACTCGCGCATGAAGGGTTCCTTACCATCGCAGTAGAGCTCCAATTTTTTGTTTATAGCGGCAACAAAAATACACATTTTGTGAAAATTTCAACTTGATACGAATCATGAGTAACAGCCCGCTGACAGACAGACGGACGGCCGGACAGAGGCTTAGCAATAGGGTCCCGTTTGGTTACCCTTCGGATACGGAATCCAGAAACACTTGTGATAAAGTTGGAAATTTGACCTGCAATATCTCCGTAACAAGAAGGTTCCCAGATACTGTCTAGAACAAAAGCAAAAATGATCGCAATGACGGGAAAGTACAAATGACTTTCGGCTTCGTTAAGGGTCTATTTACACCCTTTAAATGACTGAACGAAACTGAGCCTAGTAAAGGCTGTTTACCTCGCCATAACGCCCACGCTTCAGTCAATTTTCCCTCTTACATTAAAACTTGGGTCCCTCTGAGGATAATAAAAAGTTGAACTTTGTGCCGAGGTACCGTTTTTAAGTAAGAATGTGTGTATCACTAAGTTCGGGCCCTCACGGGGTAGGCAGTGTTTCAGGTAGTTTTACAAAGGTGTGGGTGTAAAAATATCTGCATGGAGTGTTGTGTTTTCTGGGTTAATAGGTCACTTATGAGTACGGATTTTTGGAATGACTTCGCACATGTACGTTCTAGTCGGTATGATTCAGCAGAACCATGCGTTGTGGAGTCATGCTGGCCAAAATCACCGAGGAAAATTCGAATATACATTTATGGGTCAACTAAATGAATTAGTAACCATGGTCGTCAGATATAGTTGCAGTTTTTTAGAAACTATTTCACGTCTTCAGATGAAATTTAATTATATTAACAAATTTGAATATTTATAACGATTTAATTTCATTTCATTCGAAAACATCCATCGGTTGATTATTTTTGAGCTCCCGATATTTCGACGCTATTGCAAGTGCCATGATCGCGGGTTAACAACAAACAAACAATTATCACGGAAGATATCCCGTAAGTGACATTTTAAGAAAAAAGACTAAAAATAAAGGCTTAAAACAATGTTTGTATTTTAATCTTGTTTTGTAATGAATCTTGGATTCCAGTCTGGAATACAATCTACAAAATAAAAATGACAATCGTCTCTGCCTAGTACCATGTCTGTCTACACCGTAACTATAATGTAATACGGCTAGGTACATACGTGTCTAGCTATGTATTGGTAAACTTGTATATAATAAAATAAATAATATGAACTTTACCCGTATTTTATTTTTACAAACTGGTTTAATTCAAAACGCCAACGCATCATGCTACTATGAATCTCTATCCTTTAATAGATTTTTAACGTTATCGCTAAAGCATTAGGTTCAAGTTTCATTGGAAAAAAATCACAGAATATGTTCTGTGTTTTTTTTACAAATTATTTTATTTAAGTTGACATCAGTAGCAAAGCCGGCCACTGCTATGACGCACACACACAATAACCAATTATACAATGAATAGGCATAACGACAGTATCAAAAAATTGCAAATTTATTTAGTCCGTCAGTTACAGTATTGGAAAATAATGGACACGTATTTTTTGTTTTTATGAATCAATGAAAATTGACAAAGATAAAACGCATCAAAACTCGGGAGTGGGGGCTCGTGACGTCAGAACTAGCTAAAAATTAACCTAGGTGTGACGTATTGAGAATTTTAAAAGCGTCATGCCTTCGTCAATTTTGGTTTACGTAGCAAAAGAAATAACACGGGTCAAATATTTTTATACTAATCTAACTGACGGACTAATTAGTTTTTTTTTGTCGTCTCGCCTATTTAAAACGATTTTGATTTTATTTCATAGGAACTACCAACTGCATCAATTACTAAGCATGAGGTCCTGAGTTCGATTCCCAGGTCGATCTAAGTGTTATTAGATTTTTCCATCAGGAATTTCTCAGTAGCAGACACGGAGTCTAGATTTGTGCCTGGTTGATGGCAATAAGCCCGCGCCTTTTACAAGGGACTTAGACACAACCAACGAAATGTGGGTGTACTATTAGGTACACCTCTGCCACACCCGTCGGGGATAACAGGCGTGATGTTATGAACTATTGATACCGTTCATTGACGTGGCAAATAAAAAAATTAAATCCATTCAGTTCGAGAACGGTGAAATGAATGAGACTGGTGGATTATCCACGCAATTAGAAAAGTGATAACCTACTGATCATAGATTGTAATAACAAATCCTGGGTTCCTATCCAATCCCAGGCTCAGTTGGAAAAAGTTCTTAACACCCTAACAACTTGCAAGGCTCACGAAGTTTGTACACATTGGATTTGGAGCACATAAGTTACGATTATGCTGAAGCAAAAAAACTAAGAAACTAGAGTAAGAACTTTGGTAAGTTTCAAGATACTACTTATGAGAAGATAATTTGGCAAAAATTTCTATCTGAAACAATCATAAGCAATTATCTTTTAGTTTATGTACTTAATATTTAGGAATGGCAAACAAACTGGCGCCATATTTGATTGTGTAGCGGCACTACAAAAAGTACTACAGCGCCATTTATAACACAAATGAAGAACTAACATCAAACATTCTAAATTAATATTTTAATAGAGATCGAGAAAGAGGTCAATCGTCGAATCCGACTCGGCTGGGCAGCGTTCGGGAAGTTGCGCGGTATCTTCTCGTCCAATTTACCGCAGTGTCTCAAGACCAAAGTCTAGTGTGTGTTGCCAGTGATTAGGTACATACGGGACCGAAACGTGGTCGCTCACAATGGGCCTCATCAGAAGGCTTAAAGTCACTCAAAGGGCAATGGAGAGGGCTATGCTCGGAGTTTCCTTGCGTGATCGAATCAGAAATGAAGACGGATGTCTTGCAAGAGAACCAGGGTCACCGACGTAGCCCGAAGAATTGCCAAACTTAACTGGCAGTGGGCAGGGCACATTGATCGCAGAACGGATGGCCGATGGGGCCGAAAAGTTCTGGAGTGGCGACCGCGAACCGGAAGACGTTGCGTTGGAAGGCCTCCTACCAGGTGGACCGATGACCTGGTGAAGGTTGCGGGAATCTGCTGGACGCGAGTCGCATGGGACCGGGCAATGTGGCGACACTTGCGGGAGGCCTATGTCCAGCAGTGGACGTCTTTCGGCTGAAATGATGATGATGATTTTAATAGCAAAATATCCATTTTCATCACTGTTTTTCAAGTTCTTCTTTTTTATAGTATCAAATTAAAATGATATATCCTATTTTTTGGATAAATTGATTCCATAACTATTCAGCTATTTATTGAAAATTTTATTTAGCTAGTAGCTGCCCGTCCCGGCTTTGCACGGGTGGACTTTTTATTTTTTTCTATTCTATCCTATCTCTCAAGTTGGATCGAACTGCACATGGTGTGCGAATTTAATTATAATCGGTTAAGTGGTTTAGGAGTCCATTGAGGACAAACATTGTGACACGAGATTTATATATATTAAGATAACTCATGTAGTTTCCGATCGTCAAGTTTTTTTAACTAAGGTGTCTAATTACATGCGAATATTCGCGAATATGCCGCGGTTAAGTGCATAAAATAAGGGGGGCCCGCGCGGGCAACTGGTTAAATAAAGTTATCCGCAACTTAAGATTGTATATACAGAAAAAACCGGCAACAACTGTCGTGCAATAGGCCACCAGACACAACGGCCGTCTGGTCTGAGGACCCGTCCATTTCTATAGGGGATTAAGAACTTTACACCCTGTTCTTCATATTCCTATACAACAACAACAACATCAGCCCATAACGTCCACTGCTGGACATAAGCCTCTCCCATGATGGGAGGAATTTGCCGTAATCTCCACGCTTGGCAGGCGGATTGGAGATCGCAGTGATGAAAGACTAACAGGAAAAGCTGCTGCCCATTCTCTGGTGTACGGAGGCGCAAGGTGTTCTGCCTCAGACATTAGTCGCCTTATACGATACCCGTGAGTGTAATGGGTTGGTTCTATTCTACTCTGCCGGATACCACACGGCTATTCCTATAATGGTAAGTTATCAATCAACTAATCCTATTACAATCTATTGCAGGACCTAAGCCTTTACCAAACTACGCCATAGCACCCTGTTTTCTGCCTTTCACTTACATTCGGAAGGTTGGATCTTCAAAGAAACTCCGCTCGATAGCGCGCTGATGGACTGTCAGTATCCACGCTTCGGCACCAGGCTTACCGCTTTCCCAACTTTGTAAGGGTCGGCTTCCAGTCTAACCAAATGCAGCTAAATTCCAGTACTTCACAAGGAGCAACATGGATTGGCAGGAGCGACCGAAAAGCCATGTCAACCTGTTGGAAACGATTGGCACTTGTCCTTGTCGTCAGATCTATATCTGTGAGAGAGTTCTAACCTTCATGAGGTATGATTCTGTCTTCTTGTTTTTGTCAGGTTAGTACCTAACCTGATGTCAGAGTTTTTCTGCCACCCATGAATAAGCCTCTGACTTGGCTTTTCCGTTTAATTCCAAAAGAATAGTTTTCAAGAGCAATAGACTAGTTTCCACCATCAATAAATTGCAAATCAATTTAGTCCGTCAGTTAGAGTATTGGAAAATAATGGACACGTATTTTTTGTTTTTGTATATCAATGAATATTGACAAAGATAAAACGCATCAAAACTCGAGAGTGGGGGGGGGCTCATGACGTCACAACGCACTAAAAATTATAGCACGGCGCGCGTGACGTATTGAAAATTTTAAAAGCGTCGTATATTCGTCAATTTTGGTTTACGTAACAAAAGAAAAATACGTCTCAAATATTTTTTGGAAATGTAACTGACGGACTAATTATATTTTTTCAGGACACAAGCTTTTTTTTTTTTTTTTTTTTGGGACAAGCCCGCCACACTGTTCCCAAACCACTGTAACTCCTGAAAGCCAGAATCAACAGTGGCGACCACCAGAAAAGCGCCGAGACAATGAAGCTCGACGAAGTCCCAGAGAATGAATTTAACTGTCTTGGATCCCGCAACGAAATTAATCAGAAAAGTATAGTGGAGGAGTAGGAAAAAACCGTAATTTCCACTTCCCTCCATTTCAGCAGGAGACAGAACGAAACAAGGCCAATAGGCACAAAGGGACGTTTACAACTGGGATAGGCCCAGTTGCCTAGCACCACGGATAAATATTAACATTAATGGGTCCTAAGTTGTGAGCTGTTATATTTGATTCCAATAATAGGTATGGCAAAAACGCTTGAACGCACGGAAATTTGTTCTAGTTTCCACAAGGTCTGTATAGTAAATAACTCCGGATGTAACCTGTACACTATCCAACATAATGTTGCGTTCATTCTGCCAAAGACTGCACTCCCATAAAATGTGATGTGCTGATTGTTCATATTCGCAGTCAGATGTGGAACATTGACAACAAGCTTATTACAAGGTGGACTCATAACTCACAAAATACAATAGTCATTTTGATTACTTTTTACAACGTATTATTTAACTACTCTCATTGTTCTAATGGGTAGCAATCAAGACGAACATAAGGGCAGGGTTCGATCCCAAGAGAGGGAAACTGTAATTGGGTTTTTCTGTTACAAAGTTCTCATTTAAAAGGGGTTGATTGTGCCCGGTAAATGGCAACAGGGCCATCCTTTATGAAATTGAATCTGTTTCGAGGCTCTGTTCAATTCTCAGATTTGGAATGGCTTTCAAATGAATCTATTGTCTCATCTTAGGATCATGATTGCCTGTAAAAGCTTATTTACAGCCGTTTTCTATAACTTACGTATAACGGTTAGTTAATATGCCTATCTCTCGTAGCAATCGATGTTTCTATAAACAAAGTTAGCTTGGAATATCCTATCCGCGTCACCTACCTGTTACTTAGAAGATTGTGATTCATAGAAAAAACAAAGAAATCTTTTCTGAGACGGTCCGTAAGTTAAATGTCAAACAGTTAGAGATAGCAACCTTCCGTTACCTCGTAATAAGTTACTGAAAATGACCGCAAATGTTCAAATACTCGCTTTTTCTTACTCGTCGATCTAGTGGTACTGCTGAGCAAGAGACCCTGGGTTGGATTCCTGGGTCGGATGAAGCCTTATTGGGTTTTTCCATTTCCAGTTTTTTTTTTCAGTAGAATACAGGAGTCTGGATTTATACCTAGTTGATCGCAATAGGCTATTGGCCATACGTTATTGAGGTTGGGGAAAATCTGGTGCAACTTGAGGGGACAATATAGCAAAAAAAAATGTATAAAACTACTTATAAATAAAATAAATTACATTTATTTCAAGCAACATTAACTCATATGTGGAGTACACACAAATACAGACAACACACAAAGCATAATAAAACAAAAATAAAATAAAGATGCAACATCTAACCGGCTCTGTTGACGGCAATATGCCTATCAGAGCAGTGCCGTATGTATGGGCCGTCCATCCGGTCCGCGATCTTCGCCAGGACAGCATTGGGGCTGCCCCACACCCTACGCACCAGCGATGCACCCCGCTTGCGCTGCAGTCATAAAAGCAGTCAGTGCGCGCCTCAGCGAACATACCTGAGGCGCTGCAACTTTATAAAACTATTTTGTGCTCACATCGAGTGAGTCAGTGGGAAGGCTAACTGTAAGGGCTCGCTGGACGCACCAATTCTTGAGTCGTAAATCGTAAAGGGTGTAGTGGTAGTTTTTGTTCAAAAAGATAAATAGTGTAATTTATAATAAGAAAGATGGCCTGATAAATTGTGTATAATTTGTTGGGCTCACAACATAAAAAATAAATAGTTTGGGGATTTTCTCGTTACGAATATTTTTGGAGCAAAAAATGTAAAATATTATATACAAGGAAAACGGCTTTCGTTCGCAGCTGCTTAACACCATAAGAGCTATTTAGAAGATTGTGTGAGATCTAATAAATTAAGAAAATCTGCCAAGGCGACGAAAAACAAAGACGTGGCGCCTTTTTTCCGGAAAAAAAAAGAGGAATTAAAATAACAGCCTGTACATAAACTAAAATGGAGGACGTCTTGGTTAAATATTACTATTGTTACGAGCTGGGTATGGGATACATTAATAACTACCGAAGAAACAATTTATAACTTTAATAATCACAAAACACTTAAAACTTAATCACAAGTACACTACTGATCACTATTCGCTTAGATATCGCACTTCTAGTTCACTTCGATTCGCTTCGTCGTATAGCCAAAATCAGACTGCCTGCTCCCGCAAACACGTCGACTATTTATGTGGCGATCGAACGTTCGAGAAATATCCACGACTTCCTAGAATCTTCTAGACAATTCCACAACTTGTACAGAGGAAAGAAGTAGGTACTTTATGCCCTCGGCGTACGGTCGAAATTACAATGATGTTCTTTTGTAGGTAGTTTGCGAATTTGTACCTACATCATTCGGGACTCATTTTACCTACCTACCTACTATTACCTACCTACCTACTATTAGGTACCTACTACCTAACTGTAGGTAAGTACGGGTACGACGTAACACTATTTATACTAATAGTAATATTTTTACTAATAGTAATATTTAACCAAGAAGTCCTTCATTTTAGTTTATGCATTAAAGATCGACTCGAGCGGCTGGTCACAGCCGCGCTTGGTCCTCGGTTGCTCGGTTGACCTAGATTGGTCTGTGGATGGGTGACCAACCATTATATACCGAGTTTCCTTCGTGCCTCGGAAAGCACATTACGCCGTCAGTCCCTTTTTGACATTTAGAACTTATAACTTTATTTAGAACTTTGACATTCGTTACAGGTAGTCAGTGGTATGAAAGTCTGACAGGCAATCTCATCGTAATACCTAGTAATTGTGTACTTAGTTATAGGGTTGTGGAGGTTAAATAGGCAGTCGCTTATCGTAAAATACTGGTACTCAGCTGCATCCTGTCGGACTGGAAGCCGGACCACTAGGTACATAATTTGGATAAATCTAAACAAATGAGTAGGTATTCTTGTATCAATACGTAAGTATGTATATTCTTCCATTGCACCAATGACAGTCGATCGCTGCATCGTCACAAATATCTGCATCAGCATGCGGTGAATGTGGAACACAGAACTAATCTATGTGGCATAGACTACAGTAAGTATAGGCAAGGAAAATGTTTAAATAAAGGGTGTAAAACACCTCTTAACGAAAACGAAAGTTGTTGGTCTGGTTCTCCTTGTCAATGCGATCATTTTTTTGTTCTACACCATACCTGGGAACCTTCTAGTTACGGAGATATTTGGGGTCAAAGTTCCAGCTTTTTGACATGTTTTTTTTTAAATACAAGTTTTTAATGTATGATTTTTACTTTAAACACCTACACGACCCCCGTATTATTAAATCCATCCATCAGCACAACGTTTTGAGTGCGTTACATTGAGTTCTACCACAAAATATGATTTTTGACCCCAAAAAAAAAAGTCGTTTCTCAGCAAAAAAAATTGCGTAAAGTTACTTGGTTTGATGTACAGAATGCTTGGTTAACTGCTTCGTGATGAGGTGTTTTACACCCTGTATGTTTCCTTTTTATAACAAGGTTTTATTTAGTTTCACCAATCCCGATGTTTATGTTTATTCTCATTTAAAGCTTTTAGATGAGTTTTTTTTTGAAAGACAATTAAAAAAACTGTACGCAATTAAACAGCTTTAGTTTCGTTTTTTGGAAGTCGGTAATTATAAACTAGGATTTGTCTCTGGTGTGCTTCGAAATGTTACCTTAAAGATAACGATAGAATTGATTCGTTGATATAATGAATAATTAACAATAATGTATTGTAATTAAGCCCAAAATAACGCCAGAGAAGTCAGTCAGTATTCACGTCTTAAATTCATTAATAATTGAAATTGACGTAGGTATACGACGTCGGATTCCCGAACAGCTATTAAAAAGTCATCAGAGGTATCTAATGCGAATTGCCCACATCTTAACTTATTCCGACAGTTACGTCGAATGTGGTTGTGTTCTTTAATCATGCATAGAATTGGCAGCCATCTTGGATTGAGAGTAAGTCCGGAGATAACTAATTACGTAGCTATTGGAAATATGATTCATTCTTTATCAAATTATCAAGGTTTGTTTTGTTTTTGAGTATTGGATTCGAACTTTTAATTAGTTTGTCTGTTTGAGTCGAACGAGTACTCAGTCATGAAATTATAAAATAAGGAACACAAAACCAATATTCAAAAACCAGAAAACTCACAAAACCCGATACGACGTACATACACAAACTTACGACCTTTTCCCATGGCGGTAGGCAGAAGCATACCGATCGTTTCGACTCGTCGACGTGCAATCATCTGGTCATACGCCACCGGTTACGAGTGCTACGCACCTTACCTTTCTGAAGAACCTCACCAATAATTTCAGTTATTATTATTGTCTTTCCGCCTATAGGTATATTAAGCCGTGTGGTATCCGGCAGAGTAGAATAGAACCAACCCATTACACTTACGGGTGTCGTATAAGGCGACTAATGTCTGAGGCAGAACACCTTGCGCCTCCGTTGACCAGAGAATGGGCAGCAGCGTTTTCTGTTAGTCTTTCATCACTGCGATCTCCAATCCGCCTGCCAAGCGTGGAGATTACGGCAAATTCCTCCCATGATGGGAGAGGCTTATGTCCAGCAGTGGACGTTTTGGGCTGTTGTAGTTGTAGTTGTAGTATTGTCTTTCTAGTCCTTAGCAGGTTCTAGGATTTACGCCGTCCCCTTCTGGCAGTGCCACTTTTATATCTACCTTGTTAATATTTTTTGTAAATCGCCTTTCACTCGTCCTATCAATATGACCAAACCATTTAGGCTTACTCTGAGCCTGTGATCACAAAAATAAGAACAAATATAAAATCCGATCGGTCTATCTATCCATTCAGAGGTCTACCTTCCCCTTTATGAAAGCACCGGGAATACAAAAGTTAGTCTTCCCATTGTTCTCTTCGACTGTGCCACACGGTTTTTATAGAAGGCATTGAAAACAAAAAAACTGAAATATTGCGACCCAATTTTGTTTAACATGGTGATAATGGTTTAGTTTCGTTTGACAGCGGTTATTATTGTGAGCTATCGAGAGCATAATTGGTTAGTTTGATCTCGTCTAGAACGATGTTTTTTTTTATGGAAATGGTAATCTACTTTTTTTTTTTTTTGTAAGGTCATTTTAAAATATTTCAATGAATTTTTATTTACAGAAAATAATTAATTTGAATTTTAATTGTGGTTATGTTTTTTTTTATTTTAAATTAATTATTATTTATTGAACATTGTGGTTATTTATTATTTTTTATGACATGTTTTCTTGGATTTTATGTATTAATTATGATTTTAATTTTTGACATGTGATTAAGTTTTTGGTGACATGTTTGAACATTTTCATGGTTTTTACTTTTAATTATGTTGAAATTGTTTATTATTGTGATTTTTATTAATTTAATTTGATTTAGTGATGGTATATTTTTATATTTATATTATTCGAGTTGTGTTTTTTTTTTCTGTTTATCTACCAAATTTAAACTTTTTTTAATGTAACACATTCAGACACAATTGTTATTGTTATTGAATAAATGAAATGAAAATGATGAAAACTTTGTGTGAAAATATAAATGAATTGGACGGAATAAGATGTGTAAAGACGAATTGCTCTAATTCGTAAATCCAAGTATAAACTTGCACAAAACTGTAAGCTTTTATGTTTCATAGCAGACCGTCGGCATAGATTTACTGAAACTGAAAAAAAAAAACGGTTTTAAAGGCCGACAGAACTTGTCATTGAGTGTATGCGTGCAAGGGCACCGATCGGAGGACACGGTGGAGCACACGGTGGTGGTGTGCCCCGCTTGGGCAGAGTACCGCCTTGTCCTCGTAGCGGCGATCAGCATTGGCGACCTCTCGTGTCCGGCCCTGGTTCAATCCATGGTTCGGAGCGAGACGGAATGGGACGCCGTAACCTCCTTCTGCGAAGCAGTAATGCTAGAGAAGGAGGTGGCGGAACGTGAGAGGGGGAGAACCTCACGTCCCGGCCACCATGGTAGACGCCCCGGGTGTCGGGGGCCACCGTTGGCGCGGGCCTGAGAGCTATGAGCTAGCTCTCCGTCTGTCCGTCTCATGACGACGGGCCGTGTCGACGGCGCGTTCATGCTTCACGCGCGCCTCAAAGAAAGTCAGCTAAAGGAAGGAGTCCACAAGGGCCGATGCTTGCCGGGGCTGCGGGCCTGTTCGAAAGAGATACCGTGGCCCCGGAACACAAAGGGCGATGAAGGAACATGGATGGGTTTTAGTCAGTAAAAGTCTGACACTCTCTTCTGCTCCGCCCAGAGCCGGAGGAGTTATTTGATGATTTCCCATCCGAAAAAAAAAAAGAAAAAAAGGGTGTGCGTGCATGTTTTAAAAATTATTTTCTCCTGTTGTTTCGATTGTAACTGGATATAACTAAGAACATAGTATTTTTGGAAGAGGTTTTAACTAACTCAAAGTTGCATTCGTCACTCCAGATTTACAAAAAAATCGCTGTCGAATTTTACTAACTGTTTACATATTTAGTACTCGAGACTGTATGTCTTCAATATCAATAAAGGACTTGTCTTACAAAATAAATGTTTCACAACTCACCCACTATGTCCATCTATCCGTTATTATTGTTTCACTCCATCGGCGTTTACCTATCTCCAGACATATTCAGTCGATCAGTCAATCTACCTTCTTCATAAGTAATTCTTATATTTAGTTTTAAGATTACCTTGTATTTCTCATATTAAGTGAATTGTATTCTTTTTGAGAAATAAATGTCTTAAACCGTAATCTAAATGCTTCACTGGATTTGTCACGGTCTTCACTGAACAACTCAGACAGTCCCATTGTGGACTTTGAATTTATGGATAACTAGCTAAATACCTGCGGCTTCGCCCGCATGGAGTTCCGTAATTGTCCCACGAGATCGTAATCGTGGTGTCTAGAGACTATGTACTGTAATAAATAAAACGAATAAGTAACAAAATGAGATATCAATTTATTATCTGAAAAACAATCTTTAATTATATTTCAGATTGTTTTTCACCAGCTTCATTTTCTCTTAATTATATTTCAGATTGTTTTTCACCAGCTTTCACATTTCGGAAAAAATATTTGCCGGGATAGAAAGTATCCCATGATTTAATCTAGGTTATAAACCATCTTTGTGCCAAATTTCATTAAAATCCGGTCAGTAGTAGCAGTAGCAGTCAGGGTCAAACTTCCATCCATACATCCTCACAAACTTTCGCATTGTACTATTAGTAGAACAGTAAACTTGAACAAAATTTGAAGATATAGTCAATGTTAGGCTAGACGTACTAATTGGCTGGCTTAGGTGACGGTCACGTTCTGTTATATCAACTTCATCCCGATTTGATACCGATTATTTTGATGTCTGGAGGTCACCCCAGTACCGATGTCTTACAAAAAAGTTAAAAACACTTTATTTGGCCTGGCAATCGAATACTACACTACTACAACAGCCCATAACGTCCACTGCTGGACATAAGCCTCTCCCATGATGGGAGGAATTTGCCGTAATCTCCACGCTTGGCAGGCGGATTGGAGATCGCAGTGATGAAAGACTAACAGAAAACGCTGCTGCCCATTCTCTGGTCTACGGAGGCGCAAGGTGTTCTGCCTCAGACATTAGTCGCCTTATACGACACCCGTGAGTGTAATGGGTTGGTTCTATTCTACTCTGCCGGATACCACACAGCTGAATATAATCGAATATTAGCCCATAATAGACTAGCTGTAGCCCGCGACTTCGTTCGCGTAGATGATATGTATGTGTGATAAAAGAGAAAAAAAAAGTTGCCAATTACTGTAATAATGATAAGAGCAGCAGTGGAATGCTAGATTATATTCATTCGTGGTCAATATTTTACAAGCAAGTTACAATCACAGGTTACAATGTATTAGAACATAGAAAACCGTAACTATGCTAATTTCAAATCGGTGGCACACATGAGTTAAATATGACTCACAGGCCAGTGCATACATAAATATGCGACCTCCAATACCAATGTGCTATTGCAGACTCTAACCTATCTCCGCCAAACATCCAGATCCGTTCTGGCGAACACAAATAAAAATTAAAACCCTTGAAATTTTAACAAAATTCGAATCAAATAAGGAAGTCGTATTATTTCTTTTGTAATAATTTCATGCGGGCAAAGGTCGCAGGGCACAGCTAGTTGTAATAAATAAATAAATATCGCTGGAAATTACACACACCGCCATCTAGTACCACACTAAGCAACGAGGCTTGTGTCGTGGACACCAGATGATATACTACATAGATACTTCTTGTTTGTAAATACATACTTATTATACATTTAAACATCAATGACTAGGAAACAAATGTCCATGCTCATCACACAAACATTTGCTCCTACCGGGATTCGAACCCGGTAAGAACGTACGGCAGTCTCACTACCGCTGATGTAAGCATTGAGCTATTACTACTACGTATAGAGAAGACAGCGCGAACAAAATCTGTGCTCCGGTCAACTGCAGTCGGCCGGCTGCAGTTCACTCAGTCGCTTGCTCGCTACAGAACATCTATATATACGGGGTTAGCCGCCCCCGCGCGCCCCGCACGGAGCACAAATTTTGTTCGCGCTGTCTTCTCTATACGTAGTAGTAATGGATCAATGGCTGTAAGGAAGATTTTATAAAAACACTTACCAGAAGTTTCGATAAGGCCCGTTATTGCGGTTTGATGAAACTGGCGCTACCGTCTGCGTTCTGCTACCGCCATCAAAATTATTGTCCTTTTCCGTCCCACCAGAATCATGAATATGCAACAATGGTGCAAGCGTGGGTGTAAAGGTCATCACGGTCATTACTTAATGTCGCTACCCGCCTACGTACCACAGCGAGCCTGGTCTGAATTTTAATATCGTTTTTTCACTATACATATACCATTGGTTATAATAGTGTTTAAAATGCTTTAGAAATTCAACAGCAATTTGGCCTTGGTAGGTGGAGATTTCTGATGGAATAACCCAACATCACTTTACACGACTTGGAAATATAACTCAAGACTCCGTGTTCAGTAGTGGCACTTGGAACCACTGCACCATCAAGGCAGTAGATTTAACCTGTCCCAATTCATTTGGGGTCGGCGCAGCATGTCTTCTTCTTCCATTGGTACTTCTCTATTTCTCGTCATCTCATCAGACTCCTTTAGTGCCATATCATCCTTCATCCAGTCCATCCATCGTTAATTTGTCTTTCTCTACTCTTACCCAGCCACATTCATGCTCAAAACTTTCCTCACAAAATTTTCACATAAATTATAACTGGCAAAATATGTGGGTGTGTAACCACAAACATCTACCTACGCTCTGGGGAGTAGGAACGTGTTATTATAGTAATTTAAGTGGTCATTTGGATATTCCAAATGACAGTACAAACAATTTACATCTTCAAATTATCAATCGTAACTTTAATGATATCAAACAATGACTAAAAACACATTTTATTATGAAAACCATCATTTTGATGGAGAAAGGCAAATGGGCACAATTAGGCTGGGACTCGCTTGTCCTTCATATGCACGATAATATGTTTTTCAACAAATTAATGGCTGAAATAAAACATTATTTTACTAGCTGATCGCGTGAAATTATTATAAAATATTGCTTCCTTAATTGAATCGGATTTTGTTAACAAAATCAAGGTTTTTAATATTTTTACACGGAACCCTTATTCTTTTACTAAAATAAAAGTAGCCTATTCTTACTTTTTACTACTCCTTATAACATCAGCTATTAAAAGTCCTGTCAACAACGATCGTGCCGTTTCGTACATTAGCCGGAACAAATAAGCATTCAAAAAATAATTAATAATTTTAATATGCATCCAGTAAAAAGCTGTTATTTTTAAATTACAAAAAGACACTTCAGTTTAATTTGTTAGTATACTTTAAAAAGAAGTTATTTTGAAATTACGAGTAGAAACAAACATTTTAATTTTATTTATTTGTATAGATTTATTTCAAGGTCCAAGAACCTTGTAAAGTGGGTTATAAAACGATAAAAACAAATTTCCATAATGTATGTATGTCTTCCTCGAGGGAATGTTATCCTGATTATTGTTTTCGCGATTCAGTCATTCAGGGTTTAGTCCTATAGTAAAAGTTGCAAAGAAAGAAAGAAAAAGCATTTATTAGCCCGCACGGGACAAAACACACAAATAAAAATGGTTAAACTAACACTACAAATAATAAAATTAGACAAAGAGAAAAAAAAAATGAAATGAAATTTGTCCTGTACTAGGCCAAAAGGCCCCTATATCAGCATGGTGCTGAAACATTAAAAAAAACGTCACAGCGCTGGTATTCTGATAGGGCCCAGACTGATGCCACGGTCAGATACGAACAAAATAATAAATACATAAAGTGTAAACGAAAAATTAATACAAGTCAAACTCAAACTCAAACTCAAAGCATTTATTTCAATTAGACCATTATGGCACTTTTGAAAGTCAAAAATACAAAAAAACAAAACAAAGCTACAGTCCCAGACACAAGACATAATAACTTGAGAGAGTACTGTAGTTGCCCATTCCCTAGCGTAGATCTCTATGGAGAAGAACGGGCAAGAAACTCCATGGACACTCTTTTAAATCAAAATATTGTTACAAAATCTTGGTTACATCATTCATGTTGAGATTATAGATATATGTGAGAACGATGTAGGAAGACGTGCACATTATGAGCGTCCAGAGTAAAACATTAAATCAACAAATTAAAAATAAAGTAATCAAAATGAGCCGTGGCAGCTAAGAGATGACCAGTCCCAACTGACAGCGCCCGATCACGAACAAGACGCGTGTATCGGCGCCATTCAACTCAACCATATTGAAGGGAACTAAATGACCCGACACACCCGCCACCATCAGCGAGACATTTGAGTGAGCATGACTTTCTCTCAGCCACCAAGGCATATTCAAGTCAATGAAAGATAACTAAATGCAAATGGTAGCTTAACAATACATGGTCCTCACATGTGCTATACAATTATACAATACTAGGAGATGGAATCTATACAAAGCAAAGATACTTTTACAATCTTCTGCAGCTAGCACAATAATTTGCCCAATTAGTTTTCCCCTATGGTTGTGGAGCAGGACCAGCATTGAGCCAAGCATTTTTATCATCAATGTAATCCACCAACTTATAATATGCTTGCCTACATAGTGTGCGTTTTATACAAGATTTAAATTTCGTCTCATTCAGTTGTAGAATGTGGGGAGGTATTTTATTGTAACATTTTAAACAGTACCCCATGAAAGATGAATCTACTTTAGCAAGCCTGAAACCTGGCTGAACTAGTTGGTCCCTATTTCTAGTAGTATAGTGGTGTCTGTCACCTCTTTTACTGAATAAATGCAGATTTTTCCTAACGTACTACTCTGTCAAGAAAGTACCGGGAAAAGATCAATAATACACAAAATGTCTGTTATTCATCCAAATTTATTTTATCACCTTCAAAGTATGCTCCTTTAGAAACGATACACTTGCGCCAACGAATAATCCATTCATCAAAACATTTTTTAAACGCTGCTTCCGGAATTGAGTTCAGTTCTCGCCGCGAATTCTCCTTTATGTCTTCTATCGATTGGAAACGGGTGCCACGAAGTGGTAATTTGAGTTTAGGAAAAAGAAAAAAGTCAGCAGGAGCCATATCTGGTGAATATGGTGGTTGCTGGATGGTATTTGTTGAGTGTTTGATCAAAAATTCGTTCACAATGATAGCCTTGTGCGAAGGCGCATTGTCGTGGTGCAAAATCCAAGAATTTTCTTTCCACAAATCTGGCCTTTTTCGTCGAATTTGCTCTCTTAAACGCCGCATAACGCTCAAATAATATTCTTTATCTACCGTTAGACCTTCCGGTAAGAATTCAGAGTGCACAACACCGCGATAGTCAAAGAAAACAGTCAACATGACTTTGACTTTTGATCGACTTTGGCGTGGTTTTTTCGGTTTCGGTTCAGTTGGAAGGCGCCACTCCGAAGCTTGTTGACTAGTTTGCATGTCAAACTCGTAAACCCACGTCTCGTCATCAGTAACAATGCGTTTCATGAATGTTGGGTCCGAACTGACTCGTTCTAGCATGTCCTCAGCGACTTTCATGCGATTGAGTTTTTAGAGAAAATTCAGATCTTTTGGGACTAGCCGAGCAGCAACATGTTTCATACCCAAATAATTAGTTAAAATGGTACGGATCGACTCGTGAGATACAGAAAGTTCGGCGGCTATCTCTCTCAGAGTTGAATGGGGATTTTCAGTCACTATTTTCTTCACTTTTGCGATGTTAACTTCAGTTGCAGACGTTGACGGCCTACCAGAGCGAGGCAAATCTTCCATCACATCTCGACCGCTTTTGAACGCTTTGAACCGCTCATAAGCACGAGTTTTTGATAAAGTCGATTCACCGTAAGCCTTCTGTAACATTTTCAGTGACTCCGAACACGAAATTCCATTGGCGATGCAAAATTTAAGACAAACTCTTTGTTCGATATTTTTGTCCATTATGAAATTCGCAATACACAATATATATGATATTACTAAAACCAGCACTGTATTTAATATAAATAAAAGATGCAACTCAAACTCCGCGCCAAAATGGAAAACAGTTGTGCCAATCTAACAACTACAAAAAAACAAAAAATTGAATTTGGAACCATAAACAAATCATCCATTCCCGATACTTTTTTGACTGAATGTACATGATATTTTCATAGATGTATTGACAAGGTACTGTCATGATATTAATTTCCTTAAACAGTTCTCTTAGAGAATCGCGTCTACGTAATTCATAAATGGCTCTGATAGCCCTTTTCTGCAGAATAAATATAGACTCGATGTCTGCAGCGCGTCCCCATAGTAAAATACCGTATGACATAATACTATGAAAATAACTAAAATAGACTAGCCTCGCCGTATCAACATCAGTAAATTGACGGATTTTCCTAACAGCATACGCTGCTGAGCTCAGCCGTCCTGCAAGAGATGTTAAATGAGGACCCCATTGTAGCCTTGAGTCGAGCGTAATTCCCAAGAAAACCGTTTTATCGACAAATTCTAGTTTCTCTTGATTCAATACTACGTCACAATCACGACTTTTGACATTTGGTAAAGCAAATCTAATGCACTTTGTTTTTTTCCCATTTAGAACTAAATTATTAGCTGTAAACCAATTATGAACCTGCAGTAGGGCGTTATTTACGTCGTCCAGATTTGTGGTAAGTGAAGAATAAATGAAGAAGATAATAATTACATCTACACCCCATGGGCGTGCGCTACGAAGAGGCAATTAGACAAAGCCTACCCTACCAACTGGGGCAATTATTATAACTAATGAACTATGTAATAAAATAACACTTTGTGCAAAATATTAAAAAAAGTTCAAACTCCTGTTGAATACTTAGAGCAATTTTTCGCGCCCGTGTTACGTAACCAACACTGTACTGGAAGTTGCTACGAAGCTCGACGCTCACCCGCCGGATGCATCTTATAGGCAAATAGTCTGCTGGCCTACAACCCATTGATAAATTTACGCACACAGCGGCAAATTGGTGCATATTTTCGTGTGTATGAACCGCACACATGTATAGATTGCAGCCATTTTTGGGCGGTAACTCCTGCGAGTGTAGCTGGGCTATGATTGGCTGCTACAACACAAGGCCAGGATTCAAGGTGAATGTTCTTTAGCCCGCGTAATTCCAATTTCCTTAGGTTTTTTGCAATTTGCAGGCCAGTGCTAGGGTGTATGTTGATTAAAATAATGATTCCTGGGGGTTATTGGCGCGTATTATTATTATAATAATTAATAATATTATTGATATTATATTTTTCTTCATGGGTGTCGTTTTCGTGGTTTTTGGAGTTGGTTATAATGAAAATGAGGTCAAAATGAAAATTCAAGATGGCGCCGATGAAAATTTTCAGTTTTTTCTTCATGGGTGTCATTTTCGTGGTTTTTGTGGTCACTGATGATGAAAATGAGGTCAAAATGAAAATCCAAGATGGCGCCGATGAAAATTTTCAGTTTTTTCGTCATGGGTGTCGTTTTCGAGGTTTTTGGGGTCGCTGATAATGAAAATGAGGTCAAAATGAAAATCCAATATGGCGCCAACGAAAATTTTCAGTTTCATCTTCATGGGTGTCATTTTCGTGGTCGCTGATGATGAAAATGAGGTCAAAATGAAAATCCAAAATGGCGCCGACGAAAATTTTTAGTTTTTTCTTCATGGGTGTCATTTTCGTGGTTTTTGTGGTCGCTGATGATAAAAATGAGGTCAAAATGAAAATCCAAGATGGCGCCGATGAAATTTTTTAGTTTTTCCTTCATGGGTGTAATTTTCGTGGTTTTTGTGGTCGCTGATGATGAAAATGAGGTCAAAATGAAAATCCAAGATCGCGCCGATGAACATTTTCAGTTTTTTCTTCATGGGTGTCGTTTTCGAGGTTTTTGGGGTCGCTGATAATGAAAATCTAAAATGGCGCCGACGAAAATTTTCAGTTTTTTTTTCATGGGTGTCATTATCGTGGTTTTTGGGGTCGCTGATAATGAAAATGAGGTCAAAATAAAAATCCAAAATGGCGCTGACGAAAATTTTCGGTTTTTTTTTCATGGGTGTCGTTTTCGAAAATCCAAGATGGCGCAGACGACATTTTTTTTGCTATCATTATTTCGTGGCCTACCCTTCGTGGAATACCACTGCACGCCACTGCTACACCCCATGTAACCACCATGACTTTCACAGGCAACACTGAGGAACAGAGACGCGGGCGCAGACATACATATTTATTCTGTGATTTGTTTGGTACAATATGTCATCGTAGAGAAATCAAAACACAATATTCTACAGTCTACAACTAGATAATTAAAATTACATGCATGATAATTAAAATTGTATTCTTGTTTCTTTGTGGCACTCTAGTTCCCAAGGGGCTCGTAGAATTAAATTACGTCTATATTGTCCATACATCGTTGATAGACAAAATAATCATAAAAGCTTTGGACACATCTGACTGTCATACTGAACTTCGAAGTCCTTACTCACAGAGCCTTAATAATAATAATAATATTCATTTAATTCAGGCAAGACGCCCATACGGAAGATACATACTCGTATATATACAAAAAAAATATGAATGAAGTACGAGTAAGCTTACGTTCTCGTACCCATTAATTTTATCAAATAAGTTGAACATATTTAAAATTTAATCATTACAATTGCAAATCAAATTAAAATTTAAATTTAAAATTATTAAAATTAAAATTACAAAATCATTAATAAATAAAAATATTAATTAAAAATTGTTAGCAGGAATATTGACAGCCATATACAAAGAAATAATTAGCTTCATATATGGCTCTCAATATTCCATTGTCAGAATCATGTACACGGCTCATAAAGGAGGCCCTCGCTTTTCTTAATACGGCATAGAAATCATCGACTCTGTTTTCCGCAAACATGCCGGACGCACTACACCTCCACGGTAGCCCAAATATACACCTAAATGCGTTGTTTAAGACTGAAGTCTACAATCAGTGCGTCCTACCTGTTCTAAATTACAGGACCGAAACGTGAACATTCCGGTTACCGCTGGTCCATAAATTCAAGGTCACTCAGCGAGCAATGGAACGGGTTGTGTTTCAATGAACATTCTCAATTAGATAAGTTATTTGTAATGTCAAGTTTTCGAAGTTCCATACATCGCGATTTTGAACATTCTTAATTAAATAAGTTGTCAATAGCGTACCTTGTAACTAACATAAATCTTTCTCTGAAACTTTATGAATACAGTAAATAATTATTTTAAATCTTTGAAGTTCAGTACAACAGGCCATTTTAACAGAGCTTAAAATTGTAGACGATAACATCACGCCTGAAATCCGCGAAGGGTTATGCAGAGGTGTACCTAATAAAATACCCACATTTCGCCAGTTATGTTTAAGTCCCATGTACTAGGGGCTCCGTGGCTACTACTGAGAAATTTCAGATAAAAAAATGTACCGATAATTTGCTCGACCTGGGAATCGAACCCAGGACCTCATGATCAGCAGTTGCGAATGCGACCACTAGACCAACAGGGCAGTCTTTAATATTGTATGTAAAAATAAAAGTTATCCGTACTTAAAATATTAAGTCGTTTAAGTAAAGTAGTTTATTTTTTACGAAAAACTCCTAGCTAAGAGGTTTAGGGCATTTTAAAGCGCACAGCTGTATATTCACAAAAGTTCCGCTTTGATTATTTTGTCTGGGGAAAAATGTGAGCTAGATGATAAAAAAAATCTAATTGGTCCGTCAGATAGATTTCCAAAAAATATTGGATATATATTTTTCCTTTTTTCACGTAAACAAAAAATGAAGACGATACAGTGCGTCGAAAACTAGTATGACGTCACATTTGAGTACATTTTTTACTCGAATGTGACGTCACAAGCGCCCACTCATGATCTTTGACAAGTTTTATCTTCGTATGTTTTTATTAATTTGATAAAACAAAAAACACGTATTCAATATTTTTCGTTAATTTAACTGACGGACTAAACAGAATCATATTTTTTTAGTCAGTCATCATCCCTATATTCTGCAGAAAGAAGTTTTTTGAAGTAATAACCAAAATACTACGTTGCTAAAGGTAACATTTGCCCAGGTCTACCAGCATCCAGTCTAACCGGTTGCAGCTGTAAACTAGTATACTCCACAATCTGGTAACTGGGTAATACGATACCCGTTGATAAGACCTTGTACGGTTTCTGAATGATGAATGAATTATTTTGGTTTTTGAATTGTATTTTTTTGTTTTGTTTTTACTGTGGACACTTTTAACGTGCACATCTTGCTACATTGTTCTCATATAATATACCACCTCAAATTGAATGATGTAACGAAGATTTTGTAACAATATTTTGATTTAAAAGAGTGTCCATGGAGTTTCTTGCCCGTTCTTCTCCGTAGAGATCTACGCTAGGAAATGGGCAACTACAGTACTTTAACAGTTTTTATGTCTTGTGACTGGGACTGTAGCTACATTCAATTTTCATCTTTGTTTCGACAATTCAAAAGTGCCTGTAACTGGCCTACTTGAAATAAATGCTTTGATTTTGATTTTGATTCTGACTACATACCGATTATCCACAAAAGACACCCGGAGCCCAGGACTAGCCAGAGCCTTAAAAAGCTTTCCGAGACATGGTTAAGTTAATTATTACATGGGACTTAAGCATAACTGGCGAAATGCGTGTGTACTATTAGGTACACCTCTGTCTAACACTTCTGGGGCTACAGGCGTGATGTTGTGAAATATTCTCCTTTCAAAGTTAAGTATCGACCCTAATAGATTTCATAACTACGACACCTAGATAGGCCACACATACGAACAATAAGTCGTGGGTTCAAACCCGGGCAGGCGGCATAACTTTATGTAATTTATTTCATCACCACTGTTCTCAAAACGGTGAAGGAAAACATCGTGAGGAAACCGGCATGTCCTAGAACCAATAATTCGAAGACATGTGACATCTACCAATCCGCACTGGGCCCGCGTGGTGGATTATAGCCCATACGCAAAATACGCGCTTTGACGTGGAGTTGCGGCCACCAGCCCGTTATACAATACAATACAATAGGCCACAAATGATGACTGAAGCATAGAATGTGGGCCAACCGCTTTAAACTATTTATTCTAATATGGTGTCGTGCTAGCAACCAGAAATCCCTGCTAAACATTTCTATTAAAATACCGCTGACTGTACAAATCGTTATAGAATCCGAAATCGTACAAAAGCAATCCGAAAACTCCGATTTTGTAATTCAACACCGTTCTGTTTCCTTTCCTTATTCTTTTTATGTCAGCTTTTTTTTTGTGGCATTTCTCGACATTGTAAAACATTGTTTTGGGCTCGTATTTCACTTTATCACCTTAGATATTATGGATCCTCTCACGTTCATCTCGTTATGTCAAATAAGTTTTTGTACTATCTATCTGCGATAATGTTGATGAAAAAGTCAAAGTCGTGGAAATCGTGTTGATAAAATAAACAAATTGCCAGACGCAAACATGAATTTCCGACGGAGCTGCTAGACTAAACTGGGATTGGGCATGGCATGTCTGCCAGAACTGCTGTGGGCCTGAATATCGCAAAATCCTTGAGGCAGCTAAACGAGGTCGCGGCAGACCGAGGAGAAGATGGCGGGACGCATTGCATGGTTTCCTCGCGAATTGGCGAGAGGAAACGCACCATCAAGAGAAGCGGAAGGAACGGGGAGGGGGGGTAAGCCTTTACCAAGAAGTGCGAAAAATTGATCTAAAGTAGGTAAGGAAAAGTTCATCTCAATCCTATTGAACGTTATTGTAGAAATACGACACGGTTTAAAAACGATTGACATTCGACTGATTGGTCTATCAGAGATGTTATATATTTTTTGAAAAATAGTAGAAAGTTTCACCAAATTGTAACCATGAAGTTACAGATTTGGTAAAACTGTCGTATCTGAATGATAATAATATCATTCTCTCACTAGAGTTTTACCCATGTTTTAAAGGAATTTAAATAAAATCTGCCATTATAACAGTGTCATACTTTTCCGGACGCTCGCTGAACGATAAAATTTTATTTTATGAACGGTTAAAGCAATTTAGATAGACATTCAAAATCTTTAAAGAATATTTCTGAAAAGAAATGATGATAAGATGTTTTTATAGGGTGTCCCGTCTCTTTTATAAACTTTTATAATACAGATTTTCACAAAAGACTCTGATTTCAGACTACTTGAAATAATCACAGAATTATTACTATTAATTCCTGTATTAATGACAACCCGGAAACACTTAAAGTACTTACGGGATAAAATGCGTGATTTTCTTATATGATATGAGCTCCCGATATTTCGACGCTGTTGCAAGCATCATGATCGCGGGAATACTGAAGAGGGGGCGAATAATTATATGTTATGTTTTTTTTTGAGTGGAAAACCGTGTGTGAACAGTGAACCCGGAAGCATTTTACGCGGCCTGAAGACCGAACCTAAAACCCCATACTCGGCAGATTCAGCTAACGTAACGTACTCATGAATTTTTAAACTCATAAGTGTTTTCTACGTTTATCATAGAAAGTGATGTCTGTGAATCTATGATGAAATGGCTGAAGTAAAACATGGTGAGTAAAGTTGGACCAAAAAAGAGTCAGAAACCGCTAATCAGCCTTGAGCAAGTATAAAGAATAATAAAATTACGCACGTTAGTAAGTCAATTAGACGTTGACATCAATCTTTGAGAATGGAAAAAAAAGAAAATGTTTATTATCTAGGTAACACATAAGCAGTTCCAAATATACATTCGAAATGTTATTACTGGCTTAACATAATAACCTAAAACTAGTTAACGTAGATTTGTTGCCTGTGAGCCCCAAACTGTAGTCGAAATGATTTTGGTTGGCCAAATAAGTGAATTTCAATTTGTACTAAAAACTCGCAACTTGAGTAATTCGTGAACTCGACCCACATGCCCACGGCCCATTTGGGACGAGTTGATGAAAATAAAACTAAATAATATTTTTGTTCCGAAACTCGTCCCACGTTTTTTTTTGTACCAAATAGAAATACAGGACCTGTGTATTATGCATGTGTATACGCGTGCGATATCGATTCGACGACCCGAATGGCGTAGCGGTAGTGAGGCTGCCTTAGTTCTAAGGGTCCCGGGTTCGAATCCCGGTTGGAGCAAATGTTTGTGTGATGAGCATGGACATTTGTTTCCAAGTCATGGATGTTTATATGTATAGTAAGTATGTATTTACAAAACAAAAAAGTATCTGTGTAGTATATCAACTATCTGGTGTCCACGACACAAGCCTCGTTGCTTAGTGTGGCACTAGATGGCGCTGTGTGTTAATGTCCAACGATTATTTATTTATATGATTTTAACGATAGCTAGTATTGGTATTGATACCTATCGTTTTCAATTGAGAGTTATTAGTAAAAGTTGATATTCACTTGTTTTGCCTGCACTAAATGATTGATTCGACCGACTATAATATGGACAATTAGTATGTTATTCTATATTTAGCATGAACGCAACATACGTCCTTCAATCGGATCTGATGCAGAATATCAAATTCGCAAAATGTCACCGCGATAACAATAATAATGTCCTATTCGCGAAACGTCCTATTCGCAAAATGTCCCATTCTCAGAAGGTCCCATTCTCAAAAGGTCCCATTCTCAAAATGTCTCATTCGTGTAAACTCGTAGCATCATCATCACATATCAGCCCAGAGTCACCGGAAAAGCTGTCATCTTTTGTCATCACTAAATCCATAATATTTTCAACGCATCGCATCGTTTCCGAAAGCTGATTGCATAATTTTCACTTTAAATGCATTTGACGGCCAACATGAAACAAGAAAATCTCTCAACGCAAACAAAACTTAAACCAACTGTTACAAAGTTATCTTCTCTCAAAGATTATCACAATACACAACAAAGCCATACAACACACGTAACAAACTACCCTTCACAAATGTCATATTACAGACCCATTTCCTGATTGAGGTAAACAGAGCTATTTTCAATACAAGATAACATGCAATAAAATTTAACAGCTCAATTTTATTTTCGCAGGAGTTTTATGTTTTATAACGTTGCAGAATATCAGCATATTTTATTACCATTACGAAAAATAATTTGAAGGTTGTTTAACTCTGCTGGATGCAGGAAGTCCAAGTTCAGTCGTAGCGAAGATGCTTATGAAAGGCAGAAATCCAAAGTGAAATCTTAGTCGAACTGGTGCACTCTTGTTCCTTTAATCTCATGGTCCAATGGGAAGGCAATCCGACACAATTAAAGGAACGATGAAAGGGAGGCGCAGGACTAATGGCTTAACGTGCTTTCTGAGACACGGAGGTATCATACCGCCAACTTCCAAACTCTGGGCCACTACTTAACTATTCTCAATGGAAAAACCCAATAGCACTTAATAAACGATTAATGAAAAAATGAAAGGCATTTATGAAAGGTTTAAAGGCTTTTTTTATTTCATGAATTTTCTGCTTCAACTGTAAATTAATACGAGTAGGTACTGCAATTATGAATTTTTAGAAGAATGGCTTTGCGGGACCCGGTAAGCTCAACTACACTGTGTAATTAGTGCAGCTAATGAGTTAATTGTTGTGCTGGTACTTTTTGGAAGTAATTAGCACTAAATTGGCACTTGTATAATAGTTGAAGTTCTTTCAAAAGAGTTTGTTGTCGACTCGTACCTTTAACTTAATGAATAAACCCCTAAAATTGGAAAATACCTCTTTTTTTAAGTCTTTCTCTTCGTAATCAGGAGAAACAGGCTTCATCGTCATCATCATTGGCTTCTGCTAGATATAAGTCTGCCCAATTGCATGCCACGCAGCTCGATTCTCAGCAACTCTTATCCCGCTAGACACCTGGCCTGAGGGCGTCCCACCGCGCCGCTTGCCGATGCACTTAAAGGACACGTCGGCCCCAACGGTCATCGGTTCTAATATATGGCCGCCCCATTGTCACATTAGCTTGATTATTCAATGAGTATGTGGACCACTTTGGTTCTGTGTCGAATCACCTCGCTCCGGATTCGTTCCCTCAGGAGCAATGGAATGGGCTATGCATGGAGTCTTCTAAGCAAGCGTTTTATTGCTCGTTGAATGAGCTTCTCTTGTCTGTCAAAATGTCGTTTTATTAATAAACTAAACTATTTGCCTTTTACAATTAAACATAATTAAATAAACTAACAACAATTTGAAAGGGTACACACCGGGACTTACAGCTTAGTACGGCCGTTATTCCAAGTGCGTACGATGTGACTACGGTTTAGACAACTGAGCCTGGATCAGTACCTAAAGCCCAACTGACGCCAAACCTAGCCCTACAGTAACTACCTAGCGCCCTAGTTATCCTAGCCCTATAGTAATTACCTATCTAGCACCCTAGTAAAAGTTACCATAACGCCCTAGCCTACCATACAAACCACACCAAACGTAGGTTACGTTGGTTATATGAGAGGGAAGTCTGTCACAAGGCGTACCTACGGTAACAGACGGAATTTGGGTAGGAAGAGGGTTTTGTGTACGTCGTACAATGTCCACAGGAAATGGTATTCTTACTGCCGATCCCACAGACTCATAGGACCGATGATGGCTAAAGGTGTCTTGGCCACAGTAAGAGGAGGTATAGGAGATAAATCACACTCGACTCCAGCTTGATGACTAATTTATTTACAATAATAAACTTAATTATATACAATTTTTGTGGTAAATACACATTGATACCTATTTACATTTGTGTCGTGTGTGTATCGAGCCGATGAAGCGAAGATCTCAGTAGGCCACCTCTTAGCGCTGATGGTATGCTGGTGTTGCTGGCGCGTCGAATGTATGTACATATGTCGCTCTTAATGCTGACGCTGTGATGCTGTTGTTGGCGCGTGTAATAATGGTATGTTCATGGTTGAACAGGCATCAAAAACTCCACCTCAACGTTGTCAGCTGGTAATTTGTCCAACAGACTGGCGGCATTATCAAGTTGTATTCTAATTTACGAGTTTCAACCTCAAACCACTCATTATTTATTTCAAGAAACTAAGCAGACAGCAAAATGCTTGATAAGTGAATTTGTAGCAATGTAAGCAAGACGTAATCTGCAATCTAATGTGAGCATCAACTGAATACGGGCAACTAGTGCTGCGAAGTGGTGGAACTTTCCCGGGATCGACGATGGCACGCCGGGACTTTGAATCGGATAGATAGGTTAAGAGTTTGTGTAGTAGTTAAGAACATCGAAACGCAATTACTATAAAGTCTTTATTTTGTTTTGGCATTGTTTACTTTGGAATTGATCTTTAAGTTACAGTTTAAAAACTCTGTTAGACCATGAATTTAAGTGTTTTATTTATTTCAAAGATCAAAATTACTGCTTCTTTAGCTTAGAAACATTTCGTCTTGACTTTGCTATTTTCCCTGGTTAAAATAAATAAATAAATTTCTATTTTATTAAGCAAAATACAAAAGGAAAATTAACAACCAGAAGCAACCAGTCTCTACAAAGGGTATCGCGTGTTACCAAGTTACTGACTGGGCTATGAAGGTATAAAGCCAGTGGGTTCATGTAAATTCAGCATGTCTGAGGCAGAACACCTTGCGCCTCCGTAGACCTGAGAATGGGCAGCAGCGTTTTCTGTAAGTCTTTCAACACTGCGCTCTCCAATCCGCCTGCCAAGCGTGGAGATTACGGCAAATTCCTCCCATCATGGGATAGGCTTATGTCCAGCAGTTACGGGGTCCCTCTCATTGAGAGGAGGCCGAGTCCCAGCAGTGGGAACATTTTAGGCTGATGATGATGATGACTGTTATACTGGAAGCCTTCAAGTTATTATGCCTTGTGACTGTGACTGTAGCTTAGCTTTTTTGTTGTTGGTTTTTGACATTCAAAAGTGCCGTAATGGTCTAATTGAAAAAAAATGCTTTGAGTTTGACTTTGAGTTTGTTAACGAAGCTAGGACATGGTTAACTTTTTCCCAGCTTTGTTAAACAGATGTTGGGAACAGGTAATTCTAACTTCATAACTCCTCGTTAAATTCGGTTTGCTACAAGAAAACAATCCCGTTAAACAACTGAAAATCCCGCGACAGATCCCGGTGCGTCACATCACTAATAGCAACGTTAATAATATGATAATGTTTGTAGGCTCTCTCCAATTTAGTGTAGTGCTTTATTACGAGGCAGCCTTTATACTTAGTTTATTGTTTACTCTCGTTAACAAATGGAGGTTCTAAGTTTCAGGAGAATATTTTCTGAGAAAAGTGAGGTGGTTTATACCGATGTTGTAACCTTAGCCTGATTACCTAAATGTAGGGAAACTAAGGCCTGAGTACGTTCTGCAGAAGCTATCAGCACTAATCACTGACTTCTTGTTTCTTCTGGCAAGGATTAATCTTTAGATTTGCTGTCAAACTACGTCTAGTTTTAACAATGACACTTGCGTAGTTTTATTACTCTGCATACTTCTTGTTTGCGTGTCGATGGACTCAAATAATACCCAACCAGTATGTTGCCACCGGCACAGCTCTGTCGTTGGCTTCGTTTAAGTCCTGGAAGGTACAGGATGGGCAACAAAGGAGGCGGGGCATATCCTGCAGACGGGCTCCACACTGACATTGTATATGGGACGGGTCGGTGATTCCCCATTTGGCCTGATTATTTCTACAGCGGCCAACCTGAAAATAGTACCGGTAACACTGAAATAGGGATGTTTACCATGTTTACTATTTATTCTGTGTACTATACTGGAGAGCAGCGGTGGCCCAGTGGTGGCGGCCCAGACTTACGAATAGTAAGTCGTGGGTTCGAACCCAGACAAGCGCATTACTTTGTGTAATTTATTTCATCACCACTGCTCTCAAAACGGTGAAGGAAAACATCGTGAGGAAACCGGCATGTTCTAGAACCAAAAATTCAAAGACAACCCGCACTGAGCCCGCGTGGTGGATTATAGCCCATTCCCTCTCATTGAGAGGAGGACGTGTCCCAGCAGTGGGAACATTATAGGCTGATGATGACTATTTATTCTTGCAAGCACCATGACCACGGATAAACTGAAGTTATTCCGTGTGCGTGTTTATGAGCAGAAAAATTGGTCCACCCTCTTTCTTGTTTGTTTTTCCTACTTGGTACCGCTACCACTGTCACTCACAACTCGATTCTGTTTTCGACACACGAAACTCATATGGGTTGAAATGTTATAGCAAGACCTGTTTGTTCAGCAAAGCCGGAGAGAAGAAAAGGAGCGTAATTTGAACACTTTAAATTGTATTTTATAGACGTTCCTTTCATTATTTACCGTCGACAGCACCATTGCATGCACGTAGCAACAGATTTGAAAGAGATCACATGAGAGCTATTTAGAATACAGCTCATCTATATCACAGCTCAGCTAAAATATTCACTTTAAGTCACTCTTTTTATGAAATTCAGTACATAGTTTGAACCCCAAGACGTCAAACGTCAAAACAATTACAAGTATTTTACAAATCATTTCCAGAAATGTAAACCGCAGCATGCTCCTATCTATGTAGTTTACGCACCAAAAGATCTATGATGCGATTCCCAGAACGGGCAAAGTGTTATTGGGTTTTTTCATCAGGAATGCCTTAGTCGCAGCTACTAATCTGGATTTGTGCCTGGCCGATAGCAATAGGCTCGCCCCCTATTACATGGGACTTAAATATAACTGTCGAAACCTGGGTGTAGTATTAGGTACACCTCTGCCTTTTTGGGGGGACTTTTGGGGTTATATTTACGTAACCAAGGTTACCGTCGTAGCCCGAAGAATTGCCAAACTTAAGTGGCAGTGGGCAGGGCACATTGCTCGCAGAACGGATGGCCGATGGCACCGAAAAGTTCTGGAGTGGCGACCGCGAACCGGAAGACGTTGCGTTGGAAGGCCAAGACTAGGTGGACCGATGACCTGGTGAAGGTTGCGGGAATCCGCTGGAGGCCTATGCTGAAATGATGATGATGATGAGACGTTTTGGATGCATTTGGAAAAGGAGTTTCACTTCTATAATTCTTATTCTATGGCAAGGGAAAGCTTAGATAAAAGGATGTTATTAAAAAACTTAATTCTAACTCACGCGTTATTCAACCGACAATCCACCGTAAGTTTGTCGAGTTTTTATACTTATGTATAAAACTGAAGGCTGAAGACTGGCTTTGTAAAGGGTCTGTTTGCACCTTGTATGTATACAGGGTGTAAAACACCTCATCACGAAGCCGTCAACCAAGCATTCTGTACATCAAACTAAGTAAATTTACGCAAAAATCATTGCTGGGAAACGACTTTTTTTTAAGGAGAAGGTGTAAAATCATGTTTTGTGGTAGAACTCAATGTAACGCACTCAAAATATTGTGCTGATGGATGGTGTAATGTGTATGTCTATTATATGTTTTTTTTACTTACATTTTTGGATATTATTAACCTGAAAATTTAAGCATTCGTCCTCCTTAGGTAGCTTCATGGTCATTTCTTGGAGGCTTAGCAACGGCTTTGGCCTTTTTACCTTTTAATTCATGTTATATTAAATCTTTGTTTACTTTTGTGATGTCAGTTAGTGGCAACCCTAGTTTTATTTTTAAATTATTGCTGGAGCTAGTTGTAGGTTGTATAGGTAAATCACATCGACCTAATTCGATTTTCTTTTTAATAATTTTCTAATTTTAAAATGTAAATTATCTGGAGTTGACAGGAGCCTGGTGGTGAAATGGGCAGTCTACGTTCAGAGCTGAGAGCAGAAACACCTCTGGGAAGCTTCATAAAAGTTTATTTAAAGGGCAGTTCCCCTTATTCTTGAGTTTTAAGTCGGCCTCTCTCCTTGCCGCACCCTCACCTAGAACACCTGGAAACCTTGATGCTTGAGCTGCACAAGCCTGATGAAGATTCGACGCTCCTCGGCCCTCCTCCACGGTCGGAAGACAGAAGTCCTCGGCCCTCCTCCTACGGCCTGAGGATTGACGGTCCTCGGCCGTCCACCACCGTCTGAAGACGGATGCCCTCGGCCCTTCTCTACGGCCTGAGAGTTGATGGTTCCTCGGTTCTCCTCCACAGTCTGAAGACGGACGTTCTTCAGTTATTTATTCCATTCTGCGTTCATCTTCAGTATTTTCCGCCAGCTTCACTGGCATTAGTGATTTGAGTAGATAGCTCCAGCTTTTTAGGTTAGGATCTTTGTTAATAAATTCTTATAACTCGTTCCCTTGTCAATTTCTTTTAATAGTGCTCCCCTCCAGACTGAAAGTTAGGTAGGTGAGTGCTCAGAGTGACTTTACAGTTTTGTGGATCCTACCCAGGAATTGCCTAACTTCTTTTTTAGACGTAGGAATAGGATAAGCTAAAATAGCTTCTATTTTACTAGAATCAGCTCTTAGTCCTTGCTCGTCAACTACATAACCAAGGTATTTGAGTTCTTTACGAAAAAACTTACTTTTCTCAAAGTTAATAGTAAGACCAGCATAAGAAAGCTTTTGATGAACTTTAAGTAACAGAGAGATATGTTCCTCAAATGTAGAACTAATGATTATAATATCATCTAAGTAACAGAATACTTTATTATCAAATTCAGGAGTAAATAAGTGATCCATGAGTCTTTGTTGAGTCGCTGGACTGTTAGTTAAGCCGAAGGGCATTACCGAAAATCTAAATGAACCCCTGCCAGGCACATAGAATCCAGTTTTATCCCTATCTTCAGGATGTAAGGGAATTTCCCAAAAAGCTTTGGCAATATCTATGCTAGACAAATACTTACAGCCTTTAAGGTTATCAAGTATTTCAGAAATAAAAGGAAGGCTATAAGCGTCCTTACGAGTAATTGAATTTAATTTCCTACTATCAACACAGAAACGCCATTCACCATTCGACTTAGGCGTAATAAGAACCGGAGATAGCCAAGGACTTTCGCATTTTTGAATAGTACGGGGGTCGTGGAGGTCTTTAAAGTAAAAATCTAACATTAAAAACTTGTATTTAAAAAAAGCTTGTCAAAAAGTTGGAAATTTGACCCCCAATATCTCCGTAACTAGAAGGTTCTCAGGCATGGTGTAGAACAAAAAAAATATCGCAATGACGGGGAGAACAAGTGCCTTTCGGCTTTGTTAAGAGGTGTTTTACACCCTTTAATACCCTTCACGAAGCCATCAATCAATCAAGCGTTCTGTACATCAAATTATTATTTAATTTGATTGTATGCAAAGATTATTGCTGGGAACTAGAAGGTTCCCAGGTATTGTCCAAAACAAAAAAAAACATAATAACAGTTTTTCCTGACCCGAGAACAGAACCTAATACCCCATGCACGGCATTCAAAGTTGCGACCACGAGACCAACGGGGTAATTCAATATTAAAATAAACACAATATTTTCATATTATATTTGTAACTACCGGACAAATTATAATAGATGGTGAACACATACTTCATCCCACCCCATGGTGAAAACTACTTCAAAATCCATTAGGTATTTTAAAATAGAATCTAAAACAAACTGAATACTCATTTTTCTACTACTTTACGTCAAAGTGATCCAGATATTTCATTCAAAACTGAGTGATGAGCTTTGAAAGTACTAGGTCATCATAAAACCCAGCAATTTGTTCGTTCCTCAAACTCAGATGCCAACGCTGTCGATAACGACGATCGCGAAGTGTGAAAGGCTTTCATCAATACTCTTTGATACAAAGAAACTGGTTTCGACTGGATATGGCTGGATAAAACTGAGTTAAAATTTATTCTTCACTTAGCGCGCCTGTAATCCCCGAATGGTTAGGCAGAGGAATTTTTCTAATAAAGAAAGAAAGAAAAATATTTATTTAACGTCAGTTATTAAAGCACACACACAATAATAAAAAAAGATGATACAAAATAAGGAGGAAAACATAGTATGTGCCTCACGGCTGCGCTAAAAAAGTCAATTTCAGCATTCATGCCAGACAGGTGATGGTGATGCTGTCTGACGCTGGTCTTCCAATGAACCTTGAATACATCCACATTTCGCTAGTTATGTTTAAGTTCCATGTGTGGGAACGGTGTAATAGGCTATTGTCATCAAACGGTCACAAATTCAGACTCCGTGGCTGCAACTGAGAAATTCCTGATTAAAAAACTCAATAACTCACTACTTTCCATTTGTAAACCAAAATAAATAACAAAGTAAATATGCGACTACAAATGCAGAATTGTTATTTTTTGTCGGCATTTTTGACGAAAACCACAACAGTATAAAAAATGCGTCGAAATATTTTGGTACCTGTGTTTTTACTTAGTGACTGAAAAAATATTAACAGTCCTGATTTTCAGATCAGGTCTCAAAAACACGCTAAATAAGTGACTGTTGTTCAATGTATTTTGTTCGTAAAAAAGTCTGCAAAATATGCATTTTACATACTTTCTTGAAACAACCATCACTTTGGAACATATCCGTAAAGATATTAGCAAATTTCTAGTTCCACGTTCCCTCGCCATCATAGAATCGGTCTCTAATCAATGGCCTCTGAGGCTCAGAAACTTCACAGATTTGCTTGAGACAAAAGCTCTCTCTTCTTTGTGTGGGTATTAAGACCTGGTATTACTTACCTAGAAGAATATTTATAAAAAATGAAGGTTGCATTTGTTTGCGATGTAAGTTTGTTTCTTAGCACGCTACTTGTTCTTATCTGCCAAGCCTTTTCCCAACTATGTTGGGGTCGGTTTCCAGTTCAACTGGATGCAGCTAAATACCAGTATTTTACACGAACTGCCAATCTGACCTCCACAATCCAGTTAGTACTGGGAAATACGATACCCATTGTAAAGATTGGTTGCCAGACTTTTGGGCCACTGGCTGTTACTATTTAGCCGCGAGCTCCTCCGTCTGATCCTCATTTCGTTGGTTAAAGGATCAATAAAGCGGGTTCCGAAAAATTGCAGCCGCCCGGCAGATACTATATTGAAATATCTGTTAGTATCGTCACAATAAACTTTAAAGCTCTTTTTTACAATAGTTTTTTAGCCAGGCTAGCGCTGGGTTAACCTTGTACACGTAGGTACGGAGCGTACTGCATAGATGCAATTTTGTTAGCATGCGCGGAGCATATGTTCGGGTTCGTGAACAAGCTTTCATAGATTGTCATATTTTTATGCATACCGGGCCTAGTTATTAGCTAAGGTGGTTTACGGGATCCCTTCTTTTTGCATAATGTTATTTTGCCATAATAATACTTTGCCAAATTTTTTTTGGCATACAGTTTATGTTGGCATAATCATCTTGAAGGCTAATTGGTTTTGGCATAAATTGAGTTCGCATAATATTACTAGGAATAATGACTATTAGCATAATAGTATTTAGGCATACAATTAATATAAATACCGGGATCAAAGTTGAGAGAAAGATCAGAGTTAGTGAGAGAAACGAATCGCTGCAAAACCGACTCCACGTAGTCTTGTCTGCCCTACCCCTAGGGTGTAATCTAAGCCCGCGTAGGCGCGGAGGGGCGAGGCGACCCGCGAGCTGAGGAGCAGGTGGTTTTAATGCTCGCCGCCGTAGCTGAGGCCGGCTTCAGCCGATGCTGTGGTGGTGAGCGTAAAACACATCTGCGTCGATAAGCTCGCGTGGGACCGCCGGAGCCCCGCAGTACCGGAGTCGTGACAGAAACCAAGCCTGCTGCATGTTGCATACTGCATGCTTGCTTGCATGCTGCATGCTTGCTGCACGCATGCTTGCTGCATGCATGGTGTATGCTTGTTTGCATGCTTCTTACAAGCAAAAAACTCACATAATTATGTTCACAATCAACCATGTTCAAAACAAATATATTATGTATTACCTGCTTCAGGAGATATGGTTTCTTTTTCCAATCGTCAAAATAAATTGGTATTCTAATTAGGGTATGTCTAATATTTTAGGAGTTAATTATTATGCTTCTTTGTTATGCCTATAAAAAAATATGTTTTAATATCATTGTGCGTAAATAAATGTATGCCTAAGAATGTTATCATTAATCATTATTATGATTAGAGAAATAATGCTTAAAAAATGTATGCGTAAATAATGTAATGCAAAAATATAATTAGGTGTAACAAAAGTATGCAAAATTATATTAGGTCTTCAAATTTTATGCAAATGGATAAGGAATAAATTTTGCAACGATGAGCGGCGTCGTGTGTAAACCACGGTTGGTTTACACACGACGCCGCTCATCGTTGCGAAATTGATTCGTGGCGATGCTCCGAGTAGACAGGCGGTGAGCGCGTTTGTCCACACGGATGGGTTTCTTACAGTCCAAGCACTGCATTACCGAGCGGTGTAGCGTGCGAAGGGGTGGAGGCCGCGCCACTCTTCCGTACAGTCGGGCGGTGGACGTGTGATAAGCATCGACAAATTACATACAAGCAAACCGCAAGAGAGGCCGCTTCACGGGTTTTTTTTTTTTTTTTTTTTTCGGATGGGGAAAAATCAAAATCAAAATCAAAGCATTTATTTCAAGTAGGCCAGTTACAGGCACTTTTGAATTGTCGAAACAAAGTTAAATGTAGCTACAGTCCCAGTCACAAGACATAAAAACTGTGAAAGTACTGTAGTTGCCCATTCCCTAGCGTAGATCTCTATGGAGAAGAACGGGCAAGAAACTCCATGGACACTCTTTTAAATCAAAATATTGTTACAAAATCTTGGTTACATCATTCATGTTGAGATGGTATATTATGTGAGAACAATGTAGCAAGATGTGCACGTTAAAAGTGTCCATAGTAAAAACAAAAAATACAATTCAAAAATAAACATACAAATAAGCCATGGCAACTAAGAGTTGACCAGTCACAACTGACAGCGCCCGTTCACGAACATGACGCATGGATCAGCACCATTCAACTCAACCATTTTGAAGGGAACTGAATGATCCGACACACGCGCCACCATCAGCGAGACATTAGAGTGAGCGTGACATACTCTTAACCGCCAGGGCATATTCAAGTCAAGAAAAGACGTAGGATTTCAGTGAATGATAGCTTTCTAGTACATAGTACTCACACAATATGGGCTGTGCGATTATATAATACTAGAGATGGATTCTATACAATGCAAAGACAGTTGTACAATCTTCAGCAGCTCCAACAATTCTATTTAATACTATCAATTTATGCGCCCCTGTCCATGTGGAGCAGGACCAGCATTGAGCCACGCATTTTTATCTGCGATATAATCGCCCAACTTGTAATAAGCTTGCTTACATAGTGCGCGTTTGATGCATGTTTTAAATTTCGTCTCATTCAGTTCAAGAATACTTTGTGGAATTTTATTATAGCATCTCAAACAGTACCCCATGAAAGATGAGTCCACTTTAGCGAGTCTGAAGCCTGGCTGAACTAGTTGGTCCCTATTTCTAGTACTGTAATTATGTCTATCACCTCTTTTACCAAAAAGATGCAGATTTTTTCTGACGTACATTATGTTTTCGTAGATGTACTGACAATGTACCGTCATGATGCCAATATCCTTAAACAGTTCCCTTAGAGAATCGCGCCTACGAAGATTATATATGGCTCTGATGGCTCTTTTTTGCAGAATAAATATAGACTCAATATCTGCAGCCCGTCCCCATAGCAAAATGCCATAAGACATAATACTATGAAAGTAACTAAAATAGACCAGTCTAGCGGTATCTACATCAGTAAATTGACGAATTTTTCTAATAGCATATGCTGCTGAACTTAGACGCGCCGCAAGGGATGTTAAATGAGAACCCCATTGTAGCCTTGAATCAAGCGTAATCCCCAGGAAAACCGTTTTATCTACGAATTCTAGTTTCTCTTTATTTAATATTATTTCACAATCACTACTTTTAACATTGGGTAAAGCAAATCTTATGCATTTAGTTTTTTTTTCATTTAATACTAAATTGTTTGCTGTGAACCAATTATGGACCTGAAGTAGGGCATCATTCACGTCATCTAGATTCTGGGCCCGTCTATTTATCTTAAAAATAAGGGAAGTATCATCAGCAAACAACACCATATTTTGAGGTTGGTTTTTCAATAAATAGGGTAGATCATTTATATACACGAGGAAATCATCAAATGACTTCTCCCGCTCTGGGCGGAGCAGGAGGGAGTGTCAGACTTTTACTAACTAAAACCCATCCATGTTCCTTCATCGCCCTTTGTGGTCCGGGGCCACGGTATCTCTTTCGAACAGTCCCGCAACCCCGGCAGGCATCGGTCCTTGCGGACCCCTTCCTTTTTTGCTGACTCTCTTTGAGGCGCGCGTGGAACACGAACGCACCGTCGACACGGCCTGTCGTCATGAGACGGACGGACGGCGAGCTAGCCGATAGCCCACCGTCCACAGGCCCGCGCCTACCGTGGCCGGGGGCCACGTGGTGGCCCCCGACGCCCGGGGCGTCTCCCGCGGCGGCCGGGACGCTGTGAGGTTCTCTCCCTCTCACGTTCCGCCACCTCCTTCTCTAGCATTACTGCTTCGCAGACGGAGGTGACGGCGTCCCATTCCGTCTCGCTCCGGACCATGGCTTGCACCAGGGCCGGACGCGAGAGGTCGCCGCCGCCAATCGCCGCTTCGAGGACACGGCGGTGCTCCGCCTACGCGGGGCACACCTCCACCGTGTGCTCCACCGTGTCCTCCGGTCGATCCTCGCAGTGGAAACACCCGGGCGTTTCCTCCCGCCCGATTCGGTGCAGGAACCTCCCGAAAACACCGTGTTCGGTGAGGACCTGCGTCAGGTGGAAGGTGAGGACGCCGTGGCGTCTCTCCAGCCACTCCTCAAAGAGGGGACTTATCGCCACTATCGTGGCGTGCCCTCCGCTTCACGGCCTGCCGCGTCAATCGCCGAATTCGGGCATAACGTGATGTTGAATCGACGCTAAGTAAAGTGAAGTAAACCAACCTTTACAGTGCTTAATACATCTGTCTGGCCGAATAATCGTCGGCTGCGATCAAGAGCCTTTACAATACGTTAATCTTAACACATTTCTGTTCCATATTTACCTTTTATTAGATAACTAAGTGTTTACACTTCACTGTCCACTAAACAATCACAATACTTGTATAATCTTGTACTATTTGGCTCACTGGACCCAGTCCAGTGAGCCAAATACAGATTATGCCAGCCACAGACAATATAGCCAACAACAGAGTTACAAATATCTCTGCTCGAGTATTGGGCGTTTTCACTAACATTAAGCGAATATTCTTTATTGTACACCTGAGGGTTCTTACAGACGAGCGGCACGTTGCCAACTGCAGATAAACTGCAGGCGTTGCCATCTGTCGACGGCTGCCGTCGACGCTTGCAGTTGTGGCGTCGGCGGCCGCAGTCGTCACATATTTACGCGGCATGCCACAACTGCAAGCGTCACCACCCGTCGATGGTAGTCGTTGACGCTTCGATGGCTGCCGCCCGGCGCGTCAGCGGCAGCCGTCGACAGGTGAGTAGAAAAGAGTAAATGATACCGTGACGTCTGACAGGCGAGAATGGAAGATAAAAACGTGTTGTACCAACCCCAGGTAGAATGGGGATTAGGGTAGGAAGATGATGACTTCGTCCAGTGCAGTAGTGACTCGGTGGCTCCGACTTAGTAAGCCGAGTTGTAAGCCGTTGAAAATTCAAACCCAGGCAAACGCGTTCCTTTGTATAATTTGTTTCATCACCACTTTCGCTCAAAATGGTGAAGGAAAACATCGTGAGGTAACCGGGATGTCCTAGAACCAAAAATTCGAAGACATGTGTTCGCGCAACCGCTCCGCGCAGCGTGGTGGCAAAATAACAATAACTTCAATAATATGTGGGCCAAATCTGCTTTATTATAAGCACAACACAAAGCACAATAATAACTTGACGACAACTGTTCAATAATTAAATTAGAGAAGTTCAGTAAAAATGGCTGCTTCGCCAGTCGAATAATTTGACTTGACGCGTGCGCTGCGCACCGCGACCCTTGTTGCACAACCCGGAAGTCCGGAAATCAGTCGCTCGCGGCGACGCGTGCTAGTGATGCGGCACGCGAATAGTGTTGTTCCAAATAGTAATAATTGCATGAACATTCCCAGGGGCCCCAGCAACAAGGTTGGGAAACCTAGTCCTCCCCTACAGGTAACTTAAATAACTTAACCACTGGCCTAACAAGGTCGCCAGATTGGGTCCTTAACCTTACAGATCTTACAACATTATCCTTACCCCTATGTAACTCTAACACCCTACCTAGCTTCCAGTGTAATGGTGGAGTATTTTCATCTTTAATGAAAACCAAATCATCAACATTTAAATTATCAACATCATGATACCATTTGTTTCGTGATTGTAACGTGCTAAGGTACTCGAGATGCCAACGTGCCCACACGTTCTGGTACAGCTTCTGTAATATCTGAAATCGAGATAATCGTGACCTTAGTTTCCGACCAAGTAACCTCAGGCACTGCTACCAATGGCTGACCAATAATAAAATGTCCTGGCGTCAGGACCTCTAAATCTCCAGGGTCTTCAGACATCGCTACGAGAGGCCTGGAATTCAAGATAGCTTCTATCTTGCACAAGAGTGTCGATAACTCCTCAAAGGTCATTATAGTATCACCTATTTCCCTTTTTAAAAGCTGCTTCACGCTCTTGACCGCTGCCTCAAATAGTCCACCCATGTGTGGAGAGGCTGGTGGGTTGAACTCCCAATGTATATGCTGCCTCCTGAACTGCTCCTTCAAAATGTGCTCCTTTTCCAACAGAAACTGGTTAACCTCCTTGAGGTATTTGTTGGCACCAACAAAATTCGTACCTCTGTCTGATCGTATCAGACTAGGTAGTCCGCGTCGACTCACAAACCTAGTAAATGCAGCCATAAACGCCTCGACTGATAAACTAGAGACCAACTCCACATGGATGGCCTTTGTAGCTACACAAACAAAGACGCAAAAGTAGGCCTTCACTGACTTTGCGTTTCTTAATAAACTTGATTTTACCAAATAGGGTCCAGCGAAGTCTGTAGCGACTCCGTCAAAAGGTCGTGCGCGACGCACGTGGTCCGCGGGTAGGTCTGCCATGCGCGGAGGTTGTTCTGCCACAGAAAACCGAAAACACCTCTTACACCGCCGAATGGTCCGCGCTGCCTGCTTCCGGACCGACGTTATCCAATATTCCCTGCGAAGAATCGCAATTAAACCATTAGCACCAATGTGACAATAACTTTTGTGATAATGCTCCATTAACAACTGGACAAACTTAGTGTCTTTAGGTAACAACACTGGGTGCCTTGCCCCATATGTGAGTTCCGAATGTCTTAGTCGGCCTCCGACTCTGATGACCCCCTCAGAATCCAAAAACACACTCAGCTTCTGAAGTGACGTTATTACTCGTTTATGTTGCTTCAACAATTCTATTTCTTTCCCATATACCAATTTTTGAATTTTCTTAGTCCAATACTTGACAGCATCTCGCGTCTCTGCTATTGAGAGTATACGACTCTCGGGCCGCTTCGCCTTATCTGTCCTCAGATTTCTAATAAATCTCAATACGTACCCTGTAGTATTGATGAGTTTGGTAAAGCTGCTTACCCTTTCCAACAGACTAATATACCACGATTCCACCTGAACAACATTGGTGTTAACTACCCTTTTGAATCCTGGTAGTTCTGTGGGTCGTACATATTTGCTAGGCCACCTAACTTTCTCCCTTTCCAACCATGGTACTGTCCACCATAATGGATGGTGAATTAAATCTTCGGCTGTGACACCACGTGATGCACAATCTGCCGGGTTCCAATCCGATGGTACATGTCTCCAATTCAGCTTTATAGGTGAATTTTGTATATACTGTACCCTATTACATTCGAAGGTCTGCAAACAGTGTGGCTGCGTCTCCACCCACGCTAGTACGATGGAACTATCTGACCAAGCATAAAAGTTATCGATCTTAATCGATTTTTCATAACCATCCGCTACATGGTTAAGCAGTTGACAAACCAGATGCGCTGCGCTAAGTTCCAGCTTCGGGATCGTTTGTCGCGTCTTAATAGGTGCCACTCTAGATTTAGCCATAACCAGACTAACCTTCACGTGACCTCGTGCGTCCTCACTGCGGAGGTAAATACATGCTGCGTATCCTGTCTCCGAAGCATCCCCAAAACCGTGCAGCGTGTAAGACACTGTGTTTGGTAATGCAAGACACCTAGGTATCTTCAGTCTTTCCATATTGTATAGATCCTCAACCATATACTTCCATTTTTCTACTATCGCCTCTGGCACTGCCTCGTCCCAATGAAGGCCGTCCATGAACAACTCTTGCAACAGGTGTTTGAATGTTATTATCACCGGTGCACAATAACCACACAGGTCGTATAGTCTCGCTATAGTACTTAATATTGACCGCTTCGTCACTGCCTTGGTTGAAGGTATATTTAACCGATAGGACATCGTATCCGATATTGGTTCCCATTGTATCCCTAATATTTTAATAAAATTCTTGGGGTCGTTTGCGTCAAACTCCCTTGGTTGTTCACAATGATCCTCCGGTAGATCTCTCAGTAAATATGGCTCGTTCGTGGACCACTTACGTAGTTCGTAGCCTGCGCTTCGCATAAGCTCGATGAGTTCTGTCTTTAAGGATTCCGCTTCCTCTATGGAGTCCGCTCCAGTCAGTATATCGTCCACGAACACCGCATCCCTTACGACGTCAGCTGCCTTTGAGTCAGGATGTGCCTCCACCCATTGTGCCGCCAGCTCCAGCAGAGTCCGTATTGCTACATACGGACTGGATCTCAATCCATAGGTATTTGTGTTTAATTCGTATACCTTAAGTTCTTGCGATGGATCACTCCTCCAGAGTATAAGCTGGTACCTCCTGTCTTCAGGGTGTATCCAGGTCATCCGGAACATCTGCTTCACGTCCGTGGTAAACACAACTTGGTGTCGTCTAAAATTTATCAAGATTTTTGTTATGTCATTCTGTAATGCCTCACCAGAATGTAAACACTGGTTTAACGAAACCCCCTTAGTTGTCTTACAACTCCCGTCGAATACTACTCGGATCTTATCCGAATCCCGTTTAAATATACCGTGATGTGGTATCACGTAGTGTTCAGAGTCAAATTGGAAGTCTGACTCAGACATGTGACCAAGTCGCTCATAGTCTTTCATAAACTCTTTATATTTCTTCGCGAATAATGAATGCCTTCCCATCTTCTTCTCGAGTGCATAAAATCTCCTGGTTGCGGTATCCAAAGAATTTCCCAGGTCCGGTCGGTCAGATAATAAAGGCAAACGTACCATAAATTTCCCACCAGCTAGCCTCAGTGTAGTGGATTTGTACAACCTCTCACATTCTTCGTGGCGAGGATCCTTCGGGGCAGGTGTCGGCGGCTCCTCCGACGTCCAGAAGCGCTTGATGGCTTCTGTCAGCGTTGTGGTGAAGACCGGCTGCGGTACTTCGGAATTGTACCCATCCACTGGTCCCATTATAGCATGTCCAAAGCACGTTCCGTAGGCTGCAACGCCACCTGTTCCAATATCAATTTTAGAACCATCTAAAATATAATTTAATACATCAGCTCCGAGTATTATGTCTACCCCATGTGGTAGTGTAAAGTATTTGTCTGCAAGACTTAATGTGGGTGGGGCCTGCTTCAATATTCCCTGAGGTGGAGTCTTCTCCGCTGGTAAATTTGCTGTCAGTTCCGACATAACTATTGCTACAGTGTATATGACCGGTATTTGCTTACCCAAAGGCTTCATAACTATTTTAACTTGATTAGCTGATGTCCTCACCGTGGTGTTTCCAATGCCAACTACTTGCACTGAGCTCTTCTGTCGGTGTAGTCGTAGTCGGTCCACTAAAGCCTCTTTAATGGCAGTCATACTAGCCCCAGTATCTAATAAGGCACGAGCCTCTTCATATTCACCTCTGTGATTCCTTATACCTAATGACACTGTAGGATTTAGGCAGTTTCTAAAACCGCTACCTATGGAGTCAGTGACACCGACAGGAGCTTCGCGTCAATATTCGTCTTCGTTTCGTTCCCGCTTCGGAATAAAAACAGTTGGCCATACCTCGTCCTGTGTTTGAGCTTGTTGATACCTGGTACCAGCCGGTCGCCTCTCCTGCTCCAGGGAGTACGACTGCGATTGCTCCTGCTCCGGAGCACGTCGCTGCGACGGTAGTAGACGGTTAGGTTCCACTGAGTTGGAGCGGCGCGGAGGCGTCTTCGCACGCTGCGGCAGCGGCGTCCATGCCTCCGTTGCCGCCCGAAGACGTGATTCTTGTCTGGGTGCCTGCTGTGCCGCACGCCTAGTAGATTCTCCAGCTGCAGTACACAGAAGGCTATGATGATATTCAGATCCACACACTTCGCATCCAGTTCCCTCTGCACATTCACGTGCATAATGTTGTCCCAGGCACACGAAGCACGCCCCGTTACTTCGTGTCCATGTCTTGCGGGCGGTACGATCCAGACGCTTGAACTCATAGCACTTCGCTATACTGTGGCCAGTGTGAGTACAATAAATGCACCTTACCTCCATTGCCGCAGTGGCTACTTGACCACGTATCCTATTCGATGGTGGCGAGTTTCGTCCACCCACTGATGTGGTCCCTCTGCGCGCCGTATTTGTGGGCGACCTCCGTGGCCACGACGAGTTACCCCTCTCCTGCTCCATGTTCGATGGAGCGATGAGTTGCCTCCTGCACACTTCGTCGAGGAAGGTCATCAATGCCGAGAAGGATGGTAGTTCCCCTGGAGCTGTTCCACTTCGCTCCTCGAACTGATTTCTTAGGCGGGAGGGTAACTTCTGTAAGAGAATATAGAGTAAAAAATAGGACCACTCTACTATAGGCAGCCCTAACTTCTGAAGAGCCTGCGTCGACTCCAGCAAAGGATTGTAGAAGGACTGCCTCAGTCCCTCCATTGTCGAAGAGATGTTAGGTAACGACACAATCTGCTCCAGGTACGTATCAGCTAACAATCGGGTGTTTTGATACCTGTCCCTCAACAGGCCGAGAGCTACCTCGTAATTTTTGGCATCGACAGGCAGGTGCTTGACCAACATCAATGGCTCCCCTGATAAACAGCTACGTAGGTAATAATGTTTTTCCGTCTCCGGAAGGTTTGGTCGGTCATGGACCAGTGACAGAAACAAATCATAAAAACTTACCCAATCCATTGGGTTACCATTGAACCGTCCAAGTTGAATGAAGGGCAGCTTAGCCGCTAAGCTACCTCCATCTTGCGGGGTGCTTGCCGGGATCACAGACTTCACCAGTGGTGTGGATCCGACCTCGCTTTCCTCCGCCATAGTTTCCACTGAAACTAGCAAGCCATTAATTGCAGAGAACTCATGCCCCAAGTCCTCAATATCATCGACTCCGCTGGCTACCAGCTCTTCATAGGCCTGTAAGAAATCTATATAATATTTATCGAATTGCCGTTTAATCACCCTCACAGCGATCGATGAGGTGGTAGCTTCAACTGAGCTATAGAAATCCCGGAGCATCTTAGCTCGTACCTTGAAATTATGTCTAGCTACTTTGACATCCATTTTGATATGTACTGATGAAAGTACTCCACTTACAAAATTCTAAATTCAGTAATTATCATAAATAAACTAAACAATTGCTACTAATGATCAGTTGTCATAAACAAAATAAACATGTAATCAAAAAATCATATACAAACTAGGCATGTAATCAACAAATAGGTTTTTACGCAAACTACAATAACATTAATGCCTTGACTGATCTCAACTTGACTCTCAAGTTAGGAAAATAGAAACAACTTACTTCTTTAGTTTAACCTAATTTACATTTTGACTAGCGGCACAATTGTATGGGTAAACTTACCTTTTTTTTTTATAGACAAAACAATGAACACTGCTAGGTGTTTGAACTTTCAATATTACGCACTATTTATGTACCTGTTAACATAATTATTTAAATCGCGACAATCGCGACGACGCGAATAACAGTTTCAACAAAACAATGTGTTAGACAATTTGGCAATTAAAATAGGTAAGTAACTGACTTACGGATTAGGGTATCCGTGACACTAATAACCATAACAAAACACAGTTCACTGCCCTTACGCACTATTTTCTTCGATTCGCGCACGTTGCTCGCTGTTTTCACTACGTAGGTAGGTATTGCAGTCGGCGACTCGGCGGCGATAGACCGGTAGAACACGGTGGCCGCTTCCCGCCAGTTGTTGGTCGCTCCGTCGTAACTCGTAAACAGTCCGGTAACATGAATTAGGTCTAATCCCGACCACCCAGGTTTTCTCGCTGCTCCGCGAAGATGTAGGTAGGTAACTGGCGGCTTTGCTTTGGTTATGGAATCTTGCTCCTTAACACAAGGAGATAAGGTCGAGATTCGCTTGTAGACTCCCGCGGCGTGACCATGTAGGGCGATGCGTTTCGCGCTCTTTTAGGTCTGCTGCTGCACCTCGCGCTCCGCGTAGGTACTTCGGTCGCTTGTTTGGTTACAACACGACTTACTAGTTGTTTCGATACGGTGATGTGATGTGAATAGCTTCTCTTCACTCACAGGTTGTGGTAGTGGCTCCTTCCCCTCATGGGCCACCAAAATGTTCGCGCAACCGCTCCGCGCAGCGTGGTGGCAAAATAACAATAACTTCAATAATATGTGGGCCAAATCTGCTTTATTATAAGCACAACACAAAGCACAATAATAACTTGACGACAACTGTTCAATAATTAAATTAGAGAAGTTCAGTAAAAATGGCTGCTTCGCCAGTCGAATAATTTGACTTGACGCGTGCGCTGCGCACCGCGACCCTTGTTGCACAACCCGGAAGTCCGGAAATCAGTCGCTCGCGGCGACGCGTGCTAGTGATGCGGCACGCGAATAGTGTTGTTCCAAATAGTAATAATTGCATGAACAACATGTGATATCTGCAAACATGCACTGGGCCCGCATGGTGGATTCCAGCTGCTCTCATAGAGAGGAGGCTTGTGTCCCAGCAGTGGTGACTTTATCAAGGCTGATTTTTTTATGCAATTACTACACCTTTTTTTTTAAATAATAAATAACTTTATTCGTAAATTTTACAATTTACATGAGGCCGCTATGGTACTTCAGTATTTTAATAACATTTTTGTTAAATCTTAATTGTTTTGTAGTTTTTTACCTCTTCTTATAATATGGATTTTAGGTGCGACACATAAATATATGCAAAATAGAAGAGCTATTCGAAGTAGAATCGGTCACTATTTATAACGATATAAAGTACTATATTATTTACGAACATAAAACATGCATTAGAAAGAGTCGCATCATCGAACCGTAAACGTCTTTAAATCTCGCTAGAATGAACACACATGTTGCCTCGCTAATATGATGTGAATGACACTGAAACTAGCTCTGCTTTTAAAGTAGTACAGTAGTACACTAGGCGAGTATCCCCGGCCACAGTTTGGCGATTAGTAATTGTCAGCACCCTAGACGACCGCAATTTTCGTCGAAAATATTTAACTCCCCGTATGATACTGTACTGATAAAAAATGTTATATTTTTATTTCGTCGTAATTTAGATTTGGTTTTAATTTGAATTTAAGTGAAAAAAGTAAGCAGATATATATAAAAAATTTCGTATAATGACTCGACTCACAAACATTCGTAGCTCAACGAGTCCTAGAGAAACAGTTCAATTGCCTTGAATCGCGTAAAAGAGAACAGCATAGGAGTAAGAAAAACCAAATTTTCATTAACGCTTGAACGGAGCCTTACTCATTGCGTCTAAGCCACATGCTCGAACCAGACGTATACTTTTTCGAGGGAAATGAATAATGGCGACACAAGTCACGATGAAACAAGTGACCGAATAAATTGCAACTGCCATCGCAATTCGCCTAGTGTGTACCGACGCTTAAACGTGCCATACCTACACATTCCATTTTCGAATAAAAATTCCTTTTAACGTCAAAGGGTATTTTTGTCAAATTCAAAGTCGATCTGACAGCTGTGGACCGCAAACTTGTATTTCGATTCGCATTTTGAAGTCGATGCACAGATTTGAAAGTCGTATGGCGATGCGTATCAAATATGCCTTGGGGATTCGATAAGACGGCTCTTTTAGATGTGCATACTGTGTAAACAAGGTCTTATTTCGATCTTTTTTTATGCCCGAAGGGTTGGTCACTTGTTGGCAACTTTTAGTATCTTTCACCAGTTATGTTTAAATCCCATGTAATAGGGGACGAGTCTGTTTAAATCAACTGGGCACAAACCCTGACACCAGAATGCTTTTGAGAAATTGATGATGGAAAAACACAAAAACACTTTGTCCGACCTGGGAATCTAACACGAGACCTCAGCAAAAATGCTTGCAAATACTAGACCAACAAATCTGAAAGTTATTTTATCTTTGCTTTTTACACGTAAAAGATGACTTGGTGGTTCGAAGATTTATTATAGTTTCGTGTCTTATGCACTGGTTTAAAACCAGAGATATCTACTAATGAGACTTTTTCAAAGCTGCAGTGAAGAAAAACGTCCTGAGGAAATCGAGATGAGATAGTCTGAATTTGAAATAACAAATTGTAGTGACAAAAGTGTTTGTTTTTTTCTAAGAGCGTTTTAAAATATTATCAAAAACTCTGTTTACCTAGATATTTTACTAATCACGCTCAGTTAGTGAAATTTGCTCTAAGTGTTAAATGAGTGTGTGAACTGTTTATGCTCAGATGTAACGGAATCAACTCAATGCGATGTCAGATAGTTTAATTGTCCGCTACCGCCAGTCCCGAATGTCGGGTAAAGGCCACTTCTCATACAGAGGAGAAGGAATGATCTTGATCACCACGCATCAATGCGGGTTCACGATTTCAGACCGAAACCCAGGGATTCCTTTCACGATGTTTCCCTTCACCGTAAGTCAGTGATGTCTACTTACGGCCGTTTTCTATAACTTACTTACGTTTAACTGTTGATTAATATGCCTGCTTCCCTAGCTATCGGTGTTTCTATAAACTGTAACGCCAGATGTCGCTAGTCAGCTGATAAGCCGCCTGTCAAGCCCGCCACACCTAGCCGCTACGTCACTTCCCCACCACGAGAGCCTAGCCCTGCCAAATTGCGAGCCGGGGGAGGTGAAGTAGCCACCAGCCAGCCAGTCATATAAAAGCCCGGAGCGATGATTTTGTGGGATCACTAAATAGTAATAATTGCAAGGGAAAATTCTGCCCGAATAAAAGTTTAAATAAATATTGCAGTTTATTTCTTACCACTGTCGTTACAAAACAAAAAATATACAATCCGCATCACCTACCTACTGTCAATTTTGATTCATAGAAAAATCAAAGGAAGCTTTTCTGTGACGTTTTATTTGCAACCTACCGAAACCGGCTAGTAAGTTATTGAAAATGGCCGTTAGAAAGTACATACGTAATGACTTTGAAAGAGTCACATTGGTACTTCCTGGGTTTGAACTCGCAACTTGTGGCGTATGAAGCGGTTCAGCAGGCCTAGCCAAGTTACAAACGTCTCGTATCGATTCTCTTTCTACAATCGTAAACGCCTCGGCGTAAGCGGTTGTAGAAAGCGCTAAATTGGTAGCCAAGTTGACACGACTGAGTCGATCGCTCGTTCTCTAATGTCTGTAGAAAAAACCTAAACTTTAGTCTATGGTGAGCGTTCCTACCAACGAGTATAGTGATCAACATTGTAGAAACGATAACATTCTATTCTATCATTTTGAACTATGTAAACTTGTCTACGAATTTTCTATTCGTTTGTGTTGATCACGTGATTTAACGTTGACATGATGTCATTCCCATACATTTGATTAGTTTTCTACTAGCGTTAACGACTGTAGATTGTCAACATGGCTAAGCCTGCAGATATGAAATGAGTCACAACGACATACCATGTATCCTAAAATTATGAAATGGGTAAGAGATAATTATGTGTATCTAAATGCAATCATGGCTCCGGTATAAATGTCAGTGGACTAAATATTTTTGCGATATTAATTAATATCTCGAATTATGATAAAAGCTGCTATAAATTATCGCCTGTTTATTCTTCCTTTACAAATGTTAATCTTAATTAGTGAGTTTATTTGGATGAGAAATTATATTATTAGAGGAAGTAAGTACAGTTTTTCTTTTAATTTAGTACTAAACGCCTTGACGCAAAATAATTTAAGGCGATTAGTAAAATAGCGACTAGTAAAAATTACTCTTTTTAAGGCCTACTGTCAGAGGTTTTACACGAGCAATCTATAGGTCAACTACACTAAGAGATCACTGGATGTCCGGCGCGTTCAATATAATAATGCTTTCAGAATATTGTTGCGACTGCCTCGTTTCTGTAGCGCTTCAGAAATGTTTGCTGAGACCAACACAGATGGCTTTCATACCATAATACGCAAAAGCTTCGCTGCTGAGCAGAGTGCGGAGTAATCGCAACTATATCTTGTGTCGTGGCGGAGAGCTATACTCCAAATATCAGGCATTTTGTACGGAGGTTGATTAGGTAGGAAACATGTCTTTCTGCCTGGACGTCCTTTGTTTTAATAATATTATTTTTATATCAATGTTACTAACACTAGAATATAAGCTGTATGATGTAATACTAACAAAATATGGATCACTGTTATCTGAATTAAATAAATTTTAATTAAATTAATTAAATAACGTTAAACGAACTTCTTCGAACGAATGTCTACCAAACTCCACGCGGGCGAAGCTGCGGGCATAAGTTAGTTTCAAATAAAAAAAAGAACATACGTCATTATAATTACCCACCTGATGTTATCCAACAATCTCTGCTCTTCACAAATGCAATAACTCGACGGTCACGTTCACATAGAACGTGCTTCACATTTTTTATAGCACTATCAATAAAAAAATAATGCAAGCATGTGATTTATTCCACCGGAATAGGAATACCTCCGTACCGTAGCTACCGTCCTACCTACCGTGGTTAGATGTGGTTTGATTTGACATAATGCTTAGATGACGGTTTACACTCTGTATAACACACCCTTGCTCACGGCTCATTAACGATTGCTGACTATCCAGTATTGTGACATAGACCAGTGATTACTTTATTCGAAAAAAAAACCTTTTTGCAAAAAATAAAACCGACTTCAAAAACACAACAAAGTGAAAAATAACTTTAGCTTCAGAAGTCGGTGACTTCTGTGTGTTTGATTCAGTTTCTTTGCCACCGACTTCTGAAGCTAAAGTAATTTTTTACTTTGTTGTGTTTTTGAATTCGGTTTTATTTTTTGAAAAAAAGTATTTTATTTTACCATTTTTAGTTGTTAATATCTTATGCAAATATTCGCTATACATTTTTTTTAACATAACATTACATCACGCCTATAATTGCCGAAGGGGAAAGGGCTAGGCAGAAGTCTACCTAATAGTACACCTACATTTTAGCAGGTGCTAGCCTATAAACATCAACCGGTCACAAATCCAGAATCGAACCCAAGAGCAGCAGCAGAGGGCACGCCACGATAGTGGCGATAAGTCCCGTCTTTGAGGAGTGGCTGGAGAGACGCCACGGCGTCCTCACCTTCCGCCTGACGCAGGTCCTCACCTGGACACGGTGTTTTCGGGAGGTTCCTGCACCGAATCGGGCGGGAGGAAACGCCCGGGTGTTTCCACTGCGAGGATCGACCGGAGGACACGGTGGAGCACACGGTGGAGGTGTGCCCCGCGTGGGCGGAGCACCGCCGTGTCCTCGAAGCGGCGATTGGCGGCGGCGACCCCTTTTGGCCGGACGCGGGCCCTGGTGCAAACCATGGTCCGGAGCAAGACGGAATGGGACGCCGTCACCTCCTTCTGCGAAGCAGTAATGCTAGAGAAGGAGGTGGCGGAACGTGAGAGGGAGAGAACCTCACAGCGTCCCGGCCGCCGTGGGAGACGCCCCGGGCGTCGGGGGCCACCGTAGGCGCGGGCCTGTGGACGGTGGGCTATGGGCTAGCACGCCGTCCGTCCGTCTCATGACGACAGGCCGTGTCGACGGCGCGTTCGTGTTCCACGCGCGCCTCAAAGAGAGTCAGCAAAAAGGAAGAGGTCCGCAAGGACCGATGCCTGCCGGGGTTGCGGGACTATTCGAAAGAGATACCGTGGCCCCGGAACACAAAGGGCGATGAAGGAACATGGATGGGTTTTAGTCAGTAAAAGTCTGACACTCCCTCCTGCTCCGCCCAGAGCGGAAGAAGTCATTTGATGATTTTCCATCCGAAAAAAAAAAAAAAAGACTAGCAGCAGTCTTGCTTTGGAAAATGCGGCTCAACCTTGAAGATCGATCCGCACAGGCAGTCTCGACATAGATAGCGACAAATTCGCTAACTTTCAATCGCTGATTACTAACGACTTAATTGGGTTGCAATAACGATCCTTGCGAGAATCGCATCTTGGATGTAGAGACTTGGATTTCCCGCAAGCATCTTTATTGCAACCGAATTTATTCGTTAGTAATCAGTGATTGAAAGTTAGCGAATTTGTCGCTATCTAAGTCGAGACTGCCTGCCCAGTGAGACTATTACTATTTAGCTACGAGCTCCTCTTTCTGCCCAACAGCATGTAAGGTCAATAAACTTCGTACACAATGATATTACAGAGTGATAACACAAGCAAGTATGATATTGTCATTAACAGTTAACCAGAGATGTTAGAGCCTCATTAACTGTAATGGTTTGCGGTTAAACTTTATTCAAAGGATAGTATGAGCTGATTTGGGATCTAATTAGGGCTAGGGTTTCGTGGGAGAAAAATGGCTGGTAAGTTCTAGTAGTCCAAAATCCCAGGGCCACCTGACCTTACTTATTTTATCAAAAAGGATTGGGCAGAAATTAACCTAATAGTAGACCCACAATTTGCTAGTTAAGTTTTAGTCTATTGCCATCACTAATCCAGACTTCGTAGTTGCTTCTGAGAAATTCCTGATGAAAATCACCAATGACAATTTGCGCGACTCAGAAATCGAACCCATAATCATAAACATTTATTTATTTTCACGAACATGAGTACAACAAATTGTCAACATACAAGAGATGTTAAAATAAGTATAAAAAAGATCATCACGTTTGCCAACAATGGCATGTAAATATTGAAAACAATAATTTCAAATGCCACTCTGATTCAAATTATTTAAAAATTGACATGATAATTTAAAAAAGACAACAAATATAAAGAGAGACCATACAGAATAAAAGATAAGTAACATTTAATCAGAATTTATTATCTAAAAACTCATTCAAATTACAATAAGCCTTATCTGCTGGTAAATTAATTACTTTTCCTTTGAATGCTACATCCCATAACTGCGTCCGGTTTTTCGGATCCCAGGACCTTTTTTATAATATTTGTAACTTATAAATCGTGACCTTTTAAAACTACATACTATAATAACCACTAGAAACAAATACTCTTCCGTAAAACAAATACTTCACCTATAAGAACCTCGAGTCAGAGCACTCCTCAGAACCTCAAGAACACCTTATCTGCTAAAGCTAAAGGCACACTTACGCTAAGTGCTTCTTAGTTCACGTGACGTCATATCGGGAAGAGCGACGATCTAAGTAAAATAATTTCAAGAAGCGGTGTGGTTAATAATCAGCTGACAGAAAGGATTATGTTTCGGTGTCGTAGCGTCAGTGCTACGGCGTAGCTACCTTGTTGCTACGGCGTAGCTACCTTGCTGCTACGGCACTTCGCGTAGCGGTTTTTCGATTATTGTCGATTTGTGATAGAATGTAATTTCATGATGATTTTGTTGAATATGCAATCAGTCTTCATTACTTCATGGAGTTGTGTTAAAATGCGAGATTTATTAGTTGGAGTGCGCTCTTTAACAAGAGCTCATAGGTCGAACATAATATTGTTTTTATGGTACGAAGAAGACATGGTGCGCTGACCCCAAATGAATTGGGATAAGGGCAAAAAAAGGAGGATGTTTTTCTAATTGTTTTTTTTTCAGTCACTTATATTTAAACGATAAACATTTATTATTTATTTATAAATACAGTATTGTCAATTTTTTATTAATTATCTTCATTTATCCATCGCAATATATTGCAATCGACGTCTTCTTGGTTCGTCGGCCGCATCCACATTAGTCTTGTCTAGTTAGGGCTGCTCCATCGCCAAAGCCAAATAACTTATCTAATGGTTTAAATTTATGTGTTGTGCCGCAAATGCACATGCTAGTGGCACGGATTATTGAGATGATGATTCTTGATCTTAACCAACCCATCACTAAGCTAAAGGACCTGTTCCAGCGGTCAGCGATTGCAGCTCCAAGATGTTTTACGAAAGTAGACATTTGTGGAGTGAAGACTCCGTCAACGGATGTAACAAGAGGGGTGAATGTAGCATGTCGCAATTCACAAACGTTTGAATATTTTCTTATCGTAATTGAATGCTTTAATTTTTTGCAGATTCCTACTTCGTAGCGTCTAAGGTTGAGATTTCAGAAGAAGCGCATTAGAAGCATCTTTTTATGCAGTTTCAAAGCATTATTTTCGAGGAACAACTATATCTCATTAGCAGCTGAAAAAACCTCCCCAACCTCCCACATAACTAAAATCGAGTACGAGCAAAGAGCATTGCCCTCTCAATAACCCACCAAAACAAACAAAATAGCACAAGTGCGTAAAAGGAATACTTATCAATCAGCTAGTAGTCGTATCAAGTTACGTCGTAGATCAAAAGGAAACGATTGATTGATTGCTAAACTTGGTGGTAGCTCTATGATCAACTCTCCATTCACTTCGGAGTTTGTGCAAGAAGTATGGAACCAGAACAAGGTTTAGAACTATCGATTTGTGGAGTAGCTATTTTAAAATAATTTATCTACACCCATGCTACAAATCCTCTATAAAATTATCTAAAACAGTTAGCTTATTGCCAATATTAAAACAGCCAGTGTCATAGTAACCATAATATCATCCAAACGGGTGTTATAATGTTGTACTAAATTTCATTATGCAACTCATTTCAAAAAAAGAACGTTGTCACGCACGTGCGATAGACTACCACGCACAGCGCCGTGATTAAAAAAAAAACTTATAGGTTAATTCGAATTCATGTCGTATCCCGCCATTTTTGTTCGATATTAGTATTGCAGTATGTACTTTGTTGTTTACAAAAATGAATGATACAAGCTTTGAGCATTATATTAATTGTACAATCCAAAATGTAAAAAAATATATTATTACCTATACATAGTTTGTTTGTGTTAAATACTTAGCAATTAAACTTTCCATTAATTTACATAGACTTCTTACAACACTACAACACCCTATGGTTTCAGAACTTTTTATGGAGAATTCATATCATGGATGTAGATAAAGTCTTGTATGCAACTGTACATAATTAGATATTAAAACACTCATGTGTTTTTTTTATTTTTATTATCACACTCGGCTTCGCCTAGTGTGATAAACCCCCGTTCGTGTTTTACAGTTACATAAATAACTATTATGTTGCCCAACTGTATCATACTTTTTTTCATTTCATGACCGGCCGCCTGCCTGACGACATAATCTTTTGATTGTGAATATAAAGTTTTAATTATGAATGTGGATGGGTGGTAAGAGTAGAGAAAGTCCAAAGAATCATTGATGGACTATGTGAAGGATGATATGGCTGAAAGAAATGAATTTGCTGATGAGAAGACGAGTAATAGAGAAGTATAGAAGAGAAACAAATAAAGCTGTGCCGAACCAAAATGACACTGCTAGGGTGATTGTGAAGAATGCAATTGTGTCCCAGCACCTAAGCCAAAAGTAATGAGCAAGAACCGTGTGGTTTCAGTTAGTGGGAGTCTGACAAACCCCTACGCACAGACATCCATTGAGGAATTCCAAAGGTAAAAAGAAAGCATTGATTGACGATTCCAGTACCTATGTTAAAAACTAATCAAGACTTTTAAACTCATTTGATATCTTTAACTAGTTGTTCCTCCCGATTTCAAACCCCTATCTTTTTTAGCTCAGCTCTTAACTGTCGCAGCGTGATATTAAACAGCCTCCTCCTCAAGACTTGAGCTATCAAATGCAATAAGAATCTTTGAAATCCAACCGGTCCAAAGATTGGCGGTTTATAACAAACATAAAAAATCATCCGTTTTATTATTTTAGTATAGAGTCACTTTAATCTGATGTCATTTCCATGTTAAGTGATTTGATTGGTTCTTGTTGATTATTTAGGTCAACCAATCAAACCGCAAAAAAGTATAAAAGTAATTGGGTCAATAATTTTCTGCCGCCATTTTTTATTGATTACAGAGGGGCTTGTGACTACATAAAAATGGTCGTATAGGTCAATCTGCACGGTTGACAAGGTCGGTACTTGTATAGGTCCTTCACATACCAAGACCTTCCCCGTATCTTGAAGAGCGTATTGTTTGTTACATTTATTTATTTATTTGAGAAAACATGTAAAACATAACAGACAAATCCAAGCCATTGCACAGTTAAAAGAGATATAAGTTTACTACAAGGAATGAAAAAATATAAAATAATAATAATAATAAAATAGTTTATTTACCAACAAACAATACAAATGTTGTAAAAACCGTACAATAATTTATATAACCCTGTCTCTTAAACTAGGATCACCTGTATTTTAAGAGACAGTAGAAAAATAAATAAATACTTAAAAGAACAAGAAAAAGTTATCTTTCGTGCATTATCTCACAAAAACTCAATCATTCACGACATACGTCTGCCAATCTCGAGGCAAATAAATCACACTTCGTTGTCGACATCAGTAAAGCATTCAGCATTGCCAGAGTGCGAACCAAGGGAGAGTTAAAATTAGAAACTGCGTGCAGACGGAACATCCAACAATCTGAGTCCACACGGTCTCAGTTGGTATTTGGGCACAGGAGGAACAAAATGTCTCACAAGCTGAGCCACTAGTTCCGGGCAATCAGACTCATCACGAAGGTCTTGTTTGTAGATCTATGACAGTTGTTATGGGTAGTCAGACGCCTGAAATTCTGACAACCAGTATAAGGGAGCTACCGACCCATTCACTGGATTATAACTGAATTGTGGAGGTCAGATAGGCAGTCGTTCCATGTGTAATACTAGTATTACTAATAATGACAAGACAGAGCCGACTCCAACATTACAGACGTTACAAAAATGAACATTAAATCCATTATTCTATTTTAAGCCAAACAATTAACAACTCTATCTCCGAACAATAAAGCTGTTCTCAAAGCCATACTAATTATTTCTCAAGCTATACGATTTTATTATAATTAGGCGAGTTACCCAACGCCGAGGAGTTAGACTAACTCATAATCTCTAATGAGCACGCTGCCTAACGCTCGTTAAATCCTCTAAGGGGTCGTTCATATAGTGAGTATAGTCAGGAAATGTGAACATTTCCTTAGTTTTGTTTTTATAAAATGTTTTGCTTGAGTCAGCATGAAACGAGGGTTAGTTAGAAAATCTGTAACGTCAGCAAGGGAGTTAGAATTAGGGTCTTAATTACATCCTAAACGACTAGCTTATGCGTGCGACTTCGCTCGCGTGGAGTTCGATAATTGTCCCATGGGATCATACAACCGAAGTAAAAAGTATTCAGTGTTAATCCAGGCTATAAACTAACTGTTTGCTAAATTTCATCTAAATCCTTTGAGTAGTTTTGCGTGAAAGAGTAACAACATCCATCCTCACAAAGATTCTCATTTATAATAATAATATTAGTATTTTTAAGGATATTTTATTTGTATTATTGTAGGATTATTAGGATTTAAACTGACTCAGACGTAAGTATGTTCGCTCGTTGAGGCGTTAATTTAGCAGCTGCAGACGCGACTGTTGGCCCTGAGTTTGATTCCCAGTTTTGGCTAAGTCCCGTTTTCCGTGAATACCCTTTAAACCACTTAATAAACTATTCTATAAACACCCTCTCTCCTTTGTGATATTTAAATTAGTTGTAGTCTAAATTAATTAAGTTAAGCCCACAACTTATAACTTATGGTCTTAGGGTTTACCCTCGAAAATAGGAGGGAAACATAACTAAGCTTATTGCATCCCAATTATGTGAAACTTTGGACTCTCGAGTCCAAATTGAAATGCCGGAAGTTGTCAGACTTGACCCTTTTTAGTTTGGTACAAAATGTAAGCGAAAAGCGATTTTTTATTCAAACTGAAAAATTATACGACACAATTTCTCTTAGCAATAGCTTATACGTCAATCATACACATCTGCAAAGGAAAATATAGATCATACACCTGATTTCTAAAAGATAATACGCCAATGAATAGAGAAAAGAAGAAAAGAAAAAAGTAGATAACACACCAATGAATTGACATACTTTATAAGAGCTGTCAAAACGCGGTTCTCTCATAGATTTTGTATGGCAACGCTGTGACGTCACTATTTTGTCAACTCAATGACTCAACTATTTATTGATTTCAAAGCAACTAAAAATCTATTTCATTGTTTCACGGCGTCGCAACGTCATCCTACAAACAAACACTATACCATGTCACACGATGCGTTGGGCCACCGTGCGGCATCACACCAGAAGCGCGCCGCGCTTGTGACCTGCGAGATGAGGCGGGGAGGGGTGATGAGGTGCGCTGGAGTGACAATATAGCGTTGTACTGCGGTGTCGCACCAGCCTATAGATTGAATTAATTGCGGTGCGGTGCCACACCGCACTGGTGCCGTATCGTGTGGCCTCGCTCTAACTTGTCAATATTATATGCCAGTGTTACACAAATTGAGCTATTTACACATGATAATTTAGTTTTAACTTCAATAGACTTGAAATCGCATGGCAGCAAAAAGGTTTATTCTTGAAAACAACAGAAAAAATCTATCAAGAAAACACTTGACTATCGTTCCAATCTCAAAAACTTTTATGAAAACCTACAAGTCCGTCCAATCCGATATGCTACTAGACTCAAGCCATATAGGTTATCATCACATTACATCTTATATCTTGGACCATATCCAAGAAGTACAGACCAAAACTGCGTGTAAAATAGGTCATAAACATTTTAGGTAGTCTGAGTGGTGGCCCACTGGATTAATACGGGGTAACCACGGCTCCAACTTGGGACCATGACGCTCTTAGCTACGAGTTTTCTCGGGTCTTTGTGATTATCGTGGATTTTGCTAGTATTTAGTGAGATTAGCTTTGATTAACTTTTGTACCAATGAATAATTCGCCATTGTTCTCAAAACGGTAAACGAATCGCCAGGAAAGCATTTGTTTTTTACTAAGCCAACTGTCTCACTGCTGTAAGAGCTCGTGGCAAAATAACAGCTGCTCGGGTAAATCTTTATGTTAAACCGCACTTGCCTAGGTTGGTCAATAGATGGGTGACCATCCATTACTTGCCGAGTTCCCTGCATGCTTCGGAAAGCACGTTAAGCCATTGGTATTTATAAATCTTGGATAATCGTTTCAGTTAATCAGTAGCCCGAAAATCTTACAACCAGTCTTATCAAAGAGTAGGTATCGTATTACCCAGTACTAACTGAATCGCCAGGAAAGCATAATGTCCTAGAACTGAAACAATAAAAGACGTGCTACAACCACCGCCGTGTTTTGGTGGATTAATTTTTGTACTCTCAATGTTACGGAAATATTTGTACGCCGATATTTACGGCTAAACATTTTGGACTAAAACAATGTAATATCTTGCATGCTCTTGTATAAATATAGAATGTTTAAACAAATAAAGAAATCTTATCTTATTTTATTTTATCTTTCTCTTCACAGAGAGGTTGAGGCCTGCGACCCAGCTAAGCCATCCACGGCCAAAGGACTCAGTTTTTTTTTTTTTTTTTCGTTTTTTCGGATGGGCAATCATCAAATGACTTCACCCGCTTTGGGCGGAGCAAGAGGGAGTGTCAGACTTATCCATGTTCCTTCATCGCCCTTTGTGTTCCGGGGCCACAAGGTTCTTCCAGGAGTTTTTATATTGTCTTTTTTTTATTTGGTTATTTCTAGTCCTATCACGCTCTACTGGTCTGTAACAGTAAATCCTCATCATCTACCTATCTTTTTCCTAACCTAACCTAACCCGATGCAGCTGAGTACCAGGCCTTTACAAAGAGGATCTGCCTATGTGACTCCTGCACCCCTAGCCAAGTTGACAATCTACAATCGTTAACGCTAGTAGAAAACTATTCCAATGAATGGGAATGACATCATCTCAACGTTAAATCACGTGATTAACACAAACGAATAGAAAATTCGTAGACAAGTTTACATCGTTCAAAATGATTGAATAGAATGTTATCGTTTCTACAATGTTGATCGCTAAACTCTTTGGTAGGAACGCTCACCAAAGACTAAAGTGTAGGTTTTTTCTACAGACATTAGAGAACGAGCGATCGACTCAGTCGTGTCAACTTGGCTACCAATTTAGCGCTTTCTACAACCGCTTACGCCGAGGCGTTTACGATTGTAGAAAGAGAATCGATACGAAACGTTTGTAACTTGGCTAGGCCTGCAGAACCCAGTAACACGATATACTTTGTCAAGAATGCTCACTTAATATACGATGTCAATTAATTTATATAGCACACAAGAGGCCTCTTATTCGGATCTTTAAGAAAATAAGATAAAATTAAATTAAAGAATAAATAGTTATCCAGTAATTTAAGCCCTTAAACAATTTGGCTAAATAGCCATTAAGACTAAAGTGGTCATTAAAACCACAGTTAGAATAAAAAATGGCGGACTAGACCTTACTAAAGACGCTGAAAATTTTCCAATAATCTTGGAAATAAATAACCATTATAGAAAAGTAAGATTAAAGAAAATTTGCCTCATTATAGAGGTACTTAATAAAATAATTAAAAAGCGTAACTAATAAAATAATTACAGCCGGTCGGGTCGATCTTTAGGTTAAGCCGTGCTTGCCTAGGTTGGTCTATGGATGGGTGACCCCATTACATACCGAGTTTCCTCCGTGCACGTTAAGCAGTTGGTCCCGGCTGTCATTTGTGATCTTTGACAGTCGTTACAAGTAGTCAGTGGCTCAGAAAGTCTGACAACCAGTCTTACAAAGGGGTATCGTATTACCCAGTACTAACTGGGTTGTGGAGGTCAGATAGGCAGTCGCTCCATGTAAAATACTGGTATTCAGCTGCATCCGGTTAGACTGGAAGCCGACCTCAACATAGTTGGGAAAAGGCTAGGCAGATGAAGTAATAAAATAATAAAAAAAAGAAGCCTGACGGAATTTAATACATAGCTTCACGCCTGTAATCCCAGAAGGGTAAGACAGAGGTGTACCTAACTAATTGTGAACCTACATTTCGCCAGTTATGTTTTTAAGTCCCATGTCGATGGCAAGCATATTGCCATCAACTGGCACAAATTCATACCCTGTAGCTTTTATGCTATATAATTATTTCAGATGGGTTAAACAAGTGGCAATAGATTTCAAAACTTCTCGTAAATAAACTTATATTGTCACTTACGGGATATCTTCCGTGATTGGTAATTGTTTTGAGCTCCCGATATATCGACGCTGTTGCAAGCGCCATGATCGCGGGTTGACTGGAGAATGCGATTGGATGGAAAATAAATTGTTAGGAGAAGACAAATCTGTCTACCCTTTTTCTTTGTCTTTTGCTACGCGCACTATTGGAGCTTGCCACTAAGTCACGACAAAACACACTCACAGTATCACCAGATTTTGTGGAGTCCTTATTATCATGCCGGCTGCTACTTTTGAGCATACTCAAAACTGGATTCCACGTACTAGACAATTTGAAATAGATTTTTTTTTGTTTTCTTATTTCAATTGCTACGATAAGATATCCCGTAAGTGACAATATAAGTTTAGTTGTAAACCGTGAAAGCTTAAAACAGTGTTTCTCGTAAATAGCATAAGTATAATGTTCCCACTGCTGGGACACAGGCCTCATATGTATGAGAAGGTATGTCCTATAATCTACCACGTGGGTGTGGATTGGTCGTATTTCTATAACGACTTTCAATTGTATTAACATAAACTTTTCGGTAGTCTGAATACAATACATTTTTTATTTTTCTATCTCTCTGAATACAATACTTTTTTTTCCATCATGACTATTTGATACAATGATAGTTTGTCTAAGCCCGCAGGCTTTTTATATAATTGGTACCTGGCGATAGCAAAACAGTTAAAGAATTTGGTAGTCAAATTCATATTTTTTCTGATAACCATGTCTGTCTATACCAGATAACAGATATAAATTATATACAAATCCTTTTAAGACTAAACTATTACGTACATCCTCCCTTTCATCCTGGCTTAAAAAGTTTCAAATTACGAAACGAAACGTAAAAGCTGGTTGAAATAAAATTCCTCGGTGGCAAAAAAAATAAAATAAAATACTGTCGTTTTTTTTTTAATTTATTGAAAAGCGTCAAAGCGTCGTGGTAGGTAGTTTTTCAAAATAATTCTATATGAATAAATTTTCAATAAATTAAAAATAAATGTCTTGCTTTATAATCTTTTAGGAAAAAATTTGAAGGAATAAGGATTAAAATTGAAGAGTCGTAGTAGTTGACGGGACTTTTACTGGCAGACAGCTGATGTTATAAGGAGTAACTTTACTCACTACTTTAATTTTCGAAAAAAAAAACTACTGTTGGGTGCAAAAATCTTAAAACTCTTTGTTTAAGCACAATATTGGAATTTCTTTAAGAAAAACTCATGGATAACTTGATAGTTGTATAATATTGAATAATTTAGAATTTTTATCAGCGGAGCTAACAAAGATGCGTACAAAAGTTTTCTGGTCGACCTACCTCACAAAAGTAAATGTGACAGTTAAACAAAAAAAAAATGCTGTAGACGCAAAACACAAATGTGATGAATTGCTCTAAAAATATGAGCAGGCGCGAACATAAACTCCCCCCGTTGAAGGATGGAGAGCTTCAACCTTGAAAATCTTCACCAGTAGGAAGAGGGCACAGGCGAACTAGAGATCGACGCACGCAGCCTCTTGCTGTGATGACATCTGCGACTCGAGATATGCCGTCTGGTCCAGGGTAAAGTCTGGCTACACGTCCAAGGCGCCTGTTGAGTGGTGGTGTATTGTCTTCTTGTAAAATGACAAGATCTCCGATGTTTAACTTCTTAGCGTCAGTCTTCCATTTGGTGCGTTGATGAAGTTCGGAGATATATTCCTTTTGCCAGCGCTTCCAGAAGTCATGCCTTATTTGCTCAAGGCGAGCGTACCGGTTTTGATGGGTGGTTTTCCAATCGTCTTGAACTGGTGTTGGCAATGCATTGAGTGGTCTGCCAATCAGGAAGTGCCCTGGGGATAAGGATAGGAAATCGTCAGGGGATGAAGACATTGGGCACAAAGGGCGACTATTTAAAACTGCCTCTACTTGTGCGAATAAAGTACCTATTTCTTCGAAAGAAAGATGGGAATTTCCCATGACTTTTTTGACATGATATTTAGCAGCCTTGATTCCAGCCTCCCAAATTCCACCGAAGTGAGGGCTGTAAGCAGGTATAAATGAAAATTTTATTCCTTCTCCTGTTGCAAACTGAGAAAGAGATTCACTATTTAATTTTAGAAAATTGCTTAGTTCCTTAGCAGCGGCAACAAAATTTCGTCCGTTGTCAGAGAAAACCTCCGCTGGTCTGCCACGGCGGGCAACAAATCGACGAAATGTCATAATAAAAGCTTCTTTAGTCAAGTCACTGACCGGTTCTAAATGAACGCATTTAAAACGCAAACAAATAAATAGACATAAGTAGCATTTTACTAATCTAGCACCACGTCCCTTGCGATTTAATATAAGAAAGGGACCGGCGTAGTCAATTCCAACAGATTTGAACGGAAAGTCAACGGAGACACGATTTGATGGTAAGTTACCCATTTTTGGGGATATGGTTTGCCCACGAACACGCACGCATGTAACACATTGCTTTACAACGCTTCTAGCTAACTTTCTTCCGTTTAAAGGCCACACAGATTCTCTGATCGATGCCAGCAATAACTGCGGACCAGCATGTAAATTTCGTAAGTGTTCGTGTACAAAATAAAGTTTTGTTACATAATGAGAAGAATCCAACAGTATTGGATGTTTTTTATTAAATGAATAATTGGAATTATGTAATCTCCCCCCAACTCTTATTAGATTAGTTGTGGGCTCAAAGAAAGGAGATAAGCGTAATAGTTTTGATTTAGGCAATAGTGATAATTTCGATTGAATTCTTTTATATTCAAAAGGAAAAGATTGTTTTTGTGCAACTCGACAAATGAAAATAAAGGAATTATTTAATTCATGCACTGTTATAGGGCCAAATAAGCGATTAAGTTTATTTGATGGTTTTGAGTTGTGTAAAAAGCGTAAAACATATGCAAATGTTCTTTGTAATTTAGAAAATTTTGAAAATACCTTGAAATCGAATGTAGATTTAGGTAAATTAATATAGTGACATTTTACTTCAGGTAGCTAAATGTTTTGATTTTGATGCAGTTTTGGCCATTTTGTCTCATCGTTGTATAAGAACGAGGGGCCTTGCCACCACACCAAATTGTCGTGAAGGTGATTAGCGTTAACACCTCGAGAAATTAGGTCAGCGGGATTAACGTCAGTGGGAACATGACGCCAATCCTTGCGATTAGTAAGATCTAAAATTTCGGCTATTCTATTCGCCACAAATGTTTTTAATTTACTTGGGTCATTGTTTATCCAGCATAATACGATATTAGAATCGCACCAATGCGTAATTTTTGTAGGACTAAGTCTTAAGGAGTCGGTAACAGATTGACATAGTTTGGCCGATAACAACGCCGCGCAAAGCTCGAGGCGAGGTATGGTGATGGGCTTTATAGGAGCAACCTTGGACTTCGAACATAATAGCCTCACTGTCACCTCATCGTTTTCGTTCAGCGTTCTCATGTAGATACAAGCTCCGTAGGCAAGTTGAGAGGCGTCGCTGAACGAATGCAGTTCTATGGACCTTGGTGAGTCACCAATCACTTTACGTGGAATATGAAGATCTGCAAGTAATGGTAAGTTTTTTGAGATTTCATTCCAGCTTTCCTGTATATCGTCAGGTACAGGTTGATCCCAATCAATTCCCTTGATCCACAACCTTTGAATTAATATTTTAGATTGAATTATGCATGGGCTTAATAACCCAAGTGGATCAAAAATACGAAGTGATTGCGACATTATAAATCTTTTTGTAATTATGTTATTTATATCGTTATTTTTTACAGGAAAATTGAACGTGTCATCACTTGGATCCCACCCTAGACCAAGAGTACTGGAGGATTCACTCAAAGTAAGTTTTTCCCTTGTATTAATTTCTATACTATGACATAATTTAGGTAAATTAGTTTTGTATTTTCGCAGGGGTAGACAAGCTGCATTTAGAGCAGTAGACAGTGCCTGTTGGATATATAATAGTTGATCTTCATTATCTGAGCCTGTAATGACGTCGTCGACGAAGAAGTCATTTTGTATTATAGTTTTAATTGATTCGTCATCACACTCTTCTCCTACCTGCCACAGACATCTAGTGCTAAGATAGCTGGCACTTGCAGTACCGTAAGTGACAGTATCTAAACGCAAGGTTTGGATAGGATGCGACTCATCTTCTCTCCATAATATTAGTTGAAGATCACAATCATTTGGATCCATAGCAATTTGTCTATACATTTTAGCTATGTCTTCCGTCAAAATGTACTTATATTGACGTGCTCTAATTAGAATGGAGAATAGAGAATTCCGCAGATTAGGCCCAACCATTAAGATGTCATTTAGAGAGTAGCCAGAGGTTGTAGGAGTTGAGCCGTCAAAGACTACGCGAATCTTGGTGGACTCACTGTCCTCTTTGAATACGGCATGATGACATAAAAAATATGAAGGATTTGGTATTGCAATAGTTGACTCTGAAAGATGTCCTAGGTTTGAGTATTCACGTATAAATTCTACGTAATGTGACTTTAGTGTCGGATTTTTTCTAAATCTTTTTTCGAGATTTTTGAAACGTTTTTTAGCTTGGTTAAAAGAATCACCGAGGCAGTCAGGTGAATCCTTTAGTGGCAACTTCATTCTAAATCTGCCATTACTCAATCGAGTTGTGGTGTTGTGAAAATGTTTTTCACATGCTATTTCGTTGGGACTGAGAATCTTTCTTTGGGGAAGACTCTCGAGTTCCCAGAATTTAGTGAGCATTTCATCCAAGTTGTTGTTTGAAACAATTGCATGATTGCATTGAATATTTTGATTGTATTTTTGTGCATTGATAGGGCCGGCTATAAGCCAACCTAATTTAGAATTTTGTAATTTAGGATTATTTGGGCCTAGGGAGCGTTGTTCGCTGACTAGTATATCCCAGAAGATATCTGCACCAATGAGCATATCAATGGACGCAGGTTCATTGAATTTAGGATCGGCTAATATAATACCCTTTGGTATTTTCAGATGATGCATATCGACTGAAACCTTTGGAATGTCTCCGGTAATTTGGTTGAGAACATAGCAAGACAACTTCACTTGGTAAGTGCCATGGATCGATTTCAGGTGAGTAACACAACTTTCTAATACTGTGTCACATTTATTATTTCCTATTCCTATAACGTTTAATGCATTTAACGTGTTACGCATTAAACCTATTTTTTGTTGCAGGGATTTTGTAATGAAAGTAGATTGGCTGCCACTATCTAACAGCGCGCGAACCCTTTCGGTTTTGTTATTTAGAGGATTGTACACTTCTATAATAGCCGTAGACAAAAATACATGACCATTATTTTGTTGAGAAAAAGCCACTACGGTCTCCCCTTTAATATCGTTATTTGCGTTTGTTATGTTACAGTTAACTGATACGATAGGATCGTGAAGAAGAGTATTGTGCTTTTGATTGCAATGCCGACACGAACCCATGCCGCACTCAGACGCAGGATGACCTTGGCGCAGGCAATTTGTACATAATTTATATTGGGATATGCATGACATTTTCTCTTGAATGGATTTTGACTTAAAGGTTGGACAGTCATAAATCCTGTGATTTCCACTGCATACTACACATAAATAGACAGTTGAAGAATTATTACGAACTTGTGTAGTGGAGGCCAAGGTATTTTGATTACGGCTTGATTTATTAGAAGAGGATTTATTGTGATTTGATTGATTAGCCGAGGGACGTGGGTTTTGCTGTGATTTAGAATTATTGTTGTTTATAGATTTATTTTGATTAAATGATTCTAGTACATTAGCGCGGTCAATTAAAAATTTATTAAATTGCTCCAAAGTTGGCACGTCATTAACGCAATCTATTGTGTTGCGATATTCTTCCCATTTTAGTATGGTACGACTATCCAATTTAAGCAATAAAATAAATATAAGCAACATGTCCCAGTAGTCTGTAGGTAGACCTAAACTCTTTAAAGCTCTTAGATTTTTAGTGACGTTATCAACTAGACACCGAAGAGACTTGTCTGACTCACGCGTTATTGGTTGAATATTTATTAAAGAGTCTAGGTGATGATTCATGAATATCCTTTTGTTATCGTATCGCTCACAAACCTGTTTCCAAGCATCTTGGTAATTAGCGGAAGACACCTCGAAATTTGATATAACACGCGCAGCGTCGCCATCCAGATAAGAAACTAAATAATGAAACTTATGTATATCTTGAATGCGCTCATTTTTATGAATCAAACTAAGAAATGTGTCCCGAAATTCGAGCCAGCGGAAGTGTGATCCATCGAACTTAGAAATTTGTATTTGAGGCAATCTAAAACTCAAGTTTTGATGATCCGAGTCCGCATTCACAAGGATAGACTGACGGCGCTTACCATCATCATCACTACTATATTGTTGTAGTTCCGTCTTGGCTATGGCTATATTTTGAACTATTTCTTGTTCAATGCGTTCTCGCTCATCAATTTCTACTTCAATATTTGGAGCAGTTAAAACTTCAATCTCTGTCTGCAAATCATCAAACCTTGTCGATAATCCTTGAAACTTATTTAATCTTAAATTCAATTCCGCAAGGTCTATATTTGATAACTCAGGTAATTTACTAATTTTATCTAAATAGTTTCTAAATTTTGTAATTTGTCCTTTAATTGAACTACGTTTTACTAGTAATTCTCTTAAAGATACCGTTGCAGAGGATTTATTGCCACCCTCATACGTCATGTTAAACAGTAATCAAATACTTATAAACTAAGCCTAGGTAAGTGAATCAAATGTTTATTACTAGACTTCAACTCAAAGGAGCTTCAATATATCGACAATGTCCAACTCGGAAAAGAAATAAAATAATGATATTCTCACGCTCCTCCTTTCGGTGGAATCCCCTGGGAGCCTGATTTCAGCTGACTGCAGTGCCTCACTCAGCACACCTGCAGTGATGGCTGCAGACTTAGTTGTGCGATTTGGCCACAGGATAACGCCTGAAAATTTCGGCAAAGCGCTTAAATATAGGGAACATACCGAATATATCGGGGTAGGAGTATGATAATTAAGATTTATTTACTTATGTGTAGGTGCGTTATTTTGCAAATGAAGTTAATGAACACAAACGCAAACTTGAAAAAAAAGGCAATTTAGTTTTATAGTGGACGGTAAATGTAGGTACTTTTATCTATGTACTTATTTGGCATGATAAAACCTATAACATTAAGGAATATAGCACTAATAGAGGCTAGTTAATGGAATAGAGGTAATTTAGAATGGATTGTGTATGGAATTTGGAAATTGGATGTACTTTGGTGAGGTAGAACGGAACAAAGGAAGGCACTTATCTTGAAGATATTGATGTCTCCATGGATTTCCGATACGATCTTTAGCTGAATCGTTGGCACGGAAGACCTGGCTGACTGCTTGTATTGTTGTAGCCTCCAATTTTCGTCCTTCTTGTAACTTTAGTATCGCCGAGTATGATGCAACTCGTGTACAATGTTACCGAATTTCTTGAAAAGTCCTGTCACGGTCGCCAATTTTATTGTTTAAGCACAATATTGGAATTTCTTTAAGAAAAACTCATGGATAACTTGATAGTTGTATAATATTGAATAATTTAGAATTTTTATCAGCGGAGCTAACAAAGATGCGTAAAAAAGTTTTCTGGTCGACCTACCTCACAAAAGTAAATGTGACAGTTAAACAAAAAAAAAATGCTGTAGACGCAAAACACAAATGTGATGAATTGCTCTAAAAATATGAGCAGGCGCGAACACTCTTGAAATTGATAACAAAATTCAATGAAATAAGAAATAATATTTTTATAATCTATCTATCATGGGGTTTTGGTTTCCGCACTTAATCCTTAAAATGGACCATTGCGCGTGAGCCGGTGGCCGTTTACTCCAACCAGCCCACCTCCCTCCAGAAGTAGATCAAACTTCCCGGTCTTCTCAGGGCATCCGCAAGGGATCTAGGTGTACCCAAGGTCTCCTCGCGAATCTTGATAACGCCGGTGCACTCTAGGAGCACATGTGCCACCGTTTCCTCCGCCTCCATGCATGCTCTGCACAGGGGACTGTCAGTAATTCCTAGGGTATGGAAGTGTTTATTCAGTGAACAGTGTCCAGTGATGGTCCCCGCCACCAGTCGTATGCTATCTCTGTCCAGGCGCAGAAGGCGCCTGGTCAGCTTTGTGTCCAGGGATGACATAGCTTCCTTGGATTGCCTACATCCTGGTGCCGAGGTCCACCATTTCTCCGCTTGTATTCGAGTGTGTTCCTTTAACCAGCTTCTTAGCTGCTTGAAAGGAATGAGCACAATGGGCTCGGGACCGCAGGGTTTTGTGTTGGATCCTCTTCTGGCAAGTTCATCAGCCGCATCGTTCCTAAGTGATCCACTGTGACCTTTGATCCATTGTAGTGTTACCGTGTTATGGTTTAGTACCGTGATTCGTTCTAGAGTATTATGGCATTCTAGTATCAGTCTCGACGTTATCTGATTACTCTTTAAGGGTTGAAGGACTGAGGCACTGTCGGAGAGTATTCGGATATTAGTATCCGTAACCTTCCTGGCCTCTATGGCGTGTGCCGCTTGGATAATACCTACACACTCTGCTTGGTAAACAGAGTTGAGTATTCCAAGGGGTTTGGATATTTTGATGTTTAGGTCGTCGGAGAACACCCCGACACCTGTCCCGTCGTTGGTTTTTGATCCATCAGTGTAGATTCTTAGCTCTTTTGTACCTGAGTAGTCACACAACTCCGCCGTGAGCTCTATGTTGTAGTGTTTTTGGAAGCAGTGGGTCTTCAGGATTCTGTCGCTGGGTGATGCCATTATAGGCTGTTGTTTGATTGCATCTTCTCTGATGCGTGTGTGTTTAATTCTAGAATCGTTACTTAGGTTGCCAGATACTCTGAGTCTGAAAGTCGCTATGGCCGCCTCTTCTCTTACGACGAAGTGTAGAGGTGGTAGCCCCAGCATTACTTGTAAGGCAGCAGTGGGGGAAGTTCTCATACTGCCGGTGATTGCCACGCAGGCAAATCTTTGTAATTTCTCGAGATCCTTTTGGATCGTACTTAGGTTGGTCCTGGGCCACCAAACTAAAGAGCCGTATGTAATGATTGGTCGGATAACTGCGGTGTACAGCCAGTAGGTGATTTTGGGGCTTATGCCCCAATTTCTCCCGAGCAGTCTCTTACATTGCCATAGGGCAAAACACACTGAGTACATAACCACAAAAGCCAGTGCTTTTGTGGTTATGTACTCAGTGTTTTTTGCCCAGTTCAGCTGTTTGTCCAAAAATATACCCAGGTATTTGGTTTCAGTCGATAGGGTTAGGGTGGTCCCAAAGAAGCTTGGTAGTTGTAAAGAGAGGATGAGTTCGGTTTTAGTAGGGTTCACTGTTAGTTTGTATTCCTTGCACCAGTCTTCTACTATCCTCAAGGCTTGGCGCATAAGGTTGCATAGTGTGTTTTCGTGTGTGCCGTTTATAATTATGGCCAGGTCATCGGCATAGCCCACCGTGTAGTAGCCTCTGCTATTGAGGCGCTTAATGAGACTGTGTACTACGAGGTTTCATAGCAGTGGTGAGAGGACACCACCTTGGGGGCTGCACTTCGCCACTATAGCTCTGGTGGTGTCGTTTACCGTAACTTGTACGGCTCTTAGTCTGAGTATATTCGTGATCCATCCTCGCAGGGTCGAATCCACACCGTGTTCCTCGAGGGCTGCGTTGATGCTATGGAAGATGGTTTTGTCAAAAGCGCCTTCTATGTCAATGAAGACAGCTAGTGAAGAGCATTTGTGGTCCACTGCACATTCGATCTTGGAGATGACATTATGTAGTGCAGATTCTGTTGATTTTCCTGTGGAGTATGCGTGTTGTTGTTTGTGAAGTGGTCGCTCCCGAAGAGGTCCGTCCCGAATGTGTCGATCACAGAGTCTCTCGAAAGTTTTCAGTAGGAAATATGTCAGGCATATTGGTCTGTACGCCTTGGGTTGTGTGTAATCAGGTTTGCCTGGTTTAGGGATGAAAATAACTTTCACCTCTCGCCATGCAAGTGGTATGTATTTGTGTGCTATACAGGCTTGGTATATGACGGTCAGCCACGGCATTAGGACGTCTGCTCCCTATTGTAGCAGGGCAGGGAAAATTTCGTCTAAGCCTGCAGATTTATATGGTTTGAAAGTCTTGATTGCCCATTTTATTCTCTCTGCGGTTACTATGGTGCGGGCTCTGGCCCAGTCTTGGTCATTTGGTGTGTGTGTTGGTTCCCTTGCCCAGGTTCTGTCCTCGGAGAGATTGCAGTCTGGGAAGTGGGTTTCCAGAAGAACTTTACTTGTTTCGTAGTCTGACTTAGTATAAGTGTTGTCTGGGGTTTTCAGTGACCCGAGGGTGCGATCCTGATCGGTAGATAAGATCTTTCTCACACGCGCGGCTTCAGTGTTTGATTCAATTTCTTCGCAGAATTTCCGCCAGGCGGCCCTGCTGGCGTTCCTGACTTGTTTTTTGAAGGTGTATTGTGTTTTTTTGTATGAGTCCCAGTCTTCTGGTAGTCTAGAGTTTTTGGCTCTGTTGAATTGCTTGCGCATAGTTTGCCTGAGTGTACTAAGTTCCGCATTCCACCAGGAGTTACCCTTGCTCTTGGTGTTTTGATCTTTTAGTTTGCAGCAGGCGTGGTAGGCTTCGATTATAAATTCCGAGAGTTTTGTTACAGTGTCCTCAAGTTGCATGGGATCCGTCAGAGTTTGAGGCGTTTGGTGCTGTGTTAGTAGGGAGGCCAACAGCCGTTTGTAGCCGGGTACATGGTACGGCGTGGGTTGCGTCTAGGTTCGGGTTTTTTTATGTTAGCTACTAGTGAGAAGCGAATCCTACTATGGTCAGAGCAGGAAGGCTCGTTGGATACGTGCCAGTTAGAGACAAGTTTTGTCGCGCTTTCCGATGCCAGCGTTAAGTCAATGATTGTTTATCCGCGTGATGTGAACCAAGTGGGTTCCGATCCGCGGTTTGCGATGTTAAGGTTAGCGGAGAACAGATATGTGCATAGTACCTCACCTCTGTGTTCTAGTCGGCTTTGTTGTAACCCCAAAGCGGGTGATGGGCGTTCGAGTCCGTGCAGATGACCAGGTCCAGGTTGGCGTCTTCACCTTACCAGGTCGGCCATCTCTTTTGGTGGGCAGTCATCATCCTCGCCTGGCATGTATACCGAGGCCAGGATGATATCAGGTGCATCGTCGTCAGTTTTAAGCCTGACGGCTGTTTTATCTCTGGAACATAATTGCGTGAGTGTGATGATGGGTACGTCTTTGGGTATATAAGCACAGGTTCGTGGTTTGTCTGTGCCTTGTGTGTCGAGGATTAGCTTACCTCCAATGTTACCAAGGCCGCATATTCTGTTATTGCAGATCCACGCTCTTGTATGAGTGCAATGGTTCGGGGTTCCACCTCCAGTGCCCTGCGTAGGCAGGCGGTAGCCATCTGGCTATGCTGGAGGTTGGTCTGGATTATGCTTAGGGGACGGGATGTGGGTGGCAGTGGGGTGGAGTTATGAGGAGATTGATCCATCGGATGTTTCCCCCCCGTCCTCCAGTCCGTGCCGGTCCTCGCTCAGTGCTGGTGACGATGTGAGCAGCTGCTCTGTCCATCCTGGTGGTGAGGTTGGCATCCCCACAGCGTCGGCATCAGCCATCGCCGTTCTGGCCATCTCCTCTTCCAGTTGAGTCATGGTCAAGTCAAGCTCAGTCGGTGCCGGTTTTGTCAGTTCGGTGTCAGTTTCAGTCTGGGTGTCGGAGGGACGGGTTTTGGGGAAAAAGCGCACGTATATCGACCCAAGTAGGTACGATATCCGCCGCTCCCTCCCCAAGACCTTTTCGAGTTCTTCCGGTGGGATGCCTAGGGTCAAATAAGTCCCATAGTTATCGCCACCTCTCGATGTCGCCCTATATAGTGACCACCTCTCGATGTCGTACCAGGGGTTCTGTCGGGTCAGTACAGTCTGGAGCAGCGATATGTCCCCTTTGTACCGGGGTACAAAGAGCGCTGCTCGGACTCGGGTCGGTACGTCGGACTGTTTCATTACAGTCAGTGTCGCGTCAGTGTTCGGCAGTTCTATCTTTGGCACGTTCTGGGTCAGCCAGGTCAGGGCGCTGTCGTCCTCGCACCACATCTGAACCGTGCCGTCCGCTACCCTAGGGTAGCCGCGGAAGGCCGGGATGGATTTGGAGGGGTCGGTGCACGTGTCCATGATGAGGTCCTCGAGGCTAAGCTTAATGTGCTCAGTCTCGTCAGTCGTCATGTCACGGGATGGAGGCGAGAGGCAGATAGCTACGGTGAGTCGCGCAGGGATGTCCTTTGTGGCTCGCGCGTAGGTTCTCTGCTCCCCTTGAGCGGCCTGGGTTCTGACACGCTTGGCGTCCCCCTGGAGCGTGCTCGGTGAGGCAGTGTCGTTCGGTCGCACCCTCTTCGCCGCTCCCTGGCCACTTGGACCGGGTTGCGGTTCTGAGGGGCTTGGCACAGCGTTTTGTGCCAGAGACCGTACCGAGCCGTCTCGGTGCGGTTCCGGTCGTTTCCTCCGGATGGTCCTGATGCGGGCAGTGACGTTCCGCGCTGGGTTTCCCCTTCGCGTACTGGTCCTTGCCCGTGCGTTTCCGCGTCCAGCTGCTTTTCGCGCTGGGTTTCCCCTTCGCGTACTTGCGGCTGGTCGCGTACTCCCTTACAACTAACCGTTTGCGCTTCGCGCTGGCTATTGCCTTCGCGGATTTTGCGCAAACGGTTGTTGAGATCTCTTTCTCTGTTCCGGATCTTTCCGCGCTTAGATTTCAGCATGCGTACTTCGTCCACGGAGATGAAACCAGAACCATCAGATTCCACTTCCTTTCCCGTCCCGAGAGAATCAATGTCTTTCAACCTTGCCTCGATCTTCTCGCGCTGGAGTGCCAGCGCGCGGAGTTCGCTGCTAAGGCTGGAGAGTCGTGCTTTGTCACTGTCATTGTCAGGGTTGTTTGTTACACTGTTCCGAACGATGCTCTGTTACCAGGCCCTCGTGGAAGGTGTAACGTTAGTTAGTGTGGTTGGTGCAGAAATCGCAGCCGTCTTAGGCGCTGAAGTCGCAGCCGTCTTAGGGTCAGTAGGCGCAGAAGTCGCAGCCATGGTTGTGTCGAGTGGCGCGTGAGCCGAAGCAGCCAGCCGCGCAGAAGGCGCGGCACTAATTGGCAGATTGGTGCCACCCCCCAGATTACGGTGGGGGCAGACCGACGAGTCGGTGTGGGATTCCCCGGCATTGCCGGGACCCACCTGGGGAATATTATTTTTTCCACTCTGCATTTTTGGGTTATGTGGGCTTTTTTGGAGATGAGGTTGCCCGTCCTCATGGACCGAAAGGAGAAAAGGGAAAAAGGAGGGAGGGACTGGGCGTGGGATCATGGGAGTGGGGTGTGGGATTGCCCTATGCCTGGGATTCTGGCTTTCGGGAAAATACGAAAAAGCGCCTGGGGGTTTTTGTTGCGTCTAATTCTTATGGAATTAGACCAAGAACAGGGTGGCAACCTCGTGAAGGTGAATCCCTCGGACTTGCCTTGAGGATCTACACAACCGTAGCGCTCCCCCTCAAGACCCCGCCACCCTACCGCCTCTGAGGGAGGCAGTAAGGTAGGCCTGCGTCTATACTACCAAGCAAAGCATAAGCAAAGCAGGTCGTTGTGCAACCGCGAAAGCATAAATACAGACCCCCTCCATAATTTTTATAATAATTTCACGCAGATGAAGGTAGCGGGTAACAGCTAGTCTTCAATAAATAAAAATACTAAATAGGCAAAATTGGGGAAAAATAGTTTTTTATTTATATTTTAAGTACAATATTAATAAGTTGAAATTGGAATTACTCGGCTAGCAGTCGCAACGTCGAGACCAAATTAAAATTACGCTCAAATTACCTACCAAATGAAAACTAGAAATTGCTTTTCCTCACCTACCTTGAGTGCCTCAGGGTCAGACATTTTCCTTTTCTACATTTTTATTTTTGCACAAGTATTTTTAAAAATAAGCATAACATTTTCAAAAGACATTATAAATTAAAAGTTATTCAAAACACGAGCAGCACCGCTCTCTCTAAAATTCTTAAAGTGCATATGCGGAGAAAACTTCTAACAAATGGTACTGGTCCCAAAAGAATTACTGGAGTACGCCTCAGTTTTGTTTTGGAGCAGTCCACTTAAACTAAGCCATTTCTAAATAAAAACCTAAATTAAAGCGTTCTTTTGAATTTTGAACATTCGTCTCAGTGCCCACAAATGAAATTCCAATAGTCTTACTTACACGCACACCACAAAACTGTTTTATGTCCGTGACATCACCATCTCAGGTCCAGTTGAAAACCAGCGTCGGGCACTAGCTGCTCGGCAGTTTGCTGAACTGGGCCTATTTGGCGCAGCCGTGAGACACACAATATTATTTCGTTTCATTTTTCTGTTTAGTTTTAAGTTTTTTATTGTGTAGTTTTCAGTTTTTTTTTTTTTTTAATTCTTATTTTGATTTTGTTGTGTACACTTGCGGTTTAAGCCAAATAAATATGTTTTCTTTCTTTCTTACTCTGGGCATTAATTCAAGTGTTGCCTAGTCCCACATACATGCTGGCTTTGGGCACGATTCCAAGAAGTAGAGCCTGTATTTCCGTCAACCTAAATAGTTTTTAATTTTCCTGAATGAAAAATACTTCAAATCTTTTTCTAGGTACAAAGCTATTTTTCTGCGAGTAGTTTAAAAATGGTTTAAATTGTTTGAAATTGACGTAAACAGATGAATCGGACGTTTTCTCAAAGCTTATAGCCAGAATTTTGTGACAGGCAAATTAGTTTTGTTTTTGCGATACGGAAGAATTGGTTTTATGCCCAATACGCTCTTTACCTTTTTTTTCTAATTCTTTTGCATCTTTTTTATTATTTCTAAGAGTTTTACATAAATAAGAACTTACCACATTAGTACCGTAATGCTAAATGTCAAGTTTAGGAATGACTTATTATTTGGGTCAGTCATAATAAGTTTGCTTCTCAGATCACGGAGAGATATTCGTGGCTACTTTTAGAACAGGTAGAGTTTATTAACCTAAGCCTATTGCTATGAACCGGGCACAGATCCAAACTCAGTGACTGCTACTGAGAAATTCCTGATGGAATAACCCAATAGCCTAATTCGCCCGACCTGGGAATCAAACCCAGAACCTCATGCTCGACAGTTGCGCTTGCGACTAGAACAACGAAGTAGTCTCCCGAAAAACAAATACTCCAAAATAAATTAATTTTAAAACGCTTCACGTTCACCGATATCAAATCAATCCGATTTTAAAAAAAACCTCGGAGTGATTATGTTCCCACCGGAAGGTCAATGAAGCCATTATATCTCGTTTAAAGAGCGAAGGAGCGTTAAAATGTCGGAAAACAGGTCTAAAACGCGCCCTCGCACATTCATCGTTTGTTGCGGGGCATCGTAAAATGCTTCTCCTACCATTTGTTACGAAAGAAGAAAATACAGTACTGGAAATTTTAAGTTTTGTAGGAAATTATTTTAGTATGTTTAATACTCACGTATCCATAAAATTTCTTCTTATAATTCTGAAAGTTACTGAGGATGGTTACTACTGAACGGATTTAGATGAAAGGCATTCAGAAAGACAGAAAAAGTATTTATTAGACTCGCACACGTTAAAACAAGGGTGTAAAAGACCTCATCACGATGCCGTCAACCAAGCATTTTGTACATCAAACTAAGTAACTTTACGCAACAATTATTGCTGGGAAACGACTTTTTTTTTGGGGTGAAAAATCATGTTTTGTTTTAGAACTCAATGTAACGCACTCAAAACATTGTGCTAAAAATCTTACATTAAAAACTTGTAGGTATTTAAAAAAAATCTTTGTCAAAAAGTTGGAACTTTGACCCCCAATATCTCCGTAACTAGGTTCCTATTAGATATACAAACTTTCTGTGTATGTGTCTATGGTGTAAATTTGAATTTAAGAAAAGTATGTTCGGTAGTACTTTGGTCAGCTGTGATTCCTTGTCACTTCTGTGTGTGCTTTTCTTATATAAAATGATCTCCTGAATATATTTACAACAAGTTATTATCTTCTCGTTTCTTTTATCCTACATTGGTTATGGGCCCAGACACCCAGTCATCCAGACACCCAATCGCCGTGATCGAAAGAGGGATAAGAATAACGAAGATCCAGTGAAAAGTCTGGAGAGGTACGTCAGGAGAGAAAATTTTATCCAGTTAAGTAATTATTTGTGAAAAAGGAGCGACGATGAGCAGTTTATTTAGGATCGAGCCCCTGAACAAGGAAAATTATGACAGCTGGAGAATCCAGGTCCAAGCGATCCTAATTAAAAATGATGGATGGAAATTTACTAGTGGTAAACTACCGAAACCGTCAGAAATAGGAGAAGCTAAGAATTGGGAAGCAGAGGATGAAAAAGCCAAAGCGGATTTAATTTTGTCGATGTGTGGTTCTGAACTTCGACATATTAGGGGCTGTATCACTTCTAGAGAAGTTTGGCTAAAATTGGAGTCTATTTATGCTTCGAAAGGACCTGCTAAGAAGGCCACACTTCTAAAGCGGCTTATGTTACACAAAATGTCGGAAACAGGTGATGTACGAGATCATTTAAATAGTTTTTTCGACGTTGTTGATAAACTGGCAGAAATGAGTATACATATTAACAACGACTTGCTGTCTATAATGTTATTATATAGTTTACCTGAAAAATTTGAAAGCTTTAGATGTGCCATTGAGTCGAGAGACGAGTTGCCGAAGCCAGAGGCATTGAAGATTAAAATATTAGAAGAGCACGAATCCAGAGAGATAAATAGATCTCAAAATGAAGGCGTCATGCATACATATGTGAAAAATGGTTTTAAGAAATTAAATAAAAGCGCAAAAGTTGGAAACAAAACTAACCCAACTACCAGTAGAGAAGGATTTAAATATAAATGTTTTAAATGTCACGAACATGGACATAAAGCATCAGAATGTCCGAACAAAAAGAAGGTACAAAAGGATGTGGCAGTAGCACATCATGTGGACGTGGACGCAGCACTAATTACTTTTAATGTTTCAGATTTAGAAGTATGTAATGCTGTAAATGCACAAAAAGATGACTGGATTTTTGACAGTGGGTGCACGTCTCACCTTTGTAATGATGCGAGTATGTTCAGGGACACTTTAACTATTATTACCGGAGAACTTAATTTAGCTACGCATGTAAGTACTGAAGTAAAAGGTAAGGGTACTGTAAGGTTGTCGGCATGTAACAAAAACTCGAAGACCGCAATTGAATTACGCGATACACTTTATGTTCCCAACCTAAGAACAAATTTAATATCTGTAGCCAAGTTAACCAACGATGGTTGTGATGTCACATTTAAACACAGTGTAGCAAATGTGATTGACAAAAACGGCAACATTAAATTGAGTGCCCATCGCAAAGGGAACTTCTATTGTTTAAATAGGTCTGAATATTCATTTAGTTTAAGTAATGCAAATGTCGACATACGTAGTTGGCATGAACGCTTAGGACATTTAAATGGTAAGGATGTCGATAAACTTTTAACTAAATTGGGTTTCAAAAATGACACAACCAAAGTACAGAGCTTACTTGATTGCGATATATGTGCTAAAGGAAAAATGACCGCGTTACCTTTTTCTAATTCCGGGAGTCCTTGCGCTGAAAAACTTAAAATAATTCATTCTGACATTGTAGGTCCGATGAGATGTGAGTCTGTAAGAGGTGCGAAATATTTTATTACTTTTATTGATGATTGTACACGTTGGTGTGAGGTATATTTTCTAAGTACGAAAAGTAAAGCTTTAGAAGCTTTCAAGGTGTACAAAAGTCAAGTTGAGAATCTTACCGGATTAAAAATCAAATATCTTCAAAGCGACAATGGAGGTGAATATTGTAACGCTGAGTTCGACGAATATTTGAAACAAGCTGGAATAATGCGAAGACTGACAGTTGCTCGGACACCGCAACAAAATGGAATATCTGAGAGAATGAATCGGACTCTAGTAGAAATGGCTAGGTGTGTGTTGCTAAGTTCAGATCTTTCCGCAGGTTTTTGGGCAGATGCAGTGGATACCGCGTGTTATATCAGGAATCGTTGTCCTACAAGCAGTCTACATGGTGATATTCCTTATGAAAGATGGCTAGAGAAACCAGTGAAGATTTATTACCTTCGAAAATTTGGAACCAAGGTACATATTTTAAATAAAGACCCAAATAAGGATAAGTTCACAGCAAGAGGAATTTCTGGTATCTTTGTTGGATATCCAAAGAATGCGAGAGGATATAGAGTATGGATTCCAGAACGAAGAAAATTCATGGTTGCAAGAGACGTGAGATTTCACGAAAATGATTATTCATGTCACGAGATCTCGACACAAGAGCCAGGATCGTCGAATGTTAAAGAAGATACGGATAAAGAGTTCATTGATATCGAATTTTCAAAGTGTACTCCACCGGAAGAACATGATAATCAAATAGAACAAGTAGACGATGAGATTTGGAGCGAATGTCAAGAATACTCTGTAGAATCGAGAGGATGCGAACAGAATGCTGAGACAAATACTTCAAATATTGATCATCATCTAGTAGAATCAAGAACGCTTGGAACGCGTGGACAAATTGATCAACAAAGGATGATGAAAAGAGCTCCTGGTAGACCCAAATTATTACGCACAGGTAGTGCAGGCCGTCCAAGGAAAATCTATCGAATGACCGAAGTTGAACAACCAATAAATTTTACTGATTCAAATGATGCTGCAGATTTTGTTGGTTCAGCTGAAATGAGTTTGAAAAATGCTCTGAAATGTGATGATAAACCAGAGTGGGAGGAAGCTATACTATCTGAAATTAGGAGTCTAGTTCAAAAAGGGACATGGGATATCGTTAGAAGACCGAAAAACAGAAACATCATTGGTTGTCGTTACGTTTTAACGACAAAACAGAATGTCGACAAGACTTTTAAGAAGAAAGCTAGGCTTGTGGCTCAAGGTTTTAGCCAGCGATATGGGGTTGATTACGAGAAAACGTTTGCGCCTGTAGCTAGACTGGACACCGTCAGATTATTAATGGCTCTCGCTGTTGAATTGGACTTGGAAATTCACCAATTAGATATTAATACTGCTTACTTAAATGGTTCGTTAGATGAAGAGATTTACATGGAAATTCCAGAACTATAAAGAGAGAGTTTAATTAAGCTTATGAATCGTGAGGGAGAAGATCCTATCGTTAGAAAGCACGCGCAGGACATGCTTAGTAAATTGGATAATGGTTGCGATTCATGCTTATTGCGGAAATCATTGTATGGTTTGAAGCAAGCTGGACGTCAATGGAATCTCAGGCTGAACAAGAAACTCACTGAAATGGGATTGAAGCAGAGTCTGAACGAACCATGCCTTTATTTTAAGCAAAACGGGAATACTTTCTTATTTGTATTAATATATGTCGACGATATTTTAATTGGGAGCCAAGAAAGAGGTTTAATCATCGATTTTAAAAATGAGCTGTCAAAGGAGTTCGACTTGAAAGATTATGGTCAGGCGAAATATATTTTAGGAATAGACATTATAAGAAATGACAATGTCATTATATTGTCACAAGAAAAATACATTAAAAAATTATTAAAACAATTTAATATGGAAAAATGTAATAAATGTGCAACACCTATGGAAATTAATTCGAAAGTAAAAACCGAAGAAAATTGTGATTCAGAAAATGACGAAATATGGCCTTATCGAGAACTAATAGGTTGCTTAAATTATCTGAGCAACGCAACTAGGCCCGATATTGCAAATGCGGTGAGTAAACTAAGCCAAAAATTAACGAAACCGGAAATATGCGACTGGAAATCAGCGAAACGTTTATTACGTTACCTTAAAGGGACAATGCGACACAGTCTTGTATACAAGAGAACTGGTTATTGTGTTCAAGGGTTTTCGGATGCTGATTGGGCTAATTGTGTGTTAGATAGGCGATCATATTCTGGATATGCTTTCATTTTAGGTGGTGCGAGTATATCGGCAATCAAGGAAACAACGTAGCGTGGCTACATCGACTTGTGAGGCTGAATACGTAAGTCTATCTGAATGTATGAAAGAAGCAGTTTATTTGAATAGTCTTATGAGGGAGCTAGGAATTGTGAGGTACACTCGAGTAGTTGTTCATGCCGATAATCAAGGAGCAATATGTTTGGCTCAAGACCCAATGTTTCACGCACGCAGTAAACATATTGATATAAAGCATCATTATATTAGGGAAGTGCTACGAGATAACAAAGACATCAAACTGAGACATGTACCCACTGAATCCATGATAGCTGACGTTCTCACTAAACCATTGTGTAGTGTCAAGCACTACAAGTGCATTACTGGTTTAGGTGTTAAAGATTATTGATTTGGATATATTTTAGTGTTTTTAAATTAAAATTTATGAGGGTGTATTAGATATACAAACTTTCTGTGTATGTGTCTATGGTGTAAATTTGAATTTAAGAAAAGTATGTTCGGTAGTACTTTGGTCAGCTGTGATTCCTTGTCACTTCTGTGTGTGCTTTTCTTATATAAAATGATCTCCTGAATATATTTACAACAAGTTATTATCTTCTCGTTTCTTTTATCCTACAGTTCCCAGGTATGGTGTAGAACAAAACAAAGATGCAAGCAATGACGGGCAGAACAAGTGCCTTTCGGCTTCGTTAAGAGGTATTTTACACCCTTTATAACCATCCACATATACACTCAATTGTCCTCACTACATTTTCCTCATTTCTCCGTATCACAAATGTCCATACCACAGTATGGACTTTTATACTACACCTGCTTGGAAAGTACCTTGATAATTTATTAAATTTACGGTAGAAAGTACGTCATTGCATTTCGAACAAATATGCGGGGAGAAAACGCATCTGAGCGGGAGAGAAAAGTGTATGAAAATCCATTTCTTACGTGGTTTATCTTTTTTATTTTGGGTAAGACTATGCGCCGGTAACCTAAATATCAAAAGCCAAAAAGTTTTTACAGTGAGTTTTTATCTCCAAGTTCGCAAAATTACACTGGCCACTAGCTGTGTGTTGGATGGTGTCGGGCTGGCAGTGCGACCCTGCGGCGGCAGGATAAACAATTTGAAAAAAGAACATGTGAAATTCCTCCTACATTGTCGCAAACATCTTTTTTTTTTTTTTTTTTTTTTTTTTCGGATGGGAAATCATCAAATGACTTCTCCCGCTCTGGGCGGAGCAGGAGGGAGTGTCAGACTTTTACTGACTAAAACCCATCCATGTTCCTTCATCGCCCTTTGTGTTCCGGGGCCGCGGTATCTCTTTCGAACAGTCCCGCAACCCCGGCAGGCATCGGTCCTTGCGGACCCCTTCCTTTTTGCTGACTCTCTTTGAGGCGCGCGTGGAACACGAACGCGCCGTCGACACGGCCTGTCGTCATCAGACGGACGGACGGCGAGCTAGCCCATAGCCCACCGTCCACAGGCCCGCGCCTACGGTGGCCGGGGGCCACGTGGTGGCCCCCGACGCCCGGGGCGTCTCCCGCGGCGGCCGGGACGCTGTGAGGTTCTCTCCCTCTCACGTTCCGCCACCTCCTTCTCTAGCATTACTGCTTCGCAGAAGGAGGTGACGGCGTCCCATTCCGTCTCGCTCCGGACCATGGCTTGCACCAGGGCCGGACGCGAGAGGTCGCCGCCGCCAATCGCCGCTTCGAGGACACGGCGGTGCTCTGCCCACGCGGGGCACACCTCCACCGTGTGCTCCACCGTGTCCTCCGGTCGATCCTCGCAGTGGAAACACCCGGGCGTTTCCTCCCGCCCGATTCGGTGCAGAAACCTCCCGAAAACACCGTGTCCGGTGAGGACCTGCGTCAGGCGGAAGGTGAGGACGCCGTGGCGTCTCTCCAGCCACTCCTCAAAGAGGGGACTTATCGCCACTATCGTGGCGTGCCCTGCACGGGGTTGCGACAGTCGCTCTCTCCATGTCGCCATGAGATCCCGCCGGAAGTCTGTCCGCTGAGCGACAATTTGTCGCGGCAGCGGAGTTTCCCCCCGGCGAAGCGCCTCCGCGCGCCATTCATGCAGGCGCGCGAGGACTATCGCCTCCAGATCCCATGGCGGCAATCCGGCAAGGAGGCACGCCGCCTCGCGGGCGATCGTGCGGTACCCACGGGCCAGCCTTACGGCTACCACCTTTTGGGGCGCGTTCAGGTAGTGGGCTGCACGCAGCCTCAAGGAACGCGCCCACACCGGGGCCCCGTAAAGGGCCATGGACCGCACGACTCCCGCGTAGAGCCTCCGGCAGGAGGCGTTTGGCCCCCCCAGGTTGGGCAGGAGCCGCCTGAAGGCAGCCCCAGTCCGTTCCAGTTTGGGGGCCAAACGTCGGAAGTGCTCCACGAAGTTCCACCGGCTGTCGAGGACGAGTCCTAGGTACTTCAAAGTCGACTCGACACCGATGGATACCCCTCCTACCGTGAGTAAGGATCCCGGAGGTGGCGCATTCCGAGGCCCATGAAAGCACATGGCCTCAGACTTGTGCAATGCCACCTCGAGACCCAGTTGCCGGATCCTCTCAACGACAATCGCAACCCCGCGTGTCATGATTTCGGCCGCCGCCTCGTGCGACCCCCCCTGTGCCAGCACCAGCGTGTCGTCTGCATAGCAGACCACGCTGACGCCGCTAGGGAGGTCGGCGCGCAGCACCCAGTCGTACCCGATGTTCCACAAGGACGGCCCTAGGACCGATCCCTGCGGAACACCGCACGACATCTCTCGCCGGTTCCATTCTCCGCTGCGACCGGGGTAGATGACGGCTCTATCCGTCAGGTAGTCCCCGACCACACGACGAAGGTAGGTCGGCACCCGGTGATACCGGAGTGCCTCCCTAATGCAGCTCCAGGGCATGGAGTTGAAGGCATTGGCGATGTCTAGAGACACCGCCAAGACAACCCCACCCCGGGACACTGCATCCCCCGTCGTGAGGGCTCTCACGCGCATGATGGCGTCCACCGTAGAGCGCCCCTTGCGGAAACCAAACTGGTGTTCCGCAAGATCCGGCCCCGTCCCCGCAAGGTGCTCGGCGAGGCGGTTTGCAATTACTCTTTCAAAGAGCTTGCCCACCTCGTCGAGCAACACTATGGGCCGGTATGCGGACGGAGAGTCCGCAGGGCGCCCCGGCTTCCGAATGAGGACCAGCTTCCCCGTCTTCCAACGAAGCGGGAACTGGCCTCTCTCCAAACATGCGCTTAAGAACCCCTCCAGTCGGGGCCCGAGAGCCTCCGAGGCCAGGACCCAGGCTTTGCCAGGCAAGCCGTCGGGTCCCGGGGCGGTATTTTTGGCACTGAGCCTGCGTACCGCCACTCTCAGGTCTACCCCAGTCACTACCGGAGTGTCGTCGTCGTCGTCCTGGTAGTCCGCTTCCAGCACCGCAGGTGGCGGAGCCATAGGCGGGGGGGGATGTTCCCCCCGCGTAGGGAACAGAGTGCTCACTACGTCCTCCACGAGCTCAGGCCGGAGACTCTGCGTCAGTGGGGGGGCCCAGGTGCGGAGTTTATCCCGCACCATCTTGTAAGGCCGCCCCCAAGGATCTCTGTCGAGAGTCCCCAGCAACTCCTCGCGGGCCAGGTCCCTGGCCCGCAGGACAGCCTCGCGGAGGGCGGTCTTCGCCGCTCTGTACCCCTCATAAAGCTCCGCCTCGATGGCTGCCGCATTCGGTGGGCGAATGCGGAGCCTGCGATGCCTGGCGTACAGGTGTCGCGCAGCCACGCACGCCTCTCGCAGAGACGTCAGCTCTCGCGACCACCAGTACACCTGACGTCGGGCGCTTCCTGGCCGGACTCGGGGCATTGCCACGTCGCATATATCGGACATGGCCTCCTGGAACCACCCTGCCTCATTGTTAATGTCGGCAGGCCTGTCTGGTGATGTCACCCAGGCCTGCACGATCGAGGCTTCCAGGAGGAGCTCCCGGTCCAGCTGCTTCAGCGCCCAACGCGGACCACTCGGGGCCTGTTGGACCGGCGCGCTCGAGGTCTGGGTGGAGACGTCAAACCGGATGTACCGGTGGTCGGAATAGGTCTCCACCCCCTCCATGACACGCCAGTCAACGACCCGCGGCGACAGAGCGGGGCTAGCGAACGAAATGTCCACCAGCGACTCGCCCCGCATCCGCACACACGTGGCGACAGAACCCCGATTTAGGACGACCAGGCCCTTCTCCAGAGCCCAGTCCTCCACCATCCGTCCCCGCACGTCTGTGCAACGAGAACCCCAAGCCAAGTTCTTGGCATTGAAGTCCCCGAGGACAAGCACGGGGAGGGAATGGTTTCCGACGACAACACTCAACTCTGCGAGAGAGTTGTGGAACTCGGCGAGAGTTCGGCTCGGGGAGAAGTAGACTCCCACCACTACGATCTCCCCGAACCGTGCTGCTACGCACCCCCGACCCCTCCTGACACCTTCAAGGGTCGGGGTACCGGCGGCGGCCGACGACACTATGGTCACTGAGCCGCTAATGTCCGCCACCCAGTCTTCCCTGGGCTGGACGAAATACGGCTCAGCGACCACAGCGATGTGTATCGACCACTGCGCCATGCTCTGGAGCAACAGATCCTGAGCGCAGGCGCAGTGGTTGATGTTCGCTTGGAGGAAGCGTAATGGGGCCGTTATTGGCACTCCATTACCGCTTCCTCCTCCCTGGCCCCCTGTGAGGGCCCCTCTACGGTCGCAAACATCTCAAACAAACATTAATGGAAAAAGTGTTACATTAAGCTTCACTAACTGCAACAATTTCAATATAATTTCAATTAGTAAAGATTTCGTTTTTTATTTTCCTCGTAGGTGTAGTATAAAGCACTATGTATCACTCGAGAGAAAGTGCGATTCCCGATCTCGGGTGTTTTAAAGCCCTCGCCTACGGCTCGGGCTTCAAACGACACCCTCGACGGTAATCGGTCACTTTCTCCTCTCGGTGAACAATGTACTATTGCTATCAATGCGATCATAAATTAGGTATTCTATCAAAACCTCACTTTCCACCAACAATTTAATTTCGATATCCACTAGTTATTCGCTATAACGAGCGGTTCAACTAATAAGAGGTTTTTTATCGAGTTTTATAGAAGCTTTGCAGCTTAATGACCGCCCTTAGCCCCTCTCTGCCGCTGTTGAGATACCGATAATGTTGTACAACGGGGCAGCTCTAATGTAGTCAATTTTCCTCTACGATTTTTTTCATAACAGCTCTTGTAGCTTTGCCTGAATACTTTTTATACAGTTCTCGACCTTCTAGGACCAAGGGTTCCGTATAATCTTGTAGGTATTTTGTTATAAAAACTACATATTTACGGTTTTCATATTTTTTCCTTTACTTACGCTGTAAGACATTGCTTCTCGCCAAATTTCATCATTGTAAGTCAACGGAACTACCATATAGGTTTTCGATCCAAAACGTTTAGGGTACTTCCGGTTGACCAAGAATTGTCAGTTTTGGTTAAAAGCACAAATAAATACACAAATTCCGAAAAATAAAAAAAGTTGAAAATTAAGGTAAATTTTGGTACTTACAAGTTTTCGCGAAAATCTAAATTTGCCCATATCTTTTCATGACTCAGGAACTTTTGTTTTTTTTTTTTTCGGATGGGAAATCATCAAATGACTCCTCCCACTATGGGCGAAGCAGGAGAGAGTTACTGACTAAAACCCACCCATGTTCCTTCATCGCCCTTTCTGTTCCGGGGCCACGGTATCTCTTTCGAACAGTCCCGCAGCCCCGGCAGGACTTTGGTTCCAAAATGTATGTATTCTACAGAAACAAAAAAACAAATATTTCACCACCCACGGTTAAGTGGGTGTTTAGTCTGAACGGACCGCTGTCAATTAATTTTGGTCCGTTCAGACGTAGACAAAAATTGTTTACGTCCGAACGGACCGGGTGTCAAAAAAAACAAATGAATAAACAATAATAAGTTTAAAGGGATAGTCACATACATTGTTGTTTTCCTGTTAGCTTAATTAGCAGATAATTTCATACACATTCTGTTCCATTTTTGAATTTATTCGGTAAGCAGTGGCTATTCGGACATCGTGAAATAGGCACTTACTTATTCGTAATTGTCATATGAAGTCATTATTAACGGTGTTTACGTCTGTTCGATTCGTATCTGTTTGAGTCATGCTGACTTTATTGCTCAGTTTCGTTATCATATAAGTACCTGGTGTTCTATTTGGGTGCGTCTCATAACATATAAAGTTATTTAGTATATTTTCATTTCAATAACGTTCACAAGATATAATAAATGTTAGTTATACCAACTGTTGATATAATTTCTTCAGATATAACATTTATATACTCTAAAACTTATTTCGTTTAACGTTATTGGATATAACGTTTATTTAATCAAAAATCATTAGGTCTATCGTTTAAAACATATAATATTGATGTAACGTTTATTTAATCAAAAATCATTATATAACATAACGTTTATTATCGAACAGCGTGACAACCGACTCCACGTAGTCTTGTCTGCCCTACGGCGCGGAGGTGTGAGGCGGCCCGCGAGCTGAGGAGCAGGTGGTTCTAACCCTCACGAACGTGAGCGTGAACCACATCTGCGACGATAAGCTCGCATGGGACCGCCGGAGCCCCGCAGCGCCTGAGCCGTTACAGAAACCACGCCTGCTGCTAGCTGCATGCTGCATGTATAGTGTATGCTTTGCATGCCTGCTGCATGTATGGTGTACGCTTGTGTGCATGTTTTTTACAGGGAAATAAAAACCCACGCGTTTTATCATATTAGACTAAATAAGTTTTATGTCTTCTGAGTGGTATATTAAACGATTTTATATTTAATGTAGGTTATGCTTATAAAAATTAGTAACTTTAAAATTATATCAATCGTTTATTATATTAACTGATCGATATATCGAATAAAATTACAGATTCAGTTGTTATGTCTTGTAAATATTAGAGATTTTGAAATTATATCATATGTTACTTACCCGTTCTATTTATTTATGTTTATCACATAAATACAGTTATAAGCGTTCATAAGTGTATAGGCACGCTAAGGATTGTATTGCTGTGAACGCACGGTCGAGCGTCCGTGCATCTGTATGTGTAAGTGGTCTCAATACAGTACGCACACCACAGCCACAGAGTTTGCCCAATCGCATGTCGTCGCGTCACACTCCACGAAACATAAAAATATATTTCCGTCTCTATTGTTATACACACATCAAACGCATGATCTTAATTGTGTTCTTACCATTCGATAGCTAAAATTCACAAAGTGTTGTTACAAAGTGATAATAGCTGTAAAGGCAAAGCAGGTGGATTCACGATCAAAGAGATCCGAGTTCGAATCCCGTTCACAATGTTTGGGATTTTGTTTTTTGGTAATATTAGTTATTAGTTTAGTATATTATTTAGTAATTTATGCAAAAACTTGTTAGGTGTTTAGTTTTTTTTTCTAATGAATTCATACTTATTATTTATTTTTTGAAGTTAAACTTTAGTAAAAAAACCATAGTATTATTATTTAACTATTCTTATGATTGTGTTTTATCTTTTCGGTGTTGGAAGGTGGAAATAAAATAGTCGTGCTGAATGATAACAAAAATGTTTATTCGTATTATCTATTTAAGTATCAAATTACATAATAAACTTTCTTGAGAATTGTAACGTCACATTCCTACTTAGATATAAAAGAAGTTCTCTTGTAACCGTTCATAAGATTAATTATTGTATAAGTACCCACTTACTCTAAGTCAATTCGTAATAACATACTTATTTAAAATCAAAATCAAAATCAAAGTATTTATTTCAAGTAGGCCAGTTGCAGGCACTTTTGAATTGTCGAAACAAAGATGAAAATTAAATGTAGCTACAGTCCCAGTCACAAGACATAATAACTGTGAAAGTACTGTAGTTGCCCATTCCCTAGCGTAGATCTCTATGGAGAAGAACGGGCAAGAAACTCCATGGACACTCTTTTAAATCATTTTTTTTTTTACAAAAATCTTGGTTACATCATTCATGTTGAGATGGTTTATTATGTGAGAACAATGTAGAAAGATGTGCACGTTAAAAGTGCCCATAGTAAAATAAAAAATACAATTCAAAAATAAACATTAAAATAAGCCACGGCAACTAAGAGATGACCAGTCACAACTGACAGCGCCCGTTCACGAACATGACGCATGGATCAGCACCATTCAACTCAACCATTTTCTAGGGAACTAAATGATCCGACACACGCGCCACTTATGTAACAAGGAACGGATATTCTAATCGCACAAATATCATAATTATTGTTGATAGTTGATACCCACTTATTATAGGTATCGGTATTCAGCAGTTTATTGAAAACTAAAATAAATAAATGATTTAGACTTTATGAATATTTTTTATGTGACGTCACAATAAATGTAACTCGTATTGAGGTTATAGTTTAAGTGTTCATTTTCTCGAAGAAAAGAAGATTAAAACTAAACCTATCTAATTTAAGATCATTAAATAATTACGGATAAGTTATATCACTAAATATTTTGTTACACGTATAATTAAAACTAAAACATCTCGGGATTAATATTTTGTAGCATGACATCTTCTAATACTTCTACATAAGTAAAACTGCTGGCGCGTCGAGGAATAAAAGCCAGTTCTCCTGGCCCTGCTGCACTTCTCCATCCCCACATGATCCCCCTCACATATTAACCGTAATTCGACCTGAGTCTTTATTAGGGATTATGTTTTTATCAGACCAACGAGTGTTATTCTTGCGCCATAAATGAAGCCTACCGTTTTGAGTTGATTTAAAAGTCTTTTCATGGTAGTATTCCAGTCAAAATCTAAATAATCCCGTGCGAAACGTAATCGTTCTTCTTTATGTCTCTCTGTCAAGAAGGGCTTCCTAACTGGTCTTCTGTGATGGAAACCTTCAGCGTGGAGGGCACGGCAAACAGCGATGAGGTGTCAAATAATTTCACAAAGTGTCTCGTAGGTGTGAAACCATTTGTTTCATATTCGCCTACCATATTATGTCGTCGCTGCCCATCGCTAAAAATCGACGGCCTTCCATCACTTCACTGTCGACTAGCAAGGCCTTTTGATCAAGAGACTTACAGTGTTCCTCTAAAACAAAACAAAAAATAGATGTTAGGCCGCTATAACAAAATACTGAAGTGATCATTCACTCTGCATTAATTATAAATCCAATAATTAACACTAATTATTTATCTTTTATGCCTCATGATGGATTTAAAAACAATTAATTAATCCGTATGTTATCAAATAAACAAACAATAATAAATTAGGTTTTAATTTCTATTAAAACTTTAAGTTGCAATTCATAAATATAATACTCACATTCAGTCCGGTTTCTTCAGATATGTGTTCTATTAAGACCACTAGACTAGTCGAACTCGCCTCAATATTAATATAGCCTGCATTTTGAGAAATACCAACAACAATACCGCTACATTCAACCACACGTCACTAACCAATAACTACAACCAAACGACATTCCGATTAAGTTAAATATTCATAAAACTCATTTCTATCTCACAAAAATCTAAATTCTTGACTTATTTTTCTATGATCTACCTTTCTTCTAACTTTACGAAATGTGTGAACAAAGCGAACAAGATAAAGAAACTACAACTTTCGGTCCCATTACTGACGGTGACGTGAGATTTGAACTCACGGCTTACTGATTCACTCATAGATCTATCTGCACGCGCCTAACCGCTAGGCCATCTTGACATACAAAGTAGAAGGTCGTAAGTCAAACTAAACGTCAAGCTATTGCTTTGTGAGATTGCCTATGGACTTTTGGTCGACACCGTACACTACAAAAGGAACTTTTGGCAGATCATTTCTCATGGTTTTCGGTAAGAATGTGAGCCACAAGAATAGACAGTCCTATTTCTTTAATACTAGCTGATGCCCGCGGCTTTGCCCACGTGGATGTCGGTTATCGCGACCAAAAGCAGACGGCTTATTTTTTTCCGACACCTCCAACCAATATCATTATATTTTATCCAATGTATACAAAAACTAGACAAATTATATACTAAAACCTTCCTCGAGAACCACTCTATCTATTAAAAATTAAAGCATTAAAATCGGTGCAGGAGTTTTTGAGTTTATCGCGAACAGACAGACAGACAGACAGATAGACGCGGGGGAGGACTTCGTTTTATAATATGCAGTGATTATGATTATTATTATTTCAGTCCATGGTGTCCCGCTGCTGGGCTCCCTCCACTCTTTCCATATCTCTTTTTATTTATTTTATTTAGTGGTCCAATGGGGAGACACACTGTGAAACTAATGGCGCTAGCATAGCTGGTACCCAACATCGTCATTGGTTGAATATGTGGTAATGTCATTTTATATTTCAAAATAGCTTAACCTCATTGGTCAGATTGAGACCAGCTATGGTGGCGCCATCTTAGATTATCTTTGCCTGTATCTCCCCATTAGGTACTCATTTCAGTTTTTCCCCACCTTCTATATTTTTTCTGGAGAAGTCTCCCATCATGTACCCAGCATTTTCCCTAACTGTGAGTATATTGGGGTGTGCCAGATGCTGCTGTAAACCAGTAGTTTTTCACAAGGAGCGAGTGTCTTTCAGACGTCTTCAGATAACACGATACCCCTTGGTAGACTGATTGTCAAAATTTCGGGTTTCGGATCACCTGTAACCAATATTGACAGTGCTTCTGGCAGTATTTCGACACTCCGTGGTCAGTCACTCACGCGTGACCATCAAGAACAGTCGCATACGCAGCGATCGCCAACTGTTACTCATCTACCCTACGTACTTAATAAAAATGGTGAAATGCGCAAAATGTGTAAAACTAATAACCAAAAAGTCTCCTGGATTGCAGTGCAGCAAATGTAATAAGTGGCTCCATTCTTCCTGTGCGTCAATAACACCCGAACAACTTAGTGTATTGCACGATACAGATTCAGTGGACTGGAAATGCAAAGCTTGCACCGGAGGTGGTAAGCCTAAAAGACTATCATGTATTATCCCGGATATCGAGGGAGACGAAAATACAGATACAGAGTCTGCCACCCCACAGCCATTCGCTAGTGCCAATGGTGATAACATGATGCAACAAATATTACGAGACCTGCGCAGGGAAGTGAGGCAAGTTATTAAAGAAGAGCTACAACGTACCCTGCAATTCTACTCTGATAAAATTGACGAGTATGACACCAAGATACAAAAATACGAGAAATCGATGAAGGAATTGGAAAACCATTGCACTGATTTACAAAATCATGCTACAAACACAAACATCAAATATGAAGTTCTGGAAAACAAATTAAATCAAATGGAGCAAGCACAATTATGCAACCAACTTGAAATATGTGGCATCAACCCATCTGAGAAAGACAATCCTGAAGAAATTGCTAAGAAAGTTGCCGTAACTATTACGCAAAACCCGGATGACGTCGTAAAAGCATATAGAAAAACGAGAAACCCTTCAAAAGTGGCGAGAAACAAAGACCAGGCTCCGATCACTGTGATACTTCGAGAGGGAAACCGAGATCTATGGATAGATGCTGCCAAAAACACGACGATATCTGCTGCCAGCATAGGACAAGACGGTGCTGATAAAGTCTACCTACGGGAGTGTCTGACACCGTCGACGGCCTACCTGTTATGGAAAACAAAAGAAGAACTCAAAGGATTCTTTGACTTTATATGGTGTAAACACGGAAATATATTAGTGCGTAAAAGTGTTCAAGAAAAAAAAATAACCACAATCCGCTCGATCGCCAATTTCAAAAAGGTAAAATCATCGCATGATAGACAATAGGTAAGTACGACTATATTGTCATTTAAATACATAAATTTAAAATTTCTCATGCTTGATACAACAGAACATAACATAGTCGAAACCAACTGTCAGACATGGGATGATTTTACTTCCTATATACCGATAGGTACCCGAAAATTGTTTGTACTTTCTGCATGTAAACATACGATCGATCAATAAAAACTTTGCTCAAATTGAATACATAGTGTTAAATTGTTACGCAAGCATAGCCGAGGCAAATTGCTATAGCATGCATCGCCCTGATTTCACACGGCAACAACACCGCGCAGTATCTAGAAGCTGACGCTGCACACGTGCCTCGTGTCGCCGCGAAGCCGACACCGGACGCTCGCTACCTGATTCCGAAATTCATGGACATTCTTTGTTCAATCGTCGACTGAACAATCCATATAGTAATTAGTTAGACTTATAATATAATTGTAATTTTTGGTACTAATTAAATTCTTTTAAATAATATCGGTTTTTTTTTTATCTTCTGCTGCCACCGAACTTAATTGGCGCAGCCGGTAGGATTTTCGAGGAATAATCGAAAAATAAAAAGGTACGTGACGCGTCAAGATTTCCCCTAAAATCGGACCGAAGTCCCGCGTGACTTACCGATTCTCGAGAATCCTGAATCTACATACATCGTGAGGCGCCAGCAGAGGTTAATCCAGACATCGATTCGGCAAGAAAACCATGTTGTAAGTACTTTGAATCTTTCAAGTCCCTACTGTCCTAATTTTATTCTAACCTAGATCCTTACCTGGTCATTTACAGTAATTTTTCTTGCAATTACGCATCTTATAATATAGATATTGTGTGTGTATGATTTATTTAGTGTTTTATATAATAGCCTTCAAGATTTTCCATCCAAGAGAGTCGCGTACCCATAGTTTAGGTAGTAGTAGATCGAATAGGCTCATCACTTTAGACGAGTCTAGGCAGTTAGGTGAACCAGCACTACTGGGCATTATGTCGCAGGACAAAATAGGAGAAATTTTTAATTCGCTTAAGGTTTTACCTGATTTTGATGGTAACCCTCACGTGTTAACCCGTTTCGTAAATCTCTGTGACCAACTGGTACTTGCATATTTCAAGACAGAGCCGGGTAATGAGTTAGCCAATTTGGCCCTTATAAACGGCATATTAAACAAGGTTACGGGTTCCGCAGCTCGATTGATAAATACTAACGGTATTCCCGAAAATTGGATTGGTATTCGAAGTGCATTAATTAATAATTTTGCTGACCATCGCGACGAGACCGCTTTATATAACGATTTGTCATTGCAAACCCAGGGGTCTTCAACCCCACAAGAGTTCTATGAACGCTGCCAGAATCTGTTCAGTACAATCATGACATACGTCACATTGCACGAAACCGTGGCTACTACAGTTACAGCGAAACGTGACCTTTATAAGAAACTGACCCTACAATGTTATTTGCGCGGTTTAAAAGATCCCTTAGGTTCTAGGGTCCGTTGCATGCGTCCCGAAACGATGGAAAAAGCTCTCGAGTTCGTTCAGGAAGAGCTTAACACCCTTTATATGCAACAACGCACCAAAGGCGGGTCTAGTAAGAAAGATAATAATCATCAGCCTTTCAAGCCCAATTCCAATTTACCACTAAAAATATTTAATGCAGCAACCATTTGCAATGGGTATGCCCGGTCCCTCAAAACCACAGATATATGGCATGCCTGGTCTTTTACGTCCCCAGCAGAGTTTTCCTCAACCTTACCAAGGTTGGCGGCAAAATGTACCCCAACCACAACAACTACGTGGCCCTACTCGGACTCAACAGATGTTCCGGGCACCACCTCCAAATTATAACGCTCAGGGCAATGCTTTTAGGCTCCAGGATGGATTACCCGTGCAATCCACTAATTTTAATAATACGCCGCGTCCTATGAGTGGTGTCAGCCATTTTGTGCCTAAACCTTTACCCTCGACTAGACATGACTGGCGTACAGCTGGTAATCCACCACCCAGCAACTATTTTAGAACACGCGAGGTTAATAACTATGATTGTGTATTTGATCCCTATTACGACTTAGTCTGTGCAGCGTATAACCAAGACTAGGACGCTTACCAAGAGTACCTAGATTTTTACACTAACTATGGGCAATATGAAGTCCCAGTGGTAGAGGAACTTAGGCCAAATGCAGACGAAGTCGAAAACAAAAACCGGAAACTGGATGGAAATTTTCCCGAGGTCCCGAAATCAGAAAAGCCAAAATAGATGTAAATTTTAACATACAGAGGCAACTTGGGTACATACAAATCCATAACCCACCTTTAAGATTTCTTATAGACACTGGAGCCAACCAGTCGTTTATATCGCCTCAAGCTGTTGAAAAATACTTTTCCAATGTACCTCTTAACTATAACCCGTTTGAAGTAACCAACGTGCGCACCGTTTATAAAAATAACTATTCAATAACGTTGCCTAGTTTCCCCGAATTTAAAGAAGAAGGCGATATCACCTTATTTATCCTAGATTTCCATAAGTATTTTGATGGCCTTATTGGCTTTGACTTATTGGACTCATGGGGTACTAACATTGATCTAAGAAACAGGAAACTAATCACCAGAAACACTGAGATACCCATCACTATGTATGACTCTCGCAATGCTAATCTCCATGAGGAAATCATACCAGCTCAGACATCTAAATTAGTAAGATTGCCCATAAATTCCCTCGATGGTGAGGTATTCGTTCCCGACCAGATAATTAGTAACTGTTTAATTTCTGATTGCCTGACCACAGTAAAAAATAATAGAGGATGGGTACAAATTTCAAATAAGACACCTAATAATGTAATCTTTTCCATGGACCGTCCTGTTACAGCCGAACTATTTAACGTACAGACTGAACATGTAGAGCAATTATCTGTCCGCACACAGGAAGTTTTATCGCGTCTCCGGACAGACCATTTAAATCCAGAAGAGTTGGCAAATCTAAGAGCTTTATGCGCACGGTACTCAGACGTATTTTATCTCGAAGGAGAACCTTTAACATTTACGAACAAAATTATGCATAAGATTAGGACGACTGACGAAATCCCCGTCCATGCTAAAAACTACAGATATCCTTACATCCATAAACAAGAAGTTAAAGACCAAATCAATAAGATGCTCGAGGAGAATATAGTCAGACCTTCGGATTCTGCATGGAGCTCTCCCGTTTGGGTGGTCCCCAAAAAGGCAGACGCTTCGGGTAAGGCCAAGTGGCGCCTTGTGATAGATTTTCGTAAAGTCAAGGAAAAAACTATTGACGACAAGTACCCCATACCGAACATTTCAGACATATTAGACAAGTTAGGCAAATGCCAATACTTTAGCACCCTGGATCTTGCCAGTGGATTTTACCAAGTCGAATTAGATCCTTCTGATATACACAAAACTTCTTTTAATGTAGAAAATGGACATTACGAATTCCTAAGAATGCCGATGGGTTTGAAAAACTCCCCGGCAACATTTCAGCGTGTAATGGATAATCTCCTAAGAGACCTTCAGGACATCTGCTTAGTGTATTTGGATGACGTCATTCTGTTCAGTACATCCTTGCAAGAGCATATTATTAATTTGGAAAAAGTTTTCAAAAGATTAAGGGAATCCAACTTCAAGATACAAATGGACAAGTCCGAGTTCTTGAAGCTAGAGACCCAGTTTTTAGGACATGTCGTCTGTAGAGATGGAGTTAAACCAAATCCAGATAAAATAAGCGTTATAAATAATTACCCGTTACCTAAAAATACTACAGAAATTAAACGTTTCCTTGGCCTCCTTGGATATTATAGGAAATTCATACTGGATTTTGCACGTATCACAAAACCCATGACCCAATGTTTAAAGAAGGGATCCAAAATAGTTTGTGACCAAAATTACATCAGCTGTTTCGAGCATTGCAAGACCTTGTTGACAAATGACCCAATTTTACAATACCCGGACTTTAACAAAGAGTTCTTACTGACCACTGATGCCTCCAATGTCGCATTAGGGGCCGTGTTATCGCAGGGTCCAATAGGTTTGGATAAACCCATTGCATACGCCTCCAGAACTTTAAACTCAAGCGAACTTAATTACAGTACTATAGAGAAGGAGTTACTAGCTATTGTGTGGGCTTGCAAGTACTTTCGACCTTATCTATTTGGTAGAAAATTTAAAATTATTACCGATCATAAACCTTTACAATGGGTTATGAGCCTCAAAGAGCCCAATTCCAGGCTTACAAGATGGCGTTTAAAGTTATCGGAATATGATTTCTCGGTAGTTTATAAGCAAGGCAAATTAAACACCAATGCCGACGCCTTATCCCGCTTAGAGCTCCATAACGAAGAAGTAAGTTCAACAGCTGTAAACCCGTCTGAAAAGAACCAATTAGCTGACGATTCCAGAACGATCACAGCCTCAGAGGCCGCAAACGACTCTAATACCTTAACAGTCCATACCGACGGCGAAAACCCCATCTTAGAAGTCCCTATCACTGAGCAACCGCTCAATAAATTCACTAAACAGCTAGTATTCACTATCGTAGGTGACATAAAAGGAAGGCCAACCGTCACAAAACCCTTCGAAACGCACACGCGTACCGCTGTTCAATTGTCGGAATCCAATCTGGAGGAAGATGTCATTAATGCTATTAAAGAGTATGTTCACCCCAAAATCAAAACAGGCTTACTAATAAATCCACCGTTAGCAATGTACACAGTTATTCCCATAATTCAAAAGACCTTTAAGAACTCAGCCATGAACCTGGCGCTAGCAAAAACCGAATTGGAAAATATAAGAAAGTATTTATGACAACAAGAAATAATTAACAAATATCACGATGGTAAAACAAATCATAGAGGCATAAATGAGTGTTACCTAGCCCTGTCTAACAAATACTTTTGGCCTAAAATGAAAGAGCACATTACTAAATTTATCAACGAGTGTACGGTATGCGGCCAGGCTAAATATGATCGCAATCCCATAAAACAACAGTTTCATCTCGTCCCTCCACCTAGTAAGCCTTTTGAAACCGTCCATCTAGATCTACTAACTATTCAGAGTGAAAAATTCATAACTATTGTTGATGCTTTCTCAAAGTATGCTCAAGCCTATTTCTTAAGAGACGGGACAGCAGTAAGTGTAGTGCAAGCGTTATTAAAATTCTGTACCCATCACGGAGTACCTTACACCGTAGTGACAGACAATGGACCGGAGTTCACCAACCAATTGTTCGCCGAGCTCACAAGACTACATAAAATCCAGCACCATAAAATAGCACCTCACTCTCCTAATGAAAATGGAATTGTCGAGCGGTTCCACTCAACAATCTTGGAACACCTACGTATTTTAAAAGTGCAGCAAATGAACGAATCTGTTTTAAATTTAATAAATTATGCCCTTTTGGCTTATAATAGCTCTATACATAGTTTGACGAGATGCAGACCAATCGACGTTATTACTGGACATTTCGACTCACGAGACCCACTGGACATAGATTTAACTACCCATTTGTTACAGCAGTATACCGTCGAACATAAAAACAAAATGAATTATGCTTATAATTTAATTCATGAGTCCAGTGTATGACCCAACGCAAAGATTTAATAAATGCTCGTAATAAATCTAGAGAGACGGAAAACCAATACTCACCTGAACAACAAATATTTGTGAAAAATCCCTTTGCCTCTCGCCAAAAGATAGTACCCCGCTTCACGCACGATACTGTCATGGCTGCCCTACCAATACATATTTACACGCGTAAGAAGCGTGGACCCATTGCTAAATCAAGATTAAAAAGAGTACCTAAAAGTGCCAAATTGTTACAGGACCCTCCTAGTACTTCATCTGCTCCTGTACTCGGCCCTAACACAGGAGATAAAACTTGAAAATCTCGACGATGGCCCAGGTGTATTACCTTTTAAATTAGGTCCCTGCAGTATCTCATTACCATTCATTTTTACAACGTGTAAACCTTCAGGAATTGCAAGATAAAGTCGACACCGTCCATAACCAACTAAGAGAAATAAGCCCCGACCTTAATAATAGAAGCCTTTCTTTATTCCAGCCCCATCTTAAATACTTAGAGCCTTGAACAATTGCAGTCATTCGAAACTACTCGTTCTAAAAGAGGTCTCGTAGATGGACTCGGTTCTGTTGTTAAAAGCATAACCGGTAACCTTGATTATACCGATGCAGTACATTTCAATAATGCTATAAAATCTCTTCAAGATAATGAAAACAAACTATTAACAGAATTTAATAATCACGTGAGTCTGACCAAAACTTGGGTAACTCAACACTCTAAAGTAGTAGATAGCATGGTAGACAATCAGAACAGATAAACAGCCTTGGTTAAAAATATTAGTCAGAATTTGGATAAAGGAAATCATGAGTTAGTTCAGTATGCCCATCTAGGACAAACCATCTTAATAGTTAATGATAACGTTGATAGGCTATCGCGAGAGATATCAAAGTTACAGACCGTACTAGCATTCATAAGAACGTCAACAGCACACCATGACGTTATTAGTTTAGATACCATTAGATCTATAATAAGCAAATTAATTACGTTATATGGTAGAAATAAAGTATTAGATATAGGAGCTAGAGAATATTATGACGTTATACAGTTAGGTTCATACTATATAGGTAACGAAATACACACATCAAAAGTATCTAGGGATCAACATATATTTTTGCAATAACTTTTCTCCTGATTGATATTAATTAAAATTTTCTTTAAGGATTCATCAAATAAAGTGTTTTCGTTTGTCACAGTAACGATAAACCAAGTCACCTTTGCATTAATAAAGAAATTTGCCATTTTCCTAATAAAGGGATTTTTGACATTTGAACCACTAACATTAAAGTTCGAAAAAAAGACTGAAATAACAGTTTTCTTTAAAATTTTATTGGGTAACTTAAACAATTAATAATCCGTGTTTCTACCGCGAACACTAACAACACAAGAACATCGGTTTGGCATACTCAAAATGAGTTCATCCAAATCACGCTGTGGAATGGCCGCCCATGTTCGTTGCAACAACAAAAAAAGGTCTTCTTGCGACTGGATACCCTCCATATTCGGCAGAGCTCTTCTCTGTAGCATGTCCCATGCATGCTCAATCGGGTTCAAGTCTGGCGACTGAGCAGGCCAGGGCAGGACATTGATGTTAGCTGCGGCGAGAGTCTGTCTTACAACTCTTGCGGTGTGCGGTCGTGCATTATCATGCATTAACTGAAATAAGGGACCGATTTGCACTTGTAGAGGAACGATGACGTCTGATACAATCGTCTCAGCATAAATTTGAGCGTTGAGGTTGCCTCTGATCCAAATCAACTCAGTTCTTCCGCCGATCCAAATACCCGCCCATACCATGATGGTTCCACCACTATAAGGATGGACTTCCTGGCAGGATTTTAATCGCTGTTGGCGTCCAGGGGTTCTCCAGTGTCGTATACGTCTTGTATCCGGTCTCATACCAAAACGAGACTCATCAGAAAAGCACACGAAACGCCATTGTTCTTCTGCCCAATTTCTGTGTTCAAGAGCCCATTGATATCGAATCCTACGATTGTGCATTGCTATAGGTGGTACCCGTAGCGGTCTTCGGGAATGAAGGTTCACTTCATGCAAGCGGTTTCTGACTGTTTGGTCGCTAATTAAGTTCCCTGAAGAGTGATGAAGCCTCACGGCTAACATCATGGCGGTTATTGTTGGAGCTCTTCGAGTTAAGATTTGAATGTATCGGTCTTGTCTCCGTGTGGTGCAGCGATACCGTCCTCCATGGCGCTCAGCCACGGTACCAGTGCTTCGGTAACGTGTCCAAAGTCGACTGATAACACTCTGACTTGTATTCAGAGCTAAAGCTACAGTACGTTGCCGGGAACCAGCTTCTATCATTCCCACGGCTCTGAGCATTTCTTCCCTGCTTAAATGACGTCGCCGCTCCATAATAACGTTGGTTTTAATCAGTAGTAGGGAAACAGTAGCACTAATAATGTCTTCAATGCGTTGTATGTTTTTATAGGGAAAATATTGACAGCTTATTTTCATCTTTTACTCGAATTTGATTGAGAGTTCCTGATTCAAATTATGAAATGCACCAAAAAGGATCCATATAAATTTATAAAATCATAAATTTATTACAAAGCCACATCTCAATCTCAAGAAATCCGCATAAAAATGCTTGATCCCTAGACATTTTTGATGTGTGTAGTTATAGTTTACAAGTTCCCGATTATTCTACCCCAGACATATGATTTATACAAGATATCCATAGTCCCTAACAAAAACCACGAAATACTCATCCCTCACTTCCAATTCCTTGCAATCCATCCGAAAGATTTCAAGTACATAGAGGCTGAATGCCCGAAGTCCACTAAAGGGTATCTATGTGAAGAGATACACAACGTACAAAGCCGAACTTCGCCGGACTGTATTGGAGCCCTCATCACCACGCAGCAGAGACTTCCTGAATGCAAACCAGTCACGATATCTCTTCAAAAACCAGCCTACGAGAAACTCGATGACCGCCATTACACCATCAGCTTCCCGATACCGACGAAAGTACGTCTATCCTGGGAACAAGATCTCCACAAGTTACTACAAGGAAGTTACCTCGCCATACTTCCTCACAACTGTTTCATCCAGACAGCAGAGTTCACCATCTCAAACTCCAACGATCGATTGAAAGGTCAAGCTTTGAAGATAATAGATGTTCCTAAAGAAGATATTCCCAGCCCAATGGCACGGCCACTATTCAATCTCAACTCTATTAACTTGGATGATCTTCACGCTGCCAATAGGGAGATTTCATTGCAGTCACTGATACAGTTCGATACACACTCAAATAGCAGCATCTATCATACAACTATACCGCTGTATGTGTTACTACTCAGTGCATGTGCACTAGCTGCATACTTTACTTATCGAAGATGTTATCCGAAGCAGATCGATCTTAAGAAAGAATCCTCCGATGACAAGAAAGTTCGACCGCAGATCATCTACGCTATACCAGAGACACAAAGAGACAGAACAGATCATCTCCCAGCGCAATTTCCGACCAAGGTCTTCAATAGTCGCTGTTCTTCGGGGGGAGGTGTTACGCAAGCATAGCCGAGGCAAATTGCTATAGCATGCATCGCCCTGATTTCACACGGCAACAACACCGCGCAGTATCTAGAAGCTGACGCTGCACACGTGCCTCGTGTCGCCGCGAAGCCGACACCTGACGCTCGCTACCTGATTCCGAAATTCATGGACATTCTTTGGTCAATCGTCGACTGAACAATCCATATAGTAATTAGTTAGACTTATAATATAATTGTAATTTTTGGTACTAATTAAATTATTTTAAATAATATCGGTTTTTTTTGCATCTTCTGCTGCCACCGAACTTAATTAAATAGTAAACATACAATTCACATTCTGATATTAACTGAAGTAAACATTAAAAATGAATTGGTACAAATGTTTGAACTCCCTGACTACAACTTATACTCAGAATTAAGAACTAATAAGAGAGGTGGGGGTGTGCTATTGTATATTCATAAGTCTGCATCTTTCATTAGACATAGTAACTTGTGTACACAGGAGTTTGAATGTGTGGCCGGCGAGTTACATTTTAATAGTGTTAAGTTCGGATTATGTGCCGTCTACAGACCGCCCGACACATCCAAACTGCGATTTATGAAGGAATTGTCGTCCTTAATAGCGAAATATCCTATAAAACAGGATTATTTAATAATGGGAGATATGAACATAGATCTTAAAGTATGTAACCCCCTGGTAAGACAATATCTAGATTCGCTGTGCACTTTAGGATTTATTAGTGGCGTTAACTGTTATACACGCATAGAGAAATATGGTGACAGAATCTCTAAGTCTTGTATAGATCACGTGTTTATTCGCAATGCTAGGGCGTATAGCATTTATACATCTGTTGTCAACACTTCACCGGCCGACCACTACATAACCGGTTGTGCGATAATGAACGCGCTCAACAAGAATGAGTCACATTCGTCTAGTCATTTAATAACTAAGATAATCGCCGAGTGCACAGTGAACTAAATGACATCGACTGGAGTATACCCCTTCAATACGGGTGCCCTAATAAAATAGTTGAGTACATACATAATGAATTTAATAGTGTTTATGATAAATGTAAATTCACAATTAGTAAAAAGAGTGTCAGTAAACGTAATACATGTCCTTGGGCCAATGAAAAACTTAAAAAGATGTGTATGGAGAGGGATTTGTTATTTAATATTTGGCGCAAAGATGAATATAACCCAAAAAAAGACTGCTATACAATAGATATAGAAATAAAACAAACAAATACACAAACTACATTATAAATAAACAAATAATGATGGAAGTTTCTCAAAATTTCAAAAATAGCAAAAAGATTTGGAACATTGTGAATAGTTTGACTGGCAAAATCATGCAATGTATTGAACACGTTTTACTTATAACTTTTCGAACAAATCCATCAACATTGGCCAACACTTTTATGACTGAATTTGATTCTAATATTAAGAACCTAAGCAATCCTTGCAATTTGCCTCTTATAAACAAATCTTCGTACGAGATAATTCCTGATAGGTCGATAAGAGTAAAACCTGCTCGAGAAGATATGGTTGAACGAATTATCAAGCAAATGAACGATAGAAAAAGCCCGGGTTACGACGGGATACGTGCTAAAGATGTCAAGTATATATCAGCTAAACTAATCCCAGTCATTACACATCTAATTAATTGCTGCTTGCAGACTGGTACGTATCCTAACATTTTAAAGATAGGGGTGATACGTCCAATACACAAAAAGGGCCCTTTGCGATGACGTCAATAATTATCGTCGTATCACTATTTTGTCTTGTATACATAAGATCTTAGAACGTTACATAGGTAATGAAATAAATAACTTCTTGTGCATACACACGGAATAATCAACAATAATCAATATGGATTCCAGAAAAATAAGAGTACTACACAATTATTGTTAGAATTTACCGATGAAGTCAATAAGCATTTAAATGATAAAAAACATGTCTTAACACTTTTTATTGATTTTAGCAAAGCTTTCGACATGCTCCGTTGTGATACACTCTTTGACAAGTTGTCGCAAAATGGAATACAAGGGCCACTATTGGAACTATTAAAAAACTATCACACCAATAGATACAACACGGTTAAAATACATCCATCTACGCAAGGAACGGCCCAGGGTTCAATTATAGGTCCGACAGAATACTTACTTTATGTTAATGATATGAATAACGTTGTAAATTCAGGTTCTGTATACCAATTCGCAGACGACACGTGTATACTAGTCGCTAATAAGAACATTCACGACGCTGAGGAATCCCTACAACGTAACTTCGACCAAGTGTGTAAATGGGCTCATGACGTAGGATTAGTAATAAATTCAACAAAAACAAAAATTGTTCACGTACATTCATCACATAACAAATGCTCCACTATACCTACAATTATAGCACACGAACACACTTGCCTGCATAACTCGCCACAGACTTGCAAATGTCCGTTAGTAGAAGTAGTCGACAAACACATGTATATCGGTCTAATGGTCGATAGCCGATTCTGTTGGGGACCGCATAAAGACTACGTATGCAACAAACTGAGGTCTATTCTAGGTAAGCTCAGAATACTTAAATATAAACTGCCTTACAAAACGCTTAGAATGTTATATTTGGCCCTAGCAGACTCTGTTATCAATTACGGACTCAGCAGTCACGGGAGAACCTATCATACATACTTGACGGATATTTACAAGTTACAACTAAGAATACTAAAAGTAATTACGCTAAAACATATAAAAAAGAAATACAAAAACAATGACGGCGACCTCTTTAAATATTGTCAAGTTATGAATGTGTTCAATAAAGTTGAATTTTTTACTCTTACGGAAGTCAATAGACCTGAGCTGTTAACCGAAAGAACAAGACCTGACTTTCTGAGAACGATACCACATAAAAATAAATACATCCTACCGACGTTCAATAATGTGTACGGGATGAGGGTTGCAGAATATTTAATACCTTTTTTTCTTAATAAACTTCCAGAGGACTTGCAAACGCTATACAAAACGAGTTCGAAAAGTTATAAATACAAATCAAAACGTTTCCTTATACAAAACTTCTCCTAAAGTATGTATGTACCTTTAAATTTTTATCACCATCATTTAAAAGTACCTAAGTTTTATTGTACCTATCACTGTAGTTGTAACATTTTGTAAAATTTAAACAAACGGCTCGCCTGCACACAGATAAGCCCTGAGAGGTTTTCGATGTGTGGCTAAAACAAAACTGTAATAGATTAAGTTTTTTAGATATTTAATTAAATAAAAAAAAAAGATTGGCAGAATTTTTCTATCTCAAACTTTGGACCAAATGGGTAAGGCAGAGGTGTTGTTTTTAGAGGTGTACTCTTTAGTACACTCACATTTCACCATTTATGTTTATGTCCCATGTAATAGGGGGCTAGCTATCAACCGGGTACAAATCCAGACTCCGGGGCTACGTAAACCTAAAACACTTTGCCCGACCTGGGAATCGAACGCAAATCGCTCGTCAACGAGGCAGTCTTTAGACTAATTTATGTTAACCCGCATCGTGCACCTCAAAAGAATTACCAGATAATCTAAATAAACCATTATGTTAACTCATCCCATCATCTCAAAGAACTTAAACCATTGTTGGACCATCAATATTTAAAGTAGGCACGCCCTGCGCCTTAATAACCAATTAAAATTATAATCAGAATATTCCACAAAGGAATTTCGTATTTTCTTACATTATGCTGCGTTGAACCGTTTTGCATAGCAAAGGGCGGGTTAATATCTTGAGCACTAGGTACAGTCATAAGCATATTATATCTCAAAGTTTTGGTAAGATCCAAAATATTATTCCCTAAATTCATCATCATCTTCGTAGACTTTTCACAGCAATGCTGGGATCGGTTTCCTGTCTTACCGGATACTGCTGTACTGTATACCAGTATTTTTAATGGCGCCACTGCCTACCTGATCTTCACAACCCAATTTAACTGGGTAACGCAATTCCCCTTGGTAAGACTGGTTGTCTGAGTACCCGTAAAGATTGTTGGCCGTTAGTAATAACGCCAAACACATCGCTAAGTTCTCGACCGACTCAGATTACCATAGACACGCAAAGAGAAAGAGGAAAAAGTCGGTTTTGAATTTTGCACATAATTTTTTTATACCTTGCCCCTCACTCGTTTACAAACAATTAAGCTCACATACACAATCATCCAGTAACCAGTAAGTAGCCAGTCTAATAGGCAAGACGACAGTATCACAAAATTGCAAATCTATTTAGTCCGTCAGTTAGAGTATTGGAAATGAATGGACACGTATTTATGGTTTTTCTAAATCAATGAATACATACAATGATAAAACGCATCAAAACTCGGGAGTGGGGGCTCGTGACTTCAGAACTAGCTAAAAATTATACCAAGGCGTGACGTATTGAGAACTTTAAAAGCGTCATATCTTCGTCAATTTTGGTTTACGTAACAAAAGAAAAAACACAGGTCAAATATTTTTTGATAATCTAAATGACGAACTAATTAGATTTTTTTGCCGTTTCGCCTTTTTGTGCTAGTAGCTGTACCATGGAGAAATTAGATACATGCATTATAAACTCAGTAAACAATTGTGCACTGTCTCGTAATATTACGTTGTTTACTCACGGCGAAAATCAAAGGATTTCGACTGAAATTGTATCTTCTCGAAGAGCAGAACATGTTTGTAATTACTGGAATGTTTGCTTGAATATACAGTACAGTATCATAAAAGCCATTATGAGTTTTATTTTGATCTTCGTGTATGCTAGTCTCAGTTTTCATTACGGTTAACAAAGGCTTTATTAATTAAGGTTATTTGACTAGGACTATGTTCAGTAAAACACAGCGGAGACCGGTTTTAAAAAAATACTTCAGTTTTCAGTCTGTCAGCGCCGACCCCAAGCAAATGGGTCAAGGGCAGGAAGGTGATGACTTCAGGTCATTATCTGTCAATGTTCAGGGTCCGAACCCGGTCCGCCAAATGTCCCTACCGGTTTCAAAATTACAGATAGCACGAATATAAAGACCTGAATATGTTTTTCGCAAGCAATTCCCGTTCTTTTCTCAAGACACTAGTTTATATTTGGCCTTGTAATCCTATTGAGTAATTTGATAGTTCGAGGGATACCAGTTTCTGAGCAAAACTAGGGTAGTGACGAGCAAAAAAAGAATGTCTCAAAAATAACGGAAGCTTTTCATTATTTAGTAGGGTAGTTCATCAAAAACTATTCTCCTCGTACCTTTCGTGGCGAATTTTTTTTAGAGTAATCTTCAAATTAATGGACACACATTTAAGAACTGTAAAAACATTATATACATTTTTTTATGTAAATCGGTGCATAAACTACAGAGATATTCTTTTTTGAAATTTTGGTGCCCACGAAAGTTGCGAAACTTTTTAAGCAAGAGGGATACAATTGGCAAAACAGCCCAGTTTGGGGTGGGGTAAACTGTACTGTTGGCTACGAGAAAACATACAAACAGAAATACATTCTACGAGTCGTTACAAGAAAAAAATTGAAACACATGCATGTATATAAATACTTATACAAATACATAACACCTTTCTTTTTAGCTTCACGACAATCGAGTAAATGCATCTACGGCTCACAAAAAAAATCTATAGTTATTATTTAGTGGAGATATATAGCTTTTGTGGTGCGCTAGCTGATTTTCGTGGACAAATAACCACGAAAGTTGTTCCACGAAAGTTATGAAAATTTAACATTTTTATGAATTACGATTAATAGTAATATGTAAATTATCAATTATAGTACTTGAGAATAATTTCGACGATCTATCTTATTCCTTAATTCAAAATGATTTGGAAAATTAACAACCATTATTCTTCAAAATATACGCATGAAAGTTTCTTGACCAATGGCTACCTGAAAATATTCAAAGAATTACTTGCCTTGTATTTTTATTGTTTAGAAGCGAAGAACGTCTATGTCTTCCCCACTGACGACGGGATACTACAGAGTACCCGTGCAGCAAAAACGTGTTGCGACAAATTTTCGCTTTTGAAAGAGAGGTGCAGTTTTGTTGCGCGCTCGCGAAACTAGCAAAATAGGAGACATAATGTCTATTAAGTATTGTAATATAAGAGATACAATAAATGTGATTTACTATTTATGATGCATAGATAAACACGATTATTTTGATGTCTAGCAGTATAATATGCTTATGAATTGAATACAAAACTTATTAAAGTTTGCCGTGAACGCGAACCGACTGTGACGCGCGAAGAACACTAATTTTGCTCCCGTTTTTGACATTAGATGTTTATTTTTATAAATATTATAAATAATTAGAGGTTTTTCAATGTTGAAATTACACATATATATAAGTAAAGAGTAATCTGTGTTTGGTCTTAAGACGGAATGTCCGCGTTTTGATGCACCTCGAAGAATCACCCAGTTACATTATTTTGCTTCGAAGTTTTAAGTAACTGAAATTAATGTAAGTCCTAGATTGTTCCAAAACTTTGTACTTGCAAAAAATCTATACTTTCGTACATCTATACGGACTAACCTATGAAAAAACTTGTATACTAAACTGCAAGTCCACATAAATCACTATCTCTCAGTATTCAAGACAACAGCTCGAATATTAGAAGTAAGCCCCCAAAGTTAAGCTAAGCCAAACAAGGCTTTCAGATCATAAATATGCATCTTGAGGAAAATATGGCGGTATCTCCCGTCGTATTTACATACAAATTGACGTCTGTCAACTTCATACGCGGCTGTAGGGAGAAATTATATAGCTGGGGATTGTAAGTAGGTATAAAATAATTTATTTAGATACCTAGAGAGAAAAAAATAAGCAAAGGTGGCTAGTTTATTTGATTATGTAAACTTTTAAATGCACTGTGTATGAGTTTCACATTATCTCATTCCACCACTGCTGATATAACAATGGTGTAATCTAAATTTTCAAAACGTAATTATAACACTTTGTACAAAATATAAATATTTCCAAACGGAGTTTTCAATTATTTACACAATTTGATTAGATTCTACTAGTACAACAGCTCATAACGTACAATGCTGGACATAAGCCTCTACCATGATGGGAGGAATTCGGCGTAATCTCCACGCTTGGCAGGCGGATTGGAGATGGCAGTGATGAAAGACCAACAGAAAACGCTGCTGCGCATTCTCAGGTCTACGGAGGCGCAAGGTGTTCTGCCTCGGACATTAGTCGCCTTATACGACACTCGTGAGTGTAATGGGTTGGTTATATTCTACTCTGCCGGATACCACACGACCAAGATTAGATTCTAATTGAGAACAAAATCAATTTGTCACTAAACACGAAAAAAAACAACCAAACCCAAGTTAACAGCGGACCAAGTTAGTAGCAGTGATAACCCAGTGGTGTGACCGTCGGACTGTCAAGTCATGGGTCTAAAGTTCGAACCCAAGACACCTCTGATTTTTCGAATTCTCGTGCGTATTGTATATTTATCACTGGCTTCGGTGAAGGAAAACATCGTGAGGAAACCAGCATGCCTGAAAGATATTCCTGGACGGCATGGAAAACCAAGTCAGAGGCCCCATGGGCGGCATAAAAACTCTGACACCAGTAACCACACGATAAAGAAGAAGAAGCGGACCAAGTACACTCCCCTGGAGTACCGTCTCTAGTAAAAGTCTCTGTCGTCGTAAAAACCTACCCGGATGACTTTTGTCTTATCTGCCAATACGTACACAATGTAATCAAATTAACTAGAGTAATATTAATGATTGCTTTCAATACATTAGCTGACTCCAAGGCTTTTAACTGAACCATCTATTACTGAATTGCTTGAGGAAGAAAGAAGAAAGAAAGAAAAAATACTTATTTGTCGCAGAGACATGACGTGCATACAAAAAAATTAAATTAACAAATTCATACAACGCATAATAAATATTATAATTATGCAACAGGACCAAATAAACAAAAAAACGAATAGACTAGAGTACTCGGAAGTTACTATTCAAAATGAAGACCTCCCGTTGTAATCGAAATATATTATCAAAATATGCTGTGAATCGTACTTTCAACAATACAGTGGACAAAGATGTGCAGTCGATGCTCTTGCCTTTGAATCTGATGCAATATTTCATGTTCTGTCCCAAGTATCGCATCAAAAATGATTTGATAACCCCAAATGGCGTCCTTTCTAATTTTGTTTCAATGATTGTAACTCTAATATTTATTTTCTTGATCATACTCTGTACCTATTTGATGTGGTTAAACAAAGACAATCTAGACTATCCTGTCTTTAATTATGTTACTGCAATTTATGACTGCATCTTTTATATTATCGGCTTCACTTTGCAATTCGTGATCAGCATAATTCAAACCAAAAAACATGTCCAATTTGTCCTGACTTTTCAAAAAGTGCATAGATATCTCAAAGCTGAAGCCAATTTCAACCATTTTACTACCTGGAATTGGATTCTTGGAATCATAGGCTTGGGTTTTTATATCGTTATTTATACTTATTTAATTTGGAAGCTAAATGCAACCTTCTATTCTACATGTACAGGCTACCTTTTGGTTGTTTTCGATTTCCATATTATCTATGCCACACGGGTCATTAAAATGTTGAAAAAAAAAGTCGAATTATGGAATGTGCAAGTTTTAAATTCACGCGAATTCCAAAACATGTACGGAGATCAACATACCAAGAAAATGTTTCACACTTACTTTCATATACTAGAGTGTTATGATATCTATAAAATTTGTTTTCAGCAATTTGTAAGTACATACAAATGATTTATTCCTCGTCCGGTTCACTGAGTTTCGTCCCACGTAACAAAATCCTGGTTCGTCCCAAACAATATGCTTCCTTCGTCCCAATATGTAATTTTTATTATTTTATTCCCGCTTCGTAATATTTTACATTCCTTCTACGGCCCATATATTTTTTGTATGGGCTTACTTTTTTGTACAATCGGCAAAAAAGGCTTACGTATTATTAAATATTTAGCATCCATCAACTGTTTAAAACGGGAACACTCAAAAATTCCAAAAAACTAAATTCCGAAAGTCACAATTCCGAATTTCAAAAAAAAAAGTACGGATTTCATGATTCCGAAGAGTTATATACTATTTAAAATCCCGAATTTCATAATTCCGAAGAATCAAATGTCCGATGGATCGTTAGTCCGAAAAACTTGCTAGCTGGCATGAAGAGCGTAGGCCAAAGGCGGAGTTACGACATTTGTGACTGAAAGTGGGTGTGTAATGTAAAATGCGAGCTTGGCCAGCGCGCGTCTCGGTTTCGTAGTAGGTTCTAAATTTGCTTAAGTCTCGAAAACGGTGCGTCCAAATAATAAAAATTTGCCCCCTTTTATAAACGCGCGCGCGTAATTCTCAACATGTAGGTAAAAAAAAAGCTTGAATAATGATTTTTAATGTAAATATCAATAAGTCGGACTAATGAAATTCGGTATTTTGAGAATAGTAATTATGAACGTTCGGAATAATGAAATTTCGGAATTATGAAAATAGGATTAATGATACTTAAATAATTAATAATATATAAATTATATAATTTTGAACCATTCAGAATTATGAAATTTGGAATTGTGACTTTCGGAATTTTGTTTTTCGGAATTATGTAGTACCCATTTAAAACAACCGTTTACGTAAGTCAAATAATACGAGTAAATTGTAAAATTTACTCGTATTATTTGACTTTTTAGTATATTATGAATGCATGTTAGTGTTTCAGTTAATTTCAAGATTAGTCAAGAAGTTAGCTAGACAACGCAAGGAAAATACGATCCCCGCGATTAAGTAACGTTACGTAGTACCTAGTTTGACTAGACTAAGTTTTTGTCTCTGTCTTGCATACGTAGTCAGTTGTGCGAAACTGACAACTGAAAATAACATTTAGTAGATTGGGGAGTTCTGAATTCTGATGTATATATATTTTTGTGGGAATTTAGGTCTGCGGAGGTCCGATAAGCAGTCTATCCATCTAAAATCCTAGAATTCTGCTGCAATCGGTTACGTTAAAAGCCGCTGCCAACATAGTTGACAAAAGGCATTTAGGGAAAGCCATTTAGGAAATAGATGGACTGTGCGAGGAACGATAGGAAGGAAGATATGAAGAAGAAATCAATTTCTTTGTCAAGTTTAGTAATCAGTTTTAACTTTTCAGACTCTATATCACATGATAGAGATAGCTATTCATTGTCTTGGTTACACACAAGTGACAATAGAAGCTTCTAAAAAAGACATGCTGGTAAATAATATGGTGAGTATGTTCCATCACAACTAATGGCTAAATAATAACAACCACTCGGATCAATCTTCAGGTTAAGCCACGTTTGCCTAGGTTGGTCCGTGGATGGGTGACCACCCATTACATACCGAGTTTCATCCGTGCCTCGGAAAGCATATTAAGCTGTTAGTCCTGGCTGTGATTTGTAGATCTTTACCCGTCGTTACGGGTAGTCAGAGGCCCGAAAGTCTGACAAACCAGTCTTACCAAAGGGTATCGTATTACCAAGTACTAACTGGGTAATGGAGGTCAGATTGGTAGTCGCTTCATGTAAAATACTGGAGTTCAGCTGCATCCAGTCAGACGTGAGAGCTGATCCGAACATGGTAGGAAAAAGGCTAGGCAGATGATCATGATGTTTGGACACAACTAATAAGAGGACACAGCATACGACCAGTTGTTAGTTGGGCTGCGACTACCTATTGTCGGGCCTACACTGTCCCCCCATACTTAAGTACTAATGCTGTAACAAAACAATATTGTAATACCAAATGATTTGAAAAGAGTAATCATGGAGTTTCTTGCCGGTTCTTCTCCATGAAAACAATCAACGCGAACCGTGCACCATTTTCGACGTTTTATAAGTGCCCATCTAGCCTCTGTGAAATAAAATATTTTGATTTTGATTTTGACTCACGCCCTTATTTGACACCAGCTTTTATTTTGTTCCAGGATGAAACCACCTTTAGGACCTTGTTGGTTCTAAGCTGGTTAGTAAAGGATTTCATTTGGCAATCAATGTTTGTTCAGGAATGCGAGAAGTTCTACCTAGCTATTCAAAGTGTTCAAGATACTTGCACCCTTATTCAGAAGAATTCTTGTTCAGGTTATTCCTTTGTATTTTTTCCTTTATTTATTTTTGTATTAATATACACGGTGTAAACAGACTCATTAGGAAACCGTCAACCAAGCATTCTGCACATCAAATTAAGTATCTTTATGCAAAAATTATCGCTTGGAACTGCCTTATTTGTGAGATTAAATCCAAATTTGTTTTCCTAATTATCTGATACTGTACAACGTAACAGGCGAAATGACATGCTACGCGGACGCAGAGCCAAGACAGCTCTTATGCGGAAGAGCATATTCTGCAGAGCCCCGAAAATTTATAATAAAATTAATAAATCCACTAAAGAGTTAGATTTGGCTAGATTCAAGAAGCAATTTAAAGTTAATAAATATTATTATAATTTGAATGACTACCTAAATGACACTGACATATTAATTTAAATCAATTATTTTTTATATTTTTTCACTTCTAACTAAGATTTTTTTTTTTAATTTTAAATATTATTATTTATATAATTGATCACTAATGTAACCTAATAACATTTGTACGCCCATGTGGTAGAATGTGATGACACAATATATATAAACTCAAGACCATGTTCTGACAAATAAATGATTTGATTTGAAAAGCCTTTTTTTGGGGGTTTCGGTAGAATTCAATGTAACGCACTCAAAACATTGTGCTAATGGATGGATTGAATAGTGCGAGGGTCGTGGAGGTGTGAAAAATCTTACATTAAAAACTTGTATTTAAAAAAATAGTTGTGTAAAAGTTGGAACTTTGACCCCCAATATCTCCGTAACTAGAAAGTTCCCAGGTATGGTCCAGAACAAAATAAAATGATCGCAATGACGGGGAAAACAAGTGCCTTTTGGCTTCGTTAAGAGCCTTTTTACACCATTTAGGTTCACAAATAGCTTCTGTGTACACAATTTCTTAAGTAAAGATTTTACAGTCTTGGACTTACACAGAATTGGTTTCCCAGAACTTGCAAAACTAAAGGATAACCCCAGAAATACCCCCCCTAGTAAACCACAAAGAATGAGAAAAAAAAAGAAACAACGAAAGAGAAAATAAAGAAAGAGATAACGATACATCAGGATATTTTACCTAAAGTACACCTAATCCATTAACAGCTGATCTATATTCGTATGTCTACGGCCGAACTAGGGCAATTGAACGGAAACATGACATAAAATAAAGTGAATGCGTACTCTTATATCCGCATCTATAGTCAAGTTAAAGTAATTACTTGAGTTTAAGTAATTACTTATGTAAACATTTTTAAACAATATACAAGAATTTAAACAAAGAAAGAACCGTCAAAGAATGCAAAGCTACAGTTCTAACATTTGACAATTCTAACTTCAAGAAATTACGAAACTACGGAATTAACATGGTATGATAAGTGATTACTTTTACTCAAGTAATCACTTTGACTTGTTTATACATAGGAGTGTCAGTTGTCGGACGTCATCGGACGATTTCAGTGTCATTTTCTTTTACAACGTTGTCTTTCAGTCTAGCGTAATGTTTCTTCTGTCAATACAAAATAAAACACATAAAACACATAAGCGTGAGTTACGGCTATAATATCTCTAGGTATACTGTTTCATTATTCCATCAAAATTAATTGTAAAAATATTTTTTACAGATGACGAGAAAAAGCTATCCAAGAACGTACTGCGCCTGAATCGAGCAACATTCAGCAAGATACGTGCATGTGGTCTGTTCTACCTAGACGCTGCATCACAATTGAATCTGATGAGTTTTCTAACTAACTACGTTGTTGTGTTACTTCAGTTTGCATTTTTGTAATTCAGACTTCAATAAATTAATTTTGATAATTGTTTTTATTTTTACGTCATCACTCGAAAAATAAAACAACAACGGGGCATTCCTTGCCCGTGGTACAGTTGGCTAGGTCCGGTTGACTGGACCATGGTCAAAAAAATTAACAGTGTTACAGTTGACTGGACCATTTTTTTTTGTGAACCGTGGTACATAATTTTTATTAACATATTTTTTTTTTAACTATAGTACTTTAATAAAATTGTGTACGGAAAAACGGAATTGAAACGGAACGCAATTGTGTCGGGTTTACCCTCCGTCTAGGACTCTAGGGCGAGCGCAAGGTTATGTCGAACTATAACCAACTTAAACCACATTGTTCCTACTAAAGGATGTTTTTTTCAAGGGTTTCCACATACCCGAAATCATATCTAGAAATAAATGGCATAAAATTAAAGTTTCATGGATATTAAAACCATTTTTCTATGTTTTATTTCAAAATAAGTTCTCCACATCCAAAAAAATATTCGTAACTACCATTAGTCGGGGCCTCGGGGGCCCTGGAGATACAAGTACATTCTCGCGCATCCCTGACCACCATTCTCGACGGGCCACATCACCAAGTGCGGCCTAGCCAGTGACCGCAAGTTCTTTATAAAGGCACCCTTTTTAGCCTGGCTGGTCGGGCGACGACTCAGCCTTAAGTTCGCCGCCCGCAGGATATCTGATATAGTAAAAAAATAATTCAATGCTTGCTGAACATGATTGACATACATTTGACACTGGGTTTTTTTTAGCAGCATGGAATCTGGATGTGTGTTTATGACCTTAGGCTCGCCCTCTTATTATGTGACATGTAAGATTGTGAGTATACTGTGGGTAAACGAGTCTAATCTCGCTGGAAATACGACGAAACGTGATTTTTTGTACCTTCAGATTCCAGCACCTCAAAATATAAAGGAAAATCGATCAATCAGCTTAGTACATACCAGGGATTTGATCCCAGGACTTCACACCCAGAAATTAATTACTACACTAATATGGCTGCGTTGTAAATCTTCTCAGAAATAGCATCTGCTAGTGAAGCTTTAATTAACGCAACAATCACATCGCAGTGAACGCTTGGCCGACCGATTTGTGACCACAGTCTAATGTAATTAGCAACGTGGTATTGTTGATGCATTTCAAGTAATTTGTGCACTAATGGTTACATCAATGGCTCGTGGGTTAATAATAACAGGCGCACGGGTCGACCTTTACGGTTAAGCAGCGCTTGCTAAGGTCGGTTCGAGGGTGGGTGACCATTTGTTACAAACCGAATTTCTTCCGTGTCTCGGAAAGCACGTATACTGTTCGCCCCAGCTGTCATTTGTATATCTTTGACAGTAGTTACAGGTAATCAGTAGCCCGAAAGTCTGACAATCAGTCTTACCAAGGAGTATCGAATTACCCAGAACCTACTAACTGGTTTGTGCAGGTCAGATTAAGTCGCTCCATGTAAAGCACTGGTATTCAGCTGCACCCGGTAAGACTGGAAGCCGCGATAAAACTGGAAGCCGACCCCAAAAAAGTTGGGAAAAGGTCAGGCAGATGATGTCTCTCTTACTCGTCCTGAAGCAACGCATCTATTGTTCTTTGCGGGATTTTATGCAAGCTCACTCATTTAGTGTTACCATTTTTTTCGCTATGACAATTGTGAAGCCCTAGTCACGGTAATATTATAATACAGTACTCCAACTTCATACAAACGGACGAGACGCTAGCTATACCTACGCGCCTCGATCTCGGGGTGCGCTCGGGGCGCAGACAGTCACGACTGTACCGCAGTGTCGAACGGACGGTGTGTTTTTTATTTAACAAAAACCGCGCGATTTTATTTCAAAAAATCAGTTAATATGACGAGTAGGAAATATTGTGCTGTTTTTGGTTGTATGAATTCGTCAATAACGCATCCAGACATAAGTTTTTTTAAATTACCTGGAAACTCTGAAAGGTAAGACTATAAAATAATTTTACTTACTAGTAGGTAGGTACATAATGTGTGTCTTTTTAATGGATAAGTATTTCCTTTTATCTCACGAAATAAAAGGTGTTTGGATTAATAAATAAAGCGAATAGAGTAACATGTTTTTTTAATTAAATCTACCAATCAAAAAACAACATGGATTTTTATTGAACACTTCCTATTCAATATACAAAGTATTTCATTTATATAAATAAAAAGGATATTTACAATCACAAAACTAAATAGAAACAGAAAGTAGGCAAATGTGATTAAAATGCTGGAGACGGGCAGCCCTAACGCACGTGGCTGTAGGCATTTATTTCTATCATGCGGCCGAGTTACACTACTGTATTATAATATTACCGTGCCCTAGTTGTATTCAATTATACTAAAAACGTCACTCCACAAAATACGTTCCCTACGTTGCTGGTGCAAATAGAATCAGGAAACTAAAACTAGATTTTAATTTTATTTCCTCTGCAATTCCTAGATAGAACAACATCGGATTTTGTACAGGGGACTATTTGTGCTCGTGTCTTCATTTTCATAGCTTGATTTTGTAGATTGAGTTTGGGAATTTCATTATGATAAAGTTTTCTAAATATTCTAAAATCTAATTTTGTGAAGCCTTATTGAATGCATTAATTTTTATCTGTACTAAACATGTGTCTTGTTATATAACAAGTAAAGTGTGTTTAGTTAGTAAGTAAGTTTTTAGGTTTGTATGTAGAGGGATTAGCCTCGCAACTACTGATCCGATTCCGAAAATTCCTTCAAGTGTGTGGTGCCAACAGTCTCGGAGTAAAATGGCTGTAACGTGGGGACGGGCAGGACGAATCTATAAGAAAACGTGAAAATTTGACCTACAATATTTCCGGAACTAAATGATTGTGGTCTGCGGGAATACGCCTTCCTTATCCCATGACGAAGTAGACACAATAGTTAAAAAATGACGTCCCGACCGAATTATCGGGTGGACAGTTCATGATTTATGGTCCAGAACAAAACTTTGTTAACACTCTTTATAACAAGGCTATAATACTTAATCTGGACGCACCAAAATCTTCATTTATAACCCTTTTCATAACGTAAAATACACCACTGCCACCAGGGACACCAGGCTCTCTCCCACGCCTGCCAGTACGTTGTACATTAATAAAACCTTATCAAACCTCAATATTATCCCTTCAATCTTGCTCCATCATGCCATTAAATAGGTGCATCGACCCGGAAACTGCGTCACCATATGACCCCCAACAGGAAGTGCGTACGTACCTACACACCTACTTGCTATCAAATTAATCAGTGTTAATAATGTTCCCAGTAAAATTAATTATTATTTGTGTAACGATAATTGGCTTCAGATCAAATACTGAAAAGATATTCAATTTGTTAAATTGGTATTTTCTCATTACCATACCTAATCTACAGAAATAATTAAAATTGAAGTGTCTGTTTGTAACATCAAAATAGCAGGTTTTTACTAAATACAGGTCACATTTTTTTTCAATTTTTGTCTTTCTTTCTATCTGTTTATCCAGCTAATCTCCTAAACGGCTAAACCGACTTTGACAGGACTTTTACTGGCACATAGCTGATGTTATAAGGTCTAACTTAAGCTACTTTTATTTTAGAAAAAAATTGGGTTCCGTGCAAAAAAACACATGAAATTGTTAACAAAATCCGATTCAAACGGCAAATCTCCGGAACAGCTTTACCGACTTTAACGGGACTTTTACTGGCAGATAGCTGATGTTATAAAAAGTAACTCATCAACTTTCTGCCTTTGTCCAATGTTAATTGGGGTCGGCGCAACACTCGTTTTTTTCTTCAGTTCTTCTCTGTCAACCGTCACGCTATCATTTCTTCCTTTATCTTTCATACCATTCCTCACAGAATCCATCCATCGTTATAAAAATTAACAAAGGCTACTTTTATTTTCGAATAAGAATTAGAGTTTTGTGCAAAAAAAATATTAAAACCCTTGAAATTGGGAACAAAATCCGATTCAAAGAGGGAAATAATATTTTTATACAATAATTTCACGTGAACGAAAGTCGCGGGCAATAGCTAGTACTAAATAAGTATCACCATGATTGTCTGTGACTTCTTTTGAAACGACTTGATGGATTTTGATACTTTTTTAGTTTGCACTATTTTTTAGGTAATTTGCAAGTTGCTGTTGAGCCTGATGCAGTCCAGAGTCTGGCTTAGTGTCTGGGTTATACCCAGACACTAAGCCAGACTCTGGACTGCTACTCAGAATAAAAAAACCGGCCGCTGCGTGTCGGGCCATGCGCAGTGTAGGGTTCCGTAGTAGCCCGTCATATTTTAAATTTTGTTTTTCAATGCAAGTATTCACCCGTTATAAACAAGCAACTACTCTATCTTAGTCACTTTTAAGGATTTTGTATTTGGTACAAAATTATCCAATAACCAAGTTCAACTGTCTTAACCGCTATAGTTTGCCTTTAAAGTTCATGAAATGCACTATCATTATGAATTTTTCCAGATTTTTCAATCCAGCAGTTTAGCTTTTAGGGGGGACGCTACTGGAACAAAAATTTGCACTTTAAAGTTTAACATTTCGTAAATGGAGCATTAAATCGAAAAATGGTATTAGCAACCCCTACATTTTAAAATACCTATTCAACGATACCCCACACAAAGGGGCAGATGACAAAAAAAAATCATCCCCTCTTCACATGAAGGGGAGCTTCCAAAAAAATATTTTACTACTTTGTCGGCGTAATTGATATTCATACCCTTACAAAATTACAGGTTTCTAGTACTAACGCTCTCTTAGCAAAACCTCGGACAGACATACAGACAGACGGACATGACGAAACTATAAGGGTTCCTTGTCAGGACTACGGAGCCCTAAAATTTATATTGAAGCGTGGTTACTGCCGTTCATTTATTATTGTCAGAAAGCTTACAGAAAAAGTAAAACTCATCATAACAATGCGAAGTCTATTAATTTGCTCATTAACGTACTGATGGGCTTCCAAATTGATTTCATGATACGCATATTTGTTGAGGCAGGGGTGTCGAAAGTGAAGAACGACTTTGTTTTAAATTAAAAAAGGCAAGCTAATTTTTATAACATCACGCCTTGTAATCCCCGAAGAATTAGGCAGAGGAGTACCTTACAAGTACACCCACATTTCGCCAGTTATGTTTAAGGCCCATGTGATAGGGGGCGAGCCTATTGCCATCAACCGGGCACAAAGCTAGACTCCGTGGCTGCTACTGAGAGATTCTTGATGTAAAAACTAAAAACCCAATAACATTTTGACCCGTTAATCAAACCCAGGACCGCATGCTCAGAAGTCACGCTTGCAACCACTAGACCAACGCGGTAGTCAAAGCAGATTTCATATTTCTAATAATTAAATAAAGATAGGCACACGTTTGGTTCTTTTGATTGAAAATGTATTCTCGAAGAAACGCGTTTGCTCCCAGATTTTAATTTTCAAATCAACTGATCCTCTTTCAGTTGATTGTTGATGGCGGGAGAGGGAGAGGAAAATCAAAGAAAATATGGATAGTGTGAGGAATGATATGAAGGAAGAAGGTGTAAATGATAGCGTGACGGTTGACAGGGGAGAATGGCAGAAAAAAAACATGTTGCGCCGACCACAAGTAACATGGGACAAATGTATAGATGATGAGCTTCTTGTTCAGTTCATTCTATAAAAGGTTGTGTTAGAATGACAAAAACTATCAGCATATTACCTGTTAGTCAATCTTACAACTATTATAAATGCAATAGTTTGTAAGGGTGGATGGATGTGTGGATGTTTGTTACTATTTCACGCAAAAACTACTGAACTGATTTTGATGAAACCTTACAGTAATAAACACACACATCAAAAAAAGTTTGCGATCACTTTGAAAAATCTAAATCTTTTATGTTACGGTAGATTATATTATGATTCTTTATTATAAAATATAGATTTAGAATATAAAACAAAACAGTTCAATTTAAAACTCAACAAATAATTTTTCTTGATAAAGTTCAATTAAAAAAATTATATCAGCTTATGCTAGTGATCACAAACTTTTTTTGATGTGTTTACATCTGAATAACAGATAAGTTAGAAATACTTTCAACTGGCCGTAAGCAGTGACACAAATCTAGGTTTGCAGCTGCTTCCGAAGATAATAAGCATCGGAAAGTCCCATCTATCATGCAGGATACTGTACACGAATAGGTAAGATTTAATTTAAAAACCCCCCCGTGACTTCCAAAGAAAACAATAGAAAATTATAAATTCGTCATGTACTTCCAGAAGTCAGTGGCAGAAGAGTTAATGGAACAAACAAATTCACCGACTTCGAAGTCGGTATTTTTTTGTATTTTTTTTTTGTGTGTTTGTTAACCCTACGTACACCATACACTAGACAGACACGCTCATCAATCAGACCCTCGACACAAACAATAATATTTGAACACGATGCGTTCGCTATTGTTCTCGATTGTTTGGCCATCTATCATCTATCGGTCAGAGTTTGATTCCCGATTGATGTTGAACAGTAATTCTTGTGGTAAGTAACTGTTTTGATTTTTTGAGCGATTGATTTTTAACAGAAGATAATATGGTTACGTCATCTTTATCGCTGATTGAATATCACACAGTTTCATCTTCGAGGTTAAGCTGCGCTTGCCAAAGTCGGTCTGTGGATGGGTGACTATACATACCGAGTTACCTTCAGGGCCTCGGAAAGCACGTTTAGCCGTTGCTCACGACTGTCATTTGTAGATTTTTGACAGTCGTACCAGGTAGTCAGTGGCCCGAAAGTTTGACAAAGTTTGACAACCAGTCCTACCAAGGTTATCGTATTGAGCCGTGTAGATGGCGCGTTCGTGTTCCACGCGCGCCTCAAAGAGAGTCAGCAAAAAGGAAGGGGTCCGCAAGGGCCGATGCCTGCCAGGGCCGCGGGACTATTCGAAAGAGATACCGTGGCCCCGGAACACAAAGGGCGATGAAGGAACATGGATGGGTTTTAGTCAGTAAAAGTCTGACACTCCCTCCTGCACCGCCCAGAGCGGGAGGAGTCATTTGATGATTTCCCATCCGAAAAAAAAAGGGTATCGTATTGAGACTGGAAGCCAATCCCATTATACTCGTAGTTAGAAAGACGCTAGGCAGATTGATTATTGTCCAGGCCTTCCGGTCTTTTTTTTTCTCGCGTTACTTTGTATAAGTTCGCTTCATTTTCACGTAATTCATTTACTGTTTACCGGGCACGAGTTGTTTATCTGGTGGCAATATATCGGATATCTTTGTAGCTATGTGGAAATTGCTAGTTAATTGCTCAGTTGTGCAATCATGCAGTGATTGTAGGTAGGTAAACAGATTTTACCGTTAATTTTGGATTTTATTGGTTTGTTTTTGCCATTATTAGAATCACCCCACGTTAGACACAAGACCAAGACAAGAGAATGAACAAAAGTGTTACTAACTTGGTCCAAATGTCCACCACTAACGAGACCTATGTAATAAAATAGTCTACGAAATACTGAGACATAACCAGACCGCAAAGAAAAATATGCAGTCAGTAAAAAGTTATGACTTAATGAAAAGTCATGTTTATTGACCTTTTTATGCGAAAAATATCATTAATATCATTCTGTACATCGCACATTTTGAACTAACACTCATATTATGTCATGCCGCTTGGTGTCCCGCGTTAGGTTCATTCCACACACACACAGTTTCTTCTTTCCACTTGCATTGTCACAACAAAATCTATCACTCAGGAAAAACAGAAAGTAAAGACTAACAAAAAGTCCAGTAAACGGTAGCCAAAGTCGAAAGGAAAGGCAAAAAAAAAATAAACTATTATTATTTTTCTTAGAGTCGTAACTTTTTTCTGACAGCTTATTTTTTTTTTCTCATACTGAAAGTTACTCTAGTGGACTATTAGTCAAAAGAGGTTTCGTTATTCTGTTTAACAAAATAATTATGCGCGAGTAATATTACTTTTTTTTTTGGAAAGTATGAACTTTTTCTGATACAAATTAAAAACCCTTTGAGATGTTATCGCCCTTAAAAGTCAATTAAAAACTCGACAAAAAGTAAATATAAAGCGCTTTTGAGCTAACTTTTTAACATTTTTATTTGCTTCTGACCAATATTATCTCTCTGGGTGGTAAGCTTAGAAAGCCACATAATTAGGACCACTCATGTGATTCGTGATAATACCTTTTTATTGCAATCTTTTATTCATCTTGTTATCTTCTTCTCAGCGTAGGAGCCCATGGCTAAATGTCTGCCTTACCTACCCATCACATACCCAGCTTTCTCCATGCCTCGGAAAGCACGTTAAGCCGTTGGTCCTGGCTGTCATTTGTAGATCTTTGACAATCGTTACAGGTAGTCAGTGGCCCAAAAGTCTGACATCCAGTCTTACCGAGTGATATCGTATTACCCAGTACTAACTGTGTTGTGGAGGTCAGATAGGCAGTCACTCCATGTAAAAAGGTATTCAGATGCATCCGGACTAGAAGCCGAACCCAACATAGTTGGGAAAAGGCAATGTTGGGTTCGGATTGATGACAGATGATGCTTCTCAGCGTGTCGATGGCATTTTTTTATTATTACTGACTTGTTTAACTTCTAGTTCTTCAAAACAATTATGTTTATTACATTAAGTACAATGAGGCATCGAGACACAGTTTGTCGTAGAACAATAAAACTATAAAACAGTCTAGAGGCTAGAGTCGCGGAGGATTACTGTTCACGTCCGTTGTCGTTGATGATTCGGGTACTCTCTCTGCCGCCTGCGTCCCGTTCCCTGAACTCCCGGCATGAGGTGCGCAGGCGACGGGAGGGGGGGCGCGCAAGGTATGGCACTGCGACTGCGTAACAACACCGCACTTACTACATCTATAGACTCCGCGTTACACTTGTTATTATTTTAATAAAAGATTAATAATAAAGTCAAGTTAGTCTGAAAGTGGCGCCGGTGACTGAAAAGTTGTGGTAATCGGTTGGTTTGGCATGTGATGCGAAGGAATGAGAAAAATGGAGTGAGGAAGGTTTTGAGTATGAATGTGGTTGGGTATAAGAGTAGAGGATGATATGACAAGAAATAAGTCTTTTACTGAACCTTCAAAAACGTTCTGATACTTGGGCTAAAAAATCAAAATCTAATAATAATAATATGTTCTTAGTTAATAGGGTGTAAAAAGACTCTTAACAAAGTCGAAAGGCACTTGTTCTCCCCGTCTTTGCGATCATTTCTTTGTTCTAGACCATACCTGAGAACCTTCTAGTTACGGATATATTGGGGGTCAAAGTTCCAACTTTTCCACAAGTTTTTTTTTTTTGCTGGTTTTTAATTTAAGATTTTTACTTTAAACACCACCATGAACCCCACTACTATTATATATACTATATATATATACTATTCAATCCATCCAGCACAATGTTTTGAGCGCGGTACATCACCTTTTTAAGTAAAACTCATACCTAAAAAGGTGAATTTTCTCCCCAAAATTAAAAGTCGTTTCCCAGCAATAGTTTTTGCGTAAAGTTACTTAGTTAGTTAGTTATGTACAGAATGCTTGGTTGACGGCATCGTGAAGAGGCTGTTTACAACCTGTATGATTTGTTTTTTTTCTATTATCAGGTCATAAGTTAACTTTTTCAGTTTTATAAATGAAAAAAGAAAATAATACCTTAATTGCAATCACAACTTACATAATAATCGCGTGACGGCTAGACGAGAAGCGAAAAAGTTAATTATTTAAAACAAATGAATTAATCATTACGAAACATGTTTGTCACTGTTTCATAATGAGTTCGCTTTGAAATAGATTGCGTGTTCGCAAACTTAAATAAAGTTAAGAAATAAATTAGTATTAATTTTTCCATGATTTCACGTAGATGATATGAAGTATGAAGTTATTCAAACTAGCTAAGGCAGCGACTTGTCCGCTAAAATTGTTATAACTCGGTTAATATGCAAGGTATAGATGTAATGTATAGCGTATAGCACTCACGAATAATGTAGCTTTTTGCCAGTCAAAGAATTTTTAGAATTGGATCATTAGTTCCGGAGATTACCCCCTACATACAAATTACAAACCTACAAACAAGCAAACAAATTTTACCTCTTAAAAATATTAGTATAGATACACGTGGTTTGGTTACCGTAGCGACTAAGAGAATTTACACGATTAACTAATACTTTTAATACGCACCATTCTAAAAAACACTTTATCGTCGGCTTGAAAACTAAGGTCAGATAGGCAGTCGCTCCATTTAAATACGAGTATTCAGCTGCATCCGGTTAGACTTGAAGCTGAACCCATCATAGTTGAGAAAAGGCTACGCAGATGACGATGGTAATTCCGGTTTCAGACAATTTAAGAACACATTATAAGCTTTTATTTAACTTGCAATGTTTGTAACCCATAATCACAATACATTCTAGTGGCACACAATAAGTTTATTCTTTTAATATGGTAATTCCCACCAGCTTTTGCATATTTTTCAAATAAATACAAACAATATTATTACAAAAATGCAAACTGTAGCAACACAACAGTGTAGTTAGTAAAATAACTCATCAGACACAATTGTAACGCAGCGTCTACGTAGAACAGTCCACACACACGTATCTTGCCGAATGATGCTCTATGGAAGCGCAGTACGTTCTTGCAGACTTTTTTCATAGCATCTGCCAAAAAAGAGCAGCAATAAGAACTCAATGAACCTCACATGTTACTGAGATCTTGAAATGTCTTCAATGATCATTAGAATTTGTCAAGCTTGACTGACTGCTACCTAGAAGATCGTGGCTGAATAATAACAGCCGCGCGGGTCGATTTTCAGGTTATCAGGCAGCGCTTGTCAACGTCGGTCCGTGGATGTCTGACCATCCATTACATATCGATTCCTCCGTGCACCGGAAAACACGTCATGTCATTGGGACGGGCTGTCATAAGAAGATCTTTGACAGCTGTTCTAGGTAGTCAATGGCCCGAACGTCTGACAACTTACTGGTTCTCAAACTATCGGGCCACTACCACCGAGGGGTCTTGTATTACCCAGTACTAACTGGGTTGTATAAGTCAGATAGACAATCGATCTGTGTAGTATCAGTATATTATTAGTTTCAGATCGATTGTCTATCTATTATATTATTATACCAGTGTATTCAGTTGCATTGGGTAATACCGGAAGCCGATCCCAACATATTTTGGAAAAGGCTAGGCAAATAATGTTGATGGCTTGTATCGCTACAGGTGACATCACCAAACATGCTTATTTAATACATAATTATGAACTTGTAAATAAACTAACGATAGGCACGCAAAGAACAGCCACCGTTGAGCTGTCGATTGAAAGAGATGTACGAAAAGTGAAGGTGACGACGGAAAAATGAGATAATACGTCGATGATGGTGTCGATTCTGTTGTGCACAAACTAAACCTAATTTAGGCTATTGCTATCTTTTTCTCTCTAATAAAACGAGAAAGAGACGGACGTAATTTAGAGCTGACAAATTTAGTTGGAACTAATAATAAATTTCCATACAAGTGAAGGGTGCACGTAAAAACATGTCGCAAGGCATAAACTAGTTTGACATCTCTAACTTAGTTCATAGCTATAGTGGTCCTTTCCTCGCACTGCCTTTTAGTAAAATATAGCAATAGACTAAATTAAGTTTAGTTTGTGCACAACAGAATCGACACCAATATCCCTTAAAATAGATTATTATGAAAATAAATTTAAAAAATAACCAGAGTAAGATGACTTCAATATAGTAACTGCGCAAGTATCTGAAACACTTTCAATGGCCAAGTAGAAGTTCTCGCATTGCTGGACCAACAAAGTATGCCACATCGTATTCTTTATCATGTAAAATGCAACGAAAATTGATAGCAGAGTTGTTTCAATCTGTAACATAATTGTAATAGAGTTGTCATTAAGTAATGCCAAATATGCGATAAGAATTTCATAATCATCATCATCATTTCAGCCGAAAGACGTCCACTGCTGGACATAGATTTTTCATCCAATCTATTCAAAAATGACGACTTGGTTCGCATTTTAAGTGCACCCAAAGGTGTTGTTTTCTATAAGAAACTTTCAGCGGGCAGTAATGAGTTTTTAATCCTCTTTATAAATGCGCCGCAATTATCGTTATATCGTTCTCACATATATGTATAATTTCAAAATTAATGATGTAACATAGATTTTGTAACAATATTTTGATTCAAAAGAGTGTTCATGGAGTTTCTTGCCCGTTCTTCTCCATAGAGATCTACGCCAGGGAATGGGCAACTACAGTACTTTCTCAAGTTATTATGCCTTGTGTCTGGGACTGTAGCTTTGTTTTTATTTGTAATTTTGACATTCAAAAGTGCCGTAATGGTCTAATTGAAATAAATGCTTTGAGTTTGAGTTTATCTTTGCCGCGCACTTTTTTAATTTGGAACATCTTAGTGTTCAGCGCTAAAGAAATCGAACGCAAATATTGATTGAATAAAGACAGGCTGGTACGACGGCCCATAGTCGCGCCGCCACGCCGGCTGAATAAAAAAAATAAATCAAATTAAAAACGCGCGAATGTAGTTCGCGCGTTTTTAATTTGATTTCTTTTTTTGCCCGCGTTTTCGTAAATTTTCACAGATTGTTAGAAATTCATGGTTTTGTTTTGAAAAATGAGTTTTTCAAGTGACAGTGAATAAAATATGAGGCGCCTTTTATTGTCTCATAGTGGGTGATGAAAAGTAGAGTGTATCACTCGGGCGCAAAATAAATTTTTGGCTCGGTCGACGTATTTTGAATACCTCGCTACGTTCAGGATTCTACTAAAGAGTCCCTTGATACGCTCGGAATTCTACTCTAGAATCCCTCACTTCGATCCCGATTCAAAAAAGTGCCCTCGCCGTAAAAATATTATTTTGCTCCCATATGCAACTACAATACAAACAATTTCCAATTTTTTACAATCTACTATTATTTTATATTTCTTATTTATTTATTAAAAGGAGAACCAACAGCTAACACAAATGAGTAACAATTGAATAAGCGACACAGAGCCAATTACAGGTTCTCACGAGTAGACACAGAGATGATGGTAGAAACCTTAGGATCACCAAATAGCAAGCACGATAATAATACAAATAAAAGGAATTAAAATAAGCAATAAGCACTAAATACACTCAGACACTTGGACTACATTAGGCATTGTTGACATTAGGCATTAGGCATTATTACACACATTAGGCATTGCTGACATGGGGAAAAAAATAAAATAAAAATATAGCACTACGCGCTTTTAAAAAAGTTTGCATCAGCCGATTGCGTACAGAATAGGCTTTGATGGAAAATGGGTCAAAAGAGAACTCCTTACAAAGAATATTAAAGTCCTTACTCGCTCGCACTATGAATGAGTTTTGCGTATAGTTGGATGATGAAAAAGGAATGAAGATAGGTGGATTAAATCTGACTTATCTCTGGGGGACATTGAAATGTAATTTATGCAGGACATCAAGACAGTCAATCTCGTTATATATAATTTTAAAAGAAAAGTGCAATCTGCAAGTCGGCGGCGATCTAAAAGTGGCTGTAAATGGAATTTCTTGCAGAGATTTAAGTAATTATCAGAATGATATGGTATAAAACCCCGAAAACAACGAAAAATAATAAATCTCATTTGAATACTCTCTATACGATTTATGTATTTGCCTTATCACGGGTTCCAAATTTGAGACGCATATCAAGGTGACTTCTGACAAAAGAACAATAAAAAATCTTAAGGCTTTTGGCCTTCTTGAAACATCCAGCAAGTCTCATGATAAAACCCAGTGACTTCGAAGCTTTAGCTACTATTTGCTCAATGTGCACGTTAAATAAAAGTTTAGAATCGTGAAAAACACCTAGGTCGCGAACACCGTCACATCTCTGTTATAGCTGCCCTTTCAGTGTATATGTTGTAGGGAGAGGGACTCGTTTCCTGCTAAATGAGATTACTGAACATTTAGCAGGGTTCAAGTCAAGCTTATTAACTAGACAATACTCATCCAATCGCGCTAGGTCACATTGAAGAGCATCCATGTCGTCCTCCGACGATATTGCAGAGAAAATCTTCATATCATCAGCGAAACATAGTAATTTTGAATTTAGGAAACATGAGTCGATGTCACCTACATAAATAATAAAAAGTAACGGACCCAATAAGGAACCCTGAGGAACGCCACTGGGAGCTGAAACCCAGCTCGACATGTAGTTACTGATATCGACAGCTTGAAATCTATTTTCAAGGTATGAGGTAAACCAACGTAATAGATCTTTTCTGATACCATTATTAAGGAGCTTGTTTTTGGGAATATTGTGGTCGATTCTATCGAAAGCCTTACTGTAATTCGTGTAAACCACGTCGACCTGAGCCCCATTATCTATTCTCTCCGTTAAAAAGTCATTGAGCAAAGCCAGATTTGATACAGTTGAACGACCCTTAAGAAAACCGTGCTGAGAAGGGCTAAAAGATTGACACAGTGCTGCATAAATTTGGTCGTAGATGACCCTCTCAAAAAGTTTAGCTAATATGCACAGTTTGGAAATAGGTCTGTAATTAATTATTTTATTTTTATGCCCGTTTTTATGTACCGGAGTTATAAAGGCCGAATTCCAGATTTGGGGAACAGAACTTGAAGAGAGCGATTTTTTGAACAACAGAGATACTGGTAAGGCGATGGTTTTAGCACATACAATCAGCAATTTAGGCGATAAGTGGTCCGGACCAACAGATTTAAACGGATCAATTTGGCTAATTAACTTAATTATAACATTTAATTGAGTGAATATGGAATTTATAGCCGTTAGAGGACAAAAATTAGGAGACACAACATTGGTAGGGTCTAGAAAAGTGGAATAAAAGTGGGAAGAGAATGCATTACAAATAGACTCAGGTGAGGAAATCGTCACGTCACCATATTTAAGGAAACTGGGTATAGCATCATAATCCTTTTCCTGCCTTTGTCTCGTGTTACTTTGGGTTAGCGCAACTAGTGTTTTTCTTCATTGATAGTGTTACAGGGGGTTACCCCTGTAACACTATCATTGCCTACCTTTTCTCTCTCATAATTCCTCCCAAGTCCATTCCTCTTCATCCATCAACATTCATAATCACATTTCTTTAAGTCACATAAGTTTTATCCCTCCACATTACTAACCTGTGACAAGCCAAACTATTTCTTTTCAACATTTCTGTCACTGGTACCACTTTTAAATTACTTCTTCGATGGACATTTTTTACTGTATTCCTAGCCCATAATTATGAAAACATCGCTTTTAAAATAATACTCACCATGTTATCATTTAAAATACCCTTTTTAAACGTTTCAATTGTGATTTGAATGTAAAGTAATGATTGCACGAATATTTCTATGATATGAAATAGTATCTAAAAAGAAATAAAATTAATTAATAATGAGTTTTTGCAGAACTACAGCAGAATTCCTAGCAGAAGTAAAATTTTTAAAAAGAAAAGGTTTTATACAAATTCTTGAATTTGAAGTAAAATACTTACTAACTGCTGAAAGCCAACTTTATAGATATTATAACACTTTAATATATTAATGAAAGCCTGATACAGTTGTTGATTATAACTTTCTGAATGCGTGTCTTCCAATTCTTGGGTATTTAAAACTTGAGAATTCCATAGGTGGACTTTATTTTCCAACAATTTGAGTATACGAGTGGCATAAATTACATTGAAATCAAACACAAGCATCAAATAGGTTACGTATATAGAACTAAAATGTACACCAAGTAATATGTAAATATAAGTGGTAACGATGGCGTAGACACCCACAAATATTCCATGAAACCAGCTGCTAGCAATAAATTGTTTGAAACTGGTCTCTTTATTAAGGAATCTGTGCACTCTTTGAAAAATAAGGACAAACTGTATGGAAGAGTTAGTTTGAAGTAATCCAATCACGAAATTCATGGCAAAACCGAAACAATAAAAAATGCAGTCATATTGATTCGAAACGATCATAAAAGTAGTATATCCTAAACTATCTTTCTCTAAACTTAATAAATAGGTGCTGAGTATGAACAAACTCATAAACACAACTGTTACAATCATTGAAAGAAAATTGGAGATTAGGGTATTTGGACCTATAAAATCGTTCTTGATGCGATACTTGGGACAAAACAGGACAAATTGCATCAAATTCAATGGGAAGAGCATTGCCTGCACGTCTTTGTCCACTTTGTTGTCTGTAATACAGCTTTCAGAATATTTTCTTTGGATAATTCGAAATGTCTTCATTTTAAAGAGGTCAATTACAGTGGCTCGCTTGTACACAAGTGATCTAATAATCGATGTAAAACGTTTTATCTACCCAATTTATTAAACTATTACTTTAATGTGTTTGGCTACAAGTAGTTTAGATTTAGTATATTACTAGGCATATTATTGTAAATTAATATGACCTTAAACGACATTCTTCAGGACATAATAATTTATGCTGACATTTACTTACGTGAAGGTCACATCGCTTTAGGTCTTGACTAGGACCAAAATAAAATAAATATTAAATTATTAAGTATACTTAATAATTTTATATAATACTAGCTGTTGCCCGCGGCTTCGCCCGCGTAAAGTTCGGTAACCGTCCCACTGGATCATATTTAAGGGATAAATAGTGTCCTAGGTACGTGTTAATCCAGGTTATGAACTATCTATGTGCCAAATTTCATAATCGTTACAATCACCATCACTATCACAATCACAATCACCATCACCATCACCATCACCATCACCATCACCATCACCATCACCATCACCATCACCATCACCATCACTATCACTATCACTATCACTATCACTATCACTATCACTATCACTATCACAATCACAATCACAATCACAATCACAATCACAATCACCATTACAATCACAATCACAATCACAATCACCATCACAATCACAATCACCATCATTATCACAATCACCATCACTATCACAATCACAATCACAATCACCATCACAATCACAATCACAATCAGCATCACAATCACCATCACAATCACCATCATAATTACCATCACAATCACTATCACTATCAAAGTCACAATCCCTATCACCATCACAATAACCATCACCATTGCTATCACCATCAAAATCACAATCACCATCACTATCACAATCACCATCACAATGACCATCACAATCACCATCACCATCACAATCACCATCACAATCACCACCACAATCACCATCACAATCACCATCATCATTATCATCGTAATCACAACCATTATCATCGTAATCACAACCATCACCATCGCTATAACCATCACAATCACAATCACAATCACCATCATTGTTATCACAATCATCATCATCGTAATCACAATCATCATCATCATTATCAGAAACACCATCACTGTCACAATCACTATCACAATCACCATCACCATCGGTATCACCATCACAATCACCGTCACTATCACTATCACAATCACCATCACCATCACAATCACAATCACAATCACAAAAACAATCTCGGTATCGACACCCATATTGATTTTTAGACATTTCAACCCCATCGCACCCCAACAGGGAATGAAGGCATTTCAGATCCGCCACATTAAATCTTCAAACCGTTGTTTTTGTGATACACCCGACCCGATACACCATACAAACAATACCGATGTTGATTTTCAGACTTTGTTACCCCATTTCCCCCTTTAGGGGTTGAATTCTGAAAAAACCTGAAACACAAATCTAATTTCATTTATCGATAGGAGTACTCCTGTGAAGTTTCGAATAAAACAGTCTTACCTAATCTTGTTTCCCCATACAAACTTTTGACTCCCGTTTCATCCCCTTAGGGGGTACATTTTGAAAAATCCTTTCTTAATGCACCCCTCATAAGGAACGTTTGTGCCAAATTTGGAATCTCTAGACTCAGCGGTTTGGGCTGTGCATTGATTTTTAGACTTTGTCACCCCATTTCCCCCTCTTAGGGGTTGAATTCTGAAAAAACCTGAAACTCATATCTACTCATTTCAAACTCAAACTCAAACTCAAAGCATTTATTTCAATTAGACCATTACGGCACTTTTGAATGTCAAAAATACAAAAAAGAAAATCAAAGCTACAGTTCCAGTCACAAGGCATAATAACTTGAGAAAGTACTGTAGTTGCCCATTCCCTAGCGTAGATCTCTATGGAGAAGAACGGGCAAGAAACTCCATGGACACTCTTTTAAAAACAAAATATTGTTACAAAATCTTGGTTACATCTTTAATTTTGAGATTATACATATATGTGAGAACGATGTAGAAAGGCGTGCACACTAAGAGCGTCCAGAGTAAAAGATTAGATCAACAGTTTACGAATAAAGTAATTAAAATGAACCTTGGCAGCTAAGAGATGACCAGTCCCAACTGACAGCGCCCGTTCACGAACATGACGCATGTACCGGCGCCATTCAACTCAACCATATTGAAGGGAACTAAATGACCCGACACACCCGCCACCATCAGCGAGACATTTAAGTGAGCATGACATTCTCTCAGCCACCAAGGCATATTCAAGTCAATGAAATATAAATAAATGTAAATGGTGGCTGAACAGTACAAAGTACTCACACATGTGCTATGCAATTATATAATATTATGAACTGGAATCTTTATATTTTTACAATCTTCTGCAGCTTCCACAAAACATTAACATGGGAATCAATTCTTCATCTTCTTCTTTACGTGTCGATGGACTCAAATAATGCCCGACCCAAACAATCAATTAATTTGCCCCCCCCCTATGGTTGTGGAGCAGGACCAGCATTTAGCCAAGCATTTTTATCATCAATGTAATCCCCCAACTTATAATATGCTTGCCTACATAGTGTGCGTTTTATACAAGATTTAAATTTCGTCTCGTTCAGTTGAAGAATGTGGGGAGGTATTTTATTGTAACATTTCAAACAGTACCCCATGAAAGATGAATCTACTTTAGCAAGCCTGAAACCTGGCTGAACTAGTTGGTCCCTATTTCTAGTTTTATAGTGGTGTCTGTCACCTCTTCTACTGAATAAATGCCGATTTTTCCTAACGTACATGATGTTTTCATAGATGTATTGACAAGGTACTGTCATGATATTAATTTCCTTAAACAGTTCTCTTAGAGAATCGCGTCTACGTAATTCATAAATGGCTCTGATGGCTCTTTTCTGCAGAATAAATATAGACTCGATGTCTGCAGCCCGTCCCCATAGTAAAATACCGTATGACATAATACTATGAAAATAACTAAAATAGACTAGCCTCGCGGTATCAATATCAGTGAATTGACGGATTTTTCTAACAGCATATGCTGCTGAGCTCAGCCGTCCTGCAAGAGATGTTAAATGAGGACCCCATTGTAACCTTGAATCGAGCGTGATTCCCAAAAAAACCGTTTTATCGACAAATTCTAGTTTCTCTTGATTCAATATTATGTCACAATCACTACTTTTGACATTTGGTAGAGCAAATCTAATGCACTTAGTCTTTTTTCCATTTAGTACTAAATTATTGGCGGTAAACCAATTGTGGACCTGCAGTAGGGCGTTATTTACGTCGTCATGATTAGTGGCACGTCTGTTTATCCTAAATATTAAAGAAGTATCGTCAGCAAACAACACCATATGCGGATGGTTGTTAAATAAATGGGGTAGGTCATTAATATACACTAAAAAGAGGAAGGGACCCAATATCGAACCTTGTGGTACACCCATTTTTACTTTTAAACCCATTGAGTTGACTCCATTTATTTGTACCTGCTGCTGTCTATCATTCAAATACGATTTTATTAAACTGAGCGCAAGTTTACCTAAACCGTAATGCTCAAGTTTCAAGATCAGGGTTTCGTGATTTACACAATCAAATGCCTTCGAAAGGTCACAGAAGATTCCTATGGCATCTTGTGCCTCTTCCCACGCAGTAAATATGTGTTTTAATAAAGTGACACCGGCGTTAGTTGTACAACGTCCTTTGGTGAAACCATACTGTTGCTCGTGTAATATTTTATTGGTGTTGAAATGGTTAAGCATTTGATTGAGCATTATCTTTTCAAACACTTTGCTGAAAACCGGCAACACGGATACGGGCCTATAGTTATTGGTGTCCTTACTGTCCCCGGATTTAAAAAGCGGTATTACCTTACTGAATTTCATTAGATCTGGGAAGACCCCTTGATCCACGCACAAATTAAATATTGAGGCTAAATACGGCGCTACAGTCTCAATAATTGAGGTACAAGCTTTGATAGACATACCCCATAGATCTTCCGTTAATTTGATCTTGATTTGCTTAAAACCTTTTATGACTGTTAAGGGGTTTATATGCTGAAATTTAAATTCATTTGGACAGGCTGAAACGTTCGCTTTCAATAAATCAATAGAGAGCAAGGCAGAGGAATTTAAGGTTTCTGTAGTTTTAAGTGGGATACTGGTAAAGAAATTTACAAATTCTTGAGCAACTTCATTGTTGGAGCTCACAAGGCCACGCGATGTCTTTAGTGTGAAGTCATTACCTTGTTTTTTATTTCTATTTGTTTCATTGTTGATAATTTTCCAAACCGTCTTTATTTTGTTGTCGGCTGATTTAATCTTGTTGCTAATGAATAAGGATTTGGCTATCTTGCAAGTGTTTTTAAAAATTTTCGAGAAAGTAGCAACATATTTATTAAAAGCTTCAGTGTTGATGTAAGGCTTAAGGCCGTACAGCTCAAACAATCGTTCCCTACTTTTCCTAATACCTTGTGTTGCCCAGTCACTGAAAATAAACTTTGGGCCAATAGTTTTAGATTTCTTTTTTAAAGTATTATTAAATTCGGTGTGCACTACCGAAAAGAATTCTTCATAAAATACATTTACATTGTTTCTAATATGACCCGATATACTTAACTTGTTAATTAAATTATTATTAAATTTGTCTAGATTGCTGGGTGTTATTTGTCTAGTTTGTATCTGAATTCTTTGTAATTGTATATTGTACGCGAAAGTAACGGTCTGACCACTATGATCTGAAGGCAGGTAATTTACGATGGATTTATCTAAGTAATCGCAGCAACAAAAAACATTATCGATACTTGTAGCAGTATTTGTAGTAATTCGAGTTGGTTCTGAAAACACATTTGACAAATTAAATGATTTAAAGAGACTTAAGAATCTACTGCTAATCACATTATTCTCTATGATATTAACATTAAAGTCACCACAGATAATTATTGGTTTATTACCAGTTACAAGTTTTGCCAAAGCATCTTCCATTACTGACTCAAAGATAGAATAGTTCAGGTAATTAGAGGGTCTATAAACGCACACTATTACATGCTTATCCAGCTCAACACAAGACAATTCAATGCTATGTTCAACCGATAGACCGACTATATCATTACGCGACTTAGATTTAATACAATTTTTGACTAGGATTAATGAACCCCCACGCATCTTAGATTTTCGGTTAAAGCAACTGCTCACATTGTAATTCTCATAATTTATTTGCATTACTTCATAATCTTTCATCCAATGTTCAGTAAAACAGATAATATCAAACTTAGTTTTTTCTAAAAATAGTTCTATTTCTAGTAGTTTGGAAGAAAGTCCCTGAATATTCTGGTGAAACAATTTTAAGGAATTCTGCTCAGCCCCTTTTTTACAAACAATTGATTGAGAGCTAGAAGATACCTCGAAGTTGACGAGATTAACTAAATTGTCACTCGTACCTTCTATTGTCTTAGTGACTAGTTTAAATCTAAGCTAATATTTGTATAATTACAATTAGTATAATTACTAATTTCTGTAGACCTATTTACAAAAAACTGCGACATACCACTTATGTCTGAGTTTATAATAAAAGCTAATAGCCGAGCTATTTGACGTCTAAAACTAATAGGCAAGTACGCATTGTTCCTGGTTGACTTCAATTTCTGAACGAAACTGTTAGTGTCGAAAAATATCAACCTGTCACTATAATGACTAACTAAAAAATGCACATGATTGTTTAATTTATGGATATAATGAACCCTTGTGAACTTGGCACCCGACTTTTGAAAAATCAGTTTTTTTTAAGGTTTTTCGAAAGATTTCGGTTAGTAGTGGATTGTAGTGAAGCTATTTTCGTTTGTAGTAATGCCAAAAAAATAAAAAAAAATTGTAAAAAAATGTCAGCACCCGAAATTTGAAAAACCATTTTTTTCCGGCTGTTTCTCATAGATAAACGTTAGTAGTGGATTGTAGTAAAAATAATTTCGTTTGTAGTAATGCCAAAAAAATAAAAAAAAATTGTAAAAAAATGTCAGCACCCGAAATTTAAAAAACCATTTTTTTCCGGCTGTTTTTCATAGATAAACGTTAGTAGTGGATTGTAGTAAAGTTATTTTCGTTTGTAGTAATGCCAAAAAAATAAAAAAAATAGAAGTTATCCCCCGAAATTCGAAAAATCGGATTTTTCTGGCCGTTTCTTATACATAGATAGACGTTAGGCGTTAAGGCGATTACTACAAACGTTCGAATTGACAGAAGAGAATCCGTAGAGGTTTGTAGTAGAAAAAAATCGTTTGTAGTAAAGATACAAGTCGATTAGAAGCTCTTGAGTTGAGTGAAACTTTTTCAAAGTGATATTTACAAGATAAAGTCTGTTTGAAGACGAGTACGTTTACTACAAACGTTCGAATTGACTGAGGAATGTTCGTAGAGGTTTGTAGTGGAAAAAAATTCGTTTGTAGTAAAGATACAAGCCGATTAGGAGCTCTTGAGTTGAGTTAAACCTTTTCAAAGTGATATATACTGGATAAAATCTGTTTGAAGATGAACACGATTACTACAAACGTTTGAATTGACTGAGGAATGTTCTTAGAGGTTTGTAGTGGAAAAAAAATCGTTTGTAGTAAAGATACAAGCCGATTAGGAGCTCTTGAGTTGAGTAAATTTGTTTCAAAAAAAAAATTCCTGGATGAAATCTGTTTGAAGATGAACACGATTACTACAAACGTTCAAATTGACTGAAGAATGTTCGTAGAGGTTTGTAGTAGAAAAAAAATTCGTTTGTAGCAAAGATACAAGCCAATTAGGAGCTCTTGAGATGAGTTAAACTTTTTCAAAGTGATATTTTTTGGATAAAATCAGTTTGAAGATGAACACGATTACTACAAACGTTCGAATTGACTGAGGAATGTTCGTAGAGGTTTGTAGTAGAAAAAAATTCGTTCGTAGTAAAGATACAAGCCGATTAGGAGCTCTTGAGTTGAGTAAATTTGTTTTAAAAAAAAAATTTCCTGGATGAAATCTGTTTGAAGATGAACACGATTACTACAAACGTTCGAATTGACTGAGGAATGTTCGTAGAGGTTTGTAGTGGAAAAAAAATCGTTTGTAGTAAAGATACAAGCCGATTAGGAGCTCTTGAGATGAGTTAAACTTTTTCAAAGTGATATTTACTGGATAAAATCTGTTTGAAGATGAACACGATTACTACAAACGTTCGAATTGACTGAGGAATGTTCGTAGAGGTTTGTAGTGGAAAAAAAATCGTTTGTAGTAAAGATACAAGCCGATTAGGAGCTCTTGAGTTAAGTTAATTTTTTTCAAAAAAAAAATTACTGGATAAAATCTGTTTGAAGATGAACACGATTACTACAAACGTTCGAATTGAATGAGGAATGCTCGTAGAAATTTGTAGTGGAAAAAAATTCGTTTGTAGTAAAGATACAAGCCGATTAGGAGCTCTTGAGTTGAGTTAAACTTTTTCAAAGTGATATTTACTGGATAAAATCTGTTTGAAGATGAACACGATTACTACAAACGTTCAATTTGACTGAGGAATGTCCGTAGAGGTTTGTAGTGGAAAAAAATTCGTTTGTAGTAAAGATACAAGCCGATTAGGAGCTCTTGAGTTGAGTTTAACTTTTTCAAAGTGATATTTACTGGATAAAATCTGTTTGAAGATGAACACGATTACTACAAACGTTCGATTTGACTGAGGAATGTTCGTAGAGGTTTGTAGTAGAAAAAAATTCGTTTGTAGTAAAGATACAAGCCGAATAGGAGCTCTTGAGTTAAGTAAATTTTTTTCAAAAAAAAATATACTGGATGAAATCTGTTTGAAGATGAACACAATTACTACAAACGTTCAAATTGACTGAGGAATGTTCGTAGAGGTTTGTAGTGGAAAAAAAATCGTTTGTAGTAAAGATATTAGCCGATTAGGAGCTCTTGAATTGAGTTAAACTTTTTCTTAGTGATATTTACTGGATAAAATCTGTTTGAAGATGAACACGATTACTACAAACGTTCGAATTGACTGAGAAATGTTCGTAGAGGTTTGTGGTGGAAAAAAAATCGTTTGTAGTAAAGATACAAGCCGATTAGGAGCTCTTGAGTTAAGTAAATTTAAAAAAAAAAAAATATACTTGATGAAATCTGTTTGAAGATGAACACAATTACTACAAACGTTCGAATTGACTGAGGAATGCTAGTAGAGGTTCGTAGTGGAAAAAAATTCGTTTGTAGTAAAGATACAAGCCGATTAGGAGCTCTTGAATTGAGTTAAACTTTTTCAAAGTGATATTTACTGGATAAAATCTGTTTGAAGATGAACACGATTACTACAAACGTTCGAATTGACTGAGGAATGCTAGTAGAGGTTTGTAGTGGAAAAAAATTCGTTTGTAGTAAAGATACAAGCCGATTAGGAACTCTTGAGTTGAGTAAAACTTTTTCAAAGTGATATTTACTGGATAAAATCTGTTTGAAGATGAACACGATTACTACAAACGTTCGAATTGACTGAAGAATGTTCGTAGAGGTTTGCAGTGGAAAAAAATTCGTTTGTAGTAAAGATACAAGCCAATTAGAAGCTCTTGAGTTGAGTTAAACTTTTTCTTAGTGATATTTACAGGATAAAATCTGTTTGAAGATGAACACGATTACTACAAACGTTCGAATTGACTAAGGAATGTTCGTAGAGGTTTGTAGTGGAAAAAATTTCGTTTGTAGTAAAGATACAAGTCGATTAGGAGCTCTTGAGATGAGTTAAACTTTTTCAAAGTGATATTTACTGAATAAAATCTGTTTGAAGATGAACACGATTACTACAAACGTTCAAATTGACTGAGGAATGTTCGTAGAGGTTTGTAGTGGAAAAAAAATCGTTTGTAGTAAAGATACAAGTCGATTAGGAGCTCTTGAGTTAAGTTAATTTTTTTCAAAAAAAAAATTACTGGATAAAATCTGTTTGAAGATGAACACGATTACTACAAACGATCGAATTGACTGAGGAATGTTCGTAGAGGTTTGCAGTGGAAACAAGTTCGTTTGTAGTAAAGATACAAGCCAATTAGGAGCTCTTGAGTTGAGTTAAACTTTTTTAAAGGGATATTTACTGGATAAAATCTGTTTGAAGATGAACACGATTACTACAAACGTTCGAATTGACTAAGGGATGCTCGTAGAAGTTTGTAGTGGAAAAAAAATCGTTTGTAGTAAAGATACAAGCCGATTAGGAACTCTTGAGTTGAAGTAAACAAGTAACCCTATGGTATCCAAGAGGGGACATTAGAAGACAGGGGCGTCCGAAAACAAGATGGAGTGATGATATCCGTCTAACCCTAGGACGATACTGGACCAGAGTTGCAGAAAAACGAGTTCAATGGAGAAAGCTGGAGGAGGCCTATGCCAAGAGGCACGCTGAACTGCGAGATATACTATAAAATCAAAATGTCAAATTGCATGTAGTTCGGAGTAAAAGGGCTTTATTATTATAGACAAAATAACATAATAAAATATCAATTTAAAAACTATAAAAACGAAATATTGCACAAGACTGTTCAAATGTCGGTTCAAATGAAAGTTTTCATAATATCTTGATCAGAACTTGTTAGCGTATCATTTTTTTTTTATTTCTTCTTCAAAGGACTTTAAGGGTACGACTACCCGACAAATAGATCGAGAAAAATTTGCATGGGTTAGTATTGAAAGAATTATTGCTAGTATAGAACAAAAGTTGCTACAAACGAAGAAAAGTCACTACAATAGCACATTATGATGTAAGTGCGGTAAGTTAAAAATTACAGCCGAGGCGATGTTGCTAGCCCGAGCCGTATGTGAGGGCTACAAAAAAGCAGAGGCTGAAATTATCGATTTTATCCAGAAACAGATTTTATCCAGTAAATATTACTTTGAAAAAAATTAACTCATCTCAAGAGCTCCTAATCGGCTTGTATCTTTACTACAAACGAATTTTTTTCCACTACAAACAGATCATTTTCAACAGTTCATCTGTTGTAATCGTGTTCATCTTCAAACAGATTTTATCCAGTAAATATCACTTTGAAAAAGTTAAACTCAACTCAAGAGCTCCTAATCGGCTTGTATCTTTACTACAAACGAATTTTTTTCCACTACAAACCTCTACGAACATTCCTCAGTCAATTCGAACGTTTGTAGTAATCGTGTTCATCTTCAAACAGATTTCATCCAGGAATTTTTTTTTTGAAACAAATTTACTCAACTCAAGAGCTCCTAATCGGCTTGTATCTTTACTACGAACGAATTTTTTTCCACTACAAACCTCTACGAACATTCCTCAGTCAATTCGAACGTTTGTAGTAATCGTGTTCATCTTCAAACAGATTTTATCCTGTAAATATCACTTTGAAAAAGTTAAACTCAACTCAAGAGCTCCTAATCGGCTTGTATCTTTACTACAAACGAATTTTTTTCCACTACAAACCTCTACGAACATTCCTCAGTCAATTCGAACGTTTGTAGTAATCGTGTTCATCTTCAAACAGATTTTATCCTGTAAATATCACTTTGAAAAAGTTTAACTCAACTCAAGAGCTCCTAATCGGCTTGTATCTTTACTACGAACGAATTTTTTTCCACTACAAACCTCTACGAACATTCCTCAGTCAATTCGAACGTTTGTAGTAATCGTGTTCATCTTCAAACAGATTTCATCCAGGAATTTTTTTTTTGAAACAAATTTACTCAACTCAAGAGCTCCTAATCGGCTTGTATCTTTACTACAAACGAATTTTTTTCTACTACAAACCTCTACGAACATTCTTCAGTCAATTCGAACGTTTGTAGTAATCGTGTTCATCTTCAAACAGATTTTATCCAGTAAATATCACTTTGAAAAAGTTTAACTCAACTCAAGAGCTCCTAATCGGCTTGTATCTTTACTACAAACGAATTTTTTTCCACTACAAACCTCTACGAACATTCCTCAGTCAATTCAAACGTTTGTAGTAATCGTGTTCATCTTCAAACTGATTTTATCCAAAAAATATCACTTTGAAAAAGTTTAATCATCTCAAGAGCTCCTAATTGGCTTGTATCTTTGCTACAAACGAATTTTTTTTCTACTACAAACCTCTACGAACATTCTTCAGTCAATTTGAACGTTTGTAGTAATTGTGTTCATCTTCAAACAGATTTCATCCAGTATATTTTTTTTTGAAAAAAATGTACTCAACTCAAGAGCTCCTAATCGGCTTGTATCTTTACTACAAACGATTTTTTTTCCACTACAAACCTCTACGAACATTCCTCAGTCAATTCGAACGTTTGTAGTAATCGTGTTCATCTTCAAACAGATTTCATCCAGGAATTTTTTTTTTGAAACAAATTTACTCAACTCAAGAGCTCCTAATCGGCTTGTATCTTTACTACAAACGAATTTTTTTCTACTACAAACCTCTACGAACATTCCTCAGTCAATTCGAACGTTTGTAGTAATCGTGTTCATCTTCAAACAGATTTTATCCAGTAAATATCACTTTGAAAAAGTTTAACTCAACTCAAGAGCTCCTAATCGGCTTGTATCTTTACTACAAACGAATTTTTTTCCACTACAAACCTCTACGAACATTCCTCAGTCAATTCGAACGTTTGTAGTAATCGTGTTCATCTTCAAACAGATTTTATCCTGTAAATATCACTTTGAAAAAGTTTAACTCAACTCAAGAGCTCCTAATCGGCTTGTATCTTTACTACGAACGAATTTTTTTCCACTACAAACCTCTACGAACATTCCTCAGTCAATTCGAACGTTTGTAGTAATCGTGTTCATCTTCAAACAGATTTTATCCTGTAAATATCACTTTGAAAAAGTTAAACTCAACTCAAGAGCTCCTAATCGGCTTGTATCTTTACTACAAACGAATTTTTTTCCACTACAAACCTCTACGAACATTCCTCAGTCAATTCGAACGTTTGTAGTAATCGTGTTCATCTTCAAACAGATTTTATCCTGTAAATATCACTTTGAAAAAGTTTAACTCAACTCAAGAGCTCCTAATCGGCTTGTATCTTTACTACGAACGAATTTTTTTCCACTACAAACCTCTACGAACATTCCTCAGTCAATTCGAACGTTTGTAGTAATCGTGTTCATCTTCAAACAGATTTCATCCAGGAATTTTTTTTTGAAACAAATTTACTCAACTCAAGAGCTCCTAATCGGCTTGTATCTTTACTACAAACGAATTTTTTTCTACTACAAACCTCTACGAACATTCTTCAGTCAATTCGAACGTTTGTAGTAATCGTGTTCATCTTCAAACAGATTTTATCCAGTAAATATCACTTTGAAAAAGTTTAACTCAACTCAAGAGCTCCTAATCGGCTTGTATCTTTACTACAAACGAATTTTTTTCCACTACAAACCTCTACGAACATTCCTCAGTCAATTCAAACGTTTGTAGTAATCGTGTTCATCTTCAAACTGATTTTATCCAAAAAATATCACTTTGAAAAAGTTTAATCATCTCAAGAGCTCCTAATTGGCTTGTATCTTTGCTACAAACGAATTTTTTTTCTACTACAAACCTCTACGAACATTCTTCAGTCAATTTGAACGTTTGTAGTAATTGTGTTCATCTTCAAACAGATTTCATCCAGTATATTTTTTTTTGAAAAAAATGTACTCAACTCAAGAGCTCCTAATCGGCTTGTATCTTTACTACAAACGATTTTTTTTCCACTACAAACCTCTACGAACATTCCTCAGTCAATTCGAACGTTTGTAGTAATCGTGTTCATCTTCAAACAGATTTCATCCAGGAATTTTTTTTTTGAAACAAATTTACTCAACTCAAGAGCTCCTAATCGGCTTGTATCTTTACTACAAACGAATTTTTTTCTACTACAAACCTCTACGAACATTCCTCAGTCAATTCGAACGTTTGTAGTAATCGTGTTCATCTTCAAACAGATTTTATCCAGTAAATATCACTTTGAAAAAGTTTAACTCAACTCAAGAGCTCCTAATCGGCTTGTATCTTTACTACAAACGAATTTTTTTCCACTACAAACCTCTACGAACATTCCTCAGTCAATTCGAACGTTTGTAGTAATTGTGTTCATCTTCAAACAGATTTTATCCTGTAAATATCACTTTGAAAAAGTTTAACTCAACTCAAGAGCTCCTAATCGGCTTGTATCTTTACTACAAACGATTTTTTTTCCACTACAAACATCTACGAACATTCCTCAGTCAATTCGAACGTTTGTAGTAATCGTGTTCATCTTCAAACATATTTTATCCAGTAAATATCACTTTGAAAAAGTTAAACTCATCTCAAGAGCTCCTAATCGGCTTGTATCTTTACTACAAACGAATTTTTTTCCACTACAAACCTCTACGAACATTCCTCAGTCAATTCAAACGTTTGCAGTAATCGTGTTCATCTTCAAACAGATTTTATCCAGTAAATATCACTTTCAAAAAGTTAAACTCATCTCAAGAGCTCCTAATCGGCTGGTATCATTACTACAAACGATTTTTTTTCCACTACAAACCTCTACGAACATTCCTTAGTCCATTCGAACGTTTGTAGTAATCGTGTTCATCTTCAAACAGATTTAATCCTGTAAATATCACTTTGAAAAAGTTTAACTCAACTCAAGAGCTCCTAATTGGCTTGTATCTTTACTACAAACGACTTTTTTTCCACTACAAACCTCTACGAACATTCCTCAGTCAATTCGAACGTTTGTAGTAATCGTGTTCATCTTCAAACAGATTTTATCCAGTAAATATCACTTTGAAAAAGTTTAACTCAACTCAAGAGCTCCTAATCGGCTTGTATCTTTACTACAAACGAATTTTTTTCCACTACAAACCTCTACGAACATTCCTCAGTCAATTCGAACGTTTGTAGTACCTAATCGTGTTCATCTTCAAACAGATTTCATCCAGGAATTTTTTTTTTGAAACAAATTTACTCAACTCAAGAGCTCCTAATCGGCTTGTATCTTTACTACAAACCAATTTTTTTTCTACTACAAACCTCTACGAATATTCCTCAGTCAATTCGAACGTTTGTAGTAATCGTGTTCATCTTCAAAAAGATTTAATCCAGTAAATATCACTTTGAAAAAGTTTAACTCATCTCAAGAGCTTCTAATCGGCTTGTATCTTTACTACAAACGATTTTTTTTTCCACTACAAACCTCTAAGAACATTCCTCAGTCAATTCAAACGTTTGTAGTAATCGTGTTCATCTTCAAACAGATTTTATCCAGTATATATCATTTTGAAAAGGTTTAACTCAACTCAAGAGCTCCTAATCGGCTTGTATCTTTACTACAAACGAATTTTTTTCCACTACAAACCTCTACGAACATTCCTCAGTCAATTCGAACGTTTGTATCTTTACTACAAACGATTTTTTTCTACTACAAACCTCTACGGATTCTCTTCTGTCAATTCGAACGTTTGTAGTAATCGCCTTAACGCCTAACGTCTATCTATGTATAAGAAACGGCCAGAAAAATCCGATTTTTCGAATTTCGGGGGATAACTTCTATTTTTTTTATTTTTTTGGCATTACTACAAACGAAAATAACTTTACTACAATCCACTACTAACGTTTATCTATGAAAAACAGCCGGAAAAAAATTGTTTTTTAAATTTCGGGTGCTGACATTTTTTTACAATTTTTTTTTATTTTTTTGGCATTACGACAAACGAAAATATTTTTACTACAATCCACTACTAACGTTTATCTATGAGAAACAGCCGGAAAAAAAATGGTTTTTCAAATTTCGGGTGCTGACATTTTTTTTCAATTTTTTTTTATTTATTTGGCATTACTACAAACGAAAATAGCTTCACTACAATCCACTACTAACCGAAATATTTCGAAAAACCTTAAAAAAAACTGATTTTTCAAAAGTCGGGTGCCAAGTTCACAAGGGTATATAATGATTTTGCTTGCTAGACAATTTCTTAAAGTACGGGAATGCGCACAGAATAATTTTCTTACATTTTAGTTTTAACAGTTGAGTGACATTGTCAGTGATATCGTCAATTTTTACGTTCGAACTATTACCTACAAGTACAGTTACTATGGCATTAGGATCTAATTCCTTCCGAGTTATGGATGACATTATGTGGTTGTATGAAGCCTGAGGTGTACAATAATTTTGAGAAGAATGACTCATATTGTTACTAATTAATTTTCCTAAACCTATTCCTAAACCATCTGAAAACATAATGGAGCAGTCACAATGTGTACTACGAGAGGGAGAACTGCATTCTGTTTGTCCTACCTGTGATGAACCTTGTACAATGTCTGGTGAATTTTGAATGGGGAAACAGTCCCGAGCACTTCCTAACCGGGACGGGTCCTCCGTTTCCTCAGGCAGGATAGTGTCAGGGCAGAATTCCCTTTGTGATGTACATTGAGTGATGTTGGTTATCATGGCTACGCAGTCAGCATTACTATTACCACTATTGACTAACTCGTTTGCAGCAAGGATATGTATATATTTATCAATAGGAGTACTCCTGTGAAGTTTTTAATAAAATAGTCTAATTAATCTTGTTTCCCCATACAAACTTTAGAGCCCCGTTTCACCCCCTTAGGGGGTGACTTTTGAAAAACCCTTTCTTAGTGTACTTTTAGACCACTTCAGGAACATATGTGCTAAATTTGGGATCTCTAGACTCAGCGGTATAGGCTGTGCATTGATTTTTAGACTTTGTCACCCCATTTCTCCCTCTTAGGGGTTGAATTCTGAAAAAACCTGAAACTCATGTCTACTCATTTATCAATAGGAGTACTCCTGTGAAGTTTTTAATAAAATAGTCTAATTAGTCTTGTTTCCCCATATAAACTTTAGAGCCCCGTTTCACCCCCTTAGGGGGTGACTTTTGGAAAACCCTTTCTTAGTGTACTTTTAGACCACTTCAGGAACATATGTGCTAAATTTGGGATCTCTAGACTCAGCGGTATAAGCTGTGCATTGATTTTTAGACTTTGTCACCCCATTTCCCCCTCTTAGGGTTTGAATTCTGAAAAAACCTGAAACTCATGTCTACTCATTTATCAATAGGAGTACTCCTGTGAAGTTTTTAATAAAATAGTCTAATTAATCTTGTTTCCCCATACAAAGTTTAGAGCCCTGTTTCACCCCCTTTTTTTTTTTTTTTTTTTTTTTTTTTTTTTTTTCGGATGGGAAATCATCAAATGACTTCTCCCGCTCTGGGCGGAGCAGGAGGGAGTGTCAGACTTTTACTGACTAAAACCCATCCATGTTCCTTCATCGCCCTTTGTGTTCCGGGGTCACGGTATCTCTTTCGAACAGTCCCGCAACCCCGGCAGGCATCGCTCCTTGCGGACCCCTTCCTATTGCTGACTCTCTTTGAGGCGCGCGTGGAACACGAACGCGCCGTCGACACGGCCTGTCGTCATGAGACGGACGGACGGCGAGCTAGCCCATAGCCCACCGTCCACAGGCCCGCGCCTACGGTGGCCGGGAGCCACGTAGTGGCCCCCGACGCCCGGGGCGTCTCCCGCGGCGGCCGGGACGCTGTGAGGTTCTCTCCCTCTCACGTTCCGCCACCTCCTTCTCTAGCATTACTGCTTCGCAGAAGGAGGTGACGGCGTCCCATTCCGTCTCGCTCCGGACCATGGCTTGCACCAGGGCCGGACGCGAGAGGTCGCCGCCGCCAATCGCCGCTTCGAGGACACGGCGGTGCTCCGCCCACGCGGGGCACACCTCCACCGTGTGCTCCACCGTGTCCTCCGGTCGATCCTCGCAGTGGAAACACCCGGGCGTTTCCTCCCGCCCGATTCGGTGCAGGAACCTCCCGAAAACACCGTGTCCGGTGAGGACCTGCGTCAGGCGGAAGGTGAGGACGCCGTGGCGTCTCTCCAGCCACTCCTCAAAGCTGTTTCACCCCCTTAGGGGTGACTTTTGAAAAACCCTTTCTTAGTGTACCCCTAGACCACTTCAGGAACATATGTGCTAAATTTGGGATCTCTAGACTCATCGGTATAGGCTGTGCATTGATTTTTAGACTTTGTCACCCCATTTCCCCCTCTTAGGGGTTGAATTCTGAAAATCCCTGAAACCCGTTTCTACTCATTTATCAAAAGGAACAGTATTGTGAAGTTTCGAATAAAATAGTCTAACTAATCTTGTTTCCCCATACAAACTTTGGAGCCCCGTTTAACCCCCTTAGGGGGTGAATTTTGAAAAATCCTTTCTTAGTGCACCCCTTGATCACATAAGGAACCTACTTGCCAAATTTGGAATCTGTAGACCCAGCGGTTTGGGCTGTGCGTTGATAGATGAGTCAGTCAGTCAGTCAGTTTCTTCTTTTATATATTTAGATATAAATATAATTAACCATTTTTATATATTTTATAAATATTTTTTTTAATATTACCTATAGGTAATATTAAAAAACATTCAAGAGATGAGAGAGAGAGTTTATGAAATCTTAGTATGTTCTTTGTTTGATATTCTGCGTTTTGTTCAAAGCTTTCGATTAAGTAGATCATAATACATTATCAGGATATTGTTCTATTGTGGTTTATGTGACAGGACCCTGGACTTTTTACTGGTTTTTTTATTTGCATATCACAATTTAATTTAACCGAGCCGTAATTACAGTCACAATTAAAAAGCTATTGTTCTGTTCTCTTTTTGGAACGTCTGGGAACATAATGGTTAATTAAATAAACCTTTTGGTTACAATTTAAATAAATTATAGCCAAACGGTCTGCAGGAGCTGCGGACAACATAAGTGTTTTACATGGGTGCGTCTCATAACATAAAAAGTTATTTGGTATATTTTCATTTCACAAGATATAATAAACGTGAGTTATACCAACTGTTGATAAAATTTCTTCAGATATAACATTTATATACTCTAAAACATAATTCGTATAACGTTATTGGATATAACGTTTATTTAATCGAAAATCATTATATAACATAACGTTTATTATCGAAAAGCGTGACAGAAACGAATCGCTGCAAAACCGACTCCACGTAGTCTTGTCTGCCCTACCCCTAGAGTGTTATTTAAAATCGCGCAGGCGTGGAGGGATGAGGCGGCCCGCGAGCTGAGGAGCAGGTGGTTCTAACACTCACTCATGGTGAGCGTGAACCACATTTGCGACGATAAGCTCGCATGGGACCGCCGGAGCCCCGCAGCGCCGAAGCCGTGACAGAAACCATGACTGCTGCTTGCTGCATGCTTGCTTGCATGCTGCATGCTTGATTGCATTCTGCATGCTTGCTTGCATGCTTGCTTGCATGCTGCATGCTTGATTGCATTCTGCATGCTTGCTTGCATACTAAATGTATGGTGTATGCTTGTTTGCATGTTTTTTACAGGAAAAACCCACGCGTTTTATCATATTAGACTAAATAAGTGTTATGTTTTCTGAGTGGTATATCAAACGATTTTATATTTAATTTAGGTTATGCTTATAAAAATTAGTAACTTTAAAATTATATCAATCGTTTATTATATTAACTGATCGATATATCGAATAAAATTATAGATTCAGTTGTTATGTCTTGTAAATATTAGAAATTTTGTAATTATATAATTTATTACCGACCCGTTTTACAGGGTCACATTCTTGGTCCTTTCTTGTTTCAATCAGTAAAGATTGAAATAATGTTGTTGCACAAAAATGAAAATTTTCTAATGATGACTACAAAAATGCAAACTGTAACAACACAACATTGTAGTAAGTAAGAAAACTCATCACATTTAATTATAACGCAGCGTCTACGTAGAACAGACCACACACACGTGTCTTGTTGAATGATGCTTGATGAAAACGCCGTACGTTCTTGCATAGCTTTTTCTCGTTAAATACAACCAGGAAATTAAATGTCGACTTCTTTCGTCTAATCCTTGAATAAACTTATAAAGCTGCCCCACGGTCTCACTCACTGTTCGTTTCCTAAAGGTCCCAGAGCGTGTTGATAGGTAGCCTAATTTTGCAAACAAAAACAAACTCTTCAGCATTTCATAGATAAAAAACGTACCTGAACAAGTCCTCATCAAAATAAGGTAAACAGGTATCTTGAGCTCTTTAAATAGCTGAGTAGAACTTTTCGAATTGATGAATCAGTACTTTTTGCCACAACAAATTCTTTTTCAACAGACAATTAATGGACATCGACAGCAGAATTGTTTCATACTGTAACAAAATTAACTGTTTAATCACCACGTGACTTAAATCAAATCTAAACTGTTTTATGACAAACAGATACAATGCAAGATGCGCTACACAAAAATATTGGAAGCCATCCTTCATCATAGCCATTTCTCAACTATGTTGGGGTCGTCTTTCAGTCTAACCGAATGCTGCTGCATACCCGTATTTTACATTGAGCGACTGCCTAACTGACCTCCTCGACCCTGTTAGTACTGGGTAATACGATACCTCTTGGTGAGACTGGTTGTCAGACTTTCGGGCTGCTGACTACCTGCAACGGCTTTACGTGCTTTCCCAGACATGGCGGAATCTCAGTATGTAATTTGTGATCACCCATCTACGGATCAACCTAGGCAAGCGCCGCTTAACCTAAAAATTGATCCAAGCGGCTGTTATTAACTAGCCACGAGTGGTAACTGACCACTACATGATTGTAAAAAGCTAGGCAGTTTGCAAATAAATAAATTGTTTGAATTGTGAACAGTGGCATAGAAAATGTTGTGGTAAAGTTGACTTCCATGCGGACGAAATCGCGGGATGAAATTACTAAGATATAAAAGTAAATAAATAAATAATAAATATCGCTGGACATTACACACAGCGCCATCTAGTGCCACACTAAGCAACGAGGCTTGTGTCGTGGACACCAGATAGTTGATATACTACAAAGATACTTTTTTTGTTTGTAAATACATACTTATTATACATATAAACATCCATGACTCGGAAACAAATGCCCATGCTCATCACACAAACATTTGCTCCGACCGGGAATCTCAGAATTGATTTTTTTTATTTGTACTTACTTCATCATATACCGTTATACAATCCTTAAAATTTATCAATTGTTACATAAGTATAAGTTAGAGTCCGCGTAAATAGCTCTAAAACTTGATAAAGTATCTGAAAAGTACCAGAATTTAGTTAAAATCATCAAGTTATCCATACTCGTCCGTCAATCTATTGACTGTTAAATTAATTCCCTCTTCACTTGACGCTGTATGTGTCCGTCGTTGTTTTGTATGTATGTACTTATTCTTGTTAGTTAATTAGTTGTAAATAATAGTAGGTTGTAATAGATTAAAATTTGTGCACAATTTTATGGAGTTCTTATGTAATGATGTACTTACGAATTGCTGAATACAAACGTTATCTATTTCATAACATTTTAAAATATTAAGATAGACCTGAAACATTATAGCGCCATATTTTTCTCCATGTGTGCATGCTAACTTTTGAGAATTTAAAACAAGATTGTACCAAAGGTAGACTTTATTTTCCAACAATTTTATGAGTCGGATAGCATAAATTATATTAAAATCAAAAACGACCAGTAGGGAATTTTGATAAACGGTATAGAAAGGTAGACCTCACCGAATGTGGAAACAGGTGAATACAATGAAATAAAAACTCAGAGCCAGGATTATTAAGATCCAATTCCAGACGATGAAGTGGTTACACTACTGCTGAAGTCTGTGAACTCTTTGAAAATTAAGGACAAACTGAATCGATTTTCTCGTTTGAGTCATGCTTATGACAAAATTCATAATGAAACCAATACAATAGAAGTAGCAGTCATAGTAGAAGCTATTTGTATATCCTAGACTTTCTATAATCCGGGGTTGCGGGACTATTCGAAAGAGATACCGTGGCCCCGGAACACAAAGGGCGATGAAGGAACATGGATGGGTTTTAGTCAGTAAAAGTCTGACACTCCCTCCTGCTCCGCCCAGAGCGGGAGAAGTCATTTGATGATTTCCCATCCGAGAAAAAAAAAAAAAAAAAAAAAAGACTTTCTATAATAAAGATCACCATCAAGTGCACAGTATGAAAGCAAAAACAAATATAAATGTTCCAATCATTGAAACAATATTGGAAATGAGGCTATTTGGAGTTATAGCATTGTTTTTGATGCGATATTTTGGACAGAACGCAACTTATTGCGAAATTTTCAGAGATGCTAGCATCGACTGCACTTCACTCTCTACCGTAGTTTTACTGGATATTTCGGTCTAGTTGCAAGACATTTCTTCATTTTAACGTAAGCTTTTAACTCACAAAACAATAACACAACAAAATATTATAATGGACAGTGAATGTTTACACAGCTCAAATAGATACGATGGTCCATCACGATAATGCAAATAACATCAATAATAAATAATGATTATACTCTAATACTAATTACTTTAATTTGACTGCTGAAATGTTGGGCTACATACAAGCTGATACAAAATACACAAAAGTAATGTTGATTTCGGACATAACAAATTCCCAACTTAAAATAAAAATAAAGACAATCTACCTACAATATCAGTTTATTAAAGACTGAATTACAAAAATGCGAACTATAATAACACAACAACGTAATTAGTTAGAAAACTCATCAGACTCAATTGTGACGCAGCGTCTACGTAGAACAGGCCACATGTTCGTATCTTGCTAAACGATGCTCGATTTAAGCGCAGTACGTTCTTGCATAGTTTTTTCTCGTTATCTGTTAAAAATAGGATGTTTTAAAAAAAAAAAATTACAAATTGTACAAAACAAAAAGGGTAAATGATGCCGTGGCGTCTGACAGGGAAGAATGGAACAATAAAACGTGTTGCGAACAATGAAACCAAACTATGTTCTATTTAGTAGACTATAGTTCAGCCTTTGATAGATCAGGTGTACCCTCTGTAAAATATTCTCACCTATCGTCATCTCTTTCACGAAGAAATACAAAGAACATACCTGAACAAGTCGTCTTCCTAATATGAGTGCAAGTAGAACTTCTGGCATTGCTGAACCATCATTGATTGCCACATGAAATCCTTTACCAACCAGCTTAAAAGCGACAGTGTCCTAGCAATTGTTTCGACCTGGAACATAATAAATTAATGTTGGTACCAAATAACGGGCGTACTACGAAGCCTCGAGTCGCAGCACCCAAGTACACTGGTCATATGACGTGCCCTCTTAATAGATGTGACCAAACATCATACATTTTACGTTTAACATCGCCATTTTGATTGGAGCTCCTGCAAGGGCAGGGCTTCATGGTGGATGACCAAGCTTCTTAATATAATAAGCAAATAATTATCAGACCGAATAGTAGTATGAATATGGATGCTTTATGAGTAGGGGAAGACCAAAGAATTGAATTGAATGAACGGTTCAATAGATGAATTGTCTAGAGGGGGTGACTACTGGAATGATTGAAGTATGGAAGAAGCAGACACACTACGACAACCTTGAATACATAGGAAGGAAAGGCATGAGAATCATAATGATAAATGATGAATGTGACAAAGTATATTATATTGTAGATACTCACCATATTATTTGTCAGCATGGCTTTCTTAGAAGCTTCTATCTATGGTCACTTGTGTGTAACTTAGACAGTGTACAGCTACTTCTATCATGTGATAAAGAGTCTGAAAAATAAGAACTCTTCAAAACGGAATCTTCTTTTTCATCATCTGCCTAGCCTTCCCAACTGAGTTGGTATTGGCTTCCAGTCTAACCAAACGCAGCTGAATTCTAGCATCTTAGATGGAGCCACTACTTATATGACCTCCACAAACCACAATTCTCATTAAAAGTTATATTCAGCACTCACAAAAGTATGGTAAATCTCCGAAATTTTTCTTGGTTTTTTCCAAGGTTATTTTTAGCATTGGTCCTATCATTTTCATACTACTGTTAGACTACTCGTATAAGACAGAAACAAAAACTTAGTCAAGTCAAAGTCGTAGTAAGTTATTTTGTCTAACTGACTTCTTGACAAATTTAAAATATAAATAAACTCAAACATGCATTCATAACTTGTCATCATCATCATCATCATCAGCCTATTAATGTTCCCACTGCTGGGACACAGGCCTCCTCTCTATGAGAGGGAATGGGCTATAATCCACCACGCGGGCCCAGTGCGGACTGGTTGATGTCACATGTCTTCGAATTTTTTGGTTCTAGGACATGCCGGTTTCCTCACGATGTTTTCCTTCACCGTTTTGAGAGCAGTGGTGATGAAATAAATTACACAAAGTAATGCGCCTGTCTGGGTTCGAACCCGCGACTTACTGTTCGTAAATTGGGGCCGCCACCACTGGGCCACCACTGCTCATACATAAACATAACTTGTATGTACTTACAAATTACTGAAGAAAACATTTTTTATAGATTTCATAACACTCTAGTATATGAACGTAAATTTTTAACATTTCCTTGCCATGTTGATCTCCGTACGTGTTTTGCAATTCTCGCGAATTGAAAACTTGAAATCTCCATAATTCGATTTTTTTGTTCAACATTTGAATGACCCGTGTGGCATATATTATATTGAAATCGAAAATAACCAAAAGGTAGGCAAAATATGTAGAATAGAAGGGTGCCTTTAGCTTGCAAACAAAAAAAGTAATAATAACGACATAAAAACCCAAGCCTATGATTCCGAGAATCCAATTCCAGATAGTAAAATTGTGAAAACTGGTTTCCTTTTTAAAAGTTCTATGCCGTTTTTTGAAAAGTCAGGACAAAGTGGACATGTTTTTTGGTTTGAATTACGCTGATCACAAATTGCGAAGTGAAGCCGACAATATAGAAGGTGCAGGTATAAATTGCAGAAATATAATTAAAGGCAGGATATTCTAGATCGTCTTTGTTTAACAACATCAAATAAGTACAGATTATGATCAAGAAAATGAATATTTGAGTTACAATCATTGAAACAAAATTTAAAAGGAGGTCATTTGGTGTTATCAAATTGTTTTTAATGCGATACTTGGGACAGTACATGAAACACACAGGCACAGCTTGGGCTTGGTACAGTTCATGATGCATCAGATTCAAAGGTAAGAGCATCGACTGCACATCTATAACCACTGTATTGTTCGAAGTAAAATGCACATCATATATCGGTAAAATATTTCGAGTGCGATGTGAGGTCTTCATTTTGAACGGTAACTTCCAAGCACTCAAGCGATTCAGTAATAGATGGTTTAGTTAAAGGCCTTGGAGTCGGCTAATGTATTGGAAGCTATAATTAATAATACTCAAGTTAATATGTTTTTATTGTATACACATAGGCAGTGTGCTTGGTCCGTTACTATCCTAGGTAACATAAATTAAATTAACGATATAATTGTGGTGTATATTGAAGTATTAATTGAAAATTATTGTCAATTTGGATAGAACGAAATGATGTACATATTTGGTCTTGACCAAACCTGAACCAATAATTCTATTTCTTAATAATTAAAGTTTAATTAAAAAGAAAAGTTTAAGTCCACCATATTTTATTATCTGTGGACGCTTATAAATACCAGTGTAAGCGGTACAGTTAGCTACATAAACATCACCCTATGTTGTCAGTTTAAAAGTAGCACATTAATCAAGGCAAACCCCTTTTTTTTTGCCAATCACGACGTTCATATACTATAGTGTACAATTACGTGTCGATGGCAGAGGAATGTCTATTAAAATATTCTAATGTGTTTTAAAACACAACATAACGTCACGCCCAAAGGATTAAGTAGAAATGATGACCCGAATGGCGCAGCGGTAGTGAGGCTGCCTTACGTTCTTAGGGTCCCGGGTTGGAATCCCGGTTGGAGCAAATGTTTGTGTGATGAGCATGGACATTTGTTTCCGAGTCATGGATGTTTATTTGTATAATAAGTATGTATTTACAAACAAAAAGCATCTATGTAGTATATTAACTATCTGGTGTCCACGACACAAGCTTCGTTGCACTAGATGGCACTGTGTGTTAATGTCCAGCGATATTATTTAAATGTGCCTACAGCACATCCACATTTCTCTAGTTTTGTTCAAGTCCCACGTAATAAGGGTGATCCTGCTTATCAACCGGCCACAAATTGAGACTACGGACTGTTACTAAGAAATTTCTTATGGAAAACCCCATAATCACTTTGAATGGATTCCGGAAGCGCACACTGGTTCACCATCATCTTCTTGACCTCGTCCCATGTTACTTGTGGTCGGCGCAACACGTTTTTTTCTTCCATTCTCCCCTGTTAACCGTCACCACCTGAGCCGAAAGACGTCCACTGCTGGACATGGGCCTCCCCCAAAGGGGGGGTTTGTCATAATAGCCACGCTTGGCAGGCGGGTTGGCGATCGCAGTACGGTTGTTACAAAAGCACAGAGAACGCTGCTGCCCATTCCCTTAGTCGCCTCTTACGACACCCACGGGAAGATATGGTGCTATTCTTTACGTCCGACACCATACAGACCAACAAGGTCAACCGTCAAGCAATCATCTATACCTTTTTCCGATATATCATTCCTCACACAATCCATCCATCGTTCCCTTGGTCTTCCTCTCCCTCTCCATCCATCACTCTTTTAGTGACATGCGATTCTTCCCTCCCCATCACATGCCCATACGAAGACAGTCGATTCCTTTGCAACTGGCGCAACTTTCAAACTTCCTTTCCTTATTTTATTTATTCTTGTCACACCACACATCCACCTCAACATTCTCATCTCCGCTACATGTACAATATTTTTTCATCCATCATCTTCACAGCTCAGCATTCCGATATCAGCAGTACAACAGGTCTAATCACGGACTTGTATATTTTCCCCTTTAACTTGAGGGGCATCCGTGGGTCGCAAGTTGTTCCAGTGACCTGTCGCTATTTCATCCATCCTGAGTTGATCCGGTGCGTTACGTCTCGGTCTACTTCACCCGGACCCGATACCGAAAATCGGAACAGATCGGTATGGGCGTTCTGGCAAGAGTTATGGGCGTAGGACTGGAGAGACCGCGGAAAACAGAAAAAGTATTCGGGTTTGGTCCTACTTAATTTTAGGCCAACATTCTCCAGTCTTTGCCACCACCCCTCCAATCTGCTCTGGGCCCCTAAGCCATTCTCGGCAACCAACACAATGTCGTCGGAAGCGCACACTGTTTCAGAGATCTATAATAATTTAATATTTAATAACATTTAATTGGCGAAATTGTGTGGAGAATAAAAATTATGACGGGAAAAGGAGGAAGGATTGCATTTGCAAAATACAATAATGTTTATCAAAATCTAATAGAAAATGCACCGAAATATCAATTTAAAATGATTGAAACCCACTTCTAAAATGATTCAATCACATAATTTAACCTTGTTCGGATAATTTTGCGAATAAAATTAAGCACGTAAATTCAAAATTATGGTATTAAAAGGCCCGGGTGGTGGTTTTAATACCTTTTAAATTACATGTGAATTATACGGAATTTTAGCAAAATATAAATTTCGGATATATGGAAACCAATTTAAAAAAATAATTTCCACATAACTTATTACACCTGTATATCCTGAATACAGCTCTTGCCTAGGTTGTTCCGTGGATCGGTGACCACCCATAATATAACGAGATTCCTGCGTGCCTCGAAAAGCACGTTAAGCCGTTGGTCTCGGCTATGATTTGTAAATCTTTGTCAGTCATTACAGTAGGTGGCCCGAAAGTCTGACAACCTGTCTTACCAAGACGTTTCGTATTAGCCAGTACTTACTGGGTTGTGGAAGTCAGATAGGCAGCTGCTCCATGCAAAGTAAGTAGGTACTGGTAGTCAGCTGCATTTGGTTAGACTGGAAGCCGACCCAAAGATAGTTGGGAAAAGGGTAGACCCAGTAATAGAAGGCGAATAACCTTTCGTTACTCAGGTTTGCCTAACCCAGATAGATAGAACCAAGAATCCGCTGCTCAGTAGTCACTGACTTAACACCACGAGATTGCCACTTACACTATTCATGAATACCATGAGAAAATGTGTCAAAGTCTACAGAATAGCATGAAGGTACTACATAAACTTATAAACATACATCTTGCCATGCCGTTGGCTGCAAGATCTTCCTTCCCAGCATCATAAACTACTCCATTATACTACCTACAAAGATCTAACGAGGCAAGCAAACCCAGAAGAGAATAATGACAAAAACAAGCGGACATTTGGAAGCAAGCCAAACGATGTCGTCCGTCCGTCTAAATGTGCTGAACATTGATTGTTTTTTTTAAGTTAAACGGCTTTTATTGTGGTTACTAAAGCGTTAATGTATTTTATTTAAGCACTTTAGTTTCTATCGCGTAGAGATTTATTTTGTTTTGTATATTTTCTGTCAAGTCTTACCATAAATATCGTTTTAGTATTAAGCTTTAAGGGTCTTACGAATTAGAGGAGCTCGTGGCTAAATAATAACACCGCTTGGGTCGATCTTTAGGTTAAGCCGTGCTTGCCTAGGTTGGTCTGTGGGCGGGTGACCACCCGATACATACTGAGTTTCATCTGTGCCTCGGAAAGCACGTTAAGCAGTTGGTAACGGCTGTCATTTGTAGGTCTTTGATAGTCGTTACAGGTAATCAGTGGCCCAAAAAATCTGACAACCAGTCATACCAAGGGGTATCATATTATCCGGTACTAACTGGGTTATGGGGGTCAGATAGGCAGTCGCTCCATGTAAAATACTGGTATTCAGCAGCATCCGGTTATACTGGAAGCCGGCCCCAACATAGTTGGGGAAAGGCTACGCAGATGATGAATATGGGTCTCACTAATGGGCATGACGACAGTATCAAAAAATTTCAAATATATTTAGTCCGACAGTTAGAGTAGGTATTGGAAATTAATGGACACGTATTTTTTGTTTTTGTAAATCAATGAATATTGACAAAGATAAAACGCATCAAAACTCGGGAGTGGGGGCTCGTGACGTCAGAACTAGCTAAAAATTATACCTAGGCGTGACGTATTGAGAAATTTTAAAGCGTCATATCTTCGTCAATTTTGATTTACGTAACAAAAGAAAAAACACGGGTCAAATATTTTCTGATAATCTAACTGAAGGACTAATTAGTTTTTTTTTTGTCGTCTCGCCTATTACGTTAAGATGTTCACAATAGATTTATGCTGACAGCAGTAAATATATGAGCAGTGCTCGTACCTTACACTACGACCTGCACTCGCTTACCTTCCAGCTTCCATTCCTGATGACGATGATGGTGGTGTTGGATGACGATGAATATAATAACATAATCACACTCTCACTTTTCTTAATTTATAATTTAATCAGTATTGCCATCTAACGTGGCAATGCTGCCAGCCTTCCCGGCACTTTTCCTGTTGACAGCGATGTGGTGGAAGAATTTTTCGACGCCCTGTAACCCTTTTTGATACTTGTAAATATTGTTATTTCTATTAAAGTGTGTAAATAATGTAAATATTATTAGTCTGAGTTTAATACATTTAATAAAAGTTCGCTCGATGTGCGCGTTTGTCGGAGGTAAGAGACGAAGTTAGTTATGATCTAATGGTCGCAAGCGCGTCTGCTGAGCATAAGATCCTGGGTTCGATTCCCAGGTCGGGTAAAGTGTTATTGGGTTTATCCATCAGGAATTTCTCACCTTACTTCTTTTGCTTCGCCCACGTTCATACATTCACACACTACGGTTGGCCTTTGAGGAGAACTTCACCGATAAGGTCTACGTTTTTACTCAAAAAAACCTTGGATTTTTTTTTATAACGGTGATGTGATGACCGTTGGACAATCAAGTCATAGGTCTCCAGATCGAACCCAAGGCGAAACCTCTGATTTTTCGGATTACATGAATCCGTGTTGAATAAATTATCACTTGCTTCGGCGAAGGAAAACATCGTGAGGAAACCTGTTTACCAGAGAGATATTTATTGACGGCATGTAAAGCCAAGTCAGAGGCCCATGAGCGGTATAAAAACTGTGACACCAGGCCAGGCACTAACCACACGATAAAGAAGAAAGAATATCTTTCAAGTTTATTTTCGTCTAACAAAATAAGTTGTGGTCTGTGAAACAGCTAAGCTTATTTTCCTACTAATAATAAACACTCATGTTTATTAGTTTGTTTATTTTATCCCATTTTCACGCCTCCAACAATTTGTTGTGTTTGCTACACGAACACGGACGTAATGCTTGTAAGCCTATCGATTAAATTGTAATAAAATGGCTGCGGGCAGTAGTTACTTGCTCATTAAATATGTAACTTCAAATTTGGAGACCTTTTTTTTAAACTTGGCGGAGGATTATTTTTATTATTATTAATTCAATTATTTCAGTTTTTTTTTGTTTATTTTAGGAGGGAAAAATTCATTTGCACATCATCGTCATACTTTTTTGAAATCAATAACTGATATTAAGCTAGTTTCATAATCATAATCATTTATTTGCAATAAGTATAGTACATTATGGTCTTAAAGTCAGCTGAAGTTCCTAATACATAGTCAGATATAGATGACATGCAACATTTTACAACAAAACATTTATTACAGTTACCTTAATAAGAATAGATTAATCATTAACATTATTTATAAATTCATTAACAGAATAAAATCGTTTCTCTAGTAGCCATAATTTAACTTTTTTTAGAAATAAATTATTAGTTAGCTCTTTGAAGTCCTTTGGTATTTTATTATAAATTAGCCCACACATATTAAAAGAGTTCTTTTTATATAGAGAAGTCCTTGGCACTCTAGGCAGAACTATTCTATCTGGATCTCTTACTTTTCGAGGGAAACGGTCTTCAGCCCTTTTAAACAAGTCAAAGAAGTGCTGTCGAACAAATTTAGCGCATTCTAAAATGTACATACTGGGTAATGTAAGAAGCTTTAATTTTTGAAATAGTGGTTTACAGGATTCCCATGGTGGAATGCTACAAATGGCTCGGATGCATTTTTTTTGTACCCTGAAGGCTTTATCCACATCTGTTGAGTTACCCCATAGTATGAGGCCATATTGTAAAGTCGATGCAACACAGCCGTGATACGCAGTCAACATAGCACTTAGCGACGAGGTCTTTCGCAGTGTGTAGAGAACGTAAACGAATTTGTTTAATTTGTTGCAAACTTTTTCTACGTGCGGTTTCCAGGCGAAGTGGCCATCCAGTGCTACTCCCAGAAAACTGGTTTCCTCTGTGTCTAATAGAGGTTGTCCGTTATAAATAATATCAAGTTTATCCCGCTTGCGACCATATGTCCTGAATTGAACGATTTTTGTTTTAATAATATTTACATGCAAATTATTATAGTTTAGCCAAGAAATTATTGATTCAATTGTATTATTAATGTCAATTCTGTGATTATTTATGTCAGCTTTAATTGGTGATGACAATATGATAGAAATGTCATCTGCAAATAATGTGCATGGATTGGGTGTGTGTTCAGGGAGATCATTAATATATAACAAGAATAAAGGGGGACCCAAAACGCTTCCTTGTGGTACATACACCTGAGTTGTTGCATTTTGAAAGGGATCTTAGTCCCTGTAGTTCTTTATTTCTACTAATACTTAAGATTTCAACACATTGCTTTCTGCCCACTAGGTAAGTTTCAAGCCAGCTAAGGGCTGGTCCTCGAATGCCATATCGTTCCAACTTTGAAAGCAATAATCTATGAGACACAAAATCAAAAGCTTTTGACATATCGAAAAAGATTACGGACACACGTTTCCCCATGTCTACTTCATCAATAATATTTTTTACAAGATTGAAGCATGCAAGAGTGGTCGATTTCCTTTTTTGAAACCCGTATTGTTCTTGCTTCAGAATTTGATGTTTTCCGATAAATTCCATGAGCCGGTATTGCATAGCTTTTTCAAAAACTTTAGAAAAGATTGGTATAAGACTAACAGGTCTATAATTATCTGCTTTCGAGCTATCGCCTTTTTTATGAAGAGGCTTAACAATAACAGACTTTAATAACTCTGGGAAGCAGCCTTCTGAGAACGACAAATTAATTAAGTATGTCAACACAGGAGTTATTTCCCTTGAGCAAGCCTTTAGAATTTTAGTCGAGATCTCATCATACCCGACTGCTCCTGTGTTGTTTAGGGAAGGTATAATTTTTTGTATGTCAATGTAGCCGTATGGCCGAAGGAACAGACTGTCGCACGTGTTAGCTTTGCATGTGTCCCTTACACTATCGTTCTGTTGATTTGTTAAGTCAATCCAGTAGTTATTAAACGAGTCCGCAATTTTTTTTGGGTTGTCTTCCATTTTATTATCTATATTTAAATTCGTTATCAGTGATAATTTACTCGCACATTCTGATTCTTGCTTTATAAGTGTCCACGCGGCTTTACTTTTATTTTTTGAATTCTTTAGTATTTTTTCATTTGATGCTTTTATAGAACTATGATACATCATCTTAGTAATTTACTGTATTTTTTATATATCATCTTGTTACGGTCTGACTTATGCCTGTAATATATAAAACGTAATGAGCGTTTACGTTTACTGCTAATTCTTAGACCTTTCGTTATCCAGATAGTTTTCTTACATTTGTTTGTCATTTTTATTCTTACTTTAGGGAAACATAACTTGTAAAATAATAAGAACAATTCTTGAAAAGATTCATAAGCTGAATTAATATCCAGCTGACTATAAACTTCAGAGAAGGAAAGATTAGACAAACATTCCCTGAATTTAAGGATGTTTTCCAGACTGTAGTCCCTTTTAAAAATAAAATACTGCTGAAAAATTTCCTTATGTTTGACAGGAACGCTTAACATTTGTGCTGGATTGTGGTCAGATATATCCCAGTGCAAAAGCTCACCTTTGGCAAGTGGGATATTACTTATGATATGATCGATGCAGGTGTTCTGCCGCGTTGGATCCGTTATATGGAAAATTTAATTAAAATGTGCAACAAGATCCTCAAGATCTTTAGTTTTTTTATCTAGTTGTAATGTGTTTACATTTATATCGCCTAGAAGAATGATTTTTTTCCTTTTAAATTTATTGTTTATATAAAAAAGTACTGCAGTGAGTTTCATTATAAATAAAGAAAAATCCGAATTTGGGGTTCTATACAAAGCTATTATGTAAATGTTATAAGAAGGTAATTCCAAGCCGCAACATTCAAAGTGTTTATCGGAACTGTGTTCCTTTAGAAAGGACAATTCTTTGTAGTTCATACCGCGTTTAATAAAAATTGCAACCCCTCCACGTTTTTGTTTAATTTGTCTACAATAAGAAGCGGCCAAATCATAATTAGACATTTTAATTAGACATTCATTACCCTTATCAATAAATGTTTCGGTCAAGCAAATAACGTCAGGCTCAGTATTCTGTACGGATAGGTTAGATAATAGTATTTCTAAATCATAACGTTTATTCAAGATACCGGCTACATTTTGATGGAGTACTCTTAAGTAAGTATTTAGTCACGAAAAAACTCGCCTGTATTCGTACTAGTACTTGCATTATTATCTTGCAACTTATTATGATGTTCTGTTTGTGTAGTACGATCAACCATTTTTATTTCAGGGCAATTTAAACATTGATTTACTTGATTAACCTGTATGTTTCTTTTAGAATAATCGGTGTTTTTAAGTCTCACATTATTGTTCCCACTACTTAAAGAAGTAGTTTTGTAATTGAGAAATTTAAGGTTGTAGTCAACTTGATCCAGAGTAGAATTAATCTGCTTACAAATATCATTCATAGTCAACTGTAAGTTGTCGCCAAGATTAATAAAATTGCAATTTTGGTTCTGGTTACTTATCATCTTTAGCATTTCATTAACTTTAAATTCATTTAAATGTACATTATTGAAAACTTTTAAAACAAATATTGGACATTGAATAATCTTTAGAAATACACATAATTCCGTCATTATTTTCAGTACGTTTAAGTCATGTTGTCCAACACAGACAATTATTCGATCATCTGGAGTAATATCGAACAATTTGGCGCAATTCAGTATTTCTTCCGTTGATGCATAAGGTTTGATGAAAGAAATCACTCGGTACTGTTTATATGGAGTTCTTTCTCTCGATTTCTTTAGTGTTTTAGACATTTTAAGGCACTGTTTACCACCAAATAAGAATAACCTGCTAGAATCAATTTCTTTCAAAGATGTTTGTTTTGATCTAGGTGACAGTTTCATTGTGACTCGTGGCACGTTGTCGTTGCTCGAGTTCAGGAAAGTTGAGCTACTATTTGTACCGTTACAGACGTTGATCCTCGTTTCGACATCTTTCTCTATGTTACTTGGGTTGTCATTTAAGCTGTCTGTAATATGCTGACGTTCAGTCGGGAATCCTGATATTTTGCATGCCTGTGCAATTTCCGCTGACTTGTCATTAGTCTCCGAGGCTTGAACAGCCTGTGCTAGTTGTTTAATTGTCTCTTTACTCATTTCAATTTTAGGACAAAGTGTGAGTGGACTTTGGTGAAAATCATCCGTTAGTCGTCGTTTCACACTATTTTTCCGGCTTAATGATATATTGTTTTTCCATGTCGAGGTGGGACTTCTACAAATTTGTTTCAGAATTATGATTTCCTGGGAGAGCTGACTAACTTGTTTCTTTAACTCCACATTTTCCAGAATAAAATTGTCCATTTCGTTCTGGGTACTTTGTAGGTTTGATTTTAAAGTTGTTAGTTCAGATTTCATCTGTTCAATAAAACTAGATGGGAACAAGTTCGTTGATAAATCCAAGCTTTTACCTAATAGGTCAAAGGACGGAGACGAGTCCAGAGAATGGGCCTTGTTCATGTTGTCCTCTAGTGATTTGCTTTTAACCACTTGATGTTTTCTCAGTGTTATGTTTGTCGTGTCGTCCATTTTGAGGCGTATGTTTACCTACGAACGAGTATTTTGGGTAAATTTGTAATTATACCAATGCTCCTCTGCCCACACCTTCGAGAAACACGCGTAATGCAAGTAATGTATTTGTGTTTTTTGGAAATCTCATTTTGTTCGTTGCTTTGTGCTGTGAGTTGTTTTACTCAATATTGATGTACTACTTTTCTATGAAATCGTGCAATCCACAAAAAGTCGCCTCGTCGTTAGTCAGGTTTGAACCAGCGACCGAGCGCTAGGAAGATACGTGTACAGCTTTTACTAAGTCCGCCACCCGTGCAGTGAATGAATGCAGCTTAATTGGAGACCCCTTACGGAATATAAAGTTTTTTAAATGTAGGGTCTGTCTGTTAGACATAGTTATGGTTTTTTGTTAATGTACCCAACATTTTATAAACTGTTCACTAATAAAACTTTAAGTTTAATAATAATTAATAAGTTTTTGTTTGTTGTCTGGCACTTTTGATCACCTTATGTGATGTTAATTTGTATCTTTTACTTGCACTGTCCTAATGTTACGTATCTGCACTCGTTTTCTTGAATTGATGTTCACTATGTTACTTTAATTTTTGTATGTTTTTATCCATATTTACGTTGTGATAACACTTTCACTTCACTATTGGTCTATTTAACACTTGTTAGTAACGCGTTTTCTTGATTTTACAGCTTATATCTATTTTTACTACATTAAAATACTACGGAGACTCCTGTACAGCGTATTTGACATCTGTCACCCTCATATCCCGGCATTTTCGGTAGCTTAATAGCGTTTTGTCTTTCTGTAAACCAATGGGATTGAGATACGTATAACCACTGTGGCGTTGTATGTTAAGAAAAGTTTCTAAACGAATTGAATATTACGTACGAGTAAACGCGATCGGTTCGGATAGGCCGTATAAAACGGGCACAAATCTTTTTTTTTTTCGGATGGGAAATCTTCAAATGACTCCTCCCGCTCAGGGCGGAGCAGGAGGGAGTGTCAGACTTTTACTGACTAAAACCCATCCATGCTCCTTCTTCGCCCTTTGTGTTCTGGGGCCACGGTTTCTCTTTTGAACAGTCCCGCAGCCCCGGGCAGGCGTCGGGCCTTGCGGACCCCTTTCTTTTGATGACATCTCTTTGAGGCGCGCGTAGAACACGAGCCTGTCGGATAGCAATAGCAACCTCTAATAGGAGCCTTCATTTAAAAATCATCATAAAATCTACCACTGATTAAGTGGATTTCGGTAAAAACATTCAAATGAATTACACTGCTGAAAATTATTCACGATACCTGATTTACCAATCCGGGTTACCAATTTACAATATCTTTTGTATATTTATAGGGGTAATTATTTATATTTCTCCAATTATGTAGGTAAATTATGGGATGTACAAAGGGATGTAAATGTATTTATGTTGTGAGCTTTGAGTATAAATTCGACGCAGGAATCTGTTTTTTTTTTTTTTTTTTTTATTTATTTCGAACAACAAGGTCAAGGATTAGTGCTCCGTATTGTATAATGTAGGTATTGTATTGTTTGTGTGGTAATCGGTTGCCATGATATGGGCATGTGATTCGGAGGGATAAGGAAAGTTCTGAGTATGAATGTAGGTGGCTCTAAGAGTAAAGGAAGACCAAAAATAAACGATGGATGGACTGTGTGAATATATGACAAGAAATAATATAACTGATGAGAAGTATGGAAGAAGATTGGGATTAAGGCAGAAGAATGATGTTAGGCATTGTTGTCTGTTTGGTCGACCTTACAACATAAGATCACGCCTATATAATCAAATTCAGTTCAGTTCAGTTCAGCACATGTGTGAGTACTTTGTATTGTTCAGTCACCATTTACATTTAGTTATCTTTCATTGACTTGAATATGCCTTGGTGGCTGAGAGAATGTCATGCTCACTCAAATGTCTCGCTGATGGTGGCGGGTGTGTCGGGTCATTTAATTCCCTTCAATATGGTTGAGTTGAATGGCGCCGATGCGCGCGTCATGTTCGTGAGCGGGCGCTGTCAGTTGGGACTGGTCATCTCTTGGCTGCCAGGGTTGATTTTAATTCGTTTGTTGTTAAATTGTTGTCTTTTTCTACTCTGGACGCTCTTAATGTGCACGTCTTTCTACATTCTCACATATATGTATAATTTCAAAATTAATGATGTAACCAAGATTTTGTAACAATATTTTGATTTAAAAGAGTGTCCATGGAGTTTCTTGCCCGTTCTTCTCCATAGAGATCTACGCTAGGGAATGGGCAACTACAGTACTTTCTCAAGTTATTATGCCTTGTGACTGGGACTGTAGCTTTGTTTTTTATTTGTAATTTTGACATTCAAAAGTGCCGTAATGGTCTAATTGAAATAAATGCTTTGAGTTTGAGTTTTCAAATTCAAAATCATTTATTTGCTAATATGGGTAATTACATAGAGTTGTTAAAAATAGATAATAGTTCAACCATATTACGCCTTGAGGTATGCAAATCTCAAGCTTTGTCTGTATCACAACATTATTATTTATTACACAATTCATTGCAACAATAATTAACAAATAATAACATAATTTTGGTAATTTCACCGTGGCAAATAAGACTGAAACATTTCCAGAAAAAAGGCAAAAAAAAGCAATGTCACTAAAATTATTAACTAATTTAAAATTAAAATATCATGTAATTAAATAATGAGAATGTCAAGATACATTTGTAAATAAATGTTAACAATAATAATAATAGATAAAATAATTAATCAGTACATTAATCACATGTCACATCAACAGCATTATTAATCCCTGAAGGGTTAGGCTGAAGTGTACCTATCCCATATAATAAGGAGCGAGCCTAATGCCGTCAATCGAGCGCAAATCCAGGCTCCGCGGCTTAACAGCCGTGGCTGTTTAATATCCCCACAAATTATTATTTAAGGCCTATAGGTAATTAAATTCATCAACGGAACATTAACACGATTTTGCGTTAATAAACACCTGAATATAACTTCCTGCTCATAATTTATTTAATAAGGTTTTACTTAAGGGTACATCCATAAGGAAATGTATTCACCATAATAATTATAACCCTTATAATTAATAGTATTTGCTTACGCCTGCTGTGAAATAATGTTGGGCATAAATGCGTGAATGTCGTACCTTGAAGATTTATAAACCTGTTTCTGGGTCAAGGTAGCCGATTCAAAACCTGGGTAGCATTATAGCTTAATACAGAGTGATTGGTGCATTCCTTGAAATTAATACTAGACCTAATATGAAACAATTTTGACCTGATAACTTTGGGTCCAAACTGGGTTATTTTTAAGATTTTGAACCTTTGAAGTTTTTAGGCATTTTTCTACTTCTCCACCATAAACTGCTGATTGGGAGAAATCTACGATGTACGACACTTTTGTAATAGAAAAGTGTCAGTTTCAAAACAAACACAAATTGACAAATTGGTTTTCGAAGTGTTTATACATTAGTATAAACCCTTCGAAAACCAATTTGTCAAAAAAGTACAACTGCCTTTGGAAATTAATTGCTCTAGATTAATAAATTAAACTTTATTTTCAGACTAAAGTCCATCGTTTTATTAGTATTTTCGTGTTTGTAACAATTGTACTTATTAAGTAATTAGGTTAGGTTAAAAAATAAGTGTAGGACACTTATAGTGCAAATTACAGGAACGAATTCCTTGTTTTATTATCTTTCTAAAATGGTGTCAAAATTTTAGTAAGTAAATGACCAGAAAACAACAGTAAATGTTGTTCCTGACAGGGTAACATTTTAATAAAACTTGTAGTACAGTTATTTCGATGCACGTCTTCCTCGTTGCAAAGGACATGGCCAATTTCTGTATAGGCGTTGTCATAGTTATCGAATTTAGTGTACACTAATGGTTTTTGGTGTTTTATATTCGTAAATATTGGCACAATAATGATTACCTCATTCATTATTTAATATTATTATTACATAAATGTGATGTTGACTGTTTTATTTAAAGTGTTGGGTTCAGGTTGATCAGATCAGGTAAAATCTCTCACTTTCTGGTGTATTTAACCTGTCCTATCAGACAGTCAAAGCAGTAATTTTTTTCTGTTCTTCTTCTTCGTGTCGATGATCCCCATTGTTATTTATTTAAATTTGTTTCGACCAGAACTCAGCCACGACGACGGCGTTGGTGGTGGCGTCAGACAGGTCCCTTAAAGTGCAGGTGGAGTTGCACAAAGAGCAGGTCAGGAGGCGGGTCGTGGTTTGAGATGAGTGTCGCAGTCGCACTCAGCTTTATCGGAATACTCCTACCGGACCAAGTTGAACCTGCAGCGGCCCACCTAGCTTCTAAGTCGGTTTACAATGTTCCAGGTGGGCCATGGCAGTTGATGACCCGCTGGGAGCTTTTCTGCGGACTCAACATAGTTATGTTTAAACGTCGTTTTAGCAAGATCGGGACCAGCAGGATACCTGAATATGTTTGCTTTGGTTCCAACAGTAAATGACCATTGTTTCTGATTCGAGAAACACTATAATACTCTAGCACGGTGGATAAGGCCTCTTCTTCCTCAGTACCTTGTACCCTGGGATTCTCGCTGCTTGCCCTGAGAGTCACTACCAGAAATTTTGTTGTCAGTAGTACGCTACTGAAATAGCCAACTTAGCTTTTCTTCTACATATAAAATGCTCATCAGAATGAAAGTGGTTCTGGGGCGTCAGATAACATATAAAACTTTAAGAGACCGTTTCTTACCGCCCATAAGCGTATATTAACGCTATATAAACTGCAATAAAAGGCGACACAAATCTGCTCCTTGTTATGCTGAACTACTACGGAGGCTTGAATAGAAATTTCTGGATTCTTCACATGATATTTTGAGGATTACGAGCCAAAGAAAAGATTGTCAATACTAACCACAAGGCACTTCCAATTGCCCTTTTAAAGGGTGTAAAAAGAACCTTAACAAAGCCGAAAGGCACTTGTTTTCCCCGTCTTTGCTATAATTTTTTTGTTCTAGACCATAAATGATAAATGATAAATGATGTTTATTTTGCAAGTAGGTTTTTACAAACACTTTTACACGTCATTTTTTTTTTTAATACTAGATGGGGCCGGTGTTTCGTACCTGACTACTCTGAGAAGAAACAGCCGAAACAAACTCAGAGGTCATAGTCTCTTTTGAAGTCCAGACATAATTTTGCTCAATTCACATGAGGACTATGCAGAATAGTGTCTGAGATGGTCTTTTGAAGAAAGAACCACACAGATTTGAGTGGACCTGTCCAGTCAGTGCAAGCATTTGTCAGTTATCGTGTAGCTCGACTTATAACTCAAGGAGCTCAACGAAACGACGAACAATACCAAAGAAAGGACATTTGGGTAGGTCGCTTATAGTACTCAAACTGCCAGACAATTGTGGGAAAAAAAAAGAAAACAAACAAAAATATATAAAACTGAAACCCACATGGTCCCCACATTCACAATAATCAAATAAAATTAATAATAATTTACAAAATCAATGTCAATAAAAATCACAAAAATCATAATTATGTCAATAATAATAAAAAAGTAAGATACGTAAATATTCCTGTCAAGTCAGTAGGTAAATGTAACATAAAATAAAATAAAAAAGTAAAAAATAATAAAATACTGAAATAAGTATTCATGTCAAATCATTCAATGTCAGAGTGTATAAAAGAAAGGAATTAATAATAAACAAGCGAAGTCCGAAATTTCCACATTCTCAGAGCAAATTTCATTGGAGCAGCTTAATCCCAAGCCTTTTTATCTTCGAGATAGTTGTTAACATGATAGTAGGCTTTCAAGCACAGCTTCCGTTTTATTAACGATTTGAATTTATTTAGGCTTAGTACTTGAATTTGGCTCGGAAGTTTATTGTAAAAACGTATACATTGGCATCTGAACGTACCCCCTATTTTTTTGAGCCTCGTTACAGGAACAACAAATTTGTGTTTGTTCCTCGTATTTATGTTGTGGATATCACTGTATTTTTTAAACAAATTAATATTTTTGTGTGCGTACAAAAGGTTTTCATAAATAAACTGAGAAGGCACAGTAAGAATATTAATCTCTTTAATTTTTTCTCTGAGGGAGTATCTGGGTCTTAATTTATAAATTGAACGAATTGCCCTTTTTTGCAAAACAAATATTGTCTGAATATCGGCGGCATTGCCCCACAAGAGAATACCGTACGACATTACGCTATGGAAATAACTAAAGTAAACTAAACGGGCTGTCTCTAAATCAGTTAACTCACGAATTCTTCTAACGGCGTATGCTGCAGAGCTAAGTTTTTTCGACAATTTGTCTATATGCTGGCCCCACTGAAGCTTGGCATCCAAAGTTATGCCTAGGAACACTGTGCTATCTTCCGGTTTCAACTCTTCATTCTTAATTAGTACAGTGGTTTCCACTTGTCTTACATGGGGTATCGTAAACTTAATACATTTAGTTTTTTTTTCATTTAGGAGTAAATTATTAACATTAAACCAATTAACGACTTTTGCCAGGGCGCTATTAACATCATCCGTAACTAACTGCTGACGTTTCAGTTTAAATAAAAGAGAAGTGTCGTCTGCAAACAATACTATGTCATGATTATCCTTTATGAGGTAAGGCAAGTCATTTATGTAAATAAGAAACAAAAATGGACCAAGAATTGAGCCCTGGGGTACCCCCATTCTTACTACGGATCCGGGAGATCTTTTCCCGTTGACATCAACTCTCTGAATCCTATCACTCAAATATGAAATAAGAAGATCCAGAGAGGCGTTACGGATTCCGTAGTGGTGTAGTTTCCTGATTAATGTTTCATGAAGAACGCAATCGAAAGCTTTAGATAAATCGCAAAAAATACCCAAAGCATCGCATTTGTCCTCCCAGGCATTATAAATGTGTCCTAAAAGTTCAACAGCATCAGTAGTTGAACGACCCTTTGTGAAACCGAACTGTTTTTTATGTAATAACTTGTTTATTGAAAAAACTTTGCATTTGTGCCAAAATTAATTTTTCAAAAATTTTACTAAAGTTGGGTAGTACTGAAATGGGTCTATAATTAGTGGGGTCTGATGTGCTACCCGATTTAAACAATGGTATTATTTTACTATATTTCATTAGATCAGGAAACTCACCATGGTCAATACAATCGTTAAATATTACAGCTAATGAAGGAGCTACAATGTTTATAATGGATTTAGCAACGTCTACAGAATGACCCCATAGATCGGCAGTCTTTTTAACATTTAAGGTGTGAAAAGTTTTAATTATATCTTTACAGGTGACATATTGAAAATTAAATTCGGAATCACAGACTGAAACGTTTTCCCTTAGTAAAGACTCGGCAGCAGCAGGTGACGAGTTTAGCGATTTAGTAGTCGATACGAGAATATCCGCAAATAAATTTTCAAAGGCTGTGGCAACTTGAATGTCTGAATTTAAAATATTATCGCCAATAGCAAGGCTGTAGTCACTATTTCGATTGCAAGACCTTCCCGTTTCGCTATTTATAATGTTCCATGTCATTTTAATCACATTACTACTATTTTTAATTTTTGAACTCAAGTAACGTGACTTTGCTATGAAACAAACTTTTTTAAATAATTTAGAATAATTCTTAACATACAAATTAAATTCTACAGTGTTTATATAAGTCCGCTCTTCATACAGCTCATAAAGTCGTTTTCGTCTCTTATGAATACCAATGGTGGCCCAGTCGTTGAAAGAAGCGTTACTATTTACAGATATTGTTTTAGGGACAAATGTGTTTTCAAATTGTGTGCAATACATACTGAAAAAATCGTTATAATGTTGATTTGGATCATCATTAACTGACAAAAGTGGTAGTTTAGATATAAGTTTAGTTTTAAAAGTTTCCAGGCGATTTTACTTTTTGGATTAATAATGATATCCTTTTTAGTGACTGTCTTGTTTACATTTGGAATTGTGATCAATTGCCCACAATGATCTGAATCTATTAAGTTAATAATTGCTTTTTGGGTGGGTATAATATCAGTGTAAATATTGTCTAGGCAAGTGGCACTAGTTGGGGTTATTCTGGTAGGCTCGAGAAATTTGTTTTCAAGATTGTATGACTGAAAGAGGCTTATAATTTTAATACTTAACCCAGAATTTTCTAACAAATTTATATTAAAATCACCACAAATGATTATTGACTTCTTAGAACTACAGATTTTATGCAACACTTCATCCATTACCTTTTCAAAACAATCATACAACCCTGAAGGAGGTCTATACACACTTAATATAATAAACTGCTCCAATTCTATACAGGCTATTTCAACTGTTCGCTCAACAGACAGGCTGACAATAACCTTGCGGTCTTTAAATTTAAGATGATTATTTACTAAGATTAATGCGCCGCCATGTATAGCATTTACCCTGCTGAATGAACTACCAACCTGGTGATTACTAAAATTGAAAATTAATTGATGACATTTGAGCCAATGCTCCGTTACACAAAGAATATCTATATTGTTACAATTCAGGAAAAGTTCTACTTCTAATTCTTTGTTCAAAAATCCTTGAATACTTTGATGAACCAGGTTGATACTATTAAAACTCTCAAAACATTCGCCTGATTTATTATCTGGCTTCCTTATAATATTGCAAGAGGTCGCCTCTGTTGTCGCAATTTCTAATTTAAATGATTGACTGATTCATTAATTATGATCAAACTATTGGCAGAGTGATTTAATTGAGTATTGCATTGTTCAACAGAGGCAACTTGATCAGCCAAATTCTTGGCTGTAATAGAAAAAAAGTATAATAGCGACACAGCTACCTGTCTTTTCCAATAGTTTGAAAGATAGCACCTGTCTACAAGATATCTATCTTTTGTCAAATAAAAATTGTCACCAATATAATTGTTAATGTCAATCAAATTAAATACATTACTATTAAATGTCAGATTATGCAATGTTTTGTTAATATGATATCTAAAGTAATTTTCTTCCTGTGGCAAACTTTTACTATATGGAAATGTGAACATTACAATTTTTCTTAAACTCAGGTCACATAATGATCTATAATATTGGAGTAATTCTCCTTTATTCACAGTATCCCTATTACCAACAAATATTATAAGTATAGAATCCTGGTTGAAGTTGTAATTAATAATTTTCCTCATGATGTCATATAAGGAACAACCGGGCATACAAAAGTTTATAATAGAATGTCCCGGATACTTATTTGTCAACAAGTGGCCTAAATCCTTTCCAATTTCATCAGAGAAAATTACAATTTCTTTGTTGACAATCTGTTTAGCTAAACAAGTAGTAATTTCTAAAGGTAAACTAACACAGGACTGCGGTATAGTTGTATCACCTATAGACAATGAGTGGGCCGGTGTGGGTTCAACAGATGGTGGTGGACAATGCTCACAGTAGTTAGTTTCTGTACTTACCAGCTCATTCATAGCCAATACATATTCCCTCATTTGGTTTTCAGAGGCTGTATATTTAGTATTGAGTAAAGTTAATTTCTGTTGTAGGTGGTCAATTTCACACCGCAAGTTCTCTGTGTCAATTTGGTACTTCCTATTACTTTTATCTAAATTTAAAGAATACATATCTAATTGTTTTAGAAGGTTCAACCTTTCCCTATTTAATTTAACATTTTTTTAATAAAAAACTTTTGCTTTTTTACCATTTTCTTAGTTTTAACAATGTATTTGTTTATTTTAATATATTTTTTTAGTTTATTCTTACTAGTCATTACTTGCACTGATTTAATTGACTTTAGTTCGTCATCACCTGTCAGATCTATAGTGTAAGGTTGGCATGTATTAGAAAGCATTGACGGAGCAATAGGCACCAATTCACTGAACAGACTTTGGTTCAATGAGGCTGTGATGTTGTGATTGGTTGTCTCAAGTTCTGATATTTGACTTCTGGCCTCATGTAGCTGTTGTTGTAACTGATGTTTGTGGCTGAGAGTTTGTTCATACTCTGTGCTACACTAGCTGAATCCGTCCACAATGACTTGGAGCCTATCCCGGTCTTCTAAAGCATCAGTGAATTGAATATATAACTGAGCCATTTCCATTTTTAACTTATTATTCCTTTCAAAAGCTTCAGAGAGCACCCTTTCATTGTCATCTATTTCCCTGTTTAGCCGGTTACAGGACTCCTTACACGCCTTTAGTTCGCTCAAAGCCTGACTAAGTTTGGACTCTTCGAGGCGAGCGCGGGCACTGCGTGTCATAATCATGATTCAGGAGATTATAGACAAGATAGGAGAAGAATAGGTGCGGTAGAATTGTATAAAAAAAAAAAAAAATTGAAAGGAAAAATGAAATTTTGTTCCACAAAAAGAAGATCTGTCACCGAACCAAGCAGGGTTATGTTTACGTTTCAAAGGTCATCGGCATCAGCAGGTAGCCGTAATAAAAAGTGATCCAGTTAACTAAAAGCAAATAATTAGAACGTAAACAATGTACTACCAAGTAAAATAAGTTGTATTGTACCTGTTAATAAGATGACAATGCAAGATTCCTTTGAACCGGTAACTGTCAGTTTCACAAATGAATTTATTACACATAGTTTGCGGTAATTCAACACATCTACACTATAATTCACACTATACTTGCTAAATACTTGTTATTGTATAGAAAATAGACCTTATTAAGAAGGAAATACAATATTTAAAATTACAATTTTACAGACAAATTCAAATCAGCTGTTAGCTGTAGTGTTGCCACAGGAAAAAAAAAATACCTGGGAACCTTCTAGTTACGGAGATATTGGGGGTTAACTTTACACCAAGTTTTTTTTTTTTAATACATGTTTTTAATGTTAGATTTTTAAACACCTCCACGACCCCCGTACTATTCAATCCAACCATCAGCACAATGTTTTGAGTGCGACACATTGAGTTTTACCGTAAAACGTGATTATTAACCCCAAAAAAAAAACGTTTCCCAGCAATAAATTTTGCGTAAAGTTACGTCTTAGTATGATGTACAGAATGGTTGGTTGACGGCTTCGTAAAGGGTCTGTTTACACCCTTTTTGAGGGTTTATTGTCGTAAAAAATATAATTATCCCATACTTTAATGAGCTCTGTGTTTGTAAAGCTGATCCCCGTGTCACTGACACGGGGTCGCGGCAGACCACGAAAGAGATGGCGGGACGAACTGGATAATATCATCCTTGAGAATTGGAAAGGAAGGTAAGGAATGGAGGGAGGCCTTTGCCCAGCAGTGGGACAATATAGGCTAGTTATAATAGTAATAATATCGCATAAACTTCCAATGCGAATGGTGAATACTTTGTTTCCGTTATTATGATGCCAACTAGACAAATGAATTTCTTCTTCTTTCAGCAGCAGCTGTGGCCCAGTGGTGGCGGCCTCGACTTACGAACAGTAAGTCGTGGGTTCAAACCAAGGCAGGCGCATTACTTTGTGTTATTTATTTCATCACCACTGCTCTCAAAACGGTGAAGGAAAACATCGTGAGGAAACCGGCATGTCGTAGAACCAAAAAAATCGAAGACATGTGACATCTACCAATCCGCCCGCGTGGTGGATTATAGCCCATTCCCTCTCATAGAGAGGAGGCCTGTGTCCCAGCAGTGGGAACATTAATAGACTGATCATGATAATTATTTCTTTCTAAGAGTTGAAAATAGTGGTTTTAATCTGAAAATACATCAAGGTTTCCAGTTCACTTCACGTTTTCTATTCGAGAACCGACTGTTACCACTGTGTGACCAATGCTGAGTGTCGATCATAAATATTTTATTTCTTTGAATTTTAAAAGATATTAGCCTTTTCAATATGCTAACCAGTCTATAAAACAGACTGGCTTACCCTAAGCTGTTCTATACAAGGTGTAGTTTTGTATCCTAGTCAAACTTTAGGAGCTTGTTACAAAAAGCATAAATAATCAATATAAATTACTATACGCGGTCAATAATTAATAAAGCTGCTATTTTAAATTGTTTAAATTTGTCAGTATTTCAGAAGAACACGAAAGTAATAAACAGAATAAGTTATAAACGCGACATGTCACTGTGTGCGATTATTTGTACGTGTGAAGGCGCGGTTATAGGGCTAGTTACAGACGGGCTGCGTTTAAATGCGGGTGGTTTACACTTAACGATTTCAATAAAAAAAAAACCTTTACCCATTTTATTATCGATTCGGGTCGAGAATCATTAGCATAGATACCTCCTTGAATTTGACCAGGTTGCAAAACGACACTTAAATAATAAAATGAAAATGTCCACGGCAATTTTTAATAATGAAACTATCTTTAGCATTTTACCAAACCTCCTGAATTCCCTGACCCCTATCATATAACAGAACAAGACAAGTTCAATTACATGACAAACGATGTAGTCAAAAGACACACACATGAAATTGGACTGTTAGTACAAGGTGCCTTGCGGAAGCGGTCAAAGGGAACCCCGGTGTTAAATGGGGGAATGATTAAGCGATTTTTACGGAAGGTCACATTATGACCTTATTGGTGACTAGTTTTTGCTCGCTCCCGTTATATACGGGAATGAACCCACGGCAACGTTTTAAATGTAGCCAATGACACACGGGGATAATGTAGCATCCCGTTAGTGAAAGAATTTTCGGAATCGGATCAGTAATTCCGAAGATTACCCCGTACAGACAAACAAATTTTACGTCTTTATAATATTAGTATTGATGTTCTGAAAGGTCAAGTGAGTAATGCTCGCAAGCGGCGTGCGTGTACGACCAGGTGTATTTATTATACTAGCTGTTACTCGTGACTTCGTCTACGTTGATACTCGATTATTTTTCTAAATCAATTAAATGAAAATATTTTATTTACATAATTATGCAGGCTAACATGGGAACTTATAAAACGTCGAGACAAAGGTGCACGATTTGGGTTGATCGTTTCCTATGGAGAAGAACAGGCAAGAAATAAAATCAAAGAAGCCTTTTTTTTTTTTTTTCGGATGGGAAATCATCAAATGGCTTCTCCCGCTCTGGGCGGAGCAGGAGGGAGTGTCAGACTTTTACTGACTAAAACCCATCCATGTTCCTTCATCGCCCTTTGTGTTCCGGGGCCACGGTATCTCTTTCGAACAGTCCCGCGACCCTGGAATCAAAGTAGCCTAAGTTACTGATTATAACACAGCCATATACCAGTAAAAGTTCAGTCAAAATCGGTCCAGTGGAGATGATCCGGAACAAACAGGCAGAAGGATCAAAACTAAAAAAAAATAGTTCAAGTACCGTATAAACTTCCATATGTATTCAGTAAAAAAAACTGTTATTTTTATATAATAATATCAAAATAACTGTTTGTAATAAGAAACAGACACTTCAATTTTATTTATTTATATAGATTTGGACAAAAGTTAGTGTTAGCCGGCCCATAACTTATAGTGGCTTATCTTGAAGCATTCACCCTCAAGTATAAGTCGTACACTTTTCCTCAAATAAGTCAGGATACAATACTGAGTCGGAAAACATCTTTTATCGCGCAAAGATCAGCCAAAAATAACACTAAATGTGACGAATATAATATTTTGTACCTGACTTTACCTACTACAAATCAATAAGAAAAGAGAGAAATGGAGAATATCTACTATTCGTCCCGTATTTTTCCACCAATTCCCAGGACATAGCCAGTCATATAAACAGTTAGGTAATACAAGAACCTGTATCTTTCCAGGCCTCGGACTATTTACTAAGATTTTACTTGCTCAGTAAATAGACCTTTGTTTTTCTGTTACTATTTGAGAGAGGTTAATTTATGTCACTAAAATAGATGTAACGATTGGATAAAAATGGTTTGGTAGGCCAGCTACAGGTACTTTGGTGACCATCCATTACAAGCCGAGTTTCCTTCGTGCCTCGAAAAACACTTAAAGCCGTTGGACCCGGCTGTCTTTTGTAGAACTTGGACAGTCGTGACAGGTAGTCAGTGGCCCGTAAATCTGACAACCAGTTTTACCAAGGGGTATTGTATTACCTAGTACTAACTGGGTTGTTGAGGTCCGATAGGCTGTCGCTCCATGAAAAATACTGGTATTCGACTTCAACCGGTTAGACTGGAAGCCGACCCCAACACAGAAGGGCAAAGACTAGGTAGATGATGATGTTAGGTGCAATCATAACAATGTACCTTCTAGTCCTACACGTGCTATCCTAAAAGCTACATCACTACTTACCAAGTTTTGAAACTGCAACCTTGCACTTAAAAACTTGCTAACACGAGTTCCGAGTTTGGACTGACGAGAATTATTAAGTATCTACCTGAATTACGGTTGCAGTTCGAGATCACGAATAGAAGTTGCGACAAAATGGCATTTTATCAACAATGGCCGTTGATTGAAACATTACGAAAAAAACAAGCTTTTTTAAAATGAACAGAAAAAAATAGGTTTATCTATCAAAATTGAACGCGTATTCAAAGGTTTCGTGTCCGTGCTTTTGCTGACTGCAGGATCAAGTCATGTCTGCCATAAAAATGTATTGTAAACAGAACTAAAGGTGCACTGACGGTATACCAATTTCACCCGTATGCCCTAGATAATAAAGTTAAAAAGTGATCGGCCGTCAACTCAGTAATACCCGCTGAGTAAAAGGAGATCCTTTAAAACAATAACCATTCTTGCCAAAAACTCTACATATGACTCCATTTTTTAAAGCCAAAATATGTCCCTACTTACAATAGATACATACATGTCTCACACCAGTAGTTCATATATTTCAGACGGCTCTCTCGCCCTATCACGTAATAACTATAAAACTAAGCTAAGTGCTGCAGCTCATACTGAATATAAACGCGAAAAAATCTCATCATCATTTATTTTTTGTAACAATTTTTTTTGTCGCCATTTCTGCTGTTCGTAAGCCAGTAAATAATAAGATACCCAAACACCTACTTACTTTTTAATTGTCTGCCATCTTATCTTACTTCAGCCAGGCCCGAAACGTTCTTACGCGTATCGCGGGGTTGTCAAATTTGGACGTGCCCATTTGATCAAACGTACAGTCAAGCGGTTCTGCTAAACGGGTTTTGATTAAAACACCAATAACAATTATCAGTAGCAGTCTGGATTTAACATAACGGGCGAAATGTAAGTGTACTATTATTGGGTACACCTCCGCCTTAACCCTTTGGGGATTAGAGGCGTGATGATAAGTTATAATTACTATTAGGATTGGGCCCAAATAGCAGAAAAAAAAACAAAAGAAGGCCTTTGCTCAGCAGTGGGACGCAACAAGCTCAAAAATAATAATACACAGACTTTCGCATTGGTGCTATATAAGTAGTACCAAAACGTTCATATTCATGAGTACTTTCACCCCTGAAGTTTGTCACTGAATTCAAAGTAGTTTTCAAATTATGGAAATTCGATTCCATGTTTAATCGAGCTATGAAACGCAGGCTTGTTTCGAATTGACGTGGTTTAAGCAACTTAGAGCCTTGGCCACTATTAAATAGAGCATAAAAATAACTGGTCGTGGATAACGGATGGTCGATGGGGCCGAAAAGTTCTGGAGTGGCGACCGCGATCCGGAAGACGTTGGAAGACCTCCCACTAGGTGGACCGATGACCTGGTGAAGGCTGCGGGAATCCGTTAGACGCGAGTCGCACGGGACCGGTCAATATGGCGACACTTGGGGGAGGCCTATGTCTAGCAGTGGACGCTTTCGGCTGAAATGATGATAATGATGATGATAAAACATAACTGGTGAAATTTGTGCGTGGTGTGTTTGTGTGTGGTTTGTGTGTGTGCAGTAATACAAGTTGTAAACGGACTCTTCACGAAGCCGTCAACCAAGCGTTCTGTACAGCAAACTATGTCAAAACTGATTGCTAGAAAACAACTTTTTTTGGGTGGTAAATTTCATTTAATTTCATTTATTCAATAACAATAACAATTGTGTCTGAATGCGTTACATAAATAGGTTAAACAAACAGAAAAAAATATACCATCACTAAACCAAATTAAATGAATAAAAATCACAATTATAAACAATTTCAACATAAAAATGTAAACGTAACTAGAAGGTTCCCAGGTATGGTCCAGAACAAAAAAATTATGGCAATGACAGCGAGAACAATTAGTGCTTTCGGCTTCTTTATGGGTCCTTTAAGTCCAATAAGGTAATATTTTCCTAGGCATATTCCTACCCTTCGGCAGGAACTCTGATGAGATTTTACACACGACATCCCGGATTCTGGTTAAGATAAAACTAACTTATCATATTTTCCTCATCGAGAAGAATGATTACAAAAGTTGTAAACAGGCGCTTTTCTACACAATGTCGTACTATTTTCCTTGTATTGTATTTTTGTGAAAACGTCGAGTACGGGCTTTCTTAAAGTGGGGTGTCGTGGACAATGACTAGATGGTGCAGATGGATGATTAGGTAAAATAATGTTGGTTAGATACGTCTGTTACGATGTTTCTTTCAATGTGTACGGTCGATCAAACTATTAGGTTTACATTTTACAATGTAATTTGCAAGTTAAAATGTAAACCAAATATCTTGGTCGACCGTACATAACATAACATCACGCCTGTAATCCCCGAAGGGTATGCAGAGGTGTCCTAGTAGTACACCCACATTTCGCCAGTTATATTTAAGTCACTTGTCACCAGGCCATTGCCATCTGCACATATCCAGACTCCGTGGCCGCTACTGAGAAATTTCAGATGAGAAACCCCAATAACACTTTGCCCAACCCGGGAATTGTACCCAGGACCACCTGATTAGCAGTCGCACATGCGAACAGTCGACCAACGAGGCAGTCAAAATCAAAAACAAAAAAAACAAACACGAAAAAGGGAAAAATAAGTTTGGCTTCAGAAGCCGGTGATAAAAACACCAAATTAAGTAAGGTCAAGCTTCGAATTCGGTGAACTTTGTTTGATTGATTTAGTGTTTTTGTCACCGACTTCTGAAGTTCTTTTAACTTTTTGTGTTTTTTTTTTAAGTCGTTTTTTTTTATTTTTCCATTTTTAGTTGTAACATCCTTACAAGTATTTGCTATGCATTTATTAACAATAACAAAAATTGTCAACAATACGTGTCATGGTAATAGGCTTTTCCCCAATAAACGGAACTATACTATTTATAACTAAACTGTCGAAATCTGGGTGTATTGTACACATCTGCGTACCCCTCGGAGCATACAGGCGTGATGTTACGTCATGATGTTGTTTAAACAATAAACATCCAAGTGATTGTAGCAATCACGACATTTACCGTCTATTTTTGAAGAGTTCCATTGTATATCTCCGAAGATCCGCATTAGATCTTCACCAAATTTAAATGGGAACACCTCAAAATTGTGAGAATCGCTTCACAAATGGGGGAGAAATCGGTGAACATACATAAAATAAGAACACACGACTGAAGTAAAAATGTTCATAACAAAAAAACTACTAGGCCAATTAACTATGTTAATTTTGTATGGGACCAAATGGCAACTATTACGCATCAGACTAAAGCATCACGTAAATCGGATCATAAATCTCAGCGTAATCGGGGTACGGTCGAACAAGCTATTTGGTTTACATTTTACAATGTAATTTATTGGTTAAACTGTAAACCAAATAGCTTGTTCGACCGTACATACATTTAAAAAAAAACCATTCGAATTGAGAACCTCCTCTCTTTTGAAGGCGGTTAAAAACAATCAATTGAATAAGACTATTTCGTGAAAATAAACGATTTCTAGCAAATCAGCACTGAAAGCGCTATTATCACCGGGGTTGCGGGACTGTTCGAAAGAGATACCGTGACCCCGAAACACAAAGGGCGATGAAGGAACATGGATGGGTTTTAGTCAGTAAAAGTCTGACACTCCCTCCTGCTCCGCTCAGAGCGGGAGGAGTCATCAGATAGAAAGTGATCCGTGAAATTCCCATTTGAAAGCATAGGGGAAGTAAATATCTACATTTACTTCTCTACTGCATTTTATTTGTGTCTCATCTCCTCATCTCACTTACTCTATAGCCGACAACATGAATCTCATTCCTAAGCGCCCCTCGCTATAAAAACTCAACGTATCTGCTGACTGTGGACAACAAATTGTAATACACAACACTTTATTGTACTCAGTTATCTGTACATTCTATTGTTGCATTTTATAAAAGTTTTAAGTTCAAAAATACGTGTTACCTACTAGGATAATACCATGCAAGTATTTTTATTTATTTAAACTTCATGTACAATAGTGGTACATAGGCGGACTAAGTATCAATATGATTTCAGAGTTGTCATCATCTACATCTACTAAACCTTTTCCCAACTATGTTGGGGTCGGTTTCCAGTCTAACCGGAGGTAACTGAATACCAGTAATGGGGAATTTTCCAGTGCTTTTTATGAACGAACTAGATGGCGCTGATCAACCTTGGGAATAATAAAATGGCTCGTTTTTATATCCACAAAGCCTTAACTGAAGTACGGAGGAACCTAAGCTCGACTCGACTCACCAGGAGTTTAGACGTAACGCAAAAACACTCAGAATAGTAATAGCAAAAACCGTGCAAACACTTGTAGTACAGTTCAGTGATGCAAAAGAACAGTAGACTTTTTAGGTTAAAATGTTTAGTTAAATGTTTAAAGAAATTTTACTATACAATGAGTTTGACATGATTGTGTCTAGGAGAGTTTTTTTTTGCCCTGCTAAAAGATTTTACCATTGATTGACCTATAATATAATACGTAGTAAATTCTTTTTTCATTGGATTTTACTAGAACGCCGCTTAAAAAAATATTGTCAACGCTGATCAGCGCCATCTATTGACAAAGATGAAGCGTTGTGACAAACGTCACTGGAAAATTTCTGATTGACGTGGAGCGACTGCCTATCTGACCTCAACAAGCCAGTTAGTGCTGGGTAAAACGAAACCTCTTGGTAAGACTGGTTGTCAGACCATTGCCCATTGACTAGCTGTAACGACTGTCAAAAATCTGCAAATGACAGCCGGGACCAACGGCTTAACGTGCTTTCTGAGGCACGGAGGAAACACGGTATATAATGGGACGTCACCCATCTTCAAACTAACATTAAACATTATTACATTACAATAACAAGCGTGGCTTAACCTGAAGATCGACACGAGCGGCTGTTATTTTTTAGCCACGAGCTAGTCTAATATCAGAATTGTTTAAATTCATTATAATTTCATTGTAGTCACAAACTCGCAATCCTATTTTTTTCTATTTTGACAGTTAAAAACACTTCAATGTACGTGTTATGCGTTTACGTTGTCGGGCTAACGAATTTTTCAAACATTTCTGAAGCAATGGATTACTAACCCTCAAAATTTCTAAAGAAAGTGGATACAATTTGGATTCTGTTTTGTACGACGATAACGCGAAATCGCATGACGATCTCTTACATTGGGCACAGCCTATAGGTCTATAGGTATCCTTTTGACTAACCTCGTAATCACTTTATAACGTCTACATGTAAAAGGCGGTACCAAGTTTAATTTATAGACGTAATTAAAACACCTCTTAACGTTCCTTATCATTTATCATTTATCATTATCATTTACCAAAATACTACAAACAAACTGCTTCATTGATCTAGTGGTCAGAATCGCTAATGCCTGAGCACGAGATCCTGGGTTTGATTCTCGGGCTAGGCAAAGTTCTATTGGGTTTTTCCGTTAGGAATTTCCCAGTAGCAGCCAAGGTGTCTGGATTTGTGGCAGTTGATGGCAATAGGCTCCCCCCTATTACGTAGGACTTAAACATTACTGGCGAAATGTGGGTGTACTATTAGGTACACCTCTGCTTAACCCTTTGGGGATTACAGGCGTGATGTTATGCTATGTTAACGTTGAAGTGGGCTTGAAGTCTAACTGACGATCCGAATGGCGCAGCGGTTGTAAGGCTGCTTTACGTTCTTAGGGTCCCGGGTTCAAATCCCGGTTGGAGCAAAGGTTTGTGTGATGAGCATGGACATTTGTTTCCGAGTCATGGATGTTTATATGTATAATTCTGATATAAATATGAATCATAATAATTATTTTATGAGTTCTGATAATAAGTATGTATTTACAAACAAAAAGTATCTACGTAGTATATCAACTATCTGGTGTCCACGACACAAGCGTTGTTGTTTAGTGTGGCACTAGATGGCGCTGTGTGTAATATCAGCCATATTTATTTATTTATCTACATTTACATTTCGCGTCTCCATTACACCACTGATGCGGAAGACATCGTGAAGTACGTGCGCCAAAAGCTGAATTACTCTCCGAGAGTGCAGTTGCTGGAGTCGCATCGCAACGTCAACTTTAAGGCGTTTGTGGTGCGCGTACCAACATGCTACCTGCATCAGGTGATGGAAGAAAGTTTTTGGCCACAGGATGTGGTATTTCGCCGCTTTCGCGGACAAGTGCCACCAGAGCGCATAAAGACTTGAGAGTGCAATTTAGTGATACTAACATAGTTTTAAGTTATATTTACTAATACAATTGAAATAAAACGTATGTATACTTAGGTTAAGGTATTTATCTATGGGTCTTTGTTACCTGAAAATAAATGGATTATTATTATTATTATTATTAAATAGATCGATGCCTGTCTAATCTTCACAACCCCGATAATAGGTAAGAATTATAAAACTTTTATTTATTTAAAATTATGTAAATAACACTTTAACAGCTATGACGCTAATGCGATGTTACTACCAGGATACACATACCTCTAACTCGCATAAAAAAAAAAAAAAACAATCAACTCACCTTAAAAAAAATACCTACAATTAACAATCATCTCTAAACAGCATACAGCAACTAAAGCATTACTTAAGAGGTCTGAGAAACAGGTTTGTAAAAGGAGGTTATTTTTGGATTTTATTACATTATGGTTCAGTTTTTGACGAATATTCTCTCAGGGGGGGAATAGTGGAATAACTCAAAATGAAAAGGGGACTTTCTGGATTATTTTTACATTAGGGTCCAGTTTTCCCCCCTGAGGGGGATTCTTAAGGGGAATAGTGGAATAAGCCGACTAGACGAGTGCTTGTATAAATTTTCTTTCGTTATTTCCCGTTTTAGAGTATCTTAAAACTAAATTAATGAAAAACGTTTCTTTAAAGTAACATAGATCCTTATTCGTCCTATATTTACACGGCTAACGTAAAGTTCAAGAGAAGTACAAGAAAAGCCGTGTCGTAGTGACGTTAACTAGAAATCGGAAACGTGTTCGCACTGAAAATTCTAAGGTTAGTGTCACGTGTGTCTAAGAATTCTTAGAGAAGCGAGGTTATATGGCCTAATAGCCTATTTTGATATAGCATGAGGAGTTCGTGGCTGCATTGGTAATAACAGCCGCGCGGATCGATCTTCAGGTTAAGCTGCGCTTGCCTAGGTTGGTCCGTGGCTGGGTGACCACCCATTACATACCGAGTTTCCTTCGTGCCTCTGAAAGCATAAAAAAAAGTTTTTTTTTTTCAGTAGCAGTCCGGAGGAAAGTTTTGTATACGGTTAATAGCAACTACCAATGTTATCTTTTTATTTATTTATTTAAACTTCATGTACAATAGTGGTACATAGGTGGACTTAATGCCACAAGGCATTCTCTACCAGTCAACCTTTGGGTTAAATAGGAAAACATAGTGATAGGGTACAAAGTAATGTCTAAAAAAAACTTTTTGTTAACGAGAGTTTAGATTGATACTAATACACATATACAGATAAAATAAACTAATAGATATTTTAACAAATACCAAAAATTAAAAAGATAATAACAAGAAACCTAATAATTATTATTATGACGATTTCAAATTGAGAGCTATTTATTCTGCCTTAAATAGTAGTTACGAACTATCTTACTACGAACTATCTTTTATAATTTTAATTTATGTACTTAGTTTAAATGGCAAGAAATAAAAGGCTTTTTTTTTTTTTTTATTTAATAGCAACAAGTTCGCCTTTTAACAAGGGACTTAAACTTTAAATACGTAGTGAAATTTTACTTGTTATAAAGTTATCTAAATATTTCCGTGAGCATGTTCAATGTTTGCTTATCATTAACTAAATTCAAGGTTTAGTACTTAACTTTAAAAAAATGTCTAAACAATACCTCTTAATAGGTAAAGAGCCTTACCTCGTTTATAAGCAGACAGCGAATCGAATTAGAATTTATACGCTTCACCCTAATTTATTTAGGCAATACACTAAACTCAAGTTGGCAGAAATGTCCTGGGTCTAATTAGGACTAGAAGTTAGGAATCACCGATTTTACTGTCCTTTTTTACGACTGCTCCAATTAGAACTAGGTACTGACACTTGGGCGTTACGTCTTTTGTTTAAGGACTGTCTCAATAGGCTTAGGCGACAGTTCTTTTCCAAAGGTACGACCAAGTTTTAACTTTAACCTTCTTGAGAACGCTATATTTATGTGTAACTGTCTAAGCGTAATTATGCATAATGATTGCTACGGCGTAGCTCTTTGCTACGGTGTAGCTCTTTGCTACGAGTAAGCTCTTTGCTACGGCGTAGCTACTTGCTACGGCGTAGCTAAATGTGACGACGTAGCATATCCCTTATCATAGCCTATTGCCATCAACCGGGCAATTTTGCGCTGTAAAATTATTGGGAAATCTTACTGAAGGTGTAGAGGTCCACTGGCCCATAGTGTTGCTCGACGAGGTGGGCAAGCTCTTTGAAAGAGTAATTGCAAACCGCCTCGCCGAGCACCTTGCGGGGACGGGGCCGGATCTTGCGGAACACCAGTTTGGTTTCCTCAAGGGGCGCTCTACGGTGGACGCCATCATGCGCGTGAGAGCCCTCACGACGGGGGATGCAGTGTCCCGGGGGGGGGTTGTCTTGGCGGTGTCTCTTGACATCGCCAACGCCTTCAACTCCATGCCCTGGAGCTGCAATAGGGAGGCACTGCGGTATCACCGGGTGCCGACCTACCTTCGTCGTGTGGTCGGGTACTACCTAACGGATAGAGCCGTTATCTATCCCGGTCGCAGCGGAGAATGGAACCGGCGAGAGATGTCGTGCGGTGTTCCACAGGGATCGGTTCTAGGGCCTTCCTTGTGGAACATCGGGTACGACAGGGTGCTGCGCGCTGACCTCCCTAGCGGCGTCAGCGTGGTCTGCTATGCAGACGACACGCTGGTGCTGGCACAAGGGGGGTCGCACGAGGCGGCGGCCGAAATAATGACACGCGGGGTTGCGATAGTCGTCGAGAGGATCCGGCAACTGGGTCTCGAGGTGGCATTGCACAAGTCCGAGGCCATGTGCTTTTATGGGCCTCGGAATGCGCCAACTCCGGGATCCTCACTGACGGTAGGAGGGGTATCCGTCGGCGTCGAGTCGACGCTGAAGTACCTGGGACTCGTCCTCGACAGCCGATGGAACTTCGTGGAGCATTTCCGACGTTTGGCCCCAAACTGGAACGGACCGGGGCTGCCTTCAGGCGGCTCCTGCCCAACCTTGGGGGGCCAAACGCCTCCTGCCGGAGGCTCTACGCGGGAGTCGTGCGGTCCATGGCCCTTTACGGGGCCCCGGTGTGGGCGCGTTCCTTGAGGCTGCGTGCAGCCCACTACCTGAACGCGCCCCAAAAGGTGGTAGCCGTAAGGCTGGCCCGTGGGTACCGCACTATCTCCCGTGAGGCGGCGTGCCTCCTTGCCGGATTGCCGCCATGGGATCTGGAGGCGATAGTTCTCGCGCGCCTGCATGAATGGCGCGCGGAGGTGCTACGCCGGGGGGAAACTCTGCTGACGCGGCAAATTGTCGCGCAGCGGACAGACTTCCGGCGCGATCTCATGGCGACATGGAGAGAGCGACTGTCGCAACCCCGTGCAGGGCACGCAACAATAGTGGCGGTAAGTCCCCTCTTTGAGGAGTGGCTGGAGAGACGCCACGGCGTCCTCACCTTCCGCCTGACGCAGGTCCTCACCGGGCACGGTGTTTTCGGGAGGTTCCTGCACCGAATCGGGCGGGAGGAAACGCCCGGGTGTTTCCATTGCGAGGATCGACCGGAGGACACGGTGGAGCACACGGTGGAGGTGTGCCCCGCGTGGGCGGAGCACCGCCGTGTCCTCGAAGCGGCGATTGGCGGCGGCGACCTGTCGCGTCCGGCCCTGGTGCGTCATGGTAAAAAAAAAAAGGTGTAGAGGTCCCGGCGGCCGGCCTTTGTTTGATTTGTCTTCTCCAATTTTAGTAATAACAGGCGAAAGACTGCTTCCTATGTTACAGGTAGGAAAGTGAACCAGGAAATTCTTACACATTCTTTATCGATTACGCCTCCTAATTCCGTTAATTATAACGGTATTCAATATTAATCACAGGTGGAATCCATGGCGTTATTACGATGACTTATTATGGTCATCCGTAATGACAAATATAGGGATTCCCGCAGCTACCGTTTGCAAGTTACAAATGTTTTTAATCATTTCAAATGTTTGCATATGGGCATTATTACTGATCTGATTAACTAACTACAATTGGAAGATTAATTATTATAGCTGCAATAACAAAAAGTGCTCAAATTCCTTTTATATCTTGATTACCTGCTGCAATAGCTGCTCCTCCTTACGAATTTCTCAGTAGTTCTCCCTTGTTTGAATAAGCTGACATCCTAGTTATGGCATTAAAAATAACTAACTACAACCAAGAACTAAATGTAGGTACGCCTATGTCTAACCCTTTGCGAATTACAGGCATGATGTTGATTGTTAATCATATCCCACCATATCGTCGACTTTCAGACAGCTGCATTAGTCATAATAGCATATATATATGTATTTGAATAAAGCCACTAGAAGTCCACAATTATTTTCCTACCTCCAATTTTGGATTTGAATTATCTCCACTCCTCGCGCCTACCCAAAACCCATGTCCTCGCTATTGCCTGCTTATATGCTAGAGGATTATTATTGATTTCCTGATTCTAGGATAATCAAACAACTTGTACAGTCAGAACCAGCACCCACTGCTGGGTATAGGCTTCTCTTTGCTCGTGCCAAGCTCCACGTTCTTCTGCCAGCGTCATCCAGGATATTCCCGCGATGTCAACAATGTCGTCTGCCCATCTCACCGCCGGACGACCAACACTTCTCTTTCCATTCCTTGGACACCACTCGGTCATAGTAATTATCAAGTAGAGTACTCGTAGTTTAGTGTACTACAGTGCGAAGGGAGAATCAGACGGAAGGTACATTTCCTCCAGTAATATTTACAAATTAAACAAAACAGCATAATATTTGACACCTATGTGCGACGTTGTCAACTTTCTGGCACCTACTTATTGTGTGCAAGCCTTTACTCGAATATAAAGCGCGTACCCAAATATTTGACTCGCTTTGATAACTTATTCTTACAGAGATATCAAAAGAGCGACGTTCCGAGATGTGCGTTTGCATAAAAAAATGTTTACCAAACCTGTAACATAAGGCTGTGATCAAAAATGTATTGATCGTCATTTATTTTCATGTTCACGTTAAGCCGTGTACGCACGTTCTAACAAGAACATAGCTAACACAATTATCATTTGGTTCGTATGTATGGACACGCGAATTCGAACACGAACGCGAACATAGTTCGAATCGAATTCGCGTACAACAGTCGTAAACTATCTAACTATCTTAATAGCCATGGCGGCGCCATTGGACGTGATGCTACGTAACATTTATTAAAGCTCTTCGAAAACCGTCCATACAGAAATACTAATAGGATCGCCGCAAACATATTTGACGAACAGAGTGTTCGATGTTCGTTAGTGGTACGCACGTGCGAACCAAGTTGTTGCGTATCATGCAACGCAACAAACTACAATTTGTTCGTACAAATTTGTTCGTACGGCTTTAAAATATGACGTTTTTGAGACATTTCTACTTCTGTCACTGGTGCACGACAAACTACAAAAAACAACAAACTTTAACATCTATGTACGAGTACATATTACCCATGTTACAAATAAATAGCTAATGTATGTTGTGTTATGTATATATTATTTAGAGGTCATAAAAGGAAAAATAAATAAAACATGCAACCAACACATCGTAGTCAAAAGCGTACTTAATTCATGTTAGTAACTAGCTTACGCCCGCGACTTCATGTGAAGTTTGCTAATTGTCGCACAGGATCATACTACCGGGATAAAAAAATTATGTGTTAATTGAGGTTATAAACTACTCGTGTGCCAAATTTCATCCAAATCCGTTTAGTCGTTTTTGCGTGAAAGAGTACCAAACATCCTCAAATTGTCTCATTGATATATTAAATAAGGTTTAATTTTCTAGCCCTGTTTCTTCCCTAAAATTGTTGTCTTTAATTTTAATGACCTACTATGTAGGACGAGTTCTAAAACCTACACCACAAGTGGGTCCGTAAACCTCTAATTTACATAATTAAATCTGAGGATTTTAAGCCACAAACGGACTCAAAAACATGAAGACAGCTTTGAAGCACTAAGCCTACCCAACAAATCATCTTTGGTCTAGATTTTAGACCATATAAAAGTCTAGGTAATTTTCACAACATAATGTTGGGTTCGGTCAGATAGGCAGTCGCTCGGTTTACTAATGTTTGCCATAATTTAAAATGCAATAATTTTATATGCTTTATTTGTATTTGCCATAATTATTTCATTAGAAATAACGCTTCAGTTGCCATAATCGTGAAATTACATAAAATCATTTTCACCAATTTCATTGGTCATAATCGATCAAGTGTCATAATAATTAGTTGCTATATTTTTCATTTTTAATAATGTCGTTTCCCAGAACATTTATTCACCATAACATTTGCCCATACTAACACAACAATGCTATTTCAGTACAAGTACAATGCAAGCAATGCAAGTTCACAGTCAGAATCTTCTTTTGGCCATACATTTCACAGCGATAGTCACTAAAAGGCAGAAAATCAATCAATCAAAGTAGTGTTGCCCAAATGCAAGACCAAGACGAGACCTTAGCCAGTCTTGGTCTTGGTCTTGCGTCAATACACCTGTCTTGGTCTTGGTCTTGGTATTGCGCTCTCAGTCTTGGTCTTGGTCTTGGTCTTGCAGCAAGAGTCTCGCAAGTCTTGCGAGACTCTACTACTTAGACTGGACTACTTTCAAATACCTATTAGCCTATTGCTATATAATAAACACGTTAGTTTAGATCTTAGAACAACTTAGCAGAGTAGGTACATCAATCATGTTCAGCTCAAATTGACATAGGCATAGTGAACCACCAAATTAATAAAATTAACTAGACAATAATTAAAAAAAATATATTATCTCGCCCACTAAAGTGTTCGAATTCGAGTCATTGTGAGAACGTATGCTGAGACATCTTCAAGGTCATTTAATATTATCTTCTTGTGCCAACCCTACCAAAAAAGGTAACAATTCTGTGTGCTTCTGTCCATACTCTGTGGCGGCGAATGCGGCGCTCAAACAGTGTCAAATGCTGTGATACACTTGGTGCACAGTCTTTGATAAACCGCGTCGTCTTTGACGGTAAATTATCTAACAAGTAGGTACGTAATACACCGACCGACCAACGGTTTATTCGCGGAAGGTCAAATTCTTCCAATCAACTATGAATCTTAATGCTTTAGCGATAAAGTTGAAAATCTGTTAAAGAAATTTGGCAGATTGTGGTAGCTTGATGTGCTGCAGCTGGCGTCTGTACCATAACATCGGCTGTTTTAAACTTAACTTTACTTAAATTGCTACTAGTACTAGACCTACTCGACTTGCTGTAAGTTTTAAATTTTGCTGAATAGAAGAATAATATAAACTTTGAAACATAAGTACCTACATAATGTTTACCAACCTACTAACGATAGATCTGCATATTAGACTTCATCATCAGCCTATTAATGTTCCCACTGCTGGGACACAGGCCTCCTCTCTATGAGAGGGAATGGGCTATAATCCACCACGCGGGCCCATTGCGGGTTGGTAGATGTCACATGTATTCGAATTTTTTGGTTCTAGGACATGCCGGTTTCCTCACGATGTTTTCCTTCACCGTTTTGAGAGCAGTGGTGATGAAATAAATTACACAAAGTAATGCGCCTGTCTGGGTTCGAACCCACGACTTACTGTTCGTAAGTCGCGGCCACCACCACTGGGCCACTACTGCTCAGACTAGACTGCTCAGATTAGACTTATACAAGCATAATATAATACTATAGGTAGATATACCTACAAAGTATGAAATGAACTTTACTAGAAAGTTATGCTAGGTACATTTTTATCACATGGGACCTTATTTGCAAGTAACACGCTACCTACTTAATAAATAGTCGAAATATACAGCATGGAGATTTCAATACGACAATAAATTAAACTTCGTATACCTTAGGACGTTCCCAGTCTACATACAAAAATTCATTTGAAAATATTCAGTATTTTAGTTACAGGATATTATTTTTAATTTTTAACATTTGCTACATATGATGTATCTGTTATTAAGGAAGCACTGGCAGGTTAACTCTGACTCCCTAAAATCGCTAACATCAAAACATTAAAGACACGATGCCAACTCGCTACTTAAAAACTTTCGCCAATAATGAAGCGTGTCATCAGAGTTAGATAAGAAAATAGCACATGCGGAAGTTGCTATGCACTCATATTAATAGAAAATGTTGTGTGTGCGAAAGAGATAAATCTAGTTTTGTTTGTTATGTTTATTACTTCACTTTCTTGTCGAAACTTGCAACTACAAATTTAGGTCACGGTCACTGGTCAGTGTGTCGCCGCAATCCTGTGACGATCCACGCGTCATCGCTTTGTAAGCGCACGAGTGCCACAGGACGTACTTTTTTTAAGCGCCGCGCCGCCTTTCAAGTACCCGCCGCCCGCCGCTCGTGTTTGTAATTTGTAACTTAAAACGGTTATAATAAGTGCGAAATTAGACGGTTGAAAAACGAAAATTTTTGTGACTACCTACCCGTACTCCGTACCTACTTAGCGAAGTGATTGAACAGTGATCCTGATTGTGATAAATAATTTTATTAATAAATAACACGCGAGTGAGAGGTGCCTGATTATTCTGTTAATAATCTGTGATTCAGTGTTATTGTTTTTAGTGATCAGTAATAATAATAATGGCGCCAAAAGATCAAGTCGCTACAGGACCGGGCTGTTGCCGTTCTTACCACAGGTTATTTACCAATATTTATGAATGGTATTCTATTTTGTTTCCAGTTTTATGCCATTTAGTTTGTTTGTTTTTTTTTTTAATTTTGGTGTTATGATTTTTTGATGGTTACAATTATTCCTATTAACTAGTATTGTCCGTGTTTTCATTTATTGTCGTATTATCGTCTCTACTCTGCATAATAATCAATACAATACCTTTTAGTGTTATGACAATACGGTTTTGATACTGGGGAACGTCTTTCAAAATCGGGATTGAAACCAAATACCTACTATAATGCCCAAATCTCAGTTTGACTTAACTGCGAGACGCAAGAGTCTTGCAGGCTTAGTCTTGTTCTTGCTCAAGTCTTGCAAGGTTCAGTCTTGGTCTTGGTCTTGCTACATAAAGTCGGTCTTGGTCTTGGTCTTGGTCTTGCAAAAATGCAAGAACAAGACCAAGACTGCAAGACCAAGACCGATTTTGGGCAACACTAAATCAAAGCGTTAATCATTATAAAACGTTAATCGTTAAAGCGTTAATCGTTCTTTCCCTGTAAGAAGCATGCAAATAAGCATACACCATGCATGCAGCAAGCATGAAGCAAGCCTGCAGCATGCAATCAAGCACACAGTATGCGAGCAAGCAACATGCAGCAGGCATGGTTTCTGTCATGGCTCCAGCGCTGCGGAGCTCCGGCGGTCAGCAAAAACAAATATTCAAAAGCCAACTTATTGGCACAACTATGCTACATAAGACTATCTATTGCAAAAATCTTGCATCCAAAATTTCGAGAATTTCCCGACTATTTTAATGTGAACTAAGCTTTATGGAAATCTTTGTTTGCTTGTTGATCGAACGTTTTATGTTTTTGTTTATTTGCAAGAATTTTCAGATCGATTGATTTTTAATTCTTGCATTCTTTAATTTGATGTAGATATTTTATTTTTGGATTTAAAAATAATGTTTCTCACTTAGCTATTGTACCAACTTGTCGTTGCTATTGGACAAATTACTACTATCATCTGCCTAGTTTTTTCCAACTATGTTTGAGTTGGCTTTCGTTTTAACCGGATAAAACTGAATGCATAGCATTTTAGATGACTGCCACGTAAAGACTACTTTGTTGGTCTAGTGGCCGCAGTAGCGGAGCTGCTGAGCACGATTCTGGTTTCGATTCCCAGGTCGGGCAAAGTGTTATTGGGTTTTTTCGTCAGGAATTTCTCAGTAGCAACCACGGAATCTGGATTTGTGCCCTGTTTATGGGCTCGCCCTATTTAAATGGGACTTAAACATAACTGGCGCAATGTGGATGTACTATTAGCTACATCTCTGCCTAACCGTTCTCGGATTACAAGCGTCGGGACCACAGGCATGACGTTATGTTAAACACCCAAAAAATAAATAATAAATTAAAACCTAAAACTACAGACAGTTGCAAGCCCTATTTTATGCAATATAATATCTTGACACTTCCTTGTATTCATATTTTCGAAAAAGCTATGTTTGTAAAGCAAAATCCAAGCCGTTTTCAACGCCTTGCTGATGTATTCACAAGGAATTGGCGTGACAATAGCAAACTTTGTCAACTATGCGCAAGTGTTTTATTCAAGTCCCAATTATTTTCAATAAATTACCAAGTGGTTGGAAAGATTTAAATACGATGATGTGTAGGAGTTAACGACGTAATTTTTTTATATTAAGCGTACTACATAAGTTTTAAGAGAGAGAAATATATTTGTTGATTAATTTTAATGGTAATGATAATTTATTAATTGATCGATTGAATGATAATTGTAATGGTAATAATACTTTATGAGTTGATCTGATCTTTAAAATGTAAGTATAAAACATGATAAACAATGTAAATATTTGCATGCCGAAAAGTAAAAATATAACTGTGCTTATATTCCATAACAACTATTGCGTATCACCCATATTTGCAAAATATTTCTTATCATATTCTTACATGAAGTGAGTCACTGGGTACACAATATCCCCTTGGAACAATTCAAAACAACAGAAAACAGGAAAACTAAGTTAAAGTCGATAAATCGATTCAAAATAAAGTTAAATAAAACCGGGCGAGCAGTAAGCGATGTATCAGAAATGTATTAACGACGCAGACGTTAAAAGGAAAAGTTTTTGTAGTTACTGTATTTTCCAATTCCTAGTGATCAAAGGTTCCTTTTGACTGCAACGAGACGACAACGGAACGATCTGATAAGCAGACTAACAAAACCGTATTAATCAGCCTATTAGATAATATTGCCACTTCTTCTTTGATATCATCACCTTTCTGTTGCTCTTATCCCAATGTATTTGTGGTCGGCGCAGCATGTCTTCTTCTTCCATACTTCTCTATTACTTGTCATACCATCCTTTGTTTTGAGTACAGAAATGCAAAAAATTACACAAAGTAGAGCACCTTTTTGGGTTCTATTTTCTTAGCAATTCTTCTTACTTAACATTATACCTTTTTAAACGTCTAGTCCATTGAACCCCCAATTGTGTTCACTCTGGAATTAAATAAAATAGTATGTAGTGGATTTGTAGTAAAATTCCAAAAGAAACAATGTACGTTTAAAAAGTTTACACAGATAACCATCCCATTTAAATTTAATCCCTGTTATGATGAGATTGTGTAGGTATGTATATTAATATGTATTATTCGTAACCTCTGGAAACCACAGGTTCATGAGAGTGTCTAGACAATTCGTTGACTTCAGCAAGTGCACCTGCAATCCCTACAAACTAAACTTCAAAAGAATTTAACTTTATTATTGCATGTACAGTTATGAGCCGATGAGCATATTCATCATCAATTACGGTCAGAATAGAAAACGCACTACAAATTTTATAAAGTTTTTGATTTTGAAAAGATTTCCAAAATAACCCGCCTTCTGACGCAGTTGGGTAAATATATAATCCACCAGGGTCAAGAGGCCTAAGCAGGAGCGTGTGGGTACAAACTTTCACATAGCGCTTTTAATCTTTACATAGTATACAACAAAGTCTCTCGTTGTTTGTACACTTAGATCCTTTAAACTACGCAACGGGTTTTAATGCAATTTTCAGCAACAGATAGAGTGATTTAAGAGGAAGGTTTATATCTACATTGCACCCGTGCGAAGCCGGGGCGGGTTGCTAGTAATACGATAGCCAGTGGTGTCGATTCTGTTGTGCACAAACTAAACTAAATTTAGGCTATTTCTATCTTTTACTAAAAGGCAGTGCGAGAAAAGGACGGCTATAGCTATGAACTAAGTTAGAGATGTCAAACTAGTTTATGCCTTGCGCTTCACCGTGTTTTTAGTCGACATGTTTTAACGTGCAACCTTTATTTGTATGGAAATATTAGTTCCAATTAAATTTGACAGGTCAGAATTACGTCCGTGTCTTTCTCGTTTTATTATAGAGAAAAAGATAGCAATAGCCTAAATTAAGTTTAGTTTGTGCACAACAGAATCGACACCAGTGACGTGTATATTTTTGCTTGTAAATACATCTTATAAACAAAACACACACTGCGACGAACGCAATTACATGGAGTCGCAAAGACGGCGTACTCGCCATAAATATAGAGGCAATGTTTTAAATCAGCCAGTATTAGCATAGTTATAATCCTGCTCATTCTCATTCAAGTCTGTCGGCTGCATGTAGACTAGCTCTGCCCGTGAATATGTCTGCGGAATATTATGCATCTTTAGATTAAAAATACATATTTATTAATGGAAACATGAATTTACGATATCTAATTTTAGCCGGCTAATCATAAGTTTAACTTAAAACCCGTCTTTATCTATAGCATAGGTACATACAAATTTGGGCGTGAAGGTTTAACACGTTGAATGCCAAATGAAAAATCGAGTATTTCCATTCAGGCCACAGGGCTCACCGGTGAGCCTTATCTTACTGAACCATTCGAGCCATGGGGGTCACCCGTGAGCCGCGTGAAAGGTCCAACATAAACGCTTCCTACGAGCCACAGATTGCAGCTATCAAACAAAACGCATATGGAAGTGAGCCGCGTGGCCCTGTATTCGAACCGGACGGCGTGGTTTTCAAATCCAACAAAAACTTGTAGTTTTAATCAAGGTTATTGCAATGATGCTAGGGTTATTCCTAAAGATACGATAGAAAATATTATTTCGATTTAATAGCTGTAATTAAACTATAAAATACTTTTAAAATATTTATTAAAAATACAAAACAACGTAACATTTTCTACATTACCAAGTAAAAATCGGTGACATTATTTATTCATTACTTGACAAACTTCTATAATATAATCAAAATAATTTATGAATTTGAATAATCACAACTATGGCACTTCTTTTTAATATCACATTATTAAATAATCAGTCCTAAACGTGAGCCGTATCGTGACCCCTGCGGCCCCCGCTAACGGAAAAAACATAATCCTTTAAAAAAGGCCACGGGACCCACCCGTGAGCCTTTTACAATATTTTAAAAACTAGACGGTAAAAGTCGCTCATTTTTATTTTCTGTACCGATTACCGCATTTTATAAACTTTAGAATGAAAATCTCAAGTTGATGAAAATTACCGATTTCCTGATTATGACTTGGCCCGAATGGTATACTACGGTAGGCCCACCGGTGGGTCGTAAAGCATACAACGTGTTAAGAGATGTGAAGTGAATGGAGAAAACGACGAATAAAACGGCGGTCCGGAATATATTTTATATATTATAAATCTCTCGACACTTCCAGTAGGTTTAATGCTACACATAATCTAAGACGACAGAGGACAATTTACTTAATACAGACACTAGGCTGCGGAGATGATATCGAGTCGATTAGCGAGATCTAAGTCTACGAAACAAGTTTAGATTTGGTTGCAAGATGTAGCGTGTACAAGTCAGGAGGCCAAAACGAGTACTGAATTCAATGACAATGCCTGATTTTTTGGTCAGTCGTATGCTCCGACGGAGGCCGAGCTTAGCCGAACGCGCCCGAAGTTGCGTTCGGAAAGCTATACACCAGTACATTACAATGTATGCTTATATTTTGTACAGTGTTAATATTTATTGGTATTGTTAAATTTGTACTCGTAAATAGATATTATGTGTGATATAAATATAGCAACTAAATAAATGTGTATATTTCTGTTAATAAATGTTAGTTTAATTAAACCCAAAGACAATGATCGTGTTTCTGTTTGATGTCTATGATTTGACATTTGTTTGAATTTGACAACTCTGTGTAACGGGAAAATAACATGTACTACTTGTATTGTGAAGCGTTTACATTTTCGATTTTAGGCTAATTATTATAGTATTGAATGCCGGTGTAGCGATGACAGCCACAGATGACAAAAAATAAAGCAATGATGGAATTTTAATTAATAATAAAGTCATTTTCTTCAGACTTGTTATTTTGGTATAAGGGCAGGAAAATAATTGTGATAAATAAATAAATAAATATCGCTGGACATTACACACAGCGCCATCTAGCGCCACATTAAGCAACGAGGCTTGTGTCGTGGACACCATATAGATGATATACTACATAGATATGATCCTTGAGAAAAATTGAGAAAACAATTTTATAGTTCTTTGGTTATATAGAGATGTGTTAAAACTGTGAAGTTAGTACAGATAAAGAGAAGAGTTAGTATGGAAAAAATCAGTAAATACAAACTTCTGTAAATGCCTTTGTTTTGTTTTCTTCTACAAATTTATTTATTTCTTAACTCTATAAAACTATATTAAAACCAATACGATCGAACTCCTTTAGTTTTGTTCAAACTTTATGGCCACTCGGAAGTTAGCTGCGAGTGACCAGTACTAACTGGGTTGTGGAGGTCAGATAGTCAGTGACTGCATGTAAAATACTGGTACTCAGCTGCGTCCGGTTAGACTGTAAGCCGACCCCAACATAGCTGGGAAAAAGCTAGGCAGATAATGATGAAAATAATTAAGCATCTCTTTCGCACACTTCACCTAAGCGCTTAATCATAACTTCTAGACCTTGTAATCTGTTTCTCAAACCTGACGCAAATTCCTCAGTAACTTCAGTTCGAGACTAAGATTACATGAATTCCATACGTCTATAACTACATAAGTGTTACATATTCATGAACATTAATGCTTTGTGTTTCGTAAGCTTATCTTCAACGCGATAATAATCCATTGTCTGAACCAGAATTATTCAGATGCCTACCTACGTTAGCAAAATTTCAGCATACAACAAAATATGTGTGGCAGAAATTAGTTAAAGGTACTATGGATTGAGGTATTTTAATCGTTTTAGCGATACAGATGAGCAATTCTAATGGTTTTTTAATGGATTGTTTTACTTGCAAATCATTTATACATAAATATTGGGTTCATATACATAATTTTAGATAAAGAAAAATCAAACTGGTTGAAGCTATGAAAACTATGCTTACGCAAAAAAGAAAATTATGCAAAAATGTGAGCGAGAACTTTATCAATAACTTTGCAAGCCAGATAGATATTTTTTCAATTATGTAATTAATATATGGTGTAAAAAACTTCTTAACGAAGCCGAAAGGCACTTGTTCTCCCCGACATCGCGATATTTTTTTTGTTTTACACCATACCTGGGAACCTTCTAGTTACGGAGATATTAAATAAATAAATATCGCTGGACATTAACACACAGCACCATCTAGTGCCACACTAAGCAAGGAGGCTTGTGTCGTGGACACCAGATAGTTGATATACTACATAGATACGTTTTGTTTGTAAATACATACTTATTATACATATAAACATCCATGACTCGGAAACAAATGTCCATGCTCATCACAAAAACATTTGCTCCAATCGGGATTCGAACCCGGGACCCTAAGAACGTAAGGCAGCCTCACTATCGCTGCGCCATTCGGGTCGTCATTTCGTCATATTGGGGGTCAAAGTTCCAACTTTTAGACAAGTTTTTGTTAAATACAAGTTTTCATTTTATGATTTTTACTTTAAACACCTCCACGACCCCAGTACTTTTCCATCCATCCATCAGCACAATGTTTTGAGTGCGTTACATTGAGTTTTACCACAGAACTTGATTTTTCACCCCAAAAAAAAAGTCGTTTCCCAGCAATATTTTTTGCGTAAAGATACTTAGTTTGATATTCAGAATGCTTGGTTGACGGCTTTGTGATGAGGTTGTGTACACCCTGTATATGCGAAGTTTTCAGTATCGCAAAAATACAGTAAGTACCAAATAAAATTAATACATAAAGTTAACGCAATCATCAAAACTTCGACCAATTAATTATTCTTCAAACATTCCGACAGTATCTTATTCTACCTCAAATAAATCGAAATCTGTCAAAATTTTGTCGTCCATGATCCAAGGGAAATATTACAGGGAACTAGCCTAAGCCCTCGGCTTCGCCCGCGTAAAGTTCAGTAACTGTCCCACGGGATCATACTACCGGTATAAGAAGTACTTATATCTTAATCCAGGTTATTAATCTGCCTAATTTCATTCAAATTTAGTAGTTCTTGCGTGAAAGAGTAACAAATATCCGTCCATCCATCCATCTATCATCACAAAATTTTGTATTTATAATATTAGTGGTAAGAAATAATAAGGTGGGAAAGTGGTCGATTTTCAGTTAACTTGATGATACGTTTTTAAATATTGTAGCATTGATTGCCTCGTTGGTCAAGTGATTACATACGGATTCGACCGGGCATATTGTTAGTAAGGAAACTTCGTAGTAGTTGTGTCCAGTTGATAGCAATATCTTGGCCTTGGAAGTAATGTACACCTACAATTTTGTTTAATTACGGTAGTAAAAATATCATTTCTTAATTGAATTTTTAAGGTCATGTTGGATGTATCGTGCTGTACGTTTATTTATTTATTTATTAAATGAATAAATAAATATCGTGCTGTTGCTGTTGTTTATTGAACAGGTAATACATTTGCCTCTTATAACATAGAATTTAATACGTATAATTTCAAAAGGAATAGCATATTTTGATACAAGTGGGCAAACTTTGGTATTGCAGCCGCAAATTTGACACCCAAGCCAGACTTGACACCCAAGCCGAAGGCGAGGGTGTTAAGCCGAGGGTGTTGAGCCGAGAAATGCAGTGTTTGTCCGCACGGTATCCGGTGTACTCAGCTGTACATGAAATGCCATGGGCTTGACTGATTTTGTTTATTTATTTATTTATTTATTGGATCTCCAACAGAAACTACACAATTACATGCAAGTATGTATAGATCAAAGACAAATACAAGTGTGCGCTTCCAATTATAGGAGACCACATCATTCACTTATAATCTAGGTAGGTACATACAATAAATTTGATAATGTTAAAAATCTAAACAAATCAAAATACATTACACAAAAAAATTTACAAAAGAAACAAGATGAATTACATAAAAGATGAACTATAATAACAACAGAAATGACTGATGATAAATTACATTGAAAGTAACGACCACGCGGTTTCAAAACCACAACCTCGTGAGAACGGGTACAAGCCATCTCAAAGTTATTTCAATTACGGCATTAATTAAAAAGTTAACAGCGACAATACTCGAAACTGTCCTTTATAGTTAACCTTTATAGGTCCATCTTTAGTCAATTGCTTAATAGAAATGAAATAGTTTCCTGAGGATTAGCTTGCGTCTCTTCCTTGGTCCACAAAATGGAATGCAGAAGGTTCACACAAAAAGCGAATACGCACGCACACATAGACACGCTTCGCATAAAGTCAGTGCAGTCACACTCACGATTGGGAAGGTAGACCGAGATCTGCGTACGTACAATTAGAGGAGCTATTCAAGGCCAAGGAAGACTCCACTAGCGTCAAGCCAAATGCGCGCGCTTCATTAATTGTTTTCTTAGTAAGTCGACTCAAAGTCACTCGTGACTCATGGCATTTTTTTTTTAGGATGGGAAATTATTAAATGACTCCTCCAGGAAGGAGTGTCAGACTTTTACTGACTAAAACCTCAACGCCTTTTGTGTTACGGGGCCACGGTATCTCTTTCGACCAGTTCCGCAGCCCCGGCAGGCATCGGCCCTTGCGGACCCCTTCCTTTTTGCTGACTCTCTTTGAGGCGCGCGTGAAACACGAACGCGCCGTTGACAAGGCCTGTCGTCATAAGACGGACGGACACCCCAGTCGCAGTGGAGAATGGAGCCGGCGAGAGATGTCGTGCGGTGTTCCACAGGGATCGGTTACGACTGGGTGCTGCGCGCCGACCTACCTAGCGGTGTCGGCGTAGTTTTGCTACGCTGGCTGGCCCGCGGGTACCGCACGATCTCCCGCGAGACGGCGAGCCTCCTTGCCGGATTGCCGCCATGGGATCTGGAGGCGATAGTCCTCGCGCGCCTGCACGAATGGCGCGCGGAGGTGCTACGCCGGGGGGAAACTCCGCTGCGGCGGCAAATTGTCGCGCAGCGGACAGACTTCCGGCGTGATCTCATGTCGACATGGAGAGAGCGACTGTCACCGCCCCGTGCAGAGCACGCCACTCATGGCATTCTAACAGCTATTTTATTTGATGTCTTCGCTGTCACTGACACAAGGGACGGATTTCTTGATAGTGTAGTTTGTTGCCAGGTATAAACCATATTTATTGAACCTTAAATTAGGAAGATTCCTGTGCTATAAGCACCAATTACTTTCCTCACCACCGTGTTCGAGCAGCCATATTATTAGTGTGGTGCGGTGCAAAAGTAAGTATTACAATATTAATTTATACTATCGTTTATTAATTACGTATTTAAATGTTACCATTCGAGGATTCCGTACACACAATTACTACAGCAATATAATGTTTTAAGTTCAGAGTCTCGGCAGTTTACTTCTGGCCACGATGTTGCATGGTTTGTGGGTTAGATTTGATTGTATTGAAATCACAAATAAGTTACGCTATACGGTACCAAGAACTGTTGTCAGACGGGCGGCCCGCGTGCCCCGGTTATTCTACGTAGATTCTTGCAGGACCAACACGCCGGGGTACGAGTGCCTCTTCGTCAACTTGTGATAACCTATAACTTATATATCATTTTATGGACATAGATATCTTCTGTCTATCTAGTAACAAATTTAAAACACTGGCTATAAATATTCTTTCACCACAATCTTAATCTATTTAGTAATTAATTAAAATTTATAAGATAAAATTATCTTTCCGTTCTTTATTTGTTCATTTATTAATCCGTGGACAATGGTGTGGGTTATATGTTTACCAGTTTATGTAACACACATCTTAACAAATTGTAATACAAATCTTAAAGCACGTTTATTTAAAAATATTATGCAGAAATCTGATTGTGAAAATTATTTCGTTTGTGAGCACAGTGGCCAAGCAAGCAATTTTTCAAGAAAAAATGCAAATACGGCGCATGCCCGTCGACTCCGGGGATTGACAATTTTTTATAGTATAGTTCTTGGGGTCCGGACCTGCTGGTACAGGGTTATCCTTTAATTACGCTACACCCTGTAAGTGTCCGTGGTCTAAGTGTGTGAATGGGCGTGAGTAATAATAATAATAATAATAATAATAATAAGCCCCCCAAACAACCACTCGTCCTGATTGAACATCTAATCACGTGGGGGGCGGATACGCGAAATTGAAATTACTGGCGTGGCTAATCGTGGCTCTGGAAACCCACTAAAAATGGAGACTCGTTCAAAGAGAAAACGTATAGGACCGCTGCCCGGGGGCGATCGCCGGGGCGCACCTGGAGCTGACGCTAGGTGTCACAGCATGCGATCCGTCAGCGGTGAGGAGTTGAACAGGCGGGCTCTCACCGACAAAGATGCTACAGCCGAAATCATTGACGATGGTGACAGACTGACAGACAGGACAGACACCCCTGTAGATCCGTATAGTCCAAGCACAGTGTCATACACACCTTCTAGGCGATCATCACCATCCATACCATCGTCACCCACCATTTCATCACCCCCCATAATTAGTTTAAATACAGTTTCACCCACTCCAACCTTGAATGCTGCGCGGGGGGTATCTACCTTTTTGCCCGCGTCCACCAAGGCTGGAAAAGCAAGAGTTCGCATGAAATGGAGCAAAGAAGTAAACACATTTATCATGCGAACTTACCTACACATCACTAAATTAGAGACAGATATGACCACCTACAGACAACAACTGCATGAACTATTTACACGTCGATATCCAGAGATAGCCGTTTCTGAACAAAGGATTTCGGATCAAAGAAGAGCTATCGTTAGGAATAAACTGTTGTCACTAGAAGAAATGGATAGGTTAAAAATAGAAGTGCGCACACAATTACACCTAGAATCGATAAATGATGAAGACAGTAACAGTATCGTAGTAACACAATACACAATCGGAAACACTCAACAAGAACAACCACAATCGTACGCTCAATCAGAGCCTTGCACACAATCTGAACCATACTATCATATATCATCACAGGCATATTCACAAATCACGCATACATCCACACAAACCGAAAATGTGACCATAATGTTAGAAAATGACATTGAGGTTATAGCAAATATAAATCAAAACCTGCCCACAGATACGCGTATCCGAGAAATACACGATAAATTTAAAACAGCTCTCACTCAATACTCAGGGATGGACCCGTCAGTACGACCAAAACTACCCAAACTCAGGTACTCACCAAAACTTGCTCAGCTCGTTAATATATTTAATCAAAATATTCTCACTCAATATATTAGCGAAGAAACTCAACTCATAGACTTACATACTCTGATATATTGCACAGCATTAGTCATTTCCGAAGAACTCAATTTTAAAATCACAGAATACACAGGCAATAGTAAACAATCAAATGTTAACAAACCTGCATGGCAGCAGAGGCTGGAAAAAGATATAGAAAAACTTAGAGCAGACTGTGGAAGACTGACCCAATATATAAACAACAATAGATCCAACAAAGTAGTCAAAAGAGTAGAAATAATTTTCAAAAACATGGCTGTCCATACTAGACACGAAAACCACAATAGAAAACCGGAAGAATTCTTAGATACATTAAAACAGAAATTAGCCCTAAAAGTCCACAGGTTGAGAAGATATAAAAAAGCACAAGAACGTAAAAATGATAACTGTTTATTTGCTACAAACGAAAAGAACTTTTACAGAAAATTACAGAAACCACAAACTAACACCGACACACTGACAACCGAAAACAACATAGAACTACCAACAACAGAACAATTGGAAACTTTCTGGGCTGGCATATGGGAAGAACAAGTACATCATAAGGAAACATCTGAATGGATTCAAAACGAAGAAAAGAAATGGAGTGTACTTGAAGAAATGGAATTCGTTGAGTTAGCTGAGTCTGACATAGCTAGTGTTACAGCAAGACTACACAATTGGAAATCCCCTGGTATTGATAAGATACATAATTATTGGTATAAAAAATTAGAATCATTGCACAAAATTTTAGCTAAAAATCTAACAGAAATAATTTTAGGAAAACAAAGCATTCCAGAATTTATTGCTACAGGAATAACTTACATGTTGCCAAAAACCCAATACTCACCACAGCCTTCCCAATACAGACCCATTACATGCCTACCCACAATTTACAAAATCTTAACGTCAGCAATCACTACAAAAATTAATAAACATGTAGAACATCACAACATAATAGCAGAGGAACAAAAGGGATGCAGGCGAGGACACATGGGTTGTAAGGAGCAACTAATCATAGATTCGATCATACACAAACATGCTGCCACAAAAAATAGAAATTTACACTGCACCTACATAGACTATAAAAAAGCATTTGATAGCATCCCACACTCCTGGCTTATCCAAATATTACACATATACAAAATAAACCCAAAAATCATAGAATTCTTGCAAAATATTATGTCCCGATGGAAAACTACGCTTCAATTAAATTATCGCTATAACGCTGTCACAACTCGCCAGATTGCTATAAAAAAAGGTATTTATCAGGGAGACTCCCTGAGCCCGTTATGGTTCTGCCTCGCTCTGAACCCACTATCTCACCTACTACAGCGTTGTCAGGCTGGATATTGCCTTAAACAAGTAACAGAAGAAACCACTATCTCTCATCTTATTTATATGGACGACATTAAATTATACGCCAAAACAGAAAAAGAGATAAAAAAACTAATAGATATCACGACAGAATTTAGTAGAGACATAAACATGCAGTTTGGACTAGACAAATGTAAAACAGTACATATAATAAAAGGCAAAATTAAACCTGGCGACTATGCAATAAACACTACTGACACAATTACAGCTATGGAACCCACCGATTTATATAAATATTTAGGATACAAGCAACTCAAAGGATTAGATCATACAACAATTAAACACACATTGAATACAGAATACAAGAGAAGAGTGATCGCAGTATGTAAAACTCAACTCTCCGGAAAACATTTAATAAAGGCATTGAACACCTACGCGATTCCCATACTAACATACTCGTTTGGAGTGATCAAATGGTCAAAAACAGACATCCAGCAAATCGAGAGAACAACACGCACCACACTTACCAAACACAATAACCTACACTCTAAATCTGCAATAGAAAGGATAACTATCAAACGGCAAAACGGAGGGAGAGGCCTTATTGATATCCATAATCTTTGGCAGAAACAAATAACTAGGTTAAAAACATTCTTTCACAGTAAATCTCGCACAAGTAACATACATAAAGCTATAGTAATGAACGACAACAGCTACACCCCACTTAACCTAAACGAACAGACGGATACACGAAACACCAACTATGAAGACCCACACAAGCAAAAGTTAGAAGATTGGAAGAAGAAAGTGTTGCACGGACGGCATCCCCATGATCTTGAACAACCTCATATAGACACACTAGCATCAAATAAATGGCTTAAAATAGGTTCTCTATTTCCGGAAACCGAAGGTTTTATTATTGCGATACAAGATCAAATCATAAATACTAAAAATTACAGGAAATACATTATAAAAGACCCCACGATAACTAACGATAAATGCCGCAAATGTCACAGCCAACCAGAGACCATCCAACACATCACAGGAGCTTGCACAACACTCACACAAACAGATTATACTCACAGGCACAATCAGGTAGCAAATATCATCCATCAAAACCTAGCACACAAACATAAACTCACTCAAGACTCAAACACTCCTTATTATAAGTATGTCCCAAAACCAATTCTAGAAAATACTACTCACAAACTCTTTTACGATCGCGGCATATTAACCGACAGGACCATTCACTACAATAGACCAGATATAATCCTACAAGACAAAGTGAATAAAGTCACATACCTCATAGATATAGCAGTCCCTAACACACATAATTTACAAAAAACAATTGGTGAGAAAATTAGTAAATATGCAGAATTGAAAGAAGAGGTGACCAGAATCTGGAGACAAGAAAAGGTGTACGTAGTACCCATAGTAGTCTCTACCACGGGTGTTATACCTAACCACCTCCACCATAGCCTCAAATTAATAGACATCAAAGACTCAATTTATATCACACTCCAAAAAGCCGCGATTTTAAATACCTGCAGAATAGTAAGGAAGTTCATGCAAATCGACGAAAATGAAATATCACACAACTCACACACACAACCGCTACGTTGACTTGGTTAAAGCCCGTTAACGTAGCTTAAACTAGCCAAGGAGCTAAGAACAGAACATGTTTTTCCCAAAAATAATAATAATGTTTATTTTGTTCTTCCACAAATAATACTTATAAACTAACACATGTAAATTGATTGAAAAAGATCACTATGTTTATTTGAGTGGGTTCATTTTATTTTATACTTTTTAGTACAATGTTGCCAGGTGTGTGTGTGCAAGCGCCTGTTTTGCTCGTTATTATGAAACTGAACTTCTGTCCTTATCTAGTTTGTGCTTCAATTCAGCTTCAGTACTAGAGAAAATGGGAGTGAAATGAAAAGAGTCGCCATATTTTTTAGAACTTTCTTCAGATTACGCGGTCTTATAACTTGGATGGGTAAGAGTTGGATAAGAGTTTTCCAGGATCAGAGGAACTTAGTTTGGATCTAAAGCTGTAATACGGTCGAATAGGAAATGTTCTTCTATAGCTTTGATTAGCGGTCGGCAACCTTTTGGCAGGCAAGGGCCACAAGGTAGCAAAATAAACTAAAGGCAGACCGCACTTGTGATATTAACCCATAGAAAAACTGAAAACCACGTTCTTAAGGTTGCACTAGTCGCGGGCTCGAACTCACAGGTGGGCGTGGCCAAAAAGCGCGCGGTCACCTGGCATCGTGCCCGACAGAGTGAGTTCAGTGAGATGCACGTAATTCATAGTAAAGGACGCGCGTAAAAAAATACGAAAAGGCCTTTGGAAAATCGAGTTTTATGAAAAACTACTGCATAAATTTATTAAAAATAAAATTTATTAAATTCTTCGATAATTGTGCTTTGTCGGTACCGACTTTATTTTGGAAATTTGACACTCCTTTTATTACGCCCAAAGATGCGTTAAAATTGGCAATAAAAACGAATCTTTGGTAGTTCGTAACTTTTTAATGGCTTTTTATTTTACTATTCTGTTTCCGCACAGACAAAATCAATAATGAGACAAATAATATCATGTTTAACTTTGTATGTACAGTGTCAAACAGTGGAGTAATTCCCTTCCGAAACTATGGAAAAAATGTCGGCTAGTGTCACCTTAAGGCTGGATCCACACTATACGGTCGATTGCGGTTCGTTCATGCATTTATTTTGATAATTATAACTTATTTACAAAACATTCACGGGCCGCAAGCAAGACGTCCGCAGGCCGCGTGTTGCTAACCGCTCTGTAAAAAGAGGGCGAACTACATATTACGCTCCATTCCCTATTTATCCCAATAAAGAGATGAATATTCAAAAATACTTGCTCAGTGCTTTGTTAAGTAAGGTTAGAGGCGCCTTTATTTATCATCATTAGTGCTAATTCTAGTCCCAGTGATTCTATGAAAAGCAAACTCCGAAGCAGCTGTAAGTGTTTTCAATGAGAGCGTCAAAAACTTCAATTTAAATTGCTAAAAGCAAAGCTGTCGATAGAACTCGAGTCGCATTAATCCGAAACCTTTGTTGCAAATCAAAGCAGAAAATTCTTCACAAAACTCAAGCTGCATTAATATAAATTACAAACACGACAACTCCTCCAGCAGATTAGTTAGCAATGCTAGAGATATTTATCTTTGTCTTGTGTTTAATAGCAAGTCTCTGGTGGAGACAGTTCACAATACGCTTGTTAAGATGTGCAGTAACATAGATTTTGAAAATAGTATAGAAACGTTCCTTATAATGTGCCTACGCTTTTTCAGTTATTCACTTCTTCTTAGCGAATCATTATCATTCTCCTGGCCTTATCCCAATTATTTGTGGTCGGCACAGCATGTCTTCTTCTTCCATACTTCTCAATTACTCGTCATCTCATCACACACTTCGTTTCTTACCATATACACTTCTTCTTAGCGTAAGGCAATCTAAATTAAATCAGCCCAGAATTTGGCGATGCTTATTACATCTTCAGTAGCGTCCATTAGTTCCTGTGACGTGCATGCAACAGGACAGGTGGGCCACGATATTAAGTGTCCCGTTGTTTGAGGGCAAGACCACATATACAATACAATCCAGGGCAGAGTTATCTATGAATCTCCACAGGTTTTGGTTTTCAGGCTGATGAAAGGCAGTTCCGGCCCAGCTTGGGGGAGGCCTATGTCCAACAGTGGACTGTTATATGCCGAGTAGATTCACTATCCGCCACATCATTGTGACCGTCTCTACATATAGATTGTAAGCATTTAGAACATTTTCAGAACGGGAATTGCGCTTCTATATTTTTTTTATTCAGGACAGTACTATTGTTAAGACATGCAGGAATAACCAGTTAATAGAGAATGTGATTTATTATATTTTGGACTCCTCAGTTGTGTGTACCTAAGGTGCAAAGGCACTTAGTTCGCAACGTAGAGAATTATAGATCGTCTTTGAAGACGATCTATAATTACAATAAAAAACTTTTTTTTTTAAATAATAAATAACAAAAAACTAATTTTTTTTGTTATTACAATTGAAATACAATTTTTGCTTTGAAGCAAAAATTGTATTTTATACTATAATAGAGAGCTTACGAGGAAAGAAGCTCTTGGCTAAATAATAACAGCCGCTCGGGTCGATCTTTAGGTTAAACCGTGCTTGCCTAGGTTGGTCTGTGGATGGGTGACCACCCTTACATACCGAGTTTCCTCTGTGCCTCGGAAAGCACGTTAAGCTATTGGTCCCGGCTGTCATTTGTAAATCTTTGACAGTCGTTACAGGTAGTCAGTGGCCCAAAAAGTCTGACAACCAGTCTTATCAAGGGGTATCGTATTACCCAGTACTAACTTGGTGGTGGTTGTGGAGGTCAGATAGGCAGTCGCTCTATGTAAAATACTAGTATTCAGCTGCATTCGGTAAGACTGGAAGCCGACCCCAACATAGTTGGGAAAAGGCTAGGCAGATGAATAGAGAGCTTACGATTACTTTAGATTATCTTTATCACAAACTAATACAAAAAAAGAACACACGCACATCAATTTAAGTTGTATGAATTACAATAACGCGAACTGCAACAACACAATAGTATAGTTAGATATTGTAACGCAGCGTCTACGTAGAACAGACCACACACACGTATCTTGCTCAACGAAGCTCGATGTAAGCGCAGTACATTTTTGCATAGCTTCTTCTCAGTATCTGTACAATTAAAATATGTGGTAAAATAATGTGTGTAGTTTAATCGCGCAATAGAGGGAGCTCGTCTTAACAAAAAAATCCGCACAGGTCGGTCTTCAAAGTAAAGCAATGGTTGCCGAGGTTCATCCGTGTATGACCATCGTGGTGACCATCCATTATATACCGAGACAAAACACAAAACACACACAAAACCCTGACAACAAGTCTTACCGAAAGATATCGTGTCAGCAGTTACTTGGTTTGTGGGAGTCAGATAGGCAATCTGAGAAGATTGCCTATCTGACTCCCACAAACCAAGTAGCTGCTCCAAGTAGACGAAAACGACTAAGAAGAGAGATCTTCTTAGTCGTTTTCGTCTTCTCCTTCTCAGTTGTTCGCTGTTCACGCTTTGCATAGCTAAGTAAAATTTGTGGCATTGATGACTCAACATTGTTTGCCATATCTAACTATTCGACAGCTATAAGTATATGAACAACAATACCAGATTAGCTCTATCCTAGCATGTCTTCTTCTTGAACACTTCACTAATAGTCGTTATATCATAAGTGACCTCCTTTCTAGCCATATGATCTGTCTCAAACTCAAACTCAAGACTACAACTCTAGACCATTACGTCACTTTTGAATGACAAAAATACAAATAAAAACAAAGCTACAGTCACAGTCACAAGGTATAATAACTTGAGAAATTACTTTAGTTGCCCATTCCCTAGCGTAGATCTCACAGTCCATCCAGCGTTTCATGCCATTCAAATTCTCTGGTATAAAAATGGACTTACATTTTGACTAAAAGAAAGAACGAACACAAAATATGTTTAAAGAGAAAGAGAGGAAGGCAAAAGAAAATATGAATGGGTTGTGTAATGAATGATATGAAAGAGAAAGGAGTAAATGATGCCGAAACGTCAGGTTAGAATTGAAGAAAATTACGTTTTGCTGACCTTAAGTAGAATGGGATAAATAAGAAAGATCATAGTGAGACATAACAGCTTTGACGCTGTGATGGCAACGCTTCTGCAATAGGTATTGCAAATGTCAATATGTGGTGGTAACACCTAACATCAGGTGGCCCGTCGGATAGTTTGCGATTCATCAACGGAAAGAAAAACTTACTTTGAAATTATCTGCTCCATTCCACATGACAATTCTCTCTTGAATATAAAAGAGGTTCCCATCCATTTGCATACAATTTTAAGAACTAATATAACTTGGCATACTTTTGTTACTCATAATCATATTAGAAACTTCATCTTGATATTCATGTAGAAAACATTGTCATTATGGCGTATCAGATGTTTGGTTTTGTAATGAGTCCCTCTACCTTCTTGCACCTGTATAAGTCCATAATAAGGCCGCAATTAGAGTACGCAGTACCGATCTGGAATCCTTACTATGCAAAATATATTGAAATTATAGAATTAGTCCAACGTAAGTAACTTCATGCTATGCAGTTTAGATGTTTTCGGAAAAAAACGTAATACCAATCGCTTCTAAAAGAATACGACCTGCTTACAATACAGTCAAGACGCGTCCTGCTTGATATAATGACGTTATTCAGTGTATGCCGAAACAAGTTTGATAGCCCTGACTTGGTGGCTGGTTTGTGTTACCTGGTTCTTCGAACAGTGCATGGACGGGAGGTCCGCACCAGGCGACTGTTCGCTACCAGCTTTTGTAGATCCAATGCTGGTGGGGGCTCACCGCTATACCGCTTAGTCGACACATACAATACGCGTTTTGGTGCAATAGACGTATTATTCCTGAGCAAATTTATATAAAAAAATAGTATTATTAAAATTCTAAAGGATCAGCAGTTGGCTCCATAAGTTATACACAATGTATAACTGATTATAGGATAGGGACTTTTTTTTTTTTTTTTTTCGGATGGGAAATCATCAAATGACTTCTCCCGCTCTGGGCGGAGCAGGAGGGAGTGTCAGACTTTTACTGACTAAAACCCATCCATGTTCCTTCATCGCCCTTTGTGTTCCGGGGCCACGGTATCTCTTTCGAACAGTCCCGCAACCCCGGCAGGCATCGGTCCTTGCGGACCCCTTCCTATTGCTGACTCTCTTTGAGGCGCGCGTGGAACACGATAGGATAGGGACCTGTATTACATCACGCATGAATTATTATTATAATTTGTTAAATCTTTTAAGAATATTGTTTACCTTTTTATTTTATTTTAACTTCTTTTCATTAAGTTGGCCCTGATACAGTTACAATTAACGTTTGCTTACAGCTTGTTTTTTATTGTATAATATAGTGATCCGTGGAAAATGTTGTGGGTAGTATATTCGTAATCTCACTTTTTATTATTATGCTGCTGTAGTAGGTATTCTTTGAAGTGCCGCTACAGGTACTATGTAGTCTGTTGTTTTATTTCATCCTTGGTTGACGATTGTTAGTGCTTGGCAATAATATTTCTTTAAAATTACTATAAATGAGTTTAACTACAAACCACTACCAAACCAATTGAACAGCAGTGTCACTGCACCAAACATCATAGCTTTTGCGAAGATAGCACCAAGAGAAAACACACTGGAATCATATCAAGCATCGGTAAGAAAGTTTTCCAACGATATACGTATTTAAATTTGTTTACATTTGCCCAGCTAACACGGTTATTTTATAATTTGTGATGACTCATGTGTTAAACAGAAACATTTGATTGGCAAAGCTTTATTTCTGACGTTCGTGCATGAAGTTGCCAACTTAGAAAATTGTTTTAAGGGAAGACATTCTTGCTGTTATGACATTTGGTAACCATGAACCAAAAATACCGAATTTGAATACTGGTTCTTTGAGACGAAGAATTAATTTTCCAGCCATATTTTCAAGCCGCTGTTAAAATTGAAGTTTACTGATACATTGAATACTTACCATCATGTCAAGTTCACCCACTCCATCTAAATCAACCAAAACAAACGTGGATACATTGCAATTTGCGCACGACTCTGATACTGCGTCTGATAGAATCCTCTCTGACAGTGACTCAGTGAGTCTTCCTAACACCTCACGCAATCCAAAGCGCAAACACGGGGACTTGCTCATGGCGGAAATAAAGGAACTTTTTGAAAAATTTACTAAGACGCAAAACACTAAATTTGATTCTCTAACTTCCGCCATGACTATGTTGAAGGAGGAAACTGCTGAAATGAAAAAATCTCTCTCCTTCATGTCCAACAAATATGATGAAGTCCTGGAAAACATGACTAAAATTCAAAAGGAAAACTCCACGTATAAAGTTCGGGTTGAATTGCTTGAACAGAGAATCGATTTTTTGGAAAGGAAAGCCAAGTCCACCACCTTAGAATTAAGGAATGTGCCTCAGTCCCCAACTGAGAATAAGGAAAACCTTACACAAATAGTAAACAATGTCAGCAAAGTGCTTAAGCAACCCGTAAACCCGTCTGATATACGAGATGCTTATAGATTGAAGACCAAAAATAAAGCAACTCCTCTCATTATAGTGGAATTTGCATCAGCGACTATCAAGGAAAATATTATTCAGAAGGCTAAGTTGTTCAACAAGGGCAATAAAGAAGATAAACTGAATAGTTCGCATCTCATGATTGACGGCCCAACTCAACCGGTCTATATATCCGAGTCGCTTACGCCACTTGCGAAAAAGCTGTTTTACTTAGCTCGGCAGCATGCTAAGAAACATTCTTTTACGGGCTGCTGGCATTCATACGGAAAAATCTACATGAAGAAAACAGATGATCTACCAACCATACGTATAGATAGCGAAGATGATATTCTCAAACTTTCCCAAGCATGACTATATATTATAAGTGTTCAAATTACAACATTGTTATTTCATAGTAATAGGATTACAGCCGTCTGCCTGTTTCTTTTAGTTTTTGTTTCAGTCATTGACTTGTATTTCTTCTGCAAATCTCTTTTTTTCTCATGTTCATACTCCGATTGATGCTTTACTGTGATTCCGTTCATGCAAATCTATTCTCTGTTAACACCCTTAGTTTGAAATTTACTGCAATCCAAAATTCGATAACATAAATAGTCATGATAACTTTTCGACCGATATAGACTTAATATCCGTGGCTAGTGCGTCTACTTGTAGCATAGACCAATGCTCAACTCTAATTTCATCGTCTGAAAGAGCATTCAAAATGTTAATTCAAAATATAAGAAGCATTAATTGTAATATGCCTGGTATGCACATTCTTTTGGCTAGATCCAGGGTCGATTGGGACGTGATAATATTAACAGAGTGCTGGTTGCTTGGTGTTCATAATCCTCCGTCAATGGATGGTTATGATTATTATGCAACTAATAACAATAAATCCCAAAACGAAGGAGTAGTGGTTTATGTCAGGAGAGGAATTAATGTTTGTGTAGAGGAGCCATTAATTATGGACTGTAACAGTCTGTTAATAACACTCGAAAAGCATACTGCAATTCTTGCTGTTTACCGATCCCCCAGTGTTAGAAATATCGATGCATTTTTGCAAAGCTTACATAACCTACTACATGACGTTATTTCAAAATTTAAAAACTTTGTTTTAACTGGTGATATTAACATCGATATATCTGAACAGACATTGGATGTACGAAAATACCATTACTTAAACCTTATGGCTTCGCATGGCATGTTACCAGCTCATCTTATTCCCACCCACTGTAAATCTTGCATCGATCATGTTATGCTGAAAAGCAAGTTTCCGGCATCATGTTTCGTAGCTGAAACATCCCTTACTGATCACCACACTATTCTTCTTTCTATTGACATGTCTATCCCAGCAAGACCGAACGCAAGAACAATAAAACAAGTAGACTATGCTTCTTTAGACTCAGTTGTCCCCAACATCGACTTCGCGCCCCTTTATGCTATGGCTGATGTTAATGATGCTGTTGCCTTTTTCACTGGTTCTATTAATTCTGCTTTCGAAGTGTGCACTAACACTATAATTGTAACCAGAAGGCAGAAAATCTTGAAGCCCTGGATTACTCCAGGTCTCTTGAGATGCATGAGAAATAGGGATAAACTGCATCAGAAGTCGAAAAAATCTCCCAATAATACAATACTAAAAGTAACCTATACCAGATACAGAAATTTTTGTAACAGATTGTTAAAAAAGCTGAAAAGACAATATGAAAGGATCGAAATCGATAAGGCAGGAAATAATTCTAAAAAGCTATGGACCGCTATAAAAACTATAACTTACACTACTCGATCAAAGGAAGTTGCCTCTGAATTAATATCTGCTAGTAACCCTCAACTTTCCGTTGACACCATAAATGCATTCTTTGCAAACATGGGCAAATCTCTAGCAGAAAAGCATCTATCTCAGAAACCTGTACCCGACTCACCCTTGCCTCCCAAATCGTCTCGTCCAGACTCTTTCGTAATGTTCCCAACAGATGAAAATGAGATAAACAATATTATCCTCAATCTTAAAATTAACTGTGCGGTTGGACGTGATAATATATCTGCAAAGTTTCTATCTCGATATAGACTTATATTCCTCTCCCCGCTAGCTTATATTTGTAATTTGTCATTTCAGACCGGTTCCTTCCCACGAGACTTCAAAAAGTCCCAAATAACACCCATATTTAAGTCTGGTGACAGAGCCTGTGTCAATAATTATAGACCAATTTCGATATTGCCTACATTATCTAAAATCCTAGAGAAACTTATGAACAAAAGACTGATAAACTACTTGGAAAAAAACAAGCTGCTATCTGACTCTCAATTTGGTTTTAGATGCAATAAAGCTACTAGTGATGCAGTTCATGAGGTTACGGACTGTATTGTAAACAATATCGATGACAAAAATAAAGTCTTAGCAATATTTCTTGATTTAGCTAAGGCATTTGACACGGTCTCTGTCCCCAGACTAATAGATAAGCTTGAGAGACTGGGAATCAGGGATTTACCACTTGAACTCTTCAAGGATTATCTCAGCGACAGGTCTCAGTGTGTGAGAGTTGGTGAGTGGATAAGTGGCGATCTTCCCATTTCCTACGGAGTACCTCAAGGCAGCATCCTCGGACCCACCTTGTTTCTCATTTATATCAATGATCTCTGTGACCTTAAACTTCTAAATGGGAAGATTGTTGCCTTTGCAGATGACACGGCCCTCATTTTCAGAGATAGCTCATGGGACAAAGCGTTTCAGCACGCACAGCGTGGCTTTAACATTGTTAACCGTTGGCTGAGGACCAATCTCCTAACCCTAAATGTCGACAAAACAAAATTTCTAACTTTTTCTCTCCGGATTGTCCCACAGACGCTCCTGGCTAACGCACAAATTATCGCACACTCGCACACGTGTAGTTGCCTATCACCTTGTAACTGTCCTCCACTTCAGCAAACTAACACAATAAAATACCTTGGCGTAATACTTGATAACAGGCTAAATTTTGCACCCCACATCGACCTTGTTTCATCTAGAGTTCGTAAATTAATATATATTTTTAAAAATCTCAGACATATAGCAAACACGAAAGTCTTAAAAACAATCTACTTCGCTTTATGCCAATCTCTTTTAGTTTATTGTATAACGTCTTGGGGTGGGGCATGTAAAACCGTAATGCTGAAACTTGAGCGTGCCCAGAGAGCGTTACTTAAAGTTAGTGCTTTTCTTCCGTTCTATCATCCCACCATCACCCTTTACCAAACCTGTGAAGTTCTAACAGTGAGGCAACTTTTCATACTTTACACCATCATCAAAATGCATGGTCGTCTGACTTATGAGCCTATTGCTCTCCTACATAAACGTAGAAAACACACAGTTTGCGAGTCCAAAGCCTGCCGTACTCAATTTGCGCAGAGATTTTTCACATTTTTAGGTGGCCATATATATATTAAAATTAATCAGGAACTGACAATTTATCCCCTAACTAAACAAAAATGCAAACAAACTGTCACTCGATGGCTCCTTAACCTTGATTATTCTCAAACGGAAAAAATCATAAATGTCCCGAAGTAAAATCAGGCCAGAACTAACATCATCATCTTCATTCTCTGAACTAACATACAGAAAAATTGCGTACACACCAAAACGAACACTCATTCTACACCAATAACACACTCACCAAAGCACCCATACACACTATCACACCCCACACCAAACACAAAATACTACTACTACTACTACACTTAAATTCCTTGTTTAATTATTGCACGATTTTTAATTTTCTCTATTTCTTAGTCAGTTTTAATGTAATTATTGTATAATGTTAAATATCTAAATTTTGTAGTCTACCAGTGTTGGAATTGTCATCAATTAATTCTATAATTATAATAACGAAATTTTGTCCATGGAAGTGTGCTGATTTCCAAGATACAGGTTCTTTACCTAGTTTGGAAGTCAGGCGTCCTCTTAGTTTTTTGCAGCCTTTTGTTGTACGACCCATAATGGATGACATTGTATTAGGCTATTTTTTTAATGAGTTCAATAAACGATTTATATTATTTATTTAATCTTTTATTTTAGGGCATAATTGTTTATGCTTAATATACTACTGTTTGTTTTCCCAAATGTGATAAATAAATAAATACATATATTCGCAATACATTATTTACGCATAATTTTTAAGCATAATTTATCTAATCATAATAATGATTAAGCATAACATTCTTAGGCATAAATTTATTCACGCATAACGATGTTAAAACATAAAGGGTGTAAAACACCTCTTAACGAAGCCGAAAGACACTTGTTCTCCTCGTCATTGTGATCATTTTTTTGTTCCACACCATACCTGGGAACCTTCTAGTTACGGAGATATTGAGGGTCAAAGTTCCAACTTTATAACAAGTTTTTTTTTAATACAAGTTTTTAATGTAAGATTTTTACTTTAAATACCTCCACAACCCCCGTACTATTTAATCTTTCTATCAGCACAATGTTTTGAATGCGTTACATTGAGTTCTACCACAAAACATGAATTTTCACCCCAAAAAAAAAAGTCGTTTCCCAGCAATAATTTTTGCGTAAAGTTACTTAGTTTAATGTACAGAATGCTTGGTTGACGGCTTCGTGATGAGGTCTTTTACACCCTGTATTTTTATAGGCATAACAAAGAAGCATAATCATTGGGATCCCTTTATTGCGTAATGTTCTTTTTCCTAGTATACTTTGGCATAACTGTTTTGGCATAATTTTTTTTACCATAATAATACTTCGCCAATTTTTTTTTTGTCATACAGTTTATGTTGGCATAATCATCTTGAAGGCTAATTTGTTTTGGCATAAATTGAATTTTACATAATGTTGCTAGGCTTAATGACTATTATTACTATTGTATTTAGGCATACAATTAATAGAAATAACGGATACAAATTTGAGTTATTTTTACGTATTTATTTTTGAGTTTTCATGCAAATAATTAAATAATAAAAAAAATATTGATTCAATGATAAGTAACTATCATGCATTACAAATATTTAATTAATTAATATAAAAATATGAATATAAATTTATTATTATTATTTTCTTAACCATAAAAACCATATAAAACATTATTAATATTTATTATTATAGAATAATTTATTTTAAGCATACTACTTAAGATTTATTAAACACAGACTAATAATATTTACATTATTTACACACTAACTCTATAAAAAGAAATAAAATTATTTTACAAATATAAAAAAAAAAAAAAAAAAAAAGAATAATTTATTAATTTTGTCACAACAAAATTAACATATAATTAATTAACAGTTAAATAACTTAATTGTGTATTTTATTTCAGGTGTATAATTTTGGCAATTGCTTGTAAAAATGCAAGTTTCGAAGTATATTCATTTTTTTATCTATAATTTTTTTAGCCTATTGTGTTTGTCCATGTATTCTTTCTTTTTTGTTGGTATTGGAGATGTTTCTACATCTAGTTTTTCTATTTCTGTAGTTTGATTTTTATTTTTTGAACATTTTTTCTTGCCAAAAAATAAAATCCAGGATAGTGTTTTCCCACAAAATGTGCAAATCTATTGTGCCACGCTTCTGCATGATTTTGTGTTCTGGGTATATTTTCTTTTGTTAATTGATGTGTACTCCAGACTGTGGGTGGAAATTGTGGTGGTGAACTTGTGGTACCCCAGATATAATTATGATCAAACCATGTTGCTATAGTTTCTGTAACAATTAAATAATACTGTTGATTAAAAAAAATCAGGTCTCAATTCAATACGTTTAAGATAGCATAACGTTTATTTAGAGCGACGATTTATGGTAAAATTCCATTTTTAACCCTAAATTAAAATCAAAGTATTGCCTTAAAAATTCAATATGTTCGTCACAAAAGATGGTGACAGAAACGAATCGCTGCAAAACCGATTCCACGTAGTCTTGTCTGCCCTACCCCAAGAGTGTGATTTAGAATCGCGTAGGTGCGGAGGGGCGAGGCGGCCCGCGAGTTGAGGAGCAGGTGGTTGTAACACTTGCCGCGGGGTGGTGAGCGTTAAACACATCTGCGACGATAAGCTCGCGTGGGACCGCCGGAGCCCCGGAGTGCCGGAGCCGTGACAGAAACCATGCCTGCTGCATGTTGCATGAGGCATGCTTGCTTGCATGCTGCATGCTTGCTTGCCTACAAATTTCATAATAGCATTATTGTATAAAAAAGTGTATTAGTGTCTAAAATTTTAGGAGTTCATAATTATTATGCCTTTGCATAATGATATTAAAACATACTTTTTATAGGCATAACTATAAAAAGTATGTTTTAATATCATTATGCGTAAACGAATTTATGCTTCGGAATATTATGCTTAATCATTATTATGACTAGAGAAAAAATAATGCGTAAGCTGTCATGCGAAAAATAAAATTATGGAAAAATATAATTAGGAGTAACAAAAGTATGCTAAGTTATATTAGGTCTTAAAATTTTATGCAAATGGATAGGATACCATAATAATTAACGCCTAAAATGTTAGACATACCCTAATGGATATACCAATTTGTTTTGACTATTGAAAAAAAACCCATATCTCCGTCATTATGCCTAGTAACATTATACGAATTCAATTTATGCCAAAACAAATTAGCATTTAAGATGATTATGCCAACATAAAGTGTATGCCAAAAAAAAATTGGCAAAGTATTATTATGGCAAAACAAATTATGCCAAAATAGTTATGCCAAAGTATATTATGAAAAAAACATTATGCAAAAAGAAGGGATCCCATATCTGAAAGGAAAAACTACGATTAAAGATAAACATAAATTAGTCAGTCTTGCTTGTCATAAGGCAACTATTGTTTTGAGAAATTATAAAGTACTCGTACTTACAAATTGTTGGAAACGATTTTTGTGTATGTCATAACATTTTAATATATTAACAAAAGCCTGAAATACTTTCTTGATATCACTTTCTCTACAAGTGTTCGACATTTCTTGATAACTTAAAACTTGAATATTTCATTGGTGAAGCTTATTTTATAAATTTTATTTAAATAAAAAACAACCAAATAATAGGAAACAAACAAATAAAAGTAGGATAAACTCAGCAATATACAAAAAGAGTAGAGGAAGATAGCATAGAAACAAAGAGCCGCAATAACAAGAATATAATTCCAATAGATGAAGTTGTTGAAAAATAAATCATTGTTGACAAATCTCTGCACTTCTTGAAAAATTAAGACAAATTGGATGTTGTTTTTAGTTTGGATGATTCTGATCACGAAATCTATTCCAAACCCGAAGCAATAGAAGATGCTGTCAAAATAAGTGATGACGGCAACAAATGGAGTGTAATCTGTACTAACTTTGTATCCGACCGTAGATGTAGTGTATAAAAGAAATAATAAATAATAAATACTTATGTTACAATCATTGAAAGAAAACTGGTTATAGGTCTATTAGGAGTGATGATATTATTTTTAATGTTATATTTAGGTAACCATAAACTCAGAGGCAAAAGGATTGACTGCACATCTTTATCCACTGTCCTGTTTGAAATCAAATTATTAGAATATTTTTGTGTAATGCTACGGAATTCGTCCATCTTGAATAAAACAATACCCTATCGACAGTAAAACTAACAGCCACCATTAATTACTATGATAATTACGTCATAGATGTAATCAAATAATCAATAGCTCCATGAATTGGACTGTAAACGTTAACGAAATCGTCGTTGAAGTTTTAACGCCACGTAAGTCAATTTCGGCGGTACTGACTTTTTAGATCTAGGTATTTAAAATGCATTTTTTTCACTCTCCTGTAAAGTTGCTATTCTCGACTTACGTGATAACTTCAACGACGAAATTACTTTTTATGCATCCTTTCCTTGATACGCAGTTCGTCAGTGTAGGTTCTATTGTAACCCTTATACCATGCAACAACATCACGCCTGTAATCCTTGAAGCGTTAAACAGAGGTGTACCTAAAAGTTCACCCAAATTTTGCCAGTTTTTTTAATTCCCATGTAATACTTTGCCTGACCTGATCTAGTGATCATACATCATACATCATACATCTAGTGAACATATTTTCTGCGTCGTTGGTCTAGTGACCAACGACGCATTAAATATGTATGACAATATCTACGATATGCAAGTAAAGTTCAATTTTCACTGGCTCAGAGATGGCACTGTAAAAACTGAACCAGACTAACTAACTAACTACTACTATCAAATAAAGATAAATAACAGTCTTGTTAAATATTGTAATAACGGCAATAATTATAACTTTGATCCATTTCCATATGAAACTGATGATTTTGGAGAACGGGAGATGGTAGGTAAAACGGTTAAAACTAAATCAAACTTACCAACTACAATACTAATGACAAATTAGGATAACTTTTGCATACAATATTGTCATATCGGCAATATGAATATTTCTGAGCTGTTCCTAGATGAAACTGATGATCCGAGTTCCAGATTTTGTTTAAAATGTTTTCATTTTTTATCATCAATGGTTTCTTCGTAGTTCTTAGGCCCTTTCTTAAATAGACGATCTTAGAGAGTGTTCGGATAAAATAAACAAAAAGAATATTCCACAAAATCAATTTATTTAAGTTTGTATTACAAAAATGCAAACTGCAGAAATACAACAGTGTAGTTAGTAATAAGACACATCAGATTGAATTGTAACGCAGCGTCTACGTAGAACAGGCCACACACACGTAACTTGCTGAATGATGCTCGATGCAAGCGCAACACGTTCTTGTATAGTTTTTTTTCGTATTCTGCAAAAATTATAACATTAATTAAAAACTATGATACATCTAGTCGCAAAGGCTTCTAAATTTATCTTGAACATTACTAATTTTGTTGATGGAATACAAGTCTGTAATTGCCAAGTCGAATCAATCAAACGTATTTTAAATGCTGCCTTCTCTGTATGCATAACTATAAGTATGTTGTTATAGGACAGAACATATTCTGTAAAAAGAAACAACCAGAGCAAGCTGACTTCAAAATCAGTGTGCAAGTATCTTGAACTTTTTGAATAGCCGAGTAGAATTTCTCGCATTGTTTGACCAAAATTGCTTGCCACATTAAATTGTGGAGTAATGTAATGAACATAATCGCCATCGGCAAAATTCTCTCATCCTGAAACAAAAGAAGCAATAAATTATACATTTTCAACAAATTAAACAAAAAATTGTAGCGGGCTTCATGTTATCTTTCCTTCTGTCTTTCATCATAATTATTTATCATCAACATCATCAGTCTACAGTAATCCATAGCTAGATACGGGCCTCTCCAATTACACGGCACTAAGCTCAATTCTCGGCAACTCCAATCCTACTTCTACCATCCACCTTGCGGAAATCGTCACACAATGACATCTCTGCCATTATCCAAATTTATTTAGGGTCGCGCTGCATGTCTCCTTCTCCCGTACATCTTTATTAACCATAATTATTGTTTAAGTCATCCCTTTTGTAAACATTTTATCTGAAGAACACACACCCTGTTCTTCAAACCCCTAAACTGAGGGGCAACTGTCAACTTTTACACAATCTATCCAGCGCTGCTTTGGTATTTCGCTACTTAAAAAGCGATTCAGAACCATGTGTTTATTTACTATCAATCTATCTTTTACAAAATAAAAGTAACATGTAAAAAATAAACACCGTAATAATCTGCCTAGCCTTTTCCCGACTATGTTGGGGTCGGCTTCCAGTCTAACGGGCTGCAGCTGAATACCAGTATACATGGAGTGACTATTTATCTGACCTCCATAAACTTGGTAAAGTGATTGTCAGACTTTCAGACGACGGTCAAAAATCAATTAAGTTTTACTAACCACGTCGTTTATAACCTTGCCAACTTGGAACACTTCAATCATTGCTTTAGTATGTATTAAACCGTGGGCGAACGTTTTTATAATGTAAAAAAGTATCTGGAAGGAAATATAGTTTAATTGTATTTTTGGCACAGCTTCATAAAAATTAAAACGGTTAGATACTTACAAATTGCTGAAAACTATGTTTGAAATTATTGTAACACTCTAATATGTCAATGTATGTTTGAAACACTCTTGTGCAATAATTTTCTTCGTGCACGACATCTAATTCTCCAGAATTTAATTCTCGAGTGTTCCACAGTACAACTTTATTTTCCAAAAATCTAATAACTCGTGAGGCATAAACAATATTAAAATCAAAAACAATCATAAGGTAGAAAGCATACACCGCATAAAAAGGTACACCTATCTGAATGTCAAAATAAGTGTCAACAATGGCATAAAATCCCAGAACTTCTAGTACCATAACCCAATTCCATACAATAATTTTGTTTACACTGGCCACAGTGTTAATAATTCTGTGCACTTTTTGGAATGTAAGAACAAACTGGACATTATTTTTGGTTTGAATTAGTCCACTCACGCAATTGATTGCGAACCCAAAACAGAAAAAAAAACACCCAACAAATAATTTAAAATACATGAAATTATAACTTGAAAAACTACTGTCAGTGAGTACCTCATAGTTACAGTGAACGAGTGCAAGAATGAACGCTAGTGTTCCAATAATCGAAACACAGTTTGAGATAAAGCTATTTGGAGTTATAATATTGTCTTTGATGCGATATTTAGGACAGAACATGATGTATTGCATTAGATTTAAAGGCAAGAGTATCGACTGTACATCTTTGTCCACCGTGTTGTTTAAATATACTTTTTCAATATTTTGTAATGCTTTCATTTTTTTCAATTTAAACAGCAGCTTTTCAACTCACAAGTGATACTGAATCGATGAGTAAAATTGATACAAAAAAGCTTAGATGTATTATTTAAACTGTTAGTATGCCACACATAATTACTGATAATGTAATATTATCATTTAATCACTTAAATTAAAGTGGCTGTACAAAGTATAGTAACACCGTTGCACTGAAACGAATTATTAATAGACAGAATCGATTATATCGCCTTCTCAAGACCACAAATTTAATGGTAATTATGTTTCCGGTACCGTCACCACCACCCCACCCTCATTCATGATCTTACAATTACTTAATACTTCAAATGAATAATACTACCCATAAAACCAATTTTATGAAGACAGCGTTACAAAAAAATGAAAACATCAACACAATATTGTAGTATGACTTACCATTGACAGATATAGAGATAATTAATGAACAATTTCCTCTGTACATGTCTTCTATTGTTTGGGGGTTTAAATATTGAAAATATTCGATATATATTTTTCCAATGTTACGAATTCTCTTCATTATCTTCAACATTAATAGCAGATTTCCAATACACAAGTTATATAATAATCACGAACCGAAAAACTACCACAGGACTGAGATACTTTCGATGCCATATCATTCACTTCAGGAGACAAGCTTGGAACATCAAAGCTTTTCTATATGAGCTTTGTCGATCTAGAGAAAGCATTTTATAGAATTCCACGCGATTATTCTCCAAAAGTATGGGAACCCAAAAAAGTCCGTCAAACTCATACGCCAATTTCATGTTGGCATGAAAGCGCAGATGCGACACGAAAACAAACATTCTGAGGAGATCCTATTACATTACTCCTGCCTTGAATACTTAAAACGTTAAATAAAATTAAAATTTTACTTGCCTTTATAAAAAGGGGAGATGTCAGGTATAGCAACATTATCCAGTAATCTATTGTCTATGGCCTCCGCCATTCGTCCCTCGTGCTAGCATCACGTAAGCTTCTTCATGTTAATTGTAACTGTACTTGTAGGTAATAGTTCGAACGTTAAAATTGACGATATCACTGACAATGTCACTCAACTGTTAAAACTAAAATGTAAGAAAATTATTCTGTGCGCATTCCCGTACTTTAAGAAATTGTCTAGCAAGCAAAATCATTATATCCATAAACTAAACAATCATGTGCAATTTTTAGTTAGTCATTTATATTTTTCGGTTGATATTTTTCGACACTAACAGTTTCGTTCAGAAATTGAAGTCAACCAGGAACAATGCGTACTTGCCTATTAGTTTTAGACGTCAAATAGCTCGGCTATTACCTTTTATTATAAACTCAGACATAAGTGGTATGTCGCAGTTTTTTGTAAATAGGTCTACAGAAATTAGTAATTTTACTAATTGTAATTATACAAATATTAGCTTAGATTTAAACTAGTCACTAAGACAATAGAAGGTACGAGTGACAATTTAGTTAATCTCGTCAACTTCGAGGTATCTTCTAGCTCTTAATCAATTAATTGTAAAAAAGGGGCTGAGCAGAATTCCTTAAAATTGTTTCACCAGAATATTCAGGGACTTTCTTCCAAACTACTAGAAATAGAACTATTTTTAGAAAAAACTAAGTTTGATATTATCTGTTTTACTGAACATTGGATGAAAGATTATGAAGTAATGCAAATAAATTATGAGAATTACAATGTGAGCAGTTGCTTTAACCGAAAATCTAAGATGCGTGGGGGTTCATTAATCCTAGTCAAAAATTGTATTAAATCTAAGTCGCGTAATGATATAGTCGATCTATCGGTTGAACATAGCATTGAATTGTCTTGTGTTGAGCTGGATAAGCATGTAATAGTGTGCGTTTACAGACCCCCTAATTACCTGAACTATTCTATCTTTGAGTCAGTAATGGAAGATGCTTTGGCAAAACTTGTAACTGGTAATAAACCAATAATTATCTGTGGTGACTTTAATGTTAATATCATAGAGAATAATGTGAATAGCAGTAGATTCTTAAGTCTCTTTAAATCATTTAATTTGTCAAATATGTTTTCAGAACCAACTCGAATTACTACAAATACTGCTACATGTATCGATAATGTTTTTTGTTGCTGCGATTACTTTGATAAATCCATCGTAAATTACCTGCCTTCAGATCATAGTTTTCAGACCGTTACTTTCGCGTACAATATTGTATATTGTACGCGAAAGTAACGGTACAAAGAATTCAGAAACAAACTAGACAAATAACACCCAGCAATCTAGACAAATTTAATAATAATTTAATTAACAAGTTAAGTATACCGGGTCATATTAGAAACAATGTAAATGTATTTTATGAAGAATTCTTGTCGGTAGTGCACACCGAATTTAATAATACTTTAAAAAAGAAATCTAAAACTATTGGCCCAAAGTTTATTTTCAGTGACTGGGCAACACAGGGTATTAGGAAAAGTAGGGAACGATTGTTTGAGCTGTACGGCCTTAAGCCTTACAACAACACTGAAGCTTTTAATAAATATGTTGCTACTTACTCGAAAATATTTAAAAACACTTACAACGTAGCCAAATCCTTATTCATTAGCAACAAGATTAAATCAGCCGACAACAAAATAAAGACGGTTTGGAAAATTATCAACAATAAAACAAATAGAAATAAAAAACAATTTAATGACTTCACACTAAAGACATTGCGTGGGCTCCAACAATGAAGTTGCTCAAGAATTTGTAAATTTCTTTACCAGTACCCCACTTAAAACTACAGAAACCTTAAATTCCTCTGCCTTGCTCTCTATTGATTTATGGAAAGCGAACGTTTCAGCCTGTCCAAATGAATTTAAATTTCAGCATATAAAACCCATAAAGCTTGTACTTCAATTATTGAGACTGTAGCGCCGTATTTAGCCTCAATATTTAATTTGTGCGTGGATCAAGGGGTCTTCCCAGATCTAATGAAATTCAGTAAGGTAATACCGCTTTTTAAATACGGGGACAGTAAGGACACCAATAACTATAGCCCTGTATCCGTGTTGCCGGTTTTCAGCAAGGTGTTTGAAAAGATAATGCTCAATCAAATGCTTAACCATTTTAACACCAATAAAATATTACACGAACAACAGTATTGTTTCACCAAAGGACGTTGTACAACTGACGCCGGTGTCACTTTATTAAAATACATATTTACTGCGTGGGAAGAGGCACAAGATGCCATAGGAATCTTCTGTGACCTTTCGAAGGCATTTGATTGTGTAAATCACGAAACCCTGATCTTGAAACTTGAGCATTACGGTTTAGGTAAACTTGCGCTCAGTTTAATAAAATCGTATTTGAATGATAGACAGCAGCCGGTACAAATAAATGGAGTCAACTCAATGGGTTTAAAAGTAAAAATGGGTGTACCACAAGGTTCGATATTGGGTCCCTTCCTCTTTTTAGTGTATATTAATGACCTACCCCATTTATTTAACAACCACCCGCATATGGTGTTGTTTGCTGACGATACTTCTTTAATATTTAGGATATACAGACGTGCCACTAATCTTGACGACGTAAATAACGCCCTACTGCAGGTCCACAATTGGTTTACCGCCAATAATTTAGTACTAAATGGAAAAAAAAAAACCAAGTGCATTAGATTTGCTCTACCAAATGTCAAAAGTAGTGATTGTGACATAATATTGAATCAAGAGAAACCAGAATTTGTCGATAAAACGGGAATTTCTTGGGAATGACGCTCGATTCAAGGTTACAATGGGGTCCTCATTTAACATCTCTTGCAGGACGGCTGAGCTCAGCAGCATATGCTGTTAGAAAAATACGTCAATTTACTGATATTGATACCGCGAGGCTAGTCTATTTTAGTTATTTTCATAGTATTATGTCATACGGTATTTTACTATGGGGACGGGCTGCAGACATCGAGTCGACTATATTTATTCTGCAGAAAAGAGCCATCAGAGCCATTTATGAATTACGTAGACGCGATTCTCTAAGAGAACTGTTTAAGGAAATTAATATCATGACAGTACCTTGTCAATACATCTATGAAAACATCATGTACGTTAGGAAAAATCGGCATTTATTCAGTAGAAGAGGTGACAGACACCACTATAACACTAGAAATAGGGACCAACTAGTTCAGCCAGGTTTCAGGCTTGCTAAAGTAGATTCATCTTTCATGGGGTACTGTTTGAAATGTTACAATAAAATACCTCCCCACATTCTTCAACTGAACGAGACGAAATTTAAATCTTGTATAAAACGAACACTATGTAGGCAAGCATATTATAAGTTGGGGGATTACATTGATGATAAAAATGCTTGGCTCAATGCTGGTCCTGCTCCACAACCATAGGGGGGGAGGGCAAATTAATTGATTGTTCGGGTCGGGCATTATTTGAGTCCATCGACACGTAAAGAAGAAGATGAAGAATTGATTCCCATGTTAATGTATTGTGGAAGCTGCAGAAGATTGTAAAAATATACTTGCATTATATAGATTCCAGTTCTTAGTATTATATAATTGCATAGCACATGTGTAAGTACTTTGTACTGTTCAGCCACCATTTATATTTATTTATCTTTCATTGACTTGAAAATGCCTTAGTGGCTGAGAGAATGTCATGCTCACTTAAATGTCTCGCTGATGGTGGCGGGTGTGTCGGGTCATTTAGTTCCCTTCAATATAGTTGAGTTGAATGGCGCCGGTACATGCGTCATGTTTGTGAACGGGCGCTGTCAGTTGGGACTGTTCATCTCTTAGCTGCCAAGGTTCATTTTAATTACCTTATTTTTAAATTGTTGATCTAATCTTTTACTCTGGACGCTCTTAGTGTGCACGTCTTTCTACATCGTTCTCACATATATGTATAATCTCAAAATTAATGATGTAACCAAGATTTTGTAACAATATTTTGATTTTAAAAGAGTGTCCATGGAGTTTCTTGCCCGTTCTTCTCCATAGAGATCTACGCTAGAGAATGGGCAACTACAGTACTTTCTCAAGTTATTATGCCTTGTGACTGGGACTGTAGCTTTGATTTTCTTTTTTGTATTTTCCACATTCAAAAGTGCCGTAATGGTCTAATTGAAATAAATGCTTTGAGTTTGAGTTTGATTGCAAGGGTAAACGCCGAGATTATCGAATTACCAAATAAATGTATCTGAATAAAAATAAGAAAACACGAATTTTTTTTTACATTTTCTACTCTAGTGCAAAATGTACCCCATGCATGTTTAATCAGAATATTTGTATTTGAGTCATCCTAGATAATAATATCAAAATATTGACTCTAGTTTGAGCAGGTAGATAAGGCACCAAAGGAGATTGTTAACTTCGGTCCAAGTGTGTTCCAGATGTAAGAGATAAGGCAGGTCTAATAATGTATTACAAAAATGCAAACTGTAGTAATACAACAGTGTAGTTAGTAATAAGACACGTAAAATTAAATTGTAGCTCAGCGTCTACGTAGAAGAGGCTGCATGCACGAATCTTGCTGAATGATGCTCGATGCAAGCGCAGGACGTTCTTGCACAGTTTTTTTTCGTATTCTGCAAAAATATAACATTCATTATAATAATATACTCCTACTCTACTCTATCTTGACTACCTAAAAGAAACACAAGCCTGAGATGGCCAATCCGAATCAATCAATAGTATTTTAAATGCTCAAGCCTACTCTGTAATCATAAGTATAACTTTATTAATATAGCACAAAACGTGTGTAAAAAGTAATAACCAGAGCAAGATGACTTCAAAATAAGTGTGCAAGTATCTTGAACACTTTGAATAGCTGAGTAGAATTTCTCGCATTGTTTGATCAAAATCGCTTGCCACACCAACATTTGGACCAAAGTAATGAACGTGATTGACATCGACAAAGTTGTCTTATCCTGTAACAAAATAAGCAATATCATCATCACCATCTACATCATCATTATTTTGCCCATGTTCCAATTCACAGATACACAGGTATTTATAGATATCTCCTTCAAGCACCAGTCTCTCACAAAGTTAATTCCACGCTCGTGTTCCACTGTAACCTTAGCATTTAGTAGCTTGTGTAGAGAAAATAAATTATATTAGACATTATTTGGGGTCGACGTAGAATGTCTTCTTTTTCCATACATCCTAACTAACCGTAATTTTATCTTTCACACAATCTTTCTATTGTTGCTTTGGTCTTTCACTACTGTATGCAATTATACTCAAATCTTTCCTCGAGACTTTCTCATCCTTCCTTTGCTATATGTCATTTATTAAAGAAGCTTGTAAATCTTTCGAGCCTTTCTGCAACTATGTTGGGGTCATGAATGGGATGCTTAATACCTGTATTTTACATGGAACATCCGCCTATCCGACCTCCATGACCCAACTAGGTCCTGGGTACTACGACACGCCTTGATAAGACTGTTTGTCAGACTTTCAGGCCACTGGCAACCTGTTACGACTGTCAAAGACCAAAAAAAATTATACATACCATGTTATAAATAACCAAGCCGACTTGAGACACGTCAATTATTATTTTGATATGAACTAGACTTTGGACGAATGCTTTTATAATGTTATAAAGTATCTGGAAGGAAATATTATATGACAATACATATTTTTGGTACAGTATCCTAAAAATTAAAACGCTAAGATACTTACAAATTGTTGAAAACTACGTTTGAAATTATCATAGCACTCTAATATGTCAACATATGCTTGGAATACTCTTGAGCAATAATTTTCTTCGTGCACGACATCTAATTCTTCGGAGTTGAAATCTCGAGTATTCCACAATACAACTTTATTTTCCAAAATGTGAACAACTCGGACGGCATAAACAATATTGAAATCAAAAATAGCCATAAGGTACATAGAATACACTGATAAAAATAGCACACCTATCTTTTTGTAAAAATAGGTGAGAACAATGCAATAAAAACCTAGAACCTCTAGCAACATAAGCCAATTACATAAAATAATATTTTTAACACTGGTAACATTGTTAATAAATCTGTGCACTTTTTGGAATGTAAGAACAAACTGGACATCAGTTTTGGTTTGAATGAGTCCACTCACACAATTTATTGCGAACCCGAAACAAAAGACGAAGCAGAAAACAAGGCATGTCCAATACATGAAATTGGTATATCCTAAATTACTGTTGTTAGTGATGGCCACATAGTTACAGTGAACGAATGTAAGCATGAACAAAAATGTTCCAATAATCGAAACACAGTTTGAGATGAGGCTATTTGGAGGAATCACATTATCTTTGATGCGATATTTAGGACAGAACATGATATACTGCATCAGATTCAAAGGCAAGAGCATCGACTGCACATCTTTGTCCACTTTGGTATTTGAAATAAGTTTGATAGGATATGTTTTTTTAATATTTAGAAATGCCTTCATTTTGCTCAACGTAAACAGCAGTTTTCCAACATACAAGTGATACAAAATCGATGAGTAAAATGGATACAAAACAGCTTAGATGTATTAACTGTTAATATGCCCCACACAATTACAGATAATGTAAATATTATCATTTAATTACTGAAATGAAATTGACTATACTAAATATAAAAACACCGTCGCACTTACACTAATGATTAGTAGATAGAATATAATATTTAAATCGCCTTCTCAAGACCACCAATTTAATGGTTGACGTTTCCGGTATGTTTCACCACCATCCCACTCTCATTCGTAAAACTTGCAAACTCTCAACACTTCAGAATAATACTACCCAAGAAACCAATTTTATGACGACCGCATTACAAAAATGAGAACAGCAACGCATTATTGTATTAAGTCAAGAGATGATAATTTATGAATTATTATCTCTGTACCTATTATTATGTCCATAAGTACATATACCTTGGCCAGATAGTCTATTTCCAGGCAAGACAAAATAAAGAAGTTGTACGACGCACCGAAAATGCCTGGTCGATGAAACATCTTATGAAGGTATCTCTCTGTGGAGCGTAAACATAGACGCTTACAAATCGTTAGAAGTCCGCATTGGGGTCTGCCAACGAGCTATGGAGCGAAGAGCGAAGTATACTGGGTTTCAAAGTTACAGACCGCGTCAGAAACTCCATACTTCGCTCCAAAACCCAAATAGCTGATGTTGGCCTTACAGCTGCTAGGTTGAAGTGTAACTGGGCTAGTCACGTGTGCCGCATGTCGGAGGAGCAATGGGCAAAAATTTTCACTCAGTGGATACCAAGTAGCTGGAAATGATAACGTGGCAGGCCCAGAAGGAAATGGCGGGATGAGCTAGACTCTTTCGTAAAGGATTGGCCTACAGTCGCACTAGATCGCGAAATGTGGAAGGAAGGAAGGATGGCCTTTGCCCTGCAGTGGGACAATATAGGCTTATAATAATAATAAAGTTATCTTCTATTGTTTGGGGGTTTGAATGTTCCAAATGTCAACTTCATATTCCAAAAATCGAAGTGCTCTTATGACATTAATAATAGGCAATTGACAGACCAAAGACTGTGGCTGATCTTAAGAGTGCACCTTCAAGTCTACAAAATTTACACACGGTTAGTGCTGCAAATAATAGTACGACCGGTGAACAAAAAACGATGGCCTCTAGCACTTAAGTGCCTGTAAGACACAATATGCCAGCGGTTTTAACTTAATATTTTACTGACAAGCAAAAGTGTTAGAGTGGTGTGACCGTCGGACTGACAAGTCAAAGGTCTCGAATTCTTATTGCAAGGGTAAACGCCGAGATTATTGAATTACCAAATAAATTTATCTGAATAATAATTATGCGGATGGATCTAAAACAGGTATTGGCACGGGTGCTGGAGTCTTCTCGAAGGATCTCAACATTTACATAGCCAAATCTCTGGGGGCCCACATCACGGTATTTCAGGTAGAATGCATGGGCTGCATAAGCCATCTTAGCCAGGGAGGTTTTGGATCACTCAATTCGTATACTCTCAGACAGCATGGCTGTACTGCTAGCACTAAACAACCACATGGTCAAATCTAGGTAAATACACAAGTGTCATCAACACCTGAACCAGGTTGGTAATCTCAATAATATCTCATCCAATGGATTATACTACCACTATAACAGCCTATAACTTCCACTGCTGGACATAAGCCTCTCCCATGTTGGGAGGAATTTGCCGTAATCTCCACGCTTGGCAGGCGGATTGGAGATCGCAGTGATGAAAGACTAACAGAAAACGCTGCTGCCCATTCTCTGGTCTACGGAGGCGCAAGGTGTTCTGCCTCAGACATTAGTCGCTTTATACGACACCCGTGAGTGTAATGGGTTGGTTCTATTCTACTCTGCCGGATACCACACGGCTAGAATGGATTAAAACACAGCAATTCCCGCAGCAATGATGCGACGGATGAACTCGCTAGAAGGGGATCAAGCATGGCAGCGGTGGGAACCGAACCCATCGTACCATTCCCTTTCGGATACCTACGCACACTGACAAAAAAACAAACTAGTGTGGCTAGACCATTGCGAGTGCAGGCAGGCAAAGGAAGCACTTCCTATTATCGACGGCCGCATCACTAAACGCGCGCTTCGGCTGACCAAACCACAGCTGCGCACAGTACAGCCGCCATTACAAGACACTCATTACTAGACACGGCTCTTTAAATAAATACCTCTTTGTCATAGAAGTCACAGACAGCCCCCTGTGCCGTGTCTGCATGGAGGAAGATGAAACAGCAGCCCACGTGCTTCTGTACTGCCCAGTGGTTGCAACATACAGGGCAAAGTACTTCGGTAACCCAGGTACTCTCCGTGACATTATCAGCAACATCAAGGCACTGCTGGCCTTTCTCGGGGAGATAGGGTAGATCGAGTGAATTTCCCACCCTGTTAGGTATATGTGCGCGAATGTTCATGGGTGTGTGCGCGCGCCTGGCCGACCGCCTACATGTAATAAACCAGTGTGCTAACAGCAGCCTGTAGTTTCACTTGCCTTCCGCAACATACTTAACAGTGGCGACGAGGATTTACCAAAATGGCGTCGTTTGGAATATTGACCACTTTCATAGAAATGACGAATCACGCAGTGGTTAATCGCTAATGAGATCGACGCCAAAAGTGACGCGACAGGTACAAGAAGGCGAGCGATTCTGCTAGCGCACTCCATGACGGTACCTACAAACTGGCAGCGGATTTGGCGTTGCCGACAGTTGGTGCCGTATGAAGGACTCATCAAGTTATTAGATGATCACTTTACTCCGAAACGGTGTGGGTTAGCGAGTGACATAACTTCTCAGGAACCAGGCGAGTCACACACGCAATGGGCGTCAAGGCTGCGAGGACTCACCGAACATTGTCAGTTCAGCAATGTAGAAGAAGCATTACGGGATCGTTTCGTAATGGGAATGGTAGCGGGTCCAGAACGAGAGAAGTTGTTTGGCCGGGACTTGGAGAGCTTGACCTTGGCAAAGGCAGAGAAAGTTGCAGAGACCGTACGGTGCGCGCATGCAGGCGCCGCCGCCGCCACCGCGCCGGCTGCCCCAGTGGACCAGGTCCAGGTTTTCAAGATCAGAAAAGGACAAAGTAGTGCTAAATCAATAAGTGTTCGGTGTGCCGTCGTCGCAATCACAAGTCGTCGGAATGTTGATTCGCGAAGTACAAATGTCAAAAGTGTAACGTTGTAGGTGATCTGCGTAGGATGTGTAACAACAAAGTAAATGACGTGTCCACAGAGGATGTGACCGAGGACGACGATGGTAAATTTAACATAATGTTCAGCTCAAGGGGAACCTATGACAGAAACGGTTACAATTAATTAATGATAAAAGTATAAAACTTCAAAGAGATAGTGGTTCAGCTTTTTCGGTAATAAGTATCGGAAGGTACTTAAAAACTTTATTTCACGACATGCCCTTGCTATTTCATTCACCGCCTTGCTATCAACTCGGAAAAGATTTTTTAGTTACACAGGAAACATAATGGAGTGTGTAGGGTATGTGCGACTGCCCGTAAAAATACATGCAGCGTACGCACACACTCGATGTTAATATAATACGTAGCGGCGGCCCACCGCTGCTCGGCAGAGATTTTATATCAAAATTCAAGTTAAAACTGACTCCGGTCAACTTCTTTAATTAACCGTAGCCCAAGTGTAGGCGAGCAACTGCAGTCTCGGTACCCAGAAGTATTTTCGGATAAATTAGGACTTTTAAAAATTATCGAATTAAACTAAGATTAAAAAGTGATGCGAAACCGGTTTTCTTCAAAGCGCGCCCAGTCGCATTTGCACTACGCGACAAAGTAGACAAGGAGATGAACGATTAGATGAAGATAAAGATATATTTGTTGCGTAACTGTGTACATCGAGCTCTTAATAGTAAACATTACATTTCCAGTCTCAACTAAAAGTCTCGGCTAAAACCAGTTCAACATTCGGACTATGCGTCACCAAGTGCCCGTACTTAAGCGTAATGGTTCTGTTAGGCTATGCGTGGACTATTCCATAACAATTAATAAGTTATTAGTTATTGAACAATATCCCTTCCCTGGGCTGTACTGCAGTCTCTCCAACGGTGCCAAATCGACTACCGGTACATTGTGGTGTTAAAGTGTTTGTACAAAAACGCCATCATTTCAGTCCGACTTCAGGACCAAGCCTCGGAACTTATCCTTCTGCAGCGAGGTGTGAGACAGGAAGACGTCATATCTCTGAAACTGTTCACCGCTGCACTGGCGAATGTCTTCAAGGTTCTGGACTGGAGAGGGCTAGGCATCAACGTTAATGGCGAGTACATCACTCACCTTTGGTTTGCCGATGATATAGTGGTCATGGCTGAGACCATGGAGGACCTCAGTACAATGCTCGATGACCTCAGTAGAGCTTCCGAAAGAGTAGGGCTAAAAATGAACATGGACAAAACCAAGGTCATGTTGAATGCCCATGTAACACCCACTCCTATTAAAATCGGAGACACTACACTCGAAGCTGTAGACGATTATGTGTACCTGGGACTAACGGTCCAGTTAGCTAGGTCTAACTTCGAGAAAGTGGTCAATCGTCGAATCCGACTCGGCTGGGCAGCGTTCGGGAAGCTGCATGGTATCTTCTCGTCCAACTTACCGCAGTGTCTCAAGACGAAAGTCTATGACCAATGTGTGTTGCCAGTGATTACATACGGGACCGAAACGTGGTCGCTCATAATGGGCCTTATTAGAAGGCTTAAAGTCACCCAAAGAGCAATGGAGATGGCTATGCTCGGAGTTTCTTTGCGCGATCGAATCAGAAATGAAAACATCCGCAAGAGAACCAGGGTCACCGACGTAGCCCGAGGAATTGCCAAACTTAAGTGGCAGTGGGCAGGGCACATTGCTCGCAGAACGGATAGCCGATGGGGCCGAAAAGTTCTGAAGTGCGACCGCGAACCGGAAGACGTTGCGTTGGAAGACCTCCCACTAGGTGGATCGATGACCTGGTGAAGGTTGCGGGAATATGTTGGATGCGAGTCGCACGGGACCGGTCAATGTGGTGACACTTGAGGGAGGCCTATGTCCAACAGTGGACGTCTTTCCGCTGAAATGATGATGAATGATAATGATGATCCCTTGCCCACCATCCATGAATTGTTTTCCAAATTACATGGGGGTCAGAAGTCTTCAAAGAAAGCTAGATTTATCAGTAACAAACAACCAATTTGAAATCGACGAAGGTCGCAAAACATAACATGTATAAACACGCATCGTGGGCTGTTTAATTATACGCGTCTTGTGTTTGGGTTGTCGAATGCGCCTTCTGTTTTCCAGCGCGCCATGAAACCTTGCAGTCCGGTTTAGATGGGGTTTTGTGTTTGCTTGACGATATATTAATAACTGCAGAGTCAGCCGATGCACATAATGAAAAAACTACACAAAGTATTAGAGCAGCTGCAGGATGCAGGGTTGACACCCCAGAAAGATAATTTTATCCAAAGTACTCGAGGCCTGTGTACACAAGCAATTCTCCCACTTCATTCACAAAAACTCCCTCATCAGTCCTTTCCAATCCGGGTTCAGGCCCGGACACAGTACCGTTTTGCTCTCCTTAAAGTGACTGACGATATAAGGCGAGGAATGGAAGACACAAAAGTTACGGTCTTAGTATTGATCGATTTTTCAAATGCCTTCAATACCGTCAGTCACGAAGTCCTTTTATCCATCCTCTCCTATCTCATGGTCTCTCCCGAGGCGTTGGAATGGTTTCCTTCTTATCTTCAGGGGCGTCAGCAGTCAGTTCTTGCTGGTGAGTCTTACTCCAGCTGGTGTAATCTTGAAACTGGCGTCCCTCAAGGCGATATTTTATCTCCACTTTTGTTTTCTGTTTTTATTGATCTCATAACTACCGAGCTTCAGTGTGCGTATCATCTCTACGCTGATGACTTACAGCTTTATTGTCAGGCGGGTGTTGTCAGCTTATCCGGTGCGGTTGAGGAGCTAAACCGGGATTTACGAGTAGTTAAAAACTGGTCGAATCGTTTCGGTGTGGCGGTTAACCCAACCAAGTGCCAGGGCATCATTGTTGGGAGCCCCCATAGCCTGATAAGACTAAATGGTTTAACGGTGCCACCGGTTACCTTTGACGGAACAGTAATCCCGTTTAGCTCTGACGTCAAGGATTTGGGTTTGCATGTGGACACTTGCCTTGACTGGCGTAAACAAGTTACAATTGTGAGCAAGAAAGTCACCGGAACGTTGCGGTTGCTCTATCGGCTGAAAAATATTCTCTCATCACACATTAAGGCTATGCTTGTACAGTCCCTAATCTTCCTAATGATTGACTATGGTGATGTGTGCTACTATGACCTGAATGCAGAACTCCTTTTTAAATTCGACCGACTTCTAAATAACTGTATTCGATTCGTCTTCAATCTTCGCAAGTATGATCATGTATCTGCACATCGATCGCTATTAAGGTGGTTGCCCATCCGGCAACGCAGAGCATTGAGGGCTTTGACAACCCTGTTTTCTCTTCTTCACAAACCCACTTCTCCTTCTTATCTGACTTCTCATTTTCAATATTTATGCTCTGCGCACAGCAAAAATCTTCGTTCTTCCAATAACTGTCTTCTACACTGTCCTTCTCATTGATCTGGCTTTATAACATCCTCCTTCTTTGTCCAAGCGGTCTTCCTTTGGAATGCGCTCCCCCAGAGTATCAGGTTTCAAATTGAAAGCTCGACAGCATATTCACAAGAAGTTGGCAGATTCGTCTCAGAACTAAGTTGTTGTAGTTTTTCTTGTTTATCTCTCTTAACTTTATACATATATATATATATATATACATATTTATTATATGTATGTATTAATGTATTTATTCTTATATGTTTTAGTTATAAATTTATAAATATTTTCTAGTCTTTTTGTCTGTTATTGCACCTACTGTGTATTATCTCTGCATCACCCTAAGGTAGACTGGTAGAAAATGCCCAAGGCATTAAGTCCGCCTTTGTACAGTTTTTTTTTACCTGTGCATAAATTTAATAAATAAATAAAATAATTGTGATTTTTTCAAAAATGAAATAAATTATTTAGGTTACGTTATCAATAGAAACGGCCTAAAGAAAGATCCATTAAAAGTAAAGGCAATTGTTGACGCAGTCATTTTTAGGACTAGTGAACAATTTTTTTTCAACAGGAATTTTGTGCCACAAACATCGAGTAATTCTTTGGCCATTGTACGACTTGTTAAAAAAGGAGTTAAGTGGAATTGAACCACAGATCACGAAATCGCGTCCAGTAAAATAAAAAAATATTTAACGTCCGAACAAGTACTAACACTTAACAATAGTAAAACACAATTCTCTTACGAAAAAGGATGTCTTGAGGGGTCATAAAGTAGTTCTACCCGAAACGTTACGTACTAAAGTATTAAACAAGTACCATTTTATAGAATACACATCGACTTCCTCGGTCCGTTTAATAATCGAACATACCTGATAGTGGTAGACGCATACAGCAAGTGGGTGTGAGTGAGTGAGAAGTGTATGACGTCAGCACGTCGACCACTTCGGCAAGCGTCGTGGAAAATTTATACGACTTCATGTCAAAGTACGGCTTATCCCACACGATAGTGAGTGACAACGGAACGACATTCACGTCTTTCGAGTTTAGGAACTTTTGCTCGCTAAATGGCATCACTCATTTGACATCACCTGCCTATAACCCAGCAAGTAACGGACAAGCAGAGACCTTTGTCAAAACTGTAAAAAAAGACATAAAAACCAGTAATAACTCACCACAACATAATGCAAAGCAAAAGTTAAAAATATTAAAATACCTATTTGATTACAGAAATTCATTCTGTCACAGGTTTTTCACCAGCTGAGCTAGTTTATGGACGAAAGCTTAGGTCACGGTTAGATCTATTTGACCCACAAAACCGTCGGCCTCGCTCACAACCCCCACTGATAATGTCACTCGTCAACAGTGCTCGCAGATTAAGTCACATGGGGGAAAAAACAAACAAATCTTCAAACCGAATGACCAAGTATTGTATAAGAAATTTAAAAGCCGCAACACATTTGATTGGTGCAAGGGAATTGTAAAAACAAAAATAGGGAAGGTAATGTACGTCGTTCAAGACACAAACACTGCGGTCGAAGTAAAAAAACATGTAAACTAAGTAGTCAACAATGTGTAAAGGTAAAATATCACAACAACAAAACTACGACATTGACGACTTGGACAGCAACATTACACCAATAAACCGGGTTCAAGAACCTGTACCCGTGGGGGAGGAAAGTGTTGTGACAAACACGCCGTCCGCAACAATAGGGGCTATCGTTTTTTAGCTCACCAGATGGCGCCACTGTCGAGTAAGGTCTTGTCAATAAATCTATTTTATACTTTAAAGTACCAATAACGTCATAAAAAGTTTATACATATTTACAATATTATATATACAGCCCGTTATACAATACAATATAAGGAGATTGTTAACTTCGGTCCAAGTGTGTTGCAGATGTAAGAGATAAGGCATCTATTAATGTATTACAAAAATGCAAACTGTAGTAATACAACAGTGTAGTTAGTAATAAGACACATAAAATTGAATTGTAACGCAGCGTCTACGTAGAAGAGGCTGCATGCACGAATCTTGCTGAATGATGCTCGATGCAAGCGCAGGACGTTCTTGCACAGTTTTTTTCGTATTCTGCAAAAATATAACATTCATTATAATAATGTACTCCTACTCTACTCTATCTTGACCAATTTAAAAGAAACACAAGCCTGAGATGGCCAATCCGAATCAATCAATAGTATTTTAAATGCTCAAGCCTACTCTGTAATCATAAGTATAACTTTATTAATATAGCACAAAACGTGTGTAAAAAGTAATAACCAGAGCAAGATGACTTCAAAATAAGTGTGCAAGTATCTTGAACACTTTGAATAGCTGAGTAGAATTTCTCGCATTGTTTGATGAAAATCGCTTGCCACACCAACATTCGGACCAATATGAAGCACGAGATTGACATCGACAAAGTTGTCTTGTCCTGTAACAAAATAAGAAATTTAATTGTTATGGTACAATCAACGATCAACAATCAACACATTGTAAAAAACCATCGTGGTGTTCTTCATTTCATCGTTCCCTCTGCCCTACATCATCATCAGCCTACAGTAGTCCACTGCGAGATATAGGCGTATCCAATTGCACAGCGCTCAGCTCGATTATCGGCAACTTTAATCCAGCTACTACCAGCCACTTTGCGGAAATCGTCACTCGGCGTCATCTCTGCCCTTATTCCAATATATTTTGGGTCGGTGCACCATGTCTTCTTCATCGTACATCATACATCTTTATTTACCGTAGTTTTATCTTTTACACAATCTATCCATTGTTGCTTTGGTCTTCTACTACTTATAAAGCACATAATAATACTCAAATCTTGCCTCAAGACTTACTGATCCTTACTTTGTTATATTATGTCACATTAAAAATCATGTGAATCTTCCGAGCCTTTCCGTAACTATGTTAGGGTCAGCTTCCAGTCTAACGGGATGCAGCTGAATATCAGTATTTTAGATGGAGCATCTGCGTATACGATATCCACAACCCAATTAGGTCCTTGGCACTACGACACGCCTTGGTAAGACTGGTTGTCAGGCTTTCGGGCCACAAAAGCTATACATACCATGTTGTAAGTAACCAAGCCGACTTGAGACACGTCAATTATTATTTTGATCTGAACTAGACTTTGGACGAATGCTTTTATAATGTTATAAAGTATCTGGAAGGAAATATTATATGACAATACATATTTTTGGTACAGTAGCTAAAAATTAAAACATTAAGATACTTACAAATTGCTGAAAACTACGTTTGAAATTATCGTAACACTCTAATATGTCAACGTATGCTTGGAACACTCTTGTGCTATACTTTTCTTCGTGCACGACACTTAATTCTTCGGTATTGGAATCTCGAGTATTCCACAATACAACTTTATTTTCCAAAAAAATAATAACTCGGACGGCATAAACAATATTAAAATCAAAAACAACTATAAGGTACACAGCATACACCGAAAAAAATGGCACACCCATCTGTGTGTAATAATAGGTGACAACAATGGAATAAAAACTCAGAACCTCTAGCACCATAACCCAATTCCATAAAATAATATTTTATGGAAATATTTTAACCTATATATCATCTTACACCGATAAAGTACTTCCAAATTCCTGAAAATTATGTTTAAAAATATCATAACACTCTAATATTTCAGCGTAAGCTTGAAAAATTTTAAAACTATATGTTTCGCCATGCATTTCTGTTTCAAGAGGGTTAAAATTTCGAATGCTCCACAGGACGACTTTATTTTCCAAAAATCGAATTACTCGTATTGCATAGATAATATTAAAATCGAAAATAATAAAAAAGTAAGAAGCATAAAATGAATCAAAAGGTGCACTCTACTTTACGTAAAGATATGTTACATAAAGACCCAGAATCACTAGAACACTAATCCAATTCCAAGTAATAATGTGGTTGAAACCAGGTTCGTTATTTATAAATCTGTGCACTTTTTGAAACGTAAGAACAAACTGGACATCAGTTTTGGTTCGAATGAGTTCACTTACGCAATTTATAGCGAACCCGAAACAACAGAAGATGCAAAAAACAAAGGACGTCAAATACATGAAATTATTATTTATCCTAAATTATTCTTGTTAGTCATGACTACATAGTTACAGTGAACGAATGCAAGCATGAACAAAAATGTGCCAATAATCGAAACACAGTTCGAGATAAGGCTATTTGGAGTAATCACATTATCTTTGATGCGAAATTTTGGACAGAACATGATATATTGCATCAGATTCAAAGGCAAGAGCATCGACTGCACATCTTTGTCCACCTTGGCATTTGAAAGAAGTTTGATGGGATATGTTTTTTTTATATTTCGAAATGCTTTCATTTTCCGCAACGCAAACAGCAGCTTTCCAACACACAAGTTGTAGAAAATCAATGGATGAAATGGATACAAATAGCTTAGATGTATTACTCAACTATTATATTATTATGACACACATACTTACAGATAATGTAAATATTGTCATTTTATTACTGAAATGAAATTGACTTTACAAAATATAGGAACATCGTTACACTTATACAAATTAGTAGATATAATATATTTGTCGCGTCCTGGGTGGCTGAGATGCGAAGAATCGGGTTTTCTTCGCGATCCGACATGGTTCTACGTTTCTCGTTTTCGGCGTCAGTGCGCATATTTTTCATTTGTTTGTCACTACTCAGGTTAATGAGGGTAGTCGTAAATGTTTCGACGTACACGAATGTGGCCTTGGAACAATTCTTTAAACTGGTCCCATGTATGTACCTGGATAGGTTACAGCCATGTAGATGCGAAACCCTTCAACGCTTAAGCTAGGCGTTCGGGCGTTCGTGTAAAAATAATCTGGATTATTCCACTGCACTCACAACAAGAAACAAGTATGCTATGACGCACTACAAGCACGCATCGGACTCGGTTTATCGATATCGAATTCCGGCAACACTAGCTAGCAATTCACTGGCTTGGTTTGAAGAGATTGTAAACGATACAAACTCTAAACGATACAGTCTTTGTTTTGCATTTCAAAAAGTAACCGTCACTGATTGTCGTTAACACTAAAAACCGGCATTGTGTATCCCGCTTTTCACATGGTAAATATCACTTGTTTACTGTGTGTTTGGAGTTTCCCGATATTTCAGCGCTGTTGCAAGCACCATGATCACGGATAAACTAAAGTTATTGCGGGTGGGTGTTTATACTCGTAAGCAGACAAATCAGTCTACCCTCTTTCTTGATCGTGTTTTGCACTTAGTACCCTGTTAAAAATTTTCGGTTTTTACACAGTTCACACTGATTATTGACACTGTCCCCGCGTATGATTTCACTGACACGATTCCCTCCCAATTCTGATGTCTCGTCCTGGGTGGCCGAGATGCGAAGTATCGGGTTTTTTTCGCGATCCGACATGGTTCTACGTAAATGTGGGCACTCAAATGAAAGATAATTTAAATTAAAATAACTTTATTCAAACTAACGGTTTTACATTACAAGAAACAAACATGTGCTTTAGTACTGAGCGTCTGCCAAGGCTGTCGGGGCTCGACTGTCGCAACACTCCGTCACTTCTCCAGCCCTCGCTGCATCCCCTCTACCGACGGTCGTGTCCAAGCGGTAGGGCGCGCTTGCGTTTCCAGTAACGATATTATTAGTTCACAAACTAATTGTTAGATGGCGCTGCTTGTTGCACTATGGCGCCATCAATCCATGACATATTTATATCGCCGTACCGTTAGTCATTCGTAGTTTTACGAATACAAACTCTAAACACTTCAAAATTACAATACTACCCATGAAAACAATTTTACTGTGTCAACAACTATAGATAAATTTTCATCCTTTCAGCTTTGTTAAAGATTCTAGAGAGTGTCATGAAAAATCGCCTAGTTGACTAGCTGGATAACAATTCACTGCTATCTCTTTCTCAGTACGGCTTTCGGCCTGTCGACCACAGACGCCATTCACGATATATCTAAGTTTGTTTCTAATAAACTTGATGTGAACAAAACACGTATTGTAATTTTCATGGACCATGCCTAAGCCTTTGAAACACTCTATGCCCCACTGTTGCTGCAGAAATTGAAGAACATTGGTGTAAGAGATACACAACTTGAGCTTTTAATGGAATACCTCACAAACATAATTAAGAGAGTTAAAGTGAATGAATGGACTAGTAACCTTCCCGTCGTGCATAGTATGCCACAGGGCAGCATTCTTCGTCTCCCATTATTACTCACTTTCATTAACGAGCTCAAGATACCCACCGGAAGGACCATAACTTTTGTTGATAACACAACTCTTTTGTTTGAAGCTCTCAGTGTGGATAAGCCGAAGTAATTTTTTTTTACCGCTCATTAAAAAATTCATAATTGTTGGTAGAGTGCTCACTGCTTATGTCCCCACCTCCATCGAACAGAATCAATCAATTACCTGGGAGTCTTTCTAGATAGCACTATCTGCTTTGAACAGCACATAAATGCTCTTTCCTCTAGGATCCGTTTTTTTTTTAAATCTTCTTCATGTTGCGGACACGCAATGAGAACACTATATTTTGCTTTGTGCCAATCGCTGATCTCTGACTGCATAACGGTATGGAGTCGTACGACAAAAACATCAATGTTCCGGATTGAACATTCCCAAACGGCCGTTTTAAAGGTCAGTCATTTTTTGCCTGTCTTATTTCCCACTAAAACTTTAATAGCGAATTGTAATATTAACTGTACGGCAACTGTTCATTGGAAATACCATATTTCGCACGCATTCTTCTCTTCCATGTAAGCCGATTCTCTTTGAAAGTAAGCGACCTAAACACGCAGTTTGTACTACTATTCAGATCCACACCGCTTTCTTATCCGGTATTTTGGTTTTCTTGGAAACTATTTGTACAGCAATGGGAAAATGATAATGATGTAGAATATAAATATAATCATTTATCTCTCTCACGAATTTCGGTGTACAAAATAAATAAGATAGAATAATAGATAAAAAATACTTTGTATCACCTTCTTAAGATGACCCAGTTAATGGCTGAAGTGATCAATATCTATTGATCATTCACAAGTATCAATGCATAAAAACCAGGATTGCAAAAATGTGAACTGTAGCAACACAACAGTGAAGATAATAAGAATACTCATCAAACTTAATTGTAACTCAGCATCTACTTAGAACAGGCCACACCCTCTCGTAATGGGTGATGCTCGAAGTAAAAAAAAGTTATCAACAGCATGAGTTTAGTGTCTAAGTTACCGGCCAAACCCGATTTCAGGCCAAACTGATTTACTGGTTTAACGTGTCATAAGCAATTGCAATGAACTAACTTGGATGTGGCGCTCGCGGCCGATTCTGTGGCAGCGCTCCCTCGGCTCGCGCGTTTGGTCACAGTTCTAACCTACGTTTTATGATCGTCGTTTTGTAATAAGTCCTAGTTTAGCCTTGGACAAACTAGTTTATAGAATTTGGTTGGTAACAGTTATAAGTTAAACAAATGAATAATAGACATTGGATAAACTATCCAATAACTTATCCATTACTTGCTCATACAAAGTATATTCTATCTATTAATCTATCTAAATGCCACGTTCATCAGAAATTAAGTTTAACTCAAAGAAACTCTTTCATGGAAGCTATACATTTTTATTATTAGAATTTCATAAAATTGTTAATTTTTAATATACCTATCGATTATTGTATAACTTGTGCGTCGGAAAACGGATGTTTTTGATGAGAAAAATGAAGACTTTTCGAAATATCGGAAAATCATATTCTGTAAAACTTACTTCAAACAACACGGTGGACAACGATGTGCAGTCGATGTTCTTACCTTTGAATCTGATGCACAATATCATTTTCTATCCTAAATATCGCATCAAAAATAGTGTTATAACTCCAAATAGCCTCATCTCAAACTTTGTATCGATGATTGCGACACTTGTGTTCATGTGTGTAGGTGTTCACTCTACCTATGTGACAGTGTATAATCACATATCTCTCGGAAATACCACTTTTATGTATTACATGTCTTTTTACAATTTCATCTTCTATTGTCTAGGAGTCGTTATGAATTTAGTGATTGCACTCATTCGGACCAAAAGTAATGTCCAATTTGTCCTTAAGTTTCAAAAAGTGCACAGATTTATCAACAATAAATCCGGTTTCAAACAAATCATTATTTGGAATTGGATTATTTTTCTAGCAGTTCTAAGTATTTTTGTCATTGTTTTAACATGTCTTTATATTGAGATGGGTACACCTTTCTATGCGATGTATAGTGCCTACATTTTGATTATTTTCGATTTTAATGTTATTTATGTCATACGAGTTATTCGATTTTTGGAAAATGAAGTAGCCCTGTGGAGCATTCGAGATTTTAACCCGCAAGAAATAGAAAACATGCATACAGAAAAATATAGCACTAGAGCGTTTCAAACATACACTGAAATATATGAGTGCTATGATATTTTTAAAGATAATTTTCAGCAATTTGTAAGTACCTTATCGGTGTGAAGGGAAAGATAATAAATTCTTGAGACGTTACCTAAAAATAACTATTTTGAGTTTTGTGGCTTTTCAGATACTTTTTTATATTATAAAAGCATTCATCTACACTCTAGTTAACATACAACATGTGGTTGACATGTTTCAAGTAGGCATGATTGTTGATAACGTGGTAAGTTTCATTGTTACATTTTATTCTCATTTGTTTTTTTTTTGTGCATATCCTGTGGGTCCCTTGAGTGTAAGTCCTCCAGCCAGGGGCAAATAACTTAGAAACTAAGTGACGCGCGCTAATGGCACTCCTTGTGGGGTACGAGAGCCTCGCTTTAAGGCGTCGTTGGGGAGAGCAGCAAAAGGACAGACTGCATCTAAGTAAAACTCTCAGGTGTCATGATTTATTTATTGAATAGTTAATGTAGCTATAACAAAAACAGGCGAGCAAGGAACAACAAAATACATACGTACAAAGATCTAAAACATCTCTTCCGACATCATGCGTGCATCATAATGGCCGGACTCCACCGAATCTGAGAAAAAACGATGGGAGGGGTGTTGCAAACCACCAATAGGATTTCGTTATTTACATTTCTCGTCTCCGCTTAGCTATAGTGGAAACGGATGAGCAAAGAGGAGAGGAGATGTCTCGTAATTGTTTAGGCCAGCCTAAAAACTTGGAGGCCAAGCGTACAGCGGAGTCGAGAAAAGACGTAAGCGGTTTCCGGTGAACGGTGTGCTGTGAACGGCGTGCGGTGAGCGGTGTGCTTTTAGTGGCGTGCGCTGATCGCTGCACATCTCGTCTCCTCTCCGCTTTGCACATCTCCGCGCAGCTTCGGTGCATATACCCTAGCTCCTACGCAATATCCTCTCCTCTGCGCTTCGCCACTCGACTCCGTCTCGGTGGAGTTCGGGCTTTATAGGAGGAATGAGAAACATGTTTGTGAGGCAAGTTTCAGGTATGAATGTATTAGTAGCAGAAGATTATAGAAAAGGTGTATGAAATTAATAGATCATAGACTGATGAAGTTTTGTTATTGAATCGTAGAATCAAATGCCCATTTTGTTACAGGATAAGACATTTTTGACGACGCTCATCAAGTGCATTTGGTTGACAAAGAACTTAACATTGCAAACAATGTTGATCTATCAGTGCGAGAAATTCTACACTGCTGTTCAAAGTGTTCAAGATACTTGTACACTTATATTGAAGTCTACGAGTTCTGGTTATTTTTTTTATCTAAATATATAAAAGAAGAAACTGACTAACTGACTGACTCATCTATCAACGCACAGCCCAAACCCCTGGGTCTACAGATTCCAAATTTGGCAAGCAGGTTCCTTATGTGGTCTAGGGGTTCACTAAGAAAGGATTTTTCAAAATTCACCCCCTAAGGGTTAAACGTAAAAGTTAAACGGGGCTCCAAAGTTTGTATGGGAAACAAGATTAGTTAGACTATTTTATTCGAAACTTCACAAGAGTGCTCTTTTTGATAATTGAGTAAAAACGGGTTTCAGGGTTTTTCAGAATTCAACCCCTAAGAGGGGGAAATGGGGTGACAAAGTCTGAAACTCAACATCGGTATTGTTTGTATGGTGTATCGGGTCGGGTGCGTTACAAAAACAACGATTTTAAGATTTAATGTGGCGGACCTGAAATACCATCATCATCCCCTGTTGGGGTGCGATGGGGTTGAAATGTCTAAAACTCAGTATGGGTGTCGATACCGAGATTATCAGGGGTGCTGATTACGAATATAATATACAAGGTTATTGTTGATTTATTGTGATGATTGTGATAATGATGATGATTGTGATAATTGTGATTACGATGACAATGATTGTGATTACGATGATGATGATTGTGATTACGATGAAAATGATTGTGATTACAATGATGATGATTGAGATAATGATGATGACGATTGTGATAACGATGATGATTATTGTGATAGTGATGATGATGATTGTGACAATGATGATGATGATTGTGATGACGATTGTAATAACAATGATGATGATTGTGATACTGATGATGATAATTGTGATAACAGTGATGGTGGTAGCGATGGTGATGGTGATTGTTATGGTGATGTTGATTATGATGGTGATAGTGATAGTGATTGTGACTGTGATAGTGATGGTGATTGTGATTGTGATGATGATTATGATAATGATGATCATGATTGTGATTACGATGATAATGATTGTGATAACGATGATGGTGATTGTGATGATGATTATTGTGATTACGATGATAATCATTATGATTACGATTATTAAGATTATGATAACGATAAAGGTGATTGTGGTAGTGATTGTGATGGTGATTGTGATAGTGGCGGTGATTGTGATGGTGATGGTGATAGCGATGGTGATGGTTATTGTGATTGTAACTTAGATAGTGATGGTGATTATGATAATGATTGTGATTGTAATGGTGGTTGTGATGATAATAATTGTGATGATTATAAAATTTGGCACATATATAGTTCATAACCTGGATTACCACGTAGGACACTATTTATACCTTTAATATGATCCAGTGGGACGGTTACCGAACATTACGCGGGCAAAGCCGCGGGCAACAGCTAGTTCTTACATAAAATCGAGCCAGGCTTAAATAAAATTCGGGAAGGATTAGGCACTGGTGTACCTAATAGTACACCCACATTTCGTCAGTTTTAAGTCTCATGTAATAGAGGGCCAGCGCATTGCCATCATTCGGCCACTATTCCAGAGTCCGTGGCTACTAATAAGAACTGATAAAAAAACCCAATAACAATTTGCGCTAACCTGGAATCGAACATGCTTGGCAGTGACTGTCGCGCTTGCGACCCCTAGACGGTTCTGTATTGTATTATCTAATTTTTTTATTCATAATTTAAAGTGCCATAACTTTTTTTGTCCTAATCATCATATGGTCCGAATGATAGCTTACCTGAACTTAATATCACATGCCATAAAATTGAAATCCCTAAATATAATATGCCCTAAATATAATATGCCCTAAATCCGTTTGTCATAAATTTTGCAATCAATAATATACAAAAGACTTAAAACCGTTTTCAGTAAAAGTTATAAGTCCTAAATTAAAATTATTTAATGTTTATTTAGAATAATTCTTAGAACAAATTTGTATTACAAAGTTTTTCAAGAGGTGTAATTTTTACTAGGGGTCAAATAATCTACAGACAAATACAAAAACGTGGATTTTAGACATTATACGGAAAAGATGTAGATTTAGCTAATGAAATGAAATGTTTGTTGGCTCTTTCTTAACTGGCAGCAAATGAAGTACCAATTTATTTTGAGGAATGGGAAAACACTGTTTCAGATGAAGGTAAAATAATAGCAGAATCGTTCAGTGAAAATTATGTACCTATCTGGTACTTGCAGTATCAACGCCTTAATACGATCCAACATTTTGGAGCACAAGAGAACTAATAAATGAAGGTGTAGTACCTCGAACACAAAATTGCGCAGAAGCTTAGCATTCTAGAATCAATATGAATAAGCCTAAATCAGGCTTCTATCATTTATCAAATTATTTAATAATCGAGTTAGAAAATTCAATATCAGAAAAGGAAAAAAAATTGAACGGCGTTCCCATTCCAAATAAAAAGAAAAAAAAGGGCAAGAATTGATAACATTTAAAAAAAAAACAATCAGAATATACAAAATGTAATTGAAGGCAATCGCAGCTAATATAAAATTAGCTTAGGATTCGCCTAAAAATTAAAATTAGTCATTTTAATTACGACTAAATTATTTAGTAATTATTGTATCTACGTTAAAGTATCTTGGTTTTATAATTAAAAACTATCTGATTTTCATTATATTTTTTTTATATATAATATACATAAATACATACATGTACTCATTAGAGCAGTTGATTGTGAACATGTGGTTTTTATTTCCCCGTAAGGAGCATGCAAACAAGCATACACCATGCATTCAATTTTTATCAATTTCTGATATTGTATATTTTAACTCAATCTTACGACAATTTGACAAATGATAGAAGCCTGGTTTAGGCTTATTTACGAGAAGATTTATTTTATAACGCCAAGCTTCTGCACATTTTTTTATTAATTCTCAATGTCTGAAATCCGCGAATTTGTATTTGTTTATATATTTTTTGACCCAAGTAAAAATGACACCCATGACATGTTAACAACATATTTTTTTAAGCTTGCTTATTAGCAAGCAAACGCAGCAAGATAGCAAGCACGCAGCATGCAAGCAAGCATGCTGCTTGCAACATGCAGCAGGCATAGTTTCTGTCACGGCTCCGGCGCTGCGGCGCTCCGGCAATCCCATCTGAGTTAATCGTCGCAGATGAAAAAAAAAACCACCTGCTCCTCTACTCGCGGGCCGCCTTGCCCCTCCGCGTCTACGCGATTTTAAGTTACACTCTAGGGGTAGGGCTGACAAGACTGCGTGGAGTCGAATTTACAGCGATTCGTTTCTGTCACTAAAACTTAATTTTTAGCAAATTTTTAAGACCAAAAATTATATCATAAATGAACATTCGGAATAATACACATTATATAACACAATACTTAGTACATATGACTTTAGGTCATGTAAAATTAGAAGATTCAATTATTATAGTACTCGATATTATGATAGAATACTTTTAGAATTAAAGATAATTATGTTAAACAATATTTCGGGATTTTGAACATTATGGTAACTGAAGTTTATAGCACACGTGTTATGGATAATGATTTTTGGACAAAAAATTTTAGGAGAAGCAAGGGAGTGCCCCCCTGGGCCGGTCTCTTTTATTCTTACTTAAATACAATTCAAACTCCCCAAATTGATAACAAGGTAACTGCGCTTTTTTCCAAGCTTTGGCTCCAGGTCAAGCGGGACATGGTCCGGGCAGGCAGAAGCTGAAAGTTGTGTTTTTTCGCAGAAAATGAAAAAATAATGTGCAAGAATGTCCTGCGCTTACATCGAGCAACATTCAGCAAGATACGTGCGTGTGGCTTGTTCTGCGTAGACGCTGGGCTACAATTAAATCTGATTTATCTTGTCACTAACTACACTGTTGCGTTGCTGCAGTTCGCATTTTTGTAATTTTGTTTTCGTTTTAATAAATCCCCGTTTTAAACTTTCACGGTTTTTAACTAAACTTACACTGTCACTTACGGGATATCCACCGTGATTATCAATTATTCTGAGTATACTTAAAACTGGTTTACAAATGTTTGCCAAAATTTAAAATGCAATAATTTTATATACCATACTTGTTATTGCCATAATTTCATTAGAAATAACGCTTCAGTTGCCATAATCGTGAAGTTATATAAAATCATTTTCACAAATTTCATTGGTCATAATCGATCAAGTGTCATAATAATTTTAATCCATAAATATATTTGCTATATTTTTAATTTTCAACAATGTCGTTTTCATAACATTTATTCACCATAATACACACTTTAAAAATGTCTAGGGATCAAGCATTTTTATGCGGATTTCTTGAGATTGAGATGTGGCTTTGTAATAAATTTATGATTTTATAAATTTATATGGATCCTTTTTGGTGCATTTCATAATTTGAATCGGAACTCTCAATCAAATTCGAGTAAAAGATGAAAATAAGCTGTCAATATTTTCCCTATAAAAACATACAACGCATTGAAGACATTATTAGTGCTACTGTTTCCCTACTACTGATTAAAACCAACGTTATTATGGAGCGTCGACGTCATTTAAGCAGGGAAGAAATGCTCAGAGCCGTGGGAATGATAGAAGCTGGTTCCCGGCAACGTACTGTAGCTTTAGCTCTGAATACAAGTCAGAGTGTTATCAGTCGACTTTGGACACGTTACCGAAGCACTGGTACCGTGGCTGAGCGCCATGGAGGACGGTATCGCTGCACCACACGGAGACAAGACCGATACATTCAAATCTTAACTCGAAGAGCTCCAACAATAACCGCCATGATGTTAGCCGTGAGGCTTCATCACTCTTCAGGGAACTTAATTAGCGACCAAACAGTCAGAAACCGCTTGCATGAAGTGAACCTTCATTCCCGAAGACCGCTACGGGTACCACCTATAGCAATGCACAATCGTAGGATTCGATATCAATGGGCTCTTGAACACAGAAATTGGGCAGAAGAACAATGGCGTTTCGTGTGCTTTTCTGATGAGTCTCGTTTTGGTATGAGACCGGATACAAGACGTATACGACACTGGAGAACCCCTGGACGCCAACAGCGATTAAAATCCTGCCAGGAAGTCCATCCTTATAGTGGTGGAACCATCATGGTATGGGCGGGTATTTGGATCGGCGGAAGAACTGAGTTGATTTGGATCAGAGGCAACCTCAACGCTCAAATTTATGCTGAGACGATTGTATCAGACGTCATCGTTCCTCTACAAGTGCAAATCGGTCCCTTATTTCAGTTAATGCATGATAATGCACGACCGCACACCGCAAGAGTTGTAAGACAGACTCTCGCCGCAGCTAACATCAATGTCCTGCCCTGGCCTGCTCAGTCGCCAGACTTGAACCCGATTGAGCATGCATGGGATATGCTACAGAGAAGAGCTCTGCCGAATATGGAGGGTATCCAGTCGCAAGAAGACCTTTTTTTGTTGTTGCAACGAACATGGGCGGCCATTCCACAGCGTGATTTGGATGAACTCATTTTGAGTATGCCAAACCGATGTTCTTGTGTTGTTAGTGTTCGCGGTAGAAACACGGATTATTAATTGTTTAAGTTACCCAATAAAATTTTAAAGAAAACTGTTATTTCAGTCTTTTTTTCGAACTTTAATGTTAGTGGTTCAAATGTCAAAAATCCCTTTATTAGGAAAATGGCAAATTTCTTTATTAATGCAAAGGTGACTTGGTTTATCGTTACTGTGACAAACGAAAACACTTTATTTGATGAATCCTTAAAGAAAATTTTAATTAATATCAATCAGGAGAAAAGTTATTGCAAAAATATATGTTGATCCCTAGATACTTTTGATGTGTGTATTAATTTGCCCATACTAGCACAACAATTTCAATCTTTTAGCATACATTTCACATCGATAGTCAAAGGCAGAAAATCAATCAATCAAAGCGTCAATCATTTTACTTTAAAACTTGATTACATTTAAAACGTGTATAAAAAAATCGACAAAAAGTTCAAAATTTGACCCCCAATATCTCCGTCACAAGAAGGTTCTCAGGTATGGTGTTGAATAAAAAAATATCGCAATAAAACAAGTGCCTTTCGGCTTCGTTAGGAGGTTTTTTATACCCTTTATATTTGAGTCTTGTATTTTCGTCAAAACACATCGTACCTATACAAATCCTTGTGAATATTGTAATTTTAATAGCCGTTATCCCAATAGCTTTCCCTTGCCAAACATAAAAACTAATCTGTATAGAAGAAACTGTTACCCCATGTCAATTAAATTATATCACCCATTTTGTTTGATTGTTATTTATAAGCTTTTATTTTATATTTCGTATACCAGAAATAGTATATATATATATATACCTAACAATGAGCATCCTCATTGTTAGGTATATCTATTTACCCATAATCACAAACGAACGATATCGGTGCGCGGCAACATGCTCGCTAGGCTGTTTAGCCGCTTTAGCAACGTGGTGAAGGCCCAGCTATTTACCAGCTACTGCACAAGCGTCTATACAGTCGAGCTGTGGGCAAAATACACCAAGGCTGCACTGAGCGATATGCGAGTGCAGTATAACGACGCATGGCGTGCGATGTTTCGACTACCTCGGTGGTGCAGCGCGAGCGCCATGTTCGCAACGGGCCGCGCGCCCGGCTGGCAGGCGCTGCTTCGGAGCCGCTCGGCTGCCGCACGCACCGCCATACTTCGATCGGCTAATTCCTTGGTGGCTGCGGTACGAGAATGGTACCACAGTCTCCTACATATAAGGTGGCTGTCCTACCACACGCCGATTACGTAGTTCGTTACATTTGAGGCGCGTGTGTGTGTATATATTGTCTATGTGTCTTGTTTCTTTTATGTGTCTGTTTGTTGTATGTGGATTGTTATATCTGGTAAATAAAATTTTCATTTCATTTCATAATATGCGAATAAATTATTTGATTTGAGTGACAGTGTGTTCCGTTTTAATAAATGTCATAAGACAGAAATAAAATATCAACCTCTTGAGTCATCAGAACACCTACTCGTATAAACCATTTTTTTATCTATTCATCGAAGTAGGTAATTCATTGCGGATGTCACTAATATAATCAAATTATGCTCTACTAATTTGATGTGTCTTCTTATTATAGTGAAAACAATCGATTGTCTAGCACTTGTGTCCTAGACGACTATTGTTGATAGCTTCCTAAACATGACGAGACCTCGAAAGTTGGAAGGAAAATATCCTGTGAACTTTATCATGAAAAATACAGTAGATAAAGATGTGCAGTCGATGCTCTGGCCTTTAAACCTGATGCAATATATCATGTTCTGTCCCAAGTATCGCATCAGGAACGGCTTTATAATTCCAAATAATCTCATTTCCAATTTGATTTCAATGATAGTAACGTTAATATTTGTGTTTTTGTTCATATTTACCACCTATACCGTCGACGTGAGCAGAGACAATCGCGGATATACCACAACAATGATCATCACTTTTTATTGCGACTGTCTCTTCTATTGTTTCGGTTTTGCTATGAATTTCTTGATCGGAATCATTCAAACCAAAAACAACGTCCATTTTGTCCTCACTTTTCAAAAAGTACACAGATTTCTTAACAAAGATTCCAGTGTGAACCATTTCATTATTTGGAATTGGATTTTCGGCAGCATAGCTCTGAGTTTTTATATCTTTATCATCATTTATTTACATACCCAACTTGGTATACTCTACCATACTACTTTTGTTAACGTTCTTTTGATAATTTTCGATTTGAATATTGTGTTTGCTACGAGAGTCATCAAATTGTTGGAAGTTAAAGTGACCACATGGAATTTTTACGTTTTAAATTCTCCAGCTTTTCATGGAGAAGTTTTTAACCAAAACACGTTTCAGGCCTTCGTTGATATTTTAGAATGTTACTACACTTTCAAAGTCGTTTTTCAACCATTCGTAAGTACTCCATGATAATTTATTTATCAATTTTTCCTTAATGAAGCCCTCAACCAAAAATTCTGCTGTACACTAAACTAAGTAACACTATGAAAAAAATATTGCTGAGAAATCACTTTTTTTTTGGGGTGAAAAATCACGGTCTACGGTAGGTAGGTTCAAAACATTGTGCTGATGGATGCATTGAATAGCACAGGAGTCATGGAGGTACAAATGTTACAACAGTAAAGATAGGTAACACCTGGCGTTCTGTGGTTTCTGCCTACCTCCACGAGAAAAAGTGAGTTTATGTATGTATAATAACATTCAAAACTTGTGGAAAAGTTGGAACCTGCAATATATCATTAACTATGAAGAATGCTTCCAGGTTTGGTCCAGAACATAATAAATATCGCAATGACGGGGAGGGCCTTTCGGGACTTTTTACACCCAATACATTTGAAACTAATATGACAAACTCCTAACAATTTTCAGATCCTATATTACATTCTAGAGATAGTTATTCACTCTCTGACTTACACTCAAGTGGCAATTGAAATGTTTAAAACAGGAACAATGAAAAATGATATCGTAAGTAGATAATTATTTTTCAGTCTTATTTGTCATCCGTCATCACTGTTTTGGAGTTTCTTTCAAACTCAAACTCAAAGCATTTATTTCAATTAGACCATTACGGCACTTTTGAATGTCAAAAATACAAAAAAGAAAATCAAAGCTACAGTCCCAGTCACAAGGCATAATAACTTGGGAAAGTACTGTAGTTGCCCATTCCCTAGCGTAGATCTCTATGGAGAAGAACGGTCAAGAAACTCCATGGACACTCTTTTAAAATCAAAATATTGTTACAAAATCTTGGTTACATCATTAATTTTGAGATTATACATATATGTGAGAACGATGTAGAAAGACGTGCACACTAAGAGCGTCCAGAGTAAAAGATTAGATCAACAATTTACGAATAAAGTAATTAAAATGAACCTTGGCAGCTAAGAGATGACCAGTCCCAACTGACAGCGCCCGTTCACAAACATGACGCATGTACCAGCGCCATTCAACTCAACCATATTGAAGGGAACTAAATGACCCGACACACCCGCCACCATCAGCGAGACATTTAAGTGAGCATGACATTCTCTCAGCCAACAAGGCATATTCAAGTCAATGAAAGATAAATAAATGTAAATGGTGGCTGAACAGTACAAAGTACTCACACATGTGCTATGCAATTATATAATACTAAGAACTGGAATCTATATAATGCAAGTATATTTTTACAACCATCTGCAGCTTCCACAATACATTAACATGGGAATCAATTCTTCATCTTTTTCTTTACGTGTTGATGGACTCAAATAGTGCCCGACCCGAAAAATCAATTAATTTGCCCCCCGCCCCCCCTATGGTTGTGGAGCAGGACCAGCATTTAGCCAAGCATTTTTATCATCAATGTAATCCCCCAACTTATAATATGCTTGCCTACATAATGTGCGTTTTATACAAGATTTAAATTTCGTCTCGTTCAGTTGAAGAATGTGGGGAGGTATTTTATTGTAACATTTCAAACAGTACCCCATGAAAGATGAATCTACTTTCGCAAGCCTGAAACCTGGCTGAACTATTATAGTTAGTCCCTATTTCTAGTGTTATAGTGTCTGTCACCTCTTCTACTGAAAAAATGCCGATTTTTCCTAGCGTATAATGATGTTTTCATAGCTTTAATCAGATAATAATGATCATACATTTACAGAATGATTCTATTTCAACAACGGTGGCTGTTTTATGTTGGCTGATGAAAGATTTGATGTGGCAAACAATGTTGATTTATCAATGCGAGAAATTCTACACAGCTCTCCAAAGCGTTCAAGATACTTGCGCAATTATTTTGAAGTCAACTTGTTCAGGTTATTTCTTCTATACTTATCCTAGCCTTTTCCTATCTTGGGGTTGGCATCCCGTCAACTGAATGACTACTGATTACCAGTATTTTATAACATAGAGCGACGAATGCTTGTCTGACATCCACAACCCAGTTAGAACAGGGTACTACAATAGCCTTGATAAGACTGGTTTTTTGTCAAAGATTTTATTTGTGTTTTTGACAGATGGTGAGAAAAAACTATGCAAAAATGTACTGCGCTTACATCGAGCTTCGTTCAGCAAGATACGTGTGTGTGGCCTGTTCTACGTAGACGCTGCGTTACAATTAATCGTGATGAGTTTTCTTACTAACTATACTGTTGTGTTGGTACAGTTTGCATTTTTGTAAAACTATCTGCAATAAATTGGTTTTATGGGTACACAGTATTATTACTTTAGGAATTATTGGAGTTGGTAAGTTTTTTTAAAGTCTGACAACCTGTCTTACCAAGGTTTATCGTATTACCTAGTACTAACTGGGTTGTAGAGGTCAGATGTGCAGTCGCTCCATATACTGGTATACATATGCATCCGGTTATACTGGAAGCTGACCCCAACATAGTTGGGAAAAGGCTAGGCAGATTATGATGTTGGACTAAATAACCATTAACTAAAAAGGTAAGTGAGTAAAAACTAAACAAGACTATGCAAGAACGTACTGCGCTTCCATCGAGCATCATTCAGCAAGATAGGCCTGGGTGGCCTGTTCTATTAGATGCTGCGTTAGGTACAATTCAATCTGTTCTGTCTAGTTACTGACTACACTATTGTTTGATTTCAATTTGCAATTCTATAATCATCACCAGCTTCCTACCCTTGGCTTGTCCTATGTTGCTTTTTTTCTGGTATTCTCCTCTGTCAATCGTCACGCTATCATTTACTCATCAATCAATTTGTAATAAAAATGGTTTATTTGGATCAGTTTTTAGGGTTCCGTAGCCAAATGGCAAAAAACGGAACCCTTATGGATTCGTCATGTCTGTCTGTCTGTCCTTCCGTATGTCACAGCCACTTTTTCCGAAACTATAAGAACTATGCTGTTGAAACTTAGTAAGTATATGTATTCTGTGAACCGCATTAAGATTTTCACACATAAATAGAAAAAAATAAAACAATTTATTTTAATTTTATTTAGTAAGTGATAATAAACAACTACAACATACTCGTATATAATTTTTAAGGTAAACAATGTGTATGTAATAGCGTTGCAGTCAACTGCATTATCCGCAGATGAAATATTTAGGAATAAATGTAATGGTTGCCACTAGATGGGCATTACAAAAATTAACTATATAATTAAGTATTTCAAAAACTCATATAAATGTAGATAAGTTACTATAAAGCAAGCTATAGTTACAAATCCAAATCAGATAAAATCAAAAACAATTCCATTTACTTAAATTAAATTATGCATTAAATTAATATTAATAATAGAATTATTACAATTACATTAAATTTGAATTATAGGATTCCAACATTCTATGAATAGGGCAGCGTAAACCAGAGTTCGTTCGACAAGAATTGAGCGCGAACAGAGTACGAGCACGAACCTGGCGCACGTGAACCGTTCGGGGGATAGAATAACATAGCATACTCGTTAGATCAATGGCGTCAAAATGATTGTGAACAATATTATGAGGCACGTTGGCCTCCAGGTATTTGCGCCGGTTCTCCAGGCTGATAAGCTTGTACTTATCAAGAAGTTGGGAGTATGACAGATAAGTTTTAGCCCATGACATCTGTAGCACATAGCACGTAAGTATTTGCGTCGGACCCTTTCTATTGCAACTATGTACTTTTGGTAGAAGGGGTTCCAAATAGGGACCGCATATTCTAACTGAGATCTAATGAACGTCTTATACTGATAAAGATAGGTAGAGGTACGCTTAAATTTGGTTGAAGATCTCATCACGAATCCATACATTTTAAAATCACTATTGACTATGGTTTCGATATGCTGGTTCAAGGATAGTTTGGCATCAAAGAGAACACCAAGATCCTTCACTATTGGAATATTATATATTTATTCTTAGTAAATTGTATATAGTTACACTTGGGGATACTAAGATGCAGCTTATTTTCAATACAGTAGGCAGTTAGTCTGTCTAGGTCCTCCTGAAATAACAGGCAGTCATCAATAGTGCGGATCGCTTGAAACGCCTTCAAGTCATCAGCGTACATTAGGAATATGGACTTTTTAAAACATTTCTTAATATCGTTGATGTAAATAATAAATAATAGCGGTCCCAGAATAGAGCCCTGTGGAACGCCGGAAGTAATATTGACAGAAACAGACCGATGACCATTAACCACAACCTTTTGTGACCGATTTTCGAGGTACGACACAAACCAACGCAATAGATTTCCGCGTATTCCATTGTAAGCAATTTTACTTAGGAGAATTTCATGATCGACCTTGTCAAAAGCTTTTTTAAAATCAGTGTAGACCGCATCTATTTGCAATCGCCTATCAATATTTTCAAAAAGGTAATTAGCAAATATACAATTAGATGTATAATAGAGTAACAAATTAGATGTCGTCGATCGGCGCTTAACAAACCCATGTTGTTCAGTAATGATAATATTATGCAGAAGAGGGTAAATCTCGGGTTCCCCATACTTAGAACTAAAACTTTTTTCATCAAACCCATACGTGTGGGGTATCTATGGAAAGGTCTTCAAAAATGATATTGAGGTTTCTAATAAAAAAAAATTATTAACTGAATTTTTTGCGCGAGAGACACTTCCAAAGTGGTAAAATGTGTCCCCCCCCTGTAACTTCAAAAAAAAGAGGATGATAAAACTAAAAAAAAATACATGTACATTACCATGTAAACTTCTACTGAAAATTGGTTTGAACGAGATCTAGTAAGTAGTTTTTTTAATACGTCATAAATCTTAAACCTCAATTTACCTTTCATTCAATAAGGTTTGTGAGGAACCCTCGGTGTGGAGTCCGACTCGCTCTTGGCCGGTTTTTTTTTTTACGTAGAATGGATATTATGAGTTTTCAATTTAGTTCTGATGTCATTTATTTATGATACGGAAATAAAACAGAAGGTCGAGAGAAAAATCATCTTGAATTTTTTTTTTATTTGCCAGCACCAGCAATAAAAAATCACGAGCGATGTCTTTTTGTAAATCTATTAAACTCCAATCGTTTATTCTTTTCCTTTAATTCCTTGTTGACGCGTTCAATCCGTTAGGATGCATTCATAGTCATCTTACATGTATTCCCTTGTTCAGATATAAAACAAACATGGGCCTCTGACTTGGCTTTACATGCCGTCGAAAATTATCTCCCAGGCATGCTGGTTTCCTCAGAATGTTTTCCTTCATCGAAGCAAGTGATTATACAATACGCACATAAATCCGAAAAATCAGAAGTGCGTGTCAATAGAGGTTCGAGCTTGAGACCTATGACTTGGCAGTCCGACGGCATGGCTGTACTATCACTAATGATTAACAATAACTATCTAAGCCACTACTGCTAGACCAATCTACGGTGAATATAATTATAAGTCACATGATCACATCACATTATTCACGATAGTGATAATTATATTAGAGACAGTAGTCAGTAATATTAGTATAATAGTAGTGACAGTCTCGCCAACTTTGATAAAAAGACAAAAAATATAACATACTGTGCCAGAGTTCTGATTTAGTGTGTTTTGATTTAATAGAAACAGCCATTCCCCTATAACCCTTACTAACTTTATGCCCACGGCTTCGCCCGCGTTAAGTTCCGTAATTGTCCCATGGGATCATACTACCGGGATAAAAGTATCCTACGTGTTAATCCAGGTTATAAACTATACCTCTGTGCCAAATTTCATCCGGACAGTAGTTATGGCGTGAAAGAGTAATATACATCCATTCATCTATCCTCACAAACTTTCACATTTATAATATTAGTAGGATTTGTTTCAAGAGATTGAGGTTCTATTTGTTTCTTGAGACATTCAATTAAAACGATTAACGTTAGTAAGTTAGTAACGAGAAACATGAAAGTTAATTGTAAGTCAGCGTCTACGTAGAACAGGCCACACGCACTAATCTTGATGATGAATGATTTTTCATGCAAGCGCAGTAAGTTCTTGCATAGGTTTTTCTCCTCTTCTGCGAAAAATGTTACACTCTGTTAATATGGTTCGGTACTGTTACAAAACCATGGGCATGTGATCAGGAGGGATAAATTGCTGTTGATGAATGTGGATGGATCGAGAGGGAGAGGAAGACCAAAGAAAAGATGTAAATGATAGCGTGACGAATGGGGAAGAACGGAAAAAAAAACGTGTTGCACCGACCCCAAATATCAAGGGACAAAAGCATCAAGATGATAATGATGGTACTGTTACACAATACCGATTAGAATAAATTGATCTCGGAGTTGGACGATGAGGCGTTATCTGACAAGAATGTGCTTAGCCACTTATTATAAAGAAGAGTTTGTTAGAAGTATTACGAATAGCTGAATTTTGGGCCAAACATATTTATGAATATATGCCATCGACACGCTAAGAAGAATATGCATTTTACGAGTTTAAATATTAGATGAATTTAAGAAGTGTTTCTATATAATATGTGAATATATATCTAAGTTAGGTATAAAAATTACCAGAGCACGTTGACTTCAACACAAGTGTGGAAGTATCCCGTGCTTTTTGAATAGCTGAGTAGAATTTCTCGCATCGATCGTACATTAACATTGATTGCAAAATACAGTTCTTTATTAACGAAACGATTTCATCCTCCAATATTTGACCAATTTAAAAGATATTTCTTCAATTGCATAATAATTCGTCATCTCTTTTATTGGGTGTCTTAACGTGTGACGGATACCTACGAGTACTTAATGCTGGCAGCTGTCTGTACAAAATCAATTCAATTCAATTCATTTATTCTCTCTTCACAATATTGGTACATAAAAATTAACAATGTTTTTGACAAACACAGTGTTACCGGTCACCTGCCCCCCCCCCCCCCCCCCCCACAAAACAATAATATCGTTAAAGGTTAAAAGACGATCTTGTGAAAACATAATGTATGATACCAAAAAGATCACAAAGAGACAATCAGTTTAAGCTTAACAATAGTACAAATAGTAAAAAAACAAGAAAGGCAAAATCTAAAATGGAGAACTTATGGTTCACACGAGAGCGTAGTGTCGCGTATAAAAGTATGCTGGAGTGTGTGAAAGTATGTTGTAGTGTATGAATGTATGTTGGAGTGTGCAAGAGCGAGGAATGAAATGTTAAACAGCCACGGGAGAGAGGAGGATAGATCTATAATAGGAGAGATGAAAATCTATTTAGGAATTGTCAAAACGTTCTCAGTTTTATGGTAGTCAAGCGTTTTAAGAAATGTTTTTACTGTTTTGTGACAATAGGAGGTGGTTTTAGGATATAGGTCAAGAGTGACATTTAATTTGTATGTACAAGAATTGACCAAGGAAGCAAAAAAATGGTTGGTTGACGACTGTGTTATGAGCCCGCTTACACCCTGCATAAATAGGAATTCAGAATTTTCAAGTGGACATAAAAGTCGACAAATAATAAAAAAACTGACTATCCATAAAACCATTTACGGTAGATAAGATTACAGAATTGCAAATTGTAACAACACAACTGTGTAGGTAGTGACAAGACACATCAGATTGAATTGCAACGCAGCATCTACGTAGAAGAGGCCACACGCGCGTATCTTGCTGAATGATGCTCGATGCATGCGCAGTACTTTTTTGCACAGGATTTTTTCCTCTTCTGCGAAAAGAATATAACATAATTAATAATATAATTACATTCAAATTAAATGTTATACCAAACGATTGCAACAAAAAATATCGTGGAAGCACTCAATGAGAACCGAAGTGGTAGCCGATTAATCTCTCGTCTATTATTTTTGAGAAGAAGCAATGTAATTTTATTACCTTCGGCTTCGATTGTGGCCGATTATTCGGCTTAGGTTTCGGTCAGACACTAGTTAAAAGCAACACCAATTTTGGGAGTTGTATCTTACTATGCGTTCTCTCTCACCGCAGCACTTTCATTTAAAAAATTAATGTATGTATGGAGGGCTATCCCCATTTTTTGTATTTGTTATTTAACTTCACTCTTGTGTTCTCAACCATGTGGTGCCAACAATGTCGGAGTAAAAACAATTACGAACAACGATAGATAAACCGACAGACGGACAGGACAAATCTATAAGAGTTATGTTGTTTTCCATTTGGCAACGGAACTCTCAAAGAAGAGACAAAGAGAATATTACAGATATCACCATGTTTTGTATGAGTGTTTCGTAAGTGGGAACGCACAGTTACACTGGAATAAGAACAATTATGAGCGTGTGTTTAAAAAAAATGAATGACCAGAACGTGTTGATTTCAAAATAAGTGTGCAAGTATCTTGAGCACTTTGAATTGCTGAGTAGAATTTCTCGCATTGCTGGATCAAAATTGTTTGTAATGAAATGTTCTTTGTCAACCAAAAGAACTTGATCGCTGCCTCCAAAGATATCTTATCCTAAAACAAAATGAATATTTAAAGCAATCAAGTTATAGAAACAGGCGTTACTTTGTGGAAATCCATGACTTAAATGTTATGTGAAAAAAGATCTAGGCCTGGATGCAGGACACACCACCACTCTCCCGCCTGGCGCATCCAGGTCTGGCTGACTCAGTCTGCCTCGTTGGTAGTAGTGGTATCAGGTATTATATCCACATGCAAATATGCATTCGCATATATTATATCCTGGTATCTAATGATGACACGTAAGAATTCATGTAAAAATAATACTTACTATGTTATCAATAATCATAACTATTTTAAACATGTCAATTATAATTTTATTGTTAAAAAGAATGTGGATGAATACCTTGACAATGTAATAAAGTATCTGAAAACCGATAAAACAGAATCAAAATTATTAATTTTAGATAACCTATCTATCATCTTACACCGATAAAGTACTTACAAATTCCTGAAAATTATGTTTAAAAATATCATAACACTCTAATATTTCAGCGTAAGCTTGAAAAATTCTAGAACTATATGTTTCTCCATGCATTTCTGTTTCAAGAGGGTTAAAATTTCGAATGTTCCACAGGACGACTTTATTTTCCAAAAATCGAATTACTCGTATTGCATAGATAATATTAAAATCGAAAATAATAAAAAAGTAAGAAGCATAAAATGAATCAAAAGGTGCACCCATCTTTACGTAAAGATATGTTAAAACAATTACATAAAGACCCAGAATCACTAGAACACTAATCCAATTCCAAGTAATAATGTGGTTGAAACCAGGTTCGTTATTTATAAATCTGTGCACGTTTTGGAATTTTACAACAAACTGGACATTACTTTTGGTTCGTAAGAATTCAATCATGAAATTCATAGCGAACCCAAAACCAATGAAGGTGCAGTTAAAAATTGAAATAAAATAGACAAGATTATCATCGAGGCTGTCATTGTTCATCACTGCAACATAGCTACAGTGGAAGAATGTAAAGGTGAACACTAATGTCACAATCATTGAAACAAAGTTTGAGATGACGCTATTTGGTGTTATAACATTTTCTTTGATGCGGTATTTAGGACATAAAATGATATATTTCATCAAATTCAAAGGCAAGAGCATCGATTGCACATCTTTGTCCATCGTGTTGTTTCTAAAAGGCTCCATAGAATTCGATTTTCCAATATTTCGAATTTTCTTCATTTTTCTCAACTTATAACGGTGGCCTTCCGTCACACAAGTGTTATAATAATCGAAATTTACTAAAGTCATTAACAAAGAATTATAATTATGAAAAAATTATATTATCATAAATTGCTAAACAAATATAACCACAAGGTGACATTTTGATATATTAAAAGATAAATCCAATTTCTACTATTCATTCGTTAGCCTCTATATCTTCTATACCTATACATAATATAATAAATTTGTAAACGTGGCTTTTTTGTACATTGAAAATATTTGGAAAAAAATAGTAGGGGTGTTAAAGAATAAGAATAATTTATTTAAAAAAGTATTACAAAAATGTACATTTAGGTGCAGTAGTGTTATTTCTGAAACATATAATTAGTGCATAAAAGTAAACTATAACTAAAATATATTTAACAATTGCAAGAAACGATAATGTGGAATTCAAATGTTTGTTATTGACCTACCCGATCTAGGTTTATTTAAACCTGTGTTTCAGGCCATCACTTTACATGCCACAAATTAACTAGGACAGGCAAAGTTATAATAAAAATAAAAAAAACTATTAACAACTAAAGGAATAATCAAATTGGTACAATAAACATTAAAACTAAATTAAGTAAATACATATGTACAATTAGAGACGAGGGAATAACATAATCAAACCAGGACTTCTAGAAGTTTTTCTGTGTCCGTGTAATTAAGTATCGCTAAATAATCCGATATTACAAAAAAGTATTTCCTATAACTTAGACTATAGAAGTTAAGTTTCTTGTTGAGTCTATTATACAGAAAAGGTCCTAAAAACACCTAAAATCGACTAGCAAAAGTCTAGTTTGGGGCTTTGTGCAAACCAGGAAGGAAGGAACGGATACTAACATGAAAGGATCACTAACAGAACCCATTTCTACCATTTTTAGAATTTTTGTCTGTGTGTATGTATGTCTGTGCAGGATCTTTTGTTACAGCATCACGTGTTGTAAAACCAATATGGTTAGATTCAATGAAAAAATATTGTGCATAACTAAGATAAGGTTTTAGATGTTGTTTCATTGTAATTGATGCTTTCTATCAAAAGTTATATGAGTATCTCCGGGTATTTCTTTTGTTACAGCAGCACGTGTAAATTATAGAACCAATGTGGTTAGATTCTATGCGAAGGTTTTAGTTTTTGTTTCATTGCAATCGGTGCTCCCTATCAAATGATATATGAATTTACAGTGTTCAAGAAGAACTTCTCAGCAATATGTAAGATACATGCAGCGACATCTATTAAACTAAAAAGTTATCTTGTGAGCACATTTTTAGTAATTAGTACAATTACTAAAAATGTGCTCACAAGATAACTTTTAAATCGACTGATCGGCTTTTAAAAATAGTTATGATAGCAAAAGGTACTATAGATTAGTCTACATGACGCTGCGCTGCTTTGAAAATCTACATAGCTCCATGCATTGTATTTTAGTAGTTTAACTTCGTGAAACGATAGATGGCGTAGTTCATTTCACTCCATTTTCTGAATCGCGGTGTTAAGATTTCCGGGAAAATGACCCTCGCCCGTGTCAGTTGCCTCAAGTTTGGTTTTTTACCTTACCAACGAAACGTAAGAAGAAAGTTCTCAATTCGATGCATATATATATATTTTTTTGTATTGACCATATAGGTATAACTTTTTGCGATAGAAGTCCGATATGCATGATTCTTTTTTTAGTGAGAAGCAAGTTCTCAAAGTTGTTCCCATTTAAAATTTTAAAAATCTTGTTTGGGTTCATTGCATGCACTTGATGAGAACTTTAGACCTAGCTGGAGTATGACTCATCGACGGTCTAACAATGGAGACGGAAGGCAGTTGCATGAGGTCCGCAAGAGTTTACAGCAGCTTTATCATGTTTGGGCTCATTTCATACACCATGATGAGAACTTTAGACCTAGAGTATGACTTTCATCGACGGTCTACGATGGAGACGGAAGTCGTTTGCAAGAGATCCTCAACAGTTTACAGTACAGCAGCTATATTAATATTGGGTTCATTTCATGCCAAGCTGAAGTATGTCTGTCATCGATGGTCTGACGATGGAAATGGAAAGCAGTTTCAAGAGGTCCTTAAGAGTTTACAGCATCTATATCGTGTTTGGGCTCATATCATGCCTCTTAATGAGAACTTTAGACCTAGCTGGAGTATGACTGTCATCGACGGTCTAACTATGGAAACGGAAGGCATTTGCAAGAGGTCCTCAACAGTTTACAGCAGCTGTATCGTGTTTGGGCTCATTTCATACACCTAGGTGAGAACTTTAGACCTGCATGGAGATCATAAATCTGTTATCGAAGGTCTGACAATGGAGACGGAAGGCAGTTGGAAGATATACGCAACAGTTTACAGCAGCTTTATCGTGTCTTGGCTCATTTCATGGACCTTGATGACTGTCATCGAGTGTCTAATGGTGCATCCGCACTGCAGCAATTTTTTGTAGAGCAACGTTTCAAGTGTTGCCATGTTAGTATTTTAAAACAGTCAACACGTGGTAACAATTGATAACATTGTTAGAGAATGTTACCTCAACATGCGGTGTGAATGCACCTTATGGATGAAGACGTAAGGCTGTCGAGGGAAGCTGTTATTAGGAAAAACATTAGTAGAATATTTTAGCGATTAATGCAAAAAATTCCGAGAAATTACATTGCTATCAACTTGAATCTATATGTACTCGTACTAATATTGTAAAAACTGAAGACTGTTTGGGTGGTTGAACGCGCTAATTTCAGGAACTACTGGTTTGAATTAAAAAACAAAGTAGTGTTTAGTGTTGGATAGCCCATTTATCGAGAAAGGCAAGGTTATATAACATCACGCTACAACCAATAGCAGCGGAGCATCAATGAAAAATGTTGCAAAAACAGGGATTATTCCTTTTGAGGGCTTCTGTTACAAGCGCTACGTAAACGGTTTAAGTAAAGCAACAATCATGCATAACGGAACTGTTCCTCTTAAAAAGTTCTAAAATATCCGCGATAGCATATTGGTATTGTAAGGTTGACCACACTCTCCCTAACCCTCTCTCTCTCTTTCTTATGTGACGCAGACGAAGTTGCGCGGGTCAGCTAGTAAATACTAAAAATACTACTGATTACCCAAAAAAAAAAAATGTAGGTATTCCAACCAGAATTTACAAAAATGCGAACTGTAGCAACACAACCATTCAGTTAGCAACAAGACACATCAGACTGAATTCTAAGTCTACGTAGAATAAGTCACACGCAGTATGTTGTTTTCCATTATTATCATTCTTTCTCGCCTTATTTTAATTTCTTAAGAGTATTCATTTTTAGTTATCATCAGGATCTGTAGTCACCCCTTTCCTACCCATATCATCATTCACTCATTTTTTTGGCCGTGCTTTTCACAAAATTCCACCGTCAAACTCAAAACTTCCCCAGGACCTTTCTTTTAATAATGGCACTAGCTCACATTGACTGTTTAAGGAAATTAATATCATGACAGTACCTTGTCAATGCATCTATGAAAACAACATGTACGTTAAGAAAAATCTGCTTTTATTCAGTAAAAGAGGTGACAGACACCACTATAACACTAGAAATAGGGACTAACTAGTTCAGCCAGGTTTTAGGCTTGCTAAAGTAGATTCATCTTTCATGGGGTACTGTTTTAAATGTTACAATAAAATACCTCCCCACATTCTTCAACTGAATGAGACGAAATTTAAATCTTGTATAAAACGCACACTATGTAGGCAAGCATATTATAAGTTGGGGGATTACATTGATGATAAAAATGCTTGGCTAAATGCTGGTCCTGCTCCACAACCATAGGGGCACTGTACACTGTACTGGTCGGGCATTATTTGAGTCTATCGACACGCAAAGAAGAAGAAGAAGAATTGATTCCCATGTTAATATATTGTGGAAGCTGCAGAAGATTGTAAAAATATACTTGCATTGTATAGATTCCAGTTCTTAGTATTAAATAATTGCATAGCACATGTGTGAGTACTTTGTACTCTTCAGCCACAATTTACATTTAGTTATCTTTCATTGACTTGCCTTGATGGCTGAGAGAATGTCATGCTCACTCAAATGTCTCGCTGATGGTAGCGGGTGTGTACTGGTCATCTCTTAGCTGCCATGGTTCATTTTAATTACCTTATTTTTAAATTGTTGATCTAATCTTTTACTCTGAACGCTCTTAATGTGCACGTCATTCTACATCGTTCTCACATATATGTATAATCTCAATATGAATGATGTAACCAAGATTTTGTTACAAAATTTTGATTTAAAAGAGTGTCCATGGAGTTTCTTGCCCGTTCTTCTCCATAGAGATCTACGCTAGGGAATAGGCAACTACAGTACTTTCTCAAGTTTATGCCTTGAGACTGGGACTGTAGATTTGTTTTTTTTTTTTTTTGTTTTTTGACATTAAAAAGTGCCGTAATGGTCTAATTGAAATAAATGCTTTGAGTTTGAGTTTTGAGTTTAACATCTAATCATCATCATTACAAAGCACGGTTAGTTCATAAACAAATACTGCCGATATACCAATTTATCTGGGGTTGGCCCCCAGATAAACTGGTATATCGGCAGTATTTGTTTATGAACTAACCGTGCTTTCAATAATCATACCTATTTAAAAAAAAAATAACTTTACTAGTGTCGAATAATTAATGATTTTTAAAGCAGTAAAGTGATAAAACTCAAATAAAAGCGTTAAAAGGAAAAGTTATATATTCTCTTATAACAGCAATGTACTTACAAATTGCTTAGTACCGCTTTCTGAATCAAGCGCTTGATCCTAACAAGAGACTCCTCAGGTATTGGTCGAGCCTCTTGGCAATTAAGCCAAAGGCTGAAAGACTATCGGTACAATGATCGCTTTGTCTACCTAATTGTTAATTTTAGGATATTTTTTTCAATGTTTCGGAATGACTTCATTTTAGAACATTATTAACAATAGTTTGGGCATAATAGTGATCTAGCGATTAATAGTTATTACGGTAAACATCAAACTCATGTTTATCTAAATATATAAAAGAAGAAACTGACTGACTGACTTATCTATCAACGCACAGCCCAAACCGCTGGGTCTACAGATTCCAAATTTGGCTAGTAAGTTCCTTATGTGGTCTAGGGGTGCACTAAAAAAGGATTTTTCAAAATTCACCCCCTAAGGGGGTTAAATGGGGCTCCAAAGTTTGTATGGGAAAACAAGATTAGTTACACTATTTTATTCGAAACTTCACAGGAGTGCTCCTATCGATAAATGAGTTAACATTTGTGTTTCAGGTTTTTTCAGAAATCAACCCCTAAAGGGGGAAATGGAGTAACAAAGTCTAAAAATCAACATCGGTATTGTTTGTATGGTGTATCGGGTCGGGTGTGTTACAAAAACAACGATTTTAAGATTTAATGTGGTGGACCTGAAAATACCATCATCATCCCCTGTTGGGGTGCAATGGGGTTGAAATATCTGGATTAACACGTAGAACACTATTTATCCCTTTAATATGATCCAGTGGGACGGTTACTGAACTTTACGCGGGCCAAGCTGCGGGCAACAGCTAGTGTATTATAAAAATAAAAACATAAATAAAATAAATAGTATTTTATTGCAGGCAAAAATACCCTACCTAATTATAACTATAAGAAAAATACAAATAAATTCAATTATGACTAGACACACTTAGAAATTACTTAAATGTTGACTGAACAAGTTATCGTTATAGTTGAATGAAAGTTATAGTCAAAATGACGACATACTATAATTATATATTTCCAGTTTAAAATGACCTCACACTGTTTGGATTGGCTCTTCTAAGCGTGGCCCACTAATAGGTGTACGTCGCATAGCATAGTTTCGATCGAGAAATACAGTGGTGGATTTTTTAAGCGCTCACAATCTATCAGTAATTGAAAACTGTCCTTTTTGTGCAAGTAATGTATTCTTAAAGCAAAGTGTTTTCAATTAAAAAGAATAAATAATAAAAAAAATAAAAATTAATGCAGCAATCATGATTGTTATTATCATACATATTTACTATTTTATGCTCTTATTTCTATTTGAGAATACAAGAGGTATAAGGGTTGGCATTTACATGAACTTTCGAGAGGCTTTTGACAAAGTAGACCAGACCATAAATGCCTTTTAGGCCTGAAATAACAAGAACAGTATTCGAAATAAACTAAGGTACATATTCAATACACCTCAGAAAATAAGCGTGAACGGTTTCGAATGATTTCAGCATTGAAATATTGGTGAAGCCATCTGGGGTTCCCCAAGGGTTCGTTTTGTGTACTGTGTAACTTAAGAACAAGAAATCGACACACTAAAACTAGTTTCATTTATTAGTGAATGAAAATGATATGTCATCCTATGAATCTATGTCAATGGTCGAAAGAAAAATAAACCAGGACTACAAGAATGCTAATTGTAGCAACATAGCTGTGTAGTTAGAAACAAGACTCATCAGACTTAATTGTAACGCAGCGTCCAAGTAGAACAGGCCACACAAGCGTATCTTGCTGAATGATGCTCGATGATACCGTCGTACGTTCTTGAACAAGTTATTCTCATAATCTGGCAATAAATCATAATAAACATTTTTTTTTAGAAACATTTTCAAAATTGTTAGTTTCGGTAGTTTTTATCAAAAATCTGAATCATTATCATCAATCATTATCTCCTCTTTCTGACAATGTTGGGGTCGGCTTTCAGGTTAACTGGATGCAACTGAACACCAGAAATTAAAAATCTAAATGATTGTATATAATAAAGAATGTATGGTTTTCGTAAAGTTGTAAAGTTCTTACCAGAACAGGTTGATTTCAAAAGAATTGCGCAAGTATCTTGAGATTTTTGTACAGCTGAGTAAAATTTCTCACATTTCTGGATCAAAATTGTTTGCCACATGAAATCCTTGATCAACCAAAAAATTATGATTACTGTCGCTAAAGTTGAATGATCCTATAAACAAATAAACGATTGTCTCACTAAAAGTGAAATCATCATCAAAGTCTTTTTAGTCTTTTTCTCATCATAAAATATGATGAGAAAGAAATGTCGTTTTCAAAATATTCTCTTTTAGTTCATGGTCATTTTTGTAATAAGCCTGGAAGCCGAAGAAGCCGAGTAGAAGCCGAAGAAGTTCCGCCAGTCACAGAAAATTTGAAAGGGAATCGACTATCGTGGTATGGGCATGTGATGAGGAGGGACGAATCGCATGTGACTAAAAGTGTGATGAATATAAATGATCAACATTTGGATGTAGAGGGAGAGGATGAAACGAGGCTGCGGGACTGTTCGAAAGAAATACCGTGGCCCCGGTACACAAAGGGTGATGAAGGAACATGGATGGGTTTTAGTCAGTTAAAGTCTGACACTCCCTCTCTCCTGCTCCGCCCAGAGCGGGAGGAGTCATTTGACGACTTACCATACGAAAAAAAAAAAACGTAGACGATGAGAGGGAAAGAAGTTTGAAACAAATGTTTACTCACAATATTATTATTATAATTCACACCTTTCGTGAACATGTCAATTGTTAATTGAACTTTATGTACAGCGTGACAAAATATTGAAATTGTGTAAAAAAGGATCTGAAAAGCATAAAAAAAATTAAGTCTTTTAGTTAGAACTCCATTTATAAAACCAGAGAGATACTTACGGATTGCTGGAAACAGTCTTTGAGGTTGTTATAACACTCTAATATATCAACGTATGCCTGAAATACTGTAACGGTGTAATAATTTTCTTCATGTGCATCTTCCAAATCATGACAATTTAAATTTTGTAAATTCCATAAGACAAGTTTATTTTTCAAAATATTGAGCAGTCGTATTACATAAACAATATTTAAATCAAAAACTACCAGAAAATAACCAGCATTTATTGGAAAGAAAGGTAAACCCATCTGTATTTGAAAACAAATGAAAACAATGACATAAAAGCTCAGAGCGACTACAACGAAAATCCAATTACAAATAATAATGTGCTTAAACATGGCTTCATTGTTAAGAAATCTGTGCACTTTTTGAAAAATCAAAACAAACTGAACGTTATTTTTGGAATTACACAAAATCCCAGTCACGAAATTCAGAGTGAAGCCAAAACTATAGAAGAAACACTCATAATAAAGAATGGTAATTATATAATCAGTATTTCGTGGAAATTCTTTGTTCACGATCACAGAATAGCAACAGTGATCGAATAAAATAATGAATACTAGAGTTGCAATTATCGAAACAAATTTTGACGTGAAGCTATTTGGAGTCACAACATTATCTTTGATGCGATATTTAGGACAGAACATGATATGTTGCATCAGGTTCAAAGGAAAGAGCATTGACTGCACATCTCTGTCCACAGTGTTTTTTGAGATAAGAGTCACAGGATATTTTTTTCCGAAATTTCGAAATATTTTCATTTTGTCCGACACAGCAGTTATTTACCAGCTCGCAAATGTTATAATAAAAATCAATAGTGACCACACAATGAATACACATCATTATGAAGAGAGTCAATAATCAATTACTTTCGGCTAAGCAAAATATTGATACATTGTAACATAATAGGCATAAAAAATAGAAAAGGAAAATAATTATTCGATGCGGACACTAGACAACACATTTAAAAATAACACACAGCACACATTCACAATAATTACTTAAGTAATAGAAACAATATAAAAAATTACAGCCAAGGGGGCTAACAAATTTGCTAGGCCGATGTCAATGGAAATGCCGGGAGAGAACGCTCTAGATGGACATACACTGACCTGATTGGTAATGTTCTTGGGTGCGCAGAACTATCAACCGGTGGCGAAAGTTTATGACCAGGTTTCAGAATGTAGACATACGAATAAAGTGTGTTAAGGTCGTAGCAGGTGGCGTTCTGTAGTGTCTTTCTACCCATCGGCTGAAAAACCTAATAACACTTTGCCAGACCTGTTAATCGATCCCAGAATCTCTTGCTCTTGTGTGAAAAGCATTGAGCAAAATTGGCTGTGGAGTTTAAAAGAACAGTATTACCAAAAAGACAGACACTAAAAGCGACTTTATACTATTAATAGATTATGATGTCATGTCAGACTAATTAAAGTATCTAATACATTATTTAAAACATTAAATATATTAAATTTGATGTACGTAAATGGTTTCATTGATTAAACGTGACACAAGTGCCGCTGGAAGCTTTGCTAACGATTTACTAAAAATGATTACATATATCAAAAGGGAGTTTCCTGTACAGAGAATTTCGAACAACATGGTGGATAAAGATGTACAGTCGATGCTCTGGCCTTTGAATCTAATGCAATGTATCATGTTTTGTCCCAAATATCGCATCAAAAAATATTTGATAAGTCCAAATAGCCTGATCTCCAATTTTATTTCTATGATTATGAATATATTTTTCATTTCTTCTTACTTTCACTCCACTTTTAATGAAGACGTCAACGGTCTTGGATTCCCCACTTTCAGGATGGTTTCGTCTTCTAATGACTGTTTATTATTTCTTTGTGGTTACCTTGTGAATTTCGTGGTCGGAGTCTTTCATACCAAAAACAATATCCACTTTGTCCTGACTTTTCAAAAAGTGCACAGATTTCTTAACGATGGAACCAGTGTTAACAAGCATTTTGTTATTTGGAATTGGATTCTTGGGATCACGGCTCTGAGTTTTTATGTAATTATTTTTCCCATGTGTTACGGACCAATAGGAACACCTTTCTCTAGCGTGTACGTTTGTTACTTTTTGGTGTTTTTCGATTTTAACATTGTCTATGCCACACGAGTAATTAAGATGTTGGAAAACAAAGTTTGCCTTTGGAATATTCGAGTTTTACTTTTTCGAGGATTGGACGACACTCAAAGGAAGAGTTATTACAAGAAAGTATTTCAGGCTTTTGTTGAAATTTTGGAGTGTTATACCACTTATAAAATTTGTTTTCAGCAATTGGTAAGTAATATTACAAAATAAAGTGACGTGGATAAAGTTTATTGACTTAACGGTTGATTAATAAATCAATAGTTAATAATTTTACATTATTTATTTTTTACTAGACTGTACAATGTTTATAAGATGCTTAATCGGAGGCAAGGGAAAAAATATTCCCGCTCCTCCTACCAATCCCGATCGTAGGACAAGGAAAGACCCTTCTTGTGCCATGATTTTAATATGTTTTACATCTATAAAATCCGTTTATTGTAAAATAGAGCAAACAACACTATAACCTTTAATTATTATTTTTTATCTTCTTCTTCTTCCTCTTGGCTTTTATCCCAATTTATTTGGGGTCAGCCCTCCTAGTACTTCTGCGCCACACCGCACGGTTGTGGTTTGTCTCTGTCGGTGTATTGCTCGCTGTCATGTCATTTAATTATTATTATTTTTATAAAATTTTAACACGTTTCAGATACTGTTTTACATTTTAGAAATAGCTAATCACACTCTCATGTACACTCAAGTGGCAATTGAAACATTTAAAAAAGACAACATGATGAAGAACAGCTTTGTGAGTACTATGCACATATAGAATATTCTATGGTCGTCACGTGCTTTACATTTACATTTTACATGGGGTGACTGCCTATCTGACCTCTACAACCCAGTTAATACTGGGTAATACGATACCCCTTGGTAAGACTGGTTGTCAGACTACCTACCTATAAAGACTGTCAAAGATCCACAAATGACAGCCGGGACCAACGGCTTAAAGGTCCGGTCACACCGGATGCGTAGCGTGACGTGACGCGTGCACGCATCAGTTGTAATGTATGAAACTGTAAGAAAGATGCCAGACCAGATGCGTGACGTGTGCACGTGCGTCACTCACGCATGCAAAGCCGCATCTACTGACAAACCGAGTCCGCGCGCGTGTGTAGAGGAACGACAACGTCGCACACGCGCCTGAGGTGATGACGTTGTATTATATGGCGCTCCCTGTTAGATGCCAGACCGGGCACGCACGCACACGCGTCATTGCTGCACGTACGCACGCAGGGCATGTTGTATTTATTTACAAACTTAATATAGTTTACGAGTGTTTTCTTTTGCAATGGAGACAATTTTAAAAGAAAAACTAATAGAAAATTTCGCAAATATGATATTCACTGCATTCCTCTCTTCTATTATTAATATCATGGACCCAAAGTCTTTTTGTAGCAGCAGAAGGTTCTTGGCATAGTAGCGACAATAACGCTTCTTCATCAGAAGAACTGCTGTTGTCAAAATCTTTTTGCCAAATGCTCTCAACTTAATATGGCTGACAAGTTGTTGCCGTTATTATTGCTACTATGCCAAGAATCTTCTACTGCTAAAAAGAGACTTTGGTCCCGATTCTTTACCATAATAATTTATAACTTTTTTTTTTTTAACTCTTTATGTTTGGTGTTGTGGACACACTCATATTTGCGAACTATTTCTATTAGCTTTTCCTTTAAAATTTTCTCCATTGCGAAAAAAAACACTCGTAAACTATATTCTGTTTGTAAATAAATACAACCTGCCGTGCGTGCGTACGTGCAGGAATGACCGTTGCGTGTGCGTGCGTGCCCGGTCTGGCATCTGACAGGGAGCGCCATATAATACAACGTCATCACTGCAGGTGCGGGTGCGACGTTGCCGTTCCTCTACACACGCGCGCGGACTCGGTTTGTCAGTAGATGCGGCTCTGCGTGCGTGAGTGACGCACGTGCACACGTCACGCATCTGGTCTGGCATCTTTCTTACAGTTTCATACATTACAACTGATGCGTGCACGCGGCACGTCACGCTACGCATCCGGTGTGACCGGGACTTTAACGTGCTTTCCGAGGTACTGAGGAAACTCTGTATGTAATGGGCTAACCCATCTACGGAACAACCTAGGCAAACGCAACTGAGGAGACAGGGCCTGCGAGAAAAGTTTTTGAAGAAACTATTGCGTCAAGCCTGCCCCAATAGAGCTTGATAGGGACAGCTGCAGCTCAGACCGATTATTTCACAAAACGTTTGGTGCTATATTAAAAAAATAAGGGAAACCACATAAAAATTTTTCGTTGGTTGAATTACCGACACGAAATTTTTCGTTTTTTTTTTAAACTGATAATTTCTACAAAAGTGCTTGCATGTTCCTTAACTTTACCTCTTTATTATATTAATAGGATAGATAATTACGTAAAACTTTATTTGTTGCAGAATCAGACACTTTTCTTTTCGTTGGGCGTTTTAGTTTGGATGATAAAAGATTTAATGTGGCAAACAATGTTGATCCAACAATGCGAGAAATTCTACTTAGCAATGCGAAAAATTCAAGATACTTGCGCACTTATATTGCAGTCAACTTGCTCAGGTTATTTCTTTATGACTTTACACAACATAGTGTCTGTAATCTTTGAATAGTTAGGTTAGAGGTGTACCTAATAGTACGCCCACATTTCGTCAGTTATGATTTAAGTCCTACGTAAGAGAGGGCAAGAATATTGCCATGAGCCGGGCACAAATCCAGACTCTGTGGCTGTTACTGCAAAATTTCTGATGGAAAAAGCCAATAACACTTTACACGACCTGGTAATGGACCCTAGTACCTCAGCGGTCGCGCTCGCGATCACTAGACCAACGAGATAGTCTTTGTGAATATATCATCATCATATTAGCCGAAAGACATCCACTGATCCACTTGACATAGGCGTCCCCTAATTATTGTCCGGTAGGATCGGGGAATCATTACGGGAATCCAGCTGATTCCCGCGTCTTTCCCCAGGTCAAGAATCCACCTTGGCTGATCTTCATTCATTACGAAATCTACTGATCCACTTGTCAAGAACGCCCCCCATTATAGCCCGGTCCTAAGCTTCTGGAATCCAGTGGATTCCAAAAGTGTGTGTGATCTTCTTCCATTGCTAAGCCTACGGGTACGGAATCGTCACCCCAGAACCATTTAGTCCCATCGGCCATCCAATCTGCGAGTCCCTGCCAGGTTTTCAAAATATTAGGGAGAGAGACGGTAGAAGCAATGTTGGCAGACCAACAGCTAGATGGGTGGATGACGTTCAGAAGATCTCGGGTAAAACCTAGTTGAAACCTCCGATGACCAGCGAAGGATGGCACAAATGGTAGGAGCCCTATATACTCAGCAGTGGTTGTGAGGAGACTCCTAATGATGATGATCATGATTTGCGTATTGAGTACGTACGCGTCGTCGTTTGGTTAACAGCAGTAATAAGTGCTGCCAAACTTGACTTGGGTCATCTATTAAATTCTTTATTAATAATGAAATAATATTGCTGGAAATCACACACAGCGCCATCTAGTGCCACGCTAAGCAACGAGGCTTGTGTCGTGGACACCAGATAGATGATTTACTACATATATACTTTTTTGTTTGTAAATACATACTTATTATACATATATACATTCATGACTCGGAAACAAATGTCCATGTTCATCACACAAACATTTGCTTCTACCGGGATTCGAACCCGCGACCCTAAGAACGTATGGCAGCCTCACTACCGCTGTGCCATTCGGGTCGTGTTTGTGTTTTACAAGATCTTAAAATTAAATAAAATTCACATGGGATGTCGGGCACAACAATATACCTACATAATCTTTGACAGTAAATAATTGTAGGTAGGGTAGACAAAGGATATAAATGCATGACAGTATTCCTGGATTTAAAGAAAGCTTTTGACACCGTTTTGGTCCCCATCCTTGCAGAGCTGCAGAGGGTTGCGGCGATAGGTATAAGAGGTACAGCTCTGTGTCTTTTTGACAGCTATCTCCGCGGTCGGACTCAACAAGTTAAGATAGAAAACCTTCATAGTGAAGAAGAAAATTTTATTTTTGGTGTGCCGCAGGGGAGTCTGCTTGAACCAACGCTGTTCCTGGTGTACATTAACGAACTGTGTAACCTGCTGAGCAGTGGAGGGAAAATCTTCTCCTATGCGGACGATACAGCTATTGTCTACCATGGAGAAACTTGAGAATCTGTACACCAGAATGCTGAACGTGGTCTCGCCGTTATAGTTGACTGGCTAAAGGCTAATTTGCTGACCCTTAATATATCAAAAACAAACTATATTTGTTTTTCTCCAAGTCAGAAATCTAAACCGGGTGCTGATTTTGAGACTAGGATACATGAGTGTGCGGATCACTATACACAAAAGTGTAACTGTCAAATTATAAAAAAAGTTCCCTCTACAAGATACTTGGGCATAATTATTGATGAATGTCTATCATGGCACTCACACATTGCTACTATTATGTCACGTATAAGGAAATTGATATGGATTTTCAAGACACTACGCCATGTGATGTCTCCTGTAATACTCAGTAATGTTTATGTTGCATTAGCTCAATCAGTGATCTCATACTGCATACCAGTCTGGGGAGGTGCCATAAAAACTAAATTTCTTGAGCTGGAAAGAGCCCAGCGGTCTTTAATAAAAGTGATGTACTTTAAACCATTTAGATACCCCACAGTTAACTTATAGAGAACAAGTGGATTGTTTTCGGTGAGACAATTATACTTGTTAAATGTGACCTTATATCTACATAAATCTATTCCATTTAATCCTGCCAGCCGGGATAGAAGACGGAATGATTTTGTGGCCCACACACAAGTAGCGAGTCAATACACATCACACACATGTATAGTATGTAAGCATTTGAGACACAAAACACATTTTTTTTTTTTTTAAGTGGCATTTAAAAAATCATCATTAATTAAAAGTTTGTAAATTCATTCAAATAAGTAAATAATGTCAAAGGATAAAACTAAAAGATAAAAAAGAGAATAAAAAAATCGACTAAAATAAAATTATAGTCAATTAAATCATGTCATTAAAATAATAATCAAAAACAAAATTTTAATAAAATTAAAATCATCAGTGGACAGTGCACATCTAATATCAAATCTAAAAGTATTCCATGTTTTTTTTTTATATTTATGAGTGATGTGTTTAGTATCCTATTACAGATGATGAGAAAATGCTGTGCAAGAACGTGCTGCGCTTACATCGAGCTTCGTTCGGCAAGATACGTGTGTGTGGCTTGTTCTACTTAGACGCTGCGTTACAATTAAGTCTGATGAGCTTTCTAACTAACTACATTGTTGTATTGCTACAGTTTGCATTTTTATAATAAGTTGTTTAAAAGATGACATAAATAATTTGATTTTCAAGTTCATCAGTTTTTTTTTTGTCTTTTTCTAGTTCATCATCATCATCATCAGCCTATAATGTTCCCACTGCTGGGACACGGCCTCCTCTCAATTGGGGGAATGGGCTTTAATCCACCACGCGGGCTCAGTGCCGATTGTAGATGTCTTCGAATTTTTGGTTCTAGGACATGCCGGTTTCCTCACGATGTTTTCCTTTACCGTTTTGAGAGCAGTGGTGATGAAATAAATTACAATGTTACAGTAAAGCGCCTGTCTGGGTTCAAACCCATGACTTACGGTTCGTAAGTCGGGGCCGCCACCACTGGGCTGGTTTGGGCTGTATGCCCAAAATCATATTCAATACAATTTTATTTTATTGCTATACAATTTTTAGTTAAACAAAACATTTTCTCCGTTTTAGACACCCTTTACTTAGCACTAACATCGCCAGGTACAGTTAAATACCAGTATTTTACATGGAACGACTATCTGACCTCCACAAACCGTTTAGTACTGGGTAAGCCAATGGCCCTTGGTAAGACTGATACAACAACAACATTATCATGATTGTCTAATTATGAGGATAAAATAACAATGGATGTAAAAGTATCCTCTAACGAGCCGAAAGACACTTTTTCCCTCCGTCATTGCTATTTTTTTTGTTCTAAACCATACCTGGGAACAATCTAGTTATGGAGATAATGGGTGTCAAAGCTGCAACATTTCACACGTTTTTTTTTTACATAGAAGTTTCGAATGTTTTAATTTTACTTTAAATGCATGGATGTATTTAAAGTAAAGTTATAACGACCCCCGTAGGTATATTCAATGCATCCATCAGCAAAATGTTTTGAGTGCGTTACATTGAGTCCTACCGTAAAACGTAATTTTACACCCCCCTAAATAAGTCGATTCCTAGCAATAATTTTTGCTTAGAGTTACTTAATTTGATGTACAGATAGCTTGATTGAAGACTTCGTGAAAGGGCACGCCACAATAGTGGCGGTAAGTCCCCTCTTTGAGGAGTGGCTTGAGAGACACCACGGCGTCCTCACCTTCCGCCTGACGCAGGTCCTCACCAGACACGGTGTTTTCCGGAGGTTCCTGCACCGAATCGGGTGGGAGGAAACGCCCGGGTGTTTCCACTGCGAGGATCGACCGGAGGATACGGTGGAGCACACAGTGGAGGTGTGCCCCGCGTGGGCGGAGCACCGCCGTGTCCTCGAAGCGGCGATTGGCCCGACCGTAGGCGCGGGCCTGTGGACGGTGGGCTATGGGCTAGCTCGCCGTCCGTCCGTCTCATGACGACAGGCCGTGTCGACGGAGCGTTCGTGTTCCACTCAAGGACCGATGCCTGCTGGGGTTGCGGGACTGTTCGAAAGAGATACCGTGACACAAAGGGCGATGAAGGAACATGGGTGGGTTTTAGTCAGTAAAAGTGTGACACTCCCTCCTGCTCCACCGAGAGCGGGAGAATTCATTTGATGATTTCCCGAAAAATAAAAAAAAACACGACTTCGTGAAGGGTCCGTTTACACCCTGTATGTGATCTGATGGTAATTATTCGTTATGCTGTGTTAACATTATATTAAAGTGCCTAGACTAGTCCAATTCATTAAGTACCTATTAGCTAAGTTAACATCACTCAACTTTTACCAGCGATCACCGGATCAGTGTACTTGTAAACTAAAAATGAATTCATTCCGTTCTGTTGTACAAAAACATTCATCGAAGTTTCTTTGGAATGATTCTGTGGACAGAGATGTGCAATCGATGCTCTTGCCTTTGAACCTGATGCAATATATCATGTTCTGTCCTAAATAACGTATCAAAAATAGTGTGATTACTCCAAATAGCCTCTTCTCCAAGTTGGCTTGCATGATTGGATCTCTAGTTTTCATAGTCGTGTTGATACTTTGCACTTATATTGAGGCCTTGAACAACACCGGTCCTGGATATACTCGTTTCATCTCTGTTTTTAACTGCATATTCTATTTATTCGGTATCGGTATGAATATCACCATCAACACAATTCAAGCCGAAAATTCCGTTCAGTTTGTCCTGACTCTTCAAAAGGTCCACAGATTTCTTAACGATGAAATCAGTTTCAATAATTTTATTATTTGGAATTGGATTCTTGAAATCGTTGCTCTGGGCTTTTATGTATTTCTTTGTACCTATTTTTACATTCAACTAGGCGCATCTTTTTACAATACATATGTTTGCTATCTTACAGTTTTTTTCGATTTCAATACAATCTATACTACGCGAGTAGTTAAATTGCTGAAAAATAAATTAGCTCTATGGAATAATTGTGTTCTAAATTCTCAAGTACCGGAATACGCGTACGAAGTAAATTATAGCAGAAATAATTTTCAAGCATACGTTAATATAGTCGAATGTTATAATATTCACAAAGATTGTTGCCACCAATTTGTAAGTATCTTACTACGAGTATGTATTCATACAATATTATTATTTAATGTATTTATTCTTTTACACATTAATTTTATTCACAGTTTTGTAAGTTACTTTAGTGCTTCTTCAAATCGTAGTATTGAAATAATCCTTCCTTGGCAGTCGGGTAAAAACTATGCGATCTACCAAGAAAGGGTTATTTCATATTTCTTTGTTTACTGTATTGTTTTTTTCAAATTTGGGTCCTACAATAAAAAAACCCTGTCAAATACTCTCATTGATTTTGTTACTTTTCAGATACTGTATTATTTTTTTGAAGTTTTTTTTCACTATCTGCTCTATATTCATGTAGCAATCGACGTGTTGAAATCGGGCGCAATTATTAATAATATAGTAAGTATATTTTTTGTCTTTTTATCAGCATTTCCAGTATAAAAAGACATTTACTTGTAAGAAAAGCTCAGACATCGTGAGGGCAGCCTAAATTGGAAATGTAGATTCCGTCCTCTTGCCGTTATTTTACTTCTGACAGCAAAAAAAAAAAGAACAGGAACCTAATACTAACGGGAATAAAGAACGTTATGACTTTGACAGTGATGCAAAAGCAGAAATAGGCAATAGACAATAGACAAATCTTTATTATGAACTTTACAAGTGCATCTTTCAGGTGAGACTCTGACCTCCAGACTAGTATGATACTGTATCCTGAAAGGTCAGTTCCTTCCCTTCAAAATAAAGTATAAATTAACATGTCTATAATAATTTTAATTAGGTAAAACACGTACTGATTTTAATATTTTAAATAAACTAACAATAAAAATAGTAATAAACAAAAATGTGTGTGTGTGTTTCTGTGTGTGTGAGTGAGTGTGTGTGTGTGTATGTGTGTGTGTGCATGTGTGTGAATTATACCGTTATAATAGTGACTCGATGCTCAATAATTTTAATTTTTGCTTGGTTGTTTTTGAGCGATCTGATGTTTTGAATAGTGTCGGATATTTTATTGTATAGGCGTGGTGCCAGAAAGTTGTAATGTTTATTAGCAAATTTTGTGTTTGATCTAGGCACTGGACATCGCACTTTTCTTTTGCTGGATTTGGGTAATGTAGGACTGAGGAATGAGGTAATGTAGGTGATATAACGAGTCTATGGTATCTGCGTAAAACCTCTTATACAAAGAGTTTACGAACAATGTAATTTATCTCATCATAAAGGTCTTTGGTGGGGTAGAGGTAGGGAAATTTAAATGCGACTTTTAGCAGTGATCTCTGTGCACGCTCGACAACAATCATATTTGTTTTACTGGCCCCACCCCAGGCACAGATGCAATAGTTGAGTACACTTTGACAGAGAGCTAGATATGTCTGTACCAAGAGATTTTTGCCGGCTACTTCACGCAGATTTTTAAACGCGAATATTAGCTTTCTAGTCCGAGCTGCTACAGAAAGTATGTGCGCATCGCAGTTTAGTTTATCGTCTATTATAATACCTAAGTACTTAATAGTCGCAGCTTAAGATAACATGGGGCACGCACAACTTGACCCGATATCGAGATTTGGATTTCTGTTACATGGGTATGTGTGGCTCTTTATTGCAAATGTATTCTTTGGGGCTCCTGATTTCGTGATACTGAAACATAGATATTTTGTTTTCGCAGTATTAAGGTTTAACAGGCTGTTTTCTAACCACTGCGTTACGATAGGCAGCCCTTTTTCAACAGTGGTTTTAATTGAGTCCCACGTTGCATCATGAAAGAGAATTACCGTATCATCTGCGAACATTATTAATTCAGCTCTGTCAATTTTAATGTTGCAGAGTTCGTTAATATAAAGCAAAAATAGGCTTGGCCCGAGCGTACCCCCCTGAGGTACGCCGTAAGTAATATTACTACTATTGCTAAGCTCCCCTCCAATCTTAATGCTTTGTTTTCTTGCTGAAAGGTAGTTCTGGAACCACAGAAGTGGAATACCTCTGATACCTGCATTCTGAAGGCGTGATATTAAAATTGGGATGGAAACGGTATCGAATGCCTTCTGTAGGTCCAGGAATACCCCCACGCATTTTTCTCCTTTATCTAAATATGCCGTTATACTAGAAGTTAATCTAATCACAGCGTCAGTAGTGGAATGATATTTCCTAAAGCCATATTGGTTATCGGATATGATGTTATTTTTTTCTAGGTATTTTGTTAGTCTCTTATTGACTACTTTCTCTAATATTTTAGATAAAACCGAAAGAATAGATATAGGTCTATAGTTATTAGGTATATTACGATCACCAGTCTTGTAAATAGGTATCACTATAGCTTTTTTAAATGCAATGGGGAAGTCTGCACTACTTAGGCTTAAATTACAGAGGTGACAAATAGGAGAGCTAACTCGTAGGCATAGTTGTTTTATTATTTTCGTGGAAATGTGGTCCGGTCCAGTGGCGTTACTCATTTTTAGGTTTTTTATTATGTCTATTATTTCTGTGGGGTCAGTTGGGGCAAATGACATTGAATTAGGGGGCCCGTTACATTTTAAGGCTTCACTCGCAAGCGTGCAGTCACTGGTTTGTAGTTTATTCAGAGTAGCATTAGCAAGATCCCTACCGATTGAAATAAAATAATTGTTAATGTGATCTAATGAATCAATTGTGTTGCTAGAAATAGTAAGTAGTTCTTTTGGACATTCTTTCTTTTTGTTAAGATAACATATTTCTTTAATTATATTCCATGTTTCTTTAATATTTCCTCTATGTTTATGCAGTTGATGCTGGTAATATTGTTTTTTAAATAATTTTATTAATCCATTACATTTATTTCGGTACGCGAGGTAATATTTCCGTAATTGTTCATCATTTAATTGTTTTTTCATTTTATTATGTAATTTATCTCTTTTCATAATAGAATTCAATACTCCTGTACTTATCCATGGCTTTAATGGTCTGAATTTTCGCGGTATTTGTATGGTTTTTGTATTGTTATTGATAGCGCTTTGTAGGCATGATATTAGAGTGTCTGCTGCATCATTCACGTCTTTGGTATTGTAATAATCATCCTTTATTGTTAATTTTAGTTCTTGGTCAATTTCATCTAAATTGGTTGTTGTTCTAGTTGTTGTAATACTGAATATTTGATTTTTGACGTGTGCTTTTTCTATGTAAAGAAGTATAGGGGCGTGGTCAGTGAGCTCCTCAAAGACAACTGTCTGTACGTCATACAAGGTTTTATCCATAAAATGATCAATACAGATCCGGACTCGTGTTGGAGGGTAATATCTTGTTTGAAGCTATGTGAAGCCATTCGATTTAGATAATTATGTGTATGATTAGTCAATCTGTCCGCTAGGATGTCTAAATTGATATCACCCGTGAAAATGACGTTCGCGGTTTTACATTCCTGTAAAATTACATTTAGGGAATCAATATACTTAGTTGGATTGTGGAAACACGGTGGCCTGTATGAACATATAAATGTATAGTTTTTGTTTATATCTACTACAAGGCAATTTCCTTCGTCCATATATGGCTCGTAATATGTACACTTTAGTTGATCTCTAACGTAAACAATAATCGAAACTTATAAATAATCGTTGAAACTGTTCTTGGTACACATTGCGGTGTAATTATTTACTGAGGGTATGATGCTATTTTCGTCTATCCAACACTCAGTTAATACAAAAACGTCAATTAGAATATCTATTTTAGCAACAAAAATAAGAAATTTGTCCAAATTGCAATTTATGCTACGTATATTAATTGTTATTGCTGTTAGCGAATTAATATTCCTTACATTATATTTTAACTTAGTCGAACCGCTTGTGGGATCGTCCACTTTAGAGCACTTAATATCCATCGATGAGTCAAGTTCTGTCATAATATTATTTTGCAAACTGTCGATTTTTTGGAGAATAGACTAAAAGGCACATGACAAAGGAACCTTCGTATTTGTATGACCATGACAGAAATAAAAATATAATATTGTAACTTCTCGGCTTATTTAGATAAAATGAAGCTCAATCATAACATATTATTTGCACTATACGAGTAATTTGTACATATTATTTATAATAATTAATTTAGTGATGTTAACTGCGTGACTAGGAATAAAATAATCCACAATTAAAACGGTATTATACAGGAGAGAGGAGCTCGTGGCTAAATAATAACAGCTGCTCGGGTCGATCTTTAGGTTAAGCCGTGCTTGCCTAGGTTGGTCTGTGGATGGGTGACCACTCATTACATACCGAGTTTCCTCCGTGCCTCGGAAAGCACGTTAAGCAGTTGGTCCCGGCTGTCATTTGTGATCTTTGACAGTCGTTACAGGTAGTCAGTGGCCCAAAAAAAAGTCTGACAACCAGTCTTACCAAGGGGTATCGTATTACCCAGTACTAACTAGGTTGTGGAGGTCAGATAGGCAGTCGCTCCATGTAAAATACTGGTATTCAGCTGCATGCGCTTAGACTGGAAGCCGACCCCAATAAAACTTGGGAAAAGGCTAGGCAGATGATGATAAAACGGTATTATACAATGATTTCTGTGAATGAGATTATTAACGGTTGTGTTCCTGAGAAAAACGTTCTAGCAAATAAGCATACATCTAGGTTTTGCTATCCAGAATGGTACACTTCTGATTTGATAACAGACATTAAAAAAAATGGCGTTATCACAAATTGTATAAATCTACTGGTTCCTTGAATGATTATGAAATGTTTTCTTGTTTACGTACTAGGGTCAAATTAAAAATAGCGTCCAACTATAAGGTGTACCAAACCAGGCTCAAGAAGAACCTGCAAGTAGATCCAAAATCGTTCTGGAACTTTATTAGGGCTAAGCAATCTCGGCGCAATAAGCCCAAAGTGTCTAAGGACGGCTTATTGCTTAAGGAGGAGGAGTGTGCGGAATGTTTTGCAGCGTATTTTTACTCGGTGTACAGCGAGAAGCGGCCGGCGCTAGACTCGGTAGCCGCGGAGCGCGCGGGTGGCGGCGCGGCGCAGCAGGGGCGGCACGCGTGCCTGTGGACGGGCTCAGCGCGCGAGACCTGCGAGCGGCGCTCCTGCGTCTCAAGCCCAAACGCTCAATGAGTCCGGACGGCATACCACCTTACATTGTAAAAGATTGTCGCATGGTTTTTGAAGCGCCCTTATTGCACATTTTTAGCTTGTGTTTGCGGGACGGACACTACCCGGACCGGTGGAAACTCACACGCGTTATCCCAGTCCCTAAAGGGGGAGTGGGCACCGACGTGAGTGGATACCGACCGGTGGCGGTACTGTCTGCGTTCGCGAAGGTATTTGAATCAGTGTTGCACAAAAGTATTTATACACAGGTGAACTCACAACTCTCTGACGCTCAACACGGCTTTCGACCGGGTCACAGTATGGGAGGCAACTTGCTATCATTTGTTAACTACCTGTCGCCTGCCATTGACGCTGGGGGACAGGTGGATGTGGCGTATTTTGACTTCCGGAAAGCTTTGGATACCGTGAGCTACCTTGGCGAACGCCGACAGTACGTCGAGTATGCGGGACACGAATCGAGTCCTTATTACACGTTTTCCGGGGTGAGTCAGGGCAGTAATATTGGGCCATTAGAATTCATATTATTTGTTAATGACCTGCCTACAGTCGTGAAAGATGCAAAGTGTCTACTTTTTGCAGATGACTTGAAGTTGTACCTAAATGTGAAGGAGGCAGCTGACTGTAATCGGCTCCAGTCTGATATCGACAATGTGGTACAATGGAGTAAGTTAAACAAACTGCATTTTAATATTGATAAGTGTTGTCTAATGAGCTACACACGCGCGCGGGCTCCTTTGCAGCATCACTACGACATGGACGGTGTAGTTATACCGCGTGTCAGGCAGGTACGAGATCTAGGTGTGCAGATGGTATCTGAGCTGACGTTCCGCAAACACATAGTGGAGGGGTGCGGTAGGGCTTTCAAAAATCTTGTCTTCATCATAAGACAGTGTAAGGATTTTACCGATACTGCTGCAGTTAAGGTTTTATATAATGCACTTGTGAGAAGTCACATAGAAACCAGTGCATTAATTTGGAATCCACATGAAAAAAAATACAGCCTCATGTTGGAAATAATCCAGAATAAATTATGTAGGTTCCTCTACCTCAAACAATATGGAGTTTATCCCTTTTATCCTCTGATGTACCCAAGTCTGTTCGTCCTGGGCATGGTTGGGTACACCAGGCTGGCAGTAAGAAGGGACGTGGCGCTAGTTAAGTACGTGGCGAGCGTACTGTTAGGGCTGCTGCACCACCCGGAGGTGCTGGCTGCGTTGCGGTTGCGCGCGCCGGATGGGTGCGTGGGAGCGCGCCGTCGCCCCACACTGTTAGACGTGCCAGCGGCTAGGACTAACCTACTCAAGTTTGCCCCTATGTCGCGAGCTGCGCGTATTATTAATATTATAACGGTATCGGAAGATATATTTGGGCAAAACCTGCCGAGATTTATCCAGAGGGCACAAATCATTATTGAAAAAGGTGTCCAACTATGAATTGTCGTGTTTAATTATAATAATAATATTTTTACTTGTAATCTTACTTATTTTAAATTGTGTGTTTTTCTATTTTATGTGTTTTTATTGTATGTTTCTATATTGTATGTATTATAGCATCGTATTGGACAAGTCTGTAATGATGCTATAATTGGTGGTAAATAAATAAATACATTTGTAAGCAATATGTGTTGTTGTCGTGTTCGTAAAATAACGGAATGAATGAGTGTGTAGGAGTGTAAGTAGTGTAAGTAAGGTATAGTAAGGAAACATTAAGGCTAAATACAAGTAATCTAAACTATTGAAAAATATGAAAAGCTTATAATGCAGTGACTCTGAAGATAGTCATTTTGCTTTTTTCATGGAGTTTAGGTGTGTAAAAACCAAAAATGAAAACTGTAGACGTGAAACTTTCAGATCCATTTCACTGGGCACTACAAAAAATACTACAGCAAGCTAGTACAAAAAAACTACAGAACTACGAAACTGACACAAATGAAGAAAACTAAATAAAAAAATGTTGATTTTGTTACAGGATGAGACAACTGTGTTGGCGCTGCTTATATTCAGTTGGCTGATAAAGAATTTCACGTGGCAAATAATGTTGATCCAGGAATGTGAGAAATTCTACACAGCTGCACGAAGTGTCCAAGATACTTGCACACTTATGTTGAAGTCATCTTGCTCAGGTTAAAGGTCTCCCCGTATCTTCCCCTTCTTTCTGTACGGTTTTCTCCGGCCAAACTCTGACAAACGCCTCTGATTCGTCACGCGACATCCCGTTTTCTAGCTTTCCTTGGTCAACCTCATCATAATTTTCCTTCCCTTGTCCCATTCTACTTGGGGTCGGCCCAACACGTTTTCTTCTTCCATTCTCCACTGTCAGACGTCACGGCATCATTAACCTCCTTTGTTGAAAGTCACGCTTTAGTTTATTCTACACAATCCATCCATCTATTCTTTGACGTTCCTCTTCTTCTCCTTCCATCACTTTTTTAGTATCATGCGTTTCTATAAATCTATTTTGTAACTGTGGACTATTGATACGTGATGATAATAAAAGAGCGATAGAGTGTGCCCTTTCATTGCATGATTTATTTTTTGGCAGATTATGAGAAAAAGCTATGCAAGAACGTACTGCGCTTCCATCGAGTATCATTCAGCAAGATACGCGTGTGTGGCCTGTTCTACTTAGAAGCTGCGTTACAATTATGTCTGATGAGTCTTCTGACTAATTATACTGTTGTGTTGCTACAGTTCGCTATTTTGTAGTTCACAATAAAGTGATTTTAAACTTTCTCTGTTTTAAGCTTTCACGGTTTATAACTAAACTTATTTATAATGTCACTTACGGGAGTGATGTCGGGAGCTCAATATAAAGAAGAATCGCGGAAGATATACTGTAAGTGACAGGTATAAGTTTAAACATACTCTTTATTTAAACTTGAACACAGACGCATAACGTTGTTCATTTCATCAAGAATACTATTCTATTCTATTGTTTATTCTATTGAATAGAAATAGTTTATTTGCATTGAATGTAGTATAGTATACATGAGTTATTACAACAGTAGTAATTTAATAGTAGTAGTTTCTGGTATATTATTACACTTGGCAAAAATTTATACTTAAAAAACAAATAAACAACTTCAATTTAAAACTTTTACAATAACTTAACAAATTATTTTGTAACAAAAACAATCAAATCTAAATTAAAATAACATAACAATAATACAGCTATATTTTATCTGTTGGGAAATTTGATACTTACCTACAGAATAATTAGGCAGTCTTGTTTCAACCATCGAGAAGTGTAGTAGTGTTGAAGTATAAGTATAAAGTGTAAGAAGTTGGTGTTATGCTAAAAGTGTAACCGATATACCTACTTATTCAGTTCAGTGTTAATAAAAGTGAAAAGTAATTGGCGTTGTTTTATTGTTAGCGTGAGTTAACAAAATCATAAGTGCGATTGGTAAGTTACTTTTGTCTACTTACCCCGCAATTTTATTGGAAAAGACGACACGCTGGTGCTGGCACAGGGGGGGTCGCACGAGGCGGCGGCCGAAATATTGACACGCGGGGTTGCGATAGTCGTCGAGAGGATCCGGCAACTGGGTCTCGAGGTGGCATTGCACAAGTCCGAGGCCATGTGCTTTCATGGGTCTCGGAATGCGCCACCTCCGGGATGCTTACTTACGGTAGGAGGGGTATCCATCGGTGTCGAGTCGACTTTGAAGTACCTAGGACTCGTCCTCGACAGCCGGTGGAACTTCGTGGAGCACTTCCGACGTTTGGCCCCCAAACTGGAACGGACCGGGGCTGCCTTCAGGCGGCTCCTGCCCAACCTGGGGGGGCCGAACGCCTCCTGCCGGAGGCTCTACGCGTGAGTCGTGCGGTCTATGGCCCTTTACGGGGCCCCGGTGTGGGCGTGTTCATTAAGGCGGCGAGCCGCCCACTACCTGAACGCGCCCCAAAAGGTGGTAGCCGTTAGGCTGGCCCGGGGGTACCGCACGATCTCCCGCAAGGCGGCGAGCCTCCTAGCCGGATTGCCGCCATGGAATCTGGAGGCGATAGTCCTCGCGCGCCTACATGAATGGCGCGCGGAGGCGCTACGCCGGGGGGAAACTCCGCTTGAAATTGTCGCTCACTTCCGGCGGGATCTCATGGCGACATGGAGAGAGCGACTGTCGCAACCCTGTGCAGGGCACGCCACGTTAGTGGCGATAAGTCCCCTCTTTGAGGAGTGGCTTGAGAGACGCCACGGCGTCCTCACCTTCCACCTGACGCAGGTCCTCACCGGACACGGTGTTTTCAGGAGGTTCCTGCACCGAATCGGGCGGGAGGAAACGCCCGGGTGTTTCCACTGCGACACGGTGGAGCACACGGTGGAGGTGTGCCCCGCGTGGGCGGAGCACCGCCGTGTCCTCGAAGCGGCGATTGGTGGCGGCGACCTCTCGCGTCCGGCCCTGGTGCAAGCCATGGTCCGGAGCGAGACGGAATGGAACGCCGTCACCTCCTTCTGCGAAGCAGTAATGCTAGAAAAGGAGGTGGCGGAACGTGAGAGGGAGAGAACCTCACAGCGTCCCGGCCGCCGCGGGAGACGCCCCGGGCGTCGGGTGCCACCACGTGGCCCCCGGCCACCGTACCGGCCTGTGGACGGTGGGCTATGGGCTAGCTCGCCGTCCGTCCGTCTCATGACGACAGGCCGTGTCGACGGCGCAGGAGTGTTCCACGCGCGCCTCAAAGAGATTCAGCAATAGGAAGGGGTCCGCAAGGACCGATGCCTGCCGGGGTTGCGGGACTGTTCGAAAGAGATACCGTGACCCCGGAACACAAAGGGCGATGAAGGAACATGGATGGGTTTTAGTCAGTAAAAGTCTGACAACAAGCTCCGCCCAGAGCGCGAGAAGTCATTTGATGATTTCCCTTCCAAAAAAAAAAAAGCAACAGAAAATCTGCTAACTTACATCTCATAATATAATATAATATCATATAATTATGTACTCATAGATCACATCTCTTTTTTTTTTCGGGGGTAGGTGTGAAAAAGTATAGACTAGCTTATAAGTCCGGAATTTTATTTGAAATATAATTAATTGAAAAATTTATTAAGTTTTCATCAGAAATTAGTTTAAAACAGTTATATAACAGCTACTCACGTTTGTGGCACATTTATGTGACCTAAACCCGATATATTCACCACCTGCCAGCTGTTCAACTACATCATAGTACAAGTTTTAAAAGCACTAACACAGCACATAATGTCACAATTTGCTGAAGTCCTGGCTGCACAGAAAACACTGGAGGAAAACTTCTTGAGGAAGATGGGTGAACTTGAGGCACAGATCCAGTGTGCTGGGCCTTCCAAGGATACAGTGGCAAAGATAGCTGAGGAGTTTCGTAGTTTTCGGGAGCTTGTGTTTTCCATGCTTGGTTTGCTGCGAAGCCAAATCAACGAGTGTGCCAAGCAAATTGATGGCTTGGAGACCAGGTACCGAAGGAAAGCCGTGGTTTTCCAAGGCCTCGCTGAAGCAGACAACGAAAACTGCATGGCTGTTATCTTGGATGTTTTAAATAACAAGCTTTCACTCAAGAACATCTCTGCACCTTCAATTAAAGCCTGTCACAGACTGGGGGCCCTCAGCAAGGATCATCACAGGCCTGTCCTTGTAAGGTTTGCCAGTGTAGAAGGAGCAGCGGAGTGTCCCCCCGGCGTAGCACCTCCGCGCACCATTCGTGCAGGCGCGCGAGGACTATTGCCTCCAGATCCCATGGCGGCAATCCGGCAAAGAGGCACGCCGCCTCACGGGAGATCGTGCGGTACCCCCCAGGTTGGGCAGGAGCCGCCTGAAGGCAGCCCCGGTCCGTTCCAGTTTGGGGGCCAAACGTCGGAAATGCTCCACGAAGTTCCATCGGCTGTCGAGGACGAGTCCCAGGTACTTAAGCGTTGACTCGACGCAGATGGATACCCCTCCTACCGTCAGTGAGGATCCCGGAGGTGGAGCATTCCGAGGCCCATGAAAGCACATGGCCTCGGACTTGTGCAATGCCACCTCGAGACCCAGTTGCCGGATTCTCTCAACGACTATCGCAACCCCGCATGTTATAGCTTCGGCCGCCGCCTCGTGCGACCCCCTGTGCCAGCACCAGCGTGTCGTCAGCGTAGCAAACTCCGCTGACACCGCTAGGGAGGTCGGCTGAGCTTTTCAGCCAGAGCGTCAGCGGACGAGCCGCTGGTTTCACCGGGAATCTCCAGCAATCGGGCCCCTGTCGCTGTGACTTTAAGCCGGAGGCCCCCGGTGATCCCAAGCTCACCGAGGTTAACCGCCTCTTTCGCCTTCGCCAGAAGGTCGCGGTAGGACAGGCCCCTTTTTTCCGCGTCTGGCTGTAGTGTAATCACAACAGCCGCGGTCTTCGGGGCGCGGAGCCTAGCCGCGATCTTTCGCGCCCTATGCTGGCGCTGCCGCTCCTCATTCCGGGCCTTTTTGGCCGCCTTTCGCCCTCCAGAGAGATACCTCCATAAGATGTTTCATCGACCAGAAGCACTTTCAGGCGTTTTGGGTGCGTCGTACAACTTCTTTATTTTGTCTTGCCTGGAAAGAGACTATCTGGCCAAGGTATATGTACTTATGGACATATTAATATTTACAGAGAAAATAATTCATAAATTATTATCTCCTGACTTAATACAATATTGTGTTGCTATTCTCATTTTTGTGATGCGGTCGTCATAAAATTGGTTTCTTGGGTAGTATTATTATTCTGAAGTGTTGAGAGTTTGCAAGTTTTACGAATGAGAGTCCCCACTCTCATTCGTAAAACTGTGGTGAAACATAACGGCAACATCAACCATTAAATTGGTGGTCTTGAGAAGGCGATATAAATATTATATGCTATCTATTAATCATTTGTGTAAGTGCGACGGTGTTTTTTAACCGACTTCTAAAAAAGGAGGTTTCGCAATTCGACCGTATATTTATATATATTTTTTGATGAGTGTTCACGGATTACTTCGTCGTTTATGAACCGATTTTGAAGATTCTTTTTTTGTTGGAAAAATAAATCCTAAGGGTGGTACCATGATAAGGAAACCAGGATCTGATGATGGCATCCCAATCGTACTAGTGACTAGTGCGTTTGTTAATTTTTTCAGTAAGTATTTAAAAGCACTAGTATTTAATGAAGGTCTGGAGTCAATCTGATGATGGAGCCGAAAGACAGTCGAGGAAACTCCTCAACGATTTATAGCAATTACCTGGTGTTTGGGCTTGATTAAATTGTATTGATGAGAACTTTACACCTAGATGGGTAGTGACTGTCATTAGGGGTCTGATGATGAAGACAAAGGACAGTCAAGGGAACTCCTCAACGTTTTACAGTAGCTACCTTGTGTTTGGACTTAATTCATTTCTATTGATGAGAACTTTGCACCCATATGAGTTATAAGTGCCATTACAGGTCTGATGATGGAGACCATAGCCATTCGAGGGAATTCCTCAACGATTTACAACAGTGGGGCTTACTTCATGCGGTTCAATCTGCCAAAATGTTCAGTTCGTACAAAAATGAAACCTAATTAAGATTGAAGTTTTACATAGGACTACCACTACCTACTAGGCATGCTGATGCGTCAATTTAAGACTGAATTTTAGTTGCGTAATCGCGTCATCTCTAGCAATGCTCTTTCGTCGTGTGGCCCACTCAATAATTTGTTTGAATCTAAGTCAGACAACGCTATTCCTTCCAAGGTTTTAACACGACTCAGAGCAACATACACCTGTCCTTTGGCGAAATTTTTCTTGCCTAGATCTATAACAGCTTTTTGTCAGTGTAGTTCCCTGTAACTTGTGAACTGTAACTGCCCAACTTAAAATCAAAGGTAACATTCGGCGCTCGACATCTCCGTATCCTTTTGTTGGCTGAAATGTTGCAACAGTAGGAGTAATCGGTACCCAGCCATTTTCATCTTTAATTCTACTTCCAGTCGTATCATCATCAAATTTAACTAACACACATTCCGGTAATTCCCCTTCTTCAATTTGTTCTCTCCGAAAAGCAGGTCATTTAATTTTTTCAACAAAACCCATTACTTCGTTTACAAGGCCATCTGAAACCGATATATTTCGCCTTAGCATAACGCGAGATTCTTCAGCTAACTTTAGCGTTGATATAAACGTCCACAGTTATTTACATCCCTCGGTATTACGTTATTTATTGGGGATAAGCCTATTCTGAAGCCAAAGTAATTTTTCACTTTTTTGTTTTTTTTTTTTAAGTCGGTTTTTTATTTAGTACAGTCAATTACATTTCAGTAATTAAATGATAATATTTACATTATCTGTAATTGTATAAGGCATATTAACAGTTAATACATCTAAGCTGTTTTGTATTCATTTTACTCATCGATTTTGTATCACTTGTGTGTTGGAAAACTGCTGTTTACGTTGAGCAAAATGAAGGCATTTCTAAATATTAAAAAAACATATCCTATCAAATTTATTTCAAATACTAAAGTGAACAAAGATGTGCAGTCGATGCTCTTGCCTTTGAATCTGATGCAGTAAATCATGTTCTGTCCTAAATATCGCATCAAAGATAACGTGATTACTCCAAATAGCCTCAACTCAAACTGTGTTTCGATTATTGGAACATTTTTGTTCATAATTACATTCGTTCACTGTAACTATGAGGCCATCACTTGACTAACATCAGTAATTTAGGATATACCAATTTCATGTATTGGACATCCCTTGTTTTCTGCTTCGTCTTTTGTTTAGGGTTCGCAATAAATTGCGTGAGTGAACTCATTCAAACTAAAACTAAAAATGTCCAGTTTGTTCTTATATTCCAAAAAGTACACAGATTTATTAACAATGTTACCAGTGTTAAAAATATTATTTTATGTAATTGGCTTATGGTGCTAGAGGTTCTGGGTTTTTATTCCATTGTTCTCACCTATTTTTACACACAGATAGGTGTGCCATTTTTACCAGTATATTCTATGTACCTTATGGCTATTTTTGATTTCAATACTGTTTATGCCGACCGAATTATTCATTTTTTGAAAATAAAGTTGTGTTGTGGAATACTCGAGATTTCAACTCCGAAGAATTAGATGTTGTGCACGAAGACAATTATTGCACAAGAGTGTTCCAAGCATATGTTGACATATTAGAGTGCTATGATAATTTCAAACGTAGTTTTCAGCAATTTGTAAGTATCTTAGCGTTAATTTTTTTGGATACTTTACCAAAAATATGTATTGTCATATAATATTTCCTTCCAGATACTTTATTACATTATAAAAGCATTCGCCCAAAGTCTAGTTCATATTAAAACAAAAATTGACGTGTCTCAAGTCGGCTTGGTTATTTACAAAATGGTATGTATATTTTTTTTGGTCTTTGACAGTCGTAACAGGTAGCCAGTGGCCTGAAAGAAAGTCTGACAAACAGTCTTATCAAGGCGTGTCGTTGTACCCAGGACCTATTTGGGTCATGGAGGTCGTATAGGCGGATTTTCCATGTAAAATACAGGTAATAAACTGCATCCCGTTCGACTTGAAGCTGACCCCAACATAGTTGCGGAAAGGCTCAAAAGATTTACATGCTTCTTTAATATGACTTATAGCAAAGGAAGGATGAGAAAGTCTTGAGGAAAGATTTGAGTATAATTGTATACAGTAGTGAAAGACCAAAGCAACAATAGATAGATAAGTGTGAAAAATTGGAAAAAGAAGACATTCCGCGCCGACCCCAAATAATGCCTAATAATAATAATAAAATATTAATTCATTTTCTCTACACAAGTAACTTAATGCTAAGGTTACAGTGAAACACGAGCATGGAATTAACTTTGTGAGAGACTGGTGCTTGAAGTAGGTCTTTATAAATACCTGTATACCAAGTCACCAGGACCAGGAAATGAGTTGGAACATGGGCAAAATAATGATGATGTAGATGGTGATGATGATATTGCTTAATTTGTTACAGGATAAGACAACTTTGTCGATGTCAATCACGTACATTACATTGGTCCAAATGTTGGTGTGGCAAGCGATTTTGATCAAACAATGCGAGAAATTCTACTCAGCTATTCAAAGTGTTCAAGATACTTGCACACTTATTTTGAAGTCAGCTTGCTCTGGTTATTACTTTTTACACACGTTTTGTGCTATATTAATAAAGTTATACTTATGATTACAGAGTAGGCTTGAGCATTTAAAATACGATTGATTGATTCGGATTAGCCATCTCAGACTTGTGTTTCATAAAAGTGGTCAAGATATAGTGGAGCAGAAGTAAATGTAACCTTGTGTTATATCAATGAATGTAATATTTTTGCAGAATACGAAAAAAACTCGAGCATCGAGCATCATTCAGCAAGATTCGTGCATGCAGCCTCTTCTACGTAGACGCTGAGCTACAATTTAATTTTACGTGTCTTATTACTAACTACACTGTTGTATTACTACAGTTTGCATTTTTGTAATACATTATTAGACCTGCCTTATCTCTTACATCTGGAACACACTTGAGTTGGACCGAAGTTAACAATATCCTTTGGTGCCTTATCTACCTGCTCAAACAAAGAACGGGGCACCTGCGACATGGTGGAGTTTTTGCTCTGGAATAGGTAGGGCTATGTTCAATCGGTAATAAATAACTCTCAAAATTGGTGTAGAGTCAATATTTTGATTTTATTATCTAGGATGACTCAAATACAAATACTCTGATTAAACATGCATGGGGTACATTTTGCACTAGAGTAGAAATTGATAAAAAAAATGTCGTATTTTCTTATTTTTATGCGCTTTTTGCATAATTATTATTCAGATAAATTTATTTGGTAATTCGATAATCTCGGCGTTTACCCTTGCAATAAGAATTCGAGACCTATGACTTGTCAGTCCAACGGTCACACCACTAAACTAACACTTTTGCATCTCAGTTAAATATTGAGTTTAAACCGCTGGCATATTGTGTCTTACAGGCACATAGGGGCAAGGGGCCATCGTTTTTTCACCAGTCCTACTATTATTTGCAGCACTAACCATGTGTGAATTTTGTAGACTTGAGGGTGTCTTAACTCCTAAGGTCAGCCACAGTCTTTAGTTTGTCAGTTGGTGGCTTGGCTTTTTTCACTGCATGTTTAGACTTATTTTGATTAGATTCAACCTTTTTGTCCCGTTTTTCTTTTTTTTAGCACGATATATTATGTTTTTATTCGTTTTTGCATTTGTGTGTCTATGTATTGGCTCGTTAAATGCAGCTTTAATGGATTTAGAAATATATTCTTCCGAATCTGACTTGTTTGTTGGCGATATCCCGAACAAGTTCAGACACTGGAACCTAGTTTTGGAGGTCTGAGATATTTCTACAAATGATGCGGTGCTTTCATTAAGGGTTTTATATTATGACTAGCTGTTGCCCGCGGCTTCGCCCGCGTAAAGTTCGGTAACCGTCCCACTGGATCATATTAAAGTAATAAATAGTGTCCTACGTGTTAACCCAGGTTATGAACTATCTATGTGCCAAATTTCATAATCATCACAATTATTCCACACAACCACCACCACCACCACCACCACCACCACCACAATCACCATCACCACAACAACCACACCACCATCCACCATCACAATCACCATCACTATCACAATCACAATCATCATCACAATCTCCATTCTCGTTATCACAATCATCATAATCGTTATCACAATCATCATCATCATTATCACAATCTCACTATCACCATTACAATAACCATCACCATCGCTATCACCGTCAATTTCACTATCACAATCACCATCACCTTCACAATCACAATGACCATCATCGTTATCACAATCATCATTATCGTTATCACAATCATCATCATCATTATCACAACCACCATCACTGTCACAATCGCCATCACAATCACAATCACAATCACTATCACAATCACCATCGCTATCACCATTACAAAAACCATCACCATCGCTATCACCATCACAATCACCGTCACTATCACTATCACAATCACCATCATCGTTATCACAATCACCATAACCATCACAGTCGCAATCACTATCACCATCACATTCACCATCACTATCACAATGACTATCACCATCACCATCACTATCACTATCACCATCACCATCACAATAATAATCACTATCAAGATCACCATCACTATCACGATCGCCATATTATCACAATCATTATCACAATCACCATCACTATCACCATCACCGTCATTATCACAATCACCATCACCATCGCTATCACAATCACCATCACAATCACAATCACAATCACAATCACCATCACATACACCAACACAACTACCATTACTATCACAATCACTATCACCATCACTGTTATCACAATCATCATCATCAGTATCACTATCATCATCATCGTTATCACAATCGTCATCATCGTTGTCACATTCATCATCATCGTTATCACATTCATCATCATCGTTATCACAATCATCATCATCATTATCACAATCATCATCATCGTAATCTTTCATTTCATTTTTCATTTCATTTATTCAATAACAATAACAATTGTGTCTGAATGCGTTACATAAATAGGTTAAAATAAACAAAAAAAAAAAAAATACCATCACTAAACCAAATTAAATGAATAAAAATCACAATTATAAACAATTTCCACATAAAAATGTAAAAACCATAAAAATATTCAAAAATGTCACCAAAAACTTAATCAAAAATTAAAATCATAATTAATACATAAAATCCATAAAAAACATGTCATAAAAAATAATAAATAACCACAATGTTCATAACAATTCGTTTTAAATAGAAAATCATAACCACAATTGAAATTTAAATTTATTCTTCTAGGTACATACAAATTCATTGAAACATTTTAAAATTAAAAGTCATCAAGTCAGTTGTCTGTAAGTCATGAATTCATTCACGGAATAGAAACATTTTTCCAGTAAGAAGTTTGTTAGTTTATTTTTAAATAAGGTGGTTTTATATAGCAGTGGTTTTATGTCCTTAGGCAAACAATTAAATAATTTTACCGCTTGATACTGTACACAATGTGTTACAATATTTAATTTGGGGTTCACTTTATGCTTCAAATATTGGTTCTTTGTGCTTTCCCTTTTAAGTCTTTCATCCTGCGTTTCATAATCACTTATGTGTTTCGCAAGGCTGGTCAAGACTGTAAGTATGTAAAGGCTAGGTACTGTAAGTATGGATAGACTTTGGAAATGTTTCTGACAGGACTCGATTTGGGGAATACGAACCATTGTTCTGATTGCCCCCTTTTGTAGCACAAATGCTCTATCAGAATTATACTTGTAGCTATTTCCCCATTGTTGAATACTGTATCTTAATCTTGACTCCACCAGTGCATAGTAAACTGATTTTAAAATATCTATGCTAAGTTCTTCTCGTAGGCTTCTGAGGGCATAGCATGCTAATGATATTGACCCGTCTATGGCTTTTAGTTCATTTTTCCAATTTAATAATGAATCAATATGAACTCCTAAAAATTTTACTGACTCGACAATATCTATTTTGTCTTCATTTAATTTAACGTCTAAATTATCACTGCCACGTGATGTGGACTTAAACAGTACTATGTTTGTCTTTTTAGCATTAATTTTTAACTTATTTGCTGTAAACCATTTTTGAAAAGATTCAAGAGCCGTGTTTATAGTGCTGCTCAACCCCTCTGCAGTACTTTCACTAACAACTGCATTGGTGTCGTCTGCAAATGCTATTAGCTTTAAATTTTGATTAAGTTTTGCTGCCAAGTTAAGTAAATCATTTGTAAAAATTAAAAATAGGATTGGACCCAGTATAGAACCCTGTGGGACACCTGTCAAAACCCTTCGTAACTTTGAATGATAGACTTCTTGAAAATTATTCTGATTTATATCTTACTTTACCTCTACAAACATTTTTCTATTTGTTAAATATGACCGAAAAAGCGCTAGAACCTGTCCTCTTACCCCGTAATGTTCCATTTTGGCAAGCAACAATGAATGATTTACAGTGTCGAATGCAGAACTCAAGTCTAAGAAAATTCCAGCTACCTTCAATTTTTTATTTAGTTTATCTACCACGAAAATAACTAAAGTACTAATAGCTTCTGTAGTGCCAACACCTTTCTGATAACCAAATTGTCTTTTATTTATAACTTTATTAATATTGAGATGAGTGACTAGACGAATTTTAATTAATTTTTCAAAGATTTTTGAGAGTGTTGGTAAAACCGAGATAGGCCGATAATTTTTAGTATCCGTCTGTGAACCTTTTTTATGTAAGGGAATAACTTTCGCTATCTTAAGTTGTTCCGGAAAAATACCGTCTTCGAAACACTTATTGAAAAAGACTGATAGAGGTAGCGCAAGAACTTTAATATGTTGCTTTAAAACACCTATAGGCAAGTCATCGTATCCACTTGAAGTTTTATTAGGCATTGACCCTACAATTTTTATTATTTCCTCAGGAGTTACGGACGTCAAACGCATTTCATTATTTACCCTGTCAGTAGAATGTTTTAAATAGAAAAGTGAACTATATTCTTTGGCATTCTCCAATGAGTGGTTATAACAATTAAATTGTTCAGCAAAAACGTTTGCAACCTCCCTGGGGTCATCAACAATTCTATCATCCAATTTCACAATTAGTTTTTTTAAGTTTATTTGTTTATTTTTGTTTCTATGGCGATTTACTACTTGCCAGATTTCTTTGCTTTTATTTTTAGCTTTCTGTATTTGAACCTTCACAGCTAAACTTTTAGCAACTTTAACCGCTTTCCTAAATAATCTAATGTAGTGGTTTTTATAATTGAGTATGGTACTATGACAACTTCCATTATTTACACACAAAAATCTTTTCATTTTACTCGAAACCCTATACCCTTTGTGGTCCATTTTGTTACATTTGTGTTAACATTTAAAACTATGTTTTTTTTGCGCTTTTTGAAGCTACACTGAAAAGCATCATGAAATTTATTCAAAAATGTGTTGATTCCCATTGAACACCAGTCAATACCTAATATTTTTTCATTAAAAATTTTGTGGTTATTTTTTGTAAACAATCGTTTTTTAACAATAATCTTATGGTTATTGTTTGGGTTTTTGTTTTTTACTCTTTGAAGTGTTAATTTACAAAAAAGTCCCGCGTGTCCATCTGCTAAGCCATTGTGATCTACGGAAACTTCCTGAATATATGTGCTGTCTAGGTTAGTGATGAAATTATCTCAACAAGAAGATGATTGATTTCGAGTGAAAGTTGCCGTTTGGATAAGTGTTTTGAAATTATAACATCGTAAAAGACTTATAAGCTCTGTACGCTTTTTATTTTCACAGAGGAGATCGATGTTAAAATCACCACATATAATACATTTTTTATTAATACAGTATTCTAACAATATTTCCAATTGTTCTATAAAGATTTTAAAATTTTTCTCATCGGGGCTTCGATAACAGCAGCATACATATAACCCGGTATCAACATCTTTAGTGCAACATATTTCGAATGATTCCGATTTATATAATTTGTTTATTTGCGCACAATCAAAGACTTTTCTATGTCTTTGTCCTAAGATAAGACTACCACCCCTTTTTTTCTTTAGCCTGTTATTATATGAAACCAAGTTGTAGTCAGTCAGTGCAAATAAAGGAGCATTTAATTTATTTAGAAAATATTCAGTAACACAGATGAAGTCCAATTTAGGCCCTATATTTTCCACATAAAGTTCTAGTTCGTCTTTTTTGTTGCTAATTCCACATAAATTTTGATGAAAAATGGTTAAATTAGCAATATCATGCGTAATCTTATCTTTTTGATTAGATTGATCGAAAAAACCGATCACTACTAGTTTTAATTGTATTCGGATCTTTTGTAATCTCACAATTTGTACATCTTTCCTGATTGTGGGTAGTAAGTAATACGTAGTGGCTTTTTCATGAGAAATTCTTGTGAGTATTTTAAAAAGTCAATTTCAATATTCAATTTCGAGCTGAGCCCATTCAAATAAGTGCGATTAATTTGTTTCTTATAAAAGTAACGCTTATAATTAGAGAATTCATTTATGTCATTATATGTACAGTTAGAAAAAATTTGCGTCAACAGTTTTATGCTTTGGTTCAACATATTTCTATTTAAATAATAATTACATTGTACACCTAGAACATAGATTTGATGGCACATTTTTAAGTTATTTAGTGATATACATACTTCTTTTAATAGATGAGATGGATTAGAATTATTTGTGCCTACCGAAAGGATGACAATGTCTTGCTCCGTCAGTGAATCATATAAAACCAAATTATTAGATAATATTTCGGAGGATGTTGCACCAGGTTTGACCAAAGCTGAGACTGTGTAGCAATCATTCCATTCGGCCGTCTTTCTATTTATCATTACTTTTGAAAGTCCTCGAACTTGTTCGTTTCCTAGAATTATTATTCTAGGTTTCTCAAATGACAGTCTGTTATTCGGTTCATTCCGCATATGTTGTTGTTGATTAGAGCTGCCCAACATATTACTGGTATTCTCGTGGTATAAGTGTTCCTGTGGTGTTTTTAATGTACCTCGGTTTGCCTCATAATCCTTTTTTGCAGTGTCACTGTCCTCTCCCTCGAAATCAAGAGTTTTCCTACATTTCTTTTTGTATTTCTTATTATTACGGGCCGGGTTAGAACTCTGAGGAGTGCTTGTACAAATCGTTTTTAAATACGCAATTTGTTTCTGTTGTTCCTGTGTGACTTTGGTAAGTGAGCTATTCTCAAGTAGTAGTTCGTCAATTTATTCGTGAGCGCTATTAAGTTGGTCTGTCAGTGATTTTTAATATTTTAGCGTGGTCATCGTAGTTAGTATTTTGTTCTGGTAAACTGTCTGCTATTGATTTCTCAGACGACGACGACGGGCTGGTTAAACATAGCCTTTCACACGAAGTTATAGATGTTTTATTTTTCTGGCGTATTGTAATGTTATTTATATTATCAGAATTCATTTTAAGGGCTTTATAGCATCCAAAAAGTGACTGTTTAAGCTGAGAATCGAACCCACGAACTCATGTGCGCTGAAGCGGGAGGCACACAGTTCCGCCTCTCGACTACTATGTGCCTACGTAGTAGTGCCAAAATAGTCGATCGGTTTGTGTATCTAATATTTTTTGTGGGTGTCTGTTTTATCGACTTCACCTAACCCAGAAGTTAATATTGCCCTTACGATACAGATGGCGTTGTCCTAAGTATTTAAAAGACTGACAGCATTCAAAATATCTTTTCTTAACGATTTCGTCGTGTTAAAATGTTCAAATTATTACACAGCTTATTAATTTCACTTCATATATTTTCACTTGTTATGGTCCTTCTTCACTTCTTCACTGTTTTTACTGATTATTACACTGTTTACAATTGCTAAAATGAAAACACTGTCACTTAAAGGGTTCCAGTATGATTTTTACTGTTCATTCGTCTAGTGTCCTTTTTTGGACCAGATAACACTATCACTGTTGTATTAGGTTTATTCAAGTTTCTTGAGTTTAAATTTATTGCGATATTACGACTTTAGAAATTTTAAGAAATAAAAATACGGAGCGATATGTTATCGCCGCAGCGCCATCTCTCTCACAAATCACGATCAAATCAAATCAAATCAAATTAAATGAAATAAAATCAAAATCAAATCACAATCATATTCATCATAATCACAATAATCATCATCGTAATCACAATCATTTTCATCGTTGTCACAATCATCATCATCGTTATCACAATCATCATCATCATTATCACAATCATCATCATCGTAATCACAATCATTTTCATCGTAATCACAATAATCATCATCGTAATCACAATCGTTATCATCGTAATCACAATCATCACCATCATCATCATTATCACAATCATCATCATCGTTATCACAATCATCACAATAAAATCAACAATAACCCTGTATAGAAGTCGAATCCGTCGTCTTCTGGATCTCAAAATAAATGCCATATTCGTAATCAGCACCCCTGATAATCTCGGTATTGACACCCATACTGATTTTTAGACATTTCAACCCCATCGCAACCCAACAGGGGATGATGATGGTATTTCAGGTCCGCCACATTAAATCTTAAAATTGTGGTTTTTGTAACACACCCGAACCGATACACCATACAAACAATACCGATGTTGATTTTCAGACTTTGTTACCCCATTTCCCCCTTTAGGGGTTGAATTCTGAAAAAACCTGATACTCATTTCTACTCATTTATCAATAGGTCCTGTGAAGTTTTTAATAAAATAGTCTAATTATTCTTGTTTGTCCATACAAACTTTAGAGCCCAGTTTCATCCCCTTAGGGGGTAAATTTTGAAAAATCCTTTCTTATTGCACCCCTAGACCACTTAAGGAACATATGTGCCAAATTTGGAATCTCTAGACTCAGCGGTTTAGGCTGTGCATTGATTTTTAGACTTTGTCACCCTATTTCCCCCTCTTAGGGGTTGAATTCTGAAAAACCCTGAAACCCTTTTCTACTCATTTATCAAAAGGAGCACTCCTGTGAAGTTTCTAATAAAATAGTCAACTAATCTTGTTTCCCCATACAAACTTTGGAGCCCCGTTTAATGATGAATGTGAATGAATTTTGAGAAATCCTATCTTAGTGCACCCCTTGACCACATAAGGAACATACTTGTCAAATTTGGAATCTGTAGACCCAGCGGTTTGGGCTGTGCGTTGATAGATGAGTCAGTCAGTCAGTCAGTTTCTTCTTTTATATATTTAGATTACTGTTTCATCTGTAGATATATCTAATAAGGACGTTGTTGAGGAGCTGTCTCTTCGTTTCTTTTTGTCAGACTTACTTTCTGTTGTTTGAACTGACTAGCTGTTTCTTTCCTGAGGGGCATCCTTTTGCGATTGACCGTCTTCACTTTCCAATTTCAATCTTTTAAAGTTACTTAGTATTTCGATGTCGGTATGAAGATCGCTCTCTGTTATCATTATTTCCAGGTCAGTGAGTAGGATTTGCGACCGCGCGAACGCTAAAAGAGCTTTTACCTTCTCGCTTTTCATTTTTACAGTCATTAGAGAACATTCAAACTTCGTTTTCGGTAATGCTTCATGCGTCACGGACGTGCCCACACAAACTCAGTTGGCGCTGCATCAGTAGAGATTTTATGCTATACATGTGCCCCTGTGTGAGCCTCAGTATTAGGAACGCGGTCCTGCCGCTTAATGCTTACGATGAATCTGAGATACCTTAGGTGAAATGTATCCCGTTTCCTAAAGTCTGGTTTATATAGACACCATGTCTCTGCGCCATAAAGAAGGACGAGTTGGTTTAATAGGTCATGGAATCTCCAGACACGGTAATGAAAGCCGTCCAAAGTTTGCAGCGGCATTTGCAATGTGCGATAGTATCTCCGAAGCCAAGGTTTTATCATAACTAATTTTGCTTCTAAGATATTGCATGACTTCCTCTAACGGTGTTCCATGATCTAGATTCAGAGTGGCATCATCAGCTTGGCAGCCTCTTCGTGGTCGTTTAAAGACTTGAGACTTGGAAGCGCTGATCACTGTTGGGTTGGGAGTTCGTAAATAATATGGTCCGAACTGTTGGGCGTTTCCATATATTTTTATTATAAGAAAGAGTTTAAATGAAGAGGCTTACGCACGAGGGACGAATGGCGGAGGCTATAGACAATAGATTACTGGCTAGTGTTGCTATACCTGACATCTTCCCTTTTATAAAGATAAGTAAAATTTTAATTTTATTTAACATTTTATGTATTCAAGCCAGGAGTGGATATTGTAATGTAATAGGATCTCCTCAGAATGTTTGTTTTCGAGTCGCATCTGCGCTTTCATGCCAACATGAAATTGGCGTATGAGTTTGACGGACTTTTTTTGGGTACCCATACTTTTGGAGAATAATCGCGTGGAATTCTCTAAAATGCTTTCTCTAGATCGACAAAGCTCATATAGCCTTTGATGTTCCAAGCTTGCCTCCTGAAGTTATGATGTGGCATCGAAAGTATCTCAGTCCTATGGTAGTTCTTCGGTTCGTGATTATTATATAACTTGTGTATTGGAAATCTGCTATTAATGTTGAAGATAATGAAGAGAATTCGTAACATTGGAAAAATATATATCGAATATTTTCAATATTTAAACCCCCAAACAATAAAAGACATGTACAGACGAAATTGTTCATTAATTATCTCTATATCTGTCAGTGGTAAGTCATACTACAATATTGTGTTGATATTTCATTTTTTTGTAACGCTGTCTTCATAAAATTGGTTTCATGGGTAGTATTATTCATTTGAAGTATTAAGTGATTGTAAGATCATGAATGAGGGTGGGGTGGTGGTGACGGTACCGGAAACATAATTACCATTAAATTAGTGGTCTTGAGAAGGCGATATAATAGATTCTGTCTATTAATAATTCGTTTAATTGCAACGGTGTTATTATACTTTGTTCAGCCACTTTAATTTAACTGATTAAATGATAATATTACATTATCAGTAATTATGTGTGGCATACTAAAAGTTTAAGCAACAGTTTAGACAGGCAGTTTAGACATCTAACCTTTTTTGTAGCAATTTTAATCATCGATTCAGTATCAATTGTGAGTTGAAAAGCTGCTTGTTTACATTGAAGAAAATGAAAGTATTACAAAATATTGAAAAAACATATTCAAACAACACGGTGGACAAAGATGTACAGTCTATGCTCTTGCCTTTAAATCTGATGCAATACATCATGTTCTGTCCTAAATATCGCACCAAAGACAATATTATAACTCCAAATAACCACATCTGAAACTGTGTTTCGATTATTGGAACACTAGCGTTCATTCTTGCACTAGTTCACTCTATCTATGTGGCACTCACTGACAGCAGTTTTTCATATTATAATTTCATGTATTTTAAATTCTTTGGTGAGTGTTTCTTCTTCTGTTGTGGGTTCGCAATCAATTGCGTGAGTGGACTCATTCAAACCAAAAATAATGTCCAGTTTGTTCTTACATTCCAAAAAGTGCACAGAATTATTAACACTGTTGCCAGTGTAAACAAAATTATTGTATGGAATTGGGTTATGGTACTAGAAGTTCTGGGATTTTATGCCATTGTTGACACTTATTTTGACATACAGATAGGTGTACCTTTTTATGCGGTGTATGCTTTCTACCTTTTGATTGTTTTTGATTTTAATATTGTTTATGCCTCACGAGTTATTCGTTTTTTGGAAAATAAAGTTGTACCGTGGAACACTCGAGAATTCAATTCCGGAGAATTAGATGTCGTGCACGAAGAAAATTATTGCACAAGAGTGTTCCAAGCATATGTTGTTGATATTAGAGTGTTACAATAATTTCAAACATAGTTTTCAGCAATTTGTAAGTATCTTACCGTTTTAATTTTTATGAAGCTGTGCCAAAAATACAGTTGAAATTTATTTCCTTCCAGATACTTTTTTACATTATAAAAACGTTCGCCCACGGTTTAATACATACTAAAGCAATGATTGAAGTGTTCCAAGTTGGCAAGGTTATAAACGACGTGGTTAGTAAAACTTGATTGATTTTTGTCAGTCGTCTGAAATTCTGACAATCACTTTACCAAGTTTGTGGAGATCAGATAAGCAGTCACTCCATGTTTACTGGTATTCAGCTGCAGCCCCTTAGACTGGAAGCCGACCCCAACATAGTCGGGAAAAGGCTAGGCAGATTATTATGGTGTTTATTTTTTACATGTTACTTTTATTTTGTAAAAAATAGATTGATAGTAAATAAACACATGGTTCTGAATCGCTTTTTAAGTAGCGAAATACCAAAGCAGCGCTGGATAGATTGTGTAAAAGTCGACAGTTGCCCCTCAGTTTGGAGGTATGGAGAACAGGGTGTGTGTTCTTCAGATAACATGTTTACAAAAGGGATGACTTAAAAAATCATGGTTAATAAAGATGTACGGGAGAAGAAGACATGCAGCGCGACCCCAAATAAATTTGGATAAGGGCAGAGAAGTCATTGTGTGACGATTTCCGCAAGGTGGATGGTAGAAGTAGGATTGAAGTTGCCGAGAATTGAGCTTAGTGCCGTGTAATTGGAGAGGCCCGTATCTAGCAATGGATTACTGTACACTGATGATGTTGTAAATAATTATGATGAAAGACAGAAGGAAAGATAACATGAAACCCATTATTTTTACTAATATTTGCTTAATTTGTTGAAAATGTACAATTTATGGCTTTTGTTTCAGGATAAGAGAATTTTGCCGATGACGATTATGTTCATTACATTACACCACAATTTAATGTGGCAAGCAATTTTGGTCAAACAATGCGAGAAACTCTACTCGGCTATTCAAAAAGTTCAAGATACTTGCACACTGATTTTGAAGTCAGCTTGCTCTGGTTGTTTCTTTTTACAGAATATGTTCTGTGCTATAACAACATACTGTTAGACGGAAGAAAAACTACTCAATCGATACAGCACAGCACTACGTGAGGATGCTATGTGGGACATCACTAATCTTTTCGCTTGACATTTGATGTTTTTGGCGGTAAAAGTGTCTCCAGTGTATTAGAGTGTTTAGATCTAGATTAAATGATTAAAACCCATTTTAAATTCTAATAATACTTATAGTTATGCATACAGAGAAGGCAGCATTTAAAATACGTTTGATTGATTCGACTTGGCAATTACAGACTTGTATTCCATCGACAAAATTAGTAATGTTCACGATAAACCTAGAAGCCTTTACGACTAGATGTATCATTATTTAAAATGAATGTTATATTTTTTGCAGAATACGAAAAAAAACTATACAAGACCGTGTTGCGCTTGCATCGAGCATCATTCAGCAAGTTACGTGTGTGTGGCCTGTTCTATGTAGACGCTGCGTTACAATTCAATCTGATGTGTCTTATTACTAACTACACTGTTGTATTTCTGCAGTTTGCATTTTTGTAATACAAACTTTAATAAATTGATTTTGTGGATGATGTGGTGATTTTTCTTTTGGTCTATTTTATCCAAACACTCTCTAAGATCGTCAATTTAAGAGAGGGACAAAGTACTACGAAGAAACCATTGATGATATAAAATTTATTTATTTATAACAATCTTACCAACACTATTATTACAGATCTATGATCCAATGCGACAGAGTGGCCTTACTAACTAAATCCTAAATTTACACCTTAAACAAAACAACATTTTATACAAAATCTGGAATTTGGATCATCAGTTTTGTATAGGAACAGCTCAAAAATAGTCATATTGCCGATATGACAATATTTTACGCAAAAGTTATCCTAATTTGTCATTAGTATTGTAGTTGGTAAGTCTGATTTAGTTTTAACCGTTTTACCTACCATCTTCCATGCTCCAAATCATCAGTTTCATCTGGAAATGGATTATAATTATTGCCGTCATTACAATATTTAACAAGACTGTTATTTATCTTTATTTGATAGTAGTAGTTAGTTAGTCTGGTTCAGTTTTACCGTGCCATCTCTGAGCCAGTGAAAATTGAACTTAACTTGCATATCGTAGATATTGTCATAATTATGTATATTTTATGACGCCGAAAATATGTTCACTAGATGTATGATGTATGATCACTAGATTAGTCTCAGGTCAGGCAAAGTATTACATGGGACTTAAAAAATTTGGCTAAATTTGGGTGAACTGTTACCTAACAGTTCACCCAAATTTAGCCAAATTTTTTACCCGTTAAACAGACGTGTACCTACACGACTGTTTAACGGTTCAGGGAGTACAGGCGTGATATTGTTGCATGGTATTATGGGTTACAATAGAACCTACAACTTTACAACTGCAACTTTACAGGAGAGTGAAAAAAATGCATTTTAGCCTACCAACCTCGGTCTAAAAAGTCAGTACCGCCGACATTGACTTATGTGGTGTTAAAACTTCAACGACGATTTCGTTAACGAATTTACAGTCCATTTCATGGAGCTATTGATTAATTGATTACATCTATGACTTAATTATCATAGTAATTAATGATGGTTGTTAGTTTATCTGTCGCTAGGGTATTGTTTCATTTGTTCAAAATGGACGAATTCCGTAGCGGGGTACCTTCTTTTTGCATAATGTTCTTTTTCCTAATATACTTTGGCATAATTTGTTTTCCATAGTAATACTTTGCCAATTTTTTTTTTTCATACAGTTTGTTGGCATAATCATCTTGAAGGCTAATTTGATTAAATAATATCGTCACTCAATTTTTATTTTTAAATTGTGATTGTATTTATCGCATGTGTCGTATTAGCGTGTAATTTTAATATGGTAGCACCAGTTTTGTTCAATGATTGTAACATTAGCATTTTAGCACCTATAATAGGTCGTCGCGTACAAACTTAGTATAGATTACTCATCATTCGTTGCCGTTATCACTTATTTGCAATAGATTGCGTGATCAGAATCATTTAAACTTAAAACAACATCCAATTTGTCTTAATTTTTTAAGAAGTGCACAGATTTCTCAACAATGACTACTTTTTCAACAACTTTATCATTCGAAATTGGATTCTTGTTATTGCGGCTCTTTGTTTCTTTGCTATCATTCTCTACTCTTTTTGTATATTGTATTTGTATATTGCTAAGTTTGCCTTACCTTTATTTGTTTGTTTCCTATTACTTGGTTGTTTTTGATTTCAATATAATTGTTGGAAAATAAGCTTCAGAAATATTCAAGTTTTGGGTACTCAAGAAATGTCGAAAACATTTGGAGAAAGTGAAAATAAATAGCAGTTCCACTTCAACCAAACAGCTGTAAGGCCAACATCAGCTATTTGGGTTTGGGAGAGAAGTATGGAGTTTCTGACGCGGTATGTAAGTTTGACACCAGTATACTTAGCTCCATAGCACGTTGGCAGACCCCAAGTGCGGACTTCTGACGATTTGTAAGCGACCATGTTTGTATTTGTAAGCGATCATATTGTCCATAAGTGAGGGTGGGGAGAATGCACATGTCCATGAGCTTTTACATGAATGCTAGAGGGCGGGATCCCTTCATAAGATGCTTCATCGACCACTAGCTCTTGAGGGCATTCTCGGTGCGTCAAGCAACTTCTTTATCTTGTCTTGCTTGGAAAAAGACTATCTGACCAAGATATATGTACTCATGGACATAATAATATGAACAGAGAAAATTATTCATAAATTATCATCTGCACTGTTTTAGACTTTCACGGTTTTTAACTATTATCCCGTAAGTACTTTAAGTGTAAGTTATCATCTCTTGATGTAAATCAAGATATAGTACAATGCAATGTTTGAATGTATGATGATAATACAATGTTGTGTTACTGTTCTCATTTTTGTAACGCGCGCTGTCTTTATATAATTGGATTAAATGGGATTGGATTGGATTTGAATTAAATTGTATTTTTTTTTTTGAAGTGTTTAGTGTTTTGCAAGTCTCACGAATGAGGGTGGGTTGGTGGTGAGGGTATTGGAAATATAAACCATTAAATTAGTTGTCTTGAGAAGGCGATATAATAGATTCTATCTATTGATTTGTCTAAGTGCGACGGTGTTACTATACTTTGTACAGGCAGTTTCATTTCAGTAATTAAATGAAAATATTACATTATCTGTAACTATGTGTGTCATATTAACAGTGTTATTAATACATCTAAGCTGTTTTGTATTAATTTTACTCATCGATTCAGTATCATTTGTGAGTTGAAAAGCTGCTGTTTACGTTGAGGAAAATGAAAGCATTACAAAATATTGAAAAAACATATTCAAACAACACGGTGGATAAAGATGTACAGTCTATGCTCTTGCCTTTAAATCTAATGCAATACATCATGTTCTGTCCTAAATATTGCATCAAAGACAATATTATAACTCCAAATAGCTTCATCTCAAACTGTGTTTCGATTATTGGAACACTAGCGTTCATTTTTGCACTCGTTCACTGTAACTATGAGCTACTCATTGACAGCAGTTTTTCATATAATAATTTCATGTATTTTAAATTCTTTGGTGAGTCTTTCTTCTTCTGTTTCGGGTTCGCAATAAATTGCGTGAGTGGACTCATTCAAACCAAAACTAATGTCCAGTTTGTTCTTACATTCCAAAAAGTGCACAGATTTATTAACAGTATTGCCAGTGTAAGCAAAATTATTGTATGGAATTGGGTTCTGGTACTAGAAGTTCTGGGATTTTATGCCATTGTTTACACTTATTTTGACATACAGATAGGTGTACCTTTTTATGCGGTGTATGCTTTCTACCTTTTGATGGTTTTTGATTTTAATATTGTTTATGCCGTACGAGTTATTCGTTTTTTGGAAAATAAAGTTGTACTGTGGAATACTCGAGATTTCAATTCCGGAGAATTAGATGTCGTGCATGAAGAAAATTATTGCACAAGAGTGTTCCAAGCATATGTTGACATATTAGAGTGTTACAGTAATTTTAAACATAGTTTTCAGCAATTTGTAAGTATCTTACCGTTTTAATTTTTATGAAGCTGTGCCAAAAATACAATTAAACTATATTTCCTTCCAGATACTTTTTTACATTATAAAAACATTCGCCCACGGTTTAATACATACTAAAGCAATGATTGAAGTGTTCCAAGTTGGCAAGTTTATAAACGACGTGGTAAGTACAACGCTCACTTCATGGAGCTTGACATATTTACTCATTCCAAGGATCGTTTCAAGGCAAGAGCAATAGAGTTACTAAATTCATAAGTAGGATATTATTACTTTTTTTTTTGTTTCTTTTACTAGGCTTTTACGATGCACACTATTACGTCTGTTTTCTTTTATTTATTTTTTGTGAATTCGTGGACAATGTTGTGGGTTACATGTGTAGTAACATAAATATGGAACAGATTGTGTTTAAATGTATTTCTTAGTATTGTGCTAATTTAAGAATCTCTAGTTAAGCTTGAAAAATAAGTAAAACTTGATTAATTTTTGACAGTCGTCTGAAAGCCTGACAATAATTTTACCAAAATTGTGGAGGTCAGATAAGCTCCATGTATACTGGTATTCAGCTGCATTCCGTTAGACTGGAAGCCGACCCCTACATAGTTGGGAAAATGCTAGGCAGATTATAATGATGTTAATTTTGTACTTGTTACTTTTAATTTGAAAAAGCTAGACTGACAGTAGCTAGACAGTGTTCTGTATGGTGTCGGACGCAAAGAATAGCACCATCCCATATCTTCCCGTGGGTGTCGTAAGAGGCGACTAAGGGACTTACCAGAGAATGGGCAGCAGCGTTCTCTGTGCTTGTATAACAAACGTACTGCGATCGCCAACCCGCCTGCCAAGCGTGGCGATTATGGTAAAACCCCCCTTTGGGGGAGGCCCATGTCCAGCAGTGGACGTCTTTCGGCTGAGATGATGATGATGAGACTGACAGTAAATAAACACATGGTACTGAATCGGTTTTTAAGTAGCGAAATACCAAAGCATCGATAGATAGATCGTGTAAAAGTTGACAAATGCCCCCCAGTTTAGGGGTTTAAAGAACAGGGCGTAAAGTTCTTCAGATAAAAAGTTAACAATAGGGATGACTTCAAAAATGGTTAATAAAGATGTACGGAAGAAGGAGACATGCAGCGCGACCCCAAATAAATTTGGATAAGGGCAGAGATGTCATTGTGTGACGATTTCCGCAAGGTGGATGGTAGTAGTATGATTGAAATTGCCGAGAATAGGCGAGACGACAAAAAAAAACTAATGAGTCCGTCAGTTAGATTATCAAAAAATATTTGACCCGTGTTTTTTCTTTTGTTACGTAAACCAAAATTGACGACGCTTTTAAAATTCTCAATACGTCACGCCTAGGTATAATTTTTACCTAGTTCTGACGTCACGAGCCCCCACTCCCGAGTTTTGATGCGTTTTATCTTTGTCAATATTCATTGATTTACAAAAACAAAAAATACGTGTCCATTAATTTCCAATACTCTAACTGACGGACTAAATAGATTTGCAATTTTTTGATACTATCGTCATGCCTATTGAGCTGAGTGCCGTGCAATTGGAGGGCCTGTATCTAGCAGTGGATTACCTGTAGACTGATAATGTTGATGATTAATAATGATGGTGAAAGACAGAAGGAAAGATAACATGAAGCCCACTACAATTTTTTGTTTAATTTGTTGAAAATGTATTATTTATTGCTTCTTTTGTTTCAGGATAAGAGAATTTTGCCGATGGCGATTATGTTCATTACATTACTCCACAATTTAATGTGGCAAGCAATTTTGGTCAAACAATGCGAGAAACTCTACTCGGCTATTCAAACAGTTCAAGATACTTGCACACTGATTTTGAAGTCAGCTTGCTCTGGTTGTTTCTTTTTACAGAATATGTTCTGTGCTATAACAACATACATATAGTTATGCATACAGAGAAGGCAGCATTTAAAATACGTTTGATTGATTTGACTTCGCAATTGCAGACTTGTATTCCATCGACAAAATTAGTAATGTTCACGATAAACCTAGAAGCCACTAGACTAGATGTATCATTGTTTATAATGAATGTTATAATTTTTGCAGAATACGAAAAAAAACTATACAAGAACGTGTTGCGCTTGCATCGAGCATCATTCAGCAAGTTACGTGTGTGTGGCCTGTTCTACGTAGACGCAGCGTTACAATTCAATCTGATGTGTCTTATTACTAACTACACTGTTGTATTTCTGCAGTTTGCATTTTTGTAATACAAACTTTAATAAATTGATTTTGTGGAATGTTCTTTTTGTTTATTTTATCCGAACATTGGTGTCGATTCTGTTGTGCACAAACTAAACCTAATTTAGGCTATTGCTATCTTTTTCTCTCTAATAAAACGAGAAAGAGACGGACGTAATTTAGAGCTGTCAAATTTACTTGGAACTAATATTTCCATACAAACGAAGGGTGCACCTAAAAACATGTCGACTAAAAACGAGGTAAAGCGTAAGGCATAAACTAGTTTGACATCTCTAACTCAGTTCATTGCTATAGCTGTCCTTTTCTTGCACTACCTTTTAGTAAAAGATAGCAATAGCCTAAACTAAGTTTAGTTTTTGCACAACAGAATCGACACCACTATCTAAGATCGTCTATTTAAGAAAGGGACTAAGTACTACGAAGAAACCATTGATGATAAAAATCAAAACATTTAAAAAAAAAACTGGAACTCGGATCATAAGTTTTGTCTAGGAACAGCTCAAAAATATTCATATTGCCGATATGACAATATTTTGTGCAAAAATTATCGTAATTTGTCATTAGTATTGTAGTTGGTAAGTCTGATTTAGTTTTAACCGTTTAACCTACCATCTCCCGTGCTCCAAAATCACCAGTTTTATCCTGAAATGGATCAAAATTATAATTATTGCCGTTATTACAATATTTTACAAGACTTTTATTTATCTTTATTTGATAGTAGTAGTTAGTCTGGTTAAGTTTTTACCGTGCAATCTCAGAGCCAGTGAAAATTGAACTTAACTTGCATATCGTAGATATTGTCATACATATTTTATGACGCAGAAAATATGTTCACTAGATGTATGATGTATGATGTATGATCACTAGATCAGTCTCAGGTCAGGCAAAGTATTACATGGGACTTAAAAAATTTTGCTAAATTTGGGTGAACTGTTAGGTACACCTCTGTCTAACGCTTTAGGGATTACAGACGTGATATTGTTGCAAGGTATAAGGGTTACAATAGAACCTACACTAACGAACTGCGTATCAAGGAAAGGATGCATAAAAATTAATTTCGTCGTTGAAGTTACCACGTAAGTCGAGAATAGCAACTTTACAGGAGATTGAAAAAAATGCATTATAAATACCTAGGTCTAAAAAGTCAGTACCGCCGAAATTGACTTACGTGGCGTTAAAACTTCAACGACGATTTCGTTAACGAATTTATAATTTGATGGAGCTATTGATTAATTGATTACATCTATGACGTAATTATCATAGTAATTAATGGTGGCTGTTAGTTTTACTGTCGATAGGGTATTGTTTCATTCAAGATGGACGAATTCCGTAGCATTACACCAAAATATTCCAATAATTTGATTTCAAACAGGACAGTGGATAAATGGATGGAATGGAATGGTGGATCAATCCTTTTGGCTCTGTCAAAATAAATTGGTTTATCCATTAATTAGGTTATGTCTAACATTTTAGGAGTTGATTATTATGCTTAAACCCACACTAGTGCAAACAGTCCAGTCCCTCTGACAGAAAGGACGCCCGAAACTACAGAACGCCACCTGCCACGATCCCTACATACTTCTTTTGCTTAATCCACGTTTATAGAGGTTACGTTCCTGACCTCTCTAAGGAATTCCAAACGCAAGCATAAGTAGCTAAAAAAACTTGGTCAGTGTGTGTCCTCTCTAGCTAAAGCATTTCCAATCACATCTACCTTGCCAACCAACAGACGTTATTTTTTTTTCCTAATGTTGTATAGATAATGGTACGGAAGCCTTCATACGCGAGTCCGACTCGCACTTGGCCGGTTTTATTTCTTTTATTTACTTGTCTCATCATTGGTTATTGACTGGGTGTACTATTATGTACATCTATGTCTAAACCATTGGGGATTACATACAGGCGTGATGTCATTATTCTTATAAGTGTTGTCTTGTGTCCTTATCAATAATTAATTTTCCTTTTCTATTTATTATACTTAATGTTACAGTGTATGAATATTTTGTTTAGCTTAAAGTAATTGATTATTTATTGACTCTCTTCGTGTTTATTCATTGTGCGGTCACCTTTTATTTTTATTGTAGCATTTGCGAGCCTGAAAAGGCCTGCTGTGACAAAAAAAATGAAAGCATTTCTAAATTTCAGTAAAAAATATCCTGTGACTCTTAACTCAAACAACATGGTGGACAAAGATGTGCAGTCGATGCTCTTACCTTTGAATCTGATGCAACATATCATCTTCTGTCCTAAATATCGCATCAAAGATGATGTTATAACTCCAAATAGCCTCATGTCAAAATTTGTTTCAATGATTGCAACTGTACTATTCATTATTTTATATGCTCTTTGCAGCTACTTTGTGTTCATCAACAAAGAAGCACTAGCATATGCTGATTATTTGATTATCGTGAATATTTATGAGTGCTTCTTTTACTGTTCTGGTTTTGCTTTGAATTTCGTCACCGTGATTTTGTGTAATTTGAAAAACAACATCAATTTTGTCTTGAACTTTCAAAAAGTGCACAGATTTCTTAACAATGAAACCAGATTTAAGCACATCATTATTTGGAATTGGATTTTTGTTTTAGTCGCTCTGAGTTTTTATGTCATTGTTTTTACCCATTTTAACATACAAATGGGTTTACCTTTTCTTTCAATATATGTTGGCTACCTACAAGTAGTTTTTGATTTTAATATTGTTTATGTAATACGACTCTTAGACGTTTTGGAACATAAACTTGTCTTATGGAATTTTCGAAATTTAAATTCCCAAGATTTGGATGATGAACATGACAAAAATTATTACACAAAAGTATTTCAGGCATACGTTGAGATATTAAAGTGTTATAATATCCTTAAAGAATGTTTCCAACAGTTCGTAAGTACCTCCCTGGTTTTATTATTGAAATTGCAATGGCTTCAATAACTTGTTAGAGACTACATTTTTAAATCACAGCTAAACAGAAAAAACAAATTTACAAAAAAAAAAATAACGAAAAATGTTTGACGTTTTCCAGATACTTTTTTACATAATTTCAATATTCTCCCACTCTCTACATATCGTTCAATTAATAATTGATGCATTAAAGAAAGGTGTGACCATTAATAATATTGTGAGTAAAAATATGTTTTTAAATATGAAAAAAAGTTTTTTTTTTTCAAACAGATTGTGAAAACTAGGCTTTTTATAAAAATGCCTATTACTACAAAGACAGATAAAGCTTTTTTGAACTTTTGATTTGTCATTGTGTGAGGAATGAGATGAAAGAGAAAGGAGTTAATGATGCCGTGATGTCTGACAGGGATAATTAAAGAAGACAACGTAGGGTCGATAATTAAATAATTATTGCGTCGACCTGAAATATAACGGGACAAGGCCAGGAAGATGATGATGGTTGACAAGCCATGACAACTGGATATTTTGATAACGATACTTTTTTATCATCGAAATTATTGCACTGCGATCAGTTTCCTTTTAGTGAGACCAGCGTTTATTTTTTTTATAGGACCACACAACGTTGGCGACAGTATCCATGGTTTTTTGGTTATTAAAGGGTTTCGTGTGGCAAATAATTTTGATCCAGAAATGTGAGAAATTCTACTCAGCTATACAAAGAGCTCAAGATACTTGCACTCTTCTCTTGAAGCCAAGTTGCTCTAGTAAGTATTAAAAAAAAATACGAAAGACATACTTTCTACTATACAATGATGATACCTGCATTCTGATTTCGAAATAAATATTCTAAACATATTTTAAAAGAAGCCGTTAATTATTTTCAATTTTTTGCGATTATTTTCAGATGATCAGAAAATCTTATTGAAGAACGTTCTGCGCTTACATCGAGCTTCGTTCAGCAAGATACGTGTGTGTGGCCTGTTCTACTTAGACGCTGCGTTACAATTGTGTCTGATGAGTCTTCTTTCTAACTACATAGTTATGTTGCTACAATTTGCATTCTTGTAATCCTGGTTACAATAAATCATTATGTCAATGGTAACGTCTGTTATTGTTTCCTTTTTGACCTTTTACTAAAAGGGTGTAAATAGTTCCTTAACGAAGCCGAAATGCACTTGTTTTCCCTGTCATTGATCGTTTTTTTTTTTGTTTTGGAAGTTAGCTGCGAACTTACTAGTTACGGCGGTATTGGAGGTCAAAATCCCAACTTTTTCACAAGTTTTGTTTCAAATACTAGTTTTGATTCAAGTAAATTAATTGTTATTATTGTTAATTTGTTAGTATTTTTATGAAATTCCTCTATTTTTTTCCTATGCATCTATGTAGTGTTCACAGTGGTGGCCCAAATTAAACATCTCCTTTATAGGAGTTTTTTTTTTACTTTTTGTTATCCAAAAAGGATTACATAAATAGAAGAAAAATAGAAAATAGAATATAGAATCTAATCCTTATACCTTATATAAAATACCCGCACGGATCGGGCAGGGTTTTTTAAATTGATAGGATGGCATATCGTTTGCGTACAACTGTGAGTGAATGCTGTTAAATTGTGTTGATTTCATGTTCAACTACAACGGAACTAAACTAACCCTTGAGAAACCCCAGATGACCTCACCAATATTTCAATGTTGAAATCATTCGAAACCATTCACGACAACTTTTTGAAATTATTGTATTGAATATGAAAACGACCAAAGTTTTCTTCAAATACTATTTATGTCATTGCATTCATTTCAATCTTATATGGTCTACTTTGTCAAAAGCCTGTCGAAAGTTCATGTAAATGCCAACCATTTCGACTTGTCGTATCCTCAAACAGAAAGAAGAATACGCGTATGTGTTATTTCATGTTTGCTATGTTAATTTTTCTTTTAATTGAAAAGATCTCTAGCTTTTAGCAGAAAAACAATTCTGATTCTAATTTTTTTTCTGACCAAATTATTTTGAGTTGTGTTACTTATATGTAGTTTGATGACACAATGCTTTGTTGACGTCTTTGTTTATGAAGGGTCTGTTTACACTTTGTAAGTCGTCGTATTTACATTACAAGTATTACATGTTTGTTAAAAGTAAAGTATTTTTTTCATCATATTAATGTAGCATGACTTTACCCACGTTAAGTCATAAAATATTAACACGATGAGTTTGATGAGTATCGTTAAAACATTTTCAAGCTGTCAATTTGTTCGATCAGTTGTGCCCAACAAAAACTATTGTTAATGATTTTCTAAAATGAAGACATTTCAAAACATTGAAAGGAAATATCACACAATATCATATATCATATAACACATATCAACGAGCAAGAACGTTTCCAACACAGTTAAGTAAGTAAACTTACTGTAAAATACTTAATTTAAATTGAGGGTATACTTACTAATTTCACTACGCGCATGAATAACACTTTATTACAACACCAATTTATCACGTCTGCTCGACGTCCGTATGTCACTACCGGGATCCAGCAGAATATCAGCGTCAGGTGCATGCCTGACCCGGGGTTGCGGGACTATTCGAAAGAGATACCGTGGCCCCGGAACACAAAGGGCGATGAAGGAACATGGATGGGTTTTAGTCAGTAAAAGTCTGACACTCCCTCCTGCTCCGCCCAGAGCGGGAGAAGTCATTTGATGATTTCCCATCCGAAAAAAAAAAAAAAAAAAAAAAAGGTGCATGCCTGACACATGCTGAGCTGGACTCCCATTTGGTGCAACCTTGAGACGCACACCGCACCTTGTATATTATCGTTATTTTATTTGAAGTATGTCATGGTGTTACTATACTTATCTCCTAAATATGTCCTCTTTGTATATTGGCACCTTGTTTTTTATCATGTAAATTGTATCATTTAATTATTGTACCTCTGTGTGTTGTGTAATGTCTTTTGTGTGCACTAAATAAATGTTTTATCTATCTATCTATCTATCTACCTATCTATCTATCTATCTATATCCTGTGAATTCTAAAATAAACAATTTGGTAGACAAAGATGTGCAGAAGATGCTTTTGTCTTTGAATGTGATGCAATGTGCCATGTTTTGTCCTAAATACCGCATCAAAAACAACTTTATAACTCCAAATAGCCCCTTTTCCAATTTTGTTTAAATGATTGTTACATTAGTATTACTTTTTTATTAATTTTCGCCACCTTATTGTTGACCTTGAACAAAGAAACTCTGCATTATAACACATTCATGCTTATTTCTTCTCATTACCCGACTGCGCCAGAAGAGGGTTATGTTTTTCGAGAGTATGTATGTATGTATGTATGTATAATTGTTTGGCACGCTCTGTGGCCTGAACGGCTCGATGGATTTTAGCTTGAGAGGTGTCGTTAGATTTGTATTTACTGTGAGAGTGACACTGGGTATATCAAAATAATAAAAACAAAATGGCGGATTTTTCGCGCCAAATTCAAATGTTTGGCACGCTTTGTGGCCTGAAAGGCTCGATGGATTTTATCTTGAGAGGTGTCGTCAGATTCGTATTTACTGTGAGAGTGACACTGGGTATATCAAAATAAAAAAAAACAAAATGGCGGAATTTTCGCGCCAAATTCAAATGTTTGGCACGCTCTGTAGCCTGAAAGGCTCGATGGATTTTATCTTGAGAGGTGTCGTTAGATTCGTATTTACTGTGAGAGTGACACTGGGTATATCAAAATAAAAAAAAAACAAAATGGAGGATTTATCGCACCAAATTCAAATGTTTGGCACGCTCTGCAGCCTGAACGGCTCAATAAAGGGCTCATCATGAGGATTTTAAAATGGTATTGTGCGTAAGCAAATAATTATAATATCGAAATAAATGATAATCCATTTAGTCAGTCGTGTACTAGCGCTCGCCGGAACAGTCGTTTTATTTACATGACTCATCACCCCTCTATGCATACGTACACAGTAGGTACACTTACATTTGGTGACCCCGATATCAGTAACACGCGCCGCGATTTAAAGTAATTTTTTTTCGTGATTTTCCCGTGTCGTGATAACTGCACTGCACAACCTAATCAGCCTTCCACAAGCGGATCTCCCTGGTTTTGGTTTTCAAGAGGCACATAGTTATCCAGACATGACGTCAAGCGGAAATTGTGGAAATGGGGCAGCATTATGCGGAGCGACGGACTTCAAGCAGACCGACGTGGCAGCAATAGGAATGTCCTCGAAGATAACCGAATTTTGGACCGAAATGCCCAGAGTGTGGTTCGCCCAGTTCGAGACAATGATGGCTCCTCAAAAACAAGGAGACGAAGCAAAATACGGCGTTGTGTTGGCCAACCTCAACAAAGACGCGATAAGTCAGGTGGCCGACATAATAATTTCGCCTCCTGCCACCAATAAATACGGTGCTCTCAAAGAGCAGTTCCAAAAGCTGGTAGGTGAAGTGGAATTAGGTGACCAAAAACCGTCACAACTGTTGAGACGAATGAGAGAATTGGCACGTAAGAGTCAGGTGGCCGAAAAAACACTACATAGCCTGTGGACGTCAAGACTCCCTGATCATGTTCGAGCAGTTTTAATGGTCAGTCAGGACCAAAAACTCGACAACCTCGCCGCTATTGCAGACAAGATCTTGGAAGGAAGACCAGGTGAAGTGTCGGAAGTATCAGGCGGCCCAAATCAGCTTATTGTTGAGTTAGTAAACCAAGTGAGTAAATTAACCATGGAAATAGCAGCGTTAAAAGCCAACTCACATGGCAATGGACGTCATAACTATAGACGCAATCGAAGCCGGTCGCGCCCAAGATCCCTCTCAAGATCGAGGATTACGCCTGACAGCCCAAACTGGTTATGCAAGTACCATTTTCGGTACAGAAATCGAGCCCGGAACTGTGAAAAACCATGCAACTGGAAAAAGCAGTCGGAAAACTAAGTTCTGCGTTGACAGAGGCGGTCGTCAGCGCTATCATTCCTTCAAACAAACCGCCTATGCGTTACCGACCGAAAAAGTGGGTATCGTTTTTTGGTTGATACTGGTGCTAACATCTCGGCAATACCTAGAAGAGGAAACCGCTTAAAAATAGACGACACATATAAAATCTATGCCGCAAACGGAACGTGAATTAAAACATACGGTGACAAAACGCTGACGTTAAATCTAAACCTGAGACGGCCGTATCGATGGACTTTCATCGTCGCTGACATTACACAACCAATACTGGGAGCCGATTTTTTAGAAAAACACAACATTTTGGTGGATATTCGAAATAAACGTTTAATAGATGGTACGACTGGACTTCAGAGGAACGCAAAGTTGATGAAGTCAAGCACACTAACACTTCGGACCGTAAACTTGACCGACGATTATGCAGACATTTTGGCAAAATATCCGAACATTTTAAAACCGCTCGACAAACAGTCGCAACCCAAGCATGACGTGGTTCATCAAATCATCACAAACGGACACCCTGTTTACTCCAAGTCAAGACCTCTGCCAGCAGACAAATATCTAAGAGTAAAAAAAGAGATAGAGCATATGTTACAAACAGGATTGTGTAGGCCTTCCAAGAGTCCGTGGGCAAGCCCATTGCTCGTGGCGACAAAGGAAAACGGTGAATTACGCCTATGTGGAGATTATAGGAGATTGAACGCGATCACTGTGCCGGATAGATACCCGATTCCAAGAGTACTAGACTTCACGTACCTATTACCAGGAACCAGTATATACTCAAAAATCGATTTAAAAAGGGCCTATAATCAGATCCCAGTACAAGAGGTAGAAAAAACCGCAGTGATTACTCCGTTCGGTCTATTCGAATTTCCAAGAATGCCGTTCGGACTACGAAACGCAGGTCAAACCTTTGTCAGATTCTTAGCTGGACTCGACTTCATTTTTGTGTATATAGACGACATACTGGTGACGTCATCATCAGTCAGCGAACACCGACGTCACTTAGAAGAAGTATTTAAACGGTTAGACGAACATGGCATTGCAATCAATCAAGAAAAGTGCCTAAACCTCAAATAGAATTCCTTGGATATCAGATTACAAAAGACGGTATTAAGCCATTACCGGACAAAGTCGAAGCGATCAACAAATATCCGATTCCGAAAACAGTGCAAGAATTACGAAGATTTTTAGGCATGATTAATTTTTACCGAAACAACATTCCACAAGCAGCCCGTCATCAAGCACAGTTGAACAAATACCTAATTGGCTCAAAGAAAAATGACAAAACTGAAATACAATGGACTCCAGAAGCACTAGCAGCATTCGATCAATGTAAAACAAGTCTAAGCGACGCCGTTACATTGACGTCGCCAACAACGGATTCCCCGCTATCGCTCATGACAGATGCATCCCAGACATGCGTAGGCGCCGTTTTGCAGCAGTATGAAAACGGAAACTGGAAGCCTCTTTCCTTTTTTTCAAAGGGACTGAGTGAAACGCAATCAAGATATAGCACATATGATCGAGAATTGCTGGCAATCTACATGGCAGTAACACATTTCCAACCTTATGTCGAGGGACGAGAGTTGATTGTATATACCGGTCATATGCCATTATGTCACGCCTTCACTAATAAACAAAACTCCACAAGTAAAACGATCGCACCAAGGAGGTTACGTCACTTAGAGTTCATTGCACAATTCACGACAGACATCCGTCACCTGTCCGGTAACATGAACCCAGTAGCCGACGTATTATCGCGAGTCGAACAAATAGATTGTCCAACACCTATGGATTGGAACGAGATAGCAGATATGCAGGGCAATGACATTGAACTCACTCAGCTATTGAACAACAATAACCTTAGTTGGAAAAGTATGCAATTATCAGGAACAAAACAACTAATTTGCGAGAATTCAAAACCGAACCCAAGACCGTATGTGCCGAAGTCACTTCGAAAACAAGTATTCGACACTATGCACAACATAACGCATCCCGGTATAAGATCATCAAAGAAAATGATCTCCGAGCATTATTTCTGGCCACGCATGAATACTGACGTTGGCATTTGGGCTAAAACATGTCAGGCATGCCAGAAAAGCAAGACACACAGGCACAACTCGTCTACAATAGGAATTTTCCCACCAACAGCACGTTTAGATCACGTGCACATAGATATTGTTGGTCCATTACCAGAATCCAGAGGCAACAGATACATTGTCTCAATGATCGACAGGGGAACGAGATGGATGGAAGCTGTACCGGTTGCAGAGATAACAGCAAAAGTCGTAGCGGAAGTTTTCATAAACACCTGGATATCGAGATTCGGATGCCCAAACACCATAACTACGGACCAAGGACGACAGTTCGAGTCAGACTTATTCATCGCTCTAACTAAGTCACTTGGTATCAAGAAGACCAGGACCACAAGTTATCATCCGCAGTCAAATGGTTTAGTTGAACGCTGGCATAGATCAATGAAAACTGCTCTAGTCGCACGCGGTAATACTGTAAACTGGTCGAACGAATTACCCTTTGTTCTACTAGGATTGAGAGCGGCATTACGTTTAAAAGAAAATGTCAGCCCCGCACAAATGTTATACGGAACGAATATACGTTTGCCTGGAATGTTTATCGAGCCGAAAACGCAAGTTACATCACCAGAAGACTATGCACAGACTCTCCAAAGGACAATGGCAAAACTAAGTCCGTTTAACAACAACCACCACGCCACAACCCACAAACCATTTATTCACCCAGACATGAAAGATTGTGAATACGTATTCGTCAGAACGGATGCTGTTAAGAAACCTCTGACCCCGTCATACGAAGGACCATACAAAGTGTTACAGAAGCAAGAGAAGCATTTCAAAATCCAACTGCCAAGGAAAACATCTGTAGTATCGGTGGACAGACTAAAACCAGCCTACATTTTAATTGAAGATAAGGTAAATTAACCTTTAGCACACACAAAAAGTGCCAACAGAGACGTGAACGAACGCAAGAGTGCTGAGCCAGCGGAAAATAACAAGACCGCGCCGAACACAACACGTTCATGCCGCGTCATACGTCCAGTGGTACGTTTCGCAATTCCGTAACACCAGCAATAGAGAAATACGAAATTAAAATGAAACATTGTCGAGAATATCACGCCGCGCGGACGCCGCCGGGCGACCGCGGGCGGGGAGCTGAGGCCGCGGAGGGGGCGCTCGAGCTGCGAGCCCGCGCCGGCCGGCACAGCACTGCGTCATCGTCCACCGAGCGATTCGTTACTCCTATTTTCTCGCCTAATTAATTTAACCGTTTTGTTTTCCTTTGTTACAATCTTATTATTATACAGTCCACTATAAAGCAAGTCACCGCGTTTTAGTCCTCTTAACACCCTGAGGATATCACCCATTCCTTTCTATGGTCCTTCTACGTGTTATTGACCAGTTACTGGGAGTGACAAGCGGTTTTGCAAAATTTTGAAAACGGCCGTTGGAAAATTGGACTTCGAGATCAAGACGACTTCTCGCCCCTTCGTGCGAATCTGGTTCCAGTCTTCGGTCATCATCTACGGCGCCTTGAGAAGAGGCGTATTTGGTGGAGCAAGCAGTTCTTCAGTGGTCATCGTAGCTGGGTCATCGCAGCGTAGCAGCCCAAGCAGTGCCCAAGAACTTCGCAATCCATTTGAAGCAAGAAAACGTTTGGTTTGGACAAGCAGTCAACGGATTTCGTGAGATCTTTCCATATTCTTACTAACATTTGTACATAACTCAACTAACTTTCATTCCACTAGAGTATTAGTTAGTGCATTAGACCAGTGAATCATACATTAGTAGTACCTTTTCGTCCTAGTGAGTATTACCCATCACATACTACTAGTTATTTACTTGTTTAACTTGTAGAATTCATCATACACTTTCAGTCCGTATTGTTTTTTTCCTTGTAGTTTAGTGTCATATTTCAAGCCATTCAAGTAGATTTGTCCCATTTATGTAGAATAACACCCATTAATAATTAGTAATAAGTGCTTATTAATCTAGCATACCATTAGATTGTAAGATAGTGCCATAAGTTCACCTTCACCGTTTTTTTTTCTCTTCACAGTTTGACAGTTAGAATTCAAACATTTCTTTTTCCAACCGCCTACTGGTTTTGAATAGCATAGCTTTCTTCAATCAGCTGTTTGCTCTTTGTTTTTCTACAGGCGCATTATAGCGTATATTTCATGCTTTTGGCATCTATTCTTAAATTAGATTCCATTTTCAAGTTTTTCTTGCCAACTTGCTATCCTCTAACGCTAACCGCTACCTACGTATTTAGCCATGGCTGAAGAAATGAAGATTAAAGAGCTTTCAAAAAAACGTGCCTCAGTAAAATCGCAGCTTACTCAATTCACAACTTTTATAACTACCACTAAGTCTTGCGAACAGCTTAGCGAGGAACAACTCGTCGAGTTAGAGATAAGAATTGAGAAAATACTTTCCTTATATGCCACCTATGATCCGTTACAGAGTCAATTGGAGTACCTGTCTGCACAACCCGACGAGCAATTTTCCGAACGAGAGAAATTCGAGTGCAACTACTACAAGCAACTTGCATCTGCTCGCGCGCTTCTGTCACAGCATCGCGCTCAACTGGCATCTAAGGTAAGCTCCAATGAACAACTATCGATGGTTACTAGACATAATAATGTAAGACTTCCTAAAATAAATCTACCTCACTTTAGCGGCGGCTATAAGGATTGGTTGGAGTTTAAAGATATTTATATGTCATTGATTCATGAAGAGAAAAGTATAGATAACATCAACAAATTTCACTACTTACGTTCGTCACTTAATGGCAGCGCAGCACTAGTTATTAAAAGTTTAGATTTCAGAGGCGACAACTATGACAATGCTTAGCAATTGTTATGTGAAAGGTACGATAATAAGCAATTATTAATAAATAATCATCTTCAAGCCTTATTTAATGTGGAACCACTTCAAAAAGAAAGTAGCCAGGGTTTACGTCAGATCGTTGATGTAACCAACAAAAACCTGCGGTCACTGGCAACGCTAGGGCGGTTCGTACAGCATTGGGGTGACATGGTCATACATTTAATGGCATCAAAGTTAGACCCGGTTTCTAGCAGACAGTGGGAAGAGTATAGGAACACTCTGACTGAGTATCCATCCTTAGATATGTTCACAAAATTTATATCTAACCGCTGCAATCTTTTAGAAACGCTTGAGGAGGCACAGAGTTTAAAATCGAAACCAGAGTCATCGCACAGTAAGCCAAAAAGTTTTTCTGTCACAACAAGTAAGGGAAAATTTAATATTTCATGTCCCCTATGTAAACAAAGTCACTACATATTTAGTTGTGATCAATTTAAGGCGCTCTCAGTCGCTGCACGCCTATCAAAGGTGAAAGACTTTAAACTTTGTTTAAATTGTTTACGACCAGGTCATTTGGAGGTTACTTGTCCACTTGGTCACTGCAAGTACTGCACAAAAAGGCATAATACAATGTTACATTCTCATGATGATGATCCTAGCTCTAGTAAGGAGCATATAACTTTAAGTGGTACTAATCATGAATTTTCATCTCGTCATGTATTGCTTTCCACAGCTTTGGTCAGAGTCACGGACCATTCCGGGAAGCCGCATAGCGCCAGAGTCTTACTTGACAATGGAAGCACGGCAAACTTTGTTACCAAGGACCTTTGTGGTAAGCTACATTTACCTATTCGTAGTGAAAGCTCACACGTCGCAGGCATAAACAGTCAAGTGTCTACCATTACGCAATCTTGTTCTTTACATTTACAATCGTGCGATGGGTCATATCACATAAACATTGATTGTTTTGTCTTGCCCAATATAACCACTCATATACCTCATACATACATAGACTTAACTGACTTGCAGCTACCAGCAGGCGTAAGTCTGGCTGATCCATCTTTCAATGTCCCTTCTTCCATCGACATACTTGTTGGAGCCGACATCTTTTGGGGTGTGATTGGTCGTAATCGTATACAGCTAGGTAGACATATGCCAACGCTCTTCGAGACCAAGCTCGGATGGCTCATATCAGGCACTATGCCTCAACCTAACATAGCTTATTCATCAGTGTGCATGTTCTCGCAGGACAAGCACACACACGTACAGGAGCCCATGGATCTGTCAAGATTCTGGGAACTTGACTCTATCCCACCTAAGTTCAATTTCACAGTCGAAGAGCGAGCATGTGAAGACAACTACATAAAAACTACTAGGCGTGATGCAGATGGTCGTTTCATAGTCACCATACCCTTAAAGCAACCTCTTGAAGCATTAGGTAACTCGTTTGAGATGGCTAAACGTCGCTTTCTGTCGTTAGAGCGTAGACTTGAGAGAGATCCAATACTTAAGCATCGCTACGTAGAATTCTTGCAGGAGTACGAAGCATTAGGTCACATGAGCGAAGTAACTCAGCCTTCTTCATCTCACGCATATTACCTTCCACATCATGGTGTTTTCAGAGAGTCCAGTACAACAACCAAGCTTCGAGTTGTCTTCGACGCATCAGCCGTCACAACTTCTGGTAAGTCGTTCAACGACATTCAAGGTATAGGACCCACAGTACAGGATGACTTAATATCCATATTGTTGAGGTTTCGGCAGCATAAATACGTCATATCGTCAGACATCGAAAAGTTCTTTCGTCAAATCGTAGTTGAGGAATCGCAGCGACATCTACAGCAGATATTGTGGTGCTCTGATCCATCATTACCAATTAAAACCTACACATTAAACACCGTTACTTACGGGACAGCATCAGCTCCGTTCATTAGTCACGATGTTTGTCTCAACTGGCAAAGTAAGCAAACAACACACACACACAACAGTCAATACAACACGATTTTTACGTCGACGATTATCTGTCTGGAAGTGACTCTATAGAGAGCACTATTGCGCTTTGTAGAGATGTCACGAGCATACTTAAGACTGCACAACTCAATCTTCGCAAGTGGCAGTCTAACAATACATAAATACTTCAGGCAGTCACTACTAACACACTTGCTTCATCCACTCATACCACATCCACACCAACACACACAGACTCACATAACACAGTCAGCTTGAGCATTGACGAACCAAGCAAAACCCTCGGTCTTAATTGGCGTTGTCAAACTGACTGTCTTACATTCTCCATTCACATACCTGAACATACAGATGCTATTATCACAAAACGACACATACTTTCCACAATAGCGCAAGTATTCGATCCTCTAGGTCTTGTCTGTCCGTGTATCATCGAGGTCAAGGTCATAATGCAGAGATTATGGATAGACAAGTGTGCATGGGACGACGAGGTTAATGTGGATATTAAAAGGTTATGGCTGAAGTTCACACAGACTTTACCACAGCTTAATCTTCTCACCATACCACGCTGGGTGGTATGTGATAGCCCTTTATCTGTGGAAATCCACATTTTTACAGATGCGTCGGAAAAAGCTTACGGAGCTTGCATCTACATTCGTTCCGTAGCTAGTAGTGGCACCGTTCATGTTCATCTGCTCACGTCCAAAAGTAAGGTTGCACCGATAAAGTCGACCACAATCCCAAGGCTAGAGCTTTGCGGAGCCTTATTAGGGACAAGGTTGTGTGCAAAAGTACTAGAGTCGTTAACACTTAAACCTAACAAATGCTCTGGTGTGATTCGATGATTATCTTAGGTTGGCTGTCTGCTTCACCTGGCACGCTCAAGCCGTTTGTCAGGAATCGAGTTTCGGAGATACGGGAAGGCTTTGGTGGTTATACCTGGCGCTATGTGCCCTCCAAGGACAACCCTGCAGATCTTGTCTCCCGTGGTCTGAGCGCTGATCTTATAGGTCAATCTTCCATGTGGTGGTCAGGGCCTTCATTCTTACTTACAGACCCAACTCTTTGGCCTTCAATGCCTAACTCAGACGTGAACACAATCCTACCAGAACTATTAAAATCACAATCCATTACCATTAATAATCAATCATTACCTATCACTAATCCTACTATACACAATAATTTATTTCAAACTTTGATAAATAATTCATCTAATTACTCACATCTACAACGCCTATTAGCATACGTATTTAGATTCATTAATCGTGCTAAAGGAGTACATACTCATAGTCTTACCCTTACTAATTCAGAGTTGTCCTACAGCGCTGATTTCATAATGAAAACAGTACAAAGGGAAATGTTTCCTGAAGAGTACGAACTACTTTCATCAGGTAAACCATTACCCAATAAAAATCGCCTTAAGAAATTATCTCCTTTTATCGAGTCTGGTATTATACGAGTTGGAGGCAGATTAGATAATTCTTGCTACGATTATAATGTCAGGCACCCAATCATTATTTGCAGCAAACATAACTTAACTAAGCTTATTTTTAGTACCTATCACTTACGCCTATTCCATGCTGGTCCACAGTTACTCTTAGCCACAATAAGACATGAGTATTGGCCTTTGGGTGGTAGAAACCTTGCCAAATCAACCGTACATAAGTGCGTAAAGTGCCAGAGATTCAATGGTAGAACTGTTCAACCCATCATGGGTAACTTGCCTAAGGAACGAGTTCAACTAGAGTTTCCCTTCCTAGAGACTGGCACAGACTATGCCGGACCCATCCTCCTAGCTGACCGCAAAGGTAGAGGATGTAGATTAGTAAAATCATACATATGTGTTTTTGTTTGTCTAGCCACCAGGGCGGTTCATCTGGAGCTTGTCTCAGACCTAACGAAACATGCCTTTATTGCAGCACTGAATAGGTTTATTGCTCGTCGTGGTAAACCAAAGACCATCTACTCAGACAATGGTACAACCTTTATTGGCACTTGTAACGAAATAGCTGCCATATTACAACAGGACTTTTCTTCAGAAATGGCAGAAGCAGGTATTAATTTCCACTTTATTCCGGCATACACCCCACACTTCGGTGGCTTATGGGAATCTGCCGTGAAATCAGTAAAACATCACCTTAGGCGTATATTAGGCCTCGCACATCTCACTTACGAAGAGATGTCTACGTGTCTGATTCAGGTTGAGGCAATTCTAAGCTCTCGTCCTCTCACTCCTCTTTCCACTGATCCATCAGACCTATACCCCTTAACTCCTGCCCATTTCCTTATTGGGAGATCTCTCACATCCCTGCCGCATCCGCAAGTCACCAACCACAACATCTCCAGCCTGAAACGTTTCCAGCGTATTGAGCACCTGAAGCAACAGTTCTAGAATAGATTCTCTAACGAGTATATCTTTTACCTCCAACAGAGAACCAAATGGACGGACTCCGATGGGGTGCTTGAAGAGGGAGCCATGGTGGTGCTCAAAGAGCAACAATCACCACCACTGATGTGGCCACTCGGTCGTATCGTACGTCTCATACCTGGGAGGGACGGAATAAGCAGAGTCGCAGACGTAAGAACGAAGAAGGGGATAGTCCGACGTGCTTACAACACCATCTGTCCTCTTCCAGTCTAACCATTGAAGAAAAGTCTTCAACGCCGGGAGCATGTCGAGAATATCACGCCGCGCAGACGCCGCCGGGCGACCGCGGGCGGGGAGCTGAGGCCGCGGAGGGGGCGCTCGAGCTGCGAGCCCGCGCCGGCCGGCACAGCACTGCGTCATCGTCCACCGAGCGATTCGTTACTCCTATTTTCTCGCCTAATTAATTTAACCGTTTTGTTTTCCTTTGTTACAATCTTATTATTATACAGTCCACTATAAAGCAAGTCACCGCGTTTTAGTCCTCTTAACACCCTGAGGATATCACCCATTCCTTTCTAAACATACTGTCCAGACACAATCCAACAAATCACCGAAGGAATAACACTCGTTATAAAACAACACCAACAAAAAAAATATCACCAATTTTAAATCATGGGAAGCTGGGGATCTAAGGAAGAAATCGTGGTGGCTCAAACTGCCGCCTCCAACGGGTCTGGTGGCTCCAGCGTGTCTATCACTGAAGTGACCATGGGCGGCGTTTTCATTATAGCCGTCGCGGTATTGGCGTTCTGCCTATACATAAAGTGCAGAAGTCAATTCTACAAAAATGTGTATCGGCATATGGAGGGCAGACAAGCTCAAGCAACTCCACTCCCAACGGTATCCATGCGCTACAGCTGCAGCCATCATCCGAACGGAGCTCAAGGCTCGCAAGGCATGTGAACAGAGTCCCAGAGAACTCAAGTAAAAAAGTGTAAAGGTGTAGTGCAAGTGCTAGTGATTAATATTTTTTTCGTTTTATTCAAGATTTTTTATATCGTTTTTTTTTTATATTGTTTACCTTTTATATTTTTTCTTTTATTGTTTTCAATCTGTTATGTAAGCGTACTGTAAAAGTGTATTAGAGATTATTTTTTTTTTTTAAAAGGGGGGAATAATGTGCGTAAGCAAATAATTATAATATCGAAATAAATGATTATCCATTTAGTCAGTCGTGTACTAGCGCTCGCCGGAACAGTCGTTTTATTTACATGACTCATCACCCCTCTATACATACGTACACGAGTCCCACTCGTGAAAAATTACTAATATCTTTAAATAAAAACTGAATATAAAAAACAAGTTCAGGAAACAGGACATATTGACTGCAACAGTCGGGACCCATTAAATAATCTAGACTAAAATTATTACATCCAATATGGGTCCCGACTGTTGCAGTCAATATGTCCTGTTTCCTGAACTTGTTTTTTTATTTTCAGTTTTTATTTAAAGATATTAGTAATTTTTCACGAGTGGGACTCGTGAAAAATTGGTACTTAAGCGTCGACTCGACGCCGATGGATACCCCTCCTACCGTCAGTGAGGATCGCGGAGGTGGCGCATTCCGACGCCCATGAAAGCACATGGCCTCGGACTTGTGCAATGCCACCTCGAGACCCAGTTGCCGGATCCTCTCAACGACTATCGCAACCCCGCGTGTCATAGCTTCGGCCGCCGCCTCGTGCGACCCCCCCTGTGCCAACACCAGCGTGTTGTCAGCGTAGCAAACTACACTGACACCGCTAGGGAGGTCGGCGCGCAGCACCCAGTCGTACCCGATGTTCCACAAGGATGGCCCTAGGACCGATCCCTGCGGAACACCGCACGACATCTCTCGCCGGTTCCATTCTCCACTGCGACCGGGGTAAATTACTGCCCTGTCCGTCAGGTAGCCCCCGACCACTCGACGGAGGTAGGTCGGCAACCGGTGATACCGGAGTGCCTCCCTTATGCAGCTCCAGGGCATGGAGTTAAAGGCGTTGGCGATGTCGAGAGACACCGCCAAGACAACCCCACCCCTGCACATCGCATCCCCCGTCGTGAGGGCTCCCACGCGCATGATGGAGTCCACTGTAGAGCGCCCCTTGCGGAAACCAAACTGGTGTTCCGCAAGATCCAGCCCCGTCCCCGCAAGGTGCTCGGCGAGGCGGTTTGCAATGACTCTTTCAAAGAGCTTGCCCACCTCGTCGAGCAGCACCACGGGCCGGTATGCGGACGGAGAGTCCGCAGGGCGCCCCGGCTTCCAACGAAGCGGGAACTGGCCTCTCTCCAAGCATGCGCTTAGGAGCCCCTCCAGTCGGGGCCAGAGTCCGCAGGGCGCCCCGGCTTCCGGATGAGGACCAGCTTCCCCATCCACAACGAAGCGGGAACTGGCCTCTCTCCGAGCATGCGCTTAGGAGCCCCTCCAGTCGGGGCCCGAGAGCCTCCGAGGCCAGGACCCAGGCTTTGCCAGGCAAGCCGTCAGGTCCCGGGGCAGTATTTTTGGCACTGAGCCTGCGTACCGCCACTCTCAGGTCTAACCCAGTCACTTCCGGAGCGTTGTCGTCGTCGTCCTGTTGGTCCGCTTCCAGCATCGCAGGCGGCGGGGCCATAGGCGGGGGTGGATGTTCCCCTCGCGAAGGGAACAGAGTGCTCACCACGTCCTCCACGAGCTCAGGCCGGAGACTCTGCGTCAGAGGGGGGACACAGGTGCGGAGTTTATCCCGCACCATCTTGTAAGGGCGCCCCCACGGATCTCTGTCGAGAGTCCCCAGCATCTCCTCGCGGGCCAGATCCCTGACCCGCAGGTCAGCCTCGCGGAGGGCGGTCTTCGCCGCTCTGTACCCCTCATAAAGCTCCGCCTCAATGGCTGCCGCATCCGGTGGGCGGATGCGGAGCCTGCGATGCCTAGCGTACAGGTGTCGCGCAGCCACGCACGCCTCGCGCAGAGACGTCAGCTCTCGCGACCACCAGTACACCTGATGCCGGGCGCTTCTTGGCCGAACACGGGGCATTGCCACGTCGCAGATGTCGGACATGGCCTCCTGGAACCACCCTGCCTCATTGTTAATGTCGGCAGGCCTGTCCGGTGATGTCACCCAGGCCTGCACGATCGAGGCTACCAGGAGGAGCTCCCGGTCCAGCTGCTTCAGCGCCCAACGCGGACCGCTCGGGGCCTGTTGGACCGGCGCGCTTGAGGTCTGGGTGGAGACGTCGAACCGGATGTACCGGTGGTCGGAATAGGTCTCCACCCCCTCCATGACACGCCAGTCAACAACACGCGGCGACAGACCGGGGCTAGCGAACGAAATGTCCACCACCGACTCACCCCGCATCCGCACGCACGTGGGGACAGAACCCCGATTTAGGACGACCAGGCCCTTCTCCAGAGCCCAGTCCTCCACCATCCTTCCCCGCACGTCTGTGCAACGAGAACCCCAAGCCAAGTTCTTGGCATTGAAGTCCCCGAGGACAAGCACGGGGAGGGAATGGTTTCCGACGACAACACTCAACTCTGCGAGAGAGTTGTGGAACTCGGCGAGAGTTCGGCTCGGGGAGAAGTAGACTCCCACCACTACGATCTCCCCGAACCGTGCTGCTACACACCCCCGACCCCTCCTGACACCTTCAAGGGTAGGGGTACCGGCGGCGGCCGATGATACTATGGTCACTGAGCCGTTAAGGTCCGCCACCCAGTCTTCAATGGGCAGGACAAAATACGGCTCAGCGACCACAGCGATATTAATCGACCACTGCGCCATGCTCTGGAGCAACAGATCTTGAGCACAGGCGCAGTGGTTGATATTCGGCCGTATAATGAGGCCGTTATTGGCACTCCATTACCGCTTCCTCCTCCCTGGCCCCTTGTGAGGGCCCCACTGTGGCGGCGACAGCGGCAGCGGCGGCAGTTGCGGCTGCGGCGGAGGCGACGGTGGCGGTGGCGGTGGAGGGCCTACCTTTGCCTCTGATGGCCATGGTGGGTGGAGCGCAGGCCTTGCTCCCAGCCCGGTGATCGGCTGGCTTGCCAGCCGCCGCACATGCACCGCAGTGCGGCGTGGCGCAGCAAGCTGCGGACACATGACCGGGCTGACTGCAACGGAAACAGAGTCCGCTGCGGTCCACCTCCGAAGCGCACCGTACTGACACGTGGTGTCTCACGTGGCAGCGGTAGCACCTCGGGCTCCAGCAGCTTTACCTGCGCTGAAACCCAGCCCACCAGTAGCCTTCGGCCCTCCACTATAGTTTTAGCCGCCGTCACCGGGCAGCATACCGTAACGGTATGCATACCCGTGGAGTCCGGACGAAGGGCGCCTGCCCTGACCTGATCGGCAGGGCACCCTCCGGACCTGGCTACGGCAGCCACCACTTCCTCCTCGGTCACCGAGTCGTCCAGGCCCAGGACGCGCAGGTCTGCGCATCTGACGGGCCTGGACACTGGGGCCTCGTCCGCGTCTAGGGACGCTCTGAGCTTTTCAGCCAGAGCGTCAGCGAACGAGCCGCTGGTTTCACCGGGAATCTCCAGCAATCGGGCCCCTGTCACTGTGACTTTAAGCCGGAGGCCCCCGGTGATCCCAAGCTCACCGAGGTTAACCGCCTCTTTCGCCTTCGCCAGAAGGTCGCGGTAGGTCGCGGTAGGTAGCCGGACGCGGAAAAGAGGGGCGTGTGCCCCTCTTTTCCGCGTCCGGCTGTAGTGTAATCACTACAGCCGCGGTCTTCGGGGCGCGGAGCCTAGCCGCGATCTTTCGCGCCCTATGCTGGCGCTGCCGCTCCTCATTCCGGGCCTTTTTGGCCCCTTCCGCTTCTCCCCGACCACCTGCCATCCGGCTTCAGCCGCGGTAGGTTTAGGGGCTTGGGAGATTGGTGGCGGCGGCGGCGGCTGTCGTGCCGCAGGCACTGTCCCACTCGCCGCTGGCACTGGCGCTGTCACAGTCCTCGCCTGTGCAGCCGCCTTGCCTTTCTTCTTGGCCGCCTCCTTAGTTGGCACCGGGTTCACCGGAGCCGGCTCTTTGAGGGGGGGGCCGCCACAGCGCCGCTGGAGGGCCGACTAGACGGCCCCAGTCCGGGTGCGGCAGCCGCAGCAGCTGTGTACGACACCGTGCTCGGCATCGTGCTTGGGCCCGCGGCTGCCCTGTTTGCACCCAGGGCGGGGCGCAGAACAATTCCCTCCAGGACGGAAAACCGCGTCTGGAAGGAAGCCAGCTCCTGCCAAACCAAGTTTAGGACCTGGTTCTCCACCGGCACGGGCTGGGCTTGTTGCTGCTGCTGCTGCCGCTGCTGCTGGTGGCCCCTATTTGGAGGCGCCGCGCGGGAGCCAGCCTCACGTAGACTAGCCAGGTCTGCGTGGAGCTTGGCGTTCTCTTCTTGGAGAACCTCTATGGCAGCCGTCAGGCGGGCTAACTCCGCACGCAGTTTAGCCACCTCCTCTCCACCTGTCGGAGGAGGAGGAGGAGGGGAAAGCCCCGAAAAGTTGGCCTCTGCAGCCGCCATGATGGAGGCGGAAGCCACGGGTATGGCCTTGAGTTTTGAAGATGTCTTCACCTTCAAGGCCACGCCCCTTATAGCGGCTTCTACCTCCTTTGCGAACCGGGCCTTACGCTCCGCCTCGGAGCCGCCAGGTGCACCCGCCTCGTCGCCCGACCCGGGAGCAGTATTGCCCGGGTGGCGCCCCTCCTCGGCAAGTCTTGCTGTGCAGATTGTAGGAGGCACATTAAAAATGCGATGTATGGAAGTTAAACTTTGTATAATGAAATTAATGAAACAAGAGGTAAAAGTATTACAGTATTACAGTGGCTATCGCTAGAAGTTGACGGTGCCGGGTTCTTTTCGCAATGATCCGCCGCCACCGACCCGGCGCGGGTGGCGGCCATCGCGCGGAAGTGGAGTTAGCAGTTCCGGGCCGTGTTGCCAACTTGAGCGGCCTCGTTCGACCACAGATTATGTGTCGTTAACATCCTCCGCCCCCTTGGAAGCCGTGCTTTCAAGAAGCTCTGGATCTTTAACTGGCAGGATGCAGACTTTGTTTAGAGCTCGCCGGACGATTCCTTTATTTGTGGTTACATCTACAACTCTGCATAGGTCTATGCAGAGTTGTCTGGTCCGACGAAAAGTTTCTCCACTCTTCCCAGGGTCCACTTCATTGGCGGCAGGTGGTCGTCCTTGATTACGACTACGTCTCCAATCTTGATAGGGTGGCCGCTGGATCGACGCCATTTAACTCGCTGTTGTAGCTCGGAGAGAAATTCTTGCGACCATCTTTTCCAAAAATGTTGCCTCAGTTTTTCTAAATGCTGATATCGGTTGATCGACAATTTTTCTACGATAGGAGATGCCAGTGATGTCAACGGACGCCCGATCAGAAAGTGGACGGGAGTTAATGGGTTAAAGTCTGACGGATCTGATGACATAGGTGTCAACGGACGCGAGTTCAATATTGCCTCAATTTGTGCGAGCAGAGTGGAAAGCTCTTCGAATGTAAGATTAGAATTGCCTGCGATTCATTTTAAATGGAACTTAGCCGCTTTAACACCAGCTTCCCAGATTCTGAATTTGAAGTCAATACCTTCGCTCGCTCCGAACTCAGTCGCGGACTCATTGGCGGCCTTAAGCATTCTGCCCAACTCGTTGTTTGCCCCCACGTAGTTCCTACCATTGTCGCAATAGATTATTCGAGGCTTTCCTCGCTTGGAAATAAACCTACGTAGACATAAAATAAATGCATTGGTACTTAGCTCACTGACAACTTCAAGGTGCAAGGCCTTGGACCAGAAACAGACAAAAAGACACAAGTAGCATTTGCTAGTTCTGGCGCCACGCCCCTTACGGCTGGAGATATGGAACGGACCTGCAAAATCGGTACCACAGATTTCAAATGGTGATGAGGGATTGACTCTAGGATGAGATAGGTTACCCATCAAAGTTTGAACGGATTTACCCTTTGTCCGCACACATTTGACACATTTTTTTACAGTTTGTGTAGCAAGAACTCTGCCACCAATGGGCCAGAAGTTCTCACGTATCGAACTTAGTAATTGCTGAGGACCGCAATGTAGTAGACGCAGATGCTCCTCTGCAAATAAAAGTTTGGTAAATGTATGCTTGGAATCAATTAAAATGGGATGTATTTTATTATAGGGTTGCAAAGCACCTTGAATGCGCCCCCGACTCTCAGGATGTTTTCATTATCCAGAAATGGATTCAATGATAGAATATTGGATTTACAATTTACAGATCCTGTTGTTTTTAAAGAATGAATATCCCTTTCAAAGGAATAAGTTTGCGATATTTTAGCTAATGTTTTTAATGAAGTTTGTAATTCTCGTATGGTCAGTTTGCCTTTCAGTTTATTATTTTTATTTTTACAGTTGTATATAAAACGTTGTACATAGCTTAGAACTCTCTGTAGTCTAGAGAGCTTAGAAAGTTTGTCTATAAATGAAATGAAACTTTGGTTACACTGTGTAGTTAAACTAACGTTACTTGGTAAGTTAACATTAGGCTGAGGCCACTCATCCTCAGGCTCAGTTAGAAAGACAGTCACCAGAGATTGTTACCTTTAAGATCCTGGGGTTTGACTCCCCGTGAAGCTAGATCTGCCGGATTATCTTGAGTTGGCACATAGCGCCATTCATGTTGAGCGGTAAGTTCGCGGATTTCCTGTATTCGATTGTATACAAAAGTTTTTAAGGTTTTTGGTTGGGTCTTAATCCATCCCAAAACTATAGTTGAATCTGTCCACAAAACAGCACGTGAAGTTTCAATATTTTTCCTACTTAATGAGTGAAGAACCTTAGTAAGCAATCTAGCACCTAATAGAGCACCCATTAACTCAAGACGCGGTATAGTTAATTCCGGTTTTATAGGAGCTCCTATAAAACCGGAATTAACTATACCGCGTCTAGGCGAAAGTAGCTACTTTCGCCTTGGCACAAAAAAGGTGAGTATGTATTTCGCCTAGTGCATCGTGTGACTTAACGTACAAACAAGCACCGTAAGCAGTCTGCGATGCATCAGTGAAACAGTGAAATTCTACCTTAATTGGTGCTGGGCAGACCACATGCCTGGGCACCTCAAGATTGGAAATATAGTGCAAATTTTAATGAATTCTTCCCATTGAAGTTTGATGTGATTTGGGACTTCTTGATCCCAATCGGTTTTTAATAACCACAGTTGTTGCAATATTGTCTTTGGAATAATAATAGTTGCTGATAATAAACCCAGCGGGTCAAACACTTTAGAGGACATAGATAAAATAGTGCGCTTTGTGACTTTCGATTCAATTTTGAATTCTGTGGAAAACTTTAATGTATCTGTTTGCGGATACCACTTCAGACCTAGAACCGTGGACTCCTTGTTAAATTCTTGACAGTTGTTTGTTATAGGGAGATTCTCCAGAACATCTGGAACATTTGTCCAGAATTTGCGTAAAGGAAAACAGGCTTCTGAAAGCTTATTAATGACTTCATGAACAACATTCTTTAAATCTTGTTTTGAGTTAGAACCCGTATTCAAAACGTCGACGTAAAAATCATGCTCAATAACATGCTGTACGTCGGTTTTATCAGCGCATTCACGCGACAACTCTAATAAACATCTTGTGCTCAAAAAAGGAGCCGAAGCCGTGCCATACGTTACAGTGTTAAGCTGTAGTACCTGCAACGGCTGCGTTTCTTCGTCTCTCCACAAAATCAACTGTAAATTTCGCTGAGGCTCATCAACCAATATTTGCCGGTACATTTTCTCTATGTCGGCGGTTACAACGAAAGCATTTCGAAGAAATCTCAGTAAAATTGACAGAAGATCGTCTTGTATAACTGGCCCCATCAGTTGAATGTCGTTAAAGGACTTTCCGGACGTAGATTTACACGAAGCATCGAACACTACTCGTAATTTAGTAGTTTCACTATTGGGACGTATTACAGCATGGTGGGGTAAAAAATAACCAAAAGACGGACGCTCAATTAGAGACAGATGACCCAGGCGTTCATACTCACGAATGAATGTTTTATACTCCTCCTTTAGAATAGGTGACTTCTTTAGTTTTCGCTCTAAATAAATAAATCTACGACGTGCTACATTGTATGAGTCACCGAGAGCTTGTTCTCGAGAATCAGTTAGTGGAATTGTAACTAGAAAACGACCGTCATTTAATCGTTTAGTATTCCTTTTAAAGATGCTTTCACGCAACTCTTCGGATTTAGAAAAGAAATGTTTTTTGATAGGAGGTAATTCAACTTTTCTCAAAGTATTCAACACACATTAACAAAATTTTGGGAGGTAGAAACCTCCCAAAATTTTGTTAATGTGTGTTGAATACTTTGAGAAAAGTTGCATACAGTATTATTAAAATTTAATTTGCGACTGTTATCAACACTAGGAGGTCCGGATATTAACCAGCCTAATTTAGAGTGTTGTAATGTAGGTTTGTTTCGACCTAGTTTAATTAACCTTGGGTGTACAATATCCCAAAAAATGTCTGCACCTAACAGAATATCGATGTCAGAAGGACTGAAGAACTCAGGATCAGCCAACTGAAGATTGTGAGGTAAGTTTAGTTGTGATGGATCAATGCCCACACTTGGAAGTTTGCTAGTAATTTGTGGTATGACAAGACATGACACAGTGACACAAAAATCGTTTAAACGAGATTTCAATTGTAAATTGCAATATTGAGCAGTATTTACAACCGCGTTATTGATGCCACTGACCGTGACTGGATTTCTGTTTGTGAAATCTAATTTTAATTTATTTTGTAGGTTTTTTGTAATGAAGGAGGACTGACTACCGTTGTCTAGCAATGCCTTCACAAGGTAAGTATTATTTTGTTGGTCGACTATCTCGACCAGGGCCGTGCATAATAACACCTGGCTCGCCATCACGACGGATAACGACACTGCAGGTGCAACGCTGGAATTCGACCCAGAAGTTGAAGGTAAGTTGGAATTTTCAATATTATTAGTTTGATTTGATTCTTCACTTTCATGTAACAACGTACTATGTTTTTTCCGACAGAATTTACACGGACCTCGGAAACAACGATTGACATTGTGTCCACCGCGAAGACAGTTGGGACAAAGCTTATGCTTAGCAACCTCTTTCAGGCGCAAGTCTACACTTAAAGTTTTGAATTTTTCACACTCGTGAACCAAATGACTTTGCTTACAGATAACGCACTGCTTACTGGTCGACTTTTCAGTACTACTTGAAGATGCAAAAGATTTAGTTTGGGGGTTTGAACGCTGAGGTTTCACATCTGATTTACCAAAATACAGAGTTTCTAGAACATCAGCTCGATTCCGAAGGAATTGGTAAAATTCATCAAGAGTTGGACAAACCGATAAGTTGTTCCGATGTTCTTCCCAATTGCGACCTGTGGCGCCATCTAGTTTAGAAGCCATCATGTAAATGATAATTGTGTCCTAGTGTTCTGTGGGTTCCTTTAATAAATTTAAGGCACGTAAATTTTTTGTGAAGTAGTCAATCATATAACGCAAAGATTTATGCGATTCCTTCGTGATGGCATCGAAATTAAACAGTGACTTTAAATGGTTATTTATCAACAGTCTCTTGTTGTCTTGTTGTCTATCACACAAGAGCTGCCATGCTAACATGTAGTTTTCAGCAGTGAATGCAACCGATTTTTAACAAGTGCAGCACCACTGTCCAGTAAAGACCGGAGGTAATGAAATTTATTTATTTCCGGAATGGAATTATTTTTATTAATTAACGAGTCAAAAGTATCCCGGAACTCGAGCCACTTCAAGTAATTACCATCAAATTTTGGAAGATCTATCGTTGGTAGTTTAATGTTAGAATTTATTTTGCAGAATGGACCACTGCACTCGGATTTATTATCAACGTTATTGTTATTGTGAGTAGACCCGCCTTGAGTCTGTGAAATGTTTTCAATTATCAGCTGCGCTTGTGAAATTAAGTTACAAAATGTTTCCTCAAACGATCCTCTTTCAACAAGCTCACCTTCAGATTCAAGCTCTAGGGCTTCAATTTTAGATTGTAGCCTGAAATCTTTCTAACTTTAATTGCAACTCGGTAAGTTGTAATTTTGTGACTTGACTGGGATCAATTGATTTTAGCAACTCAACATGTTTCTTGAATAAAGTGATTCTACCCCTTACATTACTGCGAAGCTGTCGAAGCTTCTTAATGTAGTCCGCCATTGTTATTCAATAAGGAAAGTACCAATGCATAATACGAAGAGGCAAACAACGTTCAAACAAAGTATGAATAGTCAATAAACAACATAGGTACAAGAAATGGTACCGACAATCCAATCCCACGAGCCCGGAGCGCAGCGAGTGCAGGCTGATGGCGCCAGTGTCACCTTCAGTTCAGCTTACTCTGCTTATCACCCGCCGTGACCCACGCGCAGCAATATTCGTGCAGCCGTGCAGCGTAGTCTTCGCGTTCCGGTGGAATCTCGGAATCTGGAATAGTCAGCGAATATAATCACTAACTGTGTCTAAACTTGTCACAGTATAAAATGGCGGGAAGTTTTTACTTGTTTTATATTTTACTAAGTCGCAGGTAGAAGGGTTTTCAATATTTCCGTTGAAAGTATCACGTGATTATTATGGACGCTCTAAGTAGGGTTTTATTATTATTAACTTCCTTTAATGAAGTAAGGGAACAAGATCGTCTTTGTTACAAATTAGGTAAAAAAGGAGTTTGAAGTTTTATTACGAAGTAGGTAATACTCGCAGGTAGCTATCGTTGTCTCAGAACACTAGACGGAGAAGATAGAAGATCGTCTTTGTTACAAATTAGATAACAAAGGAGTTTGAAGTATTATTACAAATGACCTATTACGAAGTAGGTAATACTTTGAGTTAGCTATCGTTGTCTCAGAAAGCTAGGCGGAGGAACAAGCAATCATAGCGCAGATTGTTTTTTGGTTACAATAATGACAAAATAGGCGTTTATTTCGTCAGTAATGTAGTGAAACGTAAATAAGTAGCAATGTCATGCCCAGGTAATCGTGCGTCCACTCAACGAAATAAGCGCGAAATGTAAGCGTGCATATATTCTAGTACGTACCAATATCTTGCGAGAATAATCGCTTGTTTCTCCGTAATGTACCTAGCGAAGACAGCTTAATAATTATCGTGAGATAAGTATGAATTTGACTCTCATAGGAAAGCGATATGAATGTAGGTACCCAAGTTAGTATTGTAGGTACGAAGTTCGTCGTTATATTACAATAACGGAAAGAAAAGTTTGCGAAACCGACACACCGTCACACAAGAGGCAAATTGAAGTTCACAGCGATTTTAAGTTGAATATGATTGTTTACCTTTACCTCCAAAATGGCCACTTTCTCAACGAACGACAATAAGAAAATCACATCACCACAGTCCACAGCATTAGTTTTCCTCAATCCTGGATTTGGGCAATTTGGATCAGCGATTCCCAGTTGTTGTCTAGGAAGATTCGTTCAGATGCAGCAGGTACAGCTAGCTGGCTATCGCTAGATGTTGACGGTGCCGGGTTCTTTTCGCAATGATAATGGTGGCGCGCCGCCGCCGAACCGGCGCGGGCGGCGGCCATCGCGCGGAAGTGGAGTTAGCAGATCCGGGCCGTGTTGCCAACTTGAGCGGCCTCGTTCGACCACAGATTATGTGTCGTTAACACTTGCCGACCTCACGGAGGCAGAGAGCCCCCTCCCCTTGCCCCGGATCTTACCACGCTTGTTGGTGGGGATCTTACAGGCCGAGGCCTCCTCCTCTCCGGATGACGACCCCCGGTCGCCATCCCGCCTGGGACGCTTGCGGAAGAACTTGCCGTTCTCTGCAGCAGTCCCGGCCCTCACGCGGCGCGAGCTCTCTGAGCCTCCCGCGCTCACATCGCCGGATACGAGGTCGGACTCCGACCCCGCATCCCTCCTCTCCTCTTCCTTGCCGTTACCGGCGGTGTTGTTGGGTTTTTTGATAGATTTTTCCATATTGTTCCCACGAGTATGGGGGAAATATTCTCAATCTAGGCAGAGACCCCTGTACCTAGAAGGGCAGATTTTGAGTATTTATTACTCGCCAGGGGGTCTGCAGGTACCCTGGCGAGGAGCGCACTAACGACTGATTTGTTCTATGGAACACCCGTCAGCCATTCATCCCCTCGCGGTGCGTCGCCGCTTGGGATTCGGATTAACTTTTTATAGAGGTTTTCTACCTCGCGATCCGGGCAGTTAAGCCAAGACCCTCGGTCCCTATCGAAGCCGCGAGACGTGATCCACAGCACTTCGATAATGGGATTACGAGACTGACGGTGACAGAGAAGAACGCATCCTTCTCTGTCTGCTCGGAGGCAGGGTAAGTGCACACCGAGCCCGCCCTCACTCCTCTGCTATGCCCTCTGCTTTACAGAGGGTCACGCAGAGGAACGCACCGGTGGTCCTGGTAGGACCCCACCCATGTCAGAATAATTAGCCGCGACTGTAACACTCCCCGAGGAATAAAAGGAAATTCTCATTTCCTCTCATTCCCCGGAGAAGGATACTGCCGCGCCCAGGGTGCACCGGCCCAGCAGCTGCTCTTCCCTCCAAATGTATCAAGAGGGACCAGCAGCCGCCAGACACACGTGGAGGACTTCTGACATCGCACCCCTTAGTTTCAGGCCTTCGTTGATATTTTAACGTGTTATAATATCCACAAAATCGGTTATCAGACATTGGTAAGTACTACACAATAATCAATACTGACATTGCAATAATTCAAAATGACTGAAAAAAAAAAACAATTCTTGGAAACCTCATCATTTCAGCAGCAAGACGTCCACTGCTGGACAGAGGCCTCCCCCAAGTGTCACCACATTGTCCGGTCCCGTGCGACTCGCATCCTGGTGAAGGTTGCGGATTCCCGCAACCTTTACCAGGTCATCAGTTTACCTAGTGGGAGGCCTTGCAACGCAACGTCTTCCGGTTCGCGGTCGCCACTCCAGAACTTTTGGCCCCATCGGCCATCCGTTCTGCGAGCAATGTGGCCTGCCCACTGCCATTTAAGTTTGGCAATTCTTCGGGCTACATCGGTAACCTTGGTTCTCTTGCGGATGTCTTCATTCCTGACTCGATCACGCAAGGAAACTCCGAGCATAGCCCTCTTCATTGCCCTTTGGGTGACTTTAAGCCTTCTGATGAGGCCCATTGTGAGCGACCACGTTTCGGTCCCGTATGTAATCACTGGCAACACATACTGGTCATAGTCTTTCGTCTTGAGACACTGCGGTAAGTTGGACGAGAAGATACTACGCAACTTTCCGAACGCTGCCCAGCCGAGTCGCGATTCAACGACTGACCTCTTTCTCGAAGTTAGACCTACCTAACTGGACCGTTTGTCCCAGGTATACATAATCGTCTACAACTTAGAGTGTAGAGTCTCCGATCTTGATAGGAGTGGGTGTGACATGGGTGTTCAACAAGACCTCGGTTTTGTCCGTGTTCATTTTAAGACCCACTCTTCCGGAAGCTCTACTGAGGTCACTGAATATTGTACTGAGGTCCTCCATGGTCTCAGCCATGACCACTATATCGTCGGCAAACCGAAGGTGAGTGATGTACTCACCATTGACGTTGTTGCCTAGCCATTTCCAGTCCAGATCCTTGGAGACACCTCCAGTGCAGCGGTGAACAGTTTTGGAGATATGACGTCTCCTTGTCTCACACCTCGCTGCAGAAGCATTGGTTTCGAGGCTTGGTCCTGAAGTCGAACTGACATGGTGGGGTTTTTGTACAAACACTTCAACACTTCGATGTACCGATAGTCAATTTGGCACCGATCTTGGAAACCCAATTTTAACTAGTAAGTCTTTTCAGATACTCTTTCATATTTTATCGTTAATTATTCACTCTCTAATTTACACTGAGATGGCAATTGAGGTATCTAAAATGGGCGTAGTTTACATAGTGAGCATTCTATCATCTATTTACTCTTATTTGTCATCTTAAGATGCAACGTTCTTTTGATTATATTCATGATGAACGATGAATGGACTGTAAGACAGATATGGTTAGAAAGTAGTATGGAAGATAAAAACTTGCTGCGCCTACCTCAAATAAATAAAGATAAGATATTTAAGATATTTATTTCGTTGCAGAATGAAACAATATCAATGGCGCTGATCAATCTATGTTGGGTGATAAAAGATTTGATGTGGCAAGGAATTCTGATTCATCGATGTGAGAATTTCTACTTAAGTGTTCAACGTGTCCGGGACACTTGTGCAATTATTCTGAATTCAACTTGTTCAGGTTATTTTCTTTAACCAACAATAATTTAGATGTTTCAATGCTACATAATTATGGGGTGTAAGGAATATTGTCGTGCATACTGTTGTCATGAATTCAAGACACGATTCTAGAAAAATCTGCTTTATCATATATTTTGACCGTGAATGTACTTACACTTTTGTAAATAATTTGGTAAACAGCAAAATTGTCTGCCTCAAAACATTTTCGAAGCGGATTCATTGATCATCAGAATAGAAGATACAACATCCGTAGATGTGAACGATTTATGACGTAAAATTATGTTTTTGACAGATGCCGAAAAAAACTTTGCAAGAATATACTGCGCTTAGACCGAGCATCTTTCAGAGAGATACGAGTGTGTGGCCTGTTCTACTTAGACGCTGCGTTTCAATTAAATCTAATGACTCTTGTTTCTAACCAAGTTGTTCTGTTGTTACAATTTGCATTTATATAGATACAATAAATAGTTTTTGTTATGGTCGATCTGTTTATTTTTCGTCGATTCCTACTGTGCATCAGAGGATTACCAATTAAAATATCAAAAAAAAACGACAAATTTCGTCAAAATAAGATTTAATGTACCTGTATAAGAGAATGGGTCCCAATACCGAACCCTGGGGGAGTCCCAGATAAAATAAAGGTGGAGTAGAGTCAGATTCAAAATCTTTTTGCGTTATGATCAAAATGTGACATGAAAACTATCATAACAATATTTCATTCAAATATTGATGAAGCTACTTCATAAATTAATGATGTATTGTATGGTTTACTTTATCGAAAGCCATTTGAAAGACCAGAAGGCCTATATAAGTCCTTCTCTTTAAAAGTTTCACATTCGTTTTGCATTTCTCTAACGACTTTAAACAAGATTAACATAAAGCTTTTCGGTAGCATATGTCAGTCCTATAAATTAACCTTCCTTCATCTTTTTCGCTGATAAAAATGTCGCTTTTCCTAGGCCTCGAAAACAGACTCTGTTTAATTTTACTGTAACTCTCCTATGAATCGGCTGTAGTTCGCATTTTAGTAAGCCTGAATAGATCTTAACTCAGTATGATTTGTTGGCGCTGCTGCTGCGGCCGCAGAGAACCTTAGGAGCAGTTCAGATGATAGAAATTAGTATATCATATGCCTTTAAAGTATTGGTAACCGTTATCAAAACACACTGTATAAGGTTTATGGTCTATTAATGGTTTTAATTTGTTAATGTATACAGTTAGTTGATTAAAGCATTAAAACGTCTCAAATTGCCCTTTAATAAATTAATTTTATCGGTATCTAGGTGGTAGTACTATTTTTTATATACTCGTCATTGATCTGTTGCCACTGTAACATAAAGTATATTATTATCATCAACCTTTTTAAATCTGCGGAAACCTACATTTCGTCTAGCCCATTCATTAAATCAACTCACTAATGACTCTTCCATTATTATTATCAAATTGAAATAGTCAAGATGATGTGGATTTATAAACAGTTTTACCTTCGATTAATGTGACGTCACTGGTGGAAAGTTTTACTAGCAAGCGAGGTCATATTGACAAAAATGAAGACTGTTTTATGTGTAGGAAGAACTTATCCTACGAAACATATTTCAAACAATACAGTGGACAAAGATGTGCAATCGATGCTCTTGCCTTTGAACCTGATGCAATATATCATGTTCTGTCCTAAATATCGAATCAAAGATAATGTTATCACTCCAAATAGCCTGATCTCCATCTCAAGCTTTATTTCGATGACTGTAACACTATTATTCATATTTTTATACGCTTTATCTGCCTCTGTTATAATCATGAATAGAAATGTTCAAAATTGTGAAATTGATTCAATGTTTTTTGTTGCACTTTATAACTGCATCTTCTACGGTTTGGGGTTTGCAATGAATTTCATAGTTGAACTCGTTCGGACCAAAGCTAATGTCCAGTTGGTACTCATATTTCAAAAAGTGCACAGATTCATTAATTATAAACCGAGTTTCAACAGCATTATTCTTTGGAATTGGATTAATGTAGTTATGCTTCTGGGGTTTTATGTGATTGTATTCATATATTTTCACTTTCTGATTTCTCTACCTTTTAAATTCGTGTATGCCTCCTATTTATTAATTGTTTTCGATTTTAATATTGTATACGTTTTACGAGTTCTAAACTCTTTGGAAAATAAAATTGTCCTGTGGAATATTAAAGATAAGAATTTCCAAGAAATAGAAGATACCCGTATTGAGAATTATTGTAAAAGAGTATTTCAGGCCTATGTTCAAATATTAGAGTGTTATAATATTTTTAAACAGAGTTTTCAGCAATTTGTAAGTACTTCACAATTAATAAATAGATTAATACTGAATACTTAACTTATGTCTTTGTCCAAAGGCCAAAGAAAAGATGGATGGATTGTGTGAGGAATGATATGAAAGAGAAAGGAGTTAATGATGCCGTAACGTCTGACAGGGGAGAGTGGAAGAAGAAACCGTGTTGCGCGGACCCCCAAATGGGTCGAGGGCAGAAAGATGAGGATGACATAGCTTATACCTTTTATTGAATTTAATTTCTTTTCAGATACTTTTTTACATTATACAAATATTTATTCACACTCTAATTAACATTCAAGCTGTAATTGAGATGTTTGAAAAAGGCTTGATATTTAATAACACGGTAAGTATCATTTTATTGTCAGTATCTGCTTAACACTTTTTTGATAAATGTAATAGAATTGTAGCATCAATTTTAATTTTCTTGCAGGATATAACAATTTTGATGATGCCGATCGTAATAATATGGTTAATCAAAAATTTTACGTTGCAAACTATGTTGATCCTGCAATCAGAGAAATTCTACGCAGCTATCCAAAGTGTTCAAGACACTTGTACATTTGTTTTGAAGTCAACCTGCTCTGGTTATTTTTATATATCCAGTTTTTACAAAGCATCAAAGATAAAGCATTAAAAAGCATACAAAGCATTTAAAACATAGCATCAAGCCTGTAATCCACGACGGGTTAGGCAGAGGTGTACCTAATAGTAACCATACATTTCGCCAGTTTTGTTTTAAGTCCCATTTATTGTGGGGCGAGCCAATTGCCAGCAAACGGGCATAAATCCGGACCCCGTGGCTGCCACTAAGAAATTCCTGATGGCGAAACCCAATAACACTTTGCCCGGCCAGGGAATCAAACCCAGGACCTCATGCTCAGCAATCGCACTTATGACCACTCGACCAACGAGACAGTCCGGCGAAGTTTTTATACATTCTTGGTTCAATTTCAGATTTAATCTCCCTAATTTGGTGTTGCGTCAAACCGAAAGACCGTTCTTTCGGTTTGACGCAACACTAAATTAGGGAGATTGTTGATTGTTATCTTATGTAAACGCGCTTATCCGTATAAGCGCGTTTACATAAGATAACACTAACATTTTCCAGATCGCTTCGTATCAATATCTTCCTGCCCTTATTTCATTTTATTTGGGGTTGGCCTAACACGTTTTCCTCTTCCATTCGCCACTGTCAGACATCACGAAACCATTACTCTTTTCTTTTTCATATAATGCCTCATACAAACCATCTATCTTTCCTTTGGCCTTCCTCTCCCTCTCCATAAATCAACTTTCATGTCCATCACTCTTTTAGTCACTTAAGTCACTTCCTCACAATTTTTCTGTGACAGGTGACATTTCCAAACTTCCCGGATCGTTTTGTATAAGTACTGATTAATATTTATTTGTATTGTCTAATTTCTAGCAGAAGACGAGAAAAACCTGTGCAAGAACGTACTGCGCTTACATCGAGCATCATTCAGCAAGATACGTGTGTATGGCCTGTTCGATTTTGACGCTGCACTGCAATTAAGTCTGATGAGTCATATTACTAACTATGCTGTCGTGTTGTTACAATTTGCAATTCTTTAATCTTGGCCACCGTAAATGATTTTTTTGGAGAGTCAGCTTTTTTTATTTCTCGTCGACTTTTCATAATTAACCAATTATGCGGTGGACGAACTCGCTAGAAGGGGATCGAGCATGGCAGCGGTGGGACCCAAACCTATCGTACCCTTTCCCTTTCGGATACCTACGCACACTGGTAAGGAAACGAACTAGCGAACAACACCACAAGTTGTAGCTGGACCACGGCGAGTGCAGGCAGACTAAGGAAGCACTTCCTGCTATCGACGGCCTTTTACCAATCGCGCGCTTCAGTTGACCAAACCACAGCTGCGCACAGTAACATGGCTCTTTTGATAAACACCTCTTTGTCTTAGGAGTCACAGACAGCCTCCTATGCCGTGCCTGCATGGAGGACAGGCCCGGTCGAGTTTGTATGGGGATACAAAAAATGTTACCCCGAAAAAAAAAGAATTGTGAAAGACCTAAAAAGAGACCAAAAAATTATGTAATTTGGGTCTGTCATAATACACTGTCAAAGGAACAGATTCTTAGTGTTACCAGCAATTAATGTATTGAACCATTGGTAGTAAATAATAATCGACGATGATAGTATTTACAGATAATTTCAGACTTTTTATAAAATAATATCACTTACTCAAGCAAATGTCAAAGTCAAGGATATTAATCCAAAATTACTTCATATAATTATTTACTTGTTTATCAGTGGTTGATAATAAAATAATAAGTTTAAGGTTGGATTTTATGGCGTACTGTTTGTGTTTTTGCTTGATCGTTTGTTGTTTGTTTAGCGTTTGGCTGGGCGGACGACTTGTTGGTTACGTGCTTTATTTGTGTTAATGCCTCCTTGTGCTTTATATGTTCTCCATTATTGTGTCGAATCGAGCTTTTGTTTTTCGCCGGTAGTGTCGAGATACATTTTATAAATAACGTAGCTAAAAGACTGAGACATTGACTTTCATTGACTTCCTTTTTGGGTAAGTCACAAAATGACTGACAACTTGAAGCGAAAATGTGTTAAGTGTGGGTTATCACCAAATGCCGATGACCACAACATTAAATTACATCGTTTTCCTAAACCATGATCAACAAATATGAGGCGGTAAGTCTGAATTCAAATAGAAACCAAGAATGTTAATTTCATACATTATCAACAATTCAATAACTCAACGTCTTTATAAATCCGCCTGACAAATTCAGTACTTAATGAAATTGTCCAAGTGAGACTCCACCTGACAGCACCACCAAATTATGTTTCCTTCTTTTTCAGATGTGGAATGTGGGCCAAAGATTGTTTTCCAGACAAGCTGTAACGTTGTAGAAACTCAGGAAAGTTTCTACCGTTACTTTGTAAACATAACCTATTCAACACTTTAATTAAGTTAAATGTCAAAACAAACGCCACAGAGTATACATACTCATTAGGCCGTTCAGTTACTAAGCGACTAAAATTAGCTGTTTTACCAGTGATGTGCTCGCGTTACGTGTATCCGAACGAGTGAGTGAGGACTTGTCTATGTCTTGTCTTGTCTTGTCTGTCTTGCTAATCCTTTTTGGAAATATTCTGCTCCCAAAGATTAGACGCGTTTTTTTCATCGGAAATTAAATCTCGAGAAAGTAATCGTGTTCTAGAATATTCGAGCTTGAAGCCAGGCAGCATTAATTTTTATTAGTAACCTAATTCCTTTCGTATTCTGTGTCGGCGTAACCCCATACTGGGTAAGTGTTGAACAGCAATAAACAGCAATTCACGTTTTCATATTTTCTGTATCACTAGCTACGTGGTCTCAAGTTGTGAGCCACTCTCTATCACCCTTTTTGCTATACACATTAAAATGCTTAAATTGTGTTAGCCTTCAGCCGAGTGTATTTGACATTGTTGCAATAACCTTCATGACACTCAAAATGTGCAAATCATGTCGTGCTTACCACCACCATCATGTAAACTCCGTACTGATTGTGACTACCACACATCATCACCTTCATTGGCGCACGAGCATTTCTCGCTTTGCTTATGCCTTGGTGTCACAATCAGCGGGGATGACTGCTAGCCATTCCGTGACACGCTGGACGTTATTTTCCAGGGTTCAAGTTACCGGCTGACGTTCAAGTTACCGGCTGACGTTCAAGTTACCGGCTGACGTTCAAGTCACCGGCTGACGTTCAAGTTACCGGCTGACGTTCAAGTTACCGGCTGTCATCCAAGATACCGGCTGATATCAGAAGCATCGGCTGGCAACCATATTACCGGAATCCGGTTAACCGCGGGCTACGCAGCGGGTACCTTTTTACCTGCGTGGCCGCGACGAGATTCTACGGGTCGGCGCGATCATCTGCCGTCCGTCACCCTACCGCCACCCTGCAGCGTGGCACACCGCTACGGTCATCGTCATGCCGGGCTGAGCCAGGAGAGTACCGTGCAAACCACCGGGCGGGCTTGAAGAAACTTGTGACCATAAACCTACCCGCACCCGTTTATTTTATTAATATATTTTTATGTTGACCTGGGTCCGTTGTTTCCTTCATTTACCCCCCACGGACACCCTTTCCGTCACAAAGCTTTGGTCGTCTGTCGACTTCCAACGCAAATTATATTCTGAAAATAGAATGTTATGCAACAATCATTTTAAAGATTCAGAATTTATTAATATTGAGGAAAAGAAATTATTCAAACATGCTGTTCCTGATATGATTGATTTTGATGAGGTAAATAAATTACAAATTTCCACTCAACATTTCAATTTTACCTATAAGTAATGTGTTGCATCGTTCAAAGTGATTTAACATACTTACATTATTTATTTCTTTTTTAGGAAATTGAAGCACAACCCATGACAAAACTGTAACGAAAACATTCAAGTGTCAAAGGTATGAATGAATTATGTTTATGCCATGAATAATACTATTATTATAATCACTGAAATGTACTCAATTCATAAGTTTTCTGTCACATTTTGTTATAGTTGGTTACTATAAAGCTGACCAAAATGTGTTATGTACATGCACTACAAGACGGCAAAAACAGTCATGCAAGTGAAATCCAACTATGGTAAACTTTAACACTAATAGTTTTGTTTTAGCACCAAGATGTCTCTGAACTGAATACAACAAAATCTGTACCAGGGCATATAATGCAGCAAACTTATCTGGCCCGGTCATGGCGGCGCTAAGGGGGGAACAAAAAATTATAGATTGTCAATTGCTACAGTGATTTCGGTAGTACCAATAGGGTAGATGACACCAAAACAATAATTCCCAGACACCTATCTCTAAAAAAAACCACTTTATTTTGGGCCTGAAAACCTGATTTATTTTTAATTAATTGCCAAATTCGATTTTTAGTTACTTTGAAATCAATAAATAGTTGAGTCATTGAGTTAAAAAAACAGTGACGTCACAGTTGGCTATTGCCATACAAAATCTATGAGAGAACCTCGTTTTCACTACAAAAATGTACTTAATTACAAATTAGAGCATGGGTTAAAATTTTATTTTGTCTTCCTATCTTTTTGATTTTAATATAATATTTCATTATTCTGTTATGTTATTCAGTATTACTGTAAAAAATCAGGAAATACTTATATAATCAGATTTTGTAAAAAATTGTGAAATAATGTCAATTAATATCAATAATTCCACTATGCTTAGTGTTATTTTTATAACCCATTTACTCTCGCGATTAATTTTAGGAAACTAGAAACGAATCTGCAATAATACTAAGGAAAAGTAGCGCATGTTACTTTTCAGTAGTAGAATTACAGATTCGTTTCTAGTTTCCAATTAAAATACATTCTGTAGGTCTAATCAGAAACCGCTTTCAAATTTTCCCGCTTTAAATAGGGTTATGGGACACAGTTAGATGGCAGCACAGTCGAATTCTGTCTTAATTTTTTTTGTATGAAGTTGTCATTCTTACCGATAGGTTACTAATATTCTGTGATGGAGGAAGACGAGACAGTAGCCCACGTGCTTCTGCACTGCCCAGTGGTTGCAACATACAGGGCAAAGTACTTTGGTAACCCAGGTACTCTCCGCGAGATAGTCAGCAACATTGGGGCGCTGCTAGCCTTTCTCGGGGAATTGGGATGGATCGAATAGATTCACGCAAAATACGCGTTTTGACGTGGGGTTGCGCACCAGCCCGTTATACAATACAATACAAATCCCTGATCTACACCGGCCCGGGAATCGAACCCTAGACCAACGAAGCAGTTAAAACTTATTATGTACGAAACCTTAGGGGCCATCAGACTCCACCGAAGCGGACACGAACGGAGCGGAGGGGAGATGTGCAGAAACCGACTAATTACATTGGTTAAAATTTATATAGCGTCTCTCGTCTCTCCGGTGAATGGTCGCATCTTGCACATCTCCTCTCCGCTCCGCTCCTCTCCGCTTCGGTGGAGTCCGGGCCTTAAGAGGGAAGAGGGGCTGCGTTTCTCCATATAATGGTATTTCCCTTTTATTCTTCCTGAATAATGCCTCTAAAGCAGTCATTTTTTCTTTTTAATCGAGGTCTGCTGTGGACACGCCCCTTTCATTTCCTTGTTTTTTTCAACACGTTTTAAATACCCTAGCGAACTCTCACGAGGATAATTTTAGCAAGCACGAGTTTCAGGCCTTCGTTGATATTTTAACGTGTATATATTTTAATATCCACAAAATCAGTAATCAGACATTGGTAAGTACTACACAATAATCAATACTGACATTGCAGTTGGAAACCTTATTCTAACTAGTAAGACTTTTCAAATACTCTTTCATAATTTATCGTTAATTATTCACTCTCTAATTTATACTGAGATGGCAATTGAGGTAACTAAAATGGGCGAAATTTACATGGTGAGCATTCTATCATCTATCTACTCTTATTTGTCATCATATGATGCAACGTTCTTTTGATTATATTCATGTTGAACAATGAATGACTGTAAGACAGATATGGCTAGAAAGGAGTATGAAAGAAGAAGTCTGGTTGCGCCTACCTCAAATAAATTAAGATAAGATATTTATTTGGTGGTGGCCCCCGGCCACCGTAGGTGCGGGCCTGTGGACGAAGAGCTATGGGCTAGCTCGCCGTCCGTCCGTCTCATGACGACAGGACGTGTCGACGGCGCGTTCGTGGTCCACGCGCGCCTCAAAGAGAGTCTGCAAAAAGGAATGGCTCCGCAAGGGCCGATGCCTGCCGGGGCTGCAGGACTGTTCGAAAGAGATACCGTGGCCCCGGAACACAAAGGGACATGGATGGGTTTTAGTTAGTAAAAGTCTGACACTCCTTCCTGCTCCGCCTAGAGCGGGAGGAGTCATTTGATGATTTCCCATCCGAAAAAAAAAAAAGAAAAGTGGTGTATATTGCCATGCATATTGTTGTCATAAATTCAAGACACGATTCTAGAAGAATCTGCATTATCATACATTTTGACCATGAATGTACTTCCCCTTTGTGAGTAATAGAGAAAAGAGCAAAATCGTCTACCTCAAAACATTTTTGAAACGAATTCATTGATCATCAGAACAGAAGATCCAACATCCGTAGATGTAAACGATTTATGCCGTAAAATTATGTTTTTAACAAATGCCGAAAAAACCTTTGCAAGAATATACTGCGCTTGGACCGAGCATTGTTCAGCAAGATACGTGTGTGTGGCCTGTTATACTTAGACGCTGCGTTTCAATTAATTCTAATGACTCTTGTTTCTAACCAAGTTGTTGTGTTGTTACAATTTGCATTTCTATAGATACAATAAATAGTTTTTGTTATGGTCGATCTGTTTATTTCTCGTCGATTTCTACTGTGCATCAGAGGATTCCCAAATTAAAATATCAAAAAAATTCGATAAATTTCGTAAAAATAAGATTTAATGTACCTGTATAAGAGAATGGGTCCCAATACCGAGCCCTGGGGGAGTCCCACATAAAAAAGAAAGGTAGAGTAGAGTCAGATTCAAAATCTTTTTGCGTTATGATCAAAATCTATCATAATAATATTTCATTCAAATATTGATCAAGCTACTTCATAAAGACCAGAAGGCCTATATCAGTCAAAGTTTCACATTCGTTTTGCATTTCTCTAACGACTTTAAACAAGATTAACATAAAGCTTTTCGGTAGCATATGTCAGTCCTATAAATTAACCTTCCTTCATCTTTTTCGCTGATAAAAATGTCGCTTTTCCTAGGCCTCGAAAACAGACTCTGTTTAATTTTACTGTAACTCTCCTATGAATCGGCTGTAGTTCGCATTTTAGTAAGCCTGAATAGATCTTAACTCAGTATGATTTGTTGGCGCTGCTGCTGCGGCCACAGAGAACCTTAGGAGCAGTTCAGATGATAGAAATTAGTATATCATATGCCTTTAAAGTATTGGTAACCGTTATCAAAACACACTGTATAAGGTATATGGTCTATTAATGGTTTTAATTTGTTAATGTATACAGTTAGTTGACTAAAGCCTTAAAACGTCTCAAATTGCCCTTTAATAAATTAATTTTATCGGTATCTAGGTGGTAGTACTATTTTTTATATACTCGTCATTGATCTGTTGCCACTGTAACATAAAGTATATTATTATCATCAACCTTTTTAAATCTGCGGAAACCTACATTTCGTCTAGCCCATTCATTAAATCAACTCATTAATGACTCTTCCATTATTATCATCAAATTGAAATAGTCAAGATGATGTGGATTTATAAACAGTTTTACATTCGATTAATGTGACGTCACTGGTGGAAAGTTTTACTAGCAAGCGAGGTCATATTGACAAAAATGAAGACTGTTTTATGTGTAGGAAGAACTTATCCTACGAAACATATTTTAAACAATACAGTGGACAAAGATGTGCAATCGATGCTCTTGCCTTTGAACCTGATGCAATATATCATGTTCTGTCCTAAATATCGAATCAAAGATAATGTTATCACTCCAAATAGCCTGATCTCCATCTCAAGCTTTATTTCGATGACTGTAACACTAGTATTCATATTTTTATACGCTTTGTCTACCTCTGTTACAATCATGAATAGAAATGTTCTAAATTGTGAAATTGATTCAATGTTTTTTGTTGCACTTTATAACTGCATCTTCTACGGTTTGGGGTTTGCAATGAATTTCATAGTTGAACTCGTTCGGACCAAAGTTAATGTCCAGTTGGTACTCATATTTCAAAAAGTGCACAGATTCATTAATTATAAACCGAGTTTCAACAGCATTATTCTTTGGAATTGGATTAATGTAGTTATGCTTCTGGGGTTTTATGTCATTGTATTCATATATTTTCACTTTCTGATTTCTCTACCTTTTAAATTCGTGTATGCCTCCTATTTATTAATTGTTTTCGATTTTAATATTGTATATGTTTTACGAGTTCTAGACTCTTTGGAAAATAAAATTGTCCTGTGGAATATTAAAGATAAGAATTTCCAAGAAATAGAAGATATCCATACTGAGAATTATTGTAAAAGAGTATTTCAGGCCTATGTTCAAATATTAGAGTGTTATAATATTTTTAAACAGAGTTTTCAGCAATTTGTAAGTACTTCACAATTAATAAATAGATTAATACTGAATACTTAACTTATGTCTTTGTCCAAAGGCCAAAGACGGATGGATTGTGTGAGGAAGGATATGAAAGAGAGAGGAGTTAATGATGCCGTAACGTCTGACAGGGGAGAGTGGAAGAAGAAACCGTGTTGCGCCGACCCCCAAATGGGTCAAGGGCAGAAAGATGAGGATGACATAGCTTATGCCTTTTATTGAGTTTAATTTCTTTTCAGATACTTTTTAACATTATACAAATATTTACTCAAACTCTAATTAACATTCAAGCTGTAATTGAAATGTTTGAAAAAGGCTTGATTATTAATAACACGGTAAGTATCATTTTATTGTCAGTATCTGCTTAACACTTTTTTGATAAATGTAATAGAATTGTAGCGTCAATTTTAATTTTCTTGCAGGATATAACAATTTTGATGATGCCGATCGTAATAATATGGTTAATCAAAAATTTTACGTTGCAAACTATGTTGATCCTGCAATCAGAGAAATTCTACGCAGCTATCCAAAGTGTTCAAGACACTTGCACATTTGTTTTGAAGTCAACCTGCTCTGGTAATTTTTTATATACCCAGTTTTTACAAAAAACATAACATCAAGCCTGTAATCCCCGACGGGTTAGGCAGAGGTGTACCTAATAGTAACCATACATTTCGCCAGTTTTGTTTTAAGTCCCATTTATTGTGGGGCGAGCCAATTGCCAGCAAACGGGCATAAATCCGGACCCCGTGGCTGCCACTAAGAAATTCCTGATGGCGAAACCCAATAACACTTTGCCCGGCCTGGGAATCGAACCCAGGACCTCATGCTCAGCAATCGCACTTATGACCACTCGACCAACGAGACAGTCCGGCGAGGTTTTTATACATTCTTGGTTCAATTTCAGATTTAATCTCCCTAATTTGGTGTTGCGTCAAACCGAAAGACCGTTCTTTCGGTTTGACGCAACACCAAATTAGGGAGATTGTTGATTGTTATCTTATGTAAACGCGCTTATCCGTATAAGCGCATTTACATAAGATAACACCTACATTTTCCAGATCGCTTCGTATCAATATCTTCCTGCCCTTATTTCATTTTATTTCCCCTGTCAGACATCACGAAACCATTACTCTTTTCTTTTTCATATAATGCCTCATACAAACCATCCATCTTTCCTTTGGCCTTCCTCTCCCTCTCCATAAATCAACTTTCATGTCCATCACTCTTTTAGTCACTTAAGTCACTTCCTCACAATTTTTCTGTGACAGGTGACACTTCCACACTTCCCGATCGTTTTGTATAAGTACTGATAAATATTTATTGGGATTGTCTAATTTTCGCAGAAGACGAGAAAAACCTGTGCAAGAACGTACTGCGCTTACATCGAGCATCATTCAGCAAGATACGTGTGTATGGCCTGTTCGATTTTGACGCTGCACTGCAATTAAGTCTGATGAGTCATATTACTAACTATGCTGTCGTGTTGTTACAATTTGCAATTTTGTAATCTTGGCCACCGTAAATGATGTTTTTGGAGAGTCAGCTTTTTTTATTTCTTGTTGATTTTTCTTATCCAACTACAAGCATTTTGTAAATTTTAACTGCAATATTCGTATCTTTTTTGTTTCACTTGTCGTCGATTCGAACACCTAAGCACATTACTCTGGTTGTTTTATCCAGAGTGTTTAGTGCATCGTTTGCCAAAACTAACGGGAGAAGTGGTCATTTTCACTCTCTATAGCCCCAAAAACTCATCCGTGGCGCCTTTTTTTATTTGTTTTGAAAAATCCCTAAACTCGATACGGAACTCCAGTTAGCCAATGAGGTCAAGTATCTGGGAGTCATCCTATACAGCAAGTTAAACTGGAGTAGCCACTTTGACAATAAAATAAACAGCACTACCTTAACTGCATTACCTTCTGGCAATGCAGGAGGATGATAGGTAAGAGGTGGGGCCTATCCCCTAAAATTATACTCAGTTTATACTGCGCGGTGATCCAGCCTATGATCACGTATGGGGCAGTGGTCTGGTGGCCCCGCACCAAACCAACTACAGCCTCCATAAAACTGCAACGCTTGCAAAGGCTTGCCTGCATGGCGATCACAGGCTGCATGAGGACTACTCCGACAATGGCTCTCGAAGCCATGATGGGGCTTCCACCGCTCTATCTGTTCATACAGCAGGAAGCGACGGCTGTACGCCTTAAAGCACTTCACTTCGAGCATGGCAGTGGTGGGACCCGAACCTATCGTACCACTCCCCTTCGGATACCTACGCACACTGGTAAAGAAAAGAACTAGCGAACAACACCACAAGCTGTGGCTGGACCACGGCGAGTGCAGGCAGACTAAGGAAGTACTTCCTGCCATCGACGGCCGCTTCACCAAACGCGCGCTGCGGTTGACCAAACCACAGCTGCGCACAGTTAAAACCGCCATTACCAGACACGGCTCTTTTAATAAACACCTCTTTGTCTTAGGAGTCACAGACAGCCCCCTGTGCCGTGCCTGCATGAAGGAAGACGAGACAGCAGCCCACGTGCTTCTGCACTGCCCAGTGGTTGCAACATACAGGGCAAAGTACTTTGGTAACCCAGGTACTCTCCGCGAGATAGTCAGCAACATTGGGGCGCTGCTGGCCTTTCTTGTTGGGATTGATCGAATAGATTCCCACCCGCACGCAAAATACGCGCTTTGACGTGGAGTTGAGGACACCAGCCCGTTATACAATACAATACAAATCCCTGAACTCCCGGCCCGGGAATCGAACCCAGGACCCCCTAGTTAAACTTGCGACCGTGAGACCAACGAAGCAGTTAAAACTTATTATGTACGAAACCTTAGGGGCCGGACTCCACCGAAGCGGACACGAGTGGAGCGGAGGGGAGAGAGGAGGAGGAGGTGCAGAAACCGACTAATAACATAGGTTAAAATTTATATAGCGTCTCTCGTCTCTCCGGTGAACGGTCGTATCTTGCACTACTTGCGGGGCTGCGTTTCTCCGTAATTATAATGGTATTACCCTTTTTTCTTCCTGAATAATGCCTCTAGAGCAGTCATTTTTTTTTTAAATCAAGGTCTACTTTGGACACGCCCTTTTCATTTCCTTTTTTTTCAATACATTTTAAATACCCTAGCGAACTCTCACAAGGATAATTTTAGAAAGCCCGAGTTTCAGACCTTCGTTAATATTTTAAAGTGTTTTAATATCCACAAAATCTGTTATCAGACATTGGTAAGTACTACACAATAATCAATACTGACACTGCAGTTGGAAACTCTTGGAAACCTAATTCTAACTAGTAAGACTTTTCAGATATTCTTTCATAATTTATCGTTAATTATTTACTCATTAATTTACACTGCAATTGAGCATTCCATCATCTGTCTACTCTTATTTGTCATCTTAAGATGCAACGTTCTTTTGATTATGTAGCGCTTAGGTAGTGTAAATGATACTCCAGATGTAATTATGAACTTATGTATAATCAAGTTTAGGATAGCTTAGCTTAAACAGAAATATGTACAGGTCTTATAGCAAAATGCATGAGCACAGGTAGTGGATTCCCTAAGATGTATTTACAAAAAGTAGTTGTTAAATAATACGTGTGGTGGCGCGCGAGTCGCAGTTGTAGATCGCTTTCCTTGCGAGCGCTAAACTTCACCGCGTATAAATATCCCCTCTCGGCACGCGGGTCGCCAGGAGTGCCACCTACAGCGCTGCACACGGCTACCAGAGGAAGTTTTCGGTAAAGTGAACCAAGTTGGGGGTACTTGCCGAAAACTTCCGCTCGCGCGCATCGCCACCACCTCTGCTTTTCCTGTGTTCGCGCAAGTGCTTAGCACTGGTGCGAGCACAGGGGGAGGCACCGACGTTGCCCGGTGCTCTGCACTGTCTGCGATCGCGAGCCCACATCCCAGCCAGGAGCCACAAAAATGCCGAAGCCCGACGCTCGAGTCGCCGACTATGAGGCTCGACCCTGGGCGCTGGACCGAACGGCATCGATGCCGAACATCGGCTTCGTGCCCGAGCCGGCGCCGCCTGCCCCCCTCCCCCCTCGGAGTGAGGAGAGGAAGGGGACCACTAAATCAAGAACCTCCGCCGCCGTGAAAAAAAAGAGGACTCCTGAAGCCCGGGTGAAGAGGGAAGAGGACGGAGCGAGCCGGGGCGCAGCTGCTGGTGCGCGCGGCCCGTTGACGTCACCGGCGTCTACGCGCGCTGCGCCGGTGCCTACGCCGAGCCGACCGTGTGCCGTATCTGCGCGCCCGTCCACGCTCCGCCCGGTCCCAACGAAGGACCCGGGGCCCCCTGCCGCCACCAAACCAGTCCGCGCGCCGCATACGCGCGCCACCGCATTCGCGCGCGCGTCTGCGCGCGATTCCGCACCGCAGGGCCAAGCCGCCACGATCCCGTGGCGCGCGCCCACTGCGCTACCGCGCACTTCAGCAGCCGCCATACGTGCCTCGGCGCCCACAGCGCCACCTACGCGCCCCACCGCGCAAACCCATGCCGCCACAGCTGCGCGCCCCGTTGCGTCGACCGTGCCCTCCGGGGCTGCGTCCGCAGCGAGGGCTTCCAGCAGGGACCCCAGGCTGGCACCGGGAGCGCGCCAGGCTCTCCTGGCGCCCCCCCGTGCCTCGGCCTGCGACTCACCGGCGGAACGGTCGGCATGCTCGTCGCGAGCCGGCTCGAGCATGTCGCTCGAGTCTGCAGGGTCGGAGGCCTCGGGTCCGAGAACACTGGAGAGGCGAACAACAGGAGTAGCACCATCGCCGTCGCGGGATTATGGCTCCGACTCCCAATCGGAGTCACGGCCCCAGCGACGCCGACGCAGCACGGAAGAGTCCGAGGAGGAGGCGAAGCGATACTGCCTCGACCCGCCGTCGCAGCGCGTCTACGCGCCGCCGCGGGGAGGGCAGGTCGCTGCCGGGTCGCCTACCTTTGCGGAGGCCACCCGCCGCACGCCTCCCCCCTCACCACTACCGACGCCGAGGAACTTAGGGACGCAGCATGGGGTGAGTGTCGACAACGTTGTCTCTCCCTCACAGCTTGCGGCCCCCCGGGACACGACCGCCGCGCAGCCCAAGCCAAAGCCGCAGAAGCGGCCGAGTTATCCCCCGCTGGTGGTGGATAAGCTGCCAGGATGGGCCGCCCACTTCAGGGCCCTCAAAGAAAAGCTGGGCCACCCCCCCAGTGCCCAACCATTTGGCACTGGAATTCGGTTCACTCCAGACAGTGAACTCGAATATAGGGTGGTCCAGAGCTATTTGACTGGCCTGGAGAAGGAGGACGGCACCTCATGGTTTGCCTACTCGTTGCCGGCGGAGCGAAGCTGCAAGGTGGCCATCAGGGGGCTGCCCGTTGACACCACTCCACAGGAGATAGAGGATGAGCTCCGCGCGCTGGGGCACCAACCGGAATACGTTCGCCAAATTAAGGCGAGTCAGGGACGTCCCGGTTGCGTGTTTCACGCCGTACTCAGCAGGACGCCAGAAGTACGCAGCATTTTCGGCACCTCCGTGTTTTTAAACATGCGGGGTGTCAAGATAGAAGCCTGGCGGGGCAAACGTGGGCCCGCCCAGTGTCACCGGTGCCAGAAATGGAGGCACTCGTCACACCACTGCCACCGGCCGCCCATGCATTCTCTACACTCACGTAGACACACGCGTGGACGCGGCTCTCGAGCCCGCGGGAAACGCAAACATGGGCGGTGTTACACATACAATACCGCCCACACACACACGTCGTTTCCGCAGCCCGAACCACTGCCGGCTAGCTCTGGTTAGTGGGGCGGGCGGGAATCACACATCCACTGTAGGTGCGCTGTAAGTCGGTGCCTCTGTCGCTGGTTGTCTCCCGCTGGACTTCCCTCGGGTAACCGGGGGTCTCACCCGGCGGAGACGGACCGCCGGGGCACTGTGAAGAAAGCAGCGCTGTATAACAGCGCTGTGGCGCGCCTACAGGACACATACAGCAGCCACACACATGGGCGCATGTTACATGCGCCCACCAGGTCTAGGACATAGGTCCGAGCAAGGGACGGGTCCGTAGTAGCGGACCCAGGTATGGCCACCGCGGTCAGAGGGCATAGCCCTGAAACCGCCTGCCACGCCCCCTGGCGGGGGCGCAGCAAATTCCAATTGTTGCGGGTCGCCAGTACACGGTTGGCAGCGGCAGCGGCCGGATGTATGACTTGACGCAGTGCAGCTACAATTATATTCATGATGAACGATGAATGGACTGTAAGACAGACAGACTTGCTGCGCCTACGTCAAATAAATTAAGATAAGGGTAGGAGAATGAAAATGATCAATGTATAAAATATTTATTTTGGTGCAGAATGAAACAATATCAATGGCGCTAATTAATTTATGGTGGGCGATGAAGGATTTGATGTGGCAAGGAATTCTGATTCATCGATGTGAGAACTTCTACTTAAGTGTTCAACGTGTCCGGGACACTTTGATTGATTGAGCACCACACCCAGCCAGGAGCAAGCCTGACCCGGACAAGCCGGATACACCAGGGGGCACTTTTTTGTAAGAAAAGACATGCTCTGGGATGGGAAAGAAAGCCCGACCAACCGCAGCCAGTCGGGCACAATCAGCCGACTATGCAGCCTAGAGCCAATATAGGAATAATGGTAAAGACAGGTACAATCCATAGGAATGAGCATTGGCGTTTTGACCTTCGTTTGGTTGGTCTCTTCTAGCATTGGAGAATCATGTTCGTTTCTGATGGTTGCGATTCCATTAGTTTTTGACACGTCTTATTTAAACATTATTTTCGTGTATACGTTTCGTCGTCAGTAGTATTTGTTTCACTGTCAGTTTCGCTGAGGTGATATATTTCCTGGGTGGCCGACTTGAACTTTTCTCTATCTGCTGCTAGCTGAATCCATTCTTCTTTGCTTTTGTTGAAATATTCCATGTCTTGTTGGAGTGACTCGTTCCATGTATATATTGGTCTTCCTACTTTTAACTGTTTCGCCTTGTATCTAATAGCTGCGTGTAGTAAGTGAGGCTTTGGTCGTCGGAGGATGTGCCCGTAGTAGCATAGCCGTAGGCATTTAATTTTTTTGGTAATTGTTTTTCCCATAAGAATTTCGCGTGTTTTCTTTTTCGGGGGGTATCGCGTGCTCTTTATCATATCTTTAAGAATGAGTCTTTCGTATCTTCTGAGTTTCGATCGGTTTGCCTTTGTGAGTGCCGCTGCCTTAAGGCCGTAAGTCATTGCAGGTTTTATGACCATTTTATAAATAATGATATACGAGTATAATTGAGTTTTTTATGAAGGATATTAGGGCCTTAGAGTTACGCATCGCTTGTTTGCATCTGGCGTTAACTGTGTTGTTTCGATTAAGTGTCGATGTTATATACGTGCCAAGGTACTTAATCTCGTCTGCCGGATGAATATTGGTTCCTCCAATTCTAATAAGACTTCGAGTTGCGGTGCTGAGTGGGTCTCTGATTACTAGTTTTGTTTTCGTTTCATTAATCTAGAGTCCAACTGATTCCAGCAACGGTTTGATTTTGGTGACTATTTCGTCCAGTTCACTGAGATTATTTGTTGCTATTATCAAGTCATCTGCAAAGGACAGTATAATAGGGAGTTGAATCTCATGGCCCTGGTCTAGATAAAGGTATTCTATTTCTTCTTCTAATGTTCTGAGAACGTCATCCATTACTATGGTGAATAGTCGTGGGGATAGTGGACATCCCTGTTTGACTCTCTTGCCTTTGTGTGTCGATTCCGTTTGCTGTCCAAACCATTTTATGCTGGTGAATTCATTCATGCACGCCTTAATAATTCCATTCGTTAGAAATTTGTTAGTTCTAGTAACTAAAATGTCTCTAAGAGAGATCTGCTCTCCATTCCTCGTCAAGAATTCTCCTAAGTGTGTACATATGGTCGTCGGTCGATCTTTTGCGAAGAAAGGCTGCTTGGTAGTTTCCTAGTTCTTTTATTGAAGCGTCCATTTTTCTAAGAAGAAAGTTGCATATCGTCGCTGCGCCTGCCAAATTCCATATGTGCATTTTTTCGTTTTCTCGTTTTTTCACTAAACATAATCTCCGTTTCGTTCTGTATGTGCTGATAAAATCCTTTTTGTGATATTCCATTTAGAAAGAAATATGACAAATACCGTATGTATTTTGGCCGTTTAGAAAAATTCGTATGTGCAGAAATGCACATAAAGGATTTGCGTTTCGTCTTCAGTCACCCACAACTGTGCGCGTCGAGAGGGCGCGTTGTGGTGTAAACAACAATATAAAAATAGTTTTATTGTGTTAAAATTAAATAAAAGTGGTAAGTACCTACTGAATTTACTTAAATTGTGTTGTTTTTATATAATACCGTAAGCCATTCATCAGTAACTTGTCAATTTAAGTTCCTAAACAATATAATAACCTATAAAATAGTCTTGCATGCCTATCTTTTATTGTTCAGTTATCAGTGGATTTATCACTAGAATATTATTATAATAACTAAAAATATTGTAAGTGATATAAGCTATAAAAGCTTCTGAGTATTTGAGTGTGTGATTGTTTTAGAATTTTTGTTATTACGTCACGTAACTTTTGAGCGTAGGTACCTAACTGCGTTTGCAAATACAACGCTTATACGAGTATTTACGTATTATACGTGCCCTAAAGTGAGGGCTACGTAGTGAATGTGCATATTGTGTTAATGTAATTATGTTTGTTTGTATGTTGGGTAATTACGTATATGTACCTACTCCTTTTGTTTTTTTTTCAGGTACGATATGACTTTTAACCCATATACACGCAAACCAGCGTCACGGGGACAGATGCTAGTCAATTTAGCTAAAGGAATTCACAATAATAATACAAATGAAGATTTAAATGTGCCTGATTTGTTTATGTCCAATAGTTACGATCCTACGCAAGGCTTGCAAACTTCAGATTTAAACCAAAATGTCTCCAACATAGTACAAAACTTATCGTCTGAAAATATGGAAATTAGTATAATATTTGAAGAACTAAAGGACGTTACATATGATAAACTTCTTGATCCTTTCATAGATAAGTCAGAAATAGATCTTATTAAAGATAAACCAGAAATTGATTGTGGTATTCCTGAGATCTCGGACAGTATTAATAAAAGATATATTCTTGATGAAGTTACAGGCCAGTTAAGAGAGGATACGAAATTATTTGAGGAATACTTGAATGAAGATAATTACTACTTGGATGAAAAGACAGGAGAATTAATATTAGAAAAAAATACTACGGTTTACAGAAATGAAGACTTCTATAGTACATCTGAAACTGAGATTTCGCTTAGTGATGAGGAAATAAATAACAAACAAAGGAAGTTTAATAAGTTGAAAAGGGTATGTGGCAAAAAATATACAGGCAGAAAAAGGAAGTGTGACGAAACGGGTGAGAAAGCAAGTTATGAACTTGTACCGAGACCTAGAAAATATCTTAAAGAAAAGCCATGTGGACATTCTTGTATTTCCAAATCTGACAGAAGCTATTTATGTGGATTGATATCGGAACAAAAACGGAAAGCTGTATTTGATTATTTTTGGGGCTTAACTACATGGGATGCGAAAAAAGCTTATTTAAAAACACTTGTTCGACTGCGTCCGGTATTAAGAAGATGTAAAACTACGAGCAACTCGGAAGATGCATCTCAAAGACAACTGGCATATGACTACTATTTTACAGATGATCAGAATGTAACTGTGAAGGTTTGTAAAAGGCGAATGTATCTGGCTGCACGGTTGAATTTAAATTTAAACACATAAACCCTATGATAGTTATTAAAGCTTTCCGGCAAATAAAAATCAAACTGACCGAAGATCTATGGGGAATGTCTATCAAAGTTTGTGCATCCATACTTGAGACTATAGCCCCATACTTAGCTTTAATTTTTAATTTGTGTGTAGACCAAGGAGTTTTCCCTGATCTAATGAAATACAGTAAAGTCATACCTCTTTTCAAATCCGGGGACAGTAAAGATACTAATAATTATAGACCTGTATCCGTGTTGCCAGTTTTTAGCAAGGTGTTTGAAAAGGTAATGCTTAATCAAATGCTCAATCATTTTAACGCCAACAAAATTTTACATGATCAACAGTATGGTTTCATCAAGGGACGTTGTACGACTGACGCCGGTGTAACCTTATTAAAGCACATATTTACTGCGTGGGAAGAGTCTCAAGACGCCATAGGAATATTTTGTGACCTTTCCAAAGCATTTGATTGCGTAAATCACCACACATTACTTTTGAAACTTGAGCATTACGGATTAGGTCAACTTGCACTTAGTTTGGTAAAATCATATTTGAGTGATAGACAACAACGTGTTCAAATAATTGGTGTTAATTCACAAGGTTTAAAAGTAAAAATGGGGGTTCCACAAGGCTCAATATTGGGTCCTTTCCTCTTTCTCGTGTATATAAATGATCTACCCTATTTATTGAAAAACCAACCTCAAAATATGGTGTTGTTTGCTGATGATACTTCCCTTATTTTTAAGATAAATAGACGGGCCCAGAATCTAGATGACGTGAATGATGCCCTACTTCAGGTCCATAATTGGTTCACAGCAAACAATTTAGTATTAAATGAAAAAAAAACTAAATGCATAAGATTTGCTTTACCCAATGTTAAAAGTAGTGATTGTGAAATAATATTAAATAAAGAGAAACTTGAATTCGTAGATAAAACGGTTTTCCTGGGGATTACGCTTGATTCAAGGCTACAATGGGGTTCTCATTTAACATCTCTTGCGGCGCGTCTAAGTTCAGCAGCATATGCTAATAGAAAAATTCGTCAATTTACTGATGTAGATACCGCTAGACTGGTCTATTTTAGTTACTTTCATAGTATAATGTCTTATGGCATTTTGCTATGGGGACGGGCTGCAGATATTGAGTCTATATTTATTCTGCAAAAAAGAGCCATCAGAGCCATATATAATCTTCGTAGGCGCGATTCTCTAAGGGAACTGTTTAAGGATATTGGCATCATGACGGTACATTGTCAGTACATCTACGAAAACATAATGTACGTCAGAAAAAATCTGCATCTTTTTGGTAAAAGAGGTGATAGACATAATTACAGTACTAGAAATAGGGACCAACTAGTTCAGCCAGGCTTCAGACTCGCTAAAGTGGACTCATCTTTCATGGGGTACTGTTTGAGATGCTATAATAAAATTCCACAAAGTATTCTTGAACTGAATGAGACGAAATTTAAAACATGCATCAAACGCACACTATGTAAGCAAGCTTATTACAAGTTGGGCGATTATATCGCAGATAAAAATGCGTGGCTCAATGCTGGTCCTGCTCCACATGGACAGGGGCGCATAAATTGATAGTATTAAATAGAATTGTTGGAGCTGCTGAAGATTGTACAACTGTCTTTGCATTGTATAGAATCAATCTCTAGTATTATATAATCGCACAGCCCATATTGTGTGAGTACTATGTACTAGAAAGCTATCATTCACTGAAATCCTACGTCTTTTCTTGACTTGAATGTGCCCTGGCGGTTGAGAGTATGTCACGCTCACTCTAATGTCTCGCTGATGGTGGCGCGTGTGTCGGATCATTCAGTTCCCTTCAAAATGGTTGAGTTGAATGGTGCTGATCCATGCGTCATGTTCGTGAACGGGCGCTGTCAGTTGTGACTGGTCAACTCTTAGTTGCCATGGCTTATTTGTATGTTTATTTTTGAATTGTATTTTTTGTTTTTACTATGGACACTTTTAAAGTGCACATCTTGCTACATTGTTCTCACATAATATACCATCTCAACATGAATGATGTAACCAAGATTTTGTAACAATATTTTGATTTAAAAGAGTGTCCATGGAGTTTCTTGCCCGTTCTTCTCCATAGAGATCTACGCTAGGGAATGGGCAACTACAGTACTTTCACAGTTTTTATGTCTTGTGACTGGGACTGTAGCTACATTTAACTTTGTTTCGACAATTCAAAAGTGCCTGTAACTGGCCTACTTGAAATAAATTTTTGATTTTGATTTTGATTTTGAAAGCTTTTTTGTCAGCACCCTTAACATAAATAGCGATACACTGTCAGAATGGATTAAAAAGCTGCAGGATAACACAGTAGAAGGACAAGATTTAAGATCTAAACATGAAAAACGGCAATTTATAATAAACCCTCTTCCAAAAGTTATTAAATCAACTACTGTCAAAGAATGGCTAAATTTAATTAATAAAGTACCAAGTCACTACTGTCGCTCTAGCAGTAACAGAGTTTACGTAGAAGACACTTTTGAATCGAAATCTCATATATTTAGAGTTTACACTGAGTGGTGCAAAGGTAACGGAAAACCTTATATTGGTCGCAAAATCTTTAATAAAATATTGGAAGAGGAAAAGATTTCCATTTTTAAGCCAAGAAAAGACCAGTGCGATGTATGCACAGCTAAAAAAGAAGGCAATATCTCAGAGGAGCAGTTCGCCGTGCACATTGAAAAGAAGAAAGAAGCCTATATCCTATATCCCGCGTTACACATAGATAACGTTCTGTAGTCATTAATTCCGTCTGGCTTTGCTTTTTTAGGAACTGGAATTTGGATCGTTTTGTTCCAAGACATTGGTATATCATTGCTTACCCATGCTGCCTGCATGTGCTTTATAATTTCCGATATCATTTCTGTTGGCAAGGCTTTGAATAGCTCGGACACCTTCTATTCAAGTCCGGGACACTTGTGCAATTATTCTGAATTCAACTTGTTCAGGTTATTTTCTTTAAACAACCAACAGTAATTTAGAAGTTTCAATGCTACTTAGGGGTGTATATTGCCGTGCATACAGACTGTTGTCATGAATTCAAGACACGATTCTAGAAAAATATGCTTTATCATACATTTTGACTGTGAATGTACTTGCACTTTTGTAAATACACACATCAAAAATGTCTAGGGATCAAGCATTTTTATGCGGATTTCTTGAGATTGAGATGTGGCTTTGTAATAAATTTATGATTTTATAAATTTATATGGATCCTTTTTGGTGCATTTCATAATTTGAATCAGGAACTCTCAATCAAATTCGAGTAAAAGATGAAAATAAGCTGTCAATATTTTCCCTATAAAAACATACAACGCATTGAAGACATTATTAGTGCTACTGTTTCCCTACTACTGATTAAAACCAACGTTATTATGGAGCGGCGACGTCATTTAAGCAGGGAAGAAATGCTCAGAGCCGTGGGAATGATAGAAGCTGGTTCCCGGCAACGTACTGTAGCTTTAGCTCTGAATACAAGTCAGAGTGTTATCAGTCGACTTTGGACACGTTACCGAAGCACTGGTACCGTGGCTGAGCGCCATGGAGGACGGTATCGCTGCACCACACGGAGACAAGACCGATACATTCAAATCTTAACTCGAAGAGCTCCAACAATAACCGCCATGATGTTAGCCGTGAGGCTTCATCACTCTTCAGGGAACTTAATTAGCGACCAAACAGTCAGAAACCGCTTGCATGAAGTGAACCTTCATTCCCGAAGACCGCTACGGGTACCACCTATAGCAATGCACAATCGTAGGATTCGATATCAATGGGCTCTTGAACACAGAAATTGGGCAGAAGAACAATGGCGTTTCGTGTGCTTTTCTGATGAGTCTCGTTTTGGTATGAGACCGGATACAAGACGTATACGACACTGGAGAACCCCTGGACGCCAACAGCGATTAAAATCCTGCCAGGAAGTCCATCCTTATAGTGGTGGAACCATCATGGTATGGGCGGGTATTTGGATCGGCGGAAGAACTGAGTTGATTTGGATCAGAGGCAACCTCAACGCTCAAATTTATGCTGAGACGATTGTATCAGACGTCATCGTTCCTCTACAAGTGCAAATCGGTCCCTTATTTCAGTTAATGCATGATAATGCACGACCGCACACCGCAAGAGTTGTAAGACAGACTCTCGCCGCAGCTAACATCAATGTCCTGCCCTGGCCTGCTCAGTCGCCAGACTTGAACCCGATTGAGCATGCATGGGATATGCTACAGAGAAGAGCTCTGCCGAATATGGAGGGTATCCAGTCGCAAGAAGACCTTTTTTTGTTGTTGCAACGAACATGGGCGGCCATTCCACAGCGTGATTTGGATGAACTCATTTTGAGTATGCCAAACCGATGTTCTTGTGTTGTTAGTGTTCGCGGTAGAAACACGGATTATTAATTGTTTAAGTTACCCAATAAAATTTTAAAGAAAACTGTTATTTCAGTCTTTTTTTCGAACTTTAATGTTAGTGGTTCAAATGTCAAAAATCCCTTTATTAGGAAAATGGCAAATTTCTTTATTAATGCAAAGGTGACTTGGTTTATCGTTACTGTGACAAACGAAAACACTTTATTTGATGAATCCTTAAAGAAAATTTTAATTAATATCAATCAGGAGAAAAGTTATTGCAAAAATATATGTTGATCCCTAGATACTTTTGATGTGTGTAATAGAGAAAAGAGCAAAATCGTCTGCCTCAAAACATTTTCGAAGCGGATTCATTGATCATCAGAACAGAAGATCCAACATCCGTAGATGTGAACGATGTATGACGTAAAATTATGTTTTTGACAGATGCCGAAAAAAACTTTGCAAGAATATACTGCGCTTGGACCGAGCATCGTTCAGCAAGATACGTGTGTGTGGCCTGTTCTACTTAGACGCTGCGTTTCAATTAAATCTAATGACTCTTGTTTCTAACCAAGTTGTTGTATTGTTACAATTTGCATTTCTATAGATACAATAAATAGTTTTTGTTATGGTTGATCTGTATAATTCTCGTCGATTCCTACTGTGCATCAGAGGATTACCAATTAAAATATCAATAAAATTCGACGAATTTCGTTAAAATAAGATTTAATGTACCCGTTTAAGAGAATGGGTCCCAATACCGAGGCCTGGGGGAGTCCCATACAAAATAAAGGTGGAGTAGATTTAGATTCAAGCCATGACACTTTTTGCATTATGATCAAAATGTGGCATGAGAACTATCATAATAATATATCATTCAAATATTGATGAAGCTACTTTATAAATGATGTATTGTATGGTTTACTTTGTCGAAAGCCATTTGAAAGACCAGAAGGCCTATAATAATATGATAACTTAACATAAGCTTTACGGTAGCTTATGTGAGTCTAAAAAACACAACTCACATTTTCCTACATCTTTTTTGCTGATATTCTTTTTTTTAAACTCCTGTTTAATGCAATCTGTCCTGAGATATTCAGCAATATGTAGATGATGGTTCCTGATCTTGCGCGGTATGAAGCCACTGTTTCATCCGATCGGCATTACAGCTTATTCATGCTGGTTGTAAGTCTTGAGGTGCCCTTCTTTTCAGTCTTGTGAAGATATCAGGGTTTAACATTAGTTTAATTGCCAATTGATTTGGGTGAACTTTTAATCTGGCGGAGTATGTGGTGATATCAGCTTTGATTTCTTCTTTGACAGTCTTTATCTTTAAATCCTTTTGAATTCTTTCGTTTGTGATGTACCAGGGAGCATTTACTATCATCTGTCGTAGTGTTTTAGATTGAAACCTTTGAAGTATTTCGATGTTTGAGTTCGCTGCAGTTCCCCAAAGCTGGATAACATTGCACCATATGGGCTTGCAAGTATGGCCGTATCATCGGCGAAATCGCCTGTTAGGATATTTCTATCCAGCGGCAGGTCAGCAGTAAATAACAGGTACAAGTTGTGACCCAGGACAGTGCCCTGAGGTACTCTAGCCTGAATCACACGTTGATTTGTGACCTCATCTCCATGCTTCACTAGGAAGAATCTTTTGCTGAGTTAGGAGCGCAGAAACAGGTAGACATTTGTTGGGAGAGACTTTTTTATTTTGGCCAGTAGACCCTGGTGCCATATACGATCAAAAGCCTGCGAAATGTCCAGAAAGACTGCAGAGCAGTACTTTTTGTTTTCGAATGAGAAGTTGATTTTTTCAACCAGTCTATGTACATGTTCTATAGTACCGTGGCCCTTCCTGAATCCAAATTGGTGTTTAGGAATAAGATTCCTTTCCACCAGGATGCCACCGGCATGAGTCGCTTAAGAAATAGTGTTTCCAGCAGCTACGAAGCAATAGGTAATAGGCTGATAGGACGATATGCTTTGACGTTATTTTCAGACTTGTCAGGCTTTAAGATCATGATGATCTGCGCGATTTTCCACTGTTTGGGGACATAGGTTCGCTACAGTATAGCATTAAAAAGGTACGTGAGAAATGTTATAGTGACTTCCGGTAACTGCTTTAAATCGGTCGCGGTTATTAGGTCGTAACCTGGAGCCTTGTGGTTTCTCAATTTATTGAAAGCATATTTAACTTCGCTGGAAGAACATTTTCTCAGTGGTAAATAAACCCTAGTTGAGGACAGATGGATGAAACAGATGATAGTGTGTCATTGACAGAGTCCGTGTGGGGAGTAAAGATACTTTCAAGATGGATAGCAAAAACTTCAGCCTTTGGCATCACTGCTGGCCCATGTACCATCAGGTATTTTAAGCTTTTGTGTGGCCTTCCATAAAGAGTAGTTAGAGCTTGCAGTTCCATCTAGTTTTTCCAGGTGTCTTTGTACTCCCGCATTTCTAGTTTCTTCCAGACCCTGCTTTAGCTTTTTTATGTGTGCATTCAGTTTTTTCTTGACGCTGGGATACCTATTCCCTTGCCAGCTCCTTCTTAGTTTACGTTTCTCAGCAAGCAGCGAAGCAGGGCAGTCGGTTCCGATTTGACCACTTCTGTTCATTGGGGTAGCTTCCCATGCACTTTGCTGTATAATGTTATTAAAGTGTTCCATACCTTCTTCAATCTCCTGGTCTCTTGAAAATGGTAAGTTTAAGTTAATTTTTCCAGCCACAAGGCGTTTGAACTTATCCCAGTCTGTTTTGTGGTTGCAGAGTTGGCACGGTTGCGAGCTCTGTGTAATATTTGAATTTAGGTGCAAAAACACTGGGGAGTGGTCAGACGATAGTTCCAAGCTAGTTTTACACTCGAAGATTATGAATATTTACGCTTTTTGTGATGAATAAATCTATCAAGTCAGTTTTCTTATTTCTGTCCGTGAGCACTGGCCCACTAAAGGACGCCAAATGTACCTGGCAGTGGACTCTCTCAACCTCAGACCAATATCTTCTGGTGAACCAACTTACTGAAGATAGAAGAAGATATTGGTCTGAGGTTGAAAGAGTCCACTGCCAGGTACATTTGGCGTCCTTTAGTAGATGTTGTTCGGGAACCCCAGTAGGTATGCTTGGCATTAGTTTCCGCCTGCGATAAACTACTCCAAATGTAGAAAATAGTTTCACATTGGGTTTGTGTTTGGAAAAGCTGTAGATGGCAGAAACTACAAGAGGGCTTTGGTGGTCTTCAATCACAAGATTCGTTGCTTGAAACATAGCTGTGCAGATTGGCTGCATTTCATAGTGCTTGATGCTTGTCATCAACACATCACTGCCACCGTGCGCGGTTCCATCTGAATGCATTGTTTGGTAAAACTTGTAGTTGGCTATGTCAAAGTGGTTTTAGTGGTAAAGTGACTTTCAGAAATGAGTAATATATCAACATTATGTAAGTCAAGAAAAGCTTTCACCTCTAGAGTGTGTTGTGACAGCCCATTGGCATTCCATAGAACAATAATTGTTAATTGTTTGAATGTTGCTGATTGGATATCATCTGAAGTAGTAGGTTCGTCACAGCATTTAGTTGCTGCATGATTTGTTGCATCATTATAAGCATTTCTTTCAGTTCAACTGGATGGGAAATATAGTGTGTCTGGCTTGGTTCTTTTTGCATTGGTTGTGGCTCAGCAAATCCAGTTGTGACTCTGGCGTAGGTGGGTACAGTATTCGTTTTTGTATGGTATGTCATTTTGAGTTCAGCTGTTACCTGTTTGACAGTAGGCGTTTTATCGGTTATCGGTCGAGTTACTTATTCAGATAATGTTTTCTTTCTTAGTGATTGGAATTTAGATTTTTGCAGGTCTTTGGAGACTTGGCAGCCCTTGTAATTCGCAGGATGATTTCCTTCACATAAAACACATTTCATGCTGTCTGGTGTCCCTTTTACTGGGCATTTTGCCAAGGGGTGGTTTTAATACACTTCGGCCGCCGGCGACAGTACCTTTTTGTATGACCGTATTCTTGGCAGTTCGCACATTGTGGGATTTCACTTTTGGGTCGTGGTTCCTTAAAAATGACACAAAACTAATTTTCGTCGGCGCCATCTTGGATTTTCATGTTGACCTCATTTTTATTATCAGTGACCCCAAAAACCACGAAAACGACACCCATGAAGTAAAAACTGAAAATTTTCGTCGGCGCCATCTTGGATTTTCATTTTGACCTCATTTTCATTATTACCAACCCCAAAAACCACGAAAACGACACCCATGAAGAAAAACATAATAACAATAATATTATTAATTATTATAATAATAATACGCGCCAATAACCCCCGGTTATCATTATTTTAATCAACATACAACCTAGCACTGTCCTGCAAATCGCAAAAAACGTAAGTACCGTAAACGTAAATTTGAATTTCGCGGGCTAAAGAACATCCACCTTAAATCCTGGCCTTGTGTTGTAGCAGCCAATCACAGCCCAGCTACACTCGCAGGAGTTACCACCCTAAAATGACCGCAATCTATACACTGTGTGCGTAAAATTACCAATGGGTTTTAGGCTAGTCGAGTCTTTGCCTGTCCGGCGGAGCTCCAAGCTTCGTAGTAACTTCCATTAAAGTGTTAGTTACGTGACACGGTAGAGCGACAAATTGCTATTAGTGGACCTAGGGATGGACTGCGGGGCTATCCTATCCCTTCACCTCCTAGCTAGGCTATTCTTGAGGGCGACAGGGCCTCCGCTCAGGTCAAGCCTATGACAACAGTGGTGACTGCGGGGCTATCGACCACTGTGCCGTCTAAGTAACGTGTGACTAGTTACGATGGATACGATGGAATTCGCTGCGCCCCCGCCAGGGGGCGCGGCAGGCGGTATCAGGGCTATGCCCTCTGACCGCGGCGGCCGTCCCTCGGTCCGTTGAGACGGACCCGTCCTTGTGTTGGACCATTGTCCACTGGTTGGTTGGGCGCATGTACATGCGCCCCTGTGTGTGAATGCTGTATTGTCGACTGTAGGCGCGGTACAGCGCTGTTGCACAGCGCTGCTTGCTTCACAGTGCCCCGGCGGTCCGTCTCCGCCGGGTGACCCCCGGTTACCCGAGGGAAGCCCAGCGGGAGACAACCAGCGACAGAGGCACCGACTTACAGCGCACCTAACAGTGGATGTGTGTTTCCCGCCCGCCCCACTAACCAGAGCTAGCCGGCAGTGGTACGGACTGCGGAAACGACGTGTGTGTGTGGGCGGTATTGTATGTGTAACACCGCCCCTGTATGCGTTTTCCGCGGGCCCGAGGGCCGCGTCCACGCGTGTGTCTACGTGCTTGTAGAGGAGTGCATGTGTGGTCATAGCTGCGCGCCCTGCCTATGTTAACTTAGAACAAGTCGCGCAGCCGGGTGTGCGTAATGTGTGTGGAGTCATATTGTGCAGGTAAGCTGCGTGTAGCGAGGAACAGCTTACCTGGGTCCAATCCGGTGGTGAAGGCGGCGGAGGGGGGGCGACCATGCATTGCCGGTCGCGGACGCTCCTGAGTCATCCTTGACGGTCTATCCACTGTACAAGGAGAGTAACGCAGCTAGGCCGTCAAGGACGACCAGTTCCACGTCCTGACCCTGCCTGATGGCACTGATTAGGTCCATCAGCAGCTGGATGGCGCGGGCTGTGAACTCCTTCTGGGCTTCTGAGCCGGCGGCTGCGCCGGCATTGGTGATGCCATGCTCGGCATTGGAGTCTTCCTGTTGTAGGGCCGTGGGCCGCGCTATGCCGGCGCTGGCTGTCGGCCCTACCGTCTTCTTCACCTCGGGCTGCGTTGGAGCCGCAGCCGGGGTCACAGCCCGCTCCAGGGTCAGAGGCAGGTCGCCCGGTTGTTCTCCCTCAGGTGCGGTGGGGGGCGCGGGAACCTTACCCTTGCCCCCTCGCTTCCTCTTCTTTCCCCTCCGCCGCTTCGAGGAGGGGGGAGCTTCTCCCCTGTTGGTGGGCCCGTTGGCCGCCGCCATCAGCGACACGCCTTGGGCCTCGGTGGTGGCCACTTCTGATGGCCCCTCGGCAACCGTGGTCGGTCTCCGTGAGGCGGTGATGGCGGCGACTGTGCCCGCTCGCCTGTTAGCCCTTATCTCTGCCTGGAAAGAAGGGCACTTAATGTTATTGGCGGGATGCTCGCCCCCGCAGTTGGCGAACGTAGCTGGTGCGTCACGTGGGCGGGGGCAGTCCCGCGCTGAGTGCCCCTCTCCGCAGCGGACACAGGCGAGCGGTCGGTGGCAGTGGTGTGATGAGTGCCTCCACTTCTGGTATACCGGTAGCACTGGGCGAGCCCACGCTTGCCCCGCCAGGCTTCTATCTTAACACCCCTCATGTATAAAAACACGGAGGTGTCAAAGGTCCTGCGTACGTCGGGCGTCCTCTTGAGTACGGCGTGGAACACGCAGCCGGGTCGTCCCTGGCTCGCCTTGATGTGGCGAACGTACTCCGGCTCGTATCCCAACGCGCGGAGCTCCTCCTCGATCTCCTGTGGAGTGGTGTCAACGGGCAGCCCCCTGATGGCCACCTTGCGGCTTCGCTCCGCCGGCAGCGAGTAGGCGAACCATGAAGTGCCGTCCTCCTTCTCCAGACCAGTCATATAGCGTTGGACCACCCTATATTTGAGTTCACTCTCTGGAGTGAACCGAATTCCAGTGCCAAATGGTTGGGCACTGGGGGGGTGACCCAGCTCTTCTCTGAGGGCCCTGAAGTGAGCAGCCCATCCTGGCAGCCTTTCCACCGTCAGCGGAGGATACCTCGGCCACTTCTGCGACTTTGGCTTGGGCTGCGTGGCGGCCGTGTCTCGGGGGGCCGCAAGCTGTGAGGGAGACACAGCGTTGTCTAGACTCACCCCATGCTGCGTCCCTGCTTTCGTCAGCGTCGGTAGCGGTGAGGGGGGAGGCGTGCGGCGGGTGGCCTCCGCATAGGTAGGCGACCCGATATCGACCTGCCCTCCCCGCGGCGGCGCGTGGTCGCGCCGCGGGGGTGGGTCGAGGCAATACCGCTTTGCCTCCTCCTCGGACTCATCCGTGCTGCAGCGCCGTCTCTGGGGTCGTGACTCCGGCCGGAAGTCGGAGCCATAACCCCTCGACGGCGACGGTGCTGACTTTTCTCAGACATGTCAATACTGTCAAAATAATATTAATGTTCTTGAGGGTAGGCTCCTGTTTATCCGCCAATATGTGGGTACACCGTCAAATATGTGGGTACTCCGATAAAATTGTTGCGGGTAGAAGAAGATTTTTACGTTGGGCACCAATATAATGGTGGCGATGGAATAAAACCAACGTTGGATGACAGATTAGAGTTTATTCTCTTTACTTCAACACTTTACAGACTTTAGCAAACAAAGTTAGACCTAATAATGGACCTAGGGATGGACTGCGGGGCTATCCTATCCCTTCACCTCCTAGCTAGGCTATTCCTGAGGGCGACGGGGCCTCCGCTCAGGTCAAGCTTATGACAACAGTGGTGACTGCGGGGCTATCGACCACTGTGCCGTCTAAGTAACGAGTGACTAGTTCCTCGGTGGTGCGAGTTTATATAGGCGGTTTGACAGATGACAGTGTGTGACTTCATCATCTCATGCTTGTATGTAGTTGTAACCTTCGTTGACGTCACGGACACTTCTTACGACGATTTTGAGATGTCGCTAGTAGTCTGTAGATACTGTTGACGTTATCGTCTTATCGATGTTTGATCTTGTGTAAGTTGCGATCTACTCGGGTGGCGTAGTGTTGAGCACAAAATCCGGTAGATGGCGTAAGGCGTCGTGTTATATTCTCCCCCTCTGGTACTCTATGGTCGTCCCGACTGAGTACCAGCACCAGTTTGTTTCCGCGGCCTTCCTCTTCGGCGTATCGGATAAGTTGGTTTGGATATTTCGTTGTCTCTATTTTCAAACTTCGTTATTGCTGACGTATGATACTTTCCAATAGGCTTGTCTGGAGTTTCTGAGTGAGCAATTTCATAAGTAGAGGCTCCATGTTTCTTTAATATAACATACGGTCCATCTCGTCGAGCAGCAAATTTCGAAGTAAACTGTTTATCGATGTTGCTAACGGGATGAGATTCTATCAAGACTAAGTCTTCAACTTTGTAGTCTGGGTCAGGTTTTCGCTTGCTATTTGCGCTTTGGCGTGTCGTTTCTTTGTTACACTCTATATTTTCTTTTGCTAGCTCCAAGTCTTGGGCTAGTTGTTTTAACTTTGGGGTGATTTCTGCGACAAACTTTTCTGATTCTACAACCGAGCTTAGATCATGTGTCAACTCATATGGTGTACGCAATTCTCTCCCAAATGTTAGGTATAATGGTGAGAAGCCTGTAGTTTGTCACTTAGCTGTTTTCATTGCGAATCTTATTGTTGGTTAGGTCGATGGCCAGTTCTTAGGTTTGTCTTTGACCATAATTGCAATTTGTGACTTCATGTCCCTATTTTTCCTTTCAACCGCATTTGGTTCAGGGTGATATACGGGTGTGAATATTTGTTGAATTTCTAAGCAATATGCTAGTTTTTGCATTATCGCTGAAATAATTGTACTCCATTATCGCTGATAATTTTATTTGGCAACCCATACCGAAGAAATATTTCATTGAGTAAAATGTTGGCACAATTTTCACTAGTTGCTTCATTTAGTGGGAATAATTCTACCCATCTTGGAGTAGTATCTTCTATGATCAAAATCCACTTTTCTCCTGTTGGTCCCTTTGGTAATGGTCCAAAAAGATCAATGGACAATACCTCAAATCGTTTACAGTTTGGGGTGGACTCGTATAAGCCTGCTGGCTTCTTATTAGTGGGCTTATATTTTTGGCATTCAACACATGTTTTTACGTATTTTATAACATCTTTTCTTAGTCCCGTCCAATAGAAATTATTTGTTGTACGTTGTAATGTTCTTTCTACTCCCATATGTCCAGCAGTAGGTGAGTCATGGTAAGCGTTCAGAACGTTTTGTATTTCATGACGTGGAACTAGTAACTTTGCATTGTCGTTTTCTTGTTCTGGCATGTAAAGATATATGACACCTTTATGGACTAGGTACCAATGGTTTCTTAATGTATTCCACATAACTTGGTATTTCTTTTCCTTCTAATATTTTTATGATACTTTGGAGGATGTCATCTTTCATTTGTTCATCTCTTAACTGTTTTTCATTGTTTCTAGGTAGATCTAACTCTGTGCTGCATATTATGCATATTCCATCATGCTGCTCACACGGTGGTCGAGACAATGTATCAGCTACTACATTAGTTCGTCCTGGAGTATATTGGATTTTGAACTCGTATAACCAACTATACGAGCTAAGCGACCAGTAGGTGTTTTAAGGTTCATTAACCATTTCAACGGTTGATGATCTGTAATAGTCATGAACTTTGTTCCTTCTATATAGTCACGAAATTTTTCAATTGCCCATACTATGGCTAGTGCTTCTTTTTCTGTGACACTGTAATTACGTTCTGCTTGTGTTAAGAGTCTACTTGCGTATTCAACAGGGTGCTCATTGTCCCCCTCCCCCTGCACTAAAGTTGCGCCAATGGCATACTGACTGGCATCAGTCTTGATAGCAAAGGGTAAATCGTCACTTGCCTGTTTTAACACTGGTGACGTAGTCAAGCAATTTTTTAATTTCATAAATGCTTCTTGTTGCTCTCGTTCCCACTTCCGGTTTTTTTTTTCTTCGTTAGGTTAGTGAGTGGTCTAGCAATGCCTGCAAAATCATGAATAAACCTCCGATACCATGATGCAGTTTACAAAAAAGATATTAATTGTTTTAGGTTTTTAGGCGCCTGATGGTTTGCAATAGCAGAGATTTTTTCTAGGTATGTTTTGATACCGTCAGAAAATATAAGGTGGCCCAGATATTTAATTCCTGAACACATAAATTTACATTTCTTTCTGTTGGCTCGAAGCTTGTATTCTCTCAGTTTAATAAATACTTATCTTAAGTCTTTTATATGTTGACTGAAAGTACTAGATCTTATAATTAGATCATCTAAATAGCTTAATACACACTTCGCGTGTAATCCTTGTATGAATTTGTCCATTAATCTTTGGAACGTAGCTGGCGCGTTTCGAAGACCGAACGGCATTTGCTTGAAACGGAACGTTCCAAATGGTGATACAAAGCTTGTTTTATCGTAATCATCAGGATTTACCATAATCTGCCAGTAACTTGACTGTAAATCAATTGTTGACATGTATGGCATCGCTTTTGCCTGATGTAATAAGTCGTCAATACGAGGCAACGGATATCTGTCTGGTTTAGTTATCTCGTTGAGTCTTCGATAATCTACGCATACTCGAACATCGGTTTCTCCTTTTGGAACTAGAATTACAGGTGCTGACCATGGAGAATCGCATTCCTCGATAACGTCATCATTTATCATATCATCAAGCTTTTCTCTTAATTGTTTTTGCTTTGTTGGTGACCACCTGTGGGGCTTAACACTAATAGGCGGGTGATTGCCTGTGTCGATTCTATGTTGTGTAAATGGAGTTGGTTCCGTGTTTTTTTCAAAGATGTCGCTGTGCTCAATTAACAAGTCATTGAACATCTTTTGCTCATTGTTTGCAAAGTATGGTTCCTTCATCGGGTTTTAAATAAAGATCAACAGAATACAAAGAAGTTGGGTTTATTGGTAAATAAACAATATGTGGATCAACACAAGATTTGTTGTCAGCGGGTTCTCGTGGACGTGTAGGACCTGGTGGCGTGTCGAATTTGTGTAAGGTCCATCTTTGTCGTTTGTTCACTGGTGGGCTGTCTTGTACGTAGGATACTGGTGTAATGGGTAACGGTGACAACATGTTCAGCTCGTGAGCCCAATGGATGAACTCTGACACTACCTTAATTTCCACTGGCTCCTGTTTAACTTCAAATGTCAGCCGCTTTACTGCCTTCATTGGTATGGCGTCATTTTTCAGTTGAATGAAGTCGTATATTGTTTCTGGTTCGTCAATAAAATTCCAACAGCGTTGCGGTGCATTAATCATCATTCCTGCCTGTTCTAGGAATTCTAAACCTAACAAGGTACGGTTATCAACAGCTTCTGGTATGACTGACAATGTTATTGGTAATGTGCGTTTTCCAATACGTATGTCAGTTGTCGTTGTCAACAAGTTTGACTTTTTCACCGTTCCATTTGCTAATTTGATGTTGGTTTCTTGCATATCAAACTGTATTCCTTTACGTAATAACGTCTTATATAGTTGCATACTGGCAATACTGCGGCGAGCAGCAGTATCTGTGTATACATAGCCTTCTTCCCCTTTTATATTTACTTTTATTGTCGGTATTTTGGCTTGTATTTTTAAGTTGTTTTGTACTGTACAAAATGCAACGGGCTTTGGTGGCGTTTCCTTTGTTTTACAGGTATTGCAGCTGCTTCTGTAAACACCAGGTACCTACTCCACATCCATAGCACTTGATGACTGGCTTTTTTTCTGCTTCGGATACTGCCGTTTCTTTTTTCTGCCATGCTTTTGCGACAGACGTCAAATAGATGACCCTTATTGCCACAAAAAGAACATCTTTTCAGCGGCTTCCGTTCCGGTTGTGTTAATGCCGTTACCTTACCAGCTTCCTTGAGCAGACTCTCAATATGACGACCACAATCCAGAAGTTCTGCAAATGTCTTCACATCCGTGCGTGTAATCTCCTTTTTGTAGGTTATGTTAAGAAGTCCGTAAACATAGTCCAAGTGTTCCTCTTCCCTATTTCTTTTTGCAGGTAGCTGAGCGAGTAAGGCACGTCTTTCGCAAACAAACGTGTCAATGGTTTCTGTTGTTTGCTTCTTCGAATATACCTCCAAATAAATTTCGTGAGGCTGCATTTTCGGCGCAAACGCAGACTTAATGGCGTCGAGAGCTTGTGTTCACTTTTTAATGTCGCCTTTCACATCGTTCCACCACGTAGCGGCAGCGCCAGATAATAACAAAGTTAAACCTTCCAAGGCGTCTTCGCTTTGTGCATGCAGCAAAACTTTTAAAATGTCGATTTCCACTTTCGTTCGCTTCTGTCACTTTTGTTATAAGTGCAGTGCAGTTCCTGAGTCATCATCACCATTTCTTGTTTTTTCTCAGACATGTCAATACTGTCAAAATAATATTAATGTTCTTGAGGGTAGGCTCCTGTTTATCCGCCAATATGTGGGTACACCGTCAAATATGTGGGTACTCCGATAAAATTGTTTCGGGTAGAAGAAGATTTTTACGTTGGGCACCAATATAATGGTGGCGATTGAATAAAACCAACGTTGGATGACAGATAGGAGTTTATTCTCTTTACTTCAACACTTTACAGACTTTAGCAAACAAAGTTAGACTAAAGTTAGACCTTTTAGTGGACCTAGGGATGGACTGCGGGGCTATCCTATCCCTTCACCTCCTAGCTAGGCTATTCCTGAGGGCGACGGGGCCTCCGCTCAGGTCAAGCTTATGACAACAGTGGTGACTGCGGGGCTATCAACCACTGTGCCGTCTAAGTAACGAGTGACTAGTTCCTTTTTTTTTTTTTTTTTTAGGAGGGACCACTCGCAGTTGCTTAACTGCTTAACCGGACAATCCTGTGGTAGCCAAAAATTACTTTAAGGCCCCCAGCCAGGGCTTACAAACTAAGGATTTAAATTAAATGAACGGTCACTAAGGGCACCCCCTGTGGGGTTCGGGCCTCGGCTTAGTGCGTCATTGATAAGAGGGCAGCAAGGGACAACAGACTGGGTCGGATCATTAATTGGGGAATCGGTCATTACATGCTCAGCGTCGCGTGCTGGCTCGTCGAGCAAGGGTCGGGCAGTAATGTGACTAGTTCCTCGGCGGTGCGGGTTTATATAGGCGGTTTGACAGATGACACTGTGTGACTTCATCATCTCATGCTTGTATGTGGTTGTAACCTTCGTTGACGTCACGGACACTTCTTACGACGAATGTGAGATGTCGCTAGTAGCCTGTAGATACTGTTGATGTTATCGTCTTAACGATGATTGATCTTGTGTAAGTTGCGATCTACTCGGGTGGCGTAGTGTTGAGCACAAAATCCGGTAGATGGCGTAAGGCGTCGTGTTATATTCTCCCCCTCTGGTACTAAATACTAGTATTTTCTAATGTTCACAACCACTTTCCGTCCATGACACTGGTCTTCAGGTTTAACGACATTTTAGAACACAATCAATGGATTTGACAGATATCTAGAATAAATAAAGTTGGAGCACTTTTTGTAGGTGTAACTTAGGTGACAGCCGGAAACGGACATGCTGATAAAAGTCGCTTTTCCTAGGCCTCGAAAACAGACTTTATTAAATTTTACTGTAACTCTCTTATAAATCGGCCGTAGTTTGCAGTTTAGTAAGCCTGTGTGTAACATACTAAAACAGACAACTAATAGACCTTAACTCGGTTAGTTTCGCTGGCGCTTCCGCTGTGACCCTTAAGGGTCAGTTCAGACGATAGAAATGAGTATATCTTAAGCCCTTAAAGTATTGGTAAACGTTATCCAAATACACTGCATATGGTTTATTGTCTATTTATGGTTTTAATTTGTTAATGTATACAGTTAGTTGATCAAAGTCTTAAAAGGTAGTATCAAATTACCCTTGAATAAATTAATTTTGTCGGTATCTAGGTGGCATTACTATTTTATAAATACTCGTCATTGACCTGTTGCCACTGTAACATAGAGTATATTATTATTATCGGTCTTTTAAATCTGCGGAAACCTCCATTTCGTCTTGCCTATTCATTTAATCAACTCATTAATGACTCTTTTTATTATTATCATCAAATTGAAATAGTCAAGATGATGTGAATTCATAAACAGTTTTACCATCGATTATTGTGACGTCACTGGTGGAAAGTTTCACTAGCAAGCAAACAAGGTCATGATGAAAAAAATGAAGAATACTACGAAACATATTTCAAACAATACGGTAGACAAAGATGTGCAATCGATGCTCTTGCCTTTGAACCTGATGCAATATATCATGTTCTGTCCTAAATATCGCATCAAAAATAATGTTATCACTCCAAGTAGCCTGATCTCCATCTCAAACTTTATTTCGATTACTGTAACAGTAGTATTCATATTTTTATACGTTTTGTGTACCTCTTTTGTGATCACGAACAGGAAGGTTCTAAATTTTCTTGATTTAGTTTATTTCGTTGTTCTTTATAACTGCATCTTTTACAGTTATGGGTTGGCAATGAATTTTATAATTGGACTCGTTAAAACCAAAATTAATGTCCAGTTTGTCCTCGTATTTCAAAAAGTGCACAGGTTCATCAACGATGAACCCAGTTTCAACAAGATTATTATTTGGAATTGGATTATTGTGCTAATGGTTTTGGGGTTTTATGTCATTGGATTCACATATTTTCACTTACTGATTTCGCTACCTTTTAATTACGTGTATGCGTCTTATTTATTAATTGTTTTCGATTTTAATATTGTTTACGTTTTAAGAGTTCTAGTCTCTTTGGAAAATAAAATTGTCCTGTGGAATATCAAAGATAAAAATCCCCAAGGAATAGAAGACACGGAGAATTATAGCAAAAAAGTATTTCAGGCATACGTTCAAATATTAGAGTGTTATGATATTATTAAACAGAGTTTTGAGCAATTTGTAAGTTTAGATCATAATGCAAAGAAACCCAACTAATACTGGGTATTATTTTAACTAACATGTCTTTTATTGATTTTTGTTTGCTTTCAGATATTTTTTTACATTATACAAATATTTATGCAAACCCTAGATAACATTCAAGCAATAATTGACATGTTTAAAAAAGGCTTGATTATTGATGACACGGTAAGTATCATTTTATTATCAGTAAATGTTGGTCACAACACTTTTTTGATAAATGTAATGGAATTATAATAACTATCAATTTTCTTGCAGGATATAACAATTTTAATGACGGCGATCCTATTTATTTGGTCGATAAAGAATTTAACGTTACAGACAATGTTGATCCTGCAATCTGAGAAATTCTACGCAGCTATCCAAAGTGTTCAAGACACTTGCACATTTGTTTTGAAGTCAACCTGCTCTGGTTATTTCTTTATATATCCAGTTTTTACAAAAAAACATAACTTCAAGCCTGTGATCCCCGACGGGTTAGGCACAGGTGTACCTAATAGTAACCCCACATTTCGCCAGTTATGTTTTAAGTCCCATGTGATACGGGGCAAGCCAATTGCCATCAATCGACGACCCGAATAGCGTAGCGGTAGTGAGCTACCTTACGTTCTAAGGGTCCCGGGTTCGAATCCCGGTTGGAGCAAATGTCTGTGTGATGAGCATGGACATTTTGTTTCCGAGTCATGGATGTTTATATGTATAATAGGTAAGTATTTATTTACAAACAAAAAGTATCTATGTAGTATATCAACTATCTGGTGTCCACGACACAAGCCTCGTTGCTTAGTGTGGCACTAAATGGCGCTGTGTGTTAATGTCCAGCGATATTTATTTATAATCGCGCACAAATCCAGACTCCGTGTCTGCTACTGAGAAATTCCTGATGGAAAAGAGAAATTCTTGGTGTTGCTTCAAATCGAATGAAGCGCATTCATATAAGATAACATTTTCGCGCTCGCGCTCGCGATCGCTTTGTATCATTATTTTTCTTCCCTTATTCCATTCTATTTGGGGTTGGCCTCACACGTTTTCTTCTTCTATTCTCCCCCGTCAGACGCCACAAAATCATTTACTCTTTTCTCTTTCATATAATAATGCCTTATACAATCCATCTATCATCCATTTTCTTTGGCCTTCCTCACCCTCTCCTTCCATCAACATTTACGTCACTCTTTAGTCACGCGTTTTATCCCTCCTCATTACATGTCCATAACTCCATACCAAGACAAACGACTTCCTTTCAATTTTTTTTAACAGGTGCCAATGATCGAGATCGTTTCATATAGATACAGATTAATATTTATTTAGAATATTATAATTTTTACAGAAGACGAGAAAAACCTGTGCAAGAACGTACTGCGCTTACATCGAGCATCATTCAGCAAGATACGTGTGTATGGCCTGTTCGATTTTGACGCTGCGTTGCAATTAAGTCTGATGAGTCATGTTACTAACTATGCTGTCGTGTTGTTACAATTTGCAATTCTGTAATCTTGCCTACCGTAAAATATTTTTTGTGGAGAGTCAGTTTTTTTATTTCTCGGCGACTTTCCTTGCCAAACTACAAGGAGTTTTTAAATTTTAACTGCAATACTCTTAATATTTTTGTTTCGTTTGTCGTGGATTTGAACACAGGCACTTACTCTTAGTATTTTCTACAGGATGTTTTGTGCATCGTATGTCAAATTGAACGGGCCGAAAGAAGCGGTCCTTTTCTGTCTTTTCAGCTCCAATAACTCATCCTTGGACCTTCTTATATTTTTGTTTTGAAAAATCTCCAATCACCCGACTCGGGAATCGAGCCCAAGACCCCCTTGTTCAATAGTTAAACATGCGACCGTGAGACCAACGAAGCAGTTAAAACGTATCATGTACAAAGCCTTAGGGGCCGGACTCGATCAAAGCGGACACGAGTGGAGCGGAGGGGAGATGTGCAGAAACCGCCTAATTACAATGGTTAAAATTTATATAGCGTCTCTCGTCTCTCCGGTGAAAGTTCGCATCTTGCACATCTCCGCTCCTCTCCGTTTCGGTGGAGTCCGGGCCTTAAGAGGGAACAGGGGCTGCGTTTCTCCATATAATATTCCCCTTTTTTCTTCCTAAATAATGCCTCTAGAGCTATCACTTTTTTTTTCATAATATCAAAATCTACTGTAGCCACGTCTCTGTCATTTTCTTTTTTTCAGCAACTAATAAGTTAAGAAAAGATGACTCTCCATAATAAACTAAAAGGCCTCATTCTTACGGCCGTGATTAGAGGACTATCATAGAAATTCGAAAAGTTTTGAACGCAACAAAAATTGACAGAAACTTAAACCATAGGTACGGTGGACTGCATCAATTGGGTAGCCCAATACCCCGGGTTCGAACGTAAGTGCTTTCGACGGGGTACCTTCATTGTGAAGCTAACTCATACTTTTTCTTAAAATTTTAATGTTATAAATAATTGAATCGGCTCAATTTTCGAGGAGAAAATGGGAAATTCGAAACGTTGAGATCGTCAAAAATTTTGTCATATAATTGGTCTGAGCTGCTGCAGTTATCCCTATCGCATTCTACGGGGGCGGACTCGGGCGCAGACGGCAATAGTTTCATCAAATACCTATTTTTCAAATTCCTCGCAGGCCCTGTTCCCTCTTAAGGTATTCTTTGTAACATACAGCGCCAATCTCTACGTAGCGACTACCTTTAATCCCCTTCTAAAAGAATCCGGGTGAGCTATTCAAAGGTTTTTGTTTTAATAGGTACGTATTACTCTGCCTTAGAGGTAGAATAGTGTAGTAGGATTATTAATAATATAATATAATAATATGTTTTATTCAAGAAATAGTCACAGAATTTTACAAATATCTTTTAGGCTATATTTTTCACAACGCAAAAGAATTTAACATCTGTAGCCGAACTAGGCAAAAGCCTGTATTTCGGCTATCAGTGCCAATCCCCTCAAATAATTTATAATTAATGGCAGCCATCAAGCAGAAATGTTAACCTTAGTGGGTTTTAAACAAGCAATTTTTACCAAAATCATAAAAATAAAATGTTTAAAATAAAGTTAATACAAATAATGAAATAATTACAATTAAATAATTTAAATAAAATCACTAGATTACAACCATTGATATAAATTAATAAAATAATTAAAATGAATACATTTGAATAAAATCGCTAAAATAAAGATATGTAATAAATAAATTAACAAAATCATGACAATAACATTGGTGACACAAAATAATAAAATCCTTAAAATAAAATAAATTGTGTGTGCATGAGTGTGAGAGGGTGTGTATCTGTGGTAAGCAGACAATCACCTTGGTAGATGTAGTAGAAGTTCGGTCTCTTCGTATGAAAGTTTTTGTAAGTATTCAGTTACCTTTTTCTTACATTGTGTTTTATTTAAGGGGTAGATGTTTATAGCTTTGTTTATCTTATTGTAGATGTAAGGTCCAAAGAAGTTAGTAAATCTAGTGCTGAATCTAGTATTAGTAACATCCTTTCTGACACAGACCCTATCTTTTCTTCGTGTTTTTAGATTTCATGGGTTAAAGCTTTGTTTACAGTGTTGTAGGAGAGTAACATTTAATATATACAGTTGTCTTACGGTCAGGACCTCGCAGTTCTTGTACAGTTGAGCGGTGAGGAAAAAAATACGTTTGAAAGTGCTGACCTTGAGTACCGCACGTTGGGCGATCTCAAGACGCTTTAAAGTTGTTTTAGAGGAGCCACTCCAGGAGGAAATACAGTACGACAAAAGCGACTGACAGAGAGCATAATAAATCTGTTTTAGCAGTTGTGGGTCAGCGACATGCCGCAAATTTTTAAATACAAATATAAGTTTACGGATTCTTCCACATACAAGTTTAATGTGTTCTTTGAAGTTGAGATTACTGTCAATTGTGACGCCTAGGTATTTAATCGTCTGCACACGCTCAAGCAAAGGGCAAGTGCAGACTGATTTTAATGTCCAATCGTCAGATGGTTAAAAAAGTAAAGGGCAGAACTTTTCATTTATCTCTTCCGATGGAAGAAACCCTAAAAAAACTCCCAAAACCTGAAGACGCAATTATTGAAAACCCAGAACTTTATATTATTGTCCGAAGTACGCCAAACAAAGCAAATATTATATGGCAAGACATTGTTGACGTTAATAAAGTGTACAAAGCATTACAATACTTAAAAATTGTAAACGAACATTATGCCCATATCAAATTACCAGATTTACCTAACCAGCTCATAAACATACATGAAAATATTCAACATAATGTTACAAATACACCAGATAATGCTGAAGAAGGTATTTTAGAAGAGCATCACTGTTGACCCAAATCACAAGAGAAAAGGAAACTGATTATGAGCATTACACCATATATCCTTTGAATGAACGGAGACAAAATGCACCAGCTTCAGAACTCTACCAAATGCTCAAAGTAAACACAGCACCGATTGATGCCCGAGATAAAGACCTCGATGTTAAATGTTTTCCACATTTATGTGTAGAAGGAAAATATGGCCAATTTCTTAATCGGCAGCAGAAAGTAACTTCTAGTGAATTTATTAAAGCCCGGCTTATGTCAAAACATCCTCAATTTACCAACAGTATCAATTTTTCTTATTGAATGGTTCTAATATGCGCCAATTAAACTCCGGAATCTTTTATAAAATGAATTGTGCTAATGAGAGAGATAAAAATTACGGCAGAACAGTATCCCCAAATGCATAACAATGATGAGCTGGAAGGTGATTTGACCGCAATATTTGGCCGACTGAGGAACACCGAACAGTTCTGGAAGAAACCAAGAAACGATGTAAATTGTATGACTCAAAATTACGGTCCAGCAACTTGGTTTCTTACCATGAGTCCCTCTGAGTAGATGTGGGAGGATTTGGTACATCAGGCAAGTAAATGGCGTTGAAATGGCTAATAAAACAATCAGTGAATTGGTTGCTCTTGACCCCGTATCTACCTAACGTTTTATAGATAACAAGTTTCATGCCATGTTAGACTTTATAACTAGTTCAGATGAGCCTTTAGGCAAGATTATTCATTACTTTTGGCGGCGCCAATCTAGGGATGCTCAGCACTTCCATTTAATGTTATGGGTTTAAGGATGCACCTATTCTAAATAAGTCATCTATAGACGAGGTAGCGTCATTTATTTCTAAATACGTGACAAGTGCCATTCCAAAAAAAGATTTTTCTCCTACTTAACATCAACGGGTCACTTCGTATCAAATGCATAAACATATCAGTTATTGCATGAGGAGAAAGAAAACGAAAAAAGGATTTTTCAGTTTTCCGTTTTGGATTTCCTCGAACTGTGACGGATTCTCTTATCATAAGAGACATTTTTCAAACTATAGCGGCAAGAAAAACTTTCAGCTCTAATAATCGTCTCTACAATATTGTCCACTCAAAGGAGTCAGATATGATTAATGACTACAATCCCGCTTTGCTGTTGGCGTGGAATGGAAATATTGACATTCAAAATGTTGGAGAGAAAACAGCCATTTTTAACTATTATGTGACCAAGTATACTAATAAAAGTGAAAAGACCCATGCAACCGACATGTTTAACGATATTAACTCTACAAAAAGTCTTAGAAGCCGGTTATATAATATTGGTCTCAGAATATTATCGAATCGAAAATGCGGAGCTTTAAAAGCCAGCAATACATTATTGGGAATACCACTTTACGGCACGGACCCACAAACAACAATAAGATGGTTAGACGTAAACATTCATCGTAATCGCAGGGTTAAATTGAAATCTGAAATGACTGCACTGGACCCGAATTCCACTGACTTATATTACGATTCTTGGATAGACAACGTTTACCCTGCCAGACCTGACGAATTACAAGACATGAATCTATTTGACTTTTAGAAAGACTATGATTTAGTTAATACACTTGTCGTTATTATTTAAACGTCAAAAAACATTATTTATTTATTAACATCCATTTGTTAAAAATAGTTCGCAGACTATATACTCACATACTTAGTTAATTTAAAAATAAAATTCTATAATTAACACAAAACACTTAAAAGAATAACGGATCATTGTAATATTTTATCATTACTATAAATTATATTTATATCATGCAAATTAGCTGAGCTACCACAATCTTTGCGGACAAAGTCGGGGGCGAAGTGCTAGTAGCCAATAAACACATTTACTATGTGAGAACTATACTTAGTTCTCACATAGTAAATGTGAGAACTAAGTATGATAGTGAATTGATTATTAAATAGCTCTTGCCGGTGCCACCGGTGCCACTAACAAAATGTGGCAATATTTCTTTTTGGTTCGTAATTTTATTAGTGACTGTAACTAATAAAATTACGAACCAAAAAGAAATATTGCGACATTTTGTTAGTGGCACCGGTGGCACCGGCAAGAGCTATTTAATAAAAACCTAAAAAATATGGATTAAAAAAACCTGCATAAAATGTTGCTATTATTACCCCGACTGGAATTGCAGCATTTAACGTAAACGGATTAACTGTTCACAGATTACTACAACTGCCCGTAAAGCATAAACAAACTCCTAAATACAAAGCGCTTTCAGACGAAGTACTTCAAGTTTTAAGGACAGACTTAAAAACTGTCGAATTATTTATTATAGATGAAGTGTCTTTGATATTTAATGTAACTTTAGCCTTCATAAATCTTCGTTTATGCGAAGTGTTTGATACCTCTGATGTAGAAGATGGTTGGTTTGAAAACATATTTTAGTGCTTAGGGATCTTTTGCACCTTCCACCCGTTAGAGAAAAGTCGCCATTTGAAAAACTAACCCCTTCAGAAATTAATAAACTTATAGGCTCCTTAAGTATTCCAAACTTATGGACTGAACTTTTTAGTTACGACGAACTTACGTTGAATATGAGACAGCTGGATGATTCTACGTTTGTAGAAATGTTAAAAAGAATCAGAGTAGGAGTGACAACTTAATCAGACAGAGATATACTGTGTAACCGATTGATACCTCTGCTCTCGCATTCCAATGAAGGAAGGTTAATGGAAATAGCACAATGTTTGAGGGACTTACCAAAAGATACTGTTTGTTTACTACCGACTAGAAATATGTGTTTGCAGTTAAATAATGCTATGTTAAAAGCGATTCCGCACCCTGAGATAAAGTTAGTTGCTAAAGATTCCTTGGATGGTTCAAAATGTATGATAACGAAAGCCCGGGCGTCTTTACAAAAATATGAAGATGATGCGTCGATGACTGCTGGACTGGAAGAAACTATAATCATTAAAGAGGGAGCTAAAGTAATGCTTAGGAGAAACATTGATGTTAGTTTAGGTTTAGTGAATGGGTCGATAGGCGTTGTACAAAAAGTGAGGTGGGACCCGGAAGACTAAACTAAGCCAAAGAATTGGTAGTAGAATTCGCTAATAATTTGATTCACGAATTATTGCCTATTAAGTCAAAATTTGAGATCATACCCCGGGCATACGTGTACAGAGAACAATTCCCAATCTGTGTGGCGTATGCCCTAACAATTCACAAGAGCCAAGGACTAAGTCTAAAAAATGCCCTTATGGACATTGGCACCTCCATATTCTCTTGTGGCCAAGCCTACGTGGCGCTTTCACGAGTAACCAATCTTCATGGGGTGCACCTAATAAATGTTGACTTCAAAAGTATAAAAGCTCAAGCTTCAGCGATCACCGAATACAACCTTCTTAATAGCGCGCCGATCTTTCAGAAATTAAACCGTCTAAAAGAATAAATAATGAACGCGAATGGACAATACGAAAAACGTGCAAGAATCAGAACCGGAAAAAAAAAAAAGATTTGTATTAATAAAAAAACTACTCATAAAAAGAAAAAACTGTGTCAAATAAGAAAATCTAATAAAATAAATCAATATGCCCACGTTTCTACAAAAAGAAGTGAAATCCCACCAAAAACATTCTGTAAAAAACTAGCCAAGTCTCGATGGAGCTGCTTGTTTATCTCTAAAAAGTAATGACATCTAGACAAAGTTGAGCATAGTCTAAGGTTCCTTACTGCGATTTCTTTATTATTATAGTTAATGTTGTGTGACTTAGCCGTTGAAGGGTACACAAGGGTACAAAACCAGGTGCTCCATGACACCATTACACCAATCTGTCGCCAGAACCGCTACCCATTGAAAATAGCCACTTGGAAAACGTTGATTCAATAACCAGTCAATGGTAAAGCTGCGTATTTCAATAATACTTATGTATAGGCGATCCTGAAACAAACAGTATATTTTTTTTTCCATTTTTTTAATAACTAAGGAACTTGAACTTGAAAATAATAACTGTACAACTGAAACTAAAAATGTATGTTGGCAGATAATTGGATATTTAATGTATGCAGCTTCTGGTACCAGACCTGATATTTCTGCTACTTTGCCAATATTAAGTATAATAAAAATATGTACTGTCTTTGTCTACATCGCTGTCAACACCAAAAGTGCCCAGAAATCTGGCAGCTTTGCCACGTTGGATGGCAACCTGTCTGATTTTTAATGTGAACACACTTTTATTCTTGAAATATTGTATCTTCCCTCGCCTAACAAAAAAACTAAATACACGAACGTAATTTCTACGACCACGCATTTTTCTATTTAATTAAAACAGTATTATTTTAATAAGTAAAATAACACTAGGTCCAACCTTGTAGCTAATTAATTTTATTTAAGAAAGGTAGGTAGAATTGCGTGCTACCTCGTAACCTATCTGAATTTTTATGCGAACACATTTTTATTCTTTTGTTCCCTCTATAATACACGAAGTTTTTTTTGATGTGACGTACTTACCTGAAATACACAGGCTTAATATAATTACGTAACCTAGGTAATTTTGCAACAGAATTTTGAACCAAGACAAGAATTCGTGTAAAAATCACGCTTACAAGGTCAAGTCGATTCCTCCTATTGTTAAAGTCGGTTAAAATGTAGCCTATGTTACCCGGGCCATAATAACGAATAGATTGACACAGTATTCATCAAAATCGGATGACTAATGTAGGTGCTACGGAGGAACATACGTAAATACTGTTACGTCGTACCCGTTCCCGTAGTAGTAGGTAGAACGAGTCTCGAATAATGTAGGTACAAATTCGCAAACTACCTACAAAGGAACATCAGGAATTGTCATTGTAATTTCGACCCTACGCCGAGGGCATAAAGTACCTATTTCTTTCCTTTGTACAAGTTGTGGAAGTTTCTCGAAGGACAATGACCCACTATGGAATTGTCTAGAAGATTCTAGGAAGTCGTGGATATTTCTCGAACGTTCGATCGGCATATAAATAGTTGACGTGTTTGCGGGAGCAGGCAGTCTGATTTTGGCTACACAACGAAGCGAATCGAAGTGAACTAGAAGTGCGATATCTAAGCGAATAGTAATCAGTAGTGTATTTGTGATTGAGTTATAAGTGTTTTGTGATTATTAAAGTTATTTGTTGTTTCTTCGGTAGTATTTAATTTATCCCATACCCAGCTCGTAACAATTTGGTTTCAGAAGTGAGGGATAAATTATGTCAATTCTACCTAAGGACGACACGGACGGTGTCAGTACAGCGACAGCAGGACATGGACCAAAGGCGGTTTAGAAATTCTCCTGCACAGACATCGGGTGGTGTCCAGCCTACGCCAGTATCAGTCGCTGGCCCATCCGGAGTTTCTCCAGCATCAGTGGCGCCAGACTTGTCAGCTTTAATGGCGCAACTGCAGGAGCAGGCTCGCCGTCAAGAGGAGCAGGCTCGCCAGTTACAGGAGCAGTTGCAGCGAGATAAGGAGGAGCAGGCTCGCCATCAAGAGGAGCAGGCTCGCTGTCAAGAGGAGCAGGCTCGCCAGTTCAGGAGCAGTTGCAGCAAGATAAGGAGGAGCAGGCTTGCCATCAAGAGGAGCAGGCTCGCCGTCAAGAGGAGCAGGCTCGCCAGTTACAAGAGCAGTTGCAGCAAGATAAGGAGGAGCAGGCTCGCCATCAAGAGGAGCAGATGCTCCTCATAAAGGATCTTCATGCAACTTTTGGCAAAGATCTCAAGGTGATGAAGGATCAGGTTCACCAACACGAGAATCGCATCTCAGAGGCCGAAGTTCAGATCGCTGGGGTGAAGAAGGCTTTGGGAGAACTAAAGACTGGAGACGTGACTGTGACTTCAGAAGTTGCTGCACCTTCAGCGCGGGGTTTTAAGGTGCCTCCATTCGATGGAACATCTTCGCGGTCGGCTTATAAAATTCAATTTGAGGCCGTTATGAAGGCGAATGGATGGACAAACCCGCAAGCCATGACCGCGCTCACCTTGGGCCTCCGAGACCAGGCCCTAAACATTCTTGAGGCGCTCGGCAAGGATGTAACCTACGAGCAGCTGCTGGAGGCGTTAGAGTCCAGATACGGCGACGCGCACCTGGAGCACGTATTTCGTGCTAAGTTGAAGGATCGTGTTCAACGTAGTGCCGAGAACCTGCAGCAGTGGGCCCTGGAAGTTGAAAAGCTGGTTTGAAAAGCATACCAGTCTGCCCCTGCACTTATCGATGTGAATCTGGTACAAGCGTTCGTTGATGGAATACGTGACTTGGATGTTAGAGCCGCTATGAGACTTGGGCACCATGAGATGCTGAAAGACGCCTTAGCCCATGCCTTAGAAGTAGAGGCAGTGAAGCAGGACCACCGAACGCACCGCGTCAGGGAGGTTGTAGCATCACCTGTACGCGAACGCCCGCAAGGGTACAGTCCTAGGTGCTACACTTGGGGAGAAAGGGGTCATCTTCGGTCAAGCTGTCCTAAGTGCAGCACCCCGAGAGAAGATCAGCAGGGAAGGGTGGATGAAGTGACTGCCCAGCCACAGCAGGGAAACGAGTAAATGCCAGGACTGGGAGGCGAGTGCTGGCTGGTAATGGAAGAGCCCCGAGAATCTCGATCTCGCAAACACATGACGGGAACAGCCTGACCATCAAAGGCGAAGTCAACGGAACACCATGCAAACTGACGTTGGATACTGGAGCTTCTCACACGATCGTCAATTCTCACCTAGCAAGTCGGTTTCTTGGGGACTACTTCGATAACCACGACCGTATACGATTACTAACAGCTACCGGTCAGCACATAATCTTCCGAGGGAAGAAGGAGGTGGAGTTAAAATTGGGTGACAGATTTTACAAGCACAATGTCATCGTGGCCGACATAGTGGACGATTGCATCTTGGGCTTGGATTTTATGCGGAAATATCGTTGTGAGATCGACGTTGATCAAGGAGTACTGAAATGTGGTTTACTGCTTGAAGGAGATTGTTCTTCCTCGCAGATCAGAAACGATTGTGCCAATTAGTCTACCACGGAATTCTAGACAAAAAGATCGAAGTGTTCTGATAGAAAGGGTGAACAATGACTTTCCATGGAAGATGGCACGGACTCTGGTCAAGGCCACCAACGTCTCGGCAGTACGCATACTAAATCCAAGTGACAAGGAGGAAGTGATTAAGAAGGGCACCTTAATCGGCACTTGCGAGGAAATAGCTTGGATGCGTCAATTGCAAAATCTGCCTACCGGAAATAAAATTCGTAGTCTAAAGTTTGACGTGACAACGCTTTTGGAAAACTGCGATTTAACTAAAGGAGAAATGGACAAGGCTAAGAAGATGTTACTTCAGTACGCCGACACTTTCTCTTCAAATGATGCTGACATAGGGAGAACTGGACTAGTTCAGCACAAGATTAATACAGGTAACGAGTTACCAATCCGTCAGCGGCCAAGAAGACTGCCAGTTGCACGTGAAAAACAGGTGGAAACCATGATTGAGGGAATGGTGAAGGACGGTGTTATAGAGCCTTCATCCAGTCCATGGTGTTCTCCTGTGGTCCTGGTAAAGAAAAAGGACGGCAACATGCGCTTCTGTGTGGACTACCAACGACTGAACGATGTCACGAAAAAGGACAGCTACCCGCTGCCTAGGAAAGATGACACACTGGATACGCTGACTGGTATGAAGTGGTTTACCACACTTGACCTGAAAAGTGGCTACTGGCAAGTAGAAATAGACCCCAAGGACAAGGAGAAAACTGCATTTTCAACAGGAAAAGGGTTGTGGCAGTTTAAAGTTATACCTTTCGGTTTGTGCAATGCTCCTGCAACGATTGATTGGAGACGCATGTCTTGTCTATCTAGACGACATAATCATCGTGGGCCGTACATTTGAAGATCACCTTCAAAACCTCAACCAAGTGCTGTTGAAAATCCAAACAGCAAATACTCCAAGTACCCGTGAGGATGCTTAGAACGGATCTCAGCGATAAATGAAAAGAAGCCCTACAGCAGGCTCAGCAAAATGACTCGGACATCAAACCGATCTTCGAGTGGATCAAAGCTGGTGCTCCTAAACCCAAGTGGAGTGATGTGGCTGCAATGAGTTCCATCACGATGAGTTATTGGACACAATGGAACAGCTTGCTGATCCAGGATGGAGTCTTGTGCCGTAAATGGGAAAACGCTCGAGGGGACAGCTGTCATCTACAAATGGTTGTCCCTAAAGCTAAGGTACCGGATGTTCTACGGCTCTACCATGATGGATGTTCAGGAGGACATATGGGGGTAAAAAGGACTCTACTGAAAATTCGAGAACGCTTTTACTGGATCCACTGTCGAGATGATGTGGAGGACTGGTGTCGCAAATATACCAGTTGTGCGGCCGTGAAAGGGCCCCACACACGCAGCAGAGTTGCATTAAAAGTGTACAACGTTGGAGCCCCTTGGGAAAGGATAGCACTAGACATTTCCAGAAAGTGAGAGCGGAAACAAGTACTTCCTGGTGGTCATGGATTACTTCACAAAGTGGCCAGAAGTCTTCGCCATTCCTAACCAAAAAGCTACAACTGTCGCAGATAAATTAGTTCAGGAAGTCTTCTGTCGTTTTGGGGTACCCTTAGAAATACACAGCGATCAAGGCAGGAATTTCGAATCGCAAGTATTTCAGGAGACTTGTCGATTAATGGGTACCCAGACCCACAAAACCAGAACCACCTCTTACCACCCACAATCTGATGGAATGGTGGAACGATTCAACCAAACGTTGGAAAGATATCTGGCAAAAGTCGTGGAAAGCAGACAAAGGTATTGGGACAAGCACATACAGCCGTTTCTTCTGTCCTTCCGCAGCGCAGTCCACGAAAGAACGACTGTGACGCCAGCCTTCGCGAACTTTGGAAGGGAATTACGGTCGCCTGCTGATTTAATCACTGGAACTCCCCCTGATGCTCCACGTAGTGTAACAGATTATGTGAAGGACTTGCGTAACCAGTTGAATGGTGTTTATGAGCATATCAGACAATCCGGCCAACAGATGTCTGAGAAGATGAAGACCCGTTATGACCGGAAAGCAAATAGTAAGGGTTTCGACGAGAGTTCACTGGTGTGGTTGCATAACCCAGTACAGAGCAAGGGGAAGTCTCCGAAATTGCAAGCAATATGGGATGGACCATACCGAGTTGTGACTAGGATCAACGATGTCACCTACCAAATACAGAAGGGTCCACGAGGTGCTCCTAAGATTGTCCATGTAGACAGATTGGCGCGATACTACGGGGCTAATGATGCTCGGGACGAGCATGTCTAAGGAGGGGGCAGTGTTACGCCGTACCCGTACTTACCTACAGTTACGGTAGTAGGTACCTACAAAGTAGGTAGGTAGGTAGTAGTAGGTAGAACGAGTCTCGAATAATGTAGGTACAAATTCGCAAACTACCTACAAAAGAACATCAGGAATTGTCATTGTAATTTCGACCCTACGCCGAGGGCATAAAGTACCTATTTCTTTCCTTTGTACAAATTGTTTAAGTTTCTCGAAGGACAATGACCCACTATGGAATTGTCTAGAAGATTCTAGGAAGTCGTGGATATTTCTCGAACGTTCGATCGCCATATAAATAGTCGACGTGTTTGCGGGAGCAGGCAGTCTGATTTTGGCTACACAACGAAGCGAATCGAAGTGAACTAGAAGTGCGATATCTAAGCGAATAGTAATCAGTAGTGTATTTGTGATTGAGTTATAAGTGTTTTGTGATTATTAAAGTTATTTGTTGTTTCTTCGGTAGTAATTAATTTATCCCATACCCAGCTCGTAACAATACAAACATAGACTGCTAAAATCATAACTCTTCCTTTTGGCTTCGCCGTAGTCGGGTAAAAATCACGCAAAGTAGGTGAGAAGTTTGTAAAATTTCTGTTGATATACAAACTGAAAGAATGGTTGCCGTTCGTAGATATTTTTTGCCCGACTACGGCGAAGCCAAAAGGAAGGTTTATGGTTTTAGCAGTCTATGTATGTTTGTTTGTATTTACGTATGTTCCTCCGTAGCGCCTAAGCTATTCATCCGATTTTAATGAATAAGGTGTCAATCGATTCGTTATTATAACCCGGGTAACATAAGCTACATTGTAACCGACTTCAACAATAGGATGAGTCGATTTTACCTTATAAACCCCGAATATGATTAGACCGTGATTTTTCAGTAGTCAGGTTTTTTAGTTGTAGTATGCCACACTTGTTTATTCTTGTTTACACTAAATAGGCTTGCGTTTGGCCTAGGGTAGAGCATGCTTGCCTAAAAAAACCAATCCACTCGAACTTTGAATAGAGCCAGATTAGAATGATCGGGAAACAAAGAAGTCGGCAGTTAATTCCACAGACTGGCGTTACTAATATTTGAGAGTTGTTACTGGTAGTCAGATGCCTATAAGTTTGGACAGCCCACGGTTGCCGAGGTCAGATAAGCAGTCGCAAGTAAAATACTGGTACTCAATTTCATATAAATAATGAAAAGCCGAACCAAACATATGTGGAGAAAGGCATTTATGATGATAAGCTAATTTGAAGCTATTAATTTACCTGACTTACCGTCATAATGAAGATGAGGTAGCATTTATGTTATCTGTACAAATAAATAAAAATAAAGCGTCTATTTGTAATTTCAAAATAAGAAAGTAGAAAGTATTTTTTATTTTATTTTTATTCAAAAAGTATATACGGTACTTATGACAAAATCAGCTTTTTTTGTGTGTTTGTTCCGGCTAATCTCCAAAAGGTCTGTACCAATTAGATGAGACTTTCACTGGCAGATAGCTGATGTTATAAGGAGTATCTTATCCTACTTTTATTTTAGGAAAAGGTTAGGGTTCCTTGCAGAAAACATAAAACCCTTGAAATTGTTAGCCAAATCCGATTCAAATAGAAGTCATATTTTTTGTATTAATTTTACTCGGAGGCAAGCCACGGGCAAAAGCTAGTATAATACAATGTGTGTATGTATGTGTGTATTATAATACAATTATTCCGAACAGTTTGAAAGAAAGAAAGAAAAAAAAGAAAAAACATCAGTCAGTCAATCGTCAGTCGTCATCAGTTTCGAGCGAGATTTACATCCCGACAGTTTGAGGATATACTTCATTATTACTGTTAAATATTTTACATAAGTGTTCGTTAACCATATCAAGTTATCAGTCTAACCATGTGCTATATTATGTACTGTAATATAAATAGTATTAGGTCCAATTTTGTGGGGATTTTAGTGGGTTAGACTTTATCATATTTGGGCCAGAAGTTTTTGCATTTGAATAAAGGCCTATAACTACTAACCCCACGTATTACAGAAACAATTAAAAAACCATTTTGTCTCGCGTAGATCTACGTTCATACGAAGGGTTAAATGAGCAATGTTTGTATAATTATGTTTGTAATGACGGTTTCAGAAACGGCTCTAACGATTTAGATAAGAATTGCAAATTAGACGTTTATTTACGGGGGCGAAAAATCTAGCCAGCCAGGGTCTCATATCTGGGGTAATTCATTTTTCATATTTTTACCCGAGGAGACCTCGGTTGCCCAGGTTCAGTATTAAGGTGGATGCTCCAGGGTAGCCCGCGAACTACAATTTTTTTACGTTCTTTGCAATTTGCCAGGCCAGTGCTAGGTTGTATGTTGATTAAAATAGGTATAATTTGCGGATGTAAGACGTATGTAGTTACAGAATTATACTCAGTAAAATCATCAATACAACCTTCCAAGTTCATGTAACTCAATTGAATGACATTTTCATGAAATATTTTTATAAATAATTTCGCGGGCTACCCTGGAGCATCAGCCTTAAGAGGATAACCTAGTAACTAGGTTGTGTAGGTCAGATAAGCAGTCCATCTTGTTAAACAATAGTATTCTGACTAGCAGACGTACTGCGGCGTACCATCCACACTTGATTGATATCCAGACCAGTCGTACTCAGCGCTACTCCTCCACGTTGGTCAAAGTGTGAAACTCTCTGCCGCCGATCTGTTTTCCCTTCCACATTTAACCCTAGCCTTCAAAGCAAGAGTGATCAGGCATCTTCTGGGCACACTCGTTCCATCATAGATCTCATCCATCGCTCTCCATCAGGCGTGATCAATTGCAGGTCCATTCTGCAATTGAAACAAAACTGGAAGCCGAATACAAAATAATTAAGAGAAGGCTAGGTAGATAATGAAGCACTAAGAGGTTTGTGAAAATTCTGCATTGTTGACCAAATTTAGTCAATTATTGTGATTGTACTCTTCTGCTCTGGTTTATGCATTCATTTCATTTATCACTTCTCTCGCACATAACATAGTAGGTAGCAGGTAAGGTAGGTATAATCAGAAATTTTCTTATAAAGTATGTATCATATAGATTTATTTCAGTAGGTACTCTGAATCAAAAAGACTGAAGCATAAAAATCTACGAAAATAAAATTTTTAGAAGTGTAATTTATTTGCTTCGTAAAAAACTGGTAAAAAGTTTTTCTTTGTAAAAAGGTGCTGAACTAATTACTTCATTAATATTCAAATATACGAACAATAATTTACCTTTTCAAGGTTATATTTCATTAAACTTTTTTACCTTTTTTTTGTATTTCACTGAAAGAAAACCGTTCTAATTGAAGGTGATATTTTCTGTGACTAGAAAGCAATCACATTTTTTTTGTATTTTGAGTGTTTGAATGTGAAAGCGTAGCTAGTTAGATTTCGGGAGCGATGCGACGGCGAAAATAAAACGTTAGGGCCCGTTATACTAAGATTTTATTAAAAACGACCCGAGCTTACAGAGTTTGATGCAAGACTGCTTATTCTACCTAGCCTAATACACACTTAGGACTTAAAACTAAGCTGGTGGTCACTGGCGCCTGCACATTCCATCATGTCTGGCTGATAAAGGCAAAAGTGCAGCGTACGAGCTTACGGCTCTACCACAGCGACAGATAAGGTGAGTTCAGAGAATGTAACTCCTCCCCTCTTGGACCGAAGTTATCGGAAAAGCAGAGATTTTCCAAGAACTTCGCAAATATAATAAACTATAAAATAAAAAAACTTAAGTAGTTAAAACGATAACGTGAAGATTACATGACTTACATATTGTTTAACTAATTTAAGAGGAGTAATCATCATAGAGTTAAGACACTAATAAAACAGGTCTCTGAATGACTCTATTTTCCTCCTGTTGAGTAGGATTGTCTTCAACACCATTCGAACGACGATCCTGCCCTTTACATATTTTCCTTATAATATACTTATACATAACTACAGCTATTAACAATAAAAAGACGATCGCGTTCAGAGAGTAAAGAGCGGCACTGACACTATCACCGTTAATTTCACTGATTGCACTGATTTCACTATTCGCACTATTTTTCAGAATTGTTATCATCCTTCACATCTTCATTTGTGTAAAGACCTGCATGTTTTTTCATCCCATCTTCATCACCAGTTTTTCCAGTATTTTCTTTCTTTTCAGCTTCATCACCTTTAACTCGACTTAAGCATCGTTATACCTTTTTAATCGTGTCACGGTCAAGATGCTTACCATTATTTACTTTTTTGCCATTCCAGTTATGCCTCAAAGCTTTTCTTAAACTCCTTGACCTAGTGACTTTAATTTTATGTAAATAATTCTGTTTTTTTATTGTTAACCTTTATGATTATTTTGGTATCTTAACTGTTTCCTCTTTTTGTTTTAAAAGGTTATGTAAGGTCTTTGTTTGTTTTAATTATGTATATCATTAAAGAGATTTGGGTTATTTCCTGGCGTTTTCACTTCTTTGTTTTTGGACAAAATTGCGTCTACTGCCTTGCTATCTTAATCGTAGGCCTTGTCAAGTCTTTGAATAGAACATAATAGCTTTATTTCTACAACTGAGCATGAGATCTACCCAAAATGATAGCCAGAATCGGCCCATTAGATTTTTGGGCCCTATCAAAATATCAGCGCTGTGACATTTTTGTCAGCACCATGCTCAGATCAGAGCCTCTAACAGGATCAATATACTTAGTGCGTATGTTTTTTCTCTTTAAATTTAATTTTTTTTTATTGTTTTGTCCTGTATCGATCGCCGCTCGGGTCAATTGTTAGGTTAAGCTGTGCTTGCCTAGGTTGGTCTGTGGATGGGTGACCACCCATTACATACCGTAATACCTCTGTGCCTCGGAAGGTACATTAAGCCGTTGGTCCCGGCTGTGATTTATAGATCTTTGACAGTCTTAAGGTAATCAGAGGCCCAAAAAGTCTGACAACCGGTCTTACCAAGGGGTATCGTATTACCCGGTACTAACTGGGTTGTGGAGATCAGATAGGCATTGATTTTCATTGGCACTCATTTTACTTTTTATCATTTCTATTTATATTTTTTCTGTTTTTTCTAGTTACCAATTTTAATTTAATTTAATTGAATGTTGGCGCTTATCACTTAGTAAGTTAGTTTATTTTCTGAATTTTATTGTTTTGTGCAAGTGGTATTTATCTAGACGTTTTAATGGTTGCGCTGTAATTTAATTTTATGAATGTCATTTTAGTAAGTGTGTTGTTGGTAAATCTAATCTAATATTACCAGCCTATTACTGTCCCACTGCTGGACAAAGGCCTCTTCTCATACAGAGAAGGCACGAGCATTGATCACCACGCTTGCTCAATCTAATATTTTAAAGAAATAAAATAAAAATTGTTATCGACTACGTTTTAATATAACTGAATACGTACTTAAGGTTATTTTTTCGATCTACTTTACTCGTTCAATGCTATTAGTGAAGGTACTATCTTCTAATCTGGCAAGATACAATGGATATTGTGTCTATGACAGTACCTTTCAAAAAGGTTTTGTTTTTATATTTAATTCAATAAAATATAGATAAAACATTATTACTTATAACAATAGCTGCATAGTTTATATTCGCGTTATTATTCGCTGTCTTGTAGCAACAAGCGTTTTAGTTCCGAAAAACGAACTAGATGGCGCTGAACGATTACGTCACGATTCTGAATCGCGGTGTTAAGATTCTCCGCCGTCAGCAGTACAGCAGCGAATTCATACTAATATTTATTTATTCATTTAATATTTGTTCATACTTGCACATTCATAAGTGTATCCTCCTCTGCAAGTACACACCACACACTCACAGCAGTAAGAAAAGTTAAAGTAACCCTCCCTCGCCTTCGTGTTTGCTGTTTGTTTTGTACATAAGCTACATAATGCAATTTACATGTATTTTTGTGTGCAATTGCTATAAAGAATAAGAGGAGTCTGGCATAGGGGAAACCGTGATCGATCAAATAGGCGGTTCCCCCATCGCGACTCTGAGTGGCTTGTTTTTGCGAGGCCTTTTCATTTCATAGTTTTCATTGCAGCTAAGATAAGATACGTAACGTAGAGTTTTAATATCTCAAGCAAGAATTTTCATAAATTGGACCTCCTGTCCTGCCCTGTTAGAGACTTCACCTTGGTAACCAGATGCTACAAATGCCAACAGTTTGGTCATGCAGCTAAATCATGCAGAGAGGTAAACAAACTCCACGTGTGGTCACTGCGGAGAAACAGGACACTCGATGTCTGAGTACGCGAAGAAAGCGGACACCCCTAAATGTGCGACGTGCTCGCGTTTTAAAAAGCCCAACAACCACAAAACGGGAGATGTTGAGTGCCCAGCTAAGAAATTAGCAGAATATAGGTACAACAACTCCATCGACTACGAGGGCGCGTAGAGCGTCATACTCTGGGTCAGACTTCCGCGTTTGACGCATATTACTGAAACAACATGGCAATAACAGACCACTGCGCTGACAACTTACCATCGATTTTATTTATTGTAAGCACGAACACAAGTCATTAAATGGTTCTTCCCGTCATTGCGATAATTTTTTTGTTCTGTGCTATACCTGGAAACCTAGTTTTGGAGATACTATTCAATCCGTCCATCAGCACAATGTTTTAAGTCATTGAGTCTTACCGAAAAACGTGATGTTTAATAATAATAATAAATTATTAATATTTTATTATTGTTTCATAAAAAGTGTTACAATAAGATGTGACACTGGATCCTGCACTAGGATACCCTGTGTCGTAGGATCCAGTCTCTCTCGGCAAATATGGTTGATTATGAAGAGGTATCAAATGCAACGGTTCCAATCATGAAAGAAAAACTAAAAGGTAACTCAAGGTTTGTATGTTACGATGAGTGCTATTTTGTATGTGTCAATTGCAAGTAGGTTTTCTGTTTCGTAATAGTTATGTCCGAGTAACCATTCCTGGACTTCTTTTTTGCACCCAAACTTAGTCATGGAGAGAATTTTTAGCTTTTTATTGACCTTCTCATACAGATGTGGCTAATGTATGAGAATGCTTTATTTCCAAATTTAAGTTTGCAGGTAACTCTGTGCCACCTAGGCTTTCTACGCGTGCGTTTGTCCGTAACCACTGTGGCAGCTGCGGTTTTATGGAACATGAGTACCACTGCCATAATAAACAGTTGGCGCACCGTAAGCACTGCACAGCACGGTCTCTCGATATAACATATCAGTCATCGGATTCCTAATCTATGAGAGACTTTTAAGATAGCTCTTTGTGCACGTTCAGCAGCAATCAGAAACGTTTTTCCAGTTGAACCCCAACGACATTATGCAGTAAGTAAATATAGACTGACATATGTCCAGGTATGAGTATTTTTATCAGCTATAGAACGAGTCTTTTAAAAATGTACAAAAGCTTTCTAACGCGCGCAGTAACCGATTCTATTTGCTTTGTCCATGTCAAATGTTGGTCTATGTCAATCCCGCGAGGTGTCTAATGCACCTAACCCGGTCAAAGATAGGACAGCTGCAGCCACGACCTGGGCCACAATTGCATTGGTGGAATTTGAGTGCAAGGTTATCAGGGGCATCTGTCTGTTTGGTCACAGAAAAGTTTAGTACCTTGTTTTTTTTTACATTTAAGGTAAGCAGGTTGTGTTGCAACCATCTGGTAACTTTCTGCATTCCAAATTCTGCGGTACTGTAGGCTTCCCTCCAAGATTCGCCATGGAAAATAATGGCTGTGTCATCAGCGTAAGCGTATATTTGCGCATTGTCCAATTTCAGTGAGCAAAGACCATCAACGTAGAGATGAAACAAGGTGGGACCAAGGGCACTGCCCTGGGGCACCCCATATGCCACCTCTGCAAGGGTACTTTCGTAGTCACCTAGACACACTTTCTGTTTGCGTTCAGTAAGGTAGGAGGTGACTCATTCCAAGGCAATGCCTCTAATGCCCAAGCGTTCCATTTTCTTGATAAGGATTGACCTAGACACAATATCAAAGGCCTTGGCAAGGTCAAGAAAGAAGCCGACACACCTTCTACCACTGTCAAGGTTACCCACGATATGGTCCACCAGGTTAGAGACAGCGTCCTCCGTTGACCTGCCCTTACGAAAGCCATATTGGTTCGCGAATAGCAGTGGCTTCTCCTCTAAGTACGCCAGGATTCGCCTGTTCACCAGCTTCTCCAGTATTTTGGACACAGATGTAAGGAGAGATATAGGCCTATAGTTAGATTGGACCGACGCATATCCAAACTTATAGATCGGAAATATATTGGCTGTTTTTAACTGGGATGGAACTATTCCCGACGACATGCTCAAGTTACACAAATGAAAACACACCACCAAAAAACAGTTTCACACCAAAAAAAGTCATTTCCCAGCAAAAATGTTTGCGTAGGGTTACTTAGTACATGTGTACATGTACAGAATGCTTGGTTGACGGCTACGTGAAGAGTTTGTTTACACCTTGTATCACTAATAACACTTTTTTATTTTTATTTAACCGATCACGTAGTTACCCTAACATCAACATACTAGTTATTAAGTAACACCTCTTAAGGGCCTATACTACCTCAAATGGCTTAGCATGATCCTCCGTTACGCCTAAAATAATGCAGCATTAATTTTGAAATAAATATATGGTAAAGTTGAGGATTAATGTTAAGTCCTATATTTGGCGAAAACACGATTCCATAAAAAAATTCTCGATAGTAAAAAAACCCAAAGTTACCTCTAAACTGAACAATAAACCGCTGGCAATCTTAAAATACTTCAAATTAGATCATGAAACTTTTTATACTAACTGAAATAACTATAAAGCAGGTCTTATATTATTTATTGTTTTAGTCCAATCAGTAGATTTTTTGTAAATCGCAAAAAACTACTAATTTCGCACTATTCGGCCCGCAGTGACTGACGTAACAACCACTTTGTAGTGCAAGCTGATTAGAACTTTATTCTAACAGTATTTCAAAAGAAGTTTGAACTACCAAATATAGAGTTGCTAATTTGAGGTAGTTATAGGCTCTTAACTGGGGCAGCTTCGTCATCACTTAGCTTTAGTTTCATAATAAACTTGGAAGGCTTTTTCCACATTAATTATATAGTTTAAAGTCCTTCAATTATAAGTGTGTGTTTTATGATACAGTTTTGAATGGTCTGCCTCGTTGGTCAAGTTGTCGCAGGCGCAACTACTGAGCATGAGGTCCAGGGTTCGATTCCCAGGTCGGGCAAAGTGTTGTTGGGTTTTTCCATCAGGATTTTTTTAGTAGCAGGCACGAAGCTTAGATCTGCGCCCGGTTGGTGGCAATTGGCCACCAACCGGGACTTATCACATGGGACTTGAACGTAATTGACGAAATGTGGGTGTACTATTAGGTACACCTCTGCCTAATCCTTCAGGGGTTACAGGTGTGATGTTATGTGTTTTGAATGGCGTGAGAATTATTTATCTATTCCTGTTTCATTTACCATATCAGGAGTTAAACTAATCAGTATCGTCGACGAAATACGGATTGAGACACGCTTTTGCGGGGCATAAAGTTCGATTACCAGTTCGGTCAAAATGTTATTGAGTTTTATCATTAGGAATTTCTTAGTAGCAGACCGGTATGCAGAAGTTGGAGCTATGATTCCTAAGTGTGTCTGAAGCACGAGAAGCCGTGGTCCTGACTGTTATCACAAACTAGGGCCCATCACAAAATAACGATGATACCCTGATTAAATGGGTAAGGTTAGATTAGAACCTTAGAACTGTGACCAACAACGCGCGAGCCGAGCGAGCGAAGTAAGCGGTGCTGTGCAGCGCCGCGTTCGGCAACCTGCATCTAAGTTGATAGCAGTATAGTGTGCAGTATTGGTGTGTGTGTATTTGTACTAACCCAAACAACGCACTACACACACACACTACGAACACAACACATGTAGTGTTGTTAGTGTGTGTGTGTGTGTAGTGTTGGTAGTGTGTGTCGTTGTTTGCGTTATTATACCCTGTTACGATAAATCAGTTAACCGTATTGGCTTAGGGCAAACTAGTTTGGCCTGAATTTGGTTTTGACCGGTAACACATACATGATCTCTAAACATACTTGTTATAGTATGACACATATTGCCGTCACAAACAGAGTTAAAATGATGGCAGGATGTGACGTTACGAATTGCGTATGCATGCCGAAATAATGATATAGTTACGTACACGCATACGCACAGCCGTTTACCTACATGACGATTTTGCAATCGACACACTGCTATGGTCTTTTATTAGATTAAATGCTGACCGGTGGGATTTTCCATTGGCAAAAATGGCGTACTTTTATGCAAGCTTTCATCCCCTATTTGACCCGCTCGGATCGATCTTTACGTTAAGCGGCGCTTGCCTAGGTAGGTCCGTGGATGGGTGACTCTATCATGGGGTTTAGGTTTCCGCACTTAGTCCTTAAAGTGGACCATTGTGCGTGTGGGTGACACCCATTACATACCGAGTTTCCTCCGTGCCTCAGAAAGCACGTTAAGCAGTTGGTCCCGGCTGTCGTTTGTAGATCTTTGACAGTCGTTACAGGTGACCCCGAAAGCCTCAGAACCAGTCTTACCAAAGGGTACTGTATTACTCAGTACTAACTGGGTTGTGGAGGTCAGATAGGCAGTCACTCCGTGTAAAATACTGATACTCAGCTGCATCCGGCATATGATGACTTCCCTCCGCGCAGACACTTCCCTCCGCGCACTCGCTCGGGTTGGATGCGATCTATTTCGCTGTTGATCCGTGGTGCCCTGGCACCACGGATCAACAGCGAAATAGATCGCATAGATCGCAGTTGCCTGCAACTGGGCCTATCCCAGTTGTAAACGTCCCTTTGTGCCTATTGGCCTTGTTTCGTTCTGTCTCCTGCTGAAATGGAGGGAAGTGGAAATTACGGTTTTTTCCTACTCCTCCACTATACTTTTCTGATTAATTTCGTTGCGGGATCTAAGACAGTTAAATTCATTCTCTGGGACTTCGTCGAGCTTCATTGTCTCGGCGCTTTTCTGGTGGTCGCCACTGTTGATTCTGGCTTTCAAGAGTTACAGTGGTTTGGGAACAGTGTGGCGGGCCTGTCCCAAAAAAAAAAAAAATGATGACTTTAGGGAGAGAATCTTTACAAATCTAAGCGTACAAACAGCGGGAGCGATTTTGTTCTACACTACTATAGTTATCCTGTATGTAGTCACTAACCACACGATAAAGAAAGAAGCTAAACAGCCACTGTGCCAATTTTCAATGAATCACCGCACACCGAACGACCTATCACGCTGCCAGCCCCAAAAAAATAATAAATCAAAGTTACCGGTATCAATTACAAATCATTCTTGTCACCCATCCGATCGCCGACCGGTTTAAATATTGCTTAACTTATATGCGATCTGCGTACCAAACTGAGCAAGACATGCGACTTGCGACCTACTTTGTCAAAATCTTTTATACATGATCTTTTTACTTGAGACATCTTTACAATGGAGGTAGGAACTTGATTGAGAGCAATGAGAATGGTTGCAAAATTTAGTTAAATAAAAACATAATGCTTGAGTGCTGAGGCTTGTGTGCTGAAAAAAATCTAATTAATCCGTCAGTTAGTTTATCAAAAAATATTTGACCCGTATTTTTTCTTTCGTTACGTAAACCAAAATTCACGAAGATACGACGTTTTTAAAATTCTCAATACGTCACGCCGTGTTATAATTTTTAGTGCTTTGTGACGTCACGAGCCCCCACTCTCGAGTTTTGATACGTTTTATTTTTGTCAATATTCATTGATTTATAAAAACAAAAAATACGTGTCCATTATTTTCCAATACTCTAACTGACGGTCTAAATAGATTTGCAATTTATTGATGGTGGAAACTAGCCTATTCAATGAGTTGGCATAAAAAAACTACTCTAATATTATTATAAATGTGAAAGTTTGTGAGGATGGATGGATGGATGTTTATTACTCTTTCACGCAAAAACTACTGAACGGACGTGGATGAAATTTGGCACATAGATAGTTTATAACTTGGATTAACACAGGATACTTTTATCCCCGGTACGATCAGTAGTCAGGTAAAAAACCCGACTACTGAAAAATCGCGCTCTAATTAAATCGGGGTTAACAAGGTAAAATCGACTCCTTCTATTGTTGAAGTCGGTTAAAATGTAGCCTAAGTTACCCGGGCCATAATAACGAATCGATTGACACCTTATTCATCAAAATCGGATGAATAGTTTAGGCCCTAGGGGGGAACATACGTAAATACAAACATACATACATGCATACATATCCTGCTAAAATCACAACTTCTTCCTATTGGGCTTCGCCGTAGTCCGGTAAAAAACGTATTGCACCGATCCTAAGTAACATTTTTCACCGTGGTGATAGAATAATTTATGACTGCCGGTTTTCGACGAGTCTCTCAACCGGCTCGTTGGTCTAGGGGTATGATTTTCGCTTAGGGTGCGAGAGGTCCCGGGTTCAAATCCCGGACGAGCCCATTCTTTTTCTTTTACTAAATAGTTTTGAGATTGTTTTTTATTTGGTCTAATTAAGTCCTATATTTTAACTTATTATTCTGAGCTGATCGTTATCATCAGTTTCGGCCCATATCCGAGGCCTAATTTATTTGCGGTCGGCGCAGCATGTCTTCTTCTTCCACTTCTCTATTACTCGTCATCTCATCAGACACCTCCTTTCCAGCTATATCGTCATTCAGACAGTCCATCCAACGTTTCTTTTGTATTCTGCTAACCAAGTGAAAAAAAGGCGAAATGATAAAAACTCGACCTGTATGTCTACCGAACCATGACACGTTCATTCATTCGTTCAGTCGATTGCTTCACTGTCATTCATTGACCTGTTTGGGAAAATTCTGTGACAAAACATCATTGATGCATGTTTTTTTCATTCTTCTATTGTTTTAGCTTGTACCTTGTTTTGGTTTCGCAATAACCTAATTAGGCAAATTCGGATAGTTGGTGAACCCAGTAGGCCATTGACGAGGATGGTCCGTGGATGGGTCCATCCATTACATATCAAGACTCCTTCGTGCGTCGGAAAGCAGCGGCTGTCATTTGTAGATCTTCGACAGTCCTTAAGGGAAGTCGAAACCAGAAAGTCTGACTGCAGCATGACCACTTGCTTTTTTTGCTTGTAAAGAAAAAAATGCATCGATATGTCAAACTTTACATTTTATTTTAGTTTTGTTCACGCCTGCGCAGATAAGTTGGTTGAAGTGTACCGGTTTTAACAAAGGATTTCGTGTTACTCAGTAATTGGATTGTGGAGTTCAGGTAGAAAGTCCCTCCATGTAGTAAATTTAGAATTCAGCTGTATCTGCTAAGACTGAAAGTTGATAATAAAAGATTTACATTGCACGATACTTTTTTTGATGTCCTTATCGACTAAGTTAGTAAGAGTTTTATACCGATGCATTAAATGCGACGAGACTCGACGCCGCGACGAACTGAATGCGCGGTAGTCAAGCGGATTCCACGTCGATAAGTATGATCAGTGACAGTGATCTATAGAAAGTATGGTAGTATAGTGATTTACGTGAAAAATGGTACATTGAGGAGTTAAAGATAAATAGGTTCTACATATTCCGCTTACTATAATTCAGTATGCAAATATTGTTAAATAAAAACTAAGCTAACAACGCATTAGGTTATAATACCTACATATAAAAAAACATAACATAATACACATATAAAGCCTTTAGGCCCACCTATACAGCTGGGCCTAAAGGCTATAGAAGAACTGCATATGTGATCTGTGGGATTTTATGAGGAAAATTAAGAACATTTTTAATTTTAAAAGTCTTGATGGATATTATACCCTCCGTCTGGGCGTGCGGTGGCTTATGTCGGATTCTAACCGACTAAAAGCCCACTGTTCATACTACTACCATCTGTTGGGCACACGGGAGATACAAGTCCATTCGCGTGAACCCCCAACTAGTATCAGCCCGACATTCCCGGCGGGCCCCATCATCGAATGCTTATCTAGCGAGTTCACACTCTATGAAGGCGCGCAGGATCCACTGCGCACCAGCGTTTTGGGCCTGGCTGGTAGGGAGACGATTCAGCCCTATGTTCGCCGCCCACAGGCCCCTTCTAATGGTGGCCGGAGATCGTTAAGCGCCCTTAGATGTCCGGCTGCAAGAGAGAATGGCTCTCACTCTACTCGCATCATAAGAATGATGCGAGTAGAGTGAGAGCCATACTCTCTTTAGCTAGCTACGTTTTATAACAGGGTAGATGACAAAAAAATCGAATTAATCTGACAGATAGATTTCCAAGTTTTTTCTTTTTTCACGTAAACAAAAATTCAAGACAAAAACAGTGCGTCGAAAACTCGTGTGACGTCACTATTGAGTAAATATGATCTTTGACATGTTTTATCTTCGTCAATTTTTATTAATTTGATAAAACAAAAAACACGTATCCAATATTTTTCGATAATCTAACTGACGGACTAAACAGAATCATATTTTTTGCAGTCAGTCATCATCCCTATTGAAGTTGTGACAAAACGATTCCTACTCCTAACTGCAAGCTCTAAACTTTCGCCGTGTCATCAATAATCGCTCAGACTTCGATAATTACGAGCTCGATCTAGAAAGGCAGCAAATTGTTGGTATGACTTGCTTTTGTAACAGTCTAGTATTACACGTAGAAATAAATACAAGAAGAGATATTGCAGGCACATGAAACATATTTTTACCACTGCGCGAGTTTTCTCTACTAAATGAAAAAATAATCACTTAAATCGGGCCAATTATCACAAAGAAATCGGTGAAAATAATAATCATCATCGCCCATAAATCCTAATTAATTTGCGGTCGGCGCAGCATGTCTTCTTCTCCCATACTTCTCTATTACTCGTCATCTCATCAGACACCTCCTTTCTTGCCATATCATCCTTCACACAGTCCATCCATCGTTTATTTGGTCTTCCTCTACTCATAATATATCCATCATATTCATACTTGATGACCCGAACGACGCAGCGGTAGTGAGGCTGCCTTACGTTCTTACGGTCTCTGGTTCGAATCCCGGTTGGAGCAAATGTTTGTGTGATGAGCATGACCATTTGTTTCCGAGTCATGGATGTTTATAAATGTATATTACGTATGTATTTACAAACAAAAAGTATCTATGTAGTATATCAACTATCTGGTACCCACGACACAAGCCTCGTTGCTTAGTGTGGCACTAGATGGGGCTGTGTGTAATGTCCAGCGATATTTATTTTATTTATTTATATCTCCTCAAAACTTTCCTCACGTTGTCAATGATAACCATAACTAAAAATGGCAAAATAAATGAAAAAAAACAAGGCCGAATACTTGACGTCCTCCTTTTTTGGAAGTCGGTTAAAATTAATAATACAACACACTGTCCTATTGCTGTCAACTTCTCAAAGGTCAAGATAATAGGTATGTAAAACCAAAGCGGTACGTATCAATTACATAAGCATTGGAACAAAGACACGTTTCGCACTAGGTGTAGGCGAATCAGTCTAGGATTCTAGATCTAGATCTAGCCTAGTGAAGGTTAAATACGTGATATTATTAGATCACTGCATTTTAAGTGATTTCGTTTGAGAGGATAAAGTTACTGTGTTGGTAGACAACATAGCGCCTGTACCTTTTCTCCGAAATCATAAAATAAACTTTTTAATCATTGAGAGTTTTTTAACCGACTTCGTTCTGGCAAGACTTCAAACTCATCATCTACCTAGCCTGTTCCCAACTATGTTGGGGTCGGCTTTCAGTCTAACCGGATGCAGCTGATTACCAGTATTTAACATGGAGAGACTGCCTATCCTTTGGTGAGAATGGTTGTCAGACTTTCGGACCACTGACTACCTGTAACGAATGTCAAAGATCTACAAAATAATGACAGTCGGTACCAACGGATTAACGTGCTTTCCGAGGCACGAAGGAAACTCGGTATGTAAAGGGTGGTCACCTATCCACGGACCAAACGGGCAAGCGCGGTTTAACCTTTAGATCGACCCGAGAGTTTGTTATAATTTAGCCACAAGACATCAAACTATCGTTAATAATTTAAACCATGAAGAGTGACGCTATCACTACTCTCTCTGTCACCGACTTCGAAAAAACGAGGAGGTTATGTATTCAGCCAGCATTTTCTTCAATCTTTCTTTTTCCTTTATCGTGTGGTTAGTGCCTAACCTGGTGTCAGAGTTTTTAAGCCGCCCATGGGCCTCTGACTTGGCTTAACATTCCGTCGAGAAATATCTCTCAGACATGCTGGTTACCTCACGATGTTTTCCTTCACCAAGCAAGTGATAATTATACAATACGCACATGAATCCGAAAAATCAGAGGTGCGTGTCTTGGGTTCGAACTTTAGACCTATGACTTGGTAATCTGACGGTCACACCACTAGGGTATCACTGCTTACTTTCTTTTATTTTCTTCAATAATATGCATTTTTTCTTCTAGGTCTATGTGGATGATATGTTGAAGCGTATAAGGAATCATATAATTGTAAAATGTATCAATAAAAATGATGTGACTTGACAAGGAATAGGCATGACGACAGTATCAAAAAATTGCAAATCTATTTAGTCTGTCAGTTAGAGTATTGGAAATTAATGGACACGTATTTTTTGTTTTTGTAAATCAATGAAAATTGACAAAGATAAAACGCATCAAAACTCGGGAGTGGGGGCTCGTGACGTCAGAACTAGCTAAAAATTATACCTAGGCGTGACGTATTGAGAATTTTAAAAGCGTCATATAATATCGACATCAAAAGAAAAAACAAAAAAGTGGAATGTAGCTTTACTTTTGCAAGTCGGTAGCAGAAAAGTCAATGAAACAAACAAAAGTCACCGACGCTGTTTTCCACATTTTAGTGTATGTTTTTGGAATTCGGTAATTTTTTTTATAAAATGCGTTCAATGCGTTGGGGTTGGCTTTCGGGCTAACTCGATTCAGCTACCTACTACCGACTTATTTTGGGTTTGATTGCAGGCTTGCTCATAAATAATGAGCAAGCCTGGAATCAAACCCAAGACAAGTCAGGATCAAATTACCATTGGTACACCAAACCAGTGGAGGAAAACATCGTGAGAAAACTGGAATGTCCTAAAACCGAATATTAAGACCTAATTATGGCATTCACCAACAAAGAGTTCGTGGCTAAATCATAGCAGCAGCAAACGTCTGACAACCAGTCTTACCAAGGGGTACCATATTACCCGGTACTAATTGAATTATGGAGGTCAGACACGCAGTCGCTCCATGTAATGTACTGGTATTCAGCTGCATCTGGTCAGACTGGAAGCCGATCCCAAAATAGTTGGTGAAAGCCTCCTAACCAGGTGACGATGATGATATTGCATACAACAACATGCACTGGACCCGCCTTCACCAACTGTCGAAATTTCGAAACATAGACCGTATGTTTTATGAAAGCTTCGGCATAAAAATTCAAGGAATACAAAGATAATATTATGTTAAAACAAAACACGGTTGTAATGACCTTCAGTCTACAACGACTCCCACTGAATGACGTATTCTTTGTCAGGGACATAAGAAGGTAGATACGGTCACGTGCCCTGTCACTGAGGGCAATGGGGATCCATTGTTATCATAACACAAAAATGAGAAACGGTTTCCTTAATAAAAACGTATGCTGTTGTTCTTGTGAATGAATACGATGTCTTCTTCTACTTGGTGTCGCTGGCACGCCAGTATTTTATATTTTGTTGGGTATTCAGACGCATTCGGTCAGACTGGAAGATGACTACAGCATAGACTAGACAGATGATGCAAAAGAGATTTAAGATATATTTTAGGAAGGCTATCAGAAGACGGTACTATTGCACTGACAGTAACAACTCTCACCAGGGTTAGGCACTAACCACACGAAAATGAAGAAGTAATCAGACGGTGGACGCGCTAATGACCACGACATCAACGGGGTAAGTCAACAGTTTGCTATGGAAATGATAGTAACTTCATAGATTAGAAACTTCATAGATAGTAACTTCATTAGAGACTAACTTTATCGATAGTAACTTTATTGAGACTAACTTCATCGATAGTAACTTCATAGATAGTAACTTCATAAATTGGTAACTTCATAGATTAGTAACTTCATAGATAGTAACTTCATAGAGTAGTAACTTCATTGATAGTAACTTCATAGATTAGTAACTTTATAGATAGTAACTTCATAGATAGTAACTTCATAGATAGTAACTTCATAGATAGTAACTTCATAGATAGTAAGTCATCATCATCTGCCTAGCCTTTTCCCAAGTTTTATTGGGGTCGGCTTCCAGTCTAACCGGATGCAGCTGAATAACAGTATTTTACATGGAGCGACTGCCTATCTGACCTCCACAACCCAGTTAGTACTGGGTAATACGATACCCCTTGGTAAGACTGGTTGTCAGACTTTATGGGCCACTGACTACCTGTAACGACTGTCAAAGAAAATGACAGCCGGGACCAACTGCTTAACGTGCTTTCCGAGGCACGGAGGAAACTTGGTATGTAATGGGTGGTCACCCATCCACAGACCAACCTAGGCAAGCACGGCTTACCCTAAAGATCGACGCGAGCGGATGTTATTATTTAGCCACGAGCTCCTCTCCATAGATAGTTTTAGCCCAATACTTACTTCATAGATAGTAAGTATTGGGCTAAAAGACAGTTGATAAAGACTGAGTATCACTTGTCGACAAACATAAATTAAGCTGATAATTAAGATTTTTCATAAAAAAATACCTACCAACATAACTAATATCAAGCTACCCAATAAGGACAGGTATAGCAGCAATGTAGTTGGAATCTAAAACAAAATGTTCCTGAAATATTTTGTCTAGACTTCCTTGTAATAAACTTCTGAGATATTTTTAAAAACATACCATATAACTGTCAACCCACGCTTAAATTACGTGATATCACACCCGTATTCCATAGAGGATTATAGCAGAGCTATTGCTCAAGTTAAACTGACGAGTCCGCGTAACACAGTTTCCCTCACTCGTCAGTTTATTTAATTCGACAGTTTCGTTGTTTCTTCACTTTCGCTAATTGGACAGTTGTGTGAATTCGACAGTTGCGACAACTCGACAGTTGATTATTACTCTCTTTTAATCTGACATGGTCATTAATACTTAAAACGGAATATCAACTACTTTAGTACCATGATCAGTATTTGACATGGAGCGACGGCATATCTGACCTCCACAACCCAGTTACTAGGACGTACGATACTCCTCAGTCCGCCGAATTTCGGGCTACTGCCAGTAACGACTGTCAAAGATCTACAAGTCATATGGAGACCAACGCCTTAACGTGCTTTCCGAGGTACGGAGATGTGATGATATGATACGCGTGCGAGTGTGGTGTGTGTGTGTGTATGTGTGTGGTGTGTGGTGTGTGTGTGTGCGTGTGTGTGATGTGTGTGTGTGTGTGTGGTGTGTTTGTGTGTGTGTGTGTGTGATGTCGTGATGTGTCCCATCCACGGGCTGCCCTCAGTAATCGTAGTTTAACCTTCAACCGAACCGTGCAGCTGTTATTATATGGCCACGAGTCCCTTTCTTAAATCTCTTTGTAATCTTAAATCTTAATAGCAATAAGCTAATCTTAAATCGCAATAGCAATAAGGAAGAGGTACTATAGATATTGTGATTGATTGTAAGCCATTAGTGCCGTCTGCCTTTCGAGCTCAGTCCTTGAGTAGTTTTGTATACAAATAGATATGTACAGTCAGTCACCAGCACTTAAAAAACTAAACAACAACAACACAACACACAACTTACAACACACACACAACAACAACAACACAACTTTTAGTACATGGTCGCCCACAATGGGCCTTATCAGAAGGCTTAAAGTCACCCAAAAGGCAATGGTGAGGGCTATGCTCGGAGTTTCCTTGCGTGATCGAATCAGAAATGAAGACATCCGCAAGAGAATCAAGGTTACCGAGGTAGCCCGAAGAATTGCCAAACTTAAGTGGGTGGGCAGGGCACATTGGTCGCAGAACGGATGGCCGATGGGGCCAAAAAATTCTGGACCTGGTGAAGGTTGCAGAGAGCCGCTGAATGCGAGTCGCACGGGACCGAGACATGTGGCGACACTTGGGAGAGGCCTATGTCCAGCAGTGGACGTCTTTCGGCTGAAAAGATGATGATGATGATTATTGGTATGTAGCTTGTTCGTATCCATCAATGAAACGCACTTAAAACTTTGTGCTGATGGATGCATTGAATAGTACGGGGGTCGTGGAGGTTTTAAAGTAAGGTTATAACACTAAAAACTTGTATTTAGAAAACTTGTGAAAAAGTTGGAGCTTTGACCCCCAATATCTCCGTAACTAGAACGTTCCCAGGTACATTCCAAAACAAAAAATATAAATCTCAATGACGGGGAGAACTGCTTTTTGAGTTTGTTAAGGGTATTTTACACCCATTATTAGTGTGCTAGTGACTTACAAGCGAAAAGGCCAGAACATCTATAAATAAGTAAGGCCTCATTTACGAAGTCAGCGGCGGGCGGCGCCGCGGGCAGCGGGCGTTGAGCGGCAAACGAGCGGTGCCCTCGAGACTGCGTTGACGTAGTGTTACAGTTGTGAAGAATAAATTATCGACCAAAATTTCAAAATGCCCGCCAACGACGTGTTGGAGCAATTAATATGTATGATTTTGGATTTGTAAAAAAAAAATGTAATGACAGATTCTAAATCGCACTTGAGAGCTTCAAGAAAATAATCAAGTGTTTCTGATATTCTGTGTTCTTCATAATTCCGATGAAACTCGCCTTTTTGCTTGGTTGGAATTTACATCTTTTTTCGCCCACAATAAATCAACTTTAGGAAGGAATTAGATTAAAAAAGATGTTGTCGTTGCTGTTTAGACATTTCGATCGCGAATAAAGATATTAATTATTTCTCGTAACACAACACTACGCCGCTCTAGCACCGCGCAATCTGCCCGCTGACTTAGTGAACGCTGCCCGCGCCGCTGCCGCGCCGCCGCAGCTGACTTCGTGAATGAGGCCTAAGTCCTAACGCTTTAATCCGAAACAAGGTCGACAGACTTAGAAGCCATGTTAGAAGAACATCACGTTTACACGCACTATGTAACAACACTACTGTATCTTGGACGGGTAGGCAGGGGTTCGATTCCCAGGTTGGGTAGTATTGTTTAGTATTTCCTTGGAAGCCGCTTGGAAGCTGTATTACGGGTTATGAGATACAGCCCGCTGACAGACAGACGGACGGACAGACAGCGGAGGCTTAGTAATAGGGTCCCGTTGGTTACCTTTCAGGTACGGAACCCTTAAAAAAGGGTGAACATCACACAAGCCAAATCGCATGTTAAAACAACTGAAATGGCGTGTTATTACCTAAAAACAAATGTATAAAATACTAGAAGTGGCTACTTTTTAAACTATAATTTGTTGTATGACTGAATTATCATAACAGAAAACATGACACCCACATTTCTCTTTCCTTGTGTTATCTGTGTGGTTCTTTCTTCAAAATACCATCTCAGACACTTATCTGTATAGTTCTCATGTGCCAAGATTATGTTTGGACCTTAAAAGAGACTATGGCTGTTTTTTCTCAGAGTGATTATTTACGAAACAGATTAAAAAAAAAGATCACACTACTTAATATTATACATGGGAAAGTTTGTAAGTGTGTATGTTTGTTACTCTTTCACGCAAAATCTACTGAACGGATAGTTTACAACCTAGATTAACATATAGGATACTTTTTATCCCGGTCGTATGATCCTGTGGGACAAATTTTATCGAACTCGACGCGGGCTAAGACAAGCTAGTTTGCAAAAGAATAAACATAATTTCGCCAGTTATGTTTATATAGAGGGCTAGTCTATTTAGCCATCAGCCTGGCACAAATCCAGATGCCGTAGCTTCACCAAAAAAATAAAAAACCCAATTTCACTTTGCCCGATCTGCAAATCGAACCCAGGTCCTCATATTCAGCAGACCTTGCGACCAATGTACCGGTGAGTCAATCAAACTGTATGACTCACGTAATAACTAGAATTTATTACAGCAGTATCGTTCTAAATTCTATTATTATATTTTACTTTCCAGCCTAGATATTGCAGTATATGCAGAGCAATATTTATGTGCTTCCTGAGAATAAGGAGGTTGGTGTTTGCAAGCAAGAAATCGTCTAAATATACCAGCAGCCTGATTCCTTTTTGGCGGAGGTTTTGGGCCACCCAATTGGTCACGGAGGCATGGGCGAGCGCAACGAAGAGGCAATTAGACCAAGCCTACCCTACCAACTGGGGGAATTATTATAACTAATAAACTATGTAATAAACTAACACTTTGTACAAAATATTAAAAAAAAGTTCTAACTCCTGTTCGAATACTTATAGCAATTTTTCGCGCCCGTGTTACGTAACTAACACTGTACTGGAAGTTGCTACGAAGCTCGACGCTCACCCGCCGGACGCATCTTATAGGCAAGCAATCCACTTGCCTTAATCCCATTGATAAATTTACGCACACAGCGGCACATTGGTGCATATTTTCGTGTGTATGAACCGCACACATGTATAGATTGCAGCCATTAGTGGGCGGTAACTCCTGCGAGTGTAGCTGGGCTATGATTGGCTGCTACAACACAAGGCCAGGATTCAAGGTGGATGTTCTTTAGCCCGCGAAATTCAAATTTTCTTACGTTTTTTCGCGGGCTACCGTGCAGCAATGCACTAAGCAGGGTTGGTTCCGGTTCCTTTCCAAATTAAATATAAATTTAGTGGATTTTGTATTATCCTGCAAAATTTTGTTTATCACTGTTGTGAACCAACTCGATATGAAAATGATGCAATTTTATTTGGTCGTATTTTTCCATCGACAAATTAGAAATTATATTTTTCTGAAGGAAGCCATTATTGTTTCATTGTGACAAGCAATTTATATCGCGATCTTGAATGTTTTAATTTTAACATATTAAGTTATTTACACATTTGTTTTGAAACAGAAAACGTACATTTAACAGTAACAGTAGTGTAAATATTAATTTTGTTGTGTATTAATTGTTTATTCACCTAACAATGGTGTTTACTTGTGAAGTTTGTGCTGATAATGTGTGTTTGTTAGAAGTTAAAGGCAATAAGTTTTCTCTATTATCGTATAATGACAAGCTTCAAGTTGTGTCTAAAGGTAGATGTGTACCCGAATTACGAGAATTAATCCAAAAATATGGTAATCCAGCGCGTACTCGTCATTTCAATCCTCAAAATTATGCAACATTTACCTGGCTGTGTGGCTGTATACATACAAATAAATTATTTTGTTTTCCGTGCATTTTGTTTAATACTTCCAGTAAGTGGAGTGAGGGATTTATTGATTTGCATAATTTTCATTCCTCGGCCAAAAAGCATGACCTATCAGAAAAACATATAGAGGCTTGCTTAAAGTTAAATACATTTGGTAAATCACGTATTGAAACTAGTATTAACAGCCAGTTAAGATTAGATATAGAAAGGCATAATTCTAAAGTAGATAGGAATAGAAATATTTTTCAAAGACTGATCGATGTCGTATGCTTTCTGGGAAAACAAGAATTAGCTTTTCGCGGCCACGATGAATCATTATCATCAATGAATAGAGGTAATTATTTAGAAACAGTAGATTTATTAGCAAAGTATGATGGAGTTTTAGAAACCCACTTACAAAATGCAAGTACTTACCTCATTCACGGGCATGTCGAACAGAACGCAAAATGATTTGATCTCGAGCGTTGCATCTGTGATGAGTGATATTATTAAAGACGAAATTAAACAGTCCGATTATGTTGCTGTCATGGTGGATGAAACATCGGACATAAGCGGCCGAGAACAATTAGTTCTGATTTTAAGATATTTTCGTGATTCCGAAGTAGTGGATCGATTTATTAAATACGTAGATGTCAGCGCGGATCGGACCGCTGTAGCTTTAAGTTCTATAATTTTGGAAATTTTAGAAAACTTAGATTGTCATTCTAAATTAATTGCACAAACTTATGACGGGGCAGCAGTTTTATCCTCTCAAATTAACGGCGTACAGGCTTTGGTGAGGCAAAAATGTCCGCAAGCTATGTATGTTTGGTGTTCCGCACATGTATTAAATTTAGTTTTATCGAAATCTTTTGAACGGGTTCCTGAAACCAAACGCTTTTTTAGTATAATAAAATCAATTGCGGTTTTTTTTCACAGTAGTACGAAACGAATGACGTATTATAACGACTTTGCCGTTATGAAAAAGCTGCCTCGTGTCGCGGAAACAAGGTGGACATATCACTCGCGCACGTTAAATATAATTAAAAACGAGTCCACACACCTCCTCCAGTTGTTTGAAGAAATGAATGAAAATACACAACACTGGGATGGTGATACATTGTCACAAGTCACTTCATTTTTATTTAACATGAAAGAATTTGAATTCAATTTTTTTTTAAAAACCTTCGCGGATATTTTTGCTGAAACCGATGTTTTATACGACATTATACAGAAAAAAACTTGTGACATCGCGTATTGTGTTAAAAAGATAAAACAATTCGAGTCATTTTTAGCTCGTTACAGAGACAAGTTCGAGAACAATTATGATGCAACTGCCCTCATAACCGGACCACCCAAAAGAAAGCGCAATGTCGATAATATAAAAATACACTATCGGCGAATTTTTAACGAAATTATTGATAATGTACTCACCGAATTAAGAGATCGTTATATGAATATAAAAAATTTGAAATTCTTTGAGTTACTTTCTTATGAGAATTTTAGTAAATATAGTGAACAATTCCCTGAAAAAGAAATCAGAGAATTCACTAATACTTATCAGGCAAATTTTAATTTTGATAGATTAAAAAATGAATTGCGCTGTATTTATAGATCGCCTGAATTTGCGAATTGTAGCATATATGATATCATTCAAAATTTGTATAAAAGTAACTTAGATAAAGTTTTTTCAGAAGTTTTGCGTTTGGCGAAGTTTATTGTTACTATCCCAGCAAGCAGCGCATCGGCAGAACGTTCATTTTCGTCCTTAAAACGTATCCACACCTATTTACGAAACACACAAAGTCAGCAACGACTCACAAATCTATCTTTAATTTCTATAGAAAAAGAATTAATGGTCGAACTACGACGCAAGCCTACTTTTTATGACGAGGTCTTAAAATCATATTTGAAAAAGGATAGGCGAGTAGATTTAATTTATAAATGAGTTGATTTTTTTACAGATTTCAAATCCATAGTTAACTTATTAAATATATTTATACATGCGAATCACAATGAAATAGGGCCTTCAAAGGCCGCTTCGGATATCTTGCAAGTGACGTGTTCTGTAACTATCACCCACTCACTTGGTTAAGATATTTGAGGTGGCAGAATCTTTCTTCTGTTTGCATCGTTAGAAAATCGTGAGTTGAACCTTGAATAATGATGTGAGTTCTTGAATTCTTGCATTTATAACTTTTGTTTTTACAGGCTTATTTTCAAATATTATAAATCAATAAATGTGACTACTTTGAGGATTGAGGGCCATCATAATTATGTAGAGCGACGGACGTTGTGGAGTTGCGCGTTTTTTTTTTTTGCTATCATTATTTCGTGGCCTACCCAGCCTGGTAGACGACTGCACGCCGCTGCACGGAGGCAAATGTTTTTTCAGCTGAGCTCAGCCCGAAAAGCAGGCCAGTCATCTCCAGTAATTCCTGGCGATACAACAAGCGTAGGAATCGCCTGTGCGTTTTCTTGGTTGGAAGATGAAAATACGCTTGTGAAATGTCTATCTTCACCAGCCAATCGTGTGACTGAATAAAAGCTAGAATTTTTGAACATTTATCAGTCTGAATGGTGATGTTAGGACGAAACGATTTAACGATTTTAGATCGAATATCGGTCTCATAGTTCCGTCTGTTTTCGGAACGAGAAACATACGGGATAGAAAACTCTGGAATACTGGAACAGGAACTAGCACGCCTTCTGTCTTCATCTTTTCTATCACTGCTGTCATTTCTGAGGTTTCGCGTGTGGCCTGCCGACTGGTGTATATTTCGGGCAAATGAAGCGGAGGTCGTTACGGTAACCTGAAATTATCTTGAGTACGTAAGAGGGCACACCCATTTCCTCCCATCTTTCTCGGTAATGCCTCAGCTGGCCGGCACGGAAAAGACTCGGTAAGTCAGTATTTCCTATTTCCTCTCCTATCCCGGTGGGATGAGGGAGAGTTTTGTCTAGCTCGTGAGTTTTTGTTCCCTGCTGGCCGATGGTCGTTCCTTCTATTGCTTGACACTCCACCTCTACCACGAAAGGATTTATTAGAGCTAAAAGCACCACGCGGCTTAGTATGAGAGGGCTGAGCGTTGCTCGCCCTGTAAGTAGATTGAATATTGTATCTGCTAGATGTACTAGCGGTTGGACCCGTAGTATTTGGACCGTCTGCGAAGCAGGAGCGCGGTCTTTAAATCGAGGCTAAAATATTTTTCGAGAATCTCCCATTTTTTCCAAGGTGGACGTGAACTTCTCCGCGTTGAAGAGGGGTATCTTGCGCAATATGCTTTTATGTAAAGGATCTTTAACCGAGGTCAAGATTGCTTCCCTTCTATGTTGAATAATCTCAGCTCTGTGGCCGCAGACTAACTGAAGAGCATCATTAGAAATCTTTGAAAACTCACCCGCAACAATCCTCAATCTTTTTATGAGTTGCATCATAGTTCAGGTCAGGCGTAGCCTTTGCCCAAGAAAGAAAAATCTTCTTCTTAGGATGAACCTTCTGTTTTATTAACGCTTAACTAATAGACGCAAAAGCTTACGAATACAAATGCTGATAAGCATTTGTATTCGTGCGAGACGTGTCGTAACGTTTTATTTCCTCATTTGCCTCTAATTCTGTAACCCAGGGGTATGACGATAATTTTTCTGCACTTCTGCATATCTCACGTTTTGCCACTCGACATCATCAACCCTTTGAATATTTTTTAAAAGCTCTAGGTATAATGGCGACGTTTTCAACACATCAGGGTTCTTTAACTTGGTTCCAATTGATGAGAAAAATTTAATTCTTTTTCATATAGGTCAGAGTTAGTCTCGGAATATAAATGTCTACTAATATTATCATCGTTAAAATCATTATTTCAGAAAAATATGGCTATGTTCATGAGTAAATTTTGATTTATTCTTACTAACCTCTGCTATAAGCTTATTTAATTTATCACTGATATGCGAACGATGCCTACGTCGTTTGCGTCGGCGATGGCGCGGCGTGAACGTCTTGCAGATGAACTCGTATCGGAACTGTTACTCGAATCACTGATATCAGAAGGCGTCTAGCACGTCGCTTATTGCCATTAGTATTTGAAACATTTGCTTGATCACTTTTTTTTTTTTTTTTTTGATTGGAAATCATCAAATGACTTCTCCCGCTTGTAACGTTACATTTTCCCGGTAGGATCCAGAAAACTGTAAGGTCACACTGAGTACTCACCTACCTAACTTTCAGTCGGGGAGCACTGTTAAAAGAAATAGTCAAGGGGACAAGTGATAAGAATTTATTATTCCTAAAGGAGATCCAGAGAGTGACAGTTCAGGCAGCTGTTCGTAGGTTAAAGTACCCGATTTAAAAACCAACCATTCACTCTTATCGGTATTGTATTTGAGCCCATGAGCCACTGCATAACTTTCACAAATTTTAAGTAGCCCTCTCATTGCACCGATAGATGGGTTCAGCAGCACCATATCATCAGCGTAACTGATGTTGTTCACGCAAACACCGTCTACGTCACAACCGATTTTAGTGCTACTGAGCCTACCTATCAGTTTGTTTATGTATAGGTTGAAAAGACGGGGGAGCTCAGCCCCCCCTGCCTCACCCAACAATCCAACCCATACATGTCAGAATATGAGCCTGCCCACTTAACTGTATTCTTTTGACTACTGTACCAATATCTAAACAGTGATATCACATCATCCGGGACAGTAGTGTCGTGAGTGAGCTTATGCCAGAGCAGGTCATAATTGACCAGGTCGAAAGCCTTCGATAAATCCAAGAAACATGCCATTACAGGAGTCTTTCTGTCTGTATAATATTGGACAGTCTACTTAAGGCATAAAATTGTACTTTCTGTTGATAAGTTCGGTCTAAAACCAAACTGATGGTCAGTTTGGTTTTAGACCGAACTTATCAACCTCGAGAACAATATGCTTAGCTAGAATTTTATCAAGCTGACTATCCAACACCTTAGCACAGACAATGGCAAGCGATATCGGCCTATAGTTGGAGATATCGGAGGCGTCACCAGTCTTATTCTTTATTACTGGCACAACGATCGTATTGGTAAGTTCTATAGGTAAGTAAGTAACTATGACTTAGACATAGGTTAAAATTCATAGCAAGTACTCGCGGTAAGTGTACCCCAGCGTATTTAAGATGTTACGTTACGTTTTTTACAGTTTTATTGTGAGACATAATATAACCATCTATAATTAGATTACATTTTCCATATCGAGTAGTCACAGGACGAATAAAACTATCAATGCTCATTTTTCAATGTTTTCGCCATCACACTTTACGTTGGAATAATATTGCAAAAAAAAAAACACGTTCGTGGGTACATCTAAAATCGTATTTAAAAAACCATATACTTTGTGGTGGCCACCTACCCTCACATTTTGAAATTATTGCGTTTGGTTTTTTATTGAAATCGATGAAACTGAATGTATTGAAACACCGGCGCCATCTAGTTTTAAAAAGATGACGTGTAAAAGTGTTGGTAAGAACCTACTTGCAAAAATAAACATCATTTCATTTCATCATCATTTCATTTCATTATTGCGTTTATTCTATGCATTATTATTATCTAGGCAGGAATGGGAAGCAAAACTGCGCAATTATAAAACCTACAAATAGGTATATGACGCGAGACTCACGAATAGGTTAATAATTTTTGATGTACGATGTAAACAACAAACGTAAAACAGTACGTTAACAATAATATTAAATGTTGATGTTGACACCGAATTTGTTGATTTTATTTAATTACTGCTTAAATGTTTTTCTGTACACTCTATAACTAAATAAATCGAAATCACAAGCATTCGAGCGTACTTATGAGGCAGTGAAAATGTTTTTCGAAACAGCGTCTTTCGCGACTACTTCATTCGAGTCCATGAGCTTTCGAAGCTGTGAGGCAGTGGAAAAATAATTCGAAACAGCGTGTGTCGCAACAGCGGCGTTCGAAACAACTTAAGGGACCCGTATGTCCGACATCCTAATGAAATCATGTCGCGACTTGATTTCATTAGCACGATTTTATCCCACTTCTGATGTCGGGTTGGTCTGGATTTATTTCGCTAGGCTCGAGCTTATGTGGGCAGAAGACGGGTTTCGTGCTATGAAAACACACTGGATGCGATACACTATTTTATTTCACATTGCACGGTTCGGGTTGGTCGTTTCCATGGAGAAGAACCGGCAAGAAACTCCATGGTTACTCTTTTCAAACAGATACACTGAGTAAACTAACAAATTACTTGACATTACACTTTCACACAATAACACTAGGCACAATGAATCGGGTACAGTTTCAAGACGTCTCAACACCGCTGCGATCAGACCCAGAATGTCCGCCTCGCCGCGAGGTGTTAACATCAGGACTCTGTAAAAGCCGCCATGGTGGGGTAAACCGGTAAGTAGGTCGCGTGATGTCACCAATGGCGCGCTTTCGATCCATTCACCCGTCCGTACTCATGACCGGATCCGACATATAGATATTGTAGGTACATACTAGGGCGTCGAAAAGTGGCCATTTTTCAGAACCGGCTTTTCGTTTTTTTTCCAAAACCGGACGCGTACCCGGGTTTTTCGGGTTTTTTCATTAATACCAAATGCTGAATTAATGATTACAAAGGTATAATATTGACCAGGCGCTCGACCAAATGGTGGAAATCTTCAGGGAGGAAGCTCTAGACGCGTTTTTACAAAATGCGGCGTACGGGCAGGAAGTCCAATCTTTCGGAGTAGACTCTGGAGCTTATGACGGAACGACGTGAAAACCCACTCATCACTTCGACAGCACTATACGCAATCAGCAAAATAATTAGAAAATTAGTAAAACGCGATCTTCGATGCTCCAGCACACGCTCAATAGAAAAAGCAATTGAGCTAAACTGGGGGTCGAATGTGTCCGTCTTATTACTCGGGAGAAGCCACCTGACAAAGATGACTAAATCTAGTGGGGAATGAGGATATCGTCGTTTCGAAGCCGGAAATTCTTTTGGAAGTCAAAAACTTATACAGCCAGTTGTACGCATCGTATGCATCTGAACCTGATCCCGAAAATAAGAATTCCAGAGCAACCTTAACCCGCCATTTCACAAAAAACCTGCTGGGAGTCGGCCAAGATGAAATCGAGGTGGCTCTTAGACAGCTTAAGAATCGAAAAGCCCCTGATGAGGATGGGATAACGACTGAGCTTCTGAAAGCGGGAGAAAATCCTCTATTAAGATAGCTTTTCAACACAGTCCCGATCTCTGGGAAAACTGCAGAAGCGTGGAGAAGGAGCATGGTCGTTCTTTTATTTAAAAAGACGAACAAGACCATATAAATATTACATATCCATTTCGCTCCTTAGCCTCGTGTTCAAGCTGGTTTCAAGAGACGTCTCGAATCGTCTAGCGCGATTAAACACAATCGTGAGTATTAGTATAAATACGTGATAAAAAGCACGCAACGTGCCAACACTGTATGACATCTGACATTTCGGAAGACCTTACTCTACAAGTCTACACGAACGCCTTTAGCGGCGAATTCATGCGCAATAGCCCCCATTTCGCGCCACCGGGAATGTCAGGTCAGGAGCCAAAGGCGAACTGGCGCGAGACGGTCGTGCTGAGGCCACTGTTAATCATAGTTAATACACTCTAAAATACAAGACTGTTCTGTAATCTGAAAGTCTTTGTTCTCAAAAGACTATTCCAAAACAAGCTCCAACTAAAACTGTCATACATTATTTATTTATTTATTTATTTATAATGCTACCATGTAAAAATGCAAAAAAAACGTTATGGACTAGGTTGTTCAAAAACACAATATATAGTAAAACGCAGTACATATTTTTATCATTTGTGAAAGGTGCTAGAATATATTAATGTTATAGATCAATAAACACCGGGTATTTTTTTTTTTTCTAAAAACTTAATTATTACATTTTTGGGAATTTTACGAAATATTTCCTAGCAACACTACAGTCAGTTGTCATTTTATAATAAAAGCTGTGCTGATGCCGCGTTCTTATTTATTATATTTATGCTAATTTTCGTGTTTTACCTATCAAAATCTGTGTGTTTTCTTGTTTAAATTATCTAGTGCAAGATGTCGAACCTAGAAATATGTCGAATATGTCTCTCTACTGATGTGAAAATGTATGAATACGATCAGTTTCAACTGAAGAGTTTCTATGAAGAGATTATGGCTACAAAAGTAAGAATGTTTGCTTTATTTTGGGCCTGTTTTGTTGTATTTGGACTCCTTTGTTATTGTTACTAGTAATTATTTCTTGTTGTTGTCTTATTTATGCTTAAATACAGTAGAAAAGTGGTCTTGTCGGATTCGTGAAATGCCTTCTATTTAGAGGCGACATTTATGTACACCTACGATCTGTGAAGTGTTAAATAGTTTTACAGTTGGTGCATGTAATAAGTGATATTTCATTACTTAAGAAATTTATTATTACTAGTAAGTAAGTTGATAATTTTTTTTTGGATAATATTCCATGCAATACATTGTGGGTGCCTCTTCTAAGATAATTGATTGATGATTAGGACTCTATTATGTGAAATTAAAAGCTTGCTAAGTTGTTAACGTCCAGAGTCAACATTTCTATTGGTTTTCCATTCAATTTAAAATTAATGTCTATGGAATGTTCTTTTCCATAAATAATAACCAACCACTCCTTTGAATGACACAAAGAATTCTTTACCAAGACCCATTCCAAACGGCTCTTTTAAGAGCCAACTCCCAGAATTTTAATTCACCAGCTCTGTATGTCATTTCAATCAATACCAAATAGGAAAAACAGATTCTCAGGACTCTGTCTTACTACCAACCGTGTCATACTATGTTCACGGTTAACACACCACCAGTGCCGTAAACAGGGTGGTGCCACAGGTGCCCAGGCACAGGGGCGTAGACTCAGGGGGTGCAAGAATAGCCAGACCAGGCAGGACTATTATTTTTTCGGTTTGCTCCTGATAAGTTCCTGCTGCGCCGCTAGTGCTCGATTCCAACACATACGTACCATGCCTGCCATGCCAGTATCATCAAAAACGTCTGTTAAATTAGGCAAAGCAGCATGCTCATTTTTTTAATTTTTCATTTTTTGGCAGTGCACGAGCGTATTTGTGTAGTGGCCCAAAAATTAAATCTTAAGCATCAGGGTGGGCAACGCACTAGTGTACTTGCGTTTGAGTTTTAGTGTAGGCGAAGGGTCCACTTAAATAGCTTGTCTGCTTGTTGCCCACATTATCAGTCCTAGTTTTTTAAAAAATAGATTTTCTCCCAAAATATTTGACCAATTAGGTCCACCAACACATAGGCATTGCTCTAGCTATCTATAATATCTAAAAAAAAAAAGGGTGCAGTTATAGAAGCACGCACGGGGCGCAGAAAAGGCTATTCACGGCACTGCATACCAAAGTCAGGACCAACCAAAACCAGAAATTCCTTGCTTAATACTTGCAGCCAAACAGCACACCAAAAGTACGGGAGTGTCTAGAATTAAATTAAATGATTTGAGTTTGAGTGAGTTTTGAGTTTGCAGTGACTATCTTCACAGGACTTTGAAATGGGGCCACTTGCTTCATCTTTTAGTTAGACTGACCAAATCCTTCACAGTTTAAAACTACCTGTAACTGGTAAATGCTTAGAGTTTGAAAGACTATGAAATACTGTTTTTTCACGGTTTATAACTAAACTTAAACATTTTAAGTTTAGACCATGAAATAAAATTCTTGCCTATTTTTTCTTTACTAGAATCAACTGAAAATATTTTATTTTTCAGGTCAATGCAAGATCGGGTCTGCCCAAATATTTCTGCTACCAATGTGCAGCATTACTGCATAAGTACCACAAGTTTAAGGAGAAGTGCTACACTGGACAGAAAGCTCTTAAGGAAATCATTTGGAAAGGACGAGTAAGTACAGTTTTCCTGATAAATATAAGAAGCATACTTAAAAAAAAAAATATAGGTGTTTAAGTGCTACCTCATTGAAGCATTCGCCTGTAATGTAACCTTCCAAGTTTAGATTGTTATATAACTGGCAAATTGTTCAATGCCTTTACGTGCTGGATTTAGTAGAGCAAAGTTGGTGTGAAATAGATATCTTCTGAATATGCCTTTTCCACCACAGACCGCATTAATTTTTTTGGGCATAGAATGGGTGATTTACCTCAGGCTTGGTGCATCAACAATCTCAGCTAGGAGGCTGTAAAAAAGTGTCAGACCTTTGAGGTTAATTGTGTACGCTGGAGAGTAGAGAGGCCTTTTCCAGCCAAATCCTAAAGGATGGTCATGAGAAGATACGGCAGTATTATAGCACAAAAACTTGCATCTTTTATTAATTTATTTTTGAGCATGCTTAAATGGATTCAGAGTTCACAGTATTTTTTCATTTCCAGCTTACCAAAAAAGCAGTTCGAAACATAGACAGAAAAAGCAAAAAGATCCGTGAACCAATAAGCATAATAACTGTTAACAAAAGAGTCCGAACTTGCATCGTTAAAACCGCAGCCAAACTAAAACTTAACGAAAGAAAACCTGTAGAAGTAGACGTCGGGGCTCTCAGTGATGATGGGGATATATTCGACGGTGACAATACTAACGAAGATAGCAAAGAACCTTTTATTGAAGCAGTAGACATAGAAAAGGTAGACATTGACATAGACAAAGTAGACATAGAAAAGATAGACATAGACATTGAAAAGGTAGACATTAAGGAAAAGAAAGAAGATGAGGACCTAGAACCTGAAAAGATTGAGAAAGATTTAGATCTAGATGTTGAAAAAGATCTAGATATTAATGTTGTAGATGACATAGAACCCAAAATACAGCCAACAGAAAGCATAAATCTAGACGTAGAGAAAGACTTCTCCGACGATGATATGCCAAGTGATAGCGAAAAACTTTTCGTTGATGATATTAAAATTGTCTCAGACGACGATGAAGATTCAGAACCAAAAGAACCAGTTAAAAAGAAAAGAACTAGGAACGGCGGTAATAGTAAAAAGAAAAAAGCTAAAGATACTATTCCGAAAGAAAAGAAATTTGCTGTCAAGACTACTAAAAAGGCCGAAATGGACCCAAATAACTGGTTAAAAATAAATTTGACGGAAGAAGAAGCTGACATTGAGTTTAAGTCCAGAGGAACACATAAGAGATACTTAAATGCTCAGTACAAGTGTACTGATTGTCTCAAAGGTTTCTCGAAGGAGGATATGTTGAGGAGGCATGCCAAATTAAGACATAGTGAGGTAAGTTTCTATTCTTTTTGCAACAATGTGTATCAAATTTAGTTAACACCAAACGCCAAACACGATAAAACAAAAACAAATAAGATTTGATAATTTTCCAGTCTAACGGCCCAATAGAGTGTCGGTTCTGTCACATGCGGTTCAAATGGAAGTGTTTCCTCAACAAACACATGCGACAGCACTACACCAAGTACAAGTGTCTCCGCTGCGACCTCGTTTGTCCTTTAGAGTGAGTATTTACTATCAAATATAAAGTTTAAGGTAAGCGTTAGAATATCATAATTCTATTGCAGTTATCCCAATTAATTTGGGGTCGGTACAGCATGTCTTCTTCTTCCATACTTTTCTATTACTCGCCATCTTATCGGGCACCTCCTTTCTTGCCATATCATTCTTCACACAGTCCATCCATCTTTTCTTAGGTCTTCCTCTACTCTTAAACCCATCCATTTAAGCGATAGAATAATGGGAGTTAAAGCTATAGATTTTGTAAGCCGCTGCAAAAAATCTGATTATTCTAACCCAACAGACATATGTGTTGCTGGTTAGCCGTTTGCCACTTTTCTGCCCAACTAAAACACTAGTGGCAAAGGGCGGGCGTTTCAGGGGACTATCTTCTGCAATTTTATATGAACTTAAAAATTGTATAAAATCTGGTTCTTCTAAACTAACAGACAGATAAGTTGCTGGAGAGTTTGTTCCGCCACTTCTTCCCAGCTAAAAACATTAAGAAGTGGCAAAGGTCATTATGTAAACTTTGTTGTTAAAAAAGTGCTAATATTAGCTTAATTTTAATAAATGACTTTTGATTTGATTTAATTTTCAAATAGTGCTCTATTCAAACTTATTTGAATTTTTTAATGCAAGAATAATATCAATACCATTTTAAAATAAAAATAAAAACCCAAAGCTATAGAAACCAACGAATTTTGAACTTCGCCTTGAATTAATTTTAAGAAAAACATCAGAATCTTATCAGCTGACTGAGATGACACAGCTAGAATTCAGCTAGATAAATCACCATTTTCATCTTTTTCCTAATTTCTAAATCTAGCCTGAGACACGTAGATATAGACTGGAGAAAAACATCAGTTCAGATATAATATGAATAGTGTTTCATTTCAGAACAACTGCACTTTTCCATGAAGAATATCACAATGGTGTCACAAGGAAATGTGACCATTGTGGTGAAGTGTTCAAGTAAGTACAATAAACTTTTTTAATTCTAGTTAAAAGCGTTTGAAGCCAGTCTCGATATGTAATGGATGGTCTCAACCAGTCCCAAACATCGCATAATATCATCATAGCCCAACCACAAACCGACCACCGTAAGCGTAACCTTGGACCTGCTTGTAAAAATAAGCCATGGTCCTCGAAGCACGAAGCATAGAGCTATATGAAATTTCTGGTTAAGGGGCTCCCTCAGGCACACTAGCGCCACTTTAGTAAAAAAATCAGAACTCGTTAAATACACAATTAATATAAAATCTGATTGACAAAATCAATCTTTTGGTCTTCTAAATTATTTACGTCTGCTTAAATCATTGAAACATAGCTCGCTGTCGTTACAGATACAAAATGGAAAAAAACGGCCGTTTTTTGTAATTTTTCTAACTGTAACTACAGTGAAGTATATTTTAATGAATTAAATAGACGTCAATAATCTAGAACTCTAAAGCATTGATTTTGTCAATCAGATTTTATATTAATTGTGTATTTAACGAGTTCTGTTTTTTTTACTAAAGTGGCGCTAGTGTGCATGGGGGAGCCCCTTAAAGACATTTAATTCTCATTAAGAAATTTACATTTCACTTAGATGAGAACAAATTAAAACAAAGTATAAACTAATCATTGTCCAAATTTCCATTTTTATACCCGACTACCTCGTTGGTCTAAAGCGCGACTGCTGAGCAAGAGGTCCTGGGTTCGATTCCCGGGTCGGGCAAAGTGTTATTCGGTTTTTCTATCAGGAATTTCTCAGTAGTAGCCACGGAACCCAGACTAGATTTGTGCCCAGAAGATGGCAAAAGGGTCGCTTCCTATTACATGGGACTATATAACATAACTGGCGAAATGTGAGTGTACTTGTTAGGTACACCGTGTACCTAACAAGTACACTCACATTTCGCCAGTTATGTCTGTATCCCCGAAGGAATTGGCAGAGGTGTACGGTACACCTCTTGACTTGACTTGATTACAAGCGTGATATTATGTAAGCTATTATACCTACCTATAAATGCATGTATTTTCAACTTCACTGTTTCGATACCTTTCAGACATTTAACAACATACTACACTCACTTACGCACACATCGCAGCGAGCACGTGTGCACGCTATGCGGCGCGTCGTTCGTCAGTGTCACCGGACTGGGCATACATAAGAAGATCAAACACGTAAATGCTGATACTGTAAGTTTATTGTACCCTTTAAAGTTATATCAACCACGCAAAATTTGTCCCAGAATTTTGTACACACAAAAAGTCTATCGTCTGCGTTGCCCCTAAATCATACAAACTTGTATGTACAGTCGCAAACTGTCAAATTTAAACAATTTTAAGCCATAAAATGTTGATGGTTAAGTTCAAAATCGAATGAACCGGGGGGCAGATCAGGTAAGGTGGACCGAAGTCCTGCTGTAGGTTGCGGAATCTGCTGGGTGTCATCAGCGCGGGACCGGGCGTTGTGACGATCTTTGAGGGAAGCCTATGACCAGCAGTGGAAGTCTTTCGGCTGAAATGATAATGATGAATTGCGGACGAGCCTACCCAAGTAGCACGATTGCCATCAAATACGCACTTATCCCTCATAATAATCTCCTATTGAGTAATTCCGGATGGAAAGACACTGCTGACCTGGGAATTGAAACTAAGACCTTATACTCAGCAGAACGACTTGCGACTCCACAACACTCAGGCTTTACTTGCATTTCTATACTTGTACTGCTTACACTAAACTCTTTTTCCACAATCAGGATCTACCTCAAGGCGAGGAGCAATATTGTCAGCGATGCGACGTCAAGTTCGAAACGCGGAAGGCTTACGAGGAACATCTCATACATTCTGCCAACCACGTCGACGGACTAGAGTGAGTTGTTAAAACCTCTTCGTAATTTATGATCCCCTGGTACTTTAGTAGACCCATAAATTGTCATTGTCGATAGAATGCTCTTTATTATGTACACTATACAAATGAGAGGTTTTCTTTTTGAGTATTTAAAAAATAAAAACATAGTTTCCAAGAACTCTGTAGATGGCGTTGAACTGACTACGTTACTAGGTGACAAAAAAAACATTGCGGCACGTCACATACACTCCTTGACTGACACTTTCGTTTGCTTAAGCTTCCGAATATAACCATTACATCCAAGTGAAATGATGTGACGTTCCGTTCCTTGCAGTAACTTACCAAGTTCAGCGCCATCTATCCAGCGACTAGGGAAGAGTTGAAAAAGAAAATCCCTCATACAGAATTCTATAGGGAGGCAATAAGATCACAGAAACAATCTAAATAGGCTTGACAACCTTTTCGAAAACAATAACCCAGGGCTTCCCAAACTGTGCGTCGAGACGCCCTGGGGCGCCGCGATATTATACCAGGGGCGTCGTCGTCGCGATCTAAATAGGTTGGCTGTCTGTGTACCTACAACCATCGACAAATCGGAAAATCCCCCTTGGGCCGCGTTCAGAAATTACACAAAGCGATCGCTCGAACGTACGAGTCACAGCTGAGCTCTAAGCTAATCGACCAGCGTAAGAATTGTTCCTGCTTGTAGTGCCGGGCCGCTGTAAACGGGCGTCGCAAAAATATGGCAACTTCCCAAGGGCGTCACAGTTAAAATAAGTTTGGGAAGCTCTGCAATAACCCATTTTATTAGCATTGACCACCCCCTTTTTACCCGACTGCGGCAAAGCCAAAAGGAAGAGTCATGATTTTTGCAGTCTATGTATGTACTTTTACGTATGTTCCTCCGTAGCGCCTAAACTATTCACCCCATTTTTGAAGAATCAATCGATTCGTTATTATGGCCCGGGTAACATTGGCTACATTTTCACCGACTTCAACAGTAGTCGGGTTTTTCAGTGGCAGTATACATGTTTGTGACTTCAGACGGTTAATGTCTATGGTCTCAGATACCCGCCCCGGGGCAACGGGGTGACCCTCTCTAAGATGTATGTATATTTTTATATTTTGCAGAGACTTAGAAATAAATGCACCTATAACTTCTAACCCCAGGAAACGGCGGCAGAATCTCAAGAGGCTGACGAGAATACCCACCGACTGTCATATCGTGAGTGTTTACTTTTTAATTTGAGGAAAGTTTATGAGGCGCTTTATAAATCTAGAAACAGTACCGCAGGTACGTAAAGTTTATTGGCGTTTTCCGTGTGATGCTCTTAAATCGTTTGGTTCATACAATTTTGCTCTAAGATACAAAATAGTAAGGGGATAAATAAAATAACCGCCAAATAGTAGATTATGCACCGAGGGGCTAAAGTTTTGTCTTATGTCACGGGCGTCATATTGAATCTCGAGCGCAATGAAGGGTTCGGGATTTAACTCCCGAGCGAAGCGAGGGAGTTAATACAAGAATCCTGAATGCAGCGAAAGGATCCAAGCTAGCCCAAGGCAAAGACACCTTTAGTCCAGAGGAGGATACTCTACTTTTTACACCTACTGTGAGAAAATAATAGCCATAGTACGAAAAACAAAGTATTTATTAAATAAACAAACAGTAAGAATAAATAAATTAACTAATGTTACAGCCAATTACTATTACGGTATTTGTTATTATTAATGCCAGTTTTAATGTTATTCCATTCCTTTTAAAAAATGGTTCGTAGTTATCTAATTATTCTTACAATGTAATGTCTTCGAAAACATGGCAACGATATGAAGAAGCAGTCGTTATGATTTTGTAGGAAATCGAGAATATCATCCACGCGTAGTAAGGGTATCGAGAACAGCTTTCCTCTTTCTGGCACCAAAGGGTGTTTGTTAGTACTATACTGCCAATTTAGCTGAGCATGTGAGATTCCAAATTCAAATCACATTATTGACCAGCGGGTCATAATGAAATCCAATACAACATTATTGACCGGCTGTGCCCCCGGCCACTAATGACTCACTTTAGGTTAAGGTTGCTTGACATATAATTTGACATTTTCGAGCAGGTGGTGGGAAAAATTGCTTTGTGTCACCTAAGATCAGCAAAAAAAATAAACCTTATCCAAAAAATGAAATCCTAAAATTACAATGGTACAGTCAGCATCAAAAGTTGATGACCACATTTAGATTTTCAAAATCGCTGTATACCGTATTATACCTAAATCGCTCAACATGACAAGCGCCAGAAATGAATAATTATCATAAAAGGGCATAAGTAGGTGACCATCACTTTTCAAAAGTCGCTAAACAAAGTTTTAGTAAAAAAAGCTTAACATTCTTCGTCTCTAAAGTCTTTGAACAAATTTTTGACAAAAATAGCATACCATCGTTTATCTCTAAAGTCCTTGAACAAAATGAAATGTTTTTTGGGTTTAATATGTGTGTGTATTTTTTTTCGGTAGGTATATATACAGGGTGTAAAAGACCTCATCACGAAGCCGTCAACCAAGCATTCTGTACATCAAACTAAGTAACTTTACGCAAAAATTTTTGCTGGGAAACAATTTTTTTTTTTGGTGTAAAATCATGTTTTGTGGTAGAACTCAATGTAACGCACTCAAAACATTGCGCTGATGGATGGATTGAATAGTACGGGGGTCGTGGAGATGTTTAAAGTAAAAATCTTACATTAAAAACTTGTATTTAAAAAAAACTTGTCAAAAAGTCGGAACTTTGACCCCCAATATCTCCTTAACTAAAAGGTTCCCAGGTATGGTGTAGAACAAAAAAATGATCGCAATGACTGGGAGAACAAGTGCCTTTCGGCTTCGTTAAGAGGTGTTTTACACCCTTTATATGTTTAGTATATAAATTAAGTAGACACATGCACATGTAAATCACCACCCTTTTATTTATTATCAACAAAATTAAATTAAATCGTTCGATAAATCAATACAGTTAATAGTTATTATTTGTTTTTATTAAAAATCAACAAATTTAAACTTTCATAATCAAATCAATGTTTTATAAACAAAAACAAGGTTTAATTTTTTATCAAATACAATTATGATTAGGCTTAAACTACTTAGAATTAAAACCTAGTGTGTCCCCCATTTGCATCGATGACATTTTGGAGATGTGCTCGCATGGATTTTATCATATTTGCAAGTATCTCGTCCTCTAAAATATTCCCAGATTTCTATGGCGTGATTTAGTAGATTTTCCCTTGTTCGAGGAGTGCTTTCATCCCAAGCCTGGACCATAAGCCCCCATAAGTTTTCAATGGGGTTAAGGTCCGAGCTCTTTGGTGGGAATGGAATTAAATAGAAATCTTCTTTTTACATTCAAGGGTAAACAGTTTTTCAAATACCCACAACTATGTTTACCAAAGAATTGAATTAAAACGGAATTTGTGTGTTTTTGAAAATGAGTCTTCTATGTGTATACATAGAAGATTCATTCTGTATAGATTAGGTTCTAATTCAATCGTACTATAAAATTCATAAACTAAGTCGACGGTATGAATTTGAACAGAATCTGCGTGATTTTTGAAAATGAGTCTTATTGCTTCACGAATAAGGTTACAATTCAATCGAACTAAAGCAATCATTAATTAAGTCGATGGTATAAATTCAAACAGAATCTGCGTGATTTTTGATAGTGAGTCTTATAGCTATACAAATAAGGTTACTATTCAATCGTAATGTAGAAAGCTTAGATGACGTCGACGGAATATTTTTTAAGCGGAATATGCTTATCTTCTTTAATCGTGCTTGCGTGCTTATTTTGAGAAATAGGCTTAAAAATGTGCTTGCCACTTGAACACCCACTTCTAATATTTCTCATTGATACTATGAAAAAAAAAAAAAAAAAATATTTTGGAAAGTTAAATTCGAAATTTACATCCTTTTTTTTTTTTTTTACATGATTTAGTTTGGATAGGGCAAGATTGGATTTATAACTCTGAAGATAGTAACGAGCACTTTTTTAGTTTGCAGTTCAGCTACTTTTGATTCGGATACGTAGCGTGTAAAAGTATACTACGTTTACACGCTACGTATCCGAAACAAAGTAATGTTCAGTAACTTTTGTTTTCTAGGATGTTATGTTATTTTTGGACGTTGCCGTGATTACACTAGATAACCAAAACAAGCATTTTATATTGTTCAGTGACTTTTGTAAAACTGAATGCTAAGATGTTTTCGGAAATTATAACGATCAGCAATTTTTGACAAAATGGTGTTCAGTGACCTTTGACGAGTAGTGTTCAGTTAATTTTGAACTTTAATGATGTTCATTCAATACTGGCGCCCTATTTTGTTGAGCGATTTATGGGTGATATAGTGTACAGTGATTTTGAAAATCTGAATGTGGTCATCGAGTTTTGATGCTGACTGTACAAGTTATTTTAGTCATGACTGCACTTTAAATTGTACTATGAAACCAAAGTAGCGCAGTATAAAGTGATTTTTTGCCGTTACATTTTACTAGATCTTGTGGTTAGTTAAATATAAACCAAATAGTAACAGTAGACAAATTAAGCACGGTATACAAGGAGCTCGTGGCTAAATAATAACAGCCGCTCGGGTCGATCTTTAGGTTAAGCCGCCTAAGTTGGTCTGTGGATGGGTAACCACCCTTACTTACCGAGTTTCCTCCGTGCCTCGGAAAGCACGTAAAGCAGTTGGTCCCGGCTGTCATTTGTAGATCTTTGACAGTTGTTACAGGTAGATAGTGGCCCAAAAAGTCTGACAAACAGTTTTACCAAGGGGTATCGTATTACTCAGTACGAACTGGGTTGTGGAGGTCAGATAGGCAGTCGCTCTATGTAAAATACTGGTATTCAGCTGCATCTGGTTAGACTGAAAGCCGACCCCAACATAGTTGGGAAAAGGCTAGGCAGATGATGATGATGATGCATCAAGATGCACCGTGCTTAATTTGTTAATTTGTCATTCAAGAATGCAAATGACAGTTCGTTGGTTTGTGTCCATCAACTGTGAAAGAAATGTGTTTGGAAATTGCGTAATCCTTTTGTTCTTCGAGCGATCATTTGTTAAGGCACCGTGATCTCAGAAAAATATCGGATTTCAATGCGGTCGGTACACTCAGGAGTCAGTGTATCTCATCTGACATAAGGGGCATTCCACGTGAAGCGGACAGGTAAAAAAATTTGATGTGTCCGATTTTAGTAATATTTGATTGAATTGTACCTATATATGTCCTCGACCCAGAGATACAATATTTTACCGGTACAATATATAGTTAACGAGTTAAAGGCCATTGAACTTTTGACTAACTAGCAAGTATGCGCTACTTCAAGCTCGAGTACCAACTGTTAAAAAGTTATAATCAAATAAATAAAGTAGTGGAATGTATACTTGACTTAACAAGCTACCTGACTGTGTTTTTCTTTTTAAATTATTATTTATTTAAAGTTATGTGATTTTATTTTTCAAACTTGATTTTTTTCAAGGTATAACCAGTTTTATTTTTTTATTTATTTTTCTCAAAATAGGTATTAGTGTAAAGATAATCCATGCTAAGTTTCATAATGGGCCTAGAAGCATACTGCTAGTTACTCAAAAGTTCAATGACCTTTAACTCGTTAACTATATATTGTACCGCAAAAATATTGTATATCTGGGTCGAGGACTTACAACTCAATCGAATAATACTAAAATCGGACACATCAATTTTTTTTACCTGTCCGCTTCACGTGGAATGCCCCTTAGAGGGTGTAAAAAGACAACGAAGCCGAAAGGCACTTGTTCTCCTCGTCTTTGCGATATTATTTTGTTCTAGACCATACATGGGAACCTTATAATTACGGAAATATTGGGGGTCAAAGTTGCAACAATTTCACAAGTTTTTGTTTTTAAATACATGTTTTTAATTTAAAATTTAATCACCTCCACGGCCCCCGTACTATTCAATCTATCCACCAGCACAATGTTTTGAGTGCGGTGAATTGAGTTTTACCGTAAAACGTGATTTTACACCCAAAAAAAACAAGTCGTTTCCCAGCAATATTTTTCGTGTAGTTATTTAGTATGATGTACAGAATGCTTGGTTGACGGCTTCGTGAAGTGTCTGCTTACATTCTGTATTTTACACTCGAGTCCCATGGATTCACACCTTTTCGGTCGGCTTCCAGTCTAACCGTACATGACATTACATTTATTTATGACATTATGACTTCTATAAATTATTTTATTCGTGATATGTAAACACCACTTGACATGTAATTTTTATTTTCTTTCTGAATTACTGTAATTATAAGATGCTATTTGTAATAATTATGATTATTGTTAGCTTTTAAGCGTTTTGGTATAAAACTGTTAGCTTAAAATGTATTTCTAAATAAATAAATAAATCCGATGTAAAATCCCATAGGCACACGGCTTGACTAATTTAATATTTCCTTGTCCTGCAGTGCGGCAAACACTTCGCGACGCAGGCGGCGTGTCGCAAGCACCACCTCGCGGAACATCCGCGCACTTCCTTCTTCGCGCCCAATGAGAGGCATATCTGTGAGATCTGTGGCATGTCTCTAGCGGTAAGTCCTGATCATCAGCTAACTAGCCTTTTTTCCAACTATGTTGGCTATTTTACATGGAGCCAATGCCTATCTGACCTCCACAATCCAGTTACTATTGGGTAATACGATACTCAACAGTAAATAAATAAATAAATATCGCTGAACATAACACACAGCGCCATCTAGTGCCACACTCAGCAACGAGGCTTGTGTCGTGGACACCAGATAGTTGATTTACTTACGTAGATACTTTTTGTTTGTAAACAAATATCCATGCTCATCACTCAAACATTTGCTCCTACCGGGAATCGAACCCGGGACCTTGGGGTTCCGGGCGCAGCGGTAGTGAGGCTGCCTTACGTTCTTCCAAATCGCGAGTTATGATTAAGTTCCATGTAATAGGGGCGAGCCTATTGCCGTCATCGGGGCACTAATCCTGACTCCGGGCTGCTGCTGAGAAATTCCTTCTAAAAAAGCCAATAGCATTGTCTAATCTGGGAATAAGGTAGATGACACAATAAAACAATAATTCCAAGACACCAATCTCTAAAAAGAACCCTTTATTTTGGGCCTGAAAACCCGATTTATTTTCAATTAATTGCCAAATTCGATTTTTAGTCGCTTTGAAATCAATAAATAGTTGAGTCATTGAGTTGGAAAAACAGTGACGTCACAGTTGGCCATTAACATACAAAATCTATGAGAGAACCGCGTTTTGACAGCTCTTAAAAAGTATCTCGATTGATTGGTGTATCCCATTCCCATTACGAAACGATCCCGTAATGCTTCTTCTACATTGCTGAACTCACAATGTGCGGTGAGTCCTCGCAGCCTTGCCGCCCATTGCGTGCGTGACTCGTCTGGTTGCTGTGAAGCCGAGTAGAACTTATGTCGCTCGCTGAACCCACACCGTTTCGGAGTAAAGTGATCATCCAATAACTTGATGAGTCCTTCATACGGCACCAACTGTACGTCTTTCGTCATCTACCCCATTCGACCCAGGACACCATGTTGAAAAAGAGCTTGCGATAATTAAACCAATATCATCATCATTATTCTCTTACTCTTATCACTATTCTTTTGTGGTCGGCGCAGCATGTCTTCTTCTTCCATACTTCTCTATTACTCGTCATCTCATCAGACACTTCTTTTTTTGCCATATCATCCTTCACACAGTCCATCCATCGTTTCTTTGGCCTTCCTCTACTCATATACCCATCCACATTCACTAGACCAATATAAGCTAAATAATTCGTATATCTGTCATTTCAGCCTGGTAGTGTATCCAGTCACCTGAACACTCACACTAGAGAGAAGCTATACACGTGCAACACTTGCGGACGACAGTTCAGCAGCAAAGGAGGCATGACTACTCATCAGCTGGTGAGTTTATATAAGTATCTATTCATACACGAAATATTTTTACGGAATCATCTGACGGCCATAACGAAGCCATTTCAAGGAAAAAAAAACATATAGGTACATTCAGTCAAAAAAGTATCGGGAATGGATGATTTGTTTATGGTTCCAAATTCAAATTTTTGTTTTTTTGTAGTTGTTAGATTGGCACAACTGTTTTCCATTTTGGCGCGGAGTTTGAGTTGCATCTGTTATTTATATTAAATACAGTGCTGGTTTTAGTAATATCATATATAGTGTGTATTGCGAATTTCATAATGGACAAAAATATCGAACAAAGAGTTTGTCTTAAATTTTGCATCGCCAATGGAATTTCGTGTTCGGAGTCACTGAAAATGTTACAGAAGGCTTACGGTGAATCGACTTTATCAAAAACTCGTGCTTATGAGTGGTTCAAAGCGTTCAAAAGCGGTCGAGATGTGATGGAAGATTTGCCTCGCTCTGGTAGGCCGTCAACGTCTGCAACTGAAGTTAACATCGCAAAAGTGAAGAAAATAGTGACTGAAAATCCCCATTCAACTCTGAGAGAGATAGCCGCCGAACTTTCTGTATCTCACGAGTCGATCCGTACCATTTTAACTAATCATTTGGGTATGAAACATGTTGCTGCTCGGCTAGTCCCAAAAGATCTGAATTTTCTCCAAAAACTCAATCGCATGAAAGTCGCTGAGGACATGCTAGAACGAGTCAGTTCGGACCCAATATTCATGAAACGCATTGTTACTGGTGACGAGACGTGGGTTTACGAGTTTGACATGCAAACTAGTCAACAAGCTTCGGAGTGGCGCCTTCCAACTAAACCGAAACCGAAAAAACCACGCCAAAGTCGATCAAAAGTCAAAGTCATGTTGACTGTTTTCTTTGATTATCGCGGTGTTGTGCACTCTGAATTCTTACCGGAATTTCTAACGGTAAATAAAGAATATTATTTAAGCGTTATGCGGCGTTTAAGAGAGCAATTCGACGAAAAAGGCCAGATTTGTGGAAAGAAAATTCTTGGATTTTGCACCACGACAATGCGCCTTCGCACAAGGCTATCATTGTGAACGAATTTTTGACCAAACACTCAACAAATACCATCCAGCAACCACCATATTCACCAGATATGGCTCCTGCTGACTTTTTTCTTTTTCCTAAACTCAAATTACCACTTCGTAGCACCCGTTTTCAATCGATAGAAGACATAAAGGAGAATTCGCGGCGAGAACTGAACTCAATTCCGGAAGCAGCGTTTAAAAAATGTTTTGATGAATGGATTATTCGTTGGCGCAAGTGTATCGTTTCTAAAGGAGCATACTTTGAAGGTGATAAAATAAATTTGGATGAATAACAGACATTTTGTGTATTATTGATCTTTTCCCGGTACTTTCTTGACAGAGTAGTATAATAAAAAAATAATAATAACTTGACCCACAAAATAAATACTGGCTCTTTATTTTCCAACATTCATAACGCTAGTTTACTACGTCGCCGCGTCGTATACGTCATACTACGTCGTAGTAAGGTTTTATGCAAAATCTCAAGATGTTTCGGAATTATAATAATTTCTTTTTTTTTCGTTGCTTTGGCTTCGTTATAACCATTAGATGATTCTCTGAAAACATTTCGTGTTTGAATGGGTAGACCGCATATGAGTAGACAAGAAAAGAGAAAGAAATAAGTTAGGTTTGGCCCATAGTTTATAGGTATCCGGCTCGAAGGACCAAAATCTGCAAAATATACATCGCAACTAAAATTCCAAGACAGATGACATACAAGTGTCATCCAACTATCTGTCTAGGCCCAATCCTTCTCAGAGAGGAAGCCTGTGTTTTCTATACGTCACCAACTACGTCACAACCAACACGTGTGCAAAATGCAATCCGAGTTATAGGTTCAACCTAGTTCGAATGCCGAGATTCCTAAATTCTGGTACAAACTTCAAGCCATTGTTAGGTTGAAGATTATTTTGGTTGGTTACAAGTTATTATTAACTTCATTTTGTTTTTTGTTTTCAGACGCACACCAGTGAAAAGCCAGTGGCGTGCACTCTTTGCGACAAACGATTCAAGCAAGTCAGCAGCATGAAGCTACACTACCGCACCTACCATCTCAAAGAGCCATACCCTAAGAGGTAATATTCAGTGTTAAAAACTTTTTGGATGGTTGTGTCAAGTTGCATTTAGACGTATTGTAGAAGGTACTTACGATTATAAACCGAGTTGTCGAAAAAATAAAGCTTATATTACAATGACAACGTGGTCCGTAGAAGTGGAAGAGCAAACTCACGTACGCACTGGCGACGTGCTGAATTCCCAATGCACTAGCTGTTTTCTGCCGAGTGCACAAAATCTAACTGCCTTTCTGACGCTCTGAAATACGCTCTATTGGATTCTCAATGCTCGATTCTGAAAATCCAGTGCTCGATAAAAAATCGACCGTTAATTTACTTCAAAACATGTACGATAAGGAAATACTCAATGGATGTCCTCCGCCGTGGGAAGCAGATTCGTACTGACTAAACCCACACCGGTGTTCCCTCACACATATGCGTTGGAGAGCAGCGGGAAGTAATACACCACTTCCCCCCCTCCTCACCCCCGGTCGGGAAGAAATCGAGGCGATACCACCGAGCGGGGCGTCGCCAACCCGCGGAGGGCCTCTTCACACCCCCTCCCCGCCTTGCGTAGTTCCACCCCACGTGACGTCTAATGGGCCCACCACACGCACAAGCTTCACCACAGTTCTGCCTGGGCAAGCTTCTCACATGAAAAAACTGTACACGGACACATTCTTGGTGAAATCGTCGGCGTGGAAACAATGTTTCCCAGTGAAGAACTATTTCTTCTGCTATATTATTTTTCAAGTGTTTGCTAGTGAAAAAAACGACAATGCAAAAGTCAATGCGTAAACGAGATTTAAAGCAAGTCGAAAATAGGGTATTTTACTCTATATGAGAAAAAATCTAAATAGTTGATTTTCAACAAGTGCACAAAACGAACCATTTTATCCGAGACATTTTGCAGCCCGAGCCGAAGGCGAGGGATGATAGTAATGTCGAGGATAAAATGGTTTTGTGGACGAGTTATAAACTCTGCTTTTCACTTCGAGTGCGAGGAAATAAAACAGTAGTATAACATAACATTTCTTTATTTTTATTTTTTTACATTGGCAATATTTTTTAAAATTTAATTTACGACTAATAATGTTATGACCAATGGGGAAAGTATTATTAATAGATTTAATTTTTTTCCTGACTTTACGATGATTAGGTATTTAATTTTGTGTTACATTTATTATTGTTATCCCACTGTTCGACCCAAATGTAAATTTGTTGAAGAATTAATTAATAATAATTAATTCAAAGTAAAATTAGTACAGTTTTGAATACTGAAGGATATTGTTTTTCCCCGCATATCGCCGCTTTATTTTTTTTTAATCTTACGACATTGATATTAGGCTTGGGCTGCAGAGCTATACAGCCTACTATTAAATTAATTTTGTAATAATAATTTTCTTAAATTAATTAAATAAATGAATTTAAATTTTAATATCTTTTATGTTTTAAAAAACATAAGGCAAATATATTAAAGTAAATATTATAAAATAACAAATTCTATATAAGAACTTCTTATTGTGTTTGGCTGTATGACTCATTTTCTTTGCCTTAATATAGATACATTTATGAGTAGATACGTTAATGCACTTGTGCACAAAATTAGATTTTGTGCAGCCTATATCCTGCACAAATAAGCACTTTCAGAGCATGGGTAGTGAAAAATATATTGTTGAGATAGCTTAGGCAAAAAGCAGTCGAAAAACGTTAGTTTTAGTTCATAAAATAGCAAACTAAATTTTAAAATGCAATTCAAAGGTTTCAGCTTTTTTAATCTGTTTTATAACACCATTATAGTAGTCGCCATGTTATTACGTCATACGGCTATGTAAACTTAGAAGTGTCAACTGTCAACTTCAAATATCAATGCATTTGTTTACACAGCCAAATGACGTCATGACCACAGAGCAATATGGCGTCCACTGCGTCCAGCGTTTTCGTCAAATTATGCGCGAAATTTGAAAATGCATTTTTAAGGCACTCAACGATTAAATAATTTTTTTATGTAGTTTTAGTGGTTCATTAGCACTATAGAAAAATGGGTGTACTGACAGAACTGTGGTGAAGCTTGTGTGTGTGGTAGGCCCATAAGAGATGCGCGCGTAAAACACTACGCGCCACCTTCTCGGTCACCTAGTCTAACCTAAAGTTTATAATAATTTCAGGAACAGAAAAAAGAAAGACGAACTATCAAAGGATGAGTACGGACACGAAGATTCTGACGACAACATGACACTCGACAACTTTTACGCGCGAAAGTATTGAAACATAGCCTCTTCATCATCTGCCTAGCATTTCCCCAACCATGTTGGGGTCGGCTTCCAGTCTAACCGAATCCATATTTTCTTGGAGCGACTGCCTCTTCACTAATAATGTAATTTATTCTGATATAGGCTATGGTTATAGGAAAAATAGTACAATAGTTACGTAACTCGTGTTGAAACGAGCTGTAGGAGAGTATCTCGTATCGTTGTAAAAATAATAAGAAGTAAGCTGACATTTTTAAATAAATATTGATTTCGACTGGTATGTTAAATTATCGCTGGTATGTTGGTATGTTAAATAACCGCTGGTATTTATATGACCGTTGGTATGTTAATTACCGCTCTTATGTCAAATAACCGCTGGTATGTTAAACAGCTGGTATTAAATAACCGCTGGTATGTTAAACAACAGCTGGTATTAAATAACAGCTGGTATGTTAAATAACCCGTGGTATGTTCAATAACTGCTAGTATGATAAATATTGCTGAGAAATTTAAATAGTCAGAGAAAATGTCGAATCATAAGTTTATAAAATGGAGGCCTAGGAACCTTTTTTTTCTTAGAAAGCCACCTTATATCTCTCTTCATCTCCAATCATTGTGCATAGATACGTATAGCATAATAAATCAGCCTCTTATGTTCCCACTGCTGGGAAAGAGGCCTCTCTTCGTCAGGCTGCGTATGGTTATCATGACGTATTCCAGCACTGTTTATTGGCGTAGAACTTGCAATGGTAAAAAAATGGTGACAGCTTTTATTTTAACAATTCAGCCATATTTATTGCCTCTGAAAACTTACGGCCTCGTCCTAGCCAAAACGAATCCTAAATAGGATAAAGGAGATGCCTATCTGTTTTCCGAACAAATTAATGAAAAGAAAGAAAGCAAATGTATTTATTTGTCTCGCACAGGGCAAAACAAAATTGTGAATGATGAAATGATGAATTAAACGATTCACGATAACTGACATTTATGAACGCAACGATCGCTTATTCGCACAACAAATCGCTTTGGTATAGTATAACCACTTTAAATGTGCAGTTCAAGGTAGCGTTGCTTGTCAAAAAAAATTGCATAGATATGTCAAACTTGGTACATTTATTTTAGTTCTGTGTTTTCCCGCCTGCACAGATAAGTCGGTTAAAGTGTACGACAAGGAGCCGTACAATGTATTTTGTTCATTACAATGAGAGGTTTTCTTTTTGAGTATTTAAAAAAAAACATAGTTTCCCAGAACTCTGTAGATGGCGTTGAACTGACAACGTTACTAGGTGCCAAAGACAAAACGCTTGGAAAAAAAAAACATTGCGTCACGTCACATACGCTCGTTGACTGACACTTTCGTTTGCTCAAGCTTCCGAATATAACCATTACATCCAAGTGGAATGAAGTGACGTTCCGTTCCTTGCAGTAACTTACCAAGTTCAGCGCCATCTATCGAACGCAGTGTAGGGAAGAGTTGAAAAAGAATATTCCTCATTACAATTGAATATCGACGGCGTTAGTGCAGGACTTTGTAACTGCACAACATTCTTTTTTTACAGGAGAAAACAACAAGTAGTTCTAAAACTAAAACCCGACTACTGAATGAAATCGGTTAAAATGTAGCCTATGTTACCCGGGATGAATAGTTTAGGCGCTACGGAGGAACATACGTAAATACATAGACTGCTAAAATCAGGACCCTGCCTTTTGGCTTTGCCGTAGTCGGGTAAAAACTGTTTTAAATATCAACTATAGTCGGCGCCAGATAAGTAGGAATTAAAGGTCATTACTCTTTCCTTAATTTCTCTGCGTAGGTACCCCGACAATACATTATGAATCGTTTTTAGGGTTCCGTAGTCAACTAGGAACCCTTATAGTTTCGCTATGTCTGTCCGTCCGTCTGTCCGTCCTCGCTTAATCTCTGTGACCGTTAGCACTAGAAAGCTGAAATTTGGTACCAATATGTATATCAATCACGCCGACAAAGTGGTAAAATAAAAATTGGAAAAAATGTTTTATTAGGGTAGCCCCCCTATATGTAAAGTGGGAAGTGTTTTTTTTTTAATTTCAACCCTAACGTGTGATATATTGTTAGAAAGGTATTTTAAAATGAATAGGGGTTTCCTAAAATAATTTTTTGATAATGTCAATAATTTCGGAAATAATCGCTCCAAAAGTAATAAACAATGTGTCCCCCCCCCTAACTTTTGAACCATAAGTTTAGAAAATATGAAAAAAATCTGAAAAGTAGAACTTTATAAGGACTTTCTAGGAAAATCATTTTGAACTTGATGGAAACAACAGTTTTTGTACAAAAAAGATTTAAGTTGGGTTACCACTATGTTCGCGCTCCAGCAGCGCTCCGCGCTCCTGCAACTGCTCCAATGGATACGTCGCGCGCACTTCTACATGCGCTCCCCTTTGACACACTTCGCTTCCCTTTGTGTTCGCGCTAAAAACCGTCACGAGTCGGAGCGCCTGCCGCGGAGCGTGCAATGTTGCACGCTCCGTGTTCGCGCACGTACCCACTACCGGGAGCAGTTGCAGGAGCGCGGAGCGCTGCTGGAGCGCGAACATAATGGATACCCACCTTTAAACTCATAAGTGGGAACACTTATTGTGACGGACGGGAAACTACGGAACCCTACACTGAGCGACACGACCGACACGCTCTTGGCCGTTTTTTTTATTACTAGAAAAAGTCAAGGATCACGTTGGAGGTCGTTTCGGGACAAGTTTATGTCATTATTTCTGTTTTCGGAAGTATGTATTTGAATAAATGTATGCAGGTTAATTACCTTTAATTCCTACTTATCTGGCGCTGACTATAACAAGTTTGTCGCAGGTCCTAGAGTTAGAGTCGTCTGTTTTACCGACTGTGCGTGCTGGCTAGGTACCTCAATGTTTTGCCGCTATATGGCGGGCTACTTACTGTTACTGCCTGTGTCATCCCACTGGTGGACAAAGGTCATGGGGGAGGCCCCCATGACCATCAAATCCATCGATCCAGGGCCAATGTGGACCACTGCTCGTTGGTTCTGTCCAGCTCAGCAGGCTTAATGATGTAACCAAGATTTTGTAACAATATATTGATTCAAAAGAGTGTCCATGGAGTTTCTTGCCCGTTCTTCTCCATAGAGATCTACGCTAGGGAATGGGCAACTACAGTACTTTCTCAAGTTATTATGTCTTGTGTCTGGTACTGTAGCTTTGTTTTTTATTTGTAATTTTAACATTCAAAAGTGCCGTAATGGTCTAATTGAAATAAATGGTTTGAGTTTGAGTTTGGTCGTCCCGCCATCTCCTGCGAGGTCTACCGCGTCGCCTTCTGGCTGTAGCAAGCTACTTAACTTATTTACTTTGATGGAAAAAAAAAACCAATCGAATTGAGAACCTCCTCCTTTTTGAAGTCGGTTAAAAATGCATTTCGATATATAATGTAGACACGGTCCTGCCCTGACACCGACGATATGCTATGCGTGAATTCATGCTAAAATTTATCTATGAGATTCTTATTATTTTATAGAAACAAATTGCGGTTGTCAATACGGCTATTTTATAAAATCAATTAATTTATTATTATATACAAAATGAAATGTACTTTTTTGTAATCGGTACTTATTCTACATAACATCACGCCTGTAATCCCCGCAGGGTTAGTCAGAGGTACTAAGTATAAGTACTTATAATAGGGATTATAACAGACTAAAAAAACTATGATTCTGTTTAGTCCGTCAGTTAGATTATCGAAAAAGATTGAATACGTGTTTTTTGTTTTATCAAATTAATAAAAAATTACGAAGATAAAACGTATCAAAGATCATGAGTGGGGCTTGTGAAGTCACATTTGAGTAAAAAATGTACTCAAATGTGACGTCACACGAATTTTCGACGCACTGTATCGTCTTCATTTTTAGTTTGCGTGAAAAAGGAAGAAATATGTGTGTGCAATATTTTTTGGAAATCTATCTGACGGCTTAATTAGTTTTTTTTTGTCATCTAACCTATTGTAACATTCTATTAACTTCCGAGATCATCCACTGCCAATTACTTAGCGCTTAACAAATGTTTACATAATTTTGCGTCATATTGTATTTAATATTTACTATAGATCTCTAAATGCTAAAATATTTTACAATTTTAGTAATTATTATTTGTATGAGCGTGAACGTTAAATGATCGTGTAGCTACGTAATTATCAATAATATTATAATTATTAAACTAATGCAATTAATGTAAGTGTACATTTTATAAGAATGTTTATTTCATTTCTATGGTAGTAAAGTATTATTTCTACTATTTTGTGTTTTTTTATTTATTTATAACTATAAGTAATAACTCTGTCTATCTGTTGCCCTTGTCACGTAGGTACCTTATGGCTGGACGGAATATGATAGGTTTTAGCGCACAAATTCACCATGACCTGCCATTAGATTCATTTTATTCCGATAGTGCGTTCTTGTAGGCAAGGCCGTGCCGCGCCGCCCCTGTGTGCGAAGTGTGCAGCGCACACAGGCGCCAAGACAATAGGGGCGCCGCCATCGACATTATTTTTTCAACACATTTGCTCAAAAAATGCATTTACGTAGTCTGCATTTACATTGTTCAAAAGTATAAATTTACGCACCATACAACGGAACGCATAGCCCGTTGGATAGCACAGTGCGTATTCTTTACGGTTTTTTTTTAATTAGGTTAAAATAAAAATCCAAGATGGCGCCGACGAAAATTTTAGGTTTTTTCTTCATGGGTGTCGTTTTCGTGGTTTTTGGGGTAATGGTAATTGGGATAATGAAAATTAGGTCAAAATAAAAATCCAAGATTGCGCCGATGATTTTTTTCGCATTTTTCTTCATGGGTGTCGTTTTCGTGGTTTTTGGGGTCGCTGATAATGAAAATGAGGTCAAAATGAAAATCCAATATTTTCGGTTTTTTCTTCATGGGTTTCGTGGTTTTTGGGGTCGATGTTTGTTTCATTACATATTGTACTGTTTTCTCGCAAATGTGTTGAAAAACATTGTATGACACACGTGCAGAAATTGGTATTTACAAACTCGTGACTATGGTAATATTCGTCTATTCGTTTGTAAAAACCCACTAGTATCATAAATAACTATTATTACACTTACACAACAACACATTCTTTGTAGTGGAGTATTAATAATAAGTAGGTACAATAGGCGCAAAACATGCCTTGTAAATAACAAAACATTTATTTAGCATAATGTAGTCTCCCAAGATAATATTCACGTTTGCGGTTTAATTTTACGCTTTGGGTTTTAGTTTACATTAGTTACGAGCTCAGCGTTAAAATAAAAAGAACCGCCCCGTGAGTTTGTTTGAATGAGTTTATGAACGCAACCCAATGCGATGCGTGCGACACAAGTGGGGGTTCAGGGTCACGGGGATTCCCCGATTTTAAGGAACGACAGAGCTAAATGGCTATTTTTCACTTCTCATGCTCTTAAAGTACGCCAATATAGCCGTACGAAGCGGGCCTAAAGTGGCCCTTTTAGGCCCTAGGGCAAAATCAAAGCATTTATTTCAAGTAAGCCAGTTACAGGCACTTTTGAATTGTCGAAACAAAGATGAAAATTAAATGTAGCTACAGTCCCAGTCACAAGACCTAAAAGAACTGTGAAAGTACTGTAGTTGCCCATTCCCTAGCGTAAATCTCTATGGAGAAGAACGGGCAAGAAACTCCATGGACACTCTTTTAAATCAGAATATTGCAAAAGAAGAATGTTACAAAATCTTGGTTACATCATTCATGTTGAGATGGTATATTATGTGAGAACAATGTAGCAAGACGTGCACGTTAAAAGTGTCCACAGCAAAAACACAAACAAAAAAAATACAATTCAAAATAATTCATTTAAATAAGCCATGGCAACTAAGAGATGACCAGTCACAACTGACAGCGCCCGTTCACGGACATGACGCATGGATCAGCACCATTCATCTCAACCATTTTGAAGGGAACTAAATGATCCGACACATGCGCCACCATCAGCGAGACATTTGAGTGAGCATGACATACTCTAAACCGCCAAGGCACATTCAAGTCAAGAAAAAACGTAGGATTCCAGTGAATGATAGCTTTCTAGTACATAGTACTCACACAAAAGCGTAAAGTAAATCTCGTACTCGTGACTGGTTGAGCCGCGAGTACCTCGACGTGCTCTCCCCCGGCTGCCGCGACCTGCTGTTGCGTGATGCGCACATTTAGCTTCAAGTAAACAAATCTCACGTGATTTTTACTTTACTAAGTAATATTTAATAAATGTTTTTGTACCAAATTGACTATTTTTCTCACACTCAAAGTGAAAAGTACAGTGTAACACACGGCGCTAAAATCCCATTATAACTCGGTTCCTATTTACTACCTCGTATATAATGGGTCATTTTAGCCCCTTGTATTACAATGTTCTATTGAAATATAAAATGACATTAGCACATTTTCAACCAATGACGATGTTTGGGTACCAGCTATACTAGCGCCATTAGTTCCACAGTTTCCTTCCCGATTGAACAATCACTCAATCGAAAGTGTGTACAAGGTGCGCATTGATTTTTTATAATAAGTTTAAGCACTAAAAACAATATATCGTTTGTGTGTTAATGATTGTTTTAACATTTATTTCGGGCAAAATGAACAAATGATAAAAAAATTATAAGTTGAAACATGAAGATTAGTAAAAAAAAAAGAGGCGCTTCATAGGTTTCACACACAGGCGCTGTGGGGGGTCGGCGCGGCCGTGATTGTAGGAAAAGTTACAACGTCAAAGAGAGCGAAGAAGCGGGTAAAAACGGGTTCGCCATAAGACAGCTATTCAACTAGGCCAACACCGTCATTTGAAAGCCTGCTAATGGGTGTTTCAGCCAAAACATGCGCACGCACTTAATTATACAAGGTGACGGCAACCTAGTCAAATTCACTATGCTAATGATTCTCGACCCGAATCTATAATTAAATGGGTAAGTTTTTTTTCTTATTTACGCAAATCAGTAACTGTAAACCACCCGTATTTAAACTCAGCCCGTCTGTAACTAGCCCTATAACCGCGACTTAACACAAATAAACGCACACAGAGACATGTCACGCGATGTGCGATTGTTTATTAGGTACTTTCGTGTTATTCTGAAATACTGTCAAATTTAAAATAGCAGCTTTATTTATTGACCTGATCTCGTGATTTAAACTGATTGTCTTTTGTGACAAGCTCCTGAATTTTGACTAGTGTGATGGATCGAAGACTGAGCGGATGAGAAGAGGGAGGCACAAGCACCAGTTATTCACCCTTTTATCTTCGCAAGCTTCATGATTTTGTCAAAATAAAATATACGCGTCCATTTTGTAAAAGTCCTTTTTATTGCAGTGAATTATGAGTCAGTACCACTGACGTATAAATCCTATGGACTTGGCATACCTACACTAGAGAGAGAAAATAAAATGGCGGCTAATAGGGTAGCCCATATCGATATTTCTCTACAATAACATCGATAAAAGATTGTGAGAATGTTTTCACGTTGTCACGGTCCAATATCAACGGGTAAGTATTTTTAACACACTTTTCTTAGCATCACTTGTTTAGAACTAACAAAATAACTAACTATAAACAAATCTTAAAAGTTATTTTTGACCCACTTCCCGGTTTTTGATTAAGCTAACATTTTAGGCTGATTCAGCAACCGTTCTCATAAGACTATAGGACTATAGGCTATGAACTAAGTTAGAGATGTCAAACTAGTATAAGCCTTGCGCTTCACCGTGTTTTTAGTCGACATCGACAATATTAGTTTAATTAAATGTGACAGCATAAATTACGTTCGTCTCTTTCCCATTTTATTAGAGAGAGAAAGATAGCAATAGCCAAACAGCGAGAAAATAAAATAGCGACCCGGCCGCAAATAGGTATTTCAATAACGCTAGGAATGAAGGGTTGCTATTATAGTAACTGTCAAAAACACTGTTAACCTTTTTCACTTATGCAAAATTATGAAAGTTAAAAAGAGATGACAGTATTTTTATGATTTCGGTATGCCTCATATTTGTATAACTATATTTTCTATAGTCAAACATTTCAAGTCCATATGATATACGTCAGTGGTCAGTAGATTGTTGCAAGGGTTAAAAATATATCAATATGTGATACCACAGTATCTACAACAACTTGGATGCAAAACTACACCTTGTACTCGTATAAACCGCCGCCGCCGCGGCGGCGACGCGCTAGCCATCGCTACCCCGCGTCACAAGCGAGACAGCTTTCCCTGCAGAGCTTGCGTCGGCCTCACGCAGCGCTATCGATGAATAACGTAGCTGTTTAAATTCGAATTACCAATTTAGCTGAAATCTAGTTTTATTTGAAAATCTACCTGTCACAATGGGCCACGCTTAACCAACAGGGTAGGCCTGTTGGTAATTACACAGAGCGGCCTTCAACAGGAGAATCAGCACTAGTTTGACCTGAAAGTACCACCATCACCTGGTAGGACGACCACACTGGGTTGCGGGACATACCGTGGAGATACCGTGACCCCGGAACACAAAGGGCGATGAAGGAACATGGATGGGTTTTAGTCAGTAAAAGTCTGACACTCCCTGCTGCTCCGCCCAGAGCGGGAGAAGTCATTTGATGATTTCCCATCCGAAAAAAAAAACAAAACAAAAGGACGGCCACACTGTTTTAACGTTCCTAGCAGTGGTTACTTTTTTCGCTGTACCATTGCAGGCTTGATTTCGACACAATAGGTAATTACAGATTGTCAAGAGTTTGAAGAAACTAAATGGTAATGACTAGATCGTCTCCAATCTCCATTATAAGAAAGAAATCAAATTGTAGAAAATAAAGAAACGTTTACAGATTAGAAAGAAATCAAATTGTAGAAAATAAAGAAACGTTTACAGATTGGCAGTTGCCATGACTGGATAAAGTACTTTTCTCTGAGCAGTACCTATTAATTATCGGGTTAAAACTCCTTATGCAATTTAACCCCACCGAGAACAAAGTGGTTAAGTATTCGTGGTGTAGACAAGTAACACCACGGCACTCCTGTATAGTCTAAGATAGTAGAGTTCTAAGATCCCTTGCAGAACGACCTTCATCAAGCTGGTTAATTGATGAAAAGTATTTTTGTTATCGAATTAAATATGTCAATAAATATATTGCAAATGGGTTGACTAAAAAAAAATTCAGTCCAGAATACATTTTTTTTTTACATTTAGTGAAATGTAAAAATAAAAAAAAAATTAAAAAAAATTGTAATGTTTGTCTATTAACCATACAGACAAATTCCATTGAAGCCTGTAGAATTATACATTGGCATCATCACCATTATACATTTTCTAGTATAATGGCGATTGTAGGATTTGTAGGTACAGTTTAAGGCTTTTCTTCATAAAAGGCTGGAGGTAACTTTTTACAAATCTACCAAAACGGAAAATTAAAAAACTCATTTAGGCGGCAATATAATTTTTATTTTATTAATTTATTGTTGTTATTACAATTTATATACCTACCTACAAGGCGAATTTTTGGAGTGGGTGTGGATGGCTAAAACCGAAACTATGAGGAATAGCGAAAAATACTCAAAGGCTCGACCCCGATTTTGATAAAAATTATATCTGCATTAGATCACATACTGTGTTATGACACCATTTGATAGTGTCGTTAATAGGGATCAAATTCTGGGAAGTAATGCGGACTTAAGGCGACTACAGGAGCTAAATTAGCAACTCTATTTGTGGTGGTGCAAACTTCGCTTGAAATTCTGTTATAATAAAGTTCTAATCAGGTTCTTGAGCGTGCGCTCCTAAGAAGCAATTTTAGGCAAAGCCTACCCTACCAACTGGGCACTTTTTATAACTAATTAACTATGTAATAAAATAACACAATATTATGTACAAAATATAAAAATAAAATAAAAACTCCTGTTAGAATACTTATAGCAATTTGTCGCTTCCGTGTCACGTTACAACTAACACTATTGATGTGTATGCGCACTCACACATTGTCATACGGTGTCATGTGTCAGTGTAAACCCTTTCGGCCTCTTCCTAAGTCAGTAATAAACTAGCGATCAAAGACGACACTCGTTTCATTATCTCCGCACTACCACCCACAACGCACAAACATATCATTGGCGACGAGGTGTAAGAACGAGTACCTACACGTTTATAAAATGAATGCGTTTCTCGGAAATCTCTCTTCATTTGACCATAAAACTAACGAATGGCAAATATACAAGGGTAAATTAACGCAGTTTTTCAAGATTAACAGTGTTAAGGACGAGTTGAAGAGTGGAATACTACTGTGCCATCTAACGGAGGAGACGTATCGTCTTGTAGTTAACCTAGCTTTTCCAAAGGAGTTGGAAGCGTTGAGTTATGAAGACCTAGTAGAATTACTCGACAGTCATTTCAAGGCGAAAACTTGCTCATTTGTCGACAAGGCGAAATTTTTTGGTGCCAGCAGAACAGCAGGCGAATCCGTTAGAGAGTGGGCGGCGCGATTAAGAGGTTTAGCAACTTATTGTGACTTCGGCACCGCTCTCGAGACGAACTTAAGGGATCGTTTCGTCCTCGGCCTGAGTGCAGGTCCAGAACGTGAGAAGCTGTTCGAGCAAAACCCGTCGACGCTCACGTTGTCGCGGGCGATTGAAATAGCGGAGCAGTCTGCGTGTGCTAAGGAGGCAAGGGCCTTGATGGGCAGTGGTTCGGAGGCCATTTCTATCAAAGAGGAAGCAGTGAACAAAATATTATGCAAAGATGGATGGCAGCGGTCGAACAAGGGCGGCGGCGGCGCCGGCAGCGGCGCGAGCGGCGCGCGTGCTGTCTCGCGAGACAGGCGCGCATCGACGTCGAGTTACGATCGTGGCCAACGTGGCGAAGACCTTCGTTGTTCGGTGTGCGGGTTAAAAAATCACGATATGGACAAGTGTCGTTACAAAAATTATAAGTGCCAAAAATGTGGAAAAGTAGGTCATTTGAAGAAAGTGTGTGATAAAAGCAATAAAAAAGGACGTGTACGCGTTCATAATATCGGTGGTGAGGACAGTGAGGGTAACAACAGACCCTTTAAAACAAAATCGTTGAATTTACAAAGATAATAAAAGTGATATACAGAATTGTGGAGGTTTGAGATGTCCGACCCAACAGCACAAGAGAGTCCCGGGACCGAGGATCATGAGATGGATGCCACGATGTCAGATGAGCAGCCCCAACAAGTGAAGAAAAGCTTAAAAAGGATTGTAGATGCTGATGATCCGACTTTGGACATTCCTGACCCGAAAAGACCTAAGCTAGCATTAAATAAGCCCCTAAAAGTCAAATGTCTAAAACTCATTCTAAAGGCATATGAAAGGCTTGTATACCTGATCTCCAGCCAAAATGCAACAGGTACAAGTGATGAGAGGAAAGTGTTTCTACAGAAGCTGTTCAAATCTATACATACAGCAAACAATCTCATGAATGTGATTTTCACATGTCACAACTTAAGAAGGCAACAAGCAAGACTATCTAGGTCTAACTTGATAGAAAAATCGGCCAGCACTGACTTTAAAGTAACTTTAGATATAGGAGAAACAATCATAATCAGACAAGAAGCTTTGACCATGTGGGACAAGGAAGTTGCAGCTATAGGCTTTAAGTATGGCTCTGCTGTTGACGACGACAACGCATGGATTGGGACGATTGGTCCATTTATGGATTTCTTCTCTGGATTTGCTTTACGCTTAAATGAACTCAGATTAGGACACTTGAACTTTCCTATTAGAAAGGAAGGAGACACACAAGTGGCTTTTCCTGTCTCAAAATATGGCTTGAATGGGGCACATCACGTGTTATTAGAAGGCAGCTCATTTCCACCAGAGAAGAGATCCAGCATGGTACAATCTTTAGGGCCTATGACATCTATGATTTGCATGCTGAGGTCAGAAGATAAGTATCGTAACAAGTATGAAGCAGCAGTAAAGAGAGCCATGGCTCACATTCCATGTATTGACGACATTATATCAGTTACGCGATCCCAACATCGAACAGTAGATACTGCCCAACTCTGCAATTTGCTGGCTGAGATACTTCTCATTACTACAGCACGGCAAGCTACGAGAATGTTTTTCCCCATAAATTTTCTCTATTATGCTAATAAAAAGATACCTACAGCTGACAGGGACAAGTTTCTGGACTTTTTCAGTCTAACTGGATCTGGAGGATATTACATGTACAAGTTAGTGTGCGGACTAAACCCCAAATCAGAACACCCTTTCACAATGAAGACATTGATGACAACCGAGATGGTGTCGCAAGTGGTGTTTCATTGTCTTTTCGGGACATATAAGGAGGACTTTGGGGTTCTGGCCCAGATAACTGCAGTAAAACGGTGGCTAACAAGGGAGGAAATGGGGGATAAGTTCAAAACACCCAATTCCAAAGGTGTCCCTACTGCTATATCTCTAATTCCTTTCTTGAAATACTCCAAAATGAGTTGTGCCAATCAGTCTGGATTGTTGACGGGAGTCTATGCACAAGTGAGTACGGTCCCATGTTTTAGTGGAAAGCGTACCCATCTTTTTGGTGATGATTTCTTCCAGCACTTAGAAAAGAGGGTGACAGCTGGTGGATCCGGAAAATCTATTCCTCAGATTATTTCAGTGTTATCTAACACTTACACGGAGCTTCAAGAAATGCTGCGTAAGAATAAGGGAAAACTGAAAATGGGGACTGCTGAATGGAGAGATTGGCAGACTCTGGGATTGGGAACACATGGAGAGACATTGCCTGATTTTTCTGTCGAGGGGACCGGGCAGATGTTCATGAGCAAGCCCCTATAAATCTCTTTACACTTATTTCTAAAGGCATGTTTAACCAAAGCAAATATTTTCTGTGTTTGGATTACCGGGTACATTAGTCTCAGACAATGATGTAAAAATAAATTGTAAGGAATTCAATGTGTTCTGTTCCAATAATGGTATTAACTACATGACGTCACCGATTTACCATCCATGCAGCAACGGTCAAGCTGAAAATTCAGTGAGGACGTGTAAAAAAATGTTAAAGAACATTTTGGGTGAAAGTACAGCACAAAACGTAGTATTCGACAAATTAATAGGTTACTTATTTGAATATAGGAACACAGAGCACTGTACTACTGGAAAATCACCCGCAAAATTAATGTTTGGCAGGGATTTGAAATCACGACTTGACTTAATACTACCTAAAAAGAAAGAAATGCGTAAAATACCGTCAGGGGGGAATGAAGGTCGCACCAGAGCCTTCGAAGCCGGTGACAGGGTCTGGGTCCGGTGGTACAGTGGTAGAAAAGAGACATGGAAGATGGGAGTAATCAATAAAGTGATAGGGAAAAGAATGTTTAAAGTGTTAGTTGAAGATTTAGGTGTGTTTTGCATTAGGCATCTTGATCAATTGTTTAAATGTAAAAAAACCATTGATCGTGACGAATGTCAATCTGTTTGTAATCCTTTGATTTCTCCGTTTCCGTTTACTTCACCAATAATGCCCAGCCCGGCTATTGAATCGAATACAGTCAGTACCATAGAGAGTGCAGTTTCAGATAAGCCAGTGGAGATAGAAGCGGGTACTGCGGGTACAACTAGCGTTGAAACTGACAGGGACCAGATTTCAACGGATGTTGTGAACCGAGAAAATGCACGGCAGTCATTAAGTAACGCATTAGAGAACCTGGCTCCTCAAGCCTCAGCCGCTGTACGTGATTCAGCAGTCATGCAAGAGCCACGTGCATATTCTCGGCGTACCAGAAAAGATGTCGACTATTCTGTATTTTACTAGTAGATAGTTTTGTACAATGTTAGGCTAAGCAAGATATAGTTGTTACAATATAGTTGTTACAATAATGTTTTAAATCATGTATGTATTGTCAACAGGTTTCAGAATTAGCGTGGAGGAATGATGTGTATGCGCACTCACACATTGTCATACGGTGTCATGTGTCAGTGTAAACCCTTTCGGCCTCTTCCTAAGTCAGTAATAAACTAGCGATCAAAGACGACACTCGTTTCATTATCTCCGCACTACCACCCACAACGCACAAACATATCATTGGCGACGAGGTGTAAGAACGAGTACCTACACGTTTATAAAATGAATGCGTTTCTCGGAAATCTCTCTTCATTTGACCATAAAACTAACGAATGGCAAATATACAAGGGTAAATTAACGCAGTTTTTCAAGATTAACAGTGTTAAGGACGAGTTGAAGAGTGGAATACTACTGTGCCATCTAACGGAGGAGACGTATCGTCTTGTAGTTAACCTAGCTTTTCCAAAGGAGTTGGAAGCGTTGAGTTATGAAGACCTAGTAGAATTACTCGACAGTCATTTCAAGGCGAAAACTTGCTCATTTGTCGACAAGGCGAAATTTTTTGGTGCCAGCAGAACAGCAGGCGAATCCGTTAGAGAGTGGGCGGCGCGATTAAGAGGTTTAGCAACTTATTGTGACTTCGGCACCGCTCTCGAGACGAACTTAAGGGATCGTTTCGTCCTCGGCCTGAGTGCAGGTCCAGAACGTGAGAAGCTGTTCGAGCAAAACCCGTCGACGCTCACGTTGTCGCGGGCGATTGAAATAGCGGAGCAGTCTGCGTGTGCTAAGGAGGCAAGGGCCTTGATGGGCAGTGGTTCGGAGGCCATTTCTATCAAAGAGGAAGCAGTGAACAAAATATTATGCAAAGATGGATGGCAGCGGTCGAACAAGGGCGGCGGCGGCGCCGGCAGCGGCGCGAGCGGCGCGCGTGCTGTCTCGCGAGACAGGCGCGCATCGACGTCGAGTTACGATCGTGGCCAACGTGGCGAAGACCTTCGTTGTTCGGTGTGCGGGTTAAAAAATCACGATATGGACAAGTGTCGTTACAAAAATTATAAGTGCCAAAAATGTGGAAAAGTAGGTCATTTGAAGAAAGTGTGTGATAAAAGCAATAAAAAAGGACGTGTACGCGTTCATAATATCGGTGGTGAGGACAGTGAGGGTAACAACAGACCCTTTAAAACAAAATCGTTGAATTTACAAAGATAATAAAAGTGATATACAGAATTGTGGAGGTTTGAGATGTCCGACCCAACAGCACAAGAGAGTCCCGGGACCGAGGATCATGAGATGGATGCCACGATGTCAGATGAGCAGCCCCAACAAGTGAAGAAAAGCTTAAAAAGGATTGTAGATGCTGATGATCCGACTTTGGACATTCCTGACCCGAAAAGACCTAAGCTAGCATTAAATAAGCCCCTAAAAGTCAAATGTCTAAAACTCATTCTAAAGGCATATGAAAGGCTTGTATACCTGATCTCCAGCCAAAATGCAACAGGTACAAGTGATGAGAGGAAAGTGTTTCTACAGAAGCTGTTCAAATCTATACATACAGCAAACAATCTCATGAATGTGATTTTCACATGTCACAACTTAAGAAGGCAACAAGCAAGACTATCTAGGTCTAACTTGATAGAAAAATCGGCCAGCACTGACTTTAAAGTAACTTTAGATATAGGAGAAACAATCATAATCAGACAAGAAGCTTTGACCATGTGGGACAAGGAAGTTGCAGCTATAGGCTTTAAGTATGGCTCTGCTGTTGACGACGACAACGCATGGATTGGGACGATTGGTCCATTTATGGATTTCTTCTCTGGATTTGCTTTACGCTTAAATGAACTCAGATTAGGACACTTGAACTTTCCTATTAGAAAGGAAGGAGACACACAAGTGGCTTTTCCTGTCTCAAAATATGGCTTGAATGGGGCACATCACGTGTTATTAGAAGGCAGCTCATTTCCACCAGAGAAGAGATCCAGCATGGTACAATCTTTAGGGCCTATGACATCTATGATTTGCATGCTGAGGTCAGAAGATAAGTATCGTAACAAGTATGAAGCAGCAGTAAAGAGAGCCATGGCTCACATTCCATGTATTGACGACATTATATCAGTTACGCGATCCCAACATCGAACAGTAGATACTGCCCAACTCTGCAATTTGCTGGCTGAGATACTTCTCATTACTACAGCACGGCAAGCTACGAGAATGTTTTTCCCCATAAATTTTCTCTATTATGCTAATAAAAAGATACCTACAGCTGACAGGGACAAGTTTCTGGACTTTTTCAGTCTAACTGGATCTGGAGGATATTACATGTACAAGTTAGTGTGCGGACTAAACCCCAAATCAGAACACCCTTTCACAATGAAGACATTGATGACAACCGAGATGGTGTCGCAAGTGGTGTTTCATTGTCTTTTCGGGACATATAAGGAGGACTTTGGGGTTCTGGCCCAGATAACTGCAGTAAAACGGTGGCTAACAAGGGAGGAAATGGGGGATAAGTTCAAAACACCCAATTCCAAAGGTGTCCCTACTGCTATATCTCTAATTCCTTTCTTGAAATACTCCAAAATGAGTTGTGCCAATCAGTCTGGATTGTTGACGGGAGTCTATGCACAAGTGAGTACGGTCCCATGTTTTAGTGGAAAGCGTACCCATCTTTTTGGTGATGATTTCTTCCAGCACTTAGAAAAGAGGGTGACAGCTGGTGGATCCGGAAAATCTATTCCTCAGATTATTTCAGTGTTATCTAACACTTACACGGAGCTTCAAGAAATGCTGCGTAAGAATAAGGGAAAACTGAAAATGGGGACTGCTGAATGGAGAGATTGGCAGACTCTGGGATTGGGAACACATGGAGAGACATTGCCTGATTTTTCTGTCGAGGGGACCGGGCAGATGTTCATGAGCAAGCCCCTATAAATCTCTTTACACTTATTTCTAAAGGCATGTTTAACCAAAGCAAATATTTTCTGTGTTTGGATTACCGGGTACATTAGTCTCAGACAATGATGTAAAAATAAATTGTAAGGAATTCAATGTGTTCTGTTCCAATAATGGTATTAACTACATGACGTCACCGATTTACCATCCATGCAGCAACGGTCAAGCTGAAAATTCAGTGAGGACGTGTAAAAAAATGTTAAAGAACATTTTGGGTGAAAGTACAGCACAAAACGTAGTATTCGACAAATTAATAGGTTACTTATTTGAATATAGGAACACAGAGCACTGTACTACTGGAAAATCACCCGCAAAATTAATGTTTGGCAGGGATTTGAAATCACGACTTGACTTAATACTACCTAAAAAGAAAGAAATGCGTAAAATACCGTCAGGGGGGAATGAAGGTCGCACCAGAGCCTTCGAAGCCGGTGACAGGGTCTGGGTCCGGTGGTACAGTGGTAGAAAAGAGACATGGAAGATGGGAGTAATCAATAAAGTGATAGGGAAAAGAATGTTTAAAGTGTTAGTTGAAGATTTAGGTGTGTTTTGCATTAGGCATCTTGATCAATTGTTTAAATGTAAAAAAACCATTGATCGTGACGAATGTCAATCTGTTTGTAATCCTTTGATTTCTCCGTTTCCGTTTACTTCACCAATAATGCCCAGCCCGGCTATTGAATCGAATACAGTCAGTACCATAGAGAGTGCAGTTTCAGATAAGCCAGTGGAGATAGAAGCGGGTACTGCGGGTACAACTAGCGTTGAAACTGACAGGGACCAGATTTCAACGGATGTTGTGAACCGAGAAAATGCACGGCAGTCATTAAGTAACGCATTAGAGAACCTGGCTCCTCAAGCCTCAGCCGCTGTACGTGATTCAGCAGTCATGCAAGAGCCACGTGCATATTCTCGGCGTACCAGAAAAGATGTCGACTATTCTGTATTTTACTAGTAGATAGTTTTGTACAATGTTAGGCTAAGCAAGATATAGTTGTTACAATATAGTTGTTACAATAATGTTTTAAATCATGTATGTATTGTCAACAGGTTTCAGAATTAGCGTGGAGGAATGATGTGTATGCGCACTCACACATTGTCATACGGTGTCATGTGTCAGTGTAAACCCTTTCGGCCTCTTCCTAAGTCAGTAATAAACTAGCGATCAAAGACGACACTCGTTTCATTATCTCCGCACTACCACCCACAACGCACAAACATATCATTGGCGACGAGGTGTAAGAACGAGTACCTACACGTTTATAAAATGAATGCGTTTCTCGGAAATCTCTCTTCATTTGACCATAAAACTAACGAATGGCAAATATACAAGGGTAAATTAACGCAGTTTTTCAAGATTAACAGTGTTAAGGACGAGTTGAAGAGTGGAATACTACTGTGCCATCTAACGGAGGAGACGTATCGTCTTGTAGTTAACCTAGCTTTTCCAAAGGAGTTGGAAGCGTTGAGTTATGAAGACCTAGTAGAATTACTCGACAGTCATTTCAAGGCGAAAACTTGCTCATTTGTCGACAAGGCGAAATTTTTTGGTGCCAGCAGAACAGCAGGCGAATCCGTTAGAGAGTGGGCGGCGCGATTAAGAGGTTTAGCAACTTATTGTGACTTCGGCACCGCTCTCGAGACGAACTTAAGGGATCGTTTCGTCCTCGGCCTGAGTGCAGGTCCAGAACGTGAGAAGCTGTTCGAGCAAAACCCGTCGACGCTCACGTTGTCGCGGGCGATTGAAATAGCGGAGCAGTCTGCGTGTGCTAAGGAGGCAAGGGCCTTGATGGGCAGTGGTTCGGAGGCCATTTCTATCAAAGAGGAAGCAGTGAACAAAATATTATGCAAAGATGGATGGCAGCGGTCGAACAAGGGCGGCGGCGGCGCCGGCAGCGGCGCGAGCGGCGCGCGTGCTGTCTCGCGAGACAGGCGCGCATCGACGTCGAGTTACGATCGTGGCCAACGTGGCGAAGACCTTCGTTGTTCGGTGTGCGGGTTAAAAAATCACGATATGGACAAGTGTCGTTACAAAAATTATAAGTGCCAAAAATGTGGAAAAGTAGGTCATTTGAAGAAAGTGTGTGATAAAAGCAATAAAAAAGGACGTGTACGCGTTCATAATATCGGTGGTGAGGACAGTGAGGGTAACAACAGACCCTTTAAAACAAAATCGTTGAATTTACAAAGATAATAAAAGTGATATACAGAATTGTGGAGGTTTGAGATGTCCGACCCAACAGCACAAGAGAGTCCCGGGACCGAGGATCATGAGATGGATGCCACGATGTCAGATGAGCAGCCCCAACAAGTGAAGAAAAGCTTAAAAAGGATTGTAGATGCTGATGATCCGACTTTGGACATTCCTGACCCGAAAAGACCTAAGCTAGCATTAAATAAGCCCCTAAAAGTCAAATGTCTAAAACTCATTCTAAAGGCATATGAAAGGCTTGTATACCTGATCTCCAGCCAAAATGCAACAGGTACAAGTGATGAGAGGAAAGTGTTTCTACAGAAGCTGTTCAAATCTATACATACAGCAAACAATCTCATGAATGTGATTTTCACATGTCACAACTTAAGAAGGCAACAAGCAAGACTATCTAGGTCTAACTTGATAGAAAAATCGGCCAGCACTGACTTTAAAGTAACTTTAGATATAGGAGAAACAATCATAATCAGACAAGAAGCTTTGACCATGTGGGACAAGGAAGTTGCAGCTATAGGCTTTAAGTATGGCTCTGCTGTTGACGACGACAACGCATGGATTGGGACGATTGGTCCATTTATGGATTTCTTCTCTGGATTTGCTTTACGCTTAAATGAACTCAGATTAGGACACTTGAACTTTCCTATTAGAAAGGAAGGAGACACACAAGTGGCTTTTCCTGTCTCAAAATATGGCTTGAATGGGGCACATCACGTGTTATTAGAAGGCAGCTCATTTCCACCAGAGAAGAGATCCAGCATGGTACAATCTTTAGGGCCTATGACATCTATGATTTGCATGCTGAGGTCAGAAGATAAGTATCGTAACAAGTATGAAGCAGCAGTAAAGAGAGCCATGGCTCACATTCCATGTATTGACGACATTATATCAGTTACGCGATCCCAACATCGAACAGTAGATACTGCCCAACTCTGCAATTTGCTGGCTGAGATACTTCTCATTACTACAGCACGGCAAGCTACGAGAATGTTTTTCCCCATAAATTTTCTCTATTATGCTAATAAAAAGATACCTACAGCTGACAGGGACAAGTTTCTGGACTTTTTCAGTCTAACTGGATCTGGAGGATATTACATGTACAAGTTAGTGTGCGGACTAAACCCCAAATCAGAACACCCTTTCACAATGAAGACATTGATGACAACCGAGATGGTGTCGCAAGTGGTGTTTCATTGTCTTTTCGGGACATATAAGGAGGACTTTGGGGTTCTGGCCCAGATAACTGCAGTAAAACGGTGGCTAACAAGGGAGGAAATGGGGGATAAGTTCAAAACACCCAATTCCAAAGGTGTCCCTACTGCTATATCTCTAATTCCTTTCTTGAAATACTCCAAAATGAGTTGTGCCAATCAGTCTGGATTGTTGACGGGAGTCTATGCACAAGTGAGTACGGTCCCATGTTTTAGTGGAAAGCGTACCCATCTTTTTGGTGATGATTTCTTCCAGCACTTAGAAAAGAGGGTGACAGCTGGTGGATCCGGAAAATCTATTCCTCAGATTATTTCAGTGTTATCTAACACTTACACGGAGCTTCAAGAAATGCTGCGTAAGAATAAGGGAAAACTGAAAATGGGGACTGCTGAATGGAGAGATTGGCAGACTCTGGGATTGGGAACACATGGAGAGACATTGCCTGATTTTTCTGTCGAGGGGACCGGGCAGATGTTCATGAGCAAGCCCCTATAAATCTCTTTACACTTATTTCTAAAGGCATGTTTAACCAAAGCAAATATTTTCTGTGTTTGGATTACCGGGTACATTAGTCTCAGACAATGATGTAAAAATAAATTGTAAGGAATTCAATGTGTTCTGTTCCAATAATGGTATTAACTACATGACGTCACCGATTTACCATCCATGCAGCAACGGTCAAGCTGAAAATTCAGTGAGGACGTGTAAAAAAATGTTAAAGAACATTTTGGGTGAAAGTACAGCACAAAACGTAGTATTCGACAAATTAATAGGTTACTTATTTGAATATAGGAACACAGAGCACTGTACTACTGGAAAATCACCCGCAAAATTAATGTTTGGCAGGGATTTGAAATCACGACTTGACTTAATACTACCTAAAAAGAAAGAAATGCGTAAAATACCGTCAGGGGGGAATGAAGGTCGCACCAGAGCCTTCGAAGCCGGTGACAGGGTCTGGGTCCGGTGGTACAGTGGTAGAAAAGAGACATGGAAGATGGGAGTAATCAATAAAGTGATAGGGAAAAGAATGTTTAAAGTGTTAGTTGAAGATTTAGGTGTGTTTTGCATTAGGCATCTTGATCAATTGTTTAAATGTAAAAAAACCATTGATCGTGACGAATGTCAATCTGTTTGTAATCCTTTGATTTCTCCGTTTCCGTTTACTTCACCAATAATGCCCAGCCCGGCTATTGAATCGAATACAGTCAGTACCATAGAGAGTGCAGTTTCAGATAAGCCAGTGGAGATAGAAGCGGGTACTGCGGGTACAACTAGCGTTGAAACTGACAGGGACCAGATTTCAACGGATGTTGTGAACCGAGAAAATGCACGGCAGTCATTAAGTAACGCATTAGAGAACCTGGCTCCTCAAGCCTCAGCCGCTGTACGTGATTCAGCAGTCATGCAAGAGCCACGTGCATATTCTCGGCGTACCAGAAAAGATGTCGACTATTCTGTATTTTACTAGTAGATAGTTTTGTACAATGTTAGGCTAAGCAAGATATAGTTGTTACAATATAGTTGTTACAATAATGTTTTAAATCATGTATGTATTGTCAACAGGTTTCAGAATTAGCGTGGAGGAATGATGTGTATGCGCACTCACACATTGTCATACGGTGTCATGTGTCAGTGTAAACCCTTTCGGCCTCTTCCTAAGTCAGTAATAAACTAGCGATCAAAGACGACACTCGTTTCATTATCTCCGCACTACCACCCACAACGCACAAACATATCAACTATACTTGAAGTTACTACGAAGCTTGGAGCTCCGCCGGACAGGCAAACACTCGACTAGCCTAAAACCCATTGATAATTTTACGCACACAGCGGCACATTGGTGCATATTTTCGTGTGTATGAACCGCACACATGTATAGATTGCCATCATTTTAGGGAGGTAACTCCTGCGAGTGTAACTGAGCTGATTGGCTGCTACAACACAAGGCCATGATTCAAGGTGGATGTTCTTTAGCCTGCGAAATTCTAATTTCCTTACGTTTTCTGCAATTTGCAGCCCAGTGCTAAGTTGTATGTTGATTAAAATAATGATTACTGATTGATTATTGGCGCGTATTATTATTATAATAATTAATAATATTATTGTTATTATATTTTTCTTCATGGGTGTCGTTTTCGTGGTTTTTGGGGTTGGTGATAATGAAACTGAGGTCAAAATGAAAATCCAAAATGGCGCCGACGAAAATTTACAGTTTTTTTTCATGGGTGTCGTTTTTAGGTTCGCTGATAATGAAAATGAGGTCAAAATGAAAATCCAAAATGGCGTACTAATACAGTGTTTTTTTTCCAAAATCAATGGGTTCGATTCCTAGCTAGGTATATTGGTTATTCAAAAATCTGATGATGCAGTTTTAGTTTTCATAAAAATCGGGATCAAGACTCCTTTGAGTATTTTTAACCGTTACTCATAGTTTCGGATTCGAGGAGCTCGCGGTTATTAATAACAGGCGCTCGGCTCGATTTTTAGGTTAAGCCGTGCTTGCCTAGGTTGGTCTGTGGCTATGACCACCCTTACATACCGAGTTTCCTCCGTGCCTCGGAAAGCACGTTAAGCTGTTAGTCCCGGCTGTCATTTGTAGATCTTTGACAGTCGTTACAGGTAGTCAGTGGCCCAATAAGTCTGACATCCAGCCTTACAAAGGGGTATCATATTACCCAGTACTAACTGGGTTGTGGAGGTCAGATAGGCAGTCGCTCTATGTAAAATACTGGTATTCAGCTGCATTTGGTTAGACTGGAAGCCGACCCCAACATAGTTGGGAAAAGGTTAAGCAGATGATGACTCATAGTTTCGGATTTGGCCATCTACGCCCACTTGAAAAATTCACCCTGTATACACTTTCCGGTTTTCCTCGGAATCTTCTTCATGTATTCTGTAGTCCTCTATTTCCTGCTGGATACCAGCATTCTTTCTTCTGTTTCTGTAAGAAGAATTTTATTTATAACTCTTTATATGAGATGCCAGTGAGATCACGACGTAAACAATAATCTCCTTTACCGTTACGTAGTCTAATTTAGTTTGTGATTGACCATTTTATAATGAGGGATTTTCTTTGTAACTCTTCCCTAATCGCTGGATAGATGGCGCTGAACTTGGTAAGTTACTGCAAGGAACGGAATGTAAAAAAACTGATTTTAACAAAGCGCGAGAAAACTAGAATAAATTCGGAAGCATAAGCAAACGAAAGTGTCAGTCAACGAGCGTATGTCAGGTGACGCAATGTTTTTTTTCCAAGTGTTTTGGCTTTGGCACCTAGTAACGTAGTCAGTTCAACGCCATCTACAGAGTTCTTGGAAACAATTTTTTTTTTTTTAATACCCCAAAAAGAAAACCTCTCTTTAAAAAAAATATGGTAAGGGTACCATGGAGTTTTTGTGTCCAAAACTTAACTTACCGATAGAAATCTGACAATCTAATTTCAAATACAGATGGAATGACAAAGTTGGTGAAGACAAATATCGCAAGGAAACGAGCATGTCTTAAAACCAAATATTCGAAGACATGACATCAATCTACGACCCGAATGGCGCAGCGGTAGTGAGACTGCCTTACGTTCTTGGGGTCCCGGGTTCGAATCCCGGTAAGAGCAAATGTTTGTGTGATGAGCATGGACATTTGTTTCCGAGTCATGGATGTTTATATGTATAATAAGTATGTATTTAAAAACAAAAATATCTATGTAGTATATCAACTATCTGGTGTCCACGACACAAGCCTCGTTGCTTAGTGTAGCACTAGATGGCGGTGTGTGTAATGTCCAGCGATATTTATTTATCAAAACCAGACCGCAGTGGATGGACCACGTCTTTAGTAAAAATCAGCCGTTCCTTACATTTTGACTTTTTTTTTGCTGGGGTGGGGGTTAAGCGTTATGAACTTTTCCGTTTTTACATCGGCCTTCCATTCGCCATGTATACTCGTACTGATAATGATGAAAGTTAAACTTATCAATATATACAATTGATCTTACCTCTTAGGGTACGGCTCCTTGAGATGGAAGGTGCGGTAGTGTAGCTTCATACTGCATTTCCGAGTGAACCGTTTCTCGCACATTGAGCATTCGAATGGCTTCTCACCGGTATGTGTCTGAAATATAATAAGAATAGTGTTTTTCAACCTGTGGGTCGCAAGAGGTCACGAACACGAACTCAGTAAAAAGAAACAATTAACTTTAAAAAGGTATATTTAATAAGAAAATGGTTACTAAAGACTATTATAAACATTTGTATGCATACAAATTAACAAAATAAAAATCTATGAGTACTCGTCTATCTTAATGCGAAGGTTGCGCTTGTTTTTAATAATTATCTAATTTCTCCCCATCCGTCATCATCATCCATTTAAAAACGAATCCCACCGTGGATTCGTTTTTACTACATTTAGAATTTAATCGTTTTCCAAATTTAATAAAAGGTGTTAATTATGTATTTGTCCGAATTCTAAATATGAAAATGCATAAAAATATTGTATGGATTGAATATTTGTAACATAATAAAATACATAAAAAAAGCGAAGGCTCGGGGGTCGCGAAATATTTTTTCATCCTATGGGGGTCGTGACATGAAAAAGGTTGAAAAACACTGGTGTAAACGGACCCTTCCCGAAGCCGTCAACCAAATATTTTGTACATCAGACTAAGTAACTCTACTAAAATTATTACTGGGAACCGACTTTTTTTGTTGGGGTCCGCACAAAAAAAAAAACATTCTGAAGATGGATACATTGAATAGGACATGAAGCAAGAGCAGCGGTGGCCCAGTGGTGGCGGCCCCGACTTACGAACAGTAAGTCATGGGTTCAAATCCAGACAGGCGCATTACTTCGTGTAATTTATTTCATCACCACTGCTCTCAAAACGGTGAATGAAAACATCGTGAGGAAACCGGCATGTCCTAGAACCAAAAATTCGAAGACATGTGACATCTACCAATCCGCACTGGGCCCGCGTGGTGGATTATAGCCCATACGCAAAATACGCGCTTTGACGTGGAGTTGCGGACACCAGCCCGTTATACAATACAATACAATACAATAGCACATGAAGCTACTACAATCTGTCAAGTTTCTTTAATAAAATAGGAAATAATTATGCACGCAATTTTTTCTTCACTTAAATCAATAAAATACAGTACTACTCGTATCTACCCAAGAAAAGTATTAAAAGTTAAGTTCAACTACTGCTTGTCGCACAAAAATAATATTAAACTCCTGCAATTTTCTACGACAGTTCAAACGTCCGTAGCTGTCGCGGCCATGATGTGACGTCATTATCCACAATCTGCCTTGTTTACATCTATGCTTTATTCAAGTAAAAATTGCAATGACAATGTTATAATAAAATTTTTGTGAAACTTTTAGCACTTTTCAAATAAAAGTGTTTTTTTGACACAATGAACTTTGACGTCAATACCGGCGTTATCGAGGACGATGCGTTTTGAGAGTGCGTTTCATTTCACCAAAAACATGCTACATAAAACAGGAAATTGTAAAATAAGTGATGTATTAGAAACTTAAACAAGTGTACCACAATGTTTTTATGCGCCAATACAAGGCATTTTTAATAAATAAAAAGAGTTTTGTATTTCATGCATATTCCCTATTTCAACTTTATCGCTAAAGCATTAGGTTCAAGGTTGATTGGGAAAATTTGACAGTTTCGGGTAGCCAGATGTGCTGGCGTCTGTACATGAGTCTTACCAGTTGATGTCTCGTCATACTGCCTTTACTGTTGAACTGCATGTCACACGTCGAACAAGTGTATAGCTTCTGAGTCTTCTGCTTATGAGTGTTTAGATGACTTGCCACACTATTGGCCTGCGAAATAATAACATTATACAGGTGACTTTTTTATAACTTTACAAAAAAAATGGGTATAATAGGTAGAAGCAAATGGCATACTTGCTTCTTTTTTTTTTGATTTTTCGGATTCAAAAAAAACATCGTGAGGAAACCAGCATGCCTGAGAGATATTTCTCGACGGCATGTAAAGCCAAGTCAGAGGCCCATGGGCGGCATAAAAACTCTGACACCAGCATAGCTATTCACAACGCTTCGATTCGATTTTCGATTCGGAAAGTCGTATGTCTATCTCGCTCGATATCGTAATGTCAAAAAAAGATAGACATACGACTTTCCGAATCGAAAATCGAATCGTTGTGAATAAGGGGCCAGGTTAGGCACTAACCACACGATAAAAAAAAACTGTTTTTTTTTTTTTTTGTAAGTTATGGATTATGGCTCGTGTTGTAAGTCTCTTCTTAGTCGAGACTCTCTTGTCAGAGTGGTCGTGGTTGCACAGACGAGGTACACAGGGAGAGATGTTCGGTGGGTCGTTGACTTCCCCGAGGATTGCCCTTTCAGCGATGTGCTTCCATTTCTGCCGATTGGAGACGTTGCGAGTACACTGGACCACGGTGAACTCAGTAGCTTTCTTGATCAGGTCAGTCCAGCGAGTTGGTAATCGGCCGCGTGATCTCTTGCCGTCCACCTGGCCCTGAACCACCAGTCTCTCCATGGAATTTTCATTTCTAGTGATGTGACCAAAGAACTTTAATATTCGTAGTTGCACAGTAGACGAAAGCCGGTTCTTAATATGAAGCTCCTTGAGGAAGGAAACATTGGTGCGAAACGCTGTCCACGGGATCTTTAGGAGGCGGCTCCAGCACCACATCTCCAAAGCGTCGATTTTACGGCGATCCTGCATTCGCAGAGACCAAGTTTCGGCACCGTAGACATAGATCGGAAAGACATGGCATTTCATCAGTCTGTCCTTAGTCTTTTTGGTAATCCTCCTGTCCCCCCAAATCTTTCCCAGCCACTGCTGACCTGGTGATGGCGCATCGTCGTTTTATCTCGTCACCACATCACCCAGTATTGGAGATAGTAGACCCGAGGTAGATATAGCTCTGTACAACTTCGCAATTAGCCATACTCTGTACATTAATTCGGCTTTTTTCAGCCCGGCTTACTATCATCATCTTTGTCTTGTCTCGGTTGATGGCAAGTCCGAAATTGAGGCTGGTAGTCTCGAGACGGATCAGAAGATTTTTCATATCTTCTCTGGACTGCGAGAAGGGTTGTATCCTCAGCGTATCTAAGGTTATTTATCACGCGACCCACAACTAACAATACCTTTGTCCCATTCCTCCAAGACAATGCGCATGATGTATTCTGTATAGGTATTGAATAGCAACGGCGATAAGATGCATCCTTGTCGCACACCGGCCTCGGTTTTAAAGTGCCCAGAAAGGGTATCGTCCACTCGTACCACTGCAGTACCGTCTTTATATAGTCGCCTCAAAAGAAGAAAGTGTCAAATGCTTTTCGGAAGTCCACAAAGCAGATGTAGAGGGTTGAATTTAACTCTCTGGCCTTCTCAATTATCTGACGCAGTATGAGGATTTGTTCGCGAGTGCCTCTTCCATTTACAAAACCAGCTTGCTCGGGTGCAATTTGCTTTGAGGTGTAGGCCTCTCAAATCTCTCAAATAGTCTTGTATTGATTATGTGGAGCATTACCTTACTGGCATGCGATATTAGGGATATGAGTCGGTAATTGTTGCATTTCTTGGTGGACCCTTTTTTGTGCAGTGGAATAAAAACCGATTGCGACCAGTCATCAGGCCATATGCCAGTCTCCCATATTTTACTGCAGATGGTAAATAAGACATCGACTCCAAATTCTCCCATCGCCTTGAAGACTTCGATTGGGATTTCATCATATCCTATGGCTTTGTTGCATTTAAGGTGTTTAATTGCCGCTCGTACTTCATGCACGTGTTGTAAGTACCCACCTACTAAAATATTTTATTAAATGAAAACCATCATAATTTCAAACATACCGCTAGGGAAACTCCACAAATCTCACAAATGTGTCTTTGCTCTTCTTTTGAAGGTAGAGGATCGTCTTTGTGCTCCGCTGTATGATGTTTCAGGTAGGCTGCCTGACTTCGGAAGGTTCGGTTACACTGGAAATAATATTATCAGGACGTTGACTAGTCGTTTCACTTTCAAAGCGAAAGCTCGAGAGCATATTCACAAAAAGTTGGCAGATTCGTCTCGGAACTAAGTTGTTATAGATTTTTCCTGTTTATCTCTCTTCACTTTATAAATATAATTTATATATATGTTACGACTAATAGCCGAAGTGCGGCTACACCTAGTTTTAGCCGGCTACAACTAGGTGCAGCCGGCCACATGCGGCTAAACTTAGATGTATCCTCTTACCTTCGGTTAGAACTAGGTTTAGCCTTTATCATAGCAGTTAGAACTTGGTGCAGCCGAACACCGGTGGTTAAACTTAGGTGTATCCTATTATCATCGGCTAGAACTAGGTTTTCAGTTCAGTTAAGCATTTTGGTTTTGTTTGTAGTGCACCTAGTTGTAGCCGGCTAAAACTAGGTGTATCCGCACTTCTGCTATTAGCCGTAACGTAACATAATATATATATATTTTTGTTACATGTATGAATATAAGTATTTATTCTTATGTTTTAGTTATAAATTTATAAATATTTTCTAGTCTTTTTATTGCAGCTACTGTACAGTTTTTTACTTGGGCTTTATGCCAAAGTTTTTAATAAATAAATAAATATTAGTGTCATTTGTCTCTCTCATCTAGATAACTCAAGAGCACCTACTTCGCATGCCCAACTTAAGCATTTTATGCTAAACGTGGCTACTGTCGCAGCAAGCCAATTTGTTTAATTAAAACAACAACCTTACAACTAAACAATTTAATTCTAGACATTAAAGAACAAAAATGTAATCTATTTTATATTTTTTCTATTTGTATGCCCCACTTGGTACTCCCTAACTTCTCCTAAAAATTTGTCCAAAAATCACTATCCATAACATGTTTTCTATAAACTTCAGTAACTATAATGTTCAAAATCCCGAAATTTTGTCTTACATAATTATTATTATTAATTACATCTTTACGTATAAAACTGTTCTGTCATAATATCGAATACTATAATAATTGAATCTCCTAATTTTACATGACATAAAGTCATATAACCTATGTATTGTATTATATGATGTGTATTATTCCGAATGTTCATTTATAAATTGTTAGTCTTAAAATATTTGCTAAAAGTTAGGTTTTTGTGACAGAAACGAATCGCTGTAAGTCCGACTCCACGCAGTCTTGTCTGCCCTACCCCTAGAGTGTAATTTAGAATCGTGTAGGCGCGGATGGGCGAGGTGGCCCGCAGGTTGAAGCTGCAGCAAGGCGAAGTGAAGCTGGTGAGCGTTAAACACATCTGCGACGATAAGCTGGCGTGGGACCGCCGCGCCGCAGCCCCGCAGCGCCAGAGCCGTAACAGAGAAACCATTCCTGCTGCATGTTGCTTGCTCGCTTGCATGCTGCATGGTTGCTTGCATATTGTATGCGTGCTTGCATGCTGCATGCTTGATGCATGCTAGCTGCACGCTTGCTGCACGCTTGCTGCATGCTTGCTGCATGCTAGCTGCATGCTTGGTGCATGCATGATGTCTGTTTGATTGCATGTTTGGATGCTTCTTACAGGGAAATAAAATCCACATAAATGTTCATATTAAACCGTTTTATAATGATTGACGCTTTGATTAATTGATTTTCTGCCATTTAGTGACTATCAATATGAAATGTATGCCAAAAGAAAATTCTAAGTATGAACTTTCAGCGATATGATGGTTCTACTTTTTAATTTTTACAAATTTCAGTATAAAAATGGGGTTGGCTTTAGTAACGTGACGCCCGCGGAGGGCCGTAAAAGGGGTTAAAGCTGGTAGGGAATGGGTCCCCGATTATAACTAGACCACTCTTATTCCCTAGTAGCATTTTTTGTTGCCATTTAGTTGGGCCATACACAGAGGTATGTGGCCCAACTAAATGCCAACAAAAATGCTACTAGGTTTACAAGGTAATGCATTGCATTGTTTCAAGAAATTAATGAAAAATATTTCTAACCTCAAATCAGTTTTATAGCGAAAACGGAACGTGAAATTGGACGATTGACAACAAAATCTGTTCCACCTATCCTATTGTCTATGGTGCAAAATGACGTGAAAAATGTGCAAAACGGAACGAAAAAAAAATTAATAAAATTGTTAATGCTTTGTCGTTTCATTTCTTTGTCAACCTAATAAATCTTCAATTTAGCCCATGTGTGTACAATATTATAGGCAATGTTACTAGAAGCTGAGAATGCTACTAGGATAATTTGGATGCAAGAGCTATTTTTTTTTTAAACCATTCAGAAGTAGGAGCCCCGCTTAGCGTGGCTCCGTCAACCGGCCCCACCCTCAACTGCGTCACGGTGAGTGATATAGAAAATCAAAATCAAAGCATTTATTTCAAGTAAGCCAGTTACAGGCACTTTTGAATTGTCGAAACAAAGATGAAAATTAAATGTAGCTACAGTCCCAGTCACAAGACATAAAAACTGTTAAAGTACTGTAGTTGCCCATTCCCTAGCGTAGATCTCTATGGAGAAGAACGGGCAAGAAACTCCATGGACACTCTTTTAAATCAGAATATTGTTACAAAATCTTGGTTACATCATTCATGTTGAGATGGTATATTATGTGAGAACAATGTAGCAAGATGTGCACGTTAAAAGTGTCCACAGCAAAAACACACAAACAAAAAAATACAATTCAAAATAATTCATTCAAATAAACCATGGCAACTAAGAGATGAGCAGTCACAACTGACAGCGCCCGTTCACGGACATGACGCATGGATCAGCACCATTCAACTCAACCATTTTGAAGGAAACTAAATGATCCGACACATACGCCACCATCAGCGAGACATTTGAGTGAGCATGACATACTCTAAACCGCCAGGGCACATATAGAATATATATATATGTGATCTCCAGATATATTCATCCCTTTCGCTCACTCTTACATTCCGTTTACCACATATATTAACCCAACTACGCCTTTTAAGCGACTATAAAGTGTTTTGAGGTTTTTCTAAGGAATGGTGCATTACTATACATTTGCGACCCTGCCCCCAACTCCCCCCCCCCCCTCAGTAGGCGTCACGACACTAAATTTTTACTTAAAAATGTGTTGTGTTGAGAGAAGTTCATAGCAAAAGCTTAGTAATACAATTTTTTTCCTAAATTATTATTCGGATCAAAACATTAAATAATTTGAATTTAGGATTTATAACTCTTATTGAAAACGGTTTTAAGTTTGTATATTATTGATTGTAATATTTATGACAAACGGTGGAAGGAAAAGGAACTTACAGAAGGATGTAAGTCATGCGTCTCTTCGATAGCAGCCTCCAGCACGCCGGTTCAGGCGATATTTCCAGCAAGCGTCACGAGAGAGAGTTTGAGGATTCACCACACAGCACCAATAATTTTTCACTTTAGAGTTTTTGGCGGGAGCGCGGGCGCACGCAGGTACGTGTCGCCAGTAAGCGAGCGGATTTTGGAGTGTTGAGGGCGGGGGTTGTTAGAATGAACGGGACCGAAAAGAGTGGGAGTAAGAAAGGAATCGATTTTGATTGGAAGATCCTTCTCGAGTGAGGCAATGAGTGAAATGTAATATATAGTGTTGCAAGTACGCGTTTATGGTTCCAATAGATAATTAAGTATAGATAAAATAGTGCGAATGGCGCAGACAAACGGGTTTAGGGCATATTGTATTTAGGGATTTTAATTTTATGGCATGACATAAAGTTCGGGTATATTAATTATCATTCGGACAAAAGATGACACATGATGAGGACATAAAAAATTATGGCACTTTAGATTATGTACAAGGTGTATTTCCGCTGACCCCACTGCTTTGCCCCACTGGTGGAGTCATCAATAAAAATCAAAACCGTCGTATCGCTTGCCCCACTACCCCGAGATCAAGATTTTTGAGAAAAATGAATTAAAATTAAATAAACCTTAATGATGTCAGTGGGAATTGGGGCAAGCGAAACGACGGTTTGATTTTTATTGTTGGCTCCGCCAGTGGGGCAAAGCAGTGGGGTCAGCGGAAATACACCTTGTATAGTAACTTAATAGTGCATTTGACGTCATAGTAGGTAGTCAACAAATGACACGCTTGTTTTTCATATGAATCGTGGATACTTGCGTTATCTTGGTATATCTATATCTGTGTATGTGTTCAAGACTACCGGGTTTCCTACGTGCCTCGGAAAGCACGTTAAGCCGTTGGTCTCGGCTGTCATTCGTAGATCTTTGATAGCAGTTTCAGGTAGTCAGTGGCCCGAAAGTCTGACAACCAGTCTTACCAAGGGATTGTGGAGCTAGATCAGGGTATCGCTCCATGTCAAATACTGGTATTCAGAAGGCTAGGCAAATGATGATCATTACAGGTGAATGTAAACGTTTTACATAATATGGTCCTTCTTTGAAGTAAAAGAGTAGTAGGTAGAGAGCAGCGGTGGCCCAGTGGTGGCGGCCCCCGACTTACGAACAGTAAGAACCCAGACAGGCGCATTACTTTGTGAAATTTATTTCATCACCACTGCTCTCAAAACGGCGAAGGAAAACATCTTGAGGAAACCGGCATGTCCTAGAACCAAAAATTCGAAGACATGTGACATCTACCAATCCGCACTGGGCCCGCGTGGTATATCCCATACGCAAAATACGCGCTTTGACGTGGAGTTGCGGACACCAGCCCGTTATACAATATACAAGAGTAGTAGTAGGTAGTGAAATATCTAACGATACATACAATCGTACATGGAGTGATTTGCTGCGGTTTTTTTCGGGGAAGTTTTTTTCTTAGCTTCGGCATTGATGGTGCAGGAATGTCGTATGCCAGGACTGCCATCACCCTTTAAATAAAAATACAGAAGTTGGTGACTTGAATTTTTTGGCACCGACCGCCTTATTTAATATGGGCTTGGTCTCATCCATTCCACTGCCCCTATTTCGTCAACGGGACATCATCATCTTCGTGTCTTGGTCCCATATTAATTGGGGTAGCCCAACACGATGTTTTATTCCGTTCGCTATCATTTACTCCTTTATCTCTCATATCACTCCTCACACAATCCATCCATCGTTTCTTTGGTCTTTCCATCCATCAAAATTTGTATTCATCACCCTTTTAGTCACATGCGATTCATCCCTCCTTATCACATGTCCATACCACAACAGTCGATTCCCTTCTGTCAACGGGCAGATGGGAAAAATAGTTTCATGGTCTCCGGTTGAGTTGGTGTCGGCGTTTAACGAGGAGGAAAAAGAGATTGTGATGTGACTTCTGAGTTTGTTTCAGACGTTTCTTCTCAGAGTAGTCGGATAGGACAAGATAAGACCGGTATGCGATCTTATCTCGTTTTGAAAATATCTTATCCTTTGACGTTTAGAAACCAATTTACAGTATAAATCGAGTAACTACTGGCTCATACAACTTAAATATCACTTACTCTATCATGTCTACAAGTTGTTTTCAAGAATCATGACGAATCGTCTCGCGCGCAGGTTTGACGATTTCCAGCCTCTCGAACAAGCCGGTTTCCGAAAAGGCTTTAGCACCGTGGACCACATCATACGCTGCGGCAGGTTATACAGAAGACCGAAGAGTATAACCTGCCACTCTGTTTAGCGTTTGTGGACTACGAGAAAGCCTTCGATTCGATCGAGACCTGGGCTGTACTGTAGTCTCTCCAACGGTGCCAAATCGACTATCGGTTCATCGAGGTGTTGAAGTATTTGTACAAAAACACCACCATGTCAGTCCGACTTCATGACCAAGCCTCGGAACCTATCCTCCTGCAGCGAGGTGTGAGACAGGGAGACGTCATATCTCCGAAACTGTTCACCGCTGCACTGGAGGATGTCTTCAAGGTTCTAGACTGGAGAGGGCTAGGCATCAACGTCAATGGCGAGTACATCACTCACCTTCGGTTTACCGACGATATAGTGGTCATGGCTGAGACCATGGAGGACCTCAGTATAATGCTCGATGACCTCAGTAGAGCTTGCGGAAAAGTGGGTCTTAAAATGAACATGGACAAAACCAAGGTCATGTCGAATGCCCATATCACACCCATTCCTATCAAGATCGGAGGCTCTACACTCGAAGTTGTAGACGATTATGTGTACCTGGGACAAACGGTCCAGCTAGGTAGGTCTAATTTCTTCAATCGTCGAATCCGACTCGGCTGGGCAGAGTTCGGGAAGTTGCGCGGTATCTTCTCGTCCAACTTACCACAGTGTCTCAAGACGAAAGTCTATGACCAGTGTGTGTTACCAGTGATTACATACGGGACCAAAACGTGGTGGCTCACAATGGGCCTCATCAGAAGGCTTAAAGTCACCCAAAGGGCAATGGAGAGGGCTAGGCAAGAGAACCAAGGTGACCGACGTGGCCCGGAGAATTGGCAAACTTAAGTGGCAGTGGGCAGGGCACATTGCTCGCAGAACGGATGGCCGATGGGGCCGAAAAGTTCTGGAAGGACCGTCAAAGTTCCGTTGCGTTGGAAGGCCTCCCACTAGTTGGACCGATGACCTGGTGAAGGTTGCGGGAATCCGCTGGATGCGAGTCGCACGGGACCGGTCAATGTGGCGACACTTGGGGGAGGTCTATGTCCAGCAGTGGACGTCTTTCGGCTGAAATGATGATGATGATGATGATCACTTACTCAACTCCTTCAGTATGCTTAGCTGAGTGAAATACATGTTGATCATAAGCTTTTCGCGTCTCAAACTTGACGTCACATCGTTCGCAGTAAGTGTTCACTTCTTCTTCGGGGTTCTACAAGGAAAACACAGAATGTAAGTTGAAAAATATATTTGTTAAGAAATCTTCATTGTTTCTATGATAATTTTCAAAATTTTCCTCTCTCCCCACTTCACTAGTACTGCGTTCCAATCTATTGTCCAAAGTAAGCCAAACAGCTCGACTAAGCAACAATAAAAAAGGGCAGAGTATCGATCCCATAGGAACTCAAAAAAATTAAGAAATGGTGTCGAGGTATGATACTTTTTTACATACGAGGTATAATAGATAAATAACAAGCTGAAGAAATAAGAAAGAAACCAGCGCTGTTAGTTGGCATTGACCATATATCAATCATATTTACTTAAAAGTATTACATGCTCTACTCTATCAAATGCTTTGTCTAAATCACAATGTCAAGTTATGCTTACTTTAATTTGATTAGCTTAGGTATGTATTTACTTACAATAACGGTATTAATATGCATGGTCTTTTTATGCATATGGAGTCCTTTTGTACTGACAAACGATGCTCCGCATAGTGTACACAAATGCTCGCTTCGATGCGTGCGCAAGTGAGTGTAGTATGTTGATAGATGTCTGAAAGGGAAAGACTAAAAATTAATATCTGAAAGGAGACTTGAAGATATGACAAGTAATAGAGAAGTATGAATGGAAATCGCGTTATGGAACTCAAATGGAGTTGGGCAGCACACCTTGCAAGGCGCGGTGATGGCAAATGGAGTAAAGCTGCGACCGAGTGGCGTCCAAGGAATGGAAAGAGAAGTGTTGGTCGTCTGGCGGAGAGATGGGAAGACAACATTGTTGCCATTGCGGGAATATCCTGGATGACGCTGGCACAAGAGCGTGGAGCTTGGCACAAGCAAAGAGAAGACTATAGTCGGGTTATGGATGATGGTGATGATGATGAAAGTGGGAGACATGCTGCGCCGACCCCAAATAAATTGGGATAAGGGCAGGAGAATCATGATGATGTGGAACTGGTACAGTATTTTGGCAAAGTATACCTGAATTCGTCTCCACAATGTATGCACTTTCTTATTACCCCATTGTGATAGTCGTCGTGAAATACAGCTGTAGTCCTGCAAAAGAAAAGATTTGTATCATGCTAAAAATATTATAAATAGAAAACATGATTCTGAAAGTATAAAAGCATGTTAATAGAGAAGCGACAATCACAACTTTACGAAGATTGTGAATTAAGATTATTATAAACTGACAAGATAATCAAAATATAACCTACAAATCACATAAAGTTAGGTTTCCAGTATGACTTCAGTATTTTTTTATTAAACGAAACTATGTCTGTTTAGGAGTACTAATGCAATTTTTTAAAATACATGATTTCGATTCTGCTGAAAACCGGTGAAACTGGTTATACCATGAAAGCTGACTGGGGAGAATGAATGAAAACTAAACTGTGCACATAAAGTTACCACAAACCTCGTCTCTCTACAAATGATTTTAAACCATGAAATTTTGATGGTTAAGTTCAAAATCGAATGAGAAAATTTGAGTTTGTGGTAACTTGATACTCTGGCGACTGTACAGTACATACTTACTTCAAAGGACAAATGATGTCACATCTCAAGCATTTGTACTTAGAATAGTGTTCCGTTATATGCCGAGTTAGGTAACACTTCAACTTGAAGCGCATCTTGCAGAAGCGACACTCCACTGGGCCTAGGGACTAGAAAAGTTGAGGATAATTAATATTTAGTTGGAGAGTTAAACCTATGAAAAAAAAATTATATAACATTACTCCTGCTGCAATTCCCAAAGGCCCATTCCCATACACATCCCGGGTACCTAATTTATGTAGTACACCCCATTTCACCAGTTATGTTTAAGACCCATGTAATGGGGGCGAGCCTATTGCAATCAACTGGGTACAACTCTAGACTCCGTGACTGCCACTGAGAAATTCCTAATGCAAAACACAGGCCGATCTGAGAATTGACCCCCAGAACACATGTTTAGCAGTCCAAGGAGGTGGTCAATACATGGGTGTGCTATTAGGTAGGTATACCTTTGCATAACCCTTTTTATTACAGGCTGTATGTACGATTACGATACTAATTCAGAAGTCCAGTATCAATGCTATACAGGTTCACGAAAAAAAGGGGACACAGTCAAAATTGTGAAATTCATCATTAATTGTTATGCCTCTTACCTCACTATGCCTCAATTTAACATGCCTATTCAGCATATCCTCTTTAGAGAAGCCTTTGAAACAATCAGAACATTGAAAAGCCGCTGACACATACTTCCGACTTTGCGATCTCGCTCTGAACTCCTCAAAAGCTTCTTCTTCAGTCAAATTGATCTTCAACCAATGCTTAGGATCTAAGTAATCACTTTTTATACCACCAACTTCGAATTTTCTGCTCTTTTTATTTTTATTTACTAAATCTTTATTTGATTTAGCTTTCTTTCTCTTCTTTCCTTTAATATTTTTATTGATTACTAATTCATCGTCACAGATTTCTAGTTCAGTATTTAAGTTTGTTTTTTCTTCAACAGTAATTTCATTGTTAATTTCTTCTTTGATGGTGGGTTTATCAACATCATTAGTATTTTCTGGCCATACATCTTCATCATCACTAAACCTTCTATCATCTTCTAAATCAAGCGTTGCTTTGTCTTCAGTACTTTCTTCAATATCAATGTTTGGTTTTTCATTTTCTTCAAAACCATCCTTTTCAGTAGTAATTTCGTTTTTTATCTCAGCTAGATTCTTATCATCTAATGAGCTGTCACTATCATAGTTTATTGTATATTCTTCTACTTCTGGTATTTCTTGTACTGGTATTTCTACTTCTTTTATATCCATTTGTTTTATTGGACCATTCGATAGTATTTTGTGCTTAATTATGTGTGTTCTGACTCTTTTGCGGACTGTAATAATGCCTATTGACGATTGTAGATTTTTGTCTTGACGGTCTATTCGGGAAATTGATGATAAGGTGATCTGAAAAAGTACTGAATTATTCTACATGTTGTTACTTCCCTTGACAGAATAATAAATCAGTTGATCCAATCATTGATCTGGCTGATTTTTAACTTTTATAAGAGAATTTACTCAATTTTACAGTTTGAAATTGATTTTTATTTTAATGATTTGTGTCCTTCTTTAATGTTTTTGCTACAAGCACGTTTAAATCAATAAGAGATATTGACTAGTGATACAGAGCGTAGAAAGAAATGAAAAGAGGGTAGGAGGGCCATTGTCTTGTGGTTATTATCTGACTAGCCTTTTCCAAACTATGTTGTAGTGGAGTCTTACATTGTTTACCAGTCACTGTTTTAAGCTTTCACGGTTCATAACTATACTTAAAACGTCACTTACAGGATATCTTCCGTGATTATGGTTTATTTTTGAGCTCCCGCTCTGCTATTTGTTAACCCGCAATCATGGCGCTTGCAACAGTGTCGAAATATTGGGAGCTCAAAAATAAACCATAATCACAGAAGATATCCCGTAAGTGACATATTAAGGATAGTTTTGTTTACCAGTGTTTGACATCAAGCAACTGCTTATCTAAACTCCTCAACCTGGATAGTCTGCAAAACCAATACCCCACTGTAAGATTGTTTGTCAGACTTACAGGCCTCTGATACTAAGGCTCTGGCCTTTAACAATATAAGCTTTTAATGTTAGAAACCAAAAATGACACTTACAGAACCATTCCATAGCAACTCCTGGAGAACATTCTCTCCAGTCCAGCATTTCTCCTTGAATTTATGAAACTTGTACAGAATAGCTGCACATTCATAACAGAAGTAGTTGGGTAAACCATCTTTTTCATTTACCTGTAATGATAATAATGTTCTTTTATTACTTTTGCTATCTTCAGAGAGATGGATAAGAGCCTTCCTAAAAACTATAATATTTGTAATAAAATTCTTGAAGCTTCAGACAGAATACACTGTAACAACAGTTTCTGTGCAGTGGGGTCTACTTTCAGTGAAACCATATGCAGAGGACTATCCATGTTTAACATAGAGCTATTACCATTCTGACCTCTACAACCAGTTACCAACACATACAGTCATAGATCCCCCATTGATCCCTTTAGTGTCTTACCAAGGGGTAACCAAGATAATAATATGATCTTCATCTTTCTTTCTTTCTTTATCGTCTGGTTAGTGCCTAACCTGGTGTCAGACTTTTTATGCTGCCCATGGGCCTCTGACTTGGCTTAACATGCCGTCGAGAAATATCTCTCAGGCATGCTGGGTTTCCTCACGATGTTTTCCTTCACCGAAGCAAGCAATAATAATTATTATACAATACGCACTTGAATCCGAAATTACGATCCGTAAAGTAGCTTGGTTATCAAAATAATAAAAGTACTTTATCTTCTACTGGAGGTAGCTAATGACAACGTCCCAGAAAACAGTAAGGTCACTAGTAAAAGTCAAGTATTTAATCATTGAATTTTGATTAATTCAAGGTGAAAAATAGGTTTTAAATGGTAAAACATCGAATATCCTGTTAAGAAATGGTTGTGCTTTTATGCTGCATAGAAATAAAGTCATCATACTTTAAAAGTACTTGCTTTTTTGGCCATAATTTCTTCATAGTATTGTTTAAGGTGAAAACTGTCGTAATTGTACACTTTTACGCCTTTGCACAGACATATACGACAAACTTTGAGATCAGACATTTTGCTACCTTTATAATATGCTTAGAAATAATATATCATACAATATTTTACTGTATTATTTTGTAAATGAAACTACAACAAAACGATGCAATTTGCCTCTGAGCAACAACATCCAATGCACAGAGTACATTATACTTATAGGGCATAGAGATCCGACTCCACGGGTTTTTCGAGCAATGGACTACAGCGACATCTAGTTTTATGCGATGGAAACTTTTTCTATAAGTACATAATAACCTTGAATCTATAGCGCCTACCAGATTTAAAGTTTGCTCATTTTTTTTTAAAGCATTTTATTTAAAATAAAATGCTTTTAAATGTATGTAATGTTTACTAAAACCATTATCGTAATCCATATATTAATTTCAATAATAAAACAACTTAAAACTCGGTTAATTATATTTATTTCGTCAACGTTGACTAGCCTTTTACAATGTTTTTTATAGTAATTTTTAGCCATTACCTGATATTTATCAGTGTCGCTGATATTTTCTTGCTTTCCAGTAAGAATTTTATTTATCATTTTGCAATAATTAAATACAAAAAATCTTATTGCTAAATTTATAATATACTCTTGCAATTTTTTTTTATGTATATCACATTCTATGAAATTAAAATCTGCTGAAATATATATTAAAGTTTTTATATACTCTCCAATATTCTTTATTTCTAAATTTTCTTTCAACTCATCTGTAATGATGTCCTGGAAAGCAGAAACTAGAGCAATCACCGACTTATTAGGACTGCAAAGCCAACGTTTATTTGAGTATTCTCTATAACGTATGTATTCTAATTCCTTTTTATTTATTAAATTTTCATTGCATTTCGAGCAATTTTTATATATTTTTTTATTAAATACCCACTCACATATTGTAATGGAGCCATAATTTTAGGATCGGCTTTTTCCTCTAAAGGCAGCACGTTCGTCTGTCATATTTTATTTAAATCTATATTTTGTGTAAGCTTATTGGCTTCGTAGTCCTTATTTGCTAAGGCCTCACAATAATCTTTTTGGCAATTAGCACCCGGGGCATGAACGCTGGAGAGGTTATTTACTAACAACGCTGCATAGGCAGATTGGAATCCATCTGGAGTTGGATTGACATTGCGGCACCCGTGGCTTCTTATTGCGCCAAAAAAGTTTTCTAGTGGATCTTGATTCAGGTGCCGCATCCAAACTGACGTAACATTGTAATTTTTCTCTAAATTTTTTACCAGTATTTGTATACCTTCCAGCGTCCACACCCAATTATTTACAGTCGGTACATTTTCCGAAGAATTGCCCTTATAAAATTTCATGGTTTTTAATATTTTTTTTAATTCATTCCATTTTTTATGGTGAGCTGAATTAGGTTTTACCGGTTGAAGCAGTGGCTTTGAAAATTTATTTTTGTTCGCAAAACTGCCGTTGACGGAGTCGAATAACTCGTCAAAAAATAGAAGTAAATCTGCCGTATCTTTGCATTCTTCTGCCAAAATTCCTTTATCTGAAAAGAGATAAAAAATAAATTAATCTTATTCCTTCTTATCTCAGGGCGATTTTGTTATGAATTAGGTAGATGAGACACAGCAGCACTTTTACAGCAGAGTATAGTTCGGTTCAAACTTAATGGCGGCTCGGAAGTTAGCTGCAAGTGTCGGTCATTATACAGATAAAACGATGCATCATCTGCGCCCCGTTGATACCTAAAATTGTCTGCGCAGCTTTACATTAGATGTTCTGAAGTACTATAAAGTTTAAAGCGTTATTCCTGCGCAAACCGTCACTCGCAGCACCTTCCGAGCCGCCATTAAGTTTGAACCGAACTATGGCCTCTGCCTTCTTAAGTGAATCCCACGGGAACACAGTACATACACATACAAAGCGAACTAGGAAAATTTAGGCACTTATTCCCTGTAATTGGATATTTTAAAATTTAGAGAATTATTAAAAATTATATATACAAACCTGCTAGGTATCCCATATTCGACGCCACTGTTTGGCTAAATACCTGAGCTGCATATTTTACTTTCATTTTACTAATTTTTTTTCCATCAATATGGTTTTCCGTTATTTTAGGTACAAGTCGGATACCTTTATAGGCTGGATTCTCCTTCATTAAAAGTTCTAAGTGATGCCACTTTGCGGTTTTACTCTCACCATTTATTTCAAATTTTAATTTTTTTGTTAATAAGTTGTTGCGTATACCCTTCAACAAATGTGGCGGATCGTATAGTGGGATTATTTCTTGTTCATTTATTTGAAATATATTATAATTATCCTTAAGGATTTCACCCCTTTGAAGACATTTTCTTTTTCCTTCATCTGTTAAAAATTTTATGGCACTTCTGTTGTTGGCCCCCTGATCACAAACAGTAGCCAACACTATAAATCCAGCATCTTGAAGTTCTTTTATTACAGTTTTAATTTGTTTTGCCAGTTCTGGACTTTTAGTTGCTCCTGATGAAAATGTATAAAGAACTGGCTGCTTATAATTTCTAATAAGGCCATGTACCATAAAAACTTGAACATGATCCGCAAAAATTGGGCGCGTTTCTTCTCCATCCGTTACAAAGCCTGTTACAGTATCTTTTCTGGTGTTAAAAGTGAGACTGGGTTTTAGAGACATTTCATCGAATAGCAAAACACATAATTGGTCTTCGGTTGACATTTTATCTGTTCTTGCCTTTAATTGGGCAAACACGTTTTTGTTTATACCTGGACCAATATTTGCTTGGTTCAAAAGGGTCCCCAAAGTTTGTGGAGAAGGCAGTATAAATATTTTTCTCAGAAATCTGTATGCCTTTGGGCTTTGCTTAAATATGGACAAAGAGATAATTTTTTCTTTTTCTGAAAATCTTCGTCCTTTCTCTTTCTTCTTGTTCTCCCTGAACTGCATTAATGTTATTAACCTTCCTGTACTTGGCATGTTTTCTAGTGCTTCTATAAATTTAATATTGGTAAAAAGTTTCTTAGCACTCTTTAATTCTGATGCCTGTTTTTTAGATTTGTTTCTGCTTTTTGATAGTTTCATCTTTACATCATTTAATTTCTTATACAGTTCATGTTCAGTTCTCGTCATCTTTGATTTAAAAAATGACGTCTTTTTCAAAGCTTGGCCTGCTGAAAATTAAAATAAAAATAGTTTTATCTTTGATGTGTAAAACAAGTCAAGTGTATAAGGTCTATGAAAGCATAAAATATATTTAAAGGCTATCCAGTCCTCTTTTAGCGGACTTTGGACACACATTAGTGGGCAATGACGGTACTTAAGACGGCTATGTACAAATGTAAACCGTTTTACTGTATTCCGTCGAGTGTATGTGAGAGCCACAATTTAGGTTTGACAATATATTACAAAAATCAACTTTGTACATCGCCATCATAGCAGTGGCGACAATGCCTACTTTGATCTGTAAGTAGTGTACAGTTTGAAAGAATAGATCTCTGCAGACTTTGCACACAACATAAAACCCATGCCCGCCATATGTATCACCATAGTGCATAAAAGTAAGTAAAAAATAATAATGTATAACTTACTTTTCTGCATGTTTTGAATATTATCCTGACACACTTCAGAACTTATTTTGTTCACTGTGATAATAGATTCTTTCCCTTTTTTTCTTTCTATTGTTGGAGCAGGAATAGAAATAACATTTTGTTCAGGGCCAAGTAGTTGACATGCTGAAAATTTAAGGATTTTTATATTATCTGCACAAATAATTTAGTTTAGTGACATCGCAGTCAAGTGTTTATTTATGACATCATCTGCATAGCCTTTCCCAACTATGTTTTGGTTGGCTTCCATTAAGTGCAAGCTACACAAGTGTATATGATAATGACATGATAATAATAAAAATAACATATGATAACTTTTACTTTTTTGACTGAAGTCTGTTTATCCAGGTTCAAAGTAATGAAAAAAGTAAAGCAAACTTTTAACAGGCCAGAGAGTACTGAATTCTGAAATGTCACTTAATTTTAAGGTTTGCTTAATTCTCTTGGGTGTCACTGACACTGATGTGTATTGCAGCAACAGCAATACTTTTAGCATTTAGTAGCCTCTTTAAAGGTTGTTGTTTAAGAATTAAGGGGTTAATTTATTAATATTTAAATCATAGAATATGTTTAGGTTTAACAAAACATCTTACCCATGTTTTCTTTCTCCATCGGAACTTGTGGTATTGAAATAATTATTTCTTGATCTGGATTTTGGAGATCAGTACATACTGAAAATAGAAAAGTTTACATTGAGTATGTAAGTCAACTGCCAATTAATGCTGTAAAACTACACATTGGAGGTATAATTGGATTGGATACCCAATACTGTGAGTTTTAGGCACATAATAAATTTTAACATCGCAAATTATGTGCCTAAAACTGAGGCTAAAGAGATGATTTATTGACCACAATAATTAATACACTTCGCTATTGATATTATTGAAGTGCAATTTATCAATTTAATATTTTCTTTTATCCAAAATACCTAGGTTTCTCTGAATTTCTCTCTCTCAATTATATCAGTTGTGGGTCAAATTTACACAAAAAGACTAACAGACAATGCAGCTTAAACCGGTAAGTCTGGAAAGAAATAGGTAGGCTACCCAAAAACTTTAACATTATCTCAGCAACAAGGTAGAGCCCCTAATAAACATTAAATAATTATTCGATATTTAATAAATTAAACAAAGATTACCTTTAGAAGCAGACGGCAAAATGTTGGACACATTTTCAATTGATTTCAAAGGTCTTCTTTGTATTGAAGTAGTAGTGAACTTGAGTGTTGATAGGCCTGTAAATAAATAGTCAGTTAAACTTTTAAGTGTGTGAAACTAAGAGCTTGTTTTAACCTCATCTGGCATCTAGTAACTGATATTGAGATATAACCTTACAAAACTGTTCATGTCATGTTTACATAGAATTATCTAAACAAAAGTTTAGGTATTGTTTGTTTTTTGTAAGCTAAATATTTTTAATAATATCTGACTTTTTATCGTTATAGAAGTCATTAGCAAAAAAACAGAAAATGTTGCAGATACAAATGAAAACCAGCACTGCAAACTGAAATAGACCGTAATAACTAATTGCTATTCATAAATATATATATAATCTATTTGCCCATCTCACTCTATGTTATACCAAGTCATCAAAAAATATTTTGCTTTCCAAGACATTATGCGGACTAATTCCAGTAATTTAAAGAATGTCCACATTTTAATCTCAGTCTCAATCTGTCAAAAATCGACTAATTGTGGCTAGATCTAAGTCACTGAAGTCCCTATGTTAATTTATTTTTTGAACAATCGTCCAATAACTGTGAACTTAATTGACTCACCTGGCATATTTAATGTTGGCACAGCGATATTGCTGATTCGATTATAGCGGCAACAATATTTAAGTTCAAAATGAGCATGTCAAACTCGCCGACTTTTGTATATGTACTCATTACTGAATTTCAAGATGTCCCCACCAATAGCAAAGACCCATGACATGAAGCGATCCATATCCTTTGCAGGATTCGGAAAAAGATGCAGGACAGTGTCGGAATCTGAAAAATTCAAGACATAAAATTTAAAACTTATTATGAAAATGATGTTTCCTCTATACAATTATGTTTAATATAACAATCAATCATTAAAAATTTAACATCTTTGATGTTACTGTCTGAAAGCTGATTTAACTTTGTCCTCCAAATAACCTCAAATTAAAACTTAATTCTATATTATGTTTACAGCAACGACTGATGGCATGCAATGCATTTTTGAACATTTCGACCTAATCAGTGTGTATTAAACACTTAAAGTAAGTCATGGACGTGTCAGGTTTCTTACTATCGCATCATCATAATGCCAGCCCTTTTTCCCACAGCTGGATGTAGGCCTCCACTATAGTTCCACAATGAACGGTCTGGGCCCACTTGCGCATTGTTATCTCACTTCAGCTTTATAACAATTTAAAGTCATCAAGTGGGTGATCTTAGTACATACCAGAATTCCCAGAACACCCAGGGACACAGCACTTCTTCTCGGAAGACATGATTATGCACTTGTCGTACTGCCGTCAGCAAAATACACAATGCACTGGAGTCACTATCTCAACACAATATACTGGAGTCACTATCTCAACACAATGTACTGGAGTCAATATCTCAATTTCAGTCACTAAACAAGCTATCACGGCGTAGATCCGATACTAGTTTGGAGGAGCAGGGGCTCGACTACAACAAACAGCATGGAAACAACACAAGGATATGTCTTGGAATAGGTCCAAAAGCACAAAATGCAGAAAAATAACGAACCGCACCAAACGAGAACCGAAATTTTTCTGCAATGTGACGTCACTGACAAGTGACATATCGACATGACATGTGAAAATTAATGTTACCAGCAGCCGTAATTCGAAAATTCTACTAGCTCCGTTTGGAATAAGGTGTAATAATACTGAAATACGAAATACAAATAATTCAAAAAACTAAACACCATCAAACTAGAAACGTAATACCAATAATGACCAATTAAAGTATTTATTGATTATAACCGTTAAAATTAAGTAAGTACTCACACACGCACACTAAACTACCATCATGGTAGTAAAAAATAATTGGGTAATGAAATTAGGAAAATAATCCGTCTAAATTATAATGTCTGTCAATCGCTAAACAGTTATCCTACAACACTAATCATTTTAAATATGTCGTTTAATGCTATAATAGTGACCTCTATATCTATAAGATCGAAACTCTCGCAATATAATGCTACTAAATGAAAAAATACTTCTCTACGAAGATTTTTAAGTAACATTTGGTACTCCACAATTTTTCAGTATAATGATCTAAGTTCTGCCAGGCTTTTTGTTTGAAGTTTGGAGACCCTGATCCAATGATTCCAATGTCAACATCGTTTTGACAATGACAGATAATGGTTTTTTCATCTGCGGGTCTAAAATGGCCGCTCTAGCAGAATAAAAGATTAAAAACAATGTGTTTTGTTTAATATGTGTATTTCTATCTTTATTAAATTACCAAGAAATATTAGAGAACTCCCTTTTAAATATTTTAGAAATAAATTGCGTAAATGGTTGACAGAAAATTGTTTTTATAGTTTACAAGAATTTACGACGACCCGAATGGCGCAGCGGTAGTGAGGCTGCCTTACGTTCTTAGGGTCCCGGGTTCGAATCCCGGTCGGAGAAAATGTTTGTGTGATGAGCATGGGCATTTGTTTCCGAGTCATGGATGTTTATATGTATATTATGTATGTATTTACAAACAAAAAGTATCTATGTAGTATATCAACTATCTGGTGTCTACGACACAAGCCTCGTTGCTTAGTGTGGCACTAGATGGCGCTGTGTGTAATGTCCAGCGATATTTATTTATTTATTATTATTTCTATTTTTTATTTTGTTTTTTTTTAATACCGCCCATTTTGTCAAATGTTTTACACACCCCCCCTTGTAAAATGTTTTACATTTGCGTGTCCTAAAAAAGCAAAATAAGGTTTGTGCCTAAACCACCAACTTTAACAACTGGTAACACCAGTATTTTAAGCAAAAAAAATATTACTATTCCTATTCTTATTCTTATTCATAATAAGAATCATGTTAAAAAAATTAAACTCTTAAAATGGACTTTAAAGTCATAACCATAAAGTTCATTTTAAGAATTTTAAATTTTTAACGTGATTCATAGTACGATTCTGCTAAACCGGCCATTTTAGAACCTCAGTGCCTCTGAATAAGGAATCCTACCTACCTCCATGATCAGTAGGCCTATTACGTATCTTTCTGATATCCAGTCATGGCTGGGCATTAACTCGTCAATCCGTTAATTAACGAAGTTAACATTTTGATTAACGGATTAACTTTTAAAAATGTTAACGGACACGTTAACTTCCGTTAATATGCAGAAGTCCGTTAATCGTTAATCCAATGCCTAATAGTTACCGCACGGCACCGACAAGTGCCGGGTGGCGCGTGGACAACGCGCGTCTTAACGGTGCCCGGCTATGTATCCAGTGATTATCAAGCTTCGGTTGTACACCGAACTTTGATGACAACCGAGAATGTTATGTGTTGTTGTGTGTATATTGGTATTACGTATCGCACTAAAGTCTATCAAGAAATCATGAAAAAAAGGGAGGGCGCTACCATCGTTTACATGGTATCCCTATAAACTTCGAATGAAAGGATATGATCCTTTTTTTTGTAAAATAGTAATTACCGATTTATTACCATTATGTGGATTATTTGTCAGATATCTATCTGACAGGGTACAAAAAAAGAGTATTGACTTTCATTGGTACTGAAGTATGTAAGAACCTTACTTAGCAAATCACTTTATATCTGCGTCATACACCCGCGCAATCGTAACGTTTGGCCGAATAAGCATTTTTCTTGTAAGCAAATAATTGTACTTTTGAGAACATTCAATAAATCGCCATCAAACCGTCAACATGTCTTTGACTTATTAAGACTATCGTCTCCTACCTACCTCATTAGGAACACCTCACCCTGCATGGCGACCCTGCCACACCGGCCAACTTAAAAGATTTAAAGAAGATAAGCTATGGGAGATTTTTGGAAGAAATAAATAAGTATGGGCAAGTCATACTCAAAAGAAGAGGTGGTCGTCGCACAAAATGCCAACGGCGAAGCTTCCGCAAATACCACGTTGGAGCATCATCAAACAAACCACATCATTCAAACTTTATTGATCGTCGCTGTCGTTCTGATCGTCGCTGCAACCGTCTACTATATCTTGAAGAAGTGCCGCAGGAGCGCCATCAGTCGCCGTCATCTCGTCTGGAGTATATTTCGTCAGACATTAGAGTAAAGATAGAAAGTTCTGAGATAAGCAGTGACACTTTATTACCTATCAATAAATATATCGATGACATACATAATTTGTACAAGACAATTTCAAGTTTGTATACTGATTTGGAAGAACTAGAGTTCGAAGATAGTACAGAAAATATGGCTACGAGTAACTTTGACCTAAAAACGGCCTTGGCAATATTACCAGTAATGAACGCCCAGGAGAGCGTCATTATTCAATTAATAGACAGCATTCAACTCTATAGCGATATGATGAATGATCAAGGGAAAACCCAATTAATTAATTTTGTGTTAAAGACTAGAATTTCTAGTGGTGCTAAACTTAGATTAAAATCAGAGTACTCCACAATTACAGAATTAATTAAAGAAATGCGCACGCATTTATGGCAAAAAAAAAATCCGCAGTAGCTATACAGTTACAACTAAATTCGGCCAACCAAGGCCGTAGGTCCATCGACAAGTTCGGTACCGAATTAGAGTAATTATTCGTGAACCTGACCATAGCTCAAGCCGACGGCGATACAAGAATGTTTTAAACCGTTTAAGAAAAGTCAATCTTAAATTGAATCCAATTAAATGCGAATTTATGCGAAAAGAAATTGTTTACCTAAGGCATAAAATAACACAAGACGGTATTTTCCCAGACCCAGGTAAAATTGATACCGCACGTAATTACCCAAGGCCAAGGACTGCTGACGACGGACAACATATTTAAATTACAAACAGATGCGTCAAAATTGTTAGGATTTATGAGGAAATAAAGAGGATTTTATTAAGAAACTGAACGTTTTATTATAACTATCACAAACAGTACAGCTCTCACACACGACGCCATTACAGGGATAAAAACCACAGAGAAAATACAGAGATGATCATAGACAAACCTAATATTTTATTACCACTTTAATACCACCCCATAATAAAATATTTAAAACTTAAAATCATAAGTAACCTCATCTTACAATTTATGTAAGTAACCTCTCTTTTCAAACCAAAAAAATTAAAAATAATCTAAAACTCAAACAATCTCCCTCTTAGTTTTTTAAATTGAACCCCTCCTAGTGGTTTGGTAAAAATATCACCCAACTGTTCGCTAGTGCTTACATACTCTATATTAACAATACGTTTTTCTAACTTTTCTTTTACAAAAGCTCTCCTAATTTCCAAATGCTTTACTCTAGAGGTAGAGGTTGACATATGAGCCATTTTGATTGTGGACTGATTATCCTCAAATAATTTGATAGGACCCAAATTAAATCCAAAATCTGCCAATAAGGCTTTGAGCCAACAGGCTTCACTAGTTGCTTGGCTTAAGGCCACATACTCAGCCTCCGTTGAAGACAGAGCTACTGAGTGTTGTTTTCTAGTGAACCAAACTACAGAATTCCCAAAAACTTTAAAAATACAACCAGTAGTAGATTTTCTGTCAGTGCAACCACCCCAATCACTGTCCACAAACCCAATGACATCATCATTACAATTATTACTAAACTTAAGACACAAATTTAAAGTCCCCTTAATGTATCTTAAAACATTCAACAACAGTTTATACAAAAGTTTGCTGGCACAAGTTTGATATCTGCTTAAAATACAGACTACAGCGCACAAATCTGGCCTAGTCACAATTACAACATACATCAATTTGCCAATTAGCTTACGACATTTATTTTCAATATCTTTACTCTCTGACCCTTCCCTTTTTAACAGATCAAATTTAAAGTTTTTGTCTATTGGCAATGACAAGGGCTTGCAATTTGACATACCATATGAGGCCAACACGTTAATCAAATATTCTTCCTGTGAGATAAAAGTAACGCCTTCCTCTTGTCTCACATTCATGCCCAGATATTTTGAAATATTCCCCATTTTCCTCATCTTGAATGTACTGCAAAGAGTATTACACATGCTGTTGCACTCACCCTCATCATTCCCAAAGTATAAAATGTCATCAACATACAATAATAAAAAGGTTTTAACACCACCTTTACATTTACTATATAATCAACAATCTTTATCAGAACTCTTAAATCCTATTGACAGCAAAACATCATTTATTGTCCCATTCCAATACTTGGGAGATTTTTTAAGACCATATATAGATTTTTGTAGTTTACAATATTTAGATTCCAAACCCACTCCCTCTGGTAACTCTAAATATATCTCATCATCAATTTTACTATTCAAGAAAGCCCCGCAAACATCCATCTGTTTGACTTTTAAGTTCAACTTTGTAGCTACGCTCATAAAAGTTCTAAATGTATTCATTTGTGCAACTGGTGCATATAAATCATAACCTGAACCTAAACTTTCTGTCTGTTCAAAACCTCGAGCGACTAACCTTGCTTTGTAGATCTCTTCATTTTGTTCATTTTTCTTTTTTTTAAAAACCCACTTCGAGCTTATAATTTCTTTATCTTTTGGAACTGTAGAAACTAGTGACCATGTGTCATTATTTTTCAACTGTTGGATTTCCTTGTCTATAGCTTCTTTCCATTTTTCTGAGTCTTCTCTTTCCATAGCCTCTTTGTAATTTTTGGGTTCTCCTTCCAGTGTTAAAAATAGATAATCTATCATCCATTTCGGTTTCTTTACTACTCTGCCACTCCTAGTAGTAACTTGCTCTTCGAAATCACTAGATTCTCCATCCTCATTCTGTTCCATTGATTCCTGTCTCTGGTCATCTGGATTGTCACAACAAACTTCCGAAATCCCATCTTGGTCAACTGACTTCTCCCCTTGGTCACCTGGTTGATCACCTTGGCTACCCTCTCCTTGGTCACTTGGTTCCTCTTCTTGATTACCTGGTTCCTCTATATGAGTATCTGGTTCGCATCCTTCATTGTACAAATTGTCCAACCTTATAACAGTTTCTATGTTCTTTCCCTCTGAGTTTTCTTTGTTACAGCTTTCTGACTTGAGGAAAATTACATCTCTTCTCACCAGTATTTCTTTTCGATTTTTAATGAAAATCCTATATCCCTTAGAGTCCTCATATCCAACAAATAGCCCCTTTTCACCCTTGGCATCCCACTTTAACCTCTTTTCTTTTGGAATATGTATATAGACTTCAGATCCAAACACAGCTGTCAATTTATTTATATCAAAATCCTTACCTTCCCATAGTTGGTATGGGGTTTCACTTTTTCCTCTGGCTTTAGATGTTTTATTCAGCACGTACACCACCATATTAATAGCCTCTGCCCATAGCTCTTTTGGAAGTTTCTTTGCACTTAACATTGAGCGAGCTGCCTCAACTAGTGTCCGCATATCACGCTCGGCCCTCCCATTCTGCTCGGGGGTATATGGTATGGTAGTTTCATGTACAATGCCTTTACTTTCCAGGAATTCTTTCATACCTTTATTCACAAACTCGCCTCCATTGTCTGTACGAATTTTCTTAACAACACATCCTGTACTCTTTTCCGCTGCAGCAACAAAATTTTTCATTTTCTGGGCAACCTCTGACTTTTGGGCCATAAAGTATGCTTGTCGGCAGTTAGTGTAATCATCCTTGACAAGCAGGAAATAGCGTGACCCCCCTATGGAATCAACCTCCATCGGCCCACAGACATCCGCATGTATCAACTCTAGTGAGCTGTTCGCAACACTCTCACTGTTCTTGAAGGGTAATCTATGAATTTTACCTTCTAAACATGCTTCACATGTTGTCACACTATCGCCTTTATACATTATATTGTTTGTGTTTAGCACCTCTTTTACATGTTTGTAATTCTGATGGCAAAGTCTCTCATGCCACATTTGTATACTAGCCACTGCCAAATTGTCTTCAAATATGAAGTTCATGACATAGAAATTACCTTCACGTGACCCTACTGCACGTAACTCATTGTCTTTGTAGACAAAACACTTTCCGTCCGACAATGTCACTTTGAAACCCTTGTTTGTAATGCTAGGAACCGAAAATAGATTCACCTTTAAGTCCGGCACACACAACACACCGTATAACGTCGTATTTATGTAAGAATGTCCATCAAAAGCCTTTAGAATTACATCACCAATGCCTACAACCGGCAATCGGCGTCCATCTCCAACAACAACAAATCTGTTTGACACTGACAGTTCTCTATAGTTTGTCAACAGGGTACGTTCGGAAACCATATGCTCACTCGCACCGCTATCAACTAACCACTTTCCGATTTGTCCATGACTTGTATCCAAGTCCGAAAAATCTATTGATAAGGCACTTGCAACAAAAGCATTATTTTTTTCACTTTTATTGTTCTTTGCACTCCTTTTAGTTGTGCACTGAGATTTTAAATGTCCGATTTTGTTGCATTTAAAACATTTTCGAGTGTCTTTTTCACTTTTACACTGTGACATGAAATGCCCGATACGTCCACACTTAAAACATTTTAACTCTTTGTTATTACTATTATTTTTCACTGTACTTTGTCCTGAATACAATGCAACACTCTCACTCTCATTGACCTTTGATTTCAATCTTTCTTGTTCTACAAGTAGTCTAGCGACTAATTCATCATAGGTTTGTCTCACTGGTTCGACTGACTCCCAAGCCGAAACAAAATGACTCAAACTTGATGGCAGGGACATAAGAACCTTGGTTATTATAAACTTTTCTGATACCTTTTCACCGGCATCCTTCAACTGAGCAGTCAACTCCTGCAGTTTTGCCAAAAATGTAGCCATGTCCGAGCCCTCTTCATATTTATATTGAAAGAAGCGCGATTGCAATATATGCAGACTGGTACTTGACCTTTGTTCATACACGCTGTGCAGCTTGTTCCACATTTCTGCTGCTGTTTTGCATGAGATGATGTGAACCATAGTATTCTCGCATAACCTCATTACAATTTGTGTTTGTGCAGAAGCATCTCTCTTGGTCCACTCGGCTGCCTCTTTTTCTTCCTTTTCTAGTTTAACTTCTGAACCATCGACCATTGAGTACAAACCCATTCCTCTTAATAAAACTGAGACTTGGAATTTCCACAAATTCCAATTTCGCTGGCCCTCTAGTTTAATGGCCCCTCCGATCCCAACTGCAGCCGTTGCCTCCATGGTTGCAAATTTCTTCAAAAGGTTATGTGCACGCTGAATAATTCTATTGCTCTGCCTCCACCTGACAGCTCAATCCCTCAGCCCTCCTGCACTTCTCGCCGACTAGCTAGACCAGCCAGGCCGACGCTTAACCTCTCGAACACTCGTGGTCGTCGATCGCGTCACCGCTTTAATTTCCTCTCAACACTTGAAACAGGGTTATGGAGCAACTGGGCCCATAACCTGTTAGGATTTATGAGGAAATAAAGAGGATTTTATTAAGAAACTGAACGTTTTATTATAACTATCACAAACAGTACAGCTCTCACACACGACGCCATTACAGGGATAAAAACCACAGAGAAAATACAGAGATGATCATAGACAAACCTAATATTTTATTACCACTTTAATAAAAATTAGGTTTGGGTGCAGGACTTTAAAACGGAAATGGAAAAGTCGCCTACGCTAGCAGAAGTTTAAAGCCAGCCGAAAGTAGGTAAGTACCCGGCCACTAGTGTATTTATTTAGTTTAAAAGACCCTTCCAGCCGTCTGACCAAGTTCAGACTGTATTTAGAGGAATATGACTTTATTGTGGAATATGTCCCAGGCCGACATAATGCAGCTGCAGATGCGTTAAGTCGACTCTCGGTGACGTCGCAAAATTTGAAAGAAATGCAAGAACACATAGTATCTGTTTTGACTAGAGCTCAGAGCAAAAAACTCAAGACTTAGATAGGAGAACAGACAGACAAACTTCCTTCAGTCAGCGGGCCTGATCAACGTGCAACTGTTGAAGTACTTAAGAGACCTAGTAATATAGTCGAGTTACGTTTTTCAGATTATCAAGAAAAACTAAACGATGCGAATATAATTCTATCAAATGCAAAATATAGCACTTACGTCCCTTCGAAATCGACGGTATTTCTACATTCTCGATCGTTATCATCCCCAGAGGAGTTAGCGAGAGATTTAGAAAAAATGTGCATACGATTGAATATTCATGAATTACTTATTACGAAGAATAAGAGTAATAGCAAAAATATTACTAGTTTACTGCGCAGTATAAAAGAATGTTAAATAAAATCGCTAAAGTTTATAATAATTAAAGACATAAAGAGAAAAAGCGACAAACATGAAATAATTACAATTTTAAATGACTTTCACCTCTTGCCCACAAGTGGACATGCAGGCATAAATCGTATGATTAATAATATTTAAAAATATTATTTCTGGCCAGGAATGGCAAACGACGTCATGAATTATGTTAAAAAATTTAAAAGTTGTCAAATACAAAAAACGACAAACAAAAATGTTAGAGAACCTTTGACGATAACGTCAACCGCCAAGTCAGCGTTTGAACGTGTTAGTTTAGATATAATGGGCCCACTAGATTTAGATAATTATAACAATAAATATATTTTAACAATCCAATGCGATCTAAGTAAGTTTGTGGAGCTGATTACCCTTTACCACGAAAAGATAGCGAGACTGTAGCCAGATGTTTCGTCAACAATTTCATATTGCGTTACGGTATACCAAATCAGTTTATAAGCGTTAGGGGAACTGAATTCACTTCATCTATCATGTCAGAGATTTGCAAGTTACTGAACATAGAAAAAATACATTCAACTTCTTAGCATCATGAAACTTTAGGTAGTTTAGAAAATACACATAAGCCTTTAGGCGCATACCTCAGAATACAATGCGAGAATAATCAAACTGACTGGAGCAATTGGATTCCATTCTGGTGTTTTTCTTTCAATAACAGTGTTCATTCACAAACGAAATATACCCCATACGAACTAGATTTTGGCAAAGTCAGTAATATACCTAGCAATTTAACAGAGTCTTTGGACCCCTTGTATAACTTTGATGACTACCCAAAAGAACTTAAGTACCGTTTACAAAAGGCTCAACAAGACGCTAGACAAAATTTAATAGAATGTAAAAACCGTAGAAAAATATCATATGATCCGAAATTACACTGTGTAACTTACAAACCAGGAGATTTGATTTTAATAAAGAACCAAATCGGAAACAAATTAGATTGTATTTATAACGGACCGTTCAAGGTAATAGAGGAACTCTCATCAAATGTTAAAATTCTTAAAAATAATAAAGAGATTATGGTACATAAAAATAACACGAAACCATTTAGTAAATAATAATAAAAAAAGGTTTGTTAATAGAATAAGAGATTATGTTATTTAGATATATCTATTAAGTAACTAATTAGTATGTAAGTACAGGCCTAATGCTACGTAAACGCAAACCTTTTTTCTCAAAAAAAAAAAGGGAGGCCACCTACCCTCTACTTTTCGGGAGAGGTGAAGTATGTAAGAACCTTACTTAGCAAATCACTCTTTATACCTGCGTCATACACCCGCGCAATCGTAACGTTTGGCCGAATAAGCATTTTTCTTGTAAGCAAATAATTGTACTTTTGAGAACATTCAATAAATCGCCATCAAACCGTCAACATGTCTTTGACTTATTAAGACTATCGTCTCCTACCTACCTCATAAGGAACACCTCACCCTGCAGTACCTAGTGGGTGAACTACATTCCTCTTCCAACTAATTTCTATTGCAATGACATTAGATTTAAACTTAATAGTTCTGTAGTTTGTTTGTGATGTATGGTAACAGACAGATTTTATATTTTGTAAATTAGAATATAATAAATATATGTGTGTAATGAGAAATGAATATGCTGAGTTTATTAGATATTTCTTTATTTAATCAGAAACCAAATAATCAGAGTCGAGGTATTCGACTCCCTAAATGTTGCCTAATTAAAGTTGGTACGGCCGAACAAGCTATTTAGTTTACAGTTTAACAAACAAATTACATTGTAAAATGTAAACCAAATAGTTTGTTCGACCGTACATCTTTCTGCACTGTGTAGAAAAACTGAACTTTCTATATAGATCGAAATCATCGATGTGTTTTGTAAGGGGCCTTTCCTGTGTTTTCCAGGCGTTACAAAACCTCCATTCTTCATACCTTCGTCCACTATGCGCCAAATTGTGCTTTAAAAAACACCTGAAATCAATAAAGACATGTCAAATAACAAATACCTTAATCATATTTAAATAAATAACACAAAAAGATCAAAACCGTTGAGTGGTAGTATAATAAATCGTAGGTAAATTTCATAACCTCAACGAAATTTAAACAATGATTATAATAGCTAAATTTCACTTAAAAACAGAAGATTGCCAAGAGATTATACTTCCGTAACTATGTTTAACATTAAAATATAATTACGTACCGGTTAACTTTGCTGTTCGACCGTAAACATCGTCTTTGCTCTTCCCAACTTGAAATTCGGCCATAAACTCTTTAAAAACTAAAAATATAATTTGTTTCGCACCGCATTTTTAAACATTTCGAATTATTTTTTGTATCTTAACGGTCATACGATTAAAAAAACTCGAAATAGCACAAACCTAATAAAAAACATCAACCACAAAGGAAGGTACGATGTGACAGTTGAGGTACTCAGTTTGACAATTTTTTTTTTTTTTTTTTTTTTTTTTTTTTTTTTTTCGGATGGGAAATCATCAAATGACTTCTCCCGCTCTGGGCGGAGCAGGAGGGAGTGTCAGACTTTTACTGACTAAAACCCATCCATGTTCCTTCATCGCCCTTTGTGTTCCGGGGCCGCGGTATCTCTTTCGAACAGTCCCGCAACCCCGGCAGGCATCGGTCCTTGCGGACCCCTTCCTTTTTGCTGACTCTCTTTGAGGCGCGCGTGGAACACGAACGCGCCGTCGACACGGCCTGTCGTCATCAGACGGACGGACGGCGAGCTAGCCCATAGCCCACCGTCCACAGGCCCGCGCCTACGGTGGCCGGGGGCCACGTGGTGGCCCCCGACGCCCGGGGCGTCTCCCGCGGCGGCCGGGACGCTGTGAGGTTCTCTCCCTCTCACGTTCCGCCACCTCCTTCTCTAGCATTACTGCTTCGCAGAAGGAGGTGACGGCGTCCCATTCCGTCTCGCTCCGGACCATGGCTTGCACCAGGGCCGGACGCGAGAGGTCGCCGCCGCCAATCGCCGCTTCGAGGACACGGCGGTGCTCTGCCCACGCGGGGCACACCTCCACCGTGTGCTCCACCGTGTCCTCCGGTCGATCCTCGCAGTGGAAACACCCGGGCGTTTCCTCCCGCCCGATTCGGTGCAGGAACCTCCCGAAAACACCGTGTCCGGTGAGGACCTGCGTCAGGCGGAAGGTGAGGACGCCGTGGCGTCTCTCCAGCCACTCCTCAAAGAGGGGACTTATCGCCACTATCGTGGCGTGCCCTGCACGGGGTTGCGACACTCGCTCTCTCCATGTCGCCATGAGATCCCGCCGGAAGTCTGTCCGCTGAGCGACAATTTGTCGCGGCAGCGGAGTTTCCCCCCGGCGAAGCGCCTCCGCGCGCCATTCATGCAGGCGCACGAGGACTATCGCCTCCAGATCCCATGGCGCAGTTTGACAATCATTCAGTGTTGCCAGTATTAGGAAAAGCAGTAGTTCTCGAAAAATTCTTTTCATGACTTTCTTGACAGACTTGTACGTGGATATCACTTTACGGTAACTAACAGCCCGGGTATGGTGTGGTGTGGTGGTGTGGTTTCACTTTCTCAGTGCGGTACTTAATACATGACATTCTCGGTTGTCATCAAAGTTCCGTGTACCAACGAAGCTTGATAGTCACTGGACATCAGAAAGATTCGTAATAGGCCTACTGAACAGTTCCTGAGTTCCAGACAACACGACGAAGCAACCATCATGTTCTGTGGCGATTCGCTTCGAGTATCAGTTTCAAACACCTTTGATGCCGATCGTCACAGGGAAGTGAAAATTACGCAGATATAGCCGTTTGGTTCCGTTACATTCTTATCAAAATGGACAAAAAGCTGAGGCTGAAAAGCCAGACTTTGAAATTTAAACAAAATTAAATCAAACCGTTTCTGCATGCTGCGGAGCGAGTCTTTGAGTGGTCCAGTGTTGCCAGATGGAGTCTGAAGAAATCAGTAGAAAAATTAAAGTTTTAGCAGTAGATCGAATGAAAAATCAGTAGAAAAATTAAAATTTTAGCAGTAGATCGAATGAAAAATCAGTAGGTTAAAAAAGTCATACCAACATGAGGTAAAAAGGACTTGAGCTTGAATAGGGTAGATGACAAAATCTAATTAGTCCGTCAGATAGATTTCCAAAAAATATTGGACTCGTATTTTTTAATTTTTCACGTAATTAAAAATTAAGACGATACATTTTTACTCAAATGTGACGTCACAAGCCCCCACTTATGATCTTTGACACGTTTTATCTTCGTCAATTTTTATTAATTTGATAAAAACAAAAAACAATTAACCAATATTTTTCGATAATCTAACTGACGGACTAAACAGAATTATATTTGTTTTAGTCAGTAATCATCCTTATTTTAAGTATGATAGAAGCATCTAGATACACATATTCATGTAAGTAAATATTTACCTACTGTACCTACTTAATCTGAGTCAATGCTTTACTTTTATTTGCCATGGCTTATGTCGCCGCGTCGTTCCGCCGCGCCATCCGCGCCACCCGGGGCGCACGAGCTGGCCAGGCTCGCCGCCCCGTTCCCAGACGGCGCAACGCAGCGACGCGGCAGCGAGAAAAAAAAAAACAACAAGGCGGTGGTATTGTATGGGTGTGCTATTAGATAGGTATACCTTTGCATAACCCTTTTATTACAGGCTGTAGGGGAGAGTGGGGTGCATTCGTACAACGGGAGCATACGTACAGTAGTGATATCTAAGCTATACAGCACACTGGCGTGTTCATGTTTGTGTGCGTAACTCCCACTCGGACGCATAGGCTACGCGCGGAGCGGCGGGGCAGTGCGGCTCCCGGCTTCGACACAACAGGCCCGTTCATGTTTTCGCTCCACGTAAGTAATTTTTGGATTCACTTTGAAACGTGTTTAAATGTTATTAGTTTTACTCTAGTTATAAAAGTGATTCAATTTAGTTGGTGGAATGGTATTGAGGTCTTAAATGCACGCAGTTGTTTTCTGATAACTATAACGGGTATTTTTATTTTAAATTAAATCGTTGTACTTTTGGTTTGGGGTACCTTCGTGCAGTTAGCAGTGGGGTAGATTCGTACTGTACGAATCCTCCCCACACGAACTTGCATAGCATTAAACATTTTTTTTACCGAATATATTATTATTACAGAATCAAAATGCCGCGAAAGTATGTGAAAAAGGGGACGAGAACGGGACAAGTAGACGAAGATAGCATGAAATCTGCGATAGACGAAGTTTTGAATAAAACCTTATCTATCAGAAAGGCTGCGCAAAAATATGGCGTCAAACCAACTACGCTCGAAAGTCGCTTGACGAAGTTACATAAACAAGCAGCTACTGAAGACAGACATAGTAAGGTACGTGTTTTCAGTTCCAAATACTCTTCAAACCAAGTGTTTTCTGCAGAAGAAGAGGCTCATTTAAATACGTACATAATGAAATGCTCCAAAATGCACTACGGATTGACGATTGTCCAAGTAAGAAAACTTGCGTACGAGTTTGCAAAAGCTAATAGATTACGTTATCCTTCTAATTGGGATCACAATCAAATGGCAGGAAAGGATTGGGTGGAGAGTTTTCGCAAGCGTTGCACAAATTTAAGCCTCAGAAAACCAGAAAACACCAGTGCCGCAAGGTGCTTCGCATTCAATAAGACTGCCATAAAAGATTTCTTCGAAAACCTTGAGACTGTATACGTAAAATACAAGTTCACTGCTGACCGAATTTACAATTTTGACGAGTCGGGGATATCCACAGTATTAAATACGCCCAAGGTTTTAGCTGAGAAAAACCAAAAACAAATCGGTCAACTTGTTTCGGCTGAGAGAGGAGAACTTGTTACATTTGGAGGAATCATATCAGCCAGTGGCAACACAATTCCGCCTCTATTTATGTTCCCCAGGGTTCATTTTAAAGACCATTTTATGGACGGTGCTCCGGAAGGTAGTCTGGGAATGGCAACAAGGAGTGGTTGGATAAATACCACTATATTTTTGGAGGTGTTGAAACATATCCAGAAGAAAACGTTGTGCTCAAAAGATAACCCTATCTTGCTACTGGTTGATAACCATGAAAGCCACGTCACAATAGAAGCAGTAGACTATGCTCGTGACAATGGCATAGTTTACCTTTCGTTCCCACCGCATACAACTCACCGTCTTCAGCCCTTAGACGTTGGTGTATTTGGACCTTTCAAGGCAAAATTGAAAGTGGCATTTAACGATTGGCATGTGAATAACCCGGGCAAAACTCTAAACATATACAATATACCGAAGCTTGCCAAAGTAGCCTATTTTGAATCGTTCAGTGGGAGAAATATATTAATAATATATTACACGTGCCTTTGAGAAGACTGGAATCTGGCCATTTAATAAGCTAGCCTTCGGAGACGACGACTTTGCAGCTGTAAGCGTATACCAATCCGGGTCCACGTCAGCTCCAGAAGAGATCGACGAGATAGGTAATGTTGAAGATGTGGAACAACAAGATTTACCACCAGGGTTGGCCCCTACATCAGCTTCTTTTCCGCCACAGTCAGAATCCGCACAAAGTGAGCAGTCTATTTCAACAGCGAGTCAAGGTGCCAATGTATCGGAAACGGAGCTTACTCAAGAAGATCTCGTAGAGAGCTTAGTTCCTGTTTCACCTTCCTTACATAGATCTACAACTCCACCGGCGACTTTACCTGCTGGAGGACTAATAACTCCAGAAGTTATCCGGCCTTACCCTATAGTAGACAGAACTGAGTCTAAAAAGTCGAGAAAAGGGAAACAGCAAGGAAAGTCGAGAATATATACAGATACTCCGGAGAAAATAAGACTAGAAGAAATAGAGAAAGCAAAACAGTTGAAGAAGCAAGAGCAAGAGATAAAACACAAGGCTAAGGAGATGAAGCGAGCTTTCAATTTAGTATCCGCCAACACCAATCCAAAAAGACAGAAGAAAACTGTAAGGACAACTAAATCAAAGAGGCAAAAGAAAACTTTCAAGCCTGTCAGTGAGGACGAGTCTGATTCTGAGGATGAAACTAATATCAGTTTAAGAGAAAGTTCTTGTTCTCCCATCGAAGAAGCGTCCGAGCAATTGGATGTTCAAGATGAAACTCCAGTTATGTCTATGAACATTAACCAAGGATGTTTCGTGCTAGTCAAATTTGCTAAAAAAAATACTGTTTTATATTATGTTGGGCAAGTGCTTATAAAATACAGTCCTATTGAATACATAGTTTCATTTATGAGGAAGAAGCCTGGTTCCTGGAAATTTGTTTTTCCCACCACCAAGGATGAGGGGAGTGTCAATATAACAGATGTGGTACATATAGGTACCTATGTACGATTACGATACTAATTCAGAAGTCCAGTATCAATGCTATTCAGGTTCACGAAAAAAAGGGGACACCGTCAAAATTGTGAAATTCATCATTAATTGTTATGCCTCTTACCTCACTATGCCTCAATTTAACATGCCTATTCAGCATATCCTCTTTAGAGAAGCCTTTGAAACAATCAGAACATTGAAAAGCCGCTGACACGTACTTCTGACTTTGCGCTCTCGCTCTGAACTCCTCCAAAGCTTCTTCTTCAGTCAAATTGATCTTCAACCAATGCTTAGGATCTAAGTAATCACTTTTTATACCACCAACTTCGAATTTTCTGCTCTTTTTATTTACTACATTTTTATTTGATTTAGCTTTCTTTCTCTTCTTTCCTTTAATATTTTTATTGATTACTAATTCATCGTCACAGATTTCTAGTTCAGTATTTAAGTTTGTTTTTTCTTCAACAGTAATTTCATTGTTAATTTCTTCTTTGATGGTGGGTTTATCAACATCATTAGTATTTTCTGGCCATACATCTTCATCATCACTAAACCTTCTATCATCTTCTAAATCAAGCGTTGCTTTGTCTTCAGTACTTTCTTCAATATCAATGTTTGGTTTATCATTTTCTTCAAAACCATCCTTTTAAGTAGTAATTTCGTTTTTTATCTCAGCTAGATTCTTATCATCTAATGAGCTGTCACTATCATAGTTTATTGTATATTCTTCTACTTCTGGTATTTCTTGTTCTGGTATTTCTACTTCTTTTATATCCATTTGTTTTATTGGACCATTCGATAGTATTTTGTGCTTAATTATGTGTGTTCTGACTCTTTTGCTGACTGTAACAATGCCTATTAACGATTGTAGATTTTTGTCTTGACGGTCTATTCGGGAAATTGATGATAAGGTGATCGGAAAAAGTACTGAATTATAACTCGGTTCCTATTTACTACCTCGCTAAAGCTCGGTAGTAAAACTACCTCGTATATAATGGGTCATTTTAGCCCCTTGTATTACAATGTACTATTGAAATATAAAATGACATTGGTGTCGATTCTGTTGTGCACAAACTAAACTATATTTAGGCTATTGCTATATTTTACTAAAAGGCAGTGCGAGAAAAGGACGGCTTTAGCTATGAAGATGAACTAAGTTAAAGATGTCAAACTACACTTGAAAACAATAAAATCGCACACCTCTTGTAATTTGGTTTATAACTGTTTTTTTTTCTTAAATCTAAAGATATTGGGTACAAATCATTAGGCAAAATTAAAGAATACAATCTTAGCTTTAAAAAAACACAAAATTAAATTATTGACCTTCACGTAACTTACAGAAACCAGCCGTACACCAAATTCACCGGTTAGCATTAATAATAATAGCACCCCTTACCCGCAGGTATAAAAGGGTCGGTTTTTTTGGAATTCTAATCAGTTGCATACCGAAGGTCAACGAGATAACATCTCTACTGAAAGCATACGGAAAAATATGGATACCACGCCCGCAGAAGCCGCTCAAGTTATTGCCTTGCTCGAAGCAGGCCTTAATCAAAGTGAAGTTGCTCGACGACTAAATTTGAGCCGCTACTCTGTTCGTCGTGTGTACCAGAGGTTTCAAGAGACCGGTGGCTACATTCGGCGACCAGGATCTGGCCGGCGACGAAGAACATCAGAGCGTGATGACGGCTTTCTTGTGTCGAGGTCTTTAAGAAATCGGCAACTGAATGCGGTTCAACAGCAACTGGGACAAGAGCTTCGAGAAGTTCGCAATGTCAGTATAAGTCGGTGGACAGTCAGAACAAGACTTGGTGAAGCAGGACTGACTTCACATCGCCCAGCAAATGGTCCCAAATTGACCACAGCTCACCGACAAGCCCGACTACAATTTGCCAGGGAACATTTAAATTGGACGTATGACCAATGGCGGTCTGTTATGTTCTCTGATGAGTGCAGAATGACATTACATGGTCATGATGGACGCTCTAGGGTCTACAGAAGGTCATCAGAGCGATTTTCACAATGCTGCATAAGCGAACGTGTGGCTATTGGCGGTGGATCGTGTATGTTTTGGGGTGGCATAATGTTGGACACTAAAACTGACATTGTATTCATCACTGGAGCGAATGCCGGCCCTAGATCGAGAGGTTTGACGGCTGCACGATACGTCGAAAAAGTGCTCGCAGGACATGTGAGGCCACTTGCGTGGCTTATGGGAGAAGATTTTCTCCTAATGCACGACAACGCGAGACCGCATGTCGCTAGAACAGTTTGCGACTACATGGAAGACGTTGGAATCACCGCGATGGATTGGCTAGCTCGTAGTCCTGATCTCAATCCGATTGAGCATGTCTGGGATGAGCTAAAAAGAAGAGTTCGAGCAAGAAGCCCTGCTCCTACGCGCCTCCGAGAGCTTCAACTTGTCATTGAAGAGGAGTGGAACGCTATACCACAAGATTTCATGGTAAAATTAATACGGTCCATGAATAACCGATTAAGACCTGTAATTAAGGCTAGGGGAGGGAATACACCTCATTAATAAACAATTTGATCAAGAATTTTGAGTTTGATTTTCATTATTTCTTAAGCGAAATTGGGTAATTTTACCCGTTTGTTGGGTTTTGTGCCGTAAAATCTCTTATGGGTATTTTTTACACTGTATTTGATATCATTAGAAAGGTAATGAGGTAGACTTTCAATTAGTGTGTGTTTTTTTAAATATTTATTCAGCTTCATGAAAAAAAACGGCCTTAACAAAAAAAAGTCAAGGTGTGCGATTTTATTGCTCTCAAGTGTAGTTTATGCCTTGCGCTTCACCGTGTTTTTAGTCGACATGTTTTTACGTGCACCCTTCATTTGTATGGAAATATTAGTTCCAACTAAATTTTGTTGGAATTTATGTATTACTAGTATGTTGGCAACATTCATTGTAGTGTATGTATAGCATAATCTGTGTTCCGTTACCTTCAACTGACAGTGACAGCTATCACGTATGTCACTCTGATTCTCCTCTGATTTCCATTTATAATTTGTCCTTGCACATTTTTCGCATCCGTAAAAATCGTATTACATCTTTTAAAATCGACTCTGTAAAAGCATGCCAGAATGTTGGTATCGCATAAATAAAACTATTGGTGAAAGTATAAGGTGCATTTCTTTCGCCATCGCCGTGCTATCAAATCCACTGCGGCGGTTCGTCTGATCCAACCTCAACAAATTTGACAACTCTAAATTACGTCCGTCTCTTTCTAGTTTTATTTGAGAGAAAAAGATAGCAATAGCCTAAATTAAGTTTAGTTTGTGCACAACAGAATCGACACCATTAGCACATTTTCAACCAATGACGATGTTTGGGTATCAGCTACACTAGCGCCATTAGTTCACAGTTTCCTTCCCCATTCAACAATCACTCAATCGAAAGTGTGTACAAGGTGCGCATTGATTTTTTTATAATAAGAATAAGTTCTAGCACTAAACAATATATCGTTTGTGTGTTAATGATTGTTTTAACATTTATTTCGGGCAACATTAAATAAAAGTAAAAAAAAATAAGTTGAAACATGAAGATTAGTGTAAAAAAGAGGCGCTTCATAGGTTTCACACACAGGCGCTGTGCGGAGTCGGCGCGGCCCTGCTTGTAGGAAAAATTACAACGTCAAAGCAGGCGAAGCAGCGGGTAAAAACGGGTTCGCCATAAGACAGCTATTCAACTAGCCAACACCGTCATTTGAAAGCCTGATAATGGGTGTTTCAGCCAAAACATGCGCACGCACTTAATTATACAAGGTGACGCTTTGCAACCCAGTCCAATTCACTATGCTAATGATTCTCGACCCGAATCTATAATTAAATGGGTAGGTTTTTTTTTCTTATTTACGCAAATCGGTAAGTGTAAACCACCCGTATTTAAACGCAGCCCGTCTGTAACTAGCCCTATAACCGCGCCTTCACACAAATAAACGCACACAGAGACATGTCGCGCGATGTGCGATTGTTTATTAGGTACTTTCGTGTTATTCTGAAATACTGTCAGAATAGCAGCTTTTATTAATTATTGACCTGATCTCGTGATTTAAACTGATTGTCTTTTGTGACAAGCTCCTGAATTTTGACTAGTGTGATGGATCGAAGACTGAGCGGCTGAGAAGAGGAAGGCACAAGCACCAGTTAATCACCCTTTTATCTTCGCAAGTTTTATGATTTTGTCAAAATAAAATATACGCGTCCATTTTGTAAAAGTCCTTTTTATTGCAGTGAATTTTACTATAAGTCAGTACATTGTTGCAAGCGTTAAAAATATATTTATAAATGTTACCACAGTATCTACAACAACTAGGATGCAAGACTACACTTTGTATAAACCGCCGCCGGCGACGCGCCCGCCATCGCTACCCCGCGCCACAAGCGATAGCTTTCTCTACAGAGGCTGCGTCGGCCTCACGCAGCGCTATCGATGAATAACGTAGCTGTTTAAATTCGAATTACCAATTTAGCTGAATCGAGTTTTATTTGAAAATCTACCTGTCACAATGGGCCTCGCTTAACCAACAGGGTAGGCCTGTTGGTAATTACACAGAGCGGCCTTCAACAGGAGAATCAGCACTAGTTTGACCTGAAAGTACCACCATCACCTGGTAGGACGACCACACTGTTTTAACGTTCCTAGCAGTGGTTACTTTTTTCGCTGTACCATTGCAGGCTTGATTTCGACACAGTAGGTAATTACAGATTGTCAAAAGTTTGAAGAAACTAAAATTAAATGGTAATGACTAGATCGTCTCCAATCTCCATTATAAGAAAGAAATCAAATTGTAGAAAATAAAGAAACGTTTACAGATTGGCAAACTCAAACTCAAAGCATTTATTTCAATTAGACCATTACGGCACTTTTGAATGTCAAAATTACAAATAAAAAACAAAGCTAGTCCCAGTCACAAGGCATAATAACTTGAGAAAGTACTGTAGTTGCCCATTCCCTAGCGTAGATCTCTAAGGAGAAGAACGGGCAAGAAACTCCATGGACACTCTTTTGAATCAAAATATTGTTACAAAATCTTGGTTACATCATTAATTTTGAAATTATACATATATGTGAGAACGATGTAGAAAGACGTGCACATTAAGAGCGTCCAGAGTAGAAAAAGACAACAATTTAACAACAAACGAATTAAAATGAACCCTGGCAGCCAAGAGATGACCAGTCCCAACTGACAGCGCCCGCTCACGAACATGACGCGCGCATCGGCACCATTCAACTCAACCATATTGAAGGGAATTAAATGACCCAACACACCCGCCACCATCAGCGAGACATTTAAGTGAGCATGACATTCTCTCAGCCACCAAGGCATATTCAAGTCAATGAAAGATAACTAAATGTAAATGGTGGCTGAACAATACAAAGTACTCACACATGTGCTTTGCCATTATATAATACTAAGAACTGGAATCTACACAATGCAAGTAGGTATATTTTTACAATCTTCTGCCGCTTCCACAATACATCAACATGGGAATCAATTCTTCTTCTTCTTCTTTGCGTGTCGATAGACTCAAATAATGCCCGACCAGTACAATCAATTTAGTTTGCCCCTATAGTTGTGGAGCAGGACCAGCATTTAGCCAAGCATTTTTATCATCAATGTAATCCCCCAACTTATAATATGCTTGCCTACATAGTGTGCGTTTTATACAAGATATAAATTTCAGAGGCAGTTGCCATGACTGGATAAAGTATTTTTCTCTGAGCAGCTCCTACTAATTACCGGGTTAAAACTCCAGGCAATTTAACCCCACACGAGAACAAAGTGGTTAAGTATTCGTGGTATAGACAAGTAACACCACGGCACTCCTATAGTCTAAGATAGTAGAGTTCTAAGATCCCTTACAGAACAACCTTCACCGAGCTGGTCAATGGATGAAAAGTATTTTTTATCGAATTAAATAAGTCAATAAATATATTGCAAATGGGTTGACTAAAAAATTTCAGTCCAGAATAATTTTTTTTTTTTTTACATTTAGTGAAATGTACAAAATACAAAAAAAATATTGCATCCATTGAAGCCTGTAGAATTAAGGCCATTATACATTTTCTAGTATAATGGCGATTGTAGGTACAGTTTAAGGCTTTTCTTCATAAAAGGCTGGAGGTAACTTTTTTACAAATATACCAAAACGGAAAATTAAAAAACTTATTTAGGCGGCAATATAATTTTTATTTTATTAATTTATTGTTGTTATTACAATTTATATACCTACCTACAAGGTGAATTTTTGGTGTGGGTGTGGATGGCTAAATCCGAAACTATGAGGAATAGCGAAAAATACTCAAAGGACGATTTTGATGAAAATTATATCTGCATTAGATCACATACTGTATTATGACACCATTTGATAGTGTCGTTAATAGGCATCAAATTCTGGGAAGTAATGCGGACTTAAGGCGACTACAGGAGCTAAATAAGCAACTCTATTTGTGGTGGTTCAAACTTCGCTTGAAATCCTGTTAGAATAAAGTTCTAATCAGGTTCATGGGCGTGCGCTCCTAAGAAGCAATTAGGCAAAGCCTACCCTACCAACTGGGCACTTTTTATAACTAATTAACTATGTAATAAAATAACACAATATTATGTACAAAATATAAAAAAAAATTCAAACTCTTGTTAGAATACTTATAGCAATTTGTCGCTTTCGTGTCACGTTACAACTAATACTATACCGGAAGGACAGGCAAACACTCGACTAGCCTAAAACTTATTGATAAGTTTACGCACACAGCGGCACATTGGTGCATATTTCAAGTGTATGAACCGCACACATGTATAGATTGCCGTCATTTTAGGGAGGTAACTCCTGCGAGTGTAGCTGAGGTGTGATTGGCTGCTACAACATAAGGCCAGGATTCAAGGTGGATGTTCTTTAGCCTGCGAAATTCAAATTTCCTTACGTTTTTTGCAATTTTCAGGCCAATGCTAAGTTGTATGTTGATTAAAATAATGATTACTGATTGATTATTCTTCTTCTTAGTCGAGACACTCTTGTCAGAGTGGTCGTGGTTGCACAGACGAGGTACACGGAGAGATGTTCGGTGGGTCGTTGACTTCCCCGAGGATTGCCCTTTCAGCGATGTGCTTCCATTTCTGCCGATTGGAGACGTTGCGAGTACACTGGACCATGGTGAACTCAGTAGCTTTCTTGATCAGGTCAGTCCAGCGAGTTGGTGATCGGCCGCGTGATCTCTTGCCCTCCACCTGGCCCTGAACCACCAGTCTCTCCATGGAATTTTCATTTCTAGTGATGTGACCAAAGAACTTTAATATTCGTAGTTGCACAGTAGACGAAAGCCGGTTCTTAATATGAAGCTCCTTGAGGATGGAAACATTGGTGCGAAACGCTGTCCACGGGATCTTTAGGAGGCGGCTCCAGCACCACATCTCATCAGTCTGACCTTAGTCTTTTTGGTAATCCTCCTGTCCCCCCAAATCTTTCCCAGCCGTTCCACTGCTGACCTGGTGATGGCGCATCGTCGTTTTATCTCGTCACCACATCCCCCAGTATTGGAGATAGTAGAGCCGAGGTAGATATAGCTCTGTACAACTTCGCAATTAGCCATACTCTGTACATTAATTCGGATTTTTTCAGCCCGGGTTACTATTTTCATCTTTGTCTTGTCTCGGTTGATGGCAAGTCCGAAATTGAGGCTGGTAGTCTCGAGACGGATCAGAAGATTTTCCATATCTTCTCTGCACTGTGCGAGAAGGGTTGTATCATCAGCGTATTTAAGGTTATTTATCACGCGACCCCCAACTGATGTACCTTTGTCCCATCCCTCCAAGACAATGCGCATGATGTATTCTGTATAGGTATTAAATAGCAACGGCGATAAGATGCATCCTTGTCGCACACCGGCCTCGGTTTGAAAGTGCCCAGAAAGGGTATCGTCCACTCGTACCACTGCAGTAACGTCTTTATATAGTCGCCTCAAAAGAACTATTAGGTGAGGCGGTACACCCATTTCTGCGAGTATCTTCCAGAGATGTGTCCAAATGACAGTGTCAAATGCTTTTCGGAAGTCCACAAAGCAGATGTAGAGGGTTGAATTAAACTCTCTGGCCTTCTCAATTATCTGACGCAGTATGAGGATTTGTTCGCGAGTGCCTCTTCTCTTTACAAAACCGGCTTGCTCGGGTGCAATTTGCTTTGAGAGGTAGGCCAATAGTCTTGTATTGATTATGTGGAGCATTACCTTACTTGCATGCGATATTAGGGATATGAGTCGGTAATTGTTGCATTTCTTGGTGGACTATTTTTTGTGCAGTGGAATAAAAACCGATTGCGACCAGTCATCAGGCCATATGCCAGTCTCCCATATTTTACTGCAGATGGTAAATAAGACATCGACTCCAAATTCTCCCATCGCCTTGAAGACTTCGATTGGGATTTCATCACATCCTATGGCTTTGTTGCATTTAAGGTGTTTAATTGCCGCTCGTACTTCATCCCGCATGATATCAGGTTCACGGTCACGTATATTGATGATTCTATATATGATTGATTATTGGCGCGTATTATTATTATAATAATTAATAATATTATTGTTATTATATTTTTCTTCATGGGTGTCGTTTTCGTGGTTTTTGGGGTTGGTGATAATGAAAATGAGGTCAAAATGAAAATCCAAAAAAGCGCCGACGAAAATTTTCAGTTTTTTTTTCATGGGTGTCGTTTTTGTGGTTTTTGGAGTCGCTGATAATGAAAATGAGGTCAAAATGAAAATCCAAAGTGGCGCCACGAAAACTTTCAGTTTTTTCTTCATGGGTGTCGTTTTCGAGGGTTTGGGGTCGCTGATAATGACAATGAGGTCAAAATGAAAATCCAAAATGGCGCCGACGAAAATGTTCGGTTTTTTCTTCATGGGTGTCGTTATCTTGGTTTTTGGGGTCGCTAATAACGAAAATGAGGTCAAAATGAAAATCCAAGATGGCGCCAACGAAATTTTTTTTTTTTTCGTGGCCTACCCGTATTTTATCAAAAATGAACTTTTTCTTTAGTTTGCCGTATGTAATCACTTCTCAGAATTCGATTCTTATTAGCGAAGCTATCTAATGGTGTACTAATACAGTGTGTGTGTGTGTTTTTTACCCAAAATCAATGGGTTCGATTCCTAGCTAGATATATTGATTTTTCAAAAATCTGATAATGCAGTTTTAGTTTTCATAAAAATCGGGATCAAGACTCCTTTGAGTATTTTTAACTGTTACTCATAGTTTCGGATTCGAGGAGCTCGTGGCTATTAATAACAGGCGCTCGGCTCGATTTTTAGGTTAAGCCGTACTTGCCTAGGTTGGTCTGTGGCTGGGTGACCACCCTTACATACCGAGTTTCCTCCGTGCCTCGGAAAGCACGTTAAGCTGTTGGTCCCGGCTGTCATTTGTAGATCTTTGACAGTCGTTACAGGTAGTCAAAGGTAATAAATATATATATATATAAAAATAAAGGTAGTCAAAAAGTCTGACAACCAGCCTTACAAAGGGGTATCGTATTACCCAGTACTAACTGGGTTGTGGAGGTCAGATAGGCAGTCGCTCTATGTAAAATACTGGTATTCAGCTGCATCTGGTTAGACTAGAAGCCGACCCCAACATAGTTGGGAAAAGGCTAGGCAGATGATGACTCTGATAATAGTTTCGGATTTTGCCATCTACGCCCACATGAAAAATTCACCCTGTATACACTTTCCGGTTTTCCTCGGAATCTTCTTCATGTATTCTGTAGTCCTCTATTTCCTGCTGGATACCAGCATTCTTTCTTCTGTTTCTGTAAGAAGAAATTTATTTGTATCTCTTTATATGAGATGCCAGTGAGATCACGACGTAAACAATAATCTCCTTTACCGTTACGTAGTCTAATTTAGTTTGTAATTGACCATTTTATAATGAGGGATTATCTTTGTAACTCTTCCCTAATCGCTGGATAGATGGCGCTGAACTTGGTAAGTTACTGCAAGGAACGGAATGTAAAAAAACTGATTTTTACAAAGCGCGAGAAAACTAGAATAAATTCGGAAGCATAAGCAAACGAAAGTGTCAGTCAACGAGCGTATGTGACGTGACGCAATGTTTTTTTTCCAAGTGTTTTGGCTTTGGCACCTAGTAACGTAGTCAGTTCAACGCCATCTACAGAGTTCTTGGAAACAATTTTTTTTTTAATAACCCAAAAAGAAAACCTCTCTTTAAAAAAAATGTGGTAAGGGTACCATGGAGTTTTTGTGTCCAAAACTTAACTTAACGATAGAAATCTGACAATCTAATTTCAAATACAGATTGAATGACAAAGTTGGTGAAGACAAATATCACAAGGAAACGAGCATGTCTTAGAACCAAAAATTCGAAGACATGACATCAATCTACGCCCCGAATGGCGCAGCGGTAGTGAGGCTGCCTTACGTTCTTGGAGTCCCGGGTTCGAATCCCGGTAAGAGCAAATGTTTGTGTGATGAGCATGGACATTTGTTTCCGAGTCGTGGATGTCTAAATGTACTACTCTGTCAAGAAAGTACCGGGAAAAGATCAATAATACACGAAATGTCTGTTATTCATCCAAATTTATTTTATCACCTTCAAAGTATGCTCCTTTAGAAACGATACACTTGCGCCAACGAATAATCCATTCATCAAAACATTTTTTAAACGCTGCTTCCGGAATTGAGTTCAGTTCTCGCCGCGAATTCTCCTTTATGTCTTCTATCGATTGAAAACGGGTGCCACGAAGTGGTAATTTGAGTTTAGGAAAAAGAAAAAAGTCAGCAGGAGCCATATCTGGTGAATATGGTGGTTGCTGGATGGTATTTGTTGAGTGTTTGGTCAAAATTTCGTTCACAATGATAGCCTTGTGCGAAGGCGCATTGTCGTGGTGCAAAATCCAAGAATTTTCTTTCCACAAATCTGGCCTTTTTCGTCGAATTTGCTCTCTTAAACGCCGCATAACGCTCAAATAATATTCTTTATTTACCGTTAGACCTTCCGGTAAGAATTCAGAGTGCACAACACCGCGATAGTCAAAGAAAACAGTCAACATGACTTTGACTTTTGATCGACTTTGGCGTGGTTTTTTCGGTTTCGGTTCAGTTGGAAGGCGCCACTCCGAAGCTTGTTGACTAGTTTGCATGTCAAACTTGTAAACCCACGTCTCGTCACCAGTAACAATGCGTTTCATGAATGTTGGGTCCGAACTGACTTGTTCTAGCATGTCCTCAGCGACTTTCATGCGATTGAGTTTTTGGAGAAAATTCAGATCTTTTGGGACTAGCCGAGCAGCAACATGTTTCATACCCAAATGATTAGTTAAAATGGTACGGATCGACTCGTGAGATACAGAAAGTTCGGCGGCTATCTCTCTCAGAGTTGAATAGGGATTTTCAGTCACTATTTTCTTCACTTTTGCGATGTTAACTTCAGTTGCAGACGTTGACGGCCTACCAGAGCGAGGCAAATCTTCCATCACATCTCGACCGCTTTTGAACGCTTTGAACCACTCATAAGCACGAGTTTTTGATAAAGTCGATTCACCGTAAGCCTTCTGTAACATTTTCAGTGACTCCGAACACGAAATTCCATTGGCGATGCAAAATTTAAGACAAACTCTTTGTTCGATATTTTTGTCCATTATGAAATTCGCAATACACACTATATATGATATTACTAAAACCAGCACTGTTTTTTATATAAATAACAGATGCAACTCAAACTCCGCGCCAAAATGAAAAACAGTTGTGCCAATCTAACAACTACAAAAAAACAAAAATTTGAATTTGGAACCATAAACAAATCATCCATTCCCGATACTTTTTTGACTGAATGTATAATAAGTATGTATTTAAAAACAAAAATATCTATGTAGTATATCAACTATCTGGTATCCACAACACAAGCCTCGTTGCTTAGTGTGGCACTAGATGGCGCTGTGTGTAATGTCCAGCGATATTTATTTATCAAAACCAGACCGCAGTGGATGGACCACGTCTTTGGTAAAAATCAGCCGTTACTTACATTTTGTTTTTTTTTTTTTGCTGGGGTGGGGGTTAACCATTATGAACTTTTCCGATTTTACGTCGTCCTCCCATTCGCAATGTATACTGATAATGATGAAAGCTAAACTTATCAATATATACAATTGATCTTACCTCTTAGGGTACGGCTCCTTGAGATGGAAGGTGCGGTAGTGTAGCTTCATGCTGCATTTCTGAGTGAACCGTTTCTCGCACATTGAGCATTCGAATGGCTTCTCACCGGTATGTGTCTGAAATATAATAAGAATAGTGTTTATTAACCTGTGGGTCGCGACCCCCTGGGGGTTCGCGAAGCCTCTATAGGGGGGTCGCAAGAGGTCGCGAACACGAACTCAGTAAAAAAAACTATAAACTTTAAAAAGGTATATTTAATAAGAAAATGCTCACTAAAGGATATTATAAACATTTGTAAGCATACAAATTAACAAAATAAAAACCTGAGTACTCGTCCATCTTAATGCGAAGGTTGGGCTTGTTTTAAATAGTTATCTAATTTCTCCCATCGTGTATTCGTTTTTACTACATTTAGAATTTAATCGTTTTCCAAATTTAATAAAAGGTGTTAATTATGTATTTGTCCGAATTCTAAATATGAAAATGCATAAAAATATTGTACGGATTGAATATTTGTAACATAATAAAATACATAAAAAAAAGCGAAGGGTCGGGGGTCGCGAAATATTTTTTCATCCTATGGGGGTCGTGACATGAAAAAGGTTGAAAAACACTGGTGTAAACGGACCCTTCCCGAAGCCGTCAACCAAATATTTTGTACATCAGACTAAGTAACTCTACTAAAATTATTACTGTGAAACGACTTTTTTTTGTTGGGGTTCTCACGTTTTATAGTAAGACTCAATATAACGCACAAAAAAAAACAATCTGTCAAGTTTCTTTAATAAGATAGAGAATAATTATGCACGCAATTCTTTCTTCACTTAAATCAATTAAATACAGTACTACTCGTATCTACCCAAGAAAGGTATTAAAAGTTAAGTTCAACTACTGCTTGTCGCACAAAAATAATATTAAACTCCTGCAATTTTCTACGACAGTTCAAACGTCCGTAGCTGTCGCGGCCATGATGTGACGTCATTATCCACAATCTGCCTTGTTTACATCTATGCTTTATTCAAGTAAAAATTGCAATAACAATTTTATAATAAAATTTTAGTGAAACTTTTAGCACTTTTCAAATAAAAGTGTTTTTTTGACACAATGAACTTTGACGTCAATACCGGCGTTATCGAGGATGATGCGTTTTGAGAGTGCGTTTCATTTCACCAAAAACATGCTACATAAAACAGGAAATTGTAAAAATAAGTGATGTATTAGAAACTTAAAGAAGTGTACCACAATGTTTTTATGCGCCAATACAAGGCATTTTTAATAAATAAAAAGAGTTTTGTATTTCATGCATATTCCCTATTTCAACTTTATCGCTAAAGCATTAGGTTCAAGGTTGATTGGGAAAATTTGACAGTTTCGGGTAGCCGGATGTGCTGGCGTCTGTACGGTCGAACAAGCTATTTGGTTTACATTTTACAATGTAATTTGTTGGTTAAACTGTATACCAAATAGCTTGTTCGACCGTACATGAGTCTTACCAGTTGATGTCTCGTCATACTGCTTTTACTGTTGAACTGCATGTCACACGTCGAACAAGTGTATAGCTTCTCCCGAGTATGAGTGTTTAGATGACTTGCCACACTATTGGCCTGCGAAATAATAACATTATACAGGTGATTTTTATCACTTTCCAAATAAAATGGGTATAATAGGTGAACGGAGTAGAAGCAATTGGCAAACTTAGTTCTTTTTCTTTTTGCGAAAAAAAAAACAAAAAAATCGAAATTCAAATCATACGCAATACGCATATGATTTGAAATTCGATATTTTTCATTTTTTTTTTCAAAATTTCTTTTTCTTTGTTCTAATATGAAAAGTTAACTTGAAACTTGTAGCGTTTTTGATGATGGATCAATATTTTTGACTCCCAAGTCATAGGTCTCGAGTTCGAACCCAAGGTACGCACCTCTGATTTTTCGGATTCATGTGCGTCTTGTATAATTATCACTTGCTTCGGTGAATGAAAACATCGTGAGAAACCAGCATGCCTGAGAGATATTTCTCGACGGCATGTATAGCCAAGTCAGAGGCCCATGGCGGCATAAAAACTCTGACACCAGGTTCGGCACTAACCACACGATAAAAAAAACTGTTTTGATTTTTTTCTTTTTTGTAAATTATGGATTATGGCTTGTGTTGTAAGTACCTACCTACTAAAATATTTTATTAAATGAAAACCACCATAATTTCAAACATACCGCTAGGGAAACTCCACAAATCTCACAAATGTGTCGTTGCTCTTCTTTTGAAGGTAGAGGATCGTCTTTGTGCTCCGCTGTGTGATGTTTCAAGTAGGCTGCCTGACTTCGGAAGGTTCGGTTACACTGGAAATAATATTATCAGGACGTTGACTAGTCGTTTCACTTTCAAAGCGAAAGCTCGAGAGCATATTCACAAAAAGTTGGCAGATTCGTCTCGGGAAGTTGTTATAGTTTTTTCCTGTTTGTCTGTCTATGTTACGGCTAATAGCCGAAGTGCGGCTACACCTAGTTTTAGCCGGCTACAACTAGGTGCAGCCGGCCACACGCAGTTAAACTTAGATGTATCCTCTTATCTTCGGTTAGAACTAGGTTTAGCCTTTATCATAGCAGTTAGAACTTGGTGCAGCCGAACACCGGTGGTTAAACTTAGGTGTATCCTATTATCATCGGCTAGAACTAGGTTTTCAGTTCATTTAAGCATTTTGGTTTTGTTTGTAGTGCACCGCGCAGCGTGCGCAGCCGGCTAAAACTAGGTGTCCGCACTTCTGCTATTAGCCGTAACATAATATATTTTTATTTTTGTTACATGTATGTATATAATTATGTATTTATTCTTATATGTTTTAGTTAAGTATAAATTTATAAATATTTTCTAGTCTTTTTTTTCTGTTATTGTGTATTATCTCTGCATCACCCTAAGGTAGACTGGTAGAAAATGCCCAAGGCATTAAGTCCACCTTTGTACAGTTTTTTACTTGTGCATAAAGTTTTAATAAAAAAAATTGTGTTATTTGTAACTTTAAGCCTAGATTTATCTAGATAACTCAAGAGCACCTACTTCGCGTGTCCGACTTAAGCATTTTATGCTAAACGTGGCTACTGTCGCAGCAAGCCAATTTGTTTAAAACAACAACCTTACAACTAAACAATTTAATTCTAGACATTTAAAAGAACAAAAATGTAATCTATTTTGTATTTTTTCTATTTGTATGCCCCACTTGGTACTCCCTTACTTCTCCCAAAATTTTTTGTCCAAAAATCGCTATCCATAACATGTTTTCTATAAACTTCAGTAACCATAATGTTCAAAGTCCCGAAATTTTGTTTTACATAATTATTATTATTAATTACATCTTTACGTATAAAACTGTTCTGTCATAATATCGAATACTATAATAATTGAATCTCCTAATTTTACATGACAAAAAGTCATATAACCTATGTATTGTATTATATAATGTGTATTATTCCGAATGTTTAAATTACACATTTGTGGCTATATTTATGTAATTACAAAAATAAAAACTAAAAGTAAGAACCTCTATATATACAACGACGTCAATAAGCGTCAAAGTACTCCTCCGCATCGCTGTCACTCGGAAACGTACCCAGAAGACTGGCAGCATTGCCACGTTGAATGGCATTTATGTTCATTTTTGCATTCATTTATGTTCAATGTTCATTTATAAATTGTTAGTCTTAAAACATTTGCTAATAGTTAGGTTTTTGTGACAGAAACGAATCGCTGTAAATCCGACTTCACGCAGTCTTGTCCTACCCCTAGAGTGTAATTTAAAATCGCGTAGGCGCGGAGGGGCGAGGCGGCCCGCGGGTTGAAGCTGCAGCAAGGCGAAGTGAAGCTGGTGAGCGGGCAACACATCTGCGACGATAAGCTCGCGTGGGACCGCCGCGCCCATGGGCGTGCGCTACGAAGAGGCAATTAGACAAAGCCTACTCTACCAACTGGGGCAATTATTATAACTAATGAACTATGTAATAAAATAACACTTTGTACAAAATATTAAAAAAAGTTCAAACTCCTGTTCGAATACTTAGAGCAATTTTTCGCGCCCGTGTTACGTATCCAACACTGTACTGGAAGTTGCTACGAAGCTCGACGCTCACCCGCCGGACGCATCTTATAGGCAAATAGTCTGCTGGCCTTCAACCCATTGATAAATTTACGCACACAGCGGCAAATTGGTGCATATTTTCGTGTGTATGAACTGCACACATGTATAGATTGCAGCCATTTTTGGGCGGTAACTCCTGCGAGTGTAGTTGGGCTATGATTGGCTGCTACAACACAAGGCCAGGATTCAAGGTGAATGTTCTTTAGCCCGCGTAATTTAAATTTCCTTAGGTTTTTTGCAATTTGCAGGCCAGTGCTGGGTGTATGTTGATTAAAATAATGATTCCTGGGGGTTATTGGCGCGTATTATTATTATAATAATTAATAATATTATTGATATTATATTTTTCTTCATGGGTGTCGTTTTCGTGGTTTTTGAGTTGGTTATAATGAAAATGAGGTCAAAATGAAAATCCAAGATGGCGCCGATGAAAATTTTTAGTTTTTTTTCATGGGTGTCATTTTCGTGGTTTTTGTGGCCGCTGATGATGAAAATGAGGTCAAAATGAAAATCCAAGATGGCGCCGATGAAAATTTTCAGTTTTTTCTTCATGGGTGTCGTTTTCGAGGTTTTTGGGGTAGCTGATAATGAAAATGAGGTCAAAATGAAAATCCAAGATGGCGCCAACGAAAATTTTCAGTTTTTTCATCATGGGTGTTATTTTCGTGGTTTTTGTGGTCGCTGATGATGAAAATGAGGTCAAAAAGAAAATCCAAGATGGCGCCGACGAAAATTTTCAGTTTTTTCTTCATGGGTGTCATTTTCATGGTTTTTGTGGTCGCTGATGATGAAAATGAGGTCAAAATGAAAATCCAAGATGGCGCCGATGAACATTTTCAGTTTTTTCTTCATAGGTGTCGTTTTCGAGGTTTTTGGGGTCGCTGATAATGAAAATGAGGTCAAAATGAAAATCCAAAATGGCGCCGACGAAAATTTTCAGTTTTTTCTTCATGGGTGTCATTATCGTGATTTTTGGGGTCGCTGATAATGAAAATGAGGTCAAAATAAAAATCCAAAATGGCGCCGACGAAAATTTTCGGCTTTTTCTTCATGGGTGTCGTTTTTTTTTTTTTTTTTGCTATCATTATTTCGTGGCCTACCCTTCGTGGAATACCGCTGCACGCCACTGGCCGCGCCGCAGCCCCGCAGCGCTGGAGCCGTAACAGAGAAACCATGCCTGCTGCATGTTGCTTGCTCGCTTGCATGCTGCATGCTTGCTGCATGCTTGCTGTATGCTAGCTGCATGCTTGGTGCATGCATGGTATCTGTTTGTTTGCATGTTTCGATGCTTCTTACAGGGAAATAAAATCCACATAAATGTTCATATTAAAACGTTTTATAATGATTGACGCTTTGATTAATTGATTTTCTGCCTTTTAGTGACTATCAATATGAAATGTATGCCAAAAGAAAATTCTAACTATGAACTTTCAGCGATATGATGGTTCTACTTTTTAATTTTTACAAATTTCAGTATAAAAATGGGGTTGGCTTTAGTACCGTGACGCCCGCGGAGGGCCGTAAAAGGGATTAAAGCTGGTAGGGAATGGGTCCCCGATTATAACTAGACCACTCTTATTCCCTAGTAGCATTTTTTGTTGGCATTTAGTTGGGCCATACACAGAGGTATGTGGCCCAACTAAATGCCAACAAAAATGCTACTAGGTTTACAAGGTAATGCTTATTATTCGAGAAATTAATGAAAAATATTTCTAACCTCAAATCAGTTCTCCCACTACTGCGTCACGGCGAGTGGTATAGGATATATATATACACACATCAACACGGTCTAGGAATGGTGAATTACAATGGTGAGTTAATACATTGGCGAGGGGACCCTCCCCATTATTTCATCACCACTGCTCTCAAAACGGCGAAGGAAAACATCTTGAGGTAACCGGCATGTCCTAGAACCAAAAATTCGAAGACATGTGCATCCGCACTGGGCCCGCGTGCTGGATTATACCCCATACGCAAAATACGCGCTTTGACGTGGAATTGCGGACACCAGCCCGTTATACAATATACAAGAGTAGTAGTAGGTAGTGAAATATCTAACGATACATACAATCGTACATGGAGTGATTTGCTGAGGTTTTCTTCGGGGAAGTTTTTTTCTTAGCTTCGGCATTGATGGTGCAGGAATGTCGTATGCCAGGACTGCCATCACCCTTTAAATAAAAATACAGAAGTTGGTGACTTGAATTTTTTGGCACCAACCACCTTATTTATTATGGGCTTGGTCTCATCCATTCCACTGCCCCTATTCCGTCAACGGGGCATCATCATCTTCCTGTCTTGGTCCCATATTAATTGGGGTAGCCCAACACGATGTTTTATTCCGTTCGCTATCATTTACTCCTTTATCTCTCATATCGCTCCTCACACAATCCATCCATCGTTTCTTTGGTCTTTCCATCCATCAACATTTGTATTCATCACCCTTTTAGTCACATGCGATTCATCCCTCCTTATCACATGTCCATACCACGACAGTCGATTCCCTTCTGTCAACGGGGCAGATGGGAAAAATAGTTTCATGGTCTCCGGTTGAGTTGGTGTCGGCGTTTAACGAGGAGAAAAAAGAGATTGTGATGTGACCTCCGAGTTTGTTTCAGACGTTTCTTCTCAGAGTAGTCGGATAGGACAAGATAAGACCGGTATGCGATCTTATCTCGTTTTGAAAATATCTTATCCTTTGACGTTTAGAAACCAATTTACAGTATAAATCGAGTAAATACTGGCTCATACAACTTAAATGTCACTTACTCAACTCCTTCAGTATGCTTAGCCGAGTGAAATACATGTTGATCATAAGCTTTCCGCGTCTCAAACTTGACGTCACATCGTTCGCAGTAAGTGTTCACTTCTTCTTTAGGGTTCTAGAAGGAAAACACAGAATGGACGTTGAAAAATATAAAAATATATTCGTTACGAAATCTTCATTGTTTCTATGATAATTTTCAAAATGTAAGCCTTTTCCTCTCTTCCCATTTCACTAGTACTGCGTTCCAATATATTGTCCAAAGTAAGTCAAACAGCTCAACTAAGGAACAATAGAAAAGGGCAAAGTATCAATCCCGTAGGAACTCTAAAAAATGAAAAATGGTGTTGATGTATGATACTTTTTTACATATGAGGTATAATAGATAAATAACAAGCTGAAGAAATTAGAAAGAAAGCAGCGCAGTTAGTTGGCATTGACCATATATAAATCATATTTACTTAAAAGTGTTACATGCTCTACTCTATCAAATGCTTAGTCTAAATCACAATGTTAAGCTCTGCTAACTTTAATTTGCTTAGCTTAGGTTTGTATTTACTTACTACAACGGTATTAATATGCATGGTCCTTTTATGCATATTGAGTCCTTTTGTACTGACAAACGATGCTCCGCATAGTGTACACAAATGCTCGCTTCGATGCGTGCGCAAGTGAGTGTAGTATGTTGATAGATGTCTGGAAGGGAAAGACTGAAAATTAATATCTAAAAGGAGACTTGAAGATATGACAAGTAATAGAGAAGTATGAAAGGTCTTCGATATTGGAAATCGCGTTATGGAACTCAAATGGAGTTGGGCAGGACACCTAGCAAGACGCGGTAATGGCAAATGGAGTAAAGCTGTGACCGAGTGGCGTCCAAGGAATGGAAAGAGAAGTGTTGGTCGTCTGGCGGAGAGATGTAAAGACAACATTGTGGCCATTGCGGGAATATCCTGGATGACGCTGGCACAAGAGCGTGGAGCTTGGCACAAGCAAAGAGAAGACTATAGTCGGGTTATGGATGATGGTGATGATGATGAAAGTAGGGGACATGCTGCGCCAAATAAATTGGGATAAGGGCAGGATAATCATGATGATGTGGAACTGGTTGAAGTATTTAGGCAAACTATACCTGAATTCGTCTCCACAATGTATGCACTTTCTTATTACCCCATTGTGATATTCGTCGTGAAATACAGCTGTAGTCCTGCAAAAGAAAAGATTTGTATCATGCTAAAAATATTATAAATAGAAAACATGATTCTGAAAATATAAAAGCATGTTAATAGAGAAGCGACAATAACAACTTTACGAAGAGTGTAAATTAAGATTATTATAAACTGACAAGATAATGAAAATATCAACTACAATCTCATAAAGTTAGGTTTCCAGTATAACTTCAGTATTTTTTTATTAAATGAAATATAAATTATTAAAGTCCGTTTTAGACTTTCACGGTTTTTCACTACACTTAAACTCACTTACTTTAAGTGTAGTGACTATCTCTGTTTAGTAGTTCTAATGCAATTTTTTAAAATACTTGATTTTGATTCTGCTGAAAACCGGTGAAACTGGTTATACCGTGAAAGCTGACTGGGGAGAATGAATGAAAACTAAACTGTGCCCATAAAGTTACCACAAACCATGTCTCTCTCCAAATGATTTTAAACCATGAAATGTTGACGGTTAAGTTTAAAATCGAATGAGAAAATATGAGTTTGTGGTAACTTGATACGCTGGCGACTGTACAGTACATACTTACTTCAAAGGACAAATGATGTCACATCTCAAGCATTTGTACTTAGAATAGTGTTCCGTTATATGCCGAGTTAGGTAACACTTCAACTTGAAGCGCATCTTGCAGAAGCGACACTCCACTGGGCCTAGGGACTAGAAAAGTTAAGGATAATTAATACTTAATTGGAGAGTTAAACCTATGAAAAAAAATTATATAACATTAGTCCTGCTGCAATTCCCAAAGGCCATACCCATCCCGGGTACTTAATTTATGTAGTACACCCTATTTCACCAGTTATGTTTAAGACCCATGTAATGGGGGCGAGCCTATTGCAATCAACCGGGTACAACTCCAGACTCCGTGACTGCCACTGAAAAAATCCTGATGCAAAACACTGGCCGATCTGAGAATCGACCCCCAGGAACACATGTTCAGCAGTCCAAGGAGGTGGTCAATATATGGGTGTGCTATTAGATAGGTATACCTTTGCATAACCCTTTTATTACAGGCTGTATGTACGATTACGATACTAATTCAGAAGTCCAGTATCAATGCTATACAGGTTCACGAAAAAAAGTGAACACAGTAAAAAATTGTGAAATTCATCAGTAATTGTTATGCCTCTTACCTCACTATGCCTCAATTTAACATGCCTATTCAACATATCCTCTTTAGAGAAGCCTTTAAAACAATCAGAACATTGAAAAGCCGCTGACACGTACTTCCGACTTTGCGCTCTCGCTCTGAACTCCTCCAAAGCTTCTTCTTCAGTCAAATTGATCTTCAACCAATGCTTAGGATCTAAGTAATCACTTTTTATACCACCAACTTCGAATTTTCTGCTCTTTTTATTTTTATTTACTAAATCTTTATTTGATTTAGCTTTCTTTCTCTTCTTTCCTTTAATATTTTTATTGATTACTAATTCATCATCACAGATTTCTAGTTCAGTATTTAAGTTTGTTTTTTCTTCAACAGTAATTTCATTGTTAATTTCTTCTTTGATGGTGGGTTTATCAACATCATTAGTATTTTCTGGCCATACATCTTCATCATCACTAAACCTTCTATCATCTTCTAAATCAAGTGTTGCTTTGTCTTCAGTACTTTCTTCAATATCAATGTTTGGTTTATCATTTTCTTCAAAACTGTCCTTTTCAGTAATAATTTCGTTTTTTATCTCAGCTAGATTCTTATCATCCAATGAGCTGTCACTATCATAGTTTATTGTATATTCTTCTACTTCTGGTATTTCTTGTACTGGTATTTCTACTTCTTTTATATCCATTTGTTTTATTGGACCATTTGATAGTATTTTGTGCTTAATTATGTGTGTTCTGACTCTTTTGCTGACTGTAATAATGCCTATTGACGATTGTAGATTTTTGTCTTGACGGTCTATTTGGGAAATTGATGATAAGGTGATCTGAAAAAGTACTGAATTATTCGACATGTTGTTACTTCCCTTGATCATTGATCATTGATCTGGTTGATTCTTAACTTTTATAAGAGATTTCACTCAATTTTATAGTTGTAAGTTGATTTTGTTGTAAGTTGTAGTTGTAGTAAGTTGATTTTTATTTGAATGATTTGTGTCCTTCTTTAATGTTTTTGCTACAAGCACGTTTAAATCAATAAGAGACATTGACTAGTGATACAGAGCGTAGAAAGAAATGAAAAGAGGGTAGGAAGGCCATTGTCTTGTGGTTATTATCTGACTAGCCTTTTCCAAATTATGTTGTAGTGGAGTCTTACATTGTTTACCAGTCACTGTTTTAAGCTTTCACGGTTCATAACTATACTTAAAATGTCACTTACAGGATATCTTCCGTGATTATGGTTTATTTTTGAGCTCCCGCTCTGCTTTTTGTTAACCCGCAATCATGGCGCTTGCAACAGTGTTGAAATATTGGGAACTCAAAAATAAACCGTAATCATAGAAGATACAAGTAAGTGACATTTTAAGTATAGTTTTGTTTACCAGTGTTTGACATCAAGCAACTGATTATTTAAACTCGTCAACCTGGATAGTCTGCAAAACCAATACCCCACTGTAAGATTGTTTGTCAGACTTACAGGCCTCTGATACTAAGGCTCTGGCCTTTAGTGATACAATATAAGCTTTTAAGAGGGCCCTTCCCGGCGCGTCTATCGAGCATGGTCGAAAAGCTTGGTGTTTCATCCAGAGTCATCGCGGCGATATTTTTTCAACTGCCCTGTCTTACCTAGCCCCGACCCCGCACTACTCGTCACCCGCGCACCTCATACCGACTAACGCGAGGACATTGAACGAAAAATAGTGTTCGAAAATGTATAAAACTTGTTCCAGGAAATACGTGTTTTTGAATAAGTCTTACAAGTTCATGAAATAAATATTTGTTATTTAGAATCTCCACTACATTTGCAAGGCTTCTATCAGGATATTTTCTTTACTTTTACAATTTATGGGTACATTATGAACTGCCAAAGTTGAGGTAAAATTTGTATAAAACAGCAATTTTTGGAGGCATAAACTGAATTTGTTGATACAAAATTTAATTTGTTGCTTCAATAGAAGCCTAGATATATTGAACAAGATACCTATCCGTTCAAAAAAATTTAAGATATATGTGTAACAACGGCATAATCACACACAATCGTTTGTTAAAATTCTCGCTCAAAGTATAGCAGGTTGGCCGCTCTTAATGTTAGAAACCAAAAATGACACTTACAGAACCATTCCATAGCAAATCCTGGAGAACATTCTCTCCGGTCCAGCATTTCTCCTTGAATTTATGAAACTTGTACAGAATAGCAGCACATTCGTAACAGAAGTAGTTGGGTAAACCATCTTTTTCATTTACCTGTAATGATAATAATGTTCTTTTATTACTTTTGCTATCTTCAGAGAGATGGATAAGATCCTTCCTAAAAACTATAATATGTAATAAAATTCTTGAAGCTTCAGACAGAATACACTGTAACAGCAGTTTCTGTGCAGTGGGGTCTGCTTTCAGTGAAACCATATGCAGAGGACTATCCATGTTTAACATAGAGCTATTACCATTCTGACCTCTACAACCAGTTACCAACACATACAGTCATAGATCCCCCATTGATCCCTTTAGTGTCTTAATAAGGGGTATCGAAACTAAGATAATTATGATCTTCATCTTTCTTTCTTTCTTTATTGTGTGGTTAGTGCCTAACCTGGTGTCAGACTTTTTATGCCGCCCATGGGCCTCTGACTTGGCTTAACATGCCGTCGAGAAATATCTCTCAGGCATGCTGGTTTCCTCACGATGTTTTTCTTCACCAATGCAAGCGATAATTATACAATACACACATAAATCCGAAATTACGATCTGTTTAGTAGGTTGTTTAACAAAATAATAAAAGTACTTCATCTTCTACTGGAGGTAGCTAATGGCAATGTTCCAGAAAAAACATTAATCATTGAATTATGATTAATTCAAGGTCAAAAATTGGTTTTAAATGGAAAAACATCGAATATCCTGTTAAGAAATGGTTGGGCCTTTATGCTGTTCATCATTCTACTGGAGGTAGCTAATGGCAACGTTCCAGAAAAAACAGTAAGGTCATAATTAAATGTCAAGTATTTTTTATCATTGAATTATGATTAATTCAAGGTGAAAAATAGGTTTTAAATGGTAAAACATCGAATATCCTGTTAAGAAATGGTTGTGCTTTTATGCTGCATAGAAATAAAGTCATCATACTTTAAAAGTACTTGCTTTTTTGGCCATAATTTCTTCATAATATTGTTTAAGGTGAAAACTGTCGTAATTGTACACTTTTACGCCTTTGCACAGACATATACGACAAACTTTGAGATCAGACATTTTGCTACCTTTTTAATATGCTTAGAAATAATATATCATACAATATTTTACTGTATTTGTAAGTGAAACTACAACAAAACGATGCAATTTGTTTGCCTCTGAGCAACAACATCCAATGTCAACATCGTTTTGACAATGACAGCTAATGGTTTTTGCATCTGCGGGTCTAAAATGGCCGCTCTAGCAAAATAAAAGAAAAAACAATGTTTCGTTTCACGTGTTTATCTATCTTTAATAAATTACCAAGAAATATTAGAGAACTCCCTTTTAAATATTTTTGAAATAAATTGCGTAAATAGTTGACAGCAAACTGTTTTTACAGTTTACGTTTTTTTTTTTAAGACCGCCCATGTTTTACAGTTGCATGTCATAAAAAGGCAAAATATGGTTTGTGCCTAAACCACCAACTTTAACAGCTGTTAGCACCTGCATTTTAAGCAAATAAATTATTCTTATTCTTATTCTTATTAGGAATCATGATAAAAATATTTAATTCTTAAAATGGACCTAAAGTCATAATCATCAAAATGTTAACTTCGTTAATTAACGATTTACGGATTGACGAGTTAATGCCCAGCCATGACTGGATACCAGAAAGATACGTAATAGGCCTACTGATCATGGAGGTAGGTAGGATTCCATATTCAGAGGCTCTGGGGCTCTAGTAGAATCGTAATATGAATCACGTTAAAAATTTAAAATTCTTAAAATAGACTTTATTGCAGAAGTCCGGTAATCGTTAATCCAATGCCTAATAGTTACCGCACGGCACCAACAAGTGCCGGGTGGCGCGTGGCAGCGAGTGATACAAAAACAAAACTAGATATATTTTACCGGCGCATGCGAGTGAGAAAGAAAACTGCGAAGAGATTTGTTTCGATTGATCATTTCATTACTTAGCGCCGGTGCTTAGAGTGACGAGTGTTTTGTTTGTTTGTTTGTTGTTAATAATCTTAATAACAACTTGTTATTATAAATTACTGTCAGTGATCATTTGCGTATTCATAATTGCTAAAGAAGAGTGCAGTGTAATTTAGTTAGATAGAAAAAGTGTACTGTGCAGTGTACTTCATTCATTCATTTCATTCGTGTTCAATAACGCAACGATATAAAGATGCAATTTTACACATATTAACGGATTAACGATTAACGTTAACTTGCGTTAATTCTTCCGAAATGTAACGCTTTATCGTTTAACGAAGCTAACTTTTTTGTAGCGGATTAACGATTAACGAAGTTAACTATTTAATTAACGGTGCCCGGTTATGTATCCAGTGACTATCAAGCTTCGGTTGTACACCGAACTTTGATGACAACCGAGAATGTTGTGTGTGTGTGTGTTATGTGTTGTTGCGTGTATATTGGTATTACGTATCGCACTAGTCTATCAACTCATGAAAAAAAGGGAGGGCGCTACCATCGTTTACATGGTATCCCTATACACTTCGACTGAAAGGTTTAGATATTTTTTTTGTAAAATAGTAATTACCGATTTATTATCATTATCCCTACCATTATGTGGATTATTTTGACAGATATAGATATCTGACACTCAGGGTACAAAAAAAGAGTTTTGACTTTCATTGGTACGTAGTGGGTGAACTACGACTCCCTAAATGTTGCCTAATTAATGTTGGTACATCTTTCTGCACTGTGTAGAAAAACTGAACTTTCTGCTGACGAATGGTATATAGATCGAAATCATCGATGTGTTTTGTAAGGGGCCTTTCCTGTGTTTTCCAGGCGTTACAAAACCTCCATTCTTCATACCTTCGTCCACTATGCGCCAAATTGTGCTTTAAAAAATACCTGAAATCAATAAAGACATGTGAAATAACAAATACCTTAATATATAGATAAATAACACAAAAGGATCAAAACCATTGAGTGGTAGTATAATAAATCGTAGGTAGATTTCATAACCTCAACGAAATTTAAACAATGATTATAATAGATAAATTTAACTCAAAAACAGAAGATTGCCAAGAGATTATACTTCCGTAACTATGTTTAACATTAAAATATATTTACGTACCGGTTAACTTTGCTGTTCGACCGTAAACATCGTTTTTGCTCGACTCAGCTATAAAAAACTTAAAATATAATTTGTTTCGCACCGCTCTTTTAAACATTTCAAATTATTTTTTGTATCTAAACGGTCACACGATTAAAACTCGAAATAGCACAAACATAATAAAAAACATCAACCACAAAGGTACGATGTGACAGTTGAGGTACGGTACTCAGTTTGACAATCATTCAGTGTTGCCAGTATTAGGAAAAGCAGTAGTTCTCGAAACATTCTTTTCATGACTTTCTTGACAGACTTGTACGTGAATATCACTTTACGGTGACTAACACTCCGGGTAACGTCTTTCACGAAGTTAGTTAAAGTTGTCATCAATTTGTTGTCCATTACGCTTACAATAACCGAAATAATACAAGTAGGTATACGAAAGCGTCTGTCAAAATGAGTTACGATGACTATCAGCCACGATGACAACCAATGACGTCATATTTGATCGCGACAGGCCATACTCATACTTAATACGAAACTAACCTTTTTGACAGTTAATTGATGGACACTGAGCCCGTTTCTATCATTTCGAGCTGTTAACAGAGATACGTAATAGGCCTGTAGTGCACATGAAGGTATAATACCTTCATGTCAGTGCATCAGTAATTCAGTAATGGGACATAGGTTTTTTCAGTACTGTGAGGGACAAAGACGCAAGGAGGACGATCTTAGGCTGCATTCCGATTTAAGCTGTAATCGATTCGAACGTCCATAAACCCGTTCCAAATTACCGTGAGCGCGATATCGATGTATTTGCCGGGAGAAAAATACGCTAATTTAAACACTTCCGTCATCCTTTTCATCACTGGACGAATCGTCGTTCTCTATCTCAAAATCTGAGGTAACAGTTCGATAGAGTCAACCAACACAACTTCTCTTTTCAAAAATAGGTCTTGTGAAAGGTTTTGGTTTGGGGTTATGTTCACTGTCAACGCATTCACGAGCGTTCCGAATTGATGACAGTTCCTGAGCTGTCATAATCGTGATATCTAAATCGGAACGCAAAATATGATGTAAGTGCTGTGAGTGATTATTTTGGTTGCATTCCGTATTAGGTACGTAATCTCTCACAGCGCTCACAGCTATAATTGGCGTTAGTTCATAGCTATTGCCGTCCTTTTCTCGCACTGCCTTTTAGTAAAAGATAGCAATAGCCTAAATTAAGTTTAGTTTGTGCACAACAGAATCGACACCAATACCAATATTATGACATTCTCGGTTGTCATCAAAGTTCCGTGTACCAACGAAGCTTGTTAGTCACTGGATATCAGAAAGATTCGTAATAGGCCTACTGAACAGTTCCTGAGTTCCAGACAACACGACGAAGCAACCATCATGTTCTGTGGCGATTCGCTTCGAGTATCAGTTTCAAACACCTTTGATGCCGATCGTCACAGGGAAATGAAAATTACGCAGATATAGCCGTTTGGTTCCTTTACATTCCTAACAAAATGAACAAAAAGCTGAGGCTCAAAAGCCAGACTTTAAAATTTAAACAAAATGAAATCAAACCGCTTCTGCATGCTGCGGAGCGAGTCTTTGAGTGGTCCAGTGTTGCCAGATGGAGTCTGAAGAAATCAGTAGAAAAATTAAAGTTTTAGCAGAACTTGATCGAAGGAAAAATCAGTAGATTAAAAAAGTCATACCCACATGAGGTAAAAAGGACTTGAGCTTGAATAGGGTAGATGACAAAATCTAATTAGTCCAGATAGATTTCCAAAAAATATTGGACACGTAATTTTTTATTTTTTCACGTTAACAAAAATGAAGACGATAAATTTTTTACTCAAATCTGACGTCACAAGCCCCCACTTATGATCTTTGACGCGTTTCATCTTCATCAATTTTATTAATTTGATAAAACAAAAAACAAGTATCCAATATTTTTCGATAATCTAACTGACGGACTAAACAGAATCACATTTGTTTTAGTCAGTCATCATCCTTATTTTAAGTATGATATAAGCATCTAGATACACATATTCATGTAAGTAAATATTTACCTACTGTACCTACTTAAATAACTTAATCTGAGTCAATGCTTCACTTTTATTTGCCATGGCTTATGTCGCCACGTCGTTCCACTGCGCCATCCGCAGCACCCGGTACGCACGAGCTGGCCAGGCTTGCCGGTTGGAGTGTAGCTTTAGGGGCACTATGGAGCAAGGACAGAAAAAATTTCGTGTTTTTTTTTTTCGGAAACTTTACAATTGTTTTGCAGAATCGGGTTGACCTTGTCTGTAGCAACCATTTATGTTCTGAGAAGCATGGCCCTACGACTCACCGCTTCCGAGTTATGAGCCTTTTACTTTTTTTTCTTTTATATAAAACAATTTATATTTTCGAAATGGTAGCTCGGATGAGATTGTTTTTGGGAAAGAAATTGTTGCTCTACTCAAAAGCCATGAGGTCATGTAAAAAAATTAGCAAAAACTTCGAAAAAAAAAAAACATCAAACATTTTCTGTCGGTCGTCTTTCAGCTTGAGTATTCTTAGGGGCAGGGACTTAGTCAATTTTTAGAAGTTTTTTTTTTTATCAAAAAAAAAAAAAAAAAAAAAAATTGTTTTCTTTGCTGCTCATAGTGCCCCTAAGCGTATACACCAACTCCTACACTCCATCCCTAAGACGACCCACTGACCGGCTCGCTACTCGTTCCTTATTTTACTTTTTATTTTTATTTTTTATTGTTTTTTTTACTATGGACACTTGTAACGTGCCTATCGTGCTACATCGTTCTCACATAATAATGTACCATCAAAATATGAATGATGTAAATAAGGTTTTATAAAATTATTTTGATTTAAAAGAGTGTCCATGGAGTTTCGTGCCCGTTCTTCTTCATAGAGATCTAAGCTATGGAATGGGCAACTACAGTACTTTCAGTTTTTATGCCTTGTGACTAAGTTTTTATAACTTGTGACCAGCAGGTCTATTACGTATCTTTCTAATATCCAGTGACTATCAAGCTTCGGTTGTACACCAAACTTTGATGACAACCGTGAATGTCATATTATTGGTATTACGTATCTCACTGAGTGGATATCACTTTACGGTGACTAAACAGCCCGCTTCGCCACAGCAGTTGACCACTCTATTTTTTATCGACTATTATGCGGCTAAGTTGAGTAGCGCCCGTTGAGCGTTACAATAATTGGTTATACGGAACATTTTATAATAAGCGGTTTATATAACATGTGACATTACTGACAATGACATTGTTATTGTAAATAAATATGTTTACTTATAAATAATTTCTTTATTTGTTAAAGGAACCGATAATGTATGACTTAGAATGTGTTAAGTAAATAAATATGTTTACTTATAAATAATTTCTTTATTTGTTATAGGAACCGATAATGTATTACTTAGAATGTGTTAAGTAAAAAGCAAGCCAACCAAGCCTGCAAAGCAAGCAAGCCTGTATAAATTGTGATAACTCTCGATAAGTCATCTACCGGCTGTCAACTTTTGGACTGTGAATTTGAATTCTTCTAACCTGGGGAGTATTCTGTTTTAATTTACGTATCAGTGTTGTTTATTTTACATACTATACATCACACAGATACCGAGCGACGCGCGACGTCCCGATAAGCACCAGCTACAGCATTTTTCTTGACAAATTGTGGACGCAAATTCGAGGACGAAAACTCTTCCCCAGACATAGAACATTCACAACACATTAATTGTGAAGTAGGGTTTGTACCCTACTTCACAATTAATATGGTGTCTCTAATACCTATGCTCTAAATATTTTAACTAAACCAGTTACAATATTTAGAGTTACTTAGTGCATAATTAATGTACATATTAAAACTTTGTCCCCACCTAACTCATGTTCATATCAATCCTTGAATCTTATCAAAGTAAATGTAAAAATAGCCTTTCCCTAAAGTGTTGACTGTAGTAAGTTTAAGCATATTAAATCAAATTTAAAATTATTAGAAAAATAATTTTAGTTTATTTTTCCTTACCTTTATTTTTTCATTTAATATTTTACTTCATTCTAACTTTAAAACTCCTGCTTTCTCAAGGTTTCAACAAACATAATATTTTCTTAACATACTCAGCTGTTTCTTGTCACATTTCAGGTGTTGGTTAAGGTAATCAGGCAATATGATAACCTGCGGAGCTACGTTCATGACATGAGTGACAAACTAAAAGCAGAGCTGACGGAGCTAGATTCATCTAGAAATGAGTGAGCAAGCTACTGCGGGACAGGAAGGAAGTGAAGTTGAAATTTTGTCAATAGTGGACAAAAACACTCAACTGAAGAGCCAGCTTGCAGAACTTCACACTCAGCACATGAAGATACTGGACTAGCAACACCATTTCCGTCAACTAGTGTCTGGTTTTCAGCAATGCCATTGCACTATTGACTGAAACGAATATTTAAACTAGATGCAGAATAATTGTGCAAGGCACATAACACCATTACAGCCAGCAAAGAGATCACTAACACCAATAACCTGTTCAATGAGTTGATTGATGGTGTATCCGGACTGGTGTGCGAGCAGCCCACAATTTGAACCCCACCCAAAGTAATATCATAGTGTATTCTGATGGACTAGGAACCGGTTTTGGATCATCAACCGTTTTAAACATACAGTGTTGGTAGTACGTAATAATTAGTAGTAGTATGTAGTATCATTCAAATAAATAAAGTTAGTACAGCATTATTATATTATTTCTCTTTTTTTTTTCAACATGTTTCACAAAACAAATATACAACATGTAGAAAAGTGAAGTTAGAGTAAGGCCCAGCGTACACCGCTGGAGGCGCGGCTTAACTACCTTGACATACGGTCAATATATAAGAATAAAGTCGCACGGGGTGCTCAAGCTACTACAAGAAAATGAACACGACTGCTCCAGTCACCGACGTGCTGCTCTGCGCTTCGTCGCGCTGCTATGCGCTCCGCAACCGCGCTCCGCCGCACTACGAGAGCGAGTTGTCTGTACAAAGTATCAAACAGCACTAATGGGCGCGCTTGGAGTAGCTGCGCGCCGCCGCGCCTATCTCCGCTCAAGGGCTCTCAGCGCCGCTCGGGGCCCGCGGATCTGCCAGGGCGTTTTAAGGAAATGCTCTCCGCCGCGGCTCCAGCTGTGTGTGCTGGGCCTAAAAGTATTACGAGGATTACCTCGTAATACTTTTAGGCGGCTTTTAGGATCATTGTACAGTTTTAAATGATAAGGCTTAATAAATTTACTATAGATAGATAGTTTTATTTAATAATAAAACTAAATAGATAGATAGTTTTATTTAATAATAAAACTATCTATCTAAAGTAAATTAATTAAGCCTTTTCATTTATAACTGTACAATGATCTTTTGGCGCGTGGCTGAAATCAGAACTAACGATACCATTTCTTAGCTTCAGATTAGTATAAAAACTAATATTAATACAAGAAAATAAATATTTTAGAACATCACAAGCTACATAAACAATAAAACAACAAAAGACGTAATGTTTGCATAGAAATCGGCATCGGTGTATATTACAAAACCTTATAAAACATTACCTATGAGTAACGTCTATCACGATAGCAACTTCAAACTCAGTTGTCATCAATTTGATGTCCATTTTGCTTACGTAATCGCAATATTAAAAGTATCGATATACGAACGAAATATACGAAAGCATCTGTCAAAATGAGTTACGGTGACTATCAGCCACGATGTTCACCAATGACGTCATATTTGATAGCGACTGGTCATACATAATACGAATCTAACCTTTTGACAGTTAATTGATGTACTCTGAGCCCAGTTACTATCAATTCGAGCTGTCAACAGAGATACGTAATAGCCCTGCAGAATGGCAGACTCAGTTAGTAGTATCACAGGTATATAATACCGTCAGTGATTGGTCGGTCTTGCACACACTACAGTTAAAAAAAACCGCGAATTCACAAAACTTGTTGAACAAATGTCATGTTATTTAAGCCTATAAGCGAGATGACACGACACGACGTCAATAACTAGATGATACGATCTAATTTGAAAAAAAAAAACAGGTAGATTTTTTTAAAATCAGGTAGGTCTACTGCTAAATCAGTAGATCTGGCATCACTGGAGTGAGCTTTGTTTGACAGTTGCTTTTTTGTTGAATTGACTTTGACAGGTAAACAAATATGGCGGTAGTCGGTACTGGAACTGCAAATACTGCAATTGTGCATTTTCTGTTTTCATTAGTAAATAGATTAATTTAGCAATAAATGAGTTAACAGAATATGGCGGACTTAAAAGTGTGTAGAATATGTCTCCGAACAGAGGCAAAGATGTACCATTTCAATATGTATCAACTCAGGTTTTACTATGAAGAAGTTATGGCTTTACAGGCGAGTTACTTAATTATTTACTTATTTAATCAAAGATATTTGTATAACAATACGGTCTTTATAATTAAGCTATCGTATGGAAGACACAAGAGGTCTTATGGAAACGTTTAGAGCGTACAAGGCAATACAATAAATTTCACTCATGAAATGATGTTTCATTCACTTTTGTGCGTAAGAAATTTAATTAAATACTGACCACGAAGTTCTAAATATCTAATATTTATTACATCGCACTTATTCAAGGGTTAAATCGCTAGGTGTGCCGTAATCGTAGATAGGACGTGAGTAAATTAAAATGTTAATCGAGATAGGAACTCACTTTCTGCTTGAAACTATACACAATTTTCAGTATGAGTCAGTGATTCAATAAGTACTGTTCAAAAGAGGTCTTCGTCAATGAAACAGTTTTCAATGAAGACCTCATTAACTTACTGCCCTTGTCTCATGTTACTTGGGTCATTATAAAACACGTTTGTTACTTCCATTCTCCCTTGTTAATCATCACTCTATCATTTACTCCTTTTCACACATAACATGAGAGATGATATCTGTAACCCATTTCACCAGTTATGTTTGAAGTCTAATGTAATAGGGGAAGAGCCTATTGCTAACAACCTAGCATAAATCCAGACTCCATGGATGCTAATAGGAAATTCTTGATTTAAAAACCGAATAACACTGCCCAACCTGAGAACCGAACCCAGGACCTCATATTCAGCAGTCACACTTGCAATCACTCAACCAATGTGGCAGGCCTCCTGGTTACTCCTTTTTCTTTCATGAATACTACAGTTTTTGCAATAACACAAATTTCTTTTCATCTAGACAGTAACATGTGTTTTTCTTTACAGTTGAATGAGCAAGACGGCCTACCTCAGTATTTCTGCTATGAGTGTGCTACTGTACTACACAAGTTTCATCGGTTTAAGGAGAAATGCTTCAGTGGACAGAAGATTCTTAGAGAGTTGGCTTGGAGAGGTCCTGTAAGTATTAGTCTATATTAAGACTCAAACAAGAAAGTTTGTAATGGCATGTCTTGTAAAGGACTTATCTTCATTCCATTGTCCTATTGTCTTCCACAGCCTGACTTCAACCACTCTTGCTGGCTATAAGCCTCCATTTTACTGGGCTTATTGTAAATCTACTGCTAAATTTAGTCCTCACCCACCACGCAAAAATGTGCTGTGAACGTGAAGTTGCGGACTCTAGCCTGTTTTACAATAAGCCTTACCTAACTAGAGAATCAAAAGCTGGTTTTATGCTCAAAAAAGAGAAATAAAAATTCTTTTAGAAATGCTTAAGCTGCTGGATTAGAAATCATAATGTTAACAGATGTTCGAATATTGTCTTCAATTGATGGTAATCGTACCATACTGACACTTTTCGTGCAAAATAATGCATAATTTTTTCTTCGGACCTTACAGATCACCTACGAAACAATATACAAAGTAGACCGCAGCAACACATTGCTCGTATCGCCACTAACGATAGTAAGCTACACGGACAGAATTAAAACTTACATTGCGAAAGATAGATTAGAATCAGAAGAAATTTATGATACAGAAAAGAAAGTGGAAAAGATAGAAAATATTGAACTAGACTATTTCAGTGATACATCCATGACAGGAGACAATGATCCAATGTTAGATTTTGTCAAAGAAAAGATAATTCAAGACTTAGAAGTCACTTTTGAAGAAGAAAAGATAAAAGTTGATAATGAAAAGACAGTTATGGAATCATTCAGTCCTTCAACAGTTTACGTTGGAGGTGAAAAAGGTATGGCCATGAGTATTTATATGGTGAGCTAGTTTTTGTGGTAAAATCTATGTAAAGAAAATAATGTTTTCTGTCAGCAAATATAGTTAGTTGAGATGTTACTAGTGTTCAGTAAGAATAATAGAATTGTTCAGCTAATAATATTATCATATTGGGCAGCCAACAGAAATTGGTTGAAATAAAACCAATTTCGGTGTAGGTGACGCTATGCTTCCACATTTATTGTGCAAACCGTCAGTCTGGAGAATTCACTACAGGCTTCGCTGTTTGCCGATCATTATAATCTGGATTTATTCAACATTCAAGTGAATTAATTTCTTATCTCAGTTTACCCAAATGAATGATCTTGCTGACCAAGCAATTTATTTGTATTATGACTTTTTATTTTGCAAACACTTCAAACGGACTAAATAATAATTTGTCTTGTTTTTATAATTGCCGTTTGAATCATAGTATGTATGATGTATGTCAATATGACTAAATAGATTATATTTTTCAATAGGTATTATGAAGATTGAATGTGAAGAAATAAATGAAAAGAACAATGGCAAAGACACATGGATAAGAAGTAAAGTTTTAGACAAGATGCATTGGAAGAGGTTTACTTTGAGTGAAGAAGAAGCGGTGAATAACTTTAGGGCTCGAGCCGAGGATAAGAAATATAAAGATGCCGCTTATAAGTGTACGGATTGTTTTAAAGGTTTTTCGAAAAAGGATATGCTGGCAAGGCATATACAGTTGAGGCATGTAAAGGTTAGTTATAATCAACCTACTCTTATACACTAATGAAAACACTGAGCCTCTAAAAGTTCTGGAGTATAGTGATGAATAATCTATACTAATATATTAGAAAAGATTTGTATTTTTATATTTTTGTATGTAATGAATAAACTTAAAAACTACTGGGCTGATTTGAAAAATATAGCTACATTATCAGCGAGTAACATGTCTATATTTTATCCCCATACTCCCACGGGAACAGGAACTACGTGGATGAAACCGCGTGACGTCTGCTAGTTTATTATATTGAGACATCTAAGCTCAAATTACTCGTACCCTTACTGAATGACTATTCAATTCTTAGCATGTTGATGGCAATTTGACAGGTAGGTAGGTTATTAAATGTCCCATCGTTTATGGAACATCACCACATTTACACTCCAGTATTCAAAGAAACCATGACAATTAAAACCAATTCTAACTCTGAGAGTGATACTGATATTTCTTACGAATATTTTGTTCAAGATACACACATCAACAGAATCTAGGGATACCTTAATCCTAAGTTATTTACTAATTTTTAGTTTAAAATCTTTTTAGTTTTCATTAAAAGTTTGTATACAGACTGAAACCTCATTTATTCTATTTTCAAAATTTAAAAAATAAATATAAAAAAAAAGAAAAAACAAAATACGGCGGCAAAATTGTTATAGTAATTCGTTACGTTAAGGAAAATTAAAATTGTTTTATTAATATTAATTAATGAAAAGGGATTAGATTGTTATTCTTTTTTAATTTAACGTGCCGTGTGAGCTTTAGGAGTCATGTCACGTCGTCATTTGTGTCGATATGAAATGTTACGTCAGCCGTGGGCATGCTAGAAAATGGTGCTATTCAACGCGTCGTTGCTGAGGCCCTACACACCAGCCAAAACGTGATATCAAGGTTTTGGTCACGTTATCGCAGTATTGGGGATGTAGCTGAACGGCACACGGGTAGATATAGCGTTACTACGCAGAGACAGGATCGATTTCTCCAAATGACCGCTAGAAGACAACCCAATATCACAGCGATGCAACTAGTACAAAGGCTCCAGGAGGACCACCAGCTGCTGGTAAGCGACCAAACCGTGCGAAGGAGGTTGTATGAAGTTGGTCTGAAGACCAACTTCTGCTCGAAGACCGCTACGTGTTCCAGCATTGCGACGTGGCAATCGCGGTCGGCGGCTTTCGTGGGCTCGGGAGCATTTACCATGGAGTGACGAACAATGGTCTTTGGTGCTGTTCACCGACGAGTCCCGGTTTGGGTTTCATCCGGATTCACGAAGAACACGCGTTTGGAGAACTCCAGGGAGAGTTAGCCGTCTACTGCCGTAGACGGATAACTCTCCCTGGAGTTCTCCAAGACCACAATATTCAAGTTTTGGATTGGCCTGCACAGTCGCCCGACTTAAATCCTATCGAGCATGCCTGGGACATGTTACAACGAAAAGCTTTGAGAGATTTTCCGCTAAATTTGACGAAAGAACAACAACTTTACGAACACTTGCAAAGAACAACAATGTCTTGCTGCGGTATGAGGTCCCACCTCATACCGCAGCAAGACATTGACAATCTAATTTTAAGCATGAACAATCGATGTCGATGTGTAATTAATGTAAGAGGTGGCAACACTGATTATTAATAATTAGATTTTATAAGATTTTTTCAATTTGCATTAAAATTAATAGCTTTATAAGAAGAAATGAAGTTTTTTACCATATTAACTTGCTACGGCGATTAAAAAAATAATCATTTTAATTTAAAACAAAAAAATCACGAAATGTGTTATTTTTACCTTAAATTAACCTATCATTCTTCCATTTACTATATCAGAAAATTCTTCATAGATTTTTAGATATTTGATGAAATATAAAATATCCCTAGATTCTGTTGATGTGTGTACATCCAAATACTGACCTGTAATTTGAACAAAAAATAACGCAAACAGCAGTAATTTTTCGACGTTTTAAGCTTGGTTTGTAAGCTAATAAGCATATTTTATTCCACAGATGCTGGGACCATACGAGTGCCGCTTCTGTCGGATGCGCTACAAATTGAACTGTTACCTGCGCAAACACATCAGACAGCATTATTACAAGTATGAGTGCTTGCGCTGTCATCTTATCTGCCCTTTAGAGTAAGTGCCTCTCAAAATTTTGCCTGATTATAATAATACCAGCCTATTAACTGTCCCACTGTTGGGCAAAGGCCTCTTCTCAACAGGTTTTGTATTTTAACTAAAAGTCGCAAATCGAACTTATATAGTGATTGCTTTAGGATGGCGTAACCCTGTCTGACCCTTAGGGATTTAATAAATGTGGTTACATTTATTAAATCCCTAAGGGTCAGTTCGCAGGCCTGTGGACAGTGAGTAATGGGCTAGCTCGCCGTCCGTCCGTCTCAAGACGACAGGCCGTGTCGACAAGCAGGAGTGTTCCACGCGCGCCTCAAAGAGAGTCAGCAAAAAGGAAGGGGTCCGCAAGGACCGATGCCTGCCGGGGCTGCGGGACTGTTCGAAAGAGATACCGTGGCCCCGGAACACAATGGACGATGAAGGAATATGGATGGGTTTTAGTCAATAAAAGTCTGACACTCCCTCCTGCTCCGCCCAGAGCGAGAGGAGTCATTTGATGATTTCCCTTCATCCGACAAAAAGGGTCCGTTCAGACGTAACGGAAAAATGACCAAACACAAAAGAAATGTTTGCGTGCAATGTTTAATATGCAGGGGTCTGAATCCTGCCGACCCATATTTATATTAGAAAACCTATTAACTAAGAAGTTAGTTTATTTCAGAAGCTCAGCTCTACTTCATGATGAGTACCACAGTGGAATCACAAGGAAATGTGCTTATTGTGATGAAGAATTTAGGTAAGAAATAAGAATAACTATACCAACTACCTTTTCACTCAAATTTAGATTTTTTCACGGCCTGCTTTGTTCCGGAGCAAAGATATCCCTCCTTACATATTTCTGCTTACCTTATCTAAAAAAAAGTCAAAAGTACGGTTTCGACTAATCTTCATCATCATCATTTCAGCCGGAAGACGTCCACTGCTGGACATAGGCCTCCCCCAAGTGTCGCCACATTGACCGGTCCCGTGCGACTCGCATCCAGCGGATTCCCGCAACCTTCACCAGGTCATCGGTCCACCTAGTGGGAGGCCTTCCAACGCAACGTCTTCCGGTTCGCGGTCCCACTCCAGAACTCTTCGGCCCCATCGGCCATCCGTTCTGCGAGCAATGTACCCTGCCCACTGCTACTTAAGTTTTGCAATTCTTAGGGCTACGTCAGTAACCTTGGTTCTCTTGCGGATGACTTCATTTCTGATTCGATCACGCAAGGAAACTCCGAGCATAACTCTCTCCAGGGCCTTTGGGTGACTAAGCCTTCTGTTGAAGGCCTGACTTTCGCCCTAACACTGGATATTTTCGTTCCAGGCATTCGTCAACATACTACACACACTTACGCACACATCGCAGCTCACACGTGTGCACAGTGTGCGGCGCGTCGTTCGTCAGTACAGCGGGGCTACACCAACACAAGCGGGTGAAACATGTCATCGTTGACATCGTAAGTATTTATAAGATTACTTTAATATTAAGTTCATGGCACATTTCCTAGCAAGGAGCTCGTAGCTAAATAATGACAGCCGCACGGGTCGATCTTTAAGGTTATGATAAATGATAATGATAAATGATGTTTATTTTGCAAGTAGGTTTTAACAAACACTTTTATACGTCATTTTTTAAAACTAGTTGGGGCCGGTGTTTCGTACCTGACTACTCTGAGAAGAAACAGCCGAAACAAACTCAGAGGTCCAGGAGGGGGAGGGGGTCTCAGGGTCTCTTTTGAAGTCCAGACATAATCTTGCTCAATTCATATGAGGACTATGCAGATTAGTGTCTGAGATGGTCTTTTGAAGAAAGAATCACACAGACTTGAGCGGACCTGTCCAGTCAGTGCAAGCATTTGTCAGTTATCATGTAGCTTGACTTATAACTCGGAGCTCAACGAAGTAAGCTTATAGTACTCAAACTGCCAGACAGTTGTGGGAAAAAACACCCCACATTCACAATATTCAAATAAAATTAATAATAATTTTCAAAATCAATGTCAATAAAAATCACAAAAATCATTAAATGTCACAATATTAATAAAAAGTAAAATACTTAAAGGTAAATATTCCTGTCACATCAGTAGGTGTAGGTAAAATAATAAAATACTGAACTAAGTATTCTTAAGCAGCGCTTGCCAAGGTGGGTCCGTGGATGGGTGACAATCATTACATACCGAGTTCTACTATGCCTCGGAAAGCACGTTACGCCGTTGGTCCCGGCAGTCATTTGTAGATCTTTGACAGTCGTTACAGTTAGTCAGTGGCCCGAAAGTCTGACAACCAGTCTTACCAAGGAGTGTATTACCCAGTACTAACTGGGTTGTAGAGATCAGATAGAGACTTTAAAGCTCATTTTCCCGTACCAGGAGAGTCCAGACGACGATGAGGAAGTGGACACATATTGCCAGCGATGCGACATCACGTTCGAGACACGAAAGGCTTATGAAGAACATTTATTTCATTCAGCACTACATAGTGAAGGAGAGATGTAAGATTCTTCTATTCTGTTTGTCACGAAGAACCAAAGATACAGGTTGTAAGTGACCGCCCTACGCAAACTAACAGTGCATTCAGTTACCAGTTACTTATTTTGAATCATATTCCACCGGATATTTTGACAGGAAAATTTTAATTTTTAAAATTACATTCTCTGTACGCAGCACTCCATTTATGTAAATAATACGGCTAAAACAAAAAAAACAACTGAAATACTCAAACGAACGACGCGTGAAAACAGCGGTTCACTTTCTGCCTAGCTATACAGAGTTCATCGAACACATCGTCGCGCTTGCCGATCGGTACATGCGTTTTGTCACGGTAACGAAACATTGCGTATGAGGGAATAAAACAAATCAAATTAATCGGATTCCCATGACGTTCCTGAAATAATTTCATATACCAGTCATCTTAGATAAGATATACTGAATGGGGGAAAATATAATGACCACCAAAAATAACTTTGTGACCTTTGTGACATCTATCACCTAAAATATCAATTGATCACCAAATTTAGTAAATTGAGCACCAAATTTTAATGAGGTGGTTGATGACAAACTAGTTTTGCCTAGGCTGACTTGGGACACCCCGACACGGATAGATTAGGTTACCCTTCATGGTTATTTTTTATAAACTATTCAAAAGTAGGAACCGTCGACCGGGTCTCCCTCGACTCGGATGCAAGAGCATAACAGTTCAATTTCTGGTGGTCATTAACAAAAAAAAAAATTTTTGGTTCTAATTTCGCGATTAAAATGGTGATAAATTTTGGTCATTTACTCATTTTTGCAATTTAAAGAGTTTTTTTGCTGGTGGTTCGTTAATTGAATGCCATACTGAATTCACCCCGTCATTCTGCGGAAGGCTGTCGCTTACTCTGTGTAGCTCATAGAATTATCAAGATGAAGTAGTAATGTGCATGCCATATTAGCCGTAGAACTGGATCGTCGATTCCGTGCCTCGGTGCATCTTAGTAGTTAAGCCGTTGGTCCCGGCAGTCATTTGTAGATCTTTGACCGTCGTTACAGGTAGTCAGTGGCACGAAAGTCTGACAACCAGTCCTACCAAGGGCTATCCTTTACCCAGTACTAACTGGGTTGTGGAGGTCAGATAGGCAGTCGCTATATGTAAAATACAGCTGCATCCGGTAAGACTGGAAGCTGACCCGAACAGGCTAAGCAGATAATGAAGAGTGATCTGATTAGTTAGATTGAGAATCTGTAAACTGAGCTAGATTGGAAATGAATTCTTGGCCTTATGTGAAGAGAAAAATAAATTAACATAAGTACTTTTATTATTTTTGTTTCAGTGACTGTATACAGAGCGAGGTGAGCAGAAAGGTTTTAGGGAAAAAGCAACAAGCCAAAGTAAGTACTTATAAGATCCATACTATGCAATATTGTCAATCGTAAGTCAAACTGGATACCTTTTCACATAATTATTTAAGGCTGAACGGGTTTCGATCAAATTTTTAGGATGCTTTTTATTCTAGTGGTACGTTGCCGTGAGACAATATTCGAGGGCGCAGGAAATGCCGCCGCCAAAAATTAGCAAATCAAATAGTACAATTTCATATAAGTGGGAAAACTTTATAATTGCATTCGAGGGGAAATTCACACCCGAGCCGCAGGCGAGGTTGTTATGGAGCCGAGAACTTTATTATTTATTTATTTTACTAAACATTTATCAATTTTATTCCAGGTTACGAGGCGTTTAAGAAAACGGTATGTTTCATTTTTTTTTCACAGTATTGTCTTAGTCAGTAACAATGGAATGTTTATCCAAAAGAATCCAGAAGAATTGAGTAAAAAGTTCATTCACCTTAAATTTACAGAAATCATGAGGAAGATGTATTTAAGTTCACAAAAAAGGGAAAGACGAAATATAGGAGAGAACATAGAAAACCAACAACATGTCACCAGGTAAGAGAGCTATTATGACCTTATTTATTAAATCTGTACATAGACTATATCTTTGGTGTATTGAGCGTGAGTTTCTGGGTTCGATTCCCACGTCAGGCAGTGATATCAGCTTTAACAGACGACCCGAATGGCGCAGCGGTACTGAGGCTGCCTTACGTTCTTAGAGTCCCGGGCTCGAATCCCGGTAGAAGCAAATGTTTGTGTGATGAGCATGGACATTTGTTTCCGAGTCATGGATGTTTATATGTATAATAAGATGTATTTACAAACAAAAAGTATCTGTGTAGTATATCAACTATCTGGTGTCCACGACACAAGCCTCGTTGCTTAGTGTGGCACTAGATGGCGCTGTGTGTAATGTCCAGCGATATTTATTTACCTATCAGGAATTTCTAAGTAGCGGCCACGATACCTGGATTCGAGCTCGATTGATGGCAATAGACTCGCCCCTTATTACATGGGACTTATTACATAACTGGCGAGATGTGTGTATTATCAGGCCCAACTCTGTCCAACCCTTCCCTTCGTTACAGGTTTGTATCTGTCAATCAAACTCCATGACACCATGTACGGTCGAACAAGCTATTTGGTTTACATTTTACAATGTAATTTGTGGGTTAAACTGTAAACCAAATAGCTTGTTCGACCGTACCATATTGATATTCCCACCTATACTGTTCAGTCGCGCCATGTAAAAACGTATAAGGCGACTAATGTCTGAGGCAGAAAACCTTGTGCCTCCGTAGACCAGAGAATGGTCAGCAGCGTTTTCTGTTAGTCTTTCATTACTGCGATCTCCAATCCGCCTGCCAAGCGTGGAGATTACGGCAAATTCCTCCCATCATGGGAGAGGCTTATGTCCAGCAGTGGACGTTATGGGCTGCTGTTGTTGTTGTGTTATGTAAAAACTGGTATTCAGCTGCGTCCGGTTAGACTGGAAGCCGTTTCCAACACACGTTTAGTTGGAAATAGACGGGGCAGATGATGATCTTTCTTTATCGTGTGGGTTAGTGTTTAACCCAAGTTAGGTACTAACTACATGTTATAGAACGTTGTTAGAGTTTTTATGCCGCCCATGGGCCTTTTTTTTTCGGATGGGAAATCATCGAATGTCTCCTCCCGCTCTGGGTGGAGCTGGGAGGAGTGTCAGACTTTTACTGATTAAATCCATGTTCCTTCATCGCCCTTTGTGTTCCGGGGCCACGGTATCTCTTTCGAACAGTCCCGCAGCCCCGGCGCCGCTCATGGGCCTCTGACTTTGTTTTAAATGCTTTCGAGAAATATCTCTAAGGCATGCTGGTTTAGGTGGCGGAACGTGAGAGGGAGAGATCCTCACGTCCCGGCCGCCGCGGGAGACGCCCCGGGCGTCGGGGGCCACCACGTGGCCCCCGGCCACCGTAGGCGCGGGCCTGTGGACGGTGGGCTATGGGCTAGCTCGCCGTCCGTCCGTCTCATGACGACAGGCCGTGTCGACGGCGCGTTCGTGTTCCACGCGCGCCTCAAAGAGAGTCAGCAAAAAGGAAGGGGTCCGCAAGGACCGATGCCTGCCGGGGTTGCGGGACTGTTCGAAAGAGATACCGTGGCCCCGGAACACAAAGGGCGATGAAGGATGGGTTTTAGTCAGTAAAAGTCTGACACTCCCTCCTGCTCCGCCCAGAGCGGGAGGAGTCATTTGATGATTTCTCATCCGAAAAATAAAGAAAAAAAATAAGGCATGCTGGTTTCCTCGCAATGTTTTCCTTCACCGAAGCAAGTAATAATTATACAATACGTACATAAATCCGAAATATCAGAGGTGCGTGGCAACATGGTACCTACTTGGCAGTCCGCTGGTCATACCACTATGCTAACTTTGTTATACGCCGTGTTTCCGGTAAAAAAATAAAACAGCTGTTCCCTACAATAGGCGAGAGGACAAAAAAAAACTAATTAGTCCGTCAGTTAGATTATCAAAAAATATTTGACCCGTGTTTTTTCTTTTGTTACGTAAACCAAAATTGATGAAGATATGACGGTTTTAAAATTCTCAATACGTCACGCCTAGGTATAATTTTTAGCTAGTTCTGACGTCATGAGCCCCCACTCCCGAGTTTTGATGCGTTTTACCTTTACAATATTCATTGATTTACAAAAACAAAAAATACGTGTCCATTAATTTCCAATACTCTAACTGACGGACTAAATAGATTTGCTAATTTTTGATACTGTCGTCATGCCTATTATGTTCGCATAACTCGTCAAAATGTATGGAACAGCTGTTTTTTTTTCGCGATTCAGAGTTTGGTTCCATAGTAAAAGTTGTTCATAATGATGAGTACATTGAGTCTGGAAACACGGCGTATAGGTATAATTAATACAATACTATTTCCCTCACAACTCTAGTGCGGCAAACACTTCGACACTCAGGCGGCGTGTTGGAAGCATCACTTGTCGGAACACCCGCGCACTTCCTTCTACGCGCCCACCGAGAGATACATCTGTGAGATATGTGGATCTTCACTAGCGGTAAGATGTAATGTAATGCTACCATAACTGGCCGAATGTGCAGGGTGTACCTCACACTCACACAGAACAGACAAAAGAGGTTAAAAAGGAAATAGTTCCTGATTTGTATTAGAACGCGTGTCGCCGCATGTCTCCCACTCCTTAACTCCACTACAAGCAAGAGACCCACACGTAATATCGAACAAGCTATTTGGTTTACAGTTTAACCAACAAATTACATTGTAAAATGTAAACCAAATAGCTTGTTCGACCGTACGTGCATTTACGCACACAAATAAACTGCTCACACTTAGATCGCGAGCTTGCTATTGATTGTCACAGCAACGCTAAAACTGTGCTTGACGTGCACTCACACACGCACACAATGAGAGCGCGACTGTTGCTCGATTACGTCGTAAGAACTCGCGGCATCCCCGCGGGGGGTTGCGGCAGGCGGGTTGTGGGCGTTGCCCTTTGTCCCGCAGCATCAAATTGTGCCTGTAGACATACGGGCACCGTCGGTGGGGCGGCCGTGTAGGCCTCGGCCAATGGCGAGCGCGCTTCCGCCGCTCGCCTGTGAGTTACCCGCCACACTGGTCCCAAACCACTGTAACTCCTGAAAGCCAGAATCAACAGTGGCGACCACCAGAAAAGCGCCGAGACAATGAAGCTCGACGAAGTCCCAGAGAATGAATTTAACTGTCTTGGATCCCGCAACGAAATTAATCAGAAAAGTATAGTGGAGGAGTAGGAAAAAACCGTAATTTCCACTTCCCTCCATTTCAGCAGGAGACAGAACGAAACAAGGCCAATAGGCACAAAGGGACGTTTACAACTGGGATAGGCCCAGTTGCCTAGCACCACGGATAAATATTAACATTAATGGGTCCTAAGTTGTGAGCTGTTATATTTGATTTTAAGTTTGTACGTGGTACACTCGGGAGACCCGCAACGATGGTCAAACGGTTTTTTAAAACGTTTACACGCCACGCAAGTCGGTATAAAATTTAAATTATCCTTGTGCGGGCAGTTATTTGTTTCATGTGCTTCGGAGCAGTTGGCACAGGTAGGTGATTTATTAACGCAGTGTTTCTTAACGTGACCAAACTGTTGGCAATGTAAACAACGAACTACTTCGACATCATCGATGAAACGGCAAGTCGCCCAATCAATAAATAATTTATCTTTGGTGGACACTAAATGTTTACGAACTGTGGACTCGATTTCAATGCCTATCCACTTGCGACCATTATCTAAGGAACGCCTACGAATAATTTTAGTAGACTTAATAAAATCATCCTCATTTATTGGCACCTCGTCTTTAATGTTTTGACGGTATAGCGCGTGCAGAAAAGCATTGTCTTCCATTGAGGATGGGACGTCCTTAACTAATATACGAGGCCTTCGGCCTTTCGGTTTTTCAAGTCTTAAGCCGGCGGACCTAATAGCATCGACCGATTGCAACTTTTTTATTTGGTTGTCATTAGCGACACGTAATACAACGCCAGATTTCGCGGTTTTCTTAACGCCTACTATTTGAAATCCGTCATCACTAGGCTTAATCGCTTTCATTAGCGCTTGTTTAGTCGCGGACGATGACGAGTAATCGGCTAACCGCTCAGCGGTAGGGTAGGCGACGACGCACGGAAGGGGGGCGCGCGACTCAACAGCTGGCCCAACTTTAGGTAGACGAAGTTTCAAAGAATCCGCATACGAAGATTTGTTATAATCACTAGTATTGACGTTAGTAGGATTTAATTTAATTTTATCCAATTCGCGTTTCGCATTGGCTAATTTGGTTTCGTTGGAGGATGATTTTATGGCTAACAAAGAAACAATGGCCGTTACGCGCTGAGTCATGTCCATGATGGCTGATTTATTTGCGACATTAATGCGGGACCCTTGATCATTAACAAGGTCGTTAATTTTTGAGAGATATGCAGACGCCGATGAAACTAAATCGCAATAGTTGTCATTGCTCGCAGTACTGGCGTTTAATATTGGCGAAGGCTTCTCAATTGAGTTGGATGTGTGTAGCCGTTTTGACCTATCCTCGGGCGAGATGTACGAAGGAGACATTTCGCGAAACAAACGTTTTGTTGAGCTGGCGGAGGTCGTCGGCGACCCGGGTGTATGGAATGCATCTCTGCCACGGTCAGGCGGGTCATCATTAATGGACAACATATTATAAATTATGAAATTCAAATAAACTATTAGAACGTAAGCAAAGTAACAGAATTAACGGACGATAAAATTATTTAGAGGTACCCACACACCAAAGAAAGTAAATGTACTCACCGAAAGTAAACGAAATTAACTAAAATACCAGTAAAACCGACGTAAAAACACTAAAAAACTTACGATACCAGCACTTAGCACAATAGCACACAACTAGTAACAACTCACGAGCCGGGAATCGATCACGGAACACGAAAATCGTAATTAAAATCAACAGCGAAATAGATTGCATCCAACCCGAGCGAGTGCGCGGAGGGAAGTCGCCTGTGAGTTAGTGTCATATTGTGTCGGTAGGGGCGCCACGGTGTTAACCGTATCTTCACACCGCCTCGGCGGTCTGTCACCGCCAAGCGGAACTTCCTGTGCCCCGGGTGAAGCCCTGCGGATGATGACCAGCCAGAGGCGGCTGGGGCTGCCCCTACCGGGCTGGGGCTGCCCCTACCGGGCAGGGGGCCCCCGCCCACAGCGTTATCGAAGCTAGACGATGTGCTTCGGGCTAAGGGGCCATGTATGTAAGTGTGAGCGGTAATGTGTGTTTGTTCAAAGAATCCGCATACGAAGATTTGTTATAATCACTAGTATTGACGTTAGTAGGATTTAATTTAATTTTATCCAATTCGCGTTTCGCATTGGCTAATTTGGTTTCGTTGGAGGATGATTTTATGGCTAACAAAGAAACAATGGCCGTTACGCGCTGAGTCATGTCCATGATGGCTGATTTATTTGCGACATTAATGCGGGACCCTTGATCATTAACAAGGTCGTTAATTTTTGAGAGATATGCAGACGCCGATGAAACTAAATCGCAATAGTTGTCATTGCTCGCAGTACTGGCGTTTAATATTGGCGAAGGCTTCTCAATTGAGTTGGATGTGTGTAGCCGTTTTGACCTATCCTCGGGCGAGATGTACGAAGGAGACATTTCGCGAAACAAACGTTTTGTTGAGCTGGCGGAGGTCGTCGGCGACCCGGGTGTATGGAATGCATCTCTGCCACGGTCAGGCGGGTCATCATTAATGGACAACATATTATAAATTATGAAATTCAAATAAACTATTAGAACGTAAGCAAAGTAACAGAATTAACGGACGATAAAATTATTTAGAGGTACCCACACACCAAAGAAAGTAAATGTACTCACCGAAAGTAAACGAAATTAACTAAAATACCAGTAAAACCGACGTAAAAACACTAAAAAACTTACGATACCAGCACTTAGCACAATAGCACACAACTAGTAACAACTCACGAGCCGGGAATCGATCACGGAACACGAAAATCGTAATTAAAATCAACAGCGAAATAGATTGCATCCAACCCGAGCGAGTGCGCGGAGGGAAGTCGCCTGTGAGTTAGTGTCATATTGTGTCGGTAGGGGCGCCACGGTGTTAACCGTATCTTCACACCGCCTCGGCGGTCTGTCACCGCCAAGCGGAACTTCCTGTGCCCCGGGTGAAGCCCTGCGGATGATGACCAGCCAGAGGCGGCTGGGGCTGCCCCTACCGGGCTGGGGCTGCCCCTACCGGGCAGGGGGCCCCCGCCCACAGCGTTATCGAAGCTAGACGATGTGCTTCGGGCTAAGGGGCCATGTATGTAAGTGTGAGCGGTAATGTGTGTTTGTTGCTCGATTGACATATGAGCGTTCACTTATATGAGCGGCGCGGCCGCCCCGCCCACAAGGCCCTTCTAACCTCTTATGTGTTCTGTGGTGTACCTACTATTAGGTTCACGTCTGCCTAACCCTACATGGATTATAGGAGTGATGTTATGTTAAAATTACTAAGCAAAACCTTTAATTTGCCAACAGCCTGGAAGCATCCGAACTCACAAGAATATGCATACAAGAGAGAAGCTACATACCTGTGACACTTGCGGACGACAGTTCCACGCGACGGTCGGACTCAAGCGACATCTACTGGTAAGACTACACATCTGCCTAAAAAAAAACCGGCCAAGTGCGAGTCGGACTCGCGCACGAAGGGTTCCGGACCATTATCTGTACAACATTAGACGAAACGTAAAAATAAAGTATATAAATATTTTATTTTAATTTTATTACTTATTTATTTGTTGCCGTTATTAATATCGAGCAAAAAACGGCAAAAAAATCACGTTTGTTGATGGTAGCCCCCCATAAATATTAATTTTATTCTGTTTTTTTTTGTAAATATAGCGGCAACAGAAATACACATTCTTTGACATTTTCAACAGTCTACCTATCACAGATCATGAGATACGCTGACTGACAGACGGGACGGACAGCGGAGGCTTAGTTATAGGGTCCCGTTGGCTACCATTCGGTTACGGAACCCTAAAAAATCCTAAACTTTATAGTAGACGGACTGTTTCGATGCGTATATGAAAAGATTCATTTATTTTTTCATGTTTCGTTTATGAGTTTCTTTGGGAAAGTTGTTTAATATGACAGGTAGACTCTGATGCAGGTAAAAGGCTAATATCCACCGTAAATTAATTGCAAATCTATTTAGTCCGTCAGAGTAAGTATTGGAAAATAATGTACACGTATTTTTTGTTTTTGTAAATCAATGAATATTGACAAAGATAAAACGCATCAAAATTCGGGAGTGGGAGCTCGTGACGTCAGAACTAGTTAAAAATTATACCAAGGCGTGACGTATTGAAAATTTTAAAAGCGTCATATCTTCGTCAATTTTGGTTTACGTAACAAAAGAAAAAACACGGGTCAAATATTTTTTGGTAATATAACTGACGGACTAATTGGATTTTTTGTCATCTACCCTATTAAATCGCCACCCTTGTATTTGATTTTGCCACCCGGATGTGCCCACGAATGCTATTCAAGTGTTTAGCACCCCTAACATAATTTATGTATTTCAGACCCACACTGGAGAGAAGCCGTATTCATGTTCCCTATGCGACAAGAAGTTCACACAGAGCAACAGTATGAAGCTACACTACCGCACCTTCCATCTCAAAGAGCCGTATCCTAAGAGGTATGTACAGTTTTATATCTCGTAGTAGTGAAAAATATACTAAATTAGACTATACAGCGGGTATCAGAGGTGTGGTCATATTTCAGGGTGAGATTCAGACCACAACAAGTCTCGGGCAGTAGCGGTAACCCAACAGACAAAACTCCTCTGATCGGAGGATACTCCATTCTTCTCCTTTCTTTACATTTTACCAGAGGACCGAGCAAGACAAACCAACGTTCTATCGTCAAAAATATATTGGATTTACATAAGTTACCGAAAAATTCATGTAGAAATATTGCATGTCAAGAAGCGAGAATTTCCCGTTCATCGCATTTTTGTGTTTAAGAATAATGATAATGACTAACTAAAGAAAATATGATTCTGTTTAGTCCGTCAGTTAGATTATCGAAAAATATTGGATACGTGTTTTGCGTTTTATCAAATTAATAAAAATTGACGAAGATAAAACGTGTCAAAGATCATGAGAAGTAATATTTAATAAATGTTTTTGTACTAAATTGACTATTTTACTCACACTCAAAGTGAAAAGTACAGTGTAACACACGGCGCTAAAATCCCATTATAGCTCGGTCCCTCGCTAAAGCTCGGTAGTAAAACTACCTCGTATATAATGGGTCATTTTAGCCCCTTGTATTACAATGTACTATTTTGTCATCAAAAGAAATGAGAAATGCTCACGTAATTTGAAAGACAACTGAGAAGGCTACTGAAAGCCAGCGCACACCATATTTACCCAACTTGTGAAGGTTGGTGAATGGAAATCCCCTTTGATGCCTTGGGGTCATCCTCAAAACATTGGATAAATACAAAATGCGTCCCCACTATGCGCTTTTTTTTCTCCATTTTTTTTTTTTTTTTTCGGATGGGAATTCATCAAATGACTTCTCCCGCTCTGGGTGGAGCAGGAGGGAGTGTCAGACTTTTACTGACTAAAACCCATCCATGTTCCTTCATCGCCCTTGTGTTCCGGGGCCACGGTATCTCTTTCGAACAGTCCCGCAACCCCGAATCTTTATTCTCCTTACATTAAGGTTGCTATTGCATTGTTGCTATCATACGTAAAATAACTAAGTATATATACTTATTATCCCAAACATCTTACAGAAACCGAAGAAAAAACAAAGACGAGCCTAAGACAGCTGATGCAGAGGAATCCAACACCGAGTCTGACTCGGACAGCAACAGTCTGCCTGACATGGAACCGGAACTGCCCGACGTGGACCCAGTCAAACCCGTGCCCAATGTAATGCTCGATAAACCGAGCGATGAGAATATGCATTATTTGACGTTGACGTAAATTAAATGATAGTAGATGTACGGTCGAACAAGCTATTTGGTATACATTTTACAATGTAACTTGTGGGATAAACTGTAAACCAAATAGCTTGTTCGACCGTACAAGGATCTTGAGGCGCGCGGCAGAAACCGGGAACCTCATTATAAATCTTCTTCGATGTATTTTAAATAAAACTAAAACCATTATTATTATTATTATTATTTATTGTTATAGTAGTAACAGAAATACACATTTTGTGAAAATTTCAACTATCTACCTATTACGGATCATGAGAGACAGCCCGCTCACAGACAGACGGACGGATAGCGGAGACATAGTAATAGCTCCCGTTGGTTACCCTTCGGGTACGGAACCTTAAAAAACGTATCGAATTCTTTTGGGTTTTTCCATCAGGAATTTTGCAGTAGCAGCCAGTCTGGATTAGTGCCCGGTTGATGACAATCGCCCCCACATATGACTTAAAAGATAACTGGCGAAATGTGGGTGAAAGAAAGAAAAAATATTTATTCGTCACAAGGACATGACGTGCATACAATAGGTACTCGTATTAGGAAAAACAAACATTAGACATACAACGCATTTAGACAAACACAAATTTAAGAATACAACAGAACCAATATAATAAAATGGGTGCACTATTAAGTGCACCGCTGTCTAAACCTTCGTGAATTACAGGCGTGATGTTTTTAATTTAGTCGTAGTATGATAGAAATTGGTGTCGATTCTGTTGTGCACAAACTAAACTTAATTTAGGCTATTGCTTTCTTTTACTAAAATGCAGTGCGAGAAAAGGACCACTATAGCTATGAACTAAGTTAGAGATGTCAAACTAGTTTATGCCTTGCGCTTCACCGTGTTTTTAGTCGACATGTTTTTACGTGCACCCTTCATTTGTATGAAAATATTAGTTCCAACTAAATTTGACAGCTCTAAATTACGTCCGTCTCTTTCTCGCTTTATTAGATAGAAAAAGATAGCAATAGCCTAAATTAAGTTTAGTTTGTGCACAACAGAATCGACACCATTGTAAGAAAAGGATCTCGTTACGTTATAGAAACGTGTTTCTCGATAGTGTAGTAAATCTAGTTTTAAGATTCCTTAAATTAAGTTTGAAATCGTAACATTTTGCCTGTAAACGCTTATATCATATTATAGTATTACTAGCTGTTGCCCGCGGCATTCGCGTGAAATTATTAAAAAAAAAAACATGGATTCCCTTATTGGATCAGATTTTGGATAGGGAATATGCATGTATTTTTTCTTCACTTAAATCAATAAAATACACTAATATCAACCCAAGAAAAGTATTATATGTAAGTTTAAAATAATATTAAACTTCTGCAATTTTCTAGGACAGTTCAAACGTCCGTGACTGTCGTGGCCATGATGTGACGTCATTTACCTCAATCTGCCTTGAATACATCAAATTTTTTGGCCTTAAAAAAACAATTTTACTATTTGTATGTGCTTTTTTCAAGCATAAATTGCAATAACAATATTATAATAAAATATTCGTCAAACTTTAAGTACTTTTCAAATAAGTGTTTTTTTGACATATAGACTGACGTCACTACCGGCGTTATCGAGGGCGATGTGTTTTGAGAGTGCGTTCCGTTTGACTAAAAACATGGTACATAAAACAATAAATTGTAAAATAAGTTATGTTTTAGAAACTTAAACAAGTGATCCACGATGTTCTTATGCACCAATACAAGGCATTTTTAATAAATAAAAAGAGTTTTGTATTTCATGCATATTCCTTATTTTAAGGGTTTGGTTACCTTTAAATTCTTATTCTAAAATAAAAGTAGCCTATGTTACACCGTGTAACATCAGCTATGTACCAGTAAAAGTCCCGTCAAAATCGGTCCAGCCGTTTCTTAGATTTGCCGGAACAAACAGATACACACCGACAGATAGATAAAATTTAAAAAGATTGTCTAACTATCCTACTTCCTGCGAAAGTTTTTGAGGATGGATGGATGTTATTTACTCTTTCAGGTAAAAACTACTGAACGGATTTGGACGAAATTTTTATCCCCGTAGTAAGATCCCGTGGGGCAATTAACAAACTTCGTGCGGGCAAAGCCGTTAGCAGAAGCTAGTACTTTAATAAATGTATTCAGTAATTGTTTTTTTTTTAATACAGACTTGTAACTTCAATTTTTATTTATTTGTAATATAGTATTGCATTATTCTCTGTTTCAATAATAATATCTTACCTTTACCAATCAATGCCAGTGTGTATGTAAATATTAATTATGTGTCGATTATTTATTGTCATTAATCTATTGATGTGACTATTAAATTTTAAGAATACCATTGTGTTTTATTTGTTGTTGTAACAGCAACAGAAATACATCATCTGTGAAAATTTCAACTGTCTAGTTATCACGGTTCATGAGATACAGCCTGGTGACAGACAGACTGACAGTAAAGTCTTAGTAATAGGGTCCCGTTTTTAACCTTTGGATACAGAACCCTAAAAATGATCGCAATGACGGGAAGAACAAGTGCCTTTCGGCGTGTGGCTGACACTGGCAGAGCCACCATCAGGGATTTTAATTTTGATAACTCAAAAATTTAGTCGCTAATTAGTCGAAATTAGTCGCCAAATATCAGATTTGGTCGGTCACGGGTTCATAAGATATAAGGGTTTGTAGGTGGCCCTTCTGGCGAGATCCTACCCCAGCAGAGCCACATTAATATCTCAAAAACTAGGGCACCTAGCGAAGATCTGTTTTCTCCCATATTTACTCGCTAATTAGTCGAAATTAGTCGCCAAGTTACAGATTCAGTCGGTGTGTCATTAAAAAGATATTAAAGAATTCAATTTCCCCATACAGTGGTACAACCAAGTACAAAATACTTAAAGTAGTTTTTAGACAGGTGTATCTACGACGTCTGGAGGAATTCTATAACTTCAACCCACCAAAGGAAAGCAGTATTCATTACCTAAAAACAAGATCTACAATAAATATATGTAATTATTCAGGTATTGAACATACATACATATTATACCTACATACTTACAATACGTTTTCAACGTTTAAGTATTACATTTTACTAAAGATACGATAATTTTAACGTATTTATCATTCTAACTTAAATTAGAGCTCAACATTGTAAATTAGTAAAACAGTTGCATGCGACTGTACATCTTGACACTAAATAGACCAAGAGCAAGGTTTAATGGTTTCAAAGAAGTTTAAGCCACTCTCAACTTAATAATTAAAAACATTAAACATTTATTTAATAGAGAATTTATCTCTCTCGGTCATTTCTAAGGACTTTAGATCGATACAACTAGAAGAATTATTACACATATTAATAGAAATATTTTTTCTTGGCAATTTTTCGTGAACTCTTCGATCTAGCTCTTGGACTATACCTTGATAATTGAACTCATTATATCTTCTGAACTAGGACCCGATTAAATCTGTAACTTGGCGATTAATTTCGACTAATTAGCGAGTAAATATGGGAGAAAACAGATCTTCGCTAGGTGCCCTAGTTTTTGGGATATAAATGTGGCCCTGCTGGGGTAAGCTCTCTCCAGCAGGGCCACCTATAAACCCTTATATCTTTTGAACCAGTGACCGACCAATTCTGATATTTGGCGACTAATTTCGACTAATTAGCGATTAAATATGGGAGAAAACAGATCTTAGCTAGGTGCCCTAGTTTTTGAGATATAAATGTGGCCCTGCTGGGGTAAGCTCTCTCCAGAAGGGCCACCTATAAACCCTTATATCTTTTGAACCAGTGACCGACCAAATCTGATATTTCGCGACTAATTTCGACTAATTAGCGATTAAATTTTTGTGTTATTAAAATTAAAATCCCTGATGGTGGCTCTGCCAGTGTCAGCCACACCCTTTCGGCTTCGTTAATGGTATTTTTACACCCATCGGTTCCACACAAAATGTATACAGAAGCTTAGCGCTTATAACAGTGACGCTTCGCCGTAATTCTGCTCGTCCGATGATAGAATGGATGGATGGGATAGGAGATTTTTTACAGAAAAAATAAATAAAACACCAACTCTAAATTTTAAAATTATATGTACTATCGATAACTTAGATTAGATCACATAACATAGTTTAGCAAAGTGTCTACGGTCAACAAGGGGTCGTTTCTAACTTTTGTCATTGTCTTTCCGCGCTTTCTCCTCGTGCGTGCGGCCCAGCATGTCTCGCTTAGCGCAGCAGGTGTCGTGCTGGAACAGGTCAAATATATTATATTAACAACTAGCTGTTGCCTGCGAGCTTCGTTCGCGTGAAATTATTATTAAAAAAAAGTGAGCCGTTGCGTGACGCCTGGCAGATGTGAAACATCAAAATTATTTTGTACAAGTAATATGCTCAAAAAAAAAAAACAAACAAAATATAAACAAAATGACACGATTTACAAAAATAAAATCCTTAAACTGGAATCGAACTCGAAGTCGCGAGATAGTAACCCAGCGCTCTGTGCCCCGAGATCGTAACCCAGCGCTCTGTGCCCCGAGACCAGCACCCCTAGCCAAGTTGACAATCTACAATCGTTAACGCTAGTAGAAAACTATTCCAATGAATGGGAATGACATCATCTCAACGTTAAATCACGTGATCAACACAAACGAATAGAAAATTCGTAGACAAGTTTACATCGTTCAAAATGATAGAATATAATGTTATCGTTTCTACAATGTTGATCTCTAAACTCTTTGGTAGGAACGCTCACCATAGACTAAAGTGTAGGTTTTTTCTAGACATTAGAGAACGAGCGATCGACTCAGTCGTGTCAACTTGGCTACCAATTTAGCGCTGTCTACAATCGCTTACGCCGAGGCGTTTACGATTGTAGAAAAAGAATCGATACGAAACGTTTGTAACTTGGCTAGGCCTGCAGCTGACTTGTTGTAAACCGTGTCGAATCTTATGCTGCTTCAAACGTGATTTTCCTTTCTTTTTTTGGTTTACCCGCGCTATAGAAAAAAGAATACTGAATCCGATTTTGTTACCAAATTTTTCTATAATAAAGGTAGCCTATGTTAGACTTTATGACATTCATGTCGTCGAAATCGGTCCAGCCGTTTCGGAGATTAGCCGGAACAAACAGACATACAGACATTTTTTTTTTCGTTTTAAGTATCGTATATAGTTTCATAATTATGCATTCATTATAAAGCTGTTACTTTGATAGTACAAACAGACACTTCAATTTATGAAGACTGAAAGTGGCACCAGTCACTGAAAAGTTGTGTGTTATTCAGTTGGCTTGGCATGTGATGCGGAGGAATGAGAAAATTGTCGTGAGGAAAGTTTTGAGTATGAATGTGGATGGGCTTTATCAGTATAGAGGAAGATCAAAGAAACGATGGATGGACTGTGTGAAGGATGATATGGCTAGAAAGATGTGTCTGATGAGGTGATGAGTAATAGAGAAGTATGGAAGAAGAAGACATGCTGCGCCAAACCCAAATAACTTGGGACATGTGCAGGGAGAATAGGGTAGATGACAAAAAAAAACTAATTAGTCCGTCAGATAGATTTCCAAAAAATATTAGACACAATTTTTCTATTTTCACGTAAACCTGAAATGAAGACGATACAGTGCGTCGAAAACTAGTCTGACGTCACATTTGAGTACATCACAAGCCCCCACACATGATCTTTGAAACGTTTTATCTTCGTCAATTTTTTTTTAATAAAACAAAGAACAGACTAAACAGTCATATTTTTTTTTGTCATTCGTCATCCCCATTATGATGATGGTATGCAGCTGCATGTGATAAGATTAAGATACAGGCAGGCGAAAGATAGAAACTATTTTGTTAGTCGGACAATCGATAAGTAAACTAAGAAACTTACAACACTCAGCTACTCACAGAATCATGATCACTGGAGTCGTCTGTATCGGAAGTGGAGTCGGTGTCGTAGTGGCCGAGCCCGGGCAGTACGCCGACGCAGCGTAGTACGCTGTCCTCTGTCGTAGCGGTGTTGCCGTTCTGTGGGGTACTGCGGAGGACAGAATATTATTAATCATAAGGTACTAAGAGAACAGGATCTTTGTTTTTTACTGGGAACACGCACTGGGTCTGACGCAGAATGTGCACTTAGCAAAATGTGCACTTCTCAAAATGTGCACTTCTCAAAATAGCACTTATCAAAATGTGCACTTCTCAAAATAGCACTTATCAAAATGTGCACTTCTCAAAATAGCACTTATCAAAATGTGCACTTCTCAAAATAGCACTTATCAAAATGTGCACTTCTCAAAATAGCACTTATCAAAATGAGCACTACAAAAATAAAAAACGTTTGCCTACTATATTTTTTTATTTTGTACATTTAGCATGAGCATGTCAATTCTACATCAATTTAATTGTATGCTAAAAATCGTGCAAAATAATAAAACATTTTGCGAAATGCACATTTTGCGAAGTGCACATTCTGCATCAAACCCCATGCACACATCTTTTTCTTGCATTGAGATATAAGTCTCAAAAGTGTGGAAAAGGGGCCTTGATCCAGCATGCAGCAGTGAGTGACATAAATATAATAGGCTCTAGCCTTATAACAACCATCAATCAATCGCTACCAATACACGGAATCTGGACTTGTGCTCGGAAAATCGTATCTATCAGTCCATGCCCAGTGAACAAACTCACTTTTTTTTAGAGATTTAAATAAGGCGATATTTAATAAATAGTAAGATGTCTCCACATCTAACTATTTAAATCTTCGAGCCCTTATAAGGAATGTTCTTTGGCTACAGTACAGGCGTGATGTAACGTAGTTAAAAATGAATAATATTAACTTACTTGTTAGGGCTGATTGGTATAATTCCGTTAGTCTTCGGTGGTGGGGAGCCCTTATCAGGCTTGTCACCTTCCATCTCGCTGGCCTTGCGCTTCCTCACCACCACCTGCAGAGAATACAAGCTACATAAACCATGCACACCACTTAAGGAATTGAGCTACTGTATAAAGGGAGGGTGTAAAACACCTCTTAACGAAGCCGAAAGGCACTTGTTCTCCCTGTCATTGCGATCATTTTTTTGTTCTACACCATACCTGGGAGTTACGGAGATATTGGGGGTCAAAGTTCCAACTTTTTCACAAGTCTTTTTTAAATACAAGTTTTTATTGTAAGATTTTTACTTTAAACATCTCTACGATCCCCGTACTATTCAATCCATCCATCATCACAATGTTTTGAGTGCGTTACATTGAGTTTTACCACAAAACATAATTTTTCACCCCAAAACAAGTCGTTTCTCAGCAATAACTTTTGCGTAAAGTTACTTAGTTTGATGTACAGAATGCTCGATTGACGGCTTCGTGATGAGGTTGTTTACACCCTGTATGATGAATGTTAATTCAGCTTTTTGAGTAGCCAAACCACCATGACCGAAGCTAAAATCAATCAATCAGTACATTTGGGCTAGCCTTTTTCCCCAACTATGTTGGGGCTTCCATTCTAACCAGATGCAGCTGAATACCAGTACTTTAAAATGGAGCGATTGCCTATCTGACCTCCACAACCCAGTTAGTAATACGTGATACCCCTTCGTAAGACGGGTTGTCAGACTTTCGGGCCACTAACTTAACTGAACAGATGAAGACTGTCAAAGATCTTCAAATGACGGCCGGGACCAACAGCTTAACGTGCTGTTCGAGGCATGGAGGAAACTCGGTTTGTGTCACTCTTCCACGGACCCACCTAGGCAAACGCGGCTTAACCTTGAAGATCGACCCGAGCGGCTGTTATTAATTTGCTCAGTACTCCTCTGGTCAAAACATTTATATTGGTACAGCGAATAAGACTGAAATGTTAGTATCTCACCCCCTGTAGTTTGTTCTTCTGTGTCTGTGCTTGCGACGTGGTCTGTGTCTGCCGGGCCGGCGCTAGCTGAGCTCGCAGACGAGTCAGCTCCTCGCTCTCAGCTAGGTTGGATACCCGCTCTCTGGAAACAGGCATTGTCTGGTTAGAGCCTTTATCAAAGATCATACTGTTATTAGGCACTTGGATGAACATGATGGGCTTCAGAGTCAATGAAATGTAAATTATTTAAAAGAAACTATGAGAGAGTGAGAATTCGTTTTCATCCTTAGATTTTCGAACAAGCAATTCACATAACAAATCAATAATACTACAAGAACATCATATTTTATGCAAGATGAGAAAAGTAACAGGTGTATCGCTCAACGCATGACATTGACTTTGAATCAAATACTATTATTGTAGAGTGTAGGTAGTTTAGCAACATATTATCACGCCTGATTTCTCCAAAGGATTGGGCAGACGTATTTTGCTTAAATTTTACATATAAATGTGCTTAGCCCAAAACTCAGCCACCCGAACCCCGTTTACAGATGCAGCCATAAGATCATCAAGTGCGCAGGTGTCAAGGCATGTGAAATAAAATGGAAGCTGAGCCATTATCTGTGGAGAGACGTCGCATACGCACTTGAGATCTGAATTAATGATCGATCTGTACAGATTGTCTTTGCTCCAACCGAACTGGTTTCGAAGTCTATTTAGAAATTTAAAAGTCGGCCATTGCCCAGGTCGACTCTCCGATAGCTCGAAGAACCCGTCAGGGGGAATAAACAGCTCCCACCAGAGATCGCATCTTACTCTGGAGGCGTTGTCTTGAGCTAGCTGGTCCCACGCACCCAAGAACGCTTTTTACTATTGCAATTAAATTAGTTACCAACATGTTGAAGAGGCGAAATAAAATAGCATATTACCTGAACTCTCTCATTTCCCTTTGCTCTTCAATAGAGATCTGTTGAGCAGCATTAGCCTTCGAGCGTTCCACCAGGTCCAAGAAACCAACCTCATCGTCGTCCAGACCGCGGATCATGTTTTCTGAAGAGAAATAACTATTTGTTCAAAAATATTGCGGTGTGTTATTCTTTGATTAGGTCATCAGGATTAAAATGAGAGTTGGAGTGAGGCATATTTTGTTTAAGTAAACTTCATGTCACTTCATTCCCTGCCCCAAGTTCCTGTTCCCAAGTTCATATGAGCCCAATCTACTTAAGTTGCGAGTTAATAGCTTCTTTGGGTTAGCTCGTTCCACCATTGACCACATCTCTGCCCTCCGGACTAGATTGAGGTCCAGAGCAGACCCCTGTAATGTTTTCAGAATGCATTCTGTACAACCATAATGGCAGCAGGAATTATATGATGTGCTTACATGTAAGAGGTTGATGGATACACTTGTCTGTGACTCTATTGAATGTATCTTGTATCTTTGAAGCAGTGTATTCAATTGTTGGTGAGCCAAATAAATAAATAAAATAAAATAAGTAGAGTTGTAGTAATACAACCGGTCAGGCCTACGCACAATGGTCCGCTTTAGGGACTACATGCGTAAACCAAAACCCTTAACAAAGAACGCTTATAGCTTTTTTCGCTTTGCACTTCAAAAGTCAGCTTAAAGCAGTAAAAACAAATTGAACCTACTTTAAACAAGGATAATGTTGTTAATGTATAAATGAATACACTCTAATTTTGATGCTGTAGCAAATAACGCCCAAAGCAATATTTTCGTGGCCCAGGCATTATGGCTTAATCATGAGTAAAACTCACTCACACAACTACCCACAACAGCCGAAGAAAGGAAAAAACACAAAAACAAACAACAACAACAACAAATCACATTCCCCAAGCCGGCTGGTCCCCGTGGGGAATAACGACCACCACCCTCCATCTATTACAAGGAAGACAAAAAGTGAATCTCTACAAATATGCACATATAATGTGAGATCCCTGTCTACAACTGAAAGATATCTTCAACTTACATATGCTCTTGAAAATATTAACTTCGACATTTTGGGTCTTTCCGAAGTCAGAAGAACAGGTTGCAATATAGAAGAATACAAAGACTACATTCTATGTTACATGGGAGAAACCAAGGGAAAACACGGGGTTGGCTTTTTACTGAAGAAAACATTTAAAAACAAAATAATCAACTTCACAGGACTGTCAGAAAGGGTTGCTTTGCTACAATTGAAACTAGAAGACTTGCACCTCTCACTTATACAAGTCTATGCACCCACTGAGAAAGCGAGTGAAGAAGAGATACAGAAATTCTACAACACCATCACAGAAGCACTCTCCAAAGCTGACGACAAAGTGATACTAATGGGCGACTTTAACGCTAAAATAGGACACCCCAAGGAAGGAGAAAACTTAATAATGGGTCAGTACGGATATGGCGAACGAAATGACCGGGGTGAACTACTGTTAGACTTTGCTTTCGAACACAAGCTTCCTATTATGAACACATATTTCAAGAAAAGAAAAAACAAACGATGGACCTGGATTTCACCAGATCAGAAAACAACAAATGAAATAGATTTCATACTAACAAGCCACCCCCAACTCATCACAAACACAGAAGTACTCAACAATATAAAATTCCCTTCCGACCACAGACTTTTAAGAGCCTCTCTCTATTTAAAACAGCCAAGGAATGATAGAAAAAACTACAAACCTACAGCTACAAATCTAAAAACTGACAATGAAATTAAAAGTTACGTGAATAGCCTGCAATCACATCTAGAAACCAATTTTAAAGAGACCCCGAGCATCCAAAACTACTACAACACTTTAGAAGAATCCGTGATGCACAGTCTAAACACAAGTAACCAAGAGAAAAAACAACAAAAAATATTTAGTAGAGAAACTGAGGAACTAATAAAGAAACGCACTGAACTAATAAAAACAAAACCCAAAGATAATATCATAAGAAAAGAGCTAAGTGAAGTATTCAAGGTAACCAACAAATCTATTAACCAAGACTATAAAAAGCATAGACAGGACATAATCACAAGAAACCTTAAGAATCATAGAAGTACAAAAAGAGCCTTTAGAGACCTGAAACTACAAAAAACATGGATACAGAAGTTGGAAGACAATACAAGGGAAACAAAAACGAGAAAAGATATTATTAACCACGCTACAAATTTTTACAGAGAAATGTACAAGAGAAAGATACATAACGACACCCCACAAACACAAGACCGTAATGATTCTAGAACAACAATAAACCCAATAACGGAAAGAGAAGTATATGACCACATTAGAAAGCTAAAAGATGAGAAAAGCCCAGGACCCGACGGTATAACCAACGAAGCCATTAAATTAGGAGCACCTGTTCTACTCCACCATTTCACCAAGCTCTTCAACATGATATTAGATGCTGAGATAGTGCCACAACAATGGTGCACTTCAGAAATAACACTAATTTATAAAAAAGGAAATCCATTAGATATAGGCAACTACAGGCCAATTAGTCTGATGGCAAGTATTTACAAATTGTTTGCATCTATCATCCTAAGTAGAATAGCACCTACAATTGATGACTCACAACCAATAGAACAAGCAGGTTTCCGTTCGGGTTTTAGTACAACTGACCACCTACAGGCACTGGAACAAACAATGGAGAAGTACAAAGAATTTAACAAACCTTTATATCTAGCATACATTGATTACAGTAAGGCTTTCGATACAATTAGTCATAACTCAATCTGGGAAGCACTGAAACTCTCCAACGTCGATGAAAAATACATAAACATTCTGAAGAACATGTATGCTAACAGCACTAGTAAGGTAAAACTAGAAACAATAGGGGACCCAATCAAGATCGAAAGAGGCGTGAGACAAGGAGACCCCATCTCACCTAAACTCTTCATAGCTGTTTTGGAAACTGTCTTTAGGAAGCTAGACTGGACTCACAAAGGTATTAAAATAGGCAAGAGATACCTTAACCATCTAAGGTTCGCAGACGATATCGTCATACTGGCCGAAACACCACACACTCTAGAGGAAATGATTTGTTCATTAGCCACGGAAAGCTCCAAGGTAGGTCTGGAAATGAATGCAAACAAGACTAGAGTAATGACGAATAGTTATGAAAAACCAATATGGGTCAAGGGAAATCACATAGAATATGTAAAAACTTATACATACCTAGGAAAACAAGTGACATTCAGCAAAACAAATAATGAAGAAGAAATACAAAGGAGAGTAAACATCACATGGCAAAAATATTGGTCACTAAAAGAAATCCTAAAAGGCCACTACTCCTTGAATCTCAAGAGAGTAGTAATGGACACTTGTATACTACCCTGCCTATTATACGGCTGCCAAACATGGGTCCACACCGAGAGAACCAAGAAAAAAATTACAACCACCCAGAGGGCAATGGAGAGGAGCATGCTAGGAATAAGAAAGATTCACAAGGTGCGAAGTACAAAAATTAGGGGAAAGACTATGCTGACAGATGCTCTAACACAAGCACTAGCACTAAAGTGGCGGTGGGCAGGACATATCGCAAGGCTCACTGACGACAGATGGACGATACGAGCCACTAACTGGAAAGGACCACCAGGGAAAAGAAAGGTTGGAAGACCATACAAACGATGGGCAGACGACATAGCCCAGACTGCCGGCACAAACTGGCGGACCCTTGCCAAAGATCGGGAGACTTGGAAACGGATGGAGGAGGCCTTTACCCGATATGGGACTACATCTCCAAAAGATACCCAAACAAATAACACTACTAACTAGAATAAGACAAACACTAACACAACTAACACTTATTGAATTTAAATAAAGTAGTACTTAATATAAAATGTTAAATATTGTGAGATGAGAAATAAAAGGCTTATTATTATTATTATTATAAAACTCACTGAGCTTATGAGCCTCTTCATATTCAGCTTCCTTCTGGATCCTCTGCTCCTCCAAGCGCTGGTATAACGGCCGTGTGTCGTAAGGCTCCTCTGGCGCCTCTGAAAATTCAAGTTATTGTTCTTATGACTTATAAGCTCAGTAGAGATCAAAGGTGGACATTGGAGTCAACGAAGTGGTCTGGACCAGGAGGCAACAGAACCAGGGGCAGACCACGCAAGAGATGGGCGGACCACATCACTGAAGTAGCTGGTCAGAGTTGGATGGAGTTGGCCCAAAACACAGAGTTGGATGGAGTTGGAAAAATTGGCATGGGATGGAGGAGGCTTTTACTCAAAAGGGATCCATATCCAAATAAAATATAAAACTATAAATTTGTAAATACATTTGTAAAGAAAAATTTGGAATAAATGAGCTTTATTATTATTATTATTATTCATGTGCTCAGTGGAAGAGGCAAGGGAGAGCTAGCACCAGTTAAAGATGTCTAATGACCTACATCAACTGTATCAACATAAAACTGCGCATACAAATGCCTTCTTTTTTTACAAAGGTGACTGGAAATGCAAAACACATACACAAGTTGTTTCTATGTACTTAACAATTTTTTTGTATTAAATGAGTTGTGGAGGTTGGATAGGCAGTAGCTCCATGTAAAATACTGGTATTCAGCTGCATCAGGTTAGTCAGGAAGTCAACTCCAACATAGTTGGGAAAAGAACAGGCAAATTATTTTTGCCCTAAAAACTTCTTTATAATTATTAATGTGTCCCCTTAGGCCCTTAGGGGGGGGGGGGGAACATGTTTAGTTTAGCATTAATCAGCACAACTGGACGGCAATATGGCACTACATGGCGACCCGAATGGAGTTTGCCGAGAGGCAGGAAGCGAATGAAAGCCAAATTTGTGTAGAGATTGCTTCTCGTCAGCTTTGTTCATTCAATACTGCCCGAAACGATCTTGCTAATCCGAGCAAACGTGTAGCAACTTTCAGCCCTAAAGTTAAGTCATAGTTACTGAAAGTACCGACAGTTATCACTACCTGACACGGTCAGTGACATTATTTTATGCATGCAACTGTAAATATTATCTGCAACTCAACAAAATTATAATTTTACTGCCGTTTGTAACGATATTGTATTACTAACTGTAGTCTTATCACGTGCTTCTAACTACTACTGTACGGGAAAACATATCGTTTGATAGCAAATTATTACGTTTTTTTATCAATGCCGTAATGTTAGAGGAGCCATCATAACAAATTCCGTACCTTCGGGCTGATCTGCGGTGCGCACTTTATCCCATTCCTCCTGTCGTCGTCGCCTTGCTTCCAATATTTCAGACTCCGATATGAATCCAGAACTCATCTTCGATGAAAATATTATTTTTTATTGACGAAAAACACTGAATTTCCTTCTCACCTGTTTAGTAACCTAACTTTTTTATTAGAGATTTTGATTGGCCGTTTGAAGGCAAAGGAAATTGTGAACGTTATTCCAAACCTGCCACCTGCCACCGAAAATATTTTTGTTTCGCAAAAACTAAGCGAGACTAAGGCAAACTTTCAAAAAAACTTTTCTGATCAAATCTTTTTTATTATTAAATATATGCATGAATAAACATTTTACACAAATCAATGAATTGAGAACTAAATTCTTACAAGGATAACAAGGTATAATTATTATAAAGAATGAATTGAAATGGAACGTAACGGTATTGACTTGACCATAGTTTTGACGCGTACTTACTTTACTCATGTTTTGAGTTTTGACGGTAAATTGATTTGTATTTACGAAGATTGTTTTGAAGCATTTGAGGCATGTTCCTTGTTCATAGATCTCGTAGAAACAAAGGTAAGATCAATTCAAATTACATTATCATTGAGTAGTGTTTCTGAGAACTATTTACTTGATAACAAAGCTATATATATATACACAACAATTCATTGTAAAGTTTTAAATTTTCTGTCAGGCTCAGGCTTCATAAACGAGCACTGAATAAAATTTGGAAATGTCAGAATTTGAGATTTCAGCCAACCGAGCCGGTTATTTTTCGCATAAAATTATAATTTCAAATGAACTTTCTTTATAAGTACTAGCTGAAACAGTAAGATAAGTATCGGTACAACATGTCTGAAGTAGAAAATAATCAAGTATCGGTGGAAAATGAGCAGAAAGACTATGTTGAAGATGGAAAAAATAAGTTGGTTGTAAAGTGCAAATTTTGCGGTTCCAAGATATTAGATAAGAAATCAGCGAAGTATATCACATTAGAGGTAATATTTCTAACTCTCTACTTTCATTTTGACGCTTTCTTTTACATCCATAGTTGCTTACTCAGCCTTGCAATTTTCTAGACTCATTTCATTGTTGGTACATAAATTGATCTAGTTAGTTTTTTGTACGTTTTGGCCAAGTATTTACAAAATCTGTCCCATTAATAATTTCTCCAAGTACTTTTCTAGTCAATAATTGACTAATCCTGTACATTGTACATTAAATACTTTAACCTCAATTTATTTCATTTACAGAAAGACCTACCGCTAATGCAGCAAGATAACAACAGAAAAGAAGGAGAAATCCAAAACGAGCCTGTAACGGAATTTTACCACGTCGAAAACATGTACACATTTGAAAACATTGGTTTTACACACACGGTAGCTAACTGCAAGTACTTAAGTTGTGCTGACTGTGATGCGGGCCCCGTTGGGTTCTATGATATGGACACTAAACATAGTTATGTTGCTATATCTAGGATTGTACATGCTTAATTTAAAAAGAGTTGTATGTTTGCTTGGCAAAGGCATTCTTAAAGGTACACTTTTGAAGCCAAAGATTGACTTGCCTTATATACAAGGTGGAAGACACACCGGTGCAAAAACAGTTATCATTCATTTAGTACAACATCCCTAAATCAATGTGGGGGCTTGCGGTGTGGTGGTGGGCGGGTTCCGAATGATGCACTGAATATGTGGTAACCATTTGTCATCCAGCCTGTATACGGAGGTAAAGAAAAGACGTTAAAATTAGGCCTGAGCCAATGTTGGAACAAATAAATGCCTTTAACAAACAAACAGTACTTAATTCAAGAAATTGTGTATGAGTACATTTTACCAGTTTAATACCATTTATGCTTCAATAGTACATAGTAAACAGATTCCATTAGTCTTTTCACAGCTGTTTTTAAACCTCTGTAAATAGCAACCTTACAGCAATGAAAATAAAGATTACTGTGATTTGAATAGAGATGCAAATTCAGAGGTAAAGTAAATAGAAAATAGTTTAAAATATTCTGCAGTATTCTTAAAATAACTGGCCAGTATGCCTTTATTCATAGACAAATATTCTCAATTAAAACCTAGAAAATTCTTAGAAGAAAAAAATAGTAAGGATTCGAAAATAGAATGTTATTCGATGTAAAACTACAGGCCTACTGCTTAACTGAGATGGTGCCTGAGGTAGCTGCCATTGTTTCAGTTGTTGACAGCCAGCAACTCCCCTTTCAGGCCCTGTGCACAGATGGGCTTGCAGGTGTCAACACCCTTTCCACACTGCGCAGTCACCTTAGGCACCGTCTCAATGATAAGTTTGGCCTGTTATTTAGAAAAGATTGGACATTTGACAAATAGATTACTGACCTAATATGATAGCTATAAAATATGGTCAGGTTTTCACATCTAATCAGTCCAAACTAAAGGATTTCCTGCAAGTAGATAAAAAAATGCTGTGTTCCAAAAAGTATCATATCAATTTGCTCATTACAAAAATCATTCCTTTTCATTATTTTTTATGAAATTAAAATATTTTTTTACTATTGTTTGTATGTATGTATAACTGCTTTAGGTAACATTAATGTGAGCTTATAAAATATGAAATGTTTAAGTGAAATCTATAATTTACATTTTGTAACGATTTTTTCAATGTAATAAAAAGCTTTATTGTGAATTAGTTTGTATTATTTTACTGCCTTGTTATAGGAACCGCGACTGATGACCAATTAGGTCCTGGATTCGATTCCCAGGTCAGGCAAAGTGTAATTGGGTTTTGCAATGAGGATTTTTTAGTGGCAGCCACTGAGTCTTGATCTTCACTGAGTTTGTGCCTGGTTGATGGCAAATAGGCTCGCCCCCTATTACGTGGGACTTAAACATAACTGGCGAAATGTTCACCTCTGCCACAGAATAGAGAATAGTACTGTTAGAGTACCTCTGCCTTACTCTTTCTGGATTAAAGGCGTGATGTTTTATTAGTTGCATTACCTCACATACATAGAAATCACCGAGTAAATGCTTTGGGTCAATTTTATTGCAATACAGTGGTTCGACGAGAAGAAAGCTAGCAAAAATAAATGCTGCCGAATTTGTGTATAATAGTATTTCTTACGTCATCAATAAATCACATAGTTTCTTCTACAAATCAATAATTTCGTCAGTGCTATCATCGTTTCCGTGGTGTAGCGGTTATCACATCTGCCTAACACGCAGAAGGCCCCCGGTTCGATCCCGGGCGGAAACATAGCTTTTTGATTTTTGTTACATTTTAGCCAGCATTTCTTTTTTGTGTGTAACATTTCTTTTTTCAATAATTTTATTTATGATATATTTTAATTTTATATTTTATATGTTATCAACCTATCAGTCAACGAAACGCCTTTAAAAAAACATATAGCTACCAGTTGTAAATTGCTAAAACAGTTTTGGAAGGCGTTACAATTTAATTGCAATATTGCTAAGTCTGTATGCTTTTCTTACTGGTTCAATCAATCCGATGCTAGTGGTGGTTTGTGAACACCGGATTCTGACAGATACTTCGGAACATGTTCTATCATTGCCCTATGTCCATAGCCGTCCAGTTTCACTAATTGCTTACTTTATGTACGATTTTTACAATAACGATGAATTGATTGTAAGACCTGTGATATACAAATAAACGTAGCGTGAGATTTGAGGTTCCATGTCGACTAGTCCTCACCTCCCTTATTATTATTATACTCTTTGGTCCTCACTTATCCAGGGCCGCGACTCCACGTGGGGTGCGTGTAGTCGCGGCCCTGGATAAGTGAGGACTAGTCGACACGGAACCTCAAATCTCACGCTACGTAATTCATTTACTTACTACGTTTCTAGTGAATACCACACTGATCTAAAACCCTCATAATTGCTTGCCACTGGACTCTAACCTAACCAGGCTTACCCTTCGGGGGAAACATAGAATCGTACCCGAACCCACAACCTATACCTACCTATTGTAAGTCACAACTGTAACTAATGGTCACCAGTAGGTACTATCTGTCTACACCGTTTTGTATAAATTCATTTACTCTACCTTCAAATTCGCGTAGGAAACAACAACTTTAGATTTTAGGATATAACCGTTTTTTCTCCTAACGAATTAAACAATTCTATTAGATACACATTCATTTCACTTTCTTTAACAGGTTTTTCTTGATTGAAGAATAATATTGTGCATGTGTTGGTTGCAGCAACATGGCGTTAGTAAAAATCGAAGTCTTTTAGTTTACGTGAAAAGTTCCTAAGGCGGTTCCCCGAGCAAAATTAGCAACTCTATTTGTGGTGGTTCAAACTTCGTTTGAAATATTGTTAGAATAAAGTTCTCAAGTTAGAAGTAAGTTCATTATTAAATTGTCTATCCATTAGTATAAGTAGCAAATCAAAATAACTGGTTACTTTACGAGGAGTAGCATTTTATAAATCATTATTTCTCATTTCTGTGGTTTCGTTGTGAGGGGATTTATTAAACATTAAGATACTTAAAAAAAAAATTAAACGACAATTTTGGAGTCAAGCATATGTAGTAATTTAATGTATTTTTTATTAGTTGATATTTCTTTTGGATAAAGAGGAGTAAAAAAACTGCTCGGTCAAGATCATTTGCTCGGGGAGGCGCCTTAAGGGTTTTGGACCATATACTCATTTTACTGTTCGTTAGACCAATCTAGTAATTGCAAGCGCTGCTGCTGAATGCCATCCTTGGTTCGATTCAGGTCGGGCAAAGTGCTATTTTTATTGAACACAGACTTATAATATTTACATTATTTACACACTAAATCTATAATAGAAATAAAAATATTTACAAGTATCAAAAAAGGTTACCTAAAGGGCGTCGAAAAATTCGTCCACATCGCTATCAACAGGAAAAGTGCCCAGATGGCTGGCAACATTGCCACGTTGGATGGCAATACTGATTCTTTGGCAAAAAAATAGGCCCGCCCTCTGGTCACGTGAAGATTCGACCAACCGTTTGGCGATTTCCCGAAATACTCGCGGATGGGCACTCGAACCTCATGGCCCTAGTCTTTCAACCCCAAACGGCTCAAACACATAATTACCAATTAAATTATTGTATTTGCGCCGTTTGAGGTTTTCAGCACCTGCAACAGCCGCCCCGGCGCAGCATACTGTGCTAGGAAGATGGGATAGCGTAAGGGTCTCGACGCAAGTTGCGTCCCACACCAGAGGCCTACCCAAATTCCATGGCATTATGGTCATACCATCTGGACTCTTGACATCGACGCGTGCCAAGCCAGTGGGTTCTAATACAGCTGGCACCCCACGGTGGCAAGATCACGACGGATGACATCATTAATGCTAGCGTGCCGCGCTATCTGACCTGCACTCTTACTGCAGCCCCACAAGGAGCGCCGAAATGCAAACATGTAGCGAGCCGGAAGGTTGTGTCACCTAACATAGTGCCTATATTAGGTGACGGTAGTGCCTGAAGCCAGAGGCCTGACTTCCATTCACCCACAGCCAGCAGGCAGGCACGCTCAGCAGTATTGGTAGACGTATTAATAAGTTTATTCCGTACCAACCTGCAGAGCGGCTCATTCCACTGTCTCTGGGAAAACGGCCGGTTCCCCACCCGCACGCAAAATACGCGCTTTGACGTGGAGTTGCGGACACCAGCCCGTTATACAATACAATACAATACAAACGGCCGGTTCTCGGGCCGATCCATGTCTGGGCAAGCCACTTTCCAGGCGTCCTCTGCGTCGATCAAGCACGACACTTCCGAGCTAACCAGGGAGAGAGTTAAAATTTTCCTGGTTAGCTTTTCAGTGCTGTGGACAGAAGACTGGAACGCGTAAGCTAACACTAGAAATTTTGCGGACGCCAAGGCCACCAAAACAAATTGGTAGGGTGTCGGTCGTCCAGGGCCACATTAAGAATGGATGTTAATGTGTTGCGAATGATGTGGTCAATTTTGTCCAAAAGTTGTGGATTCTTCCAAAGAGGAGAACAACGGAGAAAATTCTTAAAATTTGGACCAAAACAGCAATATCTGATAATGGTGAATGCCGAATGTAAATTAATTTTGGAGAGTCTATCCGAAATATCATTGAAATGTTTAATTTTGTCGTCAATGAAAGATGAAAAACTTTCTTCTAAAATAGGGAAACCTAGGAGGTGCAGGGAACTTTTTTCTAAAATTTTGATTTGTGGGGCTAGCATTAAATTTATCTATAGTCGATTGTCTGTCGGTTACGTCAGAGCGGTAAATTTCGCACTTTGAGGGGTTAAGGTCCAGGCCAATAGATTTAAATTGATTTTTGAGGAGTTGTAGGTCAGCCAAAACAGTGTCAACATCACCTCCTAGCGTTCCATCATCTAAATACCACACATTAAATTTTGAATTTAGTTGTTGAATTATGGGATGAATAGCTAAACTGAAAATGACAGGCCCGAGAGGGTCACCTTGTTGGCAACCAACTGCAGATTCCAAAACGTTGTCCTTGTAAAGTAATTTTGAAGGGTGTCTTTAATATTGCCACAAAAACCCATAAATTTCGGGTAGTACTGTTTTGACTTCAGCCCAACCCAGCTCCAGCCAGCCTTTGCTTCAGACAAAGTGTCCCCAAAGTGTATTCACAGAGTTGAAGGCATTCTTGACGTCAACCTTGAGGATGACCTCACCTTTCTTTGAGTGTAGAAAAGACGATAAGGCATGTACGGCTGCTCACAGCCCCCACTGGAACTAAAACCAAGTTGAAGGGACTTGAACTTAGCTGCAAGCGTCTCACTGTACAGCTTGCAACATATTTTGGTAGCCATACGCCTGTAGGTGCAACCGACGGCAATAGGCTAGTTTCCACCATCAATAAATTGCAAATCTATTTAATCCGTCAGTTAGAGTATTGGAAAATAATGGACACGTATTTTTTGTTTTTGTAAATCAATGAATATTGACAAAGATAAAACACATCAAAACTCGAGAGTCACAACTCGCTGGGCTGGGAGCTCGTGACGTCACAACGCACTAAAAATTATAGCACGGCGTGACGTATAGAGAATTTTAAAAGCGTCGTATCTTCGTCAATTTTGGTTTACGTAACAAAAGAAAAAATACGTGTCAGATATTTTTTGATAATCTTACTGACAGACTAATTAGATTTTTTCAGGACACAAGCCTATTGTACAAATGCCTTCTTGCGCAGGGCCCACAGGTTAGCCCTACACAAGACATCGACGACGGCATCGTTCACGCCGCCGGAGAGCATTAAGTTGATCAGAACCGCAAGCTCTTTCAAGAGCGATTCACCAGCTTCCTCGGCACCTGAACTCAACAAATCTTTCAAATGCTGTGGAGCCAGGCCGTCGAGGCCGCCGGCAGAACCACTCAGAAAGGAGTTCACGGCTGCGATCAACTGCAGGGCTGTAATTTAAAAAAAAGGTGGATCCTGAATGAGGGGGTCGGGGTGGACGGGCTGGTCGGGGAAGGTGAGACCATCCGCTGGCGATGGATGTTTACTCTCCAGGGCTGAAAGAGTATCTGGAGAGTAAGCCGCCACCACATCACTGCTGAACAGTATTCTGGCTGCCCCCCCCTAATGTCACCGTCACTTAGCTTGGATTCCACATGCTCACAAATGTCTTTCTGTTTATTAAAAAAAGGTAATTTGGAATCTATAATACGGGCCAAATTGTTGCAATTGTCTTTAATTTGGTTTGTTAAAGATTTTTGAGTAGCGAAATTTTTTTGGACACGCAGAATCCTGAACAGGAAGGTGGGTATCTGCTCCCAGGCACGTGCGAGTTCTCCTGGGTCGCGAGACGGACACATCGCGCTAAACTCAGCGCAACAGAATGTCTCGCGCCCCGGGGAACTCTTTTTAAGACTAGAGTGGAATTTTTGAATTTGGACAAAGTTATTTTAAAAGGATCAACACCTTGTCGGGGATGTGGCTGGGGGGGACAAAGGTACACTATGAGGTTTGTGGACCTTGCCATAGTGTATTTTAAGACCCCGTTCGCCTTTAAAAAACGAGCCTGGGAACAGTGAGGGGCATCTTACCAGTTGTACATCCAGTGATGTGGCAGGTTGACTGGCACTAACTATTCCGGCGTCGCTACAACTGGCACCGAACATAAAATAATTAACTTACCAATAAACAATAAATAAATATAAACTATCAAAACACTTAAAAAAAACACGTACATTTAAAATTTACAACAAAAAGAAATGTCACTGAGCGTGCACTGACGCCACTGACAGAAGCTGCGCGCAGTTGACCGAGAACGATACATCGGGTCAGGTTAGGAAGAGGGTTCACAGAACACTATATACTCTAAGGAGAGAGGGTTACGCTCGGAATGAATGTTATAATTTTTTTCATGTTCCTAACCTAACCCGCGTTCGGGTCAGGTTCGGAATAATCCGACCGCGCTGGCATTTAGCGCAGCCCCGGCGACCGTTACCGGGAGACGGGCGTCGCGTTATGCTTCTTGAAAAGAAAAGCTGCACAATAACCCTCCAAAAGCTGATTATGTTTTAGAATGCACAATACTTCTTCATATTTCTTATTGAGTTTTTCTATCAGGAATTTATCAGTAGCAGTTCGAAGCCTGGATTTGTCCCCGGTTAATGGCAGTAGGATCGGGCCCATTACATGGAATTTAAACAAAAACATAACTAGGGAACTGTGGTTATACACGTCTGCCTAATCCAGGGATTATAGGCGTGATGTTTTTTTTATATTTTTTTCTTCTTTTTTTGTTAGCTGTGAAGTCCCACTGCTGGGCAAAGGCCTCCCCTTTCTTCTCCAAACCTCTCTATAACGTGTGCGATCTCTGGCCATGTTCGCCATGTTTATATTTTATGTTACGTTATAAAAGGTGTAAAACACCTCATAACGAAGCCGAAAGGCACTTGTTCTCCTCGTCATTGCGATATTTTTTTTGTTCTACACCATACCTGGGAACCTTAGTTCTAAAAAAGTCGACTTCCCAACAATATTTTTTGCGTAAAGTTGCTTAGTTTGATGTACAGAATGCTTGGTTGACGGCTTCGTGATGAGGTTGTTTATACCCTGTATATCTTTGTCATAAAGATGGCCAAACATTTGTGTAGCACTTCTGAAAGGCTCCATTAGAATAGGTTATTTTCCTTATGCACAAGAAAACCCGGGACTAAAAAATAGAGCCTATAAACTTATTTCCAGTTCAAAAGTCACAATCATAAAGTCGCATGTTATTATCTAGAGATGTTTGCATTGTGCGGCCATGAAAACAGCGTCAAGATTTGCATTTAGTATTAGAAGTAAGCGATTACGAAAAGTAAGTAAATAAGCGTGTATACTTGTAACAGTTTACTAGTAAATTCAATAATAACATGTCATATTTTCAGGGTTACACAATAGACCGTTCTCTTTTTATCGAACTTTGGAGTCCGAAGATTTTGGTCACGTCTACGACACTTAGGTTACGATACTTACGACACAAACCCAATGCAGACCAATGCTAGACATAAGTCTCCCAAACGATGCCGCACCAACATGTCCTTCGAGTTTCGCATCCAGTCTGTCCCAGCTACCTTTTCAAGACCGTTGGTTCTACCAGCTGAGGACGCCCCTCAGCTCACGGTACACTAACTAAAACGCGGTTTCCACTCCAGGATTTGTTCACTCCATGGTCCTTCGACAAACATGCCCGCAGCCAATTCAGCTTGCTAACTCTACAAGCTACGTTGGTAACTCTCGCGCTTTTTCAGATAATTTAGATGCCTCTCAACCAAAAAGGGAGGAATATTTGTGGTTCCACTGGTCTAGATGTATGTTTACTTGTCTAGGTCATTGCCTGGCCTTCAGCTATACTGGTTATAGAGTTACCATACCTTATGAGTTTTACCTTAGGACTACTGTTTCGTGGTTTTGTGCAGATATCAGTTAGGTAGGTACTTTTAAAGGTCCAATAATGCACAATGCTTTTTCAACTTTGAACCCCCATGACGGGTGTTGATAAAAAATTAGCATTTTAGTCGTGTTTTCCATCTTGGTTTGAAGTTTGTTTAGTTTAGCTGGTGGTGTTAGAAATGTATGAACCAAACAATGTAAGTATAAAGTGTTCATCATCATCATCATTTCAGCCGAAAGACGTTCACTGCTGGACATAGGCCTCTCTCAAATGTCGCCACATTGACCGGTCCCGTGCAACTCGCATCCAGTGGATTCCCGCAACCTTCCCCATCATCGGTCCACATAATGAGAGGCCTTCCAACGCAACGTCTTCCTGTTCGCGGTCTTCGCCACTCCAGAATATGGAGCAGAAGATGGAATAGAGGTACCTACCTCGCGCACTTGCAAAAGAATCCTTTCATCCCATTTTTTACAACTGTAGGTAATAAGTACCTACAGCTAAAGCAATTGACACACAGCCTTGTAAACTAATAAAGCAACTTTAGTTACGTAAAAGTTATTACCATATCGGTAAGTATTGAGTAAATAAATAGCCCATTGTAATGTAACAGAATCGTGAAAAACATGTAGATACCCACAATCAAGGTTAAAGTACCTACTTATTCAAAGTTTTTTCTACAGATTACTATCATGAATATGGGAACAATGAATTGCAATCAAAGTTCTATAACTGACCCTCAAGTTCGAAGGTTCACACTTCCTCCGATTGATTATTAAATTAGTAATTTCTTTTTAATTTTACGGTTATAATAATTAAATTAGTTTTGCCTTTATGTATAGAAATTGAAGTTCACACTGACGAGGCTCTTAATACTTAGGTATACCAATTGAATTGTAACTATCCTGGTAACGTCCCTGTGTCCGACGGATATTTCAGGGAAATTGCACTTCAAATGCTTATTTTGACTAGGTAAAGGATACCTAGTTGTCTCTTATTTCACAAAATCCATAAATTCACTGATAGACAACGAACAGGTTTAACCGAAGGGTCTAGAAGCTTGAAATGCACAAGACATTAGCCATTTATAACCAAAGTATGTTTCACGGAAGGATTTTTGATTTTTTTTCCTGTCAGAGAGATGAAACTGTATATTTATGATGGAAGTTCGTCTTTTCTGCCATTGAGCCTCAGTCTTTCTCATAATACATAAAAACAACGAAAAAGTCTTCAAAGCTTCCTATCAAAACATCGAATCAAAAGACTTGCAAAATCGATTACCAAATCCGCGTCCAAACTTCCCATCACTCGCTGTTTCAACAGCCCCACGGAGAGCTTTCACTCTCCGCCTATTACGATGTTACCAGCGTGTAGATGGACATATCATAATGGAATATAATCGTTAACAGTTATGTGCAAAGCTAACACTATTAGTAACTGGTCACACCGGTCTAGTCTGAGACTGAAGTCATTACCAAGGCTCAGCGAAAGCGATTTGATCTTGAAGGTGAAACAATTGAGTATTTATGATGTCTGCGCTTTGTTTTTTGGTAAAATGAAAAATTTTACGTTTTTGAAGTATTTTTCGGGCGTTGCTAGTTTCCCTGGACATCCTAAGCACTATTTATTTATTATACAAAAAAGGCTAGATACGTTTTTGTTATTTAAATGTCTAGAATTAAGTTGTAACGTTGTTGTTTACAAATTAGCTTGCTGCGACATTAGCCACGTTAAGCATAAAATGCTTAAGCCGAAGTAGGTACCCTTGCGTTGTCTAGGTAGGGTGTGACCCTAGCTAATTACAGCCGTATGATCTTTGTTGAGTTCAAAGCGATTAAAGCTTTTGAAGCGAAGAAATTGTAAACCTTAATGAGTGTTTTCTCATTTATGTGCGTCCTTCAAAACCCATGCTGTAGTTTTAAAGACAGAAAAGTTCCCGCTTCATTGACAATTAATAATTATTGCTGAATTGATGACCGGTTTTACGCATTTTCATCAACATGGGCCTTGACTTTTCAACAAAGTTTAACTAATTTGGGGTCAGATTTTAATAATGCCAACGAAGCGGCTTAATGTTGACTTGTTTCAAGAAAACTGAGCCTAATAAAGCTAAGCGATTAAGCTGATCAACACTCATTGCTCAGAGGGCTAATTCACGTAATTTTATGACTCACCGATGAAGTTGTAGTGCAGTTGCAGTTAAGTTCAAGTTCGAGTGATAAACGGTATTCTTGTAATCTTTGCACTGCGCGTAAGCTGCGCGTGAACTGCACGTCAACTGTACGTCAACCAAACTCTACCAAACTTACTTATCGTGTCGCCATATGGGAGAAAAAATATTACTCACTTAATAATCAAATAGAATCGATTACATTTCAATGAATATGACGTTATTGAAATATTAAAATAATACCCCAGCACAGATTTTAGTGTTTTTTCTTACTTAGTAGAATACCGATCATGTTGCGTTCCGAAGCACGCACCAAAGACGCGCAACAGTAGAATGCCGTTATTGCGCTCGCGTGACGCGAACTTGACGCGAGCGTGTCTGACAGCGGTAGAGAATACGAAAAGCGTTGTTTTGATCGAAACTTAACTGCAACTGCACTGCCACAGCACTTCTTTAGTTACGTGAATTAGCCTACAGTTCACGAGTGAAAGGTAATAGGATCATTGCCATTGAAAAATTTCAGGTGTGATCCTTATCATCTTCATTTCAGCCGCAAGACGTCCACTGCTGGACATAAGCCTCCCCCAAGTGTCGCCACATTGACCGGTCTCGTGCGACTCGCATCCAACGGATTCCCGCAGCCTTCACCAGGTCATTGGTCCACCTAGTGGGAGGTCTTCTAACGCACTTCAGGTGTAAATGACTGTTATTACAATTTGTGACACCTAACATCATCATCTGCCCAGCCTTTTCCCAACTATGTTGGGGTCGGCTTCCATCCTAATCGGATGCAGCTGAATACCAGTATTTTACATGGAGCGATTGCCTATCTGTCCTCCGCAACCCAGTTAGTACTAGGTAATACTGTACCCTTTGATAAGACTGTTTGTCAGACTTTTTGGGCTAATGACTACCTGTAACGACTGTCAAAGATCTACAAATGACAGCCGGGACCAACAGCTTAACGTGCTTTCCGAGGCACTGAGGAAACTCAGTATGCAAGGGTGGTCACCCATCCACAGACCAACCTAGGCAAGCACAGCTTAACCTAAAGATCGACCCGAGCGGCTGTTATGTGACACCTAACATCATGTAAAGGCTGCAAGGTACACCGATGCACCACCACGGATTAAATTCAGTAAATACATCATTCTGAACCCCCCAGGTAGGCCAATCTACTCACCACTATAATTCCTCATGGGCAACCGGTGTTAATTATTATTTTTTGTTTGTTTCAACCAACTTAGGACCATAGTGTATAATTAAACACAATTAAAATTTAAAAAAAACAACAACACAATTAAAATCAACATCAAAATTAAAATTGAGATCACAAAAGTAAAAATTATTATAATAATTAAATCAAATTAAAATAATAATGCACTTATCCGAGTGACCACACCCGGAATAAAGGTGCGGTCAAACGATAAAGTACTGAAACATTACGTCTTTGATTCCCAAAGTGTTACGTATAGGTAGGTGTAACAAAGTACCAATCATTTGGCCAGTTATATTTAAGTCCCATGTAATAGGGGGCGAGTATGTTGCTTTCAATCGGGCACAAATCCAAACTCCGTGGCTGCTACTGAGAAATGCCTGACACACTTTGCCCGACCTGGGAATCGAACCCAGGGACTCATGCTCAGCAGTCGCGCTTCCGACTACTAGACCAAAACCCCTTTACTATTTAAGAATAATTGACACGATGAAGTTCTATAACGGGACAATGGTTTCAATTCTGTTGTGCACAAAGTAACCTTAATTTAGGTTATTGCTATCTTTTTCTCTCTAATAAAACGAGCAAGAGACAGACGTAATTTAGAGCTGTCAAATTTAGTTGGAACTAAAATTCTATACAAATGAAGGGTGCGCGTAAAAACATGTCGACTAAAAACACGGTAAAGCGCAAGGCATAAACTAGTTTGACATCTCTAACTTAGTTCATAGCTATAGCCGTCCTATTCTCGCACTGACTTTAAAAGAAAGCAATAGCCTAAATTAAGTTTAGTTTGTGCACAACAGAATCGACACCAATGTAGGTGTTTACTATTTAAGTATCTTGTCATCATTTAAAAGCCATAAATCATAAAAGTTACTTATTACTTATACTCGTATGACATTTTATGGGCAAGAATACCAATGTACTATTTACGCAACCATTTCTATCAATTGGCCAATTGTAGGGAGATTGCATTGACTGAGCATTCATCATGACGATGAATATTTATTTAAGAAGTACCTACCTATTCGAAGACAGGTGACACTCATCAAGCTGCATTGGGCCTGCGAGGTGGCTACCTCTTAAAGAGAGGAGACTTGTGTGTGTCACAGCAGTGGAAACAGCTGATGCCGGCAACTTTCATCGGCATTATTACTTCCCCGTTTGATGATGTTAACAATTTCGAGGGAGTTTTTGCTCGGAGCCCTAAAACTTTTTCTAAAATAAAAGTAGTCTAGTTACTCCTTATTATATCAACTATAGCCTTCTTAGATAAATGGGCTATCCAACACAAATAATTTTTCAATTCGAACCAGTGGTTCCAGAGCTTAGCGCGTTCAACCAAACGAACTCTTCAGTTTTATAATATTTGTATAGATAATGTACTAGATTAGAGTAGTACTTGATTGATAATTTCTGACATTTTTGTCTATACCCTTCAATATTAGTCGTTATTTCAGAACTCGTCCCGTTTCTAGCCAGATCATCTTTGAGATTTTCCATCCATCGTTTCTTCGGTCTTCGCCAACGTTTCTAAGACATTTCTTTAAGAATCTTAACATCCATCAATCAAAAGCCATGCCAAGGTCGATTGGTTACGTCGACGCAACAAAAAAATTGTACAAAACATTGATGATTTGTTGTTATGTTCAACAATATAAGCGATTAATTAGCTTATAGGGCGTGCTTTTAGAACTTACACATGCATTTCTATGACAAATAAATGAAAAGAAGGTTCATCCACTAGTTCTGATATCTATTTATAATCTGCTAGCTTTCCTAAACTACGTAGGGGTCGGATTATCCATGCTAATCAGATACAGATGAATACCATTAATTTACACGGAGCCTATCCAACCTCCACAACTTAGATACGGAGTAAAATGATATCCCTTGGTAAGACCAGTGCATATTATCTTCATCTTGCTGATAGCTCTGCTTGCACGATGTTTTTTTGAGAGACGCTAGACGTCAGGTGTGATTCTTTTATAAAGGGTGTAAAACACCTCTTAACGAAGCCGAAGACACTTGTTCTTTTGTTGTTTTTTGTTTTAGACTATATCTGGGAACCTTATAATTACTACAAGTTTTTAATGTTAGATTTTTACTTTAAACACCTCCATGACCCCCGTACTATTCAATCCATCCATCAGCACAATGTTTTAAGTGCGTTACATTATTATTATATTATTACGTTACATAACACAAAACATGATTTTTGACCCTAAAAAAAATGTCGTTTCCCAGCAATAATTTTTGCGTAAAGTTACTTAGTTTGATGTACAGAATGCTTGGTTGACGGCTTCGTGATGAGGTCTTTTACACCCTGTAGATAGCACCACAAAGTGTTAGGATTATTGAAGGTCAAAATTTCAGCTATTAATAAACTGAATGACTGTCTGAAACAAAGATTAATCATGCGAGGAAATTATTTCCGTTATTGGAATTGAAAACTTTGCTGGTGCTAACCATGTTTTAATGAAAGCCAATTAAATTAAAGATACTTTAATAAGGCCCGCTTTTGGTGTCGCCTGGAGATGGCTCGCAGAAGAAGTAACTGATGAGGCTGAAAATTTCTGGAGTGGCCTTGAACCGAAGGCGTAGCGTGGGAAGACTCTCCACAAGATGGAAGTAGACGGTGAAGGTTGTGGGAATCTGCTGGTCGTAAGAAGCAGAGAGGGCCTAAACAAGAGGTGGTTGTTTTAAAACATATTCATATATATTTCATATTTCTACAACGGTTTTCAACGTTTTTTTTTTATTTCGGATGGGAAATCATCAAATGTCTCCTCCCGCTCTGGGCGGAGCAGGTGTCAGAGTTTTACTGACTAAAACCCATCCATATTCCTTCTTAGCCCTTTGTGTTCCGGAGCCATGGTATCTCTTTCGAACAGTCCCGCAGCCCCGGCAGGCATCGGTCCTTGCGGACTCCTTCCTATTGCTGACTCTCTTTGAGGCGCGCGTGGAACACGAACGCGCCGTCGACACGGCCTGTCGTCATGAGACGGACGGACGGCGAGCTAGCCCATAGACCACCGTCCACAGGCCCGCGCCTACGGTGGCTGGGGGCCACGGGGTGGCCCCCGACGCCCGGGGCGTCTCCCGCGGACGGTTTTCACCCTGGCAAAAGCTTTTCTGTAGTTTTGAGACATAAAAACTGTGAAAGTACTGTAGTTGTAATAGGGGCGAGCCTATTGAAATTAATTGGGCACAAATCAAGACTGGTAAGTACCAGAGTGGCTGGTACTAAGAAATTCCTGATGGAAAATCCCAAAAATAATTTGCCCGACCTGGGAATCGGACCCAGGACGTCATACTCAGCAGTCGCGAGTACGACCACTTCACTAACGAGGCAGTCCCTATTGCCATCAATCGGGAACAAATCCAGTGTTCGGGCCCTACTGAGAAATGCAAACTACGATACTTAAACAAATAAATAATTATATTCTTATATGAAGAAGACATGCCCTGGGAACCTCATAAAGAGAAACGATAGATGGAACTTCTGAGTACCTATACCTTCCGTTAATATAACACATTATCTATTTGGCAATATTTATACGAATTCGGCTAACATCGGAGTAAACAGTGTGTCGAGGTCATGTTAGCCTTCTGTGGCGACCTCTGTGACCTTTCCGTAATGGTTGCCTATCAACAATATGTGTGTCCAAGTGTACTTGGACAGTCGGATAGAAATGTGTTTTTTTTATAGAAAACTTTTTTAAAGTTGTTTCAGTAATCATCTCTTGAAATTTACAAATTCCAGTCCGAATTTGTAATGCGAATTTGAATTTTTGTATGCGAGACTTGGTTCATGTTGATTGAAATTAATACAGGATGGCTTTTTATCTCTTTCCAAAAAAAAATGGGTATAATAGGTGAACGGAGTAGAAGCAAATAGCATACTTAGTTTGTTTTTCTTTCTTTTGCGACAAAAAATAAAAAATAAAAAAATCGAAATTCAAATCAACAATCAATCTATCAATTCAATTCAATTTGAAATTCAATATTTTTCAAAATTTCTTTGTTCTAATATGAAAAGTTTACTTAAAATTTGTAGTTTTTTGATGATGGATAATTTTTTTTCTAAGCTGTGGAAAAAAGAAAAAAAAAACTAGGTATGCCATAAGCTTCTACTTCATTCACCTAGTATACCCATTTTTTTTGGAAAGTAATAAAAAAGTCATCCGGTATACTCGTACCTAAAAGATTCATAATTATTAAGGAAAATATTGTTATCTAATTTCACTTTTACTGATACTGTTAGCCTGCTTCATCCAACTGCTGGGTAAAGGCCTCTCCCCATGACTTCCAGTTGTTTCTATCCAGGGCTAATGTGGACTACTGGTCGTTGGTTTTGTCCAGCTCGTCCCGCCATCTTCTACGCGGTCTGCCGCTACGCATTCTGGCTGACTGACAGTTCATTGGGCATGCGGCAGACGTGGCCAGTCCAAACCCACTTCAGCTTAGCTGCTTTTTGAGCAACGTCTGTAATTACTCTTTTAAATTTTATTATTTGGTTTTTCCATCATAAGAGAGAAAAGTCAAAATTAAAATCAAATCATTTATTTAAAGTAGGCAAGTTACAGGCACTTTTGAATTGTCGACACAAAAATGAAAATTTAATGTAGCTACGAGTACAGTCCCAGTCACAAGACATAAAAACTGTGAAAGTACTGTATTTGCCCATTCCCTAGCGTAGATCTCTATGGAGAAGAACGGGCAACAAACTCCATGGACACTCTTTTAAATCAAAATATTATTACAAAATCTTGGTTACATCATTCATGTTGAAATGGTATATTATGTGAGAACAATGTAGCAAGATGTGCACGTTAAAAGTGTCCACAGTAAAAACAAAACAAAAAAATACAATTCAAAAACCAAAATAATTCATTCAAATAAGCCATGGCAGCTAAGAGATGACCAGTCACAACTGACAGCGCCCGTTCACGAACATGACGCATGGATCAGCACCATTCAACTCAACCATTAGAAGTGAGAGGAACTAGGAAGACCAAGGAATCGATGGATGAATTGTGTGAGGAATGATTTATGAAGGATATAAGGTAGGTAGGAATAAATGATAGCGTGACGGTTGACAGAGGAGAATGGAACAATAAAACGTGTTGCGCCGACCCCAAGTAACATGAGACAAAGGCAGAAAGATGATAGCGGTTTTCCCAACATGAATTTCTCAGTTTCAGCCACGGATTCAATAATAATGGCAATAGACTCGCCCCTATTACATGGGACTTTAAACATAACTGTCGTAATGTGGGTGCTTCTTAGGCCTCGTACACGAAGTCAGCGGTGGCGGCGGAGGCGCAGGCAGCAGCGCGTTCCAATGCATACATCTATAATATGGAACTGTTCTCGAAGTCAGCGGCCCGGGAGCGGGCGGCGAGCGGCGAGCGGCAAATGAGCGGTGCCAGCGCGACTGCATTGGTTCAAACTTAATGGCGCCTCGGAAGTTAGCTGTAAGTGACGGTTTGCGCATTATACAGACAAAACGATGGGTCATCTGCGCCCCGTTGATACCTAAAATGTTGTCTGCGCAGCTTTACATAAGATGTTCCGAATCGCCATAAAGTTTAAAGCGTTATTCCTGCGCAGACCGTCACTCGCAGCTAACTTCCGAGCCGCCATTAAGTTTGAACCGAACTATAGTAGTAATTTCTCGTAACACAACACAACGCCGCCGCTCTAGCGCTGCCCGCTGACTTCAAGAACGGGGATTATTGACACGTGTGACCTCATAATTATGTTAATATTTTAATTTCGTAAACATATAATTAAAATATTAACATTGAAATGGGTACTTTATTGCAGTTATAATTTTTGGCGAATGGATTGATGTTCGCAATTAGTTTCTATTTTTATCAAGGAGACTACTTTATTGCCACTTGATTATTTATAGCTTTTTAGAGGTTATATAATTTGGTTGGCAAATGGCAAAGCGAGGAGCTCGTGGCTAAATAACAGCCGGTCGGCTCAGTCTTCAGGTTAAGCCGCGCTTGTCTAGGTTGGTCTGTGGATGGGTGACCACCCATTACATACCGAGTTTCCTCCGTGCTTCGGAAAGCACGTAAAGCCACTGATCCTGGCTGTCATTTGTAGATCTTTGATAGTCGTAACACGAAGTCTGTCAACCAGTAGTCTTACCAAGGATTATTGTATTACCCATTACTAACTGACTTTGACGACCCGAATGGCGCAGCGTAGTGAGGCTCCTTACGTTCTTAGGGTCCCCGGTTCGAATCCCGCTTGGAGCAAAATGTTTGTGTGATCTATGTAGTATATCAACTATCTGGTGTCCACGACACAAGCCGCGTTGCTTAGTGTGGCACTCGATGGCGCTGTGTGTTAATGTCCAGCGATATTTATAAAAAAAAAACTAGTTTGTGGAGGTCAGATAGGCAGTCGCTCCATGTAAAATACTGGTATTCAGCTGCATCTGGTTAGACTGGAAGCCGACCCCAACATAGTTGGGAAAAGCCTGAGCAGAGGTTATATAATTTAAAATAATAACTTGTTTTTGCCTGACCCAAAAGATATTGCATTCAGATGAAATATGATACTACATTTAAATAAAAATACAATAAACGAAAACATCGGAAGTCGTGTTTTAATAATTTAATTATTATAAATACTCACCTATAATATTTTATAAACAATATGTCTGTTAGATATGTTCATAATATTTTCAGTTTTATATAATTTATTGATTAACATATTAATAACTAAGTTTTGCTCGCGGCTTCGCTCGCGTGGAATTCGAAAAACATCCCATGGATACGTTTTACCGAAATAAAAAGTGACCTCTGTCGTAACTCAGGTCATGGTGTAGCTGGAGACCATGACCTGAGTTACACCACAGGTCACTTTTAAATTACGTGAAAATCATCAAAATTCGTTCAGTCGTTAATGCATAGAGGCGTGACAAACAAACTCACTTTCACATTTTTAATATCATCATCTGCCTAGCCTTTTCCCAACTGTGTTGGGGTCGGCTTCCAGTCTTACCGGATGCAGCTGAATACCAGTATTTTACATGGAGCGACTGCCTATCTGACCTCCACAACCCAGTTAGTACCGGGTAATACGTACCCTTTGGTAAGACTGGTTGTCAGACTTTTTGGGCCTCTGACTACCTAACGACTGTCAAAGATCTACAAACGACAGTCGGAACCAACGGCTTAACGTGCTTTCCGAGGCACGGAGAAAACTAGGTATGTAATGGGTGGTCACCCATCCACAGACCAACCTAGGCAAGCACGGCTTAACCTAACGATCGACCCGAGTGGCTGTTATTATTTAGCCACGAGCTCCTCACTTTCACATTTTTAATAATAGTTAGGATTATTGCGTTTATTCACGAGGATACTGCATTATGTAATAAATGTGTATTTATAACATTAAATTGTATTGCTTTTGAATATTTATGAGTAAACAGATGCATCTAAATTAATGACGCCCGTTATTCTGCCTAAATTCCAATTTGTATTGTGGTCGGCACAGAGTCTTCTTCCTCAATGCGTCAGCATTACCCGTGGTCTTTACAGACACGCTTTTTCAACCCATAAAACGCTCTTTCACTTTCGATTCCCGGGTCTGGCAAAGACATCATTTGCCTAGCATTTTTCCAACTATGTTGGGGTCGGCTTCCAGTCTAACCAGATGCAGCTGGGATACCAGTATTTTACATGGAGTGACTGTCTATCTGACCACCACAACCCAGTTAGTACTGGGTTATACGATACCCCTTGGTAAGATTGAAGTAAAAATGTAAGTACTGAAACGAAGAAAATAAACATTGGAGTATTGAGTTTGAGTTTGAGTTTGAGTTTATGAGAAATTGTTTTCATAAAAGCTTGTCAAGTATGTAGAGTTATGTGTTTCTGTTAATTAAGGATAAAATTCTATTACGAAATCAATTAAAGAATTTGTTTTTGAACGAAGAATAAATTCAAATATAGTCGTTATTCTTTCATTTAAAGCCCATAAAACGTATAATAAAATTGTATGTAGGACACAAGTCGTAACATAAGAATTATCCAATTTTCATTAGTGTATTTCAAATGGACATTTTATATTGTTACCTCATAGTAAATATTTGTATTGACACAAAAAAATGGTATTAAATGAAATATTTTATTAGGCTGTTGTTTCTACACCAATAATCATCACTACATCGCTACATATTATAAAACAAAGTCTCCCGCCGCGTCTGTCTGTCCCTATGTATGCTTAGAAATTAAAACTACGCAACGGATTTTGATGCGGGTTTTTTAAATAGATAGAGTAATTCAAGAGGAATGTTTTAGTAAATAATTTGCGAGCTAGTAATAATATTATAAAGCGGAAAGATTTGTATTTTTGTATGTTTGTAATGAATAAACTAAAAACTACTGCACCAATTTCAAAAATTCTTTCACCATTAGAAAGCTACATTCACCCTGGGTAACATAGGCTATATTTTATCCCCGTACTCCCACGGGAATGAGAACTACGCGGGTGAAACCGCGTGACGTCCGCTTGTATTAAATAAAACATCTTGCAATTACGAAAGAATGCTTACTTAATTAAAAACTTTGTTTTGCTCTAGTCTTCATCATCTCTCTAGCCTTTTACCAACTGTGTTAGGGTCGGCTTCCAGTCTAACCGGATGCAGCTGAATACCAGTATCTTACTTGGAGCGGCTGCCTGATCTGACTTCCACAACCCAGTAACTGTTAATACAATAGGCATCGCTCGATGAGCCTGGGTTTGAACTAATGTTTTAATTTAAACTGTTAAACACAAGCGGCCTATAACGTTCCCACTGCTGGGAAACAGGCCTCATCTCCATGGGTTACTTCCACCAACTTGCAATGGGAGGAAGTGGGTCGTAACCTAACCGGTTGCGACCCACTTCCTCCCATTGCAAGTTGGTGGAAGTAACCCATGATTGTAGGCAACGGGCCATTGTGACGTTAGTAGACGTCAACATTAAATACCAGATATAGATTTGAAAATAAAACTAATGAATAAGATAAAATTAGCTATATTGCTTAGTAAAACACACTAAAGTTTAGAAAAAGAACCGGGTCGCGGGTACGTCAATTTCGCTGAGTTGATTCGGAGCGTTTTAAAAGGTAACCACTTCCCTGGCAGTTGTAGTGGTCGTTCCGGGCAGTTGTAGTGGTTGTTTTCGCAAGCTATGCCTACTTCTTGAAAGACTAGCCATTAACGAAACGCGGGCAAACGGCAAAGAGACATAATTTGACTAATTGACGGAGATATTGTTTGTTAGGCAAAACAAAATTTTAAGTTATTTCTCTATACAGTTGCACGAACATGTGACGTAACTTAATATTCCTAAATGACTACTTACTTAGTACTTTTAGCTCAAAGTTATGAAATGAAAGTAGGACTCAAATAAGTATGTCATGTAACACATGGTCTGATAGGCAGTGGGTCTTTGTAAAATACTGGTATTCAGTTGCATCCGGTTAGGTTGGAAACTGACCCGGCTGTGTTCCCAGTAGGCAAACTGTTAGCGGCCGACTGAGTTTGCGGCGTATCGGTTTAGTACGCCCTTCCATATATTTGAAATAGAGTGTCCAGAGTTTGTTAGTTTTGCGCTCACTTTACGCAGTTTGCAGCGTTACGTGCGCCGATTGTCTCAGTTAGTGGCCGACTCACAGCAAAACCGGTTCCGGTTGGCGGCGGCGATATGGTTGTTCGCTGGGCGTAGTGAGTCCGTTTGCCGCAAACTGTTCATGCGGACAGTTGGAAAGAATCGACGTGTTCATGCTTGCATCGCTTATACCTAACTAATTTCTACGCACGCACACCACAGAAAATCCCAGATGCCCGTTGATACGGAAAGGTACAACAATAGTAAAGTGAAAATTCAGTCGGTCGATCTAAATAAGCGGCTAACTCATAACAGTTTGCTTGCGACGCACGAAAATTGATCTAAGTTTGCAGCTAACTCAAATTTCAGTTCGCCACAAATTTACGGCACACTCAGTCGGCTGCTAACAGTTTGCCTACTGGGGACGTAGCCTTATACAGTTGAGAGAAGGCTAGGCAGATGATGATAATAGAACAAATGAGTGCGTTTTTGAACTCTAGTACATAAGTATAATTAAACATAATTTGCGTAAATTGAAAAAAAAAAAATTGACAATAATAATAATAAAAAAAAAAAGAAACCAAGTGTGATGGACTCATCAGTAGTAAGTGATTAGTTTTTATAATCATGGGATTATCCAGGCGGTGTCAGAGTTCAGTGGAAAATATGAAAAACACTCAGCTGCAGTTGGTATTTGGCTTTATATTTCGTCCACAAAATATCAGCAAAATACAGGATTAATTTATAATAAAAAGATTTCAATATTCATAATATATACACAGAGTCACAGAGTCGAGAGAGAGAAGTAAAGAAAAGACAGATGACATTGACAAGACAAAATGACAGTGACATAAGTTGCGTTCCAATAACTAACATGATAAAACATACAATCCGACAGTTTTAAGTAGAAGTAAGTTGTACTCCGGAGTCACCATTTGTACGTGAGACGTGGAGCTCAGAGTCACAAAGAAAAATGTATTTAAACAAGGCACGGACGTTTATGTCTGTGGACATGATTTAAGGCAGGAGGTGGATTTAGCTGGTTGGAACCCAGCACTACTCCCACTAGCTTGAGTGTCTGACCGGATTTCCCCTCCTGCCAAAAAAAAAAAAGCTGCGTTTTCGATCGGGTGGTCGCAGGTCGCCGTTACTGCAGGTGAGCATGATGTTTTCCAGGTCGTAAAAAGTTTTTTTTTTTTTAAATTTAAGCAAGTTGATGGTAAAAGTCTCACCCCTTTTTAAATGAAACTTAAACATAACTGGCGAAATATCGGAAAACCTGCAGGAGAGAACCAACCAGGCTTTGTAGGTTTGATATTGTATATTTATAATATTTAAAAAAGTGTGTGAGATAAGAATGAAGAAAAATAAAAACTTGCAAACGCAACATCATGCCTGTAATCAACGAAGGGTTTGGCAGAAGTGTACCTAAAAGTAAGAATCACATTACATATTTTTGAAGTTAAGCGCGTTGAGCACTTTTGGGTGAGGCAAAATTTGGGTAAACAAAAATCATGGAACTCGCGTCATCGTTTGTTTATCTCGCTAAAACTCGAGAACGGCTGGATTACGGCCGATTGACGGCCGATTTAGCTGATTTTGGTTTTGAAATGTGTCTTAGTCCAGGGAAGGTTTAAACGGTTGGAAAAATTGCGGGATAAACTATCCATTACTGGACATGAGTTTCGAAGTTAATTTTTTTTTTGTAGATAGTACACTTAGTTATAAAGCTTTTCACAAAATTTCAATACGCGGCCGCCCACGGTTTACGAGATTTAATTCTCTAAAGTTTCTATACAAATACGAAAATAACACACCATTTTCACATTTTTACCACAGATAATGTAATACTAGTCAGATTTATAATTACAATCGATTATTAAATCGATGGTTAAATAATCGATTATTTTTTCTTAGCAAAAAAATCGATTATAAATAAACGTGTTTTCTTTAAAAAATAATCAATTATTTTATAATAATAGATTTTTTCCTAATTTGTCAAATATAATCCAAAATATACGCCAAAAATACTATAATCAATGGTTAATCGATTTTTTGTAATAATTTAATCGCTTAGTAAAATCGATTTATATTTTGAAACATTTATTTTAATCGATTATTTCCGTCAAAAAGTGCGCCAAGCCATCTAGTTTTGCCTAGGCCGAGTCTAGTTTTGCCTTTTTTTTATAAACCATTCAGAAGTAGGAGCCCCGCGCAGCGGGGCTCCGTCGACTGGGTTTCCCTCGACTCAAATACATGCCATTAAAAACATATTTAGTATGAGTATTCACATAACCAGTGTGATATAACATAGTTCTTAAGATCGGTGCGTCGCCTTACACGGGAGTGGTGCCAGGGCACAGGGGGCACCTCCCCTGACCCTCCTCCTGCCAAACGACACAAAATTTTTATTCGAAATAACTAAATAGCGCTATTCTAACCTCAAAATTTTAACCATGGATATCTCCATAACCATGGGGCTCCGCGGGGTGGGGGTGGTACAGGGGGTACCCCCTCCCACCCCCCTCCCCCCTCCCCCCCTCAGCCCTTAATTCGATGTCCAGTAATGGATATTTTAACCTTATTTTGACGTTCGTCCCTTCGGTACGGTAGACTCGGGCACAGAATAGATAATAGTACTCGGGTCCACTCGAATTGAAGCAAGTATTAACAACTTAAGGGTTTTGAATCGACAACATAATCCGCATTACTCGGATTATCGCTTAATTAAAGTTTAAATTGGCGATTAACACATTTTTACAAACCAAAAACAATTCAAAAATAATAATCTAATAGCTCGACAATACAATTCACAAGTTACTTAGTTTTCACTTCTATCGGCAGTCCCCAAAGACTGCCCTGCATGTTTTTTCTTTTCTCATTATAAAATAACATTTTAAAACCACCTCTGTGCGTGCCTGTACAAACGCATCAGTCATGCGGTTTGCGCACCATTAGTAGACAGTTTTGTCACAATTGATAACTGTAAGAGAATATGGCCAACCAATTGTTTGCCAACCCTGCGGCCATGTCCTCAGTCCTTAGCTAGCCTTACGACACTTATAATAACCGTTAATCTGAGGTTTTTTAGCCGAGTTGGAATGTCTTTGATAGCCAGAGAGTAAAATTTTCCATGTCTGCCGTGGCAATTTCCACAAGACTCTTCAATTTTGTTCCGAAGGTTGGCTACCTCTGCAAGCTTTTGATATTGCACATGGAACTGACGTTGGCGACGTCAGTTCCACTTTTGGTCACTATAAGTGAGTGTTTTTAACCGACTTCAAAAGGAGGAGGTTATCAATTCATTGGAACACTTTTTTTTAATGTATGTTCCCCGATTACTCGAAGATACCTGGACCAATTTGGATTTTTTTTTGTTTGAAAGGGTATACATCCCAGGTGGTCCCATGATCATCAAGTCAGGATCTGATGATAGGATCCTGGAGAAATAGAGAGAACTCTTCAAATTTTATAGGCACACTTGAAGCGATTTGGGTAGTTTTTTTAAGAGTACTTTCTCGGAGTGGTCCCATTTCAATTTGGTGAAGATCTGATGAAGAACTTCGGAGATAGGCAACGGAACTCCTCAATAAATGATAGCAAATGGACTGGGATTGCTGAAATCTCATGTCTGTCTATTGTTTACACCAGTTCATAACATAACAACACGTACGCTGTGAAGAGGTAAGCACATGTGAACCACTAAAAAGTGAAAAATAAAAACTTTTTTCTCATACGTGTAAGCAGGTCCTGGCTTTCGACTGTTTCTTTTCAGTCAAATAGGAAATACCGACCTAGATTAGTTAAAAAAAGTGTTTTATACTTAAAAATAGTAGGTACCTACTTATTTAAGTAGGAAAACTTTGTTATTGCAGTCGAGGCGCAGGCGAGGTGGTTATGGAGCCAAGAACTGCAGTAACAAATGCCCGCGTGTGTCAAACGACGTTTTTCAACACACTTATCATAGCATAACATCACGCCTGTAATCCCCAAAGGGTAAGGCAGAGGAGTACATAATAGTAAATACATTCCGCCAGTTATGTTTAAGTCCCATGTAGGAGGTGAGCCTATTGCCATTAACTGGACCCAATCTAGACTCCGTGGCTGCTCCTGAGGAACTCCTGATTGAAAAACCCAATAACACTTTGATAGACACGGGAATCAAACCCAGCTTGCGACCACTCGACCGACGAGGTAGTCCAAAACATTACAAAAAAATATCCTAAAAAATTGGCTAGTTTCCACCATGAATAAATTGAAAATCTATTTAGTCCGTCAGTTAGAGTATTGGAAAATAATGGACACGTAATTTTTGTTTTTGTTAATCAATGAATATTGACAAAGATAAAACGCATCAAAACTCGGGAATGGGGGTTCGTGACGTCACAACGCACTAAAAATTATAGCACGGAGCGCGGCGTGACGTATTGAGAATTTTAAAAGCGTCGTATCTTCGTCAATTTTGGTTTACGTAACAAAAAAAAAATACGTGTCAAATATTTTTTGTATATCTAACTGACGGACTAATTCGTTTTTTTCAGGACACAAGCCTGTTTTCATGAACGCCATCTGCTACGATGCTTACATATTCCTTGTGCCTCGTCCACGTTCATACATCTGGTCATACACGCACGCCGGTTGTCATTATAAGCACCTGACCTTTCTAAAGAACCTCGCCAACAAGGAATGTAATCAAAATGTACAATTATAATGTGTGCAGTATTAACATTTCACAGACAAATACGTTCCACCTATCTTTTGCTTTTTTTAAAAGAATTGGTGAGAAATATTTAGAAATTTTATTTTTGCTAATGATTTGCAAAACGAAGTTTTGTTGGTTTGTGGATGGGTGACCACCCTTACATACCGAGTTACCTCCGTGCCTCGGAAAGCACGTTAAGCTGTTGGTCCCGGCTGTCATTTGTAGATCTTTGACAGTCGTTACAGGTAGTCAGTGCCCCAAAAAGTCTGACAACCATTCTTAAAAAGGGATAATCTGTGCCAAGGGGTATCGTATTAGCCAGTACTAACTGGGTTGTGGAGATCAGATAGGCAGTCGCTCGGTTGTTGCAGTGGCTGCGTGCTTGGCTGCTGCACTGCGGGTTCGATTTCCGCAGATTGTTCCGAGTTTGGCTGTTTATGTATGTGAGTCTAAATGTTTGTAAACGCACCCTCGACAAACGAGAAATAGTGGAGGTAGTAGTGTGGGGCAAAGATAAAAAAGGATAACACCCACAATTCGCTCAATTATGTTTGACTCTCATGTTGTCATGGGCGACCTTGTCATTTGTAACGCTTTGACAGGCGTTACAGGTAGTCAGTGGCCTGAAAGGCGGACAACCAGTTTTATCAAGGGGTATCGTCTTACCCAGTACTAACTGGGTTGTGGAGGTCAGATAGGCAGTCGCTCCATGTGAAATACTGGTATACACCTATATAAAGGTGTTGGGGTTGGCTTCCAGTCTAACCGGAGACTGAAAGCCGACCCCAACATAGTTGGGTAAAGGCTAGACAGATGACGATAATAAGTTAGTTACAGGTGAAGCTAATGAAAGCGTGTTGAAAAGAAACCTTATAACCGGCCAAGAGCGAGTCGGACTCGCACACTGAGGGTTCCACACAAACTTTATTGAATGAAAGGTAAATTGCGGTTTACGATTTATGACGTATAAAAAATCACACATTACAGGGGCACACATTTTACCACTTTGGAAGTGTCTCTCGCGCAAACTATTCAGTTTAGAAGAAAATGATATTAGAAACCTCAATATCATTTTTTAAGACCTAACCATAGATACGCCACACGTTTGAGTTTCAGTTCTAAGTATGGGGAACCCCCAAAATTTATTGTTTTTTTTTCTATTTTTGTGTGAAAATCTTAATGCGGTTCACAGAATATATCTACTTACCAAGTTTCAACAGCCATGGTTCTTATAGTTTCGGAAAAAAGTGGCTGTGACAAACGGACGGACAGCCAGACATGACGAACCCATAAGGGTTCCGTTTTTTGCCATTTGGCTACGGAACCCTAAAAAAGGCTACACCCAATAATAAAAAAAAACACACACAGTTCATCAACCCCGTCTTATACAAATTCACAACAACGAGGGGGAAAGTACCAAAAAGTATGGATCGTACAAACGTGTAGTAATCGATAATTGATTGGAAATCAATAAGGTATGCGCAAGAACTGGAAGTTCGGCAACCGAACTTGTTTTTTAACAGTAAGCAATTATAAGTTATATATGAGATAGAAATTTTCGGGGCTTAGAGAAATTTTTGTTTGTTTATAAAGGTATCTTGTAGTGGTAGAGCCTTCTTGTGAAAGAGTTTGTCTGTAGAAGTACTACCATACTACAAACTTTACATTCTATTCTATTCTATCCTATCCTGTCCCGTCCTGTCCTGTCCTGTCCTGTCCTCCTATCCTATTCTATTCTATTCTACACAACAACAGGTTAGTGAAGCAAAAAAAATTTGTGGCTCTTCCGACACATTATATCGAATTTGCAAAAAACCTCCCAGCGGGTCACCTGCTGCCATGGCCCACTCGGAAGACCCTAAACCGAATGCGAAGCCAGGTGGGCTGCTGCAGATACAACTTGGTCCGGTGCCGGGCCTTTTTACCTGTCCGAGAGGCCACCACCAACAACGCCGACGAGATGGCAGTTTTGATCCAAACTATTACTAAATAAATAAGTATCGCTGGACATTACACACAGCGCCATCTAGTGCCACAGTAAGTAACGAGGCTTGTGTCGTGGACACCAGATAGTTGATATACTATATAGATACTTTTTGTTTGTAAATACATACTTATTATACATATAAACATCCATGACTCGGAAACAAATAAAATTTAAAAAAGGAATCATCGACACAACGAAGAAGATGAACTTTTTCGAACTTTAATTCTGCTAAACTGTAACCATATCTTTTAAGGTTGTATTGGCATTGTTTCTTACGTTGGCTGTATAATCTAAGCCGAAGGAGTGCTACAGTGCACATAGGAGTTGACCTTTGACTTTAACCTTCATGGATATCCGTTTTCATTATCAGTTTTCGTCACAGATTCAAGGGACATCCTTTACTTTGTTTGCAAATACTATAGCTTCCTTGATGTTAAAATATGATTAAGAGTCATCAATAACAATGAGCCGTAGAAAACCTTGTAATTAATTATTAAATTATGGTAGTACTTGCGCGACAACTTTTAGTAAAAACAACAGAATATATTTTTATTCCGGTCAATAACTGTCAGTTGGTAGGAGCTTGTGAAACAAGGTTCTACTAGTATCATCGGAAGAGTGAGCTTGTGGTGTTCAGAGTTGGTACTAAAAAGCCTGAAACAGTTCCTCCGGTATGCCTGTATGGTGTACCATTAAATAGAGTATCGCATTTTAGGTATTTTGGCCATATAGTGACGGAGGACTTGATTGATGACAGTGACATGGAGCGGGACCGAAGAGCGCTGTCGGTCCGATGTAATATCCTGGCCCGTTGGTTTGATGACAGTGACATGGAGCGGGACCGAAGAGCGCTGTCGGTCCGATGTAATATCCTGGCCCGTTGGTTTGATGACAGTGACATGGAGCGGGACCGAAGAGCGCTGTCGGTCCGATGTAATATCCTGGCCCGTTGGTTTGATGACAGTGACATGGAGCGGGACCGAAGAGCGCTGTCGGTCCGATGTAATATCCTGGCCCGTTGGTTTGATGACAGTGACATGGAGCGGGACCGAAGAGCGCTGTCGGTCCGATGTAATATCCTGGCCCGTTGGTTTGCACGATGTACTAAAGAGGTGAAACTCACTCTGTTTAAGGCGTTTTGCCAGTCATTTTACACGTGCAGCCTGTGGGTTAGACATACACAGAGGGCCTACAACGCTCAGTACAATAACGCTTTTGAACATTTATTCTCCATTTCGTCAGCCACTTATCAATTTGGTTTAAGCTTCTTTGGAGAACCATTGAGGCTTTTTTCATTCACTACGAGCCAGAATTGCTGTATCATCTGCGAAGGTGGCCACCGTTACTTCGTCGCTCTGAGGTAGGTCGTAAGTAAATATTGTGTAGAGGACCAAAACTGAACTCTGTGGCACCCCAGCATGTATTGTGTGGAAAGAGGAGGTGAATGATCTTCTTTTATTTGAAAGATTCTATCTGCTAAGTATTATTGGATAAGAACGAAGTATGGGTATGGTAGGAGTGACTTGAGCTTTGATGCGCTACAGAACCTCGGGAGCCCCAACAGCACCCTAAGCTGTTGGGGTTCCCGCGGTTCTGTAACGCGTCGGGCATGTTTGCTGAAGCAGGTATAGATAGCTTTGAAGCAATTGTGCGAAAAAGAACAGTATCCCTGATGCGGAGGCTTCGGGAGAGCACCAACAGTATCTTAAAGGTGATAGTGGATAAACCTGACTGTCCGTTCCTGGGGCACTGGACCTTATACACAGCTGCAGGGCTGGTGTAGCAGGAGGCGGACTTTTATAGCTATAGCTTTTTGAATTGATTATTATTTTATTTTGATGAAAATGATTGATATTATTTTAATGAGAATGTTAATAACAGTTTGTAAGTATTACTAACAACAATATGAATCACTTGTGTTCGATATAAATAAATAATAATATTAATATGATTGTAAATAAAATATAGTACAATAAAATGGGTTATTTAATTTAATTTTGGAAATACTTTATAATGGACCAACTGCGAATTATACCAACTGCGAATTGGACCAACTGCGAATTGGACCAATCGCGAATAAGGTGAATTGGACCAATCGCGCCTAAAAGGTCATTAAAAGGAACTCTGTTACATATAACAGGGACCGAAAAGGTTAACCGTACAGAGCAAAAGGGCTTTTGCTTCCATTCTGTCCTGTCAGCCGTCACGGTAAATATTCATATCATTTCTCCCATTATCCTCTTTTCGCTTTCTTTAAATACGACAATTTGAGATGATATCACTACTTAAATGAAAAAAATATTTAAAATGATATCTCAGATCTACTTTCTCAAAAAGTAGACACGTAAATCTTAAAACAGATGCATTAACAAGATTGATATACATTTTGATCGATCAAAAGAAAATAAGATCGAATATACATACCTAATTATTAACTAAACTGCATAGAACATGCAGACACTAGCGTTCGACAGTTTCGCTCAGTTTGTACGACTTGACAAAACAATGTGATTTTTTTATCTATATCTGCATTTCTACACAAATATTATAACGAGGTATGAATGAGTTTATAAGTTTTTATTAAAAAAAAAAGAGTGAAAACTTTGGCTCTCGATATCTCCGTAACTAGAAGGTTCCCAGCTATGGTCCAGAACAATAATAAAAAACACAATGACGGGGAGAATTAGTGCCTTTCAAAATAAAGCAGGTAGAAAAAAAAAAAAAACGTAAAAAAAAACCATTATTTAATAATACATCCAGAAAAAATCGAAATAATCGTAAAAAAAGTGTCTCAAAATCCATTCCATAAATTAGCAGAAGAAGGCGTTGATACAAACAGACACAAAATGCAACTTTAAATATTCAGTCATGTTATAAAAAGCTGCATCCCAACTGACATAATAGCAACTAATCTCCTTCGCTTTAAATCCATTCGAAACGTCACTAAATAGTAAAGTTGTCAACTGCCAACAATGAATGAATAGGCATGACGACAGTATCAAAAAATTGCAAATCTATTTAGTCCGTCAGTTAGACAATTGGAAATTAATGGACACGTATTTTTGGTTTTTGTAAATCAATGAATATTGACAAAGATTAAACGCATCAAAACTCGGGAGTGGGGGATCGTGACGTCAGAACTAGCTAAATAGGTATTATACCTATGCGTGACGTATTGAGAATTTTAAAAGCGTCATACGAGTATTTTCGTCAATTTTGATTTACGTAACAAAAGAAAAAACAGGGGCAAATATTTTCTGATAATTTAACTGACGGACTAATTAGTTTATTTTTGTCGTCTCGCCTATTCGTCACAAACACGAGACTGCAGTTCATGTATGTGTCATTAGCTCATTATGTCTTGCCAAAATGCAATCATATAAGGGCTGGTATACACTTGGATTATACTAGCCTTTTTCCAACTATGTTGGGGTAGCAGCGCTGAGCGACGCTAGGAAGAAGTGATTCTATTGGTTCTTAACAAAGGACTTCCCTTGCAACGCATCCTCGCACATGACATGTCTTGTGGAAACGTAGCCTTACCAAGGGGTATCATATAACCCAGTACTAACTGAGTTGTGGAGGTCAGGGTCATGTAGTCGCTCCATGTAAAATACTGGTATTCTGCTGCATCCAGTTAGACTGGAAGCCGACGCCCAACATGTTTGGGAAAAGCCTAGGCAGATAATGACGTAAAGCTAGGGGCAAAAGCTAATTGAGTAAATTACAAATGCCTAATATTTAAACAATATGAACACTTCACACTCACTCGTAAAACCACAACGCTCACATGTCGTAAGTGCAATGTGCATACTTAGCCTAAGTCTTATGCAAAAACTTTTGTATGTACCTAAGTGGGTATTCTAGACAGATAAATAAAAGTGCTATTGTATTGTAAGTGCCTAGCCTTAGACGACAAGATTGATTCAAAATAAAATGGTTCTTTGAAATAATAATCTAAGTCATTTTGTTGGCTGAATGAAATGGTTTTATAGAGTTCGCTTTTATGCATACGTAATTTATGCAATGCGCTTTATTACTTGCGAGGTTATTGACCTCTGACATGACGATATTCGTCTTTTGTGTTTGCAAGAATAGGCATGACGACAGTATCAAAAAATTGCAAATCTATTTAGTCCGTCAGTTAGAGTATTGGAAAATAACGAACACGTATTTTTTGTTTTTGTAAATCAATGAATATTGACAAAAATAAAACGCATCAAAACTCGGAAGTAGGGGCTCGTGATGTCAGAATCAGAACGCAGTAAAAATCGTCACCGCGTGACGTAATGAGAATTTTAAAAGCGTCGTATCTTCGTCAATTTTGGTTTACGTAACAAAAGAAAAGATACGGGTCAAATATTTTTTGATAATCTAACTGACGGACTAATTCGATTTTTTCAGTCGACAAGCCTATTGTGCATATGAGGAGCAGCTTGGTAGTACTAGGTTGGAACCACGTTGGAATTGAAGACAGCCACTTTACCTTCATCATGAGCCTGTACTAGAATGGAACAACGTTGGAACTGGAGATAGCCACTTTATCTTCATCATGAGCCTGTCTTGATAGGTCAAGACAGGCTCATCATGATTAGGCTCTGCAGGGCAAAGGTATACCCCCCCTCTTTCCACTTTTCGTGATCTAATGTGATTGTAGGTCAATCCTTTTGACTGACTCCAGTTCATCCATAATGTCCTTCTGGGGCAAGCGTAGTTGTTTACTGCAGGATCCACTTCTTATAGCCAATGAGGTCTACTCTTAAAAACTAATTATTATAAAAATGAAAGATTTGTATTTTTGATGTAACGCCGTGTGGTATCCGGCAGAGTAGAATAGAACCAACCCATTACACTCACGGGTGTCGTATAAGGCGACTAATGTCTGAGGCAGAACACCTTGAGCCTCCGTAGGACTAGAGTTTAGTTAGACCAGAGAGTAGCGTTTTCTATTAGTCTTTCATCACTGCGATCTCCAATCCGCCTGCCAAGCGTGGAGATTACGGCAAATTCCTCCCATCATGGGAGAGGCTTATGTCCAGCAGTGGACGTTATGGGCTGTTGTTGTATGTAACGAATAAACTTGAAACCTTCTGAACCGATTTCAAAAATTCTTTCACCATTTGAAAGCTACATCTTTACCGAGTAACATAGGCTATAAATTATATTGATATCATGCAAATTAGCCGAGCTATCACAATTTTCGCGGACGAAGTCGCGGGCGAATTGCTAGTTTTATATAAAACCCTGTCCGATCCGTAAGGGTTTTATTTGGTATCGAGACTAGATTCTATGTATGCAAACCTTTTTTGTATAACAAGTAACTCCCTGCGTGTATTCTGACTGTCTGAAAGTAAATTATTTCTGAATATTTTTATATTAAAAAAAAAAAAAATATTTAACGGACCGTAAAGGCCAATAAAAAAGTAATAAAAGCGAAAGTGCCTTCTATTAAATCCTTTCAGTTATTATAATTTATAAAATAAACAAAAAAAAAAAAAAAAAAAAATTTATGAAACATGTAATTAAGAACTAATTTAAATTTTTCAATGACGTAATGTAGGTAGAAAAAATATTAAACTTTTGTTCAGCTTTTACTGTTTTATAATTATTTTGAAAAGTAGGACCAGTAATACCCGGGGTTGCGGGACTGTTCGAAAGAGATACCGTGGCCCCGGAACACAAAGGGCGATGAAGGAACATGGATGGGTTTTAGTCAGTAAAAGTCGGACACTCCCTCCTGCTCCGCCCAGAGCGGGAGGAGTCATTTGATGATTTCCCATCAGAAAAAAAAAAAAAAAGAGGACCAGTAATACAGTCTAAAATTGGATTGTTTTTTTTTTTTTTTTTTTAACTATTTATCTAATAGTTAAAGCATACATAATGTACAGAGCCGGAATTAATACCAAAGGCATACTCTGATTATAGGTAAAATTTAGATTTTAAACAGACAGATTTATCAGTCATCATCTGCCTAGCCTTTTCCCAAGTTTTATTGGGGTCGGCCAGTATTTTACATGGAGCGACTGCCTATCTGATCTCCACAACCCAGTTAGTACTGGGTAATACGATACCCCTTGGTAACACTGGCTGTCAGACTTTTTGGGCCACCTGTAACGACTGTCAAATATCTCAAATGACAGCCGGGACCAACTGCTTAACGTGCTTTCCGGGACACGGAGGAAACTTGGTATGTAATGGGTGGTCACCCATCCACAGACCAACCTAGGCAAGCACGGCTTAACCTAAAGATCGACCCGAGCGGCTGTTATTATTTAGCCACGAGCTAATCTTACCCCGGATTTATCTAATAGTTATAAACATACCTACATAATATACAGCCGTAGTAGCCGTGTAGCCGGAATTATTACCAAAGGCATACTCCGATTGTAGCTAAATTTTGATTTTAAAACAGACAGATTTATCAGTGACCACAAATTATTATTAATTTTAAAATGAATAATACACGTTAGTTTAAATAATTAATTATTTATTTATTCCTCTACTTTGCCATTTTTCTTCACAGTTTGTTTTAATGTAATGTTTTATTTTGTCATTTGAACTGTGTTCAGTGACATTAACAAATGTCACCGTCAAACAGAAACATTGATGAGTTTCTTTCTATAAAACAATAATAATAACTATTAGGTTTCTTGTTAGTTTCTTTTTAATTTTTGATATTTGTTAAAATATCTATTAGTTTATTTTATCTGTATATGTGTATTAGAGTCTCAATCTAAACTCTCGTTAGCAAAAAGTTTTTTTTAGACATTACCTTGTACCCTATCACTATGTTTTCCTATTTAACCCAAAGGTTGACTGGTAGAGAATGCCTTGTGGCATTAAGTCCGCCAATGTACCACTATTGTACATGAAGTTTAAATAAAGAAATAAATAAATAAATGCTCTATTTGTACCATTTTACCAATTTGTAGAATTTTAATATAATTATAGTCATTTAAGTTAATTAAATAATCTTAATCATGAAATAAAAACTTATTACTTATTTGCATTGCACAAACTACATTTAAAGCATCTTATAAAAATTATGACGTTATCTGCAACCTAGATAAACGAATAATAATTTACGAATTATTGTTACCGCGTCGTTGGTTCAGTAGTTGCAAGCGCGACTGCTGAATTTGAGGTCCTGGGTTTGATTTCCAGGTCCCTCGAAAGTGTTATTCAGTTTTTCCCACAGGATTTTTTCAGTAGAAAGAAAGAAAAAGCATTTATTAGCCCGCACAGGACAAAACACAAATTAGCAGCCACAGAGTTTTAATTTGTGTCCGGTTGATGGCAATAGGCTTACCCCCTATTACATGGGAATGAAACATAACTGGCGAAATCTGGATGTCGTAATGGATCCACCTCTGCCTATCCCTCCAGGGATTACCGGCGTGATGTTATGTAATGTTGTGTGAGTATATATATGTACAATTGCAACAGCCGGGGTTCAAACTCACTACGACCAAAACCACAGTCCATTAACTTAATTAATGAGCCTCAAAACAGCAACAAATAGGCACATTAGCATTTTAAAATCCACACAAATGTGCACAAACAAATTATCATAGTTGGTGTAAAAATGAAAGTATATAAAACGCAGCATGTGCTAAACATATAGTTGTATAAAAACCTATTAATTTTAGCATAATATTATGCATCTGCACTTCGTAGAACATTGTGTAATATGTCCTGCTTTACTGTTATGTAAAGATACAATGCCTCATAATTATTTTAGGAAATTTAAGATAAAACGTACGGTAAAACGTAAATAGGTCGAAGTTTATTTGTGCCTGTAACAGTCGTCTATGGTGCAATATACACACATCAAATAAAAAATTCTAAGCAACACGCATCATTTACAGAAACTACATGTTTTATTAATGATGTGTTTTCAGGGTCAGCTTCCACGGAAAAAACGATAGACGGCGCTGTGCAACACTCTTTGTAAAAACTTTGTTTTGGCAATAATGGAGCTGGCGTTCAATGCCTTTTAAAAATAAAATGGTAGCTAGTATATGTGTTTGAGTGCTTTATGTCATTGCTTGATAAATGAGATCATTCATTCTGGGATAACGTTTTTTAGCGGCCATCAATAATAAAAATTACTTACACATTTTTAAAGCACACTTGGAACGCATTTTTTTACTACTACTATTTTCAAGTTTGCGTGGGTGGCCAAATCTGAAACTATGAGGAATAGCGAAAAATGCACAAAGGACACTCGAGCCTGTTTTTGATAAAAACTAAAACTGCATCCATTCGATTTTAGAAAAATCAATATTCCTGGCCAGGAATCGAACCCATTGATTTTGAAAAAAAAAAACACATACTGTATTATTACACCATTCGTTAGTGTCGCTAATATGGATCAAATTCTGAGAAGTAATGACATACGGGAAATTTAAGGAAAGCGTTTAATTTTGATAAAATACATAACAGGAAACAATTTGTACTATGAGTTTTATGAATTATGTTATTGTATATCTTTGATCTCGAATTCATTACAGCATTATCGACGTACAAAAAGTGTTTCCACTACTCTGCCACCATTTAAATAAAATATAATTCATTTGTGGCCGCCGACTTTTTTCTATTTATCCCAAATCATCGAACAAAATGAGTGATTTCCTTTGGTATTTATCTCACCTTTATCATTTTGAGGTATACAGTTTTTGTAAAAATTTAGTGGTGAGTAATTTTTATGTCATGGAGCGACGCCATTTGACTGCTGATCAAATGCAGAGACAAATGATACGAATGCTACAAACGGGAAGAAATCAGTCCTAATTTTAACCCTATGTTATTTTAATAGTACCTATATAAATAAATAATAAATAAATTTCTTGATTGCCATAAAAACAGGTTGCAGACAAATTTGAGACCCTAGCTCCAGAGCAAGATTAGAATACCTAGCTGTATATCAGAAGCATTACATGACCAGTTGAACAGGAAGCTTTTTGCATCAAAAAGCAAATCAGCGAGACTCGAATAAAATAATAAAAATACCAGCCTATAACTGTCCCACTGATGGGCAAAGGTCTTTTCTCAACAGAGAAGGCACGAGCATTGATCACCACGCGAATTGAAAAGTCATATTGGTACTTGCCCGGATTTGAACACACAATCTCATGCATAAGAGGCGAGGCCTTTACCTCTAGGCCATCACGACATTTTGTTTTTGTTGTTGGAGGAATCTTGGAAATCGCTCAGTGATCAAGTTGTTATCAATACACTTCCTTTGAGAAAAAGGAGATGCTTCGATTATTATTACTTTAGTAAATGGGACAAGATAATTACAGGCTGATTAATTAACTAAATAATATCACGATGTGCTAAAAAGTGAATATTTCGTGAATATAATCCTCATTTACACAGTTTCATTTTACGTTACGTAAGTTCACTTTTTACCTACTAGTGTAACTAAACTTATTCGCATACTCAGTGACATTGTGACATTGCAAGGAGATTTGACGTTGCAGATATTTCAAGGAACAAATAAATAAGACTTAGGAAGAAATTGGCCTCTGGTCCGCGGCCCAGTTTACACGGAGTAGGAGCAGTCGTGGAAAAGTCAGCCGAATGCGTGGGCCAGTTTACCACGGGAAAACAGTATCGTAGTTAAATCTACCCATTGGGATTCATTAAAATGAAAAAAAAGGTACGATGTAAAACGTATCAGAATAATGTAATACTTTATTCTTTTCTTTTATTTTTGTAAACACCATTGTTTTCAGGTCGTTCTGGAGCCGAAGGCCATAAACTCGATCATCAAACTCGAATTTTTTTTTTGAACAAAAATTTTAGTTATTTTTTTTTGATAAATTTTATTTTTGATCACGAAAAATTTTTTTTTTTTAAGTCTCACGATAAATTTGATTATTTTTTTTGTAATTTAAAAAAAAAAACACAAAATAGAAAAATATCCTTATCGAAGCCGAAAGGAAGATATTCTCTTCGTTATTGCGATTTTTTTTTTTTCTCAAGTCTTGACTATAATTATATACTTGGGAACATTTTAGTTAGGGAGTTATTGGGGGTCGAAGTTTCAAATTATTCACTTTTTTTTAAAACCAGTTTTTAATGTTATTACTTTATTTTAAAAAACTCCGTGGCCCCCGTACTATTCAACGCATCCATCAGCACATTGTTTTGAGCGCGTTACATTGAGTCCTATTGTAGAACGTGATTTTAACCCAAAAAAAAACAAGTCGTTTCCCAGCAGTCAGTTTTGCGTAGATTTATTAAGTTTGATGTACAGAATACTTGGTTGTAGGCTTCGTGAAGGGGCTTGTTCTTTTTTTCTTACGTTCTTAGGGTCCCGGGTTCGAATCCCGGTAGAAGCAAATGTTTGTGTGATGAGCATGGACATTTGTTTCCGAGTTATGGATGTTTATATGTATAATAAGATGTATTTACAATCAAAAAGTATCTATGTAGTATATCAACTATCTGGTGTCCACGACACAAGCCTCGTTGCTTAGTGTGGCGCTAGATGGCGCTGTGGTAATGTCCAGCGATATTTGTTTTTTTTTTTTTTTGTTCTATGCGGTGATTGAATCCGCGACACGTAGCGCAGCAGCCAATTGCTCAGCCACTGCGTCTACCGTGCCGTCAAGTATCTCAAGTATCTTCATATGATGTTAATGATAATGTCTCCGATTTTGGGCTCAGACGAATTAAAATCATCAGCGAATCTCTGATCAGTGAATCTATGGACATAGAAATCTTGACAGCAGGATTAACCAACAATCACATGACTCGTTAACGGATTAAACCGATTAGGTTCTCAGAATTCGGGTCTCATAGGTCAATCGATCTCCTAAAGCCATCAACCACGAGCCCCCATTGCATAGTTACAGCGTAGTAATTAATTTGTTTCCTCAATGATTTCCATAAAATCTGCATTTGAATGTAACCCAATGGTTATTTGTGGTGTTTGGTCGACAGCCCTCAAAATGCAACAAAGCGGAATGGTGGATACTATATACGTAATTTATGATGTGTTGAAACTGATGAAAGGTAAATAATTTTCCTCCGAAAAAAATAAATACTAATTTTGCAACAACTGCAAGGACACAACCAGAAGGCGTCGCGGCAGACCTCGTAGAAGATGGCGGGACGAGCTGGATAAAACCAACGACCAATGGTCCACATTGGCCCTGGATAGAAAAAACTGGAAGTCATGGGGAGAGGCCTTTGCCCAGCAGTGGGATGAAGCAGGCTAACAGTATCAGTAACTGCAAGGACAAAGAAACGAACGAATAAAATACTGAAAATTCCGAAAATCAATACAGCATTTGCTGACGTAATATTTTTCCACCAGCTTAAATTGCTTTTTAAGGTATAAAATAAATAAAACAGAAATAAATCAACGTCAAGGTAAATATCAAAATGTAATAAGTCGTAGTCGACGTAGCCCCGCTACGTGGAGCTTCTTTTCCTGTCTGCAGGGTTTCAAGTAACCTAACCTAACCTAACCTAACGTCAGGGTGCCCCAAGTCCCGAGCTCCCTCTTACATCATAAGTTATAGAGCATAAGAAAACGATTATTTTAGCAGAATATGTTTTCGGAAACTTAGTATTTTTTTTTTCGCAAACTTAGTATTTTTTTCGGAAACTTAGTTTATTATTTTTAGAAGAATTGTAATTTGAATAAGCTCATGTTTGTTTGTTCAATACTTACAACATTTTTTGCCGGGTTATTTTGGGAGCGGCCTTACATAATGCGTAGCGTAATCAGCCTAGGGCGTTCCCACAGCTGGGACACGGGCTTTCTATCTGTGGGGGAACAGGCTGTTATCAATTAAGGCCCTTCTAACCCTAAAATTAGCAACTCTATTTGTGGTGGTTCAAACTTCGTTTGAAATACTGTTAGAATAAAGTTCTAATCAGCTTGCACTACAAAGCGGTTGTTACGTCAGTCACTGCGGCCGAATAGTGCGAAATGAGTGGTTTTCTGCGATTTACAAAAAATCTATTGATTGGACTAAAAAAATAAAACACATAAGACCTGCTTTATAGTTAGTTCAGTTAGTATGCAAAGTTTCATGATCTAATTTCAAGTACTTTTTGAATACCAGCGGTTTATTGTTCGATTTGGAGGTAACTTTGGATTTTTTTTCCATCGAGAAAAGTTTATGGAATCGTGTTTTCGTCACACATAGGACTTAGCATTAATCCTTAACTTTACCATATATTTATTACAAAATTAATGCTGCTTTATTTTAGGAGTAACCGAGGATCATGCTAAGCCGTTTGAGGGATATACTACTCTGTCAAGAAAGTACCGGGAAAAGATCAATAATACACAAAATGTCTGTTATTCATTAAAATTTATTTTATCACCTTCAAAGTATGCTCCTTTAGAAACGATACACTTGCGCCAACGAATAATCCATTCATCAAAACATTTTTTAAACGCTGCTTCCGGAATTGAGTTCAGTTCTCGCCGCGAATTCTCCTTTATGTCTTCTATCGATTGAAAACGGGTGCCACGAAGTGGTAATTTGAGTTTAGGAAAAAGAAAAAAGTCAGCAGGAGCCATATCTGGTGAATATGGTGGTTGCGGGATGGTATTTGTTGGGTGTTTGGTCAAAAATTCGTTCACAATGATAGCCTTGTGCGAAGGCGCATTGTCGTGGTGCAAAATCCAAGAATTTTCTTTCCACAAATCTGGCCTTTTTCTACGAATTTGCTCTCTTAAACGCCGCATAACGCTCAAATAATATTCTTTATTTACCGTTAGACCTTCCGGTAAGAATTCAGAGTGCACAACATCGCGATAGTCAAAGAAAACAGTCAACATGACTTTGACTTTTGATCGACTTTGGCGTGGTTTTTTCGGTTTCGGTTCAGTTGGAAGGCGCCACTCCGAAGCTTGTTGACTAGTTTGCATGTCAAACTCGTAAACCCACGTCTCGTCACCAGTAACAATGCGTTTCATGAATGTTGGGTCCGAACTGACTCGTTCTAGCATGTCCTCAGCGACTTTCATGCGATTGAGTTTTTGGAGAAAATTCAGATCTTTTGGGACTAGCCGAGCAGCAACATGTTTCATACCCAAATGATTAGTTAAAATGGTACGGATCGACTCGTGAGATACAGAAAGTTCGGCGGCTATCTCTCTCAGAGTTGAATGGGGATTTTCAGTCACTATTTTCTTCACTTTTGCGATGTTAACTTCAGTTGCAGACGTTGACGGCCTACCAGAGCGAGGCAAATCTTCCATCACATCTCGACCGCTTTTGAACGCTTTGAACCACTCATAAGCACGAATTTTTGATAAACTCGATTCACCGTAAGCCTTCTGTAATATTTTCAGTGACTCCGAACACGAAATTCCATTGGCGATGCAAAATTTAAGACAAACTCTTTGTTCGATTGTTTTGTCCATTATGAAATTCGCAATACACACTATATATGATATTACTAAAACCAGCACTGTATTTAATATAAATAACAGATGCAACTCAAACTCCGCGCCAAAATGGAAAACAGTTGTGCCAATCTAACAACTACAAAAAAACAAAAATTTGAATTTGGAACCATAAACAAATCATCCATTCCCGATACTTTTTTGACTGAATGTATAACCCTTAGCCTTGGGTGAACGTAGACAAAACAACATCACGCCTTTTTTTTTGGATTACTATATTTTAATTCGCGGATTCTCGTACCATTCGTTAAGCGGGCTCGCGAATAAAAACCATAACATAAAACTACGCCAGTAAGCCTCGAAGGGGTAGGCAGAGGTGTACCTAATAGTAAACCCACATTTCATTTCATCACGTTTCGTTTCGTTTCGTTTAATGATTTTTTCTTTTAATTTTTTTTCATGTTTTTAGTTTAATCTTTTCTAAATTGGTTGCAAGTGTATGGTTTAGGTTTAGTTAAAGTTCTTAGCTGTTGCATTAGGGTAAACCCTGTAATGATAGTTTAAGGTGTTATAAATAAATAAACTTCGCCAGTTATGTTTAAGTCCTATTTAATAGACGGCGAGCCTATTGCCATCAAACGGGCCTAAATCTAGACTCCGTGGTTGCTACTTAGAAATTCGTGATGGAAAAACCAAATAACAATTTGCCCGACCCGGGAATCAAACCTGGGTCCTCTTGCTCAGTAGTCGCGATTCCGACCACTAACTAGACCAACGAGGCAGGAATGCAAAAAAAAAACGGTGATTCAATAATTGAAAGTGTCTGAGTTCGAAACCCCGACCTACGACATGTAAGTGTTGGCCGTTGGCACCACTGCTCAACAAAGCGAAAAAGTAACTAATGTATTCAAATTAATAATTTATAATTATGTTGAAACTTTCCTCAAGCTAAAATCTGTATGGTAACCAGCTACCACCCGTCACTGTTGCATTATGCAAGTTCAAATACGAGTACATACAATCATACCGGTAGAAATCATAACCCTCCTCTCTGCTTTGATTAATTTATTTTACTGGCTGATCAATGTTTATGACTGACTATTATGTATTTGGATCTTAGTAATTTAATTTTAATTTTGTAATTTATTTTATTTTGTAAATTTTATAAATTTGTACGCCATATTGGTGAAATGTTTCACCAATATGGCGTACAAATTTATAAAATTACTATTAAGGACGTACAAAATATTAATATCATGTCATCCTGCGTGCTTAATTTGCATGTATACGCATGTTTTAACAAATAAATTATCTTTATCTCTAGCTTTATCTTTATCTGCTTCGCCGTAGTCGGGCAAAAAGTCGGATGTGACGACCGGGTTGCTTACATGCCCGTTTAGGAATTTTAAAGGATTTTTTGGCGTTTGGAAATTTTAGCAAGTTTTAGAGCACCCAAAGTCAAGTCGAATCTTTCTTTCATCAAAGATTTGAATTGACCCCGTCACCCCCCAATTGTATGTGACATTTTTTTAAATGCGTGTTTTAGTGTAAACACTACTACACTAATTCTTGCGAAAAAAAAAATTACGTGATGAGTATTTGCCGAGACCGCCCCCAACTCTCACTCGCGGCCTCGTGAGATTGGGAACAGGAACATATCTAAGCCTTTCGAGAACTGTCTAATATTATATTTTTTATTACACATTTACTCGTAAAAGGTCTCTTATTTCACCAATTTCAATATCGTATTGTATCTCATTACGTACTTGTGTGTTATTGTAATGTAAAACGCACGGTTTATCAAGATGCTCCCTCTAAAACGAAAGGTCCTTTTTTAAATCTTAGCAAAGAGTTTTTATGTCAGAAAAGTGGTCAACATTTTATGAATAAAATTGACTGGGAGATAAAATATAACAATAGTAACTTGACGACATTAAAAATGTAAACTGGCAACGTAATAATCAATTTTACAGATTGTTAAATTTTTTATAAAGTACTGTTTTAACAAGTGATAATAAGAAAGTCCGAGTTTTATTTATTTCCTCGCATATATGTTATAAAACGTCGTATGACATACGTGCGCTTTGATAATTACAACCTCTGCTTTCTTGTAGCCCTTGCCTACGGCTCATGCTAGCAATATCGCCTCGGCTGTAATTTTCAACTTACCGCACTTATATCATAATGTACTATGACGTGTCCTGTCATCGTTGACGCTGGTTTAATAGAATTTAACTTTATTCTAAGCTAGATTTTTGACACGTCTAGGTATAAAGTCTGGCCCACAAAGTGATGATCTTATTCTTATATCGTTGTCTTTTGTTCTAAAGGAACACCAATCATAGCTACAATAGCTCAGCGGTAATGACGCAACACGACGAGTGAGAGCTCGTTTGATTTCGAAGTTATAGCACAAGTGCAATAAAAATTGTTTACAAGAATACGGATGACCTATTGAACCTGCTTAAAAAGTGGTATGGTCCCATCTCCACCCAACCTGTACAATAGGCGAGACGACAAAGAAAAACTAATTAGTCCGTCAGTTAGATTATCAAAAAATATTTGACCCGTGTTACGTAAACCAAAATTGACGAAGATATGACGCTTTTAAAATTTTCAATAGGTACGTCACGCCTAGGTATAATTTTTACCTAGTTCTGACGTCACGAGCCCCCACTCCCGAGTTTTAATGCGTTTTATCTTTGTCAAAAATACTCATTGATTTACAAAAACAAAAAACTACGTGTCCATTAATTTCCAATACTCTAACTGACGGACTAAATAGATTTGCAATTTTTTGATACTGTCGTCATGCCTATTCGCGCGAAGATGGTAAACAGTTGAAACCAATTATAATTCTTGCGCAGAATAGTTCTTACATAACGTAAGTATGTAATAGGCCTCTCAATTCATACTTACACATTTCATTGACCTTTGCCATTTTTGCCAACACTTACATACAAGAACGAAAATAAGATGATTTGTAAAAATCTTCTTTAACATCAGAAACGATGGAACGTAGCATTCTAAATATTAGACTCTTCGATCCAATGCGCAACACCTTAATACGGTCAAAGACAGGCATCGCCGTTGTTAGCAATAAGTCTACGAAGCTAGAATGGGACTGGGCGGGTCACGTCTCTAGGATGAAGTCGGACAGATGGGCGAAGATAGTCACACAGTGGGTGCCTGAAGACGGCCGTTGTAACCGAGGTAGGCCCAAGAAACGCTGACGGGACGATCTGGACTAGTTCTTGACGGATTGGTCGGAGAGGGCAAATTGTAAACAGGATTGGAAAGCCATGGGGGAGACCTTTGCCCAGCAGTGGGACAACATCAGAAACATGGCCCAGAAAGACGTGGCGAGATGACTTAGACGCACACTGCGACGGCTGGTTTGAGGTGGCGCACAAAAAGTGTATAACCTGAAAAGTTATGGTAGAGGCCGTTGTCCAGCAGTGGGACAATAATGGCTAATAAAAAATACATCATCCGCCTAGACGTTTCCCAAATATTTGTGGTCAGCTTCCAGACAAAACGGATGTAGCTAACAAGACATAGAAAAATAAGAAAGTTGTATTTGTTGATTGTTTTTATAATAGTATTTTACATGGAGGACTGCGTATTTGACCTCCACAACTCAGTTAGTACTTACTGGGTATTACGATACTCTTTGGTAGGACTGGTTGTCAGACTTACAAGCTGACTACAGTTTGGCCGCTGAGAGAATGCGTTCCTGACAGGTCGCGAGTATTAGTATTATTGGTGATGTTATATGTGTTTATATAACTTACCTACCTATTAGGTATTTTTGCCCTATTAACAAATAATATTATTAAAAACAATATCATTAAATCAAGTAACAATAAATGTTATTATTTCGCTAAATTTGTGTACCTACTGACAGACGTCAGGAACGCATTCTCTCAGCGGCCAAAGTGACGCTGTATAAGACTGTCAAAAATCTACAAATGAGAGCCGGGACCAAAGAGTCATAAATGCCGGGACCAAAGGCTTAATGCATGCTTTACGAGATACGGAGGAAATTATGTACGTATAGATCCATCCATAGACCGACCTCGGCAAGCACTGCTTAACCTTGGAATAGATACGTGCGGCTGTTGTGTATTTTTATTCAAAAGCTTTCATGGCCTTTTAGAAGATTTATTGTTTGGAGCTATCATAATTAATTAAATGCGTATGATACACGTGTCTGTGCTGTTGGTCGCTGAGGACATGGGATCTTCTGTAGTCAATCTTGGATGTGGAACTAGGTCATGGCTAAGGTGTCGCTTTGCATCCTGGTCAAATTCAAGGAGGTATCTATGCTAATGATTCTCGACCCGAATCAATAGTAAAATGAGTAGGTTTTTTTTTATTATTACGTAAATCAGTAAGTGTTAAATCACCCGTATTAAAACGAAAGTCTGTAACTAGCCCTATAACCGCGCCTTCACACACACAAATAAACGCACACAGCGACAAGTCGCGCGATGGCAAAATTGCCAAAAAAAAACAATTTAAAATAGCAGCTTTATTAATTATTGACCAGGTATCGTAATTTAAATTGATTATTTATGTCTTTTGTGACAAGCTCCTGAATTTTGACTAGGATGCAAAGCTACACCTTGTTTACGCGATCGAAGCTGAAATTTTAACTTTTTAGGATGAGAGGAAGTAGTTCTAATTCAGTTAGCACGATTTGGCTTAACTAAACTTTTGGGGGAGGTGTATTCCTATTAGTACACACACATTTCGGCAGTTATGTTGTGTCCTATTTAATAGGCCAGCCTGCAAATCCAAACTTCATAGCTGCTACTGAAAAAAGTCTGCAACTCCCGTCTGCAACACGTACCTTGTAAAAAAAGACGGTTTTTAAACAAGAAGTTTTTATACCTATCAAACGTACACAAAGGAGTTTCTAACACCCTGTTTACAAAAAAAGCGTATCAGATCAACACGTCTATACGATTTAGGACCACACTAAATAAATGTCAGTTGCTGCGAAATCTTTTGGACGCTAATTTTAAAGACGTTTGAATAGAAATGGCCTTCATTTGTTCTTATTGTCTTATTTTACGCAAGCCAAATCTAGTGCCGACATAATGCGTTTATTCTAATTGTTGAATCTTCATTAATTTTGGTGGCAACTAGTAATACCCCCCAGAATGTTGGCAAGGCAGACACCGACCATTTTATGTAGACCTAATATTTTTATGTTATGTTTCTACGGAAGGGGTCTGAAAATAATGGAATACGTCTCCATTATAGAGTGGCCTAATGTCGTTGGGTGAAAGTTCGTATGACGGGGTCGGCATAAAATGGTGTCTATGTATGGGAGAGCGTTATAAGCGTGGTCTATGGTTCGCACGCGTGCATTTGCTTCTATAGAGTGGAAGACTCTAATCGCATTCTATTTTTGAATTATTGCCGCGTTTATTTTCAAACACATTTTGGAACGTGAGTTTTTTTTTCGCCGATCGGAAAGTGATTTCAGTGTTGTGTTTTTTCATATTAATAGGGTTCTTGTTTTTTTTTTATAGTTTTTCTCTTCGGTGTTTAAATTTTTGAAGAAGAATTTTCGAAGGTGAGTTTTTACATTTTATTTTTATAGTGCGATTTTTACAGATTTATTGAAGCAAAAATTGCTTTTATTGTTGTGAATAATTGGTTAAATAATAACTCATAAATACTATAAAAAAATACATCCTCAGTGCGTTTAAATCTTCTACATTAAACATTTTTAAGCCTTATTTCTCCTTCCTCTATAGAATTTATGAAAACTTAAAAACATACACGTATATAATGACCATAGACTTAGTATATACTTATTTACTAAGTCTATGGTAGTGACGAATATCTATGGTGTTTTTTTTTTTCAAGATTTACTCATGCAATTGTTCCGTGGTTACCTACCGCGTAATAAAACATTGTTTACACATTATTACAACACACGTAGAAAACGAAAGTATTGAAAACTAAACAAAGCTTTTGCGGTAAAGTGTTAAATGGCAAATAACTGACATAATGTTATGTGCTGTTCTATTCCAACCGTTATTACACTTTTAAGGTGGGACATTTTTTTTGGGATATTGATCTTGGTGGAAAATAATTTAATTTTGTTCAATTAAGTGATAAGTGCTATGGTCGTTTTTCTGTGATCCATAAATATCGTTTTACCAACTTAAGTAACAACCATGGGTATAAATAACAATAATATTGTCAAACTAGCATAAGTAGTAACATTGATCACTGAAATTACCGCTATGTAACCAAATGATACCAATTATCAAAATTATAATTTGCTTAAAAAAATAACTTAAATTAACAAAATGATTTGACCTTTTTATACAAATTATTTACCGAACAAATTTATTCAGGGTCGTATTGATTGACAGTTGACACTACAAATTATGCTATTTGTCACAAAACAAATGAAACTCATGAAAAACAGCGTAGCTGAACCCGACTTTAAAAAAAAAAAAATTGATTATTGATCAAGTGTTCAGAAGCTACTGTTGATCATGAGCAGGTTCGATTCCAAGGTCGGTCAGTGTCATTAGGTTTTTTAGTCTCGCTCCACATTACATGGGAAACTTAAACTGGGACTAAATGTGGCTCTACTATAGTTGAACCACTGCTTACCACTTCGTGGATTACAGGTGTAATGTATGCTTTCAAACTTTTGTAATTCTAGACTTCCCACAAAATACTACATCTAAAACTGTCGAGCAATTTCCTAAACTACCCATGGTGATTGATATACCTACGCACCATTACCAAATACACACATTATTACGTCAAAAATTATATGAAAATACCATTTTTAAATTCCAATACAACCATCGATCTTCACATGAAGTATGCGTAATTGAACTCTTGCGCAAGACACGTCATTGCAAATGATGACTTATCACTGGAGCATAACAGTTAAAATTGTGGTGATGGGAGTTCTGGTAGTTATGTTGGTGAATGGTGATCGAGAATTTGAAGCTTTTTCTGATGGAGAAAAAAATATGAGTAATTGCCTGATTACCTATAGTTTACTACGAGTACCTTATGCCCGCGTCTTCGCCCACGTGGAATGGTTCGGTAATGTCCCACGGGTTTTTTCTACCGGGATAAAAAGTAACCTATGTGTTAATCCAGGGTATAAACTATCAGTGTGCCAAATTTGATCTAAATTCGGTCAGTAGTTTTGGCGTGAAGGAGTAACAAAAATCCATCCATATATCCATCGGCCATATCCATCCTCACAAACTTTCGCATTAATATAATATATTAAGTAGGATTTTAGTCTCAAGCCACGGAGTCTGGATCTACGCCCGGTTGATGGGAATAAGTTCTCTCGCTATTACATGGGTATGGGTCTCAAACGTAACTAACGAAAAATGGATGAGCTACACCTCTGCCTAAACCTTAGGGGAAAGCAAAGCCTGATGTTATGTAGTAATCAACCGTCAAATGGCTTTGATACAAGAATTTGTGAGGTATAAGTAGGTACTACAACAGACTAAAAAACCCAACTATAATAAGTACTGAAAAATCACGCTCTTATTAAATTCGGGGTTTACAATTTAAAATCGACTCGTTCTATTGTTGAAGTCTGTTAAAATGTAGCCTATGATACGCGGGCTATAATAACGATTCGATTGACAGTTTATTCATCAAAATCGGATGAATAGTTTAGGTGCTACGGGGGATCATACGTAAAAACAAACATACATATCCTGCTAAAATCATTACCCTTCTTTTTGGATTCGCCGTTGTCGGTAGTTCGGTAATAAGTAAATTACATAAATAGCTCCCCATAAACATGGCCATTCATGTGCTTGTTATTTTAGCAATACTTCTTTGATAGAAATATTAGTCAATCTTTGAGGTCAAGAATTCAAGATGCACTTCTCGGGGCAATAAAAAGAATTAAATGGAAAAGTATACTTACGTAGCTCATTTTGTATGTACCGTTTAATTTAACTAGAGTTACACGTGCCTAAAAACCGACATTATAATGTCTACTGTTTTGATTTCAAAATAAAAACCAAATTAGATGAGATAATATGTACTAAGTACTGTATGTACCTAAGTTATTTATTTATGCTAAATTCAATAATTTTATTGACCTCGTAAAATACTGATACTATCCTTGCAAAAATATCATTACTTCTTTCATATATTTTAAGGTCATCTGCCAAAAGAATGGCTGTTTTATCTTAACCGTGTCAAATCATCAAAGGCAGAATATTCTTCGATAATTATAAACAAAAAATAATGACCAATCAATGAAAAAAAACCGGCCAAGTGCGATTTGGATTTGGACTCGCGCACCGAGAGTTCCGTTTTAAATTGTATTTTCCTTTACGTGTGCTGAGACATTGCTTCTTGCCAAATTTCATGATTCTAGGTCAACGCGAAGTAACCTGTAGGTTTTGATACCCCGTGAAGTCGCAAAATATACGACATAAACGGTCATATCTTTTAATCGCGTTGACTTACAAGTTTGATATTTTTACTGGTCCAAGGGGTAGCAGATTTGAGTATTTGGTATTAATTTCAGCTTGATACCTACACGCATTCCTAAGAAAAAGTGTCTTGACAGAAAACAAACTGATCCTAGGGTTCTGTTTTTGCCGACTGAGGATCGGAACCTTAAAAATATCGGCCTATTCAAGAGAACTCAATAAGTAACCTTAGGTATGACGAAACAGAGTACATCTTCATAATCACACGGTTTGATAGCCAGTTTAATGTCTCATTGTAATTGTAACACTATGAGAATCAGTTTTGCAATCATATTTTTACCTACTTCCACAGTCGCACATATTCTACATTTGTGGTTTGAAATGGAACTGTCGCATTCATTAGATTCTATACGGTATATATAAGGACATCACGAGGGAAAATTGACTAAAATTTCTAATCCTACATCCGACTAATATAAATGCGAATGTTTGTGAGGATGCTTTCACGCAAATATACTGACCGGATTTGGATATAATTTGGCACACAGATAGTTTATTTATAAGCTGGATACATAGGATTAATTCCGGTAGTACAAGCCTGTGTGACAAGTTTAGAACTTAACGCAGGCGAAGCCGCGGGACATAAACTAGTTCTGTATATTTTGACGCAGTGGCTGAGCGATTGACGGCATTACGGGTCGCGGGGTAGATCCCCACACGGAACAATACTATAGCATTATATTCACTTGTGCAAATGGGGAAGGCTGGTCAAAGCTGATTGTAGATGGCGCGTCCATAGCTTAGACCCAATCTGACCAATGAGGTCAATCTATTTTGAAATATAAAATGACAGTGACAGAATTTCAACCAATGACGATGTTTGGTTCATGCGCTGCTAGCGCCATTAGTTCCACCAGTTGCCCACCCCATTGTATTAAAACAAAACTATTCTAAACGCTAACTCATTTTCAACGACGTATGGCGTAAGCCCAATCAATAGAAATGAAGAAACACACTTTGCAACTACAAACAAGTATGTAGGTATATAAGTAATGACATACATAAATAATACATACAAAAATACATTACGTAAAGTAATACATGTCACGTTAGGCCCATTTTTTATTGTATCTACGTATTTTTGAAGTTAGTAAAGCCCATTTGTGATGTAAGACAATTAAAATAACATTCAGTTTGGAATAATCAATTCTTGTGACCCGACGACCTCTGGCGGCGATTTATGTAACTTCATAATAGTACATAACATAACATTACGCCTGTAATCCCCCAAGCGTTAGGCAGAAGTTTACCTAATGGTACACCCACATTTTGCAAGTTATGTTTAAGTCCCAAATCTATTGCTATCAACCGGGCGCAAATCCAGACTCCGTGTCTGCTATTCAGAAACTCCTGATGGAAAAACTCAAAATCACTTTGCCCGACTTGGGAAACGAACCTAGGTCCTCGTGCTCAGCAGTTGCTAGAACAACGAGGCAGCCTAATAAACAGAAGTTATGGCTTAAGGCTTAAATACGCCATTTTTCTTTTGTATTTTTTTTTTTGTGATGGGATATCATCAAATGACTTCTCCCGCTCTGGGCGGAGCTGGAGGGAGTGTCAGACTTTTACTGACTAAAACTCATCCATGTTCCTTGATCGCCCTTTGTGTTCCGGGGCCACGGTATCTCTTTCGAACAGCTCCGCAAGCTTAAATACGCCTTGGGTTAAGTTCGCTTTGTGTATTTTGTAGCGAATTTACCGCTTGGTCAGAAGTTACAGATAGCACAGCGGCTGTGGGCAAACCAAGTTAGTACTGTATAATACGATACCCCTTGGTAAGACTGGTCGTCAGACTTTCGGGCCACTGACCTGTAACGACTGTCAAAGATCTACAATTGACAGCCGGAACTAACGGCAGCTTAACGTGCTTTCCGAAACTAGACAAAACGGTACTCAAGCGAAGATAGCAAATGACACATGCGCGCTTTGTTTGAAGGAAGTCGCATCACTTCAGGTCGTGATCAGGGCGTAACAGGATTTTCATGTACAGGGTGACAATATTTTAACTGTTACAAATTCTTATTTCAATCCTTTAAAAGCCGCGCCCAAATTAAACAGGCTTTCAAATAAACTTAAAATTTGTTAGAAACAAAAATACAGAAAAAAAGAATGGAAAAACCTGTGATTTGACATAATGCCAAAAAACAAAACACAAACCTTTCTCATCAAACTAAAAAAAAAGAAACATTTAAAACTTCCCTTTACTCTCAACACGAACATGGAACTCGGAAACAAAAAAATCCAGCCAACATCGAAAGATTTCACATTCAATTTCAAACTAAACCTGTACTACCGCATGCTCATCTAGTCATCTCGCTAGACTAGACCTTGGACCTAGGAACAGGTCCTATGGGGACTTTCCCCGACCCTCGACCTCCTGACAGATCATGCCTTTCGTTTTCACCGGTTACTTCGTGCATATTAAATGTACTGGCTGGTTTTATATGGTAAATTCTTCGTAATTTAATAAGACGTTTTGTTTTCTGTACGCGAGTGTGGGAATCGAGAATCGTTTCCAATATCGATGTGTTGGAATTTGTTTTATGTTGACCATTGCTGATTGACCATTTGTTTTTCGGTTATAGTTGTTATTTCTTTTCGAATCTATACTAGTCAATCTGGTGGACGCAAGGGCTACTGCCGAGAATGAGGTCTTGGGTTCGATGACCAATTCGGGGGATTTGTTATTGGGTTTGCCCACCAGGAATGCCTCAGTAGCTTTTTTTCTTCATAGCTTATCAATGGCAAAAAGTTCAAGTGTATTTTTAGTCCAAAACTCAGCCACGCGAACCACGCCCACTGATGCAGTAGGCAAATAGATTATCAAGTGCGTAGGTGATAGGGCATGCGATGCAAGATGGAAGATGGGCCATTCAGTAGCATTTATGCCCGGTTTATAAACGAATATACGTAGCTAAAATTATTTCACAACAATACAGAAAGGCTTTTTAATAAGGCATAGTGGAAATCAGAGTGTAAAGAACGGCCAAAAGTAGCTTACGGGTGGCTTCTAAGTAATTATGTTGAAAGTGACTGCGAAAAAGGGCGGCGTACAAGACAAAACACCATAAATAAGTTTGACGCTACTCCTTATTTTGCATCTTTTTTTTATATTATTGTGTGCGTGCTTTATGAACTGACGTCTAATAAATATTTTTTCTTTCTTTCTTTTTTTCAACTCCATAAAATTAAACCAACATCAGGAAAGTCTCAAATCATCAAGATCCCCCTAATCAATTTCTGTCCACTGCATCTATAATTCAATTCCGTCCATCTTCCCGTCACGACCTTAACGTTTTTACCATAATTTCAAGTCATTTCATCCGACGAATCGTGATGGATGCCCCCTGACGTTGCGTCAGGCATTTAGAAGAATACAGTTTCCTGATTGGCTAATTGGCGAGTTGCAGCACGAGTTCGGAAAATTTTCCACCAATCATGTTTTGTGGTTTGCGTGTGTGCTTGTTGAATTGTGGTTTCCCATGGGTGTTAATGAATGAGATTGTTTTGGGATACGGTTATCGAGGATTACCAACCTGAAATGGTCCCACGTGAGGAACTATAGTAAGCTTTCTCTCTTACAGAGAGAGCTTGTGTCCCAACTGTGAGAACTTCATGGGCTGATTAAGCTAATCATAACCACCCTATTTATGTTCCCACTGCTCGGACACAGGCCTCCTCTCTATGAGAGGGAATGGGCTATAATCCACCACGCGGGCCCAGTGCGGATTGGTAGATGTCACATGTCTTCGAATTTTTTGGTTCTAAGACATGCCGGTTTCCTCACGATGTTTTCCTTCACCGTTTTTAGAGCAGTGGTGATGAAATAAATTACACAAAGTAATGCGCCTGTCTGACTTATTGTTCTTAAGTCGGGGCCGCCACCACTGGGCCTTCGCTGCTCCCTATATTTTAAGTCAATCATCAACAAATATTATATACCATACCTTTACCCAACTATGTCCCCTGTGCCCTGCCCACTGCCACTTAAGTTTGGCAATTCTTCTGATGCGAACGCGCAAGGAAATTCCGAGCATAGCTCTCTCCATTGCCCTTAGGGTGACACTAAGCCTTCTGATGAGGCCCATTGTGAGCGAACACGTTTCGGTTCCGTATGTGATCACTGGCAACACACACTGGTCATAAACTTTCGTCTTGAGACACTGCGGTATGTTGGACGAAAAGTAAAAAAAAATAAGTTGAATTAAAAATACGTCCAGATATTTTAAGATATTTATCAACATTTAACCACTATTGGTAGTTTCCACATTGACCGTATTAAAAATACCAAGAAATTCTTAAACATAGTCAAAGTGTACTCACTCATAAGAGAACAGACCACTTCACAGCTTCAAAACAATTGACCCCAAATTCAACGAACAATGTACACTATTATAGTTACCTTATGGTCAACATTCCCATAGAGATAGCTCTAATGTGGCTTATCCGACTTCATCTAAAGAGGTATTATGTATTGTTACATATAAATTACCCTAAGTTGAAGTTAGCGATGATTTGGAGTCATAAAGAGCGTTTTATGAGGTATTTAATATGAGATTAGTTTCGTGATGGTTTATTTCTGTTTTGGGTGTTAGGCTAAATTGGTCTTATGTCACTTTTGTGTCTGATTTCATTGTCACGGATGGGTTAATTCACTTTATTTTATAAATAATAGCAGCCACGGAGTCTGGATTTCACCCGGTTGATGGCAATAGGCTGGCATGGGACTTAAACATAACAGACGAAATGTGGATGTACGGTCGAACAAGCTATTTGGTATACATTTAACAATGTAATTTGTTGGTTAAACTACTAACTAAACCAAATAGCTTGTTCGACCGTACTATTAGAAACACCTCTGCCTAAACTTTCGAGGATTACAGGCGTGATGTTATGTTATGTTCATATTATTTAATGAAGCTTCGATTGCTTTTATTTTCTAACATTCTAACGAGTGGTTAATATTTCTATTAAAGTGTCAATATTTTAATAGTTAGGTACTCGTAAACATAGCGTTGTAAAAACTCAGCCTGGTAGCTATTTTTTGTTTTCTCTTGACAACCGTTGCCATGTGTTCAGAAATAGAAATAAGTTGAAAAACGAACCTTCCTGCCTTTATTCCATATTTTTGTCTTCCATTCGCTCCTGTCAGACGTCACGTTATCTTTGCTCCTTTCGCTTTCATATCATTCCTCAAGCAATCCATCCATTTTTTGGCCTTCCTCTCCGTCTGCATACATATTCAGCACTCTTTTATTAACTAATAGCTTTCATTTTCAATACACAATTCTTTTTCACAAAAACAAGTCATCTCGAACCTTCCACACAATATGGTAGTAATGAGTGCACTTAGCCTCCTAGCCTAAAGCAACCACGCACGAGCACACCTTTCTGACATAATGTGTATAATCTACGCCACGAACTATAATCATTACACCCTGTATGTGAACTACCGGTACACGATGATGTACGAATAATGGCGAAGACCTACGAAGATGCACGAATCATGGCGGAGACACACGAGTGATCGCGAAGCTCCTCGTCATTATTGTTATGTAGGAACTGTTTACCGAAGTTTGACAGTATTGCGTGAGTTTGTTGAAGCGTCATTATGAACAGTGATCTCTTTTTTTAAGATGTTTGTTTACGGTGTCTTTCGTAACGTTCATCCAGTCTGCTTAAAGATCACTAGTCTGATTTTAGTATTTTAACAGATGATTCTAATAGATTTGTATCTGGATTCTAGAAAGAAAAAACTAATATTGTTCTTTTTTACTGATTTATTCTCAGAATTCGCGAGAGATATTTTATAACGAAACGATTTTTCCCAAACGAAAGTCCGAATTATTGCATGTACAGGATGGATGGATTCAATATTTGTTATTTTTTATTAATTCGGCCTGAAATAACACCAACTAAATTCAGTCAATTACGTAATGAACTTTATTTAGCTCTATAACTTAATCCTACTGAAGTTAATTGACAATATTGTCCTTAAAAATCAATTTCGTATTTTCGACGCAGCCCGAAGAATTGCCAAACTTAAGTGGCAGTGGGCAGGGCACATTGCTCGCAGAACGGATGGCCGATGGGGCCGAAAAGTTCTGGAGTGGCGACCGCGAACCGGAAGACGTTGCGTTGGAAGGCCTCCCACTAGGTGGACCGATAACCCGGTGAAGGTTGCGGGAATCCGTTGGATGCGAGTCGCACGGGACCGGTCAATGTGGCGACACTTGGAGGAGGCCTATGTCCAGCAGTGGACGTCTTTCGGCTGAAATGATGATGATGATTTTCCTTGCAATGAAATAACCATAGGTTAATAATGGGATCGGTGAATACAAACCCGTGCGGATTAGTTGTTTTAACCGACGTGAACGGCTTTAATAAGCAAATAATCTAATGTTGTTATCGTAATAATCCTGTCATTCGCCATACCATAAGTAGCGTTTGTAACCTTTCATTGGGTTATTTAATCAATCAATCAATTCACCATTTTGGAAGCAAGTTGTAACGTAATGGTATGTTACGTTACTACAATGACTTTGAATAAATATTTGTATAAAAATGCTTCGTAATTCAAAATATTTTTATTGGAGAAGCGCTTGAGTAGCGTCAATCGAATGTCACTCAGCTGGTTTTTTGGCAACTCTCACCCAGTTGCTACCAACCAACCAAACTCCGGAGATCGTCGATCCACCTAGCCTCTTGTAACTTACAAAAACACCTTAAGGCTCTTCTAACCCTAAAATTAGCAACTCTATTTGTGGTGGTTCAAACTTCGTTTGAAAAACTGTTAGAACAAAGTTCTAATCAGCTTGCACTACAAAGCTGGAGTTACGTCAGTCACTGCGGCCGAATAGTGCGAAATGAGTTGTTTTTTGCGATTTACAAAAAAATCTATTGATTGGACTAAAAAAATAAAACATGTAAGACCTGCTTTATAGTTAGTTCAGTTAGTATGCAAAGTTTCATGATCTAATTTGAAGTACTTTTTGAATACCAGCGGTTTATTGTTCGATTTGGAGGTAACTTTGGATTTTTCTTCTATCAAGAAAAGTTTATGGAATCGTATTTTCGTCACACATAGGACTTAGCATTAATCCTCAACTTTACCATATATTTATTTCAAAATGAATGCTGCAGGATTTTAGGCGTAACGGAGGATCATGCTAAGCCGTTTGAGGGGGTATATGCCCTTAAAAAGGCGTAATATATTTTGACATGACACTCACACACATTTCACAGAAAATTTAGAAAATGTAGTGAGGTAATGGTTGAGTATGAATGTAGATTTGTATAAGAGTAGAGGAAGACCAAAGAAACGATGGATGGACTGTGTGAAGAACGATATGACTAGAAAGGAGATGACTGCTGAGATGACGAGTAATAGAGAAGTATGGAAGAAGAAGACATGCTGCGCCGACCCCAAATAAATTGTGATAAAGGCAGGAGAATGGTGAATCGGACCGGATTTAAGTTATTATAATCCGGATATTACTAGATGATGAAAAACGATATCTACATCTACAAGAGCACATACAATAAGCGAACTTAAGTCAGACAATGTCAACAGCCTTTTGACATTTAAGGCATTTGTCGTAGTTCTATGGTTTTACCTTTCAAGTGGTTTAACTGCACTTAATCCTACGCATAACAAATTAGTGTTATGTTAAAGGATATAATTATGTTTGTAATTGTGTATTAAAGTATAATATGGTACATAAAGACATCATTAGAACCTCGTAAAGACGTTTCTCTAACATAATCCTAGTGCTTGTAGGTATATACAAAGCGTTTGTGTTTCAAAATAGCCTAGGTTTCTTTGTCTCTGTCTCTAAGCTTTTTGTTTGCGAAGTTACAACTTAAAACAGGTGAATAGGCATGACGACAGTATCAAAAAATTCCAAATCTATTTAGTCCGTCAGTTAGAGTATTTGAAATTATTGGACACGTATTTTTGGTTTTTGTAAATCAATGAATATTGACAAAGATAAAACGCATCAAAACTCGGGAGTGGGGGCTCGTGACGTCAGAACTAGCTAAAAATTATACCTAGGCGTGACGTATTGAGAATTTTAAAAGCGCCATATCCTCGTAAATTTTGGTTAACGTAACAAAAGAAAAAACACGGGTCAAATATTTTTTGATAATCTAACTGACGGACTAATTGGATTATTTTTGTCGTCTCGCCTATTGAGAACCACCTCCTTTTTAGAAGTCGGTTAAAAAGACAGATTCAAATAAATGATCACTGTTCTTCGGTCTCCGAAGCCTGATCATTTGCGTGGTTGGATTTTTGCACGATTTGCTGAGAATCGAGTTGAGTGGCTTGCGATGGAGGAGACCCATGTCCAGCAGTGGACTGCTGTAGGCTGATGATGATTCCAGTATCCCAGCCATCAATACCGTTATTCAGAAAGGAGCACATGCGTGTAAGTGCAACCCAAATAATTTAGCTACACATAATGAGGTGCCTTACGACAGTACACGATGATATCTACACAAGAACCGCCGGGTCTCACGCTAGTTTCACGATACAATAAATGTCATAGATCTATATATTAATGACTTTGTTGATAAAAAAGGGCTGTGAGTGGCTCGATACATGGTTTTAGTTTAATAAAGTTGTTTTTGTGGTGGTTAATTTGTCTATCTGTAACTTATACTGTGATAAACCTCATTCATGTTTGTTTCTCGTAACACATTAACTCTCATGGGGCTGAGATTTTAGGTCCAATTTATCACATAGGCATTGGCTCTGCGTAAAACAAACTCTTGTCGTATGTAAGTTTGTATGTAGCAGGTAATCTTCGGAACTATTCATCCGATTCCAAAAAATCTTTCACTAAGGGTAAGCTACATTATCCGCGAGTGTTATAGGCACATTTAAAATGCTCCCGTGAGTATAACATTCAGTACATAATAGAAGTGAAGCCGCGAGTAAAAGCTAGTAGACCCTATTTAAAAATAAAATATCATTTTATCACATTTTGATCTATGTTTTAATAGCTCTTGTGTATGTGTTATGCATATTTTATATTAGATGAAATTATTATGAAATTATTATTGGTTTAGATGAAAATCTAGCTAAAAACTCAGCCAGTTTGTTACATAATTTATTTATTTTTGTAGTATTTCAATACATGTATTGCTAAGTTAAGAACTAATCTCCTAGTATTTACCTTGGTGGTTAGATCCCCGACTTAACCATTTTTTTTTTCGGATGGGAAATCATCAAATGACTTCTCCCGCTCTGGGCGGAGCAGGAGGGAGTGTCAGACTTTTACTGACTAAAACCCATCCATGTTCTTTCATCGCCCTTTGTGTTCCGGGGCTGTGGCCCCGGCAGGCATCGGCCCCCACGCACCCCTTCCTTTTGCTGACATCTCTTTGAGGCGCGCGTGGAATACGAACGCGCCCCGTCGACACGGCCTGTCGTCATGAGACAGACGGACGGCGAGCAAGCCCATAGCTCACCGTCCACAGGCCCGCGCCTACGGTGGCCTCCGACGCCCTGTGCATCTCCCGCGGCGGCCAGGACGTGAGGTTCTCTCCCTCACACGTTCCGCCACCTTCTTCGCTAGCATGACTGCTTCGCAGAAGGAGGTGGCGGCGTCCTATTCCGTCTCGCTCCGGAGCCCCGACTTATCCTAACAAAACCAAACTTCCTATAAATCTGACCTGTAATCCCTTCCCACCATCTCTGCTGAGCTCCTTTTACACCATCTGTTTACCCAAATCCTAGACACGGTAGCAAAGATTTACCTAAACTGTTGACCCGCAAAATATTTGTTTAAACACTTCAGAATCTCGTTGCGGAACATTGCTTATTTACGCAACTATTGTGTAATGTTTCTTTGAGAAAATAATTTGTAAAGGAAAACATATTGTCACACCTAATAGGCTCGGCCTATTACCATGGGAATTTAACATAATCTAGCGAAATGTAGGTGTACTTTTAAATACACCTCTACCTATCCCTTCGAAGGTTACAGGCGCGATGTTATGTTGAATTGTTCCCAGTACAAGTTTGGCCGCTGAGAGAATGCGTTCCTGACAGGTCGCGAGTATTAGTATTATTGGTGATGTTATATAACTTTTAGCTTAAATAACTTACCTTTTATTACCCTTTTTGCCCTATTAACAGATAATATTATTAAAAACGATATCATTAAATCAAGTAACAATAAATGTTATTATTTCGCGCTTAATTTTTGTACCAACTGACAGACGTCAGGAACGCATTCTCTCAGCGGCAAAACTTGTAAATGTTGATTCGCGAAACAAATGACATCTGTTTTAAAAACTTCACGCTTGTCCTCGAGAAAAATCTTCTTTTTGGTGAACAAAAGTACTAGGCCAACATAAATTCAAGATATTGCTTATTCAAACGAATTCGGGTGGGCGCCATATAGGCATCTACTCCATAACACGACTATTGCTATCACCAGGCACAAAGTGCGAGCTGAGAAACTCCAGATTGAAAAATCTAACAACACTGCCCGACCCGAGAATCGAACCCAAGACTCGTACACAGCAGTAGATCTTGCGATCACTACGTCAACGAGACACGTACATAGTCAGGTATTACATAATGTTTCTTTGAGAAAATAATGTGTAAAGTAATATACGTAATCATGTATGCACATTTTAGGCCTCAGTTCATAGGTTATACCTTCATAAGTCAACTGTAGGGACCAAGAGAAAACTTATAACAAATTGTTCATTGATGACATAAACTATATTGTGTATGTATGACACGTCATGTATGATGTTATGACTTGCGTATATACGGAGAGGTAATCGACCTACTTTAGTGAAGTTAGATGGATGTGAAGACGCGTCTGCATCTGTTTGCGATTGCCGTAATTACCAAAGATTATTGCGGCTAGTTTGATTTGAACACTTTGAAGTGCTGTTGAAATCTGAACAATTGAGAATTGGGTCCAGCGATTGAGATCTAGCTTTAGAAATCAGTGTCTTCTGGTAATTAGGTGTCTTTTATCTGATTGCAGTCTTTTCTTATATAATGCATTTGTCACATAAGACTTGTACCTTTTGAAGTTATCTTATTCATCGTCTTTCTAAATGGGGTATATATAATCGACCCATCTCGGACTCAGACATCTCAACTCAAATAAATTATAAGCTTTGAGAAGTTGAAACTGAATTTACAAGACCTCAGTTACTAACACCCACGGTAGAGAAATGAAATGATTCATACAACAATGAACCAAGAAAGGCTTTCACTACAAACCTAACCTTACGAGGTTGAATTTCACTCTTCGCCATTTGAAACAAAGCTTTTGCAACAAATTCTACTATCCTACTAATAATTAAATGCGAAAATTTGTGAGGATGGATGGATGTTCGTTACTCTTTCCCGCAAAATCTAACGAACGAATTTGGATGAAATTTTGCATACAGGTAGTTTATAACCTGGATTAACACATAGGTTACTTTTTATGGGTAGTACGATCTCGTGGGACAAGAACTCCACGCGGGTGAAGCCGCGAGCATTACCTAGTTTAATAAAATTATAATACTACGCCCCCTATTACATGGGACATAAACATAACTGGCTAAATGTGGGTGTACAATCCCTCACGATCAGAAGGTCTGTAGCAAAATGTCCAACAGCGCGAAACGTCCAATGAGCAGTGAGTCTAATGAGCAAAATGTCCATGTAGCAAAACGTCGAACTATCAGATGGTCTGTATAGCAGAACATCAATTTAGCAAATCGACTTTTTTAAAATGTGTACACTCATGTGATACCTCTGCCTTATCCTTCGGGGATTAAATAAATTACGTGTTATGTTAGCATAGTATTTAATACGAGTAGTGTTAAGGCTGTGGTATCTGCTAAATTAGCAACTCTATTTGTGGTGGTTCAAACTTCGTTTGTAATACTGTTAGAATAAAGTTCTAATCAGCTTGCACTACAAAGTGGTTGTTGCGTCGTCGGTCACTGTGGGCCGAATAGTGCGAAATGAGTGGTTTTTATTTAATTGTAGCCTAATAAATCATCAGATCAAAATGCCAATTGTACACTTTGTGAAGAAAAAAGTGACAAATATTTGTGTAAAAAAAATATACTAAAACTTAATGCCGTTTAGGAGTAGTTACGAAATATCAAAGAAAAAATGCTTCACTTTGAATATTTTTTTCATATAGTAATAATAAAGATAGAATTATTTCAATTGTACCAATTAAAGTTTAGAGTCTAATAAGCATCATATATATTTTTTGCACATTTATCAAGGAGGAGTTACATGGAGAAAACCTCTCGTTAGCAGATACCATCCCCTTAAGTACTAACAATGAATCCTACTGTCACAATTTTGCATAACGTCACTACATGCGTGGGAATTTGATCCGATTGAATGATGATTGATAACACTTTTTCAAATGAAATTAATCTTGACAACTGTATGATTGGAATCTTGTGACCTGGTTTTGATGTAATGGTTGACTCTTGACTTCTTTTATTGCGTTTACGGTTTAGTGTCATGAAAATATTCTTAGTCTAGTTCAGTGTTTCTCAAACATACTTCTGACATGGCCCGGTAATTTTCACACTGCCCCTTCGTAACCCACTCAATAGTTTTTAACACCCACTAGTTAAATTAAGTATACTTTTGCGCTTGGATGCTCCTTGTGGGGCTCCACATCGCTGTCATTGTGGTGAAGCAGTCGACTGCCTCGGACACCATGGCCGTTCTTGCAGTAAGAGTGCAGGTCGGATAGCGCGGCACGCTAGCATTAATGATCTCATCCGTCGTGCTCTTGCCACCGCCGGGGTGCCAGCTGTATTAGAACCCACTGGCTTGGCACGCGTCGATGGCAAGAGACCAGATGGTATGACCATAATGCCATGGAAGTTGGGTAGGCCTTTCGCCAAACGATTGGTCGACTCTTCACGTGACCAGAGGGAAAGAATCAGCATTGCCATCTAACGTGGCAAAAAAATTTATACCAGTATACTTAAAAACGTTTAACTAATATTTCGGTTTCGCCTATTTAGTGCGAAATATAAAGCTGCTGGTAATTTTTTCCAAAGAATCCAAGATCGCGGGGAATGATGGAAGTTTTATCGTGAGATCTGATCCACTTCAAGTCAGTTTCTAATTCTATATAAGGTAAACTAGTGTAGAAAACCCGCAGCTTCACATTTTGCGACAAAAGGCATTAAAAAAGTTCTTGCTTGATGAGCTAATTTTGTGTATTCTTGCGACAAGATAACCAAAATTCTATCAATGGTCTTGTGTCGAATAGGTATATCCCCAATAGGGTATATGCTTGATTTTTTTACCACTCTAAACAAAGCGTATTAACATCAGATATAGCAAAGTGAAAATATTTTTTAAATATCTATAAAAAATACTAAGTTATAAGCATTTGAAACTGCTGATTGGACAGAGAGATCCGACACAGCGAATGACGTCATTCGCTGCATGGACGTACAAAATCCATACTAAATTCTGTTTATCCAGAAAGAGATAGAAACAAAAGCTTAAATGGTTATAACTTTTGTGTTGTTTGGCCGATTTTTGTCTTGTTTTCGCTTTTTGTCATTATTTTTATAATACTTTAACATTCCGTAGGTATCGGAATAAAAAAAAGAAAATTTATGCATATTCCCTATTATTGTTAAAACAAGGCGGGAATGTTGCGACCCGGTATTTTATTTTGATGATATTTTGATTAACCCAGCAAATGGGAAACACTGGTATAGTTGCAAAGTATATGTGGTGCAAAGGACACTCATCCTAAAACGGTTTCTACTTATTAAGTACATCATTCTCCACAGAAATTTCGCCAGTTCTCCCCAAGAAAGAATCAACAAGTTATAACGCACCCAAAAAAGGTCCCCAAGTATTACCTGCAAGCTTATGCACGCGGATTTGCCAACACTGAGTTCGGTAACTATCCCATGGGATCGTAATACCGGGAGTCAAAAGTATTCTATAAGGCCTAGCTATTCATACACAAATTCTCTTAAGGGGTCATTCTACTCATCATTATGAACACTTACTATGGGACCAAACCCTGAATCGCGAAATGATGCCTGCCGGGGTTGCGGGACTGTTCGAAAGAGATACCGTGACCTCCCTCCTGAAAGTCTGACACTCCCTTCTGCTCCGCCCAGAGCGGGAGAAGTCATTTGATGATTTCCCATCCGAAAAAAAAAGGGGTCATTGTCAAAGATTTTGTGTATGAATAGATAGACCTTATATATGTCAATCCATCTTATGAGGTATCTGTGTGCCAAATTTCACTCAAATCCGTTCAACCGTTTTTGCGTGAAAGAGGAACAAACATCCATGCATCCTTACAAACTTTCGCATTTCTATTAGCAGTAAGATGGATCACGAATTCACGACGTCCTTGCAAATGCTTAAATATTATTCTAGAATACAAGCCTAAGTACAAAAGCTATGATGCTCCACTATGAACTACATCTCAATCGCTTTCAATACACTACGAGTTATGACGTAACATAATGACTGACAGCTGACACACACGGAAGCCGGTGACCTTTCACAGTTTTTGTTGAAAACGCACCATCTTTATAACATGTAGGTATAACGTTACATGTGGAGATGTGCATGTACACGTTTATGTCGTCGATACGTTTGTATACGTTGTGTCGTGTTAACTATGTTTGTGAGAGAGACGTGAGTTGCTCGCGTAATAGGATTTCAGTTCGGAAGATGATAAAAAGATACATAAGGGTAGGCAAAGGTGTACCTATTATGTAGTACACCCACATTTCGCCAGTTATGTTTCATTAAGTCCCATGTAATAGGCGGTGAGCCTTGGAGTCTTTTTGAAGACCAAAAGTACTAGGCTAGCATATATTCAAGGTGTTGTGTATTCAAACGATTTCGGTTGGGCGCCATTTAGGCATTTGCTACATTAATAGCCTATTATAGCCTTCACACCGGCATAAATTCAGACTGCTAAAGAGAAATTCCGGATGCAAAAACTCAACGAACCCAGGACCTCATGCTATGACAATGACATGCTATTGACAATTCATAATATTGTCTGTGTCTATGACCATAAAGACCATTTTAAGAATTTTAAATTTTGAACGTGACTCATTATGATTCTGATAAAGCAGCCATTTTTGGCCCCCAGATTATAAACGTTTGTAGTAATGTTATGTTGTGTTTTTGAGAGAGTTGTGAGTTGCTCGCGTAATAGGGTTTAGAGAAAAACATCTGTTTGATATCGTTAATTTTTGAAAAAGTACAAGGAAATAATGAATAAGATTTCTATCGTGTTATGAAGCTGACAGTAGAATGTGATTTTAAAATAGATAAATCCTGCACAGAAATAAGTTTCTGCACACTAAAATTACATTTTGTCAACAGATAACATAAAGTAACTTGTGTTGACGAAGATCAAAAACAAGCAAATAAAAATTTATCGAAAGTTATGATTCTTGCTAAATTTTGCACTAAAAACTGATGCAACAACTTAAAGACGTTATTTTTTTGGGAGTGTACAAGGAAGTACTTAATAAAAGAGATTTCGACAGTAATTTACAAGGAACAGACAATAGACTACAGTGTTTTTTTTTTAATCAGATAAACCTTCTTCAGTGCACGTTATTATTGGTAACAATTTAGTTACATCATTACATTACATCGCTAACAGTTCGATATTAGATCAAGATGGCACGGAGACAAAAGAGACACAGACGGACAGATTAGCTAAACTCAAGTTTTTCTCAAGTCTTTGTTCGATAGTATTATGAAACTTAAGAGGGCTATTAAACTTTTTCTTGTTTTTGAGTGTTTTAAGAGTCAAATACAAGAAAAAAATATATTTCGCGACAGACACTGGGCATGTGGCGACACTTGGGGGAGGCCTATGTCCAGCAGTGGTCATCTTTCGGCTGAAATGATGATCGTGTCGCCCACGCCCCCGCCCTTTCACGTTAACCACACAGATATTCTGCTGATCTACCCATTCCCTTGAACTATCCATAATTTCTTTTTTTTTAATGTTGTCTGTCTGTCTATTTGTTCCGGCTACTCTCCGAAACGGCTGGGTCAATTTTGACTTTACTTTCCGATTTTTACCGGCAGATATCTGATGTTGTAAGGAGTAATTTAGGCTACTTACTTTTGTTTTAGAGAAAGGATTGGGGTTCCGTAAAAAAAAAAAATTGTGACTTTGTTTGTTTGACAAATGATCACGCCTTGACTACTCAGCCGATTGTCAAGAAATTTCGCAGTCAGGAAGACCAAAACCTGGGTAAGGAGATAGGATACTTGTCATCTCGGAAGTAGTTTCCGACATCCAAGCGAACAAAACTGCGGGCTAAAGCTTATATGGCCATATTTACCATATTAATCAGTGTGCCATACATAATATATGAGATGGTCCTCTCTGTTCTTTAACAGCTGTAATGGCAAAGAGAATCGACTCTCGACTCTACTAATGAATTAATTGGGTTGCAATAACGATGCTTGGGGGAAATCCAAGTCTCTACATCCAAGATGCGATTCTCGCAAGCATATTGCAACCCAATTTAGTCGTTAGTAATCAGCGATCGAAAGTTAGCGAATTTGTCGCTATCTATTTCGAGACTGCCTGCCCACAAAATCACTGTTTACGGTATCGCTCAATATAACGCACTTAAAAGTAAAACATTGTGCTCATGGATGGGTTTTAGTCAGTAAAAGTCTGCCACTCCTGCTCCGCCCAGAGGGGGAGAAGACATTTGATGATTTCCCATCCGAAAAAAAAAAAAGCTCTTTATTAGGCTGCAAACGTACTGACATGACACTGAATGAAATGGTTGACAATTTTAATTAAGACTACACACGTTCGCGATTTCTGCGAACAAAATAAATGTACTTAAATGTCATTGAAAAAATAGTAATACATAAATACAGTGTAAAAATTCCGAAACTCCGATTGATTTACTATCAACAGAAATAAACCCATCCGAAGCCATAAATAAGATAAACCACTATTTTGTCAACGTTGGTAAGAACTTGGCTGAAAAATCCATAAATATTACCACTCAAAACCCAACTAGGACATCTTCCACGTTAAATTCTTTTGTTTTATTAGATACGGACGTAAACGAAGTAATTAGAATAATAAGCGGCTTAAAGGATGTCTGCGCAACTGGGTGGGATGATATACCCAATAATGTACTTAAAAGATTTAAACACATACTGGCCCCTCCGCTCACCCACATCTTTCAGCTATGCTTATCTAAAGGGATATTTCCAAAAGAGCTAAAAAAGTCTGTGATCACACCTATCTTCAAATCTGGAGACAAAATGAGCGTGATTAACTACAGACCCATTTCAGTACTAACGGGCCTATCAAAAATTTTAGAAAAAATCATAAACAGTAGACTGATAAAATATCTGGAAGATAACAAACTACTTTCAGATAATCAATTTGGATTTAGGCCTAAAAGATCAACTAGCCAAGCAGTAAACAAATTGATTAATTACATTTCTACTAATCTAGATAGTGGAATGCATACAGTTGGTATCTTTCTAGACCTTGCCAAGGCCTTTGATACTATTTCTTGCACTACTCTTTTGCAGAAGCTTGAAACACTTGGGATAAGAGGAGCGCAACTTCAACTATTATCTGATTATCTAAGCGATCGACAGCAATGTGTTAAAATTGGTACGAATACAAGTTCAGATCTTTCTAATACTTGTTTTGGAATACCACAAGGCAGCATATTAGGTCCTACATTATTTTTAGTCTATATTAATGACCTTTGCAGCCTGCCACTCGAAAATGGTGTTGTAATGTCTTATGCGGATGATACTGCCCTGTTGTTTGCAGCTAAATCAAGAGCTGAGGCCTATGAATATGCTCAGAATGGTTTCAACATTGTATCTAATTGGCTCCAGAATAATCTTCTAACACTGAATGCTGATAAAACAAAATACATTTCATTTACAATGAGAAATACTAACACACCGCTTACTAACCTAATCATTTACGCGCATACCTGTAGCACGTACGATGACACTGCATGTTCTTGCCCTACTTTAGAAAGAGCTGACCATTTGAAATATCTTGGTGTCACTATTGACTCCAATCTAAATTTCCGTAAACATATCGAGTTACTATGTGCTAGAGTGCGCAAACTAATATTTGTTTTTAAGTATTTACGTAATGTAGCCGACTATAAATTAATAAAACAGGTTTATTTAGCGTTGGGTCAGTCTATTCTAACTTATTGCATAACATCTTGGGGGGGGGCGGGAAATTCGATTCTTCTCCCTCTAGAACGTGCTCAAAGAGCAATTCTAAAGGTTGCTACCTTTCGTCCGTTTAGATTTTCTACACACCTACTCTACAGAGCTTGTAATGTGCTCACAGTACGGCAATTATTTATTTTACACACAATACTACAGCAGCACACTACCCTTCCCTATGATGAAGTTCCTTCCGTTAGGAGAAGGAAGGACCTGGTTTGCACAAAGCCCCAAACTAGACATGCTTTTGCTAGTCGATTTTATGTGTTTTTAGGACCTTTTCTGTATAATAGACTCAACAAGAAACTTAACTTCTATAGTCTAAGTTATAGGAAATGTTTTTTTGTAATATCGGATTATTTAGCGATACTTAATTACACGGACACAGAAAAACTTCTAGAAGTACTGGTTTGATTATGTTATTCCCTCGTCTCTAATTGTACATATGTATTTACTTAATTTAGTTTTAATGTTTATTGTACCAATTTGATTATTCCTGTAGTTGTTAATAGATATTTTTATTTTATAAAATTGAATGTCCTAGTTAATTTGTGGCATGTAAAGTGATGGCCTGAAACACAGGTTTAAATAAACCTAGATCGGGCAGGTCGCTAACAAACATTTGAATTCCACATTATCGTTTCTTGCAATTGTTAAATATATTTTAGTTATAGTTTACTTTTATGCACTAATTATATGTTTCAGAAATAACACTACTGCACCTAAATGTACATTTTTGTAATACTTTTTTTTTTTTTTTTAAATAAATTATTCTTAAATTATTCTTATTCTTATTCTTATTGACTCTACGGTTTCCTGTCAATCAATAAATAATTGGCACGCGATTTCATATCATGAAAACCATACTGCGTGATATATTACTATAGTTTTGTTACGTCATACTATGGCTTATGTGCGCATCATAGGTGACGATATCACAAAGACGAGACGATGAAATCAATCGTATGCAATCCAAACCAAAATTACAAATAAGGAAACATTAAAAATCTTCCTTCCTACCACATTTCTCAGTCTCATGAAATCGAAACGTAGCAATGGCAATATATCACACTGCATGGCAGCACTTTCCCCCTTTAACCTGGGATCCTAAGGGCATAAACATACCTAATACTAATACACGATACGACATCGCATCGTGTCACGTTGCAATGTCGTGTCGGGAAGTCTAAGACGTTTTTCGTAAAACATTGCAATGTGACTGCATTAATCTAGTGGTCACAAACTCTACGGCTGAGCATGAGGTTCTAGGTTCGATTCGCAGGTCTGGCAAAGTGTTCCAAGATTCACGTCAGGAATTTGTGAGAAGTAGCGCGAAGTTTGGAGTTGTGCGCAGCGATGGCAGTAAGTTCGCCCTCAATAACATGTGATTTAAACATCACTGGCAAAATGTCACAAAAATGGTGTATTATGGTACACCTTGGCCTCTGTATAGATGAATACATCAATCATTACCGCTATGCCGATTACCTTTACGTCGACTATTGTTTTTTTTTGGTTTTGATGTACTGTCTTTTATTTCGCCTCGATATGACTGTCACAAAGTACATTGAAATCGAAATACGGCTGAGCTTTTAAATAATAATGTAATTTCGTCTATCCGGTCTTTTTCTTTATCGTGTGGTTAGTACCTAACCTTTTTTTTTTTTTTTCGGATGGGAAATCATCAATTGACTTCTCCCGCTCTGGGCGGAGCAGCCTGGTGTCAGAGTTTTTAATGCCGCCCATGGGCCTCTGACTTGGCTTTACATGTCGTCGAGAAATTTCTCTCAGGCATGCTGGTTTCCTCACGATGGTTTCCTTCACCGAAGCAAGTCTATCCGGTGATACCGTATTTTTAATAATACATTGATATTTGATAACCTACCAAAAAGTAGGTACTAGGCTTACATAAGTTCAAAGCCGTGATGTTATGTTATGTTTAACATCGCATCGGTACAGGCACAATGTCACAAAGTGCCACGATACGACGTCGTATTGTCTGTGTGTTTTATCCCTTAGTCCGTAACGTACCTAGGTCTGCCTAGGTCTCGTGGGAGCTAGCTGATACCATCTTAAAGTACTAACAAGACGTGTAGAACGTTTTGTCGTCTGTGTACCGCCATCTTGTTTTCAATTATGCCTTAAATGTTAAGTGTTTAACTTTAGAAGTAATTTGGTGAGCTTGCTCTTGATTCATGAATGTAATCTGTTGTTAAATCGCTTGTCTACTTGTGACTGTAGGTGTAGTGGTCGCAAGCGTGACTGTAGTGAGCATGGGGTCCGTTCGTTGTCCGGTTTAAAAATAAGGGTTTTTTTAACAGAGAATTCTGAGAAACAGACCTATTATGATTTGAATTTGTATAACCAGGTCTAAATTTAGATACTGATGGCAAACTTACCAACATACAAGGGTCCCTTTCGGCGTCGCGTGCAGTCCCTTCATACTGGCGGCTACAATAAACCACCACCTCGATAAAAATGTGGATACTTACCCAGAAACAGCAACACGATTGAAAGAATCCTTCTACGTAGACAACTGTGTGACAAGTTTTGATTCTGAAAAAGAAGTTAATAGATTCAGAAGAGAAGCCATAGAGCTAATGGAAAATCCCAGAAAGTTGTACACACAACAGTTGAACCTTGCCCCTCATTAGGAGCATTAAAACATAAGTGCCTAAATTATTGGCTTACCCTTCGGGTAAAAAAGGCTAGGAGATGATTGTGTATTCTTGTTCTATCCTCCTAGCCTCCTGCCTATACTGTTAGGCTTCCTTGCATCATCGTCATTATTTTGATTAACAAATACCTTCTGCAGTCAACATCCTTTCAACTGTCACCTCTTTCAAAACCTGCAACGGATAACAAATGAACATCACAACCTTACAAAATACGCAATACCAACATTACAATACAATAATATCGATCAACATAACTTTTCGACGATATATCTACGATAATATCCGTCATGTCGCTCAATACAACACGCTTCCTACCAAGCAAGTGTGGTTTGATAAAAGTGATGAGGTTATGTAATACATAATGTGCTTTTTGAATGGTTAAATGTAAATGTGGTATTGTGTTTTTAAAACTGTGATTGAGAATTTATATTGCGACATTTAAGTATAAGATGGCGAATGAGCGAAAAAGCGAATGAAAGCTGATGCAGCTGAATACAGCATTTTATAAAGACTGCCTATCTGACTTCCACAATCCATTAGTACTGTTGGGTAAGATACCCATTTGGTAAGAATGGTAGCCAGACTTAAGGACCACTGACTACTTACCTACAATATCAACCGGGACCAACCACTAAACCAATCGTTATGACTTTAACACATTGCAGCCTGGGACTTGGAAAAGGACATAGGCTACCTTTTATCCCAGTAATATGTTTCCGAGGGATAATTTCTGACCTCCATGCGATCGAAGCTGCGGGAAAAAGTTCATTAGAACATAAAGAAAGCTAATTAACCATTGTTCTTCTTCTTCTTTTTATGAAAATAAAAATCAAATGGTGTTAAACCGGTACGTGCATAGCTCTACTACAACTACTACAACAGCCCATAACGTCCACTGCTGGGCATAAGCCTCTCCCATGATGGGAGGAATTGGCCGTAATCTCCACGCTTGGCAGGCGGATTGGAGATCGCAGTGATGAAAGACTAACAGAAAACGCTGCTGCCCATTCTCTGGTCTTGGTGTTCTGCCTCATACGACACCCGTGAGTGAAATGGGTTGGTTCTATTCTACTCTGCCGGATACCACACGGCTGCATAGCTCTATTTGCTACGATTAAATCCTGAAAGCTGCAAGAGGTCGTGCAGGGTGGGCAGGATAGCAGGTGGGACGGATCTTGCAAAGGGCCTCCATATTGGCATTATGTTTGGGATGGCGACGACGATACCACTTTTGGCAGGATTATATCTACGTCACGCGGTTTCTCCCGCGTAGTTCCCGTTCCCGTGGGAGTATAGAGATAAAATATAGCCTATGTTACTCGCTGATAATGTTGCTATCATTGCTGAAAGAATTTTTCAAATCGCTCCAGTAGTTTTTAAGTTTAGTCGTTACAAATCTTTCCTCTTTAATAAAATTATTAGTATATAGACTAGCACTTCGCCCGGGACTACGTCCGCAAAAATTGTGATAGCTCGGTTAATTTGCATGATTATAGGTATACTTAAATATAATTTATATTATTTTAATTTAGCTTTCTGTTGGTGAAAAAATGGTTAAACTCGGTACAACAGTTTCGTAACTAGTTTAGTACAAACAACCAAACCAACAACCAAAAAAAAATCTTTCCTCTTCATAATGTTAGTATAGATTAACCAGTGGTGATCATAAGAATTCTGAAAACCCAGCCACAATTATTATTTTCTAGATCTGTTTAATTTAACTTGTTAATAATATTCTAAGGTTATTGCTAACACTCCCGTCCCTTTATACAGGGACAAGCATTCTGTACATCAAACTAAGTAACTTTACGCAAAAATTATTGCTGGGAAACAACTTTTTTTTTTGGGGTGAAAAACCATGTTTTGTGGTAGAACTTAATGTAATGCACTCAAAACATTGTGCTGATGGATGGATTGAATATTACAGGGGTCGTGGAGGTGTTTAAAGTAAAAATTTTACATTAAAAACTTGTATTTAAAAAAACACTTGTCAAAAAGTTGGAACTTTGACGCCCAATATCTCCGTAACTAGAAGGTTCCCAGGTATGGTGTACAACAAAAAAATGATCGCAATGACGGGGAGAACAAGTGCCTTTCGGCTTCGTTAAGAGGTTTTTTACACCCTTTATTTATGAAGTTGCCTTATTTATTAAAAATAACCCTAACCAATTTGAAACCGTATCCTCTAAACGCCAACATGGTACACTGAAGTCTAAATCCCATCAAACAGCCCTTTATTCAATAAGTTTCCTAGGAATGGCACCAAAAATATTTAATAAACTACCTAAATCAATAAGAGCATCAAGTGATTCAAATACATTAAAAAAAAACACTTTATAAATACTTAATTCAAAAAGCCTTTTATTCGGTCAATGAATACCTGGAAAAAAAATGAAAATTACTGTTTTTATTTTATATTTTTATTACTTTTAGTAGCTTTAGTCCTGATTGTTTTATTTTGTTTTTTTTATTTTTTTTATTTTGTATAGTTTAAAAAGTTATTTTGTTTATTGTATGTATATTTTATTAAAGATTTAATATTAGGTAGGTAATAACACTAATAACGTTAGTTTTAGTTTTAAGTTTCAGTTTTTATACACATAAAAACTACCTTACACTACTTTTGTGTAAACATTATTTGTACGCCTTGCAAGGCAACACATAGTGAGACATATTTTTTTGATAACACCATGTACCTTTTTTATTTTTACCCATGTGTCACAAATAAACAATTTTGAATTAGAATTTGAATTTAAGGCTAAAGAAAGCCCAGTCCGGTTTGCTGGCCTTGATCTGATTACGCGCACCACGCACGTCTAGGGTCATTCAACTTTGATACCGTGAATCTTAGCTAAGCTTAGTACGTAACCTAAGTACCTACTAACTATTGTCCATTGGCATTGACTTGGCATAATAAGCCTTATGAATAACCCAATAATACTTTGACGTAACTGAGAATCGACTGAAAATTATGCTCAGAGGTGGAGCTTGCGATAGACTAACGAGGCAGTATGTCCGTCACAGAACATAAAGGATGTAAAAAGTCTCTTTACGAAGCCGAAAGACACTTGTTCTCCCCGTCTTTGCGATCATTTTTAGGGTTCCGTACCCAAAGGGTAAAAACGGGAACCTATTACTAAGACTCCACTGTCCGTCTGTCTATCACCAGTCTGTATCTCATTAAACGTGATAGCTAGATAGTTGAAATTTTCACAGATGATGTATTTTGGTTGCCGCTGTAATAACAAATACTTAATCTAGAATAAAATAAATATTTAAGGGGGCCTCCAATACAACAATAGTACATTGTTCACCGAGAGGAGAAAGTGACCGATTAGCGTCGAGGGTGTTGTTTGAAGCCCGAGCCGTAGGCGAGGGCTTTAAAAACACCCGAGATCGGGAATCGCACTTTCTCTCGAGTGATACATAGTGCTTTATACTACACCTACGAGGAAAATAAAAACGATATCTTTACTAATTGAAAATTATATTGAAATTGTTGCAGTTAGTGAAGCTTAATGTAACACTTTTTCCATTATGTTTGTTTGAGATGTTTGCGACAATGTAGGAGGAATTTCACATGTTCTTTTTTCAAATTGTTTATCAATGACACCATCCAACACACAGCTAGTGGCCAGTGTCATTTTGCGAACTTGGAGATAAAAACTCACTGTAAAAACTTTTTGGCTTTTGATATTTAGGTTACCGGCGCATAGTCTTACCCAAAATTAAAAAAGAAAAACCACGTAAGAAATGGATTTTCATACACTTTTCTCTCCCGCTCAGATGCGTTTTCTCCCCGCATATTTGTTCGATATGCAATGACGTACTTTCTACCGTAAATTTGATAAAGTATCAAGGTACTTTCCAAGCAGGAGTAGTATAAACGTGATTTTTTTGCCGTTTTTAGCTCGATATTAATAAGGTAGACGCTTGAAATATTCACAGAATATTTAGTTAATTAAATTAAAATAAAATAAATATTCAAGGGGGCTCCCATACAACAAACATGTTTTTTTTGCCGTTTTGTCTATTGTTGTATACATAATGGTACGGAACCCTTTGTACGCGAGTCCGACTCGCACTTGGCCGGTTTTTTGTTCAACACCATACCTTGAAACCTTCTAGTTACGGAGATATTGGAGGTCAAAATTCCAACATTATGATAAGTTTTTTTTAAAATACAATTTTTTAATGTAAGATTTTTAAACACCACGACCCCCGTACTATTCAATCCATTCATCAGCACAATATTTTGAGTGCGTTACATTAAATTGAGTTCTACCACAAAACATGATTTATCACCCCAAAAAAAAAGTCGCTTCCCAGTAATAATAATTTTTGCGTAAAGTTACTTCGTTTGATGTACAGAATGCTTGATTGACGGCTTCGTGATGAGGTTGTTTACGGCCTGTATAATAGACCTATTTTTTACTATTCGCTGATATCTGTACCTAATGCCATCTCATATCTAATCTCCTCTCATATTTACAGCAGGAATGTAGAAATGTGGACGACGTATAAAAAAAAAAACAACAAAAACTACAAAAAATCGGCAATAGATAAAGTACACTTAACTCCCACGAAATACTTAAAAACTATTCGCAAAATGTTATTCCACATTTAAACATTAGTAACCACATTCTAATCTTATTATCTAACTCAGTTCCAATAATAATCTTTAAATAATATCACACCTCATATGGAAGTAATCGTAAAATAAAAATATCCGATAGGAAATCGCTTCCTTTCTAAATTGTACAGTCGTGAGGTCAAGTGTCATAATATGACAACGCATCATTACGTAATGTGACGTGTAACAGTGATACTGACTGTTCTCCGCATACACCTTGTTTATGTAACTGACTGTACATCTTTGGGTTGCAGACGAGCGGTTTTGGAGATCGGAGTCAGATAAGAATCATTTCTTTGTATTGGTTACTGACTTCAATGTAATTTTTGTGTATTGGATTGGCGATTGTAACAAAAAAAGTGGTTTATAGTACAATTATTTCGATAGATGGGACAAAGCGAACGACATCTAATCTACTTGCAATAACGTTAGTTATTAAATACTACTACTACAACTACAACAGCCCTTACCGTCCACTGCTGGACATAAGCCTCTCCCATGATGGGAGGAATTTGCCGTAATCTCCACGCTTGGCAGGCGGATTGGAGATCATTATATGATCATTATATGATCATTATTTTATTAAATAAATTGCTAAAAAAAAAAAAAAAATAAGAAAGTGTGCGTATGTGTGTGTGTGTGCTTTTCATAAAAGTGTAACGTGCCAAATTAGCAATAATAACATTTTTCCACATGGCTTTACTGAGACAAACAAGGAACAAACAGTTTTTCTAGGATATTTTTTTGAAAACATATTACAGTGATAATTTTTTAAATATGTGTTGGCAAAGATACTAAATCAATTAGGTCGTTATAGTATTGCCAAGTTGATAGGCCTTATTAATTAACACGACGTAATTGAAAATTATTACCAATCTGTGCCACATAAAACCTTCCTAATGGTTAAAAATATAGAACAATGGAAGGGAAAAATTATAATTTTGATTAACTAATTTTGTCTGTCTGTTACCTGATCATGCCTGCAACGGATTTCAATAGACACAAAGCTAGGGCAAGGACTGGGGGTACTTTTATTCCAGTAGTCCGTGGGCTAATTTTTGACCGCAACGCGAGTGAAATCGCGGGCAAAACCTACTCAAATGTAAATTATTTATGATACTTATATTATCCTAGTTGACTGTAGACTAAAAAATCTATAAAATAAAACAGTAATTCACGCTAGTAAATAAACGTGTTAATAATAACATAATAAAACCGTTTTACGACCCAAGTGTTGCAATGAGATTGATGTTGGTCTGAATTTATTAATATGATTACACGAACAATAGCGCTATGTGTGAACTTAATGTGTGGGAAATGAATTATGTTCTTTCCTTTACATTATATATTCATATTCGTGCAATGAAGTGTTGTTTTAGGTTATCGTTAATCGATTTAGTAATACATGGTACTACATACGCCTTTTGTTAGTAGATGTAGTTATTTGTAATTAAAACTATACAATGCGTTATTTGAAAATGAAAATTAAATGAAATGAAAATTTTATTCACCAGATGGCTTATTGGTGTAGGTTTTATGTCACTTTTTTCCGCTTCAATTTTATTGTAAGACACTGAATTTTTTTTTAAGAATGAGTTGCAACAGTTTCTGTTTTGAAAATTAATGTTGCGAATGATTCAACATAATATGCTGTACCTAAATCATTTTCTGCTAAGAGTTGTTTTGCAGAACGTAAAAAAAAACAACGAAAATTGGTTTAAATAAGATTTGATATTTAACTTTTGAGATTTGGGAGTTTTTCTTGAAACTGCAGCATTAACTTTGTTTTTTGTTAACATTACAAATAGAATAAAATAAATATTTAAGGGGGGCTCCCATACAACAAACATGATTTTTTTGCCGTTTTGTCTAATGTTGTATAGATAATGGTACGGAACTCTTTGTAAGCGGGTCCGACTTGCACTGGGCCGCTTTTTAATTTCTTACAAGATAATGTTTACATCCTACAAAGCGCTGTTTTAAAATCACGCCATCCCAACCGCTGCGTTTCAACCGCTCGTCTACCCGTAATGAACTCTAACATTTATTGCATCAGAGGTCAAAATGACCTAAAAGCGTAAAAACAATAGTTTTCTCCTCACATAGTTCTCACTCGTAAAATAGCAAGTTTTAACCCTACTGAATTATTCAAATAAAAGAAGGTGTCATGCTCATCCGGGTGTCACAAAAAAACTGTGACCATTGTGATGGTTATGCACACAATGGGCCATGCTGGTCGTGATTTAACGTCCATTGTTTGGCTGGAAATTATCAATGAACGTCAAGATGAGACAGATCGGTAAATTACATAACTGGCCTCTTGCTTCGACGTGAGTTTATTATTTCTTGCCGGGGTTGCGGGACTGTTCGAAAGAGATACCGTGGCCCCGGAACACAAAGGGCGATGAAGGAACATGGATGGGTTTTAGTCAGTAAAAGTCTGACACTCCCTCCTGCTCCGCCCAGAGCGGGAGAAGACATTTGATGATTTCCCATCCAAAAAAAAAAAGATAACTATTTCTTTATTAATAAAGGTTTGGATACTAATTTATACTGGATAAAATTATATGAAAAAATTTAATCGTGCATTGCGCAACTTTAGCGGATTACGGGGTCAACGGCCGGTCGTAGAAAGATAACATCACACCTGTAATCCCATAGCACACCAACATTTCGCCAGTTGTAGAAAGCAAGAGAAGAAAATAAAGAAAAAAAAAATGTTTATTTGACGTTAGTTAATAAAGCACACACAATAATATAAAAAAATATACAAAATAAGGGGAAACCATACGTAGGTTAGGTAGGTAGGTGCTTATGTTTAAGGCCCATGTATTAACAGGCGAGCCTTATTCCATTGACCGAGCGCAAATACTCCGTGGCTGCTAATGAGAAATTCCAGATGGAAAAACCCAATAACATTTTGCCCGACCTGGGAATCGAACCCAGGACCTCATACTCAGTAGTCGCGCTTTCAACAACTAGACCAATTTACGAGGCGGTCAACATGGAAGTATACAATACATTATGTCTGTTACGCTCGTGACAGAAAGGTAACTTTGGAATACTGCAAATGTGTTATATTTTGATGTGTACTAACTGGGGTGTGGCGGTCAGTTAGGCAGTCGCTTCCGTAAAGTCCTGGTACATATTAATAAAAAAAAAAGTTTTGCAAACCTTACTGTGTCATATATCAAATGAAAGCGATCGTTATGAGGATCTCAAATATATTTTTGTTATTATTGTAAAATAAATGGTTTTGATTTTATTCAAGAAAGAAAACGAAACCGCCCGCCGACCGCCAGCCGTCCTTCCGCCTATGTACCACTATTCTACATGAAGTTTAAATAAATAAATAAAATTGACTAGTCTCCCCCCATATCTCCGAAACTACTGAGCCTAAAATTTGAAAAATAATACAAAATATAGTTCACTACACGAAAACCTATAAGAACTCTATCAATTGAAAATAAAGGTCATTTTCGGGGGACAAATTTGGAAACTATTTGTTTTAGTTTAGACCATGGAAGCTTCTGGTTGCGAAGATATTGGGGGTCAATGTTCCAAGCTTTTTTTTAAATACAAGTTTTTAATTTAATAGCTTTACTTTCAATACGTCCACGACCCCCACAAAAGTGTGTGTTTTCACCTCAAAAAAAAAAAGTAATTTCACAGTAATTTTTTTGCGTAGAGTTACTTATTTTGATGTACAAAATGTTTAGCTGACGGCTTCGTGAAGAGTCCGTTTACACTTTACTTTATAACCTAGATATCTTGAATTGATGAAGTCGGTCAAAGCATTCAAAATTATGCACAATTACAAAAGATTACAAGTTTACAGTAATATCAAGACCAGGACATTCCCATACATACAATCAAATTACCAATTTATGAAAAAATAACCGTAATTAAATATTATTTCATATTTTTACATCACAATCGCTCCTAATTATCTTGTACCACCGATTTTGATCGTCCTACATACACAATACTTTTTGAACACTTTATGTTCATATTCCTATCCAATGATCTACATTCGAAGTCTAACGCTAACGTGTGCGTTTACGTTCACGTTGCGTCACACGTCTCACGATACAGGTTAAGTAATTGTTCATTGTGGTGTGGTTTCGATTCCCAGGTTTATCAAACAATAGATTTATCAGACTGTTATGCTAATTAGACCTTGACTTGATTCAGTTTGATTTTTGACTGGAATTGAGGGTTGTTGTGGAATGGCTTCGATTTAATTATTTGATTAGATGTTTGTAATTATATGTTGTTGAAGGAAAATAATGCTGCAATGGTTTCAATTCCAGATGTGGCGTTATTTATTTAATTCTATCTGTTCATGCACGATTTCTTCATTACTTTTTATTATACTAGTTCTATAAGTAGAGCGTTTTTCTTATGGGCAAATTTTTTGGGCCAGTTGCACTAATCATTACTAATATTTTGCTAAACGTAAATCACTCTACATCTGCCACCTTCAAACGATTAGTATTTTTTAGTGATCGATTGTGCAAACTGGGCACCATCATTCCATTTATAAGTTTTTTCTGGATGCCTATTAATTGAGGTGTATGAAAGAAACTTAAACTTAAAGGATTTTGTAATACACGTCAATTCTATGAATTTCAACATCGCTCTTTTCAATTAGGCCAGTAAGTGTTTATTTATGAGAAATCTTTCGTTATTTCCAGATGGTGCGCATATGCGCTGTGGTGGCGCTGTGCGCGATGATCGCGGTCGCCAGTGCGGCGGAGAGCTCATCTCGTTTCCGTAAGTATCTACCTTAGCTTTTACCACATATTTATTTAAATAAAATGATTAAATTACGAGTACATTCATTGGTAGGATAGAATCACAAGGCATCAAAAATGCATATGCAAAGTAAATAAAGTGAAAATTTTCTTAAGAATGTTATATTAACTAAAAATAGAAAAGAAAAGCAATGTAATAGAGCACATAATGCAAATGGTGACCTACATATTTCCTAATTTCTACATTCGTATCGAATTTCTTATGGTGTAAGTAAAGAGTACATATTCTCTTCTAAAGACTAAACTAGGAATTCAACAACAGTAAAAGCAAAAAGATATTCAATGTTCATTAACCTTCAAAGACAAACCAATATTGGTATCGATTCTGTTGTGCACAAACTAAACTTAATTTAGGCTATTGCTATCTTTTACTAAAAGGCAGTGCGAGAAAAGGACGGCTATAGCTATGAACTAAGTTAGAGATGTCAAACTAGTTTATGCCTTGCGCTTCACCGTGTTTTTAGTCGACATGTTTTTACGTGTACCCTTCATGTGTATGGAAATATTAGTTCCAATTACATTTGACAGCACTAAATTACGTCCGTCTCTTTCTTTTTTTATTAGAGAGAAAAAGATAGCAATAGCCTAAATTAAGTTTAGTTTGTGCACAACAGAATCGACACCATTGTAGTTTAGCCTGAAACTTTTGACCATTTGAGTCATAGAGACGTACAACTTTAACCTATGTGGTGGTCCCGTACACCAAATAAACCATACCCTGGTTTGGTTTTCTAACATGTCAAAAGCACAACTAAATTTTTAGTAAAGAAAATCTACAGTAAATTAAAATATGGATACTTGAAACATACAAGTGAGTAAGTGAGTATAAACAGCTGTTCCATACAATTATATTGTGTAGGATTGCACAGCTTTTAAATGAAAAATTGGTTTTGTTTGACTTTTTGTCAAAACTAAGGTTGGGTGTTCTAAATTCATGCACTAAAGAAACCCATGGTAAAAGTTTGTTACTATACACCGCGATATTTCGGATTCATGTGCGTATTGTATAATTATCACTTGCTTCTGTGAAGGAAAACATCGTTAGGAAACCAGCATGCCTGAGAGATATTTCGTACTTCACTAATGTCCAGTAACTTATGTCACACCTACCTAACACACACACGAACAAACACAAACGCATGTTTATTGACACTTGCTCACCGGGTTATTGTTAACAACATAGTTGTATGCTTTAAGTATGCACTTTATGCGTTTCTGGCTGCCTGGTACACCAGGAGACCTATTACGACCGTGCGGAGTAAATGTATCTTCAATTTGAATGATTTGAGGGCTAAGATCCCACTAATCTCAACTTATATTGTCACTTACGGGATATTATTTATTTATTTATCTATTAAAACTTTATGCACATAATGTACAAAGGCGGACTTAATGCCGATATCTACCGACAGACCGACCGACCGGACACCGGACCGACCGGATATCTTCCGTGATCCCCCACTAATCTCGATCACCAACTCAAACCGAGTTCATGACCTGTCAGTGTCAATAATTTACAGCAATGTTGATGATGCTGACAGCTGTTGATCGCAGTTTAAATGTGTTTAGCACATTCAGTTTAATTGATGAAATTCGTAATTACATCGTAAGGACAACTTTTAGGTTAGAATTTTAATTTAAATCGTGAAAAGCACCCTTAGAGGAGAACAAAGCCATTTAACTAAATCAATGTAATCTCAAAATATCGTTGGAATTATGTTACGTTTTTCGTCGCGCGCTAGGCAGTTAGAAAAACCAGCTGTTAGTTTAGACACTTTCACGTCTAGGTACATGAGTTTGTAACACATAGTTTCATTGAGTAAGTACTGAAAGATTTCTTGCTACCCGGAACCTTGCATCATGCAAGCTAGCGGAAAAATATCACAAAAACACTCCAGTGAATTTGGTAGCAATTTCAATTGAAGATGTTTGAGTTGGACTCAAAACCATAGCATATACTCCAACTTAACAGTTCCTACGATGTCGTGATCTTAGCAAGTCTCGAACATCGGTAAAAAAAGCTTCAATTCCCATGACAGCTACTATTAAAACTAAGACCAGACGGTAAAGTATAGGAAGTGTGTAAGTAGTGGAAGGATTTCCTTAGCTTAAGTGCCTAGCTTACCACACTGCTGCGGTCGTAAGAGTCAACTAATGCTGCGGTGATAAAATATACACATTACATGAAATCGGAAAACATAATTTAAGTTATTAATGCTACATTTATAACCTATTTCAACGTTGGAATTAAATTTAAATGTCGTAAAATTTCAATTCAATGTACCTTATGAAATTAAGGGTATTTATCTTCCTTATTAACGTTCTCAAAGTATATTTACAATTTACAAATTTATTAAAATAACCTAAACTAACTAACTTAAACTAAAAACTTATGAAATTTAATTAGAGAGTGCTTAGATAGAGAGTGGAAACGATTAATATGGAGAATCCTCTGAAGAAAAAGCGAAACTAACCGATTCGTAAGCTTGAATTTGTTTGTAAAACACACAATAAAGCACACCAAATATAGTCAAACACTGCAAAGCAAGAAGAACAAAATATTGACAATCTTTGCGTTGCAAAAACGATACAAATACAACGTGAAAAATCGACTCCAAAGCTTGCATTATTTAAAAAGAAAACACATAAAAGAATGCCAAATATAGCCTTCAAAGCCAAAGCAAGAATGCATAATAAGATTCATACAACTACGTTACCACACAAGGTAAACAATATCAGACTTTTGGGCCCATTAGGTAATTTGCAATCGCGTGAATAGTACGACGATTGTACGATCGTTGTGTCGATAGCAAAAACTACAGATATTGTTAAAGTTATCTCATTATTCAATAGGTACCTACTTCTTGTGCTTGTAGTGTTAATTTGATTGCTGATTAGATATAGGTAGATAGAAAAACTCAATAACACCTGTGGAATAGAACCGGGGATCTCATGATCTGCAGTACTGCTAGCCTAACAAGTCGGGCAGGTGTTTTGAGAAGGCTTAAGTCCAGGAATGGCCATCTTTTGTCAGAAATTATTATAGCAGCATTATAAGAAGTACTACAGCGCCATCTATGACACAAATGAGGAACTAACATCAACATTCTGAAACGTGACACAGTACTTATTTCAATAAAAAATCCCAAATTTTGAGAAGTAGCCCAAGTGAGAAGTAGACCTAATCCGAAGTAATGCACGTTAATGCGCCTAAACCCTATTAAAGTTATCCGCGACTTAAAAATATATTAGAAAAAGCCAACGTCAACTCTGGGCCAATTGCCCACCAGATAATCTATCATAAGTATAAACATCTAGGTATTAGGTAGGAATTTTGCAATAGGAACCCAGATTTTTTATTTGTGCCCGGTTGTTGGCAATAGGCTCGCTCGCTAATACATGGGATTTTACCATGATATTTGGCGAAGTTTGGGCGCACTAAAAGTAAACAACCGTGAGGTTATGTAATGTTTATTAGAAAAAGGTAATATTATGTCGTTTATCGATTTCGCATTTCTCGATTTGCATAAATACATGTAATCGATTAAATTTGCGATTGATTCGGTGTGAAAGATCATGCTTTTACAAATTAGACTTTTATGTAAAATAAAAAGTAACATCTTTATAACATGATTATGCACGGCAAAATTAATTAGGATCATAAATAATTGATTTGAAAAACATACACGTTATCTTACGAAATCGTAATTAATTGTAAATTTTTGAAGTTACGTAATTTAACACTGAAGTCTACGTTAAGGCGAGATCAATCCTGTACAAATAGAATTGATTCTGGACACCAGGCTTTGACAGATAATGTACTGAAGTATCTGTGAAATTCTAGTGTTTGTAGCTGGTGTACAAACTGCCTGTACAGATTTGACTGAACCATTTGCACTGGAGAAATATTCACATAATAACATAATTATTGCATTCTCTATTCTTCTCTTCTCTTCTCTGAACTGAAATCTTTATCTCTATTAGTCAAGTTTTCGTCAGTGCGAACGCACTGTTAGGTATAAAAAAAAGATTCCTAGGGTGTTTTCATGATCGATTTTTGTTAGATCTCCCTCGAGTTGAGCGTAGTTATGCCAAAACGTACTAACCCACATCTAAATGCTTCTTTGTCTCGTTTTCCGAAGTTATTGTTATTGTATTGGATGGTAATCGCTGATTAATTTAAATCTGTTCTAAGCATTGAGGCTCAATGGTTCTAAGCATACATTTTCGGTGCAAGACTGATTTTATTTAATAGTAATTTAAAATGTTGGATTGGTTTCACGTATTTAAGTGAATTGACTACCTTGTTGGTCTGGTAGTCTACGGTGAGCCTACGGTTCTGAGTTCGATTCCCGGGTCAGGCAGTGGAAAACCCCAATAGTTTTTCCATCAGGAATTTCTCAGTAGCAGCCACAGAATCTGTATTTGTGTCCAGTTAATGGCATTAGGCTCGCTCTGGCGAAATTTTGGAGTATTATTAGGTACACCTCTGCTTAACCCTTTGGAGATTACAGGCGTTATATAATATCTAACTGAATTGATACGAGATTGTTAGTTGGCATATTATGGTAGAACTATCTCCAATTATTGTTGTCTTTAGAAGCTATTAACATGAATGTAGGTAGAAGTGGTTTTCACGTTAAAATTGAGATGTAAATATTTATCTCTCTTTGTAAATATTCTGAAACAAACGCATTTATTTGCAAAATGCCTGTACTTATAAAAATGCATGTTAGTTTTTAAGATATTTTTTGTTAAATATGATTGGTGTAGTAGTCTAGTAGTAGTAGTAGTGCACATTTTGTAAAAACAATTATGTATGTATATAAATATTGATGTGTATTTTTTATGTATTTTATTTAATTGTAATATGTTTTACAGAACCAAGAAAACGCAAGACTGGTACGTACACATACAGATACAGCCTTTTATGTGCAACCTCATCGTTTTGGGTACAGCATTGGTTTATCGATTGTGTCTTCAAATATTTGCATATGAAGTTTCCATGTATTGGCGAATGCATTGAAACGTTTAAGTGACTTGGGAAAGCCCTTTTAGGCTGCCTGTCCATTGAAGCGGAGCTAGGCTGCGGAGCGCAGAAACGGAGAAATATTAACCAATAGGGTCGCAAAAAATCTCAGCTCCGCTCCAGTATGTAATCCAATTTGTTAATATTTCTCCGTTTCTCCGCTCGGCAGCCTCGCTCCGCTTCAGTGGACAGGCAGCCTTAAAACCGGAACTAATGAACTCACTTAGATAATTATTTCGGGTTAATGGGGTCCGGGTTTTGACAGACGACGGATTAATGCATCGATAGAGTTTCAACTCACTGTGCTGAAAGAAAAATATTCGATTTTTGTTTTTGGAACACTCGATATAATCAATGCTTACTCTAATGTACCTAAACGTGTCACTTAACATTCTGCCACACTCACACAGCCCCTTGCTTGTAGACGACAGAATATGAATACTTCTGGAACCCCATTGGTATGATATTTGAGCATCGAATCATCATTGATTGAATCCGATTACTTAAATTCCTTAGTAACCTTCGCTTTGATTAAATAATTCTCTAAGCTGTAGATAGTTTTTATTCGTTTGATTCTCTCTGACAGATAAATAATATATATTTAGAGATTTTTATTTTATAAGTTCAGTTGTTAAACATTTCCAAATAACCTATAATTAATTACAGCATTCCTAGTTTTCCTTAAAATCAATTTAGTCCACTGCGGCTATCCTCAGTATTTTCTCATTCACTCCCCTAATGCGACATCTAGTCTGCTGTATTTTCCATTCACGCAAACATTTGTCTGATTCCTGTATTTAGTTGGTTATTTGAACTGACAATTGCCTTTCGTTGTTGTTTACAAGCATAGGGCACTTATAACTACACTCACTCCACGCTTCCAGAACTATCTTCTCTATTACTTATTGTTACATTCTTGCTATCTTCTTGATACTTCTTGACACTTATAAAACACGGCTGCACTCGCGTGGCACCTCTTTCTGTTTCTATTTTGTTCTAGATACTTCTTTTTTTAAAAGCAACACGTGTTTCAGATATGATAGACCTAAAACAGCGTTACTAACAGAATTTGTTTTCACTGATAGATTGTGATAGAGGGGGTTTCACCGAAACTGAACGTGTCTTTAAATCAGGACATCTAAACGGCGTTTAAAACTGCCAGTGTCAACACCTCATAGCATTTAAAGAAATACTAAGTTGGGTTTGACCACAACTCGCCTGATGTCACTCGAACTCTGAAGGTGAATGATCGGCAAATAGAGAAGCCAGCTGTGAATTCCACAGCCTGGCGGTTTACACAATAATGTGGAAGCGTAGTCCTTTGTCCAAATCCTTAGAACTTTAACCATATAACAGTGACAGTCTGTCGTATCTCTCGAATAGGGATGGGGGAATTAGATTGTGTAATTGCAAAGCACATTCTCCGAAATTAAATTTTGATACTGACAGCTCATAAACGCGGTTTAGGTTTGCTTATCTCGGTCAGTTTCAGTGGTGAAACCGCTCTAAGTAAAACAATCTTAAATGCTGAATTAGTAGGTAGTTTTGTGGTTAACTTAGTTAAAAATTTTACTCTTACGGAAGTCAATAGACCTGAGCTGCTAACCGAAAGAACAAGACCTGACTTCCTGAGAACGATACCACATAAAAATAAATACATCCTACCGACATTCAATAATGTGTACGGGATGAGGGTTGCAGAATATTTAGTACCTTTTATTCTTAATAAACTTCCAGAGGACTTGCAAACGCTATACAAAACGAGTTCGAAAAGTTATAAATATAAATCAGAACGTTTCCTTACACAAAACTTCTCCTAAAGCACGAATGTACCTATGAATTATTATCACCATCATTTAAAAGTAAGTTTTATTGTATCATTGTAGTTGTAACATTTTGTAAAATTTAAACGAACGGCTCGCCGGCACACAGATAAGCCCTGAGAAGTTTTCGATGTGTGGCTAAAACCAAACTGTAATAGATTAAGATTTTTAGATATTGTAATAAATAAAATAATGAAACCAAAAACCAAACAAACTTTTTCTAAGCTTGTCCAGAAGACTAATCGCGATAAAATTCAAATTGTTAACGCTATCCGTCATTTTTCACGGTACACAACTCTGATAATATTTAAACAAAATATTTTGGCGGCAATTAATTCTTCATACTTTCGATCTGTCTTCACTTTCTAGTTATTTCTTAATTTTTTCCTAGTTAATGACAGCTCTATGACTACTTAGTAAGTTATGAGTATTTTGTATTAGCATTATAATTACTTTGACGTCATCTAATTTCTTTGCTTGCTTTTTAAACTCTCAGAATCTTCAATTATTTAATCTGCATAATTATGTGTTTTGTCGCCAGCAGCTGTAATAGAATACAATGATTATTTTATTAAATAGTTGTATATAACAAATAAATTATGATAAAGTTGGTGTCTATGCTCTCTTTTATATCTTGCTTTGACTTTTATCCTGCGTCCATTTATTTTATTTTTCATGTCATTAAAGTTAGGTACTGTCTTCGCTTAATTTTATGACGTGTAGAGATGGAAAATTGCAAAATTTTATGACAAAAGCTTTGGTTTACTTGTTAAAAAACATACACACAAAAATTACACTGTGTAGTAAAAAGCTTAACATCTGTCCAAAATTTTTGCAATGATTCCATTAACATTTCGCTTTCAATTGTCATCTTTCAATGTGTGTTCAGATAAAATTTCTTCGGGGTCTATTCAATAAACTATTGTTTTTGATAGACAAAATTAAACTTTTTACATTTTTGATCCGTTTCTATCAATCAATGCGATGCAAATTCTATTTGAACACGCAAACCATTAGCTTATGTAAAGAATTACATAAACTGGTTTAATCTTTTCTACTTTTTCTGGTAGTAGTCTATCATAGTTCTAGATTTTTCTATTCTTTACCTTTACCTACTGTTGTAAGTTGTAGTTAGTTGACTTTTTCTTTCTTGTATTTATCTTTTATGCCTGTACTATTTATAGTTTTTCTTTAGTTACTAATATTGTAATGTAAGTCTTCTCTTTCAGCTAATGAATAAGTTTCTTTGTATTTTGTAGTGGCTTATTCTGTTACTATTATTTGAGTTTCTTGGCGGTTTCTTGTAAAAGCCTATTTATATTTTCAGTAGTTTGTTTAAAAAAGTACCAGCCCATTACTAACCCAAATGCAAAGGTTTATTTTCATTCGGAGAAGGAGCATTGATCACCACGTTTGCCTAAGGTGAATTGGTGATTAGACTTATATTAGTTTGTGTTTAATCAGTCTCTTGCTTCAATTTGGACTTTATATCAAAATTAACAATACATGCTCTACTCAAAACATAAATAGGTTTTCATTGGTCCTTTACTTCTTCATCTTCTTAAATCATTCTGTCTTCAATCTTAACAATATCAAGACCTGTCAAATACTAGCATATTCATCAAGAGCTAACTACTAGTGAGTAGAATGGTTGGTGGGGGGTAATCAACTCCTGGTTGCTGATGAAGACCATGGTTTCCAGCGGACCTGCAACCGGAGAAGCAGGCCGAGGTGGATGACATGGTGAACAATTTGCTGCAGTGGATACAAGGCTTGTACCAACAGAAGAACAGGAAAGGTGCACATTAGTTTTAAGATCTAGATTGTAACTAGGCTTAAGTATTTTTCTGTTTGACATTGTATTTGATGTTAGGAACAATATTGTCAATAGAAACGTAATCAATAATGAATATGATAATATTTTTACAGGTGACATTATATTCTAAAATAAATGACGAATGACGATACATTAGTAAATTTTGCCTATGAATATCGAAGATGTTCAATATACACACGTAGTAGATAACATTAAAATCTTAGGACCTTCAAACACCAAATAAGTTGCACAAATCACATTTTCCAGCAATCACTATAGGCACTAGCACGATGGGTCTCAGGATTTAATCTCCTTTTTAATACCTTTACTAATATACTCTTTATATACTTCCAGCTCGTCAGTACTTCGGAGGGAAACCAGAGAAACCGAGACCTTTTGAACCGGCGAACGTATACCTGCCGCCTGCAACCGGATACCCAGCAGCTGGTACCCGACCTTCACCGACCTACAGTGAAGGACCGTCGCCAAGCCCAACGTATCAGCCGAGCCAGCCGTCATATCAGCCCAGCGAATCACCTTACCAACCCGAGTCATCTTACAAGCCTGAGCAGCCGTTCCAACCGAGCTATAAGCCTAGTCTGCCAACCCAGCCAGCTTATCAACCTTCACAGCCATCATACCAACCGTCTCAGCCTTCCTATTCTCCTAGCCCATCAACTCCTAGCTATCAACCGAGTCAACCTTCAAATTCACCATCTTCTCCATCCTACCAACCGTCACAACCATCCCAAGCTCCAAGCTATCCTTCTTCCCCAAGCTACCAGCCTTCCCAACCGTCCCAGTCAGGTTATGATTACTCGAAACCTAGTCAGAGCGAACAAACGACCCAAGCGATTTACGTGTCACAAGAAACTGGTAGCAGCGTAAATACTGGAAGTAGCTACACAAGTTCCGGTTCCACTTCCATATCTGGCAGTGAAAGTGGTTCCGTAGAAACCACACAGACGCAAGTTCAAACTAACGATGATGACCGTCATCCTCCTCATATTCACGAAATAACAGTTGACTGCGGCAAAGAAATGATGACTATTAACATTGAATTCAACAAGGTGTACAACGGACTTATTTACTCTCAAGACCATTACAATGAACCTGATTGTGTATATGTCAGAGAGAACTCCAACAGAGCTAAGTACTCTTTCACAGTCAGCCTAAATACTTGCGGTACTAGATTCTACAGTGACTTTGAAAACGAAGGTCAAGCTTACTTAGAGAACGTCCTTGTTCTCCAAAACGAAGTCGGTATCCAAGAGGTTTGGGATCACATTAGAAGAGTCAGGTGTCTGTGGGAAGGAAACCTTAAGAAGCAACTGGTCCATTCTCTCAGTGTTGGTATGTTGAACCAGATCACCAGCAATTTTAGCGGAGACACTGCGATGGCTAGATTAGACATACAGATTGGCAGGGGACCTTTCGCACCAGAAGCAAATGGTTTAGTCAAAATCGGAGAAACCATGACTTTAGTAGTGTCAGTAACAGGCGATGCTGGTTTCGACATTCTCGTTAGAGAATGCATAGCTAGAGACTCAGAAAGCCGCAACGTTGTTCCTCTAACTGATGAGAATGGCTGTGTCATAAAACGGAAGGTCTTCGGTGCCTTCCAGAAGACAAGAGACACGGGAAACACTGGAGCTTCAGTCATAGCATTCGCTTTCTTTAACGCTTTCAAATTCCCTGATGAAATGGACCTGATTATTCAATGTGAGGTAGAACTGTGCAAGACTGACTGCGATGTTTGTTCTGACCCAGGAAGTATTGAGCCTAGGAAGAGGAGGAGACGAGACATCATCCATGTTGGGAACAGTACTATAGTACAGGAACCGACGATTATTGGTAAAGGATTGAGGGTAGTTTTAGCAGAAGATCTCCCAGAGCCTTCAGGATTTTGCTTATCTCCTCCAGCTGCTTTATGGGGTGGTAGTCTAGTACTATTTGCATCATTAATGAGTAGTATCCTTGTGTCTTACTGTTGGCAGAAATCTCGAGGTTCCGTTAAATTTTCGTAATTTACTCTTCTTCTATTTGGTCTTTGCTATCTTTCTGTTATTTGTAGAGATGGTGAATTTAACCATTTGCTGAAATCTCGAAGATGATCCTTTTGAAATACCAGTAGGTTTATAAGTATTTATAAATATGGAATGTTGTAAAGATATGCAGTTATAATTATGAAGAGTAAGTTATGGTACAAAGTATTTAAAGTTTACGTAGATGATTTAGATTTTACAAAGGGTTTTAATAAGCATGACTCTAAAACTATGGCAGATAAAGATCAAATTCTTGGTAATGTCTTAACTTTGGGAACAATATAAAATGTTAATCAACCAAGAATTTTATCAGTACGTAGTGACATTAGGAACAAGAATACACTGCGTACATGGTTGTCTGCCATGGGAAAATCTGCAGTATTCCATACGTTTGATTGCCGCGTGAGATACCGCGTCTTGCGCTATTCGAGTTTTTTATATGTGTTCTTTTTACCGTCATTGTTTTCCGTCAGTAAAATTGCATGTACTGGCTTAGGTTGTTGTGTACCGTCTATTTTGAAAGTATCATCAAGTTCTGGTGTTACTTTGTCAATAGGATTCTTTTTATGAAATACAGTGGTGATATAATTTACTTTCGATAAAAATATCAAACATACTAGGCAGTCAATTTATTTGGACTTTTTATAAGAGAGGTTTCCCCTTATAAATATAATTATACTATATTTGATTATGTTACATGAAATATTAATAATTTAATTCAAATATTTTACTCCATTGAATGATTATTAAGTAGTATTAATTATTAACACTGCCAACAAAATGTAATTTAATAGTAAATATGATTATATTTCGTCACTATCAATAGATTACACTTAGCATTTCTATTTCAACGTTTGGCTATGCAAAAAGAGAACCACGTCCTTCTGTGAAATGTTTTTTCACAGATTTTTGTTATTCAAGTATTTGAAAATTCTACACTTTAAAATTTTTGCTTTTTCGATATTAATTGATCCATTGGAAAGATTTGTTTTTAATGAAAATCTTGTATTTGAAAAGATGAACAGACGCCTTAAAATGGCCACTATGGTCAAATTGTGCACTATGTAAGATACATCGAAACATATTTTCTAATAAACTAATGTGAAGTTATAATTTCTTTACAAATATAACATACAGTAAAAGTATTTTTAGATTTATTGTAGGTACAAAAAATGTATTAAATTAAGTTATTTCTATGTGTAAATATTAGCTTTAAGTTTTTATAAGTATTAAACATTATTTGTAAAACAATCGTTTCTTTTATTATCTTTTAGTGTCCTAAGAATAGTTTTATCATTTCCTGGTGTTACGTAACGGTTATAAAAGTTACATAATGAAATGAATCTGATTAATGGTTTCTGTTCTTTTAAGTATGCAAATCAAAATACAGCTGTGAAATATTAAATTAATGCACTCTTGAGAATGCATTAATTTATTATACACATAATGCAAAAATGCTTTCTTTATAGTCTCTCATATCTCATTAGCCACACGGTTCGATAAAAGGTCAAGCTACGCTTACTGAGGTCGGTCGGTGGATGGGTGACCATTCATTACACATCGAGACTCCTCCGTACCTCAATGCGCATTAAGCTGTTGGTTCCGGCTGTCATTTGTAGATCTTTGACAGTCATTACGAGTACCTACTTAGTTAGAACCCGAAAGTATCGTATTGCCCAGTAACTGGTTTGTGCAGGTCAGGTAGACAGTCCTCATCAGAAGCATCCACAGCCCAACTTCCCACAGCTGGGTATAGGTATAGGTATCTTTGCTTGTGCCATCCTCATTCAGGATATCCCCGCGATGGCAACAATTTTGTCCGTCCATCTCGCCGCCAGACGACCAACACTTCTCTTCCCAGGCAGTCACTCTATGTAAAATACTTATATTTAGTTGCATCCCAATACTGTTGAGAGAAGACTAGGCAGATGATGAAGCGTAATGTTATATTAACATACAATAAAAATACTGCCTCGTTTGTCAAGTGGTCGCAAGTGCGACTGCTGAGCAGGAGGTCCTGGGTTCGATTCCCAGTTCGGGCAAAGTGTTATTGCGTTTTTTCATCAAGAATTTCTCAGAAGCAGCCACGCCATGGAATCTGGATTTGCGACCCCATTTGATGGCACGCCCCGTATTACACGGACTGTAACATAAATGGTGAAATGTAGGTGTACTATTAGGTACACTTCTGCCTAATCCTTTGGGGATTACAGGCGTGATGTTATGAAACACAGCTACTGTTATAATCTAAAACTGAATGAATGCAGTGTATTTGTTTTATCAGTTGCCAACGCAAGTCTGAACTGAGCTATTGTTTTGTTCTTAAATAGTACATTTATTATTTTATCACTGTGACGACAAAAACAATGTACCTACAAAGTTGATAACGTAAAACGGATCGGTCCTTAATGATCTTAATTATTCATCGTAGGAAAATATCATCTCGAAATTGATCTTCCAAGGAATCTAGCATTGATACAAAAAAGAAATGTGTAAGTTACTCATGGCTCTCTGTCGATCTTTCTGTTTGCATGATTCGATGAACACAGATTTGGCACACAAATAGATGGGATCCCGCGGAATAACGTCTAACATGGCGAAGCCACGGGCAAAAGCTTTAAATCTTTTTGCCGCTAAGCGATGCTGTGCTCCGGTTTGTAAGTATGTATAACTAGAATTGAAAGAAAAAATAATTGACGATAGAGTGACAACTAAAATGGGAAAATTAAAGTAAAAAAACGTATTGCACCGACCCCAACTAATATGGGACAAGGGCGGTTGAGTACAAATTGACTACTAAGAAATCATCAAAATCAAAATATTTTATTTCACATAGGCCTAGATGGGCACTTATAAAACGTCGAAAAAGGTGCACGGTTCGCGTTGGTCGTATCCATGGAGAAGAACCGGCAAGAAACTCCATGGTTACTCTTTTCAAATCATTAGGTAGGGATTACAATATTATTTTGTTACAGCATTAGTACTTAAGTATGGGGGGACAGCATAGGCCCGACAATAGGTCGTTGCTTATAACTATACAAAAAATGTAAAACAGAAAAATATTAAAAAGTTAACAAGCATCTCAACATATCCATCATTATTCTTAATCTCTTATCCCATTTTATTTGGGGTCGGCGCAGCATGTCTTCTTCTTCAAAAGTTCTCACACGTCATCTCGTTAGAGTTGAAAGAAAAGGTGGTGAGGAAATCGGTATGCGTTAAACTGAAAATTCGAAGACATGCATTTCAACCACCAACCTGCAATTGGAGTGTACCATCGGCATTTGCAAAATAAGATTTTCGTTTTTAGGTGAAATGGATTTTTAAAGATCCTTCCGACACAGTGTAAATGCGGTGCTCCCGACCAGACGTTGCAGACTTGCTGGAGTGTCCGAACTGTTCCAACACGACCAACACTTGCACTTTACAGCACCAAAAAAACGCCACAGACGCCGCGATTAATGTGACTACATACTGGATACTGCCCAAGAAATTTAAGTCATACCATTGACATGAAACAAGAAGAAGACTGGAAATTGACCCGCGTGGGAGTTCATGGCACACACTTCCTCATAGATAGAGAGCTTGTGTATTAGCAGTAGAACAAAATAATATTATTTTGTTAAAATAGTATACAATATTTTGAGCACAACTTGCGCAACACCGACTTTATTGCGTAAGTTTTTGCAAACCATTTTTGATAAAATAAATGATTACAACAACAACAACAACAACAACAACAACAACAACAACAGCCCATAACGTCCACTGCTGGACATAAGCCTCTCCCATGATGGGAGGAATTTGCCGTAATCTCCACGCTTGGCAGGCGGATTGGAGATCGCAGTGATGAAAGACTAACAGAAAAGCTGCTGCCCATTCTCTGGTCTACGGAGGCGCAAGGTGTTCTGCCTCAGACATTAGTCGCCTTATACGACACCCGTGAGTGTAATGGGTTGGTTCTATTCTACTCTGCCGGATACCACACGGCTTAAAAAAATAATAAATGATAAAGACTTAATAAATGATTAAGAAAGTTAATATTATGAAGTAAATAAATTAAGACCGTATAGTATAGTTGTAGATATATACTAAGCTATAATATTTCCTGATGAGTAAAGTCATGTCAGGTGATAGCGTATAGCGGTTTGGTTCGGTTTTTTTCGAAATTATGCAAATGTTTGTAACACCAGCTTTTGCTGGCGATTTCGTTATTTTTATTTCTCGTATTCTGGGAAAACTGTTTTTTATACTTACCCATTAATATTTATCCCTCCACCTCCCTCCCACCCTCTTTAGGGAAAACTACTTTTGTTATTTTATTTTAAGCTGTGTGTTTTCCGAAAAGTTCGAGTGAAGAAAGAGTGTAGTTTCTTGAACCAGAAGACCTTGCGATGGAAGGCCTCCCAGTCGGTGGACCGATAACCTGGTGAAGGTTGCGTGAGTCTGCTGGACATGAGTCGCACGGGGCCGGTAAATTGGCGACACTTGGTGGAGAACTATGTCCAGCAGTGGACGTCTTTCGGCTGAAATAATGTTGAGTGTTTTCCGTTAGTGAATCAATCAACCAGTTCGCCTTTTAATATGTTTAAAGAAACTATGAAGATTATGCCAATAGATAAATAAATTTACGCAACGAGAAACAGAGAGCATTTTTTTTTTTAATGGGACAAGCCCGCCACGCTGTTCCCAAACCACTGTAACTCCTGAAAGCCAGAATCAACAGTGGCAACCACCAGAAAAGCGCCGAGACAATGAAGCTCGACGAAGTCCCAGAGAATGAATTTAACTGTCTTGGATCCCGCAACGAAATTAATCAGAAAAGTATAGTGGAGGAGTAGGAAAAAACAGAGAGCATGTTAAGCCATTAATCCCGGTGTTCGTAGGTCTTTGACAGTCGTTACAGGTTGTAGGAAGCTGGAAATTCTGATAATCAGTCTTACCGAGAGACACCTATTGTTCTAATCAGCAACAGACTGAGTTGTGGAGATCAGATATGTAGTCGCTCCATGTTAGATGGTGGTAATGAGCTGTATCTGGTTAGACTCGAAGCCGACCCTGGAAAAAGTTAGACAGATGATGATTAAATTATTTAGGTAAAAAATATGCATAAGACATTCAGTCTATACATAAAGTACATACAAACATGACATTTCTCCTAATAATAAAAAGGTTTGTTCAAATAAAATACTGCCACGTCGACAGGCTAGGCGTAATCCCAAACGATAAAACTTTATAGAGGTATGTGTTTACTTACTAAAACTATCAACATTAACTTGTTTTATCTATATAATGATTAGTTTGTATGTACATACATACAGATATTATTTTAATGTGTAGGTACTTATTACAATTTTGTCTTAGGGACTAAAACAAAAATTCTATTGGACTGTTAACGTTGAACGTCATCTAGGAGCACGAATCACAATTTCTCATGATTTTATCCCTTTCTGTCGCTTAGACTCGTCATTTGCTAGAGCGAGACACAGAGCGGGAATGCTATTGCACGTCGCAGCATCGACTATGCGGTCGGCAGCAGTGCCTCTTGTAAAAGCTCTTTATAGGAGTCATTTGGTCTTGGTCTTTCCGATACTTTGTTTGTTACCTCAGACACAGCAGCAATATGAATGCAATCGATGACATCGACCGTTTAGGTGGACCTTGTGTTGTGCGAAGCGAAGTAGTACTCGGGATGGATGTAGGCAAAGGAAAATATGGATGGGTTGTGTGAAGAGTCATATGAAAGTGAGAGGAGTAAATGATGCCGTGACGTCTGACAGGAGAAAATCACTCGGCCCACTACGCTAGTTTCCACCATCAATAAATTGCAAATCCATTTAATCCGTCAGTTAGAGTATTGAAAAATAATGGAAACGTACTTTTTGTTTTTGTAAATCAATGAATATTGACAAAGATAAAACGCATCAAAACTCGGGAGTGGGGGCTCGTGACGTCAGAAAGCACTAAAAATTTTTCCCACGGCGTGACGTAATGAGAATTTTAAAAGCGTCGTATTTCTTTAATTTTGGTTTACGTAAAAGAGAGAGAGAAAAAATAAGGGTCAAATATTTTTTGAAAATCTAAGTAGATTTTTTCAGTTGACAAGCCTATTTGTAAGGTCCTGTCCAGACTATCGTAGATAGCATAGCCCCGTTTAGCACAGAAGTGCCCTGGGAGCCCCACAGCCGTCCCAAGGCGTCCTCACTGTTTCGAGGATTCGTTCGCACAGGTGGCTCCACTGCGCTAAAGTAGCCACTTTAGAGTCTGTGGCATCTATGATTTGCTAAGCAGAACTATTAGGATCTATGAGGAATATGGGCTCTTCTAATCCTTCATAGAAAAGTAAAATTTCTGACAAGACGGGTGTTGCATCTGGTGGGCTACTGACCAACGGGTTCAGATCATTTGTAGCAGTATAGATGTCAACACTGATGCAAAGATGTCTGGAACAAAATCACGGAAGTGTGTAGTACACATTAATAGAGAGAGTTCCAAACATATACGGGTGTATATATTTGTTTGCGTATCACTATAAACGAGACTAAAGGATGAGTGCCCCAGTTATCGGTTGTACGAATAAATAAATAACACATTATAGGGCTGAGTTTATCAATCTTTTAATGACCTATTGTTGTATTAATGATTTTATTTTTAACATTGACCCAATAATGAACAGCAAAAAATTTATTTACAAAAAAGAAAAAAATCTTTGGACTGTGTACTGTCATGGAGATGTTTATTGCGCAATGAAATGCAAAGTGATAGTTTGAAGTACACATCTGTGTTCTTTCTGTTTAGCAATCAATAGAACTGATGTTATTCAAAGGTAGCTCCTGATAGCAGGCGTTAGATTTAAGATAGTTCTCAAATATAAATAAGTTCGTGCCACCATCTTCTGCCCGATACTTTGTTCACTTTGTAGAAATACAATTATCCTATAGCATTCAGTAACAGCGAAAGTTTTTTTGAAGTCAGATAAGTTTTTTCGGAAATTATATTCAACCGTTTACCTCTTTCTAGTTTTACTAGCGACTTGCCCCTGCTTCGCACAGTGCCACTTCATCATCAATATCTTACTCTTATCCCAATTCATTTGTGGTCGGCGCAGCATGTCTTCTTCTTCCATACTTCTCTAGTACTCGTCATCTCATCAGACATCTCCTTTCTTGCCATATCGTTCTTTACACAGTATATCTATCGTTTCTTTGGTCTTCCTCTACTCTTCCCCATCCACCCATCCACATTCGTACCCAAAACTTTCCTCATGACATTTTACGATGCCTCCTATGGGGCCAAAACAATCATATCGTTCAATCTGGAACCAACTATACACATGCACAAAATTCCATTGAAATCGGTTGAGGGTTTTGGATATTAGCGTGTACGAACAGGATTTTTATATATATTAAGTATGAAGATTTGCCAAGGTCCACCAATACCGTCCCTCTTTCTCCTAACAGTTCCTGCCTTACCGAAGAGATAAGACCCATTAAACGCACTTACGTTACCTATATTGAATAATAAGATAACAAGGAAGACAATTGTAGCATTCGCCTCACAGTTTATTTGTCTGCCAACGTGGCAGCAAATAATACTAAAGATACCACAATATGATCTCCATATTTAGTTGGTTATAATTTATAGAAACTCGTCATTTGATGATCAGTTTGAGTGATCAAAGGAGGGAGAGTGAGTGGAAGTTTTTTTGACAAAAATGGAAAAAGAAAAAATAAGAACTTCCGAATTTTTGATTCAAAGTTTGGCTACGGCTGTCAGTGAGTATTTTTGTTTTTATTTTTGTTTTATCCCGTTAGCGTTCTTTAGTGCAGTGTCATGTAGTGATAATATTTTGTGAAGTGCGCTAATCTGCGAGACGAAACAGGAAAAGTTAAAATATTTACCTAGATATTTCTAAGTCTTTTTAAATTAGGAAAATTATTAAAAGCTTGATTTTAATTTCATTTATTTGGCCTAAAACGTTATGCGCTTTTAACATGTCTTCTTAATTTGAAGTTAAAGAGGAAAGCTTTGTTACTAATTCCTATGTGATAAGTTTTCTTTTAAAAAAAAAATCTATGTTTTTATCAATAATAAAATTAGTTTTTTTTTTATCAATTTTCTAAACATTTGTAACAACAAAAATGTAAATAATGTTAGTATTTATTATTTAGCTTGTGGTAACAATATTTTGAAATAAGTAATGTTGTACGCAATAAAACTTTTTAGATACTGAATTGCTGAAAGTATGTTCGCATTCAGGTATTTCTTCGTTCGTGAAACTTAAGGGCAGTAATTTTTACTCGTAGTCTTTTTAATATAATCGGTGTGGAGTAGGAAGTACATATAATACAAGAGATGCATACTGTTCCTTATTTTCCATTTTTTTTTTTTTTTTCGTTTGGGAAATCATCAAATGACTTCTCCCGCTCTGGGCGGAGCAGGAGGGAGTGTCAGACTTTTACTGACTAAAACCCATCCATGTTACTTCATCGCCCTTTGTGTTCCGGGGCCACGGTATCTCTTTCGAACAGTCCCGCAACCCCGGCAGGCATCGGCCCTTGCCCGCGCGTGTAACACGAACGCGCCGCCGACACGGCCTGTCGTCATGAGACGGACGGACGGCGAGCTAGTCCATAGCCCACCGTCCAGAGGCTCGCGGGAACACCTACCCGTAGGCCATAAAAATAAAGGGTGTACATAGACCCATAACGAAACCGAGGCACCTATTCACCCCGCCATGTCATTGCGATTGTGTTACGGATAAATATTGGAGGTCAAAGTTCCAACTTTTTCACAAGGTACATAACTTTACATTAAAATATATCTCTCTATAACCCGTTTACTATTAAATGCATCCATTGTGTTTTGAGTGCGTTACATTGAGTTTTACCGTAAATCGAACACCTGGCTCCCGGCAGTGAACAACAGTGGACTATTTGGAAAGCTCTGAATCGATTGCATGCACTCTTGACGACCTGTACAGCGCCTCTACCGCTGGAATAAACGTGGCCACCTACTGGGCCCACACCGTGTAATTGGAAGGAAAATCGATACGATAAGAAGAAGACCGTAAATCGTGTTTTTCACCCCAAAAAAAAAAGTCGTTTCCCAGCAATAATTTTTGCTTAGAGTTACTTAGTTTGATGTACAGAAGTTTGGTTGACGGCTTTGTGGATGGTCTGTTTACATTCTGTAAGTATTTGTTTCGTGTAGGAATCAAACCCGCGACAATCAGCGCAACAGTCGATCGCTCTGCCACTGCGCCAACCGTGCTGTTAAGAACATAACTTTTAACTAACATTTACGCATTTTCTTTTTTCCAGTATGTTTCCAAGCATGTCAAACTGGCTTCGTGTTCGCCTGGCCATCCAACACTGCGGCCAACTTCATGTCCAATGAAACAGTACTATCGAGGCCAATGTCTTCGTTGGACGTATCACTGTTGGGCAGTTTGCCCAACATTGGCGGGTTGGCTATCAGCCCCTTTTGCGGTTACGCCTTCAATACTTTTGGAAGGAAATATGCTACTGTGTTATTTACATTGCCTTATGTTGTGAGTATATATAATTGATAAACAAGAATTTGTGTGACAAATAAAAAACCCGACTACTGAAAAATCACGCTCTAATTAAATTCCGAATAAATTACTAGCGAAATGTGGGTGTTCTATTAGGTACACCTCTGCCTCACCCTTCGAGGATTACAGGCGTCATGTTATAATCCTCACAAAAACCATCAATTGTTTCTTTGGCCCGCTACCACATAACTAACCAACATATTTCGTCTTTCCAGATCACATGGCTAATAATCTCACTGACTGGGAACGTGCCTCTGATTCTGATCGCCATGTGTGTGGCCGGCGTGGGCATAGCTGGACAGAATGTGGCCATCATCTACATATCCGAGATAGCCCATGACTCCATCCGCGGTGGACTCACTGCGAGCTCGGCTTCGGGATATTTCGTAGGTATGAACAAAAAGCATTATCCTATATTCTTTTTACTAGCCAAATCGTGTCTCACTGCTGGGCAAAGGCCTCCTCTTTCTCCCTTCCATACCTCTATATCCTGTGCGACCTCTGGCCATGTTACGCCATCTTCACCGCCGTCGACCTCGACGGCGCTGCCCTTCGTCATTGTGACGATCTTTGCTTATCTCGGACGGTTGCATCCGTGCGACGTGGCCTGCCTACTGCCACTTCAGCCTGGTTGCTTTTTCTCCAACATCAGCGGTTTGTGCATAAGGTTCGCCCTCTATTGTAATGAATATGTGGCATATTTGATACTTATAACATGTCATTCATGATTCAAACGGAAATCAGATGGTTTCTAGAAAAGGCTTTAAATGAATATGATGTTTAAACCTATCAAATTATCGTTAATTTTTCCTTGTTTCCCAGGCATCCTGACAACCTACAGTTTCGGTGGATACCTGACTTACATGCAGACGATTTACACGCACTTATCGTTGTCCATATTGTGCATACTGTTGATCATGTTGCTTCCCGAATCTCCTGTGTTTCTAGTACTCGTGGGGAGAGAAGAGGTATGCTGTCAACCTTATTTTAACACACACACACTGATCTCTAAACAAATGCTTGCATAAAAAAGCGCTAGATTGGACTTTCGACTTTCGACTCTTATTCAGGCATTTATTTACTTATAGCTAAATCTAACTTAAACTTAAAGCATTTATTTCAATAAGACCGTAACAGGCACTTCTTAAGGTCAAAAACAAACGGATGAAACTACAGTCCCAGCTAGTCACAAGTCATAATAACTTGTGAAAGTACTGTAGTGGCCCCAGGCGTAAATTCTATCTCTATGAATAAGAATGGGTAAGAAACTCCATACTGAAAAATCAATAAAAATGAAATTATTATCAAAAGTTACTAAATAAGATAAAATGTCTCCCAAAACTGAAAATTAAAAACTCACATACAAAGCTACAGGAATCTTTTAGCGAGTGACGTTGACAGGGTGGCGCTGTTGGTTAACAAATAAAAAACTTTCGTGAAATTGTATTGAAAAGACAAGACGTCGGTGTTAGTTCCAACTTTGACCACGCGCCAAAAGATCCTTGTACTGTAAGCCAGTCAGTCATTTCATCACACCTGTAACTTAATCATGCAATTAACTTACAGGAAGCAAAAAAATCAATTTCATTCTACAGGCAATTAGACATAAAGTCCAAACAAGTGGAAGCAGAGATCGCCAAGATCAGACTACAGATGGACCCGAGGCTGGAGATACTACTTGAAGCTGATAATGGTGAGTAAGGCATTATTTTATTAGCACATTTAAAATACACCGTTTTTTAAAGTCGGTTAAAAAGGAAGGTTCTCTACCTACCTAATTGTCTGAATTTGCCAACAAAAAAGTCAATAAAAGAAACAAAAGTCATTGACTTCCGAAAGTTAAGTTATTTACCACTATTTTGTGTTTTTTTTTTGGAATTCGGTTACGTTTTTTGACGGATGATGTAATCCTTCGAGGTCGAATCCTGAAGTCCCAAGTTAAGCTTCATATGGTCTGCTAGTAAATTATTTTATTGTATCCTATCCGGGTAAAGATTAATTTCAGTCTTGCTACATTGAAACCTAAAAGCTTGATAATGTTTCTTTTGCGCTGTTGCAGGGAAACAATATTCAATTTTAGAACGCCTACGTAAAACATTTAAATGTTTAATTCTTACTTGCTCTTCGAAAATAGTCAGGCGTCTCATTACGCTCCGGTGATATCTCATGCCTTTTCCTACAGGGGTAGACAGACTCCACAGAACGCCACCTGCTACAATTCTTACATACTCCTTTCGCCTCTTGACCGCCCTTATATCTAAAATAAAAGAAACCGCACACGCTCTTGAGATCGGAGCCGTCCATGAACCCCCATCTATAGAGATTGTCTTTGCTACGGCCGAGTTAGGCTCGGAGTCTATTTAGAATTTAGATATTTCCAAGTCGGCCACGTCAAAGCATGCCTAGGTGGAATGCTTTCAGACGGATCGATAAAGCTGTCAGGGGGTTTAAGCAGCGCCCGCTAAAGATCACATCTTGCTGTGGAGACGTTGCTATAAGCTGGACTAGCTTGGCCAATACATCTCAGTTAATGGTTAGGTAGCATTCGTACCGGGGTGGGTTTAAGGAAGCCACTAATAATAGAGTAAATGTTAAGCAGGACGATGTCATTTCGTGCAGTTTACCAATGAGGCTACCACTGACTTATCTGGACCCTCCATTGTCCTTCCTTATCATAATCCTTCGATCCAGCTATAGCATCATCTGCCTAGTCTTTTTCCAATGTTGGGGTCGGCTTCCAGACTACCCACCCTATGCAGCTGAATTTTACATAGAGCGACTGTGTAAACCCGTTACTGGGTAATACGATACCCCTTGGTTTCCGAGGTAAGGAGAAGCTCGATATGTGATGGATGGGCAATCATCTGTTATGACTGTGGAATTCACTGCCGGCTTATCTGTTCCTTGACCATTATATACTGGATCTATTCAAAGTTCGTTCGAGTTCTTCTAAGCAAGCGTGCTCCATCGTAGGCCGCATCAGGCGAGTTGCGGCCAAACTTTGCAATGAAATCCTCCTCCTTCGATTCAGCTTCTGGTGGCTTAATTTTATTTGCAATGTCATTTACGCCGTGCGAGACAAAGCATCGTGGATTACGTGAAGAATATATTGTCGCATCATCATCTTCAAAGTGTGAATGACACTAATAATTGAAGATTATTTCAAATGGGCGAAAAATTAACTACGCGCAAGCCGTAATACGTCTGAGATAACTTTATTACTATGTTTACTAAGAGATATCGTCTATTTGCTAGTATTATCTGGGCGCCTGGAAGGTAATTTAGATTGACGTGGGGAAAACGACTAATAAAGATTACGGTATGTTTTAAAGCTTATTTCGGGGTTTAATTATAAAAATAATATTTGTTATTATGGTAGGCAATGTGCGTACGTGAGAACAGTGACTTATCTCCACGTGTAAGATTGTAAACATGAGATGGAAAATCGGTGTGGATTTTCTTTGTTGCCGCCATTTTGCGTCATTGATACAGTTCTGTCACCTGCCTAGACAAAATAAAAAGACAAAACTGGATTTCCATAAACAACGAAAAGATTATGACAATCCTGTTGTAGAAATATTTATGAAATGTTTAAAAGCAATGGCAATTTGTGTAGGCCCTCTGGTATCGAGTAAAAACCAAGTAATACAAATCCTAGCGGTTCTATAATAAGCCTGGAAATTCATATATCGGGATTAACACAGGAGAGGAGGAGGTCGTGGTTAAGCTGCGCTTGTCAGGTTGGTCTGTGGATGGGTGACCCATTTCATACCTACTTTTTTTCTCCGTGCCGGGAATCACGTTAAGCCGTTGGTCGCGGCTTCAATTCTAGATCTTTGACAGTCGTTACAGGTAGTCAGGAGAGCAGCAGTGGCCCAGTGGTGGCGGCCCCGGCTTACGAACAGTAAGTCGTGGATTCAAACCCAGACAGGCGCATTACTTTGTGTAATTTATTTCATCACCACTGCTCTCAAAACGGTGAAGGAAAACATCGTGAGGAAACCGGCATGTCCTAGAACTAAAAATTCAAAGACATGTGACATCTACCAATCCGAACTGGGCCCGTGTGGGGGATTATAGCCCATACGCAGAATACGCGCTTTGACGTGGAGTTGCGGACACCAGCTCGTTAAACAATAAACAAATACTCTGACAATCAGTCTTACCAAGGGGTTTCGTATTACCCAGTACTAAATGGGTTGCGGAGGTCAGATCGGCAGTGACTCCATGTGAAATACAGGTATTCTAGCTGTATCTGGAAGCCGACCAACATATTTGGGAAAAGGCTAAGTAAATCGGGAAATATGACCATAGTAATTAACACAGCGTTTTGGAACAACTTTCTTAGATAAAACATGGTGACGTTGAACAATTTCACTTTAAAACAATTGACTATCAAGTTTTTTTGCCGTAACCTAATCGATACTTCTTTTGTTTCCAGATCCCGAAACGATCGGTGAACTCGTAGAAAAGAAACTAGAAGCCCCAGAAGAAAGGAAGAGTGAGTCTGCATGGAAACACATCAGTAAGTAATTCTGATACGAAAGCCAAAGGTTGCTTTGTTCCAAGTCATCTGTAAGAAGCTATTCAAATTGAAATAGACAGCCTAGACATCGTCTGAGTAGCGTCTATCACATAATCACCCTAGAATATTCCCACTGATGGGACCAGGCCTGAGACCCAGGCCTTCTCTCTGTGAGAGGGTCGGCTTTAACCCACTACGCAGGCCCGGATGGGTGGGTATTACATATCTTCGATTTTTAATTATTTTTTTACCAGCCGCTTTCTTCGCAAAAAAACTGTTAAGGAAATCACAACTAACAGTTTAAAAAAAAAATCAGTAATGAAAAACTGTCATCAGCATTATCATTATAGCCAAAAGACGTTCATTTGCTGGACATAGGCCTCCCCAAAGTTGCCACATTGACCGGTCCCGTGCGTCTCGCATTCAGCGGGTTCCCGCAACCTTCACCAGGTTATCAGTCCACCTAGTTGGAGGCCTATCGACGCAACGTTTTCCGGTTCGCGGTCGCCACTCCAGAACTTTTGGGCCCCATGGATCGGCCGTCCATTTTGCGAGCAATCTTACACAAATTAAAGTGTCTATCTGAGTTTGAACTCGTGACCTATATTCTACAACTAGTCGATGAATCCTCTAGGCTACTACTGCACTGTAAGTCTCCTACTTATATTTTCATTTATGGAAACTAATCAACATCTTCATCCACAGAAAAATCAAAGTCATCCAAACGGGCGTTGGCCACAGTCCTCATCATAATGGCCCTGACAATCATGATGGGTTGTGTCGTCCTCCAGGTCTACGCTGAGCCTCTGTTCAAGGAAGCAGCCCCGACCATGCCTGCTAACCAGTGCGCTATATTCTTGGCTCTAGACTTCTTGATAGCCAGTATCTTGTGTGTACTGGCTATTGATAGGTTTGGGAGGAAGGTAGGGTTTTTACAAATCCATAGTAGTAAAATAATTACAATGAACTTGATAATTAGATAGGGATATCAGAAATGGTCTTTATCTTGCAGTGGGACTTAAATCTATACTAACATTATAAACAGGTAAAATTTGTGTGTAGGTTTGTATGTAGGGGGTAATCTCCGGAACTAATGAACCAATTCTAAAAATTATAGTGTAGATGTACAACGGCTTGATTATCATGCTCAATATACAATAATCAAAAACACACATTTCTTTTGCACACATCTCATCCTGTTTACTTTCTTCCAACAGTTCCTCCTCATCTTGACATCAGCCAGTTCTGGCGTCTTCACAGTCCTGCTGGGCACCCAACTGCAGTTCCACTGGGCGCCGGCCTGGTTCACTGTGTTCCTCATATACGGGTTCAGCTTCGTGTTCACGCTGGGCTGCGCTGTCATACCTTTTGTTCTGACAGCTGAAGTTTTCTTGCCTGAGGTATGTATACAGTCTTCTACTTAAAACTAGTAAGTTACTAAGTTTCATAGAAAGCTGCCCCCACTGCCCCCCCTATTTCGACGCCCCCGTTGACAAGCCTGTGAAAGTGGTTTATATCTCTTCATCAACTAGAAAAGAGGTGATAATCTTCAAAGAACGGCTGTATAGATTTTATTGAAACAGATAGGAACGACACCGTTCGAATGAAAAAAACTTTATTAAAATCGATTTATCCGTTCAGGAGGGTGTACTATGATGCCACAGACAGACACACAGATACACACTTCAAACTAATAACACCCCTCTTATTTGGTCAGGGGTTAAAATTGTGAATACTCAAAGTTTCGAGTATTAGTGGCGGTCAATGGTGGAACTTGTACCACCATGTTTGTGCCGTTGGAGTTAAAGCTGTCCGGTCATTGTAAATTACCCAGGTTCGGTGTTACCTTTTTTCTTGTACTTTTATAGATAATATTCTCTTACGCAAGTACGATTGTACGCATAGCTACATAGCTAGTACACGCATAGCATAGCACCCAATGCTTTTACCATCATTATTCCCTAATCCCAATTCATTTGGGGTCGGCGCAGCATATCTTCTTCTTCTATACTTCTCTATTACTCATCATCTCAGCAGTCACCTCCTTTCGCGCCATATCATTATTCTTCACACAGTCCATCCATAGTTTCTTTTTTTTCAACACTTTTACCATCAAACATAAAAAAATGATCACCCAAAACTTTCAAATTAGAACCAAGTAGCAGTCACATAGAGTCTATTCTCATAAATCAACTCTTTCCAGGTTCGAAGCTTCTGCAACAGTGTCGTGATGGCCTTCACATGGATCGTCAACTTTATTACTCTAGTCACATTCAATCCGCTCGTGGAAGCAGTCGGCTTAGGACCAGTCTTCTACTTTTTCTCCTTGGTATGCTTCATTGGAGCTCTGTACAGCCAGTTCTGCGTACCAGAAACTAAGGGTCTATCTGCTGATGAAATTCAAGTCTTATTCCTTAAAGGAGAAAGAAGAAAGAGTATCAAGACGAAGGCTTAAGAAATGTTGGTTAAAGAAATTTTGATGTCAACGTCTGTGGAACAGTTTTTGAGATCGCTGGTCGGTTCAATGTTGGTAACAATATTTGTTTGGTCTACAAATGTTTGTTAAATGTTTGGTTGTGTGCGTGTGATATTATTTTTATATTGAGAAATAAATTATTACTGAGTATTGTAGTTAACTTTTCGTTTTTATTTTCTGTGATCAATCGTTCTTCTCCATAGAGATCTACGCTAGGGAATGGGCAACTACAGTACTTTCTCAAGTTATTACGTCTTGTGACTGGGACTGTAGCTTTGTTTTTTTTTTTTTTTTTTGACATTCAAAAGTGCCGTAATGGTCTAATTGAAGTAAATGCTTTGAGTTTAAGTTTTAATCATGATCACTGATCTCTCTGATCTGTTTTGATCTGTTTTTCTTCACCGTTTTTGAGAGCAGTGGTGAGGACACAAAGAAACAAAGACAGACACAAAGAAATGCGGCTTGATTTCGAACCCACGACTTATTGATCGTAGGTCGGGGCCGCCACTACTGGGCCACCGCTACTCTAAGTTGATAAGCACGAAGTTCTAACGACCTCAAATGAATGAGATAAAGGCCAGATAATGTTGATAAAGAAGTTCAGTAGACACCTCAGTCTGTTCTTGATACCTCTACAGGAATATTGCTTCTGGGCCACCGTTGTACAAGCTATGAAGACTTATCAATGAATAAAGACATGTGAATGTATTACATTATTTTTTCCTCATGGCAGTTTTTACTAGTTCACGTAATCTTTGTGGACATAAACGATGCATCATTATGTTTATTCAGGTAGACATTAAACAAGTTATATCATACAACTGTATAAGATAATATGTGTGCGAGTAAAAGATAATATGTGTGGAATTCTGACTAGATTTTAACTGTGTAATTTAATGATTCATAAAAAGATGCTTAAAAAAGATAACTGAGATTTTCACAGTAACACAAATTCAGTGGTAAAATTGCAGCCCGTAATCACCTCCTGCTGACTTCCTTTCTACCAAGCTATTCTTCACGGTTCTCTGCATCCTCAGTGTAGGGGTTTCTTACAATTTTAATGATGATAACAAGTCAGCGAGCAAACGAGTCCTGGTAGTGGAGACCACGTATCGACCAGTGTAGCGTGATAGACCCTTCACTTGAGGCAGAATTAATTAATGCCTTTATTTCGGCCATTTACAAATAATCACAGAGTTATTTACCCGTTCTTCTCCATAGAGATCTACGCTTTGGAATGGGCAACTACAGTTCACAGTGTTAATGCCTTGTGACTGGGACTGTAGCTACATTTCATTTTTGTCTTTGTTTCGACAATTCAATAGAGGCACTATTGAATTGTCGAAACAAAGACTAACGTGTCAAAGACTAACTGTGTAACTAGCCTACTTGAAATAAATGCTTTTATTTGATTGATTTGATTTGAATCGTTTAACTGTTATCATATTCTGAATCTAATCGATGTCCATTCGTCCTGTTACAACGGCCTCTTCTAAGTCCCTCCATTTTGTTACATCCTGTGCTGTTCTAGTTCAAATTCTTCCCGCTACCGCTATGATTTCATCTTCCCACCTTTTAAATCGGCGTCCTTGTTTCCTCTTTCTATCTTTCGGATACCATGTCATCATGGTCGTGCTTCATTTCCTCACGCCTGAGTCAGACTGGATGCAAAAGGAGGGGGCTCCCTCCTTTTGCATCCAGTCTGACTCAGGCAGGGTGTTGTGGTACAGGTTAGGAGAGGCCTATGCCCAGCAGTGGAGTGCAATAGGCGGTGTTGATAATAAGACAATATGTGTCTTCAAATGCTCTTTGCATTAAGCAGAAGAACGAGCTTTTAAATTATTATATCGTCATGGTAGCTTGCTGCATGTTCTGAATTTATATATAAAACACCAAACATTACAATATATATACAGTATTATATACACACACACAAGTGTGCAGTGATAGCCTAGTGGTGTGACCTTTGAACTGCCAAGTCATAGGTCTTAAGTTCAAACCCAAGACCTCTGATTTTTCCGCTTCATGTGCGTATTGTATATATAATTGTATCACTTGCTTCGGTGAAAGAAGACATCGTGAGGCAACTAGCATGCCTTAGAGATATTTCTCGACGGCATGTAATGCCAAGTCAGAGACCCATGGGCGGCATAAAAACTCTGACACCAGGTTAGGCACTAACCTCACGATTAAGAAGAAGATTGCTAAATGAATGCAAGTCTGTCTTTCTTTTTTTTTCTAGAGGGGTCAGATCTGAAGCTGTTATCGTTCGTTTGTTTCTTTGCGGGTCACAGCAATGAGGAATAATAGCCCACTGTAATACATTATCACTAGAACGGTATGGCAACTGTTACTGGCTTCCTTACGTATTGTAATGTATACGTAATTAAGGTAATAAACCGTGCAAAAAATAGTAATGTAGCCTCCACTTGTTTTAATACTACCTAATAGAATGGCAACTGAGATATAGTGTTTAATTTAGAATTTATAAAAAATAAGCCGGAGGTACACAAAAAAAATTAGGGCGTTTATTTGTGATAGGTACTCCCCCGTAGGATCTAGACGAAGTTCCCCATGGCCGGAGATGGAAGTTGCCCTAATGTACTGAACTGCGAGAATGACAGTAAAAATGTACGGCGTGGTGGTCTGACTTGCTCAGCAAAAACAAAGTGACTGAGTGAGTAGCTCGCTGTATCATCTCAGTGTAAACTGTGATCACTTTGGCTCATGATTCTGTACAAGTTTTTCACGCATATCAAAAAAAGGCTGCTGTTCTCTACATAAATGAAATACCGGTACATTCAAAATGAATGGAACAGCATGTTTTTTTCAATAACTGTAGAAAATGTCAATGACTTACGGCCTTAAGACAGCGGCACTCACAAAGGCAAACCGATCCAAACTCAGAAGATAGGAAAGACTCATTCTTAAAGATATGATAAAGAGTACACGAAACCCCCCGAATAAGAAAACACGCGAAATTCATATGGGAAAAACAATTACCAAAATATGAAATACGTACGGTAATGCTACTACGGGCACATCCTCCGACGACCAGAGCCTCACCTACTACACGCAGCTATTAGATACAAGGCGAAACGGTTAAAAGTAGGAAGACCAATGAACGAGACCCACCAACCCCCAGACCGAGACCGAAACCATGGAACGAGTCACTCCAACAAGACATGGAATATTTCAAAGCAAAGAAGAATGGATTCAGCTAGCAGCAGATAGAGAAAAATTCAAGTCGGCCACCCAGGAAATATATCACCTCAGCGAAACTGACAGCGAAACAAATACTACTGACGACGAAACATATACACGAAAATAATATTTAAATAAGACGTGTCGAAAACGAATGGAATTAGCAACCATCAGAAACGAACATATTAATTCTCCAATGCTAGAAGAGACCAATCAAATGAAGGTCAAAACACCAATGCTCATTCCTATTTATTATACCTGTCTTTACCACTATTCCTATATTGGCTCTAGGCTGCGGTTGGTCGGGTTTCCTTTTCCATCCCAGAGCATGTCTTTCCTTACAAAAAAGTGCCCCCTGGTGTATCCGGCTTGTCCGGGTCAGGCTTGCTCCTGGCTGGGTGTGGTGCTCAATCATCATCATCATCAACTGTAAAAAATGTTGTGAGTATAAGACCAAAGATACGATGGATGGACTTTGTTCAGGATGATACGTTAAGAAAGGATGAGATGACGAGTAATAGAGAAGTATGGAAGAAGAAGACATGCTTCGCCGACCCCAAATGAATTGGGATAAGGGCAAGAGAATGATGTAAATAGGAATTCTGATGGAATCTAGAATCAAGTACCTGAAAACTTTCTAAAAGTTTGTACCACGAAATTCCTTACACTGTCTATATCATTACTCGTAGAAACTACACAAACAACCAAAGTCATTGCAACGCAAGTGCATTCGCTTTGGAGATAAAGGGAACTTAAAATAGCAAGTCCTGCGAGACAAGTTAACAATTATCTATGCTAGTCTGCTAATAGACTGCATTATCTTAGATTTACGAGTATACAGCGTTATTTTGATACGACAGAGTAAGTAATCTGGTAAGGTGGTGTGTATTGTTTTCGGCCGTGCTCTTCACGAACATAAATTAAGCTGCGATATAAAAGACTTTGGTCTTTTTGCGTTTCGTTTCCAGTTTAACCGAATTCAGCTGATTAAGTACTAACATAATGCATGGAGCAAGTACCTATCTGATCTTCACATGGTTCTTGTCATAAAAGACTAAAAGACATTTGATATTTATCAAATGTCTTTTGGTTAAACTGACATTTTAGAGAAATGTGAGGTCCCAATATTGTTCCTAGAAGAACCCCAATTTTCTTTAGGGAATTAAATATTTTACTTTAATTGTTTTTGCTAAATGCAGTCTGTGTTCTCAAATCTAAATAAAACATATTGGTGTCGATTCTGTTGTGCACAAACTTAACTTAATTTAGGCTATTGCTATATTTTACTAAAAGGCAGTGCGAGAAAAGGACGGCTATAGCTATGAACTAAGTTACAGATGTCAAACTAGTTTATGCCTTGCGCTTCCCCGTGTTTTTACGTGCACCCTTCATTTGTATAGAAATATTAGTTCTAACTAAATTTGACAGGACAGCTCTAATTACGTCCGTCTCTTTCTTGGTTTATTAGAGAGAAAAAGATAGCAATAGCCTAAATTAAGTATAGCTTGTGCACAATTTTTTTTTTATTTTAAACTCTTTGCTCATCGTTAAACTAGAATCTGTTGTGAAATAAAAATATTTTACTTCAAATTACTTTAATATTGAAATTGGAGATTGAACTTTAATGATGTGGCAGTAAAACAGAGAGCCGAGACAAGTGTCAATCGCTTTCCGTGTTCCGCGTGTTTCTCATTATTATAAGAATAATAAGCATAATTAATGCTACCATAAGAATTTTGGTAGCATTAATCCAATGTATTTATAACTTTTCCAATATCGTTTTTGTTTATAGAATTTTACTTTCTCTTGGCCTTTCAGCTTCATATAAAAGTTTTAGGAGCAAGGCCCCAGAAGGAAATATTAAGTTTATAAACTTATAATCTTTCCTTCTCTAGGAGCCTTGCTCCTAACACTTTAACGTCTAAAATATTACTGTAATGATGACTAGCATAAAATTGTGCAATAAAGTAGTTCTGGTTAGTTGGTATACCAACTAACCAGAACTACTTTATTGCACAATTTTATATTTTTTAAATATTTTTTTTTTTAAATATGAAGGCTTATATATAAGCCTTCATATTTTTGCCAAATCAACAAATCCCATGAATTCCGCATCGCATAAATTATCCATTAAGGTACATTAATACCTGATAACAACCTTTACAGATAACAGTAATAGTGTCACTTATAACACTTATAAGTCATAATATTTTTTATCGTCGGGCGGTAAGTCGGTAACTATTCCGCCCACCCTTCCACTATCATTTACTATATAACAATAAAGTGTAATGAACTATTTGTATAACAAGATCCTTTCTTCTTTATATTGAGTTACATCTTGGGAGAAGTCATTTCGTCTGAAATCTGTAATTATCAAGCATGGACGGTGATAAAGTGACTGTGAGAGGATTTCTCGTGCAGGGTGTTGCGACATTAGCAAGTTAGTATTGGTTATGTTCATGTTATTCAGTGGTTCCTGATTAAAATGGATGAGTATTAAGTATTACTCGTCTTTTCGCACTAGTGTTCTCTGCAGCGGTAAAGTGATCAGTGGTTCCTGATTAATATGGGTATTAAGAGTATTAAGTATAACCCGGATTTTTGCACTAGTGTTTTAAGTGATTATATCAATAGAAGGAATAGTATCCTTTTGTAAACAAGATGTTGTGATCAGTTGTAACTGCATTGCTTGAAGTGGGGATTGTGTCAATATTTATTACAACAGTGATTAGTATGTGGATCATAACAAAGGTAGCGTTCAGTGATAGTTATGATACAGAAATATCATCAGTTTCTAACAACATTGTCCTAGTGCAAGAGAATTTGTCTTTTGTCATAGAGATTGGTCAAGAGCTTTCTTAGGTTGCCAAGCTTACTCTTGCTTACTAAGTGGTGATGGTAACAACACATGTTTCAATGAAAGACGAAAAAACCATGATGCGTTAATAGGACCGGCGTAATAAGGATATCACTGTGTAAGTACCAGGACTGATTGCCAACACAGTTATTGTAAACAAGCAAGCGTGGTCGTCTAACAGAGAGGAAGGATATGTCGTAGCATTGATTATAGTTATAGGCTGATATATTATGTACTTATGTATGTAGGCAGGAGATCTTCCTAGTTTCTTCAATAGAAGAAAAGGCCTTTGCCTTCGATACTACAGCACTTTAGTGGCATAGAAGAAAGTATGGAAAGTCCTTTGAAAAAGGAAGATTCTCCGATTAGACAGGGATTTGAGTTAACGGTTAACGATCTGCTCTCGCGATAGATGGACTGTGTGAAAGATGATATAGGTAGAAATAGGATGACTTATGAGATGAGGAGTAAAATATAAGGTATGGCACAAGAAGACCTGCTCCGCAGACTCCAAATAAATTGTGATAGGGGCAGAGAAATAATGTACTCTGCTTGTGCAATGTAAAATTTGATTGACGTCAGGCTAGATGAGTAGTTCGTATTCCTGTAGTAGATGTCACCACACTAAACACATAGGACAAAACACAGCATAACAATGTATTACCTGTGCAAATAAAATTAAAAGTTATCTATGATTAGGAATTCCCAGATAGAACACGTTAGGTACATTTTGTGTTGACAACAACTCTCTCGTGTTCATGATGAGATTGTACTTTGTACTTGAAATGTATGTTAGTTTGTGTTTGGGTCGGTGCAGCATGACTTGTTCTTGTATACGTTTCTATTTGTCGTCGTCTCAGAGTTAGTCATCATCATCATAATCATCAGCCTACAGCTGCAGTCTACTGCTGGACATAGGCCTCCTCAATGGCACGCCACTCAACTCGATTCTCAGCAACTCTCATCCGTTGCTACCACCCACCCTGCGAAGATCGTCACTCCAGTCACTCGAGCCTGAGGGCATCCCATCTTAGGGTTCTTACAGACGAGCGGCACGTTGCTAACGGCAGTTAAACTGCAGCCGTCGTCACCTATCGACGGCTGCCGTCGACGCTTGCAGTTGTGGTGTCGGCGGCTGCCGCCGGCGCGTCGACCGTAGCCGTCGACAAACATTTACGCGGCATGCCACAACTGCAAGCGTCGACGGCAGTCGTCGACGCTTGCATTTGCGGCTGCAGTTTATCTGCCGTTGGCAACGTGTCTCTCGTCTGTAAGAACTCTTACGTTTGCCGATTCACGGTCTCCACGCAAGAACACGTCTACCCCAACGATCATCGGTTCTACGGCTAACTTGACTTTCCCATTGCCACTTCAGCTTACTTATTCTGTGAGCTATATAAACAACTCGGTTCTCTGTCAGACAGATCAGAGTTAGTAGTTACCCCCTTTTAACCATATCACCATTCACACAGTCCACTCGTTCTTTGGTCTTCTCCTACTCGTAATAGTAATGCGCATTCATACTCAAAACAATCTGTGAATTCAAAGTCTATAAAGTAGGTATACTTAAAAGCAAGAGAATAAACTGGACTGTGTGGATGAGCTGTTTGGTCTATAATTCCTTCATTCACGTATTATGAATGCCCTTTACTTTTATTCTAATCGTATCCAAGACTGTCTGTGCACAGGGAGAGTCTTGTTTCATCATCTTTTCCAAATTTTTTATGACACTGTGGTTATCTTTTGGATACCAAATGATTAGCATGCAGCATCTGCTTTTGATATCCACTGTCGTCTCAAATATTTCGTGATTATGATTGCATGAATAATGTGGTCGGCGAAAACAGGAGAAGCTAGCCTTGACCTGAATAAAATGTTTATCCATTAGTAACCTGACGACAGTAAAAGCAGCAACACTTCACAATTTGATTAAACAATGCGCTTGCAAAATTTGATAATAAACGGCTACGCGGATGTCAATAGCAACGTCTTAAAAACTCATTGCGTTTAAAATAGTATAAGGCGTTTACAATGCATAAGAATTTTTGCATTAGAATTGACTCAGGCGTTTATCTTGGTCAAACATAGGCATATTTTAAAACAGAGACCAAATCAAACTTTAATTAGGATTATCATATTTAGTCGTTGTTTAAAACAGATTTTGTTCCATGATCTCTTGGTTATCTGACGACGTCTTGCCACACCGTGTATGCAGTAGTACTACTGCACATATCATAAGTATTAACCATAACGCGAGCCCAGTACGGGTTGGAAATCATGTCTTCGATTTTTTGGTTCTAGGACAAGGTGGTTTCCTCACAATGTTTTAAATTATTTTTAACCAAAACCTTTTTCAACTTACCAGTCGCCTACCTCACCACTCTCACCGGCCTAGTCTTCTCCTGGCCGTCCTACAATGTGGCCAACTTCATGTCCAACGACACAGTGCTCTCGGAGCCAATGTCTTCGGTCCACGTGTCACTGTTGGGCAGCCTGACCAATGTTGGCGCCATGGTGGCCACTCCCTTCTGCGGGTACATTGTTAACTCGTTGGGGAGGAAGTATGGGGCGATGCTGTTTGGGTTGCCTTTTGTGGTAAGTTGGTTTAGTTTTGATTCTAACCCACTAACTATATTAGCCATGTGTGGCTAATGAACGGTGAGCCAAAATGGCCACTATGTGGAGCCCTTACACAGACAGAAGACTTCGCGGCCGTGGGAAACCTCAAAGAAGATGACGACATGAGCTAGACAAAACCAATAACCAGAGGTCAACATTGGCAGTGAAAGGAAGTTGTTCCAACAGGACTTTTCCAGTCGTAGTCTGAAATATGGATTAGTGCTAAATTGATTATTTAATTACAGCCGTGTGGTATCCGGCAGAGTAGAATATAACCAACCCATTACACTCACGGGTGTCGTATAAGGCGACTAATGTCTGAGGCAGAACACCTTGCGCCTCCGTAGACCAGAGAATGGGCAGCAGCGTTTTCTGTTAGTCTTTCATCACTGCGATCTCCAATCCGCCTGCCAAGCGTGGAGATTACGGCAAATTCCTCCCATCATGGGAGAGGCTTATGTCCAGCAGTGGACGTTATGGGCTGTTGTAGTGTAGTAGTAGTAGCTAAATTAATAACAATAAGCTGCCTCATTGGTCTAGTGATCGCAATCGCGACTACTGAGCATGAGGTTCTGGGTTCGATTCCCGGGTCAGCCAAAGTGTTATTGGGTTTTTCCATCTGGATTCTTCATCTCATCAAGATTTCTCAGTAGCAGCCACGGAGCCTAGATTCGTGCCTGGTTGATGGCAATAGGCTCGTCCCCTATAACATGGGACTTAAACATAACTGGCTAAATGTGGGGGGGTACTATTAACTCCCTAACCCTTCGGGGATTACAGGCGTGATGTTATGTGATATATTTTCTTTCATTTTTTATTTTTGTAAAACTAACAACCATCCATCTTTTTCCACAGCTAGCATGGACGATAATCTCAATCAGCAACTCGGTGCCCCTGATACTGACAGCAATGGCCTTCTCCGGCCTAGGAACAGCAGGCCAAACGATATCATCGATATACATATCAGAAATAGCACAAGACTCCATAAGGGGATCCCTGATGTCCACTGTAGTATCTTCGTATTTCTTGGGACTGTTGGTCTCGTATATCTTTGGAGGATACCTGAATTATAACGTGGTGGTCTACCTGCATTTGTCAATGTCTATTTTGTATATCGTGATGTTAGCATTGTTGAAGGAGTCGCCGGTATTTTTGATGCAGAGAGGGAGAGAAAAGGTAAGTTTTGACTATATTTAGTATTATTTATTGTATACGAGTGTTTCGTGGGTCCAATGGCCTTGTTGCTTTAGGGGTCACAAATGCGACTACTGAACCTAAGATCTTGGTTTCCAATCCCAGATTGGGCAAAGTGTTATTTAGTTTTCCATTAGGAATATCTCACTAACAGTCAGGCTAGCTCGTTTACAACATAATACTTGAACATAACTCGCTAAATGCGGGTGTACACTCCTACCTACCTCCTAGACACTGCAAGCATGTTGTAATGTTATGTATGAAAGAACACACGCTGGAGCACTGTGCTAATATCTGATTGCACACAAAATTAAATGACTTTATCAGTATTTACTTTGTGTCCGTAGTTCATAAAAAAACTAGGTGGCGCTACTAGTTTCTTTCTAAGAAATAATGTCGTAATAGACAATGCGTTGAGCTCATACTTGAGGCTACCTGTTCTAATTATTATTATCTGTTCTACTTTACAAAAAGTACCTACATATTTTGAGGGAAGCGACCTTGATCAGCACGTTTGGGAGTTCAATATTGGGAGGGGATTCGGTTTTAAGCTTTGGTAGCTAGGAAGATGCTGCAGATTCGGACTTTTAAACAAGACCGAATATGCAGCATCGTCGACTTCAAAAAAAGGAGGACATTCTCAATTCGGTTGTATGTGTGAATTTTGATATGGCAAGGAGGAGGTGTCTGCATGAGATGACGCGAGATAATAGAGAAGTATGGAATAAGAAGACGACCACACGACGACCATGTTTATCGGCAAATAAATCGTTGACTTTGACTTTGACTTTGAGTTGCTCCGAACGCAAATAAATTGGGATGAGGTCGGGATAATTATGGTGGTGAAAGTCTTTTAAAAAAATAACCGATTTGGACATAGAATGTTACTTTGTATAGGCCATATCCACGAGTAGAGATCGTGAGCTTTTATCGTAGCACGTGGGTGAATCTGTACATGCACACCCGTATGTCCCCACCCGTTCCCGAAGGGGAACGGAGCATTGTTATTTTATTGGGGTAGATGACACAACAATCAATCGAGATACTTTTTAAGACACAACTATTTATTGATTTTAAAACAACTAAAAATCGTATTTGGCAATTAATTGAAATTAAATCGGGTTTTCAGGTCCGAAATAAAGTGTTTTTTTAGAGATAATTGTCTGGGAATTATTGTTTTATGGTGTCACCTACCCTATTGTGTCTGTCATTGCGGGTATCTAGCGGTAGAAATTAAACATTTCTGTAGCACGAGCAGATTATGAAGGCCAAAGCTTAGCCAATATCAACATCAAGTCAAAACTTCAGCTCTATTTACGTAAGCGTTCATTTTCTTGCGATAAAAACATTATGTAAAAGAACAATATTTAATCAAATTTTACAGCTGTGATGATAATTATGGCGTAGTTCTTTGCTTGGTATTTGATTTCCTACCCCTGGGAGACCCTAGGTTCTATCTACTTTACCTCATGAAAATCACTTTTCCCATGAGAACTATTTCACTCAGCATAAAATGCATCAAGCTTTGGTTAAGCAGCATCCTCGTGTGTGTCAAAAGTAATCCATTGTGATCACTAATCCATTTGCTGCGATTTGTGAATTGGACCGGAGGTTTTGGGTCTAAATTTAGGCAGACATGTAATATGTAAATTATTTTATCACTACTGGTCTTAAAACCGAGTTGTCCTAGCATATCAATTCAATTCAATTCTTTATTGCATATCACATGTGTTTTACAAGGCCTTATTATTAAAATAAAGTTCACATGGACCCCCTGTTGGGCACAACAATTTATAATTTTACAGAGAGTAAGTAGCATTTAAAAAAAAACTTCGTTAATAAAAAAATTGTAAGTTCATTCAAAGAAGTAAAATTTAAAACAGAGAATAAAAAAAAAAACGAATCGTATTGTTTTTGCCATATCGTCATCATTTTCTTGCCCTTTGCCCAAATTAGAGCAGCGGTGGCCCAGTGGTGGCGGCCCCGACTTACGAACAGTAAGTCGTGGGTTCGAACCCAGACAGGCGCATTACTTTGTGTAATTTATTTCATCACCACTGCTCTCAAAACGGCGAAGGAAAACATCGTGAGGAAACCGGCATGTTCTAGAACCAAAAATTCGAAGACATGTGACATCTACCAATCCGCACTGGGCCCGCGTGGTGGATTATAGCCCATTTCCTCTCATAGAGAGAAGGCCTGTGTCCCAGCAGTGGGAACATTAATAGGCTGATGATGATGATGATGATGATCCCAATGTATTTGTGGTCAGCGCAGCATCTCTTCTTCTTCCATACTTCTCTATTACTCGTCATCTCATCAGACATCTACTTCTTGCCATATCATCCTTCACACGGCTCTTTAGTCAACTGATCCCGCTCATTTGGATGCCGCGGGATCAGTTTACACATTTATTATTTTTATGTCATTTTCATTAGTAGATTGGTCCCGCTCACACAGTCCATCCATCGTTTCTTTGTTTTTACCATGTGTTATTCTAACATTCATCATTAAAAGTACATGAACATAAGGTTCATTGTTACAACTGCCATTAAACAGGCTTCGTTTATGTGACGGCACTGCTTTATTGGACAACCCAAGCTTGAGAATTGCATTGTATCAAAAATATCTTACTAATCTAATCTGTTGTTACAGGAGGCTGCAGAGTCTATAGCGTTCTACCGACAAGTGAGAGTAACTTCAAAAGTAGTGGAAGTCGAATTAGCTAAGATTAGACTGCAATTGGACCCGAGACTGGAGAAGATATTGGAAGGAGAAGATGGTAATACTCAATACGAGTACTTTTTCTTACTACAATTTTAAAATTACGTATTTGAAGTTGACATCATTTGCAAGCACGACCGGTTTTTTATGTAACTATAAGGCCTGAATTCTTGTCGCGCTGACGGTCGGTCGCGTACGAGTATATAATACACTGTGTTCTAATAGCACCATACGGCGACGCTGACGTCAGCGGTGACCGACAGCCGTATTTTGTTCTCGCTGTCGTCACGACCGGCAGTACGCGACCGACCATCAGCGTGACAAGAATTCAGGCCTTAAATATAGCTTGCTGCCGTTTTCATGGGGTTACATAGATATCAGTTATGTCTGCCAGACGTTTTGGTGCTTTTCCGTTTTGGTTTCCTGTTGCCGGAATTGTATCTGTAACATGCACTATGCTTTGAACCGGATATTTATTTTTGGAACTGTATTTCAGAAGGCTCAGTACGGGTTTTTATACCTTTTCAATCGCACTAACGTAAACTAGTTCTGAAATTGAACTATCGTCTTACGAGTACGTTTCGCTAGTGCCTGCAAACCCCACTCTGTTAAATCAAGGATCTTAACGCATAACATGTCACTATGATGTAACAATCATATTTGCTCAAATCATGTTATTTGCTAATATTAGCTTTGTTTGTGGTTTATTATCACAACGTTAAATACTAGTTATTTGCTCACAATGATAGTGAAAATTGCGACCCTGTACTCGTTGCCAAATGAGATCTTTGCGCTTGTAAGTCATGCCGTGTGGATCATGGCAATAAATATAAAGTCCTCAATGTTACAGGGGGTGTGGGTAAATAGGCAGTGTTTAGGGTGAAATATAGATGGAACGGACAGGCTACAAATAAACTGGGGTAGAAGCAGGACCACGATGATTCTCATTCTGTTGTTATAAAGAGAATTTAGACCAAATTAAAAGTTTAATAAATATCGCTGGACATTGCACACAGCGCCATCTAGTGCCACACTAAGCAACGAGGCTTGTGTCGTGGACACCAGATAGTTGATATACTACATAGATACTTTTTGTTTGTAAATACATACTTATTATACATATAAACATCCATGACTCGGAAACAAATGTCCATGCTCATCACACAAACATTTGCTTCTACCGGGATTCGAACCCGGGACCCTAAGAACGTAAGGCAGCCTCAGTACCGCTGCGCCATTCGGGTCGTCAATAATAATATAATGTACAGATGCCAGAACATCAAGCTACTACCATCTGTTAAATGATGGGGTTGGCATATCCGTATGGATAAAAACCCCTTTAAGTTTACAAAGAATTAAAAAAAAAAAAAATGACAAATTTCTTTAATAGATATTCAACAAAATCGCTTAAGCGTTAGGTTCAAGGTTGTTTGGGAAAATTTGACAGTTTGAGGTAGCTCGTAGCGTACTAAAGCGAGAAACGTCAACGGCTTTTCAGTTCGGACCGAAGCGCGAAGTGAGTCGACACCGTTTCCAACTATTGGCTCTCTTTAAAGAGCTTCTTGGTTGGATTACAGCTCTGCAGGCTTAGCCAAGTTGACAATCTACAATCGTTAACGCTATTCATCTCAAAGTTAAATCACGTGATCAACACAAACGAATAGAAAATCCGTAGATAAGTTTACATCGTTCAAAATGATAGAATAGAATGTTATCGTTTCTACAATGTTGATCGCTAAACTCTTTGGTAGGAACGCTCACCATAGACTAAAGTACAGGTTTTTTCTACAGACATTAGAGAACGAGCGATCGACTCAGTCGTGTCAACTTGGCTACCAATTTAACGCTTTCCACAATCGCTTACGCCGAGGCGTTTACGATTGTAGAAAGAGAATCGATACGAAACGTTTGTAACTTGGCTAGGGGGGCTGAATTTAGAACTCACCTACTAGTATTTAGCTGCATCCGGTTATACTGGAAGCTGACCCCAATATAGTTGGGAAAAGGCTAGGCAAATGATTTCGAACTTTACTTATTATCCAGTATTATAGCCTATATTGTCCCATTGCAGGGCATAGGCCTCCCATCCTATATCAACTATCAACTATCTGGTGTCCACGACACAAGCCTCGTTGCTTACTGTGTCACTAGATGGCGCTGTGTGTTCATGTCCAGCGATATTTATTTATCCTCTTCTCCACGTTTCCCGGTCTAGTGCGATTGTAGACAGTTTCTCCCACTTTACTTATTTTTTTAAATATTTCGTTAGTTCTAACATTAGAAAGTTATATTTACACGTCGATCGGCACCATAGAGGTGACTTAACAATTATATCCCATGTTTTTCCAAACAGCACAGTTAACAGCTATGAGAAAAGCTAATAAAAAGATGATATGACAGACCGTCTGTCTCATTCCTTGACGTCATTCAACTTTATGTTGTACATTTATTCAGATAACATGCATGTGGAAATTTTATTTGTCTGCACGTGTATTTTATGGTTAGATGGATATGGCATGAACTAGAAAAATATGTGTCTGTAATTAAAGCTAGAACAGAATGAGAAAGATACATCACATAGCCGTCAACCAAGCATTCTGTAAATCTTCTTCTTTATCGTGTGGTTAGTGCCTAACCTGGTGTCAGAGTCTGTATGCCGCCCATGGGCCTCTGACTTGGCTTAACATGCCGTTGAGAAATATCTCTCAAACATGCTGGTTTCCTCACGATGTTTTCCTTCACTGAAGCAAGTGATAATTTATACAATATGCTGGTTCATTCTTACATAAAACTAAGTAACTGGGAAAAATAATTACTCCATTTTACAGCTACTATCTTAATGGGGTAAATTAAGTGGAGTCATTCTGAATCTTGTTTGTATGAGAATCTTACTGTCTTGGTATGGACATGTGGACAGGGAAGGATCGCATGTGATTAAAAGAGTGATGAATATAATGTTATTGATGGATGGAGAGGGAGAGGAAGACCAAGAAAACGATGGATGGGTTGGGTTGTATCATTACTGATATATAAAAATATCTGGACAGGTCTACTCAAATCTGTGTAGTTCTTTCTTCAAAAGATCCATCTCAGACACTAATCTGCATAGTCCTCATCTGAATTGAACAAGATTATGTCTGGACTTCAAAAGAGACTATGACCTCTGAGTTTGTTTCGGCTGTTTCTTCTCAGAGTAGTCAGGTACGAAACACCGGCCCCATCTAGTTTTAAAAAAATAACGTGTAAAAGTGTTTGTAAGAACCTACTTGCAAAAATAAACATCATTTCATTTCATCATATGAAAGAAAAAGGTGTAAATGTTAGCGTGACGATTGACAGAGGAGAATGGAAGATAAACGTGTTTCACCGACCCCAAGTAACGTGGGTTAGGGGGAGTAAGATGATGATGATAATTCTGACTCTTGTTTATAATCGAGAAAGAAAAAAAAAAAAATTCATTTTCTGCAGGCACATGACGTGCAAAACCCAGGTACAAAGCATATAAGACGTTTGACATATAACAGAACGGAACAGAAACAAGAAAAAAAGAAAGAAGTTGACAGCTAGCACGTCGTGAGTGCGACAAACAGCATGATGCTGTGCTATGGGGAGCCCACAGCACAACGCTGGTTTTCAGTGGTCACCCTTGAAAAAACGTACGCAAGCCAATACAGTGGTATCTAATTATGTATATGAGTAACTAAAATAAAACAGCCAGTATTTAGATTATAACAAATTGAGGAACCTTTCAAATAGCGATAAGTAATATTTATATTTATACAATTAACTAGGCTCACACCATAAAAGAAGAAAGTCTTTCCGTGACGTCAAACATTGTGTGTCAGTTCATACGTCTTTTGAAACAATTGAATACAGCAAATATGTGAATAGAATTTGGAATCTAATTGTACTACCAGATAGCATGTCTCGTGATTTTTATTGCAACGACCTATGGCTTATAATTGGTTGACTTTTTTGTTACGTATGATGCAATAATAGCATTTTGTTTATGTGAGATGTCATAGAAAACTGGGCGGTTTAAGCAAATAGATCGGCGTAGAAAGAGGCGCTAGCTTTTTCCCGTGACTTTCGACCGCGTGGTATTCAATTTCGCTATGGAACTCGACAGTACGTTGTAGTTTTTTTTATCAATAAAAGATTTTTTGGAATGCTGTCAAAATGCCCTCTAGAAACAGTGAAAAGAAAAACATTACATTGCTATACAAAACACGTGTTTGCAAAAGTGATTTTTATTATAAGTTGCTAGAAATGGGCAAATAACTTAAGCTCTTTACAATACTAAGTTTAAATTAAAAACAAGAGTTAGAAGAGCCGAAATGCTGTCTCGTTGATCTTGACAATGAAGATGACCTCCATTTTCTTTATGAAAATCTATATCTGTAATTTTGTTTCAGATCTCATTATTACAAAGGAACTGTTAGAAACACAACCACCGCCTCAGAAATTGACAGAATGGCAGTTCTTGAGTAAGTAATTATAATTCATTAATTGGCTAATTACCGCATTTAAATATTGGAAGTGGGTGTGGTGGCTTCGTTGGTGTAATGGTGGCGATCGCGACTGCTAAACATGAGGTCCTGGGTTCGATTCCCGGGTCGGGGAAATTATTATTAGGTTTTTCCATCAGGAATTTCTTAGTAGCAGACACGGAGTCTGGATGTGTGCCCGGTTGATGGCAAGCTGGCTCCTATTACATGGGACTTTAGCACACTCTGAATCTTGAAAAAGAACATCATCAAATTGAAACTTGGAATTTGTAACACTACGTACTCGTAGTGGAATTGGTACTGCAATTTTATTGACAAATGGCAATACTTATACTCAATGTAATAGAGGTCATAATTTGTAACTTTTGGATAACATCATGGGCTGAACAGAACACGAACTGGTGCTAATAATTTAAAAGATAAAGAGCTAAGCATCAGTAAGTATTCTTATTCAATAAGTACGGAGTCGTAAAGTATTACGATAATACGAGTACTTCGATTTTGTGGTTCAATTGTTTTTTTTTTCCTCTGTGTTTTTACGAAATAGTATTTAAAAATATCAGTGTTCACCTGTGTCAGCCCAGGATTACACGAAGGACCGACTCATACATGCAAGGTAGCGATTTAGTAACCTACAAATCTGCAGTAATCTAGGGGGTGATTTTTTATGATGCAATATTGATATTTCTTGCACATTCTTCTCCTTAGAGAACTACGCTTTGGAATGGGCTACTAAAGTACTTTTACAAGTTATTATGCCTTGTGACTGGGGCTGTAGCTTCGGTTTTTTTTTGTTATTCTGACATTCAAACGTGCCAATATAATGGTCTCATTGAAATAAGTGCTTTGAGTTTGCATGTCTGAAAAGGTCTTTTATTTCACAAATCGGGTATGGCTTTCATAAAAGTTCTTTAGTATGGCGGCTAGAATCACCATATTGACTAGTTGCAAATGCAACTGCTTGCCAACTGACTAACCTGCAAACAACATAGTGTTAGGGTCGCTAGGCTAAACAAAAATAACAACAGCCAATCAAAAGAGGTTTCAGAAACCAGTGCTAAGTTGTGTTCAACATCTCTCCACAGAACAATCACAGTCCTCAATCCGTGCTCTCACGACAAGTCTCGCGTGTATGGCAACAATGATCCTAATGGGTAACATAGCACTGCAGGTTTACGCTGAGACCCTGTTCAAGGAGGCCGTACCATTGATGGACTCCAATCAGTGCTCCATCTTCTTGGCGATAGATTTATTGGTGGCCAGTGTTTTGTGCACTTTGGTTATTGATAAGTTTGGAAGGAAGGTGTGTATTTTCAGTTATTTTTATTACATGATACCTAATTGTCTGTGGTTTCTAAAGAAGAGATGTGTATTATTTTACGAACAACATAATAGATCACAAGTTGACGTTTGAATAATGAAAACTGATGATAGAGGAATAATAGCTGAACATTATTAAGTAGAGAAGGACAGATAAGTTTTCGATATGACTTCGCAGTCCTTAGTCGTTTACTGAAATACCAGAATCAGACAAGTTTAAGATTAAAAAAAAAATAGCATAATAAATTATGGCAGTGGTTGTAGATTCTGTGATACCATACTTTTAAAGGAACGTTGATAAGGAGCTATGTCTTCGATCTCAAAACGTCGTTTTGAAGATACACTATAATGAATGAATGAATGGCACCTACAGAACATGACAGAACAGCTTTGCAGTTTGTTCAAGTGCGGTTCAAATCAGAGGCCCTACTAAAACGCTTCGTCCGTATATTCGGATCTATCCATCTTTCTCACTCGCACTCATCTGCAGACATGCGCGAGAGAGACGGATTGATCCGAATATACGGACTAAGCGTTAGAGTGTTTTGCTCTAAGAAGAAATCCTCGATTTTTTTAAAAGTACTAGGCTAATATGAACCTAAACTGTTTCTTCCAGCCCTTGATGATCAGTACATCGATCCTGGCCAGTGTCTGCACAATACTGCTCGGCACTCAGATTCAATTGCACTGGGCCCCTCACTGGTTCACTGCCGTCATTATCTACGTCTACAGCTTTATATTCAACGTGGGAGTCGCTGTTATACCTTACGTGTTGAGTGCTGAGCTGTTCTTACCTGAAGTGAGTACTACAGACTCTTAAGGCCGTTTTCTATAACTTACGTATAACTGTCAGTTAATATGCCTACTCTCGTAGCTATCTGTGTTTCTATAAACAAGGTTAGTCCTATCCGTGTCACCTAGCTGTCACTTTATTCATAGAAAAATCAAAGACGTTTTGTTTCTATCGGTTGGTACCTAAACAAAATGTCAAACAATCAGAGACACAAAAACAGAAACAGACAGGTAGCAACCTACCGACCGATACCTGTTGGTAGGTTATTGAAAATGGCCGTTAGTGTCCTGTCTAATTTTCTTTAGGGTTAACACAGGGTTTATCTTCAAGGTTAAGCAACGCTTGCCTAGGTCGGTCCGTGGATGGGTGACCATTCATAACATATCGAGTTACCTGCGTGTCTCTGATAGCACGTTAAGCCGTTGTTCTGTCATTTGTAGATCTTTGACAGTCGTTACCGGTAGAAGTATTATATTATCTGTGCCGGTAGTCAGTGGTCCAAAAGTCTGACAACCAATCTTGCCAAGGGGATCGTATTATCCGTACTAACTGGGTAGCGAAAGTAAGAAATGTAGTCGCTACATGTAAAATACTGGTATTCAGCTGCATTCGGTTAGACTGGAAGCCGACCCCAACATAGTTGGGAAAAGGCTAGGCAGATGTTGATACTATTTGAAACTTTGGCAAAATATTTTTTGTAACGAGTGTAAGTCCTATCATAAACCGCTATTCTAGCTATGGGGTCATTAAATAACCCCTTTACAACATTTGGGTAATCGTTTCTAATTTTAGCTTAATTTGAACCTTAGCCTTACTAAGTTAATGTGAAATCGGAACACGTGTGTGTTTTAGTTGATTAGAAGCGCCCGATCTTAGGACCAAATCTTTGGGTCGGTTTGGGGGAGTTGACAGAACTTAAGGGCTTAGCTTCATAACATAAGGGTTTTGGAATCGTATTTCTTTGCTAGGTGCAGCCCGCGACCTTCGTGCGCGTTTAATTATTTAAAAAATATTGCTTTTCTATTTAACTGGATTTTGTGAACAATTTCAGAGGTTAAATTTTTTTGCACGGAACCCTAATCCATTTTCTAAGATTAAAGTAGCGTAAGTTACTCCTTATAACATCAGCTATTTGCCAGTAAAAAGCCCAAAATTGGTACAGCTATTTCAGAGATAGGCTGGAACAAACAGACAGACTGACAGACAAAATAAAAAATAAACGTTTTTTTGTTATACTCGTATGTACCGTATAATACTTTCTTAAGCGTTCTGTAGTTTTTACATTAAACACTTCAGTTATATTTATTTGCATATACTAGGCTTTGCTCGCGCCTTCGCTCGCTTCATCAGTATCAGAAAGTATCAGGGTCAGAAATAGGCGAGACGACAAAAAAAAACTAATTAGTCCGTCAGTTAGATTATCAAAAAAATATTAGACCCGTGTTTTTTTTTTTGTTACGTAAACCAAAATTGACGAAGATATGACGCTTTTAAAATTCTCAATACGTCACGCCTAGGTATAATTTTTAGCTAGTTCTGACGTCACTAGCCCCCACTCCCGAGTTTTGATGCGTTTTATCTTTGTCAATATTCATTGATTTACAAAAACAAAAAATACGTGTCCATTAATTTCCAATATTTTATCCGACGGACTAAATAGATTTGCAATTTTTGATACTGTCGTCATGCCTATTATGCCAGAAAAAAATTAGTATATGACACTCGGAAATAATGTAGCTTCCTATTAGTGAAATATTTTTTAAAATCGAATCAGTGTTTCCGATCTAACTCCCTGAATACAAACTTACAAACATACGAGTACATCATATACATACATCGAAAAGATGTTTCTGTAGTAACAATAAGGTGAATTGTTAAGATTAATTCTTAGTTTGAGTTTATCTTCAGTACTACTTGAACTTATCTAATCTTAAGCCAGATAAATATACAGTTTCCATATATATATTGGCATATTTGAACTGATCTAATCTCAAGCCAGATAAATATACAGTTTCCAGGAGCCATATTGTACTATCTTTATGTATTATTTTACTTCCGAATAAAAATCTGGGTCATGGTTTTCTATTCGTACGAGTTTTTTTATTGATAATAATGTAAATGAATACCGCCTCGTTGGTCTAGAGCGACTACTGATCACGAAATCTTGGGTTCGATTCCCACATTGGGCAAAGTGTTATTGGAATGAGTTATAAACACACGGAGTCTGAATCGGGGCCCAGTTGTTGGCAATACGTTCCCCCTTATTACCTACATGGGACATAAACATAACTGGAAAATGGGGGTACAACTATCATTTGTACATCTTTGCCTTAACTTTCGGGAATAGGGAATTTGCATATTTTTTTTTTATTTCGATACGGAATGTTAAAGTACTATTAAAATAATGACAAAAAGCGAAAACAATACATAAATCGGCCAAACAACACAAAAGTTATAACCATTTAAACTTTTGTTTCTATCTCTTTCTAAATAAACGGAATTTATTATTGATTTTGTACGTCGATGCAGCGAATGACGTCATTTGCTGTATCGGATCTCTCTGTCTAATCAGCAGTTTCAAATGCTTATAACTTAGTATTTTTTATAGATATTAAAAAAATAATTTCACTTTGCTATTTCTAATGTTAATACGCTTTGTTTAGAGTGATAAAAAAATCATGCATTTATACCTATTACAGTCATTATGTTATGTTAAAGATTTAGCTCTAATACCTACGTGTCTTTACTACGGGTTCTTTACCCGAAGGGTAACCAACGCGACCCTATTGCTAAGCCTACGCTGTCCCTCCGTCCGTCAGCGGGCTGATCATGATTTGAATTTGGTAGACTGTTGAAATTTTCATAGAATGTGTATTTCTGTTGCCACTATAACAACAAAAATAAATTGACCCCTACTGCGATGGAGGATGAAGGGTCCTTACCCTTCATACGCGAGTCCGACTTGCACTTGGCTGGTTTTTTTTAATTCTTTAGTTTTTTTAGTTTAGTTTTTTTTCTTTCCAAGACCTTATGATACATTGTGTTGAAATTCCCCGTAATTTCAACCTCCAATTTCTTCTTCCAGGTTCGAGGTATCTGCGGAAGCATAGTCATGGCTTCTGGTTGGGCTATGAATTTCGTCACTATGGTGATATTCACTCCCGTCGTGGAAGAGGTCGGCTTCGCTCCCCTGTTCTACGCCTTCTCCGTCGTAGGCTTCATTGGAGCTGGCTACTGCGTGTTCTATCTTCCTGAAACAAAAGGATTGTCTATAGATGCTATACAAGCTTTATTTGTTAAGAAGACTAAAAGGAAAGTTGGGGCTTAGGAGGTAGATATAAAAATGAGGGAGATTTTTTTTTTAATATCGGGAGCTCAAAGAAAAAGAAAATCTCGGATATTATCCCGTAAGTACTTTAAGTGTAGGTAGATTTAAGTTGAAAATATTTATATTACTATTAGCAACCCGTCTCACTTCGCACGGCGCTACCAAAACTGTCAAACTGGAACCAATCATATAGATTAACAAAATTTCATTGAAATGGGTTGGGTGGTTTCGGAGATTAACGTGTACAAACATAGTGACACGTGATTTTTATATATTAAGATAACTTGGCAATACGTAAACAGGCATACTGGTTGGGTACGTTGAGATGTCATAAGTCGATTTTAATATATTATAAAGCTATTAACATACATAGATAGAGTGCCAGTGAGCCCCAAACAAGACAGTATGTATGTATCTTAGACGACCCGAATGGCGCAGCGGTAGTGACGCTGCCTTACGTTCTCAGGGGTTCAGTAGAAGCCAATGTGCATGGACATTTGTTTCCGAGTCATGGATGTTTATATGTAAAATAAGTATGTATTTACAAACAATAAAGTACCTATGTAGTATATCAACTATCTGGTGTCCACGACACGAGCCTCGTTGCTTAGTGTGGCACTAGATGGCGCTGTGTGCAATGTCCAGCGATATTTATTTATTTATCTTGGAGTCAGTTATTAGTTATAATGAGATTTGTAGAAGGTACAAATTCCAAAGACCTTTATGAAAATGGCAAAAGTCGGTAATGTAGCAATCTATGGAAGCATTTTCATAGACACTTGGAAACCAGTCATTCTTCAGTTGCGTTTGTATGGAACTGTGCCTCAAGAGTATTGGAGATATTTCTCATATCAGACTTTATCTGAGTTTTATCGATCAGCAAGAAGTCACCAGATCAGTGTTATGATAAGAAAAGTCACCAGACTGTTTGAGTCTGGTGACTAAAATGGTCTGGTGACTTTGTTTTTTATCAAAACACAATGTTGGAATGTGAATTTTTGTAACATTGGCAGTACATATTTTGAACATCGACAAACCGTGTGCATATTAGGGTTTTCCATCGAAAGAATGGGCAAATTTCTATACAAATATTAATTTCCTTTTTAACTACTGTAAGGGATGAATTTTCAAGAACTAAAAAGGGGTGTTGGTTTTCGGTAAAAAAATCTTCCGTAGTTTAAAATTTTATTTAAGACTAGCTTATGCACGCGGCTTCGCCCGCGTGATTTTCGGTAATAGGCTAGTTTCCACCATCAATAAATTGCAAATCTATTTAGTCCGTCAGTTAGAGTATTGGATTGTTTTTGTAAATCAATGAAGATTGACAAAGTTAGATCGCATCAAAACTCGGGAGTGACATACAAATGAAAAAGACACTAAAAATTATAGCACTGCGTGACGTATTGAGAATTTTAAAAGCGTCGTATCTTCGTAAATTTTGGTCTACATACAACAACAACAACATCAGCCCATAACGTCCACTGCTGGACATAAGCCTCTCCCATGATGGGAGGAATTTGCCGTAATCTCCACGCTTGGCAGGCGGATTGGAGATCGCAGTAATGAAAGACTAACAGAAAACGCTGCTGCCCGTTCTCAGGTCTACGGAGGCGCAAGGTGTTCTGCCTCAGACATTAGTCGCCTTATACGACACCCGTGAGTGTAATGGGTTGGTTCTATTCTACATAACAAAAGAAAAAATACGTATCAAATATTTTTTGAAAATCTAACTGACGGACTAATTAGATTTTTTCAGGACACAAGCCTATTGTCCCACGGGATCGTACTACGGGGATTAAAAGTATCCTATGTGTTAAATTGAGAGCAGCGGTGGCCCAGTGGTGGCGGCCCCGACTTACGAACAGTAAGTCGTGGGTTCGAACCCAGACAGGCGCATTACTTTGTGTAATTTATTTCATCACCACTGCTCTCAAAACGGTGAAGGAAAACATCGTGAGGAAACCGGCATGACCTAGAGCCAAAAATTCGAAGACATGTGACATCTACCGATCCGCACTGGGCCCGCGTGGTAGATTATAGCCCATTCCCTCATAGAGAGGAGGCCTGTGTCCCAGCAGTGGGAACATTAATAGGCTGATGATGATGATGATGTGTTAATCCAGGTTATAAACTATCCGTGTGCCAAATCTCATTCAAATCCGGTCAATAGTTTTTGCTTGAAAGAGTAAACAAACATCCTCACAACCTTTCGCATTTATTTTATTAGTAAGAGTAGGGTTTTTTATCACTTAGCATTTTGATCTGGTGGCTTTACATATTAAATTGGTAGTACGTATTTTTCGATTGTTTCTTTATGACGTTCTTCATAAACAAATCTTTAAAGAGATAAGGTTGTCATCTGTTTCTACAGGAAACAAAAAAAATGACGATTTGGAGATGAATTTTGTAACAGTCATGATAAAGTGCCAGTAATATTACGTCAGGATATTGTTGTATTCTTGAAGCTCATAAAATCAAATAACTGTGTTCTCTCTGAATTCTTCTATTATCTTATATTTCACATTTTGGTACAATTTCATGTTATCAATACATAACAATACTCCAATTCAGAAAAGGTTCGATAGAAATTTAATTACAGTGCACCAACATTTCGGCAGGTATGTTTAAGAGCCTATACTACCTCAAATTAGCAACTATATATTTATTAGTTCAAACTTCGTTTGAAATACTGTTAGAATAAAGTTCTAATCAGCTTGCACTACAAAGCGGTTGTTACGTCAGTCACTGCGGGCCGAATAGTGCGAAATTAGTGGTTTTTTGCGATTTACAAAAAATCTATTGATTGGACTAAAAAAAATAATAATATAAAACCTGCTTTATAGTTAGTTCAGTTAGTATAAAAAGTTTCATGATCTAATTTGAAGTATTTTATGATTGCCAGCGGTTTATTGTTCAGTTTAGAGGTAACTTTGGATTTTTTTTCAATAGAGAAAATTTTATGGAATCGTGTTTTCGCAAAATATGGGACTTAACATTAATCCTCAACTTTACCATTTCAAAATTAATGCTGCAGTATTTTAGGCGTAACGGAGGGTCATGCTAAGCCATTTGAGGTAGTATAGGCCCTTAAGTCCAGTGATAGGGGCGAGCCTATTGCCATCAACTGGACCCAAATCCAGGCACTGCCATGCTGGTTTAGAACTAAACTACCTAACTGTCACTTACGGGATATCAATTATTTTGAGCTCCCGATATTTCGACGCTGTCGCAAGCGCCATGATCGCGGATTGATCGAGATACGGGAGCTCAAAATAATTATTAGTCACGGAAGAGACCTCGTATGTAACAGTATAAGTTTAAAAATCCAGGCTCCTGACTGCTTCTGCAAAACTCTTCGCTTTGTTTATAAAATTGTATTCTATTTTTCCATAAAAATGTGGAACAAACTCATTTCCCTTTTAAAATGTTACAAATGACCTTTCGCACAAAATGATTACGGCCGCAAAATGTAAAGCGAAATGCTGCATGCATATTAAACAGGGATTCAAATTCATAACCCTTCGCCTGGTTGGCGGGGAATCGATAAAAATGTAATTATAGCTAGTCGTTTGTCTACCAGCGTTAAATGGGGACAAAATGTTGCATTGGCAACGGGAAGAAGATGAATTTGGGACGATTTCGTTGAGAGTAATTTATGGTGTTTTTTTGTAATAATATTCAGCTATTTTCGTGGTTAGCCACGAAAAATTAAATTTTTAAACAAATAAAAGCATTTATTTTACAAAATACACTCACTACATTTATACCTAGGTATAATTGTATAAATTTAATTATGAATATTATATAAGTGTTAATAAGTATTACATAAGTGTTGCTAGGTTATACACTTCTGTATACCTAGGTGTACTTTTTTTGTACTGGGCCAAGAATGAGCCCCTACAGGACAATTAATTCGAAATATTGTACGATACAATGAGAATAAGAATTATTTTTTATAACCTGTAATCTGAAGCTCGTTTGCATCAGAAATCAATAAATGTTTGGCGTAAAACGCATTCAGTAATTTGTTGTGCAAATGAGCCTTAATAATTTGTAAAAGGTATTTAACTTTTATTAGCTAATGCTAATAAAAGTTAAATACCTTATATATGGCAGTGGGCAGGGCACATTGCTCGCAGAACGGATGGCCGATGGGGCCGAAAAGTTCTGGAGTGGCGACCGCGAACCGGAAGACGTTGCGTTGAAAGGCCACCCACTAGGTGGACCGATGACCTGGTGAAGGTTGCTGGAATCCGTTGGATGCGAGTCGCACGGGACCGGTGAACGTGGCGACACTTGGGGGAGGCCTATGTCCAGCAGTGGACGTCTTGCGGCTGAAATGATGATGATGATGATGATCTTATATATTAAATTTAAAGAAGCTTAGTTAATAATTAACTGTAATTATGGTTAATATTTACAATTTAAGGTGATCTGAAAATAAATTATATTCATTTCATAGTAACTGTATTATGTTATTTCATATTTTATTCCCCATAAAACTTGGTGAAAAAAGTAAATGAAAATAAAAAGCCGCTCAAATTCACAATCCGGATAGATAGGATAGAGCAGCGTCAGAGTTATATTATTATTTCTAGTTAGCTAACTGAGAAAATCGAAAGCTCAGAAAGCTGTGAAGCTCTAGCCAAAAAAAATCCAGCTGCTCGTGTCAATCTTCAGGTTAAACTGCGCTTGCTAGTACATACCGAGTTTTCTAAAATCCTCGTCAATAGGCGAGACGACAAAAAAAAAACTAATTAGTCCGTCAGTTAGATTATCAGAAAATATTTGACCCGTGTTTTTTCTTTTGTTACGTAAATCAAAATTGACGAAGATATGACGCTTTTAAAATTTTCAGTACGTCACGCCTAGGTATAATTTTTAGGTAGTTCTGACGTCACGAGCCCCCACTCCCGAGTTTTGATGCGTTTTATCTTTGTCAATATTCATTGATTTACAAAAACAAAAAATTCGTGTCCATTAATTTCCAATACTTTAGCTGACGGACTAAATAGATTTGTTTTTGTCGTCTCGCCTATTGACGAGGATTTTAGAAAACTCGGTATGTACTAGCAAGCGCAGTTTAACCTGAAGATTGACACTAAGATTGACTAAATAGATTTGATACTGTCGTCATGCCTATTGTAGATCTTTGACAGTCGTCACAGGTCGTCAGTGGCCCGAAAGTCTGACAAGCAGTCTTACCAAGGGGTGCCATGGGGTATCTTATTATCTAGTACTAACTGGGTTTTGGAGGTCAAATAGGCAGTTGCTCCATGTAAAATACTAGTATTCAGCTGCATCCGGTAAGACTGGAAGCCGACCCAAAGATAGTTGGGAAAATGCTAGGCAGATGATGATATCTGAGAAAATGGACCCGATTTTATGAAGGTTTCGAGTTTATGGTATAGGCACCAAAAAAATAACAGAAAAAGTCATTTCTACACCTTTATAAACTTGGAGGGTTGTATTGATGATTTTGATAATTATAATAATTCTGTAACTACATATGTTTTACAGCCGTGAATAATATTTTAATCAACATACAACCTAGCACTAGCCCGTAAATTGCAAAAAACGTAAGAAGATTTGAATTTCGCGGACTACCCTGGACCTTAACTAGTCATTTACTCAGCCAGTAAAAACAAAAGAGTCACATTGATACACGCAACAATGAACTTTCTTACAAAAGGTGTGTAAGAAAATGCCACATGGCAAATAAAGCAGTAAAACCATAATTTATGCCAAATCTCAGGTAAGACTATTAATTGCCTTTGTTTGAGAACTGCTATACTGGTGTCTCTGTGTAAGTATAGTATCTAACACAAATATAGAGAAGCTACTGATTCTCGCACAGTCTGTCTCGATTGTCATCATTTTAATGGGCCTTTGACCATAAACATACCTAGAAAATCATCGGATGCCGAAGAATGGATACGTTGTTTTTTTACTTTATCAAATTTTTACCCCTTTTTTGGGAAATCATCGAATGACTCCTCCCGCTCTGCGTGGAGCAGGCGGGAGTGTCAGTCTTTTACTGGCTAAAACCCATTCATGTTCCTTTTTCGCCCTTTGTGTTCCAGGGCCACGGTATCTCTTTCGAACAGTCCCGCAGTCTCGGACCTACTTTTTACTCTGCTTTCGCAGTAATGTACCATCCCCACAGGTTGGGTTTCATGGACGAATCAGACCTTATGCGGCATGTCTCCACATCCACAGACATTGGTTATCTACCTTATTCTCGCACCAAATGTCCTGTCAAAACAAAAACATGCATATACCCTATTAGGGTATACGCATGTTTTTTTTCATCACTCTAAACAAAGCGTATTAACATCAGAAATAGCAAAGTGAAATTATTTTTTTAATATCTATAAAAATACCAAGTTATATACATTTGAAACTGCTGATTAGACAAAGAGATCCTATACAGCGAATGACATCATTCGCTGCCTCGACGTACAAATCCATACTAAATTCCGTTTATCTAGAAAGAGATAGAAACAAAAGTTTAAATGGTTATAACTTTTGTATTGTTTGGCCGATTTATGTCTTGTTTCCGCTTTTTGTCATTATTTTTATAGTACTATAACATTCCTTAACGAAATAAAAAAAAATGCATATTCCCTATTGAGGTAAAAGCACCAATCAGCGTGAAAACGAGTTCGAGTCTTCACGATTGCGCGCTCACAACATACGAGTATCTGTTTACTAGAATATCATTGCGTAACACCATACATCCCGGACTACGTCAGTATTAATTCTTTTAATTCGTATTGGCGCCCAATTCAAAAGTTTCTCATGTTAACCTACAAATAAAAATATAAGTAGTGCACGGCCGTTATTTTATAACAATTAAATAGTTTTAAGTTAAATACATAGTCTAAGAACATTGCGCAAGGTGCCTTATGTATGATTGACATTGAGAGAATTATCCGGTTTAAGTACGAGGACAAAATCGTAGGGTTATTTAGTTAAATTAATTATGATCATCAATTCATCAGTATTGGATCTATTTCCAAAAATAGTTTCTTTGAAATTTAGTGTTTACCACGATCTGGTATCCATTTAAAAGAGTTTTATGATCAGTTATGGATTGATTGACACATAAAATAAAATGATTGCCTCGATGGTCGAGTCTGATGATCATAAGGTCTGGGTTCAATTCGCGGGTCGGGCAAAATGGTTTAGGTTTTTCAGGAATTTGTCAGTAGCAGCAACGGAATATGGATTTCTGCCCGGTTGATGGCAATAGGTTCGCCCCTATAAAGCTGGGGCCTCATTAATGCGCTGCGTTGCGCCATGGCAATGTATCAATAATATATGTAAAACGACGCAGCGTTGTCACTACGACACTAATGTGGCCTCAGCCGAAATTAAAACAACTGGCGAAATTTAGATTCACCTCTGTCTAACCTTTCGGAGATTACAGGCGAGATGTTATGTTGTAAAATGAAAATAAAACACGAAAAATTGCTCTAAAACAACCGCCCAAGCTCTCAAGCTATCAAAGGTTCTTAATTATAACAATAAGAACAGAGTAACAGGAACAAGTAACTAGATAAGAACAAAGTAAAAATAAAAATTAAATAAAGAAATTAAAAAACAAAATCAGAAATTAAATACAGAATCAAAATTAAATACAAATTCAAAATTAAATACAAAATCAAAATTAAAAACAAAATCAAAATTAAATACAGAATCCAATTTAGATACAAAAATAAAAGCATAATCAAAATAATGCAATTAAAATGTCAAGGAACACGAAACACAAATAACATAAAAATAAAATTATAAAAATATTACTTAAGTATATTGTTGCATTTTGGTGTCATTCGTTAAGGTAACATCGCTAAGATTAATTTATATATATTTACTATTACGTTGTAAATTACCGAATATTCTGCGCAAACGGAGATTGAAAAGTCAAAATTTATTATTGGATTGACATAAGCTATCGAAAAGCTTCTGTTGAAACAAACAAATTGAAAATATACGAAATTCTTTGTTAGTTATTATCGCTTGACTAGGCCCTTAGATTTATTTCTAAATATTATTGAAAATCTAAATTATAGCGTTTATATCTGAATTCGTGTCTTTTTTTCCGAGAGATAAAGTTTTAGGTTTACTTGTATGTAACGGCTACGCGTGGCCTTCACGTCACGCTATATGCTCTATGTCTATATAGCTATATGTCGCTATCAATGTGGTGGGGGGCCGACTCACGCTCAAATTTCCAGTTGACACAATACTCGCAAAATCACGCTTGAAATTTAAAAATACCAAACCAAATATTAATTTAGCAAAATGTTGATTTTGGAAATCTGTAATTAATACATCAGAACATTCAGACAAACATATATTTCGCTCCACAAACGATAAAACTGACAGTGTCTTATCAAAAGATAAAACATTTACACAGGTTTTGTTTATACATCTTGTGTATTCTAATACATTTATGTAATAAACTATTTGCCGAAATGTTACTATTACTTGAGCGTATAGTGACGATTCTCGTTAGTTCGTAGTGATTCAACATGAATAAAGGAAGACTAAGGCAGTTCCATGCCGCTTTGGCCGGTAAGAATAAAAAAATAATTTAAGCGCGAATTTGAATTCGGAACGAGGCGTCGCGGCATCTCGTTCGAGAGATAAAAATTATTTGTTCCATGTTATTTGGCAGTATACAGTGATTGCTAGGAGACGTGTTATCCAGTTTCCGTAATATCTGTTGAAATATGGAAGCTCTGTGTGTGTTATTTCTGAGGTTTTTTGTCAACCATAGTGTAGGTCACCTGGTAATTGAACAAGAAGTCCTAGCGACAGAAATACAGAAAATATGCAAAGATAATGATGATGAAGAAGAACAGGTAAGAATCCTAATTTATGAAAGCAACGAAGATATTAACTAACAGTCTTAATTCTTATGATCTTGGTTTAGTTAAAATTACTGATGAAACATCGCATCGAGCTACAAGTATCTTCAATCATAGCCAAATGGCGAGCAGCAGAGAATGATTTAAAAATGATGTGTGAGTTAAATTTAAATGTGTTATTGTTAAAGTTAATTGGGATAGTTATAGGAGCAGGGAATGACCTAGATATGGACTGTGTAAAAGATGAAATGATGAAAGGGGAAGATGACGACATATTGAGAAATACGGAAGAAGGAGATGGTGTTGCGCCGATCCTAAATAATTTGGGTTATTCACAAAGATTGTAGGACACCCAAATAGGACATCGATAATAACAATATTATTCACAAATTATTAAGCGTAAACGACGCAAATCTAGACAACACGGTGCGAATAGACAAAATATTCTAATGGGACAACCGGTTTATGTAGACAAGTATTTCTTTAGCAAACTATTTATTACGCATAATATGTATATGTAAAAATGTTGCCGCATGCTAAAAGGTTTCCGAGATGTTTGATAAAATCTTAGCATAAATCTATTCTTTTTGACTGATCTTATTTGTTCTAACAAAGCATGATCGGCTTATAATTTTCCCGTTGCTAGGACCACTGGGCGTTGACTGTAATCCAGTACACCCTTGTACTGGATTACAGTCTATGACCTTTCATAAAATAATTATTATTATCTACTATCCCATTGTGGGATAGTAGATAATATCAAATGTCTTGGAGTTTTTGATTGATTCCTTACGATGCATTTCTTCACCGTTTTGCCGCGAGTCGTAGTAACGAATAATTCTTACTGTGTTTAGATAATTGACAATGTGAATGTTTAAAGTTCAATGAGCTTGTCGTACACATGTGTCCTGCAAAATTTAAATTGAACTGATAAACAGTACTGTGGCACACTCTTTATCACACATATCCGGTGTCCTGCTTTTGTGTGATTCGATAGTAAAATTGTTTGTCGAATACACAATGACATCGTTGTTATCAAAATTTGGAATGTTCTTTCATATATTCGAATTTAAGTAGATAGTGGGCGAAAAAAATTATAATGAACCTGCTATAGGTTCTTTATAATTTTTTTCGTCATATTTTGAATATACCATTGCGGCTTATCAATTACTTTCATGGCGAACATTGTGCGTTTCGTATTTCCACAACCACTTTCAACAAGATTGATATGATCTTTTCGGTATCTTGTCAGTCCCAGGAATTTTAATTTTTCTTCATCCTTATAGCTGAGAAAGTGATAGAATGTAACTTGGTCTTAGTCATATCTGGGTGTGTAAAGGTCTCAAATAAATTCAGTTTTCACTGAATTCTTGTGCAATCACGACGATCGTTACCTGTTCCTTCTTCTATGAGAAGAGGTTTTCGTACTGAATTGGATGAGTAATAGGTGCGAGGACCAAAAAAAATCTAATTAGTCCGTCAGTTAGATTATCAAAAAATATTTGACCCGTGTTTTTCCTTTTTTACGTAAACCAAAATTGACGAAGATTTGACGCTTTTAAAATTCTCAATACGTCACGCCTTGGTATAATTTTTAGCTAGTTCTGACGTCACGAGCCCCCACTCCCGAGTTTTGATGCGTTTTATCTTTGTCAATATTCATTGATTTACATAAATAAAAAATTCGTGTCCATTAATTTCCAATACTCTAACTGACGGACTAAATAGATTTGCAATTTTTTTGATACTGTCGTCATGCCTGTTGTACGTCCTTTTGAATACTGCATTGGAAGACTTGTACAGTTTACGTCCTTTTGGAAGTTAACCTTCCCAAACAATCTTACTATCATCATTTAAACTTTTTCCACCATCAAACTCACTCACATCAATATTTCTTTTATTTTCAGGTGGCTTCGGCTCAACCGTCATGGGGGCTCTCAACGTCTGGCCCTCGTACACATCAGAGCTTTACGCTTCGAATACAACGACGCCTCTATCATCACCCATGACTAAAGCTGAAGAGGCATTATTGGGCAGTTTGCCGTCATTAGGAGCTATTGTGGGATCAGCTATCGCTGGTCTATTAATTAATTCTTTAGGAAGAAGAAATGGTGGTGTTATTTTGTCTTTGCCGGTTGTGGTGAGTAGATATTTTTTTTAATTAATAATCTCAACATAAATGGTGTAACCAAGATTTTGTAACAATAGTTTGATTTAAAAGAGTGTCCATGGAGTTTCTTGCCCGTTCTTCTCCATAGAGATCTACGCTAGGAAATGGGCAACTACAGTACTTTCTCAAGTTATTATGTCTTGTGACTGGGACTGAAGCTTTGTTTTTATTTGTATTTTTGACATTCAAAAGTGCCGTAATCATCATCATCATTAGCCTATAATGTTCCCACTGCTGGAACACGGCCTCTAATCCACCACCCAGTGCGGATTGGCAGAGGTCACATGTCTTCGAATTTTGGTTCTAGAACATGCCGGTTTCCTCACGATGTTTTGCTTCACCGTTTTGAGAGCAGTGGTGATGAAATAAATTACACAAAGTAATGCGTCTGGGTTCGAACCCACGACTTACTGTTCGTATGTTGGGGCTGCCACCACTGGGCCACCGCTGCTCTAGTGCCGTAATGGTCTAATTGAAATAAATGCTTTGAGTTTGATTTTGTTAACCTATTTTTTTCAAGTTTACCTACTATTTTGATTTAGATACAGGTTTCAAATAGATTATTGATCAGATTTGACTGTGGATCTGTTTTGCGCATCTTCTTCCTGCCAAATGCAGTAAGCTGCAAATAAAGTATGATTTAAGTTCTCTGATTGCCTCGTTGGTATAGTGGTTGCGAGCGCAACTGCTTAGCGGGAGGTCTTGGGTTCAATACCCAGGTCGATAGGTACGCCTCTGCTTAACCCTTGGGTGGTTACAGGCGTGATGTTATGTTAAATTCTTTGTTTTGTTTTGGAACTACATAGATTACTCCCTATGGCATGGTAAGACCTTCTAGTGAGTGGAAATTTCATGAAAGAGGTTTAAGGCGACTACAGGAGCAAAATTAGCAACTCAATTTGTGGTGATTCAAGCTTCGTTTGAAAAACTATTAGAATAAAGTTCTAATCAGCTTGCATTTCAAAGTGGTTGTTACGTCCAAACCACTCATTTCGCACTATTCGGCCCGCAGTGACTACTGCGGGCCGAATAGTGCGAAATAAGTGGCTTTTTGCGATTTACAAAATAATCAATTGATTGGACTAAAAAAATAAAACACTATGATGCTAATATATTGCTTTTAGAATTATTTGCCAAAAAATCAGAACGATCGCACGTGTGGTTTTTACTCGTTAAAATATTTTTTTAGAGATAAGTTCGTGATTTTTTTTTCGAGGTAAATTAGTTTTATTATGTTTTCAAAACACTATCTTACTAGCATATATCCTGAAGAATGTCATATATTTTTCTGGTTTTGTTTAATGCAGTGAATCATATGCTTTTTTGCATTATTAAACTCGCGTTTAGCTCCTGTAGTCCCCTTAAAATCAAACGTGTATTTGATGAAATGTATTAACTATGTTATCAGTAATTGAAAAACATTTATCTTTTTTTTACGTGGACAAAACGTTTTTGAAAATCACAGTAACATTTTGCCTATTCTGTTTCAGTTATCGTGGGCAATAGTAGGAGTATCGACTTCAATAAACCTGATCCTGGCTGCGAGGTTCCTGGCTGGTATATCTGGTGGTAGCTTCTTAGTGTTGTCACCCATCTTTACGTCAGAGGTCGCCGAGGATGCAATCAGAGGAGGATTAGCATCAGGTAAGAGATATTTTTTTACTTGTTTTTTTTTTTCCCTTGGAGCCTTTTCATTGAGTTGTAGATCAGAATTTTAACTTTATTTTTTACATCTTAACGCCTTTTTTTGCGACCTCAAGCCTTCTTGCGACACAGCTCGCGTCAAGCGGCATGTGCGTTCACGTTTCAATTGTTTCTTCCGCGCAAATATCGTCACGTCGCGGTTTAATTTGTTTTCTTCAAAGTCGCGTCGCACTCGCAACACGCGAGTTACTTGAACGTAGCTAGTGGCCAAGCAGCAATCTTATTTGAGGGTTTTAATGTGATGAATATTAAATATTTTCATATAACATCATGCCTGTAATCCCCGAATAGTTAGGCAGAGGTGTACCTGATAGTACACCCACATTTTTCCAGTTATGTTTAAGTCCCATGTAATGTGGAAGCGAGTCTATTGGCATCAACCCGGTACAAATCCAGACTCCGTGGCTGCTACTGGGAAATTTCTGACAGAAAAACCCACCACACTTTGCCCGACCCGGAAATCGAGGAACTGAGGTAGTATTACGATTACTTTGACGAAAATATTCTTATAATCAGTACAATAGATACAAGGTCTAGTGATTCATACTCCAAATCTCTGATTACAATACGACACAATAAGAATTGCATCACTTGTCAAGAAACGTTATCTAAATGCCAACTCCGACCAAATCTAAAGATTTATCTAACACGTGAATTTACGGAATATAATGATGCACTGCAAAAAACTACGTTGTACTTATTAGTACAATCTCTTTGTCTTTTCTGTTTCTGTAGGTACACTTTGCTAACAATAAAATCTTTATATAACAGTTCTTTGGGAAGGCATAGTGGGCCGCACGTCACAAAACCAGTATACGGAGTTGATGGGGACATCGAGGCACAAACGATTGCCACGTGTCCAGTATATAATTCCGAACTCCCCTGAAAAAGGAATTTTTCACGGATGGTACACCACCTTTTCATGAAAGTGACAAAAAGATTCACTACTAATTCTTCTCCTTAGCGTGTCTTTACAAAAAAGACTTAGAATTCAGCTATAATAATATTCATTTTTCTTCATGTTAGCATGAAGAAAAATGAATATTATTGAGTAAAAAGAATATGATTAGTCATATTCTTTTTCCACCTTCCAGCCTCAATATTCCTGTACTGCATGGGCACATTGATGTCCTACCTAGTGGGCTGGTTCCTGACGTACAGGACCATCATTTGGCTGCAGTTGATACTGAGTATAAGCTGCACACTCCTCATACTGCTGGTGGTGGAGAGTCCTGTGTATTTGTTGAGACAGAAGAGAGAAGAGGTTAGTTGGACGACGATTTGCCTAGAGTTTCAGGATCTCCAAGATATCTCATCCTCTGCGTGGCCTTTTCCCGACTATGTTCGGGCCGGCATCCTGTGTTATCACATGCAGCTGAATACCAGTTTTTTACATTGAGCGACTGCCTAAACGCGCAAAACCGCGTGCGGAGGGCTCATTCACAGACCAACCTAGGCAAGTACGGCTTAACCTGAAGATTGATCTGAGCGGCTGTTATTATGTAGCCGAGCTCTTTAACTTAACTATCATGCAATCATTAGATTTATTTAGAACTGAATATACAGAAACTAAAAAATTGTTGTCAATTATTTCAGGATGCACGACAAGCCATAGCTAAGTACCGAGGTGTGTCTGAAACTTCAATGATTGTGATCGATGAGCTGACGAGGTTGAAGCATCAGATCATGCCGGCTGTTGAGCTAATATCTGTTACAGGTATGTGAACTTACCTAGTATCTAGTAATTTTATAGAATACTAGCGGACGTCCCGCGGTTTTACCCGCGTAGTTCCCGTTCCCGTGGGAGTACGGGGATAATATATAGCCTATGTTACTCAGGGTGAATGTAGCTTTCGAATGGTGAAATAATTTTTTAAATCGGTCCAGTAGTTTTTGAGCCTATTCATTACAAACAAACAAACAAAGTTTTCCTCTTCATAATATTAGTATAGACGAGCACTTCGCCTTCGTTCGCAATAATTGTTTTAGCTCGGCTAATTAACATGATAAACATATCATTCATAGGCTATGATACTTCCTGATAATTTGAAAAAAAAAAACAACAAATTTTGGGGGTTCCCCATACTTAGAACTGAAACTCAAAAAATATTTTTCATCAAACCCACGTGTGGGGTATCTATGGATAGGTCTTCAAAAATGATATTGAGGTTTCTAATATTTTTTTCTAAACTGAATAGTTTGCGCGAGAGACACTTCCAAAGTGGTAAAAGATATAAATGTATAAAAAAATATATGATGTACATTACCATGTAAACTTCCACCGAAAATTGGTTTCAACGAGATCTAGTAAGTTGTTTTTTTTAATACGTCTCATAAATCGTCTCATAAATTGTAAACCGCAATTTACCTTTCATTCAATAAAGTTTGTGCGGAACCCTCGGTGTGCTAGTCCCACTCGCTCTTGGCCGGTTTTTTCTGTTATGTCCTGTGTGAGTTTTTAAATACTTTTTCGTTCTTTCTTTCTTAACGTTACATTTCGGTACATTTTAAAGTGACGTAAAGTGACGTCGTAAAGCTTCGTATTTTTTTATTGATTTGAAAAAACAAAAAAGACGTATCCAATATTTTTTGATATTCTAACTGATGGACTAAACAGAATCACTTGAAACGTGATAACGTTTTATACGAGTAAATCGATGAACAACGGCTGCACGCACGAAAAAGTATCACACCGTTCCGCGCCGCGATCAACGCCCAGCCCAAACCCTTGGACCTACAAAACAGAAATTTTGCACAGTGGTTCCCCTTATAATGTAGACAAGGAATAAGGAAGGATTTTTCGAAATTCAACCCTTAAGGGAGTTAAATAGGGGATGAAAGTTTGTATGAAAGTCCGACAGTTTTAAAGTTGGGATCTTAAAATTTTGTGTTTAGGCTGACGATTGAAAATTAATTTAGGTGTCTCGTATTTTTGATAATTCCACCCCCAAAGAGTTAAAAAAGGGGATAAAGTTGTGTATGGAAAGTCCTTAATTTTCTAAGTTAAAATTACAAAATTTGTTATCTAGGTGTATGGTTGGAAGCTAACGCAACGGTGTTGTTAGAATTTCAATCCTTAAGGGGGTGAAAAGGGGGATGATATTTTCTTTTTTAAGTTAAATAAATAAATAAATAAACCATTTATTTCAGGTAACAAAGACCCATAGATAAATACCTTAGCCTAAAAATATATACTAATAACAATTTTTGTTAGTTAAGCAACTTAAATAACTAACTAACTAACTTAAAACCACTAATATCATGTAAAATGACCTTATCACGTAAAATTATCGTCCGTAAACCGACTTTACAGACAACCAGTTTTTTTTGTCAGTCGTCATCCCTATTAATTTGTACTTCTTACATTTGTTTTTTACAGACATGGATCCCAAAGCAGAGGAAGCAGAGAAACAAAAGCTGAACAATGAGGACGTGATCCCGGAGCAACCGAAAGCATTGTCTCCTATCAAACTGTTATGTAAGTACTTGTCAGCTCAGACAGACTTACGCACTGGACTTAGAGCTTTTTGCAAACACCAGTCTTTTGAAGGCTTTGTATTCATTTATCTCACTTCTTTGTCAATTGTTATGTAAAAAAATTATATTTTATCACAAATATTAAAACAAAATTAGCTTTCACTTACGTATTTGTTATTTGATTTAAATATTTTAAATACGTTTGGATTAGCCCATTCACCAGCGTGTACGTGAATGTTACATTACGGGCTTGGAAAGCATTTTACCTAATTCATTAATTTAATTTTTTTTTCTATTCCTATCCGAGGACAGTTAAAATCATTATGGCTTGAACCTTTTTTCTAGTTATCGCCTGCAATAATAAACTTTTGTATTTTTTTTCCAGTTATATCACCGGTATCAAGACGAGCTTTCTTTGTAGTGATGACCGTAATCACAATGCAGGTAAATATTAAAGATTCGCATATTTTTAATTTATCCAGTCTCATAATTATCCTTTATTACCTGGAGACCGAGGACCTCAATGTACTTGTGCTTCAATCGTATTCTGATTGGTGATACATTGTTGTTTAAACTTGGTCGTTCGCCCGAATTCGATTGCCTATGGAATTCGGTCAAACGACCAAGTTTAAAATAACGGGTTCAAGTACAAAGTAGTAGTAAGTCTTCGGTCATCTAGCCCGGATTCACGGTTCGACTTCATTCTAACTATACTTGTAGTGCCCGCATCGGGTGCCCGAATTGGAGTAAAGTCTTTCAACCACCCGAATACGGGCTAACGACCAAGTGTAATTGCGCCATGATCATAAAATAGAACTTTATAAATATAATATTAATACTCACTGGACGTCTGACGGAGGAAATCACCTTCGAAGTAGACTGCGGTGAAGTTGGTGACGATCTGATCTTCTTTGCGGGGTGAACATAGCTAGATATTGCACAAGATTGAGAGGCTGGAAGGAGAATGGGGAGGCCTTTGCCCAGATGTGGAATATTTGAGAAGCTAACAAAAAAAAAAAGATTCTGATAACAACATTGTTATTCAGCTTTTTCACACATTCATGTAATTTAAAACTGATCAACTTATCTACCTCTCCAGGTGTTAATGGGCATAGTCCCGGTACAGGTGTACGCTAAGACGGTGTTCACGGAGACCGACCCGAGCAAGTCAGATCTGTACACGGTGATCTTCGCCGTCGTACAGTTCTGTGGAGCCATGAGCTCGGCGCTAGTTGCTGATAAGGCTGGCAGGAGGGTAAGTTGTATTTTGGAGTTTAATTGCTTTAATGTACCAAAAGGATCTCTACCGCAAACCGTACCTACTGGCAAAGCCACTTAGCACATCGTAATGAATGCAGCGACATTATTGGTTTATAAACAGTTTTCGAAGTGATAATTATCATTGATAATAATTTTCTTTATAATAAAATTATCATGATAATATCAATGTCTATTCTCGTGTATCTGAACGCGACTCGTTGTATTTGCGCATAGTTTTGTTTGTTAATATTTCACTTTAATTAAAAGAAATACCGCAAAATGAAGACCTTCTTTGCACTGAATTCGATTCGAGCGTTAAAACAAAAAACAAAGTTACCTAACCTCTACAGAAAGAGGAGGATCTTTCGACCTGTCAAGTAGTGGTGAGATACTGTACGACCGACGGCTAATCGCCCTGATAACTCTGATATCGTTATTAATATCAGTTGTAGTTTATTATTATCCTCTAGTTTTGCCATACAATTCTTGAGGCTTCATTTAAATCTTTACTCCGTGTTTATTTATAAGGGTAGGGTATTTATAATTCAAACTTAATGGCGGCTCGGAAGTTAGCTACAAGCGAAACGTTCGATGTTCCGAGCCGCCATAAAGTTTGAATCGAACTATGCGTCAGTATCGTAGAGTATTTCAGTAGTGGCTTTCTGTAATTTTTATCCACCCCCATAAGGAAAAAGGTAAAAGTTTATTTACTTAAGTATATATGAATTGTGTGAATGAGGTTGTGGGTTCAAATCCAGGCAAGTACCAATGTGATTTTTCAATTCATAAGTACGGTCGACCAAGCTATTTGGCAATGTAATTTGCATGTTAAATTGTAAGCTAAATAGCTTGGTCGACCGTACTTTCTAAGTTATCTTGGATATCACAGACATTGGTGAAGGAAAACATCGTGAGGAAACCTGGACTTATAATTAATATAAGTCTTAAATCGCCAACCCGTCTTGAGCATGCGTGGTGATCAATGCTCGTGCCTTCTCTGTACAAGAAGAGGCCTTTGCCCAGCAGTGGGACAGTAGTAGGCTGGTATTATTACTATATTATGAATTAATAATCTTTTTTCTCTTTCACCAGATTCTAATAATATCATCGTCAGTGCTGGTCTGCCTCTGCTTGATATCCCTCGGGTTCCTGCTACAGACGAAGTCGGCGCCCGCCTGGGTCACCGTGATTCTTCTCATGGCATACTGCTTCTCATTCCTCATCGGAGCTGGTACAATTCCTTATGTTCTGCTTGCTGAGGTGTTTGAGTCTGAGGTAAGAATTGGTTTTGATTTAATTTTTACATTTCAGAATACTTTACTTATCTGTCTGGCCTTTTTCCAAACTATGTTGGGGTCGGTTTCCAGTCTAACCGGATGCAGCTGAATACCTGACTGACTGCCTATCTGTCCTCCACAACCCAGTTAGTACTGGGTAATACGAAACCTCTTGGTATGACTGACTGACTACCTGTAACGACTGTCAAAGATCTACAAATGACATTCGGGATTAACGGCTAAACGTGTTTTAAGAGCCACGGAGGAAAATTAGTCACCCATCCACGAACTGACCTTGGCAAGCACTGCTTAATCTTGGAGATCGACCCATGCGGCTGGTATTATTTAGCGAGCTCCTAGAATACTTTTTTTAGCAGCAGCCTAGAGCCTGGATTCTTGTCCGGCTGATGGCAGTAGGTTCGTACCCAATAGGCTTGTGTCCTGAAAAAATCTAATTAGTCCATCAGTTAGATTATCAAAAAATATTTGACACGTATTTTTTCTTTTGTTACGTAAACCAAAATTGACGAAGATACGATGCTTTTAAAAATCTCAATACGTCACGCCGTGCTAGATTTTTAGTGCGTTGTGACGTCACGAGCCCCCACTCAACTTTGATGCGTTTTATCTTTGTCGATATTCATTGATTTACAAAAACAAAAAATACGTGTCCATTATTTTCCAATACTGACGGACTAAATAGATATGCAATTTATTGATGGTGAAAACTAGCCTATTGCATGGGAACTAAAACATAACCGGTGAAATGTGGATGTGCTATTTGATAGACCTCTGTTTAACCCTTTGGGAATTACAGGCGTGATGTTATGATTAACAAATCTATTACTTTGTTCTCAGGTCCAAGGCCTAGCCTCAATGATAATCATAGAATGGGTGTGGCTTCTCAATTTCTTCATTCTAGCAGTCTTTCCATACATGCTTACCGCTTTCGGAATCTACGGGTGTTTCTATATGTTCGGGGCAACGAGCCTTGTCAATGCTATCATATCATATATCATAGTGCCAGAAACGAAAGGCCTTTCCAATATACAGATTCAAGATCTCTTAAGGGCAAGAAAGAAGAATTAAATGAAAATTATTGTTGTTTTAATAAGTTGTTAAAATGGTGTAAAATGTTAGATCAATTCATAGTGCCGTATGTCTGATATAATTATTTTCAACAAAACTTCGACTTAAAGAAAACGGGGCCGGTTGAACATGTCGTCAAAGCGTTTGTTTGTCATTATTCTTATAGACCGTTGAGCATGATATCCTGGGTTTGGTTCCCGGGTCGGGCAGTTTGTCAAAGTCGCAGAAAACACCGGAATGTGGGGCGCACGCAACTGCGATGTATGGCGGAACAAAAGCTATACGCAGCAGGAACCCATTCCAGACTGCAATAATGGTGTAAAGAACGCAAATATGCACATTGAATATTGTTCCAATTACAATGGATGATTTTCTAAGAGAGCATTCAGGCTTGCTCAATTCATGTGATCGATAAATTCGATGGAATCTATGGATCCCTTTTTTTTGGTGAACAACACTTCTTTAATAAAGATGTTATTTTTTTGTATATCGGAAATAAATGTTGTATTTTGTGAGATTAACTAGAGAATTATTAAGCGACGAATTTAATAAAGGGATGTTAGTAATTTTAAGTAAGAGAGAATGGATTTATATTTTTAATGAAGTTTCTGTTTGTTTATAAATCAATGTTTTTGGTTCATGAAGTTTACAAAATATCTAATTATAAATATTTAATTTATTTGTGGTTACAAATAAATTAAAATCAGTTTTCCAGTCAAATATGTATGTATACACACATGCTATGTAATAAAGATATAACGTCATTGTTGTAAAAGACACCTGTGTACATAATGTGAATTTCTATTTTGAGAAGACAAATTTGAAAACATCATTTTGATAACCATAATTAGATTTATAATATGTATTAACGTAAATGATAATATTATTTGAACAAACACGTCACATTGTCACTTGCAAGAAAATAAATACAGAAAGATGATTAAAATTGTGAAAGAATTTGTTAAATTTCTTCATAAAAAAACATTTGATACCTTATTTATGTCTTTTCAATACTTTTTGACAAAACGTCACTTTGTAAAGGCATCCAGATTGAGGAAGAAATCTAAAGTATTTCCAACTCGAATAAGTAGGGAATAAAAATGTACAGTGTATAGGGCATTTTATGTCAGACCACGAGTATAGGAGCTGTGTATTTTTAAGTAAAACAATTTTTTATTTATTAATAATTTGTGTTTTATTCTAATAAGATCCCAAAGTAATATTAACCTGATTGAAGATAATAATTATATTATTTATGCCAAGGAGTAACTGAGCCAGGCTGTTTGTTACTAATTATTATCTTTTCATTCTTTATCGGCTGAACAATATTTCCGAATGAATATTTTCAAGACCCTTTCATTCAAATCGTTATTTTACCGGCTGACTTTTTTATCAGTTTCCAAAAAAAAGTATGCCATTTGCTTCTACTCCGTTCACCTATTATATCCATTTTTTTTTTTTGGAATTGATAAAAAAGTCACCTGTATATTTAACTTCTGTTGGTCTTAAATCCAAGTCGTCATAATAATAATTATTAGGTTTCTTGATATTTTCTTTTAATTTTTGGTATTTGTTAAAATTACTATTAGTTTATTTTATCTGTCTATGTGTATTAGTCTCAATCTAAACTCTCGTTAGCAAAAAGTTTTTTTTAGACATTACTTTGTACCCTATCACTATGTTTTCTTATTTAACCCAAAGGTTGACTGGTAGAGAATGCCTTGTGGCATTAAGTCCGCCTACGTACTACTATTGTACATGAAGTTTAAATAAATAAATAAGTTCAAAGAAAAATGCCCATGGTCCTTTGGCAAAAGAACCATGACCTGCAGAATGATTGACGAACTCCACGTAGGCGAAGCCTCGGGAAAAACCTAGTAAACTATGTATTTTTACAACATTTAACTTTACAGATGGTAAACATTTTAAGAAAACAAAAAAAAAATTCTTGATACATTTAACAAAGAAAAGTCATTGTCTCGCACAGAGAAATCAAAATTATTGGTTACGAAATATCTGAATGTCTTTGTATATGATAAAAGAAAATTATATAGAAGCAAATAAATATGAGAAAACACTAAGACGTACATTAGACTAAATTGGTCCTGCCTGAGCTCCGTACAAAAATACCAAAAGAAATCTTGAACTTGACACTTTACCAGGAAACCAGACGTTATAACGAGCACTTTTACACGAAAACACATAAAAGCTTAGGTTTTATGGCGTGGTTGCGTACTTTGTACTACGTAATGTTGGCGATATCCACATTTATTATGTTTGCCTAGTACAACGATCTTTTGATGAGTGTAACTGGAGAAGTTTGGATAGTGTTATTTTTTGTTTGCATGTCTATTTGGGGATTATGCAAGATTTGTAATGTCTATGTGAATGTGATAAAGTTATTTTAAATGGAAAAAACGTGTAGATTAGAACTGTCTGATGTCTGATGAGGCTTTTGTAAAGCTAAGTCTAATCTCCATTTTATTAGTGAATTTCTTGAAAATTATCTGCAGGCATTATGGACTGCCCTCTTTGGACTAATCGGTCGCAATCGCGACTGCTGAGGTCCTGGGTTCCATTCCCGGGTCGGTCCAAATTGTTATTGGGTTTTTCCATCAGGAATTTCTCAGTAGCAGCCACAAAGTCCCGGTGATGAGTGGATTTGTACCCGATTGATGGCAATAGGGGACCACCCACTATTACATGGGACTTTAACATGCAAAACAAAATGTTGGTGTACTATTAGGTACACCTCTGCCTAATCCTTGCGGGATTACAGGCGTGACGTTATGTTATGTTATCTACAGGTATTGTGGGAAAGACGACTAACAAAGGGTATCAAACAAGGGAGATGTGAGCGGATGCCTTAGAAGAACATAACTGACTGAATGACCTGAACTATTGATGATGTTATTCAGGAAGGTCTTGAAGTCGTACCAGTGCACAGTGTGCGCCTATGACCCACTTATAAACGCGGACGAAGCAAAAGTATGAAGGATCGTAGCAGATAGCGTTCTGTAGCTTTAACCCTTTAAGAAAAAGGTGTCTTTTGTAAGAAGACCGATACTAAAATTGGATTTCTAATAGCCTTATAGACTGAATTTCTAACCGGTGCAATGCATTTATTTAAAGCGCTTTTTATTCTGTTGTAGTGTCAATTTGGACACGCTACAGTCAGGCAATTAGAGCGAGTTTGCTTGACTACACCGTTTAAGAAAGTTTAGTATCGTATTTTAGGTAATTCCGCATTCAACAATCCGGCTCGAAGGACCATAATGGTTTTAAATGTTAAAAGTTACTGCACTATACTGGTGTATTCTGAATAGGCATTACACTTATCTTCATAGCGCTCAAAAAAAAAAATGATCCAAAATATTTTAAATCCCCAAGCTTCTGTAATAACAGAATTTTTCCAAAGCCTTCAACTAAACGGTCAACAACTAAAAGTTTGACAACTAATAACCATAAATCGCAATCCAGCAAAACTGATAGTACCAGGCGATCATAACCAACATGTAGTACAAAGATGCAAAACCATTCAATAAGGTGAAATTATACGAAACCGGGGCAGCGGGCCACTGGCATGCAACCATAGCTAACATTGTTTGTTCCATTGTAAATCTTTATGACTACGCAAAGGGGTCGACTGCACCATAGTGCATGGAACTCGTATTAGGTTTAAGAGGTCATATATTCGCTGTTCGGCTTCTTTAGAAGATGAGTTTGTAGTTTCGATTTCGTGGTTGGAAAGTATATGGCTGTTGGATTTGTGGTTCAATCAATATGGGCACAGGTAATAAGGTACAGGAATGGATACCGACGCACAAACGGATACCATGTATTCAATAAAACAAAGACATTTTTCACCACTAATATAAAAATGAAACAGCGGTTTTCTACAAAACACAATAGCCACACGGCAAAAAGTATGGCACAACTGAATTCAAAAAAACCGGCGAAGTGGGAGTCGGACTGGCATCTAAGGGGTTCCGTATTATCGTAGTAGCCCCTTATAATTTATTTTTATTATTTGTTGTTATAGTGGTACAGAAACAGACATTCTGTGTAGATTTCAAGTGTATACCTAATACGGATCATGAAATATAGGCAGACGGGGACGGACGGGTAGCGAAGGCTTATTAATAGGGTCCCGTTGGTTACCCTTTGGGTACGGAACCAAAAATTACGATTGATTCTTTTTATGTGGGTTCAGAATGATGTACAGAATAAGTGGTAACCGTTTGTCCTCTCAACCTTGTACAATCATAGCTTCGTGTAGGTATAACTCTGCCTGATTTTGCGTGACTTCATACCTGACCTCGAAGTTATTGTTTGAGGTAAGAAATCCTTCATTTGACCATCGGTTACACGATACGTATACGTTACAAACTTTTGATTGACATAAATCGAAATTCATCTTGTCTTCTTATTGCAGAGTGTATTAAGAAAATTCATGCTAATAACGGGTGTAAAAAGACCTCTAACGAAGTTGAAAGTCGTCATTTTTTTGCTCTGGAACAAACCTGGGAACTTTCTAATTACGGAGATATTGGAGGTCAAAGTTAAAACTTAAGTTACAACTTAACTTAAGTTAAAAAGAAAAACAAGTTTTTAATGTTATGACTTTACTTTAAATACCTCCAAGATCCCTGAACTATGCATCTACAGAACTATGAACTATGCATTCAGAACTATGAACTATGCATACTGTATGCATCTGTTACGGTAAATGTAAAAAAAAAAAAAAAAAAAATTAAAAAGCGTTTATTCGTGGTGACATCGTATTAATACATAAAATGTTACTTCTGCCAAACTGTAAAGCAGTTTGTTGGCAGATGTAGCTCCCATATAAAACATTCTGCTTTAATGTTACCACTACTTTTACAATAGCACAAAAAGGCTGACCAGTAGTGAATTGAAATTGAAATGCCACAAAAATTCAAAATGCTAATAAATTAATAAAATTAATTAAACTTTATTTTAGACTAAAGTCAAGTCAAGTAGTGATTAATTGTGTGTTATTAATAATTACCTATCATTATTAATGATTACCGAAAGTCGAGGTAAAATTAAGAAATTGAAAGAAAGAAAGAAAGAAAAATATTTATTCGACGTCAGTTATTAAAGCACACACACATATAAAAATAAAAAAATGATACAAATTATGGAGGGAAACATAGTATGTGCTGTGTGCCCCACGGCTGCGCCAAAAAGGTCCATTTCAGCATTCATGCCAGACAGGTGCAAATTAATCACTTTTAACGGTGATTATTTATAATTTAACCTTAGTACCGATACATGTAATAAATAAACGCTGTAAATGCAGAAAAATGCGCGTTTGTTGCAATTCTAAGTGCTAATGCTATTTTATTTGGCTCCGGCCCATCTCGCAACTTTCCCATTTCGACAACTAAACAAAATAGTGTTTTTATATTGACTTTTTTATACCGACTTGGGGGACCCCGACTCGGACAGGTTAGGATTATTTTTTTATAAACCACTAGCTGATGCCCGCGGCTTCGCCCGCCCGCAAATTATATACTAAAACCTTCCTCTTGAATCACTGTGTCTATTAAAAAAACCCGTAGTTTTAAAGATCTAAGCATACATAGGGACAGACAGACAGACGCGTCGGGGGACTTTGTTTTACAATACTATTATGTAGTGATAGTGATAGTGATGAAGTGATTCAGAAGTAGGATTTTTTATTAGTACTAAACGTAGTACTAATAAAAAATCCTACTTCTGAATCACTTCATCACTATCAAAAAGTAATAAAATAAGATTCAAAGTAACGACTTTGAATCTTATTTTATTACTTTTACCAACGAGCTTATTACGAGCTTAACTGGTAGTAATTTATTACTTTTAGCATAACTTTAACACTTTTAGCATAACTGCTAAAAGTGATAAATTTCTATTTTATATTCACATTACCAAATCATGAGGTCACTATTAATAATGATTGGTGATTGTTAATAATTTTCAATTAATCACATTTACCGTAACACTTCCACCATCCTACCTTAAAACGTGACTTTTCAATGCAAAAAAGTCGTTTCCCATCAAAAGAAAATGAGTTACTTTGATTGATGTACAGAATGCTTGGTTGACGGCTTCGTAAATGGTCCGCTTACTCCTTGTATTATAAATGAGAGTAACTTTGCCAGTTTGAGTATATATCGGTCTGTTACTTATTCTCACCTAAATAACTTGAAGGATTTGCTAGGGCGACGGATAGACCATGACCTGAACCAGGACTTAGACTATTTTATTATATCGCAAGAACGTTTCCATAGAGGAATTCCCGACCACCATATAGCCGAAAGGAAGCACCATCTTCCTGCCCTTGTGCCATTCTACTTGGGGTCAGCACAATATGTTTCTTTTTCTTCCAGTCTCTCCTGTAAGACGTCACGGTATCATTTACTCCTTTCTCATTAATATCATTCCATTCATTTTTTATTTTCTTTTCTTTCTAGCATCAATTAAAAAACAAAAATTCTATACAAAAATAATTTATTACAACCTAAAAGCTAGTACGAGTACAACGGCGCTTTTCTCTTCGGTTTGACAAATCTCGTTTGTATCTCTTCCACTGTCAAACCTTTCGTCTCCGGTAAGAAGAAGGCACAAAAGGTAGAAGAAAGTAAGCAAATGGTAGCGAAGATGTAGAAGACAGGACCCCAGCCGAGGGCTTTGAGGAGTGGGTTGAAGATGAAGAGGATCACGAAGTTGCAGAGCCACACGTATTCGACGAGGACCATGGAGAAGAAGCTCTTGACCTGGAAATTGAAGACATATTTAATTTAGGAAGCAGAAACCACTGAACGAAACCTGCTGCGTCTGCGACTATGCTTAAATATTCCTTTTGCATCGTTCACGTTAACCGTCAATCACAGAAGTATGTTAAAAAAAAATACTCATCCTTAAAGGGTTCTGTAATTAACTAGGATCCTCTATAGTTTCGCCACTTCTGTGAGTTTTTATTTTCGTCGAAAATAACTTATTTCGCAAACACACCATGCTGCATTTTTTTCTTAAGTACTAGGACAATATAAAACAGTAGTATAGCATCACTCACCTCAGGTAAGAACACTTCAGCCAGTAGAACGAAAGGCACCGTTCCCGCTCCACAGGTGTACATGACTGCGAACACGTAGATGAACAGAGCCGTCAACCAGCTCGGGCCCCAATGCAGTTGCATCTGCGTTCCTAGTATCACGCAAGCGATTCCACCGCCAAGGGATGCGTAGATCATGAGAGGCTTGAAATAATAGTTTATGTTAGTCATTACGGGAACGGTTCAAATGTTTTGGTTTTGTCTTGAAAATCTTGATCAGTGCGAGCGAAGTTTTGTTATTATTTGGCATTAGTAGTCTGTAACCCACGACGTGGTCTCAGGTCGGGTTGGTAGATGTTAAAGAAATGCGAGCCTAAAATCAGACTCAAATTTGCTACTGACAAATTATTGACAGAGAAATCCCAAATGTACCAGGACAACATAAAAGCAAAAAAGCCTCACCCGTCTTCCAAGCAAGTCAGTTCCATACGCAGCAACCATCCCAGCTAAAACTGTAGTAACTGCCAACATGACACATAGAAGAGTAGGAGACGCAGTGGGCACCGCTTCAGTGAATATGGGCTCTGCGTATATCTGGACCACGACTAGACCTTGAAAAATGGCTGCGGTCATCACTACCATGCATACTACGAAGGCTCGTTGCGATGATTTTGATTTTCCTGTGGAAATTCAGAAAAAGTTGTAAGTGATTTCTCAGGAATTTTCAAAGTTGTAACCATAAAAGTTGGTATTTTATTAACTGCTCCCACTCTTGGGAAAGAAACCCTGGGACTGTACCAGTACCTCCGATTAATTTAATTTAAATGCAGTGTGGTAAAAAAAATAAAGCCCGTACTCTGGTAAACGTGCTTATGAAACGCCTACTAATAGGTGAGACGACAAAAAAAAAACTAATTAGTCCGTCAGTTAGATTAAAAAAAATTGACGAAATATGCCGCTTTTAAAATTCTCAATACGTCACGCCTAGGCATAATTTTTAACTAGTTCTGACGTCACGAGCCCCCACTCCCGAGTTTTGATGCGTTTTATCTTTGTCAATATTCATTGATTTACAAAAACAAAACGAACTATTTAGTCCGTCAGTTAGAATATTGGAAATTAATGGACTCGTATTTTTTGTTTTTCTGTAATCTATTTAGATTTGCAATTTTTCAATACTGTCGTCATGCCTCTTTAATTACTGTGTCCTTTTCGAATATGGCGAGATATGCTTACTAATGAACTTCCAAAGTGATATTTTCTCAGCAGGTTTCATCATGTCAGGTTTTAGCTTTTCTTCTTCCGGAGTCTCTTCTGTGGATAAAGTAATTACATGTTATTGTTTTGTATTCTTAGAAGCATCATAGATATCTATTTTTATACAAGGGGGAAGGGATACCAGCACTAAAAGGGCAGCTTCAGCACATCATTCTGAACCCCGGACATATAAATTTTTCAGCAGTAAATACATGGTAACGGTTTGTGCTTCGGTGTCCATTGTACTTTCTACAGCAGCGCTTATATTTAGGTTTCAAAACAAGCAGACTAATTCAATTTTATACAAACCTCCAAGATCTGGATTGAGAGCGCGTTTCATGCTGTTCATTTCATCCAAAAGCTCTTTGGAATCCAACTTCCACATTCTATAGAAAGATAGGGATTGTGCTGCTTCCTGAAATGTAAAAAAAATGGTATTTAGTTTACAAAGCATTTAGCACTTCAGTGAAAACTTGCAGGTGTCAAAATACTCTATAGTACGTTTCCATTGATAGATCATAGTCGTCATTCTCCTGGCCTTATCCTAATTTTTCTGAGGTCAGCGCAGCATGTCTTCTTTTTCCATACTTCTATATTTTCTCAGCAGTCACCTCCTCTTTTCTAGCCATATCATCCTTCACACAGTTCATCCATCATTTCTTTGGTCTTCCTCTACTCTTATACCCGTCCAGATTTATATTAAAAAAAAAACAAATGAACATCCTAAAGATAAAAAAGCTAAACACCTTTTCCTTCCCATTGTTCAGCAAATGCATCGGCGATTCCCTCAATATTAACAGCGAGCAAGCCCCAGCAACAGACGTGGACAAACCGACATACAACATCACATTGTACGGTAGAAATCCTCCCAGCATATAGGACAGCAGCATTCCTATTCCGTAAGACACCATGTTAGACGCCGTCATGGCACCTCGGATGGAATCTTGGCAGATTTCGCTGATGTATACGGTGCCTACTAGGAACACTGAGCTGGCGATTCCTGAGAAGAATAGGGCCGCAAGGGTTGCTGCTACGTTCCTGGTACATACTAGTAGTACCCAGACGAACTGGAAGTAAGAAGAGAGTCATAATTTTATCAATTGATTAAGGATTAATGGAGAGAGGTCCTCGAGAGATAAATTATAAGTAATAACTTTAAGATATTATTAACCGTCAAAAAGGGCAAAGTCACTAGTCTGTGGAAATCACTGCTGGTTTTTCTGTTCTCGGATCATCTTTAAAGTTTGAGTGAATCGGTTTTGTCTAGGCAAGAAGTTTTTCTATTAGATATTTCTCAGTAGCAGCCCAAAGTTTGAAAGTTGGCGCTATGAGACCCCAGTGCCTCAGAAACAAGGTGAAACCGTTGGTCCTACGCCAGATCTCTCTCCGGTCGGGTCGGATTGCCGTCCCATCGGACTAGGAGAGTAAAGTAACAGAGAGTGTAGTGTGTCTGCGCACTTATGCACTAATATCTCCCGGTCAATGGCTCATATTTGCTGAATTTGGCCGCCATGACCGAAAAAAAGTCAGGAGGAACTATTATTATACACACAACAACAAAATAAGCGAAAAAAAATGTATATAAAAAAATATATATATACAGGTTGTTTGGCTTATGGCCCGACACAATTTTTCCAGGGGTTTGGGAGGTCATTAGCTAGGTCTACCCATACATGCTATGTCCCAAATGTCACGGTTGGTTTCATATGTTATTTTTTTTATTTGAAAAATATACCCGAAATATTTCCTTTAATTCGAAATAACTTTTTCGGTGCACAAAATAAATTTTGTTGTATTTTCCAAAGTCTTGTAAATCTAAATAAATCTTTGTTTGTTCGAACTGGTATCAAGAAAATTTCTTACGAGCTACCAAAGTTATTTTGTTTGTTAAATGTATGAAATTTTACAACTTACTAAAGTGACAAAGAAATACTACTTACAACTAAACCCAAGGCATTCAGAACAGAACAGTATTTTCGTCCCAACTTCTCTAACATATATCCGGCAAACGGCGTCGAAATGAGAGCTCCTATCGAAGACAGACTGCCAAATAGTGATATTTCTGTGTCTGTCATAGGCCTGTTCAGTGTTGTGTTAGTCGTTTGGAATAAGGTGATCGTGAAGGCTGGCCACGCGAAGATCACACCCATGTTTATTCCCATGGTGCTTACTGTGGACAAAGGATGGGTTATTGAGGGACTCAAAGTAATCAGTAGCATAGAGGCAGCATAATATCGAGAGCAGTCAGTGATATCACATGTCGACGATGTTTTCTTTAATTATTTTGAGAGCAATAGTGGTGAGAGAAATAACATAAAGTTCCTGCCTTTGTTGCCACACACGACATGTAAGATAATCCACCAAATTTTAAAGATAGGTGCACGGTTTAGATTGGTAGTTTGGTAAAGAACCGTCAAGAAACTCCATCGAACTCCTAAAATATTTCTAAATCGTGAAATACAAGCTTGTGATTACTGCAAAGGAATTTGAAGGATAAACATTTATAAAAGTTCCAATCTAATCTGGCTTTTCTAATTCCACAATGATCAAGCTAAAGGTACTTCTAAAAGAGACAAAACACCTTAGATAACCGCGGAAGAGAAACAAACACGGTTGTAAAGTTTACAATTCGCTATTACGTTTGTGATTACTATAAATTTTATTTTATCTGCAGCACTTATCTGAGCACATGTACTTACTATTATTGTGTGTAGTATGCTATGTAAATAGTGCGATAAAATGTAGGATATGTATTCTTACAATGAATGCAACCTTTAGATTTGCCACGCAATATTGGTCTTTCGAGACCTGTCGACTATTTCAGGGTGATCTCCAATAAATATTAGTAGGATGAGGTGTTTAAAAAAGGTGTGTGTGTGTGCTTAAGAAAGGAAGAAAATTTACACTGAACTTAGTGTGTAGGCATTAAGGTTAGTTATCTGAAGCGAAGCTAAGACGGATCGCATTTGATATTTCAGACTATTACCATCACTAGTGGAAGACCTTTGCCCAGACGACCGATGATGCAGCATGGTAGCAGTAACCAGAGTTGATGGCAAAAGTATCGATTGGGAAAATTACGAATAATGGAGGAAATCACATGCTAAGCTTCGCTCCTGACGGTCGGATGCTAATGATAATAGATGGCGCCACGTGTCTTTCGAATCATGATTGAATTACAGAGTACAACCCGAATTAATTGTCAAATGCTAAATTAACCCGACTGAAGCCGCGGGCAATAGCTAGTTATTTATACTTCAGGTCGTGTAGGTGTTAAAGTTTTGAAAGGAACGGCTGGTTATATTTTCGCGATTACGATGTTGGTCCCATGGAGAAAGTTGTTCAGTTTGATAGTCTGTACTACATCCTTAAATATGATGACACCTTTCTGGTATCTGCTGTACCTATATCTTCTCTTTTTGTTCGTGATTTCAAAATTATAAATACTGACTAAACACAATGTGTCTTAGGATAAAGATATAATGCTACAAATCCCTTTTACAAACATTCTTAATGTTTAGGTTTTTCTTATCTGATTTTCCTAACACCTAATTAGGAATTTCCATTTCGTTTTATGAATTAATGTAAGTTAAGTTAAGTTTAAACTAATACATTACGTATTACTTTAAGTTATTATTGTTAAACTGTTTAAGCAAAAAAAAAATACACAGAGAAAACTATAGCTTTAACCTTTTTGACTTTCCTATCATCGTTATTGTCGTTGCTGGCAATAGGCTCGTCCCTTATTACATGGGAATTAAAAACACTGGCGAAATGTGGGTGTACCTACTACTAGGTACACCTGTGCCCAACCCTTTGGGAATTACAGGCGTGATGTTATGTTATACTTTACAACTGCATTTGTTTACTTTTAGCTTATCACAAATTATTATTAGCTCAGACACTTAGTATCTACTACTAGATTTTTTTTAAATTTAAAAGAGTGTCCATGGAGTTTCTTGCCCGTTCTTCTCCATAGAGATCTACGCTAGGGAATGGGCAACTACAGTACTTTCACAGTTATTATGTCTTGTGACTGGGACTGTAGCTACATTTAATTTTCATCTTTGTTTCGACAATTCAAAAGTGCCTGCAACTGGCCTACTTAAAATAAATGCGTTGATTTTGATTTTGAAGACACGCCTGTTCTTTTTTATTTATACCTGCAAGCCTTTAACTTTTGTGTCTTTTTCCAACGGCTGATTACTTGTTCCGATGTTTATGTATCATGAAATTTAATCTTTCACAAATTATTACTAATTAAATTAACTGCACAAACTTGACTATTATTGAACCAAGTTTCATGTAACAAACCACAATTTCCCAACAACAAAATGAATATTTATTACGATTTCTCGAAATTTTTGAAATGGGTTGATATATAACAAACTACTTAGTCTATGCTATAGCTTGTGGAGCTGTGTCACAAACTATGCACAATCTCCATCGTGCCCTTTTAGCCCAAAACCCATGTAGCCGTGTGACCTCTGCGCTGCCACCGACGACGCGGTGGAAGTGGCGAAGTTCTGGGCTAACAAAATATAAAAATTGTCGTGCCAGCGTCACAAAGAAGAAGAAGATAAAAAATAGTACTCACTTATCGCTGTCCCCAGAAACTGGTACAGTATACCCATTTTGAAACCTTAAAAACAACACTAGAAAAAACCGTTCCCAGACGTTCTCAATTCTGGTCCATGGGTGCAACTGACTTGTAAATAAAAGATTTTTTAGTTATATCATCTGCTATCAGGGGTAATAATGTACTAGGCAAACATAAATACAAAGAGCTTGGATTAAGTAATTAAAGTGATTATTACGCATCATCGTGACTTCTGACAAGACTCAATATTAAACTTAGATTATAGTGCAGATTAGCTTCGAAATTCTATAAAAGCATTTCCCTGTTATGGGTTTTTGTTTGTTTATCTTACGTAAGGGCTCATAAACGTGTAGTAATTACGCATGATCTTTTTACAGCATTATAGGGTGGCATGCGGTTCATTAGATTCCTTTAAGCCATTTTTAGGTAAGATGATCCAACTGAGAACCAAATTAGTCGACATGGCCCTTGGGATAATTAAGTCGATCCGCTGTCATTTGACCGACCATCAGCTAGGTCGGTGGACGGCCTACAGAACCATGACCTGGGGCAGGACATATTCATCATCTGCCTAGCTGTTTCCCAACTATATTGTGGTCGGCTTCCAGTCTTACTCAATGCAATTTTTTTACTTATAATATTATTGGTCTTACCTGATACAGCTGAATACCAGTATTTTACATGGAGCGACTGCCAATCTGACGTCCACTACCCAGTTAAAATCGGGTAATACGATACCCCTTGGTAAGACTGGTTGTCAGACTTTTTGGGCCACTGACACCACACTGGGCCACTGATAACGACTGTCAAAGATCTACAAATGACAGCTGGGACTGACGGCTTAACGTGCTTACCGAGGCACGGAGGAAACTCTGTATGTAATGGGTGGTCACCCATCCACAGACTAACCTAGGCAAGTATGGCTTAACCTAAAGATCGACCCGAGTGGCTGTTATTATTTAGCCACGAGCTCCTCGGAGCATAGAGCACATATGCAGGACATATTATCATATTTTATTAAAATTAAATCTTTTGTTTCCAGAATATAAATCCACAAACATACTTTACCTTAAATGAAACACATTGACACACACGCACTCCTAGAACGCAGCGGATTAGGTAATTGACGTGTGGTATCATTGCCACCTTTTATTCAGGGGGTTGTGGTTTTATTCTCGTACCACTGGCCCAAAAAGTCTGACAACCAGTCTGACCAATGGGTATCGTATTAGGTACCCAGTACTAACTGGGTTGTGGAGGTCAGATAGGCAGTCGCTTGGTATTCAGCTGCATCCGGTTAGACTGGAAGCCGACCCCAACATAGTTGGGAAAAGGCTAGGCAAATGAATGGTTCGATCCTCGTACCGTGGCCACCAAGGAATTGGCTGATCGATGTATGGCGGTGCGTGCGGTGGCCGTGTGACTCATAGCACCTGCCAGCAGGGCGCGGCAAACATGGCACCGAGGTAGGCGAAACGTCGCAAGCCACGTGTACTGCACTCGCATATCACTCAGTGCAGCCTTGGTGTAATTTGACAACCACTCGACTGTGTAGACGCTTGTAAAAAGCTAGGCCTTCCTGTTAGTACGTTCCCATTGGAACATTCCCGACCTTTACAAGCTAGCATCATCTTACTCTCTTTGTCCCATTCTATTTGGATGGCGCAACATGTTTTCTTCTTCCATTCTCCCTTGTTATACGTCACGGCCATGGCATCACTTACTTCTTTCTCATTCATCTATAATTACAAAAGCTAGCATTAAATCATTATCATCATCAACTTCCTGCCGCTGTCCCATTCTATTTGGGTCGGCGCAACGCGTAAAAAAAGATAACATTAAATAAAAAACAAAAATCCCTTAAACAAAAATAATTTATTCCAATCAAAAGCTAGTACAACGGCGCTTTTCTCTTTGGTTTGACAAATTTTGCTTGAATCTCTTCCACTGTCAAACCTTTCGTCTCTGGTAAGAAGATAGCACAGAAAGTAGAAGAAAGGAAGCAAATGGTAGCGAAGATGTAGAATACAGGACCCCAGCCGAGGGCCTTGAGGAGTGGGTTGAAGATGAAGAGGATCACGAAGTTGCAGAGCCACACGTATTCGAAGAGAACCATGGAGAAGAAGCTCTTGACCTGGAAATTTTAAGACATTTTATTTAATTTAAACATTTACAAACCACACATAAACTCACACTTTTTCCCTTGGGGGTAGGCAGAAATCACTGAAAGTGACCTGCTACAATCCTTACATATTCCTTATGCCTCGTCCACGTTTGAACATTTACTAAAGCGACATCGCGGCATGACCAAAGATTGACTCTTAGTGGATTCCTCCAATAAAGAATAATCTTTATAAGCCCTAGGTAGAGAGAATTGAAAGGAGAGTATGCTTGTCATAAGTTTCTTTGTCGTCGAAAATAACTAACGCCTTGCATTTTTTTAAATTACTTGGACCAAAAAAAACAGTAGTGTAGCATCAATCACCTCAGGTAGGAACACTTCAGCCAGTAGAACGAAAGGCACCGTTCCCGCTCCACAAATGTACATGACTGCGAACACGTAGATGAACAGAGCCGTCATCCAGTTCGGGCCCCAGTGCAGTTGCATCTGTGTTCCTAGTATCACGCAAGCGATTCCGCCGCCAAGGGATGCGTAGATCATGAGGGGCTTGAACAAATCGTAAATGCTTGTCATTACTTTGTACGGGAATTCTTAAAAATGTTTTGTTTTGAAAATCCTTATCACTACGAGAAAAATGTGATTATTATATTTCAGTATACCTGTTTCCTCGCAATAATTAAAACATAGCTCAACATTAAGCATTATTAGTCTATCACGTTCTCACTGCTACTAGGACACACGCCCTTTCTTTGTTGAAGGGAGTGGTCTGTGACCAACGATGATATTTCAGTTCGAGTTGGTATGTTATGGAGAAGAGCGCCTTTTACCATTTACCAGGAACACAATCAGACCAGTTCGCTACTGACAAACTATTTGCGGAAACCAAGGAGCCAAAACTCTGCAGTCGCGCTTGCAACCACCACACCAACAACTAAAATAAATGTACCAGGACAACATAAATCAAAAGAGCCTCACCCGTCTTCCAAGCAAATCAGTTCCATACGCAGCAACCATCCCAGCTACAACTGTAGTAACTGCCAACATGACACTCAAAAGACTAGCAGACACAGTAGGTACCGCTTCAGTAAATATGGGCTCGGCGTATATCTGGACCACGACTAGACCTTGGAAAATGGCTGCGGTCATCACTACCATGCATACTATAAAGGCTCGTTGCGATGATTTTGATTTTCCTGTGGAGATGTAGAAAAAATTGTTAGTTTGAAAGTTGTTACCAAAAAATTTGGTATTTTATTTACTGCCTCTACTCGAACCCAAGATTCATGCTTAGTAATCGCGAATGCGTGGAGCGCAAAACTGCGACTGCTTTCAAAAGTGGTGAACGTACTTAAGATACGCCTAGTGATTATTAGTATATTACTTAATACTTTACAAATAGGGCGAGATATGCTTACTAATGAACTTCCAAAGTGATATTTTCTCAGCAGGTTTCATCATGTCAGGTTTTAGCTTTTCTTCTTCCGGGGTCTCCTCTGTGGGTAAAGTAATTACGTATTATTATTTTTTAATCTTAAAAGCATCATAAATATCTATTTGTTACGTCTAGCGCTTGTACTAGGTAGAAGGGGGACACAGACGTTTAAGGTTACGTCAATTTTTATTATTAGTTTTTTTTTAGTTAGCCCGTATTGTCTCACTCCTGAGCCAAGGCCTCTCCCAGTTCCACTTCTTGCGATGGTGTGCTTCTTCTCACCAATTCACCAGGAAGCCATCCAAGACGTTCCGCCATCTTCTCCTCGGTCTGCCGCGTCCCCGTCTAGCTGTCTCAGGGCACCAGTCCTGCGATATTCGGACCCACAGTTGTGCGGGCATCCGACAGACATGGGCTGCCCGGTCCCATTTTAGTCTCGCAGCTAATTTAAAAAAAACAGCTGTTTCCTTCAAAACTTTTAATTTTAATTTCCGCTATGTGGGGTTCAAAATGATGTTCTGAATATGCAGTAACCGTTTTAGCGTCGTTGTAATCCCACCATGTATTAACGCTTCAAAACAAACAAACTTATTCAATTTTATACAAACCTCCAAGATCTGGGTTGAGAGCACGTTTCATGCTGTTCATTTCTTCTAAAAGCTCTTTGGAATCCAACTTCCACATTCTGTAGAAAGATAGGGATTGTGCTGCTTCCTTTAAAGAAATGGTATTTAGTTTACAAAGCATTTAGAACTCTAGTGAAAATGTCTGCGATGATAAGATGATATGGTAAGAAAGGTTTTTATCCGACTATAGAAAAAATATTCTATAGTAGGATAATAACAAATTTTGCCATCACGTTGCCATTGATCGATGAACAAGTGAAAAATGCGAATCATGTTTCTGCCCTTGTTCTCTGTCCGTTGTTTTTTCTTCCATTCTCCTCTGTCAACCGTCACGATATCATTTACTCATTTTCTTTCATAAATCATTTCTTACAATTCATCCATCGTTTCCTTGGTCTTCTTCTCCCTCACCATCTATCAACATTTATATTCATCACTCTTTTGGTCACATGCGATTCATCCCTCCTCATCACAAGCCCATACCAAGACAGTCGATTCCCTTTCAACTTTTCTGTAACTGGCGCAACTTTCAAACTTCCTGTAATATCATCATCATCATCATCATCAGCCTATAATGTTCCCACTGCTGGGACACGGCCTCCTCTCTATGAGAGGGAATGGGCTATAATCCACCACGCAGGCCCAGTGCGGGTTGGTAATATACTCATTCCTTACTTTATCCATTCTTGTCACACCACCTATTCTCATCTTTTTCATCCATTTTCTTCACAGCCTAGCATTCAGATCACAGATCCAGATTACAATACCAGAAGTCTAATCACGGATTTGTATATTTTCTCCTTTAACTTATACCTACTAATGCAAGATAAGTAAGCAATCTATGTATCTATTGGTTACCTATTTACCTAATATTAATGTTAAATTCACACCTAGCATATTCGAATGAGGCTAGAAGCATGACATTTTGCACAAGCGAAGTAGTTAAGGAGGACATGAACATTTGTTTGAAAGTTTGTTATTTTTGGCTGATGGGATTCCATCGTTCATAAAAATTTGAATGCGAGTTTATGGTTGTAAAACTCTTTCTAGGTATTTTTTGTCACTTAGAGCCTTATCACACTAGCGGATTGCGAGTGGATTCAAAGCGGAACGGGCGCGCAGCGAATTCGCCGCGGATGCGCAACGAACTCGCTGCGCCATTCGCATCGCAACGCAAACTCAATTTTCAACGCTAGGCTTTGCACCCTAACGTTGAAAATTAAGTGCACTTTCAAGCTGCTATTCGCGGCGAATTCGTTGTGCATCCGCAACGAATTCGCTGCGCGCCCGCTCCGCTTTGAATCCGCTCGCAATCCACTAGTGTGATAAGGCTCTTACCCTCGAATACTGAAACGTCACTCATAATTTATGTAGCTCTTTTATTTAACAGAGACTCAAAAGTGACGTTTGGCCATCCGAAACATAAAGTTTAGGAGCTGCTCAAATGTTAAGCAGCCCTTAAATTTTGAGTGAAGTTTCAGTATTCGGGGGTTAGACCTTCATTCTTTTTGAGGTTCAGAATTCTCTTTCAAAACACCGAACAACAAAAGACAATCCTAAAAACAAAAAAGCTAATCACCTTTTCCTTCCCATTGTTCAGCAAATGCATCGGCGAGTCCTTCAACATAAACAGCGAGCAAGTCCCAGCAACAGACGTGGACAAACCGACATACAACATCACATTGTACGGTAGAAACCCTCCCAGCATATAGGACAGCAGCATTCCTATTCCGTAAGACACCATGTTAGACGCCGTCATGGCACCTCGGATGGAATCTTGGCAGATTTCGCTGATGTATACAGTGGCTACTAGGGCCACTGAGCTGGCGATTCCTGAGAAAAATAGGGCTGCGAGGGTCGCTTCTACGTTCCTGGTACATACTAGTAGTACCCAGACGAGCTGTAAATAAAAAGAAAGTTAGTATTTCATCACATCTTCCTTTCTGATTTATGAGAAAGAAGATAGAAGATTTTTGTAAAAGCCTGGCCTGCCTAATTTACGCCAATTTAATTTTTTTTTTTTAAATAGCGGCCACGTATACAATCAGTATAAATCAACAGCTAGTATCAATACAGATAAGTATTGTATGAGACTAAATCTTTTAAAGCGTCACGTTACCAAAATACCTATAAAATATTCAAGTTTGAATTTATTCACTTGTCGGTCAATCAATACAACTTTGATTTTAATAATCACGCATAAAACCTGTATCGATCAATACTTTTGCATTAACACAAACAAGCACTGTATTCAAAAAAAAAAAACTAAAGTGTACGTTTCCGAGATGATAATTATATAATAAGCCATAAAAGTTACAAACTTCGCCACCAGCATAATTTTGATAGCTTATATTTTAGAAACGTGACGCTTTGCAAATCTTCTTAAGCGTCACTTTTTAGAGGGGTTTTAACCGACTTTCAAAATTAAGTGTTTATCAATTCGTATAACGTTGTTTTTATTTTTAAATTAAAGCTAGTTTATTGGACCTGAGATTTTGAAATCGATCTAAGTCACTGCTTAAAGAAAGAGACCTAAGTAAAGAAATAATACTCACAGCTAAAGCTAAGGCATGCAAAACAGAACAGTACTTTCGTCCCAACTTCTCTAACATATAACCGGCGAACGGCGTCGAAATGAGAGCTCCTATCGAAGACAGGCTGCCGAACAGAGATATTTCTGTGTCTGTCATAGGCCTGTTCAGTGTTGTGTTAGTCGTTTGGAACAAGGTGATCGTGAAGGCTGGCCACGCGAAGATCACACCCATGTTTATTCCCATGGTGCTTACTGTGAACAAAAGATGGGTTATTGAGGGCTTCATATAGTAGCAGTATAATATTGACAGCAGTTTTGGCCCAGTGATAGTGGCCTTTACCTAAGTTTCTTGGTCGTGGGGTCTTATCTAAGTATTTGAATTGGTGTAGTTAATTTCATCACCACCGCTCTCAAAACGAAGGCTGAGATGAGAACGCTAAGGGGTTGTGTGATGTTACACGAATGGATAAAATAAAAAATTAGTACATTAGAAGTTTGAAAGTGGCGCTGGTGAATAGTTGTGTGGTAATCGGTTACAAAATGTCGTGAGGAAAGTTTTAAGTATTAATGTGTGTAAGAGGTAGAGGAAGACCAATAAACGATGGATGAACTGTGTGAAGGATGGTATGGCAAGAAAGGAGGTGTCTGATGAGATGACGAGTAATAGAGAAGTATGGGAGAAGAAGACATGCTGCGCCGACCCCAAATAAATTGGGATAAAGGCAGGAGAATGATAATGCTCTCAAAATGACGAAGGAAAATATCGTGAGTAAACCGGCACGTCCCAGAACCACGATGTAATGGTTATACATGTCTTCGTAATTTTAGTTTTAGGACATCACTTCGTGATTTTGGTTTTAGCTTAATAAGCCTTTCAAAATCTAAAGTTCATTTACGCAGCTGACTATGTTTTTGGGTTGAAAGTTTGAAAGTGACCCCAAAAATCGGCCTATACGGTATGAATTTGCTTTCCTACCACTTTTTTTACAACTCCCATTATAATTTCAGCCGAAAAACGTCCACTGCTGTACTTAATCCCCCACCCACCTCAAAAGGGGGAGTTTTGCCATAATCGCCACGCTTGGCAGGCGCATCGCAGTACGGTTGTTACAAGAGCACAGAGAACGCTGCTGCCCATTTTCTGGTAAGTTCTTTAGTCGCCTTCAATTTTATCATGCTGTAAATTCTGATTTCCTAATGAGTGCGGCAGCTGACTTTCATTTGGATGATCAGTGCATACTAAACAACTACTAGAAATGAATTTCAGTTTGTATAAAATTGCTTGCAGAAATTGCGCGCTGCCACCCGTAATATTTTCACTTTTCAACTGCATTTGTATGTAGGCACAATTTTATAGCTTATAAACAATTCATAATTATTACCAAAGAGAAAGTCTAACTTGTTCTGTTGTATTAGTTTCATGAAACTTTAATCATTCACAAATGATTACCTATTTCATATTCTGCAACTTTAGTATAGAGCTTATTGGCTCAGTTAATGGAGAAACTATGACAAACTATGACTATTTTTGAACCTAGTCAAGTAACAAACCACAATTCTCTAATTACATATAACAACAAACTGATTTTTAGACAATTTCTCGACATTTTTAAGATGGGTGGACACCCAACAAACTACGTAGTATAATTCTTATTACTAGTATAAATGCGGAAGTTTGGATGTTTGTTACTCAATCACGTCAAAACGGTTAACCGAATTTCGGTGGCAACTTTGGCATTCAGATCGTTTATAACCTGGATTAGAATCATCATCTGCCTAGCCTTTTCCCAACTATGTTTGGGTTGGCTTCCAGTCTAACCGGATGCAGCTAAATACCTGTATTTTACATGGAGCGACATCAGACCTCCACAACCCAGTTAGTACCGGGTAATACGATACCCCTCGGTAAGACTGGTTGTCAGACTTTTTGGGCCACTGACTACCTAACAACTGTCAAAGATCTTCAAATGACAGACGGGACCAACGGCTTAACGTGCTTTCCGAGGCACGGAGGAAACTCGGTATGTAATGGGTGGTCACCCATCCATAGACCAACCTAGGCAAGAACGGCTTAACCTAAAGATCGACCCGAGCGGCGGCGGATTTAGCCACGCGCACCTCAACCTGGATAATATAGGATACTTTTTATCCCGGTAGTAAGATCCCAGCGGACAATTATCGAACTTTACGCGGGCGAATCCGCGAGCATGAGCTAGTAAAAAATAGTACTCACTTATCGCCGTCCCAAGAAACTGGTACAGTAAACCCATTTTGAAAACTTAAAAATTAACTATCACACTTAAAAAATAATCAGATCTTTAACTTAATTTTTCAGATTTCCCAGACGTTCTCAATTCTGGTCCATGGGTAACAACTGACTTGTAAATACACGATTTTTTTAGTTATAATATCATCCGTTATCAGGGGTAATAATGATATAATGTACTAGTCAAACATTTCAGTTATGGTGCAGATTAGCTTCGCAATTCTATTTAGATTTTTTCCCTGTGATGGCTTTTTGTTTGTTTGTCTTACGTACTAGGGGCTCATAAATACGTGGTACACAATCATCTTTTTTTTATAGCATAAATCTAGGGTTACATTCAATAAATTGAAATCATATTAACGATAAAATATAAGCTAAGATGATCTAATGAATAAATAAATAAATTTATTTATTTCAGGTAACTAGCACCCATTGCTACTTAGACATCGATAACGGTTAAAAAAAAAAAACAAATAAAATAACACACAATAACATCTAAATTAAATTAAATTAAATAAAGTAATACAATAAAATCAGAATAAATCAAATACCTAGTATCAAATAAAACAAATGAAATCAAATCACAATAAATCGAATAAAGCTAAATCAAGTCAAATCAAATTTAAATATAGACCTAATCAGGCAATAACATCAATACCTTCTCTCCGACACTGGTACAGCAGCATGTCTGTCAGCACAATGTCGGATGAAGTGGCAGTCAAGCCTTCCCCCAATCATCGCTAGCACGTTGTTGGAGCTGGCCCGTATTAACTAAGAAATGAGTATATTAAAAGAAGTTTGAAACTTGCGCCAGTTACAGAAAAGTTGAAAGGGAATAAACTTGTCTGGAGGTGGCGAAACGTGAGAGGGAGAGAACCTCACGTCCCGCCGCCGCGGGAGACGCCCCGGGCGTCAAGGGCCACCACGTGGCCCCCGGCCACCGTAGGCGCGGGCCTGTGGACGGTGGGCTATGGGCTAGCTCGCCGTCCGTCCGTCTCATGACGACAGGCCGTGTCGACGGCGCGTTCGTGTTCCACGCGCGCCTCAAAGAGAGTCAGCAAAAAAGAAGGGGTCGAGGGCCGATGCCTGCCGGGGTGGCGGGACTGTTCGAAAGAGATACCGTGGCCCCGGAAAATAAAGGGCGATGAAGTAAGATGGATGGGTTTTAGTCAGTAAAAGTCTGACACTCCCTCCTGCTCTGCCCAGAGCTGGAGGAGTCATTTGATGATTTCCCACCCGAAAAAAAAGATTGTGTGGACATGTGATAAGGAGGGATTAATCACGTGTGACTACAAATGTTGATGGATGGAGAGGGAGAGAAAGACCAAGAAAACGATGGATGGATTGTGTGAGGAATGATATGAAAGAAAAAGTTGTAAACGATTGCGTCACAGTCAGGTTGTGGAGGCAGATAGGCAGTCACTTCATTCAAAATACTGCTACTGTATTCAGCTGTGGTATTCAACTGCATCTGGTAAGACTGGAAGCCGACCCCAACTGTAAAAAGGGTAGGCAGGTGAGATCATGAACGGGTCGGGCATTAGTCTAATCGGATGCAACTGAACAAAGCTATTACTAATCTGACCCTGACAACTCAGATATTGTGTACCTAGCACGATACTCTTTGATACAACTATTTGATAGATTTTCGGGCATCTGGCTGTCGTAATGTCCGACCAAAGTCGTTTATTTTGCATTTAACATTGTTATCGGAAGAATCAGGGTTTAAAACCGTCTATCTCCGTTTTCTGCTTCTGGGAAACGTTATGTATAACAATACATACATACAATTGACTACACATACATGCCTTTAACCCAAATCCCATAGTATTGGTACACTTCCATGGCGATTTCTTTTAAAGTTGCTAAACAGTTTGGATTTAGACTTGCTGATTCCGCGATAAATATCTTCGTGACTTAATTCTGTTAGTAATGCCACGACTTTGATCTTATAACCGAGACACGTTACTTCTAGCATGTTTGGTCGGCCATATCCTGTTCCTACGGCCCCAAATAAAAGACGATACAAAGACGAAGACGAGACGAAGTATAATGATGATCTTTTAAAGGATGATTTCCACTAAACGGCTCGCGGTGCATCGGATCAGAAAGCATACAAATGGATGCGGCGACAGCTGATAGCGTCCGGTAGGATTTCGACGCATACGATTGGCTCCAAACCCAGTCAAATATCTTCCATTTCTTTCCATTTCCATGCGATGATAACCGAAAGGATCCGATCGGATCTGACGACAGGCGGACGGAGCCTACTTTCGGCTACGATCGCGTGTCGCAGAAGACGCCCGCGGTCAACCTAATGTAATTATATTGTAAAATTAGAAAACAATGTAAATTGTTTGATGAATGAATAAATAAATAAAAATAAATAAACCTGTTGTGCGCGGCTTGGAAATATAGATTTTAAAGTCGTGTCCAAGATTTTAATATAGTTTAAAGATTGTAAAATCCGTTCCTATACAATGTGATGCGTATCGATGTAGAGGAAAATTCGAGTAATAGAGAAGTATAGAAGAAGAAGTCATGATGCGCCGACCTTAAATTAATTGGGATAAGGGAAGGGGAATGATTGTGATGTAGAAGTAAATTTAATATTGTTATTCTCTAAATTACTTCTTCTTGTTTTGAGTAGACAGTACGACTTGTTTAAATTTCTTGGGCCCAGTATGTAGCCACGTTAATCGTGGCGTCTGTGGCGGTTATTAGGCCCTCTAAAGTACAGGTGCTGGGATACTTCAGACACTCCAGCAAATGGGACATCGTCTGGTCGGAAGCACCGCATTCACACTGTCTCGAAAGGATCTTTAATACCTCATTTTTCCAAATTGTAAATTACTTGAGTCCAGTAATGACAATCTTAAAATCCTCGGTGTTAAGACATTACTTGTCATGGGGCATTGTCTGGCCATACTACCGTACTGGCACTGCACGACGGAAGGATCTATAAAATCCTCCTTTTCGCCAAATTCATCTGCCCTTTAAAGTAGATCGGTGCAAACACACCAATTTCTTTGAAAGGCAGTTCTTCTGCTACGAATTCTTCTAATATTATAAATGTGAAAGTTTGTGAGATCGATGGATGGATGAAAGTTTGTTAATCTTTCACGCAAAAACGACATAACGGATCTGAATGAAATTTAGGATACAGATGCCTTATCACCTGGATTAACACATAGGATACTTTTTATTCCAGTGGTTCCAGATCTATAATCCCCTGGGACAATAGGGTAAATGCTTGATTTTTTTTGATCACTCTAAACAAAGCGTATTAACATCAGAAATAGCAAAGTAAAATTATTTCCTTAATATAAAAAAAAAAACGAAGTTATAAGCATTTGAAACTGCTGATTAGATAGAGAGATCCAATACAGTGAATGACGTCATTCGCTGCATCGATGTACAAAATCCATCTTAAATTCCGTTTATCTAGAAAGAGATAGAAACAAAAGTTTAAATGGTTATAACTTTTGTGTTGTTAGGTCGATTTATGTCTTGTTTTCGCTTTTTGTCATTATTTATATAGTACTTTAACATTCCGCATCGTCATAAAAAAAGAAAATTATGCATAATCCCTATTACCGAACACCACGCGGGTGAAGCCGAGGGGCATAAGCTATTTTTTTTTTTAAATATTTATTAGCTGTATATTATATAGCCCAGAACTTCGCCACTTCCACCGCATCTTCGGTGGAAGCGCAAAGGTCACCACGAATGCATTTTTTAGGGCAAGGCAGTTGATAAAAACATAATTACATTTAATAAATTACATTGTTGTCAAATTTCCAGGATTGTAGAACAGCAACTTCATCGACTCAAGAAAAGACAAAGAACAAGAATAGGCATGAAGACAGTATCAAAAAATAGCAAATCTATTTAGTCCGTCAGTTAGAGTATTGGAAATTAATGGACACGTATTTTTTGTTTTTGTAAATCAATGAATATTGACAAAGATAAAACGCATCAAAACTCGGGAGTGGGGGCTCGTGACGTCAGAACTAGCTAAAAATTATACCTAGGCGTGACGTATTGAGAATTTTAAAAGCGTCATATCTTCGTCAATTTTGATTTACGTAACAAAAGAAAAAACACAGGTCAAATATTTTCTGATAATCTAACTGACGGACTAATTAGTTTTTTTTTCTCGTCTTGCCTATTGAGATATAGATAGAATTCTTTATTTTATGTTGGCCTAGTACTTTTTCTAAGGTAAATTATCAATTTGTTTGAATAACTTTAACAAGAACGCTCCAGATATGCCTGCGAAAAAGAAAAACGGGAATACACGGAAAACCTATCTCCTGTAGATAGGTTTTTACCTAAGCTTCTACTCCGTTCACCAAATATATCCGTTTTTTTTGGAAAGTGATAAAAAAAGTCATCCGGTATATCGCAATTCGGGTTAGGTTATAAACGATACGTCGGGCCAGGTTAGGAAGAGGGTTACAACAGGAAGAGGGGAACAACTTTTTTTTTGTTTCCAAGTTCCTAACCGGATCAGGTTCGAAATAAACCGACGACAGCATGGGTTATGCAAAAACAAAAAAAACTACGTTAGTAAATAAAACTCTCATAAATAAAAACATGACGTACTTAATGACAGCCTGAAGATAACACTAGTGTGTTATGCGAATAAACTCGATAAAAAAAACCACGCATCATTCATAAGGATAACACGGAAAAACCACGTGAGATTATTGTTTTTTTTTCTTTGTTTTCTACTACTATTAAAATAGTATTAATGTATTAACTATTCCATTATATATAAACTGCCTGCTTTACTGACATCTAAAAAGAAAAAAGTATATTGAAAAGTACTTAATGCAATGGTCTGCAAAATTCTGCACTTCTAAAATTGCAATAACTTTTTAAGTACACAAGATATACTTTCGAAACAAAAAGAACTCGAAAAAGAGTTTAATTTTGTACATAAAAACTAATAAACTGATACAAATTGCTATGAAACGTTTTTTATTTTAAATCTGTAACTTTTACAGTTTATAAAAAAAAAAAAATTAAAGTGTACTACTTAGTTTTGCAGGCCAGTGTATCTACTTCAGAAATGATTTCATCAGAACTTTCACCAAAGTGTAATAATCCAGGGTACAGGAATTTAAGTTTGTGATGAAAGAAATCATCATAATTATTGTGTATAAGCCTTCCCATTCTTCTGCCACACTTCCGGGTTCTGTGCGTAGATTTGTAATATATGCAAGCGAAGTCACGGCTAAAACTAGTAATGAATAACTAGCAAATAAATCCTACAATTAAAATGCAGATGTAATTTTATGAACGCATTCATACGATGATTGCCAATCACCGTGAATCTCATTTTTCTGCTATCTCTTGGTGGTAAAAAAGACGTCGTGATACATAATAGGCTTGTGTCCTGAAAAAAACTAATTAGTCCGTCAGTTAGATTATCATAAAATATTTGACACGTATATTTTCGTAAACCAAAATTGACGAAGATACGACCGCTTTTAAAATTCTCAATACGTCACGCCGCCGCCGGTGCGTTGAGACGCCACGAGCCCCCACTCCCGAGTTTTGATGCGTAATATCTTTGTCAATATTCATTGATCAAGAAATACGTGTCCATTATTTTCTAATACTCTAACTGACGGATTAAATAGATTTGCAATTTATTGATGGTGGAAACTAGCCTATTATGGTTAGCATTTCAAAGTCCTGACAAAAAGCCAACCATTTGCAAAATGTCCAGACATTATTTTCAATTTCAATCCTTTTTAGGTCAGTTCTTATTTAACCCCTTTTTAACAATTCCGCTTAGCTAGAGGAGCTCGTAGCTAAATAATAGCTCGGGTCGGTCTTTAGATTAGGCTGCGCTTACCTAGGTTAGTCCGTGTATGAGAGACCATCCATTACATACCGTGTTTCCTCCGTGCTTCGGAAAGCACGTTAAGCCGTTGAACACGCTTTGACAGTCGTTACAGGTAGTCAGTGGCCCGAAAGTCTGACAACCTTACCAAAGGGTAGCAGTTTTGTGAGTTTATTTTTGTGTAGTGTTGCGGTTTCCATGGTTTTGTTTAAAATTGTTTAAGCAAACCCAGGACACGACGCTTGTTTATTTCAATATAAATAACGTACGCAATTTTATTTAGGATTTCCCGCACTAAGTTTTATCTGTATTTTCTGTACTATAATAGTAGTTTGGTTTCGATTATGCCAGTGAAAATTAACCACCACAACACTGGGATTTCCACTTTTACACCTAGTCTTCTGCAGGTCGTATGTAAATCCAGGATATCCAGCAGGGAAAATTTCGCGGTTTCCACTCAAGGACCGTCTGTTTCAACATCACCGTTCGCCTAGCCACTGGTCATCCCGTTTTCGAAAGGCATGCTTTTGTTTGCCTGTCATGTGTCCCACTGCTGGGCAAAGGCCCTTTCTCCTTCCAAACTTCTCTATCTTGTGTGATGTCTGGTCATGTTCGCCCCGCAAACACACACCATCTTCCCCGCGGTCTAACTGGATGGAGACTTCCTCAGTCAGGCTGCCAGTGGGTGACGATCTTTGCCTACCTCTTTGGGCATTCGTGCTACGTGGCCAGCCCACTCCCACTTTAGCTTGGCTGTTTTTTCCCTGACATCTGCAACATGAGTTATGGAACCAAGAATTATGCCTACCGATAACTGGTTCAGCTTGCTAATTCTGCAAGTTTTTTCAACCACTATAGTTTCCAGATTACATCATCAATCAAATTACGGTTAACTTCTGTCAAGTAGAATACAAAGACAGACAAGAGTTTTACACAAATATTGTATTCTTTCTAAACCATTTAAAACTATGTTATAAATTGTTTCAATTGCTTTGAAAAGGAGATAAAACCTGCCGGGAAAGTGTTTAGTGATAACGTAGCGGTATCACGTAATAAAGCGACATAAAAACCCAAAATATTTATTGGTCTCGTGACGTAAACAAATGCGTTTCAAAATTGTTTCCTGCTTTTTACGTAAGTTTCCTACGCGGAAACTTACGTAAAAAGCAGGAAACTATTTTGAAACGCATTTGTTTACGTTTATTATTTCATATTATTTCATATTTGTTTTTTCTTTCACGTTTGGTAGTTTTATTCTATTCTAAGGTACTGTGGAGTCTGAGTTTAACAATCAAGTGCTTATGAATAGATTTCATATGACTATCATTGACACCGAAAACGGGACAATGTTTACTATTTGTTTTGAGTTCCCGATATTTCGGCGCTGTTGCAAGTACCATTATCACGGATATTCTGAAGTTATTACGGGTGGGTGCTTATGAGCAGACAAAACAGGCCCTTACTGGAATTTTCGGGGGACAAATTAGAAAATAAAAAATAAGTTTTGCAAACCTTACTGTGTCATATCAAATGAAAGGACTCGTTGCGAAGACCTCATGTATATACATTTATTGTAAAATAAATAGTTTTGATTTTATTCATGAAAGAAGACGAAAATTTACCGTTCTGTTCAAAATTTTAGGCTCAGTAGTTTCGGAGATCAGGGGGGGGGGGCTTGATCGCCGAAACTACTGAGACTAAAATTTTGAAAAAAAATTATAAATATAGTTCATTGCTTGTAGATTACAGGAAAATAAAGTGGTAAACTGAATATAAGTCTTTGGCATTGTACGGCGGAAGCCTCTCCGTAAGAGTTCAACTCTCACATGGCCGGTTTTTACACAGTTGAACCATTGGATTCCAGGCTCTTGACAGTTGAAACCTATTGTCCCTGTTGAAGTTCTTGTATTTAGTCATTTTAATTGCTTTTCTTACCAGTCTGGTTCTGGTCAGGAGTGGGTGTGTGTCTAGGAGTGGCGTTCTGTCGAGATGACCCGAGGGTTACGTAACTCAATCCAGTGGTTCGATCTTGATTCCAAAACATGTTGAACTATGACCGAGGGGGTGACATTGTTTTTCCCGTGTTTAGGGTTAGTGACCACGTCAGTTTAAAAACTAATTTCTAATGAGTTTTTTTAATTGTAATATTTCTGCACTTATCTAACCAGATTCTTACAAAACCTTTAGTTTTCATTAATGACACTGTCACATTTCTGTTAAACCAGGATAAAAGAAGGCAGAGTTACTTACATTGAACACCTTAATTCTTAAACTACCAGAAGAGCAAAAATCAACAGCAAAACTACCCTTAAAACTTCCAGTACACACGCTCAGGCAATACAACTTCTAAAACGTGATTAACGTTCCTCCGGTCTCTGCATGCCTGGTACCCGATATGTAATGTTTGGTTAACTTTAATTGGTTTAGTTTAACCGGCACGGGATCAGATTGTAATAGTTTACAATCCCTTAGCTGTTAGAAGTTATTCAGTTAACGGTTTTGATAATAAACTGTGTGGGAAAGATAAAATTAACTTCGTGTGTTTCTTAGGTTTGAAGATAGTTCGTAGATACTTTTAAGTTCCTGAACTGTGAAAAAACAACGTAAATTCTAACGAAAATATTGTGATAACTACTTCGGGACATAGAAATATAACTGCAAAGAAGTTTTTGTTTATTTTACTTTTATCTTGCGTGTTTATTTTTGCAACAAATAATGGGAAAGTGCAGCTTTTTCCCAACAACTGCTGGTTTTCGTTTTTAGGATCTAGCCCATTTTTTTTTTTCGGATGGGAAATCATCAAATGACTCCTCCCGCTCTGGGCGGAGCAGGAGGGAGTGTCAGACTTTTACTGACTAAAACCCATCCATGTTCCTTCATCGCCCTTTATGTTTCGGGGCCACGGTATCTCTTTCGAACAGTCCCGCAACCCCGGCAGGCATCGGTCCTTGCGGAGCCCTTCCTATTGCTGACTCTCTTTGCTGCGCGCGTGGAACACGAACGCGCCGTCGACACGGCCTGTCGTCATGAGACGGATGGACGGCGAGCTAGCCCATAGCCCACCGTCCACAGGCCCGCGAGGATCTAGCCCCTTAATCCTAATTACTCATGTCTTCGGATATGCTTATTACATACACAATTACGTATTATTTGCTTATTACATTGCAGTTTGTGAATATAATAAGCAAATCAGAAGACATGGGTAATTTGTCTACTTCCACTAATTATTCTCGCACTGTTAAGTTTTCAATCCTAACAATTGTAGTCATGCCCGAAAATCATACAGTGCTGAATTCGGTTGTTTTTGTTTAGCATTCATTTAAAACAGTGTTGTCTAGTGTGTAGTGTTTGGGCACGGCTATAAACTGTTGGGATTTCGTCACAACTTACCAAATCATTAGTAGCTACTAAATAAAAAAAAACCGAATGATCAGTAGAATTAATTCAATAAAACAAACGGGTTATTCAATTAAAATAATTAAATAGCAAAATCTCGGTGGGAACCAGGTTACAACTGCGTATAGGCGAATGATTAGCAATTCATAGATTTGTTTACATCAAGCTTAACTCGAGTTAAGAGTCTTAACACCAATGCTTAAGATGGGCACTTTCGCTTTAACACTCTCTAAGTATACAAACGTGCATTAAAGTAGACTCCTGTCCTAATGTATGTTGATCTTGCTGAATGAGGTATTTTTAGTGATATCGTGATACCTATTTTTACCATAGATTCAGTACATGATTCTAGATCCTACATTGAAAATTTTCTGCTGCTGTTCCGTACTGTTTATTTGATTTTATGTTTTGGAATCGGCGATGATATATTATCTGGTCTGGATATTATATTTCTATGTGACCTTTATTCTTTTGTATTCGTATTGCACTTTTGTGGATCGACTCATTTTTAAAGCTATGGTAAAAGTTCGTAGCACAATGGTTACAATGTGTCTTTTAAATGTGGTATAGTTGGTGCCAGTTAAGATGAGAATAGCGGTCATTGCCCTTTCCCTAATATCTCTTCGTACGAATCAAAACAAATAAACTATGTTACAAACAAAAATTATCTATGTAGTATATCAACTATCTGGTGTCCACGACACAAGCCTCGTTGCTTAGTGTGGCACTGGATGGCGCTGTGTGTAATGTCCAGCGATATTTATTTATTTATTATTATTATTTATGTATCGTTTTTCATTACAGAAAATGTCGAAGATCACGATAGATGACGATTCAAGACTTGAACAGGCTTATTTTTAACCGACAACAAAAAAGGAGGCAAATTTGTCGTCATTGCTGCAATCGCTTGGATGTTTATTGTTTATACAACATCATGACATAACATGACGCCTGTATGCTCTGAGGGGTACGCAGATGTGTACAATACACCCAGATTTCGAAAGTCAGGTATGTTTGCGGATGAATGGACAAATATTTTATTGGCATGTCAGAAGTATTGTGAGAGGAATTTATGAATGTGTGAACCTTTATTTTGTATATTTTAATTTTCAACCGACTTCCAAAAAGAGGAGGTTCTCAATTCGACTGTATTTTTTTTGTGTTTGTTACCTCTGAACTTTCGACTGGGTGAACCGATTTTGAAAGATGATTCTTGAAAGCTGGTACTTCCCGTGTGGTCCCATTTCAATTTGGTAAATATCTGATGCTGATCTTCGAAGATATACAATGGAACTCTTCAAAAATAGACGGCACATCTGCAGTGATTGCTGGAATCGCTTGGATGTTTATTGTTTATGCAACATCATGACGTAACATCACGCTTGTATGCTCTGAGGGGGTACGCAGATGTGTACAATACACCCAGATTTCGACAGGTTTAGGTATGTTAAGTTCCATTTATTGGGGATAAGCCTATTACCATGACATGTATTGTTTTTTTATTTGAAAGGATGTACTTCAAGGATAGTTTGATGAGAGTTTGGTTATGGTTCTGAATATGGGATCCATGAAAAAGTAACGGAACTCTTCAATTCTTAGGAACAAATTAACGATGCTCGGCCGAATCTTATATTTAATGTAAAATAAATTCATCGCAAATATTTGTTTGGGAACAACTAAAAATGGAAAAAAAATAGATAATAAAGTTATTTTTCACTTTTTTGTGTTTTTTTGATGTCGGTTTTTGGTTCTCAAAGCTAAGAAGTTTAATAAACGTAGGTTTAGGGTAAATGTAGGTGGGTCAATAGCTGCTATTCTCATCTTAACTGGCACCAACTATAGATTATTAGCATGAACAGATTCCTCCAAGGATCCCAAAAAACTGACCCTGACTTGAACCTCACAACTACTATACCGTTGTCGTTCCCTCTCTTCGTTGTAATCTGGATTTTTCTTAACGAAATAACTCACTTTGTACTGGATACCAAGAAGGTGAATCACCGTTAAGCGATAACAGATTTGTATCAGGTACTGTGAACATAAATTGAATATATTCGCCCTGAGGGCATACAGAAGTGGTAATCGTTTTCAAATCGTTTCGTATAGCTAGCTACAAGAGGATTGACGTAAAACTTTTTGGTAGCTTACGTCAATGCAATACATTTTTAACTTAACTGTCATCATCACCGATACAGTGTTATTTTTTTAAGACCTTTTTAGACGAATTAAATATAACTAAAATACTAAATAGAACCTCCCATTGAGAAAACACTAGGCAGACGATGATGCATTTTGCTTTTGTACTACTACAACAGCCCATAACGTCCACTGCTGGACATAAGCCTCTCCAATGATGGGAGGAATTTGCCGTAATCTCCACGCTTGCCAGGCGGATTGGAGATCGCAGTGATGAAAGACTAACAGAAAACGCTGCTGCCCATTCTCTGGTCTACGGAGGCGCAAGGTGTGGCGTGGTGGTGTGGTGTGGTGTGGTGTGGGTGTGGGCTTTGCTTTTGTGTATTTTGTTAATTGTGTAAAAATGAGCTGAGCAGCGGTGGCCCAGTGGTGGTGGCCCCGACTTACAAACAATAACTCGTGGGTTCGAACCCAGACAGGTGCATTACTTTGTGTATTTTATTTCATCACCACTGCTCTCAAAACGGTGAAGGAAAACGTCTTGGGGAAACCGGCATGTCCTAGAACCAAAACATGTGACATAGACCAATCCGCACTGGGCCCGCGTGGTGGATTATAGCCCATTTCCTCTCATAGAGAGGAGGCCGTGTGTCCCAGCAGTGGGAACATTATAGGCTGATGATGGTGATGATGTGTAAAAATGTAGTGTGTCACTTTAATGTTATGAACAGCTTGTCTAAATTAAAGATTATTATTTATTTATTAACTGATAACATTATGATCCCATGACAATTGACAATATTTAGCGTTGTTTTCTATCATTAAAAGAATATTTGAAATCGTAAGAGTTGTATAGTCTGCACCAGATAAGTAGGAATTAAAGGTAATGACCTTTGTGGTGTTTAGTGGTTGTGTGGTGGTATTTAGTGGGTATTTAGTGGGTGATTACATACGGGACCGAAACGTGGTCGCTCACAATGGGCTTTATCAGAAGGCTTAAAGTCACCCAAAGGGCAATGGAGAGGGCTATGCTCGGAGTTTCTTTGCGTGATCGAATCAGAAATGAAGACATCCGCAAAAGAACCAGGGTCACCGACGTAGCCCGAATAATTGCCAAGCTTAAGTGGCAGTGGGCAGGGCCCATTGCTCGCAGAACGGATGGCCGATGGGGCCGAAAAGTTCTGGAGTGGCGACCGCGAACCGGAAGACGTTGCGTTGGAAGACCTCTCGGTGGACCGATGACCTGGTGAAGGTTGCGGGAATTCAATGGATGCGAGTCGCACGGGACCGGTCAATGTGGCGACACTTGGGGAAAACCTATGTCCAGCAGTGGACGTCTTTTGGCTGAAATGATGATAATGATTTAGTGGGGTGTGGGACACACACACCCAAATGTCGCCAGTTAGGTTTAAGTCCCATTTAATAGGGGGCGAGGCTGTTTCCATCAACCGGGCAAAATCCAGACTCCGTGGCTGCCACTAAGAAACTCCTGATGGAAAAACTCCAATAACAATTTGTCCGGCCCGAGAATCGACCCACGAGACAGTTAAAATATTAGTATAGATTCAGTTAGCTCTAACAATAACCAATCGGTTAAACACTAAAACCCAGTTCAGACCGAAGTTATAAATAAAATCCACCCAGTTCCCGGCTCTTGAAGATACCAGCGCTTCATCGGGTCCATTCTGTTATGATATACGATCGTCCGTATCTTATTGTAAGGCACTAATAATTATCTAAGTCAGTACAGACATTAGAAGCAAAACCTTTTTTTTTATTAAAACAGCAATTAATGGATTTTCTTACCATGTGCTTTTTATGAAATACCCGTAGTTGACATTTCAAAAAAAATATTACAATGCGTTTCAAAATAAGAATATGACTGACCTGGCGCCATATTGTAACGTCATACGAGTGGCTGTCACATCAAATAAATTAGGTAGAGTCAGCAGGGTTTGAACTCGACTTTCTGGAATTAACATCATTGTCATACTTCGATCCAGGAACCGAACCAGGTTAGGCACTAACTACACGATAAATTAATAAGCAGGACAGGACACAAAAGAGTGAAGGAAAACAGCGTGAAGAAACCGGCATTTTATACTAGAACCAAAACATTCTTGAGTGGCTAATGTGACATTCGGGTCGGGTTGGTACCAGTGTAATGGATAATCATATCATAATCATTTTATTATGAGACAACAGAGGCCTATAGATAAAATACACAAAATAATTAATAAACTAATACATATGAAACCTTTTTACAATAAACTATAACTATACACGTAGAAAAAATAAATAAATAAATAATCATTTTATTAGGACCAAACATTTTGTACATTTTATGCACCCACCAAACTGCGTAACAGTTTGTCGGCGGGATTAGCGCTTGTTTTCATACATTTTTTGGTTCAAATTGCAATAGCACATAATAATTCATAGAGGCAGTAAAGAGTTGGCAGTTTCGTAGAGTTGTCGGCGTCGTATTTTGCTGCGCAGTGTAGCTTTAAGGCAGTTCAACTGAGGCGAAGCGAGGCTGCGAAGCGGAGAAACGGAGAAATATTAACCAATAGGATTGCATACTGGAGCGGAGCTGAGATTTTACGCGATCCTATTGGTTAATATTTCTCCGTTTCTCCGCTCCGCAGCCTCGCTCCGCCTCAGTGGAACCGCAGCCTTAACCGTCCTCGGACACGTCGATGTACGATAGACGTGTCCGAGGCCTGTTCGGCCAAAAGTCCTCTTTCAATGCCCACTCCTTCACAAAGGCAGGATGCCTGGATCCCAGCAGTGGGAACGTTAAAGGCTGATTATAATGTGACTCAGCCTGCGTATAGTATAGTCTAAGGCTAAGACTTCTTTATTGGTTCATTACAGTTAATTCTATGTTTGTTATTCTGAAGTTGTTTGTTATCAAGTGATTAGAATTTCTATGGACAGAGTTTGATGAGTTAAAAACTTGCTGCAGTTTTAGATTGAGAGGAGTATGTGTTTCAAGACTAATCACAATGATTATTCTGTGCTGTATATATGGTAATCCCTGTAAGGAAGGCAGCAGAGGGATTCCTATGCATACGAGGTGTAAACAGATCCTTCACGAAGCCGACATTCTGAATATCAAAATAAGTAACAAATTTTTTTTTGGGCTGAAGTATGATATGAGATGATGGTGATATTTTTTATTGTGTTTGGGTGGCTTTCAGCTAACAACATAAAAGTTATAGTGAAGTAATCAACGACAAGCCTTCACAGTTAGCAGTAAACCATGATAACGGGGAGAGTGATCAAGTCGTCATTAAAACTTTTAACTGTCAATAGAGGCAAATGGATTAGATTTTCTATAAATTTCCTGTCTTTAATGCATTTTAGTTTCTTTTTCTATTGGTAATCGAAAATTACTGTTGTTTGTAAGCAGTGACAATGACGGATTTATGGCTTTATAAGTGTTAATATTGATGAAAAAGATATTGAATTTGCGGCAGTTTTCTTTTCATGTGAAAACATCATACCTGAAATTTACAAAGGGTTTTAGGTAGAGGTGTACCGTGCCTAAAGCGCACCCACTATTGGCTAGTTATGTTCAACTCACATGTAATAGGGGGCGAACCTTCTTTCATGTCAATAGTTCAATAGATTTTTTTAGACTTTTGTAGCTACTTGCAAAGCTCTTAGGATGGCCACTTGATTATTCTGATAATAGAAGTATGGTAATATGTGGTGTACAAGCTAAAAACTCGAAGATACTACCCGGTAACATTATCTTTGGACCTGGCGTCGCTGACTTTTCCTTGTATTTTTACTTTTTGTAAGCATTTTCGTTGCCGATACATGTCGCGATATTTTCGTGCTATCACCACCGGCTTTATTTTTGAAAATTTCATTGTTACGTTTGAACTTTATTGTTATAAAAGTTATCGACGCCAGGTCCAGAGATAATTTAACCGGGTTGTAAACATGAAGATTTCTTATAATACCACCAAAAAAACTAAAAAACTATCAGCGATGTACCAGGAGCGCATAGCAACGCAGTTGTTCGAATACCGCTCGGCACCCGACGCGTATTCGAAAACGTAGAAAACGGGCGAGTGCGGGCTCCGTCAGGCTCCTCATTAACCCAGAAAGTGCTGGCCATCGACTCGAAGCTAAACCAGTGAAAGACGATGAAAACTAGTATACGAGATATATTAGCTTGTGGTAAAGCGAACGCGGGCTCAGTCGCGAAGCGTCCGCGGACGAAACCGCACGTGTATATGCCTCCTCTAAATCCCGATCGCGTTTGAGCGTTCCAAATTTGAATTTTGAACTTGGCTGTGTTTGTGTGTTCAAGCGTGCTTTGGGAATTATTTTGAGTAAGTTTGTTCTTTTATATATTTTTTTTAAGTTATAGAACTGAAGTTAATTAAAAATAATTAGTAAATTAAGTTTGAAAGAAAAGTAACAGTTACGAAAGTCATTGAGCTTTTATGTAGTGGACTTTTTAGGAAATAATTCATCTTGCATTAAGATAACTTTTTAATTGCAATTGAAGCTAGTAGAAAAGTCGGTTAAAAACTACTTTTATCCATTGTTTCCAAAAATACGAAGTCTACGGAGTCTAGTCTAAAATGCATTCAACAAAATAGACCAACGAATGTGAATTAACTTCACCTGGCCTTTAAAAGACCTATTTTTTAAATAAGGAACGAGTTCTGTAGTGCTCATTACACACATTGATATTCATGGAAAGCAGTAGATAATCTATGATGTTCATTGAATACTGTCGCCTTATACTTGCGATAAAAAAAAAGTTATTAACCGCAATATTATGGGGTTTTCAATTGGAGATTTTTTTATTTTATAAACTGGCGGCATGTTCTTTCCCAATTTGAATTTAGAGCTTTGAATTTACTTTTGAAATCGGAAAAAGTGGTACAGTTTGATAGCAACGATCTTCGAAAACTTTATTCTCATGAGTTGATATCGGAATACAAAGAATAACCAAAAGCAATAGAAAATTTTGCTACACGTTTAACTTTTCACACTTCTAAAACTCAATAATATAAGTCAAAGCAAACGCTTTGACCTAATAAAGCAAACAATTCAATTCATGAATAGATAAATAATATTTGTTAAGTTAGAGAAAACTTCACACGCAAAAGCACAAATAAATAGCAATTATAAAACATCTATTAAGGATTGAAAAAATGTAATGGCGTAGTGTAGTGACCATATGAAATACCAGCTTTTTCTCGTGACTTCGGTCCTGTTATGTACGGAAATTAACCCATTGGAATATTTTAATAATAACACTTGGGGATAATGTAGCTTCTCGCTAGTGAAAGAATTTTTGGAATCGGATCAGTATTTCCGAAGATAACCCCCGAAATACAAATTTAAAAATTTTTGTTCTTCATAATATTAGTACACCAAAAACCGAGCTGACATCTTACTATCTTACTAAAACTATAAATGCGAATGTTTCTGAGGATGGATGGATGGATGTTTGATACTCTTTCGCGTAGAAACTACTAAACGAATTTGGATGAAATTGGCACACAGATAGTTTATAACCTGGATTACTATATAGGATACTTTTGCAATCAATCAATAATCATTTTATTTCATCTTTAAGTATCTTAAGGCCAGGCCAGGTTTTTTATCCCGGTGGTATGATCCCGTGGGACAGTTACCGAACTTTACGCAGGCGAAGCCGTGGGCATAAGCTAGCCAGCTAGTTTCACATAATTATCAAACACATCTACCATTAACTATTAAGCAACTAATACACAGCTATCACCATAAAGCCGTATCGTGTGAGTAAGTAATCGTTTACGGACATTGCAGCTTCATCTGACTGCATACGGTACTACGATACTGTCTGTGCGGTCCAGACACGGCAATTTAAACATTAGAAACAATCAAATAAGCGTGCGGTTGAATTGCTTGTTGACGGCTGTGTTTTATACTCTGGTGTTGGGTTTGTGATGATAGAAGTGGGCACAGTCAATACTGGATAGTTGGAAGGAAAATAAAGAAATAGTTTTGACTAGCTCATGCCCGTAGCGTCGCTTGCGTTGAGTTCGGTAATTGTCCCACGAGATCATACTACCGAGATAAAAGTATCCTGTTTATTAATTCAGGTTATCTGTGTGCCAAATTTCATCCAAATCCAGTGAGTTATTTTTGCGGGAAAGAGTAACAAACATCCATCCATCCATCCTTACAAACTTTCGCATTTATTATATTGGTAGGATTGGCACTTGATAAGTAAGATAGTTACATGAACGAAAGGAATAGTTTTCAAGAAATATCTGATAGTATAATATATGGTTATTATGATGCCGGACAGTTGTGTAGATACATGATTTATTAGAAACTGACGATGAATGGATGTGACGACTTTTATGAAAGCTTCATAAATACCACAATACTTCTCATCTTGTGTTGGCTTCACAAGTGGCGGTGAAGGGCCAGGTAGCAGGCCATCAAGATTACTCTTACGAAGCAATAGCTCTCTCCTTTTAGTTTGAAGTTCAGTGGTTTCACAGTTGATCGTTTTTTGAATTTTATTCTATTGTACGAATTCTTTGTTTTTTATCAGCTAGAGAATTTCTTTCTCTGTACTTTAGATCAGTACGTCTGGATATCTAAAATCTACGCTCTAGACCTGTCAGTGTCATCATATTAAAGAGCCTGACAGCTTTGAGAAAATCGCGTTCAATTTCATTGGCGCAACTCTTCAGATCAGTCTAAGGGGCCGCTTCCACGAGACTCTTTTGGGACGTCTTGGAGACGGAGTGTATAGAAAAACGTGGCAAGGACGACAATATCGCCACGATACTCTCTCTCGTGGAGGCTGCCTCTTATAGATGATCAATTAGAATCTAGTCGGTCTATTTATTTTAGAAGTGCGCAAAATGTCAACTAATCAGGAAAAGTGTTGATAAAAAAGTCAAAAATGACGTTTACAAAAGCTTCAGTATGTCCACTTTAAGTGTGCAGTTCAACGTGACGTTGATTGTCAAAATATTTGCACCGATATGTCAAACTTGGTACATTTATTTTTGTTCTGTGTTTTCACGCCTGCACAGATAAGGATGAAGAAAATAATAAATGCTTTAAAAGCGATTGTCAGATGTTTTGATTGTCAAGTTCTCAGGACTTGAATCAACAGAGTTGATTTTGAATTGCCTTGAATATTCCTACCTGTTCTGATGTTCCTATCAAATTTATGAGGTAGCCAGTGAATTAATTGATTTATAACACAACACTTATTAAACTAGAAGATTCCGGTTCTTATATGGTAGAATAACAAGCAGCTGATCCCTTTATTCACAGTGAGGAAGCAATAAAAAACGAATCGAGCGTTCACGTTAGAACTGGTAATGTCAGTTCTGGAGCAATCAAGTCTAGAATTTGAAATAGGAAGTGTTAAGGGCGTTGTAATCGCGGTTTAAGATCTTTATAATTAATTCATGGAAGCTTTGAAATTAGAAGATAATAAAGTGTTGGTCAAACCAATTAAAGATAAAGATAGTCTTTATGAACTGGATAGATTGGCAATCGTTTTTCAGTTCGAGAAAGAAAGATTTTTAATCAATGAAAGACTAAAAGATGAGATAGTTTTTGTCAACTTGATTGTCAATTGTTTGTTAGTTCTAGGAATTAGACCCCAACATACTTGGAAAAAGGCAAGGCAAATGATGATGATGTCGGTTCTAGAAAGTAAGAATTTTAAAGAACGAGTCCAATCCAAAGAGGTTAGATATGTTTAGCATACTTAATTTAAGTGTAGAGCCAAAAACATTTAACTCACAAAGCAACTAATGAACGATAAAGATCGGAAATGAACTTGCATATTTACAACATTTAAAATACCACAACAAAACATCAACACTATCATCATAATAAACACATCTGTCGATCAAATTTCAAAAAACTTGTACAAAAAAGTCCGTTATACCGATCTATAACGAAGGATCTATATCCTATTCAAGCTTTTTCAACCATCAATCGGTAAAGCAAAAAATGACCAGTATTGTTCATAAGATTTGGGTCAGATTCTGGCACAGTTTTGAAATGATTTCGAAATTCTTGACCGCAAAATACGTTCAGAAGGTCAAGTTCATACAACCAGAGAAAAAGCACACACACATAGATACGCTTCACTTACAGCAAGTGCAAGCGCACTGGTGACTGTCACTTGTTGTTACAGCCATACGAGTAAGTCGGTGTCTATGAGTGCGTGTGCTTGTTTCTCTTTATCCAGTTGATCTTCTGTATCTATCTATACTATGTTTGGGCGTTACTGATGCCTGCTGCGATCTTAACGGTGTGCAAGTGGACCACAATTGGTGTATTGTTGAACTCCTTTGATGTTATTATGATCCTTTTCTCCAGATAGTGAAAGGTCAAGTGAATGCTTGTCAGTGTAATTATAGGCATTTGGGGGTGACATGGCAATCATTGGTTTTGGTGCTGTCAGTTTTATTGTGGTTGAGTATTGGTTGGTCTACGATGTTTAGTGGTATAATGAGCTTAATGTTTTTATTACTGTTTGGATTGCATTGAATACGCTGGTAACGGACATCACGGTCTTGATTCACACTTTTAGTATAGATTCAAAACATGATTCTGGGTCCACAGGGATTAAAATAATTCGTCAATAACTAAATAAATCTGCTGTTCCATACATTTTGTGTGGGTAAAGCATTCTAGTATGAAACTCTGGATGTTTTAAAATTAACTGATGCAAAATTGTAACGCTGGAGATCTTGAATTATGTATAAAAGCCATAGCAAAAGTGTTAGTCATGATTCATGAATTTACGGTAAGATTGTAAGTAATAATTATATCATCTTTCATAGCTTTAATGTTGTTACCAAGTGCTTGCTATATTGTTTTTACTAAAAGCGACTCTTGTTTTGTCTATTTATTGTATAAAGAATCGATTTTGGTTTAAATTGAAAATAATTTAGCAATTTGACGTAAATCTCTCCCTCAAAATGAACTGATATATAGTGTTGATTCTAGCTTTAAAGTTGCAGTAACAATTTTAAGTGTATTCTTATAATGCAGATCATTAACACTGATTGAAATCTCGCATCCTAGAGTGAATTATGCTACATAAACCGCTCTTGTAATTAAAGTTTACTACCCTAATGAACAAAAACAGAAAATCTAGAATTAAATTGCTTCGTCAGTGAGAAATTTCACTTAGAGCTTTTTAAAGCGATGATTTCTTTGAGTGAAACTCAAGTTATAACTAGAGTTTCACTCAAAGAAATTGTACTTTATTCTAAATAATCTAGGTCAAGCTCAGAATGATACTAATGAACATAAACGTTACTTAACACGTGGTTTAACTTAGATATGATCCCGTCTCTATATTACAGCTGTGTGACGGTGATAGGACGAAGAGCGCTAAGATATGTAGACAGATATAATAATTCTTCTTATTTTCTAATATACAGTGAAACAATTACGGTAGTAGAAGTATTGACATACCAACAGCTGGATCGGTGGATGACAATCAGAAGATCATGGGTAAGACATGGGAGCCTAAAATGGTCGCTTTAACAGACTCAAAGGATATTGATATGAATCACGTTAAAGTTCATGTAATGGTCCCAGACGAAGCTAATATTAATGAATTGTCACTTTGTGACCATTGTACGAATCGTAACTAAACAAAAGTGACCATTTTAGAATCCCTGTTCGAGACTGGCGAACCCAAAGGAATAGGTAATGTCTCAAAACTCAGCAGTGGGTAGGACAGGGTCTTAATGCTTGAATGAATCTTTTAAAACCGCCTAAACAATCCTGACCACAGAGCTTTCCAATATTATTGCATTTTTGTGGACAAAATCAAAATATTGATTGCAGAAATCCCCATTAAAAACTAGAAAGCATGTATCATCAACTATATAATGTGGTGGACCAACTCAGAGATGTAAATGAACACATTGTATGGCCTTAATCGCGTTATTCAGGCCTTCGGGTCACTCCCAAGTAATTTCTCGATGCTCGTTAAGAATTAATTCAACTACTTATTGGTATCAATTGAATGAATGTGGAGCAAGAAATTCGGTTCGTACACCTATTTTTTTTTGAGTAAATTGATTTAATTCAATTCTTTGTTTAGTTTTGATGGGTTTAGAGTTTTGTTTTTTGCATGATCTTTCGTGTCCAGTGATACTTTGACTATAAGATGTGTTGTAAAACTATTTGGAATTGGAAGAAGTTCCGGGATGGTTCATAATATTTTGCAAGCTTCATAATTCAAATCACTGTGTTAGATTTTTTACTAAGCAAAGTCTGTGACTGTCTGTAGTATATCTCTGTCGGTTCCGGTTTAGATATCGCCAGCTGATGTATAGAGCAGCAGATGATATCAGTGCAAATTTACACTTCAACGTGTAATTAATTGATCTCACGGAATTGGTTCGATCCAAGCTATTAATCACCTAGCAAATTGTGTGCGAATTGGAACGTCCGAACCTTGTCTAGCGTAATCACAACTTTCATCCACAACGAGAAGGTGAATTAAAATCGTATCAATATACTTTCCAACGTAATGACTTACTTCAACGCAGTAAGATGGAATAATGGCAGAAGTAATAACTATAATGTTGCCATTATCAGCTCGCGTGTTATGACTGTTATGTGTAGCATCAGTAACTACATACTTGAGGAAGACTGTACTATCATTATTTTTACTAACAAGATAAGTATTACTGATTTGTGTCAAGAAATTCTTAACAAGTTGGAGATAGTGATCGATATTTTAATTGCTAGTAAAATGGCGGAGATGAAAACTTGATTTTGTAGAGATGATACTTTAGTTTACCGGAATAATTATAGGAAGAGTTATGAAGATTATCTTCACTAGTGTAGTAAGTAGTAAAGATACAGTATTTAATAAACAAGCAACAGTTGATTAAACAGGAGATACCGTTACTGTCGCAGGTAACACTTGAATAAGGCTAGCACAAGAGCGTGAGGGTTGGCACAAACAAAATAGCAGTAAGTGAAGTCAAACTATAGATGATAAGTAAGATGATGATACAGAACACATTATTTAAATCTTCATGGGAAAATATACTTAAAGTAAATATGCATAAGACACAAGTACGTTGAAGCACGTACAGCAAAGTAAAGCTAATTCAATAAGCAAAATTTGGAAAGTGCAACACATTTTTGTACACGAATCGATGCGCAAAGCTTCATTGTGCAATAGAACCGTAGAATTGAGTTCAATCAAATAGTTTTGACGTTAACTTCGACTAGTATTCTTTAGATAGGCATTCAGCCTTGCGAGTCCTACTGGTAATTGGCAATCGTCTGATCGAATTCTTCTTTGTGTAGCGTTTTGTACGTTTTTAATGTCGATTTGCATACTCTCCAGTCAATTGCGGAACCGACCTTTCAAGTAAGCAAATAGCATTATCTATCAGCATTATATTGCGACTGCTGGGACACCTCCTCTATGTGAGACGCAGTGAACCATATTCCATAACGCGAGCCCAGTAAGAGTTGACGGAGGTCGCATAATTATCCTCTAAGTATTGGTCCTCACCATGTTTTCCTTTACAGTTTTGAGAACGGTGGTGTTGATATAAATTTTGCAAAGTAAAGCTCGAAGTTAGGGCCGATACCAGTGGGCTACCACTCTTCTGCAAGCAAACTTAGTTCAGCTAGGACTGAGTTTCTATATCAATAATACAGCGAGAGGAATAACAAATTGATATCACAAGATTGTATTCACGATCTAAGTCGTTTCAGCAAAATTATAGAAACGGAATAGATCTAAACTAATCCAAACCCATTGCAAGTTTACAATTTCGTGACAGTAATCACGAATCTTGCGAATGTGATTGGAGAAAATATAAATATGCATTTGGAATTTCTCAGTTGTAACCCGGACTTTTGGACTTATGTCCGGTTGATGGGAATGGCTCGCCCCCCATTACATGGGACTTGAACATAACTGGCGAAATATAGATGTATTAAAGGCACTAACTCTTTATAATCCTAAAGGGAACATATAAAAACTAGCAGCTGTGATATTGTTGTACTTACAAACAAGTTTATTGGGCAAAACTTGACCAACGCCAGTGAAGATAAAAATCAGGAAATCCGAATATCTCAACTTTAAATTTATGCGTAACTGTGTTACTTACGTAAAGATAACGGTGGAAGTGCAGTATATAATGTCTAAATATAAGTTCAACAGGAAACTACAAAGCGTTAAGCATACCATCAGATTAAATATTCATGAATCTGAGGTTGTTTTTTAGAAGTGATGCAGCGCCGAGCAATGTTTTTAATCATTGACAGAAAGCTCCGTTTTAAAAGTCCAGTTAGAAGGATTTTTAACTTCCGTATTAATTTTATTGAATAAATGATGAATACGTGTGAATGATTTCTTAAACAAGTGATAGAAAAGTGCGGTGTATCTGAGTGAGCTGCATAATTATATTACAAAAGCTTTAATGATTGCATCACAACGAGTACATCATCGTCATAATCATTATCATTTCAGCGAAAGACGTCCACTGCTCGGAATAGGCCTTCCCTAAGTGTCACCACATTGAACGGTCCCAACGAGTACAAATCATGATTATTGAAACTAGACTCTAGTATTTCTGTTAATTAAATCTGAATATTATACCTGTAATAGGAGTGAGCTTAATGTCAAAAATGGAACGGCTGCGGTTTTAAACCATGACCCTACTCTCGTTAACTCGTCTCCATAACTGTTGGCTGTTTATAATCGCTTGATAAAATTAATGTTTCTATAGTAACACCAGTACAAAATAAAATATTTAAATAACAATAACGCACTCTGTCCTTAATAAAACTCTCTTGCAAAAACTGAAGATTCACATTTATTTTCGGTTCCGAACTTGAGCCAATTAAGCCAGACATTTTTTGCTTCCAGTATTAGAGAGACAATTTTCTGGTCGATTAGTTAACTGATTAGATATGGCAACTCATCAATATTGGTGGCAGGTAGATCGACGACCTCAGTGCAAACTGGCTAAGCCTTTTTATTCTCTTAATGCCTGAGGGCGGAGAGAGTTTTTAGGGGTCTCGCTGGTCTGGTAATTCAATTATTGATTCTTGCTCCCAGTGCAAGTGTAGTACAATTAGACTGATTAGTGTCTCCACAAGAAATAAAGGTTTAAATGATAGGAGCGTTTTGCAGAACATTTTATTTTTTCCATAGATTTTTCTCAACTTCTCTACTTCTTAGCGTATCAATGGCAATCTAAATTGTGTCGGCCCAGAACTGAGCTACTAGTCTAAGGTGGTTTCGGTAGCGTCCATCAGTTCCTGTAGTGAACAAACAACAGGACACGCAGGACACGATATAACAACTAAGTATATTTTGGATGAGGCTGGCACAACTTGGCACAACCAATGAGAGGGTTTAAACTCAGTGGGTGAAGTCGAGCTGATGAGTATGATAATCAAGTTAGGATCAACTTCCAGTCCATCTGGATTCCAGTAATTACCGGTATTTACCCCCTATTCTCAAGTTAATCAAAAATCTATTCTACATACTTTACAGGTATGGTTGTTAAAATCATCTATACGTATATAGAGTATTTCTGGAAAGGTTCTTGTAATATAATTGTAATAATGTATATTTCAATTTAGATGCTAAACTGTGTCGACACAAAGATACTACACGACTGTTAGAAGGAGTATCACGATCATTAATTGTAAACCGTACACAAGATACATACGAGATAAGCCGATCAAGATGAGATACACAAGTTTGCAAATGCAAGTCTAGCGAATAGGAATGTGAGAATTTAAAAGATATTGAAGTCTCAGCATATCGTATTCGATTACAATTTATTCGCTACTTTTCGATTCACAGGTTGGGCTAAGTGTTATTGGGTTTTCCCGTCAGAAATTTCTCAGCAGCAGCCAAGGAGTCTGGATTTGTGCCCGGTTGATGGCAACAGGCTCGATCCCTATTGAATGGGACTTTAACGTAGCTGGCAAAATGTGGGTATACTATTAGGTATCTTCACTTCTGCCTAACCCTTTGAGGATTACAGGCGTCAAGTTATGTTTTACTTTTACATTTCTCAAAAGCAGCTTGAACAAACTCGCTATCTGGATTCTCTGTACCTCTGCTAACCTTCTAGCGCCCATTTCTGCCTTCTACTTCGGTGAATAAAGATTTATACTATTTTTAACGTTAGTCCTACAAGGTCTTATAAAGTCTAGGAGTATTATCAATTTCATTATTCTTCTGCCCTTATACCAATTTATTTAGGATCGACGCAGCATGTCTTCTTCTTTCATACATTTGTCGGCATCTCTGTGGACAACCATAATTATATCATCTTTCATTCCGTTCATCCATACCTCATGATACATAATACTTCAAGCCATTAAACAATCGTTTGTCAAAAGATTTATGCAACTGTTAGACCAGTGTTTTTGTTGTTCGTACCTTACGTATCGGTGCTCACAAATGCCTTTTACGCGAACAGAATTTTAATTCATTGCAGGATTCAATTCAATTGCTCTAAAAAAACTAACATGGTGACCGATTTCAAAAAACAATTGAATGTCGCATCGTCGGTGGTACTTATTGTGCAAAAGTTTTCGCTGTAGTGGACAATGACAATAGGCGCTGTGCTTTCAACCAAACCTAACTTTATGCGGCATATAAATGTTTGTTTTTTACATTACATTTGTATTTTTATGGAGTTTTAAAAGTACCGTTTTATGTTATATTGTACTGTAGCAAAGGCTTTTCTTGTTCATTGATGGTCATTTGTTTAGTTGTTGATGATTGAATATTGTTCTTCTTCTTCTTTATCGTGTGGTTAGTGCTTAACCCACTCTTCTTCTTCGTCGGAGTTTTTATGCTGTCCATGGACCTCTGACACTTGCCTTTACATGCCATCAAGAAATATCTCTCAGTCATGCTGGTTGGTTAGTTTGTTCCTTCACGGAGTAAGTGACAATTATACAATATGCACATGAATCCGAAAAATCAGAGTTGGGCTTTGGTTCGAACTCGAGACCTATGTAGGACATGGTAGTCCGACGGATACGGGACGAGGCTATCACTGCTATAAACTGTATGTTGTTAATTCTGGTTGAATGCATGACATTTAGTGCCGTCCGTAAAAAAAGGTTAGTGACAAATTACTAAGATTAATCTTCTAAAGTCAGATTCTGACACCCACCTTGCTTAGTAAGCCGGTCCACGGCATTGTAAACTTATTACTTGTAGAAACTACATTATGGATACAACTGTTTGGAAATAATTCCTTTATCAATTCGCACAAAGCAGGTTAATCTGGATTCCAAGCTCAAAATTCCCAACGAGACAAGTAAAACAGAAGTCTTGCTCCAACTATCACACCAAAATCGGTCACCGTTTTAGTTTTATGTAAATCAATCGTTTTATCGCTGCATTATTTGTTACTTACAAACTCAACAATGAACAGTTTTGTTCAATGCTAGCGGCTAGCGCTTTACGGTACTGATTTAGCGGTTCGATAGTTTTGTTAGAATTCAATTATGGCGGAGAGCACTGACCCTGGTGTATGCACTCGGCAATGCTCATAGTAACGTTCGGTTTGTTTTAATCGGAAATGTGTTATTCCAATATCGTGGTTTGTTTGTTTTTCAATGATTTACCAATACTAACATGGGATTTAAATTTTGGTATACTTGTATTGTCTAATGAGTATTGTTTTTTTGTTGTTGTTTGTTTTGCATGACTCGGGACCATAGGTTGTGGGGCTTTTGGAAAGCATACCTGAATAAAATTATGCAATTATAATACAATAGTATTATAATTAATAATCAGTCCATGTGTCCCACAGCTGGTAAAAAGTTCCTTTCCATTCTCTTTGCCGTGATTTATTTCTATTAAAAAAACAGTTTTGTTTCCATTATTCTTAAAGGTATTTTAGCTATGGTGTATGGTACACGAAACACATTATTTTAAAGGTGAACTCTTTTGACTATTGAAAATTATCGCGGGACAAATTTTTCTTAACAGTTTTATCTAGTACGGAATTCTTTCTGCATGATGATCTTTTACTAGAACATAAAAAGGTGCTTTCAATTATATTTAAGTAAGAAAAAATAGTTTGCTATTGTTCTTTTAGTTAAATATAGCATGTTTCGTGAAAGTAGGCTTACTTGCCAACCAGGCGACTACATTTTAATTAAGATAAAAGCGACGGTTTATCGTAATTGTTACTTGCATTTTATTATGCAGATATATTTTTAAAGGCTTTATTTTTAGAAATTTATGTGAAAGTGGAGTTAGATTTACGGTTATTAATAAAATGATAAATAAAGATCTTGAAATAGTAGGCATGTTTCTGTTGTATTTATTTAACAATATATGTACACACTAAATACAGAAAAGAAGAAAGGAACATAAAAATAGTTACAAAGGTGATGCTTATTTCTAAAGAAATCTCTTCCAGCATACCTGCGAAAGGAGATGCTAATAAAAGAGATGAAATGGGAAAAAATGGGATCTTTATTATATTTGTAGCAAGTCCATCCTATTATCTCAATAGATTTATTGATTGTGAAAATAATAGTCGATTTTGCAGTTGCGATGCGCGATGGTCTTAGTAATTGAATTACGGTAGTTATAAAGTCAAACAATGATTCCAAAGACTTCGCATCTGCAAATATAAAAAAAAAATATTAACATGGTTTTGTGACCCCTCAATTACTGCTCGTGACTTAAATCCTAAGTGAGAAAAACAAACATCAAAAAGAGATAATTAGCAAATGATCAGTGTAAACAAACCGTGAGGTCTGCATACATTTGTTGGACCGACCACAACTCCTTGCGGCACACCGCCCCAGTGCTCATCAAATACGAGTGCTGAATACAAATCACCACCTCGTTATGCTCTCCTGGTACATTCAGAACAAAATCAGTGCATAAAAGCGTATCTGACCTTCCCAACTTGGCGAATAAAACGTATAAAACCCAGTTTAACAGTGTCGAAAGCATGTTAATGTATAAAGAAGAAACTTTTAGGACCAACGTGTTACATGTTTAAAAATTTAATTCTAGAATTTCATTGAATTCCGAAATCCAGATCGGTGGCGTTCGTAAAATTTTAAGTGTTTAAATTGAAAATCGAGGCATGTTTGAAGATATAAATTGGTGCAGATTTGCTAGTGAGGAATTCTTGAGATGGAAATAGATGCACTAGGCCGTGTGACTCATAGAAAAAGAATTTAAACTGTCTATAGATGCTTAGTAGAGAATGTAAGTAGCCTAGAAGAAGGTATGCCTGTCTTTCTTTAACACTCGTAAAATAGGATCAAGAATGTGTCTCTGATGGAGTAGGTAGAGAAATATTCCGATAGCCATATTTTAAGGCGCATCACATGGCAATCAATAACCCTTCATCATCTGATTAGCCTTTTCCCAAATATGTTGGGGTCGGCTTTTAGTCTAACCGCATGCAACTTAATATATTTAACATAGCGACTGCCTATCTGACTTCCACAACAAAGTTCGTTCTGGGTAATACGATACCTAGGGTAAGACTGGTTGTCAGACTATAGGGCCACTGACACTTCTAACGACTTTAATGATTTACAAATAACAGCCGAGACTAAGGGCTTAATGTGTTTTCCGAGACACGGAGGAAAGTCAGTATAGAATGGGTAGTCACCTATCCACGGATCAACCTGTATAGGCAAACGCGGCTAAATCAGAAGATCGACCCGAGCGGCTGTTTTATTTAGGCACAAGCTTAATCAAAAACTGCACAAGCTTAATCAAAAAATGCACACAGGATTTAAAGTAACAACTTGACGCTTGAGGCGACAATTTCATTCATCTCTCTTAATTGCGTTATAATAAATTGTGAAGGATGTCTGGAACTAGTTTTTTCTGTCATTCGCTTGAATGGAAACATAAATGTCCAGATTTAATATATGTTTATCTATTTAGTTATGTGTCCGAGATAGTTTTAATTGGTGATTATTTATGTCAAAAATTAAGTATTATTGCTTTTTAATGGGATTAAATGCATTCTTATTTGCATTGATAGGATGTATTAGTTTATGATTATTGTTATTTGCCTAGCCTTTTCCTACTTTGTTGGAGTCAGATTCCAGTCTTAGCGGATGCAACTGAATACCAATATGACTTTCGGTAACATGAAAAACGTTAAGTAATTCGCCAGATTTTCGGGCATCTGGTCACCAACAGCGACAATTTACGAAAGACAACCAAGACATTAGTTTTCGAGACACAGAATGATTACGTTACGAAATGAATGGTGGTGAACCCACGGATCAACCTTGATCTACAATCATAATTATCACGATAACCATGATCTGCCCAGCCTTTTTTCTATGTTGGGGTCGGCTTCCAGTCTAACCAGACGCAGTTGAATACCAGTATTTTACATAGAGTGACTGCTTATCTAACTTCTAGACTGGTTGTCAGATTATCGGATCACCAAAATCCTTAATTGTTCTGTGAAAATAGTAACAACGGATTTAAGTTGAAGAAATGTAATTTGTAATGCTAAACCATCTCGGAAACTAAAGGAAGTGAATATTTAACACCATCTAAACGCAAAACACGAAACATTTATAACCACGATTCATATCTCGAATATTTAGTATTACCATTGAATTGTAAGTGTATATTATCATTTTATCCGTACAGTTCGTGCTTTAAGGCGACTATTATACCATTAATGGCTTGATCTGTCGGCTATGTCGCTCTACTTTGTAGCTTTAGTGTCACCTATTACAATAGCCATTAAGACGGTAATGTTGCAATGAAATTTTATAGAATCTGATGCTTTAAGTAAAGGTAATGTGTACCTCTCTTTGTTTTTATTCTAGATAGTTTTTTGTTATTGGGGCTGTAAATCTTATGTGAGTTTTAAATGGTGGAGTTGGTAGTAATGATAATGAGTTGGGTTTTAATAGACAGTGCTTGGGAGAGGCCCTATGTTTAGCAGTAAGCTGGCTTTGCTGATAATTATGGTGATGATAATTAGACGAATTAGAAAGGAAGAAAATAGAAAGAAATGTTTAAGGGGCCCACAACATAGCGCTGGTTATCAGTGGTCACCAGTGAAAAAACGTACCGAAGCCAAGACAGCAAATAAATGAAGCAGTAATTGCAGTAAATGGCATAGTGAGAGAAACAAAATTCATGACGATTCTGAATTGGCTGGTAATGGATAAATTGGAGTGGAGGTGTGTCTGAGTGACAGGCTTCTAACCGGCTGTGGACTGTTGTATGGACTGTAGGCTGATGATGATACATCACATAGTAAATCAACATAATTGTCAAATGCATCAATAAGTTGACGTCAAAATATGCTCCAGAGATTCTTTATATTTAAATTTTGGTAATTGCAGTTCGTTGAAAATAATATCAACATAGTATATAATTTATCTGTTTACTTGTAAACGGCACTTTGAATATTTTAATAAACAAATAATCCAATGAAGCTTATGGTACGTACAGAAAATGCAAAAACAAATGAACAAACCGTACCTCCTGTTACTGCAATAGACATAGTTTCGTTGTTATGTAGTAAAACTGCAGTTAGATTAAACTGAAACGATTCCTTTGTGAAATATATCGAAATTGAAATTGAACTGAGTCCGTTTGAATACACTGACTCTTTGTCTAGTTTATTTATTGTAAAAGCACTACAAGAGAGCCTTTCTGTGATTTTTATCTTTGCTTTAGCTGTTTTATCCTTTTGTTACTTATCCGTTATTTTCATAAAATACTAGTCTTTGATTTTGCCTTTGTTTGCATTGCAACGTCAACTGCTTTAAGTGTTTTAATTTCATGATATATTTTCCTGATAATACTTTCATTTTCATATTTCTTTTGTGGGAATTTTATTAAGCTCTGTTAATTATCGTACTGTTTCTTATTTATTTATAGTTTTTTTTTTGTTCTTTTACTCAATATTGTATATCAGCTCATTTCAAGATGATCTAGGCTTTTATTTTGCCGAAGCTTACTCTGTTTTGCTGTATTATTCCTTATTTCCCTTTAAATAAAGACTAGTTTCGTTTAATGCATCGTAGACATACTTGATGAACTTCATAATATTTTATAGGCTCAAGATTGTCATTATATAGTTTGTGGGAAAAAATAGCCATCACTTCATCAGTAGAAGTTGGTTAATTATAGCTCACGTGAAATTAATTACTAAGCTCCTTACCTATTCGTACCCAAGAAGGTTGTGAATTTTTCCTGACAACAAAGTATCCAAAGAGGTCAATATACTGCAACCTCCTTTGTGAATTAGAGTTATTCGCCTAAAAAGGAACAATAGAAGCTATGCAGAATAAAATGTTACTAATTAGCAATGCACAGAAACTTTTTTCATACTACATAGAAACTTTTAACTAAAACCTAACCGGACAGCAATCTACGCTGGCCGCAAATAAAAATATTAAAAAGTTTAATGACAGCGCGGGGTGGCGGGAGCAAATAAAAAAAAAAACAAAAAAAGCATCATGGCGGACAATGGCAAGAGGCAAAGACAATGATAGTTGTACCAGACCGTGAATGTACGCTTTTGGCGCGGAATTGTGGCGTATTTTTTAAAATAACAAGAATTATAAGGATCCCACGAAAAAGGTGCGCTCATTAAAATGTAGTTCTTCTTTTTTGGTACAAAAATGGAAAGAGAAATAGATATTCTGCATAATTTGCTCTGTAATTTTTAAAGGTAGGGACTCTTTCCTGAGTTGTAAAAGATTCAGGCCCTAAAGAATGAACATAATAGGTTAATAGTAATTATCCATTAAAAGACTGCATTAATTCCTTATTTAATGCATTAAATCGTTCGTAAGAGTTAAGAATTTCTCAGTGGTAGGTCGAAGTCTGCATTTATTTATTTTATTTTAAGAAAGGTTACAGACTAATAACAAAAATATATAACTAAATTCCCCCACGGTTTTCCTCCACGGATTGATACAAAAAAATATCAGTTCCTTAGTACAAAATAATCTAACACTACAGTATTGTCAAATTATTGATTAATTTAAAAAGTTGGTTATAGTTTTATTTAATTGTTTATCATTTAAGCTAACTTGTAAAATAAATGGTTTAAGAGCAAGAAAGTCCCTCCTGTACAAAAAATGCCTTTGCCAATAGTTTTCTTACGCATTGGTGCAGAATAAATCAATGCGAATAGGGTGCGAGAATCACATCTTGGATTCGGAGACTTGCTTTACACGCAAGCATCATTATTGCAACCGAATTTATTGATTAGTAATCAGCGATCGAAAGTTAGCCAATTTGTCGCTATCTAAGTCGAGGCCCTGGTTCACAAGACACTTAGTTAAAACTGCGACTGGCTCTTGGAAAGTATGCATTACGCCTATAATTAGTGTTCGCAAATGCTACATGTAAGAGTGGTCGTTGTCGCAGTCCCATCTGATTAGTGCGTTTGTGCCCGGTTGATGGCAGTTAGGTCGCCCTTTATAACTACGTACTACTTAAGGACACACTGCTATTACTACTTATGGGGGTGGGGGCAAAGTAAATAAGCACTTTGCTCAAATAAATAAAATATAAAAGAATTATAAAATTCTCTCATCTCAACCATTTATGCAAAGGTGGGTCAGCTTATTGCTATAAATCACTGTATTATTGTACTCCTTTGCATAACTCCACAGAGACTCACAGTTGTAATGTGTTGTGTGTTACTACCACCACAATTGCTAAATAAATAATTGATGATCACTGAACATGCACATGCATGCATGTCCATGCTCTTAAACATATCCATAATATCTCTCATAACACTGACGATATACCAAATTGGCATTTTAACAAGCCGCATAAAATACGTTTTCCAAGAACTTCGTAAAGATCCAGAAGCTATTACTATAAACCCAATGAATATGAAGAGAGATAACTTACACCACACAAAACCTCAACTATAATCATTTTAAATTATGCACATATTCATACTTAATAAAGAATAACATCGTCTTGTACTGCGACGTAGACTCAATGCAGCCACACAAGAATGCCGTAGCGTATTTCAATACGTACGGCATCTGCCAACCATTTATATCAACCAACCAGTAAGTAAAATCTCTCGTTGTCTTCATCAGTCTGGTAAAAGATAGAGGTGGTTGAGGTCAGAGGAGGCTGGTCTCCGCTATCTGGTCTTAAAAGTACTATTGTCAGGATAGGAACTTATTGGTGATATTGGAAGATAACTCTCCTGGGCCTGTATGTAATGATGAAAAGATTTTTTATTATTCGTTGGTGGTAAGTTGAAGGATGGTTGCGTAAACAATTCATTAAGATGTGACTGTTGGGAGTTTATGTTAGCTTAGTACTTTTTGTGGAGATTGGTTGTCGTTTTATAAGCTTTTTGTCTAGTTTTTGCTCGCGGCTTCGCTCCTGTTATGTATGGAATGTACCTACGGGAACGTTTTAAATGTAGCTTATAACACTTAGGGATAATGCAGCTTCCCGTTAGCGAAAGAATTTTCGAAGATTACCCTCTACATGACAAACTTTTACCTCTTTATAATATTAGTATAGATTAGTTTCGGTTTTCAGGATAATTATATCACGGATTTTAACATTGTAAATTAATGTTTTACTAGCACATCAATACAATTCGTTCAATCTATTTTCGAAATTCAATTTCTAATTTAGGAAAAAGATGAGACTAATAAAGCAGCTAAAATAAATATTGTAACAAATCAATTTTAAGAATCGATTTTTTCCTCTCTCAAAATAGAATTCTAATTGACTGCAATTCGATTCTAATCGGCACATTGAGTCAAGAAGGAAAAAGTCACTCTAACTAATTCGAGTATTTCACATATCGTATAGTGATGTGAAAACGAAAGTTAAAAAAGAACAGTTCCAAATACCACTTTCACTTGTTCTAGTACAATAGCTGTCAAAACAATTGTTGACGAACCCGGATTGTTTGACTTAATAACACCTTTTGACAGTTATGATACTTATAAGACGTACAGTAATCAAGTTTGGGTGATTTTGCCGCCCCAAGAGGTTTGCAACGATTAACAATGGTTTGAGAAACCTCATTGTGTCTAGTTCTGATCAATAAGGTGATTAAAGACGTTGTCGTCAACCCAATGATAAGTTGAGGAAATCTTCATTATAATATTCTTCTTGCGGTTTGTGATTTTTTTGCTTCAATGCAAATTCTACATAGGTTGACGTCGGACTTGATATGCAAACAAAAGAAGAATAATAAATGTATGTGGCTAGCCTGTTTTTATGTAGGACATTAAATTTATTCTTTGATTTGAAAAGTGTGTTAAAGTGATCTTCATTGATGAGCGGCCGTTTCAAAACTTGTTCTATGCTGTCCTGTTTTATGTCCGTCACACCACCATCTCGGGTCCAGTTGAAAACCAGCATCGGGCACTCCTGCTCGGCAATTTGCTGAACTGGGCCTATTTGGCGCAGCCGTGAGACACACAATTATCTCTTTTTTTTTTCTGTGTGCATTTGTAGCATGTGCCAAATAAACTTGTTTTTTTTACTTTTTTCTATGGGAAGATTTTAGCTTATAAGTGTTAACTAAAAGACTCTTTCGGGAGATCCATGTGTAGAATAGGCAGCATACGGATCGATCAGATGATGTTCTCTCGTGATAACAGCAACATTTTCCTGCTCTTATCTCAATTCTATCTAGGGTCGGCGCAACATATCTTCCTCTTCCATAACTCTCTATTGCTCGCTCATCTCATCAGTCACCTCCTTCTATACGTATCATCATTCACACAGTCTGAGTCTATTAATGGTTTCTTTTATTTACCTTTACTCCTATAACCATTCGCAATCATTCTCAAACTTTCATGCCAAAATAAGATTTTATAAAAATAAATTGGCAAGCAAGTTTTATGAATCTAACTACCAAGATCATATAACGTTTAAAGTATCACGCCTGGAAACCTCTTCGCGTGATAATTTACCTAATAAGGTTCATTGTACAAAAACCTATTCCCCAAAGCCGTTTCTATTCTTCTTATTACCATACGGAGTCAAACTATCTATCAATAAAGCGTAATTTATGACTCTTAAATACAACAACGCACTTAACATCAGTGATGGATGACTCGTTCGACCACTAACACTATTAAATTACACTGACCGGCCTGGTTGACCCCACTCAGTGTTAAACAGTTCACTTTGAGAAAGTGATCTATTGGTATATTGCACGTCGAGTATTGAGCCGATTCCTTGAGTATAAAGTAACTGTTATAAATCTTGGTGGCGTTTTGAAATAATAATATCTGGTGATTCCGACTTTATTAGCTGGTGATCTTCTTTTTGTTAAATATGGTGATCCAGAGATATTTATAAGTATGGTCTTGAAGCAGAAACTCTGATGCGCGAAATGTAGTGTTGTATGAACATCTTTTTTTATCATCATGATGTTTTGCAAAATAGGCCAGTCTGAACCTGATTAATACGGATAAAAATATGTTTCTCCAAAGTTATACATGTGATAAGGTTAAGCCGCGCTTGTCTAGGTTGATCCGTGGATGTGTGACTGCCCATTACTTATCGATTTCACTTCATGCCGGGAAAGCACGTTAAGCTGTTGCTCCCGGCTGTCATTTGTAGATCTTTGGCAGTCGTTACAGGTAGTCAGTGGCCCTTAAGTCTGACAACCAGTCTTATCACGGGGTATTAACCATTAGTGGGTTGTGGAAATCGGATAGGCAGTCGCTCCATGTAAAATACTGGTATTCAGCTGCATCTGGTTAGACTGGAAGCCGACCAAAACATAGTTGTGAAAACGCTAGGCGGGACCAACGGCTTAACGTGCGTTCCACCCTAACGTATAGGTTTAACGGTCAGTTGGTTTTACGTTTTCGTAGCGTGTGAACCAACAAAAGTGGAATATGTGGCAAACCTGAATTATTTTTATGTAGGACATTAAAATAATTGTATGATTTGAAAAGTGTGTTAAAGTACTCTTCATTGTCGAGCGGCCGTTCCTTAATTTGGTCTATGGGAAGATTCAAGCTTGGAAGTATTAACTAACATATTCTTTCGGGAGATCCATGTTTAGCATGGCAGCTTACGGATCGGTCAGATAATGTTCTCTCGTGATAACAGCAACATTTTCCTGCTCTTATCCTACTTTCACCTGGGGTCGGCGCAACATAATATCTTCCTCTTCCATAACTCTCTATTGGTCGCTCATCTCAGCAGTCACCTCCTTTCCATTCATATTATCCTTCACACAGTCTATCCATGATTAAACGGTCGAACGTATAGGTTGAACAACTAACGGCCAGTCGGTCAGTTTTACGTTTTCGTAGCGTGAACCAGGATTTGCTTTTCTGAAATCCCAACACGCAATGAACAAGCTTTTATGAACAAGTTATATTGTTAAAGAGGTCTTTGATCCCGAAACGTCTCATCTTATTACGCACATTATATCATTAATGAGAGACATCGTCAAAATTATTAAAGGTTTCAATCAGTAAAACCAGTTCTTGATGTAATGGAACCCACCCGTAAAGAGATTAAAAAAAACCCACCAAGTGCGAGTTGGACTCGCGCATTCTGTACCATCGTAGTGGAAAAGCTCCCTTTAATTTTTAATTAATTTATATATTATAGCGGCAACAGAAATACACATTCTGTAAAAAAATCAACTGTGTACCTTTGACAGATCATGAGACGGGTTGTACCGCTGACAGACAGACGGACGGATGGACGGACGGACATCGGACGCTTAGTAATAGGGAGCCGTTGGTTACCCTTCAGGTACGGAACCCTAAAAAGGAACCGGTAAAAAGATATTTCAATGTTCATAAAGAGAATTGAGGAAATAATTTTATGCATCATTTTATTAATCTTTAACCGTCATGTCCTTGTATGGAAGAATTAAATGCATGTCTTTTTACACGACTGCCCACAAAAAAAGGAGTGTCATGTTTTCAGGGTTTATGTATGTATGTGTTTGTGAGTTTCTTTATTCCACCATAACTTCTAAACACCTAAACCAATTTCGATGTACTTGGTATCGTTAAAATCTTTGTGTTACCCCGGGTAACATAGGCATATAAAAAAAACTACTACTATTTATATTTTAAACAAAAAGTGTAAAATAAAACAAAAATAAGTAAAAATTAAAAAAAACACGACTGCGTTAAAAATAACTAATAACTTTAAATACAAACTGGAAAATTAAAAACAAGAACAAATAATAAATACGGAACATATTGACTGCAACAGTCGGGACCCATTAAATAATCTAGACTAAAATCATTACAGAATAAGAGAATTATGGAAGAAGACATGCTGCGCCAACCACAAATGAATTGGGATAAAGGTAAGAGAATGATGAATGACGATGATTCTAAGTTGGGTTTACCACGAATCATCAACGAACGTAGCCTATATGAATCAAAAAACTAAAATTGAGATTCGTCATTAACACAGTCATTTAAAAAAAAATTACCATAGTCAGCATAAGGAGGCTATAGAGTTCCCATTCTGGTGGGACTGGACTCCACTCTGTAAGAGGGAGAGGGGTATAATTAAACACGTGGACCCTGTGCGGTTGGCGAACCCCGCATTCTCCGTTGTGATAATCACTGTCGCATGGAGCAGGAACAGGATTAACAGTGTACTCCCATTTTCATCTAATATTGTCCATGGAGAAAGATCTGTAGACCTTGCTATTTTTTCCCTTTATTTATCTGGGATTTCTTCTGTTTTTAATGTTATCTGTCGAGAGTTTGTATCATGTAGCGACACATTAATGAGGATTTAAAAATATTTTTTTATCAAAAAAAGCTTTTCATTGGTAAGCGTCAGTATATAATACCTATGTCTCGTGCCTATAAAGTACCAGGCTGTCATAAGTAAGTAGGAGCTTACCTCATCTGATACCTAATTCCTTTGATTTTGCAAATACAGTAAGGTCAATTTTCGATTGTATTCACACACAAAATACTTCCAGTCAGTAATCAGCACATCATTTCATTACTAACACATAATCTTCTCAAAAATAGAAGAAGCAATTTGAAAAATGAGACGTTATTCATCACTCGCAAAAGTTTGACAGCCGCTCAACCGACGTGTATCATCAGGTACTCATCAAGCCAAATGAGTACCTGCCAATTCACGTGTCAGAAACATGAGTTTGTTTAATACTTTCTTTTTTAAAAGCACACATAATTCGCTTTCAAATCAGCTGTATTCTTATCTTTATAGGCTCGTTGCTGACTGGAGATTGCAAAGCTTTTAATCATAAAGTTTTGTTAGGTTCTCGGATTTACGATGTGATCTAGGCTTACACAGAAATATTGTGAATCATTATTAAATAAACGAATTTATAGCCAACATATATCATTTAAATGAGCACTCAGAAGATTGAGACGAAACTACAATGAGGCAGACATTTGTATTTCTCTTTTAACAACTGCAATGGAAGATTCTGCACTTTTTATTTCATTCAACCAGCACGGAAACGAAGTCTACAAAGAACTTCTAATTTTTACTTTTACTGCTTATCTCAATAATAAACAATTAAACAGCTATTTATTTTCAAACTAGTAAAAACGACAAAGCTGCGAAAATCGTATCAAACATTTTTTGATCGACTTTTTCTCCAACGGAATTCGTCGAAAGAAATACGTTTTTAATTTAATCGATCTTGTGGAGCCGCCTTTATTCGAGATCCGTATAGTCATTATTGGACAAAAAATGGCTCTTTGTGTGCGTTTCCATTCAAGTCTGTCTAGTGGCAAAAAGTGGATGGTACTTGACACTTTTTAGTGATGAACGTCTTCGAGAAATTAGACTTATCGGTCAGTTTACAATTTAGTAAATGTGGCCGTTGATTGAATGATAATACCTTGATTTTGCACACAATGATTTGATAAAACGATGATTTGCAAAAAGATGAAAGCATGCAAATTCGGGTAAAATGAAAGTTGATTTTTGTTCATTCATTTTTGCAGACATTGCTCAGACTGTTTTTGTGAAAACCCGTTACGAATAATATTATTGAAAGCTTTGAAACGTTGTGCTTAAAACCTGACAGCGGCGAAAGAGGGATGGAGGAAGACTAAATTTTTACAGTATTTATGAAAACTTTAATTTCGGTGGACTGTAGGCCTAGCCAAGTTACAAACGTTTCGTATCAATTCTCTTTCTACAATCGTAAACGCCTCGGCGGCGTAAGCGATTGTAGAAAGCGCTAAATTGGTAGCCAAGTTGACAGGACCGAGTCGATCACACGTTCTCTATTGTCTGTAGAAAAAATCTACTTTAGTCTATGGTGAGCGTTCCTAACAAAGAGTATAGTGATCAACATTGTAGATAAACGATAACATTCTTTTCTATCATTTTGAACGATGTAAACTAGTCTACGAATTTTCTATTCGTTTGTGTAGATCACGTGATTTAACGTTGAGATGATGTCATTCCCATACATTCGATTAGTTTTCTACTAGCGTTAACGATTGTAGATTGTCAACTTGGCTAAGCCTGCTGAACTGGGATTACACGCCTGTAATCCCAGAAAGTTTAGGCAGAGGTACACCTAAGAGTACGCCCACATTTCGCCAGTTATGTTTAAGTCCCATGTTATAAGGGTTGATACTATTGCCATCAGACGGATACAAATCCAGGATCCGTGGCTGCTGAGAAATTTCTGATGTAAAAACTTAAAATCACTTTGCCCATACTAGGAATTGCACCCAGAACCTGATGCCCATTAGTCGCGCTCACGACCATTTGACAAACTAGGCAGTCTTAGCAAGCATTCCCAAATTAATTCGAATCACTAACATTCATAATATTCGTACCTCTTTTCTCCGCCTAAAAGATCATAGCGTAATCACTATGCTCTTTAGGTAATACACACCGTGATTTGTAACATACAATTAACAAGTAATAACCCAAAAAACTAAACCATTGTCCATTACCCTAATGACGTAGACAGCAACAGTTTGTAAATCTAAGGTTAGTTTAACGGTCAAAATTCAGTTAACCGTAGTGCCGTTGCCTCGGTTAACCGTTAACCATTATTAACAAGATAGTTTAGCCGTAAGATTGAGGAATAATTGTAATTAATTCATCTATTGTGGAGCCAACGACTGCTTGTAATTTATGTGGCTCTGGTACAATTAGTATTACGTGGTTACGCTCGTGTACTTCTGTGGTCGTTAATTTCTTTCTTTCTTCCTAATGATTTTGTATTTTATTATTTTACTGCTTCGTTAGTCTAGTGATCCTGCTGAGCATGGGTTCGATTCTCAAGTCAGACAAAGTTTGATTAGATTTTAACTGGTAGAATGTGTGAGTACAACACCTCTGTTTAACGCGACGAAGGAAAACTGCAGTCCTGAATCCTAGCAATTTTTTTTTCAATATCTGTTGTTCACTAAGTTCTGAGTTTGAATGTGGATTTAAGGTTCTTATTAGAGAAGAGACAGATACAAAAAGTGCGATAGATAATGTGAGTACTGAGGGAGGAAAGGAATACTGAGATGACTGGTAATAAAGTGGTTTGGAAGTAGAACACACATGTTGTGCTGATCACAAATAAATTGGAAAAAGGCAGGGAGATGATAATGTTTGTACATTAGTCAACGATTTATTTGACCTGATAAATAAAAAAGTAATAGAGCAGGCGCAGTTTTTTATAATCCTTGAGGTCTTGGCAGCGATACCCATTTTCTACTAATCTAATTTAATTTGTAACCACAGAGCACTTTCGATCTTGCTAATAAGTAGACACAAACTTGGAAATTGTTGCCAAATACGCGACTACATTCTAACTAAAGACAATTCCTCTAGAGCTTCACTTACCTCAAGGATTCCCAAACACTTTACCTCCTGGAATTTACCAAGTACTAAGTGCAGCGCTTTCTCCCTTGGGTAAACCACTGTCGGTATTACTTCCATATTACCCGTATCCTCGATCCCACGACCACACGGACTCATCATTATGTCGTAATACCATTTTAATGGGCGCCATCTTGTGAACTAGGTCATCGTTTTGTACGGCAATTTAAAAATCTTTTACTCGTTAAATCTTAACGTGTCCTGAGAACGGTGGCGCCATCTATCAATTTTGGTTTTCGTTTGAGGTTAATTTTGCTTGGAAATGAAGTTTTTTTTAAATAGATTGACTTTTTATAGTTTTCTTACAAATTAATCAATCGTCTCCTATTTTTAAGCAGAACTAACAGAAATAACAGAATTATTGTTGAATTTTGATTTCATAATAACATAACAATGATATCGCGGATCACAAAACGTAAAAAACCAATTCGACCTCCTTCCATTGTGAGACAAAATTTTTAAGGATGATATTCACAAAGAAATTCAATATGATTCACAAGTTCGCTGATCATAAAGATCCTCTGCATTGTGCTTGTTTGTGTCTGCAAAATTAACTATATGTACCGGTACATACAGTTAATATTGCAGAAACATCCGAGCGTAACATTTACATCTGTAGTTCTTGGCAAAAGAATTTTCGCAGTTGACACATTTGATTTTTGAGGACCTTGTCACACTAAACGCTGTACTTGTCAATGCATTGTGCATTTCACCGTTGACGTTTCATCTTTACTATGACAAGATTCTAAGGTTTTCGTTCGACGGCTAAACGCAGCCTCAGTCTCTCCTACTGCAATTAGGTCGTGCAAATAACTTTTACACATTTTTAACGGATATTTTAAAAGACCAATAATGCGGTAATTTCGCCCGTCTGGGTCATCGTCGTTCGCCCACTTCTGTTTTTCTGTGCATATCATACTTAATGGTTATTACTTTTTCCTTTATCGTTCTTTGAGTATCTTGGAAGTTTTTTGCTGAATTAAGAAGATGGTCGGTTCATTTATCATTGATCATTGTAATTATGACGTTGGTTCTAAAATTTCATAATAAGCTGCATCTCCTAGTTTTACTTTTTTTCTTGCCTTAAATATTTGGTATCCCAAACTAAATTTGGATGATTTCATGCGTCCTATTTTACTGAGCTCATTTATGACACTATCAGTATTGCATATATTGGCTACGATTATTCGAATATTTTCCATCTGAAAAGCCTACACAATACAAGTTTATCCAGTTGGTCTATTCCATTACCATCTGTCGTTATTTTCATCTATCTTTTTACTTTATTTCTTCAATCTACCCGGCCTAAATCTTTTGTAGTATTTTTAAATCTCCCAATTTCTTCGCTTGTTCTTTTTAATCTCTCATTTCCAGATTATTTTCAGTAAACTTTTTCTAATAAAAAGATTATTCGCAAACGAACCGATACCAATAGTAACTAATTTGACAAACTTCTAAGCTGTATCGATGCAGGCAAAAACAGGTTCCAAAATTGAATAACTCAAAAAATCTATGACCGTTAAAATAATCTTATTTTATATATTACGGGAATAACAAACCAACCGACAAACCTCTTTGGACGTTTCGATTTTTTTTTGTGTGCGATGCGTTTCTCTTGTGGTTTTCCGTAGAAAGGGCGATAGTGGTGTGGTCTGTACAAATTTGTTGTTCTTAATGCGCATAGAAAAAGATGTCAATTGCTGTCATTATTTGGTGCTATCCTAAAAACTCAAATCGATGTTTGTTGAGGTCGCTGTCAACATGCTTAAGCCAATCATGAGTCAATGGCTTGTCGTCTTAAAATTATTATGATGCATTATTTGCACAATTCTTTGTTGTTATGCATATTTTAGCAAGTTTATTTAAATCAGTGCCAGTAGGTGCTATCGATCCGACCCGCATTTTTGCATTGAATTCAAGCGATCAATGTAACTTTATCATGTTGAATGCACCAGCATAATTTGCGGGAACTGAAGTGCATTTTGTCGAGCACGTGTAGATACTGTTCAAGTAAAAATGTAATAAATATTAATCCAATTTTTGCGTGCGTGAAAATTGGTACTATTTTATTAAAAAAAATATTATCCTACCAGGTTCTCTCTTTCTGCACCATCCACCTCGAACCTGGTACTTAGAATTCTATGATAGACTATGTAACTGAATAACTTTCCCTATGGGACTAACATCGTAATCATAAAACACCCCTAAATAACATATTTTATGATACACGCTGTATGTAAAAGCCGATGTTTGAAGTGGGGTGTGTCCGTGTCACTAAAAAAATCACCGTACAGAACCGATTGTAAGCCAAAGGCAACTATGGAGCTTGCAAAAACCATTCTAAACGTTTGCCCAGTGTACTAGGCTCGCATGAACCGCGTGAAAGTCTTTCAAGGAATTGTGTGAAGAACTACTTTCGTTGCACTCTTCCGGGTCATGGGTCACGCGGACTCAAGGTTGATCGGTCAATGCAGTGACCTGTTTGATTTTATGATTACCTAGTACATTGTGCTGCACGACTGAAGTTGTTGACACTAATTCGTGTGTAACATTATCTTCTTAATTGTTCTTATGGAACAAGTTTGTATATAAACGCTGTCTTCATGCTATTTATTTCTTTTGTAAAGTCTTAAACGGTATTTTTGTACCATACTGTCGGCAATTAAATACCAGACATGTCGGAATATACGACCTATACGAACATGAGTCATGGGATTACTCCTTTTTTTATTCATACAGATTTATGAATAAAAAAATGAGCAATTTTTGATGTAGTGAGGCTTATTCAAATAGGATTATTTGAATAATCCTCACTACCTCAAAAATGAGTACATGAATTTCGACACACCTGAGTCAAATCTGACCACAATCCAGCCTCAGACGGTCACCCACTTTTGACCCAAACAGAATTAGGTGAATCAACTCACGTATAGGTTTTTATCCGTTCAAAGCCAATGTCAAGGTCTTTATGCCGTTAGCGAGGAAATATTACGTCATAATTGTCGGTGACCTCGAATCGTATAGTGTAAACTATCGTAGGCTGTTGACTTACAACGTGATTATTATCGACGTCGTTTTTATTTGATTCTTAATGAATGGTGATTAGATGATTGTTATCGAGGTGTTAATTTTATGCAAAATATTCAGATTGAGAAGCTTGGGAACTTTTAGTTATGATTTTATTCTGATTTTCTTTTGTTTATCGAAAGTTCGTGATGTTACAGAACATAAAGAAACAAAAGAAAAGCAAATGCAATGTTTACCTTTCTATTTTCCTGAATGAGGGAATTTCCAAAAGTTTGTTTATGTTCACAGTCTGTCGTAATACTTCTTTACCAGCTTCATTTGTTTTATTATTGACTATGTATCTTTCAAAGTGTTCTTTTGTAGTTTTGCTCTTTTCGTGTTGTATTTGTTGTTTGTTACTTTCGTCATTATTACTGTGCCAGCTGCTGCCTATTTCATATACCTTCCAAACTGCTTTACTCTTCTGACCCAGTGAAGAAGTTCAAGAAATATACTCCTGCACGAATATAACCCCCTGGTAAAAATAATCCTGCTCCCTACGTAGTACGACAATAAGGGTGTAAAATACCTCTCGAAGAAGCCGACAGGCACTTGGTCTTCCTTTCATTGCGATCATTTTTTTGTTTTACACCATACCTTCTATTTACGGAGATATTGGAGGTCAAAGTCCCGACTTTTTGACAAGTTTTTTTTTTTAATGTAAGACCACGAGCCCCGTATTATTCAATCCATCCATCAGCACAATGTGTTGAGTGCGTTACAATGAGTTTTCACCCCAAAAAAAAAAGTCGTTTCCCAGCAATATTTTTTGCGTAAAGTTACTTAGTTTGATGTACAGAATGCTTGGTTGACAGCTTCGTGATGAGGTTGTTTACACCCTGTATATTACTATCTTGCCTATTCCGTTTTTGCCAAAGTAGGTACTTTACCTACTGAACCAGTGAATTTGTGAGAAATACTTCTGCACGTCATGTTAAACGTCCCTAGTAACATTGATCCCGGCGATCCACGTAGTAAAACAAATGTATTACTATCAGAGATGAAAGTTTAAATGCTTTATGTTTCTGCGATCCTAGTATAAACGGTAAGCACAATGTGGGTCGGTGAAAAGACAATTAACATAGAACAATAGTTTAATGTAAAGTGTGCAATTAACTTTAATAAGATGTTGAAGAAAGTCGTTGAATTATTGAATTGAACGATTTGTGGCTGAGTAACATACATAATTATTGTTATTTTGCTATAGTTGATATATGACCTAGACGTAAAATATACAGGGCAGACGTTAATAATGTTGCGATAGTGATTTTCAGCTAGGTTATGGACTTAAGACGGTAAGTTGATTAGTAGAAAGCAATGTTGTTAGATTGCAATTGATATAAGTGAGTGAAGTGTGAGAACACAAATGCTTGTCAAGTACCATTTTTGCATTAAAAAAAAAGATGCTGTTGGAATTATACATAACTTCCTCCTTTTTTAGAAGTCTTCAAAAATCAAAACACAAAATAAGTTACTTCTATAAATCGCCGAATGTGTCTGATCTTCATTCTGTGACCAGCAAAGATAAATCAAAGCTTCACAAATAGTAGATACTACTAATAATGTTCAAGATGATATAGTCAACGATGACCTTCATCATTGTAGTAGTTTTCGTTTTTTGACGCGCACGCCTGTTCCAAAGTACGAGTCTGACCGTATTTCCAAAATTCAAGTTTTATAATCTTAGACATTCAAAATATAAAACGCTGGGCAATCGGCCGGGTCTCAAAAGAATGTTTCTCAGAGAACGGTTTAAGCTCGGATTAAATGCATGCCCGACCGAGTGACATACTGGCGAGTCGCAGGGCTACCAAAATTAAGAGATTTCGGAAAGAGAGAAGGGGTTTTGGGTTTTCGTTTTTTTTTTTTTATTGGATGAATCAATTAGATCAGGAACATCAAGACCTATTGACATCGCAATAGCTACAGATTTTACTAAAACCAAGACATATCGTTTCTTATGTTATATTAATGAATCAGTGGATCAACTTAGCCTGTTACGGTTCACGTGTACATTCTTTGACGTGATGGTTTTGATTTTTTTTTTCTCTTATTTTTTCCTTTCGTTATTTACTGCAATGGTCGTCATTTTTGTTTATAGCTTCATTTTTATAATATATAGAAACATTTCTGCTCCTGTAAGTAGTCCTCCTGTAACTAAGTCATCGGCGTTTCTGCCGCCATTCTTAGGAAAACGTTCATACTCTTTTGCCATAAAATCATAAAAATTATGACTTGCATTTCTACCAAAGCAGCGGCCGCCAACCCTAACAGTACCGTTGACAACGAGATTAATACTAGCATTCCGAGAGGTAACTGCGGTTGTGGCGGAACTATCGAACAATATGCATTGTGGTGCCTGGTTACACACATGTATGGGAGGGAAATACGAGACATTGTCTGGCTTTTCTTGGGTTCTGTTGGCTGTCCTAATATTTGTAGCGGTTTTCAGGGCAGCTAGAAGGTACATAAAAGCTTCGGTAGGGATAAAATTATGGTCAGTGGTCGATAGGTCTGTTTAGTCAATTTTCTCTTTCTTTCCTCAAATCGATACGTTCTCAAAATCATCATCATTGAGAGCCTTATGTAGAAAAAGGTTACTCCTATGGATATGCCTCCTCTAGTTTTTCCATGCTGGTCTGTGCAGGTCGCATCCAAGTTTACTCTGCGATCGTCTTGTCGTCCCGTCTAGCTGTTTATCTGATAACGCTTCTTCTACCACCTCTAGGTAACCATTACCTGGGCTCTGCGCTACCTACCATCAAGCCGATTAGCCAATGACACGACACGATAAAAAAACAATAGTTTACAACACAATGTTTAGTCAGTAACGTTGGTGACTAGCTAATCTCATAAAACAATTTAGCCGTCCTCAATTTCTCAGCGATTTCATTCCAATCAAATTGTTCAAAAGCTTTACAAGAAAATGTGAACAATAAACCATTTCTCAGCTTGATAGACTCTTACTTTTGACCTCCCTCGTGAAATGGTTATATTGAAAACAAAACACCATCATTATGCCTTTAAAGGCTACTTAACAGAATCTAATACCGTCTTCTCAGCAAAATGGGGAAAGTCCACAAATGTATGGAGTGGGTACCTATAAAGCAAGACATGGTAAATGGCATTTAATACAAGGTCACAGTCGTGAGACGTCGCGAGGGAAGGGCCATTCTAAAGTACTAGAAAGTTAGCAAACCGCTGGAGATTTGTAAGGCGTTCTGCACAGTAATTGTTTAGATAGAAATAAATGCTAATGGTCGGTCTTGAGGTGAAGATGAAGGTGTAAAGACAATGATTAGTGACCATTGTGCTTTGTTTAAGACAAGGCGACATGGAAAAGGAAGTAAAAAGTTTGGTTCGAACGAAATAGAAAGTCACAGGTTTTATTTTAAGATTTCAAAAACAATTCTGACAAAGTGTTTGTATTCTAAATGCCTCGTTTCAAATACTACTTTGTAGAACTATGGGAGCACAGTAATATCATTTATTTAACAGATTTCAACGGATGTAGATTAACACGGTTCATTCTTGCGAACGTTAAGCTTAAATATAATGGATGTGAAGTGCCCTCTAGTGCTTTCGAACATTGTGTTACCTGCACTTCAAGGTGTAGAAAATGGTAAACACCATGTTATTAAGTAGAAGCCTGCTATTTGAACAGCAATCTTATTATTAAGTATTTGTACTGACTATTAAATGCATAGTAACTTTCTGCGTGTTGACACAATAAAAGATTATCGTGTACGGTGAAAATTTCACCATAATTATTAGTCCCCATGGGAACATTGAACGATAGGGAGGAGATATACGGCACAGTAAGGCTGCCTGTTATCATGATGATGCTGGTAATGCAAGCTTATTGCAAATAATTGCTGCAACAGACATTTGATGATGGGAAACTCAATAGGTCTTTGCTTGACCACCGGGTCGATTCGAACCTATGGATCTCAAAGTTAGGTTCGACTGATGAAAGACTTATTGACCACCAGGTCGATATAAACTTACGGATCTATATATTCCTAGTGGACTTTATACAGAGACAGGACGAGGCAGAAAACTGATCTTAAGGGTTTGCGTGGCCGTGTTCCGTGATAGTAATTTATTACGCCTCGCTATTTGTGACTATCCTGACGAAGCGTCCAGCCTTGAGTGAATTTCTGTAAACATTATTCTGCCTTGTTATTCTGGCCTCTACTAAACATAGAATCCTCCAGAGTTTGTACTAAATGTTTTTGAGTTTATTAAGATATCTTTAACAACAGCCCGAAACACTTTTTGTGCCCAGTTGTTTGCTTTAGGCTTGGCTCTATTGACTTGAACATAATTGGAAAATGTGTGTTTGTAGGCATATCAATACCATAATTTACGCTAATATTCTATTGATCCACACTGGATTTGCTTGGTGGATAAAGACCAGCTCTCTCTCATAGAGAGACGGCCTCTGTCCCAGCAGTGGGAACATTATACTTGTTGTTTATGTGTTCCAAACTTCTTCTATTCTTTTGATTTTAATTTTTTCTTTCTTTTTGTTACAGAATCTCAACATCATGGACGACTGACTACTGCTCAGTGTTATTTAAGTTATAGTTATTGTTAAAGACTGACTAGTGTTAAACTGTGTTCAAGTTTTTGGTTTATACAAAATGGAGGCCAAGACACATATACTTGCGGCTGCAGCGCTTCTTATCATTGGTAAGTTATAGTTTTAGAAAATGATATTATATTTTGTTTAACTAGTACTAAGCCTGGAGAACTTTTTCAATAGGATCAAGATCGTAATAGGGTGGCTAAGGCAAAGTTAATCTCAGATGGCGCCACCATAGTTAGTCTCAATCTGACCAATGAGGTTAAGCTATTTTGAAATATAAAATGACATTGCCTCATTTTCAACCAATGACGATGTTTGGGTACCAACTATGCTAGCGCCATTAGCTCCACAGTTAGCCTCCCCATTGTCAAAAGTCTAAATAACCACTTAAATAAATTTAAATTTGGAGTACAAACTTCTTTTTAGTGGCGATTCGATTGGTTGCATCAAATCGCCACTTAGACTTAGATATAGCGCTCGCTGGCCGCTACTGCGACACCGGTCGCTATGCGCGCTTTTGATCACAGTTCTAACCTAACGAAACTCATTTGGTCGGTGTGCCTCAGCAATGAAAATGATGCACCTAAGTTTAACCAACTGATATCGCCCGTAAAAGTCACTATTAGAACTTAACCCAACAAACTCGGATAATTTTAAGTTAATCCGGGTAAACTTAGGTTTACTTCTTTTTTTCTTCTAGCAATACCCGAAAGATAGATAAAAGAGATCTTCTAGTATTAAATATAATCTTCAAGCTATAGGTATCACTAGTGAGTCATCCAAGTCTAGTCTATACTGCTATAAATATATGCTGTGGTCAAAATCATGTCAACCTGTCACACCTAACTTAAAAACAACTCACTTTGCTTGTATGCAAATATGCTATAGTGCCTTGTCATGCGGTTAAAGTAATCTTTCTATTTTGCTTGACCGCAACTCGCTGGCGATTGTTCAATATTTTCGTAACAAGGGAAAATAAAAGACGCTCTTTATAAATAAATATTCTTGCAGCCTTTAGTACTCGTAATAACATGCATGTAGTTTCACTAAGGAGGTCTTTATGCCGATTCAGGAATTTGGTTTTAATTTGGATTTTTCGTGTTGATTTTTCTTATTATAAAACAAAAAAATAGGCACGCGTAATTAACTCTAAAATTATCATCATCATCAGCCTATTAATGTTCCCACTGCTGGGACACAGGCCTGCTCTCCATGAGAGGAAATGGGCTATAATCCACCACGCGGGCCCAGTGCGGATTGGTAGATGTCACATTTCTTCGAATTTTTGGTTCTAGGACATGCCGGTTTCCTCACGATGTTTTGAGAGCAGTGGTGATGAAATAAATTAGACAAAGTAATGCGCCTGTCTGGGTTCGAACCCACGACTTATTGTTCGTAAGTCGGGGCCGCCACCACTGGGCCAGCGCTGCTAAACTCTAAAATAAATGAATAAAATTAATCATTCAAACATTTAAATAGGTAAAATAAAACATGTAATAAATCTTTGAAATACCAACATTTTATTCTTGATGGCAATAGGCTCGGCTCCTATTACATGTGACTTAAACATAACTGGCGAAATGTGGGTGTACTATCAGGTACACCTCTGCCTAACCGTTCGGGGATTACAGGCGTGATGTTATGTTATGATTTCCGTGATTTACGTTATAATCAAATAAATCAACGCTGATTCACAATCACTAACCTCAAAACACTGTCACTTAAAAATATATCATCGTTTAAATTAAGTACCTGTTTCAAGCAACAAAACTCGCACAATTTTTTGCATCCTCAAATTGATTATTACCAATAATAACATGAGCAAAAACTGATGACGATTTAAAACGAAAGCTTAAGTCGTTACTACTAACAAGCGAATCCCAATATATGATTGCTCTGTTGGAATTTGAGCTTTCAGAGTTCAGTCGAGCGTTCAAAATCTGACAGAGAGGTTACTTAGGCATTTGATTAAGTGTCGCTTACTGTAAGTGAATACAGGCGTAAGTCTTTTTTAATAAACTCCAAAAAAGAGTGCATCAAATAATTGATTAAAACCATGGCCACATTAAACCATTGAATTTGGTACAAAGTTTTTTAGGTATAAAATTATATTAAATTATTATTGAGGTGTTAAATAAGATAAATGGTTTGACTTACTAATTTATCTTCTTTTTGATAATGATAGACAGTTTAGACAGATTTTATAGACATGATTTTTATGAGTTTTAAACGGTAGTTTATTAATGCATGCTGCAGGCATCAATTTGATCAATCATCGTTTGTTAATTCACGTATATTTAATACTGGGTGTAAAAATATCCTGAACAAAGCTGGGAGGCACAAGTTCTCCCCGCCATTGCGATATTTTTTTCCCTGGATCATACCCGGGAACCTTATAGATACGAAGATATTGGGGGTCAAAGTTCCAACTTTCCACAAGCTGTTTTTAAAATAACAACTTTTTTGTTTTATTTTACTTTAAATACCTCCACAATCACCGTGCTAGTCAATGCATCCATCAACATAGTGTTTTGAGTGCGTTACATTGAGTCCTACCGTAAAATGTAATTTTGCACCCCAAAAAAATCATTTCCCAGTAATATTTTTTGCGTAAAGTTACTCAGTTTGATGTACAGAATGCTTGGTTGACGACTTCGTAAAGGTTCCGTTTACACCTTGTATTTCAAACTACTTTACATAATAGTTAATGCTATATAATGAGTTAATTACACAAAAGCACTAATGTTTTAATTGAAATGATTAAATAATAATCTAATCATACAGTAAATTCTTGAAAACCGCTATCGTTCTGCAGTTCGAATGTCAATAAAAGTTAACTGCATTTAAACAGTATTCTTAATTAATTAAATACATTTGATAAAGATGTAGTCATTAATTATATTACCTAAGATTTGCAATAAAATAACTATAAAGTTTTGCTCTTACAGATATTTAACAAATTACTTCGCTGTAGACACAATTTAAATACAGTATGTTCGCAATATTGAATAGGTATAATGTTATCATTTATTTAAGTTCTTATATTATTTAATTATATTTGTATCAGCTTACTTAAGTACCTGCCTTTCTTGCTAAGAAACAGTAGTAGGAGTTTTTTATTAACAAAGATTCATTCAGTAAACCAGTTCTTAAAAACATATAGAATCCACATTTTAAGGTAAAAGCTTCTCCACAAAATATATCGTCATAATTTTAATTTCCTGCAACTTATGTATTCGTCAATTGCAAGGCTTTTGGCTATATTTTGTAAGTATACATATTATGTTTATTCATAATGTGCAGGATAAACAGTTTTTCTTTCTCCTGGCAGTTTCCCAAAAGCTATTAATAAATTATCTATTTCCAAAAGTGTGACTTTACCATAAATCTTCAAGATAATAAAAATTGAGACGCACCGCATCTTATAAAAACACTTTTTTTCAAAAAATAAATCAGTCTTCAAAAACGCAACAAAGTGAAAAATAACTTTAGCTTCAAAAGTCGGTGACTTCTGTGTGTTTGATTCAGTTTCTTTGCCACCGACTTCTGAAGCTAAAGTTATTTTTCACTTTATTATGTTTTTTGAAGTCGGTTTTATTTTTTGCAAAAAAGTTTTTTAAATTGACAATTTTTAGTTGTTCCCAAAATATTTGCCATAAATTTATTTATATTTTAATGGGAACAATGGGACCACACGGGAAACACCAGCTTTTAAATGAAAATAGAATCATCAAAATCGGTTCACCCAGTCGAAAGTTCTGAGGATACAAACACAAAAAAAAAACAGTCGATTTGAGAATCTCCTCTTTTTGGAAGTCGGTTGAAAATAAGGAATCGTTCACGGCCTCAGATGATACGACATGCGACACGACTGCGTTAAGCGACACGACCGCGCTAAGCGACAAGACTGCGTTAAGCGACACACGCGGTCGTCACTGGCTCAGTAAGTCGGGTCGTGCTGCTTGTGGTATGCTCCAAGCAATTTCTTTCATTTCTTTTGTCGCAACAAGCGTGTCGCTGCAGCTTGTATCTTGTGGCCAAGCGGTTAAAGTTATAAAAATCGAGACGCACCAATTATCTTATAAAATAAGGCGGCCATGACACTTCACGATCATAACAGTACTTAATTAGGCTGTAATTAGTTCTCGGAATCAGAATCTTGGACCCGCATCGACTTTTATCGTTTAATATGTTCGGAGGTATTTTTATAGGCATGTAAGATATTTAAATTGAATGAAGGAAAGGTTTTTTGAACGTGTTTTTGATTATTTATTATTGTCCAATGTGGATTGATTCGAAAAACTGTGTATATCCTTTGTATCTACCTGTATATCTTTATAATCATTTAGATTTTGTACAGGTTTTGGATACTTTTGTTCCATATTTTAATACCAAATATTGGTAAAGCTAAAGTACACAAAGTAGTTTTTTTGCGACATGCCCGCCACACTAGACCCAAACCACTGAAACTCTTGAAAGCCAGAATCAACAGTGGCGACCACCAGAAAAGCCCCGAGCCAATGAAGCTTGACGAAGTCCCAGATAAACAATTTAACTGTCTCGGATCCCGCAACTCAATTAATCAGGAAGAAATAGCGGAGGAGTAGGAAAAACATAAATTCCACTTCCCTAAATATCAGCAGGAGACTTTTAAGTATAGAAGAAGACATGCTACACCGACCCCAAATAAATCCTTTCATAAATTTCAATTCAGGATAACTTACGTTTCTTGGTTTTAATTTGGAAGGCATTTATTAGACATCTCCTTTCTACCACTTTCGCAAGCACTAAAGTTAACCACCTAGTTTTGGAAAAAATAAGAACCAGCTGGTCAGTTAAAAACTGCACAAAATAATCAAAAAACCTGATTTCCTTAAAACTGATAAATCCTTTTGATAAGCTTCATCGACCAATGACCATATTCAAGAGAAAGCTTACCCCATAAACTTAAAAAGGAGCACTAAAATTAACCACCTAGTTTTGGAAAAATAAGAACCAGCTGGTCAGTTAAAAACTGGACAACATAATCAAAAAACCTGATTTCCTCAAAACTGATAAATCCTTTTGATAAGCTCCATCGACCAATGACCATATTCAAGAGAAAGCTTACCCCATAAACTTAAAAAGGAGCAACATTTTTTATTTTTTTTTAAAACATTCACAGACCTTTCTTTTCTTAAGATTGCGATCAATCATTGCTATCTTTAAAACTGACTTAACCCAGAAATATGAAGCTACACTTCAATGTATGTATTACTTTATCTTTTAACATGTCGGTAAAAAACTAAGTATGAATTCATAATTTATTTTGAATCGGTCTTGATCAAGGCGCTTTGATGTACAGCTTTGTCTTGATCGCAGATATTGATCAATTAAAACAGAAGGACCAGTAATTTTCATACTTAATTAATGTAAAACAATGAGGCCACTATTGTATACAAGGTGTAAACCGACTCTTCACGAAGCCATCGACCAAGCATTCTGCTCATCAAACTAAGTAACTCTACGCAAAAATTATTGCTGGAAAACGACTTTTATTTTGGGTGAAAAGGTTTTACGGTAGGACTCAATGTAAAGCACTTAATGTAGATGGATGCATTGAATAGTTCAGAGGTCATGAAGGTATTTAAAGTAAAAACGATTGGCTAGAAATCGGTTAGAATTATCCATTAGTAGTATGCAGTACTGTTGGAGTTTTATTACGCAGATTTTGTAGAATCCAGATTTTGTATTATGGTTGGGAAGGTGCATATAGGTACTTTTTTTTTTTTTTTTGTTAGACATAAACTTAGCTACCGATTTGTCTTGGCTAAAAAAAAAACGAGTGTTAGATTTCTTAAACTTAAATGTTGTACAAAGTGAGACTTCTACAGCTCCACTTGATAGCGGATAATGGCGCTAATGTTATTCGACGTTAGATCAATGATCTATAGATCGTGATCGATGACGCGTGCGGCGCCGTCAATAACCGTTAATACGACACTTGTTTTGATTTATTATTCTATTCTTTTTTGTTATTAATGATCTAGAAACATTTTTGTGGCATTACGAAAATGTTTTTTTTTTTGAGTTTTATTTATTGATTTTCATTTATCACTTCATTGATTTTGTTTGTTTACGAAAACAAAGGCAAGGCCTTTACTAGGTCCTTACTCAACATCTATTGTCTACCCTTTTCCTATTTATGTTGGGGTTGGCTTCCAGTCTAACCGGATCCAATTGAATACCTGCTTTTGATAGGTTACAAGACGACCAAGATACTCATAAAATTACGAGTAATACAGAAGTATGGAAGAATAAGACATGCTGCGCCGTCCCCAAATAAGTTGGGATCATCATCAGCCCATTAATGTTCCCACTGCTGGGACACAGGCGTCCTTCCCTATGAGAGGGAATGGGCTATAATCCACCACGCGGGCCTAGTGCGGATTGGTAGATGACACATATCTTCGAATTTTTTGGTTCTAGGACATGCCGGTTTCCTCACGATGTTTTCTTTCACCGTTTTGACAGTAGCAGTGATGATATAAATTACAGAAAGTAATGCGCCTGTCTGGGTTCGAGTCCACGACTTACTGTTCGTAAGGTGGGGGTCACCGCTGCTCAGTTGGGATCAGGTCAGGGGAATGATCATGATAATGATGAAGAGAACCTAGGAAAGGAGTCTCCGCTTTCAAAATGTTTCTGATTACTGCAATGACATTCAACAGGATGGTCAGAAGCTTTTCGATAGCTTATACCAATCCAATACATTTTTGACGTTTCAAAAATCGTTTTCGCTGTTGGAATGTCTATTTGTCTAGGCTTAAGGGTGATAAAAGTATGTCGAAAATGTGGTGATTTGTTTTTCGTAGTAAATTAATTAATTTAAGACTGACCCGGGATTTCTACGACGTTGTAGATACATTTTTAATTGCAAAAGGAAAAAGAGGTGTCGATATTTTTGCAACTCAAATACGTCAAATGAAGCAGAAAACTAATATACGTTTGCTTACTTTCATCCTTTCATACCGCGGGGATAAAGCGCTGACTAGACTCTGAGCAAATATTAGCAGCTTTTACAAATCCATACTAATAACTCTGTCGATCTATCCGCATTAATATCTGTACGTATTTTGACGAAACTTGGTACATAAGTAGACCATGACTTGGGTCTGGACATAGTCTTGGTGGTACAATTTTCACCAAAATGGGGCCTAAAAATTTTTATAATGGGTGTAAAAGAACCCTGAACAAAACCAAAAGTTTTTTGTTCTAGACCTGGGAACCTTTTAGTTCCGGAGATATTGGAGGTCCAACTTTATCACAAGTTTTATTCTAAAATACTAGTTTTTAATGTTACAACTTTACTTTAAATAACTCTATGCCCTGTTTACTATTCAAAGCATCCATCAGTACAATATTTTGAATGCGTTACATTGAGTTTTACCGTAACACGTGATTTTGCAACCCAAAATAAAAGTCGTTTCCCAGCAACAATTTTTGCGTAGGGTTACTTAGTTTGATGTACAGAATGCTTGGTTGACGGTTTTTTTGAAGGATCCGTTTACATCTTGTATTTGTACCTGTGAGGATAACGAAAAAGGTCTTCAAAAATCATACAGTAAAATTTGGAGTTTTACAATTTTCGGTGCAATGCGGCAGCAGATTCGAAAGCACAAAACTTTACCTTTAAAAGTTCTAGCGTTAAATACGAAAACTGCTCAAACGCTGTTAAGTGCTAAAATTCAGGTTGTTCAAGAATTTTAGTACTTTTAGTTCCACGAAATTTGGCTGGGAACTAGATTTGTGTCTTTATTTTTTTTGAACAGCAAAACGTAATGGCCATTTCAAAAACGTTCTCAGACTTTATTAAACCAGTTTGTAGCTTCAAAGCTTTTGCCAAATAATGCACATATTTTACGAAGCAACTAAAGTATGTTATTGCTTTTATCAATAGGTAATACATATAATTATTACGATTTCTTTTTTATTGGAACTAAACACATTTCCAAATTGTTTTTAGGTAAACTAACTATATTGCTTCTTCGCTTAACTCGCTAATAAGATAAGAAGTATTTTTCAAAAAAAAAAAAAAAAAACTAGCCAGCAGAAATCCAAGTATAATGATGGAGTATGAAGACGGATACCTATAGGGTGTAAACAAACAAACAAACATCCTCTCACCCCAAACGCATACACCGTCTCCGTTCCATCGTGGGTAAAAAAAATTCTTAACGAAGCCGAAAGGCTTATTATAATTATTCTTCCCGTCTTTGCGATCATTTTATTGTTCTAGACCAGACCTGGGAATTTTCTAGTTACGTAGACATTGGGTTTCAAAGTTCCAACTTTTTCTCAAGTTCCTTTTTTAAAATTAAAATACATGTTTTTAATGTAAGATTTTTACTTTAAACACCTTAACTACCCCTGTACTATTCAATCTATCCATCAGCATAATGTTTTAAGGGCTATATATCCCTCAAATGGCTTAGCATGATCCTCCGTTACTCCTAAAATACTGCAGCATTAATTTTGAAATAAATATATGGTAAAGTTGAGGATTAATGCTAAGTGTGACGAAAAGACGATTCCATAAACTTTTCTTGATAGAAAAAAAAACCAAAGTTACCTCCAAATCGAACAATAAACCGCTGGTATTCAAAAAGTACTTGAAATTAGATTATGAAACTTTGCATACCAACTGAACTAACTATAAAGCAGGTCTTATGTGTTTTATTTTTTTTAGTCCGATCAATAGATTTTTTGTAAATCGCAAAAAACCACTCATTTCGCACTATTCGGCCGCAGTGACTGACGTAACAACCGCTTTGTAGTGCAAGCTGATTAAAACTTTATTCTAACAGTATTTCATACGAAGATTGAACCACCACAATTTAATAGAGTTGCTAACTTTAGGGTTAGAAGGGCCTTAAGTGCGTTATATTGATTCTACCGAAAAACGTGATTTTTCACCCAAAAAAAAAAAAAGTAATTTTCCGGTTTTTTTTTTTGCATTGAGTTATTTAGTTTGATGTGTAGAATGCTTGGTTGACGGCTTCGTGAAGAGTCTGTTTACACCGTGTATAATTATGTATGTTGTTTTTTATCGGGAACAAGATGACCACCGCACTAGCAATATCTCCTGTAGCGTGGGTACATTTACAAAACTCACATACACAAATAGACAGACTCGAAAGTACTACCTGTACGGGTGTACCTGTTTGGTTTTTGATTGTTATCTAATTGACATGATTGTATTTCGATTATTATTCTAATGACCAGATGTATTTGACTGTAATTTTATTTTATTCGATTTAAAAAAAAAATATTCTTTATTTAATCTTTTTATTTTATACTTTGACATTATTTTTACTTATTTGAATGAACTCACATATTTTTAATTAATGATGTTTTTTTAAATGCTACTTACTGTCTAATATTATAAATTGTTGTGCCCGACAGGGTGGGTCCGTGTGAACTTTATTTTAATAATAAGGCCTTGTAAAACACATGTGATATGCAATAAAGAATTGAATTGAATTGAATAGGCCATACAAATATTTGTTCCGTACGGGAATCAAACCCGAGACACGCAGCGCAGCAGTCAATCGCTCAGCCACTGCGCCAACCGTGCAATATTCTATATTTTACTCCTTTTGTTGCCATAAAAGGCCTGCCTACATTTTTCCCACTGTTCCTAACCGTTCATGGATACATTGCAGAATTCAAAACTTTTTTTTAAATCTAGCTAAAATTGCCTACCTAGTGCCAAAAGGCTGTTTTGCACAAAACTGCACGTTTTCCCGCTCAAGTTGAGCGCGCATGTTCGCACGTACGACTGTGTTACACTGAGCCTGTTATTTTTTTGCACGACGAATAAAACTTAGCGGTAAATCCGCTTATACAGGCTGTTCAAATTTTTGTTTTTTATTTATGGGTATGATTTTAAACAAAATGTATAATCTGTGTCGCCTTTTTTAACGTTGTTAAGTTCGGCTTCTAATCTACCTGGATGCAGCTCAACATCATTCTCCTGACCTTATCCCAATTCATTTGGGGTCGGCGCAGCATATCTTCTTCTTCCACACTTCTCTATTACTCGTCATCTCAGCAGTCACCTCCTTTCTAGCCATATCATCGTTCACACAGTTCATCCATCGTTTCTTTGGTCTCCATCTACTCTTATAGAGTAAAACTCTACTCTTATAGAGTAGCGGAAGACGAAGACGAAGACGATGGATATCTGGATTCAACTGAATACCAGTATTTTAAATGGAGTCTATCCGCACCTATCTGATCTTGTTTGATCTGATGGAGCCTATCTGATCGCCAAGACACAGTTGCGTAAGACTGTTTTTCAGCCTTTTAGGATTTTATACAAAATATTTTTTATAAAATATTATTGTTAGGCACCAAATCAAAGAAGATTAAAATGTGCAATTGGGTATAATATGTAATTACAATATTTAGGAAAATAGAAAATAAATATAATGTAAGCCCCGTCGCTAGCCAAACTACCATACAAGGCCTTAGCAACGAGGTTGCCAGATCAGGTCGCCAACAACTGTCATGCACTTAGTAATTTGTCAGAAATTTTTGTGTGATTTTTAAAGCTGATTACTTTCTTCATGATTGCTACAAAAGTCATTACAATAACGAGCTAACTGTTTTCTTTTCTTTATTTAACTGTAAACTTTAGCTGTTAATGCATGAAAATTTCATTAAACAGTAAAATATTAATGTTTATTGTTTAGCAAACCTAAGTACATCATCATCATCATCATCAGCCTATAATGTTCCCACTGCTGGGACACAGGCCTCCTCTGAATGCCATCAATCCACCACGCGGGCCCAGTGCGGATTGGTAGATGTCACATGTCTTCGAATTTTTGGTTCTAGGACATGCCGGTTTCATCACGATGTTTTCCTTCACCGTTTTGAGAGCAGTGGTGATGAAATAAATTCCACAAAGTAATGCGCCTGTCTGGGTTCGAACCCACTTACTGTTCTTAAGTCGGGGCCGCCACCACTGGGCCACCGCTGCTCTCCTACAACCTAAGTACATACCTAAACAATCTTCAATTCTAAATAAAAGTGTATTGAACTCTAGTTAAGCACGTACTCAGGTAAAGCTTAGGTAGGCTTAGTTAAGTTATTAGTACTTACTAAGAATCATAGTAGGGTGCTATGCTTCCACATTCATTGTACGAACCGCCAGTCTTTGGAATTCACGGCCGACTTCTCTATTTCCCGATCATTATAATCTAGATCACTTCAAAGTTCGAGTGAATTGGTTTATTCTAGGCAAGCGTGCCCTAGGCCGTGTCACCGCTTTACATGCAGTCAAACGCAAGCATATCTAGTATTTAAAATATGGTAGCATTCTGCAGTCTCTACCAACCCTCAAGGGGAAAGGCGTATGTACATAATGTAGTTTAAAAAAGAAAAAACAATAGGTAAATAAAGTTTAGGTTCAAAAAACAAATAAACCATTAACAATGGACTGATTTCTGAGATCTTCAGGTTAAGCTACTAACTGGATTGTGGAGGTCAGATAGGCAGTCGATACATGTAAAATACTGGTATTCAGCTGCATCCGGTTAGACTGGAAACCGATGCCAACATAGTTGGGAAAAGGCTAGGCAGATTATAACATAAAGTTTACTATAGTGAAACTAAAGTAAACAAATCAAAAATCAATTCTAGACTGATTTCGATCAGTCTTCGGTCTACTAACATGTTTTTCGTATTTATTTTACGCATAAAGCCTCTGGCGCCATAGTATTTACACGTACTAAAGAGAATGAGTGCCATCGTAAATCTGTTAACAAACGACTACAAATTTCACTTTCTTCGTATCGAAATTTTAACTAACTAGAGCAAAATCAGTAAAAACGTTTAAAACTGGTTTTTTTAATCACACGTAGATCGTTAAAGACCGGACATTTCTTATTAAAAACTTGTAAATTATGATGAACAGTGTGAAATTAGTCCGGTTTTAATGATACCGTTGATTATTTTCTTTAATACCGTCATATTTTCACATGGATGTTGTAGGTTTGAAATGGTTTTTAAATCAAAATCTTATTTACATACTTACATAAACTCTAGCCTTTTTCCCATGGCGGTAGGCAGAAACCACAGAATGCCACCTTGCGCCTCGTCGACGTTCATACATCTGGTCATACAACAAAACGAAAAGACATGCCGTTTTTTTCCTTCCTAAACGAGACCGTGGATTATTTTCATTTGAAAAGGCATGCCATTCTGTTCCTTCTTAAACGAGACCGTGGATTATTTTCATCAGAAAAGGCATGCCATTTTGTTCCTTCCTAAACGAGACCGTAGGTTATTTTCGTCTGAAAAGACATGCCATTTTGTTCCTTTCTAAAGGAATTCTTTAGACCAATCTTTTCCATCCTTTAATGTCGTTTCTTAATAGATACTCGATAGTACTCAGTATATCAATATCCATTATGTAACAGCTAACTGTACGTTAAGCCCTAGTATCTTGGAATCTGGTGTTAATTAAAGCTTAAATAAAAACCTGTTTTATCAGATCACGGTCCTTATTGAGAATGTAGCTCAGACTTGATAACCGATAGTCGTTAGCGGAGAAATGAGAGCTCAGTTTAACGCCTTTGGAGAAAAAGTATGTATGACAAGCAATTTAGTATTAAATGTGTGAAAATAAGTGTGTAGTTAACATACATAATATTTATTTTAATTGTAAAATGATGTTAAAACCTTTTATTTAAACATTACCCTACATTTTTGGGCTTCACGAAAGTCGCGTAAAATACTCATAAAAGTAACTGAATGCGCATCGCTACGTTTTTTTTTGGAAAAGTTCGACACGGACTGCGGGTGGATTTTTATTAAAAAAAAAAAACAGTTTTATATTTTTATTGCATTGGCCACCTTCTAGGCCCAAGAACATTTAATGAGTCGTACCATCGCGAATCGACACGAAAGAAGAAGAAGAAATTTGTATTACGAATAATTTAATCGGTGTAGATAAACGAAAAAAAAAGTTGGCGCTGGAATCCGTTATGGATTGCTTTTCCTTTTTAAAAAAAATCGGTTGAAAACGAGAGGAAATTCCCTTTCACAACCAAGTCAACTTGATTTGTAAAATAAAACAAATGCTAATATAGAACAGCTAGAACAGCAAATCCTCCATCTTTTTCATTCTCAAAAAAAAAAACACCCTGTATCGAAACCCACGAACGCGCTGTACATCAGTAATCGCCAACCCACTAACACGTGCTCATAACCGAATGTATCCGAATCTTTCCGACACATGTGAAAGTGTACAATAATTACATTTTTTAAGCTCCATTAGACTAATGAAGGCGTTAAAGTTAAAAGGGAATTTGAATGGGACCGATTTTTTAATATGTCTAGTTATATATATTTTTAAGCTCAAACTCAAAAAAAATATCTCAATAGGGAATATGCATTAATTTTCTTTTTTTTTATTTCTATACGGAATGTAGGTAAAAATACTATAAAAATAATGATAAGAAGTGAAAACAAGACCAAAATCGGCCAAACAACACAAAAGTTATAACCAATAAAACTTTTGTTTCTATCTCTTTCTAGATAAACGGAATTTAGTATGGATATAGTACGTCGATATGACGAATGACGTCATGAAAGGTATCGGATCTCTCTGTCTAATCTGCAGTTTCAAATGCTTATAACTTAGTATTTTTTAAAGATATAAAAAAAAAATGTTTCGAAAAATTGTTCCCACTGCCGGGACACAGGCCTCCTTTCTATGAGAGGGAATGGGCTATAATCCACCACGCGGGCCCAGTGCGGATTGGTAGATCATGTCACATGTCTTCGAATTTTTTGGTTCTACGACATGGCCGGTTTTCTCACGATGTTTTCCTTCACCGTTTTAAGAGCAGTGGTGATGAAATAAATTACACAAAGTAATGCGCCTGTCTTGGTTCGAACCCACGACTTACTGTTCGTAAGTCGGGGCCGCCACCACTGGGCCACCACTGCTGTATAAGCATAAATGTACTCAAATATAAGCGCCATCAAAAAAACACAAAACTGTATCACATCTCATTTAAAATTTCAAGAAGTCAGTGAGAAGTAGGTGATTATATTACAGAGTAGATCAGTTATAACTCGACCCATCAACACTCACGTACAGTACGTTAAAGCTGATCTTCAGCCCGACACGTTTAGCTTTGAGTGATACCGACGCACTTAACAAGGATTTTGTGTACCTCGTACAGCTAAAAAACTATGACATCGTCGCTATCGTCTTCTGCTATTCAAATAATGCACTTATTTGTCTTAGAATAGGTTTTAATTTGGTGTGAGAAACTCTTAAAGAATAACTAGATAAACAGTAATCTGAGCAAAACCTTTCGTTATCGTACTAGGTTATGCCCGCGGTTTCGCCCGCGTGAATGTTGGTAACTGTCCCACGGGATCATACTACCGGGGTAAAAAGAACATACTATCCTACGTGATAATCCAGGTTATAAACGATCTATGTGCCAATTTTCATCTATATCCGCTTAGTAGTTTTCGCGTAAAAGAGATATCTGGTGGAGAATAGCTCATTTTGTGAAGAAAAGCTAAGGCAGCAAGATTCGTGTATGGGACAAACTCTTTAGACTTCGCCAGACATCTTTTGATTCGTCCTGAAAGGTAACAACCACGCATTAGGTGGACCGATGTTTTGTTAAAACCGCGGTTCTTTAAAGTACGACCGGACTGCCTGAGAATTCTGCCGACTTGGTACCGCTTTGTTGACCGACTCTTATTTTTACCACCGTGTTCTCATGTGATTAGAGCCGGTAGTGATCCAGCATGGAACAGCATGGAAAAAAGAAAATGCCGTCCGAAATAAACCGCGCTCTGACGTCTTATTTCCAAATAAACATTATACCGTCCATCATTACCAAATTAAACAAGATAGACACTCAACAAAATTACAGCCCCATTCCCCAGGCGCCATGATATATGCAAACTAGGTACAGTTTCATCACATTAAGTACCGTACCGTTACAGTCGCATGACTTTTTACGCCGATCTCGCCTGCTATGCGACTTTTTGTCTCTACGTGCATGCCAGATTATCATACAACAAGGTTTAGATACACTGTCTTACGATCGAGCATGAATTTGTTTACTTTTTGCTTTAGTGTAACTGTTTTCGTTACCTATTGACCTGTGGCTTTTGCGGTAGAGCGGTAGAGCGTATCTATGGTGCCCTGGTACTGGTCCTTTGGTTTTTTCAAAATAATGAATTTTCTAGGCTGTGATATGTCGCCAGCTTGTCGTAAAAGCTATTTTGAGTCCTGTATATTAAAAAAACAAAAAAGTGATTTTTCTCAAGATTTTAAAGAACTGCACAAAAATAAGCGACCCTTTATTTAGACACTAGTTTATGCCTGCGGCTTCGCCTGCGTGGAGTTCGGGAATTGCCCACGGAATCGTACTTCCGGAATAAAAGTAGCATTTATATGCTATTCCAGGCTATAATTAATCTATCTCGGTGCCAATATTCATCCTGATCCGTTTAACCGTTCTGGCATGATTAAGTAATTAATATCCATCCATCCATCCAAACTTTCGCATTTACCTTCTTCCTAATAATTACTAGTAATTATTTAAAAATCTCTTGTCACAGTGTCTGTCATCAAACTCCTCCGAAACGGCTTGACCGATTTTTATGGAATTTTTGTGCATATTTGGTAGGTCTGAGAATAGGTCGTAGGCTATTTTTATACCCATTTTTGCAAAAAAAGAAACCTTTTGGAAAAAATACAACCTTAGCAGGCAAGATCAGTAAAATGAGTAATATTACTTGTACTTGTGTTTTCTTCAGGAACACCAGATTTTTTTCCATTTTATAACCTGTTCAATTCTGCATCTTCAGAAATTTCTTCGAAATTTATTAATTTCAAAGCCTACAAACGGCATTTTAGTAAGTAAAACAAAAAAATCCAGTCTTCAATATCGTATGTGGACTAGGTCAATTACCGTGTTATGAATATTCCCACGGAAACATAAAAAAGCTTTTTGTGCGACTCGTTTAAAATTCCATGTTCATTCATTATTTATGAATCAATTCATTCATTTACTGGTCAGAACTCAGAACACAGTAATAATTTATTCATCGCACATTAAATTGAATGGAACGATGATTTCGTCGAATTTTAAGTGGATTATAATTTGAAATTGACAACTTTATCATTTTGATTTGAATTTATTAATTGGAACCGGATTTTAATTAAAACATACACGGTTATAAAATATTTTTTGACGCTCAAATGTTCAATAAGAGGTCTACACATCTGTGCCTCCTGCCACAACTGTAGGAGTTTTAGTTAATTAAGTTTTATGTATTACTATTTGACCAAAGACACATTACTTAAAAAGTGGAGCTTACACTTGAGTTCTTATTCATTACTTGGCTATCTTAAGTGAAGGTAAACGCAGCATTCTACTTTCCTGAGAATCTTTACTTTCATAGATAAAGTCGTCTAATAGCAATTATTAATCAAAATGTCGGATGCTTATTAAGATGTAAGATTTTATATATAAATTATGCTAAGATAATTTCTGTGTTGTGTCATTTTAGTGGTATGTACACTAAAATGTAAGTTGAATTATTGTAATTACTTAATCAAAGGATGATTATAATCATCAAGAAACTCATCACTATATATTTTGCGAAACTTATCGGTTGATTACATTGTTGGATTTTGATAATAAATTGTTTAAAAAAGGTTTTTAAGCTTATTAAACCAAGCCAAGCTACCAGGATCGCAGAGATTAAAGGACGTTTCGTTTAAAGAAAACAAAAGCCAAGTGTGATTTCCCAGCCCGACTTTCAAAGCGTTTAGCATGAGGATACACAATTTAAATGTATCACAGCGAACAATCGATTAAGGTAAACATGAGGAGAGATACCAGGAGATAATGATAATGAATTCTGATCATGTAGCTGCAATTGCCGGTGCAATGTTGTCGATGCATCGAGGGGCTGGCGACGATAAATATAGGTTTTCTTACCGCTTCGAATTTTCCTTTGGGTATTTTTAATGATTGTAGATTTGCTATAACAGGAGTATGCTGAAAAGACGTAAATAAACCACCATTTTGGACCATTTTTTTTTAAAGACCATTCTTTAAAAAAAAATGGTCCATAAGTACAAAATGTTCATTTTTGCTAACTTGGATGGTTCTTAATTCAAAAAATGATTTTCTTTCCTTTTCCTACGTTTTCCGAACTAAACACAGTATTTTCTTTTATTTCTTTGCTCAGAGACTGGCAATATTATTTTGTCGTGTAGGAAATTAATAATTTCTTGTGAAAGAAGTTAGAAAGTTATGATTATTTTAAGTATCATATTTGGATAGTTTTTGTTTAGTGTCCAATACCTGTAAATCATTGTTTTTGTATTCCATTTTTTTAATAAACTAAAAATCTATTCGAAACTAGACACGGCAGTACCAGGACTATATAAATTGCAGGCGCACTTTTATTAATACCCGTCCAACTACAACCACAATAAATCATTTAAAACGCCCATCGATCAAGAGCAGGTAACCACGGATCATTCATATTGCTCTCTATTTATGTTATTTATGTCAGATAATAGATAAATCTGGACTTTACTGATGTTTATGCTGTCCTAGTAATGTGCTACGATTAATAAGCGTCAAGAAGTACAAAGACTTGGTAGTATATTTCTGCTATAAGGCAGAAAGATCATCCCAAGCCAAGCACTGATTTGGGTATTTTTGAAAACGGAAATTCGATGTCAAAAATGTGAATAAACTAATAATCATTCATCACTATGTGGGATGGCAATAAGAGGAGAGGAAGACCGATGTATGAAGACGATGACGAAACGATGTATGGACCCTGTAGGATAAAAGAAACGAGGGGATAATAACTTGTTGTAAATATATTCAGGAGATCATTTTATATAAGAAAAGCACACACAGAAGTGACAAGGAATCACAGCTGACCAAAGTACTACAGAACATACTTTTCTTAAATTCAAATTTACACCATAGACACATATACAGAAAGTTTGTATATCTAATAGACCCTGTGAAGAATATAGCCAGAAAGGAGGAGACTGCGGAGATGGCGAGTAATAGAGAAGTACGGAAGAACAAGTCATGCTGCACCAACCTCAAGTAAATTGTGTTATGGGCAATGATATTCTATTACACAGATATGTTGTGTGTGAGCGCGCAATCGTGAACACTCGAAAACGGGCCAATGAGGGCTATCGTTTTTGAGCTCACCAGATGGCGCACTGTCGAGTAAGGTCCTGTCAATAATTATATTAAATACTCTATAGTACCAATAACTTCATAAAAAAGTTTATTTTATTACGTATATAAACATAGTCGCCATTGTCGTGTGTGAAAAAAAAAAGAAATGATTTGTTTATAGCGAGAAATTGAAACGGGTGCGAGACACACGATTAGTATAAGTAAGTAAGTTTTAACTATATAGGTTCTTCAAGCTCTCGGGTTTCAGCATTGAACTATTAGTTCAAGGACCTCTTGTAGTGAATATCCATGGGAGATTTATTTGAAATAAAACGAGCTTTAGATAAATATTTACAATATTCTTCCTAAAATTAGCAAGCATAAAACACTTAAAAATCATTCTACCTCCAAGTACTAACAAATACTTAAGATCATAGGTTGCTACTTGAAATCTTCAAGTCATAATTAATCAGGAATGGCTCAGTCTAGAACACAATCGTGAGTATTAGTATAAATACGTGATAAAAAAGTACGCAACGCGCGAACACTGTATGACGTTATGGGCTGTTGTAGTAATGATGATAAAAGGCGTACGTACGATGCATGATATCATTTTAAGAACATAAACATAACAAATAAATCATTGACAGTCTTTACGGGTAGTCAGAAGCTTACGAGTCTGACAACCTTTCTCACCAAGGGGAATCGTATTTATCGAAACTCGGTTGTAGAAATCAGATAAGCAGTCGGTCCAAATAAAATCCTGTATTCAGTTGCATGATTTGCATCGGTTAGATAGGAAGCCGACCTCAACATAGCTGGGAAAAAGCTGACCATGTGTTGTGAAAATTCAATCGGTAAGTTGGATAATAAATGCTTGCTTTTCTTAAGTGCTATCAAAAGAAGCATTTAGCTTGCACTGGCACAATTTTAAATTGGTAATGATATTCACATTATAAAGGAAATGCGCTCTAAATGTTCTTACATGCGATTGAGTGAGTTAAGAAATTACTTTTTATTAATTTCTTAACCCACTCAATAAACGCTTATAAAAGTTACTTTTAACTATATAAAATTCGAATTTCACTATAAAATATTTCAATAAAATCAATCAGCACGAATTCAGCACTAAATTCCAAACCTTACGACAAAACACATTAAGTTCAAATTGCTGCAATAAATTACCACAGTCGGCTCTTTCTAGGTAATTATTGGGAAATTGCAAGGTAAAATAGTATATTTTATATTACGTATTATGATTATGTTGTCATAAATTATAGTTTATGTTGCCATAAACATTGGAAGTTATTTTAATCCTTAGTTTTCTTTGTCAGTATATGCGGCTCGAAGGGAATTATCTTTTTTTCACTAGAATGACGTTTAGTGCCGCGATTTGAAATGAACTTCCATATTTAAATTTAAAATGGGGAAATGGCTGTCGTGTCGTATGTGCTTAGTCTTTTTAAACGGGCAAATGTTTTTTATTTTAACTAACTTCTCTGTGCAGGCGGGAAAAACTCAGAACTAAAATAAATGCACCAAGTGTGACATCATCAGTGTGACGACCCGAATGGCGCAGTGGTAGTGAGGCTGCCTTACGTTCTTAGGGTCCCGGGTTCGAATCCCGGTTGGAGCAAATGTTTGTGTGTTGAGAGCATGGACATTTGTTTCCGAGTCATGGATGTTTATATGTATAATAAGTATGTATTTACAAACAAAAAGTATTTATGTAGTATATCAACTATCTGGTGTCCACGACACAAGCCTCGTTGCTTAGTGTGGCACTGGATGGCGCTGTGTGTTAATGTCCAGCGATATTTATTTATTTATATACTCCTGGCCCTATCTTAATTTATTTGGGGTCGGCGCAGCATGTCTTCTTCTTCCATACTTCTCTATTACTCGTCATCTCATCAGACACTCCTTCCTAGCCAAATCATCCTTCACACAGTCCATCCATCCGATCCATCGTTACTTTAGTTTTCCTCTAGTCTTATGGCCATATCATATGCTACTTTAAGTATGCTGTTCAAGGTGGCGCTGCTTGTCAAGAAAAAATGCATCGATATGTCAAACTTGGTACGTTTATTTTAGTTCTTTATCGTCCCGCTTGCACAGATAAATTGTGTATCAATCTAGATAAATATTTATTTATTATTTATTTATTTATTAAAACTTTATGCACAGGTAATAAAAAAAAACTGTACAAAGGCGGAGGTAATGCCTGGCCAAGGCGGACGTAATAATAATAATTAAATATTGCAGGAAGACTGTTGCAATCGATTTTATTTTATTATATTTTTCAAATTTCATCTTTCGGGAGGTTGAGTCATCGTGGTGAACAGACATCCCACCCCTCCTCATTTCATCAATCCAGCAGAACATCTTCCCCCTGGACAGGAACTGCAGTGGCCAATCTGGAAATCTCTTAACCGTTTGCGGGCCCAGGTTGGCCGCTGTAGAAGTAATCTGGCCAAGTGTATCATCGACCCGTCCCAAAGACAATGTCAGTGTGGAGCCCCTCTGCAGGATATGCCCCACTCCCTTTGTTGCCCATCCTGCACCTTCCAGGATTCAAACGAAGCAAACGACAGAGCTGTGCAGGTGGCAACATACTGGTCGGATATTATTTGAGTCTATCGACACGCAAAGAAGAAGATCTTTAGGGACCAAAATTACAAGAAATCTTTAAATTAAGTACTTAATATTATACGTCTTGTGTATTGTATTGTATTGTATAACGGGCTGGTGTCCGCAACTCCACGTCAAAGCGCGAATTTTGCGTAAGGGCTATAATCCACTACGCGGGCCCAGTGCGGGTTGGTAGATGTCACATGTCTTCGAATTTTTGGTTCTAAGACATGCCGGTTTCCTCACGATGTTTTCCTTCACCGTTTTGAGAGCAGTGGTGATGAAATAAATTACACAAAGTAATGCGCCTGTCTGGGTTCGAACCGAAGACTAACTGTTCGTAAGTCGCCACCACTGGGCCACCGCTGCTCTCAAACGTCTTGTGTAACTTGAATATCCTTTTATCATCTGCCTAGACTTTTCTCAACAATGCGAGAATCTGAATACCAGTAACGTCTACGGGTGGCTTGATCATAAAAGGCAAAAAATGTAGATCTACGAGTACATACACCTTCATCTGTTAGCGAAGTAGACACAATGGTTTAAGGTGAATGCTCCAACCAAACCGCGAAATTCAAATTTTCTTACGTTTTTTGCAATTTGTAGGCCAGTGCTAGGTTGTATGTTGATTAAAATATTGTTCGCGATTGTAAGACGTATGTAGTTACAGAATTATAATCATCAAAATCATCAATACAACCCTCCAAGTTCATAAAGGTTTAGCAATGACTTTGATTTGAAAAAATCGTTTCTCGACCTTTATGAACTTGGAGGGTTGTATTGATGATTTTGATGATTATAATTCTGTAACTACATACATCTTACAATCGCGAACAACATTTTAATCAACATACAACCTAGCACTGGCCTGCAAATTGCAAAAAACGTAAGAAAATTTGAATTTCGCGGGCTACCCTGGAGCATCAGCCTTAACAATGGCGACTTCGCTTATTTTGATAACCTGACAGCCGAGAGGATATAATACATCTCTAAATGGGTATTTAGAGATGGAGACATTTGGGAGTATCAGCGTAAAATTTCGTTATTGCTCCTCTGACCGACTGAATATAATTATTTAATTCTATTCAAGCCCCAAGCTATCACGCTGCATAGTAATATGGACATTACGGCCATGTTTTTATTATTCTGAACGGCATAATCGTTTAATTTATTGTCTTCTTCATTAGCATTTTTAGATGCGTCTTTTTTTTTGTAGAAGTGTTATGTAGGTCAGCTTTGATGCTTATGCCGTTCATGTATTTTACTAGCTTCTGCCAACGGCTTCGCCAGCGTAAAGTTTGATAATTGTCCTATGGAATCTTACTACCGGGATAAAAAGTATCCTATGTTTTAATTTAGGTTATAAACTAACTGTGTGCAAAATGTCATTCAACCGTTCAGTAGTTTTTGCGTGAAAGAGTTACAAACATCCTTACATCCATACTCACAAAGTTTCCCTTTCATAACATAGTAGGAAGTAGGATTTGTAGGATAAGACAGGGTGGTGTAACATTGTGACACAAAATTTTACCATGGATTCAGTAGGTACTAACGCGCTCACGGACGGTCGATCAGTTTTCAACCATATCACTCGGGGCGTAAGTGTTAAAAGTGGTCGACCGTCTGTGAACTTGGTAGTAAATGATTTTAGAACCACCAGAATTAAAAACGGCGGGGAACCAACGGCAAATGTCGCTCGACGAAGTCCCAGAGAATGAATTTATCCAAGATGGTTAAATTCATTCTCTGGGACTTAGTGGAGCTTCATTGTCTCGGCGCTTTTCTGGTGGTCGCCACTGTTGATTCTGGCTTTCAGGAGTTACAGTGGTTTGGGCACAGTATGGCGGGCTTGTTCCAAAATAAAACGACAAATGTCTATGCTGGAGGGTCTAGAATCATGTGCTGAAGTCGTTGTAACCCGTGGAGCCCAGCTACAAAAATCACTGACTTACCTACGTTTTTATCACAAAACTAACATAATTATCGAATAACACACAATAACTCTTCAGTGCCCCATCACATAACATGAAGCATAACATAAACAAAGCTGTTTTAAAATCTGCAGCAACTGCTTATAATTCTGCGCAGGTCGTCAAATTCAACTGAATAAAATAAATTGCTTTTAATATGATGTTGTGGGCAGAGGGCCAACAACCTGACTGTGTAGCATTGTTATGAAACATTACCCAAGAATCCAGGCTTTTATTATTATCGTAGACTTATCAGGAACCTTCCTTTTGAATCACTCTATCTATTAAAAAACCCGCATCAAAATCCGTTGCGTAGTTTTAAAGATCAAAGCATACATAGGAACAGACAGACGCGGCGGGGGACTTTGTTTTGTAATATGTAGTGTAGTGATAGTGATAGTGTTTTCCAAATATTCAGCATTGTTTAAAACAGTGGTTCCCAACCTTTCTTGGACCAAGGACCACTTTGGTCTCTTTATTGTTAGCAGGGGCCTTAAGGTCCTAAATAAAAATGAACAACCGACAGGATTATATCTAGGGGGATAAATCTTTAACTCACACAATGCAAAAATTGGAAAATGGCATGAAAACAGTGGAGGGTACAAAAGCGATCGAAGTCAGCTCGAAAAATTAAAAATAGGAATAACTTAGTAGATTCTCAAAACAAAAATAGCCTCGCCTCTTATAGGTTCAAATAGGTTGGGTTGAGCTTGTTCTGAACAAGTTCATCATCATCATCATTAGCCTATAATTTTCCCACTGCTGAGACACGGCCTCCTCTCAATGAGAGGGAATGGGCTATAATCCACCACGCGGGCCCAGTGCGGATTGGTAGATGTCACAAATGTCTTTAAATTTTTGGTTCTAGGAGATGCCGGTTTCCTCACGATGTTTTCCTTCACCGTTTTGGGGGCAGTGGTGATGAAATAAATTACACAAAGTAATGCGCCTGTCTGGGTTCGAACCCACGACTTACTATTCGTAAGTCGGGGCCACCACCAACGAGGCAGTCTGCCTACTCACATGGGCAAAATTATGGGCGTGAGTTGGGTACTCGTGTAGATCTACCAAGTAAGGTTTCGTGGTTCGATTCTACTTTATCTACTTAGTGTTTTTTTTTGTGGAGATTGTATTTATTGTATATCTGGTTCCAGGCAATATCAGAATCCCGTTTAAAAACTCCACTGCACGTTGAACGAGATAATTAAAGTCGATTAACAAAAATGATTCACTGGTTTACCCAAAATATTCGCATTCAATGACAATACGTCTTCGACATATAAAATACTTTCCTGTTAACTTGCAAATACCTTTTGGTTTATTTATACCTGTAGTACACAATCAGGAATGTTAATGTACCCACAATGTAAATATTCATAACGAGACAACTCGTTACTCAAAATCGGAAAACAGGATCTTTCTCGCGCCATCATCAATCATGGGCACGCACTTGTTCAAACAAAATAACAGCTGATGAAACCAAACACCGACATTCTTCAAGTTTGATGCTTAACAAGGACAGCATGATATAAGAAAAAGACAGCAACACGGACTGGATGTACCGTACGCTCCAGATTCACAAAACGTTTTCTCAGTAAAGACAATTTTGTATAAATACCTACCAGGAACGCATAAGCTCGCAGGTACATAAGATTTGATGCGGGGATAAACTTTGAACAGCACGAATTGCTTGCGCTAGCTTCTTGAAATTGCTGTCACGTTATGTTTTCCTAGTACACACATTGTTAGTACTCAAAGCTTTATCAATTTTGAGCTTTGAACGAGAACGATGTTTTTTTGGTCCTTACGGTTTTTGTTTGGTCCTATTCATCATTATCAAACTTGAACGAACAACAAGAGTTTTTTTTATAAAATGTAATATTAATAGGTAGATCTTTAATCAAGTCTAAGAAAGCTCATTAATAGGAAAAGTGAAAGGGACCTAAAGTTTAACGAGGACATACCCACATAGTACATTATTCATGGTACAGGGTGATGGTAATTGACATGGTACTTTCGATTTTGTCACGATGTCATGTGTCGCATTCGAAAACGATGTTTTCACTTTTATGATGTACTGGGTAATTCCTATTAAGGTCTTTGGAAATTAAAACCTAAGTTTATAGAAATACGATTATAAATACAGAGCCCATTAAATAGCGTGAGAATTTGTAGACATTGCTTTTGAAGTTACCCCAGAGGCACTTTTTAACGAAGTAAAATTGTGTTCTTTCTTTTTTACTGTTTATACAAAAACATGTAATTTTATTACGCCGTGGTGAAAAGTTTCAGTCAAACTGCATAGTTACTAGTGAAGTCGATGGCCAAAATTATTTGGTCCTTCGAGCCGAATCTCCCCATCAAGCAGAATATTGATCAAGTGTACTTCATAATCTGAACGCCTATTAGTTTTGTCAAAGCGGATCTTTAACATGGTTACTACATGTGCAAGATAGTCAAACATATAGTTAGCATATTGATGAGGTCGAGCTCGATTGAATCTTAACATATTGAAATGATCTATACTAATATTATAAATGCAAAAGTTTGGATGGATGGATGGATGTTTGTTTCTCAAGTGCTTCATAACGTTTGAACGGATCTGGATGAAATTTGACACAGAGATAGATCTGTATAGAGAGAGAGAGAGAGAGATATGTAAAGTATATGTAAGAGAGAGATGTATGTAGAGATAGCTCAGAGATATAGTCTGTTATTCCACATGCGACTGTGTTTTTTTCATACACATCAAAATTTCCACGCGAACGAAGTCGCGGGCAACAACTATGGTTACATTAAATCAGAACACACGGTATTGAATCCTGTCTTTTATTTGACGTCAATTAAACGACGGTTATTGAGACTATACCAAGACTTTAAAAATACCATGCAACTTCACTTACCAGTGCTGCGCATATTCCTCTCCCAAGCCTCTCACTCTTTTTTCCATCTTTTGCATCCAGTCTGACCCAACTACCTTATAAGGCAGTTTATACAGCTGGGGCACATCCCACACTTTAAAAAAAAATGCTAATAAGGCTTGCGTTTGGCCTCACCTCGCCTGATGTGAATCGATGACACGGCCTAGGGCACGCTTGCCTAGAAGAAACCGATTCACTCGAACTTTGAAGAGACCTAGATTATAATGATCGGGAAACAGAAAAGTCGGCAGTGAGTTTCACAGAATGACAGTTCACAAAATACACGCTCGGCACGCTACGCTTGCTGGTACACGGTCTCCATTTCAGGGATTCGTTCTCTTCTCTCTAACCTCAATTTTATGGACAGTCAATATACAACACCTATGCTTAAAAGAAACTTCTTAGGTGCGTAGTACTCCCAACGAAGACTGTATGATCAGATTTATGACGTGGACAAAACATAATGGAGAATGCAATATCTCAGTAGGTAGCAATCTATAGTTTATGCTTACTTCCATTGAAAAAAGGCGTTAAATCATATTTGTATGTGTGTGTTACACAAACACACTTGGGTGAAAAGACAAATAATGAAAATAGATTCTCCAAATAATGTTCTTTTAAAATTTTGGACTGAGCTCAAGTATTTAATAAACACATGTACGACAAACAAAGGTGTGGTATTGAAGGCAGTAGTGTTCTGTTTTAGCACATGTGTGTAAATGTATGGAGATTTATCGGATTCTTTATTTTCACATGTGCATAGTAAATTTTTGATGTTAGTGTAGAAAGTTTGGGATGGTTTTTGAAAGGAAAATAGGTCATTTCCAAAGAGAAAAATAGAAAATCTTGACACAAAAGCTTTTTGTGACCTTTGGTAATAGGCATGACGACAGTATCAAAAAATTGCAAATCTATTTAGTCCGTCAGTTAGAGTATTGGAAATTAATAGACACGTATTTTTTGTTTTTGTAAATCAATGAATATTGACAAAGATAAAACGCATCAAAACTCGGGACTGGGGGCTCGTGACGTCAGAACTAGGTAAACAACCTAGGCGTGACGTATTGAGAATTTTAAAAGCGTCGTATCTTCGTCAATTTTGGTTCACGTAACAAAAGAAAAAACACGTGTCAAATATTTTTTGATAATCTAACTGACGGACTAATTAGTTTTTTTGTCGTCTCGCCTATTGTTGATGACTTTGATTCTTTACTTTAAAACAAACATCACGGCTGTAATCTTCGAACTTTTAGGCAGAGGTATACCTATGGTATGCTTTCCTTTTTCCAGTGATGTATTAGTCCAATATAGAGCCGAGCTAATGGCCAATTCCATCAACCAGTTCAGCGTTTAACGATAGCTGCAAAAAAAAAAAAATGAAAAAAAAAAAATTAAAGTCACCCATTTTTTTATATTACTTTGAGTTAAGGTGTATTACAAGCATTAAGGTGTTATTACATAGTGATAACTTGTATTTAATGCTTATACACTACTGACTGACACATTAGTCCGACGTGGCTTGAACGGAATAATTATTTCAATTACGCACACGCTGGTCACTTTGTCGGACACGCCTAGAGTGTTTCATGTTCAACATCGTTGGGTCTTTTTTCAATTTATTATAATTTTTTGTGTCTAAAGTTATTACCCATTATAAAAAAAAAACCATTGATAGTTGATCTCTTATTCAAATAAACACATGATTGATAAGTTTTGTTTGATTCTTCAAATATTTTTACTTTTCGTCTTTAGCATTCCAAATATGCATAAAAGTTAGGGTGACACCTTATTTTTAATACTTTACAGGGCCGCGCGGGTCACTCACACACAATCCAATAAAAAAGTGGCCTGTAAGCGTAGCTAAGCCAAGGCAAGGTGTGCCCTATCGGTCACCGATGTCCGACGCGGCCTGAATGAAACATTTACTGGCGGTCACCATTGTCCGACATGGCGACCAACGTGTTATATAAAGGAAGGGTATTTGTTAAAGCACTTCTTTAGAAATTGTCGTCATAACATATCTTCGAAGTTAATCTGTGCTACCAAAAGCAGAACTGCAACCACACAAGCAGAAACAAGAATGTATCTCGTCGAGTACTAAAATACCACAATACCACCAGTAGTGACAATGAATATTCAGAAAATCCACTAAACTTAGCTAGGCACGTCATAACACAATAAACAGTCCCGTTGTACTAGGATAGCATACTGGAAAAGATACCATTCCGAGTTTTACGACTATTGTCGCGTACAATGTCTGTACAGCCCGTAAATGTCTATTCGATCGTGAACGCTTGCTACCCGAATTACAAAATATGTACGACATGCTATTATAGGACTACACGTTCAGTGTTTTTGATGTAAGTACTACTTTTTTATACAATCCTCTGGTGGTATTTTAATGAATCTCGTAGAAGGCAGAGCAAGTAAGAGATTACATTAATATGATTGACAACACCGGTCCCTCTGTTCGTTCTTAGTCCTGAGCGACTGCCTTACATCACACAAGCCATAACTGATACTACAAGCCGAATCGTTGTCATCTCTAGGCGCGTTGCTCACACGAACTAATGTCGAGGCGGCGGCGTCAAATATTTACTATTGTAGTCTTTGGCGCGGGCGCACAACCAGCGCGCCGCATCTACATTTTCTTTAGGAATAAATGGCGCGACATCGCCTCGATTTACCAGTGAGCGACGCGCCTTACCCTTAGGATCGGAACATCGTTGTCATCTCAAAGGATATAAACAGAACAGCTTCTTTATATACATACTCATAGAATATGAACTCCTAGTCCAAATAACTGCTAGTCTAATGTCGGCTTATGCAGTTACTCAAGTCTAACTTATGAATAAAACTATACAGCACCTCACATCTCCTGAGCGCCTAGTACAAATGGCTCCCAGTAGTGTAGCAGTTACTATTTAAGACAAGGACCTCATAAATAAGCGATCTCTATTATGTCACTAGTGAGCAATGACATCATAACAAAGTCCCGTTGTACCAGGATTGCATACTGGTCGAGATATTGCTGAATGGCGTAAATTACCATTTTCGCGGACAATGCGAGGTCTTTCACCTTACGCGTGCATCACATTTAAAGCGCGCACAGATTTGAATTTAAGCGAAGGTTGCGGCGCATGTAGTCGCCCACGGCTCGCGTTGCATGACGATAGTGTAGGGTTGGCAAAACAAATGGAATTAGGAGCTTTTTCGAAATATTTCCTAAAATCTATACGTCGTGATACATTCAGCATTTTATGGACATGCTGACTGATAAGTGAGATTAAGTGACTGTTTAGTATTAAGTACTACTCACTCTGTATGCAGTAACATAAGAGTCCGTATTTAAATTAAGTTAATGCAAACATACACACAAGGAAGAGAGGCACCAAATGAAGAATATGAAAATATGGAATTATGGACCCATTTTTTACCCCGGACTTTAGTCTACCACATAATCTATCCATACAGCGTCGTGTCTTGAAATAAATATTAAACACTACGTGACATAAACTGTGAAGACGCTAAAGTAGGAAATTAATAAAATTAAGTCCTGAATAATTTTCTAAATGTAGCAAAACATAACCACATAATATAATAAAAGTCGAACCTACGTATTCACAAAAATAAACACCGAAAACATGATTGAATTCAGCCCAGCCCTAACCTCAAAGTATTCTAAGCGACACACTCATTACTCAGTACATTTATCCTGTATCTACTTGTGATATAGTTTAAACGGGTTGTCCGCACCAAGGGTGATAGCAGCCTGTCTGGGAACACCACGCTTTGCACTCAAAGCTTAAGTTACACTTCTTGGGTTACGACAGTACGAAGGACCAGAGCATAGGTCTTTAGACTGTAAAGACAATGTTTGGGATAGAGGTTCAAGTCACACTGGGCACGTTTTCAACAGTGAGGGTTAGTTGTTTGTTTAGGAATATATAGTTTAGAAATATTCGAAAGTTTTGACGCTTCCCGTGACCCAAGAGCTAGGTTTTTACCTTAGGCAAGGCTAAGGCCGTACAGCGTAGCAATGCCGCCAGTCTCTTGGGCAAATTACCGGTGTTGAGGAGGATTTCTTTGATGCTAATATTTTATGTTGTATATCTTTCTTTTAATGTCATCATCATCATCAATCTTTCAAAAGAAAAGTTCATAACTACTATTTAAGTCAGACTAAATAGCTCTCAATTTGAAGTCTAGTCATAATAACTATTATTAGGTTTCTCATTATTTTCTCTTTAAGTTTTGGTATTTGTTAAAATATCAATTAGTTTTTTTTTTGTAAATAAACATACTTATATTATTTATTTGTATATTATTAATTATCTTCATTTATCTATCGCAATATATTGCATTCGACGTCTTCGCGTTCGTCGGCCGCATCCACATTAGTCTTGTCTAGGTAGGGCTGCTCCATCGCCGAAGCGCGACTTGGCTATTGGTTTAAATTTATATCTTGTGCCGCGAAATAATATCTATTAGTTTATATTTTATCTGTTTATGTGTATTAGTACCAATATAAGTATATAAATTCTCGTTGACAAGTTAGTTTTTTTAGACATTATTTTGTAGCCTATCACTGTTTTCCTATTTAACCCAAAGGTTGACTGGTAGAGAATGCCTTGTGGCATTAATTCCGCCTATGTACCACTATTGTGCATGAAGTTTAAATAAATAAATAGATAATTCTCCTGCCCTTATCCCAGTTAATGTAGTGTCGGCACAGCTGCAGTTTCGTTGTTTTTTAATTTAGTAGAATAGTCTAGTTTCCACCATCAATAAATTGCAAATCTATTTAGTCCGTCAGTTAGAGTATTGGAAAATAATGGACACGTATTTTTTGTTTCTGTAAATCAATGAATATTGACAAATATAAAACGCATCAAAAATCGGGAGTGGGGCTTGTGACGTCACAACGCACTAAAAATTATAGCACGGCGCGCGGAGTGACGTAGGTATTGAGACTTTTAAAAGCGTCATATCTTCGTCAATTTTGGTTTACGTAACAAAAGAAAAAACACGGGTCAAATATTTTTTGATAATCTAACTGACGGACTAATTAGTTTTTTTTTGTCGTCTCGCCTATTAACGAACTACCACCAAAAATACTGACTTGCACACAAACTATGCACACTAAACAAATCAAATTAAATATACTGTTTAACGGTATTTGCAGAACTGTTTTTTTAGTTAAGTATTATAGAACCTACTACGACTCCATGACGCGCGCTCGCTTCGCTCGCATATTAAATAACACTCTTTGACTTCTGTCCTCGAAGTGCCGGGCCTCCGCCGGCCTCCTTTGCCGGCCTACGGGCCTATGGCCCGGTGCCCATGCCGCCCATAAAAGATATTTGGTAGTACAGCAACATTTTATGGCAATCAAACGGTGTATTTAGGTAGAAATAGCGTAATAATTTGCTCATCAAAATTTGTTGATCAATTTACTAAATTTGGGTTCATAGTACAATTTAAAGTGCAGTCATGACTAAAATAATTTGTACCATTGTAATTTTAGGTTTTCATTTTTTGTATAATTTTAGGTAATAGATATTATTGGTCACAAAGTAATTTTTGGTGGTCATTATATTTGTCCCAGCTGTCATTTGTGATCTTTGACAGTCGTTACAGGTAGTCAGTGGCCCAAAAAGTCTGACAACAAGTCTTACCAAGGGGTATCGTATTAGGGAGAGAACCTCATAGCGTCCCGGCCGCCGCGGGAGACGCCCCGAGCGTCTATGGGCTAGCTCGCCGTCCGTCCGTCTCATGACGACGGGCCGTTTCGACGGCGCGTTCGTGTTCCACGCGCGCCTCAAAGAGAGTCAGCAAAAGGAAGGGGTCCGCAAGGGCCGATGCCTGCCGGGGTTGCGGGACAGTTCGAAAGAGATACCGTGGCCCCGGAACAAAAAGAGCGATGAAGGAACATGGATGGGTTTTATTCAGTAAAAGTCTGACACTCCCTCCTGCTCCGCCCAGAGCGGAAGAAGTCATTTGATGATTTCCAACCCGAAAAAAAAAAAAAAGGCGTAATTTATTACCCAGTACTAACTGGGTTGTGGAGGTCAGACAGGCAGTCGCTCCATGTAAAATATTGGTATTCAGTTGCATCGAGTTAGACTGAAAAATGACCCAAACATTCTTGAGAAAAGGCTGGGCAAATGATGGCGCTTCTTTGGCCTGTTTACCAACCTGTAAAGGCAAGAGTAATAATCTCAGAGCTCTTATGTATGCAGAATAACTACAAGACCTACTTACGAGCATCTCAAAAAGCCTATAGCATAAAGAAATCTAGAAGGACATGGTTCCCACACTTAGACCGAGAAAAATTGGTATTCAGCCTCAAACGCTCACTTTCGAATGTAGAAATGTTAGAAATCGTGTAGTGTGTCAACGAACTAAGTCAATCTGAGACAACTTAGGTTGCTAAAAATAAAAATAAAAAATTGAAAAAATAAAACAGTTTCATGCCAAGTTACTCTAATTCTCATTAGCGTCAATTCATGAAATTTTTGCTTTTGTATTGAATAAAATTTAAAATCTTTGGAAGCCATCTAGCATTTTTCGGCAGCCATCTGCGGTCTAAAATTGCCTAAAAAATCAATAAAAATGTACTTTTTGTTGTGGCTCCGCTCCCGTTACGTACAGAAATTAACCCACGGGAACGTTTTAAATGTAGCCTAAGACACTCGGGGATAATGGAGCTTCCCGTTAGTGAAAGATTTTTCGGAATCGGCTCAGTAGTTTCGAAGATTATCAACTATAGTTCTTTGACCTTATAGCATGACTTAGAAACACCAGGATGAGTAGAAGGAAAATTATTGTGTATTTCCCAAACAGCAGAAGAAACTTTGTCTTTAGGTAGAACTACACGCCAAGGATCAGAAGATAAAGGACTGGGTAATCTTCGAAACTACTGAGCCGATTCCGAAATTTTTTTACCTTTTACCTAAACAAACTTTGCCTTTCTATAAATAAATAAACGAGTAGAAATATAGATTAAGTACGGTCGAACAAGCTCTTTGGTTTACAGTTTAACCAACAAATTACATTGTAAAATGTAAACTAAATAGCTCGTTCGACCGTACGTATAGATTATAGTAGTGTAACTTTCTGACTAACGCTCAAGACTTGTACGGCTTTTTAAGCATATTAAATCACAACCTTTTTTCTGTCTGATACTGATACTGTTAGCCTGCTTCATCCCACTGCTGGGCAAATTGCAGGTTTTTTCTATCCAGGGCTAATGTGGACCACTGGTCGTTGGCTTTATCCAGCTCGTCAGAAGATGGCGGATCTTCTACGAGGTCTGCCTTCTGTCTGCTAAAAATAATAGGTACAGCATTGATTAATATTCCTATTTTTAACTCGATTTTATAAAACTGGTTACTACGACTCGGCTCACGGCTACTGTTACGTTCAGTAAATCCTGTTTTATTTATTTATTTAAACTTCATGTACAATAGTGGTACATAGTTGGACTTAATGCCACAAGGCATTCTCTACCAGTCAACCTTTGGGTTAAATAGGAAAACATAGTGATAGGGTACAAAGTAATGTCTAAAAAAAAACTTTTTACTAACGAGAGTTCAGATTTAGATTGATACTAATACACATATACAGATAAAATAAACTAATAGATATTTTAACAAATACCAAAAATTAAAAAGACAATATCAAGAAACCTAATAATAATTATTATGACGACTTCAAATTGAGAGCTATCTATTCTGACTTAAATAGTAGTTACGAACGAGTGTTTTATTACTGTCCAATGTACATATTTTGTAGTTAGCTATATTTAGTCAGAAGCCCTAAATCTGACAATGAGTCTTACCTCGGGGAATTGTCTTACTCACACACATATACTATATAGATTTGTATTATCACTATCATTGACATTTAATTTTTTGACATAACTAGGTATTATTTTCGCTATTGAATTGTACTAATTTAAAATATAAACATTACGTGATAACAATGTTTAATGTATGCTAATTTAAAGTGAGAAGAGCAGACGAATATGAAATTGCAATGCTTGTAAAAGGCTGCTAAGTCATAAGTACTAACATAACTTAACACCATATTGTACACTTGGTGCGCAATAAATAATTTTTGACTTTGACTTTTAATAATTGAGTTGTAGAGATCATATGGGCAGTTGCTTCGTGTAAAGTACTGAAATTTATCTGCATCTGGTTAGACTGGAAGCTGACTCCTAGAATAGTTGGGATAAGGTTGAGCAGATGGTGTTAGGTTTGTAAGCAATTGGTAGATAGGTATTCTTATTCTTAATCGGTACAATATAAGGTATGTTATCGTGTGATATTTTAAAATTCCTATTGCCAATTTCCCTAAAGCGATCAGCTGTTGATTTGTTGAATTTTTCAGTTGAAATGAACGCCCCTAGTGTTTCCGTTCCGCAATCTTTAGGAGAAGCGTAACTATGAGTATGATAAAATAATCACTATCATCAGGCAATCCTGTTTCTCATTAAATTAAAGACTCACAAAGAGGTGAAACAATGTAGGACATGCTTGTCCTACATATACTACAACAGCCCATAACGTCCACTGCTGGACATAAGCCTCCCCATGATGGGAGGAATTTGCCGTAATCTCCACGCTTGGCAGGCGGATTGGAGATCGCAGTGATGAAAGACTAACAGTAAACGCTGCTGCCCATTCTCTGGTCTACGTAGGCGCAAGGTGTTCTGCCTCAGACATTAGTCGCCTTATACGACACCCGCGAGTGTAATGGGTCCTACATATACCTGATATTATTTTCGTTCCTGAGGACCAAAAAGGCTCGTTTTTGTCTTTGCTACTTGTGATATAAAGGCAGAAACAGACTTGGTTCGTAGAAGCAATAAGTAAACTTGAAAAATGATCCAATACAGTATTTCAAATCGTCATCACATAACAACACGCCTGTAATCCCCAAAGGGTTAGGTAGAGGTGAACCGAATAGAACACCCACATTTCGCCAGTGTTTTTAAGTCCCATGTAATATGGGGCGAGCCTATTGCCATCAACCGGGCACCAATCCAAATTCCGTGGCTGCTACTGAGAAATTCTTGGTAGAAAAATCCAATAACATTTTGCCCGACCCGGGAATCGAAGCCAGGACTTTATGCTCAGCAGTCACGCTGGCAACCACTAGACCATTGAAGCAGTCGAGTCAAATCGTCATCATTATTGGTTTATTCCACCTACTACTGTGTATATATCTTTAGTCTTATTATTCCCTGGTCTGCGCGAGGTCTTATTTCATACTGATACTGCGTCATCCCACTGTTGGGCAAAGGCCTCTTCCCATGACTTCCAGTTGTTTCGATCCGGGGCTAATGTGGACCAAAGGTCGTTGGTTATGTCCAGCTCGTCCCGCCATCTTCTACGACATCTGCCGCGATGCCTTCTGGCTGAAATAAATATGTAAATTCATCTTTTTTTTTATTTCATGTCCATTGAATATTCAATTTCAAATCAGTGAATAGAGAAAATCTAATAGAGAGAGACCTGCCAGTTACAGACAATCTCCTGACTACCGAGAGGAAATCAGATTTACCAGCCGTTTTGATTAAATCAGAGCAATTTATCAACGATTTCGATTAAATCGGACCGATTTATTAACTTATGGAACTGACAGATGCTGGGATGAGTGGCTCGTTTTTCAGGCCATTACTTTTATGGGACTAGGGCTAAAATAGAAATGAAAAATTGTGAAGGACCATATTTCATTCGGAAGCACCGGACTGACCTACTTTTTGATAGCTGATGACAGCATGGAACTTTGACGAGGACAGTGGTGATTTTATATTCTCGATATTTCCAAGATATACAAGAATGGCGCCTAATAAACATTTTGGAAAACAACAACGTTCAATATTCAATTTTCTGTATCATTACACAGCCACACATTGTTTTGTCTCTGCATCAACCTAAGGTAGACTGGTAGAAAATGCCCAAGGCATTAAGGGGCCGCCTCCACGAGCGAGCGAATCGCGACGATTCAACGTATTTCTATACAAAAATATCGCCGCGATTCTCTCGTTCGTGGAAACGGCCCAAAAGAGAGTTCATAGAAAAACGTGGCAAGGACGATAATATCGCTGCGATTCTCTCGCTCGTGGAAGCGGCCCCTTAGTGTTTTTTTTACATTATGCTTACTCACCAATAATTCAAATAATGAGGTGAGTTATAATATTTCTAAATCTTTTGAAGAATTTGACTTAGCCATTTGAAGTTTCCATTTTCCCCCTATATTTTACGCACAGTTCGCGCTTTGGATGTGGAGTTGCGTACACAATATAATACAATTCACGAACCGAAGTTGATGATTTTTCATAACAAAAAACCGTGCTGCGATAATTACGAAATGAAAGTTAAAACTTTGACCACCCAGACGATCGATTCATCTATTTGCTTTTATTGTTACAAATGACACATGTCGGCATTGTGCCATAATCATAGTTAATGCAAATTGGCTTTTGTCAGTCACTGTATTACAAGGGACGCCGCGGGCAAAAGTCAAGAATAATATTTTTTACAGTCACATCACATGCATTTTTTATGCATAGCAATTAGGACAGAATTCATTTCAGTTTTACGATCGCCTAATTGCAGCTAGGTTTGGCTCACTATAAATTTATTTAAATTTTCATAAAAATATATTTTTACGTCATGAATTAAAAAACAAAGTTTTAGTACTTACGGCGAGCGAGTTTACAAGCTTATTTATCGCATCTCGTCTACCAGGGTATCATAAACCTAGACTCATACAAGAAATCTAAAACCGTACACAAAGACCACATAACAATTAGGAGATGCTCCATTTCTCAGTCATCAATAAAAAAATATTATAGCGTGCATTTACTCGAGCGATGAGACTGCACACAATTTATTTGATTACAAACTATAAAGAACACTCTCGCGCTCATGATTGCCTGGTACTTCGCAGACGGCTTTTATTGTAGAAATAATAATTAGGAATTACTATCAAGTTTTATTGTGTTATTAAATTCTATAGGTAATTAAAGTCTATTGAAAATTACGTCTACTGTTATGTTGTAAACGAAGTTTTATTTGTGTGTAATTAGGTCATAATATTTTTATTTCGCCTTTGAAATAACGTCTTACAATTTAACTTGTTACAGAAATGGCATGACAAGCTGATTTCATGTCAAAAAGTTCTTATAGCGGACTATGCATTATTTGTTTTAAATGTCTGATTTTTCTGTGCATAAGCTTTATTGGCAGAAATTAGTCATTTGGAAGCCTAAATTATCTTTTTTTTTGTGACCCACACACACACAAAATATTACCATAATATCTCCTGCAACTTTTAGTAACCAAGTGTTTAATATTAAATACTACAAAAATAGCACTTTGAATTTGAAATTTGAGCAATACTACAAATTAGCAGAATGTTATGAAATGAAAATAGAGGTATTTATTAGCTTTGGATTACGGAGGTCAACCACAGCATCAACCATTCAAATCATTTTCTTCTAATCAACCGAGCCGCTAATTTCAAAGTACACGTTTCTAGAACAACATAGTTCAACAGTAAGAACTTGACCCCAATCAAACCCTTTGGACTGCAGCTGCATACATTGCAGGCCACCAATAGGGATGTGACCCAATTCGTTCTCTCAAGGGCGAGCGTACGCACGATCTATGATCGCCTAGTCTTGTTCAATCTACATCTATACATGCACATGTAAGTTGAAGTAACTTTTCGTGTCATTCCCAGGTCGGGTAAAGCGTTATTGGGTTTTAACATCAGGAATTTCTGTGTCAGCCACGGACTCTGGATTTGTGGCCGGTTGACGTCACTAGGCTTGCCCCCTATTGGCCTTGTTTCGTTCTGTCTCCTGCTAAATTGGAGGGAAGTGGAAATTACGTTTTTTCCCCCTATACTTTTCTGATCAATTTCGTTGCGGGATCCAAGACAACTAACTGTCTTGGATCCCGCAACGAAATTCAATTTTGAATCTTGAAAATCAAAATTAAATCGAAATTTAATTTTGTTGATTCTGGCTTTCAGGAGTTACAGTGGTTTGGAAAAAGAGTGGGCGGGCTTGTCCCAAAAAAAAACTTGCTTGCTTGCTTTATTACAAATCTTGTACAAATTCAAAGATACGTTCAATCCATTCTCTGTTTTCAATCTCTAAAGATAAAGTAAAATAATAGCTACCAAAATGAATGTCTAAATAAAAATGTGCTGGTGCATTCCCAACGTTTTCAGTATAGTGCTTAGAGTTGTAATTTCAACAGTGCACAATATATCAAGAGTGTTAGGGGAAACGGGCCTACATGTGCAAAAGTAATACCTCATCTTATTCCAAATTAACAAGAGAGTTTCACAAAATTTCAACAGTAATTTCATATATATTATCATTACCAGATCGTATACAACACAGTTTGCTGTATCATCGTACGGATAGATAATTTACTTTTACTATAAGCAATAGCGCAATAACTTTACTTTACAATTTTCCTATACTTTATTACTGGTACCGTTTTCTATGTCTAGCTGCTGATTACTGATTGCTTTGGTTTATCTGTCTTGAGTGTTTTCTTTTACGAGGTCGGTTGCTCTCTAGCTGGTATTCATATTTTGTCCTACATCATCAGAATTATTCCTTTTAGCGCGTCTATGGCAATCTATTATGTCATTTGTAGATCTTTGACAGTCGTAAACAAATTTTTCGTGTTTTTGTTTTTAATAACAAAAACGCATTATCAAAATTATTTGGTGGTAAAAAAAAACGTGATTTAAAACAAAAAGAAAAACTGATTTTTGTTAAAAATAAAAACCGTGATTTTTGTTAAAAAAAAAAAATGTGTTCCATGATCGAGTTTATGGCTTTCGGCTCTAGAACGACCTGAAAATAATGGTGTCTAATTATAATAAAGCATGCATATTCTGATACTTACGTTTTATATCGTACCTTTTTTTTTTATTTTTTTTTTTTAATATATATATTTTTTTATTATTATTCATTTAATTAACTACGATACTCTTTTCCCGTGGTAAACGGCCCACGCATTCGGCCGACTTTTCCACTACTGTTCCTACTCCGTGTAAACTGGGCCGCGGACCAGAGGCCAGTTTCCCCGTAAGCCGTTACAGGTAGTCATGGGCGTGCGCTACGAAGAGGCAATTAGACAAAGCCTACCCTACCAACTGGGGCAATTATTATAACTAATGAAATAAGTAATAAAATAACATTTTGTACAAAATATTAAAAAAAGTTCAAACTCCTGTTCAAATACTTAGAGCAATTTTTCGCGCCCGTGTTACGTAACCAACACTGTACTGGAAGTTGCTACAAAGCTCGACGCTTACCCGCCGGACGCATCTTATAGGCAAATAGTCTGCTGGCCTACAACCCATTGATAAATTTACGCACACAGCGGCAAATTGGTGCATATTTTCGTGTGTATGAACCGCACACATGTATAGATTGCAGCCATTTTTGGGCGGTAACTCCTGCGAGTGTAGCTGGGCTATGATTGGCTGCTACAACACAAGGCCAGGATTCAAGGTGAATGTTCTTTAGCCCGCGTAATTCAAATTTCCTTAGGTTTTTTGCAGGCCAGTGCTGGGTGTATGTTGATTAAAATAATGATTCCTGGGGGTTATTGGCGCGTATTATTATTATAATAATTAATAATATTATTGATATTATATTTTTCTTCATGGGTGTCGTTTTCGTGGTTTTTGGGGTTGGTTATAATGAAAATGAGGTCAAAATGAAAATCCAAGATGGCGCCGATGAAAATTTTCAGTTTTTTTTCATGGGTGTCACTTTCATGGTTTTTGTGGCCGCTAATGATGAAAATGAGGTCAAAATGAAAATCCAAGATGGCGCCGATGACAATTTTCAGTTTTTTCTTCATGGGTGTCGTTTTTGAGGTTGTTGGGGTCGCATATAATGAAAATGAGGTCAAAATGAAAATCCAAGATGGCGCCGACGAAAATTTTCAGTTTTTTCTTCATGGGTGTCATTTTCGTGGTTTTTGTGGTCGCTGATGATGAAAATGAGGTCAAAATGAAAATCCAAGATGGCGCCGACGAAAATTTTCAGTTTTTTCTTCATGGGTGTCATTTTCGTGGTTTTTGTGGTCGCTGATGATGAAAATGAGGTCAAAATGAAAATCCAAGCTCGCGCCGATGAACATTTTCAGTTTTTTCTTCATGGGTGTCGTTTTCGAGGTTTTTGGGGTCGCTGATAATGAAAATGAGGTCAAAATGAAAATCCAAAATGGCGCCGACGAAAATTTTCAGTTTTTTCTTCATGGGTGTCATTATCGTGGTTTTTGGGGTCGCTGATAATGAAAATGAGATCAAAATAAAAATCCAAAATGGCGCCGACGAAAATTTTCGGTTTTTTCTTCATGGGTGTCGTTTTCGAAAATCCAAGATGGCCCAGACGAAATTTTTTTTTGCTATCATTATTTCGTGGCCTACCCTTCGTGGAATACCACTGCACGCCACTGCAGGTAGTGGCCCGAAAGTCTGACAACCAGTCTTACCAAGGGGTTTCGTATTACCAACATAGTTGGGAAAAGGCTAGGCAGATGATGATGTTTGCCAGCATAGACGTTTATTTATGTCGTTTGTTTTGTCAGTGTGTTTTATTCTTTATTTGCTGCGCAATAAAGACGATCCTATCTATCTTCTATCTACCAAAACAAAACACCATCTACCACGACATTTATCTACAATATAAGACAAAGCAAAATCCTTTCCTTTTTACCCTCATTTTTATGCAACGAGGTTTATCAAGTTAGATAAGTGTTGGGTGTAGGTCTGCGGTCTACTAATGGACTTCCCTAGTCACGGGCAAGCCCGCGGCGACCTGCTAGCTATGGGTATGGCTGTGAAGCAAGCGGGTAAGCGAGATGTGAGAAAACATTCGGAAAGGATTTGTGTGTTACGGTGGTCGGATGTCGGATTCTCATGTGACATATTTAAAGGGAGGATTTTTGGTGAACAATTAGAGAGAGCCTTCGGCGTTAAGAACTGCAACCAAAAATAGATTTGAGCACGAACGCAAAATTAGTGGCGTCGATGTATGGTAACACTAGCGGTTGCCAGTGCATTCGTTCGCGTGGAAATTTGGAAGTGAATGTGTGAGAAAAAAAATATGTGCTATTTCATTTCAAACTATAATATGTATATTTCTGCAAAATTTCATCCAGATCCGTTCTAACGTGATTGAGTACTAAACGTCCATCGATCCAAACTTTCTCACTTGTATAATAGTTATAAAGTAAAATTATAAATTGTACTCAATCTTTGTATTCCACAATTTAGGTAGTAACATAAAATTTAATCACATCACTATGGACTCGGTCGTGTTCAAACGATTGTCGAAGACAAAACGATGGTTCAATTTCGATATGATTTAATAATAATAATATTTAAGCATAAATAAATTAGAACCGAGTACTTGTACGTCCTACTGCAGTGTGCATTATTGCAGAATTTCCTGGCTCCACACTGAATCTCGTATTTTATATCTACCCCCGTCTTATCTTGCGGTGTTGTATTGTTGCAATTCAGTTTAGTCTCACTATCTAGAGAATTTCAACAGGACTTTATTTTATTTTATGGACCTTAACACTGTGGGGAATTTAACACTGCCTTGTTCGATTTTATTTAAAAAAAAACATTTAAGATTTGTTCATGTCAACCGGTCTCTCATTTTCTTATCCAATATTTCTAGTGATATAGTATTCGCTGAATTTAGTTTTACCAAAAACGCTCGGCGTTTGGGTACTTAGTTACCAGCTTTTATATTGTTACCTACTAGCAACACACCCCGGCTTCACACGGGTGCATTTTTCTAATGAAATTTCGTTTGTTTTCCCTAGAAACCTTTTTCTGACAACGACGAAAACAAAAAAAAAAAATCTGCTATATCGGTCGAGCCGTTCTCAAGTGATCTCTGTCATATATGTGGCAACTGATTTTTTATTAATATAGATATTATTATTATATTTAAAAACTGAACATCAATGTGTTTTTCATTGCACAATTTATTCGACTGTCAATTTTTTTTCGCGGAGACTTGCCCATCTGGATCGTATCCGAATGGATCGAGTGTATTTGTTTAAATCCTCAGTCATCGGTCCACTTAGTTGGAGTACATCTCACACTACAGCATAGGTCCTTCATTACCTATACTTATTTATCATTCTACTAGCTGATGCACGCGGCTTCGCCCGCGTGGATGTCTGTTATCGCGACCAAAATAAAGCTCCCAGACGGCTTATTTTTTTCCGACACCTCCAACAAATATCATTATATTTTAGCCAATGTATGCAAAAACTCAAATTATATACTAATACCTCCCTCGAGAACCACTCTATCCATTGGTGAAAACAGCAACAAAATAGACAGACAGACAGACGCAGCGGAGGACTTTGTTTTATAATATGTAGTGATAACTCACCTTCTCATTTCTTCATTACAGCCGCCTCATGGTGCGAGGGTGCCCGCGACGCCACCTGTCCCAGGATCTGTGGGCCCTCACTGCAAAGCGAACCGGTCTGCGCTACCGATGGGTACATCTACCCTTCACTCTGTGAGATGAGGAAGAAGACTTGTGGGAAAGGTAGGAATGTTTTGGATGTGATATACTAATAAACGTAGCGTGAGCTTTAAGTTCCGTGTGTCGACCAGTCCACACTTATCCCGGGCAGCGGGTGCACGTAACCTTGAAGTGGTTCATCTACTTACTGATAATTTGGGTGGTTTTATTCTAAACCATAACTAGTGTTTCTGGTGAACACAAAATTGTACCAGTACATTTACATTACTCATACGTATGCACGAGGTTGTGGGTTAAAATCCGGGCAAGAATCAAATCCGTGACATCACAGACATCGGTGAAGGAAAACAACATGAGGAATCCTGGACTTCTAATTAATATAAGTCTGAAATCGCCAATTAGTCTTGAGCAAGCGTGATGATCAATGCTCGTGCCTTCTCTGTATGAGAAGAGGCCTTTGCCAAGCTGTGGAGGAGTAATATGCTTGTATTTTATTAGCAGTTATATTAACAGAATTATTTATTTATTTATTTAGTACAGCAAACTTAACACTAAATTAAATAATCCTTTCACTCGGTCTTCTAAAAGAACCACAAACTCTAACATTATCGTCTTCCATTCGTCAGCAAACAAGTCCAATCCAGGGTTGGTCTCCACGAGTGCGTTGCGCATCGTAAGCATACACTAAATAAATTAGCTATCAGCTGTACCTGGTCGGGCAAAGTTGTGACTATGTTTTTTAAACTGGAATTTCTCAATAGCAGCCTGGATACCGTGGCCCCGGAACACAAAGGGCGATGAAGGAACATGGATGGGTTTTAGTCAGTAAAAGTCTGACACTCCCTCCTGCTCCGCCCAGAGCGGGAGAAGGCATTTGATGATTTCCCATACGAAAAAAAAAAAAAAAGGTCTAGATTAGTGCTGATTAATATTAATAAACGTTAAATTAATAATAAATGTTTGGTAAATAGTATAGTAACAAAAAGTCACTAGACCCTTATTTTAATAATTTAATTTAAATCTCCCAAATCAAATCATACCTTCAAAATAAATTCCTTTACGAGTTCAAAGGCAAGTGAAGCCGACAACTGAACAAAATCAGTCTCGTATCGACATTCGTACGAGGTGATCGCGTCCATTTGCTAATTAGTTTGTTTACGTCGAAGCGTTCACTGCGCAGCGCTCGACAAGACGGCGAGCGGCGTCCGCCCGCGTGTACCAATAGGTTTTACCTGCGGTCACCGGTCGGCGCGTCAACAACAATGGATGAGATTACTACCGAACAGGAGATAACAAATACAGTGGATGTGATGAGTGACCCTAATGTTTTCTATGAGCAAGAAATGAAGGAAGAGGAACAATATTTACTGGAGAATTTACAGGAAGCGTGCGAAAGTTGTGAAGAGCGAAGACCAAGTAAGAGGGACAGACAAATTGAAAATGAGGAGGGGTGGACGGAGGTTGGCGGAAACAAAGGCAAGAAATATAAAGAGGATAAAGTGGAAATTTACATTTCATCAAATGACAAAATGCCGAAACAGTTTGCACTGGCTAAAATTTTTAAAAATGAAGGCGTACTAAGTATTGACAAGATTAAGTATATTAATCCTTACAAGATCCGGGTCGTTATGAGAAATGAGGACAGTGTGGTGCTACTAGAAAAGTGCAAGGAGGTTACTGACAGAGGTTGGAGAGTTCAAAAGGCTATGGAAGTTAATGTGTCTTATGGTGTTATTAGAGACGTGGATATAGATCTGACCGAAAACGAAATGTTGGAGCGTATTGAATGTGCGGAACCTGCACAACTTGTGTCCGTCCATAGACTTATGCGCAGAAACTCAGAGGGTGAAGGTTGGAAACCCAGTGAGTCTGTACGCCTTTGCTTCAAGGGCTCATTTCGTCCAGCATATATTTACGTAGATGGATTGCGAATACGAGTTGAGCAATACATATTTCCAGTGACCCAATGCTCTCGTTGCTGGAAGCTTGGACATACGGCACACAGATGCTCGTCAACTAACATCATATGCCCAAAATGTAGCGGGAAACACGATAATTGTGACACCACCTCATTTAAATGCACCAACTGTAATGGTCAGCATATGGCTTTAGTGCGAACTTGTCCGGCATACTTAAAGGAGAAGAGGTTGAGGGAGATAATGGCTGAATTTAATTGCACATACCGTCGCGCATTGACAATTTATGTCCCAGTTAAACATATCAAACCAGTGGAACGTGCCATAACAGTAACAGGATTGAGGGATGTAGCGGCTGCACAGACAGGGAAATTGTCTTTTTCGGCCTGTGTACAACAGCCTGGTACAGAAGCAGCAACACAGGCGCCGTGGATGGACAGTTATCATGAGAGTGCTAAGAAAGATACACCAAAGCCGCAGAAACAAAAACAGTCTAAGAAACCTGTTGAAGTGGAGATGTCGGTACAACCGGTACAAGTTGATGCGATGGAGGGAGAAGATGATTTAAATGAAGAGCAGAATAAGACGAGAGAAGTACAATTCAGTGAGCTTATAAGTAGATTAAAAGAGATTTTGTTTTTAAAAGGAGTAACAGTACAGCAAAAGATCCAAAGTTGTTTAAAATGCTGTGTTCAATGGGTAATTTTATTAGTAGTAGAAAATATTTCGGACTGGCCAATATTGAAGCTTATATTAGATTATTTTGGTTACAATGAATAAGAATCTCATAAAACTTAATATTATTCAATGGAATGCACAAAGTGTTCGCCCCAAGTCATTAGCATTACAACAAATATTGTGCCAAGAAAAAATTCACATCGCAGCATTGAGCGAAACGTGGCTGGAACCTGATAGTGATTTTAAGATAAATGGCTATAGAATATATCGTAAGGATAGGCAGGATTCGTATGGTGGTGTAGCATTACTAATACATAGATCTGCAGAAGCTTGTTTACATATTTTTAGTTGTAGTAATTCAGATATTGAAGTATTAGTGGTCAAAATTAACAACTGTGAATTTATTGAATATGTATTCTCCGTTTACTGTGCACCGTCAGTTCGCACCAATCAGTCAGACTGGGAGAACCTATTTAACAGCGTCGGCCAAAAAGCTATTATTTTAGGTGATTTTAACGCTCACCATACGAATTGGTCTTACAAAACGGACTCGCGAGGTTCCCAAATGTATGATGCCCTCTTGGAAAGTAATTTTGTCATTTTGAATGATAATACAAGTTCCACACGTATGAAATTAGTAAACAATCAGCTCCAATCATCGTCACCTGATGTGACGTTAGCTACTTCTGACATCGCGATAAGGTTGAACTGGGACACTACAAATGAAAGCTTGGGCAGCGACCATCTTATTATTAAGGTGGTTACACATTTGGAAGGGAATCTGGATTACATAAATTCGCGACGTAACTACCGGAAGGCAGACTGGATATCCTACCGAGATTTATTAGAAGTTCTGTTTAAAGATTTTAAATTTTATGAGGATGACCTCCAAAAATCATATGACACATTTGTAAATTGTTTGAACATAGCAGCGGAGCGTTTCATACCACAGTATAAAATAAACCGTAATCCAAGCAATAAGTTTTCACCTAAACCATATTGGAACGCATCCTTATCCAAATGTGTAGCTGAAAGGCGGTTAGCATTATCTGAATTCCGACGTAACCCTAGTCCTAATAATTTAATTAAATTGCAAGACAAAATAAGAATATCTCAAAAACTAATCCGTCAAGCTCGAGATGAATCTTGGCACGAGTTTTGCAATTCATTGGATGGTAAAATCACTCAAAGTGAAATGTGGCGCAAACTAAAGTGGCTAAAGGGTTATAATGTGCCACACTCCCACGTAGATAAGGAAAAAGCCAATGATCTATTATGTAGTTTAACACCTGACTATGTACTTCCTAATGACCCAGACTTTGCTCCCGATAAAACTAGTTTGGATATTTTAATTACAAGACAAGAATTAGATATCTGTATACAACATAAAGACACGTCGCCAGGTAGTGACAGAATATCTTATTCAATGATATACAATCTACCTAACAATGGAAAAAACATTTTATTAAAATTGTATAACTTGTTCTACGCAGTAAGTTTTGTGCCTACACAGTGGCGAGATATCACTATTATTCCGATCCCGAAACCAGGTCGTGATCCGCACTCATCTGGATACCTGCGACCAATATCAATGATATCGTGCGTTTGCAAAACCTTTCATAGTATTTTAATAAAACGTTTAGAGTGGCACATTGAGAGAAATAACTTTTTATCTTACAAAACATCAGGCTTTAGAAAACATCACTCCACTTTAGACAATCTTTCAAACTTGGTGTTATCAATTCAAACCGGTTTCTCTCATAATCAGATGACTATAGCTGCCTTTATAGATATAGACAATGCATACAATAACGTTGATGTAAAAAGTTTAATATGTATTATGCAACAATTAGGAGTTAGTTCTTTGATGTGTAGGTACCTGTGGAATTTTTTAAAAGACAGATATTTAAGAATGCAGGTAGACACGGTTTCATTTGGTAGATATGCGTGCCGCGGCTTGGCTCAAGGTGACCCTTTTTCACCTCTGCTTTTTAATTTAGCTACTATACAGATTTGCAATAGTATCAATAATGTTTTAATTTCACAATACGCTGACGATTTTGCGTTATACGTAAATTGTGATAATGTTCGGGAAGGAAACAAGCAGATACAGTCAGGCCTAAATAAATTCGTTGAGCTGCTTTCTAAAATTGGGTTAGATATTTCACCAACAAAGAGCAAAATATGTGTTTTTAAAAGGGGTTTCCGGAGTGAATTTGTTGATGTAACTATAAACGGAATGACTTTGGAAGTGGTAGATAACATTAAATATTTAGGTCTATGGTTGGACAGATCCTTGCGATGGGCAAAGCACATAAATGAATTGAGAGGTAAAAGTCTAAAATTATTAAATGTTTTCAAAGCTGTGACCGGTGCGGGTTGGGGAATACACCCAATTGTTTTGAGACGGATTTACATAGCTATGTTTCGGAGTAGGTTAGATTACGCTAGCGCGTTGTATGACAGTAGTTGTAAAACACACTTGGGCAAACTGGACAAAATACAAAACCAATGCATGCGTATTATCGGAGGATTTATTAAAAGCACCGCAATACACGTGATGGAATGCGAACTCCATCTTCAGCCACTGAGCACGCGTAGGTATTATCTTGCTGGCAAGTTTTGGTTTAGATGCAAGTCCTTTTCTGAAAATGACATTATTAACATCTTAGATAAGCTGAGTGATTATTGCCGTAATGCATATTGGAGGAACAAGAAAAAACCCCTTCTAGTTTCGATCCACGATAGCTTTAAAAATACTTTAGTTTATTCATCAAAACAGTTAGAAATGTTTTCTTTGGACTTATGGGTTAGTGGTATAGAGCTTTCTGGTGTACTAGAACCGGATATTAAGACCATTTGTAAGCCGAAGCACCAGTATAAACCGTGCGAATTACAACAGATTTGTAATGATTTTTTGTTGAATACTTATTCACATTTTTATAAACTATACACAGATGGGTCGAAAAATGATGATGGCAGTAGTGGTTTGGCACTTTATGACCCTCAAACAAATGGCTCCATGCAATTGATGATCAAAGCAAAAGTTTCTATTATGTATACGGAGTTGATAGCCATTGCAGAGGCAATGTCTTACATTGATTCCTTTAAGGCCGGGAAATATGTTATTTTGACAGATTCCAAGAGTGCTATTCTCCATTTGGCTCGATGCACCTCGAATTTTCGAGGCACACCGATAGCCTATAATATTTTGGAGTCGCTCCGTAAACTTAGGATTAGTGATAAAACAATTAAAATTCAATGGGTACCTTCACATGTGGGCATAACAGGTAATGAAGAAGCTGATCGTCTGGCCAGAGAAGCTAGTTTGAATGGAATACCATTTACCTGCCTACCCTTATTTACGGATTGTTTGTACTCCGTTAAAGAAAAATGTAAAGAGATTTGGAGTGAGCACTTTGACGAGAGGTCATTATCTAAAGGCATCTGGTATAAGACCATACAGCCTTGCCTTACGCGATCACCGTGGTTCGCAGAGTCTGGTTTGTCTCGAACAGATATTGTGACTGCCTTAAGACTTCGGTCCGGGCACATACCGCTAAACAAATTTGCTTTTCTGATGGGTAAATCCAACTCACCAAATTGTGCTGAATGTGGCGTGGTTGAAGATGTTTACCATGTGTTAGCAGAGTGTGCCCGGACCGAGGTTGAGAGGGTCAGCTTTATGCTGGAATTTGATATGGATCTGCGGGAAATGGGCATGTGTAATTTGATTCTAGCCCGTCCTCTGTCCAATGAGGCAAAATTTATTTATAAATTAGTTAAATTATCCATTAAGCGTAGATAAGTAGTTTCTTTTTTGTGAGGCCTATGAGGGTGGCATGATCATGTCTGATCAAACTCTCTATAAAATAAATAAAGATTAAAAAAAAAAAAAAACTGAACAAAATACTCCAATCAATGGTGTCAATGATAAATCCAATTAAAAATACACATAAAAAAACGATCTTCTTCCATTATAGAAGATTATTGATAAGTTTGACTGACTACTGGATGTCAGTCAAAGTTATCAATAATCTTCAATCAGAAACTTTAAAAATTTCTTGCAAATATTTCCAGGAGTACGACTTGCTCCTGACCAGACATCCTGCTCTCGAGCACAGGGTTCCAAATGCGATCATCGGTGTACATCCGAGAGGGATCCGGTCTGCGGAACCAATGGCAGGACTTATCTTAACAGATGTATGCTGCAAGTTGAGATTTGCAGGTAGGCAGATTTTTTTTTTGTTGTAATATTTTTATTTATTGCTGCTTTCAAAACATCGAAGGATAACATTGCGAGAAAAGATAAGTTATAGATAGCAATAATAATTAGCATGCCATGCACCCAAACCTATACTCAAACAAGTACATAGAGTAGTGGAGTATAGGTTTGGGTGCAGAATTAAAACTACATAATATCTTATCATGCTTCTTCCGTAAAGTACTGCATAACACTTAATATCATGAGAAAACCCTAGAACCTAGAAAAAATCAGACATGTGACATCCGTCGAATACGGCCCTGTTCCTCTCAGGAGTCGGAACATTATAGTTTGACTTATTGACTAGTCAGTAAACGAGACCTACCTACATTGCTTGATCCTGAACACAGTTACTTGTAACATGAGCCAAATAGACAGTAGGTCACATTTGTGGTCTGAAATCACTTAATTTCAAAGAAATAAAAATACTACTGAGATAAACATTTTTTTATTTCCGTATCTATCTTGGTTCGATTCCCTAGTTCGGTAAAGTGTTATTAGATTTTTCCTATCGGGTAATTTCTGTAACAGATGTGTCTAAAAGTGGGTATACTGAACTTATTAAGAATGCAGGTGGGATTATCACCACACCTGCATTCTTAATAAGTTCAGTGTAATGACAAGAGAAATACAAATAAACAAATGTAATGTTCCATTTATTTTTAATGATCAGTTTGTATAACACATTCACACATGTCTGGGTTTATCATCTCGATTTTTTTTGTTTGGTCTTCGGATTGCTCATCATTTTTCACATCAATGTTTTTGTCTTTTTCAGAGTTGGTATTGGACTCTCTCATTTGGGGGCTTGTAATAACATCAGTGCTCATCGAGAGAACTGTCCCGTCGATTGTTCCCAGGCACCTCTCGATGGACCCATCTGCGGTTCTGATGGAAACGTTTACAAAAGCACTTGTCAGATGAAGCTGCTGACTTGTGGGTGAGTGTGTCTTTGTTTTATGATGCTCTGGTACTTGATTTGAATTAGCATTTTTGTTTTGGAACAAGAGGGAGATGACATTGAGGAGTTTGGAAGGAAAGCAGGGTTTGGGGGGAGGGGGCTGCTTTCCTTCCATTTCAGCTGTTTACATTTCGAACAATCGGTATTACAGACTTACCAGTAGAAGTGCCAATACACATTTTAACGCTAAGCGAATTAAAGACATCGTTCAATTTCAGTTGATTGTTTAAAAATAAAATTTCAGAGTATTAAAATACTTTTTAGGGTTCCGTACAATAAATGAAAAAAAAATACGGAACCCCTAAAGGATCACTCGTGCGTCTGTCTGTCTGTCACAGCCAATTTGCTCCGAAACTACTGGACTAACTAAAAAAGTATATTTTTTAAATAAAGGTCATTTTCGGGGGACAAAATAAAAGGGGTCCTTATGAGGATCTCAAATATGTTTTTGTTATTATTGTAAAATAAATAGTTTTGATTTTATTCATGAACGATGACGAAAATTGACCATTCCCCCCCCCCTCTGATCTCCGAAACTACTGAGCCTAACATTTGGAAAAACATACAAAATATAGTTCATTGCTTGTAGATTACAGGAAAACTATAAGAATTCTATCAATTGAAAATAAAGTGGTAAACTCAATATAAGACTTTGGCATTGCACGGAACCCTCTCCACGCGAGTTCAACTCGCACTTGGCCGATTTTTACTGAAATTTTACTTTGTAATTTGAATTGCAAGCGGGCTTGAAAGGAAAAGATGCTTGGCACTGGATGAGTAAACTGAGCAAACGAAACTGATTTTTATTTTCTAAAAAAACTTATTTTATTTTTAAATTTTGCCCTGCACTAGGAATTTCTCTTGTACTGTGGGTACGTTTACAAAAATTTAAATTCGCATACACAAACAACTACCTGTAGGTCATACAGATATTTGTTCCATAAATCATCATCATTTTAGCCGTATGACGTCCACTGCTGGACATAGGCCTCCCCCAAGTGTCGCCAGTGACCGGTCCCTTGCGGGAACCGAATCCGCGACACGCAACGCCACAGCTGTATGCTTTTACACGATTTTTTCAGGCAAGGTGTTGTACGAACGAATAAAAAGCATTGCCAGACTACCCGCCATTGCCGAGAATCTTGTTGGCGCGTCGCCAGACCAACGTGTGGTTCTGATGGAAAGCTGTATGCCAACGCCTGCAGGATGAAGGCTAGCAATTGCGGGTAAGTTTTTGGATGGTGGAGAATTTAAAACGGTATTTTAACATTTGGTCTTGGGTTCGAGTCCCAGGTTGGGCAAAGCGTTATTGGGTTTTTCAATTAGGAATTTCTCAATAGCAGCCACGGAGTCTGAATTTACATCCGGCAGTGGGAGGAAACATTTTGAGCTGATTATGCAGGCAGTACTCCAATTTAAAAGAGTTAACACCCGTATCTATAAACAAGTCAATGTGATTACTTGAGTAAAAGTCGTTATTTAAACAAACAATTTTAATTACGTAGTTTAGTAAATAAACTGTCATTTACGGGATATCTACCGTGACTGTTCTTTATCTAGAACTCCCGATTTAGTTAAAGTTAGTATTATTAGTTTTGGTTTATTTTACGGTTCTTACTTCGTTCTAATTTTTGTCGATTGCATAAAAATTTTGCATAAGTAATTACTTAAAACTCAAGTAATTAGTTACTTTAACTCAAGTAATTACTTTAACTCAAGTAATTACCTTAACTCAAGTAATTACATTAACTGGTTTATATATACGGGTGTTAGTCTTAGCCCAGGAATTAGACGTTACAGGTTAAACAATGTAGATCGATTTGAGTGGGCTTAAATTATTGCTTTTAGCATTTTCATCATACTGATAAAGATAGCTATATTCAGATTTTAAATAACTATTTAAGACCGAAAAAATAAAAAATTAAAATTAAAACTGTAAAGCTGCAAATTACTACGAGATGAATATACCAGTACTTTACATGGAGCGACTGCCTATCTGACCTCTACAACCCAATTAGTACTGGGTAATACACTTTAGTAAAACTGGTTGTCAGAGTTTCGAGATCAGAGTCTTCTAACATATAAATCTTTTGTTTCCAGTAAACACGTATTCGAAGTACCAATGTCGTTCTGCGTATCACAAGAGAGGACATCAGGAGGAGAGTCATGTCCTAAGGACTGTATCGGACAGAAGGAGAAGCTGGTCTGCGGCTCCGATGAAATGGTGTACAGGAACGAGTGTGAGATGAAGATGTTGAACTGCGGGTAAGTGGCGGATAGTGGTAGATTATTTTTTGTACAGTCGCAGCAAAGGTTACCACAAACTGTCAAAAATTATTATAAACCATTAAAACTTGATGGTTAAGTTCAAAATCGAATGAAAAAATTTTACAGTTTGTTTTAACTTGATACGCAGGCGGTAATACTGATACTACAAAGTGAAACGTCTCAACACAAAATGAGAGTGAAAAATGTATTCATTAGTGAACTGATCTTATGATAATTAAAGATTTTTTTTTTAAATTAATTATTGGATATCGTTGATCGAAAAACGGTATGACAGCAGGAGTTAGTTTTATCGGTGTGAGTGAAGAGTTATTTGGTTTTTCCATCACGAATTTCTCAATAGCAGCCACGGAGTCTGGATTTGTGCCTTTATTGATTGGCAATAGGCTCGCCCCCTATTACGTACAACTCCGCCTAACCCTTCGGGGTTACAGGCTGGATGTTATGTTATGCGTGATGTTATGTTATTAAGATGTTTCTTGAAAAAGTAAAGGAAACGAATACTTACGTTTCGTACCATCCATCCGGCAATGCGCAACAGGGATATACCGGAAACATAGTATATATCCTAAAAAGAAACAAAAAGATATAAATAAAATATAAATCAATTGCTCACACTGTGTTAGCAAGTCCTTAAGATAATAAATCAAATCACATGGGCAACGATTTTTCAACCCTCGACATTAAAGAATGATTTACACCAAACGGCTAGCTTCGCATCGGATCGGAACGGATTTTACAATCTTTAATCGATATTAAACCGTGAACACAGTATTTAAAGTCTATATCAGTAGGCCACGCACAGCAGCTTGACCGCGGGTGTCTTTCGCGACACGCAATCGTAGCCGAAAGTATGCTGCGATGCGGAGTCGTTCCCCTGTCGTCGTATCCGATCGGATCCATTCGGCTGTCAACACGGTAGGAATATTTGACTATTTGACTAGGCGAAACGGACAAGTTCACAAATGACGGTACGGAGCCGATCGTATGCGCCAACATCCTGCTAGATGCGATCGGCGGTCGTCGCATCCATTCGTATCTTTTCCGATCCGATGCGATGCGAGCCGGTTGACAAAAACCACACACAGTTGGATTTTCAAATATGAGGTGTAAACGGACATTTCACGAAGCCGTCAACCAAGCATTCTGTTTGTCTTATTTTAATCAAGATACAACCTGACACTGACCGAAAATTGCAAAAAAGCCTGAAAATTTGAATTTCGCGGGATACCCTAGCGCTTCCACCTTAGAACAGTGTAGTTTTAATCTTACTTCAATGTGAAAAAGAGACGGAGCTAGATGATCTGTATAGCGCCATCCCTTTCTTACACCGAAGTGACATTAAAGTAACACTGCAATCACCCCATGCCATGCCCCTGATCTCTATCATTAATATCTTCAACAGGAGCGTGAGCAACAGAAAGATAGTGAAGAAGGTGGACATGGAGAAGTGCCGCGGCAAAATGAACAGGTGCATGAAGGTCAAGTGCCCTGCCGACCTGGACCCCGTCTGTGGAACCGACCAGAAGGTGTACACCAACCCTTGCATGTTGAAGGTTGCTACTTGCCTGTGAGTATTGTTTTATTTTCATTACAAAATGGGCCTGCTCTTGACCTCTAACACGCCTGATGGAAAGCGATGGATGAGGTCTATAATGGAACGAGCGTGCCCAGAAGATGATTGTTCACTCTTGCTTTGAAGGCAGGCGGGTTCAATGTGGGTGGGAACACAGATGCAGGCAGAGTGTTCCACACTTTGAATTTTTAGGGTTCCGTACCTCAAAAGGAAAACAGAACCCTTGTAAGATCACTTTCTTGTTCGTCTGTCCGTCTGTCACCACCAATTTTCTCAGGAACGGATGGACCTAGCAAGTTGAAATTTATACCATATACCGAGGTCTATAGTCTCTATTAGGTGTATATAAAATCAAGGTCCTGAGTCAACACGATAAAAATATATGGGCAAATTTAGATTTACCTACCTTACCTTAATTTTCATTTTTTTTTTCGGATTTTTCTTTACTTGTTCTGTAAGACCTTGCTTTAACTAAAATTGACAATTCTAGGTCAACCGGAAGTACCCTATAGGTTTTGGGTCGAAAACCTTTATGGTAGTTCCCGTTTACCTAGAATCACGAAATTTTGCAAAAAGCAAGGTCTTACAGCACATGTAAAGGAAAAATTCTGAAAACCATAACTATGTAGTTTAATAACAAAAAAAAAAGCGATTTTACTATTATAAATTTATTAATTGCGGTTGGAGCAATAGCCGTTTCTAGGGATCGAACAGCAAAGTTAAGTTTGTCCTTTAAAAAGTTTGTACGGAACCCTCGGTGTACGAGTCCGACTCGCTCTTGGCCGGTTTTTGTTTTCTAATAGTTTTTAAGATGGGTTACAATCACACTAAAGCTTATGAATTGCCGATTGCGAAATAAAGGACAATAAGTTTGTCGGTCGTCGTCACTGAGGCAGGCCCAAGAAACGATGGTGTGACGATTTGGACTCGTTCCAGACTGATCGGCCAAAATACTGATGGAGTTGGAAATGAGCAGGGGAGGCCTTGCCCAGCTGTGAGACAAAAACAGGTTTTTCCAATCTACACCCATTTCTTAACAGAGAGGAGCTCCGTGACTCAGCAATGGGAGCGCTATTGGCTGATAATGCCCTCACAATAGTTTATTTTAGTGTTTTTTTTTCTATTATACAGAGGTTTTCTTATTTTTAATCCCTGTCCATATCTGATTTTTTATTGTTTTAGCACCACAAAACATTTTACGGTACGATATTTTTGCTAACTTAGATGTTGTTGCTCATTCACTTGAAAGAAGAAAATACTAGGTTTTACTAAATGAATACCAGCCCAATTTAATTAAATAGGGTCAAAATCTTAATGTAATTTATTCAAATAACGCTGAGAATTTAAATTTTATTTTTTGAAGGTCAAAATTTCACAGTCCCTCAAAACTTTTACAATTGGTAGACGTTTTGAGGGATTATGTTTAAGCGAACGAACTCCCCAGAAACACATCTATTAGTTAGTTGTGATACCACTTTCATGCAATCTTCAAAACATCTTCCTTACAATTTCTTATTCCGTTCCATCCACAACCTCTTACAAAACGTTCCTACCCATCATCAGCCTTGCCTTAAACCAATTCTTAACAAAACGTTGTTAAAATGATTACAGCAAAGGAATCCAATTGGCTCACTTCGGCAACTGCACACTACTGCCTCGGTTCAAGGAGGACTGTCCTGACACCTGCGAAAATGTGGTGGACCAACCCGTCTGCGGCTCAGATGGAAATGTTTACAAGTGAGTAGACTTTAAAAGGAATTACTCAAGCGGATTTTCAGTGGACATACAAAAGCTGTGCTTAGATGTTTTGATCATGGTGAGGGGATAAATGAAAGGTGACAAAGGAAAAGCCCTAGAAAAACATATGCACGGTGTAAGTCCTCATCCCCTTCCGGATGATTACGATGACCCTGCAGAAAAACTCTCATTAAGCAACCAACTGATGGCAGTTGGTTGAGTGAGATTGGCCATGGGGCCAATTTGGAAAATTCTAAAACATCTGTGAAGCCAGGTTGGCCGCTGCAGGGACAACTTGGACAAGTGACAGGACTCCAATAAGCCACAATGTGACTGTTGCGCAGCATCTTAAACGATGCCTTTAATCTTATCGTATGAAGAATACAAAGATGAAAACAAATCACTTTAAATGACAGATCCCTGTTTAGTACTACCACTCCACTATCAAATCACTACATATTATAAAACAAAGTCCCCCGCCGCGTCTGTCTGTCCCTATGTATGCTTAGATCTTTAAAACTACGCAACGGATTTTGATGGTGGTTTTTTTTAATAGATAGTGATTGAAGAGGAAGGTTTTAGTATACAATTTGCGGGCGGGCGAAGCCGCGGGCATCAGCTAGTATAAATTTAAATATCGCTGGACATTACACACAGCGCCATCTAGTGCCATACTAAGCAACGAGGCTTGTGTCGTGGACAACAGATAGTTGATAAACTACATAGATATTTTTTTGTTTGTAAATACTAAAAAGCTGAAGTCTTTTCAAACCAAATCGCTACTCCAACAACCAAACACCATTTAACATAACCAACATCTACGAACAGATCAGAATGTGAGCTCCGCCTCGCCACGTGCGGGCAGCACGTGGTGCCGGTGGCCGGCCCCCACTGCCGCACCACCGCGCTCTGCCACGAGGACTGTCCCGACACGCCCGCCTTCATCTGCGGATCCGACAACCGCTTCTACAAGAACGAGTGCTTGATGAAGAAGGAGAATTGCGGGTGAGTACTCTCGGCCTTGAAACATTTGCATGAGGGACGCACGGAACCGATGGACGAAGAAAGGGAAGGCCTATGTCCAGCAGCGGGTGATTCAGGGTTATAATGATTCAAGTTCAGTTTCAAGTGTCACACGCAGGGTCAAATTCAATTAAGGAAACTACAGATGTTACGGGTATCGTCGATTCGACATCCTAACAACAAATATACGAGTAGGTATCTATGAGACTAATTTTATAAGGTTTAGCGAAGTCCAAATCTTAAAATTGAGTATTGTAACAAAAAAATAACCTACTCAACAATACAAGTTTTGACGAGTATTAACATTATCAGTCAGTCAGTAAGTCAGTTCCTCAACATATTATGACAAATATTGCAAGCATCCAGAATTCACAGATAGAGATACAAAAGATGTTTTTAAGGTGAAAGCGTCAGGGTAGCATAGGTAAAGGTCGAGGAATGACTTTGACCTTGAAAAAGTCGTTCCTCGACCTTTATGAACTTGGAGGGTTGTATCGATGATTTTGATGATTATAATTCTGTAACTACATGCATCTTACAGTCGCGAACAATATTTTAATCAACATAAAACCTAGCACTGGCCTGCAAATTGCAAAAAAAAGTAAGAAAATTTAATTTTTGGCGGGCTAGCCTGCAGCATCCATCTTAAACCATTTCGATTCAATCCTTTGCTAGCACACTACAAACAGGATACCAGGCGCACATACTAAACAAAGAGTTCTCTCTATTGACAGCAAGCACGTGTTCGTGGTACCTCTGAAGCGTTGCCTGGCGCGCTTCCAGTACTCCGGCTGCGCGCGCGTGTGCCCGCCCGAGTACGACCCCGTCTGCGGCACGGACTACAAGACTTACTCTAACAAATGTTTCTTGGAGATGGAGAACTGCCGGTCTAGGTGAGTTTTTTGGATCTATGGTAGCCTGGTACTTCTACTATCAATATAGTGTTGTCCATGCAATAATTTCAAACATAATTTATAAAAACTGGGACAATTGCTGAAATTTTTAAGTGGGAAAATGGACGCAACGGAAGATGTTGAGTTTCCGTAATGTAAAAGATACTAGCTTATTAGATATTTTCAGATAAATAGACCTACCCAGGGATTACTTTTTACCGCTGGGAAATTGTTACACCAGACAAATCCAATGTTTTGTAATACTGATTTGGTTGCTGTCACTCAACATGATCAAACCAAGGTCAAGAGCAGGCCTATATTGTAATAAAAAAAAAACCTAAACAAAACTGCTATTGGATTTCGACTTTAGGTGTTGACTCGAGCGTTACATTCTGTTCGGACTATTCTTGTCCTGCGCTTATTCTATTTTAAGGTATTCCACTCAACGTCCAGAAAATTTTCGCATAGTCCCCACATTCAATTGGATGGAATACTTCCATTTTCGGAAGGTCTGCGCAGCACATCTTTTTCTTTTGTACATCTCTACGAGTATAAGCTGTTATCTCAGACTTTACCGGTTCCTACAGTTAATCGTCCAATAAACTTCTGGCCAGATTATAGCGAAAACGCGTGTGTGCGAGTGGTATGCAATTCGCTCGAGCTGATTGCGTCAACATAATTTGTATAGAGGTGTTCACATTAGGGCAAATGTTTGAGTGTCCTAATCATTACAAAACTTGCCGCGCACAGTCACGCCCTGCATCAGACTTCGGTTTCGTCTTATTGATGCCAGAATTGAAATGTCCTCGTTTTGATTTGTCTGAATTCAGCTAGTCACATTTTTCTTCGGCAGTTTAGTTTGTGCGTTGTTCGTTAGTCAGATGACTGTTCTATACTACGAACAATTACTTATCTGTGCAGGTGGGAAAACACAGAACTTAAATAAATGTACAAAGTTTGACATATCGATGCCTTTTTGCTTTGACAAGTAGCGCCACTTTGAACTGCACACTTAAAGTGGTCATACTATATCTCTAGATCATTCAAATTATATAAGAGGAGAAGCATAAGTCTTAGGCTAGTTTCCACCATCAATAAATTGCAAATCTATTTAGTCCTTCAGATTGGATTGGATTGAATTGAAAAATAATGGACAGGTATTTTTTGTTTTTGTAAATCCTTAATATTGACAAAGATAAACCGCATCAAAACTCGGGAATGGGGGCTCGTGACGTCAGAACGCACTAAAATTTATAAAACGGCGTGACGTACTGAGAATTTTAAAAACGTCGTATCTTCGTCAATTTTGGTTTACGTAACAAAAGAAAAAATACGGGTCAAATGTTTTTTTTAATGGATTTTCTCAGTACACAAGCCTATTGACGCTATCGTTAGTCATAGCGTCATAGTCATTAAATCCTTGTTGACAATTTAAATGTAGAACACTGAAAACCACGTGTTTATGTGGATACAATATAGAACTGGTTACCTAACATTATTATCTTTTAAACAAACGTAAATAAATCTATGTCAACATTGTCAACGCAAAAAACTATTTACCTTTGATATCTTTCATAATCGACGTAAGACATGGTGATGATTATTTTTTAAATAATTTAATTATCCCATCCTCAGTTTTTTTTTGTTCATTTTCTTCTTAACGGTAGTTCATTGTCTTTCGGATTGGAAAATTTGAATGACAAATTAAAATGGATCAATGGCGCAAAAATTATATTCTAACACAATTAATTTACCCCAGCTCTTCCTCTCAGATTCTCCTGCCCTTTTACAATTCATTTGGGGTCTGCGCAGCATTAATTCTTCTCCATTACTCCTCATCTCAGTAGTCAGCCAGCCTTCTTTCTGCCATATTATCTTTCCTACAGTTTATCCATCGTTTTTTTGGTCTTCTCCTACTCTTATGACCATATCATTCATTTTCCTGCCCTTATCTCAATTTAGATGAATGATGAATTTTTTTGATGAATTTTTTTGGTCGATGCAGGATATTTTCTTCCTCTGTTCGCAAGAATCCAACTTTCTCAGGAGTCCAACTTTTATAACATCCATACAATTCTTCGCATGAGTCCAACTTTTATTTTTTATATACTTTTACTGTACTTCTTCTTCCGTACTTCTCATTCAGTATTATTCGTCATCTCATCAGACACCTCCCTTCTTGCCATAATTATCATTTTTCACATAGTCCATCTATTTTTTCTTTGGTGTTCCTCTACTCTTATACCCACATTCATGCTCAAAACTTTTCTTATGACAGTTTCCTCATTCCTCCGACAAATACAAACTAAAAACTTTCCAGTGACCTTTATTCTCATTCTGATACGGTTGCTATTGTGTTGCTACAACTGAAAAGTTTGTCAAAATTGCAATGATCTTTATTTTCGTATTAATAAGGTACAGTATGACCACTTTAAGTGTGCAGTTCAAGGTGGCGCTGCTTGTCAAGGCAAAAAACCATCAATATGTGTAACTTGGTACATTTACTTTAGTTCCGTGTTTTTCCATCTGCACAGATAAGTTGTTTGAAGTGGTAGCTATCTGGTTGCTGCTGTCAGAAGTAAAGCGAACATATTCTTGGTCGTTCACCCTAACTTCGATGTCTAATTGTCTATGAACTCGGGTAGATGAAGTCGAGTAAGGTTTGGAAAATCGAAGAATTCTTAGTGTCGAGGATTGAGGTACATATTCGAATACCTACCAGAATGTGTGGACCATCGACCTAGAGCCAATAAAATTTATGGCAGATTACTTAGCTCAAACTGTCCTAAGGGATGCGACACAAATGTCTGGGTCCGCCTTAATGAATCGAATATATATTTTTGCCGCGGGGCCTATTGACTTTAATGTAGAAATATTTTAAGGAGTTTCTTCCTCACCAATGTAAAAAGAGTTTATCTATTTTAATTAATAAATAAATATTTCTTTCTTTCTAGGAGTCTGGTACAGTTGAAACACCTGGGCACATGCACGGACCCCATCGCGGAAGAACCGAAAAACTATCTATATCGATAAACTAATCGATTATCACAGTCATATCGATATACCGCTTTTCTATCAATAATCGTACTCTCGGGAAGTGGAGTCCCACTATTAGTGCCAACTTTTTATAAGTAAAAATATACTAAATAATGTAAGCGACCAATCTTTGTCTTCCAATAATCGATAAATTTAAGTATCACCTCTAATTTATGTTCATAGTTTAATCAATTAAAAAATCGGTAAGGGTTCCACACTAATCAATCGCAAATTGAGTGCACCTTGGTTCTTTTAGCGCTTGAAAGACATTGTTTGGAGGGCGCTGTTCGTAAACATTTGTGAAACGGCGCCATCTTGTATTGTCAAAACAAGATGGCTGGACTATGGCCGCGCGCCAAATAAAGAACCATAGCGGACTTTACTTCTTCGTATTGGGTTTTTAATAGTAACGGTATTTGGATCTTTCTGCTTCGTATCAATTAGTGTGGCGATTCTTAAGGTTTAGTCAAACCGACCTGACCGTACTCTGGACTGGCTGCGGACACTTCAGTACATTATCTGTGCGGTCCGCAATCTATGTCTACTGGTTTGTCCGTTATTTAGTTCAATTAGAGAACAAGAATCGATTAAACTATGCAAAATAGTACATTTAAAAAATAGATCAGTACAAACATTCGAACTAAATTCGCAAGATGGCGGACAAAATGGCCGCCCTTATTAAAAACTCTTTAGATAATGTTTAGTGATTTTAGAATTAATATTTGACTGTTTATTTATTGTCTATTTATTTTCTGTGCGTAGCCTAAGATAATTTTTTTTTTGTAAATAATTAGTGAATTTTCGTCATATTTATTGTTTTTTCATTAAGAAACGATGCATTTAGAAGAAGACTTTTATTTAACAATTATGACAATAAGATTTTTTTTATCTAATTGGAGACATTTGTGTGCGTTTGCCGCCTATTTAAGCAAAATTTTATAGGTTTTCAAGCATTCCACTATTTTAATAATTGTTTCATATTTTCGTTTGACGTTTGAGCGATGAATTACTTGCGCATATTTATACATTAATACTTGCAAGTAAAAAAAAACACAATGGTGTAGATTCTGTTGTGCACAAACTAAACTTAATTCAGGCTATTGCTATCTTTTTCTCTCTAATAAAACGAGAAAGAGACGGACGTAATTTAGAGCTGTCAAATTTAGTCGCAAATGAAGGATAAAAACATGTCGACTAAAAACATGGTGAAGCGCAAGGCATAAACTAGTTTGACATCTCTAACTTAGTTCATAGCTATAGCCGTCCTTTTCTCGCACTGCCTTTTAGTAAAAGATAGCAATAGCCAAAATTAGGTTTAGTTTTGTGCACAACAGAATCGACACCAATATTTAATATTTTCGATTTATGGTTTCTGATGGATACTTCAAACGTTAAACGAAGATGCTACCATTGCAAATTGTATGAAATGAATCAGTTATTTCTAAATCACACCGAATGGTTTTATAACGATTTTATTCGAAATACAAATAACATAGATTTACGTATTTATTTTGTAATTTTTAGCATAAATAATAATTAAACGAAAAACTGTACTTTTTAGCCAATTGAAACCGCATTTTATCAATTTATCTACAAATATTTAATATACTACATTTCAATAACGTTTTTTATATTCTATAATCATAGTCTACAGTGTATTGACAGGTGTAATAACAAACCAATAAAAAGATTTTACAATTCTTCTTTTTTCATTTATTTCTTTTACCCTACTAAACTTAAATAGTAATAATTGCCTATATTTGAATGTATCAATCTTTTATACCATGCAACGTTATTATTAGAATGAGCAACAGCATATAATAACTAGCAAAATAGAAAGAATGAGGTCGAGTTCTAATAGCATTCTGAGGATGTTAATGGATAAATTTGATTCACCGATGATGAACCATTTCATGCAGGTGTTGGTGAGGCAGGAATGATGCATCATTGATGATTTTTGAAATGTTTGTTTGTTGTTTTGTATGAATTTTCTTGGAGCGTAATAATACTATACACTAACATAGTTCTGTAAGTTTTTGTAACTAACACGTGGATCTTTGTTGTCTGAGCAAATAAATTATATTATATTATTATTAATAACAACCTTTCCGCAAAATGGTGTAAAATAATCTTAAAAAGAATATACGCGCCGAATACAAAACCAAACTTATATTGTCACTTAAGGGATATCTTTATCTATCTTCCGTGTTTATTCATTATTTTAAGCTCCAAATATTAACCAAATAAACCAAACCAGCAAAACCATGATTGAATACAAAACCTCCTTTAAAAAAGTCTTATTTAAAGGTCGGTTGAAGATATATGGCTTCGTAGTACAACATATCGACTTTGTGCCCCAAGTCTTTATAGGGACAAGCCCGCCTCGCTAACCACTGCAACTCTTGAAGGCCAGAATCAAAAATGGCGACCATCAGAAGAACGCCGAGGCAAGGAAGCTCTTCGAGTCCCATAGAAGCAATGAACTGGATCATCATCATCTGCCTAGCCTTTTCCCAAATATGTTGGGGTCCGCTTCCAGTCTAACCGGCTGCAGCTGAATACCAGTATTTTACATGTAGCGACTGCCTATCTGACCTCCACAACCCAGTTAGTACTGGGTAATACAATACCCCTTGGTGAGACTGGTTGTCTGACTTTTAGAGCCACTGACTACCTGTAACGACTGTCAAAGATCTGCAAATGACAGCATTAATTAACTGTCTTGGATATCGTAACAAAATTTATCAGGAAAGAATAGCGGAGGAGCCAAGTTGGCTTACTACACTTTAAAGCTCATAGCTCACTTATAGCCTCTGTACTGGATCGGTAAAACCACACCTCATTTTATCTAACAGGTGGCCTACCATGACGTCTTAAAGCAGGATCGTTTTAATCTTGTTCCAGTGTGGGAAAGAGATGGCGCTAGACGTCCTCTATAGCTCCGTCTCTTACCCACACTGGAACAAAATTAAAACGATCCTGCTTTAAGACAGGCATAAGTACTAACATAAATTAACACCATATTGTACACTTGGTTGGCAATAAATGTTTTGACTTTGACTTTGACTTTGACGTCATGGTAGGCCACCTGATCTCGAACCGATGCGATGCCTTAATGATACTTAAAACATGAGACAGTCTTTATAATTAGGACTTTGACTTTAGAGGATTAAAATTCTAAATTATAAAAACGGCTGGATGGTTTAAACGCGTTTAATGTCGCTATGTTTTAGTCAAAATCCCTTAGGGAGAATTTGACCAATGAAATTGAACGCCCTCAGCACATGAAACATCAACCATGCTAGCTACATCAGCAATGATGACACTGACAGCTCTTGAACGTAGCTTAAATGTGCTAATCTCGTTCAATTTTAATAATAAAATTAGCCTTCAGTCGCTTTTTATGACTCTATAGAAAAAGTAAGCCTTTTAAAGCTCAGACTATTCTTTACCGACCACCGCGGTACAATCGATTACCGTTATTGCTGCAAATTTTCCATACAGAACCTGTCCACCAGGTCGCTGAAGCCGACCGGTTTGAAGTACGTCACCAGCTCGTTTAAAAGTATCTTGAACTTCTCTGAGAATCCTTGTAGAGCTTCCATTTTGAAGTCATCGTGGTACGCCACTATTGCAACTGTGTATGAGAAATGTTAGATGATATCAGAGAAGATATTAAAATCTATGCAGGGAACTTAGATTTAGCTCAAGCTAAGTAGTTTCATCCTGAAACAAACCTTGTGCGTATTATTTTTATGTGCAAATTCCTACAACGTCTACGACTGTCACCAAGCGTAGTAGCTAAGTGCAGTAACGTTCCATACAAAACTAAACCTTAATAAGTATAATGTATATTTATTATTATATATTTAGCCGTGTGGTATCCGGCAGAGTAGAATAGAACCAACCCATTACACTCACGGGTGTCGTATAAGGCGACTAATATCTGAGGCAGAACACCTTGCGCCTCCGTAGATCAGAGAATGGGCAGCAGCGTTTTCTGTTGGTCTTTCATCATTGCGATCTCCAATCCGCCTGCCAAGCGAGGAGATTACGGCAAATTCCTCCCATCATGGGAGAGGCTTATGTCCAGCAGTGGACGTTATGAGCTGTTGTAATGTAATGTAATATTTATTAAGGTTTAGTTTGAATGGAACGTTACTGGACTTAAGATTGACTTAAGTCACAGTTCGCTTGCCTTGGTCTTACAAAGGTATTAAGAAAAACGAAAGAGCGAAAAGTGCAGCAGCAGTGGCCCTTTGTATGAGTAAGTGAATTAGGGTCAGTTTCCACAAAGAGGAAAAACCCTCGTGCGTTTATTAGATGTCACTAAATAAAGGACTGTATCAGTATTGCAAATAAGTATAAAATTAGGCGCTCGCACGCACATTCCTTTATTTATAGTGTCAAAAAATTGTGTGAATCTTTTTCTGTTTCATGGCTTTCCATAAAACAGAAAAAGATTCCGCTTCCGAACCGTTATTATTGGGAGGCGTATGCCCAACAGTTGACTTTTCAACTGTTGGGCATACGCCTCCCAATAATAACGGTTCCTCCATCCACATCCAGTCTGTCCCAGAGAAGAACCCTGGAGAAGAACTCAACTTTGAACTACCAGCTATCATCGTTGCTGTTTGAATGTCCAATTTTTAACATATATGAAGGTCGAAGTCATCATCTGCCTAGCCTATTCCCAACTATATTGGGGTCGGCTACCAGTCTAACCGGATAAAGCTGAATATTAGTATTTAACATGGGTAATACTATACTTCTTAGTAAGACTGGTTATCAAACTTTCTGAAATGTAACGGTGGCTAACCGTAACGATCATCAAAGCTTTACATATGAGGGAGGGTGTAATTTCAGGAAAAACTTATGAGACATCAACTTTGTTTTTAGGATGGCAATTCATCTGCAATGCATCTGATATTGCAGATGTTCTTGCGAAGGTGATAACATTAAGTGGGCTCTCCTGTTTCACCAAATAACAAGGGATCCAATATATTTTAATCACCCAACGGCATGCCAAAAAGCGAAAAAAGCCCAAAAAGCTGAAAACAAATTCACTTTCAAAAGAAAAGTTCGTAACTACTATTTAAGTCAGAATAGATAGCTCTCAATTTGAAGTCGTCATAATAATAATTATTAGGTTTCTTGATATTGTCTTTTTAATTTTTGGTATTTGTTAAAATATCTATTAGTTTATTTTATCTGTATATGTGTATTAGTATCAATCTAAATCTGAACTCAAATTAGTAAAAATTTTTTTTTTTTTTTAGACATTACTTTGTACCCTATCACTATGTTTTCCTATTTAACACAAAGGTTGACTGGTAGAGAATGCCTTGTGGCATTAAGTCCGCCTATGTACCACTATTGTACATGAAGTTTAAATAAATAAATAAATTAGTAAATTAATCAGAATAATAATAAAATAACGAAGAACTTACTTGCAATCATAGCATAAGTACCTATCCACTTCCAAATAGACATTTTCAACAAAAAAAAATTGCTCTCTCTGGTGAAGAAAAAAATTGGTCATTATTATGGTAAATCATCTGCCTAACCTTTTCCCAACTGAAACTCGGTAGGTAAGGGTGGCCACCCATCCACAGACCAACCTAGGCAAGCACAGCGTAACCTAAAGATCGACCCGAGCGGCTGTTATTATTTAACCACAAGCTCCTCATTATTATGGTAAAACTCGAATGAAAATCAACGACCTTAGTATTTACCCCGGCCCCGGTAGGTACTTGTGGACACAGGCGTCCCTTGAACGAGATGATGCTGAAGCAGAGCAGGGCTAGCTTTTCTGCAACTATCTTTCTTCCGGTCTAACCGGATGAAGCTGTATACCTGTATTTTAGATGAAGCGACTGCGCCTATGGTCTCCACAACATACTAACTGGTTCTGCTTTGCTAAGACCCAAAAAAGTATTGCCACTTTTCGGTATTGCCGCTCTGATAAAGCATTGGTCAATGAGCATAACCAGCCTCTAACTGTATCTATTGCTGAGGCTTAGGCCTTGGAGACACAATAGGACACACCCACATTTTACCACCTCTGTTTAAGTTCCATCAAGATAGGCAAGAGTTGCATAACCGAGACGCAGAACCGAAAAGTATGGTAGCAGAAAGGGAAGGCCTATACATAACAGTGAGTTATTCCGAGCTGATGATAATGTAGATGAAGATGAGTCGCAAAAGTCGCCAACACTGCTAAACACAGATCTATAACAAGCTCTGTCACAATAAACTATCCTACGGTTTTCGAATTAAGGATATCCCAGCCAAGGAATTTCGAGCACTACGCGGCCACAAATACGACTTGTGACGGTTGGTTCTTCATGCTCGATGCTTAAGTATATGGCCAAAATTCGTCATCGTGGCCGCGAAATGCGAGAGGTCCCTAAGCTCGTCGGTCCATATCGTTGAGGGGCATCCCACAATACGCTTGCCGATACGCGTCCACTTTAGAATTTCTTCTTATCGTGACTGTGGCAATCTTAATTGTGTCGGCCCAGAACTGAGCTACTAGTAGCTGAGAGCAGCGGCGGCCCAGTGGTGGCGGCCCCGACTTACAAACAGTAAGTCATGGGGTCGAACCCAGACAGGCGCATTACTTTGTGTAATTTATTTCATCACCACTGCTCTCAAAACGGTGAAGGAAAACATCGTGAGGAAACCGGCATGTCCTAGAACCAAAAATTCGAAGACATGTGACATCTACCAATCCGCACTGGGCCCGCGTGGTGGATTATAGCCCATACGCAAAATATGCGCTTTGACGTGGAGTTGCGGACACCAGCCCGTTATACAATACAATACAATACTAGTTTGGCTCTTTTAGTAGCGTCTATCAATTCCTGTAGTGAAAAACAACAGGACACGAAATTAAGTGCCCCATTGTTTGTGGAACGTCACCACATTTACACTTGAGAACTCGTTTGTTATTAAGTAGACCATCGAAATACATTGTCAGCCCACTGTGGTCTTCGGCTTGCTTGAGAGCCCATTGCCTGGTTAATCTATTCGCAATCCAAGAGTCGTGAATGAAAAGAATACTAACCGAGAAAGGTATAATACTGATATCATGCAGGAAGCGTAAGTTATCGGTTTTGTTCATTTTCTTAGTGCATTAAGCTATGAATAAGATTTTGTTCGGACGCCAATTTATTTTGAAGATAACATTTTGGAAATGGTTGACATACTGCGGAATTGTATGTCATTGTTACCATTTTTTGACAACTGATAGAAGATTAAAGGTAGGTTATGAAAATAAGGATTTATTTTAATATTTCATCTTACATTGAAATCCATATTTTAATGTAAGGATTAAGGTCTTAGCCCAGTTATGGGGGGCCCACAGCACAGCGCTGGTTTTGGTCATACCACTTTTGTGTTGCGCTTCAAAGCACACCTCAGCTCACCAAATTTCAACTGTGTGGTGCCAACAGTCTCGGAGTAATATGGCTGTGACATACGGATGGACAAAAATACAGAATTATTTTCGAATTTAGAATGGTTTCTTAGTACACTTACTTAGTATTTAGGTACAAAGTACTAAAGATACTGAGGATCTAACTAAAATATTTAACTAGTTGAGTAATGTTTGCTTTTTTAGGCTCAAACGTATAATATAATTGCGACTAAAATAGTAGTGTTGTACAATACACACAAATATTCCAGTTTACGTTTATTACCCGTGGTACCACTGGTGGTACCACGGGTAATAAATAAATCCCGTAGTACCACCAAGCGATCCAGTACTCGTAGTACCACGGGAAGTTGTTTTTACCCGTGGTACCACTGGGATTGGTACATCAAGATCAACAATCATAATCTCAACATTGAAAATCTCAAAACCATGGACACACAAATTGATAAAATTTGCAACATAATGCATAAAACTACTGGGTTAGGTTACTTTTAATCCCGGTTAAACATTTCCATAACATATTTTCGAACTAAAAAACAAGCAAGCGAAATCGCGAGCCAAAGTGTCCCATAAAATCTGCGGTTATTAAAATTTTGATATACTGGATATCAAAATTTTAATAACCGCAGATTTTATCATTTTATTCATTTTAAGTTTACAAAGAGTTACAGTTCAGCCTTTGATTCCTTGATAAGTAATTGATCTTTAACACAAATATTTCATCTAGACATTAAAAAAGCATCTTTGCATTTAAACTCAGTTCACAAGTGATCGCGTCAGCCAACGGACGAGCATTCAGTCTTAGATTTAACTCGAAAACTATTTCAATAATAGTTTTCTGTGAACATGGGTTACAAACACACTGATTTTAGAGAGTAATCTTTTAAAGTTACCATTTACTTTAAAATAGAAAAAAACATTTATAAATTGTGATATTATTTTTTTAATCAAATGAATCAATACTCTTAATTAGTGTTTCAAGTTTTAATTTAGTATTTTAAATAGACTTTAGCGTTAGTATTTAATGATGGCGAAATATTACTTTATTTTCAACGAGGGGAGCAAAATCAACCAAATAATATGCGCTATACTGGGTAAGTCTCCTTACAATTATTTTATTTTTAAGTAACTCTAAGAAGGATATTCCTGTTTCTGAAAGAATATGCTTACATTAGGAATAAATAAATAGAAACTTTAATAAAGCTGTTACTAGTTTAACATCATTCTCCTGGTCTCGGACAATGAGAGAGTATATTATAAGATTAAACGAACTTACCATAAATGCTATCTTGATTATACGAAGCTCCTTGTCCGAAGTGGCAGTCCCAAAAACAATGCCACTAATACTTATCCCAGTATTAGGATTGTTCATAAACCTGTCTTCAAACGTAATGACAAGTAAATAGGGATGTGACACTAGGAAACGTTTTTTAGCTTTAAAGTTGACTTGGCGTGAGGATCGGCCAGCATGTCTTCTTTTCTCATACTATAAGTCATTTTTTCAGTAGTAACTCCCCTTCTGGCTAGTTTACGATCAAAGATGCGATGTAAACTACTCATACTCTTGCTCTTACTTACTCTTACTCTTGAATAAAAGTTAGGCTTTTATTGAAATCCAAAAAGTTATGGCAGAAGTAAGTTTTCCGATTTTAATTTAGTGTGGCCCCAAAATCTTTATCTGCCTGAGCATTCTTTAATTTTTTTTTTATTAAATTGTTTTGGTGGTATATTGGTACGCAAATATTCGTAAAGCATCTTCATTCAATAAGAGTTCACGGTCACATTTAAATCAATAAAAATCGTCGTCAAGGTATTGCGTTTGCAAATACGGAACTTATCATACTTTAGACTTTATTGAACTCTTTCTTAGAATAAAAAGTACTAATGTGTAAGTATTTACTATGCGTAATCAAAATATCACCACTAACAATTCCACTTTTTATTCTAAGAAAGAGGATAGGGGAAAACCTATCTATATCGCAATTCGGGTTATGTTAGGAACGACCCGTCGGGTCAGGTTTGGGAGAGGGTTACGTTCGAAATTTTTTTTTTCCAAGTTCCTAACCTAACCCGCGGCCAGGTTAGGATTTCGGGTCAGGTTCAAAATAAACCAATAAAACCTATGTGCTATTCCAGACTATAATCTATCTCTATGCCATATTTGGCTCGGCCGTTCTGGCATGATTGAGTAACAAACATCCATGCATCCTATCTTACAGTATTTTCTAAATGTCGGTAGATTTATTTTTCTCCCAAAATGACTTTGTTTTGACACTTTCATTTTCTCCAGTGAACTTGCCAGTATTTGCTTACGGCGCCAGTATCGGATGGATGTCTCCAATGGCACTGCTGCTTCAGTCCAAAGACTCGCCTAGACCACCGCTTTCAGATTTTGAGGTAAGTATTCAGAAATAAGTATTGATCTTGTCATCTCTGTAACGTGTAGTAGTCCATTTCTATGGGGTTTACTCGGTATATAAAGTAACAGTTAAGGTTCGAGTATTACACAGTAGCCGCGTGCCTGTGGATGGTAAGTAATGGGCTAGCTCGCCGTCCGTTTAATGACGCTAGGCCGTGTCGACGTTCGCTTTCCACGCGCGCCTCAAAGAGATGTCAGCAAACAGGATGCGGTCAACAAGAGCCGGTGCCTGCCGGGGCTGCGGGACTGTTCGAAAGTGATACCGCGGCCCTGGAACACAAAGGGCTAAAAAGGAACATGGTCAGTAAAAGCCTGACACTCCCTTCCGCTCCGCCCAGAGCGGAAGGGGTCATCTGATGATTTCTCATCCGAAAAAAAAGTGAGGAAATCCGAGCATTACAATATGCTGCCTCTAACAATACAACTAATTGCACCCTCCATGACTTGAACGACAGAGCTGGACCCAGATTGCTACGTACTGATCGGACAAAATCTGAGTCATCGATTCAAGAAGAACGATGCAACTTGTAAAAATCAATTGTTTCTGTAAAAAAACTAATCTTGGATTGTCAAGGTGCTTCCCGAGGCTTGGAGTACGCCTGGTATATAATGGCTGCTCACCCATTCACGGACCAATCTAGGCAAGCGCGGCTTAACCTGAAGATCTACCCGAGCGGCTGTTATTATTTAGCCACGGCCTCGTCTCACTTTAAGACCTCTTGCAGAAACCCAAATATCTGCTAAGTCGTAAATTAAACGTTTTGTTTCATTTTTAGATATCTTGGATAGCTGCAGCTCCGTACCTAACATGTATACCAGCTAATTATCTAATGGCAATACTAAGTGACAAGCTCGGAAGAAAATTGACTCTATTTATTATATCTGCCACATCATTCGTAAGTCTATCGTAAATTAACATCAACTAATCATCTCTTCTTTCTCAAAGACACGGTTTCTTATTCCATTCTCCCCTGCCAGACGTCACGGCATTATTTACTCCCATGCTGTTTCATATCATTCCTCACACAATCCATCCATCTTTTTTTGGGCCTTCATCCTCCACCTCTCCATCCAACAACATCATCTGAATCATCATCATCATCTTCTTGCTTCTTGCTTGTCTTATTCTACTTGAGGTAGGCGCAACATGTTTTCTTCTTCCATTCTCTTCTATCAGATGTCACGGCATCATTTATTCTCAGGCTCTTTGATATCATTCCTCTCACAATCCAACCATCTTTTCTTTGGCCTTCCTCTCCCTCTATATCCAACAACATCATATGAATATCTATATGAAAAACTCCAGCTGCGTTTCTTCTGCGTAGACTGAGATAAGTATCCTATGTGCTATTCCAGACTATAATCTACCACTTTGCTAAATTTCATCCAGATCCGTTCAGCTGTTCTGGCCTGATTGAGGTTACTCAAAAAAAAAATGCAATACATTTATTAAAACTCCGATTTTCTAGGCCTGCTGGACAATCAAACTGATGTCGATGGAAGTTTGGGCATTTATCCTGGCAAGAGCATTGTTTGGTATAACGATGGCGGGTGCTTACGTCACGTGTCCACTGTATACTAAGGAGATCAGTTCAGCCAACGTTAGAGGCATGCTGGGAACTTTGGTAAGTTGTCCTAGAATTTACAGGGTGGAAGGTGGGACACCGACGACGCACAAATGGTAACCACGTCTTCAATACATCATTTTGAATCCTCCCGGATATAAATTTTTCATAGGTAATTTAAAAAAGAATAAAAGTTTTCCTACAGGAGTATGTGCAAAATGCAGATCAAAACGTTGTATGAAATAGCTGTTTTTTTAGTAAGTTGGATAGTTATTTCCAAGGATACAGTTATAAAATGCCTTCAAGTTGTTCGTGATATGACCTGATGTTGCAGTTACGATAGTCTACACACGGATACCTCTATTCGTTACTGATTTCTAACCTGTATCTACGTTTCCAGGTAATCCTCTTCCACACAACAGGAAACCTGTTCCTCTACGTCATTGGAGACATACTGAGCTATCGCACCATCCTGTGGATTTGTCTGACGTTGCCGACGGTGCATCTTGTCCTCTTCATCATGATGCCTGAGTCACCTTCGTACCTGATTAAGAAAGGAGATACTGAGGTAACAGATCAATAACTTTAAATTCTTCTTAAATGATATTAAAGCTTTTGTTTTACTTGTCATTTTGTTGCACTAGCTTTTCGCCGCGGGTTCACTTGCATTAAATTCGGTTTTAGGAATCCTATTCAGGTAGTTCCAAATCTGTCGAGCCATTTCAGCGTAAATCTTTCGCATTTTGCAGTTCACCATCTTGTTCGGAATGTTTGATTCAGCTGTATTTATCGAATAAGAAAGCATACCCAAATCAATAACTTGCCATGTTTGGCTTTCATGCGACTGGTGTTGTTCAGCAAACTCTGTTTGGTACCTGCCATCGCTGAATCAAGTTCGGGTTGTCTTGGCACTATTTGAATAAAACCGGGCTTTTTCCCAAACGTGTATCTACTAATTTTTGTTTACGTCCGCCCGCTCGCTGAGCTGAATTTTGCCGTAAGACACGAAATTGACTAACCCTCCCCTACACTCTTATGCCGTATTGTCTTCTAAATTTCTCTTTCTAAATATAGACTACTATTGTAATTTTCCTCCAGTTAAACAATATTGACGGGAGCAATCACATTATTTGAGCAATAAGATAAAACAGAATTCCCCAAGATCTTCAAACGTACTTTAAATATTTAAACAGGTGATCTCCTCAATAAAATGAAGGTGTTAGCAAATAGATAGCGTGGTTAGATTTGACTGATAATAATGATAGCAACAATTGGGTAATTCTAAAACAAATTGTAACTGTATCTCAACATTACCATCTGCCAAGCCAATTCCCAACTATGTTAGGGCCGGCTTCCAGTTTAACCGGATGAAACTGAATACCAGTATTTTACATGAAGCGACTGCCTATTTATGACCTCCACAACCCAGTTAGTACTTGGTAAGACTGGTTGTCAGACCTTCGGGCCACTGACTACCATAAACGACTGTCAAAGATTTAAAAACAATATTGACAGCCGAGACCAACGGCTCAACACGCTTTCCGAGGCATGAAAACTCGGATTGTATTTAAGTCAAGCTGCCAATCGCAGTCTACTTCTATGTCTCACAAAATACTGCACCGCAACCTCATTTCTTCGGTCTTCTGCATCCTGTCTGTCCCAGCAGTCCTTTCTTTGACTTTAACTTTAACTTTGACTTATTAACTTTGACTTTAACTTGGTTCAAATTCAGGTTTTAAGCAATAAAATAATATGATATTCGTTCGTCATCATTCCAATTAATTTGGGGTCGGCGTAACGTCTTTTCCCACCCGCACGCAAAATACGCGCTTTGACGTGGAGTTGCGGACATCAGCCCGTTATACAATACACTACAATAAAACGTCTTCTCCTTCCATATTTCTCTATTACTCGTCATCTCCTCAAACTCATATTTTCGGGCCATATCACAGAGTACATCCATCGTGTCTTTGGTCTCCCTCTACTCTTAAACTCATTCAGATTCATACTCAAAACTTTCGTCAAGACAGTCATTATCCTCAGTCCTCACCCAGTATATACAACCAATATATTAGTTCGTATTATTACAAAAATCTTTTAGTTTTCAATAATCCTAAAAATTTTGTAGACCAGATTTACCCAGTTACCCTACGGTATATTCATCATCATCTACCTACCTTTGTCCCATTCTACTTGGGGTCACTTGTCAGTCGTCACGGCATCATTTATTCCTTTCTGTTTCATTTCATTCTTCACACAATCAATCCATCTCCATCCTATCCAAGATACATTATAGGTTTATAATTATTTTTCAGGAAGCTGTCAGATCGATGGCATGGTTGAGATGCAGAAAAGAAGATGACCCTCAGGTGATGAGCGAAGTAAATCAGATCAAGAAAGAACAAATGAAAGATGATGACAGCAACCGCTTCGTTATTAAGGCTATTTGTAAGTAACTTCCTTAATATTCATATTATCAGTATTATCATGGCTTACTAACAACAGCCGCTCGGGTCAATCTAGCCGTGCTTGCCTAGGTTGGTCCGTGGACGGGTGGCCACCCATTATATACCGAGTTTCATCCATGTCTTTGAAAGCAAGTTCAGCCTTTAGTCCCGACTGTCATTTGTTGATCTTTGACAGTCGTTACAGGAGTCAGTGGCCTGAAAGTCTGACAACCAGTCTTGCCAAGGGGTATCGTATTACCCAGTCTACTAACTGGGTTATGGAGGTCAGACAGGCAATCGCTCTATGTGAAATATTGGTATTCAGTACTCGTACTCAAATACTACTTTTGCCTGGTTCACGTCTCCCGTCCAATACATCAGGCTACACGCCAGTTGCGGGTACTACACATCTAACATTTCTGAAGACCATCATCAATGTGATGATGATATTCTATGTCCTTCTAACAAAAAATCTAGAATAAATAACACACTATAAAAAACACACTGCGCGGTTTCACTCGAAGGGACTAGTCTACTAATATATTTGCTAGTCTAACATAATTATGCTTAAGTGCTTTCGTGCTCACCTTCTGTTTAAAGTTTCCATGGTTTTTTCCTTAGATCAAGCTACTAATAGTAATAGGTAAGTCGAGAGAAGATTACTTAAATAAAGAAACATTCATCAGCAGTAACGATCATGGGAAAGTCTAGTTGGTCATGGAAAAGTCTGGATTAAAATGTATTGGATTGGCACATAGAACGACAGTAGCTTCCCATTATTGAAAGAATTTTTTGACTCAGATCCTTACAATCCATCTTTTACATCTTTATTATATCACTGTAGATAAAGGTTACTAAGAAATAAGTAATCTTGAAATATCACGATCATCAGTTCTGATTCGCCCAATGATTTTATTTTGGTTGTCGTCGGCTCTAATAACTCCAATCAAGCTCGTTGAGCATTGAAATATCTTCAAGTAGACATGCCATTTAATTGTGTCTCATTGTGTGTATGAACAGCTGTTTTTTGTTGTTACATCATAACATGACGCATGAGGTACACCTCTGCTACAGGTAGCAGAGGTGAGAAAAGAAAGAATAGGCATGACGACAGTATCAAAAAATTGCAAATCTATTTAGTCCGTCGGTTAGAGTATTGGAAATTAATGGACACATATTTTTTGTTTTTGTAAATCAATGAATATTGACAAAGATAAAACGCATCAAAACTTGGGAGTGGGGGCTCGTGACTTCAGAACTAACTAAAAATTATACCTAGGCGTGACGTATTGAGCATTTTAAAAGCATCATATCTTTGTCAATTTTGATTTACGTAACAAAAGAAAAAACACGGGTCAAATATTTTCTGATAATCTAACAGACGGACTAATTAGTTTTTTTTTGTCGTCTCGCCTATTCTGATGATTGAAGAATACAGAAAAGAAAAAGTTTTGTGTTTGAAATAATGATAAAACCCAGGATTAGATAACATCACGCCTGTAATCGAACCGAACGAACGAATCGAAGGGTTAGGCAGAGGTGAACCTAATAGTTCACCCACATTTCGCCAGTTATGTAAACATACGAAACAAAACATTCCTTTTTCTTGCATTTCTTTCTTCAAGCATTATCTTTCTGCCCTTATCCCATGTTACTTGGTGTCGACGCAACACACACACACAAAACGTGTTGCGTCACGCTATCATTAACTTCTTTTTCTTTCATTTCTTTCATTGATCTTCACTAGAATGAATAAATCAAAACTAACCTCGTTTTTCTCACACAATCATTATTATTTTACAGTACAAGACAAGATCCTAATCAGAGCCTTCATAATAGCCATGGTATTAGCTTTAGCAAGAGAGGTGTGTGGAACGAATCCAGTCATAAACTTTGCTGGCGAGATATTCCTGAAGGCGTCTGAAGGAACCGGTATAGTTCTGACTCCTAACCAACAAGCCATGGCTTTGGGAGCTGTGCAAGTACTTGGAGCATCCATGGCGTCTTTCCCGGTGGAAAAAGCTGGGAGGAAGGTGAGATTTATAGACTTTTTTATTGTCTTTGTACATAAGGTGACCTGCGACTGGTATTAGTGACCGATTCTTAAACACGTGATTTTACTCATGATAACAAACAACTTTTTAATACATTTGCTCAAAAAGTGGTGTATTGCAGGGACGTATAGCGTTCGGGATGTGGGCTATTACATACTAGTGCTTTTTTTTACCTTTCCCGAACTCGTGCGTTCTCTTTCCCAACTGTCAAAATAATGTCTATTAAAAAGAAAAACCAACCATGAAGTTTTTACTAAAGAGTTTTTGTGATTCATACAAATACGTATATTAGTTAATTATATTATATTATACGTTGCTTAGTGTGGCACTAGATGGCGCTGTGTGCAATGTCCAGCGATATTTATTTATTTATTTCTAAAAAGAAGCTAATAATTTATTTCAATATCAGATTTAATGATTTAATTGAATGAGTTAAGTTAGGTTTCATTTCATTTCATCTCATTAAAATTCATTTTCATTTCATATCAATAAAAAAAATCTACTGAAGACTAAGCTGTATGGATCCCTTTGCCTACCAAAATGGGTGAAGAAAAATAAAACTCTGCTTATATTCTACGGTTGGCGCCATTTTCCGGAAATTTTCTTTGCGAGTTTAGTTTATTGTGTTTTTATTATTTTATTAAATTGCTTCATTTTTTTCGCAACTGCATTAAAAATAGTCTTTCAGTACACCTGCGGAACCGTCATTGCAACTTGTTCCGACTGTCAACACTCGCCTTCGGCTGCGCCTCGGCTCGGGTAGACATTTGTCGGAACTCTTTGCAATGACAGCCTTTCCGCACTTGTAATGAAATATACTATTTACTATGGGACCAAATCTGAACTCGTGAAAAATAATCTGCTGTTCAGTAATATAAGTTCGCTCAACTGGTCTAAATGTACTTTCATCCTATTTAATTACTTTGAAATGTCGAAGGGCATGTGACTCAATTTCAACCGCTGTCTGCCACCCGGTTGATAGGCTCGCCCCCTATCTGGCGAAATGTGGGTGTACTGGCTACATACCTCTGCTTAACCCTTTGGGGATTACAGGCGTGATGTTATTATTTTTTCTTGAATCTTGTGCCTCTGAGTTTTTTTGGAAGTCCGAGTCTTGTCAAAACACCTATGTTTATTTAAACGAAACTTTTCTGTACACATATGTATGTGTTGCGTGTTTGTTATGTTGCGTGTGTGTTTTGAAAAAACTGGTATTTTGTGACGGCTTGCCTTTTTTAAATTCTCTTTTAAAAGGGATCTTGATCTATATTGTTATTTCTCTCATCTACAGCCACTCTTCATAGGCACAGCCTTCGTGTCAGGGTTGAGCATGTGTGTCCTTGCCTCGTGGTACGTCGCTCGAGACTACAGCGTCTACGCCCCCGCCTGGTTGCCAGTCGTCGCTCTCTGCGTGTGCATCTTCTGTGACGCGCTTGGCTTGCAACCTGTCTCCGTCATTGTCACTGGGGAGATCTTTTCTTTTAAGGTAGGTGTCATTGATGTATATAATGTGATCATAATTTGAATGGTCTGACCTTAAAAAATTTACCTACGTATATTATTTAACCGTGGGTCCTCTCTACCACAATCTTTTGGAAACAATTTGTCTATCAAATTAATTTATGACGCAAATAATTATACTAAATTCTGTTTACTGATTAAAATTAACTATTTGTCAAGTGGGACGTTTGTGGCATTTTCTATTTTGAACGTTGCCGCGTTGCAATGGATATTCTTGCTTCCAAAAGATTAGAAACAACCATTTAAATGAACAATTCAATCAGGCCTATTTCCAGTAGTGCACGTCTTTCCGAAGAAACGATGATGATGATTTATGTCAACGTCATCAGTTGTTGTTTCCTGCATAAACAGTAACTGTCTTTCTACATCATAAGAGACGAAATACGTCATTAAACATCCTAACACAATTACATTCATACATACGTAAACCTCAAGTTTTCTTAGCGGTCAGGCAGAAACTACCGACCGCTATCTGCTACGATCCTTTTAAACTATTTTCGCCTCATCCACGTTCATTCTCTCTTATGTCATCAATTTTATTTTATATTCAGTACCGAGGCTCAGTAATGGCGACAACAATGTCAGCGGCATCAACCACTGCCTTCCTCCAAACATTGTTCTTCAAGCCTCTGGTAAACGCGTGCGGGGCTCACACAGCTTTCTACTTCTACGGAGCAGTTTGTCTACTCGCAGCTCTTTATATGTTCGTGTTCGTGCCAGAGACGAAACAAAGAATATTGGAGGAGATCTATGAAGACTTGAAGACCAAGAAGGAGAAGAGAATAGAGAGAGAAAAAGCGTTAGCTATTGAAGCTGGAAAAGCGGAAGCTTAAGATAAGATGGTGGTTTTTTGTAGCTTTGATAATTTAATTAAACTTTACTGTAATTAATTGTTTCTATTTTCATTTTAGCCTTGGAATATCCACAGAAACATTTTTTTTTTTAATTTTCTCGTTACTACGTAAAATACTATTTATTACTTCTTGGCCCTATTATTATCAGAGTTGCTCTTAAGGCTTTGAATTCAAATAATTGGCACCGTCACAAATATACAACACGGGGTCTGTGTAAATTGTTTTAGCAATATTGTTTTTTTTATGAATTAAACAAATAGCGCAAATGCCAACTATCTGAAGCACTCTATTATATTGACCTACAAGAAGTATGACAAAAGGTTGAAAAGACAATGGCATGCATGGCAATTCGTTAAATTACACAACTCGTTAAATTATGCTTGTGTTTATAAACATTGAAACTATCATTTTTATCGATTCTAGTTCAGAATGTCATTTCAACGACATTTCTTACGACCGAGCACCCATTAACAAATTACTAAAAAGCTCCAAGCATACTCTATTGTTTGCATACTTCGTTTTAATCGAGTTAAGTAGCTTTCAAGGTAATTCCTTTGTAAATATTGTAGGAAAAAATTCCACCGATAACGACTGTCCAACTACCCTCATTGACTCTAACAGTATAGCTTTTGCCGTTCGCTTATTTACTACGCACCGCTTCGACAGCAGAAAAAAAATCTTCAACAGCATGAAACATCAAAGAAAAGTTTACATAAACAAGGAGTTTTTGAGCATTTTCTATCCGTTCTACTACATTAGTACTATCGGGTGTATGCGCAAGTATAATATCCATAACAATTATGTGGAAAAAATCACGAGAAAAAATATAGTTTACGCCGCTATCATGATCGCTGCAATGATTGGCTTTTACCATGCAATCATGGAGTACACGCAGTTCAGTATTAAAACCTATTGGAGTATCTACAACGTAATATACGTCGAGTATCTGTTAAACATAGCTGGAGTTTGCATTATCAATTTATACTACAGTACCACAACAGTGCGTCTCCTATCAATTCTTTACAAGATCAGCAAATGCCTCTACAGCAGTGGTGACATAAACAATTTCAAGACAATGTCGCGCTCCATGACTATTATACTCCTGCTATTTTGTGTTATCCTAGTACTTTTCAAAATAAATTACGACCCAGCTTGGACCATATTAAGAGGAGTCTACGTATCGACATCTATAGTCTTAGATTTAGAGATTATTCAAATCATACTTTACACTCATATGCTGACTTGTAAAACTGTTCGATGGAATTATTATGTGAAGAATATTAATTTTGAAAATAGCAACGATGAAATAACTGTGGACCGGGAAACGTTGTTGAAAGAAATGCATGATACTTTGACATCAATTTATGATGTTTGGGATCTTACGTTGAAAACTTCTGGATTTAGTGTAATTATATCTATTGTTATTCATATTAAGAGTAGAGGAAGACTAAAGAAACGATGTATGGACTGTGTGAAGGGTGATATGACAAGAAAAGAGGTGTCTGATGAGATGAGGAGTAATAGAGAAGTATGGAATAAGAAGACATGCTGCGCCGACCACAAATAAATTGGGATAAGGGCAAGATAATAATGATGATGTCTAGTTTTTCTTTCCTTATCTTCGATGAAATATGCCAAGAGAATGTTGCAAATAGTAAACAGCCAATAGTAGTAATATTTAATACTTGACTGGTATTTGGATACTTTGAAATTGACTTAATAAATATGCAACTTATCAGCACCGGCACTGTGAATTGGACTAAATAGGCTAGTTTCCATCATCAATAAATTGCAAAATCTATTTAGTCTGTCAGATAAAGTATTGGAAAATAATGGACACGTATTTTTTGTTTTGTAAATCAATGAATATTGACAAAGATAAACGCATCAAATCTCGGGAGTGGGGCTCGTGACGTCAGAACGCATTAAAAATTATACTACGGCGTGACGTATTGAGAATTTTCAAAGCGTCGTATCTGCGTCAATTTTGGTATACGTAATAAAAGAAAAAATACGTGTCAAATATTTTTTGATAATCTAACTGACGGATTTTTAGATTTTTTTCAGTTGACAAGCATATTATTTGTACTCGCAAAAACAAATCGGTCAATAAAAAAAACAGTAAACACACATTACTTTTTTTAATATTTTCGAAATTTTGAAAATAATTAATAAAAAAAAAAAAAAAAAAAATTGAAATTTAAATTATTTATGAAAACTCTTTCAGGTTTTGTTCCACTTCATAACCACATTTGTACAGACATTGGTATATGTGGGAGTTCTGATAATATGGTCAAAGGCACACTTTGTAAGTATACAAATGGAATACATTTTATTACGGAGAATGAAAATTTTGGCCTCACCCTCCAATAGCTACATGTAATACACCGTTGGTTAGGTATTTTGAGCTAAACAAAAGCGCCTACTACTTACGACGGCGCCAAGCTTTCAATCTTAATACGTTCAGAGTTTAATCAGGACCGATGGGCCAGAGTCGTCACGCAGTGGGTGCCAAAAGACGGGCGTCGTCGCTTAGGGAGGCCTAGAATATGCTGGCGTGACGACTTGGATTCGTTTGTGCGGAGTTAAACTCGTCGCAATAGTCGAATCTGGTCATTGAGATATTAAGAAAATGAATCAGAGACACCAGAGGTAACATCGCGCGGCCTACTTGCACTTACAGCGTGTTTCTACAGAGTCATGATGTTTAAAGCTCTTAACGAGGAGAACAATCCCAACCCGTCTGATGTCCAAATGATGTACAAGTCTTACGGAATAAATCCTGACAATCCAAACAAATGATAAATGAATAAAATGAAATAATCTTGACTAATACACTTCACGTAAAACTTTCAGGACAATAACGAAGTTGTCATAAGTCATACATTTGGAGTACTTTTGTGGTTAACAAAGGTGTTCCTTGTAGAATTAGGACTATGTCTCGCTTGCGAAGCGTTTTATACTGAACTCGGAAAAGCGAGGAGCAATGTTGTGAGGAAAGTGGCACAAGACTGTGAGTATTTCAAACAAATATGTAGTATATGATTTTTACGATAAAAGACAGTATTTATAGCATTCAGTAGATAAAAATACACTTAAAGTATGAGCACGATTCGTATCAGAAGAAGAACCCAAGTAAGCAAAAAAATGTGACGATTTCCATTCCGCGACATACAAGCTGTACTGATTTCACCGCTTTATCAGAATTATCCACGCACAGTGCGGCAATATCATGCACAGTGTGGAACTGCGTGAATCCCGCAACACCGTTGGGTGATGCTGTAAAAGGGAGGATCCTATAACCAGACGGGTATTGACCCGTCTGGCTAGAGGATCCTCCCTTTTCCAAGGAAGATGAAAAGCTTTTCACGCTGTTCCTTAAACCTCTAAACTATGTCATCTTTTGTCACTTTCGCTTAAATCCTGAATTTTTATTATTAATATTTTTTGTGTTCCTTTTTTTATCTCAATTTATTTGGGGTCGGCGTAGCATTTCTTTTTCTTACATTCGTCTCTGTTACTCATCACCTTAGCAACCGCCTCCTTTCTTACCACATCATCCAACAGATAATACAAGTTACATCATTACTTTACATTTTCCATTTCAGTGCCGTCAAAAAAAGTCTGGAAGAATATCTTCAGGGTATTACACAAAGATTTCGAGAAGATGAACGCTTGTGGACTATTTCCTGTTGACGCAGCGACCCTGCTAAACTTTTGTAACGTCGTTGCTACTTATACTATTGTTTTATTACAATTTGCTTTTCTTTCGTAATAGGGTAGATGACAAAAAAAAAACTAATTAGTCCGTCAGATAGATTTCTTGTCATCCATCTTCTTGTGTTTATGACAATCACCATCTTATAATAAAACCTGATTATCGAATTGATTTCGATTGAGTCGTAATAATATTATTTTAATTCACCACCTTTCTTAATTTCAACAACAAACCACCATCACCATCTGCCTGGTCTTTTCCGAAGTATCTTCGGGGTCGTCAAGCCTTACCGAATGCTACTGAATTGAACGCAGTACATGAAGTGACTGCCTATCTGACCACCATTAACCCCTTTTATGTGTGACATGAAACACGAAAAGCCCTAAAGTCTGACAAACAGTCTTTTGGTTAATGACTTTGGTTCTGTAGTTATTACATACAATATTAATATCTTTTGTATTTAGTTTTAATCCAGAAGTTGTTGTCATCAGATTACAAACTTCAATAAGTAAATTCAACGCATGAAACATATCTTCCAAGTTCGAATCTACATCAATAGTTACATCACCATTATCATTTTGACGATTTATATTTTCTGCATTATCATTTCATTTCTTAGTTTTGCAAGTTAATATATAAATGAATAGTACGAGATAAACTATTTCTATATCTAAGAATAGTGTTAATGTAACGAATAGAGCTCTTATCCAAGACCAGTGCATATCATTGAAAAGTTTGAAGATAAAAAAAGTAAAACTTGTCAAGACGATGAAATAAACTGATGCTTGAGCAACGAGCTTGAACTTCTTCAAAGCCTTTCTGCAATATAGTCTTCGGTTGATCTCATGTAATGTAGACAGTAAACAAACACTGTTGTACAAATTCATTAAAGAAACCACGAACAAATACAAAAAGTATTCGCCGTACATGAGTCTGTGGATAATGTTTTGTTTCATACTGAAATTGGTGTATTTCAAAGTTGAAACGAAGAGATAAAGCATAAAACAATTAGCGGTTATGGTGCAGAAGATATTTTTAAAAGAAATCTTCTGAATACAATTGACATTGATGTTGTAATCGCGTACACATAAGATTGTTCTGATGCAGTAAAAAGGGTAGCAAATGTTCAGTAGATCATGATTTATCACGTTTCTTTGTGAATATTTAATTTTCTTGAGACGACAAAAAATTGATCAGTTTGGAAAAGTCTGGTTAGGGATATACCTGGGCTAAGTCAACATGAAGTCAAGGTTGAAGTAAAAGTTGGCTTCAGGATCAGGACTACGCCCGGACAGAAGAATTACTTCACCTCCGGCAGTAGCCGTGCAATACTTCTGCTACCCATTTTTTCAAGATACTTAAATATACTAACACTACAACACATATACACGCAAATGTATACAATCTCAATCACACACACACCATATTATTTTTTATTTTTTTTCGGATGGGAAATCATCAAATGACTTCTCCCGCTCTGGGCGGAGCAGGAGGGAGTGTCAGACTCTTACTGACTAAAACCCATCCATGTTTCTTCATCACCCTTTGTGTTCCGGGGTCACGGTATCTCTTTCGAACAGTCCTGCAACCCCGGCAGGCATCGGTCCTTGCGGACCCCTTCCTATTGCTGACTCTCTTTGAGGCGCGCGTGGACACGAACGCGCCGTCGACACTGCCTGTCGTCATGAGGCGAACGGATGGCGAGCTAGCCCATAGCCCACCGTCCACAGGCCCGCGCCTACGGTGGCCGGGGGCCACGTGGTGGCCCACCGACGCCCGGGGCGTCTCCCGCGGCGGCCGTGACGCTGTGAGGTTCTCTCCCTCTCACGTTCCGCCACCTCCTTCTCTAGCATTACTGCTTCGCAGAAGGAGGTGACGGCGTCCCATTCCGTCTCGCTCCGGACCATGGCTTGCACCAGGGCCGGACGCGACAGGTCGCCGCCGCCAATCGCCGCTTCGAGGACACGGTGGTGCTCCGCCCACGCGGGGCACACCTCCACCGTGTGCTCCACCGTGTCCTCCGGTCGATCCTCGCAGTGGATCACACACACACCCTTACGCACACTTACCTCCCCAAATACGCACGCTCACCCTCACATACACACCTATACATCTACACACACAATTACCTACACATGCACACTCATAATACAACTCCGTTTAATAAATTCTTTCACTCCTAGTTTAATCTAAACTTTTTAAAATAATTTAGTTGTACTTTCAAATCTGTTTCTTTTTTGCCAAGATTTTGTTAACACTTTTTAGTCAAAGGTTTTTGTATCATAGTTATAATAATAATAATTTATTTTCTTTAACCTCAGAACACATTACATCACTGTGGTCTCAACCTCTGAACTAGGACAACCTGTATGACAGGGGTTGAGGTTTTGCCGGTTACCTAGATCTGAGTGTGGAAGCTTAGACAGTGCTTACTGCAACTACTGTAAAAATTAACTAAAAATAAATTTATATCTATTGTAGAAAATTGTCCTAATATAAAACAAAAAAAAATAAGATTAATGACAAAAACTAACAGAAAATAAAATAGAATGAAGATTGGATAAAATAAAACAAGGGCACATTTTCATAAATATAGAATGGAGGTAGCGTGTGTGTGGTGAGATGTGTGTTGGTATGGGTGTGTGTTATGTGTATTTATGTCACTAGGTCAAAGTACTGATAAGGGTTTCAGTGTCGTCGAAGCTATAGTTTTCCAGCCAAAGCACTATTTCCTTATTTTTATCTGGAAATTACTCACATACTTAACGAGTAGGCAGAACACTGACTCCTAAGTCACAGGATCTCCTAGTTTGGGAGTCAGGGTTACTCTATCTGTATTACCTTTAATTCACTGAAATTCATGTGAACTAGTCTTAAATCAATGTTGTAGGCTTTTGTATAAAAAAGATTTTTTATTTTTCTTATTATTATACAGTTAACTAAATTTTATTACTGTTTTTAAAATTCAATTTATAATAGATTTTAAATAATACAATATTAATAGCAATACGTTTAAGAAATTGAATAAACGAAGTAAGTGACACTTATTTTTAATCAACCTGTTTTGTCCCACTGCTGGGCAAAGGACTCCCCTACAGCTTTCAACTTTTCCTTCTTCTACCAGCATTTGCCTAGTCTTTTTTTATTGGGGTTCCTAATAAAAAAGCCTTAGCCTAAGTGGTAACGAACTCGTGGTTAAATATTAACAGCCGCTCGGGGCGATCTTCAGGTTAAGCCGCGCTTGCCTAGGTTGGTCCATGGATGGGTGACCGCCCATTATATACAGAATTTCCTCCACGTCTCGGAAAGCACGTTAAGCCATTGGTCCTGGCTGCCATTTGTCTTCAGAGACAAATGGCAGCCAGGACCAATGGCTTAACCTGGCTTGGCGGGTCACTGACTACCTGTAACGACTGTCAAAGATCTCAGGATCTTTGACAGTCGTTACAGGTAGTCAGTGACCCGAAAGTCGAACAACCAGTCTTACCAAGGGGTAAGTCTTACCAAGGGTATTACCCAGTACTATAGTGTATTCAGGGAGACGAGTTAGTAGAGCGCTATCTCACTCACAACAATTTTTTAACTGCGATTGGTCAGTGATAAACGCTAAGGCGTTGTACACAGTACGAGTACTTTTTAGTCTACTCATACTTCCCGTACTGCGCAGACGTGCTCTTACTTGTATGCTCAACTCGTGAACTGGTTTGTTTATTGGATTTTATGATTGATTGCTTTCCTGAGGACTTGGCGGCTTGTGAAACGGACTTTTCAAAGAGAGTGACGAAATGAACTTGTATATTATAATATAATAAATTACCTAAATTTAATAATTAATTCTCAGTTTTATTGCTTTCCTTCATATCCTTCAAATATATTAAAAAATTACCAATAAAAAAAATTCTTACCAAATAAATGGCTCTCAAATACGACAGATGAAGCAGCAGGTATAAACTAAGCGAACTTTTAAGAAGCGCAGTGTGAACGCGCATTTACATTTCTAAGGTATTGTTAACGCCCACTGATCATAAAAAGTTATTTTTGTCTTTGTCATTTGTATGATAATGTGTGATAGAGAAGGCGCTATACTAACTCGTCTCCGTGAATACACTATAACTGGGTTATGGAGATCAAACAGGCAGTCGCACGCTAAAATAATGTTATTCAGCTGCATCCGGTTAGACCGGATGTCGACTCCTACATAGTTAGGAAAAAGCTATTCAGAAAATAAATAAACAAACCTGAGAAGCAACCGTTAGTCCAAACTTACGGTTGCTTCTAAGGTGTGTTTACAGAGTCCAAACTCTGTCACAGTAGCAATAGGAAAACTCCAAAATATATGGCTATCGAAACATACTTTTACTCACAACTCTGCTCACCTTTGGCATCAGGGTAAGCAAGAACAGGGTCCAAGGTCCTAATTACTTTAGCGAAGGCCATTGCAGGATGATAAGATCTGTAGTCTGACCTTGACCGTCAGTCAGTAAAGCTAACTGCTGTTGATATTAATAAAGTAATAGTGGCGAACCTTTTGCCATCAATCGGGCACAAATCCAGACTCCGTGGCTGCTACTGAGAAATTCCTGATAGAAAAACCCAATATCACTTTGCTCGAGCCGGGACTCGAACCCAGGCCGTAACCTAATTAAACATTCGTCACTTTTTTCATAATCGTTATAGAGGTTACTGGGCCACACTAATTCTTTTAATGGTCTTTACATTCAATATCGCCTACTTTTTAATGTCTTGTTTGTATAACACAATGAATTTTTACAAATTCAATTGTTCATTCGTGTCTTTACAACCTAAACGAAATGAAGTCTTTAAGGTCACAAAAACATTATATCAGAAGAAAGAACTATCGATTTACGGTTCCTCTGGACAATTTGGTTGACAAAGATATGCAGTCTATGCTTTTACCTTTAAATGTTATGCACAATATATTGTTGTGCCCTAAGTATCGCATAAAAAATGACTGCATATATCCCAACAGCCTTGCTGTAAAATTAATTGGATTGTGCGGCGTGATTATAGCCATTCTTCTATTCCTCAATCGCGCCTATGAGCTCTTCTTTGACAAAACTATAAAGAAATATATCAGTTTAACGTTTATCAACTCTGTCGTTGATGTCGTCTTGTACAGTTTCGGCTTCACGATCAATTATATCGTCAATGTTTTGCAAACTAAAAGGAATATTTCATTCGTTTTAAAAATTCAAGATATTCATAGATATTTGAACAAGAAGAAGAGTTTCAATCGCTTTATCATTCGCAACTGGGTTAGTGTCGTCTTCGTCTTAGGTTTCAACATTTACATTGTCACCTTCTTTTACATCAAACTCAAGCTCGCTAGCTTTTACCTCTTCTGTGGTATTGCTATCATGTGTTTTGATGTTAACATCATTAATGCTATCAGCTTTATTAAGCTTTTAAGCGAAAAAGTTAAGTTGTGGAACATTCAAGCTGTAAACTGTCAAAAGAAAGGCCATAGTGCCAGTGATAACTATTATTGCAATAAAATGTTTGAAGTTTACATCAACATTTTGGAGTGTTATGACATCTACAGGACCACTTATAAGCAAATGGTAAGTACTTAACTTCTTTCACAATTATAGAGGGTGAGTTTTTCAAGTGGGCGTGGATAACCAAATCCGAAACTATGAAGAATAGCGAAAAATTCTCAAAGGAGTCTCCGGCCCGATTTTGATGAATAATTCATCATTGGATTTGAACCGGTTGATATATGGTATAATTATCATCACTTCGTAGAATTTGATACTTAATTAGCGACGCTATTGGATGGTGTAATAATCCTGTGTGTTTTTTTCCAAAATCAATAGGTTCGATGCCTAGCTAGGTATATAGATTAAAAAAATCTCCTGATCCAGTTTCAGTTTTCATCAAAATCGGCCCCGAGAAAAAGAGACAAGTAAAGGTTTTTTTCGCTATTCCTCATAGTTTCGGATTCGGCTATTCACGCATACTCGAAAAATCCTTTCTGTATAATTTTCACCTCTGACTTTGGATCACTGTCAAACTAACGTTCTATCTTAAAATATTTATTTTCGTTTTAACAAGATTGGTGTTGGGTTGCGTAACGTTGTTTAGGTATCAACTATCAGAAATACCTGTGAAAGGATTTTACAATGCTTTCGAAAAAAAATAACATTGATATGAACTTCTTTTATTTTCAGATCGTATTTCACAGTATAGAGTTTTTCTACCACTCTTTGGTGAAATTACAAATTTCAATTAAAATTTTTAAAATAGCTATGGTAATGGGCAAGTCTGCTACTGTAAGTGTTTATTTAAAAATTGTATAAATGATTCTGAATTAATTTTGTTGAGAGTTTTACGGTTTATAAAGCCTTTTCTATATATTTTCAGCTAGCTGCATGGTTTTCTATAACATTTTTTTACATCTGGGTCATTAAAAGTTTCATACTGGAAATTATTTTGAGCTCATGCTGTGAGAAGTTCTATATTGAAATGAAAAATGTTCAGCACTCATGCGTGCTCATCTTGAAGTCAAATTGTACAGGTAACTACTATACTATAAGAATGGCATATTTTTAGGTTAGTAAGTGTTTTATGAAAACATGTTAAATCGTACCGCCAAGTCTTTGGTCACTGTTTTAAGCTTTCATGGTTTAAAACTAAACTTATATTGTCACTTATGGGATATCTTCCGTGATTATTCTTTCTTGTTTTATTTTGTTTAGACTTAGAAAGAGGGTTGACAGATTTGTCAAGTTTCTTGGCCAGTCTTCTCCATAAGTCCACGCTTTGGTATATGCAACTACAGTCCATTCACAGTTATTGTGTCTATTTGAAATAAAAGGTACCGCCAAGTCAAGCCATAAAAGCTTTGAGTTTGAGTTGAATTTGCAAAAGCTCCACACTGGGTAAATAAGCGGCGCTTAGAAAAGGTCTGAACATATCCTGATCCAACCGTAGGCATATTTTAACTGAAAGTTAATATTATGATTACATTACAGATGCCGAGAGGAAGTTATGCAAAAATATTATGCGTCTACATGAAGCGACATTCGACAAGATGGATGCCTGTAGAATGTTCTACGTTGATGCTTCTTTTCCTTTAAAAATGTTGGTTTTACATAGTAATTATACAATTGTACTGCTTCAGTTTGCGTATTTATAATAACAGATGTAGGATACTTAACTGTTATGCACATTGTGTTAAATACGAAACACATTATGTATTTCTATTGTATATTGAATGTCTTGTGGTTTTGAGATGAGTTTGAACAACCGAATATTGAAAATCGAAACGATAAATAATATACACTTAACATTGAAGTTAAAAAAAGTTTGACTAAACAATAATGTTAAAAAACCCTGTCCGATCCGTGAGGGTAATAAGAGGTATCGAGATTAGATTCTATTTATGTAATCTTTCTGGATATAAAGTAACAAAATATACCTCTATGAAAATTAAATAAAATGTAGGTACTATAAAATGAGAAAACGGTCGCTTCACGGGTAGTGACGTCATAAACAATCAATTGATGATCGATCATACTTATGCCGAAGATGGTGTTGCCAAGTTTTAAAAGTTTGTTAGAATTTAGGGAAATGGTGGTAATTTGGAACAAAAATCACACATTTTAAAAATTGAAATTTTTCATTAGTATTGATTGAATTATTATTTGGTAATGTCATTGGTATACCTGTATGCCCCTTTGGGATCAGACAGGATTTTTTAAAGTATAATATTGTAGGGTTTCGTACTTCTACAGCGACCTTCAACAGGATTGTTATGAACTTTGGTAGCTTATTTCAGTCCTTTACATTTTGATTTTTCCATCAGAGTCTTATCACTGATAGAATGTAATTGAAAAATGAAATGAAAATGAAAAAGCGTTTATTCGTGGTGACATCGTATTAATACATAAAATGTTACTTCTGCCAAACTGTAAAGCAGTTTGTTGGCAGATGTAGCTCCCATATAAAACATTCTGCTTTTATGTTACCACTACTCTAGGTACTTTTGCATCAATATAACGAACTAATAAACTACGTTAACTAAAACTAAACACTAATATTTTACAATAGCACAAAAAGGCTGACCAGTAGTGAATTGAAATTGAAATGCCACAAAAATTCAAAATGCTAATAAATAAATAAAATTAATTAAACTTTATTTTAGACTAAAGTCCATAGTTATCTAGGTCCCTGGGAAAATCACAAATTAACTTATATTATGAGCCAATTAGTGAATTGCACGTAAGAGCGGTTACAGACTTGCATATTATGTAGCGCGTAAAAGCTTGTACCACCCTTAGATACGACAAAACGCGCGTCCAGAAACATGCTTATCTGAAACTGCCTTTACAATAATTTTAATTACCTCGATGTTGTATTGTCGTTTATAACACGTTTTTTGCACGTCTAAAGACAACATAGCGTAGCCACAGCTGCTGGCATGATTAAAATTTGAGAAAAGAAAGAATAGGCATGACGACAGTATCAAAAAATTGCAAATCTATTTAGTCCGTCAGTTAGAGGATTGGAAATTAATGGACGCGTATTTTTTGTTTTTGTAAATCAATGAATATTGACCAAGATACAACGCATCAAAACTCGGGCTCGTGACGTCAGAACTAGGTAAAAATTATACCTAGGCGTGACGTATTGAGAATTTTAAAAGCGTTATATCTTCGTCAATTTTGGTTTACGTAACAAAAGAAAAAACACGGGTCAAATATTTTTTGATAATCCAACTGACGGACTAATTAGTTTATTTTTGTCGTCTCGCCTATTATGCTCTGACTGTCACAGTCCGTCTCTGTTGTATTTTATAAAATTACTTAAAAATATGTGTATTAACTTGCCAAAATTAAATGATAAAGGATACTCTATCATTTAATTTTATCATGTCAAGTTAGCGGGAATCCGCGGGATGCAAGTCGCACGGGACCGGTCAATGTGGCGACACTTGGGGGAGGCCTAATTTCCTAATTGCCAGCAGTGGACGTCTTTCGGCTGAAATGATGTCAAGTTTTTATGAAAATTATTTTTATTAAAATAAAACGATTTATCGCATTTAATGAATGTATTTTTTTTGTTTCTGTTTACTGAGCCATCATTCATTCATCATTTGCCTAGCCTTTTCCGAACTATGTTGGGGTCGGCTTCCAGTTTTACCGGATGTAGCTGAATACCAGTATTTTACATGGAGCGACTGCCTATCTGACCTCCACAACCCAGTTAGTACCGGGTAATTCGATTCCTCTTGGTAAGACTGGTTGTCAGACTTTTTGGGCCTCTGACTACATAACGACTGTCAAAGATCTACAAATGACAGCCGGGACCAATGGCTTAACGTGCTTTCCGAGGCACGAAGGAAACTCGGTATGTAATGGGCGGTCACCCATCCACAGACCAACCTAGGCAAGCACGGCTGAACCTAACGATCGACCCGAGCGGCTGTAATTATATTGCCACGAGCTCCTCTGAGCCGTTATTGATTATTTTGCCAGCGTGCAATTGTTTATTGAAATACGGGGTTAAAAGGAACACCGATACGAAAACGGTTTCCACGTAGGTACATCATTCTGGGCCCCCACAAACTTTTCGCCCGTTATTAAAAAAAAATCGGCTGTTTCCACCTTGTACCGAAGACTTTGTTTGCCGTCTTGTGTATCTATATTTTGAAGACCTTGACATACTAGCTACTAAGAATAAATTAAAGCAATAAGGTAATGTCATTTTTATCGTTAGTTTTGTCACCATATAATTTTGAATAGATATTATTTATGTCAACTTGACAGACTAGAGAGATTCCAAGTTATGAATTCTGCTGTGGGCTAGCTGCGATGATCTTTGATGTCAATTTTGTGTACGCCATTAGACTAATTGAGTTATTACAAAACAAAGTTATTTTATGGAACATTCAAGCTAAACGTTTAAAACAAATGGATGAAAATTATTGCAAAATAATGTTTCAAGGTAACGCAAATATTTGGAAATGTTATAAAATGTACAGGGTTACTTCACTGCAAATGGTAAGTCGGCTTAGATTTTATTTAATAATTTCATAATGACTAAGAAAGCAATCATGTTTGATGTGAAACATCTTGACTTTTTAGTTTTTATCTTTGCCATTGCTGTCACTGTTTGCATTATTTCTCGTGTGTGTGATTGAATATCAAACTTCGTGATAGATATGCTGAGAAGGCGTGACCACCGTCGTTCACGAGATTGATTTAGAGGTGGCTCGCGAGGCAATTTTGTTAGTAGTGAAGAACTAACCCTGAGAACCCGGTTGTGAGGTCACTTCGCGTAAGTTTAGTCCCGTAAACTTGAGCAATGTTTCGCAACGAGTTCGTGCAAAGAACTCCGAGTGTTTTTCAACAACCATTCGTACAAACGATCAGTTACGATCCAAATAGTTCCAAATATTTAGGCATTATAGAACGCTTTGGTCAGGTCTGACCGAGCTCACGGAAAATAGTGGCATCAAGGGACTCCCCGGTTCCTGGAAATATCAGGCATGTGTCCAGAAAAGAGTGTGTAGGAGGATGATAGTAAGACGCAATGTCTGCTGTTTCTTAACTACTTATGGTTTCAGAGATAGCGAGGAATGCATTCCAAAAGGCGTGTGTCGCCTAGCGAAGGGCGTGTTCTCAGAGGCGTGTGTTACCTAGCGTGTGGGTGTGTTCCCAAGGCGTGTGTCGCCAAGCATGTGGGTTTGTCCCAAGGCGTGTGTCGCCAAGCGTGCGAGTGTGTCCCAAGGTATGCGTCACTGAGCGCGCGGGCCACGTGCGTCTGTCGCCTAACGCAGTACACGCTGCTAGCACACTTGTTATGGATGAGTCAATTCGCCAGCCAACCAGTCTGTCTCCTAACCACAACATAGTACCTCCGGGACCTAGGCTGAAGCGCCGTGGCATCTCATCGAGCCTGAGCCACTACAGCTTCAGGTCGAGCCGAGCCACTTCAGCTTCAGGTCGAGCCTGAGACACTGCAGCTTCACATCGAGCCTGAGTCATAGCAGCTTCACATTGAGCCTGAAGGGCCTCCAGCAGACATAGTAGCACTCTTCTTGCCTATGCTGGAGACCGACCACGAGACCACTGAAAACATCATGAAGCAGCCCGGGACGAACGAAGAAATACTACGAAGAAATACTACTGGCGCAGTACGCGCTGCTGGTGCAGTACTCGCTGCTGGCGCTGTATACGCTGCTGGTGCAGTATGCGCTGCTGGCGCGGTACGCACTGCTGGCGCAAAACGCGCTGCTGGCGCGGAACGTGCTGCTGCTGCAGTACGCGCTGCTGGAGCACGTGTGTCTGTCGCTGCTCGCGCAGGACGCGCTACTGGCGCAGTACGCGCTGCTGACGCACGCGGTATGTGCTGCCGGTGCAGTACGTGCAGCTGGCGTGGTACGGGCTGCTGGTGCAGTGCAGTACGCGCTGCTGGCGCAGTGTGTGCTGTTGAAGCACGTGCGCCTACTATTGCTGGCACAGTACGTACTGCTGGAGCACGTGCGCCTGCCACTGTTGGCGCAAGACGCGCTCGTGATGGTTTGTTGTTTGAAATCTAGACCTTGTGTTGTCTAGTCTTGTTTGAAATCTAGACCATGTGTTGTCTAGTTTTGTTTGAAATCTAGACCTTGTAATGTATGTCTAGTCTTGTGTGAATACTAGACCTTGTGTGTTATGTCTAGACTTGTGTGAATACTAGACATTCTAGTCTTGTGTTAATACTAGACCTTATGGATGGGTATGTCTAGTCTTATGTGAGCAATAATATGGGACGGTTGGGACGCTGACCATCTTATATTTTTTTCCATTCTGAACTTTGAATTTCTACGTGAACAGCATGACATTTGTGTTGCTTACACGAATAATCATCGTAAACTCTTTCTGATGACGAAACCGTTGATGTTGAGTATCACCTGGACCGTTCTGAAAGTTACGAGCCTGTGCCAGTGGTGGTAGGGCTATTCATACCTGATCTTGATGCTGGAATAAAAGCATTGCGTCATCAGGATCATCGCTTTGCAGATGCAACCTACAGCATTCAAGTCGAAAGCGACTTTGCGTCAGGAGAGGCCGTGTTGGGAAGAAATGCGGTCTTACGAAGTATTATGAAGAAATGAGGTTGTACGCAGCACTTTACTTCTATGGAAATACACTGACAGACGACATTCAATTGTGACTGGTCGCGAGAGACTCCGGTGGAAAAATATCGCTCAAAAGGCTGGATTTAGTATTTCCTATTTTGTGTACTTACTCGCTATTTTTCTAAACAATTACGTGTTGATTGAGTTCGATAAAAAGTATGGCGGTTTAAGTTAGTTTCAGTGGTTGATATTTTGTTCCAAGTTAGAATAAGCGGTTGTATTCGTTATACTGTGTACCTCGTTGTCTTATTTTGAACATCTTCACTTCTGGATGCTTAATATATAAGCTTATATATATATATATAAGCTTGTATAACAATTTACTTTTTTATTTCACCAACCCTATCATGTCACCATCGAAATATCTACTCCAAATCATAATTATGAATTAACGACACATTTTAATAATCCTACCCCACTGTGCAGCGCTGGGAACGGGGTCCGAGCCGCCGCTGGTCAGGGCTCTTGAGAGTGGAACCTCCTAACAGTCCGTGCCGTGTCCAGAAGTAATGCTTTCTAAATCAAGCCCCAAGCCTCGCGAGCCAGATCTAGATATTTGAATTGTTTATCTTTCTCTGCTTTCACGAGGTTCTCGTCATGCGGGACCGTTGTATCAACAGTCGATCTATCACCACAATGTAAGGCCTATTGGCAACAACAGTCCTGTCAGTGGTGATAGGTCGATCCCAATACAACGTGATATTACCATTATCGAGAACTGGGCCGGGCGCATACTTATAGTATGGACTTCTGATTCCACAAGGTTGTACTTCAAAGCAAGTTACTGGTGGATAATCCTGGCAACGAGGTTGTGTCTATGCAAGTACTCTCCGTTACGGCTAACGGAGAGTAGTAGTGGAGTAGTGGTAGTCTGGCGACTAGAACACCCAGAAATAATGTGTCGGATCGATTCTCCCAGACGTTTTGCCCCATTATTATTAAAGTCATTGCAAACTTGACCTTAAATACATGTAAAAGGTCTATGGCCAATTTTCTTTTATTTTTTTGGACACTGCTCGTATTGTTATTTATAAAGGAACATTTTAAAATGTATGTTTGTAAAGAAATGTATAAAAGAAATAATGTAGGTGAATAAAAGCGCACAAATACACATGAACATGAACAAATACTTGTATCGCATACATTCATTCGCCGTTAGAAAAATTCGTGATTTAACTGATTTAGAGACTGCCCGTTTAGTTTACTTTAGTTATTTCCACAGCCTGATGTCGTACGGTATTCTTTTGTGGGGTAATGCCGCCGATATTCAGACAATATTTGTTTTACAAAAAAGGGCAATTCGTTCAATTTATAAATTAAGTCCCAGATACTCCCTCAGAGAAAAATTTAAAGAGATTAATATTCTTACTGTGCCCGCTCAGTTTATTTATGAAAACCTTTTGTACGCACATAAAAATATTAATTTGTTTAAAAAATACAGTGATATCCGCAACATAAATACGAGGAACAAACACAAATTTGTTGTTCCTGCAAATAAAAGGAAAAAAAAAAAAAAAAAAAAAAACTCAAGAAAATAGGGGGTACGTTTAGATGCCAATGTATACGTTTTTACAATAAACTTCCGAGCCATATTCAAACACTAAGCCTAAATAAATTCAAATTGTTTATAAAACGGAAGTTATGCCTGAAAACCTACTATCGTGTTTATCACTATCTCGAAGATAAAAAGGCTTGGGATTAAGCTGCTTCAATTAAATTTCCTATGTGAATGTCGAAATTTCGGACTTCGCTTGTTTATTATTAATTCCTTTCTTTTACAAACTTACAATATACACTATACACTTTGACATTGAATGATTTGACATGAATACTTAGTTCAGTATTTTATTATATTTTTTACTTTATTTTACATTATTTGACATGAATACTTATTTTGTTAAATATTTTACTTTTTTATTATTATTGTGACATTTAATGTTTTTTTTTTAATTTTTTTTTTTGACATTCGTTTTGTAAATTATTGTTAATTTTATTTAATTATTGTGAATGTGAGGACCATGTGGGTCACATATTTTATTTTATTTTGTTCCCCACGACTGTCTGGCAGTTTCAGTATTATAAGCGACCCACCCAAATGTCCTTTCTTTGGTATTGTTCGTCGTTTCGTTGAGCTCCTTGAGTTATAAGTCGAGCTACACGATAACTGACAAATGCTTGCACTGACTGGACAGGTCCACTCAAATCTGTGTGGTTCTTTCTTCAAAAGACCATCTCAGAAACTAATCTGCATAGTCCTCATCTGAATTGAACAAGATTATGTCTGGACTTCAATAGAGACTATGACCTCTGAGTTTGTTTCGGCTGTTTCTTTTCAGAGTAGTCAGGTACGAAACACCGGCCCCATCTTGTTTTAAAAAAATGACGTGTAAAAGTGTTTGTAAGAACCTACTTGCAAAAATAAACATCACATCATATCAGGTTTGCTCGTAGCTCCAAGGATGTGAAGATCACCTTGTTTCGAGCCTACTGCACAGCTTTTTATACGAGTAGTCTGTGGGTATCATATTTGCAGAAATCCTACAGCGCTCTCCGCGTTCAATATAATAACGCGCCAAGGGCGCTGCTGCGGCTGCCTCGCTTCTGCAGCGCATCGGGAATGTTCGCAAGCGTTCGCATTGACTGTTTTTATGCCAGCATGCGTAAAAGGGCGGCCTCGTTAGCGAGTAGAGTGCGCGGCAGCGGCAACAGTCTTCTTACAGTTGTTGCCAACAGGTTGGACGGACCATTTATGCAGCACTGGCAGGCCTTACATGCGCCTGTATATCAAGCCTGGGGCAGGTAAAAAAAAAAAAAGAAGTAAAATGTAAACCTTTCAGTATGATTTAATTTAACGTGACTTTGATTTTAATGTTATTTATGGTTTTCATTTAGATTATGATTTTGACTTTAATTCTGATTTTATTATGATTTTGACTTTAATTCTGATTTTATTATGATTTTTATTTTAATTTTAGATTTTAAACATTTTGATTTAAATGTGGATTTTAACTTTGATTATAATTGGCAATTTTAAGTTTAATAATGTAATGTCATGTGAATTAGTTATAGTGTAATTTATGTAATAAGTATGTATTGAGTTATATGGGTTAATGCCTGAAATAAATGATAATAATAATAATAATATCATATCATATAACTGACGAGTAATAGAGAAGTATAGAAGAAGACATGCTATGGTCGCATTCGCGACTGCTGATCATGAGGTCCTGGGTTCGATTCCCAGATTGGGCAAATTGTTATTTGGATTTTCCATCAGGCATTTCTTGGTACCAGCCACGGAGTCTGGATTTGTGCCCGGTTGATGACAATAGACTCGCCCCCTATTACATGAGACTTAAACATAACTGGCGCAATGTGGGTGTTCTATTAGGTACACCTCTTCCTTACCCATCGGGCATTACAGGCATTCTTCTTCTTCTTCCTTCTAAGTTCCATTCCATCTTCGATGAAACTCTAGTGATATCATCTTCACAATTCTTTCATCGTTTCTTAAACAGGCCCTAAATTACTTATAAAGTCATCCAATTAACACAATTCATAACCGACACGTTCAAAAACATGGTTATGTGTTAATAGAACAACATTTAAAATAATAAAAATATGTACACATAGAAAAGAATATTAATATTCTTAAAGTACTATTAGTCATTTACTAATTTTAAGGTACCTTGACAGTTTATTTGTTGATACAACTAATCTACTAATCTCTATGGATACAATTGTACGTTCATTCGTGTCTAGAAATGATGTCTAATAGAGGAGGACAACAGAATTATTAGAAAATGAATAACTATTTATTTACCGTCCCATTAAACAATGTGGTTGACAAAGATGTTCAATCGATGTTTTTGCCTTTGAACCTAATTCAAAACGTTTGTTTCTGCCCCAAATATCGCATTAAGAATAACTTAATACACCCTAACAGTTTTACATCAAAAATGGTATCGTTTTGCGCCATGATGATATTTCTAGTTTTGTTCTCCTACCGTATCTACATCCTGTGGTCAGACGAATATCTTAGAAACCATTTTTACTTCGTGTACATTGCCTCTTACTACGACTTTGTCTCGTTTGGGATGGGATTCGTTATAAACTATGTCGTCAACGTACTACAAACGAAACGAAACATTTTTATCGTCTTGTACATTCAAGAAATTCACCGATTTCTTAACGAGAAGTTCTACACCAAGCGTTTTATCATTGGAAATTGGATCAGTATCATCTTTACTACAGTTTCTTATGTGAACATTATCATATTCTACACCGTTATGTTTGAGCTTCCTATCTACGAATTCTTATGCGGTATGTCTTTATTGGGCTTTGAAATAAACTTCATGTACGCTATCAGACTTATTAAGCTCTTGAAAAGAAAAGTTGATTTGTGGAACATTCAAGTTCAGCATTTGCAACAGATGGATGAAAGCGGCAAAGAAATTTATTGCAAAAGTATGTTTCAAGCTTACGTGTATATTTTACAGTATTATGAGATCTACAGGATTTCTTTCCAGTATTTGGTATGTACTGCTTTTGTAGAAATTAGGTGGTTCACAGGTTCGACAAGTAGATCTAACATTTTTCGTTATTTCCAGATCGTCTATCACACTTTTGAGTTATTTTTCCACGTTGTGCTCAAGTTCCAAATAGCGCTTGAAACTTTTAAACTTGCGGCCCGTGTGAGTATTATCACTATTAAAAGTTACATCAGCTGCATGCATGTCGACTGCTGGACAAAAGTCTCTACTCGATGGTAATTGGAAGACGGACGGCCCCGGCCGCCGCCGAAGCCCCGGCAAGGAAGTGGTGGCGAGACGATCTGGATCTGCGAGGGCTGGTTCAAGGAGGCACGGAAAACGACATGGAAGGAATTGTTGGAGGCCTTTGCCCAGCAGTGGGACATTATAGGCTAATAATAAATTAAAACTAAAACCTAACAAGTCTAGCTCTAAATAAGTTAACATAAAAGTTCGGTCACTTAAAACTAGTTAAAATCATGTAACAGTGCACCCATATCTTAATGAGTCAAAAGACGAACGATGCTGAACACAAACACCACCAAGTCGTCGCATCGCTTCTTAAAAATCATTATGACATCAGCTATCTGCCAGTAAAGTCGCATCAAAATCGGTCTAACTGTTTCGGAGATTAGCCGGAGCATGCAAACAGACAGACCCAAAAATTAAAAAAATAATGTGTTTTTTGTTATGGTACCATAAGCATTCAGTAAAAAAACTGTTATTTTGAATTTACAAATAGACACTTACATTTTTTTAATTGTTTAGGTAAGCAGATACTAATACTGCATATAAACAATGATGTTCAACTAGATTTATTCAAGAAATCAAAAATAAATCGGTCTTCTGTTAAATAATGAGAATGCGGAACGACGAAAGTTTTAATTTTTGATCGAGTGATTTGATTTTTCAGGACAACGCATATTTGTTGATTATCTCTTTGTACATTTGGACGATCAAAAGTTGGATACTTGAAATTATTTTGAGCTCATGCTGTGAAAACTTCTACATAGCAATGAATGATGTTCAAAACTCATGCGCGCTCATTCTGAAATCAAATTGTACAGGTAATTTTATTGGTCAACCAAAGAAACGATGGAGGGACTGTGTGAAGAAAGATATGACAAAAGGAGGTGCCTAATTAGATGACAAGTAGTATGAGAAGTATGGAAATGGTGGGTAAGACCTAAGATATGAGCGGGAGCGGGTGCGTCTAAATTAAATAACGTGACGCCTGTATTCCCCAAAGAAGTGGGCAGAGATGTGTAGAAAGACGTTATGTTTAAGGGGCAAGTCTATTGCCATCAACCGAAGAAACATCCAGACTATTATGAAAATCCTGAAGACAGAACCCAATAACACTTAGCCCGACTCGGAAAACCATGTTTGCAATATTTTTCCAAAATTAATTTAGTCATGTTCCCGAAACTGAACTAATGACAGTATATTTTCAGATACTGAAAAGAAGGTGTGTAAGAACATTAAACGACTACATCGAGCTACATTCGACCAGATGAATATTTGTGGGATGTTTTACATAGATGCAACTTATCCGTTGAAAATGATAGCTACAATTTCTCACTACACTATTGTGTTACTACAGTTCGCTTTGCTCTAAACACTGTTCCTAAGCCGGTTGAATCTTCATTTTAAATATTAAATTAACAAAGTGGTAGTAAAGTAAATCATCAGATGTTTTTTCTAAGGGTTGAGCATCACCCAAATACCGATCGCATCGGCATTACTTCACCTCAATTGTTTTAGCAAGATAGTTTCCTATTTCAAAGCATTGTAAAAATAGTGTCTATAGCCAAAAAATCTGTATACAATTTCAATTTAGACAATGAAGAACGGCATTTGGCCAACCAAAGGACCGGGGTATGGGCAAATTGCAGATGTAGCCCCAACACGGACACCTAAGGCTTCCGGGATACAAAATTTGTCCTTTGTTCACAACAGGCAGTCAGTAATTTGTCCATACTAGTTTTACTGGTCCTCTAATATTGCCAAACGACGGCAAAAAAACATTCATGTACTCACTTTGTTTGTACTAACGGAACTGGATCAAATAATACTAATGGACAGTACGACAAATTTGCAAGCTCTAAGTTATTGCACGTTCGGTAATAACCTTTTCCATAAATTCAATGGCACATTTGTGGCAGAGCCACCTGCAATTATGTTGAAAAGAGGAGAAAAACGTTTGAAAGGAAAATGTTGTAGAGTGACAGTCATGACGGACAACTCAATCGACGAAGATGTGCAGTTGATGCTTTTTCCTTTAAATCTTTTGCATAATATTTTAATGAGTCCCAAGTATCGTATTAAAAATAACTTTATAGAACCAAATAGTTTGATAACAAGAATAGTTTCATTGTGCGGCGTGATATTATGCATTTCTCTTTTCTTATACCGCATATACGACCTTCATTTTCACGAAGTTAACAGAAAATACACTTATATCATTTACATATTCTCCTACTTTGAATTTATCTTGTTCAGCATTGGATCCATTATTAACTACCTCATCAATGACTTCAACACTAAAAGGAATATTTCGTTTGTCTTGAAATTTCAAGACCTTCACAGATTTCTTAACGTAAAGGAGAAATTCAAGCGCTTTATCATAATGAATTGGATTAGTATTATTTCGGCGACAAGTTTCTATATTTTTAGTATTACCTATACTGGTTTAAAACTGAGGCTGCCTCTTTACGATTATTTCTGTGGGTTAGCTTCAATGTTGTTTACTGTTAACATTGTGTATGCTACAAGACTAATACTGCTGCTACAATGCAAAGTTCATTTGTGGAATAGCCATGCTCAACATTTACAACGGATGGATCATTGTGACAAAGAAACTTATTGCAAAAGATTGTTTCAAGCTTACGCAAACATTTTGGAATCTTATGGCATCTACCAGTCTTGTTTTCAGTACATGGTACTACAGTTTATATATTCATTGGTTGAATGATCAGTAAAAGTGGTCTACTTATTTAAAGATTTTTATTTTCAGTTTGGATATCATACTGTTGGGTTTTTTTGCCACGTTTTAATAAAATTGCAAATAACAATTGAAATTTTTAAATATGCAACAGGCTATGACGACTATGTGAGTATTCATTTCAGGTATTTTATCACAAATTTAATTCTTAATATTTTTATTACGAGTTGCATCGCAATTCCTTAACCAATTAAAAAATAACTTAAAAAATTTAAAACTTCACATCGAAATGATTGCATCATGTTATGTTTACGTTCCAGATAGCAGTATGCTTTAATTTCATTTCTCTGTACTTCTGGGTGATTAAAAGTTTGATACTTGAAATTATTTTGAGCTCGTACTGTGAAAAGTTCTACATAGCGATGAGTGAAGTACCAGACTCATGCGCTCTCATTTTGAAATTAAATTGTTCAGGTAGGTTGTCTCCATATTTATTTTGTAAGGCTTAGATAATCTAGCAATGAAGGTTTCGTATCCTATCATCTTCATATTATCTTTGTCCCGTTGTTGATAATTATTGATGTTACTTAGGGTTTATGCGACGTCTTTTTCTACTTCCATTCTGTCTTGATACCCGTCATTCCATCATTACTCCACTCCACTCACATTTTATCATCTCTTACATGATTTTTTTATATTTCTTCCTTTCTCCCTTTCACTCCATTTATCAATATTTATACGGATTACTCTTTTATAATATCATCTCTATGTTGTATCTACAATCAAAAACTTCACTCTTCTTAATATTGCAGATGCAGAAAAAAAGTTATGCAAGAATATTAAACGTCTACATCGAGCTACATTCGATAAGGTGAATGCATGTGGAATGTTCTATATTGATGCTACTTTCCCATTGAAGATGATGGCCTTAATCACCAACTATACTGTTGTATTGCTACAGTTTGCGTTTTACAAGTGATTTGTCAGTTCTTTAATTTTTATTTGTAGTAATGAAAAAGTTGTATCTTAAACACCATTATAGAAAGAATTGATTGCTCCCTTGTGCGTAAAAGTGTGCACACGTGTTTAGTTTTGCTACTGTTACGTTTTAAGACATTTAATAAATATGAATTTGATGGATTCTTTATCTAAAATAAATGTTTAATACTAATAAAGAAATTTAAGCAATAAATAATCTGTTTTACTGTGACCGAAGAACACATGTTGTGACATTTTGCAACCTGCGCTGGGACCACTAAAGAAGCATAATAATAAGGTAGATGACAAAAAAAAACTAATTAGTCCGTCAGATAGATTTCCAAAAAAATAGGACACATATTTTTTATTTTTTTACGTAAACAAAAATTGAAGATACAGTGCGTCGAATACTAGTTTGACGTCACATTTGAGTACATTTTTACACAAATGTGACGTCAAAGGCCCCCACTCATGATCTTAATTTATATAACATTCACACAGCCACATCCCAGCTGTGCAAACGTCATAACTTGATTTTGTTATAGGCACAATCCCTATTACACATTATGTACACCTAATGTGTAATGCCTAATCCTTCGGAGATTACAGGCGGAATGTTATGTAATAAATTTAATTAATTATTTATTTAATTAAAAAAAAAAAGTTGATTATGCTACTGTAGCTTTCACATTTTTATTCTGACAACGGCAAAAGATTGTTTTTGAAATTAATGAAATTGATTCAGAGGATTACAGCAGGAGGCATTCTGTAGTTTTTGACAATTTGCATGAAAAAAGAATTTTCTGTGTGTGTATGTGAAAAAAGGGGTGCTAAAAATTCTCTATAACAACACAGTTGATAGTTTTAATTAAATTGGTCAGGTATTCATTTTGAGCACCTCATGCCACATCACACCAGTAACATAAAAACTTTCAATGTAATCGAATAGGAACTAAAAGCATCAATATCACTTGTCAATTTAGGCGATACGTATCAAGTAGTTTAACCAAACACAATAAAATGACATTCGGAAGGTTATGCAAACAACTTCTTCATGTTTTTCAAAGCCTCTAGTCGATATCTGATAGTCACTTCCTATAGCTCGTTCACTTTGAAGCCTTTATTCAACATGAATTTATTAGAACTAACACCAGCTCGTCGTACTGAAAGAAGTATTCGTGTCGAATCATTTTTGAGCAACGCGATCGATAAAGATGTGCAGTTGATTCTTCAACCTCTAAACCTCATGCAAATACTAGTGCTGAATCCTAAATATTACATCAAGAACAATTTCATTCATCCAAATAATCGTTTCAATAAGTTGATGTCATCGTGTGGGGCAGTATTGTACGTATCGGCTTTCCTGTATCGAGACTTAGGAGTTCTGTTAGACGAAAATTTAAAACGTTACAGTTTGATTAATTTTCTGTACTTTGCCTCCATTTTCAACTCTATCTTCTTCTGTGCGGGTTTTGTCTTGAACTCCATCATTAACACTGTTCAAACGAAGAAAAATGTCACGTTTGCTTTGACGTATCAAGAAGTGCACAGGTATCTTAAAGATGAAAATAGTTTGAAGCGGACTGTCATCAGAAGTTGGATTCATCCTGCTATTATCTTAGCATTTTATTTTGTCCTCATGTCCTTCATATTTTCATTTTACATCAAGCCACAATTTATAAGTATTATCAATCTTCTATCATTGATAACTATTGATACAAATATAATTTATGCAATCGGATTAATTCATTTATTGACTGACAAAGTAACGCTTTGGAATGACCGAGTTTTACTCTTAGCTAAAAATGCCTGCAATGAAACAGAATGCAAAAAGATGTTTCAGATTTTCATGCAGATATTTAAGTGCTACGGTATCTTCAATGATGTTTTCCAGACACCTGTAAGTCTAGCCTTATGTTATACTGTGATTGTATGATACTATGTTTAGCCTAACAGCATAGCAAGATAACAAGCAGCAGAACTTTAAAAAATTGGCACTGGGAAAGGGCCAAGTACACTACCCTGTGTTATACCGTTACAGTTTTGAAAAATGCCGCATCTTTCCAGACCTTCCCTTTTTCTAGCTATGTTAATTTCTGTGACAAGACAGATGTAACAATTTAAGCTTTCAATATCGTATTTATTTACACAAATGAATAAAATTTTCGAAGTCGAGAAAATAATACTCTGTCAACGCTTTCAATAGCTTCGTCAAAACCTTTCTGTTTAAATGGTTCATCTAATTTAGAGCCTAATATTTATTTTTTTAGATTATGTATCACACCATTGGGACATTTTCTACTACTTTAACTGACTTTCAAGCGATGATCGAGATTTGTATTCTTTATTACGAATATGTGAGTATTAATATCACGAAGCGACTAAGCGTAAAGGTACACTGCCGAAGGCGACGGTAAACTGCAAGTCATATGCCGCTGCGGTTTGAATTTCAACCACGCACCTAGTATATTCTTCAGAATTGCGATAGTCATCATCATTTTCCTGCCCCTATCCCAAGTTATTTGGGGTCGATGAAACACGTTTATTTCTTCCATTCTCCCCTGTCAATCGTCACGCTATTCATTTACTCCTTTTTCCTTCATATCATTCCTCACCCAATCCATTCAGAATTGGGACAACAAAAAAAAAAGTCTTGTCGTTCTGCTAATGGCCGTAGGTGATAGCAATACTGGTTTGCGGTCTGCGGTCACCGCATGAATCGGTTCCATAGAAGTAAAAATACCCTCAAATGCACTTATTTCGGAACCAGTCAAAATTCCAACTTTGCCAGAATATGTTTTTTTTTTATGTCAGCTTTTAAAAGTTATAATTTTAAATACCACCATGACCCCCGTACTATTCAACGCATCCATCAGCACAAAATTTCTAAATTTTTCCTCCCAATACCTTTTCGTGTTCTAAAAACAATTGGTACTTTTAGGAATAAATACAAACGTTACCTACTCCAACAGCAAAAAGACTCGTCCGAATAACTTACCAATGGTTTGCACGCAGCTTGCAATGGTGGCCGGAGCGTCTTGCCATCCTTATTTTTTTTATGTTATTAAGATGATACATCATTTTCTAGCGTCTGGTTTGTGAATTTCCGTCACTTTGGCTCCGAGATGCACTTTTGTTACTTTTTTCTTTCTTCGGTAACTCACACATTAGTAGGTAATAACGTTGCATTTCTAGAATCTGACCTATATTGACTAAACCGTTTGTTAGTTTCTTGTTTTATCTCTGTTCACAGCCCCAGTATTAATACGAGTATGTTACACTATCCCTGCACACTATTCACTCAACAGTGTTTGGTATTTGATCGATACCATCGCGTTTATACTCTTGACAGTGTCTGGTATCATTCTAGAATCAAGCGCTTTTAGCAAATTCCTACTTTATAAAATGCTTTAAAATTCAACTAAACGTGCTTTATTATTTATTTATACGTTTTTTTATTATTGTTTTGATTTCTCTTCTCTGACTTATTGTTCCAAACAAATCACAGATTATGTATTAATAATATGTCTGCGTCCGCATCTCTGTTCATCAGTGTTGCCTGAAAAAGTCATGGTGGTTACGTGGGGTGTAGATGTAATTATTATTTTCTTCGTATTTATTCTTCACATATTTGTATTGTTTTTCCGTGGCATCACTCTACATACGTACCACATACGTACATACGTACTCTACATACGTACTACATACATACCACCACAGTGTACTCTGTGGTGGGCCCTATCAGAATACCAAGCCTCGTACAGGACCAATTTTGTTTTTTTTTATTATTATTTTCTCCTTGTTGTATCACTATTTTAATTTGTGTGTTTTGTCCTGCGCGGGCTAATAAATGATTTTTCTTTCTTTCTTTCCTTCACAATGTTTTGAAATGATACATTGAGTAGTATTGTAAATCGTGAATTTCACCCCAAAAAATGTAGTTTCTCAATAATATTTTTTGGGCAGTGTTAGGTACTTAGTTTGGTGCAGAATGCTTGGTTGACGGCTTCGTGAAGAGCCTGCTTGCACCTTGTAACATCTAGTCAGGGCGCAGCCGTTTAACATAGTGTTTGAGGCAGCTTTATCGCTACAGTTTGCTGTTGCTTTTGACTTCGGAAATGTACCTTGATTTTTTCTACAGTTTATTATTTTATTTTAACGCAATCTTTTTTTTTAGCAAAAATTACCTTTCGTGTCGATAATAGTTAACTTGTGGTTGCTCAAGTCTTTGGTTATACAAATCGTGGTCAGCCTGAGTTCTGATAAGTTTTATGAAACTGTCAAGCACGCACAAGATTCATGCTTATTCGTTTGCATTTCAGACTGTACAGGTAACCTGTCCAAGATTTATTTACTTATTAAATAATCTTCCAGCCTTTGTTCTATGTTTGTCATTTTATTTTGTCTTTTTTTTTTCTACAAAAAAGGGTTCTTATTATATTGCAAACCTGGAAAAGGGTCAAAATTAATTAGTATTTTGATCCTTTTTTAGGTTTTCAATAGTATATAATGCAGTGCCTTTTTTATGAACCTAATTAAATTTTATAACAAGAATTTATTCTAATTTTACAAACCCTGAAATCGTATAAAAAACAGCGTTTTTCTATTTGCCGAGTTTTGCGAGTTATGTTATGTACAGAGCAACTGATTTACAATTTCAGGGTTGATCTCAATGATAGGTTGTTTCAATTACACTTTAAGCTTGTAAGCATACTAATAATTACCATGTATCTTAGTATTAAATATGTTATATTTATTATCCAACTCGAATAAATCATATTTTTTTATTACCAGAACAAAAGAAGTTATGCAAAAACATCCTGCGGCTGCATCGTGCGACATTCAACAAGATGAATGCTTGTGGTCTGTTCTACATAGATATTTGTCATCCATTACGTTTGATGGCTCTTATCACTAAGTACGCTGTTGTGCTGTTACAGTTTGCGTTCCTTTAATTTCAATACCATTAAAAATATTCGAGTTTAATTAATTATTTTAAATTTTACCTAAACTGTCCCCAATTCCGTTAATTTATAAAGTATATCAATCCTACTGCTGTATTTCGTTACTCTCCAGGTCTATACCCTTAATACACAACAGGTGTACAAAATACATAACAGGTGTACCTAATAGTACTCCTACATTTCGCCAATCATGTATTAGTCCCATATAATAGGGGACGAGCATATTGTCATCAACTGGGTCATCCATACTCCGTAGCTACTACGGAGGAATTCCAGAAGCATTACTCAGTAACAATTTGCCTGAGCTGGGAATCGGACCCAGGACTTCCGATTCCTAGCTCGGGCAAATTGTACCTTACTTAATTACTTTTGTTAGAATTCAATAATTATTGTTGACACATTGACTATTAAATTTTGTTCTCTTGATGACATTTTTATTAAGCCAGTCTTACTAAAGAGCTTAGTAAATGGATTGTGGAGACCAGCAACTCCTTGTAAAAAAACCGGTGGCTGGTCTGGTCAGTCTGATAGATATGTAGGAGTTGAAAAAACCGAAGCAGATGATGATAATGATAAAATAAACTAAATAATACTCGGAACAAAGACGTTCCATCAAAATATTGACTAACAGCTATGCATTACGTTTTGTTCAACACATTAAGTTATTAAAAAATTAGGAAAACGTGTATAAGCGTATGATATAATAAATAAATTATTTACATACATATGCCTTCTAATTATTAATTATTGATTGCCATAGACCTGTTAAATTTGAACTAATTGTCAACACGGAAACGCGTCTCAAAGACAGCAACGAAATAAAAATGTTCGTTGTAGTGGAAAAAATTTTAAATCGCGCCTACATCGAAAAAAAAAGCCTTTTGAATTGATGGCAACTCTCCAAATCTTATCTAAATATAAACTAAGAGACGGGTTCATCACTTCGAATAGTTTCCTCTACAATGTTATTTCAGGCATCTGGTTGCTTGCTCTCATAGTTTCCTGCTTCTTCTCTATTTTCCATATTAATTTCTTCACAACTGGATTGGAAGGCTATCATTTTGTGAAACATTTCATCAATATACTGATATTTGTTGTGTAATGGGAAATATGACGACTTACTGCACCAATGTCATGCAAAGGTACAACAACGTGTTACTTGCTTTAAGAATCCAGAATATTTGTGCAGTATTCAAAGCGAACGGTAGAAGTATACTTTGTTGAACTGGATATACCTTATCGCCTTTGTATTGTTTCAAATTGTCTGGAGCATTTCTTTTTATATTGGCTTTTCTTCTGTTGCATGCATTGATGAGACTATTACAAGCATGTTTTATATCATCTTTGACGCCAATATGTTGTACTGCGTAAGACTTATAAAGCTTATCTTAGAACCTCTTAAGATTTTGGTTGCCGACGCTCAAAACTCAGTTATCATTTTCGACTCAGAAACCGAATTGTATTGGAACAGAAAATTTAGGCTATACATGGAAATTATTGAAGCTTATGAAATTGTTGGGAACAATCATCAATTACTGGTAAGCTAATATAAACTAAGAGAGCAGCGGTGGCCCAGTGGTGGCAGCCCCGACTTACGAATAGTAAGTCGTGGGTTCGAACCCAGACAGGCGCGTATCTTTTATACGTTCTGCCAAAACTAGCTGTACCATATCCTATTATTGAATCTGCTAGTGCCAAATACATTAGTCTTTTGGTTCTGTATGGTAATAAAAAACTCAGATAGAGGATACGCTAATATTTCTATATTATCCTTGATCACCGATATTGGCACGTCATCGTGTCCACAAGACGCTTTGTTTGTCATCTTACGTACAATTTTTGCTGTGAATATTTCCTGTGATGTCGTCATATTGAATGTCATCTCACTTTCTACTCTCAATGTTGAGTTTCTTAGGAAGGACATCGCTCTTTCTTCTTCTATTTTTAAAAGTGATGGTTATACACAAATATATCAACAAAAGTATCTGCTATTTTTTGCGGATCTGTAACCACCTTGTTGTCAATGTTTTAGAACAAGTTTTCTTCGAACTTTGTTGTGCTTTCTCTTTGTCTGATCATTTACAATTTTCCATGTCTCCTTTAATATGTTTTGGGCTTTGTTGAGATGACATGATATGGCTAACTTTCGTGCGTGCTTTAAAACTCTTCCATAGATAATTCATTTTATAATTATAGACACTGGTATTAATGGTGGTGCCCGAACATAATATTCTTTTCATTTTGCTCGACACCTTAATTCCCTTGGTAATCCACTTTATCTGATTATTGTTCCTCAGTTTTACTTTACTGGTTTTCTTTGGGTAACACGCACGAAATGTTTTATTAAAATAATTGAGAAATGTATTGATACTACGATATTATCATTTGTATTTTGAAAGCACTTTTTAAATGCAGCATTATTTTTTGTGTTGAATTTTCTTTTAATAATCAATATGGTATGTTCAGATTCATTTGTCTTTTTATCAATCTTATCAAGAATTATATTACAAAGAAGGCCGCCATGGCCATCTGCTAAACCATTATAATCTACCAAACACTGCTCTATATCATCGTCGGAAAGATTAGTCAATACATTATCAATGCAAGAGTATTTGTTTGGAATAAATGTTGGAGTATTTATAAGGTGTCTAAAATTGTACGACATTAATATACTTATAAATTCTAAAGATTTTTACTTTCCGCAAGTATGTCAACATTAAAATCACCACATATAACGCACTTCCTGTCAATAAAATGTTCTAACAATTTTTCTAAGGCCTAATGATTGCAGAGAATTTTGGCTGCTAAGTGTTATTAAGTTTGTACTCGACAGCGTTCAATTTGTGTTAAGTTTATAACATTCCAAAAGACAGAATAATATTATGATCATGTCACTCAAATAAATGCCCTTCAAAAAAGGTCAGGTGCGAAGTACTTGGTATCGCCGCACGTGTAGGATCAGATGCAAGTACTTGAATGAAGAAAGAATAAAAATAAAGTTAGATTAAATCTTCGCTGGCGGTCGTGTTGTGATGCAGGTTTGGCTACTCAAAACGAATCTATTCAGCAGATCTTTGAAGAGGAAAAAGCTAAATCAGTAGCGTGAATCAAGTTTAAGGGAGTTGTGTTAATGTAGTCAAAATAAGTTTTTTTTAATGTAGAACCTGACAACGACTATTACCTTTCATTCATCTTCTACTTGGGGTCGGCGCAGCATGCCTGCTTCTTCCATACTTTTCAGTTACTCGTCATCTCATCAGACACCTCCTTCCGTGCCATGTTGTCCTGCACACAGTCCATCCATCGTTAATTTGGTCTTCCTCTACTCATATACCCATCCACATTCAAACTCAAAACTTTCCTCACGAAATTTTTGTCATTCCTCCGCATTACATGCCCGAACCACGACAACCGATTACCACACAACTTTTCAGTCACCGGTGCTACTTTCAGACTTCCTCTTAGCGTTTGCATGTAACTGATGAACATAATTCCATTTCAGATACTTTATTACTGTATTGACACATTCACCAATGGTGTGATTTCTATATTCATACGCATAGAGTTGGCAAAAGCTTTGGATGGTGACTTTTTTAAAGTAAGTGATTTTAACAAACACTATACACACTGAATACAGAGACGGACGTAATGACATAGGCGACGGATTTTCAGCATTTTATTACGTTTCAACATCTTCTAATTTGTTGCCCAGTTGGTCTCGTGGTTGCAATAAGTGCGACTGCTCAGCGTGGGATACTGGGTTCGAGTCTTGAGTAGGGCGAAGAGTTATTGGGTTTTTCGAATAGGAACTTCTCTGTAGCAGCTCGGAATTTTGAAGTTGGCGGTAAGTTATCCTCGTGCTCCGAAAAGTTCGTTAAGCTGTTGGTCCTGCGCCTGATCTCTCTCCGGTCGTGTCTGATTCCCATCCCATTGGGCTATAAAAGAGCGGGGACACACAAGTGCACCTGTACTGTGTAGTCCTCCTGATTACTAGTCAGGAGGCCTATTTTACATGAAAAAAATGTTACGGAATAACATGTCAATCCAATACATTTTTGACTTTTTATCGCTCACAAAAATCATATTTTTTTACTGTCTCTGGTGCTACTGAAACATTTTTGTTATCCATATCCCTATTGTGAATGGTTAGAAACATGTCACTAATAACATCATTGTGCTTGGAGTGTGAATCATTCTACACCCTCTTGATGGAAGTACAGAGTACTTGCATGCAACTTACAAATACAAAAAAAAATCAGGTGAATGCGTGTGTCCGTTAATTTCATTGTAACATAAGTATGACATTATCAACCTAAGTGATGTTTTCAGAGTGTAAACAGACCCTTCACGAAGCCGTCAACTAAGCATTCTGTTCATCAACCTAAGTACCTTTACGCAAAAATTATTGCTGAGAAATTACTTTTTTTTGGGGTAAAAAAACATTTTTTACTGTAGAACTCAAAATTTCACCATCAAAACATCATGCTCATGGATCCATTGAATAGTACGGGGGTGTGAAGGTATTTAAAGTAAAGTTCTTCCATTAAAAACTTGTATGTAAAAAAAAACTTGTGAAAAGGTTGGAACTTTGACGCTCAATAAAGTATCCGTAACAAAAAAGTTCCCAGGTATGGTCTGTAACAAAAAACAGATCGCAATGATGGGGGAGAACAAAATGCCTTTCAGCTTGGTAAAGGATACTTTTACAATCAATAAACAACTGCCGCTTCAAATCAGTGCCTATTTCATATTTCAAGTTTAATTTTTCACAGAATTTCAAAAAAGAGTCTGCAAGAATATTCAACGAGTACACGCAGCTTCCTTCAAGAAGATGACTGCGTGTGGACTGTTCGTCATTGATGCTGCATTACCCTTGCAACTGTTCGGGCTCCTTACTACTTACATTATAGTTGTCTTACAATTCGAGTTTCTGTAGTCCTGTATGTACATTGATTGCTTTAATTTGTATTAAAATACAAAATACATACATAAACTCACGCCTCTTTCACGTCTGCTACGATCCTGACATACATACACCTTGCGCCTGCTCCACGTACATACATCTGGTCATACAAGCCGGTTACGAGTACATCATACATCACGCCTGAAATCCCCGAAGGATTAGGCAGAGGTATACGTACCTACCTAAGTACACCCACATAGTTGTTAGATAATTATGTTCAACTTCCATGTAATAGAGGGCAACTGTTTTGGCATCAACTGGGCATCACTGAGTCGTTCATGAACTGGTCCCACAGGCCTACGGCCCATTTGGGACGAGTTAATTAGTCGGACTCCGTGGTGGCTTCGTGAGAAATTGGTGATGGAAAAACCAAATGACAATTTTTTCTCGACTTCAGAAACAAACCCCGGAACTCATACCCAGCAATACCTTTATCTATTTACCATACTTACATAAACATTTGATAGTTGTAAAGCAATATGATTTTCCGAATGCAGGATTCAGTATACCGCTGTCTATTGATTCTCCAATTAATAATAGTCCTCCTGACCGTTTTTGGTCACGGCGGCCAATCTTAACGGAGATTAGCCATCGGCGCGCCATGTGCAGGCACAGGTGCATACCCTGTCCTTTACTCTCATAGTCCGATGGGACGGCAATCCGACAGGGCCGGAGAGAGATCAGGCGCAGGACCAACGGCTTGACGTGCTTCCGAGGCACGTGGGTATCATACCGCCAACTACCAAACTCCGGGCTACTACTGAGTAATTTCTAATGGAAAAACACAATAGCACTTTTTGTCCGACCCGGGAATCGAACCCAGGATCCTACGCTCAGCAGCCACACTTGCGATCACGAGACCAACGGGGCAATTGATACCCAGTAGCCAAAGAGATCGTGGCGTTCACTTGTCGGTATTAGGCTGCGTAGTTCCTCCGTCTTCATAGATGTCGCCAAAGCAACACCAAAGCAACTTTGTAAAATATGAAAAAAACTACATCGTTATTTAGCGCAAGCTTGGCTAGTAACGTAATCTACTTAGGGTCCTTAGTAAAGAAGACTTTTAAAATAAGAGTCCCTTTTAAAATAGTGTCCATGGACTTTCCTGCCCAGTTGTCTCTGTAGAGATCTACGCTTTGGAATTCAATGGGTACTACAGTATTTGCACATTAATTATGCCTTGGGACTGGACTGTAGTTTCATCTTATTGTTTTTGACAATTCAAAAGTTTAACTGGTCTATTGTAATTAAATGAGTTTATTGGTTGATCGGTCGGTGGATTGGTCGGTTCGGTTAAACCGCGCTTGCCTTTGTTGGTCCGTGAAAGCACGTTAAGCCGTTGGTCCCGGTTGTCATTTATTGATCTTTGTCATAGGTAGTCAGTGGCCCTAAAATCTGAGAAAACCGGGTATCGTATTATCCAGTACTAACTGGGTTGTGGAGGTCAGATAGGCAGTCGCTCCATGTTAAATGCACCCGGCAACCGGTAAGACTGGAAGGCGACCATTACATAGTTGGAAAAAGCTAAGCAGATGAGGATGATGTTTGAGTTTTGGCCAGGCAGCTAAACAATATACAGTCATTTTGAAATACACAAATTGCAAATGAATGTTTCCATAACATCACGTTTAATTAAAATAAAACAAATGCAAAACGAACACAAACAATCTTTAATTGCCTATCAGCGAATTACAGCAATGCAAACTGTAACAGCACAACAGTGTAGTTAGTAAGAAGCGCCATGGCACTTAGTGGTTGACTGATGTCTATGTAGAACAGGCCAAACGCACTCATCTTGCTGTATGAAGCTCGGTGTAACCGTCGGATGTTCTTACATAGCTTCTTTTCTTCTGCTATAAACGTATAAAAAAAACATTCATGCCAAACATTTAGGGTTGGGTCAAAAAAAAAAGAAGAAAAACAAATTACTAGAATTATTTAATAATTGTTACCTGTACAATTTGATGATAGAACCAATACGCATGCATCCTGCGAGATCTTCATTTCATCGTAAAACGCATGTGTGTAATAGCAGACGACGATTTGTACCAACAAGCACTTCACTATAAATACGTAGAGTAATCCCTGAACGACGAATATGTCCTGCAATAAAAATAAAGGTGCCATTTCTCCCTTTCGTTTAAAACAAAAGTCATAAATAGATACAAAAAATTCACTTGTAATCACGGTAGGGTAAGACATAATTATGTGAGCCTTAAATACATCCTCATTTCGCCAATTATTCGTAAACCTATTTAATATGGGGAGAGCATAATATTGCTGCTATTCGAACTGACATGCATACTCTGGGTTGCTACTGAGACATTGCCCACCCTAGAAAACGAATCCAAGACCTCAGCAGTAGTGCTTAAGACCTACTCGACGAACGAGAAACGATGATTAACAAAGATTGTAGAAGCAAAATAATGTAAAACAAACTCAATATAAGTTTTTAAACTATAGTCACTAACATTATCATTAACGCTGAAAACGAGATATTTACCATTTGTATGAGTGACCAATTTTTCTGTAATAATTTATGTAGTTTTCCGTGATTATGGGGCTTTCAACAGCGCTGAAATATCAGGAACTAAATAAAATAAAATAAGTAAAAAAAAAGCCATCATAGTACAGGGACCAAAAACTAAGAGCATAATTATAAAGCTTATAACTAGGACACAATAATTTTAATTCCCTGACTCCTAAACTAGGTGTATGTGCCTGTGTCTTAGGAGTCAGTGATTCTCCACAACAAACAAGACAAAGCCATAGTAAAATTATAAATAAATCAGGACGTTACAACAATAAGCAAATGGTGTTAAGGAAAACAGGATAATTTTAAAATACACACATCAAAAATGTCTAGGGATCAAGCATTTTTATGCGGATTTCTTGAGATTGAGATGTGGCTTTGTAATAAATTTATGATTTTATAAATTTATATGGATCCTTTTTGGTGCATTTCATAATTTGAATCAGGAACTCTCAATCAAATTCGAGTAAAAGATGAAAATAAGCTGTCAATATTTTCCCTATAAAAACATACAACGCATTGAAGACATTATTAGTGCTACTGTTTCCCTACTACTGATTAAAACCAACGTTATTATGGAGCGGCGACGTCATTTAAGCAGGGAAGAAATGCTCAGAGCCGTGGGAATGATAGAAGCTGGTTCCCGGCAACGTACTGTAGCTTTAGCTCTGAATACAAGTCAGAGTGTTATCAGTCGACTTTGGACACGTTACCGAAGCACTGGTACCGTGGCTGAGCGCCATGGAGGACGGTATCGCTGCACCACACGGAGACAAGACCGATACATTCAAATCTTAACTCGAAGAGCTCCAACAATAACCGCCATGATGTTAGCCGTGAGGCTTCATCACTCTTCAGGGAACTTAATTAGCGACCAAACAGTCAGAAACCGCTTGCATGAAGTGAACCTTCATTCCCGAAGACCGCTACGGGTACCACCTATAGCAATGCACAATCGTAGGATTCGATATCAATGGGCTCTTGAACACAGAAATTGGGCAGAAGAACAATGGCGTTTCGTGTGCTTTTCTGATGAGTCTCGTTTTGGTATGAGACCGGATACAAGACGTATACGACACTGGAGAACCCCTGGACGCCAACAGCGATTAAAATCCTGCCAGGAAGTCCATCCTTATAGTGGTGGAACCATCATGGTATGGGCGGGTATTTGGATCGGCGGAAGAACTGAGTTGATTTGGATCAGAGGCAACCTCAACGCTCAAATTTATGCTGAGACGATTGTATCAGACGTCATCGTTCCTCTACAAGTGCAAATCGGTCCCTTATTTCAGTTAATGCATGATAATGCACGACCGCACACCGCAAGAGTTGTAAGACAGACTCTCGCCGCAGCTAACATCAATGTCCTGCCCTGGCCTGCTCAGTCGCCAGACTTGAACCCGATTGAGCATGCATGGGATATGCTACAGAGAAGAGCTCTGCCGAATATGGAGGGTATCCAGTCGCAAGAAGACCTTTTTTTGTTGTTGCAACGAACATGGGCGGCCATTCCACAGCGTGATTTGGATGAACTCATTTTGAGTATGCCAAACCGATGTTCTTGTGTTGTTAGTGTTCGCGGTAGAAACACGGATTATTAATTGTTTAAGTTACCAACTAAAATTTTAAAGAAAACTGTTATTTCAGTCTTTTTTTCGAACTTTAATGTTAGTGGTTCAAATGTCAAAAATCCCTTTATTAGGAAAATGGCAAATTTCTTTATTAATGCAAAGGTGACTTGGTTTATCGTTACTGTGACAAACGAAAACACTTTATTTGATGAATCCTTAAAGAAAATTTTAATTAATATCAATCAGGAGAAAAGTTATTGCAAAAATATATGTTGATCCCTAGATACTTTTGATGTGTGTATGTAGAGAAAACACAAAATGGAAAACGTTTAAGTGTGTGGTGAGGTGAATAAATGTAGGGTCCGAGTGTGTGTGTGTAGTGAATAAGTGTTGGATGTGTGGGGTGTGTGTAGTAAGAAAGAATGGTGTGTAACCATCCGTCCGTCAGTACACATCCGTTTATGGTTAGACTTATATGTATAGTACCTTATCATTGTTGAAATAGCGTGTATACACGCATATATAATTAGAGCAGTTTATCATATCAAGTGTATATAGACCTCCTTCAGGGTTGTATGATTGTTTTGAAAAAGTAATGGATGAAGTGTTGCATAAAATCTGTAGTTCTAAAATGTCTATAATCACTTGTGGTGATTTTAATATTAATTTGTTAGAAAATTCTGGGTTAGGTACTAAAATTATACGCCTGTTTCAGTCATACGATCTTGAAAACAAATTTCTCGAGCCTACTAGAATAACCCCAACTAGTGCCACTTGCCTAGATAATATTTACACTAGTATTATACCCACCCAAAAAGTAATTATTAACTTAATAGATTCAGATCATTGTGGGCAATTGATTACAATTCCAAATGTAAACAAGAAAGTACCTAAAAAGGATATCATTGTTAATCCAAAAAGTAAAAATCACCTGGAAACTTTTAAAACCAAACTTTTATCTAAACTACCACTTTTGTCAGCTAATGTTGATCCAAATCAACAATATAACGATTTTTTCAGTATGTATTTCAATTTGAAACCACATTTGTCCCTAAGACAATATCTGTAAATAGTAACGCTACTCTCAATGACTGGGCCACCATTGGTATTCATAAGAGTCGAAAAAGACTTTATGAGCTGTATCAAGAGCGGACTTATTTAAACACTGTAGAATTTAATTTGTATGTTAAGAATTATTATAAATTATTTAAAAAAGTTTGTTTTATAGCAAAGTCACGTTACTTGAGTTCAAAAATTAAAAATAGTAGTAACGTAATTAAAATGACATGGAACATTATTAATAACGAAGCGGAAAGGTCTTGCAACCGAAATAGTGACTACAGGCTTGCTATTGGCGATAATATTTTAAATTCAGACACTAAGCTGCCACAGCCTTTAAAAAGTTCTTTGCGGATATTCCCGTACCAACTACTAAATCGCTAAACTCGTCACCTGCTGCTGCCAAGTCTTTACTAAAGGAAAACGTTTCAGTCTGTGATTCCGAATTTAATTTTCAATAAGACACCTGTAAAGATATAATTAAAACATTTCACACCTTAAACGTTAAAAAGACCGCTGATCTATGGGGTCATTCTGTGGACGTTCGCGTTGCTAAAAAATCCATTATAAACATTTCCTTCATCATCTGTAATATTTAACGATTGTATTGACCGTGGTGAGTTTCCTGATCTAATGAAATATTGTAAAATAATACCATTGTTTAAATCGGGTAGTACATCAGACCCCACTAATTATAGACCCATTTTAGTACTACCCACCTTTAGTAAAAATTTTTGCAAATTTAAGTTTGGCACAAATGCAAAGCTTTTTCAATAAGCATAAGTTATTACATAAAAAAACAGTTCGGTTTTACAAGGGGTCGATCAACTACTGATGGTGTTGAACTTTTAGGACACATTTATAATGCCTGGGAGGACAAATGTGATGCTTTGGGCATTTTATGCGATTTATCAAAGCTTTCGATTGCGTTCTTCATGATACACTAATCAGGAAACTATACCACTACGGAATCCGTAGAGCCTCTCTGGATTTTTTATTTCATATTTGAGTGATAGGATTCAGAGAGTTGATGTTAACGGGAAAAGATCTCCCGGATCCGTAGTAAGAATGGGGTACTCCAGGGCTCAATTCTTGGTCCATTTTTGTTTCTTATTTATATAAATGACTTGCCTTACCTCATATAGGATAATCATAGTATTGTTTGCAGACGAACCATCTCTTTTATCTAAACTCAAACGTCAGCAGTTAGCTACGGATGATGTTAATAGCGCCCTGGCAAAAGTCGTTAATTGGTTTAATGTTAATAATTAACTCATAAATGAGAAAACAAACTAGATGTATTAAGTTTACGATATCCCATGTAAGACAAGTGGAAACTACTGTACTAATTAAGGATGAAGAGTTGAAACCGGAAGATAGCACAGTGTTCTTAGGCATAACTTTGGATGCCAAGCTTCAGTGGGGCCCGCATATAGACTAATTATCGAAAAAACTTAGCTCTGCAGCATACGCCGTTAGAAGAATTCGTGATGTAACTAATTTAGAGACAGTCCGTTTAGTTTATTTTAGTTGTTTCCATAGCGTGATGTCGTACGGTATTCTCTTGTGGGGCAATGCCGCCGATATTCAGACAATATGCGTTTTGCAGAAAAGGGCAATTCGTTCAATTTATAAATTAAGGCCCAGATACTCCCTCAGAGAAAAAATTAAAGAGACTAATAATATTCTTACTGTGCCCTCTTAGTTTATTTATGAAAACTTATTGTACGCACAAAAAAATATTAATTTGTTTAAAAAATACAGTGTTAGCCACAACATAAATACGAGGAACAAACACAAATTTGTTGTTCCTGCAACGAGGCTAAAAAAATTGGGGGGTACGTTCAGATTTTAGAACAACAAACAACTGCAATATAAAACATAGACATAAGAAACATATACAAAGCTGAAAGACAATATTGCAGCCCACAACGCTGTTCACAGAATAACTCTAAGGTACTTGACAGTGAAATAATCGCTAGGGTTACAAATGCGACATTATATAAAATCTTGTAAAAAAAAAAAAAAACAGTGTAACAAGGTGTATAAATAATTAAGAAAGTTCTTTGAGTATAAGACGTTTAAACTTGTACGGAGAACATGCAAAAATATCAATTTGTTCGAAAGTACTATTGTAGGAATCGACCATTCTGCGAACAGGCGAACGCTGGCCAGAGTTGGACTTGCAAGTGCCCACGGAAAATAATCTGCCAGCGCGCACCTTTCGCTTGTGGACCGTCTTATGAACCGCATAACATAACATATTGGATTGTTCAATACAGTCAAATTTATTTCGAGCAATATTATATAAATTCATAGCTTCTAAGTATCTACGTCTGTTTTCGAGTGTTGCGAGCTTATACTTAGCAAGTAAATCTTGGTACGGCAAATAATATCCGTAGCATCTGTAATGCATAGCTCGCAAGAACTTGTATTGAACACACTCAATCATTTCAACGTACTTTTTGTAGTAAGGACTCCAGACGGACACGGCGTACTCTAGTTGAGAGCGTACAAGAGACTTATGTAAGCATAAATAGGAAAATGGCTTTTTAAAGTCGACAGTTGAACGCATAACAAATCCGTACAATTGATACGCTTTATTTACAATTTTTCCTATGTGATTTTTCCAGATGCCAATGTATTCGTTTTTACAATAAACTTCCGAGCCAAATTCAAGCACTAAGCCAAAATAAATTCAAAGCCAATAACCAATAAAAATGGTGAGGCGGCGTGTATATAGCCGACCACACGCGGGGAGCTCAATTAAGAAAAAGTTATGGTTTGAGACTATTGTTTGATTCCTATGAAACCCACCCCGTGAACTGAAAAATATGAAATGGTTTCGACGTCAGCACTGAAGACTATTGGCCCACTAACCTTCAGACCAGCTCAGGGACGCCTCACCAGCAACTGTCCGCAGCTCACCCCGTGAAGCACTTTCACGAAACAGATTGTCAAATCACTGCTAGGTATTTACTACGAGTTTCTTGACACCTTTAGCTGTCCATCACGGAGAAAAAACGTATTTCGTTGAGCTCCTTGACTTATAAGTCGAGCTACACGATAACTGACAAATGCTTGCACTGACTGGACAGGTCCACTCAAATCTGTGTGGTTCTTTCTTCAAAAGACCATCTCAGACACTAATCTGCTTAGACCTCATGTGAATTGAGCAAGATTATTGTGTGGACTTCAAAAGAGACTATGACCTCTGAGTTTGTTTCGGCTGTTTCTTCTCAGAGTAGTCAGGTACGAAACATCGGCCCCATCTAGTTTAAAAAAAATGAAGGGTAAAAGTGTTTGTAAAAACTTACTTGCAAAATAAACGTCATTTAGCATTTATCATTGTAAATTAACCAGCAGAAGTTCCTCAGTGTCATTACACAAATAGTAAACATGGTAAATATCCCGGTTTCAATGTTAATGATAAACAAACTCAAGTTTAAAAACACGATTGAAATATTAAAAAAAAAACACGCAACTAAAGCAATTAGAAAAAATAACTAAGAAAATGTTCGGAGTATCTTGGCACGTGTAACTAAACAAAAATAAAAACAAACTCAAGCCGTCATGTTTTTCACTGACAGTGTTCCAATTTGGATACTTTAATTGGATACTTGTCAATAAAATTAAAGTTATTAATTAATTTTAAGTTAGAACTCTGAGTATGACAGGCCACGTCAATATAGATAACTAATATAAACTGGCCTCTTATTCTATTGAAACTGCATATTGAGTTAGGCCAATACAAACTTAAAATGACCACTGAAAGTGTTTACTGTGCGAAAAGACCTACGGAAACTTTATTTTATTACAAACTATCTATAACAGTGTAACAATCTTAAAAAAATATTATACTCACAGCATCCGGGTTTTTGGAATAAAAATGTAAAAAGTCAATCAGTACTTGAACTTTTATCAAGCCAAGTAAAAAGGTCTCAGCTATGTGGAATAGAAGCTGGAAATTAGAATCATAACAATAAAACATTCAATAAATGATAGGATTGTTGCAAAAGAGGTGGCGGGAGGAAATCGATTATATTATTCTTAAAAATTGGCCACAAATAGTAAAAGACACTGAAGTAAAAGGAGGACCTTTGTCCAATAGTAGGAGAGAAATTTCTACTTACGGGTATTTGAAAAACTTTTTTGAAAAGGTTGTAGCATTCCAATATTTGTACATAAGCGTGACCCATTTTATTGCAACGCATTACACGGCTACCTTTGCTCAATGACAGTAACACTTTTTGATTCCATTGTTCAGATTTTTCCGTCAGTAGCTTAATCAGGCAAATACCATAAACTGCATTACAGTCGATAGTGAGCAGCACGAACACGTAACAAATGACGTACCATGGAGGATGCATGTAAACCACGTACACATAGCTACATGTTAAGATATGGAATACAAGGAGGATAATGACATACAACCAATTTCTACTAATAACGCATTTGGTACTGGTAAAATTTTGAATATACCTATGAATTTTTTGAAACGTCAAAATGAATTGGACATTATCCTTTGAATGTACGAAGTGGAGGATAAAGTTCATGACGTAGCCAGAAGCGTAGAAGATGGCATCGAAGACAGTTGCGAAGTAAAGGAAATTGACGGTCTGGTATCGTTGCATATTCTCGTCGAACAGCATCGCACTGACTCGATACAAACCCAAAAGCATATACGTTATTAGCCCACAAAACGATTTAAGGTTATTTGAAAGATCATTCGGATTCACAACATTATTTTGGATTTGATACTTCGGATTCAGTGACAGAGATTGCATCAGGTGTAAAGGCAGAAACACCATCTGCACATCTTTGTCAACATAGCGATACAAAAATGGATTTACACGTCGAGTACTAAAATCCATTTTAAATGATGCTATTCCAAAATGTACGGGGTGATGTTCACTGGTTTGTAATATAACTAATAATGATTAAAATTAGAACCATGTTATGACTTAAGTAATTACATTGAGACAGTTACATTGAAAATATTTGATGACTAAATAATAATCGAGCCTTGGGGTAAAGTAAAATAACTTTAAAGTGAAATAATACAATCAAGCAGGAGACAAACAAAACAAGGCCAATAGGTACAAAGAGAGATACGTTTACAACTGGGATAACCCTAGTTGCCTATCACCACGGATAAAATTATCATTGATATTAATTCCCGACATAAAAGTAATCAGGTTTCATTATAAAAAAACAAATGCAGAACGAACACAATCATCATTTTACTAAAAGTGAATTACAGAAAAGCAAACTGCAACAGCAACAGCACGACAGTGTATTTAGTAAGAAGTTGTTGACTGACGTCTATGTTGAACAAGCCACACGCACTCATCTTGCTATAAGAAGGTCGGTAGGGACATACACTATCAAAGCGTTTAGTATCATCATCATCATCATCATCATCAGCATATTAATGTTCCCACTGCTGGGACACAGGCCTTTAGTATTAAATATTTTTTTTTTTTAATAGGATAAACGAAAGCTTTTTGGATGCTTATCATTATTCTCCTGCCTTATCCGAATTTATTTGGGGTCGGTGCATCATGGTCTTATTCTTCCATGCTATATTACTCGTCATCTCAACAGTCACCTCCTTCACACAGTCCATCCACCGTTTTGTGTTTTGGATGCTGATATCAATCCAATACATTTTTGGCTTTTCTATCATCTTTATCACTGATGGAATGTCGCTTTGTTTTGAAAGGTATCTTCACTTGTTTAGGCCTTCATTGTAAGATTTCAATAAATCAAAGAATTAGCATTGCCATCCAACGTGGCACTGCTGCCAGCTTTCTGGGCACTATTCCTGTTGATAGCAACGTGGACGAATTTATCGATGCCCTTCAATGCAATTCTACTTTTCTAAATGTACATATTTTAATTATTATAATTATTAAGTTATGGTTGTGGTTAATTATGTAATTAATTGTCTTCTAGGCAAGCGTGCGTTTACCTTAGGCCAACCGCGGCCAAAGGCAAGCCAATTTAGTATAAAAAATAATCAAAAATTGAATTACAGCAATGCAAACTGCAACAGCACAACTGTGTAGTTAGTAAGAAGCGCCATGGCACTTAGTGGTTGACTGATTTCTATGTAGAACAGGCCACACACACTCATCTTGCAGTATGACGCTCGGTGTAGCCGACGAATATTCTTACATAGTGACTTTTCATCAGCTGTAAAGTAATTTTAAAAAAACCTTAAAAAGACATACCTCTCTTTTTACTATCTCCTTTCGCCGGTATGCTGGAAGAGATTTGTTGTCCTCTCTTTTTTATATAATTAGTGTGTACAGTCATAAATTGTTAAATAAATATTATACAAGGTCATATCAAATTAATGAGAGAGGCCCTGTAGACGTGTTGGGTTACAATAGCTATGTTATTATTTTTGTTTTATCGTATTAATATATCTATTCAATATAAAAACGAAGTAACTGCATTTTTTATTCTTACCTGTACAATTTGATGATAAAACCAATATGCATAAATCCTGCGAGATCTTCATTTCATCGTAAAATGCATGGGCGTAATAGCAGACGACGATTTGAATCAACAGGCACTTCACCATATACACGTAGAGTATTCCCTGAATGACGAATTCCTGGAAAAATTAGACGTTATTTGCTTCATTTCGTTACAAAAAAAAAGTCTCTAATCGATAAAAACATCCACTTCGAATCCGGTTAGAGTAGGCATGGAATAAGGCATCCCTGAAATACTCCCACACTTTCACCAAGTACGTAAAATATGGGGCGAGCATATGTGAATATTCCCACCAACCATGCATACTTCGGGTTGCTATTGAGACATTGCTTGACCTAGGAATGGTATGCATGACCTCAGCAGTAGCGCTTAAGACCTATTCGACGAACAAGAAACGATGACTACAACGTTCTGTTTTAAGTCCCATGTAAAAGGTGCGAGCCAACCAATCCAATATGGATACACCACACAGCAACAACATTGAACAGCGTTCCAATATTAATACTTTAATTGCTCACTTGTCAGTTAAAGTCTAGACTTGATTAATCATAAGGTAGAACTAGATTATGGTAGGCCGCATGTCAATAAGTGGGATTATTATTCTTTTCATACTGCGTATTGATCTAGGCCAATTCAAGCTCAATGTGACCTTTGACGTAAGGTCCAATATGCTAAGGCGCCCACATGAAATTCATGTTATTAAAAAATATTTATCCCAGTATGTCTTAGTTTAATTATACTCACACACTCCGGATTTTTGGAATAAAGATGTAAAAATTCAATCAATACTTGAACTTTTATCAAGCCAAGTAAAAAGCTCTCGGCTATGTGGAATAGTAACTGGAAAGTACAATCAAAACGATTAAACATTCCTAAACAAAATGGCAATATCTAAGGAGAAGGAGGGACGAACACGATTCTTTTCTTAAAAATTGTCACGCTAAAAGTAAAAGATATGGAATACTGGAGGCAAAAAAACAATACTGATTCTTACCGTAGGAGATAAATTTCTATTATAATTTATACTTACGGGTATTTGAAAAACTTTTTTGTAAAGGTTGAAGCATTCTAATATTTGTACGTAAGCAAAACCCATTTTGTGGCAACTCATTACACGGCTGCCATTGCTCAATGACAGTAACACTTTTTTATTCCATTGTTCAGCTTTTTCTGTCAGTAACTTAATTAGGCAAATAGCATATACTGCATTACAGTCTATAGAAAGCAGTACTAACAAGTGACAAATAACGTACCATGGAGGATGCATGTAAACCACGTACACATAGGCACATGATGTGATATGGAATACGAAGAGTATGATGGCATACGACCAATTTCTTCTAATAACGCACTTGGTACTGGCCAAATGTTGAATATACCTATGAATTTTTTGAAACGTCAAAATGAATTGGACATTATCCTTTGAATGTACGAAGTGGAGGATAAAGTTCATGACGTAGCCAGAAGCGTAGTAGAGCGTGTCGAAAACAGTTGCGAAGTAAAGGAATTTAACGGTCTGGTATCGTTGCATGTTCTCGTCGAACACCATCACACTAATTCGATTTAAACCTAATGACAAAAACGTAAGTAGCCCACAAAATGATTTAAGGTTATTTGATAGATCATTCGGATTTACGAAATTGTTTTGGATTTGATACTTCGGATTTAGTGTCAGGGATTGCATCAGGTTTAAGGGCAGAAACATCATTTGCACATCGTTGTCAACGTAGCGATACAAAAATGGATTTCTACGTCGAGTTCTAAAATCCATTATAAATGATTGCAATTCCAAAACGTACGGTTTGATGTTCACTTGTTTGTAATATGTCTAATACTGATAAAAAAATCGTATTTATTACGACCATTTTATGACCTAAGTAATTACATTTAAACAGTTACAATAAAAATATTTAGTGCCAAGTTCACCGAAAAGATAACAAACTGATTATCTAAAAACAGCTGTTTAAAACACATTTTCATGTTCACCAAAGCAAATCAACCGATTAAACACGCTGATCAACAGTTTTCTCTAAACGAGGTGGGAGAGGTTGTTTAAAGTCCTGGTTAGTAGGTAATCGGTGTATTTTGCCGTTTGTAAACTGCAAATATAACAAATTTTAAGGTTACATCCAGATATTATTGTGAGAATTTAACATGCAGTCTGCTTTGAATTATATTTTGGAAGATCATCCTCTTTTGGCCGAGTTTGAAACCGTTGAAAGACTTTTGCGAACTCCTCGTTTGTATTCCACCAGACACTACTTCATACTAAACTAGTGACAATTTCCTTTTCGTCATGCGTAAAATTAGCATTGCGCTTCTTATCCATTGTATTACAAACGAAAATAGACAAAAATTCAAACAACAGAAAATTTGATGGTTAAAGAACTGTCATCTCAGGTATAATCTTGTAATAAGCCTCCTCTACACGTCTGCAGATGCGACCGAAAACCTTTGAACCGACAACAATCGGATTCGAGGTGGACGCGTCTGCGGACGTTAAATACCAACAACCGATGCACAAATTACCCCTTCTATACGTCGGCGGACGCATCCGAAGACGACGTAATGCAGATGCATCTGCCGACGTGTAGAGGAGGCTTTATTATATAGTGTGGGTATAACGCAACCATTTTAAGATGTTTCGCATTTGTACGGTTTTTACGTGTTATGTTACCCACCTTATTTGACTGTATTATAATCATTCGGTCTTTCATTCCTAAAACGCGCGTTTACATAACCGAGCTAGAATAAGTTGTGGTGAACACCAAAATTCCCACGTCATGTTTAAACAACTGTTTACGTTTAGCGGGCCGATTACGAAACAGTCGGTTATTTTACTGTTGGTGAACATGGCCCTTAATGAACAAGTAATATTCGAGCCTTGAGGTAAAATTTAAATAATTTTAGAGTAAAATAAAACAAACACTACGACCAAACTAATTTAAGACTAGAAACTGATATGATAGATACAAAAAGCGAAATACACGAACCTTTGAGAATTTCTTCAGTATTGTATGTGGACTAACCCACAGTTAATTAACAATTACAAAACAAACTGGCAGCTTCGGTTAACTTCCAGCGACTCTTCCGCAGACACTACTGACAACGTCCAGGTCCAGACAGCCATGTCCAGCATCTTATTACCAGCCTTCTAACGGATCTGCATCAGCCCTAGTTTTAGTTCCAGGGTTTCATCACACATCTTCAAGCTTAGTTCTTCTTTCAGCCAACAAATAGGTTCTAGAAAAAAGACTACCATCGTCTTCTGCCCTCATCCCTATTTATTTGGGGTCGGCGCAGCATGTCTTCTTCTTTAATTATTCTCTATTCGCCGTGATCTCATGAGTCATCCTTTTTCTTTCACACAGTCCATCTTTCGTTGTTTTGGTCTTCCTCTTCCCATCCGCATACATACGCAAAACTTTGCTCACAATATTTTCATCATTCCTGCGCATCACATGCACATACCATGGCCACCGATTTCCACAAAACTTTTATATCACTTCGTACATTGTACTACTCATCTCGACTCTGCAACTTTTATGCAGCTATTTGGGGTCTTGACAGGTTGCAATAAGTTCCAACGCGGTAGCTTATGTCAATTCGATTTAATTAAAATGTTATTTTTCTATCATCACCTTTGTTTAAGAAATAAACTAAGCAAAGGATTGAAACACAGGCCACGAGTCTAGCTTAGGCACCAGTCTCCCACAATATATACCTACCTGAATTGTGTATCATTGTCGAATCTGACCAATGTAAAATAATTTATGTATATTGTGGTGAGAAATAAAGTTGATTGATTGATTGATTGATTACCTTTGCTTAGTTTATTTCTTTAGAGAAGGCACTGATGCTTGACTAGGTTGTCATATTTCTTATTTTAAATTTAAATATGTTTGCGTTACCCCAGCCAGATATTGTCAAAAATCGTCATCACATTGCAATAGATAATTAGAAATACAGCTTCTGTAATTGGTAAGCAGATTTTTAAATTTGGTAAGCTGATTGTTTTTTATTTATTTGATAAAAACACTTCCAGCTGGAGTAAAGTTACCCCAGCCAGATCATTTGTTTTCTAATGGATATTTTGAAATAAATCTTATCTAAATAATTAGATATCAATTTGAAATAAATGGTACAACTTAATTTGTATTTGTATTTGCTATGGTTGCGAAGATATTTAAAATCCTGCTGGAGTAAAGTTTGCACTATTGCTGTACTTATCTCGGAATTGACTATACGGATGATTGTAATATTTGTACATGAGATCTGGCTAATTAGTTATAATTTGTTACGCAATAAACGAATCCACTATAATGCACCGTTTTGAAGTTATTATTTTTATTAAATAGAAAATATGATTTAATAAGTAACGTTATTATAAAGGTAATTACTGTCTATAAATGGTACTGAAGTTTCATTAGTATCATAGACGTTATTAAAAAAGTTATAACGATGTTCCGGCCACGGCGGCCAGCTGAGTTATTTGACGACCGATTAACCGAGTTTACTGTAGTAGTGGTAATTGAATCTTATATCAATAATTAGAAATACAATTCAATTATATACATGTGAAATTTCAGACTAGTACACCAATTAATTAACGAGATTATCGAAAAAAATGATGTATGCGTGATAACCCGAGCAAATCTAGAATGTTATAAAAAAGCGGCCGCGCAATACATAATACTAAACTTCTAAAACTTACAGGATAATACGTGTTTAGTACAGACGGGTAAACAAGTGGTAAAGTAAAACATATTTATAATGGAATATTCATTTAAAAAATAATAATGCGTAGGTAATAACAAATATGGAATACTTACCTATGTAGAAATGATGATGATCATATGCAGATATTTTAATTAAGGTAAGTAAGTAGGTATATAAATTACTTCAAAAATAGTCACAGATATTTTTTATGGACTAATATGCAACGTCGCTTGCTTATCTGTAATTAAAATTAAGAACTGATAAACACCTTCACTATTTTCACCGTGTTGTGCTTAGTGTTCCGAATAAGTTAAAGTAAGATAGTTGTAGCCATATTTAAAATTAAGTTTTATTGTAAAAAATCACAGATCAACAATAATAAAATAGTAATAATAGTTTTTCTCCCCGTCGTCGACACCACCACCACCACCACCACCAAGAGGACGACGACGAGGAAGAGGACGGCCACCAGCGGGTTTGGGACCTCGAGGCCAACAGGCCCCGAGCAGGGTCCCCGCTGCCGGTGAAAATGTGTCGCGCATGCAATGGACTCAGTCCATTAATGAAAACGTCATGCGCGCATATTATGGGGCTACTGAGGGGGGAAGCAACTTGACTGCGTACCGTAGTCGGATGCTCTCTCTGTTTCAGGTACTTGAGCCGTCTGTCAGCGTAGAGGCACAACGACTGTCGGATCAGGTGCGGGTCATCCAGCGTAACCATATGTTGGATGACACCGTACTTGATCGACTATGCTCCGAATCACAGAGTAACCTAGTTTCGCCTGCTTCAACAATGATCGCAGTGCAGCCGCCGCGATCCGACTACGATGGTGACAAAGTTATATCCGTGAGTACCCAATGCAACGCACAATTGAGGAGCGCTTTGGAGGGTGCGTTCCGGGAGTATCGTTCCACACCGCCTGAACTTAGACCACGTTTGCCTCGTTTGCCTATGCACAAAAAAACAAGGCGCTGGTGTGTGCTCTAGATTCGCAGCTGTCAAATTGCTTTACTCGCCGATACCCCCTCACTTTTGTACTGTGGAGCTGCAGCGGCATGTCGTGTAGCTCATGTCAAATTCCCCAACAACGACAGAGCTACTCGACCAAAATTAGCTGTTCCAGCTTGGCAGTGCAGGGTTGAGCGGCGTATCGGTGAGGCTAGGGAACTCATCGGTAAGTTAATCTGCTTCAGGTAGGGCAATACACGCCCTAGAGTGATGCGCTTTGTGAGGCGGGCGTTCTCGGGAACTGATAATAGTTTTCGAGATTACTTGGCCCGCGTCACAGAGCGTATCAACTTCCTGAAGCAGAAGATCTGTGCATGGGCAAGCCGTATTCGTCGGTACAAGCGGCTAGTGGAGCGGTACACTCAGAATCGCACAATGATAAAAGGTGGGTATATAGGGCTTGGGAGCGACCCGACCAAGGTATGACTGACACGCGTCTGCCGGATGATAACGCCATGTGTTCATTCTGGCGCAGCATCTGGTCGGTGCCTGTCAGTCACACTGAGGGCGATTGGACCCGGGAGGTAGAACAAGCGTATGATCCTATACCAGAAATGGGGGCAATCATCATCAGCCCCCAAGACGTAGCTCGTGCAATCCGTCCATTGCCTAACTGTAAATCTCCAGGGCCGGACGGACTGCACAACTTCTGGATCAAGTGGTTCCAAAGATCAGACGCTCGCTTGGCGTCCCAGTTTCAATCAGCCTTAGAGTCATGGTCGCTGCCCCAGTTCTTGACGACAGGAATTACCCACCTGCTCCATAAATTAGGTAGTACTGCACAGCCCAAAAATTATAGACCAATCACTTGTTTACCAACGGTCTATAAAGTTCTTACATCCATTTTGAGAGCTAAAATCAACCAACATATTGATAGTAATTCTATTATGTCTGCCTTTCAGAAAGGATGTAGGAACGGGTCCCGTGGCACTAAGGAGTTGCTTGCATTGATATGGCCAATGGCCTAGAATACTACTACTACTAATAATTCCCAGACACAACCTCGTTGCCAGGATTATCCACCAGCAACTTGCTTTGAAGTACAACCTTGTGGAATCAGAAGTGCCATACTATAAGTATGCGCCCGACCCAGTTCTCGATAGTGGTAATATCACGTTGTATTGGGATAGCTACCTATCATCACTGACAGGACTGTTGTTGCCCTGACATTGTGGTGATATATCGATTGGAGCGTCGCACTACGATTGTTGATATAAAAGTCCCGCATGACGAGAACCTCGTGAAAGCAGACAAGGGTCAACAATTCAAATATCTAGATCTGGTTCGCGAGGTTGTCGACATGTGGAACGTGAATACAGCAGTCATTGTGCCGATAGTCGTGTCGTCCAATGGCATAATATCCAAGAGCCTCGACCAACATCTTAGGAGGCTCTCGTTTGGCAGCTGGATCAAGGGCTTGATTCAGAAAGCAGTACTTCTGGACACGGCACGTATTGTTAGGAGGTTCCTCTCTCAAGAGCCCTGATCACCGGCAGCTCGGACCCTGTTCCCAGCGCTGGTGAGCTACAACTTTTTTATATTTTTAAATGTTTTTATATATATTGTTTTAATTAATATTTAAAAATGTAATTAATTTGTAAAGGAATAAATAAATAAAAAAAATGAAAAATATTAATTTGACACAAAAAAAGTACACAGATAACAGGGCAAAACTTAATTTAAGCGTACAAAAAGCAAATAAATGATCAATGACCCCCATGCTAGGTAAAACCTGTGTTATAGGGGTCATCCATCCGTCGGATAATATAATAGTCGCTTTCAAATTAATAATGTGCACTCAGGTAAAAATAAACTAGACTAGTACAATTTTATGTCTAGGATAAAAAAAGACGTAGGGAAAAATAGAAATGGAGTTTAAATGGATTAATAACAGGAAAAAGGGAGTATCTCTAAAGAAGCGGGATGTGTGTGTTTTTAAGTGAGTGTGGCTGTGAATGTATGAGTGTAGATGTGTTTAGGTGAGTGTAGGTGTGTAAGAGTGAGTAGGTGTGCCTGATTTTTTGAGTTATGGTTTGACTAATTCTTCCGAGTCGTCGTAATTTAGGGTGAGCAGATATTCTTTGATATTTTCTTTGCATTGGTGTTTGTATAAACTGAAGAATATGGAGGTTGTGGGTAGCCAGAGCGAAATCAAACGACATCAACTTGTAGTGTGCTACAAGTTGATGTCGTTTGATTTCGCGTGTTTAATCGCAGACTGACGGATCTTGACAACCATGAACAATATTGCATTTTGAACCACAGATTATAAATTTACCCACAGACTATAAACTAATTATTATAACATACATCACACCTCCCTTCTTAAATCACAATATATACATGACAGATTAATAATTTGACAACCAATTCCAAAAATGATATACATCCTTTTAACATCATCTAGCATTACATTTTTAAGTACACTGAAATCTGATAACCGGTTTTCGGGTTCGCTTTGGGTACCCTTCTTGCTGCTGAGGTGATGATCGCACTGAGAACCGACGCCGCTCCCAGTATCCCGTGAGTACCTGACCTCTTTCAATTTACATCCTTTAGCCTGTTTCTGAGTAGGAAACTTCAAAAAGCGTCGTTGGCAATACGCGATATTCAATCAGTGCTAAATACATTTTTATTAGTTTTCTTGCGCGTTTATTCTTTCTTTTCAGTTTAAGTTTTGGTCTACTATAACACCAAGATATCTTATGGAATTGGTTCTGGTGATACAATGACAGGTACTTCGATTGTTGCATTGGTGAGTTTGTATATTTATTGAGTTAGGAGACGATTGAGTTCTACTGTTAATAAAATTGTAAATGTAATATAAGTCAACAGATGATTATCCAGCCATGAGGTTACTAAAGCAAACCCTTCATTTTCTGCTTCGGTTACATCTTTCCACGTGTCCAACAATAATACTGTGTCATCTGCAAATATTATTATTTGGCCATTTTGTAAAAGCAAATTGCAGAGATCATTAATATATATTAAAAACAGCGTAGAACCCAATACACTGCCCTGAGGCACTCCGAAGGTGACATTTTCCTCCTGACTTATACTGTTATCAATTTTTATAACCTGTTTCCGGTTTGTCAAGTAATCTTGGAAAAGTTGGAGAGGTATTTCTCGAATTCCTAAGGTATCGAGTTTGTTCAGGAGGATGGGTACAGAAACGGTGTCGAAGGCCTTTGCTAGGTCTAGGAATATGCCTAGAGACTTCTGCCCCCTATCCACGTTTTCGATTTCATACGAAGTTAGTTTGTAAAGAGCGTCAGCAGTTGATATTTTTTCCCTGAACCCAAATTGATTACCTGAGAGAAGATTATGAGTCTCTAGGTAGTGTTTTAGCCTCTTACTTATTAGTTTTTCTAGATTTTTTGAAAAACTAGGAATCAGAGAGATCGGTCTATAATTCGACACCAAAGTTTTGTCTCCTGCTTTATATATATAGGAATTAATGACAGACTTTTTAAGGGCATCTGGAAAGATTCCTTTTGAAAAGCAAGCAGTCATATGTGTGCAATTAGAAAATCCACTGCCCTTTTAATAAAAAACGTGGAGACACCGTCCCATCCCGAGGAATTCTTAGCTGTAATGTTAGAAATTATTTCTTTGATTTCAAATTGGTCTGTTGGGAGAAGCATAAAGGGGTTTAGGGTTCCGCTATTCGGTTTTGGTCAACACCGCCTGCTTAGATCAATCTCATTTGTGCGAGTCCTGGACAGGATGGTGTTTGCCAAATTACTACCGACATTGACAAAGTAGCTATTTATGTTATTTAACGCGTCCTGATGTGTAGAATTAGTGGAAAGATTCCCCGATGGCATTTTTGTGTTGCTGTTTAAATTAGCCATTTTTTTTACCAGCCCCCATTGTTTTTTTTTATATTGATACTAGACTTAGCTAATTCTGTTATTTTAAATTTCACAAATGTTAAGTGTATATTGTCGTCTGCTTCTTTTACTGTTAGCCTGAGACTTCTAATTTCTTCGATTCGATTGGACTAATTTAACCCACTGGACTAATACCAAACCACTTTAACTCCTAAAAGACAGAATCAACAGTGGCGACCACCAGAAAAGCGCCCCGGCAACAAAGCTCGACAAAGTTCCGAATAAACAATTTATCTGACTTGGATCCCGCAACAAAATCTTATCAGAAAATAATAGCGAAGAAATAGGAAAAACATAATTTCCACTTCCCTCTACATCAAGCTGGAGACGGAACAAAACAAGACCAATAGGCATAAAAGGAACACGTTTACAACGGGGCTTAGCCCAGTTGCCTAGCACCACGAATAAAAAATATCATTAACATTCATCCGTGGAATAATATGATCCAGGTTTTATTATAATAAAACAAATGCAAAACGAACACAACCACCATTTATTACAAGCGAATTACAGAAAAGCAAACTGCAACAGCACGAAAGTGTAATCAGTGAAAAGTAGTTGACTGATGGCTATGTAGTATATCAACTATCTGGTGTCCACGACACAAGCCTCGTTGCTTAGTGTCGCACTGGATGGCGCTGTGTGTAACGTCCAGCGATATTTAATATTATTAAATTTTATAACAAGTCACTGTGCTGGGGCGGCTGCTGCCAGTGCTGAAAACCTCAAACATTGCAAATACAATAACTTCATTGGCTAGTGTTTGAGCCGTTTTGGGTTCAAACGCTAAGGCCATGAGTTCCAAGTTTCCACCTAGTCTTTCGGGACATCAACGTGGAAGCTAATTTTTCGACGCTCTTTAAAGCTTTTTTTCTAAATGTACATATTTTTATTTTGGTTATATTAATTTTATTAGTTCTAGGCAACCGTGCTCCACCCTAGGCCGATTCATCGCTTCACATCAGGCGAGTTGCAGCCAAACGCTAGTCAATTTTGCATAAAAAATAAACAAAAAAATAATTACAGCAATGCAAACTGCAACAGCACGACAGTATAATTAGTAAGAAGCGCCATGGCACTTAGTGGTTGACTGATGTCTATGTAGAACAGGCCACACGCACTCATTTTGCAGTATGAAGCTCGGTGTAGCCGACGGATGTTCTTACATAAAGTCTTTTCTTCAGCTGTAAAATAGTTAAAAAAAAACCTATAAATGAAAATGTGTAGTTTTGAGCCCACCCCTCAATACAAAGGGTGTAAAACACCTCTTAACGAAGCCGAAAAGCACTTGTTCTTTTCGTCAATCGATCGCCGATCAGTTTTTTGTTCTACACCATACCTGGGAACCTTCTAGTTACGGAGATATTGGGCGTCAAAGTTCCAACTTTTTGAAAAGTTTTTTTTTTAATGCAGGTTTTTAATGTATGATTTTTACTTAAAACACCTCCACGACCCCCGTACTATTCAATCCATCTACCAGCACAATGTTTTGAGTGCGTTTCATTGAGTTCTACCAAAAAACATGATTTTTCATCTCAAAAAAAAAAGTTGTTCCCATAATTTTTTCGTAATGTTACTGGAACCATATATAATTACAAAAAATATAAAATTTGTGGCTATATATAATTACAAAAATAAAAACTAAAAGTAAGAACCTCCATATATACAACGACGTCAATAAGCGTCAAAGTACTCCTCCGCATCGCTGTCACTCGGAAACGTACCCAGAAGACTGGCAGCATTGCCACGTTGAATGGCAATGCTAGTTCTTTGGCCAAAGAAAAAGCAAGGCCTCTGGTCACGCGAAGTGTCGACCAGTCGGTAAGAGATTTCCTTAAAAAGGAGACGCGCACTCGGACCCCATGACCCGAGCGTCTCGACCCCAAACGGCTCAAAGCTGTAGTTACCAATAAGGTTACAGTATTTGCGCCGTTTGAGGATCTCAGCAGCCGTAGCAGCAGCGCCTGCACAGCCCGCCGTGCTTGCAACGTGAGAAGGCGCAAGGGTGTCGAAACAGGTTGCGTCCCACACCAAAGGCCTACCCACGTTCCAAGGCACCAACGTCATGCCGTCCGGTCTCTTACCATCGTCACGCACCAAGCCGTTTGGTTCTAAAACCGCTGGTACGCCGGCGATGGAAAGAGCTCGACGAATAATGTCGTTAATGCTGGCGTGCCGTGCAATGCGACCTGCGCTCCTGTAGCAGGACAGGCCATGGTGTCCGAGGCTGTCGACAGCTTCACCGCAGTGACACCGATGCGGAGCAACACAAGGTGCACCTAAGCGTAGACTCGTAGCGACCCGGAACGATGCGTCATCCATCATAGTGCCAATGGTGAAAGACGGAAGTGCCTGAAGCCACAAACCCGACTCCCATTCCCCCACAGCCAGCAGACGGGCACGCTCCACAGTATTGATTGACGTGTGTAAAAGGGTATTCCGTTCAATACTGCAGAGCGGCACGTCCCACTGTCTCTGGGAGGTCAGGTTGTCGGGCAAATTCGTATTGGGACAAGCCATTTTCCAAGCGTTCAACGCATCGGTCAAGTACGGCACTTCAACATCAACCAGTGAGAAAGATAAAATATCCCTGGTTAATTTTTCGGTACCGTAGACCGAGGAGAGGAAGGCTGGTAAACTTATACTTGAAATTTTGCGGACGCCGAGACCACCCAAGCGAATGGGAAGTGTGGCTTGCTGCTAAGCTCGGTCGTCCAGAGCCACATTAAGTATTGAAGTAAGAGTGTTCCTAATGATTTGGTCGACTTTATCTAAAAGCTGTGGATGCCTCCAAAGATGGGAGGAGCGAAGGCTATACGTGAATTTTGGTCCAAAACAAATGTACTAATGTACTTAGTTTGAACCCTACGCAAATTTTTTTGCTGGGAAATGACTTTTTTTTTTTGGTGTGGAAAATCACGTTTTTCGGTAGGACTCAATGTAACACACTTAAGGCCCTTCTAACCCTAAAGTTAGCAACTCTATTTGTGGTGGTTCAAACTTCGTTTGAAATACTGTTAGAATAAAGTTTTAATCAGATTGCACTACAAAGCGGTTGTTACGTCAGTCACTATTTTTTTTTATTTTTTTTTCTGGATGGGAAATCATCAAATGACTTCTCCCGCTCTGGGCGGAGCAGGAGGGAGTGTCAGACTTTTACTGACTAAAACCCATCCATGTTCCTTCATCGCCCTTTGTGTTCCGGGGCCACGGTATCTCTTTCGAACAGTCCCGCAACCCCGGCCGGCAGGCGTCGGTCCGCGCGCCTCAAAGAGAGTCAGCAAAAAGGAAGGGGTCCTTCCTTTTTGCTGACTCTCTTTGAGGCGCGCGTGGAACACGAACGCGCCGTCGACACGGCCTGTCGTCATGAGACGGATGGACGGCGAGCTAGCCCATAGCCCACCGTTCACATGCCCGCGCCTACGGTGGCCGGGGGCCACGTGGTGGCTTCCGACGCCCGGGGCGTCTCCCGCGGCGGCCGGGACGCTGTGAGGTTCTCTCCCTCTCACGTTCCGCCACCTCCTTCTCTAGCATTACTGCTTCGCAGAAGGAGGTGACGGCGTCCCATTCCGTCTCGCTCCGGACCATGGCTTGCACCAGGGCCAGACGCGAGAGGTCGCCGCCACCAATCGCCGCTTCCAGGACACGGCGGTGCTCCACCCACGCGGGGCACACCTCCACCGTGTGCTCCACCGTGTCCTCCGGTCGATTCTCGCAATGGATTACGTCAGTCACTGCGACACACTTGTGCTGATGGACGGATTGAGTAGTACGGCGGTCGTATAGGTGTTTAAAGAAAAATCTTACATTAAAAACATATTTTAAAAAAAAAAACTTGAGAAAAAGTTGGAACTTTGACCCCCAATATCTCCGGAACTAGAAGGTTCTCAGGTATGGTCTAAAACAAAAACCTGAAAGCAATGACGGAGAAAAAAAGTGCCTTTCGGCTTCGTTACGAGTCACCCCTACACACCCCTTCCCCATGCCTTTTACACTCTTTATACAAACTACAACTAGAACTATATTAACTACATTAACTTCGGTTTGACCATCCTTTTTTTTTTTTATCTTATGAAGCAATAAATTTTTTTGTACTTTTCTAGGTTTAATTTTTCTCCATCATCGCCATCAAAGCCGGGTGGTATTTCTGCCGTTCAGCTTTGCCAAGTCGATCCTAACATGTTTGTGGGAAGCCTAACATATTTGGCAAAATACATCATTCAGGACCATTCAGCCTTCAACAGAACCATCTCCACTCTCTATCACCTACTTCTGCCTAGCTTTTTCCCAACTATTTTGGGGTCGGCTTCCATTCTAACCGGATGAAGCTGAATACCAGTATTTTACATGGAGCGACTGCCTATCTGTCCTCCACAACCCAGTTAGTACCGGGTAATACAATACCCCTTGGTATGACTGGTTGTCAGACTTTTTGGGCCACTGACTACCTGTAACGACTGCCAAAGATCTACAAATGACAGCCGGGACCAACTGCTTAACGTCCTTTCTGAGACACGGAGAAAACTCGGTAGGTAATGGTTGGTCACCCATCCACATACCAACCTAGGCAAGCACGGCTTAACCTAAAAATCGACCCGAGCGGCTGTTATTATTTAGCTACAAGCACCTCTCTCCACTCTCTATCTAAGCACAATATTATACTAGGTCATAAAATTAACGAGAGAAACCCTGAAAACGTGTTCGTTTTCGATAGCTATAGTAATATTTATTTCGATTTAATAAAATAATCGATAAAAAACACGAAATAACTGCAACTTTTATTCTTACCGGTACGATTGGATGCTAGAACCAATACGCATAAATCCTGCGAGATATTCATTGCATCGTAAAATGCATGCGTGTAATAGCAGACGACGATTTGTACCGACAGGCACTTCACCATAAACACGTAGAGTAATCCCTGAACGACGAATTTCTGCAAAAAAAAAAAATACAGTGAGATTTGCTCCTTTTCGTTGGAAAAAAAAATCAACATCATAGGCTAAGGCAGAGGTGTACCAAATAGTTCACCCACATTTGTATGAGCCTATTGCCTTCAACCAATCCAGTATTGACACACAGAACAACAAAATCGAACAGCGTTCCAAAATGAATACTTTAATTGTTGACTTGTCAGTTGAAGTTCATACTTGATTAATTATAAGTTAGAACTAGAATTTGGCAGGCTGCACGTTAATCTTATTATTCTTTTCAAACTGCGTATTGGGCTGAGCCAATTCAAGCTTAATGTGATTTTTGACGTAAGGCCTAATGTACCAAAGTGCCCACGTACAGTTGCAAACTATCTATCCCAGTATATTTTCGTTTATTATACTCACACACTCCGGATTTTTAGAATAAATATGTAAAAATTCAATCAATACTTGAACTTTCATCAAGCCAAGAAAAAACGTCTCGGCTATGTGATATAATACCTGGAAATTACAATCATAACAATTAAACATTCCTAAACAAAACGGCAATATCTAAAGAGATGGTGGGGCGAACTCGATTCCTTTCTAAAATTGACACGCAAAAAGTAAAAAAAAAAAACAAAATGAATTATGCGAATGCCTTCGAAAGCATCAAATACTCCGAATACATTATTCAATATCTTTAAAAAAATCAAGAACTGGAACAGCATTATTTAGGGTTTAAACAGACTCTTCATGAAGCCGTCAACCAAGCATTCTGTACATCAAACTAAGTAACTCTACGCAATTTTTTTTTCTGGGAACTGACTTTTTTTTTTCGGTAGGACTCCATTTAACGCACACAAAACATTGCGCTAATGAATAGATTGAATAGTATGGGAGTCGTAAAGGTGTTTAAAGTAAAAATCTAACATTAAAATCATGTATTAAGCACTCTTGAGAAGATATTTAGATCGCTAGCAACCTCATGGACAACCAAAGGCATTACTGCTGAGTAAGAGGTTAACAAACCTTTGATTTGCTGATGACATAGTCATTTTGCCACCACAGCATTGGAACTACAAACCATGCTCCAAAAAATGCGCACGGCCAGCTTCAGGGTTGGACTTGTAATGAATAGGTCTAAAACCCAGCTCATGACCAACAGCACTAAGGGTACGGTCGAGGTAGATGGGCAGGAAATACATTATGTCAATGAGTATATCTACTTGGGCCAGTTAGTAGGATCTTTCTGAAGCGCAAACTCATCGACATGTGCATTAATTTGCATCCTGCTCGTCGTAACTTACGGTGCTCAGACCTGGTCACTCACCGAGTCTCAGAAGTACCGCCTTGGAGTTTGCCAAAGGGCAATGGAACGCAGCATTTTGGGCGTCAAAGACAAGACAAGGCTCGAAACACCACGCTGCGTTCCAAAACGGGCATGCCCCTGCCCCTGGCTAAAATGGGATTGGGCTGGTTACGTAGTAGCCACATGCACGATGACCGCCGGGCAAAAGTTTCCACACAATGATTGCCGGAAGATGGACGGTGCCGCTGAGGTCGGCCCAGAAAGAAGTGACAAGACGATTTGGACTCGTACCGCGAGGGCTGGTCCGAGGAGGCACAGGAAAAGAGCACATGGAAAGAATTGGTGGAGGCCTTTGCCCAGTAGTGGTACAGCACAGAAAAACACAAAAAAATATGACAAAGAAAGAAAGAGAAAAGAAAACTAAAGAAATGGCGGAACGAACTTTATTATTCTTTTTTTGAAAATTGGCACACAAGTAGTAAAAGATAGGGAATACTTGAGGAACAGAAGAAACACCTTTGTCTTACCGTGGGACAGAAATATATGTTAAAATTTCTACTTACGGGTATTTGAAATAGTTTTTTGTAAAGTTTGTAGCATTCCAATATTTGCACGTAAGTGGAACCCATTTTGTTGTAACGGGTGCCATTGCTCAATGACAGTAACACTTTTTGATTCCATTGTTCAGCTGTTTCCGTCAGTAACTTAATTACGCAAATTGCATAAACTGCATTACAGTCGATCGAAACTAGCACTAACAAGTGACAAATAACGTACCATGGAGGATGCATGTAAACCACGTACACATAGATACATGATGTGATATGGATTATGAATAGAAAAATGACACACGACCAATTTCTAACAATAACCCATTTGGTACTAGCAAAATTTTGTATATAACTATGAATTTTTTGAAACGTCAAAATGAATTGAATATTATCCTTTGAATGTACGAAGTGAAGGATAAAGTTCATGACGAAGCCAAAAACGTAAAAGAGCGCGTCAAAGACAGTTGCGAAGTAGAGGAAATTGACGGTCTGGTATCGTTGCATATTCTCGTCAAACAGCATCGCACTGATTCGACATAAACTCAATGACAAAAACGTAAGTAGCCCACAAAATGACTTAAGGTTATTTAAAATACCATTCGGATTCACGAAATTATTTCGGATTTGATACTTCGGATTAAGTATCAGAGACTGCATCAGGTTCAAAGGCAGAAACATTGTCTGCACATCTTTGTCAACATACGAAAATTTATTCACACGTTGAGTTCTAAAATCCATTTTGTATGATGTTATTCTAAAATGTAAGGGTTGAGTTTATAACTAAGGCTGATTAAAACCTTCGAATCAATTTATTGGTACCATGTAATAACTTAAGTAATCAAATATAATAAAATAAAATAAAAGATGATAGAGATAAGAAGCGAATTACATGGAACCATTAAGGATTCCTTATAAATCGTGGATAGACTAGACTATCTCCCGGTTTTTGGGAAGAAAATTATACAACAAAACAATGGCCCTATCCTGATCAGAAGATCTAAGTAGCTAAATGTCCAACAGTGCGAAACGTATATTGAGCAGTAAGTCTAATTAGTAAAATGTCCATGTAGCAAAACGTCTAACTATCAGATGGTCTGTATAGCAGAACATATATTTAGCAGAAAGTCATTTGTAAATTACATTAAAAACACTGTTTTAAGCTTTCATGGTTTTAACTAAACTTAAGATGACACGTTTTGTGTTACGGACTCCACAAAACCTAGTGATACTGTGAGTGTGTTTTGCCGTGACTTTTGTGTCGAGTTCCAGTGGTGCGCGTAGCAAAAGGAAGAGGGTAGACAGATTTGTCTGCTCCTAACATTTTTTTCCATCCACCCGCATTCTCCAGTCAACCCGCGATCATGGCGCTTGCAACAGCGTCGAAAATTAACAATTATTGTTAACTAGCTGTTGCCCGCGGCTTCGCCCGCGTGAGGTTTAGTAATTGTCCCACGGGATCATACTAAAGGGATAAATAGTATCCAACGAGTACATGCTAATCCAGGTTGTAAACTATCTAAGTGCCAAATTCATAATCATCACAAATATACCTAATCATCACAATCACTATCACAATCACTATCGCAATCACTATCACAATCACTATCACAATCACTATCACAATCACTATCACAATCACTTTCACAATCACTATCACAATCACTATCACATCCAACCGCATCGAAATATCGAGAGTACAAACTTTACAATTATTGTTAACTAGCTATTGCCCGCGGCTTCGCCCGCGTGAGGTTCAGTAACTGTCTCACGGGATCATACTAAAGGGATAAATAGTATCCTACTTGCTAATCCAGGTTATAAACTAACTAAGTGCCAAAGTAACTATCAATCGTCCAAGGTGCGACTGAAGAGGAACCCAGGATGAAATGAAAAGGAGTGATCGCTTCTGGTGAGTCGGTTGAAGATGGCACATACGTGAGAGGTCTCGAAATTATTATGGCCTCTGCCTCAAGGAGTAGTGTGGATAGTACGTCTTCTTTTAATACTTTTTCGGCGAGGCAGGCTCTCGGGGCTGTCTTCACGGTTCTTACCAATCTTTCCCATGCTCCGCTCATGAACGGTGATGCCAGTGGGATGAAAGTGGTGAAAGTCTTCGGCAGTTCTTTCTTCCAGGGTAGGCCAACTTCAAAAATGTCCGTCATCACGTTGGCGCGCATGATTCGATTATGTCTACGGCTCTTTTATCATCATCGCTTGAGCGAGGGGCGCTTTTCGTTATGCCTAAGGCATCGATGTCAAATTGACTTTTGATGAGAATGTCTAAATCGTCCGATACGTGGTTCACAAATTCGAGTGGCTTAGACGAAAAAGAAGGCACGCCGTGAATTACCCAACCTAACAAAGTTCGTGAGGCGACAGGATCACTCTTCTTGCCACGTCGCACTTCGCGACTTAAAGACAGGTGCCAATCGGACGCTGCAATGAGGACAGTAGGGGTGACGTCAGTGTATGAAAGTTCGTCGGATAAGTAAGGAAAAGTGATCATATTCTGAGATGATAATTTTGCCTGAGTGTTGCGCGCGCAACCCTAAAGGTTTGATCGCCCGCATTTGTTGTACTAAATAACGATCAGACAAATTTCGACCTTTTTTTTTTTTCGGATGGGAAATCATCAAATGACTTCTCCCGCTCTGGGCGGAGCAGGAGGGAGTGTCAGACTTTTACTGACTAAAACCCATCCATGTTCCTTCATCGCCCTTTGTGTTCCGGGGCCACGGTATCTCTTTCGAACAGTCCCGCAAATCCTTCCCCGCACGTCTGTGCAACGAGAACCCCAAGCCAAGTTCTTGGCATTGAAGTCCAAGAGGACAAAGGGAATAGTTTCCGACGACAACACTCAACTCTGCGAGAGAGTTGTGGAACTCGGCGAGAGTTCGGCTCGGGGAGAAGTAGACACCCACCACTACAATCTCCCCGAACCGTGCTGCTACGCACCCCCGACCCCTCCTGACACCTTCAAGGGTCGGAGTACCGGCGGCGGCCGACGACACTATGGTCACTGAGCCGTTAAGGTCCGCCACCCAGTCTTCCCTGGGCAGGACAAAATACGGCTCAGCGACCAAAGCGATATTAATCGACCACTGCGCCATGCTTTGGAGCAACAGATCCTGAGCGCAGGCGCAGTGGTTTATATTCGCTTGGAGGAAGCGTAATGGAGCCGTTATTAGCATTCCATTACCGCTTCTTCCACTCGGGCCCCCTGTAAGGGCCCCTCTGCAGGCGCAATAGACAAATTTCGACCTCGGATGTAAAAGTTTACGTAACTTACGTCAACTTCTTTCGTCATACCACTGACGTCTTCGATGCGTAGCCACTCCTGACAGGTGGGTTTCGCGCCGATACGCGCAGCAACCTCGCCATCAATGAGCGTTGCAGTACTACCCTCATCGAGTAACGATAGATCGGGACTACCTTCAGCAGCTCGCGAGGATGATCGCTTGACCGCGAAGTCCCAGTGACATCAATTACAGATGTATTTCCAATTTTGACAGATGGTTCAAATTCGTTGGTTAAATTGTCCACGTTGACAAGAGTCACACCGGTCATCCTTAGTACCTACTTCATTTAATGTGTGTCAGCACCATCTATCTATCTTTAAACAAACTGAAGCAAACAACCAAAGCTACGGAGATACTAACACCATCTATCGTCAAAAGGCAAAATCAGAGACCCAAAAGGCGATTGATATAGTACCTTCACAACTCACTACGTGCCGCCACCAGTAACTTCTCAAACCTTCTATGAAAAAAGTTCTCCAAGAGATGGCGCCAGCTTCCCTATGTGCAGGATGCCGACTAAAGTTGCCAATAAGGGAAACTCTAATTTGTGTGCTCTGCAAGTCTAAATATGATCTGGAGTGTGCTGGTGTAACAAAAGAGTATTATCTGAAATCGATGACCTTGGAACGTAGAAACTCCTGGAAGTGCCAGTTTTGCGTCTGTAAAATACCAAAGACATGAAACACTGACACTCCCATACGATCCCAAAAAAGCCCTGAATCCAACAACTTAACCATATCAACAGCGAGCCACAACATCCAAACAAACATTACTATGAGATAGAAAACTATAACTTCCAATAATGACACAACTAGCTCTGAAGACCTGAGTTTTTAGGAGATACTCTACAGACAGAGGATATTGCCAATACTGAAATAAAAAAAAAACAAATTTTACATGCGAAAATATAAATTTGTTGAACAACACGCAGGGTCATTTCAACATGCAAAGTTTGAGTGAGTTAATTATACTGCGTTTGAAAGAAAATAATAAATCTATCATTGAAGAACTACAGAATACAATACAAACCGAGATTAACAGAGCGTTCTCAGAACTGAAACTAGATATTGACTCCAAAATGAATACCTCAACGCTACAAAATGAACAAAGAAAGCAAGAAATGAAAAACATTAACATCAAAATTGCAACACTGCAAGTAGAAAACGAAAATTTAAAAGAAGAAATAAGAGCTATATCAACTCGAACATTCCAAGCACCAATCATACCTGAAAACCACCACCACAAAGTAGTACTCTATGGCCTTACAGAGTATTATCAAGAACCTGAACGTGAAATTTATAACAGACTGATAGAACTATTCCGCGACACAGTCAACGTAGACCTATCAGGTTACATAGAAGACATATATCGAGTAGGAAGAAAACTCACAAATATAGACCGCTTGTAATAGAATTGCTCAGTAAAAGAATGACTAGGTACATCATCAACAGCAGCCAGTGCTTTCAGGGAACGGGTTTGGGTGTATCAGAGTTTTTAGATGCGAAATCACGAAAAGAAAGAGCTCAGATGAGAGAAGAATTATTTAAGGCTAGACAAAACGGACATCACGCAATAATAAGAAACAACCAATTATATATAGATGGAAAACCAGCTCACAAAAAATATCACAACATCAAACCAACACAACATGTAGATTCAATTTACCAAGAAAACGATACGATAACAATGAGCGCCACTAACCAATCTCACCAAGCGGATATGTTGAATGAATCTGTAAACCATACATTTCGCAAACAAAGATCTACCATTTAAAGTACTATTTCAGAATTTCCAAAGTCTTAACAACAAACAACACTTACTTGACGCTTTTATTACCCAAAATTCTAATTACAAAGCAATATGTGTCTCGGAAACCTGGAAGAAAACTCTCAGAAGAAAAATTAGAACTAATCAAGATTACCGGCTACAAATTTGCATCATCGTACTGTTGCAGCTCCCGCACAGGCGGCGGTGTCTGTATTCTGCTTCAAGAATATATAGACTGCATACACAAAAGTGATATAACAGATAAATCTATAGAATATGTACTAGAGTTATGTGCTACTGAATTGCCTAAAGAAAACTTATTAATTATAACTATGTATTGGAATAGAAGTGAGGAAGAAGTATTTCACCAGCAACATAAACTAATCCTAAAATATATAAACAACAAATATTCTAAACTAAATATTATAGGAGGCGACTTCAACATTAACATACTATCAGATAACCTTAAATCGAACCAATTCATAAATTTAATGCAGGAATTTAAATTTACCCAACACATAAAAAGCCCGACACGTGTAACGCCAAACACAACCACATGCTTAGATTTAATATTCACAAATTTTAAATTCAATGATATGTACACAACAGTAGAAGAACTGGGTTTTTCGGACCATATTAGTACAATTTTACATTTGAACTTGCCTAAAGAAACAAAAAGAATCGCCTGGTACGCGAAGAAAAGATTTTACAATCACACAAATATATTAAAATTTGAGCATAAATTACAGGAAATAAATTGGAATGATATCATATCAACAGGAAAAGATATAAACAGTAATTATGAAGCGTTTAATGACACACTCATTAACATACTAAATCAGTGTATGCCATTAAAAAAATAAAATTGAAACCAAATTATAAGAAATATTGGCTCACCGTAGGCATAAAAAAATCTTGCAAAAATAAAAGATTATTAAAAATACTAACAACTAAAACAAACAACCCAATATTAACTAGGCATTATAAAAATATGAAAAAATTCTAAAGAAGACAGTAACGACAGCAAAAAAACTACACTATAAAAATAAAATGACTACATCTAATAATAAAGTTAAGACAATGTGGAGCATAGTACATGAAACTACAAACAAAAAAATAGCGTAACTTCTGAACCCCAAGAGGTCGCAAATATATTTAATGATTTTTTTGCTTCTATCGGGGAGGCTACAAACAACTCAACCGGCAAACCGAAAGGATTTCCTGTTGTACGCCCTACAGAGAATATAATCTTTCTCAGCCCAATTGACCCCTACGAGGTTAACACGTTAATAAAAAATTTTAAAAATAAAAAAAGTCACGGCGTTGACGACCTTCCACCTACCTTATTAAGAAAATGTGCAGACGAATTAACCTTACCATTCTATAAATTATTAAATCAATCATTTGAAACTCAAACTCAAACTCAAACTCAAAGCATTTATTTCAATTAGACCATTATGGCACTTTTGAAAGTCAAAAATACAAAAAAACAAAACAAAGCTACAGTCCCAGACACAAGACATAATAACTTGAGAAAGTACTGTAGTTGCCCATTCCCTAGCGTAGATCTCTATGGAGAAGAACGGGCAAGAAACTCCATGGACACTCTTTTAAATCAAAATATCGTTACAAAATCTTGGTTACATCATTCATGTTGAGATTATAGATATATGTGAGAACGATGTAGGAAGACGTGCACATTATGAGCGTCCAGAGTAAAACATTAAATCAACAAATTTAAAATAAAGTAATTAAAATGAACCGTGGCAGCTAAGAGATGACCAGTCCCAACTGACAGCGCCCGATCACGAACAAGACGCGTGTATCGGCGCCATTCAACTCAACCATATTGAAGGGAACTAAATGACCCGACACACCCGCCACCATCAGCGAGACATTTGAGTGAGCATGACTTTCTCTCAGCCACCAAGGCATATTCAAGTCAATGAAAGATAACTAAATGCAAATGGTAGCTTAAAAATACATGGTCCTCACATGTGCTATGCAATTATACAATACTAGGAGATGGAATCTATACAAAGCAAAGATACTTTTACAATCTTCTGCAGCTAGCACAATAATTTGCCCAATTAGTTTTCCCCTATGGTTGTGGAGCAGGACCAGCATTGAGCCAAGCATTTTTATCATCAATGTAATCCACCAACTTATAATATGCTTGCCTACATAGTGTGCGTTTTATACAAGATTTAAATTTCGTCTCATTCAGTTGTAGAATGTGGGGAGGTATTTTATTGTAACATTTTAAACAGTACCCCATGAAAGATGAATCTACTTTAGCAAGCCTGAAACGTGGCTGAACTAGTTGGTCCCTATTTCTAGTAGTATAGTGGTGTCTGTCACCTCTTTTACTGAATAAATGCAGATTTTTCCTAACGTACATGATATTTTCATAGATGTATTGACAAGGTACTGTCATGATATTAATTTCCTCAAACAGTTCTCTAAGAGAATCGCGTCTACGTAATTCATAAATGGCTCTGATAGCCCTTTTCTGCAGAATAAATATAGACTCGATGTCTGCAGCGCGTCCCCATAGAAAAAACCGTATGACATAATATTATGAAAATAACTAAAATAGACTAGCCTCGCCGTATCAACATCAGTAAATTGACGGATTTTCCTAACAGCATACGCTGCTGAGCTCAGCCGTCCTGCAAGAGATGTTAAATGAGGACCCCATTGTAGCCTTGAGTCGAGCGTGATTCCCAAGAAAACCGTTTTATCGAAGAAGGAGCTTTCCCCAATCTATTAAAAAAAGCTCTGATCATCCACAAAAAGAATTCCAAAACTGATCCGAATAATTACCGCCCCATTGCCCTCTTACCGACAGCTTCCAAAATATTTGAAAAAGCCATGTGTAATCGAGTATATGCGTTTTGGGAAAAATATCATGTATTTAATGACTGCCAAAACGGTTTCCGAAAAAACCGTTCGACTATCTTAGCCGTTTACAAATATATTCAAAAAGCCCATGATATAATTAACGAAAAAAGGTACGCGATAGGACTTCTGCTTAATATGACTAAGGCATACGATAAAGTACAATTTGAAATATTATTAAATAAACTATATAGTATAGGACTCCGCGGCAAATGTTATGACTGGTTTGTGTCTTATTTGAAACACAGGGAACAGATAGTTGAAATCGAATATTACAACAACAGCAAAAATGAAATAGAATTAATCAGATCCGACAGCAAACAAATCACTGCCTCAATCCCGCAAGGTAGCGAAGTGGGGTGTTTCTTATTTCTTGTTTACGTAAATGACCTTCCTAATAATATAAATGAGCCATGTGTCCTGTTTGCGGATGACATTTCTATACTTACTTCATGCGAAAATAACACCAACTTAAATGACAAACTAAATTCCATACTAGATTCTACAATAAATTGGATGTCTGAACACAACCTAGAAATTAATTTCAATAAAACTTAAATAATTTCATTCCACCCTAGCCAAAAAATACCAATTAATATAAATTATAGCTTTAAAAATAAAATTCTCATACGCCCTCCGCGAGATTAAAAAAACAACAGACCTTAAAACTGCAATAGTAACGTACTACGCGTACGCCTACGCATGGCTTAAATACTGTGTCATTTTATGGGGCAACAGCACTGACGCGTCCACGCTATTTACCCTACAAAAAAAAACTAGTTAGAATCTTAGTAAATATTGAAGTCACCGATAGCTGTAAATCCCACTTCCAGGAACTAAAGTTTTTATCCCTACCCTGTCTCTACATATTTGAAGTTTGTAAGTTCGTGCGAAAGTATCCAGAATTCTTTACAAAAAGAGAGGACATACAATCAAAAATTGTTTTAAGACACAAAAATAGGCTAAACTTACCAACATCGCGACTAAAAATGCACTCCAATAGTACCTTGGTCATGTGCATAAAAATGTATAATAAGTTACCCGAAGCAATAAAGAATTTAAATAAATATAACACTTTTATCAATAAATTAAAGGATTTCCTTCTAGGCAAATGCTACTATAGTATAAGCGAATACTTAAATGATAAACTATGAGTACTTCACTATTGAATTGTTTCTACAAATACTCGTTAGAGCCACTCACACCTACTCATGATAATATGGAAAACAGATACACATTAAGAATAATAAAAAATAATTACGTAATAAATAAAGATAATAAGAAATTAATAAAGCAATAAATTACATTATGAAATATTATTTATATTTATTTTAAATTTAAAATGTCTAATAAATAAATCTATGTAATTTATAAAGCAATAATTATTACTTTAAATTAAATTCGTACTAAATAATAACTGAAGTAGGTAAGCCAATAGTCTTCCTCCTCTCTCCTACTTAGTCTATGCTGCGCCCGACAGGGTCCATAATTGTAACATTATTTATTTTCCTCCACCTTATAAACATTATGGTATGCAATAAAGAATTGAGAATTGAGAGTGGGTGGTCCAGCGAGCAAAGTTTGAGTATTGTTGCATTGGCTGCTGGATGCTACTCTAGGTTTGGAGTTCGCTGCCATTTCTGAGCGCGTTGTGACGTCTCGGACATCCGTCTACTCCACAACGTTTGACGCGAGATTAATTCCAAGTGTGTGGGCTGGACTTCAAACACCGGTAGCATATTTTTGTCTCACGGATCCGCTAAAAAAGCTTTACAATGGCAACAAATGGGAAATTACTTTCCTGTTCGTTGCCAGTGGTGACCATGATGGTGGTGACGACTGGGAATAGACGCTATTTTCACTTATGACTATAAAAACACTAGAGGCAAAATATTACATTTGAAACATCAAAAAACTATTTTTAAAATTACCTGAACAGTCTGATTGCGAAATAGATGTGCAAGAGATTAGAACGTTATTCATTGATTAATAGAAATGTTCACAATACACGCTCAAACTAATTTAATTTATCAAAGACCTTGCCACCCAGATGTACAAGCCAATGAAGGATCAGTATGCCACGAACTGCAACAAAGATAGATAACGCATACAAATGCGAACAACAGCAACACTTGTATAGGCATAAATACCAGCACTTTAAAACACTTCCTCGAAAATGAGAAAGGAGTAAATGTCGCGTGACGTCTGACAGGAAAAATGGAAGAATAAAACGTGTTGCTCTTGAATGGGATAAGGGCAAAATGATGATGATGACACGTCCTCGAAAACTGGCTCTTATCGCAATATTATTAGGTTCAAAATGCAATGTATTTCACACTCGTGGGTTTTTCTTTGCTTCTCCTTTAACCTGAGAAGGTAAACCGCGGGGAAAAAGAACAAATAAAGTCTTCTTAATTTGTGGTACTTGCGGATAAATGTCGAATTTAAGTTTTAGTAAAATACAGGGTTAGTTTTCAATGACCGGCCAAATTTTCAGAGATGGTTTAGAATCGATAATATCGCTCATTAAATTCAAAAGGGCCACATTCCGAAAAAAATCAAAATCGTTTTTATTGCATAAAACGTATCAAAATTGGTCAAATTTTTATATTCGAAAAAGACACCCATTGCTTTAGCGTTTAAAATGGTCCAATCACACAACTGCCCGTTGGCCATTTTGACACATTGACGACTAACTTCAGATCAAAACGGCCATCTTGTTAGTTGCGAACCGGCAGTCTGCGGAAGCGCACGTCATCTTTATTTAAAAAGGCCACATTCCGGAAAGCAACTGATGTTGAAGTGACAAATTATAGTGAAAAGTGCCATATTTTGAAATGTGACTGTCTTTAATAAAGAAAACACGTGAGTACAATATTATTTAATAAAGAAACGTGCCATATTTTGGAATGCGTTTCTTTTGATTTTAAATACTACAATTTTGATGATCATTTATTGAAACAAAAGTGCAGTATTTGGAATATGTCTGTTTTGCGTATAAAATTACCTTAATTTTGGTAACAATTGTTTGAACAATAACGTACTTTTTGTTTAATGGCTGTTTTGATGTTCGGGAGCTACGATGTCTAAAAAATATTTTTATAACAAAGCGCAGTATTTTTATTAAACGGTTTCTTTATTGCTAGATGACCGACAGATGTTGTCCTGTTCAAATTTCAATTGGCTGAGCAAGTTTTTTTTTAATTTTTCCTACCTACCAGCTACCTACCTACATCATTGTATTACATTTTCGAATGATTCTGTACCTCAAAATGACATTATGAAAATATAAATAGAAGATCTATTAAAGGGTATGTGCCTGTTGGTGGTGCTATTTAGGTAGGTAGGTATTTGGTAACTTTGCTAAAGTTACTTTTGGGGTTTAAGTACCTACAACGCCTCAACATTTTTTTCTTTGTTCATAGAATGAATAGTCGCGCACATCGGATTTTGAACATGGTCAGAACAAAAAACGAAGATCTTCAAACTTCAACACACATTAACACAAAGTTTGTCTCAACTCCCAACTTCGCCGATCAAAGCTTGCCGTCCCCGTCCTTCTTGTCTGATAGTTCTTGTGATACAAATTCCATAGCAGACAGCCTAAATAATCTTAGTCTGTCGATACTTGATGAAAGTACTGTGTCTGATTTGAGAAGTCCAGAAAAAAGAGCTAATTTCATTGTTGAGGAAAGTACAGAATGTGAATCAGACAGCAGCTCCAGTGAATCTTCATCTACGAGTTCAAGCAGCAGTACGGAAGATTTCTCGTCAGATGATAGCGTAAAGGATCCTGACTTCAATCTTCGACCTGACGCAGAAGCGATTTCAGACTCCGATGAAGATTTATCACCAAAAGCTGGATGTTCCGTGAACCTTTCTAACTTCATTGAACAATCAATGAATCTAGGAAGGAAGCTTAAATCAGTCAGGAAGAGTCAAATATATACACCAAGCAACAATATGCAACCACCTAGCTATGAAGATCAGCCAACAGGCATTGAATCCCAGCCTCTCAGCCCAACCCAGCCACCAAGCGTTGAAAGCGAGCCACCAAGCGTTGATGCCGAGCAACCAAGTGTTGATTACCATTCACTCAGCCATGAATTTCAGCCACCTAGCGTAGATTACCAGTCACCTAACATCGATACACAGCCACCTAGCGTTGATTACCAATCAGTTGGTTCAGACCCTTCTAGTGTTGAGCCTCCTGATACAGATCTCCAAAGAAGATCTCGCAAAAGAAAAGCCAATCCAGACTTGTGGAAGACGAAAGTAAGCAAACTACTGAGAAACAGTGGTAAAGCTTACACATCTATGTCAAAGTCGAGGAAAGTTATGAATGCAAAGCAAATGGGACCTACATGTTCTGACAAATGTAAGTTAAAATGTGGCACTGTATTCTCCACTGGCGAAAGATCTTTAGTGTTTGAACAATATTGGAAGATGGCCGACTTACACGACCAACGAAAGTTAATACATAGCAATATGACAAAACTTGAACCAAAGTATCGATACGTTCGTGTGGGCAGTACTCGACAAAATCCCAACCATGCCTACTATTTGCCCCATAACAATAAACGGATCCGAGTTTGTAAAATTTTCTTCATGAATACACTCGCAATTTCTGATAAAACGATAAGAACTGTTGTAAAAAAAACCATTAATCTAACGAATATTCAGCTCAAAGACAACAGAGGAAAACACGACAACCACCACAAGTTGGCATCTGACTTAAAGGATGGTGTTAGGGCGCATATCAATTCCATTCCACGCAACGAGAATTCATTGAAGGTGGTTATACAATAGCTGCGATGCATCGAGATTACGTTCAGTTGTGTCAAGATAAGAATATGCCACATGTTGAATACCAAATTTACTACAACACATTCGTAAATGAATTCAATATTTCTTTTTGGTGCCCGAAAAAAGATCAATGTGAAGACTGCACTGCCTATGAAAACGCGGAAGACAAGACTTTAATTCAAGAAAAGCACGATTTGCACCTCAAAGAAAAAACTCTGTCAAGATTAGAAAAAGAAAGAGACAAAGAAAATGTTAGCACAAACTTTGTCGTCGCAGTCTACGACTTACAAGCGGTAATGCCTTGTCCACGAGGTGAAGTATCAAGCTTTTTTTTTTTTTTTTTGGGACAAGCCCGCCACACTGTTCCCAAACCACTGTAACTCCTGAAAGCCAGAATCAACAGTGGCGACCACCAGAAAAGCGCCGAGACAATGAAGCTCGACGAAGTCCCAGAGAATGAATTTAACTGTCTTGGATCCCGCAACGAAATTAATCAGAAAAGTATAGTGGAGGAGTAGGAAAAAAAAAAAAAAAAAAAGAAGTATCAAGCTTCTATTACGTCTCAAAGTTGAATTTATTAAATTTTACAATAACTGAGCTTGGCACTAAAAATGATGGTATTTAGACATGATAACAGTCCATTACCTACGCCTGATATATCAATAAATAACACCAAACAAAAAGTTGTTAAGAGTTTTAAATATCTTGGTCATATCGTAACGGATAAACTGCGAGACGACGAGGATTTAGAAAGACAGAGGAGAATGTTGGCAGCGAAAAGTAATATGCTTGCTCGGCGATTCGCTAAATGTAACAATCAAGTTAAAGTCACTCTGTTCAATGCGTACTGTCGCTCGCTTTACACTGGACACCTCTGGTACAAGCACACACAACGCGCTTATAACACCCTACGTGTGCAATACAACAACGCATTTAGGTGTATATTTGGGCTACCGTGGAGGTGTAGTGCGTCCGGCATGTTTGCGGAAAACAGAGTCGATGATTTTTATGCCGTATTAAGAAAAGCGAGGGCCTCTTTTATGAGGCGTGTACATGATTCTGACAATGGAATATTGAGAGCCATATAGGAAGCTAATTATTTCTTTGTATGTGGCTGTCAATATTCCTGCTAACAATTTTTAATTAATTATTTTTATTTATTAATGATTTTGTAATTTTAATTTTAATTAATTTTAATAATTTTAAATTTTAATATTAATTTTGATTTTAATTTTAATTTTAATTTGATTTGCAATTGTAAATATATATACAATACTTGTGAAAAATGTATCTTCCGTATGGGGCGTCTTGCCTGAATTAAATGATTATTATTATTATTAAAAACACAACTTGTTTTGCTTGGCATGAAGGAGAAGGAAATCGAGGCGCCAACGAAATAGGTTCATGCGTATATAAATACCTAAAAAGTTTACATGATAGGTCCACCGAAGATTTTGACGTGGTTTTTTAAAGCGATAATTGCTGTGGCCAACAAAAAAACAAATTTATGTTGGCAATGTATCAACACTCTAAATGAGTTTCCGAAACTGAAATCTATAACCCATAAATTCTTAATCAAGGGGCATACCCAAAATGAGGGTGACTCTATACACTCCGTCATTCAGAGGAACATCTCAAGAGCGCTAAAGTCTTCTCCGATTTTTGTACCTGCACAGTACATCACATTAATAAAAACCGCAAAGAAGAAAGGAACACCCTACACTGTCAAGGAACTTGCACATGATAGTTTTTATAACTTTAAATTGCTGGCGGTTGGAAACTACACAACCAATGATGATGGTGAAAAGGTGAAATGGGCCGACATTAAAGTTATGAAAATTGACAAAGAACATAAAAATATGTTTTTATACAAAACTTCCTACGAGGATACAGTTTTTGCCCAAGTTACCACTTTAAAAAGAAGACAAAATGCATCTGGTACTCTGCGGACATTAAGAAAACTTTATAACAATAAGATACAAGTTGCTGAGACAAAAAAACAGGGCATCCTAAAACTAATTGAAAAGGATGTGATCCCGAAATACTACGAATCTTTTTATAAGAATCTATAAGATGTTTTATTAGTCTCCTAAGACTGATACTGTTTATTAAACAAGTTTTTAATTAACATAACTGTTATGTTATCTAGGTAAGTATGTTCAGACTTGTGGTTGTACAAATTTAGAAGATATTTTAATACTGATGTTTCACTTTTAATAAACTAACTGTTATGTCAATTAAAATCTTGTATTGTATGTAAGTTGAGACTGATGGTTTTACAGACTGATTTAAGAAGATGTTTAATGTTTATTGTAACGACTCGGAAAAAAAAAAAAACGTTGATCTTATCTTTATTACTAGTACACCTAAGTCAAGACTTTATTTTATTTTAAGAAGCATTTTATTTTGTAAGTGACATTGCTTGAATAAAAAGGTGATAGTTGTTGTTTGTTGCTGCATTTACTCGTAGTAACAACATTGATCTCATTGATAGTTTGTTAACATGGCGTGTTCTGTAATTGCTTTTTTAAGAATTTTATTTTGTGTAAGAGTTTTAACATGCTGCCTGTTTTGTTTGCAGTCATTTTATTAGTTATTTTAATGATACATAGTCACCTTTATTGATTAATTTAGTTGAAACGTTAATAACATCACAAACTAGACTTACAGAGTGTCAGAAATAGCATTTTCACTATGAAAACAATTACTTTTTAATTTCTTACATTTTTTTTTAAATTAAACAATTTTTGTGATTGATTTTACATGTTTGTATGTTTTTGTTGTTGTAACACAAGTGTGCGATTTTTTATTTCATGTTTTTTAAAACACTTAACGAAAACTGCTACTTAAAATTTGAAATTAAACTTATTTTTTGTATGATTTGTGGCCTTTCATTAAATAAATTCATATGACATTTTGACAACTTTTATATACAATAGGGACTTATTTGACTTTGTTTCTGGGTGAAAGTTACAGTAAAAATTATAGTACAGGTAAATAACGGTTTAAAATACGCATCGAATGATATATCCCTCGTGTATATATAAAATATGATTTACAAAATAATACGAAAAAACTACGGCCAAAACTTCAAAACGCTTTCCGCTTTCGCTTTGGGAAAATGAAGTTTTTGGAATGTGGCCCTTTTGAATTTAATGAGCGATATTTTCGATATAATGAAAAAAAACAACATTTTTTAAATAAAATTTAATTCCTATCCACCACTAAAAAGCGAACGTGTGGATAATGCAACAGCACAATTCAGTTCAACTAACTTGGTAGGTAGCAGTTAGCACACACATAAATTTGGCGGTGCATGCATGCACACAAGTGCATTGATACCCACTAGGTTAATGATTCAGGAAATTTTTAGGACATTTGCAAATTAATGCTATTATTTTAATTTATGTTTCTCGACAATACATTTAAAATGCACTTTTAGTTTGATATTTAGATCTTAAATTTCATCATTATTTCTATTTTTGTCATTGAAAACTAACCCTGTATAATGGCAACTTTGCTAAGTGGAAGTGGAAAATCAATAAAATGCAACGTAATTTTCGGAGCAAGTACTTTTAGCATACTTACTTCAATAAAGAAGCCATTAAATTGAAACAGAAGTGCAATAATCAGAAAGGTAGATTTGTATAATAACAATTAATTTAATTACTTCAACACAATTTGAACAGAGTTTCAGCTTAATCGTATAACCGCAGCGACAGGAGAGCGAAAATGAGCTTGCATGGCGTTATATAGCTTTCCCCTCACCGGAGGAGTCCGGCAGTTATGGCGGTGGCTTGGTTTGGCTGTCATTGGCTGGCTAGAGTGGCGCGCCGTAGTTGGCTGAGGCAGTGTGTTGTAACATTCGGCCGTCCTAAAACAATGATTGCTCCCGCAATGGAAACAACATAACTGATTACAAGTCAACTCTAAAGAAACAGTTAAATTATGGGGAAATGAACTTTGATCTAGCTCTCAAGAAGATCTACGAGATCTTCGGTTTCCAATTGTACATCCACACTACTGGTGCTATCGGATATATGATATGGTCGTAAGGAATCAGCGGCAGAACGGGGCTGGCGAACGAAATGTCCACCACCGACTCGCCCCGCATCCGCACACACGTGGGGACAGAACCCCAATTTAGGACGACCAGGCCCTTCTCCAGAGCCCAGTCCTCCACCATCCTTCCCCGCACGTCTGTGCAACGAGAACCCCAAGCAAAGTTCTTGGCATTGAAGTCCCCGAGGACAAGCGAAGAAGCGTAATGGAGCCGTTATTGGCATTCCATTACCGCTTCCTCCACTCGGGCCCCCTGTAAGGGCCCCTCTGCAGGCGCAATTGTCACAGCGGCGGTGGCGGTGACAGCGGCAGTGGCTGCAGTTGCGGCTGTGGCGATGGCGACGGTGGTGGTGGTGGCGGTGGAGGGCCCTCCTCTGCCTCTGCCCTTGGCTTTGGCGGGTGCAGCGCAGGCCTTGCTCCCAGCCCGGTGATCAGCCGGCTTGCCAGCCGCTACACATGCAGCGCAGTGCGGCGTGACGCAGCAAGTCATGGATGTGTGACCGGGCTGACTGCAACGGAAGCAGAGGCCGCTGCGGTCGATCTCCGAAGCGCATTGCACCGACACAATGTGTGCCACGTGGCATCGGTAGCATCTCGGAGGTCTGGGCTCCAGCAGCCACCTGCGCTGAAACCCAGCCCGCCAGTAGCCTACGGCCCTCCACAATAGTCTTGGCCGCCGTTACAGAGGCAGCTTACCGTGACGGTTCGCATGCCCGTGGAGTCCAGGCGTAGGGCGCTTGCCCTGACCTGATCGGCAGGGCACCCTCCGGACCTGGCGACGGCGGCCACCACCTCCTCCTTGGTCACCGAGTCGTCCAGACCCAGGATGCGCAGGTCTGCGCATCTGACGGGCCTGGACACTCGGGCTTCGTCCGCGTTTAGGGACGCTCTGAGATTTTCAGCCAGAGCGTTAGCGGACGAGCCACTGGTTTCACCGGGGATCTCCAGCAACCGAGCTCCCATCGCGGTGACTTTAAACCGGAGGCCCCCGGTGATCCCAAGCTCCCCGAGATCCACCGTCTCCTTAGCTTTCGCCGCGATAGGACACGCCCCTTTGTTCCGCTTCTGGCTGTAGTGTAATCACTCGCTGGGGGGGTGGTGGCGGCGGTGGCCGCTGGCGTGCCGCAGGCGCTGGTCCACTCGCTGCTGGCACTGGCACCGGCACAGTCACCGCCTGTGGGGCTGCCTTGCCCTTCCTCCTCCTGGGCGCCTTCTTACTCTTCCAGGGGAGGGCGCCAGGGCGATTTTTCGAAATGTACCCACTTTTTTTTTTTTTTTTTTTTTTTCTGATGGGAAATCATCAAATGACTTCTCCCGCTCTGGGCGGAGCAGGAGGGAGTGTCAGACTTTTACTGACTAAAATCCATCCATGTTCCTTCATCGCCCTTTGTGTTCCGGGGCCACGGTATCTCTTTCGAATAGTCCCGCAACCCCGGCAGGCATCGGTCCTTTCGGACCCCTTCCTTTTTGCTGACTTTCTTTGAGGCGCGCGTGGAACACGAACGCGCCGTCGACACGGCCTGTCGTCATGAGACGGACGGACGGCGAGCTAGCCCATAGCCCACCGTCCACAGGCCCGCGCCTACGGTGGCCGGGGGCCACGCGGTGGCCCCCGACGCCCGGGGCGTCTCCCGCGGCGGCCGGGACGCTGTGAGGTTCTCTCCCTCTCACGTTCCGCCACCTCCTTCTCTAGCATTACTGCTTCGCAGAAGGAGGTGACGGCGTCCCATTCCGTCTCGCTCCGGACCATGGCTTGCACCAAGGCCGGACGCGAGAGGTCACCGCCGCCAATCGCCGCTTCGAGGACACGGCGGTGCTCCGCCCACGCGGGGCACACCTCCACCGTGTCCTCCGGTCGATCCTCGCAGTGGAAACACCCGGGCGTTTCCTCCCGCCCGATTCGGTGCAGGAACCTCCCGAAAACACCGTGTCCGGTGAGGACCTGCGTCAGGCGGAAGGTGAGGACGCCGTGGCGTCTCTCAAGCCACTCCTCAAAGAGGGGACTTACCGCCACTATTGTGGCGTGCCCTGCACGGGGTTGCGACAGTCGCTCTCTCCATGTCGCCATGAGATCACGCCGGAAGTCTGTCCGCTGAGCAACAATTTGTCGCGGCAGCGGGGTTTCCCCCCGGCGTAGCACCTCCGCGCGCCATTCATGTAGGCGCGCGAGGACTATCGCCTCCAGATCCCATGGCGGCAATCCGGCAAGGAGGCACGCCGCCTCACGGGAGATCGTGCGGTACCCACGGGCCAGCCTTACGGCTACCACCTTTTGGGGCGCGTTCAGGTAGTGGGCTGCACGCAGCCTCAAGGAACGCGCCCACACCGGGGCCCCGTAAAGGGCCATGGACCGCACGACTCCCGCGTAGAGCCTCCGGCAGGAGGCGTTTGGCCCCCGAAGGTTGGGCAGGAGCCGCCTGAAGGCAGCCCCGGTCCGTTCCAGTTTGGGGGCCAAACGTCGGAAATGCTCCACGAAGTTCCATCGGCTGTCGAGGACGAGTCCCAGGTACTTCAGCGTCGACTCGACGCCGACGGATACCCCTCCTACCGTCAGTGAGGATCCCGGAGGTGGCGCATTCCGAGGCCCATGAAAGCACATGGCCTCGGACTTGTGCAATGCCACCTCGAGACCCAGTTGCCGGATCCTCTCGACGACTATCGCAACCCCGCGTGTCATTATTTCGGCCGCCGCCTCGTGCGACCCCCCTTGTGCCAGCACCAGCGTGTCGTCTGCATAGCAGACCACGCTGACGCCGCTAGGGAGGTCGGCGCGCAGCACCCAGGCGTACCCGATGTTCCACAAGGAAGGCCCTAGGACTGATCCCTGTGGAACACCGCACGACATCTCTCGCCGGTTCCATTCTCCGCTGCGACCGGGGTAGATAACGGCTCTATCCGTTAGGTAGTCCCCGACCACACGACGAAGGTAGGTCGGCACCCGGTGATACCGTAGTGCCTCCCTAATGCATCTCCAGGGCATGGAGTTGAAGGCGTTGGCGATGTCAAGAGACACCGCCAAGACAACCCCCCCCCGGGACACTGCATCCCCCGTCGTGAGGGCTCTCACGCGCATGATGGCGTCCACCGTAGAGCGCCCCTTGCGGAAACCAAACTGGTGTTCCGCAAGATCCGGCCCCGTCCCCGCAAGGTGCTCGGCGAGGCGGTTTGCAATGACTCTTTCAAAGAGCTTGCCCACCTCGTCGAGCAACACTATGGGCCGGTATGCGGACGGAGAGTCCGCAGGGCGCCCCGGCTTCCGAATGAGGACCAGCTTCCCCGTCTTCCAACGAAGCGGGAACTGGCCTCTCTCCAAGCATGCGCTTAGGAGCCCCTCCAGTCGGGGCCCGAGAGCCTCCGAGGCCAGGACCCAGGCTTTGCCAGGCAAGCCGTCGGGTCCCGAGGCGGTATTTTTGGCACTGAGCCTGCGTACCGCCACTCTCAGGTCTACCCCAGTCACTACCGGAGCGTCGTCGTCGTCGTCCTGGTGATCCGCTTCCAGCACCGCAGGCGGCGGAGCCATAGGCGGGGGGGATGTTCCCCCCGCGTAGGGAACAGAGTGCTCACTACGTCCTCCACGAGCTCAGGCCGGAGACTCTGCGTCAGTGGGGGGGCCCAGGTGCGGAGTTTATCCCGCACCATCTTGTAAGGGCGCCCCCACGGATCTCTGTCGAGAGTCCCCAGCAATTCCTCGCGGGCCTGATCCCTGGCCCGCAGGACAGCTTCGCGGAGGGCGGTCTTCGCCGCTCTGTACCCCTCATATAGCTCCGCCTCAATGGCTGCCGCATCCGGTGGGTGGATGCGGAGCCTGCGATGCCTGGCGTACAGGTGCCGCGCAGCTACGCACGCCTCACGCAGAGACGTCAGCTCTCGCGACCACCAGTACACCTGACGCCGGGCGCTTCCTGGCCGGACTCGGGGCATTGCCACGTCACATATGTCGGACATGGCCTCCTGGAACCACCCTGCCTCATTGTTAATGTCGGCAGGCCTGTCTGGTGATGTCACCCAGGCCTGCACGATCGAGGCTTCCAGGAGGAGCTCCCGGTCCAGCTGCTTCAGCGCCCAGCGCGGACCACTCGGGGCCTGTTGGACCGGCGCGCTTGAGGTCTGGGTGGAGACGACGAACCGGATATACCGGTGGTCGGAATAGGTCTCCACCCCCTCCATGACACGCCAGTCAACGACACGTGGCGACAGGGGGATGAAACGGGAGTCGAAAGTTTGTATGGGGAAACAAGATTAGGTAAGACTGTTTTATTCGAAACTTCACAGGAGTACTCCTATCGATAAATGAGTTAACATTTGTGTTTCATGTTTTTTCAGAATTCAACCCCTAAGAGGGGAAATGGGGTAACAAAGTCTGAAAATCAACATCGGTATTGTTTGTATGGTGTATCGGGTCGGATGTGTTACAAAAACAACGATTTTAAGATTTAATGTGGCGGACCTGAAATACCATCATCATCCCCTGTTGGGGTGCGATGGGGTTAAAATGTCTAAAAATTAGTATGGGTGTCGATACCGAGATTATCAGGGGTGCTGATTACGAATATGGCATTTATTTTGGGATCCAGAAGACGACGGATTCCACTTCTATACAGGGTTATTGTTGATTTATTGTAATGATTGTGAGAACGATGATGATGATTGTGATAATGATGATGATGATGGTGACAATTGGTGATAATTGTGATGAATATGAAATTTGGCACATAGATAGTTCATAACCTGGATTAACACGTAGGACACTATTTATCCCTTTAATATGAACCAGTGCAAGCGAAGCCGCGGGCAACAGCTAGTAGTCTATAAACAATTGCATGGTTTTTTTTGGGTTCCGTACCCGCAGGGTAACTAACGGGACCCTATTATTACTAAGCCTCCGCTGTCTGTTCATCTGTCTGTCCGCGGGCTGTATCTCATGATCCCTATTAACCTCCCGTCCGTTACTAAATCTCCAGGAGGTTTATGTCCATTGTTTGTTATTTATGTCTATTGTGTCTACTAATTAGTCGTTTAAAGGTTTAAGTAGACAGTTAGCTGTGCTAGTTAGGCAGACAGTAAGCAGTGATAGCCTAGTGGTGTTTCCGTCAGACTGCCAAGTCATAGGTCTCGAGTTGGAACCCGAAGCACGCACCTCTGATTTTTCGGGCGTATTGTATAATTTATTATCATCTGCTTCGGTGAAGGAAAATATCGTGAGGAAACCAGCATGCCTGAGGGATATTTCTTGACGCCATGATAAGCCCAGTCAGAGGCCCATGAGCGGCATAAAAACTCTGACCCGGTCAGCCACTAGCCACACAATAAAGAAAAGTAGACCGTTGAAACTTTCGCAGAATGTGTAGGTATTTTTGTAAATATGCTGCCATAACAACGAATAATAAAATAAACATAAAATTAAAGTGGATTCCCCTGCAATGATGGTACGAAACCCTTCATGCGCGAGTCCGACTGGCAGTTGACCGATCTTTTATATAATTAAACCAAGCGTAATGTACTCGGGGTCATAATAGGCTAGTTTCCACCATCAATAAATGGCAAGTCTATTTAGTCCGTCAGTTAGAGCAATGGAAAATAATGGACAAGTATGTTTTGTTTTTGTAAATTAATGAATATTGACAAAGCTAAAACGCATCAAAACTCGGGAGTGGGGGCTCGTGACGTCACAACGCACTAAAAATTATAGCACGGCGTGACGTATTGAGAATTTTAAAAGCGTCACAAAAGAAAAAATATTTTTTGATAATCTAACTGACGTGATGACGGGCTAATTAGATTTTTTCGGGACACAAACCTATTATTCAGATTTTGATGAATATAAATGAATTCTAAACTATTATTGTTTTAAACTCCTAGATATAAAAAGACAAGATATTTTACAGCAGTCTAAAGTTATGACTGGCTGACAGTTAATGTCTCATCTGTCATTATCTATTTCATAGTAGTGATGTTATGAATATTATATTAGTACATGTAATATTCTAAATGGACTGTTCTATACACTTAAATAATAAGTCTTATTTGAACAAAGTTATGTTTATCTAAGTGGTTAGTGGAATTTCAAATAACTCATTACAATTGTGTTCGCACAACCGAAGTAAAATGACGTCTATAGTAACAGGAAAAACAATTTTGAACAAAGGACCATGCCATCGTGCTCCAGTTCTGTTGGATAACTTTGTGGACAAAGATGTTCAGTCAATGCTTTTGCCTTTTAACCTCATGCAAAATATTTTGCTTTGTCCCAAATATCGTATTACGGATAACTTTATACACCCAAACACCATTGCTTTGAAGTTGGTTTCATTTTGTGTCATTATATTATCCATTATTTCATACAGTTACCGTATCTATGAGCTGCATTTCAATGAAGATATAAGATATTATTTCAATATGGCGTACATTATTTCCCACGTCAATTTATTCATGTACTCAGTCGGATTTGTCATACATTATAAAATCAATGTCTTGGAAACGAAGACAAATATATCATTTGTCTTGAAAATTCAAAACGTTCACAGATTTCTAAATGCAAATAAACTTTTCAAGCGCTTTATTATTTGGAATTGGATTAGTGTCATTGTTATCTTTGGAAGATTCATTGTCGGTACCATTACTTGTTTAGTTAGTTTTGACTTTTCTTTCACCCAGTTTTTGTATTGGGTATTTCTCCTTTGTTTTGATTTAAACTATGCTTGCGCTATCAGACTTTTAAAGCTACTATGTACCAAAGTTGATTTATGGTACATTCAAACTCAACATTTGCAACATATTGATAGTAGCGAAAACGAAATTGACTGCAAAAGAATGTTTCAAGCTTACGTTAATATTCTGGAATTCTATCAGATATACAAGAATTCTTACCAGTACACGGTATGACTGATTACATCAGTGGTCGTTGGCTAAAAATTAATGGCCAATATGGAAAACTATATAGTGTAACATTTTTTTAGTTCGTGTTTCAAAGCATTGAGGTTTTCTGTCATGCTTTAGTCAGACTGCAAGGGGCAATTTCATTATTTAAACTAGCTGCAAATTTTCAGGGATTTAAAATCATTGTGAGTATTGGTTTTTTAGTAATACCTAATTATTTTTAATTTCAAACTTATAAATGTGTTATTTATGGAACGTGTTGTTTGAATTTGTATGCGTTAAATCAATCTTTGTTGCAGTTTGCAGCACGTTTTTATATCATTAGTTTGTACATGTGTCTGCTAGGATCTTTGATATTTCAAATAATTTTAAGCGTATATTTTGAAAAGTTCTACTCATTATTGAATAACGTTCAAACGTTGTGTACGTTTATTCTGAAAACGGATTGTTCAGGTAATTTTTACGATGTTTTTTGGAAAAAATGTGTGTTTCATAGGTTTTATTTTGTCTCTCGCATTTTCATATTTTTCACCAGACTACGGCAAAGCCGAAGGAAGTAAGAGTTATAATTTTAGCAGTTTATGTATGTTTGTATTTACGTATGTTCCACCGTAGCGCTTAAACTATTTATCCGATTTTGATGAATAAGGTATCAATTAACTTGTTATTATGGCCCAGGTAACATAAGCTACATTTTAACAGACTTCAAAAAAGGAGGACTCGATTTTACCCTGTAAACCCCGATTTTAATTAGACCGTGATTTTTCAGTAGTCATGTTTTTTGTTGTAGTATACACAAAACATTCTTGGTTCATGTTATAGTAAAATATAAACTGGCTAGCAATATGATGACGGGGAGAATTCATTTATTTGCTCAATTTAGAAAAAAAAAAAAATACTCACGTCTGAATTGAGGTTATTTTTTTGTGTTGATAGGTGTCTAGCATTAAACAAAAAAATCAAAAATAAAATAAAGATTGCTAACGCTATCTTTATTTTATTTTTGGGGTGTTATTAAATAGGTTGCTTTAAATGTAAAAATTATGTTGCAGATGCTGAAAAAAAAATGTGCAAGAATATAAAACGGCTACATCGAGCTACATTCGAGAAGATGAACGCCTGCAGAATGTTCTATGTTGATGCAACTTTTCCATTAAAAAATATTTCTTTAGTAACTACTTACTCCGTCGTAATCCTGCAGTTCGCATTTTTATAAAGTTTGCTTTTGGATATTATGATCTCAACGTCGACGTCAACGTTAGGACGATAAATAAATGAACTTAATTATCTATTGTTGACTATCATTGCAGAAGAACGAATCTGAGGTCTTAGACAAATTAAAAAACCACTGTTTTTAGAAATATGCATTTGGCCATATCTTTTTATCGTGTTGATTCAGGTCCTTGATTTTTATACACCTAATAGGGATTATTAAACCTTAGTATCTGGTATAAATTTCAACATGCTAGGTTTACCCATTCCTGAGAAAATCGGTGGTGACAGACGGACAAGAAAGTGATCTTATAAGGTTTCCTTTTTTACCTTTTGAGGTACGGAACCCTAAAAAATTAAGGGAATTAGTACGACTCGCAGTCGGCCGGTTTTTTTTTTTAATAATTTAACTAATCGCAATTGTATTCGGGGTCTTAAACATTTCGATTTTAATAAAATAATATCGATGAATTCAAAACTTTTATTTAATAAATTAAGATTAAGCAATACAATTAGCATTATTGCAATTTATATTTGTATATTTGTTATTTTGCGTGCGATAAAGAATAAGTTTTTTTTATTATATTTTGTATAACTTATTACAAAAGTGTACATTTATACGCAGTGTTATTTCTCAAACAATGGTACAATTAGTGCTTATAAGTAAACTATAACGAAAATATATTTTTTTTAAAGTTACAAGTAATAATAATTTTGAATTTAAATGGTTAGTAGTGACCTGCCCGATCTAGATTTATTTAATACCTGTGTTTCGGGCCATCACTTTACATAGCACAATTTAATTAGGACAATAAAAAGTTTAAAATAAAAATAATCTATTAACAACTATCTGAATCATGAAATTGGTACAAAAAACAATAAAACTAATTTAAGTAAATACTATTTAGATACGTTTTTCTGTGTCAATGTAAATAATTGTTCCCAAAATAATCAGATTTTACAAAACTACATTTTCTAAAACTTAAACTAGAGAAGTTTAGTATCTTGTTGAGTCTATTATACAGAAAAGGACCAAAGCTAAAATCGTTTAGCAAACGCATGTCTAGTTTGAGGCTTTGTGCAAACCAGGACCTTCTTTGTCCTATCGGAAGGAACTGGAAGTGTTGAGTGCGTTTATAATATAATTTAAACAATATATAATTGCCGTACTGTGAGCACATTTCCTGCTTTGTAGAGCTGGTGTGTAGGAAATCTAAACGGACGAAAGGTTTACCTTTAGAATTGCTTGCCACGTTCTAGAGGGAGAAGAAACAATTTTCCCGCGCCACCATGTTAAGAAAAAGGTTAGAATAGACTTAAAACAACGCCAAATAAACCTGTTTTATAAATTTATGGTCCATACGTCCTTAACTACATTACGTAAATTATTTACTTTAAAAACATTTATTAGTTTGCGCACTCTAATACACAGTAACTCGATATGTTTACAGAAAGTAGACAATTTTTTTTGTTTGGAGAACAGGCCACCCACATAAATTGTAGCAGATATAAATGAAACGTATATAGATTTCTTCCTTATAATCATTACAGTGGTAATATTAGCTAAGCCATGTCTAACCGGAATGATGAGAAATTCGACCTCCAGAGAAATCCAAACACAAGTTGGCGCACGTCTGTAGTATCTTACAATGCACAATCAATTGACATAACAGCTTTGTGGAGTATGCGCTGTACATGCAGATGACATTTTCATGATAATTATTTTTGTAGTAAATGCAAAAAATCTGCAAAAACACTTTTACGAAAATCGAAATAAACAGAAAGGGTATATGTCAAAAAAATAAAGTTGTCTGTCAACCCCTAAAAGGCGGATAGACAACGTTCCATGCCACGTTGATTGTTTAATTAAACCATCTACGCGATTTTAGTGTAAACCTTTAAAAATAGCATTACAAAAGCATAGTTTAATAATATTTCTTTTATATTCTATTCCAGTTCTATTTTATTTAAAGCAGATATTATTACCACTGGGGACCGTACTTTTTACGTGTACAAAAACGTAAAAAACGCCCCTATTCACGTAAGTATTGTCAAATGACATTGACCACAACAGGAATGATTTGACTCGCGGAAAAATATCATAATAAAACTTATTTATTATAATTTTAAGATTCCGGTTTCGTTTATATGTAATCTTTCGTTTATTACTATACTAAAATGGTTACTTTTTTAGGTGTAATATGAATATTTTTTATGCAACATCGAAGAGGACCTAAAAAAACTGTCTCCTTTAGATGAGAGTCAATAGTGACACCAAGATATTTTAAATGGTTAGCTTTTCCTACTAGCACATAGCAGCTGCTAGCACCTACGCAGACACTGCGTATAAGTGCGTGAATTATTAGGTTAGTAAGCGGTGTGTTATTATTTCTCATTGTAAATGATATGTATTTTGTTTTATCAGCATTAAGTATTAGAAGATTTTTCTGGAGCCAATTAGATACAATTTTGAGACCGTTCTGAGCATCTTTATAGGTATCAGCTCTTAATTTAGCTGCATACAACAGAGCAGTATCATAGGCATAAGCACAACACCATTTTCGAGTGGCAGACTGCACACCTAACTCATAAATTTAGATTTAAAAGATGTAGGACCTAAAATACTGCCTTGTGGAATTCCAAAACAAGTATTAGAAAGATCAGAACTTGTATTCTGACCAACTTTTACACATTTCTGTTGATCGCTGAGATAATCAGACAATAGTAGAAGCTAAATGTTTCAAACTTCTGCAAAAGAATAGTGAAAGAAATAGTGTCGAAGGCCTTGGCAAGGTCTAGAAAGATCCCAGCTGTATGAATTTACTCTGTCCAGATAAAGATGCTAAGAGGATGTGTGACGTAACGGCACGAGATAAAATAAGGAATGAGTACATAAGAGGTAGGTAGCTGAAAGTAGCGCCGATGTCTAAAAAGTTGTGTGGTAATCTGTGGTCGTGGTATGGACATGTGATGCGAAGGAAAATGTTGAGTATGACTGTAGATGGCTATAAGAGTAGAGGAATTCCAAAAAAATGATGGATGGACTGTGTGAAGGATGATCTGCAGGTAAGCCTGAAGAAAAAAGATTGTCAAATTGAAAAGATGTCATTTGAAAAGTTAACGTAACGCTAGTAGAAAACTTAATCAAATGTATGGGAATGACATCATCTCAACGTTAAATCACGTGATCAACACAAACGAATAGAAAATTCGTAGACAAGTTTACATCGTTCAAAATGGTAGAATAGAATGTTATCATTTCTACAATGTTGATCGCTATACTCTTTGGTAGGAACGCTCACCATAGACTAAAGTGTAGGTTTTTTTTTCAAACAGTAGAGAACGAGCGATCGACTAAGTCGTGTCAACTTGGCTAACAAATTAGCGCTTTGTACAATCGCTTACGCGTTTACGATTGTAGAAAGAGAATCGATACGAAACGTTTGTAACTTGGCTAGGCCTGCTGACTAGAAACGAGGCGACTGTTTAGATGACGAGTAATAGAGAAGTATAGAAGAAAAAAACATGCTGCGCCGACCCCAAATAAATTGGGGTAAGGGCTGGGTAATGATGATGCTGCAATGTTTTAACCTGAAGATTATTATAATTATCAGAAACCAATATCTATAAAAAGGTGAACTGCAAAATTACGACGTATAACTTATTATAAAAGACATAATTTTAAATGGAAAAGTAGCATTAACGTAGAATATTCTGCAGACATTCATCTTGTTGAAAGTCGCTCGATGTAGCCGTTTTATATTCTTGCACATTTTTTTCTCAGCATCTACAATGTCACACTTTCTAGGGCAACTTGTCTCAATTGATTGAAAAAATAGATGGGAATTGAAATTGATACTAACTTTCTCTTTTTTTTTGTTTTACTTTTTGTCCTGTAGATGATTTTCATATTTAAGTTGAATAAGCTTTGACCAGAACTGTGCTAGATCAAACGCGTAAGCAACGTCTTCGGACAAGTCCTTCAAACTGAAGGTGAAGTTGAAAAGCGGGACTTGAAGTGCGAAATATTTTACTACTAATTTGAAAAAATAAATGAACATTTCGCGCGTAATCGTCTTGCTAACTAGTTCATAATTTACTGAAACTATTACAACAGGCCAAATAATATACCTGACCAGATCTGCAGCGATAATCATATAAAAAATGTCGTTAAAATTACCTGAACAATATGATTTTAAAATAATTGTACACGAGGTTAGAACGTCATCCATTGCTATGTAGAATTTTGCACAATACACGCTCAAGATAATTTTGTATATCCAAATCGTGATAACCCTGATATACAAGGCAATAATGAAAACTCGTGCTAAAAACTGCAATAAAAATTGATAACACGCATATTAATGCAGAAATACATGTTAAATAAAGTGGTTGAATAAATTATCCAAATCTAATAACTCACTATTGTCCAATCGTTTTCATAATAAATAGATAACTTAAAAGTACAATCTCATTTTGCAATCTAATTAACGAATGATAAAAAATCTCGATGCTCTAAAACAAGATCTAAAAGAACGTACGCATTACATATTGATCAGGATTATTTAAGCTTACCTCTAAACTAGTAAGTAATTAAATATACCGTATACTGAAAAGAATTCTTATAGAACTCATAGTACTACAAAATGTTAACGTAAGTTTGAAACATTCTTTTGCAGTTAGTTTCCTCATCCCTATGATCCGTCAGTTGCAAACGTCGACCTTGAATGTTCCATAAATCAAGTTTATAGCTTAACAGCGTAATAAGTCTGCTAGCGTAATTAAAGTAGAAATCAAAAACTAGTAGAATTAGTATATAGACAATATCAAAAATGGAAGCCGCAAAACTACTAATGCATAAAGTGACATTCCCAATGAAACTTCCAAAGATAACAGTGACACTAATCTAATTCCAAATAATAAAGCGCTTGAAACTACATATTATTCTCGTTAAGGAATCTGTGAACCTGTTGTTTTTTCAAGAAAAACGAAGTATTGGTTTTCGTTTCCAAAACATTGATAGTATAATTTATGACAAATCCAAAGGAGTATGGAAACAAGACAACGTAGGAACTGAGGAAAATTATATTAAAATAATTTCTAATAGCACTGTTGAACTGCAGCTCAAAGATACGGTAACTATAAAAAATATGCATAATATCATGACACAAAATGACACCTAAAATTAGTGTCATTTTGTGTCATGATATTTTGCATATTTTTTGTAATACTGTTTGGGTATATTAAGTTATCCTTAATACGATATTTGGGACAGAAAAAAAGGTATTGCACGAGGTTTAAAGGGAAAAGCATCGACTGAACATCTTTGTGAATAAAGTTATCCGACGGAACTGCCACACGATGCCTGGTCTTTTATTTAAACGTATTGTTCCTCGAACTGTCTGTCCTGTCTGTATGGTGTCGGACGTAAAGAATAGCACCATCCCATATCTTCGCTAGCGCATCACAGAAATGGCCCCTAGTGCCCGTCAGCCCGTCTAACCTCGACTACGGCGTGGCAAGGGGTGCGAAGAATCTCCGGAAGGGATCCGGCTGCCAATACCAACGACTGGCAATGTACAACACGCGCACACTTCGGACCGACGAGAAGATAACGGAACTCGAAGAGGAATTGAGCAGGCTGCGATGAAGTATTGTGGGATGATCCAAAGTCCGAAGAGAGGGGGAGGACACGATAATCCTGAAATCCGGCAGCCTGCTCTATTTCCGAGAGGGTTGACCGGCAGTCCCAGGGTGGTGTTGGGTTTATCGTCCACAAGTCCCTTGTGAACAATGTGGTGAAGATCGAGAGTGTGTCGACCAGGGTGGCGTACTTTATACTCAGAATATCCTCAAGATATTCGCTGAAGGTCATACAGGTCTACGCCCCGACCTCGGCACACCTCGACGACGAAGTGGAGACCAAGTATGAGGATATTTCTAAAGCCATGCATGGTTCCAAAACTCACTTCACCGTTGTCATGGAGGACTTCAACGCGAAACTGGGCAAACGAGACGGGGATGAGCTGCAGGTGGGACAATTTGGAGTTGGACGTCGGAATCGCCGGGGTCACCAACTGGCTAGCTTTATGGAGAAGGAGGGCCTCTATATGATGAACTCCTTCTTCAGAAAGCGTGAGTACAGGAAGTGGACCTGGCAGAGCCCCGATGGTGCAACTAGAAATGAGATTGACTTCATCATGTCAACCAAGAAGCAAATGTTCAATGATGTCTCGGTGATCAATTCGGTGAAAACCAGGAGCGATCACGCATGGTAAGAGGCACATTGAACATCAATATCAAGTTTGAAAGTTATCGACTGATGAAGTCTACGCTCCGTCCAGCACAGATCCAAATCCGAAACCCCGAGAGCTTTCAGCTTGAACTCCAAAACCGTTTCGAGTGCCTAGTGTGGAAAACTGGTACTTGAATGATGATGATGATGTTCCTCGTGCAGACGTCATATCTTTTGGGTTATAGGAACACAAATGCCTTCACCAGGTCATCGGTCCACCTAGTGGGAGGCCTTCCAACGCAACGTCTTCCGGTTCGCGGTCGCCACTCCAGAACTTTTCGGCCCCATCGGCCATCCGTTCTGCGAGCAATGTGCCCTGCCCACTGCCACTTAAGTTTGACAATTCTTCGGGTTACGTCGGTAACCTTGGTGTCTTCATTCCTGATTCGATCACGCAAGGAAACTCCGAGCATAGCCCTCTCCATTGCCCTTTGGGTGACTTTAAGCCTTCTGATGAGGCCCATTGTGAGCGACCACGTTTCGGTCCCATAATGTAATCACTGGTAACACACTCGAAGTTGTAGGCAATTATATGTACCTGGGACAAACGGTCCAGTTAGGTAGGTCGAACTTCGAGAAAGAGGTCAATCGTCGAATCCGACTCGGCTGGGCAGCGTTCGGGAAGTTGCGCGGTATCTTCGGTCCAACTTACCGCAGTGTCTCAAGACGAAAGTCTACGATCAAATGACATTGATAAATAGAAATTCACCCGTTCGATTTTAATCTGATTATTATGAATTAAGTACCTTTCTAAAATAATTCTGTATTGTCCGGTCTAAACGTCATATAAAATTCTTAGTCCTGATTAACTCACTGACTTACAGACTGGGTGATATATCAACGCACAGCCTAAACCGCTGGTCCTAGAGACATGAAATGTGAAGGGTGTGTTCTTAGTGAAGAGAAATTAGTATCCACTAAGAAAGGGATTTTTCGAAATTCCAGCCCTTTTTTTTTTTTTTTTTTTTTCGGATGGGAAATTAGAGTGAGAAATGGGGCTTTTTTTGTGAAAATGTTTATCCTCTGGGTCGATTGACTCGAAAATTGAGGTACATACTTTTCAACTAAAATCACACGACAGGCGTTTCACAGTTTACCAGAGAAAGGAAAGAAAAACATCTATTACTTTTTCGGTGCCATTTTCGAGGGGAATCTGTATTCCTTCTGAGGATTACTGTGACACCATCGATCTATCCTTTCGAGTTCAAAAGATTGCAAATGGGGAACTGCACTCTTTACTCAACTTTCTCTTTTTTGGATTAAACTATTACTAAAAATGAGACATTTCCTGTTCAAAAAGAAATTTCCAAATTTACTAATTAATAAACGTTATTACTCAATTGGCGAATTTCTGATGGATAATAATTATTTTAAATTGATAACTAAGACAACTTTTTTTTTCCTGACATAAATGACAAATGTAATTAATTGAATAAAAGTCATAATGTAATGTATGTAAGGTGACATTTGACATTTATGTTACAATCCATTAGTAACACATTTTCCTTTTTCCTTACTGAAATTCCAATTCCTCATGGAAAAAAAAAATAACATGACGTACTAGTTTTTGCATACCTGTTAGGCTAGGATATAATTATGGTTTAAAGCTCGATCGTTTTGAAATTTAAAAAATATTTTTATCTACATTAAAGAAAGCTTTGTTACTGATAATTTTTTACAGTACCCGTTTCGAAGGCAAAATATCTCGTTGAAAATGTAGTTAATTTAAAAAAACAGTGTTTTTTTAGTGCTAATTGCAATTTTATATTGCATATAATGGCACTTTTCTTGCATATTTCAAGCATTTATTGAGCATATTTCGAGCATATTATAACTATTATGCATATTTCTACGAAATTTAGTTGCTTACAATTCAGTCTCTAATTATTTTTATTATGACAATGCTTCAATTCGTTTCAATTTGTTTTACACCTCAGGTTTGTTCTTCCACAATGATAGTCGACAAAAGATAATTTAGTTAATTTATTTATCATCCTAACTTTGAGATCATGACATCCAAAAACAAAATCTATAAAAATGCGAACTGCAGGATAACGACACTGTAATTAGTTAATAAAGAAAGCATTTCCAATGGAAAAGTAGCATCAACGTATAACATTCTGCAGGCATTCATCTTCTCGAATGTAGCTCGATGTAGCCGTTTGATATTCTTGCACATTTTTTTCTCAGCATCTGCATAATAATTAAATTCTTAAGCACCTTTTTAGAATGGCAAATAGTTTTTGATAAGTATTTGCTAATATTTGCAAAAAAAAGTCTACTGCCTCTGATTTTTCGCATGCGTGATTTTCATAATTATCTTCAATGAGCTTTGACCAGAATTTGCAGCGTCGACAGCGTTAGCAATTACTTTGGATAGTTGTCTCGAAGGTAGTGTTTCAGGATGTTAATAATATAAACCAATGAAACACATTATTTCTTATAAAAAAAACTTGAAATTACCTGAACAATCCGATTTCAGAATTAACGTGCATGTGGTTTGAACGTTATTCATTGATAAGTAGAACTTTTCAATATTCACGCTCAAAATAATTTCAAATATCAAAGATCCTAGCAACCACATGTACAATGTAATAATAGTAAACCATGCTGCAAACTGCAACAAATATTGATTTTTAACGCGTACACATGCGAACAGCACGTTCCATTAATGACACATCTATAAGTTTTAAATTAAAAATGGTATGGTATAATTAGAGAACGAATACTCACGAGGATGAATTGGATAGAATCAAATCTATGATTAAGTTCAGCTAGTTTAAATAATTCAGTTGAAGCTTGCAATCATATTGTAGCATGACAAAAAAGGTCAATGCTTTGAAACACAATCTAAAATAATTTTAACATAATAATATAGTTTTTCATATGGCCATCATTTTTTAGCTAACGACTATTGATGTAATCAATCATACCGTGTACTGGAAAGAATTCTTGTATATCTGATAGCATTCCAGAATACTAACGTAAGCTTGAAACGTTATTTTGCAGTAACTTTCATTTTCGCTACGATCTACGATCTGTTGCAAATGTTGAGTTTGAATGTTCCATAAATCAACTTTGTTACATAGTAGCCTTATAAGTCTGATAGCGCAAATATAATTTAACTCAAAACAAAAGACTGAAACCCAATACAAAATATAGGTGAAAGAGAGGTCAAAACTAACCAAACAATAAACGATACCGACAATGTAGCTTCCGAAGACAAAAATGACACTGATCCAATTCCAAATAATAAAGCGCTTGAAAAGATTATTTTCGTTAAGAAATCTGTGAACGTTTTGAATTTTTAATACAAATGAAATATTTGTTTTCGTTTTCAAGACATTGATTCTATAATTTAAAACGAACCCGACCGAGTACATGAATAAGTCGACGTAGGAAATGATGTACGCAATAATAAAATTATCTCTTAAAGCTTCGAAGAAATAAAACTCATAGATACGGTAGCTGTGCAAAATAATTACTAATATCACGACACAAAATGACACCAACTTCAAAGCAATGCTGTTTGGGTGTATAAAGTTATCCGTAATACGATATTTGGGACAGAGCAAAATATTTTGCATGAGGTAAAAAGGCAATAACATCGACTGAACATCTTTGTCAACAAAGTTATCCAACGGAACAGTAACATGATGGCCTGACCCTTTGTTCAAAAGAGTTTTTCCTGTTTTCATAGACGTCATTTTCACTCTGCTTATGCGTAAACGAATGAAACGAATTATTTGAAATTCCATAGTCCAATTAGATAATAATGATTAAAATTTTATTCAAAAAAGACGTTTATTATTTAAGTGTTCAGAATAGTCCATTAAGAATATTACATTTAGGTACTAATATAATATTCATATAACACTACTATGAAATAGAAAATGACAGATGAGGTATTAACTGTCAGCCAGCCATAACTTTAAACTTCTGTTAACTAAAACTGGGAGTTAAAACAATAATAGTGTTGAATTTATCGATATTCATCAAAATCGAAATGTTTTAGACTCTGTATACAATGCACTTGGTTAAATAAAATAAAAAACCGGCCAAGCGCGAGTCAAAGGGTTTCGTACCATCGTAGATGGAGAACATCCTTTAATTTTTATTTAATTATTATTTTTTGATTTTAACAGAAATACACAAATTCTGTAAAATTTTCAACTATCTACCTATTACGGATCAAGAGATACAGCCCGCGGTACAGATGCTAGGATTCGGTCTCAGGTTTCTATCAGATAGAAGTGAATACAAATATTTTTCGTGTTAAGTATAGACGAGTTGGTAAACCACTATTTAGTTTGTTTTCCAAAGAAATATCCAAGCCAAAGGATTTAATGTTGGCATACAGCGTGGTAACGCCGCCAGTCTCCTGGAAACATTACCAGTTGATAGTGTTGAGGAGGGGTTTTTTTTTAGGCCATTTGTTAGGTTTATAGTTTTAGTTTAGTTTAGTTTATTTTAGTTGTCCTAATAAATCATACAACTTACTTTTAAATAAATTTCTATATAAAAAAACAGCCAAAACATACTTGAAAGACTCAACAGTCCAGAAATAATCTAGGCCAAGTCACATGTAGACCACGGAGATTTGTGTATGAGAATTTATGGGCTTTTTGAAGAAAGAATCACTCAGATTGATTGGCCCTGTCCAGTCAGTACATGCATTTGTCAGTTATAGTAGAGCTCGACTTATAACAACATGAGGGTTTTGACTTTATAATAATCTTATTGTAAAAATTAAACTGCCGTTGCATTAGTATTTTTATAATCTCAATAGTAAGTAAGACTATATTATTAAGCATAGTTAACTACCTAACTGACGTTAAACTTTATATATTAGTTACATATTAAAATCTTATTTATTTATTCCCTCAAAGACAGACATTTGACAGTCTAAGCTGTCTGGAAACATGGAACGTTACACAAAAATACTTCTGACAACTTTTTCCATTGTTCAAAACCTTTTTCTTCAAATCGACTTTATCTTTTCATTTTGGTTATGCTTACACAGATGTGAATATAATCCTAAGAAAAAAACATATTTTGAATAAGTAGGGAAACATTCCTTAAAGTCGTTAATAATAAAATGTTAATGATGAAATATTTGAAGAGTGGTCTTTTATGAATACACTATCGACAGCTATTTACAAACGCATTAACACATAAGTTTCATCATTTTGAAAAGTTAATGAATGAAGATAGTAATTGGAACGGTGTGTTAAAAGAGGTACATGTAAGCATTGGTTTGGTAAGGGAAATTAGTAACGATAAAGAAAGGAATTCAGTTCAAAGTATGAAAAATAGAAACGCCATGGGACCCGACGAAATACCAGTAGAAGTATGTAAGTGTTCAAAAGAAGACGAGACAGGAGGATAATAGGTAAGAAGTGGGGCCTATCCCCTAAAATTATACTTTGGTTATACTGTGCGGTAATCCGACCTAGGATCACTTATGGGGCAGGGGTCTGATGTCCCCGCAACAAACTAACTACAGCCTCCATCAAACTGTAACGCATGCAAAGGCTTGCCTGCATGGCGATCACAGGCTGCATGAGGACTACCCCGACCGCAGCTCTCGAAGCCATGCTGGGGCTCCCACCGCTTCATCTGTTCATACAGCAGGAAGCGACGATGACGGTTGTACGCCTTAATACACTTCAACTTAAGAAAGAAAAACAGCACACCGCGGTACTGAAGGGATTCCACAACGAGTTCCCCCTGGCGAAAGCAATAAACGATCGGATACCAAAACAATTCGTTTTCGATAATAAGTACAAAATCCAGCTACACGAGGATCACCGCTGCGAGGGATTAAACCCCGCGGAACTACGGATCTTCACGGATGGATCTAAAACAGGTACTGGCACAAGTGCTGGAGTCTTCTCAGAGGATCTCAACATCCACATAGCCAAACCTCTGGGGGCCCACAACACGGTATTTCAGGCAGAATGCATGGGCTTCCCTGGCGGCATCTGCCATCTTAGCCAGGAAGGTTGTGGACAACTCAATTCGTATACTCTCAGACAGCATGGCTGTACTGCTTGCACTAAACAACCACACAGTCAACTCTGGTGTAATACACGAGTGTCACCAACGCCTGAACCAGGTTGGTAATCTCAATAATATAACCATCCAATGGATCAAGGGACACCGCGATTCCCGTGGCAATGATGCGGCGGACGAACTCGCTAGAAGGGGATCGAGCATGGCAGCGGTGGGACCGACTGACCCGAACCGATGGTACCACTCCCTTTCGGATACCTACGCACACTGGTAAGGAACCGAACTAGTGAACAACACCACAAGCTATGGCTAGACCACGGCGAGTGCAGGCAGGCCAAGGAAGCATTTCCTAACATCGACGGCCGCCTCACCAAACGCGCGCTTCGGTTGATCAAACCGCAGCTGCGCACAGTTACAGCCGCCATTACTGGACACAGCACTTTTAATAAACACCTCTTTGTCATAGGAGTCACAGACAGCCCCCTGTGCCGTGCCTGCATGGAGGAAGACGAGACAGCAGCCCACGTGCTTCTGCACTGCCCAGGGGTTGCAACATACAGGGCAAAGTACTTCGGTAACCCAGGTACTCTCCACGAGATTGTCAGCAACACTAAGGCGCTGCTGGCCTTTCTCGGGGAGCTACGGTGGATCAAATAAATTTCCCACCCGTACGCAAAATACGCGCTTTGACGTAGAGTTGCTGACACCAGCCCGCTATACAATACAATACAATACAATAAAAGAAGACGGATGGATGTGGCTGAATTTATTCTTCAATAAATTGTTGTGTGAAGAACACCCAAAACCAGTTTGGGTGTATACCAGGACGAGGGACAATTGTGCTAGAAGTACAGACGTGCACACAAGAACTTGCACATAGTGTTCATTGATCTGGAGAAAGGTTATGAGAGGGTGCCTCGCGATGTGTTGTGGTGAGCCTTGAAAGAGGAAGGTATACCTTTTTCTTTATCATTTGGTTAATACCTAACCTGCTGTCAGAGTTTTTAAGCCGCTTTGGCCGATTTGGCTTAACATGCCGTCGAGAAATATCTCTCAGGCATGCTAGTTTCCTCATGATGTTTTCATTCACCGAAGCAAGTGATAATTATACAATACGCACATGAATCCGATAAATCAGACGTGCGTGTCTTGGGTTCAAACTCGAGACCTATGAATTGGCAGTCCAACTGTCACACTACAAGGCTATCACTGCGTATACCTGGAAAGTATGTAGAGTTAATTCGTGCTATATATAGTTAATCCTGTACCTACCGGTCAGCTGCTGGCAACACCGACAAGTTCAGTGTGGCTGTAGGCTTACATCAAGTGTCGGCTTTAAGTCCATACATCTTCTTCTTCATTTTCAAGGCAACGTTCTTCAGCTTTTTTTGCTATTTCTCTAATCTGCTCTGGATCTCCATCCATCTAGAAGGTCTAGGTCCATCTTAGAAGAAGAAAAAGTAAAACTGAATACATGTTCTGCAATTTCGGAAAACTCTCCAGTTCTGAAGCCATAGGATGGCGCGCTCTTCCCAGTTCGGTATTCCGGTTCTTTTTTGCAATGCGATGGCGAAATACATTAAATTTTTAAGCACAGAATTAACGCTGGATCGATGAAATGGCGGCAGGTCACGGGAACAATTATGCGTCTCCCGCATTCTCTTAAACACAAAAAGGAAGATTTATAAAGCCATGGTTAGACCTATTGTCTTGTATGGATCACAATGTTGGGCCACAAAAGGGACCAATAAAATCAATTGCATGTGACTGGGATGAGGATGCTACATATTAACAGGAAATCTGAAAGTGGAGGCGGTGTCTGAAGAGTTGTGTGGTTATCCGTTATCGTGATATGGACATAGGATGATGCGGAGGAATGAGGAAAATGTTGAGTATGTCTGTAAATGGCTATTAGAGTATAGGAAGTCCAAAGAATCGATAGATGGACTGTGTGATGGATGATATGGCTAGAAATGAGGTGACTGTTGAGATGACGAGTAACAGTTCTCTATTACCCGTCAACAGTATGGAAGAAGAAGACATGCTGCGCCGACCCCAAATAAATTGGGATAAGGGCTGGGGAATGCATTAACCTGAAGATTATTATAATTATCAGAAACCAAAATCTGCCAAATTACGACAGTATAACCTTGTTATAAAAACATAATTTTAAATGGATAAGTAGCATCAACGTAGAACATTCTGCAGGCATTCATCTTGTTGAAAGTCGCTCGATGTAGCCGTTTTATATTTTTGTATATTTTTTTCTCAGCATCTGCAATGTGACACAAATTTCTAGGGCAACTTGTCTCAATTAATTGAAAAAATAGATGGGTATTGAAATTGATAATAATTTTCTCTTTTTTAGGATTCCGTACCCAAAGGGTAAAAAATATGTTAAAATTTAATCCATATTTTTCTTGTAAATAAACAATATAATTACTTATGTATTTTAAATCCAGTTGTTATGTAAAAGAATATTAAAGTACCTGGTATACTCACATCCTGTTCATATCCGTGGGTATCTATCATAATATCGGTTGTACGACCTATCACTTTTCACCGACTCCGACGCTGACGATTTAGACTTTATTTTGCTCACTTTTCGCAAAATACTGTTATAATCACTATCTTTTGACCTTGAACGCTTTCTTTTTCCCATTTTAAATACGCGCAGTGAAACTTCGTGTGAATCCGTTAACACAAAAACACGTAATGATTCAAGGGCGTACGGTGTTGCCAGTGGTAGTGTAACAGGAATCTGTTATTAAAAAATATGTCCTTTTATCCTAGTTTATAGTGTTTAGGATCTAAATGTGTGATGAATACCATCTCATGTAATGCTGCAATTAATATAAGTAATCGTCTTCGGTTGAGACCCTCGCATAATTGGAATCAAACTTCACCAGGTATGTTCGTTTGATTCTTAATTCTATTCCATGTTAATATTCGTGGTTTCAAATAGTAATTTAATAAACAAAAGTCTCTAGCTAGATCCATAGTTAAAATTAAGTTAAGCAAGTATAAAAAGTATAAATGGTTTAATAGAAATAAACGTTTGGAGTTTGAGTAAAGTGTTGTGTGTGATTTCAACTACCCACCTACCTATCTACCAACAATGAATCGTATCGCAATGCGATGTGATATTATGACTGTGAGACAATATGGTGGCGGATGGTGCCAATATTTGGGTGCAGTGTTCCTTTAGGCTTTCCCTGCCGTGATATATGTATGTCATATGTAAAAATAAAGTGGTTGAATTAATTAATTAGAACTAAATACTCACTAATGTATAATCGTTCTCATGATAAATAGATAACTTGAAAAGTACAATCGCACTTTGCTATCTTATTGATAAAAATTAATGATAAAAAAGCTCGATGCTCTGAAACACGATCTTAAAGAACGTACGCATTATATATTGACCAGGATTATTTTAGCTAACGTCTAAAACAGTATTCAGACAAGAATAAATTAGAATTTAGTATTGATTACGAATACTGAAAAGAATTCCTAACTAAAGAACTCATAATACTCCAGAATGTTAACGTAGGATTGAAACATTATTTTGCAGTTAGTTTCATTGTCCCTAGGATCCACCAGTTGCAAACTTGGAGTTTGAATGTTCCATAAATCAACTTTATAGCTTAACAGCGTAATTAAAGTGGAAATCAAAACCTAGTAGAATTAACCAATGGACAAGATCAAAAATGAAAGCCGCAAAACTAATAATGCAATAAAACGACATTCCCAATGATACTTTCAAAGATAACAATGACACTGATCCAATTCCAAATAATAAAGCGCTTGAAACTATTATTCTCGTTAAGGAATCAGTGAACTTGTTGAATTTTCAAGAAAAACTAAATATTGGTTTTCGTTTACAAATCCAAAACAGTACGGAAACAAGACAACGTAGGTACATTATTTTAAAATGATTTCTACTTTTAACTGCAGCTCAATGCGGTAACTATAAAAAAAGATGCATAATATCATGACACACAATGACACCAACTTTTAATGATTTTTGTTTATATGAAGTTATCCTTAATACGATATTTGGGACAGAAAAAATGGTTTTAAATTAAATTAAAATTCATTTATTTCAGGTTCACAACCAATATACATCTTACACTTACATCAATACACAATACAACATCCACATAATCAAATAATTACAGTAGTCTCGAACATGCGACACTATATTATGCAATTTGTCTGTCACAAAATTGCCGCACATAAAGTCCAACCTGTCTGCTATCATTCTTAGAACGGTATTAGAGCTAGCCCGCACTCTGCGTACAAGAGACGCAGGCCAGCACAATTAGCTCTTTTGGATAAAGCCCTCCCGTTCCAAGTCAGCATGATCCCTGAGGTCAGCCGTGACTATATGCCCTAGGTATTTAAACTGAGTTACCCTGTCTGTCTAAGGGTACACTATTTATACTTAAAGGTGGTACATAATCCGGGCATCTAGCACCACCAGCCTCAAAGACCATGTACTGACTTTTCTTAATATTATAGACAAGTCCATGATTAACAGCGTAATCCTCACATGTCGCTTTCAACCTCCTTATGCCACAGAACGACGCGCTCAGCAACACGTCGTCTGTATAGCATAAGTTTTTGACACACACGTCGTTTATATGACAGGCGACGTGCTGACTGCTCAGCGCGACGATCAACGTGTCCATATCAAGGTTGAATAACAGAGGTGACGTCAGTCCGCCCTGTCTTACACCGCACCGCAATCGATATGGCTCCGACATTGCCCCCACCCACCTGACACTGTTGACTTGGTGCGTATACCAATAATTGAGGATGGTAACAAGTTCTGATAGTAGGCTGATACTCTCAAATTTTTCCTACAATAGATCATACGCCACTAAATCAAAGGCCCTGGACAAGTCGAGAAAACACGCATATACCGGAGTTGTACAGTCATTATGACATTTTTTTTTTTTCTGACCTTAATGATAAATGTAATTAATTTAATCTCGAAAGTCATAATGTAATGTATGTAAGGTGACATTTGAGATTTATGTTACAACCATTAGTAACACATTTTCATTTTTCTTGCCTAATTCGAGCTTTTATTTTAATATGTATATTTTGAGCATTTATTTACCACATTTCCAGCATTTATTATCTGTGCATATTTCTACGATATCAAACTGCATATAATCCGGTATCTAGTTATTACTGAAACAATGCTCATTACAATTTATCTGAGACCTCAGGTTTGTTCTTCCGCAATGTTAGTCGACAAAAGATTATTAAGTTCATTTATTTAACGTCCAAACTTTGAGATCATTACATCCAAAAGCAAAATCTATAAAAATACGAACTGCAGGATAACGACAGTTATAGAAATAATTTTTAATGGAAAAGTTCCATTAAGAATATTCATTTATGTTATCATTGACAACTTTGTATATTAATTGTTAAGGAATGAAAGATCAGAAGATTACTGTTAGGTATGTTTAAGTTGTAGTCAGTCATAATTTGACGTCATCGATATTAACCATCGCGCCTATATCTACAGTTTGGTATACTCCCAAATCGAATGTTTCAGAACCTGTATATAAAACTCGTATTCAATACAATCATTTATTTATCGTGCTAACTTCGAGATCTTAATTTACCTAAAAGCAAAATTTATAAAAATGCGAACTGAAAGATAACAACAGTATACGTTGTTACTAAGGCAATATTTTTTAATGGAAATGTAGCATCAACGTAGAACATTCTGCAGGCGTTCATCTTCTCGAATTTAGCTTGATGTAGCCGCTTAATATTCTTGCTCTTTTTTTTCTCAGCATCTGCAACATAATTACATAACCATAAACCTTGAGTTTTCTCGACATTAGGAATTACAGGCGCTGGTTGACATATGCACAATCTTATATGGAGACAGATGTCTGAAGCAAAATTAGCAAAATTTAAGTCAAGAAACTAAAGTTAAAATTGTTAGTAAGTAAACAAGTACCTGTAAATTAATTAATTGACATTTGACATCTAAGCATAAGTAAAACAAAATATTGTCACGTAGAAGATTCGACAATAATCCTAGGATGATCTATGGAACTGTGAAAAAGATTCCAGAAAGTTGTGGAACTTTCTCGATCGGCCGGCATAAAAATAGCCCTTGACTTTAGTCTAAGATTTTTTATTATTTTTTGCTAATAAAGAAAAGAGCCAAGAAAGGCGAAAATATTTAGAGAAAAACTAGTGTTAAAATGGATGATTGGACAAACATTTGTTGAGCTTCTATTTGAGTATGGAAGTCGTGATCTATGTATCTGTGGAAGTTCAGAGTTTTTTTAATACAGTCATGAGTATGAACGGCATCCCTTCTTTTGCATAATGTTCTTTTACCTAATATACTTTGGCATAAATATTTTGGTATAATTTGCTTTGTCATATTTTATTTTTGCATACAGTTTATGTTGGCATAGTTATCTTAAAGACTAATTTGTTTTGGCATAAATTTAATTCGCATAATGTTACTAGGCATAATGACTAAAAGCATAATAGTATTTAGGCATACAATTAATAGAAATAACGGAAACAAATTTGAGTTATTTTCGGTTCCCTATCCATTTGCATAAAATTTTAAGACCTAATATAACTTGGCATACTTTTGTTACTCTTAATCATATTTTCACATAACAGCTTACGCATCATTTTTTAAGCATTACTTAACTAATCATAAAAATGATTAAGCATAACATTCTTAGGCATTAATTTATTTACGCACTATTGATATTAAAACAATTTTTTATAGGCATAACAAAGAAGCATAAGAATTAACTCTTAAAATGTTAGACATACCCTAATTGGATATACCAATTAATTTTGACGATCGAAAAAAAAAAACATCTCCTGAAGCAGGTAAAACATAACATATTTGTTTTGAACATAGTTGATTGTGATCATATGTGAGATTTTTCCCTGTAAGAAGCATGCAATCAAGCATACACTATGCATGCAGCAAGAAAGCAGCATGCAGCAAGCATGCAGCAAGAATGCAGCATGCAGCAAGCATGCAGCATGCAGCAAGCATGCAGCATGCAAACAAGCATACACCATGCATGCAGCAATCATGCAACATGCAGCAGGCATGGTTTCTGTCACGGCTCCGGGGCTGTGGGGTTCTGGCGGTCCCACGCGAGCTTATCGTCGCAGATGTGTTTTACGCTCACCACCGCAGCTTCGGCTTGCTGGCCGGCTTCGCCGGCCAGCATCAGTTACGGCGGCAGGCGTTATAACCACCTGCTTCTCAGTTTGCGGGCCGCCTCACCCCTCCGCGCCTACGCGGGCTTAGATTACACTCTAGGGGTAGGGCAGATAAAACTACGTGGAGTCGGTTTTGCAGCGATTCATTTCTGTCACTAACTTTTGTAGCACAATTTAATGAATTTTTAATTCATAATAAATACGTAAAAATAACTCAAATTTGATTCCGGTATTTCTATTAATTGTATGCCTAAATACTATTATGCTAATAGTCATTATGCCTACTAACATTATGTGAATTCAATTTATGACAAAACAAATTAGCCTTCAAGATGATTATGCCAACATAAAACGTATGCCAAAAAAAAATTGGCAAAGTATTATTTTGGCAAAACAAATTATGCCAAATTAGTCATGCCAAAGTATATTAGGAAAAAGAACATTATGCAAAAAGAAGGGATTCCGTTATTTTCACGGGTTTATTTTGAGTTTTCATGCAAATGATTCATTATAATAATATTATTATGTAACTGTCATGCATTACAAATTAATAATTAATTAAAAGTTATGCATGTAACAAAATTACTACTTATTTAACTAATACTTAACTAACTTAACAGTTAACTAACTTATCAGTTAACTAACTTAACAGTTAACTAACTTAACAGTTAACCTCTGATCAGTGTCGACCGCGTTATGTCAAAAGACGAAGCGCGTCGACTCGCGCCTGCTCGCGCAATATTTGCACGTAATTTGACACGTTATACAAAAACACTTGGCGATCGCAAAATACAAGAGTTATAGCTATATAAAATTAACAGTGAATTGCAGAATAGATAAGGAAACTATTAAACCAAAAACAAGATATACCATTATAAATTGATACACAAACAATAATGTAGAACTTGAAAAACAGTGATAAAAACGGGAATTTTGCTAATAAAATATTAATTTGCTCAAAAACTATTAACTATTAATTTAGAGAGAGCACAAAGGGCTAGGTATATTAAAAGTGAGCAGTTGTTCATGATGGTTTTGAGGCGATAAAATAACAGAACAGTATGATTAAAGTTGATTTAATGTAAAGAGAGCACGGATACATATATCTAGTTGGACAGCCATTACCAGAGAAAAAAAAATCAAACGTCAAACTCAAATGACACATACACTGACAGTTAGATGAGAACATTGTATTCGTTTACAAACGTTCCAATACTAGGCCTTAAACTAATACAAATAATACAATATTAACAAATACTAGGCCTCAAATAAATCTAATTGAATGAGAAAATGCACACACAAAAAAAATGGTATGGTCAATGCACAAAGTCAACATTTTAATATTTGAGACACAAACTTTAGATGTTTTTCAGCAGTTAAAGGTTTAGTTAAAACATCAGCCAACATTTCATCAGTACAAAGATATTCCAAAACAATCTGTTTCTTTGTTACCAAATCTTTTACAAAGTGATGCCTTATATCGATATGCTTTGACCTTGCATGAAATACAGAATTACTACAAAGTTTATGAGCTGACTGATTGTCATTTAACAACAAAACTTTACTAACAATGCCAGTACATTCAGAAATAAATGTTTTCAGAAACATAGCTTCTTTACAAGAATCTGAAATCGCCATGTACTCAGCCTCCGTACTAGAGAGTGCCACTGTACGCTGCTTTCGGCTTTCCCATGAAACTATAGACTTTCCTATACAAAATATGTAACCAGTATAAGACCGACGATCCAGCTGATTGCCCGCCCAGTCTGCATCAGTGAAACCCACAATATCTATTTCACCTTTCTGAAAAACAAGACAATAATCTAAAGTTCCTTTCAAATACCTTAGAACCCTTTTTGCTGCTTTGCAGTGATTTTCACCATAACTGTTGTTGAACTGGCTAAGATAACTGATACTGTGAGATATATCTGGCCTGGAACACACAGATAAATACATTAAGTAACCCATAAGGCTTCTATAATCAAAGTTACATTTTGAACTGTTTTCCTTCTGTAACTTTATCCCAACTTCCATTGGAGTTTTCATTGGTTTGCAATCTGACATGTTGAATTTATCTAATATTTTGTTTATGTAAGTCGACTGATCCAAGGTAAAGTTTCCTTCAGCCGTTTTTTCTATTTACATACCTAAAATATGGTGAGCTGTACCTAAATCTTTCATATCAAATTCTTCCATTAGTCTCTTCTTTATAACATGTCTTTGTTATGATGTTTTTAATGTAAATAACATTATGTCATCAACATACAGGGCAATAATCATGATTTCACAATCATGATTGTATACAGTTACACATGGTTCTGAAGATAACCTGTTAAATTTCAATTTTGTGGTTAAAACATCATTAATTTTCTTATACCATTGTTTCGCCGACTGTTTTAAGCCATAAATTGCTTTATTTAGCTTGTATACTTTCTTCTCACATCCTTTTACCACATAACCTACAGGTTGTTCCATGTAGACAGACTCTTCTAGGTCACCATTGAGAAATGCAGTCTTGACATCAAGATGCTCAACCATCATGTCATACTGAGCAGCCAAGGCCAGTAGTATTCTAATAGTTGAATACCTAACAACTGGAGAAAATTTTTCGTGGTAATCTACTCCATACTTCTGTGTATATCCCTTTGCCACCAAGCGAGCCTTATACTTGAGTAACTCTCCATTCATTCCTCTCTTTTTACTGAAGACCCACTTGCATTTCACTGGCTTGTGCCCCACAGGTAAGTCAGTTAGAGTCCAGCATTTATTTTTTATGAAAGAGTTATACTCATCTGCGATAGCTTCACTCCAGTGTTTAGCCTCACTGCCACTCAATGCCTCCTCCAGCGTAGTCGGCAACTCCTCTAACATTATCTCTGTCAGCCCGGCATACTCTGCTTCAGGAGCGTCTTGATACTGGTCACTGTCCTCTGAGTCAACGCTCGTCCTCTCTGGAATGTAAGTTAGATCGGACGAAGAACTATCCGCACTCTTTGAATCCTCCTCCACATCCAAACTGAACATAGTCTGTCTGCGAGGATTTCTGGTGCCATCAGAAGGTATAATTACATCTATGGAGGTATATACTTGTGGAGACTGTTTGCCCTGGTCAGTCTGAGTAGGCTCTGATACTACTTTTGGTGATAATTGTACTGTAGTTGGTTGTACAGTACTGTCTTCACTCAATAACCCAGATGTATCAAATACATTAACATCTGTATTTTTATTTTCATCATATGACACAGTTTTATTACTTATAAACATATTTTCTACAAAATTGACATGCCTCGCCTTATGGATCTTCCTAGGATAAGATGGATCTATGCGCCTGTAGCTTTTACTTTCTTCACAGTAACCTACAAAGATAAATCTCCTACTTCTGGGATCCAGCTTTCTGGCATTTTCATCTACTGCATATGCTATGCATCCAAAAATACGTAAGTGTGCAACATTCACCTTTTTAGATGTCCACTTCTCTTCAGGTGTTGTACCCATGACTGCCTTGGTGGGGGAACGGTTTTTTAGGTAAACCGCTGTGTTAGCCGCTTCAGCCCAATACTGCTTTCCCAGTGCAGCATCTTGCAGCATACAACGGGTTTTATCCATAATTGTCCGGTTAGCCCTCTCTGCTACACCATTCTGTTCACTGCAGTGTGGGACCGTAGTTTCATGCCTAATCCCACAGCTCCTTAAGTACTCCTGAAAATTCAAATTAATGTATTCACCACCATTATCACTTCTTAAAACTTTTATTTTCTTGTTTGTAACATTTTCCACTAGTGATTTGAATATTTTAAATTTTTCAAACACTTCATCCTTTTTCTTGATGAAATAAATAAATGTTTTTCTACTGAAGTCATCAGTGAATGTTACAAAATAACGTGATCCACTGCATGATGGCACCTGCATAGGACCACACACATCAGTATGCACCAGCCCTAATATTTCAGTTGACCTACTGTGACTTTTCTTAGGAAATGGCAATCTAGTTTGCTTGCCTTCTATGCAAGCTACACAAGGACTAAACAAACAATTATCAAAATGCATACCTGTGACCAATCGATTCTTCATAGCATTCATGCTCCTCGAGTTAAGGTGACCTAACCTCTTATGCCAAACCTCATGTGAAATAGAACCCCCGGCAGACACTAAAGCAGTCATGTCTTCACCGTGCAGTGGCAACTCCTCAATTCTAACCTGTTCACAGACTAAGTTCATGGCACTCTCAGATCTTACCTTAAAACTCACATCATGTACAATGTCTAGTTGATACACACCACTGTTGCATGTACCTGTAGCTATGACCTCATTGCCATCCAAGATTTTGCATCCTTGTTTATTAAAAATTACACTAAAACCTTTCCTATTCAACTCACTAACTGATAATAAATTTGCAGAAAGTTTAGGAATATAGTATACATTACTTATTGTCTTTAAACCCTTCTTTAACTGCACTTGCACACTTCCAAGTCCTTCAGTCCTGACTTTTTCACCATTTGCCACGTTAACTTCAAGCGATTTAGTACACTGAAAGTCCTGCATCTTCTCTTTGTTGTTGGTCATGTGGTTGGTAGCCCCGCTATCCACATACCAGACATCACTCTGCAGCTTCACAGATAACGCAGTTAACAATGACTTTTCTTCCTTGGGTGTCCTCTTCGGTTTGCTGCTTTCAACTTTCTTTGGGCAATCTTTCTTAATGTGACCACTTTTCTTGCAGCGAAAACACTTTGGAGGTTTCTTTGCTGCCAATGCATTGAGCTCTGGATGATCATCACGCTTACCATCACGTCGCTGCTGCTCTAGTAAGAGCTTAGACTTTACCAAATCGCTTGTCAACTTTGTATTTGCATTTTCCAAAGCCATGATAAGGGGGTCAAAGTCCGGGGTTAAGCCGCTCAACATGATTACAGCTAAAAACTCATCATCAAACGCATTCTCAATGTCTGTAAGCTGTTGCCCAAGCTCAGTTATTTTACTTAGATAGCTCTGCATGCTCTCCGCCTCACTCAGCCGCACACCAAATAGCGTTCTTAGCAACCCTAGCCTCCTGCACAAACCTTTGTCTTCGTAAGCGCGTTGCAAGCTATTCCATGCTTCGTATGCCGTCTTCGCGTTACGAATATGTGGCAACGCGGACGGACCGACCGACAAGCAAATTTTGGCCAACGCCTTTTGATTTTTCTTCGGGTCTTCGTTCCCTTTTTCGGTTTCTATGCAGTCATATAGGTCTTCGTGCATAAGGACGTTTTTTAGCATGAACTTCCACTGGTTGTAATCTTCGATACCTCGCAGCTTCTCGATCTGCAGTCCCATCGAAGCCATGGTAGTTGTTTCGAACGGTGTGGTCGCCATAGAAAAACCAACCCACGATGAATCTTATTTTTCTTGCGTAATTCGTTGAAATTATTACGTCGCAGTTTACGGCAAATAGACTGGGCCCATAACCTGATGGTTTTGGGGCGATACAATAACAGAACAGTATGATTAAAGTCGATTTAATGTAAAGAGAGCACGGATACATATATCTAGTTGGACAGCCATTACCAGAAAAAAAAAATCAAACGTCAAATTCAAATGACACATACACTGACAGTTAGATGACAACATTGTATTCGTTTACAAACGTTCCAATAGTTATATATATCATACTGGTTCCCTGGTGCACCAGTATGAACAACTGCTCGACCGTTAGAACATTGCAGTGTTGGTAAAGATCGAAGGTTGGATGGCAAATTTTATTGGGAAAAAACAACTCACTTTTAATATACCTAGCCCTTCGTGCTCTCTCAAAATTAATCAAATATGATTTAGAAGTGCTACACTAGGTGGTGATAAGTAGGTTAGACTGGCATAGCGCGAAATAAACTGATTTAATTACTTTATATTTTATATACATAATATATCGTAGATTTTTAAATATGTAGATAAATTTGTTTTTAACTAAAGTTTCAATGTGTTGTTGAAAGTTGAGACGGCAGTCTATAATTTTTCCAAGATATTTGATACATTCCGTTTTTAGTAATACAGGACAACAACAATTAGTTGATTGAATAACATGAGTGGATTTTCAAGGTGAAGTTTGGTTGATCCTGTGGTCTAAGGGAATATGTCCGCATCGAAAATCAAACTATGATGGAGGTAAGTAATTCTGGAATGGATTAATTCTGGAATTTATCGTTCTTTGATTTATGATAGCGTTAAGAGTACAGAGATTGGTCTGTAATTGTTGATACAGTATCTGTTTGCGGAATTAAATATAGAATTCTCAAAGGAATACCCGCAAAAGAAAAAGCTGTTGGTGAACCTATATTAATAAATAAACAAATGTAAATGGAAGAACAATAATATCAGGAAATCGTTATAAGAAAGGTCCGGATATTGTATTATTATCGACGCCAAATGTAGCACACTCGTTTACCAAATTTAAAATAAAAGACCGTATTTCTTTTCCATCGGTCGGTAGAGGAACAAAAGCATTTTGGGAAGAAATACTTCGCTGTCTGTAAAGTTCTGCACTGGCAAAATTAGAGTTTTGTGAAAGTAATTCTTAGAATAACTTTTTACCTGCAAAAAAATATTTGCTGTATAAATAGATTCATGCTGGTTCATATTTTATTTTACTATAACATAAACTGAAATCAATTGAAAAATACAAAAACATAAGAGGCAAAATACAACACAAGAAACACTAACTATTTCCAAAAAAAACATCGTGTAAATTACCTGTACAATCCGATTTCAGAATAAACATGCATGAGGTTTGAACGTTATTCATTGATAAGTAGAACTCTTCACAATACACGTTCAAAATGATTTAAAATATCAAAGTACCTAGCAGCGACAGGTACAAGCTAATGATAGTAAACCGTGCTGATAACTGTAACAAAGTTTGCTTTTTAACTTATACAATAGCGAACAACGCGTTCCATTAATAACACATTTATTAAAGAACCAATAGTCACATATATGATTTCAAATCCATGTATACGTGCAGCTAGTTTAAATAATCCAATTGAAGCTTGCAACCTGATTAAACTATGACAAAATAGCTCAACGCTTTGAAACACGATCTAAAATAAAATAAAATTTAACATATTATTATAATTTTCCATTTGGCTATCAATGTTTATCTAACGACCACTGATGTAATCAGTCGTACCGTGTACTGGAAAGAATTCTTGTAGATCTGATAACATTCCAAAATATTAACATAAGCTTGAAACATTCTTTTGCAGTAAGTTTCGTTTTCGCTACGATCAATCTGTTGCAAATGTTGAGTTTGAATGTTCCACAAATCAACTTTGTTACATAGTAGCTTTATAAGTCTGATAGCGCAAATAAAGTTAAAATTAAAACAAAGAAGAGGAAGCCAATTAAACAAATAGGTGAAAGAAAGGTCAATACTATAAAAACTATAAACGACAGTGGCAATGAAGTTTGCGAAGATAACAATGACGCTGATCCAATTCCAAATAATAAAGCGCTTGAAAAAAATATTGTCGTTAAGAAATCTGTGAACGTTTTGAATTGTCAAGACAAACGAAATATTTTTTTTCGTTTCCAAAACATTGATTCTATAATTTAAAACGAACCCGACCGAATACAGGAATAGGTCGAAGTAGGAAATGATGTACGCAATATTTAAATAATCTCTTACAGCTTCGGTGAAATGCAACTCATAGACACGGTAGCTGTACAAAATAATGGATATTAACACGACACAAAATGACACCAACTTCAAAGCAATGGTGTTTGGGTGTATAAAGTTATTCGTAATACGATATTTGGGACAGAGCAAAATATTTTGCATGAAGTTTAAAGGTAAAAGCATCGACTGAACATCTTTGTCAACAAAGTTATCTAACAGAACTGGTGCACGATAACCTGTTCCTTTGTTCAAATGGTTTTTTCCTCTTATTATAGACGTCATTTCGATTTGGGTATGCGAACACAAATGAAATTAATTGATGTGAATCGATTTTTAAATGTAGTCTAGTTCAAGTAACACGATTATTATTTAATGTCAATAGTACTTCATTAAGCAAATTAGTCTTTAGTGACAACTATCCCATACTGATTGATTACCAGTACACACATCGTACACCTACACACCACATACGCATTCACACACATCCTACAATTACTCACTACACACACACACACACACTCGGACCCCACATTTATTCTCCTCACCAATCACTTACACGTTTTCCTTTTTGTGTTTTTCTCTACATAGTTTAAAATGATCCTGTTTTCCTTAACACCGTTTGCTTAATGTTGTAACGTCCTGATTTATTTATAATTTTACTATGGCTTTGTCTTGTTTGTTATGTAGAATCACTGACTCATAAGACACAGGCACATACATAGTTTAGGAGTCAGGAAATTAAAAATTATTGTGTTCTAGTTATAAGTCTTATAATTATGCTCTTAGTTTTTGATCTTTGTTATAATTATGATGGCCATTTTTTTTTTTTTTTTTTCGGATGGGAAATCATCAAATGACTTCTCCCGCTCTGGGCAGAGCAGGAGGGAGTGTCAGACTTTTACTGACTATGGCCTTTGGTGAAAATAAATAATTTTATTATTTATTTATTTATTATTAGTAATGTGGAATAGGTAATTTTTTTAGGAATGGAAGATCATAAGATGACTGTCAGGTATGAAAGTTTTAGTCGGTCATAATCTGATGACATCGATATTACCCATCTTGCCTTTTTATATCTACGAGTCAGTATGCTCTCAATTTGATTGTTTCAGAACCTAAATAAAAAACGCTTTCTCTAGCTCTCCATCTCTATGTACAGGGTACTTAGGGGTTTTCTGTAGAGCAGCGGTGGCCCAGTGGTGGCAGCCCCGACTTACAAACAGTAAGTCATGGGTTCCAACCCAGACAGGCGCATTACTTGGTGTAATTTATTTCATCACCACTGCTCTCAAAACAATGAAGGAAAACATCGTGAGGAAACCAGCATATCCTAGAACCAAAAATTCGAAGACATGTGACATCTACCAATCCGCACTGGGCCCGCGTGGTGGATTATAGCCCATTCCTTCTCATTGAGAGGAGGCCGTGTCCCAGCAGTGGAAACATTTTAGGCTGATGATGATGGTGATGATGTGCAGGGTGGAAGGAGCACATACGCACAAACGCTGACCACGTATTCAGTACATCATTTATTTATCATAATAACTTCGAGGTCATTACATCTAAAAGCCAAATTTATAAAAATGCGAACTGCAAGATAACAACGGTGTAAGTAGTTACTAAAGAAATCATTTTTAATGGAAAAGTTGCATCAACGTAGAACATTCTGCAGGCGTTCACTTTCTCGAATGTCGCTCGATGTAGCCGTTTGATATTCTTGCACATTTTTTTTTCAGTATCTGCAACATATTTCTATTTAAAGCAACCTATATGAATGAAATAAATTATTGCGAGTCAATGATTTTCATACTAAAATTGAGTAATAATATTAGCTTTGACCAGAACTTTGCTTCATCGACAGCGTTAGCAATTATTTCAAACAGGTGTCTCAAGGTATTGCAGGACATGATGTGGTTGATATTTTTTTTCCTAAATTGAGCAAACAAATAAATGTCATCACCTTGCTAGCTGGGTCATATTTTACCATAACATGAACTGCCTAACTTGAAAAATATAAAAACACGATAGTAATATACAATTAATTTAACACTCATTTTATCCGAAATAATCGTTTGAATTACCTGAACAATCGGATTTCAGAATTAACGTGCATGAGGTTTGAACGTTATTCATTGATAAGTACAACTCTTCATAATACACGCTCAAAATAATTTCAAATATCAAAGCACCTAGCAGGGACAGGTATAAGCTAATGATAGTAAACCGTGCTGCTAACTGTAACAAAGTTTGATTTTTAACGTATACCAATGCGAACAACATGTTCCATTATTAATATTAAAGAACCAATACTCACATAATACTGTATTTCAAATCCATGTATACGCGCAGCTAGTTTAAATAATCGAATTGAAGCTTGCAACCTGATTAAACTATGACAAAACATGTCAACGCTTTGAAACACGATCTAAAATAAATTTAACATATTATTATAGTTTTCCATTTGGCCATCAATGTTTAGCTAACGACCACTGATATAATCAGTCGTACCGTATACTGGAAAGAATTCTTGTAGATCTGATAACATTCCAAAATATTAACATAAGCTTGAAACATTCTTTTGCAGTAACTTTCGTTTTCGCTACGATCAATCTGTTGCAAATATTGAGTTTGAATGTTCCATAAATCAACTTTGTTACATAGTAGCTTTATAAGTCTGATAGCGCAAATATAGTTTAAATCAAAACAAACAAGAGGGAGCCAATTAAAAAAATAGGTGAAGGAAAGGTCAATACTATAAAAACTATAAACGACAAAGGCAATGAAGTTTGACGCTGATCCAATTCCGAATAATATAGCGCTTTAAAAAAATTTTGTCGTTAAGAAATCTGTGAACGTTTTGAATTGTCAAGACAAACGAAATATTTTTTTTCGTTTCCAAAACATTGATTCTATAATTTAAAACGAACCCGACGGAATACAGGAATAGGTCGAAGTAGGAAATGATGTACGCAATATTTAAATAATCTCTAATAGCTTCGGTGAAATACAACTCATAGACACGGTAGCTGTACAAAATAATGGATATTATCACGACACAAGATGACACCAACTTCAAAGCAATGGTGTTTGGGTGTATAAAGTTTTTCGTAATACGATATTTGGGACAGAGCAAAATATTTTGCATGAAGTTTAAAGGTAAAAGCATCGACTGAACATCTTTGTCAACAAAGTTATCTAACAGAACTGGTGCACGATAGCCTGTTCCTTTGTTCAAACGGTTTTTTACTCTAATTGTAGACGCCATTTCGATTTGGGTATGTGAACACAAATGAAATGAATTGCTGTGAATCGATTGTTTAAACAAGGCGATTATTATTTAATGTAAATATTAGTCCATTAAGAACATTAGTCATTATTAACAAATATCCCAATACTGGTTGATTACCAGTAATGTGAAATAGTTTTTTAAGGAATGGAAGATCAGAAGAAAACTGTTAGGGTTTCAGTCTGTAATAATTTGACGACATCGATATTAATCATCTCGCCTTTTTAAATCTACCAGTTGGTATACTCCCAAATCGAATGTTTCAGAACGGGTTTAAACAGACCCTTAACGAAGCGGAAAGGCACTTATTTTACTCGTCACTGCGATTATTTTTTTGTTCTAGACCATACCTTTTAGTTACGGAGATATTGGGGGTCAAGGTTTCAACTTTTTCACAAGTTTTAACATTGAAAATGTTTTTTCGATCGCTTCAGTATAACCCTCATTTTCGCTCAATGTGTGACATCGCCTTGGTGTCGTGAGTTTTAGGGCTATATGAATGTTTGAGGTCTCAAAAGACGCGTATTGACAAAGGCTATATAAAGGGTGTAAAACACCTCCTAACGAAGCCGAAAGACACTTGTTCTTCTTGTCATTGCGATCATTTTTTTGTTCTGCACCATACGTGGGACCTTTTAATTACGGAGATATTGCAGGTCAAATTTCCAACTGGTTGACAAGTTTTTTTTTTAAATCCAAGTTTCTATTGTAAGATTTTTACTTTAAACACCTCCACGACCCCCATACTATTCAATCCACCTATCAGCACAATGTTTTGAGTGCGTTACATTGAGTTCTACCACGAAATATCCATAAAAATAATACCCAAAAAAAAAAAGTCGTTTCCCAGCAATCATTTTTGCGTAAAGTTACTTAGTTTGATATACAGAATGCTTGGTTGACGGCTTCGTGATGAGGTCTTTTATACCCTGTATAATATGGTGAGAAAAAAACACGAAAAAATCGTAAACTTTTTAAAAAAATCGCTAGTATGTGAAAAATTCGATAATTTTTTTAGGGTCTGTTGTGAACTAAATAGTACTTGTTAAACGCGTATTGTCCATAAAGACACAAAAACATCTATTTGAGACAAAACGAACCACACGGTGCTAGTGAAATTGTTAGCCTGTGTTTTTTACGCAGGGTTACCCAGAAATAAGATCCATTTCAATCCAAGTGAGTTGCAAACAAAATATCTGTTTTGCGATGTTGTTTGTTTGCAAAAAATGATTATTTTAACCTTACGGATTTTTTGCATCGTGCATTCGAGCTCTATTACTTCAAAGACAACCTATCTCTACGAGAAACCTGCCTCTCCCATCTACCTGACCTGTATCTACCTGTCTCTCGAGAAATCTATTACGTCTAATCCATTATATTAGGCATCGTACAAAATGAAAAGCGTGCTTAAGTGCATTTTCAATGTACCCGAAGGTCGTGTAGAGCACGAGATCTGTGACTTTATTTTGTAAAGTTTTTAATGTTAAGTATTACTTTACTTTAAATACCTTTATGACTTGTTTACTACTCAATGCATTCATCAGCACAATGCAATGTGTTAATGAATTAATTAATTACATTGAGTTTTACCGTCAATTGTGATTTTTCACTTTAAAAAAAGTAGTTTCGCAGCAAAAAAATATGCGTAGAGTTACTCAGTTTGATGTACAGAATGATTGGTTGACGGCTTCGTAACGGGTCTGTCTGCACCCTGTATGATTTCTAATTTATTTTTAAAAATAAATCTCGTGACATGACCAAAGGATACACAAATGGATATTATCATGCCAAACAATGACACTAAATTCAATGTTAGGTTATTTTGGAGTATTATGTAATTCATACTACGATATTTCGTACTTGACAAAATGTATTGCGTGAGGTTTAAAGGTCAAACTATCGATTGAATGTTTTTGTCCACTAAGTTGTTCAACGGATTTTTTTCTAGACAACTTTCCGCCACAGGTTTTATTCTTTTAGTCTTAATTTTACTAAGTAGGCCATGCTAACACAAATGAGTAGGTAATATTGTTTCCTTAATTCCGTATTTCAATCAATCAATAATGATAAAAGTAAAAAGTTCATTAAAAATAGACTGTAATAACTTCTATTGGAATAAAATAAAACGTTGAATTATTATGTTCTTTATGGGGACCTAACTTATAAACAAGGCTTTTTTCTGAAAGCGATGACTGATCTGAAATGTAATTAATCCTTATTACCGACTGACTAGGAGCTCGTGGCTAAATAATAACAGTCACATGGGGTCAATCTTCAGGTTAAGCCGCGATCTCCTAGGTTGGTCCATCGATGGGTGACCACCTAATCACATAACGATTGCCTCGGAAAGCACGTTAAGCCGTTGGTTCCGGCTGTCAGTTGTAGATCTTTGACTGTCATTAAGTAGTCAATGGCCCGAAAGTCTGACGTGTGTAGAGATCAATATAATCATTCACAAATACACCTGACGCAAGGGTATTAGGATTTATCATTCTTAATGTTATACTTCGGACAGAACAAAATGTTTTGCATGTCAATAATACTGTTCAGTGGCAATGCTACACGACGGCATTTTATATTTTACTTAAAATGTCACTTAGTTACGGGATATCATCCGTGATTAATGTTTATTCATGGAAGATATCCCGTAAGTGACATTTTAAGTATAGTTACGAGTATGAACCGTGAAAGCTTAAAATAGTATTTTATATTTTCTTTCTCATGTAGGCTTCATTTTATTTGGACTATGCGGAGATAAGTGAATTATATCTACAGAAATTCATTATACCAATATCTTATTGGCGAGGTTCTTCAAAAAGGTCAGGTGTACTCGTAACCGGCATACGTGTACGACCAGATGTGTGAACGTGGACGAGACAAAAGATGGCGTCGTAGCAGGTGGCGTTCTGTAGTTTTTGAATACCCCTCAAAGGGAAAAGCGTGAGTTTATGTATGTAACATAACATCACAATATGTAATCCCCGGAGGATAAGGCAAAAGTTTACTTATCAGTACGCCACATTTATGTTTAAGTCCCATGTAATAAGGGGCAAGCTTACTGCCATGGCTGTTGTATTGTATTGTTTACGTGTGTAGGTATTGTGACTGTCTGCCAAGTACTACTAATTATTAAGGAAATATCTTAGTCTTGATTCTTATTTAAAAAATCAGTATCGGCCACTTACAAGCACAAGTTACCTACCTTAATTAATAACGCAACTTTCTGTCTTTTTTTTAATGTAAAACAATATAGGGCCACTTGTAAACGCTTAAAATACACTAGGGATGTAAGCCGGCTGACAGGCCTTTCAAAGAATTCCTAAGAAACGCTAAAATTTCCGATTTCTCCGAGCAACTCACAATAGCCAAGCCATATCTGGAAGCAATATATCACGGTTAAAGCATCCAAAGGGATACTTAAAACAATTGACACATTTGTTTAAAAAAAAAAAAGAAAAAAAAAAGCCGACTGCGTAAAAAATAACTAATAACTTTAAATAAAAACGAAAAAGAATAAATGATAAATGATGTTTATTTTGCAAGTAGGTTTTTACAAACAGATTTGAGTGGACCTGTCCAGTCATTGCAAGCATTTGTCAGTTATCGTGTAGCTCGACTTATAACTCAAGGAGCTCAACGAAACGACGAACAATACCAAAGAAAGGACACTTGGGTAGGTCGCTTATAGTACTCAAACTGCCAGACAGTTATGGGAAAAAATAAACAAAAAATAAAAATGTGATCCACATGGTCCCCATATTCACAATAATCAAATAAAATTAATAACAAGTTCTTTTCAAAATGAATGTAAATAAAAATCACAAAAATCATTAAATGTCACAATGATAATAAAAAGTAAAATACTTAATGAACTAGGCATTCATGTCAAATCAGTAAATGTCACATAAAAAAATAAAGTAAAAAATAATAAAATACATGTCAAATCATTCAATGTGTGAGTGTATACAAAAAAAGGAATCAACAATAAACAAGGGAAGTCCGAAATTTCGCCATTCACAGAGCAAATTTAATTGGAGCAGCTTAATCCCAAGCCTTTTTATCTTCGAGATAGTGATTAACATGATAGTAGGCTTTCAGGCATAACTTCCGTTTTATGAACGATTTGAATTTATTTAGACTTAGTGCTTGAATATGGCTCGGAAGTTTATTGTAAAAACGTATACATTGGCATCTAAACGTACCCCCTATTTTTTTTTTGAGCCTCGTTGCAGGAACAACAAATTTGTGTTTGTTCCTCGTATTTATATTGTGGATGTCACTGTATTTTTTAAACAAATTAATATTTTTGTGTGCGTACAAAAGGTTTTCATAAATAAACTGAGAGAGCACAGTAAGAATATTAATCTCTTTAAATTTTTCTCTGAGGGAGTATCTGGGTCTTAATTTATAAATTGAACGAATTGCCCTTTTTTGCAAAACAAATATTGTCTGAATATCGGCGGCATTGCCCCACAAGAGAATACCGTACGACATCACGCTATGGAAATAACTAGAGTAAACTAAACGGGCTGTCTCTAAATCAGTTAAATCACTAATTTTTCAAACGGCGTATGCTGCAGAGCTAAGTTTCTTCGACAATTTGTCTATATGCGGGCCCCACTGAAGCTTGGCATCCAAAGTTATGCCTAAGAACACTGTGCTCTCTTCCGGTTTCAACTCTTCATTCTTAATTAGTACAGTAGTTTCCACTTGTCTTACATGGGGTATCGTAAACTTAATACATTTTGTTTTTTTCTCATTTAGAAGTAGATTATTAACACTAAACCAATGAACGACTTTTGCCAGGGCGCTATTAACATCATCCGTAACTAACTGGTGACGTTTGAGTTTAAATAAAAGAGAAGTGTCGTCTGCAAACAATACTATGTCATGATTATCCTTTATGAGGTAAGGTAAGTCATTTATATAAATAAGAAACAAAAATGGACCAAGAATTGAGCCCTGGGGTACCCCCATTCGTACTACGGATCCGGGAGATCTTTTCCCGTTAACATCAACTCTCTGAATCCTATCACTCAAATATGAAATAAGAAGATCCAGAGAGGAGTTACGGATTCCGTAGTGGTGTAGTTTCCTGATTAATGTTTCATGAAGAACACAATCGAAGGCTTTAGATAAATTGCAAAAAATGCCCAAAGCGTCGCATTTGTCCTCCCAGGCATTATAAATGTGACCTAAAAGTTCAACACGTAGTTGAACGACCCCTTGTAAAACCGAACTGTTTTTTATGTAATAACTTATGTTTATTGAAAACACTTTGCATTTCTGCCAAAATTTATTTTTCAAAAATGTTACTAAAGCTAAGGAAATTTTAATAAAACAAGTACAGGAGACAGGACATATTGACTGCAATTGTCGGGACCCATATTGGATGTAATGATTTTAGTCTAGATTATTTAATGGGTCCCGACTGTTGCAGTAAAAACAGTCGTAAAACGATCTTGTGAAAGTGTGGGAAGAGGAGGTGAGAGGGACGGTTTTGAGAAAAAAATATGAAGAGGATGTTAGCCTGGTATTTTTTTGAGAAAGGCGAGGAGGCAAGAGAGATGGTAGGGAACGGGAGGCAGTCAGCCAGTCTTAGGCTTACACCGCTATAGGGTCAGGGCGATATCCATTTGAGGTTGTTAGAAGAGTTTGGTAAATACCAAGAGTCCATGTCCATGTGGGTTGTCGCGAGAGTGCAACAAGTGTGACCTAATCTGTTCTCCCTATGGCACTCTAAGGGGGCAGGCTTGACGCAATGCGACGGCAATAGTTTATTCAAATACCTACCATTCAGGCCCTATTCCCTTTTAATTAGAGGGAAATCTAAATATTTCTAAATTTTTTAACAGTTTTTGCTTTTCCTGATAACTTTATGGCTTGGGTGTTGGGTAACGGTAACTTTTGCATTGAACCAAGATTGCGAGAAATTCTACATATCACTGAGTAGTCTTCAGGACACAAACACACTTATTTTGGCTTCAAATTGTACAGGTATTGCTAAACTATTAAATTTAATATTAGTGATGTCCTTAAATTATTCCTCGGGAACATTTTCAATATAGTCTATGACACCTTGCAGATGCTGAGAAGAGGCTAGGCAAGAATATTAAACGTCTACATCGAGCGAGATTCAGCAAGATGTATGCCTGTCGGATGTTCTACGTTGGTGCTACTTTACCCTTGAAATTGATAGCTCTTCTCACTAACTATACTTTTGTGCTGCTACAGTTTGCATTTCTGTAATCCTGATACTTAACAAACTATTCACTATCTATATTACACATTTAACACACACATTTGACATTTAATTGCTGCTGTTGTTGAGAGTGTCACGGTACAACTCGATCTGTGTGTTATATTGTTTAAAATTGTCTTCAGTAGCTCAAACTCTCATCTGTGATTGAAAGGACATAGTTACAGTTATAAGTGGACCATTGCATTGTGAACTAATTTGGTGAAGTGCATGAATACTGCAGAATTTGTAAATACAATTTGCAAAAACGTTACAATCTACCGCCTCTAACAATAAGTTGAATAAGTGAGAAGTGACTCAACATAACGCGTAAGCGACGTCCGATGCACAGAACTTACGACCTTTTTGTTGCGAACGAGTACGTCCGCAAAGCTTCGGAGCGCCAGACAAATAGTCAAAAATTTAACGTAGGTAACGTTTCTTTATTGTTTGTTTACTTTACTACAAAGAAGTCGGCATAATCATAGTGGCAGATAATCCTGATAAATCGCTAAGTTCAGGAATTTTATGGGGATGTTGTAACCAAACAACTGACAACGAAAAATACGCTAAATGCGTAAAATGTATTAAGGCATATCATTATACATGTCTTTCTCTGGCTGACGAACACAATGTCCCTGCTAAGTGGCATTGTCCTGAATGTCTAAACTCGGGCCCAAAACTTAGCAAGTCCGATAACACGCCTTTACGTAACATCTCTACTACTAAGGCAATAAGAGGCAAGCCGTTGGATCTCCACCTCAAGCGCCTGTTGAAATTGCGTTATCACCCGGCGATATTCGTCTACTTATTCAGGAAGCAGATAAAAAGGAACAGGCAGAGATGTTAACTAAGTTCATAGAAAATATGAAACTTACCCTGAATCAACAATTGCAACCAGTAAAAGAGCAAGTGGAGAATATGGAAAAATCCATGGCTTTTATGAATCATCACTATGAAGATCTTTTAAAAGAGTATCCTATCAAAAACATAAATGAGAAATGAGAACCAAGTTCAATATTATGATATATGCCTTGGTTGTTGACTTAAGGAGAATATATTGTAGCCTAAGGTCTGACTTGGCTAGCTCTCATATACGAATTATTATGTTCGATGGTTAGTTTCCATCAGCAAGCCAAATTTTCGGAATAATAAAATAAGGACCGACAAGTAACAGGTTGAACTTGCGAAGGCTCTAATATAATTCGTATATGAAAACTAGCCAAGTCAGACCTTAGGCTACAATATATTCTCCTAAGTTATAAGAAAAAATGATATTTTATGTTGTTGTAAATAAATTTCAGGACTGACCATTGAACTTGGCACCCATTTAGATTTCACTTCTTTTGTCGTTGAAGTCAACAACCAAGGCATAATATATCATAATATTGAACTTGGCTCTCATTTCACATTTCTGTTTTTGATGGGATATCATCACTTTTTGTACGGTCGAACAAGCTATTTGGTATACATTTTACAATGTAATTTGTTGGTTAAACTGTAAACCAAATAGCTTGTTCGACCGTACATAAATTAGTAGTAGGTAGGCAAAATTAATACTAAATGGTTTTTTGTTAAACTACTATATTTTCCTACGTTTACGGGGTATAATTGTCCTTTTTGTGTTATTTTCTATATTTTCTTGTACCTTTGAAATGATCGAGTGATTTGCCTATTCAGTACGGGAGGCATTGGAACAATTCGATGTCAGGTAAGTGTTTCACCCACCCGTAATTCTATTGTACGACTCATTGTACAATACACGCAATAAAAAGATAATTATTTAAAACAATTTCGTAACAAATTACCTGTTATCTATTGAATTCTCAAGAAAAACAATTTGTTACCAATAAGTTCTCATTCTCAAACTCATTTAGAGTTAAGTATACATACCTACTTTTATCTATTATAACTATACTAAAATTATTATTAATTTTTGATTGAAACTAGGGATGGGGCGTTGAATCAACGAACTACTTGAATCAACCGTTAATCTCCTGTCAACGTATTAACGTTAACTGTTTATGAATCAACTAGTTGAATTCGTCAAAAACGTTGATTTTAACTCGTGTGTCTCGTTCAATAATCGAGAACGCAAACGCAACGAATTAAAAAACTTTCGTTGAAAATAACGTCATAGCTTGCGAGAGACGGTCATGTCATATAATTTGAACTCTAAGTTACGTGCTACAGAGTTGATTTTAGAAAAAAATATTTTAAAAATAGTACATAAGACGATATTGATGTAATAGTGCGCCCCGCTCGTGCCGCATGCCGCCAGTTAATACTAGTTTGTTTGTTTACGTCATCATCAGCCTATTAATGTTCCTACTGCTGGGACACAGGCTTCCTCTCTATGAGTTACGTCTCTATTGTTTATAGCTAATTGTATTCTATTCAGTCAGTGCTCTTAAGCCTGATTAAAAAGGATGAAGGGAAGGTCATCTATGAAGTAGAACCATCAATCAAACGTTTTCCAATACAAATATTGAATCAAATTGTTTCTAACTAAAATTGAACGTCGCAGCTTTGATTGAATAAAAACGGTTTTTATTCAACGCTGCGACGTTCAATTCACGGTTTACGTTGCAGGTTGACATTAGTAGTAAGTTAAATCGTTGACCAATTTAACTGGTTGATCAACCAGTTGACAAACGTTAATCAACGTTTACGTTTCGTTAACGGAAAAACCGTAAACGACACATCACTAACTGAAACTATTGTCTTAATAGAAGAATTTTAATGTAATAATTATTTAACCACAATTATATAAATATTTTTAAGACAACATAAATCGTAATACAACCGGACATCAGGACGACAGAATTCAGACATTCAAAAAATATTATAGTAGCGGAGGTGATTCAATCACGGGGAATCTTAACACCGAGATTCAGGATCGTGACGTAATTGCACAACGCCATCTAGTGACACTTTTTAATAAATCAATGGAGGCGGCATGGTGTAGTTAGCGAGTTTCTGAGAATGATAATAGGTGGCGTTAGTGGTTGTAGAATACAGTTAGTTACGCGTAATAAATACGAAGATCTACAATATTCTTATTTATAAGTACAAAAACGGAAATATTTGGATTAAGAAAAATTAAGGGTGGTATTCAACTCGTTATATATTCACGTAAAGATCTTAAAATCCACTTATAGAGATTTACAGGCACTAATTATAAGTTAAGTGAAAATCCAAAAAACCAGTTTCTGATTTTTTCCTTTGTATTCACCTAATTACCTATCTGCATGCCAAATTTGAACTTTCCAGGTCATCTGGAACTGGGTTATAGTTTTGATCGAAAAAAAGGTTAGTCATAAAAATGACGATTTTTGGACATTAATATCTAAATAAGAAAAGAAGCAGGAAAATTTGATAGAGATTGTGTCACACTTATCTAAAGTAGTATGGAGCGGTATCCAGGACGACGACATTAAGCATTGCACAAGAGTCGCAAAACAAAACGCCAGCAATTCCCGCCCGCGTGCCGTGGTAGTAGGTACAACTTGCTTCCCACCGTAGTCGTGACCAATTTCTTGCAGCTACCATAAAATTTAATAAATCGAATCCAGACAACAAACTGAACACAACACACTTAGGATAATAATAACTTTATTTAAAGAAATCTTAGACATAATTTACAAAATGTTTAACAGGCTAATTTAGGTCAGTCTAAGTGGTGTAGTCATCTGTAGCCGAACTAGGCAGAGCCTGTATTTCGACTATCAGCGCCAAACCCCTCGAGTATTAAACATATAAAATTGCCAGTAACATTTCATTTGTTTCTTGTACAAAATCATTTTAACAATTTATACTATATTTACTTAAACTATTTTTTTTATTATTTTAAACAAAAAATTAAAAAGAAAAAACGTTTGTGTAGTGTTTGCATGCAGGGCCTCTTATTTGTGTGAGATGGGAATGTACGTGTCTGATGTGTAAGAGGATGTGTGTGGTATTGTCTAGTGTTCTGTTGTGAGTTGTGGTGTGAGTGAGTGTGCGCGCGTTTGTGTGTATGTTATGAGAGATGTATGTTATATTGTACGTATTACTATGGTTTTTTTATTAGGATGCTATGTACAAAAGAAGTTCTGTCTGTTCGTAGGTAAGACTTTTCAGGTATTCGGTAAGTTTCTTCTTGCATTGCATTTTTGTTAACGGGTATATATTAAGAATTCTGTTTAACCTATTGTAAATTAATGGACCAATGGAGTGGGCAAAGCGTTGGCTAAATTTAGTTCTAGACTGCTTAGTTCTATTGCATACAATGTCTTTTCTTCGTTTTTGGAGGAGTAGTGGGTTGTATTTTAATTTACTGTGTTGTAGGAGGGCAACGCTTAGTATGTATAATTGCCTCACGGTCATGACCTCCCATTTCTCATATAATGTTGTTGTAGAGAATCGGATAGGCTTGAACGATGCAACCTTCAGTATTGCACGCTGGGCTACCTCAATAGACTTCAAAGTTGTTTTTGATGTTCCTCCCCAGGAAGATATACAGTATGTAAGAAGCGATTGACAGAGAGCGTAGTATATCTGCTTTAGCAACTTAAAATCAGCAATGTGTCTCAGGTTTTTAAAAATATATATGAGCTTTCGTATTCTTCCGCAGAGCAGCCTAACATGTCCCTTAAAATTGAGATTGCTGTCTATGTTTACTCCTAGATATTTTATTGTATGCACGCGTTCCAGTGAAGGACACTTGCAGTTTCTTCCGGAGTGACACTCGTGCGACACGATATTTCGCACGATGCCATCTCCAGTTACATTTTTTATGCTAAAGCAGATGTACTTGGTTTTGTCTACATTTAATGTAAGTATATTACTCTGAAGCCAATTTCTCACGATATCGAAGCCCCGCTGTGCAGCACCAAAAGCCTCTTCCCATGTATCAGCAGCAAAAGAGAGGGCAGTATCGTCCGCAAAAGATAAGATTTCACCATGGGTAAGTTCCAGACTCGTGAGATCATTGATATACACAAGAAATAAACTGGGTCCCAGTATGCTACCTTGTGGTACGCCGTGAGTAATCTGGAGGTGAGAACTTTTACAATTTCCTACACGAACACACTGAGACCGGCCAGTCAGGTAACTATTAAAAAGTTGCAACTGTGGACCTCTAATTCCTAATCTTTCGAGTTTGTCCAGTAAGAGGGTTACAGAAATCGTATCAAATGCCTTTGCGAGATCTAGAAAGATCGTGAGACATTTTTTCTTTTTATCTAAATTAGAAGTAACAAAATCTATAAGTTTATTTACGGCTTGCTCAGTTGATGTACCTTGTGGAAAACCATATTGGTTAGCTGAAAGCAGTTTATTTTTTTCTAAATATTTAACTAGTCGTGAATTTATAATTTTTTCTAGTATTTTTGATATCGCTGGTAAGATAGATATTGGATAGTTGTTGATGCGATTTCTGTCCCCACTCTTATAGATTGGACAAACTTCGGCTTTTTTAAGGACGTCAGGGAACACTCCGTTCTGCAGACAATCATTTATGATCTTAGTAAGAGGTGGTACAATGATGTTTCTATAGGTTTTTAGAAATTTATTACTGATATTGTCTCCACCACTGGCACAGTCTGACTTTAGATCGAGGATGAGACGTTCTACCTCCTCTTCAGTTGTGTCTATGAGAGCAAATGAATGCGGACTACTGGTAGCTGTGTCTGCATAGGTTTGTCTATTGTTTACAGTATGCGAATTTTGCTGGTGTATTTTGTTTGCTAGTGAACTTCCTACGTTTATGAAGTAACTATTGACTTCTCTCAATGAGTTTTCAGGAGAGGTCGATAGTGTCAGTAGCTCTTTTGGGTGATTTGTTACTTTGGATGTATTTGTAATATCTTTTATGGCTTTCCGTAGTTTTTTATTATCTTGTTGTGCATTTTGAAGTTGATTTTTTTCATACTCTATTTTAAGTTTTCTTAACAACGCATTGCAGAAATTTCTGTATCGCGTGTATGTCACTTTTAAAATAAGATTTTCAGGTGCACGCTTTGATTTCAAGTGTAGTTTATCCCTATTTCTAGTGCATCGTAACAACCCCTGTGTCATCCATGGTTTTATGATTTTGTGACGTTTAGATAGAGTAATATGTTTAGTATTGTTTTTAATTGCGTGTTGAAGACAATTTGTGAAGTAATTTAAAGATAAGTTTGGGTTTGGAAGGTGATAAATTGGGTCTAAGTTAATTTTTATAAGATCTTGCTCTAAGTTTGTAAAGTCAACTTTAGTTATTGTTGTTACTGCATATTGATGCATTTCCTTAGCAGTCAAACTCAGTAAAACAGGGTAGTGATCCGTTAGGGAAGTTTGAGGAACTAGAGTAGCAACTGGATAATTGGTCTTTACTAACGCATGATCCAAACAAGAATTGCTTTCATAACGAGTTATCAGAGTGTGAGCTGGTAACAGGCCATGAGAAGCCGCTAAAGTCAGGTAGCGTTCCCCGTTTAGGTTTATTTTACTAGGATTAATATCTATGTTTATGTCACCTATTACCAAGATCTGTTTATAGTTTGACACTGTGAGTAGTAATGTGTCTAGGGATAAAAGAAATTGGTCAATGTTTTTGAAAGATGGAGACCGATAAAAAGCTAGTATCGCTATGCGATTGTCTATTTTTGCGACCAGACAGTTACATTCTTGCATGTGAGGCTCCTCTATTGTTAAACTAAGGTTTTCCTCATAATAAATTACTACACCATCATTTTGTTTGGGGTTTATTTTAGTTCCGACATGAGAATAACCTGCAAGAATTGGTATAACTGAAGAACTTGAGAGCCAGCATTCGGTCAATACAATTATATCACATTTCAACTTAATTCGTGTCAATAGAACTTCCAGCCCTGGCATGTTACAGCTTATGCTGCGTATGTTTAGCGTGAAGATTAACAAGTGATTAGGGTGCAGTGGTATTAATTTATGACAGTTTTCAATGTTTGTTTCTTGTGATTGCGATACAGATAGTTTATCGAGATTGTCTGTTAAGTTAACTATGTCATTGAATTTGACGTCAGTAAAAAGTATTGTAAGAAATGGTGGTCATGGTTACAGAATAGAATTAGCAATGCATTAAGGTAACTAAAAGATTTAGAATTGTTTGCGTGCACTATGTTTGTGATGAGTGTATAAAGTAATCGTGTTGTAGAAAGCGTGTCATACATAAGACTTACTGTAAAAGGTTCGAATGTGGCTAAATGTCCGTGTGAAGGGAAATCAAGATGCATATTATGTATGTGTTGTTTTATAGTAAGAACTGTGAGTGTAGTAGTGTTTAAATTTTACGTAAAAATGTGTTGTCTTTGAAGTGTAGTGTATAATTTCTGCATAGTGTGGTAGAATGTAAACAAAAATTACTTGCATTTTAAACTGGAAAAATAAAAAAAGCGATCTAAAGAGTAGCGTATAGTTTTTGTATGGTGTGTTATTAAATTGTAAACAGAAATGACTTGCAATTCGAAATGAGAACAAATCATGCGATATAAAATAAATCAATAACATACCGAAGATGAGAGTTACTACATGAAATAGTCACATTGAATTTCTTAACTTATCCAGATCCGTGTCGTGATTTATGCGTATGTGAGTTGAGTCTTCGGTTTTTTTCAGGTAAACAAACCCGTTAGTCGTCCAGCAGAAGTCATATCCGTGGCTTTTTTTAAACTGCCTGGCCAGAAAATACAGTCTCTGAGTCTTATGAGTTAAAGTTTCAGTTATGTAAAGTGGTCTTGATAGGTATGAGTTGTTCAAATGAGTAGTATTTAACTTTTCTCCCTTTGCCCGTGTTTTATTGAAGTTCTTGACAGCCTTGAGGATTTTATCTTTTAGCAATACGGAAGTCAAGTCCACGACAACAGGATTTGATGCATCTTTCGATTTTAGTCTATAGACGTCTCGAATATTAGAACAGTCAATGTTGACACTCAAGGTCTTTCTAGTTTCAAAATCTCGTTGCAAAGATTTTCTTTTGTTTCGCCACTTTGCTTTGGTATATTCCGAATTTCTATGCCTGCTCCACGGGTCTTTCGCTCAGACACTTTCAATTTTTCCTCTAATTCCTTAATCAAGATTTTGTCCTCTTTTTTTTCTTTCTCGAGAGTGGATATTTTATGCAAAAATTCGTCATATTTACTTGACATTACTTCTAGACTGGTTTTTAAATCTTGAAAACGTTTTTCCTGTTGTTTTGAGAAAGTCGAGAACATTTCCTTAATCAGTGCAGTGACATCCAAGTGTTCATCTTCAAGCTTTCTCTTCTTTCGCTCAGTGACATTGACTACGAGTGCACGAAGATTAGGTTCCGACTCGCAGTGCTGTAGCGGTGAGCCACTCGTAACCGTAGTAAACGAAGGGGCTTCGCTACGAAAGCTATCAGGCGCTGCTGTCGGCGTCAACGGGGCAGGTGAGGCGGGGGGTGTTCTTCTCAACGGCATAGCGGCGGTGTACTGAGAGCGGTGTAAAGTACCAGGACAGCAGATAGAAGTGTAGCCGGTTGATTTTTCACAGTAAATGTAAGCACTAATACGGGGGCCAAGTTATAATTGCTGATAGCGAGTAAAGCGAAGCTTTGTCGTTTCCGTCCAGTTTAAGAAGACCTTTGGGTTAGTGCGTACGATGGATGCGTAAGCGACGTACCTATTTGTACGAAGCTGGGCGGATTACAGCTGTCTCTTTTCTGCAGGTTAATGTCAGACGACTTGCTGTCTCCCTTATACGGGCGTCTCGTTGCCGCGTAGTTACTGTGATGTTGTTGTGTGTGTGAGTGTAGTACGTACTCACGTCACGCAGCAAGTTTGCAGAGAACTCTTCGTTCTTTATGAACTCCTAATTTTAAGCAAATATTTATTTGTGTGAGATTTGACTTTTTATTAAATTTAAAATAAACTACGGCTTGTGGCACGTCTACTCTCTGCAGAGGTCCGAGGGGAAAAGGGAAGGATACTCTGGACGTAAATCCCCGATCTACATCTCAGAACATCTGTCCACTACCAACAAGGCACTCTATGCTGCCGCTAGAATCAAAGCTAGGGAAATCGGATACCAGTTTGTCTGGGTACGAGGTGGTCGGATTTTCATGCGGAAGGTACAGGAATCTGAACATATTCTGATAAGGAACAAGGATATCTTAAATAAGCTGGTCTAATTTATTTTTCAAATATCAATCTGGTTTTTGTCAATGTAACAGTAGATAAAATTCGTTAACATTCTCGGATTTAAGGATATATTACCAAAACACTAGAGGCTTACGCACTAAGTGTCATGATTTTTATCGTCAAGTTTGTTGCGAAAACTATGATGTGATAATATTAACCGAGACTTGGTTAAATGATTCTGTAATGAGCTCGGAGCTATTTGATAGCAGGTATGTAGTCTACAGGCGAGATAGGGATAACAGGAAAAAAGATGGAGGGGGTGTTCTGATTGCCGTACTAAAGGGAATAAATTCAATACGGATTACTCAATGAGAAAGCTATTGTGAAGATTTGTTCGTTATCGTATACATCGCGATTACAAAGTCTGTCCGTCAACTAGCTCTGTGCGTAGTTTAATTGCCTCCGCCTGTACTTCGCTCAACCCTAGAACACTTCTTGGACTCTTGTAATAAATATTTGAACAGTCGGGCTTGAAGTCGTGTATAGTTGGTGACTTTAATTAAGCAATATTTATCGGAACTTGGTAAGTGAGTTATATAGTGGTTATATAGCTCCTGGTATTGGTCACTTGTTAACTGATTTTAGTCATATAAACAAATTATCTCAACTGAACAATATAACAAATAAGTCAGGACCTTGCGTTGACTAATTTAAGTTCCGGTATTGTATTTTCTGCTCTCAATCCACTAAGTATTATTGACCCTTTGCATCCCCCAATTGAAATTAATTTAAAATCATATAAAGACACAAGACTTCCGTATAATAGCAACAAAAGACTAAATTTTTACAAATTCGATTATGATATTATTTGTAAGCACTTAAATGAGATTGATTGGAACCTCTTCTTTGACGGACTCACGATGTGAATGATATGCTTAGTATATTTTACGATAAAATTAAAAATATTATAGAGATGCAAGATCCCCCTACCACCCGTAAACATAAAAAACACCCTCCCTGGTTCGATAAAAATTTAATAAGAACAATAAGAGAAAAGGAAAAGATACACCAGAGATACAAAACCTATAAAAACCCAATGGATGAGCTCGAACTGAAGCTGCTGAGTAAACGGTGCTCGGTTATGGCAGCTTCCTGGTACAATAAATATGTAAGCGACCTAGAGGCTGCAATAACTAAGGATCCGAAGCGATTTTGGACTTATATCAAGGACAAGCGCGGTGGTACTAGTTCGTATCCCCTAACAATGACTGATGGTATCACATCGTCTTCGGATGGCATCAATATCTCAGAAATGTTTGCTGTTCATTTTTCCTCCATGTACAGTCAACATAATGTGGCTCATTATTCATCTTCCTCAGAGTACATGCAGGACATGTTAGCTTATAGTTTACTTTTGACAACACCAACGTTTGAGATTGATGCCGTGCTCACTAAATTGAAATCTCTGGATCGCCGTAAAGGCGCTGGACCCGATGGAATCCTTCCTTATTTTATCTCCATGTGTGCTTCGGCTCTGGCGGCTCCTTTATCACGAATATTTAATCAATCACTTGCCTCCGGTATATTCCCAAAGCTTTGGAAAGTAGCAAAGGTTGTTAACAATTCATAAATGCAGTGATCGTAATAATGTAGGTAACTTTAGACCGATTTCAATTTTGTCCACCTTTGCCAAAGTTTTTGAATCCTTGATTTGTCCCTACATCCAGTCTCATTTGAAGCTTTACCGTAGTGATACCCAGCATGGTTTTGTGGGTTCCAGATCTACGTCCACAAACCTAGTGACTTTCATGGAGACCCTAACGAGTGCCATTGACTCTGGGAAACAAGTTGACGTGATATATACCGATTTTAGCAGGGCCTTTGATCGCGTTCCGCATAATATACTTCTGCATAAGTTAGCTGCTTACGGCGTTACTGGCTCCCTCCTTAATTGGTTTAATTCCTATCTCGACGGTCGTTCCTTCTTTGTTGCCCTCAATACCAATCAACCTCTTATAGGGTTACATCTGGCGTCCCGCAAAGGATCACATGTTGGTCCAATATTATTTAACCTATTTGGTAATGATCTCGTCAATGAGTTGAAATTCTCTGAGTATTACATGTATGCTGACGATTTAAAATTTTGCTGAATAATTGAATCAGACCTTGATGTTAAGTTGCTACAGAAAGACATTGACATGTTAGCAAAGTGGTGTAATGAAAATGGTATGAGTTTAAATATTAACAAGTGCTACCACGTGAAATTCACCAGAAAAACTAAGTTAACACGGTCTGCTTATTACATTAATGGTAACCTAGTGCAGGAGGTGGAACAGATAAGAGACTTGGGAGTTTTGTTTGATAAGCAGTTAACCCCACATTGAGAATGTAGTTAAAAAAGCCTCGAGAATGCTTGGGTTTGTCATAAGAAATGTACATATGTTGTGTGGTTTTCGACGCTATAAAACTAAAATTCTGCTTTATAATTGTTTAGTCCGCAGCTCGTTAGAATACTGCAGCACTGTATGGATACCTCACTATGCCACCCAATCACTAAGACCGGAAAGGGTTCAAAAACGTTTTCTGTGGCACTTAGCATACTCTTCTGGGATGGCTAGAAAGAATCCATCGTATAAAGAAAGACTCTTTCATTTCAAGATGATATCCCTACAGAAGAGGAGAGATTTACTGGATTCAGCATTTTTATTTAAAATTTTGAGAAACCAAATTGACGGTCCTCAATTATTGAGCATGATCAAATTCCGTGTGCCCACGAAAAGCCCACGAGCTCCTATAACGCCCTTACGTCCTTCTCCTCGCGCAGAACCGTGCTTGGTGCTAATTCACCTATCCCCCGCCTTTGCAAATTATTAAACAGCTGCAGTGACCTCGTAGATGTACATTCTGATTCACTTAGTAAGTTCGGAACTATTATTTACAAAAACTTGTAAAATAATCTTATGTTTAAGACATGTGTACTAATTTAATGTTTTAAAATTTTTATTCTTATTTAAGTTTTGCAATGGTTGAAATTTTAATTTAATTTTTAATTTAAATTTTGATTTTGATTTAAATTTTGATTTAAATTTAAATTTTGATCTTATCTTAATTTGATTGTAATTTTAATTATGAAAATGATTAATTTTGATGTACTTAACTATGTATTTAAAAACCATAGCTGAGTGTGGTGAGTACTTAGGTACTCATCTGATTTTAAGTAGGCACTCAACGACAAGTAAGTAGTGCATGATGTGCTTACCTGTAAGAGGTTAATACACTTGTCTGTGACTCTATTGAATGTATCTTGTATCTTTGAAGCAGTGTATTCAATTGTTGGTGATCCAAATAAATAAAATATATTACATTGTATCTTCTTCATCACTTGTAATTGTGGAATAAAGTTAATCAATTGTACTGCGATAAGTTAATGAAATCCTTTTTTTTTTGTTCCAAATCAATAACATAAGTGAAGGAAAACATTGAAGATTTACTTAGTATAATGAGGCCTTTCAGTGATGTATGTACTTTCATTGAAATTTGTTGTCTTTCTATTTCCGCCGACCACATCGACCGTTTCAAGCAAAAAAATAAAAGAACGTAATTATGTCTGTTTCGTCGAGTATTCAAATCGAAGATCTTCATAGAAACAAAGTTGATAAAGATGTTCAATGTTTACTTTTTCCTCTGAATCTTATGAAAATACTGTCGTTTCATCCAAAGTATCAATTGAAAAAAAACGTAATAAGCCCCAACAACCGTGTTATTAAGTTCATTTCATTGTGTGTGACAGTTTTTTGTTTGTCATGCCATTTTTATAATGTTATTTCTGTACTGCAAGATGAAAACATGATACAATATCAAACAATACGTTTCCTTTACTTTGCTTCCACTTTTGATGTGGCGTCCGTGAATGCGGGTTTCATCATGAACTATGTCACCTATTTCATTCAAACCAAGGAGAATGTTAAATTCGTTCTTACCTTTCAAGAAGTACACAGGTTTCTCAACAATAACGACAGTCGCAAGACTTTCATCATTAATAGTTGGATCAACGTCGCATTTATCATCGGCTTTTATACCATATCTGCTATTTATACGAACATAAAATATCTCCATCCACCATGGCATACGATCCTTCATATGATGTTTCTATTAATTCTTGACTCTGATTTAATTTATGCAATCCGATTGGTACGGCTAATAATTGACAAACTTGTTTTGTGGAAGAGACAAGCCTTGTATTCTCGTGAAGATGGCGCAAATGAAGAGTATTGTAAAAAAATGTTTCAGACGTATGTCCAAATCTTAAAATGTTACAAGATCATTAGAAAACATTATCAACCAACGGTGAGTTAACAAAGTGAGGATGAATGTGGGTGGGTATAAGAGTAGAGGAAAACCGAAGAAACGATGCATGGACTGTCTGAAGGATACTATCGAAAGAAAGCAGGTGTCTGATGAGATGCCAATTAAAAGAGAAGTTAAGAAAAATACATGCTGCAGCGACACCAAAAGGGCAGGAGCTAATGATAATTATATTATTTATTGCGTTAAAATCGGTTGTTATGGTGCCTAGTCAGTCAAGCGGTGGGTTGCAGTTGTCAGATAGAAAGTCATCATTATCTTACTGCAATTGTCCCATGTTATTTAGGATCGGTGCTACAAGTTTTTTTCTTCCGTTCTCCCCTGTCAATCTTCACGCTATCATTTAGTCCTCTGTCATTTATAACATTCCTCACGCAATCCATCCACTTTTTCTTTGGTGTTCCTCTCCCTCTCCATCCAACAACATTTCTATTTATCGCTCTTTTAGTCACATGTATTCGATCCCTTAGAAAGGTCAGATAGGAAGTATGTCTAAGTAAAATGCGCAGTTGCATTCAGTGAGAATGGAAGTTTATCCTAACATAGTTAGGAAATGGCTAGGCAGGTAATGCCAGTATCATCATATTATGGTAGGAAAGAATGAGGATAGGAGTCTATTGGGATGCCAAATGAAAAAGACAAACTGCAATGACTTAAAATAATAAAATAACATAGGATGATGGTGACTAAGAACAAGTAAACATGAATTATTTCGATGTTGTTACTTTTAAAATAATTACCTTACAAGTCATTCTCTGCTATGCATCAATGCAAGATGTTTCTAGGTATAGCAGCTTACGATAAATCATTCGTTTTGTTTGTCTCATTTTATTTTTTATTCCTATGAAGGCTGAAAGCCATTTTTATACGATCACATTACATCCCCAGAACAGGACAAAGTGTTTTCCACAAATTTTCTCGTTCTCCGCTTTAAAATATTCTCTTCAAAGTATATTGTTTTTTCAGACTCTTTTTAAAACGACAGACTGTTTCGTTCATGAATTAGTCAACTGTCAAATTTTGATTGCCTTTTACAAGTTTTCTTACAACAGAAATGAAACAGTAAGTAATTTAACAGTATAATACGACGAGTATATTTACGCTCCGAGAGTGTCGAAATAATATCTGACCTAACCTAATTTTATTTTTTGTAGCATTTTGTTCAAGGACTGCTTTACGCTTGGTTATTAAAAGATTTTACATTGCAAATCATGCTCAGTTTGCAACTTGGAGACTTCTATCTAACAGTAGAAAATACTCAAAATGCCTGTTCTATTATTTTAGCATCGAATTGTACAGGTAAACTTTATTTATGAATTATTCTAATATGTGCTTTTACAATAGCTTGAAATAATACAATTTAAGTAGTAGCAGTGTAGCTCATTATGGAGGAACTTATACCATCATCCCATCAACATTTTTTCTCTCTATTTTTTTGTCAAGATGCATTGCGTTTAGTGCGATTGAGGGGTGTTTGTATCAAAAACACGCTAGAGTCTAGCGGTTAGACATTCCGGCTTTGTTTTATAGACAACAACGCAACTTTATTGATCTGGTGTTACAAATGTGTATACGGTAATTAAAATCATCTTTAGAAAAGTCACGGGAACATAAATAAATGTAGTTTGACAACATAGTACTTATTGATAATATTTTATTTACAGAAGAAGAAAAGAGGCTTTGCAAAAACGTTCTTCGCTTGAACCAAGCGTCCTTCATGAAGATGAGCATATTTGGCATGTTCTACATCGACATTTGCCATCCACTACGATTGATGGCGCTTCTTACTAACTACATTGTCGTGCTGTTACAGTTCGCATTTCTGTAATCCTAGTACTCGGTAATCATAAAACGCATGTTCAGCCTATAATGTTCCCACTGATGGGACACAGGATACAGATCTCCTCTTGTTAAATTCAGTGCGCAGGCCCAGAGCGCGTTGGTAGATGTCAAATGTCCAAATTTTTTGGGTCCGTGGCTTAGGCCCCCAGTGGTCAAGGCACCCGTGGCCGACGCCCCCGATTCGATTCATTTGTCCGTTTCGAACTCGGATCGGAATTTTTTAGATAGCATCATCAACATCGTCATTTATTAGTAGTCACTGGATCTTTGACAGTCGTAACAGGTAGTCAGTGAACCGAAAGTCTGAAAACCAGTCTCACCAAGGAGTATCGTAACACCCAGTGTTAACTGCGTTGTGGAGGTCAGATAGGCAGTCGCTCTATGTAAAATAGTGGTATTCAGCTTCATCCGGTTAGACTGGAAGGCGACCCCAACATAAATAATATTGTTTAAGAGAAAATAAAATCACGATACAGTTTTTTTTGTTTGTTTAATTTCAAGAAGTATAATTATTAGGAATTCAGGTTTGCATGTAAATAGTTTGTGCACTTAGTTTTTGTCATTAAGTTATTTATTCACGAGATATAAAATAATACAAATATAACGATTCATCCATGTCTAGCACGTCTTTACCAAAGCGAACACGCAACTGTCACGATCGCTTTGGTTAGGTTTAAAGACCACGAGAAACAAAATAATAAATACGAAAAATATATCGATTTATCCAAACCTTGTGCTCTTACAGAAAAGCAAATTGCAGTAAAAAAAAATATGTGACTAGTAATAATTAATTTTTCCTATATTTATATCTATCAGCCGTTTATATTAAACTACTGCTCAAACATCATTCATTGCAACAACAATGTCTTAATAATTTTGAAAATTCAAGAGGTACGTTTTGTCGAACAAGCTACTTGGTTTACATTTTACAATGTAATTTGTTAGTTAAACTGTAAACCAAATAGCTTGTTCGACCGTACATCAATTCCTTGACATAAATGGCAAACATCTCAAAAGCTTGCTCTTCTCTAACTGGATCTATGTCATCTTGCTAATTGTGTGCTTATTTATAATAAATTAAATTTTGTCTTCAAGGATTTTTCAATTTTTTCTGTTATGGATTTACTAGCAAATTATGCTTTCCTCGCCCTTGAAATAAAACAAGCATATGCAGCATTTTTTAGGGTTCTGTAGCTAAATGGCAAAAAACGAAACCCTTAAGGATTCGTCATGTCTGTCTGTCCGTCCGTATGTCACAGCCACTTTTTTCCGAAACTATAAGAACTATGCTGTTAAAACTTGGAAATATATGAATAGATGTATTCTGTGAACCGCATTAAGATTTTCACACAAAAATAGAAAAAAAAAACAATAAATTTTGGGGTTTCCCCATACTTAGAACTGAAACTCGTTTTTTTTTTTCAGCAAACCCATACGTGTGGGGTATCTATGGATAGGTCTTTAAAAATGATATTGAGGTTTCTATTGTAATTTTTTTCTAAACTGAATAGTATGCGCGAGAGACACTTCCAAAGTGGTAACCAAAAGGTGCTTCCAAAATGTGTGACTTCTAAAATAAGAGAATGGTAAAGCTAAAAAAAATAAACGATGTACATTACCATGTAAACTTCAACCAAAAACTGGTTTAAACGAGATCTAGAAAGTGGTTTTTTTTTAATACGGCATAAATCGTAAACCGCAATTTACTTTTCATTCAATTAAGTTTGTGCGGAACCCTTGGTGTGCGAGTCCGACTCGCTCGTGGCCAGTTTTTATGAACTTTCTGAGAAAAATGCTGAATGTATATATACAAAGGATTTGAATATCAAAAGGAGAGGATATTGTACAAAGACAAGTTCACTAAAAAGAAATGTTTGATGTTTATTTCAAAATACTGAAAGCTTACAAGTTGTTTGAGAAAGTTTTTCTACCACTGGACCACCACTGGTTATTTAGAGATATTTTGTTATAAAGGCTTTGAATGATTGGATAAGGCAACAACAGAAGATGTAGAAACAGACTTTGAAAAGAGGGAAGTGAATAAAGAATTGGCAAGGCTGGTGTGAGTGGAAACGGTTATTATCGGGGATTGTTCATTTCTCATAAATTGTGTGATTTACAAAACGATTTCGAGTTTATAATATTAAGGCAGTCACAAAAAGTATTGCATTGTGAGTCAACGTGTTTCTTCTCATTCATCATAATCATTTTCTTGCCGTTATCCCAATTCATTTGAGGTCAGCGGATCATGTCTTCTTCTTCCATAATTCTCTATTACTCGTCATCTAATCAGACACCTCCGTTCTAACCATATCATCCTTTACACAGTCCATCCATCGTTTCTTTGGTCTTCCTTTACTCTTATACCCATCCACATTCATACTCAAATTTTGGTTGTTTGTTTTTTTCTAGATATTATTTTAAGTTATATATACTCAGTTTCCTATAGCCTGATGACTATAATTATCAATTTTATTACAAATTCAACTGATGATAGGACACTTCGATACAGGAGTAAGTTCTTTTGAAATAATAGTTTTTAGTTTTGTTATACCTTTCTTAGAGATGACTAAATAGTTATTTATTTTTAGTTCTTGATGTATTCAATAGTAACTGAACTGTGGGTTGTAAAAAACCTTGATACTATTACTAATCTTATGCATTGCATGCGAGAAGTTCTACTCAACCATGAAAGAAGGTCAATTTATGTGAAATAAGAAGATTCCTCAGGTAATAATCAATTATTCATTCCAAGGTTCATTGGAAGACCAGCGACAGATAGCATCACCTGTCTGGCATGAATGCTGAAATGGATCTTTTTGGCGCAGCCGTGAGGCACACAGAACATGATTATTTTCTCTTTATTTTGTATCTTTTTTTTATTCTGTGTGCATAATGAATTGACGTCAAATAAACATTATTTTGTCATTATTTTCTATTTATTGATGTTGTTTAGCATATTTCACTGGTAGAATTTGAAGTAACTGGCGAGAAGGAATATAACACCGAGAGAAGTGGAAGAAACGGGACCTTTGTCTACTAATGGGACAGCTCAGACTCAGACAAAAAAAGAGTCTCTCAGTCTCTTTATTTAGTGCTTCGAACTTAGTTATACTTCGTCAAAAGTGATGATAACTCATTGATTGAAGTCAATACCTCACCTAACCTCACCTCATTCTCAGCTAGTTCACTCACATTCTCAACTGATGAAGCGTCAACCCAACGTAAGCACGTAACACCGTACCACCGTATCACCGCAGTTTCGCCCCGCTTACAGCTGACAACCATTCAGCGAGTGGGTTTGTACAATAGCTGATCCCGTGTGCTTTGACCTTAATTATCATCATCATTTCAGCCGAAAGACGTCCACGGCTGGACATAGGCTTCCCGGTCCCGTACGACTCGTATCCAGCGGATCCCCGAGCCAATCCGATCCCTTCACCAGGTCATCGGTCTACCTAGTGGGAGGCCTTGAAACGCAACGTCTTCCGGTTCGCGGTCGCGTCTCCAGAACTTTTCGGCCCCACCTTTGACCTTATTTTTTTAAATAATTGCTAGATTTCCCACCTCAAGATAAATCGGAATTATGTTTACAGGGATACAAAAGAAGATCTTCAGGAATATTCAACGTTTGCACAAATCATATTTCAAGAAGATCAATGTATAATAGTCCACTTATCGTCGACGCAACGTTACCCTTACAGTTGGCTGGTCATATCTACTTATACTACAGCTCAGCTCCAGGCTGGAGCTGAGTGTTACCGTTGGATTAATTAAAAAAATATTTTCTTCAACTATTTCATTTGATTTAAATCCTCTATTTTATCCTCTGGTTAATTAACAGGTAGCCTAAGGATTTTACCTTTTGGTAAGAGTGTTTAAGCGCTTACCCGCGCCGTTTTGTCGAATGAAACTGAAAACGGGTCCAAGTTATGATACAAATATGTGTATTTTTCTTCATGATCCTTGTCCTTTAATTGGTATTGTTTGGGGTCACAAAAAAAACTCTGGCGAATGAGACTGTTTCATTGGTGTATTAGTCGTAGGCGTACTTGTTGGACATGACGTAGTTCTGGGTTCAATTACCAGGTTAGGCAAAGTATTATTGGGCGATCACAACAATAAAACTGTTAGGAAGTAAGCATTTAAGTGTTTAAGTAAATAACTTAGTAACCAACTAAGTATGTAGGTATCAGAGAGCCAATGCATTAAGACATTGAATTCAATATTATTGTTATAAGTCTCCCATTCCACTTTAATTATTGTTAAATGAAAATACTACATTTTTATCGCAATTTGCTATATTGCTCTTTATAGAGACATCACTCGTAATTATTCATAGTCAACCACTTTATGTCATGTATTCTGCTTCGTATCGTTCAGTAGCTATTTAAAACTTCTACAAACATCTTTGCTAGTGGGTTCTAAAATAAACACTCCAACATAATGATTGGCTTCAAAAGAAATTGGATAGATAATGATTTTATGAGCATTTTCTTCCCTTTGTACTACATTAAAACAATAATGTATGAGCGAGAATTTAAAATCAGTGAGACGGTAGAAAAAGCCAGCAAAAAGCAAATTATGTATGCTGTCGCCGGTAACGGTGTATATTTTTGTTTCTTATGGGCTACTATCATACACAATCCTTACCATAGATTCCTCTTCAAAATGTTATACTTGTTCTTTTACATTTTATATAGTTTCAATTTGGCGTCTATTTGCTATATCAACATATACAGGAAATATTCAAATATGTGCGTTATATCATCACTTCAAGAAATCAATAATTGTATTTACAGCACTAGCGACTTGAAAAAAATCAACGTATTTTTGTGGGTTCATATTTCTTTATTATTTTTTCTTTATATAACTACTTTGACTGGGAAATTAGTTTTTGATGCAAACTGGACATGGCTACGAGCCTTTTACGGTTCTTTATCCACAATTTTGGATTTATCAATGGCTTATATACTAATGGTCATTTACATTTTGACTCGCAAACTTGAGACATGGAACAATATCGTAGAAAATATGAATTTTGACATGGATGACGAGGAAATAACATTAGACAGAGAAGCACAAATGAAGAATATGTATCAAGTTATAAAGCAAACTTGCAAAGCTTGGAAACTGTTGAATGAAACTTCTGGATTCAAAGTAAATAACGATTTTATAAGAGTTAGGCATAGGTGTATCATTAGTACCGTTCCTTGTATGCGTAAACTTATTTAATTTCAGATTTTTCTCCATTTCGTCACTACGTTTATCATGTTTGTCATATACATTATGATGATATTAATATTTTCTTATTCGAATACGGTTAGTATGCGTTTTATTAACTGATGGTACTGAATTATTTCTGAGTTCCCAACGGATACTGGCCCATCAATTTTACTCCACGTGTCATCACTGCCCAACTTCACTTCATTAGCTGTTTTAGCATCAATGACTTTATCATAAGCCTGATCATATAGCAATTTTATCCCCAACAATTTTTTTCGTGGTCTCTAGTGGACTAGGTTCGCATGCCAAGAGCCTTATCCGAATCTTTTCAGGCACTTTTATTTGTGATGTCACACAGTGGTGTCCTTGTCATAATGCTTCCGACTAATGTGTAGTAAGCCGTGTGTTCGAATCCAGACAGGCATTTAATTTGGTAAAGGTTATTTTATCACCAGTGCTCATAAAACAGTAAAGCACACATGGAGCGGACACCAGCTCAAAATATCAATGAATCAGCACTGGATCAGCCTGTCACGCCATGCAGATTTGATGTTTTTCTTGGAGCAGTTTAAGCATCTCGAAAATGGCTTCTTTGTTTTTCTGGGTGCAGCTAAATACCAGTATTTTACAATAAGCGTCTGCCTACCTGACCTCCACCGACCCAGTATATACTAAAACACTTGCACAGTGGCTCTCTGTTAATAATATTTAATAATATTTTCAGATGGATAGAGATCTGATAGTCAGCCATATATTCGGAGTAACTATGTGTGTATGCAAGTTAACAATAGTCGAGTGGACAATGTGTTACGCTTGTGAAGAATTTTACAGAGAAGCTGTAAGAGCCAGAGGAAATGTTATTTTTAAATTATCACGAGACGGTACGTATTATCAAAGTATTTAATATTTTTTGCTAAGGTTCAAAGTAGCAAACACACAATCATCTGCCTAGCATTTTGTCAACTATGTTGAAGTCGGTTTCAGAGACTAATCGGCACTGGATAGGAATAAGTGAAAGGAGGGACGGGAGGCCTTTGTCCTGCAGAGGGACAAAGATGGAGATTCGTCAATAAAAATATCTGTTTTTTCAGTGACTTCGAAAAGACTCTGGAAGAACAGTAAACGAATGATGGATATAAATATAAGAAAAATGAATGCGTCTGGGTTCTTCACTATTGATGCAGTGACAATGATACATTTCTGTTCCATTATTACTAGTCATGTTATTGTTTTACTGCAATTTGCTTTTCTGTGACAGCACAACGTATGGATGAATCGATATTTCGTGTTTTCCGTGTTCCGTATTTTGTGTCTGGTGGTACTAGTTAACTTCTAGTCTTATCAAAGCGATCGCGTTCATGTCACTCATTTGTTCGGAAAACCGAAAGACGATTACTTGTTTCTATGAGCAGTATAAATAGCTGAGTGCAAAGAGACAAAAAAGTTTAACGAAGTTTATGGTAGTCGAATTTTCATGGGATTTTTTATTGAGTTCTTTGAGGTTAGGAGAAGAAAATAAACATTGACTTTTTTTTTAACAATTATGACGTCCCGAGCTGGAGGTGGCCAAGATTGGACTTCGTGTGCCGTCTGTGTATCTTCGGAGACCTCATCTCTTTCATGTACCTATTGTGAAAACTGTCTACAAGCAAAAATTATAAAAAAAAATATTAGCATGTCGAACGTTCAATATCGTGCCGGGATGTTGAGCTTGATTTATTTATCAATAATGTCCAAAAAAAAAAAATGTTGAGTAAGTTTTTCTTTGAAGTGTAACTTTTATGTAACGTGTAGTTTTGTTTTTTCTCATTTGTTTCTATATTTTAACTCTCACGCTGTTTATGTATATTAGCGAAAACGGCCTTCTTCTACACAATATATAATAACTTCTGACGACTCGAATGTATTAACTGTTAATTTTCATAAAATTAATAAAATCAAATAAATATGTTTTAAAACGGAAAGGTGCAGCTCGATATTGTGTTCCCCCGACCAAACCGAACAAAATTAACGCGACTGTTGCGTGTTCGCTTTGGTAAAGCTTTGCTAGACATGGCTGAATCTTGTTCTTATTATTTTGTATCCCGTTATTAAATAACACAAATCCAAAAACTAAACACACAATTTAATTAAAATGCAAACCTAACTTCCAAATAATTATAGTTCTTGAAATAAAACAAAGTAAAAAAACTGTATCGTGATTTTTATTTTATCCTATACAATATTATTTATCTTTCTACACAACAAAAGCAGTGTGTTTTAGTAAAGATCACATCGAACTATTTTCTGGGAATATAATGATAATGATCCAGTGACTACTAATAAAACATGATAAGATGATGCCATCCAAATGATTTCGATCACAGCGATTGCGTTCGAAACGGAGATAAAAAAATTAAGACATGTGTCATCTACCAACGCACTCTTGACCTGCACTCTGGACTGATCAAGAGGAGACCTGTGTCCCAGTAATAAGAACATTACAGGCTGAACATGCGTTTTATGATTACCAAGTACTAGGATTACAGAAATGCGAACTGTAACAGCACGACAATGTAGTTGGTAAGAAGCGACATCAATCGTAGTGGATGGCAAATGTCGATGTAGAACATGCCAAATATGCACATCTTCTTGAAGGACGCTCGGTGCAAACGAAGAACGTTTTTGCAAAACTTTTTTTCTTCCTCTGTAAACAAAATATTGTCAAAATCTGTACTATGTTGTCAAGCTATATCATCGTCATATTCCTGCCCTTATCCCTTTCTATATACGGGGTGCAGCACGTTTTCTTCCATTCTCCCCAGTCAGACGTCACGACATCATTTTCTTTTTTTTTGTCTAGTTTCGTGCATTTTATTAAAATTAAAATGTACTCGTGACTTTTTATAGATTATTTTAATCACCGTATATGGACATTTGAAATGAATGTGTTTTTTAACAAAAAAAATAACACGCTTAAATCGCATCATAGCAACGATTATTGGAACAAAAAACACGAAAACAGTGGTGGTATATTGGTAGAGAAGCTCCTCCCCTGTGAGCTACACTACTTAAATTTTGTTATCTTAAGCTATTGCCAAGACAAATGTTAACACAATCAATAAATTAAGTTTACCTGTACAATTGGATGCTAAAATAATAGAGCAGGCATTCTGAGTATCTTCCACCGTCAGATAGAACTCTTCGAGTTGCAAACTGAATATGATTTGCAATACCAAGTCTTTTAATAACCAAGCAAAAAGCAGTCCTTGTACAAAATGCTAGAAAAACAAAAAAATAAAATTAGGTTAGGTCAGAGTTTATTTCCAAACTCTTGAACCGTAATAATAATCGTCCATAAAAACAACGACTTTCATTTTTGAAATAATATAAAGTGTGAAAGTACTCACAGATTCATTTCTTTTATAAGAAAACTGGTAAAAGGCAATCAAGATTTGACAGTTGACTAATTCATGAAAGAAACATTCTGCCGTTTTAAAAAGAGTCTGAAACAAAAATAATCAACAGAAGATTTGAAAGCAGAGAACGAGAAGATTGTTTAAAATCACAATATTGTCCTTTACTGTGGATATAATATGAGCGTATAAAGATAGTCTCCTGCCTAAATGTGAATAAAAATAATTACGAGACAAACAAAATGAATTCTTTAACGTAAGCTGCTACACCTAGAAACATATTTTGATAACTGATAGAGTTGCTTAGGAGATAGTGGTGTCGATTCTGTTGTGCACAAACTAAACTTAATTTAAGCTATTGCTATCTTTTACTAAAAGGCAGTGCGAGAAAAGGATGGCTATAGCTATGAACTAAGTTAGAGATGTCAAACTAGTTTATGCCTTGCGCTTCACCGTGATTTTAGTCCACATGTTTATAAGTGCACCCTTCATTTGTATGGAAATATTAGTTCCAACTAAATTTGACAGCTCTAAATTACGTCTTCTTCTATTCTGAATTGAGTTCAGTTCTCGCCGCGAATTCTCCTTTATGTCTTCTATCGATTGAAAACGGGTGCCACGAAGTGGTAATTTGAGTTTAGGAAAAAGAAAAAAGTCAGCAGGAGCCATATCTGGTGAATATGGTGGTTGCTGGATGGTATTTGTTGAGTGTTTGGTCAAAAATTCGTTCACAATGATAGCCTTGTGCGAAGGCGCATTGTCGTGGTGCAAAATACAAGAATTTTCTTTCCACAAATCTGGCCTTTTTCGTCGAATTTGCTCTCTTAAACGCCGCATAACGCTCAAATAATATTCTTTATTTACCGTTAGACCTTCCGGTAAGAATTCAGAGTGCACAACACCGCGATAGTCAAAGAAAACAGTCAACATGACTTTGACTTTTGATCGACTTTGGCGTGGTTTGGAAGGCGCCACTCCGAAGCTTGTTGACTAGTTTGCATGTCAAACTCGTAAACCCACGTCTCGTCACCAGTAACAATGCGTTTCTTGAATGTTGGGTCCGAACTGACTCGTTCTAGCATGTCCTCAGCGACTTTCATGCGATTGAGTTTTTGGAGAAAATTCAGATCTTTTGGGACTAGCCGAGCAGCAACATGTTTCATACCCAAATGATTAGTTAAAATGGTACGGATCGACTCGTGAGATACAGAAAGTTCGGCGGCTATCTCTCTCAGAGTTGAATGGGGATTTTCAGTCACTATTTTCTTCACTTTTGCGATGTTTACTTCAGTTGCAGACGTTGACGACCTACCAGAGCGAGGCAAATCTTCCATCACATCTCGACCGCTTTTGAACGCTTTGAACCACTCATAAGCACGAGTTTTTGATAAAGTCGATTCACCGTAAGCCTTCTGTAACATTTTCTGTGACTCCGAATACGAAATTCCATTGGCGATGCAAAATTTAAGACAAACTCTTTGTTCCATATTTTTGTCCATTATGAAATTCGCAATACACACTATATATGATATTACTAAAACCAGCACTGTATTTAATATAAATAACAGATGCAACTCAAACTCCGCGCCAAAATGGAAAACAGTTGTGCCAATCTAACAACTACAAAAAAACAAAAATTTGAATTTGGAACCATAAACAAATCCATTCCCGATACTTTTTTGACTGAATGTACTATACTATAAATACTATCATAATTTGCCTAGGCTTTTCCTTACTATGTTGGGGTCAGCTTCCAGTCTCACTGGATACTACTAAAGCAACATAAAACAAAAAGTCTAAAAACGAAATTCTTAATCGTGCAGTTAAAGTTATCCGCGACTATTACGACGCATATTCAGTACATCATTCGGAGCATCTCCCTCTCTCCTGTTCCATACATTTTGTCCACGAAGGTATTGCACTTTTGTAGGAAACATCTGTTATTTTATTAATAGTCGTTGAAAAATTTATATGTGGAGGGGCTCCGAATGGTGCAGTGACTACGTGGTAACCGTTTTAGCGGTGGTGTCCTTAAATTTCCACCTCGTATTGAAAAACACGACGACAACTGTCGGCCTGTCTGCCTACCAGACACAACACCCGTCTGGTTGGACGGGCATCCTGCTCTTCATATCCCTAAACCAGTTACTAGATATCACGAGAGCTCTTGACTCATTACGTACCATAACAATCGATTTCCACGCTATTAATAGAGAAGCGGTATTTAGAGCCCAGAAGAAATGTGTATACGAGCCATCACGAGTATAAAAGTAAAAGACAGTTGCAGACCATCATTTTTAAAATTAAATATTCTTACATTACCATGAATATATATATTAGAGGTCATAATGTTTGTAAGAAAAAATACAAACCTCCATAGTAAATTACATAACTAAAGACACAAGGTCAAAATATGCTTACCAATCAATGAAACAGCGTTATTAAATAAAAGTGTATTATGTATGTAAACATGGTAATGGATAAATGAGTTTGGTAAATGGTTATATGTATATGCGTGGAGCACGCATATGCATATAACCATTTACCAAACTCATTCCTGGAGATAAATGATATGAATTAATTTAAAAACAATGTCAAAACACTGTTACAAAAAAAAGCATATTACTCTATCACTGAATATTTACAGGACAAACTTATATAATGTATATAAATTTGCATGCCTTATGGTAGGATATGGCTAATGGACAATATTGTTTATTTAAGACCTTTTATTTTGTACCCATGTTCGCAAATGAATAAATGATTTTGATTATAATGTTGTTGACTCACCGTTGGTCGATAATGTATCCTAACGATCTTGTAGCATTTTAATATTTGAGCATAAGTCTGAAACATTAATTTACAATACTCTTCATTGCTACCATCTTCACGTGAATACAAGGCTTGTCTCTTCCACAAAATAAGTTCGTCAATTATTAGCCGTAATAATCGGATGGCATAAATTAAATCAGAGTCGAGAGTTACAAGAAACATCATATGAACGGTCGTATACCATGGTGGATGGAGATATTTTATGTTCGTATAAATAGCAGATATGATATAAAACCCGATGATAAAAGCGACGTTGATCCAACTATTAATGATGAAAGTCTTGTTACTGTCGTTTTTGTTGAGAAACCTGTGTACTTCTTGAATGGTAAGAACAAATGTAACATTTTCCTTGGTTTGAACGAAATAGGTGACATAGTTTATAATGAAACCCACGCTTGTAGACAACACATCAAAATAGGAAGCGAAGTATAGGAAAGGTATTGTTTGGTATCGTATCATGTTTTCGTCTTGCACTACAGAAATAACATTGTAAAAATGCCATGACATACAAAAAACTGTCGCACACAATGAAATTAAATTAGTAACACGGTTGTTGGGGGTTATTAAGTTTTTTTTCAATTGATACTTTGGATGAAACAATAGTCTTTTCATAACATTTAGAGGAAAAAGTAAACACTGAACATCTTTATCGACTTTGTTTTTAGGGATTTCTTCGATTTGAATACTCAACGATACAGACATAATACTTTCATTTATTTTTTTGCTGAAAAGTAAACGGTCGATGTCGTGTCGACATAAATAGTAAGGAAATGAATTCCAATTAAGTACACACATCATTTAAAGGCCTCATAATATTAAATAAAGCTTCAATGTTTGTCTTTACTTATGTTATTGATTTGGAATGAAGGAATGGACGATAAACATCTTTAGAGGTCTGACAAAGTTTCATAACTATAACTTGTCGCTTACCAACATACAGGTTGTAAACGAACCCTTAACAAATCCGTCAACCAAGCATTCTGTACGTCAAACTAAGTAACTACGCAAACAATTTTTGGTGAAAAATTACGTTTTACGGTACTTAGGTCTCAACGTGCTCAAAAGCATTGTGCTGATGAAAAGCATTAAATTGTAAGGAGATCGTGAAGGTATTTAAAGTGTAGTTATAACAGTAAAAACATTCTATTTAATAAAAACTTGTGAAAAAGTCGGAACTTTGAACCCCGATGTCTCCGCAACTAGAAGGTTCCCAGGTATGATCAAGAACAAAAACTGATCGCAATAACGAGGAGAACAAGAGCCTTTCGGATTGGTGGCCCCGGAACACAAAGGGCGATGAAGGAACATGGATGGGTTTTAGTCAGTAAAAGTCTGACACTCCCTCCTGCTCCGCCCAGAGCGGGAAGAGTCATTTGATGATTTTCCATCCGAAAAAAAAGGGTACTTTTACACCCTTTATTTAAGAAAGTAAACCGCACATTAGGGAATTTAAGTGAACTAGAATTCAGAGTTAGGCTCGCCTTTGTTCATCATCATCAGTATCCAGTCCAGTCTACAGCTGAACATAGGCCTTTCTAATTGCACGCAACTCAGCACTTTTCTCAGCAGCTACCAGTCACTCTGTGGAGGTAGTCGCTTTACCTATAGCCTGAGGACGTCCCAGTTTTACCTACACGTCTACCGCAACAATCATCGTAACTACGGCTTATATGACCAGTTCTTTGTAGATAACCAACAATTTTTAAATCAAATCAATCAAATCAAAAATGTTTATTTGTTAGCATATGGTACAAATAGATGTTACAATAGTTACAGGCAAAATATCTATTCTACATTGCGCGCACAAACGTTAAAAACAAAAAGCTTCGGGCGGCCTGGACTTCATACGGGAAAGTTTATGTTAAGAAAGAAGAGGACTCGACACCAGTTCGCATTGATGAAGAAACTAAACTTCACAAACTTATTATGTGACTAGCTCTGGTTCAACCGTCTTGTTTTTATTTTGTTTGTGTGCTTTTCACTAGAATTTTTGATTATATTAGTTATTTATTTTGGTTTAATGCTCACCTTTACATTATTAAGTTTTAATTGTTTTTGCAGAATAACACACACACATGTTCCTCACCACGCTCATCCTTCACTCAACTCAATACACACCTTATTCAATTATTCAAGCGAGTCGAAACCCTTTTACATAGTGTTTACCCTAGCACACCATCTCTTGCACTATGTCAAATCTTTGCTTGTAAAGCTACTAAAGTTCCAGAACCGAGTTTATTTGACCTCGCATTCAGCATTACGTCACGTATTAGGCGTGACTGTATTTATCCCATCATAAAACTAAATTTCTACCATGGAAACCATTAACCAAATAAACTCTGATCTGGACGCAATTCAAGTGGCTAAAACTATCAACTGTGACATAGAAAATGCAAAAAATCATATAAAAATGAACAAAAATACTTTCAATATCCTGTCTCAAAATATTCGTAGCATTCATTGTAATATGCCAAATTTCGTTACGCTTGTCCAAAGATCTCAAATACCCTGGGATATTCTAGTACTTACAGAATGCTGGCTTCCATCTGCAAAGTTCATCCCCTCTCTCGACAACTACAATCACATTGCAACCACCTCACACAAATCGCAAAATGAAGGAGTTGTCATCTAATATAACAAGCTTCTTAATGTAATATCTGAAGAACCCACAGTTACTGACGCTAATTGCCTTGTATTAAATCGAGATACTTGTATCGTAGGATTATATCGCCCACCTAGTCAAGCAAACACTGTAAAATTTATCGACTCAATTAACACGCTATTAAATAGTCTAAATCTTTTAAAAACATTTTCTTTTGTGGTGATATAAATATCAATATAGTTCCAAACAGTCCCGATAAACGATCATACGACTACCTGAACAGCTTAGCAAGCCATGGCTTGCTCCCGGCTCATACTCTGCCAACGCATGGGTTAACATGTTTAGACCACATGATGCTGAAAACTAAAATGGACGCTTGCTGTTTTGTTTTCGAAACATCCGTCACTGACCACGAGAGTGTAGCTATTAGTTGTAGACCTGAAACGCGTCAGAAGTATCTGAATAAAACAAATTGCTCGGTTAACTTTGATAATCTGGACAAAATAATATCAAACATAGATTTCCAACCTATCCTCCACTGTCAAGATGCTAACATATCCACCGATCTCCTCGTGGATCACCTATCTTCAGCAATAAAAAACAATACCAACATAACTAAAACGTCAAAGAGAAAACTAATAACCAAACCATGGGTAACTAAAGGACTTCTTCGCTGCATGAGAAACCGGGATAACTTGCACAAAAAATTAAAACGTAACCCCGACGACGAGGCATTAAAATTGACATACAAGCGCTATCGAAATTTTTGCTTCTCTCTGCTTAAAAAAGCAAAGAGGAAGTATGAAAAACAGGAAATTGAAAATGCAAAGGGTAACAAAAAACAGTTATGGGATGTCATAAAAAAAATAAGCGGGTCTGACAAGAGGACAGACTTCTCATCCTCCCTCTTATCATCTAACAGTCCCGAGGCGGACATTAATGACGTCAACAGTTTCTTTGTGAACGTTGGAGCAAAGTTGGCTAATAAAATCTCCACTTCGAAATCTGGAACACCTTCCCACACCCGTGATCACACATCTGTTAATCCTTCAAACTCGTTTGTCCTTCTCCCTACCGATGAACAAGAAATTTGCAACCTCATTATGGGCCTGAAGGATAATTGTGCAGTGGGAATCGATCAGATTAGCAGTAAAATCATTAAGAGATACGCAAACTTCCTCTGTTCTCCCATAACACATATCTGTAATTTGGCAATCTCTTCGGGAGTTTTTCCCCAGGCTTTTAAAATAGCTGTTATCAAGCCCATCCTAAGGCCGGAAAAAAAGAATGTGTCAATAACTACCGGCCCATCTCCATTCTGTCTGCTCTGTCCAAGATATTGGAACGCCTTATAAATCAGCGGATAATAAAGTTCTTGGAAGCAAATAATCTCCTTTCGTCTTCACAATTTGGATTTAGAGCTGGCAAATGTACCAATGATGCAGTTCACGAGTTGGTAAACTCTATTGTGGTCAGCTTGGATGACAGAAAGAGATGCCTAACTGTTTTCCTCGACCTAGCTAAAGCATTTGACACAGTCTCTATTCCGCACCTTCTAAGGAAGCTTGAGCGGCTTGGCATCAGAGGAGTCCCACTGAAACTGATGGAGGCATATCTTACTGGTAGGAAACAACGTGTAAGGATAAATAACAGACTCAGTGAAGAGCTCTCAGTCAATTTTGGTGTGCCACAAGGAAGTATTATTGGCCCAACACTATTCTTGGTGTACATTAATGACCTTTGCCAACTTTCTCTTCTAAAAGGAAAGATCATTACCTTTGCTGACGATACTGCACTGTTCTTCAGTGGTGATGGATGGGAGGAGGTGTTCAGTGTTGCACAACTGGGTCTTAATACTGTTTGTAAGTGGCTGCGAGACAATGTTTTGACTCTTAACGTCTCTAAAACAAAGTACATAGCATTTTCCCAAAGATCTAACCTGCTCCCACCCTCATCTTTAACGATTACTGCCCACACTTGCTGCACTGAAGATACTCAGTGCTCTTGTTCTTCCCTTGAAATGACTGAGAATATTAAATACCTTGGAGTCACTATTGACCAATGTCTCTCTTTTAAACCACTCATAGAGACACTTGTGACCAGATTGCGAAAATTAATATTCATTTTCAAAACCCTAAGGCACTCGGCCGGCCGAAAGACCATTAAGATGGTCTACTTTGCACTGTGCCAATCACTAATTGATTACTGCATCATATCATGGGGTGGTGCCGCAAAAACACATCTCATCGAAGTAGAAAGGGTACAGCGTGCCATACTCAAGGTCGGAGCTGGTTTCCCCTTTCGTTTTTCCACTACTGACTTGTACAAAGAGTGGGACACTCTCACTGTTAGACAAACGTTTATACTACTCACGCTACTAAGACTTAAAAAACATTCTGAGATGCAGTTTGACGCTAAACTACTTAAAGACAACCGGCGAAAGGGTAGGGTATGTCTCACAACTCAATTCAAATCCACACTCCCTAAAAGATTCTACTGCTTTCTTGGGCATTATCTTTACAATAAGTTGAATAAATCCCTAAACCTATATTCAAAAACTAGATCCATCTGTATCAAAGAAATAAAAAAATACTTAAAGACCCTTGATTACCAAAAAACTGAGAATCTCTTGACCGTTCTGAAATAAAACTAATTTTGACCATCCCCACACATACAAACTGTTTCTCACCTCGTAATCGCTTACAATTTTGTTACTATTTTAAAACAACTCTCGCTGCACTTACTCACCCTTATTCATACATTACTCATCCGAATTACACATACATCTCTTACAAGTCTAACACTTCACTCTAGATACATGCACAACTTCTGCAAGATTGTAGGTTAGTAATTCTTTTATTGTTATTACTTCATATTGTTTATCTTCTACTTTGTTTTTAATATTGTTATGCATAGTCTTTCTCACACGTTATCTCTGTAAGCTAATTCTAGCCTGAAAGGGGCCTGGTGACCTGTAACACAGGTTTTTCCCAAAAACCTACATCAGGCACCAGTCTCTCACAAAGGCTGAGTACAGCTGAGACATTATTTTGTACATTTTTACTTTAAGTCAGCTTTGTGAAGAGAAAATAAATGATAAATTATTATTATTATATTATTATTAATAGTAGTTCCAGCATATCCTGCCATAATATGGCGTACATATTATTTTACACAAAAACAAAGCTTATGTCACTAACCCAGAATCAGAATGTTTACCTATTTGTTACAGAGTGTTTGAGATGGCGAATATAAATATTATCATAAATTTAAATGAAGTTAAACGTGCAGAAAATACCATTATCCTTTAGCACCATCAAAAGAATAATGTCAAAGCAACTTGATCCATTAATTTTCTCAAAATGTCAACCATAAAATTTATAAAATAACAAAAATTATAGATGTCAAATCATAAAAATATAGGAGATAATATCAATTAAAATATATTTAAATCAATTTGAATGTCAAAACCATTACTAAATTAATAAATTATTATATTAATAAATTGTTATGAATTAGGGAATCAATTCTGCAAAATATATTAATAAAGATTTTATTGTAGTGATAAGACAGCAGCGGTGGCCCAGAGGTGGCGGCCCCTACTTACGAACAGTAAGTGCTGGGCTCGAACCCAGGCAGGCACATTACTTTGTGTCATTTATTTCATCACCACTGTTCTCAAAACGGTGAAGGAAAACATCGTGAGGAAACCGGCATGTCCTAGAACCAAAAATTCCAAGACATGTGACATCTACCGATCCGCACTGGGCCCGCGTGGTGGATTATAGCCCATTCCCTCTCATTGAGAGGAGGCCGTGTCCCAGTAGTGGGAACGTTAATAGGCTGATGATGATGATGATGATGATGTAGTGATAATAACAATTAACAATGACTTTGTCATGTGGCGGAACAAAGGCTAATTTTATTTTGCTGTATGGTCACTAACGACTAAAAACTTATCCTCTAAGTATTCTTGAACACTGTTATAGTTTTAATAATTGCCATGCAGTAAGTATTTCTTTTAAATAGCATTAATTTTATTTGGGGTAATTTCAATTTGTCTTTGTGCCTAGTTCTACTATTTATTTTGTAACTGGTTTTTTAGTTTTTTTTTTTTTTACAAAAATGCATATTTCAAAAATATAAAGACATGGTAAAGGCAGTATCTAAAGCTTTTGAAATAAAGGTTTACAGCTATCTAAAAAGTTGGCTCCACACATTGCCCGGATGCATTTTTTTTGTCCTTTAAAAAATCTTTCCACGTCTACTGAGTTCCCCCAAATTATAAGAGCATATCTGAGTACAGATGTCACATAAGCATGGTAAGCAATCATTGCGCAATATTAATGTGTTCAAAAAAAAGTCGGCTAAGTGCGAGTTGAACTGGCGTGGAGAGGGTTCAGTACAATGCCAAGTCTTATATTGAGTTTACCACTTTATTTTCAATTGATAGAATTCATAGATGCTTTCGTGTAATCTACAAGCAATTTTGTATTTTACTTTTCAAAATTTTCTGCTCAGTAGTTTCGTAGATCCAAAACTATTTATTTTACGATAATAACAAAATATATTAGAGATCGTTCGATCCTAACGAGCCCTTTCATTTGATAGTTAGGTTTTCAAAACTTTTTTTTTAAATTTCCTAATTTGTTCCCCTGAAAATGACCCATATTTAAAAAATATATATTGTTTTGGGTTATAGGATTACACCATCATACCAAATTTCACCAGATTTGGTCCTGTAGATACTCAAATTCACTGAATTTAAGCAAAATTCGCTGAATTCACCCACTGCTGGGTATAGGCCTCCCTTTCTTGGGTCAATCTCCACGTTCCTGTGCCAGTCTCTTCCAGGTTTTTCCCCCGATGGCAACAATGTCGTCTGCCCATCTCTAGGATATATCTATCTAGGATCTCGATCTACCAGATTTATACCGAGCATGGAACGCTCCATGGCTTTCTGTCCTCCTGCGTGAGCGTCCATGTTTTAGCGCCGATCGTCATTGTGGGAAGAACATACTGGTTATAGAGGCAGGACCTTAGAAATAGCGAAAGTAAGAAGAAGAATTTAAATAATAGGTCTTAACTCTCTGACCAACACTAGAAAAAAAAAAAAAAAAAAAAAATTGTCAAATATTTTTGTATCCAAACTATCCCACTTCATTTTTAACAATACTGTTACGTCGTACCCATACTTACCTACAGTTACGGTAGTAGGTACCTACTAGTAGGTAGGTAGGTAATAGTAGGTAGGTAGGTAAAACGAGTCCCGAATGATGTAGGTACAAATTCGCAAACTACCTACAAAAGAACATCATTGTACTTTGGACCGTACGCCGAGGGCATAAAGTATCGCTGGACATTGGACATTGCACACAGCGCCATCTAGTGCCACACTAAGCAACGAGGCTTGTATCGTGGACACCAGGTAGTTGATAACTACATAGACACTTTTTTTGTTTGTAAATACATACTTATTATACATATAAACATCCATGACTCGGAAACAAATGTCCATGCTCATCACACAAACATTTGCTTCTACCGGGATTCGAACCCGGGACCCTAAGAACGTAAGGCAGCCTCATTACCGCTGCGCCATTCGGGTCGTCGTAGTACCTACTTCTTTCCTCTGTACAAGTTGTGGAAGTTTCTCGAAGGACAATGACCCACTATGGAATTGTCTAGAAGATTCTAGGAAGTCGTGGATATTTCTCGAACGTTCGATCGCAATATAAATAGTCGACGTGTTTGCGGGAGGAGTCAGTCTGATTTTGGCTACACAATGAAGCGAATCGAAGTGAACTAGAAGTGCGATATCTAAGCGAATAGTGATCAGTAGTGTATTTGTGATTGAGTCATAAGTGTTTTGTGATTATTAAAGTTATTTGTTGTTTCTTCGGTAGTAATTAATTTATCCCATACCCAGCTCGTAACAATACGAATGGTTGTCGAAGGTGTAACCCTGTGTACTTTTTCCTCAATTCCAATGAATAACAAGGTTTTAAGCAATAATCTTTGTTCATAAAATTATTAGAAGGCAGTACAATATTGATTCACTTTATTTCACAATTACATTATGGTGAGATGAAAAAACACAATGCAATATTTTGGTAGTAAATAGTGTGTTAACTACCAGGGTTACAGAAATGCAAACTGCAGCAGCACAAAAGTATAGTTGGCAAGAAAAGCTAGCAATTTCAAGGGTAAAGTAGCACCAACGTAGAACATCCGACAGGCATACATCTTGCTGAATCTCGCTCGATGTAGACGTTTAACATTCTTGCAAAACCTCTTCACAGTATCTGCAAGATTTCCAGAGGTTTCCATACAGTATTAGTCATTATTTAAAACGTTCCCGTGGAATAATTTTTGATCATTAAGTAAGCTAAGCCAGGATCTAAAGCTAGTATTAAATTCAATAGTTTAGCAATACCTGTACAATTTGAAGTCAAAGTCAGTGCGTTTCTGTCCTGAAGACTACTAAGTGACATGTAGAATTTCTCGCAATGTTGATTCAATGCAACTTGCAATGCAAAACCTTTCGTTACCCAAAAACCCATCCATAATGTTATCAAGCAAACCAAAAGCTGAAAAAAAAATGTAGCATTGCTTTCCCTCAAATTAAACTCTACTAGTTACTGTGATCTCTGGTAATTAATAAATATATAAAACTAGCTTTTGCCCGTGGCTTCGTCCGCGTGAAGTTCGGTAACCATCTCTCTGGATCATACTAAAGAGATAAATTAGTGTCCTACGTGTTACGTAGGACACTAATTTCATCTATGTTATAAATTATCTATGTGCCAAATTTCATAATTATCACAATTATTATCATCACAACCACCAACACTATCACAACCATTATCATTATCACAATCACCATCACAATCACCATCACAATCACCATCACAATCACCATCACAATCACCATCACAATCACCATCATCATTATCATCGTGATGACAACCATTTTCACTATCACAATAACCATAACTATCACAATCACTATCACAATCACCATCACTATCACAGTCACAATCACTTTTTCAATCAACTTTCGTAGCGAATGAGCTACATAAGTTACCGCCCGTCACTTTAGATCACGTAGACGTCACCAGGCTGTTAAAGGACATTACATCGATGAAGTCAAGCCTGGCCGAGGTGCAGTGTAAGTTGGAGAAGTCAGAAAATACCATCCATGAACTGCCGCGTGCCGAGATAGTGTTGCTACGCAGTGCTGTTTCGGAAAGTTGGACACGAGACGCCACGGCGTCCTCACCTTCCGCCTGACGCAGGTCCTGCACCGAATCGGGCGGGAGGAAACGCCCGGGTGTTTCCATTGCGAGGATCGACCGGAGGACACGGTGGAGCACACGGTAGAGGTGTGCCCCGCGTGGGCGGAGCACCGCCGTGTCCTCGAAGCGGTGATTGGCGGCGGCGACCTCTCGCGTCCGGCCCTGCTGCAAGCCATGGTCCGGAGCGAGACGGAATGGGACGCCGTCACCTCCTTCTGCGAAGCAGTAATGCTAGAGAAGGAGGTGGCGGAACGTGAGAGGGAGAGAACCTCACAGCGTCCCGGCCGCCGCGGGAGACACCCCGGGCGTCGGACATGGATGGGTTAAAACCCATCCATGTCAGTAAAAGTCTGACACTCCCTCCTGCTCCGCCCAGAGCGGAAGAAGTCATTTGATGAATTCCCATCCGAAAAAAAAAAAAAAAAAAACACGCGTCGTGGTGTGCAAAATGCGTCGGACAGCAGTTTGACGGCGACATTGGATTCGTCGTCGACTGCAAACAGCGAGGGCGATGCACCGTGCCCCGCCGCCACCCATTATCATCGTAATCACAACCATTATCATCGTAAACACAATCATCATTATCACAATATCCATACTCGTTATCAAAACCATGATTATCGTTATTACGCCCATCATCATCATTATCACAAACACCATCACTGTCACAAACACCATCACAATCACCAACACAATCACAATCACCATCATCGTTATCACAATCACTATCATCAGTGTCACAATCATCATCGTAATCACAATCATCATAATCAGTATCATAATCATCATCATCGTTATCACAATCATCACAATAAATCAACAATAACCTTTTATAGAAGTCGAATCCGCCATCTTCTGGATCTCAAAATAAATGCCATTTTCGTAATCTGCACCCCTGATAATCTCGGTATCGACACCCATAATGATTTTTAGACTTCAACCCCATTGCACCCCAACAGGGGATGATGATGGTATTTCAGGTCCGCCACATTAAATCTTAAAATCGTTGTTTTTGTAACACACCCAACCCGATACACCATACAAAAAATACCGATGTTGATTTTCAGACTTTGTTACCCCATTTCCCCCTTTAGGGCTTGAATTCTGAAAAAACCTATTCCACAAATGTTAACCCATTTATCGATAGGAATACTCCTGTGAAGTTTCGAATAAAACAGTCTTAGCTAATCTTGTTTCCCCATACAAACTTTCGACTCCCGTTTCATCCCCTTAGGGGTACCCCTAAGGGGATGAAACGGGAGTTTGAAAAATCCTTTCTTATTGCACCCCTTAACCTCATAAGGAACGTATGTGCCAAATTTGGAAACTCTAGACTCAGCGGTTTGGGCTGTGCATTGATTTTTATACTTTGTCACCCCATTTCCCCCTCTTGTGGGTTAAATTTTGAAAAAACCTGAAACTCCTTTCTGCTCATTTATCAACAGGAGTACTCCTGTGAAGTTTTTAACTAAATAGTCTTATTAATCTTGTTTCCCCATACAAACTTTAGAGGCCCGTTTCACCCCCTTAGGGGGTGATTTTTGAAAAATCCTTCCCTCAAATTAAACTTTACGAGTTACTGTGATCTCTGGTACTTAATAAATATATAAAATAAATGACCTGTTTTCACACGGTACTGTACTATAAGCAGTGTTCACAAGGTACTCACATGAAATCGGGCACTCGAAGCAATAACGCTTGAAATAGAAAGCAACATCTGAATTTGAATGAGGAAGTAGTAAAAAATTATTATGGCATGAAACGACCTGTAAAATAAAGTAATGATTTTCAATCAGTTACCGAAGTCACCAGTAAAAACCGCCATTATTTTTACTCACCATTTGTTGAAACAAGGACTTGTAGATGTCAAAGCAGTCCAATATATTAACGTAATCTTGAAACATTTTTTTACAGTGATCCTCTCTATCTCTATCCTCCAAGCTTTGAGATTGAAGAGCTTGAACATTCCATAGATTGACTTTGTCTTTTAATAGCTGAATAAGTCTGATAGCATAAATCATGTTTGCATCAAAACTTAGTAAAATGAGGCCACTCAATATGCTGAAGATGGACAAATCAATAATCATGCAATAAACAGTAGCGGCAACAATATACAATACTAGAAAACAGATAACAGCAACCCAGTTAACAGTAGTAAAGCGTTTAAAACTCGTCTTATCATTGGAAACTCTGTGAATGTTTTGAAATTTTAAAACAAATAGAACGTTTTCATTCGTTTCGGCAACACAGTGCGCTAAATTCATAAAAAATCCCAAACTGTATAAAAAGCCTTTTAAGTAGTTTATAAAACACGAAAATTTACATGAAACCCAGGGACTGTCCGTTGCCAAGGCAATTTCATACAGTAATATCGATATAAATAATATAGTGGCACAAAATGACACAAAATTTGAAATACGGCTGTTTGAAGTTATAAAATTATGCTTGATAGAATATTTTGGATATAAAAAAATGGTTTGCATCAGATTCAAAGGCAGAATCATCGCCTGCACATCTTTGTCAACGAAGTTATTCAATAAAACTTCAACACGATGTCTTCTAAGATTACACTTGTTTTTCCTATTCCTTGACTGCATTTTGCTTTGGGCTTGTTGAACACGAATGAGTTAGATTCCTTTACGTATCTATACTAGTTTATTCAATTACTGCTGATGATTCTTGAGATAAGCCAATGAATTACTTATTACCCTGCCTACTTATTATGAATAGCCCTTGAAGGTGACGGGTTATTAATGATGCTTTTCGTGCACGTGTCTCGAATATTATCATAAAGGGTTTTGAAATTTTTGACTGGATTGACTTCCGCCGTTTTTATATTTTTTCAAAGTAGTGGCCACGCACGATACCAGCTATCGATTAATATAGGTCTTATACCTATATTTATCGAGAGCTGGTATCAATAAAAACAAGTTGTAAATAAAACAAAATGTTCTAAAGTTGCAATGTGATCGCTACTAGTACAATTGGATAGCATAAATCTTGTGCTGAAGATGCTATCAGTGAATGGATTTTAACTTTGATAGCTCATATCTTGGAAACGTGATACTTTAGAACATTTTGTCTCATTCAAAACTTGTTTGTTTTGATACCAGCTATCGATTAATACAGGTCTTATGCGTGGCCGCACCTTTGAAAAAAAAAACAAGATGGCGGAAGTAAATCTGGCCACGCTTCATACAAAAATCTTCCAAGACCTTTGATTATCATTGATAATAACGAAACGCAAACTGCAGTATAAAAGTATATTAAAATGTGAGTGTATCAAGTGTAATAATAATTTTAATCCATAAATTTATTTGCTATATTTTTCATTTTCAATAATGTCGTTTTCCATAACATTTATTCACCATAATATTCATTTGCCAATACTAGCACAACAATGCTAGTTCATTACAAACGCAATGCAAGTTCACAGTCAGAATCTTCTTTTGGCATACATTTCACAGCGATAGTCACTAAAAGGCAGAAAATCAATCAATCAAAGCGTTAATCATTAAAAAACAGTTAAAAACTGTAACGTTACAATTTCCTGGATAGGATCCACAAAACTGTAAGGTCACTCTGAGTACTCACCTACCTAACTTTCAGTCTGGAGGGGAGCACTATTAAAAGAAATAGACAAGGGGACGAGTTATAAGAATTTATTAACAAAGACCCTTACCTAAAAGCTGGAGCTACTTAAATCACTAATGCCAGTGAAGCTGGCGGAAAATACTGAAGATGAACGCAGAATGGAATAAATAACTGAAGAACGTCCGTCTTCAGACTGTGGAGGAGGACCGAGGAACCATCAACTCTCAGGCCGTAGAGAAGGGCCGAGGGCATCCGTCTTCAGACGGTGGTGGACGGCCGAGGACCGTCAATCCTCAGGCCGTAGGAGGAGGGCCGAGGACATCTGTCTTCCGACCGTGGAGGAGGGCCGAGGAGCATCAAATCTTCATCATCAGGCTTGTGCAGCTCAAGCATCAAGGTTTCCAGGTGTTCTAGGTGAGGGTGCGGCACGGAGAGAGGCCGACTTAAAACTGAAAAATAAGGGGAACTGCCCTTTAAATATACTTTTATGGAGCTTCTCAGAGGTGTTCCTGCCTCAGCTCCGAACGTAGACTGCCCATTCAACCACCAGGCTCCTGTCAACTCCAGATAATTTACATTTTAAAATTAGAAAATTATTAAAAAGAAAATCGAATGAGGTCGATGTGATTTACCTATACAACCTACAACTAGCTCCAGCAATAAATTAAAAATAAAACTAGGGTTGCCACTAACTGACATCACAAAAGTAAACAAAGATTTAATAAAGATAAAAACTTAAATAACATGAATTACAAGGTAAAAAGGCCAAAGCCGTTGCTAAGCCTCCAAGAAATGACCATGAAGCTACCTAGGGAGGACGAATGCTTAAATTTTCAGGTTAATAATATCCAAAAATGTAAGTAAAAAACCATATAAAAGAAATACACATTACAAAACATAATTATGTGGTTGTTATTTCACTATAAGAAAAATGCAAACAAGCACATCATGCGTGCAACAAGCATGAAGCAAGCATGCAGCAAGCATGCAGCAAGCATGCAGCAAGCATGCAGCAAGCATGCAGCAAGCATGCAGCAAGCATACAGCAAGCATGCAGCAAGCATGCAGCAAGCATGCAGCAAGCATACAGCATGGAAGCGAGAAAACAACATGCAGCAGGTATGGTATCTGTCAAGGCTCCGGCGCTGCGGGACTCCATGTGGTCCGACGCGAGCTTATCGTCGCAGATGTGTCTAACGCTCACCACCACGGTGGCGAGTGTTACAACCACCTGCTCCTCAACTCGGGAGCCGCCTTGCCCCTCTACGTCTACGCGATTCTAAATTACACTTTAGGGGTAGGGCAGACAAGACTACATGGAGTCGGATTTAGAGCGATTCGTTTTTGTCACTAAAATCTAACTTACAGAAAATGTTTTAGGACTAACAATGTATTAATGCACATTCGAAATAATACTCATTACATAACTAGGACTTTATGCCATGTAAAATTAGGAGATTCCATTATTATAGCGCTAAAATCATCCTATGTGCGAAAAATTATTTGCTGTAGGTAATAAATCATTTAATTACAGACCAAATGCCTTAATGCTATTAAACAATAAACATTTCTATAGATAAAACAAAACAAGCCTTTGTTACTCTTTCAAGTCTTATTATTGCATGTTAAACTAATCACTATTTACGTTAATACTCGTTACTCCTAATTGTGGTTTTATAGTATATCGGTAATCGGTTTAATTATCTGTAGCAGCTTGTCTCTCGACAAAGGCCTCCTTCAAGGACTTCCATGCAACTCGATCTCTGTCTATTCGGGTGCACTTAGGGCCCGCCATTTGTCTGAAGTCTTCTTCCCAACGCTTATACTGTCTCCCTTTATTTCTTTTGTCGGCCCTAGGGTACCTCTCAGTTATTATTTTGGTCCACTTTTCTTTCGTATCCCGTAAGATATGTCCTGCGCAACGCCATTTTAACCTTCTAGTAAACATGTGCGCATTTTTTAATTTTGTCTTGGTTTTATTGTTTCCAATTTCTTCAAAATCATTTTGGATTAAAACTTTCCATTCTAAAATTAACATGGAGTTTCAAAAACAATAATATAAATCCCCCTGTAAATCGATCACAATATCTATCAATCAGTAATTGCCCTAATATGAATGTAACCTTCAATAATAATTAAACGAATTTGTTGTTAAACTTTCTTTCATTTTTGAGAAAAGCATTATACAAACCTCCACCAGTAAGAAAGCCATCCTGGCCTCACCTGCGGTTTGGTCCGGTTAGCTCATACTTGGCCAGGAAGGCTTACTTACTGGATTCTGCAGTAATATACTATTTCAACACATTTGCTCAAAAAACGCATTTACGGAGCCTGTTTACATTGTTCGAAAGTTAAAAATTACGCACAAAACAACGGAACGTGCGGTAAAATAGGTACTCTCACCTAAGTACCTATTTTACCGCATACCCCGTTGTATAGCACCGTGCATATTCTTTATGGTTTTTTTTAATTAGGTCAAAATTAAATTCCAAGATGGCGCCGACGAAAATTTACGGTTTTTCTTCATGGGTGTCGCTGATAATGAACATGAGGTCAAAATGATAATTCAAGATGGCGCCGACGAAAATTTTCGGTATTTTCTTCATAGGTTTCGTTTTCGTGGTTTTTGGGGTCGCTGATAATGAAAAGGGGGTCAAAATGCAAAACCAAAATGGCGCCGCCGAAAATTTTCAGTTTTTTCTTCATGAGTGTCGTTTTCGTTGTTTTTGGGGTGGCTAATAATGAAAATGAGGTCAAAATAAAAATCCAAGATGGCGCCGATGAATATTTTCGGTTTTTTCTTCATGGGTGTCGTTTTCGTGGTTTTTGGGGTAGCTGTTTGTTTCATTACATTTTGTACTGTTTTCTCGCAAATGTGTTTAAAAACATTGTATGACACACGTGCAGAATTTGGTATTTACAAACTCGTGACTATGGTAAGCTAGCTAGCTTACATTCGTCTACTCATTTGTATAAACCAACTTACCGCACCCGTATCATAAATAAATATTTTTCAATAGTCTTGTATATACCACTGCTGTGCAAGGGATTTGAGACATTTACACGAAGGACATTTGAGCGCATGGACACTTGCGCGACTGAGGTTGAGGACCAAATGGCCACTGAGGTTTACTCTGTAGAGTAAACATAACATCACGCCTGTTAGTACTTGAAGGTAGTTGAAGAAAAATACTGAGGATCACTGTTTTTTTATTCTTAATTTTTCTTAGGTATTTTTCAATTTTGGCCACTAGCTAGAAGATTTTTGTACAGCTAAACCAATAATATGCAAGTTCAAGTTTATTATAATTACAGCCTAGATCTCAATAATTACCTCTGTAAACATTACAGATACTGAGAAGGGGCTATACAAGAATGTAAAACGCCCACATCGAGCGAGATTCAACAAGCTGTATGCTTGCCGGATTTTTTACGTTGATGCTACTTTATCTCTGAAGTTTTTAGCTTTAATTACTAACTATTTTTTGTGTTGCTGCAGTTTGCTTTATTATAATCTTGTTATTCTCTCTTCCTCTCTCTCTATTTTTCGACCTGTATCTATAACAAATGCAGAGCAAAAAAACACAAATATCGAAAAGCGTAGAAGGCCTCCTCACGTTCCAGCCACCGCGGGAGACGCACCGGACGTCGGCGGCCACCCTAGGTGCGGGCCTGCGGACGAAAAAAAAAAGTTCGACCTGTTGAAGGTTGCGGGAATCATGTGGACGTGAGAAGTACAGCACCGAGGAATGTGGCAACGCTTGACTTTAGTCCAGCAGTGGACGTTTTTCGGTTGATATGACGCCACACTTGTCCAACTGCCTCTTGGGTCTGGTGGCCGCAAGCGCGACAGCTGAGCTTGAGGTCCTGGGTTCGATTCCCAGCTGGGGCAAAGTGTTATGGGTTTTTCTATCAGGAGTTTCTCTGTAGCAACCACGGAGTCTGGATTTGTGCCCAATTCATGGAAATAGGCTCGCTCTCTATTATATGTATGGGACTTCAACATAATTTGACTGTATGTGGATGTACTAATGGGTCTGCCTAACGCTTCGGAGATAACAGGCGTAATTGTTGTTATGACGCCAACACTCAGAGTTTATTTTCGCCTTTGTACAATCATTCTGGTTACAATAAACTTTACTATTTGAAATAAGTTTCTTTCATTTCTGTTCGAATTCAAGGGATTCCTGTTCAAATTTTTTCTGGTTCTGATATTCAATTTGGACAATATTTGGGTAGAGTCACCACGGTCCTACACTATGTGCGAAGCCCAACCTTTTTCAAAGATCTAATGAAAGAAAAAAACACAACAATCAGGAGGATTTTTCACATAAAGAGGGGTGCCTCTCTTATAAGTGTATAAGGTAAATAGATCGTTGGAATTGATCATTAGAATGTCAGCATTTGAGTTACGAAAACCTTGAAGAAGATGTTCATGGCTACAGGTGGAGTTCCGAATTCTCCACAAAACTGATAAAATAAAACCAATGTGACGGACGATACTTTGTACGTAAATTTTGTACGTAGCTGTGGTGATTATTATGTTGATATCATCATCAGCATACAGTAGTTCACTGCTAGATATAGGCATCTTCAACGCACTCCATTTACCCCGATTCTCGACAACTCTCATCCAGTTGCAACTTGCTACCCGCGGAGAGCGTCGCTCCACTTACCCTGACGTTCCCACCTTACGCTTGCCGATTCGCGGTCTCCACGCAAAAACACGTCTACCCCAACTGCCATCGGTTATACGGCTAACGGTTGATAGAGATATGTATGTAAAATGTCAAGAGCAAATGAAATAAGAAATGAATGTGCTAGAGGAAGCTGGAAGCGTCAGATACAGGAAATATTAAAGGACATTGTTTATCTTTGTGTATGGCATGTGATCAGGAGGGATGAAAGGCATGTGGATAAAAGAGAAGATAGGAGAGGAATAGAAATACTTAAGAAGATGCATGAACTGTGTGGGGATGGTATGAACAAAAAACCGAGTGACGGTTGACAAGGGAGAAAGGACACGTTTTTTTATTAAAATAAAATCTGGGTATTTTTATATGTACTAATAACAGCATGGAACTTTACATCATTAGTATATAATGTATACCTTGAATTTGTGTGTGAACTAAGAATAAAGACCGCAGAATATCAGGACGGTTACCAATCGGTTCACATTTAAAGTGAAAGCTCGAGAACACATACACAAGAAGTTGGCAGATTCGTCTCAGAACTAAGTTGTTGTATTTAATTTTTTGTTTATCTCTCATAACTTTATTAATCTAAATATATAAAAGAAACTGACTGGCTGACTGACTGACTCATCTTTCAACGCACAGCCCAAACCGCTGGGTCTACAGATTAGAAATTTGGCAAGTAGGTTTCTTGTGTGGTCTAGGGGTGCCTTAAGAAAGGATTTTTCAAAATTCACCCCCTAAGGGGGTTAAACGGGGCTCCAAAGTTTGTATGGGGAAACAAGATTAGTTAGACTATTTTATTCGAAATTACACAGTAGTGCTCCTTTTGATAAATGAGTAGAAACGGGTTTCAGGGTTTTTCAGAATTAAACCCCTAAGACGGGGAAATGGGGTGACAAAGTTTAAAAATCAATGCACAGCCTAAACCGCTAAGTCTAGAGATCCCAAATTTGGCACCTATGTTCCTAAAGTAGTCTAGGGGTACACTAAAAAAGTGTTTTTTAAAAGTCACCCCCTAAGGGGTGAAACGGGGCTCTAAAGTTTGTATGGGAAAACAAGATTAATTAGACTATTTTATTAAAAACTTCACAGGAGTACTCCTATTGATAAATGAGTAGACATGAGTTTCAGGTTTTTTCAGAATTCAACCCCTAAGATGGGAAAATGGGGTGACAAAGTATAAAAATCAATGCACAGCCCAAACCGCTGAGTCTAGAGATTCCAAATTTGGCACAAACGTTCCTTATGAGGGGTGCACTAAGAAAGGATTTTTCAAAATGTACCGTAAGGGGATGAAACGGGAGTCAAAAGTTTGTATGGGGAAACAAGATTAGGTAAGACTGTTTTTTACGAAACTTCACAGGAGTACTCCTATCGATTGATACGAATTCTCACAATTCAGATTCAGGTGTAGAATAATAAAACTGCTTGCTTCGTAATAACGATTATATTACTTCAATCAATCATCAACCACTTTTTGCATAAATTCTTGTACAATTTTATTATAAAGTAAATTTCCAACAAATGCTCAGAAACACACAACAATTAATACACAGAGAATACTAAACGTCTGCCTCCGTCGAGATAGTCGATCCGAATGTCCCACTTTTAAAAAAATAACCGACCAAGTGCATTTCGTTCCGGATCGAACGAAATGTATTTATCAATCTGTTCGTTCTTCATAGACTAACAAAGTGATGGATGGACCTTTGAATCGACTAACTTACTAATTAATCAAATACAATTTTAATATCGAATAGGGTATTGTAAATTTATAATATGAATGTTGATAAAATATACTTGATTTAACTGATAATTTGTAGAATAATATTAAATAATCATAAATTCATTACATTCGGCCGTCCGACTACGTGCGATCTCCTGACGCACGGTATATAATCATGTACAACAATTTTATGAATTCTTAAAGTATACTAACATAATTATAAAGTTTCATGTGAATCAACTGTAAACTAAACATCTCTATGCATTTTATATCTATTAATATTTCATTACATTCGGCTATTATTTGGACTCAGATTGACTTTGTGGCAGTTCATTGTCACTTTTATTACTTTCGCTGTCAGACGTACTACTGTTATTAGCTACATTATCATTGTGCTCGGACACATTTATATTGATCCATGGTCGAATCCTATCTACTGCTACCACACTATCGAATTTATGCTTGCGTTTACTAAAACTAGGTATTTCGATTATTTTATACCTATCATTGCCCAAAACTTCTGTTATTTTGAAGGGCCCTATAAATTTTGAAATCAACTTAGTACTTTTACCTTTATTATTAAAATTCTAGTTATTTTGATTAAATCCCCTTCCTTATAAGTTGGGGCAGGAACTCTATCTTGATCGTAGTTTTGTTTTTGTTTAATCTGACTAGATTCGATATTTGTACGAACTTCCTGTCTTACTTCTGTAAGATTGGGATTGGGCTCATTAATGACATCTTACATATTACTTAGGCTGTCTTTCAATCTGGTTCCAAATAATGCTTCAGTAGCTGTTTTCTGAGTGGTGGAATTTGTGGCATTATTTATTCCCCACTGGATTTTGCCTAGACACATGTCCCAGTTCCGTTCATCCTCGCCATCAGAATATTTTGAAAGTGTACTTAAGATCGTTTGGATGTATCTTTCGGCTTGGCCGTTGGCTCTGGGACATGCGACAGCATTCAAAACATGTTTAATACCATGAGTATCACAAAAAGATTTAAAAGTTGCTGAAGTGAAAGAAGTACCTCGGTCCGATATAATTCGGGATGGTACACCAAAGTCATAGAAAATATTTAATAATACCTTAACCGTTGTTTTAGTTTTTGTATCCTTAACGGCTCTTACAAACAAATATTTGGTAAAGCCATCCACTATGGTGAGAATGTAAACATTGCCGTTCTTGCTTTTGACAAATGGACCCAAGTGGTCAATATGAATGGTGTGGAATGGAATGCTTACCTTCTCTATCGGGTACAACTGACCACTCTTATGTCGTGACGTATTGCCCTTATTGTAGGCGCACTTAATGCAAGACTTTACATACTTTTTAACAAATCTACGTAACTTAGGAAACCAGAAAACAGACTGAATTCTCTCGGTTGTCTTTGATACACCTAAATGACCAGCGTCATCGTGATTTGATTTACATACTTGCCATCACGCAGTGCGAGGGATTACTAAACACAGCTTATCATCAACTTTCCTATACACTCTACTATTCTTAACTACATATTTATTTTTAATTTCTTTAGCTTCTTCATCTGACTCAGGTTTAAGGATTTTATATATTCGGGATATATCAGGATCTGTCATTTGTAAAGTCAAGAGCCAGTTATCAGTTTCGACTGTGACTGTAGAATCATCGATATCATTGGGTGTTAATTTTGTGTTACGGCTAAGTGCGTCTACATGAGCCATACGGATGCCTGGACGGTACTCTATGCTAAAATTAAATTCGCTTATTAAAAGCCACCACCTAGCTATTCGGGGTATCAAGTCGCGTTTAGTAAGTGTTGTTCGAAGGGCGTTACAGTCTGTTACAATTTTGAACTCTATCCCCAATAAATACACTCTTTTTTTTTTTTCGTTTTTTTTTTTTTTTTCGGTTGGGAAATCATCAAATGAATTCTCTCGGTTGTCTTTGATACACCTAAATGACCTCCCGCTCTGGGCGGAGCAGGAGGGAGTGTCAGACTTTTACTGACTAAAACCCATCCATGTTCCTTCATCGCCCTTTGTGTTCCGGGGTCACGGTATCTCTTTCGAACAGTCCCGCAACCCCGGCAGGCATCGGTCCTTGCGGACCCCTTCCTATTGCTGACTCTCTTTGAGGCGCGCGTGGAACACGAACGCGCCGTCGACACGGCCTGTCGTCATGAGACGGATGGACGGCGAGCTAGCCCATAGCCCACCGTCCACAGGCCCGCGCCTACGGTGGCCGGGGGCCACGTGGTGGCCCCCGACGCCCGGGGCGTCTCCCGATAAATACACTCTGAATTTCTTTAATGAACATACAATTGCAAGAGTCTCGAGTTCATAAGAATGCAAGTGGCGCTCCTCGGGAGTAGTTTGCCGGCTAAAGTAAGCTATTGGTTTGAGAGCACGTGGCTCCGGCTGCCATTGCATCAATATTCCACCCACGCCTAAAGAACTTGCATCCGTATGCAACTCAGTTCCAAAATTAGGGTTGTATAGTGCTAAAATTGGTCGGTCAATTAATTTATCTTTTAAGGTAGTAAACGAATGGGTTTCTGCATCTGTCCACTTAAAAAAATTGCCCTTTTTGAGTAAGTTTGTTAGAGGCCTAGCTATTTCCCCGAAACTTTTGATAAATTTCCTAAAATATCCTGCTAGTCCTAAAAACTGACGGATTTCATGTACGTTCCGGGGAACAGGAAACTCTTTAACAGCTAAAATCTTATTTTCGTTAGGGCGTATGCCTTCAGCAGAAATCTCATAGCCTAAACAGTCAAGGGAATTATCGAAGAAACGGCATTTAGATAATTTTAAAGTAAGTCCATTCTGCCGTAACAACTTCAAAACATTCCCCAGCCTCTCAAATCCCTCCTCCAAGGTAACCGACGGCACAAGAATGTCATCCAAGTAAGCTAAAGCTGATTCATGACGTTTATCACCTAGCATTGCATTCATTAATCGCTGAAATACAGCTGGAGCATTTGCAAGGCCAAAAGGCATCCTTTTAAATTCATAATGCCCATCAGGCGTTATGAATGCAGTTAACGGACGACTCTCTTCCGCCATTGGCACCTGATAGTACCCTGAAGCCAGATCGAGGGATGTGAAGAATCTATTGCCACTAAAATTTGTTAACTGATCGTCGATTATCGGCAAAGGGAACCAATCTTTCCTAGTCTTATTATTGAGAGCCCTATAATCGACACATAGGCGCTGTTCGCCTGACTTTTTCCTCACCAATAGAATAGGACTAGCATAATTTGAATTAGACTCTTGTATAATGTTATTTTGCAACAAATCATCTATTATCTCCCTTACCTGACCCCTTTCCGAAAAAGATAATCTGTATGGTCGGTAAACTACGGGTTTATCATCTAATAGATCTATTTTCATTTCAGTTGAGTTATCACAACCAATTTCACCAAGATTGAATGCAAAACAATCGCGATAACAGAGTAAAAGCGAATGAAGTCTACTTAATGTGTCTTTGTCAATTTGAGGACCAACTTTTATGTCTGATATTAGCAAAGGTTCACATTTCGAATTATCTTTTGTTACTCTATTTGTATAGGTGGTATTCGTATCGACAAAACAAGTTCCTTTAGGAATAGGACATTTCTTGGATAATGTAAGGTTTAAGGCAAATAACACTTCCCGTCAACAACCCTATAAACCCCTCGGTGCAAATAATGCTCTTTCTTAGGCTCACAACTACAATAACCTTCAATATAAATATCTCCGGAGAAGCCAATGTCGGACGTGGTAACCTCAACCAATCCTGACAATGTAACATCGGTATCGTTATCAAAGTTTAACTTTAAACGCTTCACTGGCTGCATTATGGTATCGGTATCAGGGCTCTGGTAAAATGTTAACTGATGGCTGTTGTGTATGTGTACCGAGCATAGGTAGGCGAGCGGGCTGCGTCCCGCCTCCCCGCGCCGGGGCATGTTCGGAAATAAATCAGTGTGCAACTTACTAGCGAGCGAGGTTGACTTATTTCCCCAATACCTACATACCTAACACGTGGCGACGAGCGAACTCACATTTTTATCGTTAAAATGTCTACGGGAGCGACGTATGGTGTTCTCACCAGCTTTGATCACCTGTCCCAAGAGTGGGACAGTTATAAATCGCGATTACAACAGTGGTTTATTGCTAACAACATAACCGCGGAAACGGACAAAGCGACAATCCGACGGAGGGCAATATTGTTGACGTCGTTATGCGAATCGACATTCAAACTCGCAAGGGACCTGGCGTTGCCGAACAAGGTGGAAGAACAGGAGTACGAGGTGATAGTGAAACTCCTCGACGATCACTTCACACCGAAAAGGTTCGGGTTTGCAGAAAAATCGAATTTCTATGCTGCAACACAACGGCCAGGAGAAACGCACACTCAATGGGCGGCTAGGCTCAGAGGATTAGCCACTCACTGTGCTTTTAAGAACTTGGAGGAGGCCTTGCTGGATAGATTTATCATGGGCATGGCGGCAGGACGAGAGCGGGACAAATTGTTCGTGCAGGACCAGCGGGAGCTGACCCTCGCGAAGGCCATCGACTTGGCGGAGAGCGTGCGCTGCGCGCGCCTCGCCTCGTCGCAGGCAGCGCCAGGCGCCAGCGGCGCCGGCGCAGTGGGCCCGGACGGCGTCTTCACCATATCCAAGAAGGAAAAGTGTAGTGTGTGTGGGTACAATAATCATAAGTCTGAGCAGTGCCGTTATAAAAATCTTAAGTGTAAAAAGTGCAATAATAAAGGACACCTACGTAAAATGTGTCCTAACGCGGGCAAAGTAAAGTACGTGGATGAGGCTGCGGTCGTGGACGACGACGACGGTGAGTGTTTTTATAATATACGATGCGTGCGCGGGAAACCAATGTCAGAGCGCGTGATGATCGGTGGTCTATCTTTGGAGTTCGAAATCGATAGTGGCTCAGCGGTGAGTGTAATATCAAAAGAAATCTATAATTCAAAGTTTAACGGATTGCCATTGTCAGACACCAACAAAAGATTGTACAGCTATACGGGGGAAAATATCAAAACAATAGGAGTCGTTTTATTGCCGGTATCATATCTCGGACGTACACATACACTGAATGTTTACGTGGTGAACGCAAGCGGCCCGCCGTTGCTCGGTCGCGATTTTATTCGAGAATTTGACTTGGAATTAGCGCCGGCACGATCAGCTGCGCAGGTACACGCCGTCACCCAAGGTACATCAATACGCGAGTGTAATATCGGTGAACGACTTACTAACATGTTTCCGAAAGTTTTCTCAGGCAATCTAGGAGCATTTAACAAATATAAAATAGATTTACATTTAAAAACCGATGCGAAGCCTATTTTTTTCAAAGCGAGACCAGTACCCTACGCACTCAAAGATAGAATAGACAAGGAACTAGACCGGTTATTGTCACTAGGGATCTTACAACCTGTCCAACACTCGGAGTACGCATCGCCCGTCGTGCCGGTTTTAAAAAAAGATGGCAGCATTAGACTTTGTGCCGACTACTCTGTTACTATCAACAAACAGCTGATCATAGAACAGTACCCCTTGCCAACGGTGAACGATTTGTTAGCGAAATTGCATGGCGGCCTACAATTCAGTAAAATTGATCTATCCATGGCATATAATCAGTTTATTTTGAATGACGAGTCACAAAAAATTACATGTATAAACACACACCGTGGGTTATTCAATTTTACACGATTAGTTTTCGGGTTGTCGAGCGCGCCCGCTATATTTCAACGCGCGATGGAATGCTTGCTCGCCGGAATAGAGGGTATTATCTTCCTTCTGGACGACATCCTTATCACGGGAGGAAACAAAGAACAGCACATGCAAAGGCTCATTACTGTTTTACAACGGTTGGACGACGCCGAATTGACCGTACAGATGAGTAAATGCGATTTTTTTAAAGACGAGATCTCATACCTAGGGCACGTCATAGATAGGTACGGAGTAAGGAAGTCGCCCGATAAGGTAAAAGCTATTTTGCAAGCACCTACTCCGACAAACGTGTCACAATTGCAGTCATTTATAGGTCTCACTAATTATTATCGGAACTTCGTGCCGGACGCGTCGTCTATACTTAGTCCATTGTATAATTTATTAAATAAAAACACTAAGTGGCAATGGACACACGAACATAATAAAGCGTTCGAAGAAATAAAAAACATTTTAGCATCAGATAAAACCTTAGCACATTACAATCCGCAAGCTAAACTAATATTAACGGTAGACGCGTCACCAACAGGGTTAGGAGCTGTTCTATCTCAAAAAGGGGATGACGGGTTAGAAAGACCGATATCATACGCTTCGCGGACGCTATCAGCAGCGGAAAAGAATTACGCGCAAATTCAAAAAGAAGCCACCGCGATAATTTTTGGCGTAAAACGTTATCATCAGTATCTTTATGGACGGGCGGAACCATTTGTATTAAGAACGGATCACAAACCATTATTAGCAATATTCGGCCCACATAAAGGCATCCCGGAGGTATCCGCTAATCGGCTACAAAGATATGCCATATTCCTAATGGCCTATAATTACTGCATTGAGTATATCAGTAGCAAACTTAATAGTGCGGACTATTTATCGCGGGCGTGTGACGACAACATAACAAAAGCGCGGGACGACGAGCTTGTTGATAGTATGTGCGATCGCGCTAGCTACGTTAACTTTGTAGTGGAGGGAGACTTACCGGTGACAGTAAGCCAGTTGCGTAGCGAGACGGAGCGCGACGGCATTTTAACTATGGTCAAGCGTTATGTTTTAAACGGGTGGCCTAGAAAGGTGAATGACATAGGCTTAAAACCATTTTTCAATTGTCGAACGCAATTATCTTATGAAAGCGGTATCTTAATGCGTGGGCATAAGGTCGTAGTTCCCGCGACATTACAGGATAACATATGTAGGGAATTACATAGCTCACATTTCGGTGTGGTGAAAATGAAAGCGGAGGCTCGCAAGCGGTTGTGGTTTCCCGGCGTGGACGCCGCGCTGGAGCGAGTAGCGGGCGCCTGTGACGTGTGCTGCGCGCTGCGGCCCGCGCCGCCGCACGCCCCTCTCGCGCCTTGGCCGTTACCGCCACAACCTTTTTACCGGGTACACGTAGACTTTTGTGGGCCAATTCACAATTACATGTTTTTAATAATTGTGGATGCATATAGCAAATGGGTCGAATGTTACGATGTATCGTCTACGTATAATTCAAAAGCCGTTATAAATAAACTATACGATTTAATGTCGAGATTCGGAATTCCGCATACGTTGGTGAGTGACAATGGCACATCCTTCACATCTTCGGAATTTAAGAATTTCTGTAAACTTAACGGCATTGAACATGTTTTGTCTCCTGTTTATCACCCGGCTAGCAACGGGCAAGCAGAAAGCATGGTAAAAGTGGTTAAAAAGGGACTTAAGGTTATATTACTGGAGGGTAGTAATAAAAAAACAATTAACGAAAAGATCGCAAAATTACTATTCGATTACAGGAACTCTAGAAATAGTACCACCGAAAAATCACCCGCGGAAATAGTATTTGGGCGCTCGTTGCGCTCACGGCTGGACTTATTGAATCCAAGCGCGCCGTCGCCCTCGTCCACAGACCTCACTAAAACCGTCGAACGAAATCAGTCCTTACAGGCTAAATATTATAGAGGGACACACAGAACAGACTTTAAAAATAATGAAAAAGTGTGGATTACAAAAAATACGGACAGTAAAAAAATCAGCTGGATACAAGGTATCATAAGGAAGAGAACAGGCACGGTAACGTATGCGGTATACATACCACAGCTACAATGCGAAGTCACCAGACACACAGACCAGATAAGGAGAAGGGTGAGCTCCACACCAGAGGACGAGCCAGACTGGGACCTAGACGCGATTCCTGATGTTGCGCCGCACCCTGCCACACAACCGGAGAGGGTGGCTCCGACGGGAGGAGAGGAAGGGCAGGAAGCGCGGACCATGGAGGAGGATACTCCGGCGACACCGCCACGAGCCACTGGCATTAATCAGCGGCGCCAAGAAATTAGCCCAATCTTCTCGACCCCAACAAACTAGGGGAGCAGTAGCTAAGGGGGAGGGATGTTGTGTATGTGTACCGAGCATAGGTAGGCGAGCGGGCTGCGTCCCGCCTCCCCGCGCCGGGGCATGTTCGGAAATAAATCAGTGTGCAACTTACTAGCGAGCGAGGTTGACTTATTTCCCCAATACCTACATACCTAACATACCTAACATACCTACATTCTTAAATACAGTTACGCAGGGGAGTTCAGTAACATTTTGGCCTATAAGTAAAGCTGTCTGAAGGAACTGTTCGTTGACCACTAATACCACATTTACCTCAACTTCATCTAATTTTAGATCAAAATTGCTCCTATATACTGGAAAAACTTTAAAGTTCCCGAATCCTTTGATTACTGGCAATTCTGTTAAAGTTTTAGTTAAATTCAGACTTTGAGCATCAGATTCTCTTATTAAACTAAATCAATAAAAACAGTTAAAGTCTTATCGTTAACCGTAACGGTTTTGTAAAACTTGTCGCTGTCATTATTGGAGGTAGTTATAGTCAAAGTTTTTCGATCCTGAACTTTAATGCCTTTAATCCTACGAAACGAACCCAAACACACAGATGTGTTTGGGTTCGTTTCGTAGGATTAAAGGCTCTAGTTTACAATTATCGTTATTGTGGCCTACCCGATGACATTTTAAACATTTAACTAAGGGTTTGGGGCATCGAAGGTAAGGGTGTCCCCTTTTTTTTTTTTTTTTTTTTCTTCGGCTGGGAAATCATCACATGACTTCTCCCGCTCTGGGCGGAGCAGGAGGGAGTGTCAGACTTTTACTGACTAAAACCCATCCATGTTCCTTCATTGCCCTTTGTGTTCCGGGGCCACGGTATCTCTTTCGAATAGTCCCGCAACCCCGGCAGGCATCGATCCTTGCGGACCCCTCCTTTTTGCTGACTCTCTTTGAGGCGCGAGTGGAACACGAACGCGCCGTCGACACGGCCTGTCGTCATAAGACGGACGGACGGCGAGCTAGCCCATAGCCCACCGTCCACAGGCCCGCGCCTACGGTGGCCGGGGGCCACGTGGTGGCCCCCGACGCCCGGGGCGTCTCCCGCGGCGGCCGGGACGCTGTGAGGTTCTCTCCCTCTCACGTTCCGCCACCTCCTTCTCTAGCATTACTGCTTCGCAGAAGGAGGTGACGGCGTCCCATTCCGTCTCGCTCCGGACCATGACTTGCACCAGGGCCGGACGCGAGAGTTCGCCGCCGCCAATCGCCGCTTCGAGGACACGGCGGTGCTCCGGACACGCGGGGCACACCTCCACCGTGTGCTCCACCGTGTCCTCCGGTCGATCCTCGCAGTGGAAACACCCGGGCGTTTCCTCCCGCCCGATTCGGTGCAGGAACCTCCCGAAAACACCGTGTCCGGTGAGGACCTGCGTCAGGCGGAAGGTGAGGACGCCGTGGCTAAGGGTGTCCCCTCGAGCAGCAATTGAAACAAGTGACCGAATTTTCACTCGAGGGCGTTGCAGCAGTGTTACCCGGTCGAGCTATCGTACTATCGTTACGTTTACGCCTACGGACGGTGGGCTATGGGCTAGCTCGCCGTCCTTCCGTCTCATGACGACAGGCCGCGTCGACGGCGCGTTCATGTTCCACGCGCGCCTCAAAGAGAGTCAGCAAAAAGGAAGGGGTCCGCAAGGACCGATGCCTGCCGGGGTCGCGGGACTGTTCGAAAGAGATACCGTGGCCCCGGAACACAAAGGGCGATGAAGGAACATGGATGGGTTTTAGTCAGTAAAAGTCTGACACTCCCTCCTGCTCCGCTGCTCCGCCCAGAGCGGGAGGAGTCATTTGATGATTTCCCATCCGAAAAAAAAAAACAAAAAAAAGTATCCAATTAGTCACTCACGTCAATTAGTAACTCCGAACGGACTGCGAATTGCCAAAAGTCGTGTTAGAAGCAAAGGTTCTCCTTGAAAATTTATTTCAATTATTTATATCCTATGGCTATTGGGCCTTGGGACAGATGCCTATACTTCAAGCTCCATTCTTCTTTTTCGCTGTTGGTCCCATGAAAATAGTTCTTCAGTTTGATGCCCTGTATCACACTCTCATCCTACCACCCTTTTCTGGTACAGAACGACTTTTGACTTTACTCAAGTTAAGAATTGTAGTGTGGCATACAAAATTCAATTCTAATACATATGAAATTATAAGCATTAAAAAATATTACCCGTACAGTTAGATGCCAAAACGAAGTCACATGAATCTTGTGCAATCTTAACAGCCTTATAGAATGCCTCAAATTGCAGACTGAGTGAGATTTGCAAAATATCGTTTTTCAGTATCCATAAAATAATGAATATCGACACGGCAGGATTTTCACGCTGGAGAAAGTAAAAGAAACAGTAAATATCGCTAACATCTTAAAGATTTACCTGGTGGACGGATGACTTTCAGAAGACCTGGTGAGAATGGGACAAGATGGAGGGGGCTATACCGAGCTGCGGGTAAAACAAAACTGCCAATGGCGATGATGATGATCCTAAACACCCGCAAAGCGATTATTTCCGATGTCCACCGGCTTGGTCACCAGTGGTGGTGCAGTTGGCAGACAGAGAGAATACTCATGTTTAAAAATTTTTCGTTGACCACTAGTGGTAGAATATTTAATTATGAATATACAGGGTGTAAAAGACCTCATCACGAAGCCGTCAACCAAGCATTCTGTACATCAAATTAAGTAACTTTACGCAAAAATTATTGCTGGGAAACGACTTTTTTTTTTGGGGTGAAAAATTGTGTTTTGTGGTAGAACTCAATGTAACGCACTCAAAACATTGAGCTAATGGATGGATTGAATAGTACGGGGGTCGTGGAGGTGTTTAAAGTAAAAATCTTACATTAAAAACTTGTATTTAAAAAAAAACTTGTCAAAAAGTTGTAACTTTGACCCCCAATATCTCCGTAACAAGAAGGTTCCCAGGTATGGTGTAGAACAAAATCGCAATGACGAAGAGAACAAGTGCCTTTCGGCTTCGTTAAGAGGTGTTTTACACCCTTTATAATAATATTTAATAATATATAATATAAGCCTGCAACACAACAGTTAACAAGTCGTTGAAATTTAATTCAAAAAATCTTTTGCAATTTACTAATTACCGATATAATTTTAAACAACCAGATACCATTTCATATATGTCAATATAATAGTTATATGTCTATATAGTCAATATAATAGTCTTCAATACACATACAAATAACAACATGAGATCTGCTTTTTTATATCAAGAAACATAAATAAAGAAAATCTGTGACCTATGACATAATTATGTCATATTATGTGAAAATGAAATCATCAAACCATCAAACAAAATAAGTAATAAAATTAAACAACGCTAATGTTGACAAGATCAGCTGATGATCGTCGCGCACGCCTACCGCCTCCGGACCCGTCGCTCAGCTCCGCCTCGCCGCCGCCGGAACCCAGCCCCATCGTGAGCGCTGTGACACCGGCCGTGGCAGTTGCGTCGAGCTCGAGCGACGAGTATTTCTCTCCGCCCACGACACCACCACCTGCTCGTCGACGGGGAGGACGCCGGCCGCCGGACGGCTTAGTACCTCGAGGCCCACCGGCCTCTGATAGGGTCCCAGCTTCCGGCGGAAGTGTGCAGCGCATGCGATGGACGCAATCCATCAATGAAAATGTCATGCGCGCATACTATGGGGCTACAGAGGGGGGAAACAACCTGACTGCGTACCGTGTTAGGATGCTCTCTCTGTTTCAGGTGCTTGAGCCAGCTGTCAACGTGTCGGCACAACGACTGTCGGATCAGGTGCGGGTGGGTCACCCAGCGTAATCGTATGTTGGATGACACCGTATTTGATCGCTTGCGGACTGAAATATAGAGTAGCCATGTCATTGCCACGCCGTCGCAGGCTGTGGTCCCACCACAGTCAAACATAATACCAAATTGCGATAACGACGTAAGTAGTGACATGGTTACTAATGTAAGTACCCAGTGCAATGTAGAAATGAGGAGTGCTTTGGAGGGTGCGATTCGGGAATATCGGTTCATGCAACCAGACCTGAGACCACGCATACCTCGTTTGCACATGCATAACAAAAATAGGGCGCTGGTGGCTGTTCTGGATTCGCAGTTGTCAAACTATTTTGATAACTGCGAAGACCTCACCGATGTTCACTCAATCCTGTATTGTGCGGCTGTAGCGGCATGTCGTGTAGCTCATGTCAAATTTTCTTACGACAGAGCTACACGACCAAAACCAGCCGTACCGGCATGGCAGTACAGGATTGAGCGACGTATTGGTGGGGCCAGAGCACTCATCGGCAAACTGGTCTGCTTCAGGGAGGGCAATAATCGCCCTAGAGTGATGCGTTTTGTGAGGCGGGCGTTATCGGGGACTGATATCAGTCCTCGAGACTACATGTCCCGTGTCACACACAGAGCGCATCGACTTCCTGAAGCAGAAAGTGTATGCATGGGCAAACCGTATTCGTAGATATAAGCGGCGGGTGGACCAATACACTCAGAATCGCACATTCCAAAAAGATGAAAGGTGGGTTTATAGGGCTTGGGAGCCGGCCGGACCAAGGTGTGGCTGACACGCACCTGCCGGATGATGATGCAATGTGTTCGTTCTGGCGCAGCATCTGGTCGGTGCCTGTCAGCCTTGCCGAGGGTGAATGGATTCGGGTGATTGAGCGGGCGTGCGATCCAGTATCAGAAATGGGGGCAATTACTATCAGCCCCCAAGACGTAGCTCGTGCAGTCCGTCCGTTGCCTAACTGAAAATCTCCAAGGCCGGATGGGCTGCACAATTTTAGGATAAAATGGTTCACAAGGTCGCACGCTCGCCTGGCGACCCTGTTCCAGTCAGCCTTAGAGTCTGGGTCGCTGCCAGAGTTCCTGACAACAGGTATAACCCACCTGCTCCATAAATCGGGTAGTACTGCGGAACCCAAAAATTATAGACCGATACCTTTCTCCCGACAGTCTATAAAGTTCTTATATCTATTTTGAGAACTAAAATGAGCAAACATATAGATGACCATTCTGTCATGTCCGCTTCTCAGAATGGATGTAGGAACGGGTCCCGTGGTACTAAGGAGGTACTCCTCATTGATATGGCCATTAGTCACCAGGTTCGCCGTTTCCGAAAGGATTTGTCGACATGTTGGATAGACTATAAGAAGGCCTATGACTCGGTGCCACATACATGGCTCATGAGGGTGCTAGAGTTGTATAAAGTTGATGCAACTCTGCGCACCTTCCTGATGTTGTGTATGGGGCAATGGAGGACAGTCCTTCGCTATCCAGGATGTCGGCAAATTCAGAGGAATAGCGAGCCGATAAGGATAGAGCGAGGTATATTTCAGGGCGATAGTTTGAGTCCACTTTAGTTCTGCTTAGCCTTGAATCCTCTTAGCACACTGCTGGAGAATTCAGGTCTAGGCTATCGGTTGCGGAAAGATGGTCAGGTTATATCTCACCTCCTTTACATGGATGACCTAAAACTATTTGCCCCCAACGATTTGCGACTGATGGAGTTACTGAAGGTAACTGAAACTTTTAGTAGCGCCATCAGGATGGAATTTGGTGTGGATAAATGTGCGGTCATGCATGTAAAACGAGGGGAGATTGTGGAATCTGTGGGAACCCAGTTCTCGGATTCCATAACTCTTCGATCCCTCTCAGCAACCGAAACGTATAAGTATTTGGGTATGTCGGAAGCGCTGGGCGTCAATGTTGCTGACATGAAGCAATCGTTGAAGGAGCGCTTCTTTGGCCGACTGAAAAAAGTATTTAATAGTCTTTTATCAGGTGGCAATAAGGTGCGTGCCTTCAACGGTTGGGTCATGCCGGTTTTGATGTATTCTTTCGGCATACTCAAATGGACTCAAACAGAACTAGACGCCTTGGATACGAAGGTCTGTAAATTGTTGACGGCGTATCGGATGCATCACCCACGTTCTTCGGTTATGAGACTGTATATCCCGCGGAAGTGTGGGGGTCGAGGCTTTTTAAATGCTAAGACTCTCCACAATCGCGAGATATGCAGCCTCAGGGAATATTTCCTAGGAGCCGATGTGGGAATGCATCGAGATGACAAGGGCCTCACCCCGCTCTCCTTGGCTAAAGAGAACTGGCGCAAACCTTCAGTGCTTGACACTAACGACCGCAGGGATGTATGGCAGAGTAAAGAGCTTCACGGACGCTTTTTCCGGGCCCTCCATGGGCCTGATGTAGACCTATCAGCGTCCGTAGCCTGGCTACGTTCCGGGGACCTATTCGGAGAAACCGAAGGTTTTGTCTGTGCAATAATGGATGAAGTTATAATGACGATTAACTACCGGAGATTTATTGTGAAGGATGGCACGGTTGACATATGTAGGGCATGCCACCGTCTAGGCGAATCAATCCGTCACATTATCTCCAGGTGTTCTCGTCTAGCTAACGGAGAGTACCTGCATAGACACAACCTTGTAGCCAGGATTATCCATCAGCAACTTGCTCTAAAATACAAACTTGTGGAATCGGAAGTGCCTTACTATAGGTATTTGCCCGACCCAGTTCTCGATAATGGCAATATCACATTGTACTGGGATCAATCCATCATCACTGACAGGACAATTGTAGCCAATAAGCCTAATATAGTGGTGGTGGATCGATTAGAGCGGCGCGCAATGATTGTTGACATAACGATCCCGCATGATGAGAAATTCGTGAAAGCCGAGAAAGATAAACAAATCAAGAATCTTGACTTGGCTCGCGAGGTTGTTGACATGTGGGAAGTGGACTCAGCGATCATTGTGTCGATAGTCGTATCAGCCCATGGCTTAATTGCCAATAGCCTCGATCAATACCTGAGGAGGCTCTCGTTAGGCAGCTGGGTCAAGGGCTTGATTCAGAAAGCTGTACTCCTGGACACGGCTCGTATTGTTAGGAGGTTCCTCTCTCTGGAGCCCTTACCGCCGGTAGCTTGGACCCTGTTCCCGATACCGGTGGGCTGCAAATTTTTATATTTTTAAATGTTTTTTATATTTTTTTAAATTAATATTTAAAAATGTATCAAATTTGTTTATGGATAAATAAAGGAATGTAATAATAATATTTAATTAGGAATATTTAAAAAAAAGTCTTAGCGCTGTCCATCATTGGTGCCTAAGGGGGAAAATTTAAAAAAAAATTGTGTCTCTGTCGACCACTGCTGGACCTAACCAAAGTGGTGCTCATAAGTGCGCGTTGCAGTTTTAAAAAAATAATTCTGGCTCGGGTTCTGGTCATACTGATATCTTGTAGTGTTAATCGTCGTCATTTGAGTAACTTAAGCAGTGAGCTTATCGGCTTATTATGCATGTAAGTCACAGAGAAGAACTAGCGCACTATAGGCTGTGTCTAGAGTAAGAAGCCATTTTTCATTCATTGAATTATTCTATCAAATGTTTACCGATTTTGATCTCAATTCTCTGACCGAATTACTTACCGCTTTACTTTGCACTTCATATTTGGAGAACTCGATCACAATTTGAATATTGATCAAACTTTGACAGAAGGTTTCTATGGTTTTGAATAAGATCTGGAAAATCAAAGATGAAGATAATCTTACCACCAACAAGAAATAAATCTACAGAAACAGTTTTTATGCAATTAAAAAAGTACTGCCGTGTAGGATATTCATTAGTACATAATTATTCGTTTTAAATGTGGATGGGTATAAGAGTAGAAGAAGACCAAAGAAACGATGGATGGACTGTGTGAAGGATATGGCAAGAATAAAGTGTCTGATTAGAGACGAGTAACGGTCACGATTTTGGGTTACAAAAGAGAATGGATGACAAAAAATAATGTTGCACTGACTCCACGTTATACAGTAGATAAAAGAACAGGAACGTGATAATGATGATGATTATGATAACAAATCCTATGTAAGTTCATTAAATATCACAATTTCAATCATTCATTCATTTCAGCCGAAAGACGTCCACAGCTGGACATAGGCCTCCCCCAAGTGTCGGATTCCCGCAACCTTCACCAGGTCATCGGTCCACCTAGTGGGAGGTCTTCCAATGCAACGTCTTCCGGTTCGCGGCCGCCACTCCAGAACTTTGCGGCCCCATCGGCCATCCGTTCTGCGAGCAATGTGCCCTGCCCACTGCCACTTAAGTTTGGCAATTCTTCGGGCTACGTCGGTGACCCTAATTCTCTTGCGGATGTCTTCATTTCTGATTCGATCACGCAAAGAAACTCCGAGCATAGCCCTCTCCATTGCCGTTTAGGTGACTTTAAGCCTTCTGATGAGGCCCATTGTGAGCGACCACGTTTCGGTCCCGTATGTAATCACTGGCAACACACACTGGTCATAGACTTTCGTCTTGAGACACTGCTGTAAGTTGGACGAGAAGATACCACGCACCTTCCCGAACGCTGCCCAGCCGAGTCGGATTCGACGATTGACCTCTTTCTCGAAGTTAGACCTACCTAACTGGACCGTTTGTCCCAGGTACACATAATCGTCCACAGCTTCGAGTGTAGTGTCTCCGATTTTTATAGGAGTGGGTGTTACATGGGCATTCAACATGACCTTGGTTTTGTCCATGTTCATTTTTAGCTCCACTCTTTCGGAAGCTCTACTGAGGTCATCGAGCATTGTACTGAGGTCCTCCATGGTCTCAGCCATGACCACTATATCGTCGGCAAACCGAAGGTGAGTGATGTACTCGCCATTGACGTTGATGCCTAGCCCTCTCCAGTCCAGAACCTTGAAGACATCCTTCAGTGCAGCGGTGAACAGTTTCGGAGATATGACGTCTCCCTGTCTCACACCTCGGTGCAGAAGGATAGGTTCCGAGGCTTGGTTCTGAAGTCGGTCTGACATGGTGGCAATTTTTGTACAAACACTTCAACACCTCAATGTACCGGTAGTCGATTTGGCACCGTTGGAGAGACTGCAGTACAGCCCAGGTCTCGATCGAATCGAAGGCTTTCTCGTAGTCCACAAACGCTAAACAGAGAGGCAGGTTATACTCTCCGGTCTTCTGTATAACCTGCCGCAGCGTATGTATGTGGTCCACGGTGCTAAAGCCTTTTCGGAAACCGGCTTGTTCGGGAGGCTGAAAATCGTCAAACCTGCGCGCGAGACGATTCGTGATGACTCTTGAAAACAACTTGTAGACATGGCTTGGAAGTGAGAGGGGCCTATAATCCTTCAGACGGGCATTGTCACCCTTCATGAAGAAGAGTACCACCACACCCCTGCACCATGCATGTGGCGTTATTCCCTCGAGTATGACGGAATTAAACAGCTTCCGGAAGGGCCTTAAGTACCGGTTTTCCACCCACCTTCAGGAGTTCGGCCGTAATTCCGTCATCACCCGGTGCCTTGTTGTTTTTAAGCACAGTACAGGCTGACGTCCGGAATGTCATCGGTATAGTGTCAGGTCAGTCTAGCTCTTGGGTCGTTTGCTAGATCTACGACGGGTTTACTGTTTGACGTGTACAACTGCCCATAGAAGCTCTCGATCTCCCTCAAAAGCTCCGGTTTGGCGGATAAAATCCTGCCATCGTCGGTCTTCAGTTTCGTGAGCTGGCTCTGCCCAATAGCCAGATCTCTAGTAAATACCTTGGAGCCTTTGTTCCGCTCGATCGCGTCTTTAATATGCTCGGTATTAAAGCAGCGGAGGTCGCTCTACAAGGATTTAGAGATCCGTCTATTGAGCTACCGGTATTTTAACGCCTCGTCTGATGACTGCAGAATCATCTCACATCATGAGCTTAAGAGTCTGATCTGTACAATGTGTCTTGAAGAACTTCGACCCGGTCGTATGGACAGTTTCCACGAACCCATCGTTGTATTCGTCCACTGAGCTTCCTAGGCATTCGAAACGATTCTGGAGTTCAGGCTGAAACCTCTCGGGGTTTTGGATTTGGATCTGCGCTGGACGGAGCGTAGACTTCATCAGTCGAGACCTTTCTAGCTGGCATTGATGTTCAATGTGTCTCTTATCATGCGGTGATCGCTCCCGGTTTTCACCGAATTAACCACAGAGACATCATTGAACATTTGCTTCTTGGTTGACATGATGAAGTCAATCTCGTTTTCGGTTGCACCATCGGGGCTCTGCCAGGTCCACTTCCTGTGCTCACGATTTTTGAAGAAGGAGTTTATCATATAGAGGCCCTCCTTCTCAGAGGCCCTTCTTCATAAAACTAGCCAGTTGGTGGCCCCGGTAGTTCCGACGTCCAACTCCAAATTGCCCCACCTGCAGCTCATCCCCGTCTCGTTTGCCCAGTTTCGCGTTGAAGTCCCCCATGACAACGGTGAAGTGAGTTTTGAGACCATGCATGGCTTTAGAGATCATCATACATGGTCTCCACTTCGTTGTTGGGGTGTGCCGATGTCGGGGCGTAGACCTGTATGACCTTCAGCAAATATCTTGAGGATATTCTGAGTATAAGGTACGCCACCCTGGTCGACACACTCTCGATCTTCACCACGTTGTTCACAAGGGACTTGTGGACGATAAACCCAACACCACCCTGGGACTGCCGGTCACCCTCTCGGAAATAGAGCAAGTTGCCAGATTTCAGGATTATCGTGTCCTCCCCCTCTCTTCGGACTTCAGGTATTCCCACAATACTCCATCGCAGCCTGCTCAATTCCTCTTCGAGTTCCGCTATCTTGTCCTCGGTCCGGAGTGTGCGTGCGTTATACGTTGCCAGGTTCAGTCGTTGGTATAGGCAGCCGGATCCCATCCGGGGATTCTTCGCACCCCTTGCCACGCCGTAACCTCGACCGCTGCCGTAGTCGAAGGTAAACGGGCTGCCGGGTACTAGGGGCCATTTTTGTAATGCGGTATCCATTTTGGGGGATTTTGCCATAATCGCCACGTTTGGCAGGCGTGTTGGCGATCGCAGTACAGTTCTTTCAAAAAGACACAAAGAACGCTGCTGCCCATTCTCTGGTAATCCCTTAGTCGCCTCTTACGACACCCACGGGAAGATATGGGATGGTGCTATTCTTTACGTCCGACACCATACGGACAATATCACGATTTACTTACTGGTAGTTGATAAACGTTGGTTATAATCTTATAGCAGTTCAATATTCGGACATAAGCTTCAAACATTCGCGCAATTTCTTGTTTACTGCAACCATTGTTCCGTATGAACAATAACTGAACATTCCATAGCTCAACTTTGTCAAGCAACAACCTAGTTAATCTTATGGCGTAAACTAAATTTGAATCAAGAGTTACCATTAATGCTATGTAAAGAAGAACATTCAAAGGAGGCTTTAGAAACCGAAAGTACACATAAGAAACTACGAATACGTAAAATCCAAAGATGGAAGCGACGGTCATCCAACTTCTGATGATGAACCGTTTGAGACTAGCTTCACTGTAGAGGAATCTGTGCACCTCTTGAAAGTTTAGAACAAACAAAACACTTTTTTTAGACTTTAAGTAATTGACAATAAAGGTCATAATGAATCCTACACACTTAAAACTAAAGTAGAAGAAGGATGCGAAACTCTGGAAAGCAATAGAACTGTATCGTCTAAAATTATCATCAAGAATTATTTCTACGATACGATGAACATACGTAGTCATGAACATTATGGCACCACCTATTAATATAAACTTATTTAACCAAGAATTTGTATTAATATAATTGTTCTTGATTTGATATTTCGGATTAAGCAGTACAATTTGCATCAAATTCAGAGGCAGAAAGATTCGTTGAACTTCTTTGTCGATTTGGTTATTTAAATCAATTTCATCACTTATTCCGATTTCGTTGTCAATATTTCTGTTCAGACTATACATTTTGTGCGAAATTATATTTTTGAAATGTTAGAATGTGAACTTAATATTACTTAAAAATACGTTGTAGAAAAATCGAGACTTCGAAATGTTACTTTTAGTCAGTATTTAAACACTAGCTCCGTACATTACGTTATTGCATTCACAATTACTTCGAAGAACGATTGTTATTTCTTTGAAGGCCTTGACACAATATTCTAGTTCCTTAACTTCTTCGTTGATGTCGTCGTAAACGCAACTGCTGAGCATGCAAATGTCGTAGTTCGGTTCCCAGGGCGAGCAAAGTTCAATTGTTTTTTTTTCCAACGGGTATTTCTTAGTGGCAGTCATCGAATCTGGATTTATGAACGGTTGATGGTCCATTCCGTTGTTGACTGCTTCGTCGCAAGCGTGACTTCTGAGTATTAGATCCTGGGTTCGAATCTCGGATCTAGCAAAGTGTTATTGGGTTTTCTCATCAGTAATTTCTCAATAACAGTAATGTAGTCTGGATTTATGCCCGGTTGATGGTCCTCACCCTCTATTACATGGGGCATACACGTAAGTATTAAGTCCACCTCTGACTAAACACTCGTGGATTGAAAACGCGGTATGTTTTAGCCTTTTAATGTATAATGCTAAAAAGATCTTACAAAATTATATTGGGAGCCAAGCAGAATAAAATAATCTAACGTCTTACATCAAAACTTCACAATTATAATAATATAACTGAATGCAGGATTACAGAAAAGCAAACTGCAGTAACACAAAAGTATAATAAACAAGCAACGCTATCACTCTGGACAGTAAAGTAGCATCAACGTAGAATATCCGACAGGCATGCACCTTGTCAAATCTCACTCGATTCAGGCGTTTCAGATTCTTGCATAACTTCTTATCTGTAATGTAATAGATAAGTGTTAGAATTACAGTCCTGTCACAGTTAATTTATTTCTGACTTTGTATATCTGTCAAAATCGCAGTATTTCTGATTTAATAGGAATAAAGTTGGCTCATTCCTAAAACGTCTACTTAATTTGTATACATAAGTTGTTAGTGGTCAAAACTACCGATAGTCAGGGCTCCACACACAAGACACAGGATTCTCCTCACAATGCGAGCCGTATCAAGCACTACCTTCAGAATCAGGCCCTTGATCCAACCGCCTAGCGTGAACCTCATTTGTTTTTCAATATAGGGTGAATTTTTGAGATGGGACGACAGGTAACTATCCGGTAATCGTGTTAGAAAACTCTCCTTATAGCCATAAAGCCATTTTAAAATGTGCACTTTTTTACAAACTTCTTTTAAATGCCAATCGATCCTAGTAGGTAAGTTAATAAGGACAGTCTCCTAAGATCATTGTCTTCCTCCAACATTTCTAGTTTCTTTTTTGTTTATTTAATATTCTACTATACCCATGTATGAAAGTTTCATCGTAAGCCAAAATTTTAAGAAAACATCTACATGGCAAATATGTAATGACTCAGAAATACCTGGACAATTGAAGTTCAAGAGTTTTGCAAATGAATCTTGAATATCATTTAAAGACGTGTAGAACTTCTCACAGCATATGTTCAATGCGACTTGCAACGACAAAGATTTTATGAACCAAAATCCAAACCACAGTGTTGATATGCGCAAGGAATACTACAAAAAAAAAGAAACCGTGGTGCAATTATACCAAAGCTGTCCAAAACCGCAAACTGCAGCAGCTAAGCCACTTTACCAATCGCAATAACAGCTCACAGGAACACGATTGGTTTCATTGATAGAATGGATATGAAAACGAAAACAGGTGGCTATATTGTCAAGTTACGGAAGAGGAAGCTAAGCTTCCTTGAAGCTACTTAGTCCGGTAAATCCAGTCATTGATGGATCCATAATATCGTTTCGAGTTAAATGAGCTGTAAATGATCTAAGATATGACTAAGGATATTTTTTTATCGTTTGGCGTTGAAAGCAACAAAACTTAATTAAATTGCGCAACAAAAATATTAGGCAAACATTGTACACCAACATGTAAGAATAGCTTAAGCATAGCCTAATCAACCTAAATCTAACTAATGTTGCCATTGCTGGGACACAGGCCTTTTCTCAGATAGAAGGAATGGCCTGTATTCTATGCTGACCCAGTGCGGGTTAGTTGAAGTCACATGCCTTCAAATTTTAGGTTCTAGGATATGCTCCTCAAAACGTTTTTGCGGTAGAATTTATTGAAACTTAATACAGCAAATTTATCCCCTTCAGGCAATACAACATATTATTATGGAACAATTTACAGAATTTCAAGCTTCTAGACCTAGCGGTGAAGACCGTGCGTTGGCTGTCAGTGAACGACTGAATCAAAGATTACTTACATAGAAATTCAGTGTAGAAAATCTGAAAACATCTAGAACTATTTGCACAGCTACTATATAATGATATAAGAAGTCAGCAGTATGAAATAGTATCTGAAAATAAGGTTTTTAGATATATTATAATCCCTTTCACAAAGTCAAACAGCTTAATTTCACTCACATTGTGTTTGAAAGAAACCTTATAGATGTCATAACAGTCCAATATATTAACGTAAGTCTGAAAATTTCTTCTACAATAATCCTCCCGGTACATATCCTGGACATTTCTCGCTTGGCTATTCCATAGATCAACATTAACTTTTAAGAGACGAATAAGTCTGATAGCGTAGACGATATTCGCATCATTGCTGATTAAAATCACAAAACAAAATATAGTGAAAAATTGAGGTTTAGTTGTCGTGTACATGATAATTGCAGCGGTGATGTACCAGGCTAGTAGTAACGAAAAGGAGATCCAGTTACCAATTATGAAGCGTTTAAAGCCTGTCTTATCATATAGATGTCTGTGAATCTCTTGGAATTTTAAAACGAAAAAAACATTCCAATTTGTGCCGTAAACACATGGCGCAACGTTCATAATGAATATGCAAGAGTAAAAAAAAAAGTCAAATATAAAGGCATAGTGCGTTATTGCACTAAATTTCCATAAAACATTCGATTCGAAAAGAAATTTACTATAAATGTTATACAATAACATGAGTATAAATAATGTAGTGACACACAGTGACACGAAATTCGAAAGACGGCTGTTTGGAGTTATCAAATTGTTCCTAATACAATATTTCGGACAATACTGAAAAACGAGCAACAAATTTAGAGGTCGTAGCATTAACTGCACATCTTTGTCGACGAAGTTGTTTGAAAAACCTTCCACACGATGACTTTTAAGATAGGAAAGTATTTTTCTTTTTACTGACTTCATTCTTTGTGACATTGTGCAGATCGCGGGTTAGACCTGGTTGAGACTCACGCAGTTGAGGAGTGACACAAATGGGAGGAGGCCTACACTCAGCAGTGGATGGACAAAAGGCTGCTAACGATGATGATTCTATCAAGGCTATCTGAACACACTATCGAAATTATAGACTTCGAATATAAAGTTCATTCATCAAGGTTTTATCAATTGATTTCAATCAATAATAAGTCTACTAATAACACTAACTCAACGGAAAAAAAACATAACGATATCATCAAGCCTGTAACTTATAAGGGTTAGGCAGAGGTGAAATTACAGCAGCTATGTTCTAAGTCCCATGTATTAGGGGGCGAGTCTATTGCCATCAACCGGACACAAATCCAGGCATAAATAAAAATCAAATAAAAAAAATGAATCATTGTAATGAAAAATACATCCAAAATCTAATAAATAAGATTGAGCAAAAACTTATTTTCAAAGTACAGTCCCACGTAAGAGGTAAAACTAACCTTGAGCTGCCCCAGCTTAGAACGGAGTTTCAAAAGAATGAGAGGCCAGCTTAATATTGTCTTATTACAACGGACTAACCCTTTACTGTACATTGAGGCAACTGATTGCCTACCCATTTAATTTGATTATGACCTTTAGAACTGACAGGTTCAAATAATATTGATGATGGAAAGTCTACTCGAAAAAATGAAAAATGACCAAAGATGCAATCTTTTAGACGACTTGTTTTTTTTTGGATGTTAAGGATTTCTATTGTAATGACCTGTTAACCTTTTGGCCACCACAGTCATGTGACAAGCCAGCCCTGCGTGCCCTATACGCCAAACGACACAAATGTTTGACAAAATGTTAGGTGAAAATGTGGCTTGGCGTGGAGGGCACGTGCGTGCTTTTATGCTCTGATGGTCAAAAGGTTAAGCGGCCCTTAATAGTATCGGCAAATACCTACAATAATGGAGAGCAGTGGCAGCCCAGAAGTAACGCCCCACCTGACGTGTTGTAGGTCATGGATTCGATTCCAGTCAGGCGTACCGTTGTGTAATTTATTTAATTATCACTGCTCTCTAAACGGTAAAGGAAAAAATCGTGATGGAACCGGCATGTCCTAGAACCAAAATTTTGAAGACATTCAACCTGCATGCGTGGTATAGCCCGTTCCCTCTCATTGGGAGGTGGCCTGTGTCTCAGCAGTAGAAACACTATAGACTGGCTATACCTTTTTTTTTTTTTTTTTTTTTTCGGATGGGAAATCATCAAATGACTTCTCCCGAATTGACGAAGATAATTATTATCAGGATGGCATAGAAGCTAGCGGGAACTTCGCTCTGGAACGCTTAGCGCAAACGCTCCCACGTCAAATAATGAGAGGGTGTTATTTCGCGTTGGTACACTCGGTTCTCTAGTGTGGTGTTGAGTTCTGGGGCCGAGCTGCCGATTGGGAGCGACCCTTTAGGATGTAGAAGCGTGCCGTGAGAGCCATTACGCGATTACAATGGGATGACACCGCGAGACCACTAAGAAGTGGTCTCGCGGTGTCATCCCATTCAAACGGCTAAAAATATTGACTGTTCCCGCTATGGTGATATTACAGGTGGCGGTATATGTACGTTAGGCAACATCTGAACGAATACAGTAAACGCTGAGATAGGCATAATTATTGTACTCGTGGTAGAAACAAGTTAGCTGGCTACCCACACACCCTATCTAAATCTGGAAAGTTGATTCATGTTATGTTCTATGGGGTGGGCTTGTATTAATGCTTTTGCGGTTGCACAACCCCGACTTGAGTTGACTTGAGTTGACTAGGTCAGCCAAAACCGTGTCAACATCACCTCCTAGCGTTCCATCATCTAAATACCACACATTGAATTTTGAATTTAGCTGTTGAATTATGGGATGAATAGCCAAACTGAAAATGACAGGCCCGAGAGGGTCACCTTGTTGGCAACCAACTGCAGATTCCAAAACGTTGTCCTTGTAAAGTAATTTTGAAGGGTGTCTGTAACATTGCCACAAAAAACCATAAATTTCGGGTAGTACTTTTTTGACTTCAGCCAACAAAGTGTGCCTATTCACAGAGTTGAAGGCATTTTTGACGTCAACCTTGAGGATGACCTCACCTTTCTTTGAGTGTAGAAAAGACGATAAGGCATGTACAGCCCCCTCTGGAACCAAAACCAAGTTGAAGGGGCTGGAACTTAGTTGCAAGCGTCTCACTGTATAGCTTGCAACATATTTTGGCAGCCATACGCCTGTAGGTGCAACCGACGGCAATTGGACGAATGCCGCCGTCCTTCTTGCGCATGTTAGCCCCATACAAGATATCGACGACGGCATCGTTCACGCCGCCGGAGAGCATTAAGTTGATCAGAACCGCAAGCTCCTTCAAGAGCGACTCACCAGCTTCCCCGGCTTCCTCAACAAATCTTTCAAATGCTGTGGAGTCAGGCCGTCGAGGCCGCCGGCAGAACCACTCCGAAAGGAGCTCACGGCTGCGATCAACTGCAGGGCTGTAATTTTAAAAAAAGGTGAGTCCTGAATAAGGGGGTCGGGGTGGACGGGTGGGTCGGGGAAGGTGAGACCATCCGCAGGCGATGGATGTTTACTCTCCAGGGCTGAAAGAGTATCTGGAGAGTAAGGCGCCACCACATCACTGCTGAACAGTATTCTGGCTGCCCCCCTAATGTCTCCGTCACTTAGCTTGGATTCCACATGATCACAAATGTCTTTCTGTTTATTAAAAAAAAGTAATTTGTAATCTAAAATACGGGCCGAATTTGTTGCAATCTTTAATTTGGTTTGTTAAAGATTTTTGAGTAGCCAAATTTTTTTGGACATGCAGAATCCTGTACGGGAAGGTGCTGAGTAACTGCTACCAGGCACGGTGCGAGTTCTCCTGGGTCGCGAGACGGACACATCGCGCTAAACTCAGCGCAACAGAATGTCTCGCGCCCGGGGGAACTCTTTTTAGGACTGGAGTGGAATTTTTGAATTTGGACAAAGTTAGTTCAAAAGGTGTTGATGTCGGGGATGTGGCTGGGGGGGACAAAGGTACAGACAGGTTTGTGGACCTTGCCATAGTGTATTTTAAGCCCCCGTTCGCCTTTAAAAAAACGAGCCTGGGAGCAGTGAGGCCATCTTACCAGTTGTACATCCAGTGATGTGGCAGGTTGACTGGCACTAACTATTCCGGCGTCGCTACAACTGGCGCCGAACATAAAATCATTAGCTTACCAATAAACAATAAATAAATATAAACTATTAAAAACACTTAAAAAGAAAACACATAGGTACATTTAAAATTTACAATAAAAAAAAAATTCACTTGGCACTGACGCCACTGACAGAAGCTGCGCGCAGTTGCGCTGACGGCCTGGGGCGCTGCCGCGCCGACCGCGCTGGCATTTGGCGCAGCCCCAGCAACTGTTGCCGGGAGACGGGCGTCGCGTTGTGTCTTCTTGAAAAGAAAAGCCGCACAATAACCCTCCAAAAGCTGATTATGTTTTAGAATACACAATTCTTCTTCATAATTCTTCCTTTCAAAAAAAATTCATGACCATTGGCACCCATGAATTTTAGATATTTTACATAATCAAAATCGTCTGTGGAATGTTTCACACTAATGTACTCGTGTTTTATCAGTGTACTCGTGAGCACAATGAACTTTTACAATTTATTATAATAATTATTGCTTTGAGAAAAAAAAATTACAACTTGACGTGCGCTGTCATTGGTTTTTTTTCAAATTTAATTGAAATGCAAACCTAAGTTCCTAATAATTATAGTTCTTGAAATTAAACAAAGTAAAAAAACTGTATCGTGATTTTTATTTTATCCTATACAATATTATTTATCTTTCTAAACAACAAAAACAGTGTGTTTTAGTAAAGATCACATCGAACTATTTTCTGGGAATATGATGATAATGATCCAGTGACTACTAATAAAACATGTGATGATGCCATCCAAATGATTTCGATCACAGCGATTGCGTTCGAAACGGAGATAAAAAAAATTAAGACATGTGTCATCTACCAACGCACTCTTGACCTGCACTCTGGACTGATCAAGAGGAGACCTGTGTCCCAGCAGTAAGAACATTACAGGCTGAACATGCGTTTTATGATTACCAAGTACTAGGATTACAGAAATGCGAACTGTAACAGCACGACAATGTAGTTGGTAAGAAGCGACATCAATCGTAGTGGATGGCAAATGTCGATGTAGAACATGCCAAATATGCACATCTTCTTGAAGGACGCTCGGTGCAAACGAAGAACGTTTTTGCAAAACTTTTTTTCTTCCTCTGTAAACAAAATATTGTCAAAATCTGTACTATGTTGTCAAGCTATATCATCGTCATATTCCTGCCCTTATCCCTTTCTATATACGGGGTGCAACACGTTTTCTTCCATTCTCCCCAGTCAGACGTCACGACATCATTTTCTTTTTTTTTGTCTAGTTTCGTGCATTTTATTAAAATTAAAATGTACTCGTGACCTTTTTATAGATTATTTTAACCACCGTATATGGACATTTAAAATGAATGTGTTTTTAACAAAAAAAATAACACGCTTAAATCGCATCATAGCAACGATTATTGGAACAAAAAACACGAAAACAGTGGTGGTATATTGGTAGAGAAGCTCCTCCCCTGTGAGCTACACTACTTAAATTTTGTTATCTTAAGCTATTGCCAAGACAAATGTTAACACAATTAATAAATTAAGTTTACCTGTACAATTCGATGCTAAAATAATAGAGCAGGCATTCTGAGTATCTTCCACCGTCAGATAGAACTCTTCGAGTTGCAAACTGAATATGATTTGCAATACCAAGTCTTTTAATAACCAAGCAAAAAGCAGTCCTTGTACAAAATGCTAGAAAAACAAAAAAATAAAATTAGGTTAGGTCAGAGTTTATTTCCAAACTCTTGAACCGTAATAATAATCGTCCATAAAAACAACGACTTTCATTTTTGAAATAATATAAAGTGTGAAAGTACTCACAGATTCATTTCTTTTATAAGAAAACTGGTAAAAGGCAATCAAGATTTGACAGTTGACTAATTCATGAAAGAAACATTCTGCCGTTTTAAAAAGAGTCTGAAACAAAAATAATCAACAGAAGATTTGAAAGCAGAGAACGAGAAGATTGTTGGAAATCACAATATTGTCCTTTACTGTGGATATAATATGAGCGTATAAAGATGGTCTCCTGCCTAAATGTGAATAAAAATAATAACGAGACAAACAAAATGAATTCTTTAACGTAAGCTGCTACACCTAGAAACATATTTTGATAACTGATAGAGTTGCTTAGGAGATAGTGGTGTCGATTCTGTTGTGCACAAACTAAACTTAATTTAAGCTATTGCTATCTTTTACTAAAAGGCAGTGCGAGAAAAGGATGGCTATAGCTATGAACTAAGTTAGAGATGTCAAACTAGTTTATGCCTTGCGCTTCACCGTGATTTTAGTCCACATGTTTATAAGTGCACCCTTCATTTGTATGGAAATATTAGTTCCAACTAAATTTGACAGCTCTAAATTACGTCTTCTTCTATTCTGAATTGAGTTCAGTTCTCGCCGCGAATTCTCCTTTATGTCTTCTATCGATTGAAAACGGGTGCCACGAAGTGGTAATTTGAGTTTAGGAAAAAGAAAAAAGTCAGCAGGAGCCATATCTGGTGAATATGGTGGTTGCTGGATGGTATTTGTTGAGTGTTTGGTCAAAAATTCGTTCACAATGATAGCCTTGTGCGAAGGCGCATTGTCGTGGTGCAAAATACAAGAATTTTCTTTCCACAAATCTGGCCTTTTTCGTCGAATTTGCTCTCTTAAACGCCGCATAACGCTCAAATAATATTCTTTATTTACCGTTAGACCTTCCGGTAAGAATTCAGAGTGCACAACACCGCGATAGTCAAAGAAAACAGTCAACATGACTTTGACTTTTGATCGACTTTGGCGTGGTTTCTTCGGTTTCGGTTCAGTTGGAAGGCGCCACTCCGAAGCTTGTTGACTAGTTTGCATGTCAAACTCGTAAACCCACGTCTCGTCACCAGTAACAATGCGTTTCTTAAATGTTGGGTCCGAACTGACTCGTTCTAGCATGTCCTCAGCGACTTTCATGCGATTGAGTTTTTGGAGAAAATTCAGATCTTTTGGGACTAGCCGAGCAGCAACATGTTTCATACCCAAATGATTAGTTAAAATGGTACGGATCGACTCGTGAGATACAGAAAGTTCGGCGGCTATCTCTCTCAGAGTTGAATGGGGATTTTCAGTCACTATTTTCTTCACTTTTGCGATGTTAACTTCAGTTGCAGACGTTGACGACCTACCAGAGCGAGGCAAATCTTCCATCACATCTCGACCGCTTTTGAACGCTTTGAACCACTCATAAGCACGAGTTTTTGATAAAGTCGATTCACCGTAAGCCTTCTGTAACATTTTCTGTGACTCCGAATACGAAATTCCATTGGCGATGCAAAATTTAAGACAAACTCTTTGTTCCATATTTTTGTCCATTATGAAATTCGCAATACACACTATATATGATATTACTAAAACCAGCACTGTATTTAATATAAATAACAGATGCAACTCAAACTCCGCGCCAAAATGGAAAACAGTTGTGCCAATCTAACAACTACAAAAAAACAAAAATTTGAATTTGGAACCATAAACAAATCCATTCCCGATACTTTTTTGACTGAATGTACTATACTATAAATACTATCATAATTTGCCTAGGCTTTTCCTTACTATGTTGGGGTCAGCTTCCAGTCTCACTGGATACTACTAAAGCAACATAAAACAAAAAGTCTAAAAACGAAATTCTTAATCGTGCAGTTAAAGTTATCCGCGACTATTACGACGCATATTCAGTACATCATTCGGAGCATCTCCCTCTCTCCTGTTCCATACATTTTGTCCACGAAGGTATTGCACTTTTGTAGGAAACATCTGTTATTTTATTAATAGTCGTTGAAAAATTTATATGTGGAGGGGCTCCGAATGGTGCAGTGACTACGTGGTAACCGTTTTAGCGGTGGTGTCCTTAAATTTCCACCTCGTATTGAAAAACACGACGACAACTGTCGGCCTGTCTGCCTACCAGACACAACACCCGTCTGGTTGGACGGGCATCCTGCTCTTCATATCCCTAAACCAGTTACTAGATATCACGAGAGCTCTTGACTCATTACGTACCATAACAATCGATTTCCACGCTATTAATAGAGAAGCATCACGAGTATAAAAATAAAAGACAGTTGCAGACCATCATTTTTAAAATTAAATATTCTTACATTACCATGAATATATATATTAGAGGTCATAATGTTTGTAAGAAAAAATACAAACCTCCATAGTAAATTACATAACTAAAGACACAAGGTCAAAATATGCTTACCAATCAATGAAACAGCGTTATTAAATAAAAGTGTATTATGTATGTAAACATGGTAATGGATAAATGAGTTTGGTAAATGGTTATATGTATATGCGTGGAGCACGCATATGCATATAACCATTTACCAAACTCATTCCTGGAGATAAATGATATGAATTAATTTAAAAACAATGTCAAAACACTGTTACAAAAAAAAGCATATTACTCTATCACTGAATATTTACAGGACAAACTTATATAATGTATATAAATTTGCATGCCTTATGGTAGGATATGGCTAATGGACAATATTGTTTATTTAAGACCTTTTATTTTGTACCAATGTTCGCAAATGAATAAATGATTATGATTATAATGTTGTTGACTCACCGTTGGTCGATAATGTTTCCTAACGATCTTGTAGCATTTTAATATTTGAGCATAAGTCTGAAACATTAATTTACAATACTCTTCATTGCTACCATCTTCACGTGAATACAAGGCTTGTCTCTTCCACAAAATAAGTTCGTCAATTATTAGCCGTAATAATCGGATGGCATAAATTAAATCAGAGTCGAGAGTTACAAGAAACATCATATGAACGGTCGTATACCATGGTGGATGGAGATATTTTATGTTCGTATAAATAGCAGATATGATATAAAACCCGATGATAAAAGCGACGTTGATCCAACTATTAATGATGAAAGTCTTGTTACTGTCGTTTTTGTTGAGAAACCTGTGTACTTCTTGAATGGTAAGAACAAATGTAACATTTTCCTTGGTTTGAACGAAATAGGTGACATAGTTTATAATGAAACCCACGCTTGTAGACAACACATCAAAATAGGAAGCGAAGTATAGGAAAGGTATTGTTTGGTATCGTATCATGTTTTCGTCTTGCACTACAGAAATAACATTGTAAAAATGCCATGACATACAAAAAACTGTCGCACACAATGAAATTAAATTAGTAACACGGTTGTTGGGGGTTATTAAGTTTTTTTTCAATTGATACTTTGGATGAAACAATAGTCTTTTCATAACATTTAGAGGAAAAAGTAAACACTGAACATCTTTATCGACTTTGTTTTTAGGGATTTCTTCGATTTGAATACTCAACGATACAGACATAATACTTTCATTTATTTTTTTGCTGAAAAGTAAACGGTCGATGTCGTGTCGACATAAATAGTAAGGAAATGAATTCCAATTAAGTTCACACATCACTTAAAGGCCTCATAATATTAAATAAAGCTTCAATTTTTGTCTTTACTTATGTTATTGATTTGGAATGAAGGAATGGACGATAAACATCTTTAGAGGTCTGACAAAGTTTCATAACTATAACTTGTCGCTTACCAACATACAGGTTGTAAACGAACCCTTAACAAATCCGTCAACCAAGCATTCTGTACGTCAAACTAAGTAACTACGCAAACAATTTTTGGTGAAAAATTACGTTTTACGGTACTTAGGTCTCAACGTGCTCAAAAGCATTGTGCTGATGAAAAGCATTAAATTGTAAGGAGATCGTAAAGGTATTTAAAGTGTAGTTATAACAGTAAAAACATTCTATTTAATAAAAACTTGTGAAAAAGTCGGAACTTTGAACCCCGATGTCTCCGCAACTAGAAGGTTCCCAGGTATGATCAAGAACAAAAACTGATCGCAATAACGAGGAGAACAAGAGCCTTTCGGATTGGTGGCCCCGGAACACAAAGGGCGATGAAGGAACATGGATGGGTTTTAGTCAGTAAAAGTCTGACACTCCCTCCTGCTCCGCCCAGAGCGGGAAGAGTCATTTGATGATTTTCCATCCGAAAAAAAAGGGTACTTTTACACCCTTTATTTAAGAAAGTAAACCGCACATTAGGGAATTTAAGTGAACTAGAATTCAGAGTTAGGCTCGCCTTTGTTCATCATCATCAGTATCCAGTCCAGTCTACAGCTGAACATAGGCCTTTCTAATTGCACGCAACTCAGCACTTTTCTCAGCAGCTACCAGTCACTCTGTGGAGGTAGTCGCTTTACCTATAGCCTGAGGACGTCCCAGTTTTACCTACACGTCTACCGCAACAATCATCGTAACTACGGCTTATATGACCAGTTCTTTGTAGATAACCAACAATTTTTAAATCAAATCAATCAAATCAAAAATGTTTATTTGTTAGCATATGGTATAGCCTGCCATAATATGGCGTACATATAATTTTACACAAAAACAAAGCTTATGTCACTAACCCAGAATCAGAATGTTTATTTGTTACAGAGTGTTTGAGATGGCGTATATAAATATTATCATAAATTTAAATGAAGTTAAACGTGCAGAAAATACCATTATCCTTTAGCACCATCAAAAGAATAATGTCAAAGCAACTTGATCCATTAATTTTCTCAAAATGTCAACAATAATATTTATAAAATAACAAAAATTATAGATGTCAAATCATAAAAATATAGGAGATGATTTCAATTAAAATATTTTTAAATCAATTTGAATGTCAAAACCATTACTAAATTAATAAAATTATTATATTAATAAATTGTTATGAATTAGGAAATCAATTCTGCAAAATATATTAATAAAGATTTTATTGTAGTGATAAGAGAGCAGCGGTGGCCCAGAGGTGGCGGCCCCTACTTACGAACAGTAAGTGGTGGGCTCGAACCCAGGCAGGCACATTACTTTGTGTCATTTATTTCATCACCACTGTTCTCAAAACGGTGAAGGAAAACATCGTGAGGAAACCGGCATGTCCTAGAACCAAAAATTCGAAGACATGTGACATGTACCGATCCGCACTGAGCCCGCGTGGTGGATTATAGCCCATTCCCTCTCATTGAGAGGAGGCCGTGTCCCAGTAGTGGGAACGTTAATAGGCTGATGATGATGATGATGATGATGATGTAGTGATAATAATAATTAACAATGACTGTGTCATGTGGCGGACCAAAGGCTAATTTTATTTTGCTGTATGGTCACTAACGACTAAAAACTTATCCTCTAAGTATTCTTGAACACTGTTATAGTTTTAATAATTGCCATGCAGTAAGTATTTCTTTTAAATAGCATTAATTTTATTTGGGGTAATTTCAATTTGTCTTTGTGCCGAGTTCTACTATTTATTTTGTAACTGGTTTTTTCGTTTTTTTTTTTTTTTACAAAAATGCATATTTCAAAAATATAAAGACATGGTAAAGGCAGTATCTAAAGCTTTTGAAATAAAGGTTTACAGCTATCTAAAAAGTTGGCTCCACACATTGCCCGGATGCATTTTTTTTTGTCCTTTAAAAAATCTTTCCACGTCTACTGAGTTCCCCCAAATTATAAGAGCATATCTGAGTACAGATGTCACATAAGCATGGTAAGCAATCATTGCGCAATATTAATGTGTTCAAAAAAAAGTCGGCTAAGTGCGAGTTGAACTGGCGTGGAGAGGGTTCAGTACAATGCCAAGTCTTATATTGAGTTTACCACTTTATTTTCAATTGATAGAATTCATAGATGTTTTCGTGTAATCTACAAGCAATTTAGTATTTTTTTTTTCAAAATTTTGGGCTCAGTAGTTTCGTAGATCCAAAACTATTTATTTTACGAAAATAACAAAATATATTAGAGATCGTTCGATCATAACGAGCCCTTTCATTTGATATATGCCACAGTAAGGTTTTCAAAACTTTTTTTTTTAATTTCCTAATTTGTCCCCCGAAAATGACCCATATTTAAAATATATATATTGTTTTGGGTTATAGGATTACACCATCATACCAAATTTCACCTGATTTGGTCCTGTAGATTCGGAGCAAATTGGCTGTGACAGACGGACGGACAGATAGACAGACGCACGAATGATCCTATAAGGGTCCCGTTTTTTTTTCATTTTTTGTAGGAAACCCTAAGAAGAATTTAAATCATTATCTCAAATTCACTGAATTTAAGTAAACTTCGCTGAATTCACCCACTGCTGGGTATAAGCCTCCCTTTCTTGTGTCAATCTCCACGTTCCTGTGCCAGTCTCTTCCAGGTTTTTCCCCCGATGGCAACAATGTCGTCTGCCCATCTCTAGGATATATCTATCTAGGATCTCGATCTACCAGATTTATGCCGAGCATGGAACGCTCCATGGCTTTCTGTCCTCCTGCGTGAGCGTCCATGTTTTAGCACCGATCGTCATTGTGGGTAGAACACACTGGTTATAGAGGCAGGACCTTAGACATAGCGAAAGTAAGAAGAAGAATTTAAATAATAGGTCTTAACTCTCTGACCAACACTAGAAATAAATATAAAAAATAAAAAAATATGTCAAATATTTTTGTATCCAAACTATCCCACTTCATTTTTAACAATACTGTTACGTCGTACCCATACTTACCTACAGTTACGGTAGTAGGTACCTACTAGTAGGTAGGTAGGTAATAGTAGGTAGGTAGGTAAAACGAGTCCCGAATGATGTATGTACGAATTCGCAAACTACCTACAAAAGAACATCATTGTAATTTCGACCGTACGCCGAGGGCATAAAGTACCTACTTCTTTCCTCTGTACAAGTTGTGGAAGTTTCTAGAAGGACAATGACCCACTATGGAATTGTCTAGAAGATTCTAGGAAGTCGTGGATATTTCTCGAACGTTCGATCGCAATATAAATAGTCGACGTGTTTGCGGGAGGAGTCAGTCTGATTTTGTCTACACAACGAAGCGAATCGGAGTGAACTAGAAGTGCGATATCTAAGCGAATAGTGATCAGTAGTGTATTTGTGATTGAGTCATAAGTGTTTTGTGATTATTAAAGTTATTTGTTGTTTCTTCGGTAGTAATTAATTTATCCCATACCCAGCTCGTAACAATACGAATGGTTGTCGAAGGTGTAACCCTGTGTACTTTTTCCTCAATTCCAATGAATATCAAGGTTTTAAGCAATAACCTTTGTTCATAAAATTATTAGAAGGCAGTACAATATTGATTCACTTTATTTTACAATTACATTATGGTGAGATGAAAAAACACAATGCAATATTTTGATAGTAAATAGTGTGTTAACTACCAGGGTTACAGAAATGCAAACTGCAGCAGCACAAAAGTATAGTTGGCAAGAAAAGCTAGCAATTTCAAGGGTAAAGTAGCACCAACGTAGAACATCCGACAGGCATACATCTTGCTGAATCTCGCTCGATGTAGACGTTTAACATTCTTGCAAAACCTCTTCACAGTATCTGCAAGATTTCCAGAGGTTTCCATACAGTATTAGTCATTATTTGAAACGTTCCCGTGGAATAATTTTTGATCATTAAGTAAGCTAAGCCACGATCTAAAGCTAGTATTAAATTCAATAGTTTAGCAATACCTGTACAATTTGAAGTCAAAGTCAGTGCGTTTCTGTCCTGAAGACTACTCAGTGACATGTAGAATTTCTCGCAATGTTGATTCAATGCAACTTGCAATGCAAAACCTTTCGTTACCCTAAAACCCATCCATAATGTTATCAGGCAAACCAAAACCTGAAAAAAAAATGTAGCATTGCTTTCCCTCAAATTAAACTCTACTAGTTACTGTGATCTCTGGTAATTAATAAATATATAAAACTAGCTTTTGCCCGTGGCTTCGTCCGCGTGAATTTCGGTAACCATCTCTCTGGATCATACTAAAGAGATAAATTAGTGTCCTACGTGTTAATCCATGTTATAAATTATCTATGTGCCAAATTTCATAATTATAACAATTATTATCATCACAACCACCATCACTATCACAACCATCATCATTATCATCGTGATCACAACCATTTTCACTATCACAATAACCATCACTATCACAATCACTATCACAATCACCATCACTATCACAGTCACAATCACTATCAGCATCACAATAACCATCACCATCGCTATCACCATCACAATCACCGCTACTATCACAATCACCATCACCATCACAATCACTATCACAATCACCATCATCGTTATCACACTCATTATCATCGTAATCACAATTATTATCATCGTAATCACAATCATGATCATCATCATCACAATCACCATCACTGTCACATACACAATCACAATCACCATCACATTCACCATCACCATCACCATCAACATCAACATCACAATCACCATCACCATTGCTATCACCATCACAATCACCGCCACTATCACAATCACCATCACAATCACTATCACAATCACCATCATAATTATCACAATTATGATCATCGTGATCACAACCATTATCATCGTAATCACAATCATTACCATCACAATGTCCATCCTCGTTATCAAAATCATCATTATCGTTATCACGCGCATTATCATCATTATTATCACAATCACCATCACAATCACCTTCATAATTATCATCATGATCACAACCATTTTCACTATCACAATAACCATCACTATCACAGTCACAATCACAATCACTATCACAGTCACAATCACTATAACCATTGATGATATCCCATCCGAAAAAAAAAAAAAAAAACACGCGTCGTGGTGTGCAAAATGCGTCGGACAGCAGTTTGACGGCGAAATTGGATTCGTCGTCAACTGCAAACAGCGAGGGCGATGCACCGTGCCCCGCCGCCCTCCGCCCCTCTGCTCCGGCAGAGAATACGTCACGCGTAGCTACGTTGACCCCCAAACCAGCTTACGCCGCAATTGCTGCCTCAAACAATTCAGCTAAGCAGCAGAAAGGGGGAAAGCAGAACCGTCGCTGTGAAACCCTTCCGAGGAATCCGGTACAGTGCTGTCCAGCATAGCAAGAGTGTGATGAGGACGGTTTCACCATAGTTCAGAAGAAGAAGAAGCCTACTTGTCGCAATCAATGTGGTACTGGACTGTCAGGACCAAATATGCTGCTGCGTCCAGCGATACCAACGACGTTGCTGTATATGTCCCGACTGCATCACTCTACGAAAGTTGAGGAGATCGTAGAGTACATGAAGGTGAAGACCAGCTGGACCTTGAGGGTCGAGAAGTTGGAGCCGCGTCACAACACCAACTTCAAATCGTTTGTGGTGCGAGTTCCGACACAACATCTCGACAAGTTTCTCAAGGAAGAGTTTTGGCCGAAGGGTGTAATCTACCGACGGTTACGCGGCAGGCTACGTGACACCGCGCAGCGTAACACGACGCCGCCATTTCGTGTGTCATAGTTGTGTATTATTTAAGTTGCTTACTAACAAAAATTGTTATTATTATGTATTTTTAGGCCAAGGTATTTATCTATGGGTCTTTGTTACCTGAAATAAATGGTTTATTATTATTATTAGTATCACAATCATTATAATCGTAATCACAACCATTATCATCACCATCATAATTACCATCACAATCACTATCACGATCACCATCACCATTACAATCACTATCACAATCACCATCACAATCACAATCACCATCATCGTTATCACAATCACTATCATCATTGTCACAATCATTATCATCGTAATCACAACCATTATCATCGTAATCACGCGGATCATCATCATTATCACCAACACCATCACTGTCACAATCACCATCACAATCACAATTACTATCACAATCATAATTACTATCACAATCACAATTACTATCACCATCACCATCACAATAACCATCACCATCGCTTTTACCATCACAATCACCGTCACTATCACAATCAATGATGATTGTGATAGTGAAGGTGACACAATCACTATCACAATCACTATCACCATCACCATCACTATCACAATTACCATCACAATCACAATCACCATCATCGTTATCACAATCACTATCATTATTATCACAATCATCATCATTGTAATCACAACCATTATCATCGTAATCACAATCATCATTATCACAATATCCATACTCGTTATCAAAACCATGATTATCGTTATCACGCCCATCACAAATCACAAACACCATCACTGTCACAATCACCATCACAATCACTATCACAAACACCATCACAATCACCAACACAATCACAATCACCATCATCGTTATCACAATCACTATCATCAGTGTCTTAATCATCATCATCGTAATCACAATCATCATAATCAGTATCATAATCATCATCATCGTTATCACAATCATCACAATAAATCAACAATAACCCTTTATAGAAGTCGAATCCGCCATCTTCTGGATCTCAAAATAAATGCCATTTTTGTAATCTGCACCCCTGATAATCTCGGTATCGACACCCATAATGATTTTTAGACTTCAACCCCATTGCACCCCAACAGGGGATGATGATGGTATTTCAGGTCCGCCACATTAAATCTTAAATCGTTGTTTTTGTAACACACCCAACCCGATACACCTTACAAAAAATACAGATGTTGATTTTCAGACTTTGTTACCCCATTTCCCCCTTTAGGGGTTGAATTCTGAAAAAACCTAATCCACAAATGTTAACCCATTTATCGATAGGAATACTCCTGTGAAGTTTCGAATAAAACAGTCTTAGCTAATCTTGTTTCCCCATACAAACTTTCGACTCCCGTTTTATCCACTTAGGGGTACCCCTAAGGGGATGAAACGGGAGTTTCAAAAATCCTTTCTTATTGCACCCCTTAACCTCATAAGGAACGTATGTGCCAAATTTGGAAACTCTAGACTCAGCGGTTTGGGCTGTGCATTGATTTTTATACTTTGTCACCCCATTTCCCCCTCTTGTGGGTTAAATTTTGAAAAAACCTGAAACTCAATTCTGCTCATTTATCAACAGGAGTACTCCTGTGAAGTTTTTAACTAAATAGTCTAATTAATCTTGTTTCCCCATACAAACTTTAGAGGCCCGTTTCATCCCCTTAGGGGGTGATTTTTGAAAAATCCTTCCCTCAAATTAAACTCTACGAGTTACTGTGATCTCTGGTAATTAATAAATATATAAAATAAATGACCTGTTTTCACACGGTACTGAGGCATAAGCAGTGTTCACAAGGTACTCACATGAAATCGGGCACTCGAAGCAATAACGCTTGAAATAGAAAGCAACATCTGAATTTGAATGAGGACGTGATACAAAAATAGTATGGCATGAAAGACGACCTGTAAAATAAAGTAATGATTTTCAATCAGTTACCGAAGTCACCAGTAAAAACCGCCATTATTTTTACTCACCACTTGTTGAAACAAGGACTTGTAGATGTCAAAGCAGTCCAATATATTAACGTAATCCTGAAACATTTTTTTACAGTGATCCTCTCTGTCTCTATCCTCCAAGCTTTGAGTTTGAAGAGCTTGAACATTCCATAGATTGACTTTATCTTTTAATAGCTGAATAAGTCTGATAGCATAAATCATGTTTGCATCAAAACTTAGTAAACTGACGCAACTCAATATGCTGAAGATGGACAAATCGATAATCATGCAATAAACAGTAGCGGCAACAATACACAATACTAGAAAACAGATAACAGCAACCCAGTTAACAGTAGTAAAGCGTTTAAAACTCGTCTTATCATTGGAAACTCTGTGAATATTTTGAAATTTTAAAACAAATAGAACGTTTTCATTCGTTTCGGCAACACAGTGAGCTAAATTCATAAAAAATCCCAAACTGTATAAAAAGCCTTTTAAATAGTTTAGAAAACACGAAAATTTACAAGAAACCCAGTGACTGTTCGTTGCCAAGGCAATGTCATACAGTAATATCGATATAAATAATATAGTGGCACAAAATGACACAAAATTTGAAATACGGCTGTTTGAAGTTATAAAATTATGCTTGATAGAATATTTTGGATATAAAAAAATTGTTTGCATCAGATTCAAAGGCAGAATCATCGCCTGCACATCTTTGTCAACGAAGTTATTCAATAAAACTTCAACACGATGTCTTCTAAGATTACACTTGTTTTTCCTATTCCTTGACTGCATTTTGCTTTGGGCTTGTTGAACACGAATGAGTTATATTCCTTTACGTATCTATTCTAGTTTATTCAATTACTGCTGATGATTCTTGAAATAAGCCAATGAATTACTTATTACCCTGCCTACTTATTATGAATAGCCCTTGAATGTGACGAGTTATTAATGACGCTTTTCGTGCACGTGTCTCGAATATTATCATAAAGGGTTTTGAAATTTTTGACTGGATTGACTTCCGCCGTTTTTATATTTTTTCAAAGTAGTTGCCACGCACGATACCAGCTATCGATTAATATAGGTCTTATACCTATATTTATCGATAGCTGGTATCAATAAAAACAAGTTTTAAATGAAACAAAATGTTCTAAAGTTGCAATGTGATCGCTACTAGTACAATTGGATAGCATAAATCTTGTGCTGAAGATGCTATCAGTGAATGGATTTTAACTTTGATAGCTCATATCTTGGAAACGTGATACTTTAGAACATTTTGTCTCATTCAAAACTTGTTTGTTTTGATACCAGCTATTGATTAATACAGGTCTTATGCGTGGCCGCACCTTTGAAAAAAAAAACAAGATGGCGGAAGTAAATCCGGCCACGCTTCATACAAAAATCTTCCAAGACCTTTGATTATCATTGATAATAACGAAACGCAAACTGCAGTATAGAAGTATATTAAAATGTGAGTGTATCAAGTGTAATAATAATTTTAATCCATAAATTTATTTGCTATATTTTTCATTTTCAATAATGTCGTTTTCCATAACATTTATTCACCATAATATTCATTTGCCAATACTAGCACAACAATGCTAGTTCATTACAAACGCAATGCAAGTTCACAGTCAGAATCTTCTTTCGGCATACATTTCACAGCGATAGTCACTAAAAGGCAGAAAATCAATCAATCAAAGCGTTAATCATTAAAAAACAGTTAAAAACATAATTATGTGGTTGTTATTTCACTGTAAGAAAAATGCAAACAAGCACATCATGCGTGCAACAAGCATGAAGCAAGCATGCAGCAAGCATGCAGCAAGCATACAGCATGGAAGCGAGAAAACAACATGCAGCAGGTATGGTGTCTGTTAAGGCTCCGGCGCTGCGGGACTCCATGTGGTCCGACGCGAGCTTATCGTCGCAGATGTGTCTAACGCTCACAACCACGGTGGCGAGTCTTACAACCACCTGCTCCTCAACTCGGGAGCCGCCTTGCCCCTCTACGTCTACGCGATTCTAAATTACACTTTAGGGGTAGGGCAGACAAGACTGCATGGAGTCGGATTTAGAGCGATTCGTTTTTGTCACTAAAATCTTACAGAAAATGTTTTAGGACTAACAATGTATTAATGCACATTCAAAATAATACTCATTACATACCTAGGACTTTATGCCATGTTAAATTAGGAGATTCCATTATTATAGCGCTAAAATCATCCTATGTGCAAAAAATTGTTTTTGTATGTAATTGTAATTGTTGCTGTAGGTAATAAATCATTTAATTACAGACCAAATGCCTTAATGCTATTAAACAATAAACATTTCTATAGATAAAACAAAACAAGCCTTTGTTACTCTTTCAAGTCTTATTATTGCATGTTAAACTAATCACTATTTACGTTAATACTCGTTACTCCTAATTGTGGTTTTATAGTATATCGGTAATCGGTTTAATTATCTGTAGCAGCTTGTCTCTCGACAAAGGCCTCCTTCAAGAACTTGCATGCAACTCGATCTCTGGCTATTCGGGTCCACTTAGGGCCCGCCGTTTGTCTGAAGTCCTCTTCCCAACGCTTATACTGTCTCCCTTTATTTCTTTTGTCGGCCCTAGGGTACCTCTCAGTTATTATTTTGGTCCACTTTTCTTTCGTATCCCGTAAGATATGTCCTGCCCAACGCCATTTTAACCTTCTAGTTACGATGTGCGCATTTTTGAATTTTGTCTTGGTTTTATTGTTTCCAATTTCTTCAAAATCATGTTGGATTAAAACTTTCCATTCTAAAATTAACATGGAGTTTCAAAAACAATAATATAAATCCCCCTGTAAATCGATCACAATATCTATCAATCAGTAATTGCCCTAATATGAATGTAACCTTCAATATTAATTAAACCTCATTAGGCCTCACCTGCGGTTTGGTCCGGTTAGCTCATACTTGGCCAGGAAGGCTTACTTACTGGATTCTGCAGTAATGTACTATTTCAACACATTTGCTCAAAAAACGCATTTACGGAGCCTGTTTACATTGTTCGAAAGTTTAAAATTACGCACAAAACAACGGAACGTGCGGTAAAATAAGCACCTAAGTACCTATTTTACCGCATACCCCGTTGTATAGCACCGTGCGTATTCTTTATGGTTTTTTTTAATTAGGTCAAAATGAAATTCCAAGATGGCGCCGACGAAAATTTACGGTTTTTCTTCATGGGTGTCGCTGATAATGAACATGAGGTCAAAATGATAATTCAAGATGGCGCCGACGAAAATTTTCGGTATTTTCTTCATGGGTTTCGTTTTCGTGGTTTTTGGGGTCGCTGATAATGAAAATGGGGTCAAAATGAAAATCCAAGATGGCGCCGACGAAAATTTTCAGTTTTTCTTCATGAGTGGCGTTTTCGTGGTTTTTGGGGTCACTGAAAATGAAAATGAGGTCAAAATGAAAATCCAAGATGGCGCTGATGAATATTTTCGGTTTTTTCTTCATGGGTGTCGTTTTTCGTGGTTTTTGGGGTAGCTGTTTATTTCATTACATTTTGTACTGTTTTCTCGCAAATGTGTTTAAAAACATTGTATGACACACGTGCAGAATTTGGTATTTACAAACTCGTGACTATGGTAAGCTAGCTAGCTTACATTCGTCTACTCGTTTGTACAAACCAACTTACCGCACCCGTATCATAAATAAATATTTTTCAATAGTCTTGTATATACCACTGCTGTGCAAGGGATTTGAGACATTTACACGAAGGACATTTGAGCGCATGGACACTTGCGCGACTGAGGTTGAGGACCAAATGGCCACTGAGGTTTACTCTGTAGAGTAAACATAACATCACGCCTGTTAGTACTTGAAGGTAGACATAGTTGAAGAAAAATACTGAGGATCACTGTTTTTTTATTCTTAATTTTTCTTAGGTATTTTTCAATTTTGGCCACTGCCTAGAAGATTTTTGTACAGCTAAACCAATAATATGCAAGTTCAAGTTTATTATAATTACGGCCTAGATCTCAATAATTACCTCTGTAAACATTACAGATACTGAGAAGGGGCTATACAAGAATGTAAAACGCCCACATCGAGCGAGATTCAACAAGCTGTATGCTTGCCGGATTTTTTACGTTGATGCTACTTTATCTCTGAAGTTTTTAGCTTTAATTACTAACTATATTTTTGTGTTGCTGCAGTTTGCTTTACTATAATCTTGTTATTCTCTCTTTCTCTCTCTCTATTTTTCGACCTGTATCTATAACAAATGCAGAGCAAAAGAACACAAAAGAAAACAAAAAAGCGTAGAAGCGTCTCCCGCGGCGGCTGGAACGTGAGGCGTGAGCCGCCGCCAGAGACGCACCGGACGTCAGCGGCCACCCTAGGTTGACCTGTTGAAGGTTGCGGGAATCCTGTGGACGTGAGAAGTACAGCACCGAGGAATGTGGCAACGCTTGACTTTAGTCCAGCAGTGGACGTTTTTCGGTTGATATGACGCCACACTTGTCCAACTGCCTCTTGGGTCTGGTGGCCGCAAGCGCGACAGCTGAGCTTGAGGTCCTGGGTTCGATTCCCAGCTGGGGCAAAGTGTTATGGGTTTTTCTATCAGGAGTTTCTCTGTAGCAACCACGGAGTCTGGATTTGTGCCCAATTCATGGAAATAGGCTCGCTCTCTATTATATGTATGGGACTTCAACATAATTTGACTGTATGTGGATGTACTAATGGGTCTGCCTAACGCTTCGGAGATAACAGGCGTAATTGTTGTTATGACGCCAACACTCAGAGTTGATTTTCGCCTTTGTACATTCATTTTGGTTACAATAAACTTTACTATGTGAAATAAGTTTCTTTCATCTCTGTTCGAATTCAAGGGATTCCTGTTCAAATTTTTTCTGGTTCTGATATTCAATTTGGACATTATTTGGGTAGAGTCACCACGGTCCTACACTATGTGCGAAGCTCAACCTTTTTCAAAGATCTTAAAAACACAACAATCAGGAGGATTTTTCACATTTATAGGGGTGCCTCTCTTATAGGTGTATAAGGTAAATAGATCGTTGGAATTGATCATTGGAATGTCAGCATTTGAGTTACGAAAACCTGTTAAGATGTTCATGGCTACAGGTGGAGTTCCGAATTCTCCACAAAACTGATAAAATAAAACCTATGTGACAGACGATACTTTGTACGTAAATTTTGTACGTAGCTGTGGTGATTATTATGTTGATTTCATCATCAGCACTCACTGCTAGATATAGGCATCTTCAACGCACCCCATTTACCCCGATTCTCGACAACTCTCATCCAGTTGCAACTTGCTACCCGCGGAGAGCGTCGCTCCACTTACCCTGACGTTCCCACCTTACGCTTGCCGATTCGCGGTCTCCACTCAAGAACACGTCTACTCCAACTGCCATCGGTTATACGGCTAACGGTTGATAGAGATATGTATGTAAAATGTCAAGAGCAAATGAAATAAGAAATTAATGTGCTAGAGGAAGCTGGAAGCGTCAGATACAGGAAATATTAAAGGACATTGTTTATCTTAGTGTACGGCATGTGATCGGGAGGGATGAATGGCATGTGGATAAAAGAGAAGATGAAGAATGCATGAATTGTGTAGGGATGGTATGAACAAAAAACCGAGTGACGGTTGACAGGGGCGTGGAACTTTACATCATTAGTATATAATGTATAAATTGAATTTGTGTGTGAACTAAGAATAAAGACCTCAGAATATCAGGACGGTAACCAATCGGTTCACATTTAAAGTGAAAGCTCGAGAACACATACACAAGAAGTTGGCAGATTCGTCTCAGAACTAAGTTGTTGTATTTTGTTTTTTTTTTTTTTGTTTATCTCTCATAACTTTATTAATATAATTATGTATTGTTTTATGTATGTATATAAGTATTTATTCTTATATTTTAGTTATAAATATTTTCATAACGATGTTTTCTGTTATTGCACCTACTGTGTATTGTCTGTGTTACCCTAAGGTAGACTGGTAGAAAATGCTCAAGGGATTAAGTCCGCCTTTGTACCGCTTTACTTGTGCATCATCATCATCATCATCAGCCTATTAATGTTCCTACTGCTGGGACACAGGCCTCCTCTCTATGAGAGGGAATGGGCTATAATCCACCACGCGGCCCAGTGCGGATTGGTAGATGTCACATGTCTACGATTTTTTTGGTTCTAGGACATACCGGTTTCCTCACGATGTTTTCCTTCACCGTTTTGAGAGCAGTGGTGATGAAATAAATTACACAAAGTAATGCGCCTGTCTGGGTTCGAACAAACGACTTACTGTTCGTAAGTCAAGTCCGCCACCACTAGGCCACCACTGCTCCCTCCTTGTGCATAAAGTTTTAATAAATAAATAAATAAAAATCAAGTAAATAATTACAAAATATATTTTAGTCCTAACCATTCAGAAGAAAACACTCGCTTGGGTGACACTCTGACCCAAATTTTCAAACAATAACATTAATTGTATTGTATAGTTTAGAGAAAAGCAAACTGCAAATAGGACAACAGTGTAGTGAGTGAGAAGTGCCAGCAGATGTAATGGATGACAAACATCTATGTAGAACAGGCCACAAACACTCATCTTGCTGAATGACGCACAATGGAACCGCAGGATATTCTTACATAATTTCTTTTGATCACCTGTCGACAAATAAATAAGAGTGTAATTATTACAACGAGTAACAGAAAAGTGTAATATTTAAAGGTCTCTGGGTTCTGGTCTGGTATAGACCATCTTTATCTATGGGACGAACATTGTAATAACCAAAAATAAATCGGCTGTTCCATACGCGGGTCGCGTTGGTATTTAAATTTTTGGGACAACTGATTACTGCCAACGAGAGTGAGCAGAATTGACCCAGCGTCCAATGGCATTAAGATACTCGTATATACCAATTTGTGTCAATAACTCCGAACGGACTACGAATTGGCAAAAGTCGTGTTACTGGCAATGAAGGCATCATTGCCAGTAACACGACTTGAAAAGCTCTATCCAATGGTTCATGTTTCATTCCTATTGATTACCTAGAAAATATTAATAAAATTGGATGCCAAGAAAATCTTTACTTCAGTATCCTATTAGTGGACACGGTGGAGCACACGGTGGAGGTGTGCCCCGTTGTGTCCTCGAAGCGGCGATTTGCGGTGGCGACCTCTCGCGTCCGGCCCTGGTGCAAGCCATGGTCCGGAGCGAGACGGAATGGGACGCCGTCACCTCCTTCTGCGAAGCAGTAATGCTAGAGAAGGAGGTGGCGGAACGTGAGAGGGAGAGAACCTCTCAGCGTCCCGGCCGCCGCGGGAGACGCCCCGGGCGTCGGGGGCCACCACGTGGCCCCCGGCCACCGTAGGCGCGGGCCTGTGGACGGTGGGCTATGGGCTAGCTCGCCGTCCGTTCGTCTCATGACGACAGGCCGCGTCGACGGCGCGTTCGTGTTCCACGCGCGCCTCAAAGAGAGTCAGCAAAAAGGAAGGGGTCCGCAAGGACCGATGCCTGCCGGGGTCGCGGGACTGTTCGAAAGAGATACCGTGGCCCCGGAACACAAAGGGCGATGAAGGAACATGGATGGGTTTTAGTTAGTAAAAGTCTGACACTCCCTCCTGCTCCGCTGCTCTGCCCAGAGCGGGAGGAGTCATTTGATGATTTCCCAACCGAAAAAAAAAAAAAAAGTATTTAATTAGTCACTCACGTCAATTAGTAACTCCGAACGGACTGCGAATTGCCAAAAGTCGTGTTAGAAGCAAAGGTTCTCCTTGAAAATTTATTTCAATTATTTATATCCTATGGCTATTGGGCCTTGGGACAGATGCCTATACTTCAAGCTCCATTCTTCTTTTTCGCTGTTGGTCCCATGAAAATAGTTCTTCAGTCTGATGCCCTGTATCACACTCTCATCCTACCACCCTTTTCTGGTACAGAACGACTTTTGACTTTACTCAAGTTAAGAATTGTAGTGTGGCATACAAAATTGAATTCTAATACATATGAAATTATAAGCATTAAAAAATATTACCCGTACAGTTAGATGCCAAAACGAAGTCACATGAATCTTGTGCAATCTTAACAGCCTTATAGAATGCCTCAAATTGCAGACTGAGTGAGATTTGCAAAATATCGTTTTTCAGTATCCATAAAATAATGAATATCGACAAGGCAGGATTTTCACGCTGGAAAAAGTAAAAGAAACAGTAAATATCGCTAACATCTTAAAGATTTACCTGGTGGACGGATGACTTTCAGAAGACCTGGTGAGAATGGGACAAGATGGAGGGGGCTATACCGAGCTGCGGGTGAAACAAAACTGCCAATGGCGATGATGATTATCCTAAACACCCGCAAAGCGATTATTTCCGATGTCCACCGGCTTGGTCACCAGTGGTAGTGCAGTTGGCAGACAGAGAGAATACTCATGTTTAAAGATTTTTCGTTGACCTCTAGTGGTGGAATATTTCATTATGAATATACAGGGTGTAAAAGACCTCATCACGAAGCCGTCAACCAAGCATTCTGTACATCAAACTAAGTAGCTTTACGCAAAAATTATTGGGAAACGACTTTTTTTTTTGGGGTGAAAAATTGTGTTTTGTGGTAGAACTCAATGTAACGCACTCAAAACATTGAGCTAATGGATGGATTGAATAGTACGGGGGTCGTGGAGGTGTTTAAAGAAAAAATCTTACATTAAAAACTTGTATTTAAAAAAAACTTGTCAAAAAGTTGGAACTTTGACCCCCAATATCTCCGTAACAAGAAGGTTCCCAGGTATGGTGTAGAACAAAATCGCAATGACGAAGAGAACAAGTGCCTTTCAACTTCGTTAAGAGGTGTTTTACACCCTTTATAATAATATTTAATAATATATAATATAAGCTGGCAACACAACAGTTAACAAGTCGTTGAAATTTCATTCAAAAAATCTTTTGCAATTTACTAATTACCGATATAATTTTAAACAACCAGATACCATTTCATATATGTCTATATGATAGTTATATGTCTATATAGTCAATATAATAGTCTTCAATACACATACAAATAACAACATGAGATCTGCTTTTTTATATCAAGAAACATAAATAAAGAAAATCTGTGACCTATGACATAATTATGTCATATTATGTGAAAATGAAATCATCAAACCATCAAACAAAATAAGTAATAAAATTAAACAACGCTAATGTTGACAAGATCAGCTGATGATCGTCGCGCACGCCTACCGCCTCCGGACCCGTCGCTCAGCTGCGCCTTGCCGCCGCCGGAACCCAGCCCCATCGTGAGCGCTGTGACACCGGCCGTGGCAGTTGCGTCGAGCTCGAGCGACGAGTATTTCTCTCCGCCCACGACACCACCACCTGCTCGTCGACGGGGAGGACGCCGGCCGCCGGACGGCTTAGGACCTCGAGGCCCACCGGCCTCTGATAGGGTCCCAGCTCTCGGCGGAAGTGTGCAGCGCATGCGATGGACGCAATCCATCAATGAAAATGTCATGCACGCATACTATGGGGCTACAGAGGGGGGAAACAACCTGACTGCGTACCGTGTTAGGATGCTCTCTCTGTTTCAGGTGCTTGAGCCAGCTGTCAACGTGTCGGCACAACGACTGTCGGATCAGGTGCGGGTGGGTCTCCCAGCGTAATCGTATGTTGGATGACACCGTACTTGATCGCTTGCGGACTGAAAAGTCAAACATAATACCAAATTGCGATAACGACGTAAGTAGTGACATGGTTACTAATGTAAGTACCCAGTGCAATGTAGAAATGAGGAGTGCTTTGGAGGATGCGATTCGGGAATATCGGTTCATGCAACCAGACCTGAGACCACGCATACCTCGTTTGCACATGCATAACAAAAATAGGGCGCTGGTGGCTGTTCTGGATTCGCAGTTGTCAAACTATTTTGATAACTGCGAAGACCTCACCGATGTTCACTCAATCCTGTATTGTGCGGCTGTAGCGGCATGTCGTGTAGCTCATGTCAAATTTTCTTACGACAGAGCTACACGACCAAAACCAGCCGTACCGGCATGGCAGTACAGGATTGAGCGACGTATTGGTGGGGCCAGAGCACTCATCGGCAAACTGGTCTGCTTCAGGGAAGGCAATACTCGCCCTAGAGTGATGCGTTTTGTGAGGCGGGCGTTCTCGGGGACTGATATCAGTCCTCGAGACTACATGTCCCGTGTCACAGAGCGCATCGACTTCCTGAAGCAGAAAGTGTATGCATGGGCAAACCGTATTCGTAGGTATAAGCGGCGGGTGGACCAATACACTCAGAATCGCACATTCCAAAAAGATGAAAGGTGGGTTTATAGGGCTTGGGAGCCGGCCGGACCAAGGTGTGTCAGCCATGCCGAGGGTGAATGGATTCGGGTGATTGAGCGGGCGTGCGAACCAGTATCAGAAATGGGGGCAATTACTATCAGCCCCCAAGACGTAGCTCGTGCAGTCCGTCCGTTGCCTAACTGAAAATCTCCAGGGCCGGATGGGCTGCACAATTTTTGGATAAAATGGTTCACAAGGTCGCACGCTCGCCTGGCGACCCTGTTCCAGTCAGCCTTAGAGTCTGGGTCGCTGCCAGAGTTCCTGACAACAGGTATAACCCACCTGCTCCATAAATCGGGTAGTACTGCGGAACCCAAAAATTATAGACCGATACCTTTCTCCCGACAGTCTATAAAGTTCTTATATCTATTTTGAGAACTAAAATGAGCAAACATACAGATGACAATTCTGTCATGTCCGCTTCTCAGAATGGATGTAGGAACGGGTCCCGTGGTACTAAGGAGCTACTCCTCATTGATATGGCCATTAGTCACCAGGTTCGCCGTTCCCGAAAGGATTTGTCGACATGTTGGATAGACTATAAGAAGGCCTACTCTGCGCAACTTCCTGATGTCGTGTATGGGGCAATGGAGGACAGTCCTTCGCTATCCAGGATGTCGGCAAATTCAGAGGAATAGCGAGCCGATAAGGATAGAGCGAGGTATATTTCAGGGCGATAGTTTGAGTCCACTTTAGTTCTGCTTAGCCTTGAATCCTCTTAGCACACTGCTGGAGAATTCAGGTCTAGGCTATCGGTTGCGGAAAGATGGTCAGGTTATATCTCACCTCCTCTAAATGGATGACCTAAAACTATTTGCCCCCAACGATTTGCGACTGATGGAGTTACTGAAGGTAACTGAAACTTTCAGTAGCGCCATCAGGATGGAATTTGGTGTGGATAAATGTGCGGTCATGCATGTAAAACGAGGGGAGATTGTGGAATCTGAGGGAACCCAGCTCTCGGATTCCATAACTCTTCGATCCCTCTCAGCAACCGAAACGTATAAGTATTTGGGTATGTCGGAAGCGCTGGGCGTCAATGTTGCTGACATGAAGCAATCGTTGAAGGAGCGCTTCTTTGGCCGACTGAAAAAAGTATTTAATAGTCTTTTATCAGGTGGCAATAAGGTGCGTGCCTTCAACGGTTAAGTCATGCCGGTTTTGATGTACTCTTTCGGCATACTCAAATGGACTCAAACAGAACTAGACGCCTTGGATACGAAGGTCTGTAAATTGTTGACGGCGTATCGGATGCATCATCCACGTTCTTCGGTTATGAGACTGTATATGAACTGTAACTGTATGTAACATTGAACACCGCGGAAGTGTGGGGGTCGAGGCTATTTAAATGCTAAGACTCTCCACAATCGCGAGATATGCAGCCTCAAGGAATATTTCCTAGGAGCCGATGTGGGAATGCATCGAGATGTGGTTGCGATGGACAAGGGCCTCACCCCGCTCTCCTTGGCTAAAGAGAACTGGCGCAAACCTTCAGTGCTTGACACTAACGACCGCAGGGATGTATGGCAGAGTAAAGAGCTTCACGGACGCTTTTTCCGGGCCCTCCATGGGCCTGATGTAGACCTATCAGCGTCCGTAGCCTGGCTACGTTCCGGGGACCTATTCGGAGAAACCGAAGGTTTTGTCTGTGCAATAATGGATGAAGTTATAATGACGATTAACTACCGGAGATTTATTGTGAAGGATGGCACGGTTGACATATGTCGGGCATGCCACCGTCTAGGCGAATCAATCCGTCACATTATCTCCGGGTGTTCTCGTCTAGCTAACGGAGAGTACCTGCATAGACACAACCTTGTAGCCAGGATTATCCATCAGCAACTTGCTCTAAAATACAAACTTGTGGAATCGGAAGTGCCTTACTATAGGTATTTGCCCGACCCAGTTCTCGATAATGGCAATATCACATTGTACTGGGATCAATCCATCATCACTGACAGGACAATAGTAGCCAATAAGCCTAATATAGTGGTGGTGGATCGATTAGAGCGGCGCGCAATGATTGTTGACATAACGATCCCGCATGATGAGAAACTCGTGAAAGCCGAGAAAGATAAACAAATCAAGAATCTTGACTTGGCTCGCGAGGTTGTTGACATGTGGGAAGTGGACTCAGCGATCATTGTGTCGATAGTCGTATCAGCCCATGGCTTAATTGCCAATAGCCTCGATCAATACCTGAGGAGGCTCTCGTTAGGCAGCTGGGTCAAGGGCTTGATTCAGAAAGCTGTACTCCTGGACACGTCTCGTATTGTTAGGAGGTTCCTCTCTCTGGAGCCCTTACCGCCGGTAGCTTGGACCCTGTTCCCGATACCGGTGGGCTGCATTTTTTTATATTTTTAAATGTTTTTTATATTTTTTTAAATTAATATTTAAAAATGTATCAAATTTGTTTATGGATAAATAAAGGAATATAATAATAATAATATTTAATTAGGAATATTTAAAAAAAGTCTTAGCGCTGTCCATCATTGGTGCCTAAGGGGGAAAATTTAAAAAATTGTGTCCCTGTCGACCACTGCTGGACCTAACCAAAGTGGTGCTCATAAGTGCGCGTTGCAGTTTTAAAGAAATAATTCAGGCTCGGGTTCTGGTCATACTGATATCTTGTAGTGTTTATCGCCGTCATTTGAGTAACTTAAGCAGTGAGCTTATCGGCTTATTATGCATGTAAGTCACAGAGAAGAACTAGCGCACTATAGGCTGTGTCTAGAGTAAGAAGCCATTTTTCATTCATTAAATTATTCTATCAAATGTTTACCGATTTTGATCTGAATTCTCTGACCGAATTACTTACCGCTTTACTTTGAACTTCATATTTGGAGAACTCGATCACAATTTGAATATTGATCAAACTTTGACAGAAGGTTTCTATGGTTTTGTATAGGATCTGGAAAATCAAAGATGAAGATAATCTTACCACCAACAAGAAATAAATCTACAGAAACAGTTTTTATGCAATTAAAAAGTACTGCCGTGTAGGATATTCATTAGTACATAATTATTCGTTTTGAATGTGGATGGGTATAAGAGTAGAAGAAGACCAAAGAAACGATGTATGGACTGTGTGAAGGATATGGCAAGAATAAAGTGTCTGATGAGAGACGAGTAACGGTCACGATTTTGGGTTACAAAAGAGAATGGATGACAAAAAATAATGTTGAACTGACTCCACGTTATACAGTAGATAAAAGAGCAGGAACGTGATAATGGTGATGATTATGATAACAAATCCTATGTAAGTTCATTAAATATCACAATTTCAATCATTCATTCATTTTAGCCGAAAGACGTCCACAGCTAGACATAGGCCTCCCCCAAGTGTCGGATTCCCGCAACCTTCACCAGGTCATCGGTCCACCTAGTGGGAGGTCTTCCAATGCAACGTCTTCCGGTTCGCGGTCGCCACTCCAGAACTTTGCGGCCCCATCGGCCATCCATTCTGCGAGCAATGTGCCCTGCCCACTGCCACTTAAGTTTGGCAATTCTTCGGGCTACGTCGGTGACCCTAATTCTCTTGCGGATGTCTTCATTTCTGATTCGATCACGCAAAGAAACTCCGAGCATAGCCCTCTCCATTGCCGTTTAGGTGACTTTAAGCCTTCTGATGAGGCCCATTGTGAGCGACCACGTTTCGGTCCCGTATGTAATCACTGGCAACACACACTGGTCATAGACTTTCGTCTTGAGACACTGCTGTAAGTTGGACGAGAAGATACCACGCACCTTCCCGAACGCTGCCCAGCCGAGTCGGATTCGGCGATTGACCTCTTTCTCGAAGTTAGACCTACCTAACTGGACCGCTTGTCCCAGGTACACATAATCGTCCACAGCTTCGAGTGTAGTGTCTCCGATTTTTATAGGAGTGGGTGTTACATGGGCATTCAACATGACCTTGGTTTTGTCCATGTTCATTTTTAGCTCCACTCTTTCGGAAGCTCTACTGAGGTCATCGAGCATTGTACTGAGGTCCTCCATGGTCTCAGCCATGACCACTATATCGTCGGCAAACCGAAGGTGAGTGATGTACTCGCCATTGACGTTGATGCCTAGCCCTCTCCAGTCCAGAACCTTGAAGACATCCTTCAGTGCAGTGGTGAACAGTTTCGGAGATATGACGTCTCCCTGTCTCGCACCTCGCTGCAGAAGGATAGGTTCCGAGGCTTGGTCCTGAAGTCGGTCTGACATGGTGGCATTTTTGTACAAACACTTCAACACCTCAATGTACCGGTAGTCGATTTGGCACCGTTGGAGAGACTGCAGTACAGCCCAGGTCTCGATCGAATCAAAGGCTTTCTCGTAGTCCACAAACGCTAAACAGAGAGGCAGGTTATACTCTTCGGTCTTCTGTATAACCTGCCGACAGCAGGAAGCGACAATGACGGCTATACGCCTTAAAACACTTCAACTCTGGGGTGTAAGAGAGAAACACAGCACACCGCGGTACTGGAGGGATTCTACAACGAGTTCCCCCTGGCGAAAGCAACAAACGATCGGATAACAAAACAATTCGTATTCGATAAGAAATAAAATCCAGCTCCATGAGGATCACCGATGCGAGGGATTAAATCCAGCAGAACTGCGGATCTTCACGGATGGATCTAAAACAGGTACTGGCACTGGTACTGGAGTCTTCTCGGAGGATCTGAACATCCACATAGCCAAACCTCTGGGGGCCCACAACACGGTATTTCAGGCAGAATGCATGGGCATTTCCCTGGCGGCATCTACCATCTTAGCCAGGAAGGTTGTGGACCACTCAATTCGTATACTCTCAGACAGCATGGCTGTACTGCTAGCACTGGACAACCACACAGTGAACTCTGGGTTAATACACGAGTGTCACCAACGCCTGAATCAGGTTGGTAATCTCAATAATATAACTATCCAATGGATCAAAGGACACAGCGATTCCCGTGGTAATGATGCGGCGGATGAACTCGCTAGAAGGGGATCGAGCACGGCAGCGGTGGGACCCGAACCTATCGTACCGCTCCCTTTCGGATACCTACGCACACTGGTAAGGAAACGAACTAGCGAACAACACCACAAGCTGTGGCAGGACCACGGCGAGTGTAGGCAGGCCAAGGAAGCGCTTCCTGCTATCGATGGCCGCTTCACCAAACGCGCGCTGCGGTTGACTAATGCGCACAGTTACAGACGCCATTACCGGACATGGCTCTCTTAATAAACACCTCTTTGTCTTAGGAGTCACAGACAGCCCCCTGTGCCGTGCCTGCATGGAGGAAGACGAGTCAGCAGCCCACGTGCTTCTGCAGTGCCCAGAGGTTGCAACATACAGGGCAAAGTACTTTGGTAACCCAGGTACTCTCCGCGAGATAGTCAGCAACATTGGGGCGTTACTGGCCTTTCTCGGGGAATTGGGATGGATAGAATAGTTTCAAAATACGCGCTTTGACGTGGAGTTGCGGACACCAGCCCGTTATACAATACAATACAATAACCTGCCGCAGCGTATGTATGTGGTCCACGGTGCTAAAGCCTTTTCGGAAACCGGCTTGTTCGGGAGCCTGAAAATCGTCAAACCTGCGCGCGAGACGATTCGTGATGACTCTTGAAAACAACTTGTAGACATGGCTTGGAAGTGAGAGGGGCCTATAATCCTTCAGACGGGCATTGTCACCTTTCTTGAAGAAGAGTACCACCCCTGCACCATGCATGTGGCGTTATTCCCTCGAGTATGACGGAATTAAACAGCTTCCGGAAGGGCCTTAAGTACCAGTTTTCCACCCACCTTGCCTTGTTGTTTTTAAGCACAGTACAGGCTGACGTCCGGAATGTCATCGGTATAGTGTCAGGTCAGTCTAGCTCTTGGGTCGTTTGCTAGATCTACGACGGGTTTACTGTTTGACGTGTACAACTGCCCATAGAAGCTCTCGATCTCCCTCAAAAGCTCCGGTTTGGCGGATAAAATCCTGCCATCGTCGGTCTTCAGTTTCGTGAGCTGGCTCTGCCCAATAGCCAGATCTCTAGTAAATACCTTGGAGCCTTTGTTCCGCTCGATCGCGTCTTTAATATGCTCGGTATTAAAGCAGCGGAGGTCGCTCTTCAAGGATTTAGAGATCCGTCTATTGAGCTACCGGTATTTTAACGCCTCGTCTGATGACTGCAGAATCATCTCACATCATGAGCTTGAGAGTCTGATCTGTACAATGTGTCTTGAAGAACTTCGACCCGGTCGTATGGACAGTCTCCACGAACCCATCGTTGTATTCGTCCACTGAGCTTCCTAGGCATTCGAAACGATTCTGGAGTTCAGGCTGAAACCTCTCGGGGTTTTGGATTTGGATCTGCGCTGGACGGAGCGTAGACTTCATCAGTCGAGACCTTTCTAGCTGGCATTGATGTTCAATGTGTCTCTTATCATGCGGTGATCGCTCCCGGTTTTCACCGAATTAACCACAGAGACATCATTGAACATTTGCTTCTTGGTTGACATGATGAAGTCAATCTCGTTTTCGGTTGCACCATCGGGGCTCTGCCAGGTCCACTTCCTGTGCTCACGCTTTTTGAAGAAGGAGTTTATCATATAGAGGCCCTCCTTCTCAGAGGCCCTTCTTCATTAAACTAGCCAGTTGGTGGCCCCGGTAGTTCCGACGTCCAACTCCAAATTGCCCCACCTGCAGCTCATCCCCGTCTCGTTTGCCCAGTTTCGCGTTGAAGTCCCCCATGACAACGGTGAAGTGAGTTTTGAGACCATGCATGGCTTCAGAGATCATCATACATGGTCTCCACTTCGTTGTCGGGGTGTGCCGAAGTCGGAGCGTAGACCTGTATGACCTTTAGCAAATATCTTGAGGATATTCTGAGTATAAGGTACGCCACCCTGGTCGACACACTCTCGATCTTCACCACGTTGTTCACAACGGACTTGGGGACGATAAACCCAACACCACCCTGGGACTGCCGGTCACCCTCTCGGAAATAGAGCAGGTTGCCAGATTTCAGGATTATCGTGTCCTCCCCCTCTCTTCCGACTTCAGGTAATCCCACAATACTCCATCGCAGCCTGCTCAATTCCTCTTCGAGTTCCGCTATCTTGTCGTCGGTCCGGAGTGTGCGTGCGTATTACGTTGCCAGGTCCAGTCGTTGGTATAGGCAGCCGGATCCCATCCGGGGATTCTTCGCACCCCTTGCCACACCGTAACCTCGACCGCTGCCGTAGTCGAAGGTAAACGGGCTGCCGGGTACTAGGGGCCATTTTTGTAATGCGGTATCCATTTTGGGGGGTTTTGCCATAATCGCCACGTTTGGCAGGCGTGTTGGCGATCGCAGTACAGTTCTTTCAAAAAGACACAAAAAACGCTGCTGCCCATTCTCTGGTAATCCCTTAGTCGCCTCTTACGACACCCACGGGAAGATATAGGATGGTGCTATTCTTTACGTCCGACACCATACGGACAATATCACGATTTACTTACTGGTAGTTGATAAACGTTGGTTATAATCTTATAGCAGTTCAATATTCGGACATAAGCTTCAAACATTCGCGCAATTTCTTGTTTACTGCAACCATTGTTCCGTATGAACAATAACTGAACATTCCATAGCTCAACTTTGTCAAGCAACAACCTAGTTAATCTTATGGCGTAAACTAAATTTGAATCAAGAATTACCATTAATGCTATGTAAAGAAGAACATTTAAAGGAGGCTTTAGAAACCGAAAGTACACATAAGAAACTACGAATACGTAAAATCCAAAGATGGAAGCGACGGTCATCCAACTTCTGATGATGAACCGTTTGAGACTAGCTTCACTGTAGAGGAATCTGTGCACCTCTTGAAAGTTTAGAACAAACAAAACACTTTTTTTAGACTTCAAGTAGTTGACAATAAAGGTCATAATGAATCCTACACACTTAAAACTAAAGTCGAAGAAGGATGCGAAACTCAGGAAAGCAATAGAACTGTATCGTCTAAAATTATCATCAAGAATTATTTCTACGATACGATGAACATACGTAGTCATGAACATTATCGCACCACCTATTAATATAAACTTATTTAACCAAGAATTTGTATTAATATAATTGTTCTTGATTTGATATTTCGGATTAAGCAGTACAATTTGCATCAAATTCAGAGGCAGAAAGATTCGTTGAACTTCTTTGTCGATTTGGTTATTTAAATCAATTTCATCACTTATTCCGATTTCGTTGTCAATATTTCTGTTCGGAGTATCCATTTTGTGCGAAATTATATGTTTGAAATGTTAGACTGTGAACTCAATATTACTTAAAAATACGTTGTAGAAAAATCGAGACTTCGAAATGTTACTTTTAGTCAGTATTTAAACACTACAATCATTCTTCGAAGTAATTGTGAAAGCAATAACGTAATGTACGGACATTACGTTATTGCTTTCACAATTACTTCGAAGAATGATTGTCATTACTTTGAAGGCCTTGACACAATATTCTAGTTCCTTAACTTCTTCGTTGATGTCGTCGTAAACGCAACTGCTGAGCACGCAAATGTCGTAGTTTGGTTCCCAGGACGGGCAATATTTAATTGTTATTTTCCAAAGGGTATTTCTTAGCAGCAGTCATCGAATCTGGATTTATGAACGGTTGATGGTCCATTCTGTTGTTGACTGCCTCGTTGGTTGAGTAGGGCATAAACGTAAGTATTAAGTCCATCTCTGACTAAACACTCGTGGATTGAAAATGCGATATGTTTTAGCCTTTTAATGTATAATGCTAAAAAGATCTTACAAAATTATATTGGGAGCCAAGCAGAATAAAAGAATCTAACGTCTTACATCAAAACCTGACAATTATAATAATATAACTGAATGCAGGATTACAGAAAAGCAAACTGCAGTAACACAAAAGTATAATAAACAAGCAACGCTATCACTCTGGACAGTAAAGTAGCATCAACGTAGAATATCCGACAGGCATGCACCTTGTCAAATCTCACTCGATTCAGGCGTTTCAGATTCTTGCATAATTTCTTATTGATATCTGTAATGTAATAGATAAGTGTTAGAATTACAGTCCTGTCACAGTTAATTTATTGCTGACTTTGTATATCTGTCAAAATCGCAGTAATTCTGTTTTAATAGGAATAAAGTTGGCTCATTCTTAAAACGTCTACCTAATTTGTATACATAAGTTGTTAATGGTCAAAGCTACCGATAGTCAGGGCTCCACACACAAGACACAGCATTCTCCTCACAATGCGAGCCGTATCAAGCACTACCTTCAGAATCAGGCACTTGGTCCAACCGCCTAGCGCGAGCCTCATTTGTTTTTCAATATAGGGTGAATTTTTGAGATGGGACGACAGGTAACTATCCGGTAATCGTCTTAGAAAACTCTCCTTATAGCTATAAAGCCATTTAAAAATGTGCACTTTTTTACAAACTTCTTTTAAATGCCAATCGATCCTAGTAGGTAAGTTAAAAAGGACAGTCTCCTAAGATCATTGTCTTCCTCCAACATTTCTAGTTTCTTTTTTGTTTATTTAATATTCTACTATACCCATGTATGAAAGTTTCATCGTAAGCCAAAATTTTAAGAAAACATCTACATGGCAAATATGTAATGACTCAGAAATACCTGGACAATTGAAGTTCAAGAATTTTGCAAATGAATCTTGAATATCATTTAAAGACGTGTAGAACTTCTCACAGCATATGTTCAATGCGACTTGCAACGACAAAGATTTTATGAACCAAAATCCAAACCACAGTGTTGATATGCGCAAGGAATACTACAAAAAAAAAGAAACCGTGGTGCAATTATACCGAAGGTGTCCAAAACCGCAGACTGCAGCAGCTAAGCCACTTTACCAATCGCAATAACAGCTCACAGGAACACGATTGGTTTCAATGATAGAATGGATATGAAAACGAAAACAGGTGGCTATATTGTCAAGTTACGGAAGAGGAAGCTAAGCTTCCTTGAAGCTACTTAGTCCGGTAAATCCAGTCATTGATGGATCCATAATATCGTTTCGAGTTAAATGATCTAAGATATGACTAAGGATAATTTTTTATCGTTTGGCGTTGAAAGCAACAAAACTTAATTAAATTGCGTAACAAAAGAATTAGGCAAACATTGTACACCAAAATGTAAGAATAGCTTAAGCATAGCCTAATCAACCTAAATCTAACTAATGTTGCCATAGCTGGGACACAGGCCTTTTCTCAGATAGAAGGAATGGCCTGTATTCTATGCTGACCCAGTGCGGGTTGGTTGAAGTCACATGCCTTCAAATTTTAGGTTCTAGGATATGCTCCTCAAAACGTTTTTGCGGTAGAATTTATTGAAACTTAATACAGCAAATTTATCCCCTTCAGGCAATACAACATTTTATTATGGAACAATTTACAGAATTTCAAGCTTCTAGACCTAGCGGTGAAGACCGTGCGTTGGCTGTCAGTGAACGACTGAATCAAAAATTACTTACATAGAAATTCAGTGTAGAAAATCTGAAAACATCTAGAACTATTTGCACATCTACTATATAATGATATAAGAAGTCAGCAGTATGAAATAGTATCTGAAAATAAGGTTTTTAGATATATTATAATCCTTTGGTCACAAAGTCAAACAGCTTAATTTCACTCACATTGTGTTTAAAAGAAACCTTATAGATGTCATAGCAGTCCAATATATTAACGTAAGTCTGAAAATTTCTTCTACAATAATCGTCCCGGTACCTATCCTGGACATTTCTCGCTTGGTTATTCCATAGATCAACATTAACTCTTAAGAGACGAATAAGTCTGATAGCGTAGACGATATTCGCATCATTGCTTATTAATATCAGATAACAAAATATATTAAAAAAATTAGGTTTAGTTGTTGTGCACATGATAAATGCAGCGGTGATGTACCAGGCTAGTAGTAACGAAAAGGAGATCCAGTTACCAATTATGAAGCGTTTAAAGCCTGTCTCATTATACAGGTGTCTGTGAATCTCTTGGAATTTTAAAACGAACAAAACATTCCGATTAGTGCCATAAACACACGGCACAACGTTCATAATGAATATGCTAGAGTAAAAAAAAAAGTCAAATATGAAGGTATAGTGCGTTATTGCACTGAATTTCCATAAAACATTCGATTCGAAAAGAAATTCGCTATAAACGTTATACAATAACATGAGTATAAATAATGTAGTGACACACAGTGACACGGAATTCGAAAGACGGCTGTTTGGAGTTATCAAATTGTTCCTAATACAATATTTCGGACAATACTGAAAAACGAGCAACAAATTCAGAGGTCGAAGCATTGACTGCACATCTTTGTCGACGAAGTTGTTTGAAAAACTTTCCACACGTGGACTTTTAAGATAGGAAAGTATTTTTCTTTTTACTGACTTCTTTCTTTGAAACATTGAGCAGATCGCGGGTTAGACCTGGTTGAGACTCACGCAGTTAAGGAGTGACACAAATGGGAGGAGGCCTACACTCAGCAGTGGATGGACAAAAGGCTGCTAACGATGATGATTCTATCAAGGCTACCTGAACACACTATCGAAATTATAGACTTCGAATATAAAGTTCATTCATCAAGGTTTTATCAATTGATTTTAATCAAAAATATAATAATAACACTAACTAAATGAAAAAAACATCATCATCACTTCTGTAATCCCCGAAGAGTTAGGCAAAGATGTTCTTATTAGTACACCCACATATTACCAGTTATGTTTTGAGTCCCATGTAATAGGGGGCGGCAAGCCTATTGCCGCTTCTGAGAAATAAACAAACACTGATAAAAGCTTTCACAGTTTAAAATTATTAAACTTATATTGTCACTTACGAGGTAACTTTCGTGATTGTTTATTATTTTGAGCTTCCGATATTTACATATTAATACAATTAATATGTAAATATTAATATATAGACACACAAACACACACACACATTTTCATACACACATTAAACATACACATTACACACACACACACACGCACACACATACATACACACACACACACATTATTATTACACATTTATTTGCTGTTCCGCTTGCAACAGCGTCGAAATATCTGGAGCTCAAAACAATAAACAATTACGGAAGATATCCCGTAAGTGACAATATAAGTTGAGAAATACATCTTTTACAATTTTTATTTATAGAAAAAAAAAAAAAAAAATTAAAAACTTATTTTCTAGGTGAGATGGACTGTCCATCTCACGACAGAGGTAACATTTGAGCTGGCCCAACTTAGTACAGAGTTACAAAAGAATGCAAGGCCAGCTTTTATTGTCTTATTACAACGGACGAGCCCTTTACTGTACATTGAGGCAATCCATGTAATTTGATTATGCTGCCTACTCATTTAATTTGATTATGGCTTTTAGAACTGACAGGTTCAAATAATATTGATGATGGAGAGTGTACTAAAAAAAAAAAAATAATTACCAAAGATGCAATCTTTAAGACGACTTGTTTTTTTTTGGATGTAAGGGATTTTTACTGCTAAGCGGCCCCGAAAATTATCGGCAAATACCTACAGTGATGGAGAGCAGTGGTGGCCCAGAAGTAACGCCCCACCTGACGAGTTGTAGGTCGTGGATTCGAACCCAGTCAGGCGTTACATTATGTAATTTATTTCACTATCTCTGATCTCTAACCGGTGAAAGAAAACATTGTGAGGGAACCAGCATGTTCTAGAACCAAAATTTCGAAGACATTCAACCTGCATGCGTGGTACAGCCCATTCCCTCTAATTGATAGGAGGCCAGTGTCTCAGCAGTAGAAACACTATAGACTGATTATGCTATGCCTATGATGTACGTAGATGGCATAATTATGTAGAAGCCAATTGTTGAAGTTTGCTCAATATTTTTATGACGCAATTTCGTTGAATTTACTGATTCGAGGTAGTTAAAAAATAAAGTAGAACCAGGAAGAATTTAGGGGAGGCTTTTGAACACTACCGAGTTGGTACTAAATTGACAAAATAGAAAGAAATTCTTGCTCATAAATTGACGAAGAAAATTATTATCAGGATGGTATGGAAGATAGTGGGAACTTAACGTGCTAGTCTATATTAATATGTATTTTATAAGTTTGTATGTAATCTCCGGAACTGATTATCCAAATCTTAAAAACTCTCTCTCTGGCAGAAAGCTACATTGTTCATTGGTGCTATAAAATATAATTTATATTTATATCATGCATATTAGCCGAGCTATTTAATTATAGATTTTTCGGAAGAGGTCGCGGGTGAAGTGCTAGTAAAAACTAAAAACAATCATAATGTCTTCTGTTTATTAATATAAAATGTAATTAATATAAAATGTATCAATAAAGTTCACAAGAAAGCAAACTGCAGCAGTACAACAGTGTAGTGAGTGAGAAGTGCCAGCAGCCGTAATGGATGACAAACATCTATGTAGAACAGGCCACATGCAGACATCTTGCTGAATGACGCACGATGCACCCGCAGGATATTCTTACATAATTTTTTTTGGTCATCATCTGTAAATTGTAATTAGGAATAACAGGCGAGACGACAAAAATAAAACTAATTAGTCCGTCAGTTAGATTATCAAAAAATATTTGACCCATGTTTTTTCTTTTGTTACGTAAACCAAAATTGACGAAGATATGACGCTTTTAAAATTCTCAATACGTCACGCCTAGGTATAATTTTTACTTAGTTCTGACGTCACGAGACCCTACTCCCGAGTTTTGATGCGCTTTATCTTTGTCAATATTCATTGATTTACAAAAACAAAAAATACGTGTCCATAAATTTCCAATACTATAACTGACAGATTAAATAGATTTGCAATTTTTTGATACTGTCGTCATGCCTATTATCTGGTGATACAATAATAAATAAATAAATATCGCTGGACATTACACACAGCGCCATCCAGTGCCACACTAAGCAACGAGGCTTGTGTCGTGGACACCGGATAGTTGATATACTACATAGACACTTTTTGTTTGTAAATACATACTTATTATACATATAAACATAATAGTGATTTTCTTCAGGTAAAGGGTCTGCTTGTCTTACCTGATACAACTGAATACCTGTATTTTACATGGAGCGACGGTCTATCTAACCTCAACCACAACCCAGTTAGTACTGGGTAATACGATACCCCTTGATAAGACTGGTTGTCAGACTTTTTGGGCCACCTGTGACTACTATCAAAGATGCATAATAATTAACAGCCGGAACCAACGGTTGACGTGTTTTCTTAGGCACGGAGAAAATCGGTATGTAATGGGTGGTTACCCATTCACGGCCCAACCTAGGCAAGCGCTGCTTAACCTGAAGATTGGTAGCTTATTATTAAGCCTCGAGCTCCACCGGGAACGCAACTGCCAATGATTTAATTTGTAATAATCACTTATTTCTGCACAAAATCAAATCAAGATTCATTAGCATAACAAGCGAATGCTCTTACGAAGGAAAACTTTAACGAAAAGGTTATTTTGACTGGCACATGCCAGTTACTTCCATATTACAACCTTAGTGAAGTTTCAAATCACTGAAAATTGTTGCCAAGACTACATAAAATTAAGATGAAACGAAGTAGTTTTATACACACACACACACACAGGTACACACCTGTACAGTCAGACAAAATTAATTCACAAGAATTTTGTGCATACTTCAATGCATCATAAAATTCCTCAAGCTGCAGACTGAGAAATGTATGCATTATGAAGTTCTTAATCATCCAGGTATAAAACAAAATTGGTAAATAAGGGTTTGCTGTGGCATGCTGGAAATTAAAATTAAAATATGTTTTTCGGAGATAAATTTTTTTTTTTCGTCGTGCTCTTTGCCGTATATTGTGCGGACACTACTTATGAGCCTGTTCTTAGGGCTAGACAAGATGGCAATTGTTTCAAAATCATCATCATCATCTTCGTACTTGTGCAGTCATTTTCATATAATCTTGTATTGTATAACGGGCGGACACCAGCCAACTCCATGTCAAAGCGCCTATTTTGCGTATGGGCTATAATCCACCACGCGGGCTCAGTGCGGATTGGTAGATGTCACATGTCTTCGAATTTTTGGTTCTAGGACATGTTGGTTTCCATACGATGTTTTCCTTCACCGTTTTGAAAGCAGTGGTGATGAAATAAATTACACAAAGTAATGCGCCTGTCTGGGTTCGAACCCACGACTTACTGTTCGTAAGTCGAGGCCACCACCACTGGGCCACCGCTGCTCTGTCATATAATCTTTTAGGAATACATTTTTTCCATCTAGTATTTTGGAATTTCGCTAAACGGTTGGTCGACTCTTTTCGTGACTAGAGGGCTGGCGAATTTCTCGACCAAAGAATCAGCATTGCCATCCAACGTGGTAATGCTGACAGCCTTCTGGGCACTTTCCGGGCTGACAGCGATGCGGACGAACTTTTAATATTAGTAACTTTAGTTAACCTAACATACCTCATCAGATTCGTGATTACTTTTACCGATTTTTAACACCACTTCAATGTTAACCAAACCTTGAAAAAAGGCCTCTACTATCCGATACAAAATCTGAAAACAATTATCTACGAATTACTAAAAGTATTCAAATGCATAGAAATACGACATCATCAAATATTAAGTTTTCGTTACATAAAAAGAATACATTTTAATGGATTAAGTAAGAAGTAAGATACAGATGAAAATGGAAGAAGATAATGTTAGACCGACAGCTAGTAGCAGGAAGAGATGGGATGGGAAACGATACAATGATATAGTTAAAAAAAACACTAATATTCAACTGCATCCAGTAAAATCGGCAGCACGTTAACCAGGAATTAGAAAATGCTGTAATAGTAAATATAATACTTATTGTTATTATCAACTAAATTTGAAAAACCACAATTGTCACTTACCGGTAATTTAAATATTTTGGAAATAATCTGATAGCAATTTAATATATGGACATAAGTCTGAAACAATCTCGTGATATGTTGTTTGCTGCAGCCATTTTGTCGTAACAGTAATAACTGCTCATTCCATAGTACGACTTTATCAGTCATTATCTTAGTTGACCTTATTACGTAGACAATATTTGAATCCAAAGTCATGAGAAACAGGAAATTCAGTGTGATATTCCACGGAGGGTTAAGCAAGACGAAGTACAAGTAGATGGATATAACGATGTAGAATCCAAAGGTGGCTCCAACACTCATCCAACTTCTAAGGATAAAGCGTTTGAGACAAACCTCATTATTAAGAAATCTGTGCACTTCTTGAAAGTGCAAAACGAAGGAAACACTACTCGTTGAATGTAAGAAATTGATGACAAAGTTCATGATAAATCCTATACTGCGAAAGATAAAGTCGAAAATAGACGCGAATATCAAAAAATTTATAGTAGTATATCGTCGGAAATTATCATCCAGCAATATTTCTATAATACGATAAACGTATGATATTAGGAATGTTATTGTACCACCTAATATTATAACCTTGTTAAGGCGATCATTAGAATATATAAAATTGTTCTTGATTCGGTACTTCGGGTTAAGCACAAGATTTTGCAGTGTATTTATTAGCGACAAAGTTCTTTGAACTTCTTCGTCGATTTCGTTTTGTAAAATAGTACAATCATTTATTCTTATTTTATTTTCAACGTATCTCTTCCAAGTCTTCATTACAAAAATAAGTCTTCTTTTACCGTGAAAATGTCAGATTGTGTACTGAAATGTTGAAAGGCTACGTATGAGTGAGATATTTGTTTAAACGTTCATTCCGTTGATGGATTTTTGAAGTGATGAAAATTTTCCCTCAAATTAACATTATTAAACACCAAAGTATCTAAGAATAGGATAGAATTGAATTTACAGAAATTTTATGTACTTTTTTATTTTTTTATTATTCAATAAACACTGTTACATCTAAAAGTGAGTCATCCATATATAATTTACCTCTAAGTCAGTAATTAATTTTAATATAGTACAATTATAATTGCTTGTAATATAATGAAAGCCTTCTTAGAGATTGTAGACAACTAATAGTGTAGCCGTGCATTACGGGCATAGACAATCCTTTGCAATCTATGGTGTTGAACTGTTGATCTGCACCACATAGTATTTGGTATTTTCTGAGAGACAGTTGCACACTGTTCAACCTAAGGCTGTATGCCTGTCACCCGTGCACTTACTGACCTGTAGCTGCGTTAGTGACCAGAGTTTGCATTGCTGGCTATTCGGCCAAATTCAATTCATCTTGAACATCAAATTACAGGAAGGCAAACTGCAGTAACACAATAACGTAATAAGTAAGTATTGCGAGCAGACGTAATGGATGACAAATATCTATGCAGAACAGGCGACAAGCAGTCATCTTGCTGAATGACGCACGATGCACCCGCTGGATATTCTTGCATAACTTCTTTTGATGTTCTGTAATTAATAAATTTATTATTGGTATTGCGACTAGGTGGATAGACAATCTTATTAAAGAAGCTGGATAGAGAAAACGATGAATATAAATATCGCTGGACACTACACGCAGCGCCACACTAAGCAACGAGGCTTGTGCCGTGGACACCAGACAGTTGACATACTACATAGATACTTTTTGTTTGTAAATACATACTTATTATAAACATCCATGACTAGGTAAAAAATGTCCATGCTCATCACACGAACATTTGCTCCTACCGGTATTCGAACCTAGGACCCTAAGAACGTAAGGCAGCCTCACTACCGCAGCGCCATTCGGGTCGTCAAGATGGTGAGTTATATTGCAGTACTCTGCATCTATCTTACTGCCAATACAAACAATTTGTTTGATTATCGGTCTTATACAGGTTGGCGAATTAATCACAAGCAATTGTCAATGTGTGATTCTACCACTCATACTGCACAACTTTCAGTTTGAAACTCATATTCGATTTATAACTAAACCCACCGTAGCTAATTCGCCACCAGGTATTTCAATCCAGTGCTGGAATACAGTGACCTTGGGTCGATACTGAATAAACTTATACTGTCACTTACGGGATATATTCCGTGATTGTTTATACCCAAAAAAAACCGTAAAACGTGAAAGCTTAAAACAGTGATGCTGAATAAATTTAACCGTTTTTCAATCAAATTCAGCCAGTATCCAACGATGCATTAAAACGGCAGCTATTTATCGTTTGAATGAGACCTTATTATTATTATCAACCATTTGTGTCCCACTACAAGGCAAAAGCCTTCCAATTATCCCTATACAGTGCTGTTATACGCCAATCTTTCTGAAAGGAGTCGATTTCGTCCCGCCATCTGTGTGGGATCCATTGTGTTACTTTAGCACATAGTTTGCGACAGTTGTGGCCAGCCCAGTTCCATTTGAGCTTTAAATGAGAGCTACTGGATTAAAATACTAGATCAATGTAAACCAGCACTTAATGATACAGAAAATAATTCACCTGTACAGTTTGCTGCCAAAATAAATTCACATGAATCTTGACCACGCTTGAGGGTTTCATAGAATGCATCGAGTTGCAGACTGAGTGAGATGCATATGAACAAATTTTTGATTATAGGGAATGATAGAAAAATCGAAGCCATGTAATATCCGCCGTGCTAGAAAAAATAAGAAAAAAAAATGCTGAAATTGCGTAGTCGATTTTGTTGCTGGAGCTTTTTCTGCTCGTTCTTCTTTCCAGTTAAAACACTAAGAAGTGGTGAAAGGCGCGCTTTGGGGTATACCTTCATGTCATTTAGCCGACCAGAAAAAAAAAGGTTGCACATACGGGGTCGATTTTGTGGCTGGGTAGTTTGTTCCACTACTTCTTCCTCCTAGCTGAAACACTAATAAATGGCGAAGGACAACGCTTTGGTCAACGCTTTGGAAGACCGAAGCGCCGTCTTTCGCCTGACTGTCTCATGTAATACTACAGTCCAAAAATTGCTGATATTATCAGTCTTATTTGAAGAAATAACTTTAATTTTAATGATAAAAATAAAACACAAAATTGTTTATTGCTTGCTTGGTTTTGGCTCCATCCCTCTCACTTAAAGGAGGTCTGTATTCCTGCAGCGGGAACTTTATTGACTGTTTAGTTTAAAGTTTGTAGATCACTTGAAAGTGACCGATGATGTTGAAGGACTAAACCACATAAAAGTATTTAAAAACTTTAGTGGCAGTACTCAAAGCACGAATAAAAGAAGGGTCCTCGAATTTTGACAAAAAGTACGTGAAAAAATGGGAATACCGCATTGCGCAGAATATTAAACTGTTACGGAAATTCACTCATATAAGTTTAGTGAGAAAAAGACCGTTGTTTGAGAAGCCATGAGAAAATCGTTACAGTTTCTCCTCTTCGTGGTTATATGGTCTTGGTGGTTCAGTGGTTAGTGCCTAACCTGGTGTCAGAGTTTTATGCCGCCTATTATGGAGCTCTGACTTGGCTAAACATGTTGTCAAGAAAAATCTGTCAGGCATCAACAGCTCGGCCGGCTCGGCTCGGCTCGCAACAGTTACAAAATAAAAAGTTTGGATGTAGTGATTACGATATTAACACTTACCTCTTCATATTTAGGCTTATTTTTGAAATTTTCTATGATAATTTGAATATATATCAAACTTATAGAGAAAGCCTCTATCGTATTGAACAACACCTGAAATTTTTTATTTAATTTAATCAGATTATGAATCGTAATCAAAGCAGCCGCAATATTTTACGGAAATAGAAACAGAAACGTCGAAATGATGGATGGACTGTTTAAACGAAGATATGACTAGAATGGTGACGACGACTAAAAGAGAAAGAGATATCATCTTTCTGCCCTTGTCCCTCTCTATTTGGGTCGGCACGTGCAGCATGTTTTCTTCTTCCATTCTTCCCTGTCAGACGTCACGGCATCATTTACTCCTTTCTCTTTGATATCATAAAAGAGAAAGCGATATAGCAGAAGAAAACATGCTACGTCAATCCAAAATTTATTGGTGATGAGTGATTTTTTTAGAGGCGGAGAACTTCAAACTGAAAAAAAAAAAAAAACAGAAAAAATAAACACTGTTTCAAGCTTTCACGGTTTAAAACTAATCTTATACTGTCACTTACGGAATATCTTCTGTGATTCTTAATTATTTTCAGTCTCTCAATATTTCGACGCTGTTGCAAGCGCCATGATCGTGGGATGACTGGAGAATGCGGGTGGATGGTAAATAAATCTTTAGGTGCAAACAAATCTGTCTACCCTCTTTTGTAGAATATAAAAGAAAAATAAAGTGTTCAAATCGGACCACCAGATGGTGCCATGTACGCACCAGTCGCGGTGGCCGCATGGCCAAAATCATATTCAAACATAAATGGTAACCATTGTTAGTCAAATAAAGCCATTATGGATATTAAAACTTTTTTCTGTTTTTATTAAGGTAAATGACAAAAAAATATTTAATTTGTCTGTCTGATAGATTTTCAAAAAATATTAGACATAAATTTTTTCTTTTCTCACGTAAACAAAAAATGAAGACGATACAGTGCGTTAATAACTCGAGTGATGTGAACATTTGAGTACATTTTTTACCGGGATCACTCATGATTTTTGACGCGTTTTATCTTCGTCAATTTTTATTTATTTGATAAAACAAAAAACACGTTTCCAATATTTTTTGATAATCTAACTGACGGACTAAATAAGACAAATTTGATAATAATTTAATTAGCAAGTTAGGTAAGCCGGGTTATATTAGAAACAGTGTATTTTATGAAGAATTATTTTCGGTAGTGCACACCGAATTCAATAATACTTTAAAAAAGAAATGTAAAACTATTGGCCCAAAGTTTATTTTCAGTGACTGGACAACACAGGGTATTTGGAAAATTAGAGAACGATTACCAAGTAGGTAGGTAGCCAAATGCTTATTCATTAGCAACAAGATTAAATCAGCCGATAACAAAATAAAGACGGTTTGGAAAATTATCAACAGTAAAACAAATAGAAATAAAAAACAAAGTAATGACTTCACACTAGAGACCACGTGGCCTTGTGAGCTCCAACAATGAAGTTGCTCAAGAATTTGTAAATTTCTTTACCAGTATCTCACTTAAAACTACAGAAACCATAAATTCCTCTCCCTTGCTCTCTATTGATTTATAGAAAGCGAACGTTTCAGCCTGTCCAAATGAATTTAAATTTCAGCATAGAAACCCCATAACAGTCATAAAACGTTTCAAGCACATCAAGATCAAATTAACAAAAGATCTATGGGGTATGTCTATCAAAGCTTGTACCTCAATTATTGAGACTGTAGCACCGTATTTAGCCTCAATATTTAATTTGTGCGTGGATCAAGGGGCAGATCTAATGAAATTCAGTAAGGTAATACCGCTTTTTAAATCCGGGGACAGTAAGGACACCAATAACTATAGGCCCGTATCCGTGTTGCCGGTTTTCAGCAAGGTGTTTGAAAAGTTAATGCTCAATCTAAATGCTTAACTATTTTAACACCAATAAAATATTACACAAACAGCAGTATGGTTTTCCTAAAGGACGTTGTACAACTGACGCTGGTGTCACTTTATTAAAACACATATTTACTGCATGGGAAGAGGCACAAGATGCCAAAGGAATCTTCTGTGACCTTTCGAAGGCTTGCGTAAATTACGAAACCTTGATCTAGAAACTTGAACATAACGGTTTAGATAAATTTGCGCCAGTGTAGTAGAATCGTATTTAAATGATAGACAGCAGCAGGTACAAATAAATGGTGTCAACTCAATGGGTTTAAAAGTAATAATGGGTGTACCACAAAGTTCGATATTGGGTACCTTCCTTTTTTAGTGTATATTAATGACCTACCCATTTATTTAACAACCATTCGCATATGGTGTTGTTTGCTGACGATGAATCTTGACGACGTAAATAACGCCCTACTGCAGGTCCACAATTGGTTTACCGCTAATAATTTAGTACTAAATGGGAAAAATATTAAGTGCATTAGATTTGCTCTACCAAATGTCAAAAGTAGTGATTGTGACATAATATTGAATCAAGAAAAACTAGAATTTGTCGATAAAACATTTTTCTTAGCAATCACGGTACTTACGGGATAATATCCGTGATTTTCTATTTCTATGAGATCCCGATAAAAGTCCCGATTTAAGTGTAGTGAAAAACCGTGAAAGTCTAAAACAGTTCATAGTATTACGTCATACGGTATTTAACTATGGGGACGGGCTGCAGACATCGAGTCTATATTTATTCTGCAGAAAAATACCATGACAGCCATTTATGAATTACGTAGACGTGATTCTCTAAGAGAACTGTTTATGGAAATAAATATCATGACAGTACCTTGTCAATACATCTATGAAAACATCATGTACGTTAGGAAAAATCGGCATTTATTCAGTAGACAAGAGGTGACAGACACCACTATAACACTAGAAATAGGGACCAACTAGTTCAGCCATGTTTTAAAATACCTCCCCACATTCACAAATGAATGAGACGAAATTTAAATCTTGTATAAAACGCACACTGTAGGCAAGCATATTATAATTTTGGGGATTACTTTGATGATAAAAATGCTTGGCTAAATGCTGGTCCTGCTCGACAACCATAGGGGCAAACTAATTGATTGTACTGGTTGGGCATTATTTGAGTCTATCGACACGCAAAGAGGAAGAAGAAGAATTGATTCCCATGTTGATGTATTGTGGAAGCTGCAGAAGATTGTAAAAATATACTTGCATTGTATAGATTCCAGTTCTTAGTATTATATAATTGCATAGCACATATGTGAGTACTTTGTACTGTTCAGCCGCCATTTACATTTAGTTATATTTCATTGACTTGAATATGCCTTGATGGCTGAGAGAATGTTATGCTCACTCAAATGTCTCGCTGATGGTGGTGGGTGTGTCGGTTCATTTAGTTAGCTTCAATATGGTTGAGTTGAATAGCGCCTGTACATGCGTCATGTTCGTGAACTTGCGCTGTTAGTTGGGACTGGTCATCTCTTAGCTGCCAGGGTTCATTTAAATTACTTTATTTTTAAATTGTTGATCTAATCTTTTACTCTGGACGCTCTTAATGTGCACGTCTTTCTACATCGTTCTCACATATATGTATAATTTCAAAATTAATGATGTAACCAAGATTTTGTAACAATATTTTGATTTAAAAGAGTGTCCATGGAGTTTCTTGCCCGTTCTTCTCCATAGAGATCTACGCTAGGGAATGGGCAACTACACAGTACTTTTTTAAGTTATTATGCCTTGTGACTGGGACTGTAGCTTTGTTTTTATTTGTAATTTTGACATTCAAAAGTGCCGTAATGGTCTAATTGAAATAAATGCTTTGAGGTTTTTTTTTGAGTTGAGTTATAAACAGAATAATATTTTTTAGTCAGGAATTAATGTTTAAAGTTCTCCGCCTCTAAAAAACATCCTTTATAAGGTCAATAAATGATGATTAGTTTGAATCAAAACATGGATGTGTTTCTAACTTACAGGTAGCTGATACACTTTGTTGAAAATCTTGTAGCAATGGAATATTTTCATATAAGCCTGAACAAATTTCTTACTTTGCAGTTCACTGCCAACGTTTTTCTGTTCAAGTAATTTAATATTCCATAAAATAGCTTTGTCAGTCAAAAGATTGATTAGTCTGATTGTATAAATTAAATTCGAATCAACAATTACTGCAAGAATAATGTAAAAAATAACATTCACGGGAGGCTTGTGGAACATTACGTAAACGTAGACGAATAAAAAGATATAAAAACAAAAGATTGCAATGATGCTTAGCCAACTTCGTTTGATAAACCGTTTAAGACAAGCTTCATTATTAAGAAATCTGTGCACTTCTTGAAAGTACAAAACAAACAAAACATTCTTTTTTGTGTAACCGAAGTTCGTGATGAAGTTCATGATGAATCCAATACATCGATAAGCAAAGTCGAAGATTGAGGCAAACATAAGAAAGTCAATTGTAGTGTATCGTCTGTAATTAGCATCAAGTGTTACTTCCAAAACACGATACACATACGTTGTCAAGAATATTATTACACCAATTGTTAATATGAATTTGTTACAACAACTATGAGGATTTATTACATTGTTTTTGATGTGATATTTGGGATTGAGCACTAGCATTTGCATCAAATTCAGCGGAAAAAAACATCGTTGAACTTCTTTATCGATTTGTCTATTAGAAACTCTTTCTTTATTTATATTTATTTTGTTTTTAATATTTATACGTATAGCCTCCATTGTTGGTAAAATTCAACAGAAGAAGTGTTAGTTTTCGTTAAATTAATAAAGGATACTATAAAGTGCCAGGACAGTGAGTGCTTATCTGTCGAATTATTCTTAGCGTTATTGATTTCATTTGTAAGATTAAAGATGGACGAGTTTAATTAAATTACCTCACCAATTTCCATACACTTGCGGACAAAGAATACGGGTCAGTACGAAAACTCAAACTAGGTAGATGGTATATATGGTGGTAATTTTTTTTTTTGGACAAACAGCTGAACTGTGCAAAACACATTGATTACATCATCACAAAAGCCAGTATAGCCCTATGGCAATGCAAGAGACTCCTCGGGAGAAATTGGGGCATAAGCCCCAAAATCACCTACTGGCTATACACCACAGTTATCCAACCAATCATTACATATGGTTCTTTAGTTTGGTGGCCCAGGACCAACCTAAGTACAACCCAAAAGGATCTCGAGAAACTACAAAGATTTGCCTGCGTAGCAATCACCGGCAGCATGAGAACTTCCCCCACTGCTGCCTTACAGGTGATGCTGGGGCTGCCTCCCCTACACCTCGTCGTAAGAGAGGAGGCGGCCATAGCGACTTTCAGACTCGAAGTATCCCCCAACCTAAGAAATGATTCCAGGATCAAACACACACGCATCAGAGAAGATGCAATCAAAAAACAGCCGATGATGACATCACCAATCGACAGAATCCTGAAGACCCACTGCTTCCAAAAACACTACAACATACAGATCATAGAGGAGTTGTGCGACTACTCAAGTACAAGAGAGCTATATTTAGGTCGTGGGAGTGTTCTCCGACGACCTAAACATTAAGATATCCAAATCACTTGGAATGTTCAACTCTGTTTACCAAGCAGAGTGTGTAGGTATTATCCAAGCGGCACACGCTATAGAGGCCAGGGAGGTTACGGATACCAATATTCGAATACTCTCCGACAGTGCCTCTGTTCTTCAATCCCTAAAGAGTAACCAGATCACGTCGAGACTGACACTAGAATGCCACAAGGCCCTAGAACGAATCACGGTACTAAATCACAACACGGTAACGCTACAATGGATTAAAGGTGACAGTGGATCACTTGGAAACGATGCGGCTGATGAACTTGCCAGAAGAGGATCCAGCACAAAACCCTACGGACCCGAACCCATTGTGCCAATTCCTTTCAAGCAGCTAAGAAGCTGGTTAAAGGATCACACTCGTATACAAGCGGAGAAATGGTGGACCTCGACACCAGGATGCAGGCAATCCAAGGAAGCTATGCCATCCCTGGATACAAAGCTGACAAGGCGCCTTCTGCGGCTGGACAGAGATAGCCTGCGTCTGGTGGCGGGGACCATCACTGGACACTGTTCACTGAATAAACACTTCCACACCCTAGGTATCACTGACAGTTCCTGTGCAGAGCATGCATGGAGGCGGAGGAAACGGTGGCGCATGTGCTCCTTGAGTGCACAGGCGTTACCAAGATTCGCGAGGAGACCCTGGGAGCACCAAGATCCCTTGTGGATGCCCTGAGGAGACCGGGAAGTCTGATCTGCTTCTGGATGGAAGTGGGCTGGTTGGAGTAATCGGCCACCATGGCTCACGCACAATGGTCCACTTCAAGGACTAAGTGCGGAAAACTAAACCCCATGATAGATGATAGATGGTGGTAAATGATAAATTATGTTTATTTTGCAAGTAGGTTTTTACAAACACTTTTACACGTAATTTTTTTTATTTTTATTTAAAAAAGTAAAGTAAAAATTAATAAACTACTGAACTAATTAGTATTCATATCAAATCATTCAATGTCAGAGTGTTTAAAGGAAATGAATTGATAATAAACAAGCGAAGTCCCAAATTTCGACATTCACAGAGCAAAGGAGACAGTTTTTTTTAGGCCCTCTTCGATGTTGCATAAATATTATTCATATTACACAACAAAAAAGTAACCATTTTATTATAGTAATACACGAAAGATTTCAAAAAAATGAAACCGGAATCTTAAAATCATAATAAATAAGTTTTATTATGATATTTTTCTGCGAGTCAAATCATTCCTGTTGTGGTCAATGTCATTTGACAGAAAATACTTACGTGAATACGGGCGTTTTTTTACGTTTTTGTAAACGTAAAAAGTACGGTCACGTGTGGTAATAATATCTGCCATAAATAAAATAGAAATAAAATCCAATATTAAAATAAATATTATTAAACTGTGCTTTTTTAATGCTATTTTAAAGGTTTATTTAATCGCGTGGATGGTTTAAACAATCAACGTGGCATGGAACGTTGTCAATCCGCCTTTTAGTGGTTGACAGACAACTTCATTATTTTGACATTTCCTTCTTCTGTTTATTTCGATTTTCGTAAAGTGTTTTTGCAGATTTTTCGCATTTACTACAAAAATATATCATGAAAATGTCATCTGCAAGTACAGCGCATACTCCACAAAGTCGTTATGTCAATTGATTGTGCATTGTAAGATACTACAGACGTGCGCCAACTTGTGTTTGGATTTCTCTGGTGGTGGAATTTCTCATCATTCAGGTTAGACATGGCTTAGCTAATATTACCACTGTAATCTAGAGATTATAAGGAAGAAATCTATATACGTTTCATTAATATCTGCTACAATTTATGTCGGTGGCCTGTTCTCCAAATAAAAAAAATGTCTCCTTTCCTTGGAGCAGCTTAATCCCAAGCCTTTTTATCTTCGAGATAGTGATTAACATGATAGTAGTCTTTCATGCACAGCTTCTGTTTTATAAACGATTTGAATTTATTTAGGCGTAGTGCTTGAATTTGGCTCGGAAGTTTATTGTAAAAACGTATACATTGGCATCTGAACGTACCCCGTATTTTTTTGAGCCTCGTTGCAGGAACAACAAATTTGTGTTTGTTCCTCGTATTTATGTTGTGGATATCACTGTACACCTCACATACAACACAAGAAGTAATTCTTATCCTTTAATGTACTCAAAATAAAAATAAAAAATTAAATACAAATTCCATTACAGCTAAAGTAATAACAGTGATGAGAATCTACAAAAAAGCAAACAGCACAATAGTGTAGTGAGTAAGAATTGCCATCAAACGTACATCTTGCTGAATGGCTCAACTTCTTTTGATTATCTGTAATTATAGGAAAGGATTTTGACACAGTTCACACAGTTGTAGTTACATTATCATATCCAATTACAAAAACCCAACATAATAAGATAATAATAACGCTGAAATCAAGTGGTAGTTAGATTTCGGGAGCGGAGCGGCGAAAATAAAACGTTGGGGCCTGTTATAACTAAGAGTTTGATGCAATACTACTTATCCTACCTAGCCTAATACATACCTAGAACTTAAGACTAAGCTGGTGGTCGCTGGCGCCTGCACATCCCGTCATGTCTGGGTGATAAAGAAAAAAGTGCAGCGTACGAGCTTATGGCTCTACCACAGCGACAGATAAGGTGAGTTCAGAGAATGTAACTTGGTTCACTCAAGTAATCATTTGCTTCCTTCCATGTTCAAGGTAAATATCAATATTTTGCAATAACGCGTAGTCGAAGAAGCCCCACTGTACGAGGTTCCTATTTCTGTTTGCAGGGCAAGAACGAGGTGAGGCTGATGGGTCTGAAGGACTTGGGTTGAGTATAATGGCTCCTACCTGGTTTTGGAATAAAGATTATTTTTACTTTGCGCCATTTCAAGGGGATGTAGCGGTGGGCCAGACAGGCACGGAAAATCTTGACAAGGTATTCAGCTAGCGAGTCACCGCTCCATCTGAGCAGAGCCGGAAAAATACCATCCAAACCTGCTGCCTTGAAAGGTAGGAAGGTGTTGATTGCCCATATTATTTTGTCTTTGTCTATTACTTCTGAGGCCACCTCGCAGTCTATGTTGCTCGTAGCCCTTTCACTGTGCGGTTCCCAGCTCTGTTCGGTCGCAATCCGGCAGCCTGGGAAGTGGGTGGTGAGAAGTAATTCGCTAGTCTCCGCATCGTTAATTGTGTAGGTATTATCTGTTTTTTTGAGGCATCCTATAGAATGATCAGTCCCGGCGGCGAGACAAGTTTTGACCCTCATTGCCTGGTTGCTATTTTCTTTTCAATGTTAGTACAAAAACGCCTCCAGCCGTTTTTACTTCTGAGGCGTATTCGTTTTTTTATAGGTTTTTTGGGCGGTTTTGTAACGGTCCCAGTCGTCCAGTGACCGTGTGTTCATGGCTCTGTTGAAGAGCCTTCGCAACCTGTGTCGGTGTCTTTCTAGTAGTAATTAATTGAGTATAAATCGGGTTTTCGCCATAAAGCTCAAATAGTCTTTCCTTGCTTTTTCTGATACCTCTAGTTGCCCAATCACTAAATATGAGTTTAGGGCAAATACTTTTTGTCTTCTTTTCAAAAGTTTTGTTGAATTCCGTGTGAACTAATGAAAACTCAAACTCAAACTCAAACTCAAAGCATTTATTTCAATTAAATGTCAAAAATACAAAAAAAGAAAATCAAAGCTACAGTCCCAGTCACAAGGCATAATAACTTGAGAAAGTACTGTAGTTGCCCATTCCCTAGCGTAGATCTCTATGGAGAAGAACGGGCAAGAAACTCCATGGACACTCTTTTAAAATCAAAATATTGTTACAAAATCTTGGTTACATCTTTAATTTTGAGATTATACATATATGTGAGAACGATGTAGAAAGACGTGCACACTAAGAGCGTCCAGAGTAAAAGATTAGATCAACAGTTTACGAATAAAGTAATTAAAATGAACCTTGGCAGCTAAGAGATGACCAGTCCCAACTGACAGCGCCCGTTCACAAACATGACGCATGTACCGGCGCCATTCAACTCAACCATATTGAAGGGAACTAAATGACCCGACACACCCGCCACCATCAGCGAGACATTTAAGTGAGCATGACATTCTCTCAGCCACCAAGGCATATTCAAGTCAATGAAATATAAATAAATGTAAATGGTGGCTGAACAGTACAAAGTACTCACACATGTGCTATGCAATTATATAATACTAAGAACTGGAATCTATGTAATGCAAGTATATTTTTACAATCTTCTGCAGCTTCCACAAAACATTAACATGGGAATCAATTCTTCATCTTCTTCTTTACGTGTCGATGGACTCAAAAAATGCCCGACCCAAACAATCAATTAATTTGCCCCCCCCCCCCCTATGGTTGTGGAGAAGGACCAGCAGAAAGCACCAGAAAAGAAACGATCATACAATTGATTTATATTAATATCGTCATGGCCCATAACACTTAACTTGTTCTGTAGCAAAATATTATACGTATTTAATTTGCTAGAAATTATAGGTCTAAATTTAATCTGAACTTTTTGCAATGGGTATGTGCGAGATTATTTAATTTTTTGAAATTATTAATGCATTAATTGTATTTTTTTAAGTCAACTTCCGATTTATAAAAAGTATTGTATTGACTTCGTTACGCGCCGCTCCCCCACCTACCGACCGAGTCGAGTATAAAACAGGGTGCGCGGCGCTCGACAGATCAGAAGTTGTCTAGTAGCAGACACGGTACGAAGGTGCTCTGAACTGTCAGGTAACGTTGAGTTTATTATTACTTTATATTGTTACTATGCTTGTTGCTATGTTGATGTGATAATTTGTTACTTATTTACTGAACCGTTATATAAATTGTGTATTTGCTGTATTGCTTCCTATTTTCATGCTATTATGTATTATGGTGTAATATAACAATGTACTTCCTTATGTAAAATATATCGATTTGATTTATTTAACTATTTCTTTCGTATTATTTCCACAAATCTCCCACATCAGAAGTGGGATTACGAATATAACAGAACTACGCCTATGAATATTTTGATTTCAGGAACTTCAAAATGAACGCGGAAGATTCTACCACGGGTCAGGCTGAGCGGTCGCAAGCTGCATCAGGGTCTGCGCCAGCATATCAAGACCAGCATGCTGGTAGACAGCCATCACCGATCCTGAGTCAAAGAGCGTCGCATCAACGTACTGGCCGTTTTGCAGACGTCAACGGCAGTAACGCTGCGTCATCATCATCCCCGCGCGATGCAGATTCCGGTGGTTCCACGGCCACGGCCACGGCCACGTCAGACAGCCGCGAATCAAGGACAGTGAAGTTTGTACCTCTTAATTTTATGCAAAATATGATGCAGGAAATGATGACTCAGTTAATAAGCACTACCGCTCAAGCTTTTAACCCACCAAATGTGCGGCCTACTCCACGAATGCGGAGTCTTGAGAATATTTATGTCCCTGCTTTTAATCCCGACGATCGGACCGATACCGTACAAGTTTGGTGCCGAAACATCGAAGAGCTCCAAGCTGAATATGAACTCTCTGATAGAGAGCTACTAAACTTAGCTCGGAACCACTTACGTGGACGAGCCGCTGAATGGGCTCGTCGTAATTATTCAAATTTAATTAGGTGGTCTGAACTTAAGACTGGTCTTATTGAAACCTTTGCAGATGAGGCTCGTTACTATGACGACCTGACGCTGTTCATGGAATATACCAGCGAGCAGGCCAGCAACTTCGCCGAGTTCGCAACCCGGAAATGGGAACTGGCGAAGAAGGTGATTGGTGTGGAGATGACTGAACAACGCCTCGTCGAAGCAGTTATTTCGGGTATGTCTGACTTTCGTATTCGTTCTGATTTGCTACGAATTACGCCTAAAAAATTGCCACAGCTAATTCAAAGTCTCAATTCATATAAGCGTAAGAGGCCCGGTGATGAACCTAATCACAACATCCCGTCTAAACGGTCTAGAACCACTTCCTCTTCAGATACTCGACGATGTCATAAATGCCATAAAGTAGGTCACCTACAAAAAAACTGTCGCTCAGGCACAAATAATAATGGTCCTCGGAAAGATACTGCTCCCAATCCTAATATTAATGATAAACCTACCGAATCAAAGCCTTCTAAACCAACAGTTTGTACTTTTTGCAATAAGAAGGGGCACACTTTTGAAAACTGTTTTGGGCGCATAAATAAGCAAACCAAAAACGATAAACCCTCTAATGTGAATAGTTTGAGTTTGAGTAATACAAATTTGCAAACTGTTCAAATCGAAAGCCGTGATTATTCTTGCCTCTTAGACAGTGGTGCAGAATGCTCCCTTATGCGCGACAGTATTGGCGATTCGGTCAAGGGTAGGATTATTTATGAGACCTCCGTTTTGCGGGGCATTGGAGACAATGCTTTCAGTTCATCACGAAAAAAGCTGTGCATGGTGTGTGTTGATGGCCTCAATATTGAATTAGACTTTATTCTAGTCCCTGATAGGTACATTCAATATGATGTATTGCTTGGTCAAAATCTTTTTGATGTACCTGGAATTCAGGTAACTTTCTCAAAGAATAGTGCTAAAGTTTATGGAAACTCTTATAGTATTAATTGTTTTCGAAAGGATTTTGATTTTGAAACATTAGATGTGAACCCTGACATAAATTCGGAACATAAAATTCAGTTACGTAATCTATTAGAATCACATTCTAACACGTTCACGTCCGGTAATGCAGTTTCACAAGTAACAACTGGCGAACTAACCATTCGCTTAAAAAATCCGGACAAAATAGTACAGAGACGGCCATATCGATTGGCTCCAGCCGAACGTGAAGATGTTAAAAACTTAATTAAAGACCTAAAAGATAACAATATAATTCGTGATAGTAGTTCACCATTTGCAAGTCCTATATTACTAGTTCGAAAAAAAGATGGTAGTGACAGAATGTGTGTCGATTACCGAGAACTCAATAGTAACACCGTTCGTGATCACTTTCCACTTCCCATTATTGATGACCATATAAGCAAACTATCTGAAGCTAAATACTTTACAGTATTAGATATGGCGGCAGGGTTCCATCAAATCCCAATAGCTAATGATTCAATAGAAAAAACTGCCTTCGTCACACCTGACGGGCAGTACGAGTTTCTTCGTATGTCATTTGGCCTTTGCAATGCACCCTCAGTTTTTCAAAGGGCCATTAACACAGCACTAAAGCAATTCGTTGACGATTTTGTTTTAATTTACATTGATGATGTAGTAATTTATTCTGAAACTGTTGATCAGGGTATTGAACGTCTAAATCTTGTACTTGATACCTTACAAAAAACGGGTTTTTCTCTTAATGTTAAAAAATGTAAGTTCCTACAAACCGAAATAGAATATTTAGGAAGAATTGTCTCCAATGGCCAAGTAAGGCCAAGCCCTGGTAAAGTTAATGCCTTGTTAAATTCTCCCATTCCAACAAACATTAAACAGGTCCGGCAGTTCTGCGGATTAGCCAGTTACTTTAGGAAATTTATTCCTAACTTTTCACTAATCATGATCCCTTTGTATAATCTCACCCGTAATAATGTCAAGTGGAACTGGACATCTGAACATAACGTTGCCAGAAATAAAGTTATTGAGTGCCTATCTTCTGAACCTGCATTGACTTTATTTGATCCTACAAAATATGTAGAGCTACACACAGATGCCAGTTCCGCTGGACTAGGAGGTATCCTTTTTCAAAAACATGACGAAAACCTCAAAGTCATAGAATATTTTAGCATGCGCACCACTGAGACTGAAAGCCGTTACCACTCTTACGAGTTGGAAACGCTTGCGGTAGTTAGATCCGTTAAGCATTTTCGCCATTACTTACTTGGCAGACCATTCAAGCTCATTACTGATTGTAATTCTTTGAAGGCCTCAAGGAACAAAAAAGAATTGCTTCCCAGAGTCCACAGGTGGTGGGCATATTTGCAATCTTTTGATTTTTCTATTGAGTACCGCAAAGGTGAACGCATTCCCCACGTAGATTATCTAAGCCGCAATCCGACAACTATCAACATAAGTAATGTACAAAATTATAGTGAATGGTTAGAAGTAGAGCAAAATAATGACCCTGAAACTAAAGACATAATTGAGTCGATCCAACAGGGTACCATCGATAAAGATGTAGCTTCTAGTTACGAAATACAAAATGGTCTATTATATCGTATTATTTCTGTACATAATAAAGTAAAAAAACGTCTCTTTATTCCTAAGAGTTATCGATGGCACATGATACAAATTTATCATGATGCACTTAAACACTTTGGCTGGGAAAAAACGCTCGAAAAAATCAGAGAGCAATTTTGGTTCCCCAATATGTCCAAGTGTACTCGTAAATATGTTGACAATTGTCTGACTTGCAAAATTAATAAAAGTCAATCGGGATCACGACAGATTACGTTGCATCCAATAGAAAAGCCGCCTACTCCCTTTCATACCGTCCATATGGACACCACTGGCAAACTGAGTGGTAATAAACCCACTAAACAATACGCGGTTGTTTTCATAGATGCATTTACAAAATATGTTTTCATGAAACCCGTTAGTAATTTAACTGCAGGAGCTACTGTCAACTGTTTGAAAGAGCTAATTTACACTTTTGGCACTCCTAAGCGTATTGTTTGTGATCAGGCCGCTTCTTACACTGGTAAAGAATTTTCAAATTTTTGTGAACATTGGTCTATAGAATTACATTTTATAGCTAGTGGTGTAAGTCGAGCAAATGGGCAGGTTGAGCGAGTAATGAAGGTTTTGACTAACTGCTTTACAATTGTTGAAAATACTACCAAAAGAAGTTGGAAAGATGCTGTTGGTGAAGTACAGTTAGCAATTAATAGCACTTTCAGTAAAAGTACCGGTAATACTCCGTTCCAACTTCTTATGGGCTGCGATCAGTCACCTCCTGCCATATCAGCTTTACTAAATGATGTTGAGCGCCTGGACCTCGACACATGCCGTCAAGAGTCAAAACTTAAAATGGACGAATTGGCTCAAACCCGGAAAGCTGATTTTGATAAAACTAAAGCTAGAATTGTACCTTTTAAAGTCGGCGATACTGTTTTAGTCAAACAAAACCCGCGAGCAATTAATAAGCTTGACAGTAAGTTTAGAGGTCCTTGCGTGATTACAGATGTAAAAGACAATGATAGATACATAGTAAAGGTTCATAAAACTGGTAATGAGTTATATGTTTCTCATGATAACTTACGAGTTGTTACTCCCGATATGGGATGTGAGTTGACCGAATCTTTAGATACATCTGATTGATAACTGTTTATAGATTTGATTGATTTCATTTGATTGATTTAATTAATTTGATTTGATAGATTAAGTTAGATTGTCTTGCATAATCAGTAATCGCCTGGCCAACGATTATTGTTATGCCTGATAATCGCAGTTTTGTTGCCATGTGATTTGGCGATTGTATTTTGTTGTCATGTGATTTGACAACTGCCATGTGATTTGGCGATTGTATTTTGTTGTCATGTGATTTGACAACTGCCATGTGATTTGGCGATTGTATTTTGTTGTCATGTGATTTGACAACTGCCATGTGATTTGGCGATTGTATTTTGTTGTCATGTGATTTGACAACTGCCATGTGATTTGGCGATTGTATTTTGTTGTCATGTGATTTGACAACTGCCATGTGATTTGGCGATTGTATTTTGTTGTCATGTGATTTGACAACTGCCATGTGAATTGGCAATTGTGTTTTGCTGTCATGTGATTTGACAAGCAGCCATGTGATTTGGCGTTTGTGGTCATGTGACTTGACCAATCTTATTTGTGAGCCATGCTATTTGGCAGTAGGATCATGAGATTTGATCATTCAACGGATGTTATTACTTTAAGTAATTTAAGATTTGTAATTTATGTTCGCGAGCCATGACGGCTGCTCGTCAGAATGGCCGTGTGCGAGATTATTTAATTTTTTGAAATTATTAATGCATTAATTGTATTTTTTTAAGTCAACTTCCGATTTATAAAAAGTATTGTATTGACTTCGTTACGCGCCGCTCCCCCACCTACCGACCGAGTCGAGTATAAAACAGGGTGCGCGGCGCTCGACAGACCTTTATGATCCGACCCAGCCTGTTGTCCCTTGCTGCCCTCTCATCAATGACGCACTAAGCCGAGGCCCGAACCCCACAGGGGGTGCCCTTAGTGACCGTTCATTTAATTTAAATCCTTAGTTTGTAAGCCCTGGCTGGGGGCCTTAAAGTAATTTTTGGCCACCACAGGATTGTCCGGTTAAGCAGTTAAGCAACCTTAGCGCGTTGCAACTGCGAGTGGTCCCTCCTAAAAAAAAGAAAAAAAAAAAAAAAAAAAAGCTGAGCATGTAACGACCGATTCCCCAATTAATGATCCGACCCAGCCTGTTGTCCCTTGCTGCCCTCTCATCAATGACGCACTAAGCCGAGGCCCGAACCCCACAGGGGGTGCCCTTAGTGACCGTTCATTTAATTTAAATCCTTAGTTTGTAAGCCCTGGCTGGGGGCCTTAAAGTAATTTTTGGCCACCACAGGATTGGCCGGTTAAGCAGTTAAGCAACCTTAGCGCGTTGCAACTGCGAGTGGTCCCACCTAAATAAAAAAAAAAAAAAAAAAAAAAAAAAAGCTCGACAGATCAGAAGTTGTCTAGTAGCAGACACGGTACGAAGGTGCTCTGAACTGTCAGGTAACGTTGAGTTTATTATTACTTTATATTGTTACTATGCTTGTTGCTATGTTGATGTGATAATTTGTTACTTATTTACTGAACCGTTATATAAATTGTGTATTTGCTGTATTGCTTCCTATTTTCATGCTATTATGTATTATGGTGTAATATAACAATGTACTTCCTTATGTAAAATACACACATCAAAAGTATCTAGGGATCAACATATATTTTTGCAATAACTTTTCTCCTGATTGATATTAATTAAAATTTTCTTTAAGGATTCATCAAATAAAGTGTTTTCGTTTGTCACAGTAACGATAAACCAAGTCACCTTTGCATTAATAAAGAAATTTGCCATTTTCCTAATAAAGGGATTTTTGACATTTGAACCACTAACATTAAAGTTCGAAAAAAAGACTGAATTAACAGTCAACACTAACAACACAAGAACATCGGTTTGGCATACTCAAAATGAGTTCATCCAAATCACGCTGTGGAATGGCCGCCCATGTTCGTTGCAACAACAAAAAAAGGTCTTCTTGCGACTGGATACCCTCCAAATTCGGCAGAGCTCTTCTCTGTAGCATATCCCATGCATGCTCAATCGGGTTCAAGTCTGGCGACTGAGCAGGCCAGGGCAGGACCAGGCAGGCAGGCAGGCGGGCAGGGCAGGATGTTAGCTGCGGCGAGAGTCTGTCTTACAACTCTTGCGGTGTGCGGTCGTGCATTATCATGCATTAACTGAAATAAGGGACCGATTTGCACTTGTAGAGGAACGATGACGTCTGATACAATCGTCTCAGCATAAATTTGAGCGTTGAGGTTGCCTCTGATCCAAATCAACTCAGTTCTTCCGCCGATCCAAATACCCGCCCATACCATGATGGTTCCACCACTATAAGGATGGACTTCCTGGCAGGATTTTAATCGCTGTTGGCGTCCAGGGGTTCTCCAGTGTCGTATACGTCTTGTATCCGGTCTCATACCAAAACGAGACTCATCAGAAAAGCACACGAAACGCCATTGTTCTTCTGCCCAATTTCTGTGTTCAAGAGCCCATTGATATCGAATCCTACGATTGTGCATTGCTATAGGTGGTACCCGTAGCGGTCTTCGGGAATGAAGGTTCACTTCATGCAAGCGGTTTCTGACTGTTTGGTCGCTAATTAAGTTCCCTGAAGAGTGATGAAGCCTCACGGCTAACATCATGGCGGTTATTGTTGGAGCTCTTCGAGTTAAGATTTGAATGTATCGGTCTTGTCTCCGTGTGGTGCAGCGATACCGTCCTCCATGGCGCTCAGCCACGGTACCAGTGCTTCGGTAACGTGTCCAAAGTCGACTGATAACACTCTGACTTGTATTCAGAGCTAAAGCTACAGTACGTTGCCGGGAACCAGCTTCTATCATTCCCACGGCTCTGAGCATTTCTTCCCTGCTTAAATGACGTCGCCGCTCCATAATAACGTTGGTTTTAATCAGTAGTAGGGAAACAGTAGCACTAATAATGTCTTCAATGCGTTGTATGTTTTTATAGGGAAAATATTGACAGCTTATTTTCATCTTTTACTCGAATTTGATTGAGAGTTCCTGATTCAAATTATGAAATGCACCAAAAAGGATCCATATAAATTTATAAAATCATAAATTTATTACAAAGCCACATCTCAATCTCAAGAAATCCGCATAAAAATGCTTGATCCCTAGACATTTTTGATGTGTGTATATCGATTTGATTTATTTAACTATTTCTTTCGTATTATTTCCACAAATCTCCCACAGGTATTACACCTAAAAGTTACAGTTTGTCCGCAATGGTCAGACGGCAGACTACTTACTGTGGCTTTATCTAAGTTATCACAATCGCAGAAAACATTATCTATACAAGTAGCAGAAGATGGAGTGACTCTAGTAGGTTCTTTAAAAGTGTTGGTCAAGTAAAATGACTTAAAAAATTTAATAACCGATTACTATTTGAACTTTCTCCTAAAACATTGATATTGAAATTACCAAAAATAATTGTAGATTTATTACTGGCTGCAAGTTATGCCAGGACATCTTCCATTATCGATTCAAATAAGGAAAAGTTTTGATAGTTTGGGGGTCTATACGTGTGTATAGACCCCCAAACTATCAAAACTTTTCCTGTGTTGAGCTAGATAAGCATGTAATTGTGTGTGTGTACACACAATTACATGCTTATCTAGCTCAACACAGGACACTTCGATGCAATGTTCAACCGAGAGACCTACAATGTCATTACGTTGTTTATATTTAAAACAATTTTTGTTAATATTAGGGAACCTCCACGAACCATAGTTTTACGGTTAAAGCAGCTACTTACCATATAGTTCTCACAATTGATAAGCATTTGGTAATCCTTTAGCCAATGATCAGTAAAATAAATAATGTTCAACTTACTATTTTTTTTAAACAATTCAATTTATAATTTGGAAGAAATGCCTTGGATATTTTAATTTTGTTAATAATAGAACAAAAACTTAGACATACTATTTATGTCTGTGTGAATATTATAAGTTAATAGTCGAGCTATTTTGTGTCTACATCTAATAGGTAGATACACCTTACCCCGTGTCGACTTAAGTTTACCAACAATAGTGTTGATATCCCGATATATAAGTCTGTCACTATAGTGACCTACTAAAAAATGTACATGGTTATTTAACATTGTGTATATAATTGTTTTTTCTATTACCCTAATTTTATCACGACGGAGTTATAATATTTCTATAAACCCTTTCAATAACTACAGGCCTATACCTTAACTGTGACGGTGCCTAAGTTAGCGGTGCACTGCGGAAAGTGACGTCACGTGTGGCGAGCTTTCTTATTAATTTGTCCACTGACGAGCGTTAACATTCCTCTCGCACTGCGCATCTACCTCAGAAACCATTTTTAACCCCCAACGCAAAAGGAGGGGTGTTGTAAGTTTGACCGCTATGTGTGTCTGTGTGTGTGTCTGTCTATGGCACCGTAGCCCTTAAACGAGTAAACCGATTTGGATGCGGTTTAACGGGAGGCGTGTACCAAATACCTATAATATTTTATTTAGGTTTTTTTTACAAGATAGACGTATAGAATATATTTCATTGTACACCAAAATTGTAACAAAGATCTTCTTTGATAAAACACTTTTTTTAGTATTTTTCATTTATAATGGTAGATGACTACATAAAACAATAATTCCAAGACACACCAATCTCTAAAAAAACACGTTATTTTGGGCATGAAAACCCGATTTATACTCAATTAATTGCTTTTTATTTGTTTTGAAATCAATAAATAGTTGTCATTGAGTTGAAAAAAAAGTGACGTCACAGTTAGCTATTGCCATACAAAATCTATGAGAGAACCGCGTTTTGACAGCTCTTAAAAAGTATCTCAATTGATTGGTGTGTCATCTACCCCATTGTATATATTTTCTTCTTAAAAAAATATTCTCTTTCTAGCATGAAAAACCATTCGCATCTACGCATTTAAGTTACTGGATAATAAAAGCCTGTGTCATACAAATACTTCTGAGTCTGCAGCTCGAGGCGTTCTATCAAGCTGTAAAGTTCGCACAAAATACTTGTGTATTCATTTTGGGATCAGATTGTACAGGTGGTCTATTTCTTAAGTTGCAGTGTAGCTACAGTTTAGTAAAATTTTCAAAAATTTGAAAAAGCGATGTTTTCGGTGTCCAATATGTTAACAAAAACCCTGTCCTATCCGAAAGAGGCATATAAGTATCCCAATCAAATTCCACGGTCTAGAGAGCGACCGAAGTGAGCGAATTAAGACCCCACCATCCCCTTCTTGTTAGGTTACTATAAACCCTGCAAACAGAAATAGGAACCCCGTACAGTGGGGCTTCTTCGACTACGCGTTATTGCAAAATATTGATATTTACCTTGAACATGGAAGGAAGCAAATGATTCCTTGAGTGAACCACCTGATTTCAGCGTTATTATTATCTTATAATTATGTTGGGTTTTCGTAATTGGATATGATAATGTAACTACAACTGTGTGAACTGTGTTAAAATCCTTTCCTATGATTACAGATAATCAAAAGAAGTTAAGCTAACATGTCCTGCGGGTACAGTCTAAACTCAAGTCTAGTCAAATCCAAATTACAATCATTGTTGTAATTTAGATTTATTCAGTAACTAACTATCATTGTAATCTCTCATTATTCGGATAATGTACTGTTGTAATCTTTGTAATTCATCATCATCATCAGCCTATTAATGTTCCCACTGCTGGGACACAGGCCTCCTCTCTATGAGAAGGAATGGGCTATAATCCACCACGCGGGCTAGTGCGGATTGGTAGATGTCACATGTCTTCGAATTTTTTGGTTCTAGGACATGCCGGTTTCCTCACGATGTTTTCCCTCACCGTTTTGAGAGCAGTGGTGATGAAATAAATTACACAAAGTAATGCGCCTGTCTGGGTTCGAAACCACGACTTACTGTTCGTAAGTCGGAGCCGCCACCACTGGGCCACCGCTGCTTTCATGTTTGTAATTATATCAAGTGAATTGTACTGCACGTATTATTTTACAACCAACTGCACGTACATGCCTAAAATGGAGGACCAACAACAAATAACGGATAAATAGCGACACGTGGTGTCTCAGCCGCTCGAGAATCCTATAAATATATAATGGGTGACAGGGAAACTCGACCTATTCCTTGAACGGATCACTACTACAAGGACACTAGAGATCATTAGAAACAAATCAAGTCCAGTTACCTAGGGGTCAAATAGGAGTTGTTTTGGAAATCCACCTCTCTACCTTATAGTGCTGATTGTGATCCGATACTTTTCTGATAGTTTTTTTTTGTCAATTGGTTTGGAAATTAAGCGCCATAAAGGTCATGTTCAGATTTTTTTTTTGAAATTTTCCTGGTTTTTGAGGCAGTTTTCTCAAAATAAATGTATGACACATGTCGTGCAAATTACAGGCACAACTTCTTATTCTCATTAGTTTTCTAAAATGCCCCACTTTTGCCCACAAGTGACTGACCAAAAATCCTACATTTTAATTAAAATCTATTATGTACAAAATATATTTCATTTTAGTTTTAGGCTTGCCGCGCTAAATTACCCACGTTTAAAAAAGAAATATAACTTTAAAGTCGACAACGATACGTGTAATTCTAACTCTCCGTTGTCCCCGTTGCTCATAATATGTAGGTACTTAGGGGAGGCAACGGTAAGGAATTATAATTATGACGTTCTGTTGTTCCCGTGACGGGGACACAGATTACGGGGACAACGGGAATACAGGTTCCTGTCAAGGCAGTATTTTAATTAAACTTGGTAGTACTGTTTTTTTTGCACGTCTTTCTTGTTGCAGACTTTCTTGTTTCCATTTTTAGGGTTCCAATACGGAACCCTTTAAAAATGCTTTACTTTTTTTATAGCACAAGACATTACATTATAGATTGCGTCTTCTAGTTCTTTAATGAATAGTTATTATTTTCCTGTTGACTTCAAGGACGTGTTGGTATATTTTTCCATTAATCAAATTCAACTAAAAGATTATTCATCTAATAGAATTACATGTGTTTGAATATGACGCTGAAAATTATTTGTAATTCACTTTAGTAGACTCTTATTAATTAGTCATTGCTTTTTTCTTTGTTCTACCTCTCATGAATTACTGTTCTTTGCCTAGCTCTTTTTTGATACTATTATGTTTCGGAGGCTAAAATAAAATGAATTTTCTCAAGAGAAAAGTACTTTGTTATTTCAAAAGTCATCATGTGGAAGTTTTGTTAACTAACTTCGTCGACAAAGAAGTCCAGTCGATGGTTTTTCCCTTGAATTTGTTGCAATCTCTTCAATTTTGTCCAAAGTATCGCATTAAGAATAATTTTATATCTCCCAACAGCCGACTTTCAAATCTTGTGTCATTTTGTGGCATGGTACTTTTCATGTTTATATTATTTTATAACCTTTACTTGGAGACAATTTCCTCGGGTCAATCGTGGCATTTCAGCCCATTTACATTAATTACTTATCAAATAGACACAGTTGTGTTCAGTTTGCATACCATAATGAATTTTGTACTCAGTATTATCCACACTAATAACAATGTTACATTCGTCTTAAAATTTCAAGACGTTCACAGATTTCTCTCTAAGAAGAACAGTATTGCTTTCTCCCGTTTCAATAACTGGTTTGCTGTTATCTTCCTCATTATAATGAATACTGGCATTTCCGCTCTTGTTTTCATTATTTTAAAGCAATCTGTTGCCCCATTTGTAAGTGCCATAATAATATTTAGTTTGGACACAAACAGCGTTTATGCTATCAGATTTGTTGCGCTTTTAAAAGATAAAGTTGATCTATGGAATATTCAAGCTCATCAATGTCAAACTATGGAGGAAAGGGACAGAAAGGATCATTGTAAAAGAATGTTTCTGGCTTACGTCAATATATTGGACTGCTATGACATCTACAAGGCTTCATTCAAACAAATGGTAACTTACAATACCTACAGTTAAAGCTTTATGTGACCAGGCCATATTTTTGAAACTAAAACCTTCTTTTTCCAGATCGTGTTTCATACTGTATATTTTATGATTCGCTATCTTTTGTGCATTCAGGTAGTTATTGTTGGTTTCAAATATGCTGCATTGCATGAAGAATTTTATGTGAGTATTTTAATAAAAATGTTTTATTTCTAGAACAAATTTGGTAACATTTATTTAAGCTTTTCTTACTTCTTAGTTCGTAGTTTACCAAAGAGTCTAAAGTTCTAGACAATGTGACACTCTATCAGTTATAATGATGGTTGAACAGTCGAAAATTACCCAAAACTCCGAAGCTTGGTTTGCCGGCTGCTTGTGCTCGATAAATATATTGGACACCATCAGAACTGATTCTCCTATGTGTCGTACCCTGAATATGCTAAACGTCTTTATGATTGACAACCCTTTTTTTTTTTTTTTTTTCGGTTGGGTAATCATCAAATGACTTCTCCCGCTCTGGCCGGAGCAGGAGGGAGTGTCAGACTTTTACTGACTAAAACCCATCCATGTTCCTTCATCGCCCTTTGTGTTCCGGGACCACAGTATCTCTTTCGAACAGTCCCGCAACCCCGGCAGGCATCGGTCCTTGCGGACCCCTTTCTTTTTGCTGACTCTCTTTGAGTCGCGCGTGGAACACGAACGCGCCGTCGACACGGCCTGTCGTCATGAGACGGACGGACGGCAAGCTAGCCTATAGCCCACCGTCCACAGGCCTGTGCCTACGGTGGCCGGGGGCCACCGTGGCCCCCGACGCCCGAGGCGTCTCCCGCGGCGGCCGGGACGCTGTGAGGTTCTCTCCCTCTCACGTTCCGCCACCTCCTTCTCTAGCATTACTGCTTCGCAGAAGGAGGTGACGGCGTCCCATTCCGTCTTGCTCCGGACCATGGCTTGCACCAGGGCCGGACGCGAGAGGTCGCCGCCGCCAATCGCCGCTTTTAGGACACAGCGTTGCTCCGCCCACGCGGGGCACACCTCTACCGTGTGCTCCACCGTGTCCTCCGGTCGATCCTCGCAGTGGAAACACCCGGGCGTTTCCTCCCGCCCGATTCGGTGCAGGAACCTCCCGAAAACACCGTGTCCGGTGAGGACCTGCGTCAGGCAGAAGGTGAGGACGCCGTGGCGTCTCTCCAGCCTAACAGACCTTCTCAGACCTAACAAACACAAAAAAAAACAAAATCGGTCAAGTCGTTTCGGATGAGTTCGATAACAAACACTGTGACATGAGATTTTAATATATTAGACAAATAATGCTACCGAAAAGTTTATTGCAATCGTGTTGAAAGTCATTAAATGAACACGAAACACTTTGAAAGCGATTCCCACGAGTCCTATGCCCTGGCTGGATGGCTTGAAAATAGCTCCAGGTGGCAAACCATGAAATTATGCCATCAATAATGAACGTATATTCTATCTTTTTTTGCAGCATTTGATATTTCTTATTGTACTTTTGTCGAGTGGCTGGATTGTGAAGTCTTTGATATTGCAAATCGCTTTGAACCTGCAATGTGTGAAGTTCTACGGGTCGATAAATAATGTTCATGATTCCTGCGCACGTATTTTAAGCAGGAAATGTACAGGTATGGGACAAATCTTAACGTAACAGAACATTAAGTGACTGCTGTGTTTGTTCCACCATTTTAAATCATCGGCTAAAAGTACAAGTAGAAGTGACGGGAGGAGAAGTTTGGGAAGCTATCTGACGTAATTATTGAAGTTCAAAAAGTGCTGAGTCTCAACCTGAATTGAATAAGTGACTGTATGTACATACTGCAACTAGAACAATTTGCCTAAATAATTAAAAACTAAGTATTAAATGAACTAAAATAAATAAATGAACAACAAACTATAAAAGGGCATCGAAAAACTCCTCAACGCTGTCAGCTGGTGATGTGCCCAAGAGACTGGCGGCGTTGCCACGTTGACTAAGTGACTTACTTTTGATCTTCAAGTATGCAATTAAGTGCTTAGTTGATGTGTGGCTTTTGAGCATATGCACAATCTACGAGTACTAAAATAGGCGAGACGACAAAAAAAAACTAATTAGTCCGTCAGTTAGATTATCAAAAAATATTTGACTCGTGTTTTTTCTTTTGTTACGTAAACCAAAATTTACGAAGATATGACGCTTTTAAAATACGTCACGCCTAGGTATAATTTTTAGCTAGTTCTGACGTCACGAGCCCCCACTCCCGAGTTTTGATGCGTTTTATCTTTGTCAATTAAAAAAAAAAAAAAAATACGGGTCCATTAATTTCCAATACTCTAACTGACGGACTAAATAGATTTGCAATTTTTTTATACTGCCGTCGTGCCTATTATTTCTGGCTTGTATTTACGAGTGACACGTTTTTGCACCCAGTTTTTCATTTGTTGTTTTGTTGTAATATAAAGAACAGGATGTAAAGCTCTTTATCCCCATAGAAACGGGAAGATCCTCTGACCAGACGGGTGATATGTATAGTGGGCCACTGCCTAACAATTGTTATCGGGTTCTTGTAGGTATATAGTCTAACGCTTATAAAGTTGCTTGCACGATGTAGGATTTTTGACGTGTTTCGCTTGTTAGTTCATCATCTTTGTCATAGATGGCGCTGTAGTACTTTTTGTTCCATGTTGCAGTAGTAGTGCCGCTACAGAAGTATGTACAGCCTGGTAAACAATCCAATACAATATAATGCTTAAATACAAACATATACATTATCTGCTATCATTACAGGTGTCGAGAAGAGGTTCTGCAAGAATTTGAAGCGTCTACATCGAGCGAGATTCGACAAGCTGTATGCCTATCGGTTATTCTACGTTGATGCTTGTTTACTACCAAGTATCATAGCTTTGCTTGCCAACTATACCTTTGTGCTACTGCAGTTTGCATTTCTGTAAGTTTAGTACCAATAAAAATCATTTTATCGCCCTTCTATAAGTATTTTTTTTGGCCATGGGTGAAAGCAGAAACCACAGAATGCCATTTGCTACCTACCTTTTGTCTTGTCTACGTTCATGTATCTGGTCATACACGCACGCCTGTTGCGGGTACTACGCACAACATGACCTTTTTGAACCTGATCACCAATAACGTCAGTGTACGGCCAGGCGTTGTCAACCACATCTGCCTTGAAAATGCCTTTCACCCATCCTCTCAAGATGCCAAAGCATCCTTTTTTTCTATATTTTTCACTACATCTTCTTTTCAACCGGAACAGTTTCGTATAACCTGATTCTTCAATTTCAATTCCTTTTTTTAGAAGGCCTAAGCAAAACTGACCTTTTTCTTCTAAATATCTTGTTTACAATGGACCAGTCAGCATCATCTGCCTAACCGGCATAATCCATTTAAGGGCCTGCGCAGACGACAGACTATCCGTGACGCACTATTTAGTCTGTAAAAATAGAACCTAAGCAATTATATGCAGTAACGCATGCGACGCGTAAAAAGTCCGGCGGCCAAAAATCCGTATCATTCTGGCAGATCGCGCCGCGCATCGCCCCACAAAAGTGCGCGAAAAAAATATAACGTTTGCTTCAATGCGCGCTTACGCAAACGGCGCACACTTTTAGTATGCAATCTGCACTAGAATATAATGGTCGAAGATGTGCGTCGTGTGCGTTGAGTCTGCGTAAAATCCGCGACGGACTTTTTGTATGCTATGCAGACATTTTGTGCTCCACAGACTCATCCGCACAAAAAGTATATCGTCTGCGCAGGCCCACTCATTATCGTGGTCTAAGACATACTTACCTTTTAATATTTGTATCTTGGTACCTAAAAAAAAATTATTTCTTTTGGTTCATACTAAAATGTCTTATCGAACGAAGAATCTTTAGAATTTCAAATAATAATTACTATGTAAGTATAAGCAAAGACGCGTTTAATACGAAAACCATTTAAATAATTATGGTTTTATTACATCAAAATCGGTCCAGTTAGGTAGGTCTAACTTCGAGAAAAAGGTCAATCGTCGAATCCGACTCGGCTGGGCAGCGGTCGGAAAGTTGCGCGGTATCTTCTCGTCCAACTTACCACAGTGTCTCAAGACGAAAGTCTATGACCAGTGTGTGTTGCCAGTGATTACATACGGGACCGAAACGTGGTCGCTCACAATGGGCCTCATCAGAAGGCTTAAAGTCACCCAAAGGGCAATGGAGAGGGCTATGCTCGGAGTTTCCTTGCGCGATCGAATCAGAAATGAAGACATCCGCATGAGAAACAAGGTTACCGACGTGGCCCAGAGAATTGCCAAACTTAAGTGGCAGTGGGCAGGGCACATTGCTCGCAGAACGGATGGCCGATGGGGCTGAAAAGTTCTGGAGTGGCGACCGCGAACCGAAAGACGTTGCGTTGAAAGGCCTCCCACTAGGTGGACCGATGACCTGGTGAAGGTTGCGGGAATCCGCTGGATGCGAGTCGCACGAGACCGGTCAATGTGGCGACACTTGGGGGAGGCCTATGTCCAGCAGTGGACGTCTTTCGGCTGAAATGATGATGATGATGATGACATCAAAATTATGCAAATGGTATGACAGAACGGTGACAGAGACTGATGTGAAAAGTAAATAGATTTATGAACATAAACAAATCAAAAGAGTATTAATTATTCCACATTCACATGTCAGAGAACATAATCTTGAAAACGACCTGGAGCTCTCTTCAATCTTGTGGAGCGCCAGTTGTTCTCAGCTGTTCTTGTTTGTTGAGCAGCTGGTAGCTCCACTTCACCCCCAAAATTGTCTTCACATTCCGACAGTTCCGTGTCACTCCTAGCGGTTGTAGCAGAAGAGATAGGAGTCTATTTGAAACAGTAGCCTGACGACCATCCGGTACTCTGTTATGGGATATGATGAATTAGCTTCTAAGAGCTCAACTTCTCGTCAAAATCGTGTTTTGATGTCTTATTATTTTTGCGCAGCAATATCGGTCTTGACTCTAAAAACCACGTTGGTATGGATGCCCCATTGGCAGTACGACGCGTGTGCCTGAAAAGTTGTTCATGGGCTGTGCACAGTAATGAACGGATGGAATGGAGGGCGTACGGTAGGACTTGCTCTCAGCTAAGTTTCGAGTTTCAAGTTGTTTCGAGACCTTTAGAGCCAGGTTTCAAGCTAGCTAAATTAAACAAAATGTTACAATACTCTTAGAATACCTCCCCACATTCTACAACTGAATGATACGAAATTTAATACTTGTATAAAACTCACATTACGCAGGCAAGCATATTGTTACGAGCTGGGTATGGGATAAATTAATTACTACCGATTAAACAACAAATAACTTTATTAAACACAAAAGCACATCATTCAATTCATTTCTTTTTTTTTGTCTCTTTGTCAAATTTTTAGTAGTTGTAGTGTTAGTTTAACCATTTTTATTTGTGTGTTTTGTCCCGTGAGGGCTAATAAATTCTTTTATTTTCTTTCTTTCAAAAGACTTTAAAACTCAATTACAAATACACTACTGATCACTATTCGCTTAGATATCGCACTTCTGGTTTACTTCGATTCGCTTCGTTGTGTAGCCTAACTCAGATTGATGATAAAAAGCTTGGCTTAATGCTGTTCCTGCTCCACAAACTGTGTTTCTTTATTAGCCCGTACTGTTCCACTGCTGGACAAATTAATTGATTACCATGTGCAGTTATTGTGGAAGATGCAGAAGATTGTAAAAATATTTTTAAAATAAATTATTCACAAGAATATAAATTATAGAAAAGAAGACGATGACGAGGATGAGTATTAAATAAAAACAATCACCATAGTTGTCGCCTAATCTTGGTATTGACCATAGAACAGCATACAAATTTACGATTTATTCCTGAAATCCCCACCAACAAATCCCCACCAGTGGGGATTGTTACTTTTTTTTTACAGTTAAATCTTGAAATCCCCACTAAATAAATAAACTAAGCCTAGGGGGGATTTTTTGAAAAATAAGTAACAATGATGAATTGAGCATCAAAGATGAACTGTCTTTTTCTTGGCTTCGTTGTGATCGCGGGTTCCGACGGTCACTTATGCAAAAAATGTAGGAGTTTTAGTAAACTGGTTTTTTTTTCTTCGATATTGCTGCATTCAGCTTATAATGCCACCCTTCCAAGAAGTTTGTAGTTCTGTGCCTCTCTCCGTAAACACTTAAAACTTTTATGAAAACTTGTTTTATCAATTGGCTAAAGATATACCGGCGAAAGCGGTCACTGTTTTGATTGTCTGGGCTTTGGCTGACAACATTGAACCAGCCTTCTACAATTAGATTTTCCTGTAAAAGTGCTGCAGCAAGTTCAGTTTGTCTCTTTAAAATTTTGGATTTGGTCAGATTCAAATGCTCACCCCATTTCGCCTTTTTTTTTTTTTTTTTTTCGGATGGGAAATCATCAAATGACTTTCCCGCTCTGGGCGGAGCAGGAGGGAGTGTCAGACTTTTACTGACTAAAACCCATCCATGTTCCTTCATCGCCCTTTGTGTTCCGGAGCCACGGTATCTCTTTCGAACAGTCCCGCAACCCCGGCAGGCGTCGGTCCTTGCGGACCCCTTTTGTTTTTGCTGACTCACTTTGAGGCGCGCGTGAAACACGGACGCGCCTTCGACACGACCTGTCGTCATGAGACGGACGGACGGCGAGCTAGCCCATAGTCCACCGTCCACAGGCCACCCCTTTTCGCCTCAAATCGGATTTGTCGGTGGGAATTTCTGGAACATATCAAATTTACTAATAGTAGTCACACTTATTGTCACACCTCCTTGTTTCTGTAGTGGTACAAACAAGAAACAAGGAGGACAATTTAGTTGTACCTACATACATAATTATTTTTACGAGTAACGACAAAGTTAAACCCGATGGTGTAAGGAACTCCTTCAATGTCACAGATGAAAGGATTAATGTTATTAATGTGATTCCACTCGAAATTAGGTTTTGAACTTATTGTATTGTATTGTATAATGGGCTGGTGTCCGCAACTCCACGTCAAAGCGCGTATTTTGCGTATGGGCTATAATCCACCACGCGGGCCCAGTGCGGATTGGTAGATGTCACATGTCTTCGAATTTTTGGTTCTAGGACATGCCGGTTTCCTCACGATGTTTTCCTTCACCGTTTTGAGAGCAGTGGTGATGAAATAAATTACACAAAGTAATGCCGCCTGCCTGGGTTTGAACCCACGACTTACTGTTCGTAAGTCGGGGCCGCTACCACTGGGCCACCACTGCAGAAACAGTTTTGTTTTGTTTATTGTTCTTGCTAGAACAATAAAAAAAAAACACAAAAAACAGTTATGAAAAACATACTCGTTAAAAGTTCAGCAAACTTTTTACCCTCTAGATGTGATGCAATGTTATATATCCAAACAATTATTTAAACAAGTTCATATTAACCATTGGTGTCTTAACGTTTCTAGGAATGAATCTCAATCAGAGCTTTCAAATAATGTTTGATGGTACCAACGATAGATTCCGTTCACAGCTGCTGTTGATTTTCACAGTATTCTTCGAGTTTAGCTATTGAAGTAAGGGATTCATCATGAACTTCATCATCAACCTCAGTCAATCAAAGAAGAGTATTTCATTTGTTTTACGCTTTCAAGAAGTGCATCGATTTCTACTATTTGAATTCTACTTCGTTATGACAGTCTACTTATACCTTTTCATGCCCAAGACTCCATGGAATAACGTGCTTCACTTCATGGGTGCAGCGTGCTTTGATGCAAATTCAATTTACAATTTACAATTTTTAAAAGATCAATAAAATTATTGATAGACAAAACCGTGCTATGGAATAATAAGTTATTATTTGCACAAAAAATATGTGTGGATTTTTTCGTGCTTATGTCCAAATATTAGATTGCTACCAGATTTTCACAAACATATATCAAATACCAGTAAGTAAACGAATCAACGAAACTGTCGAATTAAATAAACTGACGAGTGAGGGAAACTGACCAGTGTTACGCGGACTCCTTTATGTGGTGTGACAAGAATGGATAAGGTAAGGAACGAGTATATTAGAGGAAGCTTAAAAGTTGCGCCAGTTACAGAAAAGTTGCAAGGGAAACGACTGTCGTGGTGAGTAGGGATGAATCGCATGTGACTAAAACAGGGATGAATATAAATGTTGATGGATGGAGAGGGAGAGGAAGATCAAATTAACGATGGATAGATTGTGTGACGATATGAAAGATAAAGGAGTAAATGATAGAGCGTGACGGTTGACAGACGAGAACCAAAAAGTCACAAGTCACGTGATGTCGTGACTGTCAAGTGATATTAGAATTTAGAGGACAATTCAAATGTTCCGAAAAAGTGATGCTAATAAGTTCGGTTCGTAACATACTCCACATTTTTATTAAAGTCTAGCCTAGAGCTCCTGGGACACTAACTTCTTAAGCGGTCTCCTGAGAGCGCCAGCACCTGTTAGTATGTCCGCCACTCTTGCTACTCCGTCTGGGCCTGTGTAAAACTTAGTCACTCTACCTCTCGGCCAAGATCCTCTGGGTAACTGTCCGTCTGCCACAATAACCAAATCACCCTCCTTTATATTTGGGGGTGATCCACCGCCGCGTCGAGGCACCAAAGTTGGAAGATATTCCCGAATCCATCGAGACCAAAAATAATCCGCGAGTCCGTCTCGTCCGATGATATCCCGATCTGTCAACGTAGCTGGGATAGGTCTTCCTGAAGCCGATCCTAGTATAAAATGCATTGGTCTCAAGGCTTCCTCACAGTCTGGATCAACTGGAACGTGTGTCAGTGGACGCGTATTCAGTAGGTTCTCTGACTCTAGTAGAAAGGTCTGCAGAACTTCATCTGAGGGGGAGCGCTCTCTTAGGGTGGTCTTGAGTGCTGTTTTGATTGATCTTACTATCCGCGCCCACGCTCCAACCATGAATGGGGCTGAAGGGGGAATAAAACGCTATGAGATCTTCTTAGTTTGCTTTTCCTTAACGTTTCAACATCATTTGCCAAGCCTAGTCCGAACTATGTCGGGGTCGACTTCTACGAGTAGTATGACCGAGCAGCAGAGTAGCTGAGTACCAGTACTTCATATGGAGTGATTGCCTATCTGACCTCCAACTGTCTTAGCAAGTAATTGGGTATTGCAATACCCCTTAGGATGACTAGGATGTCAGATTTTCGGGATTTCCTTTTACGTTTGTTGTAAAAAAATAATCACATCAAAGTATTTATTTACCCATTCAGAATCAACCCAGTTAAAAGCACCGATCAAGGTTATGGTACATAGCACCCAGTCAATCTAGATTTTTTTTATTAATAATAATAGCTGCAGCCTGCTAACCTAACCTAACCACCAGTGGCTTGGACCCTGCTCCCGACACCGGCGGACTACTATTTTTTTATATTTTTAAATGTTTTTATATGTTTTTTTTTTTAAGAAATATTTAAAAATGTAAATAAGCAATAAGACGAATGAAGGAGATAATAATAATAAATAAATATTTATTTTCTCATCACAAACGTTACAGTGAACATGAATTATTTAATCTAACAACAACATTTGTGAGAGACTGGTGCCCGAAATAGGTATACAGTACCTGTGTTACGGGTCACCAGGCCCGCAAGACTTAAAGGTATAAAATTAATTTAGATTAATGACTTAACAACCAATGCATGATGATTTAACTTTAACATTTTTTTTTCTTTTTTTTTTTTATTTATTCTGTACCTAGTAAAAATACTAGGTACAGAATAAATAAAAAAAAAAAAGAAAAAAAAATATAATTACTCTAGTGGGACATACTGTATGTGTAATTTATGTGTATAAAATAGTGTGTGTTTATGTAGCAGATAGATGTTTATCGGATTGGAATCAAAAGACTTTCAGTTGTCTGATAGTATAGATTTTTTAACCATTTACAGACAGCTAACTTACAGACTGGTCTCCGTAGCGGGTAAATTGAAAGTGTTGTATTGATGTTGTTATACAAAATATCCTCCAAGAAAACAGAAAAATCTTTAGGAGAGAATAGTTCGAAAATAATTTGTAGGACAGACATTACCTTTCTAACGCTTATCTTTGTTAAGATTCGAGTCATATTCTAATTGTTTATGTTTTTTTGGAAACTATGCATCCCAACGTTTGATATACATCCCAACGTTTATTAATAAAGGTCACCTGTTGGGTATCAATAAGGAAGTCCAGCTCCTACCTTGAGAACAGCTCTTTGTGCTCTTTCAACCTCCAGAAGGTGACCTTTGCCTGCTCCTCCCCAAGAGGTAATGCAATAATTTACTATTGACTGACAGAGTGCTGAGTAGACCATTTTGGTAGTCCTAAGATCAATGTCTTAAAAATGTGGATCAGCTTACGAATCCGAGTAACGAGAATGTCGATGTGAGGATAGAAGGTTAGTGTTTGATCGATATACACTCCAAGATATTTTATGACCTCCTTATTTTGAAGAGGTGAACAAAGGCATGAGGTATTGGACAAAGAACAAGTGTGAGCCATGATACTAAGAGTTGAAGGTGGAAGAAGATTTCTCTTGGGCGCAAAAGCAACGTTTTTTTTTTTTTGATAAGTTTAATGTCAAAACATGTTTAAGCTATTGACAAACCTAATTGAAACCATGTTGAGCACTTTGGAAAACTTTTTCCCAATTTTTACCGCAAAAGAATAGCGCAGTATCATGAGATAGATAGATATCAGTTTATCGTGTTTAAGATGAAGCTGAAGCAAGTCATTAATATAGACAAGGAAAAGGCAAGGACCCAGGACACTGCCCTGTGGCACGCCATAATGAACAGAGAGTTCATCACTTATCCAGCTGTCTATTAACACTCGTTGGTTCCTTTATTATTTATTAAAAATACACATTCTGTGAAAATGTTAACTGTCTACCTATTACGGATCATGAGATACAACCCGCTGACAGACAAGCAGATTGACAGCGGAGGCTTAGTAATAGAGTCCCGTTAGTTACCCGTCGGGTACGGAACCCTAAAAAGTGTCAATGTCACATAAATGTGCCACAAACGTGGGTCCTTGTTATTTAACTGTAGTAGACTAAGTTAAATTTATTAATGTTTTAAATAAAATTACAAAATCTAAATTGACTATTTGGGTAAGCTACCCCTGGAAAAGCGTTTTTAGGATAACATTTTATTTTTGTGCTGTAATGTTTGACGCTTTCTAACTTAGTATCATTTATTATGCTCCTTTGCTTTGATTCAACAATTTGTAATTCATGATCTATACATTTTTATTTACATTTTAATTTAAAAAAAACTGTTAATTGAACATTATACAATTCATGAATACAAAAACGTAATAAAACATACCTACCAAACTTTAGTTACTCGAGGCGTTTCAATAAACAAAAAAATAAACATACATTGTCATTAATAACCTGTCTGTTACAAGGGCGATTATCGCACCAAAAAAGGGAAAAGTAATTTAATTAACTTGATGAAAGATACTAATGCAATGATATTAATCATTGCATTAGTAGGTATCTTTTATCTTTAACAAAATCTATCTCAAACAAATGAAGATCCACTGTATGACAAAAGATTCAACAGTGTTCAGTGTTATAACTCTTTTCCCATTGTAACACGTCTTGAGCATTTATTTTTATTATTATTCTATTTATTTAAAGTTGGTTAAAAAACAGTGTTCAGTAAAACTCAACGAAAATGAGATCAATGAGGAGAAAAATACATTCCAAACTGCAAAATCATCGCGTGGAATTTTTCTTAAATAACTTTGTCGACGAAGATGTGCAATCGATGCTTTTTCCTTTGAATCTGATGCAAACTATTCAGTTATGTCCAAAATATCGCATAAAAGACAATTTTATAACTCCAAACAGCCGTCTTTCAAATTTTGTATCATTTTGCGGCACATTATGTTTTATCTCCGTTCTTCTTTATAACTTTTGCAACGAGGGTTATTCGACTGGCTGGAAGCATATTCATGTGATATCAATAACCTCCTCAGTCAATTTAGTTTTTTTCAGTTTAGGGTTCGTTATGAATTTTAAACTAAGTGTGTCTCAAACAAACAAAAATATTCAGTTCGTTTTAAAATTTCAAGATATTCACCGATATCTCAATAATAAGACCAGTTTCAAACACTGTACCATCTGTAACTGGTTAGCTGTAATCTTGCTCTTCGTAATTTTGGGCAGTTATTTTACTTCATTTTGTGCGTACACTCAAGACATTCAGAAAGTATTAGGTTTACTTTTAATTAGTTTTGACGCAAACGTCGTCTATGCTATCAGACTTATTCAGTTGTTAAAATATAAAGTTGATCTTTGGAATGTTCAAGCTCTTCAATATCAGAATATGGAGGATAGGGTCAGAGAGGATAATTGTGAGCGAATGTTTCAGGCTTACGTTAAAATATTGGACTGCTATGACATCTACAGGGTTTCTTTTCAACAAATGGTAAGTGAAAACCATTTCACTAATGGAACTTGAGATGGGTGTGTGCAGTGATAATCTTACTACTATTACTAATGCAAAAGTCTGGATGGATGTTTGTTACTCAATCACGCCAGAACGGCTGAACGGATCTGAATGAAATTTGTCGCGGAGATAGATTATAGTCTGGAATAGCACCACCAGGAAGGAAACCAGGTAGGACACCTTTTTTATCCCGGTAGTAAGATCCCGTGGGACAGTAACCACACTCCATGCGGGCGAAGCCGCGGGCATCGGCTAGTAATAGATAAAGTAATAATAGAATAGAAAGTTTTTATTTCAGACCGGCGTCCTTAGGGTTAGTAACAATTTTACTTAAGTTCCAGTGTTAGTAGGTTACATACACAGATGAAAATGTACAATAACAATAATTTAGCGTGGAGCCGCACCATCGGGGAATCCCACCGATCTGCGAATACACTGAAAATACTGTTGGTGCTGCAGCGAACACGAGTCATCAGGGATGCACATCTATTTCTAATAATGGCGGCAAAACCTTCAATACTATTATCTGCAAACATCCCTGACACGCTGTTACGCCACGGCAGCCGCAGCAGCACTCTCAGTGCATTATTGTATTGAACGCGTAGGTCGCTGTATATCCGCTGATTAAAGTTGACCCACAGGCTGCACGTGTAGAAGGACTGACAGTAAGCTTTAAAAAGCGTTACTTTTACTGGCTTCGTACAACGTGCAAACCTGCGAGCCAGCATACGCATAATAGCACACGAGAGGAAGTTTGAAAGTGAGACTTGTAACAGAAAATTTTAAAGAGAGTAGTTTACCTGTGTGGACATGTGATGAAGAGGTATAAAACGCGTGTGAGTAAAAGAGAGATACATGTAAACATTGATGGATGAAGAGGTAGAGGAAAATCAAAGAAAAGATGGTTGGATTGTATGTGGCATCATTATGAAGGAAAAGAAGTAAATATGAACGATGGTTGACAGGGCAGACTGGATGAAAAAAACGTATTGCGCCGAACTTAAAGCGTTAAATAATTCACTAAACTTTTACTTATAAATTTCCAGATCGTGTTTCAAACTATCGAGTTCGCCTACCAACATCTAATAAGTATACAGATATTGATTGATGTTATCAAAATTAGTCATTACTATTATGTAAGAATTTACACAATCAGTTTTGAAAAATAACATTGTCATTACTTTCCAAAATTGATCCTTATTAGCGACACTATCGAATGGTGTAATAATGCAGTGTGTTGTATTTTCTTAAATCAACGAGTTCGATTCCTGTCTAAGAATATTGATTTTTGTAATCCATTGATGGAGTTTTAGTTTTTATCAAAACGGGCCCGAGACTCGTTTAAGTATTTTTTGCTATTCCTTATCGTTTCGAATTTGGCCACCCACGCCCTCTTGAAATTCAGTCGAGTTTCCCTGTCACCCTGTTTAGGTTTAGATATAAATAAAAGAAATAATAACAACATTAGGACCCGAAAAGTGTGCGGCATGAAATACTTTCAAATTAATATGCATTATTAAAAGAACATGTCAGAAACACACGCACACACAATTGAATTCTTGAGTGAAGTGCTGCTCCCTTAGCTATACCAATCTTGAGTAATCTGAATTCTTTGTTCTTTCAGGGTTACGTATACGTATTCGTACTGTGGTTAGCCTTCTGGGTAATAAAATCTATAACACTACAAATCGCATTAAACCTACACTGCGAGAAATTCTACATGTCTGTGAATAATGTTCTAGATTCATGTGCACGTGTTTTAAATTCGGATTGTACAGGTATACTTTTTTTGTAAACATTCTTTTTATTTTCGTGTGGTTAGTGCCTAAACCTGGTGGCAAAGTATTTATGCCGCAAATGGGCCTCTGAGTTTGCTTAACATGCTGTCGAGAAATATCTCTCAGGCATGCTGGTTTTGTTTCCTCACGGTGTTTTTCCTTCAACGAAGCAAGAGATAATTATTATGTAACACTCACATTAATCTGAAAAATCAGAGGAGCGTGTCTTTTGTTCAAACTCGTGGTCTAATGACTTGACAGTCCGGAGACCAACGGTCAGGCCAGAAGACTATCGCTGCTGATATTTTTGTAATAAGAAAACAATTTGAGTAGTAGATTTATTTTTACCCATCTTTGCAAAAATTTGAAAGCACTGGTTGCCTTGGAAACGACCGCAACTTTTATTTGAGCCTTGAGGGTTCCTATGAAATAATTTACACAAATTACTTCATCACAACCACTGTGAAAGAAACATTGCGAGGAAACCAGCATGTCCGAGACAAAAAAATCGAAGACATGTGTGGCGTTGCGGCGATCCCAATTAACTTGGACAAAGGGCAGGAAGATGATAGTCGTGATGTGTCGCCACCCGACCTGGTTGATGAATTTAGGTCCAATCCCTCGCACAGAGAGGAGACTGTGTCCCAACACTGGGCAAATTTATGGGGCAAGCTAATCATGTTTATGCTTGCAAACATTACAGATAATGAGAGGAAGTTATGTAAGAATATTAAACGCCTGCATCGAGCAAGATTCAACAAACTGCACGCTTGTCGACTATTCTACGTTAATGCTACATTCCCCTTCAAATTGATAGCGTTACTTGCTAACTACACTTTTGTGCTGCTGCAATTTGCGTTTTTGTAAGAATCTCTGTCATTATTTTGTAAATAAATGATTCTCTTGTCATCCACAATGTCTATTATTTTAACACTGATATACGATACTTCAATCTTTACTAGATGATGAGACGGCTGGTTTGAAGCTTTCCATGTCACCATCATGACGTACTTACTGCGATCAGAAGTATGAGGGCTGGAAAAGTATCCAAGTCATGGTTTGTCAAAGATTGTTACTAATCAGAGAAGCTATGTCAGATAGGGATGTTCTGTATCCAGTGATTATAAGCTTTGGTGTGGTGTTGGCAAGGGAGCATCTCCGATCTTAATCTGTTTAACTTCACGTAAATGAAGAGCAAGACAACGGTAGGGAGCAGCCTGTGCGAACCTCATGCTGATGATTAGGTTCTGTTCAATCAAGGGTTTAAGAAGACTGCTGACAGAGATACCTTCTTCCAAAAGATGGTGCAATGCAAAATATAATTAGCAAAAGATGATGTGTGTACTCTATTATTTTGATGATGTTAAAAAGGCAATTTATTTTATAGAAATTAATAGTAAAGATAATAAATGCTACATAAAAAAAAAAAATGCTGCTGCTGTTAATGATAAGATCTAGTGAGTTTAAAAAGAAACGTTCAATGCCTTGCCTTATGATAAATTGCCCTCCGTTATTTTGCTAATCTTATAATTTATTAAAAACAGAATTCTTTTTCATAAGTAAGCGGGTTGCCTTTCATTTAAACGTCACGCCATTGAAATGGGTCTTAAAGAATTTTACAATAAGTTATTCAAGAAGAAAATACATCCTAGTTATCACAAAACTAATAGTGTTACAATTGTCTACAAGTTGACAAAGATGTGCAGTCAATGCTTCTACCTTTGAATCTAATTCAAACCATTAACTTTCTTCCCAAATATTCGATTAAACATAATTTTATAACTAAAAACAGACTCAAAACCAATTGGTTATCGCTTTGTGGGACAATATTACGCATCATTACATTTGTAACAAGTGCTGTTTATAAATTGGGATTTGACAAGCCTAATATGTTGATTAATTTATTTTTGCGCTGCTTTTTGTGCGTGGACTTCGTCTTCTATTGCTTCGTGCTTTTGCCTTCACGTATATTCTCAACATTATCCACGCGAAGATTAATATATCGGTCATCCTCACCTTTCAAGAAGTTCATACATTCCTCAACAATAAAAACATTATCAAAACCCTTGTCACATGGAACTGGGTTGCAGTTACTCTAATTTTGTGTTATATTTTAGAAATTTTAACCGCTAATATTTTTTTCATGTTACCATGGATCTTTCACATTTGTAATTTGGCTTTATTTCGCTTTGATGCTTAAATGATATCTGCAATTAGACTCATTAGCTGCTTAGAAACTTGTGTTATTTTAACAGATAATCAAGTTTTCAAACCTCAAAATTATAATAACAAAAATGAACATATTTGCAAGTATCGTGCTTACAGTCAAATATTGGAATGTTATAATGTTTTCAAAATACCTTACCAGCCTTTGGTAAGTGCGATTTTTATTACTTGACTTTCTAGCGTGCGATGTTGTACGTGTAATTTTATTTTTTAACCTTTAGTTACTGTTACATGTATTGTATGGAGGGCCACCGCCAATTTTTTTGAAAATTTCTACTGTGTGGTCACAACGGTCTCGGATTTTAATGGCTGTGACATACGGCCGGACAGATAGATAGGACGAAACTAAAGGGTTTCAGGTATCCATTTTTTGCCATTTGTCAAGGGAATCCTAAAAAAATTAAAACTTTTGGAAAAAATAAAATTTAGTTATAGTAGACGGATTTTTAAGCACAGTCCGTTTGTTAATAGTCTCAGGATACTCGGGTGCGAAATAATTTGCGCGAAAGATTCTTTAAAAGCCAATTTTGGCAAGTTTCGCAATAGTCTTTTGCGCAAGTGGGTTTGCGACATTGTCTTTCGCTCTTATGTCTTCCAAAATCAAAATATTTTATTTTAAAAAGGCTTAGATGGGCACAGCAAACGTCGACGAAAGGTGCACGGTTCGGGTTGTCATCGTTTCCTATGGAGAAGAACCGGCAAGAAACTACATGGCTACTCTTTTTAAATTATTTGGTATTACAATATTATCATGTTACAGCATAATTTACTACTTAAGTACGGGGGGACAGCGTAAGCCCGACAACAGGTCGTTGCTTACTACACAAACAACGGAAAACAAGATACGATACAGTGCGGCCAAAACTCTCTTGTGACGTCACATAGGAGTACATTTTTTACCGGTAAGTGACGTCACAAGCTTCCACTCATGATCTTTGACGCGTTTTATTTTCGCCATTTTTTATTAATTTGATAAAACAAAAAACACGTATCCAATATTTTTCGATAATCTAACTGACGGACTAAACAGAATCATATGTTTTTTAGTCAGTCGACATCCCTATTATAAGTGATGAAATTCGTGGTGAAAAATTGGAAGTAGACTGGATAAGGATCGAGGGTACATTGTCTTTTACACAAAAACATAAGAGAAAATAAAATATATACATCATTTCATGCATCATTTATAAAGAAATGTTTAGGACCTTGCCTATGATAAATTAGCCTGCCTCTACCAGACATTATGATTTTCGATTACGATAAAAGTTTTTTTGATATATTTGACTTTCATAATATACGAGTACATCTAATTTCTTTCCATAACTTATGTCACTTTAATCCCACTTAAACGTTGGTGAAATGGGTCTTAGACAATTTTACAAAAAGGTTTTCAAGAAACAAAAATTTCCGAACTTTTAGCTTTTTTTTAACTTTTTTACAAAAGCAGTTGTTACAAGAATGTATTTAATCATGAAATTGACAAAGATATGAAGTCAATGTTCTTTCCTTTGAACTTAATGCAGATGGTTCTGTTTCTAAACAAATATTCGATGAAACATAACTTAATAATTCCAAATAACACCAAAACCAAGTTTTTATCACTGTGTGGGACAATATTGCGCATTATACCATTTTTAACCCGTTCTAGTCTAAGAATAGAACTTCAAAATCCGAGAATATTTAACATGTTAATGCGCTGCCTTTTATTATTCGACATCTTCTTCTACTCCGTCGCTTTTGTTGTCATCTATATTCTGAACATAATCCACGCGAAAATCAATATATCGGTTGTCCTCGCCTTTCAAGAACTTCACAGATTCTTCAACAGTAAAAATATCATCAAAACCTTTGTCAAATGGAACTGGATTTCAGTTTTCCTGATTTTGGGCTACATTTTAGAAGTTTTAACCATCAATATTATTTGCATGTCCGCGTGGATCTTCGTTTGTAATTTGGTTTTATTTTGCTTTGACGCAAATATGATCTATGCTATCAGACTCATGAGCTGTCTGGAAACTTATGTTGCTTTTACGAATGATCAAGTTTTCGAACTCCGGAATTCTAATAACATAAATAAATTTATTTGCAAGTTTCGTGTTTATAGTCAAATATTGGAATGTTATGATGTTTTCAAAATGTCTCTTCAGCCTTTGGTAAGTGAATTTTTTGTCTTTTAAATTATTTTCTACCATGTAAGGACAACAACAAAAACTCTATAGAGCTTTGTCCCGTCCAGAAGACGAAAAAAAATCCGTTTCAGAGATTGGCCCGAAGAAACAGACAAACACACAGATAGACTAAAATAATAAAATATGTGATTTTGTTAGAAGTACCGTATCCAAAAAACCACACCTTGAACGTGACAAGGAAAGAAAAAAAACAAACTAATATTCATTAAGAAATGCTTGAGACCTTGCTTGTAATAAATTACCCTTCTATCATACTTTAGATCGAGATAATATAAAGAGTTATTATTTTAAAGGGTCACAAACAAAGTACAACAATGTTTTCCTTGAGTAACATCCTTTTCGTTCAGACGTTACTGTGATGGGTCTTAAAGAATTCTACAATAAGTTGTCTAAGAAGAAAACCTGTCCAATCGAGAACCATAATCGAGTAAAAGTTGTACTTCACCATATAGTTGATAAAGATGTGCAATCTTTGCTTTTCCCTTTAAATCTAATGCAAACTATAATATTCTTAACCAAATATTCGTTAAAATGTGACTTTATAAGATCAAATGCTCCCAAAACCAAATTAATGTCATTCTGTTGGACAATATTGCGCATTATCCAATTTGTGCTTCGTTCAATTCACACATTAGGACTACACGAACGTGCTTTTTATATGCACATACTCATTGTCTTGGATGATTTATTTTACCCAGCTGCTTTCGTCATTCTGTATATTCTCAACATTGCTCACGCAAAAATCAATATTGGAATCGTTCTTATTGTACAAGAACTTCACAGACTCTTCAGTAATACGGACATCATCAAGGACGTTACCAAATGGAACTGGATTGCAGTTATTCTAATTTTGGTCTTTCATTTTTTACTTTTTATTACTGTTTTTTTTCTTTGGGCACCTTGGTTCTTGGTTATTTGTAACTTAATTGTATTATGCTTTGACGCAAATATGATATATGCAATTAGAATCATTAGCTGCTTGGAAACTTACGTTGTTTTATGTAATCATCAACTTTTCAAGCCCCAGAATCATAATAACGAAAATAAACACAATATTTGCAAGTTCCACGTGTACAATATAATATTGAAATGTTTTAATGATTTCAAAATATCATATGAGCCTTTAGTAAGTATAGTTTTTTGTCCTTTAAATATTTTTGTCTAAGATGTAGCTGATATACAAGGTGCAAACAGACCCTATCAAAAAAGCCGTCATCCAAGCATTCTGGACATAACTTCATCTGCCATCACTATTTTAAATTTCATCGTAAAAGGAAGTCGGTTAATAAAAAAAGTATCATCTTCAACTTCATTCCGTCATGGGTAAATAATACATTTTGATACAAGTGGAGAAAGTTTGTAATTGCATTCGAGGTGGAATTAACACCCGAGCCGTAGGCGGGGGTGTCATAGAGCCGAGAACTGCAATAACAAATGTCCACGTGTATCAAACGACGTCTTTCGCCAGGTTGAAGGAGAAGCAATGTTATGACGCCGTTAAACAGCCTAATATAAAAAAAAGTTTTTTTTTTTTTTTTTGAATTCAGAATACAAAAATAAATGTTAATTTGCTTAAAAAGTAAAATGTAGTTGTAAATAATCATGTTTATCTATGATATTCTATTTAAAAACACAATTTGAATAATCAAAAAATATTTACGCCCTAAAGACGCATATTGCTTTGCCGAAATTAAAAAAAAAAAACAAAACATTCATATCCGACTAATGGCATTGAACCGATTTGAACTTAGATTAGGTATAGGTTATCTGTAGTTTTTTTTTTATTAAATGAATTAAAAAAACGCACGCGTGTGTAATGTTGAATTGCATTGCATTGCACGTTGAACCTAATCGTAGTGTGATAAGAACCTGTTTTCGAGGAAGTGTATTGAAAAATAAATTATAACATTAAAAACTTGCAATATAAAAAAATCTTTAAAGTTGGAATTTTGACCTCAAATATTTCCGCAGTTAGAAGGTTTCCTGGGATAATCTAGGTTTATTACAATATTATAGTTTAAAAATACTATTGTTACTAGTATTGGTTTTATAAAACAGTTTTAGATTTCCGTTTACCAGGAGACTGCCTCGTTGGTCTACTGGTCGAAGCGTAACCGCTGAGCATTAAGCCTTGGGTTCGGTTCCCGAGTCGGGCAAAGTGTTATTGGGTTTTACCGTCAGGAATTTCTCAATAGCAGCCTGTATTGTGCCCGGTTGATAGCAATAGGCTCGCCCCCTATTACATGAGACTTTAACATAACTGGCGAAATATGTGTATACTATTAAGAACACCTCTGCCTGACCGTTTGGGGATTACAAGGCGTGATATTATGTTATGTGCATGTTTTTTGATGGAGGAGCTCGTGGCTAAATAATTAAGCCGTGCTTGCCTAGGTTAGTCTGTGGATGGGTGACCACCCATTACATACCGAGTTTCCTCCGTGCCTGGGAAAGCACGTTAAGCTGTTGGTCCCGGCTGTCATTTGTGATCTGTGATAGTCGTTACAGGTAGTCAGTGGCCCAAAAAGTCTGACAACCAGTCTCTACTATAGCTCTCCAGCTAGCTATTATTTAGTAGAGGTTATTTAAAAACGATTTTGTTTCAGGTGTTAATTCACGCGCTTGAGACATGTATCCACGCACTCATTGATGTTCAATTCGTCATTACGATAGCGAGTAACGAATTTGTAAGTATTTTATTTGTACAGCAGTATTTGAGTCTAATACGGAGACGGTACTTTGAGGAGCTCGTGGCTAAATAATACCAGCCGCACGGGTTGGTCTTCAGGTAAAGCCGCGCTTGCCTAGGTTGGTCCGTGGATACACCTATTCACGGACCAACCTAGGCAAGCGCGGAACACTCGGCATGGAATGGGTGGGTCACCACTCACCCATTCCATACCGAGTTTCCTCCGTGCCTCGGAAAGCACGTCAAGCCGTTTATCCCGGCTGTCATTTGTAGATCTTTGGCAGTAGTTACCGGCAGTCTGTGGCCCAACAGTCTTACAACCAGTCTCACCAAGGGGTACCGTATTAACTAGTACCAACTGTCGTGGAGGTCAGATAGGCAGTCCATAGTCAAGATCCATATAAAATACTGGTATTCAGCTGCATCTGTCAGGACTGGATGCCGATCCCAAAACAGTTGGGAAAAAGCTACGCAGAAATGTTTTTGTGTTATTGCTGATAAAATGTTACTTTATGTTCTCGTCGTGGGCACTAAGAGGGCATTTTTTTAAATAAAAGACGATCGCTAGCTGGGTACATTCCATTCATCACAAATATTTTATCCCTAACAGCAAGAACCGACCAGCAACCTTACTGCAACGAGAATAAACACCACTTTAGTTTAAACAATCATCAATTGGATCAGGCTGAATTAATACTTTTATATTATCTACTGTATTTTTTGTTTCAGTTTATTCCACTGTTTTTCATTTTAAATCTTCAATGTATCTTGAAGAATCTGTTTTTGCAAATGCTGTTCAGCTGGCGTTGTGAGATGTTCTACTCTGCTCTGAACTTATTTCAAGATTCCTGTACACTAACTTTGAGTTCTAACTGTTCCGGTAACTGTTTCTGAGTTTATATATTACATAGTTTATATTGAATCAATAATATGTATAGTCGACATCATAATTCCTTAACAATGTTTTTTTTTAGTAGCTTCCTCTGCTGGGCAAAGGCCTCTCCCAATTCCTTCCATGCGCTCCTTTCCCCTTGCCTCCTCGAACCATCTCTCGCGGTACGCTTCCAGATGTTGTAACAATGTTACAGACTTTTTTTTAACCTTCTCTGTCCCAATCATGAGCAATGCGTTCCTCCACTCTTTCCATTTCTCGCGAACCCACTCGTCCTCCTTCCAGTTCTGGCCGAACCTGTCCGAGTTGTACCACCATCTACTTCTAAGGCTGCTGCGACCCCGCCTCTCACTGTATCAGGGTACCAGTTTCCTGCTCTATACTGACTGACGAAATGATATTTTTGTGTAGCATCTTCTTTAGTGTTGTTACAATTTTGTGCGAACTGTTTGTAAAAGTTGCGAAATAATGATGAAGTCGACTATACCCACTCATCATTCTCTTGCCCTTGTTGTAATTGTGTGCGTTTCGACAGCGCAACCACGGCGTTATTTAAAAAAAAAACTATGCCAAAATCTTGTATTGTAATTCCCAAAAAGTTTTATGGGTTTGAACGTGGCCGCTGCCATCGAAACGTGGAGAACCGCACGGCCACGGAGATCTTCGGAGATCTTTAAAACTAAACATTAGAGACCTGAAATTTAGGTAAATAACTGATTGAAATATAAACTAAATAATATGTAGAACTGCCGTTAATAGGCCAAAAAATATAATATAAAACCTTTAATACGTTTTAAATGTTTCGATAGGGTTTATTATGATCTTTTTTTTTGCCAATGCAGTCCTACATATTTAGTTGTTGTTTACAAAAAAAAAAATCTAGCTAATACTTACTTTCTTCGATAGGTAATCACTACTTATTTCTAAGCGATACCATATTACAGCTTCTGAAATATAAACCTAGACCTTTTTGTTGTATGTTTCCTAATTATGACAAATTCAAATCTGTGTTTTACAAAAAAACTTCAGACCTCTGCGATGCTTTTTCAGCGAGATACCGCCAATAACGTGTTTTTACCATTTGAATGGCGGTTTTAAGTCTTACAGCTCTTAAAATATAAACCTAGGATATTTTTCTATATTTTAATTTTTATTTACAAATTCAATCAGTTATTTACCGAAATTTCAGTCGGGTTCTGCAATGCTTAGTTCTAAAGATCTCCGTGGCCGCGCGGTACTCTGCGTTTTGATGGCGCGGCCACGTTCAAACCCTTATAAATTTTTAACCATAACTGAGATTTATGGGTTTAGGAATCAACTTTTAGAATTTTTTACAAATATCTGCACAGTTTTTTTTAAAAAAAAACGCCGTGGTTGCGCCTTCGAAACGCACACGTTGTTATTTATTTGGGCTCGTCAGACCTCTCCTTTCGTACCATTTCATTCTTCACACAGTCCATCCATCGTTTCTTTGGTCTTCCTCTACTCCTATACCCATCAACATTCATACTCAAAACTTTCCTTACAACATTTTCCTCATTCCTCCTCATCATTTATGTCGACATAAATGGTGTTAATTCACAGGGTTTAAAAGTAAAAATGGGGGTTCCTCAAGGCTCAATATTGGGTCTTTTCCGCTTTCTAGTATATATAAATGATCTACCCTATTTATTGAAAAGCCGACCTCAAAATATGGTGTTATTTGCTGATGACACCTCTCTAATTTTCATCTTGACATCTTGCTACATTGTTCAACATGAATGATATCACCAAGATTTTGTAAAAAATTTGATTTAAAAGAGTGTCCATGGAGTTTCTTGCCCGTTCTTTTCCATAGAGATCTACGCTAGGGAATAGGCAACTACAGTACTTTCACAGTTTTTATGTCTTGTGACTGGGACTGAAGTTACATTTAATGTTCATCTTTGTTTCGACAGTTCAAAAGTGCCTGTAACTGGCCTACTTGAAATAAATGCTTAGATTTTGATTTTGATTATGCCTACTATGGTTCGTTTAACACACCACACATTTTTAACGAATTGCATTTTTTTTAAACTCAGTAGCAATGATGACACTGACAGCTCGTGAACGTGGTTTAGATATGCTGATCGCGTTCAGTTTCATTGGTGAAATTTGATCTTAGTTTAAAAATTACTTGAACAAAAATAAAAACTGCCCAAGTGTGAGTCGGACTTGTGCGGTTCGTTCTATCCAAGTAGGGAGACCCCTTTTTTAATTTTTTCTTACTTTTTGATGGAGCGGCAACAGAAATACACATCTTTTGAAAATTTCAACCGTCTACCTATTACGGATCATGAGATACAGCCCGCTGACAGCCACGCGGATGGACTGACGGACGGATGAATAGCGGAGGCTTAGTAATAATAACCAACGGGACCCTCCCGTTCCCGAAAAGTAACCACCCTTCGGGTACGGAACCCTAAAAAGCCAAAGACCAACCTGCACGGACCCGTTTTGGTAATTTACTGTGTACAATTTTATGAATAAGTCACTGTTTAATAAATTTTCAGAAGCAGAGAAGAAGATATGCAGGAATATTCAACGTTTACATGAAGCAAATTTTAGCAAGGTTGACTTATGCGGCTTGGCCTCCGTCGACGCTACCCTGCCTCTGGTGTTGCTGGGTCTACTCACCAACTACACTGTTGTGCTTTTGCAGTTTACGTTCCTGAAAACTTAGAATTAACATTAAATATTTTCTCGATGTGACAAGCGTTTTTTGCTCTATAATCCTCTTACATTTTAGACTAAGGTGCGGTTTATACGGGGTGCGATGTCAGAAGTCCTCCACGTGTGTCTGGCGGTTGCAGGTCCCTCTCGATACGTCTGGAGGGAAGAGCAGCTGCTGGGCCGGTGCACCCTGGGCGTGGCAGTATCCTTCTCCGGGGAATGAGAGGAAATGAGAATTTCCTTTTATCCCTCGGGGAGAGTTACTGCCGCGGCTAATTATTCTGACATGGGTGGGGTCCTGCCAGGACCACCAGTGCGTTCCTCTGCGTGACCCTCTGTACAGCAGAGGGCATAGCAGAGGAGTGAGGGCGGGCTCGGTGTGCACTCACCCTGCCTCCGAAAAGACAGAGTAGGATGCAACCTTCTTTGTCACCGTCAGTCTCGTAATCCCATTGTCGAAGTGCTGTGGATCACGTCTCGCGGCTTCGATAGGGACCGAGGGTCTTGGCTTAACCGCCCGGACTGTGAGGTAGAAAACCTCTATAAAAAGTTACCCCGAATCCCAAGCGGTGGCGCACCGCGAGGGGATGTATGGCTGACGGGTGTTCCCATGGAACGAATCAGTCGCTAGTGCTCACCCTCGCCAGGGTACCTGCAGACCCCCTGGCGAGTAATAAATTCTCAAAATCTGCCCTTCTAGGTACAGGGGTCTCTGCCTAGATTGAGAATATTTCCCCCATACTCGTGGGAACAATATGGAAAAGCCAATAAAAAAACCCAACAACACCGCCGGCAACGGCAAGGAAGAGGAGAGGAGGGATGCGGGGTCGGAGTCCGACCTCGTATCCAGTGATGCGAGCGCGGGAGGCTCAGAGAGCTCCCGCCGCGTGAGGGCCGGGACTGCTGCGGAGAACGGCAAGTTCTTCCGCAAGCGGCCCAGGTGGGATGGCGACCGGGGGTCGTCATCCGGAGAGGAGGAAGCCTCGGCCCGTAAGATCCCCACCAACAAGCGTGGTGGGATCCGGGGCAAGGGGAGGGGGCTCTCTGCCTCCGTGAGGTCAGAAAGGTCAGCAAAGCTGGCCGAGGAGGGGCGCCACCCGGGCAACATTGCTCCCGGGTCAGGCGACGAGGCGGGCGCACCTGGCGGCTCCGAGGCGGAGCGTAAGACCAGGTTTGCAAAGGCGGTGGAAGCCGCGATAAGGGGCGTGGCCTTGAAGGTGAAGACATCTTCAAAACTCAAGGCCATACCCGCGGCTTCCGCCTCCATCTTGGCGGAAGCAGAGGCCAACTTCGCAGGGCCTTCACCCCTTCCTCCTCCTCCTCCGATAGGTAGAGAGGAGTTGGCCAAGCTGCGGGCGGAGGTGGCCCGCCTGACGGCCGCTACGGAGGATCTCCGAAAGGAGAACGCCAAGCTCCACGCAGACCTGGCCAGTCTGCGTGAGGCTGGCTCCCGCGCGGCGCCTCCAAATAGGGGCCACCAGCAGCAGCGGCAGCAGCAACAGCGACAAGCCCAGCCCGTGCCGGTGGAGAACCAGGTCCTAAGCCTGGTTCGCCAGGAGCTAGCTTCTTTCAAGGCGCGGTTTTCCGTCCTGGAGGGAATTGTTCTGCGCCCCGCCCTGGGTGCAAACAGGGCAGCCGCGGCCCCAACCACGATGCCGAGCACGGTGTCGTACGCGGCTGTTGCGGCTGCCGCACCTGGATCGGGGCCGTCTAGTCAGCCCTCCAGCGGGGCTGTGGCTGCCTCCCCCAAAGAGCCGACTCCGGTGAACCCGGCGCCGGCTAAGAAGACGGCCAAAAAGAAAGGCAAGGCGGCTGCACAGGCGAGGACTGTGACAGCGCCAGTGCCAGCGGCGGGTGGGACAGCGCCTGCGGCACGACAGCCGCCGCCGCCGCCACCGCTCCCCCAGGCCCCTACACCTCCCGCGGCTGAAGCCGGATGGCAGGTGGTCGGGGAGAAGCGGAAGGGGCGAAAGGCGGCCAAAAAGGCCCGGAATGAGGAGCGGCAGCGCCAGCATAGGGCGCGCAAGATCGCGGCTAGACTCCGCGCCCCGAAGACCGCGGCTGTAGTGATTACACTACAGCCGGAGGCGGAAAAGAGGGGCGTGTCATACCGCGACTTGCTGGCGAAGGCGAAAGAGACGGTGGATCTCGGAGAGCTCGGGATCACCGGGGGCCTCCGGCTTAAAGTCACCGCGACGGGGGCTCGTATGCTGGAGAGCCCCGGAGAAACCAGTGGGTCGTCCGCTGTAGCTCTAGCTGAAAAGCTCAGAGCGTCCTTGAACGCGGACGACGCCCGAGTGCCCAGGCCCGTCAGATGCGCAGATCTGCGCATCCTGGGTCTGGACGACTCCATGACCAAGGAGGAGGTGGTGGCCGCCGTCGCCAGGTCCGGTGGGTGTCCTGCTGAGCAGGTCAGGGCAGGCGCCCTACGTCCGGACCTCACGGGTATGCATACCGTTACGGTATGCTGCCCCGTGACGGCGGCCAAAACGATAGTGGAGGGCCGAAGGCTATTGGTGGGCTGGGTCTCAGCACAGGTGAAGCTGCTGGAGCCCAGACCTCTGAGGTGTTATCGCTGTCACGTGGGGCACCACGTGTCAGTACAGTGCGCCTCGGAGGTTGATCGCAGCGGCCTCTGTTTCCGCTGCAGTCAGCCCGGTCACGTGTCCGCGGCTTGCTGTGCCACGCCGCACTGCGGTGCCTGTGCGGCGGCTGGCAAGCCGGCCGATCACCGGGCTGGGAGCAAGGCCTGCGCTCCGCCCACCAAGGCCACCAGAGGCAAGGGAAGGCCCTCCGCCGCCACCGCCACCGTCGCCACCGCCGCAGCCGCAACTGCCGCCGCTGCCTCTGCCGCTGCCGTAGAGGGGCCCTCACAGGGGGCCAGGGAGGAGGAAGCGGTAATGGAGTGCCAATAACGGCCCCATTACGCTTCCTCCAAGCGAACATCAACCACTGCGCCTGCGCTCAGGATCTGTTGCTCCAGAGCATGGCGCAGTGGTCGATACACGTCGCTGTGGTCGCTGAGCCGTATTTCGTCCAGCCCAGGGAAGACTGGGCGGCGGACCTTAGCGGCTCAGTGACCATAGTGTCGTCGGCCGCCGCCGGTACCCCGACCCTTGAAGGTGTCAGGAAGGGTCGGGGGTGCGTAGCAGCACGGTTCGGAGAGATCGTAGTGGTGGGAGTCTACTTTTCCCCGAGCCGAACTCTCGCCGAGTTCCAAAACTCTCTCGCAGAGTTGAGTGTCGTCGTCGGGAACCATTCCCTCCCCGTGCTTGTCCTCGGGGACTTCAATGCCAAGAACTTGGCTTGGGGTTCTCGTTGCACAGATGTGCGGGGAAGGATGGTGGAGGACTGGGCTCTGGAGAAGGGCCTGGTCGTCCTAAATCGGGGTTCTGTCCCCACGTGCGTGCGGATGCGGGGTGAGTCGGTGGTGGACATTTCGTTCGCTAGCCCCGCTCTGTCGCCACGTGTCGTTGACTGGCGTGTCATGGAGGGGGTGGAGACCTATTCCGACCACCGGTATATCCGGTTTGACGTCTCCACCCAGACCTCAAGCGCGCCGGTCCAACAGGCCCCGAGTGGTCCGCGCTGGGCGCTGAAGCAGCTGGACCGGGAGCTCCTCCTGGAAGCCTCGATCGTGCAGGCCTGGGTGACATCACCAGACAGGCCTGCCGACATTAATGAGGCAGGGTGGTTCCAGGAGGCCATGTCCGACATATGTGACGTGGCAATGCCCCGAGTCCGGCCAGGAAGCGCCCGGCGTCAGGTGTACTGGTGGTCGCGAGAGCTGTACGCCTGTACCTGTACGCACCTGTAGCACCTGTACGCCAGGCATCGCAGGCTCCGCATCCGCCCACCGGATGCGGCAGCCATTGAGGCGGAGCTATATGAGGGGTACAGAGCGGCGAAGACCGCCCTCCGCGAAGCTGTCCTGCGGGCCAGGGATCAGGCCCGCGAGGAATTGCTGGGGACTCTCGACAGAGATCCGTGGGGGCGCCCTTACAAGATGGTGCGGGATAAACTCCGCACCTGGGCCCCCCCACTGACGCAGAGTCTCCGGCCTGAGCTCGTGGAGGACGTAGTGTGCACTCTGTTCCCTACGCGGGGGGAACATCCCCCCCCGCCTATGGCTCCGCCGCCTGCGGTGCTGGAAGCGGATCACCAGGACGACGACGACGACACTCCGGTAGTGACTGGGGTAGACCTGAGAGTGGCGGTACGCAGGCTCAGTGCCAAAAATACCGCCCCGGGACCCGACGGCTTGCCTGGCAAAGCCTGGGTCCTGGCCTCGGAGGCTCTCGGGCCCCGACTGGAGGGGCTCCTAAGCGCATGCTTGGAGAGAGGCCAGTTCCCACTTCGTTGGAAGACGGGGAAGCTGGTCCTCATTCGGAAGCCGGGGCGCCCTGCGGACTCTCCGTCCGCATACCGGCCCATAGTGTTGCTCGACGAGGTGGGCAAGCTCTTTGAAAGAGTCATTGCAAACCGCCTCGCCGAGCACCTTGCGGGGACGGGGCCGGATCTTGCGGAACACCAGTTTGGTTTCCGCAAGGGGCGCTCTACGGTGGACGCCATCATGCGCGTGAGAGCCCTCACGACGGGGGAGGCAGTGTCCCGGGGGGGGGTAGTCTTGGCGGTGTCTCTTGACATCGCCAACGCCTTCAACTCCATGCCCTGGAGCTGCATTAGGGAGGCACTACGGTATCACCGGGTGCCGACCTACCTTCGTCGTGTGGTCGGGGACTACCTAACGGATAGAGCTGTTATCTACCCCGGTCGCAGCGGAGAATGGAACCGGCGAGAGATGTCGTGCGGTGTTCCACAGGGATCGGTCCTAGGGCCTTCCTTGTGGAACATCGGCTACGACTGGGTGCTGCGCGCCGACCTCCCTAGCGGCGTCAGCGTGGTCTGCTATGCAGACGACACGCTGGTGCTGGCACAAGGGGGGTCGCACGAGGCGGCGGCCGAAATAATGACACGCGGGGTTGCGATAGTCGTCGAGAGGATCCGGCAACTGGGTCTCGAGGTGGCATTGCACAAGTCCGAGGCCATGTGCTTTCATGGGCCTCGGAATGCGCCACCTCCGGGATCCTCACTGACGGTAGGAGGGGTATCCATCGGCGTCGAGTCGACGCTGAAGTACCTGGGACTCGTCCTCGACAGCCGATGGAACTTCGTGGAGCATTTCCGACGTTTGGCCCCCAAACTGGAACGGACCGGGGCTGCCTTCAGGCGGCTCCTGCCCAACCTTGGGGGGCCAAACGCCTCCTGCCGGAGGCTTTACGCGGGAGTCGTGCGGTCCATGGCCCTTTACGGGGCCCCGGTGTGGGCGCGTTCCTTGAGGCTGCGTGCAGCCCACTACCTGAACGCGCCCCAAAAGGTGGTAGCCGTAAGGCTGGCCCGTGGGTACCGCACGATCTCCCGTGAGGCGGCGTGCCTCCTTGCCGGATTGCCACCATGGGATCTGGAGGCAATAGTCCTCGCGCGCCTACATGAATGGCGCGCGGAGGTGCTACGCCGGGGGGAAACTCCGCTGCCGCGACAAATTGTCGCTCAGCGGACAGACTTCCGGCGTGATCTCATGGCAACATGGAGAGAGCGACTGTCGCAACCCCGTGCAGGGCACGCCAGTCCCCTCTTTGAGGAGTGGCTTGAGAGACGCCACGGCGTCCTCACCTTCCGCCTGACGCAGGTCCTCACCGGATACGGTGTTTTCGGGAGGTTCCTGCAACGAATCGGGCGGGAGGAAACGCCCGGGTGTTTCCACTGCGAGGATCGACCGGAGGACACGGTGGAGCACACGGTGGAGGTGAGCCCCGCGTGGGCGGAGCACCGCCGTGTCCTCGAAGCGGCGATTGGCGGCGGCGACCTCTCGCGTCCGGCCCTGGTGCAAGCCATGGTCCGGAGCGAGATGGAATGGGACGCCGTCACCTTCTTCTGCGAAGCAGTAATGCTAGAGAAGGAGGTGGCGGAACGTGAGAGGGAGAGAACCTCACAGCGTCCCGGCCACCGCGGGAGACGCCCCGGGTGTCGGGGGCCACAACGTGGCCCCCGGCCACCGTAGGCGCGGGCCTGTGGACGGTGGGCTATGGGCTAGCTCGCCGTCCGTCCGTCTCATGACGACAGGCCGTGTCGACGGCGCGTTCGTGTTCCACGCCTCAAAGAGAGTCAGCAAAAAGGAAGGGGTCCGAAAGGACCGATGCCTGCCGGGGTTGCGGGACTATTCGAAAGAGATACCGTGGCCCCGGAACACAAAGGGCGATGAAGGAACATGGATGGGTTTTAGTCAGTAAAAGTCTGACACTCCCTCCTGCTCCGCCCAGAGCGATTTGATGATTGCCCATCCGAAAAAAAAAAAAAAAAAAAAAAAAGGTGCGGTTTATACAGAAGATAGAAGAGACGTGGCAAGGACGTGTGGTGGTGACGGAGGTGACACAGATAGTAAAACCTGGATTTAAACATAGAATGCTTTTTAATCCCGGAAGTACGATTACCGAACACCACGCGGGCAAAGCCCCGGGCGTAAGCTAGTTAATAATCATTTTGTCAATGAACAGAAGAACAAAAAACTCGTTGTCATTAAAACAGTTGACGCAAAACACACGAGAATATCTTCAATGAATAAAAAACTTTACAGAGTAGGAAGTACTGTTCTCATCAAGTTTCACAATAAAATATTTTTGATGATTCTGTAGAAAAGTATTCGTTAAATACAATGTACGGAAATAAACATAATTATCATTTACCTACATCTTAAAACAACATGTGTACCTACAACTATTTGACTATAATATCTTATCATGTCTAAACAAATGACAGCTTTTAACTTGATTAAAATGAGTACAAACAACATACAATAATTTCAAAATCTAACTGCCTTTGAACGACAGTCAAGTCTTTAGTATTTTACGTCACGTTTGTCAAATTGAATTAGATATAAAGACGCATCCACATAGACCCAATTACCAACAATTTCTTGGATAGAGTATTTCAAAATTTGCTCTTTCCTATGCGGTGCTTACAGCACATGTTTTTCAAATCAAGTTTCTCGATTGAGTACAACTGTATTAGGCCCCATCGTATCTCGTACTACGTCTTTTCTTTCATTGGCCTTCTTGGATTCATAATGTTTCACGTATCAATTTTTTTTTCTGTTGACCATGAGGGAAAAATCAATCCTTCCCTCGTCGTCTTTTTAAAACTCAATGTGATCTTGTTGGTGATTCCTTTTGTTTATTTTTATTTTCTTAACATTATACGAAAGGAAGACCACGTTCTTGTTATTCTGAAGATTCAAAAAGTTTTTAGAATTGTCAATTACAAAGAATACAAGAGAACTACTAGACAAGGTTGCGCTTTAAATTGCGACATCTTTTTGGCTATATTGTTCGTGTGCTACTGACCCAAAGCATTACAATAGCTATCTATTTTTACTGTTTGATTTTTTTTATGTGAACTTGACATAATTATGGTGTTTTTATTGTCGTTTTGTTAAGAGAGGGAATGATTTCGTGGATTTCTGAGCTCGAGTACTATAGTACACTGAGCATGGAGCTAGAAGAAGATAAATATAATAATAAACTGAAAAAACTATTTGAAGCTTACGTCAATTTAATTGAAGCATATGATACCTTCAAGAAAATATTTAAGATTACGGTAATAAGTATTTAAGAGTAACTTTTTGTGTGTGTTTTCAATTGTAATGTAATATTTTAAGACGTGCCAAGCGCGTTTGGTTATATTTGCAGAATAATTTCTAATGTGAAACATCATTTATTTCCAGACTTTATTTCAAGCATAAGACACATTTTTTCATAGTCTATTGTACCTTCAAACCGTTTTAGAATTATTAATATTAGGTGTGACTCATTTTGGCTCGGTAAGTATAGAAATAATACATCACTTAACTACATATTATAAAACAAAGACCCTTGCCGTGTCTGTCTGACTGAATGCGATAAACTCAAAAATTACCGAACGAAAACTTATCTTACTGACAGTCATATTGTCACTTACGGGGCCGTAAGTGACAATATGACTGTCAGTCATCCCGCGATCAATACGTTTGCAACAGCGTCGAAATATCGCGAGCTTAGAATAATGGATAGTCACGGAAGATGTCCTGTAATTGACAGTATAAGTTTAGGAAGTTGTTGTAGATGTCAGAAAATATCATACCGTCCGAAGCCGGGTTGTTAGTTCAAAATAAATAAAAGAAAACCCTTTAATGAAACAATGCTAAGAATCACCACTTTTTGCAAAAATCCAAGCAGTGCGAGGCATAATTATGTTTGGAACAACATTATGTAAGACTTTAAGACAAGCGTGATATTTTAGGAAAGAATTTAAGTAATTCCAGAACTATTAAATAAAATACGCAAACTGAGCTATAATTTTATAATTAATTTTTAAAGAAAACGAAATACAGACAACATATCTAAAACGTCAATCATGGTGACAAGTGCAAGTTCACAGATAAGAAAATAGATGGCGTATTGAGTGCAGTGTTGCAATTAATTTATTTCAACAAAGCGCGTAACGTAGCCAGTCAGCTAGCCAACCAATACAATTTCTGCCAACAGCATAAAAGTCTGGCAACTAGTTATACCAATACATTGTATTATATCCAGCTACGATATCAAATCTTATGTATATTATGTTATTTTTTGATATCGAGATCAGATATGCGGGCGCTTTCTCTAAAATATTTGTATTCAGAGCTTTATTGGTTAGACTTGAAGTCGTCCCGAATACAGTTGGGAAGGGCCAGACAGATGTTGGTTAAAGTTTTTGGCTTAATCATCATAATATCATCATCTTTTATCATTATTATTTTATCTATCATTTCCGGTCCTAGTTGATTTGGGATCAGCGAACACGTTTATATTTTCCATTCTCCCCTGTCAGCTGTCACGCTGTCATTTGCTCCTTTTCTTTCATATCTTTTCTCAAACAATCAATCCATCTTCTCTTATTGTTTCTTTTGCTTAATGTTATCAAAAAATACATATATTTGTGCTAACTTTGAATTTTAAACGGACAACTCTACTTTCCGAACGGTATCGATTCTCTGCGCAATCAAAAATGTTGGGATTGTCAGTATGTTCAGTTTCCACTGTGAGAGATTCTACATATGTGTAGTACATATGTGTAATTTATAGCTTCAGTCACCTTTCACAATATTTCAACATTCATCAGCTGCTTAACTTAACCAGCTAAGTTGGCGTCGTCTTCCAGTCTAACTGGATGCATGGAGCGACTGCCTGCATCTAACCCTATCGGTACTGGGAATTACGATACCCCTTGGTAAGACTTTCAGGCCACTGACTACCTGGAACGACTGTCAAATATCAACAATGACAACCAAATGTCAAATAACAAGAAATTCAAAACATAATGGATGGTCCCCCATCCACAGACCGACCTTGGTAAGCACTGCGTAACCTTGAAGATATCGACCCGACAGCAAATGTACTTATCAGCTTTTAATATTATTAAAGACCCAAATTAACTGTCATGCTACTATCAATTTAAACTACATCGTTCGGTAAATATTTTAGTGTTCCAGTGTTTTCAGTTTCGTGTCTTCATAGTACGTTTTTATAAGAATTTGATCACAAAAAATATTTGGAACAGACTGACAATCGTTTTTACTATGGTAAAAAATCTAAATGACCAAGTTATTAATAGTAAACGACTAGAAAAGGACATCCAAAGAATATTTTTCCCACTTACCATTTTATTTATATTTTTATTGACACCCAAATTCAACTTTCACAGAAATTATGTTACTCCGATTGGAAAAAAGCACATTATATCATGGTTCGTTATTGTGCTTGTTGTTTATTGCATCAGTGTATATAGTTTTTTATTCATCGATGCCGACCGTTACCATAATAACGACAGTTTTGTGATTTCCTCTTTATACTTCAGCTATTCCATCTATGCCTGTTTCGGTTTCACGATGTTATTCGTTGTTGAGTTATTCAACCGTCACAACAATTTCTATCTCATTGTAATGTTCCAAACCATTCACAAGAGCATTGATATTAGTAAGAGCATCAGTAGTTTCATAATTTGGAATTGGATCTCTGTCTTCACTGTTTCGTGTTGTAGTATCTTTATATTGTCATTATATTATATAGGAAACAACGAATTTGATCTGCAGGATTTCATTTGTGACATTATATTGTTTTTAACGTTCGATATTAATCAAGTCTATGCTATTCGTGTTATAAAATTGTTAACAAAGTATTTGGAGGAATGGATTTTGATTCTCCATGATGAGCAGGGGAACGTGACAAAACTATTTGAGACATACCAGAATATTAATAAAACGTACAATTTGTTTAAGAAGCTTTTTGAATTACTGGTAAGATTAAGCATTAAACTACATACTTTATACATCTTTAATTCACTGACAGATACCGCACTGCAATAGCTGGCCTAAGAGCATTACATTTGGACCAAGTGTTCCTTTTACAACAAAAGTGGGGAAACAAAAGACGGTTTTGTGAAAATTCATTTCCCAAAGGTGTTCAATAGGATCCCCTATTGAACACCTTTGGGAAATGAATTTCGAAAATGACGGACTATTATCCAATAGTCCGTCATTTTCGAAGATAGGAATGACTTGTTTTCACAGGAATACTGAGTTGTTAGAGATATTTAACTAATAGTAACTTAGATGAGCTTGAAAATTGCCATGGCTAAATGAGTGTTAAAGTACCCTTAACGAAGCCAAAAGGTACTTGTTTTTTGTTCCTACCTGGGAACCTTCTAGTTACGGAAACATTTGGGTTCAAAGGTCTAACTTTTTTACAAGTTTTTAAAGTAATAATTGACTTTGAATACCTTCATGACCCGTTAACTATTCAATGCATCCTTCACCACATTGAGTCCTACCGCAAAACGAGATTTTTCACCCAAAAAAAATGTCGTTTCCCAGTAATACATTATTTGCGTAGATTTACTTAGTTTGATGATTGGTCGATGGCTTCGTAAAGGGTCCGTTTACACCCTGTATTATAATAACAATGGGACGTTTGTTTCTTACTTCTTCCACAGGTTTTATATTACACAATAGATTCATTTTACCGAACTTTGGTGTACTGGGAATGTAGTCTACAATTGCTTGGATTAGGAATGGGTGCGCGAGAAACGGTAACATACATAATATGGAATTGATAATTATTTTACTGTTCCGTCCCCAAAGGATGCTTATTACTATGACTTCGTCTTCTGTCTGTCTGTCCGTCTGTCTTTTACAGGACTGTACCTTTTGAACTGTAATAGGTAGAAACTGATTTTTTCACAGAATAATGCTAAACTGTGGTTGCTTTAATAACATATAATTTTTTTTTGGCATTTTGTTGATAATTATGTAATGTTAATATTGTACAGTGGTTCAGAACCCTTCTGATAAAATACCCTGTGTGCGAGTCCGACTAACTTATTATTTAAGCTTTATTTATTTAGGTATTATCTTACTAGTTTAATTATCAAGGGCAGATTTTCAAAAACGTACATTTTTCCAACTGCATTGAATAAAAAAAATTTTAAAGTCAGAGTAAAAAACTGCTAAATGGTCAAACGATATATAAAGCAACAGATAATTGTGTAATTTATCTTAATTCTTCTAGTTTACTTTAACCATGATGGCCTTTTTATTCCTCACAAAGAACATGACTCTGTTTATACTACTTAATATACAGTGCGAAAAATTTTATATGAAAATCGAGGAAGCTGAGACGGCGTGCATTCAACTTGTGAAAAACCCGAATTGTCCTAGTAAGTAATGTTGCTAGAGTCCCGAGGAGAGGATCACCTGTGTTGGTCGGCCGCATATCGTAAGTTCCAAGAACTGCATAGATTTATTCCAATTCACGTACTGTTCTACCGCAGACGGACTTGCACAGGTAGACCTCTCTGGAAGCTAGTTACTGCTATCCGTGGTGCTAGGTAACTGGGCTTATCCCAATAGTTAACGTCCTTTTGTGCCTATTGGCCTTGTTTTGTTCTGTATCTTGTAGATATGGAAGGAAGTCGAAATTATGGCTTTCCCACTCCTCCGCTATTCTTTTCTGATTAATTTATCTGCGGGATCCAAGACAGTTAAATTGTTTATCTGGGACTTCGTCGAACTTCAATGTCTCGGCGCTTTTCTGGTGGTGGCCACTGTTGATTCTGGCCTTCAGGAGTTGCAGTGCTTGAAAAGTGTGGCGGGTTTGTCCCAGAAAAAGACCTCACTGGAAAGAGTGACAGATACTTACTAACTAGAGGTTCTAAAAAAAGTATAAGCAATATCATTATGCTATTGAAATGTTGTTGTGTTGCCCCAAATCCTTCTGCATTGCTCCTTACTAGATATTATAAATTCTCTGTGTTAGGCATAGAGTCTACTTTCATATGCTGGGCAACGAAAGGCCTGAGAGTGATTTATTCTCAACTGCATGTAAAGACAAGTCAGAGGCCCAGCGGGATAAAACACTGACACCAGATTAGGCACTAACCACTCACGATAAGGGAATATTCACATGAAACATGCGTTTTTATTTTCGTTCGCTTTTATTTGTAACCAATGGACCTTGAAAACAGTAACATCAAAATAAAATGCATAAAATATATAATTGTATCTTTACAGAAAGTCAAGAGAATCTGTGCAAGAAAGTGTTACAAACTAATCGTATGATCAGTAAGATGAGCGCGTGTGGCCTGTTCTATATAGACGCTACGTTACCAATGTGTTTTATAGGACTTATTAGTAATTATCTAATAGTACTACTGCAATTCGCTGTTTTGTAAAATACTTGTAATGCTTTGCTTTGTAAAAATATTAAACACAGCTTCTACGTATTTGAGAGTTTTTTTCACGTCAAGCTTAGATTTGGGGCTTTTACGGACGACCTTGAAATTGTTAACATAATCTGATTTAAATCGAGAGTAAACACTGGGACCATGGGGCCCGAGTGCCCACCTAGTATTTCGGGAAATCGCCAAACGGTTGGTCGACTCTTCACGTGACCAGAGGGAGGGCCTTTTTTGACCAAAGAATCAGCAATGCCATCCAACGTGGCAATGCTGCCAGCCTTCCGGGCACTTTTCCTGTTGACAGCGATGTGGATGAATTTTTCGACGCCCTGTAACCCTTTTTGATACTTGTAAATATTGTTATTTATATTATAGAGTTAGTATGTAAATATTATTAGTCTGTGTTTAATAAAAAGTGAAGTATTATGTAATTTTCATTTAAAAACAAAATCGAGAGTTAATATTTTTTATAAAAATTCACGCGGATGAAACTTGTGGAGCATAGATAGTTCAAGATAATTATTTTATAAGTCATTTTATGTTGTTATTTTTTTCTTCATCCACGCTAACACAGCAAACTGCAGTATCACAACAGTATACTCCAATACTAGACTAATGAACTTCAGAGGCAGGCGTCCATCGATCGTGAAGACCCGACAAGCAGTCATCTTGTGGCAGGCTGCATTGTTCACTCGCAGCACGTTCTTGCAAAGTCTCTTAGCTTCCACTGTAACAGAGATGAAAAAATATCTAGGTATCCAAAGAAGTCTTTTATAAAGCCAGATATAGAATTAACATATCCATGGGGAATCATAGGAATAATAAAGTATTCACGAAAAACTAAAGTAAGTAAGTTTTACTAGGAACCTATACTTAAAATGTCACTTACGGGATATCATCCGTGATAATTGTAGTCTATCTATATAGTCTATCAACTATCTGGTGTCCACGACACAAGCCGCATAGCTTAGTGTGGCACTAGATGGCGCTGTGTTTAATGTCCAGCTAAATTTATTTATTTATTTTTATTTACTTTTGAGCTAAAGTGACATTTTAAGTATAGTTATGAACCGTGAAAGCTTAAAACAGAACTAAAAACCTAGTTCTGTACTTAGTGCCACAATAAAAAGAAACAAATTGGAGCAGTCTTTGGGGACTGCCGATAGAAGTGAAAACAAAAAGTACACAGGCCCCGCCCCAGTCGTAGCACTGGTTATTATGCCCCGCGCATGCCTGTGTGGTGCTACGCCGTAGCGGATGCTACGAGTGTTACGAACGGCTACAAAGCCAGACCGCACGTTACGTGACGTGACGATGAGTTCAATGTTTTTCCTTCACCCTAAAAGTGCTCAACGCGCTTATAGAAGTTTTCACTTCAAAAACATAATTATTGCAAAAAAGACCACAAAAACAAAGAGGATATAAAGAAAAGATTGTAGAGCAGTGGTGGCCTAGTGCCGGCGGCCCCGACTTACAAACAGTAAGGTCGAATCCAGGCATTGCTTTGTGTAATGTATTTCATCGACGGTCTCAAAACGATGAAGAAAAACAAACTGAAGAAACCGGCATGTCCCAGAACCGAAACATTCAAAGACAAGTTACATCTACTAATCGGCATTGGGCCCACGTGGTGGATTGGAGTCCATTCCCTCTCATGGAGAGGAGGCCGTGTGTCCCAACAGTGGGAACATTATAGGCTGATCATGATAAAAAGGAAAGTGTATAGTTTTATTTCTTGGGTCCTTGAGTTCTAAATTGACAGATCCACTCGAATCTGTGTGATTCTTTAAAGGTACGAAAAACAGGGTGTACAGTTCTTAATTCCCATCTCAGTAACGAATATGAATGATCCTAACATGATCAGCTAACCAAGACATTACTGGACTATAAACAAGACCGTGAAGTTTGTTTCAGTTTGTCTTGGCATGATAATCAGATAGATAACACACTAAGTTAGTATTAGTCTAGCCTTACCAGTACTTTGCAGACTTTTTAGCAATCTACAGCAAGCAGCGTCTACTTCGGACACACACATGTAGAATCTTTCACAATACAAACCAAATATTGTGACAAACGCTATATTTTTCATTGCCCAAAGGACGAAGACCTGTTCAAATGTTTTGATTTCGTGCTGCAAGTTAAATTTATAAAATAAGTAAATTGAGTGATGAATATAAATTAAATGTTGATGGGTGCAGAGGAAGACGAAGATCAAAGAGAAGGTCAATAGATTGTGTCAGAAATGATGTGAAAGATAAAGTAGTAAATGAAAGTAAGACGTTAGACCAATGCAAAGTAAAATGGGATAAGGGCATAAGATGATAATGATTCAAAAAGTGGAAAATTAAAGGAAGAAAAAAATTTATAGGAAACATTTTTGTACCACAAATGTTATTTTGTTAAAAAAAATGAACATTAAGGTCACCTTGCCAAAATGTGTTTCTTCTGCTTGTAACGCTTCCATTATTGCCTGAAGATACAGTAAACTATGAAAAAATGTGTCTAATGCTTGAAATAGGGTCTGGAAATGTAATGCATTTAAAATAGGTAAAAAAAATAAGAACCATTTGAAAAATACACTTGAAAAAATGTATCTTACCGAAAACTTAAATATGTACTTGAACATATCAAATGATTCCAATAAAGTGATGTATGATTCCAAAAGCTTTTTCAACTTTTCATTATATTTTTCTTCTCCAAACTCCGAGCACAGTTTACAATAGTACTCGACCTCAGAGATCCATGAAAACATTCCATCTCTTATCAAAGCAATTATAGAAACATCATAAGATAAGTTCACATCAAAGTAAAGAAGAGTGTAAAAATACATTGCTGTTACTAATTTACCAGTGACAGCAACACTGATAATAAAGTCAAGACTATGACGCACAATTCCCGTCCAGTTCCTAATGATGGACCTTTTGTATGACTTAAAATTGCTTAACCTGAAACCTTTTTGGATCTTTAAAATCAACTGGACGTGGTTCTCCCTTAGAATGATATTAAGCATGTAAAAGGAAACGAAAGGAATCAAAAACAAGAGAAAATTTATGTTTAGAAAGACAATGATGAATTTATTGACTATTCCATCAAAGTCTTTTGTCAAAAAAACTGTAAACATATGAAAACTTATGAACACAAGGGTACCAATAAGTGAAACGATATAGTAAGAGACACAATGAGTTCTTATACAATTGTACTCAATGGAGAAAGATGATAGGAACACTATGTGCTGAAAGCAACGGAATGGAAACAGCAACTTTTGAAAATTTCTGTCCAAGAAATTGATTGTAATAGGGTCAATGCTAATATGTGTGGTCATGTTTTATTTTCAATACAGCCGTGTAATGTAGAAGAGTCCTGAGAAATGAAGCCGTTTGTAACAATTAAGAACTAACTTTGTTTCTCTTGGAAATGTTTGTTTACATTTTAATCAAGTAAAAGGGTTTTGTTTGGTTTGTCGAAAGCATGTCCTATATGTTTGTATTGTTTGGACAAATATAATTATCTATCTATTTTGTGTGTTAGTTTTTTTTAAAATCTGGTTCATATTCTTTATTTTAAAGAAATACACGACCGGCCTTTGGCTTTATCATACAAATCGTTAAAGAAAAAACAATCTCCACAGTTTTTTCTATGGTTTCACCGCCTATACACCCTAGTTTTATAGATAATAGCAGCATTTACTGCGTTGACTACTCCATCCATGGAAAGAATATTAATTTGAATAAAAATACTATCTACAAAATAACTAGTGTAATTACCATCATAAATGGAGAATTTCCAAGCAATCAAGCAAAAGTAGACTGGGCCAACCATATTAAATAATATTTCAAGTAGGGTTAGTACTTGGGTTAGTATATGGTTCTTTGCATTTGATAAAGGATTATTACACAAGGTGAAGGTTTGCATCCTACTCAAAATTCAGGAGATTGACAAAAAAAAACATAACTAATCAATTTAAATTACGATACCCGGTCAAATAATTTAAAAAACTGCTATTTTAAATTGCTTAAATTTGATAGTATTTTAGAATAACACGAAAGTAATAGGGAATCATCTATCGCGCGACATGTCTCTGTGTGCGTTTATTTGTGTGTGTGAAGACGCGGTTATACAGATATGTACAGATGGGCTGCGTTTTAATACGCGTGGTTTACACTTACCGATTTACGTTAATGAGAAAATAACCTACCGTTTGATTTTATCGATTTGGATCGAGAATCATTAGCATAGATACAACCTTGAATTTAACCAGGATGCAAAGCGACACCTTGTATAATGTAAACCGGGTGTACATAATGCTTGGTTGACAGCTTCGTTGTACAAGGCTGGCAGCAGTGGACTGTGGGGAATGTTGCTAGGCTGTTGGTAGGGGAGGAGGGCTTCAGTATTTGGTGAAGTAAAACTCTGGAGTTACAGACACGTCCATTTATTGCACGGTTCGTGGTTGGAAGAGAGCGAAATACAGTGGTTTCCACAGATAATATAAACGTCAAATTTACATTAAATATGTTGATGTTGGTGTTGCCAACATGCTGCGGCCACCATAAAGCTATTTATATAAAGTTATTTGAATTTAAATCTTGAATTTTATTACATAGTTACCTATTAATTTAATTGATGAACAAACTAAAGACAAATTAACTTGTTTTAATTTAATTTAAAGACAATTTACCTATTTAGGTATATATTTTCATTACTGTGCAAGTATGGATCTTACAATTAACTTACAGAAAGTACGAAAGTTACTGAAACTATTAACATTACAGAGCTACCAACAAAATATTATTTCATATTCTATATTATTCTATATTTTATTTTTCCATATTATTATGTTATACCAACAAAATAATTTTAGAATATAATAGTTAGTTTAGTTATTTTATAATATTTGTTCATTCTCTCTCTTTTTTTGTTGTTTGCATGCCTGTCTATGTTTAAGTTCACTTTCAACTACTTTTCTGCTCTAAAATATTATAATAGCGCACTGTTAGATATAACTTTTAAATATGTTGTGGAAAATGTCGTAGGTTATACATTTATAAACCTTGTATATTTATAACTTAGTGTAAGATTTTAATGTATAACTGTTTATTTTCCCGAATAAACAAAATAAAATAAAATTATTGTTATAGGACACAATATGACATTTAAATGTGGTGGTTTGTGGTGTAGTGGTGTGGACCTGCAGTAGGGCGTTATTTACGTTGTCAAGATTAGTGGCACGTCTTTTTATCCTAAATATTAAAGAAGTATCGTCAGCAAACAACACCATATGCAGATGGTTGTTAAATAAATGGGGTAGGTCATTAATATACACTAAAAAGAGGAAGGGACCCAATATCGAACCTTGTGGTACACCCATTTTTAGTTTTAAGCCCATTGAGTTGACTCCATTTATTTGTACCTGCTGCTATCTATCATTCAAATACGATTTTATTAAACTGAGCGCAAGTTAACCTAAACCGTAATGCTCAAGTCTCAAGATCAGGGTTTCGTGATTTACACAATCAAATGCCTTCGAAAGGTCACATTAAGATTCCTATGGCATCTTGTGCCTCTTCCCACGCAGTAAATATGTATTTTAATAAAGTGATACCGGCGTCAGTTGTACAACGTCCTTTGGTGAAACCATACTGTTGCTCGTGTAATATTTTATTGGTGTTAAAATGGTTAAGCATTGAATTGAGCATTATCTTTTCAAACACCTTGCTGAAAACCGGCAACATGGATACGGGCCTATAGTTATTGGTGTCCTTACTGTCCCCGGATTTAAAAAGCGGTATTACCTTACTGAGTTTCATTAGATCTGGGAAGACCCCTTGATCCACGCACAAATTAAATATTGAGGCTAAATACGGCGCTACAGTCTCAATAATTGAGGTACAAGCTTTGATAGACATACCCCATAGATCTTCCGTTAATTTCATCTTGATTTGCCTAAAACCTTTTATGACTGTTATGGGGTTTATATGCTGAAATTTAAATTCATTTGGACAGGCTGCAACGTTCGCTTTCAATAAATCAATAGAGAGCAAGGCAGAGGAATTTAAGGTTTCTGTAGTTTTAAGTGGGATACTGGTAAAGAAATTTAAAAATTCTTGAGCAACTTCATTGTTGGAGCTCACAAGGCCACGCGATGTCTTTAGTGTGAAGTCATTACCTTGTTTTTTATTTCTATTTGTTTCATTGTTGATAATTTTCCAAACCGTCTTTATTTTGTTGTCGGCTGATTTAATCTTGTAGCTAATGAATAAGGATTTGGCTACCTTGCATGTACCTTACCTTGGATTGTTTGCAACCTATGGTGTGAGTAGATGACGTCATCAACATAAGTTGAATTTTTCAATATAGCTGAAGCTAAAGGAAATTGTTGCTCATACATGCAAGCAAATTCATTCAAGCAAGCCGTAGCTAAATATGTCGAGCTTTTTAAACCACATGTGACGGTATCTAGCCTAATACATTTGACACTCTCATTGGGGTGATCTCGCCACAATTTATTTTGCAATGAGGTGTATTCAGAACTGACTTGAATGTTTCTGAGGGACCTCCCTCCGCAACCATTTAAGCTGAGAATGGAAGGATGAAATTTGATCGTATTTACGAAGGCCAAAAACAAAGCGAATACAGCTGTTAAGAAATCGATCCAATTTATTTAGAAGTTCTTGGAAAAGATCAGAATAACAAACGTGAGCATAGCATATTAATGTTATTAGAAGACATCCTCCGTGTTTCCTAATTTATCAAATAAACATATTTTATTTAAGGTTTTAAAAATGATATAATGGCAAATTGAAGCGTCAGACACATATATTGCAGTATCAGATTATTAAAGTCCTGGGGTAGACGCCCGTCGACCATGAACAACCGACAAGCTGTCATCTTTTGGAAGTTTGCTCGAGACACGCGCAGCACGTTCTTGCAAAGTCTCTTAGCTTCCACTATAATAAAAAAACGAAACACAAGAGAGATTATAAGGAAACAACATAACCATTATCACTTTCAACAGGATATTGACCATGTTTATTATTACTTTATCCATGTATCATGGCTCTTGCAACAGTACCGATACGTTCATGTAATAGGCGGCGAGTCTATTGCCATAGTCGGTCACATATCCAGATTCCGTGGATGCTACTGAGAAATTATTGATGGACTAAATAACAATTTGCTCGATCCGGGAATCGAACCCAGGACCTAACACTCAGCAATCACGCTTGCGACTAATTGACCAACGGGTCAGTATTTTGGCTCATAAAACATAAATTCTTTCTCGTCGTAGTAGTGGTATGGTAATATGGTGACATTGAACGTACAGGACGAAATCCAGGTTTCCGGTTTAGCTGCTTAGTTATGAGCCTTATAAAAAACTGCTTTCAGAAAAAAAAAACTACTATGACAAAAATACTTCTACTTTTATAGAATAAAAAGTCTTACATAAATCTATGCTGACATAATCTAAATAAAGGATCTGGCCTTACTAGTAGTTTGAAGACTCCTCAGTAATCGACAGCAAGCAGCATCAGCTTCAGAAACAGACACATAGAATTTCTCGCAGTGCAAACTGAACATACCGACGAAACCAACATTCTTCAATACCCAAAGAACCGTCACCTGAGCAAACGTCTGGACGTCATACTGCAATAAAAAAAAACGAAAATGCAATACCATCTTTTTCAGGGAAGCGCGAGGGAAGCTACGCTTCTCAAAGTTGATCATTCATTTTACTATCATCATCATCTGCCTAGCCTTTTTCCAACTATGTTGGGGTCTGCTTCCAGTCTTACCGGCTGCAGCTGAATACCAGTATTTTACTTGCAGCGACTGCTTATGTTGATCATAAATTTATTACCGAGAATAATTCGTGCCTTGAAGGCAGTTATAAATGAGTAAATAATGTTGATTTAGCAAATAGATTTTTACAAACCCACGCCTCAACTTATTTTTTTTAACTCATCAAAAATCAAAATCATCAATCAAAATCAAAGCATTTATTTCAAGTAAGCCAGTTACAGGCACTTTTGAATTGTCGAAACAAAGATGAAAATTAAATGTAGCTACAGTCCCAGTCACAAGACATAAAAACTGTGAAAGTACTGTAGTTGCCCATTCCCTAGCGTAGATCTCTATGGAGAAGAACGGGCAAGAAACTCCATGGACACTCTTTTAGATCAAAATATTATTACAAAATCTTGGTTACATTATTCATGTTGAGATGGTATATTATGTGAGAACAATGTAGCAAGATGTGCACGTTAAAAGTGTCCACAGCAAAAACACACAAACAAAAAAAATACAATTCAAAATAATTCATTCAAATAAGCCATGGCAACTAAGAGATGACCAGTCACAACTGACAGCGCCCGTTCACGGACATGACGCATGGATCAGCACCATTCAACTCAACCATTTTGAAGGGAATTAAATGATCCGACACATGCGCCACCATCAGCGAGACATTTGAGTGAGCATGACATACTCTAAACCGCCAGGGCACATTCAAGTCAAGAAAAGACGTAGGTTTCCAGTGAATGATAGCTTTCTAGTACATAGTACTCACACAATATGGGTTATGCATTTATATAATACTAAAGAGATTGAATCTATACAATGCAAAGATAGTTGTACAATCTTCAGCAGCTCCAACAACACATTTTAATGCTATCAATTTATGCGCCCCCGTCCTTGTGGAGCAGGACCAGCATTGAGCCAAGCAGTTTTATCAGCGATATAATCGCTCAACTTGTAATATGCTTGCTTACATAGTGTGCGTTTAATGCATGTTTTAAATTTCGTCTCATTCAGTTCAAGGATACTTTGTGGAATTTTATTATAGCATCTCAAACAGTACCCCATGAAAGATGAGTCTACTTTAGCGAGTCGGAAACCTGGCTGAACTAGTTGGTCCCTATTTCTAGTACTGTAATTATGTCTGTCACCCCTTTTACCAAAAAGGTGCAGATTTTTTCTGACGTACATTATGTTTTCGTAGATGTATTGACAATGTACCGTCATGATGCCAATATCCTTAAACAGTTCCCTTAGAGAATCGCGCTTACGAAGATTATATATGGCCCTGATGGCTCTTTTCTGCAGAATAAATATAGACTCAATATCTGCAGCCCGTCCCCACAGTAAAATGCCATAAGACATTATACTATGAAAGTAACTAAAATAAACCAGTCTAGCGGTATCTACATCAGTATACTGACGGATTTTTCTAATGGCATAGGCTGCTGAACTTAGCCGCCCGGCAAGAGAAGTCAAATGAGAACCCCATTGTAGCCTTGAATCAAGCGTAATCCCCAGGAAAACCGTTTTATCTACGAATTCAAGTTTCTCTTTATTCAATATTATATCACAATCACTACTTTTAACATTCGGTAAAGCAAATCTTATGCATTTGGTTTTTTTTTTCATTTAAAACCAAATTGTTTGCTGTGAACCAATTTTGGACCTGAAGTAGGGCATTATTCACGTCATCTAGATTTTGGGCCCGCCTATTTATCTTAAAAATTAGGGAAGTGTCATCAGCAAATAACACCATATTTTGCGGTTGGTTTTTCAGTAAATAGGGTAGATCATTTATATATACTAGAAAGAGAAAAGGACCCAATATTGAGCCTTGTGGAACCACCATTTTTACTTTTAAACCCTGTGAATTAACACCATTTATTTGAACTGTATAAGGTCGGTGTTTTGTAACTGACTACTCTTAGAAGAAACAGCCGAAACAAACTCAGAAGTCACAGTCTCTTTTAAAGTTCAGACTTATTCTAATGGTCAATTCACATTGGTCCCCACCTGTCATAAAAACTGTCAAAGTCCTTTTCTTTCCGGCTAGTCAGTCAGTAGTAGTCAGTCAATCTCAAGGCTGGGACTTTTGGTACGCAGTTAAAAGGTTGTGAAGTTTCGACAAAACTGCGCGTCCAACAAAGTAGGGAAGCGCTGAGCAGATAATTAGTCTCTATGATAAAAATGTACGGCAACGCTAATAATTTACCGTCGAATCCAACTTTTTTGGGAAGGATTTGGCTTCTTGGTCAAGAGATCGAGACAATAAATTTAAAAAATGAAACTGTTATGCTTACGGTTCCATAATGAGTAGATCCAGATCGTGCTAGTTCTACCAGAGTTTGAAGGTAAAGTATACTCAAGAGAAATGTGTCTAAAGCTTGAAATAAAGCCTGAAAAATAATAACATTGAAAATACTTTTAACATTAGATAATACACAATTTACATGGTTACGAAGTTTTGCTACAAACATCACAAATTAATGTACCCTTACCGCAAACTTGAATATTTTTTTAAAAACAGCAAATGCTTCCAACAAATGGACGTATGCTTGGAAAAGCATTTTTATTTTATCATCGTATTTATCGTCTTCTAGCTCCAAACTAAGAATACTATAGTGCTCAACCTCAGAAATCCACGAAATAATACCGTCCCTTATCAAAGCTATTATAGAAGCACCATAAGTTAAATTCACATCAAAATAATTCAAAGAATAAAGATAGACTGCTAATTTTAAGTTTCGAGTCAGTGACACAGCGATGACATAAAAAATACAATGGCGTACGATTCCGAGCCAGTTCCTTTTGATGGACTTCTTGTAGTTTTTATAATTGATTAATCTAAAAGCTCTTTGGATCTCTAAAATCATTTGAACATGTTCCTTCCTATGTATAATATTAAGTGTGAAGAACAAAACGAAAGGAATCACTATAAAGATGACATTGAATTTTATAAAGACAACAAGGAATTGATTGATTACTCCTTCAAATTCCCTTGCTAAGAGATTTTCTATGTGGAATATTATAAATCCAAGAGTACCAGTGAGAGACACGATATAGTAAGACACACGATGAGGCCTGATACAATTGTACCTAATAGAGAACCTTGATATAAATAATATGTGCTGTAAAAACCGAAAAGGAAGGAGAGTGTTTTGGAAGCTTTTATCTAAGAAATTGTTGGTAATAGGGTTTATATTGATCAGTGTCTTCATTTCTAAGCCACTTAAACAACCGAACGAGTGCCTATTAGAACTAAACTGTCATTAATTTTAAGTAAAATTTCGTCATCTTCTAAACTTGTTTGTTCACATTTCAATCCATACTATCCAATCATATTATAAATGCGAAAGTAAGTTTGTTTGTTTGTTACTTCTTCACTCCTAAACCACTGAACCGAGCAATCTGAAATTTTGCATAAAAGTTGTCAGAGCAGCGGTGGCCCAGTGGTGGCGGCCCCGACTTACCACCCAGATAAGCGCATTACTCGGTGTAATTTATTTCATCACCACTGCTCTCAAAACGGTGAAGGAAAACATCGTGAGGAAACCGGCATGTCGTAGAACCAAAAATTCAAAGACATGTGACATCTACCAATCCGCACTGGGCCCGCGTGGTGGATTATAGCCCATTCCCTCTCATTGAGAGGATGCCGTGTCCCAGCAGTGGGATGATGATGACGTTGTCAGGTTTACAGAAACGGACTTCAGGCATCTTTCATCAAGAAAAAAAGCACAGTTCCCGAGGAAAACAACAATAACGTTCTTATGATAGTAGATGGCGGTACGTGTCTTTCAAATCATAATTGAATTAAAGTACAACCCACATTGATTGTCAAATTATAAATTAGCGCGAGCGAAGCCGCGGGCAAACGCTAGTCAACTATTAAAGACATCGGTTGCGTCGTCAGAAGTACTAACACTAATGAAGAAAACAATAGTTGTGTGGTCACAGTATTCGTAGATATTATTGAATTTTATGAAGAAATAATCAATTTTACTTCCTTCCTTATGAATGAATAAAAAGGGGTAGAAAAGCTAAGCAAAAAATAAATACATACATGATACATTGTCTGAGGAATGAATAAAGTTAACAAAAATTTACCTCCATTTCTTTACGTTAAGTCGTTGGTTCCGGCTTTCATTTAAAAATCTTTGACAGACGTTACCGGTAGTTAGTGGTCCGAAAGTCTAACAACCAGTCTTACCAAGTGGTATCATATTACCCAGTACTAACTGGGTTGTCCACAACCCAGTTAGTGCGAATTGCGAAGTGCGTGCCTGCGAATCGGTCACGCGTTAAATCAATGTAGATTCAGGTCGTGTAAACTGTGTTCAAACAAACATAACAGTCTGCTACATTTGGACGAGAAGAGTAACAGCGCGTGTGTGCGTGCTCCATCGGACGGAGAGATTGAGCGCGCACACAGTTTAGCGACATCAACATTACATTCCAACGACTCGAGCAGTACTGTCGTGTGCGAAGCAAACACTACCGAATTTAAATTGATAAGTACTGTTTTGCTCTCTACGGCGTTAATTGAAGTAGCTGATCATAATAACGTGTATCATACGGCTCGCGCGCTTCTAGACAACGGAAGTCAGAACTGCTTCATAACAGAAAAATTAGCAAAGAAAATAAATGCGTTATATATACAGTCCACTATTCAAATCTCGGGTGTGGGACAATCGGTCTCGCAATCACAGCATTCATGCGACGTCACAATACGTGCAAAATTAAGCGATTTCAATACCAAGCTTCGTTCTTTGATCTTGCCATGCATAACATCCAGTTTGCCTACGATGAACATCGAAGCCGGTAATATACGTATACCTGAGTTCTTACAATTAGCAGATCCGACGTTTAACGTTAGTTCAGAAATTGACTTGTTGATTGGCGCGGATAGATTTTGGGATCTTCTAGAAACGGACAAAATACGTCTAGCGAGTGGTCCATTCCTACAAAATTCAAAATTAGGGTGGTTGTTGTCTGGTCCGGTGTTCGCGAGGAACCCAAAACCTGCTCACGTTCATTGCCACTTCAGTCAGGAAATCGATAAACAACTCCGGCTGTTTTGGGAACTCGAAAACATTCCTTCATCATCATGCGTACCACTAACAGATGATGAACGCACATGCGAAGAAATATTCAATAACACAACAAAACGCGTTGAAAACGGTAGATTTTCGGTTCGTATACCGCTGAGAGAAGCACCAGATGCGTTGGGTGATTTTTATACGTCAGCGACGAAACGATTTCTGACCTTAGAACGTAAACTCGATCGTTCACCAGAGTTTAAACTTTTATATTCTAACTTTATGCGTGAATACAATGACTTAGGTCATATGTCTAAGTTAGAGACTTGTAGTCAACCAAACTATTACCTTCCACATCATGGTGTTGTTAGGGAATCTAGTTCAACTACGAAACTACGCGTTGTCTTCGATGCTAGTGCCGTTACTAGCTCGAATAAATCATTAAATGATTTTTCAGTATCCGGGACCCGCGTTACAAAACGATATTCTCTCGATTTTTTTACGATTTAGACAATATAAATACGTAGCTTGTGCAGACGTGGAGAAAATGTTTCGTCAAGTTCTTCTCCAGCCTGACCAAAGGTCACTGCAATTAATCGTGTGGCGGGATAACCCTTCAGATCCATTAGATACATATCAACTGAATACAGTCACGTACGGAACTGCGTCAGCTCCATACTTAAGCATGCGCTGTATTAGACAGTTAGCATTAGAATGCGATGATGACGTCATCGCTCGCGTCATCACGGAGGACATATTCGTGGACGATCTCATCACCGGTGATGATGATCTAAATAACTTGCTTCGAATATGTCAAAAAACATCAGACGTGCTCCAGTCGGGGTGTTTTCCTTTGCGCAAGTGGACCTTTAACTCAGATGCATCTCAAAATAAAGCCACAGAACGTTTCATAGGCGAACATGCTCAAACAAAAACACTCGGATTGGGTTGGCACAACACTAGCGATGAGCTACACTTCGTTACGAATATTGATAACTATGACAACAATTCATATTTAACTAAGCGAGTAATGTTATCAGTAATTTCACAAATATACGATCCGTTAGGTCTTCTTTCACCCGCAGTCATAATTTCAAAAATGATTCTACAAAAATTATGGCTGAGTAAAATTGACTGGGATACTTCGGTCTCTCAGGAAATTGCTAACATTTGGAAACATTTTATTTTCACGTTAAGATTTCTAAACGATATTCGCATCCCTCGTCACGTTCACGTGACGAGGTAAGGGTGATCATATTCAATACACAGAGCTTCATATATCTACCGACGCTTCTCAAGACGCATATGGCGCGTGTGCTTATCTACGTACATATAGTGATAACGGCGACGCAACCGTCCGGTTATTGTGTGCAAAGAGCAAGGTCGCACCTTTGAAAGCAATCAGTATTCCTCGTTTGGAACTGTGTGGCGCGTTGACGGGAGCTAAATTATACAAGAAAATAGTTGAATCTCTTAGGTTGCAGTTTAGTAAAGTATATTTCTGGACGGATTCCACAATAGTCATGGGTTGGATTAAAATGTCACCACATTTAAAGTTGACGAATTGAACGCCGCGCAAAGAATGTTAATTATGCTCGTACAAAGGAATTCCTTTCCAGATGTTTTGAATAACTTAGTCGCTCAAATTCCTATCAAGCGAAGTTGTAAACAATATAATAGGATTTCAAGTCTAAATGTTTTTATTGATGAACATAAAATGATTCGGGTTGGCGGTAGATTATGTAATTCATCCGATTTTACCTACGATAAAAAACATCCGATTCTATTATGTAGTAAGCATCCCTTTACAATTTGTTTATTTAAATACGAGCATGTACGATTATTACATGCCGGGCCTCAACTTCTATTGGCTACCATGCGTGAATGTTGGTGGCCGTTGAACGCTAGAAATCTCGCTAGAAAAATAGTACACGAATGTGTAACGTGCACACGTAATCGCGGTAAGACATTAGCACCTATCATGGGCAACTTACCTCCCGAGCGCCTAGAACCGGGCTACCCGTTTATGCGAACCGGTGTAGACTATGCGGGGCCAGTTTTCATATTATCCAGAAAGGGCAGAGGTTCTAGACTCACTAAGGCATACATCTGTCTTTTCATTTGTTTTACGACTAGAGCAATGCATTTGGAACTCGTCACTAGTTTATCCACAAACGACTATATATTAGCATTAAAACGTTTCATTAGTAGGCGAGGTACACCTCGCACTATCTTTTCTGATAACGGTAGAAACTTCGTGGGCGCGGAAAAAGAGTTTCCTTTATTTTTAGAGAAGGAATCGGAAGCCATCATTAATTACGCTTCCAATAATAGCATTGAATTCCGATTTGTTGTTCGATATTGGGTCCCTTCCTCTTTTTAGTGTATATTAATGACCTACCCCATTTATTTAACAACCATCCGCATATGGTGTTGTTTGCTGACGATACTTCTTTAATATTTAGGATAAACAGACGTGCCACTAATCATGACGACGTAAATAACGCCCTACTGCAGGTCCACAATTGGTTTACCGCCAATAATTTAGTACTAAATGGAAAAAAGACTAAGTGCATTAGATTTGCTCTACCAAATGTCAAAAGTAGTGATTGTGATATAATATTGAATCAAGAGAAACTAGAATTTGTCGATAAAACGGTTTTCTTGGGAATCACGCTCGATTCAAGGTTACAATGGGGTCCTCATTTAACATCTCTTGCAGGACGGCTGAGCTCAGCAGCATATGCTGTTAGAAAAATCCGTCAATTCACTGATATTGATACCGCGAGGCTAGTCTATTTTAGTTATTTTCATAGTATTATGTCATACGGTATTTTACTATGGGGACGGGCTGCAGACATCGAGTCTATATTTATTCTGCAGAAAAGAGCCATCAGAGCCATTTATGAATTACGTAGACGCGATTCTCTAAGAGAACTGTTTAAGGAAATTAATATCATGACAGTACCTTGTCATTACATCTATGAAAACATCATGTACGTTAGGAAAAATCGGCATTTATTCAGTAGAAGAGGTGACAGACACCACTATAACACTAGAAATAGGGACCAACTAGTTCAGCCAGGTTTCAGGCTTGCTAAAGTAGATTCATCTTTCATGGGGTACTGTTTGAAATGTTACAATAAAATACCTCCCCACATTCTTCAACTGAACGAGACGAAATTTAAATCTTGTATAAAACGCACACTATGTAGGCAAGCATATTATAAGTTGGGGGATTACATTGATGATAAAAATGCTTGGCTAAATGCTGGTCCTGCTCCACAACCATAGGGGGGGGGGGGGCAAATTAATTGATTGTTTGGGTCGGGCATTATTTGAGTCCATCGACACGTAAAGAAGAAGATGAAGAATTGATTCTCATGTTAATGTTTTGTGGAAGCTGCAGAAGATTGTAAAAATATACTTGCATTATATAGATTCCAGTTCATAATATTATATAATTGCATAGCACATGTGTGAGTACTTTGTACTGTTCAGCCACCATTTACATTTATTTATATTTCATTGACTTGAATATGCCTTGGTGGCTGAGAGAATGTCATGCTCACTTAAATGTTTCGCTGATGGTGGCGGGTGTGTCGGGTCATTTAGTTCCCTTCAATATGGTTGAGTTGAATGGCGCCGGTACATGCGTCATGTTCGTCAACGGGCGCTGTCAGTTGGGACTGGTCATCTCTTAGCTGCCAAGGTTCATTTTAATTACTTTATTCGTAAACTGTTGATCTAATCTTTTACTCTGGACGCTCTTAGTGTGCACGTCTTTCTACATCGTTCTCACATATATGTATAATCTCAAAATTAAAGATGTAACCAAGATTTTGTAACAATATTTTGTTTTTAAAAGAGTGTCCATGGAGTTTCTTGCCCGTTCTTCTCCATAGAGATCTACGCTAGGGAATGGGCAACTACAGTACTTTCTCAAGTTATTATGCCTTGTGACTGGGACTGTAGCTTTGATTTTCTTTTTTGTATTTTTGACATTCAAAAGTGCCGTAATGGTCTAATTGAAATAAATGCTTTGAGTTTGAGTTTGATTTATTCCTCCTTATTCTCCACATTTTGGCGGTCTATGGGAGGGCGGGGTGAGGTCATGCAAGTATCACCTGAGACGCATAGTAGGTAACGCGCGATTAACTTACGAGGAATTTTCCACGGCTTTGACACAAATCGAAGCTGTCTTAAACTCCCGTCCACTGTCACCTCTTTCCTCAGACCCTTCTGACCTTACCCCCCTCACCCCCTCACACTTCCTCATTGGCCGACCGTTAACGTCGCCAACTTCAAGGAATGTTCCAGAGCAGCCCTCTTCGAGTCTGACTCGCTACGAACGCATCGAGCAACTGCGGACCAAGTGGAAGACCAGGCAGGAGGAAATCACCTTGGACAGCCTTGTCCTCATCAAGGACGACCAGTTGCCACCATTAAAGTGGCGGCTCGGTCGCATTCTGCGTATACTTCCAGGAAGAGACGGCGTAGCTCGAGTAGCTGACATCCACACGGCTGCTGGGACGATCAGGCGTGCCTTCTCCAAGATCTGCCCGCTGCCTCCACAACCTGTGAGCGACGACGCCTGACTCCGTGCCGGGAACCATTTTGGAAGCGGTGCTTCCAAGGCCGGGGGCATGTTCACGCCTACCGCTAGCTCCACCTGCCGACAAAGTGCCGAACTCGGTGTGTGACATCAATGCTGCCTGGTTCGTCCGGTTGCCGCCGCAAGCAGTGGCTCCGTCGCCTTCACTCTCCCACCATTCAACTTAACATCTCATTCACAGTGTGGCTATAAAAACCTTTGCATTGTATAGAATCCTCCCTTTTTCACCTCCATCCGTCTTCACATCACATTCAACATGTAAATACTTATTTTCAATTATAAATGTAAAACCATCACGGGTGCTTCATTTAAAAAAAAACGACGAGAACAGACCTCATCCTCAACATTTTGGTCCTACGAGCAGGATTAGCAAGCATACCAGCCGGAAGAAGACTCCACATACACGGTGCCGACCACGTTGCCGGCACGTTGCGGACCTTCGACTCGGACTGGAGCCGGGCGCTGAAGACGTTAGCTGGCTGTGAAGACGATCGACCGAGTGCAGCGATCATCACAGCTGGTCCAGTGACCCAGCAACTTCATACAAGAGGAAGGAAAAGGCAAAGGCGTAAGAAACGTAACGGTCAGATCTCTGTTCCGTCCCGTCCGTCCCACCCGTCATATCCATTTAGTTACGATTTGTGTTAAAGCTGTGTTTCGTTTCAGTTCACGCGAGTGTGGCAGCCACGTGGTCCAGGTGATATTTGCATGTGAGTAACTACACCACATCACACCACACCACATAACGCTCATCCATATTCCGTCAGAATGTCGGTTAAGGGAGTAGACGAAATTCTATCCGAATTAAAGAAACGTAGGGGTAACATTAAGGGTCGGTTAACCCAGTTTAAAAATTACGTAGAATCGTTCGCGGGAGCTCACTTAACAACCTTACAAGCAGCGGAGCTAACTTTACGTGTTAAAGCCGCGAGTGAATTATACGATAAATTCAACAACGTAGAAAATGAAATCGAACTACTCCTCCCGGAATCAGAAACAAACGCGAATCTACAATACATAGAAGCATTAGAGGAAATATATTTTACGGCAATGGCCAGTGCGAATTGTTTGATTAAAAACGCGGAAATTAAAAGTCGACTTCCAATTGCATCAGAACCACGTGTCAATATTAAATTACCAGACATAAAATTACCTGCCTTCGATGGAGCCTATGATCACTGGCTAGAATTTAAACATTCATACGTAACCATGATTCACAATCGTTCCGATCTAGACGAGATTCAAAAGTTCCATTATTTGCGGTCAGCACTTGGTGGAAGCGCGTTACAGGTGATAGCAGCTTTAGAATTCAGCCCTGCCAACTACGTTCACGCATGGGAATTACTAGAAAACCGTTATCACAACGAGAGGTTATTAATTAATAATCACGTAAAAGCGTTGCATAATATTCCGTCATTAAAACAGGAATCGCCATCGCAAATAAGGAAATTAATTGATACAATTTTACGTAATCTGCGTGCTCACTGAATGAACCCACAGTTAATTGGGATACATTAATAATTTATTTAGTGGTCAGTAAGCTGGATTCGTCTACGGAACGCGAATGGGAAAATCACATCGGAGCCACGTGTTTAGGTTCACGAGAAAAAATAAATCTTAGCGATTTAATAACGTTCCTCCGAAACCGAGCGGACACATTGGAAATGCTCGGCGCGAACCACGTTAAAGATAAAACGCCTCATAGCGATTTTAAACATCAAAACGCAAGCGAGAAACGTAATTCACATCGCGTACATAGCTACACATCTACTAAAGCGACACGCTATAATCATAACCGTGGTGATACAAATAATAAATGGGAGTTACCCAAGTGTGTCCTATGCAATAGGGAACACTCATTGTACTCGTGTACAGCCTTCCTTAACATGTCCGTGAGAGTAAGAATTAAATTGATTAACGATAATAAGATGCGTGAACATGTCCACAACCCAGTTAGTGGCTGGGGTATGGCTATCTGACCTCCAGGCCAGATAGGCATTCGCTCCATGTAAAATACTGGTATTCAGATGCATCCGGTTTACGTTTTCCTTTTCTCAACTAAAATAAAAAAGGTAGAAAAAGGCTAGGCAGATGATGATAATGTTAAAATGAACCAACATTATAGAATATACTTTCATATCCATTCTAATATTATAATTGCAAAAGCAAGTTTGTTTGTTTGTTTGTTGTTTGACGACCCGGATGGCGCAGCGGTAGTGAGGCTGCCTTACCTACCTTCTTTACCTTCCCGGGTTCGAATCCTGGTAGGAGCAAATGTTTGTGTGATAAGCATGGACATTTGTTTCCGAGTCATGGATGTTTGTATAATAAGTATGTATTTACAAACAAAAAGTATCTATGTAGTATATCAACTATCTGGTGTCCACGACACAAGCCTCGTTGCTTAGTGTGGTGCTAGATGGCGCTGTGTGTAATGTCCAGCGATATTTTTTATTTTTTTTATTTTGTTACCTCTTCACGCCTAAACCATTGAATCGACTATAAATTTTGCATATACGTTGTTAGGTGTACAGAAACGGACAAGGTGCCTTTCATCCCGAAAGGTGCCACAGTTCCCGAGGAAAACAACAATAATAATCTTATGACAATAGATGGCGCCACGTGTCTTTCGAATCATGATTGAATTATATTATTACAAGCAGAGTACAACCCGCATTTATTGTCAAATTTAAAATTAACGCGAGCGATGCCGCGGGCAAACGCTAGTGAACTATAAAAGACATCAGTTGCGTCGTCACAGCTTCCCAACCAATATTTGTCAATAGCCACGTGTATACTGAAATATTAAAATATTTTTCAACTGTTATTACTGTTGCTATACCAATAAGGGTTTACAGTGAAGTAGGCCTGTTTGCTTTGCTTCATCATCATTTCAGCCGAAAGACGTCCACTACTACTGGACATAGCCCCCCCTCCCAAGTGTCGCCACATAGCCTAGTCCCGTGCGAGTCGCATCCAGCGGATTCCCGCAACCTTCACCAGGTCATCGGTCCTAGTGGGGGGCCTTCCAACGCAATGTCGTCTGGTTCGCGGTCACCACTCCACAACTTTTCCAACATTTGCTTATTATTTTTTAATTTCGTTAATTATTATTTATTCTGTCTGTTACGCATAAGAAAGCAAAAGCACAATTTCTTAAAGTGTGATCAAGTAAATTAATATTCCAGTACTGTTAAATTATTTTTGCTGTTAGCATTTGCGTTTGAACAACTAGACCTACTATAAAATGGGGTCCATGGAAAGAAACATCGGGTGCCAAACTGCAAGAAATGATCCCTTTGAGACCGTTTTCTGTGAAAAAGTTGATAAAGATGTGCAGTCTTTGTTGTTTCCTCTGAATTTGATGCAAATGCTAGTCTTAAATCCAAAATATTACATCAAGAACAATTTCATAAGTCCGAATAATCTTTTCAATAAGTTAACGATATTGTGTGCGACGATAGCATTCCTGGCAGGTTACGTATATCGTCTATTGGAAGTATCGCTAGATTCAAACTTGAGACGATATGGCACGATTTGTTTCTTGTATTCCGCATCGTACTTTGATTTTATCTTCTACTGTACCGGATTCGTTATTAACTGTATCATTAACATCAGATTGACAAAGAAGATGGTCAAATTTGTTTTGACATTTCAAGAAGTACATAGATTTATTAAAAATGAGGATTATATTAAGTGGTCTGTTATAAAAACCTGGATACATGTCTCATTAATGTGGGGATTCTATATTTTTGTTTGTATTTTCATGTGTATTACTTCTTGGCATATTGTATTCAACCTATTGGTGATTTCAAGTCTTGATACTAATCTAATTTATGCTATTGTCTTGATTGAATTATTGAGAGACAAAGTAAAACTTTGGAATTTGGAAATAAAGAATTTGTTGGAGCATCAAAACAATGTTGTGCATAGCAGAAAAATGTTTGAAGTTTATGTTAACATGTTAAAATGCTACAAGATCGTCAAAAAAGTTTTCGAGCTACCGGTAAGTAGCGTATTTCAACTGCTTCTTTCAGAAATCAGAAATCATTTATTTGCCAATAATGTTGGTATACAGATATGATGGTAATTAAACCTAACCGTCTTTATGCCAAACCTTGTACGGTTTTGTGCTGAAGAAACTTTCGAGTCGAGCAATCGCAAATTGCCTACGGCATTATGTCCGCCCCTGTACTCTATGATTAAAATCTATACATCTTTACAAATAAATAAAATGCAGGGTGGCCCATAAGTCCTTTAAAATGTAAATTTTGAATGAAATACAAACGCGGGCGGGGCAAAAACAATACGTTCGGTTTCTGGAAAGTCAGTTGCCATGTAGCGTTTCACCGGTGCGGATCGTGCTTTTTGTGTGCGCGTGTTTTATTGCAACAATTATTATTCGGAAACCATTGCGCGGCATAAATTTCGAGAACATCACAGTCTACACAAGTTTAATGACACTCCAACTGTTCAAACGATCAAGAACTGGCTGGCAAAGTTTGAAGAGATTGGTTCGATGTTAGATAAAAAGCGGTCGAGTCAACTTAACTCAACAGTGTCTGTTCGTGAAAATCCTACCCAGTCTACTCGTAAGCATTCCAGAATATTAAACAGTTAATTCAGAGCGGTATGTAGCGATGATCGAGGACTTTTTTACACCAGCGTTGCAGAATTTTCCAAGCGGATACGCGGACCTGGTTTCAACAGGATGGAGCGACGGCCCATACCTCTAACACTGGTATGCCCGTCGTTCTTCAACTTTTCCCCAACAAAGTGATCTCTCGAAAAAGAGACATTTCCTGGTCACGACGTAGTCCGGATCTAACCCCGATGGACTTTTTAAAGAGAAATGACTAACATTACAGAACTGACTTGCCGCGCAGTCATCGATAGTATGACGTCGCTTGTTCTTTTTTTTTCATTTATTTACCATTTAAAAATTATTACATTTGTTTTAGCAGAGTAGCATTTTTAAACCACTGAGGTTTGTACTTAATGCTACGAGTACATGTAATTCTATTTAAAACAAAATCAAGGTAAACAATAAAAAATACAACATAATAATATAGAGTAAGTACCTTATTTCGAAAATTATTATTTAATTTAATATATTATATTTATTTATATATAATACATCACACATAACATTTTTTACATTTTTTTTTTTTTTTTTTTTTTTTAAATGTATTTTTTTATTTGGCAACTTCATCTCAGGTTATATACTATTTACAACATAAACTGCATTTCACACTAAGCATTCAATGTGTTGTAGGTAGTGGGACTTAAGTTTAACTTTAATATTTCTTGGCGTAATGTCACTGCGCAAATCGGAAGGTAGGTTGTTGTTCATTAACCGAGGAACTAGGTAAGAAGATGTCCGCTCGCTGTAGGTGTTATTTGCACGAACCGAGCATAGCTGGTTATTTGCGACGGCCCACGTGAAGACAGGATGTTGAATTTTTTGCTCTAAATAACCGTTGAAATATTGTTCTTTTAGCATTGTATATTTAAATTGTGTATGTACAGGTAATATTTTACAGTGATAAAATAGTCCATGCTCATTGTTTTGAAATTGTTATTAATTTTTTTTAGACACGATATTTTTTTGTATTTTTAGTTGGAGTTAATATATTTTACTGAGAAAAGATTTTAATATTTGACCATTCGCCACATTGACCGCTCCCGTGCGACTCGCATCCAGCGGATTCCCGCAACCTTCACCAGGTCATCGGTCCACCTAGTGGGAGGCCTTCCAACACAACGTCTTCCGGTTAGCGGTCGCCACTCCAGAACTTTTCGGCCCCATCGGCCATCCGTTCTGCCAGTAATGTGCCCTGCCCACTGCCACATAAGTTTGGCAATTCTCCGGGCCACGTCGGTAACCTTGGTTCTCTTGCGGATGTCTTCATTTCTGATTCGATCGCGCAAGGAAACTCCGAGCATAGCCCTCTCCATTGCCCTTTGGGTGACTTTAAGCCTTCTGATGAGGCCCATTGTGAGCGACCACGTTTCGGTCCCGTATGTAATCACTGGCAACACACACTGGTCATAGACTTTCGTCTTGAGACACTGTGGTAAGTTGGACGAGAAGATACCGCGCAACTTCCCGCACGCTACCCAGCCGAGTCGGATTCGATGATTGACCTCTTTCTCGAAGTTAGACCTACATAACTGGACCGTTTGTCCCGGGTACACATAATCGTCTACAACTTCGAGTGTAGAGTCTCTGATCTTGATAGGAATGGGTGTGACATGGGCATTCAACATGACCTTGGTTTTGTCCATGTTCATTTTAAGACCCACTCTTTCGGAAGCTCTACAGTCTGAGGTCATCGAGCATTGTACTGAGGTCCTCCATGGTCTCAGCCATGACCACTATATCGTCGGCAAACCGAAGATGAGTGATGTACTCGCCATTGACATTGATGCCTAGCCCTCTCCAGTCTGCGGTTCTGCAGAATTATATTATTGGCTAAAAATTGTCTTAACTTATTACAAACTTGCTCTTTTTGTTTCCCCTTGCTGAATTTGTTATCGATGTGTAATTCCAGATACTTTTGTGAATCTACCTTTTCTATACGAGGACAGCTACACTTCGTATTATATAAGTTCTGCAAGCAGCTGTGGTCGTGTGCAACTAAATTATTAGGAGGAATATTTTTTAAGTATGGTGATTTTATGACTAGCAATTTGGTTTCATTAGAATTGAGCACCAACCCAGCACCATGGCACCACTTTAACAAAGAGTTCAGGTGGCCTATCATGACGTCTTAAAGCAGGATCGTTATAATCTTGTTCCAGTGTGGGAAAGAGATGGCGCTAGACGTCCTCTATAGCTCCGTCTCTTACCCACACTGGAACAAGATTAAAACGACCCTGCTTTAAAACGTCATGGTAGACCACTTGGTCAGATTGCAAAAGATCACAAGCTTTTTGAGGGTTCTTATTAGCTATTACAAGACATGTATCGTCTGAAAACTGATAGCATGTACAGTGGTTGATGCAGCTGCTCATGTCATTTACATAAGACAGAAAATGGAGGGGCCCCAAAACTGACCCTTGAGCCGTGTCCTCTTGCTTCACTTAGTGAATTACCAATTTTGACAGCAAATTTTCGGTTTTGCAGGTAATTCCCGCACCAGTTGAGCAGAGGGCCACAAAGGGCGCCCACTTCATCTGAGCTACCTTCGTTTTCATCTCTAGGAAAATTGGCCCTGGACGTTCTTTTGTTTCTGGTAAGCGTTGGGATGACTTTTATGTCGCTTACATCCATATCGAGTTTGTCGGCGATTACTTCAAAAGTTTGTTCTAAGGTTCCAGTGGTTGTCTCAGGTACCCCAGCGATTTCCAAGGCGGATGTTAGGGTTTTTTGCTCGAAATTCCTAACTTCTTGCTTTAGAACAGCTACTCTTAGCTCGAGATTTTTATTTTTATTTTGCAGGTCTATGTTTTTATGATTACATCCTTGATTTTTGTATCTTGTTTTTTTATGGACTGTTCCATGTTATTTACGATTGTTATGTTGTTATGATTTGATCACCGAGGAATTCTAGGGAGTGCTCAAGATTACCTATCGTCTCTTTGAACGTCTTCTGCAATTCTCGGCTAATATCTTGCACCAGTTTCCGTGTATCGATGGGTTGCGCGTTTGTAGTTGGACCAGTGATGGATTCCTCTTCATCCTCCTCGTCGTCTGGAATCCGGAACGACGATCTACGAGACAGATTATTTATGCAATCCTCGCGACTCCATTCAATGCAAGGAGAGTTTCGAAGTGTATTCAACTGTTTGTTTGATAGTTAAGAACACACGGGATCGCCATGCACTATCTTCTCACATCTGCTGCACTCCAAACCAGGAAGTCTTTTTAGTAATATTCTTCTTGCACTTAAAAGCACTTTTTAAGTGCTATTGTAGGTAGAATTAAGGTATGGATCGTTGACTGCTCACAACTTATCGCTATTACGTACCGACGTAGAATCATGCTTACAGGAGTGCCGTGATCGTAAAAGATTACTATAACAGCCCATAACGTCCACTGCTGGACATAAGCCTCTCCCATGATGGGAGGAATTTGCCGTAATCTCCACGCTTGGCGTAAAGGATTACATTTTAATTATGTAATTTAAAAAAAAACAATTTTATAAAGATTAATACGAAATAAAAAGATGTTTCCTAATGTCATTAGTTTTTTATTTATTAATTATTTACATGTCTAAGGACTTATGTGCCAACCTGTATAAGTATCTGTTTGTAACTTAAAAATAATAGCTTTTTACTGAATGCATATTATTCTTGTGAAAGTACATATTTAAGGTACTTGCTATTTTTTTAATTTTTTTTATTTTGTCACTCTGTTTCGGCGAATCTCCGAAATGGCTAGACTGAACGAAAGTCGCGCGCAAAAGCTATTATTAAATAAAAATACTAGCTATGTTTGCTTCATAAACACAATACATACCTACTGAAGGTCAACCATAAGTTCCAAATAAGACAACTTTTATGTTGTCAAGTTGGAATAGTTTTTTTTTCTTGGGATATAACCAATTAACTTGATAACAAGAATAATAACGATAGTATCTACATACCTATTTCAGCCGAACTGTCAGAATTTACGTTTGTTCCTGATGGCTCATCTTGCTTTGTTTCAATAATGAGATTGATTTATTTCAGGTTCTTTATCAAACTATCGAGACTTTCTTCCGTTGCCTAATCAACGTTCAAGTCATGATTGAATTCCGTAATATGTTTTTGGTAAGTATTACGATCATTTAAATATTACCGCATCATCTATAGGCATTAAATATCACCGACTGACTTTAGTTTAGCTATACTTTCGTACCAGTTTTTTTTTGGACGATGTCTTTTGGTAAAATGTACCCACTCCCTACTACACATTGGTCAGTATCTTTTTCCAATTATGTTGGGGTCTGCTCTCAGTGTAACAAATCTAGCTGAATACAACTATTTAACAAGAAACGACTGTCTATCGGAGGAGCTCATGGCTAAATAATAACAACCACATAGGTTGACTTTCAAGGTTAAGCCGTAGGCGTGGATGGGTGACCATCGTACCGGGTTTCCTCCGTGCCTCGAAAAACACGTTAAGCCGTTGGTCCCAGCTGTCATTTGTAGATGTTTGACAGTTGCAACAGGTAGTCAGTGGCCCGAAAACCGTATTTACAAGGGGTACCGTATTACCCATTACTAAATGGATTGTGGAGGTCAGATAGGCAGTCGCTCAATGTAAAATGTTGTTTTTTTTTTTTAATTATTTTATCTCTAAACATAGTTTTACTTAAATACAACATCCGCCAAACTTCAGAGCAATTTGTCGGCAGTAGGCTCTCCAGGAATCTTATTAATATTCTATCTAAGTTAAAGAAACTTAGATTTATTCTAAGTTAAAACTAGGTCATTGTAAAGCTAGCTAACTGTTATTCAGCCGCATCCGGTTAGACTGGAAGCCAACCCCGCCATACATAGTTGGGAAAAGGCAGATGATGACTGCCTATCTGACCTCCACAAGCTAGTGACCTCTACTTCACATTCAATAATTGTAGGTTCTAAACAAAGACCTTTATTCTATTCAGCCATTCCCAGTTCAGATTTCGCGACGACACAACTCAATACATTTCTTCAACTTTGAGGCCGGTTTTAGTGCTTGACCCACCGTCGGTGTGTAAAATCGTTCCTGACGATACGCATAACCGATCGTCAGTTTGTAACGTTCAGTGCTCTCCTGACCAACCAAACTAGCCGGACTGGTACAGTCACAAACACGTACACGAAATGGACGCCTTTATAAATTACGGTAAACGGTATATAATACGGTCGGTCCACGGATCGCTGTAGCACTGAATGCGTTAGTATGTTTGTTTCCATAGCGCGTCGGTCGACCGACGGCACGCATGCGGACGCGCTTTTTCGGACGGGAAATCATCGCTCTGGGCGGAGCAGGAGTGTCAGACTTTTACTGACTAAAACCCATCCATTTTCTTCATCGCCCTTTATGTTCCGGGGCCACGGTATCTCTTTCGAACAGTCCCGCAACCCCGGCAGGCATCGGTCCTTGCGGACCCCTTCCATTTGCTGAAATTTCTTTGAGGTGCGCGTGGAACAAGAACGCGCTGTCGACACGGCCTGTCGTCATAAGACGGACGGACGGCGAGCTAGCCCATAGCTCACTGTCCACAGGCCCACGCCTACGGTGGCCGGGGGCCACCACGTGGCCCCCGACGCCCGGGGCGTCTCACGCGCCGGCCGGGATGTGAGGTTATCTCCCTCTCACGTTCCGCCGTCATCTCCTTCGCTAGCATGACTGCTTCGCAGAAGGGGGTGACGGCGTCCCATTCCGTCTCGCTCCGGACCATGGATTGAACCAAGGCTGGACGCGAGAGGTCGCCGCCGCCGATCGCCGACTAAAACCGGCTTGAAGTTCCAAACTAATATTATAGAATTTCATAATAATTATACAAAATTCCAATTTTTTTCTAGCTAAGAACTCCTTACGTATCGTTGTTCCTGTACTCCTCCATGATAAAAACTATGATAATACAAATCACACTGAGTTTGCAAATGGAAGCGTTCTATGATGCTGTCAAGGATGGAAAAGAAATATGTGAACGCGTGTTGGTGTCAGAATGTACAGGTGAAAAAATAATTTGAATAATAATAAACTGTAGGAGGCTGATATCCCAGCTGCTCCCTCGCTTACATAACAGAACATCACGCCTGTAATCCCCTAAGGGTTAGGCAGAGTTGTACACAATAGGATACCCACATTTCACCAGTTATGTTTAAGTCCCATGTAATAGGGAGCGAGCTTATTGTTAACAACCTGGCCTAAAACCAGACTCCGTCGTTGCTACTGAAAAATTCTCAATTCTCAAAAACTCAATAACACTTTGCCCGACCTGGGAATCGAACCCAGGACCTCATGCTCAGTAGTCGCGCTTGCGACCAATACACCAGCGAGGCTCACGCTCTTAATTTTAAACAAAAGCACCTCACAGTCTTTATTTTCTAGGTGTTGTATGAGCAGTGATAGTCTAATTGTTTGAGATCGAACCCACACGATATGCACCTCTGATTTTTTGAATTCATGTGCGTATTGTATTTATTATTACTTGCTTCGGTGAAGGAAAACATTGTGAGAAAACTAACATGCCTGAGAGATATTTCTCAACGGCATGTTAAGCCAAGTCAGAGGCGGTTTGGTGGAAATCGTCCTTAACTCGACCCAATATTCAATATTGTGTAATATAGTCTTTTTAGAGTTCCGTAACTCAAAAGGTAAAAAAGGAACCCTTATAAGATCACTTTCTTGTCCATCTGTCCGTCTTTCCGTCTGTCCGTCCGTCCGTCTGTCCGTCTGCCCGTCCGTCTGTCACTACTAATTTTCTCAGGAACGGGTGGATTTAGCAAGTTGAAATTTATACCAGATACTGAAGTTTATAGTCCCTATTAGGTGTATTTATTATGTAAAAATCAAGGTCCTGAGTCAACACGATAAAAAGATATGGGCAAATTTAGATTTTCGCGAAAACTTGTAAGTACCAAAATTTACCTTATTTTCAACTTGTTTTACTTTTCGGAATTTTCCCTTTACTTGTGCTGTAAGACCTTTCTTTTAACCAAAATTGACAATTCTAGTTCAACCGGAAGTACCCTATAGGTTTTGGGTCGAAAACCTATTATATGGTAGTTCCCGTTGACCTAGAATCACGAAATTCTGAAAAGAAAAATCTTGAAACCGTAAATAATTATGTAGTTTAATTACAAAAAAAAAGCGAATTTACTATTACAAACTTATTATTCGCGGTTGGTGCTTTTTATAGCTTTTTCTAGGAATCGAACAGCAAAGTTAAGTTTGTCCTTTAAAAAGTTTGTACGGAACCCTCGGTGTGCGAGCCTGCCTCGGTCTTTGCCGGTTTTTTTTATGTAAATGTTTGGTTTTATTTATTATTACTAAATAATAACAGCCGCTCGGGTCGATCTTTAGGTTAAGCCGTGCTTGCCTAGGTTGGTCTGTGGATGGGTGACCACTCATTACATACCGAGTTTCCTCCGTGCCTCGAAAAGCACGTTAAGCAGTTGGTCCCAGCTGTCATTTGTGATCTTTGACAGTCGTTACAGGTAGTCAGTGGCCCAAAAAGTCTGACAACCAGTCTTACCAAGGGGTATCGTATTACCCAGTACTAACTGGGTTGTGGAGGTCAGATAGGCAGTCGCTCTATGTAAAATACTGGTATTCAGCTGCATCCGGTTAGACTGGAAGCCGACCCCAATAAAACTTGGGAAAAGGCTAGGCAGATGATGTTTGGTTTTATGTATTCAATCAATATTTTAAGTCCTAATATACAATAATATTGATTCCAGATGATCAAAAGAAATTATGCAAAAATATTCTGCGGGTGTATCGTGCGTCATTCAGCAAGATGAGTACATGTGGTTTTTTCTACGTCGATATTGATATACTATTACGTCTAATGGCCCTTCTTACTCACTACACTGTTGTGCTATTACAGTTTGCATTTCTGTAATCCTGGTACTATTAAAGAGTTTACTTATTGTCGATGTTTTATTTTATCATTCTCCCTATATAAAAAATACTAGGATTTTGTTTGCATAGGTACACACAGCGTCAGTGTGTGCTAACAACTGAACATAATCATTGAAAAAAAAAAAAAAAAACAGATTTTAAAAACTAGTAACTAAGACTTATTTTGTGACTAAAAAAAAACAATAATATCAAAAAAATGTTTTTCCAAAATACAAAAACCAAATTTGAACGCACATATCTTTTGGGGGAAGTAACCACTTAATAAATGTGTGTGTACCTACCAAGAGCACTTATCCTATTGATGCACAAACACTTGTCCGGTCATAGGATTCTTACTTTTTAGTTGAGGATGAGAAACTTTCCAACCTCCTGTTCCTCATTCAGAGCAGACGAGCAGTAGTGGCCCAATGATATCGGTACAAATTGACATTCATTTTGAAAAGTATTACTTATTATTAATTTTATTTGATTATTGTGAATATGGGGACCATGTGGGTCACATTTTTATTTTAGGTTTGATTTTTCCCACAACTGTCTGGCAGTTTGAGTACTATAAGCGACCTCCCAAATGTCCTTTCTTTGATATTGTTCGTCTTTCGTTGAGCTCCTTGAGTTATAAGTCGAGCTACACGATAACTGACAAATGCATGCACTGACTGGACAGGACCACTCGAATCTGTGTAGTTCTTTCTTCAAAAGATTATCTCAGACAATAATCTGCATAGTCCTCATGTGAATTTAGCAAGATTATGTCTGGACTTCAAAAGAGACTATGACCTCTGAGTTTATTTCGCCTATTTCTTTTCAGAGTAGTCAGTCAGGTAAGAAGCACCAGCCCCATCTAGTTTAAAAAAATGACGTGTAAAAGTAAACCTACTTGCAAAATAAACATAATTTAACATTTAAGTTGTAGCGGTTTTGAATCACACAGGCATATTACATACATCAAAAGTATCTAGGGATCAACATATATTTTTGCAATAACTTTTCTCCTGATTGATATTAATTAAAATTTTCTTTAAGGATTCATCAAATAAAGTGTTTTCGTTTGTCACAGTAACGATAAACCAAGTCACCTTTGCATTAATAAAGAAATTTGCCATTTTCCTAATAAAGGGATTTTTGACATTTGAACCACTAACATTAAAGTTCGAAAAAAAGACTGAAATAACAGTTTTCTTTAAAATTTTATTGGGTAACTTAAACAATTAATAATCCGTGTTTCTACCGCGAACACTAACAACACAAGAACATCGGTTTGGCATACTCAAAATGAGTTCATCCAAATCACGCTGTGGAATGGCCGCCCATGTTCGTTGCAACAACAAAAAAAGGTCTTCTTGCGACTGGATACCCTCCATATTCGGCAGAGCTCTTCTCTGTAGCATATCCCATGCATGCTCAATCGGGTTCAAGTCTGGCGACTGAGCAGGCCAGGGCAGGACATTGATGTTAGCTGCGGCGAGAGTCTGTCTTACAACTCTTGCGGTGTGCGGTCGTGCATTATCATGCATTAACTGAAATAAGGGACCGATTTGCACTTGTAGAGGAACGATGACGTCTGATACAATCGTCTCAGCATAAATTTGAGCGTTGAGGTTGCCTCTGATCCAAATCAACTCAGTTCTTCCGCCGATCCAAATACCCGCCCATACCATGATGGTTCCACCACTATAAGGATGGACTTCCTGGCAGGATTTTAATCGCTGTTGGCGTCCAGGGGTTCTCCAGTGTCGTATACGTCTTGTATCCGGTCTCATACCAAAACGAGACTCATCAGAAAAGCACACGAAACGCCATTGTTCTTCTGCCCAATTTCTGTGTTCAAGAGCCCATTGATATCGAATCCTACGATTGTGCATTGCTATAGGTGGTACCCGTAGCGGTCTTCGGGAATGAAGGTTCACTTCATGCAAGCGGTTTCTGACTGTTTGGTCGCTAATTAAGTTCCCTGAAGAGTGATGAAGCCTCACGGCTAACATCATGGCGGTTATTGTTGGAGCTCTTCGAGTTAAGATTTGAATGTATCGGTCTTGTCTCCGTGTGGTGCAGCGATACCGTCCTCCATGGCGCTCAGCCACGGTACCAGTGCTTCGGTAACGTGTCCAAAGTCGACTGATAACACTCTGACTTGTATTCAGAGCTAAAGCTACAGTACGTTGCCGGGAACCAGCTTCTATCATTCCCACGGCTCTGAGCATTTCTTCCCTGCTTAAATGACGTCGCCGCTCCATAATAACGTTGGTTTTAATCAGTAGTAGGGAAACAGTAGCACTAATAATGTCTTCAATGCGTTGTATGTTTTTATAGGGAAAATATTGACAGCTTATTTTCATCTTTTACTCGAATTCGATTGAGAGTTCCTGATTCAAATTATGAAATGCACCAAAAAGGATCCATATAAATTTATAAAATCATAAATTTATTACAAAGCCACATCTCAATCTCAAGAAATCCGCATAAAAATGCTTGATCCCTAGACATTTTTGATGTGTGTACTTTGTGTAATTTAGTTCACCTCCACTACTACTACTACTACAACAGCCCATAACGTCCACTGCTGGACATAAGCCTCTTCCATGATAGGAGGAATTTGCCGTAATCTCCACGCTTGGCAGGCGGATTGGAGATCGCAGTGATGAAAGAATAACAGAAAACGCTGCTGCCCATTGTCTGGTCTACGGAGGCGCAAGGTGTTCTGCCTCAGACATTAGTCGCCTTATACGACACCCGTGAGTGTAATGGGTTGGTTCTATTCTACTCTGCCGGATACCACACGGATACACCCCCACTACTTATTTCTTATTTCATCCATTCGCGTAACATCACAAATCTCCCTTAGCATTCTCATCTCAGTCTTATGCAAATGTCTACCATTTAATTAATGGCTAAGACGATCTTCAATAGTAAAGTAATAGAATGCCCATTTGATTATCTTCTTTTATAATTTAAATGTACTTACATAAAAGCTTGTTATCTTACTTCTAATCTTATATCGTGTTGAAAATACTATTTACTAATATGCGAAAGTTTGTGAGGATGGCTGAATGTTTGTAACTCTTACACACAAAAACTTCTGAACGGATTTGGATGATATTTGGTATACAGATAGTTTAAAACTTGGATTAACACATAAGATACTCTTTTTATTGCAAATAGGCTTTCGTTTGGCCGCAACTCGCCTGATGTTAAGCGATGACGCGGCCTAGGTTGGAGCGCGCTTGCCTAGAAAAAACCGATTTACTCAAACTTTGAAGAGATCTAGAGACCACGAAATAGAGAAGCCACCTGTGAATTCCACAGAATGGCGGTAAATATGTGTGTATTTGGTGGAGTAAATGTGGAAGTACATACCGAGTTTCCTCCGTGCCTCGGAAAGCACATTAAGGTGTTGGTCGCGACTGTCATTTGTAGATCTTTGACAGTCGTTACAGGTAGTCAGTGGCCCAAAAAAAAAGTCTGACAACTAGTCTTACCAAGGGGTATCGTATTACCCAGTACTTACTGGGTTGTAGAGGTCAGATAGGCAGTCGCTCCATGTAAAATACTGGTATTCAGCTGCATCCGGTTAGACTGGAAGCCGACCCCAATATAGTTGGGAAAAGGCTACGCAGATGATGATGATGAAATGTGAAAGTACAGCGCTTTGTTCGGGTTCATGGAACTTCAACCATATTTTGTATAGTACGATCTCGTGGGACAATTACCGGACTCTATGCGGGCGAAGCCGCGGGCATGAGAAAGTTAATACAACTAACGTTATTATTTGACAATGTCAACTTGAATAGTGATACGATCAGAATTTTAGATATGAAAACTTCACTTTATTACTTTTCGGATCAGTAGAAGTTAAAAGCAGGTTATATTCCCAACATAAAGTTTCATAGAACATGCGGTGTCAATTTTTAACACTATCTTAAGCTACCGTGGTATCACAATGGCGTCGAACAGACAAGAAATATTTCTAAACAACTATCTACAAAACGATGTCCATCAAATAATGTTTCCTTTAGATTACTTTCTACATCTACTCTGTTCCTCAAAATATGACTTAAAAAATAACACAATTGCTCCAAATGGAAAGAAATCAACAGTTTTTTCGGTTTCGGGCGTGTGTTTAATTGTAGTGATCTTCATATTCCGTGTGTTTATTACCAATGATATAGATTCTTGGCACATCACACATAATTTTATGTCTTTTCTGGCTACCACGCTGTTTGCCATTTTTTACTATTGGGGGATAGTGATGATTTTTTTTCATAATTTCGTATACAAGTATGATAATATCTTGCTTATTCTCTTGATTCAGAAGATACATAGGAGCTTCGACTTCAGTAAACGTATTCGTAGTTTTATTATTTGTAATTGGATCTCTGTTATATCCGTTTTGTGTGTTAATATCGTAATTATAGTTTATGCTACAATCTTTGTTTGCTATAATTGGTTCGATGTTATTAGTGACATCATGTTCGTGACATTTGATTTGAATATAGTTTATGGTATTCGTGTTTTAATATTGTTAGCAAAATATCTTAACAAATGGATCAAAAGAATTTCAAAGCTGAATGATGAACAGGAACGCAATGAATATTGTGAGAAATTATTTGAAACTTTCAAAAATATTTTGAAAGCTTACAAATTGTACACAACGGTTTTTCAAGTACTGGTGAGTTTGAATTGAGTTTATTTGAGCGCCAAAATATTTATCCTTATAAGAATTATCCCAGTCTGCTGGACAAAGGCCTCTTCCAAGATGAAAAAAATGTCTGTTGTTTGTTCGGTCTAGCTTTTTAAGATCGTAGGTACACATAATTATCGTTACCGGAATACTACCTAAGGTAAGCGGCCACATGTCATCACCGTAAGCATCGGGCGCATCGATCAAACGGATCGTAGTTTTATTGAACAGATTCGAGCGATCCGTACGGTGCGGATCAGTGGACGCACTTGTGTGACTTTCTATACAAAGAATACTACGATCCGTTTGATGCGATGCGTTCGATGCTTACGATGCGGACATGTGGACGCTTACCTTAAAGCGTCATTTTGGAGAAACTGACATATTTTTTCTGCGTCAACTAGTCGAATTTTGTGATGATTTGAGCACTTTTTTTGGTAAATAAGCACTGCAAAGGTATTTTATTTATCATAATTTTCATGTTTCAACAAATTATTACTTACACAATACAAGTAATGACATATTTTTAGGGATAGTAGTGAAAACGACTTCTATTTTATCTATATTATTGAGACTTAATATTCAAGCAGTAAACTTCTAAAATAATTAAATATGGTTACCAGTAGAACCTTCGCATGGTGATTGGTAGTAGCTGTATGACAGTTACCGAGGATCGATTCGAAAGTTGTTCGTTTCTAGTGAAATAAAGGTGGTGACCAATATGGGCTGATGATCTTTATTATTATCTAAGCTGGTGCCCGCGGCTTGTCCCGCCCGCAAATTATATACTAAAATCTTCCTCTTGAATCACTCGATCTATTAAAAAAACCCGCATCAAAATTCACTGCGTATTTCTAATCATACATAGGGACAGACCGACGCGGCGGGGGACTTTGTTTTATAATGTAGTGATGTACATATGTTGTTTTTTTTTTAAGATTTTTTATTTCATGGTCGACACATTCCTTCGCTCTATATTTCATTGCGAGTTTATATTGGATGTGTTCAAAGCTTCGGCAGTGTTCGAATGGACTGGGGTAAATATTGCATTGTTATTTATTTTGATTAACATCGTTTATTTTGCGGTAGGATTTAAACAGTACTCCAAGAAAGATGAGTCTACTTTAGCTAGCCTGAATGAAACCTGACTGCACTAATTGGTCCCTATTTCTAGTATTATACTTCTCTCTGTAGCCTCTTTTACTAAATAGATGAAGACTTTTTTCTGACGTACTAAGAGATCCCTGACAGTCGATCACTTTTCACCCTATACTACACTACACTACTACACTACTATACTACTACTATGTTATACGGGATGTAAGGTATGCACAAACGATTACCGCAATGTTCAGTACATCATGTATTTAATTCCATGTTTTTTTCTTTTCAGTTTCGTCTCAGCATTCTGACACTTGTAACGCTGATCAAAAATATGACGCTCTTGATAGTACATTGTTTCCACTGTGCAAAATTCTATGTAGCAATAGAGAAAGCAAATATTGCTTGTATACTGCTGATGACACAACGGAACTGTCCAAGTGAGTTAAAAAAACATGAATAGAGATTGAGGGATTTCGAAATTTTATTATTTGCCTAGCCTTTTCACAACTATGTTGGGGTCGGCTTCCAGTCTATCCGGATGCAGCTGAATACCAGTATTTTACATGGAGCGACTACCTATCTGACCTCCACATCCCAGTAAGTACTGGGTTGTTGGGCACTGTAACGGCTGTTATTTGTAGATCTTTGACAGTCCTTACAGGTAGTCAGTCATCCGAATGTCTGATAACCCGTATTACCAAGGGGTATTGTATTACCCAGTACAAACTGGTTTGTGGAGGATGGAGGTCAGATAGGCAGTCGCTCCATGTTAGATACTGGTATCCAGCATTTAGCTAGACTGGAAGCCAACCACACACCCCCACAACATAGTTGAGGAAAGGCTAGGCAGATGATGAGGACTATAATTCACTAGCTGATGCCTGCGGTTTCGCCCGCTTAGATGTCGAAACCAATAGTAAAGCTCCTAGAATTATTTTTTTCAGACACCTCCAACAAATATCATTATATTTTAGCAAATGTTTACAAAAACTTGACAAATTATATACTAAAACCTTCCTCGAGAACCATTCTATCCATTGGTGAAAACAGCATGAAAATCGGTGCAGTAGTTTTTGAGTTTATCGCGAGCAGACAGACAGACGCGGCGGAGGACTTTGTTTTATAATATAATATTTTCAATTGCATGATTCTTTTACAGATACTCAGAAGCATCTCTGCAAGAAAGTACTGCGTACAAGTCGAACGTTCAGTAAGATGAGCGCGTGTGGCCTGTTCTATGTAGACGCTCCACTACCAATGTATCTGATGGGACTTATCGCTAATTACGTCATTGTTCTGTTGCAGTTTACTTTTTTGTAATCTCATCATTATCATCATTATCTACGCTTATCGCAATGGGGGCTATCGCGCATGAATTCGCCTCTAGAGGCGTGCGTGTAGACTAAGGTCTTCCGAAATGTCAGATGTCATACAGTGTTCGTGTGTTGCGTGCTTTTTTATCACGTATTTATACTAATACTCACGATTGTGTTCTAGACTGAGCCATTCCTGATTAATTATGACTTGAAGATTTTAAGTAGCAACTTAGGATCTTCTTTGTTAGTACTTGGAGGTAGAATTATTTTAAAATGTTTCATGCTTGCTAATTTTAGGAAGATTAATGTAAATATGTATCTGAAGGTTACACGATGTTGTTATACGTAATAAAATAAACTTTTTATGACGTTATTGGTACTTTTAAGTATAAATTAGAATTATTGACAAGACCTTACTCGACAGTGGCGCCATCTGGTGAGCTCAAAAACGATAGCTCCCATTGTATGTCTTTTTCTTCAATACTTCTTTATTACTCGTTGTCGCGCGATACCCTCAACTCAATTTTCATAATGAAAGTTATTTAAAAAAAACAGGTTGTAAACGGTACCTTCTCCAAGCGGTTAACCAAGCACATCAAACTGTGTGATATGTGATTGGATTGTAAATTATCAAAAAATACTATTTATAAATTTGAGTATGAACAGAAAGATTAATTTTATTTATAAATTCCTGCTTTCACTTGACGCGTCGTACTCATTTGTGGTGGTTAAATGGTAGTTTTAGTATACTTTAAGATTCACCATATTATTTCCTATATTCTACCATTTTTTATTCTACTGCCTCGTTGGTCGCGTGGTCGCGAGCCCGACTGCTGAGCAAAGGTCTTGGGATCAATTTCCGGTCCAAGCAAAGTGCTATTGAATATTACCTTCAGGAATTTCTCAGTAGCAACCACGGAGCCTGGATTTGTGCCCGGTTGATGGCAATATTACATGGAACTTAAACATAATTGGTGAAATGAAAGTTTTCTATTAGGTACTCCTCAGCCTAACCCTATGGGGATTACAGGCGTTATGTTATGATATGTCTATCATTTTCATTCTTCATAGTTATCATATATAACATTATTTTATAATAATGATGTACATAATAAATACTATTCTATTTTAAACTTTATTTTTGTCTAGCCCAAACCAACAAGGCAAACTGTAGTAACATCACTAGGTACTCCAACACTAGGTACCCAAACTCCTGTGGCAGACGTCCATCGACCCTGATCATTCGACATGCAGTCATCTTGTGGAAGGTTGCGAGATTCATTCGCAGCAAATTCTTGCATAACCGCTTGGATACCGCTGTAACAAAGAAGAAACCTCTTAAGAGGGAACAGGGTCTTAGTATTTGAAGTAACTTTTGCCGTAGCGCTGCATCAAGTCTCCGTAGAGTTCGATAGGGACAGCTGCAGCTCAGTTCGATTATATCACAAAAATTTCGACGAGATTGAAGTTTCGTATTCCTCTTTTTTTCTCCTCGAAAACATAGCCGATTCAATAATTTGCCAGGTTGTCCACTAATCACGGCCGTCAGGGTCCTATTTTCTTTAATTATAAGTTGCTGAAAAAAGGTACTTGGCAGGGACGCGTCTACTACTGTAGACCTTGATTTTATGAAAAAAAAAACTGATTGCTCTAGAGGAAGAAAAAAGGGATATGCATTTGTATGGAGAATCGCAGCCCCTGTTCCCTCTTAAAATCTGCACTAATATTAAAGAGGTAACATTTGTAAGTTTCAATGTAGGGGTAATCTTCGGAAGTACTGATCCGATTTCAAAAAATGTTTCACTAATGGGAAGCTACATTATTTTTGAGTGGAATGGGCTCTATTCAAAACGTCCCGTAGGATTATTTGTATCCAAAACGCGAGCGAAGCTGCAGGATTAGGATTAGTACCTAATGAAAGGCGAGTAACAAAGCAGATGTGACTGGAAATGCCCGCACCGTAAGAGGATGCCATGAGACACACGACATGGTCACAGTTGGCGCAGTGGCTGAGCGATAGGCTGTTACGCTGCGTATCGCGGGTTCGATCCTCGCAAGGAACAGATACTTGTATGACCTACAGGTAGCTGTTACGGGTCTGGCTGTTTCTATATGTGAGTTTAAATATTTGTAAACGCACCCATGATACACGAAAAATCCTAGAGTAGGGATATGTCAATTTTTTTTAATGCTAATAAACGCATGACCAATTTCTCGCAAAGAATAAAGTGATTTGGTCTCACCAGTCTTTTGAGTGTTCTTTAAAAACCAACTGCAGGTAGCGTCTGCATCACAAACAGTCATGTAGAACTGCTCACAATTGATACTGAACATACTTGTTAAAATCATATTCCTTAGTATCCAAGCGATGGTGATAATTTGAAGAGGTATGATGCCAAACTTAAAAAAAAAAATCAATTCATTTACTACATAGATAAAAAACCATGCAATTCTAGTGTTATTGGTTTTTTTCGTCGGGCATAGTGGTGTTGGGTTTTCTTGTTAACACAAAAAAAGGGATTTAATTTACCATGTTTACTGTTTGTTTTGAGTTCCCGATATTTCGGCGCTGTTGCAAGCACCATGATCACGGATAAACAGAAGTTATTGCAGAAGCCCACGTAGATTGCTTTTGTTTAAAAGCAATCTACGTGAGCTACACGCCACGCCGCGCCGCGCCGCGCCGCGCTGCGCGTACTTGGGCGCATTACTGTATAGTAATGCGTAAGAGATGCGCATCCCTGGTACGCAGGGTGCGGGGCAGCACCAACAGTATCCTAAATATGATCTCAGGCCAACTAGATTGCGCGATCGTTAACCGGTGCTGCAAAATTTCTGCTGGACCAGCAGCATAGTAACGATGTGCCCCATTATTAGGTTAATTTCATGATTTGTAAATAATTTACTTGACTAACATAGTAATATGTGAAATTGTTAATAACACTATGAGTTATGTTACTCGAATAAATAATTAATAATAAAAAAAATAATAATAAAATTGTTTATTACCACAAAGTTCAAGTACATTGCACTGTTTACAGATTAAAGTTCTTAATTTAGCATTCGAAAAAAATAAATAAAAAAAAATTGAATTATTATTGCGGGTGTGTTGTTTATGAACAGACGAATCGGCCTACCCTCTTTTTTGTTCGTTTTCAACAACTAATAGGCGAGACGACAAAAAAAAAAAATAGTCCGTCAGTTAGATTATCAAAAAATATTTGACCCGTGTTTTTTTTTGATAAGTAAACCAAAATTGACGAAGATATGACGCTTTTAAAATTCTCAATACGTCACGCCTATTTTAGCTGGTTCTGACGTCACGAGCCCCCACTCCCGAGTTTTGATGCGTTTTATCTTTGTCAATATTCATTGATTTACAAAAACAAAAAATACGTGTCCATTAATTTCCAATACTCTAACTGACGGACAGATTTGCAATTTTTTGATACTGTCATCATGCCTATTCTCTTGTTGTTTTTTTTTTAATAACTTCAGTTTGTTCGTGATCATGGATCATTGCAACAGCGCCGAAATATCGATAACTCAAAACAGACAGTAAACATGGTAAATACCCCGTAATTATTGTTAACGATAAAAAAAAACTGATTGAAGTGAGCCTGTATGTTGGAGCGCTTCGTAATAATCACAAAATGGTTGACATTCCAATGAACATTGAGATGGTATCTCAATTCTCTACTACTTATTTAAGTACTGTTAGCGTCAACATACGTTGTGTAATTTGTTAGTTTTTATGTTCTTTTTTCATGCTTTTGATCGTGTCTAAGGGGCAAAAATGACCAAAAACTATAGAGAATTTTGAAAGGAAAAATGGTAAGCTCGGCAAAAGGACACAACACAGGCTACTAAATTTTCTTATCATAATTTAATTATGAATCTTACCGACAAATGATTCATAGCCAAATAGTTTTCAAATTCTATCGTCAGTTCTAAGAATTGTAAAGAATGCAAAAACGTGACGACTACTTGGAACAATATCTGAAAAAAAAAAACTTGATTATTGAAACTATACGCAGTATATAAGTAAGTAACTGAAAATCTTGGAATAAATCATTGTAACATTATGAACTACTTTTACTTTGGGACCAATCGTGAAAAATATAACTCCTAACATAAAATGTCCAGATAACTCGGTAACAATTCCTTAAAAACCAGCCAAGTGTGAGTTGGACTCGCGCACAAAGGGTTCCGTACCTTTATCTATATACAACATTAGACAAAACGGAAAAAACACGTTTTTTGTATGGGAGCCCCCCTTAAATATTTATTTTATTCTGTTTTTAGTACTTGTTGGTAAAGCAGCAACAGAAATACATCATCTGTGAAAATTTCAACTGGCTAGCTATCACGGCTCATGAGATACAGCCTGGTGACAGACAGACAGACAGTGGAGTCTTAGTAATAGGGTCCCGTTTTTACCCTTTGGGTACGGAACCCTAAAAATTGGATTGGTAATGTTTCTACAAAACATCGTCCCATCGTCATCGTTTTTCTGCCCTTATCCCAAATTATTTGTGGTCTGCGCAACGATGTCTTCTTCTTCCATACTTCTCTATTACTCGTCATCTCAGCAGCTACCTCCTTTCTAGCCATATCATCCTTCACATAGTCCATCCATCGTTTTTTGGATCATCCTCTACTCTTATAGCCATCCACATTCATACTCAACACATGTCCATACCAAAATGAACTATGTTCTACCTACAAAACTAAATCAAAATACAAAATGTAAATCTCACCGAATACTGAAATATTCTCTTGAAAATGTTAAACGCTTCCAATAGAACAGCATATGCTTGAAACAGTTCTTTCAAGTTATCATCATAGCGGCCGTCCACCTCCACCACCGCCGCCGACCACCGCTCCACCTCAGCGATCCATGCAATTATTCCATCTCTTATCATGGAGATTACACGTATGCCGTAAGTGACATCCACGTCAAAATAAATCAAAGAATAAAAAAAAAATGCGTTGCGCACATTAGTCGACATTGCCGCCAAGATGAAGACTACGATGAATTCCAACAATATGCAGATCCAATTCCAAATAGCATACATCTCATAATTCATAAAATGGATGATTCTGAAAGCTTCTTGAATCTTCAAAATCAGTAGCACGTTGTTTTCTCGTTGGAGAATACTAATACAATAGAAGACAAAAAACGAGATAACCAACAATAAACGGTTCAAATGACTGAAATATACAAGAAACGGACTGTAGTATCTAAAATTTTCTACATTTAGATAATTTAACGAATGAAAAATTATGAAGATAAGAGTGCCGATGAGAGACGCGATGTAATAGGTCAGACTGTGGGGACTGATACAATTATGCTTTACAGCAAAGCTTGATTTAAAAAACAAGTGCTTCATACACATAAATGGGAGGATCATGTTTTGGAACCTCCTGTCCAAGGAACTATCACTGATGTTTTTTTCGTGGGCTTTTTTCGTCATTTTAAATATAAAATTTAATAAAATTACAATGTCACTGTGCCGTACAATTGGATAGAAGTCTACGTTTGAATCAAATAACTATGTAGTTACTTTGTCTATGTCAATATTGTTAATGAAATTGAAAGGGTTTCAATGATTCTTGTAGCTTAGGTTTATACAGGGTGTAAGCAGACCCTTCATGGAGCCGTTATCCCAGCATTCTGTACATCAAACTAAGTAACTCTACGCAAAAATGATCGCTGGGAAACGACTTTTTTTTTGGGGTGATAAATAACGTTTTTGGCCGCGTTCCCATTTTGTCGTGGCGACATACGTCGACAACGATAATCGTGTAGTTCTAAGTGTCGTGGCTTCACAAATATAGGCCGACGCGATTACTGTCGTCCGCGAGTTTAGCCAACTAAAAACAAACGTTATATTATTAATCGTCATGACCTAATGGGAACGCGGCCTTACGGTAAAATTTAATGTAACGCACTCAAAACATTGTGTTGATGGATGCATTGAATAGTACGACGACGAGTTATGGAGGTATTTAAAGTAAAGTTAAGGCCTTAAAAACTGGTTTAAAAAAAACCATGCGGTTTTTGGGGACTACCGATAGAAGTGAAAACTAAGTAACAGGGAAAAATAAACTCAAACCGGGCCTAAAATGTAAAATATTAGTAACTTACCGTAACTTAAAAAATGTAATAAATCATTTTCATTTTTATGTTTTGTTATCCATAAATTGTATTATTTATTATTGAATTAATAGTCCGGTGTTTCTGAACAGAAAAAGTTATTTTTTTAAAACCAAAGAAAGTTTAAATATCGGTAAAGATTTTTACTAACTAACTAACTTTATTAACCTTATTTTAATAGTCAATGTCAATTTGATTGACATCAAATGTATGTTTTTATAATTTGAATGTATTTTGTTTTGTACCGTTGGAGCCATGGTATCCGGCAGAGTAGAATAGAACCAACCCATTACGGTGTCGTATAAGGCGACTAATGTTTGAGGCAGAACACCTTGCGCCTCCGTAGACCAGAGAATGGGCAGCAGCGTTTTCTGTTAGTCTTTCATCACTGCGATCTCCAATCCGCCTGCCAAGCGTGGAGATTACGGCAAATTCCTCCCATCATGGGAGAGGCTTATGTCCAGCAGTGGACGTTATGGGCTGTTGTAGTAGTAGTTGTTTTGTGCCAGACTTAATTTTTTTTGTGTAAAGCAAAGAGATTACATACCTGCTTTTTCATGTAAAGAAGTGTTAATGACCAATTTAAACTTTAATCCTTGATCGTAAACACTACGCGCCTCCCCCCACTCAACTCCCCCCACCCCCTCAGGTCCCACCCAGTCGTAGCACTGCACTACGGGTTGTGCCCCGCGCACGCCTAAGCGGTGCTACGCCGTAGTGGATCGGCTACGAGTGCTACGAAAAGCGTACGTGACGGTCATGCGAGTTCCATAATTTTTGTTTACCCAAAAAGTGCTCAACGCGCCTAAAGAAGTTTGAACTTTGACCTCCAATATCTCCAATCAATCATCAATCAAAATCAAAGCATTTATTTCAAGTAGGCCAGTTATAGGCACTTTTGAATTGTCGAAACAAAGATGAAAATTAAATGTAGCTACAGTCCCAATCACAAGACATAAAACTGTGAAAGTACTGTAGTTGCCCATTCCCTAGCGTAGATCTGTATGGAGAAGAACGGGCAAGAAACTCCATGGACACTCTTTTAAATCAAATTATTGTTACAAAATCTTGATTACATCATTCATGTTGTGGTAATTATGTCTATCACCTCTTTTACCAAAAAGATGCAGATTTTTTCTGACGTACATTATGTTTTCGTAGATGTACTGACAATGTACCGTCATGATGCCAATATCCCTAAACAGTTCCCTGCGAGAATCGCGCCTACGAAGATTATCTAAGGCTCTGATGGCTCTTTTTTTGCAGAATAAATATAGACTCAATATCTGCAGCCCGTCCCCATAGCAAAATGCCATAAGACATTATACTATGAAAGTAACTAAAATAGACCATTCTAGCGGTATCCACATAAGTAAATTGACGAATTTTTCTAATAGCATATGCTGCTGAACTTAAACGCGCCGCAAGGGATGTTAAATGAGAACCCCATTTTAGCCTTGATTCAAGCGTAATCCCCAGGAAAACCGTTTTATCTACGAATTCAAGTATCTCTTTATTTAACATTATTTCACAATCACTACTTTTAACATTGGATAAAGCAAATCTTATGCATTTAGTTTTTTTTTCATTGAATACTAAATTGTTTGCTGTGAACCAATTATGGACCTGAAGTAGGGCATTATTCACGTCATCTAGATTCTGGGCCCGTCTATTTATCTTAAAAATAAAGGAAGTGTCATCAGCAAACAACACCATATTTTGAGGTTGGTTTTTCAATAAATAGGGTAGATCATTTATATACACGAGAAAGAGGAAAGGACCCAATATTGAACCTTGTGGAACCCCGATTTTTACTTTTAAACCTTGTGAATTAACACCATTTATTTGAACACGTTGTTGTCTATCACTCAAATATGATTTTACTAAACTAAGTGCAAGTTGACCTAATCCGTAATGCTCAAGTTTCAAAAGTAATGTGTCGTGATTTACGTAATCAAATGCTTTGGAAAGGTCACAAAATATTCCTATGGCGTCTTGAGACTCTTCCCACGCAGTAAATATGTGCTTTAATAAGGTTACACTGGCGTCAGTCGTACAACGTCCCTTAGTGAAACCATACTGTTGATCATGTAAAATTTTGTTGGTGTTAAAATGATTGAGCATTTGATTAAGCATTACCTTTTCAAACACCTTGCTAAAAACTGGCAACACGGATACAGGTCTATAATTATTAGTATCTTTACTGTCCCCGGATTTGAAAAGAGGTATGACTTTGCTGTATTTCATTAGATCAGAGAAAACTCCTTGGTCTACACACAAATTAAAAATTAAAGCTAAGTATGGGGCTATAGTCTCAAGTATGGATGCACAAACTTTGATAGACATTCGCCATAGATCTTCGGTCAGTTTGATTTTTATTTGCCGGAAAGCTTTAATAACTATCATAAGGTTTATGTGTTTAAATTTAAATTCAACCGTGCAGCCAGATACGTTCGCCTTTAATATACCAATTGAGACTTCAGGTGAGGAAATAAGAGCTTCCGTCGTTTTTAATGGTATATCGGTAAAGTTTTAGGACCACATGCTGAATCTAATATTACTTAGTTTCTTCCTGTTAGTCTCATTATTTATGACTTTCCAGACTGTCTTTATTTTGTTTTCTGCTGTTTTGATTTTGTTGCTAATGTGCAGGGCTATAGCAACCTCGCATGTATTTCTAAAAAATTTTTGAATACTTAGCAACATACCGGTTAAAAGTTTCGGTGTTTATATAAGGCTTAAGGCCATAAAGCTCAAATAGTCTTTCCCTACTTTTTCTGATACCTCTAGTTACCCAATCACTAAATGTGAATTTAGGGCTAATACTTTTTGTGTTCTTTTCAAAAGTTTTGTTGAATTCCGTGTGAACTATTGAAAAGAAACGATCATACAATTGATTTATATTAATATCGTCATGGCTCATAACACCTAACTTGTTCTGTAGGGAAATATTATACCTATTTAATTTGCTAGAAGTTATAGGTCTAAATTTGATCTGGACTTTTTGCAGGTGTATTACACCTAAAAGTTACAGTTTGTCCGCTATGGTCAGACGGCAGACAGTTTACTATGGCTTTATCTAAGTAATCACAATCGCAGAAAACATTATCTATACAAGTAGCAGAAGATGGAGTGACTCTAGTAGGTTCTATAAAAGTGTTGGTCAAGTCAAATGACTTAAAAATATTTAACAACCTACTCCGTAACTAGAAGGTATGGCCAAGAACAAAAAAGTGATAACAATAAAAAAAAATCATTTATTTCGAGCAACATTAACTCATATCGACGGGTCCTACGTATACTAGTACAAGTGCAAAAATACAACTATTCAAGAGAGCGGTTTATAGGTTCTAAAGCTTGTAATTTTGTCATAAATCAAGGGAAATACTTGAAATTTTGGTATGTTATATTTTAATATCTAAGAAAAAAGACTGCATTATTGGTTTTTCTTATTTTTTTATACTTTGGAAAATAGCATCACTTGCATTGATGTAGCTTGTTTTCTTTACTATGGTAGAACCTGTAAACTGATACAAGTGGCTACTTATACCAGTATATGGTGTACTTCCTTATATTTACAATTAAGGAAAACTGAAGGATTTTACTCTTTTAACATGCTATTTCCGATTTATTGATCAATATGATGTTATAATATTAACAATAACATCTGCTTTTATGGACTTTTAAACACTTACAACAGTTTACTCAGTACTGGAAAACTACTTGCAACAGTTTTCTGTATTGTTATTATCCTTAAATATTTGATTGCGTGTGGCAGGAAATTAAATAAAAACATTGAAAATACAAAATAAAACTTTATTTCAAATAAATGACTTTTCCAGATCTATGCTTAATAGGTGTTTTTTATTTTGATGTAAATATATTATAGCACTCTTAATACTGAAAAATAAAATCAACGGCCTTGCCATCTTAAAAATAATAAAACAAAAAAATGTAATTTTCTTAACTTAAGCAGGAACTTTCGTTATATTAATTGTTTATTTATATTTTCATTAGTACTTCCTAATCAGTCTTACGTAAGTACTACTTAATCAGTCTTTCAGACATTGGCAACATTGTTATTTTTTGTAACAATAATCACAGTAGATAATGGTATAGAAAATCCAATATAAAAGAGAAACAACATGTTGGAAAAGACAACTAGGCTTTTTAAAAATATAACCTAGTCAGAGATATCTTCAATGTTTTCGGTCCGTATCTTCAAATTATTGTAAAATGAATGGTACCGCTCAGGAATCACATTGGACTTGCAAAGATCTTGAAGATCTTTAAATTTTTTCTTGTCAATTGGTAACAAACTCTTGTACGCTACATCTAATCTATAAAGTTTTTTTGAAACACTTTGTATACTGGCACGTGTATTACTTCTCAAACATTGAATAGTTTTGTAAGCCCCTTCTTCAAACGCATACTTATAATTAAGCATAAATAAATCTTTGGCTTGAACATTAACTTCGCAAACCTTACTCCACATAACAAGTTCCCCCATGGAATTCTTTTTCCAGTTGTCAAAAAAGGGCAGGCAAGACTTAAAATCAAAAACGAAAGATTGAGTTACTTCTCGAACAATATACGGTTTTGCATTAGCTGTTGCCATTTTAAAAGCTAGAATCCACTGTTCTGGAGTATAAATTAAAATATTTCTGGTTTTCCTTTCAATTACTGAGTGAATGCTGTCACCCTCATTTTGAGTATGACCAACAACAAGAAATCTATAGGTTATGTTCACGTTAAACTTCCAAGCGCAATACATATACATAAGGAATATGATCCTATTTCGATTTTGGCCTCCACAATTATCCGACCAGAATATAAAAGTTTTGACTCCTTGCTCCACCTTCATACCAATAAAATCGAAAATGCAACTGGCTATTTCATTGGCACCTTTTTTAGCAGTCTGTTCGTCCCAACAATAACAATAACCCTGCAGATCAGCCATATCAAATGGAGTAAAATTGTGAAAATGTAATTTTCTTTTGTAATAAAAAGTACTAACGTTTCCATGTGGTAAATTTTGAGTTTTTTGCAAATCGAAAGTAACAGCAACTACAGTTTTATCTTCCTTAGCCAACTGTTTATCCATCTCTTTTAATTGCCGAGCCCTCTCTTTTTCGGCCAAATGCCGATTGTGTCTTGATATTTGGTCATCCGTAGGATTTTCTAAGTTTTCAAATGCGTGACAAAATTCGCACTTGTCCTTTTTAGGAATGTGGAAAGAGAGATTAAAGTTTTTATTAACAATATCTCTATACTGCCTTAACGTTTTAACTTGGCAATTTACGGAAATTCCTTCTTTATCACACCATTCTTTGTATAAATTAAACATTCGCGAAAAAGTCAATGATCCATCTAAATATACCTTACTTGTTTCCTTTCTTGTATAGTAAGACTCAACGGGTTGAAACATCTTTACATGGGAGCACACACTGTCTTTAGCTGTCCTGGGTATCGTTATTGTATGATTTGAATGTTTTCCTCTACAATCCTTTTCTATCACACCGAAACCTTTTTCAAACTTGTCCAACGCCGTTTTCACAAAATTATAACTTATAGATAAGGTGTTTAGGAACATAACTTTACAAACATAAGCCTTTTCAATGCTACCACTATCTCCTGTTACTGGTAATGAATATCGCAGAGTGCAATTTCTTTGGGAATTTTCAGTAACAACTCGTTTCTTGTCCAGTTTGGAAACATACTTGGCAATGAAGTCCCACTGTCGGGTGTGATCTCCTATTTCCCAAAAGTTTTTAAATATTGTGCATCTTGCAGTTTCTTCAATTTTTTCAAAACATTTTTTGGGGCATTTACAAGCGCTTTTCATTTTTTTCTTCTCATGTAGCTTCCCCGTTCGACTCATGTATTCTAATCCCCTGTTTAAATTGAACTTGCGTCTTTCATCAAACCACATATTTTGGAACCTCTCTCGCAATCTACCTTTATCTTTCTTTTTTTGGGTTTTTCTTTGCACACTTGCGGGACTACTTAAAGGTGTATCAGTGTAGTTTGAATTTAAAAGTGATAAATTGTCAAATTCATCATCAGTTTCCGGTCCGCGATCATCGCAAGGACATTATTGGGGCTGCCCCACACCCTGAGCACCAAAGACGCGCTCCGCTTACGCATGGTCGCGCAATATTTTGCGACTTTGGGACATTTCGTCATATACACAGCCAGACCTTGGCTTACCACACATCGCCCACTCTAGAAACTTCGACCTAGCCACCCGGTGGGCCCCGCTAACATGCTTATTCCACCCAGCAATGCGTGGGCCATTCCTACCCCTCCCCACACGAGTGCCCCCCCGAGCCGTCGCTGCCACCGACGCCGCCCCTCGTAAGGCAATCACAATGTCAGAATAAAGCCTGTCAAGAATATGCCCATGGTCCGAGTTATTATAGTGTTTATGTCCACAGCATGTAAAATCCTCAGGAAAATAAATACATCTTAGCCTATTATGACATTTTTTTCGCATATAACGCAATCTGCTCATCTGTTCTGTCCCCCCATAACACATCGTTGCTCAGTACGCGATTATCAGGTAGCTTTGGTGTTAATAAGATTACAATGACAGGGAGAACAACTTTTCGGCTTCGTTAAGGGTCCGTTTACACCAGGTCTGGTTCATAATATCGACAGTTACTACATCGACGGTCGCTGTATCGACAACGACGGGTTAATAAATCGACATTACCCCAAATCGATGGTACGCTATATCGACAGTACACCACATCGATAGTACGTTAAATCGACAGTACACAGGGAGAATCGTAAAATGAATTTTATTAAAGTAATTAATATTGATTCACTTCCTCCATTATATCCTAATGGATTAATGCAGGTATGAATACATTCCATATCGATTATGGTTTAGCTTCTGTTCCTTGGGAGCTTCTATAAGTGATGGTTTTTAAAATGAAAAGATTCCGTGATATCAGACAAAACGATCCTGAGAATTTTGTTATAAACAATTTGGTGGAAAAAGATGTTCAGTCAATACTTTTACCTTTAAATCTGATGCAGTGTTTTATGTTTTGTCCTAAATATCGCATTAACAATAATTTAATAAGTCCAAATACTTTAATTTCTAATTTCGTTTCACTGATTGGAATGCTTATATTCATAATGATATACGCTTACTTTACTTGTATACTATTTCTTATCAATTCTGACGCAGATAGTTCAGTATTACTAACTTTCAAAACTATCATGTTATATTTTTTTGACGCTATTTTTTACTGTGTTGGCTTCACTTCGAATTTCGCGTTAGGGATGATAAACTCAAAAAAAAATATCAAATTTGTCCTCACATTTCAACAGGTGCATATATTTCTCAACAATGAATGTTCCACCAAACGTCTAATCATTTGGAACTGGATTATAATAATACTGTTTCCATCGCTCTATATCTTTCTTTACACTTATTTCTTTATAAGACTAAATTTACCTATAATTTTACTATATTGCATGTATCTTCTTATTTTTATGAACTGTAATGTAATTTACGCCACTCGTGTTATAAACTTACTAGAAGAAAAACTCGCTTTATGGAATAATCAAGCTTTGAATTCTCAAAATATTGAAGAAACGTTCAGACCAAGTTATTGCGAAAAAGTATTTCAGGCTTTCGTTACTATATTGGATTGCTATAACATCATTAGAGATTGTTTTCAGTCACTTGTGAGTACTATTTATAACCCTTATCATCTTGATGCCTTTGTCCCATTCTACTTGGGGTCGGTACTACACGTTTTAGTCTTCCATTCTCCCTTGTCAGACGTTACGGCATCATTTACTCCTATCTTTTTCATATCAGTCTTCATCCAATCCATCCATATTTTCTTTGGCTTTCCTCTCTCTCTCTTTCTCTCCATCCAACAACATTCATGTCCATCACTTATTTAGTCACATGCATTTGATCCCTCCTTATAACATATTACTATACATACCAAGACAAACGCCTTTGTATACTTTTAGGGTTCCGTAGCCAAATGGCAAAAAACGGAACCCTTATGGATTCGTCATGTCTGTCTGTCTGTCTGTCTGTCCGTCCGTATGTCACAGCGACTTTTTTCCGAAACTATAAGAACTATGCTGATGAAACTTGGTAAGTAGATGTATTCTGTGAACCGCATAAAGATTTTCACACAAAAGTAGAAAAAAAACAATAAATTCAAATTCAAATATTTATTGCTCAACACAGTACCTACATTTTATACATTTCCAGATGTCAAGCAAAAAAATAACATAAATTAAGTCATAAATATTATATTTAGTCATAAATTTTGGGAGTTCCCCCACACTTAGAACTGAAACTCAAAATTTTTTTTTCGTCAAACCCATACGTGTGGGGTATCTATGGAATAGGTCCTCAAAAATGATATTGAGGTTTTAAACAACATATTTTTTTTTCTAAACTGAATAGTTTGCGCGAGAGACACTTCCAAAGTGGTAAATGTGTCCCCCCCCCCCCTGTAACTTCTAAATTATGAGAACGATAAAACTAAAAAAAATATATGATGTACATTACCATGTAAACTTCCACAGAAAATTGGTTTGAACGAGATCAAGTAAGTAGTTTTTTTTAATACTTCATAAATCGTAAACCGCAATTTACCTTTCATTCATCATCAGCCTATAATGTTTCCACTTGCTGGGACGCAGGCCTCCTCTCTCTATGAGAGGGAATGGGCTATAAACCACCACACAAGCCCAGTGCGGATTGGTAGATGTCACGTCTTCGAATTTTTGGTCCTAGGACATGCCGGTTTCCTCACGATGTTTTCCTTCACCGTTTTGAGAGCAGTGGTGATGAAATAAATTACACAAAGTAATGCATGACTTACTCTTCGTAAATCGGGGCCGCCACCATTGGGCCACCGCTGCTCCTCATTCTCTTCATCAGTCAACCTTTTATTCAATCAACTCAAACATGAACCTTATGCATAAACCGTGAACCATTATTTTCTAATTATAAATCTGTAATAGGTGCCTAAGTAAATAAATTAATACCAAAAAAAATACGTTTGTTGTATGGGAGCCCCCATTAAATGTTTATCTAAGGGGGGCTCCCATAAGGGCACGCCACAATAGTGGCGATAAATCCTCTCTTTGAGGAGTGGCTTGAGAGACGCCACGGCGTCCTCACCTTCCGCCTGACGCAGGTCCTCACCGGACACGGTTGTTTCGGGAGGTTCCTGCACCGAATCGGGCGGGAGGAAACGCCCGGGTGTTTCCATTGCGAGTATCGACCGGAGGACACGGTGGAGGTGTGCCCCGCGTGGGCGGAGCACCGCCGTGTCTACGAAGCGGCGATTGGCGGCGGCGACCTCTCGCGTCCAGCCCTGGTGCAAGCCATGGTCCGGAGCGAGACGGAATGGGACGCCGTCACCTCCTTCTGCGAAGCAGTAAAGCTAGAGAAGGAGGTGGCGGAACGTGAGAGGAAGAGAACCTCACAGCGTCCCGGCCGCTGAGAAAGACGCCCCGGGCGTCGGGGGCCACCACGTGGCCCCAGGCCACCGGCGCGGGCTTGTAGACGGTGGGCTATGGGCTAGCTCGCCGTCCGTCCGTCTCATGACGACAGGCCGTGTCGAAGGCGCGTCCGTGTTCCACGCGTGCCTCAAAGAGAGTCAGCAATAGGAAGGAGTCCGCAAGGACCGATGCCTGCCGGGGTTGCGGGACTGTTCGAAAGAGATACCGTGACCCCGGAACACAAAGGGCGATGAAGGTACATGGATGGGTTTTAGTCAGTAAAAGTCTGACACTCCCTCCTGCTCCGCCCAGAGCGGGAGAAGTCATTTGATGATTTCCTATCCGAAAAAAAAAGGGGGGCTCCCATACAACAAACGTAATTTTTTTGCCGTTTTTTGCTCGTTATTAATAACAGCAACAGGTAGACGCTTTTAATATTCACAGAATATTTAGTTGTATATTCACTTTAAAAATAAGGAGGAGCTCGTAGCTAAATAATAACAGCCGCTCTGGTCAATCTTTAGGTTAAGCCGTGCTTGCCTAGGTTGGTCTGTGGATGAGTGACCACCCATAACATACTGAGTTTCCTCCGTGCCTCGGAAAGCACGTTAAGCAGTTGGTCCCGGCTGTCATTTGTGATCTTTGACAGTCGTTACAGGTAGTCAGTGGCCCAAAAAGTCTGACAACCAGTCTTACCAAGGGGTATCGTATTACCCAGTACTAACTGGGTTGTGGAGGTCAGATAGGCAGTCGCTCCATGTAAAATACTGGTATTCAGCTGCATCTGGTTAGATTGGAAGCCGACCCCAATAAAATTTGGGAAAAGGCTAGGCAGATTCACTTTAAAAATAAATAATTAAATTAAAATAAAATAAATATTTAAGGGGGACTCCCATCCCCCACACCTGCGGCTGAAGCCGGATGGCAGGTGGTCGGGGAGAAGAAGAAGGGGCGAAAGGCGGCCAAAAAGGCCCGAAATGAGGAGCGGCAGCGCCAGCACAGGGCGCGAAAGATCGCGGCTAGGCTCCGCGCCCCGAAAACCGGCTGTAGTGATAACACTACAGCCGGAAGCGGAAAAGAGGGGCGTGTCCTGCCGCGACTTGCTAGCGAAGGCGAAGGAGACGGTGGATCTCGGGGAGCTGGGGATCACCGGGGGCCTCCGGCTTAAGGTCACCGCGACGGGGGCACGCATGCTGGAGATCCCCGGTGAAACCAGCGGCTCGTCCGCTGACGCTCTGGCGGAAAAGCTCAGAGCGTCCCTAAACGCGGATGAGGCCCGAGTGTCCAGGCCCGTGAGATGCGCAGACCTGCGCATTCTGGGTCTGGACGACTCGGTGACCAAGGAGGAGGTGGTGGCCGCCGTCGCCAGGTCCGGTGGGTGTCCTGCTGAGCAGGTCAGGGCAGGCGCCCTACGACCGGACCTCACGGGTATGCATACCGTCACGGTATGCTGCCCTGTGATGGCGGCCAAAGCTATAGTGGAGGGCCGAAGGCTACTGGTGGGCTGGGTTTCAGCGCAGGTGAAGCTGCTGGAGCCCAGACCTCTGAGGTGTTATCGCTGCCACGTGGGACACCACGTGTCAGTACAGTGTGCCTCGGAGGTTGACCGCAGCGGCCTCTGCTTCCGCTGCAGCCAGCCGGGTCACGTGTCCGCAGCTTGCTGCGCCACGCCGCACTGCGGTGCATGTGCGGCGGCTGGCAAGCCGGCCGATCACCGGGCTGGAAGCAAGGCCTGCGCTCCACCCACCAAAGCCACCAGAGGCAAGGGTAGGCCCTCCGCCGCCACCGCCACCGTCGCCTCCACCGCAGCCGCAACTGCCGCCGCTGCCGCTGTCGCCGCCACAGTGGGGCCCTCACAAGGGGCTAGGGAGGAGGAAGCGGTAATGGAGTGCCAATAACGGCCCCATTACGCTTCCTCCAAGCGAATATCAACCACTGCGCCTGTGCTCAGGATCTGTTGCTCCAGAGCATGGCGCAGTGGTCGATACACATCGCTGTGGTCGCTGAGCCGTATTTCGTCCAGCCCAGGGAAGACTGGGTGGCGGACATCAGCGGCTCAGTGACCATAGTGTCGTCGGCCGCCGCCGGTACCCCGACCCTTGAAGGTGTCAGGAGGGGTCGGGGGTGCGTAGCAGCACGGTTCGGGGAGATCGTGGTAGTGGGAGTCTACTTCTCCCCGAGCCGAACTCTCGCCGAGTTCCACAACTCTCTCGCAGAGTTGAGTGGTGTCGTCGGAAACCATTCCCTCCCCGTGCTTGTGCTCGGGGACTTCAATGCCAAGAACTTGGCTTGGGGTTCTCGTTGCACAGACGTGCGGGGAAGGATGGTGGAGGACTGGGCTCTGGAGAAGGGCCTGGTCGTCCTAAATCGGGGTTCTGTTCCCACGTGCGTGCGGATGCGGGGCGAGTCGGTAGTGGACATTTCGTTCGCTAGCCCCGCTCTGTCGCCGCGTGTCGTGTCATGGAGGGGGTGGAGACCTATTCCGACCACCGGTACATCCGGTTTGACGTCTCCACCCAGACCTCGAGCGCGCCGGTCCAACAGGCCCCGAGTGGTCCGCGTTGGGCGCTGAAGCAGCTGGACCGGGAGCTCCTCCTGGAAGCCTCGATCGTGCAGGCCTGGGTGACATCACCAGACAGGCCTGCCGACATTAACAATGAGGCAGGGTGGTTCCAGGAGGCCATGTCCGATATATGCGACGTGGCAATGCCCCGAGTCCGGCCAGGAAGCGCCCGACGTCAGGTGTACTGGTGGTCGCGAGAGCTGACGTCTCTGCGCGAGGCGTGCGTGGCTGCGCGACACCTGTACGCCAGGCATCGCAGGCTCCGCATTCGCCCACCGAATGCGGCAGCCATCGAGGCGGAGCTTTATGAGGGGTACAGAGCGGCGAAGACCGCCCTCCGCGAGGCTGTCCTGCGGGCCAGGGACCTGGCCCGCGAGGAGTTGCTGGGGACTCTCGACAGAGATCCGTGGGGGCGCCCTTACAAGATGGTGCGGGATAAACTCCGCACCTGGGCCCCCCCACTGACGCAGAGTCTCCGGCCTGAGCTCGTGGAGGACGTGGTGAGCACTCTGTTCCCTACGCGGGGAGAACATCCCCCCCCGCCTATAGCTCCGCCACCTGCGGTGCTTGAAGCGGACCACCTGGACGACGACGACGACACTCCGGAAGTGACTGGGGTAGACCTGAGAGTGGCGGTACGCAGGCTCAGTGCCAAAAATACCGCCCCGGGACCCGACGGCTTGCCTGGCAAAGCCTGGGTCCTGGCCTCGGAGGCTCTCGGGCCCCGACTGGAGGGGCTCTTAAGCGCATGTTTGGAGAGAGGCCAGTTCCCGCTTCGTTGGAAGACGGGGAAGCTGGTCCTCATTCGGAAGCCGGGGCGCCCTGCGGACTCTCCGTCCGCATACCGGCCCATAGTGTTGCTCGACGAGGTGGGCAAGCTCTTTGAAAGAGTCATTGCAAACCGCCTCGCCGAGCACCTTGCGGGGACGGGGCCGGATCTTGCGGAACACCAGTTTGGTTTCCGCAAGGGGCGCTCTACGGTGGACGCCATCATGCGCGTGAGAGCCCTCACGACGGGGGATGCAGTGTCTCGGGGTGGGGTTGTCTTGGCGGTGTCTCTAGACATCGCCAATGCCTTCAACTCCATGCCCTGGAGCTGCATTAGGGAGGCACTCCGGTATCACCGGGTGCCGACCTACCTTCGTCGTGTGGTCGGGGACTACCTGACGGATAGAGCCGTCATCTACCCCGGTCGCAGCGGAGAATGGAACCGGCGAGAGATGTCGTGCGGTGTTCCGCAGGGATCGGTCCTAGGGCCGTCCTTGTGGAACATCGGGTACGACTGGGTGCTGCGCGCCGACCTCCCTAGCGGCGTCAGCGTGGTCTGCTATGCAGACGACACGCTGGTGCTGGCACAAGGGGGGTCGCACGAGGCGGCGGCCGAAATAATGACACGCGGGGTTGCGATAGTCGTGGAGAGGATCCGGCAACTGGGTCTCGAGGTGGCATTGCACAAGTCCGAGGCCATGTGCTTTCATGGGCCTCGGAATGCGCCACCTCCGGGATCCTCACTGACGGTAGGAGGGGTATCCGTCGGCGTCGAGTCGACGCTGAAGTACCTGGGACTCGTCCTCGACAGCCGATGGAACTTCGTGGAGCATTTCCGACGTTTGGCCCCCAAACTGGAACGGACCGGGGCTGCCTTCAGGCGGCTCCTGCCCAACCTTGGGGGGCCAAACGCCTCCTGCCGGAGGCTCTACGCGGGAGTCGTGCGGTCCATGGCCCTTTACGGGGCCCCGGTGTGGGCGCGTTCCTTGAGGCTGCGTGCAGCCCACTACCTGAACGCGCCCCAAAAGGTGGTAGCCGTAAGGCTGGCCCGTGGGTACCGCACGATCTCCCGTGAGGCGGCGTGCCTCCTTGCCGGATTGCCGCCATGGAATCTGGAGGCGATAGTCCTCGCGCGCCTACATGAATGGCGCGCGGAGGTGCTACGCCGGGGGGAAACTCCGCTGCCGCGACAAATTGTCGCGCAGCGGACAGACTTCCGGCGTGATCTCATGGCGACATGGAGAGAGCGACTGTCGCAACCCCGTGCAGGGCACGCCACAATAGTGGCGGTAAGTCCCCTCTTTGAGGAGTGGCTTGAGAGACGCCACGGCGTCCTCACCTTCCGCCTGACGCAGGTCCTCACCGGACACGGTGTTTTCGGGAGGTTCCTGCACCGAATCGGGCGGGAGGAAACGCCCGGGTGTTTCCACTGCGAGGATCGACCGGAGGACACGGTGGAGCACAAGGTGGAGGTGTGCCCCGCGTGGGCGGAGCACCGCCGTGTCCTCGAAGCGGCGATTGGCGGCGGCGACCTCTTGCGTCCGGCCCTGGTGCAAGCCATGGTCCGGAGCGAGACGGAATGGGACGCCGTCACCTCCTTCTGCGAAGCAGTAATGCTAGAGAAGGAGGTGGCGGAACGTGAGAGGGAGAGAACCTCACAGCGTCCCGGCCGCCGCGGGAGACGCCCCGGGTGTCGGGGGCCACCACGTGGCCCCCGGCCACCGTAGGCGCGGGCCTGTGGACGGTGGGCTATGGGCTAGCTCGCCGTCCGTCCGTCTCATGACGACAGGCCGTGTCGACGGCGCGTTCGTGTTCCACGCGCGCCTCAAAGAGAGTCAGCAAAAAGGAAGGGGTCCGAAAGGACCGATGCCTGCCGGGGTTGCGGGACTATTCGAAAGAGATACCGTGGCCCCGGAACACAAAGGGCGATGAAGGAACATGGATGGGTTTTAGTCAGTAAAAGTCTGACACTCCCTCCTGCTCCGCCCAGAGCGGGAGAAGTCATTTGATGATTTCCCATCCGAAAAAAAAAAAGAAAAAAAAAAGGGGGACTCCCATACAACAAACGTGTTTTTTTGCCGTTTTGTCTAATGTTGTATAGATAATGGTACGAAACCCTTCGCGATTCCGACTTGCACTTGGCCGGTTTTTTTCCGTAACAGGTGCCACTTTTAAACTTCTTCTAATATACTCATTCCTTACTTTATCTTAAAGTATCAATGTACTTTAAGATCCATTAGGGTTGATTCACGATCTTAATAAATGTGCTGACAGCATAAGAAACTTTTCAACCGACTTCCAAAAAGAGGAGGTTCTCAATTCGACTGTATTTTTTTTGTGTTTCGTTTCCTCGGAACTTTCGACTGGGTGAACCAATTTTGATGATAATTTTTTTACTTCCCGTGTGGTCCCATTTCAATTTGGTGAAGATCTGATGCTGATCTTCGGAGATATACAATGGAACTCTTCAAAAATAGACGGCAAATCTGCAGTGGTTGCTGGAAATGCTTGGATGTTTATTATTTATACAACATCATGACGTAACATCACACCTGTATGCTCTGAGGGGGTACGCAGATGTGTACAATACACCCAGATTTTGACAGGTTTAGGTATGTTAAGTTCCATTTATTGGGGATAAGCCTATTACTATGACATGGTATTGTTAACAATGTGAAATAAATTCATGAAAAATATTTGTTTGGGAACAACTAAAAAAAAATAACTTTAGCCTAAGAAGTCGGTGGCAAAAAAAAATGGAATCAAACAAACACGTCTCCGACTTCTGAAGCTAAGGTTATTTTTATCTTTTTTGAAGTCGGTTTTATTTTTTGCAATAAAGTTTTTTTTTTTTCCATTTTTGTATGTTAGCCCTTCCACTATATTTTTTTGGAGTACGATTCATCATCACCATCTTCATTCTCCTGCCTTTATCTGAAATTTGGGGTCGGCGTGGCATGTCTTCTTCTTCCATAGTAACTCTATGACACTTTCTTACGATTCCTTTGAAATAATCGTTTATGATTTAAATAATGACTTCTTTCTTTATTACTATAGTTGGTGCCAGTTAAGATGAGAATACCGGTCATTGCCCTTTCCCTCATATCTCTTCGTACGAACCAAAACAAATAAACCATGTATCGTTTTTCATTAGAAAAAATTATGAAGATCACGATACTCGTAGATGATGATTCAAGACTTGAACAGGCTTATTTTTGGTTTTCAAAGATAAGAAGTTTAATAAATATAGGTGGGTCAATGACCGCTATTCTCATCTTAACTGGCACCAACTATAGAATGCTCATCATCATTTTCTTCTGATCAGGTATTGTCGCTTTCAGATATTTTACCACATAATAGCTGCTCTATTACACTCTCTGGGTTATATCCAGATGGCAATCGGACAATGGAAAGATGGACATTTTGGAAATATGGTAAGAAGTATGGTTTTGATTTTTTTTTAGTCTGGATTTGTGCCTGGTTTCTCCAGGCTCGCCCCCTATTACATGGGACTTAAGTAAACATAACTGGCGAAAATTTAGAATTTGCTTCCTTCTGTAAGAATAGGCTAGTTTCCATCATCAATAAATTGCAAATCTATTTAGTCCGTCAGATAGAGTATTGGAAAATAATCGACAGGTTTTTTTTGGTTTTTTTAAATCAATGAATATTGACAAAGATAAAACGCATCAAAACTCGGGAGTGGCTGCTCGTGACGTCACAACGAACTAAAAATTATAGCACGGCGTGACGTATTGAGAATTTTAAATTTTTCGTCAATTTTGGTTTACGTAACAAAAGAAAAAATACGTGTCAAATATTTTTTGATAATCTAACTGACGGACTATTAGATTTTTTCAGGACACAAGCCTATTATGTATCCACAGCACGAAATGGAAAATATTAATTTTCTTCACGATAATTGTGCCATAAATCGTGTAAGGATTGTCAGTACCTGGTTTGATGCACATCCAGACATGACGGTGATTCCATGGCCAGCAAAAGACCCGAACCCGAATCCCATAGGAAATCTGTGGGGTTTAATGGTGCAGCGATGGGATCACCGCAATGTATGAAAAAAAGAAGATCTGGATCAACATTGCCAAGAAGTATGGGAAAACATGCGAGGGACTGATATTGGCACTAGATTGGTTAACTCCATGTAATAAATACCTACTGCAACATGAAATAGACAGCCAAGGAGCATGTACCAATCCATATCCAACAATATTGATTGATAAACGAAATAAAACTACTTTTTAAAGATTGTCAATTTTTTAAGCTTTGCACATTTCATGACATTTTTAATAGCTAAAACATAAACTTTATAACAGAAATAAAATTCACAATTCTTGCAAGATGGCGGCAGCCAGGTTTTATTTATTTTTATTATATGTGCAAAAGTAATCCGTTCCGTTATTATCCGTTATAAAAAAAAACTTAAAATTGACTTTATAGTCAAAATCATAAAGCCCATTTTTTTTTTTTTACCTTTTATAATTATGTACTATTGTTAGTAAACGAAGAGCTGTGTCCACGAGAACACTGCTGACAAACTGTCCTGCAGTTTGGCAGATGATTTGTGAATTACTCGTTAAGTAACTTTTTGTTGAAATAAATAAAATAAAAATAAAAAAAGAATTTTAAATTTTTAACGTGATTCATATTACGATTCTTCTAAAGCGCCCATTTTAGGCCCGCTGTTGGCTTATTTCATAATTTAAAAGTTAAGCTTTTGTTCTAGGATGACGCAGCCATTGCTTTACTGCCCTTACTAATGTGGGTGACAAAAGACGTGGCGTGTCAGACCGTACTTAACCGGCAATGCGAGAAATTTTACTCAGCTCTTGAACGTGTTCAAGATACTTGCGCAATCATTTTGAAGACACGTTGTTCAGGTAATATCGTAAGTGTAAAAGTTATAAAAACTATTACATTAAATATAAGACCTCATTGGTCGAGAAGTCGCAAGCGCGACTGTTGAGCATAGGTTCCTGGGTTCGAATCGGTTGGGCAAAGTGTTATAGGGCTATTCCATCAAGAATTTCTCAGTAGCAGTCTGTTTTTGTGCCCAGTTAATGGCAATAGGCTCGCCCCCTTTTACTTGGGACTGAAACGTAAGTGGCGAATTGTGGGTGTACTATTAGGCACACTGATTTACTCTCCTGGGATAATGTACACTTTAAAAATTAAAGAAACTGATTGACAGATGAAGAGAAAAAAATGTGCAAGAACGTGCGGCGCTTGCATCGAGCTTCGTTCAGCAAGATACGTGTGTGTGGCCTGTTCTACTTAGACGCTGCGTTACAGTTAAGTCTGATGAGTCTTCTTACTAACTACACTGTTGTGTTGCTACAGTTTGCATTTTTGTAATCCTGGTTTAATAAAATATATGTTTTTCGTGTAACTATTACTTTCTTCTGATTTCTTGAGCCATAGTTTCTCCTTCTGTAGGTATAGGTGTGAGTCATCGTGATGAAAGGATAACTCAGCTAGACTAGTTTTTTTCAAAAAGATTAAATTTACAGTTTTAACTTCGCTACGAAAAATAAAGACTCTTCAAAATATTAGACAGACAATAGTGACAACTATCATGAACAATATTGTGGATAAAGATGTGCACTCTATGGTTTTGCGTTTGAATCTTAAGCAATATTTGTTATGTCCTGGCCTAAATATCGTATCAAAAATTATTGTATAACTCCAAACGGTTTTATCTCCAATGTTATTTCAAAGGTTCTAACACTTGTATTCAGTTTTTTAGTTGTAAGCAGGTTGTATACGCTGTATTTTTACCAGGATCTTATCAACGCATCTACGTTTATGTACCTATGTTACATCTTACTTTGACGTTTTCTACTATTTCTTAGAATTTATTATAAATTGCGTATGACTTAGTAGCTTAACGTGGAGATTACGGCAATTTCCTCCCATCATGGGAGACGCTTATGTCCAGCAGTGGACGTTATGGGCTGTTGTAGTAGTAGTGTAGATGATTTATTAGATTTTTTAGATTTAACTATCCCAATAGTTAAATCTACAAAATCTAACTTAATTTCACAAACGTGCACAGATAAAAAAAAAAAAACCTTTTTAAATCATTTCAGCTTTTGGAATTGAAAATTGTACTCGTAGTTCTCTTTGGCCATGTCTTCGTTTTCTCTGCCTTTTGCATACAGATTAGTTTACCCTTTAGTTCGTACTATGTTTGCTACCTTATGATAAATGAAAAAAAAAAGAGTTTAATATTTTAATTTCAAAAAAACATCATTCATCATCATCATCGTCGTTCATTTTTTTCATTTATATTTAAAGAAAACACACAACAAAGAACTTTTCTTGATAAAGTTCAATTTAAAAAATTATATCTGCTTATGCTAGTGATCACAAACTTTTTTTGACGAGTGTATGTGACCCTACGATGTGTTTGAATATGTAGAAAGATAATTGATCTGTGACTGCCAAAAAGATGCGGTGAATAATCACGATACAGGAGAAATCCTAGTGTGGGTAAAAAAAAACCTTCGTTTGCGTGGAAATTTTGATGCATATGTGTGAGAAAAAAACCGGCAAAGTGAGAGTCGGACTCGCGCACGAAGGGTTCCGTACAATTATCTATACAACATTAGCCAAAAACGGTAAAAATCACGTTTGTTGTATGGGAACCCCCTTTAAAAAAATATTTTTTGGTTTTTAGTATTTGTTGCTAAAGCAACAGAAATACATCATTTGTGAAAATATATATATTTATATTTAGTAATGGGGTCCCGTTTTTACCCCTTGGGAACGGAACCCTAAAAAGGAACCTATATGTGCTATACACTACTGTGCTATGTACTATGATCTAACTCTGTGCCAAATTTAATCCAGATTTGTTCAGCCGTTCTAGCGTGATTGAGTTACAAACATCCATAATTAAGTAGTGGTTTCACAAGCATGGGGATCAAAAATGTATAACCGGGATTAAATCTATCGTAAACCGTGACTAGATCATGGTCTATCCCAATGCGTTGAATTTGTCGTTATTAATGTATTTCAAAAAAATTACATATCCTACTGAAAGTCTCTATCAGGATAGTGGACTGCTTTCTGTTAGAAAGTTATACATAATATATACCGTTCTTAAAAAACATAAAAATCTACCATATGATCAAACTGCTATAACAAGAAGACGGAAAGCTAGCACAGGTTCCTCAAACTAAAACAAAATTTGCTGCCATTCAATACAACAAACTATCATGCCAACTTTATAATAGAATAAATAAAAAAATATATGTGCACAATAAACAATTACACGAGTGCAAAAAAAATCTAACAAATTGGATAAAGACACTAAATTACGCAGATACTGAGGCACTATTGCAACACACAAAATGAAACACCTACCCATACACACACACACACACACTAACACACACATAAAAAACACACAAACACACACACACACAAACACTGTTTATATCTAAAGGTACTAAATAAATTGTATATTGCTGTGGAAGACCGGAGTCTCCTAACAGAGGCATTACTTGCTTAAAAGGAGGCTCCAATCACCAACAACTAAGTTTTTGGTTAAGAAATAAAGATTTTTGTATTTTTTTTTTTGTTGAAGTTAAAAAAGGTATTTGACAAACAGACAGCATTATTTTCTCATTTATACTATCAGTATTAATTAAGTAACAGCCCATAATATTAGAATTCATTTAAGTAATTAATATTGATGTTAACCATCGTATCTGTTTAATTTGTTAATAATATAACTGCGAAAGTAAGTTTGTTTGTTACCTTTTCACGCCTAAACCACTGAACCGATCATCCTGAAATTTTGCAAACACGTTGTCAGGTGTACATAAACGGATATAGGCTAAGTATACCTTTCATCCCGTAAAACAGTGCTGTTCCCGAGGAAAACAACATTCTTATGATAATAAATGGCGCCACGTGTCTTTCGAATCATGATTGAATTATATTATTACAACAGAGTACAACCTACAATACATTACAACTAAATTAACGCGAGCGAAGCCGCGAGCAAGAGCTAGTATTCTCATATAATTAGATTTATGGGTGCAGATAAAATGTTTAGTATTCATTGTACCGTCAGTTTTGAACACGGAAGCTAGCAACGTGAACATTATTCATAATGAACACTATTAGAAATAAGAGACATAAATGTTCCTTATCGATTATTTTGAACAACAAAGTCGATAAAGATGTGCAGTCAATGTTTTTACCTTTGAATGTGATGCAACATATTGTATGTTTTCCCAAATATCGCATTAAACATGATGTTATAGCTCCTAATAGTTTCATCTCCAATTTAGTTTCAATTATTGCAATACCAGTTATAATAGGTTTCTTAGTGTACAGCACCATCGTAGCGTATTATATTGAAGATTTTTTGGGAGCCACTACTTTCATGCATGCAAGCAACTTGTATGACATTCTCTTTTACTTCTTGGGATTCACTATGAATTATGTATCTGGGGTTGTTCAAGCTAAAAAATCTATTAATTTTGTCCTTACTTTTCAAAAAGTTCACAGATTTCTTAACTGTGAAGCCAGTTTTAACCGTTTCATCATTTGGAATTGGATCATTGTTATCATAGGCCTGAGTGGTCATATCCTCGTTTTAACTGTTTTTTGCAAGCTAACTGGTATACCTTCATTATCGATATTTATTTGTTACATAGTAATTGTTTTTGATGTAAATATTCTTTATGCCATTCGAATTATGAAATTGTTAGAAAATAAAGTTGTTCTCTGGAGTACTCACGTTTTAAATTCTCAAGTCACAGAAGATATGCGCATTGAAAGTGATAGCGTAAAAGCGTTTCAGGCCTACGTTGATTTATTAGAGTGTTATGTTATACATAAAGATTGTTTTCAGCAATTTGTAAGTACCTTCTATTTCATAATGAAAAATATTAGCGGCCCGTCCCGGCTTCGCACAGGCGGACTTTTTTATTATTATAGCCTATGTTACTCAGGAAAAATGTTGCATTTTATTGGTGAAAGAATTTTTGAAATCAGTCACGTAGTTTTTCAGTACAAACGTACAAAAATACAAATCTTTCCTGTTTATAATATCAGTACAGATGTATTCCGTATGATAAAAACAGATTATCCATACAATACCTTGTTCTTCATACAATACGTGTTGCTTGTAAAAGGGACTTATTTTCATAAATTTGCTTTCACCAAAAAAGGCTTGCCAGACAAGAGCTACATCATATTTTTATATTTAGCAAAAATATAAATTTGCTTTCACCCAAAAAGGCTTGCCAGACAAGAGCTACATCATATTTTTATATTTAGCAAAAATATAAATTTGCTTTCACCCAAAAAGGCTTGCCAGACAAGAGCTACATCATATTTTTATATTTAGCAAAAATATAAATTTGCTTTCACCCAAAAAGGCTTGCCAGACAAGAGCTACATCATATTTTTATATTTTTGCTAATAATTTAAAATCTCGTTACTTTTCAGATACTTTACTACATTATAGAAATATTTAGTCACGCTCTAATGTACTGTCAAGTTTCAATTGAATCGTTAAAAATCGGATTTATTATTAACGAAATAGTAAGTTTTGATTTCAATATAAAATTAATAAACTCATCATCAATCATCAAAGCATTTATTTCAAGTAAGCCAGTTACAGGCACTTTTGAATTGTCGAAACAAAGATGAAAATTAAATGTAGCTACAGTCCCAGTCACAAGACATAAAAACTGTGAAAGTACTGTAGTTGCCCATTCCCTAGCGTAGATCTCTATGGAGAAGAAAGGGCAAGAAACTCCATGGACACTCTTTTAAATCAGAATATTGTTACAAAATCTTGGTTACATCATTCATGTTGAGATGGTATATTATGTGAGAACAATGTAGCAAGATGTGCACGTTAAAAGTGTCCACAGCAAAAACACACAAACAAAAAAAATACAATTCAAAATAATTCATTCAAATAAGCCATGGCAACTAAGCGATGACCAGTCACAACTGACAGCGCCCGTTCACGGACTATAATTATTAGCCTTTTGTACTACAGGAACTAGGTGCATATTTCCAATTAGTCGACCTCCAGTATCACTAAAAGTGTTAGTTCGTTGAAATCTTCTGGACTGTCCTAGTCAATGGCGATCAAATTTGATCTTTGTTCTAAGCTAAGAGGGCCATGTTTGCTGATTAAACATCAAATTTGCAACAGAGTCTTACGAGTGAGGCATCACCAATATTGGCCGCAATGCCAAACCGACCCGCACTCGTGTTGCGCTTGACTGTCGCGGTTGAGGTACGAATGGGTTGGTCAAACTTACAGGACTATCAGGATAGAAATCAGGAGAACAAGACCAGTGTAGTCACGCATTAGGTGCCTGAACACGAAGGTTGTCACGCATATAAGAAATGCTGGCGTGACTACCTAGACTGTCTATTTGCGTATTGGCCGAAAAGGCTAATTTCACATCAGTCGAGCTGTTGCGGCTAAGCACTAGCCTATTCAGTATTAAAAAAAAAATTGGCAGCGACCAAGTTGTATGGCAAAATTTTGGGGGAAACCTTTGCACAGATGTGGGACGTTATAGGTTAAAACATATGTACTCCAGCCTGCGTAGCATGAACACCGTAGAAACGGGTTTCTTCGAAGTAAGAATCGACAAAAAGACAGATTTTTTTTGTTCACCTGTAATTTTTACGATTCTTTCTTGACGATCGAACCCGTTTCCACGGCGGCGGTCATGCTACGCGGGCAGTAAAAAGATGTGAAAGAAATGTATTCACCGCCAATTCGTCTGTTACAGGATATATCATTCTACGGAGTTATGATAGTAGTGCTTTGGATTACAAAAGATTTGATGTACCTAACAACACTGACCCGGCAATGCGAGAGATTCTATTTATCTATTGAAACAAACCAAGATGCATGCACATTGATTTTAATGTCTGATTGTTCAGGTCCTGTCCAGTGTCTACACTATTCTTGACTTAACGATCATGTTTATCGCTTATAAAATGTCACTTTGTGGGCCAATGATATTTGTTGTGGGCCCTCAAACATATTTTTAAATTAATTAATACTTAAGAACATTCTGTGTAACAGCACCATCACTATTCTCTTGCCCTTATGCCAATTCATTTGGGGTCGGCGCAGCATGTCTTCTTCTTCCATACTTCTCTATTACTCGTCTTCTCATCAGACACCTCCTTTCTTGCCATATCATTATTTATACAGTCCATCCGTCGTTTCTTTGGTCTTACCCATGGATATACCCATCCACTTTCATCCTCAGAACTTTCCTCACGAAATTTTTCCTCGACATTCTGTCTAACAATGCATTTTTAATTTCACAGATGATCAGAAAAAACTATGCAAAAACGTGCTACGCTTACATCGAGCTTCGTTCAGCAAGATACGTGTGTGTGGCCTGTTCTACTTAGACGCTGCGTTACAATTAAGTATGACGAGTCTTCTAACTAACTATATTATTGTGTTGCTACAGTTTGCATATTTGTAATAAAGATTAAATTTATTTTGTTCTTCTTCCTGATCTTGTCTTATCTCATGTGTTTCTCATGTTATATTAATATAGCTATTAATAGTTTTAATGGATGTAATTTTACTTATTTGATGTTGTTCAATTTTGTGTTTTATAGCATTGTATTGGACGAGTCTAACCTGTAATGTTACTATACCTAATGTTAAATAATTAATAAATAAATGTTATAAGAAATTTAACTAAACACACATACTGATATTGTGTCTTGCTCTAAATCCTTAAGTGATTACATGTTTACATAATTTACAAATAAAAAAAATAATAAAAAATATGTCCATGTACAAAAGCAAATTTTAATTTTGATCAATCTCCTTAGTAAAAGCAGAGTTAAAATAATAATAATAATGTATCGACTTGACTTGGCTCGCGAGGTTGTCGACATGTGGGATGTAAGCTCAGCGATCATTGTGCCGATAGTCGTTTTAGCCAGTGGCTTAATTGCCAAAAGCCTCGATCAATAACTGAGGAGGCTTTCGTTAGGCAGTATTCCTCGATACATTGTGAGGAGGTTCCTGTCTCTGGAGCGCTATCCACCGGTGACTTGGACCCTGCCGACATCGGCGGGCCACTATCTTTTACATTTTAATATTTAAAAACATGAATACTGTACTAAATAAATAGATAGTAATGAGCTCAATCCTCATAATACATTTTGTTCATACTGAATTGTTCCTACCGATGTAATAAAACGCTGCTCCCAAACTACCCACTTACATTTATACACCACCATCCGTGAAGTATAAATGAAGATTTGACGATCGAGATATGGGGAGAAATGGGGGCCCTATCAGAATACCAGCGCTGTGCCTTTTTTTTAAATGTCACAGCACCTTGCTGAGATAGGACCATTCTGATTGTTTTTTTATTTTTCTCTTGTTTACTTTTTATATAATTTTGTCATGTCTGTGCTATCTTTTTGTTTCTGTTATTTTCTGTGTAAGTTCAAAATGCATACTTATACTTTTCTTTCTTTCTTTAGATATCATCACCTGCCTAGCCTTCTTCTCAAATCATGTCAGGATCGGTTTCCAGTCTAACCGGATGCAGCCAATAACTTCGTAATTCTATTGATCGCAAAGGCAACTCCTTAGCCTGAGGTCCTAGGTTCGATTCTCTGGTCGAGAAAAGTATTATTGGGTTTTCCCATCATAAATTTATATGTAGCAGCCATGGAGTCTGAATTTGTGCCCGGTTGATGGCAATAGCTTCGAACCCTATTACAACTTAAACATAACTGGCGAAATATGGCAGTATTGTTAGGTACACCTCAGCCTAACCATTCGGGGATGACAGGCGTGATGTTATATTATGTAAAATTAAATGGCATACTCCCACTAAGGCAGTTTTGATAAATAAAACTATTCGATTGCTTAATAAATTACACAAAACTATGGACGGGATATAATAGTACATTGTGACACAAGGTTGGAAAGTTGGTTATTGCAAACGAGGTATCATTTACAAGCCCGAGCCAAAGGCGAGGGTTTTTAATGACACGAGTTTGCAATAACCTACACACTCGTGTATCACACGACGTTTTTCAATACAGTTGTGGGAAATAGTAAAAAAACAAATCAACGAATTAAAAATGTTTATTTCAACACACATACATAAGTAAATAGAAAAGAATAAATGCTAAAACGTACGGAATCAATAATTTTTCCTCGTATAAAATCTATTCCATTTTACTTGCTACTAAACTTTTTAAATTGACTTATAAATTTAAAACACAACTGCAAAAGTAATGATCGAGCTCGTAAAAAAAAGTCACGACCACGTAACAGAAAGATGCCTATGCTAAAGACAAAATTTTCGAATCATAATAATATACTCTGAAAGTACGCCATGTTCAACAACTGTTTTGAAAAAATATTAAAAAGGCAGGCTTCTGTAATGTCCGGAGGACACGGTGAAGCACACGGTGGAGGTGTGCCCCGCGTGGGCGGAGCACCGCCGTGTCCTCGAAGCGGCGATTGGCGGCGGCGACCTCTCGCGTCCGGCCCTGGTGCAAGCCATGGTCCGGAGCGAGACGGAATGGGACGCCGTCACCTCCTTCTGCGAAGCAGTAATGCTAGAGGAGGTGGTGGAACGTGAGAGGGAGAGAACCTCACAGCGTCCCGGCCGCCGCGGGAGACGCCCCGGGCGTCGGGGGCCACCACGTGGCCCTCGGCCACCGTAGGCGCGGGCCTGTGGACGGTGGGCTATGGGCTAGTTAGTAGTTCGTGTTCCACGCGCGCCTCAAAGAGAGTCAGCAATAGGAAGGTGTCCGCAAGGACCGATGCCAGCCGGGGTTGCGGGACTGTTCGACAGAGATACCGTGACCCCGGAACACAAAGGGCGATGAAGGAACATGGATGGGTTTTAGTCAGTAAAAGTCTGACACTCCCTCCTGCTCCGCCCAGAGCGGGAGAAGTCATTTGATGATTTTCCACCCGAAAAAAAAAAAAAAAAAAAAAATGCTTCTGTAATGTATTTCATAATTTACAGAAAATGAAATTGTAGCACTATAATTATGTACTGAGTAAGGTTTCCCATCAAATATCATATAGAGAGGCGTCGACATAGAACAGGCCACACGCCGTCATCTTCTTGAACGAACGATTTGCCTGTATCACGGTCTTGTAAAGGCGCTTTTGACTTTCTGCAAGAAAAACGTATTCTGCATTCTAACAAGGTTTTTCATTCACGATCCCTTATTTCATCTATATTAATATTTCAGGTTTAATGTGTTACTATAGTCTGCGCCAGATAAAAAGGAATTAAAGGTCATTGACCCGTATACATTTATTCAAATACATAATTCCGAAAACAAAAATAATGACATAAACTTGTGTCGCAACGACCTTTATCGTGATCCTTGACAAATTAAAAGAAAAAGAGAAATTAAGGAAAAAGCAATGACCTTTAATTCCTACTTATCTGGTGCAGACTATAACATACATAGTGTAAGGGACAGCCCTCCGCAAACTGACAGGGTCATTCAACTCCTTATTCTGAATCATATTCCACCGGATTCATTTGTTCGGATTTTTTAATAGAACATTTGATACAAGTGGTGAAAGTTTGTACTCGAGGCGGAATTAACAACGGAGCCGCAGGCGTGAGTTGTTATTGATCCGAGAACTGCAATAACAAATGTCCACGTGTATCAAACGACGTTTTTCAATACAATTTTGAAGAATTAAAATAAAAAAACAACAAATATTTTTGTCATGAATTATTAGGAAACCGATTTAATTTTTTTTTTCCGCGCTTTGCTTTCTGCAGGTTTAAAGGAGAAGCAGAGGTATAAAGCCGCTAAACAGCCTAATATGAAAAATAGAAAATTCAAATATTTTTGAGTTTAGAACACAAATAAATGTTAACTTGTTCATAAACGTTTATTTTATTTTAATAATAATCATGGTTTATGATGATATTCTATTTATAAACATTATTTAAATATTCAAAAAATGTCTTTGCCAAGACTAAAAAAAAAAAAAACACCGCTGACTATAGGCATTGAACCAATTTGGACTAATTATTTTACAATTTGGTATAATTATCTGTGGCAATTTTCATTTCCGCACACGTGTTGGAAAATGAGAAAAAACGCACGCATGTAAATATATTACATGTTGAACCTAATCGTAGTACGAAAAGAACCAGTTTTTGAGGAAGTGTATTTAAAAATCATTTATCTACACCCATGCCATAAATCCTGTAGAAAAGTATCTGAAACAGTTAGCTTATGCTAACACTAGCTGTTGCCCGCGGCTTCGCCCGCGTGAAGTTTGGTAACCATCTCACTGAATCATACTAAAGAGATATATAGTGTACTACGTGTTAATCCAGGTTATGAACTATCTATGTGCCAAATTTCATAATAATCACAATTATTATCATCACAACCACCATCACTATCATAACCACCATCATTATCACAATCACCATCACTATCACTATCACTATCACCATCACCATCACCATCACCATCACCATCACCATCACCATCACAATCACAATCACCATCACAATCACCATCATCATTATCATCGTTATCACAACCATTATCACTATTACAACCACCATCACTATCACAGTCACAATCACAATCACTATCACAATCACCATCACTATCACAGTCACAATCACTATCAGCATCACAATAACCATCACCATCGCTATCACCATCACTATCACCGCCACTATCACAATCACCATCACAATCACCATCATCGTTATCACACTCATTATCATCGTAATCACAATCATTATCATCGTAATCACAATCAAGATCATCATCATCACAATCACCATCACTGTCACAATCACAATCACCATCACATTCACCATCACCATCACAATCACCGTCACTATCACCATCACAATCTCAATCACCAACATCGTTAGCGCAATCACTATCATCATTATCATCGTAATCACAACCATTATCATCACCATTACAATCACAATCACCATCATCGTTATCACAAACACTATCATCATTATCACAATCATTATCATCGTAGTCACAACCATTATCATCATCACAATCACCATCACCATCACTGTCACAATTACAATCACAATCACCATCACATTCACCATCATCATAACAATCACCATCACCATCTTCATTATCATCGTGATCACAACCATTATCACTATCACAATCACCATCACTATCACAGTCACAATCACAATCACTATCACAATCACCATCACTATCACAGTCACAATCACTATCAGCATCACAATAACTATCACCATCGCTATCACCATCACAATCACCGCCACTATTACCATCACAATCACCATCACTATCACAGTCACAATCACTATCACCATCACAATCACAATCACCATCACCATGGCTATCACCATCACAATCACTGTCACTATCACCATCACAATCATAATCCCATCATCGTTAGCACTATCACTATCATCATTATCACAATCTTTATCATCGTAATCACAACCATTGTCATCGTAATCACAACCATTATCATCGCCATCATAATTACCATCACAATCACTATCAAAATCACCATAACCATCACAATCACTATCACAATCACCATCATCGTTATCACAATCATCATCACCGTAATCACAATCTATATCATCGTAATCACAATCATAACCATCGCAATCATCAACATCATTATCACAATCATCATCTTCATCATTATCACAATCATCATCATCATTATTACGATCACCATAACAATCACATGACAGTCACTATCACCATCACTAGTGATAGTGATGGTGATAGTGACTGTCATGTGATTGTGAGTGATTGTTATAACGATGATGGTGATTGTGATTGTGATGGTGATTGTGAAATCACCATCACAATCACAATCACCATCATCGTTATAACAATCACTATCATCATTATCACAATCATCATCATCGTAATCACAACCATTATCATCGTAATCACAATCATCATAATCAGAATCTAATCATCATAATGGTTATCACAATCATCACAATAAATCAACAATATCCGCTGGATGCGAGTCGCACGGGACCGGTCAATGTGGCGGCACTTGGGGGAGGCCTATGTCCAGCAGTGAGCGTCTTTCGGCTGAAATGATGAAAATGATGATGATGAACCCTGTATAGAAGTCGAATCCGCCATCTTCTGGATCTCTTTCTGGAAAATAAATGCCATTTTCGTAATCTGCACCCCTGATAATCTCGGTGTCGATACCCATATTGATTTTTAGACTTCAACCCCATTGCACCCCAACAGGGGATGATGATGGTATTTCAGGTCCGCCACATTAAATCTTAAAATCGTTGTTTTTGTAACACACCCAACCCGATACACCATACAAAAAATACTGATGTTGATTTTCAGACTTTGTTACCCTACTTCCCCCTAGGGTTCAATTCTGAAAAAACCTGAAACACAAATGTTTACTCATTTATCAATAGGAGTACTCCTGTGAAGTTAGGGGATGAATTTTGAAAAATCCTTTCTTAGTGCACCCCTAGACCACATAAGGAACCTTCTTGCCAAATTAGGAATCTGTAGACCTAGCGGTTTAGGCTGTGCGTTGATAGATGAGTCAGTCAGTCAGTCAGTCAGTCAGTCAGGTTCTTCTTTTATATATTTAGATTAAAACAACCAATGTCATAGAAACCATACATCCAAACGGGTGTTATAATGTTGTACTAAATTGCATTTTGCAACTCATATAAAAAAAAGAACATTGTAATGCACGCGCGTTTCACTACCACAGCGCCGTAATTAAAAAAAAAAAACTTTTTTCGTTCACAATGATAGCCTTGTGCGAAGGCGCATTGTCGTGGTGCAAAATCCAAGAATTTTCTTTCCACAAATCTGGCTTTTTTCGTCGAATTTGCTCTCTTAAACGCCGCATAACGCTCAAATAATATTCTTTATTTACCATTAGACCTTTCGGTAAGAATTCAGAGTGCACAACACCGCGATAGTCAAAGAAAACAGTCAACATGACTTTGACTTTTGATCGACTTTGGCGTGGTTTTTTCGGTTTCGGTTCAGTTGGAAGGCGCCACTCCGAAGCTTGTTGACTAGTTTGCATGTCAAACTCGTAAACCCACGTCTCGTCACCAGTAACAATGCGTTTCATGAATGTTGGGTCCGAACTGACTCGTTCTAGCATGTCCTCAGCGACTTTCATGTGATTGAGTTTTTGGAGAAAATTCAGATCTTTTGGGACTAGCCGAGCAGCAACATGTTTCATACCCAAATGATTAGTTAAAATGGTACGGATCAACTCGTGAGATACAGAAAGTTCGGCGGCTATCTCTCTCAGAGTTGAATGGGGATTTTCAGTCACTATTTTCTTCACTTTTGCGATGTTAACTTCAGTTACAGACGTTGACGGCCTACCATAGCGAGGCAAATCTTCCATCACATCTCGACCGCTTTTGAACGCTTTGAACCACTCATAAGCACGAGATTTTGATAAAGTCGATTCACCGTAAGCCTTCTGTAACATTTTCAGTGACTCCGAACACGAAATTCCATTGGCGATGCAAAATTGAAGACAAACTCTTTGTTCGATATTTTTGTCCATTATGAAATTCGCAATACACACTATATATGATATTACTAAAACCAGCACTGTATTTAATATAAATAACAGATGCAACTCAAACTCCGCGCCAAAATGGAAAACAGTTGTGCCAATCTAACAACTACAAAAAAACAAAAATTTGAATTTGGAACCATAAACAAATCATCCATTCCCGATACTTTTTTGACTGAATGTATATTCAGTAACTATTCCTTCATTTCGATTTAAAATTACATGTAATTCCAATAGAATGTAATGCGGCTAAAATACAATGGATGTTAAAAACTCTAACGAACGACGCGTGAAATCTGCTGCTCACTTCCTGCCTATCCACAGAGTTCATCGAACTCGTCGTCGCGCATGCCGTTTGCTACGTGCGTTTTGTCACGGTAACGATACATTGCGTATGAGGAAATAAAACAAATCTTTATTGGACTCCAATAAATTTCCTGAAATTATTTCTTGTACCATTCTGAATCATAATATGATATACTAAATATCAATATCAGTTTGTGGAGAGCTGTCGCTTACACCCTGTATATGTTTTCAATGTGACATTATGACATTTAGGCATCAAGGTACTGCTCCGCATTGCTGCCATCCAGAAATGTGCCCAGAAGACTGGCAGCATTGCCACGTTGAATGGCAATGCTACTTTTTGGCCAAAGAAAGAGCCAGCCCTGTTCACGCAAAATGTCGACCAGTTGGCGAGAGATATGCTTAAAAAAGATACGCGCACTCGGACCCCATGACGCGCGGGCATTTCGACCCCAAATGGCTCAAAACTGTAGTTACCAATAAGGAAGGATACAGTATTTGAGCCGATTGAGGATCTTAGCAGCCGCAGTGAATGAGCTATTATTTAGTGAGTTAAAAAACTCTGCAAATAAAAAAGAGTTACTAAAAAAGTTATTTAAACTTACGAATAATGTAACTAAATCATGGGAAAGTTAACTAGAATGACATACAATCACCACGAAAAACGCGGACCGAGGGTTCAATATAAACTTGTAGGTTATTAAACAGGGATATTAGACCTGAGTATTTGATATTAATTTCAGCTTGATACCTGTAAGAAAAAGGGTCTAGACAGACCTTCGATCAACAACTAGCAACCAGACGGACAACTAAGTGGTCCTATTAAAGTTCCGTGTTTGCCGACTGAGATACGGAAATATCAAAAACAAAAAAAAAGCAATCTTATGGATAACGTACATCATGTCATAAAAATCAGTCACTTAGTTTTAGAATTTGTATGATCCTATTATGTCTCCATGGCTGGGTCACAGGCTTCCTCCTCTAAAGGGTGTAAAATACCTCTTAACGAAGCCGAAAGGCACTTTTTCTCCCCGTCATTGCGATCATTTTTTTATTCTACGCCACACCTGGTTAGGGGTCAAAGTTCCAACATTTTGACAAGTTTTTTTTTTTAATACAAATTTTTAATGTAAGATTTTTACTTTAAACACCTCCACGACCCCGTACTATTCAATCCATCCATCAGCACAATGTTTTGAGTGCGTTACATTGAGTTCTACCACAAAACATGATTTTTCACCCCCAAAAAATAAGAGATCGTTTCCCAGCAGTAGTTTTTGCGTAAAGTTAGTTTGATGTACAGAATGCTTAGTTGACGGCTTCGTGATGAGGTTGTTTACACCCTGTAAAACAGAAAATGGGCTATAATTTACCACGCTGGCCCAGTGCGGGTTGGTAGGTGTCACACGGCTCGGGCCTGCTGTGGACGGTGAGCTATGGGCTAGCGCGCTGTCCGTCCGTCTTATGACGACAGGTCGTGTCAGCGGCGCGTTCGTGTTCCACGCGCGCCTCAAAGAGATGTCAGCAAAAAGAAGGCGTCCGCAAGGGCCAATGCCTGCCGTGAATGCGGGACTGTTCGAAAGAGATACCGTGGCCACGGAACACAAAGGGCGATGAGGGAACATGGATGGGTTTTAGTCAGTAAAAGTCTGACGCTCCCTCTTGCTCCGCCCATAGTGGGAGGAGTCATTTGATGATTTCCCATACGAAAAAAAAGAAGATGTCACACGTCTTTGTATGTTTTGGTTCTAGGACATGCCGGTTTCCTCACGGTGTTATCCTTCACGGGTTTGAGAGCAGAGGTGACGAAACAAATTACGCAAAGCAATGCGTCTGCTTGGGTTCGAACCTATAGATAAAACGTCATACTGTACTTACCATTCTCTCTCCTGCAGTAGTTCTCAGCGCAGAGAGGAACATGTCAAAATAGGTAATATTAAGGTAAAATTCGCCAAATGTGTAACCTAAACACTATGAAAAAAAACTTTAATTTAGATTATGATTAAAGAAGTCCACAATAAAATTAAAAATAACTTAGTAATCACTGATTTATTTCAGCCGAAAGACGTCCACTGCTGGACATAGGCCTCCCCCAAGTGTCGCCACATTGAACGGTCCCGTGCGACTCGCATCCAGCGGTTTCTTTCAACTTTCACCAGGTCATCGGTCCATCTAGTGGGAGGCCTTCCAACGCAACGTCTTCCGGTTCGCGGTCGCCACTCCAGAACTTTTCGGCCCCATCGGCCATCCGTTCTGCGAGCAATGTACCCTGCTCACTGCCACTTAAGTTTGGCAAATCTTCGGGCTACATCGGTAACCTTGGTTTTCTTGCGGAAGTCTTCATTTCTGATTCGATCGCGCAAGGAAACTCCGAGCATATCCCTCTCTATTGCCCTTTGGGTGACTTTAAGCCTTCTGATGAGGCCCATTGTGTCACTGATTAATTTTAAAATAATAACCTAAAAGTAGGTGCGGCAGGCTACGAAGAAGATGGCGAGACCAACTGGACAAGTTCCGTCCGAACTGGAAGGAGGACGCGCGGGTTCACGAGAAGTGAAAGGAGTGGAGGGAGGCCTTTGCCCAGGAGTGGGACAGATCAGGATAGGAAAAAACAAAGATGCAGGGCAGTCTTTGGGGGACTGCCGATAGAAGTGAAAACTAAGTAACTTGTGAATTTTATCGTCGAGCTGTGTCAGTGTGCATTTTTTTTGAAGTAAAAACTTCTCTAGGCACGTTTAGCACTTTTTGGGTGAAGGAAAAACATTGAATTCATCGTCACGTTACGCGGGCAGGGACGCGCGGGCAACCAGTGCTACAACTGTGGCGGGGACAAAGGGGGGAGGGGGAATGAAAACGGATATTTCGCTATTAAAATATTAATTTGATGAAAAACTCGTAAGTTTATGAAAATCCAAGATGGCGCCGAGGTAAATTTACGGCTTTTTCTTACTTGGTGTCGTTTTCAAGATTTCTGGGGTCGCTGATAATGAAAATGAGGTCAAAATTAAAATACAAATTGGCGCTGACGAAAATTTTCAGTTTTTTCTTCATGGGTGTCGTTTTTGTGGTTTTTGGGGTCGCCGGTAATGAAAATGAGGTCAAAATGAAAATCCAAGATGGCGCCGACGAAAATTTTCGGTTTTTTCTTCATGGGTGTCGTTTCCATGGTTTTTGGGGTCACTAATAACGAAAATGAGGTCAAAATGAAAATCCAAGATGGCGCCGAGAAATATTTTCGGTTTTTCTTTATGAGTGTCGTTTTGAGGTTTTTGGGGTCACTGTTAATGAAAATGAGGTCAAAATGAAAATCAAGATGGCAACGATAATTATAGTATAATCGTATTATTATTAATAATAATATAAACGTATTTTTTTTAACTTAGTTTTGGAACATATACAAACACTTTGTTGGGTGTTATTAAGATAAAATGGTGCGCAAGTGACGGTAGACATTTTTCTTGTGACATCAAATGTCAACGTCAAAATTATAAATAATACGACGTGCTGTCTTTACTCGTAGTGTTGTCACATATTTTCCCCTTTTGTTTTTGTTTTGTGTATTAATCAATTAAATATGATATATTTTCTAACAAACATTTTCTGGCATCAGAATAATAGCAAAGGGTAATTTTAAGGGAAGTTTACTTTAAAAATCAATTAAGAAACAGCAACATTATGTTATTCATCTCTTTTAGTCTGATGTTGTTGTCTCTTTCTTGTTTACTAGCCCACTTACATCTTGTTCGTAGAACAAAGTTACCAGACCCCTCGGACGTTAAGCAGTTGGTCCCGGCTGTCATTTGTAGATCTTTGACAGTCGTTACAGGTAGTCAGTGGCCGAAAGTCTGACAACCAGTCTTAGTAAGGGGTAGCGTATTACCCAGTGCTAACTGGGTTGTAGAGGTCAGATAGGCAGTCACTCCATGTAAAATACGGGTATTCAGCTGCATCCGGTTAGACTGGAAGCCGCCCCCAACATATTTCGGGAAAGGCTAGACAGATGATGATGATGTTTTAGATAGATTCTATTCGATATAGACCATCAATTTTTTTTATCTCACATATCCTACCAATATTATAAATGCGAAGGTTTGCGATGATGGATGGATGGATGAATGTTTGTTATATTTTCAAGCAAAATCTACTAAACGTATTTGGGATACTTTTTTGTGACTTAGAATTTATGGACAAACGATACTATCAGTGTCAACGTTTTAACACCGTATTACCGGCGCCACACGTTGCCGCCAACGCTCGTACCAAAGTTGGTCGGTTTATTTCGTGAGGCGTCCACACGTTTGTTATTATACCAGCCCTGGCCCTACTCCATCCGTATATTCGGACTCACTCGCACTTATCTGCAGACGTGCGCGAGAGAGACGGATTGATCCGAATATACGGATCACGTCCCGTGAGAGCCAACGTGAAGATGTCCGATACAGAAATTGAAATTGTTTCATAGTAATGGATGTGCCTGGTAAACTTGAAAAAATTCGCTAACTTTTTTCATTGTCCATACGGGTTAGGATGAGGATGACATTCTCGCTCGTTGCGCGCTCTCGATGCGTGTCGCAACAGGGCTTCTTAAAGCAGTATTCTTTTAATGTCACCCCGGTGTGGATAACAGACGAAGCAATAAAGGACTTGAAGCGCCATCTCATCCAACTTTGAAATAAAATTAAAACAATACTGCCTTAAGACGTCATAGTAGGTCACCAGGACTCAGGACTGAGCAAAGCGCCAACGTGTGGACGGATCGCGAACGCTGGCGCAGATTCCTTTAATAAAATCGACACGCCTCGGCCAACTCCCAACGGTCGTCCCAACGTTGGTGCCAACGCTATTTTCTAGATTCACACGTTGGACGTGTGGCGTTGGGAGCAACGTTGTGGTCAACGGGTGAAGCCGGCCTATGTCATTAGAAATTATATAATAAAAACAAAAACTTACCAATACTTGAAAAATTTGCTTATACAGAAAGAAAGTTTTCAAAATATCTCGGTATATTCCAAGCAATTTAAGACAGTGCTCATAATTTTCCTGTTCATTTTCGAGGAGTAAATCATTCATCATCAGGATTTCTTTAATCCACTCTTCCAGATACTTCCTAAGCAATATTATTATATGGATCGCCATAACAATATTGATATCGCACGTGATACCCATTATGTCACAAATATTGTCCATGAAAAAACTGATGTGGAAAGTAATATCAGATGACACTTGATAGAATACAAGAAAACTAAAACAAGTAATGATAATAGTGGCAAACGTGATCCTGATGAGCGAGACGTTGTTGTCCTTGTGCACGATATCCAGAATTAACATCATTGTAAATTCGATCCTATAGGTGATATAGTTGAAAATATTGAAGAGAGTCAACAGATGACGTTCTAAAGGTGACATGTTGACATTTATAACGTCTACGGTCAACATTAGGTAGAGGCACAACGCATTTAAGAGTAACGTACGACAGATTGCCATCACGCAATATTTTCTTACATTTATATAAATATAACTGTAGCGGGTATGATAAAAACGTAGGCTCAATATAAACAATGAGTTTATTCCACCAACAATGTTGTTTACAAATAGTAACTTAACTAGATACGACGATTTTAAAACTACACGATACGTTCCCAGCCAGTTCGTGACGCGAGGTGCGTCACGAAACAAGAAGGATACGTCACCGTGGGGCGCGAGGGGAGAGGGGCGTCTAGGCTAGGCGAGCTCTTCCAATGCGTGGAAACAGCGGCGCGCTAACTCAGACTGAGGGCTCGTGGCCGCGGCGTCCGTTTATATAGGCGAGGCGGCGGCCTAACGTTGTGTGCGTGAGTCACGTTCCGACACAGTAGTGTTGTGTGGCGCGTCGCTGTAGGCGTTCCGCGTTCGGTGGTGCTACAGGCTCCCCCTCTGGATGCGAAGTCGCCCCGACGAGTGGCCAGTCAAGATGGATGGTCCACCAACGAAGCTGGGCGAGACCCGCCTCGCCGTGGTCGTCCTCGTCCATGAGAGGGCGGAGTGGCGCCCTCAGGGTTAGGCCTAGGTTTAGGCGGACGCCCGCGTTTCTTCAGTGGGCGCACTGGCGGTGGAAGTGGGCTTGCCGCATGGCCTTGGAACGGTGTCAAGGCAGATGTATGATACACTCCAAGAGGTTTATCTGGAGCAGTGGGATCTGAAATCAGATAAGATGAAGCACCATGGCGTGCTAGGATTAGATAGGGACCATCCCTGCGAGGACAGAATTTAGCACTTATTCCTCGAGCAGCATTACTGATTGGATGGGTAGTTGCTAATACCAGGTCACCGTGAGTATAACCAGGATCTTCTCTACGTCCTTGGTCTGCCATCTTCTTCCTGCGTTCTTCTAGATTCTCTCTGACATCTCTAGCCTTGTCCAGCGTATTGGCGACTAGTAGTAACTTCGGCGTAATTTCAGGCACAAAGTTCTCAGACAGTAAAATCTGACTAAAATCGTGAGCATTGTCATCCGGAGTAAGCAGTTCTCGTGCAAATGTCAAATACGCTGGCGTTTGTCCTGTAGTGAGGCAGGTTGCGGTATTCATCGCAAACCGTATGCTGGGTAACATATCACTCCAACTTCCATGTTCATCTCCTACTAAAATGGCCAGTTGTGTCTTCAAATTTCTGTTTTTCCTTTCCACCGGATTTGCTGCCGGGTGATACACTGGTGTGAATGTGTGCTTTATTCGCAGACAAAAGGTTAATTGTTGCATTACAGCACTCACAAATTGGGGTCCATTGTCGCTTATCAGGCGTCTGGGCACACCGTACCGAAGGAAAACCTCGTTTCCAAAGCAAATAATTCTATCCATACAGTAGCAATATCTTCAGCTATCAGTATCCATGTCTTGCCGCTAGTTGTTGACGGCAAAGGTCCAAACAAGTCAAAGGCGAGGGTTTCGAAACGTTGGTTCACGGGCGTGGTTTGGAGCAAACCAGCTGGTTTCAGGTTGGACGGCTTAAATCTCTGGCATGCAACACAGTTCTTAACATATGCTTCGATATATTTTCTCATACCCTTCCAATGATATCGCTTCAAGATGCGTTGATATGTCTTATCAGCGCCGTAATGCCCCGCCAAAGGGTCATCGTGGTATACTGAAAGAACGTTTGCCCATTCATGTTGAGGAACTATGAGTTGAGCCTCATCTGAGTCATCCGACGGGTGGTATCGGTACAACAACCCGTTGTTCATGACGTACCCTTTGTTGCTCCCGTACACGGCATTATCTTTACGATCTGCATCCTCTAAAGCAGTTACGATGCTAGTGATGTGTTCATCCTTTTGCTGTTCTGCCCTAATTTCAGATGTTGGTCTCTGCGGCATATCCACGGCTATGCTACACACTCCACAGGTGTTTTCAGTGCTTTCATCGCAAATAGGCCTGGACAGCGTGTCTGCGACCACATTCGTCCTACCGGGTGTATACTTGATAGTAATATCATACGCCTGTATCTGCAATGCCCATCTAGCTAATCGTCCAGTTGGAGACCGTAACGACATCAACCACCTCAAGGCTTGATGATCCGTAACCACTGTTACTGGGAGACCTTCAATGTATCCACGGAATTTTTTGATCGCCCAAACTACTGCGAGAGCCTCCCTCTCGGTTGTTGAATAATTGCGTTCTGCAGGGATCATCAGCCTACTGGCGTATTCGACGGGATGCTCGTCCTGTCCCTCCCCCTGCACTAGAACTGCTCCAAGTGCATAGTTGCTTGCATCACTTTTGATAATGTAGCCTCTCGTCTCGTCGGCTTGACATAACACAGGGGTGGATGTAAGACGTATTTTGAGCTCTTGATAAGACTGCTCCTGTTCCGCTGACCAAGTCCATACCGCGTTTTTCTTAGTTAAACGGGAGAGTGGTTCACTGATTCCGGCAAAGTTTTGTATGAATCGCCTGTACCAGGAACAGGTCTGCAGGAACGTCATCAGATGCTTCAAATTCTTGGGTGCTGGATAGGCTAGTATTGCTGCTTCTCAGGATCAGCCTTCAGACCCTCTGGAGTAATAATGTGCCCTAAATACTTAATTGTTGAGCAACAAAATCGGCACTTACTAAAACTTACTTGAAGGTTGCTCTCTTTCAGCTTGTTGAGTACCTTACCCAAATCCGTTAGGTGTGCTTGATAGGTAAACGAAAAAATTATCAGATCGTCTAGGTACGCCAGCATCTTTACATTCTCCAAGCTAACTCGAATTCTGTCTATCAGACGCTGGAATGTAGAGGGTGCGTTGCGAAGTCCAAAGGGCATCCTCTTGAAACGGTACATACCGAATGGAGTTATAAATGACGTCTTGTCCTGATCTTTAAGCTTGACTTTCACTTGCCAGTAGCCAGCGCGTAAATCCAGGGTCGACATGAAAGGCGTTGGCTTAGCAGCATGAAGCAGATCATCTATGCGAGGAATAGGATACTTGTCGGGGACCGTTATGGCATTAAGTCTACGGTAATCAACGCAAACTCGAACTGAACCGTCCTTCTTTGGTACCATGACAACAAGTGCAGACCAGGGTGATGAGCATGCTTCAATTACTCCACTGTCCAACATCTTCTTTACCTCATTCTTTAACACAGCCATGCGCGGCGGTGAGAGGCGGTATGGAGGTACAGAGACGGGGTTATGCTCACCTGTGTCGATGCAGTGTTCAGCGAGGGTGGTCGGTTCTCCACCTTCACTAAAAACTTCTTGATAATCCCACAGCACTTCCATCAGCTGTGACTTTTGAGTTGCGTCCAGCGTATCCGATGAGACCTCTTCAACTTGCAAAGATCCAATTTCAACATCATTGCTGCTATTACTTTGGTCGCTAGGAAAGAGTGCCTTGGAGTGTGGAGATAGTTCACACGGAGCATCGTGAAGCTGCATTTGGGCATCACGGACCATAAAGTCGACGAACCTTGGAGAATACCCATCGAATAATGGTCGGGACCGCTTCCTTGGAATAGGAGACAGCTCAATTGGCACTACGCGATATGGCACCGTGTTTGTAGTGCAGGCACTCGTTGTCGGGAGTGCTGGTTCTCTGCTGGATAATGGACTGCCAGTTGCTGGGGTGCATGCACTGGATTGTGGCAGCGCCGGTTCCAGTACGCCTTCGTCTCGTAGAGTTATCGACAGAGGAGAGATAAATTCCGGCAGCTCGACAAATTTTAACATAGTCCGTAACTGAGGGTCAAAATAAACGGGCGTAGCCTCTACTTTGGCCATTGATATCTCCTCATCATCTTCATCTTGGAGGTCGAAGATGTCATCAGGGTAATCCTCAAAATACCAAGTCTTCTGCGGAACGTTAAGTACCATCTTGGCATCTTCTATAAAGCCGACACCAAACAGAGTGCGAGACTCTCGAGCTTCCGGGAACACGATAAAATTCGTTTGCACAACACGGTAACAGACACTGACGGGTGCATTTACAGTCAAAACGTCTCTCGTCGTCTTCGTGCCGTCAGCCAGTTTCACCACAAACTGTTGTGTGTGGAATGCAAAACCGAGTCTTCGTAGGCATTTGTACAGCGAGTATGATGCAACGCTGGCCTTTGCGCAAGTATCCACGTAGGCGCTGCCGGTTATTTTGCCTATGGCAATACCAATAACCGGCCTAGGGCGTACATCTGCTTGAGGATTAAAAGAACAAAAACTTACTTCAGTCTTTCCCTCTTTTGGCACAACCTTGGCGCAGGTTGTGCACTTTGACCGGACCACTCCCGGTGTACCACATCCGTAACACGAAAACTTTGGTGTAGAAGGCGATGGCGCTTGGGTGCCTATAGCGGCATTTGCAGACGCAGGTTTCGTGGCGGAAGTGCCAGTACCTGAAGCGAGATCCTTCTTCTCTTTCTTTCGACATGTCTCAATTGAGTGCCCAGGCAATCGACAGTACGTGCAACGCTTCTTTTTGAATGACACCTTTTCTGTCTCGTTTCCCTTTTCTGTCTCTTTTTCTGGCATCTCCTTTTCAACGAGGAGCTCTTCCACTCCTCTGGCTGCCTTCACTAGACCATCAAGGGTATTGACAGTCTCACGTGGCAATTTTACCCTTATTTTGTACCTCAATTGCCCGTAGATCATGTCAATTTGTTGGGTCTCTGTGTGTGGCTCTGGCATTTGTGCAATAAGAGCCCTCTTCTTAGCCACAAACACTTCCGTTAGCTCATCCTCACCTTGCTTGATGTTGACAACGTTCTGGTACAGCTGGTAGGCAGGTCTTTTAGGAGCAAAGGCGTGGCGAACTCTTGAAACAAACTCGTCCCATGTTTTCACTTGTTCCTTGATCCCATTCCACCAGGTGGCTGCCTCTTCCCTCAAGATTAAGGGGATGCTCATGATCGCATCTTCGTCGGAGATCTGTTCTACGGACTTGAACACTGAAGCCGCAGCAAGAAACGATTCGACTGATTCAGTGTCTCTGGCACCATTAAAACTAACCTTGCAAGTGGTGAAAGAGCCTCGTCGCTGTTGGTTACCAATCACTGACAGTAACTTCTCGAATTGCTCAGTTGACAGATTCATGGTCGTTTGCGGTTCCTCCTTTATTCTTCTTCGTAATCTTGATATAGGGCTAGCCTGCTTCCGGGCCTTTACGTTGAGCGCCAGATTGTAGCGGGTATGATAAAAACGTAGGCTCAATATAAACAGTGAGTTTATTCCACCAACAATGTTGTTTACAAATAGTAACTTAACTAGATACGACGATTTTAAAACTACACGATACGTTCCCAGCCAGTTCGTGACGCGAGGTGCGTCACGAAACAAGAAGGATACGTCACCGTGGGGCGCGAGGGGAGAGGGGCGTCTAGGCTAGGCGAGCTCTTCCAATGCGTGGAAACAGCGGCGCGCTAACTCAGACTGAGGGCTCGTGTTTTTTTTTTTTTTAAGAGGGACCACTCGCAGTTGCAACGCGCTAAGGTTGCTTAACTGCTTAACCGGGCAATCCTGTGGTGGCCAAAAATTACTTTAAGGCCCCCAGCCAGGGCTTACAAACTAAGGATTTAAATTAAATGAACGGTCACTAAGGGCACCCCCTGTGGGGTTCGGGCCTCGGCTTAGTGCGTCATTGATGAGAGGGCAGCAAGGGACAACAGGCTGGGTCGGATCATTAATTGGGGAATCGGTCGTTACATGCTCAGCGTCGCGGGCTGGCTCGTCGAGCAAGGGTCGGGCAGTGATGTTACTGGGGGGTCGCGGAGGGCCTCGGCGTCGGGGCCGGATTCGCGGTTTGTATCGGTTCTTGTGTCTGTTTTTAAGTAATGTGCTGGTTTCCCTACAACTTTCTTGGAGAAGGGTGATGGGATCATCGGGTGTGGCAAGAGTGAGCCTAGGACGGCGAATTCTAGATATCTTGGAGAGGGCGTAATTGGCTGCTGAGGAAATCAGGGGGTTTGGGTGTTTTTCGGCCTTATCGAAAAAACCCTTTGTTAGGCGTTTCATGAATTGGGCTATGGTGGGGATCTTGAGGTCAACATGGAGTTGCTCATTCCTAACGTACCATGGTGCTCCCGTGGCCTTTCGTAAGAATCGGTTTTGGAGGGTCTGCATCTTATGGAGGTGATAGGGTTTGGTATGCGCGAAAACGGGACATGCGTATGTCATGATAGGCCTAATGCACGCGGTGTAAATACGCAATTTGCACCTAAGTGACAATTAGCTACGTGCGTTCAGGACAGAGTGAAGCCTACCGAGAGCGAAGGCGGCACGCGAACGCACCGTCTTAATGTGCTCACTGAAGTTTAGGCGCTGATCTAAGATAACTCCTAGGTACTTGGCTTGCTTTTCCCAAGGGATCGGCTTGCCAAACATGGAGATCGGTTGAGGGATGGGGGAGAGACGACGGGGTCTAGAGAAAAGTACCGCCTGGCTCTTGTCGGGATTGACCTCGATTCTCCATTTCCGGAACCAATCGCCTAAGGCGTTTGCGGATTTTTGGAGAATGCGGGTAATGCTGGGATAGCTTCTACCAGAATAATAGATGGCCGTATCGTCGGCGAAGAGGGCTAATTGGGTTGAATTGTTTTTGGGGATATCGCTGGTATATAGCGTGAAGGCTAATGGGGATATCACGGATCCCTGAGGGACTCCTGCGCGGATCGGATTTGGGGTTGATAGCGCACCATCGATGCGGTAACGGAATGTGCGGTTTGACAGAAAGTCACGAAGGATGAGCACGAGACGATCAGGCACACCGAGCTGGTATAGCTTGTATATCAGCCCGTTGTGATAGACCTTGTCGAATGCTTTCGCGATATCGAAGAACAAGGCACCGGTCGCCATGCCTCGCTGAAGGCGGGCGCTGATGTGCTCGACTATGCGGTGCACTTGTTGGACACAAGAGTGTTGGGATCTAAATCCAAACTGTTCTTTAGGAATTAAACACTTTGCTTCGGCGTAGTCTTTGAGACGCTTATAAATAAGCCTCTCGTAGATTTTGCCTAGGACATTAGGGAGACTAATGGGACGGTAACTACTCGGGGAAGAGGCGGGTTTACCCGGTTTGGGGATTCCTATTACGGTGGCTTGTTTCCATGACTGAGGGAACATGTTGTTTGCCATGGCGCTATTGAAGATCGCGGTCATTAGCACTATGAGGGCGGGAGAAAAGAGTTTGAACACCCTATTGGTGATTCCGTCTGAGCCAGGGGCTTTTCGGTGCTTAAGGCCTTTTATGATATCCTCAACTTCCTCAGGGGTGACTGAGGGTAGAGGATCGTCTGGGTCTTCTACTGGGGGAAGGGAGGTCCGACGTTCAACTTCAGCATCCACCATCGCAAGGTGAGCTGGGTCTACTGGTTGGGTACTGGGGGAACATTGAGTCTCTAGGCTGTCGGCCAGGCATTCGGCTTTGTCGTCATCGTCAAAAGCGACGGTCTGATCGGGACGGATGAGAGGGGGTACAGAGGCGACCTCAGAGGAGCGTAGTTTCCTCTGTAGGTCCCAGAAAGCCTGATGGGTTGGTTCTAGTTCACCGAGCATCTTGTCCCAGCTCTCTTCACGCAGTTTTTGGATACATCTGCTTACTTTGCGTTGTAAGCGACGCATAAAAACTTTGTTACTGGAACAGGGAAAATAACTGTAGGCACGGACGGCCGCGTTCTTCTCGGTCACAAGATCACGCACATCATCCGGGAGTTTCCAGCGGTGATCATCCGCCGGAACTTTCTTTGAACAATCGTTCAGGATTGATTGTACGTGTTCTGTGAACAAGCTGATCGCGGCCTCCGTGTCGGCTACAGTCTCGATGTTGTCGGGGATCCTGTCTAAGTGAGGGGATTTGGTGGATTTCAGCAGATCGCTTACTTTCCCCCAGTCCGTGATCACTTTAGTGGAGGGAGTTTGATTGGGATCAAAGGGTCCTATTCTAGGGGCGAATTCGAAGATTACCGGTCTATGGTCAGAGTTGAGTTCGTCAATCGTTTCTACAGAATGCAATCGCAAGTTTACATTCTTCAGAAGCGCGACGTCTAGCACATCAGGGCTATGATTGGGGTTATTGGGAAAATGAGTGTGATGCATTGGGCCAATGACATCGAAGTTGAGGGGAGAGCAGAGGTTGAATAAGTCTCTACCTCTCCTGTTTGAAAGACGACTATTCCACGCGGGGTGTTTTGCGTTAAGATCCCCCGCCAGAAGGACGGAGTCACTTAGATGAAGGAGGACTGTGAGGTCATCTTTGAAAGGGGTGACGAAATCGGGGTTGGAGTCAGCGGGCGGAAGGTACGCCGAGATAATGGTGATTGGTTGATGGCCTGTCATGCCCAGTCAACAGACAGAGACTTCAATTTTGGAGAGGGGGAGGGTCCATGGGGATGCAGTACAGACTGGACTTGTAATAAATGAGAGTACCTCCTCTGTGGCAGCGAGTCCTGTCATTGCGAACTAGCCGGTAGTTGGCAATGTTCGGGTTTCGCTGATGGGGTTTTAGGAAGGTCTCTTGGACTAATAAGATATCTAAGTGATGGTCGCGGAGGAAAGTGGCGAACTCATCACGTTGACCATTCATGCCTTCGGCGTTGAAGGTCCCTATCTTTAGGGATTTCGGTTTTAATCTACTGGGGGGGTTTCTATTCATTACGAACTAAGTTATGGGGAAGGGTCCTGAGGGCTTGCGTAATGTCGGGATACGCGTTATAAACTTGGATGAGCGCGAGCCAGTCACCGTTGCAGGCGATGGTGTCACGCGTCATTTGTAGTGCTCGCGGGGTGTAGAAGATCGCGAATGTGCTACCTAAGACTCTTACGGGGTCAAACGGGTCTAATTCGTATGCCGCGGGAGGGGGAGGGGGGGCCGCGAAGGTAGTGGGTGCTGAAGGCAACCTTGCTGAAGGCGGTGGGCGGCGAGGATCTGCGGGTGCAAGGGGACGAGGCACTACGGGAGCCGGGGGAAGAGGCGCTGAGGGCGCTGGAGGGCGAGGCGCTGATGGCGCTGGAGGGGTGGACGCTAGAGGAGCGGCCTTTTGTGCAGCGGGTTTAGGGGGCGACATGACTGGCAGTGTCATCAGGGGAGGGATAGCCTGAGGGGCGGGTGCTTGGGTGGGCCTCAGAGCCGGGAAGTGCGCCTGGTGGTTTAGAGTATTCTACGGGCTGGGGCGCTGGGGTCTTAGGGAGTCGGGGAGTTTATTATTAAGAGAGGGACATTCTCTCTGTTGCCTATTAATGGCACGTTGGGCTAGCTTGGGGGCTGAGGATTTTGGAGCCTTGGGGCATCCACGGTAGTTGGCGGGGTGGCCAGACTCGCCGCACAGTACACAGCTCGGAGGCTCTGTGCACAATGTGCGGTCTTTGGGGCGAGAGCACTCGGCGGTGCCGTGGTCCCCCAGACACTTAACGCATCTGGGTTGTCCGAAACAGTTACGTTGCGCATGGCCATACAGCTGGCAACGATGGCATTGTGTTAAAACGCCAGTTTTCAGGGGCTTCTCAATGCGGAGGCCTGAGAGGCCACAGATCTTTGAGATCTGATGGATGGGGTGGTGACCTTCGACACGGTCACAGACTATGAGCACCATGTTGTAGGGTGAGAAATTGGAGCGGCCTCCAACCCTACGGTGCATGCGGTGAACTTCCGCTACGGGGACATTCTGGGATAGAAGGTCTTCTTTAATCTCCTGAGGGGAGATTTCGATGGGGATATTTTTAACCACTACCCTGGTCGGGATTTCATCCTGGGGGGTATGAGTGTGGTATCTGATGTTCCTAATCCTAAGGAGCTTGGTGAGCTCGCGGTAGTCATTCGGTGTTGACGTCATGACTTTTATGCCTTGCTCAACAGCACGGGCATTGGTGTAAATGATGTGACGCTCGTTACACGTCTTGGAAATCTCGGTCCATTTTCCCTTATCGTGGATGAATAAGGGTGGAGGACGAAGTTTTTTGGGGAGCATAGCCGAGGTGGCGGGTTGGGACTGGGGTAGGGGAGTTTGCGAGCTTTGGATAGCTGCCTTCTTGAATGTTGAATTAGAGGGGGATTTACCCTTCTTCCTCTTCCCTTTCCCGACGATTTGGTAATCGTCTTCGGAGGAGGAGGTGGGAGAGGAGTCCGACTCTGAGGCGGAGGTCAAGTCGGTGCGGTCTTCCGAGTTGGGAATTTCCATCTCGGTTTCGTCCTGGGACGAAGAGGTACCTACTACGGGATGGATTGGGGAGGCTTCCATAGGGACTGTAGCCGGGGAGGAGGGGATAATGGGTGATTCCAGCGCATCGCTGAAATCATTAAGCGTGGACTGAGGTGCACCTCTGTGTCGCAAGCGCTATTCTGGGCCTTGTATTGCCAGTCATCTCTAAAGGGCTCTAAGAGCTCCTCGTATTTACCCCTAACGTGGGGATTCTCGTCCGTCATTAACTCATTTAAGAGTATCCTTAACTTGGCCTCTAGGACCTTTTTTATGGGGGGGGGCCATTATTGGCGAAATAACCTACTAGGGGGACCTAGGGTTCATAACCTATCCTAATCCCGAGGAGATACGTAGAAACGTAAACCCCCCGGGCAGACAGCTCCCTTAAAAACGAACCCACCCTTGAGTTTTTCCTAGTGTTATGCTGGGCGAGAAGAAAAACACAAACAAACTCGCCAGCTACACTGCTGTCTGATTGGCCAGAGGGGCCTGTAGACCTATCTGAAGCCTAATCCTAGCTCCCCAGGTGGGATAACCCGGGGATGTGTTCACTCCCTGTCGGTGTCACAGGGAGGTTAGTGCTAAGGTGTGCCCTAAGCTTGTAAACCTGCTGCCAATCTTAATGTGCGGCAGGGCCCTATGGGTCTTGCGACCGATCCGGGCTGCTGGGGTAGAGACACCCAGACGTCCCGGGTGCAGCTGTAAACAAACGGGGTTATGTGCTACCAGACTGCGACTAGGGAAGCCCCCAAGGCCGCAGTCAGAGCCCGTCCGACTGTATGCCTAACCCTGAAGGGGCTCGGCGGGTGTGTCGGGTCAACACCCTCTGGACTTCGTTAACACCGTGAGGTTTCCGTCCAGAACCACAAAACCGTGGATTTTCCCTGAAGGGGCAAAACACGTTGACGTGATGACCGTTAAGGAAGAGTTGTCTTGAAAAAGACAGTTTTCGTATCGAACCAACTACGAGTAGTTGATTCTCTACGGCGCAGTACCACTAAGTCCGAGCGCAAGGCAAAGACTGTAGTAGTACTACGACTTGGCGGGTGGAGCTCGGCGAGACGGCGGCGCTACGTAGTAGCACGGCGGCGAGACCGAGTCGGGGGCGCGGGGTGCGCGGGGGCAGACGACAGTGCGGAGCGTACGTGTGCACGCTACGGCAGCCGAACGTCGAATCTGAGGGCTCGTGGCCGCGGCGTCCGTTTATATAGGCGAGGCGGCGGCCTAACGTTGTGTGCGTGAGTCACGTTCCGACACAGCAGTGTTGTGTGGCGCGTCGCTGTAGGCGTTCCGCGTTCGGTGGTGCTACATAACCATTTTGTACAGTATACTTCCAAGTCAAGAATAAGTTGAGTGGAAATTTAAAAGAATTCACCAATTTTTGTATATCTTTTTCCAGACGATTATTGTGAACTTCTGGAATAACAACTATTCGTGCTGAAGACATTGTGTTGCATTAGACAACGTCAACTGTCAACCACTTTCCGAGTAATATCTGGCAGTCAAGTAATTACGGTAATGTAATCGTTAAATTTATAAACTAGACAGTTCAATACGCAGGACAATGCAAGGGTACATTTAGCGTTCCAAACTATTGTTACGTCGTACCCGTACTTACCTACAGTTACGCTAGTAGGTACCTACAAGTAGGTAGGTCGGTAGTAGTAGGTAGGTAAAACGAGTCCCAAATGATATAGGTACAAATTCGCAAACTACCTACAAAAGAACATCAGGAATTGTCATTGTAATTTCGACCGAACGCCTACCTACGCCTACCGCCTACCGAGGGCATAAAGTACCTACTTCTTTCCTTTGTACAAGTTGTGGAAGTTTCTCGAAGGACAATGACCCAGTATGGAATTGTCTAGAAGATTCTAGGAAGTCGTGGATATTTCTCGAACGTTCGATCGCCACATAAATAGTCGACGTGTTTGCGGGAGCAGGCAGTCTGATTTTGGCTACACAACGAAGCGAATCGAAGTGAACTAGAAGTGCGATATCTAAGCGAATAGTGATCAGTAGTGTATTTGTGATTGAGTTTTAAGTGTTTTGTAATTAAATAAAGTTAGTTGTTGTTTAATTGGTAGTAATTAATATAACCCATACCCAGCTCGTAACACTATCATACTACTATTATAAATACGAGTGTTCGTGAGGATGGATGGATGGATGGACGTTTGTTCAGAATCGTTAAGAATCATTTAGAATCGATAACAATCCCTAAGAATATAGTTCCCACTGTAACATGAAGTTTTTTAAGTTTTCCGTCAAGATTTTAATTTAGATCCCGTTGCTGTACATTTTGGTAAAGAGAACTTTTATCAATTTGTTTTTTTCGCATTCAGTAAAAGATTGTTAGCTGCGATCCATTTCGAGAGAACAGTTAGACTTTTGTTGACTTGTAAGACATCCGTTTCTTTTCTATCTAATAAATTAGGTCTATTGAGAAATAAGAAAGAAATGCCAAAAAAAGATGGAAGAAAGATAGAAAGAAAGATGGATGGAAGATTGTGTGAGAAATGATTGAAAGAATAAGGATTTACCGTCTTATTCTTGTTTTGTATCGATGATAGGACTCAGTATCCTGGAGGCTCGATAGTGATATGGGGAGACATCACTTGTGAGGCTCGAAACGAAATGTGTTGGTTAATTGTGCATCATAAATACAAATAATACAAACATACAAATACAAATAATTTATTTCACAAGATAGGTACTACATTTGACAAGTGACCATTAAGACAAAAATTGCCTGTATTAGGTCACTCCGCTCTTCCAAAGCTTATAGTGGTGTACCAACAATTTTGACTCTTATTTTCTTAAGAAAACATTTCATAGTAATTTTACAAAAAGAAAAAGATTTGCCAAATTTTGAATTTGTATAATTCATCATCTGCTTTCCCAAGTTTTATTGGGGTCGGGTTCCAGTCTAACTGGATGCAGCTGAATACCAGTATTTTACATGGAGCGACTGCCTATCGGACCTCCACAACCCAGTTAGTACTGGGTAATACAATACCCCTTGGCAAGACTGGTTGTCAGACTTTTGAATGACTTTTGAATTTGCATAATTAAGAATAAATATGTAATCATCTTTTTGCCTATGTCCCGTGTTACTTGGGGTAGGCGCAACACGTTTTCTTCTTCCATTAGACGTCACGGCATCAGTAACTCCTTTCTCTTTCATATCATTCCATTAACAATCTATCCATCTTTTGCCCTTCCTCTACCTCTCAATCCATTCATGGATAAAATATTGAATACAAAACCAAACAGTAACTTAATAAAAACGGTTTTTTAAAACACAATCACAAAAATGCAAACTGCAATAGTACAATGGTGTACGTAATGACAAAACCAGACAAGTCTACAGGAAACTTCGCATCTATGAGAAACAAGCCACAACCAGACATCTTCGTGGACGATATTTCTTGTAAACGCAAGATATTCTTACATACCCTTCTTTGAGCACCTGTAAAAGGCGAAATAAGTTATAAATAAGATGGTGGCACGACTTTTTTTGGGATGAAAAATCACGTTTTACGGTAGGGCTCGAAACATCATGCTGATGGATGCATTGAAAAGTAGTCTAAGGGGTCGCGGAGGTATAAAACTTGCTAAACAGTGGAACTTTGTCCCCCAATTTCTCCATAACTAGAAATTTTCTAGGTATGGTCTAGAATTAAAAAAAACAAGAACAAATGTCTTTCGGATTCGATGATTAGTTAGGGGTTCTATTACACCCATTAGTTAAGCCTCCGTAGTAACTGGACAGATTCTCAGCTGGACAGTTTCGCAGCTGGACAGATTAGCAACTGGACTAGTTAGTACATTATTTTGTTTTAATGAATACATATTCTAAGCCCTTTGGGTTGTATTCAAAAATATAGCTATTACCTGCACAGTTTTCCGACTTCAGGAGCAGAAAACAAGTATCGTAAACATCTATTATTGCTGTATCAAATCTTTCACATTGTACGCTCAAACATAGAAGTAACAATATGTTCTTTATTATCCAAAATTGAGACATCAATGATTGCACGATCATCTGAAAAAGCAGCCATCATTTTTTGTTTTTCAAAAAAGGTACGTATCTTGGCTATAATACTCTAGCTTTTGCCCGTGGCTTCGCTCGCGTTAGTTTAGAATTTGACAATCAATTCGGGTTGTACTCTGCTTGTAATAATAATTCAATCATGATCCGAAAGAAATGTGGCACCATGTATTTTCATAAGAAGGTTATTATTGTTTTCCTCAGGAACAGTTCTTTAAAGGTACCCTATGTCCGTTTCTGTACACCTGACAACGTATGTGCATAATTGCAGGATGATCGGTTCAGTGGTTTAGACGTTACTTTCGTATTTATAATATTAGTTAATACAGTTAGTATTAGGAAGTTAGGATAGGATATTATGGTGTAGTGACTGCCTCGTGGGTCTAGTGATGGCAATTGCGACTGCTGAGCATGTGGTACTGGTTTCGATTCCCGGATCGGGCAAATTGTTATCGGGTTTTTTCATCAGGAATTTCTCAGTAGCGGCCACGGAGTCTGGATTTGTGCCCAGTTGATGGCAATTGGCTCACCTCCATACACAGGACTGACATATAACTGGTGAAATGTGGGTGTACTGTAAGGTACACCTCGGCCTAAGTCTTCAGGGATTATAGGAGTGATGTTTTTCCAAAATATTTTTATAAATACTTAATCCTAGGTTTTAGGAATAAAAACTGTTTCTAATTCATAAGACACAAAATGGGTCACAAACAACAGCATACGGCAACGCTGCAGGCCCAGAAGGAGGTGGCGGGACGAATTCGACTTTTCTACAAGAATTGGCGCATAACAGTACTGGATAGGGATAAGTGGAAAAAGGGAAGGGAGGCCTTTGTCCTGCAGTGGGACACAAATGGCTTATAATAATAATAATAATAACCATGTATTGGGATCAACCTATCACCACCAACAGGACTGTTGTTGCCAATAGACCTGACATTGTGGTGATAGATCGATTGGAGCGTCGCACAATGATTGTTGATATAACGGTCCCGCATGACGAGAACCTCGTGAAAGCAGAGAAAGATAAAAACAAAACATAAACAATTAACAATCACGTTATATATCCCGTAAGTGATAATATAAGTTTAGAGAAAGATAACAATTCAAATATCTAGATCTGACTCGCAAAGTTGTCGACATGTGAGACGTGAGTACAGCAGTCATAATGCCGATAGTCGTGTCAGCCAATGGTTTAATAGCCAAGAGCCTCGACCAACATCTTAGGAGGCTCTTGCTTGGCAGCTGGATCAAGAGCTTGATTTTTGACTTGAAAAAAATATAAGTTAATGAATAAAGGAAATAATAACCATGTCACGTTACGTCTATCATTACTGATAGGACTATTGACGCCAATAAGCATTTTTTTTTTCTGTTGGGAAATCATCAATTAACTTCTCCCACTCTGGGCGTAGCAGGAGGGAGTGTCAGACTTTTACTGACTAAAACCCATCCATGTTCCTTCATCGCCCTTTGTGTTCCGGGGTCACGGTATCTCTTTCGAACAGTCCCGCAACCCCGGCAGGCATCGGTCCTTGTGGACCCCTTCCTATTGCTGACTCTCTTTGAGGCGCGCGTGGAACACGAACGCGCCGTCGACACGGCCTGACGTCATGAGACGGACGGACGGCGAACTAGCCCATAGCCCACCGTCCACAGGCCCACACGCCAATAAGCCTGACATAGTGGTTATAGACCGATCAGTGCGCAGCGTAATGATAATCGATGTTACACAATCCCGCATGACGAGAACCTCGTGAAAGCTAAGAAACGGAAACAAATAAAATATCTCGACTTGGCACACAAGGTTCGCGACATGTGGAATATGAACTCGGCTATCATTGTGCCGATTGTCGTGACGGCCAATGGCCTTATGGCCAAGAGCCTCAACTACCATCTTTCGAAGCTCTCCTTAGGCGTCGGGACCAAGGGCTTGATTCAGAAGGCAGTACTCCTCGATACGGCTCGCATTGTGAGGAGGTTCCTGTCTCTGGCCCTAACCACCGGTAGCTTGGACCCGACACCGGCAGAACCCTTTTTTATATTTTTAAAGAAATGTATAAAGTAAGATGTAAAAATGAATGAAGGAGATAATAATAAGACCTTAAACTTACTCTTGTTCCACCTTTTGCTACTAAATGCTGGATTGACAATATTCCTTTTATGTTTAATAAACTATGAAAAGCCACGTTGATCACATAGAGTACAATCTGTAAATAGTAAGAAAAGTTTGCTTTAGACGGCAAAAAGAATATAATTCAAATATGGTCTTTATCTATGTATGCTCTTTAGATACACTTTACATTGGCAATATAAATTAGGATGACACTCATCGCCAGCGTCTCTTTGATACTCACCATTAATTTAAATAACTTTTCTATAATCTTATAGGCCTCCAAAATATTTTGGTAAGAACCGAACATTACATCCCAGAAGGATTCATTGTCCTGATATGTTCCTACGTGTCTGCGTTCTTGGACTTTCATAATCCACATTTGAAGCGTCTTTATCAGTAATCTCATAAGTTGCAAGGCATAAATAATATTCATATCAAAAGATATAGTAGCAAATGTTGATATCACTCCGAAAGTATTGACGACAGTAAACTCAATACACACATAGGTAATGTAACATACAAAGAAACTGTATAAAGAGATGATGGAAAACCAGTTCCAAATGATCAAGTTTCTGAGGTTTGTATTATTAACACTGAATACATTCAGAACGTGCTGAATTTTTAAGACCAACAAAATGTTGTGATCACTCTCGATAATATTAATACAGTGGTTTAGGATGTAACTAGCGGAGTAGAATAAGCTATCATAAAACGTACTCATATAAAGAAAAGTGGTCAAATCGGACGAAACAAAAGAAATAGTTTTTTTTATTAATATGTGCAAATTGATTAATCTTAACGTTAGCATGCAAACGACTCCTAACAAGTTGTACAGACAAGTATTGGGAAAGATACGGTTATTACGGATTGAATATTTTGCGCACAAAAAACTAGCTTGCATTAAATTCAACGGCCATAGTACTGATTGTAAATATTTTTCAATTACGTTGTTCAGAAATAGTTCGTTGGAAAAAGCGATGACCGAATTTCTATTTAACAGTATGTTTTTGAACGATGAAAACATGTTTGAAACTTCAGACATTTAATTCTTAGATATCGTCTGACTACAGACAAAGCAATCAATAAATTCCGTTTATGTTAAACTACTTCGATTATCAAAACAGTAATAAATTAAATTGATAGGTTTGAATTCCCACTTATTATTATTGTGCTTATGAATAAATTATAACAGCCGTTCGTATAGATCTTCAAGATCAAGCAACTTTTGGCGCGGTCGGTTTGTGGATGAAAGACCATGCTTTACACATTGAGATCTTTCCGTGCTTAGAAAGTATCAGAAGAAGAATAGAAGGAAGAAATCCTATACAAAGCATTAGGTGGAACAAGGCTGACAATGATCATGATGATGATGACGACCAAGACGGTGATACAATAATAACAAAAGGTCATGTGTACACGGAACCATTTATTTTAAAGAAAATAGAACTGTAAGTGCATAATAACGTAATGAGCGATAACTTGCATCAGATTCAATGGTAGCCTAGCGTCGACATAGAACAGGCCACACGCGGTCATCTTTCTGAACGTTCGATTTGCCTGTAGCACGTTCTTCCAGAGACGGCCATGGCATTCTAAAAGATAAAATTAATTATAATCATTTTAATCTGATTAATCTACATTAATCAACAAATATCATCATTCTCTTGCCCTTATCCTAATTCATTTGGGGTCGCCGCAGCATGTCTTTTTCTTCCATACTTTTCTATTACTCGTCATCTCATCAGACACTTTCTTGCCATTTCATCCTTTACACAGTCCATCCATCATTTCTTTGGTATCTCTCTACACCTATGCCCATCCACATTCATAATCAAAACTTTCCTCACTAAATTTTCCTCATTTCTCCGTAATACATGCCCATACTCCGACATCCGATTACCACACAACTTTTCAGTCACCGGCGCCATTTTCAGAATTCCCCTTATGTACTAATTTCTTACTTTATCCATTCCCGTAACACCACAGACATACCCCTTAGCTTTTAACCTCAGCCACATGTTAATGTCTTTCATTCATCCCTTTTGTGGAACAAAATTCTGATCCATACAAGACAGCAGGTCTAACTAATGTTTTATAAATCTTCCCCTTAAGTATAAGGGACATGCGGGAGTCGCAGATTGTTCCTGTGACCTGCTGCCATTTCATCCATCACGTGTTAATTCTGTGCGATCTATTTTGCTATCGCTTTGTACGAGTGAACCAAGATACGGGAGGCGCAACAACAAATAGTGGTTTTAAATTTCTCACTTCTATAATTTCTGTACTTTATTAACTGTATACACGCCGTCTCAGCTTCTTCAACAGTTGCATAGAACTTATCGCAGTAAATACAATGTGTAATTACTAATACTAGATCCTTCGTGAGATATAAAATAAGACCAAGACTCCGAATCAAAACCTGGAAAATAAAAATAATTATGCAAAACTAGTATAACGCACATAACCAAGCAAAGGTCAATCCAAGGACATTAACATTTTTGGCTTACATTATTTCCCATATCAGTAAATTTGTTCATCTCGTAGACCATAAAGTTGACATAGCATAAAGCGCGTTGAAATGCGACGAATGTTCGATATAACACCTGCAAATGCTAATAATGTATTTCTTCTTTCTTTTTCTAGATTACATGAAAATTTTCAGAGTGGTAGCACGCAAAGTGTAAGCGGACCATTCACGAAGCCGTCAACCAAGCATTCTGTACATCAAACTAAGTAACTCCAAAGGAAAATTACTGTCTTTTTTGGGGTGAAAACTAATCACGTTTTACGGTGTCAATGTAACAAACTCAAAACATTGTGCTGATAAAAGCATTGGGTAGATTAGATTGAATGATTTAACGAAACGTTAAAAAATTCAAAACTTGTAAAAAAGTTGGAACTTTCACTCCCAATATCTCCGTGGAAGTTACCCAGGTATGGTCTAGAACAAAAAAATGATCGCAATGACAGAAAATACAAGCGCCTTTCGGCTTCGTGAAGAGTACTATTACACCCATTATAAAAATAAACCACCACTTGAGTCTATATGCGACACATTATATAACCCCGCCCGCGACTTCGTTCGAAATTTTGATGTGTATGTATGAGATTAAAAAATAGTCTACGACATATTCCCAGGCCTACCAAATCATCATCATCATCATCATCATTTCAGCCGAAAGACGTCCACTGCTGGGCATAGGCCTCTCCCAAGTGTCGCCACATTGACCGGTCCCGTGCGACTTGCATCCAGCGGATTCCCGCAACCTTCACCAGGTCATCGGTCCTCCTAGTGGGAGGCCTTCCAATGCGACGTCTTCCGGTTCGCGGTCGCCACTCCAGAACTTTTCGGCAAATTAAGACATCCGCAAGAGAACCAAGGTTACCGACGTGGCCCGGAGAATTGCCAAACTTAAGTGGCAGTGGGCTGGGCACATTGCTCGCAGATCGGATGGCCTACCAAATAAACACAAACAATTTCATAACAAGCAGTCAAGCCTTTTCGAAAAAATTCGATAACAAACACTGTGACACGAGATTTTATATAATTATTGCATGTGCCATGCCTGTAATCTATAAATTATATAAAAATACCACCAGGGTGTAAAAGTAAGAGAGCTGAATGTTCACACTTTGGTAGAGGCCTCTACATACATAATATATATTCTAACTGACTGATTAAAAATAGCTTCAGACGACCGGCCTTAAAGGATATTTTAGCTTAAGCACTTTTAACGCGATGATGGTGCTTACAGGAAATAATTATTTCTGTTGCCAAAAAACATGGTTTGTCTTTGCGCTCCTCCGGAGAAACTTTAGTTTACTCTAGTTCTAGTGAAATTTGATCAATAACTTTTGGGATCACTTCATCGTACGCCTGGCTTTTTCCCTACTATGTTAGATTTGGCTTCCAGTCTAACTGGATGGGTCTGCGAGATTTTAAAGTCAAATAAAACTAGATTGTGTTTGTCTAATGTCTAACTTCTCTGTGCGCCATTGCAACATTATTAAGTTCGAGGAATTGTAGATTTATTGATTTTATAAATAATATACACTTGCGTGCAAAAAAATCGGCCCACCCCTTTACTTACTGTTTGAGAGACGATGTTTCTAAAATCATAATTAATAATTTAATTATTTTATAGTACGTGAAAGTGCACAGAAAGTATCCCGTAGAGAGGGAGAGCGATTTGCGCAAGCTTCCATTGAGGAATAGCATTTGGAGGAGGTTCATGGACTGTTTGGGGCGGTATCTTTTTGAATAAAATTATTATTAAAGTGAAACGCAGTGGAAATTTGGTTTTGTAAAATATATTGAGTGTTCTAACAAAGATACGTTGAGTAACAACTGTTACCTAGCAACAACCAACCTAGATCATTCTTATAACTAGAAGAGAACACTTCATAAAATAACGCTGGAAGTGCTTTCCCTCTTCTTTTTCAAACCGAAGTCTTCGCAAAGTTTTACCAGTCTTGGTTGGAATAATGGCTTTGTAAAGATATCAGCCAATTGATCTTGCGTAGGCACTTGCTCAATTTGGATCTCCTTCAGACACACATTGCCTTACATAGTCTTAGATTGATGTGCTTTGTTTTTCGATGATATTCATGAGGTGGATTATGAGCTAATTTTATTGCAGACTCATTATCAATGCGCAGTACTGGTGTTTCTAATATATATCTTAAATTTTCAAACAACCTCTTTAGCCAAATCATTTCACGGCACGCCTCACTGGCAGCTACTATTTCTGCTTCTGTGGACGATAGCGCAACTGAGGTTTTCTTCACACCTCTCTAAGAGATTGCTGATCCAGCGAACATGCATATCAACCCGCTAGTAGAACAACCACTGACCGTGATCCGCATCACTGTAACACATGAGTCGTTTCTCATTCTTTGTGAACTCAAGACCAGTCTCGATTGTTCCTTTGAGGTAACGAAATATTGTTTTCACTTGTAATACATTCGTATTAGTAGGGTTATCTAAGGTTCTGGATACGACTCCTACTGCATAGGCAATATCAGGCCTTCTACCCACCATGAGATTAGCCAACGCTCCCACAGCTTGTCTAATAGGGAAATTTGGTTTCACAAATCACTTCCGCCAACCTTTTTATTAGAATATCTTTAACTATTGGGATTCCAACGACTTTACAGTCACTCATTCCATACTTCTTCAAGACCTTTTTAGTATAAGCGTCTTGACAGTGAACTCTTATAGTCCCACCATTGTGTCGCTGCAACTCTAGTCCAAGAAAGTACAATGGCGGCTTGACCGTTATCTTGAAACGTACTGTAAGTTGATTTCCAATGAAATTGTCAGCTTCTACGTCATCAGACGAAGCCAATAATCCATTATCAACATACAAAGCTAGCAAAATCTTTGTTTTTCCACGTTGTCTGACGTATAAACATGGATCTGCTTCACTCTGCGTAAATCCAGATTCAATAAAAAATCATGAATATACTCGTTCCAACATTTAGGCGCTTGTTTAAGTCCATAAAGACTTCTTATCAGTTTGCATACCTTGCCAGATCCATCATTGTATCCCTCAGGGTGTCGCATGTATATTTCTTCTTTCACTTTGCCATATAGGAAAGCGGTTAAGACGTCAAATTATTTCAGCGATAAACCTTCATTTGCGGCTATACTTAATAATACTCGGATCGTGAAGACATCCGCAAGAGAACCAGGGTCACCGACGTAGCCCGAAGAATTGCCAAACTTAAGTGGCAGTGGGCAGGGCACATTACTCGCAGAACGGATGATCGATGGGGCCGAAAAGTTCTGGAGTGGCGACCGCGAACCGGAAGACGTTGCGTTGGAAGACCTCCCACTAGGTGGACCGATGACCTGGTGAAGGTTGCGGGAATCCGTTGGATGTGAGTCGCACGGGACCGGTCAATGTGGTGACAATCGTGCTTAGTTTTGCAACAGGGCTAAATGTCTTGCGGTAGTCTATTCCCTTTTTCTGAGAATAGCTAATTGCAACTAGCCTCGCTTTAAACTTGTCAATTGAGCCAGGGTTTCTCTTTACCTTGAATACCCATTTGCAGTTAAGCGCTTTTCTGTTATTTACTATGTCAGTTTCCATGTCTCATTCTCCTTCATAGAATTTATCTCATTGTTCATAGCCTCAACCCACTTGACTTTTTCATTACTTTGCATTGCTTCTCGATATGAAGATGGTTCTGCAACAGCAATGACTTGATTGATGAATTGTTTAAAATTAAATCTTACTGGAGGTTTAATTTGACTCCGATCATGAAGAACACGACTGTTGCTTTGAACAGTTTGAGTGTCTTCTTCTTGTTGTTCTTCTTCATAACTATCACTTATTTCATTATCCAAATTCACTGAATGCAAGTGATCATCACTTTGATCAAGTACTTCTAAGTTTGGTTGATCATCTACGGAAGAAGTGGGTAGTTCATAGGTACTCTTTTTGATTTCAGGTTCCTCACTAACCGGTATGTCTCGGTCTAACAGAGGTACTTCTTCAAAATTTACATCTCTCGAATGCAACAATTTAAAGTTCCCTGTATCATAAACTCAATACCCATCGTCACCGTCATATCCTACAGGAATGCTTTCTTATCTAGCTTAGATCTATTTTGTTTTGGGACATTCACGTAGCATACGCAACCAATGATTTTGAGATGATTTATTTTGGGTTTCTTATTGCACCATAACTCATACGGTGACTTCTCATTATTTGAAGTTGGTCCCGTACGATTTAATAATTATGTACACTGAAGCTTGCACTACTTCAGCCCATAAACCTTTAGGTATCTCATTATGTGAGTGCATAAGAGCTCTTGCCATCTGAACAATTATCTCTTTCAGCACAACCGTTTTGTTCTGGAGTGTAGGTATTGTTAACCTCTGTTTAATCCCGTATTGTCTCAGCGTACTTCGTACTTATTCATTGTCGAATTCGCCTCCATTGTCGCTTAGCAACTCTTGAATGACGTGATCATGAAGTACACGACTGTTGCTTTGAACAGTTTGAGTGTCGTCTTCTTGTTGTTCTTCTTCATTACTATCACTTATTTCATTATCCAAATTCACTGAATGCAAGTGATCATCACTTTGATCAAGTACTTCTAAGTTTGGTTGATCATCTACGGAAGAAGTGGGTAGTTCATAGGTACTCTTTTTGATTTCAGGTTCCTCACTAACCGGTATGTCTCGGTCTAACAGAGGTACTTCTTCAAAATTTACATCTCTCGAATGCAACAATTTAAAGTTCCCTGTATCATAAACTCGATACCCATCATCACCGTCATATCCTACAAGAATGCTTTCTTATCTAACTTATATCTATTTTGTTTTGGGACATTCACGTAGCATACGCAACCAATAATTTTGAGATGATTTATTTTGGGTTTCTTATTGCACCATAACTCACGGTGACTTTGTAACAATTAAAAACTACATCGCAGGTTTAGAGGTAGCTAGCGACCTCCTGTGTAAAAATAACACTAAATCGATACGTGCATTCCTAAAAATGTGCCTAGATGGCGCTATTTTCAAATACACGGAATTAATTCATCTAATTGATTTTCTAATTAAAACAATATTGTTATTTACAATATATTAATTATTTAATAAAGATAAACATTTAAAAATAGTTGAATTAGAATAATTTAATGGGAACGAGCTGATAAAAGGCTCGGTTTCAGTGTGGCCTTCAGTCAAAACAGGATTGACGCTTGAGTTTGGAGATAGCAACATTTTCTTTTACGTGGCGTCCTTTTGGTGAAAGGCTGCGTTATTAAGAAAGGCAATTATTAAGTAATTATTAAAAGTTATCCACACCTTTCTCTAATCACTATGTGGTTAATATAATATTGAGAGCCAGCGTATGGTTTATTGATCTCAGTAAAAGCACATCAAATATCTACGCTGTAAGTATTGCACCATATTCCAATAAGACACGTTGTGTTCAGAGATTTTTCATTTGATTTCAATCTTACCTCGTCTTGTTGTCAATCAGGGCTCAAATGTACATTTAACTTACGACGCGATGACGTCGTAATAATAAAATAAATAATATAAAATGGTCATACATTGAGGACATGATGTGAAGGCAAGTTCATCGGTTATGAGATTACATGTACGGTTGCTGAACCGTTTAAGCTGACCTGCTGACCTGCTGCAACTTAACGTGAAGCTACACTGAGCATCACATACTGGCAACAATACCGAGTGCATCTGTGTTCCATGTGATGAAACAGCATGGTAATGTCACTTATAAAGTAAGTGTGAACCTGTAATTTTGTATTCACAACAGCTGGGTTCAGAAGAGGACTGTAATCCTAATCAGTAAGCTCACATTACAATTAAAACCTTTGTATGACCGCAATGCTTTTGTTTCATTCATGATTTTTCTACAGGCGTTATTCCCTAGTCTCATGCAATAACCGCTGGGTAAAGCTGCATTGATGTAAGCTAAAATTCAGCCTTACAACTTCTCATTATTTGAAGTTGGTCCCGTACGGTTTAATAATTATGACACTGAAGCTTGCACTACTTCAGCCCATAAACCTTTATGTGGGTGCATAAGAGCTCTTGCCATCTCAACAATTATCTCTTTCGGCACAACCGTTTTGTACTGGAGTGTAGGTATTGTTAACCTCTGTTTAATCCCGTATTGTCTCAGCGTACTTCGTACTTGTTCATTGTCGAATTCGCCTCCATTATCGCTTAGCAACTCTTGAATGACGTGATCTGATGTTTTAGTTTCTGCTAGAAAATCCTTCAAGCGTGATTGAACTTCAGACTTTTGCCGTAAGAAGTAAACATAACGAAAACGGCTAAAATTATCCTTGAATAAAACAAAGTATCTATACTTTGAGATAGAATACACAAAAGGTCTATACACATCAGTGTTAAAGAAATTAGTTTGGTTAAGACGTCCTGGATTAGCATCTACTTTTACCCCTAAAGATGGAACAGTTCAATAGTGAATTACACCTGTTGCAGTTATTCGAATTTGATTATTTATGGGTAAAATAATTCGATTATCTAGTCTTAGCTCTCCAACTCGTGTAGTTCTTTCGCTGGTCCCAAACGTCCTTCTGTGGGATTTTCCATAAACGAAAACTTCGCAAACTTCTTTGTTATTATCAGATTTGAATTGCATAGCAAATTCTCTTTCCATAACTTGTTTGGTGGTCTTTTGTTTTGGTGTCCCAAACGTTCATGGTACAATTGAAGTTAGTTAGAAACTGTTAGTTGGTTAATTTCAACTTTGGGTGTAATTACTTGTATTTTAAGTTTGTACAAACTTCTATACTTGTCCCGACTTCCGACTAACTTTGTCTTACCGTCAACCTTAAATAAACATGACCGAGTATTTGATTCAAAGGAGCTATTCTTACAATTATCTTGTGCGGCTAGCAATGAGAACAAGTTTCTTTGTATGCAGGGAACATACCAAACATTTGTGAGCGTAATTGTTTCGTTTTCGCCACTTACTACTATGTCAAGAAAGTACCGGGAAAAGATCAATAATACACAAAATGTCTGTTATTCATCCAAATTTATTTTATCACCTTCAAAGTATGCTCCTTTAGAAACGATACACTTGCGCTAACGAATAATCCATTCATCAAAACATTTTTTAAACGCTGCTTCCGGAATTGAGTTCAGTTCTCGCCGCGAATTCTCCTTTATGTCTTCTATCGATTGAAAACGGGTGCCACGAAGTGGTAATTTGAGTTTAGGAAAAAGAAAAAAGTCAGCAGGAGCCATATCTGGTGAATATGGTGGTTGCTGGATGGTATTTGTTGAGTGTTTGGTCAAAAATTCGTTCACAATGATAGCCTTGTGCGAAGGCGCATTGTTGTGGTGCAAAATCCAAGAATTTTCTTTCTACAAATCTGGCCTTTTTCGTCGAATTCGCTCTCTTAAACGCCGCATAACGCTCAAATAATATTCTTTATTTACCATTAGACCTTCCGGTAAGAATTCAGAGTGCACAACACCGCGATAGTCAAAGAAAACAGTCAACATGACTTTGACTTTTGATCGACTTTGGCGTGGTTTTTTCGGTTTCGGTTCAGTTGGAAGGCGCCACTCCGAAGCTTGTTGACTAGTTTGCATGTCAAACTCGTAAACCCACGTCTCGTCACCAGTAACAATGCGTTTCATGAATGTTGGGTCCGAACTGACTCGTTCTAGCATGTCCTCAGCGAGTTTCATGCGATTGAGTTTTTGGAGAAAATTCAGATCTTTTGGGACTAGCCGAGCAGCAACATGTTTCATACCCAAATCATTAGTTAAAATGGTACGGATCGACTCGTGAGATACAGAAAGTTCGGCGGCTATCTCTCTCAGAGTTGAGTGGGGATTTTCAGTCACTATTTTCTTCACTTTTGCGATGTTAACTTCAGTTGCAGACGTTGACGGCCTACCTGAGCGAGGCAAATCTTCCATCACATCTCGACCACTTTTGAACGCTTTGAACCACTCATAAGCACGAGTTTTTGATAAAGTCGATTCACCGTAAGCCTCCTGTAACATTTTCAGTGACTCCGAACACGAAATTCCATTGGCGATGCAAAATTTAAGACAAACTCTTTGTTCGATATTTTTGTCCATTATGAAATTCGCAATACACACTATATATGATATTACTAAAACCAGCACTGTATTTAATATAAATAACAGATGCAACTCAAACTCCGCGCCAAAATGGAAAACAGTTGTGCCAATCTAACAACTACAAAAAAACAAAAATTTGAATTTGGAACCATAAACAAATCATCCATTCCCGATACTTTTTTGACTGAATGTATGTCAGTTTTCATTTGTATTGAGCCGTTAGCTTCAATATTTTTACCATCTGCTGTCATTACTCTGTGAGATTTACTAAAGTACTTGAAAAATACAAACTGATCTCCTCTATTGGTTACTCCATTATTCCATCCACTATTATTTTCCATTATTCCTCCATTATTGGTCTTGTTGCTCCATTATCTACGTACCATGAATTTCTATCAGTACTCTCACCTAGAGATAAAGTTAAACTTTTGATGTGGATTCCTTTGGAGGTTTTGGGGGTCTACCATCCGTTATCCATTTCTTACATTGCTTTACTATATGTCCGCTTGCTCAGCAATAGTTGCACTTGAACTTCTTCTTATATACTTGCTTCCTGTTACTTTCAGTACCTCCGTGCTGGATTCACCTTCAGCTTCAGATTTATTTTTATCTTTCAAAGCTCTCTCGTGAGCGCACAACTATGTAGTCAGGTTCTCGATTGTACGATATTTCAATGTAATCAGTAGCCAACTTGATTTAAAACTAAAATACTCATCTGGCAGGGAATTCAATAATTATCTTGCATATCAAAAGAATTTCTGGTAGTTGGTTGCAAACTGTTGACAAAGCTTGATTCAGATCATGCCAAATATTCTTTATCGCAGACATATGCGTACCCATGTCATGTGTAGGGTCTTTCTTGTAGTTAAAAAGTTGCATACATATATCGTAAGTTTTGTCCTGTGATCCTCGTTCGTACAGACGGTTTAATTCGTTCCACATATCACTCGCAGTTGTAAAACGCATTATTTTCGTCAGCATTTTGTTGGTCATATTCGTGGTGAGTAGTAATAGTGCAGTGCTTTCTATTTTATTATAGGTTTCATACTCAACTTTGTATTTTGTTAGTTCTTCAGCTTTGGCTCCTCCGCCTGGATGTGCAGGCTTTAGAGTACCCTGCACCGCTTCTAAGGTGCCTGTGTTACTCCGCAACAACACTTTGTATTTCCAGGTCGGCCAATTGCTTCCATCGAATAGTCCAATTTCGAGTTTTATTTTTGAAGACGACATGATTAACTCTTATGAACTTTTATTTTTTAGGAAATAAACGTAAAACTTTTAAACTTTTGTTTTTTACACGCTCTACATGCTCTGCTACCAAAGTGAAACGCGGTGGAAATTTTGTTTTGTAAAATGTATTGAGTGTGCTAACCAAAGACATTAAAATATATTATAAGTATTTTTAAATCTCTTTGGTGCTAACAAAGATTACGTTGAGTAACAACCGTTACCTGGCAACCACAAACCTAGATCATACGACGATCATACGATGAATGAGAGAAAACTAGAAGAGAACGCTTCATAAAATAACGCTGGAAGTGCTTTTCTGACACTTATCTTGTTCCAAATAGAAGAGCACGGGGTGGGTCATTTTTTTTGCACGCAAGGTAATAGAATAGATTTAGAACTTACCAAAACTTGGAAAATTTCTTTATATAAGCCGTAAGCTTTCAATATATTCTCGTATATCCCGAACAGTATGAGACATTCATAATTATCATCGGATTCGTTACTTATTGTCGCAAGATCTTTGATCCACAGATCTAGATATTTCCTCAGTATTATTATAATTCGGATAGCTATTACAATACTTAGATCAAAAGGAACACACATTACGTCGCAAATATCAGCAATAATGAAACCGGTGTCAAAAAAATTTGTAGGGTTATAATACATGACATTTAAAAAAATATGAATAAAGATGGTGCTCGTAGTTGAGACCCAGTTCCAAATAATAAAACTTCTGATGCTCTTACTAAAGTCTAAGCTCCTATGTATAGTTTGGATCATCAATATAAGTATAACATTGTTATTCTTATGCACAAAATCTAAAAGAAACATCATATTGAACAAAATTACGTAGATGACAAAGTGGATGACAGTAGAAATTGAGAAGACATCGTATTTGAATTGTGTCTTGTTGATATTCGTTTCTTCTACAACGAAAATCCTAAATAAACACAGCGCATTTAGGGACAGCATTAAACAGAAGGCGAATACGCGATATTTTTGTCCACTAGCATAAATACGACTATTTTTCACTTCATATTTTGATGTCAGAAAAAAATTCAACGGATAGTTGAAGGAGTACGCTACTCTTTTTATATCTTCTTCCAGTCTGTTAAAGTGTAATAAGACATCTGGAATATTTCTTCGTGATCGAGACATTTTAGTCAGTATTGACTTCTTACCTCTACTTTACAAAACGTAATGAAAAAACTCTCTGCGACCACAATGAGACAATTAGTAGGAGGGATATTAATGGTGTTTCTGTAATTTTCCCAAACGTTATATTTAGATTAATACAAACGATAGAAGCCATGGACGTACACATTATGATCGATTATTTAAAATATTGACATATTGAAAACCCCAATTACAATATTGCGCCTCATTAAAAGCGCTAGCTCTTAAAGCATTCATGAAAAACCTTACAATATATTTTTTTTTTTGAAACTAAAAGTTCGAAAAGACGGCTTGGTTATGTGGGGCACCCACTAAATTACACCACTGTGAGCCTACTGTCGCCTTGGTGGATGAGCCGGTACAGCTGTTATGCATGACGTTCGCGACCCATCCAGCGCAGCACGCCTCCGGGCACCAAACTCCTTTGGCGATGTCTGGGCTCACCAGAGACATCACCACAACTCATCCGTGCAATGCTACGGCGATAGACTCCTCGATCTATTGCCCGCTGGTACCTACTAGATCAGCATCAGGTCGACGGCGCCTCTTCCGCCGCCCTGTCCTCCTGCGACAAATCGCGTCAACGGGGGAGTCCCTCTCCCTGATGCGCTCCGCCGCTTCCTTATGCGAAACGACGTCCTCGCAGAACCCAACTCATTTAGATGAGGTGCTCTATGATCGCCCCTTTGTTTTTCGGGTTTGACAAGTAACATAGATACAGACACCATGACCAGGCTATCGCTATATCGAGTAGGTTTGTTAAAAACCCACTAATATATTTATAATTAATCGAAGTAATCAAATACAGTTTTTTAACTGATCGATTCGATGACAGGCCATTTAGTATTATAAATGGTTGAGGTTGGAGTGGATTAATTTTATTCTGTTTTTAGTATTTGTTGTTACAGCGGCAAACATCATCTGTGAAAATTTCAACTGTCTAGCTATCACGGTTCATGAGATACAGCCTGGTGACAGACAGACGGACAGACTGACAGATGGACAGAAGGACTGTAGAGTCTTAGTAATAGCGTCCCGTTTTTACCTTTTGGGTACGGAACCCTAAAAAATAAAATGCTTTTAATTAAGTGTTGTATTTTTTTTTTTTTTATGGCTACATACATAACAAAACATATTGTATGAAGTGTCATACAATATGTTTTGTTATTGGGTATTTTCCATTAGGAATTTCTCAGTAGCAGCCAAGAAATCTGGATTGTTGCCCGGTTCATGGCAATAGGTTCGCCTCATATTACATTTACAAATGCGATTTAAAACACAACTGGTAAAATGTAGATTAGGGTACACCTCTGCCTAATCCTTTAGGGATTACAGGCGTGATATTATGCTTTGACTCATCATCTCATCAACTATTACTAGGACTAACTACTAAGCATTTACATTTACATGCACAACAGGAATGGATCAGAATGTTGGGCCACAAAAGGGATGAATGAAAGGCATTTGCATGTCGCGGAGATGAGGATGCTAAGGGGATGTGTGGTGTTACGCGAATGGATAAAATAAGAAATGAGTATATAAGAGGAAGTCTGATAGTGGCGCCGGTGACTGAAAAGTTGTGTGGTATTCGGTTGTCGTGGTATGGGCATGTGATGCGGTGGGATGAGGAAAATGTCGTGAAGAAAGTTTTGAGTATGAATGTGGATGGGTATATAAGTAGAGGAAGACCAAAAGAAATGCTGGATGGACTGTGTTAAGAATGATATGGCTAGAAAAGAAGTGTCCGATGAGATGACAAAAAATAGAGAAGGAGGAAGAAGACATGCTGCGCCGACCACAAATGAATTGGGATAAGGGCAAGAGAATGATGATGAACAGGATGAATTATTTATTAATGGATGATTTCCGCTCGTATCGCATCGGATCGGAACGGATTTTACAATCTTTAAACGATATTAAATCGTCTTCTTCTTATCGTATCGATTTTCCTTCCAATTACACGGTGTGGGCCCAGTAGGTGGCCACGTTTATTCCAGCGGTAGAGGCACTGTACAGGTCGTCAAAAGTGCAGGTAAACTGACACCTGGGACACTCCAGCAGGTGGGGCATTGTTTGGTCCGGAGCGCCACACTCGCACTCGGTCTTGGAAAAACTAATTATACCCCATTAAATCGTGAACACAGTATTTAAAGTCTATATTACCAAGTCGCGGGCAGCAATTTGACCGCGGGCGTCTTTAACGTCACGCGATCGTAGCTGAAAGTATGCTGCGACACGCGATCTACTCTGTTCGCATGTCGTCGTATCCAATTTGGCTCCTGACTAGGCTCAGAAACGGATACGATCGCAAGCTACGGTACGGAGCCGATTGTATGCGTCGACATCCTGCCGGACGCGATTGGCTGTCGCCGCATCCGTTTGTATCGTGGAAATCATCCTTAAGACAGTCGGGACAGAAACGTCTCACAGTAGGTGCCTGACCTCAGACGGTCATTGTCACCGAAGCAGACCGAAGAAACTGTGGCGATTTGGATTCGTTTTTGACTGACTGGCTGGAGAAAACATAGCATATGCAGGCAGTAGGAAAAATAGATTAGTTTAAAGAAAACAGTCTTTGCTGATGTGATAGTCTTCTTCATTATCTTGTAGTTAGTGCCTAATCAGGTGTCTGAGTTTTTATGCCATCCATGGGCCTTTTTTTTTTTGTTTTTTTTTTTTTTTTTTTTTTCTGTTGGGAAATCATCAAATGACTTCTCCCGCTCTGGGCGGAGCAGGAGGGAGTGTCAGACTTTTACTGACCAAAACCCATCCATGTTCCTTCATCGCCCTTTGTGTTCCGGGGCCACGGTCTCTTTCGAACAGTCCCTCAATCCCGGCAGGCATCGGTCCTTGCGGACCCCTTCCTTTTTGCTGACCCTCTTTGAGCCGCGCGTGGAACACGAACGCGCCGTCGACACGGCCTGTCGTCATGAGACGGACGGACGGCGAGCTAGCCCATAGCCCACCGTCCACAGGCCCGCGATCCATGGGCCTCTGACTTGGCTTTACAAGCCGTCAAGAAATATACTCAATACTCAATACTCAATACTCAATACTTTATTGCATTCCATATTATGTACATAGATGGTATAAAATATTGTCAAGATCAATATGGACCCTGTCGGGCACAGCAAAAGTTAGGAGAGAGGATGAAGGCTAAGTAACAATTCATGGAATTAATTATTATTATAGGTAGATCCAATAGATGTATATGTATATTTTTGTGTGGTAAATTATGTTAGATATTTTAATTTATTTTTTATCATTGTTATTATTAAATTATGTACCTATATATTTAAATTAAAATGTGTATGCATGTTATTTGTTATGTATATGTATAAGTATTGGTAAATTTTGTCAGATATTTTATTTATTTTTTATTATCATCATTATTATTAAATTATGATAATATTGAAATTAATTTATGTATGTATATTATTAGATTGTCTTCATGTAAATAAATTATGTCAGGTATTTTTATTTATTTTTATCGTCATCATTATTAAATTATGTATTTATTAAAATTTATTATGTATATATATTTTTAATATGTCTGTGTATTGGTAAATTGTGTAAGGTATTTTAATTTATTTTTGTCGTCATTATTATTAAATTATGTCAGATATTTTATTTATTTTGATCGTCATTATTATTAAATTATGTCAGATATTTTATTTATTTTTGTCGTCATTATTGTTAAATTATGTCAGATATTTTATTTATTTTTGTCGTCATTATTATTAAATTGTGTCAGATATTTTATTTATTTTTGTCATCGTTATTATTAAATTATGTTATTATTGAAATTTATTTATTTATGTAATGTCTTTGTATAAGTAAATTAAATGTCAAGTAATTTTATTTATTTTTATCGTCATCATTATAAAATCATGTATTTATTTTAATTTAATTATGTATTAATTTAATTTTATATTTTATTCACCTTAGTACTCACATTATTTTGCACTTTTGTAGATACATTTATTACAATGATACAGTACATAATTAATAGTTTTTATTGTAGTTAATGTTTATCGTTATAGTATTCCTCTATAGTATAGTAGCATTTGTCTATTAGAAATTGTTTTAGTTTATTGATGAACATATTATTACTATCTGCATTTTTGATGAACTCTGGTAATTTATTATATATTTTAATAGACATAACAAATGCACTAGAAGAGTGCATTTTCAGTCGTGAAGCGGGTATATTAAGCCTATTTTTATGTCTAAGTGTAATTTTAGTTTGGATGTCCTCTCTTTTGGTATAGAATTGTGGATATTTCCGAACAAATTTGCAAATTTCCAGTATATAAAGACAAGGTACGGTTAATATTTTTAGCTCTTTGAAGTAAGGTTTACAGGAGTCGGTATCTTTGATATTCATTAATATTCTTATCATTTTTTTCTGTAAAGTGAATAGTGTAGGCGCATCTGTGCTACTTCCCCATAACATAATTCCATACTTGAGCCATGCAAATGCGTATGAGTAATAAGTAACTAATGCTGTTTTGAGGTCTGTTGTTTTTTTTATTTCTCTGAGGGCGTATGTAAACTTAGATAATTTAGCTCTTATTTTTTGAACGTGGGATTTCCAATCTATGTGTGAATCTATGTCTAGGCCTAAAAGGGTGAATTTATTTACAACTTCTAAGTTGTGTCCGTTGTAATTAAAGTTGATATTTATGGGTATTTTTTGTCGCGGGTAGAAAGTTATTATTTTTGTCTTAGTAAAGTTAATTTCGAGGTTGTGTTCGTTCATCCAGTGTGTTGTAGTGTCAAGTGTGGAAGTCAATTTTTGGTATAAATCTATATTATTGTCACATGGTGTTAAAATAGAAATATCGTCGGCGAACAACACGCATGGCTCATTGATGTGGTCAGGGAGATCGTTTATGTAAATAAGGAACAGCAGACATCCTATCACAGTTCCTTGTGGTATTGATGCGTTTACGGGTATGTTTTGGGATCGAATTAATTTAATTTCTCTTGTTTTGCTATTATAATACTCAATTTCTACGACTTGTTCTCTGTTCTTTAGGTACGAGGTGAACAAATCATGACTCTTTCCGCGGATGCCGATGTTATACAACTTATTTAATAATATATCAAATTTAACTTTATCATACGCTTTCGTCATATCTAATAACAATCCTATAGCATATTTTTTATTATTAATTATATTGAGGGCTTCCTGGATATATTTGTAAACAGCCAAAGTGGTTGACCGATTTTTACGAAAACCATTTTGACTGTCGTTGAAAATATTAAATTTTTCACAAAATGCATAGACGCGGTCGCACATAGCTTTCTCAAATATTTTCGAGGCAGTTGGTAACAGGGCAATTGGACGATAATTGTTTGGATCGGTTTTTGAATTTTTCTTATGGATCGGTTTTATAAGAGCTTTTTTTAACAAATCGGGAAAAACGCCTTCTTCGAAAGATTGGTTGATGAGTATATAAAATGGTCAAGTTAATTCGTCGGCGCATTGTCTTAACAGAGTAGGTGGAAGTTCGTCAATTCCGTGGCTTCTTTTATTTTTAAGGTTTTTTATTATTCTATTTACCTCATAGGGATCTACTGGGCTAAGATACAATGTATTTTGTGTAGCTGAACTTACCGGTAGTCCTTTTGGTTTATTGCCGATAGGTTTTGTGCTATCCTCGCCTATAGAGGCAAAGAAGCGATTGAATGTGTTGGCTACATCTTCGGGTTTAGAAGTTAAACTATTATTTATTTGTAGTGTTATATTGCGTTTTTCACTTTTTGTTATCTTGTTTGTGCGTTCATTAATAATTGCCCACATTGTTTTAACTTTATTGTTAGATTGCATCATTTTATTTTTATAGTGAAGTTTTTTTGCAGTCGTGACAGTATTCTTCAATATTTTTTCGTACTTTTTGTAATATTTTGTTAATATAGGGTTATTTGCTTTTAATGTTAATGTTTTTAATAGTCTTTTATTTGTGCAAGATTTTTTTATTCCAGTAGTGAGCCATTATTTTTTGTTTTGTTTTTAATTTAATTTTATGTAGCGGTATACATTTATTTAGGGTAGAAATAAGTATGTCATTGAATTTTTTATAATTAACGTTAATGTCATTGTCAGTGGTAAGGATTTCGTTATATATCTCTTAGGCATGCAGGTTTCCTCACTAAGTTTCCCTTTACCGAAGCAAGTGATAATTATACAATACGCACATGAATCCGAAAAATCAGAGGTGCGTCCCTTGGGTTCGAGCTCGAGACCTATGATTTGGCAGTCCGACTGTCACACCACAAGGATGTGGTAGTGAAAACGATATTAATAAATCCTATTTACACATGCATTTTATTTTACAGAAAATAGAACTGCAACTGTACAATAGCGTAATAACAACTCCAACCAAGTACATCGGTAGCGTAGCGTCAACATAGAACAGGCCACACGCGGTCATCTTACCGAATGTACGATTAGTTTGTAGCACTTTTTTGAAAAGTTGTTCTTGACTCTCTGCAAAGAAAAAAAATTACAATGTAATGTTATGCTTATTAAGCATTGTTCTGCCAAATGTACAGTGGGCTGCATCAAATGCAGTACCCCGGGTTCAAACGTAGGTGCTTTCAAGGGGGTCACCACATCGTGAAGCTGACTGTACCAATCAACATCAATATGGATTTTGCTTGCCTAGTTTATTTATTTAAAAAAAATAAACAACTTTTGAAGTCTGTAATTCGAATTCGTCGAATCCGAATCCCGAAGAAATTGCAATGATTTTGGATTGTAAAAGGTGGTTAATTTTAAATCTGGGTAGGATTTCAGTCTAAACGGATGTAGCAGAATTTTACAAAGAGTGATTGCCTGGCTGACGACCACAACCCAGTTAGTATAAGATTTATAGTGGACTCAGGTTATACCCCTTGGTAAGATTGTTGTCTGACTTTCGGGCCATTGACTGCCTGTAGTCGCGACCGCGAAGAACCACGACTGCAGAGCATGAGGTACTGGGTTCGATTCCCAGGTTGGGCAAAGTGCTATTGGGTTTTTCCTCCAGGAATTTCTCAGTAGCAGCCACGGAGTCTGGATTTGTCCCCGGTTGATGGCAATTAGGCTCGCCCCCTATTACATGGGTCTTGAACATAACTCGCAAAATGTGGGTATATCTCTGCCGAGCTCTTCGGTGATTAAAGGCGTTATGTTATGGTATTAGGAAGTATGAACGTGGAAAGAAGATTAGACAACGTACGAACCTTAAACAGGATTTTTTGACGTACGGCGAAACAGCCTCAAATGGAATTGGGCAGGTCATGTGAGCAGCATGCTTATCAACTGCTGAGCAAAAGTCTCCACTTGTCTTTTTGAACACAAAGGGTGAAGAAAAAACATGGATGGGTTTTCTCATCCATGTTCTTTCTTCACCCTTTGTGTTCAAGGGCTGCGGTATCTCCTTCGAACAGTCTCGCAGCCCCCGCAGGCATCGGCCCTTGCGAACCCCTTCCTGTGTGCTGACATCTCTTTGAGGCGCGCGTGGAACACGAACGCGACTTCGACACGGCCTGTCGTCATAAGACGGACGGACGGCGAGCTAGCCTATTACTCACCGTCCACAGGCCTGCGCCTACGGTGGCCGGGTGCCACTACGTGGCCCCCGATGCCCAGGCGATCTCCCGCGGTGGCTGGGACATGAGGTTCTCTCCCTCTCATGTTCCGCCACCTCTTTCGCTAGCATCACTGCTTCGCAGAAGTAGGTGACGGCTTCCCATTCCCTCTCACTCCAGACCATGAACGCCATGGGTGATGGTGAATTCGCATCGCGATGACTGGTACGTGGATCAGTCACAAGGACTATGAAAGGATCGCTGCAGTTGGCGTTCTGTGGATTCTGCTTACCCTTATGGAAAAAAAAGTGCGAGGTTAATATGTATGTATGTCGTCTTACTTGGCTAGGTCTTGTTATTCCTAAACTGTATACATGCTGTTCTAGCTTCCTCAACAGTTATGTAGAATTTTTCACAAAATTATTATTATTATTTTTTTTGTAAACTCCGTGTAATATACTCCTCCTCCGTGTAATAACTATTAGTGTTAAATCCTTTACGATCCACAAAATTAACGTAATATTTTCAAGCCGTTCCTGAAAAACGAAGAAAAAAACTGATTTAGCAAGTTACATACACTAAACTTAAAAGTCTCTGCAAACGTAAGAAAATGTGTACAACTGATTGATTATCGACTGTCCACCCTATGAACAATCTGCACAGCAAAATAAACTATACATCGTTACTGTACTCGTATCAGGGTGTAAACGTAGCCTTCGCGAAGCCGTCAACCAAGCATTCTGTACATCAAACTAAGTAATTTTACGCAAATATTATTGCTGGGAAACCATTTTCTTTTTTGTGTGAAAAATCACTTGTTACGGTAAGACTCAATGTAACGCAGTCAATACATCATGCTGATGGATGTCGTGAAGGTATTTAAAGTAATTTTACAACAAAACTTCTATTAAAAAATCATCTTGTGAAAAAGTTGGAACTTTGACCCCCAATATCTCCGTAACTAAAAGGTTCCCAGGTATGGTCTAGAACGAAAAGTTATCGCAATGACGAGGAGAACACGTGCCTTTCGGCTTCGTTGAGGATAATTTATGAGACACAGCAACATACATGGCAAATAAGAATTGATTTATGAAACTTAAGTACTTACCGATACCTGGAAAATTTTATTGTGCAGATAATAAACTTTTAAAATATTTTTTTATATCTCAAGCAATTTTACACAACGTTCACTATTCAGTAGCTTAATTTCCATAATCTAATGGTAATAGTGTCTATGAAATGACCAATTGTGTAAGTTTCGACACATGCAAAATACATTGCAATAAGGGTAATCAGGACTGTTATAATTATGGTGATCGAAATCCAGTTCCAAATGATAAAACTCCTTATACTTTTTCTGAAGTCTATGTTCGTATGTATAGTTTGCAACGTCAAAATAAACTATACTATTAACACGTAGTTTTTCATAAGCACGATATCCAGAATGAAATTCATCGTGAATCCAACGGAACTAGTTAATAGTGACAAACATGGAAAAATTATTGTATCGAAACATTATCTTGATATCCTTAACAAAGTCCATGGCGAACATCTTCATTACACACAACGCGTTTATGATTAAGAGTAGAAAAAACGCAAACACTTGATATATTTTGCCATTTGGATAAATATGGTTATTTTGCAGTCTATATTTTGGAGTAAAAAAGAAGTAGAGTGGATAAATGAACGCATGCACGATTTTTTGGAAATCATTTTCCAGACGATTATAGAGGACTTTAGATAATAAGATTCTTGGTGATTGGGACATATTTAATGTCAACTTTAACGGTTCGACACATTATGAATAATAGTCAACTCAAAACATATAATTATGTTAATGATCAATTTCGAGTGGATATACAATTGTGTTTACATTATAAATATTAAGAAAGACTTCCTCGGTGGTCTAATGGCCTCAAGCGCGACTACTGAGCATGAGGTTTTGGGTTCGATTCCCGGGTCGGACAAAGTGTTATTGGGTTTTTCCATCAGAAATATCTCAGTACAAGCCACGGAGCCTGGAACTGTGCAGCATGTAATAAGGGCACCATTATTACATGGGACTTAAACAAAACTGGCGAAATGTGGGTGTACTTAGGTACACCCACCCCTCGTTTGTTTAATCATGTATTAAAAACTAACAAAATAAGGTTTTTATCATGAATTATCAACTTATATTTTCATTTGTTTTGTAATTACTGACAAAAATTTAGATCACTGACTCCAAAATTTCCAATGCGTCCTCTTAATGTATACTATTTTGTTTCTTTACTGGTATCAGATCGGCATTATTACATTTTTTTTTTTTTTTTTTTTGTCAGATACATTTGAAGTAAAATGAAACATGCACGATATGCTGATTTTAGCTAAAATATGCATTATCTCCGAAAACAGCCATAATATGCAAATGTATAATTGCATATTTGCAAGTAATCCGGTCTCATCTCATGCATCAACGTGTGTCCTCCATGTGTCTTTGATACTTCTCTTTAAACCATTTTCTCGGTAGTGACCTTCTATCTAACCATAATCACTATGTACGTACACAATATGATTCATTATCATCAATATTCAGTCTTTATCCCAATTCATTCGGGGTCATTCATTTAGCCGTGTGGTATCCGGCAGAGTAGAATAGAACCAAACCATTACACTCACGGGTGTCGTATAAGGCGACTAATGTCTGAGGCAGAACACCTTGCGCCTCCGTAGACCAGAGAATGGGCAGCAGCGTTTTCTGTTAGTCTTTCATCACTGCGATCTCCAATCCGCCTGCCAAGCGTGGAGATTACGGCAAATTCCTCTCATCATAGGAGAGGCTTATGTCCAGCAGTGGACGTTATAGGCTGTTGTAGTGTAGTATTCGGGGTCGGCGCAGCATGTTTTCTTCTCCCATACTTGTCTATTACTCGTCATCTCATCAGACACTTCCTTTCTAGCCATATCATAGTTCACACAGTCCATCCATCGTTTCTTTGCTCTCTCTGCTTTTGTACCCTTCTATATTCATACAATATGATCATTGTACATTTTTTTTTCCAATTCTAACATTACGTCTACTTATGCCTGTTCATAGATGACGAGAAAAAACTCTGCAAGAACGTGCTGCGCTTGCATCGAGCATCATTCAGCAAGATGACGTGTGTGTGGCCTGCTCTATGTGGACGCTGAGTTACAGGGTTCTTACAGATGAGCGGCACGTTGTCAACTGCAGATAAACTGCAGCCGTCGCCACCTCTGGCGCAGCTGTGGCGTCGGTGGCTGCCGCTGGCGCATTCTCGACAGCCGTCGACACACATTTACGCGGCATGCCATAACTGCAAGCGTTGCCACCCGTCGACGGCAGTCGTTGACGCTTCGGCGGCTGCCGCCCGGCGCGTCGACGGCAGCCGTCTACAGGTGGCGATGGCTGCAGTTTATCTGCCGTTGGCAATGTGCCACTCGTCTGTAAGAACCCTAACCAGTATAACAAAAACCGGCCAAGTACGAGTCGGACTAGTACATAAAGTGTTCCGTACCATCGTAGCTGGGAGCCCCGTTTAATTTTTAAATTATTTGTTGTTATAGCAGCAACAGAAATACATCATTTGTAAAAAATTCACCTGTCTAGCTATCATGCTATCATGGTTCATGAGATACAGCCTGGTGATTGACAGACAGACGGACAGTGGTGTCTTAGTAATAAGGTCCCGTTTTTACCCTTTGGGTACGGAAACCTAAAAACTAGTATTGCCAATGTACCTATAATTTAATATTATTCCTTTTAACTTGTAAGTATTTTTTTTTTAACTCAAATGAGTCACAATTAATGTCATTTATTTGTCTTATAAGGACATTAATGAGGAAAATTATACTATTTTGTGTAACAATAAACAATTATTGACTAAGAGTAAATTAGTATTTACGTGTTTCGAGACTATAGTGCACGAATTGTGGCGATGTTGCGGACAAAACATACTAACAGTCAAGCAAAACGTGTAACGTATCACACTCCACGCGATTCAGGTACCGTCATCTTCTTCATCAATCTCTTACCCTTCTCCCAATTCATTTGGGGTCGACGGTGCATTTCTTCTTCTTCCATACTTCTCTATTACACGTCATATCATCAGATACCACTTTTCTTGCCATAATGTATTTACTTATTCATTTATATAGACTTCATGTAACATAGGCAGACTAAATGCCACAAGGCATTCTCTTCCAGTCAACCTTTGGGTTAAATTTGAAAGCATAGTGATAGGGTACAAAATAATTTCTAAAAAAAACTTCTTGTTAACGAGAATTTACATGCTTATACAGGGTGTAAAAGACCTCATCACGAAGACGTCAACCAAGCACTTTTTTTGGAGTGGAAAATCATGTTTTATGGTAGAACTCAATGTAACGCACTCAAAACATTGTGCTGATGAATGGATTGAATAGTACAGGGGTCGTGGAGGTGTTTAAAGTAAAAATCTAACATTAACAACTTGTATTAAAAAAAAAACTTGTCGTAAAGTTGGAATTTTGACCCCCAATATTTCCGTAACTAGAAGGTTCCCAGGTATGGTGTAGAACAAAAAAATGATCGCAATGACGAGGAGAACAAGTGCCTTTCGGCTTCGTTAAGAGGTGTTTTACACCTTTTCTTGATACTAATACACATAATAGATAACATAAACTATAATATACCAAAAATTAAAAAGAAAATAACGAGAAACCTAAGAATAATTTTATGACTAGACATCAAATTGAGAGCTTTTAATATTATTATTTACACAGTTTATCCATCGTTTCTTTGGTCTTCCTCTACTCATTATAACCATCCACATTCATACTCAAAACAGGTAGGTAACAATAAGGTATTACACTAATTAAGGTACACATATTTACACATAGGTACACATATTTTATTTGCCGAGTTTGTTCCACTACTCTAAAAGGTTTAAACATAATTTTCCAGTTATGGTATTCAGTTGAGAAGCTCGTGGAAAATGATAGTAGCCACTCGGGTCGATCTTTAGGTTAAACCGCTATTGTCAAGTTTACATACAGTTTCCTCTGAGTCTCGGAAAGCACGTCGGTCCCGGCTGTCATTTGTAGATCTTTGACAGTTGTTAAGCAGTCAGTGGCCCAAAAAGTCTGACAACCAGTCTTACCAGGGGGTATCGTATTACCCGGTACTAACTGGGTTGTGGAGGTTAGATAGGCAGTTGCTCCATGTAAAATACTGGTATTCAGCAGCATCCAGTCAGAATGGAAGCCGACTTCAACATAGTTGGGAATAGGCTAGGTAGATGATGACCGTAGTCATAAGTCACCAGCCTTTGAGGTGTGCGTCTAAGGCCCGTTTTCTACCTGCCGAGGTTGCGGGACTGTTCGAAAGAGATACCGTGGCTCCGGAACACAAAGGGCGATGAAGGAACATGGATGGGAAAAGTCTGACACTCCCTCCTGCTCCGTCCAGAGCGGGAGAAGTCATTTGATGATTGCCCATCCGAAAAAAAAAAGGCCCGTTTTCTATAACTCTTACGTATAACTGTCAGTTATTATGCCACGTATCGTAGCTATCGGTATTTCTATAAACAAAGTTAGCTTGAAGTATCCGCGTCACCTACCTGTCACTTGATTTTCAAAATCAAAGAAAGCTTTTCTGTGACGTTTTGTTTCAATCGGTCCGTAAGCTAAATGTCAAACAGACAGAGATAGCAACCTATCAATACCTGTGATTAAGTTATTGAAAATGGCCGTTAGTCGTCTTGCAACCCCATCTTGGCACGGCCTCTTTAGCGCTGTCAGAGATGTAGTGGTGAGATCAGCAGTCATCATTAACAACATTGAGGTGTGGAATCACCCACTGTTGAAAAGGCCTCCGCTCTTTTCTGCTATATTTCCTAGTCCGTGCCACTCCCATCCAAGTCTTAGACAGTCTTAGTCTAGACGACAGCATGATGACTTCTTTGGCTTAGATGTTTTATAGTTTGCACTGCTCTCTCAAAACGGGAAAAGAAAACATCGTGGCATGTCCTAGAACCAAAAATTTCGAAGACATGTGACATCTACCAATCCGCACTGGGCCCGCGTGGTGGATTATAGCCCATTCCCTCTCTTAAAGAGCAGGCCTGTGTCCCAGCAGTGGGAACATTAATAGGCTGATGATGATGAATTATATATTATGTAGTTTACATGATTTTTTTATTTATTTATTAAAATTTTAATTTGTGTGAAATCGAATGAAGCTGAATAATTTATACTGGTAATACTATACCTAATGATGTTAGGAAGAAATGAGGTTTAATTTAGCACATGCTAGTTCAATGGCAAGGAGTGACCACTTCCAATAGTCGCTGTTCGCGAGAGACTCTGGTTGGGAATATCGCTCAAACGGGCTGAAAGATTTTTATTTTCCTATTTTGTGTCAGTGCACAAAATTGAAATAATTGAAATAAGCATTGCCATACAGCGTGGTAACGCCGCTAGTCTTTTGACGCCATTTTTTATGTTTTTAGTTTAAGTTAGTTAGTTTAGTTTATTTTAATAAAATTGAAATAATAATTATTTACAAAAATTGCGAGTCAGTACTCGCAATTTTTTTAAAACGGTTGTATTCATTATTTTGTGTGCCTCGTTGTCTTTTTTAAACATCTTCGCTTCTCTTTGCTAAATATATAATTACATGGTGTGACCGCTTATAATATCTGTCCGCTAAAGCCCAATTACATACTTGGTTCGTAGCGGTTGCAAGCGTTATTTCTAAAGATGAGGTCCTGGATTCGATATTCGGGTAGGGCAAATTGTTATCGGGTTTTTTTGTCATGAATTTCTTAGAAGCCAACATTGTCGCAATGTTGTCAGTTTTTGGGCTAGTTATTTTAGCTGACAGAAATATTTAATAGCTCTCCTTATCCATAAACTTATACCTACTGTCACTTACGGGCCATCTTCCGTAATTATTGTTTGCCATGATCATGCTGCGGGCCTAAAATGACCGCTTTAGCAGAATCATATCATATTTTTATTAACATTCATTTTGAAAAGCACTTATTAATAATTTTATTTGATTATTGTGAATGTGGGTCACATTTTATTTTTTGTTTTCCCACAACTGTCTGGCAGTGTGAGTACTATAAGCGACCTACCCAAATGTCCTTTCTTTGATATTGTTCGCCGTTTCGTTGAGCTCCTTCAGTTATAAGTCGAGCTACACGATAACTGATAAATGCTTGCACTGGCTGGACAGGTCCACTCAAATCTGTGTGATTCTTTCTTAGAAAGACCATCTCAGACACTAATCTGCATAGTCCTCATGTGAATTGAGCAAGATTTTATGTCTGGACTTCAAAATAGACTATTACCTCTGGGTTTGTTTCGGCTGTTTCTTCTCAGAGTAATCAGGTACGAAACACCGGCCACATCTAGTTTCAAAAAATGACGTGTAAAAGTGTTTGTACAAACCTACTTGCAAAATAAACATTATTTATCATTTCTCATTCATTTATCATTTATCATAATATTAATCACATTAAAAATTTAAAATTCTTAAAATGGACTTTATGGTTATGTTCATAAAGTCCATTTTAATCATTTAAAGCGTGACGGTGAAGCGGCCATTTTAGACCCTCTGGTAACCTTTTTGTCGCACTCATGACGAGCAAACTGACACTTTTTTTTGTTTTTGTTCCGTTCTGTTGCATTCTAAATGTTTGTTAAACGTTGTACGTTTATTGTTTATTTTTTTTTCTAATTTTGTATACGTCATGTCCCTGCGACGAATACATATTTTTTCTTTCTTTAACTGTGAAAGCTTAAAACAATCTGCTGAACCATTCCTTAAATGAGGAAAATTAAAATAATAACTTTATCGTTGCAGCATAAATTGTTAATAATAGTTGTTGTTTAAATCTTAACAATGCGTCATTTATAGGAAAATAACAAAACGTACTTGAGGATAACAAAGTAGGTACTCAATAAGCTGTTGTTTTGTGTAGTGTTTACTTACCATCTAGTTAAGGATACACAGCAAAAAATATTTTCATTGACTTTTATAAAAAGTGGTTCTTTTTACTGAGTACAGTATCGGGAGTACGGACAGTTTGGAGAAATTTGAGTGTATACGAGACTAGCCTTTGCCTGTGGCTTCGCTCGCGTTAATTTAAAATTTGACAATCAATTTGGGTAAAAAAAAAACTCTTAACACACTACTAAAGTTTCTGCAATAATATAATGGGGTAGATGACACACCAATCAATTGAGATACTTTTTAAGAGCTGTCAAAACGCGGTTCTCTCATAGATTTTGTACGTCAATAGCAAACTGTGACGTCACTGTTTAGACAGACAATGACTCAACTATTTATTGATTTCAAAGTAACTAAAAATCGAATTTGGCAATTAATTGAAAATAAATCGGGTTTTCAGGCCCAAAATAAAGTGTTTTTTTTTTAGAGATTGGTGTCTTGGAATTATTGTTTTAAGGTGTCATCTACCCTATTCAATCATGATTCGAAAGACACGTGGCACCATCTATTATCATAAGAACGATGTTGTTATTTTCCTCGGGAACAGTAGGTACTTTTTTTCGGGATGAAAGGTACTCAATATCCGTTTCTGTACACCTGACAATGCAGCAATGGGTGTAAACAGACCCTTCACAAAGCCGTCAACCAAGCATTATGTACACCAAACTAAGTAACTACGCAAAAATTATCGCTGGGAAACAACTTTTGTTTTGGGGTTGAAAATCACGTTTTACGGTAGTACTCAATGTAACGCACTCAAAACATTGTGCTAATGAATGGATTCTATAGTACGGAGGTTGTGGAGGCGTTTAACGTAAAAATTCTTCATTAAAAACACGTACCTATTATTAAAAAAACTTGTGAAAATGTTGGAACTTTAACCCCCAATATCTATTTTACTCTGTTTCTTGTAAGAATCATTTAATGAAATGATTGGATTGATTTGTCTTCTTACAATGGTAAGGAAGACGAAAATGTGGACAGCCAAAGTTGGTCAAATTCCGATAATATTCTCAGAATTTGTCAATTATAACAATTCATAGAATTAGGCTTTTTTCCATACCTAGACCTTCGAGTTGAGCGCAAATCTAAAAGATCTCATAAATCCCATGAAGTAGAAGACTGAATTGATACGCTTAATATTTTAGGTCAAGAACTTCCCAATTATGAAGACAACAGTTTTTTGGATCCAGGACTGCAGCGTCAGCTGAAGTCTAGGAGTTTGGATAACAGACAGGGAATCCGGTATGTATCTCTTCGGTCTCAAAGATTTCTAGTTCAACAGTCAACTATTCGATTTTTTTTAATCTCGCGTATTTCCTACGTATTATTTGCCCGTTTCAATGAACCGTCATCTACCTATGACCCGTCAAAATGTTGATATCTACTCAAATCCCTTTTTTTCAGGTTGGACGTTCCAAAAGCCAGTAACAATGGTGCGACGATTAAACCGATCTTCCCAGCAGCCTTTGCAACGAACCTGACTGTGAACACTTTGGAGATCCTGGAAGGAACTCTTACGATGAGAAGAAGCGCGACACACGTAACCAAGCTGAACACACGACTCATAGAATCGATTCCGGGAGGTGACACCGCGTTTATGAGCAGGTGAGAAATAACCCGTTCCCCACAAGCTACAAACACGCGGACAAGTCACATGCATATTGCAACAGAGACAACAGAAAAAAATGGTTTCGAGTATGCCAAGAGACACCACGACGTGACTTGCAACGCACTGGTACTCACACATGGAGCTTGGTACAGATTATATGCAACGCAACACGCAATGCAAACACGAGTATAATTTGAAAGGCCTCCGCGCACATTAAAGGCACTTTTTACCAGGTCATCGGTCCCCCTTGTGAGTGGCTTACCAACGCTGCGCCGTCCTCCAAGCGGTTGCTCTTCCAGAACCTTTCAGTTTTATCGGCCATCAGATCTGCGAGCAATATGCCCAAGACATTCTCAATTTCGATTGTCGACTAAAGTTTTCCCCATTTTTGTAAATGACAGACGAAGATACTAGTTTTATTGTTAAACGACTTAAATTTAACAGAAATATACCACATATGCGTCGTCGTCTTAGCCTGGAGTGTCATCCTGAACTTCGACAGTTAACTATTTCGACGCCCTCTCAATTTCGAAATACAATAGTTCGACTACTCATTGCTTCGACAACAGACACCTTCGAAACACACTACTTCGACAGATCCCTTCTGCGATATGCACTTATTCGGTGGATTCCTATTTCGACAGAACATACCTTCAACATAATACTGCACTGAAATATGACACTAATAATTAAATTTCGCTCTACGGATGTGTACAGAAGTCGTCTTGATTATTTATTAGAGATATGAGTAGGTAACTTAAACTATTCCGTTTAGGAACGAAATTGTTTCAATGTAATTTTTCAGTAAGAAATGTTTTTGCAGCAATTCAAATTATTATTATTGTCACAGTCCGATGAACTTTTCCCAGTTGAAGACTTTCTCTTATATTTTATTTATTTATTTAAACTTCATGTACAAGGGTGGTACATAGGCGGACTTAATGCCACAAGGCATTCTCTACCAGTCAACCTTTCGGTCAAATAGGATAGCAAGGTGGTAGAGCAAAAATAAATAAGAAAAATACCATTTTGCAAGCATCAATTAAAAACCATAAATGGGTACATAAATACTAATACATATAATACATACATTTATTACATACATACATTACATACACACACATTACATTTTTTTATACATACATATATTTTGTGTATTACACGAGCAGGACAAAAAAGTGAGTGAACCGGTCATGTTCACTTTTCGCAGCCATCTATAAGTGGTTCCTAATTAAGCAACACAGTTAATAGAACCTCCACTAAATGCCCCTGGCATTTTGAACCTAGCTTTAGATAACTGTAAATAATATCCCATATATTAATATTGTAGGTTGCGGGAATCCGCTGGATGCGAGTAGCACGGGACCGGTCAATGTGGGGACACTTGGGGGGGAGGGGCTATGTCCTGCAGTGGACGTCTTTTGGCTGAAATGATGATGATGATGATAAAATTGTAAATAGAGATTATTTGTTCTAGAATGATGGCAATGGGTGCCAACGCAAATGCGACGTGCCGTCTAAACCACGTGTCAGCGTGTCACATCGCAGCCATGCACGACCACGATGCCTTAGACCTGCTGCTCAGGTCGGGAGCTGATAGCTCCAGGTCCGACAAGCAGGGCAGAACACCGCTCCACCTAGCCGCCTGGGCTGGAAACGTAAAGCAGATTGCTTTACTGCTGAACTTTCCGGAAGGTATATTGATTTGTTGCGAGATAATCAATTAATTTCCTTGGGGGTTTTCTTTTTTTGCTACTACGTTTAATAAACTTCAGTAATATTAAAACTCTCTATTGGACCCGTGGAACGTCAGTTTTTTTTATTATTGTTGTGGAAATCAAAGATGTGTCATTTTATTTTCAGCTCTGAGGAAAAGTGTGGTAGATCATGTCGTATTGTCACCTGAAACCGTGGAAGAAGTTACGAGACGTAGTCTACCGGTGAATAAGTTGACGAATGTACCATGTCGTCTTAACATCGAGTCCACCCTGCCGGGTGAATGGAGCGACGGCTTGGAGCACAACTGTAGAAATATTAAAGAAATTGTGGGTGCTTTGTATAAATAATTTCATCACCACTGCTCTCAAAACGGTGAAGTAAAAAATAGAGCGGAAACCTAGAACCAAAACTGCTAATGCCATGTGACATCTACGAACCCACTCTCACAGAAAGGAAGCCTGTGTCCCAATAGTTGCATCTCAACTCATTCTTTTTTCAAAAATATTACGCATCTATTGAAGTGACCAAAAATTTTTGTCCGATCCGATCTGTCTACTGGATGGAATGTGTTCTGTTTTTGAAACACTTTTTTTTTGTGCGGCCAGTTGCCACTGTTCCAGCAAGGATGGACGGCGCTGCACGCAGCCAGTGCCCGCGCACAGCATCATTGCGTGCAGTTACTGCTCGCCGCTGGCGCCGACGTGAGCGCGCAAGATCTGCTATGTAGAACTCCGCTGGACGTTGTTGGCTGTGCATATTGTTCTGGATACAAAATTGATGTTAATAAGTAAGTCACCTCACGAAGCAGTGGTGGCCCTGAGGTGATGGCCTTGACTTACGAACAGCAACTCGCGGGTTCGAACCCAGGCAGGCGAATTACTTTGTGTAATTTATTTCATCACCATTGCTCTTAAAACGGTGAAGTAAAACATCTTGAGGAAACCCACATGTCCTAGAAACAAATTTCTAAGACATGTGACATCTACCAACCGGACATCTAAGGGCACCTATCATAGAGAGGAATCCGTGCGTCCCAGCAGTGGGAACCTTACTAAAAAGGCATGTGTTTTAAAACTGGGATAGGAAGAAAAGTTAAATATGAATGTAAAATTTATTTTCAGTTTCAATGAAACGGTAAAATTACTCTCAAAAGCTGGAGGCAAGTTCACGAGATGCTATCACAAAAATAACCCTTTAGACACTCCGCTACATACAGCAGTAGAGCTAGGAAGCGAAGCGGCCGTGGAACATATGCTGCAGGATGGTGCGTCTGCCTCTGTGTGGAACAGCCGGGGACTCACTGCCATGCATGTGTGTGTAGAGAAACGGAATAAAGAACTGTTGCAGGTAATCTGACGCTCAAAAGTTTTAAGGAACTTCAACATTTTTTGGTTCGATGAATATAAATGTGTATGAAAACTGCTTTATTTCATTGTGTAATTTCCAATAAAATCCTAGACAATTCTGGTCTTGTCCAGAATGACGAATGTCATCTTGCTGTTTAGAGAGGCCTGCCCATAGATTTTGACATCTATAATATTAGGGCACACCTAACCTGAATGGCAACCTGGTTATATTATCAGTTCACCTAGCTATGTGGTGGTAGGTCCCCAACGCTCCATTTTTTCTAGTTCGTGGGTGCCATTAAATGACTTTTAGGTCTACCTTACCTTATTAGTCTAAAATAACAAAAACGTGTGAAGATCAAGAAACACATTCCTTTAATTGGTTTTGGAGTGTGACGTTCAGAGGATTATTCGTACCAAAACAATGGAAGAAGTGACAAATTCCATTAAGGCTTGTATTTCTCCTGCGTTGACGTCGGTCGCGTGCGTCGGTCGCGTTCTATATTGCACCATACTGCAACGCTGACGTGACCGGCGCGTATGTTGCTATTTTTTTACTCGCTGACGTACACGACCAACCGTGTGCGACCGACGTCAGCGTGGCAGGAATTCAGGCCTTACAATTAAAAGCCAGTCAGCAAGGTGATATCAATGCTGACTTTACAGGTCCAAAACTATTGTTCTTGTTATTATTATATTGAACTTGTTATTATTAATTCATCATAATTCTCCTGCCCTTACAAATGTCAATGCAGCAATGACTTCTTCTTTCAGTCACTTTCTAGCCATACCATCTTTCACACAGTCTATCAATAGCTACTCTGGTCTTTCTTTCTTTGTTATAGCCAAAATAATGATTATTATTTTCATTATTTCCAGCTGTTAGCAAATCATAAGTGTAGCAATGAAGATCCGTACTTAGCGACTGTGGACGTGAAAGATCGGACAGGATTCACTGTGCTCTGTGCGGCAGTCAAAGCAGAGTGGATACAAGGAGTCTGTATAGCTCTCGGGGCAGGAGCTAGCATTACTATGAAGGTATTGTTTCCACATAATACCGTGATGTTAAATGTCATTATTAAGAAGAGATTTCGTATAATTTTGATTACTTACAGGCCAATGAAGAGTCACCCATCCACATCGCAGCACAATCAGGCAACATTGATATTCTCCAAGAAATATTAACTGTCGCGAAGTATAACAGTACCATTGATTTTCGCAATGAAAAAGGAGAGACTGCACTTTTTAAAGCAATCAGTAACAATCAATTAGATTCCCTCAAATTATTACTCGAAGCCGGCTCCAGCATAGAAGTAGAGATATCAAATAAAGCTAATGTGTTACACGTAGCTGCTAAACATGGAAACAAAGATGTACTAGAACATTTACTTGAATATAATAGCAACATTACTGCAAAACTGATAAACAAGTTTGACAGCATGGGTCCACCGTTATTCTATGCTATATTGAATAACCATCTCATTTGTGCAGAACTGCTTGTTTGCAAAGGTGCTCAAGTAAATGCCTTTCTAGAATGCAATAACTTAATTGACACAGACATTTTAACATGGACATCACTTCTGCATATAGCTGCACGTCATAACCATTATAAAATAGCTGAAATTATAATAAAACATGACAGTGAAACTATACATGCTACTGATTCCGCAGGGCGAACACCTTTGCATGAAGCTTGTTGTCACGGAAACAGAGAAATGATCGTATTACTACTTCGCAAAGGAGCTGACCTTTCTGGAGCTGGAAGAAATGGATTTAGTAAAACAAAGCTACCTCCCATAGACATCTTAATGAATAACTTATCAAAACCAACAGAATTTATGCAAAAAATATTCGACTCATACATATCTAGCCAAGGTGTGAGCCTTCAGGAATCTAATTGTGAAGTTGTTGTAGACTATGGAGTTTTAGTTCCGAACAAGGAGAACATGAAACGAATGAGGGTGATCAAGGCTCTAATTAATACCGGAAATAGATACGACCAGCACAGACTACTGCTCCATCCCTTGGTGCAAAGTTTTTTGTATCTAAAATGGAGGTCATTGTTATCATTTTTTTATAGTATCTTAATACTTCACGTGTGTTTTGTGTTGTCTCTCAACGTGTACGCAATTTCTGTGTTCTATTATAAAGACAAAAATAAAGACGTACCGTTTATCTTGCGTAGCAGTGTATGGATTCATATTATTTATTTGACTGTGTGCTTGACTACAATTCAGGTAATTTGCACACATATTTCTTAATACTGTTTTAATTAGTTTTCTTTTAGCTTGGTTTTAATGTTTTTTATTAAATTTTTTCATCAGGAAATTATCTTCATCAAAATTAAAAGCAAGAGGTACTTCCTATGTCTAGAGACATGGCTGAAATTTTGGTCTATTACGCTGGCAGTGTTCCTGCCCCGTGTCGTGTCGTGGGATACGGAGTCGAGTTCAGAGTGGGCGCGTCTCATCGCCACCGTGGCACTGCTCTTATCCTGGTTTGAAATGATGTTCCTACTCTCCAGATTCCCTAACTGGGGATATTATGTTCTGATGTTTGGAAAAGTTGCAAACAAAGTATTTAAGGTGAGATAATTAAAATTTTCGTTGCTAAATGAAATACATTTATAATTCAAATATACTATTTGATTTTGATTTTTCACATGACATTATTATTGTGTTCTAGTATAGTTGTAGTAGTATTACCTGATTTGTTTGTTTCAGATTCTTGTTTCATTCGTATTTCTAATATTTGGTTTCTCCGTAAGCTTCATGATACAGTTTCGAGCCAAACCACCATTTGAAGGTCCTTGGTCCGCTTTTATTACGACATTAGTCATGATGACGTCAGAGTTTGATTATAATCAAACATTGAGTGCTGTGGATGCATCGGCATCTATCATTATATTACGTTTGATATTTGTGTCTTTTCTCATTCTAGTTTCAATTGTTCTCATGAATCTCTTAGTCGGTGTTGCCGTAAATGACGTTAATAATTTAGAAATTATAGGTAACATAAAGAGACTAGAGAAACAGGTGGAATTTATAACGTCGCTCGAAGATATTGTTTGTAACAAATTTATCAAAAAGATACTCCCAAAGAGTCTTTACAAAAAATGGTTGAAGAACATAAAATGGGAGAACGTCATCGTTTTACGGCCACGTGAAGCTACATGCAACAACTGTAACCGCTTGCCTGCTCGTTTAAGAGAAGCAATTTTTGAAAAGGCTCAATTACAGAAGACACAATCTGACGACCAGCAAGGCACGATGCTTTACCAAATGAAACTGGATGAAATGTATAAAGTTATCGTTAAAAAAGATGGCACCGGACCACCTAAGCCAGAGGGTCCGGATAATGCGTTGAACAAGATAATCGAAGATATTAATAAGATGCGTGGTGATATAGACATTATTAAAAACTTTATAGTTACAACTAAACGTCGCTCGTTTAGTAGTAATAAGTCTGCTCCATTACTAGTTATAAGTAATAATAGTTAAAAAAAAGAACGAAGGAGGTATTATTTTTCGACTTCAACAGTACGTACAGACGCCACATCAAGCTACTACATCTACAAAAAAAAAAATAATGTATATTCTTTGATAGATTTTTAACTTTATTGCTAAAGCTTTAGGTTCAAGGTTGATTAGGAAAATTTTACAATTTCGGGTAGCTTGATGTGCTGGCTTGGGCGCTGGCTGTACCTACATCACTGTTCTATTAATACCTACATTGTGACTTAAGTATTGAACTCTTAATGTAAGTAATTACCATATATTTTCTAATTAAAAGTAGGTATTTAATTCGCCGATTTTTTTTTCCTTTATAAAAGTACTACCTATGTACACAATTTCTCAAGATATAGCAAGTGCTTCTGCTGATCAAGAAGTCATTGGTTCGCTTGCTAGATCAGGTTAAGCTTTACTGGGTTTTTCGAAGTCTGAATCTGTGCCCGGTTGACGGCAACAAACTCGTCCCCTATTGCATGGAACTTAAACATTACTGGCGAACTATGGGTATAGCTGGTAATCCACCACGACTTAGTCCGTTAGTTAGATTATCAAAAAATATTTTACACGTATTTTTTTTTTTGTTACGTAAATCAAAATTGACGAAGATACGACGCTTTTAAAATTCTCAATACGTCACGCCGTGCTATAGTTTTAGAAATCTGTTGGCTAAATAGTAATTGATAGAACGCATATTTTTTTCATTTACTAATTTTTCTCACTTAATTATAGTACTATATACTTATGAGGTTCTCATTATAGGGGATGCTTTCATCGACTATCATTACGGGTATCCGCCCGTCCGTCACGTCTATATTAGTGATAATAATCAAAACCTATCTTAATGAATGATATACAATTGGCATCTGTTGCATTGTTTTCAAAGTACAGTAAGTTTTTTGTAGCCTCTTTACTAAACGGCGCCGTTTAACTAACGGCCTGAATGATATTCAGCCATTTGATCAAACAGCTAGGCAAATGACTTGGATCGATGACGTTTCATTATTTGCCTATCCTCATGGGCGTGCGCCCCTAAGAGGCAATTAGGCAAAGCCTACCCTACCAACTGGGCATTCATTATAACGAACTAACTATGTAATAAAATATCACATGTACAAAATATAAAAAAAAAAGTTCAAACTCCTGTTAGAATACTTATAGCAATTTGTCGCTCCCGTGTCACGCAACTAACACTTTACTGGAAGTTACTACAAAGGTTGGAGCTCCGCCGGACAGGCAAGCACTGGACTTGCCTTAAACCCATTGATAATTTTACGCACACATTGGCACATTGGTGCATATTTTCGTGTGTATGAACTGCACACATGTATAGATTGCAGTAATTTTAGGGCGGTAACTCCTGCGAGTGTAGCTGGGCTGCTGGGCTGTGATTGGCTGCTATAACACAAGGCCAGGATTCAAGATGGATGTTCTTTAGCCCGCGAAATTCAAATTTCCTTACGTTTTTTGCAATTTGCAGGCCAGTGCTAGGGTGTATGTTCAATGTTGATTAAAAAAATGATTCCTGGGGGTTATTGGCGCGTATTATTATTATAATAATCAATAATATTATTGTTATTATATTTTACTTCATGGGTGTCGTTTTTGTGGTTTTTGGGGTTGGTGATAATGAAAATGAGGTCAAAATGAAAATCCAAGATGGCGCCGATCAAAATTTCCGGTTTTTTCTACATGGGTGTTGCTTTCGTGGTTATTGGGGTTGGTGATAATGAAAATGAGGTCAAAATGAAAATCCAAGATGGCGCCGATTAAAATTTTCAGTTTTTTCTTCATGGGTGTCGTTTTCGAGGTTATTGGGGTTGGTGATAATGAAAATGAGGTCAAAATGAAAATCCAAGATGGCGCCGATGAAAATTTTCAGTTTTTTCTTCATGGGTGTCGTTTTCGAGGTTATTGGGGTTGGTGATAATGAAAATGAGGTCAAAATGAAAATCCAAGATGGCGCCGATGAAAATTTTCAGTTTTTTCTTAATGGGTGTCGTTTTCGAGGTTATTGGGGTTGGTGATAATGAAAATAAGGTCAAAATGAAAATCCAAGATGGCGCCGATGAAAATTTTCAGTTTTTTCTTCATGGGTGTCGTTTTCGAGGTTATTGGGGTTGGTGATAATGAAAATGAGGTCAAAATGAAAATCCAAGATGGCGCCGATGAAAATTTTCAGTTTTTTCTTCATGGGTGTCGTTTTCGAGGTTATTGGGGTAAGTGATAATGAAAATGAGGTCAACATGAAAATCCAATATGGCGCCGATGAAAATTTTCAGTTTTTTCTTCATGGGTGTCGTTTTCGAGGTTATTGGGGTTGGTGATAATGAAAATGAGGTCAAAATGAAAATCCAAGATGGCGCAGACGAAAATTTTTTTTTGCTATCATTATTTCGTGGCCTACCCTTCGTGGAATACTACTGCACGCCACTGCCTATCCTGTTTATTTCAATTTAGTTCCACTTTCTGCCACCTAGCGCCAAAACTCTCCAAACTGTCAAAATGACGTCGGCAAACAACTTGATGGTGTTTTCCAAAGTGAAAAATATTACAATGGAAGAGTGTAGTGACAATAATAATGTGAATTTAGCTGTGACTGACTCGAGCAATTAAATTTTTAAGCATGGACATCGAAAATAATTTGGGAGGTTATAAACGTGTCCATGACCATATGAGAGAAATAAAAAAGAAATATCTAGGTTTAAAAAGCGTAGTCATAGCTCAACAGACGGTCGAAACGGGCATAAAAAAAGTCTGGCTTTTGGGACCAATATTTCATGCATTTAAAAAAAAATGGTTCCAAAAGTCAGACTTTGGGACATGAGGAGCGTAGGCCGAAGGCCGGCGGAGCTCCGACGACATGGCTGACAGGAGATAAGGCTGCAGCTTTTTTTTATGCCCGTTCCGACCATCTGTTGAGCGTCGACTACGCTTTTTAAACCTAGATGTTTCATCTTTTTTATTTCTGTCACATGGTCACCCTATCGTACAAATGGTCTAAGCATTAGCCAGTCAGTTTAAATGTTGTAACAAACGCTACGGCTGAATATCATTCAGGCCACTAGTTGAACGGCGCTGTTTAGTAAAGAGGCTAGGCTTTTGATTGAACGGCTAATTAAGCTACTTGCCTGCGACATATTATAGATTGTATCTATTATCGATTTTCTTTATTTTAACATAAACAAAACAGATAAATGACATTCAGATCTTATTCTTAAACTATTAGACATTATGATTGGGTGTTTTGTGCAGAATATTTTGCGTAGTTAAAACATTTACTTACAACATTTAATGGATACAACTCTAGTTGTTATGAATCAGAAGTATGTTTCTGTTGTAATTGTAATCTGAAGAATCTAAATACTTTAGAAATAGCGAAATAAAAAGGTTATCCATGTTGTAACGATGGTTGTAATTGAAACTTCAAAATCACTAGTTCAGTTAACCGACATAACAAAATGACAATAAAACCTAACAAAAAGTATCATACGTAGGTTTTACAACATCCGTCCATAATGGAAATAAAAAAAGATAAGTACCTAGTAATGCTAAAAACAATAGAAAAGAACAACATTACTACCAGACTAAACAGAAATACAAAACATAAACCGACGAAAAATAAATAAATAGAAAATTATTCTACCTATTTATTACTAAACCCATATTAACAACGCACCTAAGATGAGCGATGCGCCTTATGAACTTGGCTAAAACATCGGCTGTCATTTTATCCGTAGGTCATCATCATCTGCCTAGCCTCTTCCCAAGTTTTTTATTAGGGTCGGCTTCCAGTCTAATGGGATGCAGCTGAATACCAGTATTTTACATAGAGCGACTGCCTATCTGACCTCCACAACCCATTTAGTACTGGGTAATACGATACCCCTTGGGAAGGCCTTTTTGGCAGACTTTTTGGGCCACTGACTACCTGTAACGACTGTCAAACATCACAAATGACAGCCGGGACACATGCTTAGCGTGCTTTCCGAGGCACGGAGGAAACTTGGTATCACCCATCCACAGACCAACCTAGCCAAGCACGGCTTAACCTAAAGATCGACCCGAGCGGCTGTTATTATGGAGCCACGAGCTCCAGCAATTAATTAAAAATAAAACTAGGCCTATCACTAACTGACATTACAAAGGTAAACAAAGATTCAAGAGATATAAAAATCTTCAGAAAACTTAAATAACATGAATTATATGGTAAAAAGATATGCTAAGCCTCCAGGAAATGAGCATGAAGCTACCTAGGGAGGACGAATGCTTAAATTTTCAGGTTAATAATGTCTAAAAATGTAAGTAAAAAACCATGTATTAACACACATTACATGATTTAAGGGGCGGGGGGTGGGGGAGGGAGGGGTACCCTCTCCCTCCCCCACCCTTCGGAGCTTCATGGTTATGGAGCTATCCATGGTTAAAGTTTCGAAGTTAGAATAGCGCTATTTAGTTATTAGAATGAAAAGGAGTAAATCGTTCGTCGTCGTAAAAGTAGTATCGTTTGGCAGGAAGAGGGAGGGGAGAAGGTGTCTCCTGTGCCCTGGCACTTTTCCCATGTACAGGCGATGCACCGTTCTTGAGAAAAACTAATTATAGTATCCTAACTTCAAAACACTTTTTATTCGCAAAAAGCGTAGTCGACGGAGAAGACTATTTCTAGAACCTCTACGACTCCATGAGGCGCGTCGCACGTCGTCGTCGTCCGGTCGTCGCGAGCGTTTTGCGCGCGTTTTGTTTTAGGATTGTGTTCAAGTTTACGCGCGTCGTGTGTTTTTTAAGTACACGCTTAGCGTTACACGTTAATGACCCTTCCGCAGGTTTTGACATTAAAAACTAGTATAAAAAAAAAAACTTGTGAAAAAGTTGGAACTTTAATTCAGAATTAAGAAATAACAATACCAACTCACCAAATACAGAACACATTAATAACGACTTACAACAACCTGATGAGAACATGTACTTACTTAGTACTCAACACACAAATATTAACATTTCTGATACGACCACCAACACTCCTACAACAAGTAATATTACACTCCTAAATAATAGCTCTGATACTAACATAGTTTCTCAAACACAGACAGAAACACAACAGTCGACGAAATTTTTTTAAACCACATAGATATAGGCCTATTTGAACCTACGCAAAATAACTTTGATGCAGCTCCTGAAAAGAACTTAGAAATCGAAGCCACCTTTCAAAAAGCCCAACAATTTTTTTCTAATACACACCCCACTAGTAGACCATACATTCCCAAGCAAAAGACATCTAAAAAGTACTCCCTCATAGTTGCATATATAAATTCCGTCATTCTCCCAAATAATGTAAATGTCGACACCGATTTTGTCAAACTGCAGACCGCAATTTATTGTGCAGCATGGACGGCAGCTACATGCAACGGAGCTAAAATATCAGACACACAAAATGAAAGCCGCACATACATAAAGAGAAAACCAAAGTGGCAAATCAGGATTGACAAGAAAATTCTAAATCTAAGAGCAAATATAGGTAGGCTAACACACTTTATTAATGGTAGCAGAAGTCCAAAACTAATAGCAGCAGTAGAAGAAATAAAGAAAAAATATCAGGTACATGCTCAATACGAAGACTTAAACACACAATTAGTACACTTTTTAGACACCTTAAAACAAAAACTAAACGCAGTTTCCAGTAGACTCAAAAGATATTTAAAATGCACGAACCGCAAAGTGCAAAACACAAAATAATGAAAAAATATTTTATAGAAATCTTACAACAAATAATAAAGACACCACTAACCAAAGCCTAGAGACACCTACATCCGAAACACTACGGGAATTCTGGGCTAACATATGGGAAAATCCAGTAAATCATAATCATCAAGCAGACTGGATCAACGAAGTAACACCAGAAATCCCAGAAATGGAATTTGAATTCATACCTATAGGAACATTTATAGACGTCATCAAACGCACACACAGTTGGAAATCGCCTGGCACTGACAACATTCACAATTACTGGTATAAGAAATTCTCGAGCATACATCCTTTCTTACATAACCACTTAAACACATTCATCCACTCACCACATTTACTGCCATCATACATTACACACGGCGTAACGTATATGATACCAAAGGACATTAATGATACTATAAACCCAGCGAAATACCGACCGATTACATGTCTGCAAACTATTTACAAAATTTTAACAGCCTGTTTAAGTGAGGTTGTATATGAACATTTAACCAAAAATAATATTTTGGCAGAACAACAAAAGGGATGCCGTAAAAATAGCCAAGGATGCAAAGAACAATTAACTATCGATGCAGTTACTATGAACAGCGCTGTTAAAAGTAAGACAGATATTCACACAATGTTCATAGATTACCAAAAGGCTTTCGACTCAGTTCCGCACAGTTGGTTATTAAACATCTTGAGTTTATATAAAATTCACCCAACACTAAAAAACTTCTTAGAAATTTCCATGCAGAATTGGCAAACCGTTCTAAAAATTAATTCCTCCTCCTCAACTATAGCTACTGAACCAATCCACATAAAACGTGGAATTTTCCAAGGAGATTCTCTAAGCCCGTTGTGGTTTTGTATGGCACTCAATCCACTCTCACACCTCCTAGATAAAACAGACGCTGGATACACACTAACAAACATTACCACACATTATATGCTTACACACCTCATGTACATGGATGATATCAAGTTATATGCACCTGACATAAACGCACTTTTTGTATTAGCTGACACAACTCAGCAATTTTCTGATGATATTTGTATGTCATTCGGAGTTGATAAGTGCAAAATCTTATCAGTTGTAAAAGGAAAAGTACAAAATAATAGTTACACACTCGGGTCAGGCCAATCAATAGAGCCAATGGATGAACAGAGCACTTATAAATATCGAGGTTTTAAACAATCTAGGCAAATACATCAAAAGATGACTAAACAAGAACTGGTCAATAGATTCTCACACCGCATTAACCTCATTTTGAAAACCAAACTTAACTCCAAAAACACTATTAAAGCAATCAACACATTCGCAATACCCATCCTCACTTACTCTTTTGGAATCATACACTGGTCAAATACAGATATCAAAAAATTACAACGCATTATTAATACATCTCTTACCAAACACAGAAAACACCATCCAAAGTCAAGCATACAGCGACTTACTCTGCCGTGCCAAGAAGGAGGAAGAGGCCTTATAGACATACACAACTTACACAACAAACAAATACATTCACTCAGAGCGTACTTTCATAACAAATCCGAAAATTCATCACTACACAAACATGTAACCGAAAACGATACGAAACTTACGCCACTTAACCTACACAATAGAAACACTCAAATGAATGAACTACTCATAACCACACAAGAAAAAAATGCCGCTTGGTCTGCCAAGGCCCTCCACGGGAGACACCGAGCCTATCTGAGCCAGCCTCACGTTGACAAAGCTAAGTCGAACGAATGGCTCAAACGAGGCGAGCTATTTCCCGAGACGGAAGGATTTATGCTAGCGATCCAGGACAAAATAATAGCAACTCGTAATTACAGGAAATATATAATTAAAGACCCTCATCAGCCGACTGACTTATGCAGACATTGCAACACTGCCTCTGAGACCATACAACATAATACAGGAGCTTGTAAATCACTTGCGCAGACTGACTATAAGCATCGACATGACCAAGTTGCCTCTATTACACACCAACACTTAGCATTCAAATATAAACTCATAAGTGAGATGAAACCATACTATAAATATAAACCCGAAATAACACTAGAAAATAGGAATCAGAAAATCTATTGGGATAGGACTATAATAACTGACAAAACTATACATTTCTAGAGACCAGATATAACCCTTCACGACAAAATCAACAAAACAGTTTACCTAATAGATATAGCTATCCCAAACTCACACAACATTCAAACTACAATATCTGAAAAGCTTAGTAAATATCAAGACCTCGCCATAGAAATAAAAACCCAGTGGGAAGCACAAACCGTCCACTTCGTCCCTATAGTGCTCTCTTCCACTGGTATCGTACCGAAATCTCTTATGCAAAGCTTAAACACTTTACACATTTCGCCCCACACACTTCACCTGCTCCAAAAAGCCACAATTCTGAACACGTGTCGCATCACCCGGAAATTCTTAACTTCTTCTACAATATCATCAACATTCTCCATTTAAACTTCTCCCTACAAACTTGGCTCCGGCCCGTGGGTAGGGTTTTTGTACTCTCTTACGAGAGAAGAAAATTAAAGAACAAGAAATAATAATAATAATCATTTTATTATCAGGCAACTAAAAGGCCCTTATATACAAATACACAAAAATATCATTTAACAACAATAAACTAATACATATTTAAAACCATAAGAAACTAAAACTATTCACGTACCGTTGTCGGCGGCGTCGTGTTACGTTGCGAGGTGTCGCGTAACCGTCCTCGGAAACGTCGATAAACGACACCCTTCGGCCAAAAGTCCTCTTTCAAGCTTTCAACTTTAACCTCATATATCTTTGTAACTACATATGTAGTAGGTTCCCAGGTAATATCCAGAACAAACAAATGATTGTTTGCCGATAAGGTGATTTTATGTGTGTGTACGGTCAGAAGGTTTGGCAAAATAAAAAGCGTGTTCTCAGTTGAAGGTTTACTGAACGACTAACACAAAGATTACAATATACAGTGCAGTGGTTGAGGGCTTAGAGTTAACTTACGAGCTACGTCATACATGACCTAAGACTAAAGATGTATAAGTAATTTGCCTACGCGCTACAATCCTCCCCCCTTAGATTAAACGATAAAATTTTAATTTGTGACAACCCACAAGAATACAAAATTATCTATGAACTAATTAAAACTACAGACGATAACAATAAACAAATTGAGTGGTGAACAATGGTTTTACTTATGCTAGAGCGTTCACACTATGCTACTTATACTAGAGAGAGTATTATTTTCGTCACGAATGTTGTTTACACTACACTTTAAATTTGAGGTTTGCACTCGCGATTTGTTTGTAGGTTGGGCATCCCTGGCGGTGCGCCGATAGCACGTTGTGTGATCGCGTGGTTGATTTTGTCTCGACGGAGGCTTCGATGCGGCGCTTGTAATAGCACCACCCCACGTAGAGTATAGATAGGGTTACCGCTGTGCTGACTAGGATGTTTGCGGCTAGCGACATCTTGTGGGTGACGGTAATGGTTTCATCTTGCAGCGAAACCTTGTTGCCGGCGGCTGCGCTGTTCTGCGCCACGATAGTCATCTTGCTAGCTGGCTGGCCCATGTTGTCTGACTGCTGGCTGGTATGAGTGCGGCGATAGTGAACGTTTGTTGAAGAGTGACGGTTATTCATACAGCTGATAAAGACGTTGACGGAGGCGGCTCATATGTCGAATCTCACGGTCTTCTTAACGACCCGGCCCGATTTCGTTGTAATCAGCGGTGTCGTAGTGCTTGAAGTGATGTATGGAGTCGTAACGTTCGCCGGATGTGGGACGGTGTCGGGTGGCGTCATTGTTTGGGTCTCCTGGCGTGGGACCGACACATTATCAAATTCTAATAGGTAAGCTGGTTTTAGACGATCAAGTGACACTGTGACTTGCCTTCCGTTACAGTCTAATGTATAAAATTTTGGATGTCGTTTTATTACTTTATATGGACCTTCGTATGGTGGTACCAAAGATCGACGTGCTTCATTTCTAACAAACACATGAGTGTTAATGGCTAAATCTTTATGAACGAATACACTATTGTTGTTGCTATGTAAACTTGAATGTGAGAGTTTGGGAACGGATGACAATGACTTGGTTAACAGTTTGATGTAGTCGCTGTCGTTAATATTGGTTGTAGATTTTGAATTATATAGGTCACCTGGCAGTCTGAGACTACTGCCGTATAAAAATTGTGATGGACTGTATCCCAGATCTAATTTAACTGCCGAGCGCAACCCTAGGAGTACTAGAGGTAATTCCCGTAACCACTGTGTGCTATTTGAACATTTTGCCATAATAGCAGCCTTTAAGGTACGGTGAAGTCTTTCTATCATGCCGTTCGACTTTGGGTTGTATGCAGTTGTGCGAACTCGTTCGATGCCGAGTCTTTTTAATAACTGCCGAAATAAATCTGATTCAAATTGACGACCTTGATCTGAGGTTATACGTATTGGACAACCGAAACGAGCAATCCAATGCTCTAGGAACACCTTAGCAACCGTTTCAGCTGTTATATTTTTTACGGGTATAACTTCTGGCCATTTCGTCACCCTGTCGATGATGGTAACGCAATATTTAAAATCCTCTGCCGGTGGCAGTGGTCCTATTATATCGATGTGTACATTTTCAAAACGATTACCTGTGCTGTCAAATTCGCCTATCGGTGTTACTGTGTGGCGTTGAATTTTAGATTTTTGACAGGGAACACACATTTTAACGAATTTTTTTATGTCGGTATTCATGTTGCTCCAGAAATACCTTGACTTAACTAATCGTTGAGTAGCTGCGACGCCGGGATGACTCACATTGTGTAAAATCTTTATGGCGAGTTCCCGGAACTGTATGGGTAGATAAGGACGTATATCGTTTGTTGATGTTTCGCAGGCTATTTTTATTTCTGAATCGGGCATTGTTATTAATTTAAATTGGAGTTTGTCGTGTTTGCGTAGATTTTGTAATTCCGGATCGCATTTTTGTAGTTCAGCTAACTTTTGAAAATCTACTAGTGATGGCAAGATAATCTCATCGATTCGGGATAATGCGTCGGCGACTGTATTTTTGTCACCTTCTATGTACATGATGTTATCGCAAAATTGAGAAATGAAATCTAGTTGTCTTAACCGTCTAGGTGAGTCTGAAGGCGATACCTTTTTAGATAGGGCGAAGGTCAATGGTTTGTGGTCTGTTAGTACTGTTAGCTGTCTGCCTTCTACCATATGGCGGAAGTGTTTAATTGCCATGTATATTGCTAGAAGTTCCCTATCGTACGTGCTGTATCTTGTTTGGGTATCGGTGAGTTTCTTTGAATAAAATCCTAGAGGTTCTAATTTATCACCAACTTTCTGATTTAAAGCGGCGCCTACGCAAGTAGCGGAAGCGTCTGTCATCAACACTAATGGCACGGTTGCGTCGGGATGCGATAACGTGACTGTATTATTGATGGCTTGTTTACATCGACTGAATGCTTCTAATGCACTTTCGGTCCATGTAATTTCTGTTTTGTCGCGTTTTTTTGAATTGTGTAAATACGCGTTTAGCGGTGTTTGAATTTCTGCAGCTTTTGGAATGTTGAGTCTGTAGAAATTCATCATTCCGAGGAAACGTCGAAGTTCCTCTATTGTATTGGGTTGTGGATAATCATTAATAAGTTGCGTTTTGTTTGCGCTCGGTTTTATGCCTTTTGAGTTGATGTGGTAACCGAGGAAGCTTAACTCGGATTTACCGAATTCGCATTTATCTGTGTTGATTGTTAAACCGATATTATTTAATCGTTCTAAAACTATCTCTAAATGTTTTGCATGCGTTTCTTTTGAATCTGAAGCTGATTACATCATCAAGGTAAGGAAATGCAAAGTCAAGACTTTTTAATGCGTTGTTGACTAGCCTTTGAAAATCTTGCGCTGCGTTACGTAACCCAAAGTTCATTCTCGTAAATTCGAATAAACCGAATGGAGTTATGACTGCAGTTTTTGGGATGTCTTCGGGAGCCATTGGTATATTATGGTAAGCTTTCCGGACGTCAATTTTTGAAAATATAGTTTTCCCTTTGAGTAAATATGTGAAATCAAGTAGTCTTGGTAATGGGTAACAGTCGGGAGTAGTTTGTGCGTTAAGTCTACGGTAGTCTCCGCACGGTCTTATTTCACCGTTTTTTTTACTAACGCAAACAAGTGGGTTAGCCCAAGGACTATTCGAAGGTCTACAAATACCTAATTGCATCATTCTTTCGAATTCTGCTTTGGCGACTTTGTATTTCTCCGGATTAAGCGGTCGTACTTTTTCATGGACCGGGGGTCCATTAGTATAAATGTGGTGTTGAACATCATGCTTAGGATGTGTTTTAAAGTTTTCTAATTTGGTGATGTCGGGAAATTTTTGTAATATGAGATGGTATTCGTCGTTTGCATCGATTGATCGAATACTCGATTCAGGGCAATTTGTAATATTTGTGGAGCGCGATATTAAAGTGAGTTTGTCTATTAGTTTCCTACCATGTAAGTCTACTATTAGTTTGTTAGCAGCAAGGAAGTCAGCGCCTATTATTGAACGTTGTACATCGGCTAGTATGAACTTCCATTGGAATGGGCGACGTAAACCTAAGTTAACTGTGATGGATTTTTCCCCGTATGTTTTGATTTTTGTGCCGTTGGCTGCATATAATATGTAATCTGATGTGGATGCGTTTTGCCTTTTACCGGCTAAAACCGACACATCAGCACCAGTGTCGATAAGAAATCGTGCACCAGTTTTAATATCTGTAACACATAAACGATAGGAATTGTTGACACCGGCGACATTGTGTATTTGACCCGGTGTCTGTATTAGTTTTCCGGGTTCCTTTTATTGCAATTTATTGTGTCGCCGCATTTACGCGCATTTATGCTATAAGTGAAGTGGTAAAAACACTGGTAATTCGCATCACCTGGTTTCTCTTTTTGTCTGAGGTAATTCTCCCTATTTTTATAAGTGATTTCGCGACTTTTAGAGCGCGTCCGGGAAGTTCCACGGCTATAACGATCTCGGTTAATGGAATCGTCTAGTTTAGTGCGTAATTCTGAAATATCTAGTTTCATTTGTTTTAGCTCATTTACAATGGTTTCGGGAAGTGTTGGGTCTGCACTCGGAGTTGTTTTAGAAACCGGGGCTATTTCAGATGGTCTGGTATTTTCCAGAATTTTATCAGCGATTTTAGCCAAACCATCGAGTTTTACCTCGTCAGTGTCGCATGCGGTTATGACGGCCCTAATTGAGTGTGGACGACCTGTCCACAATAACTTTAGAGTATCGTCTGGGACTTTATTTTTCCCTAAGTCTCGCATACGCCGTAATAATTGTGAAGGCTTTTGATCTCCGAGTTCGATTTCGTTTAAGAGTTGGTTCATTTGTTTTGTTTCCGACTCTTCGTAAACCGAAATTAACCTATTTTTTAAAGTTTCATATTTATTTTTCTCAGGCATGTTTTCAAGAATGTCACTAATATCAGGTAATTCGTCAGGATTCAGCCTAGCTATTAGAAGTTGACTTTTGTGCAGGTCACTTGCCTTTAGAGGATCCACGATGGCGTTGAATTGATGAAACCAGAGTCTTGGTCGATCTTGCCAGAAGTCCGGTATCCTCGGTGTCATGGAAACTGCCGTCATCTGTTGCGGCTGTGGCTGGTCATGGGTTGACATGGCTGCAAGTTGTTGAGAGAGCTGCGGCCTGGTAGAGTGAGTCGTTCGTATTTACGCGCGATGAATTATAGTCTTTGTTAAAAACTTGGAACTCGATACGCGCGCGGACGCGTCGGGGTCACCACTTTGCCGATAAGGTGATTTTATGTGTGTGTACGGTCAGAAGGTTTGGCAAAATAAAAAGCGTGTTCTCAGTTGAAGGTTTACTGAACGACTAACACAAAGATTACAATATACAGTGCAGTGGTTGAGGGCTTAGAGTTAACTTACGAGCTACGTCATACATGACCTAAGACTAAAGATGTATAAGTAATTTGCCTACGCGCTACAATTGCAATGACGGGGAAACAAGTGCCTTTCGCCTTGCCTTCGTTGAGGGTTTATTTACACCCTATAGATGAATAGGAAATTGGGTAGGCTTTTCAATCACATTTATTTGCATAGATATACAGTAATCGTATTGCTTTATTTCACGAATGTAATATGAATAAGTTTTATTCCTTTTTAACTTGGAGTCTCCAAGTGTAAATAATGGGGTGTGTAATAAATGGCATAATAACTGTTACATATGTACCTACTTAGGTCGACGGATGCATAGTGTAGGAGTGCGGGCTGCACACCGCCCCTCCCCGCCGCGCGGGTACCCTCTTTAAATATATGGTTTAGTGTGCAATCAACTAGCGAGTTTGATTGACCTCCGACACTTCCGTATCTAACACGAGGCAAGGAACGGACTCACTTTTCAAAAATTGGCTACAGGATCGACATAAGGCGTTCTTTCTTCTTCTTGTTCTTTTAATATCACTTGAAATAACGTTCAATGAGATAATTTTAATATGCTATAAAAACAAATAACCTAATTGCATGTGATCTAATGTGTAAGGTTATATGAATATAACCTTCTTTTGCTATAATAACATTTTGCATAACGTTCATTTCATATAATTTTCAATTTATGTAATGCTCTTTTTATACACCGATCGAGTTTATGGCTTTGGGTTCCAGAACGACCTAAAATTAAGCGTGTATAACATTCAGTTGACCTAATTTTCATATTTACTAATTTTCAGCCAAAAATCTGTAATGAATAAGTAACTATCATGAAACATCATACTGTTATAACCTCATCTAACCCAAATGATTCACCAACAATGGATGAGATCTGTTTGCTAATGGTCACTGTCCTAACCTAACCTAACAGGTGATTCACCAACAACAGAGGGGATCTGGCGCTCGGCGCCCGCTGCCACGGCACGCTCGTTGGTCACTTTTTCTAAATTATGTTAAACTAGCTGATGCCCGCGGCTTCGCCCGCGTTGATGTCGGTTATCGCGTCCAAAAGTAATCATGATAATATTTTGATCTCGTTCCCGCAACCCATCCCTATTCCAGGGATAAAAAAAGGAGGATAAAGAAGCCTATGTCTTATTCCAAGCTATATATCCCTGAAAATGTGACCTTACAATATTGAACGCAGTATAACTTTCCAACAACCCCCAGAAAGAAAACACAGTCGTCAGTCGTCACCTTCATTCGCTCCAAGTCAGTTTATTATAGGACACGCGCGCGTTATATATTATTATAACGATAACGTGCGTAACCGTGACCGTGACCGTGTGTGTAATCGTCTTGCCTACTGTTTAGATAATTCTAAACAGTAGGCAAGACGGTGCGGGGAGAGGGTCGGCGATTGCATCAAGCGAAGCGAGGCGCTTGAATTTCATTCTCGTGTCCATAATTTTTTTGCAATTACTCCTAAGATATTCGTTTAAATTATATGGTGTAAGAAGTAAAATAATGTGCATAAAATGCTTAAAGCCTCTATCTTATTTTAAAATTATTAGAATTAATACTAATATATTTTTTTGACAAAATCATGTAGAAGATATATTTATTTAGTAGATTAAATTATATTTACATTATATACATACTACAACTAGTACTAGGTGTGTAGAGAAAGGGTTTTAACATAACATAATATATGACCCCTGTAATCTCCAAAGGGTAAGACAGCAACCGGGCACAAATCTAGACTCCGTAGCTGCTAATGAGAAATTCCTGATGGACAAATTCATTGACATCTTGACCTGGGAATCAAATCTAGGCCCTCATGCTCCGCAGAACCGCTAACCGTTAAGCCGCGTGGTATCCGGCAGAGTAGAATAGAACCAACCCATTACACTCACGGGTGTCGTATAAGGCGACTAATGTCTGAGGCAGAACACCTTGTGCCTCCGAAGACCAGAGAATGGGCTGCAGCGTTTTCTGCTAGTCTTTCACCACTGCGATCTCCAATCCGCCTGCCAAGCGTGGAGATTACGGCAAATTCCTCCCATCCTGGGAGAGGCTTATGTCCAGCAGCGGACGTTTTGGGCTGTTGTAGTGGTGTAGTGAATATAACAAAAAAACATATTGTACTTTTATCGGTCTATACAAACAAATATTTAATTTGATCAGCTAGACGCTCTCGCAGCGATATATCTAAATTTTCAGGAACGTAAACTGCAAAAGCACAACAGTGTAGTTGGTGAGAAGACCCAGCAATTCTAGAGGCAGCGTAGCGTCGACGGAGGCCAGGCCACATAAGTCAACCTTGCTAAAATTTGTTTCATGTAAGCGTTGAATATTTCGGCATATTTTTTTCTCTTCATCTGTAAAGGTAAGTGACTTATTTATAAAATCTAAACAGCTATTTTTATCGTTTTTCAAGTAACTATTCTTATAAATAAATATTAGGGTTAAAATAAAAAAAAAAAAAACAAAAATGTATGTTGATATACTGTATCAAACGACGCGGGAAATCAGCTGAGAGTTCATCGAACTCGTCGTTGCGCTTGCCATTCGCAACATGTGTTTTCCCACGGTAACGATACATTTCGTATGAGGGATTAGAACATTTTTTAATTAGATTCCCATAATATTCCTGAAATCATTTCTTGTACTGTTCATCTTAGTATGATATATTTGAATTCACCCGGTCTGCGCAGGGATGCCCTTACGCCGTGTATACGCCCAGTGAAATGAACTGTCACATACACGAACAGATTTTATCAGTCGTAAAGCAGTGAGGAATTTTCCACTGACGTTTGTCACAACGCTTCAGTATATATCAATAGATGGCGCTGATTAGCTTTAGGAATATTTTTTTAAGCGGCGTTCTAGTAAAATCCAATGAAAAAAGAATTTACTACGTATTATATTTTATGTCAATGGTAAAATCTTTTAGCAGGGCCAAAAAAAACTCTCCTAGACACATGTCAAACTTATTGTACAGTAAAATTCCTTTATTATTCATTGCTAAAAATGATAACTATAAAGAACCTTTTTTCTGTCATTCTGTCAAACATTTTGAATCTAAAAAGTTTACTGTTCTTTTGCATCACTAAACTGAACTACAACTTTTTGCATGGTTTTTGCTATTGTTCTTCTGAGTGTTTTTGCGTTACGTTTAAACTCCTGGTGCGTCGAGTCGAGCTTAGGTTCCTTCGTACTTCAGTTAAGGCTTTGTGAACATAAAAACGAGACATTTTATTATTCCCAAAGGTTGATCAGCGCCATCTAGTTCATTCATAAAAAGCACTCGAAAATTCCCCATTACGAGTTTTGACTATGCTGTTCAATACAATAAATACTAATCAGCATATAAACTTTGGTTCAAAAAAAAATTGACTATGAAAATAAATTATGTACCTGAACAGTTTGAACGCAACGTAAGTGCACAGGAATCTTGAAATAGATTCAGAGCAGAGTAGAACTTCTCACAACGCCAGCTGAACAGCATTTGCAAATACAGATTCTTCAAGATACAATTGAGATTAAACATTAATACCATTGGAATAAACTGAAACAAAAAACCCACAATTATTTCGTTATTTTTATGGGATGCACACACGCACATACACTCACACTATTATATGATATAAATCTTTAAGTTTATATTTTAACTTGGTTGGTTCAAGTCTTGTCTTGTTTAGTTTGAGATTTTACTCGTAATTTTTTGTTTAAATTCTATTTTAAAAGTAAAGTCTGTAAAATAGACTCAAATATTGTTGTAAAATAAATACTTACACCTTCGTTACTCGCTATCGTGATGAAAAATTGAATATCAATGAGTGCGTGGATGCATGTCTCAAGTGTGTGAATCAGCACCTGAAAGTTGAAACGGTCTTCTAATAAATTAAATCACTTTAAAATGAAATACGCGCTGCACTAATGTAAAAGGATTTTGACGCATTTTGAATAAAAAAAATACAAACCGATAAATTCTCATACAGAATGAGAAATTGTATAGTTTCTTTTCGCACACCCTGTATTTAACTGTATCCTTAAAAGCCGAGCAAACAAAACTAACCAAAAAATTTAAATCTATTTTGAAATTATTTTAATCATCATCACGTCGATTCCTGTCACGTCGACTTTAATTTGAGATTATTCGTTTCCATTACCTTTACAACCACGATTCTTTAAAACCTTTTATTGGCGAAAACTACAGTCACAAATAAAAATTATACAGCAAAAGTGATTTTAAAACAGCTTTAAAATCTACAAGGATAGCATCCTGGGCAAATTGAAGGAGGTATGAATGCTAATGATTCTCCACCCGAATCAATAATAAAATGGGTAGGTTTTTTTCTTATTTACGGAAATCGGTAAGTGTAAATAAACCATGTATTATAACTTAGCCCGTCTGTTACTAGCCCTATAACCGCACCTTCACACACACAAATAAACGCACATAGCGACATATCGCATGATGGATGATTCTGTCTATTACTTTCGTTTATTCTGAAATACTGTCAAAAAGAACAATTTAAAATGGCAGCTTTATTAATTATTGACCAGGTATCTTAATTTAAATTGATTATTTATATATTTTATGACAAGCTCCTGAATTTTGACTAGGATGAAAAATTGCACCTTGTATTTATCTTAGTCTAGAACTTGATCAAAAACATTAAAAAAAGAACTTACGTAACTCTGATAAACAATTTTGAAAAGATTATAACTTTCCAATATTTTATTATAAGCGTCAAACTTGCACATGCGTTCATTTTCATTATTATGTGGATCGAAAACTTGATTATGACATGAAACAACAAAACTTTCAAGGCAGCATAGGAGTCTTATTGCATATATCATATTTGCGTCAAATGACAATAAAATTAGACTACAAAGAATCATGAACCAGGGTGACCCAAAACTCAAATTATAAATTGAAAATAATAAATAAAAGGTCAATATTAAAATGACTGAGATCCAATTCCATTTGGCAACGCTCATGATTATGTCCGCATTATGTAGCAGCCTATTCAATTCTTGAATAGCAAGAACCGTTGCTATATTGATTTTCGAGTGGACAATATTGAGAATAAAAATTATAACAAAAGTAATAGAATAGAAGAAGATGTCCAAGAAAGCGAGGCAATGTATGAAAATATCATCCTTTCGAAATGACATTCTTAATATTGTACGAGTTGAATATGGAATGACGCATATTATCGTCCAAAATAATGATAAAAAAATGGTTTTGGGTTTATTTGAGGTTATAAAGTCACATTTTATCAAATATTTGGATAAGAAAACTAAAGTTTGCATTAGATTTAAAGGAAAAAGCATAGACTGCACATCTTTATCAACTTCATGATATAATAGAATTATTACTCCATCGTTAATATAATATGTCCCCTTCTTGAATAATAAGAGAACAATATTGTAAAATTCTTTCAGACCCATTACAATTACGTTTGAATTACAAGGGGATTACTTTTAGAAAGAACTGTTTAACATAAAGTCCAAGAAATAACATTAAAGGAATACATAATTAATGCGATGGAAGGATATCTTATCATAATATCTAAAGCATTCATTAATTTCATCGTATTTTTTTTCGTATAATAATCCATCACAGGAATTTTCAGTAGTATCAAGATCTATCTTTCATTATACATTTCATAACTACCTAAAAGGCTAGTTATCAGGTATAAAAAAATCGATTAATACCTGATACCTATTTCATAATGGATTCTATTTCATGAGGAGCTCGTGGCTAAATAATAACAGCCGGTCGGGTCTGTCTTTAGGTTAAGCCAGCCGTGCTTGCCTAGGTTGATCAGTGGACTGGTGACCACCCGTTATATACCGATTTTACTTCTTGCCTCGGAAAGCACGTTTAGACGTTGGTCCTGGCTGTCATTTGTAGATCTTTGACAGTCGTTACAGGTAGTCAGTGGCCCAAAAATTCTGACAACCAGTCTTACCAACGGGTAACAAATAACCTAATTGCATGTACCCACGGGCCAGCCTTACGGCTACCACCTTTTGGGGCGCGTTCAGGTAGTGGGCGGCTCGCCGCCTCAATGAACGCGCCCACACCGGGGCCCCATAAAGGGCCATGGACCTCCCGCGTAGAGCTTCCGGCAGGAGGCGTTTGGCCCCCCCAGGTTGGGCAGAAGCCGCCTGAAGGCAGCCCCGGTCCGTACCAGTTTGGGGGCCAAACGTCGGAAATGCTCCACGAAGTTCCATCGGCTGTCGATGACGAGTCCCAGGTACTTCAGCGTCGACTCGACGCCGACGGATACCCCTCCTACCGTCAGTGAGGATCCCGGAGGTGGCGCATTCCGAGGCCCATGAAAGCACATGGCCTCGGACTTGTGCAATGCCACCTCGAGACCCAGTTGCCGGATCCTCTCGACGACTATCGCAACCCCGCGTGTCATTTCAGCCGCCGCCTCGTGCGACCCCCCTTGTGCCAGCACCAGCGTGTCGTCTGCATAGCAGACCACGCTGACGCCGCTAGGGAGGTCGGCGCGCAGCACCCAGTCGTACCCGATGTTCCACAAGGAAGGCCCTAGAACCGATCCCTGTGGAACACCGAACGACATCTCTCGCCGTTTCCATTCTCCGCTGCGACCGGGGTAGATGACGGCTCTGTCCGTCAAGTAATCCCCGACCACACGACGGAGGTAGGTCGGCACCCGGTGATACCGGAGTGCCTCTCTAATGCAGCTCCAGGGCATGGAGTTGAAGGCGGCCCTTGCGGAAACCAAATTGGTGTTCCGCAAGATCCGGCCCCGTCCCCGCAAGGTGCTCGGCGGGGCGGTTTGCAATTACTCTTTCAAAGAGCTTGCCCACCTCGTCGAGCAACACTATGGGCCGGTATGCGGACGGAGAGTCCGCAGGGCGCCCCGGCTTCCGAATGAGGACCAGCTTCCCCGTCTTCCAACGAAGCGGGAACTGGCCCCTCTCCAAGCATGCGCTTAGGAGCCCCTCCAGTCGGGGCCCGAGAGCCTCCGAGGCCAGGACCCAGGCTTTGCCAGGCAAGCCGTCGGGTCCCGGGGCGGTATTTTTGGCACTGAGCCTGCGTACCGCCACTCTCAGGTCTACCCCAGTCACTTCCGGAGTGTCGTCGTCGTCATCCTGGTGGTCCGCTTCCAGCACCGCAGGTGGCGGAGCCATAGGCGGGGGGGATGTTCTCCCCGCGTGGGGAACAGAGTGCTCACCACGTCCTCCACGAGCTCAGGCCGGAGACTCTGCGTCAGTGGGGGGGCCCAGGTGCGGAGTTTATCCCGCACCATCTTATAAGGGCGCCCCCACAGATCTCTGTCGAGAGTCCCCAGCATCTCCTCGCGGGCCAGATCCCTGGCCCGCAGGATAGCCTCGCGAAGGGCGGTCTTCGCCGCTCTGTACCCTTCATAAAGCTCCGCCTCGATGGCTGCCGCATTCGGTGGGCGAATGCGGAGCCTGCGATGCCTGGCGTACAGGTGTCGCGCAGCCACGCACGCCTCGCGCAGAGACGTCAGCTCTCGCGACCACCAGTACACCTGACGTCGGGCGCTTCCTGGCCGGACTCGGGGCATTGCCACGTCGCATATATCGGACATGGCCTCCTGGAACCACCCTGCCTCATTGTTAATGTCGGCAAGCCTGTCTGGTGACGTCACCCAGGCCTGCACGATCGAGGCTTCCAGGAGGAGCTCCCGGTCCAGCTGCTTCAGCGCCCAACGCGGACCACTCGGGGCCTGTTGGACCGGCGCGCTTGAGGTCTGGGTGGAGACGTCAAACTGGATGTACCGGTGGTCGGAATAGGTCTCCACCTCCTCCATGACACGCCAGTCAACGACACGCGGCGACAGAGCGGGGCTAGCGAACGAAATGTCCACCACCGACTCGCCCCGCATCCGCACACACGTGGGAACAGAACCCCGATTTAGGACGACCAGGCCCTTCTCCAGAGCCCAGTCCTCCACCATCCTTCCCCGCACGTCTGTACAACGAGAACCCCAAGCCAAGTTCTTGGCATTGAAGTCCCCGAGGACAAGCACGGGGAGGGAATGGTTTCCGACGACAACACTCAACTCTGCGAGAGAGTTGTGGAACTCGGCGAGTGTTCGGTTCGGGGAGAAGTAGACTCTCACCACTACGATCTCCCCGAGCCGTGCTGCTACGCACCCCCGACCCCTCCTGACACCTTCAAGGGTCGGGGTACTGGCGGCGGCTGCCGACACAATGGTCACTGAGCCGCTAAGGTCCGCCACCCAGTCTTCCCTAGGCTGGACGAAATACGGCTCAGCGACCACAGCGATGTTTATCGACCACTGCGCCATGCTCTGGAGCAACAGATCCTGAGCACAGGCGCAGTGGTTGATATTCGCTTGGAGGAAGCGTAATGCGGCCGTTATTGGCACTCCATTACCGCTTCCTCCTCCCTGGCCCCTTGTGAGGGCCCCACTGTGGCGGCGACAGCGGCAGCGACGGCAGTTGCGGCTGCGGCGGAGGCGACGATTGTGGTGGCGGCGGAGGGCCTACCTTTGCCTCTAATGGCCTTGGTGGGTGGAGCGCAGGCCTTGCTCCCAGCCTGGTGGTCGGCCGGCTTGCCAGCCGCCGCACATGCACCGCAGTACGGCGTGGCGCAGCAAGCTGCGGACACATGACCGGGCTGACTGCAACGGAAACAGAGTCCGCTGCGGTCTACCTCCGAGGCGCACCGTACTGACACGTGGTGTCCCACGTGGCAGCGGTAGCACCTCAGAGGTCTGGGCTCCAGCAGCTTTACCTGCGCTGAAACCCAGCCCACCAGTAGCCTTCGGCCCTCAACTATAGTTTAAGCCGCCGTCACCGGGCAGCATACCGTAACGGTATGCATACCCGTGGACAGTGGCGTGCAGTAGTATTCCACGAAGGGTAGGCCACGAAATAATGATAGCAAAAAAAAATTTTCGTCTGCGCCATCTTGGATTTTCATTTTGACCTCATTTTCATTATCACCAACCCCAATAACCTCGAAAACGACACCCATGAAGAAAAAACTGAAAATTTTCATCGGCGCCATCTTGGATTTTCATGTTGACCTCATTTTCATTATCACTTACCCCAATAACCTCGAAAACGACACCCATGAAGAAAAAACTGAAAATTTTCATCGGCGCCATCTTGGATTTTCATTTTGACCTCATTTTCATTATCACCAACCCCAATAACCTCGAAAACGACACCCATGAAGAAAAAACTGAAAATTTTCATCGGCGCCATCTTGGATTTTCATTTTGACCTTATTTTCATTATCACCAACCCCAATAACCTCGAAAACGACACCCATTAAGAAAAAACTGAAAATTTTCATCGGCGCCATCTTGGATTTTCATTTTGACCTCATTTTCATTATCACCAACCCCAATAACCTCGAAAACGACACCCATGAAGAAAAAACTGAAAATTTTCATCGGCGCTATCTTGGATTTTCATTTTGACCTCATTTTCATTATCACCAACCCCAATAACCTCGAAAACGACACCCATGAAGAAAAAACTGAAAATTTTAATCGGCGCCATCTTGGATTTTCATTTTGACCTCATTTTCATTATCACCAACCCCAATAACCACGAAAGCAACACCCATGTAGAAAAAACCGGAAATTTTGATCGGCGCCATCTTGGATTTTCATTTTGACCTCATTTTCATTATCACCAACCCCAAAAACCACAAAAACGACACCCATGAAGTAAAATATAATAACAATAATATTATTGATTATTATAATAATAATACGCGCCAATAACCCCCAGGAATCATTTTTTTAATCAACATTGAACATACACCCTAGCACTGGCCTGCAAATTGCAAAAAACGTAAGGAAATTTGAATTTCGCGGGCTAAAGAACATCCATCTTGAATCCTGGCCTTGTGTTATAGCAGCCAATCACAGCCCAGCAGCCCAGCTACACTCGCAGGAGTTACCGCCCTAAAATTACTGCAATCTATACATGTGTGCAGTTCATACACACGAAAATATGCACCAATGTGCCAATGTGTGCGTAAAATTATCAATGGGTTTAAGGCAAGTCCAGTGCTTGCCTGTCCGGCGGAGCTCCAACCTTTGTAGTAACTTCCAGTAAAGTGTTAGTTGCGTGACACGGGAGCGACAAATTGCTATAAGTATTCTAACAGGAGTTTGAACTTTTTTTTTTATATTTTGTACATGTGATATTTTATTACATAGTTAGTTCGTTATAATGAATGCCCAGTTGGTAGGGTAGGCTTTGCCTAATTGCCTTTTAGGGGCGCACGCCCATGCACAGTCCTCGCCTGTGCAGCCGCCTTGCCTTTCTTCTTGGCCGCCTCCTTAGCCGGCACTGGGTTCACCCGAGCCGGCTCTTTGGGGGGGACCGCCACAGCGCCGCTGGAGGGCCGACTAGATGGCCCCGGTCCGGGTGCGGCAGCCACAGCAGCTGCGTACGACACCGTGCTCGGCATCGTGCTTGGGCCCGCGGCTGCCCTGTTTGCACCCAGGGCGGGGCGCAGAACTATTCCCTCCAGGACGGAAAACCGCGCCTGGAAGGAAGCCAGCTCCTGCCGAACCAAGTTTAGGACCTGGTTCTCCACCGGCACGGGCTGGGTTTGTCGCTGCTGCTGCTGACGCTGTTGCTGGTGGCCCCTATTTGGAGGCGCCGCGCGGGAGCCAGCCTCACGTAGACTGGCCAGGTCTGCGTGGAGCTTGGTGTTCTCTTTTTGGAGAACCTCCATGGCAGCCGTCAGGCGGGCTAACTCCGCTCGCTGTTTTGCCACCTCCTCTCCACCTTTCGGAGGAGGGGAAGGCCCCGCAAAGTTGGCCTCTGCAGCCGCCATGATGGAGGCGGAAGCCACGGGTATGGCCTTGAGTTTTGAAGATGTCTTCACCTTCAAGGCCACGCCCCTTTATAGCGGCTTCTACCTCCTTTGCAAACCGGGCCTTACGCTCCGCCTCGGAGCCGCCAGGTGCACCCGCCTCGTCGCCCGACCCGGGAGCAGCATTGCCCGGGTGGCGCCCCTCCTCGGCAAGTCTTGCCGACCTCACGGAGGCAGAGAGCCCCCTCCCCTTGCCCCGGATCCCACCACGCTTGTTGGTGGGGATCTTACGGGCCGAGGCCTCCTCCTCTCCGGATGACGACCCCCGGTCGCCATCCCGCCTGGGCCGCTTGCGGAAGAACTTGCCGTTCTCCGCAGCAGTCCCGGCCCTCACGCGGCGGGAGCTCTCTGAGCCTCCCGCGCTCACATCGCTGGATACGAGGTCGAACTCCGTACCCGCATCCCTCCTGTTCCTCCTTTTTAGGACCTTTTCTGTATAATAGACTCAACAAGAAACTTAACTTCTATAGTCTAAGTTATAGGAAATGTTTTTTTGTAATATCGGATTATTTAGCGATACTTAATTACACGGACACAGAAAAACTTCTAGAAGTACTGGTTTGATTATGTTATTCCCTCATCTCTAATTGTACATATGTATTTACTTAATTTAGTTTTAATGTTTATTGTACCAATTTGATTATTCCTGTAGTTGTTAATAGATATTTTTATTTTATAAAATTGAATGTCCTAGTTAATTTGTGGCATGTAAAGTGATGGCCTGAAACACAGGTTTAAATAAACCTAGATCGGGTAGGTCGCTAACAAACATTTGAATTCCACATTATCGTTTCTTGCAATTGTTAAATATATTTTAGTTATAGTTTACTTTTATGCACTAATTATATGTTTCAGAAATAACACTACTGCACCTAAATGTACATTTTTGTAATACTTTTTTAAATAAATTATTCTTATTCTTATTCTTATTCTTATTCCTCTCCTCTTCCTTGCCGTTACCGGCGGTGTTGTTGGGTTTTTTGATTGATTTTTCCATGTTGTTCCCACGAGTATGGGGGAAATATTCTCAATCTAGGCAGAGACCCCTGTACCTAGAAGGGCAGATTTTGAGTATTTATTACTCGCCAGGGGGTCTGCAGGTACCCTGGCGAGGAGCGCACTAACGACTGATTTGTTCTATGGAACACCCGTCAGCCATACATCCCCTCGCGGTGCGTCGCCGCTTGGGATTCGGAATAACTTTTTATAGAGGTTTTCTACCTCGCGATCCGGGCAGTTAAGCCAAGACCCTCGGTCCCCATCGAAGCCGCGAGACGTGATCCACAGCACTTCGATAATGGGATTACGAGACTGACGGTGACAGAGAAGAACGCATCCTTCTCTGTCTGCTCGGAGACAGGGTAAGTGCACACCGAGCCCGCCCTCACTCCTCTGCTATGCCCTCTGCTTTACAGAGGGTCACGCAGAGGAACGCACCGGTGGTCCTGGTAGGACCCCACCCATGTCAGAATAATTAGCCGCGGCAGTAACACTCCCCGAGGGATAAAAGGAAATTCTCATTTCCTCTCATTCCCCGGAGAAGGATACTGCCGCGCCCAGGGTGCACCGGCCCAGCAGCTGCTCTTCCCTCCAGACGTATCGAGAGGGACCAGCAGCCGCCAGACACACGTGGAGGACTTCTGACATCGCACCCCGTCCTAACCTAACCTAACAGGTGATTCACCAACAACAGAGGGGATCTGGCGCTCGGCGCCCGCTGCCACGGCACGCTCGTTGGTCACTTTTTCTAAATTATATTAAACTAGCTGATGCCCGCGGCTTTGCCCGCGTTGATGTCGGTTATCGCGTCCAAAAGTAATCATGATAATATTTTGATCCCGTTCCCGCAACCCATGGGAACCTATTCCAGGGATTAAAAAGGAGGATAAAGTAGCCTATGTCTTATTCCAAGCTATATATCCCTGAAAATGTGACCTTACAATATTGAACGCAGTATAACTTTCCAACAACACCCAGAAAGAAAACACAGTCGTCAGTCGTCACCTTCATTCGCTCCAAGTCAGTTTATACACACGGACACGCGCGCTTTATATATTATTATAACGGTGACCGTGACCGTGTGTGTAATCGTCTTGCCTACTGTTTAGATAATTCTAGACAGTAGGCAAGACGGTGCGGGGAGAGGGTCGGCGATTGCATCAAGCGAAGCGAGGCGCTTGAATTTCATTCTCGTGTCCATATTTTTTTTACAATTACTCCTAAGATATTCGTTTAAATTATATGGTGTAAGAAGTAAAATAATGTGCATAAAATGCTTAAAGCCTCTATCTTATTTTAAATTATTAGAATTAATACTAATATTTTTTTTTGACAAAATCATGTAGAAGATATATTTATTTAGTAGATTAAATTATATTTACATTATATACATACTACAACTAGTACTAGGTTTGTAGATATATGACCCCTGTAATCTCCAAAGGGTAAGACAGTAACTGGGCACAAATCTAGACTCCGTAGCTGCTAATGAGAAATTCCTGATGGACAAATCCATTGACATCTTGACTTACCTGGAAATGAAATCTAGGCCCTCATGCTCCGCAGAACCGCTAACCGCTAACCGTTAACTAAACCTACGAGGCAGTCAGAGAAAGGAGGGTTTTTATGAAGAACAACCGTTTATTCCGAACCTGACCCGAAATCCTAACCCGATCGTGGGTTGGGTTAGGAACTTGAAAAAAAATTGTTTCGAACGTAACCCTCTTCATAACCTGACCCAACGTATCGTTCCCATCATAACCCGAATTGCGATATAGATAGATGTTTCTTTATCCTCTTTCATAGAATAAAATGTGGTTTCAATTGAAAAAAAAATATATTTAGACATTTGGAATCTAAATAAATGTTTAATGGATATAACAAAAAAACATATTGTACTTTTATCGGTCTATACAAACAAATATTTAATTTGATCAGCTAGACGCTCTCGCAGCGATATATCTAAGTTTTCAGGAACGTAAACTGCAAAAGCACAACAGTGTAGTTGGTGAGTAGACCCAGCAATTCTAGAGGCAGCGTAGCGTCGACGGAGGCCAGGCCACATAAGTCAACCTTGCTAAAATTTGTTTCATGTAAGCGTTGAATATTTCGGCATATTTTTTTCTCTTCATCTGTAAAGGTAAGTGACTTATTTATAAAATCTAAACAGCTATTTTTGTCGTTTTTCAAGTAACTATTCTTATAAATAAATATTACGGTTAAAATTAAAAAAAAACCAACAATGTATGTTGATATACTGTAACAAACGACGCGGGAAATCACCTGAGAGTTCATCGAACTCGTCGTTGCGCTTGCCATTCGCAACATGCGTTTTCCCACGGTAACGATACTTTGAGTATGAGGGATTAGAACATTTTTGTTATTGGATTCCCATAATATTCCTGAAATTATTTCTTTTACTGTTTATCTTAGTATGATATATCTGAATTCACCCGGTCTGCGCAGGGATGCCCTTTTTTTTTGGGATGGGAAATCATCAAATGACTTCTCCCGCTCTGGGCGGAGCAGGAGGGAGTGTCAGACTTTTACTGACTAAAACCCATCCATGTTCCTTCATCGCCCTTTTTGTTCCGGGGCCACGGTATCTCTTTCGAACAGTCCCGCAACCCCGGCAGGCATCGGTCCTTGCGGACCCCTTCCTTTTGCTGACTCTCTTTGAGGCGCGCGTGGAACACGAACGCGCCGTCGACACGGCATGAGACGGATGGACGGCGAGCTAGCCCATTGCCCACCGTCCACAGGCCCGCGCCTACGGTGGCCGGGGGCCACGTGGTGGCCCCCGACGCCCGGGGCGTCTCCCGCGGCGGCCGGGACGCTGTGAGGTTCTCTCCCTCTCACGTTCCGCCACCTCCTTCTCTAGCATTACTGCTTCGCAGAAGGAGGTGACGGCGTCCCATTCCGTCTCGCTCCGGACCATGGCTTGCACCAGGGCCGGACGCGAGCGGTCGCCGCCGCCGCTTCGAGGACACGCGGTGCTCCGCCCACGCGGGGCACACCTCCACCGTGTGCTCCACCGTGTCCTCCGGTCGATCCTCGCAATGGAAACACCCGGGCGTTTCCTCCCGCCCTATTCGGTGCAGGAACCTCCCGAAAACACCGCGTCCGGTGAGGACCTGCGTCAGGCGGAAGGTGAGGACGCCGTGGCGTCTCTCTAGCCACTCCTCAAAGAGGGGACTTATTGCCACTATCGTGCCCTGCACGGGGTTGCGACAGTCGCTCTCTCCATGTCGCCATGAGATCCCACCGGAAGTCCGTCCGCTGAGTGACAATTTGTCGCGGCAGCGGAGTTTCCCCCCGGCGAAGCGCCTCCGCGCGCCATTCATGCAGGCGCGCGAGGACTATCGCCTCCAGATCCCATGGCGGCAATCCGGCAAGGAGGCACCCCGCCTCGCGGGCGATCGTGCGGTACCCACGGGCCAGCCTTACGGCTACCACCTTTTGGGGTGCGTTCAGGTAGTGGGCTGCACGCAGCCTCAAGGAACGCGCCCACACCGGGGCCCCGTAAAGGGCCATGGACCGCACGACTCCCGCGTAGAGCCTCCGGCAGGAGGCGTTCGGCCCCCCCAGGTTGGTTAGGAGCCGCCTGAAGGCAGCCCCAGTCCGTTCCAGTTTGGGGGCCAAACGTCGGAAGTGCTCCACGAAGTTCCACCGGCTGTCGAGGACGAGTCCTAGGTACTTCAAAGTCGACTCGACACCGATGGATACCCCTCCTACCGTGAGTAAGGATCCCGGAGGTGGCGCATTCCGAGGCCCATGAAAGCACATGGCCTCGGACTTGTGCAATGCCACCTCGAGACCCAGTTGCCGGATCCTCTCAACGACTATCGCAACCCCGCGTGTCATAGCTTCGGCCGCCGCCTCGTGCGACCCCCCCTGTGCCAGCACCAGCGTGTCGTCAGCGTAGCAAACTACGCTGACACCACTAGGGAGGTCGGCGCGCAGCACCCAGTCGTACCCGATGTTCCACAAGGAAGGCCCTAGAACCGATCCCTGTGGAACACCGCACGACATCTCTCGCCGGTTCCATTCTCCACTGCGACCGGGGTAAATGACTGCCCGCGCAGGGATGCCCTTACACCGTGTATACGCCCAGTGAAATGAACTGTCACATACACGAACAGATTTTATCAATCGTAAAGCAGTGAGGAATTTTCCACTGACGTTTGTCATAACGCTTCAGTATATATCAATAGATGGCGCTGATTAGCTTTAGGAATATTTTTTTAAGCGGCGTTTTAGTAAAATCCAATGAATAAGAATTTACTACGTATTATATTTTATGTCAATTGTAAAATCTTTTAGCAGGTCCAAAAAAAACTCTCCTAGACACATGTCAAACTTATTGTATAGTAAAATTCCTTTATTATTCATTCCTAAAAATGAGAACTGTAAAGAACCTTTTTTCTGTCATTCTGTCAAACATTTTGAAACTAAAAAGTTTACTGTTCTTTTGCATCACTAAACTGAACTACAACTTTTTGCATGGTTTTTGCTATTGTTCTTCTGAGTGTTTTTGCGTTACGTTTAAACTCCTGGTGCGTCGAGTCGAGCTTAGGTTCCTTCGTACTTCAGTTAAGGCTTTGTGAACATAAAAACGAGACATTTTATTATTCCCAAAGGTTGATCAGCGCCATCTAGTTCATTCATAAAAAGCACTGGAAAATTCTCCATTACGAGTTTTGACTATGCTGTTCAATACAATATACTAATCAGCATATAAACTTTGGTTAAAAAAAAAAGTGACAATGAAAATAAATTATGTACCTGAACAGTTTGAACGCAACGTAAGTGCACAGGAATCTTGAAATAGATTCAGAGCAGAGTACAACTTCTCACAACGCCAGCTGAACAGCATTTGCAAATACAGATTCTTCAAGATACAATTGAGATTAAACATTAATACCATTGGAATAAACTGAAACAAAAAACCCACATTTATTTAGTCATTTTTATGAGATGCACACACGCACATACACTCACACTATTATATGATATAAATCTTTAAGTTTATATTTTAACTTGGTTGGTTCAAGTCTTGTCTTGCTTAGTTTGAGATTTTACTCGTAATTTTTTGTTTAAATTCTATTTTAAAAGTAAAGTCTGTAAAATAGACTCAAATATTGTTGTAAAATAAAATACTTACACCTTCGTTACTCGCTATCGTGATGATAAATTGAACATCAATGAGTGCGTGGATGCATGTCTCAAGTGTGTGAATCAGCACCTGAAAGTTGAAACGGTTTTCTAATAAATTAAATCACTTTAAAATGAAATACGCGCTTCACTAATGTAAAAAGATTTTGACGCATTTTGAATAAAAAAATGCAAACCGATAAATTCACATACAGAATGAGAAATTGTATAGTTTCTTTTCGCACAGCCTGTATTTAACTGTCTCCTTGAAAGCCCAGCAAACAAAACTAACCAAAAAATTTAAATCTATTTTGAAATTATTTTAATCATCATCACGTCGATTCCTGTCACGTCGACTTTAATTTGAGATTATTCGTTTCCATTACCTTTACAACCACGATTCTTTAAAACCTTTTATTGGCGAAAACTACAGTCACAAATAAAAATTATACGGCAAAAGTGATTTTAAATCAGCTTTGAAATCTAAAAGGTGTCGCTTTGCACCCTGGGCAAATTCAAGGAGGTATGAATGCCAATGATTCTCGACCCGAATCAATAACAAAATGGGTAGGTTTTTTTTCTTATTTACGGAAATCGGTAAGTGTAAATAAACCATGTATTATAACTTAGCCCGTCTGTTACTAGCCCTATAACCGCACCTTCACACACACAAATAAACGCACATAGCGACATATCGCATGATGGATGATTCTGTCTATTACTTTCTTTTATTCTGAAATACTGTCAAAAAGAACAATTTAAAATGGCAGCTTTATTATTTATTGACCAGGTATCGTAATTTAAATTGATTATTTATGGCTTTTATGACAAGCTCCTGAATTTTGACTAGGATGAAAAATTGCACCTTGTATTTATCTTAATCTAGAACTTGATCAAAAACATTAAATAAAGAACTCACGAAACTCTGATAAACAATTTTGAAAAGATTATAACTTTCCAATATTTTATTATAAGCGTCAAACTTGCACATGCGTTCATTTTCGTTATTATGTGGATCGAAAACTTGATTATGACATGAAACAACAAAACTTTCAAGGCAGCATAGGAGTCTTATTGCATATATCATATTTGCGTCAAATGACAATAAAAATAGACTACAAAGAATCATGAACCAGGGTGACCCAAAACTCAAATTATAAATTGAAAATAATAAATAAAAGGTCAATATTAAAATGACTGAGATCCAATTCCATTTGGCAACGCTCTTGATTATGTCCGCATTATGTAGCAGCCTATGTAATTCTTGAATAGCAAGAACCGTTGCTATATTGATTTTCGCGTGGACAATATTGAGAATAAAAATTATAACAAAAGTAATAGAATAGAAGAAGATGTCCAAGAAAGCGAGGCAGTGTATGAAAATATCATCCTTTCGAAATGACATTCTTAATATTGCACGAGTTGAATATGGAATGACGCTTATTATCGTCCAAAATAATGATAAAAAAATGGTTTTGGGTTTATTTGAGGTTATAAAGTCACATTTTATCAAATATTTGGATAAGAAAACTAAAGTTTGCATTAGATTTAAAGGAAAAAGCATAGACTGCACATCTTTATCAACTTCATGATATAATAGAATTATTACTCCATCGTTAATATAATATGTCCCCTTCTTGAATAATAAGAGAACAATATTGTAAAATTCTTTCAGACCCATTACAATTACGTTTGAATTACAAGGGGATTACTTTTAGAAAGAACTGTTTAACATAAAGTCCAAGAAATAACATTAAAGGAAAACATAATTAATGCGATGGAAGGAAATTTTATCATAATATCTAAAGCATTCATTAAATTCATCGTATTTTTCTTCGTATAATAATCCATCACAGGAATTTTCAGTAGTATCAAGATCTATCTTTCATCATACATTTCATTACTACCTAAAAGGCTAGTTATCAGGTACTGAAAAATCGATTAATACCTGATACCTATTTCATAATGGATTCTATTTCATGAGGAGATCGTGGCTAAATAATAACAGCCGGTCGGGTCTATCTTTAGGTTAAGCCAGCCGTGCTTGCCTAGGTTGATCTGTAGACTGGTGACCACCCGTTATACATATACCGATTTTACTTCTTGCCTCGGAAAGCACGTTTAGCCGTTGGTCCCGGCTGTCATTTGTAGATCTTCGACAGTCGTTACAGGTAGTCAGTGGCCCAAAAATTCTGACAACCAGTCTTACCAACGGGTGTCGTATTACCCAGTACTAACTGGGTTGTGCAGGTCAGATAGGCAGTCGCTCCTTGTAAAATACTGGTATTCAGCTGCATCTGGTAAGACTGGAAGCCGACCCCAACATAGTTTTGAAAAGACTAGGCGGATGATGATGACCCATTTCATAATGGTAGATCTTACTCAAAGTACAAAACTATGACAATAAAATCAGCTGATCCACTGTTCACTCAGTATTCCTCTATTCAAAAAATGGCTACATTCACATGACACTAACAGCTTTTTTCGCAACATATTTCTTATAGTTCTGTCTCCAAATCCCATACTAGGTGTCGGCGACTTAGATGTATAATCCAACTTTCTCTTATTTATTTATTTAGTACATGGAGAAGTTACAGCTACTAAAAATAGACAAAAAAAGGGAAACCATAGTCACCAGAATGCCAATTACAAATCTTGCTTCATTATCATCATTTCAGTCGAAAGATGTCCATTGCTGGACATACGCCTCCCCCAAGTGTCCATTGACCAGTCCCGTGCGTCTCGCATCTCTCTCTCGCATACTCATTTTTAATTCTCATCTGAGGTGCATGTTAATTTCTCTTGTGGCCCATTTTGACCCAGAGAAGGAACTTGAGAATTCATTATTTCCGCAAATTCCTTACACTCACGGCCACTTTAATTACATTTCATTAAAGTCATTACGTTCCGTTTATATTTTATGTTCGTACGGTCCATTCAAAAGCTATCTAGAAGATATCGTTATCAGCAGTAAGGCCGTCGTAACCATAGAATCGGTGACATTGTAAAACTATTTTGTTTGAATTTTGTTGTACAATTAAGTTATCGTAAGTGTATTCTATTTGAACCGGAAGACTTTGCGTTGGAAGACCTCCCACTTGGTGGACCGATAACCTGGTGAAGATTGCGGGTATCCGCTGGATGCGAATCACACCGGACCGGTCAATGTGGCGACACTTGGGGGAGGCCTATGTACAGCAGTGGATGATTAATGATGATGATAATATTCTATTCAATCACTACCTCAAAAGGTTGCTTTCAACCCTCAGATTACCGAGCCCTTTTTTTTTTTTTTTTTTTTTTTTTTTTTTTTTTCGGATGGGAAATCATCAAATGACTTCTCCCGCTCTGGGCGGAGCAGGAGGGAGTGTCAGACTTTTACTGACTAAAACCCATCCATGTTCCTTCATCGCCCTTTGTGTTCCGGGGCCACGGTATCTCTTTCGAATAGTCCCGCAACCCCGGCAGGCATCGGTCCTTTCGGACCCCTTCCTTTTTGCTGACTCTCTTTGAGGCGCGCGTGGAACACGAACGCGCCGTCGACACGGCCTGTCGTCATGAGACGGACGGACGGTGAGCTAGCCCATAGCCCACCGTCCACAGGCCCGCGCCTACGGTGGCCGGGGGCCACGTGGTGGCCCCCGACGCCCTGGGCGTCTCCCACGGCGGCCGGGACGCTGTGAGGTTCTCTCCCTCTCACGTTCCGCCACCTCCTTCTCTAGCATTACTGCTTCGCAGAAGGAGGTGACGGCGTCCCATTCCGTCTCGCTCCGGACCATGGCTTGCACCAGGGCCGGACGCGAGAGGTCGCCGCCGCCAATCGCCGCTTCGAGGACACGGCGGTGCTCCGCCCACGCGGGGCACACCTCCACCGTGTGCTCCACCGTGTCCTCCGGTCGATCCTCGCAGTGGAAACACCCGGGCGTTTCCTCCCGCCCGATTCGGTGCAGGAACCTCCCGAAAACACCGTGTCCGGTGAGGACCTGCGTCAGGCGGAAGGTGAGGACGCCGTGGCGTCTCTCAAGCCACTCCTCAAAGAGGGGACTTACCGCCACTATTGTGGCGTGCCCTGCACGGGGTTGCGACAGTCGCTCTCTCCATGTCGCCATGAGATCACGCCGGAAGTCTGTCCGCTGCGCGACAATTTGTCGCGGCAGCGGAGTTTCCCCCCGGCGTAGCACCTCCGCGCGCCATTCATGTAGGCGCGCGAGGACTATCGCCTCCAGATCCCATGGCGGCAATCCGGCAAGGAGGCACGCCGCCTCACGGGAGATCGTGCGGTACCCACGGGCCAGCCTTACGGCTACCACCTTTTGGGGCGCGTTCAGGTAGTGGGCTGCACGCAGCCTCAAGGAACGCGCCCACACCGGGGCCCCGTAAAGGGCCATGGACCGCACGACTCCCGCGTAGAGCCTCCGGCAGGAGGCGTTTGGCCCCCCAAGGTTGGGCAGGAGCCGCCTGAAGGCAGCCCCGGTCCGTTCCAGTTTGGGGGCCAAACGTCGGAAATGCTCCACGAAGTTCCATCGGCTGTCGAGGACGAGTCCCAGGTACTTCAGCGTCGACTCGACGCCGACGGATACCCCTCCTACCGTCAGTGAGGATCCCGGAGGTGGCGCATTCCGAGGCCCATGAAAGCACATGGCCTCGGACTTGTGCAATGCCACCTCGAGACCCAGTTGCCGGATCCTCTCGACGACTATCGCAACCCCGCGTGTCATTATTTCGGCCGCCGCCTCGTGCGACCCCCCTTGTGCCAGCACCAGCGTGTCGTCTGCATAGCAGACCACGCTGACGCCGCTAGGGAGGTCGGCGCGCAGCACCCAGTCGTACCCGATGTTCCACAAGGAAGGTCCTAGGACCGATCCCTGTGGAACACCGCACGACATCTCTCGCCGGTTCCATTCTCCAGATTACCGAGCCCTTATACTGAAATATTTACCTATTAATGTATGATATACATTAAAAAATTCAAAAAACTCACTAAAGGCTGAAAAGCTATCTTGAAAGCATAGTAACATTTCAATATTTGACTGTAATGATAAATTATGTTTATTTTGCAAGTAGGTTTTTACAAGCACTTTTACACGTCACTTTTTTAAACTAGATGGGGCCGGTGTTTCGTACCTGACTACTCTGAGAAGAAAAAACACGAAACAAACTCAGAGGTCATAGTCTCTTTTGAAGTCCAGACATAATCTTGCTCAATTCACATGAGGACTATGCAGATTAGTGTCTGAGATGGTCTTTTGAAGAAAGAACCACACAGATTTGAGTGGACCTGTCCAGTCATTGCAAGCATTTGTCAGTTATCGTGTAGCTCGACTTATAACTCAAGGAGCTCAACGAAACGACGAACAATACCAAAGAAAGGACATTTGGGTACACGGAACTTGTGTTTATTTTCATAGTCAAGATTTCGGAGTTTGAAAACTAGATTATTTGCTGAGGCAACACAAGTTTCTAGGCAGCTCATGAGTCTGACTGCATAGATAATATTTACGTCAAACCAAAATAAAATCAAATCACACATGAAGGCCCAACCTGACTTCCATAAAATTTTGGTAACTAAAACTTGTAAATTGTAGCCCAAAATCATCAGAATAACTGAAATCCAGTTCCATTTGACAAAGGTTTTGATGATGTCTTTACTATAGAGGAATTTATGAACTTCTCGGAAGGCGAGGACAACAGATATATTGATTTTCGCGTGGATATTATTGAGAATATATATTATGAGAACGAAAAAAAAAAGTAGAAGAAAACGTCCAAGAATTTAAAGCAGGACTTAATGATATTAATTATTGGTGGTTGAAATTCCAGTCATATAATACAACGGCTTATAAATGGAATACTGCACAATATTGTGCCAAATAACGATAATAATTTGTCTGACAGTCGATTTGGAGTTATAAAGTCATGTTTAAATGAATATTTGGGTACCATAGCCAGCGTAAGATTCATGGGAAACAGCATTGACTGCACATCTTTGTCGACGGTATGATTAAATCTTATTTTAACACGGTTGTTGATGTAATCTCTCAGACATGATTTCTTACTGAATTTCTTGTATATTTCTCTAAGATCCATTTCACCGACGTTTAAACTTTAGCCAAGTTACTTAAGGAAAGGAATTTCAAATATTTTATAAAAACCAAAATATACCTTTATCGTTATCAAGTTCATAGGCAAGGTCTCAAACGTTTCCTGTAAATGATAAATGATGTGATAGAAATTATTTATTTCCTTTAAGGTAAGGAACCACACGCTCATTTTTAGGGTTCCGTAGCCAAATTGCAAAAAACGGAATCCTTAGGGATTCGTCATGTCTGTCTGTCTGTCCGTCCGTATGTCTGTATGTCTTTTTTTCTGAAACTCTAAGAACTATGCTGTTTATACTTGGTAAGTAGATGTATTCTGTGAACCGCATTAAGATTTTCATACAAAATTAGAAAAAAACAATAAATTTTGGGGGTTCCCCATACTTAGAAATGAAACTCAAAAAAAATGTTTATTCAAACCCATACGTGTGGGGTATGTATGGATAGGTCTTTAAAAATGATATAGAGGTTTCTTATATCATTTTATTGTAAACTAAATAGTTTGCGCGAGAGACACTTCCAAAGTGGTAAAATGTGTCCCCACCTGTAACTTCTAAAATAAGAAAAGATAAAAGTAAAAAAAATATATGATGTACATTACCATGTAAACTTCCACATTGGTTTGAAATTGGTTTGAACGAGATCTAGTAAGTAATTTTCTTTTAATAAGTCATAAATCGTAAACCGCAATTTACCTTTCATTCAATAAAGTTTGTGCGGAAACCTCGGTGTGCGAGTCCGACTCGCTCTTGGCCGGTTTTTAAATGTATTTTAATTTTGTGGTGTTTCTTTTTTAAATCGTTTTGTTTGTCTAATGTAAGTTAGAGGTACATACTAAGATACACCTTGATGATTTTATTGTTAAACAATGTTTTCTTGATCCTAACCGAGCCAGTTGTAATTTTTCATTACGCATTTTATCACGTTGTAATACACTAGTAGATTGTTCTATATTCTTCCCACCTTGTAACGTTACATTTTACTGGTAGGAGCCATAAAACTGTAAGGTCACAATGAGCACTGATCTACCTAACTTTCAGTCTGGAGGAGAGTACGGATAAAAGAAATAGTCAAGGGAACAAGATGAGAATTTATTATTAAAATACAACTTAACTATACGGGCTAGAGCTACCTCACCCTAACTACGCCAGAGAAGCCGGCGTACGGAGCTGAAGAACAAATGGAGAGAACCAAGGGTCGTCCGACATCAGCCTTGCAGCGGAGGGCCGAGGGACATCAGTTTTCTGTCACCGTAGCGGTGTGTCCAGGTTCTGAAGTCGCCGACATCGGAGGGGTAGGTCGTAGGGAAATGGCCAAGAAACACGAGCCGTCGGAGTGTTATTACTTGCTGCTGATAATGATGTTTCTGTAACACGGTGATAATATTTATCGACGGGCTTGTGTCCACATGGCGTCAGGAGTTATAACAGACGCCAGGGCTAGGCATCGCCGGCTTGGCGACCTGGAGGCGTCAAGGGTGAAAAGGACGCGTAGCTTTGTTTGCTATACTGACATAGTTTTTAAATATGCCAAGAAGAGGAAACTCCCACTAACTTTTGACAACCCGAATGGCGCAGCGGTACTGAGCCTACCTTACGTTCTTAGGATCCCGGGTTCAAATCCCGGGAGAAGCAAATGATTGTGTGATGAGCATGGACATTTGTTTCCGAGTCATGTACGAGTATGTTTATATGTATAATAAGTATGTATTTACAAACAAAAATTATCTATGTAGTATTTCAACCATGTGGTGTCCACGACAAAAGCCTCGTTGCTTAGTGTGGCACTAGATGGCGCTGTGTGTAATGTCCAGCGATGTCTATTTATTTATATTCATAACTGGGAACTACTATCAAACGATACTTAAAATCACCAGACTTCTTGCCGACACGAGCACCAAAAGTAGACTGAAATTTTTACCACCTGGCTTCCGTCATCTCCAGGTGATTGATTCATTTTATAATGTAGAATAAATTTCTAGAACATAATAAAAAGAAAAGATACTAAGATCGATATGATTTACCTATACGACCTACAACTAGCTCCAGCAATAAATTAAAAATAAAACTAGGCCTGTCACTAATTGACATTACAAACGTAAATAAAAATTCAAGATAGATAAAAAATTACAGAAAAGCCTTAATAGAACAAACTTCAGGGTATTAGTAATGCTCCAGGTAAATTAAAACTTAAATTTCAGGTTAATGTTGTCAAAAATGTAAGTATAAAACCCATGTAAAAACAATCATCAACCAAAGAGATTTAAAAAGACTTATACATAGAGCCGACCAAAGAGATTTAAAAAGACATATAAAGCTAGTAATATATTTGGATGTCTTTGGTTTTTATACAAAAATTAATTTAGTTCTTTATTATTAAGAGCGTTTTTCCAAAAGGTTGGCAACGTCGCAAATGAGTGTCAAATAGTTCCCTATTTTTTTGTTAATAGCCTGAGCTAACCCACTCCTGGGCAAAGCACCCCCCCATTTCTTCCACTTTTCTCGGGGTTCGGCCTCTTCTAGCCCATTCACGAGAAAGCCATCCAAGGCATCCCGCCATCTTCTCCTCGGTCTGCCGCGACCTCGTGTACCTATTTTAATTAATTTGGCAATATTAAACATTCATTAAATAAACATTTGCCAGCTATTCAAATTAAAATAAAATTATCTGTGAAGAACACCAAAAAGGAAAACAACAATAATAATACTGGTATCTGGACCCTGTTCGGAAACCTACTAGACTGCCTTGTTGGTCCAATCGCGAGCTTGAGGTCCTTGGTGGGACTTCCGTGTCGGGCAAATTGTCATCGGGTTTTTTTTTTCTATCAGGAAATTCTCAATAGCAGCCATGTAGTCTGGATTTGTGCCCGGTTAATGGCAATAACCTCGCCCCTTTTTACATGGGACTTAAACATACCTGGCGACATGTGGTTGTATTTATTGGGTACACCTCTGCCTAACTCTTCGTAGAATTACAAGCGTGATGTTGTGTTATGTTATAATTAAATAGACGGCAATTTATCATATGCAAGGCCGTCAATTTTCCGGGGTTGCGGGACTGTTCGAAAGAGATACCGTGGCCCCAGAACATAAAGGGCGATGGTTCAAAATGGTTGAGTTGAATAGTGCTGATCCATGCGTCATGTGCGTGAACGGGCGCTGTCAGTTGTGACTGGTCATCTTTTAGTTGCCATGGCTTATTTGGAATGTTTATTATTGAATTTTATTTTTTGTTTTTACTATGGACACTTTTAACGTGCACATCTTGCTACATTGTTCTCACATAATATACCATCTCAACGTGAATGATGTAACCAAGATTTTGTAACAATATTTTGATTTAATAGAGTGTCCATGGAGTTTCTTGGCCGTTCTTCTACATAGAGATCTACGCTAGGGAATGGGCCACTACAGTACTTTCACAGTTTTTATGTCTTGTGACTGGGGCTGACTGACATTTAATTTTCATCTTTGTTTCGACAATTCAAAAGTGCCTGTAACTGGCCTACTTGAAATAAATGCTTTGATTTTGATTTTGATGAAGGAACATGGATGGGTTTTAGTCAGTAAAAGTCTGACACTCCTTCCTGCTCCGCCCAGAGCGGGAGAAGTCATTTGATGATTTCTAACCAGAAAAAAAAAAAAAAATGCCGTCAATTTTTATTTATGGATAAATAATAAAATAGATTAAGCTTCTTTAATGCTTTTTGTGGATGATTATATTACCCATTAAAGTTGTCCTTCTCCAGTCTGGTTCTAATGTTTCATCATATATTTCATTACCGACATTATTAATGACTCGCTGTTCTTTTTGCCTTCATTAAATACAAGGTGTAAATGGACTTTTCACGAAGCCGTCAACTAAGCATTATGTACGTACATCAAACTAAGTAACCCTACGCAAAAATATTGTTGGGAAACGACTTTGTTTTGGGGTGAAAATTAACGTTTTAACTCAAAACATTATGCTGATGGATGCTTTGCATAGTAAACGGGTCATAGAGGTAATTAAAATAAAGTTGTTACTTTAAAAACTAGTTTTAAGTAACCGGCCAAGAGCGAGTCGGACTCGCACACCGAGGGTTCCGCACAAACTTTATTGAATGAAAGGTAAATTGCGGTTTAAGATTTATGACGTTTTAAAAAAAAAACTACTTACTATAGTGTATTCACGGAGACGAGTTAGTATAGCGCCTTCTCTATCACACATTATCATACAAATGACAAAGACAAAAAAAACTTTTTTAGGGTCAGTGGGCGTTAACAATACCTTAGAAATGTAAATGCGCGTTCACACTGCGCTTCTTAAAAGTTATCTTAGTTTATACCTGCTGCTTCATCTGTCGTATTTGAGAGCCATTTATTTGGTAAGAATTTTTTTATAGGTATTTTTTAATATATTTGAAGGATATGAAGGAAAGCAATAAAACTGAGAGTTAATTATTAAGTTTAGGTAATTTATTATATTATAATATACAAGTTTATAGCATATCATCACTCTCTGAAAAGTCCGTTTCACAAGCCGCCAAGTCCTCAGGAAAGCAATCAATCATAAAATCCAATAAACAAACCAGTTGACGAGTTGAGCATACAGTCACAAGTAAGAGCACGTCTGCGCAGTACGGGAAGTATGAGTAGACTAAAAAGTACTCGTACTGTGTACACCGCCTTAGCGTTTATCACTGACCAATCGCAGTTAAAAAAATGTGTGAGTGAGATAGCGCTCTACTAACTCGTCTCCGTGAATACACTATAGATCTCGTTCAAACCAATTTTCGGTGGATGGTTTTATCATTAAAGTTACAGGGGGGGACACACATTTTACCACTTTGGAAACTAGAAGGTTCTTAGGTATGGTCCAGTACAAAAACAAAATTGTAATGACGGGGAGAACAAGTGACTTTCAGCTTTTTTGTAAGTCACTTGTTCTCCCCGTCATTACATTTTTTTTTTGTACTGGACCATACCTGGGAACCTTCTAGTTTTGGAGAGATTGGAAATCAAAATTCAGATTTTTCCTCATTCCTATTTTTGGGTTCCGTACCCTTATGGATTCGTCATGTCTGTCCGTCCGTATGTCACAGCCACTTTTTTTCCGAAACTATAAGAACTATGCTGTTGAAACTTGGTAAGTAGATGTATTCTGTGAACCGCATTAAGCTTTTCAAACAAAAATAGAATTTTGGGGGTCCCCCATACTTAGAACTGAATCTCAAATTTTTTTTTTTATCAAACCCGTACGTGTGGGATATCTATGGATAGATGATATTGAGGTTTTTATTATCATTTATTTCTAAACTGAATAGTTTGCGCTAAAGACACTGCCAAAGTGGTAAAATGTGTCCCCCCCCCCCTGTAACTTTAATGATAAAACAAAAAGAAGCTTATGCAAACTAAAGTGTCAGTCAACGAGCGTATATGTCGTGACGCAATGTTTTTTTTTTCCAATCATTTTGGCTTTGGCACTATGTAACGTAGTCAGTTCAACGCCATCTAGAGAGTTCTTCAGATAGTTGATGTACTACGTAGATACTTCTTGTTTGTAAATACATACTTGTTGTACATATAAACATCCATGACTCGGAAACAAATGTCCATGCTCATCACACAACCATTTGCATCTACCGGGATTCGAACCCGGGACCCTAAGAACGAGAGAGAGCAGCCTCAGTACAGCAGCACCACTGGCAGTACCACTGCACCATTCTGATCGTCAAAATTAAAACATATAAATGGGTACCTACATACGAATACATCTATATATGCATATAAAATAAACTAATATAAATAAAATAAAATAAATATAAAATTTAGATAGTACAAATATTTTTTTTTTTTTTGATTAGCCTATGCTGTCCCACTGGGCAAAGGCCTTCCCCATTTTTTTCCAACTCTCTCGGTGTTTTCCTTTCGCTGGCCAATCAATCAAGATATAATACAAAAAATATTTTAAAACTGGCTCGGAAAAAAAAAGAGTCAAATAATTAAACGAGGTTTCAATTCATAAGATTTTTATAATAAATACATTAGGATTTGAGGAAAGCAAATTGCAATAACACTATAGTGTAGTGAGTTAGAAGTGCCAGCAGACGTAGTGGCTGACAAACATCTATGCAGAACAGCCCTAAGACACTCATCTTGGTGAAAGACGCACGATGCAACCGCAAGGTATTCTTGCATAACTTTTTTTGATTGTCATCTGTCAACAAGAAATTGGTAAGTTAAGTATAGCTGCAGTACGAGACCAAAGTGGTTGTTGGGATTGTGTGAGGAATGCAAAAAGACTGACTTTAAAAAAACACTAAAAAGTTTTCTCACCTTCTGGTTGTGGACTCAATTGTCGAGAAGGGACAAAATCAAAAATCAAAATCAAAATCAAAAATCAAAATCAAAGCATTTATTTCAAGTAGGCCAGTTACAGGCACTTTTGAATTGTCGAAACACAGTTAAATGTAGCTACAGTCCCAGTCACAAGACATAAAAACTGTGAAAGTACTGTAGTTGCCCATTCCCTAGCGTAGATCTCTATGGAGAAGAACGGGCAAGAAACTCCATGGACACTCTTTTAAATCAAAATATTGTTACAAAATCTTGGTTACATCATTCATGTTGAGATGGTATATTATGTGAGAACAATGTAGCAAGATGTGCACGTTAAAAGTGTCCATAGTAAAATAAAAAAATACAATTCAAAAATAAACATACAAATAAGCCATGGCAACTAAGAGTTGACCAGTCACAACTGACAGCGCCCGTTCACGAACATGACGCATGGATCAGCACCATTCAACTCAACCATTTTGAAGGGAACTGAATGATCCGACACACGCGCCACCATCAGCGAGACATTAGAGTGAGCGTGACATACTCTCAACCGCCAGGGCACATTCAAGTCAAGAAAAGACGTAGGATTTCAGTGAATGATAGCTTTCTAGTACATAGTACTCACACAATATGGGCTGTGCGATTATATAATACTAGAGATTGATTCTATACAATGCAAAGACAGTTGTACAATCTTCAGCAGCTCCAACAATTCTATTTAATACTATCAATTTATGCGCCCCTGTCCATGTGGAGCAGGACCAGCATTGAGCCACGCATTTTTATCTGCGATATAATCGCCCAACTTGTAATAAGCTTGCTTACATAGTGTGCGTTTGATGCATGTTTTAAATTTCGTCTCATTCAGTTCAAGAATACTTTGTGGAATTTTATTATAGCATCTCAAACAGTACCCCATGAAAGATGAGTCCACTTTAGCGAGTCTGAAGCCTGGCTGAACTAGTTGGTCCCTATTTCTAGTACTGTAATTATGTCTATCACCTCTTTTACCAAAAAGATGCAGATTTTTTCTGACGTACATTATGTTTTCGTAGATGTACTGACAATGTACCGTCATGATGCCAATATCCTTAAACAGTTCCCTTAGAGAATCGCGCCTACGAAGATTATATATGGCTCTGATGGCTCTTTTTTGCAGAATAAATATAGACTCAATATCTGCAGCCCGTCCCCATAGCAAAATGCCATAAGACATTATACTATGAAAGTAACTAAAATAGACCAGTCTAGCGGTATCTACATCAGTATACTGACGGATTTTTCTAATGGCATAGGCTGCTGAACTTAGCCGCCCCGCAAGAGAAGTCAAATGAGAACCCCATTGTAGCCTTGAATCAAGCGTAATCCCCAGGAAAACCGTTTTATCTACGAATTCAAGTTTCTCTTTATTCAATATTATATCACAATCACTACTTTTAACATTCGGTAAGGCAAATCTTATGCATTTGGTTTTTTTTTCATTTAATACCAAATTGTTTGCTGTGAACCAATTTTGGACCTGAAGTAGGGCATTATTCACGTCATCTAGATTTTGGGCCCGTCTATTTATCTTAAAAATAAGGGAAGTATCATCAGCAAACAACACCATATTTTGAGGTTGGTTTTTCAATAAATAGGGTAGATCATTTATATACACGAGAAAGAGGAAAGGACCCAATATTGAGCCTTGTGGAACCCCCATTTTTACTTTTAAACCTTGTGAATTAACACCATTTATTTGAACACGTTGTTGTCTATCACTCAAATATGATTTTACCAAACTAAGTGCAAGTTGACCTAATCCGTAATGCTCAAGTTTCAAAAGTAATGTGTCGTGATTTACGCAATCAAATGCTTTGGAAAGGTCACAAAATATTCCTATGGCGTCTTGAGACTCTTCCCACGCAGTAAATATGAGCTTTAATAAGGTTACACCGGCGTCAGTCGTACAACGTCCCTTGATGAAACCATACTGTTGATCATGTAAAATTTTGTTGGTGTTAAAATGATTGAGCATTTGATTAAGCATTACCTTTTCAAACACCTTGCTAAAAACTGGCAACACGGATACAGGTCTATAATTATTAGTATCTTTACTGTCCCCGGATTTGAAAAGAGGTATGACTTTACTGTATTTCATTAGATCAGGGAAAACTCCTTGGTCTACACACAAATTAAAAATTAAAGCTAAGTATGGGGCTATAGTCTCAAGTATGGATGCACAAACTTTGATAGACATTCCCCATAGATCTTCGGTCAGTTTGATTTTTATTTGCCGGAAAGCTTTAATAACTATCATAGGGTTTATGTGTTTAAATTTAAATTCAACCGTGCAGCCAGATACATTTGCCTTTAATAAACCAATTGAGACTTCAGGTGAGGAATTAAGAGCTTCCGTCGTCTTTAATGGTATATCGGTAAAGAAATTCTTGAGCTACTTCCAGATTAGAGCTTTTAGGACCACATGCTGAATCTAATGTGTAGCTAGTGTTACTTATTTTCTTCCTGTTAGTCTCATTATTTATGACTTTCCAGACTGTCTTTATTTTGTTTTCTGCTGTTTTGATTTTGTTGCTAATGTGCAGGGCTTTAGCAACCTTGCATGTATTTCTAAAAATTTTTGAATACTTAGCAACATACCGGTTAAAAGTTTCGGTGTTTATATAAGGCTTAAGGCCATAAAGCTCAAATAGTCTTTCCCTACTTTTTCTAATACCTCTAGTTGCCCAATCACTAAATATGAATTTAGGGCTAATACTTTTTGTCTTCTTTTCAAAAGTTTTGTTGAATTCCGTGTGAACTATTGAAAAGAAACGATCATACAATTGATTTATATTAATATCGTCATGGCTCATAACACCTAACTTGTTCTGTAGGGAAATATTATACCTATTTAATTTGCTAGAAGTTATAGGTCTAAATTTGATCTGAACTTTTTGCAAAGGTGTATTACACCTAAAAGTTACAGTTTGTCCGCAGTATGGTCAGACGGCAGACAGTTTACTATGGCTTTATCTAAGTAATCACAATCGCAGAAAACATTATCTATACAAGTCGCAGAAGATGGAGTGACTCTAGTAGGTTCTATAAAAGTGTTGGTCAAGTCAAATGACTTAAAAAGATTTAACAACCGACTGCTATTTGAACTTTCTTCTAAAATATTGATATTGAAATCACCACAAATAATTGTAGATTTATTACTGGCTGCAATTTTTGCCAGAACATCTTCCATTATTGATTCAAATAAGGAAAAGTTTTGATAGTTTGGGGGTCTGTACACACACACAATTACATGCTTATCTAGCTCAACACAGGACAGTTCGACGCAATGTTCAACCGAGAGACCTACTATGTCATTTCGTTGCTTATATTTGAAACCTTTTTTTATTAATATTAGGGAACCTCCACGAAGCATAGTTTTACGGTTAAAGCAGCTACCCACCATATAGTTTTCATAATTAATAAGCATTTGGTAATCCTTTAGCCAATGTTCAGTAAAACAAATAATGTCAAACTTACTATTCTCTAAAAACAATTCAATTTCTAATAATTTGGAAGAAATGCCTTGGATATTTTGGTGGAATAATTTTAAGGTGTTCTGCTGAGGCCCTTTTTTACTAACTATCTGAGTGCAAGAAGATACCTTGCTGTTGGAAGGATTAACAATATTGTTAATGGTACCTTCTGTTGTCTCACTTTCTAGTTTAAATTAATAATAATATTTGGAGTAAGGCCGGAGACTTCCGTGCCATCCTCAGACAACAAGACCCTATCACTAATAGAGCTTAATTGAGGATTTTCCACGGTGACGCATGGATCCTCCTCAGAATGTTTGTAAACATTTATAGCACTAATGCTATCTTCATTTAAAGTCACCTGTACATTAGTATTATTACTAATAGTCGCAGTGTTAATAATATAACTAAACTTAGACATACTATTTATGTCTGTGTGAATATTATAAGTTAATAGCCGAGCTATTTTGTGTCTACAACTAATAGGTAGAAACACTTTACCCCGAGTCGATCTAAGTTTATCAACAAAAGTGTTGATATCAAGATATATAAGTTTGTCACTATAATGACCTGCTAAAAAATATAAATGTTTATTTAACATGTGAATATAATTGTTTTTTCTGTTACATAAACTTTCAAAATATGGAAAAGAACACAATATTATTTTATTACACTTTAACTTCAACAACTCTGAAACACAGTCAGTGATGTCTTCCTTTTTAATCTTTGAACTATTCGGACCGAAATCGACTTGGCCTGCGAGGAATTTGAAAAAGAGGGATTTGAAGAAACTATCGCCGTCGCGCTGCGTTTAGCCTGCCCCCGTAGAGTGCGATATATATCGCACTCTACAGCTGCAGCTGCAGCAGCAGATCTATTACATCACAAAACAAAAAATGTATTCCCCTTTTGTCTCCTCAAAAACTGAGCCGATATAATTATTTTTGAAATTAAAATTTTAAGAAAGGGTATGTCTAGGTTCCTATCAATTACTTTTATGATTAAAGCATTTTTTTTTTTAATTTTGGAGATTCATTTGTTTTTTACTTATTATTTGCTGAAAAAAAGGGAAATGACAGGGACGTGACCTTGATTTTATGAAAAAAAAAAAGATTTTTTTAAGCAACATAAACAAATTCTGGCTGTAGTTGATGTAGGTAAGTGGAACACGCAGTGGTACCACCACTACGTCCACCATCGCTTCGACCTTCCGGTATTATATTGGTATTCAAACATACATGATTATTTTAGAAATTTATTTACCTGTACACTTTGTTGCCAAAATGAATTCACATGCATTTCGTGAATACTTCACAGTATCATAAAATGCTTCGAGCTGTAGACATAGAGAGAATTGTATTATCAAGTTCTTTATTATCCATAAAGAGAGGTATACCGGCACCACAGGACTTCCACGCTAAAACAAAAATAGTCAGCAAAGTAGTTTATAGTTGTAAGGTTTTCGGTGATAGTGCTAACAATTATTAATGATGTTAATGCTAATTCAATATATTTTTTTTTAAATAGCAGCAATAATTAAATCTTTGGTTATTGGGAATATATTTTTTTTACTGTCCGCCATTGGTGGACAAAGAGAACACTCATGTTTAAAATTGTGTCGCTGTCCGGGGAATGATTCTAAAATGTTCTAACACTGTCCACCCTGGTGGAGAGAGTTAATTATTTTTAAAAATCATGTCGCTGTCCACGTCTGGTGGACAAATAGGCGGTAGACATCGGGAATCATAAGTTTTGATGTTTATTTTTGGAGATTACCCTCTACACCGAAACTACCTCTATAATTTTAGTGTAGATTTATTCCTGAAAAAGGTAAGCTTACCCCTTCAAGGTTCAACTTATATTTGATGAATTCTATCACAAGTTGAACATCAACTAAACCTTGGAACAATGCCTCTATCGTTTGATACAGGATCTGAAAGTGATGAATGAAGTACTCGTATTATCATTATAATAATGGTGTAGCGCTTAGGTATGGTAAATGATACTCCAGATGTAGTTATGAACTTAGGTATAATCAAGACTAGGATAGCTTAGCTTAAACAGAAATATGTACAGGTCTTATAGTAAAATGCATGAGCACAGGTAGTGGATTCCCTAAGATGTATTTACAAAAATGTAGTTGCTAAATAATACGTGTGGTGGCGCGCGAGTCGCAGTTGTAGATCGCTTTCCTTGCGAGCGCTAAACTGCGCCGCGTATAAATATCCCCTCCCGGCACGCGGGTCGCCACACATCCGATTCGCGCAGGAGTCCCTCAGGGATCCGTGATATCCCCATTAGCCTTCACGCTATATACCAGCGATATCCCCAAAAACAATTCAACCCAATTAGCCCTCTTCGCCGACGATACGGCCATCTATTATTCTGGTAGAAGCTATCCCAGCATTACCCGCATTCTCCAAAAATCCGCAAACGCCTTAGGCGATTGGTTCCGGAAATGGAGAATCGAGGTCAATCCCGACAAGAGCCAGGCGGTACTTTTCTCTAGACCCCGTCGTCTCCCCCCCATCCCTCAACCGATCTCCATGTTTGGCAAGCCGATCCCTTGGGAAAAGCAAGCCAAGTGCCTAGGAGTTATCTTAGACCAGCGCCTAAACTTCAGTGAGCACATTAAGACGGTGCGTTCGCGTGCCGCCTTCGCTCTCGGTAGGCTTCACTCTGTCCTGAACGCACGTAGCAAATTGTCACTTAGGTGCAATTTGCGTATTTACACCGCGTGCATTAGGCCTATCATGACATACGCATGTCCCGTTTTCGCGCATACCAAACCCTATCACCTCCATAAGATGCAGACCCTCCAAAACCGATTCTTACGAAAGGCCACGGGAGCTCCATGGTACGTTAGGAATGAGCAACTCCATGTTGACCTCAAGATCCCCACCATAGCCCAATTCATGAAACGCCTAACAAAGGGTTTTTTCGATAAGGCCGAAAAACACCCAAACCCCCTGATTTCCTCAGCAGCCAATTACGCCCTCTCCAAGATATCTAGAATTCGCCGTCCTAGGCTCACTCTTGCCACACCCGATGATCCCATCACCCTTCTCCAAGAAAGTTGTAGGGAAACCAGCACATTACTCAAAAACAGACACAAGAACCGATACAAACCGCGAATCCGGCCCCGCCGCCGAGGCCCTCCGCGACCCCCCAGTAACATCACTGCCCGACCCTTGCTCGACGAGCCAGCCCGCGACGCTGAGCATGTAACGACCGATTCCCCAATTAATGATCCGACCCAGCCTGTTGTCCCTTGCTGCCCTCTTATCAATGACGCACTAAGCCGAGGCCCGAACCCCACAGGGGGTGCCCTTAGTGACCGTTCATTTAATTTAAATCCTTAGTTTGTAAGCCCTGGCTGGGGGCCTTAAAGTAATTTTTGGCCACCACAGGATTGTCCGGTTAAGCAATAAAGCAACCTTAGCGCGTTGCAACTGCGAGTGGTCCCTCCTAAAAAAAAAAAAAAAAACGCGGGTCGCCAGTACACGGTTGGCAGCGGCAGTGGACGGATGTATGACTTGACTTGCAGTGCAGCTACAGTTCCCCCCCCCTAGTCAAAACGTACAGGCATCTTCACTAATCGCCCTGATCTGGTGCGGTGCTCGTTAGTGTTGGCCGGAAGTGGGCTGGTGTTATCTTCGCTGGTAGACTGGGGTGTCTCAGTACTCGTGTGGTCGTGTTCTTCAGTGCTGATAGTGTATGCCGGTTTGAGTCTATCGATCGATATTGTGCTGGATCTTCCTGGTAGTTGGATGGTGAAGAACTTCTCGTTGTGCTCGATGACCTTGTATGGCTGTTGTAGCGGTTTGCGGACGGTGTCGTCGCGTAGCAACACGTGGCTACATGTTTGTAGATCATTGTGCACGAACATACATCGCTTGTTGGAATGCGATTTGTATGTTGGTGTTAACTTCGTGATGACGTCATGTAGTTGATCGACGAAGTTGTGATCCATTGACTTGGCTGCTGGTGATGGTGCTATGAAATCTCCAGGCAGTCGCAATGCTTGGCCGTAGGTGAGCTGCGCGGCGCTGGTGTCGGTGTCTGTACGCACGGCGGCTCGTAATCCCATTAGCACCGTAGGTAGATCGGCGATCAATTTGTTGTTATTTTGTAGGCGAGTCATGAGTGCGGTCTTCAGTGTTCGGTGCCAGCGTTCGGCAATGCCGTTGCTCTGCGGGTGGTAGACAGTGGTACGGGTTCGTTCGACTCCCAGTAGTCGTGCGAGGTCTCGGAATAGACAGCTTTCGAACTGTCGTCCTTGGTCAGTCGTTATTCTTGTAGGGCACCCGTATCGAGATATCCACGTCTCATATAGCTTTTTGGCGACGATATCGGCAGTGATTTCCCGTAAAGGTACTGCTTTGGGCCATCGTGTATAGCGGTCGATCATTGTCAGCAGGTAGCGATGTCCAGACGATGAAGTGGGTAGCGGACCAACGATGTCGATGTGTACATGTTGGAATCGTTCGCTTGGTGGGAACGCTGCAACTTCACTGTGGTTGTGACGTAGACCTTTCGAGCGTTGGCAAGGTATGCATGTTTTCGCCCAATTGCCAATGTCGGTGTTCATTGCGGGCCAGAAATAGCGTTGTTGCATGAGCTTGCGTGTAGTTCGTAACCCGGAATGACTTGGATTGTGCACGGCGTTGAATGCGATGCGACGAAAGTCAGTTGGTAGGTACGGTCGTACGTGTGTCGTAGACGTTTCGCAGAATATTGGCTTGTTTGAAGCGGGCATGACGATTTTTTTGAGTTGAATATTTGTTTGTTTCAATAAGTTGGGTATATCACTGTCCCTTTCTTGTGCTTGAGATACGTCATCGTAGTTAATTGGCGATGGTAGGTCGACGGTTTCGATGCGTGAGAGTGCGTCGGCGACAACATTGTTTACTCCACTCACATGACGAATGTCCGTAGTGAACTCGCTGATAAATAAAAACTGCCGAGTGCGTCTTTGTGTGTCGTTATCTGACGGCGGCTTGCGAATGGCGTAGGTCAGCGGCTTGTGGTCGGTGTAAACAATGAGTTCTCTTCCTTCGAATATTTTCCTGAAGTGTTTGATCGCCATGTAGATGGATAGTAATTCTCTGTCGAATGTACTGTATCGCTGTTGTGTGTCGGAGAACTTTTTTGAGAAATAGCCCAGTGGTATCCATTTCTTGTTTACAAGTTGTTGTAGTACGGCTCCTGCGCAGGTATTCGATGCGTCACACATTAGGGAGATGGCGTCGTTCGGTGATGGGGATGGATGAGCGAGCAAAGCTGCGTTTTGTATGCCAGCTTTGCACAACTCAAATGCTTGTAAAGCTTCTGTATTCCACTCGATTTTGGTTTTGTCACGTTTCTTGGAATTATGCAGGTACGCGTTGAGTGGTGCTTGTATGTGTGCGGCATATGGAATGCTGTCGCGGTAAAAGTTTACCATTCCGATGAATCGACGTAAGTCATGAATTGTCACTGGTTGGGGGTAGGCAGTGATTGCAGTGATCTTTTCTTCCAGTGACGTAGATGCATGCGAGGTGGTGGGAGTGGAGCTAACTGCGGCGACAGTGCCGTAGGGTTGCGTCTGCTCGAGGATCTTGTCAGCCATCACCGCCAGCTCGTGGATGTCTGATCTCTTAGCGATATTATCGCTGACAGCGAGGACTGCTCGAACGGATTGCGGCAAGTGGTTGGTCCACATGATTCGCAGCGCTGAGTCGGAGATGTTGTCCGCGGCGAGGTTCTTCATTCGACGTAGCAGCTGCGAAGGCTTCATGTCGCCGAGTTCCATCTCAGACAGCAATCTTTGTACTTGCCGCTGTTCAGATTCTTCGTACACTTGGAACAACCGACTCTTCAGTGCGGCATACCTTTGGTTTTCCGGTGGATGGAGAATGATGTCCGCTATTTCATCCAGGTCTTGCCTCTCAAGGTGTCCGATAACGAGCTCGTACATGACTTGATCGCCCTTCTTCTGCGGAGACATGATGGCCTCGAATTGCGCAAACCACAAGCGTATTCTGTCACGCCAGATGGGTGGAATGCGCAGCGACGTCGACACACCTGATACTTCTGGTTCTCCTTCGTTAGGCATGGTGAATACTTGATCTGGAGGTCTTCACAAAATCACTATCACGTCGGGGTCACCACTGTAGCGCTTAGGTAGTGTAAATGATACTCCAGATGTTGTTATGAACTTAGGTATAATCAAGACTAGGATAGCTTAGCTTAAACAGAAATATGTACAGGTCTTATAGCAAAATGCATGAGCACAGGTAGTGGATTCCCTAAGATGTATTTACAAAAATGTAGTTGCTAAATAATACGTGTGGTGGCGCGCGAGTCGCAGTTGTAGATCGCTTTCCTTGCGAGCGCTAAACTGCGCCGCGTATTAATATCCCCTCTCGGCACGCGGGTCGCCAGTACACGGTTGGCAGCGGCAGTGGACGGATGTATGACTTGACTTGCAGTGCAGCTACAATGGTTTTTACCGTTTTCGGCCACGACGACTAATCTCAGCGGATATTAGCCATCGACCAGATGGATATTCCATCCATCCATTCATCAATCCATCCATCAATCAATCCATCCTTCAATCCATCCATCCATCAATCCATCCATTTATCCATGCATTAATCCATCTATCAATCCATCCATCTGTCCATCCTCAGAGACTTTCGCATTTATATATTAGTAGGATAGGACAAGTGTGTGCGCTGACACAGTTGCACTCTCTCTTACCTCAGTCTCATAGAACGATGGGACGGCAATCCCAAACGACCGGACAGTAATAAAACGCAGGACCAACGGCTTAACGTGCTTTTTGAGGCACAACCTAGAAAACCGTTGAAGAGACTCTGATACATTTCGCGGTATTTTGACGCTAATTATTGATAGAAATGCAAACTAGGGCTATTACGTGTGTTTTTTATGTATCGTATTATAGATATTAAGCGTTTAATTTTAATATTATCGTATTTTTGTTGTGTTCAATTCAAAATTCTAATTACGTAAAACTTTTATGAGCCGCGGCCAATGAGAATTGCCGCAGCTGGCCACTGGCCCAATCATAGAGCCGGATTTAAATGCCACCGATGCGCTTGGCCAATCAGCGCCGTTGTTTTACTTGTTTGGTTTGTGATTTTTTTGTGAACTTGTTCGTTTTGATTGTTGATTTGAATTAATGTTTTTGTTAGACAGCATGTATTTTTTACATGCCAAACGTTTTGTAAATATCTTCAACATGTAGAATGTTAAAATAGATTTCAAATTTATTTAACAGAATTTAAACAGTGATCCAATGTTTGAGTAGGTGTTTTTTGCGGCCGTATTTAGGTGTATTTTTTGAATATTTTATACTAATTAACTTAACTATTTTAACAGCTAAATCTGTTTGTGCTAAGTTTGTGAACCAAACATTATTATTAAAATCTAACCGAAGCCACTAGGTGTTTAGAATAGAACCGTAAACAAACCAATTCTTTTTTTCCGAACACGGATGTCGTAAATGACGTCATGTTATTGTAACGCTTGTGAGATAAAAATGTTCAGCAAAGTGTATGTCTTTTGTTTTATTTGTGTGAAATAATTTGTATTTGTGGACATAAAACAATAACTTTTTGAAAGAATGGTTTATTTTTTGAATTATCGGAGTGAAAAATATCTAACAATGATCGATCTCACCAGGTTTGCCGTTATCCGTAGTTACAGACCAACGAGTTTATGCGAGTTGATGATTTATTGGGCGGATGTTTGAAAGAAACAATGTTTTTTGGTACATTTTCTTAATTTAATATATCGATGCACATTTAGAAGGCAGAACACAAAGTTGATAAACGATAGATAATCTATAGTTAACAGGGGCGCACAGACCATATAATAAAAAAGCGGCCAGTTAAATTTTCTTATAACAACACTCCCAGTAAAATTTAACATCGTTAAAAAAAATCAGTTACAAAATCTGATACCATACATAGGTAAAAGTTTGAGGGGGCAATGCTTTATTCAAAATGTCTGCTAATTGGCATTTACTTGGAACATAATTAATTTTAATTAAACCCGACTCAACTTTTTCCCTTATGAAATTGTACTTAACATCTATGTGCTTAGTTCTCTTATGATAAACAGGGTTATTAATTAATTTTATTGCACTCTGATTATCTACGTATAGTGTTATACACTTTGAACTTTCACTTAACTCTGACATTAGTTTGAAATCTGTTTGAAAGAAACAATGTTTTCTTGATGAAATGTTTTCTTCTAAATGTGCATCGAAATATTAAACTAAGAAAATTTTCTTAGTTTAGAAGATGCACATTTAGAAGGCAGAACACAAAGTTGATAATCGATAGATAATCTATAGTTAACATGGGCGCATAGACCATAAATAATAGTGTGGCCAGTTAAATTTTCTTATAACAACACGAGTCCACAAAATTAAACATCATAAAACTTTGGCCCATACTCCCAATGATAGAAGGTTTGAATAATAGAAGCATTCTAGAAGGGTATTGCGTTAACGCAATACCCTACTAGAACATCTTAGGTTACTTAGACCTGAAAATTGCCATGAACCAGTCGTTAATCTTATGTAATAATAATAATAATAAAATATTTTTATTGACACAAAGAAAAAAGTAATACATTTCCATTTGAAACCCTGACTCCTGTGCTAGGTGAGACCTGTGTTACAGGAGTCAGTGTCTTCACCCGTTTTTGGTACTAATGTTCACATCATTTAGCATCAGAAATAAAAAAAATAAAAAATCAAAAAAATAACCATTACCTACAAATAATGCATGCGTGCTCTTGTGTGGTGAGTGTGTGTGTGTGTGTGTGTGTGTGTGTGTGTTTGATGTGTGATGTGAGTGATCGTGGTTGGTGGCTGGACTTGGGTTTATTAGTCATCGCGAGTATTGTTCTTTAATTAAGTTTTCCGTCTGTTGGTAATCCAGTGTTTGAAGCCAGGTATTCAGTTTTATCTTTGTTTTATTTTTTGTTAGTGGGTTGAAGTTGAGGATGATGTTTATTTTATTATATAAATAGGTAGATAAATAAAGACGTTGCCGTCGAGCGGATGCTGTCTTGCATTTGACTGTGCTACATGCATTACCGATAGTTCTCTTATGTCTAGTTGCGTGATTTTTCGGTGTCTTTTCATGCTGTTTCAAAATAAGATTGAGCAGGTATAGTTGTCTCACTGTAACTACTTGACAACATTCATACAGAGTTCTTGTAGGGAACCGGTACGGCTTGAAGGTCATGACTTTTAACAGTGAGCGTTGGGCTCTCTCGAGGCGTATCATGTAGGTTTTACAAGCACCTCCCCAAGCAGTAATGCAGTAACCTACGATTGACTGTGCCAGTGCCAGATAAACCGTCCGGAGAAGCTTAAACTCGGCTACTTGTCGTAGTTTTTTAAACGCCCATATAAGTTTCCTAACGCGGGAGGAGGTCTGTTCAATGTGGGGACGCCAGCTAAGTCCGTCGTCCAGAATCACTCCTAGGTACTTCATTATTTTTTGTTGTGTGATTGGAAGACATGTGCATGGAGTACTACTGTTTGCGACGTCACAGGAGTGTGGTTTGAGACTTATTACTGTAGGTTTGGTTTTGGCGAAAGTAAATTGTAAAAATGAGGTTTTCGAGATGTTAAGGGTTAGTAAGTTAGCTTCCAGCCAATGGATTATTTTACGTAAGCCTGTCTCCGCAGCTTCCCGTGCTGCATCCCAACACTCACCGTGGAATATTAATACCGTGTCATCGGCATAGCTAAAGATTTTGCCATAATTAAGAGATTGCTGGCATAGGTCATTCACATAGACCAGGAAAAGACTGGGGGATAGGCAGCTACCTTGAGGCACACCGTAATCAACCCTGGCTTCGTTGCTAATGACCTCACCAATCTTTACTTTTTGTGTCCGGTCGTTGAGAAAGTCTGTAAATATTCCCAGAGCCTTTCCCCGGATTCCAGCATGCTCTAACTTGGTCACAAGGGTTGGAATACAGACGGTGTCAAACGCCTTGGCCAGGTCCAGAAAAACACCAAGACATTTCTGCTTTGCGTCGAGTTTACCAGTCAAGTAATCAACGAGTTGATTAACTGCATCTGCGGTGCTTTTCCCGGGCCTAAATCCAAATTGTGCATCCGAAATTATTTTGCAGTGCTCTAGGTATTTCATGAGTCTACGGTTCAATAATTTTTCCAATATTTTTGATAGTGCTGACAGAACTGAGATAGGTCTATAATTCTGTACATCGTCTTGATTTCTTCCCTTATGAACTGGTGTAATTAGGGATTTCTTAAAGATCCGAGGAAAAACACCTTGTTCAAAGCAGGCTTCAATAAGTTTTGTAATTGGTGGAACTAGCACTTCTTTACCCAGTTTTAGGAGTTTAGCTGGAATAGAGTCCCATCCTGTGGCACAATCATTTTTTAGATTGTTAATGACTGCCTCTACTTCAGCCTCGTCCGGAGGAAGTAGGACCATAGAATCTCGCGCAGGGGGTGTTTCGATGGTGTAAGGGGGTAGTGAGGAATTTCGGTTTTTTATGATATTGTCTGCCAATAGCTTACCAATGTTCGAGAAATAATGGTTTATTTGCTCAATGGCATAAGGCATGTCCGCAGTTTCAGTAGCTGGTAGAAGATTGTCAGCTGATTTTTGTTTTCCAGTTTGATTGGTAATAGATTTTATAATATTCCATGTTTCTTTGTTGTCCTTTGCAGATTTTAAAGCGGAGCTTTCGTAGGCGTTTCTAAGTTTCCTGAGTAGCAGATTACAGTGATTACGGTACCTTTTGTAAGATAACTCAACAATCCCGTTTTTTGGGTCTGCCAGGAATTTTCGGTGGAGGTTATCCCTGTGTCGAACACACCGTAAGAGGCCAGGTGTCATCCAAGGCTTAAGGACTACTTTACGGTTAGGAGCTTTCGCTACTGTTGAGTGTTGGGATACCGTGGACCTAAGACATTCGACAAACCTTGTAGCGGCATCGTTTGCATCACAACTTTGTGAAATAAAAGTAAAATCTGTACTTTTTAATTGTTCAATAGCGCTCTCATAGTTAACTTTTGTAATTTTTTTATGGATCTTGTTTTTAGAGGAAACTCTACCTAAACATACCATTACGGAGGCGTGGTCACTGACTGTGGAGTCCATAACTATAACTGTTGCACAAGTAGTGGTTCTAATCATTATGTGATCGAGGCAGTTATGCAGTCTAGTAGGAAAGGTATGTCCCGGTAAGAGGCCCATTTCTGCAGTTAGATTTAGATATGGCGAACTATTTCTATCTGTATTATTAGGTTTTATGTCTATATTAATATCTCCTACCAGCATTATGTTATTCGCTTTTAATTTACTTAATATGTTTTCCAGGGAATTAAGGAATCCATCGATACAATATATTGATGGTGATCTATAGGAAGCTAGAATACAAGTATTGGAATCGATTTTCAACAGAAGAAAGTTAGCCCCTAACGAGTCTGGTTCTTCAACCGTACATTTGATATTGCTTTTAACAAATATTACAATACCGTCGTTTTGATTTAGATATTTTTTGCTAGAATAAGTCACGTAATTTTCCATAGTCGGTATCGGTTTGTCAGCATTTAACCAGCACTCTGTCATGATTATGATGTCAATTTCATACGATAGCCTAGCCAATTGAGCCTGAAAGCCATCTAAATTTTTATAGATACTTCGGATGTTTTGAGTTATAATTTTTAGAGAAGAGTTACAGCTTTTAATGATTTTATTACAAGCATCCGTATCACAGTGATAAGAAGATGCCACATTGAAATTATCTATCTGTGTTGAGATGTTATTGTCCATGTTAGCCATTGAATAAACGTATATAATTTTTGTTGCATACTGGGGAGCAGATTATTATGATAGACGTGGTGAGAGTTAGTGCTAGATAAATGATGCCAGGCATACCCACACGAGAACAATTTATATTATGTGTGTAAGTGATTATGTTGTTTGTTGGTATTGTGTTAAGTGGTTTTGTTTGAGTGTGTTTGATGCATTTTTGTTTATGTGTTTTACAAAAAGGGGGCATTTCCAGATATAAAAAAAATAATAATATAACAACAAGCGGTAAATGAGAAAGACGTGAGAGTTCTCTATACAGTCATAGTGGTAATTTGGATTTTAGATCAGATTCGTCTTTTACGTGAAAGTATTGATCTCCTTCTTTTTGTCGAAGAAAGACTTTTCCCAGTGAGGTCCAGCAGAACTTAAATCCATTTTCGGTCGCAAATTTCCTCGCCAGGTAAAATAATCGTTGTGCCTTCATAGTCAAGCTCTCTGATAGATATATTGGTTTTAATTCACCTGGTATATTTATATGGGATGTGTTTAACTTAGCTTGGGCGTTATTGCGATTGAAATTACGGACTTTATGCAGTATATTTTCCTTTGTAGTTACCGAGACAAAGTCGACTATAATAGATGATCCTCCACCTTTTTTATTAATGCGAAAAATATCCTTTATATCCTGTCGTTCAACAGGCATATCAAGAACTTTAGCTGTTTCGGAAACTACTCTAAGCAGATCCTCTTTATTTTCACCTTCTTTCTTTGGTATATTTCTGATTTCAATCTTTGTGAGACATAAAATACGCTCTAAATTCTCGACTTTACTTTCCAATTGATTAATATAGGCATGATCGATTTTTCGTTCTCTATCAATTTCCTCTACTTTTAAAATTATGTCATCGTATTGTTTAGTGACGAAGGCTAGGGAAGTTTTCATTTCCAAGTTTTGTGCTATAATTTCGCGCATAGACTCTTGCAATGATTTTAATTTGTTTTCTGATTGGGCGGTAGCCGATTGCAATAAGTCTCTTATCTCTTGCATGAAAGCGACCATTTCATCTTCACGCCTACGTTTGTTTCGTGCCGTGACATTTACATCTCTGCTGGTTAGGTTGGGGGTAGATCCGGTTAGTGAAATAATTGGATTTCTCACTTGAAGAGTCTCAGAGTCGCTAGCTATGGACGTGGCGGGCGATTGGGGCGGTGTACGCCTCATGATGTTAATGTTTACGTAAACTCGTAATACCTTTTAGCCACTTTTGGCGGGTGTCCGCGGCGCCGGCGTTTGCGCGTAGGCCGTAGTACTCTTGAGGCGACGTTGTGCGGAGAGTTGTGAGTCACGGCGCGCGCAGTCGCTGTGTGAGCGGGATGGCAATTATGGAGAGTGTTCTGTTCTTGCGGAGGTGAGGCAGCGGCGGCGGGCGCGCGGTAAGCACGCCTTGTGAGCTCGGGGACCGGCCGATATCAACACGTCGCGAACGCGAATTTGTTTACTTCTCGTATTCACATATAGGTGACAATCCCGTATGCGGTAGAGGTAATAAATTAATATTATATTTTTAAAATTTCGACACACATCCACTCTGGGTCACGGTCGCGGGCGAAGGGATTATGTCGTTCGCTATAATAGCATATAATAGCAGCAGACATAGCTTTACAAAATTCAGACCACTAGACATAATCAAGGGTCATACAGATCCTCGAGACCCTTTAGAAATTGATTTATCTGTGCATTTGCTTCAGTTTGCTACGTGCAAGAGCATAAGAAAAAAAATATGGCTAAAGTTTACGAGGTTATCAATGAAACATCCTTGCATAAACGAATTGAGTTGATTGAGAATAGAAACAAGGATAGAGAGCCTGAAAAGGAATATGAGCCATACCAAAAATCCCCCGCGAGCCGCCAAAAACTTGCCGCGCGTTATACCCATGACAGGGTATTAGCCGACCTACCCATACATATTAAATACACCAAAAAAGAAGCGTGGTCCCGTCGCCAAATCACGTCTTAAAAGGCCTAACACCGGCAAATTGTTGCAGGATCCCAGGTCCCTCCATACCTCCGTACCCCACGTTAGCTATCTCGAAAATAAATTAGGACAAAACATTTTTTCAGCTAGGAAGTTTTGAGCTAAATCGGGACAATCGTGGTCTCATAGATGGATTAGGTTTAGACATCAAGAGCATTTCAGGAAATTTGGATTAAGCAGACGCGTTAAAATAAAACAATGCCATCCGAGTTTTACAAGGTAACGAAGATTACAGTCAGAAGATAGAATAGACTGACAAAACGCTTAATAAAATACTTAAACATATATTAGTTTGCGCATTCCAGTACATAGTAACTCGATATGTTTACGGAAATTTAGATTGGAGTCAATAGTGACACCAAGAAATTTCAATTAATGGTCAGCTTTTCTAAGTAGAGCAAGAACATGCAGTGTCAGCATACGTGCAAATGACTAGGTTAGTAAGCGATGTTCTAGTATTTCTCATTGTTAATGAAATGTATTTTGTTTAATCAGCATTCAGTGATAAAATATTATTCCGTATTATTAGCCAATTAGATTTCGATTAAATTACATACCTCGAACTTCGAGATTATGATAAAATTCTAAAAGTTGTTTATAGCGATACAAATATAGTCATAGTCATGAAGTTTCCAATTGCCTTACATAACCTACACCCTAAATTAACTTTTCATAGTACCCAAAAAATATAACCTAGCCCTAATGCCTACCCTACCTTACATAGCAACCAACCAACCCAGGGACCATATTCTATGTACTTAAAGACAGAATGTCCGAAGACCGATTCATGGTGCCTCTGCGAGAAAAAGGTCAAATACAACATTCACGATAAGCCGGATTGCACTCAACAGAACAGCAGCTCATGTAAACTAACACCGGTCAGCCTTAACAAAGAAACCATGGAAAAACTAGACGACATGCATTACACCCTCAGCTTCCCAATCCCGACAAAAGTACAGACGTCCTGCGGACAAGAATATCTTATAACTATGCAAGGAAACTACCTCGCCACACCCAAGAATTACTTTATCAAAACTCCGGAATTTACAACATCGAACATTGACAATCGGATCAAACTGAAAATAATTCAATTACCTCTAAACCAGAACGACTAACCGCAGAATGAAGAAACTTTATAAAACTGAACTCGATTCAACTTGAAAATCTGCACAACAGACCCCGAAAAAAAATCCCAGTACAACCTCCAGTAAAGCTCACTCATACCAGCTTCGAAAGCATCTATCACACCACCATACCTATATACTCACTACTATTAGGTGCAAGTGTAGTCAGAAGTATGTTAATTTATCGACGATAAAAAGAGTTGAGAAAGCTTGCTCTGCGCAACCAGAAACTACCCGAGAAATTGACGCTGAAGCTGAACCTGGAAAAAAATCGGACCAGAGGAAGTCAGAATTGACGCAAATCATCCAGCAGCAATATTCTCGACTTCGTTCAAATAGTTGCTGTTCTTCGGGGGGAGGTGGTACATATTGGTGTAACAGGGTGATCGATTATTACGCTTGAAAGAAAGAAAGAAAGAAAGAAAAAACATTTATTAGCCCGCACAGGACAAAACACAAATTAAAATGGTTAAAATAACAGTACAGGTAATAAAAATAAAAAAATAAATTAACAGAAAAATGAGAAGAAAAAAAAAAAAGAACATGAAATCGGTGTTATAGAAGGAAATAGCAGAGACGCTGACTGCAACTGACCCCAATTCCGCGCACCGCAACCTTCGCCGACATGAGGCGCGACTCAGCAAATGCGTCACTAAATCAAGCCATCCTAATTTCGCAATACTTTTCATGCATCTGCGTAGTTAATCATCTCATACAAATATTTATTCTTGGTACATTCATCGACCAATTATAACCACTTTAGAATGTAGTCCATAATGTAATTCTTTTATAATTAAATTAAACTATTTTAAGCAAAATGGCTTGCTTTGCATCCTCCGGCTCCAGCTTACATGACTCGTGCATACAAATTTTAAAAACAGAAACAATAAACCAATCAAACATTCAGAATATAACAAAACGGAACCTAAACAAAAATAAATGAATACAAGTTTACAGCTTACACGTCATGAGTACATGATGCTGTAGTATGGGGGCCCACAGCACAGCGCTGGTTTTCAGTGGTCACCCGTTAGGAATTTCTCAGTAGCAGTCCAGCGTTTGGAAGCTGGCAGTAAGGTTAACGTAATTATATGCTTCTTCAAAAGTTATGTATAGCCCAAATTTCAGCCACGCCAACCCCTCTCACTGATGCAGTGAATAAGTCACTAGGTGCGTAGGTGGATGGTGGGCCATTGTTCGTGGGGAGACGCGGCATACGCGATGTGTTTGTGTGAGACTAAAAAATAGCCTACGATTGATAGGCAAATATACACAAAAAAAGACCTAAAATTGTTCAAACTGTTTCGGAGGAGTTCGATAACAAACACTGTTACACGAGATTTTTTAAATACGAGAAGATTAAACTATACAGTTTCAGAAGTAAGAGTTTACTTACCGGTTGTTGATAAATATTCTTAAGAATTTTATAGCACTTCAATATTTGATCAAAAGCCATAAACATCCTCGTACTCTCTTCTTTAGTGCATCCGTTTTTCCATAGAAGTAATAATTGAATATTCCATAGTTCAACTTTATCGGTCAATAATTTAATTGATCTAATTGTGTAAACTAAATTTGTGTCAAGAGCCACTACACACAATAGATAAATCATGACATTCAATGGTGGTTTGCTGAACATGACATAAACATAGGTTAATTCGATGATATGAAAACTAAAGATTGCAGCGACGCACATCCAACTCCTTATAATGAAACGTCTGAGACTATCATTATTGTTAAGAAATTTGTGAACCTCTTGAAACTCCAAAATAAATAAAACGCTGTTATTAGTTTGAATTAGGTTAATGGTAAAGGTCATGATGAAACCAAAGAACTTTAAAAAGAAGTCGAAAATTGATGCAAATATCTCGAAATTGTTAGCACTGTTATGCAAATATCTTTTTAAATTGTCATCTAACATTATTTCAATGATACGATGGATATACGTTGTCAGAAACGTTACAACACCACTTATTAATACAAACTTATTGAAATTATTATTTGGATTTATACGATTGTTTTTGATGTGGTATTTAGGATTTAAAGTTAGAATTTGCATCAGATTCACAGGCCAAAAAATTAGTTGAACTTCTTTATCAATTTGGTTACTTCTAACGGTTTTATCATTTATTTCGATTATTTTCACAACATTCCTCTTGAGAAATTCCATTATGTCTATATAGTTTACTGTAATCTGAGAACTGCCAAGGAATACTGTCCATTTTTTATTAAAAGTTACTGTATAAGCTATAAATTTATTACGTTATCGCTTTCATTTTCAAGAGTGAAGGGGGCGCACCCTAATGGAATTAACTTCATGATTTATTACCTGGCATTAGAATAATGCGACTACATATACGAACTTTTTGATTTACTCTTCTGCTCCAGAAATATGAATAAGCTTTAAGTGTAAATTAATTGGTTTAATATTGCACTTAACAAAAAAACATATATAAATTCGACAGGAGGATATGTCAGTAGAAAGAGTATGTAGGATACAAATATTGTTTAATGTCAAAGTATGAACCTTCATACTTGGGAACCTTCTAGTTATAGAGATATTGGGGGTCAAAGTTCCAACTTCATCATAAATTATAAAAAAAAAACAAGTTTTTGTTGTATGAACTTTACTGTAAACACCTCCACCTCCCCCGTACTATCCAATCCATCCATCAGCACGATGTGTTGAGTGTGTTACATTGAGTCCTACCGTAAAACGTGATATTTCACCCCAAAAAAAAAACGAAAACAATGTCATTTCCCAGCAAGAAAATTTGCGTAAAGTTATTAATTGGTTGACGGCTTCTTAAAGGGCTACGTTTACACCCTGTATACTTTCATATACATTCACTAAAACGCTTTAATTTTGAAATAACAGACACTTTAATTTTATTATTTTGTATGGATAAATTATTTAATAACTACATATATCTTCTAAACAAATATATATGTTGTCGTTGTGTTGTTGTTGTTGTGTTATGTTGTATGTTGTATGTTCTCATGTAGTTTTGATATTGAAGATCAAAAATCAATCAAAATCAAAGTCAAAGCATTTATTTCAAGTAAACCAGTTACAGGCACTTTTGAATTGTCGAAACAAAGATGAAAATTAAATGTAGCTACAGTCCCAGTCACAAGATATAAAAACTGTGAAAGTACTGTAGTTGCCCATTCCCTAGCGTAGATCTCTATGGAGAAGAACGGGCAAGAAACTCCATGGACACTCTTTTAAATCAGAATATTGTTACAAAATCTTGGTTACATCATTCATGTTGAGATGGTATATTATGTGAGAACAATGTAGCAAGATGTGCACGTTAAAAGTGTCCACAGCAAAAACACACAAACAAAAAAAATACAATTCAAAATCATTCATTCAAATAAGCCATGGCAACTAAGAGATGACCAGTCACAACTGACAGCGCCCGTTCACGGACATGACGCATGGATCAGCACCATTCAAGTCAACCATTTTGAAGGGAACTAAATGATCCGACACATGCGCCACCATCAGCGAGACATTTGAGTGAGCATGACATACTCTAAACCGCCAGGGCACATTCAAGTCAAGGCAAGACGTAGGTTTCCAGTGAATGATAGCTTTCTAGTACATAGTACTCACACAATATGGGCTATGCATTTATATAATACTAAAGAGATTGAATCTATACAATGCAAAGATAGTTGTCCAATATTCAGCAGCTCCAACAATACAATTTAATGCTATCAATTTATGCGCCCCTGTCCTTGTGGAGCAGAACTAGCATTGAGCCAAGCATTCTTATCAGCGATTAATCGCTCAACTTGTAATATGCTTGCTTACATAGTGTGCGTTTAATGCATGTTTTAAATTTCGCCTCATTCAGTTCAAGACTACTTTGTGGAATTTTGTTTTAGCATCTCAAACAGTACCCCATGAAAGATGAGTCTACTTTAGTGAGTCTGAAACCTGGCTGAACTTGTTGGTCCCTATTTCTAGTACTGTAATGATGTCTGTCACCCCTTTTACCAAAAAGGTGCAGATTTTTTCTGACGTACATTATGTTTTCGTAGATGTATTGACAATGTACCGTCATGATGCCAATATCCTTAAACCCTTAGAGAATCCCTTAGAGAATCGCGCCTACGAAGATTATATATGGCTCTGATGGCTCTTTTCTGCAGAATAAATATAGACTCAATATCTGCAGCCCGTCCCCACAGCAAAATGCCATAAGACATTATACTATGAAAGTAACTAAAATAAACCAGTCGAGCGGTATCTACATCAGTATACTGAATGATTTTTCTTATGGCATAGGCTGCTGAACTTAGCCGCCCCGCAAGAAATGTCAAATGAGAACCCCATTGTAGCCTTGAATCAAGCGTAATCCCCAGAAAAACCGTTTTATCTACGAATTCAAGTTTCTTTTTATTCAATATTATATCACAATCACTACTTATAACATTCGGTAAAGCAAATCTTATGCATTTGGTTTTTGTTTTTCATTTAATACCAAATTGTTCGCTGTGAACCAATTTTGGACCTGAAGTAGGGCATTATTCACGTCATCTAGATTTTGGGCCCGCCTATTCATCTTAAAAATTAGGGAAGTGTCATCAGCAAATAACACCATATTTTGCGGTTGGTTTTTCAGTAAATAGGGTAGATCATTTATATGTGGAACCCCCATTTTTACTTTTAACCCCTGTGAATTAACACCATTTATTTGAACATGTTGTTGTCTATCATTCAAATAAGATTTTACCAAAGAGCTTTAAGAAGAGCTTTAATATTCCATAGATTACTTTATCTTTCAGCAGCTGAGTGAGTCTGATTACATACAGTAAGTCTGCGTCAATGGCCATAGTAATTAAATTACCGAATATTATAAATATATTTACGTCTGGGATCCTGTTAACAGAAAAGACCATAATAATATAGAATATTAGAAACAAGACGATAGTAAAAGCAGTTACCAATGACTAAGAGTTTAATTTTTTTCTCATTATTTACAATTGTCTGTGAATGTTTTGCGTGGCGATTATGGCAAAACCCTGTCGGGGAGGCCTATGTCCAGCAGTGGACGTCTTTTGGTTGAAATGATGATGAATGTTTTAAAATTATAACGTAAATAAAACGTTTTATTTCGTCTTGAAAGTACTGAGAATATAGTGATTTATGAACCACATATTAACCAACAAGAGTTGGTAACATTAGCGACTAACTTCATAATGTTAAAATTCAAATATACGGAAAGCACGTAGAAAATATTACAAATTAAAAATGTTGTAAATAGTACTGTGCCGCACAATGACACAATCTTCAATAAACGTTTGTTTGGAGCTTGTTGTTTTTAATTCGATATTTCGAACAAAAAGAAATGGTTTTCAATAAATTCAATGGAAGAAGCATCGATTGAATATCTTTGTCAATTAAGTTTTTAGTAAAACTTCCAGATAATGGGTTGTATTTGATTTTGTTTGGGTAATTTTATTTATGTTTTTTTTAAAAAGGATGAAAGAGCAAAGATACCAAGGAAACGTGTATCTTATTAATTAGGCCTAGATCTGATTGAAAGATAGTACCAATACATTGTTAGTAACAACCTTGATTTATTAATGTAATTTATAACGTTACCATTGTTTTCCGTATTAAAATCTACACAATGTGAATCCATCCATCAAATTACTTTTCAAGTGAGATAGAAGATAAAATAACTATTAAATAAACTTAGAAATAAATAAAAAGTTAGTGAATTTAATTCCTGGCTAATTTTGCATTATTACATTTTTTTTAACAACGGGAACGAAATGATAATGTGAAAACACTGATAAAAAATTTACAGAAAAGCAAACTGCAGAAGCACAACAGTGTAGTGAGTTAAAAGTGCGATCAGACGTAATGGATGACAAATATCTATAAAAAACAAGCCACAAGCACTCATCTTGTTGAATGACGCACGGTGCAGGCGCAAAATATTTTTGCATAAGTTCTTTTGATCATCTGCAATCAAATAAATTAAAAATAGAGTGTATCGGTTGTCACGGTTTGGGCATAAGATGCATAGGAATGGGGAATATGTAGCGAGGGAAGTCGAGTACGAATGTGAATGGCTGTAGGAGTTACGGAATACCAATGATGATGTTATGGCTAGAAAAGAGGTGATTGCCGAGACGAGGAGAAATAGACGAGTATGTGATTTAGAGGTAGACAAAAACTCCAAAATATACAAATGATTCCAAAAGTTATTCACCTGTACAATCTGAAGCTAAAACAAATTCACATGAATCTTGTGCACATTTGACAGCTTCATAGAATGCCTCGAGATTTAGACTTAGTGAAATTTGTATGACGTAATATTTCAATACCCAGTAACTGAGTAAAATTGGTATTGACGGGTTTTCTTGCTAGAAACATTAAACAAGTATGAAAATTAAAGTATTTGTCAAATAATGGAAATATTGTCTCAAAATCAAATTACTTACCACCTTAGCCATATACTCAATTTTGCTGAATTCAATCACAATTTGAACATGTATCAGACTTTGACAGAAGGATTCTATATTGTTATGCAGTATCTGTAAACAATGAAAAATATGGAAAATGCCGACACCTATAACTCCACAACCTAGTTAGTACTGGGTAATAAGATAAGACTGGTTGTCAGACTTTTCGGGCCACTGACTAATTGTAACGACTGTCAAAGATCTACAAATGACAGCCGGGACCAACAGCTTAACGTGCTTTCCGAGGCACTGAGGAAACTTGGTGTGTAGGGTGGTCACCATGTTTTAGGGAGATAACCTGCAGTCAAGACCAGCAAAAAAGCACGAAGCAAAATTCAACAGCAAATTCATGGAAGACTAAGGATTTAAACTTTGAAATCAGATACAATTTATAATAGAAGGGGTTTGAAACAACGTGTGAAAAAAAAAAATCTTGGAGAAGGAGAGGAAGGTCAAAGAAAAGATGGATTTTATTATATATTTTTTATTTATTTTTGAATTATTGTTCCATTTTCTTACTTCGTCTTCAGTTGTCAGGCTGAGCTGTCTTAAAATATTGTTAAATATTATAAATAAAGTAATAAACTCGTACGTGCCTCTATCATTCAAATAAACCATTACTGTCCACTGCTCCATAACAATGTTCATTTGACAATATTTCGACAGTTTACAATCTCACTAGACAGATTACAATAATATTACTGTTTTTACAATGTGACGCCGACATATTATTATCATCTGGGAATATTATCGAACTAGGTTTAGTGCCGTGGGCTCTCTAACTATTAAAAGTATAGCATAACAAAAAGTCATAAAGTCAAGCCAGAATGAAAAAAACTGAGCCATGATTATTTATTATCGTTATTATTCTAGTCAATTAAGCTTTTAATTATAAATGCCCTTAAAAGTGCACAAATGTCCCTTCAGGCGTTAAACATAAAACCTTTTCTGCCCAACACCAATTTTACGTTTTAAGAAAGTATTTATACAAAAATCTGCACAAAACGCTAAACATACTGGATTTAAATAGATATATGTTAAGGAAAGAATTAAGTAAATGGCTATTACAACAGGACTATGTGGCAACAGCGTGTGGAGAGCAGCGGTGGCCCAGTCCTCCTGCTCCTCCCGCTCTGGGCGGAGCAGGAGGGAGTGTCAGACTTTTACGGGCTAAAACCCATCCATGTTCCTTCATCGCCCTTTGTGTTCCGGGGCCAAGGTGTCTCTTTCGAATAGTCCCGCAGCCCCGGCAGGCATCGGCCCTTGCGGACCCCTTCCTTTTTGCTGACTCTCTTTAAGGCGCGCGTGGAACACGAATGCGCAGTCGACACGGCCTGTCGTCATAAGACGGAAGGACAGCGCGCTAGCCCATAGCTCACCGTCCACAGGCCCGAGACGTGTGACATCTACCCCGCACTGGGCCAGCATGGTAAATTATAGCCCATTTCCTCTTATAGAGGAGGAAGCCTGTGACTTTGATGGGCCTTAAACTTGATTTGATAAACCTTAGTTAATTATTTCATCGGCATCTATCACGGTGACATACGTAGACGCTTAATAATTTCATCAACAACTGTGACGCCGCCGGTGTTCTATGAACAATTTAAAATAGCAGCTTTATAAATTATTTGACCGGGTATCGTAATTTAAATTGATTATTTATGTCTTTTGTGACAAGCTCCTGAATTTTGACTAGGATGCAAAACTACACCTTGTAGAATTTTTCAGTGTACAGTGGGCCAACAGGCGAGACGACAAAAAAAATCTAATTAGTCCGTCAGTTAGATTATCAAAAAATATTTGACCCGTGTTTTTCTTTTGTTATGTAAACCAAAATTGACGAAGATATGACGCTTTTAAAATTCTCAATACGTCACGCTTTGGTATAATTTTTAGCTAGTTCTGACGTCACGAACCCCCACTCCCGAGTTTTAAAATACATGTCCATTAATTTCCAATACTCTAACTGACGGACTAAATAGATTTCCAATTTTTTAATACTGTCGTCATGCCTATTAGTTTACATCACTCACACATCGGTAACAGTCACTGTACGAGCCAACAATGTCAGCCACTCATTATTATTGTGTGCGTTTAAGTATTCTACATACACGGGTAAAGATAAAATAAACGGATTCGCAATAAAGGCTCAACATTTCGTACGAAAGTATGCCGCAGGCGCCAACCATAGTTACCATAATGGTAACTATGGTTGGCGCCTGCGGTAGCTACTGATCTAAGCTCTTCGGCTTGAGTTCGATCCCAGCTGAGGAATTTAGTTTTGCTGTTTTTTACTTTTAGTTTTTTTTTTAATTTATTTTCACTAAAATCACTCCAGCTAAAAAGTAGAAAGGTAAATAAATAAAACCATTTTTTTTAATTTTTTTTTTATTAGATAAACGAGATAAACATTGGTATTGGTTGGAATAAGCGATCTTATCACTTGGGTCATTAGCAAATGATCCTTCTCATTTCTTCCAATATGTTCCTTCCTTACATTGGTTGTTTTGAGGTTCAATTTGGTGTAGGCAGAATGTTAGCAAAAAAAACTTGTGTGGCCGGTACAATTATTTAATGCAAACTGGTTTTAAACATATAGGCTATAACTATCCATACTAGACGTTCGAATGAATAAAACACTGTTGCTTACCAGTCTTTTTGACAAAGGTTTTTGTTGGTAAGGATGGGCGTAAATAATTTGTACAAGTGGGTAGGTAGGTACATAAATTGAAAAACGTAAAATTAGAGGTGAAATGAATTAACATGTTAGATAAGTTAGAAATTATGACAACTTCTAACCGCATAACAATAACATCATTTCACCAGACTTTCATTAATACGAGTTGTAGTGTAAAAAAGAGGATTACGGCAAAATGTACACCTAAATTGCTAAAGTTGAAATTTGTTCACATTAGCTTAACAAATATGAATATTATGTACATAAACGTAAGATTCATAATCGTCTACTAATAAAAATAAATTCGACTAATAATGAGTCGGCCTACCTTTGTTTACAACTTCTTGTAACCTTCTGCGCATGCTGTTCACCATATTCTCGCATATATTACAACCCCGTAGCGACTCCCAGGTGGAAATAACAAGGTAATCTAAATTAGGCTTAGACCTTACTTGTGCTGAGTCCCAGTTTTGCACCATAATATGACTCCACAGATTTTCTATAGGGTTTAAATTAGGACTCTTAGCAGGCCAATCGATAACAGACATGTTTACTTTGTTTCGAAGTCAGTTTTGCACAAGGCGAGGCGACAAAAAAATCTAATTAGTCCGTCAGTTAGATTATCAAAAAAGATTTGACCCGTGTTTTTTTCTTTTGTTATGTAAACCAAAATTGACGAAGATATGACGCTTTTAAAATTCTCAAATCGTCACGCCTAGGTATAATTTTTAGCTAGTTCTGACGTCACGAGCCCCCACTCCCGAGTTTTGATGCGTTTTTTCTTTGTCAATTTTCATTGATCACAAAAACAAAAAATACGTGTCCATTAATTTCCAATACTCTAGCTGATGGAATAAATAGATTTGCAAATTTTTTTATATTGTTGTCATGCCTATTGTCTTGCTTAAAGTAAATGTGCTCGTGCGGGTCGTGAACCCGCACAGAAGGCATCATTAAATTTGACAAAATATCCAAGTAATCATGACTGATACTTCGACCTGCTATTTCTACAAGCTCACCAGGACCCATCGAAGACTTTCCAGCCGATAGAAATTCGGCCACTAGTCCTGCAAGGCAGAAGGTTACTTTCTTTATACCTTTCTCAACCTTTACTCCACAACATTTTACGCCCATCCTTATCCGACTTGAATGTTTTTTCATTGCTGAAAATCACCACATTGTTCTCCCAGTCAAAATCGTTAAATCGATGTAAGACCTAGCAAACTCTAGACGTTTTTGCCGGTGCGCAGTGGACAGCAAAGTTTTGCGCGCTGGCTTGCTGCAACGTAACCCAGCAGAATGAAGGTGATTTCTCACAGTTTGTAAGCACACATTGTGTGCTGTTGCTGTTACGCGGGTGGACAAGAAGGGATCAGCCTTGTGCCTTGCCACGATATCGTGGTGTCGAGCCGATGAACTTGCTTTTGGTTTTGGACCACGTCGAAGAGGTTCCACCTCTCCAGAATCCGCATATCGGCGGACCCATAACTGCACAGCTCTGTGTATAGAAAAAAAAAACATTATTTATAATAATAGCTATTATATATTTTATATACCTACTATACATACACTATGCATATATAAAGACTAGACCCAGTTAATTTTATCATAATCATGATTATGATAAAAAAACTGTAGCAAGAAAATATAGTATTATTATACTTATGGTAGGTTTTGCCCTTTTTTTTTTCGGATGGGAAATCATCAAATGACTTCTCCCGCTCTGGGCGGAGTAGGAGGGAGTGTCAGACTTTTACTTACTAAAACCCATCCATGTTCCTTCATCGCCCTTTGTGTTCCGGGGTCACGGTATCTCTTTCGAACAGTCCCGCAACCCCGGCAGGCATCGGCCCTTGCTTGACTCTCTTTGAGGCGCGCGTGGAACACGAATGCGCAGTCGACACGGCCTGTCGTCATGAGACGGACGGACGGCGAGCTAGCCCATAGCCTGCTGTCCACAGGCCCGCGATGGTAGGTTTTGCCCTTAACTTACATAATTTTTTTATTTCTAGGTTGACATTGAAAAGTGATAAGTTAGTTAAGTTGAGTAGTTAGGTATAATATCTACGTAATAACTAACTGTTACTCACCGATATCATTAGACGTCTTGCAAATTCACTTATTGATACGTTTTGCTCATGAAGACCAACGATTTCAGCCTTTTTAAACATTCATAAAAGTAGCATGGTTGGACGAAAAGTAATAAATTCAACTCAGTAACGCAAGTACTCGTAGCTTGACAACTAAGAACACTCATTTTTTATAAATTAAGGTATTTGAAAACAAAATTTTAAAACTGTCGGTAGTTCGTTTTTAAACAGTCAAAATAAAATGCCCTGCGGGTTCCGTGATTGTCTCAAACGTTGCAAACTTCATTACTCATTCACGAACGTGATCAAATCGTTTTAAATTATATATAAAGTAATGTTTTAACAAAATAATGAATACAAAAAGAATTACTGCGCCCATGGTTTAAACTTACGACTTCTCGTTAACTGATTAACCGTTGTGCCAAGATTGTTATGGTAACACATTGCGAAATATTATATCCGATTCAGTAACGATGAATGATTACTATATAATCATTGGCATACGGTATTGATGTACCATACGCACACTAATAACAGAGCTCGCTCGTTTTATTTAGTGTTTGTATGCATAGCTATGCACACAAACACTAAACTTAACGCGACTTAACGCACACATGTAAAATGTAAACCAAATAGATTTGTCGACCTTACATACTTAACGGCTCGCTAGGTTGTGACTGTAACACTGGGCATGATTAACTAATGGAAATGACAAAGTCTTGAAATATCTATGTTAGAAAATAAAGGTTTCCCAATCAGAAAAGCTAGCTTACGAAAAATTGGTACTACGACGTAAATTTTTTTTGCATTAATAGGCATGACGACAGTATCAAAAAAATGCAAATCTATTTAGTCCGTCCGTTAGAGTATTGCAAATTAATGGATATGTATTTTTTGTTTTTGTAAATCAATAAATATTGATATAGATAAAACGTATCAGAACTCGGGAGTGGGGGCTCGTGACGTCAGAACTAGGTAAAAATTAAACCTAGGCGTGACGTATTGAGAATTTTAAAAGCGTCATATCTTCGGCAATTTTGGTTTACGTAACAAAAGAAAAAACACGGGTCAAATATTTTTTTTATAATCTAACTGACGGACTAATTAGTTTTTTTGTCGTCTCGCCTATTCTTAGTTAGCATTTAAAATCGTGAAAAAATGCAATTTTACTTACTGGTAGCTGAAAAAGGTTCACAAAAATCTTGTAACACTTTATTATTTGATCATAAGCTTGTAACATTTTTGCTGTATGTAGTTTACTGCTACCATTCTTCTGTATCAATAATAACTGAATGCTCCACAGCTTCACTTTATCAGTCAATGAATGTATCAAACATAAAGCGTAGATTAGATTTGAATCTAAAGTCACCATAATCAATTTGTAAAACACGACATTCCACGGAGGATTGATGAAATAAATTTTATCATGGATCGTAATAAATATATAAAATAAAAAGATTAAAGCAACGCTCATCCAATTTCTTATTATAGAACCTTTGAGACCAGCGACATTCCACAGAAACCTGTGCACTTCTTGAAAGTACAAAACAAATAAAACACTTTTCTTAGAAGAAATGAAGTTAGTTGTCATGTTCATGATAAATCCCAAACATTTATAAATAAATTCAAAAATCGATGCAAACATTAAGAAGTTCACTGTACTGTATCGTCTGAAATTGTCATCTAGTAATATTTCCATAATGCGATAGATATACGTAGTTAGAAATATTACCGCACCAAAAAATAGAATGAAGTTATTATAATTATTATTTGGATTTATGAAATTGTGTTTGATGTAATGTTTGGGATTGAGCAGTACAATTTGCATCAAATTCAGAGGCAGAAAAAAACGTTGAACTTCCTTATCGACCCGGTTATTTAATTCAGTTTTAACATTTATTCTAATTTCTTCGTCGAGATCCCTGTTGAGATTCTCCATTTTGTTTGAAATGGCCTCTTTAACTTCATTGATCTCATAAAGATTATAAAATTGAGTCGACACGTTGTACGAATATGAAGTCTAAAATTAAATGTTTCTTTAAAAATAATGTTCATTACGTTATAACTTTCAATATAACATTCAAGAATGTTCTCATTACATTTAAGTGCTTGTCTAAGTTACCTTGTTTGGTTATTTTATAACCAATAATGTGTACCTAAATGTTTGGTCATTGCTCAAAAGCTATCGATTCAATTGTTATAAATGAAGTGACGATTGTTTAATATAGGTGATAGCATCACAGGATAACCGATGGACGCCAGTGTAGTTTGGATGAATAAGTATAAAGGGTCTGGGCTTACCGAAACCGAAGCCTGCCGCAGCCTGCTAATGTGTCTAGAAGTATTAGAGAAGCTAAAATACGGGTATAAGAGAAGCGTAAGTACGGTATGCATGACGAAAATTAGTGTTTGCTATGCAAAACGCAATTTTACCCATCATGAAGTTGTTACTTAGTTTTCTCAAACATGCTTGAAACTATGAGCATTATTTTGACAACCTTCTTCGAGATAAATCGAAATTGCTGTACTGGCCAGATACATGCGACCAGTGGCCGGCAGAAGTTGTATGAAAATCCATATCGGTCGTGTTTAGCGACCAAATAAATCACGTAGTAAACTCATATCTGTCTTGTTATTTAAAAATGGAACGATATTTTACTCTAAAACATGGCAACCAAGGCGGTAATTTATCAAAGGTTTTATTTAAATTTCGAATTGGCTTGCAAATAGAAAGCGATTTATTAAAAAAAACAATTATGAACTCTTTAACGCGAGAGTTTTAATTTCCTCGCATTATTTGAGAAAAGTACTATACAAGCCTTGGCCACAACTAGGCATTGATGGACTTACGTATGTGTGCCTCGGCTTCGCCTACATTTACACGTTCGTCCATCAATTCCTCTGTTGCTGCTGTAATGTACTATTGATGTACAAAATGCTTGGTTAACGGCTTCGTGAAGAGTCTGTTTACACCCTGTAGAATGTAGCACGTGTAGACAACGGGACTAATGACCATTACAAAAGCATTTTTGATAGATACGTATCGCGGCCACTCACACTGGAGGCGCTAAGCTTGAGAGAGCTCAGTGTATAGTACGAGCCCTTCACACAAAGCGCCTTCTCTGAAGACGGACAGATTGAAGATAGACAGCTATACTCTATATAAATTTTAATACGTATAGAACAAAATTCTAAGTGATTGTGAGCAATAAAATACTAAAAAGCATTTTTAAAGTTTTCAAACAGCACAGATAATTTCTCAGTGCGGTCTTTATAGATTGGAACAGAAACAAAATGCTATACATCTGTTATGTATCATTTATTAGCAAAGAATCAATTGCTTACAGAAACGCAAACTGCAGTAAAACAAAGGTATAGTTAGCAAATAAAGCTATCAGATTTAACGGTAACGTAGCATCAACGTAGAACATCCGACAGGGATTTAGTTTGTCAAATCTCGCTCGATGTAAACGTTTGACATTCATGCATAACCTCTTCGTGACATCTGTAAAAATTGAGAATGAAAAGTCAGTGACAGTGACATTTACATTTAAAAAAAGCCGGTATTGAATAGGGTAGATGACAAAAAAAATCCAATTGGTCCGTCAGAAAGATTTCCAAAAAATATTGGACACATACCTTATTTTTTCTTTTCACGTAAACAAAAAAAGAAGACGATACCTACTGTGCGTCGAAAATTCGTGTGATGTCACATTTGAGTACATTTTTTACCGAAAAGTGTCGTCACAAGCCCCCACTCATGATCTTTCACGCGTTCTAACTTCGTCAATTTGTATTAATTTGATAAAACAAAAAACACATACCCAATATTTTTCGAATCTTACTGACGGACTAAACAGAATCATATTTTATTTAGTCAGGAATCATCCCTATTATTTTATCTCAAGAGTGCGTCCTCCTTCTAGCTTTTTTACGAGGTATACAGTGTGGAAAGGGACTCCGAGGCGAAAACGGTTAGCACGTATTCAGTACATCATTCTGATAGAATAGATTATCCCCTAGATAGAAATTTTTCATCAGTTATTAAAAAAAAAACAGCTATTCCATACATAGACCAATGTCAAACCTTAAAAGCACAGACAGTCTGTAAACCTGTGTTTCGATCTCTGAGGATACTAACTAACTGAAAAACAATTTAAACTTATTCCCGGCACTGGCCAATATAAGAAAACGAAATGGCCCCTTGAGATCCCAATACAAGAGCTTGCTACATTCGGGCACAGAAAATATAATACTTCGATTCGGGTAATTACAAAACAGCACAGTAGGGCTATTACGTATCTCTGTTGACAGCTCGAAATGATAGTAACTGGGCTCAGTGTCTAACGTCTACTGCTGGACATAAGCCTATCCCATGATGGGAGGAATTTGCCGTAATCTCCACGCTTGGCAGGTGGATTGGAGATCGCAGTGATGGAAGACTAACAAAAAACGCTGCTGCCCATTCTTTGGTCTACAGAGTGGCAAGGTGTTCTGCCTCAGACATTAGTCGCCTTATACGACACCCGTGAGTGTAAAATGGGTTGGTTCTATTCTACTCAGCCGGATACCACACGGCTAACCTGTTTAACCGGTTTTCCTGTTTAAGAGCGTATCAAATATAAAAAGTACCTGAACAATTTGAATTCAAAATAATTGCGCATGAATCTTGAACATTGTTCATAGCTATGTAGAACTTCTCACAGTACACGCTTAATGCAATGAGCAATCCCAAAGATTTCAGTGTCCAAAAGCAAACCCAGAATGTTTTGATAAAGACTAAATCCTGTAAAAATAACAATATTTTTACAACCAGTACGTTCAAAACCACACAATCATAAGCCGATCCTGTTAGTACACGTACGCCCGATAGGGTATAGCTTATCATAATCATTTAGTGTAAGAAACAATATCTATTAAGGGACCCAACAACGAAAAAAAAATACAATACTCCACAACAACTACTAAATATCAAACAAATTGTAAACGAATAAAATACTTACACAGCAACGTCCATCTGTCATGATTAATTTCATATCATTGACAAATAACTGAACGTTAACGATATGGTTATAAGAGAATCGTGTAGTTTGAAAAACGACCTGAAATCAAAAATATTTTTATATAGGTACCTACAACAAATGCAAAAACGGCAGATGGTGTATGTTTCACTTACCAGGTGCTGAAAAGAAACCTTGTAGATGTCGTAGCAGTCCAAAATATTAACGTAAGCTTGAAACATTCTTTTACAATGATCCTCTCTGTCGCTATCCTCCATGCTTTGATACTGAAGAGCTTGATAATTCCAAAGATCAACTTTGTCTTTCAACAGATGAATTAGTCTAACAGCATAAATAAAGTCTACATCACAGCTTAAGAAAGCTAAATAAACACACATTACAAATACAGGTAAGTTTAGTAACACAGTAAGAGAAATGGTCGAAGCGACATAGACTGCTGGGAATATGACGACGGTAACCCAGTTACTGATGATGAAGAATTTGAATTTTTTTTCACTGTTTAGAAATCTGTGGATGTTTTGAAATTTTAAAGTAAAAAGAACGTTTTCTTTCGATTTAAAAACACTGCGAAGATAGTTATGTGTAAACCATAAAGAAGACAAGCAAAAGTAAATAATTTTAATGCCAAAGAAAAAACCATAATTAATCGAAGAATACGATACATGGCTGTTACTGTAGTAAAAATAACAAATACGCATTGTTATAAATAAAATGGTGCCACACAATGACACAAACTTCGAAAAACGATTATTTGGAGTAATCATGTTATTCCTAATACGATATTTAGGACAGAAAGAAATAATTTGCAACAAATTCAAAGGAAACAACATTGATTGGACATCTTTGTCAACGAGATTATTTAATACCATTTCCATACGATAACATTCAAAGTAGGAATGTATTTTTCTTTTCAGAATCGTCATTATATTTAAGGCACTTGTTTCCAAATGAAGAAGCTAAGGAGTGCAGTCAAACTTGGTTAATCGTATTAGATAGGTACAGTATAGATCTGATTGACAGATTAAACTTATTAATGATACAATGACAGTAACAAATTTCTCCTCCTAATGGAACTAATTGAATTACTGTTTATTTGTAAATTAATATGATTAAATCCAAGGAAAAAAGGCAAAGTTGCCTATGCCTCTGACTTCTACGGGCTCCGTCCGTCCTCATTTAGGTGGAGCCCCCCCGCTTCTACTGATTGTTGGTCCAATGCATTTTGGACGCCTCTGTGGCGGTCGTCGCTACACCGGCATTTAATACTATATTTAACTTTAAAATCAAAAATGTAAACACTTCACAATACAAGTAGTACATGTTATTTTCCCGTTACACAGAGTTGTCAAATTCGAACTATTATGTATTTACTAATTAAGAAAATCGTTTCATAGTAGACTCAATATTTTAATCATTCTAAGTCGCTGTGACAACCAGATGACAATGACAATGTAAAAAAGAAATATATAAGAGAATGAATGAAGTTGAAGCAAAGAGGCCACATATATAACACCTCCGTCCCAAATCGTCTAGTTGTTAAGTTCCGAAGGGTGTTCGGTGTTACTGTTCTTCTCTTGGAATTAATGTACCCAGCATTTGATCAACATGTCTTTTGCAAATCTGACTAGAATCACACTTTATTTGATAGTGCAATTGGCCCAATATCCTTAGAACGGTTCCGAATTCCCATTTAATTTGGTCGTTTGTGTAGCTGCGTATTTGCACTCTCTGCCCTACAGTAAACGAGCGTACCCTTGCCTCATCAGTCGGCGGACGTGTGTCGTCCCTCGTCCTCGCCTAGAAATGAACACTTAGGGTGTTTCTTATCTAGGGATAGCAGGGAGATAAGAAACACCAATAAGCAGCAATACAAATAAAAGCCCATATGAGCATGAGCTCACATGGGCTTTTATTTGTATTGCTGCTCGGCGTCTTCCGTAGGCGTTCCTTAATACCCAGCAGTTTGTCTTGTAGAGAGCCTGGCTCAGCCCCCTGATGCTATGTATTGCCTTTTTAATTGTTTGTACGTATCGCTCTGCCTGTCCGTTCGTGGCCGGATGGTATGGGGCTGTGGTTTTGTGAACAACCCCACTTTCTCTGAGGAATGATTCAAATTCATTTGAAACAAATTGTCGACCGTTGTCTGATACTAAAGTAAGCGGAAATCCAAATGTCACGAAAAGTTCTTTAAGTTGGCGGATATACCATGAGCTTGTGGTTGTTTTCGTTTCTACAATTTCCACCCATTTTGTAAAAGCATCCACTATTATAAATAAGGAATAACCCTTAATCGGCCCTGCAAAATCGATATGGATCCTTTGCCAAGGCCCTGATGGTGAGTCTCAATGATGTAGTACTGTGCATGGAGGTTGATTTTGCTTTAATCGACATTCTCGACAACTTTTAACTATGTCTTCTATGTCTTGATCCAAATTTCTCCAGAATATGTATCCACGCCACGCGCCAGTAATTTCATTTTTACTATTCCAAGATGTCTTGCGTGTAGTTCTTCTAAAACCTGCTGTCTCAGGGTTGCCGGAATCATTACTCGTGTTCCTTTTATAATGCAACCGTCTTGTAAAGTCAATTCGTAGTCATTGTAGCCGTATCTTCTCACTGAGGTACCATTTTTTAAAGCTTCCAATAAATGGTTGTATTCATCATCGCGTTGGGTATTTTCGGCAATTTTTATACGGTCAACGGCAATTGTGTTCATTTGATTTAATTGAAATGCGCAATGTACGTCAATTAGGTTATTTGCTACTGTATCTACCGGAAATCTTGATAGATAATCTGCATTGCTATGATCATCCGATGTTCTGTATTCAATAGTGTAGTCAAAACCAGACAGAAAATGTGCATAGTGAAAGAGCCTCATTGTGCTCATCGCCGGTAAAGTTTTGTGTAGATTGAAAATCGTAGTTAACGGTTTATGGTCTGTAATAAGTATGAATTTTCTTCCGTAACAGTAGTGAAAAAATTTCTTTAATCCCCAGAATAAGGACGTCGCTTCTTTGTCTATCTGGCTGTATTTTTTTTCACTACTCGTCAATGAACGTGATGCAAAAGCGATAGGCCGATCCGTCCGATAATCGATGCGATAGAACTGCTCCAAGTCCAAAAAGTGAAGCATCTGTAGCGAGAACCCCTTGGGTTTCTCTGGGTCAAAATGCATTAAAACTCTGTCACTGAGGATTTCCTGTTTAATTTTCTTGAAACTCTCATTACATTTGTGCGTCCATTTGTATTTAATGTCCTTTTTGAGTAAGTTATTAAGAGGGCTGGATATTGAAGCTAAATTCGGTATGAACTTATTGTAATAATTTGCCATTCCTAGAAATGTCCGCAGTTCGTTGATGTTGCTCTGACGTTTTGTATCCAGAATAGCGTTCACCATATTTCTATTTTTGTGCAGTTCATTTTTATCAATGGTATGACCCAAGTATTCGATTCTCTCTTGAAAAAAATGACATTTATCTTTATAGAGTTTCAAATTTTATTCTTGTAATTTTTATAATACCAAACGTAGTCTTGAAAGAAGTTGTTCTTCTGAATGTCCTTGAATAATTTGCGGTGTGCGGGGAAAGGGGACAGAGCAATGAGACACGTGTTACCTCTAAGACGATTTATTCCCGACTACTGTCAGACCATACAATACTAACTTATATCTAATTCATATTTCACCCACTACATCACGGGGGTTTTATTTAAAAAAAAAGTGTAACTTACAATTTTTATTTTTTTCATTTTTTTTTATTTTTTTTATTATTGTTGTAATGTAGGTACCATACAATACTTCCTTAAAACTATCTACTATCTACTTCTTATGCTTATACTATGTAAGGTTTAGTCCTATTCTTATTGACAATGTCACTTTTTCCATTAATACTAATTTTGACATTAAGTCTTCTACTACACTGTACGGTCCCTTATACAGTTCACTTAATTTATTTCCTGTCTCATTCTTCACTAAAAGTAAGTCATCTTTGCTATAACTAATACTATTGACATTTTTGTCGTACACTGATTTCCTTTTATTCTTATTTTTAACAAATATTGCTTTGCATCTTTCTGTGCCGTTTGAAGCCTATATTTTAATTCTAACATGTAGTTATCTGGATATTATAATGGATCTACAGTGTCTTTCAAATTACTGGGAATGTTACATTGTTTTCCAAATACAAGTTCGAATGGTGAGTATTTTGTAGTATTATGTACAGATGTGTTATAGGCGAAACACCAGTAAGGGAGCCAGTGACTCCACGTCTCTGGATGTCCGTTACACTGTATTCTCAAGAAGGCAGCAAGGTGTTTGTGCATGTTTTCTAAACTACCTATAGACTGATGATGATAAGCTGTCGAGCACAACTTAGTTATATGTAATAATTTGCATACCTCTTCCATAGTTGTGGACATAAACTCTGCGCCTCGATCGCTAGCGATGACCTTGGGTATGCCATAACGAAGTATAAAATAGTTTACAAAAGCTCGTGCAACACTCACCGTATCTTTACGTTGTAGCGGATATGCTTCAACATATTTGGTAAGCTCGCATTGGATCGTCAGTATGTAATTGTATCCCTCGACGTCGGTATCCATGGGACCGACAATGTCAAGATAAACTTTTTCGAATGCTGTATTTGCCGTTGTTGTCACAACCATTGGCTCTTTTATATTCTTTGAATATTTCATTTTCTGGCATTTACTACATTTCTTAACATATTCCCTAACACTATTTTCAAGTCCTGGCCAGTAATATTTCTTTTTTATATTATTAACCATCCGACGAACACCCGCGTGTCCGCTCGTTGGTAATAAGTGATAATCATTTAATACGATAGTTTTCTCATCGTTATCAACGATTCTCTTAACATTTCTTAGAACATTTATTCGTGGGCCGGCCCATATTTGCCTACTTTGTATTTCATTTAATATTTCTTTTATGAACAATGCGTTGTTTTCCGTTCTAATTATACATATTTCTTCTACTTTTATCTCTTTACAAAAATCATTGCAAATTCGTCTCGCGAGATTCGCTGTATATAATTAAGGTTTATGTATATTATATGATTATTTTGTATGTAAATAAAACATTCCTTTTCTTTTGTTATTTCTTTATTTTTCCTAAATTTTTCTAATTCCTTGCATTCATAAAATCTCATTTCAACGGTATCACAAGGAACTCTAAATATTTCTCCTATCCTCGGTTGATCAGGCCTTGGACTTTGGGAGGAAATATTTGGAAAACCAGTGTTTTCAACGCAGTTTTTACTACTAACTTCTTTTTCCTGTTTCTCTAATTTTTTCTTTTGCGCTCTTGTCATTACTAAAATTGTTTCATTAAAGTTTTTTATTTCGTCCGATGTTATGGTTACTCTACTCAGTGCGTCTGCAACGTTGTTATCTTTGCCACGAATGTTAACAACTTTGTAATTGTATTCTTCGAGCTGTAATCTAAATTTTATTAAGCGACTAGACGGGTCTTTCATGCTAAATAAGTTTATTAACGGTTTGTGATCGGTCATAATTGTAAAACTTTTTTCCAAATAGGTACGGCCTAAAGTACTTGACACTCCATACAATAGCTAATAATTCTTTTTGATTAGTCGGTTAATTTAACTCGGCTTTGTTTAAGGGTCGGCTGGCATAAGCAACTGGACGCATATCTTTATTGCACAAAACTGAACCTATGGCAATGCCGGAAGCGTCTGTCGGTAGTATAAATTCATTGTCATCGGAAAAATCTGGGTACTGTAAGATAGGTGGGGAAATTAAGGCCTGTTTTAAATGTTCAAATGCTTGTTTACATTCTAAAGTCCACATAAAAGGTTCATGTTTTCTACATAATTTATTTAACGGCATTGTTATTTGCGCAAAAGACGGTATGAACTTTCTGTAATAGTTGCAGAATGCAACAAAACGCCGTACTTCATCTGAATTTTGTGGTTCTGGATAACTTTCCAACACCCTATTTTTTTCTGGATCGGGACTAACTCCCTCCGCCGATACTATATGACCTAAATACAATAGTTCTGTTTTCAAAAAGTCGCACTTTTGGGGATTTATTTTTAAGTTTACTTTTCTGAGCCTTTCGAATACGTCAATTAGATTTTTATTATGGGTTTCCATATTACGTCCAAACACTATAATATCGTCCATGTATATAAATGCTTTTTTATAATTTAACCCTGACATCGCTATAGACATCACGCGAGAGAAAGCACTCGGGGATATCTTAAGACCCATTGGTAGTCTTTTCATTTGGTATTGACCGGAGCTTGTTGTGAACGCTGTTATTTTTCTGCTATTAAAGTCTAATTTAGCTTGATAATACGATTGTTGCAAATCTAAATGTGTAAAGAACATGGCACCTGATAATGAGTCTAAAATGTCAGTTATATGCGGTAAAGGAAATTTATCGTCTTGAATTACATTATTCACTTTTCTGTAATCTATAACTAATCTCCATTTCTTTTCTTTATCGCCACTTTTTTTTGGAACTAGAAGGGTTGGGCTATTCCAGTCACTACTAGTTGTTTCTATAATGTCATCCTCCAACATTTTCTTTATTTCCTTATCGATCACCGGTTTCGACGATTGTGGTAATCTATACGGTTTTACGTAAATTGACTTTGTGTTTGGCTTCAGCTCAATTGACTGTGTCATTATATTTGTTGTGCCTAATTTATCTCCGTCTAAATGAAATATGTCTGAATATTTCGCACAAATACTCTATTTGTTTACGAGTGTCGGGGTTTAAGTGATCTAACTTTAAAGTGTGTAACAATTTTTTTACTCGGTCTACTGAATTATTTGGTTTGGTGAAAGTACAAATGTCATAGTTTAACACAGAACCTAATTCTGGCTTAAACATCGGCAACTTTACGTCGTTATCACTCACGTTAAGTATCCGCACCGGTATCTTACCGTTATGTGGTTTAACTAAAATACACGCTAAAAATATGTAATTTTTTAGCTCTTTTGGAACAACAAGATATTCCTTATTCGATTGTAATCTAGAATTTATATTTAGAAAGTGTATAGACTCGCTCCTGGCCGGCATTGTTAAATAAATATTGCTATCTGTACTCATATGTAGCTTTATAATGCTACTCTGTGTATTTGTTTGTAAAGTTACTTGTTGCCACTGTAAGTCTACTATCGCATTATAATTTCTCAAGAAATCCGATCCGATTATACCGTCAGCATGGCAAGGCATATCGTTCAATACGTGGAACGCATATTGAAACAAAACTCCGTCGTGTGACTCTAAGTTTATCGTAGCAACATAATTTGTATTTATGCAACCGGAAATTCCTCTTATAATTATATTATTGGATGCTAATTTTATATTACGGGGGACTTTGTCTTTACGAATAATAGATAAACTTGCACCGGTATCTAGTAAAAATGTACATATTTTACCATCAACTTTTAACTGCAAAGTTGTTAAACCATCACAAGTTAATAAGTTATGCTCGAAAAAATTCTGATGAATCTTGTCTTTGTTGCTGTGTATTATTACTTTCTATCTGATTTGATTGATTACTATTATTTGGCTGGTTATTATCTGAGCATGTGTACACATTTTGATGATTACGTGGGCCGCCCCGACGGCCACGATACGTACCAGAACGGCTTCTGTGTCCTCGTCCTCGCTGATAATTCGTTTGCTGTCCACGAGAATTGTAAAAATGATTGTTATTATTACCTGTTCCAAAGTTATGACGAGTATTACGCCACTCGTTATTTCCGCGATTATTCCACTGGCCTCGTATAGGATACTGGTTTCTTCTACCTCTAAACTTACCTCTAATATTCAATATCATACCTGACGACGATGACTGGTCCGGTTCCTCGTCCTTGGCAGCCTGGATTGCATCTTTTTGCTCGGTGTAGTTGTGCGCAGCGATTATGGTGCTTAACCTCTTATTCCTTAGGCCATCTGCAAACTTTTTAATTGCTAAGCTTTCGTTTATTGGTCTCAAAATTTCACTAGCTTTTTGGTTTTCCTTAACTTGTGCAATTGTGAGATCGGTAAACAACTCCTCGATTTTATTACCATAACCATCAACAGTCATTTCGTTTTGTCGCATATTATTTAATTGAATTAACAAGGAATTGGCTGATTTCTTCGTAATTAAAAGTTTCTTTATGTCACTTACTAAATCTGAAATAGTGCTGTAATCTGATTTAATTTTTAGTTTAGCCACTTTATTTAATCGTGTTTTTAATACGAATGAAATCAACAACTTCTTGTTATTTTCGTCTTTGTAAATACTATCCAACATCTCGATGCCTTTTTTTTTTTCGGATGGGAAATCATCAAATGACTTCTCCCGCTCTGGGCGGAGCAGGAGGGAGTGTCAGACTTTTACTGACTAAAACCCATCCATGTTCCTTCATCGCCCTTTGTGTTCCGGGGTCACGGTATCTCTTTCGAACAGTCCCGCGACCCCGGCAGGCATCGGTCCTTGCGGACCCCTTCCTTTTGCTGACTCTCTTTGAGGCGCGCGTGGAACACGAACGCGGGTCGACGGTCGAACGGGCCTGTGGACGGTGGGCTATGGGCTACCATAGCCCACCGTCCACAGGCCCGCGCCTACGGTGGCCCCCGACGCCCGGGGCGTCTCTCGCGGCGGCCGGGACGCTGTGAGGTTCTCTCCCTCTCACGTTCCGCCACCTCCTTCTCTAGCATTACTGCTTCGCAGAAGGAGGTGACGGCGTCCCATTCCGTCTCGCTCCGGACCATGGCTTGCACCAGGGCCGGACGCGAGAGGTCGCCGCCGCCAATCGCCGCTTCGAAGACACGGCGGTGCTCCGCCCACGAGGGGCACACCTCCACCGTGTGCTCTACCGTGTCCTCCGGTCGATCCTGGCAATGGAAACACCCGGGCGTTTCCTCCTGCCCGATTCGGTGCAGGAACCTCCCGAAAACACCGTGTCCGGTGAGGACCTGCCTCAGGTGGAAGGTGAGGACGCCGTGGCGTCTCTCTAGCCACTCCTCAAAGAGGGGACTTATCGCCACTATCGTGGCGTGCCCTGCACGGGGTTGCGACAGTCGCTCTCTCCATGTCGCCATGAGATCCCGCCGGAAGTCTGTCCGCTGAGCGACAATTTGTCGCGGCAGCGGAGTTTCCCCCCGGCGAAGCGCCTCCGCGCGCCATTCATGCAGGCACGCGAGGACTATCGCCTCCAGATCCCATGGCGGCAATCCGGCAAGGAGGCACGCCGCCTCGCGGGCGATCGTGCGGTACCCACGGGCCAGCCTTACGGCTACCACCTTTTGGGGCGCGTTCAGGTAGTGGACTGCACGCAGCCTCAAGGAACGCGCCCACACCGGGGCCCCGTAAAGGGCCATGGACCGCACGACTCCCGCGTAGAGCCTCCGGCAGGAGGCGTTCGGCCCCCCCCAGGTTGGGCAGTCCGTTCCAGTTTGGGGGCCAAACGTCGGAAGTGCTCCACGAAGTTCCAGCGGCTGTCGAGGACGAGTCCTAGGTACTTCAAAGTCGACTCGACACCGATGGATACCCCTCCTACCGTGAGTAAGGATCCCGGAGGTGGCGCATTCCGAGGCCCATGAAAGCACATGGCCTCGGACTTGTGCAATGCCACCTCGAGACCCAGTTGCCGGATCCTCTCAACGACTATCGCAACCCCGCGTGTCATTGCTTCGGGCCGCCGCCTCGTGCGACCCCCCCCTGTGCCAGCACCAACGTGTCGTCAGCGTAGCAAACTACGCTGACACCACTGGGGAGGTCGGCGCGCAGCACCCAGTCGTACCCGATGTTCCACAAGGAAGGCCCTAGAACCGATCCCTGTGGAACACCGCACGACATCTCTCGCCGGTTCCATTCTCCACTGCGACCGGGGTAAATGACTGCCCTGTCCGTCAGGTAGTCCCCGACCACTCGACGGAGGTAGGTCGGCACCCGGTGATACTGGAGTGCCTCCCTTATGCAGCTCCAGGGCATGGAGTTGAAGGCGTTGGCGATGTCGAGAGACACCGCCAGGACAACCCCACCCCTGCACACCGCATCCCCCGTCGTGAGGGTTCTCACGCGCATGATGGCGTCCACCGTAGAGCGCCCCTTGCGGAAACCAAATTAGTGTTCCGCAAGATCCGGCCCCGTCCCCGTAAGGTGCTCGGCGAGGCGGTTTGCAATAACTCTTTCAAAGAGCTTGCCCACCTCGTCGAGCAGCACCACGGGCCGGTATGCGGACGGAGAGTCCGCAAGGCGCCCCGGCTTCCGAATGAGAACCAGCTTCCCCGTCTTCCAACGAAGCGGGAACTGGCCTCTCTCCAAGCATGCGCCAGTCGGGGCCCGAGAGCCTCCAAGGCCAGGACCCAGGCTTTGCCAGGCAAGCCGTCGGGTCCCGGGGCGGTATTTTTGGCACAGAGCCTGCGTACCGTCACTCTCAGGTCTACCCCAGTCACTTTCGGAGTGTCGTCGTCGTCATCCTGGTGGTCCGCTTCCAGCACTGCAGGTGCCGGTGCCATAGGCGGGGGGGGGGGGGGGGGGGGGGGGGGGTGTTCTCCGAGTGCTCACCACGTCCTCCACGAGCTCAGGCCGGAGACTCTGCGTCAGTGGGGGGGCTCAGGTGCGGAGTATATCCCGCACCATCTTGTAAGGGCGCCCCCACGGATCTCTGCCCACAGGGCAGCCTCGCGGAGGGCAGTCTTCGCCGTTCTGTACCCCTCATAAAGCTCCGCCTCGATGGCTGCCGCATTCGGTGGGCGAATGCGGAGCCTGCGATGCCTGGCTTACAGGTGTCGCGCAGCCACGCACGCCTCGCGCAGAGACGTCAGCTCTCGCGACCACCAGTACACCTGATGTCGGGCGCTTCCTGGCCGGACTGGGGGCATTGCCACGTCGCATATATCGGACATGGCCTCCTGGAACCACCCTGCCTCATTGTTAATGTCGGCAGGCCTGTCCGGTGATGTCACCCAGGCCTGCACGATCGAGGCTTCCAGGAGGAGCTCCCGGTCCAGCTGCTTTAGCGCCCAACGCGGACCACTCGGAGCCTGTTGGACCGGCGCGCTTGAGGTCTGGGTGGAGACGTCGAACCGGATGTACCCGTGGTCGGAATAGGTCTCCACCCCCTCCATGACACGCCAGTCAATGACATGCGGCGACAGAGCGGGGCTAGCGAACGAAATGTCCACCACCGACTTGCCCCGCATCCGCACACACGTGGGGACAGAACCCCGATTTAGGACGGCCAGGCCCTTCTCCAGGGCCCAGTCCTCCACCATTCTTCCCCGCACGTCTGTGCTACGGGATCCCCAAGCCAGGTTCTTGGCGTTGAAGTCCCCGAGGACAAGTACGGGGAGGGATTGGTTTCCGACGACGACACTCAACTCCGCAAGGGAGTTGTGGAACTCGGCGAGAGTTCGGCTCGGGGAGAAGTAGACTCCCACCACGACAATCTCCCCGAACCGTGCTGCTACGCACCCTCGACCCCTCCTGACACTTTCAAGAGTCGGGGTGCCGGCGGCGGCCGACGACACAATGGTCACTGAGCCGCTAAGGTCCGCCACCCAGTCTTCCCTGGGCAGGACAAAATACGGCTCAGCGACCACAGCGATGTTTATCGACCACTGCGCCATGCTCTGGAGCAACAGATCCTGAGCACAAGCAGTGGTTGATATTCGCTTGGAGGAAGCGTAATGGGGCTGTTATTGGCACTCCATTGCCGCTTCCTCCTCCCTGGCCCCTTGTAAGGGCCCCACTGTGGCGGCGACAGCGCCAGCGGCGGCAGTTGCGGCTGCGGCGGAGGCGACGGTGGCGGTGGCGGCGGAGGGCCTACCCTTGCCTCGTGTGGCTTTGGTGGGTGGAGCGCAGGCCTTGCTCCCAGCCCGGTGATCGGCCGGCTTGCCAGCCGCCGCACATGCACCGCAGTGCGGCGTGGCGCAGCAAGCTGCGGACATGTGACCCGGCTGGCTGCAGCGGAAGCAGAGGCCGCTGCGGTCAACCTCCGAGGCGCACTGTACTGACACGTGGTGTCCCACGTGTCCCACGTGGCAGCGAAAGCACCTCAGAGGTCTGGGCTCCAGCAGCTTCACCTGCGCTGAAACCCAGCCCACCAGTAGCCTACGGCCCTCCACTATAGCTTTGGCCGCCGTCACAGGGCAGCATACCGTAACGGTATGCATACCCGTGAGGTCCGGGCGTAGGCCGCCTGCCCTGACCTGCTCAGCAGGACACCCACCGGACCTGGCGACGGCGGCCACCACCTCCTCCTTGGTCATCGAGTCGTCCAGACCCAGAATGCGCAGGTCTGCGCATCTCACGGGCCTGGACACTCGGGCCTCGTCCGCGTTTAGGGACGCTCTGAGCTTTTCCACCAGAGCGTCAGTGGACGAGCCGCTGGTTTTACCGGGGATCTCCAGCATGCGTGCCCCCGTCGCGGTGACCTTAAGCCGGAGGACCCCGGTGATCCCGAGCTCCCCGAGATCCACCGTCTCCATCGCCTTCGCCAGCAAATCGCGGTAAGACACGCCCCTCTTTTCCGCTTCCGGCTGTAGTGTTATCACTACAGCCGCGGTCTTCGGGGCGCGGAGCCTAGCCGCGATTTTTCGCGCCCTCTGCTGGCGCTGCCGCTCCTCCTTTCGGGCCTTTTTGGCCGCCTTTCGCCCCTTCTTTCCCTCCCCGACCACCTGCCATCCGGCTTCAGCCGAGGGGGGTGTAGGGGGCTGGTGGGGCGGTGGTGGCGGCGGCGGCTGCCGTGCCGCAGGCACTGGCCCATTCGCCGTAGGCACTGGCGTTGGCGCAGTATCCACCTGTGCAGCCGCCTTGCCCTTCCCTTTTTTGCCCCCCTTTTTAGCCGGTGCCGGTTTCGCCGGAGCCGGCTTTTCAGGGGGAGGGGGCGCCACAGCCCTGCCGGAGGGCTGGCTGGACGGCCCCGGTCCGGGTGCGGTAGCCGCAGCAGCCGCGTAGGAGGCCGCCTTCGGGCCCGTGGCTGCCTTGCTTGCCGCCAGGGGGGGCGCAGGACAATTCCCTCCAAGACGGCGAACCGCGCCTGGAAGGAAGCCAACTCCTGTCGAACCAGGTTCAGGACCTGGTTCTCCACCGGCACGGGCTGGCCTTGTCGCTGCTGCTGGTGCTGGTGGCCCCCGTTTGAAGGCGCCACGTGGGAGCCTGACTTACGCAGACTTGCCAGGTCCGCTTGGAGCTTCGCATTCTCCTGCTGGAGAAGCTCCGTGGCGGCCGTCAGGCGGGCCACCTCCTCCCGCAGTTTGGCCACATCTCCCTCCGGCGAAGGAGGTGGTGGAGGCCTCGCAAAGTTGGCCTCCGCTGCCGCCATGATGGAGGCGGAAGCCACGGGTATGGCCTTGAGTTTAGATGAAGTCTTCATCTTCAAGGCCACGCCTGGCCTTACGCTCCGCATCGGAGCCGCCAGGTGCACCCATCTCTTCGCCAGACCCGCGAGCAGTCATGCCCGGGTGGCGCCCCTCTTCGGCCAGTCTCACCGACCTTTCGGAGGCAGACATGCCCCTCCCCCTGCCTCTGATCCCACCACGCTTGTTGGTGGGGATCTTTCTGGCCGAGGCCTCCTCCTCCCCGGATGATGACGCTTGGTATATTTGTATATAAATGAATAAACGAAATGAAAAATATTCAAAAAGAAAATGTTTTAATTATTAATAAGACGTATAATACATGGACGTATTAGACGTCTTTATCTAATGAAATACATTAGAAATACATAATTCAAATATTTTAAAGTTAATTTAATTTATTTGTATCAAATGTTTTTTTTGGCTTTCAAAATGGGATCCCTTCTTTTTGCATAATGTTTTTTTTCCTAATATACTTTGGCATAACAGTTTTGGCATAATTTGTTTTGCCATAATAATACTTTTACGCCATTTTTTTTTGGCATTCTGTTTATGTTGGCATAATCATCTTGAAGGCTAATTTGTTTTGGCATAAATTGAATTTTGCATAATGTTACTAGGCATAGTGACTATTAGCATAATAGTATTTAGACATACAAATTAATATAAATACCGGAATAGAATTTCAGTTATTTTTACGAATTTATTGTAAACTAAAAATTCATAAAGTTGTGTTGTAAAAGTTAGTGACAGAAACGAATCTCTGCAAAACCGATTCCACATAGTTGTCTACCCCGAGAGTGTAATTTAGAATCGCGTAGGCGCGGAGGATCGAGGCGGCCTGCGAGTTGAAGAGCAGGTGGTTGTAACACTCGCCGCCGCAGCTGAGGCTGGCCGGCGAAGCCGGCTAGCAAGCCGAAGCTGCGGTGGTGAGCGTTAAACACATCTGCGACGATAAGCTCGCGTGGGACCGCCGGAGCCCCGGAGTGCCGGAGCCGTGACAGAAACCATGCCTGCTGCATGTTGCATGATGCATGCTTGCTTGCATGCTGCATGCTTGCTTGGCTGCTGCATGCTTGCTTGCATGCTGCATGCTTACTTGCCTACAAATTTCATTATAGCATTATTGTAAAAAAATGTGTATTAGTGTCTAAAATTTTAGGAGTTCATAATTATGCCTTTGTTATGCCTATAGAAAGTATGTTTTAATATCATTATGCGTAAATGAATTTATGCTTTGGAATATTATGCTAAATCATTTCAATTATGCTTCAAAAAATTATACGTAAGCTGTTAGCCGTAAATAATATTATGCGAAAATATAATTAGGAGTAACAAAAGTATACCAAGTTATATTAGGTCTTAAAATTTTATGCAAATGGATAAGGGAACCTTTCGAAAATTTGGGTAAAATTTAGCATGGCTAGGCAACCCCATCCCGCCATTGCAAGTTGATATTGCCGTCTTTGTCTAATCAAAGCGACGGTATTGTTCTTGCGACTTGTGTAAGCGAGACAGACATATGTTTACTTTTAAATGTTGGGCTTTCAAAGCTACGTCGTCGCGTTTAAAAAGTGGTTACACTTTTTCGACACATTTTATTGAGGTTTGCATCTCTAGTATATTTAACTCAATGCTTCCGAACTGATGACTGTCAAAATAAAACAACAATTATTTTATTTTACTTTATTAACGTTTCCGAGATTTGAGCTATCAAAGTTAAAATCTATTCACTGATGGCATCTTCAGCACAACTTTAATAGCTTATATCTCGGAAACTATCACTATAGAACATTTTGTCCATAACAAAACATGTTTGTATTGATGCCAGCTATCGATTGATACCGGTTTTATGCGTGACTGATGAAATCAGTGTAGTGATTCCCTGTAAGTAGTAAACAAAGTCAGGAAATGGTATTTCCACCACCACCACCTCAGCCGAAAGACGTCCACTGCTGGACATGGGCCTCCCCCAAAGGGGGGGTTTTGCCATAATCGCCACGCTTGGCAGGCGGGTTGGCGATCGCAGTGCGGTTGTTACAAAAGCACAGAGAACGCTGCTGCCCATTCTTTGGTAAGTCCCTTAGTCCGATGGAAATGGTATTTCTATTGAGTAAATTTAATTAAGTAAATCACAAATAAGCAAACTGCAGCAACACAACAATGTAGTTAGTAAGAAGACTGAACAGACTTAATTGTAACGCAGCGTCTACGTAGAACAGGCCACACAGACGTAGCTTGCTGAATGATGCTCGATGAAAGCGCAGCACGTTCTTGCAGAGTTTTTTCTCATCATCTGTAAATTGTCACAATAATAAAATTGAAGGTAATGAAGAAGGTAACAGAAAATATATCTGATTTTGGGGCCTGGTCAAGTATTCTTTAAAGATTCCTAGTTTGGCTTTAACATGTCACCAAATCGCGAAGTTCCACTTGATGCTTGCTAATCCTCGATCTCCACTCAAGAACACGTCTACCCCAACGGTTCTACGCCTAATATGGTCGGCCCATTACCACTTTAGCTTGCTTATTCAGTAGGCTGTGTCGACAACTTTGATCCACTCAACAATATCGTAAAAATGATTTGATTTCAACAATCTGGGTCCTGAGAATATCATCATCATTATCCTTCCAATAAATATATCCTTAACGAAGCCGAAAGGCACTTGATCTCAACGTCATTGCGTTTTTTTTTTGTTGTAGACCATACCTGGGAATCTTCTAGTTACGGACATATTAGGGGTCGAAATTCCAACTTTTTCACAAGTTTTTTAGGGTTTCGTACCTCAAAAGGTAAAAAAGGAACCCTTATCATTTTATTGTTCGTCTGTCCGTCTGTCACCACAGATTTTCTCAGGAAATTTAAAAAAAATGGGAATTTGTAATTTATACCAGATACTAAGGTCTATAGTCCCTATTAGGTGTATAAAAAAGGTCCTGAGTCAACACAATAAAAAAATATGGGCAAATTTATATTTTCGCGAAAACCAATAAGTACTAAAATTTACCTTAATTTACAACTTTGTTTATGTTTCGGAATGTTTCCATTATTTGTGCTGTAAGACCTTGCTTTTAACCAAAACACAATTCTAGATCAACTGGAAGTACCCTATAGTTTTTGGGTCGAAAACCTATATGGTAGTTCTCGTTGACCTAGAATCACGAAATTTGGCAAAAAGCAAGGTCCTAAAGCACATCTAAAGGAAAAAATCTGAAAACCGTAAATATGTAGTTTAATAACAAAAAAAAAGCAATTTTACTATTACAAACTTATTATTTGCGGTTGGTGCAATAGCCGTTTCTAGGGATCGAACAGCAAAGTTAAGTTTGCTCTTTAAAAAGTTTGTACGGAACCCTCGGTGTGCGAGTCCGACTCGCTTTTGGCCGGTTTTTTTTTTGTCAAATACAAGTTTTTAATGTCATGTCTTTACTTTAATTACCGTATTATTCAATGCATCAATCACCATTGAGTGCGTTACATTAAAAAACGTGGTTTTTGACCCCCAAAAAAAATTGTATCCCAGCAATATTTTTTGCGTGGAGTTACTTTGATGGACAGAATGCTTGGTTGTATAAAATACCGGATGACTTTTTTATCACTTTCCAAAAAAATGGGATTATTAGGTGAACGGAGTAGAAGCTAATGGCATACATATTTTTTTCCGTTTTTTCACAGGTATTTTTTTTTCAAAAAACGCTATAAATTTCAAGTAAACTTTTCAGATTAGAACAAAGAACGAGAAATTTTAAAAAAAAAATATATATATATCGAATTTCAAATCATAAGCAATACGCGTATGATTTGAATTTCGTTTTTTTTTGAATTTCTTCTTTTACGAAAAAAAAAAAACTAAGTATGCCATTTGCTTCTACTCCGTTCACCTATTATACCCATTTTATTTTGGAAAGTGATAAGAAAGTCATCCTGTATAAGTAGTGTATTTAAACCAACCTGAACAAGTTGTTTTCAATACAAGTGCACAGGTGTCTTGAACACTTTGTATGGCAATGTAGAATTTCTCGCATTGCTGGCTTAGCAGTGTTTGCAGCGTCAAACCCTTCAACATCCACATGCACACGGAAATCGACGCCAAAAAAGCTTCATTCTTAAACAAAATAAACTATTGACACCGCCATTTTTTTTTTCAGCCGATTTCTTCCCACTGCAGGGCAAAAGCCTCATTGTCTATTATTTAATGCCCTGTTCTTGTCTATTTTGAGCTTGTGTGGACCAATCCTGCCTGTGGGTGTCTAGTTTGCCGCGCCATTTTTATGTAGGTCGGGATGGGTCTAGACTTACGCGACCCAACTATGCAACGAAAAAAAAAGCATTACGGAGAATACTTTTTTTACAGTAATACTTTACAAGTTAACTTATATTTATATTATCAGATTGGCACTAGCTCTATGTAAAATACTGATATTCAGCTGCATTCGGTTAAACTGGAAGCCGACCCCAATAGTTGGGAAAAGGCTAACCAGATCATGATGACTTTACAATTATCAATACTCAGGCCTCCACTTGGTGAGAGAGAGTGGGTACTACATTACACTGTCCCGCTGCGGATTGGTAGATGACATACCCCCGAATACTGAAACGTCACTCAAAATTAAAGTAGTACTTGACAGATACTCAAAAGTGACGTTTGGCCATACGAAATTTAAAGTTTAGGAACTGCTCAAATGTTAAGTAGCCCTTAAATTTTGAGTGACGTTTCAGTGTTCGGGGGATAGTGAGGTACCCATGTCTTCGATTTTTTTTAATGCGGATAATGCTGAACATGCCGATTTCCTTACCAAGTCATACTTACAATATTGTTAATGATGATACCTGCTTTCAGAACGTCAAGCGACATTTGACAGTAAATTAGAGAGTGGATAAATACTTCTACAACGTAGTAAAGCATCTGAAAAATATTTAAATTAATGAATAAATATCTAAGTGTACGGGATGGGCATGTGATGCGGAGAAATGAGGAAAATATCGTGAGGAAGTTTTGGTATGAATGTGGATGGGTATATGAGTAATGTAATGTAATGTTTAGTTATGTTAGTACTAATTATTTCATTTATATAGCCACTCATTTTAATTTTGAACTTTTCTTAAGCTAACACTTATTTTTTGTGAATGCTGGTTAACCTGTAATTGGTGACTGTGTAAGTCCAAGACTGTAAAACTTATGTATACCTTAATGCTATACACAGAAGCTGTTGGTGAACCTATATTAATAAATAAATAAATAAATAAGAGTAGAGGAAGACCAAAGAAACGATGGATGGACTGTGTTATGAATGATATGGCAAGAAAAGAAGTGTCTGATGAGGTGACGAGTGAGAAGTATGTAAGAAAAAACGTTTTTGCAAAAAATAAAACAGACTTCATTTTTGAATTCGGTTTTTTTTTGCAAAAAAGTTTTATCTCACAGCAAGGTGGTGGCAAAGAAACTGAATCAAACACACAGAAGTCACCGACTTCTGAAGCTAAAGTTATTTTTCAGTTTGTTGTGTTTTTGAAGTCGGTTTTTTTATTTGCAAAAAAGTTTTTTATTTTTCCATTTTTAGTTGTTATATCCTATACAAATATTAGCTATACATTTATTTTATCATAACAACATCACGCCTGTAATCCCCGAAGAGTTGGGCTGAGGTGTACCCAATAGTAGCTACACCCACATTTCGCCAGTTATGTTTAAGTCCCATGGACTAGGCGTTGGCGCAAATCCAGACTCCGTGGCTGCTACTGAGAAATTCCTGATGGAAAAATCCAATAACACTTTGCCCGACCTGGGAATCGAACCCAGGACCTCATGGTGAGTAGTCGCCACCACTAGACCAACGAGGCAGTGATTTATTTCATATTGTTAACAATACATGTCATGGTAAGAGGCTTATCCCCAATAAAATTGAACCTAACGTACCTAAACGTAGAGCATACAAGCGTGATGATATGTTATGATGTTGTGAAAACAACAAACATCCAAGCGATTGCAGCAATCACGACCGATTTGCTGTCTATAATTGAAGAGTTCCATTGTATTTCTCCGAAGATCACCATCAGATCTTCACCAAATTTAAACGGGACCACCGCGAAGTAATTTTCTTCCAAGAAAAATCAAAATCGGTTCACAATTGGCGAAAAAAAGGCTAAACATACACAAAAAAAAAAAATCAGGCGAATTGATAACCTCCTCTTTTTGGAAGTCGGTTAAAAAAGTCATGCAGTGCCGACCCCAAATGAAATGGGATAAGAGCAAGAGAATTATGATGATGATGCAAGTTTATGGTAAAAAAGAAAAAAAAAAGTGTGGTGAAATCAAATGGTACTTACAAAATGTTGAACACATACTTGAAGGAGCTCATAACATTCCAATAAATCAACGTAAGCCTGAAAATGTTTCAGGCTGAAATGCTTCTTGCCGTAACTTGGATCATTGGTCCTGTCTGTTTCTTGAGAACACAAGACTTGAATATTCCAAAGAATTACTTTATCTTCAAGCAAGTTGAATCCTCGAATGGCACAAACCATATTCAAATCGTAAAATACCAAAAGGTAAGCATGAAATAAGTATTCAAAGGAAAATTGTAAGCAAAAATATGTGAAACCAAAGACGTAGCCACAAAAAGTTGACATCACAGCAATCCAGTTGAAAATAACCGAGCGTCTAAATTTCTTTTCATTATTGAGAGTTCTGTGAACTTTTTGGAAGGTCAAGACAAATTTTACGCCTTTATTGGTGCAAATAACACCAACTGCGAAATTAATAACTAAACCGACACAATAATACATGCAGTCAAAATAGGAGATGGCATAATTGAAAGTGGTAAGTCCTAAATCGTTCTTGGAAACATACAGCAGATAGGAGCGATATAGAAAAACAGATATGAATGATAAAGTTCCAACTAGTGAAACAAAGAAAGTGAAGAGGCCGTTTGGGGTAACACGGTTGTTTTTTATGCAATATTTAGGACAGAACATGACATATTGCATCAGGTTCAAAGGCAAAATCATTGACTGCACATCTTTGTCCACCGTGTTATTTGAAATATGATTCACACAATGTTTTTTTGGAATGAAACAGAGTATTCTTTTCATAATTAAGCAGTGAAAGTAGATTCTAAGCACACAAGCGAGCGATTTTATAATCGTTATGGTATAACTGTGCATGGTATTTGTAATGAAACCACGAACTGTGACACGAACTGTACATTAATAAAATGAGCACTTATGTTTATTACACTGTTTTATAGACATTATGCCGACTCTTAACAAATAGTCGTCATTTGATAGTTTTACCTGCAAAGTTTTCCGGGAGTTTTGAAAATTGGTGATTTTGTAGATTTTGACGTGCTCTTTCCGAATTTTTATTTTGCCACCTGGTATCTTTGCCGCTCGCGCCGCCATATTGGAAAAATGGCGCCCGAAAACAGTTTTTGACAATTTCTTCTTTCCGACTTATTTTACGACTAGCTTATGCCCGCGGCTTCGCCCGCGTGGAGTTTGGAAATTGACAACGGGATCTTACTTCTGAGATAATAAGTAATCTTTGTGCTATTACGTGGTGACCCACCTGCCAGTCTAGCCCGCGCTTTCTGACTTCGTGTTCGCGACCTTATTTCTTAGTAAATATTGTGTATATCACGGCAGGGAAAGCTTAGAGGAACACTGTCCCCAAATATTGGCGCCATTCGCCGCCATATGTATTGTCTTTCAGTCTTCCATCAAATCGCCGTGCGATACGATTCTTCATTGTTGGTAGATAGGTAGGTGGGTAGTTGAAATCACACACAACACGTGACTCAAACTCCAAACATTTATTTCTAATAAACCATTTACGTACAGGCACATAGAAACATTCAGAGTTGAGCCGTCCGTTCGCATGTGGTTGATATGGAGAAGAACGGACGAAGAAACTCCATACCCTCTTATATCGTGTTACATTTCTTGTTTTCACAACTTAATATTTTTCACTTCAATAAACACTTTTAACTTATTATATACTTAATATTTTACTCATCGTAAGCAAAGGAGACACCTCGTTGCCTACGCGCCTGTCCTGAGTGAGCGGAAGTCCCCCACTCAGTACAGTTTACTCATTACATAATAAGTTTAATAAAACTTACAAACAATACTAGAATAATTCACAATTAATTATTATAATAATTAAACAATACAAATGCAAAGGTTTTATCTAGTTAAAGCTAATTAGTCGCTTCATTACTTTTTACAAAAATATTCGATCTTGCTTGGAACCATTTCCAGCAAATCAAAGGATTTAATACAAAGAACACCTAAGAAGTCATCCACTAATAAATTGTTCTGTAAAATAATCTTGTTACTTTTTAGTTTGTAATTTAGTAAGAGAAACTGATTTAGTTGTAGTTTCAAATTATAAATTGAGCTATTGATCAAATCGTATTCGGCGCCATCTTCCACCTTAATGTTGAGTGTTGCCTAATAAACAAATCTTTAGTGTCAAATGGACAATGATAATTACAAATCCCAATCGTCGTAAAATACTTGCTTATCTTAATTTTAACTATGGATCTAGCTAGAGACTTTTGTTTATTCAATTACTATTTGAAACCACGAACTATCTAAGTACTATTTAAGCAATAGATGGCGCTTAATTCACCTGTCAATTAATGTAATAATTGTAATATCAAGCAAAGATGGCAGGTTCATCAATACTAACATGGAATAGAATTTATGTGTTATTAATTAGAATTAATCTTAGCAGATAGAGCCTCTTGCGGTGACATGTATAAGTTGGAATAACATTTATTTTGTTTCATCGCAATCGCTTAATTCTATGAAAAGTTAGAAACGGTACACGGGAACTTAATTTTGCTTGAATACATTTGGAGAAATCCGTTGCCGGTCCCTAGACTTTACACGAATCAGATATGTACCAAAAAAATCTACTATTTTATTTAATTAACCTATTTAAATCTTAGCCTCAATAGATAAGTGTATAGTACAATGGCTAAGTGTAAAAAATTAGCAATTTTAAACTTAGGACCTGGGCTCAGATGATCGATTGTCAACAGCAACACTTCTGTAAATTCCTAAAACTACTTTAGGTACTCTACTGGGTAAGGCTAGAAAATTCTGTCAACCCTCCGAGCCAATAAAAATTACAATGAAATAAAAAATCCTAGAACATAATGTTAAAAAATCTAATCTGGATGAAAAACTTTACAATTTTTACTATATTTCCTAAAGTAATGAAATTATCCATGTGAATCCTTTTGTGCTAATGGTTTTAAATATAAACCTACCTTTTGGGACCGGAATCCCTTCTTTATGCATAACGTTCTTTTTCCTAATATACTTTGGCATAACTATTTGGCATAATTTATTTTGCCATAGTAATACTTTGCCATATGTTTTTTGGCATACAGTTTATGTTGGTATAATTATCTTGAAAGCTAATTTGTTTTGGCATAAATTGAATTCGCATAATGTTACTAGACATAATGCAATGCAATGCATGCCGGCAATTTGGGGACAGAAGTCAAAGAGTGTTATTTAATATACGAGCGAAGCGAGCTCGGGTTTACGAACCCTATACTTTTGTCACTTAAAACTTTAATTTACAGTCACTCGTTTAAATACTACCCAATTAAAAGTAGAGAGACAGTGAAACGGGTATACATTACACTTTACAGTATAGCAAAATGGAGTACCCTACATGAAAGTATACCCCAGAAAAATGTTGCAGTCGGGTATATTTTGAAATTCCTAGCACGGGTGTATATATTTTTATTGTACACTATAACTCAACACTATAGAGCGTTGGCTAAAAGTATAGATTCCAATATACGCCACGAGATCATACTGCTGGGATAAAAAGTATCGAAATGTTAACACATCCAGGTTATAAACTATCTGTGTGCTAAATTTCATCCAAATCCGTTCTGTAGTTTTTGCATGAAAGAATAACAAACATCCATACATCCATACAACCATACATCCTCATAAACTTTCGCATTTATAATAATTAAGTAGGATTTTTCAAACAATATTACCATTATTTTTTCAGAAAGTCAAATACGTCTTTGTAAGAATGTGTTGCAGTCAAAGCAAATGTATACTAAGATGACCACATGTGGCTTGTTTGATGTAGATCATGTTACGCTACAATGTGCCTGATAAGAGTCATTACCCACTACACTATTGTCCTTCTGCAAATGAATATTATCTGATAATTGACTTTCATGTCTCACATGAGGTCAACGTAATTTGTGTATATCTACACACATCAAAAGTATCTAGGGATCAACATATATTTTTGCAATAACTTTTCTCCTGATTGATATTAATTAAAATTTTCTTTAAGGATTCATCAAATAAAGTGTTTTCGTTTGTCACAGTAACGATAAACCAAGTCACCTTTGCATTAATAAAGAAATTTGCCATTTTCCTAATAAAGGGATTTTTGACATTTGAACCACTAACATTAAAGTTCGAAAAAAAGACTGAAATAACAGTTTTCTTTAAAATTTTATTGGGTAACTTAAACAATTAATAATCCGTGTTTCTACCGCGAACACTAACAACACAAGAACATCGGTTTGGCATACTCAAAATGAGTTCATCCAAATCACGCTGTGGAATGGCCGCCCATGTTCGTTGCAACAACAAAAAAAGGTCTTCTTGCGACTGGATACCCTCCATATTCGGCAGAGCTCTTCTCTGTAGCATATCCCATGCATGCTCAATCGGGTTCAAGTCTGGCGACTGAGCAGGCCAGGGCAGGACATTGATGTTAGCTGCGGCGAGAGTCTGTCTTACAACTCTTGCGGTGTGCGGTCGTGCATTATCATGCATTAACTGAAATAAGGGACCGATTTGCACTTGTAGAGGAACGATGACGTCTGATACAATCGTCTCAGCATAAATTTGAGCGTTGAGGTTGCCTCTGATCCAAATCAACTCAGTTCTTCCGCCGATCCAAATACCCGCCCATACCATGATGGTTCCACCACTATAAGGATGGACTTCCTGGCAGGATTTTAATCGCTGTTGGCGTCCAGGGGTTCTCCAGTGTCGTATACGTCTTGTATCCGGTCTCATACCAAAACGAGACTCATCAGAAAAGCACACGAAACGCCATTGTTCTTCTGCCCAATTTCTGTGTTCAAGAGCCCATTGATATCGAATCCTACGATTGTGCATTGCTATAGGTGGTACCCGTAGCGGTCTTCGGGAATGAAGGTTCACTTCATGCAAGCGGTTTCTGACTGTTTGGTCGCTAATTAAGTTCCCTGAAGAGTGATGAAGCCTCACGGCTAACATCATGGCGGTTATTGTTGGAGCTCTTCGAGTTAAGATTTGAATGTATCGGTCTTGTCTCCGTGTGGTGCAGCGATACCGTCCTCCATGGCGCTCAGCCACGGTACCAGTGCTTCGGTAACGTGTCCAAAGTCGACTGATAACACTCTGACTTGTATTCAGAGCTAAAGCTACAGTACGTTGCCGGGAACCAGCTTCTATCATTCCCACGGCTCTGAGCATTTCTTCCCTGCTTAAATGACGTCGCCGCTCCATAATAACGTTGGTTTTAATCAGTAGTAGGGAAACAGTAGCACTAATAATGTCTTCAATGCGTTGTATGTTTTTATAGGGAAAATATTGACAGCTTATTTTCATCTTTTACTCGAATTTGATTGAGAGTTCCTGATTCAAATTATGAAATGCACCAAAAAGGATCCATATAAATTTATAAAATCATAAATTTATTACAAAGCCACATCTCAATCTCAAGAAATCCGCATAAAAATGCTTGATCCCTAGACATTTTTGATGTGTGTATGTTGTACTGTTTCTCTCCTTGAGACGTCAAAAGACTAATTAACCAAGTAATTATTGGTGAAGAATTCAACGTGATGTTTGAAAATCAAAAGAGCATTTAAATCGTTTGATAGCTTAGATAGCTTATCAATCAATCTTACTGGTAAAATGATAGCTTATCAATTGACCAATGACAATGACAATATGATAATTATGATCAATTGACAGTGAAAACTTCGGCAAACTCGTGGACAGAACTTTCAGAATAACGAATGTATTAAGACTAATAAAATTATAATGTATCGACAAATCATATGAATATTTAAACTATAATCAACACATTAATGTAATGACATCACAGTATGAATACGACAACATTGACAATCATTATACACTTGTTAGCCACCCAATTATGGACAAGTTCAAGTTGAAAGTTGAAAAAGTGTTCAAAAAACAAAATAAAGTTTCAGGAGACTCATTCCAAAGACGACCAGTCAATCTACTAGACAAAGATGTACAAAGAATAGCGAATTCCCTTAATTACGCACTAAGCTTGTTTTTAAATTCAAAGTATAACTTACGGGGTGACTTTATTTATTCGAATGGAAAAATAAGTCATATACTTTCGATCTGCTGTATGTTGTTTATGAATATGTCGAGTATCTATCGAATGATAGTCATACATGTCAGGGATATGAACAATGATATGTCTGGCTTAGAAGAAGACTTCTTTACATTGATGACTTCTTTCCTCTTGTTCACTTTTATGCTTGGATTTACGATAATGTTCATTTTAGACATAGTACATAAGGAAAACAACGTCCTACTTATTTTAATTATCCAAAATGTATTCAAAAACATCGATTTGAGTAAAAGTATTCAAGGTTTTATTGTTTGGAATTGGTTCTCCATAATTGCAATAATCTTCTATAACACTTTCATACACGTTATGTATTATCTTACGAGCAACTATCCCGATGTCATCCACTTAATAATTGACAATGTTGGCGGCATATTGTTCATCGCATTGGAAATCAATTTAATTGTAGCAACGAGAATTATAATCATGTTAAGAAAATGCTTAGACAAGTGGATCCTAATGATAAGTGATGAACAAGAAAATGATGAAGACTGTCTGAAATTACTTGAGATATACCAAAGTATATTAAAAGCTTATAATTTGTACAAAATAATTTTTCAAGTTTTGGTGAGTTTGTGATTATTATTTTTGTTGATATTTTATTTATTTTAGTTTATTTAACAGTTTTTAATTAATTATATACGCAATATTTAAAAACAAATTACGTGCCATAGCTTAGGGGTAGGTTCAGTATCCGTATAGGAACCCAGGAAAAAAAAAAACAAAGAAATATAGTAAGATCAACCTAATTTAGTACCTACTAACATAAAATGGCAATCGTTTAGAATTTAAATTATACGTTTATTTATTCGTCGGAACCATTGTTATGTATTTTTTTTCATTCTTCCCTGTCAACCGTCACATCATCATCATCATTTCAGCCGAAGGACGTCCACTGCTGGACATAGGCCTCTCCCAAGGGTTGCCACATTGACTGGCCCCGTACGACTCACATTCAGCGGATTCCCGCAACCTTCACTAGGTCATCGGTCCACCTAGTGGGAGCCTTTCGGTTCGCGGTCGCCACTCCAGAACTTTTCGGCCGCATCGGCCATCCGTTCTGCGAGCAATGTGCCCTGCCCACTGCCACTTAAGTATGACAATTCTACGGGCTACGTCGGTGACCTTGGTCCTCTTGCGAATGTCTTCATTTCTGATTCGATCACGCAATCATTTATTTACACTTTTTTCCTTCATATCATTCCTCACAATTGTGTGCCATCCGTCGTTTCGTAATACGTATTTAATACCTACTAATACTGGCTGTATTTTGTGCTAACCAAGTATACATAGTAATCAACAGCAGTGTTCAATCAGTAACAAAAGCATGTCACTCATTGTGCATGTCACTCATTTCTTCCCTGATTGTTATTTATTTTGAGCTCCCGATATTTCAATGCTGTTGCAAGCGCCATGATCGTTGCTAACCAAGTATACATAGTTGCTAACCAAGTATACATAGTAATCAACAGCAGTGTTCAATCAATAACAAAAGCATGTCACTCATTGAGCATGTCACTCATTGAGCATGTCACTCATTGAGCATGTCACTCATTGAGCATGTCACTCATTGAGCATGTCACTCATTTCTTCCATGATTGTTTTTTATTTTGAGCTCCCGATATTTCAATGCTGTTGCAAGCGCCATGATCGTTGCTAAACAAGTATACATAGTTGCTAACCAAGTATACATAGTTGCTAACCAAGTATACATAGTAATCAACAGCAGTGTTCAAACAATAACAAAAGCATGTCACTCATTGAGCATGTCACTCATTGAGCATGTCACTCATTTCTTCCATGATTGTTATTTATTTTGAGCTCCCGATATTTCAATGCTGTTGCAAGCGCCATGATCGTGGGTTGACTAGAGAATGCGGGTGGATGGAAATAAAATTGTTTGTTGTTTAAGAGATATCTTTAAAATGACTGTATAAGTTTAGTTATAAACCATGATAGCTTAAAGTGGTGTTTAATCAATAACATTTTGTTGTCCATAGGCATTATATCACACGGTCGCCGTATTTTACCGCAATCTCTTTTATTTTCACCTAATATGCACTTCAATTAAAAACTCTACAGTGTTCAATAATAAAGTAAGTATGAAAAATATTACGTCTATACTTAAAAAAAAAAAGGTTGGACTCTGAGATTGTTCCGTCATTTCTTCTCAGTCTCGTCACCTTTTCTCACAAAAAAATTGACGTATAAACATTATTTTAATCAAAATTTATTGAACCGGATTACGTGTTGAACAAATCATTTCTTGGTTTTATTTTCAGACGATGTTTCACGTTTTTTCGATATTTTTATGGCTAACAAAGAACATGGCTCTGGTATTTGCGCACAGCATACACTGTGAGAAATTCTATGCCACTATTGAGGATGCAGAGACAAACTGTATACAACTTATGAAGAAAAGGCAATGTCCAAGTAAGACTGTGTTTGCTATGATAGAATATGTTATTATGATTATGTTATTTGTAAGTGAGGATTTGAGTAGTAACGTGTGCTTAGAAATATAGAAGCAACAATATCGTACTCAGGACTATGTAATATCTAACTTGATTTGAAAAGAGTTTCCATGGAGAATCCATTCTTCTTTCATTCCATTCATTCTTCCGTAGTAGTGGCTGCAGTATTGGCTGGACTGCTTGTGGCTGGCCTGTAGGTAGCTTATTTATTACTTTATAAATGTGCCTGTCACGGATTTATTTGAAATAAATGCTTTGAGTTGAGTTAAATTCCTCTATTGAAAAGGAAATTTTTCGAAAATCCTTACTTTTGACGTTAGAAATCTTACCTAGTTTAAGAGAGGCGACATTACAAAGCGAAGTGTTCCAATTAGGCCATTAAAAGGCACTTTTGAACGTCAAATACGGAAATAGAATTGAATAAAAGGTAGTTTAGTATGGAGAAGAATTGGCAACAAATGTTTTACAAACGTTACGTTTTACGACGTTTTACAATAACTTACAGATGTTTACCATCTTCATAGCTCGTCATCATATCCAACAGAAGGATATTCAAACGCACACAATACCTTCACAAGTTTAATTTTTTTAAGGAATATATCTTTACAGAATGTCAAAAACATCTTTGCAAGAACATTATCCAGATGAATCAAACGTTCAGCAAGATGACCGCGTGTGGCTTGTTCTATATCGACGCAACGTTACCTATGGCTTTCTTGAAAGAAACCACAAATTATTTCATTGTTCTGCTACAATGTAATTTTCTATAAAATAGTATTTAGAAATATGTTGACATTTTATTGGGGTCCTTTTCCAAGTATCTGAATTCACCAGCACTGATGAGAGGGTTATTATGGCCGCGTTCAGTGCCCAAGCATTATGAGGAATGTATATTAAAATACCGTCGATGCCAAATAAGATGGAAAAAAAAAATTCTGCATATAAGTAGCTTGTTCAAGTCGTACAACTGATACCAGTGTTGAACTTCATGAAGACAAATACGATGCTGTGAGCATCTATGATTTGTTGAAGAAATTCGATTGCAGTCTTCAGTATCTGGAACGCTTTTCTCGATATTCTTACTACATGCTTGGGTAATAGGATAAGCAAAGTTGATGAATACGGCAAAAGATCAAAGGATATCAAATTAAGGACATGTAGTAAAAATGGGAGTCCTGCAGGGCTTAATTTTTAGCCTATTTTTGTTTCATATGTATTGGTATTGTTGTTTGCCAATAATATTTCACTTTATTCTATCTTAAACGTCTTTTAAATTTACACCAAACGAGAAAAAAAAGGTTACACTCCTTCTCACGTTAAGCAGGTGAAATTGAATGTGTTGGAAACCGGTGAAGAATTGAATTCTAAAAATTCCATTGAGTTCTTGAATAGGTATTACTTATCATGCTAAGCTACGTGAGGTTCTCATATATGTAATAAAAAACTCGAGGTTTTGCAGGTCATTCCAAGAAAAAGGTAATTGAACTGCTGTAGAGACAGCCCGTAGTATTGTTGTACTTTACATATTTCCGAAATGTTATATGTCGTATGGTATTCAGTTGTTGAAAAATGCTGCCGATATTCAAACAATCATTTTTATGAAAAGGTCTTTCAATCTATTAATCAATTTGTTACTCTCTGGGAGTTTGAAATGATGAGAACGAAATCTCATCACTTCAAACTCCCAGAGAGTACTTAGTAAGGGGGTTATTGCTTGCTCGGAGTACTTAGTACTCCGAGCAAGCAATAACTTTGCTTTCTTTCGATACTAATCAATATTTAAAACTAGTTTTAATACTGAAAGGACTGTTTTTTGTTTCATCAATTAATGATTACGATAGACTGCTGATGAACCAATGAGGGTAGTATCATGGGCTTTGTCTGGGACCCCCCAAACAAAACATTTTTGGTAAAAGCTGATATAATCACTATAGTAAGAAGTCACAATTTACTAATGGAATGGCTGATCACATGAATATTTAAACTGTAATAAAAAGTGTATTGTGAATTATTTATTGTTACAGACTTATTAGCCATCCTACAATGGACAAGTTAAAGTTGAAAATTCAAAAAGTGTTAAAAATACAAAAAAAATATCCAGGAGATTCATTCCAAGTATTACCCAATAATAGATTGGACAAAGATGTTCAAAGAATAATGTGTTCTTTAAACTTTGCACTTACTGTGTTTTTAAATTCAAAATACAACGTACGAAATCATCATATTTATTCGGTTGGGAGAATAAGTCGTATACTTTCGTTCTGCTGTATGCTAATTATGAATATGTCTTGCATCTATCGAATAGTCTTCGTAGATATTAGGGGTGTAAATAACAACATGTCAAGAACAGAAGAAGGCTTCTTTTCACTGTTTACTACAATTTACTTCATCATGTTTATGGTTGGGTTCACGATAATGTTTATTTCAAATACAGTGCATATGAACGACAACATCATACTTATTTTAAAGCTCCAAACTATACACGAGAGCATCGATTTTAGTAAAAGTATTATGTGTTTTATTGTTTGGAATAGGATCTCAGTACTTACTGTAATCTTTATTAATAATATTACACACATACTGTATTTTACAACGTGTCACTACACCAATGTCATCGACTTGATTCTTGACATTGTTGTCAGCACACTGTTCATCGGTATGGAAATCAATTTAGTTGTAAGCACCCGAATCATAATACTATTAAGAAAATACTTGTACGGTTGGATTCAAGAAGTTTTAATAATGAATGATGATCACGAGAACAATGAAAGAATTTTGGAATTATTTAAGACATACCAAAGTATCTTGAAGGCTTACAATTTGTATAAAACAATTTTTCAAGTATGGGTACGTCTACGAATATTGTACTTAAGTAGAGACATGAAGCCTTATTTAGTTCACTAAGTACACACAAATTGATGTAAAACATTTTGTTTTTTTTCTAGGCATTATATCACATTTTTAGCATATTTTACCGTAATCTATTTTATTTCAACCTAATATGCTCTATACTGAAAGGATTAACAGTGTTGGAGAACCAAGTAAGTGTGATCCTTTTCCGTTTGTTTTTTTAATGAACTTGTATTTCCCACAGCTGGGCAAAGACCTTCCTATATCCTTCCACGTACTGTTTTCTAGGACCACCATGAACCAGCCTTCCTGATACGCGTCCAGATAGTCTCGACAAGTCTTTCTAGGCTTGTCTAAGCGGCGCCGTCCATTCTCAGGCACCCACTGCGTTATAATTTTGTTTATTTTACTTTTAGGCAATTTTCCACGTTTTAGCGATTGTTTTAATGCTAACAAAGAACATGGCTTTGGTGTTTGCGCACAGTATACACTGTGAGAAGTTCTATGCCACTGTTAACGATGCAGCGACGACGTTAATAGAGTTTATGAAGAACAGGGACTGTCCAAGTAAGAGAATCTTTCTAGAAGTGATTAACTGGAAGGAAGAGTCCCCTGATTTTTTGAGTGCTATGTCTGGTGGGTTATTGCTTGTTGTGTAAATGTAGGTGCAATATTTTTGCGATGTCAGAAATCTTAGAAAGTACGTATTTCGGGTCATTTACTATTTCTCTATTTGTTAGTTAGCACATTTATTTGGAGAAAAAAGGAGAAACAACATTTACAATAAATATTAAATATGGAAGTCACAAAATTACATTTACACAATTAATATGACAGGAATACCTACAAAAAAAAATCTTTACAGCAATTTCCATATAAATTTCTTAAAATGCTCAAAATTTACTGCTCTTTCAAAGTTTAAATTTTACTTGGTAATATTTTTTACAGTAAATCAAAAACGTCTGTGCAAGAACATTATACGGACAAATCAAACGTTCAGTAAGATGGACGCGTGTGGCTTGTTCAACATAGACGCATCGTTACTAATGGATTTCATTAAAGTGACCAGTAATTACTTTGTTTTACTGCTACAGTGTAATTTTCTTTAAATGGTATTTATGGGAAATATGTTGACTTTTTATTGGTGTCCTTTCCTAAACGTTTTAATAATAATAATAATAAATTCATTTATTTCAGACATAGTCCATAGTTCCAGAATATAAAAATTTAAAAACACATAAAAGTAAAATAATCAATAAAAAAGAAAATTACATATACAATTGAATTAAATTAAATTTAAATTAATAGTAGGTTTATTATTATTAGGACACATTATAACAATCAATCAATTTAACATTAAACATACACAATTATATAAAGTCACGAGGAGAGGCGCTAACATGAAGCTGCATCCACCTCTGTATCAGGGACAGGTCCCACCGCTCGGACAAAACCCTCAGGAGACTGTTCGAGCTGCTTCGTAGGCGAGATAATAGTGAAGCGCTCCGCTTCCTCATGATCGCGAAAAAATTATCCGTCCGCGCTTCAGCAAACATAGTCGAAGCACTACAAAACCGCGGAAGCCCTAACAGTAACCTGAAAGCATTGTTGTACTGCACGCGCAGTGCGCTGTACGCCCGCTGCGTAAAGTTGGTCCACAGGCTGCACGTGTAGAACGACTGACAATATGCCTTAAATAAAGTCACCTTCACAGGTCTAGTACATCGCGCAAACCTGCGAGCCAACATATTACACCGGACAGACAGCGCCCTGCGCTCCCTCTCAATGTCCAGATTGTCACACAAGTCGTCAGAGACCCAGTGGCCCAGGTACATGAAATGCTGCACTCTTTTTAAAGGAATGCCGCAAAAAGTGACAGGAGGTACAGATGAGTAACATTTGGTACCGGCTCTAAAGATCATAAATTCACTTTTTTTAGCATTGTAACTGAGCCCATGGGCCTCCGCATATGTCTCACAAGTACGCAAAAGTTTTCGTAACGCACCGATAGATGGGCTCAGCAACACCATATCATCTGCGTAACTAATGTTGTTTATACACACTCCATCTATGGAACATCCAATATTAGTGCTGCTGAGCTCACCGATCAGCTGGTTCATGTACAGGTTAAAGATCCGAGGGGAGGATAAACCCCCTTGCCTCACCCCGCATTCCAACCTATACACGTCCGACCGCGCACCCGCCCATCTAACGGCATTCTGTTGTTTACTGTACCAGTACCGCAGCAAGGATATAATCTCATGTGGCACATCTGTTTCACATTTTAGCTTCTGCCACAGCTTGTCATAACACACCAGATCAAAAGCTTTTGAAAGATCTAAGAAACATGCATATACTGGTGTGTTTCTATCCGTATAGTACTGAACAGTTTGCTTGAGACAGAGGATAGCACTCTCAGTTGACAAACCAGGTCTGAACCCAAACTGTGCGTCATGCAAGTGGAGGTGTTTCTCCAGCTGTCGGTCAAGCAAACTATCCAGCACCTTAGCTATGACAGTCGCAAGCGAGATCGGTCTGTAATTAGACAGATCCGATGAGTCACCCGTCCTATCCTTAACAATTGGCACTACGACTGTGTGCATTAAATCATCGGGTAAATAACTATGACTAATACACAAGTTAAATAATAGTGCAAGGACTCTTGGCAGGTGTACGCCCGCGTACTTTAAGTGCTCGATGCTAAGAATATCGTGACCTGGGGACTTGCCTCTCACCATCTTCTTTATAATTTGGGCCACATCCTTGGCAGAGAATCTAATGTTAACATGCCCAGGGCGATCCTCAGCATCGAGCACCTGCGACGCTGACCCGAGCGGTGATACCACACTAAAATGCCGCTGAAAGGCGCAGGCTATGTCCCGCGGCTCATGCGCACCACCAACACTCGCCGGAGAGCCCGACCTTGGATTCAGTTTATGGGTATTTTTCCAAAAATCACTAAACTTTTTTTTCCCATGGTGTTCCGCAATGATGTCCATCTTTATTTGACTTTCATTATTTTGGCAGTACTTTAATTTTTCTTTAAACAGTTTCCTAGACTCACACATATTATTATAATTATACCCAGACCTAGGACGCCCATAAGACACCCACGTTTGAAAACAAAGCCTGGCCCTCCGGTGAGCGTCACTCACATGCCTGTTCCACCCCGTTACATACCTAAAATTGTTGCGCTTAGGTTCAATGCAGCTTCTCTTAGCGGCTTCAGTCAAAATATTTACAATATCAATATACATCCTATTTATTGTCATTTTATGGTTCTGATCACTACACATTACATCTGCACAATTACAACACTCAGATGGAAAATCAATCTGCTTAAATCTTAAATTACAGTAACTAGTATAGTTTTGTATTTGATTATTGTCCCTAAGTCCCCATTTTATATAATTGACAGTATTTGGACTGGTTGTAACTTTAGGTTTTGAACACACCAACATGGTTAGTTTATGCTTTTGAAAAAGCTACTGATGCCACGCCGCGGTTAACGTAGGCACCTTTTAGGACCTAGCAGTATCAGGAAGTCACACCTACGAACTTAAAGAAAAAAAAGTAGTCCTGATTCACATGTCTCAAGACAGTTTTTTTATTGATAGACCCAAACGAGCTATTTAAGTCTTTCACAATAACTGATAGCGATGTGAAAATTTAAGGGTATGATAATGTTAGGCATCTTTCATAATTTGTTCAAGGCACTCGATTGCGGCCTTCACAAAACATTGATCAAGACACTACATAACTATGGAATCGGCAACGTTTTTGTAATTTATATGAGTAACTTGCTTTTTGCTTTACCTTATACAAGATAATCTTTACATGATGTTGTTCTGAAACGTCACTTCAAGTTTATTCTGAGTTGAAACTCGGCAGGCTGTTCCTGTCGATAGAATTAGTTTTTGGGGGTATGAAGAACAGGGTGTAAAGCTCTTCATTCCCCGTAGAAAAGGGAGGATCCTCCGACCAGACGGGTGATATGTCTGATGGGCCACTGCCCGACAGTTGTTTCGGGATCTTGTATATGTTACAATTAAAATTACGGTTTTTAGTTAAAACGCGTTTTCTGTAGTTAAAACTACACACATCAAAAGTATCTAGGGATCAACATATATTTTTGCAATAACTTTTCTCCTGATTGATATTAATTAAAATTTTCTTTAAGGATTCATCAAATAAAGTGTTTTCGTTTGTCACAGTAACGATAAACCAAGTCACCTTTGCATTAATAAAGAAATTTGCCATTTTCCTAATAAAGGGATTTTTGACATTTGAACCACTAACATTAAAGTTCGAAAAAAAGACTGAAATAACAGTTTTCTTTAAAATTTTATTGGGTAACTTAAACAATTAATAATCCGTGTTTCTACCGCGAACACTAACAACACAAGAACATCGGTTTGGCATACTCAAAATGAGTTCATCCAAATCACGCTGTGGAATGGCCGCCCATGTTCGTTGCAACAACAAAAAAAGGTCTTCTTGCGACTGGATACCCTCCATATTCGGCAGAGCTCTTCTCTGTAGCATATCCCATGCATGCTCAATCGGGTTCAAGTCTGGCGACTGAGCAGGCCAGGGCAGGACATTGATGTTAGCTGCGGCGAGAGTCTGTCTTACAACTCTTGCGGTGTGCGGTCGTGCATTATCATGCATTAACTGAAATAAGGGACCGATTTGCACTTGTAGAGGAACGATGACGTCTGATACAATCGTCTCAGCATAAATTTGAGCGTTGAGGTTGCCTCTGATCCAAATCAACTCAGTTCTTCCGCCGATCCAAATACCCGCCCATACCATGATGGTTCCACCACTATAAGGATGGACTTCCTGGCAGGATTTTAATCGCTGTTGGCGTCCAGGGGTTCTCCAGTGTCGTATACGTCTTGTATCCGGTCTCATACCAAAACGAGACTCATCAGAAAAGCACACGAAACGCCATTGTTCTTCTGCCCAATTTCTGTGTTCAAGAGCCCATTGATATCGAATCCTACGATTGTGCATTGCTATAGGTGGTACCCGTAGCGGTCTTCGGGAATGAAGGTTCACTTCATGCAAGCGGTTTCTGACTGTTTGGTCGCTAATTAAGTTCCCTGAAGAGTGATGAAGCCTCACGGCTAACATCATGGCGGTTATTGTTGGAGCTCTTCGAGTTAAGATTTGAATGTATCGGTCTTGTCTCCGTGTGGTGCAGCGATACCGTCCTCCATGGCGCTCAGCCACGGTACCAGTGCTTCGGTAACGTGTCCAAAGTCGACTGATAACACTCTGACTTGTATTCAGAGCTAAAGCTACAGTACGTTGCCGGGAACCAGCTTCTATCATTCCCACGGCTCTGAGCATTTCTTCCCTGCTTAAATGACGTCGCCGCTCCATAATAACGTTGGTTTTAATCAGTAGTAGGGAAACAGTAGCACTAATAATGTCTTCAATGCGTTGTATGTTTTTATAGGGAAAATATTGACAGCTTATTTTCATCTTTTACTCGAATTTGATTGAGAGTTCCTGATTCAAATTATGAAATGCACCAAAAAGGATCCATATAAATTTATAAAATCATAAATTTATTACAAAGCCACATCTCAATCTCAAGAAATCCGCATAAAAATGCTTGATCCCTAGACATTTTTGATGTGTGTAGTTTTTACTTACTGCTTTAGTTAGAACTAGTATTAACTGCTGTTCAAAAATTAATATCAGTGAAAACTAGTTTTAACTAGGGAAAACGCGTTTTGTCGAAATGATTCAGTTAAAACTGTTTCATTTCATTTTATGTATGTTTCTTATTAGATGTTTTTGACTTTTCTTTATTTGATTATTTTAATTACCTACTCGAAATTAATATTGTCACCCTGTTGCACTTAAACTAGTATTAGAGAAACTAGTTGGGGATTAAAAATATGGATATTGTTTAAAACATGACATCATCATCTGTCTAGCCTTTTCTCAACTAGGTTGAGACCTCAACATAGTAAGTATTGGTGTTTACCTGCATCCGGTTAGACTGGTCTAACCGGATGCAGGTAAACACCAATATTTTACATGAAGCGACTGCCTATCTGACCTCCACAACCCAGTTAGTACTGGATAATACGATACCCCTTGGTAAGACTGGTTGTCAGACTTTTTGGGCCACTGACTTCCTGTAACGACTGTCAAAGATCTACAAATGACAACCGGGACCAACAGCTTTGGTTTTTTTTTGTTAGGCTTTTTGAGTGTTCCACAGCTGGGCAAAGGCCTCCCCTTTAGGCAGTCATTTTTAGTTTAAGCCGGGCTTGCCTAGGTTGATCTGTAGACAATCTAGGGTAATCATTACATAGGTACCGAGTTTCCTCCGTACCTCGGAAAGCACGTTAAGCTGTTAGTCCCGGCTGTCATTTGTTGATAAAATGAAACAGTTTTAACTGAATCATGTCGACAAAACGCGTTTTCCCTAGTTAAAACTAGTTTTAATTTTTGAATAGCAGTTAATATAATAGTCCAGAGTCGATAGTAGACAGATGTGCCATAGAGAGATGCCGCAATGTGGCTGACTGCTGGCACTGACCGGGAGGATCAGCACTCGACCGGCCGAAGGTGCAGTGCTTAAGTCGCTAGGCTTAGGGTGCTGACCATGAATTCGCTTCCGCTGCATGCTGGTGTTCAGGAATACCCGTTTGAAGCTGGCTGGCTATATGTCGCTGCTCGAAAGCTTTAGGAAGTGATCTTGACGATGATGATGATGTTGACTTTACGTTGCTTGAAGGCTGCGCTGATGTTCACGTCGGGGACACCATTTTGGGGGTATGAAGAACAGGGTGTAAAGCATTTCGACAAAATTCGTTTTCCCTAGTTAAAACTAGTTTTCACTGATATTAATTTTTGAACAGCAGTTAATACTAGTTTTAACTACCTCAGTTAGAAACAAAGGTAGTTAAAACTAGTTTTAATTAGGGAAACGCGTTTTAACTAAAAACGGGTTTTGACTGTAACATATACATATATTCTCAAGTCGCGGATAAATTTGCTTGCGCGATGTAAGATTTTGACGTATTTTGCTATTAGTTTATCATCTTTGTCATAGATGGCGCTGTAGTAATTTTTGTTCTATGTAGCTGTAGTATTTTTTGTAGAGTCGCTACAGTTTAGTGTTAATTGATAGGTACATTTACTTAATGAGAAATAAAATGCAACAAGTTTATACTCACTCACGTTGAGCATGTGACAACAAATGGGTTGGAAAAGGGTGAAAAATTAAATACTGAAGATTCCAGTGGTAGGTAGGTAGGTGGGTAGGTATTATTTTGCACGCTTAGCATCAGTGGTGTCAATATTTAGATACACTGTGAAAATCTAGAAATTTTGCAAGTTTCGTCGTATGAAAAATTGTAATTGAAGTGACGTTGAAACAGCCCGTTTAAAATGAACTATAAGGAAAGTATTAAAACAAAAACAAGATATACAATTATAAAAAAAAAGTTGACGTTATTTATACTGATTATAGTAAATGCTTTGACCATATTGACCATAGACTGCTCTTAGAGTCGCTATTAAAAGGCGGAATACACGGAGATTTGTACCGTTGGTTCTCCTCTTATATTGATAACAGGACGCAGGCTGTGGTTCTTCAGGGGTACACATCTGGATGGAGTTCTGTCCCCTCTGGAGTTCCTCAGGGTTCGATTTTAGGATCCCTTTTATTTACCCTCTTTATTGCTTATGTGAAACACTGTTTTGAAACTTCTTATATTTTACTTTATGCTGATGATATGAAGGTTCATAAAATTATCCGAAACATATGTTATACACACTTGTTACAAAATGATTTAAATAGATTTGAAGATTACTGTATACGTAACCGGCTGGAACTGAATGTTTCAAAATGCTTCCACATGACTTTTACTCGTCAGAAGTCTATAATAGATTCCACATACAAGCTTTACAATATCAATATAGGCAAAGTCAATAGTATTAGGGATCTGGGAATTATACAAGACAGGAAGCTACTCTTCGATCAGCATATTAATAGTGTAGTAAATAAGGCGTCAAAAGCACTTGGGTTTATAATGAGAACCTCAGCATGTTTCCGATCGTCAAAACCGATCAAAGTACTGTATTGTTCGTTCGTACGCAGCCACCTTGAGTATGCATCACAAGTCTGGAACCCTCAATACGGGATCTACAAGTCTCGTATTGAGGGCATACAGAGAAAATTTCTTAAGTATCTTGATTACAGGGCAAAGCAAGTGTCTGTTGATTACACTCACCGATGCAGGAGGTATCATTTTCTACCACTTGACCGAAGACGTCATATTGGTGATATATGCTACTTGCTTAATATCGCGAATGGTTCAATCGACTGTCCTGAACTTGTTTCAAAATTAACGTTACGCACTAATCAGATGGGACTGCGACAACGACCACTGTTACATGTGCCTTTTGCGAACACTAATTATAGGCGTAATACATACATACTTTCCAAGAGCCAGTCGCAGTTTTAACGAAGTTTCTTGTGAGCCCGGTATTGATCTATTCTGCACCAAAGCAAGCACAGTAAGAAAACTATTCACTTTGTACAGAAGACACCTTCTTGCTCTTGAACCGTTTATTTTACAAGTTAGCTTAAGTTATAAACAATAAAATAAAATAAACCAACCTTTGAAATTGGTCAATAATTTGACAGTACTGTAGTGTTAGATTATTTTGAAAAAGAAAAAAAGAAAGAAAAGGCATTTATTAGCCCGCACAGGACAAAACACAAATTAAAATGGTTAAATTAACAGTACAACTATTAAAAAAAAAATAAACAAAAGAAAAAAAAAAACAACATGAAATGAAATTGGTCCTGTACTAAGCCAAAAGGCCCCATACCCGACCCCTGGGCCTGGCCCGGCCCCTGGGCCTGGCCCGGCCCCTGGGCCCTGGCCTAGGCCCAGGAAATTTTGTAATAAGGAATTAATATATTTTCTTTTGTATCTGTCTGTGGAGGCTTGTAATTAGCAATTGAGTTATATAATTTTGTTACTATTATATTATTAGTCTGTAAACTTTCCGAAAAAAAAAAAAAAAAACATAGTCAAAAAATAATGTAGAACTTGAAAAACAGTGATTAAAACGGATTGTTGTTAATAAAATATTAATTTGCCCAAATTGCTCTTTTTTATATCAAAATAAACTAGATGATATTTCCTTTCCAACAATACCACAATCTCATTAATATCTCATTAGCATCATATCAAAACATTCATTACAAACCAGATAGTTATGGATACATCTCGCCCGTCTGCTCTAGATTAAGCTAAGTACATATATGTCTGTCTCCATGCTATTTCCTAGATATCGTTTGCAAGCTCAGCGGTCTATGTCCCTTGGATGAGCCATGTATGCTTTGGAATTCAGAATAAAACTCGCCTCCAAATCGGCAGTACGTGTTCTCATTTTTATCTTCAGTAAAAATCCTGAGTAGTTAGTTTATTGTTAAAAAGGTTTCTCACGCTCCGAAACCAAAAGTGGCGCAACCGGTAGGATTTCCTCCTTGAAATCCGTAGTTTCGCGTTTTTCCGTCGTCCAAATTCGACTGGAGAACAATTAGGCGTAAACCTACGAAAGCAGAGGAAATTCTCGAACCAAACAAATATTCTTTTGAATCGCGTGAGTGCAGAAATCATCGAGTATGGGAGTCGCGGGCGGTTGGTGAGTAAATCTTTTCGCCAATCCTATGTTCCCCTATTCCTTCTATATTTTTCATCAGTTTTAAATGTTTTCTAGAGATCAAATCTTGCTTATTTTAACAGTGTTTAGTCTTTAGTTGATAACTCTGTATCAAATTATATAGTCTTATCTCTGTTCAATTCACAGAACAAAAAACATAGAGTAGTGTAAATGTTAGAGAGTTCACATTTTTATTATAATGTTCTAATCTTGAAAAAATAAATTGAGTAAAATAAACTGTATTAACTGTTAATTCTATTAGGTTGCACCTATGACCAAATCATTACTCTATAATCATGACGACGCCCACGCCCACAATAGTTCCAGTTGCACCAATACCAAACGAAATTTTAAACTTAATCCCACTGTATAACGGTGATAAAAGACAGTTAAACCTTTATTTGAGAAAATGTCAGTACATAGTTGATCGATTTAAGGGCAGTGTAGAACAAAATCTTTGTTTTTAATGTTTTAACGAGTAGATTGATTTGCAGCCGCGCTCTTATCGGAACGTGAAGATATTGTTACATGGTTGGCATTCAAAGATTTGCTGATTCAACATTTCGGAGACCCTCGCAGTGAAGCATGTATTAATATTGAATTAGAATCATTAAAAATTAAGTCCGGTGAAAATTTTTTAGACTTTTGTAATAGAATCCAAAATGTTCGCTCGTTATTAATTTCGAAGGTGAATACAATTGATGATGTGGAATTAAGACGTGCTAAGGCTAATTATCTACAACAGTACGGCTCTGAATGTATTTTTGTACAACCTTCCTGAAAATATGGTGCGTATTGTTAGGCTTAAATCGCCTACAACCTTAGAAGCAGCTTTGAGTATCGTACTTGAAGAAGTCAATTTCTTAGATCAATACAATATGCGTAACCGCATTCATGGTAATAGTCAAATTCCGGGATTAACTTCAAGGTCATCGGTAACCCAACCAGAGGCGAACAAAGTTACCGTACCTTTTCAGCCTACACAAATTAAGATACCTCAAACAATGGGTCAAGGTCAATCATTCAAGCCAGTATTCGAGTATCGTCCCCAAGCGGGTTTACAACCGTTTGGTTATAGGCCAGTTCAACAGTTTGGTTATAAACCACCACAACCGTTTGGCTATAAGCCACCTCAACCGTTTGGCCATAAGCCACCTCAACCGTTTGCCTATAGGCCACTTCAACCGTTTGGCTATAGGCAACCACAACCATTTGGGTATAGGCCACCTCAACCGTTTGGTTACAAACCACCGCAACAGACTGGATCGAATCTTCCCCACGTATTAAAACCTCAAAATCAAGACAGTGACGTATCTATGAGAACAGCCCAACTTAAGCAGCAACACGGTTTTAATTTAAACGAGCTCACTATGAACGATTACGTATATGAATACGATCCATTTTATGACGAATTTTACGCATACTATTAAAATCTAACAAATGACTATGGCTACTCAAACGACATTAACTATTATTATGGTAACGAAGGGTGTATAAACGATTCTAAAGTATTTAATGACAAATTAGAACCAACAAATGACAGTGATAAAGTGGATTTTCAAGAAAAAGCCTCTTTGAAGGACAAGAAGTCTTAGCACTAAATTGCGATCCAAATTTAAATCTTTCCTACATTTACTTAGAAGAAATAGACGCAAGAATGATGATTGACACTGGTAGCATGAGATCATTCATTAGTCCTCGAAAGGCTTATGAATTCTTTCGTGAATACATTAGGAAAGAACATTTTCAGGTGGTAAGCACCCATGCTTCGAGTAGATACGATGAAGTAATGGAAATTCCTCCGTGACCTTCTTTTGTAACTAACACTTGGCATTAATTTTATTTATATGACGTTGATGCACGATATGACGGACTTATTAATAATGACCTATTACTACAATAAACGCAGTAATTGATTAAAAAACGATTAACAAGCATTAACAACTAACACTACCTGTATTCCAATAATTAATAATAACTTAAATTATATTATTGAAATACCGTCACGAACAGAACAACGAGTTAAGTTACCTGTCAATAAATATTCAAGTGAAGCTATTCTAGATTTTCAAGAATTTGAGAATGGTCTGCGTATGCCTAGCGCTATAGTAAATTGCGCAAAATTGTAAAAGGATACGCATACACAGTCATTCAAAATACTTCAGATAGTCCAAAACAACTAAATATAAAACAACCCTTTACAGTAACTAAATATGAAAATAATGAATTTAATATAAGTTTTACTAAAAACAATACTGATATAGAGATAGACAAGTTGCATGAAGACAATTTGAGGAAACTCAGACTAGACCATACCAACGATGAAGAACATGAAAATATTTATAGACGTTGCGAGGAATTCAAAGACATATTTTACTGTGACCAAATTTCCTTGTAAAACATCACATAAGGACCAAAAATGAAGACCCCTATATAATTATACATAGACAGGCTCCTCTTGTTCAAAACGAAATTAACAAACAAATTGACCAATTAATAAAAGACAATGTAATACAAGAGTCCTATTCTCCTTGGAATGCTCCTGTTCACCTGGTGTCTAAAAAGATGGACGCATCTGGTGAAATTAAATACAGGATGGTAATTGACTTTAGACGACTTAACGAAATTACTATTGATGACAGATACCCCCTACCGAACATTCATGACCTTTTTGACAAGTTAGGAAAGAGCACTTATTACACTACACTTGATTTAGCCAGTGGATATCATCAGATAGAGTTAGATAAAAGGGACAGGTAGAAGACAGCTTTTTCCACTCAAAACGGTCATTTTGAGTTCCTCAAAATGCCGTTTGGTCTAAAAACCGCGCCAGCCACATTCCAAAGGAAAATGGATAACGTTTTACATGGACTGCAAGGACTACACTGTATGCTATACTTAGATGACATTATAGTCTATGGAAATAGCCTTGATAATATGATACAGAATTTACGGACTGTTTTTGACAGAATCAGGGCCACTAACATAAAAATTCAACTAGATAAATCAGAGTTTCAACGCAAAGAAGTACTTTACCTTGGACACACAATTACCAAAGACGGACTAAAACCTAATGACGACAAAATTACGGCTGTACTTAATTATCCCGTACCAAAAACCACGACTGAGATTAAAAGTTTTCTTGGACTAGTTGGGTACTACCGACGTTTCATCAAAGACTTTGCAAAAATTACACAACCATTGACATCTTGTTTGAAAAAGCGAAACAAAATTATAATCGACCAGAAATACATTGATGCATTTAACAAACGTAAAGAACTCTTGACACACGCCCCTCTTTTACAATACCCCGACTATGACAAACCCTTCATTCTTACGACTGATGCGTCAAACATAGCTCTGGGCGCAGTTTTGTCACAAGGACAAATTGGCAGTGACAAACCTATTGCTTACACTAGTCGCACTCTTAGCGATACCGAATCACGTTATAGTACAATCGAGCAGGAATTGCTTGCTATAATTTGGGCAGTAAAACATTTCAGATCATACTTATATGGTCGAAAGTTTTACATATACACTGACCACCGTCCTTTAGTATGGCTCCGATCTCTGAAAGATCCAAGTAGTAAACTTACACGTTGGGGACTCCGTTTGCAAGACTATGACTTTGAATTGATTTACAAAAATGGCAAACAAAATACCAATACCGATGCTTTTTCTAGAATTAAAATTAATGCTTTAGAATCTGACAATGATAACGAATCACTTGCAGTTCACGTTGACGAAGAAGGGCCAGAATACCTAGATAGAGTAGCTACAGAAAAGTCCACGGTTAAAAAGAAAAGAGACCGCAGCAATTCATCAACTATAACAATATCCGACACAAGTAGAACCGCAACTGCTAGTTCTATAGAGTTCCCCGACAAAAACATTAATGAATACCCTGTTCCGTTAAAAGTTAGTAAATCTGATACAGTTCATTCAGCTTTAGACGAGTCCACTGGAATACCAATTTTACAAGAAGCTATAGACACGAAACCGAATCAAATTTTAGTGTTCTCATGGCTCAAAAATGAAATGCAAGTGAAGGATCTCTCGCGTGACAAACCGAAAGTATTAGAAGTTTTCTTACCAACAGATAATCCAGAATTGATAAAAGAATTTTTGAAACAATACATTAAACCAAAATTAAAGTACTTCATTTATTTTGAAGAAAATGAACATCGCAAATTATTCGGTAATATAATAATTCAGGTTTTTAGGAAAGATTTGATTAATTTTTATGAATGCACAGAACAAGTAATTTATGTAAAAGATGAAAGAGAACAGAGAGCTATAATAGTTAAGCATCATGAAGGACACACATACCATCGCGGCATCAAAGAGACATTGGTTATGCTTCGGAGGAACTATTATTGGGATAAAATGCAGGACAGGTAGCGGCAGTTATAAATACTTGCGAGGCATGTCAGAAAATCAAGTATGATAGAAAGCCCATTAAACCTATCCTACAGCTGACACAAACACAGAATGCTCCGTTTCAGGAATTATTTATAGATCTCTTTAGTTTTGAAGGTAAAACTTACCTAACCCTTATAGATGCTTTTAGTAAGCTAGGTCAGGCTATCGAAATGCAGAACAAATCTACCCCAGAAGTTGTCCGTGCTCTAATGAAGTATTTTTCATACTACGGCGTTCCTAAAAGGATAAGTTCCGACCCAGGGTCTGAGTTCAATAACGAGTTGATAAAGGAATTTTAAGCTTACATAAGGTTGAACTTCACATTGGCACACCCAATAACCCCAATTCAATGGGTTTGATAGAACGATTTCACTCCACTATAATTGAAATATACAGATTGGCGAAGTACGAAAAACAATGTACAGATGCGGCGTCAGTAATTATGTACCTGATTATGGCATATAATCATTCTATTCACTCTGTTACCGAACTCACTCCATTCGAAGTTGTTTTCGGACATACTGATACAAATAACCCGTTTAGCATAGAGTTAGAAAAGCAATATTTTCAAAAAATGGTCAATGATCATGCAAAACGAACCAATCAAAGAAAAACGTAGGGAAAGAAAGTGCAATGAGTTTAATGAAGGCGAGGTTATTTTTGCAAAAGACGTGAACAAGCGTAAAAGTAAAGACAAAACAAGATACGTAAAACCAAAAGTTATAGGTCAGGCTGAAAGAAATATTTTACCAATTCAAATAGGAGGAAGAATTACTAAAACCCCTATTAAAAATGTTAAACGCCCTCCGCAGGTGGTGTGGCATGTGTCGGTAGTGATGCCCTCGCTGGCCCTTCATCTGCAAAATCTTGAAGGAAACCCAGGTATATTCCCGGTAAAAGAAGGTCTGGCACACATTCAAACTGATCACTGGACTATAGTTAAGCTTATTAGTTTAGAAAAGATTTATAATGATTTAAGTTACATATCCAGCAACTACCAACAAATGTGTAAACTTATCGATTGGAATGCATCATATTCTCAAGAATTCACAAGTATGAAAACACATACAGAGTTTATACGCGATATAACTATAGAAAAATATCGACAACTTGTTCCGCAGAAACGTTCTAAAAGAGGCATTATAAATCCATTGGGTTCTATTATAAAATTAATAACTGGTAACCTAGATCACGATGACGCCGTTACGTACAAAAAACTTATTTCCAAATTAAATCATAATCAAATAATTGCTTCAAAAAAATTAACTATTGTCTCCAAGATGTTTGATAGTTTTATTAATGTAACCGAAACAATAAATCAGAACACTGTATACTTTCATAATCGCCAAAGATGTAACTGCTTCTGAAAGATTTATCTGCTAAGCAAAACCTTTGGATTTTTCTAACTTACCTTACGGGATTATTTTCTATGTTCACGAGTAGTTTTCGTACTGTCTTTGCTAGGCTAAGTGAAATTGAAACAGCATTAGCGGTTAAGTAAACTATCTGTGTTACATCAATCACTAGTGAACTCTACAGAATTATTGTATCATTTAGAACTGATTTCTTACTCTGGGAACTTAGTGTATCCTCCACTAGAAACAAATTTATTGAAAACAGAGGAGACCATTTGTGTAAAGTCATTCATTAAATATAATCAGATAACATCTATTATGGAAATTCCACTTACAGATAACTCATCATTTAAATATTTTAAGATTTATTCCTTACCAATGTTCCATGAATCCGAAAATAAAACCTTGACTATTATTCCCAAATATTACTCTTACCTTCTGGCGAAAGGAATGAAATACTTACCGTTAATAAAACCATGTCGACCACTCTCTGCTGGCGATCAGTTTTTATGCACTGCAGACAATCAAGCCTTATGAACTTACCTGTGCAGAACAGTTGATGAAATTTGAGGACGACCATACTCCCTGTAAACAACGAAAAATCCAATTTGAGAAAGTCAGGGTCCAGCAAGTCAACGCAGCTAACTGGCTCCTTTATAGTAGATTGAGAACAACATTGACTAAGCAATGCGGAGAAGAGATTAGTAACCAACTTGTATTCGGCACTTACCTGGTGACAATAGACGAGCCTTGTGACCTGCAAAAAATTACAATAGTAGTGCAGAAATAACACTTTCAACAACAGTGGGTAGTTTTAGAAACACAGTAAATACAAAGATGACAAGAGAAAAGAGAAAATAGTCATTATGGTGAGTAGTTTTGATGGACCTGGTGCTTGAATTTCTGAAGTGTTGTGGAAAAAATATCTATTGATTCATCGCAATTATTAAGAAGCCTGCAAATTCTGGGGATGGGGGAGTTGGATCCTGACACAGTTTTGCGGAATGGGGGACGTAATAGTTTTATAGGGTGACGCGGATATTTGTGGGGTAGGTTAAAATTAAACTTACTTAACAACTGGGGGCAGTCTATTTTACTCTGAAGTATTTTAAAAAGAAAAATTAAATCTATATTATCTCGTCGTTTTTCAAGTGAGGTCATGCTAAATTTTTGAAGACGTTTTGCATAGCTCCGTATTTTTTTGCTTAATCCCGCAGAATAGGCAAGATGGTATAAAAATCTTTTCTGGATCCTCTCTAACCTAAGACTATGTGTTGCATAGTGGGGACGCCATACAACTGCGCAGTATTCCAATACTGTACGAACGAGACTGTTAAAAAGATAAATCTTAGTTTTAGGCTTGCGAAAACATTTAGCATTACGTAACACAAAACCGAGTGTCTTTGAAGCTTTTTTAACAATGTTGTCCATGTGCGGAATAAAAGTTAATTTACGGTCCAGAAGGACTCCTAAATCTCTGATTACATCAACTTTACTGAGGTGCGTACCATTTATACTGTAATTAAAATCAATGAAGTTAGCCTTGCGAGTAAACGTAATTTGGGAACATTTTTCTAAATTAAGTTGCATCTTATTATCATTACACCATTTTAAGAGTCTGTTCAAGTCATCCTGAAGTAATGTTGAATCGGCTAGAGAGTCGACAACGCGGACTATTTTCAAATCATCGGCGAATAAGAATGGCGTGGAGTTAAAGAAATAATAAGGAAGGTCGTTTACAAAGATAATAAATATTACAGGGCCCAGATGGGAACCCTGCGGAACACCGGAGGTTATGATCATGGTTTCAGATTTATAGCCATTGGCCACGACATAAAAGGATCTATCCGTCAGGTAAGAGTGCAGCCACTTAAGAAGTGGACCAGCAAAGCCATACGCAGCAAGTTTTTGAATCAGCACTTCATGGGAAACTTTGTCAAAAGCCTTGCTGAAATCGGTGTATATGGCGTCGACTTGCTGGTTCGAGTCAAGTGAAGCCGCAATAACCTCAACGAAAGCTACTAGATTACTGCAGGTGGATCTTGCTGCAGTAAAGCCATGCTGGTGGTCTGACAGATATTTCCTGAAATAGTTTTGTATGTCGGGGCATACTATTGCTTCAAAAACTTTGGCAAATGTCGGAAGGATAGATATAGGACGATAGTTTTCTACTAAATCATCAGCGCCTGATTTATGAATCGGTACCACTTTGGCCAGCTTCCATTGCTTAGGGAAAATACCAGTGCTGAGAGATTTATTAAAAATCAAGCATAGGGGTGTTGCTAGTTGGTCAGCGCAAGTTGCAATAAAGTTGGGAGGAATTTCATTGCTGCCTGAACCTTTGGATATGTCTAAGATTTTGAGATGTTTGGCTATTTTATCCTTTGGAATCTGTATCAAGGAAAAGCTGTCGGAGTTGCAGAGAAGGTATTCAAAGAAAGGCGAAGTTTGAACTACATTGGAGGCATGGGTAGCTGGACTGTAGACGCAGGAAAAGTAGGTCCCGAACAATTTGCACATCTCATTGCCATTACAAGTTTTGCTGCCGCCATTTGACATTGAGGCTGGATATGCATTAGCAACACCCTGCTTAGCCTTAATAAAGGACCAGAAAAACTTGGGATTCGTTGTAATTTTCTGTTCAATGTTATTTATGTACGAGTTGTAACATTCTCTTGCCATTCTGTCACAGAGCTTACTACACCAACGAAGGGATATCTTGTCCATAGGGTTTTTGTACGTACCATACCTTCTTCTTAAGTTATTCTTTTCACGCAGCAATCTTTCCAGCCTTTTTGTGTACCATGGTGGTCGCGAATTACTTGTCACTAAGGTCGATGGGACAAACCGCTTAATGATCTGATAAAGTACCGTATAGAACCGTTCCAACATTATATTAGGGTCGTCTGTATCCGAGAATAATGCATACCAGTCGGTATTTTCTAGTTCTGATTTAATAGCAGAGTAGTTGTTGAATTCATATTCACCGTCGGATTTCAGTTGAGTTGGAAGTTGCAGAAAAGATTCCCATTGTCACACTTCCCCAGTTGCACGTGAATGCCACTCTTTCCAAATCAAGTGCAGTTAATATAGAAGGAATCAGTTTAGACGAAGTGAAATATGTGTCCTTTTGGTTAAAACATAGTGAAGTGATCGAAAGTGTTTTGAATAAAAGGAAAGACTTTAACTTCAGTGAAAATTTAGAATATGTCAGCTTAGGTTTAGTTTTCTTTCGTTTTTAGTTTAACTAACCTGGCTAAAATCGCCGAAATGTTTATTGTTCTGGCAAAATTATCGGAATGACTCTCAAATCAAACCTTCCGATAATTTCGCTCTTAGGGTAGGAGAAGTTATGGATACACCTCGCCCGTCTGTTCTAGATTAAGCTAAGTACATATGTGTCTGTCTCCATGCCTATACCTAGATATCGTTTGCAAGCTCAGCGGTCTATGTCCGTTGGATGATCCATGTATGCTTTGGAATTCAGAATAAAACTCGCCTCCAAATCGGCAGTACGTGTTCTCATTTTATCCTCAGTAAAAATCCTGAGTAGTTAGTTTATTGTTAAAAAGGATCTCACGCTCCGAAACCAAAAGTAGATACTCACTGTTTGTTTACATTCTGGGTACTTTGACGAGCCAGCCGCGGTTGGATGACAAAAAACACAAAACCACTTGTTTTTTGGTGTAGATAGTTGAAAAATCTAATCACCACACTAATTAAACACTATTTGTACGTTTTCACACACGTTTTAATCACAAAATCACTTATTTCTTCAAACTTCACAATCACTGTAGGTATATATACCTACTGCATTATCACAGGCGAAATACTGCAACTTTGCGATTCAAACCTAATTTGCGTTATCATAACACGATAGTACAACTTCTCACGAACATTTAAAGGTATTACACTATATTACAATAACAAATACGTAGCTCGTAATCACTTGAAATGTGACACTAACGCAAACACGATGACGCAAGAAATGGCGCGGTGTGTTGACGTAATTTTGTTTATATTATTTGACAACTTGTCAAAACTCAAAAAAAAATTCAAAGCATTTATTTCAATTAGACCATTAAATGACAAAAATACAAAAAAGAAAATCAAAGCTACAGTCCCAGTCACAAGGCATAATAACTTGAGAAAGTACTGTAGTTGCCCATGGTTGCCATGTCAATGGAGTAGAGCTGTGATTCTTGGTACGGCGTTCAGAAATGTTATAGAGATTGGAAATAAAGCATTGAATACATGGTCAAAGCACGTTTAGTCGATATTTTATTAAAAGATTTGGACAATTTATTCCAACAGCGCGCGGTTGTGATTACAACCGCGCGCGGTCTACTGATATGCGCGTGCGGTTGTAATTACAACCGCGCGCTGTTTAGAGGATGTTAATTATATTCGTAATAATATATCATACGGTAATCTTTTTAGTAAGAGCTGACAAATTACTAATGTATTAGGACTTTGAGCAATTACTAATGGATTAACTGATCACATGAACATTTAGTATATAATAAATAGTGGATTTTGTTGCCGTAATGTCTCATTTTCTTCACATCATTATTTAATATTAAAAACTTATTAGTCATCCTACAATGGACAAGTTAACGTTGAAAATTAAAAAAGTGTTAAAAAAAACAAAAAAATATCCAGGAGACTCATTCCAAGTATTACCCAATAATAGATTGGACAAAGATGTTCAGAGAATAGTGTGTTCTTTTAACTTTGCACTTGGTATGTTTTTAAATTCAAAATACAACGTACGAAATCATCATATTTATTCGAACGGAAGAATAAGTCGCATATTTTCGTTCTGCTGTATGCTAATTATGAATATGTTTTGTATCTATCGAATGGTCGTCATAGATATCAGGGACGTGAATAAGAACATGTCAAGTATAGAAAAAGACTTCTTTTCGCTGTTTGTTTCAATCTACTACATCTTGTTTATGATTGGGTTCACATTAATGTTCATTTTAGATATAGTGCATAAAAACCACAATGTCTTGCTTGTTCTAATGATCCAAGCTTTAAACAAGAAGATCGATTTAAGTAAAAGTATTATGGGTGCCATTGTTTGGAATTGGATCTCAATACTTACTGTTATCGTCATCGATAGTTTCACAATCACGCTTTATTATGCAACCACTCATTATCCCGATGTCATCGACTTGATTCTCGATATTGCTGTCAACACTCTTTTCTTCGGTTTGGAAATCAATTTAGTTATAGGCACCCGGATCATAATACTGTTAAGAAAATACCTGTACGAGTGGATTAAAGAAGTCTTAAATATGAGTGATGATCACGAAAACAATGAACAGTTTCTGAAATTACTTGACTTATACCAAATTATCATCAAGGCTTACGATTTGTATAAGAGAATTTTTCAAGAATTGGTGAGTTTGTGAGCCTTATTGAGTTCACTAAGGACGGACAGAATATCTTTCAACAAATTAAAAAATACCGTTTTGTTTTCATAGGCATTATATCTCACGTTCAACATATTTTACCGTAATCTCTTGTATGTCCACTTTATATGCTCCATAATAAAAAGATCGACCGTATTGAATATACAAGTAAGTATGAATATATTACGCGGTTAATGCCTTTTTTGTTTAAGTAAACAAATTATTATTTTTATTTATTTCACTTACAGGCAGTGTTAAACATTTTAGCGATACATTTATGGCTTGCTAAGAACATGACTCTGATATTTGCATATAGTGTACACTGTGAGAAGTTTTGTGTAGCAATCAGGGATGCAGAGACGGCGTGTTTACAGCTTATGAAGAAGAGGAACTGTCCAAGTAAGACTATGTTTTTAGAAGTAAAAACATGGTGAGAACTTCCACCATCTCCCATCGGATAGGAAGAATCGTCTGATTTGTCAAGTCTTTTAATATGTCTGATGGTCTACTATCTATTTTATGTCGGGTTATCCTTCATACGAGAATTTGCGGTAAACTTTGTACTTGTATGATGTCAAAAATCTTGCGAAGTGCGTATTTGGCGGTATTTCAAATACAACCACGTCTATATGGTCATGAAATCCAAAAGAAGGATCGCAAAACGCACAAAGTACTGCTTGGTTTCATTACCGTACGAGTACTTCGGCTGTTAGCACTAACATATTCAAAGATGTGTGTAGAAAGCTTCTTTCTTAAAATAAAAAAAAAATATAAATAAAAATATTCCGCATTTATCAAGAATTATTAGCTGCAGTACTGATGATAACTTCTCAAATACTATAAAGCAAAGAATTAGATGACAAAAAAGAGATAAAATCATTTTGATCTAAGTGATGAATGTTGGCAAGACGTCCGACATAAACTAACAATACACAAACGAAATGATCCAGATAATCTTACAAATTATAGTTTACTCTCATACTAGGAAACTGTTGCCAAGTTTAAATGGACAAAATTATCTTTAGTGGATTTGGAAATACACAAAATAATAATCGTTGCAAAATTATGGTGTTTCAAATATAATTATGTCAGCGATGACTGTAATGTTAAATTTACAGGCATGAAGACAAAGGCAGGCAAAGAATCCAATGGAGAGAAAACTGTAGTAACAATATAAAACCGTACTAATTAAAATAGATGGTAATTTCCAAAAATTCAATAAGAATCTGATACACTCAAAAAAAATACTCCTACATTACAATTTTCATTAATTTTTTTATCTAATTTTGGATCTACATTTTACAGAAAGTCAAGTCATTATAGGTTCGTATTAGCCCTGTAGACTTGAAAGAGAGTTAGCAATATGCACGACAAACGTGCTTCTCCTTTTTTTTCCGGGTGGGAAATCAGCAAAAGACTCCTCCCGCTCTGGGCGGAGCAGGAGGGAGTGTCAGACTTTTACTGACTAAAACCCATCCATGTTCCTTCATCGCCCTTTGTGTTCCGGGGCCACGCTATCTGTTTCGAACAGTCCCGCAGCCCCGGAACGTGCTGCTCCTACTAAGTATATTATTTTTCGACCGCTGAGCGTGGGGACCGCTAAACCAAAAACACCCAGGTAAAAAGTGCTATTGGCTTTATCCATTAGCATTAGTTTAGCAATTTTCACAGTAGCAGCCCGAAGTTAAAAAGTTGGCGGTATAAAACTACCGTGTCACGCTAAGACTCTGGTCCTGCAACTGATCTCTCTCCGGTCGTCTCTGAATGCCTTTTCATCGGACTATAAGAGTAAAGGAAAAGAGAGTGCAACTGTGCCTGAGAAGACTTATGGACTATAAAGTCTCCCGCGCCGATGGCTAATCTTCACTGAGGTTTGCCGCCCTGACCAAGAACGGTCAAAAGGACTAAATTACTATATTTTTTTTGTTTTTTTTTTTTACAGAAAGTCAGATACATCTTTGCAAGAACATCATAAAGACGAATCTGGCGTTCAGTAAGATGGCCGCGTGTGGATTGTTCGAAATAGACGCATCGTTACCAATGTCTTTCATGAAAGTGACCAGCCTTTATTTTGTTTTATTGCTACAGTGTAATTTTCTGTAAAAACTTCTGTTTTTAAAAGAAATAAATTGATTTATTTTTTATTTTTTCGGTTTCGTCTTTTACAAAGAGATTTAAAAGTAAATATTTGAATGTCTTTGGTCTTTCATGAACTCGCCCACAATATTTTTATTCGTTCATCTATTTTAGGAGTTCTTTTTTTTCTGTTGCTTTCGCTTACATAAATACATTTTTGTCTTATTATGTCTAAATCTATGAATTTACATTAATAAAATATGGATTGTTTTGCCTAATTTTCTTATTTATTTTATTGTGCCATAATTCAACCATATTAATTGTGCAATGGTCAAACGTTTATTTCTATTAAACCATTTGGTACAGGCACATAAACATTCTAGAGTTGAGTAGTCCGTTCGCAAGTGGTTGATATGGAGAACGAACGAAGAAACTCCATAGTTATACTCTTTTAAATCGTGTTACATTTCTCATTTACACAACTTAATATTGTTCACTTCAAAAACCACTTATAATTACATACTTCAATTGTTTTACTCAATGTAAGCTAACGAGATACACGTTCGTTGCTAGCGAAAGTTCGCCATACAGTACAGTTCATTCATTACATAATAAGTTCATTAAAACAACAAACAATACTAGAATAATTCACAATTAATCATTTTATTAATTAAACAATACCAATATTCACAAATGCAAAGGCGTTATTTAGTTAAAAGCTAATTAGTAGGTTCTTTACTTTTTTACAACAATATTCCCTATTGCTTAAAACCATTTCCGGCAGATCAAAGGATTTAGATAATTTTATCCCAGCAAATCCTTTAGTTACCCCTGTTCATATCCAACCCGAATGATATTTCTTATTCGCTTATGCAATCTTACGATCAATTCCAAATAAATTAGGAAGGGTAATTGCTTTAGTAATATCAATTTTAATTTTATTTTCTTTTACCTAATACAAAGAACACAGAAGTCTTTCAATAATAAATTGTTCTGTAAAATAATCTTGTTACTTTTTAGTTTGTAATATAATTAATGAAACTGATTTAGTTGAAGTTTCAAATTATAAATTGAGTTATTGATCAAATCCCTCACGCAAAATACGCGCTTTGACGTGGAGTTGCGGACACCAGCCCGTTATGGAATACAATAAATACAATATTGATCAAATCGTATTCGGCGCCATCGTCCACCATTATTTTGGAGTGTTGCCTCATAACAAATATTTAGTGTCAAATGAACAATAATAATTACAAATCCCAATTGTCATAAAATACTTGCTGGGTTTTTTTTGGGCTGGCAACCCCGCCCAAGGAAGAGCCAAAACAAAATACTCGTCGAATTTTTATTATAAATTACCTAAAAAAGTGCCTACAATTGCTTAAGTGCGAGTGTCGACGGCGTCCAACAACATAACCTCTGCGACGCAAGTTACTTACTTTTAAAGGGCGATTTTTCAACTTGGTCCCATTATCCATCGGCATAATTGGTGTGAGAGCAGCGGTGGCCCAGTGGTGGCGGCCCCGACTTACGAACAGTAAGTCGTGGGTTCGAACCCAGACAGGCGCATTACTTTCTGTAATTTATTTCATCACCACTGCTCTCAAAACGGTGAAGGAAAACATCGTGAGGAAACCGGCATGTCCTAGAACCAAAAATTCGAAGACATGTGTCATCTACCAATCCGCACCGGGCCCGCGTGGTGGATTATAGCCCATTCCCTCTCATTGAGAGGAGGCCGTGTCCCAGCAGTGGAAACATTATAGGCTGATGATGATGATGATGTGAATTGGTGGCTGAATATTTCAAAAACCACGCACGCACACACATCGGGCACATATTTCGAGCTGAACAATTTTATTGCACCAACATTTTCGAAAATCTCATACTACTGCACCGGCGCCTAAGGAACTGCCAGTCACTTTGTTGTTTGTTTGGATTTAAACGTCACCTGTCATCCACTCTGAGGTATTTGTTGGAATGAGACATGTACAATCAGTTCAACCGTTTATTGTGGACTGCCCGTCTGACACAATACGCACACATGCGTGTGCGCGCTCATTGATACACTACAATCCTCCACCCTTATTCTATAGTTACCTCTAAGCAAATACAAAAAATAAACAAACTAAATGGTGTGGCTACTTATAATTTACAGAAGCTACCCTAGTGGGAAGTGTAACCTAGCTAGGTAGGCAACACTATTTACTTATGACGAGATCCTTAAAAGCTAACCTTAATTAAAAAAAACAGGTCAAAACATTCAGACCGTTCCTTAATGCTAATTAATTAATAATTATATGTAGGAGGATTATTTAGCCGGCATTGGCGGATGGGACGGGACCGGGTCGGCTCAAGAGTAGGCAAGCGCGGCGATTGAGTTACTTCCTGTGTAGGTTGCTCCTCACAGTCTTCGAACAGTTCCTGAGCATCAACCTTATCGTCCACCGTGACTACCTGTGACGGGTTTCCATCCAAACGGCTCGGACTGGGCCCTCCACCATCCACCGGTTTTTCCCCCTTGCTACGGGGAGGACTCGACGGACTAATAAGTGAACTACGCTTCCTATGCTTAAGCTGATCGATATGTTTATGCGACTCCCTACCTATCGCATCGACTACCCTATAGTCTGTAGCACCTAATATCTTTTCTGCTACTTTGCCCTGCACCCACCTATCACCTCCTCTGTACTGGCGGAGCCAAATCTCTTCCCCGGGACGCAGGTCACGCGTCCCGCTTGCGCCACCTGTCTGCTGTTGCTTTTGTTGGGTGTTCCTAACCTTAGTGCCTCTATCAGGTCTCAACGAGTCTAGTTTTGTTCGCAGCCTCCCGTTCAATTTGCGAATATTTTTTCTCAGCACAGGTGAGTGCGCGCGACACATAGATAACCGGTCGCTCGTACGAGCCCGTGCCGCCCCCTGCGCCCGTGCCCTCCCCTTCACACAGCTGTGATAGCACTCCTCCTAGACCCCGCGCGCTGGTGTCGCGTGTCAAAAACAATGGCTTATCCGGGTCGTAATGAGCCAGGACATCTACACTCGTTAAAATGGATTTAACCTTCCTACACGCTAACTCGCATTCGTGATATCATTTCCAAGTTTTACCTTTTTTAAGTAAATTATATAATGGCGCTAAAATGGTGCTTAAGTTACAAACAAATTTTGCATAAAAGTTTATTGTCGCTAAAAACGACCTGAACTCCGAGACATTACGAGGGGAAGGGATGTTTAATATTCCTTCTACCTTCTCGGGGTCTGCCTTGATGCCATCTGCAGAGATTATATACCCCATATACTTTACTTCATTTGTCATAAAGAAACACTTATTTTTCTTTAATTTAATCCCACTGCTATGTAATTCGAGTAATCTCTCTAAGGTTTCCAAATGCTGGGTCATCGTTGTTGTTCCTATTATATTGTCGTCTAGAAATACTTGCACATGTGGAATATCATTGAGGAGGTTCGACATTATCCTCTGGAAAATACCCGGACTTGATGATAGTCCATGAACTAATCTCTTGTACCGGAAAAGGCCCGGTAATCTAACAGTAATTAACACTCATAAAGTGTTAATTACTGTTAGATTATCGGGATCGTCTAACTCAATTTGATTGTACGCTTGGGACAGGTCAATTTTTGACAATACCTTGGCGACATTTAGTTTGACTAACAGATCGTCGATGCGGGGTAAAGGATATCTATCGATCAGCAAGACAGGATTTAACGTCACCTTATAGTCCGCACAGATACGAAGTCCCCCGTCCGCCTTATGCACCGGTACTAGTGGAGTGGCCCAGTCCGCGCTGTCAACGGGTTCTATGACACCGGTGCGCAGCATTGCATCCAGCTCTTCATCGACGCGATTCCGTAGCGCGTATGGCACGGGCCGAGCGTGGCAAAACACCGGGGTCACCCCTCGCGCACCCGCAGCCGCGCCGCCCCTCCCTTGAACCGTCCCAGTCCTTCAGTGAATAACTCTTTATACCTGGAAAGCAATGACATTAATTTTATATTATCATAATTATTGTTTTCCGTCTTAACCGTTTTTTTAAACAACGTGGGTATTTCAGCAAAGATGTCGTACCACCTTCAATAACAAAAAGTTCCAAAGATTTAGATTCCCTACCGTAGCTTACAGACGGTTAAATAACTCCTAGGGGCCTAACTTTGGCACCATTATAAAACTTGAACACCAAATTCGAATTCCCTAAAGTTCTATTATTAAAATACTTATCGTACATTTTTTTACTAATACAGGATACTAATGAGCCGGTATCTATTTCCATGGGTATACTAGTTCCATCAATATTAATTGTTAAACTTACCGGCTTATAGCCATTTAGACAGAGTTGATGCAGATCTTCCTCAATCTCGTCTCCAGACAGGTCTGTGCTGCTCCGCATGTCGAGCTCCTGGTCCCCGGCCCCCACGTGGGCCAGCAGGCCGCCGCTGCCCGCTTGCCGCGCTTGCGCCCCGTCCGCTCGCGCCGGGCACACCTTACGTAGGTGACCTCGTTGTCTACATTTGCAGCAGATGTAACGATTGTATTGACAATCATCAACCCGATGATCGGAACCTCCACAGGCGTTACAAGGATCCACCTTCTTCCCGCCCCCGCCACCACCGCCGCTGGCATTTGGTCCGCGTGCCCTTGGAGGGCGCGCGCCGCATCGGGTCCAAGCACCACGCCCGCGCCGCGCGACCCCGGCATGAAGTACATCGGTGCCACCGCCACGGGTGCTGTCGGTCTCGGTCTCGGACCGTTCCATCGCTGCCGCGTCTCGCTCCGCTGCTTCAATCGCACATGCCATTTTTACGGCTTTGGGATATTCGAGGTTCTCCTCCGTGAATACACGTTGCCTGATCGTCTCACAGCTAAGTCAACACACCAGCTGATCACGAAGATTTTCCTCCAACACCGTCTTAAATTCACAGTATCTTGCTAATTTCTTTAATTCCGAAATATATTGAGGTATGCTCTCGCCCGCTTGTTGTCTCCTTTGTCTATAGCGATATCGTTCCGCCATAAACGAAGGTTTGGGTTGTAAATGGTCTTTCATCACTTGTGTAACTGTTGCATACGATTTTTCACTGGGTTTAACGGGACTCGTTAAATTACTTAACAATTCATAGGCTTCATCGCCCATTGCCGCGATTAATGTGGGTAGCCATAGTTCTTCTTTTATCTCGTTCACTTTAAAATACATTTCCGCCCGTTCCACATATAATGTCCAGTTCCCGGAACGCACACTTAATTCCATTAACTTCCCAATCGTCATTTTGGCCAAAAATGTAGAAAGTTCAATTCCGCACGCTAGTCCAATCCTCGTTAGCCACTGAGGTATTTGTTGGAATGAGACACGTACAATCACAACAGTTCAACCGTTTATTGTGGACTGCCCGTCTGACACAATACGCACACATGCGTGTGCGCGCTCATTGATACACTACACACTCGACGTTCCAGTCAATGCATTTTGCATCACTACAAGATGAATTGATCACCTGCCTGCTGTCGTCGGCTACGTTTCGAAAAGTGTGAAAACTTAATTTTAGGGGTTGACTTTTATTATCTTTGACATTATATCTTTGAAATTCTAAAATACAATAATATAAAAATGAAGAATGTCATGTACAAGAATTAATTCTTAGTACATGACATTCTTAATTTTTATATTGTTGTATTTTAGAATTTCGACTTTTAGGTATATATCTGTGTTAGCTGCAACTTCAGACTAGAGGGAGTTACCGAGCCAGCCCTATATAAACCAGCGGAAACCAGCGCGCCTCCTCTTTGGCCGACAGGCGTGCGCTCGTGAACATCGACCTAGGAATCTTTTCGTGTCATTTTATTTAGTTAGAAGTATTCTTTTGTTCTGTAAAATTTAAATTATAAGATATACGTTTGATTGTGTTAATTTTTCTCTTTTTTTTTTAATAAAAACCAATTTAAAATCCCAAAATCAGAAGTGGGATTGAACGCTATTATAGCCGCTTCAAGTCTTTTCTGGTTCCATAATAATGTCAAGTAGAAAACGTGCACCACAGCGAGAGCGCGCGTCTTCGCCTAATTTAGGTAACCTAGCAGCTGGGATGGAAGCAATCCTCAACCGCCTGACAACGCTAGAGCAGCGAGCCGAAACACGTTCAAGCACGCCGCCGCTGCCTGCCCTCACCGAGCCAGAGACAGCCTCTCCAATGAGCGCGCCAGGTGGTGAGAGCGTGGCCAGCAGAACGGCTTCAACGGACATCACGGAGCGTCTTATCGACGCGCTGAAATCCATAAATCCGGTGAGATCCAACCACTATTACGTGTCTGATTTCGATCCTAGCATTCATGACGCCTATGCGTGGTGTGACGAAGTGGATCGTGCTCGATCGCAAAACCAGTGGGATGAAAAAGAGTGCCTAGCCCGTGTGGGACTATCTCTAAAAGGCGACGCACGTTCCTGGTTGCGCGAGTGGACCAGTAACAATTGTACTTGGTCAAATTTCAAATCGGAGCTCAAATCACTTTGTCCACGACGCATCGACGTCGCAAATATTCTTTTTGTTGTGATGTGTAAAGAGTCTGACAGGTACTCCACGTATGCAGACTACGCGCGAAAATCATTGTTACGATTACGTATTGTGAAAGGATTAAGTGACGAATTATTGTGTGCCATAATTGTGCGCGGTATAAAAGATCCACAAAAACGTGCAGCCGCCACGAACGCAAAATTAACACCAGAAACTATCGTGAAGTTCCTATCAATCTATTTGAAACCAAGTCGTTCTAGTGTACCTAATAATACTACGACACGCAGTAGCCGATCTGATTCCTCCACTGACCGATTCCGCAAGCGTCCTGCCACAGATGTACGTACACGTTGCTATAATTGTAACCAAACCGGGCATAAAAGCAAACATTGTTCAAAACGAAATAAGACCGATGACGGTAAAACTAATAAAAATAAATCCGCGACTACCCCCGAATCAACTAACAAATCCGATTCTAAAGTTGTGTGCACATTTTGTAAGAAAGTAGGTCACACGGAGAATAATTGTTTTACGAAAGAACGTTCTGAAACGCGAAATAGATCTAATATCAATTTTTGTCGTGAAATAACGTGCGATCGTACTAAAAAGGATGTCATAACAGCCGTTATTAGTGGAGTACCCACCGATATTCTGATCGATAGTGGTTCGAGTATTTCCTTAATATCAAATGATCTTGTCAAATATTTCTCATGTGGAACGAACCCGAGTGTACAGATATTGCGTGGTCTAAGTGGAATAGAAATGCGTTCCTATTGTTTCGTAACTTTGCCAATAGAATTTAGTGACGTCACTTTAAAGGTAGATCTTTATGTTGTACCCCGTGATTACCTTAGTGCGCCAGTGCTTATTGGTACAGATGTACTAAATAGGAAAGGCATCGCGTACATTCGAACTGGTGATTCACAGCGAATAATTAGGAATAGTTCGATTGTAAATAACTTGACAAATAGTGAACCGACTGTGCAACTCGATTCAATCAACACACAATTATGTGGTGATGAAAAAGCACGCTTATCGTTAGTACTAAACAAGTATTCGAAATATTTTCTCAGTGGGACAGCGACAACCACCGTTAACACCGGAGAGATGCACATTCAGCTTACTAGTGAGGAACCTGTTAATTATCGACCATACAAATTATCATACGATGAAAAACTGCGTGTTCGTGAAATTGTTAGTGACTTAAAGGAAAAGGGTATAATCCGTGAGTCAGAGTCTTCGTACGCGAGTCCGATTTTGTTGATAAAAAAGAAAGACGGATCGGATAGAATGGTTGTTGATTATCGAGCTCTAAACAACATAACAGTAAAAGACAGATACCCTCTTCCTTTGATCGACGATCATATAGATAGGCTTGGGAAGTGTAACTATTTCATTTTGCTAGATATGGTGACAGGTTTCCACCAGATAAAAATTAACGAATATTCTGTGCACCGAACTGCGTTTGTGACGCCCGAGGGGCATTTTGAATGTCTAAAAATGCCTTACGGTCTCGCTAACGCTCTTGTGGTCTACCAGCGTATTATATCTGATACATTGCGATCTTTCATTGATGCAGGCCAGGTCCTGGTCTACATCGATGACGTCATGCTATTGAGTGACTCCATAGGGGACGGCTTAACCTTGCTCGATTCTGTTCTGGAGGTTTTAACACAGGCAGGTTTTTCTATTAATTAAAAAAAATGCACCTTCCTTACCACTGAAGTGGAGTATCTTGGGAGGACGATCAGTAAGGGTCAGGTTCGGCCGAGTGTACTAAAAATAGATGCACTAGCCAAATCTCCGATTCCTAAAACTGTTAAGCAAGTGAGACAGTTTCTCGGTCTGGCTGGCTACTTCAGACGATATATCCCAGGATACGCTACTAAAGCGGCACCCATCGCTTCTTTGACTCTTCCGTCAATACCTTGTCGGTAAACATTTTAAAGTAGTTACCGATTGCAACGCCTTAAAGATGACTCAGCGTAAAAAGGATCTACTGCCTAGGGTGGCACGCTGGTGGATGTTTCTACAGGACTATGATTTTACCCTCGAGTACCGAAAAGGTCAGTTTATGCCACATGCTGACTATCTCAGCCGTAATCCAGTTAACCTTTGCGCCGTACAAAAACCAATTAACTGGGCTCAAGTTGCTCAGGCCGCAGACGATGAAACGGTTACGTTACTCGAAAAATTTGATCAGGGCCAGTTAGACAGTTCACTTATAGTAAAGTAAATTGTTTTTCTTTACATAGGTAAAGAAAAACAATTTACTTTACTATAAGTACAACCCGATAGGTGAGCAATCACGACTACTTTGTTATGTTCCAAAGGGGTTTCGGTTAAGTTTGTTACGTGTATTTCATGACTGTTGGGAATCTTGATGGAAACCACTATGCACTGTACTTAATATCGTTTATTGACTAATCAGTTACACTTTTGTACATTGTTAGGAGGTAATAAGCACTTTATAAACATTTTATTATATTAATTAATTCAAGAGACGTGTGCGCTCTGTTCATCGTGAAGATAGAAGGGAACCAGTGTTGCCAGGTTTATATTTAGTTTTGACAACTGACATGACGTTGAAATTACTAAACAATGACGAACACGGACACATTAATAATGAAAAAGTGCTCGATTTTATATAAACATTTTTAGTTTCCTAACATGCGCCAAATCATCAAGAAATACATAGGTCATTGTATTGTTTGCTTAACACACAAAAAGGTGCCTCGTGCCCCTCTACAGCCAATTGTATCGTGGACAAAACCCACAATACCTTTTGATACAGTGCACGCGGATGCACTTGGTCCTCTACCAGAATCTAATGGTACAAATACATTCTTATTATAATCGACGCTTTCACGAAATATTGTTTTCTGTATCCTATGTATAAACAAGAAAGCGCGGAACTAAAGCGAGCATTTACTAACGCGGTGTCGATTTTTGGTACTCCGAGATTAATAGTATGTGATAGGGGCAGAATGTTCGACAGTACCGACTTTGGCGAATGGGCAGCAGATTTTGGTATTCAGATACATTTCATAACGCCCGAAATGCACCAAGAAAATGGTCAAGTGGAACGGTATTGTCGAACAGTACTGAACATGGTTAGGATAGATGTAAATTATAGACACGAGTCCTGGTCCAATGTACTTTGGAGGCTACAGCTGGTACTGAACATTAATAAGCAGAAAAGTACTCAATGCTCAGCATGAAATCTGCTTATCGGTTGTGACACGACAACCCCTGCTATAAATGCTCTCATCCGATATATAACTCTAGACGGTTCCACACCAAATCGCGAAGCTTGGCGTGAAATGAGACCACAAAGGGCTGAGGATCTGTTGGCTCAAAATCAGGCTAACCAAGATGCGCGTGTCAATAAAAGTAGAAAGGCACCTAGAGCCTTCGCTGTGGACGATTTGGTTTTTGTTATAAAATCCTCTCAAACTACTAATAAACTTGACAGTGCCATCCGGGGCCCATATAGCATTATAAAGGCGTTGCCAAATAGTTGATATGAATTACGGCTCTTGGCGGGCTCTTACGGGAAAACTACGCAGGCAGCCGCGGAATATATGATTCCGTGGCGAGGCGAGTGGACCCCCGAGACTTGTGCAGCCTTCTTCGAATATAAGATTACCAATTTTTATTTTTGCTTAGCATAAGGTTTCCGGTTTGCTATGGCGATGTGGGTAATTATTTCCTATCTTGCCAATAACATATATATGTATGTTACCTGGATTTCAGGGAGATCTGGATCAAAACTCTTATAAGCCCTTGTGTGGCGTAGAGTTGACTGAGAACAAACAAGTATGTTTGTACTGTAACATACATGTAAGGCCTGGATGGCTTCGGCATAAGGCATTGTACTGTTTTGTTTTCGTGTAAGGCCTTGTGAGGCATCGAAACAGCGTCCCATCTACCTCGTGTAAGGCCTTGTGTGGCATCGAGATTGTGCCCGAATTGCAGCGTGTAAAGCCTTGTGTGGCATCGCTCATGAATTTATTTCATGCAACATATCATGTAAAAATGTAACAACGCATTACTACATCTTGACTCATCCAAGTACGAGTATAAAACTATTGATGAACATGATATATCTTGATCTAACATGTATGTTGTCTGCCTCCCCAGGTTATGAGGACTCGGTGGTTGAGACTGCTGAGCCAGAACAAGGACCGTCTGCAGAGGGCATCGAGGACGCTGCCCCGTCAGGAGAGGCCGTGTTAGCTGCAACGTCAGACTAGAGGGAGTTACCGAGCCAGCCCTATATAAACCAGCGGAAACCAGCGCGCCTCTTCACACCCGATGATCCCATCACCCTTCTCCAAGAAAGTTGTAGGGAAACCAGCACATTACTCAAAAACAGACACAAGAACCGATACAAACCGCGAATCCGGCCCCGCCGCCGGGGCCCTCCGCGACCCCCCAGTAACATCACTGCCCGACCCTTGCTCGACGAGCCAGCCCGCGACGCTGAGCATGTAACGACCGATTCCCCAATTAATGATCCGACCCAGCCTGTTGTCCCTTGCTGCCCTCTCATCAATGACGCACTAAGCCGAGGCCCGAACCCCACAGGGGGTGCCCTTAGTGACCGTTCATTTAATTTAAATCCTTAGTTTGTAAGCCCTGGCTGGGGGCCTTAAAGTAATTTTTGGCCACCACAGGATTGTCCGGTTAAGCAGTTAAGCAACCTTAGCGCGTTGCAACTGCGAGTGGTCCCTCCTAAAAAAAAAAAAAAAAAAAAAGGCGTGCGCTCGTGAACATCGACCTAGGAATCTTTTCGTGTCATTTTATTTAGTTAGAAATATTCTTTTGTTCTGTAAAATTTAAATTATAAGATATACGTTTTATTGTGTTAATTTTTCTCTTTTTTTTTAATAAAAATCAATTTAAATTCCCAAAACCTGTTTACTTATTAGTTTGTCTGTCGGAATTAATTATTTATTAACTTAATTTTGAATTTAATTGATATATGAAATAAATAATTGTTTTTGAGATTTTGCTACAAAGTATAAATTATTTAATTAATGTTGTAATTTTTTAATTTTGTTTTTATTTGTATAAAAATGTGAATAGATTAATTTTATGGTGATATAGTTTTTATGTTCAATTTATAGTCTAGTCTAGTTTCTAGTCTAGTTAATGTTTTTTTTTTATATAATTTTTACAGTTAGTCATTTTGTTTTTGTATCAATCATTTTTAGAATTTATACAGATTGTAGTAGAATGAGTTCCTCCTCTTTGTCGCCGTACCCTCACTGTCACGATTCATCGCGTCTTTTTAGTTCTCGGGGCCTCAAAATACACATAGGGCGCATGCATAAAGATGCGACGTCTACTAATACTCTCAGGTAGCCAGGTGGGTTTTTCAGCGAGTTCAACGCCGCTGAGGAGGCCGTCGCAGCAGGGGGTGTCATTTCAAAATCTGGCTAAACTCAAAAGAATTACGCCCGTTTTGCGACACATCCCTCGGGGCGCGCGTAGTTTGGCGGGGGAAAAACTTTCCCAAATTATTAACAGCTGCGTGGATAACAATGGCGTTGAAGATTGGTACTCTCTCCTTACCTTCTCTTTTAAAGCATTAAAGACTCCAAGCAGATCGGACAAGGGTAGCATGGTGCAGAAAGTTAAAAATAATATCGGTTCCTTTGGCCATTGCTGCTTGGAGTCGCCGGAAATTGATGAAGGGAAGTCTTTTGGATCCCACTCTATCTCGAGGGCAATTGAGACCTAGGTCCATGAGGGGGACCTAAGAGGAGCAGTTCGTCTGTTAATGTCTAACGATACTATGGCTCAATCTGCTACTGATGATTTGCTCCTCGCCGTCTCGTCCTCTTGTTTTTCCAAATCCCCCTGATCAGTCATGTTTACCGCTGATTGTCACTGTCGAGGATGTGTCCCTGGCTCTCGGCTCCTTCTATAGTGGTTCGGCTGCAGGGCTAGATGGAATCAGACCGGGGCACCTAAAAGAACTGACGTCCAGTTCGGCGGGCGACAATGGCCAACGCCTTCTGGAGTCATTGTGCAAGCTGTGCAATTTCTTGCTTAGCGGTCAGTTAAATCGAGAGTTATGTCCATACTTCCACGGGGCTTCTCTTTGCGCTATCGCTAAGCGGGATGGGGGTTTGAGGCCAATTGCCATTGGTAGCACCTTTCGGCGCCTGACAGCTAAGCTGACATGTCGAGCCGTTAAGGAAGAGATGGCAGCTTATTTGCAGCCTCATCAACTAGGCTTCGATACGTGCCTCGGGTGCGAGGCTGCCATACATACCACTCGTGCTTTTGCGACTAGGCCCGAAAACGCGAACTGCCTCATTGTAAAGCTTGATGTCAGGAATGCGTTTAATACCTTGGAAAGGGATGTTCTCTTAAGGGAGGTGAGGGGGAGGACCCCATCTTTATACCCGTTTCTCCATTAGATCTACGAGGCACCTTCCAATCTTTACTTTGGTGATTCTTTGATCAAGTCTCAGGTTGGAGCTCAGCAGGGAGACCCTCTTGGGCCGCTCACTTTTAGCCTGGCCATCCAAGCCTCAATCCAAGATCTAAAATCACCCTTGAACGTGTGGTACTTGGATGACGGTACCATAGGCGGCAAACCTGAGGATGTGGAACAAGACACCCGCACATTAATTCCACATCTCAGGGAGCTGGGCCTCGAGGTAAACTCAGCTAAATGTGAGTTCTTCCCCTGTGGTCCTGAGGCTGTGCCAAAATACTCGCACTTTTCTTCCTTTCTTCCGGGTCTCACTATGCTTCCACCTAACTCCGATCTTCCCTGATGCGGTCCCTGAGGCTCTAGAGAATCGCAAGCGTAATCTTCTCGACACCCACAGAAGGCTTAAGAATCTCTCTGCCCACGTTGCTTTGGTACTTTTGCGAATGTGTTTCGCGGTACCGAAGTTGACATACTTTTTGCGGACCGCCCCGACGTGGTGGTTCCCATAGTCTCTCTCATCTTTCGATGAAGCTCATAAGGAGACGGTAGAGAGTATTTTGAACGTTTCGCTGAACGAAGCTCAATGGTCGCAAGCGGCTTTGCCGACCCGGCATGGAGGTCTGGGGGTTCGTCGCGCACCGACCTTCTTGGCACCTGCGCAAGGGTCAGTATCCCTTCCGCAGCGGACGCTCTGGCGGCCTGGTCAGGCCGTTGCCCTGGCGGTATCATCCCGGAAGAACCTCAAGTGCAGCGCTCTTGGGATGATGTAGGAGCGAAGGTGGTTCTAGCTGGACTTATAGATCGGGCGGAGGGGGTTGAATTGGCGCGCTTAAAAGCAGTGTCGCGGTCAGAATCAGGAGCGTAGTTGCAAGCGCTTCCTTCACCTCACCTAGGCACTTTACTTGACGGCGACTCTTTGCGGGTGGCGGTGGCTCTCCGCCTGGGCTGCGATGTCTGTGCACCACATAAATGCATCTGCGGGTCCAGAGTGGAGGCCAATGGCCACCACGCGTTATGTTGCTGTCGTTGCTCAGGGAGGTTTCCGCGGCACCATGCTCTCAACAACATTGTCCGGAGAGCGCTGGTTGGCGCCAATATCCCTTGTGTCCTGAAACCGCCGGGTCTCTGTCGTTTGGATGGCAAAAGACCGGATGGCCTGACTTTAGTACCCTGGCAAAAGGGTAAGTGCCTACTTTGGGACGCAACGTGTGTTAACACGTTTGCCGCAAGCCATCTCCTTCGCACTGTCGGGTCACTCGGTGCCGCGGCTGAATCAGCCGCTCTCAAAAAGCGGGCCAACCTTAGAGCCGAAGTATTATTTTGTCCCTCTGGCTGTGGAAACCACTAGTTGAAGAAGGTCCGACGCTATCAAATTTGTGGCCGAGATCGGCCGGCGACTTAGAGATAGGGGCGGTGACCCACGCTCTGGTTCTTTCCTGGTGCAGAGGCTAGCCCTGGCAATTCAACGCGGAAACGCTGCAAGTGTCATGGGCTCCTTTGCGCCGGGAATGTCTAAGGACTGTGGATTTCTGATGACTTAAGGTTTTTTGTAAACCGGTTTAAATTATTTGACATGTATGTATTAATTTTTTGATTAGGATTTAACATTAAATACTGGATTGTATCATATAATAATTATAATACATTATAAATATAATAAATAAAATTTATAACACATTTGCTCGTAAATAAAAATAAAAAAAAACAGTTGCTTATCTTAATTTTTACTATAGATCTAGCTAAAGACTTTTGTTAAATAAATTACTATTTGAACCCACGGACTATCTAAGTACTAGTTAGCCAATAGATGGCGCTTAACTCGTCTGTCAATTAATTAAGTTCTACGTAATAATAATTGTACAGCCAAGCAGAAATGGCAGGTTCACCAGTACTATCATGGAATAGAATTGCGAGTGCTATTAATTAGATTAAATCTTAGCAGATAGAGCCTCTTGCGGCGACATATACATATTATTCGTTGTATTGATCGTAATAAACACTATGTGATACTTTATCTGTTATCACCCTCTATGTTAGGAATATATTATTTTGGCTATGCTTTTGTTATGCTAAAGTAATGCCAATGTAATGCCTACCTTCCACACTCCGAGTTATTTCCAACTCTTTTGCTTTTCGCAGAAGGCATTACTACAACTACTACAACAGCCCATAACGTCCACTGCTGGACATAAGCCTCTCCCATGATGGGAGGAATATGCCGTAATCTCCACGCTTGGCAGGCGGATCGGAGATCGCAGTGATGAAAGACTAACAGAAAACGCTGCTGCCCATTCTCTGGTCTACGGAGGCGCAAGGTGTTCTGCCTCAGACATTAGGCGCCTTATACGACACCCGTGAGTGTAATGGGTTGGTTCTATTCTACTCTGCCGGATACCACACGGCTGTAGGCATTATCGGTTGTGAAAGAAACATGAAAGCAAAAGGAATTACAGCCTCTAATGCATTAATAACTCCCAATTCATGATCGGCATAATAATATATCTTAGTTAGGGTTTAAAGTTGGGAATTTTGATTGTAACACGCTGAAAACTTGGTAATAATTATGCCGATTGTTTTTATCAGGTGTGAGGCAATACGCAAAAGTAACCAGATTTGTTTAATTTTTTTGTACTAGACACGTCTGCTTGAATGGAGTAAAAGACAAAAGGGAGGGCACAAGTCGTTCCTCTTCTAAGAAACTCTATGGTCACTCTTTTATCAAACAACTTTATTAATATAATATAATAACAGCCTATTTGAAATGTCGCCTTTCAAAGGAGACATTTTTTTTTGTTTGGAGAACAGGCCACACACATAAATTGTAGCAGATATTAATGAAACGTATATAGATTTCTTCCTTATAATCTCTAGATAACAGTGATAATATTAGCTAAGCCATGTTGTAATGTTTGTGATTTTCTATATGGGTTTTTATTTTTAATTCGCTGCTGGAGTTAGGAGTAGGTAGTATAGGTATCTGATATTGTACCTCGTTATAAATTTATTTATTTTTCTTTTTATTCTAGAACCTCGCTTAAATATTTGAAATAACCTGACATTGACGGGAACCGGGTCGTGAGGGCTGGCACTCACGACCCGGTTCCCGTCAATGTCAGGCTCGCTCTACGCCGAGCTTCTGAACAGAATACTTCTCCACTAAAAAGTCTACGCCGGGCCTCTGAACGAAATACATCTCTACTACAAAGTCTGCTGGTTTAAAATCTCTGCTACGGTGGTCTACGTCTAAGTAAAGTGCCAGAGTGACGTCCTCCTGGATCCTCCTCTTCGGCACTCCTGACGTCCACCGGTTTCTGCTACAGCCGGCTTGAGTTGACTGCAGGCTACAACAGGCCCCTTTGCAAGCTCTACGATGGGAAGGCCTGACTTGAGGCCTTTCACCGAAGAAACTCCTGGACTCTGCATAACCAAGGACCTTCACCCCGGTTTCCCTGTTTAGTGTTGTGTTTTAGTTTAGTATTCCCCATCCGGTAGGTAGGGCCTGATAGGTTCTTTAGGTTTAGTTATATTTTATTTTGTTTATTAAATTTCTGTTTACCTTTTCATTTTTTTTCTCTTAAACTGCGCTTTCCTCCTATTAGGTAGGATAGTGCTAAATTGGACCTTACATTTATCAGGCTCCCCCTGCTAAATGTAACGTTACAGTATATAGATTTCTCCCTTATAATCTCTAGATTACAGTGATAATATTAGCTAAGCTATGTCTAACCGGAATGATGAGAAATTCGACCTTCAGAGAAATCCAAACACAAGTTGGCGCACGTCTGTAGTATCTTACAATGCATAATCAATTGACATAACAGCTTTGTGGACATTTTCATGATATATTTTTGTAGTAAATGCGAAAAATCTGCAAAAACACTTTTACGAAAATCGAAATAAACAGAAAGAGTAAATGTCAAAATAATGAAGTTGTCTGTCAACCACTAAAAGGCAGATTGACAACGTTCCATGCCACGTTGATTGTTTAAACCATCTACGCGATTTTAGTGTAAACCTTTAAAAATAGCATTAAAAAAGCACAGTTTAATAATATTTATTTTTATATTCTATTCCATTTCTATTTTATTTAAAGCAGATATTACCAATCAAGTCGCTGGTCCCGCTCAAGACTCGCCTCAATGTAACCATATCTTTAGTTTTCCCTCCTCAAAATGGTCTCTCATTAATCATATCAGGGTCATGCATAGTCATCAAATAAAAAGAAACAAATAGAAAAGAAAATAATTTTAATTAATTACTTCTGTTGTAATAAATAAAATATATATTGACGTTGGCTGTATCAGGTCCCTTAATATGATCAATCACTCTTATGAGTAATCAAAAGAAATCGTTTTTATATACTAGTCTTATTCAAATATTGTTATAGCGTAAAGTGTTGGTAGCAGACAGTTAGAGAGAATAATAATAACAATGTGTACAATTCAAAATATCTCTCATAAGACCTCAATCAAAATGTTTCTCAAAAATAGACTGGACGAGGAAATACATAGAATAGCTCAGTCTTTTAACTTTGTACTCAATCTATTTCTGGCTTCAAAATACAATATTCAAAACAGTTACATTTATCCAAGACAAAGAAGATATCAAATATTTGTATTCTGTTCTGTTGTACTCATAAATTCACTGTGTATCTATCGCGTGTTTGCTGTAGACATCACGGATATTTACATGAAGCATTTGGAAAGTAACCTCTTGCAACTCTTTGCTGCGTTCTACTTCGTCACATATTCAATTGGGTTTACGACGTTGTTCATACTGGACTTAGTTCATAAAAACAACTACGTCTTACTTATTTTGATGATCCAAACTATACACAGGGACATCGATGTTAGCAAGAGTATCCGAAGTTTTATTTCTTGGAATTGGATTTCAACCATAGCTATTATTTTCATCAATATATTTATAAGTGCTTTATATTATTCATCATCTTATTACGATTATGTCATTGATGTCGTTTTTGATAATATTTTTGATTTTATGTACACAACCTTGGATGTCAATGTAATCATAGCCACTCGATTAATTATATTGTTAAAGAAATATCTACATGAGTGGATTAAAGAAATCTTGACGATGAATGATGAACACGAAAATGATGAGCAGTGTCGGAAATTGTTTGAGAAATACAAAAATATAATAAAAGCTTACGATTTGTTCAAGAAAATTTTCTCTGCATTGGTAAGTTCGTTTGTATAACTGATTACACAAACAAAGCGCTTATTTCAATGAAACTATTAACAATCACTTTTGTATAGTCAATTAGTCGGTTATAGTAGTCAGAAAGTTGATTCTAGTTGCATTATTTTGATATTTGCCGCGAAGCAATATCCTTGTACTGCGGATTGGTTCCTTAATGCTCCGGTATCTCTAGTTTATCTATAACTAACAATAAGATTTTGTGTTTCACAGATTTTATATTTTACATTCAGTGCAATATACCGGAATCTTGTTATTTACCAGTTAATGCTTTATACACTGAAAGTTCGTGCCGGACGTAAAGTTAGTATATTTTTTTGTTAATAATTACTTTATTTTTCAATAGACAATACAAAGAAAAATACAAATTAAATGTATGGATACTTAATCATGCTTTATTTATAATATTGATTTATGCAATTGAGCTTTATTCATCGATGTGTGTTTTATTTGCTGGTTCTTATTTGTCGTTAATGTTTGCGACTCTAATTTTGGTATTTACTTTCCAGCCGATGTTTCGAAGCGTTGCGAGTAATATATGGCTAATAAAGAATATCACACTTATTACTATATACAGCATATGCTGTGAGAAGTTCTATAAGAAGGTAGAGGAAGCTGAGTCGGCGTGTATCCAGCTTATGAAGAAGAGAACCTGTACCAGTAAGATCTTTCGTCAAAAACTCTTACTATTGATTCGACAAAGGCTTTTGATTTAGTGGTTCTCATTTTTTTTTTATGGGATACAACTTGCTTGATACTAAAAGTAACGTAGCTGATCGATTAAAAATATTTTAAAAACGGAAACTTGGATGGCTTTCTTGCGAATTGGCGAGAAGAAGCACACAATCCTGAGAAGTGGAAGGAATGGAGGGAGGCTTTGCGCAAGAGAGGGACAATAGGGGCTAACTTAAAAAAAGGAAACAGAAATAAGCTTAGATAATTTATTTCTGTTTAAAATAAAAACGTTTCCACAAATTGTATAGTAAGAATACTTCAGGGGAGTTTGTTTGCCGTGACAAATTGTCGCTCGGCGGACAGACTTCCGGCGGGATCTCATGACGACATGGAGAGAGCGACTGTCGCAACCCCGTGCAGGGCACGCCACGATAGTGGCGATAAGTCCCCTCTTTGAGGAGTGGCCTGAGAGACGCCACGGCGTCCTCGCCTTCCGTCTGACGCAGGTCCTCACCGGACACGGTGTTTTCGGGAGGTTCCTGCACCGAATCGGGCGGGAGGAAACGCCCGGGTGTTTCCACTGCGAGAATCGACCAGAGGACACGGTGGAGGTGTGCGCCGCGTGGGCAGAGCACCACCGTGTCCTCGAAGCGGCGATTGGCGGCGGCGACCTCTCGCGTCCGGCCCTGGTGCGAGCCATAGTCCGGAGCGAGACGGAATGGGACGCCGTCACCTCCTTCTGCGAAGCAGTAATGCTAGAGAAGGAGGTGGCGGGGGGCCACCAAGTGGCCCCCCACCACCGTAGGCGTGGGCCTGTGGACGGTGAGCTATGGGCTAGCTCGCTGTCCGTCCGTCTCATGACGACAGGCCGTGTCGACGGCGCGTTCGTGTTCCACGATTTAGCAAAAAGGAGGACCCCTTCCTTTTTGCAAAGGAAGGGGTCCGCAAGGACCGATGCCTACCGGGGTTGCGGGACTGTTCGAAAGAGATACCGTGGCCCCGGAACACAAAGGGCGATGAAGGAACATGGATGGGTTTTAGTCAGTAAAAGTCTGACACTCCCTCCTGCTCCGCCCAGAGCGGGAGAAGTCATTCGATGAATTCCCATCCGAAAAAAAAAGGGGAGTTTGTTTGGCTCGTTGGTATCATTCCGTATATTTTGTTACAGAGGTTATGCCTTTGTATACCGATGTTTCAAATGTATTCCTAAATAACATAAACATAATCATCAGCCTATATTAAACCGTGACATAGACGAGATAGCGACCTTTCTAGTATCAGAAAAACGAATTTTGATTTATTCAAATTCAGTGTCACATAAAAAATATAAAATTAACGCTTATGGGATCGACATCTGAAAATGTATAAAATGTACTGTGTTGAGCAATAAATATTTGAATTTGAATTTGTATCTTTTAATTGTCTGTTTGATGATTTCTTTACAGAGAGTCAAAAACATCTATACAAGAAAGTACTTCAGTCAAAACGAACGTTCATAAAGATGACCGCGTGTGGCCTGTTCTGTGTAGACGCCACGCTACCAATACGATTGATGGGAGTTTTCACTAACTTTAACGTTGTCTTGCTGCAATACAATTTTCTTTAATGTAATAATAATTATATTCATAAGATGTATTTGACTTTTTGATTATTTTTTTTGATAAAATCTCTGTAAATCCTACCGCGCTTAATAAGTCCCTAGTGCTGAGGCACAACAAGACTGCGCCACATGGCGCAATATAATTAATTTACTCATAACCAGTCGCGGTGGCTACATGCCCAAAACCTTAGTAAAAAATTAACGCCAAAACATCTAATCTTTTCATATCAATCAAATAAAGCCAAATTCATGGATATTAAAAACAATTTCCTGTGTTTTATTTTCATTAAAATTTTTCCGCTTCTTAAAAACACCCTTATAACGAAACATTTTTTTTATCATTCTTAAATCGTGCTGTTAGTGCCTAACCAGCAGGCCTATTACGTAAGTTTCTGATATCCAGTGACTATCAAGCTTCGGTTGTAGACCGAACTTTGATGACAACCGTGAATGTCATATTATTGGTATTACGTATAACACTGAGTGGATATCACTTTACGGTGACTAACAGCCCGGGTACGGTGCTCTCCGCCTCAGCAGTTGACCACTCTATTTTTTATCGACTATTATGCGGCTAAGTTGAGTAACAACCTTTGAGCGTTACAATACTTGATTTTAAGGAGTATTTCTATTTAGTGGTTTAAATACACCTGACACATGAAATCATAGACATAATAATCTTTATTTTGTCTTTGCTTGAAATAAGCGGGAAGTTCATTAAATCTTTGTTGTTACTCTTTATTGTACTAGCGGAATTTGCCTGTTTGAGTGATTAAGAATTGTGATATTATATTGATATATATATTATTTGTGAATATATTTTATGAACATATTGTTAAAAAGGTAAGCCAGTAAACCTACATAGTAGATAGGCCATAACAGAGTTTTATGAGATATACCTAATATTGAAATGATGTTCAATATCTATTTTTAAAATGCGTCCACGAAGAAGAGTTTCCGCTAGGCAAATAGAGGTGCTTTTGGAGTTTGCGGAGTCCCATCGCGATATAGCATTGGGTCGCTTTCCGGGAGGGGCACAGGCAGTCCAAGCCACCCAACAAATATGGGACTCCGTAACACTAAGACTGAATTGCATTGCAGACGGAACCACGAAAACAGCAGACCAATGGCGAAGAGTAAGTTCGTCCTAACAAATAATCTCTAATAAAAATAGCTTGCATGTTAAAAGTAGTTTTGATTTAGTGAACATAGATATTTTTCGTTACTAAGTTAAAAAAGCTTTTATTTATTTTTAGTACTGGATCGACTATAAGGCGAAGACGAAGGGCAAAGCTGCAGATTGCAGGAGAAATGCGTCTGCAACTGGTGGAGGACCTAACAGACTCAATCCTTTAAATGAGATAGAGAAGAGAGTGCTAGCACTAACAGGTCCAGTAGCGGTAGAAGGACTGCATGGTGTTCGCCTGCCTATAGATGTTAGTTGCAATATTATTATTTATTCTTACTTATTATTATTGTCTTTCAATGTGTTTATTGTCTTTAATTTATTTTAAGTGAAATGTTGATGATGCAATTGAAAAAAAACAATACTTGTATAATGTTTTTCAGATACTATCAGCCGATGCATCTGAACCTGATGTTGTTGATTTTGGAATTGCAGCACCCAATCCTTCTACATCATCCACCATCCCTCGGTCCTCAGTCAATGCACCCAATCCTTCTACATGTACCATCATCCCTCAGTCCTCAGTCAATGCACCCAATCCTTCTACATATACCACCATCCCTCGGTCCTCAGTCAATGCACCCAATCCTACATCAATGACCATACCGCAGTCCTCAGCCAATGAGTCCAATCCTATAATGGAAGAGGAATGGCTCGAGGATGAGGCCGAAGTTGGGCTGCAACACACAGTCACAGAATCACAGATTTTTACGCCGTCTCCCTCCGATCAAACTACCCGGAATATTTCCGAACACCCAGAGGTTTTGCCCAGAGAAAACATTAAGTGAATTTTAAAACATAAGGTCAGGCTTTTGATGAAGAAAAACGTGGCTGAAATGGGCATGTGTTGTGGGAAAAAAGTAGGATAGGTGAAAGCCAAATTGAGGTTTGTGACAACTTATATAAAAATAAATTCTATTTTAGGGCCTTCTCCGCGCTCGACTGCCCCAACCCGAAGGTCGAGGTCTCGAAGGCATTGTTAGTATATTATGTAATTATATAGTTTGCAGCAGTCTTTTTTTTCTAAAACTTAAGTCTAATGTTAAATTATATTGATTACAGTTCCTGCAGGAGAAAGGGCACCATGCTGGGCCTATGAAATTGAAAGCAGACGCGTTGCTGCGCAGGAGAGGCATGCAGACGCAATGGAGGGGCTGCTAGATGTCATGAAAGATATATTACAGACATTGCGGGATGACCGACATGTTGTTTTGTTTTATAATCGTTATCAATAACAACAGTGCTCTCATTCCTTTGTAGTCTCTCTAAAAGAGCTTTCAATGGGCATTGATTCCACACGTAAGAATCATGTGCAGCACCACCAAATGAAGCATCAACATGTAGAATGTTAAGTTGTGCATCACAAATCTGAAAAAAGTTTTTTTATAAGTAACTTATTTGATAAACATTTTCTATTAGGTACACCTAGGCACTTTTTTATACTATTTTTTATCTTATTTTTATTCTGTACAACATTAAAAGAATGATAATTCTTCCGATTAAAATATGCTTCTTCATGGTCTATAGGTCGTATTACAGCCACATGTGTACCATCAATGCATCCAATAATGCCTGGGAAGCTAAATCTTTACATAAACCTGAAATCAGCAGAATTTTACTATGTTTAAATTATTATTGTATTCTTATTAGTTTATGAGTAGGAGAAGATAAGAAACTATGAATGGATGGTCTGTGTGAAGGATGGTATAGCAAGAAAGGAGGTTTCTAATGAGATGACGAGTAATAGAGAAGTATGGAAGAAAGAATACGGGCAAAATAATGATGAATAGTAATATATTAGACTTACTCTGACATTATGATTTCCCGCTCTTGATGCGATGAAGGGAACTTTATATGATTTAGCAGTACTTCCCGGACATTGAGTGCATCAGTCACGTCATATAAGCACTTACTAAATTCAGGCTGGGACATTTTGAAAAGAAATGACGCACCTACATTACGCTGATACGATCCGTTACTATAAAAGTTTAATACAGCCAAGATCTGCAGAAGAACAAAAACAAACAATTATAAGTAAATTCTATTTTTACAAAATCATTGATTATGTTATATCATGACATTGTTTTAGAATTAAATGTTTACTTTTAACTCACTGCGAACAGCTGTTTTTCGTCGAGCTTGTGGAATATGTGGGCGAAATTCTTCCAAAACTTGTTGGAATCCAGCTTTATCTAACCTAAAATGCGCAATGAATTCTTTCTCCGGCAACTCTAACGAGTTGCTAGAATCCCGTAGCCAGCGTCTCTGGATTCGCAGAAAACTTCGCTTTCGCTCCTCTTCAGCAAATTCCAATATCAATAAACGTGCCATTATTATTAATTCGTCACGAACACAAATCACAAATAACAGCAAATAATATAAACAAACGTAATGTTTGCAGTTTTGCACAGATTATACAACAATACAACCGGCGTCGGTGACTATCACAAAACCTTATAAAACACTACTTAGGAGTAACGTCTATCACGATAGCAACTTCAAACACAGTTGTCATCAATTTGGCTTACATAATCGCATTATTAAAAGTATCGATACGAAAGCGTCTGTCAAAATGAGTTACGGTGACTATCAGCCACGATGACAACCAATGACGTCATATTTGATCGCGACTGGTCATACATAATGCGAAACTAACTTTATGACAGTTAATTCATATACACTGAGCCCAGTTACTATCAATTCGAGCTGTCAACAGAGATACATAATAGCCCTGCAGGTGTCGAGAGTTACACAAAAGTAGAATTTAGTCCTTCATCAAGGCAGTATTATTAAAACGCTGAGTACTTGTTAATAATTAATAAAAGTCGTTATATCAAAAGGAGTTTGCTAGTCTAACTTAACTGGCCTGTTGTAACAACGTTTTCACGTGTGTGCTGTCATTGAAAAGTTGCGTTTAAAAAAAAAAAAAAAAATTAAAAATTAAATTTTCAAATAATTTTCAAAATATAGGAGAAACACTCCTGAAAAGCAACCGTGTGAACGTTTTATCAAATAAAAATGTGCAGTCGATGCCTTTCAATCTGTTGCAAACAATTGTGCTTTGCCCCAAATACATCATCAAAGACAATGTTATATGTCCAAATAGCTTAATTACAAGATTTTATTCGTTCTGTGGAATATTGTTTTTTATCTTGATATACGAATCCGAATTCCGAATTTACACTTTGTTCGTAGTCTACATTAACAAATCTATCATTTTCTTGCTTCTCTCTATTTCCGAATTTATTATCCACTTCCATGGATTCTCCATTAACTTTATAATGAACACCATTCAAACAAATAATCATGTTCAATTTGTCCTAAACATTCAAGACATTAATAGATGTTTTGGTAGTAAGATTAATTTAAAGAGTTTTATGCTTGGTAACTGGATCAGTGTACTAACAATTTTTTGCTTTTATGTGGTCGTCACCACCATGTTATTCCATCATCTCTACGTCCCCTTGAGTATCACAATCAGCCATGCGTGCCTATTGTTCTTTGACGCACATATGATTTATGCTATCAGATTAATTAAATTACTGACTATTACAGTTAAGTAGATTTATGGAGAAATCTTCTTCACTTAGAGATTTCTTTAATGGAGCGTATTGCAATCGAATGAAAGAAGTCTACGTGAAATTACTTAAGCGCTACAAAATAGTCTAAAATTCGTTTCAAACAATTGTAAGAATTTTTCGATGTAATTTACTAAAAACTTGTACTATCTACCGTAGAACCGCCAAGAGAGAACATGAAAATCCATTTAATTTTTTTTTGTCCCGATTCACCCTCACGTCGTTTTCATTTAAATAATTATTATTTTTATATACCTATTATTATCCCCGGTACTTGTAGGTACTAGTTTTTTGCCCTATCTGCGTCGTCACTTTAAGTTGTATTTTTTTTTCTCTTCCGTTATCACTATTTTTTTGTTAGACTATTTGAGTGTCCGACTGCTGTGCAAAGGCCTCCTCTTCCAAACCTCTCTGGCCATGTTTGCCCCTCAATCGAGATCAGATCGTCACACCACCTTCACCGCGGTGTTACTCGATTTCCTACATTATCACTAGTCAAGCGAAATTCCATGAACTTTTATATCATCATACGCAATGCTACTGACTACCTATAATTTGCAGATTCTCCATCACTATTTTGAGACTTACTTCTGCGGTATATTTAACATTCAAGTATGGATTAGTCTTTGCAAGTTGCTAATGAAAACTGGTTTAAGTGTAAGTTCAAAAAAGAACCTTTACTTTCAAAGTGAACAGCCTCTGTTCATATATGTCGGGTTGTCAGGATTTATTTCGCTAGGGTCGAGCAATCTGTGGGTGGAAGAAGGGTTTTGTCATTCGTGCTATGAAAACACACTGGATGCGATACACTGTTTTATTCGAAGTTTATTTCACATTGCACGGTTCGGGTTAGTTGTTTCCATGGAGAAGAACCGGCAAGAAACTCCATGGTTACTCTTTTCAGACAGATACACTGAGTAAACTAACAAATTACTTAACATTACATTTTCACACAATAACACTGGGTACAATGAATCGGGTACAGTTTCAAGACGTCTTAACTCCGCCATGCGATCAGACCCAGAATGTCCGCCTCGCCACGAGTTGTTAACATCAGGACTCTGTAAAAGCACGCCACAGTGGGGTGGACTGGTAAGAGGTCGCGTGATGTCACCACTGGCGCGCTTTCGATTCATTCACCCGTCAGTACTCATGACCGGATCCGACATATAGACTAAAACAAATGCAGTAAGAAACTGCCATATGATCCCAACACAGTATAATATTGTACTGATCATGGCTGTGTAAACGGTCAATCACCTAAACATCATCATCTACCTAACCTTTTCCCAACTATGTTGGGGTCGAACACAGCTTAGCAATATTGGTATTTTATATGGAGCGGTTGCTTATCTAAAATCCACAACACACTTAGTACTGGGTATACGATTCCCCCTTGGTAAGACTGGTTGTCAGATTTTTGGGCCACTGGCTAGCTGTAACGACTGTCAAATATCTACAAATGACAGCCATGAACAATGACTTAACGTGCTTTTCGAGGCACGGAGGGAACTCGGTATGAAAACAAGGGTCATCCATCCATTGACCGACCGCGGCAAGCGCAGCTTAACCTTGATCGATCGAATTTTGCGGTTGTCATTATGCCACGAGCCCCTCAACGGTCAATCACTTAGTACACTGGCGGCATTTAGATTATTTAGTGTTTTTCTTACAGAGTTATGTAATGTTATACACAACGTTTCTACTCATGTGATTTATAAAAAATGTATTATTACAAACTATTTTCTGCCTACAATGCGAGAAATTTTATGTTGCTGTGCAAAATGCTCAAGATTCATGCGCCCGTTGAAACGAAACTGTACAGGTAGTTTATCATTTTTATTTTAAAATAATTCGAATGAAATGACGAGCAATGCCCAGTGGAAGAAGAGAAAATGCTGCAACGACCCCAGACGAATAGGCTAGTTTCCACCATCAATAAAATGCCAATCTGTTTAGTCCGTCAGTTTGAGTATTGGAAAATAATGGACACGAATTTGTTTTTGTAATTCAATGAATATTGACAAAGATAAAACGCATCAAAAATCGAGAGTGGGGGCTCGTGTCGTCAGAACGCACTAAAAATTATACCACGGCGTGACGTATTGAGAATTTTAAAAGCGTCGTATCTTTGTCAATTTTGGTTTAACAAAAGAAAAAATACAGGTCAAATATTTTTAGACTAACTGACGGACTAATTAGATTATTTCAGTTTTTTTTTTTTTTTTACTTTTATTAATCTATAAACACTGTTTACAAATATTTTACACAACGTAAACATGCCACACAAACCATCGTGGGTTTAACAGTGGTATGCCATAACTTGACAAGCTTAGTGGGATCATCATCATCATCATCATCAGCCTATTAATGTTCCCACTGCTGAGACACAGGCCTATTCTCTATGAGAGGGAATGGGCTATAATCCACCAAGCGGGCCCAGTGCGGGATAGTAGATGTCACATGTCTTCGAATTTTTTGGTTCTAGGACATGCCGGTTTCCTCACGATGTTTTCCTTCACCGTTTTGAGAGCAGTGGTGATGAAATAAATTACACAAAGTAATGCGCCTGTCTGGATTCAAACCCACGACTTACTGTTCGGAAGTCGGGGCCGCCACTACTGGCCACCACTGCCCAAGTCTCCACTGCTTAGTGGGATAAGGGCATGAGAATACATAAAAAAAAACCTCAAAACGTTATAACGTTTCACATTTGAGTAGCATTCTACACTCTTGTCAGTCATCATTATCATCTGCCTAGCCTTTTGCCAACTATGTTGGGGTTGGCTTCCAGTCTAACCGAATGCTGCTAAATATCATAATTTTACATCGAGCGACTGCCTATCTGACCTCCAGAACCCAATTAGTACCGGGTACACGATACCCCTTGGTAAAACTGGTTGTTAGACTTCCGGGCTGCTGACTAACTGTAATGACTGTCAAAGATCTACAAATGACATGAACGATAGACTGCTTTTGGAAATCGAACACCAAACATACACTTACGCGCAGTCTGATCCAGACCTCATGATTTATTTATAAAAAGTACTCCGGCCGCTTTCTTAATACTTTTAAAAATGCTTTAACGATATTAATTTGTCAACGCTAGACATATTATTATTGATAGCAATAACGCCCACTATTGACATAATAGCTTTTTAATTTCTAACTAGTCAAACGAAGGACGTCTGAAAACTGACATATGTTTTCGATAAAATAACAATATGAAATCTACAAGCAAAGTATTGTTAAATGACGACTTTCTTAGTGTCTTTCATCCTTTTTACTACATACATACTATCTTCTGTGTGCGAAAATTTAATATCTATGATAATTATTTGGAAGTTGCAAAAGGAAAAAACTTTCTATGTGCTATATTCATAAATTGTCTGATGGTGTCTTTTTACGGCCTACTCATGCAATTCACTCGTTTCGGTGATATATTCAAAATGGCCTACTATTTTGTTTACTTCGAATATGCGTTCAATTTTGGAGCTGTGTGTTTTCTCAATTTATATTTTAGTAGTAACAGTGTGCGTTTGCTATCAATTTTGTACGATATTGACAAAAGTCTTTACAGTAGCAAAGATTTGAAGAAACTGAAGATCGTCACATGGGTGTCAATTGTCATTATCATTTCCAACTGTGTTGCCTTAACATTTTTCAAAGTAACATTCGACAAGAACTGGTCTTTCATGAGAGGTATTTTTGTATCCATATCTGCGCTCTTGGATATGGAATTATTACATATAACGATAACTGTTAATATACTGAGTTACCAAACTAGAATCTGGAACACGATTGTAGAAAACACACATTTTGGCAAAGTTAATGATGACGAAATAACAGTGGACAACGATACAGCGTTGGAAGAAATTAGTGATGCTTTAAATTCTGTTAACGAAGCTTGGAATCTAATAAGAAACTCTTCTGGATTTATAGTAAATTATAACTTTATATTTTGTTGTCTGTTTTATAATGTTGATGGGTTGGCCGACAATCGCACTAGATCGCGAAACGTGTAAGGATGGAAGGGAGGTGCAGCTGCAGTGGGACAATATAGGCTTATAATAAAATAATAATAATGTTGATGTTTCCTCCGCATAACCTATTTACAAAATAATTTATTCTAGATGAGACTAAATATTCTAAGATTATAATATTTTATTTCAGATTGTCTTTCACTATGTTACAACGTTTATACAATCATTGTTTTACTCTGAAATCCTAATAATGTGGTCAAAAACGCATTTCGTAAGTATTTGTTAGTGTTATCAACTTTATTTCTCTTCTTCTTTTAGACACATTGCTCGCGATCGACCGGAGGACACGGTGGAGCACACGGTGGAGGCGTGCCCCGCGTGGGCGGCGCAACACTGTGCTCGAAGCGGCGATTGGCGGCGGCGACCTCTCGCGTCCGGCCCTGGTGCAAGCCATGGTCCGGAGCGAGACGGAATGGGACGTCGTCACCTCCTTCTGCGAAGCAGTAATGCTAGAGAAGGAGGTGGCGGAACGTGAGAGGGAGAGAACCTCACAGCGTCCCGGCCGCCGCGGGAGACGCCCCGGGCGTCGGGGGCCACCACGTGGCCCCCGGCCACCGTAGGCGCGGGCCTGTGGACGGTGGGCTATGGGCTAGCTCGCCGTCCGTCCGTCTCATGACGACAGGCCGTGTCGACGGCGCGTTCGTGTTCCACGCGCGCCTCAAAGAGAGTCAGCAAAAAGGAAGGGGTCCGCAAGGACCGATGCCTGCCGGGGTTGCGGGACTATTCGAAAGAGATACCGTGGCCCCGGAACACAAAGGGCGATGAAGGAACATGGATGGGTTTTAGTCAGTAAAAGTCTGACACCCTCCTGCTCCGCCCAGAGCGGGAGAAGTCATTTGATGATTTCCCGTCCGAATAAAAAAAAAAAAAAAAAAAAACACATTGCTCGCGGGGTGCGATGTCAGAAGTCCTCCACGTGTGTCTGGCGGGTGCTGGTCCCTCTCGATACGTTTGGAGGGAAGAGCAGCTGCTGGGCCGGTGCACCCTGGACGCGGCAGTATCCTTCTCCGTGGAATGAGAGGAAATGAGAATTTCTTTTATTCCTCGGGGAGTGTTACTGCCGCAGCTAATTATTCTGACATGGGTGGGGTCCTACCAGGACTACCGGTGTGTTCCTCTGCGTGACCCTCTGTAAAGCAGAGGGCATAGCAGAGGAGTGAGGGCGGGCTCGGTGTGCACTCACCCTGCCTCCGAGCAGACAGAGAAGGATGCGTCCTCTCGGTCACCGTCAGTCTCGTAATCCCATTATCGAAGTGCTGTGGATCACGTCTCGCGGCTTCGATAGGGACCGAGGGTCTTGGCTTAACTGCCCGGATCGCGAGCTAGAAAACCTCTATAAAAAGTTACCCCGAATCCCAAGCGGCGACGCACCGCGAGAAGATGTATGGCTGACGGGTGTTCCTTAGAACAAATCAGTCGTTAGTGCGCTACTCGCCAGGGTACCTGCAGACCCTCTGGCGAGTAATAAATACTCAAAATCTGCCCTTCTAGGTACAGGGGTTTCTGTCTAGATTGAGAATATTTCCCCCATACTCGTGGGAACAATATGGAAAACATTAAAAAACCCAACAACACCGCCGGTAACGGCAAGGAAGAGGAGAGGAAGGATGCGGGGTCGCAGTCCGACCTCGTATCCAGCGATGTGAGCGCGAGAGGCTCAGAGAGCTTCCGCCGCGTGAGGGCGGGACTGCTGCGGAGAACGGCAAGTTCTTCCGCAAGCGGTCCAGGAAGGATGGCGACCAAGCGTCATCATCCGGGGAGGAGGAGACCTCGGCCAGAAAGATCCCCACCAACAAGCGTGGTGGGATCAGAGGCAGGGGGAGGGGGATGTCTGCCTCCGAAAGGTCGGCGAGACTGGCCGAAGAGGGGCGCCACCCGGGCATGACTGCTCGCGGGTCTGGCGAAGAGGTGGGTGCACCTGGCGGCTCCGATGCGGAGTGTAATTCCAGGTTCTCAAAGGAGGTGGAAGCCGCAATAAGGGGCGTGGCCTTGAAGGTGAAGACATCTTCAAAACTCAAGGCCATACCCGTGGCTTCCGCCTCCATCATGGCGGCTGCAGAGGCCAACTTTGCGGGGCCTTCCCCTTCTCCTCCTCCGATAGGAGGAGAGGAGGTGGCCAAACTGCGGGCGGAGGTAGCTCTCCTGACGGCCGCCACGGAGGTTCTCGAAAAGCCAAGCTCCATGCAGACCTGGCCAGTCTGCGTGAGGCTGGCTCCCGCGGAGTGCCTCAGTATGGGGGCCGGCAGCAGCGACAAAGCCAGCCTGCGCCGGTGGAGAGCCAGGTCCTGAACCTGGTTCGGCAGGAGCTGGCTTCCTTCCTGGCGCGGTTTTCCGTCCTGGAGGGAATTGTCCTGCGCTCCCCCCTGGCGGCAAGCAAGGCAGCCACGGTCCCGAAGGCGGCCTCCTACGCGGCTGCTGCGGCCTCCGCACCCGGACCGGGACCATCCTCAGGCAGGGCTGTGCCCCCCCCCCCCGAAAATCCCGTTCCGGTAAAACCAGCGCCGGCTAAGAAGGCCAAAAAAGGGAAGGGCAAGGCAGCTGCACAGGTGGACACTGTGCCAACGCCAGTGCCTACGGTGAATGGGCCTGCGGCACAGCAGCCGCCGCCACCACCGCCCTCCCAGCCCCCTACACCTCCCTCGGCTCAAGCCGGATGGCAGGTGGTTGGGAAGAAAAAGAAGGGGCGAAAGGCGGCCAAAAAGGCCCGAAATGAGGAGCGGCAGCGCCAGCACAAGGCGCGAAAGATCGCGGCTAGGCTCCGCGCCCCGAAGACCGCAGCTGTAGTCCGCGTCCGGCTGTAGTGTTACAGCCGGACGCGGAAAAGAGGGGCGTGTCCTACCGCGACCTTCTGACGAAGGCGAATGAGGCGGTTAACCTCGGTGAGCTTGGGATCACCGGAGGCCTAAGGCTTAAAGTCACAGCGACAGGGCCCGATTGCTGGATATTCCCGGTAAAACCAGCGGCGGAGGAAGTGGTGGCTGCCGTCGCCAGGTCCAGAGGGTGCCCTGCCGATCAGGTCAGGGCAGGCGCCCTTCGCCCGGACTCCACGGGTATGCATACCGTTACGGTATGCTGCCCGGTGGCGGCGGCTAAAACTATAGTGAAGGGCCAAAGGCTACTGCTGGGCTGGGTTTCAGCGCAGGTAAAGCTGCTGGAGCCCAGACCTCTGAGGTGCTACCGCTGCCACGTGCTACACCACGTTTCAGTACGGTGCGCCTCGGAGGTGGACCGCAGCGGACTCTCGTTTCCGTTGCAGTCAGCCTGGTCATGTGTCCGTAGCTTGCTCCGCCACGCCGCACTGCGGTGCATGTGCGGCGGCTGGCAAGCCAGCCGATCACCGGGCTGGGAGCAAGGCCTGCGCTCCACCCACCAAGGCCATCAGAGGCAAAGGTAGGCCCTCCGCCGCCACCGCCACCGTCGCCTCCGCCGCAGTCGCAACTGCCGCCGCTGCCGCTGTCGCCGCCACAGTGGGGCCCTCAGAAGGGGCCAGGGAGGAGGAAGCGGTAATGGAGTACCAATAACGGCCCCATTACGCTTCCTCCAAGCGAATATCAACCACTGCGCCTGTGCTCAGGATCTGTTACTCCAGAGCATGGCGCAGTGGTCGATAAACATCGCTGTGGTCGCTAAGCCATATTTCGTCCAGCCCAGGGAAGACTGGGTGGCGGACCTTAGCGGCTCAGTGACCATAGTGTCGTCGGCCGCCGCCGGTACCCCGACCCTTGAAGGTGTCAGGAGGGGTCGGGGGCGCGTAGCAGCACGGTTCGGGGAGATCGTAGTGGTGGGAGTCTACTTCTCCCCGAACCGAACTCTCGCCGAGTTCCACAACTCTCTCGCAGAGTTGAGTGTAGTCGTCGGAAACCATTCCCTCCCCGTGCTTGTCCTCGGGGATGCCAAGAACTTGGCTTGGGGTTCTCGTTGTACAGACGTGCGGGGAAGGATGGTGGAGGACTGGGCTCTGGAGAAGGGCCTGGTCGTCCTAAATCGGGGTTCTGTTTCCACGTGTGTGCGGATGCGGGGCGAGCCGTTGGTGGATATTTCGTTCACAAGCCCCGCTCTGTCGCCGCGTGTCGTTGACTGGCGTGTCATGGAGGGGGTGGAGACCTATTCCGACCACCGGTACATCCGGTTTGACGTCTCCACCCAGACCTCAAGCGCGCCGGTCCAACAGGCCCCGAGTGGTCCGCGTTGGGCGCTTAAGCAATTGGGCCAAGAGCTCCTCCTGGAAGCCTCGATCGTGCAGGCCTGGGTGACATCACCAGACAGGCCTGCCGATATTAACAATGAGGCAGGGTGGTTTCAGAAGGCCATGTCCGATATATGCGACGTGGCAGTGCCCCGAGTCCGGCCAGGAAGCGCCCGACGTCAGGTGTACTGGTGGTCGCGAGAGCTGACGTCTCTGCGCGAGGCGTGCGTGGCTGCGTGACACCTGTACGCAAGGAATCGCAGGTTCCGCATTCGCCCACCGAATGCGGCAGCCATCGAGGCGAAGCTTTATGAGGGGTACAGAGCGGCGAAGACTGCCCTTCGCGAGGCTGTCCTGCCGGCCAGGGATCTGGCCCGCGAGGAGATGCTGGGGATTCGTGGGGGTGCCCTTTTAAGATGGTGCGGGATAAACTCCGCACCTGGGCCCCCCCACTGACGCAGAGTGTCCGGCCTGAGCTCGTGGAGGACGTGGTGAGCACTCTGTTCCCCACGCGGGGAGAACATCCCCCCCCGCCTATGGCTCTGCCACCTGCGGTGCTGGAAGCGGACCACCAGGATGACGATGACGACACTCCGGAAGTGACTGGGGTAGAATGAGTGTGGCGGTACGCAGGCCAAAAATACCGCCCCGGGACCCGACGGCTTGCCTGGCAAAGCCTGGGTCTTGGCCTCGGAGGCTCTCGGGCCCCAACTGGAGGGGCTCCTAAGCGCATGCTTGGAGAAGGGCCAGTTCCCGCTTCGTTGGAAGACGGGGAAGCTGGTCCTCATTCGGAAGCCGGGGCGCCCTGCGGACTCTCCGTCCGCATACTGGCCCATAATGTTGCTCGACGAGATGGGCAAGCTCTTTGAAAGAGTAATTTCAAACCGCCTCGCCAAGCACCTTGCGGAGACGGGGCCGGATCTTGCGGAACACCAATTTGGTTTCCGCAAGGGGCGCTCTACGGTGGACGCCATCATGCGTGTGAGAGCCCTCACGACGGGGGATGCGGTGTCCCAGGGTGGGGTTGTTTTGGCGGTGTCTCTTGACATCGCCAACGCCTTCAACTCCATGCCCTGGAGCTGCATAAGGCAGGCAGTCCGGTATCACCGGGTGCCGACCTACCTCCGTCGTGTGGTCGGGGATTACTTGACGGACAGAGCCATCATCTACCCCGGTCGCGGCGGAGAATGGAAACGGCGAGAGATGTCGTGCCGTGTTCCACAGGGATCGGTTCTAGGGCCTTCCTTATGGAACATCGGGTACGACTGGGTGCTGCGCGCCGTCTCCCTAGCGGCGTCAGCGTGGTCTGCTATGCAGATGACGCGCTGGTGCTGGCACAAGGGGGGTCGCACGAGGCGGCGGCTGAAATAATGACACGCGGGGTTGCGATAGTCGTCGAGAGGATCCGGCAACGGGGTCTCGAGGTGGCATTGCACAAGTCCGAGGCCATGTGCTTTCATGGGCCTCGGAATGCGCCACCTCCGGGATCCTCGCTGACGGTAGGAGGGGTATCCATCGACGTCGAGTCGTCGTTGAAGTACCTGGGACTCGTCCTCGACAGCCGATGGAACTTCGTGGAGCATTTCCGACGTTTGGCCCCCTAACTGGAACGGACCGATGCTGCCTTCAGGCGGCTTCTGCCCAACCTGGGGGGGCCAAACGCCTCCTGCCGGAAGCTCTACGCGGGAGTCGTGCGGACCATGGGCCTTTACGGGGCCCCGGTGTGGGCGCGTTCATTGAAGCGGCGAGCCGCCCACTACCTGAACGCGCCCCAAAAGGTGGTAGCCGTAAGGCTGGCCCGAGGGTACCGCACGATCTCCCGTGAGGCGGCATGCCTCCTTGCCGGATTTCCGCCATGGGATCTGGAGGCAATAATCCTCGCGCGCCTGCACGAATGGCGCGCGGAGGTGCTACGCCGTGGGGAAACTCCGCTGCCGCGGCAAATTGTCGCGCAGCGGACAGACTTCCGGCATGATCTCATGGCGACATGGAGAGAGCGACTGTCGCAACCCCGTGTAGGGCACGCCACAATAGTGGCGGTAAGTCCCCTCTTTGAGGAGTGCTTGAGAGACGCCACGGCGTCCTCACCTTCCACCTGACGCAGGTCCTCACCGGACACGGTTGTTTCGGGAGGTTCCTGCACCGAATCGGGCGGAAGGAAACGCCCGGGTGTTTCCACTGCGAGGATCGACCGGAGGACACGGTGGAGCACACGGTGGAGGTGTGCCCCGCGTGGGCGGAGCACCGCCGTGTCTTAGAAGCGGCGATTGGCGGCGGCGACCTCTCGCGTCCGGCCCTGGTGCAAGCCATGGTCCGGAGCGAGACGGAATGGGACGCCGTCACCTCCTTCTGCGAAGCAGTAATGCTAGAGAAGGAGGTGGCGGAACGTGAGAGGGAGAGAACCTCACAGCGTCCCGGCCGCCGCGGGAGACGCCCCGGGCGTCGGGGGCCACCACGTGGCCCCCGGCCACCGTAGGCGCGGGCCTGTGGACGGTGGGCTATGGGCTAGCTCGCCGTCCGTCCGTCTCATGACGACAGGCCGTGTCGACGGCGCGTTCGTGTTCCACGCGCGCCTCAAAGAGAGTCAGCAAAAAGGAAGGGGTCCGAAAGGACCGATGCCTGCCGGGGTTGCGGGACTATTCGAAAGAGATACCGTGGCCCCGGAACACAAAGGGCGATGAAGGAACATGGATGGGTTTTAGTCAGTAAAAGTCTGACACTCCCTCCTACTCCGCCCAAAGCGGGAGAAGTCATTTGATGATTTCCCATCCGAAAAAAAAAAAAAAAGGGGTCGTCTTTCGGCTGAAATGATGATGATAATGATGATCCTCGTAGAGGGGCGAAACACGTAATACGTGTCGGTTTGGATACAAGTAACATGCTTACTAACCTTTCTACAACTGTCTATTATTTTTGCGGATGGAAGGGCGTGGCCACTGCATTCCGAATCCAAACCTGGATCTATTTGCGGAATGAAAACGAAATATCTTGCAGATCATTTATTGCCAAATTATTATCATCTATAAATAAAATATCTGGTTGCTCTCACCCAGCCGTTCACATTTTTATATTATTTCCTACGATGTTGTTGTGTTTCTAACGTTATTTCAAACATTTTTAGGGACAATACAATGACATGATTCTTAGCCATGCCGTTGGGATGGTACTGTTGCTCTCCAAGGGATTCTTCGTGGAAACGCAATTGTGTGTTGCTTGCGAAGGGTTTTACAGAGAAATTAATGGAGCTCATACCAATGTGATTTTAAAAGTATCCCAAAATTGTGAGTATGTACAAATATTCTATGAACAGAAATGACCTAACATTTTTTATTATGAAGTTCACAAAAATAAAAATTAAACAACTTTTATTTACTGAACACAGGATCAAAGACACAATTTTTTTTTTGCTAACCTACATAGTGTCCCACTGCTGGGCAAAGGCCTCCCCTTTCTCCTTCCATACCTCTCTATCTTGTGCGATCTCCGGCCATGTCAGCCCCGCAAACATGATCAGATCGTCACGCCACCTTCGCCGAGATCGACCTCGACGGCGCTGTCCTTCCTCAGGCGTCCAGTGTGTTCTTTGTCCATCTCTCCGGATACATCCGTATCACGAAGCCTGCCCACTCCCATTTCAGCCTGGCTGTTTTTTGTCGAACATTAATAACAAAATAAAAAAAATATTAAAAGTACAGTATGTAAAACTGGATGAACTGATGGAAAAAGATGAAGGAGGCTTTTTTTACGATATTGTTTATTTTATTTTTGCTATTTATTTCTTAAGGCTCAGGGTAGCCCGCGAAATTCAAATTTTCTTACGTTTTTTTGCAATTTGCAAGCCAGTGCTAGGTTGTATGTTGATTTAAATATTGTCCGCGACTGTGAGACTAGGGTTGCCACCTTTTTAGGACGACAAAAAGTATTTTTTTTTAATTTTGGTGGAACAAAAATAAAGTACACAGCATAAAAAAGGGTATTGTACGTCCACCCTTAACAAACGTAACGTAAGGCCGCAATACTGTCAAGGGTGTGACGGTACATGAAAATATATGATAAGTTAAAGGAACCTAAGAAGACCTACAAGCCTAACAGTCCCTACGACCCTAAGCCCTCTAAGCCCTACAGCCCTAACCTACCATATACCTCGTGTGTGATAAATAAATATATAAATAAGTTCAGGATGCCTGCACCATGCGACCTAAGGTTACAGACGGATAGTAGACAGGAATACCAGGTTCGGGAAGGGTACACTCACTGCCAGTCCCGCAGACTCACGAGACTGATCAGAGATGGCTAAAGGTGTCTTGGCCACAGTGAGGGGTAATGAGACAAGAATATAAAATTCAAATCTGATTTATTTACAAAATGTTCTGCTTATATACTACTTATTTCTTAACACACACTATTATACAAAGTCTATGTGTCCTATGCGTGTAAGATGCAACCAAATCATTCTTTAAACTGGGCCGCGCGTCAGCCAGGCCGAGTGCTGAGTCAATGTCCAAAGGTAACATTAAACAGGTATTAAGTATTATTTTTCATTATTTGTTATTTGTCTTTAAAAACGCATTTTTTGTTGCTCTTTGCGACATTTGACAAATATTTGTCATTCTTGAAGACATTTACAGCCTCTTTGCAATCAAAATTAAAATAATAATAATAATAAATAAATAAATATCGCTGGACATGAACACACAGCGCCATCTAGTGCCACACTAAGCAACGAGGCTTGTGTCGTTGACACCAGATAGTTGATATACTACATAGATACTTTTTGTTTGTAAATACATACTTATTATACATATAAACATCCACACACATTTAAGACGCTGTTAAAACAATACATACATAAACATACATAATATGCTAAATAATATTATATGCTTATGAATTGAGTACAAAAGTTATCAAAGTTTGCCGTGAACGCGAACGAGTGTGACGCGCGAAAAACACCGGCTTTGCTCCCGTTTTTTGACATTAGATGTTTATTTTGTTTTTGGTCCTAAGACGGAATGTTCAATAGGTTAGAAATTAAGACAGTGTGACCGCGTTTTGAAGCAGCTCGAAGAATCACCCATATAAGGAAAAAGACTCTCAGTGAACACTAAAGTGGCCGGAACAGACAAAATAATTGTATGAAATGAATTTGAAAATATTTGGAAAATCTTCACTTTTATTGAATAGGTATTGTATTGTATATACTTTTGAGCCGTTGATATGTCAGATTTTTTTTTAATTATTCTTCATTACTTTTTCATTTGTTTCATTCAGAAGTGCTGTGGACGGATACCAGTTTATGTAGTCTCTTAAGTACTCATAACCAGTAACGAGCCAGTAACAATCAGTTTTACGTAAATAGAGTATTTTAGCGTACTTTATTGGTGTCGTAGATTATAAAGTACGTCTACGTGAAAAAGAGGGCAATACCTTATTTTAGAGTACGGGTGGCAGCCCTATGTGGGACGTATGTAGTTACAGAATTATAATCATCAAAATAATCAATAAAACCCTTCAAGTTCATAAAGGTCTATGAATGAATACCATTATATGCAAATACACACATCAACACGGTCTAGGGATATTTCATACTCAATTAAATAACTCGAAAAGTACTGGCCGCATTGGAATCTTTTATACACCGATTTGTTTGTAATTTATCTCAGACTAATTCCAAATTCAAATTTTTGAAAATTCTTTTGTTTCGGTGGCATAAAAATGTCTTGATGTATAGGAGAGGGAATTTTCATTTGTGCGAAATTTAGAAAACAATACGAATTACGTTTAGTTACAGTTTTTTTTTCATTTTTAAACGAAAGATAAAGTTAAAATTGAGGTATTGTAGCCATGCAACGCCGACATTTGACGAGGGCGGAGATGTTACGAGCTGTGGGAATGCTGGAAGCTGGATCTGGTCAGCGTAATGTTGCTGAGGCCATAGGGACCCATCAAAATGTAATTTCAAGATTGTGGACACGCTATCGTGCCACAGGTGAAGTAGCGGAGAGGCACCGGGGGCCAAGTCGCATCACTACCCCCAGACAAGACCGATTTTTGCAAATTACTGCGCGAGCACAACCAAATGCAACGGCGACTCAATTGGTCCAAAGGCTGCGAGTGGAACACCAAGTGCTTGTGAGTGACCAAACTGTAAGAAGGCGACTGCATGAAAGCAATCTACGCTCTCGTAGACCACTCCGGGTCCCACCTTTACGGAGAGGCAATCGTGGACGACGATTAGAATGGGTTCGGAACCACGTGGACTGGGGCCGTGACCAATGGTCCAATGTGCTGTTCACGGATGAATCCAGGTTCGGCTTCCATCCAGATTCACGAAGGACGCGTGTTTGGCGAGATCCTGGACGATGGAGCCGTCTCCAGAACCCTCAGGAAGTTCACCCATACCAAGGAGGAACAATTATGGTTTGGGCAGGAATTTGTCTTGGAGGACGGACGGATCTCGTTTGGGTGCGGGGCAATATGACGGCAGAACGATACGTCCAACAGGTGCTGGGGCCCGTAATCTTGCCCCACAGAACACAAAAGGGGCAAGATTTCCTGCTCATGCACGACAATGCCCGGGCACACACGGCGAGAACGGTAGCAGGTTGGTTACATACACATAATGTTAGGGCCTTAGACTGGCCTGCTCAATCGCCAGATCTAAATCCCATTGAGCATGCGTGGGATATGCTGCAAAGAAGAGCTCTGAAGGAAGTTCCTGAAAATCTGGCTACAGAAGATCAACTTTTTGCGCACCTCGGAAGGACATGGGACAATATTCCGCAGCAAGACATTGACAACCTTGTTCTGAGCATGCCGAATCGTTGCCGATGTGTTATGAACATCATGGGCGCTTTGTCAGACTACTAACTTCAAGTTTATAAACACAAATTAAATGATTTTTCTATTTTTTTCAGTTTTTACTCACAAATTAAAAGTTCATTCATATACGGTTTCCGTCTATGCTTCATTTTTTTTCCATAAAATCCTGAAATTTTAATCTATACCTTAACCATTATTAAAAAATGGTAGAATATTAAATAACGTATCTTTTAAATACATACATGTCATATAAATAATTAACACATTGATAGTAATTCGCTTTTTTAAAAATATCCCTAGACCGTGTTGATGTGTGTAATACCATTGTTTAAATCGGGTAGTACATCAGACCCCACTAATTATAGACCCATTTCAGTACTACCCACATTTAGTAAATTTTTAGTAATTTTTTTTTTTAAGACCAAATGTAAAGATTTTTTAATAAACATAAGTTAGTGCATAATAAACAGTTCGAATTTACAAGGGGTCGTTCAACTACTGATGCCGGTGTTGAACTTTTAGGGCACATTTATAATGCATGGGAGGACAAATGCGATGCTTTGGGCATCTTTTGCGATTTGTCTAAGGCTTTCGATTGCGTTCTTCATGAAACATTAATCAGGAAACTACACCACTACGGAATCCGTAACGCCTCTCTGGATCTTCTTACTTCATATTTGAGTTATAGGATTCAGAGAGTTGATGTTAATGGGAAAAGATCTCCCGGTTCCGTTGTAAAAATGGGGGTACCCCAGGGCTCAATTCTTGGCCCATTTTTGTTTCTTATTTACATAAATGACTTGCCTTACCTCATAAAGGAAAATCATGACATAGTATTGTTTGCAGATGAAACTTCTCTTTTATTTAAACTCAAACGTCAGCAGATAGTTACGGACGAGGTTAATAGCGCCCTGGCCAAAGTCGCTAATTGGTTTAATGTGAATAATCTACTCCTAAATGAGAAAAAACCAAATGTATTAAGTTTACGATGACCCATATAAAACAAGTGGAAACTACTGTACAAATCAAAGATGAAGAGTTGAAACCGGAAGATAGCACAGTGTTCTTGGGCATAACTTTGGATGCCAAGCTGCAGTGAGGCCCGCATATAGACAAATTATCAAAAAAACATAGCTCTGCAGCATTCGCCGTTAGAAAAATGATGTAATGAATGATTTAACTGATATAAAGACTGCCCGTTTAGTTTACTTTAGTTATTTCCACAGCGTGATGTCGTACGGTATTCTTTTGTGATGTAATGCCGCCGATATTCAGACAATATTTGTTTTACAAAAAAGGGCAATTCGTTCAATTTATAAATTAAGTCCCAGATACTCCCTCAGAGAAGAAATTAAAGAGATTAATATTCTTACTGTACGCACATAAAAATATTAATTTGTTAAAAAAATACAGTGATATCCACAACATAAATACGAGAAACAAACACAAGTTTGTTGTTCCTGCAACGAGGCTCAAGAAAAATACGGTACGTTTAGATGCCAATGTATACGTTTTTACAATAAACTTCCGAGCTATATTCAAACACTAGGCCTAAATAAATTAAAATCGTTTATAAAACGGAAGTTATGCCTAAAAGCCTACTATCATGTTAATCACTATGTCGAAGATAAAAAGGCTTGGGATTAAGCTGCTCCAATGAAATTTGCTCTGTGAATGTTGAAATTTCGGACTTCGCTTGTTTATTATTAATTCCTTTCTTTTACACTTACAATATACACTATACACTTTGACATTGAATAATTTGACATGAATACTTAGTTCAGTATTTTATTATTTTTTTTACTTTATTTTACATGTATTGATTTGACATGAATACTTATTTTGTTAAGTATTTTACTTTTTTTATTATTATTGTGACATTTAATGTTTATTTTTATTTATTTTGTTTTGACATTCGTTTTGTAAATTATTGTTAATTTTTATTTGATTATTGTGAATGTGAGGACCATGTGGGTCACATATTTTATTTTATTTTGTTCCCTACGACTGTCTGGCAGTTTGAGTACTATAAGCAACCTACCAAAATGTCCTTTCTTTGGTATTGTTCGTCGTTTCGTTGAGCTCCTTGAGTTATAAGTCGGGCTACACGATAACTGACAAATGCTTGCACTGACTGGACAGGTCCACTCAAAAGACCATCTCAGACACTAATCTGCATAGTCCTCATCTGAATTGAACAAGATTATGTCTGGACTTTAAAAGAGACTATGACCTCTGAGTTTGTTTCGGCTGTTTCTTCTCCATATAGTTTAAAAAAAATGACGTGTAAAAGTGTTTGTAAGAACCTACTTGCAAAATAAACATCATTTCAATGACTTTGACCTTGAAAAAGTCATCACTCGCGTCGGTGTCGCTTCCTCCTTAATGCCATTTTAATTGCATGGATAAATTAAGCTTAATAAATTAGCATGAACTTGACCAAGCATAAAACGGAACACGATAACATAGTAATCCATTTTCCGTATAGGAAAGAATGCGTTATATTATAACTTTTATTTCTTTGATTTTAGTGCCATCAAAAAGGATCTGGAAGAACATGTATCGTATTATACAAGGTGATTTTGAGAAGCTCAGTGCGTGTGGAGTATTCGTCGTAGACGCGGCAACACTGTTACATTTCTGCAACCTTATTACAACGTACATTATAGTACTGCTGCAGTTTGCGTTTCTGTAATATTTGAATTGTTAGAATTTGTATCTTTTACTGTTAAGAAATTAAATAATTAAAATGTTTTAATTATTTTGTCAATTATTGTGTCCCAGCAGTTGAACATTTCAAAATTGATTGGTAGTTGGGACGGTATAACGTTCGCAGGTGGTTGTTGTTCAGAAGCTCAGGGAAATTAATAAATGAAAGCGTGGACTGTATACTATTTAAATTATATTAAGAAATGGCGATAAATAGGTAGCGGTACAGTGATGTTGCCAAAAGGGGTCGCGAGTGTCGTCCTAGCCGTGCAATCGTGAAGTGCCACGCCGCCGCCGCCGCCGCACACCGCTCCTGCGGCGCCGCGTCCCGCGCCCGCGCCTCAGCTGCCGGTGACGTCAGTCCACATGATCATGCGCTTGATGCGTGAACATCCTCCCGCCTGTTGACGTCTTCGAAGGGAAGAGGGCAAATATTGTTAAACCCTCTTGTGATGACTCCTGTCTTTGTCTTCACGTCTGCCACGTGTGTGATGCCGTCGACGCCCGCATAGGTTCGTACTACGCGACCTAGTGCCCAAACAAGTGGTGGAAGCGCCTTGTCTCGGATGAGCACGAGCGTTCCTTCTCCAAGCTTCCTGTCTGAAGCAACTGACCATTTGGTTTTCTGTTGGAGTAAGGAAATGTATTCATTAGCGAACCGCTTCCAGAAGTATTGACGGATGTATTCAATCCTGTTGAAGCGGTCTAAGCTGCTGATGGGTTTGTCAGGAACCTGTGAAGACGGCACAGACGTGAGTGTTCGTCCAATTAGAAAATGGGAAGGAGTGAGGACAGACAAATCGGATGGGTCACAGGACAAGGGAGTTAGAGGACGGGAATTTAGAACGGCCTCTATTTGACACAGACAAGTTGCCAGTTCCTCGTAAGTAAAGTTGGTGAGACTTAGCAACTTTCTAAGATGGTTTTTGGTGGACCTTATGGCAGCTTCAGCCATGCCATTAAAGTGTGGGGAATAAGGAGGTGCAAAAACAAATTTAATGCCCTGCTCTGCCATTTCAGATGCAACATCAGAGTTTGTAATAATTCTTTTTAACTCATTATTAGCCGCGACAAAGTTCGTGCCGTTGTTTGATAATATGCTTTGAGGTTTACCCCGACGAGACGTGAAATGATTCAGAGCCGCAATGAAGCCTTCTTTTGTAAGGTCGGTGACGAGCTCCAAATGGACCGCCTTTGTTGCATGGCAAACGAAGATGCATAAATAAGACTTTGTAAGCTTACAACCGCGACCCTTTCGGTCAGCTATCAGCACTGGGCCAGCATAGTCAACACTACAGTTAAAAAATGGGAATTCAATGTTGGTTCTCGAGCATGGAAGTTAAAAAATAATAATAATAATAATAATGTTTATTTTTTCTTCCACAAATAATACTTATAAACCCATAATTGGTTGTATATTTTGACACTTGTATCTAAAGCATTTTATACATTGTTTGACGACATTCTTAGCAAGGTTCCTGCCGCCTAGAGGCCAATAGTTGAGTCGCATGTTTGCCAATAATAATTGCGGACCAGCGTGGAGCAACCCTTTTATGTTGCGTATGAAATAGAATTTTCGTAAGGTGATGTTTACTACAAAGTAAGATTGGATATTTTGTATTATAATCGTAAGGTGAGTTATCAAGTCTGCCTCCTACGCGTATAATTCCTTTAGAATCTACAAATGGTGTCAATGAAATTAAACGATTTTTACGAGGCAGAGATTTTCCAGACTTCAAAATATTGCACTCTTTAGGAAACATCTCTGCTTGTGCACTAAGTAGCAAGCATGTTGAAGCTTTATCTAATTCTTCACTAGAAAGCGAACCATGCAATTTGCAATTAGAATTTTTTTAATTATGAATGAATCTATTGACATAAGCAATGGTTCTTTGAAGATGATTGAAATTAGAATTACTGTGAATTAATGACTGAATTATCGAATTATTAGTTGATTGATCAGAATTAATATTAGTGTTATTTAGATTAGTGAAATGACACACTACTTCAGGTAGATCGTGTTTCACGCTATTACAGGGCATATTAGGCCAGCTACTTTCGCAGCTTTGCGAGAAACTAGGGCCAAACTACCATAACGAGCATTCACCGATGGAATCGGCCCTCGCCCCGCGAGAAACGAAGTCCGCCGGATTGTCCTTCGATGGTACGTACCTCCACCGGTCTCCAGCAGTACTTTCCTGAATTTCTGCGACTCGATTACGTACGAAAGGTTTTAGTTGGTTTGGTAATATGTTAAGCCACCCCAATACGATCATCGAGTCGCTCTAAAATAGTCACTTAACTATAGGCATAGTCAGGGATTCTATTACGGTAGTACACAGTCTTGCACCCAATAGCGCTGCACAAAGTTCAAGGCGCGGAATGGTTACGGTCTTTATTGGTGCTACACGATTTTTGGACACTAAAAGTTGTACATGTACTGATCCATCACTACATACTGAACGAACATATATGCATGAACCGTAAGCCCTTTCTGAGGCGTCACAAAAAATATGCAGTTCATGTTCCACAGCTAGATTGCAACACACCCATCGTGGAATATTTAAATTGTTCAGATTGGGAAGTGTACGAACAAAAGCACTCCACATCTCGGTTATCTCAGGTGAGACTTCTGCGTCCCATTCGGACTGCTCAATCCATAGTCGCTGCATTATTAACTTTGCTTCCACAATGCAGGGGCCAACCAGTCCTAGGGGATCAAACACCTGACTGATACATTGACAGTACATCGACTGCAGTGGGCAGCTCTCTGAGCCCTATTTTACGAGATCGGGAGTCAGTCAAGGCAGTAATTTAGGGCCTTTTCTCTTCATTTTAACAACTAACGACCTGCCGGGAGTGGTCAATAAATCCAAACCATTGTTATTCGCGGATGACTTGAAATTGGTTTTTGAAATAAAGCAGGAGACAGATCACGATATACTGCAACAGGACATTGATAGGGTAGTAGAGTGGAGCCGTAGTAATAAGTTGTATTTAAATGTGGCCAAATGTTCGGTGTTATCATTTGCCCGTGCCCGCGGCCCTAGTCATTATCAATATTGCATGGATGGAGTCCGACTGCAACGTGTTTCAGGGGTTAAGGACTTGGGCGTGCGCTTTACAACTGATTTACATTTCCGTAAGCATACCACGGATGTTTGTAAAAAAGCATACCGAAATTTAGGGTTGGTCTTACGGCTAGAAAAACCAGTTCACGAACATCAGTGCTCTGAGATCGTTGTACGAAGCGCTGAAAAAAGTCATTTGGAATGCAATGCTATCTTATGGTCTCCACATGAAGCCAAGTACAAACTAATGCTAGAACGTATCCAGAACAAGTCCAGGGTATCCACTGCTATATCCTACTCTATTTGTGCTGGGCATGGTAGGTTATTATAAACTAGAAGTAAGAAGGGAAGTACACTTCCCTAATTTTTAAGATAAATAGGCGGGCCCAAAATCTAGATGACGTGAATAATGCCCTACTTCAGGTCCAAAATTGGTTCACAGCAAACAATTTGGTATTAAATGAAAAAAAAACCAAATGCATAAGATTTGCTTTACCGAATGTTAAAAGTAGTGATTGTGATATAATATTGAATAAAGAGAAACTTGAATTCGTAGATAAAACGGTTTTCCTGGGGATTACGCTTGATTCAAAGCTACAATGGGGTTCTCATTTGACTTCTCTTGCGGGGCGGCTAAGTTCAGCAGCCTATGCCATTAGAAAAATCCGTCAGTATACTGATGTAGATACCGCTAGACTGGTTTATTTTAGTTACTTTCAAAGTATAATGTCTTATGGCATTTTACTGTGGGGACGGGCTGCAGATATTGAGTCTATATTTATTCTGCAGAAAAGAGCCATCAGGGCCATATATAATCTTCGTAAGCGCGATTCTCTAAGGGAACTGTTTAAGGATATTGGCATCATGACGGTACATTGTCAATACATCTATGAAAACATAATGTACGTCAGAAAAAATCTGCACCTTTTTGGTAAAAGGGGTGACAGACATAATTACAGTACTAGAAATAGGGACCAACTAGTTCAGCCAGGTTTCCGACTCGCTAAAGTAGACTCATCTTTCATGGGGTACTGTTTGAGATGCTATAATAAAATTCCACAAAGTATTCTTGAACTGAATGCGAACATTGCGTGCATTAAACGCACACTATGTAAGCAAGCATATTACAAGTTGAGCGATTATATCGCTGATAAAAATGCTTGGCTCAATGCTGGTCCTGCTCCACAAGGACGGGGGCGCATAAATTGATAGCATTAAAATGTATTGTTGGAGCTGCTGAAGATTGTACAACTTTCTTTGCATTGTATAGATTCAATCTCTTTAGTATTATATAAATGCATAGCCCATATTGTGTGTGTACTATGTACTAGAAAGCTATCATTCACTGGAAACCTACGTCTTTTCTTGACTTGAATGTGCCCTGGCGGTTTAGAGTATGTCATGCTCACTCAAATGTCTCGCTGATGGTGGCGCATGTGTCGGATCATTTAGTTCCCTTCAAAATGGTTGAGTTGAATGGTGCTGATCCATGCGTCATGTCCGTGAACGGGCGCTGTCAGTTGTGACTGGTCATCTCTTAGTTGCCATGGCTTATTTGAATGAATTATTTTGAATTGTATTTTTTTTGTTTGTGTGTTTTTGCTGTGGACACTTTTAACGTGCACATCTTGCTACATTGTTCTCACATAATATACCATCTCAACATGAATGATGTAACCAAGATTTTGTAACAATATTCTGATTTAAAAGAGTGTCCATGGAGTTTCTTGCCCGTTCTTCTCCATAGAGATCTACGCTAGGGAATGGGCAACTACAGTACTTTCACAGTTTTTATGTCTTGTGACTGGGACTGTAGCTACATTTAATTTTCATCTTTGTTTCGACAATTCAAAAGTGCCTGTAACTGGCTTACTTGAAATAAATGCTTTGATTTTGATTGATTTTGATTTTGAGTAGCTCACGCCACTTACTTATTTAAGATTATACGTGGTAAAATACACAACCCCGGCGTTCTAAGCACGGTTGGGTTGTGTGTACCTGTTGGGTAGCACGTGCCAGTGACGCGTGCGCTACGTACACTCAATATAGTGCCACAACAGATTGACTGCTTCAATTGTACACTGAGTGAATTCACACCGGCCGCATTTTGCAAAATACTCTTGATTGTCAAAATAAGTAATTAATTATATTTTTGATAAACTATTGTAACTTATAACACTACTCTATTGTTTTAGGTACCTCAACCTGTGATGATAGTAAAATTCTAATTGACCAACGTATAATGTTCATCTCAGCGGTTTGAATTTTCTGTTCACTATGACTTTGACCAATTTTATTTCTCACCATCAGCTGCCCAGCCAACTATGTTGGGGTCGAAACCCTCGAATTCAAGTGTAACCAAATTAGTTGTAGTGTTAACAAACCAGTTGTATTTTCGGTAATCCTTAATTTTTTTTCAGAATGTGGCATTCTTCATTCTCACAGCTTTATACATTTGGGTGATGAAGAGTTGGTTGTTGCAAATAATGTTGAGCCTGAACTTTGAGAAGTTTTATATTGCCACGAATAATACTCAAGATTTGTGTGCATTTATTTTGAATTCAGGTTGTACAGGTATTTATCATACTCATTTAGTAATCGTTCGAGACAATCTGCCATATTGGTCTCATGGTTACAAGAGCGACTGATGTGCGATGTGTCCTGGATTCGATTCTAAGGTCGGTAAGAATTTCTCAGTATCAGCTGTGACAACCTCGTATCTCAAAACATACGTTTTATCAAATTGCAAATTAATTAAACATTAAAAAAATGAGACAAAATATGAATGCCCAATAATTAACACGGGCTATTTGGATTCTACTTTTTTTTTTGATGGACTCTGGGTATTTTGCCCATGCATACTAGATGGCAATAAAACAAAAAGAGCAGGCCTGTTCTACCAATGGGGACGTTATAGGTTAATTATGTGTACGATTATACGTATACATGTTCTGTTCAATATTACAGATGCTGAGAAAAGGCTTTGCAAGAATGTTAAACGCCTCCATCGAGCAACGTTCGGCAAGATGGCCGCTTGCGGAATGTTCTACATTGATGCTACTTTACCTTTCAGAACTATAGTGCTGGTTGCTAACTACACTGCTGTACTGTTGCAATTCGCTTTATCTTGGTTACATTAAATAGATAAAAATTAATGCGTGTTTTTATTTAATTTTATTTTCTTTTTGCTAATAATGTTTACCTAAGCGTTTTACAAAATGTGTTTGTAATGCAAGAAATATGATATTATAATTTTGATACCATAGATTTTTTGGGTTTTTCCATTAGGAATTTCTCAGTAGCCACGGAGTATGCATTTATGGCCCGGTTGATGGCAATAGGCTCGTCTCCCCTATTAAATTGGACTTAAACATTACCTCTGCCTAACCCTTCGGGGATTATAGGCGTGATGTTACGTTTATGATTGTCTTTATGCTAATAATGTTTGCCTAAGTGATTTAAAACATATTTTAAAAAGCAAAACAAAAAATACTTTAATAATTTTGGATAAAAATGGATTAAATGAATCTTGAGATGGCGTATAAAAATTCATTACAAAATACTAGAACAAAATCTAAAGCAAATATTCCTGCTAACCAGTACTTCAGTTGCGATTTTATAAAAAAAAAAACAAACTTGAATGAAGTTCCAGGCTTTAAATATTTTACAAAATTAAATATAACCTTATTGAAATCAAATTTAACACGACGACAAAAATCTTTTATAACAACTACACAAGACTACAGAAATGCAAACTGCAGTAATACAATAGAATAGTTATAGAGAAGCGCCGCCAGGTGCAGTAGTAGACACACGTCTACGTAGAACAGTCGACAGGCGCGCATCTTACTGAACGATGCTCGGTGCACGCGCCTCACGTTCTTGCATAACTTCCTTTCTTTATCTGTAAAGAACAATGCACATTATTTATATAAATAAAAACATAATTTATGATACTAACAGCGATACATAGTTAAGTAATGGGAATTAGATTACAAACGAGGTAACAGTAATTTCAATTCCGTTTATTGGTAACCTCGAAACAGGAAAGGAACAAAGGATGTAGGACACATCGGACCGTTATTTTGTGCATCCTTATCATCTACTCTCTCTCTTTATTGTCATCTTTTTGCTTATAACCAAGGAGTAGTACAAAATAAGTAAATACCATCCGTACCTGAGCAGTTTGATTTCAAAGGAAGAACGCATGTGTCTTGAGAATTATTGAGAGCTCTATAAAACGCGTCGCAATTCAGACTCAGTATAGATTGCAACATAAAGTTTTTTGCCAACCAGATTAATATACTGAATGATGACGATATTACCACGTACTAAAACAAAAATAGAATACTAATTTTATTTTTAACTGTAACCATACGAATAAAGCAAATCACTGTAAAAGCTTGTGATGAAAAAAACTAACAGACACAAAATGAATCCGAACAAACTAACTATAACAAAAGCTTGGCTTGGCTTGGGCTTAAATTAAAATTAAAATTCGCGATAAATACTCGCTTACGTGTACTTCATAACTATAACGTACCAGTTCTTTTGGTTTTGTTAATTTTTGATAATATTCAATCATAATTTGAACATACACTAAGGAATGCAAGAAATTCTTCAGCGTATAGTGTAGAACCTAAAAAAATATAATTGTAATTAAAAGATACACCTTACAATAATCTAGAAAAAAGTGTTCGGAACTAACCGTTTTATGAAAAATCTTCTTGAAAATGTTGAAACTTTTTAGTATTTCAAGATAAACTTTGAAAGATCTATTTGGGCACGTTCTGTTCCGGTAGTCACTAAGTAAAATCTGGTGATTCCATTGAATCATTTTGTCTTCGAGCAACTTCATAACTCTGATTGCATAAATCATGTCGGTATCATAGACTATTAAAAACAGCATTAAGGCAAAGATATAACATGGTAGATCTGAATACAAGATATACTGATTAAAGAAGTATAACATGAACCCGAAAAAAAAGACGGTAATAATAATCCAGTTCTTCCTGATAAATCTTTTAGAAGAACTTTGTTATTGACAAATCTGTGGACGTCTTGAATGGTCAAAATCATCATAACAAAATTCTTCGAATGAATGATTGTAATCACAAAGTTTATGAAAAATCTGCAACCGTTAAAGAAGAAATCGGTGTACGTGCCAATATCTTGAATTAATAAAAATGTATAAAGTCGTGCATCATAATCAGAAATGTGAAGAATGCGGTAAAAATGTGTAAACATGACGAGCATTGTCCCACATAGCAACAAGAATTTATTTAAGATATCATTTGGAGTAATGACATCATTTTTTATTCGAAACTTTGGACTTAACGCGACAATTTTCATTAAGTTCAAAGGTAAAAGCATAGCTTGTACATCCTTATCGACACCAGTATCCGAAAAAAACATTTACTTGAAATTTTTGTATGATATTTAGTTTTATCCTTTTCACAAAAGACATCATTTTGCAAGTACATTTTCGACGCAAATGATAACTACATACTTTATTAAACGTAAGTAATAGATTGAGATAGAAGTATTCCCAAGGTAAATTGTAATTGATGGTTTGAAAATACTACTCTGTCAAGAAAGTACCGGGAAAAGATCAATAATACACAAAATGTCTGTTATTCATCCAAATTTATTTTATCACCTTCAAAGTATGATCCTTTAGAAACGATAAACTTGCGCCAACGAATAATCCATTCATCAAAACATTTTTTAAACGCTGCTTCCGGAATTGAGTTCAGTTCTCGCCGCGAATTCTCCTTTATGTCTTCTATCGATTGAAAACGGGTGCCACGAAGTGGTAATTTGAGTTTAGGAAAAGAAAAAAGTCAGCAGGAGCCATATCTGGTGAATATGGTGGTTGCTGGATGGTATTTGTTGAGTGTTTGGTCAAAAATTCGTTCACAATGATAGCCTTGTGCGAAGGCGCATTGTCGTGGTGCAAAATCCAAGAATTTTCTTTCCACAAATCTGGCCTTTTTCGTCGAATTTGCTCTCTTAAACGCCGCATAACGCTCAAATAATATTTTTTATTTACCGTTAGACCTTCCGGTAAGAATTCAGAGTGCACAACACCGCGATAGTCAAAGAAAACAGTCAACATGACTTTGACTTTTGATCGACTTTGGCGTGGTTTTTTCGGTTTCGGTTCAGTTGGAAAGCGCCACTCCGAAGCTTGTTGACTAGTTTGCATGTCAAACTCGTAAACCCACGTCTCGTCACCAGTAACAATGCGTTTCATGAATGTTGGGTCCGAACTGACTCGTTCTAGCATGTCCTCAGCGACTTTCATGCGATTGAGTTTTTGGAGAAAATTCAGATCTTTTGGGACTAGCCGAGCAGCAACATGTTTCATACCCAAATGATTAGTTAAAATGGTACGGATCGACTCGTGAGATACAGAAAGTTCGGCGGCTATCTCTCTCAGAGTTGAATGGGGATTTTCAGTCACTATTTTCTTCACTTTTGCGATGTTAACTTCAGTTGCAGACGTTGACGGCCTACCAGAGCGAGGCAAATCTTCCATCACATCTCGACCGCTTTTGAACGGTTTGAACCACTCATAAGCACGAGTTTTTGATAAAGTCGATTCACCGTAAGCCTTCTGTAACATTTTCAGTGACTCCGAACACGAAATTCCATTGGCGATGCAAAATTTAAGAGAAACTCTTTGTTCGATATTTTTGTCCATTATGAAATTCGTAATACACACTATATATTATATTACTAAAACCAGCACTGTATTTAATATAAATAACAGATGCAACTCAAAGTCCGCGCCAAAATGGAAAACAGTTGTGCCAATCTAACAACTACAAAAAAACAAAAATTTGAATTTGGAACCATAAACAAATCATCCATTCCCGATACTTTTTTGACTGAATGTAAACATGACAGTCAATAATCGTAATTACAAGGATCGATAAAATTCTCAAACTATCCGATGCCCAGTATTATTTTTGTCTGATATTGTAATTTCAATTCAAAGTCAAAATGCTAAACAAAAGGGTCTTGCCAAAAGGCACATAGAAACCGTTTAGTACCTATGTCTACAACAGCTTCTTGATGGCTTATGTCATCATTTTCGTTGATCGAATGTCACTTTGCCTTAGGGTCCAGAGAAAAACTTCTTCAAGAAATAGACAATCATATTATTTTATTTGCTAGATATACAAAATTAGTAGATACAATTTTATTAATGAACTAGCACTTCGCCCGCAACTTCGTTCGCAAAAATTGTGATAGCTCAGCTAATTTGCATGATATCAATATTATTTATAGCTTATGTTACTTGGTAAAAAAGTAGCTTTCTAATGGTGAAAGAATTTTTAAAAGCGGTAGATTAGTTTTTGAGTTGAATCGTTACAAACACACAAGCAAAAAATCAAATCTTTACCGTTTATAATATTAGTTTAGATAAAAAATCTCTCAGACTGAGAACTCCATATTTCATTAAAATGCATATTACAACAGATAAAACAAAGGATTGCGAGCTAGTTTTACAGAAACTCGAATTGCAGTAAAACAATCGTGTATGTAGTGATGAAAATAGACAAACGCAAAGGCAGCGTTGCGTCTATAGTGAACAGACCACAAGCGTACATCTTTTTAAAGGAGGCAGCTTGAATTCGTACGATATTTTTGCAAACTCTTTTTTGAGCATCTGAAAAAAAAACCAGTTTACTATGAAGTTTAAAAGATGTTTTTGTTGTTTGTTTGTTTGTTGTTGTTGTTATTGTTGTTGATGTGTGTTTGTTGTTGTTGTGTGTGTGTGATGTGTTGGTGTTATGTTGTTTGTTGTTGTGTTGTGCAATTGAAATAAGGAAACACAACAATTTCAATCGACATGATGGCTTCAAATTGTCAAGTACGTGGAATCCAGTATTGAGTATGCTCAAAAGTAGCAGCCAGCAACATATTATAAGGACTCCACAAAACCTGGTGATACTGTGAGTGTGTTTCGCCGTGACTTAGTGTCGAGTTCCAGTAGTGGGCGTAGCAAAAGACAAAGAAAGAGGGTAGACAAATTTGTCTAACCACCCGCATTCTCCAGTTAACCCGCGATGGATCATGGCGCTTGCACCAAGGTCGAAATATCGGGAGCTCAAAATAAACAATAATCACGGAAGATATCCCGTAAGTGACATTTTAAGTTTAAAAGATGTTGTTTTTAAACTTGATATGTGTTGTATTGCTGAATTCCAAGCTGGCCATCATCAGTCATGCGTCGTTTTTTTTCCACGCGTTTTATCAACTTTAGTATTCATTCCCTTTTTATATCTATACCATAAACAATCGATCAATTGCTACCTTATTCTTATCCTTCTCTTGCATGTTCATTCACAATCCATCATGAATAATAACATTCTTTACTTACAGAAAATTGAGTTCTACAATAATTTTCTTCCTGTCCTCATTTTATGTTACTCTTAACACGGACAGTGCAAATGTTTTTCTTCTATATCCTGATTATGATTAGCGTGACGCTATCATTCACTCTTTTTTCTTTCATAACATCCTCTCACATAATTCATTCAACTATTTGTTAATCTAACCTAAAGGAAACCTTCCTCTATTATTAAAAATAATCTATCTGTATTCACAGATATTCGAAAATTCACTCGCACGATTCCCGAGTGTGGCAAGTAAATTACGAAAATCTGTGAAAGTAGATTTGTTTCTTTTTAAAAATAAAGGAATGTTTCCTTTGAGTAAAATTTGCTATCTCCAGTATTTAAGGTACTTTTTCTCCAGGTGGCGTTGAAAAATTCCACCCTGTATTATATTTCTAACTTGACCGATATATTTCTTTTACCTGAACATTCTCTTGATTTTGTTAGTTGTAGACAAGTATTCCGGACATCTATTATAGATGAGTAGAATCTCTCACTGTCCACGCTCAAAAATATTATCAGGAGCATATTCTTAATGATCCACGTTAGAGATATAAATGAATGTACAGAAAACTGGAATGGAATTTAAAAGGTATTTTAATATTTCGTTTCTTCCATTAAACATGGCACATAATTATTTATTATCTTACGAGTATATTAGTATCACTCCGCGGAATTCTCTTCTTCATCTCAATACGTAGGAAAATAGCAATCAAAGACTTAGAGGTTGTATGTATGATGTAGAATAAAACCTGAAAACAAAAATTAATTAAATTAAATTAACACTGTGACAGATTCTGTACAAAGATACTCTGTAGAAAGATAATGTGTGATTCATTATTCATACGTACAAATAGATGAGTAGTCTTTTCAAATATTTTATAAGTTTCTAATATTTTTATATACACTTCGAACATTGTCTTCCAATAAAAATCATTTAGTGAATATTTAACACATTCTGACATCTGAACATTTTTAATCCAATTTTTTAAAGACTTCAACATAAGCTTCATTAGCATTATAGCATACAAAACATACACGTCAACACAAATAAAACAATATGAGGTAAAAATATTTGCAATGCCCATAGGTCGAAATGTAAAATAGGTATAAATCATCCAAGAAATATGGAAACAGTTTAATGCAATGACACAAACCCAATTAGGTAGAATAAAATGTTTAAAACTTTCGTATATTTTGAGAATTCTGTAGACATATTGAATTCTCGTGACAAAGAGCACGTTATCGTGCTTCTGAATAATATTGGTGTAGCAGCTCAAAAGACTAAACAAGATAAATAAAAAGAACGTATTCCATTTAGTTAAATGTAGAACAAATTCAAAGCCTTGGAAATTAATTGAAAACGTTCCAAGGTTCAAGTAAAAGTGACCGCACAATATTGTGAGTGTAGCGACTACTGAAATAATGTCGTAGAAAGCTCTGTTTGTCGAAATCATGTTCTCCCGAATCTTGTACTTAGCACAAAAGAACATGGCTAGCATCATGTTCATGGGCTTAAGCGCTGATTGTAAGTCTTTTTCCAGTAAATTGTCAGGTGCTGGGGCACTACTTTCATTAGACGATTCTGTTTCAAGAATAACATCGTTTTCTTTTAGTTCTCGTTCTTCTCCGTCAGTTGGAGGCACTACAGAAGTATTGGACGGCATGTCTGCTTCTGACAGCAATTAAGACTTTATAGTAGCGTGCGTTTGACAATCGATATATTTTTTAATTTGGTTAATATATTTTCGTGTGCGTTCAATCAAATGTATTTTGTTGAATTTATTTTTCTTGCCGGACCCTACCTCACTTTAAAATCATTTTAGTAATGTGTCGAACAAAGCAACAAATAGTTAATCCCAAATTAGTTAGTTTTTGTTGTATTTTTTCATATGGTCATATCGATTTGAATTATCACATCGATATGACATCTTAATTTACTTTATGACGTCACTATTTGGACTACCCTGTATAGACGAAGTCATAAATATTTACAAAAGTTTATGGAAGTAGAAGTCACAGTTTTTATTAGGGTTCCGTACCCAAAGGGTAAAAACGGGACCCTATTACTAAGATTCTACTGTCCGTCTGTCTGGCTGTATCTCATGAACCGTGATAGCTAGACAGTTGAAATTTTCACAGATGATGTATTTTATTTGCCACTCTAACAACAAATACTAAAAAACAAAAATTAAAGTTTAAGGGGAGCTCCCATACAACAAACGTGTTTTTTTTTGCCGTTTTTAGCTCGATATTAATAACGGCAACAGGTAGACGCAAGAAATATTCACGGAATATTTAAATGTAAATTCTACTACTACACTACAACGGCCCATAACGTCCACTACTGGACATAAGCCTCTTCCATGATGGGAGGAATTTGCCGTAATCTCCACGCTTGGCAGGTGGATTGGAGATCGTAGTGATGAAAGACTAACAGAAAACGCTGCTGCCCATTCTCTGGTCTACGGAGGCGCAAAGTGTTCTGCCTCAGACATTAGTCGCCTTATACAACACCCGTGAGTGTAATGGGTTGGGTCTATTCTACTCTGTCGGATACCACACGGCCACATAATGTAAATTCACTTTAAAAATAAATAATTAAATAAAAATAAAATAAATAAATTGGGGGAGCTCCACTACAACAAACGTGATTTTTTTGCAGTTTTATCTAATGTTGTAATAAATAATGGTCCTGGTGATAGTGGTCCTTCGTGCGTTGGCCGGTTTTTTATAATTTGTTTCAAAGTTAACCCTTTTTGTTTCTTCCCATAGTACGGAGATCGTGTTTTTTTTCTTTCTGCAATTAATAGCATTTATATATTTTGATCAAAGGTAATTTCTTTCGTTTTATCATCACCATCTATCTGCCTACCTTTTCTCAACTATCTCATCCAATTTAAACGGATGCAGCTGAATACTATACTATATTTTAATTAACTTTGTATCACCATCATCATCATCATCATCATTTCAGCCGAACACTAATTTAACACTCTTCTCCATAATGTGACGGTAAATTATAATAAAATAATTAGTTCAACACATAATCCATGACTGTCCGAATTCTCAATTTTATAAAAATAAATGTCGAGAGCGACCCGTACGCGGCGCTGTGGGTATTCATCATCATCATCATTTCAGCCGAAAGACGTCCACTGCTGGACATAGGCCTCCCCCAAGTGTCGCCACATTGACCGGTCCCGTGCGGCTCGCATCCAGCGGATTCCGGCAACCTTCACCAGGTCATCGCTCCACCTAGTGGGAGACTTTCCAACGCAACGTCTTTCGGTTCGCGGTCACCACTCCAGAACTTTTCAGCCCCATCGGCCATCCGTGCTGCGAGCAATGTGCCCTGCCCACTGCCACTTAAGTTTGGCAATTCTTCGGGCTACGTCGGTAACCTTGGTTCTCTTGCGGATGTCTTCATTTCTGATTCGATCACGCAAGGAAACTCCGAGCATAGCCCTCTCCATTGCCCTTTGGGTGACTTTAAGGCTTCTGATGAGGCCCATTGTGGGCGACCACGTTTCGGTCCCGTATGTAATCACTAGCAAGACACACTGGTCATAGACTTTCGTCTTGAGACACTGTGGTAAGTTGGATGAGAAGATACCGCGTAACTTCCCGAACGCTGCCCATCCAACGCAACGTCTTCCGGTTCGCGGTCGCCACGCCAGAACTTTTCGGCCCCATCGGCTCTGCCATCCGTTCTGCGAGCAATGTGCCGTGCCCACTGCCACTTAATCGTCACACACGCACACACATAATCGTCTACAACTTCGAGTGTAGAGTCTCCGATCTTGATAGGAATGGGTGTGACATGGGCATTCAACATGACCTTGGTTTTGTCCATGTTCATTTTAAGACCCACTCTTCCGGAAGCTCTACTGAGGTCATCGAGCATTGTACTGGTCCTCCTAACTTTGTATATTTGATATATTTTAATTACTTTTTTTAATATCTACCTCACAATGAGTCGTATAGTAGAACTAATTAATGGTGGATGACACACTTACTTTACACCGAATTATTCCACTGCCGTCCGATGGAAGTTGTTTATTCTATTAATTTGCATTTTGTTTAAAGTTAAAACATCTAGATCCTAGTCAAATTATGGCACATGAAAGTTAAATAGTAGAATACAATTGTTCACGCATCAAGCGCATGATCATGTGGACTGACGTCACCGGCAGCTGAGGCGCGGGCGCGGGACGCGGCGCCGCAGGAGCGGTGTGCGGCGGCGGCGGCGGCGGGGCACTTCACGATTGCACGGCTAGGACGACACTTATCGCCATTTCTTAATATAATTTAAATAGTATACAGTCCACGCTTTCATTTATTAATTTCCCTGAGCTTCTGAACATGGTCCTTCTACCGGGAAACATCCAGGAGTAAACAAGAAAAAGCAAGAATAAGTAGTCATCAAGTGGATTGTTGAAGTGGATTTGAATGTCAACCGACATTGATCGGCGAAATTACCGTTGCAGCTGAAGAAGTCAATTAGTGAAACGGTTAAGGACCTATGTGAGTTCGTTCCAATTATTTACTTTTTCCTCCATATCCATTTCACAAATAGTGTGTTTTTAAAATCAATTTCTGTTCCAACTATCGCTTACTTCGCCGTTATTTGAGATAGACAATTGGTTGCTAGCATTCTATCTATTACAAGCAGTGTGTAATTCGCAATCGCTTTATCGCGCGTGGTTTACCCGGCTACTTAGTTGTTAATACAACGCGATTAGTCAGTGCGCCTTACCGGCCAGCCGTTTTTTTTTCGTACGGTGACTCACCTCCTTTGTTCTCGCATCAGCTGTGCTTGCTATCGACCTAACTGTGTTTTATGAAGCTTAACTGGTAATAATTCAGCTGGCTGTTCTTTTGAATTGGTTTATTTGACAATTTGCTACTTAGTTTGATCGTCTTCGCTTTAAAATAAACCGTTACTTCTGCTTCGAATTAATTCAAGTCTTAAAGGTTTTTAAAGTCTTTCCAATTCTCAAGTTTAAGTGCAACATGGATATCGATAAATTAGTAAAACAGCGCAGTGGCATTAAAGCAAAGCTCACCAACTTTGAAAAGTACATTACTGTTCTTTCGTCTTCAAAGCTCATATCCGAACTACAACGGATTGATTTAGAAGGCCGCTTGAGCAAGCTTTGTACGATGTTTTCGATGCATTACAGATGGAAATCGAGTTAGCGTCGGCGACCCCCGAAGACGAGTACGTGGAACGAAATCAGATTGAAGAACGGTACCACTCGTTGATCGCCAAGGCGCGCAGACATCTCCAGACCAGCTGCGCTGAGCGGGAGGGTTCGGAGACGGGCGCTATAATGGACTCGAAACTAGGTGCATCGTTTAAAAATGGCTTTGTTCGCTTACCGAAGATTGATTTACCGCAATTTGATGGTAGTTACCAGTTCTGGCTAAAATTTAGGGATACTTTCACTTCGTTAATACATAACAGCGATTGTATCGATGGCATTAATAAGTTTCACTATCTCCGTGCATCCCTTAAGGATCGTGCATCGGAAATAATCAAGAACATTGATTTTAAGGGTGACAATTATGTGTTAGCATGGAACTTATTGTGTGATCGCTACAACAACAACCGCCTTTTAATTAATAATCATGTGCAGGCTCTGTTTGATGAAGAACCCATAACGAATGAATCATCGTCTTCTTTGCGACGTCATAGAGATGTCATAAATAAAAATATACGGGCACTTAAGACCTTAAAGGAGCCGACAGAGTATTGGGATACTCTTATAACATTTATGATGTCTAGAAAATTAGATTTAAATACAAACCAAAAATAGAAAGAGCACCGCAATGCATTGTCTGAAGATCCTACTTTGTCAAATTTAATTTCATTTATTAGTGGTAGGGCAGATCTCTTAGAAACACTAGAGGTAAATCAAAGTAAGTTGAGCACTAGTGTGAATAATAGACAAAAAAGTTTTATTACTTCAAGTACCAAAGAAAATAAGAATTACAAACAACAACAAAGAAAACAAACAAAGAAAGGATGAATAGTAACTTAGAAAATAAAAAATCACATAGTAACAAGTTACAATACAAATTAAAATGTCCTCTATGTTCTAACGATCATCTTTTATATACATGTGTTTTTTTTTTATTAAGAGAGCAGCGGTGGCCCTGTGGTGGCGGCCCCGACTTACGAACAGTAAGTCGTGGGTACGAACCCTCACAGGCGCATTACTTTGTGTAATTTATTTCGTCACCACTGCTCTCAAAACGGTGAAGGAAAACATCGTGAGGAAACCGGCATGTCCTAGAACTAAAAATTCGAAGACATGTGACATCTACCAATCCGCACTGGGCCCGCGTGGTGGATTATCGCCCTTACGCAAAATACGCACTTTGACGTGGAGTTGCGAACACCAGCCCGTTATACAATATACAATACATGTGATTTATTTAAAGATTTGCCTACTGAATCACGAATACAAAAGGCTAAGGAATTACAGGTGTGTCTAAATTGTTTGCGCTCGAGTCATGTAACCAAGAAATGTCGATTAGCTGGTTGTAAATATTGCAAATCCAGGCACAATACTCTCTTGCATGTTGAACCGACTGAGCGCCCTTATCAAGACCCCATGCCTTCAGCGTCAAATAGTGTCGCCTTACCAATCGATACTTCAAATAGTACCGTCTTATCAGCAGCTACTATACACCATACTAATACACCCAATGTCCTGCTGTCCACAGCTATGGTGAAGGTGGTGAGCAACAACGGTGAAAGAGTCAACGCTCGAGTCCTGCTTGACAGCGGCAGCACTGCCAACTTCTTGACGGAGAGCGTCTGCACCAAACTGGATTTGTAAAACTACCTCCACTGTCACAGGTATCAACCAACAGTCTTCCTACAGTACACAGTCTTGCAATCTAGATATTGAGTCTTTTAATGGTGACTATAGGATTAATTTGGACTGCCTAATTATACGCAACGTTTGCCATCGTCTTATATTGATATGAGGAATATTCCTATACCATCAAACCTTCGTTTAGGTGACCCAACATTTAATATTCCATCTGTCATTGACATCTTAGTAGGCGCAGAGATATTTTAGAGCGTTATAGGCACTACTACGATTGATTTAGGCAATCGTATGCCTAAGCTATGTGAGACCAAATTTGGTTGGATAGTGTCTGGTCCAGTTACTCAGATTCGTTCGTCTTTTAAAAAAGGCACACATTTTTGTAATCATGCCCAATCAATCAAACAACCTGATTTGACAAGGTTTTGGGAGCTGGACTCCATCTCGCCTAGGCACACCCTATCTCAAGAAGAACGGGAATGTGAATTAAGTTTTAAGCAAAAAACCATTCGTAATGATAGCGGTAAATTTATTGTTACTATGCCTTTGAAAGCTGATCCAAGCATTTTAGGCGACTCATACAATATGGCAAAACATCGTTATCTGTCGCTAGAACGTCGCTTTCAACGGCAACCTGAATTCGAGACCAGATACATCGAGTTCATGGATGAGTACGAACGCCTTGGTCATATGAGTGAAGTTAACAACAAGTCAAGGCCTCATTCTAACAAATATGCCGTATATTTCATACCTCATCATGGAGTAATTTGCGAATCCAGTACGACAACGAAGCTGAGAGCTGTGTTTGATGCGTCTGCCATTACTTCCTCTAAAGTATCACTTAATGATATTCAAATGGTAGGGCCCAAGGTACAGGATGATTTATTTTCAATTTTGTTAAGATTTCGGCAACACAAATATGTTGTTACCGGTGATGTCGAAAAAATGTGTATCGTTGCATAGAAGTGGCTCATTCACAAAGATCATTATGCAAATTATTTTTAGAAAAGATCCCAGAACCGTTAAAGACGTACAGATTAAACACAGTCACTTATGGGACATCATCTGCACCTTACCTAGCAACGAAGTGTCTTGTAAGTCTTGCGGACGAAGCTGCCACAGACAACGTGAAGTCTGCAATTTCAATACTTGGGCGGTAGTTCGACAATATCGGTGTTAAGTATGTTGCGGGAGGCAAGTGAAACCACGGACTGCTGCTAACACACTGATTTATTACATGTAGGCGGTCGGCGGGGCGCGCACACACGCACATGCGCATGCGCGCACACATACATAACATTTCCTCCCCTTATTACACTTATACTCTGAACAATTGAAATAAGTTGTAGTTTGTCTACACTAATTATGCTTAACTTAAAAATAGGATTTATAATCTACCCGTGGTAATATTCCTTAAAAGTCTATTCGCACATCTGGATGCTGGGATTGCAGGGGCACTCGGCTCAATTGTTGCGGAGGGCGTGTTGGTCACCACACTTTCTTCCCCCGCGGGTACAGGTTCTTGAACCCGGTTTATTGGTGTAATGTTGCTGTCCAAGTCGTCAATGTCGTAGTTTTGTTGGTGTGAAATTTTACCTCTATACATTGTTAACTGGTTTACATGTTTTTTACTTCGGCCGCTGTGTTTGTGTCTTGAACGACGTACAATACCTTCCCTATTTTTGTTTTTACAATTCCCTTGCACCAATCAAATTTGTTGCTGTTTTTAAATTTCTTATACAATACTTGGTCTCCCGGTTTGAACACTTGTGTGTTTCTTCCCCCATATGACTTAATCTGCGAGCACTGTTGACGAGTAACATTATCAGTAGGGGTTGTGAGCGAGGCCGACGCTTTTTGTGGGTCAAATAGATCTAACCGTGACCTAAGCTTTCGCCCATAAACTAGCTCAGCTGGTGAAAAACCTGTGACAGAATGAACCGAATTTCTGTAATCAAATAGGAAATTTATTACTTTTAACTTTTGCTTTGCATTATGTTGTGGTGAGTTAATACTGTCCTTATGCCTTTTTTTACAATTTTGACAAAGCTCTCTGCTTGTCCGTTACTTGCTGGGTTATAGGCCGGTGATGTCAAATGAGTAATGCCATTTAGCGAGCAAAAGTCCCTAAACTCGAACGACGTGAATGCCGTTCCGTTGTCACTCACTATTGTGTGGGGTAAGCCGTACTTTGACATGAAATCGTATAAATTTTCCACGACGCTTGATGAAGTGGACGACACGTGCTGACATCATACACTTCTACCCACTTGCTGTACGCGTCTACTACTATCAGGTACGTTCGATTATTGAACGGACCGAGGAAGTCGATGTGTATTCTATAAAATGGTCCTGGTGGGTACTGCCACGGAGCAAGTGGCACTCGCCTTGGGGACGACCGCAATTGTTGACATACCTCACAGGAATTAATCATTGTTTCCAACTATGTATAGATTCCATCTCCTAGTATTGTATAATTGCATAGCACATGTGAGGACCATGTATTTTTTAAGCTACCATTTGCATTTAGTTATCTTTCATTGACTTGAATATGCCTTGGTGGCTGAGAGAAAGTCATGCTCACTCAAATGTCTCGCTGATGGTGGCGGGTGTGTCGGGTCATTTAGTTCCCTTCAATATGGTTGAGTTGAATGGCGCCGATACACGCGTCTTGTTCGTGATCGGGCGCTGTCAGTTGGGACTGGTCATCTCTTAGCTGCCACGGTTCATTTTAATTACTTTATTTTTAATTTGTTGATTTAATGTTTTACTCTGGACGCTCATAATGTGCACGTCTTCCTACATCGTTCTCACATATATCTATAATCTCAACATGAATGATGTAACCAAGATTTTGTAACAATATTTTGATTTAAAAGAGTGTCCATGGAGTTTCTTGCCCGTTCTTCTCCATAGAGATCTACGCTAGGGAATGGGCAACTACAGTACTTTCTCAAGTTATTATGTCTTGTGTCTGGGACTGTAGCTTTGTTTTGTTTTTTTTTGTATTTTTGACTTTCAAAAGTGCCATAATGGTCTAATTGAAATAAATGCTTTGAGTTTGAGTTTGAGTCAACGCAGCATCTACTCCCGGAAACCAAAATCGTGACCTGGCTTCTGCCTTAGTTTTCACAATACCCAAATGTGAGCTATGTAATTCCTTTAATACTTTAATACGTAAACTTTCGGGTAGAACTACTTTATGTCCCCTCATTAGACATCCTTTTTCGTAAGACAATTGTGTTTTACATAAATAATAAGGTTTAATATGCAAGTCTGATAATAATTTCCCTGGCCATCCATTCTGTACGTAATCAATCACCCTCTTTAGAATAACATCTTTAGCGGTTTGTTCACGTAACTCGTCTAAGGTCACCGGCATATTCCCTTCGATAACAAAGTTGACGTACGCCGCGCGGTCTAAAGCAAGCGCGGCGGTCGCGGCGGCCTGCGTGTCGTCATTTTCCTCCGCATTTGACCTTTCGGTCTCACAGCGTAAACTCGCCCGTGATAAATAATCTGCGCTATTGTCGGCGCTGCGAACATATTCGATGGAATAATTATATGCACTTAAAAACATTGCATATCTTTGCAACCTATTAGCCGTTACCTCCGGTATTCCCTTATACGGACCAAATATTGAAATCAGTGGTTTATGGTCAGTACGTAATATAAATGGTTCTGATCGCCCATACAAGTATTGGTGATAACGCCGAACCCCAAATATAATTGCAGTCGCCTCTTTCTGAATCTGCGAGTATCGTTTTTCAGCTGAATTTAGTGTGCGTGACGCGAACGAAATTGGTCGTTCTATGCCGTCACCATCTACTTGAGACAGAACTGCACCGAGACCATATGGAGAAGCATCTACTGTCAATTTTTTTTTACATTTTCTATTGTAATGTGTTAGTACTTGTTCGGACGTTAAATATTTTTTTATTTTACTGAACGCGATTTCGTGATCTGTGGTCCAATTCCACTTGACACCTTTTTTTAACAAGTCGTACAATGGGCAAAGAATACTCGATGTTTGTGGTACAAAATTCCTGTAATAGTTCACTAATCCTAAAAATGACTGCAAGGTGTTAACATTGGTCGGCACCGGGGCGTCGACAATTGCCTTTACTTTTAATGGATCTTTCTTTAAGCCGTTTCTATTGATAACGTACCCTAAATAATTTATTTCATCTTTGAAAAAATCACATTTGTCTTTCTGAAGTGTGAGCCCTGCATCCTGCAGCCGCTCTAATACTATGTGAAGTTTTTTTATATGTGCATCAGCTGACTCTGCAGTTATTAGTATATCGTCAAGCAAACACAAAACCCCATCTAAACCGGACAGCAAGGTTTCCATGGCGCGCTGAAAAACAGATGGCGCACTTGACAACCCGAACACAAGACGCGTGTAATTGAACAGCCCACGATGCGTGTTTATACATGTCATGTTTTGCGACTCTTCGTCGAGTTCAAATTGGTTGTATGCCATTGATAAGTCTAGCTTTGAAAACTGCTGACCCCCATGTAATTTGGAAAACAATTCATGGATGGTAGGCAAGGGATATTGTTCAATAACTAATAACTTATTAATTGTTACGGAATAGTCCACGCATAGCCTAACAGAACCATTACGCTTAAGTACGGGCACGATTGGTGACGCATAGTCCGAGTGTTGAACTGGTTTTATTATACCTAAGCTCTGTAGTCGTTCTATCTCCTTGTCTACTTTGTCGCGTAGTGCAAATGCGACTGGGCGCGCTTTGAAGAAAACCGGTTTCGCATTACTTTTTAACTTTAGCTTAATTCGATAATTTTTAAAAGTGCCTAATTTATCCGAAAATACTTCTTTTTTTTTTTTTTTTTTTTTTTTTTTTTCGGATGGGAAATCATCAAATGACTTCTCCCGCTCTGGGCGGAGCGGGAGGGAGTGTCAGACTTTTACTGACTAAAACCCATCCATGTTCCTTCATCGCCCTTTGTGTTCCGGGGCCACGGTATCTCTTTCGAACAGTCCCGCAACCCCGGCAGGCATCGGTCCTTGCGGACCCCTTCCTTTTTGCTGACTCTCTTTGAGGCGCGCGTAGAACACGAACGCGCCGTCGACACGGCCTGTCGTCATGAGACGGACGGACGGCGAGCTAGCCCATAGCCCACCGTCCACAGGCCCGCGCCTACGGTGGCCGGGGGCCACGTGGTGGCCCCCGACGCCCGGGGCGTCTCCCGCGGCGGCCGGGACGCTGTGAGGTTCTCTCCCTCTCACGTTCCGCCACCTCCTTCTCTAGCATTACTGCTTCGCAGAAGGAGGTGACGGCGTCCCATTCCGTCTCGCTCCGGACCATGGCTTGCACCAGGGCCGGACGCGAGAGGTCGCCGCCGCCAATCGCCACTTCGAGGACACGGCGGTGCTCCGCCCACGCGGGGCACACCTCCACCGTGTGCTCCACCGTGTCCTCCGGTCGATCCTCGCAATGGAAACACCCGGGCGTTTCCTCCCGCCCGATTCGGTGCAGGAACCTCCCGAAACAACCGTGTCCGGTGAGGACCTGCGTCAGGCGGAAGGTGAGGACGCCGTGGCGTCTCTCAAGCCACTCCTCAAAGAGGGGACTTACCGCCACTATCGTGGCGTGCCCTGCACGGGGTTGCGACAGTCTCTCTCTCCATGTCGCCATGAGATCATGCCGGAAGTCTGTCCGCTGCGCGACAATTTGCCGCGGCAGCGGAGTTTCCCCCCGGCGTAGCACCTCCGCGCGCCATTCGTGAAGGCGCGCGAGGACAATTGCCTCCAGATCCCATGGCGGCAATCCGGCAAGGAGGCACGCCGCCTCGCGGGCGATCGTGCGGTACCCACGGGCCAGCCTTACGGCTACCACCTTTTGGGGCGCGTTCAGGTAGTGGGCTGCACGCAGCCTCAAGGAACGCGCCCACACCGGGGCCCCGTAAAGGGCCATGGACCGCACGACTCCCGCGTAGAGCCTCCGGCAGGAGGCGTTTGGCCCCCCCAGGTTGGGCAGGAGCCGCCTGAAGGCAGCCCCAGTCCGTTCCAGTTTGGGGGCCAAACGTCGGAAGTGCTCCACGAAGTTCCACCGGCTGTCGAGGACGAGTCCTAGGTACTTCAAAGTCGACTCGACACCGATGGATACCCCTCCTACCGTGAGTAAGGATCCCGGAGGTGGCGCATTCCGAGGCCCATGAAAGCACATGGCCTCAGACTTGTGCAATGCCACCTCGAGACCCAGTTGCCGGATCCTCTCAACGACAATCGCAACCCCGCGTGTCATGATTTCGGCCGCCGCCTCGTGCGACCCCCCCTGTGCCAGCACCAGCGTGTCGTCTGCATTGCAGACCACGCTGACGCCGCTAGGGAGGTCGGCGCGCAGCACCCAGTCGTACCCGATGTTCCACAAGGAAGGCCCTAGAACCGATCCCTGTGGAACACCGCACGACATCTCTCGCCGTTTCCATTCTCCGCTGCGACCGGGGTAGATGACGGCTCTGTCCGTCAAGTAATCCCCGACCACACGACGGAGGTAGGTCGGCACCCGGTGATACCGGAGTGCCTCCCTAATGCAGCTCCAGGGCATGGAGTTGAAGGCATTGGCGATGTCTAGAGACACCGCCAAGACAACCCCGCCCCGGGACACCGCATCCCCCGTCGTGAGGGCTCTCACGCGCATGATGGCGTCCACCGTAGAGCGCCCCTTGCGGAAACCAAATTGGTGTTCCGCAAGATCCGGCCCCGTCCCCGCAAGGTGCTCGGCGAGGCGGTTTGCAATTACTCTTTCAAAGAGCTTGCCCACCTCGTCGAGCAACACTATGGGCCGGTATGCGGACGGAGAGTCCGCAGGGCGCCCCGGCTTCCGAATGAGGACCAGCTTCCCCGTCTTCCAACGAAGCGGGAACTGTCCCCTCTCCAAGCATGCGCTTAGGAGCCCCTCCAGTCGGGGCCCGAGAGCCTCCGAGGCCAGGACCCAGGCTTTGCCAGGCAAGCCGTCGGGTCCTGGGGCGGTATTTTTGGCACTGAGCCTGCGTACCGCCACTCTCAGGTCTACCCCAGTCACTTCCGGAGTGTCGTCGTCGTCATCCTGGTGGTCCGCTTCCAGCACCGCAGGTGGCGGAGCCATAGGCGGGGGGGGATGTTCTCCCCGCGTGGGGAACAGGGTGCTCACCACGTCCTCCACGAGCTCAGGCCGGAGACTCTGCGTCAGTGGGGGGGCCCAGGTGCGGAGTTTATCCCGCACCATCTTATAAGGGCGCCCCCACGGATCTCTGTCGAGAGTCCCCAGCATCTCCTCGCGGGCCAGATCCCTGGCCCGCAGGACAGCCTCGCGGAGGGCGGTCTTCGCCGCTCTGTACCCCTCATAAAGCTCCGCCTCGATGGCTGCCGCATTCGGTGGACGAATGCGGAGCCTGCGATGCCTGGCGTACAGGTGTCGCGCAGCCACGCACGCCTCGCGCAGAGACGTCAGCTCTCGCGACCACCAGTACACCTGACGTCGGGCGCTTCCTGGCCGGACTCGGGGCATTGCCACGTCGCATATATCGGACATGGCCTCCTGGAACCACCCTGCCTCATTGTTAACGTCGGCAGGCCTGTCTGGTGATGTCACCCAGGCCTGCACGATCGAGGCTTCCAGGAGGAGCTCCCGGTCCAGCTGCTTCAGCGCCCAACGCGGACCACTCGGGGCCTGTTGGACCAGCGCGCTTGAGGTCTGGGTGGAGACGTCAAACCGGATGTACCGGTGGTCGGAATAGGTCTCCACCCCCTCCATGACACGCCAGTCAACGACACGCGGCGACAGAGCGGGGCTAGCGAACGAAATGTCCACCACCGACTCGCCCCGCATCCGCACACACGTGGGAACAGAACCCCGATTTAGGACGACCAGGCCCTTCTCCAGAGCCCAGTCCTCCACCATCCTTCCCCGCACGTCTGTACAACGAGAACCCCAAGCCAAGTTCTTGGCATTGAAGTCCCCGAGGACAAGCACGGGGAGGGAATGGTTTCCGACGACAACACTCAACTCTGCGAGAGAGTTGTGGAACTCGGCGAGAGTTCGATTCGGGGAGAAGTAGACTCCCACCACTACGATCTCCCCGAACCGTGCTGCTACGCAACCCCGACCCCTCCTGACACCTTCAAGGGTCGGGGTACCGGCGGCGGCCGACGACACTATGGTCACTGAGCCGCTCAGGTCCGCCACCCAGTCATCCCTGGGCTGGACGAAATACGGCTCAGCGACCACAGCGATGTTTATCGACCACTGCGCCATGCTCTGGAGCAACAGATCCTGAGCACAGGCGCAGTGGTTGATATTCGCTTGGAGGAAGCGTAATGGGGCCGTTATTGGCACTCCATTACCGCTTCCTCCTCCCTGGCCCCTTGTGAGGGCCCCACTGTGGCGGCGACAGCGGCAGCGGCGGCAGTTGCGACTGCGGCGGAGGCGACGGTGGCGGTGGCGGTGGAGGGCCTACCTTTGCCTCTGATGGCCTTGGTGGGTGGAGCGCAGGCCTTGCTCCCAGCCCGGTGATCGGCCGGCTTGCCAGCCGCCGCACATGCACCGCAGTGCGGCGTGGCGCAGCAAGCTGCGGACACATGACCGGGCTGACTGCAACGGAAACAGAGTCCGCTGCGGTCCACCTCCGAGGCGCACCGTACTGACACGTGGTGTCCCACGTGGCAGCGGTAGCACCTCAGAGGTCTGGGCTCCAGCAGCTTCACCTGCGCTGAAACCCAGCCCACCAGTAGCCTTCGGCCCTCCACTATAGTTTTAGCCGCCGTCACCGGGCAGCATACCGTGACGGTATGCATACCCGTGGAGTCCGGGCGAAGGGCGCCTGCCCTGACCTGATCGGCAGGGCACCCTCCGGACCTGGCGACGGCAGCCACCACTTCCTCCTCGGTCACCGAGTCGTCCAGGCCCAGGATACGCAGGTCTGCGCATCTGACGGGCCTGGACACTCGGGCCTCGTCCGCGTGTAGGGACGCCCTGAGCTTTTCAGCCAGAGCGTCAGCGGACGAGCCGCTGGTTTCACCGGGAATCTCCAGCAATCGGGCCCCTGTCGCTGTGACTTTAAGCCGGAGACCTCCGGTGATCCCAAGCTCACCGAGGTTAACCGCCTCTTTCGCCTTCGCCAGAAGGTCGCGGTAGGACACGCCCCTCTTTTCCGCGTCCGGCTGTAGTGTTATCACTACAGCTGCGGTCTTCGGGGCGCGGAGCCTAGCCGCGATCTTTCGCGCCTTGTGCTGGCGCTGCCGCTCCTCATTTCGGGCCTTTTTGGCCGCCTTTCGCCCCTTCTTTTTCTCCCCGACCACCTGCCATCCGGCTTCAGCCGAGGGAGGTGTAGGGGGCTGGGAGGGCGTTGGTGGTGGCGGCGGCTGCTGTGCCGCAGGCACTGGCCCATTCGCCGTAGGCACTGGCATTGGCACAGTGTCCACCTGTGCAGCTGCCTTGCCCCTCCCTTTTTTGCCCTTCTTAGCCGGCGCCGGTTTCGCCGGAGCCGGTTTTTCGGAGGGGGCGGGCGCCACAGCCCTGCCAGAGGGCTGGCTGGATGGCCCCGGTCCGGGTGCGGAGGCCGCAGCAGCCGCGTAGGAGGCCGCCTTCGGGCCCATGGCTGCCTTGCCTGCCGCAAGGGGGGGGCGCAGGACAATTCCCTCCAGGACGGAGAACCGCGCCTGGAAGGAAGCCAGCTCCTGCCGAACCAGGTTCAGGACCTGGCTCTCCACCGGCGCAGGCTGGCTCAGTCGCTGCTGCCGGCCCCCATTCTGAGGCACTCCGCGGGAGCCAGCCTCACGCAGACTGGCCAGGTCTGCATGGAGCTTGGCATTCTCCTTTTGGAGAACCTCCGTGGCGGCCGTCAGGCGAGCTACCTCCGCCCGCAGTTTGGCCACCTCTTCTCCCCCTATCGGAGGAGGAGAAGGGGAAGGCCCCGCAAAGTTGGCCTCTGCAGCCGCCATGATGGAGGCGGAAGCCACGGGTATGGCCTTGAGTTTTGAAGATGTCTTCACCTTCAAGGCCACGCCCCTTATTGCGGCTTCCACCTCCTTTGCGAACCTGGCCTTACGCTCCGCATCGGAGCTGCCAGGTGCACCCACCTCTTCGCCAGACCCGCGAGCAGTCATGCCCGGGTGGCGCCCCTCTTCGGCCAGTCTCGCCGATCTTTCGGGGGCAGATATCCCCCTCCCCCTGCCTCTGATCCCACCACGCTTGTTGGTGGGGATCTTTCTGGCCGAGGCCTCCTCCTCCCCGGATGATGACGCTTGGTCACCATCCTTTCTGGACCGCTTGCGGAAGAACTTGCCGTTCTCCGCAGCAGTCCCGGCCCTCACGCGGCGGGAGCTCTCTGAGCCTCCCGCGCTCGCATCGCTGGATACGAGGTCGGACTCCGACCCCGCATCCCTCCTCTCCTCTTTCTTGCCGTTACCGGCGGTGTTGTTGGGTTTTATTAGTTTTTCCATATTGTTCCCACGAGTATGGGGGAAATATTCTCAATCTAGGCAGAGACCCCTGTACCTAGAAGGGCAGATTTGAGTATTTATTACTCGCCAGAGGGTCTGCAGGTACCCTGGCGAGGGTGAGCACTAGCGACTGATTCGTTCCATGGGAACACCCGTCAGCCATACATCCCCTCGCGGTGCGCCGCCGCTTGGGATTCGGGGTAACTTTTTATAGAGGTTTTCTACCTCGCAGTCCGGGCGGTTAAGCCAAGACCCTCGGTCCCTATCGAAGCCGCGAGACGTGATCCACAGCACTTCGACAATGGGATTACGAGCCTGACGGTGACAAAGAAGGACGCATCCTACTCTGTCTGCTCGGAGGCAGGGTGAGTGCACACCGAGCCCGCCCTCACTCCTCTGCTATGCCCTCTGCTGTACAGAGGGTCACGCAGAGGAACGCACCGGTGGTCCTGACAGGACCCCACCCATGTCAGAATAATTAGCCACGGCAGTAACTCTCCCCGAGGGATAAAAGGAAATTCTCATTTCCTCTCATTCCCCGGAGAAGGATACTGCCGCGCCCAGGGTGCACCGGCCCAGCAGTTGCTCTTCCCTCCAGACGTATCGAGAGGGACCAGCAACCGCCAGACACACGTGGAGGACTTCTGACATCGCACCCCATCCGAAAATACTTCTGGGAATCGAGACTGCAGTTCCTCGCCTACACTTGGGCTACCGTTAAAGAAGTTGACCGGAGTTAGTTTCAACTTGAATTTTGATATAAAATCTCTGCCGAGCAGCGGTGGGCCGCCGCTACGTATTATATAAACATCGAGTGTGTGCGTGCGCTGCATGTATGTTACGGGCAATCGCACATACCCTACACACTCCATTATGTTTCCTGTGTAACTATAAAATCTTTTCCGAGATGATAGCAAGGGCATGTCGTCAAATAAAGTTTTATAAGTACCTTCCGATATTACCGAAACAGCTGAACCACTATCTATTTGAAATTTAATATTTTTATCATTAATTGTAACAGATTCTGTCATAGGTTCCCCTTGAGCTGAACATATGTTAAAAAGCGATTTACCATCGTCGTCCTCGCTCACATCCCCTGTGGACACGTGATGTACTTTCTTGTTACACATCCTACGCAGATGACCTACAACGTTACACTTTTGACATATGTACTTCGCGAATCGACATTCCGACGACTTGTGATTGCGACGACCGCACACCGAACACTTATCACTCGTGGCACTGTTGGATTTAGCACTATTTTGTCCTGTTCCGATCTTGATCACCTGAACCTGGTCCGCTGGGGCAGCCGGCGCGGTGGCGGCGGCGGCGCCTGCATGCGCGCACCGTACGCTCTCCGCGACCTCCACTGCCTTTGCTAAGGTCAAGCTCTCCAAGTCCCGGCCAAACAACTTCTCTCGTTCTGGACCCGCTACCATTCCCATTACGAAACGATCCCGTAATGCTTCTTCTACATTGCTGAACCCACAATGTGCGGTGAGTCCTCGCAGTCTTGCGGCCCACTGCGTGTGTGACTCGCCTGGTTGCTGCGAAGCCGAGTAGAACTTATGTCGCTCGCTGAACCCGCACCGTTTCGGAGTGAAGTGATCATCCAATAGCTTGATGAGTCCTTCATACGGCACCAACTGTACGTCTTTCGGCAACACCAAATCCGCTGCCAGTTTGTAGGTACCGTCATGGAGTGCGCTGAGCAAAATCGCTCGCCTCCTTGTACCTGCCGCGTCACTTTTGGCGTCGATCTCATTAGCGATGAACCACTGCGTGATTCGTCCTTTGTATGTTCCCCAATCATGTTCATTATGATTGAAACTGGTCAATATTCCAAACGACGCCATTTTGGTAAATCCTCGTCGCCACTGTTAAGTATGTTGCGGGAGGCAAGTGAAACCACGGACTGCTGTTAGCACACTGAAAGGAAATCTATTATCCGTATTCCACATTTACTGGCCATAACTCAGAGTCACGAAGTTTCTCAAAATTTTTAATGTAACACCAATCCTCAATGAAGCATAGTCTCGCTCGGTTTTAGGTTTTAATTTTTCGATTACGATTTCAGAGTCTTTTCTTAGTGTTTGTTTGATATGCTCCTTTAGATCGTCCTCTGTAGTGCTTTTATTCAGCCTCGAAACTGCTTTTAAATAATTAATTGAGTTATTACCAAATTTCCTTATTGCGTTACTTCGTCTGTAATTTTTTTAACCTCTATCCAATCATTATTCCCAGTATCGTCAACTTTCATATCCGCTTTCCTAGCCACCGCCGCCTAATCAGTCTCCACGGGCGTCTGAGTTGGCGGTAGCGACGGAGGCATAGCTGCTTGCACTCCGTGCTCCAGAACATTTGTTTGAGACGATACAGCCCAGGCAGTAGGACACTTCGTTATTGTAGGTACTGGTACCCGTATTGATCGTTGGTTCTGGTCATTGGTATCACAATCTTCTTTTTTTCCTTCAGTTTTTAACCTTTTAATTTTCAGCTCATAAGAACTACATTTCATATTCGCTTCATTTAACTCCTGTCTTAGTTTAGTATTTTCTAGCGCCAGGACAGCCACACTGGCTTTAATCTCCTTTATAGTATTTGCTTTAAAAACACTGATTTTAGCCAGGATTACTATTAATTTACACTATTAATTTGATCTACAATCTCATCCGATGTCAACAATCGCGATTTCTGCTGAGCAACATTCCCCTCAAGCGACTGATTTACTAGATCTATGAAACCAGCGGCCTGACCAACACGTACCGGTGTGTCATCTGTTACTCGTATACGCTGGGTTACGTTAGAACAGGAAGCACACTTGAAAGTACCCCTTAATTCAACCGCCGTCGCCGGGGTTATTTTCACACATCTATAATCGTATCCCTGAAACAGATGAGACAGATGTGATGATTTAGTCATACGACTAAAAGGGGCCATGGACGACCACCAGTAGTTGTGTATTAAGAAGCAGCCGATTTCATTTAGCAGTGGTACATTAAAGTTGTGTGGAAATCGGTTGTCATCAATTGACCATGTAGTGCGAAAGAATGAGAAACATTTCGTGATGTCAAAGTTTTGAGTGTCAATGTGGATGGCTATTAAAACAGAGAAAGACTAAGGTAAGACTAAAACGATGGATGCTGTGTGAAAGATGAAATTGGTATTTATCAGTAGTGATGACTAACTGATATGCTGAGTAATAAACAAGTATGAAAGAAGAGGATGCTAACATGCTGCACCGACCCCAAATAAATTGGGAGAATGATATTGAGAAGTACGCAGCAGCAATGCAGAACTTTGTGTTAATACAGAAACATTAGGGTTATGAAGAGGAGTTTTTAGTAGAGGAAGACCAACTGATAACAGATTGTGTGAAAGATGGCAAGGTTAGTGATACGTTTATACATAACACACTATAGTGAAAACAAATAGCTACTTCAAAAATAAATTATAAAATTACGTAGATGATAAACATAATTATTATTATTAACCTTAAAATACTTACATAATTCCCTGTATGTCTAGCTAATTTGAAACATTCCAGTGTTAATTGAACGTTGTGCAACGCGTCACAGAAAAAATGAATAATGTGATACGCTATCTGAAAAGGATAAATGATAAAATCATCTTAAGTACTCTTTACAAATCACTAGCTTATGTCCGGAGCTTCACCCGTCGCATGTTTGGTAACTGCCCTACGGGATCATACTACCAGGATAAAAAGTACTGTATGTGTTAATCCAGGTTTTAAACTAATATATTTGCCCATTTTATCCAAATCCGTTCAGTAGTTTTAGCGTGATAGAGTAACAAACATCCATCCATCCAAACTCACAAACTTTTGATTTTATGATATAAGTAGGATATACAAAAGGAAAAGCCATACTGTTATATACTGGCCACCTAGAATCCTTATCTGTCTTGTTGACGACGTGTGACGTTCATCATTCATTGTAAAAATTATATTAATACGTAATGAAAATGCGTATAAGACATACCATATGCAAAAGATGACCTGCTAATGTCGTAGCACTCCAAAATATTCTACTTACTATAACATTTTTTTACAATAAATTTCATTGTCATTGTGACAGATCTGCTGAAGATGTTGTGCTTCAATATTCCATAAATTAACTTTATCGCATAACAACGCTATAAGTCTAGTAGCATACGCCATGTTTGCGTCGAAACAAAACATAGCTAGACCACAAATGAAATAGTAATTAGGAAGATGAAGCTTTATGATAGTAGAAGTGACGATCGTGGTAGAGAATCCAAAAGCCATAATCACAAAAACCCAGTTCCAGATGATAAAGCGTTTGTTACTGCTCTTTTTATTAAAAAATCTGTGAAAGTCTTGAATTTTCAAGACAAAAGATACATTATTCTTCATTTGATACACGTTGACGGTGAAGTTCATGATAAATCCGATAGTGTAGACGAGAATGTCGACGTAAGACATGATGTACATGAAATAAAGGTAATTTCTTATACTGTTGTCACGGTGTAGTTCGTAAGTGCGATTAACGTAAAGAAGAATAAGTGTCATGGTGCAAACACAATGAAAAAAATAACGATAATTAACTGTTTGGTTTCATATAATTATCCCTAATGGCATATTTGGGAAAGAATACAATATTTTGCATTAAATTCAATGGCAGAAGCATCGATTGCACATCTTTGTCAACGTAATTAGCTCCATTTATCATTACAAAATTATTTTGTCTTCTTTCGTTCAATTTCATTAAACTTAAATTAATCAAGGTAAATGGAACGTTATGTCAATCAAATTAGTAAAATATTAATTTTGGTCGTGGTGGTACGAAGTGACATTTACCTTTAATATTGTAAATTAAAACATAATTTATACATATATAACAATGTTAATATCATCAACATTGAAAACGGGACATTTTCCATGTTTACTATTTGTTTTGAGTTCCCAATATTGCCGAAAAAGAAACAAATATTAAAAAGTGCCGAAAAAAGTTCGCTTGCGGACACAGTGGATTTCGTGTGTCGGGAACAAAATCGAGTAGTGAGTGCACGTGGTAGAGGTACCGAATGCAAAAAACGAACAAGAAAGAGGGTAGACCCGATATGTCTGAATAAACACCCACCCTCAATATAATAATTTCAGTTTATCCGTGATCACGGTGCTTGCAACAGCGCCGTAATATCGGGAACTCAAAACAAATTGTAAACATGGCAAATATCTGGTTTCCAGTATTAATGATAATGTTAGTGACCATGTAATGTGAGCTTAAAACCTTATAATTTACAATATCAAGGATTATTTTTATACCCAGTAACTGGGTTGTAAAGGTCAGCTGTCAGATTGACAGTCGCTCCATTAAAATATGTTTAAGAGCGCGTATCCAAAAAGTTGGCAACGTCACAAATAGCTGTCAAATTTTTACATATTTTAATTAATTTGGCAATATTACTGGGTGGAAATAAGTCAGCCGCTCGGGTCGGTCTTTAGGTTAAGCCGTGCTTGCCTAGGTTGGCCTGTGGATGGGTGACCACCCATTACATACCGAGTTTCCTCCGTGCCTCAGAAAGCACGTTAAGCAGTTGGTCCCGGCTGTCATTTATGATCTTTGACAGTCGTTACACCTGTAACGACTGTCAAAGATCACAAATGAGACGTTGATGAGATGTTGTCAGACTTTTTGAGCCACTGACTACCTAGTCAGTGGCCCAAAAAGTCTGACAACCAGTTAGTACAGTTAGTACAGTTAGTACTGGGTAATGCGATACCCCTTGGTAAGAACCACGGGGTATCGCATTACCCAGTACTAACTTGGTTGTGGAGGTCAGATAGACAGTCTCTCCATGTAAAATACTGGTATTCAGCTGCATCCGGTTAGACTAGAAGCCGACCCCTATAAAACTTAAGAAAAGGCTGGACAGATGATGATAACTGTGTGGAAATAAGTAATATGGCTAACTAGCTATCTAGAATATTAATAGTGAACTGCAATTCAAATACTGAATTTGATTTTGTAACCGTTGTAAGGAGTTTGAAGGTGTAGAAAAAGGCTGCATTTGGAAAGTTTCCAAATAGTTTTTTCTCATTTAAAACTGATTATACGGCGTTACAATATTAATTATTGTATTTCAATATTGAGTCTAAACGGATGCAAAACCAAGGTCACATAGTGGCTGTTGACATTAACTTATCACGAAACTGAAGACTTACTACGGATATCTATCGCTTAACCTAATGTAGTTAGTTAGTAAAGTAATATGTTATAATTACATTTTTATACAGACTTACATAGACTCTAGTTTTCACCACATTTATCTATCCCTCACGTTCATATACACCCCCATACATAAGAACATAAATACGCCATATCTTAGTTGCATTAAATATGGTATTGTAGTTAAATGATGATAAACTGTGCTCGTCTTACAACTACAGTTACATGTTCAAAGTATAGGCGAAGACGCTGGCACCCTAAACACAAGTTAAATCTTACATTGGGTGCCAGAGCTCATCGTAAACACTCTTGTCCCTAGTTGTAATGCTGCATAGTACTTAGAATAAGTGTTTCTTGTACAATTATTGAAGGTAATAAATTCTTTTTTTTATTGACGACCCGAATGGCGCAGCGGTTCGAATCCCGGTAGAAGCAAATGTTTGTGTGATGAACATGGACATTTGTTTCCGAGTCATGGATGTTTATATATGTATAATAACTATGTATTTACAAACAAAAATTATCTATGTAGTATATCAACTAACTGGTGTCCACGACACAAGCCTCGTTTCTTAGTGTGGCACTAGATGACGCTGGGTGTAATGTCCAGCGATATTTATTTATTTATATTCTAGATAGATAGTACAGCTAGCTATATATAAATATTTGACAGATATTTGCGAGGTTGCCAACTTTCTAAATGCGCTCACAACGACATGCGACAGCATCTGGTTAGACTGGATGTCGATCTCAACATAGCTAAGAAAAGGCTAAGCAGATGTCAAAATTATGTCGAACATTGTTTTTGAAGCTGTGTTTGTTTATGAAGCTTCCAGCACTGTGGAACATTGACACTAACGTGATTATTCATGATCACGTTCAGTTTGATTGATGAAATTCGTCGCAATTCGCTGAAGATACAAATCAAACTACAGCTTTGTAGTAATAGCGATGAGTCTACACTTATCTACACTAATAATTATTATTTTTAATTAATATACAGGGCGTCCCACGATTCAACTATGTAATTATTTAAATATCTATGAATGCAGTTTAAATTGTTTTTTTTAATTAAAATAATGTCTTCTTTCAGTAATATGTTCCATCTACAATATTCAAGGTACTTTCCCTCCATGTATCATATCCGTGGGACGCCATGTATATAATATTATATAGAGGAAAGAATTGTATTTTGGTGTGTGTGTATGTTTGTAATGAATAAACTCAAAAACTACTGCGCCGATTTTTAAAAATTCTTTCACCATTAGAAAGCTACATTGACTCTGAGTAACATAGGTTTCGTAGTCCCACGGGAACGGGAATTATGCGGGTGAAGCCACGTGACGTCCGCTAGTATAATCTAAATATATAAAAGAAGAAACTGACTGACTGACTCATCTATCAACGCACAGCCCAAACCGCTGGGTCTACAGATTCCAAATTTGGCAAGTAGGTTTCGTATGTGGTCTAGGGGTGCACTAAGAAAGGATTTTTCAAAATTCACCCCCTTAGGGGGTTAAACGGGGTTCCAAAGTTTGTATGGGGAAAGAAGATTAGTTAGACTATTATATTCGAAACTTCACAGTAGTGCTCCTTTTGATAAATGAGTAGAAACGGGTTTCAGGGTTTTTCAGAATTCAACCCCTAAGAGGGGGAAATGGTGTGACACTCACTGTACGCTTTCACACACGTTTTAATCACTAAATCACGTATTTCTTCACGCTTCACAATCAGTATTGGTATTTATACCTACGCGTTTTCACAGGCGAAATACTGCAACTTTGCGATTCGAAACCTAATTTGCGTTATCATAAAACGATAGTACAACTTCTCACGAACATGTAAAGACTATATTACAATAACAAATACGTAGCTCGCAAAGACAACACTAGGACAGAATTCGTCGAATAAGCATCACTAAAAGGGAAGCCGGTAAAATCAGAATTTGGACAAAGCTGCCAAGAGCCATTATGACGATTATTAATTTTATTTTCTTAATATATTGATTAGAATCTCATTTTTTTCAAATTTAGTTTAATAAAGAAGTCTTAGTGTTCCTATTACATGTATACGCCCAAATAATGTTATTCTGTCATGAACTTAATAAAGTTGTTGTCCGAATTCAGTTAAAATCTATGGCCAATTTTTTTTTTCATTAAAATACTTACTTCCATGACGCAGCCATTTTTTTTAAAGGATTCAATGTAACGCACTGAAATATTGTGCGGATGGACGCATTACTATCTGTAGTAATGCGTCCATCCGCACAATATTTCAGTGCGTTAAATTGAATCCTTTAAAAAAAATGGCTGCGTCATTTAAGAAGCCGTCAACCAAACATTCAGTACGTTGAATAGGTGAGTTCTGAACTTCTTTATAAAAGAAAATATTTGGATATTTGGTAAAATTTCATGCTTTTACACAACAATTTAAGGCAGTGCGTTTATTAAGAATATATAACATAAAAAGTTGCTAGACATTTTACAGAATTTCAAATTGTTGCATTACAATAATATAATTAGATATAAATCCCATCAACTGTATTGGTAACGTGCCATCAATGTAGAACAAGCCACACGCGGTCATCTTACGGAACAATCGATTTTCGTGTAGAACGTTCTTGAAAAGTTGTATTTGACTTTCTGTAAAGAAAATTGCAAAATAAGATTTCGTATTGCTAAACAGTAGTAGTAACAAAAAGTAATTAAGGGTGTGTCAACACTGCCGGGGTTGCGGGACTGTTCGAAAGAGATACCGTGGCCCGGGAACATAAAGGGCGATGAAGGAACATGGATGGGTTTTAGTCAGTAAAAGTCGGACACTCCCTCCTGCTCCGCCCAGAGCGGGAGAAGTCATTTGACGATTTCCCATCCGAAAAAAAAAAAGGATGTCAACACTCATCCAACCATCCATCTGCCTAATCGTTTCCCAACTATGTTAGGGTCGGTTTCTAGTTTAACCAGATGCAGCTGAATACCAGTATTTTAGGCTTATTCGTCAACTGGCGAGTGAGAAACTCGCAAGTGCGCGCGAGTTGGCACCTACGAATATCAGTTGACGAAAAAGGTAAAGACGGAACTCTGCGAACAGCAAAGTGAGGCCCGTCTAATTAGGTCTCGCTCTGTTCATACACGCTCATTCGCACACATTTACATCAAACTACAATGAGGGATTTTCTTTTTAGCTCTTCCCCAGTTGCTGAATAGATGGCGCTGAACTTAGTACGTTAATGCAGGGAACGGAACCTAAAAAAATTGATTTTAACAAAGCGCGAGAAAACTAGGTTATTTTCGGAAGGTTAAGCAAACGAAAGTGTCGAAAGTTGTGTGACGCAATGTTTTTTTTTTCCAAGCTTTTTGGCTTTGGCACCAACTATCGTAGTCAGTTCAACGCCATCTATAGAGTTCTTGAAACCTAAGTTTTTTTAATACCTCAAAAAAAAACCACTCATTAAACTATGCCTCAATAAATGCACAACATGTTTACGAAACCAGCCTCACTTCTCTGTTCGCAGAGTTCCGTTTTTACCTTTTGATTTGGTCTGAGTTGACGACAAAAAAAAATTTAATCGGAAACTGCCAACTCGCGCGCACTAGCGAGTTTTACAGTCGCCAGTTGACGAATAAGCGAAAACATGGAGCGACTGCCTATCTGATCTCCATAACAGTACTGGGTAATACGGTACCTTTGCTAAGCCTGGTTGTAAGCCTTTCGGACCACCTGTAACGACTGTCAAAGATTTACAAAATAATGACAGCCGGGACCAACAGCTTCACGTGCTTTCCGAGGCACGGAGGAAACTCACCTATTCACAGACCGAACTAGACAAGCGCTGCTTAAGGGGCTCCCCCATGGCACACTAGCGCCACTTTAGTAAAAAAATCAGAACTCGTTAAATACACAATTAATATAAAATCTGATTGACAAAATCAATGCTTTAGAGTTCAAGATTATTGACGTCTATTCATTCAAATATACTTCACTGTAGTTACAGTTAGAAAAATTGCTAAAAACGGCCGTTTTTGTCCATTTTGTATCTGTAACGACAGCGGGCTATGTTTCAATGAGTTAAGCAGACGTAAATAATTTAGAAGACCAAATGATTGATTTTGTCAATCAGATTTTATATTAATTGTGTATTTAACGAGTTCTGATTTTTTTACTAAAGTGGCGCTAATGTGCATGGGGAGCCCCTTACCTGAAAATTGATCCGAGCGACTGATATTATTTATATCAAAACCATCTTACTTGGACAGTTCTTATTCTTCATAAGCTGTATACACGCCGTCTCAGCTTTCTCAATTGTTATATAGAACTTCTCACAGTATATACTATGTACTACTATTAGTCCTATATTCTTTATAATCCACAAAACTATCGCCATATTCTGAGTCATTACCTGGAAAATGATACGATGAGTATCAAAATTATTATCCTGTACATAAAATTAATACTACTACAACACTTTTTTTGATGGAGGTAGGCAGAAACAACAGACGTCTCCTGCTGCGAACTTTACATACATCTTTTGGTTCGTCTACGGTGATACATCTGAGCACCTACCACAAGCGCGCGGTGAAAACTTACCGTGTAGGTACGTCATTTTTTTTAATTGAAAATAATTATGATGCCTTTTACAAAAAAAAAACGCGAAATTTCGAGTTTTACTCGTTGATTTTTTTATTTGAATTATGTATTCCGTTCATTGTTTGAAATAAAAATTACTATTTTTTTTTTATTGAGACATTCCCGCCACACTTTTCCCAAACCACTGTAACTCCTGATAGCCAGAATCAACAGTAGCGACCACCAGAAAAGCGCCGAGACAATGAAGCTCGACAAAGTCCCAGCGAATGAATTTAACTATCTTGGATCCCGCAACGAAATTAATCAGAAAAGTATAGTGGAGGAGTAGGAAAAAAACCTGTAATTTCCACTTCCCTCCATATCAGCAGGAGACAGAACGAAACAAGGCCAATAGGCACAAAGGGACGTTTACAACTGGGTTAGGCCCAGTTGTCTAGACCACGGATAAATATTAACATTAATGGGTCCTAAGTTGTGAGCTGTTATATTTGATTTCAATAATAGGTATGGCAATACGGCTTGAACGCACGGAAATTTGTTCTAGTTTCCACAAGGTCTGTATAGTAAATAACTCCGGATGTAACCTGTACACTATCCAACATAATATTGCGTTCATTCTGCCAAAGACTGCACTCCCATAAAATGTGAAATAAATAATAATTACTTGTTACAAATAGTTTGTTTTTAATAATCATTCTCCCGATGCATGTTTAGGCAAAAACTTACGGAAACCTGATTTCATGATTTGGGACCTCTAATTTGTAGATTCTATTGAATATAACACAATCAACATTTTTTTCATTTCACAAATATCCTATACTTTCATAATAATAGAATATTTTTTCGTTAGATAAATAAATATCAGATAAATTATACAATTAGCGTAACACCAAAATGTAAGACGGCTCTTAATAATAATCCATAATTATCCTATGGCAGTTTAGTTAAATTGTTAGCAACAAGCACAATCAGTAGGTATTACCCATTCATATTAATCGAAAAAATAATAATTCTAAAAAAAGGGGGTAATTTAACAAAAAATCAGTTTTTTTTTAATCAAAGATCGACGTTTAAACCGCGAGCTCGCGCTTGGACCTCTGGTCACAAACATCATCGTCTTCCTGCCCGTATCCCATGTTACTTGAGGTCGGCGCAACACGTTTTTTACATCAAATTAAGTAACTTTACGCAAAAATTATTGCTGAGAAACGACTTTTTTTTTGGGGTGAAAATTCATGTTTTGTGATAGAACTCAATGTTACGCACTCAAAACATTGTGCTGATGGATGGATTGAATAGTACGGGGGTCTTAGGTGTTTTAAGTAAACATCTTAGATTAAAAACTTATATTTAGAAAAAAACTTGTCAAAAAATTGGAACTTTGACCCCCAATATCTCCGTAACTAGAAGGTATGGTGTAGAACAAAAAAATGATCGCAATCCCCGTCATTGCGATCATTTTTTATTCATTTAGAACAAGTGCCTTTCGGCTTCGTTAAGAGGTGTTTTACATCCTATATACTCATTCCTTTGTAAAATATGATCAATATAAGCATAAGCAAGCAGTCAGCACTGCTTCTGGTTTTTAGTTTACATATACCTACAGGGTGGAATTTTGTAATGCCACCTGGAGGGAAAGTACTCTTAATACTGCAGATAGAAAATTTTACTCAAAGGAAACATTCCTTTATTTTTGAATAGAAAGCAAACTGCATTCAAAGATTTTCGAAAATTCTCTTTTCCCACACCCGGGAATCGAACCGGCTAAAATCTGAAAAAATTATACCCTGTACTTTTATTGCATCGATCGTTAGGGTCAATTATAAGGATGAAATCTCTCTAACAAACATGATAAATTAAATGAAAGGAAAACCAGGAAATTCTTAAAAGCTCTTTAACTAACATCCATCTTTTGTAATGCAGACTCCCTTGCGACATACTCGTAGCTGCGTGTATGAGGTAATTTAAATATGGAATGCTAGATTATAATTTGAAAATTAGATTGTCACAGTTGTTATTCACGTTTGATGGTTTTTACAACTCATTTCACATTTTGTCTCACGGTGAAAATGGCTTATCAAGAACAGTTTGATTTAATGGAAGCTTATTTTTTAAATAACAAAAACGTGACTAGCTCTGCGGTCGTATGGAGAGAGATATCAAGACCGACAGGCACCAACTCGGTTCGTATTGAAAAGAATGGTAGAAAATTTACAGAATACGGGTGGTTTGAAGAAGAGACGGCAAACTATTCAGCAAAACTATTTCGAATTTGAACTAGATGTTTTAACATACTTTGAATCATTTCCGAAGGCTTCAAGTAGAGATGCTGCCGATGAATTAGGAACAACCCACACTCGCGTACTTAAAGTGCTGAAAAAGTATAAGTATAAATGCTATCGTGAAGGTCGGTTGGTGCAAAAATTGCATATTGGGGATCGTGAGAGACGATTACAATTTTGTGAAAACATGCTTGGAGAAATTGACCGAAACCCTAATTTTTTGAGTAACATTGTATGGTCTGACGAAACCAACTTCAGCAACCAGCTTCAGCATGTACAATCGCCGCAATAACCATTAATGGATGGATGGATGGAATGGATTTAACAATCAAGTAAGATTTTCTTTCAACGTTTGGTGCGGAATTATGAGAAATAATGTAGTGTTAGTCCACGTGTGCGAAGGTCATTTAAACACTGTCAAGTATATTAAAATACTGGATCTCTTAATAAACGAGTTAAATGGTTTCCCTGAGGAAGAGCGAAACCAAATAATTCTACAGCAAGATGGTGCTCCAGCACATAACAGCAGAATCACTACTGCCTACATTAATAACCATTTTAATACCTGGATTGGTACAAACGGCACAATCAAATGGCCTGCGGGATCGCCAGATCTCACCCCATTAGATTTTTTTTTGTGGGGATATGTAAAAAATCAAATTTACATGAAATCTTATGCGAATGACAACGAGTTGAGAGTTGAAGTTCAGAATACGATTTATAATATTCACCACAACACTTTATTAAAGGTTACTAGAAATGAATTCGTTAAAAGAATAAATTTTTGTATCCAAGAGAATGGAGCCCATTTCGAGCAACTAATTAGTTAGTTTACCATTTTTTGTAAATAATTAAATTAATTTAAGATTTCCTGGTTTTCCTTTCATTTAATTTATCATGTTTGTTAGAGAGATTTCATCTTTATAATTGACCCTAACGATCGATGCAATAAAAGTACAGGGTATAATTTTTTCAGATTTTAGCCGGTTCGATTCCCGGGTGTGGGAGAAGAGAATTTTCGAAAATCTTTGAATGCAGTTTGCTTTCTATTAAAAAATAAAGGAATGTTTCCTTAGAGTAAAATTTTCTATCTGCAGTATTAAGAGTACTTTCCCTCCAGGTGGCATTACAAAATTCCAGCCTGTATATACTCAATGACCCAACGGTTTTTTATTCTTACTCTGTTTCCAACTTCTGAAATTATTTTCGGCACATCCTGTATCCCCACGTAGACGAAACATTGAGTGCGATGAAATACTCCTATTGTGTAATACAATGCCTTTGAAGAAAAATAAAAAAACATTAATGATGTATTTAATCTAAACTAAGAAAAACAACACCTCTTCATTCTGTACGTTGTTTAAGTTTTCAAGTAGTGCAAAATAATCAATTAACACTGTAACTTACGGAATATCTTCCGTGATTATCAATTAATATGAGCTTCCGATATTTCGACGCTGTTGCAAGCTCCATGATCGGGGGATTGCGGGGTTGTACCCGCGATCATATTCCGTAAGTGTCAGTGTAAGTTTAGTTGTAGACCGTGAAAGCTTAAATAGTGTTATTAATCATTTTGTGAGTTTTTCTACATTTTCAAAACTGTCGCAAAAACAGTTTAAGTAAATCGCAAACGATGGCAATGGATATGCACATTGACTGGCTTATATGAACGTTATGCACTGATGGATACATTCGAGTCGTATTCTGAATTGCTGACCAACATCAAGTTTCCAAAACGAATCAAACAGTCTCTGCCCTTTGTAAATCCTAGAATTTTCGTAATAATAAAGATTTTTTAGTAGATCGTAAGTAAGTGTTAATAAGAGCGTAAGTAATTTGTTTTCCTGCACTGGGCGATGTGGTCGCTAAGCGACAAAGCCCTTCAATCAAATAAAAAAAATATAGAAAAAAAACATCAACACGCGATTTTTATTACTATAATAGCCTGCAGCGGCACTACAAACAGTACTACGAAACAAAGTACAAAAAGTACTACCTACAGCGCCATCTATGACACAAATGAAGAACTAACATCAAAATTATAAACCGCTTATGAGTACATAAAAAACCCGAGAACATCTGTTGGGCAGTAGTCCAACACCCGTCTGGTTGAAGGATCCTTACTTTTCTATGGGGGAGGAAGAACTTTATGCCCTGTTCCCTATACTTCTATGAGCCATCAGGGTCCTACTGCAGGGCAAATACCATCCGTTCATCCACTATGACTAGGACTGTATCTAGGACTGTTCGTGGCCTATCTTTGAGATACGAGGCGAGCTCGTCCCACCATCTTCTTCTAGGCCTGCAGCGTTGCCGTTTGCTGATAGATACCATTACTATCACTACATATTATAGAACAAAGTTGACCGTCTCGCGTCTGTCTCTATGTATGCTTAGATCTTTAAAACAACGCAACAGATTTTGATGCGGGTTTTTTAATAGATAGAGTGATTCATGAGGAAGGTTTTAGTATATTATTTGCGGGCGGGCAAAGCCGCGGGCATCAGCTAGTATGATTAGGTATATATTTTTAAAAATGAAACTTACCGAAACTTGAAAAACGGTCTTGAACAAATCGTAAGCTTTTAGAATATTTTGGTATATCCCCAACATTTTGAGGCAATGCTCCTGATTATCCTGCTCATCACTCATCGTCACAATATTTTTAGTCCACTCGTCGAGATATTTCCTGAGCAGGACGATAATTCGGGTAGCTATAACTATTTCAAGATCGCACACGATCAGCATTAAATCACAAACAATGCCAGTAATTGTGCCGACAACTTCAATGTAGTCCCATGATAAATAGTACGTGATAATAACCACAAAATCGACGAAGATAACAGTAAAAAGTGATATCCAATTCCAAGTAACAAAACTGGAGGTTTTGGTGAAGACGATACTCCTGTGTATAGCCTGGATTTTCATAAAAAGTGTGATGTTATTGTCCCTATGCACAAAGTTCACGATGAACCCAGCTGTGAACTCGATCGCATACGTGAAAAAGAATGTAATCGTGGAAACTGACACAAGGTACATAACTAAAGGTTTGTTTTTTGGAAAAGTGAAACCTACGTAGTACATCGCATGGAAACTCAACGCGTTTAAGAGTAACATCTCACAAAATGCAAATAGTTGATACATTTTTCCGCACGGGTATATTCGATTTTTTCGAATGCTATATTTTGAAGTCAAAAATAGATTTAATGGAACATTTAAAGAGAACACTACTGCTTTTATTTCTTTTTCCAATCGATTATTACGTAACATTTGGAATGAAGCCTCTTCGTTTATTTTTCGTTTCAGGATCATGGTTTGTACAACTTAACAACGTACGTAAATATTATATAATTTAAAATGTGTCTATTATTTTGACATACATAATTTTATTATTATTTGTTTGCTCTCAAGTAAAATATAACGAAGTAACTTAGCTTATTTTAACATCTTAGTTTAATAAAACCTATTTATTTGATAAAAGTTTAACGGCAACTGATTCAGACGTTGTTATTGTAGCAGAGTTTAGGTTGAAGCTGTTCATATAACACGAAAAAAATAAAACAATATATGGATAAACGGTTGGGACGATTTCCGTTAATATTGTCCATCACTTTCGACTATCGAATCAATATTAAAGACGCAGTTAATAATCATAATTGCCAGAACATTAACATTAAGTAGGTTTTATTTTAATCAAGTAAATGGGGGCAGCCATATGTCAGTTGTGAGAGACGGCAACTAGATGGCGGTGGCTTTATTCACTTTTGGCTATGTGGCAATTTGACTTGAATTCAATCCAGCCAGTAAAACATTTTAAATTTTGTAACGTTCGATTTCCGAGACGTTCGATTCCCGAGCGAACGCTTTTATAAGCAGCTCCGCTGTTGAGTCGGCACGCTTAGTTTGTAGGCGCTGGCTGGGGGCCTTAAAGTATTTTTTGTGGCCACCACAGAATAGTCCGGTTAAGCAGTCAAGCAACCTTAGAGAGTTGCATCTGCGAGTGGAAAAAAAGAGTTGGCACGCATTTTCAATGGATGCGTCCTTGTCAGACCACTATCTCTCGATAGTCAGTGATTCCCGGTTATTGGTCGAGGAACATTGTCTCTGACAATTAGTACTGTCCTTATTGCGGTTTGTGCATGGACCACTGTCCCTGACAGTCAGTACTGCCCTATATGACCGCCCTCATTGCCTTTATTTGTTATTTCATTAAATTAGTTTTGTTTTAGACGCATCCCCCTGGCCACATGTCAAGGACATAGTGCCATGGCACGCGCGGCCACCCGACGCGAGACGCCTGCCACGCGACCTCGTGCTTGCAGACGAAGACGACGTCAGCCCACCGGACTGTCGTACCCGAGTTTGTCACTTCCACCTAAACGCGACATTCTCAAGCGCAGTGACTTCCAACGAGTTTTATTTTATTTCTGTATTTCTAAATTTAAGCTATCTGATTGTTCTGTTGAAGTGAATTTGTGTATTGCCATATCTGAGTTTTACTTCTGATGTCTGGGCCTAATCCGACATATAATATATACTTAGCTTAAACTACAATACTGCCTTCTATTCTCTTTTCCTGTTAACAGCGATTTGGAGAAATTTTTGACGCCTTGTAATTAATTTCCTCTTTCGAAACTTGTACATATTTCATTGTTATTATGCATCTACATATTAAGTTAAGTTTTTGCAAAAGATATGAAATAAAATTACAAGCTAGTAAATTAATTAATAAATTAATTAAGTGACAGCGATGCGGAGGAGTACTTTGACGCTTATTGATGTCGTTGTATATTATGGAGGTTCTTACTTTTAGTTTTTATTTTTGTAATTATCTAAAGCCACAAATGTGTAATTTAAACAATAAAATTAAATATAATTAAATGTATTCTAATAATTAGGAACGTAAATAATGTTCAAGAGCAATAAACAATGCCTCACATTTAATTAAATTAATAAATAATGATGAAATACTAAATTGACTAACTGTCCGTCTGTGTAAAGCACCTAGTTCCAGTTCATTTCTGCTTTCCTGGTAGTTTTAATAAATAAACAATTAAGACAGTTGAATTTGTTCTCCCCGTCATTGCAATATTTTTTTTTTCTGGATCAATCCTGGAAACATTTAATTAGGGAGATGTTGGAGGTAAAGTTCAGATTTTTTCACAAGTTTTTTTAAATACAAGAACTTAATATTATAATTTCTGTCCTCTGTATTATTGATGCTTCCATCAGCACAATATTTTGAGTGCGTTGCATTGAGTCATACCTTTAAAACATGATATTTAAGCCCAAAAAAAAATCGTTTCCCAACAAAAAAATTTGCGTTGAGTACTTAGTTTGGTGTATAAAAAGCTTGGTTGGCGGTTCGTGAAGAGTCAGTATACACCTTGCATAGTACTCACCTTCTTTGTAACAGGATATTTTTTGCAAAATTTAAAGTTTTACACAACAGTTTCAGGTAGTGCATTTATTAATATAACTTAAGAAGTTTTACTTCGACATTTTACAGAATTTCAAATTGTTGCATAACAATAACGTAATTAGTTATAAGCCCCATCAACTGTATTGGTAACGTGCCGTCAATGTAGAACAGGCCACAAGCGGTCATCTTACGGAACAATCGATTTGCGTGAAGCACGTTCTTGCAAAGTTGTTTTTGACTTTCTGGAAAGAAGATTACATAATAAAATTTTGTATTGCAAAACCGTTGTAAAATGGGCGAGTGAATTAAATGGATAAAGTAAGAAAAGAGCATATTTTAGGAGGAAGTTTGAAAATGTCGCTTATTACAGAAATGATGAAAGCGACTCGTGTGTCTTGGTGTGGACATTCTGATGAGGAAGGATGGAACACATGTGACTGAAAGAGAGATCAATATAAATGTTGACGAATGGAGAGGGAGACCAAAGAAAATATTAATGGATTGTGTGAGGAATGATTATGAAGATGAAAGTGACAATAGGCATGACGACAGTATCAAAAAACAGCAAATCTATTTAGTTCGTCAGTCAGTCGTCGTAGTGGAAGTTAATGGTCCGTTATTTTTTGTTTTTGTGAATCAATGAAAATTGACAAAGATAAAACGCATCAAAACTCGTGACGTCAGAACTAGCTAAAAATTATACCTAGGCGTGACGTATTGAGAATTTTAAAAGCGTCATATCTTCGTCAATTTTGGTTTTCGTAACAAAAGTAAAAACACGGGTCAAATATTTTTTGGTAATCTAACTGACGGACTAATTAGTTTTTTTTTTTTTGTCGTCTCGCCTATTGACAGAGGAGAATGGAAGAAAAAAACGCGTTGCACCGAATCCGAATAACATGGGACAAGTGCAGGAAGATGATTTCAAAACAGTAGTACTCGTAGTAACAAAAACAATAATTAGGGGTCTCACAACACTCATATAACCATCCATATTACATGGAGTGACTGCCTATCTGACCTCCACAACTCAGTTAGTACTGGGTACCCGGTTACCCTTTAGTAAGACACCAGTCTTACCAAAGGGTAACTGGCTGTCATTTATAGATCTTTGACAGTCGTTACAAGTAGTCCCACCTAGGTAGGTACTTTCGGGCCACTGATTACCTGTAACGGCTGTCAAAGATCTACAAATGACAGCCAGGACAAACGGCATAAGGTGCTTTCCGAGGCACTGAGAAAACTCGGTATGTAATAGGTGGTCACCCATCCAAAGACCGATCTAGGCAAGCGCGGCTTAACCTGAAAATTTATCCGAGTGACTGATTTTATTTATATCAAAACCTTCTTACTTGGACAGTTCTTATTCTTCATAAGCTGTATACAAGCCGTCTCAGCTTTCTCAATTGTTATATAGAACTTCTCACAGTATATACTATGTGCTACTATTAGTACTATATTCTTTATTATCCACAAAACCATCGCCATATTCTCAATCAAAGCCTGAAAAATGAGAATCAATACTATTGATTCTTTTGTACATAAAATTAATGACTTTTTCAATGAAAGTAGGCAGAAACAACAGAACGTCACCTGCTAAGATCCTTCGAATAGATCTTTTGGTTCGTCTACATCGGTACTACCTATTGAAATTAATCGAAAATAAAATTAATCTATAACATTTCAGCTATATCACACTCGTAATTAATTAAAAGAATTTATTCATATCAATTAGGCATGCGGAGCTGGGTTTTGGCCCCATAGTAAAACCAGTATTTTACTGGGTTTGGTCTGGTTATAAAACCGGTTTTTCACAGGTTTTATTGTCAGACCGAAATTTGAATTATGAACCTATTGTGTCCCACTGCAGGAAAAGGCCACCCTTCCCTTGTTCCATCGTTCTTTATCTAGATCTATTAGAGCCCAATTCTGTAAATAACAGTCTAGCACTTCACGTCATCTCCTTCTGGGCCGGCCGCGTTGCCGATTCCTGTTGTTCAGAACCCAACCCGTAGAGATATTTTCGCCCAATTCTGAAGCGAGATGTGACGTATATGGCTTGACCAGTTCCATTTTAATTTGGCGGCAGTGTTGCCTACGTCTGCAATTTGTGTTTTGAAATGAAGTATGCTGTTCCTGATAAGGTCAGTACTTTTGACTCCGAGTATACATCGTTCCATTGCTCGCTGACAGACTCGAGTGCGGACTTTTGACGTTTTGTTAATGACCATCTTTGCGCTCCATAGGTGAGGGTGAGCAGGATGCACATGTATCACTAGTTTTCATGTTTTCTAGCACCCGCCAAGTCCAAGGTCACCCATACACGGTTGACTGGGCTGCTCTGGTCACAGACGCATTAGTAAAAATATGATCAACATAATTAGCAGGCAGTTAGTAATGCTTCTGGTTTTCACTTTACATAAATATACTCAAACTGACCCAACGATTTTTTTTTTTATACTTACTCTGTTTCCAACTTCTGAAATTATTTTCGGCACATCCTCAATCACCGTGTAGACAAAACATGGAGTGCGATGAAATACTGCTAATGTGTAATACAACACCTTTAAAAAAAAAAAAAGAATAATGATGTATTTAATCTAAACTACGAAAACAAAACATTTTTTTCTGTACGTTGTTTAAGATTTTCAGTAGTGCAAAATAATCAAATAACACTGTCACTTACGGAATATCTTCCGTGATTATCAATTATTATGAGCTTTCGATATTTCGACGCTGTTGCAAGTGCCATGATCGGGGGATTGCGGGGTGGTACCCGCGATCTTTTCCCGTAAGTATCAGTGTAAGTTTAGTTATAGACCGTGAAAGCTTAAATAGTATTTAATAATCAATTTGTGTCTTTTTGCGACTTTTTTATAGTCTTTTCTCGAGTGTCGCAAAAACAGTTTAGGTAAATCGCTTGCGACGGCGGATATGCACATTGACTGGTCTATAATATGAACGCTATGCACTGATGGATACATTCGAGGCGTATTCTGAATTTCTGATCAACATCAAGTTTTTAAAACGAATCAAACAATCTCTGTCCTTTGTAAATCCCAGAATTTTCGTAATAATAAAGATTTTTTTCAAACATCAACAACACGCGATTTTTATTACTGTAGTAGCTGCAGCGGCACTACAAACATAACTACAGCAACAAAGCACAAAAAGTACTACAGCGCCATCTATGGCACAAATTAAGAACTAACATCTCCGCGACATAAAAGTATGCAGGGTTAGTTTTCAATGACCAGCGCATGCACCGCCAAAGATATGTGTGTTCTAACTGCTACCTATCTAGGCTGTTGAACTGAATTGAAGAACTGCTGTTGTAATATCCACACTTTTGCTTTTTATTGGTGGACAGGAATGAAAACTTTATTTAAAAAAATGTTGTTTTTTTTTTCTTTTTATCTAAAAATTATCTATTCATTTCTGAAAATTTGGCCGGTCATTGAAAACTAACCTTATATAAAAAACCCGACAACATCTGTTGGGCAGTAGTCCACTAGACACAACACCCGTCTCGTTGAAGTATCCTCACTTTTCTATGGGGGATGAAGAACTTTACGCCCTGTTCTCTACACCTCTATGAGCCATCAGGGTCCTACTGCAGGGCAAGTGCCTACCGTTCTTCCACTCCCTAGTACTGCTCGTGGCCTATCTTTGAGATAAAGTCCGCGCCACCACACCAGTCCGACGGCGAAAAGTCGAACTAAATGTGACAGCTCCACCATCTTGTCGTTTGCCAGGTGTGTGCGTTGCGAGTGTTGTTTATAGATTTGTGTTGTTTTTTATTGGAAGGAAATTGATTTTGGAGCGTCAAGTGATTAGAAGTGCAGCCAGAGAAGTAATTATTAAGGTGAAAGAGTTTTTAACGAAGTTTTGATCCCTTTACAAAATGTTCAAATGCGAGTCAAAAGTGTGTCTCTCGACATCGCCAATGCCTTCAACACCATGCCCTGGAGCTGCATTAGGGAGGCACTCCGGTATCACCGGGTGCCGACCTACCTTCGTCGTGTGGTCGGGGACTACCTGACGGATAGAGCCGTCATCTACCCCGTTCGCAGCGGATAATGGAACCGGCGAGAGATGTCGTGCGGTGTTCCGCAGGGGTCGGTTCTAGGGCCGTCCTTGTGGAACATCGGTTACGACTAGGTGCTGCGCGCTGACCCTTAGCGGCGTCAGCGTGGTTTGCTATGCAGACGACACGCTGGTGCTGGCACAAGGGGGGTTGCATGAGGCGGCGGCAAAAATCATGCCACGCGGGGTTGCGATAGTCGTCGAGAGGATCCGGCAACTGGGTCTCGAGGTGGCATTGCACAAGTCCGAGGCCATGTGCTTTCATGGGCCTCGGAATACGCCACCTTCGGGATCCTTACTCACGGTAGGAAGGGTATCCATCGGTGTCGCGTCGACTTTGAAGTACCTAGGACTCGTCCTCGACAGCAGGTGGAACTTCGTGGAGCACTTCCGACGTTTGGCCCCCAAACTAGAACGGACTGGGGCGGAGCACCGCCGTGTCCTTGAAGCGGCGATTGGCGGCTACGACCTTTCGCGTCCGTCCCTGGTGCAAGCCATGGTCCAGAGCGAGACGGAATGGGACGCCGTCACCTCCTTCTGCAAAGCAGTAATGCTAGAGAAGGAGGTGGCGAAACGTAAGAGGGAGAGAACCTCACAGCGTCCCGGCCGCCGCGGGAGACGCCCCGGGCGTCCCCGTAGGCCTGTGGACGGTGGGCTATGGGCTAGCTCGCCGTCCGTCCGTCTCATGACGACTGGCCGTGTCTACGGCGCGTTCGTTTTTCACGCGCGCCTCAAAGAAAGTCAGGAAAAGGAAGGGGTCCGTAAGGGCCGATGCCTGCCGGGGTTGCGGGACTGTTCGAAAGAGATACCGTGGCCCTGGAACACAAAGGGCGATGAGGAACATGGATGGGTTTTAGTCAGTAAAAGTCTGACACTCCCTCCTGCTCCGCCCAGAGCGGGAGGACTCATTTGATGATTTCCCATACGAAAAAAAAAAAAAATGGGTTGCACAAGGTCATTGATGTGTACCTAATTTTATGGAGTAACATTTTCTATTAGGCTTGTGTCATGTCTACATAATTCATACAAAAAAAGTTGTTTGTGCTGCCTTTTACTATAGTTTCAAATTTATTTACTAATATTTATAATTAAAGTAGTCAGTTTTCATCTTTTTCCTGTTGCGAGTACCATATTATTATTTAATTATGAATAAATTAATTAATAAATTAATTTAGTTTGGGGGGGGTCTGTATTTATGCTTTCGCGGTTGCACAACGACATGCTCTGCTTGGTAGTATAGATGCAGGCCTACCCTACTGCCTCCCTCAGAAGCGGTAGGGTGGCGAGGTCTTGAGGGGGAGCGCTACTGTCGTGTAGATCCTCAAGGCAAGTCTGGGGGATTCACCTTCACGAGGTTGCCACCCTGTTCTTGGTCTAATTCCATAAGAAATAGACGCAACAAAAACCCCCAGGCGCTTTTTCTCGTACTTTCCCGAAAGCCAAAATCCCAGGCCTAGGGTTATCCCACAACCCACTCCTATGATCCTTCGCCCAGTCCCTCCCTCCTTTTTCCTTTCTTTCCCTTCGGTCCTTGAGGACGGGTAACCTCAACTCCAAGAAAAGCCCACAAACCACAAAATGCAGAGTGGAAAAAATAATAATATTCCCCAGGTGGGTCCCGGCAACGGGGAATCCAGCACCGACTCGTCGGTCTGCCCCCACCATAATCTGGGGGAGGGCACCAATCTGCCAACTAGCGCCGCGCCTTCTGCGCGGATGGCCGCTTTAGCGCCAACAGCTCCGGCTGCGACCAACACGACAATGGCTGCGACTTCTGCGCCTACCGACTCTAAGACGGCTGCGACTTCTGCGCCGACTATTCTGACGACTGTTACACCTTCCACGAGGGCCTGGCAACAGAGCATCGTTCGAAACAGTGTAACGAATAATCCTGACAACGACAATGACAAAGCTAGACTCTACAACCTTATCAGCGAACTCCGCGCGCTGGCACTCCAGCGCGAGAAGATCGAGGCAAGGCTGAAAGACATAAACTCTCTCGGGACGGGAAAGGAAGCGGAATCTGGTGGTTCTGGTTTCATCTCTGTGGACGAAGAACGCATGCTGAAAACAAAGCGCGGAAAGATCCGGAACAGAGAGAGAGAACTCAACAACCGTTTGCGCAAAATCCGCGAAGGCAGTAGCCAGCGCGTAGCACAAACGGTTAGTTGTAAGGGAGTACGCGACCGGCTACAGACACGTGAAGGGGAAACCCAGCGCGAACAGCAGTCGGACGTGCGGGCAAGGAACAGTACGCGAAGGGGAAACCCAGGGCGAGAAGTCACTGCCCGCACCAGGACCATCCGGAGGAAACGGGCGCCTTCTGCGCCTGGACAGAGATAGCCTGCGTCTGGTGGCGGGGACCATCACCGGACACTGTTCACTGAATAAACACTTCCACACCCTAGGTATCACTGACAGCCCCCTGTGCAGAGCATGCATGGAGGCGGAGGAAACGGTGGCGCATGTGCTCCTTGAGTGCACAGGCATTACCAAGATTCGCGAGGAGACCCTGGGAACACCAAGATCCCTTGCGGATCGACCGGGAAGTTTAATCTGCTTCTGGAGGGAGGTGGGCTGGTTAGAGTAATCGGCCACCATGGCTCACGCACAATGGTCCACTTCAAGGACTAAGTGCGGAAACCTATACCCCATGATAGATAGATAGAAGCCATGGCAACTAAGAGATGACCAGTCACAACTGACAGCGCCCGTTCACGAACATGACGCATGGATCAGCACCATTCAACTCAACCATTTTGAAGGGAACTGAATGATCCGACACACGCGCCACCATCAGCGAGACATTAGAGTGAGCGTGACATACTCTCAACCGCCAGGGCACATTCAAGTCAAGAAAAGACGTAGGATTTCAGTGAATAGCTTTCTAGTACATACATAGTATACAATGCAAAGACAGTTGTACAATCTTCAGCAACTCCAACAATTCTATTTAATACTATCAATTTAAGCGCCCCTGTCCATGTGGAGCAGGACCAGCATTGAGCCACGCATTTTTATCTGCGATATAATCGCCCAACTTGTAATATGCTATCTTACATAGTGTGCGTTTGATGCATGTTTTAAATTTCGTCTCATTCAGTTCAAGAATACTTTGTGGAATTTTATTATAGCATCTCAAACAGTACCCCATGAAAGATGAGTCCACTTTAGCGAGTCTGAAGCCTGGCTGAACTAGTTGGTCCCTATTTCTAGTACTGTAATTATGTCTATCACCTCTTTTACCAAAAAGATGCAGATTTTTTCTGACGTACATTATGTTTTCGTAGATGTACTGACAATGTACCGTCATGATGCCAATATCCTTAAACAGTTCCCTTAGAGAATCGCGCCTACGAAGATTATATATGGCTCTGATGGCTCTTTTTTGCTGAATAAATATAGACTCAATATCTGCAGCCCGTCCCCATAGAAAAATACCATAAGACATTATACTATGAAAGTAACTAAAATAGACCAGTCTAGATCTACATCAGTAAATTGACGAATTTTTCTGATAGCATATGCTGCTGAACTTAGACGCGCCGCAAGAGATGTTAAATGAGAACCCCATTGTAGCCTTGAATCAAGCGTAATCCCCAGGAAAACCGTTTTATCTAGTCTATCAAGTTTCTCTTTATTTAATATTATTTCACAATCACTACTTTTAACATTGGGTAAAGCAAATCTTATGCATTTAGTTTTTTTTTTCATTTAATACCAAATTGTTTGCTGTGAACCAATTATGGACCTGAAGTAGGGCATCATTCACGTCATCTAGATTCTGGGCCCGTCTATTTATCTTATAAATAAGGGAAGTGTCATCAGCAAACAACACCATATTTTGAGGTTGGTTTTTCAATAAATAGGGTAGATCATTTATATACACGAGAAAGAGGAAAGGACCCAATATTGAGCCTTGTGGAACCTCCATTTTTACTTTTAAACCTTGTGAATCAACACCATTTATTTGAACACGTTGTTGTCTATCACTCAAATATGATTTTACCAAACTAAGTGCAAGTTGACCTAATCCGTAATGCTCAAGTTTCAAAAGTAATGTGTCGTGATTTACGCAATCAAATGCTTTGGAAAGGTCACAAAATATTCCTATGGCGTCTTGAGACTCTTCTCACGCAGTAAATATGTGCTTTAATAAGGTTACACCGGCGTCAGTCGTACAAACGTGCCTTGGTGAAACCATACTGTTGATCATGTAAAATTTTGTTGGTGTTAAAATGATTGAGCATTTGATTAAGCATTACCTTTTTAAACACCTTGCTAAAAACTGGCAACACGGATACAGGTCTATAATTGTTAGTATCTTTACTGTCCCCGGATTTGAAAAGAGGTATGACTTTACTATATTTCATTAGATCAGGGAAAACTCCTTGGTCTACACACAAATTAAAAATTAAAGCTAAGTATGGGGCTATAGTCTCAAGTATGGATGCACAAACTTTGATAGACATTCCCCATAGATCTTCGGTCAGTTTGATTTTTATTTGCCGGAAAGCTTTAATAACTATCATAGGGTTTATGTGTTTAAATTTAAATTCAACCGTGCAGCCAAAGACATTCGCCTTTAATAAACCAATTGAGACTTCAGGTGAGGAATTAAGAGCTTCCGTCGTTTTTAATGGTATACCGGTAAAGAAATTTACAGTTTCTTGAGCTACTTCCAGATTAGAGCTTTTAGGACCACATGCTGAATCTAATGTGTTACTTATTTTCTTCCTGTTAGTCTCATTATTTATGACTTTCCAGACTGTCTTTATTTTGTTTTCTGCTGTTTTGATTTTGTTGCTAATGTGCAGGGCTTTAGCAACCTTGCATGTATTTCTAAAAATTTTTGAATACTTAGCAACATACCGGTTAAAAGTTTCGGTGTTTATATAAGGCTTAAGGCCATAAAGCTCAAATAGTCTTTCCCTACTTTTTCTAATACCTCTAGTTGCCCAATCACTAAATATGAATTTAGGGCTAATACTTTTTGTCTTCTTTCAAAAGTTTTGTTGAATTCCGTGTGAACTATTGAAAAGAAACGATCATACAATTGATTTATATTAATATCGTCATGGCTCATAACACCTAACTTGTTCTGTAGGGAAATATTATACCTATTTAATTTGCTAGAAGTTACAGGTCTAAATTTGATCTGAACTTTTTGCAAAGGTGTATTACACCTAAAAGTTACAGTTTGTCCGCTATGGTCAGACGGCAGACAGTTTACTATGGCTTTATCTAAGTAATCACAATCGCAGAAAACATTATCTATACAAGTCGCAGAAGATGGAGTGACTCTAGTAGGTTCTATAAAATTGTTGGTCAAGTCAAATGACTTAAAAAGATTTAACAACCGACTGCTATTTGAACTTTCTTCTAAAATATTGATATTGAAATCACCACAAATAATTGTAGATTTATTACTGGCTGCAAGTTTTGCCAGAACATCTTCCATTATTGATTCAAATAAGGAAAAGTTTTGATAGTTTGGGGGTCTGTACACACACACAATTACATGCTTATCTAGCTCAACACAGGACAGTTCGACGCAATGTTCAACCGAGAGACCTAATATGTCATTTCGTTGCTTATATTTGAAACCTTTTTTTATTAATAATAGGGAACCTCCACGAAGCATAGTTTTACGGTTAAAGCAGCTACCCACCATATAGTTTTCATAATTAATAAGCATTTGGTAATCCTTTAGCCAATGTTCAGTAAAACAAATAATGTCAAACTTACTATTCTCTAAAAACAATTCAATTTCTAATAATTTGGAAGAAATGCCTTGGATATTTTGGTGGAATAATTTTAAGGTGTTTTGCTGAGGCCCTTTTTTACTAACTATCTGAGTGCAGGAAGATACCTTGCTGTTGGAAGGATTAACAATATTGTTAATGGTACCTTCTGTTGTCTCACTTTCTAGTTTAAATTAATAATAATATTTGGAGTGAGGCCGGAGACTTCCGTGCCATCCTCAGACAACAAGACCCTATCACTAATAGAGCTTAATTGAGGATTTTCCACGGTGACGCATGGATCCTCCTCAGAATGTTTGTATACATGTATAGCACTAATGCTATCTTCATTTAAAGTCACCTGTACATTAGTATTATTACTAATAGTCGCAGTGTTAATAATATAACTAAACTTAGACATACTATTTATGTCTGTGTGAATATTATCGAATATATTAGGTATATATATTAGGTATATTATCGAATCGATCGCACAGGGAAAAGAGCTGGGGGTGTTGCCATTTACCTGCGTAGTGATATCCCATATAAAATCTTATATTCATCATCCCCATTTTATAATGGCAACCCGGAATTCTTATTTGTTGAAATTGTTGTTAAAGGGGTTAAGGCCGTTCTAGGAGTTGTTTACTGCCCACCTGCTATAGATTACTTCTCCACTCTAGAGTCTCTCTTCGAATCTATTTCCTCAGAGCACAAACATCTCATAGTCATGGGTGATTTTAACACTGACCTTTTGAAGGATATCCCTAGATCACGTAGGCTGAGTGCGATCCTGGAGTCGTCGAGTCTGTCACTCATTAAACTTAATCCGACACATCATAACTTTGACTCAAGCGATTCCTGGCTCGATCTCATGCTTGCATCTTCTGTAGATCTTGTCGCCAACCATGGTCAGATCGCTGCGCCTGGTTTATCCAGACATGATCTGATTTACATGTCTTACAAAATTAAACCCCCTAAGCAGCGGCCTGCTATTGTTTTTATCCGGAATTACGTAAGGTTAGACAAGGAAAAACTCAATACCGATGCACAAGCTCTGGAGTGGGTCGATATTGCCCAGTCATCATCAGTGGATCAGAAAGTGGAAATTTTTAACAAAAATGTACTCCAGCTCATGGACACGCATGCGCCACTGAGAGCTGTTCGCGTCAAGCGCCCCCCAGCTCCTTGGATTACCCCTGGAGTTCGGATGGCAATGAGACGACGTGACCGGGCATTTAGAAAATATAGGCGGGACCGCAGTGAGGAGAACTGGAACCTGTACAAGTTGGCTAGAAACCGCTGCAATCAGATGGTAAGGGCATCTAAACGCCGATACATTTGTGAAAATGTCCTCAATTCTTCACCGGCTGATATTTGGAAGTTTCTCAAATCACTTGGTATAACAAATTCCTCTTCTAGTATTGCATCTCTTAATTTGCCTTTAAACGATCTAAATAAACATTTTTCAACGTCTGCTACGCTTGCGGTTGACGTTAAGAATAGAACTATCCTTGATATTACTTCCAAGCCAATGTTTCCTCCTGACTCTTTTTCTTTCTCCTCCGTGACTAACGTTGAGGTCCTCAATTTTTTTAAGTCAATTAAGTCTAAGGCTGTGGGCTGTGATGGGGTCAGTCGAACTATGTTATCTTTTATGATTGAGAACTTAATTCCAATTATTACTCACATCATCAATTCATCTCTGCTGACTGGTGTGTTTCCTGAAATGTGGCGTAAGGCTTACATTATCCCTCTCCCTAAAATTCCCAACCCTAGTTTAGCTAATCACTTCAGACCGATCTCCATTCTCCCTTTCCTTTCCAAGATCCTAGAAGCAGTTGCCCTGAAACAAATATCCTCGTACGTGTTCAAGTATAATCTGTTGTCTAGTTTCCAATCCGGTTTTCGGCCTGGCCACAGCACAGCCACAGCTCTGCTTAAAGTTACTGAAGACATAAGGGATGGCCTGGAGAATTCGAGATTAACGGTCCTGGTCCTAATAGATTTTTCCAATGCTTTTAACACTGTTGATCACGACATCCTTCTGGCCTTACTGTCTCAAATTGGGGTCTCTTCATTGTCACGTGATTGGCTTTCGTCATATCTTCGTGGTCGCCAGCAGGCGGTTCGTGCTGATCAGGATTGCTCTGACTGGTGCGACCTGGCAACTGGTGTTCCACAAGGCGGTATACTCTCTCCTCTCTTATTTTCTTTATTTATAAACTCCATTACTGCTGTCCTCAAATGTTCTTACCATCTGTACGCTGATGACTTGCAACTATACGCTCAGTCAGACATTGCCAACCTTGACAATTGCATTTCATCGCTCAATGCTGATCTACGAACTATCGAAGAGTGGTCTGGCAAATTTGGGGTTTCTGTTAACGTCGGGAAATGTCAGGCCATCCTCATTGGTAGTTCGTACTATCTGAGAAATGTGAACACTAGCCAACTTATGCCACTGATGTATGAGAACTCCGTCATCTCTCTTTCACCTCACGTAAAAGACTTGGGTCTGTACATTGACGGCAGTTTAAGTTGGAATAAACACGTGGCTCAGGTGAGCCAGAAAGTCTCGTTCTCACTGCGGTCTCTCTATAGATTCAAGCATTTCCTCCCATCTAGCACCAAACTCACTTTGGTCCAGTCACTTGTGCTTCCCATTATAGACTATGCTGATGTTTGTTGTTCTGATCTTTCCCAAGAACTTCTAAATAAATTGGATCGACTTCTCAACAATTGTATTCGGTTTGTTTTTGGCCTTCGTAAATACGATCACATTTCTTCCTTTCGTTCTCAGCTTAGATGGCTGCCTATCCGACTCAGGAGGTCCCTCAGATCTCTCTGCATGCTCTTCACGATTATGAACGATCCATGTGCTCCCGATTATCTAAAGACTTATTTCAAAGTGTTGGGCAGTTCTCATAGTCGTAACCTCCGAGCTTCAAAGAATCTACTCCTCCAAATTCCTTCACACCGTACAGGCTTCATGTCAAATTCTTACGCTATCTCTACTATAAAGCTCTGGAACGCGCTACCTTTTGGCATTAAAAAAGCTGAAAACAAATTCACTTTCAAAAGAAAAGTTCGTAACTACTATTTAAGTCAGAATAGATAGCTCTCAATTTGAAGTCGTCATAATAATCATTATTATTAGGTTTCTTGATATTGTCTTTTTAATTTTTGGTATTTGTTAAAATATCTATTAGTTTATTTCATCTGTATAATGTGTATTAGTATCAATCTAAATCTGAACATAAATTAGTAAATTTTTTTTTTTTTTAGACATTACTTTGTACCCTATCACTATGTTTTCCTATTTAACCCAAAGGTTGACTGGTAGAGAATGCCTTGTGGCATTAAGTCCGCCTATGTACCACTATTGTACATGAAGTTTAAATAAATAAATATAAATAAATAAATATTATAAGCTAACAGCCGAGCTATTTTGTGTCTACAACTAATAGGTAGAAACACTTTACCCCGAGTCGATCTAAGTTTATCAACAAAAGTGTTGATATCAAGATATATAAGTTTGTCACTATAATGACCTGCTAAAAAATATAAATGTTTATTTAACATGTGAATATAATTGTTTTTTCTGTTACATAAACTTTCAAAATATGGAAAAGAATACAATATTATTTTATTACACTTTAACTTCAAAAACTCTGAAACACAGTCAGTGATGTCTTCCTTTTTAATCTTTGAACTATAACCAACACATATTGTAATGGTGGTACTAGGATCACAAACACCAATGCTACAGGAACCCTTCAAAATTACTATATAAAGACAATCTTTTGGAATCAGCCGTTGGATGCCAACAGAGTGACCCTCTTGGGCCAGTCATTTTTAGTTTAGCAATTAATCCAATTATTCGACAGCTAATTTCTAAATTCAACGTATGGTATCTGGATGATGGAACCCTGGGAGGTGATGTTGACACAGTCCTAAAAGATTTAACTTTCTTAAAAGAAAAATTTAGTTCCATTGGACTAGACCTTAACCTTTCGAAGTGCGAAATTTACCTTCCTGAAACCACTGACAGACAGACTACCATTTTATAAATTTAACTCGTTGGCACCAAATACCAAAATTACCGAAAAAAAATCTCTTCACCTTCTAGGGTCACCAATATTTGACGAATCTTTTCCATCGTTCATTAAAGATAAAATCCAAAATTTTAATGATGTTTCGGAGAGACTTTTCAGAATTAACATTCATTCGGCCATCGGAATTTTGGTCCAAAAAACCGGAATCTCACCATCGGATTTTCATCGGAATTTTGGTGCCCGTCTGCTGGCTGTGGGGGAATGGGAGTCGGGCTTGTGGCTTCAGGCACTTCCGTCATTCAGCATTGGCACTATGATGGATGACGCATCGTTCCGGGTCGCTACGAGTCTACGCTTAGGTGCACCTTGTGTTGCTCCGCATCGATGTCACTGCGGTGAAGCTGTCGACAGCCTCGGACACCATGGCCTGTCCTGCTACAGGAGCGCAGGTCGCATTGCACGGCACGCCAGCATTAACGACATTATTCGTCGAGCTCTTTCCATCGCCGGCGTACCAGCGGTTTTAGAACCAAACGGCTTGGTGCGTGACGATGGCAAGAGACCGGACGGCATGACGTTGGTGCCTTGGAACGTGGGTAGGCCTTTGGTGTGGGACGCAACCTGTGTCGACACCCTTGCGCCTTCTCACGTTGCAAGCACGGCGGGCTGTGCAGGCGCTGCTGCTGCGGCTGCTGAGATCCTCAAACGGCGCAAATACTGTAACCTTATTGGTAACCACAGCTTTGAGCCGTTTGGGGTCGAGACGCTCGGGTCATGGGGTCCGAGTGCGCGTCTCCTTTTTAAGGAAATCTCTTACCGACTGGTCGACACTTCTTGTGACCAGAGGGCTGGCTTTTTCTTTGGCCAAAGAATTAGCATTGCCATTCAACGTGGCAATGCTGCCAGTCTTCTGGGTACGTTTCCGAGTGACAGCGATGCGGAGGAGTACTTTGACGCTTATTGACGTCGTTGTATATATGGAGGTTCTTACTTTTAGTTTTTATTTTTGTAATTATATATAGCCACAAATGTGTAATTTAAACAATATTGATTAAAAAATATATTATACACACATCAAAAATGTCTAGGGATCAAGCATTTTTATGCGGATTTCTTGAGATTGAGATGTGGCTTTGTAATAAATTTATGATTTTATAAATTTATATGGATCCTTTTTGGTGCATTTCATAATTTGAATCAGGAACTCTCAATCAAATTCGAGTAAAAGATGAAAATAAGCTGTCAATATTTTCCCTATAAAAACATACAACGCATTGAAGACATTATTAGTGCTACTGTTTCCCTACTACTGATTAAAACCAACGTTATTATGGAGCGGCGACGTCATTTAAGCAGGGAAGAAATGCTCAGAGCCGTGGGAATGACAGAAGCTGGTTCCCGGCAACGTACTGTAGCTTTAGCTCTGAATACAAGTCAGAGTGTTATCAGTCGACTTTGGACACGTTACCGAAGCACTGGTACCGTGGCTGAGCGCCATGGAGGACGGTATCGCTGCACCACACGGAGACAAGACCGATACATTCAAATCTTAACTCGAAGAGCTCCAACAATAACCGCCATGATGTTAGCCGTGAGGCTTCATCACTCTTCAGGGAACTTAATTAGCGACCAAACAGTCAGAAACCGCTTGCATGAAGTGAACCTTCATTCCCGAAGACCGCTACGGGTACCACCTATAGCAATGCACAATCGTAGGATTCGATATCAATGGGCTCTTGAACACAGAAATTGGGCAGAAGAACAATGGCGTTTCGTGTGCTTTTCTGATGAGTCTCGTTTTGGTATGAGACCGGATACAAGACGTATACGACACTGGAGAACCCCTGGACGCCAACAGCGATTAAAATCCTGCCAGGAAGTCCATCCTTATAGTGGTGGAACCATCATGGTATGGGCGGGTATTTGGATCGGCGGAAGAACTGAGTTGATTTGGATCAGAGGCAACCTCAACGCTCAAATTTATGCTGAGACGATTGTATCAGACGTCATCGTTCCTCTACAAGTGCAAATCGGTCCCTTATTTCAGTTAATGCATGATAATGCACGACCGCACACCGCAAGAGTTGTAAGACAGACTCTCGCCGCAGCTAACATCAATGTCCTGCCCTGGCCTGCTCAGTCGCCAGACTTGAACCCGATTGAGCATGCATGGGATATGCTACAGAGAAGAGCTCTGCCGAATATGGAGGGTATCCAGTCGCAAGAAGACCTTTTTTTGTTGTTGCAACGAACATGGGCGGCCATTCCACAGCGTGATTTGGATGAACTCATTTTGAGTATGCCAAACCGATGTTCTTGTGTTGTTAGTGTTCGCGGTAGAAACACGGATTATTAATTGTTTAAGTTACCCAATAAAATTTTAAAGAAAACTGTTATTTCAGTCTTTTTTTCGAACTTTAATGTTAGTGGTTCAAATGTCAAAAATCCCTTTATTAGGAAAATGGCAAATTTCTTTATTAATGCAAAGGTGACTTGGTTTATCGTTACTGTGACAAACGAAAACACTTTATTTGATGAATCCTTAAAGAAAATTTTAATTAATATCAATCAGGAGAAAAGTTATTGCAAAAATATATGTTGATCCCTAGATACTTTTGATGTGTGTATATCTGAAAAAAAAAAATCTATAAACAATCATTAAATTTAAACGGTTTTTTTTTGTGATTTTAGGTGTTTCTGTCAAAACTGTATCAAGAATTTTTAAAGAAGGAAAAATGCAATGCCAACATCAAAAAAAATTGTTACTCCTGTGAAAAGTCGTCCACAAGCTAAGAAAATTGTTTTGGATGACTTTGATTTGTGTTGTATACGCCGAAAAATAGATTTTTTCTATGTTGTGAAGAAAGAATTGCGTACCGTAAATAAACTGCGTTTGGAATTAAAAAGAGATATAAAATTTCAAGGGAGTAATACAACTTTACGAAGAATATTGAAACTGTTAGCTTTTTGATTCAAACGTTGTCAATCTAAACGCAAATTGTTCATGGAACGACATGAAATTACTTCTTGGCATGCCAGATACATTGAAAGAATGAGGAAAAATAGGCTAGTTGACAAAAGGCCTGTGGTGTTCTTAGATAAAACTTACATTCATCCGACATATCACGCTAAAAGCTGTTGGCAAAGCCAAAAAGAAGATGGATTATTGATTTCACAATCAGCTGGAAAACGTTTTATAATTGCGCACACGGGTACTAAGAGCAGATTTGTAAAAAACGCATTATTAATGTTTAGGTCACAATCACATTCTGCAGAATATCACGACGATATAAACACCACATTATTTTTTAAATTTATGACTGAAAAGGTGGTACCAAATCTGCCTGAAAAATCTCTTGTGGTAATGGATAATGCTCCGTTTCACTGCACTCAATTAACAAAGCTCCTACGATGTCAAGCTTAAAATCACATGCAGGAGTGGTTAAGACAGAAACAAATTTACTTTGAAGAGACATGGACTAAACCAGTGTTATATGATATTATTAAAAGAAACAAAGAACCACCGCTCTTTGCAGTTGATGAACTACTGAAACAACACAATCACGAAGTGGTAAAATTACCTCCTTACCACTGTGACCTAAATCCTATCGAAAAAATTTGGAGTTTCTTAAAGAGACGCGTTGCTGATAAAAATGTGACTCAAGATCCAAAAAAAAATAACAATAATAGAATTGACAGAAACTGCTTTTGCTAGTATTACGCCAGAAGGCTGGAGAGTTCAGTGTAACCACGTGGAAAATCTTGAAGATAGTTACTTTAAATTGATGTGGAAATGGAGATATTCATAATATCAACAGATAATAATTGTGATACTGAATCTGATGATTTCACCGACGAAGAATTGAGCGACAGTGATTGCAATATATCTGGTATAAACTATTTATATCATGAAGTCCACAATTATTGCATTAGAATATATTAAACTTTTTAATATTGTTTTATTGATAAATATTTTTTGTTTTATTATTTGGGAAACAAAAACTATTAAATTTCGTAGAATAAAAATAGTTTTGAAGTAATGGGATGTGAAACTTACCAATACTTGAAAAACGGTCTTGAACAAATCGTAAGCTTTTAGAATATTTTGGTAAATTCCAAACATTTTGAGGCAATTCTCCTGATTTTCCTGCTCATCATTCATCGTCACAATATTTTTAGTCCACTCGTCCAGATATTTCCTGAGCAGGACAATAATTCGGGTAGCTATAACTATTTCAAGATCGCACACGATCAGCATTAAGTCACAAACAATGCTAGCAATTGTGCCGACAACTTCAATGTAGTCCCATGATAAATAGTACGTGATAATAAGCACAAAATCGACAAAGATTATAGTAAAAACTGATATCCAATTCCAAGTAACAAAACTGAAGATCTTCGTAAAGACGATACTCCTGTGTATAGTTTGGATCTTCATAATAAGTGTGATGTTATTGTCCTTATGCATAAAGTCCAGGATGAACCCAGCTGTGAACTCGATAGCATACGTGATAAAGAATGTAATAATGGAAACTGACACAAGGTACATAACTAAAGGTTTGGTTTTTGGAAAAGTGAAACCTACGTAGTACATCGCATAGAAACTCAACGAAATTAAGAGTAACAACTTACAAAATGCAAATAGTTGATACATTTTTCCGCACGGATAAATGTGATTTTTTCTAATGCTATATTTTGAAGTCAAAAATAGATTTAACGGAAAATTGAAAGAGAACACTACTGCTTTTATTTCTTTTTCCAGTTGATTATTACATAACATTTGGAATAAAGCCTCTTCGTCTATTTTTTGTTTCAGGATCATAGTTTGTACAACTTGTATAAAAGTAATTGTGTTAATAATTTAAATTGTTTTGATATTCCTTACTTTTTTATTATTAGTATGCTAGTTATGCTCTCGAATACAATGTGACGACACTTGGGGGAGGCCTATGTCCAGCAGTGGACGTCATGCGGCAGAAATGATTATGTAAATGAACATGAATAAAGGAAAACGGTTGCGTGGATCCACTGGATGCGAGTCTGGGACCGGTCAATGTGGCGACACTTTGGAGGGGGGGGGGGGTGCTATGTCCAGTAGTAGACGTGTTTCAGCTCAAACGATGATGATACTAGTGAATATCAGCTCAAACGATGATGATGCTAGTGAATATAAAAGAATTATCGACCCGACGAAGCAAACTGTTACGAAAATTTTACGTTAATAGTGTCCATCACTTTCGATTACAAGTGAATGTTAAACACGTAGTTAATTATCCTAATTGCCTGAACATTAGCGTCAAGTAATTGAAGGAGAAATGAAATAAAATTACAAGCTAGTAAATTAATTAATGATAGCCCGCCACACTATTCCCAAACCACTGTAACTCCTGAAAGCCAGAATCAACAGTGGCGACCACCAGAAAAGCGCCGAGACAATGAAGCTCGACGAAGTCCCAGAGAATGAATTTAACTGTCTTGGATCCCGCAACGAAATTAATCAGAAAAGTATAGTGGAGGAGTAGGAAAAAACCGTAATTTCCACTTCCCTCCATATCAGCAGGAGACAGAACGAAACAAGGCCAATAGGCACAAAGGGACGTTTACAACTGGGATAGACCCAGTTGCCTAGCACCACGGATATATATTAACATTAATGGGTCCTAAGTTGTGAGCTGTTATATTTGATTCCAATAATAGGTATGGCAAAAACGCTAGAACGCACGGAAATTTGTTCTAGTTTCCACAAGGTCTGTATAGTGAATAACTCCGTATGTAACCTGTACACTTTCCAACATAATATTGCGTTGATTCTGCCAAAGACTACACTCTCATAAGATGTGATGTGCTGATTGTTCATATTCGCAGTCAGATGTGGAACATTGACAAAAAGGCGAGTCAACAAGCTTGAAGGAAAATAATTTACTCTTAAAGTTACCATGACCGGTGAGAAATTGGGCAACTCAGTGATCAACCTCCAACAATGTCCTGGCCAGCTGTTCACGAATGGACGGAAAGAACTGTTGGAGGTGTTGGCCTTTGATGGAATTATCCCACCTACATTGCCATTCAGACAAACGTTCCTCCCAGACGTCGGTCTGTGGTTTGAATAATCTAGCAATCTTATCACGGTCACGTAGGGTTAAAAAGTCTGCGTCCGTGGTCTCACGTGCGTTATAGTACATTGCAGCCTGTCGCTGCACTTCAAGATCAACTGGCAGCACACCTGCAAGTACCGGTAAGGCTTCAGTACTAACCGTCCCATACGCTTTGCATAAGAATATCAAAGCTAAACGCTGGCTTTGAAGCAATTTACGTCGTACCGCTCCTATGGTGGCCCTATCTACCTAAGAGCCCATAAATGGTCTTTAAGGTTATAAATGACAGACCCCACGTAGATTTGAATATTCTCGTTAAGGCATAAGAGTTCTATTTGGCTTTTTCACCGATAGTTTTCATATGATCTATAAATGAATTTTTTTTCTCTAAGACCAAACCAAGGTAGCACACGGATTGCTTTTTTTTTCACGGGAACGTTATTAAATGTAATACTAGGCCACGACTAGATTACCTTTTAAAATTACTTGATAAGTTTTTTGCGGTGCAAAGGTCAGACGGTTTCGATCGCCCCACTGAGATATTAATCGTAGGCAAGTGTCAGCTAAATTCTCGAGACCAGCCCTAGTACTCGACTGAATGAGCAGCAGGCCGTCGTCCGCGTAACCGGTTAATGAACAGCCGGGAGGAAGGGCAATCGCGAGAAAATCATCAAAACCTAAATTCCATACATACGGAGCGATTACCGACCCCTGAGGACATCCCATGGCTTTGACATAGAATAATGTCCGAGTTTGAGTTTCGCGGAACCATTTAAAAAGTATGAATAAACAAGATTATATAAGTTTTTATAGCAGCAAACAATGGGGGGAAACTGCAATGCCGCGGCAAATTGTCGCTCAGCGGACAGACTTCCGGCGGGATCTCATGGCGACATGGAGAGGGCGACTGTCGCAACGCCACGATGGTAGCGATAAGTCCCCTCTTTGAGGAGTGGCTTGAGAGACGCCTCCTCACCTTCCGCCTGACGCAGGTCCTCACCGGACACGGTGTTTTCGGGAGGTTCCTGCACCGAATCGGGCGGGCGACCTCTCGCGTCCGGCTCTGGTGCAAGCCATGGTCCGGAGCGAGACGGAATTGGACGCTGTCACCACCTTCTGCAAAGCAGTAATGCTAGAGAAGGAGGTGGCGGAACGTGAGAGGGAGAGAACCTCACAGCGTCCCGGCCGCCGCGGGAGACGTCCCGGGCGTCGGGGGCCACCACGTGGCCCGCGGCCACCGTAGGCGCGGGCCTGTGGATGGTGGGCTAAGGGCTAGCTCGCCGTCCGTCCACCTCATGACGACAGGCCGTGTTGACGGCGCGTTCGTGTTCCACGTGCGCCTCAAAGAGAGTCAGCAATAGGAAGGGGTCCGCCAGCACCGATGCCTGCCGGGGTTGCGGGACTGTTCGAAAGAGATACCGTGACCCCGGAACACAAAGAGCGATGAAGGAACATGGATGGGTTTTAGTCAGTAAAAGTCTGACACTCCCTCCTGCTCCGCCCAGAGCGGGAGAAGTCATTTGATGATTTCCCATCCGAAAAAAAAAAAAAAAAAAAGGCCTCGGATATATCTAAAAAGATTCCAACCACGTACTTGTGTTCCGAGTTACTAACAATTTTTCTAACATAAAGTGCCGCGTCTACGGTAGATTTTCCCACGGTGAAACCGAATTGATTGTTATGAAACTTTGGCCCGTCTGGCAGCAAACGTGGAACGATAAGGCGCTCCAGGAGTTTTCCCAAATATGGCAGTAGGGTTATGGGCCTGTACGACTTAGGGTCGTCCGGTGGCTTATCACCACTTTTTGGCATTATTCGTGTAAAGCCACGTCGCCATACAAGACGGAAAACGCCGTCCGTAATACATCGGTTTACATGCTTCTATTATCATCCGATTAGATATTTTATCTTCACCTGATGATTTGTTACGAGGCAGTTTCCTGACAACATTAATGAATTCGTCAATGGATGGAAGGTCTGACGCTGGTGATTCAGGTGGCACAACAGCCCACGCGCTGATCTGTTGATGGTAGTCATTGTCATTTACCGGCGAATCATCAGGTATCAGACTATTTAATAGAACTTCGGTTGTTTCCTCAATGCCGGAGGTGTGTTTACTTTAATGTTCTGGACAAACGTCCGGTCGACTGATCGATTAGCTTTGAACTCGTGATACAAAGGAGACCACGGACCTTCTTTATCTAATTTTTCTACTATTTTTCGCAGTAAATTACGCTTAGATTTTTCCACCGATGCTCTGGTAGCGAGACTTGCTAACTCTAAACGCATTTAAAGCAAAGATAAGTGCGCCTCCGGTGACCTTTTGTTTTTAAGCTTGTTTAAATATCTACGCGCTCGGCGATAGCTTTTACGTTGTTCAATTAAGTAGTCACACCACCAATCACATCTATGGATATTGGTCATAGATGCGCGACCAATGGCGATGTCAGCACAGTAAGTGAAGGTGTCTGACATAATTTCAGCACTTTCTTCAGCTGACAGCCCATCACGAGTAAAGTTTTTGGCGTGACACGCAAAAAGCGAGCTAAAGAATTCCCAATTCGCGCCTTTACTTTTATATCTAAAATTACCAGTGATATGAGATGGACCTTAAGAAGACATCGGAACAAATTCGTACACGATCAGGCGATGATCACTACAAGACGCATCTGATAGGACACGCCACCTATCCAAGCGTAGGTCTGCACAAGAAAGTGTGACGTCAATACAAGATTCGCCCATTGGGCTGCAAAAAGTAGGTCGTGCATTATGAATTGATAGGTTCATTTCAGCTATTAAATCTTCAACAGCACAACGTCGGTCGTAATCCGTAGACCTAACCTTGCCATACCATAGAGACGATGACGCGTTAACATCAGCGCCAACGATAACTTTACAGCCCGCGAGTGACTGTAAGACATGACGGAGGTTATGTATATGAGGAGCAACAGGGTCTGAGTATTGAAAGTAACAGCTCACAACGTAAACTTTAAAAGAAGCTGATGAGACTTCTGCAACGGCACAGTGGGGCGTCATGAGATTACGCAAAGACGTTACTGTAAAGTTAGATGAACGCGCCACGTAAATTCCGGCTCGTGCTATGCTGTCCAGCTGAACTACTTTGTGACGTAAGCAAGCGTTCTGGTATTGTTCTTGAACAAGTACTATGTCTAAGTTATAATCGATAGTTAATTTGTCTAATTCAGAGGTCGCAACCCTATCGTTGTGGAGATTTAATTGTCCTATAGTTAAACTATCCATTATTTTAGTATTTGGTGTTGAGGATTGACTATTCGAGCTTAAGCTTGTAGGTGGTACACTCGGGAGACCCGCAACGATGGTCGAACAGTTTTTTAAAACGTTTACACGCCACGCAAGTTGGTATATAATTTAAATTATCCTTGTAACGGCAGTTATTTGTTTCATGTGCTTCGGAGCAGTTAGCACAGGTAGGTGATTTATTAACGCAGTGTTTCTTAACGTGACCAAACTGTTGGCAATGTAAACAACGAACTACTTTGACATCATCGATGAAACGGCAAGTCGCCCAATCAATAAATAATTTATCTTTGGTGGACACTAAATGTTTACGAACTGTGGACTCGATTTCAACGCCTATCCACTTGCGACCGTTATCTAAGGAACGCCATCGAATAGCATCGACCGATTGCAACTTGTTTATTTGGTTGTCATTAGCGACACTTAATACAACGCCAGATTTCGCGGTTTTCTTAACGCCTACTATTTGAGATCCGTCATCACCAGGCTTAATCGCTTTCATAAGCGCTTGTTTAGTCGTGGACGATGACGAGTAATCGGCTAACCGCTCAGCGGTAGGGTAGGTGACGACGCACGGAAGAGGGGCGCGCGACTCAACCGCTGGCGCAACTTTAGGTAGACAAAGTTTCAAAGAATCCGCATACGTAAATTTGTTAGAATCACTAGTATTGACATTAGTAATAAGATTTAATTTAATTTCATTCAATTCGTGTTTCGTATTGGCTAATTTGGTTTCGTTGGAGGATGATTTTATGGCTAACAAAGAAACAATGGCCGTTTCGCGCTGAGTCATGTCCATGATGGCTGATTTATTTGCGACATTAACGACGCCTGTGACACTAAATCTCAATAGTTGTCATTGCTCGCAGTACTAACGTTTAATATTGGCGAAAGCTTCTCAATTGAGTTGGATGTGTGAAGCCGTCCTATCCTCGGGCGAGATGTATGAAGGAGACATTTCGCGAAACAAACGTTTTGTTGAGCTAGCGGAGGTCGTTGGCGACCCGGGTGTATGGAATGCATCTCTGCCACGGACAGGCGGGTCGTCATTAATGGACAACATACTCGTATTATAAATTATGAAATTCAAACAAACTATTTGAACGTAAGCAAAGTAATAGAATTAACGGACGATAAAATTATTTCGAGGTACCTCGAGGTAAACTTCAGTAATCCCGAAATGTTGTTTTACATAACTATCATTATTTCTTAAACTATTCTGTCATAATATTGAGTACTATAATAATTTAATATCCTAATTTTATATGACATAAAGTCATTGTCCTAAGTATTGGATCGTATAATGTGTATTATTCCGAATGTTCATTTATACATTTTAAGTCCTAAAACATTTGCTAAAAGTTAGGTTTTATATCATATCTTACCGCTGTATGAGCGCAGACGCATCGCTGATTTGAAAGAAGAAGAAAAAAGGAAAATATTTATTTGGGACAAGCACAGGAACTACAAAAATAATAATAATAATAAAAAAGAATCTAAAATTAAATAATGAAAAGAAGACCTGTGCGAGGCCAAAAAGTGTCAGTCAGTCAGTCAGTCAGTCAGTTTCTTCTTTTATAAATTTACATAACTGTTGGGTATCGGAAAGGTCGGAATGAAGATACCTTCAGAATGGCTCTCTGCGCTCGTTTAAGTTCTACCACCCCAGGACGTTATGCAGTATGTTAGCAGGGACTGGGCGAGAGCCAAGTAAACCGATTTCCTTAGCTTCTCGTCTGTCATTGTCTTAGGGTCTTGGAGACATATATAAGTTTACGTAACCTACCGCTTAGAGTATAGATATGCTTTTTGAAGCTAAGGGTGCTAGGACTATTCGAAAGAGATACCGTGGCCCCGGAACACAAAGGGCGATGAAGGAACATGGATGGGTTTTAGTCAGTAAAAGTCTGACACTCCCTCCTGCTCCGCCCAGAGCGGGAGAAGTCATTTGATGATTTCCCATCCGAAAAAAAAAAAAAAAAAAAAAAAAAAAAAAAAAAAAAAAAAAAGGTTGCTATATACATATTATTACCCCTAGGTACTTTGCACTGTCTGTTTTCTGAATGCGGGTGGTGCAGGTGAAATTATTTATAGTAAGTTTGGAACATGTGTGGGCAACTATAGAGAAAAATGAAGAACTAACATCAAAATTATAAATCGCGCTATTAATGTAATCAGTAGTATATAAAAAACCCAACAACATCTGTTGGGCAGTAGTCCACCAGACACAACACAAGTCTCATTGAAGGATCCTCACTTTCCTGTGGGGGATGAAGTACTTTACGCCATGTTCTCTTTACTTCTATTAGCCATCAGGGACCTACTGCAGGGCAAATACCTTCCGTTCATCCACTCCCTATCTAGTACTGTTCGTGGCCCATCTTTCAGATACGAGGCGTGCTCGTCCCACCATCTTCTACTGGGTCTGCTGCGTTGCCGTTTGCTGATAGATACTATATGGTTATATATTTTTAATAATGAAACTTACCACTACTTGAAAAACGGTCTTGAATAAATCGTAAACTTTTAGAATATGTTGGTATATCCCAAACATTTTGAGGCAATGCTCCTGATTTTCCTGCTCATCATTCATCGTCACAATATTTTTAGTCCACTCGTCGAGATATTTCCTGAGCAGGACGATAATTCGGGCAGCTATAACTATTTCAAGATCGCACACGATCAGCATTAAGTTGCAAATAATGCTAGTAATTGTGCCGACAACTTCAATGAAGTCCCATGATAAATAGTACGTGATAATAACCACAAAATCGACGAAGATAACAGTAAAAAGTGATATCCAATTCCAAGTAACAAAACTGGAGATTTTGGTGAAGACGATACTCCTGTGTATAGCCTGGATTTTCATAATAAGTGTGATGTTATTGTCCCTATGCACAAAGTTCACGATGAACCCAGCTGTGAACTCGATCAAATATGTGAATAATAATGTAATAATGGAAACTGACACTAGGTACATAATTAGAGGTTTGTTTTTTCGAAAAGTTAAACTTACGTAGTACATCGCACAGAAACTCAACGCGTTTATGAGCAATATCCTACAAAATGCAAATTGTTGATACTTTTTTCCGCATTTGATTTGATTTTTTCGAATGCTATATTTTGATATCAAAAATAAATTCAAAGGAAAATTTAAAGAGCTTACTGCTTTTATTTCTTTTTTCAATCGATTATCACGTAACATTTGGAATGAAGCCTCTTCGTTTATTTTTCGTTTCAGGATCATGGTTTGTATTACTTGTATGTAAATGATACTCGTATATTAATTTAAAATGTGTGTCTATTGTTTTGACATTCCTAACTTTGTTATTATTTATAATCTCTCAAGTAAAATGTAGTGAACTAACCTATCTTATTTTAACATTTATTATTGTAATGAAACCTACATTTACAAATATTGATTTGATTTTCTATCTACGGCAACTGATTTGGACTTTATTGATATGACAGAGTTTTGGTCGAAGTTCAAATAACACGAATAAATTAAAGAATCATCGAGTAGACGCGACGGAGCTAACTGCTATGACATAATTTTAGGTTAAAAGTTCCCATCACTTTCAATAATCAGATCAATTTGAAAGACGCAGTTAATAAACCTAATTGCCTGAATATTAGCATTAAGCTGAGTTTTTCAAGGAGAAATGAAGTAAAATGACTAGCTAGTAAATTGATTCATAAATAGAAATGGAATACTAAATAGACTAAAATAATTCTTATAAACATACATATAAAACTACACATATCTTGGGAAGACAATGCAAAGACCGAGAATCGACTTGAGCAGGTCAAAAAGATTCAAAGGTCGGAAAATGTAACATTTTGCCTAGTTTTGGTTAGACGACGCTGAGGCAATTGAACTTGACTCGACACCGCACTGAATTCAGGACAACTCTGATTTTTCGGATTTATGTGCGTATTGTATTATCATCAGTTGCGTCGGTGAAGGAACACATCATGAGGAAACCAACATGCCTGAGAGATATTTCTCGACGGCATGAAAAGCTAAGTCAGAGGCCCATGGGTGGCATAAAAACTCTGACACCAGGTTAAGCACTAACCACACGATAAAGAAGAAGAACCACGCTACATTAAATGATGAATTACTTATTTAATCTAAATAATAGTACCTAAGATCTTGTAAAAATATTTAGATTGAAAAGAGTGTCCATGGAATTTCTTTCCCATTCTTCTACATAGACATCTACCCTTTGGAATGGGCAGCTACAATTCTTTTACAAGTTATAATGTCTTGTGTCTGTGACTGTAGCTTCTCCTTCTTTGTTTTTTTTGACATTCAAAAGTGCCTGTGGTCGAATTGAAATAAATGCTTTGAGTTTGAGATCAGTTCAAGCCAATTCTGCCTTCCATAAGAGACTCCAAAATGAAAAACATCACTTAGACAACATTTATTGACAAGGAGACAATGATAAGAATAATAGAAAAACGATCAGTTTACAATTTATTTAACGTTTAATTCACAAATAATAGGATTGCACGTGTACAATAACGTAATGACCGATGACTCCCACTAAGGACGCCGGTAGCTCAGCGTCTACATTGAACAGGCGACACGCGGTTATCTTACTAAAAGTACGATTAGCTCTTATCACGTTCTTGCACAGATGACGCTGCAACTCTATGAAGAAAAAAACGTTTAATGAATAAATAAATAAATAATAAATATCACTGGATATTACACACACCGCCATCTTGTGCCACACTAAGCAACGAGGCTTGTGTCGTGGACACCAGATAGTTCATATACTACATAGATATTTTTTTGTAAATACATACTTTTTATAAATATAAACATCCATGATACGGAAACAAAAATGTCCATGCTTATCACACAAACATTTGCCCCTACCGGGATTTGAACCTGGGACCTTAAGAACGAAAGGCAACTTCACTGCTGTTGCGCCAATAATAATGAGATTTCATGCTTAGACATCGACATAGACATGCTTGGCTCAATGCTGGTCCTGCTCCACAAGGATAGCGCGCATAAATTGATAGTATTAAATGGTATTGTTGGAGCTGCCTAATTGTACTGCATATAATCTTCAAGATTATACAACTATCTTTGCATTGTATAGATTCAATCTCTTTAGTATTATATAATCGCAAATTGTGCCCAAATTGTGTGAGTACTATGTACTAGAAAGCTATCATTCACTGGAAACCTACGTCTTTTCTTGACTTGAATGTGCCCTGGCGGTTGAGAGTATGGCATGCTCACTCTAATGTCTCGCTGATGGTGGCGCATGTATCGGATCATTTAGTTCCCTTCAAAATGGTTGAGTTGAATGGTGCTGATCCATGCGTCATGTTCGTGACGGGCGCCGTCAGTTGTGACTGGTCATCTGTTAGTTGCCATGGCTTATTTGAATGAATTATATTGTTTTAGAATTGTAGTTTTTTGTTTTGTTTTTACTGTGGACACTTTTAACGTGCTTATCTTGCTACATTGTTCTCACATAATATAACATCTCAACATGAATGATATAACTAAAATTTTGCAACAATATCTTGATTTAAAAGAGTGTCCATAGAGTTTCTTGCCCGTTCTTCTCCATGGAGATCTACGCTAGGAAATGAGCAACTACAGTACTTTTACAGTTTTTATGTCTTGTGACTGGGGCTGTAGCTACATTTAATGTTCATCTTTGTGTCGACAGTTCAAAACTGCCTCTGACTGGCCTACTTGAAATAAATGCTTTGATTTTGATTTTGATTGCAAGATATTTTCAACCAACAAGACAGATAACTTGTAGTATGATCAGATACTTACTTGGACAGTATTTGTTCTTCATAAGCTGTATACACGCCGTCTCAGCTTCTTCAACAGTTTTATAAAACTTCTCACAGTGTACAGAGCGTATTATGACTAATGTTATATCTTTTGTCCAAAATAAAATAAGCCAAATACTCGGTAAATAAACCTGTAAAATGACATTTATTGTTATAGTTTTAGACGGAGGAGCTCGTGGCTAAATAATAACAGCCGAACGGGTCAATCTTCAAGGTGAAGCCGTGCTTGCCGAGGTTGGTCGTGGATGGGTGACCTTCATTACATACCGAATTTCCTCCGTGCCTCGGAAAGCACGTTAAGCTGTTGGCACTGGCTGTAATTTGTAGATCTTTGACAATCGTTCTTAGTAGTCAGAAGCCGAAAGTCTGACATTCAGTCTTACGAAGCGGTAACGTATTTACCCAGTTACTGGGTTGAGGAGGTCAGATTGGTAGTCGCTTCTTGTAAAATATTGGTTCTTAGCTGCAACCGGTTAAAGACTAGAATCCAAACCCAACATGGTTTTGTAAAACGCTAGATAGATGATGATTTATTTAACAAAGGGCATTCAAGAATAATCTGCATATCAAAGCACGTTTCCACTGCTATGACACAAACCGCTGTGAAAGGGGATGGTCCATAAAAGATATGAAAACTCCCGCCTCATCGAAGCCGAAAGGCACTCGTTCTTCCCTTCATTGCGATATTTTGTTTTGTTCTGGACCATACCTGATAAGTTCTAGTTACTGAGATATTGAAGGTCAATGGTCAAAGTCCTAACTTTTTCAGATATTTTTTAAATAAACTTTTAAAATGTTGTTACTTTACTTAAAATACCCCCAGGACTCTTGCACTATTCAATGCATAATGAATGGTAGCACAATGTTTTGTGTGTGTAACATTGAGTGAAACCATACAAGTAAATAAAATTTAAGTGTCTGTTTGTATCTTTAAAATAACAGCTTTTTATTGAATGCATAAGAAAGTATTTACGGTACTTATAACAAAAAAAAAACATTGTTTTAAATTGTCGGTCAGTTTTGTCTTTCTGCATGATTATTCCGACTTATCTCCAAATCGGCTGGACCGATGTTGTCAGGACTTTTACTGAAAGATAGCTGATGTTATAAGAAGTAACTTAGGCAACTCTGATTCATCAAAACACATCGTATACTTACTTCAACTCCCAATTCACCAAATATGCTCATCGAGTAAATAATAATGTTGACATAAGATAAAGCGCGTTCAAATGTACAAAATATGTGATAGAAAACCTGAAAAAAATATGATTAATAAACTTATGCCCGTTAGGAGCTCGTGGCTAAAATGTCGGTTTTCAAGGTTAAGCAGCACTTGCCAAGATTGGTCCGTTGATGAGTGACTGATCCATGGCGAATTTTCCCCTGTGCTTCGGAAAGTACGCTAAGTCGTTGGTCTCGGCTGTCATTTGTAGATCTTTGACAGTTGTTACAGGTAATGCAAGTTTTAAATGTAGTAACTTTACATCAAACATCTATAAGACCAATCCACAATCAGCACAATTACTTACTTATTGAGTTTTACCGTAAGGCTACGTTCACACATACCGCGTATAGTCTGCCGCCGACTGTGAGTATCCTGTACAAAATGTAGTGGAAGATTTACTTCAATCTTCAATCGCTTTTATTGTTTAACCATTTGCGAAGTCGGCGGCTGACTGTACGTTTGGTTTGAACACGTGATTTTTAATTCCAAAAAAAAAGTTGTTTCCCAGCAATAATTTTTACGTGGGTTACTTAGTTTGATGTACAGATTGCTTGGTTGACGGCTTTGTGCAGAGTCCGTCTACACCTTGTATAACACACAAGGACAATCATCGACACAGACACAGAGACATCATATATACACAAAGACAGCAGAAAAACAAGTTGTAGGTAGAATACTCACACCGGCAAAATTTGGGGATCACAAAAAAAGTGAATTATTTTTTGAGATTAATGTACTTATTTTATTATTTTTTTTCGCTTTATTTGAGTGTGTTTGTTTATTTTATGAAGGAAAACAACAAAACGTGGGGTTGTTAAAAATGATTTATAGACAAATAATAATAATGGTCTAACGTATACATCCAACGTTAGACTAACTGTTACTGTACCCATGTTAAAAAAAGTAACTCAAAAAATCAAAATCTAAGCATTTATTTCAAGTAAGCCAGTTACATGCACTTTTGAATTGTCGAAACAAAGATGAAAATTAAATGTAGCTACAGTCCCAGTCACAAGACACAAAAACTGTGAAAGTACTGTAGTTGCCCAATCCCTAGCGTAGATCTCTATGGGGAAGAACGGGCAAGAAACTCCATGGACACTCTTTTAAATCAGAATATTGTTACAAAATCTTGGTTACATCATTCATGTTGAGATGGTATATTATGTGAGAACAATGTAGCAAGATAAGTACGTTAAAAGTGTCCACAGCAAAACACACAAACAAAAAAATACAATTCAAAATAATTCATTCAAATAAGCCATGGCAACTAAGAGATACCCAGTCACAACTGACAGCGCCCGTTCACGGACATGACGCATGGATCAGCACCATTCAACTCAACCATTTTGAAGGGAACTAAATGATCCGACACATGCGCCACCATCAGCGAGACATTTGAGTGAGCATGACATACTCTAAACCGCCAGGGCACATTCAAGTCAAGAAAAGACGTAGGTTTCCAGTGAATGATAGCTTTCTAGTACATAGTACTCACACAATATGGGCTATGCATTTATATAATACTAAAGAGATTGAATCTATACAATGCAAAGATAGTTGTACAATCTTCAGCAGCTCCAACAATACAATTTAATGCTATCAATTTATGCGCCCTGTCCTTGTGGAGCAGGACCAGCATTGAGCCAAGCATTTTTATCAGCGATATAATCGCTCAACTTGTAATATGCTTGCTTACATAGTGTGCGTTTGATGCATGTTTTAAATTTCGTCTCATTCAGTTCAAGAATACTTTGTGGAATTTTATTATAGCATCTCAAACAGTACCCCATGAAAGATGAGTCTACTTTAGTGAGTCTGAAACCTGGCTGAACTAGTTGGTCCCTATTTCTAGTACTGTAATTATGTCTGTCACCCCTTTTACCAAAAAGGTGCAGATTTTTTCTGACGTACATTATGTTTTCGTAGTTGTATTGACAATGTACCGTCATGATGCCAATATCCTTAAACAGTTCCCTTAGATAATCGCGCCTACGAAGATTATATATGGCTCTGATAGCTCTTTTCTGCAGAATAAATATAGACTTAATATCTGCAGCCCGTCCCCACAGCAAAATGCCATAAGACATTATACTATGAAAGTAACTAAAATAAACCAGTCTAGCGGTATCTACATCAGTATATTGACGGATTTTTTTAATGGCATAGGCTGCTGAACTTAGCCGAGCAAGAGATGTCAAATGAGAACCCCATTGTAGCCTTGAATCAAGCGTAATCCCCAGGAAAACCGTTTTATCTACGAATTCAAGTTTCTCTTTGTTCAATATTATATCACAATCACCACTTTTAACATTCGGTAAAGCAAATCTTATGCATTTGGTTTTTTTTTTCATTTAATACCAAATTGTTTGCTGTGAACCAATTTTGGACCTGAAGTAGGGCATTATTCACGTCATCTAGATTTTGGGCCCGCCTATTTATCTTAAAATTTAGGGAAGTGTCAGCAACTTTCTTGTGTTACTCTAATTTTGCCGGTGTGTGTACATGTTTTATTCTACTTTGTTGTAAACAAAGGATTACAGGTCGCCATCCCAGTCCAATAATATAATAATGTTGTAGAAAACTTTCGGACTTACCAATACCTGGAAAATTTTCTTATACAAATAGTAGGCCTTTAAAATATTTCGGTACGTCTTTAACAGTTTAAGGCACTGTTCATCATTTTCGTCTACATCTCTCATCACCAGGACATCGTCAATCCACTTTTCAAGATATATCCTTAACAATATTATAATTCGGATGGATAAAACAAAATGGATATCCAATCCTATATACAGCAGTTCACAAGTATCTTTAAGAATCGTAGCGTAGTCGAAAGCAGCGAAAGTTTCGGTATATGTGAGATTTAGAGTAAAAAGAATACAATATGTTGATGCTATGAAGATCCAGTTTGAAATAATATAACTCCGGATCTTCTTACTAAAGTTGAACCGCTCATACACAGTTTGAAGCTTCAAAATAAGTAACACGTTATTATCCTTGTGGACAATATTATCCAGAATGAATACAACAGTGAATCCCACTACACAATTGATGTAATGAATAACTATAGAAGCTAGGAAGAGGTTATGTTTAAATTTCGTCTTATTCACAAGTATGGTGTCTACGGTAAACATCCTTAAGAAATACAACGCAATTATGAATAACAATAAAAAAAACGCAAATACGCGATACTTTATTCCAGTTGGATATATATGGCTATTTCGTATATGATATTTTAAATTAAAAAATAAATAAAAAGGGGCATTTAAAGAAAAGGCTACACTTTTTATATCTTTTTCAAGTCGATTAAAAAGTGACCATTTTAGTGTTTGTGACATGGTGTTACGTAAAGCAACTACTTCAGCTGTCCGTCGCTTAGGGACTAATGTCTTCATTATCTATTCACTATAAATAATGGAACAAGTTGCCGTCGGAAGTGATAACATATTATAATTTTAATATTATAATGTAGTATAAGTAACACAAGACAAATACACATTTATTTAAAACAGGAAATGTAGGTACATGTTTTTAAACTGACAAGGTCACTAACATTACCATTCACTGAAAACAAACAAGAAAGAAAAGAAAGAAAGAATAAATATTTATTAGCCGCAGGGGGGAGGGGGGTAGAAAGATTTGTCTGCTTATAAACACTTACCCGCAATATCTTCAGTTTATCCGTGATCATGGTGCTTGTAACAGCGCCGAAATATCGGGAACTCGAAACTAATACAAACTTATGGTAGGCATTTCGTTAATAACACAATTCCACTACTACTAACTTTTACTGCCATGTTTGCCAAGCGGAACGGTGATTATCGAAGCGTATACTTTTTCTAGTAGGTCCTGTATGTAATAATCGAAATTATTTAATCACACAAGTAATAATATTTTTTATTGGAAACCGTAAATAACACCCAAAAACTACCTTCTCACAATGCGAGCCGTATCGAGGAGTACTGCCTTCTGAATTAGGCCTTTGATCCAAACACCTTGCGAGAGCCTCGAGAGATATTCGTCGAGGCTCTTGGCCATCGGTCAATCCGTAAAATGACAATAGGCACTATGATAGCCGAACTCACATTCCACACTATACACACATTCCGAACACGATTGCGGCAGTATTTGTTAGCAGCACAGCAGAATTTGGATATGGTCACAATTAATGTTTTAATCATATAAACGCTTAGCAATTTGCAGCACTTGCGTATGACTGCACCGTGTACGTACCTACTTTTTGCATACACGTGAACTATTGCGACACTATTCACGGGCCATATCTTCTTTCACGTACTGAACCTGACACACACTGAGCGCCACAGCAACATAATATTGTGAATACCACAGCTACTCTGCTCGTTCCGCGGCCAATCCGCTCTCATCTCTAAACCACAGCCGATGCAGGGGATGCTTCAAGATGCCGCCACTCGCTGCTGGAATGATCTGCCATCTTCCATAATGCATAAAAACATTTTTTTTTTTAAATTAAATTTTTGTAAAGATACAAGTAGGTAGGAAACTAATCACGTGGGACGCGTCGCGTGAGCACAGAGACTCGTGCGGCGCCGCGCCACCACCGACACCGCTCTGACTTTTTGACGCATGGTACGTCATCGCGCTAAAATAGGTGCACGGGAGAAATGAGGTGATGGTCGTATCGTATGTTCATCGGCGCGCGCGCAAGCCAGGGCGCGTGGTGGCGGGAGGGTGGGGTGAAAGCGAGACAGAAACACGCCATGTCCTAATTTGTACCTACATAATATATAGGTTCATTTTGTTTTTGTTTAGCCTGCACACATAGGTACCCGTATAGATATATTTTCTTTGTAGTTCATATTATATTTCATATAGGTAGTTGTTATAAGTTAAAACTAAAATACGGTATGCCTACTTTATTTTCTGTTCAAAATATTAAGCCAAGTAACCTAATATATCTATTTTTATTTATTGTTACCAGTGTTACTTTCTAACACAATAAAATACTTACATTCTTCTATAACCGAACTCACAAATACATATTTGGTTAATTTACTCGTTATACTATTATATTTATTTGTAACCATTTATTTATACATTTTGTTTGAAACTGTTTTCCGTTACTTACCTACCCACTCAAGGTTCTTTGGAAGACCAGCGTCAGACAGCATCACCTGTCTGGCATGAATGCTGAAATGGACCTTTTTGGCGCAGCCGTGGGGCACACAGCACATACTATGTTTTCCTCCATAATTTGTACCTTTTTTTATATTTGTGTGTGTGCTTTAATAACTGACGTCGAATATATATTTTTTTCTTTCTTTACATGTCGACAACCTCGTACACCAAGTAAAGGATTTTCATTAGTTTCTCTTTCCCAGCTTTCACGATGTTTTCGTCATGTGGGCATGAAATCGACGAGCCCGGTAGAAGCGCCTATGAAGATCCTTCCCTTTTCATACCTTCGGTATTAGGTAGGCCCTACATTTTTATGCTAGTTCTCTTTAGCCATAGACAGCAGAGTATGTCCCTTTTCCACTGCAACCACATCTCCGCGCATATCCATCATGATGCGGGAGTATTTTTGTTTTGGGAGTAGGTATTGTAAAAGATACATAGTAACTTTTTGTTTTACTATTTGGTCAAATTAATTCAAGTGGAATAACGGTAATAACGGTATGTGTTTGTTTTGCTGTATTATAGTAATGCATTTGTCGTAAGTGGTTTAATACGTTTACCATCGATTATTGTATCACTTGTTCAATAGAAAGGTTCTGTGAATAGTCTCTTTAAAAATGAACACATTAGGTGTTTGACAAAGTTATCTTGTAAATACTGTCTTAAATGAAATTGTAGACAAAGATGTGCAGTCAATACTTTTACCTTTAAATCTGATGCAACATGTTTATTTTTGTCCAAAATGCCGCATCAAAAATAATTTCATTACTCCGAATGGTTTCATCTCTAATTTTGTTTCGATGGTTGGAGCTTCAGTATTCTTATTTTCATACATTTACCACACCTATTTGCAGACCTTTTACAGAAATTAATCTGAAGTTATTATTTTTGTTTATGTTAGTTTTTATTTCCACTGCATCTTTTATTGCATCTTTTAAGCCTCGACGGTGGCACGCTTCTTTCTTTGCAGTTACCAGAAAGCTAGGTGGGTGGGCTTGTGTCAGCTGAGCGCCTTAACCATCGAGTGGAACGATGCTTGCTTATGCACTTCCTTACAGCACGCTGTAAGTTGCGCATGTGAGCCTTGTAAGTGTCGCAGGGAAAGTTGTTGTAGGCACGGAGGCCGCGTTCGCGGCCGTTTTGCGTTTGTACCGCTGCAAAAAGTTAAAAGTGTCGCACGCCAATTAATCACTACCACGTTTTGGAGTCCCAAATCACTATTACAAAGCAAAGAGTACGAAAAAAAATACAAATAAAATCTTGCCTCGTTCTAAAACTAAATAATACGTAGTTATGGGAAGTAACCATATAAATTTTATCATAAATTTATATACTTAAATAAATAAAAAATGTTTATTTCAGACATGGTAATGTCCATACTTTGTTAGTAGCATATTTAATATCTTAAGACTAAGTTCCAGATGAATACGAATTAAAATAACTTGATAAGATAAATTAAATTATTTTTTTTTAATTTAATTTGTTATTAAATTAAATAAATTAAATTGAATAGACCAGATTAACTACTGCAAATACATAATAATTTGAATTGAAAAAATAAAAAATATGTCAAGTTACATTGAAACAAAATACAAATAAAAAAATTAACAAATAGAATAAAAATAATAATAAACATTAAATTCATCAGAAGACGTGTAGCCTGATGAACCTCCCCACCACTGGCGATACTGGTCGATCCGCAATCATCCTCAGGATTCCGTTGCACCTACCTCGAATTCTACGAATTAGTGAGGCTTAACTTTTGCACACTTTTTATATGGTTACTTAGCACAAATACTCGTACAGTAAAAACACACACTTCCTGTGTTTATGCTAAGTGTTCCCCCTATCCTCTGATAGGGGGCACACTTAGCCTCTAGGAGATATTTAGTATAACTAAGATAATGGATGTATTTTGTCTTTCAATTACTCAGCATTGGTTTCCAAATAAGCAATACATGGGTGCTGAGGTCATCTTTCGTTTAAGATATCAACCATCATGATCTGATTACAAACAAAGAATTAATGGAAGATTTTCGCACCAAAACTTTAACCGCGTTTTGCTCGAAACCGTCTAGAGCATACTTACTGCAACTATGTTATTGACGGCAGAATTATGTTGGAGTTGGCTTCCAGTCCAACCGGATGCAGCCTATCTGACCTCCTCAATTCAGTTAGTACTGGGTAATACGATACCTCTTAGTAAGTCAGGCTGTTATATTTTCGGCTTTTGACTAAAATGATGTTAAATTTAACAAAAGTCATAACTTAAGCTTACTGACACTTGGAAAAAATTCTTGTACAGAACAGCTTTGAAAATATTTTGGTATGTCTCAGCTGATTGAGACAACGTTCATCATCCACCACCACGATTTCCCTGCTACGAAATTGATATCAAACGCGATGCACATTGTGTCAAAAATAATAGCATAAATGAGACGGCTGTTGTAATTGACAAAACTTTCATAATACATGACATTGTTAAAAATATGTATAAAAGTAATGAAAGCGATTGAGATCCAGTACCAAATAAGAAAACTCCAGATAACTTTACTAAAATCGATGCTCCTATGTATTGCTTGGATTTTCAAAATAAGTAGAACGTTATTGTTCTTGTGCACGGCATCCAGAATAAAAACAATCACGAACCCAATTCCGCTGAAGAGGAAATTTCCAACTTGAAAGAATAAGAAAATATCGTTTTGTACACCTATCACGTTGAATAACATCAAACAAAACGCAAAAACACGATATTTTGATTTAGTTGTTTTCCAACTAAATCAAAATATCGTGTTTATACGGCATTTGCGTAAATATATATATATATTATGAAGTCAAAAAAAGATTAAAAGGAAAACTAAAAGGAAAGCAAGTATTTTTTTCATACAGTTCACTGGCTCTTTCAGTTAAGCCCAGCCTGCGTCCATTTACGTTCTCATCACGTTAATGCTGAATAGTGTTGTAGACAAGAGACGCCAATTGATACACAATTACACAAAGTAGGTTATAATTATTCTACAAAAAAATGAATTGTAACAAAACTACAACGTAACTAATAATAACTCCCATCAAACACATTGGTAGTGTAGCATCAACATAGAACAGGCCACACGCGGTCATCTTACTGAACGATGGATTTGCCTGTAGCACTCTCTTGTAAAGATATTTTTGACTATCTGTAAAGGAATATGCACAATCAGATTTTTTATCAACAACATCTACCCAATAGGGTTGTATGTTTTCTAAAAAAGTCTAACTTGGACAGTTCCTGTTTTTCATCAGCTGTATACACGCCGTCTCAACATTCTCGATAGTTATATAGAACTTCTCGCAACATATACTGTGTATGATTACTAATAGTATATTCTTCGTAATCCATAGTATTGTGGTAATACTGCTCATCAAAGCCTGGAAAGTAAAAATGACAAATGATGATTACAAATACAAAATACAAAATAGTTTATTGCTTCATAAGTTTACAAAAAGTTTAGTGTTTGAAGCTTAATACTAGAGCTACCATGACAAATTATGTTTTTTTATGTAAATTCAGCTCTTTTGAAGAAAAAGTTGGTTCTTCTCTAATTTTAACCCAAATTTTTAACACAACATCAAGTTCAAGAGCGATTTTTGTAAAAAAAACGTACCACATTGTCAGTGCCCATGTATTTAATAATATGCCTACTAAATGCCAATTTCAAAATGATATCATAATAACAGATCCAATAATTTAACAAAAAGATATTCAATTTTAATTGAAGAAAAGAAGATTTTCATTTAACTACTTTTTTAAACTTTATTGCGTTAATACTATTACAAAACGTATTAAAACTTAAAAAACGGATACAATCTAACTTTTTACATTTCTAATGTGATTTGTGTTGAAGCACAAACATGTCAGGTAAAAAAAACCTGACTCTTTTTTTACCTGAGACATCGTTTGTTAACAAAAACCCGTTGAAGCTTTCGCAATCGAGTTACGCACAATAGGAGTGATAAGGAAAAGATATGGTAGGGTATTGCTATCTCTTTCATTACTAACGTTGAAATATCCAAAAATCTCGAAATGATTTAGTACGATCTCGTCACCCGTGTCGTGCGTCGTATGCGTTTCGTTTTTATTCTGCCTGTGTTTACCTCCGCCATTTCTTTACCCTTGCCTGACCCCGGACTCTGTTTAATTTGCTTACTGATTGGACTTGTTGTTTTGGTGATCTCTGCGATATTGGCTACGTGTACTGGTGACTGGCTTGCTCAACGATTTGGACAAACGTGCAGTGCAGTGACAATTAAAAAATGCCTCAGTACACACTGCGCAAATATGCTGACATGCATTTTATTTATGGCGAATGCAGAGGTGTCGGTAGAGAAGCAGCTCGTCTTTATCGGGAGAGATATCCCGATCGAAGACATCCAGACCACCGAGTTTTTGGGAGAGTGCATAACGCATACACCGAGGGAAGGATACCCGGCACAGGCGTAGGTGGTGCAGGTGAAGGACGACCGCGACGACACAACGATGAAGAGGTAATGAATTTAGTTACAGAAGATCCTTCAACATCAATCCGTGTCTTAAGTCGCAGAACTGGCATATCAACTAGATCTGTACATCGAATACTCAAAAGACATGAACTGTACCCTTACCACTATCAAAGGGTACAGTCATTGCTACCAAGAGATTATCACTTGAGAGTAACATTTTGTAGAGTAATGCTACGCAGAATAAGAGAAGACCCGCAGTTTTTTAATAAAATACTATGGAGCTACGAGTCATTCTGCAAAAAAGATGGATATTTAAATCTACACAATTTTCATAACTGGCAGCTAGAAAACCCGCATCTCATAAGGCAAGACAGATCACAGTATCAATTTAAAATAAACCTTTGGACCGGTATCATTAACGGACAGATAATCGTTCCTGAAGTCCAAGAAGACATGTGGCTGCAGAACAATGGCTGTCCCGCTCACTATGCTGTTAGAGTACGAGAGCACCTTAATAATAATTTAATAATAATATAATAATTTGTCATGGTAGCTCTAGTATTCAGCAGTAATTAACAGAAATCAAAATGAAAGATTAATGACTTTTGTTGAAACTACAACTAAATTTGTAATAAAGGGTAGAAATTTCGTAAATAAAAGACAAAAAGGAAACATTTTCAGAACCCTTGGGTATAAATGGTTTAAATTTTTAATTGTTATAGTTAATTATCTGGTTCATCGAATCCTGAACGGTGGACCACTACTTACGCCACACCCTGTATGTGTGTGATATGTGTGCGTGTTGTGCATTTCATGTTTAGAGATATAGTTATGGGTGTACTTATTTAGTATTTACTTAATGTGTTCCAAGAGTGCCTCCGTGTCATCATAGGTTAGTGATTTTATCCAATCTATTAAAGTTTTTTTACAATCGTAGTATTTTTTTGGGTATATGTATATTTTCCTGTTGACTTTGTTATAAAGAAAAGCCGATCGCTTATTGTATTGTCTCCCGGCAAATACAGTTTTTGTATGAGGGATTTGTACAATTAAGTCTTTTCTTCTTCGAGCTGTTATGCTTGAGTCATATTTTAGGGATTTATGTATTTTTGTAATAGTTTGGATTACGTATAACTTACGAACTGAGAGTAAATCACTAATCTGATATAGGTTTTCAGTAGGGTGTCTCAACTTTTTAAAATACATGATTTTAATTAGGGCCCGTTGGGCGTGTTCGACGTTGATAAAAATAGTTTTTGCAGCCCCACCCCAAATGGGGATGCAATATATTAGGACCGACTGTACCAGAGCTACGTAGATCTCATTTAAAATATATCTAGACGGGTTTCGGGCACTGTTCGTATTTATTTTCTTTGGTGCGATATGTCTGAGAGTCTTGAATATCCAGCTTAATCTTCTAAATCTATTCGTGACTTGATCAAGGTGGGGATACCAGGATAAACGTTGATCGAGTATCACTCCTAGGTACTTTGTGTGTGCAACCTGTGAAATGAGCGAACAGTTACAATGTCTATTATTAATGTCACCGCATACATGAACTTTTATGTTAGTCTTTACTAGGTTGTGTACTTTTGCTAATACTAAAACTTATGTAGTTTGTTTTAGACGTATTAAGTGTGAGTAAATTGATGTTTAACCAGTTAGCTACTTGGGCCATTCCCAACTCTGCCCTTTGTTTCACATCGTGCCAGGAGTTTCCTGAGAAAACTATCGCGGTATCATCAGCGTATGAGAAAACCTTTGCATTATTGATGTTCATGTTGCACAGGTTATTGACATATACCAGGAAGAGTGTTGGGCCTAGTACACTTCCCTGTGGAACGCCAAATGATACATCCGCTTGATCACTGGTAACCCCTCCCACCCTAACTTTCTGTGTCCTCTTCGAGAGATAATCTTCTAGTAAGTTGAGCGCCGTTTCCCGTATTCCAGCCTTTTCCAGTTTTCTCACTAGGACAGGGACAGAGACGGTGTCAAATGCCTTCTTGAGGTCTAAGAATACAGTTAAGCATTTATTCCCAGAGTCAAGTTGCTCAGTTACTAAAGAAGTCAAAGCAGTAACTGCGTCCTCAGTGGATAATTTTTGCCTAAAACCGAATTGCGAATGGGATAATATGTTGAATTTAGTTAAATATTGGATTAATCTATAATTTAGTAATTTTTCGATAATTTTTGATATACACGGTAAAACAGATATAGGTCTATAGTTATTGACATCGTCTCTGTCCCCCCCCTTGTGTACTGGTGTGATAATGGATTGTTTTAACAGATCAGGGAAAACACCTTTTTGGAAACAAAGATTAGTCAGGTGGGTTATTATGGGAACAATTACAATTCTAGCAAATTTTATAAATTTTGTGGGGATATTGTCCCAACCAGGGGCACTGTCAGACTTAAGGCTCATCAATGTTTTATCAACCTCATCAAAGTTGGCGTCTAGAAGAAAGAAGGAGTTTTTTTGGGACGGTAAGTTATTTAGTTGATTATTAGGGTTAGAAATATTAATCTGGATTTCTTGAGCTAACTGTTTACCTATATTTGCAAAATAATTGTTAGTAAAATTTACTGACTCAAGTGGCGTTATTTTTGTAATTAGTATTTCAGAGTTAAGATTTTTACATTTACTAGAATAAGTTAGATATTTAATATTTTTCCATAGCAATTTATTGTTCGTAACTGAATTTGTAAGTAAATCTCTTTCATACGTTTGCTTTTTTTTTTATTAAATAATTACAATGATTCCGGTATCTCGTATAGGTTATGTTTTTGTAGATTATTACGATTTCGTATGCAACGTAGAATACCAGTGGTAATCAACGGCTTAATTATACGCTTACTATTTGGTACCGTTTGGATAGTAGTGTTATTTTTTAAGGTGTTGATCAGTTTATTAATAAGAAGATTAGTCAATAAATTGGGGTCATTACAGAAGAGTAATTCAGATAAATTTTGTTGCTGTAAATCTTTCAAGGCCTGTTCATAATCTAGAATAGTAGTAGTTTTGTTAGGAATGTGAATGTTTTTTAATTTATTTAGACACAGAAAGGTAGTATTATGGTCAGTAATCGTGGTATGTAAAATAGCAATAAATGGTGATACCTTTTTCCTTTGTATTTTTATCATGAAATGATCTAGGCAGTTCCTTTCTCTTGTAGGTAGTACATGTCCAGGTAGGATACCATACAGTGACAACATATTGAGATAATTATTTCTAGTATTGTGCTCACTACTCGTCTCCGATTCTTTTGGTTTAATATTGATATTTATGTCCCCCGCTACGATGATATTAGTGTGTGCAATTAGTGTATCTAAGTGAGCGCTAAGAGAGCTCACAAAGCTATCAGTATTGGTATTAGAAGGGGAGCGGTAAATACACAGTATAGTATTGTTAAGTATGTCTAACTGAAGACAAGATGCTTGAGATAGCTCTATTTCTTTTACTTTGGGTTTTAAGCCTTGTTTAATATCTACAACAACTCCATCATTTTGGTTTAACTGACGTGACGTAAAGTAGGACTGATATTTTTGTAATTGGGGAATAGGTTTATGAGCATTAAGTCTACATTCCGTCAGAATTATGATATCAGTTTCGAAGTCAAATGTAGAGAGTGTAAGCACAAAGTCGTCGAAGTTGCAGTAAATGCTCCTTATGTTTTGGGAAATAATAGATTAATAATAAGATGTCATAAAAACAAGTTTAAAAAAGCTTTTTTTATTAGCCTGTACTGTCCCGCTGCTGGCCCTAGGCTCAATTCCTTCCATGAGCTCTTTTCCCGTGCCCCGGCGCATCCAGAACGTCTCGCCACCTTTTCCTGGTCCAGACTCTGCGGCGCCGTCCGTCTTCTGGGTAGATGTTATTAAAAAATAAGGAAGACAGTTCAGGATTGTACAATTAGGCAGTTAGGGCCGTTCAAGATTTTTGCCATACATTTTACGGCGAACCGTCTCCTTGTTTAGTGTAATCGCTGCCTTCACCCAACCAAAAGTAACGTCCCGGTGACGCCTTGAATTAAAATTTGCTAAGCCTATCCGGCAGATAGCACTTAACATAACCAACGTTAAGTTTACGCCTGGATCACGCTCGTGACGATCTGACGAAGTGAGACCGATCCCATGCACCAAACGTTATATTTATAAAAACGTCAATAATTTTAAAAACTGATCCATTGATTTGTTTTTCACTTACTGCTGTAATCGAGCCTCCAGGTGTTCTCAGCGTATAGAGCCACGTGTTGAAATAACATAGGGTACGTAAAAATGAATCAGATGTAGCAAAAAGCGCCTATGACAAAGAAAGTACAGTTATTAGCGTAAAACAGCAATAATATAAATGTTTTGATGGGAATGCTGGGCTGTAAAAAAGACGAATAAAAAGATAACATACAGCGGAGATGGGACAAGCCCGCCACACTGTTCCCAAACCACTGTAACTCCTGAAAGCCAGAATCAACAGTGGCGACCACCAGAAAAGCGCCGAGACAATGAAGCTCGACGAAGTCCCAGAGAATGAATTTAACTGTCTTGGATCCCGAAATTAATCAGAAAAGTATAGTGGAGGAGTAGGAAAAGTCCGTAATTTCCACTTCCCTCCATTTCAGCAGGAGACAGAACGAAACAAGGCCAATAGGCACAAAGGGACGTTTACAACTGGGATAGGCCCAGTTGCCTAGCACCACGGATAAATATTAACATTAATGGGTCCTAAGTTGTGAGCTGTTATATTTGATTCCAATTATAGGTATGGCAAAAACGCTTGAACGCACGGAAATTTGTTCTAGTTTCCACAAGGTCTGTATAGTAAATAACTCTGGATGTAACCTGTACACTATCCAACATAATGTTGCGTTCATTCTGCCAAAGACTGCACTCCCATAAAATGTGATGTGCTGATTGTTCATATTCGCAGTCAGATGTGGAACATTGACAAAAAGGCGAGTCAACAAGCTCGAAGGAAAATAATTTACTCTTAAAGTTACCATGACCGGTGAGAAATTGGGCAACACAGTGATCAACCTCCAACCATGTCCTGGCCAGCCGTTCACGAACGGATGGAAAGAACTGGTGGAGGTGTCGGCCCTTGATGGAATTATCCCACCTACCTTGCCATTCAGACAAAAGTTCCTCCCAGACGTCGGTCTGTGGTTTGAATAATCTAGCAATCTTAACACGGTCACGTAGGGTTAAAAAGTTTGCGTCCGCGGTCTCACGTGCGTTATAGTACATTGCAGCCCGTCACTGCACTTCAAGATCAACTGGAAGTACACCTGCAAGTACCGGTAAGGCTTCAGTACTAACCGTCCTATACGCTTTGCATAAGAATATCAAAGCCAAACGCTGGCATTGAAGCAATTTACGTCGTGCCGCTCCTATGGTGGCCCTATCGGCCCAGACAGGTGCCCCGTAGCACATACACCCCAAGTAAGTAGCCCCATAAATCGTCTTTAAAGTTATAAATGCCAGACCCCACGTAGATTTTGATATTCTCGTTAAGGCATAAAAGTTCTTTTTAGCTTTTTCACCGACAGTTTTTATATGATCTATGAATGAAAAATTTCTCTCTAAGACCAAACCAAGGTAGCACACGGATTGCTTTCTTTTCACGGGAACGTTATTAAATTTAATACTAGGCCACGATTTAAGATTACCTTTTAAAATTAGTTGATAAGTTTTTTGCGGTGCAAAGGTCAGACGGTTTCGATCGCCCCACTGAGATATTAATCGTAGGCAAGTGTCAGCTAAATTCTCGAGACCAGCCCGAGTACTCGACTGAATGAGCAGCAGGCCGTCGTCCGCGTAACCGGTTAATGAACAGCCGGGAGGAAGGGGAATCGCGAGAAAATCATCAAAACCTAAATTCCATACATACGGAGCGATTACCGACCCCTGAGGACATCCCATGGTAAGGGGCTTTGACATAGAATAATGACCGAGTTTGAGTTTCGCGGAACCATTTAAAAAGTAAGAATAAACAAGATTATATATGTTTTTATAGCAGCCACGATTCTTCAGTTTAAGTAGTAGCATCGGCCACCATGCGTTATCAAAGGCCCCGGAAATATCTAAAAAGATTCCAACCACGTACTTGTGTTCTGAGTTATTAACAATTTTTCTACAGTGAAACCGAATTGGTTGTTATGAAACTTTGGCCCGTCTGGCAGCAAACGTGGAACGATAAGGCGCTCTAGGAATTTTCCTAAAGATGGCAGTAGGGTTATGGGCCTGTACGACTTAGGGTCGTCCGGTGGCTTATCACCACTTTTTGGAATTATTCGTATAAAGCCACGTCGCCATACGCGAGGGAAAACGCCGTCCGCAATACATCGGTTGAAAACAGATAGAATGGCGTCGCCCGCTGTTTTACACGCTTCTATTATCATCCGATTAGATATTTTATCTTCACCTGGTGATTTGTTAAGAGGCAGTTTCCTGACAACATTAATGAATTCGTCAATGGATGGAAGGTCTGACGCTGGTGATTCAGGTGGCACAGCAGCCCACGCTCTGATCTGTTGATGGTAATCATTGTCATTTACCGGCGAATCATCAGGTATCAGACTATTTAATAGAATTTCGGTTGTTTCCTCAATACCGGTGGTGTGTTTATTATTGACTTTAATGTTCTGGACAAACGCCAGGTCGACTGATCGATTCAACTCAACTCAACTCAAACTCAAAGCATTTATTTCAATTAGACCATTACGGCACTTTTGAATGTCAAAAATACAAAAAAGAAAATCAAAGCTACAGTCCCAGTCACAAGGCATAATAACTTGAGAAAGTAGTTGCCCATTCCCTAGCGTAGATCTCTATGGAGAAGAACGGGCAAGAAACTCCATGGACACTCTTTTAAAAACAAAATATTGATACAAAATCTTGGTTACATCTTTAATTTTGAGATTATACATATATGTGAGAACGATGTAGAAAGACGTGCACACTAAGAGCGTCCAGAGTAAAAGATTAGATCAACAGTTTACGAATAAAGTAATTAAAATGAACCTTGGCAGCTAAGAGATGACCAGTCCCAACTGACAGCGCCCGTTCACAAACATGACGCATGTACCGGCGCCATTCAACTCAACCATATTGAAGGGAACTAAATGACCCGACACACCCGCCACCATCAGCGAGACATTTAAGTGAGCATGACATTCTCTCAGCCACCAAGGCATATTCAAGTCAATGAAATATAAATAAATGTAAATGGTGGCTGATTAGCTTTGAATTCGTGATACAAAGGAGACCACGGACCTTCTTTATCAAATTTTTCTACTATTTTTCGCAGTAAATTACCCTTGGATTTTTCCACCGATGCTCTGTAGCGGGACTTGGCAACTCTAAACGCATTTAAAGCAAAGTTGAGTGGGTCTCCGGTGACCTTTTGTTTTTAAGCTTGTTTAAATGCCTACGCGCTCGGCGATAGCTTTTACGTTGTTCAATTAAGTAGTCACACCACCAATCACATCTATGGATGTTGGTCATAGATGCGCGACCAATGGCGATGTCAGCACAGTAAGTGAAGGTGTCTGACATAATTTCAGCACTTTCTTCAGCTGACAGCCCATCACGAGTGAAGTCTTTGGCGTGACACGCAAAAAGCGAGCTAAACAATTCCCAATTCGCGCCTTTACTTTTATATCTAAAATTACCAGTGATATGAGATGGACCTTGAGAAGACACCGGAACAAATTCGTACACGATCAGGCGATGATCACTACAAGACGCATCTGGTAGGACACGCCACCTATCCAAGCGTACGTCTGCACTAGAAAGTGTGACGTCAATACAAGATTCGCCCATTGGGCTGCAAAAAGTAGGTGGTGCATTATGAATTGATAGGTTCATTTCAGCTATTAAATCTTCAACAGCACAACGTCGGTCGTAATCCGTAGACCTAACCTTGCCATACCATAGAGACGATGACGCGTTAACATCAGCGCCAACGATAACTTTACAGCCCGCGAGTGACTGTAAGACGGAGGTTATGTATATGAGGAGCAACAGTGTCTGAGTATTGAAAGTAACAGCTCACAACGTAAACTTTAAAAGAAGCTGATGAGACTTCTGCAACGGCACAGTGGGGCGTCATGAGATTACGCAAAGACGTTACTGTAAAGTTAGATGAACGCGCCACGTAAATTCCGGCTCGTGCTATGCTGTCCAGCTGAACTACTTTGTGACGTAAGCAAGCGTTCTGGTATTGTTCTTGAACAAGTACTATGTCTAAGTTATAATCGATAGTTAATTTGTCTAATTCAGAGGTCGCAACCTTATCGTTGTGGAGATTTAATTGTCCTATAGTTAAACTATCCATTATTTTAGTATTTGGTGTTGAGGATTTACTGTTCGAGCTTAAGCTTGTAGGTGGTACACTCGGGAGACCCGCAACGATGGTCAAACGGTTTTTTAAAACGTTTACACGCCACGCAAGTTGGTATATAATTTAAATTATCCTTGTAAGGGCAGTTATTTGTTTCATGTGCTTCGGAGCAGTTAGCACAGGTAGGTGATTTATTAACGCAGTGTTTCTTAACGTGACCAAACTGTTGGCAATGTAAACAACGAACTACTTCGACATCATCGATGAAACGGCAAGTCGCCCAATCAATAAATAATTTATCTTTGGTGGACACTAAATGTTCACGAACTGTGGACTCGATTTCAATGCCTATCCACTTGCGACCATTATCTAAGGAACGCCTACGAATAATTTTAGTTGACTTAATAAAATCATCCTCATTTATTGGCACCTCGTCTTTAATGTTTTCACGGTATAGCGCGTGCAGAAAAGCATTGTCTTCCATTGAGGATGGGACGTCCTTAACTAATATATGCCATTAGGTCCGGCGGACCTAATAGCATCGACCGATTGCAACTTTTTTATTTGGTTGTCATTAGCGACACGTAATACAACGCCAGATTTCGCGGTTTTCTTAACGCCTACTATTTGAAATCCGTCATCACTAGGCTTAATCGCTTTCATTAGCGCTTGTTTAGTCGCGGACGATGACGAGTAATCGGCTAACCGCTCAGCGGTAGGGTAGGCGACGACGCACGGAAGGGGGGCGCGCGACTCAACAGCAGGCCCAACTTTAGGTAGACGAAGTTTCAAAGAATCCGCATACGAAGATTTGTTATAATCACTAGTATTGACGTTAGTAGGATTTAATTTAATTTTATATAATTCGCGTTTCGCATTGGCTAATTTGGTTTCGTTGGAGGATGATTTTATGGCTAACAAAGAAACAATGGCCGTTACGCGCTGAGTCATGTCCATGATGGCTGATTTATTTGCGACATTAATGCGGGACCCTTGATCATTAACAAGGTCGTTAATTTTTGAGAGATATGCAGACGCCGATGAAACTAAATCGCAATAGTTGTCATTGCTCGCAGTACTGGCGTTTAATATTGGCGAAGGCTTCTCAATTGAGTTGGATGTGTGTAGCCGTTTTGACCTATCCTCGGGCGAGATGTACGAAGAAGACATTTCGCGAAACAAACGTTTTGTTGAGCTAGCGGAGGTCGTCGGCGACCCGTGTGTATGGAATGCATCTCTGCCACGGTCAGGCGGGTCATCATTAATGGACAACATATTATAAATTATGAAATTCAAATAAACTATTAGAACGTAAGCAAAGTAACAGAATTAACGGACGATAACATTATTTAGAGGTACCCACACACCAAAGAAAGTAAATGTACTCACCGAAAGTAAACGAAATTAACTAAAATACCAGTAAAACCGACGTAAAAACACTAAAAAACTTACGATACCAGCACTTAGCACAATAGCACACAACTAGTAACAACTCACGAGCCGGGAATCGATCACGGAACACGAAAATCGTAATTAAAATCAACAGCGAAATAGATTGCATCCAACCCGAGCGAGTGCGCGGAGGGAAGTGCATAGGAAGTAAATGGGAAGTGCATGTACAATGAATACAGCGGAGATGAGAATCTTAATGGTTGTGGGGAGTAATGGGAATGGATAAAGTTAGGAATGAGTCAATATTTATTAAATAAAATCTCTCGTGAGCCGACGATCCTGACTGCAGAAATCAAGTCATTTCTGTCATAAAAATGTATTGTCACAAGAACCAAAGACGTATACAAAATTTCTGGTTGGAGCTGGGGGAACTGGTTTGAAAAGTTACAAGATTTGACCAATACATACTAACTAACAAGACAAATTAAATAAAACCTTATGAAAAGGAGGTTTGACAGTGGTGCTAATGAAAAGTTGAAAGAAAATCGTTTGGTTCGGTATCACGGGAAAAAACGAAACGCATGTGCGATTAAAAACGTGATTGATAACTAATTTAAATGAATCGAGAGCTAGAGCCCTGTCCAAAGAAAGAGTGAATTGATTTTGTGAGGAATGCTTTACTTCAAGATTTATCTTTCGTCGTTTTGAGAGCTGTGTTGATGAAATACATTGATTTTTATGAAATATCTCTGGAACTTACCATAACTTGGAAAATTGTCTTATACATGTCGTAAGCCTCCAAAATATTTTGGTATGTCTCAAACAATTTAAGACATTTTTCTTCAATCTCCAGTTCATCCTTCATCACGGAGACATGTTCAACCCACTCTTCGAGATATTTTCGGAATAATATCATAATTCGTGTAGCCATTACGATATTAATATCGAACACGGTTAAATAGATATCAAAAAAACAGTCAATCGCAAGATGGGTGATATTGTGGTAAACATAAAAATAACTATAAAATAAGCTATATAGAACAATATCAAAGCAGATGATGGCTATACTACAGATCCAGTTCCAAATGATAAAACTCCAGATACTGTTACTGCAATCGATGCTCTTGTATATCGTTTGTATCTTCAATATAAGCAGGAAGTTGTTGTCTTTGTAGATAAAATCCAGAATGAATATCAGCGTGAACGCAATCATATAGCTGAGATAAATGTAGGAACAAACTATTGAGACGAGTGTATTGTCAGATTCAGGCATGTTCACATCTATCATGTCTACGGTGAACAAACGATAAAACAACAGACAAAGTGTTAGTATTAAACAACAAAACGCAAGAAGTTGATATTTTTTGCCGTTCACATAAATGTGATTACTTCGAATATAGTATTTTGAAGTCAAAAACAAATGAAATGGAAAGTTAAAGGAATACGCTATTCTTTTTATATCTTTAACCAATCGATTATTGGGTAACGTCTGATATGATATTTTTAGCATTTTGATTTTAATATCGAACACCTACTATTTTTCTCACTGACTTCAACCAATCGTTGTTGGGTGGTACCAACTAATGCCTGTCTATAAGATTCTACTTGATAACATGATAACGATAACACATTGATAAAATTAATGTCAAAGACATTACATTTCCAAAGACAATAGTAAGAACACTTATGTCGTCCATATTATAAATACACGGAATTATATCCGTTGTACTACAGACCCCGCATACGCCCGACTCGCACCCGCTCTCTTTGTCATGTCATAACACTCGTCAATCAGCCTAAAATGTTGTACACTGCCGTAACGCAAGCCTAATGGATTGTACCAGAATGGATGTCACATATCTTCGATATTTCGATTCTAGGACCCGCCTTTTTACCGGACTGCGGCGAAGCCCAAAAGGAGGGTAATGTGTTTGACCTGTATGTATGTCCGTTTCTTTGTTCCTTCGTAACTCCTCAACGGATGGAGGGTTTCGGATAGATTCTATGTTGTTAGATTATTCTTGATGGCGCGAGTGTCACTGGCTACATTATAATAGAAAAAACAAATAAAAATCGTGGATTTGGGGTGTAATATTGTGGAGTTTGAATTTTTTTTTCTTCTAATACCATCGAGTGGGGTATCAAAATTAAGGGTTTTACCCGGCGAGGATGTGGAGGGGTCATTCTGACCCTGTCAATTTTTAATCGTGTGTAGTTTTTTATTCTGCGATTGAAGAGTTTTGAACGTCACAATAGCTGTTGCTAAGGGACAGGCGCGCGCGCCCCGCGCCCCTGTTCAGTCGGCCGCCGCCTGCGACGGGAGCAACACGTGCGTGCAGTCAGACAGGGTAAATATGACCCCGCGACAACCGCGATGTAACATTTTTATGTAAGGTTTCAATTATATTTTTTACTCAATATTATTATAATTTTAGGTTTTTTCGTCCACAATGAATAGCCAGGAGCTTGAGGATGAGCGCATACGTCTTGTTTTAATGCAGTCTGACAGTGAAGACGACTTGTTATCCGACGGTAGCGAAAAGGAAGATCATTTGAGTACGCGCAGTCAAGATAGTGATACTGAGCAAAATGCAAGCAGTGATGGCGAGGATAACGTACCACTATCTGAATTGCAACATCAGAACCCACATATGTCAGAAGGAGAGGAATCGGATGGCCAGGTAACGAATTCATATTATATTGGCAAAGATGGGACTAAATGGTCTAAAAATCCTCCTTACCAACAAGTCCGCACACGCTCTGAAAACATCATACGCCAAACACCTGGTGGTCTGAACTTGAATGCTGGAGTGTGTTTTGTCCCGAAACTATGCTCTCTGTAATGCTGACTCACACAAACTCACAAATTCGAGAAAGAAATTCAGCTTGTGAAGCTATCCCTCACTATAGGAAAGAAATGGATATGAATGAATTGAAGGCTTTCTTTGGACTATTATATATTGCTGGATTTTATCGCTCTGGTAGACAAAACACTATCGATCTTTGGGCTTCAGACGGTACAGGAGTCGAAATTTTTAGGTTGACAATGTCGCGGCAGCGATTTCATTTCATACAAAGCTGTCTGCGCTTTGATGATAAATCTACACGGGATGAAAGAAAACTGTTCGACAACTTGGCCCCTATACGTCAAGTATTTGAAATATTTGTCGAGAACTGCTTGAAGGCATATATACTGGATGCATACGTAACCATCGATGAGATGCTGCTTGCGTTTAGAGGCAGATGTCAATTTCGTCAGTACATTCCATCAAAGCCTGCCAAATACGGAATAAAAATATTAGCCTTGGTTGACGCAAAAAGTTTCTATATTTTCAACCTCGAGATTTATGCAGGAAAGCAGCCAGAAGGGCCATTTTTTGTGAGCAATAAACCTTTTGACGTGGTGAATCGTCTAGTATTGCCCATTTCGAAAACTGGCCGCAACGTCACTTTCGATAATTGGTTCACCAGCTACGAACTAATATCTCATCTGCTGAATGAGCACAAACTTACCTCTGCTGGTACGGTGCGCAAGAACAAGAGGCAACTTCCAACGTCATTTATCAATACTCGCGGTGCAGCTATATTTTCATCGAAATTTGGCTTTCAAAAGGATATAACGCTCGTGTCTCATATTCCAAAAAAAAACAAGGTTGTCATACTAATGTCTAGTCTCCACCACAACGCTGAAATTGATGAATCAACAGGAGAGAAAAAAAACCTGAGATAAATACGTTTTATAACACCACTAAAGGTGGAGTAGACGTAGCAGATGAGTTGTCGGCGACATACGATGTTAGTCGCAACTCGAAAAAATGGCCTCTCACTGTCTTCTATGCAATGCTCAATATGGCTGGCATCAACGCGTATATTATACACAGGTCTAACACGCAGACTATTCAGAAGCGTCGCAATTTTATAAAAACATTAGGCCGATTGCTTGTTACTGAACACTTGAAGGGCCGCAAAGAAACACCTCAATTGCCGAGACAGCTACGCAAGAGAATCACAGAATTCATCGGAGAACCTGAACAAGAAGCACCTGTTAGGGTTCCAGGTGTACGAAAAAGGTGCCAAGTATGTCCTTATGCCCGCTATCGCAAGACAGCCAATGTTTGTGAAGATTGCCATAAGTATATTTGTCCAGAACACACTATTTCATTCTGCCAGGATTGTGCTACAATCACAGACAATAATGATTTGTAGTTCATAATTGATGATAAGACTGTAATTGCAACTAATTGATCTCTACGTATGTACCAAATTAAAAGTTAATCGTCTAAGAAGTTACTTATTTTTTGTTGTTTCTAGTGTAAGTTTAGAAAGTTTATACAAAAGTTGATTATTTTGTAGTACTTTGCTAAAAGTGATTTAATTATAATATTTTGTACTCCTGTCTGCGTTTTATTTCGATAAAACCGTAAAAATGACATGTAATATAAATAATATTGATTAATATTTGGTACATTAATATAAATTTAGGTATTTTAAACCCAATTATATACAGGGTCAATAAGACCCTCCACAACCTCCACGTTACTATTTTCACCACATCCTCGCCGGGTAAGGTGATTCCAAAAATATATGCAACTTATATGTTTGAATGTAATTCGAAATGACAAATAGTATAAAATAAATGAAATTCAAATGTTCGGCACGCTCTGCAGCTTGAACGGCTAGCTGGATTTTAGCTTGAGAGGTGTCGTTAGATTTGCATTTACTGTGAGAGTGACACTGGGTACATCAAAATAGTAAAAAACAAAACGGCAGATTTTTAACGCCAAATTCAAATGTTTGGCACGCTCTGCAGCCTGAACGACTCGATAAAGGGCTCATCATGAGAATTTTAAAATGGTATAATATTTAAGTAACTAATAGTGTAAAATAAAAATGATAATTAAAAAATAAAAAAAACCGACTGAGAAACTGACTGCTAAATTGGTTCCGGTTCCGGTGTTTACTTACGTCAGTCGCTTTGCTAATCGCTCCTCAGTTTTATAGTAAAAGTGTACGGTTTTCTTTAGATCTATCTACAAAAGTGCTGTTCGGTAGGTTGTGTGTGAGATTGTGCTCCGAATTACTTCAGAAAAAGAACAAAAACAGGCGAATAAAGTGTACATAAACACAAACATATCGCTTAAGTTAAGTTGAGGTTATCTGTCAAAACAGCAAACCAGAGGCAACATAGAAGCTACGTCATTACCAACCTAACAACAAAAGGCTACATTCGGAAACATAAAATTTAACAGCCCTTTTTTTTTTTCGGATGGGAAATCATCAAATGTCTTCTCCCGCTCTGGGCGGAGCAGGAGGGAGTGTCAGACTTTTACTGACTAAAACCCATCCATGTCCCTTCATTGCCCTTTGTGTTCCGGGGCCACGGTATTTCTTTCGAACAGTCCAGCAACCCCGGAAATTTAACAGCCCTGCGTTTTGTTATTGCAAGATGTCTACACAATTGTCACCTGAGATGTTGCTGCTTTTGTCAAAAATGTCAGAACAACTTAACGTTTAAATAAACACAATAACAGAAAATATCACTAGAACTATACTGCAAAAGGTTGACGAAAAAATTAAACCTATTAATAGAAGAAAATGTGAAACTGAAAAACGAGGTTGAGAAATTAAATAGAAAAATTAAATACCTCGAGATGAATGGAAGGAGGAACAACGTAATAATCCACAGGGTTCCAGAACTGAAATACGAAAAGCACGAGGATTTGATAACCTGTGACCAGCGTTGACCGCGTTATGTCAAAAGAAAAACCGCGACGACACGCGCATGCTCGCGAAATATTTGCACGTAATTTGACACGTTATACAAAAACACTTGGCGATCGCAAAATACAAGAGTTATAGCTATATAAAATTAACAGTGAATTGATTTGTATCTGTCTGAATGACAGAATCATTAAGGAAACTATTAAACCAAAAACGAGGTGTACAATTATAAATTGATACTCCAACAATAATGTAGAATTTGAAAAACAGTGATAAAAACGGAAATTTTGCTCATAAAATATTAATTTGCTCAAAATCTATTAACTATTTATGTTTTTTTTTTTAATATCAAAATAAACTATATTATATTTCCTTTCCAACAAGACCACAATCTCATTAATATCTTATTAGCATCATATCAAAACATTCATTACAACCTAGATACTCACTGTTTGTTTACATCTGGGTACTTCGACGAGCCAGCCGCGGTTGGACGGCAAAAAACACAAAACCACTTGTTTTTTGGAGTAGATAGTTGAAAAATCTAATCACCACACTAATTGTACGAGCTCAGTCGACAATTTTATGCTGACGTCCGCGATCACATGTACTTACGTTATTACTGTAATTAATGTGAGTTCAATAAAGCTGCTTGATGAATACACATGTCGGGGTTTTTCTTCCACATTACACATAAGAATTCCCGAATTCCCACACATTGCACCTCAGCGGTAGGACTCCATATACCACATATTTTGGTCCTTCGAGACTATACGAGACTATAGGTGAAGTGTGAGAGAAGGTCTCTTCATCAATAGCGCATCGGCTCGGCTGGCCTCCCACAAGCGGGTCTCACCAGTCAAGTTGAGAAGGCGCACATATGGGTGAGGGGCATCTGCTCACGCAGAACTAACAGAACCAGTGGACACACAAGTCCACAACGTACTCTTCTATCAGTGCAGTGACAGTGATTACGACATACAACTAGTTTCTTCAACAGTACAATGGAAGGCCTACTACAACGTCAACAAATCATTGTTGAAACTGTACAGAAGATTTCAACAAACATCAAGAAAGATTCTGCAATTCAGAAAACTGCTGAATATACAAGCAAACGGCTAGTGACTCTTGAAGAATTGTGGGATGAGTTCGACAACAATCACATAAAACTAAAAGTGCATTGTGCTGCCAAACACGAGTACTTTCAGTCTGGTGCTAACGAACTCTACACAGCTACATGTGCTCTGCTGATAGACATAAAACAGACCGAAGCCATGGCTAAACAAGGTACAAGTAGTCAAGTTGACGAACAACACTAACAATATTTACGAAGCCATCAAGAGACAACTAAACCAAAAACTTAGCCATACATCTCACCAACAACAAACCATGCCAAAATTGGAGATTCCGGCATTTAATGGCAATTATGCTCAATGGCCAACTTTCATGGACCTCTACTCTGAGGCCACCACAACAATCCCACGCTGAGCAAAACACAAAAAATGCAGCACCTCAAGGGCAAATTGAAAGGTGAGGCAGAGCGTCTGGTGCAGCATCTCAACATCTCAGCTGAAAACTACTATAATACTCATGCACACACGCCAGCTGGGATATACTCACCTGAAGGTACTACAACATAAAAAAAAAAAAATTACAAAGCAAATCCAAATATTCTTAAGCCAGCCGACTGCACACAAACATTCTGCTTAAGAACTGAAAAACCTCCTTGACACGACCTTGGAAACGATTCACGACATACGCAATCTCGGAGTCGACACCACTACGTGGGATCCGTTTTTGGTGTACATACTTACAGAAAAAATGGATGCAGAAACCTACAGTTCGTACATGGAGTGCCGAAGAGCACCACGAAATCTGCCTTATTCGACGAGCTTATGGCATTTCTGGAGAGCAAATTTACAGCTCTCGAGCTAGTCAACAGGAAAAAATACAAGACCGGTTCCACGAAGCATGAGGCCAAGAACATGGACAACAGTGAGGATAAGGAATTTTCTATAAAACACTTTCCTAAGTAGTTCAACAACAGGGCAAGACCTATCATGCTCGATCTGAAAGAAAATGTCCATTATGCAAGTCGGACCACATATTGGTTTCTTGTAAAACATTCCAAAGTATGCCGCCAGAAGATAAAATAAATATAATTGCACAATTGAAAGTCTGTGAGAATTGTATGTACTGCCATAATGACAAATAATGCAATTCCGTGCAATAACAAGCATCATACGACGTTACATGATGCTATACAACAAATGGCTCAACATACGATTCCTGCTAATAACATGACACCTAAAAGCGTTCCGACAGTAGCGCAACATAAATCATATCGTGGGAATGTGAACGAAGTTCTACTAGCCACAGTTGAACTGTATGATATGGCTGAAAATGGAATGCCTACAAAACTTAGGGCTCTACTTGACCAAGGTTCCTAAATCAACTTGATTACGGAATCAGCTGCTCAGCGATTTGGACTACACAGGCGCAAACAAGATGCAATCGTCACAGGAGTTGGCATCTCGAACAACAAAAGCCATGGAACCGTAGTACTTACTTGCGAGTCCATATACCAAAACTACAACTTCACAATTGAGGCGCTTGTCATGACAAGAATGCTGAACAGTTTACCCAATTACACGTTTGAGCGCCAACAGTGGCCACATTTAGAAAACATCAGTCTCGCGGATCCCAACTACAATATTTCCAGGCCAGTTGACATTTTACTGGACGCAGGAGTTTACGCACAAATAATCATGGATGGGATTCTGCGAACATATACATGCGCCAATAGTTCAACATACTAAGGTTGGATGGGTTCTGTTGGGCAACACCACAACATTTCAATGCCATGCAGTGCTTAACAACCTGGAAGACATTTCGCGTTTCTGGGTAATAGAAGAAATACATGAACAGTCTACAACGCTGACGTCAGGCGAAAAATATTGCGAAACATTATACGCAACTACAACTAACAGGAAGTCTGACGGCAGATATGAGGTCAGAATACCCATGAAACAGGGATTCGAGAGACAGTTAGGTTCTTCAAAATCACAGGCATTGGCACAATTCCGACAAATGGAGAAACGGCTAGCCAGAGACCAGTCTATTTCTGAAAGTTACAAGGCATTCATGACTGACTATTTACGTCTCAATCACATGAAACAAAGTTTAATTCCACTGGAACCAAGTTGCTATCTACCACACCACGGTGTTATGAAATTGGACTCCACTACAACAAAACTCCGAGTTGTGTTTACTGCCTTTTTTTTTTTTTCGGATGGGAAATCATCAAATGACTTCTCCCGCTCTGGGCGGAGCAGGAGGGAGTGTCAGACTTTTACTGACTAAAACCCATCCATGTTCCTTCATCGCCCTTTGTGTTCCGGGGTCACGGTATCTCTTTCGAACAGTCCCGCAACCCCGGCAGGCATCGGTCCTTGCGGACCCCTTCCTATTGCTGACTCTCTTTGAGGCGCGCGTGGAACACGAACGCGCCGTCGACACGGCCTGTCGTCATGAGACGGGCGGACGGCGAGCTAGCCCATAGCCCACCGTCTACAGGCCCGCGCCTACGGTGGCCGGGGGCCACGTGGTGGTCCCCGACGACCGGGGCGTCTCCCGCGGCGGCCGGGACGCTGTGAGGTTCTCTCCCTCTCACGTTCCGCCACCTCCTTCTCTAGCATTACTGCTTCGCAGAAGGAGGTGACGGTGTCCCATTCCGTCTCGCTCCGGACGCGAGAGGTCGCCGCCGCCAATCGCCGCTTCGAGGACACGGCGGTGCTTCGCCCACGCGGGGCACACCTCCACCGTGTGCTCCACCGTGTCCTCCGGTCGATCCTTGCAGTGGAAACACCCGGGCGTTTCCTCCCGCCCGATTCGGTGCAGGAACCTCCCGAAAACACCGTGTCCGGTGAGGACCTGCGTCAGGCGGAAGGTGAGGACGCCGTGGCGTCTCTCCAGCCACTCCTCAAAGAGGGGACTTATCTCTTAGGAAGGGTTATGGAGACATCCTGGTAAAGATGGACACGTTCCAGTAGTGACCCTGAAAACAAAAAAATAGCACTATAAAACGCCCTATCATCAAATTATCACGACTACCTGTCGAAAAGAGTGATACAGGGCGCGTAGATAGTGAAGTTGACACAACAACGCCTATCGAACAACAGCAAACAGAGAGACCGAAGCGGAATAAAAACGTGCTAAAACATTCTTAAACAGTTACGTTTGCATATTTTTCACGTTTGCCTTATGCATAGCCAGAGAATGGGCAGCAGCGTTTTCTGTTAGTCTTTCATCACTGCGATCTCCAATCCGCCTGCCAAGCGTGGAGATTACGGCAAATTCTTCCCATCAGGGGAGAGGCTTATGTCCAGCAGTGGACGTTATGGGCTGCCGTTGTTGTTGTTGTATAGCTACATCATTTTCACAGCTTACAGTGTACCTCACCACATTATCGTCAGCAAAATTAATATACTTCGAAACACATTATCGAAACAATTAAGTGCTACTGGTATATTATCTCACTTGATCCTGGATGCATGTTGAAAGGAGATAACATTATACTTCGCTCTCATAACAACTTTCACAGTGAGATAAGCGTGACTGAAGACGAGCTTTACTTGAAAGAATCGACTATAAATCACTTCATAGCAGACGACAACTATACTTTTGAAACTGAGCATCATGAAGTGATGATGAAGACATTGAAAGCCAAAATTGAAAAGGTGAAGATGCATCAAGAGATTCTAAACGAAGTGGCAACTTCCCACGACACACATCGCTATATCATGTATAGCTTTATGCTCATCGTTGTTGTTGGGGCTTGTCTATGGATCAGTCTCAAACTGAGGAAACGCTATGGTGCAGTTTTTCGAGTTGCCTACAGACCTGATGATCCGGAGCAGGAGCAAGCGATCATCGAGCCGCAACCACGGATGAGCCAGGACACTAGCCGCGCGCACAAGGTCGACAGAGCAACTTCTAAATCTAACAGCTTGCTGTTAGATTTAGATATAAGCATTGGACTTTATTTACATTGTTTTATTTCCTGTTTAATTTTACGATTCTTTTACTGTGTTTACATTCTTTTTACATTATATTTACATTTTGTTTATTTGTGTGATTTGGGAGCATGTACGAGCTCACTCGACAATTTTATGCTGACGCCCGCGATCACATATACTTACGTTTATACATTATTGCATGCGCATTACTGTAAATAATGTGAGTTCAATAAAGCTGCTTTTTGAATACACATGTCGGGGTTTTTCTTCCACATTACACATAAGAATTCCCGGCACACATTGCACCTCAGCGGTAGGACTCCACACTAATTCAATCGATGAAGTAGAGCTGTGATTTTTGGTACGGCGTTCGGAAATGTTATAGAAATTGGAAATAAAGCGTTGAATACATGATCAGAGCACGTTTAGTCGATATTTTATTAAAAGTTTTTGACAATTTAATCTGACAGCACACGGCTCCCACAGGCTCCTAGCGCGGTTCGTCGGGGTGCATGCGCGGCTCCCACAGGCTTCTCGCGCGGTTTAGAGGCAGCGCTGACAGCGTTACGTCAATTGAACGAAACGCGCTGACCGCGCAAGCTCGCAAGAAATTTGCGTGTAATTTGACACGTCATATAAAACACTTGACGATCGCAAACTACAAGAGTTATAGCTAAATAATTTACAGTGAATAGCAGAATAGATAAGGAAACTATTAAATCAAAAATCAAGATATACAATTATAATTTAATATTAAAAAAAATGTAGAACTTGAAAAACAGACAGAATTTGCTCAAAAACTATTATCTTTTTATGATTTTTTTTATCAAAATAATCTAGATTATTTCCAACAAGACCACAATCTCATTAATATTTCATTAGCATTATTGTTTTGACATACCTAGTTTTATAAGTATTTGTTTGCTCTCAAGTAAAATGTAGCGAACCTATCTTATTTTAACTTTTATTATTGTAATAAAACCTACATTTACGAATTTTTATTTGATTTTCCATCTACGGCAACTAATTTGGACTTTGTTGATATGGCAGAGTTTTGGTCGAAGTTTATAACACGAATAAATTAAAGAATCATCGAGTAGACGCAACGGAGCTAACTGCTATGACATAATTTTAAGTTAAAAGTTTCCATCACTTTCGAGAACCGGATCAATATTAAAGACGCAGTTAATAATCCTAATTGCCTGAACATTAGCATTAAGTTAAGTGTTTTAAGGAGAAATGAAATAAAATGACAGCTAGTAAATTGATTAATAAATAAAAATTAAATACTAAATAGACTAAAATAATTCTTATAAACTACATATGTCTTGGGAAGACAATGCAAAGACTGAGGATCGACTTGAGCAGGTCAAAAAGATTTAAAGGTCGGAAAATGTGACATTTTGCCTAGTTTTGGTTAGATGACGCTGACACAATTCGACTTGACTCGTCACCGCACTGAATATAAGATACCACTGATATTTCGGATTTATGTGCGTATTGTATAATTATCACTTGCTTCGGTGAAGGAACATAATATCATGAGTAAACCAGCATGCCTGAGAGATATTTCTTGACGGCATGTAAAGCTAAGCCCATGGGTGGCATAAAAACTCTGACACCAGGTTAGGCACTAACTACACGATAAAGAAGAAGAACGAAGATCTTGTAAAAATATTGTGATTGAAAAGATTGTCCATGGAGTTTCTTTCCCATTCTTCTACATAGACATCTACCCTTTGGAATGGGCAACTACAGTACTTTTACAAGTTATAATGTCTTGTGTCTGTGACTGTAGCTTCTCCTTCTTTGTTTTTTTTTTGACATTCTAAAATGCATATGGTATAATTGAAATAAATGCTTTGAGTTTGGGATCAGTTCAAGCCAATTCTGTGTCTATAAGAGACTCCAAAATGAAAAACATCACTTAGACAACCTTTAGTGATAAGGATACAATGATGAGAACAATAGAAAAACGATCAGTTTACAATTTATTTAACGTTTAATTCACAAATAATAGGATTGCACGTGTACAATAACGTAATGACCGATGACTCCCACTAAGGACGCCGGTAGCGCAGCGTCTACATTGAACAGGCGACACGCGGTTATCTTACTAAAAGTACGATTAGCTCTTATCACGTTCTTGCACAGATAACGCTGCAACTCTATGAAGAAAAAAACATTGAATAAATAAATAATAAATATCGCTGGAAATTACACACACCGCCATCTAGTGCCACACCAAGCAGCGAGGCTTGTGTCGTGGACACCAGATAGTTGATATACTACATGTTTTTTTTTTTGTAAATACACACTTATAAATATAAACTTCCATGATTCGGAAACAAAAATGTCCATGCTCATCACACAAACATTTGCCCCTACCGGGATTCGAACCCCGGACCTTAAGAACGTAAGGCAGCCTCACTGCCGCTGCGGAAATATTAATGAGACTGCTTCATCATGCTTCGCCCTTATCCCAATTTATTTGGTCGAGTAGCATGTCTTATTCTACCACACATCTCTATTACTTGTCACATCATCAGCCACCCTCTTTCTAGTCATATCATCATTCACACAGTCCATCCATCGTTTATATTAGATAATGAGATTGCTAACTGTTCCATATCCGAAAAGCGAAGAAAATGTTGTGAAGGAAATTTTGAATGTGATTTTAAGTGGGTGAAGTCAAGGGTGGAAACTATTGCTTCATAAAATTGTAGTCGGTTCTGGGATGACCAAGAAATAATATCTGCCATTATCATCATCAATTTAGCCGAAAGACGTCCACTGCTGGACATAGACCTCCCCCAAGCGTAGTCACATTGACAAAAGGGACCGGTCTTGCAATCATTGATTTGATTGTTTGTAGACCAAAGAGTTTTCCCTAATTTATCGAAATACAGTAAAGTCATAAATCTGGGGACAGAAAAAATACTAATAGTTATAGACCTGTATCCGTGTTACCAATTTTTAGCAAAGTTTTTAAAAAATGAATGCTTAATCAAATGCTCTATCATTTTAACACCAACAGAATCTTACATGGTCAACGGTATGGTTTCATCAAGGGACGTTGCACAACTGACACTGGTAAACTTGTTAAAGCACATATTTACTGCGTAGGAAGAGTCCCAAGACGCCAAAGGAATATTTTGTGACCTCTCCAAAGCGTTTTATTGAGTAAATCACGACACATTACTTTTGAAACTTGAGCATTACGGACTGTAAACTTGCACTTAGTTTGGTAAAATCATAATTAAATGATAGAAAACAACATGTTCAAATAAATGGTGTTAATTCACAGGGTTTAAAAGTAAAAATGGGGGTTCCACAAGGCTCAATATTGTGTCCTTTCGTCTTTCTAGCATATAATGATCTACCCTATTTATTGAAAAACCAACCTCAAAACATGGTGTTATTTGCTGATGACACTTCCCTAATTTTCAAGATAAATAGACGGGCCCAAAATCTGGGTGACGTGAATAATGCCCTACTTCAGGTCCAAAATTAGTTCACAGCAAACAATTTGGTATTAAATGAATAAAAACAATATGCATAAGATTTGCTTTACCGAATGTCAAAAGTAGTGATTGTGATATAATATTGAATAGAGAGAAACTTGAATTCGTAGATAAAACTGTTTTCCAGGAGATTACGCTTGATTCAAGGCTAAAATTATAGGGTTCTCATTTAACATCTCTTGTGGGGCGGCTAAGCTAAGTTCAGCAGCATACGCCATTAGAAAAATCCGTTAATTCACTGATCTAGATACCGCTATACTGGTATATTTTAGTTGCTTTTATAGTATTAGTAGCCTTATGATATTTTGCTATAAGGACGGGCTGCAGATATTTAGTCTATATTTATTCTGCAGAAAAGAACCATCAGAGTCATATATAATCTTCGTAGGTGCGATTCTGGGGATCTGTCTAAAGATATTGGCATCACGACCGACATGACCATTGTCAATACATCTAAAAAAACATAATGTACGTCAGAAAAAAACCCGCAACTTTTTGGAAAAGAGGTGACAGACAATAACAGTACTAGAAATAGGAACCAACTAGTTGAGCCAGGTTTTAGACTCGCTAAAGTAGACTAATATTTCATGGGGTACTGTTTAAGATGCTACAATAAAATTCCACAAAGTATTCTTGAACTGAATGAGACGAAATTTAAAACATGCATTAAACGCACACTATGTAAGCAAGCATATTACAAGTTGAGCGATTACATAGAGAACCACGTTAGGCAATATTTTTATGTCTTGTGACTGTGGACTATAGCTACATTTGATGTTCATCTTTGTTTCGACAAATCAAACGTGCCTATGTGCCTATGTGCCTATATCTGGCTTACTTGAAATAAATGCTTTGATTGCAAGATATTTTCAACAAACAAGACAGATGACTTGTAGTATGAAAAAATACTTACTTGGACAGTACCTATTCTTCATAAGCTGTATACACGCCGTCTCAGCTTCTTCAACAGTTTTATAGAACTTCTCACAGTGTACAGTGCGAATTATGACTAGTGTTATATCTTTTGTCCAAAATAAAATAAGCCAAAGACTCGGTAAATAAACCTGTAAAATGACATTTATTGTTATAGGTTTAGACGGAGGAGCTCGTGGCTAAATAATAACAGCCGCACGGGTCAATCTTCAAGTCAAGGTCAATGGTCAAAGTCCTAACTTTTCAGATATTTTTTAAATACATTTTTTTAAATAAAATATTGTTACTTTACTTAAAATACCTCCAGGACTCTTGTACTATTCAATACTCAATACTCAATACTTTATTGCATTCCATATTATGTACATAGATGGTATAAAATATTGTCAAGATCAATATGGACCCTGTCGGGCACAGCAAAAGTTAGGAGAGAGGATGAAGGCTAAGTAACAATTCATGGAATTAATTATTATTATAGGTAGATCCAATAGATGTATATGTATATTATTGTGTGGTAAATTATGTTAGATATTTTAATTTATTTTTTATCATTGTTATTATTAAATTATGTACCTATATATTAAAATTAAAATGTGTATGCATGTTATTTGTTATGTATATGTATAAGTATTGGTAAATTTTGTCAGATATTTTATTTATTTTTTATCATCATCATTATTATTAAATTATGTTAATATTGAAATTAATTTATGTATGTATATTATTAGATTGTCTTCATGTAAATAAATTATGTCAGGTATTTTTATTTATTTTTATCGTCATCATTATTAAATTATGTATTTATTTAAATTAATTATGTATATATATTTTTAATATGTCTGTGTATTGGTAAATTGTGTAAGGTATTTTAATTTATTTTTGTCGTCATTATTATTAAATTATGTCAGATATTTTATTTATTTTGATCGTCATTATTATTAGTCAGATATTTTATTTATTTTTGTCGTCATTATTATTAAATTATGTCAGATATTTTATTTATTTTTGTCGTAATTATTATTAAATTATGTCAGATATTTTATTTATTTTTGTCATCGTTATTATTAAATTATGTTATTATTGAAATTTATTTATTTATGTAATGTCTTTGTATAAGTAAATTAAATGTCAAGTATTTTTATTTATTTTTATCGTTATCATTATAAAATCATGTATTTATTTTAATTTAATTATGTATTAATTTAATTTTATATTTTATTCACCTTAGTACTCACATTATTTTGCACTTTTGTAGATACATTTATTACAATGATACAGTACATAATTAATAGTTTTTATTGTAGTTAATGTTTATCGTTATAGTATTCCTCTATAGTATAGTAGCATTTGTCTATTAGAAATTGTTTTAGTTTATTGATGAACATATTATTACTATCTGCATTTTTGATGAACTCTGGTAATTTATTATATTATATTTTAATAGACATAACAAATGCACTAGAAGAGTGCATTTTCAGTCGTGAAGCGGGTATATTAAGCCTATTTTTATGTCTAAGTGTAATTTTAGTTTGGATGTCCTCTCTTTTGGTATAGAATTGTGGATATTTCCGAACAAATTTGCAAATTTCCAGTATATAAAGACAAGGTACGGTTAATATTTTTAGCTCTTTGAAGTAAGGTTTACAGGAGTCGGTATCTTTGATATTCATTAATATTCTTATCATTTTTTTCTGTAAAGTGAATAGTGTAGGCGCATCTGTGCTATTTCCCCATAACATAATTCCATACTTGAGCCATGCAAATGCGTATGAGTAATAAGTAACTAATGCTGTTTTGAGGTCTGTTGTTTTTTTTATTTCTCTGAGGGCGTATGTAAACTTAGATAATTTAGCTCTTATTTTTTGAATGTGGGATTTCCAATCTATGTGTGAATCTATGTCTAGGCCTAAAAGGGTGAATTTATTTACAACTTCTAAGTTGTGTCCGTTGTAATTAAAGTTGATATTTATGGGTATTTTTTGTCGCGGGTAGAAAGTTATTATTTTTGTCTTATTAAAGTTAATTTCGAGGTTGTGTTCGTTCATCCAGTGTGTTGTAGTGTCAAGTGTGGAAGTCAATTTTTGGTATAAATCTATATTATTGTCACATGGTGTTAAAATAGAAATATCGTCGGCGAACAACACGCATGGCTCATTGATGTGGTCAGGGAGATCGTTTATGTAAATAAGGAACAGCAGACATCCTATCACAGTTCCTTGTGGTATTGATGCGTTTACGGGTATGTTTTGGGATCGAATTAATTTAATTTCTCTTGTTTTGCTATTATAATACTCAATTTCTACGACTTGTTCTCTGTTCTTTAGGTACGAGGTGAACAAATCATGACTCTTTCCGCGGATGCCGATGTTATACAACTTATTTAATAATATATCAAATTTAACTTTATCATACGCTTTCGTCATATCTAATAACAATCCTATAGCATATTTTTTATTATTAATTATATTGAGGGCTTCCTGGATATATTTGTAAACAGCCAAAGTGGTTGACCGATTTTTACGAAAACCATTTTGACTGTCGTTGAAAATATTAAATTTTTCACAAAATGCATAGACGCGGTCGCACATAGCTTTCTCAAATATTTTCGAGGCAGTTGGTAACAGGGCAATTGGACGATAATTGTTTGGATCGGTTTTTGAATTTTTCTTATGGATCGGTTTTATAAGAGCTTTTTTTAACAAATCGGGAAAAACGCCTTCTTCGAAAGATTGGTTGATGAGTATATAAAATGGTAAAGTTAATTCGTCGGCGCATTGTCTTAACAGAGTAGGTGGAAGTTCGTCAATTCCGTGGCTTCTTTTATTTTTAAGGTTTTTTATTATTCTATTTACCTCATAGGGATCTACTGGGCTAAGATACAATGTATTTTGTGTAGCTGAACTTACCGGTAGTCCTTTTGGTTTATTGCCGATAGGTTTTGTGCTATCCTCGCCTATAGAGGCAAAGAAGCGATTGAATATGTTGGCTACATCTTCGGGTTTAGAAGTTAAACTATTATTTATTTGTAGTGTTATATTGCGTTTTTCACTTTTTGTTATCTTGTTTGTGCGTTCATTAATAATTGCCCACATTGTTTTAACTTTATTGTTAGATTGCATCATTTTATTTTTATAGTGAAGTTTTTTTGCAGTCGTGACAGTATTCTTCAATATTTTTTCGTACTTTTTGTAATATTTTGTTAATGTAGGGTTATTTGCTTTTAATGTTAATGTTTTTAATAGTCTTTTATTTGTGCAAGATATTTTTATTCCAGTAGTGAGCCAATATTTTTTATGTTTTGTTTTTAATTTAATTTTACGTAGCGGTATACATTTATTTAGGGTAGAAATAAGTATGTCATTGATTTTTTTATAATTAACGTTAATGTCATTGTCAGTGGTAAGGATTTCGTTTCAATTAAGTTTTTGTATTTCTTCTTTGAATTTTAGTATGTTTGAATTATTATATAGCCTTTTCATAGAGTACCAGTGATTTTTTTCCGATTTTTCGGGTATTTCGGGTATTTTTAAATGTAAAATTGTGCTATGGTGGTCTGGAAAACCCAATTCTTCTGTAGTTGCGTACATGTCTCTGTAGTAAAAGTTAGTGAATATTAGATCTAGACACGTCGCAGTGTTTGATGTAATACGTGTAGGGCTTTTTACATGTTGAGTGAAGTTATATTCCTGAATTACGTTTAAAAATTGAGTACTTTTTAGATTGTCTGATAAAATATTAACATTAAAATCTCCTCCTATAATTATATTTAATTTGTAGTATTTATTGCTTATATATTTTAGAATTTGTTTTAATTGTTGATAAAATACTTCCTCATCTCTTCTATTCCAGTACATAGATACAATTAATAAATTTTCTTTTGGTAATTCCGTGGCGCATAGTTCTATCACATACTCTATAGACATGTCTGTAATATCATTTCTATGAATGCTTTCAATATGTTCTTGTAATAGTATACATACACCGCCACCTGTTCTGGTGCTGCGGCAGTAAGAAGATGCACATTTATATCCACTAAATTTGATGAGATCTAGTTTATCCTGAGTGAGCCAAGTTTCTGAAATACATATTGCCTTATATAGTGAATTTTCGTCGATAAATGCTTCAAGTATATCTTGTTTATTATTTAGGCTTTGGAAATTTTGGAACAGTAATTTAAATGGTAGGTCGTTGTTTACGAAATGTCTGGTTCTCAGCTTCGTTTGTTACATGGGACGGGCAGGCTTGGGTCGTGTTATTCAATATTATGCAGTTTTCTTGAGTGTCGTGTACGCTTCGATATTCATAATTTTTTATTTTAATTAATTTTCCATCAATGTATAGCTGGTTATTTTTTATTATTGCATGAGATCCGTTTTTTCTGGCTTTAAATAGTTCATCTCGCATTTGTTTTCTATATTTTCGTGTGTTTGCGTCTAAAAATTCAGATATGAATAGTCCGGTTCCTTGAAAATATTTACTATTGTTAGTTATATATCTAGACATTCTCTTGCTAATAAATTCAATGACAATTGGTCGGTTTTTTGAGCCACCAGGTCTTCCAATCCTGTATATATCTTCTATATACCCTGATACATCTATGTTGACTATATCGCGGAATAATTCTATTAATCTGTTGTAAAGAGAATTTTCAGGCTCATTGTAGTAGTCGTCCAGGCCGTAGAGTACAATTTTCCTATGATTATTTTCCTGTAAATTTGGTATTTTAGACGCAGCTGTGGCTAGTTTTCTTATTTCTTCCTTCAAATTCTCATTCTCTCTTTGAAGTTTTTCTAATCTCATATTAGTGTTTTCTATTTCTTGTTTTCTTTGGTCGATTTGTAATGTTAAGGTATTTGTTTTATAATCTAAATCTGTCTTTAATTCTGTAATAGCTTTAAATATTTCTTTGTGTATTGTATTTTGTAATTCCTGTATAATAGATTTATTATTTTCCTTAAGGTGTGTGATTATTAGTTCGCTCATACTCTGTATTGTTAATTGAGTATGCGTATCATTGGCGGTCTTTAAATCGTTCATTTGCATAGGTATAGTATCGCCCAAGAAACTCAGGTCATCGGAGCAAGTTTTTGGGGTTTGTTGTTTTTTTCCTCAAAGTGATATTAGCTTCCTCAGGTGGTGTGGTTAATAGGTGACTGGATTCGGTGCCTCTTGGTGTACGTATAGGGGTGTCTGTGTTTCCAGTCTTGGGTATTTTACAGATACATGTCTGGCACTTCCACGTATTTTTATTATCTAAGGTCATCTTTTTGGTGTAGTAGTCTTTAGAAACACCGGCACATTCTAGGTCATATCTGCATTTGCAAAGCACGCAAATAAGATTTTCTCTAATGGGTAGCTTATATTTACACCCGGCGCATACAGGTGTAGATGACATTCTGGTAAAGCAGCTGTATAGATAGGTAAGCCAATAAATTTGTTTATTTACCTTATGAGTTTAAATCAGCGACCTCTAGTGTTCAGTGTTAAAGCCTCTTGAACGATTATAAGATGCTAGTTTCAGCCTATTGAGATAGATGGCGTTGTTTTATAGTATTGAAGAAGATGACTATTCACTTTTGAGGATTTTGATTTCTTTGGTATTATTTATGCAAATTATGTACCTTTTCGTAGATTTTCCTTTCTTCTTCAATTGTGTCTTCGTTTTTATTTTCTTGTCAGGTCAGTTCTCGCACTGCTGTTTGTATTTTTTTAAATTGAGGATTCGTAACAGTCACTTATTTTTTCATTCATCATTTATAGATCATTGAGTAGGTTTTTCTCACGTACTCCAATATCACACACTACGTTTAGCTTAAGCATTTGAATCAGCACTTTTTATTTGATATTTAATCACTTAAACTAATATTTTGTGAATTATAAGACAGAACAACTTGTTTGTTTGCACACGGTGGCGCCCTCCAATGCATAATGAATAGTAGTACAATGTTTTGAGTGTGTAACATTCAGTGAAACCATACAAATAAATAAAATTAAAGTGTCTGTTTGTATTTTCAAAATAACAGCGTTTTACTGAATGCTTCGGAAAGTATTTACGGTATTAATAACAAAAACAAAGAAAAATTTTTAAATTGTGTCTGTCAGTCTGTCTTTCTGTATGTTTTTTCCGCCTAGTCTTCAAATCGGCTGGACTGATGTTGTCAGGACTTTTACTGAAAGATAGCTAATGTTATAAGAAGTAACTTAGGCAACTCATTCTCCAAAACACCGTATACTTACTTCATCTCCCAATTCAGCAAGCATGCTCATCAAGTAAATAATAACATTGACATAAGTTAAAGCGCGTTCAAATGTACAAAATATGTGATAAAAAACCTGAAAAAAAAAAGAAAAAAATCCCTTCGGCAAGCAGCAGGATGAGGTAGATTTCGAAGAAGGTTCCACCTGTCCAGGCTTCCAAAGAGGCCTGTCACGTGACTGCCTCCTTTTTGCGACAAAATACTATTTAGTAGTACCTCCTCTAAGAATACGTCAGTTGTCAAAACACTGGGTCGTCATGGCAACGACTTTATTATTGACGTTTGACAATTAAACGTCTTAATGGTTATCATAAATTTAAAAATCATCCCATATGAGTTTAGTATGGAAACGCTCTCACTTTTTCAGTTATATTTTTTATTTTGAAAACTATAATTTTTATCGCTAAACTTCAAAGGTCAAAAATTTTAGAATAAACAATTTGCTTTAAAAAAAATATTTGCAATGCTAAAAATATTTACCGTTTCGTAGATGTAATTTTTTTCCTAAAATTTTGGAAATTTCGATCTCCAAGTTAGGGGTTGCATCAAAAAAGTTCAAATTTAATAAATGTCCATATTTTTACTCGGAATGATAAAAATATATAGCCACACTATCGAATTAGGTTTAAGATTACCTGTAATGATAGTTGTAAGTTGAATAAAATAAATAAAATAAAATAAATAAATAAATAAAATATTAAACGGTTCAAAAATTTTCCAAAGGAAAAAAGTTATGGCCAAAAAACTGATTTTAGAAAAACGCCCCGCCGCCCCCCGTGGACGAATTCCGCCCATTCACGAACTTAACCTAAGATTTGACCCTTTCGATTTTTGGGCCAACTTTGAAAGCAATTGGTGAGCCTAAATTTTGCTTGCAACCCGCCTGCCAAGCGTGGCGATTATGGCAAAACCCCCCAAAATGGATACCGCACTACAAAAATGGCCCCTAGTACCCAGCAGCCCGTCTACCCTCGACTACGGCAGCAGTCGAGGTTACGGCGTGGCAAGGGGTGCGAAGAATCCCCGGATGGGATCCGGCTGCCTATACCAACGACTGAACCTGGCAACGTATAACGCACGCACACTCCGGACCGACGAGAAGATAGCGGAACTCGAAGAGGAATTGAGCAGGCTGCGATGGAGTATTGTGGGATTATCTGAAGTCCGAAGAGAGGGGGAGGACACGATAATCCTGAAATCCGGCAACCTGCTCTATTTCCGAGAGGGCGTCCGGCAGTCCCAGGGTGGTGTGGGGTTTATCGTCCACAAGTCCCTTGTGAACAACGAACAACTTGTGGTGAAGATCGAGAGTGTGTCGACCAGGGTGGCGTACCTTTAACTCAGAATATCCTCAAGATATTCGCTGAAGGTCATACAGGTCTACGCCTCGACCTCGTCACACCCCGACGACGAAGTGGAGACCATGTATGAGGATATCTCTAAAGCCATGCATGGTCTTAAAACTCGGGTCTACCCTTTATAGCAGAACTTTTTATGTCATAATATTACTTTGCATAACAGTAGATAGCATAAACTTCATTTCGCAGAAAACCGTTTGGCAGACACTTATTTATCATACATTCAAAACTCATAATTTTGTTAGTCAGAATCATCTTTAGGCATAAATTTTATATGCATAAGAATTAAAAGTAGAACCATATTATCGCAGAAAGTTCACAGTAAGAATCTTCTTTTGGCATAAATTTCGTATTTATGCAAGCAAGCATGCAGCATGCAAGCAAGCATGCAACATGCAGCAGGCATGGTGTCTGTCAGCTCTGCTGATTCTTTCAGCTCCGGCGCTGCAGGGTTCCGGTGGTCCCACGCGAGCTTATCGTCGCAGATGTGTTTTACGCTTACCACCACAGCTTCGGCTTGCTACGGCGGCGGGCGTTAAAACCACCTGCTCCTCAGCTTACGGGCTGCCTCACCTCTCCGCGCCTACGTGAATTTAAATTAAACTCTAGGGGTAGGGCAGACAAGACTAAGTGGAGTCAGTTTTGGAGCGATTTGTTTCTGTCACTAACTTTTTTAGCGTAACATGTTGTCTTTTTTAGACAATATTTCAATTCTAATTTAAGGTTAAAAATGCTATTTTATAGAAATGGCAATAATGCCAAATAAAATTATTCCAAATGCAATTCTGCCATCTTCATAGTATGCCAAGTGAAATTGTACTAAATAATCGTCGCTCTAAATAAACGTTATTCTAAACGAAATTATGCGGAATTTGAACATTGCCAAAGGCAATTATGCCAAATAAAATTCTGTAGTATGCCATTGTAAATTTGGGCGTATAAACATTCGGCCAAGCAATAACTATATTAACTATTTTTTATGGCTTAAAAATATTCATATAAAGAAGATTATGCCAAGTGTGTTATGCTAAATAAATTTCGGAGCATCAAGATTCTGCCAGATAGAAGGAACCCCTCAAAACTCACTTCACCGTTGTCATGGGGGACTTCAACGCGAAACTGGGCAAACGAGACGGGGATGAGCTGCAGGTGGGGCAATTTGACGTTGGACGTCGGAACTACCGGGGCCACCAACTGGCTAGTTTTATGGAGAAGGAGGGCCTCTATATGATGAACTCCTTCTTCAAAAAGCGTGAGCACAGGAAGTAGACCTGGCAGAGCCCCGATGGTGCAACCAAAACGAGATTGACTTCATCATGTCAACCAGGAAGCAAATGTTCAATGATGTCTCTGTGATCAATTCGGTGAAAACCGGGAGCGATCACCGCATGGTAAGAGGCACATTGAACATCAATGTCAGGCTAGAAAGGTCTCGACTGATGAAGTCTACGCTCCGTCCAGCACAGATCCAAATCCAAAACCCCTAGAGCTTTCAGCTTGAACTCCAGAATCGTTTCGAATGCCTAGGAGGCTCGGTGGACGAATACAACGATGTGTTCGTGGAAACTGTCCATACGAACAGGTCGAAGTTCTTCAAGACACGTCGTACAGATCAGAACAAGAGACCCTCCGACCAAACTCTCAAGCTCATGAAGGAGCGGCGTGAGATGATTCTGCAGTCTTGAGACGAGGCGTTGAATAGACGGATCTCTAAATCCTTGAAAAGCGACGTATTTACTAGAGATCTGGGTACTGGGCAGAGCCAGGTCACGAAACTGAAGACCGACGATGGCAGGATCTTATCCGCCAAACCGGAGCTTCTGAGGGAGTTCGAGAGCTTCTATGGGCAGTTGTACACGTCAACCAGTAAACCCGCCGTAGATCTAGCAAACGACCCATGAGCTAGACTGACTTGACACTATAAGGAAGACATCCCGGACGTCAGCCTCTACGAGATTAGGATGGATCTGAAACAGCTTAAAAACAACAAAGCACCGGGTGATGACGGAATTACGGCTGAACTCCTGAAGGCGGGTGGAAAACCGGTACTTAAGGCCCTTTAGAAGCTGTTTAATTCCGTCATACTCGAGGGAAAAACGTCACAGGCATCGTGCAGGGGTGTGGGGTACTCTTCTTCAAGAAGGGTGACAATGCCCGTCTGAAGAATTATACAGTAATAGAATATATATATAATAGAATTATATAGTAGACGATTCGTGATGACTGTTGAAAACAACTTGTAGACATGGCTTAGAAGTGAGATGGGCCATCTCACTTCTAAGCCATGTCTACAAGTTGTTTTCAACAGTCATCACGAATCGTCTCGCGCGCAGATTTGACGATTTTCAGCCTCCCGAACAAGCCGGTTTACAAAAAGGCTTTAGCACCGTGGACCTCATACATACGCTGCGGCAGGTTATACAGAAGACCGAAGAGTATAACCTGCCTCTCTGTTTAGCGTTTGTGGACTACGAGAAAGCGATTCGATCGGTATGATAAAGCTTCAGGGTGATTATTTTTTTCGTGTAACGGGTTCGATTCCCGGTTCAACCAGGTAATTATTTAAATATCTATGAATGCAGTTTATTCAAGGTACTTTTCCCTCCATGTGGCATGTCCGTGGGACGCCCTGTATATATAAACTTTTTAACTGGCGGTTGTTTTGGGCTCTATGGGTCATAACTAGGCCCGCTATGGTGATATTTTTGGAAAACTCGACTTTAGGTGCAAGAGCACCCAGGAGGAGGAAGGGCAAGGCAGCCCCACAGGCGGTGACTGTGCCGGTGACAGTACCAGCGGCGAGTGGGCCAGCACCTGCGGCACAGCAGCTACCGCCGCCGCCACCGCCCCCCCAGCTCCCTACACCTCCCGCGGCTGAAGCCGGGTGGCAGGTGGTCGGCGAGAAGAGGAAGGGGCGAAAGGCGGCCAAAAAGGCCAGAAGTGAGGAGCGGCAACGGCAGCACAGAGCGAGAAAGATCGCGGCTAGGCTCCGCGCCCCGAAGACCGCAGCTGTAGTGATTACACTACAGCCGGAAGCGGAACAAAGGGGCGTGTCCTACCGCGACCTGCTGGCAAAAGCTAAGGAGACGGTGGATCTCCGGGAGCTTGGGATCACCGGGGGCCTCCGGCTTAAAGTCGCCGCGACGGGAGCTCGGTTGTTGGAGATCCCCGGTGAAACCAGTGGCTCGTCCGCTGACGCTCTGGCTGAAAAGCTCAGAGCGTCCCTAAACGCGGACGAGGCCCGAGTGTCCAGGCCCGTCAGATGCGCAGACCTGCGCGTCCTGGGTCTGGACGACTCAGTGACCGAGGAGGAGGTGGTGGCCGCCGTTGCCAAGTCCAGAGGGTGCCCTGCCGATCAGGTCAGGGCAGGCGCCCTTCGTCCGGACTCCACGGGCATGCGAACCGTTACGGTAAGCTGCCCTGTGACGGCGGCCAAGTCAATTGTGGAGGGCCGTAGGCTACTGGTGGGCTGGGTGTCAGCGCAGGTGAAGCTGCTGGAGCCCAGACCTCTGAGGTGCTACCGCTGCCATGTGGGACACCATGTGTCGGTGCAATGCGCCTCGGAGGTCGACCGCAGCGGCCTCTGCTTCCGTTGCAGTCAGCCCGGCCACACATCCGCGACTTGCTGCGCCACGCCGCACTGCGTTGCATGCGCGGCGTCTGGCAAGCCGGCTGATCACCGGGCTGGCAGCAAGGCCTGCGCTGCACCCGCCAAGGCCAGGGCCAGAGGCAGGGGAGGGCCCTCCACCGCCACCACCACCGTCACCGTCGCCACCGCCGCAACCGCAACCGCCGCCGCTGCCGCTGTCGCCGCCACCGCCGTCGCAACAGTCGCACCTGCAGAGGGGCCCTTGGCCCGAGTGGAGGAAGCGGTAATGGAATGCCAATAACGGCTCCATTACGCTTCCTCCAAGCGAATATCAACCACTGCGCCTGTGCTCAGGATCTGTTGCTCCAGAGCATGGCGCAGTGGTCGATAAACATCGCTGTGGTCGCTGAGCCGTATTTCGTCCAGCCCAGGGATGACTGGGTGGCGGACCTTAGCGGCTCAGTGACCATAGTGTCGTCGGCCGCCGCCGGTACCCCGACCCTTGAAGGTGTCAGGAGGGGTCGGGGTTGCGTAGCAGCACGGTTCGGGGAGATCGTAGTGGTGGGAGTCTACTTCTCCCCGAACCGAACTCTCGCCGAGTTCCACAACTCTCTCGCCGAGTTCCACAACTCTCTCGCCGAGTTCCACAACTCTCTCGCAGAGTTGAGTGTTGTCGTCGGAAACCATTCCCTCCCCGTGCTTGTCCTCGGGGACTTCAATGCCAAGAACTTGGCTTGGGGTTCTCGTTGTACAGACGTGCGGGGAAGGATGGTGGAGGACTGGGCTCTGGAGAAGGGCCTGGTCGTCCTAAATCGGGGTTCTGTTCCCACGTGTGTGCGGATGCGGGGCGAGTCGGTGGTGGACATTTCGTTCGCTAGCCCCGCTCTGTCGCCGCGTGTCGTTGACTGGCGTGTCATGGAGGGGGTGGAGACCTATTCCGACCACCGGTACATCCGGTTTGACGTCTCCACCCAGACCTCAAGCGCGCTGGTCCAACAGGCCCCGAGTGGTCCACGTTGGGCGCTGAAGCAGCTGGACCGGGAGCTCCTCCTGGAAGCCTCGATCGTGCAGGCCTGGGTGACATCACCAGACAGGCCTGCCGACATTAACAATGAGGCAGGGTGGTTCCAGGAGGCCATGTCCGATATATGCGACGTGGCAATGCCCCGAGTCCACCACGTGGCCCCCGGCCACCGTAGGCGCGGGCCTGTGGACGGTGGGCTATGGGCTAGCTTGCCGTCCGTCCGTCTCATGACGACAGGCCGTGTCGACGGCGCGTTCGTGTTCCACGCGCGCCTCAAAAGAGAGTCAGCAAAAAGGAAGGGGTCCGCAAGGACCGATGCCTGCCGGGGTTGCGGGACTGTTCGAAAGAGATACCGTGGCCCCGGAACACAAAGGGCGATGAAGGAACATGGATGGGTTTTAGTCAGTAAAAGTCTGACACACCCTCCTGCTCCGCCCAGAGCGGGAGAAGTCATTTGATGATTTCCCATCCGAAAAAAAAAAAAAAAAAAAAAAAAAAAGGTGCAAGAGCACCTAAAGTCGAGTTTTCACCGAGACCAATTCGAAACCAATAGGCAGATTTTTTTTGACGAAATCTACCTAAAATATGAATAATGAACTTATGCCCGTTAGGAACTCGTGGCTAAAAAGTCGGTTTTCAAGGTTAAGCAGCGCTTGCCGAATGCCGAATTTCCTCAGTGTTTCGGAAAGCACGTTAAGTCGTTGGTCTTGGCTGTTATTTGTAGATCTTTGACAGTTGTTACAGGTAATGCAAGTATTAAATGTAGTAACTTTACATCAAACATCTTTAAGACCAATCCACAATCCGCACATTTTTTTGAGTGCGTTATATATTGAGTTTTACCGTAAGGCTACGTTCACATGCACCGTATCGGGCGGGAGGAAACGCCCGGGTGTTTCCACTGCGAGGATCGACCAGAGGACACGGTGGAGCACACGGTGGAGGTGTGCCCCGCGTGGGCGGAGCACCGCCATGTCAAGGTAGCGGCGATCGGCGGCGGCGACCTCTCGCGTCCGCCCTGGTTCAATCCATGGTCTGGACCAAGACAGAATGGGACGCCGTCACCTCCTTCTGCGAAGCAGTAATGCTAGAGAAGGAGGTGGCGAAATGTGAGAGAGGGAGAACCTCACGTCCCGGACACCACGGGAGACGCAGCCGGGAGACGGAGACGCGCCAGGTGTCGGGGGCCACGTGGTGGCTCCCGGCCACCGTAGGCGCGGGCCTGTGGATGGAGAGCTATGGGCTAGCTCGCCGTCAGTCCGTCTTATGACAACAGGCCGTGTTGACGGCGCGTTCGTGTTCCACGCGCACCTCAAAGAGAGCCAGTAAAAAGGAAGAGGTCCGCAAGGGTCGATGCCTGCCGGGGCTGCGAGACTTTCGAAAGAGATACCGTGGCCCCGGAACACAAAGGGCGATGAAGGAACATGGATGGGTTTTAGTCAGTAAAAGTCTGACAATCCCTCCTGCTCCGACCAGAGCGAAGTAATTTTTTTTTTTTTTTTCACATCCGAATAAAAAAAGGCTACATTCACACATACCGCATATAGTCTGCCGCCGATTGTGAGTATCCAGTACAAAATAGTGAAAGATTGACTTCAGCTGCTGACTGATTTGCTTTTGTTTTTCAAACATTTGCGAAGTCGGCAGCCGACTATTATATACGTTTGGTTTGAACACGGCCAAAAACGTGAACGTTTTTTTTTCATCCCAAAAAAAAATTTTGTTTACCAGCAATATTTTTTACGTGGGTTACTAAGTTTGATGTACTGCTTGCTTAGTTGACGGCTTCGTGTAGGGTCCGCCTACACTTTGTACAAACAAAGACAGCAGAAACAAGTTGTAGGTAGAATACACACACCGGCAAATTTAGGGGATCACAAAAAAAGTGAATGAGTTTTTGAGATTAATGTACTTATTTTATTTATAACTTTCGCTTTATTTGAGTGTTTGTTTATTTTATGAAGGAAAACAACAAAATAAAACATAAAAAAATAAATATTTATAGAGAAATAATAAAAATGGTCGTAACTGAAAAGTATTGAAGTGCACTCACCGTCCGTTCACTAACACGTTCGTTACGCACTTCTTCGACGATTTCTTAAAGTTTACGCCCGCGAGGCACACGTCGTCTATGGCAATTTTTGCACGATTTCTGCCTTGCCCTTGCCTGCGCACGTAAGATCCTGTCTGTCTGTATCGTTGCACATTACTGGTGGATCACTGATCAAAATCAAAATCAATTAAAATCAAATCATTTTATTTCAAGTAGGCCAGTTACAGGAACTTTTTTTTTTTTTAATGTTGAAAATTTATTGTAGCGACAGTCCCACTCACAAGACATAAAACTGTGTAAGTACTGTAATTGCCCATTTCCTAGCGTATACTAGTATTCCTATACTGATACAAAGTGCGCCACTGTACTTTGTGCTAAATAAATAAATAAATACACCCAACGATCGTCTGTACCCACAAGTTTAAAAAAAAAAAGTCAGTTTCTTGTGTTCCTCTAATTTTGCCGGTATGTGTATGGTCGAACAAGCTATTTGGTTTACAGTTTAACCAACAAATTACATTGTAAAATGTAAACTAAATAGTTTGTCGTTTGTATTCTACCTTTTGTAAACAGACTCGGTTGGACTCGGTTTGGGACCTCTAACCCTCCCTGGCTAGAGGTCCCAAACCGAGTCCAATAATATAATAATGTTGTAGAAAACTTTCGGACTTACCAATACCTGGAAAATTTTCTTATACAAATAGTAGGCCTTTAAAATATTTCGGTACGTGTTAAACAATTTTAAGCACTGTTCATCATTTTCGTCTACATTTCTCATCACCAGGACATCGTCAATCCACTTTTCAAGATATATCCTTAACAATATTATAATTCGGATGGATAAAACAAAATGGATATCCAATCCTATATACAGCAGTTCACAAGTATCTTTTAGAATTCTAGCGTAGTCAAAAGCAGCGAAAGTTTCAGTATACGTGAGATATAAAGTAATAAGAATACAATATGTTGATGCTATGAAGATCCAATTCGAAATAATGTAACTCCGGATCTTCTTACTAAAGTTGAAACGCTCATACACAGTTTGAAGCTTCAAAATAAGTAAGACGTTATTATCCTTGTGGACAATATTATCCAAAATGAATACAACAGTGAATCCCACTACACAATTAGTAAAATGAATAATTATAGAAGCTAGGAAGAGGTTATGTTTAAATTTCGTCTTATTCACAAGTATGGTGTCTACGGTAAACATCCTTAAGAAATACAACGCAATTATGAATAACAATAAAAAAAACGCAAATACGCGATACTTTATTCCAGTTGGATAAATATGGCTATTTCGTATATTATATTTTGAATTAAAAACTAAATAAAAAGGGGCATTTAAAGAAAAGGCTACATTTTTTATATCTTTTTTCAGTCGATTAAAAAGTGACCATTTTAGTGTTTGTGACATCGTGTTACGTAAAGCAACTACTTCAGCTGTCCGTCGCTTAGTGACTAATGTCTTTCATTATCTATTTACTATAATTAATGAGACCAGCCGTCGTCAGAAGTAATAATATTTTAATATTTTAATGTAGTATACGTAACACAAGACAAATACGCATTTATTTAAAACAGGAAATGTAGGTATATGTTTTAAACTGACAAGACCACTGCCATGGCTGGCTGGCTGGCTGACTGGCTGACTGCCATGTTTGCCAAGCGGAACGGTGATTATCGAAGCGCATACTTTTTCTAGTAGGTCTGTAAAATAATATATATAATCGAAATTATTTTGTCACACAAGTAATAATGTTTTTATTGGAAACCGTTAATAACACCCAAAAACCACCTCCTCATAAAGCGAGCCGTATTGAGGAGTACCGCATTCTGAATCAGGCCTTTGATCCAACCACCTTGCGAGAGCCTCGAGAGATATTCGTCGAGGCTCTTGGCCATCGGTCAATCCGTAAAATGACAATCGGCACTATGATAGCCAAACTCACATTCCACATGTCGAAAACCTCGTGCGCCAAGTAAAGGATTTTTATTAGTTTCTCTTTCCCAGCACGATGTTTTCGTCATGTGGGCATGAAAAATCGACGAACCCGGGCTCGTCGATTTTTAGGTTAAGTTTTAATTAAGTTCCTTCCCTTGTCATACCTCCTTTCAGTCTTCGGTATTAGGTAGGTCCTACATCTTTATGCTAGTTCTCTTTAGCCATAGACAGCAGAGTCCCTGTCGTTATTGGTTTTATAAACCATAAACGATAACGATATGTGTTTGATTCCTTTATTACAGTAATGAATTTGTAGTAAGTGGTTTAATACGTTTACCATCGATTATTGTATCACTTGTTCAATAGAAAGACTCTGTGAATAGTCTCTTTAAAAATGAACACATTCTTAAGTATTTGACAAAATTATCCTGTAAATACTGTCTTAAATGAAATTGTAGACAAAGATGTGCAGTCAATACTTTTACCTTTAAATCTAACGCAAAATGTCTATTTTTGTCCAAAATACCGCATCAAAAATAATTTCATTACCCCCAATAGTTTCATCTCTAATTTTGTTTCGATGGTTGGAGCTTCAGTATTCTTATGTTCATGCATTTACCTCACATTTTTGCATACCTTTTACAGAAATTATTTCTTTTGTTTATGTTAGTTTTTATTTCCACTGCATCTGTTATTGTTTCGGAACCATTAATAACTTCGTGATTGGGGTCATTTATACCAGAAAAGCTTTCAAACTTTTCAGAAAGTGCACAGATTCTTAAACTGTGATTCTAGTTCCAGAAATTTCACCCATTGGAACTGAATTATTGTCATCGCGTCTATCTGTGGTTTTGTCACTGGTATCGTTCCTATTTGTGTTTTGCTACGAGTACGTTTATTTTATATCTTCGTTTACTGCCTAGTGATTTTCTTTGATTTTAAAATACTTTATGCCATTCGCGTATTAAAATTGCTAGAAGATAAAATTGTTCAGTGGAATTTTCAAGTTTTAAACATTCATAAAATAGAAGACACGCACGAAACACATTTTTGCAAACAAATGTTCAAGGCTTACGTTGGCATATTAGAATGTTATGACATCCACATAGTTTGTTTTCAGCAATACGTAAGTGTCTTTCTTTTAGCAAATTTACGACTCCACCGTGAAATATTTTCATCTTATTTTGTTAGACATGACGAAGCGTGCATCGCAGAATCACCGAGACGGGTTCGACGGTTGCATATTTTGATAAGTATGTCTAACTTGATCCAATCAGGTTTAAACATTCCAGGTCAACCAGAACAAAGAAGTTGCATGAAACTTCAAAATGCCTGGTCGAGCTATTGGGTCTTAAATTCTGACAAATTAAGGGCAACCTTTCTGTGCCCCTCAATAAAAAACTCGTGTGTTTTATTATCCTTTCTTAGGGATCATGTCAAAATGTTCTCGTTTTTTTAGAAACTTTATTATATCATAGAAATATTTAGTCACTGTCTGGTTTACGTTCAAGTGGTCATCGAGATGGTGGAAAATCCAGCAAAATTTGGTCACGTTGGTAACGTCACGGTGCGTATTTCAGTTTCTTCTTTTATTTGATTTTATTTTTTAACATTTTAGGAAAGCTTACATACTAATGACATTATAATAACAAAATATACATAAATTGCTAATAACAAGCCTCCACAGATAAATACAAAAGTTATTAGTTCCCTAAAGCAAAAGGTACTTCCAAAATTAAAAATAAATCACAGTATTTCAACACAAAAACAAAAATCTTACACTCTCGTACTGTCAAATAATTGACTATTTTAAAAATTAAAATTAAAAAAATATATATATTATTTAAAAGTAGGTGCCTCCTGTACAAGAAATGGCTTCGCTAAGAGTCTCCTTACTGTGCTTGCATTGGTGCAGAATAGGTCAATACCGGGTTCACAAGAAACTTCGTTAAAACTGCGACTGGCTCTCGGAAAGTATGCATTACGCCTATAATTAGTGCTCGCATAAGGTACATGTAGAAGTGGTCGCTGTCGCAGTCCCATTTGATTAGTGCGCATCATTAATTTTGAAACTAGTTCCGTCAATTGAACCGTTCGCGATACTATGCAATTAGCAAACATTATTAATATAACGTCTCCGGTCAAGTGGTAGAAAATGGTACCTTCTGCATTGGTGAGTGTAATCGTCAGATACTTGTTTTGCCCTGTAATCAAGGTACTTCAGAAATTTTCTGTAGATGCCCTAAATACGAGACTTGTAGATCCCGTATTGAGGGTTCCAAACTTATGATGCATACTCAAGGTGGCTGCGTACGGGGTGCGATGTCAGAAGTCCTCCACGTGTGTCTGGCGGTTGCTGCTCCCTCTCGATACGTCTGGATGGAAGAGCAGCTGCTGGGCCGGTGCACCCTGGGCGCGGCAGTATCCTTCTCCGGGGAATGAGAGGAAATGAGAATTTCCTTTTATCCTTCGGGGAGTGTTACTGCCGCGGCTAATTATTCTGACATGGGTGGGGTCCTACCAGGACCACCGGTGCGTTCCTCTGCGTGACCCTCTGTAAAGCAGAGGGCATAGCAGAGGAGTGAGGGCGGGCTCGGTGTGCACTCACCCTGCCTCCGAGCAGACAGAGAGGGATGCGTCCTTTTCTGTAACCGTCAGTCTCGTAATCCCATTATCGAAGTGCTGTGGATCACGTCTCGCGGCTTCGATAGGGACCGAGGGTCTTGGCTTAACCACCCGGACCGCGAGGTAGAAAACCTCTATAAAAAGTTACCCCGAATCCCAAGCGGCGACGCACCGCGAGGGGATGTATGGCTGACGGGTGTTCCATAGAACAAATCAGTCGTTAGTGCGCTCCTCGCCAGGGTACCTGCAGACCCCCTGGCGAGTAATAAATACTCAAAATCTGCCCTTCTAGGTACAGGGGTCTCTGCCTAGATTGAGCCTTATTTCCCCCACACTCGTGGGATTAGCAATGGATGATTTAAAAAAAAACAAAAACAAACACCGCCGGCAACGGCATAGTAGAGGAGAGGAGGGATGCGGCGTTGGAATCCGACGTCGCATCCAGCGATGCGAGTGCAGGAGGCTCAGGGAGCTCCCGCCGCGCGAGGGCCGGGACGACCGCGGAGAACAGCAAGTTCTTCCGCAAGCGGCCCAGGCGGGATGGCGACCGGGGGTCGTCATCCGGAGATGAGGAGGCTTCGGCCCGAAAAATCCCCACCAACAAGCGTGGTGGGATCCGGGGCAAGGGGAGGGGGCTCTCTGCCTCCGTGAGGTCAGGAAGGTCAGCAAAGGTGGCCGAGGAGGGGCGTCACCCGGGCAACATTGCTCCCGGGTCAGGCGACGAGGCGGGCGCACCTGGCGGCTCCGAGGCGGAGCGTAAGACCAGGTTTGCAAAGGCGGTGGAAGCCGCGATAAGGGGCGTGGCCTTGAAGGTGAAGACATCTTCAAAACTCAAGGCTATACCCGCGGCTTCCGCCTCCATCTTGGCGGCAGCAGAGGCCAACTTCGCAGGGCCTTCACCCCTTCCTCCTCCTCCTCCGATAGGTGGAGAGGAGTTGGCCAAGCTGCGGGCGGAGGTGGCCCGCCTTACGGCCGCCACGGAGGATCTCCGAAAGGAGAACGCCAAGCTCCACGCAGACCTGGCCAGTCTGTGTGAGGCTGGCTCCCGCGCGGCGCCTCCAAATAGGGGCCACCAGCAGCAGCGGCAGCAGCAACAGCGACAAGCCCAGCCCGTGCCGGTGGAGAACCAGGTCCTAAACCTGGTTCGCTAGGAGCTGGCTTCTTTCCAGGCGCGGTTTTCCGTCCTGGAGGGAATTGTTCTGCGCCCCGCCCTGGGTGCAAACAGGGCAACCGCGGGCCCAAGCACGATGCCGAGCACGGTGTCGTACGCGGCTGTTGCGGCTGCCGCACCTGGATCGGGGCCGTCTAGTCAGCCCTCCAGCGGGGCTGTGGCGGGCCACCCCAAAGAGCCGACTCCGGTGAACCCGGCGCCGGCTAAGAAGGCGGCCAAGAAGAAAGGCAAGGCGGCTGCACAGGCGAGGACTGTGACAGCGCCAGTGCCAGCGGCGGGTGGGACAGCGCCTGCGGCATGACAGCCGCCGCCGCCGCCACCGCTCCCCCAGGCCCCTACACCTCCCGAGGCTGAAGCCGGATGGCAGGTGGTCGGGGAGAAGCGGAAGGGGCGAAAGGCGGCCAAAAAGGCCCGGAATGAAGAGCGGCAGCGCCAGCATAGGGCACGCAAGATCGCGGCTAGGCTCCGCGCCCCGAAGACCGCGGCTGTAGTGATTACACTACAGCCGGAGGCGGAAAAGAGGGGCGTGTCATACCGCGACTTGCTGGCGAAGGCGAAAGAGACGGTGGATCTCGGAGAGCTCGGGATCACCGGGGGCCTCCGGCTTAAAGTCACCGCGACAGGGGCTCGTATGCTGGAAATCCCCGGAGAAACCAGTGGGTCGTCCGCTGACGCTCTAGCTGAAAAGCTCAGAGTGTCCTTGAACGCGGACGACGCCCGAGTGTCCAGGCCCGTCAGATGCGCAGATCTGCGCATCCTGGGTCTGGACGACTCCGTGACCAAGGAGGAGGTGGTGGCCGCCGTCGCCAGGTCCGGTGGGTGTCCTGCTGAGCAGGTCAGGGCAGGCGCCCTACGTCCGGACCTCACGGGTATGCATACCGTTACGGTATGCTGCCCCGTGACGGCGGCCAAAACGATAGTGGAGGGCCGAAGGCTATTGGTGGGCTGGGTCTCAGCACAGGTGAAGCTGCTGGAGCCCAGACCTCTGAGGTGTTATCGCTGTCACGTGGGGCACCACGTGTTAGTACAGTGCGCCTCGGAGGTTGATCGCAGCGGCCTCTGTTTCCGCTGCAGTCAGCCCGGTCACGTGTCCGCGGCTTGCTGTGCCACGCCGCACTGCGGTGCCTGTGCGGCGGCCGGCAAGCCGGCCGATCACCGGGCTGGGAGCAAGGCCTGCGCTCCACCCACCAAGGCCACCAGAGGCAAGGGAAGGCCCTCCGCCGCCACCGCCACCGTCGCCACCGCCGCAGCTGCAACTGCCGCCGCTGCCTCTGCCGCTGCCGTAGTAGGGAAGAGGAAGCGGTAATGGAGTGCCAATAACGGCCCCATTACGCTTCCTCCAAGCGAACATCAACCACTGCGCCTGCGCTCAGGATTTGTTGCTCCAGAGCATGGCGCAGTGGTCGATACACATCGCTGTGGTCGCTGAGCCGTATTTCGTCCAGCCCAGGGAAGACTGGGCGGCGGACCTTAGCGGCTCAGTGACCATAGTGTCGTCGGCCGCCGCCGGTAACCCGACCTTTGATGGTGTCAGGAGGGGTCGGGGTGCGTAGCAGCACGGTTCGGAGAGATCGTAGTGGTGGGAGTCTACTTCTCCCCGAGCCGAACTCTCGCCGAGTTCCACAACTCTCTCGCAGAGTTGAGTGTCGTCGTCGGGAACCATTCCCTCCCCGTGCTTGTCCTCGGGGACTTCAATGCCAAGAACTTGGCTTGGGGTTCTCGTTGCACAGATGTGCGGGGAAGGATGGTGGAGGACTGGGCTCTGGAGAAGGGCCTGGTCGTCCTAAATCGGGGTTCTGTCCCCACGTGCGTGCGGATGCGGGGTGAGTCGGTGGTGGACATTTCGTTCGCTAGCCCCGCTCTGTCGCCACGTGTCGTTGACTGGCGTGTCATGGAGGGGGTGGAGACCTATTCCGACCACCGGTATATCCTGTTCGACGTCTCCACCCAGACCTCAAGCGCGCCGGTCCAACAGGCCCCGAGTGGTCCGCGCTGGGCGCTGAAGTAGCTGGACCGGGAGCTCCTCCTGGAAGCCTCGATCGTACAGGCCTGGGTGACATCACCAGACAGGCCTGCCGACATTAACAATGAGGCAGGGTGGTTCCAGGAGGCCATGTCCGACATATGTGACGTGGCAATGCCCCGAGTCCGGCCAGGAAGCGCCCGGCGTCAGGTGTACTGGTGGTCGCGAGAGCTGACGTCTCTGCGTGAGGCGTGCGTGGCTGCGCGGCACCTGTACGCCAGGCATCGCAGGCTCCGCATCCGCCCACCGGATGCGGCAGCCATTGAGGCGGAGCTATATGAGGGGTACAAAGCGGCGAAGACCGCCCTCCGCGAAGCTGTCCTGCGGGCCAGGGATCAGGCCCGCGAGGCATTGCTGGGGACTCTCGACAGAGATCCGTGGGGGCGCCCGTACAAGATGGTGCGGGATAAACTCCGCACCTGGGCCCCCCCACTGACGCAGAGTCTCCGGCCTGAGCTCGTGGAGGACGTAGTGAGCACTCTGTTCCCTACGCGGGGGGAACATCCCCCCCCGCCTATGGCTCCGCCGCCTGCGGTGCTGGAAGCGGATCACCAGGACGACGACGACGACACTCCGGTAGTGACTGGGGTAGACCTGAGAGTGGCGGTACGCAGGCTCAGTGCCAAAAATACCGCCCCGGGACCCGACGGCTTGCCTGGCAAAGCCTGGGTCCTGGCCTCGGAGGCTCTCGGGCCCCGACTGGAGGGGCTCCTAAGCGTATGCTTGGAGAGAGGCCAGTTCCCGCTTCGTTGGAAGACGGGGAAGCTGGTCCTCATTCGGAAGCCGGGGCGCCCTGCGGACTCTCCGTCCGCATACCGGCCCATAGTGTTGCTCGACGAGGTGGGCAAGCCCTTTGAAAGAGTCATTGCAAACCGCCTCGCCGAGCACCTTGCGGGGACGGGGCCGGATCTTGCGGAACACCAGTTTGGTTTCCGCAAGGGGCGCTCTACGGTGGACGCCATCATGCGCGTGAGAGCCCTCACGACGGGGGATGCAGTGTCCCGGGGGGGGGTTGTCTTGGCGGTGTCTCTTGACATCGCCAACGCCTTCAACTCCATGCCCTGGAGCTGCATTAGGGAGGCACTACGGTATCACCGGGTGCCGACCTACCTTCGTCATGTGGTCGGGGACTACCTAACGGATAGAGCCGTTATCTACCCCGGTCGCAGCGGAGATTGGAACCGGCGAGAGATGTCATGCGGTGTTCCACAGGGATCGGTCCTAGGGCCTTCCTTGTGGAACATCGGGTACGACTGGGTGCTGCGCGCCGACCTCCCTAGCGGCGTCAGCGTGGTCTGCTATGCAGACGACACGCTGGTGCTGGCACAAGGGGGGTCGCACGAGGCGGCGGCCGAAATAATGACACGCGGGGTTGCGATAGTCGTCGAGAGGATCCGGCAACTGGGTCTCGAGGTGGCATTGCACAAGTCCGAGGCCATGTGCTTTCATGGGCCTCGGAATGCGCCACCTCCGGGATCCTCACTGACGGTAGGCGGGGTATCCGTCGGCGTCGAGTCGACGCTGAAGTACCTCGACAGCCGATGGAACTTCGTGGAGCATTTCCGACGTTTGGCCCCTAAACTGGAACGGACCGGGGCTGCCTTCAGGCGGCTCCTGCCAAACCTTGGGGGGCCAAACGCCTCCTGCCGGAGGCTCTACGCGGGAGTCGTGCGGTCCATGGCCCTTTACGGGGCCCCGGTGTGGACGCGTTCCTTGAGGCTGCGTGCAGCCCACTACCTGAACGCGCCCCAAAAGGTGGTAGCCGTAAGGCTGGCCCGTGGGTACCGCACGATCTCCCGTGAGGCGGCGTGCCTCCTTGCCGAATTGCCGCCATGGGATCTGGAGGCGATAGTCCTCGCGCGCCTACATGAATGGCGCGCGGAGGTGCTACGCCGGGGGGAAACCCCGCTGCCGCGACAAATTGTCGCTCAGCGGACAGACTTCCGGCGTGATCTCATGGCGACATGGAGAGAGCGACTGTCGCAACCCCGTGCAGGGCACGCCACAATAGTGGCGGTAAGTCCCCTCTTTGAGAAGTGGCTTGAGAGACGCCACGGCGTCCTCACCTTCCGCCTGACGCAGGTCCTCACCGGACACGGTGTTTTCGGGAGGTTCCTGCACCGAATCGGGCGGGAGGAAACGCCCGGGTGTTTCCACTGCGAGGATCGACCGGAGGACACGGTGGAGCATACGGTGGAGGTGTGCCCCGCGTGGGCGGAGCACCGCCGTGTCCTCGAAGCGGCGATTGGCAGCGGCGACCTCTCGCGTCCGGCCCTGGTGCAAGCCATGGTCCGGAGCGAGACGGAATGGGACGCCGTCACCTCCTTCTGCGAAGCAGTAATGCTAGAGAAGGAGGTGGCGGAACGTGAGAGGAAGAGAACCTCACAGCGTCCCGGCCGCCGTGGGAGACGCCCCGGGCGTCGGGGGCCACCACGTGGCCCCCGGCCACCGTAGGCGCAGGCCTGTGGACGGTGGGCTATGGGCTAGCTCGCCGTCCGTCCGTCTCATGACGACAGGCCGTGTCGACGGCGCGTTCGTGTTCCACGCGCGCCTCAAAGAGAGTCAGCAAAAAGGAAGGGGTCCGAAAGGACCGATGCCTGCCGGGGTTGCGGGACTATTCGAAAGAGATACCGTGGCCCCGGAACACAAAGGGCGATGAAGGAACATGGATGGGTTTTAGTCAGTAAAAGTCTGACACTCCCTCCTGCTCCGCCCAGAGCGGGAGAAGTCATTTGATGATTTCCCATCCGAAAAAAAAAAAAAAAAACGTAGCTGCGTACGAACGAACAATACAATACTTTGATCGGTTTTAGCGATCAGAAACATGCTGAGGTTCTCATAATAAAACCCAGTGCTCTTGAAGACTTATTTACAATATTAACAATATGCTGATCGAAGAGTAGCTTGCTGTCTTGTATAATTCCCAGATCCCTAATACTATGGACTTTGCCTATATTGATATTGTAAAGCTTGTATGTGGAATCGATTAGACTCCTGACGAGTAAACGTCATGTGGAAACATTTTGAAACATTCAGTTCAAGCCAGTACAGTATCCTTAAAATCTATTTAAATCACTTTGCAACAGGTGTGTATGAGATATGTTTCGGATAATTATATGAACCTTCATATCGTCAGCATAATGTAAAATATAAGAAGTTTCAAAACAGTGTTTCACGTCAGCAATAAAGAGATTAAATAAAAGGGATCCAAGAATCGAACCCTGGGGAACTCCAGAGGGGACAGAACTCCACCCAGATGTGTACCCCTGAAGTACCACAGCCTGCGTCCTGTTTTCAATATAAGAGGAGAACCAACGATACAAATCTCCGTGTATTCCGGCTTTTAATAGCTTCTCTAAGAGCCGTCTAATACGGTCAAAGCATTTACTATAGTCAGTGAAAATAACGTCAACTACTTGCTTAACTTAACTTGCGCACGCTGTTCCATAACTTCGGATATAAATTCATGGAACAGGATTAAATTAGATGTAGTGGAACGCTTCCTAAGAAAGGCATGCTGTTCATCACCAAATTTTCATTTACGGTCAGTTCATTACAGTCAGAATTTATCCAGTCCACATTATTACCAACATTATTATTACATTATTAGAATACAAATAAAAATGGTTAAACTAACACTACAACTAATAAAATTAGACAAAGTGAAAAAAATAAAAAGAAATGAAATGAAATTTGTCCTGGCAAGACACAATAATTTCGTATAAGTCATTTTTTTAACAAACTTACTCAGTAACATCGTGTGATGACACTAGGAAAACGCAAGTAGCACACAACGGCTTGCGGTTCTCAAACTGTTTATGGTCACAACTAACAAAATATGTGAACACTGTTGTATTAGAGTCATTTGTTATAATTATATAATTTTTGAGAGATTTTTTACTGTATTTTTGCGTGTTTCACCCATACATATTGAAAATCCGTTTCGTACGCCAACTTTTAGTTTTCGATCGCAGTAGCTTGTTTTTAGTCGTTAGGTGGTCATTTACGAAAATTCTCTGGTTTCCTCCTAATCCAATTTGGCTAGTTGTTAGTGGCAATGTCTTAGAAACATATCTGGCCGCAGCAATAAAATCGTCTATAACATATCGATTGCAGAACGAAACATTGACTGGTTTAGTGATCTTTTTCGCGCGTAGGTACTCTAGTAATAAAGTTGATCTAACTCTTTACACTGGGATAATTGATTTTGGCACCAATACTGGAGATTTTCTGGAACAGGTTTTCACTATTTGATGGAGACAAACCTTTCACCTCCACAGTTTTCATACGCGACCCGTTTTTATCCTTATTGTCAGACTCTTCCTCCAGTTTATCCAGACGTGCCTGGAGCTGATCCACCTGACCCTGAACTTTTTCCATTTGAATAACACGCTGCTCCATGCCACTTATCCTTACATGAAACTCCTTGACAACTTCAATGAATTGCTGGTTTAGAGACGTTTTCATGTCGGCGAATTCACTCCTCAGTGCCAGTATTTCGTCTTTCAGACCTTCCAATGGAGCCATCTTTGCAGAAAATGCTCGAAGCTCCAGTAGTACGGCAGATTCTGGTTATAACCTCGGAGACATGGGAGAGCTTGGCGGATGAAGAGAGCCCGTCTGCTTGCATTTCATGCATCGCCATGTGAGCTTTCTGTCTCCGAGCTTACGGTGGCCAGCTTCAGTGATGCCTGCACATTGGAAATGCAACTCATTTCGGCAAATTGAGCAACGCACTCGATCAGTCAGCTGATCATCACAGATCCCACACATCTTTAATATATCCATTATTAAATTTCGTTACGAGCTAAAATTTTTTAGACTGTAACTTTGAGGAACACTGGTTTAATGTTAAAAATCGACAGCGGTTCAAGTAAACGCGACCGTAGACAACAGGGCCTATGACCGTACTTATTGACGTACTTTTACTATCGATATCCATGGCATCAACAGATGTGTTACCATAACAAATCTGACCGTGCATTATCCTTTAATTTTCGATTTTTTCGTGTATTACCAATGAATAGTGTGTAATTCTTTACGTTGGTTTAGAATCAGTGTACTTATTAATGTTTATTTTGTTCCAGAATGCAATATTTCTAGAGTCACTTTCAGTGTTATGTTGGTTGATAAAGGATATAATGTGGCGAACGATGCTATGCAAGCAGTGCGAGAAATTCTACCTTTCTGTTGAAAGTGTATAAGATTGTTGCCCAACAATATTGAATTCAAACTGTTTAGGTAATTTATTATGTACTAGCCAGTGCTCGCGGCTTCATCTGCGTGGAGTAGTATAAAAATACATCAGTCATCGTTTCCCTACCATTTACTAATGATTCTTTACATACAGGATACAAAATAAAAATCAAAATGAGAAATGGAATATTTAAACAAACGTGCTAAAAGCCGACTACAAATGAATTTCCAACAATTTTTGCCTAAGACTCTGTAAACTGTCGCGGAAAATGTCGATTTCGGTATTAATGGAGAAGACCCTGCTGGTGGTGTCCATCATTCGGTTTAATGGTGCTGATCGACCGAGATTTGTACGAGATGATTTGACGGCGAACATTTGAGGCTGTCTTACTGTTCTGACTGGACATTGACGGAGCACGCTCAGGTGCAGATTAGCCAGATGGTCGGATGAGGATATTTGACCATTTTTCTTTTTGTTTGGATGGGAAATCATCAAATGACTTCGCTGACGACGCTCTGAGCGGAGCAGGAGGGAGTGTCAAACTTTTACTGACTAAAACCCATCCATATTCCTTCATTGCCCTTTGTGTTCCGAGGCCACGGTATCTCTTTCGAACAGTCCCGCAACCCCGGCAGGCATCGGTCCTTGCGGACCTCATCCTTTTTGCTGACTCTCTTTGAGGCGCGCGTGGAACACGAACGCGCCGTCGACACGGTCTGTCGTCATGAGACGGACGGACGGCGAGCTAGCACATAGCCTACCGTCCACAGGCCCGCGTCTACGGCACCGTAGGCGCAGGCCTGTGGATGGTTAGATTAAGAATTTGAAAGAGAGTTGTGACGTCAGCCAACACTTGTCGCTGTGCCAGCCAAAGTGTGACAAACGCTGTGAGTAGTCAACTCTGTAAGGACAGTTGCGATATTTGTACCGAAGGAATCCTGTGAAGTTTTTTTGGATGCGTTCGATACGATTAATGTGACTTTGTACATTGAACTCCAGACTGGAGAAGCGTATTCTAGGGTACTTCGCACGAAAGAGTTGAAAAGTACTTTCAATGCATGTGTTCATTTGAAGTCATGCCCGATCCTTTTTATGAATCCGACCATCTTTCCGGCCTTGGTCAAAATTTTATCTATGTTAGGAATGAATGACAGGTTACTACTGAGTAAAATTCCCAGATCCCTTATGATGTCGACTTTTTGCAGTATCATCCAACAGTATCCAACTTGAAAGAATAAGAAAATATCGTTTTGTACGTTACGTATTACAAGGTTTGAAAATGGCAATAAGTTTATGAATAACATCAAACAATACACAAAAACACGATATTTTGATTCAGTTGGATAAATACAGCTATTACGTAAATAATATTTTTAAGTCAAAAAAAGATTAAGAGGAAAATTAAAGGAAAGCACTACTATCCTTCGTACATCTTTTTCCATGATTACCCGACAGCCATGATTGTGACATTGTGCTATCGGTGTCTTCATGAGACTGTTAAATTTCATAAAAGTGTTATATAAAATATCATGTAAATATCTAAATATATAAAAGAAGAAACTGACTGACTGACTGACTGACTGACTCATCTATCAACGCACAGCCCAAACCGCTGGATCTACAGATTCCAAATTTGGCAAGTAGGTTCCTTATGTGGTCTAGGGGTGCACTAAGAAAGGATTTTTCAAAATTCACCCCCTAAGGGAGTTAAACGGGGCTCCAAAGTTTGTATGGGGAAACAAAATTAGTTAGACTATTTTATTCGAAACTTCACAGGAGCGCTCCTTTTGATAAATGAGTAGAAACGGGTTTCAGGGTTTTTCAGAATTCAACCCCTTTTTTTTTTTTTTTTTTTTCGGATGGGAAATCATCAAATGACTTCTCCCGCTCTGGGCGGAGCAGGAGGGAGTGTCAGACTTTTACTGACTAAAACCCATCCATGTTCCTTCATCGCCCTTTGTGTTCCGGGGCCACGGTATCTCTTTCGAATAGTCCCGCAACCCCGGCAGGCATCGGTCCTTTCGGACCCCTTCCTTTTTGCTGACTCTCTTTGAGGCGCGCGTGGAACACGAACGCGCCGTCGACACGGCCTGTCGTCATGAGACGGACGGACGGCGAGCTAGCCCATAGCCCACCGTCCACAGGCCCGCGCCTACGGTGGCCGGCGGCCACGTGGTGGCCCCCGACGCCCGGGGCGTCTCCCGCGGCGGCCGGGACGCTGTGAGGTTCTCTCCCTCTCACGTTCCGCCACCTCCTTCTCTAGCATTACTGCTTCGCAGAAGGAGGTGACGGCGTCCCATTCCGTCTCGCTCCGGACCATGGCTTGCACCAAGGCCGGACGCGAGAGGTCGCCGCCGCCAATCGCCGCTTCGAGGACACGGCGGTGCTCCGCCCACGCGGGGCACACCTCCACCGTGTGCTCCACCGTGTCCTCCGGTCGATCCTCGCAGTGGAAGAATTCAACCCCTAAGAGGGGGAAATGGGGTGACAAAGTCTAAAAATCAATGCACAGCCTAAACCGCTGAGTCTAGAGATTCCAAATTTGGCACATATGTTCCCTAAGTGGTCTAGGGGTATACTAAGAAAGGGTTTTTCAAAAGTCACCCCCTAAGGGGGTGAAACGGGGCTCTAAAGTTTGTATAGGGAAACAAGATTAATTAGATTATTTTATTAAAAACTTCACAGGAGTATACCCATTGATAAATTAGTAAACGAAATGAGTTTCAGGTTTTTTCAGAATTCAACCCCTAAGAGGGGGGAAATGGAGTGACAAAGTCTAAAAATCAATGCAAAGCCCAAACCGCTGAGTCTAGAGATTCCAAATTTGGCACATACGTTCCTTACGAGATTAAGGGGTGCAATAAGAAAGGATTTCTCAAAATGTACCCCCTAAGGGGATGAAACAGGAGTCAAAAGTTTATATGGGGAAACAAGATTAGGTAAGACTGTTTTATTCGAAACTTCACAGGAGTACTCCTATCGATAAATGAGTTAACATTTGTGTTTCAGGTTTTTTCAGAATTCAACCCGTAAAAGGGGAAATGGGGTAACAAAGTTTGAAAATCAACATCGGTATGGTTTGTATGGTGTATCGGGTCGGGTGTATTACAAAAATAACGATTTTAAGATTTAATGTGGCGGACCTTCATTCCCTGTTGGTGAGCGATGGGGTTGAAATGTCTAAAAATCAATATGGTTGTCGATACCGAGATTATCATGGGTGCAGATTACGAAAATGGTATTTATTTTGAGATCCAGAAGATGGCGGATTCGACTTCTATACAGGGTTATTGTTGATATATTGTGACGATTGTGATAACGATCCGATGATGGTGATTGTGATAATGATGACGATGGTGGTGATTGTGATTACGATGATAATGATTGTGATTACGATGATGATGATTGTGATAACGATGAAAATGGTTGTGATTACGATGATGATAATTGTTATTACGATGAAAATGATTGTGATTACGATTATGATGATTGTGATAATGATGATGATGATTGTGATACGATGATGATGATTGTGATAATGATAGTGATGATTGTGACAACAATGATCATGATTGTGATGACGATTGTAATAACGATGATGATGATTGTGATGGTGATAGTGATTGTGAAAGTAATGGTGATGGTGATTGTGATGGTGATAGTGATTGTGATAGTAATGGTGATGGTGATTGCGATGGTGATTGTGATAATGATGGTTATGGTGATTGTGATTGTGATGGTGATTGCGATGGTGATTGTGATAATGACGGTTATGGTGATTGTGATAATGATTGTTATATTATGGTGATCGAGATAGTGATTGTGATAGTGATGGTGGTGGTGATGGTGATGGTGATGGTGATAGTGATTGTGATAGTGATGGTGAATATGATGGTGATTGTGATTGGGATGGTGATTGTGACTGTGATAGTTATGGTGATTGTGATAACGATGATGGTGATTGTGATGAAGATGATGGTGATTGTGATAGTGATGGTGATCATAATAATGATGATGATGATTGTGATAACGATAATGATGATTGTGCTAATGATGATGGTGATTGTTTTTGTGATGGTGATGGTGATGGTGATGGTGATGGTGATGGTGATGGTGATGGTGATGGTGATGGTGATGGTGATGGTGATTGTGATAGCGATGGTTATAGTGACTGTGACTGTGATGGTGATTGTGACAGTGATGGTGATTGTGATGATTGTTATAATGATGGTGGTTGTGATAGTGATGGTGATTGTGATGATTATGAAATTTGGCACATAGATAATTCATAACCTGGATTAACACGTAGGACACTATTTATCCCTTTAATATGATCCAGTGGGACGGTTACCGAACATTACGCGGGCGAAGCCACGGACAACAGCTAGTAATATTATATTATTATGGTAATGTATGCAATGAGTAAGCTGACGCAGTCAAAGCAAACACGTATTTAATCCTTTTTTTTTTTTTGTTTGGATGGGAAATCATCAAATGACTTCTCCCGCTTTGGGCGGAGCAGGAGGGTGTGTCAGACTTTTACTGACTAAAACCCATCCATGTTCCTTCATCGCCCTTTGTGTTCCGGGGTCACGGTATCTCTTTCGAACAGTCCCGCAACCCCGGACGTATTTAATCCTCAAAATTGTTTTGTTAAGGAAGTTCAAACCTAAGGCTGCACATCGAAGGACGTGTCAAATTGTGTGTAACTAAGGTTAGTATTGATTAAAAATAGTAACAATGTTCACGAAATTGTATCATTTGATTTTCGAAATAACCTTTTATGAGATCCACGCCTTCCTGTACTAAATAAAAATCGATTTTCATAATGTGGTTCCACGCCTTGTAGTAAGTTTCATATCTTTTAGAGATAGCTGATATGATATTTTCCTAGTAATTAACATGGGTGTAGTATATTTTTCATTCTTTATAAAGTAATAGCCAAAGAAATAATGTTAAATTAATCTTCGTCAAAGTGGTAGGCACTAAAGATCTACTACGGCATCAACTATTATAACAATTAAAAAAAAACGTAAATCTTTAAATTGGCTTCAAATGATCTAATCTGGGATTTGTCATAAAAAAAAAAAAATAACTCAAAAATTACTTTCTCGCTTGGTTGTTTAATTTGTTGTATTTTAACTCTGCAACAAAATCCATCGGGTACCCAGTGACCCTGTATACTTCAGTATAAGTATATTTGATAATTATTATGGCAGAGAACCTATTTTTAACCGACTTTCAAAAAAGGAGGAGGTTATGTATTCCAATAATATCTTTTTATTTTGAGAAAGCTCGCGCTGTTGTTACTTGACAACAAGTTGTATGAGATACTACAACTAAAAACGTTAAATCATAAACTGTTTTGCAAAAAAAAATAACTGACTTCCAAAAAACCACTTCTTTATTGTTATTTTCAATCTCTAGTGTTTTTTTTGAAGATCGGTTTTTTTTTTGGTAATGACCCGAACTCTTTCGCATTAGTAACCTAGCCTCAAGTCGAATTTTAGAAGTCGAGTTTTCAAAATGCAAAAAAAAAAATACTTCCAAAAAAAATCAAAAGGTAATGAAACAAACAAAAGTCACCGACTTCCGAAAATAAAGTTACCACTTAAGTGTTTTTTTTTTTTGATGCCCGTTTTTTTTTTCATACAGTCCACCGGCTCTTTCAGTTAAGCCCGTCCTGCGTCCATTTACGTACTCATCACGTTAATGCTGAATAGTGTGGTAGACAAGAAACGCCCAATGATACACAATTACATAAAGTAGGATATAATTATTTTACAAAAAAATGAATTGTAACAAAACTACAACGTAACTAATAATAACTCCCATCAAACACATTGGTAGTGTAGCGTCAACATAGAACAGGCCACACGCGGTCATCTTACTGAACGATGGATTTGCCTGTAGCACTTTCTTGTAAAGATATTTTTGACTATCTGTAAAGGAATATGCGCAATCAGATTTCGTATCAACAACATTTACACAATAGGCCAACCCTATTGGGTAAATGTGTATGTTTTCCAAAAATTTCTAACTTGGACAATTCCTGTTCTTCATCAGCTGTATACACGCCGTCTCAACATTCTCGATAGTTATATAGAACTTCTCGCAACATATACTGTGTATGATTACTAATAGTATATTCTTCGCAATCCATAGTATTGTAGTGATGCTGCTTATCAAAGCCTGGAACGTAAAAATGATAAATGATGATTCATAATAATAAAATGTCAAAAAAACAAGTTCATAAAAGCTTTTTCTTATAAGCTTGTACTGTCCCGCTGCTGGCCCAAGGCTCAATTCCTTCCATGAGCTCTTTTCCTGTGCCTCCGCGCATCCAGAACGTCTCGCCACCTTTTTCTGGGCCAGACTTTGCGGCGCCGTCCGTCTTCTGAGTAGATGTTATTAAAAATAAGGAAGACAGTTCAGGATTGTACAATTAGACAGTTAGGGACGTTCAAGATTTTTTCCATACATTTTACGGCGAGCCGTCTCCTTGTTTATCGCTGCCTTCACCCATCCAAAAGTAACGTCCCGGTGATGCCTTGAATTAAAATTTGCTGAGCCTATCCGACAGATAGCACTTAACATAACCAACGTTAAGTTTACGCCTGGATCACGCTCGCGACAATCTGACGAGGTGAGACCGATCCCATGCGATGAACGTTATATTTATAAAAGCGTCAATAATTTTTAAAACTGATCCATTGATTTGTTTTTCACTTACTGCTGTAATCGAGCCTCCAGGTGTTCTCAGCGTATAGAGCCACGTGTTGAAATAACATAGGGTACGTAAAAATGAATCAGATGTAGCAAAAAGCGCCTATGACAAAGAAAGTACAGTTATTAGCGTAGAACAGCAATAATTAGATGTAATGATGGGAATGCAAAATACAAAAGACGAATAAAAATCGGAGATGAGAATATATTAATATAAAGGAAGAAATTAGTCAATATATTAAATTAAATCTCTCGTGAGGCGACGATCCTGGCTGCAGAAATCAAGTCATGTCTGTCATAAAAATGTATTGTCACAAGAACCAAAGACGTATTCAAAATTTCTGGTTGGAGCTGGGGATTAAATCTTGCAACTTTTCAAACCAGTTCCTGGTTTGAAAAGTTGCAAGATTTGATCATCACATACTAACTAACAAGGCAAGTTAAATAAAAGCTTATGAAAAGGAGGTTTGACAGTGGTTATAATGAAAATTTGAAAGAGAATCGTTTGGTTTGGTATCACGGGCATAATGATGAGAAAAAATGAAACGCATGGCAATGTGATGAAAAATGTGATTGATACATTTAGATGGGTGGAGAACGAGATTCAAGACCAAAGAAAGAGTGGACTGATTTTGTGAGGAATACTTTACTTCAAGATCGTAATTATCTTTCATCGTTTTGAGAGCTGTGGTGATGAAATACGTTGATTTTTATGAAATATCTCACGAACTTACCATAACTTGGAAAATTGTCTTATACATGTCGTAAGCCTCCAAAATAATTTGGTAAGTCTTAAACAATGTAATACATTGTTCTTTATTCTCCAGTTCATCCTCCATCACCAAGACATCTTCAACCCACTCTTCGAGATATTTTCGGAAAAATATCATAATTCGTGTGGCCATAACGATATTAATATCGAACCCGGTTAAGAAGATATCAAAAAAGCAATCGATCGCAAGATGGGTGATCTTGTCGTAAACATAAGAATAACTATAATATAAGCTATATAGAATAATATCAAAGCAGATGATGGCTATACTACAGATCCAGTTCCAAATGATAAAACTCCAGATACTGTTACTGCAAACACTGCTCTTGTATATCGTTTGTATCTTCAATATAAGCAGGACGTTGTTGTCTTTGTGGATAAAATCCAGAATGAACATCAGCGTGAACGCGATCATATAGCTGAGATAAATGTAGGAACAAACAATTGAGACGAGGGTATTGTCAGATTCAGGCATGTTCACATCTATCATGTCTACGGTGAGCAAACGATAGAACAACAGAAAAAGCGTTAGTAGTAAACAACAAAACGCAAGAAGTTGATATTTTTTGCCGTTCACATAAATGTGATTACTTCGAATATAGTATTTTGAAGTCAAAAACAAATTAAATGGAAAGTTAAAAGAATACGCTATTCTTTTTATATCTTTATCCAATCGATTATTGGGTAACGTCTGATATGATATTTTTAGCATTTTGATTTTAATATCGAATACCTACTATTTTTCTCACTGACTTCAACCATTCGTTATTGGGTGGTAACAACTAATGCCTGTCTATAAGATTCTACTTGGGAACATGATAACCATAACACATTTATTAAGTTAATGACAAATCAATCATATTAATGTCAAAGATAAAAAAAACAATAGTAAGAACACTCATATCGTCTATATAAATACACGGAATTATATCCGCTGTACTACAGACCCCGCTTAGCCCGACTGGTGACAAAATTTAGTTTAACCCTTCGTGTGCTGGAACGTAGATCTACGCGAGACATAATGACTTTTTTCTTCTATAATAACGGCATACGAGTGCTTGTCCAGCCACGACTTGGTCACACGATTATGATCAATACTACCTAATATTATAAAGAGGTAAAATTTGTTTGTAAGTTTGTATGTAGGATCTCTATGGAACTATTGATCCAATTCTAATTTGTACACGAAAAGATACATCTATCTATCTATCATGGGGTATAGGTATCCGCACTTAGTCCTTGAAGTGGACCATTGTGCGTGAGCCATAGTGGCCGATTACTCTAACCAGCCCACCTTCCTCCAGAAGCAGATTAAACTTTCCGGTCTCCTCAGGGCATCCGCAAGGGATCTTGGTGTTCCCAGGGTCTCCTCGCGAGAAAAGATACATTATTCGTGGGTGCTACAGGCTAAATTATATTTATATCTTGCTTATCAAGCAAGTTATCAGAACTTTTGCTAGTCAAAAATAAAATGGACTGATAACTTGTTGTTTTACGTTGTTTTGTAAGTGGAACTGGTGGCACTGGAAATAGCTTTTTAACAAAAACGTTGAAAGTTTGTGTTCAACGCATTCAAACGAAAAACGGCAATTAGTGCTCTAATAGTAATAGGTTTGACTAGACTACTGCCACTGCACGTGGAACATAAGCAAACACCTAAGCAAGAGCCACTTTCTGATGAAGTCCTAAAAGTTCTAAGGTCAGATCTGAAAGAAGTAGTGTTGTTTATCTTAGACCAAGTGTCGATGATATCCAATCTTACTCTCTGACATAAATTCATTACCGTTTGACCGAGATATTCGATATCGGTGACGATCAAAAGGGTGGTTTAAAAAAAAACGTAGTTTTCGGGGATCTCTTACAAGTTCCGCCAGTTAGAGGAAAGTCTCCTTTTAAAAACTTAGTACCACTGAAATTATTTGGCCAACTTGGAAATCTCTAAACAGACTTTCAACAACAAAGGAACACAAAGTTGAAAAACCGGTGAAACTAGTTAGCGGTAAACATACTACTACTTCGCTGTTACTTTGGATATTGTGGCCCAATTTCGATGAAACAAAAACTATTATTATTTGCACAAGTATGCGCATTAAATGCAGTAACTTTTATAGTAATATTTTGATGTGTTGGTGTGACTCATTCAAAAATGGTTAAATTCATTATTCTTTACTCATCACATGCCGAGTATTCTAAAAATCTCTATTGTGTACAAGAAATATGGCGCGGAGTCAAACTCAGAAATAATGTCGACATCTTTTTTTTTCAATATCACAATAAAAAACTCTAATGAAACTACCAAACTAACTCCACAATGAAAACTCTACTAACTCTACTACTAACTCTACAATGAAAATAGATAATAAGTACAACCTATTTCATCAATACAACAAATAAACAGCTGATCCAAATACATTACAACTGAAATACTGCTGTGACATTTTGGCTACTCACTGTTTATTTGGGTCTGGTTACTTTTGAATAACTTTATTTATGATTAATGAGAACTTTAATGCAGATATAATATTTGCTAAGGGCTCTCATTATAAAAGGTCTTAACACAAACAAAAGAAAACTTCTGTAAAGCATACTCACAAGATTTATTTAATCCTGAATTACAAAAAAGCAAACTGTAGCAACACAATAGTGTAGTTAGTAAGAAGACTCATCAGACTTAACTGTAACGCAGCGTTTAAGTAGAACAGGCTACACACACGTATCTTGCTGAACGATGCTCGATGCAAGCGCCGCACGTTCTTGCACAGTTTTTTCGCATCATCTGAAATTAATTGTTAAATAAAATACGTTAAAGCAGTGAGAAAAACACAGAAACGTTAAGAATAAAACGGAATAGAAATTCAACGATGTAAGGAATGATATTCATCATCTTCCTGCCCCTATACCATGTTACTTGGGGTCGGCGCAACACGCTTCTTTCTTTTATTCTCCCCTGTCAACTGTCACACAATCATTTACACCTTTTTCCCCCATGTCATTCCTCAATCCATTCATCCATCCATCGTTCCCTTGGTCTTCCTCTCCCTCTCCATCCATCCACATTTATATTCATCACTCTTTTAGTCACATGTGATTCTTCCCTCCTCATCACATGCCCATACCAAGACAGTCGATTCCCTTTGAACTTTTCTGTAACTGGCGCAACATTCAAACTTCCTCTAATATACTCATTTCTTATTTTATCCATTCTTGTCACACCACACATCCACCTCAACATTCTTATCTCCGCTACATGAAATCTGTTTTCATCCATCTTTTTCACAGCCCAGTTTTCCGATCCATACAGTACGACAGGTCTAATCACTGACTTGTATATTTTCCCCTTTAACCGTGGGTCGCAAGTTGTTCCAGTGACCTGTCGCCATTTTATAAATCCTCAGTTGATCCGGTGCGTTACGTCACGGTCTACTTCACCATCCCCTTGGACAAGCGACCCGAGCTAATGGAAATGGGAACAGATCGGTTTGGGCGTTCCGGCAATAGTTATGGGCGTAGGACTGGAGAGACCGCCGAAATCACAGAATAAGTATTCTGTTTTGGTCCTACTTACTTTCAGGCCAACATTTTCCAATCTTTGCCACCACACCTCCAATCTGCTCTGGACCTCTAGGCCACTCTGGGAAACCAACACAATGTCGTCGGCAAACAGCATACACCAGGGAGCCTCTTCCTGGATGTCCGACGTAAGTGTATCCATTATCACCAGGAAGAGGTAAGGGCTTAGAGCCGACCCTTGGAGCAAGCCGACAGCCACATTGAAGCTTGAGCCGGTGTTGCGCGGACCAAAGTTTTAATTGGATAAGGGTGGCGAAATAATGACTTTAGTTTCATTTATACAGTAAATCACCCCTAGTAATAGCCCTTATCCCAATTCATTTGGGGTCGGCGTAGCATGTGTTCTTCCATACTTCTCTATTACTCGTCATCTCAGCAGTCACTTCTTTTCTAACTATATCATCCTTTACACAGTCCAGCCATCCTTTCGTTGGTCTTTCTCTACGTTCATACTCAAAATTTTTCTTACAACATTTTCTTCACTACATTTTCTTCACAGTAGTAAAACACTTTAGATATGTGTACATTAATTACCCGAGCAATTTGAACACAAAATAAGTGCACAGCAGTCTTGAACACTTTCAACGGAAAGGTAGAATTTCTCGCATTGCTTGCACAGCATCGTGAGCCATATCAAACCCTTTATCAACCAAAACGATATTGGGAGTGTCGATAGAAATGTTGCCATCTGTAACAAATCATAAAAACGAACCTGAAGAAAGAATATTTATACATCATTTATCATCATTATTTTCCCAGCCCTTTTTTACCATAATGCCGATATTAACCGCTTTTATCACATTGCCATCAGTTGCCATCAGTTAGCCTATGACATACACTGAAATATATTAAAATACTCACCCGGACGTTATCTTTGACCATCGGATTCTTCGCTACTTCGATGATCACTTGAATGTAAACCAGGGAGTGTAAAAACATTTCTATGATATAATAGAGTATCTGAAAAATAAACACTTTATTAGAAAGTTCGCAATAAAGGTAAAAAGGTAAATAAACACTTTATTAAAAAGTTCGCAGGAAAAAGTTATATATGTAAATTGTAAACAAGGAATTCGCGGAAACGCGGTCCTTGTATAACCACAAATCAAGTTGACAGTAACATACTTACGAATTGCTGAAAACAAACTCGGTGGACAGCATAACACTCTAATATCCCAACATAAGCCTTAAACATTTTTTTGCAATAATATATTTCGTGTGTGTTTTCTATTTCATGAATTTTTAAAACTTGTATATTCCACTGAGCAATTTTATTTTCTAATAATTTAAAAATACGAACTGCATAAAGTAAATTAAAGTCGAAAAAAATAACCAAGTAGCCAGCGAATATGTAAAAAAAAGGAACTTTTATGGGGATGGAAATATTAGTGGTAATAACGACATACAAGCAGGTAAATCCGATAACGAAGATCCAATTCCAAATGGTGAAAATTCTAGTACTAGCTTCGCAGTATAAAAATCTGTGAACGTTTTGGTAAATCAGAACAAAAATGACAGCATTTCTGGTTTGCATGATCCCGATTACGAAATTCATAACGGTTCCGCAAATATAGAAGATGCAGTCGAAAAAAGCAGTAATATACATATAAGAAGTGAATCCAGGATGACTTTTGTAAAGCGTCAGCAAATAGTTACGGTATACGTGTGAAAATATGAATATTAAAGTTCCAATCATCGAGACAAAATTAGAGATTTTTGATGCAGTATTTTGGACAGAAGGCAACATATTGCATCAGATTTAAAGGCAGAAGAATTGACTGCACATCTTCGTCAACAATTTCGTTTAACACAATATTTACAGGATAATTTCGTCTGATACTAAACAAATTGTTCATTTTTAAAGAGTCTATTCACACAACGACCCTAGAGAACAAGTATTACAATAAGCAATGGAAAGCGGATTACACAACGAACGTCGAATTCATTACTATAATGCAAACAAAACTAATATTTATATTACCTACCTAATATTATAAATGCGAAAGTTTGTTAGGATGGATGGATGTTTGTTACTCTTTCACGCAAAAACTACTGACCGGATTTGGATGTTTGAAGCACACAGATAGTTTATAACCTGGGTTAACAAATAGGATACTTTTTATACCGATAGTACGATTCGATCGTAAGTTAAAGGTCTCTTCGAGGGCGAAGCCGCAGACATAGCTGGTATATTTAAAACTATATCAAGAGGGCCTTGACAAGGTGATGATCAATCGGCGATAGAGATGATCGAAAACTTTCCATTAGATTAAGTCATTTAAATTTAATATTTGACATTGGATTAATATTAACGACCGCTAAGTTTATTTTATAAAACGTTGTAGCTTACGAAGTTTTCTGAATGCGTAAGCCAATTGTCTACTCAAGAGGACAGGTCCACTCAAATCTGTGTGGTTCTTTCTTCAAAAGACCATCTCAGACACTAATCTGCATAGTCCTCATGTGAATTGAGCAAGATTATGTCTGGACTTCAAAAGAGACTATGACCTCTGAGTTTGTTTCGGCTGTTTCTTCTCAGAGTAGTCAGGTAGGAAACACCGGCCCCATGTAGTTTAAAAAAAATGACGTGTAAAAGTGTTTGTAAAAACCTACTTGCAAAATAAACATCATTTATCATTTATGAGCCAATCGGTTCACATTGCTGAAAAAATGAGGATATAATGAAAACACTACTCGTAGTACACATTAATATAATACATTTTTTTTTTTTTTCGGATGGGAAATCATCATATGACTTCTCCCGCTTTGGGCGGAGCAGGAGGGAGTGTCAGACTTTTACTGACTAAAACCCATCCATGTTCCTTCATCGCCCTTTGTGTTCCGGGGCCACAGTATCTCTTTCGAACAGTCCCGCAACCCCGGCAGGCATCGGACCCCTTCCTATTGCTGACTCTCTTTGAGGCGCGCGTGGAACAAAAGGAGGTGACGGAGTCCCATTCCGTCTTGCTCCGGACCATGGCTTGCACCAGGGCCGGACGCGAGAGGTCGCCGCCACCAATCACCGCTTCGAGGACACGGCGGTGCTCCGCCCACGCGGGGCACCCCTCCACCGTGTGCTCCACCGTGTCCTCCGGTCGATCCTCGCAATGGAAACACCCAGGCGTTTCCTCCCGCCTGATTCGGTGCAGGAACCTCCCGAAACAACCGTGTCCGGTGAGGACCTGCGTCAGGCGGAAGGTGAGGACGCCGTGGCGTCTCTCAAGCCACTTCTCAAAGAGGGGACTTACCGCCACTATTGTGGCGTGCCCTGCACGGGGTTGCGACAGTCGCTCTCTCCATGTCGCCATGAGATCCGGAAGTCTGACCGCTGCACGACAATTTGCCGCGGCTTAATATAATACCTTCATCAGAAAAATGCGAACTGTAACAATACAACAGTGTAGTTAGTAAGAAGACTCATCAGACTTAACTGTAACAAAGCGTCTAAGTAGAACAGGCCACACCCACGTATCTTGCTAAACGACACTCGATGCAAGCGCCGCACGTTCTTGCACAGTCTTTTCGCATCATCTGCGATTTAACAATAATTGTTGATTTAACTTACTTTGTTGTATGTACGAGTATAAAAATATTTTTTGTAATAGCGGCAACCAAAATAAATCATTTGCGAAAATTTCAACTGTCTAGCTACCACGGTTCATGAGGTACAGCCTGGTGACAGACAGATGGACAGACGGACAGTGGAGTCTTAGTAATAGGATCCCGCTTTTACCGATTGGGTACGGAACCGTAAAATGATACTGAAATACTCACCGTGATGTTACCAACTACTTTTGGATTTTTCATCATCTCGATGACCACTTGAAAAGTTTCTGAAAAAATGAGAACACTTTTGCATGAGTCCTAAGAAAGGATAGAAAAACACAGGAGGCTTTTCTTGAGGGGCAGAGGAAGGTTGCCCTTTGTCAGAATTTAAGACCCAATAGCTCGTAAAGGCATTTTAAGCAGACATTTTATTTTCCGGTTGTTCAGGAATGCTTGGATTGAATTGCATCAAGTTAGAGATGGTTCTCAATATTTTCAACCTTCTAACCCACCTTGGTGATTCTGCGATGTACGCTTCGTCATGTCTAATAAAATGAGATCAAAATATTTCAAGGTGTAGTCGTAAATTTAACTAAAAGAATTGCTGAAAACTAACTTAGTGGATGTCATAACATTCTAATTTGGCATATTAGAATGTTATGACATCCACAAAGTTGACCTGGAATGTTTGGGTTGGATTGGATCAAGTTAGAGATACTTATAAATACACACATCAAAAGTATCTAGGGATCAACATATATTTTTGCAATAACTTTTCTCCTGATTGATATTAATTAAAATTTTCTTTAAGGATTCATCAAATAAAGTGTTTTCGTTTGTCACAGTAACGATAAACCAAGTCACCTTTGCATTAATAAAGAAATTTGCCATTTTCCTAATAAAGGGATTTTTGACATTTGAACCACTAACATTAAAGTTCGAAAAAAAGACTGAAATAACAGTTTTCTTTAAAATTTTATTGGGTAACTTAAACAATTAATAATCCGTGTTTCTACCGCGAACACTAACAACACAAGAACATCGGTTTGGCATACTCAAAATGAGTTCATCCAAATCACGCTGTGGAATGGCCGCCCATGTTCGTTGCAACAACAAAAAAAGGTCTTCTTGCGACTGGATACCCTCCATATTCGGCAGAGCTCTTCTCTGTAGCATATCCCATGCATGCTCAATCGGGTTCAAGTCTGGCGACTGAGCAGGCCAGGGCAGGACATTGATGTTAGCTGCGGCGAGAGTCTGTCTTACAACTCTTGCGGTGTGCGGTCGTGCATTATCATGCATTAACTGAAATAAGGGACCGATTTGCACTTGTAGAGGAACGATGACGTCTGATACAATCGTCTCAGCATAAATTTGAGCGTTGAGGTTGCCTCTGATCCAAATCAACTCAGTTCTTCCGCCGATCCAAATACCCGCCCATACCATGATGGTTCCACCACTATAAGGATGGACTTCCTGGCAGGATTTTAATCGCTGTTGGCGTCCAGGGGTTCTCCAGTGTCGTATACGTCTTGTATCCGGTCTCATACCAAAACGAGACTCATCAGAAAAGCACACGAAACGCCATTGTTCTTCTGCCCAATTTCTGTGTTCAAGAGCCCATTGATATCGAATCCTACGATTGTGCATTGCTATAGGTGGTACCCGTAGCGGTCTTCGGGAATGAAGGTTCACTTCATGCAAACGGTTTCTGACTGTTTGGTCGCTAATTAAGTTCCCTGAAGAGTGATGAAGCCTCACGGCTAACATCATGGCGGTTATTGTTGGAGCTCTTCGAGTTAAGATTTGAATGTATCGGTCTTGTCTCCGTGTGGTGCAGCGATACCGTCCTCCATGGCGCTCAGCCACGGTACCAGTGCTTCGGTAACGTGTCCAAAGTCGACTGATAACACTCTGACTTGTATTCAGAGCTAAAGCTACAGTACGTTGCCGGGAACCAGCTTCTATCATTCCCACGGCTCTGAGCATTTCTTCCCTGCTTAAATGACGTCGCCGCTCCATAATAACGTTGGTTTTAATCAGTAGTAGGGAAACAGTAGCACTAATAATGTCTTCAATGCGTTGTATGTTTTTATAGGGAAAATATTGACAGCTTATTTTCATCTTTTACTCGAATTTGATTGAGAGTTCCTGATTCAAATTATGAAATGCACCAAAAAGGATCCATATAAATTTATAAAATCATAAATTTATTACAAAGCCACATCTCAATCTCAAGAAATCCGCATAAAAATGCTTGATCCCTAGACATTTTTGATGTGTGTAGTTACAATTGAGAGTGTACCAACAGTGTCATACAAAAAGATATTATTTCTTAACGTAATTGAAGAATATTTACAATCAGTACTAAGGCCGTGGAATCTGATGCACAGCATTTTATTCTGCGCGAAGTATTCTGTTCGTGACAACATAATCACTCCCAACACTCATATTTACATCTTTATAAGATTGTTTTGTGTGCTTATGCTTCAATGCGCCTCTGTGCACCATTTTATTGTTTCAAAAAATATAAATGTTAATGGTACAAATATGGTTCTGAAAGTATTATTTTACTTGTGCAGTTCTTCTGACTTCGTTTTCTTTTTGATCGGAGATTTAATGAACAGCTGTTTAAACATCATGTACAGCTACTACAATATCTTGATGGTCTTGAAAATCCAGTACGTGCTCAAAGCCCTACAAATAAATAAAAACGATCTCGATATTTTCATTGTCTGCAATTGGACTTATGTTATCACCGTCAATATTCTAATTTAACCGATAATTTCCAGATTCTATTTTATACAATATCTTCCGCTTTTATGTGTTTGCGGAACGTAGGTGTGATTTTAGTAGCATTCCCTCCGTCGTCGGCCGCCGCCGGTACTCCAACCCTTAAAGGTGTCAACCTTCAAGGGTCGGGGTACCGGCGGCGGCCGACGACACTATGGTCACTGAGCCGCTAAGGTCCGCCAACCAGTCTTCCCTGGGCTGGACGAAATACGGCTCAGCGACCACAGCGATGTTAATCAACCACTGCGCCATGCTCTGGAGCAACAGATCCTGAGCGCAGGCGCAGTGATTGATATTCGCTTGGTTGGAGGAAGCGTAATGGGGCCGTTATTGGCATTCCATTATTGTTTCCTCCACTCGGGCCCCCTGTAAGGGTCCCTCTGAAGGCGCAATTGTCGCGGCAGCGGCGACATCGGCAGCGGCTGCGGTTGCGGCTGCGGTGGTGGCGATGGTGGTGGTGGCGGTGGAGGGCCCTCCCCTACCTCTGGCCTTGGCCTTTGCGGGTGCAGCGCAGGCCTTGCTCCCAGCCCGGTGATCGGCCGACTTGCCAGCTGCCGCGGCGTGGCGCAGCAAGTCACCTATGTGTGACCGGGCTGACTGCAGCGGAAGCATAACCCACTGCGATCGACCTCCGAGGCGCATTGCACAGACACATGGTGCCCCACATGGCAGCGGTAGCACCTCAGAGGTCTAGGTTCCAGCAGCTTCAGCTAAGACCCAGCCAATTAGTAGCTTACGGCCCTCCACAATTGTTTTGGCCGCCGTCACAGGGCAGCTTACCGTCACGGTTCGCATGCCCGTGGAGTCCGGGCGAAGGGCGCCTGCCCGGACCTGATCGGCAGGGCACCCTCCGGACCTGGCGACGGCGGCCACCACCTCCACCTCGGTAACCGAGTCGTCCAGACCCAGGATGTGTAGGTCTGCGCATCTGACGGGCCTGGACACTTGGGCCTCGTCCGCGTTTAGGGACGCTCTGAGCTTTTCAGCCAGAGCGTCAGCGGACGAGCCACTGGTTTCACCGGGGATCTCCAGCAATCGAGCCCCTGTCGCTGTGACTTTAAGCCGGAGGCCCCCGGTGATCCCTAAATCACCGAGGTTCACCGTCTCCTTTGCCTTCGCTAGAAGGTCGCGGTAGGACACGCCCCTCTTTTCCGCGTCCGGCTGTAGTGTGATCACTACAGCTGCGGTCTTCGGGGCGCGCAGCTTAGCCGCGATCTTTTGCGCCCTGTGCTGGCGCTGTCGCTCCTTATTCCGGGCCTTTTTGGCCGCCTTTCGCCCCTTCTGTTTCTCCCTGACCACCTGCCATCCAGCTTCAGCCGAAGGAGGTGTAGGGGCCTGGAGGGGCGGTGGCGGCAGCGGCGGCTGATGTGCCGCAGGCGCTGGCCCACTCGCCGCTGGTACTGGCACTGGCACAGTCCTCGCCAGTGCCTTGCCCTTCTTCTTGGCCGCCTTGTTAGCCGGCACCGGTTTCGACGGAGCCGGCTTTTCTGGGGGGGGCCGCCACAGCTCTGCCGGAGAGCTGACTAGATGGCCCCGGTCCGGGTGCAGCAGCCACAGCAGCAGCCGCATACGAAGCCACCTTCGGGCCTGTGGCCGTTTTACTGGCCAGGTCTGCGTGGAGCTTGGCGTTCTCCTTTTGGAGCACCTCCGTGGTGGCCGTCAGGCGGGCTACCCCCGCCCGCAGATTGGCCACCTCCTCCCCACCTGTCGGAGGAGGAGGAGGGGAAGGCCCCGCAAAGTTGGCCTCTGCTGCCGCCATGATGGAGGCGGAAGCCATGGGTATGGTCTAGAGTTTTGAAGACGTCTTCATTTTCAAGGCCACGCCCCTTATCGCGGCTTCCACCTCCTTAGCGAACCTGGCCTTACGCTCCGCATTGGAGCCGCTAGGTGCACCCGCCTCTTAGCCAGACCCGCGAGCAGTCATGCCCGGGTGGCGCCCCTTTTCGGCCAGTCTCGCCGACCTCTCGAAGGCAGACATCCCCCTCCCCCTGCCTCTGATCCCACCACGCTTGTTGTTGGGGTTCTTTCTGGCCGAGGTCTCCTCCTCTCCGGATGACGACACTTGGTCGCCATCCTTCCTGGACCGCTAACGGAAGAACTTACCGTTCTCCGCAGCAGTCCCGGCCCTCACGCGGCGGGAGCTCTCTTTGGAGCTCTCGTTTGCCCATGCGGAATGTATGGATTAAAAATGTACCATGTACTTTTAAAATATCATCATAATTATGGACAGCAGCGTTACTCTGTGCTTTTGTAACAACTGTACTGCGATCTCCTAACCCGCCTACCAAGCGTGGCGATTATGGCAAAACCCCACCTTTGGGGTGGCCTATGTCCAGCAGTGGACGTCTTTCGGCTGAAATGATGATGATCACGATTATGGATGTGGTATAGACCATGAACTGACCAACTTTCTCTATGACAAAAACCGCAAACACAAAAAACGTTTGAGTTGAGCAGGTATTGAAATTTTTAAAATGCACACTGTAAATATAACCCCACCTTTCTGGTATTACATGCTGTATGCTGATGGGTACTTTTATTTTCTATTATATTATAGAACAAGAACTAAGAGTATACAAGAACATCCAACGTCTACAGAAGGCATCTTTTACGAAGATGGCTTGTTCACCATAGACGTCGAACTACCTCTTTTTTTTTTTGTGGCAACACTGGTTGAGTGACATGTCAAAATTTGCTCCGTAATTTTAAATTCGTTATAATTAAAATTTAAGTGTAAAAAAACTCGTACTATTGTAATTAAATGTCTAGTTAGTGTATTAATACCCAGGAATATTATTTTCACGGAAAAATACAATGTAACACATAGTGTTTGGTTGCTTAACTCAACCGGTACCATAAAACACGAACAGCTGATGTTCCTGCGGATCTATCTGGGGAGTATAATTGTTTCCTTTTAATGTCTAAGTAGCTCACATTACTGAATTGAAAGCTCTCATGGAGCACTAAGTTCATTATTCTGACTAATCTGGCACTCTTTTGTAGTTGAACTTAGGTTCTGTGTCAGGTATCACTTGATAAATAAGTAGAAGTAGTTTGTAATAAGTTATTTTATTAGCTAATTATTTATCTATTTAATCAACTAAATACACAACATTAAGGAACGTTCGAACGTTTAATTTTTGGCATTACTTATTAGTTAACTAGGTCCCATAATTTTAAGCCAAGAGTCCTACCCACTTAGTGAAAAAAGTTAAAGACATGAAATCAATGTAAATTTCAACTTAATTTAATCATCTTATTGAAGTATTTCGTGTAAGACTCATAAGCCTACCTCAGTTACCAGTTTATTATCACATATTCCAGTCTATTCTCATTTTCTCCTTTCACTTCTAACTTTCCTAATTTTGTCCATCCAATTAGTTCTCACCATTCTTTGTACTTCTACTTTCAGTTCTATTCCCTGAAACCATGCCTGTGATGACCCGTAAGGCAACTACCCAGGATTTACAGGCTAAGTTGAGAACGGCCCTTGATGAACTTCAGGATGCAAACAGCAAATGCCAACAGCTGTTATTGGATAGAGAGGAACATGAGGTTGAAATCGAGAAGGTCGTTCACAAAAACACAAGCCTGAAACGGGAGCTAGTGGACCTGCACCAACAATACATGGATGTTGTTGATGAACAGGACAAACTGCGGGTGGTCACAGATGGTTTCAACGACTGCAGTAACCATTATGAAACGGCTTTATGTAAGGTTAGGGACTTAGAAGTTGAACTGATTCATGCCAACAAACAAATTATTGAGTTTCAGAAAGAAAGAGAATGTACTCAGGTTAGGGAAACAGATCACCTATATAATCAATTATTAAATTCCAATTGCAACCCACATTCTTTAATAACAATAGATCTTACTGAAGATTCTATTCTGAGATATAATTGTAGCAGTTATAAAGTAAGTCAAAATAAAATAAAGAAATATGCAAAACTAAATAGAATTATAAAAAAATGCAATAAATTTAAAAAACAACAAAAACATAGTTCCAAAAATATTCAACTAAGAAAAGAACGTGTTTTACTCATAAAAAAGTTGGATAACTATCAAATTAAATTAGAAGATAGTAAGAAGTTTTATGAAATAGACACTCAAAACTTACAGACTGAAATTCAAGTTTTAGAGTGTCAACTAAAATCATGTTATTCTATGTATGTGAATTCCCAAAAACAAATTAAGGAACATATCCTTGCTGCAAACGAGTTAGTTAATAGGAGTAATAGTAATGCAGACTGTGTAGACATGATTACCTTTAACAACACTCAATGTATATCACAAAGTGAAACCAGCCCGGACACTCTCCTACCTGTAATGGAGGACCCAACCCAGTTGGGCAGTGTTCTCGACTGTATACCCATTCAAAATTCACCAGGTTTTGTACAAGGTTCATCACAGGTAGGACAATTAGATAGTAGTTCTTCCCCTTGTTGTAATACACACTGTTGCTGCTCAATTATGTTTTCAGATGGTTTAGGAAAAGGGTTAGGAAAGTTAATTAGTAATAATCTGAGTCATTCTTCTCTAAACTATTGTACACCACAGGCTTCTTACAACCAGATAATAACATCCATAACTCGGAAGGAATTTGATCCTAATACCATTATAACTGTATTTGTAGGTAACAGTTCTAACGTTAAACTTGATGATATCACTGACAATGTCACTCAACTGTTAAAACTAAATTGTAAGAGAATAATTCTGTGCTCCTTTCCGTATTTTGAGAAGATTTCAAGCCGACGAAATCATTTTATCCACAAACTTAACGATCGCCTACATTTGTTGGTTAGTCATTTTAGTGACAGGTTGACATTTTTCGACACCAACAGTTTCGTTCAGAAATTGAAGTCAACTAGGAATGATGCGTACCTGCCTATTAGTTTTAGACGTCAAATAGCAAGGCTATTAGCTTTTAATATAAACTCAGACATAGGTGGTATGTCGCAGTTTTTTGTAAATAGGTCTACGGAAATTAGTAATTATACTAATTGTAATTATACAAATATTAGCTTAGATTTAAACTAGTCACTACGACAATAGAAGGTACGAGTGACAATTTCGTTAAACATATCGACTCTAAGGTATCTTCTAGCTCTCAATTAATAAATTGTCAAAAAGGGGTTGAGCTGAATTCCTTTACATTATTTCATCAGAATATTCAGGGTTTTTCTTCCAAACAATTAGAAATTGAACTATTTTTAGAAAAAACCAAGTTTGATATCATCTGTATGTCTGAACATTGGATGAAAGATTATGAAATGCAAATTAATTTTGAGAATTATAGTGTGGGCAGTTGCTTTAATCGGAAATCTAAGATGCGTGGGGGTTCATTAATCTTAGTTAAAAATTGTATTAAATTTAAGCCTCGTAATGAAATTGTCGAGCTATCGGTTGAACATAGCATCGAATTGTCTTGTGTTGAGCTAGATAAGCATGTAATAGTGTGCGTTTACAGACCCCCTAATTACCTGAACTACTCTAACTTTGAGTCAGTAATGGAAGATGCTCTAGCAAAGCTTGTAACTCGTAATAAACTAATAATTATCTGTGGTGACTTTAATGTTAATATCTTAGAGAATAATGTAAACAGCAGTAGATTTTCAAGTCTCTTTAAATCATTTAATTTGTCAAATGTTTTTTCAGAACCAACCCGAATTACTACAAATACTGCTACATGTATTGATAATGATTTTTGTTGCTGCGACTACTTAGATAAATCCATTGTAAATTACCTTCCTTCAGATCACAGCGGACAGACTGTTGCTTTCGCGTCCAAGATACAATTGCAAAGAACTCAGATTCTAATTAGACAAATAGCAAACAGCAATTTAGAAAAGTTTAATAATAATTTAATAAGCAAACTAAATATACCAGGCCATATTAGAAACAATGTAAATGAATTGTATGAAGAATTCTTTTCGGTAGTGCACGCCGAGTTCAATAATACTTTAAAAAAGAAAACAAAAACTATTGGCCCAAGGTTTATTTTTAGTGACTGGGCAACACAGGGTATTAGGAAAAGTAGGGAACGTTTGTTTGAGCTGTACGGCCTTAAGCCTTTTAATAAAACTGAAACTTTTAGTAAATATGTTGCTACTTACTCGAAAATTTTTAAAAACTCTTGCAAGGTAGCTAAATCCCTCTTTATAAGCAACAAGATTAAATCAGCTGATAACAAAATTAAGACAGTTTGGAAAATTATCAACAGTGAAACAAATAGAAGTAAAAAACAAAGTAATGACATAACATTAGAGACCTCACGTGGCCTCGTGAACTCTAATAATGAAGTTGCTCAAGAATTCGTTAATTTCTTTACCAGTATCCCACTTAAAACTACAGAAACCTTAAATTCCTCTCCCTTGCTCTCTATTGATTTATTGAAAGCGAACGTTCCAGCCTGTTCAAATGAATTTAAATTTCAGCATATAAACCCCATAACAATCATAAAAGCTTTTAAGCAAATCAAGATTAAATTAACCGAAGATCTATGGGGTATGTCAATCAAAGCTTGTACCTCAATTACTGAGACTGTAGCACCGTATTTAGCCTTGATATTTAATTTGTGCGTGGATCAAGGGGTCTTCCCGGATCTAATGAAATTCAGTAAAGTAATACCCCTTTTTAAATCCGGGGACAGTATAGATACCAATAACTATAGGCCCGTATCCGTGTTGCCGGTTTTCAGCAAGGTGTTTGAAAAGATAATGCTCAATCAAATGCTTTACCATTTTAACACCAATAAAATCTTACACGAGCAACAGTACGGTTTCACCAAAGGACGTTGTACGACTGACGCCGGTGTCACTTTATTAAAACACATATTTACTGCGTGGGAACAGGCACAAGATGCCATAGGAATCTTCTGTGACCTTTCGAAGGCATTTGATTGCGTAAATCACGAAACCCTGATCTTGAAACTTGAGCATTACGGTTTAGGTAAACTTGCGCTCAGTTTAGTAAAATCGTATTTGAATGATAGACAGCAGCATGTACAAGTAAATGGCGTAAATTCAATGGGCTTAAAAGTAAAAATGGCTGTACCACAAGGTTCGATATTGGGTCCCTTCCTCTTTTTAGTGTACATAAATGACATACCCAATTTATTTGACAACTACCCGCAATTGGTGTTGTTTGCAGACGATACTTCTTTAATATTTAGGATAAACAGACGTGCCACAAATCTGGACGACGTAAATAACGCCCTACTGCAGGTTCATAATTGGTTTACCGCTAATAATTTAGTTCTAAATGGGAAAAAAACAAAGTGCATTAGATTTGCTTTACCAAATGTCAAAAGTCGTGATTGTGACGTAGTATTGAATCAAGAGAAACTAGAATTTGTCGATAAAACGGTTTTCTTGGGAATCACGCTCGACTCAAGGCTACAATGGGGTCCTCATTTAACATCTCTTGCAGGACGGCTGAGCTCAGCAGCGTATGCTGTTAGGAAAATCCGTCAATATACTGATGTTGATACGGCGAGGCTAGTCTATTTTAGTTATTTTCATAGTATTATGTCATACGGTATTTTACTATGGGGACGCGCTGCAGACATCGAGTCTATATTTATTCTGCAGAAAAGGGCTATCAGAGCCATTTATGAATTACGTAGACGCGATTCTGTAAGAGAACTGTTTAAGGAAATTAATATCATGACAGTACCTTGTCAATACATCTATGAAAATATCATGTACGTTAGGAAAAATCTGCATTTATTCAGTAAAAGAGGTGACAGACACCACTATACTACTAGAAATAGGGACCAACTAGTTCAGCCAGGTTTCAGGCTTGCTAAAGTAGATTCATCTTTCATGGGGTACTGTTTAAAATGTTACAATAAAATACCTCCCCACATTCTACAACTGAATGAGACGAAATTTAAATCTTGTATAAAACGCACACTATGTAGGCAAGCATATTATAAGTTGGTGGATTACATTGACGATAAAAATGCTTGGCTCAATGCTGGTCCTGCTCCACAACCATAGGGGAAAACTAATTGGGCAAATTATTGTGCTAGCTGCAGAAGATTGTAAAAGTATCTTTGCTTTGTATAGATTCCATCTCCTAGTATTGTATAATTGCATAGCACATGTGAGGACCATGTATTTTTAAGCTACCATTTGCATTTAGTTATCTTTCATTGACTTGAATGTGCCTTGGTGGCTGAGAGAAAGTCATGCTCACTCAAATGTCTCGCTGATGGTGGCGGGTGTGTCGGGTCATTTAGTTCCCTTCAATATGGTTGAGTTGAATGGCGCCGATACACGCGTCTTGTTCGTGATCGGGCGCTGTCAGTTGGGACTGGTCATCTCTTAGCTGCCACGGTTCATTTTAATTACTTTATTTTTAATTTGTTGATCTAATGTTTTACTCTGGACGCTCATAATGTGCACGTCTTCCTACATCGTTCTCACATATATCTATAATCTCAACATGAATGATGTAACCAAGATTTTGTAACAATATTTTGATTTAAAAGAGTGTCCATGGAGTTTCTTGCCCGTTCTTCTCCATAGAGATCTACGCTAGGGAATGGGCAACTACAGTACTTTCTCAAGTTATTATGTCTTGTGTCTGGGACTGTAGCTTTGTTTTGTTTTTTTGTATTTTTGACTTTCAAAAGTGCCATAATGGTCTAATTGAAATAAATGCTTTGAGTTGAGTTGAGTTGAGTTGAGTGGTCAAGCTTCGTCGTTACTTACGTTAAAGTTATTTTAGTTTGTGCTTCTGTAAAAAAATTAAATGGTTAATTTGCTGTTCATTCACATTGTTTTTTTTATTTCGGTACATTTCCAATCATGAATTTCCTCATATATTGCATTTTTTTATTATGACGACGACGACGTTTACATTTTTTTTTTGTAAGTATTTTATTGCCAAACTAACATGAGTGAACTGACATGGTGAATCAAATGTAACCAAAAGTTCATGAAATAGTTACGCTTTTTTTTTTAAATAAGACTAAATGTAGACCGTGGCATATTGTTGAGTAAGAGTCGATAATCTGTTATCATTATCTCTAGTTCTGAGTTTTGTTAGATATATTGCAAAACAATATATCTAACACGACCTAACACGACGACCCGAATGGCGCAGCGGTACTGAGGCTGCCTTACGTTCTTAGGGTCCCAGGTTCGAATCCCGGTAGAAGCAAATGTTTGTGTGATGAGCATGGTTTCCGAGTCATGGATGTTTATATGTATAATAAGTATGTATTTACAAACAAAAAGTATCTATGTAGTATATCAACTATCTGGTGTCCACGACACAAGCCTCGTTGCTTAGTGTGGCATTAGATGGTGCTATGTGTAATGTCTAGCCATATTTATTTATTTATTGTTATCAATTCTTGATCTTAGCTAACATTACCGGCATTTCATTGTACAAAGCTAAAAATTCTATTAGAATTACTCCTGTCCAATAGTGACAATGTAACTTCATCTCATTCTCTTCAGTAAGCCTGCATTTTATTGCAAGGAGGAAACTCTGCATAAAATGATGGTTAACCTTTTCACCGCCATGGTTACATATGCGTGATATGCAAGCACGTGCCCTGTACGTTAATCGACACAAATGCGTGACAAAATGGTATTTGAAATGGTGGCTTGGCATGGAGGGCACGCCTTTACACTCTGGCAGTCAAAAGGTTAACCATCCACAGACAGAACTTGGCAACCGCGGCTTAACCTTGAAGATCGACCCGTGGGGCTGTTATTATTATAAACTTGTCACTGTATTGAAACGCTCGTCTCTTAGTTTGCTTTTCGATCGCTGCCCTTGAAATAAGATATTCTGATAAAAATGTTTTAAGTAAGTTAATTACTTACCTTCCCATCGGTTGACTTCTTGTTCAATTCACATTAAGCAGCTTAATGTAGCGAACATGTTTTCGGTTTTCGAAAACTGCCTGACCAGAAACTCAGTCAAAAGCGAGAATATACGAACTTTCACGAACGACGCACTACGTAATAACGTGATTGGACATGATTTACAAACAGTACTAAGACCGTTGAATCTGATACAAAGGCTTTTCTTATGCGCGAAGTATTCGATTCGTGACAATATTATCACTTCTAATACTAATGTGTACAACTTTATTAAAGTGTTTTTAATACTATTACACCGGGGTTTTGGTTTGCATCATCTGATTGTCACAATCGTTCAATTTCAAAGTGATTGGCAGGTTGACATTTTGGTATTTTCCTTCACCAATTTTATTGACTTTACATTCTGCTTAATCGGTGATGTAATACTCAGCATTTCAAATTTCACTCTCAGTTGCTACAATATCTTGTTGGTCGTGAAAATCCAATACGTTCTCAAAGTTCTACAAATCGACAGGAACAAGACCAAGGATTTAATTGTTTTTAATTGGGCTTGGGTTATAATTCTTAATACTTTTATTTTCAGTTACTTTCTCTGTTACTGTTTAACTTATTTTGATAGGTCTATTATTGATATTCTATCTATTTATGCCAACATGGCCTTTGATATTAACATTGTGTCTGCTGTGTTAGTTTTGAAGTTAGTAGAGAAAGTGGTTCGTGCGTGGATTGAAAACGTTGAAAATTCAAGGCATATTGAGTGTTCAGAAAGAGAAGAATTCTGTAATATAATGTTTGATGTTTACTTGAATATACTGGAGACTTACATGATTATAGAGATGACGTTTAGGTCGATGGTAAGTTTCTATTAAAATAGTGCTTGAACTTACATTGAGTAAAAAAACCTAAACTACTCTAATAACTGTCGTTCGTCAGTTGGGACTGATCATCTCCTAGCTAGTCGGTAGCAGTGATAGCCTAGTGATGTGACCGTAAGTCTCGAGTTCAAACCCAATCTTTCGGGTTTATGCCCGTTTTGTATTTATTATCACTTGCTTCGGTGAAGGAAAACATCGTGGGGATACCAGCATGCCTGAGAGATATTTCTTGACAGCATGTAGAGCCAAAACTGAAATGTAATGTTGAAATGTGGCGACACTTGGGGGAGGCCTATAATAAATAATAATAAATAATAATAAAATTTTATTCAAAAATATATAAGGTAAACGTTTACAGTTTATTAATACAGTCATTAATAAAATGCCTATGGTCAGCAATGGACGTCTTTCGGCTGAAATGATGATTATGATAATGATGTAAAGCCAAATTTCGGGAACTAAGACCCCGCCAACTCCTTCGTGTTAGGTTACTTTAAACCCTGCAGACAGGAATAGGGAGCCCCGCGTAGCGGGGCTACGACGACTGCACATTACGTAATACGTATTTTGATAAGTATCTTGGTCGGACCTTCTAATCTGCGGCCAAAACTCCTGATCATGGATGCGTAGTGCACGAAATCCCTTAACCTACTATTGTTAGTTTGTAATTGTTTATCTTTAATGTTTTTTCTCCTTTAAATTTTCAGTTCGTTTTTTATACGATGTACACGGCTTATCTTGGTTTACGAAACGTCGCTTGGTTGGTAACTTTACAGAACTATGACTATCATGTGAGTATAGCTATCTCTGGATGCATCATCATCGCCTTCCTCCCCTTGTCCCATGTTACTTGGGGTCAGAGCAACACGTTTTTTTGTTCCATTCTCTTCTGCCATCCGTCACGCGATCATTTATTCATTTATCTTTCATATCATTCGTCACAAAATCCGTCCATCATTATCATCTGGTTGCATCAGCCAAAGCGGTTGTTCTTCTTTAATTTATTTTGTTAAAACTTGTATCATGGTTGTCTTGAACTGTTTCAGTTTCTGAGTCTAGCACTGTTATCTCAAATATGGAGCTTGAAAAATTTTGTTTTACTTATAATCTTGAGCGTAGAATGTGAAAGGTTCTATGCATCAATGAGAGATGTTCAAAGTACCTGTGTAATGCTCATGAAGTCAATACATTGTCTTGGTAAGAGAACTTCTTAATATTTAATGCTTATAGACTAAAATGGGTTGAAAAGACGGATTGGTCCCGCTTTGTAATTTGGTTCACAATACTGTGTGTGCATAGGATGCTTAGGTACCTGTCGCAGGCTCAGCAAAGGACGCCTTTTTATAAAATGGCGTGACGGTCTTGGCACGGTGTCTGGTGTCTCGTAATCGACAATTAAAAGTAACCACGGAGCTAAAAAATAAATTCATGTGACGATGTACGCGCATACGTGCAACCGTGAAATGATGATTTAAATATAAGAAAAGAAGATGCGTCCTAGCGTCGATTAAAAAAGATTTTTATCAAAAATGACTTTAGTTATGCCAAGAATGATCACGTTACAATTACGTTAATTGGCGAGAGGTGACGCAGCATCGAGAAAAGTGGAAGGAATGGGGGGAGGCCTTTGCCCAGAAGTGCGATAGCTAGGGATAGGGATTTGATTTTGTTATGATTGAAATGTAATTATTTTGTAAAATTGAAAAAGGCGTAAAGCAAGGAGACCCGCTTTCACCTAAGCTTTTTAATAGCGCTCTTGAAGAAGTGTTCAAGAAGCTAACGGCTAGTTGGGAGAGAAGCGGTATTGAAATCGGTGGGGCGCGGTTAATAAACCTTCGCTTCGCTGACGACATTGTCGTATTCTCTTCCACGGAGGCAGAACTAGAGCTAATGTTAAATCAACTCAGTAATGCAAGTCTTGAGGTAGGACTGGCGATGAACATGTCAAAGACCAAACTGATGTCAAACACCACTAAGCATAGGATCAGAGTGAATGGTGAAGAATTGCAATGTGTCCATGAATACATCTACTTGGGTCAGCTAGTTTCTTTCCAGTCCAGGCAAGACAAGGAAATCACAAGACGGACCGAAAATGCCTGGAAGAGCTACTGGTCCATGAAGGAGCTTATGAAGGGAAACCTTCCGTTATCACTAAAGCGAAAAATCATGGACATGTACATTCTTCCCATTTTGACCTATGGATCCCAAACTTGGTCTTTGACAAATAATCAAAAGTCCAAACTCAAGGTCTGCCAGCGTGCAATGGAGCGCAGCATTCTTGGCGTAAAACTGACCGACCGTGTACGCAACACCACACTGCGCTCCAAAACACAAATTACTGACGTTGCTCAAAAAGCCGCTAAGCTGAAGTGGGACTGGACTGGCCCCGTCTGCCGCATGCCGAATGAGCTGTGGGCCAAACCACTTTCTGGAGCCCTGACACAACCAGAAGGCGTTGCGGCAGACCTCGTAGAAGATGGCGGGACGAGCTGGATAAAACCAACGACCAGTGGTCCACATTAGCTCTGGATAGAAAAAAACTGGAAGTCATGGGGAGAGGCCTTTGCCCAGCAGTGGGATGAAGCAGGCTAACAGTATCAGTATCAGTATTCGAACACAATGTAAATTGTTTGATTAATGAATAAATAAATAAAATAAATGAGATAAAAAAAAACTGTAACAGCATACACAAAGTGGATATTTGTAGATTTCTATATTAATAACAAACACAAACACTCTAACAAAAACTCGTGGCTAAACAATAATTGCCGCTCGGGTCGATCTTTAGGTTAAGCTGTGTTTGCCTAGGTTGATCCGTAGATGGGTGACCGTCATTACATACCAAGTTTCCTCCGTGCCTCGAAAAGCACGTTAAGCTGTTCGTCCCGGCCGTCAAGTCTGACAACCAGTCTTACCAAGGGGTTTCGTATTACCCAGTACTAACTGGGTTGTGGAGGTCAGATAGGCAGTCGCTCCATGTAAAATACTGGTATTGAGCTGCATCCAGTTAGACTGGAAACCGACCCCAACATAGTTAGATATTAACACTCAATCTTATCGAATATTTTCCTAGCAGTACAATCGTAGTACGTTGCGTTGGAAGGCGGGAGGCCACTAGGTGGACTGATGGCCTCGTGAAGGCTGCGGGAATCCGCTGGATGCTAGTCGCACGGGACCGGTTAATGTGGAGACACTTGGGGGAGTCCTATGTCCAGCAGTGGACGTCTTTCGGCTCAAATGATGATGATGAGTACAATCGTAGGTGCTACCGCGAAGCTTATCATACTTCTTTTCTCATTGTTAATTCTGTATCTTTTAGATCCAACTACAATGATTTACAAGAACATCCAACGTGTACAAAGGGCCTCTTTCAAGAAGATGAGCGCCTGCGGCTTGTTCAACATAGACGCCGAGCTACCTCTTCAGTTGGCAAGCTTTATTACTACCTATACTATCGTTTTATTACAATTTGTGTATCTGTAATAAGTTAAAATTCACAGAAACTAAATCAAATCATTTATTTTTGCCGAAAACACTGTTACAATGGTCTTATTAAAAAATTACATGTTTCAAGTGTTTCTACCGTAAGGCATGCAAAATCTATGTGTCATGGAATACATATAGCAAATATAAGGTCAGCTAATTAAATGTACAATAAATAAAAATAAATAAAAACAATTATAAAATATTTTAAGATATTAAATTAATGCAATGTCATACAGATTAGTTATTTATTTAATAATAGTAATATTTCAATTAATTCAATGTCATAGTAGATCTAAAATTATTACATAATTTAAAGATATATAATAATTGTTATTAAATGATGTCACTGTGAGGTCTTAAGTATGGAAAAATTATCGTTTAAGAAGTCATTCAAGTTATAGTAACATTTATTAACTAAAAGGCTCTTTAGGCTTTTCTTAAATAATGCAGTATTCATTGCCCTTATTTCTTTGGGTTAATTATTGCAAATTACAGGAGCCATGTGAAACACACTTTTGTGCATTGAAGCGGTATAATTATGTTCGGCGGACATAGAGGCGAAATTCGTCACGTTGTTGCCTATTATTCACTTCTGAGGATAATGTAAATATTTTTTTATTGGTCTTAACAAATACTGAGACTTCATAAATATAGAGGCTTGAGAGAGTTAAAATTTTGTACTCCTGGAAAAACGGTTTACAGGTTTCGATCATTTGAAGCTTAAACATAGCCCTTAAGCACCGTTTTTGTGCTTTAAAAATTAAATCAACATCAGTCGAATTTCCCCAAAAGATCACACCACACCTCAGAACTGAAGCAACCAAACCATAGTATGCAGTTAACAAGGTATTAAGATTTGCAATCTGCTTTAACTCATGCAGCGCATACACTGATTTATTAATTCGTTTGGATAGTGTTTCAATCTGGGATTCCAATTTTAATTTGTTATCCACAGTAAGACCAAGAAATTTTGTTGTTTGCACTTCAGATACAGGTTCACCCTTATAGTTAATCTGAGGCATAATTGCGTTCATACGCTGATTAAAATGGATTATTTTAGTTTTTGCAATGTTTGCCTTCAGATTATTGCTGTCTAGCCATTGAATGATTGCGTTTAGGCTACTGCTTATATCATGCTCATAAGATATTCTGTCATTACACTTAATTGCAACAGTGCTGTCGTCAGCAAAGAGTGTCATTGGTTTTGAGTTCGCATTTGGAAGGTCATTAATGTAAATTATAAATAGTAGTGAACTCAATATACCTCCTTGTGGGACACCATATTGTATTTTACGTCCCTTTGATAGGTATACCTCCTCCATCTTAGTTCTAACATTAAGTCTATTAATTTGTGTATACTGAGTGCGGTTTTTGAGGTAAGTTTCAATTAATGCTAAGATGTTGCCTCTTATGCCATAAGTCTCAAAATTATCTAATAAGATGTCATGTACCACGTGATTAAAAGCCTGTGTCATGTCCATAAAGATGCCGCAGATCGGTATTCGCCTGTCGACATTGGACGTTATGATTTCCAAAAAATCATATTTAGCAAGGTTAATACTTTTGTTCTGTCTAAATCCTTTTTGTTCCTTGGCTAAATTGTTATGGGTTTCAAAATAATCAACAAGGTCATTAAATATATATTTAAAAAAAAAAATGAGACTATCGACAGTAGGGCAACAGGTCTATAATTATTCATGTCTTCTTTACTCTCTTTTTTATAAATCGATTTAATAACTGCAACTTTTAATTTTTCAGGGTATACACCAGTTTCAATAGAGAGAATGAATGTAACTCAGAGGTTGCGAGACACATTCTGTTACTAGCTTAATGACTTTAGTGCAGATACCGTCATAACCTACACTATTGGTGTTTTTTAACCCTTTTATGATTTGTTTTACAACTTCTGGCAGACGTGGCTTCATAAACATTGAGTTAAGTCTAGATGTTAGAAATTGCCTATGCTTATCTTTGTGCCTAGCATTAATGGGCGTTATCTTATCTACAAAGTGGTCATTAAATGCATTTGATATGTCATAAGGGTTTGTCACGATATTATTATTTACTTTAATACAAGGGATGGATTCTAATGGTCTGTTTTGCTTATCAGCATTATAATAGTTTGCCATACAGCTTTTTCTTTATTATTTGAATTTATAATATTGTAATTGTTTTGCGCTCGTTGGGTCAAAGATACAATCCTTTTTAGTCTTTTGGTGTATTGCTTCAATTTTGATTTGTTGTCTGCACTTGGGGTTTTTCTATATTTCCACAGAAGTTCACGTTTCTTAGCACTACAGGTCTTAATACCCCGTGAAACCCATTTGAGTTTTTTGTGAATGTGTAAAGTTACAATTTTGTAGGGAAAACAAAGGTCATAAAACAATTTAAATGTATCAATGAAAATATTATATGCTATGTTTGGATCACAAGTACTGTACATATCTGCAAATGTCATTCGGCCCAAATAGTATTTGAATTTTGCCTGATTTTCTTTAAAGAAATCCCGTCTCCTGATTTTCCAGTTTTTAATTATACATATATTTCTTACTTGACGACTTAACAATTGTGCGGTGTGGTCAGACAGTGCTAGGTCAATTACTTCTGACTTACATTTTTTCCCAAAGTTATGGGCAAAATTGTCAATACATGTTTTGCTGACATGTCTGGTTGGATCTTTTAATTGTAATTTTAAATTGTAATTTAGTATTAAACATTCAAATTCGTTTGTTATTTTATTCTTATTAAGAACATTGATATTAAAGTCTCCAGCTATAACTATATTATGTTTATTATAATGTTTATAAAGTAAAGTTAAGATCCCGTTCAGTCTATCAAAAAATATATCAATGTTACTAGCTAAGGTTACTCTATACAAACAGACTATGACAACTTTGTAGTCTATCAGCTCAATAGCGCAACACTCAAACGCTGAACAGACTGAATTGCTTGTCAGTGTTGATATTTCTTTACAATTATGTCCTTTTTTGACAAAAATACAAGACCCGCCTCTTTTTGAATTAGTCCTAGAGTAACATGATACCAAGTTATAGTTGGAAGTGAAACAGGTGTCTTCATGCCCAGACATCATGAAGTGCTCGGTGAGACAAATAACATCAACGTTTGATTTGACTAACTGTAATTATTCGTCTAGTATTTACATAAGTAATAAATGAACTGCATTTGCCCATGTTTATTTTTTTATTGGTCTTTTAAACGCGTGTTTTGTGTCGCAGTTTTAGTTTTTCCACTCTTCGATGTAATTTGTTCTTTCTTTTAGGTTTAAAAATTACTAACCTGGTTAAAGCCGCTCGTAATAATTTAGAATCACCGTTGCAGAGCCCGCTTCAGTTTCCCACACAGACTCAAATATTCCCGTATTTTGTTGCCAAACCCCAATGATATTTATTTAAAGTGACATCGAATGAATAATGGACATTATAGTTAAATGTCATCAACCTAAAAATTTCAGCTTCGAAGTATTAATTTCACATTGCTTACTCAAATATGAAGCTTAAACAATATCATCCTTGTGATATGCTTGAGTGTAGAATGAAAGCTTATAAGCAGCGTAATTTTTTCAAGTACAAAGTACAGAGGCGGATTACCTTTGGGTGATGCAGAGACAAACAGTGGCAGGTGTTTAACTGAAAATAATTTTAATTATACTACGAAATACTACAAGTATTTGTATAAAAAATACTATACATCATTTATTATTACTACATTATTTTCTTACAGTTTGTGTGTTTGTAATACATTTTGTTAAAATTCACTGTTTTTAAACCGATTTCCAACCGACGGATTTGTAATTCACCAGCATCTTTTATTTTTTATATATAGTATAGACGGGTTTCGTGCATTCGACACCGTCTCTGTCCCAATCTTTGTGATCAAGCTGAAAAAGACGGAATAAGAGGAGAGGCACTCAGTTTTCTCAAAAACTACCTCTCCAACAGAAAACAAAGAGTAAAAATAGGACAGTACTCCAGTGACGAGCTGGATGTATCATATGGCGTCAAACAGGGTAGTGTTTTAGGGCCTACCCTCTTTCTCCTGTACATAAACGATCTCTGTAATATGGAAATAGAAAATGATAGAGTATTCTCGTACGCAGATGATACGTCTATTGTGTTCTCTGGTTCATCCTGGCACGAAGTTAAACTGAGAGCTGAGGCAGGAATGGCTCAGGTAGCTGAATGGCTAAAAAGATAAAAGATTCTCCACCACTTGCTTATACCAAATAAGTAATTTACTCTGTAAAGAAACTGTACATGTCCAAACCATGCTAAAAAAAACATAAAACACTACCTTATAATGATACAGAAAAACCTAAAAGAAGAAAAGATTTAGTTTCTCCAAGTTCCCCAAAGTAAAACTAGATTTGCATTCAAACAATTTAATAAACGCTCTACTCAGCTGTTTTACAAAATTAACAAACACGTTTAAATTTCAAAAAAAAAATTACCATGACTGTAAAAAAAGTTTATTACATTGGATAAAACCACTTACCTATGAGGGAACCCAGGCACTCCTGGAACATGTTGGTTAGCCTAAATATACCACATATATCTACCATATATTAAAATTATACACCATACCACAACACACCTCATCATACACACCACTCAAACACGCCACACCACACAACACCAAAACACAAACATACCACACATCACACACCTCACAACATTCCACGCACCACGCCACACATCACACCAAATCGCGCGCCTCACCACATACCACACATAACACCGCACTACTTACCACACCACACTTCACATCACTTGCACTGACTGGGAATAAGTTTTACAAGTTTTATTTTACTGTTAATAATTTAAATTGCAACTTTACTTATATTTTTTTTTTTATATCTTAAGATTAGTATGTGTAAGCTAAATATAAATACAGAAAAATGTACTTACATTGCATATTTACCCTTAAGGTCACAGTACACTAAAATATCAACTCGTGTTAGTATAAGTGTACGACAATGATGTTGAAAGAGCGGAGCCTTCTAATACAGGCATTGTTTGCCTAAATGGGGGCTCCAAACACTTTAACATGTACTGTAATATCTATTAACACAATAAACTATTTTGTATTTTTTGTAATTTTAATTATCATTCCAAGAAATTCAAAATATACATTCAGTCAAAAAAGTATCGGGAATGGATGATTTGTTTATGGTTCCAAATTCAAATTTTTGTTTTTTTGTAGTTGTTAGATTGGCACAACTGTTTTCCATTTTGGCGCGGAGTTTGAGTTGCATCTGTTATTTATATTAAATACAGTGCTGGTTTTAGTAATATCATATATAGTGTGTATTGCGAATTTCATAATGGACAAAAATATCGAACAAAGAGTTTGTCTTAAATTTTGCATCGCCAATGGAATTTCGTGTTCGGAGTCACTGAAAATGTTACAGAAGGCTTACGGTGAATCGACTTTATCAAAAACTCGTGCTTATGAGTGGTTCAAAGCGTTCAAAAGCGGTCGAGATGTGATGGAAGATTTGCCTCGCTCTGGTAGGCCGTCAACGTCTGCAACTGAAGTTAACATCGCAAAAGTGAAGAAAATAGTGACTGAAAATCCCCATTCAACTCTGAGAGAGATAGCCGCCGAACTTTCTGTATCTCACGAGTCGATCCGTACCATTTTAACTAATCATTTGGGTATGAAACATGTTGCTGCTCGGCTAGTCCCAAAAGATCTGAATTTTCTCCAAAAACTCAATCGCATGAAAGTCGCTGAGGACATGCTAGAACGAGTCAGTTCGGACCCAACATTCATGAAACGCATTGTTACTGGTGACGAGACGTGGGTTTACGAGTTTGACATGCAAACTAGTCAACAAGCTTCGGAGTGGCGCCTTCCAACTGAACCGAAACCGAAAAAACCACGCCAAAGTCGATCAAAAGTCAAAGTCATGTTGACTGTTTTCTTTGACTATCGCGGTGTTGTGCACTCTGAATTCTTACCGGAAGGTCTAACGGTAAATAAAGAATATTATTTGAGCGTTATGCGGCGTTTAAGAGAGCTAATTCGACGAAAAAGGCCAGATTTGTGGAAAGAAAATTCTTGGATTTTGCACCACGACAATGCGCCTTCGCACAAGGCTATCATTGTGAACGAATTTTTGACCAAACACTCAACAAATACCATCCAGCAACCACCATATTCACCAGATATGGCTCCTGCTGACTTTTTTCTTTTTCCTAAACTCAAATTACCACTTCGTGGCACCCGTTTTCAATCGATAGAAGACATAAAGGAGAATTCGCGGCGAGAACTGAACTCAATTCCGGAAGCAGCGTTTAAAAAATGTTTTGATGAATGGATTATTCGTTGGCGCAAGTGTATCGTTTCTAAAGGAGCATACTTTGAAGGTGATAAAATAAATTTGGATGAATAACAGACATTTTGTGTATTATTGATCTTTTCCCGGTACTTTCTTGACAGAGTAGTATTGCTAACAGTTTCAAATATAATGTCGAAACGGTTGTCTATTGTTTGCCCGAAGATTATATGCCATAGTCATCATTTTCCCGAATTTCATTTACCCGAATTTCATTTGCCCGAATGTTTCATTTGCCCTAAAAGACATATGACATACTTTTAATTGCCCGAATTTTAGATACCATAAGATACGAATGCCATAAGTATTGTTTGCCTTATTTTTATGTGTCATAATAATTATTAGACATAATATTTAAATGGCATAATATTTAAATGGCATAACAAGTATTAGACAAATATTTAAGCCCCGTAATAATCATTACATTGTTGATGGTGGGTTAGGTCGACGGAGCCCCGCTTCGCGGGGCTCCTACTTCTGTGTGGTTTATAAAAAAATAACCACGAAGGGGATGGCGGGGTATATTCGCTCGCTTCGCTCGCTCACACGACCCCACCATCCCCTTCTAACCTAACCTGTCCGAGTCGGGGTGCCCTAAAGTCCCAATTGCATCCAATTTCTCTTGATATAAACAACCGTTACACACCCGATGTCGATGGCAAATTATGTTATGGCATTTCATAATTATGGCATGTGATAATTAGGGCATGAGATAATTAGGGCTTACAATGATTATGACAAATGATGTTATGGTAAGTGACTTTATGGGAAACAATGATTCTGGCACGTGACTAATATGGCAAATGAGAGTAGGGCAAATGAGTATTATGTCGTATGATATTATGGCTGTTGACTATTATGGCAAATGATATTAGGGCAAATAAAATTCGGGTAAACGGCGGTATACCTGTCGAAACAGTTTTAAAATACTACTAAACAGTTCTAAAATAATATAATTATAATGTCAAACAATTTTAAAATACAATATCAAACCAGTTTTATAACAATATAATTAAATTATCAAGCAGTTTTAAAATAGAATGTCAAACAGTTTTAAAATACAATGATGATTGTTTAAGTTATTCCTTTTTCATTTGGTAGAAGCTCGCGCGGTGATCCCATATAAATTTTATTTCTTTTACTATAAGCGTTATCCTCTAACATATGTATTTTTCTTCTTCGTCTCGTCTCACCTTCGTATATGGATGATGTTCTTATTTATAACTTCTAGTTACAATCTAAAAGTGATACTTAAGGCCTTGTCTAACCCTAAAATTAGCAACTCTATTTGTGGTGGTGCAAACTTCGTTCGAAAAACTGTTAGAGTAAAATTTCAAATCACCTTGCACTGGAAAGTGGTAGTTAAGTCAGTCACTGCGGGCCGAATAGTGTGAAATAAGTGGTTTTTTGCGATTTACAAAAAATCTATTGATTGAACTATAAAAATAAATAACATAAGACCTGCTATACAGTTAGTTCAGTTAGTATAAAAAGTTTCATGATCTACACACATCAAAAGTATCTAGGGATCAACATATATTTTTGCAATAACTTTTCTCCTGATTGATATTAATTAAAATTTTCTTTAAGGATTCATCAAATAAAGTGTTTTCGTTTGTCACAGTAACGATAAACCAAGTCACCTTTGCATTAATAAAGAAATTTGCCATTTTCCTAATAAAGGGATTTTTGACATTTGAACCACTAACATTAAAGTTCGAAAAAAAGACTGAAATAACAGTTTTCTTTAAAATTTTATTAGGTAACTTAAACAATTAATAATCCGTGTTTCTACCGCGAACACTAACAACACAAGAACATCGGTTTGGCATACTCAAAATGAGTTCATCCAAATCACGCTGTGTAATGGCCGCCCATGTTCGTTGCAACAACAAAAAAAGGTCTTCTTGCGACTGGATACCCTCCATATTCGGCAGAGCTCTTCTCTGTAGCATATCCCATGCATGCTCAATCGGGTTCAAGTCTGGCGACTGAGCAGGCCAGGGCAGGACATTGATGTTAGCTGCGGCGAGAGTCTGTCTTACAACTCTTGCGGTGTGCGGTCGTGCATTATCATGCATAAACTGAAATAAGGGACCGATTTGCACTTGTAGAGGAACGATGACGTCTGATACAATCGTCTCAGCATAAATTTGAGCGTTGAGGTTGCCTCTGATCCAAATCAACTCAGTTCTTCCGCCGATCCAAATACCCGCCCATACCATGATGGTTCCACCACTATAAGGATGGACTTCCTGGCAGGATTTTAATCGCTGTTGGCGTCCAGGGGTTCTCCAGTGTCGTATACGTCTTGTATCCGGTCTCATACCAAAACGAGACTCATCAGAAAAGCACACGAAACGCCATTGTTCTTCTGCCCAATTTCTGTGTTCAAGAGCCCATTGATATCGAATCCTACGATTGTGCATTGCTATAGGTGGTACCCGTAGCGGTCTTCGGGAATGAAGGTTCACTTCATGCAAGCGGTTTCTGACTGTTTGGTCGCTAATTAAGTTCCCTGAAGAGTGATGAAGCCTCACGGCTAACATCATGGCGGTTATTGTTGGAGCTCTTCGAGTTAAGATTTGAATGTATCGGTCTTGTCTCCGTGTGGTGCAGCGATACCGTCCTCCATGGCGCTCAGCCACGGTACCAGTGCTTCGGTAACGTGTCCAAAGTCGACTGATAACACTCTGACTTGTATTCAGAGCTAAAGCTACAGTACGTTGCCGGGAACCAGCTTCTATCATTCCCACGGCTCTGAGCATTTCTTCCCTGCTTAAATGACGTCGCCGCTCCATAATAACGTTGGTTTTAATCAGTAGTAGGGAAACAGTAGCACTAATAATGTCTTCAATGCGTTGTATGTTTTTATAGGGAAAATATTGACAGCTTATTTTCATCTTTTACTCGAATTTGATTGAGAGTTCCTGATTCAAATTATGAAATGCACCAAAAAGGATCCATATAAATTTATAAAATCATAAATTTATTACAAAGCCACATCTCAATCTCAAGAAATCCGCATAAAAATGCTTGATCCCTAGACATTTTTGATGTGTGTAATTTGAAGTATTTTATGATTTCCAGCGGTTTATTCTTCAGTTTAGAGGTAACTTTGGGATTTTTTTCTTTCGAGAAAATTTTATGGAATCGTGCATTCGCCAAACATAAGCCTTAACATTAATCCTCAACTTTACCATATATTTATTTCAAAATTAATGCTGCAGTGTTTTAGGCGTAACGGAGGATCATGCTAAGCCATTTGGAAGTAGTATAGGCCCTTAATTAAAAGTTATTTAGTACATTATATACAAACTAAACTAAAGTAATACTTTACAAGGATTTGCACTTCCCTCCGCGCACTCGCTCGGGTTGGATGCAATCTATTTCGCTGTTGATTTTAATTACGATTTTCGTGTTCCGTGATCGATTCCCGGCTCGTGAGTTGTTACTAGTTGTGTGCTATTGTGCTAAGTGCTGGTATCGTAAGTTTTTTAGTGTTTTTACGTCGGTTTTACTGGTATTTTAGTTAATTTCGTTTACTTTCGGTGAGTACATTTACTTTCTTTGGTGTGTGGGTACCTCTAAATAATTTTATCGTCCGTTAATTCTGTTACTTTGCTTACGTTCTAATAGTTTATTTGAATTTCATAATTTATAATATGTTGTCCATTAATGATGACCCGCCTGACCGTGGCAGAGATGCATTCCATACACCCGGGTCGCCGACGACCTCCGCTAGCTCAACAAAACGTTTGTTTCGCGAAATGTCTCCTTCGTACATCTCGCCCGAGGATAGGTCAAAACGGCTACACACATCCAGCTCAATTGAGAAGCCTTCGCCAATATTAAACGCCAGTACTGCGAGCAATGACAACTATTGCGATTTAGTTTCATCGGCGTCTGCATATCTCTCAAAAATTAACGACCTTGTTAATGATCAAGGGTCCCGCATTAATGTCGCAAATAAATCAGCCATCATGGACATGACTCAGCGCGTAACGGCCATTGTTTCTTTGTTAGCCATAAAATCATCCTCCAACGAAACCAAATTAGCCAATGCGAAACGCGAATTGGATAAAATTAAATTAAATCCTACTAACGTCAATACTAGTGATTATAACAAATCTTCGTATGCGGATTCTTTGAAACTTCGTCTACCTAAAGTTGGGCCCGCTGTTGAGTCGCGCGCCCCCCTTCCGTGCGTCGTCGCCTACCCTACCGCTGAGCGGTTAGCCGATTACTCGTCATCGTCCGCGACTAAACAAGCGCTAATGAAAGCGATTAAGCCTAGTGATGACGGATTTCAAATAGTAGGCGTTAAGAAAACCGCGAAATCTGGCGTTGTATTACGTGTCGCTAATGACAACCAAATAAAAAAGTTGCAATCGGTCGATGCTATTAGGTCCGCCGGCTTAAGACTTGAAAAACCGAAAGGCCGAAGGCCTCGTATATTAGTTAAGGACGTCCCATCCTCAATGGAAGACAATGCTTTTCTGCACGCGCTATACCGTCAAAACATTAAAGACGAGGTGCCAATAAATGAGGATGATTTTATTAAGTCAACTAAAATTATTCGTAGGCGTTCCTTAGATAATGGTCGCAAGTGGATAGGCATTGAAATCGAGTCCACAGTTCGTAAACATTTAGTGTCCACCAAAGATAAATTATTTATTGATTGGGCGACTTGCCGTTTCATCGATGATGTCGAAGTAGTTCGTTGTTTACATTGCCAACAGTTTGGTCACGTTAAGAAACACTGCGTTAATAAATCACCTACCTGTGCTAACTGCTCCGAAGCACATGAAACAAATAACTGCCCGCACAAGGATAATTTAAATTTTATACCGACTTGCGTGGCGTGTAAACGTTTTAAAAAACCGTTTGACCATCGTTGCGGGTCTCCCGAGTGTACCACGTACAAACTTAAGCTCGAACAGTTAATCCTCAACACCAACTACTAAAATAATGGATAGTTTAACTATAGGACAATTAAATCTCCACAACGATAGGGTGGCGACCTCTGAATTAGACAAATTAATTATCGATTATAACTTAGACATAGTACTTGTTCAAGAACAATACCAGAACGCTCGCTTACGTCACAAAGTAGTTCAGCTGGACAGCAAAGCACGAGCCGGAATTTACGTGGCGCGTTCTTCTAACTTTACAGTAACGTCTTTGCGTAACCTCATGACGCCCCACTGTGCCGTTGCGGAAGTCTCATCAGCTTCTTTTAAAGTTTACGTTGTGAGCTGTTACTTTCAATACTCAGACCCTGTTGCTCCTCATATACATAACCTCCGTCATGTCTTACAGTCACTCGCGGGCTGTAAAGTTATCGTTGGCGCTGATGTTAACGCGTCATCGTCTCTGTGGTATGGCAAGGTTAGGTCTACGGATTTCGACCGACGTTGTGCTGTTGAAGATTTTATAGCTGAAATGAACTTATCAATTCATAATACCCCAGATGCACCACCTACTTTTTGCAGCCCAATGGGCGAATCTTGTATTGACGTCACACTTTCTAGTGCAGACGTACGCTTGGATAGGTGGCGTGTCCTACCAGATGCGTCTTGTAGTGATCATCGCCTGATCGTGTACGAATTTGTTCCGGTGTCTTCTCAAGGTCCATCTCATATCACTGGTAATTTTAGATATAAAAGTAAAGGCGCGAATTGGGAATTCTTTAGCTCGCTTTTTGCGTGTCACGCCAAAGACTTCACTCGTGATGGGCTGTCAGCTGAAGAAAGTGCTGAAATTATGTCAGACACCTTCACTTACTGTGCTGACATCGCCATTGGTCGCGCATCTATGACCAACATCCATAGATGTGATTGGTGGTGTGACTACTTAATTGAACAACGTAAAAGCTATCGCCGAGCGCGTAGGCATTTAAACAAGCTTAAAAAACAAAAGGTCACCGGAGACCCACTCAACTTTGCTTTAAATGCGTTTAGAGTTGCCAAGTCCCGCTACAGAGCATCGGTGGAAAAATCCAAGGGTAATTTACTGCGAAAAATAGTAGAAAAATTAGATAAAGAAGGTCCGTGGTCTCCTTTGTATCACGAATTCAAAGCTAATCGATCAGTCGACCTGGCGTTTGTCCAGAACATTAAAGTCAATAATAAACACACCACCGGTATTGAGGAAACAACCGAAGTTCTATTAAATAGTCTGATACCTGATGATTCGCCGGTAAATGACAATGACTACCATCAACAGATCAGAGCGTGGGCTGCTGTGCCACCTGAATCACCAGTGTCAGACCTTCCATCCATTGACGAATTCATTAATGTTGTCAGGAAACAGCCTCTTAACAAATCATCAGGTGAAGATAAAATATCTAATCGGATGATAATAGAAGCGTGTAAAACAGCGGGCGACGCCATTCTATCTGTTTTCAACCGATGTATTGCGGACGGCGTTTTCCCTCGCGTATGGCGACGTGGCTTTATACGAATAATTCCAAAAAGTGGTGATAAGCCACCGGACGACCCTAAGTCGTACAGGCCCATAACCCTACTGCCATCTTTAGGAAAACTCCTGGAGCGCCTTATCGTTCCACGTTTGCTGCCAGACGGGCCAAAGTTTCATAACAACCAATTCGGTTTCACCGTGGGAAAATCTACCGTAGACGCGGCACTTTCTGTTAGAAAAATTGTTAATAACTCGGAACACAAGTACGTGGTTGGAATCTTTTTAGATATATAAGATATGTTGAGGATTTTTGCTAATAAACACAAATTGTTTCTCTGAAAATACAAAGTTTTATTTAGCACACTTTTACTTTTTTTTTTGTTTTACTTTTTTGTTTTCCAATAAGCCAGTGTTGCCAGTATTTAACAGCTTCTTTCATAGCAAAACATTCCAAATATATAGCCTTTTTCCGTTTTTGAGATTCATTCAGTTTTTTTGAGAAATATGCCACCGGTTTGTCTTTACCATCTAGTTGTGTTTGTTTTAGTATTGCCCCGATGCCCTCTAAGGATGCATCTGTAAAGATTTTTATTGGTAAGTCTTTGTCATATATTTCCAGTATTGGTTGAGAACATAAATATCTTTTTATTTGATTAAATGCTTCTTCACACTTCTCTGACCACACAAACTTTTCGTTTTTTCGTAATAAATTATGTAACGGATCTAAGATAATTGCACTTCTTGGTATGTATTCATGGTAGAAGTTGATTTTTCCCAAAAATTGTCTGATATTCTTTTGCGTCTTAGGAGTTGGAAAATGTCTTATTGAAATCAAATTGTCTTTTAGTGGTCTTACCGAATTGTTTTGAATTACATGGCCAAGATACTTTACTGAGTCTGAAGCAAAGGTACATTTCTTAAACTTCAATCTAAAGCCTTCTTTTATTATTGCCTCTAATACACTTCTTATGTGTTTTATATGGTTCTCAAAGGTGGATGAGTATATCAAAATATCATCAATATAGTTTACTGAGTATCCTGTGAGATTGTGCTTTCTTAGAATATTGCTTAAAATTCTCTGGAAAATTGCTGGTGATGTTTTCAAGCCAAAAGGAAGGCAGGTCCACTGAAAGTGGCCATCTTGTGTGACAAATCCTGTTTTATTTCTATCTTCCACCCGTAGTGGTATTGCCCAAAATGCTGAGTTTATATCCAATGTAGTAAAATACTTACAATTTCTGGTTTTAATAATCAAATCATCTATTAATGGGAAAGGTTGAGCTTGTGGCACAACAATTTTATTAAGTTCTCTGAAATCTACACATAAGCGGGATTTTCTATTTTCACTTTTTTTAAATGCTAATGTCACTGATGCAGCAAAAGGACTGTAAGATTCTTCTATTAAATTATTCTTTAGTAACATGGATATTTGCTCTTCAATTTCTAATTTATCTTCTATTGTACATCTGTATGGTCTTTTACTACAGTATCTATTTACTAGTAAATCTATATGAGCTTCATAATCTTTAACTGATCCTATATCATACTTGTCCTTAGCAAAAATTGTTCTATATTCTTTTATAATTTTCTCTATCTCAATTTTCTTTTCATTATCTAAATGGTCTGTCATACTAACAAATTCCTCTGTTTCTATGTGTTCATTGAAATTTATTGCATATGTTTTTATATTCTTGTCTTCATTTGTGTTATCTTTTGACATCATGTCTTTTTTATTTGTTATTTTCTTTTGTTCTATCCGCAAGTCCTCATTTTGGATTAATTTGAATTTCTTTATCATATCCAATCCGATTATAAAATCATCAAAATCTTCATTTTCTATGATATATACATCCACCTCTTCTTCTAAATCAAAGATTTTTATTTTTATTGTTATCAAGCCATCCGTCTTCTTTACACCATTAACCGTTTTCATATATGCTATATTATATATAAAAGAAACAAAAGACAATGTCTTTTGTTTCTTTTACTTTAATCAGTCTTGAATTTATTAAAGAGATCTGTGAGCCTGAATCATAAATGCCGCTCACTTCTAGTTTATTTTCTATCAAAAGCTTGATTTTGATTAATGGTGTACTTACTCGTTTTTTTTATCAGTATTCATATCTACTTCAATAATGGAGTTATTATTAACATTTTTGGGTTTAAAGATCTTTTCAGATTCATTTTTATTTTTCTTGAACCAACATGACTCCTCCGGATGATATCTAGTTCCTTCGTCCAAAGATTCACAAGTCTTACATGGTTTCTTCTCATGAGCTTTATTTTTATAAAAAAATGTACTACTTTTTATTATAGTTGGGTTTTTCTTGTACATCATACCTTCATATTTTCTTATCTCGTTGAACAAATCAGTGGTATTGTTGAGTTCGTCCCTGTTTAACTTATTTAAGATAAACCCAGGTAGACCTGTTGCAATCAGATCTATCATTGTTTTCGGGTCTATTGATTTGTTTATATCTAGTATAAGCCGTTCTTTTTTTATAGCATAATCAATTAACAGTCCTTCTTTATACCTGAATGCGAAGGCAGTTGTGACTATGTCCCATCCTCGGTTTTTAAAAGTTTCCAAAAATGTGTCCTTCCATTCAGAATTTACTGTTAGTTTTATAACCATCGAGCTATACCAATCCAAACAAGATTTTTCTAAAAATAACCTCAATATCTCTATTTTTGTTTCATCTTTTATTATATTAAAGCGCTCACATTCTTTTTCAAAAGTCTCTATCCATTGCATTGCATTAGGACTCTTACTTGTGAATTTTTCAATAATAAATTTCTCTGAAATATGTTTTAGGTTATGTTGATTTTCTTTCTTTGTTGTAGTTTCTATTAATTTTTCCAAGATATGTTGCAAACTGTCATCTTTGTCTTTTGGTTGTTTTGTGCTCATTTCTTCTAAATATTGATCTAAAAATTGTATGTTACCTTCCTCATCTAAATATGTTTTCTTTAGATCTTCATCCAATTTTATCCATATTTTTCTACTTTGGTGTCTTTTCTTTATGAATCACCGGCTTCAGCTCATCAGGTAAAACATAATTTTTTCGTTCTTCTGTAGTTATAGCGGTTATGGCTAATACATTAGATTTGCCATCATTGGAAGCTATCATTGTAAACTCAAATTGCAGCCGGTCCATCTTCATTTAGTTAACGAAAATGTCGTTTTATAAGATATGTTGAGGATTTTTGCTAATAAACACAAATTGTTTCTCTGAAAATACAAAGTTTTATTTAGCACACTTTTACTTTTACAATATTACAACAAAATATGAGAATTACACTTATAGCTTACCTGAAAATACAAAGAAACGACATTTAAAGTTCACTAATATCGCCTCCTCAATTATATCCTTTCATTTATCTCTCTACAAGTTTTTTTAGAACGTTATATTAAAAAATAATCTAAATATCATTTGCCATTGAATTCTGTACCTGTCAACCCGATGCGTCCTCTACTCACTTCCACAGACAACCTAATACACGCGCGAAGCGCGGCAAATTCAATTTACTGAAATGTCATTTCATTACAGATATTTCCGGGGCCTTTGATAACGCATGGTGGCCGATGCTACTACTTAAACTGAAGAATCGTGGCTGCTATAAAAACATATATAATCTTGTTTATTCTTACTTTTTAAATGGTTCCGCGAAACTCAAACTCGGTCATTATTCTATGTCAAAGCCCCTTACCATGGGATGTCCTCAGGGGTCGGTAATCGCTCCGTATGTATGGAATTTAGGTTTTGATGATTTTTTCGCGATTCCCCTTCCTCCCGGCTGTTCATTAACCGGTTACGCGGACGACGGCCTGCTGCTCATTCAGTCGAGTACTCGGGCTGGTCTCGAGAATTTAGCTGACACTTGCCTACGATTAATATCTCAGTGGGGCGATCGAAACCGTCTGACCTTTGCACCGCAAAAAACTTATCAACTAATTTTAAAAGGTAATCTTAAATCGTGGCCTAGTATTAAATTTAATAACGTTCCCGTGAAAAGAAAGCAATCCGTGTGCTACCTTGGTTTGGTCTTAGAGAGAAATTTTTCATTCATAGATCATATAAAATCTGTCGGTGAAAAAGCTAAAAAGAACTTTTATGCCTTAACGAGAATATCAAAATCTACGTGGGGTCTGTCATTTATAACTTTAAAGACCATTTATGGGGCTACTTACTTGGGGTGTGTGTGCTACGGGGCACCTGTCTGGGCCGATAGGGCCACCATAGGAGCGGCACGACGTAAATTGCTTCAAAGCCAGCGTTTGGCTTTGATATTCTTATGCAAAGCGTATAGGACGGTTAGTACTGAAGCCTTACCGGTACTTGCAGGTGTACTTCCAGTTGATCTTGAAGTGCAGCGACGGGCTGCAATGTACTATAACGCACGTGAGACCGCGGACGCAGACTTTTTAACCCTACGTGACCGTGTTAAGATTGCTAGATTATTCAAACCACAGACCGAAGTCTGGGAGGAACTTTTGTCTGAATGGCAAGGTAGGTGGGATAATTCCGTCAAGGGCCGACACCTCCACCAGTTCTTTCCATCCGTTCGTGAACGGCTGGCCAGGACATGGTTGGAGGTTGATCACTGTGTTGCCCAATTTCTCACCGGTCATGGTAACTTTAAGAGTAAATTATTTTCCTTCAAGCTTGTTGACTCGCCTTTTTGTCAATGTACCACATCTGACTGCGAATATGAACAATCAGCACATCACATTTTATGGGAGTGCAGTCTTTGGCAGAATGAACGCAACATTATGTTGGATAGTGTACAGGTTACATCCGGAGTTATTTACTATACAGACCTTGTGGAAACTAGAACAAATTTCCGTGCGTTCAAGCGTTTTTGCCATACCTATTATTGGAATCAAATATAACAGCTCACAACTTAGGACCCATTAATGTTAATATTTATCCGTGGTGCTAGGCAACTGGGCCTATCCCAGTTGTAAACGTCCCTTTGTGCCTATTGGCCTTGTTTCGTTCTGTCTCCTGCTGAAATGGAGGGAAGTGGAAATTACGGATTTTTCCTACTCCTCCACTATACTTTTCTGATTAATTTCGTTGCGGGATCCAAGACAGTTAAATTCATTCTCTGGGACTTCGTCGAGCTTCATTGTCTCGGCGCTTTTCTGGTGGTCGCCACTGTTGATTCTGGCTTTCAGGAGTTATAGTGGTTTGGGAACAGTGTGGCGGGCTTTACAAGGATTTGTGTGAGATACCGAAATAAATAAAATGGCAAACAAAGTCAATGAAACAAACAAAAGCCATCGACTTCCGAAAGTAAAGAAGTTATTTTCCACTTTTTAGTGTTTTTTTTTTGGAAGTTGTTTTTTTTTCTTTTTTTCTTAAATAACGATATATTTCTAAGATTCCACTAACGTAACATTTGTTGTAATGTCTCTTTAAAAATTAATTCCACCCCAAAATTTTAAAGCCATCAAACAAGATATTGTATAAAGTAATTAGTAAATTACTCGCCTATCGATTTGTTTTCATTTCATATCAGTCAAAATGAAACCGTGGAATGAAGACGTCATGTTTTCCTTTTTTAAAACCTCACAATCAAACAGAAACATAACTACATTCCAAAATGTTTCATCTAACGAAGTATTACATAATAACATAATTGAAAAAGATTTACAATCAGTACTTAAACCGCTGAATCTGATGCAAAATGCTTTTCTATACGCAAAGTATTCCATTCGCGACAATATTGTAACGTCAAATTCTTATCTTTACAACTTTTTGACTGTGTTGTGTATACTCGTATTCTGGTGCTGGGATTTCCATCATTTGATCAGTATTATCATCCAGTATAGTGATCAGTGGGGGATGTACAAATGGTTCTATTGTTCTAGCAATACTATAGACTTATTTACTTACTTATTTGGACATTTGTTGAACAGCATTTCGAACATTGCTCAAAGCCGCTACAATATCTCGTTGGTCTTGAAAATTCAACACGTACTTAGAGACCTACAAATTCATGGCCACCAATTTAAAGATTTCACTGTTAACAACTGGACTTGGGTTATAAGCCTCAATATTATTTGGATGACTTACATGGTTTCTTTTTTCTGTGTTTTCCCTAACTTAGATGTTATCGATATCATGGCGATGTACACTTGCATCTGTTTTGATATGAACGTTGTATATGCTTTGGCATTACTGAAATTATTAGACAAAGCGTTACGTGTGTGGATTGAAATAGTTCAAAAGGCAAAAAACACCGAGGAATCAGAAAGAGACGAGTATTGGAGGTTGATGTTTAATGTATACGTCAATATATTACAGATTTACAATATTATAGAGACGACGTTTCAACAACTGGTAAGTTTCTTTAAAATTCACGCCAGTTTGAAGAAGCGTCATTTATGATATGCGCAAAACAGTCCTACTAAAAACAGATTAATTTTATACACGGTTAATTTTAGGTCATTCTGGAACCGAAAGCCATAAACACGATCATCAAAATCATCGTGTTTATGTCTTTCGGTTACAGAAAATTTCACTTGAAATTCATTCATTCGTCAACATTTATTGCTTCTTTTACGTTATTAACCTGATAATGTTTTCGAATAAGTGTGATTTATTTTTGGATATTTAATTTAAAACTGTTGTGTTGGAACTGAACTGAAGTGTGGCACTTACCGGGATCATTAAACATTCACTTGTTTCTGTAAAAAAATGAATTTTAGATTCATACATTATGCGAGGGGCGCCTAGGCACAATTGGTGCCGGTTTTTTGTTTCCATTGGTATCTTATTTGTTGGTTTACAAAGAAATACTACTCAAACACATTAAAACAAGAAGCTTAGCAAAGGAGAGGGACAAACTGTGCCTCAAAGTGATCACAAATAAATGTTTTACAAAGAATTGGTTCCATTTACATAAAATTTTAAGACCTAATATAACTTGACATACTTTTGTTACTACTAATTATATTTTCACATAACATTATTTACGCATAACAGCTTACGCATAATTTTTTAAGGATAATTTTTCTAATCAAAATAGTGATCAAGCATAACATTCTTAGGCATAAATTTATTTACGCATAATGATATTAAAACATATTTTTATAGGCATAACAAAGAAGTATAATTATTAATTCCTAAAATGTTAGACATACCCTAATTGGATATACCAATTTATTTTGACGATTGGAAAAAAACCATATCTCCTGAAGCAGGCAGGCAGGTTTACATAACATAAAATACATAACATATTTGTTTTGAATATACACACATCAAAAATGTCTAGGGATCAAGCATTTTTATGCGGATTTCTTGAGATTGAGATGTGGCTTTGTAATAAATTTATGATTTTATAAATTTATATGGATCCTTTTTGGTGCATTTCATAATTTGAATCAGGAACTCTCAATCAAATTCGAGTAAAAGATGAAAATAAGCTGTCAATATTTTCCCTATAAAAACATACAACGCATTGAAGACATTATTAGTGCTACTGTTTCCCTACTACTGATTAAAACCAACGTTATTATGGAGCGGCGACGTCATTTAAGCAGGGAAGAAATGCTCAGAGCCGTGGGAATGATAGAAGCTGGTTCCCGGCAACGTACTGTAGCTTTAGCTCTGAATACAAGTCAGAGTGTTATCAGTCGACTTTGGACACGTTACCGAAGCACTGGTACCGTGGCTGAGCGCCATGGAGGACGGTCTCGCTGCACCACACGGAGACAAGACCGATACATTCAAATCTTAACTCGAAGAGCTCCAACAATAACCGCCATGATGTTAGCCGTGAGGCTTCATCACTCTTCAGGGAACTTAATTAGCGACCAAACAGTCAGAAACCGCTTGCATGAAGTGAACCTTCATTCCCGAAGACCGCTACGGGTACCACCTATAGCAATGCACAATCGTAGGATTCGATATCAATGGGCTCTTGAACACAGAAATTGGGCAGAAGAACAATGGCGTTTCGTGTGCTTTTCTGATGAGTCTCGTTTTGGTATGAGACCGGATACAAGACGTATACGACACTGGAGAACCCCTGGACGCCAACAGCGATTAAAATCCTGCCAGGAAGTCCATCCTTATAGTGGTGGAACCATCATGGTATGGGCGGGTATTTGGATCGGCGGAAGAACTGAGTTGATTTGGATCAGAGGCAACCTCAACGCTCAAATTTATGCTGAGACGATTGTATCAGACGTCATCGTTCCTCTACAAGTGCAAATCGGTCCCTTATTTCAGTTAATGCATGATAATGCACGACCGCACACCGCAAGAGTTGTAAGACAGACTCTCGCCGCAGCTAACATCAATGTCCTGCCCTGGCCTGCTCAGTCGCCAGACTTGAACCCGATTGAGCATGCATGGGATATGCTACAGAGAAGAGCTCTGCCGAATATGGAGGGTATCCAGTCGCAAGAATACCTTTTTTTGTTGTTGCAACGAACATGGGCGGCCATTCCACAGCGTGATTTGGATGAACTCATTTTGAGTATGCCAAACCGATGTTCTTGTGTTGTTAGTGTTCGCGGTAGAAACACGGATTATTAATTGTTTAAGTTACCCAATAAAATTTTAAAGAAAACTGTTATTTCAGTCTTTTTTTCGAACTTTAATGTTAGTGGTTCAAATGTCAAAAATCCCTTTATTAGGAAAATGGCAAATTTCTTTATTAATGCAAAGGTGACTTGGTTTATCGTTACTGTGACAAACGAAAACACTTTATTTGATGAATCCTTAAAGAAAATTTTAATTAATATCAATCAGGAGAAAAGTTATTGCAAAAATATATGTTGATCCCTAGATACTTTTGATGTGTGTAGTTGAGTTGAGCAACCATGCAGCCTGCAAACAAGTATACACCATGCATGCAGCATGCAAACATGTAAGCAAGCATACACCATGCATGCAGCAAGCATGCAGTATGCAACATGCAGCAGGCATGGTTCCTGTCAAGGCTCCGGCGCTTCGAGGCTCCGGCGGTCACACGCGAGCTTATCGTTGCAGATGTGTTTCACGCTCACCGCTTCGGCTTGCCTCAGATGCGGCGGGCGTTTAAACCACCTGCTCCTCAGATTGCGGGCCGCCTCGCCCCTTCGCGCCTACGCGGGCTTAGATTACACTCTGGTAGGGCAGACAAGACTACGTGAAGTTGGTTTTGCAGCGATTCGTTTCTGTCACTAGCTTTTGTAGCAAAATCTAATGAATTTTTAATTCAAAATAAATACGTAAAAATAACTCAAATTTGATTCCGTTTTTTCTATTAATTGTATGCCTAAATACTATTATGCTAATCATTCATTACGCCTAGAAACATTATGCCAAAACAAATTAGCCTTCAAGATGATTATGCCAAAATAAACAGTATGCCAAAAAAATATGGCAAAGAATTATAATGGCAAAACAAATTATGCCAAAACAGTTATGGCAAAGTATATTAGGAAAAAATAACATTATGCAAAAAGAAGGGAACCCCAAATAATTATTTAGTATTGTTTATATTTAGTAAGTATTAGGTGTGTGGTGTGACGCGAATGGATAAAGTAAGAAATGAGTATATAATAGGAAGTCTGAAAGTGGCGCCGGTGATTGAAAAGTTGTGTGGTAATCGGTGGTCGTGGTATGGGCATGTGATGAGGAGGAGGAATGAGGGAAATGTCGTGAAGAAAGTTTTGAGTATGAATGTGGATGGGTATATGAGTAGAGGAAGACCAAAGAATCGATGGATGGATTGTGTTAAGAATGATATGACAAGAAAAGAAGTGTCTGATGAGATGACGAGTAATAGAGAAGTATGGAAGAAGCAGACATGCTGTGCCGACCCCAAATGAATTGTGATAAGAGCAAGTAAGTATTAAATATTAATTACTTACCTTGATTTTTTCCAGATTGCATTTTATACAATATTCACTGCTTACCTCTGTTTACGGAACGTGGCTACGTTATTAACTTTGAATAATTATCCTTCTGTAAGTACTTCATTATTACCAATGATTAATCATAAAGTGTACCCATTAGTACCTACACCCGCATTTCGCCGGTTTTTCTTATTCTCATGTAATAGGGGGCGAGCCTATTGCCATCAATCGGGCACCCAGACTCCGTGGTGTGTGTGTGAGTTTTTCCATTAGGAATCTCTCAGTAGCAGTGAGAGATTTCTAATGGAAAAACTCACACACACAATACTTTAAATATATCGCTTAATAGGTAAGAGACTTTATTTATCATGAATGTATGCCACTGTTTCAGTTTTTCATCCTTGTATGCATAACGCAAATCTGTAACATGAAGAATGTCATTATAATGATATATTTGAGCGTGCAATGTGAGAGATTCTATGCAGCAATGAGAGATGTTCAGAGTACCTGCGTTCTGCTCGTAAATTCAAGGAATTGTACCGGTTAGTAAAAAATATTCTCAAAAAAATAATAATTTCAATTATTTTATTATAAATTGGTACGGTGAAACGGTTTTTGAAGCAGGTCCAGAAAAAAGAGTTTACAAGAACATTCAGCGCCTACAGAAGGCATCATTCAAGAAGATGAGCGCGTGCAGCTTGTTCACCATAGACGCTGAGCTACCTCTACAGTTATCAAGCTTCATTACCACATATACTATCGTTTTATTACAATTTATGTATTTGCCGAAGTAAAATACACATAAATGGAATAAACGAACGTCGACGAAACAAGGGTTTCCACGTAATCGATGTACAGAAACAGTGAACCAAAAGGCGTAGTAAACATAATATGTCGACGCATTATTAAGGCATTTTTTTTTCGGATGGGAAATCATCAAATGCCCCCCCTTCTCGCTCTGGGCGGAGCGGAAGGGAGTGTCAGACTTTTACTGAATAAAACCCATCCATGTTCCTTCTTAGCCCTTTTCAGCTTCAACCCGTGTTCCAGGGCGGCGGTATCTCTTTCAAGTCCCGCAGCCCCGGTAGGTATCGGCCCTTGCGGACCCCTGTCCTTTATGCTGACATTTATTTGAGGCGCGCGTGGAACACGAATGCGCCATCGACACAATACAGACGGACGGCGAACCAGCCCATTACTCACCGTCCATAGGCCCGCGCCTACGGTGGCCGGGTACCAACACGTGGCCCCCAACGCCCGGGGTGTCTCCCGTGGCGGCTGGGACGTGAGGTTCTCTCCCTCTCACGTTCCGCCATCTCTTTTGCTGGCATGACTGATTCGCAGGAGGTGACTGGTGGAAGAGGTGGTGGCTTCCCATATTATTTAGGCATCGATGTAACAATTTTTGCAGAATAGTATTTCGAACTCATGTAGGGAACCCGTCTCGAGAAACGTCTTTACTGCGTGTACCGCAATTGAAAACCTGGCTGTTCTGGTACCTTACTAGCCCCAGGCTAGCACTGTTCACCCTCTCTCTCCCAAATATATATCCAGACTGCGCTCCTGCAAACTAAACAGGTTGTAAAAGGGCCCTTCTCAAACCCGTCAAACCATTCTGTACCTCAAAATAAGTAATTATGCAAAAATTATTGCTGGGAAACGACTTTGATTTTTGGAGTGAAAAATCACGTTTTACAGTAGGACTCAATGTAACGCACTCAAAACATTATGCTGATGGATGCATTGCATAGCACGGGGTTCGTGGAGGTATCTAAAATAAAGTTATAACATAAAAAACTTGTATTTAAAAACATTTGTGAAAAATTTAGTACTTTCACCCCCAATATCTCCGTAACTAGAAGGTTTCCAAGTATGGTGTAAAACAAAAAAAAAATCGACTTTTTTTTTGCGTCAAAAACTAAAGTCAAACTAAGTCAAACGTGGGCTCTCCAAAAAATCTCTTCCTAAACCCAGTATTTCTCGAAAAATGTATCTTGTTCACATCAGCATCAATGGTGATCCCACTTTTATTACAAATGTCCCTTCATTTAAGAATGTTTGGCAATTTACAAACATAAAATTATCCATGCCAAATTGAACTGGTACACACTAGTGCTAGGTGGTGGCTTCCGATATTATTAAGGCATCGATGTAACAATTTTTGCAAAATAGTATTTCGAACTCATGTAGGTAATTTATTCTACATTCAGCAATTTATAGCAGACTACGAATGTTACAATTCGATTTGTCTATAATTATTTCCAATTTATTTAATACCTACAGTATGGACCGTGAGAAGTTATAGTATTTAAAATAAAATAAATGATTTGATTTTGATGTTCTTCTCCATAGAGATCTACGCTAGGGAATGGGCAACTACAGTACTGTCTCAAGTTATTAGTGAGTTTTGATTAATATTCATACATTTTTAAAGTTGTGTGGTAATCGGTTATCGTGGTGATGGCATGTGATGAGGAGGAATGAGTAAAATGTCGTGAGGAAAGTTTTGAGTATGAATGTGGATGGGTATATGAGTAGAGGAAGACCAAAAAAATCGATAAATGAACAGCGTAAAGGATGATATTGCAAGAAAAGAGGTGTCTGATGAGATGACGAGTAATAGAGAAGTATGGAAGAAGAAGACATGCTGCGCCGACCACAAATGAATGGGGTAGATGACACACCAATCAATTGAGATACTTTTTAAGAGCTGTCAAAAAGCGATTCTCTCATAGATTTTGTATGGCAATAGCCAACAGAGACGTCACTGTTTTTTCAACTCAATGACTCAACTATTTATTGATTACAAAAGCAACTAAAAATCGAATTAGGCAATTAATTGAAAATAAATCGGGCTTTCAGGCCCAAAATAGTGTTTTTTTTGTCTTGGAATTATTGTTTTATGGTGTCATCTACTCAATTGGGATAGGGGCAAAAGAAATGACGAATGATGATTTTTTATTTTTCACAGACGATCAAACTTAACAATTTTCTGATTGGGACCATTATTGTAATCAAAGCTGATACTCGTTTTAAAATTTGATTTAACCTCTGATGTTGATCGGAATTGTTGTGGATGTTAACCAAATCCAATTATAAAGGGTGTAAAAAAACTCTTAACGAAGCCGAAAGGCACTTGTTCTCCCCGTTATTGCAATCATTTTTTTTTCTAAACCATACCTTCTAGTCACGGAGATATTTGGGGGTCAAAGTTCCAACTTTTTCATATATTTTTTTAATATTTGTTTTTAATGTAAGCTTTTTACTTTAAACACCTTTACGACCCCCGTACTATTCAATCCATCCATCACCACAGTGTTTTAAGTGCGTTACATTGAGTCTTACCAAAAAGTCTGATTTTTCGCCCTAAAAAAACAATAATTTTCCAGCAAACATTTTTGCGCAGGGTTACTTCGTTTGATGTACAGAATGCTTGGTTGACGGCTTCGTGAAAAGTCTGTTTACACCCTGTATACATACCTAACCATTCCACAAAGAATACAAAAAAAAACTTAATAAATTGCTCATGTGAGTGAGTGCAAACATGAGCTGTCTGTAAATACGATCGATACATAATAATGACATTTTAATTTCTTAAGTGCCTTGTCCCATTAGTAAACGACTTCCGTTCCGTGTTGATTAAAGAATTAATGCTTGACGTTATTTGTCAAACATTAGTCTTTGGAAACGGAAACAAACAGTACAAAAATCATGTCTCAAAAACAAATTAACGTTCGAGTTTCAAACCAAGCGTTAATCCACAATAATTTAGACGAAGAAATTCAAAGAATTGATTATTCTTTTAGCTTTACTCTTAATTATTTTTTTGGCTTAAAATATAAAGTTCGAAATAATCGAATTTATCCAAATGGAAGACTGTATAACTTCGTAGCGTTCTGCTTTATGTTACTCATGAATGGGGTGTGCCTCTGCCAACTGTTCTTTGTTGATGTAACACATAGGAGTAGACATAAGACAAGTTTAGAAAAAGATTTCTTAGTTCTCTCCGACATTCTCTATGACATTACCTTTATGATCGATTACACGATGATGTTCATTCTGAATATATTCCACAAAAAAAACAACGTCTTATTGATTTTGAAGATCCAAACTATTCACAGGAGCATCGACTTGAGTAAAGGCTACCGAAGTTACATTTTTTGGAATTGGATCTTAATAGTAACAACTATTTGTATTAATATGGTTGTGAATGCTTTGTATTATGTATCATTTGATTACTCGCGCGATGAAGACATTATACTTGACGCATTGGCCAACGTTTTCATCATGGCGTCGGAAATCAATGTAGTTATAGCAATACGAATTATAATATTGTTAAGAAAATACCTCGATAAGTGGATTGAAGATATTCTAACGCTGAATGATGACCAGGAAGATTATGAGCATTGCCTCAAAATGCTCGAAATATATAAAAACATTCTAAAAACTTACGATCTGTATAAGAAAATTTTTCAAGCATTGGTAAGTTATTGATAATTTTTCTTTAACCCTTAATATGGGCTTACCATTAACAAATATTTCGTCATCGCTTAAGTTAAATTATCTGTGTGACTTATAGATAACAACAAATAAGGCCTTCGTACACAATGGTAAGCATATCTTCGATACCCGACGATTTTGATATCTAAGCAACTGCCACAATACAAATCCCCAGAGGTTCGTGCCCAGGCACGCGTCGCTGACATTGCGTTCAAAATTTAAAATCAATCAACTGTAATAAGGTGTCATCAACAAATACAAAAAAAATGTATTAGTACCTAAATTGCTTCGCATACGTATTGCGATTGAAATAAGTAGTATTTGAGTAGTAGTGTTTGTGTATTTCTGGCTACTCATTGGTCGATTTAGTGACTTTCGTTTGAGCGTCGTGTCCTATAAGAACGTAGCAGATAAATCTTAACATTTATGACTCAATATTATTTTGTGTATTTTACAGATATTGCAGGTAATAACTTGCGAATTTTATCGTTGTCTTTATTCTGCCGAGTTACTGTTATCTACTCTAAAACTATCTGCAGAATTGGGAACTGAAGTAAGTTTGAAACCTATTTTTTTTCGTGAAGTAAGCATTTTTTGTTAGTGATTTCAACACTCAATAGTTCCCTATCACTATCGCTACCAATTATAAAACAAAGTCGCCCGCCGCGTCTGTCCCTATGTATGCTTATATCTTTGAACCTTCGCAATGCATTTTGATGCGGGTTTTTTTTAAATAGATAGAGTGATTCAAGAGGAATAATTATAAGGAATAATAATATAACAAGATTCCTAATGACATCAGAATGGAAGAGAATGACAAAATGTTTTTAAATTTAGTCAGAAACCAATTAATTCAAAAATGCTACTATTTATTGAATGATTTTTTTAATGATGACTTCAAAATGGATTGACTTTTACTGCCTTTACCTATATATTGAATTTTGCTTTTTATTTTATTGACATTTTGTATTTGACTTTTATTTTATTGACATTTTGTTTTGATTGTTAGCTTTTGACATGATTGTATTTTGATAATTATTTTTAAGTGACATGATTTATTTGACTTTAATTTAATTTTATTGACATTTTTTTTTTGATTCTTTTCTTATTGACATGATTGTATTTCGATTATTATTCTAATAACCAGATGTAGACTATAATTTTATTTTATTTTGTTCTTTAATTCTCTATAGTATCTTTTTATTTTATACTTTTGACATTAGTTACTTATTTGAATGAACTTAATTTTTTTTTAATTAATGATGATTTTTTTAAATGCTACTTACTGTCTAATATTATAAATTGTTGTGCCCGACAGGGTCCATGTGAACTTTTATTTTAATAATAAGACTTTGTAAAACACATGTAATATGCAATAAAGAATTGAATTGAAGGTTAAGCATATAATTTGCGGGTGGGCGAAGCCGCGGGCATTAGCTAGTGATCAATATTTGTAAAATGGTCTCAATCATAATCACTATTGTCTTGTCCTTATACGAATTAATTTTCCATTGTATCATCTTTCACACAGTCCATCCATCGCTTCTTTGGAAGCCTTAAGTTTCAATGTTAAGTTGTTCACTACATTTTCCTCATAGAACAGTAGGTAGTCGATTTTCACCGGTGCCTCTTATTCATTAGCCAGCTCTCTCTTGCCGCTCTCTCTTGTACCGGTGCTTCTTATGTTGTTTACTTTTAGGTAAATTTGCTTTACTGTTAATTTAACATTTTTTTTTTGTCCTGTGTACGTAATAAACACTTTTTCTTTCTTTCTTTCAAACTTGCTATTATTTTTTCATTCATATTCTATCCATTCACTTAACGCCACACATTCCCCTAAGCATTCTCATTCCAGGTGCATGCAATTACTTTTCATTTGATCCTTTCCACTGGCTCCTGAAATACAGGTACTCTAAGGATAGAGAAATCATTTCCTGTCTCCAGAGCTAGGAAGCTCTGGAGCCAGGAAATGATTTATTTATTTATTTAGTTTGCCCAAGATTCTGATCATTAAAAATGATGATTTACAGACATTGTTGACTATTTTGGGGCTATCCTTGTGGTTTGGAAAGAATTTTATACTAGTCATTATGTATAGTAGATACTGTGAGGAGTTTTACATGACCGTTGAGGAAGCTCAGATCGCTTGTATACAGCTTAGGAAAAACAGGAACTGTCCAAGTAAGTACTTAATATATTGAAGCATAAATATATAGTAGAACCTTGTATTCTTGCTGCTGCCACCTACTGCTGTGACACACGCCTCCTTTCTGACAGAGGATGTGGGCCGTAATCCAGCACATGGGATTAGTGAGGGTCAAACCATGGCACAAGTCTTAGAATATTTAATGCTAGGACATGCTGGTTTCCTTGCGATGTTTTCTTTTATCGATTTGAGAGTAGTGGTGAACAAGTACATAAATTAAAGTGCCTGGCAGGGATCAACCCACGCCAGAAATGAACTAGACCCAGCAGTGGACTTCTTTGCTATGATGATGTGCCTAAAAAAGAACAAACGTAAAAAAAACGTTTTTACCTCCGTTCCGTTGTTTCTACCGTCCCTTCAATTATGACATCTTTTTTTACAGAGAGTACCCAAAACAACCTTTGCAAGAATGTGATACGGGCTAATCTAAAATTCAGTAGAATGACTGCGTGTGGCCTGTTCTATTTAGACGCTACGCTACCAATGTGTCTGATCAGATATATTACGAATTACATCATTATAATTTTGCAATATCATTTTTTGTGAAATAAAAATGTTTACAGAATAAATAAATGCTGTTTATGAAAAATCTAGCCTTTTTTTCGGATTGGAAATCATCAAATACCACTCTCGCTCAGGGCGGAGCGGAAGGGAGTGTCAGACTTTTACTTAAATGGAGTTTAAAATAAAATCTTTTAAGAACAGGTGGCTTACCATGACGTCTTAAAGCAGGATCGTTTTAATCTTGTTCCAGTGTGGGTAAGAGACGGAGCTATAGAGGACGTCTAGCGCCATCTCTTTCCCACACTGGAATAAGATTAAAACGATCCTGCTTTAAGACGTCATGGTAGGCCACCTGGGTCGGTAAAAAAATACTGCCCCCCAGGGCAGTATTTTTTTACCACAAACCTATTATTGACAGTACAGAGCGTAATTGACCCAACATTGTGTTACACTAGGTTTTTTCAGTAAGATCGTGATTCTCTTGTCCTTATCCCAATTTATTTGTCTTCTTCTTCCATACTTCTCCTATTATTGCACGTTGAAAAAGGTCGAAAGAAAGAATAGCCTCGTGCGCAATGTCTTAGCAATTTTTTATTCTATTAACAAGTGACAGCGTCTGTCAAATCAAAACCCAAATGTGGCCATACAAAAAAATCTTAATGTTCTAAACATACTCCCAAACAACGATAACAATAAGCGGACTGTGACTACATAGGATAAATATGTGACAGTACAACAACATTATAAAATAACCAATGAAATAATATAGGGCTATGTGTCGATACTCTTGCGCCTTCCCATCTTCCTAATTCGTCGTGCTGTGCGGGGGCTGCTGCTTTGGCTGCGGAGAACCTCAAGCGGCGAAAATATAGTAACCTTATTGGTAACTATATTTTCGAGCCGTTTGGGGTTGAAACTCTAGGACCGTGGGGTCCGAGCGCTCACAGCCTTTTCAAGGATATTTCAAAACGTTTAGTTGACACTTCCCGTGACCCTAGGGCTGGCTTTTACCTTGGCCAAAGGCTTAGCATTGCCATACAGCGTGGTAACGCCGCCAGTCTCTTGGGGACATTACCAGTTGACAGTGTTGAGGAGGAGTTTTTTGACGCCATTTTTTAAGTTTTTAGTTAAGTTAGTTAGTTTAGTTTATTTTAATAAATTTGTAAATTGTTACTTTATTAAATAAAAAAATTTATATAGGGCTATAGATAACTAATATTATTTACAATTTTATTTTTTTTTACAATTTTTTTATTTTTTATTCTCAAAAACTAAGTTTAAACAATTTTTAATTTTTTAGAAATATACCAAGATTTTTAACAAGTTTTTGTTTTATTATTTTTCTTTACATGATAGTTGTGTTTTGCTATTTTTAACATCAAGAATGTACTTAACAAATTTTTACTTATCATTAAATATTATAAGATTAACTAGATATATAGAAATATATAGTACTTAATTTAATGTAGTAAGGTTAAATTATTGTTATAAGATTAACATTTATGATAGTACTTAACTTATAATACTCTTACCCAACAACTTAACTAAATTTACTCTAAAGGCAGTAAACAAACTCTAGTAACAGATGTTTTGTGGCGCCTTTTATTGGCTTTTTCCACCTCAAGCGCTCTTACTTTCCCATCATCACTGGGGAAAATCTGAGTTATTCTAACCATAGGCCAGGTCATTGGTGGAGCTTCAGTCTCTTTTAATATGACTAAATCTCCTACTTTTACATCAGGTAAACTTTGTTTCCACTTAGGTCTATTTTGTAAATTATTTAAATATTGTTTTGACCAATACTTCCAAAATTGCTGTGTCAATGCACTGCATTTTGCTCTGTAAATAATTTAGGAGATTTTTCTGCCTGCCAAAATTGTTTCATTGTATTATTTAATTCATTGTTGCATTCTATGCAAATAAGAGAATCAGCAGCATTCCTACTAGGAAATTCAGGAAGATTACCCGCGACTATGTATCCAAATTGCGTATGAACGAAGCGGGGATGTGCAGGATCACATTTTTTATTTTATTCCTCAGGCTGGGGCAGGAGAAAAAATACATCAGCACTTAATAACATATCTATTTCAGTTGGTGAATTAAATTAATTGTCAGCAAAGTTAATATTTTTTGGAATATCTATTAGTTTTAAATCGAATTGTTGGTGTGGTAATTTGGTGGTAATTTTATTCACTACCAAGCAATTTACATTAACTTTATAGGGATAGTTACATGACCATATTTCTGTTTGAACTGAATAGTTAATGGTTTTTTCAACATTTGTTATGCCAATCACACCAGTTTGATTAGGTAAAAATGACGTACCCAATTGTTTTGCAAGACTGGTTGTCATAAATGATGATTGACTAGCAGAGTCAAGAAGCGCTTTAACAATGATTTCGCTTTCATCTTGTAATGTTTGTGTTTTCTATATGGGTTTTTACTTTTAATTCGCTGCTGGAGTTAGGAGTAGGTAGTATAGGTATTTGATATTGTACCTCGTTATAAATTTATTTATTTTTCTTTTTATTCTAGAACCTCGCTTAAATATTTGAAATAGCCTGACATTGACGGGAACCGGGTCGTGAGGGCCAGTCTACGCCGAGCTTCTGAACAGAATACTGCTCCACAAAAAGTCTACGCCGGGCCTCTGAACGAAATACATCTCTACTACAAAGTCTGCTGGTTTTCTAAAATTTCTGCTACGATGGTCTACGTCTAAGTAAAGTGCCAGAGTGACGTCCTCCTGGATCCTCCTCTTCGGCACTCCTGACGTCCACTGGTTTCTGCTACAGCCGGCTTGAGTTGACTGCAGGCTACAACAGGCCCCTTTGCGAGCTCTACGACGGGAAGGCCTGACTTGAGGCCTTTCACCGAAGAAACTCCTGGACTCTGCATAACCAAGGACCTTCACCCCGGTTTCCCTGTTTAGTGTTGTGTTTTAGTTTAGTATTCCCATCCGGTAGGTAGGGCCTGATAGGTTCCTTAGGTTTAGTTATATTTTATTTTGTTTATTAAATTTCTGTTTACCTTTTAATTTTTTTTCTCTTAAACTGCGCTTTCCTCCTATTAGGTAGGATAGTGCTAAATTGGACCTTACATTTATCAGGCTCCCCCTGCTAAATGTACCGTTACAATCTTTGAAAATAACTTTGACTTGGGCAGTAGGTAAAAGTACCTGATTGCTGCTAATACCGGCCATGCAGTACAACAGTATCCTTATTTTGCTCACAAGCCTCCCCGCTATTATGTAAAAGAGAGTTGTGAATTTGTTTGCAATGTTGACATTTAAAATGAAATTTGCATTTACTTTTATGAAGATTTAGGCATGTTTTACACAATTCTTTTTTTTTGCGAACTCAATACGCTCTTTAGCGGATAATAATAGAAATTTTGAGTAATTAAAAATGTTGTGTTCTGACTGACTGACTGACAGAAGTGGCAAATTGATTTCACGGAGAGATTGGGTGTAGAAACGTTGACATTTGTCACTTTAGGAGGAGTAGCTCGCTTGATGTCCTTTTTTTCCGACCCATCTCGTATCCCTGAGGCTTCCAAGCCCAGAGCTCTTCCTTCAAGAAATTCAATAAACTAATGAGTTTATAAACTATGAGAGTCTCTATCAAGATAAAACGCCCTATTGTTTAATTGGTCAAGTTTCCTACTCAAAATGCACACTAATATTGCAACCCATTTGTCTACGGCTTGTTCAAGGCTTTTTAAGGCTTCAACATGTTGCTTGGCTTCACTACTCTTAAACTTTGAATGCTTGGTTTACCTATTGCTTTCAAGTCTAATAATTGGGAAATGTGTACAAACACTAATTTTGCTTTATTATCATAGCGTTTATTGAAGACTACAGGTAAACTTTTGATAAGATCGAGCGCTTCTCTTCGCAAATAGCTACGCAAATAAAACAGCTTTTGGATATCCTCAATGGATTGATCCCTATCTATCATCGCCCTAAACATTTCGATGAAAGGCCTGTATCCCATGTTACCTTCGAATGTTGGAAGGTGAACATCAGTGAGTTTGATTTTCGAATGCGACTGCGCATTTTCACATTTTTTCTTTTCAGCTAAAGCGCCTTTTAACAATTCTAGGCATTTAAAATATAAATTTTCAGTGTTTGCATCTTCGATCTCCTCTAACGTTATACAAATTGTTTCGTACTCACTGTATATACGGAGCAATTTTTCTTCACGCAGTTGTAGCATTTGAATGCTGGCGTTCAACAAATATTCATCTGTCAGTGTACTTTTAAGCTTTGTTATGACGCCTTTGTAATATCCACGCTTCTTGCGCAGCGCGCCTGTGTCTTCATCTTTGTTGGTCATATTTCTTGTTGAAAATTATCGAACGAACTCACTCGCACAACTTTAACTTCAAAAGTAATATAATATTTAACTTTAATTTTGACATTTAAATTTCTTGTAATTCCAAATTTTGTATTTGATAATTTATTTTGACATTTATTTCTTAATGTAATTCTGCAATTTTAATTATATGTGTTTGTATTTTTGTTTAATATGGGTCTCGGACCTGAAATAAATGATTTTATTTATTTATTTATTTTATTATTAAAAGTGGAAATGTTAAAAAATGCAGTCACCCTCAGAACAAGAAAAAAATATGATCGGTCACCACAGACTATATTTCGCGCCAACACACTTCGCTCGACCATAGATCGATTGATGAGTCGTAGGTAGATTGTTTGCTGCTGCAGATACTGCGTGCAGGATAGTTTCCGGACAGAGTATTGTTCAAATATCTCGTATGACAAAGGAATGAATGATACGTCTCTTGTCACTCACCTCTATGTTTTCTTTACCTTGAATGACCTCTGCCGAAAACGTTGGGTATGGTTACTTTGTAATAACCGACAAAATGATTGAAAATTGCACTATCGCAGTAGAAGTTTTCTCGACGATTTGATATCGTAACCTCCACTGAGCAAGCGAAATATGTCGCCCACTGTTTCGGGACACTGCACAGCGCTGATTACGCTCCAGCAAAGGAATGTCGTCCAATGCAATATCATGATTATGCACGGAATATTCGCCAAAAAAAAAATACTACACTTTTACTTTACTTAACCGGCTCGAAGGACCATGAAAAAGGTCGAAATTATATTAAAAAGAAAGGCCTCGTCCGCAATGTCTTAGCAACTTTTTATTCTATTATCAAGTGACAGCATCTGTCAAATCAAAACCCAATGTAGCCATACAAAAAAAAACTTAATGTTCTAAACACTCGTCATCTCAGCAGTTTTTTCAGTTCCGTGATATGCCATGAAAAAACCAAAAACCTTGGGAATTGAACCTAAAATCTCTCATTTAGTTGTCGCTTTTACATTACCTGCCTACATTTAGTTAATCGATCAATGGTGTTAGACAACCCAGAAATGCTTTCGAACATTATGTAACCTATTAATGTGTCATAATACTTTTTAGAGTTTTAATACGACGATACGTCACACCGACATTGACGTAGCCGGGCAAAACTAAGTACCTAACTGCGCCTGCACAGCTACGAACGTCATTGCGATCGGCTACGGTTTTGAGTGCTACGGAGCTACGAGGACCACATTATAACTACAGCGTCGCGCACAGTGATTCATTTGATCTGCTACGCCAAGTCTCCTGTGCTCAATACAACTGCAAAACGAGCAGTGTTTACGTTTTGCGTAACTTGTCATCGACGTTGTTATATTAAATATGTCTTCCCGTCCCACTCCGCCCGCAAAATCTGATCAAACTTTATTGATACCGAGTACTAATGCGCAGGAATCCGACACAGCATCGGATTGCGTGGGCTCGGACCCTGACTGTGGAATTCAGCCAAACATTACACGTCGTCTAAAGTGCAAGTTTGACGACTCTGCGCTCGGTGAAATAAAAGACATGCTGCTCGAAGTACAACTTCAACAAAAGAAACAAACTATAAAATTTGAGGAAGAAATGAAGAGGATGATGCAACAAAATAGCGAAATCATACAGTCAATAATTCAACACATGTCTGATAAATATGATGATGTTTTAAACCAACTTCAACAAACAAAAGAAGAAAATACTGTTCTCAAGAATCAAATAAAAAAGATGGAGCAAAAGATTGATTTACTCGAAAGGAACACCAAAGCGTCAAGCTTAGAACTTAGAAACGTCCCCGAGTCCCAGTCAGAATCAAAAGCTACTCTAACATAGTAAAAAATGTTGGTGATGTACTAAAAGTTGAGGTGCTTGATAAGGATATCCGGAATATTTACAGACCCAAGAAAACACAGAGCAAATCTACTCCCATAATAGTAGAAGTTTTCACGAATTCTCTCAAGGAAACTATCATAAGTGCATCCTTTAACAAAAATAATAAAACTGATAAATTGAACACCACACATTTGAAGATAAGCGGCGAATCAAAACCGATATTTATAGCAGAGTCTCTCACCACCTATGGAAGATACCTATATTACCTGGCTCGTGAATATTTGAAAAACATTAAGGACACAAGCTGTTGGACCTCATATGGTAAGTTATATATACGCCAGAAAGAAGAATGTCAATCTATACTAATCGCCAAAGAAGAAGACGTGATTAGACTAAAGTCTCAATGACTAATCCGCTTACTGCTACCATCCTTTTTGTACACTGCGACAAAGACTGGGATAACACCCAGCTTGGGATTGTACTAACTTTTACAGATTATCCTACTTTTACTTTATATACTACTTACATCATAACAATTTGTAACTTACATGCAACTTACTCTACAACTCGCACCTATATAAATCACACTACTATACATACCTACACTGTGACTCATTGCAACATTTATATTTTTACATTATTTGCTTATGCGCGACTTCTACATGTATATGTTAAAATAATGCAATTATTTCATCTTAGTCAAATCAATAGTCTCAATCGTATTTACACAGTATTTCTCATCTTATCTCGGAATATGCAATATTTTTTGCACCCATTAATGATCCAATGCGGCACTAACTGCCTCGCCTCATCTAGAACACAAGTATCACATATTAATTATCCTAAATATAATATATTAAAAGCTAAATTAGCACCCAGGTTATCTTCACTACATCTTATTTTGAGTAACATTCGATATCACCAATGATATTATAGGAGATATTGAACAATTTGAGGTATCAGTAGTAGTTACATGCGAGCCCGAGGTATGCACTTCGTACTTAAAGTATCCAAGACAATATATAAAAGTTTTACAACAAAATATTCGCAGTCTGAACTGCAATTATGATGAATTACATGCACTGCTTAAAAGACTAAAACTATCTCCTGACATCATGGTGCTTTCTGAATGCTGGCTATCACAAGTTATTACATTACCATTACTACAAGACTATAGCTCATACAAAACTAATGACAACTACAATCAGAATGATGGTTTAGTTGTCTACACAAACAATAACCTAGAATGTGCTGTGGAGGAACATAGTCTGCTGGAAGCGAACTGCTTAACGATTAAAATTAAAAAACATACTGTGGTAATTGCAATTTACAGACCTCCTAATTTTAAATCTCCCGATGTTTTCTTAAATTCACTACATACATTATTAGACATTGTTGGCGATATAAACATTGACCTCTTAAGCGCCAGTCATGTTACCACCGCGTACCTAGATACCATTAACTTCCATGGATTACTTCCTGCTATTAATACTGCAACCAGAGGTAAAGCATGCCTGGACCATGTTATATTAAAAACGAAACAAAAAGCATTTACTTTTTCTCTAGGCACTAGTATTACTGACCATGAAGCCGTATTATTTTGTATGAAAAGCGACACTACTAAGGATAAAACAATAAAATCAAAATTAAACTATAAAATTGACAATGAAAAACTAAAATTAGACTACCAGATTTGCACTTTTGACACTGTTTATCAAAAAACTAATTTAAATAACGCTATGAATAATTTCATTAACATAATAAAACAATTAATTACTAACAACACAACAATAAGAATAACACCTAGAAATAAATTAATAATTAAACCCTGGATATCCTTTGGTATGCTACGATGCATAAGAACAAGGGATAGAATGCATAAAAAATAAAAAACAAATGTAAATGACACCATACTAAAAATAACGTATTTGAGATACCGCAATCATTGCAATAATATGCTCAAAAAACTTAAAAAACTATACCAAAAAGATCAACTTAATATGTCGAAATATAATTCAAAAAAGCTCTGGACTACCATAAAATCAATAACTAACAATCATAAACAAAACCAAATACTACAAAAGCTTCTGTCTACCGAAAAGAACCCATAGATGCGATCAATAAAACAAATAAGTACTTTTCAACTATAGGCAAACAATTAGCAGATATGATGATGACCTTCACATATTCCCACGTTCAAGCCAGTAATTAAATCTACACTAAAGTCTTTCGTTCTTTTACCCACTGACAACGAAGAAGTTAAAAGGACGATCAAAAACTTAAGAAATGTCTGCGCTCCTGGATGGGATCAAATAAGCGCTGACGCTCTAAAAATTACATGTGAAATTATCACACCAGTACTTGCAAACCTAATAAACCGCTGCTTTGAGACCGGAATATTTCCTACTGCGCTGAAAAAAGCCGTGATACACCCAATACATAAGGTGGGAGACAGAGGCAGTGTCAATAATTATAGGCCAATTGCAATATTAACAACATTATCTAAACTTTTTGAACGCATAATAAATAAAAGGCTCACCAAATACCTTGAGGAACGTAAACTTTTCGCTGACACGCAATATGGATTTAGATCCAGCCGTTCGACAGATAGTGCTGTCCTTGATTTTCTTAACTTCTTGGTGAGTAAATGGGACTACAAAAAAATGCTTAACCATATTTCTCGACCTTGCAAAGGCATTTGACACTGTATCTGTCCCCACCTTGTGCAAAAGCTTGAAAACCATGGTATTAGAGGGGTCCCGCTGGTATTGCTAACAGACTATTTAAAAATAGAACCCAATGCGTCAAAATTGGAGATTAGATCAGCAATGAACTACCAGTCGACTTTGGCGTGCCGCAAGGTAGCATACTGGGTCCTACCCTTTGCTACATAAATGAACTTTGTACTCTTAAAATCCCAAACTGCCGCATATCTGCATATGCTGATGACACTGCCCTCACTTTTTTCTCAGACTCGTGGGATGAACTTTATAACTTTACACAAAACGGGTTTGATGTCACTGGTTATTGTCAAACTCTCTCTCATTTAATGAGGATAAAAGCATTGTCTTCTCGATGACAAATCGAAATAAACCTCCTAACCATTTAGATAAGATTTATGCACACAAATGCAAGTATCCTCCTATTCCAAACTGCACTTGTCCCAACATAAAATCAACTACCTGTATTAAGTATCTCGGAATTGAACTTGACGCTAACTTAACTTTTGGAAATCACTTACTATCCGTATCCAAAAGCACCCGCAAGCTCACTTATATTTTTAGGGATCTCCGGGATGTTGCAGAGAATCAGACCATGAGAATGGTGTACGAGGCCTTGGTACAGTCCATCCTTAGTTACTGCATAACCACTTGGGGAGGAGCTTGCAAAACAAAAATGATAATGCTTGAGAGAGCCCAGAGAATGATCCTAAAAGTGAGTTTATCAAAGCCGCGACGTTTCCCTACCTCTAAACTTTATGAGGAAACTCAAGTTTTGACCGTCCGTCAGCTGTACATAATGTTAACGATACTTCGTCAACGCTCCTATATATCCGAAGAACTAAGGAAACGCAAAGCCTTCACTAGAAGACGTTATGCACTTTGTGAATCAACAGGTTGAAATTATGTAATTTGTGGAGATAAATAAATATTTTATGATTATTTTTTATTATTAATATTACTAATGGATCAACCAACAAGACATTTATGAAAATTATTTTGTTTCTCCAACTGTGGTGTGAACACTGAACAGTCCATTAAAATGTGAACACAATAGTATTGATCCAGTGTTATAATAAAATTAAAACAGTACTCGACAGAATGGTACTGAGAGAAATGTTATCAGGCTTGAAACAGTTGAAACTGACACAGACTATGAATACACCAATACCAATATTCGTCACAGAGATCCCGTCCCGCCTTTTACGAAGTAATTTTCTGGATAAAGATATCCGCAGACTAGTGTATTCTTTCAACTATGCGTTTAATTTCTTCATGGCCTCAAAATATAATGTACGAAATTATCACATTTATCCAAGAGGCAGGAAATATAAATAAAATGCATTCTGCTTTATGTTGCTTATCCGCTCGCTTGCTTTCGATTGCAAAAAAACCGTCGAGCTTTGCTCGTGAAATTTGACATTATACACTCGGCGCGACCATTGTAACTTGATTTACAATCGATCCAAGTGGCGTAGCGTAATTTTGTTTACTGTTTTGTGTAGATAATAAGATAAGAAAAAAGTAACGTTTATTATTTTGACAAAGGTGGTGTGTATAATATTTTCTACGAGATTTAAGTCAAGGTCAAGCAAATTTTTCCGGTTTCAGTTGAATAACGTGAAATTGTGAGAAAAATTGGGCGATAGGTATATTATTTTTCATCATTTTTATAAACTAGAATAGTTATTTGGGATTGTCGTAGAAAATCTTCTTATAAAATAAAAGAATCCGCCTGCCATTGTACAATTCACCACTAAAACTAGATGGACAATCATGGCCGTTTTGCACATCAACTATAAAACCTAGAACAAAAATATACCTACGTTAAGAAAGGCCAGTTTATTAGCTTTAAAAACAATATGAAAAGTTTTTCACAAGTCTATAAACTCCTGAGGTATGTGGCAAAAAACCCAAAGGCAGATTTCTTTTTAAAGAAAAAGATAGCGATTTCAAACTAAAATTTCTACGACATTATGCTCTCACTTATCCAGTTGCAATAATGTAATGGATAGATCTAATCCTATAGTTTATTTATAAGGCTAAAAATGACTAAATATTGTTAGATTTATAATAAATTTAAAACTAATACTTACGACGACTTTCAGTCTAAAAACTCGCAACAACCATAAACGAGCCCCAAAAATTGCAAGATGGCGGCTGTCGAGGCTAGGGTTGCGCCTTACCAAATAATTTATTTTACATACCGGTTTAGAATAAAACTCCAAAAAATGTAAAAAAAAACTGTTTTAGTAATATTACGGGATTTTAATAAATAAGTAATAATTTATTAAGAATTTAATAATTTTAATTAAAAAAAAAACATAAAAAAGTGTCTTATTTTTGTGGAGCTCAGTAGCCAATATTGATATTAATTACTATTAATCAAAATACAGATGACAATACAAACACCACCATAGCATTCAACATGCAAATAAAAGACAATTTATAATACCTACAATAGCAATCAAATAGATAAAAAAAAAAATGAAATCATACTGTTAGGTACTTCTTGTATAAAAATGACATATCAATAAAAATATTATTAAAATAAAATATCAATAAAAAAAAATACAAATCCTTATCAATAAAAAATAATGTAAATAAAATAAACGAACATCAAAAAGCCGCATGCTATTTGTGCCAACCCCATGCAGTGAAACTTACTTTGCTTTCTGGTAACCATTGCTACCAGAGCAGTATTTAGTGACAACAGAAGTAATTGTCACCAATATTCATGTAATCCAGGACATCTACAAGATATTATATAACTATTTTACCTTTTAAGATTAAAATTATGTCTAAACTTTATTATTTCACACATAGTTTCCCGCAGTTGTAAGGAATAACGATAAATTACCACTTTAAAATACGTAACCAAACAACGTCACTGAAGACGCGTTCGACTCTTACGATTTTATCACATTTCACATAAACTATCATTGAATAAAACACTGAAATCTTATAATACAGGTTTTCTAGATCAATTTGGTACCTTAACTTTAGTAAAAACCAATAAATTAGAATACTTACGGCATTTTTTCTTTGAGCACAACAGAGCACACACTGACACCGATCACAAAAAAAACACAAAATGTCGTCTATAAATTTCATTTAATAATTTAAAAAAAAAATCGCGGTATTATGTTGCAAACTTGCATCGAAATGCATGATAATCTATTAGACTTTGATTTAAAGGCGTTTTGAAAGGACTTTACTGGCTTTAAAATAGAGTTTAGAGTCGTTTAATAAAAAAACAATTTTGGTAGCTATAGTTACCAAGAGCAAAGTTCGAGTTTGGATTTTGGTAGCTCTAGCTACCAAAAGCAAGCGAGCGGTTATGAATGCGTTGTTTGTACAGGATGTATACCATAGAACTTACGAAAAATAATCAGTCTAACTTATAAAACAATATCTTGACGCTTATTTGTGCCATCTTTTTTTTAACTTTTGCGATCAGTTTCTCGATTATTTTCGTTGTGGATGAAATGAATAAAACAAACAATGTCTTTCTCATTTTGAAGATCCAAAATATACACAGAAGCATCGATTACACTTTAATCAAATAATTTCGGAATAGACTATCATCTCTAAACTGTAGCGTCGGATTATGAGTTTACAGGCGCACCTAGACAAAACCTGTCTTACTGATTGCAATATGTTTTGTTCATAGGCTTTGTATCATACGTTTGGTGTATTTTACCGCATGCTGTGCTATGTCGACTTAATGTTGTTATCAATGAAATCGGGAAGTGAAGTAAGTATTTCTTTTTTTCTTTGTCGTGTGGTTACTTTGGGTTACTGCCTAATCTGGTGTCAGAATTTTTATGCCGACTGTGACTTGACTAATACTCGACATATCATCAAATACCTCCTTATCTTCCATCATTTCATTAATTCCATCACACAGTGCATTCATCGCTTCTTTCGTCTTTATCTACTCTTATACCCAAAAGATATAATTATAGTAACAGACAAACTTAGTATTTATATATATTATAAGTGAGAACGTTTTTGTTCGATCAGTTTCTTTATTCCTGATTCGGTTTTTATGACTGCTGCATTTCCAAATTCGATTAAATAATAAAATATCTTAACTTTCCAGGATTTGCAGAATTGTTGTGCCATAATGTGTTTGTTAGTAAAAAATATGGTACTTGTAATTACAGTCAGTATATATTATGAGAAGTTCTATATAACTGTCTAGGAAGCTGAGACGGCGTGTGTTTGGCTTATGACGAACAGGAACTGTCGAAGTAAGACGATTTTATGAATGAAAAACAGCAAAAAGGATATCAATTATTATAATGAGTATTCTTTTGTCATGTATTTTTCAGCGATTCAAAAACATGCCTGCAAGAACGTGAGGCGAATAAATCGAACATTCAGTAAGATGAGCACGTGTGGCCTGTTTTATGTGGACGCTACGCTGCCGATATCTTTGATTAGGGTTGTCACTCATTACATTATTGTATTGCTGCCAATTAATTTTCTGTGAAATGCGATGTTTATAATATAATTAGTGTTAGCTGTTGAAAATAGAAAGATGTCTAACAATTCCATCCATATATTCGTCGTTTTTAATTTCTAAACTTAAACGTAGAACTAAAAAAAAACAAACAAAGTCATAATAGCAAAGATTTTCAACTACTAACTTTCTCAAATGAACTTAAAATTTTCAAGAAAGTTTTCACCTGCAGAGTTGGAGACTAACCATTCCTATTAATTATTTTTTAGTTTAAACTTAATAGAACTGTTCTATGACTAATGGATAAACACTAATGGAAATTTAATCTATGTTAAATATGCAGGTATGGGTATAGGACGGACAACCATCAAACTCGCTAGTCAATGACACACTGTTTTAATAACGTTTAAAGTACCGGGTCGCAGCCGCGGTACGCTACACATATACATACATAACATCCCCTTCCCTTTAATTTACCCCAATAAACAATGAACAAATAAAGAATGATTAAGGAGTAAAGTTATCTGGTGACAATTCAAGACGACGTGGATTGATCGCTGGTATGGGCGTCAGTGCCTCGGTTGAGCCATCTGACTCAGCTAGGGGCGTGGCGAAGATCGCATTTCGCTCAAACCCACATTCACCTTCCCTCTCTCCTCTGACCGGTGTACTGGTTGCTGACGGTGATATCGTAATGTGATCTGGTGGCGGTGTTCCTATAACCTCTAGATCAGAATTGGAGTTGCTTCTGGGGCCGTTGATGTGATGTTGATCATCGTCATTCGGTGTCGTCTGGTTTGCGTTGGCCATATTGCGCTGAACATCCTGGATGACATCTAAATCCCAGTTTGAGTCGCGATCTGACATTTCTGTTTGGCCGTGTGCCCGTATCTGATCTAAGTGTCTTTTTACCAACCGATCCATTTCAGGAACATAAACTTCATACATTACGTTTCCGATCTTACGTTTGATAATTCCTTCGACCCATACAAACTTTTTATTATTTATATTCTCCATACCACGTCATTTTCTTTGAACTGTTTACGTATTTTTCCTTTGTAGTATTTACGCTGTAAGCACTGGTTTTGTTCCACGGTTTGAGTGAGGCAAGTGGTAGAGGAGGTCAACGCTGTGGATGTCGCCGACGCCGATGTCGGTGACATTAAATCGAGCCGCGAGCGCAGCGGCCGGCCGTACACGAGTTCAGCGGGTGATTTCTCGGTGGTACTGTGTCTGGAGTTCCGATAGTCGAACAAAAACTTTGACATTCGCTCCTTTAATGGTTTCCCTTTATTAGTAAGGATTATACATTTGAGACCCCTTTTTATAATTTTCACAGAGCTCTCAGCTTGTCCGTTGCTTGACGGATGATATACCGCGGCAAGCGTATGAGTAATACCATTCCTTGAACAGAAATCTTTAAATTCTTGCGAAACAAACGAAGTACCGTTATCCGTTACGATAGTATGTGGGATACCGAATCGTGACATTAAGTCGATAAGTTTCTCAATGACTGCTTTAGAGCCATACGACGAAGTCATTGTATACACTTCAACCCATTTACTGTAAGCATCAACGGCGATTAGAAACATTTGGTTATTAAAGGGCCCTAGAAAATCTAAATGAATTCTATGGAAGGCGTGGGGAGGATGTGGCTAGGGCGTGAGCGGGGCGCGGGGCGGCACGGGCCGCAGCGCGCTGCATACTGCGCACGCGCTGGCCAGCCGCTCCAGTGCACCGTCCACGCCAGGGAACCACAACCGTTTACGTGCCTCTGCCTTCATCTTTACCACTCCGAAGTGTGAACTGTGAAGTTCATCACCAATTTTAACTCTTAGCCTCTCTGGAATGATAACTTTATGGCCGCGCATCAAGCATCCATTTTCAACCGAAAGTTGGTTACGACAGTAAAAGTAAGGCTTTAATTTGTCATCGTATACTTTTCTCGGCCAACCTAACTCAATATAATCCTTTACTTTCCGAAAAATTGCGTCCTGTTGGGTTTCGCTTTGCAAATCAGTAAGTGTAACAGGTAGCCCTCCGTCTACGACGAAGTAAACATATGATGCGCGGTCATCAGTGGCGCGCGATTTGTCTCGCTCTCGCCCTGCCCCCGCGCTTGCACCGCCGCCGCCGCCGGCGCCCGGCTCTGCGCTGCCAGCTGACGGTGACTCATACCCTACCGGAGCGCGGGACAAATAATCTGCGCTGTTATTTTTACTGCTGACATATTCGATAACATAATTGTATGCTGATAAAAATATTGCATACCGCTGTAGTCGGTTAGCAGATACCTCCGGTATACCGCGGTATGGACCGAAGATGCTTAACAATGGCCTGTGGTCCGTACGCAAAGTGAAAGGCACCGCTCGGGCATATAAATACTGGTGATAACGTTTTACTCCGAATACTATAGCTGTTGCCTCTTTTTGTATTTGAGCATATTTTTTCTCGGCTGTTGTTAACGTCCTAGACGCATAGCTAATGGGTCGTTCGCACCCGTCGCTTCCTACTTGTGATAGCACAGCGCCTAACCCGTACGGGGAGGCATCTACGGTCAATATTAACTTTGCCGCGGGGTCAAAATGAGCCAGTACCTCATCCGATGCCAACTGTTGTTTTATTTTTTTAAAAGCATTTTCGTGTTCTTGCAACCATTCCCATTTTGTTGTTTTGTGTAACAAGTTATATAATGGTGCTAGTATGGTGGATGCGTTTGGGACAAAATTTCGGTAATAATTAGTTAATCCTAGAAATGACTGCAATTGTTGCACGTTCTGTGGTCTAGGTGCTTGCGAAACTGCTGTTACTTTGTCTGGCGACTTTTTTATACCCTTTTTGTCTATGATATGTCCTAGATAGTTCACTTCATTTTTAAAGAACTCACACTTGTTTGGTTGTATTGTGAGCCCTGTGTCCGCCAGCCTTTCCAGTACCGTGACTAACCTGCTCATGTGTTGTTTGGTATCGACACCTGTTATTAGTATATCGTCAAGGAAAAATACTACTCCGTCTAACCCCGATAGTATGCACTCCACCGCACGTTGAAATATTGCTGGTGCGCTTGACAAGCCAAATACTAATCTTGTATATTTAAATAGTCCGCGATGTGTATTGATGCAGGTCATATTCTGTGATTGTTCTTTTAAACAAAATTGATTATATGCCATGGACAGATCTAATTTGCTGAATTGTATGCCACCATGCAACTTTGCAAACAAATCATTTACCGTTGGCAACGGATATTTATCAACGATTAGGTGTTTATTAATTGTCACGGAAAAATCTGCGCAGATTCTCACTCCGCCGTCTTTTTTCAAAGCGGGTACAATTGGTGACGCATAATCTGAATACTGAACCGGTTCTAATACTCCTAATTGAACAAGTCGATCTAATTCGCTATCAATTTTGTCTTTCAATGCATATGGTACCGATCGTGCTTTGATAAAAACTGGTTTTGAATGTGGCTTTAAATGTAACTCAACGGCATATTTATTAAATTTACCTAATTTTCCAGAGAACACGGTGGGAAATCTTGAAATTAAATAGTCCTCTATTGAATTGTCCTTCGATCCGCCAATAGATTTAACTGTAGGAGCAAATTCCAAGTCAAACGTGCTAATAAAATCTCGGCCTAATAATGGCGGACCACCGTTACGTACAACAAACACGTGCAGTTTACGCTTCATTTTGGAATATTCAATATCTAATTTAATAACACCAACTGTTTCTAACCGTTCCCCCGTGTAACTGAATAGTTTTTTATCTGTAACTGATAAGGGTACTTTGTTGAAATGCTCGTTATATATCTGATGTGATATAATACTAACCGCGGAACCACTATCTATCTCGAACTCCAAACCTAGTCCACCGATGTTAACACTTGCCAGCATCGGTCGGCCCTTATCACAACGTATATTTAAACACAGCTTACCGTCGTCGTCGCTCTCATCATCCACTTTACCTTCCTCCACGTGTTTTACTTTCGCGTCACTTGAGCACATCCGCTTTAGATGGCCCTTGTTATTACACTTCTTGCATCTATAGTTTTTAAACCGGCACTGATTGGATTTGTGATTGGAATAACCGCACACACTGCACTTTTCCTTTACCGCAAACACGGAACCCTCGTCGACGCCGCCGGCGGCTGCGCTCGCACCACGTACTCCTGGAGCGGCATGGGAGGCGCGGCGAGCACACCGCACACTTTCCGCTAATTCAACCGCCTTGGCCAACGTTAAGTCCGTCTGGTCCTGGGCAAAGAGCTTGTCTCGCTCGGGTCCTGCCATCATGCCCATGATAAATTTATCAAGAAGAGCTTCCTCCAAGTTCTTAAACCCGCAGTGTGCTGCCAATCCCCTAATTCTGGCCGCCCATTGAGTGTGACTCTCGTCTGATCGCTGCACCGCCACGTAGAAATTCGACTTTTCTGCGAATCCGAGCCGCTTTGGCTCGAAATGTCGGTCTAGAATATTCAGTATTTCTTCAAGATTTGTTTCTTCCAACTTCTTAGGCAGCGCCAAGTCCCTCGCTAGCATGTAAGTGGGTCCGGTGAGGGCGCTTATGAGTATTGCCCTCCGTTTGAACTTCAACTAGTCCGATTCGTCTGTAATGTCATTTGCAATAAACCACTGTTGTAATCGGGACTTATAACTTGTCCAGTCCTGGGATAAATGGTCAAAGTTGGTCAAAATTCCAAAAGAAACGCCATAAGTAGACATTGTCGCACACGTAAATTCGTCCTCGTCGCCACTGTTAAATATGCAGGTATGGGTATAGGACGGACAACCATCAAACTCGCTAGTCAATGACACACTGTTTTAATAACGTTTAAAGTACCGGGTCGCAGCCGCGGTACGCTACACATATACATACATAACAATCTATTTCGTATCACGATCACTCCATACATATTTAAACATAATAATATATTTCGTGAGCTGAACCTTTTGTTTTATTACAATGCCCATTATTCATCCAATGGACAAGCAATGGACAAGTTACATGGACAACTTGAAAAAATATTCAAAAAACATAAAAACTATTCAGAAGTCTCATACAAAGTATTACTCAACAATCGATTGGACAAAGATATTCAAAAAATAGTTTATTCATTCAATTTTTTACTTAGTCTGTTTTTGAATCCAAAATATAGTGTGCGGAATAGTTTTATTTATCCAAATGGTAAAATTAGTCGTGTACTTTCGTTCTGCTGTATGTTAGTTTTGAATACATCTTGTATGTATCGAATGGTCATCATAGACGTTGGGGATATAAATGAGCATATGTCAAAATTGGAAAGAGACTTCCTGGCAATGTTTTCTGCTCTTTATTTTATCACCTTTATGTTCGGGTTCACGATAATGTTCATTTTAGATTTTCTGCATAAGGATAACAACGTCTTACTCATTTTGAAGATACAAACTATCGACAGGAGTATTGATTTTAGTAAATATGTTACAAGGTTTGTTGGCTGGAATTGGGTCTCAATACTCGCTGTCTTTTTTGTCAATATTTTCATACATACTACGTATTTTGCAACGTGTTACTACCCCGATATTATTGATTTGATTTTTGACGGTATTTGTAACATTTTTTTCGTAGCTTTGGAAATCAATTTAGTTATAGCCACCAGAATAGTAATATTGTTAAAAAAATACCTCGATGTATGGATTAAAGACGTTCAAATAATGAATCCTGGAAATGATGAACTGTCTAAAATTACTTGGATTATACCAAAAAATCCTAAAAGCTTACAATTTGTACACGAAAATTTATAAAGTATGGGTAAGTACGAATACTTGTTATTAAAAATGTGGATGAAGTTAAAGAGAGTGTAAGCAACGAATGATCTGGCTTTCTAGTCCTACATCTAGACATGATGTAATGATGGTTTCAGCTAATAATTAACTGCCATAAATCAGCGTATAGACAAGAGTTTGCCGGAGTGCTTACTACCTTTCACGTAGTTCCAGATGTGTTATGGATTTGACAGCAATGATGTCAATGATGATAATATTAAGAGTTTAATCTGCCTCTTTGTTAAGACCCTTACTGTCTACGTCAATAGGTTAATCACCATTTTTTTTTTCATAGGCTTTGTATCACACGTTTGGAATATTTTATCGCAACCTTATTTACTTCCACTTAATCTTCACCACGTTAAAAGTATCTACAGGATTCAAAAACGAAGTAAGTTAATGTTAAAATATTATGAATCTTTTTTTTTATTATAAAAAAAAAATCTTGTTTTTACCACTATTTGTTTTAGCGATGACAGCCTGTTTTGTAAGCTTCATTCCCTTCGTAGCCATATTCTGTTGTAATCCATTCATCTTGACTTTATGCTTTTATTTTTTTCCTTGTGGATGGCCACAACTGGACACGTCATGCGTCATTAACTTGTTTGTGATTGCTTGCTTCATGTATGAACCGCCATTGAAATACTAGTGCAGTAACATTATAGCAACTTACTGAGGACTTGACCTTGTTACATTTTACTTGTATCGTCATGGACAACAGGCCGTAGTGTGAACCATACTTTTTTTATCTTTGTAACATCAATAAATTTAAATTCTGTTTACAGACGGTGTTTCGCATTTTTGTGGTATTTTTGTGGGTAATTAAGAACACGGTTCTGGTATTTACGCATAGTATACACTGTGAGAAATTCTATGCCACTGTTGAGGAAGCTGAGATGGGTTGTATAAAGCTTATGAAGAACAAGAACTGTCTAAGTAAGAATGTTTGCAAAAAGTCGACAAAGGAGGCGGGTTTTTTTTGGGTCCAGTTGTTAAAAAGTTGAAATATGTATGTCCCGAAAAATTCTCAATTTTCTTCTCAAGAACATCACAAAATACAGCAGTATTTTACAATCTAGGAAACGAGAAAAGTGAACTAGTGGTCGCCAGTGGTCGAAATGAATTATGGTGGATAAATAATTTAAAATCCATTGAGCTATTATACTACGTATAGAGAAGACACCGCGAACAAAATCTGGGCACCGTTCAACTGCTGTCGGCTGGCTGCAGTTCACTCAGTCGCTAGCTCGCTACAGAACATCTATATATACGGAGTTAGCCACCCCCCGTGCACCTCGCACTGCGCACAGATTTTATTCGCGCTGTCTTCTCTATAAGTAGTAGTAATAGCTCAATGTTAAAATAAGTATTTTTAAATCTATTTGGTTAAAATCAAAGATTTCGCTTTTAGAGTTTTTATGCATAATTAAAAATATATATTAGCATTCAGCACTCCTCCATATAAACTACTAGCTGTTGCCCGCGGCTTCGCCCGCGTAAAGTTCGGTAACCGTCCCACTGGATCATATTAAAGGGATAAATAGTCTCCTAGGTGTTAATCCAGGTTATGAACTATCTATGTGCCAAATTTCATAATCATCACAATCACCATCACTATCACAACCACCTTCATTATCACAATCATCACAATCACCATCACTATCACAATCACCATCACAATCACAATCACAATCACAATCACAGTCACAGTCACAATCACTATCACCATCACAATCACCATCACCATCACAATCACCATCACCATTGCTATCACCATCACTATCACCATCACAATCACCATCATCGTTAGCACAATCACTATCATCATTATCAAAATCATAATTATCGTTATCACACGCATCATCATCATAACCACAAACACCATCGCTGTCACAATCACCATCAAAATCACAATCACAATCACCATCAATATCACAGTCACAAAAACTATCACCATCACCATCACCATCGCTATAACCATCAGAATCACCGTCACTATCACAATTGCCATCACAATCACCGTCATCGTTATCACAATCCTCATCATCATAATCACAATCATTATCATCGTAATCACAATCATCATCATTATCACAAACACCATCACTGTCACAATCACTATCACGATCACAATCACCATCACCATCACAATCACATCACCATCACTATCACCATCACGATCACCGTCACTATCACAATCACCATCATCGTTATCACAATCCTCATCATCGTAATCATAATCATTATTATCGTTATCACAATCATCATTATTATCACAAACACCATCACTGTTACATTCATCATCACTATCACAATCACCATCACTATCACAGTCACAATCACTATCACCATCACAATCACCGTCACCATCGCTATCACCAGCACTATCACCATCACAATCACAATCACCATCATCGTTAGCACAATCACTATCATCATTATCACAATCATTATCATCGTAATCACAACCATCATCATCACTATCACCATCACTATCACCATCGCTATCACCATCACTATCACAATCACCATCACTATCACAGTCACAATCTCTATCACCATCACAATCACCGTCACCATCGCTATCACCATCACTATCACCATCACAATCACAATCACCGTCATCGTTATCACAATCACTATCATCATTATCACAATCATTATCATCGTAATCACAACCATCACCATCACTGTCACCATCACTATCACAATCACCATCACTATCACTATCACAATCACCATCACTATCACAGTCACAATCATTATCACCATCACAATCGCCGTCACCATCGCTATCACCATCACTATCACCATCACAATCACAATCACCATCATCGTTAGCACAATCACTATCATCATTATCACAATCATTATCATCTTATCACAACCATCACCATCACAATCACCATCACAATCACCATCACAATCACCATCACAATCACCATCACAATCACTATCACAATCACCTTCACCATCACAATCACTATCACAATCACCATCACAATCACCATCATCGTTATCACAATCACTATCATCGTTATCACAATCATTTTCATCGTAATCACAACCATTATCATCGTAATCACAATCATCATCATTAAAATATCCATCCTCGTTATCAAAATCATAATTATCGTTATCACACGCATCATCATCATTACTACAAACATCATCACTGTCACAATCACCATCAAAATCACAATCACAATCACCATCAATATCACAGTCACAATCACTATCACCATCGCTATAACCATCACAATCACCGTCACTATCACAATCGCCATCATAATCACCATCATCGTTATCACAATCTTCATCATCATAATCACAATCATTATCATCGTAATCACAATCATCATCATTATCACAAACACCATCACTGTCACAATCACTATCACCATCACCATCACAATCACCATCACTATCACCATCACAATCACCGTCACTATCACAATCATCATCATCGTTATCACAATCCTCATCATCGTAATCACAATCATTATCATCGTAATCACAATCTTCATAATTATCACAAACACCATCATTGTCACAATCACTATCACAATCACAATCACCATCAACATCACAATCACCATCACCATTACTATCACAATCACTATCACCATCACAATCACCATCACTGTTATCACAATCATCACCATCATTATCACAATCATCATCATCGTTATCACAATCATCATCATCATTATCACTATCATCATCATCATCGTAATCACAATAATTTTCATCGTAATCACAATGATCATCATCGTAATCACAATGATCATCATCGTAATCACAATCATTTTCTTTATATCACAATCATCATCATCGTAATCACAATCATCACCATCATCATGATTATCACAATCACCATCATCGTTATCACAATCGTCACAATAAATCAACAATAACCCTGTATAGAAGTCAAATCCGCCATCTTCTGGATCTCAAAATAAATGCCATTTTCGTAATTTGCACCCCTGATAATCTCGGTATCGACACCCATATTGATTTTTAGACATTTCAACCCCATCGCTCCCCAACAGGGAATGAAGGCATTTCAGGTCCGCAACATTAAATCTTAAAATCGTTGTTTTTGTAATACACCCGACCCGATACACCATACAAACAATACCGATGTTGATTTTCAGACTTTGTTACCCCATTTCCCCCTTTAGGGGTTGAATTCTGAAAAAATCTGAAACACAAATGTTAACTCATTTATCGATAGGAGTACTCCTGTGAAGTTTCGAATAAAACAGTATTACCTAATCTTGTTTCCCCATATAAACTTTTGACTCCCGTTTCATCCCCTTAGGGGTACATTTTGAAAAATCCTTTCTTCACCCCTTGATCTCATAAGGAACGGATGTGCCAAATTTGCAATCTCTAGACTCAGCGGTCTGGGCTGTGCATTGATTTTTAGACTTCGTCACCCCATTTCCCCCTCTTAGGGGTTTAATTCTGAAAAAACCTGAAACTCATTTCTATTCATTTATCAATAGGAGTACTCCTGTGAAGTTTTTAATAAAATTGTCTAATTAATCTTGTTTCCCCATACAAACTTTAGAGCCCCGTTTCACCCCCTTAGGGGGTGACTTTTGAAAAACCATTTCTTAGTGTACCCATAGACCACTTCAGGAACATATGAGCCAAATTTGGGATCTCTAGACTCAGCGGTTTGGGCTGTGCGTTGATAGATGAGTCAGTCAGTCAGTCAGTTTCTTCTTTTATATATTTAGATAAGTGTGCGAAATTTCATACTCCGCCGTCCGCGCAATTTTCGTAAAAAGGGGTACAAAGTTTTCTCTCTACGTATTAATAAATAGATAATCGATTAAATACTTAGTTAACGAGAACGAACAAATCAGTAAAATCTTAGAAAGTGTATGGAAATCGAGTGACTAGTACTTATAAATTGACTAAACATTGCGAATCGAGTTCCTTTAAATTATATCTTAGTCTAGTACTTATTAGTTCCACGACTATTCTACAGGTTTACAAATCTGGTCATCGACTGGCAAATTAAATGACAGACAGGTAATAAGTCAAAAAAACAGCCATGAGCGCACCACATTGCTCGCAGAACGGATGGCCGATGGGGCCGAAAAGTTCTGGAGTGGCGACCGCGACCCAGAAGACGATGCGTTGGAACCGGTCAACCGCACGGGACTGGTCAATGTGGCACTTGGGGGAGGCCTATGTCTAGCAGTGGACGTCTTTCGGCTGAAATGATGAAGGGGGGGCTTATTTATCCGTCTCATGATGTCATTAAAATTTGTACTTTGGCTGAGAAAATTTTAAGACGACATTTACACGAGGGAATTTCATTTTTTGCAGAAAAGAATATAATGCCACGCCTCATACTTGCTACTCTAAAGGGGTGCCAATACGTGTTTATGACAGACAGCTAGACAGACAGCCACTTATTGGTAATCACCGTATCCTAGTCATTAAAGCTATAGCAGCCCGTTATTTAGAACTCCAAATATATCACGTGACAGAAGTATTTGAACCGAAGGAAAAAATAAGAAATGTTCATAATAAACTAGTTTTATTTAAAGGGCAGTAGCAAAAATCTTGTAATTCTGTAACCTGTTATTACGATGTGATTACGATGATGAAGATATTTTTTCTTTCATTTAACTTCACACACCCTGTGTGAAGTTAAATGAAAGAAAAAATATCTTGCTAGCGCCATCTCTTGAGGTTCATTACAAGGTAACTGACAGTACCTCCTTTTTTTTTTTTTTTTTTTTTTTTTTTTCGGATGGGAAATCATCAAATGACTTCTCCTACTCTGGGTGGAGCAGGAGGGAGTGTCAGACTTTCCTCCTGGAAAACTCTTCATTGCGATTAATTTATCTTTAAATGAAATGTAATCTATTGATTTTTTTATTTTTTTTAATAAGTTTTGTGTGTTGTTTTAGTGTTTCAGTATAATTATTATATTAATGTAAAACTCAACAGCAAACCAGCATTTTGCTTTGCGGTGCCCTGACAGGGTTCATGTACAAAAACCGACAGTAATATTGTAAAATGTGTGAAGTGCATGAGAGCAAATAAATAAATAAACTTTCTTCAACTTCCACAAAAATTTAAAAAAAAAGTACAGAAAATCTTTGTTAAAAGGATCGATAGATTTTAACAACTCCAAACATGTCCAATCATGTTCTTCAAATTTGCATAGTGAGCCGCCGACTTTTTTCTCGAAGAGCCCAGCAGATTGTTGTCGAGCCCACTTCAACTTCTTTCGCATCGTCTGTGGTGTGTAGTTTGGTGACATAGCCTACAAAAGTATAAAAAATTATACCCCAAATACTTTTTTTAAATACATTTTTTGATTTCATTTTATATCTACTTACAGTTTTAGGTTCAGTAACATTGTGACGGAGTAGACTGTCCTCCATTAATTTGAAACGGGATTGTACTTTTGACTGACAAAAAAATTAACAAACAGTGGCGATGATGTAAGAAATAGGAAGTGCCTCCGCTGCACTTGGATTTCATTTTAGATCTACTTACAGTTTTAGGTTCAGTAACATTGTTATGGAGTAAACTGTCCTCCATTAATTCAACAGGGGATTGTTATTTTGGCTGAAATTATAAAATTGTATTAATATTACAATTAAAAAACAGTGGCAATGATGTAAGGAATTTTAGAAATAAGGTTTAAATATTAGTAGATATATTACGTATTCGGGACATTAAAAACAGACAAAATATTTTCCTTTCACTATCGCTTTTGCACTACAACGCATCATGTTTTCATAAAATAACATTTATTAACAATGCACTAATTGTTCACCATAAGTATTATCGTCGGATTGTGCACTTTTTATTTAAATTAAACCAAATAACACGCTGACAAGAAAAAAAGTGACTCTCAACTGTCAAAATTGTTTCGCACAGTACTGTGCGAAAAATACACTCAACTGTGTAACAAAAAACTCACTCTTTATCTTGTGTGGATGGGACAAATGCTATCAATTTGTCTATCCTTTTCTCTGTCTACGAATAAGTCATAGTTTTTTTGAAATTATAATTGTTTCGTTTTTACCAATGGGCCTATATAGCCCAATAGTACCCTTAAAAGCGGCAATCGTACTTTTAGTGTATTCCACATAACTCGATTCCTTGATTGTGTTATTATGTCCTCTCTCAAATGAGTCTACTTTTATTTAGATAACACCTGGGCCCAGGTCCGAATGGAACTGTACCTTTCTCCTATCTTTACTCAAAAGGATTTTTGTACTCTTAGTACCCTTTCTTCACAATTTTGAACCTTATTTTGGTTGCAGAAGGACAAAAACAACTTTGTGAAAACGTTTTGCTGACAAATCAAACGTTTAGTAAGATGACCGCGTGTGGGCTGTTCTATATAGACGCTACGCTGCCAATATTCTTCACAGCAGTAACCACTAATTATGTAATTATTCTGCTACAATGCAACTTCCTGTAAATAAATATTTTTTTGATAAACTTGTCTTTTTTAGTGTCCCGGTAGTTGTCTTGCTCAGTGTACGTTTATCTGGCGTATTTAAAAAAGCCTCCCTTAACGCAAATGAGGAAGCCAACTACGGAGTCCAAGCAATATAAAAAGTTACTTCAAGTACTGGATGTAGAAGGGTTTCCCTAGTTATAACGGCCTAGATTTCCTAGTTCTCTTTTCAGAAAGAAGAGATCAAATTCAAATTCAAAATTGTTTATTGCTAATCCATAATGTACAATTACAACAGGTGGTAAATAAAAACATAGAAACAATTATGGACCCTGTCGGGCACAGCAAATTTAGTAAATCTGTAGAGAGGAAGACCGCTTTTTTACTTTTCAGTTTAAAATATTTCATATCCTATTAAGTATTTCATAATTCTATACATTTACTTATTTTATTAATGTTATACTATCCATTATTATCAATCCATTAATTTCTTATATATTTAATTGTATTTAAAATTGCTTAAATGTTTAGTCGCTTGAAAAATGATCATTGTTTATAGCATCGTAAAATCAATATCAATTTAACACACACAATTCACATTATGTTTGTAATAACGACAATAAAAATAATAATAATAATGACAAATGAAATCAATAAAAACTTAAAAAAAAACATATTTATCATACAATGTAACACATAAACATTAACAACATAATTATTATTTCTCATCAAAACCAAAAATCACTTAGAAATAAAAAAATAAAATAGTTAAAAAGTACAATAAAATTATTCGATGTCAACTAACTTATGTCAAGATTAAATATTAAAATTAAATGATATGGTTAAATGTCGTAATATAAATAAATAAATAATAAAAAGTCCACTAGTCATTTAAATATTTATAAATTGTATTTGTCATTTTGCCAAGTAAATTTAATTATTCATAGCTAAATATTATTATTGAATTTATCCGTCAGATATTCATGGACTGTGTAATAGCTTTTTTTAATTAAGTATTTCTTTAATTCATTTAAAAATATACTGGTTTTATTTTGGTTTCTTAAGTCTTCTGGTAATTTGTTGTATATTTTTATTGACATGGAATATGGACTAGATGAGTGTGATTTAAGGCGGGAAGGAGGCAAATTTAATCTGTTTTTATGGCGTAACGAATAATTCGTTTGTATGTCACCCCGTGTGTTGTAAGCATCTGGGTATTTGCGGACTAGTTTACATAGTTCTAAAATGTATATACTAACTAAGGTGAGAATCTTGTGTTTCTGGAAGTAAGGCTTGCAACTATCTGTTGGTTCTATATTAGTAATAATACGTATTAGCTTTTTTTGGAGGGTAAATAAGGACGGAGCATCTGTGCTATTTCCCCATAAGATGATGCCATAGTTGAACCAAGCGTGGGAATAAGCGTAGTATGTGGCTAGTGCGGTTTGTAGATTTGTTGTCTTTTTAATTTCGCGGAGAGCATATGAAAACTTTGAAATTTTAGATTTTACTGTCCGTATATGTGTTTTCCAGTTTATATGTGTGTCTATTGTTTGGCCTAGCAGAGTGAAATTATTAACTGTTTCTATTTTTTGTTGATTAAAGGTAAGGTTTATATTTATTTCTTTTTTCTGCCAAGGGTAGAACGCTATTAATTTGGTTTTGGTAAAATTTATTTCGAGGTTATGGTCGCTCATCCAGTTTATAACTTTCCCAAGAATAGTTGTAAGTTGTTCATTTAAATTATCAATTGTTTGGCATGAGGTCAGGATTGAGATATCATCCGCAAAAAGTACACATGGCCCGTCTATGGTTTTGGGCAGGTCGTTAATATATATGAGGAAAAGGAGGCAGCCAATAACACTTCCCTGGGGAATTGATGCATGTATTGATTCAGACCAGACCAGACACTAGACCAGAGACTTGACCAGATCTTATGAGCTGTACTTCCTTTGTTTTTTTATTATAATATTCAATCTCCACTCTCGATCTTTTAAAAATGAAGCGAACCAGTCATGGGCTTTCCCGCGTATTCCTATTCCTTTTAACTTATGTAATAGTATTTTAAATTGCACTTTGTCGTAGGCCTTTGTCATATCGAGTAATATCCCTATTGCATATCGTTTATTATTTATAATGTTTAATGCTACCTGGATGTATTTATAAACAGCTAGCGTTGTGGATCTGTTTTTACGAAATCCATTTTGGCAGTCATCGAATATTTTATATTTTTCACAAAAGGAATAAACACGATCACACATTGCTCTTTCAAAGACTTTGTATGCTGTAGGAAGAAGGGAAACTGGTCTATAGTTGTTTGGGTCTGTTTTAGAGTTCTTTTTATGGATAGGTTTAATTAAAGCTTTTTTTAGCTGATTAGGAAAAGTGCCCTCTTCGAAGGATTGGTTTATTAATTTATAGAACGGTAGAGTAAGTTCGTCTGCGCACTGCTTGAACAGAGTCGGTGGGAGTTCGTCTATGCCGTGACTATTTTTATTTTTAAGGTTCTTTAAGATCTGGTTTACTTCGTATCCGTCGACTGGGGTAAGAAACATTGTGTTTTCAGTGGGGTTAATCACTGATGTATTACTCTGAACACTGATGGATGTTTGGGTGGTATTTTCCCCAATGGATGCGAAAAAATTATTGAAAACGTTAGCTACTTGTTTAGGTTCACATATTAGGTTTGGTGTTTGTAATGTTATATTTTGTTTTTCTTTTTTAGTTTGTTTGTTTGTCCGTTCTTTTACAATATTCCACATGGTTTTAACTTTATTTGATGATTTATTCATTTTATGTATGTAGTGTATTTTTTTTGCCACTGTTACAGATTTTTTTAGGATTTTCTCATATTTTTTATAGTATTTCGTAAATATTGCACTTCTAAATTTCGACGCAAGAACTTTTAATAGTCTTTTGTTTTCACAGGATTTTTTAATACCCACGGTTAGCCAGAGATTACTACGTTTTGGTTTTAATTTAAGTTTACGTTTAGGGATACATTCATTTAAGATATCTATCAGAGTTTTATGGAATGACTGATAGTTCTCATCGACATTTTTATTCGGCTGTATAATATCGTTCCAGTTTAGTGTCTTTAGCTTGGACTTGAATTTTAGTATGTTACTTTTATTAAATAGTCTTTTATTGGCAAACCAAATGGATTGTTTACTTTGATGTTCCAATATCATATGTATTATTGTACCGCAGTGGTCTGAGAAGCCTAATTCTTCTACGGTCGTGTACATTTTATTATCATGAAAGTTTGTAAATATCAAATCCAAGCATGTAGACGTGGATTTTGTGATCCGCGTAGACTCCTTTATATGTTGTACAAATTTAAACTCTAGCATGAGATCTATCAATTGGTTTGTTTTAACGTTATTTTCTAAGATATTTATATTAAGATCTCCTCCTAGTATGATGTTAGATTTTTTGTATTTATTGTTTATATATTGCATTATTTGTTTTAGTTGACTAATAAAAATTCCTTCCTCTCTTCTATTCCAGTACATATTAACAATCAACAAGTTTTGCTCTGGAAGCTTACATGCACATACCTCTATACAATATTCAATAGTCATATCTCTAATATCACAACATTCTATACATTCTACACTATCCTCTATAATAATACAGACACCGCACACAGATCTATGCCCCAGCATTAGCAGTAGGAATATAACAGGCTGATTTCACCGCTAAAGTACCGTCGCCGTCGTTGATGCAAAAAGACGTATGAGGAGAAATTACCTGTTGAAATTTAGATACGAAAGGAATGGAAACATAAGAGAAGGCTTTCCCGGCTACACGCAGTCCTGACATAATTCTTCTTTTCAGTTATTAATTACATTTTACAATACAATAAAAAAAATAAACATTTCATAATATTTAAAAAAGTAGTAGGCAACTAGTATCGGGTAGAGAGTCGAAGATATCAGGGGCGGCAATGATATTCTAATAAACAGATATGTTGTGAGCGTGCGTGTGGTGAAGACTCGAAAACGGGCCAATTGGCTCGTTTTGCCTTTATTCTGCGTCACTGCATGTAGGGGTTTTTGATCACGCCTACACTTGGATGATAAATGATATGTGACTGCTGATAAGAATATTGGCAGAAAGATCGCGTAATAAATGATAAACGACTCAACTTCCTGTGCTAAGTATTTAATTGATACTTATTGATAGAAATGATAAAGTGCAGTGATACATATTGCTACAGTTACAATATAAATACTATGAAAAAGTGCTGACGCACGCCGCGGCGCAAATTATGTATATAAAACTAAATTAAACCTGTACAGTTGTCTGTACATGCTGCCGCGGGCGAAAAGAAGGAATAATTACATAACAAATTAATAACATAAAATGAACCCTATAACTTTCACATAAAGGAATGTTAAACTTAATTGACTGCAAGTTAGGGGTTGATGTGCTCTCGCTGATCTTCCGTGGGGCAGGCTGCGGATTGATAGTCTGAAGTCCTGCTAGTTCCAATCTACTCCAATGTGGGCTGCTGTCTCCGCTTTCGTCGGATCCACATGACGACTAAGATGAAGCCCGTCAGGACCGCTCCACCCACCAGCAAGTAGAGCACGCTGTACTGATGCACGTCGTGGACACTGATTGTTTGTGTCGACTGTTGCTTAAGATCCTCTATTTCAGATCTCAGCTGATTCCACATAGTGTGATGATTCTCTGGTACAAAGGGCTCAACAGAGGGAATGCTTGTGTTGACTATTTCATTGACTACAGACATCTGTGGAAGCTGCATCTCTTCTGTATAATAGTCAACGTGATTGATGAAGTTCTTATGAGAGTAAATCTTGAAATGCTCTCCTTTAAGTATGCATCCTGGACAAAGGCTGATTATGCCATTGCCTGTTAAAGTTTTTACTTCCGTGTTACGGGTGCTAAATATGCGTATAGTGCATTGCTGACAACATTGATACAGCCAGTCGTTCGGGCGCCGTAATTTGACCCACTTATTTTCACACCTTGCTTGTTTGTATATACAGGCCGGTGTTATTATATCATTAATTTTAACATCACAAATGGATTGTCTTTCTTGTATTTCATAGATTGGCTTAAATGATAAATGATAAATGATGTTTATTTTGCAAGTAGGTTTTTACAAACACTTTTACACGTCATTTTTTTTTTTAAACTAGATGGGGCCGGTGTTTCGTACCTGACTACTCTGAGAAGAAACAGCCGAAACAAACTCAGAGGTCATAGTCTCTTTTGAAGTCCAGACATAATTTTGCTCAATTCACATGAGGACTATGCAGAATAGTGTCTGAGATGGTCTTTTGAAGAAAGAACCACACAGATTTGAGTGGACCTGTCCAGTCAGTGCAAGCATTTGTCAGTTATCGTGTAGCTCGACTTATAACTCAAGGAGCTCAACGAAACGACGAACAATACCAAAGAAAGGACATTTGGGTAGGTCGCTTATAGTACTGAAACTGCCAGACAGTAGTGGGAAAAAAAAAGAAAACAAACAAAAATGTATAAAAATGAAACCCACATGGTCCCCACATTCACAATAATCAAATAAAATTAATAATAATTTACAAAATCAATGTCAATAAAAATCACAAAAATCATAAATGTCAATAATAATAAAAAAGTAAGATACGTAAATATTCCTGTCATATCAGTAGGTAAATGTAACATAAAATAAAATAAAAAGTAAAAAATAATAAAATACTGAAATAAGTATTCATGTCAAATCATTCAATGTCAGAGTGTATAAAAGAAAGGAATTAATAATAAACAAGCGAAGTCCGAAATTTCGACATTCACAGAGCAAATTTCATTGGAGCAGCTTAATCCCAAGCCTTTTTATCTTCGAGATAGTTGTTAACATGATAGTAGGCTTTCAAGCACGTTTATTTAGAAGTTTATTGTAAAAACGTATACATTGGCATCTGAACGTACCCCCTATTTTTTTGAGCCTCGTTACAGGAACAACAAACTTGTGTTTGTTCCTCGTATTTATGTTGTGGATATCACTGTATTTTTTAAACAAATTAATATTTTTGTGTGCGTACAAAAGGTTTTCATAAATAAACTGAGAAGGCACAGTAAGAATATTAATCTCTTTAATCTCTCTTATCAATGGAACATAATATCTTCTCTGGGTTTGCGTGAAGGCACTGCTGTAGGTCGTTTTCTGTGAAGAATAAAACCAAGTCCTTTCTCAAATTAAATGCCAAATATGGATATGTCGATATAACTTGATAGGTTTGTCCAGATTCTTCTCTTTGTAGGGGAATAACTTTATCCAGTTCATATTTTTCTGTAGTAACCAGAGGAATCTTTATTTCCATTATAAGATAGTCGTTATATACCTGAGCGTACACCCGCAGTAATTTATACAGACTTCTGATACTTGATTTGTCAAGTGGCACATTGAGATCATCCTGTACCTCCCGTGTAATGATATTTATCTGTGCTTCCAATTCTTCAGGCGGGAACAGGTGAGTGTCTATGCGACCATGATAGATATCGGTGATCACATCGATGAGGCCTTGCTGCATACGTCGTAATGTTGATAAAACGGCATATGCTGATAGTGCTGATGACGTTAAATAAAGGCCTTGCGTTGTGTCCGCATGCACGTTGTTTAATTCCTTTAATATAGTCTTTATTTGTTTATCCATAGAAGTAAATTGTTGATTCATTATGGCCTCGTTTCTTCTAATAATGCTGTATTCCGATTCAATTATGAGAGTTTGATTTTTGATAAGGCTCTGTAAATGATTTTCATTCAGTGATATTTGCTCAATATCTCGTTTGTACTGCTCTGCAAACTTGTCGTCTAAAACCCCAAACAAGTAGCTAGCCAGGTTGCCAACCCCATTTATTAGTGCTCTCTTGTATCGTTTGTTAGGGTTTCGCAATAAAGAATTATAATGTTGAAGTTCGTTCAACTCATGTTGCAGTTGTAATATGATAGCTCCGTACGGTATTCCTGATTGTGGTAGGCACGTACTCTGACACAGTTGATTTAAATGTCGAACATATGTTTCCAAGTCAGTGAATCCAGACCAATATGTAGACATGTTATAGTAGACTATTAACTTCCATTCGTCCTTGATGTGTTGGAGTTCTGATACCTCGTCGAAAAACATATTCCTTTGACTGTCCAGTGACGTGATATTGTATGATATAGTTGATTGCTGTATGCTTGGTGATATTATCATCATTATCAGAATTAGTGCTGATGTTAATAATGATTTCATGCTGAATTTTGACCGATTGCGATGCCTGTGGGATGTTTCTTGAGGCCCATTCGAAGAGGGTGTTCGCATGGTACTATTTTTTTGTACTGTAGTAGTATTGTTGGCAGTTTTCAACGTTACAACTCTTACACACCCATTTGAACCGGGATGTAGAGCCTGAACTCGCGCCATCGCCCACTTGCCGGGTGGTATGTTGTCTTCTTTGATAAAACCACGTCATCTAGTTTAAGGTTTTCCTTAGTAGTACGCCATTTTGTTCTTGACTGAAGCTGTTGAAGATACTCCGTGGACCACTTTTTCCAAAACTGTTTGTTTATTGCCTGAATCAATTGCCAACGTATAGTCAGGTTCATATGATCAGGATCAGTCTGAGATCGTGTTAGCAAGGATCCACCGATAAGGAAATGCCCAGGGGTGAGATACGTATCGTCTGGATTTTCAGTGAGCGCGCAGAGAGGCCTCGAATTGAGGCAGGCTTCAATTTGACACAGCAGCGTGGTGAACTCCTCATAGGTTAATTTTTGATGGCACTGATAGCATTTGGGTTGATTGAGGCAATGATCTCTCTGTACTCTTGATTCAGGAGTCGTGAAGCGCCCACAAAGTTCGTACCATTATCGCTATAGATATTCTTGGGTACTCCACGCCTGGAGCACATTCTTCTTAATGCTGCCAGAAAGGATGCTGTGCTGAGATCAGACACCAGTTCCAAATGCACCGCCTTGGTGGCCAGGCAGACGAATACTGCAATGTATCCCTTGGTAGTCTTGATGCCGCGTCCCTTGTTGGATTTTATATCCACATGCCCTGTGAAGTCTATACCTACATTAGTAAAGGGCCGGGACGGTGTGATTCTAGGCTTTGGAAGGTCAGCCATGTGTTGTTGATATGATTCTTGGCTATATCTCCGGCACTTAACGCATGATCTGATTAGTTTTTTGACGCTGCTGATGCCACTAATCAGCCAATATTTCTCCCTGATGAATGATAAAGTAAGTCGTGGCCCGCCGTGAAGCGTAGTGATATGAGCTTGCTGAATGATTAACTCTGCCAAGCGACTTCCAGGTGATATTATGATAGGATGCTTCGCCGCGTATGTGATATTCGCTTGCTCAAGGCGTCCGCCGACTCTTAGTATTCCGTGATCGTCTAAGAATGGTCGCATGCAGGACAATTTGCTGTTGCTGCGGACGAAGCCCTTTAGCTTCAGATGATGTATATCTTCCTTGAAATCTATACCTTGCACATTTTTGATAACAAGGTACAATGCGCGTTGTATTTCAAAACCGGACAGCGCACTTGTCGCTGCACGTGAATTTTTATTTATTTATTTATTTAAGGAAAAACAAAACAGTAGCACAATAAGAATTAGTAACAATAATTTAAATATTAAATTTTAAAACAATTATGCTACCCAGGCAGCAGGCCCAGGCGGCCCAGGCGGGCAGGCTAGTGATGAAACGTGACACCCATGCCACTGTTCGTGCAACCTTAGTTAGCGAATTGAATTTATTTAGTAATTCAATTACCCATGAACAGCTGGTTTGACTTATGGCTGTGTGTACAATGGGTTTTTTCCTTTCTGCTGTTGGAGTTTGATATTCGGTTGTAGGGGTATGATTTGAGTTAAAATTAAGACCTTCCCACCACAAGCGATCTCTTGATAGACCTTCAGAGCTCAATCCACGCGTAGCACAGTCTGCTGCATTGTCACAGGACCTGACGTGACGCCAGTTCGATGCGGGGATGATCCTAGTGATTTTTAGTACACGGTTAGCCACAAATTGCTTCCATTTTGATAAATCCCCGTGTAGCCAGCCTAGTACAACCATCGAATCAGTCCAGGCGAAGATCTCTATTGGCTCTGAAGAAAGTGTCTGAAGAAATTTCTCCATCAATTGTGATAATAAAAGTGCTCCTAGTAGCTCAAGCCTAGGTAACGTAATTGTTTTATTAATTGGCGCTACCTTTGTTTTAGCTGTTACTAGTTTCGATGTGCGCTTGCCTTTATGATCATTTGTTATAATGTAAATTGCGCATGCATAAGCCTTTTCCGAGGCGTCACAGAATGCATGTATTTGTATGTTTTTTTCCATTTGACCTAGATATCTAGGTATTTGAAAAATGTTGATATTTCTTAGGTCATCTCGCAAACTTTTCAATTCTAATGATATGTTGGCCGGTAATTCTTCATCCCATGTCAGTTGCGCAGTCCAAGTGGTCTGGAATAATATTTTTGCTCTGATAGTGAGCGGTGATAACCAGCCAATTATTATTATTATTATTATTTATTTATTTCAATCAACTTAGGATCATAGTGTACAATTAAAATCAACAACACAATTAAAATCAAAAATTAAAACACAAAAATTGAAATTATTATATAAAATGAAAACAAATTAGAATACAAATTAAAAACACAAAAATTAAAATTATTACCTATATAAAATTAAATCAAATTAAAAACACAACAATTAAAATTATTATATAAAATTAGATCAAATTAAAAACAAATGAAAAATTATTATAAAATTAAATCAAATCAACAATCAAAACAATATCTTAACATTAGTCAGTACGTGAACCATGCAACAGTGGTTCACGTACTGACAGTCGAAGCGTTCAGCAAAAGCCCTCAGGATACTGTTGCGGCTGGCCCGCACCCTGCGCACCAGGGATGTGCACCGCTTGCGCATGACTGTGTGGAAACAATCCACACGCGCCTCGGCAAACATCCCCGATGCGCTACAGAAGCGAGGCAGCCCCAAGAGTACCCTGAACGCGTTATTGTATTGAACACGTAGAGCGCTGTACTGTTTCTGCGTATAATCCATCCACAGGCTGCCGGTGTAAAAGGACGTACAAAATGCCCTAAATAGGGCTATTTTGACGCCCCTCGAACACCGAGCAAATCTGCGGGCTATCATATTCGCACAAACAGACAGCGCCCTACGTTCCCTTTCAATGTCTGCATCGTCTTTCAGGTCAGAGGTTAATAAGTGTCCGAGATATTTAAAAGTATTCACTCTATTGAGTGGGCATCCGTTAAGCTTAATTGCCGGAAAGTAATCTGGACACCTCCTCTTGGCCCGAAAGACCATGCACTCGCTCTTTTTCGCATTGTACAATAACCCATGTTCCTCAGCATACTTCTCACAGATGTGAATCAGTCTCGACACACCACAGACAGAGGCGCTCAGCAACACCATGTCGTCTGCGTAACTGATATTGTTAAGGCATACACCTCCAATATGGCAACCGACATGCGTGCTGCTGAGCCTCTCTATCAGCGCATTAACATACAGGTTGAAGAGCTTCGGTGAGGTTAGCCCCCCCTGCCTCACTCCGCACTCCAACCTGTATGGAGTCGAGTAAGCCCCCGACCATCGAACAACATTGACCTGATTGTTGTACCAGTATTGGAATACCCGAATCAGTTCGTCTGGCACTGACGCTTGCTGCAGCTTTTGCCACAGCAGATCATAGCAAACCAAGTCAAATGCCTTCGACAAGTCGAGGAAGCAAGCAAAGACAGGTGTACTTCTATCAGTGTAGTACTTGACAGTCTGCTTTAAACACAATATAGCTGTTTCTGTAGAGTGACCAGCTCTGAAACCAAACTGGTTATCATGAAGATTTAAGTATTTATCCAGCTGAGTGGTAAGCAAACTGTCAAGTACTTTCGAAATAACAGTGGCCAATGAAATGGGCCTATAGTTGTTTTTATCGCTGACATCACCGGTTTTATTCTTAATAATTGGCACCACCACAGTTTTCATCATCCGCTCAGGCAGATACGAATGCCCTAAACACAAGGAGTAAAACATCGCTAAGACTCTGGACAGATGATGACCAGCATGCTTAAGGTGTTCAATACTTAAATCATCGTGGCCTGGAGACTTGCCCCTCGACATAGACATAATGACATGTCTTACCTCCTTTGCCGTAAACCGGACACTGTACCCCTGACCACTACAACCCGCACTGCCTGTAAACTGTGACGGCCCCAACGGTGACGACACAGCAAAGTGCTGTCTAAATAGCTCGGCAATCCCTGTGACATCAGTAGCACCACCGACACTCACCGGCAGGCTCGGCCTACTATTAAGTTTATCGGTAGATTTCCAAAAACTGCGAAAGTCGCCCCTAGAATGTTGTGACGCCAACATGTCCATTTTAATTTGGTCACTATTGTCCTGGCACCATCGCAAGCGCGACTTAAAAATTTTACGACTTGTTTGCATTTCACTCCAAACACGACCCCCGCGGGGTCTTCCATAAGACACCCACTGCTCAAACTTTAGCCTGGCCTGCCTGTGAGCATCACTCACGTGCTTATTCCACCCAATTACTGGCTTCCTATTTCGCACAAGATTTATTTCGCAACTTTCAGAAGCTGCTCGGCATAAAATATTAACAATGTCATTATACATTTCGTCAATAATAGTTCTGTGGTCCAAATTATTACAAACATAGTCACAACACGCACTCAATTCAACTGGAAAGTCAATATATTTTAAATTATCATTACAAAATTTAGTATAAATGTCAATTTGATCAGGTTTTCTATCACCCCATTTTATTTTGTTACATAACAGATTTTCATTAATATTTGAATTGTACAATTTTGATTTAATTTCATTTAGGTTGCATTGTATTAAAAGAGGGAAGTGGTCTGACCAAAGTACATCATACTTAACATAAACATTAATAATAGTGGACATGGCTGCTTTCGTAGCAACACAGTGATCTAGCCAACGTCTCGAGCCGTTCGCTTCGCTTATAAAAGTATAAGTGTCAGAGTTTACTCCTAACAGTTCAACATCGGCACATAGTAACTCAGATTCCCGACAAAAAGAATCCAATTCGATATAAAATTGTTCATTGGGATGCGAATTAAAGTCTCCGAGTAGAAATGCAGTTTCGATATTGTTATCATTGATAATAGCACTCACCAAGCTGAGGCAGTCCGTAAAATCCGTTAAGTTCGCACTATTATCCGTCGGCATGTAAACACTGAACACTAGAAATGACCTTGATTTCATGCAAACTTTAACGGCACACACTCGCGGGTTACCGCACTGCACTACCGAAACGTTATCGAAAACACTTTTCCGCCACAGCAGTGCGACTCCGCCGTAAGGCCGTCCTCGTAGCATGCCGGCCGTGGTGTCCACCGCCGACGTCCCGGTGCACCCGAAATTAGCGTCGATTTCGCTCAGGAATGAGATATCGTGTGGCAACAACCATGTTTCTTGTAAGGCAATTATGTCTGACGTACTACATAGTTGCCTGACACTCTCCACCGAGCGTTTTATACTCTTACAATTGTAGCTTGCTAGGTTATACATTTATATTTATTTTACGCCGTTCACAGTACCGCTGTTTGCACCGTTCGTGTAATTTCTCATTTTAAAATGCACGAATCTCCTGAAAATAATTCCTTCGGGCCATAGTTTGCTATCAAGAAACATCTCCATTTTAGTTTCCGAAACAAAGAATTTGAATGCGTTATGTTCTTTGGGATATTTAAACGATACACTTTCAAGCGTGATCACCTCGCCCGTTTTATGATACACATAATCAGCAATATCTTTCTCTGTCGTTTCTTTATGCACTTTCGTAATGAAGATTGGCACTGTTTTTATTGCAGCTTTGAATTTCCCTTCATTATCCCTGGCGGTACCCGCGGTGCCCATGTATCGGTAGCTCATAGTACTACGCTTTTTGCGGTATGAAACTTTTTCCCATCCATCATTATTATTGTTTTGCACCGGCTCACGAACAATAGGCGCGGTCGGCGCCGCTGCCATATGCACGACGGATCGTCGCTGCGGTGACGTCACGGCATTCCGACTCGTAGTACTTGACGTAGCGGCGACGACGGCGCGGGCGCCTGCGGTGGCGCTTGCGACGCGAGGGGAGGGGCTGCGCTCGGCCGCCCGCCGCGGCAAGACAGCTGACTGAGTACCACGGTCGGAAGTTTCTGCGACTACCTCCTTTATATTTCTAAATGATTGTTCGTTATTTTCTAGTATTTGTAACGAGGAATTATCGATACCATTATTGCAGTCATCTAAAACTGATGAGTTATTGACGTGGGATAATCCAATGGGACCGCTGTCCATATGCCATCCGCCCCGTTTCATATTTACTTTACACACAGACGCCGGTATTAATGAGTCATTTTGTAATGACAAAATCTCCGTTTTAAAATCTTTCAATTGTATCTGCGTCACATATGCTTCCTTAATTTCTTTGACTTCATTCTGAACTCGAAGTAAATCCTTTAAAAGCTTTGTGCAATCGAGATGGTCAAACAATATTGGAGGTAGTTTCTCCAAGTCCCTTGCTACGAAAATTGGGAATAGATCCGGCTCCACTGACTTAAACACATTAATTATGTCCACTAGATCTCGTTGTTCTTTGCCTTTGTTTTTCCTCTTTATTTTTGCCTTCTCCACAGGAACCGATTCGTACAGCAGTGTTTTCGATTTTTCGATATCTTCACTTGTAAACGTAGACGTACATAACCGCACTAACGTGTCTTCATCGATCACTGATATTTTGTTTTGTATATACGACAACAGTTCATCTATAACTACGTTACAGGAAACGCATTTAACCACTGTCGACATTTTTACAAAAACTCCAAGTTTCGTTCGTTAGAAATACATCCTCGCGGTAGGGATGCGCGCGCGCGGTCAATTGGGTCAAATATTTTTGAAATATCTGACAGTAATTGCCGCTTCGTAAATGGCTTTTCGCTGTCTTGATGTTCGATTTTAGTGTCGAAGGTAAACATGTAGTGACATGTGAGGGAATCCATCGCAGACCTAGTGTTTTTCGAGTTTCGCTATCCTTGAACTCGAATGGAGCGTTTATTTGTTCTGGTTGATTTGGTTTCGATTGGTTGATTTGGTTTGGTTGGTTTCGATTAGCTGAGGTTCATTGCTAGACCATTTCCTTAGATTCATGCCAGCACTCTTTAAGACTGCTATTAAATCGAGTTGTAGTTGTCTGGCATGCTCGATAGTATTGCTTCCTCCCATAAAGTCATCCATATAGAAAGATGATTCCAGGGCGGCAGCTGCTAAAGGATGCTGTTCAGCATTATCGATGCCAATTTGCTTCAAGGTTCTCATCGCCAAGAACGGAGCTGCTCTTGTTCCGTATGTAACAGTCGTAAGGTTATATTCTTGAAGTAATTCACGAGGATGACTTCTCCACAATATAGATTGAAGATGCTGATCTTGAAGTCTTACAAGGATTGCTCGAAACATTTTTTCTACATCCGCAGTGACTACGTACTTATATTGTCGCCACTTTAGGATGAGATTTTGAAGGGCTTGTTGAAGGTTCGGTCCGTTATACATCAAGTCATTTAAGCTGCGTCCAGATGACATCTTAGACGAAGCATTGAAAACAACACGCAGAGCCGTAGTTGTCGAGTCTAATTTCAGTACGCCGTGATGAGGTAAGTAGCATGCTGTGTGATCTTGTTGCTCGACTTGGCGCATGTGACCTAGTTCTTCATACTCGCGCATGAATTTGCGATAACCTTGTTCTAGTGATGGATTTTTGCTCATCTTCTTTTCTTGTTGAATAAATTAAGCGACAGCTTTTGATTTTGATGCACCTATCTCTTGTTCGAAGTTAGGTTTCATAGGTAATGCGACTTCATACTGGCCCGAGTTCAACCTCTTAGTGGTTGCTTGATAAAATTCCTCACAATATTGATCTGCAGATGATAATGAGGCTGTGGACTCGTGTATGTCTTCAACCTCCCAGAACTTGGAGATGCTGTCTACATCGTTGATGACAGCATGACATGAGAACGTCATTACGTTACCTGATAATATCCATCCAAGTTTTGTTTGCTGCGCGATAGAAGCTTGGACTGGTCCTTTGATAAGACCACTCATGATGATAGCTGAATAGACGCTGGCATCCAAGAGCAAGTCAATTGGTTTAGAAAGGTTATACTCAGGATCTGCCAGTCTAGTGTGTGATAAATGGGGCCAAGTTTGCTTCTTAAACGAGGTATTAGGCAAGTTATTTATAACTCGGGATACGACTAGGGCCTCCGTTCTAAAATGATAGTCGTAGTAAATTGATATGCAGTCAAGCGACACTAAGCCTCTGCTTTGTTTTTGTGTCGACCCAATTCCTGATACTGCTGCTTGATATGGTTGCCTTTTCAACCCTAATAATTGGGCGGCATTTTCTGATATAAGTGATACTTGCGATCCTTGATCTAGGAGCGCTCTGAATCGCATATTGCTGCCATCTGCAGCTCTGATGATCAATGCTACAGTAGTCAATAGGACTTCTTCATTTTCGCTGGCAACATGGTTAACATTGTGTTTATTACGCGATGCTGAAGTGGAGTCCGATGACGAAGGAGACTGCTGAGTCTGAGGTTTGTCTGTTTGTTCCAGTGGGTCACGTTGCATGGTCGAAAGTGCGTCATGCATAATCGAATTATGATCACCGTTGCATTCTTTGCACCTTTTTGTAGAAATGCACATTTTGTCATAATGCTTGTAAAGGCAGTTACGGCAAATATTATGTTGTGTTATTGTCCTCATTTTCGCGTCCGCTGATTGCGCAAGGAAGCGCTTACATTGATACAAATTATGAGGCTGCTTACAGACTGGGCAAAATCTCTTATTATTGGTAGCATTTGACTGATATTTCTTGTAATAAGATGTATTCCCTGAGGAGTTGGTATGATTATGGTGTTTGGGTTGACTTGAGCTCGACTTATAAGAATCTGATGTTGCAGGCTTCTCCTTCTTGCCTACAGGCTCTCGGGCCATGATGTGAGATCTCGAGGCGACACACGCGACTCCATATAGTCAGTACGCGTTTCGTCGTCCAGTTTCTTTGATAAAAGATGAACTATAATCGGGTCCCAGGTAGTGATGTCAATGCCTAGGCTCCGAATGCTGTTGATACACTGTGTCATGGTATCGTGTAGCTTCTTAAAGGCGTGATATGATGATTGCTTGTTGATCGGCGGTTGATTCAGGAAAATATCCATCTGAGTTGAAAATAAAATCTGTGGATTGTTATAACGATGAGTGAGGATATCCCATGCCGTATCGTAATTTTCTGCAGATATATTAAGATGCTGGATTAATCCTTCTGCCTCACCCTTGACCTTTCCTTTCAGATGTTGCATTTTCTGCGCTTTAGAAATACATTTGTTATTATGTATTGTTTCGACGAATAGGTCGAAGAAGGTCGGCCACTGCGTATATTTTCCGAAAAATGTAGGGACTTCTAATTTGGGCGTGGCCTGCTCAAGGTGAGTAGTGGAGTTTAATTTTCTGTTCAACTCCCTTTTGATGGTAGGGTAGCGTTCTTCAATCTGCAGAAACTTGGTTTCATATTCATCGTTGCTCCCTTTTAATTGGTTATCGAGACGTAGATGAGTAGTGTCAATAACCTTTCATAGATGCTGAAAATTGTTTAGTTCATCCTGAAGTTCCCATTTTTCCTCTAAGTCTTCAATGTTGATTCGATTCATTAGTCTTTCCAATGCTCTAATATTGGTGTTCTGCTGACCAAGCAGGTCATCCCCTTGATAAGAATATTCTTCAAAAGTGGGTAAGGAAAACGTCGGAAGTTTAGGCTCCTTGTATGATGACACCATTTCCTTGGTTTTGATGTAATACTCCTTCATGTACCCATAAATATTTTTTGAGAAATATTCATATTGATCATCTTCAAACTCCAGCAGTTTGATGTGGTTTTCTTCAAACTCCTTCCAGCATTTATCCAGCGCGGCTAAACGACTGTGAAGGTATTCAGGTGTCTTCCTGCTCGAACTGTCTATCCGGAAATTGGTGTGTATTCTCTCAATTTCCTTGGTGAGGAAGCTCTGGCACTCGAACATTGATTGTAGGCCTTCCATGATAAATGATAAAAATTAATTGATAAATACCTGAAGTTATGCTGATACTGATATATGATATTCTTCAATAAATGATTTCTCCTCTGATAGTGAGGATAAAGTGATAAATTCTTGATTGATATTGTTGCTTAGTGCTTCTGTAATCTCCAGCACGATATGTGCGCCTTCTCAATCCTACTGGTGAGACCCGCTTGTGGGAGGCCAGCGGACCGATTCCCAATCGTACCGGAAATCTTCAGAACACAAATCTTGATAGTGATACACTTGATAACTGGATCCGTAGGTCACTGCTTCAGATCCGGCTCGAAGGATCAAAAAATGTAGGGGTTTTTCACGCCTACACTTGGATGATAAATGATATGTGGCTGCTGATAAGAATATTGGCAGAAAGATCGCGTAATAAATGATAAACGACTCAACTTCCTGTGCTAAGTATTTAATTGATACTTATTGATAGAAATGATAAAGTGCAGTGATACATATTGCTACAGTTACAATATAAATACTATGAAAAAGTGCTGACGCACGCCGCGGCGCAAATTATGTATATAAAACTAAATTAAACCTGTACAGTTGTCTGTACACTGCATGTATGTGAGCTGGCTCTGCCCCGCGGAACACTATTTTCGGTGGTTTTCTAGGTGTATAACATATCTGTTTATTAGAATATCATGGGTAGAAGAAGTATTATCCGGCAGTAGCCGTGTAATACTTCTTCTACCCATTTTTTTTTTTTTTTTTTTTTATATGTAACAGTCCCAACCTTTTCAGCAAGATACATAAATATACTAACACTACAACACTTATACACGCAAATATGTACAATCTCAATCCCACACACACACTTACGCACACTTACCTCCCATTACACACTCTCACTCTCACATACACACCTACACATCTTCACACACAATTACCTACACATGCACATTCATAATACAACTACGTTTAATAAACTCCTTCACTCCTAGTTTTTAATTTCTGTTAAAATTGTACTTTCAAATTTGTTTCTATTTTGCCAAGATTTTGTTAACACACTTTTTAGTAAAAGGTTTTTGTATCATAGTGACAGCAGAACACTGACTCCTAAGTCACAGGATCTCCTAGTTTGGGAGTCAGGGTTACTCTATCTGTATTACCTTTATTTCACTGAAATTCATATTATCTAGTCTTAAATCAATGTTGAAGGTTTTTGTATAAATAAAGATTTTTATTATTTATATTATTATTATTATTGAGTGGCGGTCAGAACTCCAGAGAGAGGAACCTCCTAGCAATACGAGCCTTGTTCAGAAATAGCGCTCCGTAAGTCACGCCCCTGATTCAGCTGCCTAACCAGAGCCTGTTCATGTGTTAGTCGAGTGTAATAGGTGTTCAGAAGGGGAAATGAGAAGCACACACTATAGTGGAGTTTGTATTTTCACAAAAAATATGAAGCCGCTGACACAAAATAGTCTGTCCGCACGAGTCCCGCTATCCAAAGTAACGCCGCCAACAGGAAGACAAACTGACATCCCCTTTTTATTATTGTAAAATATTCGTAACACTTCCATAAATTGACATTCTTATTTATTTATTTTATTTATGTACACACAAAATACTTTACAGGACAATATATTAACATAGAAGAGCACAAAGGCACTGCTTATTTCTTAAGAAATTTCTTCCAGAAGACCTGCGAGAGGAAAGTTGGATAAGAAATGTAGACACAGTGTGTAGAATAGTCAAACAAGAAAATTTAAATTAAAACTCAAAACAAAACTATATCTATATAAAATAAACAAATACATACACATATTAAAAAAATCTACTATTGTAAATATTTAACTTTATTATGCATACATTGAAGATTACAATAATCATAAGAATATAAGCAATAGGTTTTATAAAGTTTAACTTTTACAATTTGAACCTGATTAATTACAGTAATATTTCCAAATTAATAAATGAATGCCCAGAGAAAAGGACAAGTTACAATATTTAAAATGACAAATTGATAGATGGCGCTATTAAGTCTTTTAGGTAGATTGCATCAGTAGATCTTATTGGCTGCTGTTATACTAGTTGCGTTCAATGCCGGTAGATGGCGTTATCCGTTTATTTTTGACGATGAGGTGAGTAGATTGAAGCTTCTTGGGCTACTGTTACAGCTAGCGACTTACTGTTACACTAGGCTATTGGCAGTTAAGCCAATGCCAATGTCATAACAATCGGCACAATGATCGCTGAGTCACCATTATCATTACATTATTATTCACCTATCCATCAATCGCGTGAAGAGTAATATCTATAATATGGGCGACGCGACGCGGCGGCGGCGGCAACGTTATATTATTTCAACTAATTAATTTTAATTGTAATCAGTTAAAATCAGTAGTTCATGTTGAGTTGTCGTCATAAAATTGTATTATTATGTTTGGACAGAAAGTAACAGACCGGTTAAAGTTATTCATTAAAATGATGTACAATCAAACATACAAATACATGAAAAAGTTATAAAATACAACACAAGAAGTAAAAACAAATTCCAACTAATGACTGCGCGTTCACGGACTAATTACGGCAAAAAAACAGTATTAGTGGACACAGCTGTTCAATGATTTACCGGAAGACATAAAGAAATGCAATAATATTAACATACTTAAAAGTAAATTAAGGAAACATGTTTCTACCCAATAACGTCACCATCGCCACAGAGGCAATTATTACACACATCAAAAATGTCTAGGGATCAAGCATTTTTATGCGGATTTCTTGAGATTGAGATGTGGCTTTGTAATAAATTTATGATTTTATAAATTTATATGGATCCTTTTTGGTGCATTTCATAATTTGAATCAGGAACTCTCAGTCAAATTCGAGTAAAAGATGAAAATAAGCTGTCAATATTTTCCCTATAAAAACATACAACGCATTGAAGACATTATTAGTGCTACTGTTTCCCTACTACTGATTAAAACCAACGTTATTATGGAGCGGCGACGTCATTTAAGCAGGGAAGAAATGCTCAGAGCCGTGGGAATGATAGAAGCTGGTTCCCGGCAACGTACTGTAGCTTTAGCTCTGAATACAAGTCAGAGTGTTATCAGTCGACTTTGGACACGTTACCGAAGCACTGGTACCGTGGCTGAGCGCCATGGAGGACGGTATCGCTGCACCACACGGAGACAAGACCGATACATTCAAATCTTAACTCGAAGAGCTCCAACAATAACCGCCATGATGTTAGCCGTGAGGCTTCATCACTCTTCAGGGAACTTAATTAGCGACCAAACAGTCAGAAACCGCTTGCATGAAGTGAACCTTCATTCCCGAAGACCGCTACGGGTACCACCTATAGCAATGCACAATCGTAGGATTCGATATCAATGGGCTCTTGAACACAGAAATTGGGCAGAAGAACAATGGCGTTTCGTGTGCTTTTCTGATGAGTCTCGTTTTGGTATGAGACCGGATACAAGACGTATACGACACTGGAGAACCCCTGGACGCCAACAGCGATTAAAATCCTGCCAGGAAGTCCATCCTTATAGTGGTGGAACCATCATGGTATGGGCGGGTATTTGGATCGGCGGAAGAACTGAGTTGATTTGGATCAGAGGCAACCTCAACGCTCAAATTTATGCTGAGACGATTGTATCAGACGTCATCGTTCCTCTACAAGTGCAAATCGGTCCCTTATTTCAGTTAATGCATGATAATGCACGACCGCACACCGCAAGAGTTGTAAGACAGACTCTCGCCGCAGCTAACATCAATGTCCTGCCCTGGCCTGCTCAGTCGCCAGACTTGAACCCGATTGAGCATGCATGGGATATGCTACAGAGAAGAGCTCTGCCGAATATGGAGGGTATCCAGTCGCAAGAAGACCTTTTTTTGTTGTTGCAACGAACATGGGCGGCCATTCCACAGCGTGATTTGGATGAACTCATTTTGAGTATGCCAAACCGATGTTCTTGTGTTGTTAGTGTTCGCGGTAGAAACACGGATTATTAATTGTTTAAGTTACCCAATAAAATTTTAAAGAAAACTGTTATTTCAGTCTTTTTTTCGAACTTTAATGTTAGTGGTTCAAATGTCAAAAATCCCTTTATTAGGAAAATGGCAAATTTCTTTATTAATGCAAAGGTGACTTGGTTTATCGTTACTGTGACAAACGAAAACACTTTATTTGATGAATCCTTAAAGAAAATTTTAATTAATATCAATCAGGAGAAAAGTTATTGCAAAAATATATGTTGATCCCTAGATACTTTTGATGTGTGTATATAAGTAATTAAGGAGTAACTTTGTATCTCATTATAAGTGAACTGTTATTTATTAAGTTCTTATGAGAAATAAATATATTTAAACCTATGATGTCTCGAAATAAAAACCAGACACTTCTTTCCAATCATTATCCAATAATCATCTGGTTAAAGAAATACAAAAAATTGCGTATTCTCTTAATTTTGCACTCGGAAAAATTATGTGTAGGTTTTCGTTCTGCAGTATGTTGCGCATGACTTAGGTATTGACTACGATCAAGATAATACTAAAGTTAACGACGATATCCACCTCCTTGAAGAAGATCATAGTGGGACATGGGGATAGTATTACGCTATACTTACACTTTATATTCATCATTCATATTCTATTTATCATCCTTTTTATTTGTTTATATTTTTAAACTCAACAAATCGATCTAATTACGACTCATTATCTTAAAAACTGCTGAAATAAAATATAATCATAATTTTCATGTTGTGACACGCCAAATTGTCAAACTGTCAATTATTTTTTAATTCCCTTCCTACCTTAGTCTATGATGATTTTTTGGTTTATAAAATTTAAATTATTTTTATCAATATGTGTTTAGCTATTGTATTAAAACATTATTACGATTGTTTTGTTGGAAGTAGCATGTGTTTGTGAAGTCGAACCCAAATCGTTTTAAGCGCTTGGTTGACGTAGTTCCACGTAACAGACGCCACAGTAATCTAGTATGTTCCCACCGCGCCAAAACGTTTATTCGGGCATAATTTTTACAGAAACTCGAATTCAACTTTGCCACAACGTGATGCTGGAAAATCAATCATTTAGTAAGATGACCGCGTGCGGCCTGTTCTATATAGACGCTAAGTCACCATTGGTTTTCATGAAAGTTTTGACTAACCATTTTATCATTCTTCTGCAATTCTATTTACTGTGAAATAAATACGATGTTAATTAAGACAAGACCTTCGGTAAGACAAGGCCATAAGTGTCAAAATATTAAAAAGTCTGTTAAATATGACAAAGTGCTTTAAAAAATAATGCCCTTTTATCTGGAGTGACAAAGAATCCTATTTAATTCGGCTTATTGTCGCCATAGGCATTATTATCACATTATTGCTCGTTTTACAAAACTTCGGCGGGGACATAGTCTCATTGGTCAGTTGCAGCGTCGCTTTCGCCCGAATCAGTCGATAGTTGGCGCGTCAAAGCTGTCAAGATAAATATGCCCTTTTTTGTTTCATGTTTCTGGAAGGACAAAACCATATTTAGTACACTTACGGCTATTTTAATGAACACGTGGCGAATGGCACAGTGGTAGTGAGGCTGCCTTACGTTCTTAGGGTCACGGATTCGAATCCCGGTTGGAGCAAATGTTTGTGTGATGAGCGTGGACATTTGTTTCCGAGTCATGTATGTAGGTATGTATAATAAGTATGTATTTACAAACAAAAAAGTATTTCATAGTACATATATCAACTATCTGGTGTTTATTAGATGGCGCTGTGCGTAATGTCCAGCGATATTTATTTATTTACATATTTGGAAAGACAAGCCCGTTTCCCACTTTCAGAATTTTATTTTGTTTTAAAGGTGTTTCTGCAGAATGACATAATGATGGTATTTATTGTTTTTCTTAAATAAAAATTATAACAACAAATTTTCAAGTTATCTCACTCAATTTTTGTTTTTTTAGTGTGATTCTCCAAAGAATTTTTCTAGTGATATTTAGATGTATAAAACATACAGTTCCTAAATATACCTTTATTAATAAGATAATAATATATTCTTCAATTAAAAAGCGTTTTAATTAATCCCAAAATCGCTCAAAATTAAAGCTTATTTTGATATTGGTGGAACAAGGGTACAAATGTAAACTTTTTCTTAACTAAAAAAATCATTAATATAAAAAAAAAAACTTCTGTAAAGTACATGCACCGAATCACAAAGGTATAGAGCTTATTTCATGCAAAAATCCACTTCATGGTGGCGTGAGCAGAATAATACGGTATTGAATGTAAAAAAAAACTTAAAATGGCTCTCCTGTAAAATCACAAAAAGTGCACTTGTGTCTTACAGAAGATGCGATATATCTTTAAACTTTAATTAAAAGTTATAAAAGTATCACTACTTGTGCGAGCTACTTAAAATATGTTTTACGTTCAAATTTATAATTCCCGCTTTTTTGAATATGAAAATATATTCCCCAAAGTAGTTATCAAAAATCATGTAATTAATAACCCTAATTACAAATTAAATAAATATAATATAATTAAAAATGAATGAATCATAATATAGTTATTATACAACACACAGACAGGGCAGAGAACCGCGTGCCGCGTGCTCCGAGAATAGTCAAACAAATTCTGTGTGATTTTTGCACTCGCCTAGAATTGCAATTTCGGCCTCATAATATACGGAAAACAAGCTTCGGCATGAAAATAAAATCGTACAGATTTTGTATTTTGACAGGCGGCATGAACGTTGTTTGATGCTTTACTCAAAGGTTCAAATTTCAAACCCCAGAACGTTCCAGAATTGGATTATTGTGAAACGGAGGTAGTTATGAAGAACTTTCAGTTGAAATTATTCAGAATGAAATAACACAATTACAATAGTTTTTAATAGGTATTTAATCATGTCAGGGCCAGGTATTCGTAATTATACAAAAAAGGTACCACAGAGCACGGAGACTTTTCGACGGGCTGCTAGAGTCCGCATTGTCAACACTTTACATATACCCGGTCGTATCGGCGTACTACTCGCGTTCCGACATAGAAAAGTATAGAAAATGTTGAATTTGAAGGCGATTCAGTATTTATGTACCCATTTATGGTTCTTAATTGATGCTTGCAAAATGGTATTTTTCTTATTTATTTTTTTTGTACTCTATCACAATGCTATCCTATTTGACCGAAAGGTTTACTGGTAGAGAATGCCTTGTGGCATTAAGTCCGCCTATGTACCACCCTTGTACATGAAGTTTAAATAAATAAATAAACTATTGTACTTTTACTTCAACGCACGTACTGTGGCACGAATGCTACATAATATAAAAAATGTGTACTCTAAAAATTGCGGCGCGTAGATTCTGAGCTCTGTGGAGCATTAAAAAAATAATTTATTACTTCTGTTTTGAAAAGAACTTCGCATTAACTGTGTCAGACACATTGATACGATCCGTATTTAATTAATTGACATAATTTCATTCCATAAATTTATTACTGTGGCCCGGCTTTGGACATCCAACTACACACGGATAAAGTTCTTAAAACATGTTCCTAATTCGAAAAATCTTTCCTAAGACTTCATTCAAAGTTCTACTTAATAATCGACTGGATAGGGAAGTCCAAAAAATTGCTCAATCTTTTAATTTTGTACTAAATCTGTTACTAGCTTCAAAATATTCTGTACGAATGAGTCATATTTATCCGAGAGAAAAAAACTACCAAATATTTTCGTTCTGCTGCTTTTTATTTATAAATTCAATGTTAATCTATCGTACGTACAGTGTAGATATCACGGATATATACATGAAGCACTTGGAGAGTAACATCTTACAACTCTTCGCCGTATGCTACTTCATCACCTATTTGCTCGGATTCACGACGTTGTTCATGATGGACTTAGTCCATAAAAACAAATACGTCTTACTTATTTTGAACATCCAAACTGTGCACAGGGATATCGATTTCAGCCAGAGTATCGAGAGTTTTATTTCTTGGAACTGGATTACAACATCGTCAATTATGTTCATCAACATATTTATAAGTACTGTGTATTATTATTCAGCCTATTACGATTATGTGATCGATATTGTTTTCGACTATATTTCCGATATAATGTTCACAACTTTGGACCTCAACTTAATTATAGCCACTCGAATAATTACATTGGTAAAAAAATATCTAGATGAGTGGATTAAAGAAATTCTGAAAATGAGTAATAAAAACGAAAATGCTGATTGTCTGAAAATGTTTGAGAAATACAAAAATATCTTAAAAGTTTACGACCTGCATAAGGAAATTTTCCAAGTTTTGGTAAGTTCGTAATAGTTTGATTAGATTTCCCTTTTTCATAGTCCAATCAAGAAGTCCCTATACCTTTTGATGATTATTTACATCATCCACACTTTATCCTCTGCTCGGCGTAGGTTTTGCTAATCTCCGAAATCTTGCTAGTTGACAGAGTCGCGTTGGCAACAATGTCGATCGCCCATTAAGAACCGACGTACATAGCAATCCTATCACTCATGCAAGATTACCGTGCTTGTTTCACTTTCGTTGCGTTTTAAAGTTACTATAATAGTTGTATTGCCAGTAGGTTTCGTGTAAATATACAGTTCCTTAGTTCAATATTTTGTCTTTCACAGGTTTTATATCTGACATTCAGTGCAATATACCGGAATCTTGTTATTTATCACTTAATGCTTTATACACTGAGAGTACATGTCGGATCCAAAGTAAGCAATTTCTGTGTCTTCTATTTTCTGTGTCACGATTCTGTAGACGCTTTTGACTGTCATAATTTTAATTTTCTAGCCTTTGTTCCGATGTTTTACAACCATTTTATGGCTAACAAAAAATATAACTCTTATAACTATATACAGTATTCACTGTGAGAAGTTCTATATGACCGTCGAAGAAGCTGAATGTGCATGCATACACCTTTTAAAGAGGAAAATCTGTCCAAGTAAGATAATTAAGGTTATTTGATCATGTAATGTTTGAAGCCATTGACAGTCTCCTTAATGGCCATGTAGAAGAATTTTGATTGGCGTAATATTCTACTTACGTTGGAATTGGGAAACTTAATCTGGGAAAAAACTTACTGTGACAATGACCGTTAGACAATGTTGTTTGCGAAGTAAATTAAATACGGTGTTGTAAAAGAGAAGACAAGAAGATTCATAATTTACGGCGTACCTTAGGGAAGCAAGCTCTGCCAGCCGTTATTCCTACCTTCCTGTTTTGTTATTCTAGAATACATTATTTTAATCTTATCATACCATAGACAAATTTATTTATTTAATGACGTCAATTAAGTTCAGATCACCTCACATAATGTATAATTCTGTAGGTACGCTTGTACTTACGTCTGTCGAACTAATCTTTTATTGTGAGATAAAGTACTTCCCAACATGATATTTGTAAGAAAACAAAACGTTTGATTAATGAATCCTTTGAATTCTACCAGCTTCACGTTTATTTCCAAAAAATACATTTTCTCACCGGTTTTATGGTATATTTATAGAAAGTCAAGAACATCTATACAAGAAAGTACTTCAGTCAAAACGAACGTTCAGAAAGATGACCGCGTGTGGCCTGTTCTGTGTAGACGCTACGCTACCAATACGATTGATGGGAGTTTTCACCAACTTTAACGTTATCTTGCTGCAATACAATTTTTTGTAAACCGAGTATTTGTGTGATGTTAATTTTTCTGTAAGTATCACTGATGAATAAACTGTTTTCATGAAAATAGCACGTTTGAATTATTATTGTTTTGGAGTTAGAACAATCTTTATTATGGATTTATAAAAAATGATGACGTCATCTATTGTCATTTCTTGTATTTTGACGTCAAATCTAAGCCGTTAAGTTTTAATCTTGAAACTTTTTAGGCTTCCGTAGCAAAGCTTGGTTGACGGTTTCGTAAAGGGTGGTAAAGGGTCCACTTTTTAAAGTTCCGTAACTAAAGGTTGCCAACGAGACTGTTACTAAACTCTGTGTCTGTCCGTCTGTCACAGCTATATCATTATAAACACTCTGAAAATTGAGATTTTCACACGGTGTGTATTATTATGACTGTTCTTCTTGTTAGCGTGACCGTAGCGTTTTAATACACATAATAATATTAAATGAACGAGGTTTCATCACGAATTTACATCGTGCTGATGGCTGGATTTAATAGTACTTTCGCGCACGTAGGTCGGTTAACTAGTGTCGACGGTATGGGAATCGCTAAATAAGTACTTGATTTACTTAGTGATGGAGTAAGTTTATTAAAATAAATTACAAGGAGCAAGAATGCCGACCGACCGAACCCGGAGACGAAAAGTTACTGACTCAATTCTACATTTTAACAATTATCTAAAACTTGGGATACGGTCGGAGCGGCACGTTACAAACTAAAAACTGTACAAAGGTTTCTATAGCTAGCTAACACAATAAAAATAGAAACAATAAACACATTACAAACAGAACCGTCGGCATCTCAACAAAAATATCAAAGGCTATACTCTAAATTCTTAAAGCTAATATGAACAATAGGCAAAATGGGCAAGGCCCTACCATAAACTATTGTTATCCTTACATAGCCAAAGAACAAAACCACCCGCAATAAAACATCTGTGGGCTTGCCGTGAGAACCTAAAGCTAATGGTACGTAACAGTTAACTTAAAATACTTACATACTAATTTCACACTAATTTCAGTAAAGTAATACTTATAATATTAATACATAGTCAATGAAGGCGCTACAGTACGGGGGAGGTGGAGATTTTTAAAGTAAAGTTGTGACACAAAACTTGTGAAAAAGTTGGAATTTTGACCCCCAATAACTTCGTAACTAGAATTTAGAATGGTATAGCGTAGAACAAAAAACATATCGCAATGACAGAGAGAACAAGTGCCTTTCAGCTTTGTTAAGCGTCTTGTTACACCCTTTATAAGAAATTACACGTTCTTTTATAATGACTTTAATGAAATTAATGTATCACCTTCAGGCATTTCGGTTGTGTTGATAACACACACTATTAAAATAATTATTTTTAATTCCTTACTAGTAGGACGCATAAAAAAATATTTTATTCGTTTTTGAAAACAATAACGTTTTTTCCCATGTGGGTAGGCTGTACATACAAAAGTATTTTTGTGTCTTCCTTATTTATATTTATTTAAAAATAGTTAATAGTTATTTTCTTCTATAATAATGTGTTAATTAATTGATAAACCCACCGTCGCTTTGAACTATCCTATCACTTTATCTCTACACCAACCACAACACTGCAAATTGTCAACTCTACATGGATCACCAACTTGTGCATAGCATGGAGCAAATGGAGAAGCTGTTTAGCTCTCGCATGCGTGAGTACGAAGATAAGCTGCAGAGAGCTTCAGCTGGAACCATCCCTGCGCACTCAGATCTTGTTACACTATCACTGGAGTTCTCAGAGTTCAAGTCCTTTGTCTGTCAAACATTTGCTCACTTCAAGACACAGATAGAACTTTTATCTTTCAGTCTGGACAGGCATGAGACTGCGATGCGACGTAAGATCTTGCTGTTCCACGGTATTCCTGAGAAACCTAATGAAAAATTGAGTGACTCAATTCTCGACATCATCTCCAAGCAGCTGAAGATAGGGTACCCAGGGTAAAACTAGACCGGTGCTGGTGCGTTTCAGTGGTATGGAGTATCGTCGGTTAGTTTGGGACGGTAAAACTACACTCAAGGGCAGCGGTATCACTATTTCCGAGTTCCTGACCAAAACACGACACCTGGTTTTTATGGCTGCCCGCAAGCACTTCAATATCAACAACTGCTGGTCTGCAGAAGGGAAGATTATTGTCTTGACGCCTGACAAGTCACGCCGGACGATATCAACTATGGGTGAGCTTGAAACTTTAATCGCGCTTTATCCCGCTCTCGCCCGTGCTGCCTCTCCTAGTGACCCTGTGCCTGCTGCTGCTACATCGCCAACTGAAGCATCTACATCGCCCGTTACCACAACCCCCAAAAGGAAGCTTGTGAGGAAGGCTCGTCGATAAACTTGGTACCATTTATTTACGTACGATGTTTTTCTTTGGTCGCTATACCTACAACGGTTATTGTCGGTACATGTTTAAATTGTTGAGCTACCCACAGTTTTTACAATTCGTTTTTATTACTACTTTTTCCTCACTTTATTTTTACTAGCCGGTAGACGTTTACGTTTTGTTCATTTGTTGTGTGTTGTGACGTGACGTTTGTCAGTGTCAGTGTCAAACGTCAAAGTATCACTGTAATTTTTATTTATTTAACGTTCCGTTCCATTTCTGCTTTTGTTATTGCAAATGTTGTGGCCGATATTCTAGTTGGTATTTTCTGTTTCTTTTAATGTTTCTGTTACCACTTCACTTGATTTCCTTTGCATTTTTACGTACCAATCATGTTAACTTTTGTTAATATACTCTACCAGCTACAGCGACTAGGTGATTTTATCAGTCTGATATGTGTTTCTGACTATTGTTGTTTATAGCAAACAATAATAGTTAAGTTTACTTTTGTAATTTAGTTAAGTAATTTTAATACCATCCTTATATATTTATATATGTAGTGTATTTTTATTAGTATTTTTTATATTGTTTATGCAAACTATGATCAATGTCGACCTTGATGATGATTTTTCTCCTGTTCTTCCTCTTCCAGCAGTTTACTCAGTGCGGCCAGTGGTTCTTCCTCCCCTCTAACTCTTAGTGATCAGATTTCCTCCCTGCTTTCCCACCTCCCTAACAATCTTAACATAGCCCACATTAATGCCCAGAGTGTTCCTGGCCACTACTCCGATCTTCTGGCTTCCTTTAACAGTGCACATATAGATGCTTTGCTGATCTCTGAATCCTTCCTTAAACCCTCTCTTTTATCAGTACATTTTACCCTTCCAGGTTTTGTTCTTATCCGTAATGATAGAACTGGTAAGGGTGGCGGTGGTGTAGCCATTTACTTGCGTGCTGATATTCCTTATAAGGTTGTTAGCATATCACCATCTCCGTACTCGGGGTCAGCGGAACATCTATTTCTGGAAATTACACTACATCGCGTTAAAATGCTTCTGGGGGTTATGTATAGTCCTAACCTCAGCATCGACTACTTTAACTCCTTTGATTCGCTTTTAGATGTTTTCTGTCCAGCTTATGACCACGTAGTCTTGATGGGTGATTTTAACTTGCCTACTTAAAAATGACACTCGTAGTCACAAACTTCAATCTATCCTATCTTCTTTTAATCTCAGTATTTTGCCTCTGTCGAGAGAAATGATGAGTAGTCATCATTTCCCTAACTGCACCCCTTCTCTCCTGGACCTGATAATTGTATCCAATTCTAATAATGTTTCTATCCACGGTCAGCTTACGGCATGTTTTTCATACCATGATCTCGTCTTTTTGTCATATAAGTTTCGCCCTCCTAAGCGCAAGTCGCAATATATTCTACTCCGGAACTACAAGGGCATAGACCTAGAGGCATTATTGCATGATGCCAGTAACATCGACTGGACGGACATCGTAGAGAGTTCGTGTATCAACGAAATGGTTCATATTTTAAACAGCAAAGTACTTAGCTTATATGACTGTCACGCCCCTATGCGTCGAGTGAAGGTTAAATATGTTCCGGCTCCCTGGCTTACTCCTGCCATTAAGGATGCGATGGCAAGTAGAGACAGAGCCAAGAAAAGGCTTAAACGCTGTCCTTCCGAGCGCAATCTATCTGCGTATAAATTGTTGCGTAATCGCTGCAGTCGTATGTGTAGAGATGCCAAGAAACACTACTTTCACAAATCTCTCGACAACCGCAACTCTTCTGATGTCTGGAGGTTTTTAAAATCTGTCGGCATTGGCAAGTCTCCGGTTGTTTCTGGTAGCGACACTGACGTTTGTGCTCTTAACAAACATTTTTCACTCCCCCCTGTTACGTTGGATCAGCACGTCAAGTCGGCAACTTTAAATAAACTCTCGCGTTTGCCTTTGCCGCAATGTTCTTCCTTTGAATTTAGGCCAGTGAGTGAGATAGAGGTCAAAAAATCTATTTCTGCTATCTCCTCCTCTGCTGTTGGTAATGATGAGCTTTGCTTAAGAATGATTTCTCCTATCCTTCCTACATTACTTCCGGTTTTTACTCATATTTTTAACTACTCCTTGTTTTCTTGTACTGTTCCTGAGGTCTGGAAACAAGCCAATATCATCCCCTTGCCCAAAATCTCTAATCCAATTGGACCAGCCGATTTCAGACCCATTTCCATCCTCCCTTATCTCTCTAAAGTTCTTGAGCACATTGTCCATCGGCAACTCACGGCCTTCATTTCTAGGTATGACCTTCTTAGTACTTTCCAATCTGGTTTTCGTCCTGGCCATAGCACTGTAACGGCTCTTTTAAAGGTTACTGACGATATTCGCTGGGCTATGGACCACAAGTCGCTTACCTTACTTGTACTTCTAGACTTTAGTAGCGCCTTTAACTCTGTTGATTTCGACATCCTTCTGGGGATCCTTAAATCTCTTAATTTCTCCTCTTCCTCTATTAGTTGGTTTGACTCCTATCTTAAAGGCCGCTCGCAGCGTGTTCGCCTTGATGAGTCCTCCTCTGATTGGTGCCCTCTTAGCGTGGGTGTGCCTCAGGGTGGCGTTCTCTCTCCTCTTCTCTTCTCTATTTTCATTAACTCTGTCACTAGAGTCATTTCTTCCGTCTTCCATCTCTATGCAGACGACCTGCAGCTTTACCAACATTTCTTAAGGGAAGATGCGGAAGCCGCCGTCTCTGCCATGAACAAGGATCTGGATTTGATTAGTGAGTGGTCGCGGTCCTTTGGACTGCAGATCAATCCTAGGAAATCTCAGGCCTTGATCATTGGCGGCAGGTATATGCGGAATAGGCTCGATGTTGCGTCGCTGTCTCCACTCAGGCTGAATGGAGTTCAGATTGATTACGCAATTAAGGCTAAAAACCTGGGGGTGACAATGGATTCCTATTTATCTTGGTCTGCCCATGTTGCTGAAGTTAGTCGCAAAGTGCACTACACGTTCCACTCATTGAAATGCCTCCAGAGCTTCTTGCCACTGAACACCAAAATCTTCCTTGCGCAAACTCTCATTCAACCCATCATAGACTACGCCGATGCCTGTTATTTGGATGCCACCGAGGAGCTTTTAAATAAACTTGGGCGCTTGCAAAATATCTGTATTCGTTTCGTTTTTAATCTTAAAAAATATGATCATGTTTCTAATTTTCGCAAAATGCTCAAGTGGCTCCCAATTCGACTTCGCAGGAACTCTCGGATATTGTGTCTGCTATTTAACATCCTTCACATCCCTAAAACGCCATCCTATCTGCGGGAACAGTTTTCCTACTCTCGTCCCTCTGATGCACTTTGCAGGACGCATCTTAGGAACCTCCTCAAATCCCCTCCACACTCTACCGACTTCTACTCCTACTCCTTCACTGTCCACGCCGTGCGGTTGTGGAATTCACTTCCGCCTGACATTAGGGACTGCCAAACTGTTGCAGTTTTCAAGAAAAGAGTAAAAGAACATTACCTATCCATTTCTTCATAATTGCATAAGTATTTATTATTAGTTATTGTATTGTATTTATAGTATTGTTATATGTTTTTCTTTGTATTTATGAGTAGGTATGTATGTATTGTATATTATATATAAAATTGATATCTGTTTTATGTATTCCATTTTCTTTTCTTTTTATTAACACACTACGTCTACATCTCTTTTGTAGTATCTCCTTTCGCAGGTATGCTGGAAGAGATTTCTTTAGAAATAAGCATCACCTTTGTACTATTTTCTGTTCCTTTCTACTTTTCTTTATATTAAGTGTACATAAATTGTTAAATAAATAAAATAAAATAAAAATAAATAAACAATCAACATGACATTTACAGGCAAAGTATTGTTAAATGACGAATTTCTTAGTATCTTTTTTTCTTTTTACCCGACTGCCCAGGAAAGTTATGTTTTCGGTCCGTATCTTGTATAATGTATGAATGTAATATTCTTTATTACCTCGTATCTTCCAAACCCCCACCCTATCTAAACCCCCCACCCCCTACCTACCTCTTCCTTCTTCTATAAATTATGTTAAATTATATATTACCATTAAACCGCTGCACGGATCTATTTAATTAAGATTTCGTTAGATTCGTCTTGATAACCCAAGTGTTCTTAGATAGGTGACGCGAAAAAAAAACCAACATGACGACTGTGAGACGCTTTAATTTAAAGTAAAAAAAAATATTTTTTCGATACTGCAATAAAGGTATCAAATTATAGGGCTCATCATGAAGGTTTTAAAATGGTATTTCATGACCATACTATTAAATCATCCACACGATTAAAAATCCCTTTAAAGGATTAGACCGTTAACGGAATTAGTAACAAACGTAACAAAGTAGTGTGAATTTCTCCGTCTTGTAATAATCGTAACTAAAAAGTAAAAAAAAAGAACCCGACTATAAAAAATAAACTATAAAAAAAAAACAAGTTCAGTCCAGAATAGTCGGGACCCATTATTACTGCATACTACAATCAATATCGTATTGTATTTCCGCACAATCAATGCGGAAATAAAATATCTTCGATGCTGTGTGGAAGTCGTGAGAAGAAAAAACATTAAATGTGCTGTATTCATTAATTGTCTGATGGTCGGTTTGTACTGCCTCGTCATAACATTCACCCGTTTTGGCTTAACGTACAAACTGGCCTACTATCTAATTTACTTCGAATATGTATTCAATTTCGGAGCTCCGTGTTTTATCAATTTATATTATAGTAGTAAAAGTGTGCGTTTGCTATCAATTCTTCATGAGATCAACAAAAGCCTTTATAGTGACAAAGATATAAAGAAACTGAAGATTTTCACATGGGTGTCTATTGTCTTAATCCTATCCAACTATATTTCCGTACCTCGTGTAAGACCTACTCTGGTATTTCACTAGATGTATTCTTGTATTAATATCTACACTAATAGATGTGGAATTAGTACATATAACGACTACTGTTAATATGCTGAGTTAACAAACTAGAATTTGGAATACTAATGTGGAAAATCCACATTTTGGCAAAGTTAATGATACCGAAATACCAGTAGACAATGAAACAGCGTTGGAAGCAATTATAATAATTTATATACGATCAATACACATTAGTCAGGGCCAGGCATTCTGCTATTTGTACAGTAAAGAAACCACAGGGCACGGACACTCTTCGACGGGCCGCTAGAGACCACATTATAAACATTTCCATAGACCCAGGCGTGTCGTCGTTTACTGGCAATACGACAAAGAGAAGTGTAGAAACTGTTGACCCTGAAGGCGATTCAAACGAGTCGATTGGGCGAGTCAAACTTTATAGCGGCTTGAAACATTGAACGTAAAGCTGCGCAGTAACACAATTTAACAATTTATCACCTGTGCTTAGAACAATGTTATGAGAAATCTATTGGTTCAAATATTCTACTACTACTTCAACGCACTTACTGTGGCATGAATACTACATATTTGTACTTCCGTCTCTAGAAATGGCCGACCATTGAGCGCTCTGTGAAGCACTTAAAAAATATATTACTTCTGTTTTGAAATGAACTTTCTTCGCATTAAATGTGTCAGTAACATTGATACGATCCATCTCTAAATAATTTATTGACATAATTCCGTTCCTTGAGTTGTCAATTTGTAATTGTGGCCCGGCTTTAGACATCCAACTACACACGGATATTTTTTTTACAATATGTTTGTAATTCGAAAAATCTTTCCTGATACCTCATTCAAAGTTCTACTCAATAATCGACTGGATAGGGAAGTCCAAAAAATAGCCAAAAATAGTTTAACTTTGTACTCAATCTGTTACTCGCTTCAAAATATTCTGTACGAATTCGTCATATTTACCCAAGGGAAAAAAACTACCAAATATTTTCGTTCTGCTGTGTTTTATTGATAAATTCAATGTTAATCTATCGTGCGTACAGTGTAGACATCACGGATATATACATGAAGCATTTGGAGAGTAACCTCTTGCAAGTCTTTGCTGTATGCTACTTCATCACCTATTCGCTCGGATTCACGACGTTGTTCATGATGGACTTGGTGCATAAAAACGACTACGTCTTACTTATTCTGAATATCCAAACTGTGCACAGGGATATCGATTTCAGCCAGAGTATCGAGAGTTTTATTTCTTGGAACTGGATTACAACTACGTTAATTATCTTCTTCAACATATTTATAAGTACTGTGTATTATTTTTCAGCCTATTACGATTATGTGATCGATATTGTTTTCGACTATTTTTTCGATATAATGTTCACAACATTGGACATCAACTTAATTATAGCCACTCGAATAATTACATTGGTAAAAAAAAATCTAGATGAGTGGATTAAAGAAATTCTGGAAATTACTAATGAAGACGAAAATGATGAACATTGCCTGAAAATGTTTGAGAAATACAAAAATATCTTGAAAGTTTACGACCTGCATAAGGAAATCTTCCAAGTTTTTGTAAGTTCGTAATAGTTTGATTAGATTACCCTTTTTTAAAAGCCAATCAAGAAGTCCTACACCAACCTACCTTACCATTCGATGATTATTTGCATAATCCACACTTTTCCCTCTGCTGGGCGCAGGATTTGAAAATCTACGTGATCTTGCCAGTTGACAGAGTCGCGTTGCCAACAATGTCGATCGCCCATTAAGAACCGACGTACATAGCAATCCTTCTATCACTCATCCAAGATTACCGTACTTGTTTCACTTTCGTTGTATTCTAAAGTTACTTTAATAAACAGCTGTATTACGAGTAGATTTCGTGTAAATTTCCATTTCCTTAGTTCAATATTTTGTCTTTAACAGGTTTTATATCTGACATTTAACGCAATATACCGGAATCTTGTTATTTGTCACTTAATGCTTTATACACTGAGAGTACATGCTGGATCCAAAGTAAGCATATTTACTTCTACGTCTTCTGTGTTACGATTCTGTAGACGTTTTTAACTGTCATAATTTTAATTTTCTAGCCTTTGTTCCAATGTTTTGCAACCATTTTATGGCTAGCAAAAAATATAACTCTTATAACTGTTTACAGTATACACTGTGAGAAGTTCTATATGACCCTCGGAGAAGCTGAATGTGCATGCATACACCTTTTGAAGAGGAAAAGCTGTCCAAGTAAGATACCTAATATAAGACGATCATGTAATGTTTAAGGAAGCCTTTGACAGTCTCTTAATAGCCAAGACGAAGACTTTCGATTGGCGTCATATTCTACTTACGATGGAATTGGTAAACTTAATCTGGGATAAAACTTACCGTGACAGACAATGTTGTTTGCGTACTCAAATAAAATACGGAATAGTAAAAGAGATGATGTATAATATACGGCTTACCCTAGGGAAGCATGCTTGGCCAGCCATTATTTCTTTACTATGAAATATGTAATATTCTTAGAATACACATTTTTTTTAAATCTTATCATACCATAGAAAAATCAATTTATCTAATAACGTCAATTAAGTTCAGATCATCTCACATATATGTATGTGTACCTGTACTTATGCGTACACATACGTTCGTCGAACCAACCTTTTATTGTGAAACAAGATACTTCTCAACATGATATTTATAACACTCACAAAACGTTTAGTTATTTAGTCCTTAAATTGTACCAGCGTTAACTTTCTTTCCAAAAAATACTTTTCTCACTGGTTTTATGATGTATTTACAGAAAGTCAAGAACTTCTGTACAAGAAAGTACTTCAGTCAAAACGAACGTTCAGAAGGATGACCGCGTGTGGCCTGTTCTGTGTAGACGCTACGCTACCAATACGATTGATGGGAGTTCTCACTAACTTCAACGTTATCTTGCTGCAATACAATTTTCTGTAAACCGAGTATTTTTGTGATGTTAATTTTTCTGTCAGTATCACTGATGAATAAACTGTTTTTTTTTTTAATGAAAATAGCACGTTTGAGTTATTACTGTTTTGGAGTTAAAACAATCTATATGGATCTAGACATAAGATGACCTCATCAATTTTCGTTTCTTGTATGTTGACGTCAAAGCTAAGCTATTGTCAGTTTTTATTTAGTCTTAAAACTTTTTAGGGTTCCGTAGCCAAGCTTGGTGAACGGTTTCGCAAAGGGTCTGTTTACACCTACTCCACACGAGTCTAGTCGGTCACAACACTTTTTAGGGTTCCGAACCTAATACCAACTAGACTATATTTCCAAGCTCTGCTGTCTGTCTATCTGTCACAGATCTTTGTCTTTTGAAAACACTGACACTCGAAATATTCATACAGTGTGCATATTGTAACTGTTCTTTTTGTTAGCGTGACCGTAGCTTACTGACCGTTATAATACACATAATATAATAAAATATAAGAAAAGTGTTTTTATCTGGCGAATTTTTACGAAACCCATAGTGTAAAACTTTTGAAGGTGTAACAGACTTGATACACATTTAATTATTTTACTGGCAACACTGAGTCGGAAACTCCGTTGGTTTAGTGGGGTTGTGCACTGGTAGTGGGGAATAGTTATGCTCAGCCAAAAACGATTCCTTTCTAAAAATCATTCTGGTTCTTGAGCTCATGGCGAGCAGTCACTTCTAAATAGACCGACGTAATTATTGCTACAAGACTAAACGTTCCTAGAAATAAACGTGAATTTTACTAATTGTTAAGTTTAAACTGTAAGATTAAGTTATTGTCAGTCCTAAATAAAACGCATATTTAACCATCCTGCTGTTTCAATTGTGGCTGTTTTTACATCTCAGAATTGGGATTGACCAATAAATACGCCTACAATATTAAGGTTAGTACCTACTTATTTCTTTTTTTTCCTATTGCTTATTTCTGGTTTCAATCGTTGAAATTCAAATGTTAAAGATGAGTCCAAGCTGTCATGTGGTCTAATGAAGTATAGTTGAGTTACTATACTACATACTTACATACTTGCTAGTAGAGGATTAGAACCCATCCTTAACGTGTAAAAAAAAAAACGGGTATGTTTACCCTATTTTTTGTGTATTTTTCATTTGTTTTCGGTTTTAATGTGTAATAATCTAGTTCCGTTATGATACCTATAGATAGATATCCTACCCTACCCTACGTAACGTATGTATTTTTGCGTATTTGGTAAGGCTGATATATTCATGCCAGGGCTACCCTCTGGGAATGTGTGAGTTTTGCTAAAGGCTAAGAGTTCTAACATGACTGCCAGGGCTACCCTCTGGGATATGAGAATTCAAGGCGCTTACGTATTTAATATTTACTGTGTATTCCAATTATCCACTTTACCCTATCATAACGTATGTATTTGGTGAAGCTGATATATCCATGCCAGGGCTACTCTCTGGGGATGTGTGAGTTTTGCTAAAGGCTAAGAGTTCTTACATGTTTGCCAGGGCTACCCTCTGGGATGTGAGAATTCAAGGCGCTTACGTATTTAGTATTTACTGTGTATTCTAATTATCCACTTTACCCTATAAAACGTATGTATTTGGTGAAGCTGATATATCCATGCCAGGGCTACTCTCTGGAGATGTGTAAGAGTTTTTGCTAAAGGCTAAGAGTTCTTACATAACTGCCCGGGCTACCCTCTGGAGATGTGAGAATTCAAGGCGCTTACGTATTCAATATAATTGTGTATTAACTTTTCAGTGTTTTTTTTTTGTGTTGTGTATTATTGGCAAAGTATGACTCTGGTTTTACAAGTTTCAGAAACAATGGACAACACTGATCGATTCTGTACACCGGAAGCTCCGAGGAGCCCCATAGTCTCCCGACCAGTCCTGACTCCAAGGTCGAGAGACTCTCCTGATAGACGTCACAGTAGAAGCAATAGTGTTCAGACCTCGCACTATCGATCGCGACGTCAAGAGCGATCACGCAGCCGTAGTGGAGTTAGGGAATTGGAGGAAAACATCAGTTTGGAGAGGCAAAGATTGGAGCTGCTGTAGAACCAACTTCAAAATGAACGACAAACACTGCGAGACTCAAATCTACGAAGAAGATCGAGACTGAGGGAAAGTTCAGGAGATAGATCTCAAGATAGATCCAGGGATAGATCAAGGTATGACACAACATCAATATTTTTCGAGGAAATGGTAAAATTGCTTAAGAATAGGTCTGGTGATAGTTTTCCCTCCATGAATAATAACGTTATCCCCGAATTTGATCCTCTTTCGAAAGAACAAACCGTTACTGTTTGGTTGAGCAAAGTGGATGAGTGCTCGGAAATATACGGATGGAGCAGTAAACAAACTATACATTACGCTCTGCCCAAACTAGTAGGTCAGGCAAAATTATGGTACCAAGGTCTCCCTTCTCTTATGCGAACTTGGTCTGAATGGAAGCAATTATTAAAAGAATCCTTTCCGGCTACAGAAAACTATGCTGAATTGTTAACAGAAATGCTTAATAGGAGGGTGGCCCAAGGAGAGTCACTAGAAATGTATTATTTTTCTAAAATAAACTTATTAAATCGTTGCAAACTATTTGGAAAGGAAGCTATCGATTGTATTATCCACGGCATAGATGATAGGAGTGTAAGGCTAGGTGCTCATTGCTCGACGAGGTGGGCAAGCTCTTTGAAAGAGTAATTGCAAACCGCCTCGCCGAGCACCTTGCGGGGACGGGGCCGGATCTTGCGGAACACCAGTTTGGTTTCCGCAAGGGGCGCTCTACGGTGGACGCCATCATGCGCGTGAGAGCCCTCACGACGGGGGATGCAGTGTCCCGGGGTGGGGTTGTCTTGGCGGTGTCTCTAGACATCGCCAATGCCTTCAACTCCATGCCCTGGAGCTGCATTAGGGAGGCACTCCGGTATCACCGGGTGCCGACCTACCTTCGTCGTGTGGTCGGGGACTACGTGACGGATAGAGCCGTCATCTACCCCGGTCGCAGCGGAGAATGGAACCGGCGAGAGATGTCGTGCGGTGTTCCGCAGGGATCGGTCCTAGGGCCGTCCTTGTGGAACATCGGGTACGACTGGGTGCTGCGCGCCGACCTCCCTAGCGGCGTCAGCGTGGTCTGCTATGCAGACGACACGCTGGTGCTGGCACAGGGGGGGTCGCACGAGGCGGCGGCCGAAATCATGACACGCGGGGTTGCGATTGTCGTTGAGAGGATCCGGCAACTGGGTCTCGAGGTGGCATTGCACAAGTCTGAGGCCATGTGCTTTCATGGGCCTCGGAATGCGCCACCTCCGGGATCCTTACTCACGGTAGGAGGGGTATCCATCGGTGTCGAGTCGACTTTAAAGTACCTAGGACTCGTCCTCAACAGCCGGTGGAACTTCGTGGAGCACTTCCGACGTTTGGCCCCCAAACTGGAACGGACTGGGGCTGCCTTCAGGCGGCTCCTGCCCAACTTGGGGGGGCCAAACGCCTCCTGCCGGAGGCTCTACGCGGGAGTCGTGCGGTCCATGGCCCTTTACGGGGCCCCGGTGTGGGCGCGTTCCTTGAGGCTGCGTGCAGCCCACTACCTGAACGCGCCCCAAAAGGTGGTAGCCGTAAGGCTGGCCCGTGGGTACCGCACGATCGCCCGCGAGGCGGCGTGCCTCCTTGCCGGATTGCCGCCATGGGATCTGGAGGCGATAGTCCTCGCGCGCCTGCATGAATGGCGCGCGGAGGCGCTTCGCCGGGGGGAAACTCCGCTGCCGCGACAAATTGTCGCTCAGCGGACAGACTTCCGGCGGGATCTCATGGCGACATGGAGAGAGCGACTGTCGCAACCCCGTGCAGGGCACGCCACGATAGTGGCGATAAGTCCCCTCTTTGAGGAGTGGCTGGAGAGACGCCACGGCGTCCTCACCTTCCGCCTGACGCAGGTCCTCACCGGACACGGTGTTTTCGGGAGGTTCCTGCACCGAATCGGGCGGGAGGAAACGCCCGGGTGTTTCCACTGCGAGGATCGACCGGAGGACACGGTGGAGCACACGGTGGAGGTGTGCCCCGCGTGGGCAGAGCACCGCCGTGTCCTCGAAGCGGCGATTGGCGGCGGCGACCTCTCGCGTCCGGCCCTGGTGCAAGCCATGGTCCGGAGCGAGACGGAATGGGACGCCGTCACCTCCTTCTGCGAAGCAGTAATGCTAGAGAAGGAGGTGGCGGAACGTGAGAGGGAGAGAACCTCACAGCGTCCCGGCCGCCGCGGGAGACGCCCCGGGCGTCGGGGGCCACCACGTGGCCCCCGGCCACCGTAGGCGCGGCCCTGTGGACGGTGGGCTATGGGCTAGCTCGCCGTCCGTCCGTCTCATGACGACAGGCCGTGTCGACGGCGCGTTCGTGTTCCACGCGCGCCTCAAAGAGAGTCAGCAAAAAGGAAGGGGTCCGCAAGGACCGATGCCTGCCGGGGTTGCGGGACTGTTCGAAAGAGATACCGCGGCCCCGGAACACAAAGGACGATGAAGGAACATGGATGGGTTTTAGTCAGTAAAAGTCTGACACTCCCTCCTGCTCCGCCCAGAGCGGGAGAAGTCATTTGATGATTTCCCATCCGAAAAAAAAAAAAAAAAAAAAAATGAGAATGCCCAATAAAGACTAAACCCAAACCCGATTCACAAAAGTCCGTTCTTAAAGTTGCTACCAACAAGACTAATGTTTTACCAGCATCTTTAGAGTTATCTCAATTAAATGATTCTAATAATAAATACAAAATTCTAATTAAAATAAATCAGAACCCAATATTATGTCAAGTAGATTTAGGTAGTGAGGCTACGTTGATCCGTGAAAAAGAAGCTAAACAAATAGGATTAAACTGGCAAACGGGTACCGGGCCTTTATTACGAGGATTAGGTAATGTGCCTTATTTGCCAAAAGGAAAGGCGTTTATTACAATAGATGTACAGGGTGTTGTAGAGAATGATGTAGAGGTGCTTGTGGTAGAGGATTGTTTAATTAATTATCCAGTGCTTCTAGGACATAGTTTTACAGAAAGACCCACTATTCACTTAATAAAAACTCCAACAGAGCTTCAATTTCAAAAGGTAAAACCGAAAGACGAGTTAAAAGTTATTTTAGAAACTAGTAGTGCGCTCTGTTTTGAAAAGGGAGAAATTAAGTTAATTCCCGTAAAGTCAGATTCTGCGTTCACAGGCAATATATATGTAGGTGGTTCAGTAAGAGGGAAGATAGGTAGTGAGTATTACCTATTACCGGGGGAATACGAGATTAAAAAGGGTGAGTCGAGAGTCTTAATCCAAAATATTGGACCAGATGCTATCGTATTTCCAAAAGAAATTCTTATTACTAGGGCTAGGTACATTAGTACGGAAGTTGAAATTGAACGTGACAACAATAAATTCAAATATCGAATTAAAGCATGGCAATCAGTTAACTACCATTGAAATCAATAACTTAAAAACTTTAATAGAGAAATATAAATGTTGTTTTTCTCACGGATTGCATGATTTAGGATTCACCGCAGTTACTGAAATGGTAATACAACTGACAGACTCTGTACCCGTAGTTTATAGGCCATATAGATTATCTTTTCCGGAGCGAGAACATGTGCGTGACATGATAGATGAAATGATGCGGTTTGGTATAGTTAGAGAGTCAAATTCACCCTACGCTAGCCCTATTGTCCTAGTACAGAAAAAAACTGGCGAAAAAAGATTGTGTGTCGACTATAGATCCCTTAATAAAAAAACCAAAAGAGATCACTACCCACTGCCTTTGATCAATGATCTTTTGGATCGGCTATCGGGTCACTCTATTATCTCCACTCTCGACCTCGCTTCAGGCTACCATCAAATAGCGATTGCTGCCGATTCAATAAATAAGACCTCGTTCGTCACTCCAGATGGACAATATGAGTTCACTCGTATGCCTTTCGGTTTGGCCAATGCTCCAGCCGTTTTTCAACGGACTATGCATAAAATTTTAGACAAGGCCAAGTTAAAATATGTTATCATTTATATGGATGACATTTTGATCCCGGCTAAATCTATTGCAGAAGGGCTAGCTCGTCTCGAAGAAGTGTTGATAGCACTTCGCGATAGTGGTCTCACTTTGAAATTGGAGAAATGCAATTTTTTCCATGAAAAAATTAACTTTCTTGGTTTTGAAATAAGCAAAGATGGGATAAAACCTGGGGAACAGAAAACAGAAGCCGTGTCTAAATTTCCTATCCCATGTAACCAGCACGATATAAGGAGGTTTATAGGCTTGGCTAGTTTTTTCAGGCGGTTCGTCCAAAACTTTGCTTTGATCGCCAGGCCATTGACTAACCTACTTAAAAAGGATACTCCTTGGAGATGGACTGAAGTTGAGGCAGATTCTTTTGGACGTCTTAAACGAGCTCTTACAGAGAGACCAGTTCTGGCACTGTACGATCATATGGCAGAAACTCAACTGCATACAGATGCCAGTAAACTAGGTCTCGCTGGTATCCTGTTGCAAAAGATTGGTTCAGATCCGTGGCGACCGGTGGCATATTATAGTCGACAGACTACGGCTGACGAACAAAAGCTTCATTCGTTTGAGCTTGAAACGCTAGCTGTAGTCAGCGCTCTTGCAAAATTTCGGGTATATCTGCTCGGTATTAAATTTACCATTGTTACGGATTGTAACGCACTACGTAGTACATTCATTAAACGGGACCTACTACCTCGTATATCGAGATGGTGGATCCAATTTCTTGAATATGATTGTGACGTAGAATACCGTCCTGGCGAGAAAATGTCCCACGTTGATGCGCTGAGCAGAAACCCAGTCGTAGATGAACCGAACAATGCACACAATTGATATTCTGACTATAAATACCGATGATTGGATATCTACCGTCCAGTCCGGGGATTCTGAAATCAGACGTATGAAATCAATTTTAGAAGATCCAGAGACCGCTAAAATTGCAAGTATACGTAAAGATTTCAAAATCCTAAACGGTCGCGTTTTCCGCGTCATAGACGAGAATACCTTGCTATGGGTTGTACCAAAAGGCGTAAGATGGCAAGTACTAAAAACTAACCACGATGATGTTGGACATTTTGGCTTTGAAAAGACTCTTGATAGAATTCGTGGTTACTTTTGGTTCCCCAAAATGAGGAAGTTTATAAAAAAATATGTTTCTGCCTGCCTTGAGTGCGCTCACCACAAGGTACCATCGGGCGCTAAAGAAGGATTTTTACATCCCATACCGAAAGTAGAAGTGCCCTTTCACACAATCCATGCGGACCACCTGGGACCATTTATTCGTACCAAAAATAAAAATTGCTATTTGCTAGTAATAGTTGATTCTTTTACTAAGTATGTCAATTTAGCTCCGGTTCGTAGTACTAAGACGAAAGAAAGCATTAAGGCATTTAAGAATTTGTTTAGTTATTTCGGAACCCCTTCTCGACTCATAACTGACAGAGGTACTAGTTTTACTAGTAAAAAAATTAATTCGTTTGTAAAATCGTTAGGAATTAAACACATTTTAAATTCTGTGGCCACGCCTCGTGCTAACGGTCAAGTAGAAAGGTACAACCGTACGATCCTGTCGGCATTGAGCACAATGACACATGGTAAAAATTCAAATACGTGGGACGAGTATGTGCAAGACGTACAATTAGGTATTAATACCTCTGTGCATAGTATAACGAAAAAAACCCCAACTGAACTACTGTTCGGGAGAAGGGTTACAAACCCTTCGCTGGGTGTATTAAAGGAAGTGATAGAGGATGTAGGTAGCGGTGTGATGGAAAAGACTTTAGACAAAGTTAGGGCCGAAGCCGGAGAAGCTATAACTAAACATCAAAAAATAAGTAAGGACAAATTTGATAAAAATAGGAAACAAAGCACAAAATATAAAATAGGGGACTTAGTGAGAATAATTAGAGCCATTGCGTCCGGAACAGGGCAATCGAAGAAATTAGAGAATAAATGTCAGGGTCCGTACAGAATTAAAAAAAAATTGCCAAATGACCGATTTGTTGTCGAAGACACTCCACTTACGCGAAAAGGTAGACGATTCGAGAGCATAGTGTCAATAGATAAAATATTTCCGTGGCTCAGTTATAATGCTCCTAGTTGTAGTTCCAGTAGTGATAGCAAGGATTTATAGCTTCACCAGACATGTTCTAAATTAGGCTTCTTTCATTGTAAATGATGTTGTGCCATAAAAATAATGATCATGGTTTAACCAAGATTGGTTTTATCAAATGTATGTAATATTGAGTCGTATCAGGTAGGAGCACATGAGTGCCGCCTGTTATTTGGGTGTAAGCACATGAGTGCCGCCTAGCTATAAAGAAACAGGTAGGAGCACATGAGTGCCGCCTGAAATTGTTGATCAATACAGATAGGAGCACATGAGTGCCGCCTGAAATTGTTGATCAATACAGGTAGGAGCACATGAGTGCCGCCTGAAATTGTTGATCAATACAGGTAGGAGCATATGAGTGCCGCCTGAAATTGTTGATCACTGGTAGGAGCACATGAGTGCCGCTTGAAATTGTTGATCACAGGTAGGAGCACATGAGTGCTGCCTGAAATTGTTAGTCAGAAGTCTAGGACAGGATATTTGGATTGAAATGTATAGTACTTACCATTAGCAGCATTCGGTTATGATAAGTAGTGATTGTGATGTGAAATTGTTTAAGTAATTTATTCCACACTGTTGGTATACATTTTTTATGTTATATAATGCTAAGTAATATTTTTTTTTTTTATCTTTAAAGTTGTATTTTTTTCGTTTTTTTCAATCAGTAGTGATTGTAATGTGAAATTGTTTAAATAATTTATCCCTTAATGTTGTTATACATTTTTTTATGTTATAATGCTAAGTAATTTTATCTTGCAAGTTGTATTTTTTTCGTTACAGTATTGTTTTGATTACAGTCTAATAAGGTTCATGAGGTGATTACTTTTCTCTCACAGTAGTTCACTTTGAAACGTTCATATACTTAGTTATTATTATACTTAATGTTAAATGTTTTTTTTTTCATGATTTTGGTTAACGAAGGGACTCGTTTTTTTTCTGGATGGCCGAATGTAAAACTTTTGAAGGTGTAACAGACTTGATACACATTTAATTATTTTACTGGCAACACTGAGTCGGAAACTCCGTTGGTTTAGTGGGGTTGTGCACTGGTAGTGGGGAATAGTTATGCTCAGCCAAAAACGATTCCTTTCTAAAAATCATTCTGGTTCTTGAGCTCATGGCGAGCAGTCACTTCTAAATAGACCGACGTAATTATTGCTAGAAGACTAAACGTTCCTAGAAATAAACGTGAATTTTACTAATTGTTAAGTTTAAACTGTAAGATTAAGTTATTGTCAGTCCTAAATAAAACGCATATTTAACCATCCTGCTGTTTCAATTCTGGCTGTTTTTACAATAGTGTGCGAGTTCGACTCTCACTTTGTCGGTTTTTTAAGGCAAGCTCGGGGTGCCCCATGCTACACTTACCCCTACTTTGCATGGGTATAATGTACTGTTGTGGCGACATATGGAAACATCGAGATTACTGAGCTAGTTTTAAATTAGTATTAATTAATAATTATGCGCACAAATTTTTCAGAACAAAAATGGTCTGTAGAACTAAGCGATCACATCAAGAGACACGAACCGCAATTATGTTTTAAACCGGTGATATCTTCAAAATAACATTTAGACGGACTAAAACATATCTGTACAATTGAGATGGACGGTGCAGTATTATTATGACCATGCTAAAATATTTTATTCGAAAAATGCTAGTCTGCTGATTCTTCTATTCTAGTATGCTATTCTTTCTTCTTCTTAGCGTGCCGATGGCAATCTAAATTGTGTCGAACCAGAACTGAGCCACTAGAATGACGCACATCATTTCCTGTAAAGAACAAACAACAGGAGACGCAGGACACAATATTAAGTGTCCCATGCATCATTTGTGGAACATCACCTAATTTGCACTCCAGGGCAGACTCGATTATGTATCCACCACCTGAGCTGGTTTTCTTTGCTGTGGCCAACCTGGGTCCGGAGTATATTTAAAGACTTCCAGGTCTGCTAATTAATGTCACTAATTACTACTACTAAAACTTACTATTGCACTACTTATACTTTTACTAATTACTTCTACATTTTTACTATTTACTGTAATAATATTAATCTATCACTTTCAGGCATCTATTGGTTGTGTTGATAACACCCACTATTCAAATAATTACATTTAATTCCTTACTAGTCTGAAGTAGGACGCGTAGTTTTTGATAACAATCAACATGACATCCACTAGCAAAGTATTGTTAAATGATGAATTTTGTAGTGTCTTTTATCCATTTTACTGCATAAATACTATCTTGTTTGTGCGGAAATACAATATCTTCGATAACTGTGTGGAAGTCGTGAGAAGAAAAAACATTATATGTGCTGTATTCATTAATTGTCTGATGGTCGGTTTGTACTGCCTCGTCATAACATTCAACCGTTTTGGCTTAACGTACAAACTGGCCTACTATCTAATTTACTTTGAATATGTATTCAATTTCGGAGCTCTGTGTTTTATCAATTTATACTATAGTAGTAAAAGTGTGCGTTTGCTATCAATTCTTCATGAGATCAACAAAAGCCTTTATAGTAACAAAGATATAAAGAAACTGAAGATTTTCACATGGGTGTCTATTGTCTTAATCCTATTCAACTGTATTGCCTTTCTAGTTTTCAAAATCGTTTACGACCTACACTGGTCTTTCATAAGATGTTTCCTTTTATTAATATCTACACTCATAGATGTGGAATTGGTACATATAACGACGCTTGTTAATATACTGAGTTATCAAACTAGAATCTGGAACACTATTGTGGAAAATCCACATTTTGGCAAAGTTAATGATGACGAATTTATAACAGTGGACAATGAAACAATGTTGGAAGAAATTATTGATGCATTAAATTCTGTTAACGAAGCTTGGAATATTATAAGAAATTCCTCTGGACTTATAGTAAGTTACACCTTTATATTTTACTGTGACTTCTATAATTTTGGTTGATTATACCGCCTAGTTTTTGATCCATGGGCCTTTTTAAAGATGGAACTGATTAATACATTTAATTAGTTATGTTTGTTGTAGATCGTCTTTCACTACGTTACAACGTTCATACAATCAACCTTTTACGCAGAAGTTCTTATATTATGGGCGAAAACGGATTCTGTAAGTATTTATTACAGCTCAACTCTTTACATTTTATGTAAATGTTATGGTCAAGATCTTGAGGAGCTCGTGGCTAAATAATAACAGTCGCTCGGGTCAATATTTAGGTTAGGCTTGCTTGCTTACGTTGGTCTGTGGATGGGTGACCACCCATTACATCCTGAGTTTCCTCCGTGCCTGGGATAGCACGTTAAGCAGTTGGTCCTGGCTGTCATTTGTAGATCTTTTACAGTCGTTACAGGTAGTCAGTGGCCCAAAAAGTCTGACAACCAGTCTTCCCAAGAAGTTTCGTATTACCCAGTACTTACTGGGTTGTAGAGGTCAGATAGGCAGTCGCTCCATGTAATAAACTGGTATTCAGCTGCATCCGGTTAGACTTGAAGCCGACCCCAACATAAAGGGTGTAAAACTGCTCTTAACGAAGCCGAAAGGCACTTATTCTCCCCGCCATTGGGATTTTTTTTTTGTTATACACTATACCTGGGAACCTTCTAGTTACGGAGATATTGGGGGTCAAAGTTCCAACATTTTGACAAGTTTTTTTTTTAATACACGTTTTTATTGTAATATTTTTACTTTAAACACCTCTTGACACCCGTACTATTCAATCCATCCATCAGCACAATGTTATGAGTGCGTTACATTGAGTTCTACTACAAAACATGATTTTTCACCCCAAAAAAAAGTCGTTTCCCAGCAATAACTTTTGCGTAAAGTTACTTAGTTCGATTTACAGAATGCTTGGTTAACGGCTTCGTGATGAGGTTGTTTACACGCTGTATATTATAATATGTACATGAATTAATCATAAACTCGTAAAACAAGAACAGTAAAGAACATTTGAAATGAATTTACATGTAAGTACCACCTGTGTTCAGACAACACATTCCCTACATGCCAATGTAAACTAACTATATAAGTATTAAATCTATGTAATAAACTTATAATACTATATACATAATGACGTGATATTATGCTATGACGTGTTAAGTTTCACGAGAAATAGTTCACACTGTATGCTCATGTTTATTAATCGTCAGCAGCAATTATTTTTTGCGTAAATTTACTTAGTTTTGATGTACAGAATGCTTGGTTGACGGCTTCGTGATGAGGTCTTTTACACCGTTTTTTTTTTTTTTTTTTTTTTCGGATGGGAAATCATCAAATGACTTCTCCTGCTCTGGGCGGAGCAGGAGGGAGTGTCAGACTTTTACTGACTAAAACCCATCCATGTTCCTTCATCGCCCTTTGTGTTCCGGGGCCACGGTATCTCTTTCGAACAGTCCCGCAACCCCGGCAGGCATCGGTCCTTGCGGACCCCTTCCTTTTTGCTGACTCTCTTTGAGGCGCGCATGGAACACGAACGCGCCGTCGACACGGCCTGTCGTCATGAGACGGACGGACGGCAAGCTAGCCCACAGCCCACCGTCCACAGGCCCGTGCCTACGGTGGCCGGGGGCCACGTGGTGGCCCCCGATGCCCGAGGCGTCTCCCGCGGCGGCCGGGACGCTGTGAGGTTCTCTCCCTCTCACGTTCCGCCACCTCCTTCTCTAGCATTACTGCTTCGCAGAAGGAGGTGACGGCGTCCCATTCCGTCTCGGTCTTTTACACCCTGTAGTTAGGAAAAGGCTAGGCAGATGATGATGTTATTGCCAAAGATCGATATGTAGCCTCTTCGCGGAATGTTTGGTTTATCCTAGGTTTTATGAACACCTTTTACTTTTATCAAACCCAAAAATAGATTCCTGTTTCTGCCTTTGACTGATTTCTACTGCCTGAGACTATTTTTACGTAAACCTAGAAGTACCTTACTTTTTACAAATTAGATATCAGCGCCGTTTGATGAAATTGCTGCCAGCGCTGACCTTGGGAAAAAAGCAGAAAACGGTGTTGGCAATTTGGTATACGGAGTAGATGATTAATAAAACAAGAAAAACTTAGGATGCAAGAGCGAGCGAGGCGAGCTCAGGACTTGGGCCCCGACTCGGATAGGTTAGGTTCGAAGGACATGGCCAAGTAAGCGAGCAAAGTGAGTCAACTAAGACCCTTCCATCCCCTTCATGTTAGGTCACTTTAAACCCTGCAAACAGAAATAGGAGCCCCGCACGGCGGGGCTTCGTCGACTACGCCTTATTGCAAAATGTTGATATTTACCTTGAATTTTATATCAAGTTAACTTGGCCAAAGGCCAAACACCGATTTAATCGTATTGAGTGTCGACGTTGGACTGTCTCAGTTGGTCTCTCCTAGGTTTATAATTTCGTTAGTCAAAGGCCGAAACACGCTATTGGTTTAGAATTATGTTATTAGTATGACATTTTTATATATCTTTCGTGTATGCTGCCATTGACATTCACACTCAAAGTTTTCCGCACGATGTGTTCATTTTAATTCGTACAATTTTATTGTAGGAGTATGACAACATGATTCTAAGCCACGCCGTTGGTATGGTGCTGTTGCTATCCAGAACATTCTTTGTGGAAACGCAATTATGTATTGTTTGTGAAGGATTTTACAGAGAAATCACAACAGCTCGTACTAATGTGATTTTGAAATTTTCACAAGAGTGTAAGTACAGTCTTCTTTATAATAATAATATTATGATGGTCAATGATGCTCCGGTGAAGGGGCTCCCTTAATAACGTTTCGAAGAAAGCTTGAATGTATTGTCACTCAACGGTAGTAGGTCAACGTCGTTTCTTGATTTCAGCGCCATCAAAAAGGGTTTGGAAAAACTTGTATCGTACCATACAGGGGAAGTTCGAGAAGCTCAGTGCGTGTGGAGTGTTCGTCGTAGACGCGGCAACACTGTTACATTTCTGCGACCTTGTCACCACTTATATAATAGTACTGCTGCAGTTTGCGTTTCTGTAATAAGTATTTAAATGTTTTGAGGCCTGTTTTTGACCTTTTCGTTGAAAATAAATATAATTTGGCTTGACTTGTGTTTTTTTTACTTTTTTGTGTTTTAATTGTCAAAACAATGCACACGTTGTTTTATTCCATAGTTGTTGACATGATTTAAGTATCCTCGAACCAAGTGGACTGGGATACCTACTCGGACGCTAATCGTATTGACACCCTAACGTATCGCCATATCGTTTTAACACCATTTGTATTGTATTGTATAATGGGCTGGTGTCAAGACGCGTATTTTGCGTGCGGGTGGGAAACTTTTTGATCCATCCCAATTCCCCGAGAAAGGCCAGCAGCGCCCCAATGTTGCAATCGGCAGTGCAGAAGTGCGTTGGCTGCTGTCTTGTCTTCCTCCATGCAGGCACGACACAGGGGGCTGTCTGTGACTCCTAAGACAAAGAGGTGTTTATTAAAAGAGCCTTGTCCGGATATGGCGGCTGTAACTGTGCGCAGCTGTGGTTTGCGCAACCGCAGCGCGTGTTTGGTGAAGCGGCCGTCGATAGCAGGAAGTGCTTCCTTGGCCTGCCTACACTCGCCGTGGTCCAGCCACAGCTTGTGGTGTTGTTCGCTAGTTCGTTTCCTTACCAGTGTACGCAGGTATCCGAAGGGAGTGGTACGATAGGTTCAGGTCCCACCGCTGCCGTTATATTATTGAGATTACCGACCTGGTTCAGGCGTTGGTGACACTCGTGTATTAACCCAGAGTTCACTGTGGTTGTTCAGTGCTAGCAGTACAGCCATGCCGTCTGAGAGTATATGAATTGAGTGGTCCACAACCTTCCTCGCTAAGATGACAGATGCTGCCAGGATAATGGCCATGCATTCTGCCTGAAATACCGTGTTGTGGGCCCCCAGAGGTTTGGCTATGTGAATGTTGAGATCCTCCGAGAAGACTCCAGCCCCAGTGCCAGTAACTGTTTTAGATCCATCCGTAGTCCTGCGGGGTTTAATCTCTCGCAGCGGTGATCCTCATGGAGCTGGATTTTGGTATTTCTTATCGAATACGAATTGTTTTGGTACCCGATCGTTTGTTGCTTTCGCCAGGGGAACTCATTGTAGAATCCCTCCAAAACTGCGGTGTGCTGTGTTTCTCTCTTACCCCAGAGTTGAAGTGTTTTAAGGCGTACAGCCGTCATTGTCGCTTTCTGGTGTATGAACAGATGGAGCAGTGGGATACCCAGCATGGCTTCGGGAGCCGCAGTCGGAGTAGTCCTCATGCAGCCTGTGATCGCCATGCAGGCAAGCCTTTGTAAGCGTTGCAGTTTGATGAAGGCTGTAGTTAGTTTAACAACGTCAAACACATCGAATCAAATAACTTGAGTTTTCGCAGCACATCAGCCAGGATCCACGAAGACGCAAAGCAGAATCACGACTACCGAGGGAATATAATTCTTACAAACCCTTGTTTTTGTATGACTTTAAACAAAAGTTGGGCATCAGAATATGGTCGGGAAAGTCAGGACAGTGACAAGCTTCCTGATTTGATGTGGTTGTATGTTTTCCACGCACCAAATAAATCACGTAATGCCTCTTTGGCTAGTCAGTCAAAGAAGTGTGGTTCTACATAGTTCCCTTGATAGGCTGTCACGTCAGTGAACGAAAGTGAAAGTGTAGGGTTTTGAGCAAAAATCAAACAAGATTTACGTAGATAAACAGGGATTTATTTATAATAGCAAACAGAAAACAATTGAGTGCGTCTTACAACGACGACGGCGAATCAGAGAGAGAGAGACTGTGTGGAAACAGACAGACAATTTCAATCTTTTATGTTGACATTTGTTTTGTCTGTCACTGTCATGTCGTGTGACGTTTACACACCTCTATGAATACCACAGATGATACTAGGTTTATTTATTAATTAGCTTTAACAGATCCTGCCACAGAGATCTGTGACGACCTAGAAGTTTGTATATATATCGACGCTATAAAATTTATTTAAAGATTGATATTTCATGGTTGGTTGCTGAACCCAAGTGTAGGAAAATTCTTTAAAATATTTACCAATTAATAAAAAAGTATCAAACCCGATTATATATTATTTTATGGGTCTACCCTTTTTTTTTTTTCCATGTTCCTTCATCGCCCTTTGTGTTCCGGGGCCACGGTATCTCTTTCGAATAGTCCCGCAACCCCGGCAGGCATCGGTCCTTGCGGACCCCTCCTTTTTGCTGACTCTCTTTGAGGCGCGCGTGGAACACGAACGCGCCGTCGACACGGCCTGTCGTCATGAGACGGACGGACGGCGAGCTAGCCCATAGCCCACCGTCCACAGGCCCGCGCCTACGGTGGCCGGGGGCCACGTGGTGGCCCCCGACGCCCGGGGCGTCTCCCGCGGCGGCCGGGACGCTGTGAGGTTCTCTCCCTCTCACGTTCCGCTGTAGTGTGTAAGTACATGTGTATTGTCATATATAATTCATAACCTTTATTCATGTGTTAGTTCTAAGCATTAGTCGTATTAAACCACTCGTATAGTAAAGACGTGTTTCGTTTACCTTCCCGCAACCCACACACTTCATGGCGACCCTGCCATGCGCGAGCGCCGCGGTGTAGAGTTGCTACCTACGTCGCCGGGTATCGCGTAGCGGGCGAATTGAGCGATGTCAGCGAATTCCTGTGTGCCTCGATGCACAGAACAAGAACGTTTGAATATCGACGACATATAAAATGATTATAACTACGGAAACACTGAGCACTGCAAGACTCTTATATCGACTCAAAAATGGGAAAGTCATATTCCAAAACCGAGGATAAGGAGGTGATAATATCACAGAATGCGTCGGGAGGAAGTAACGCTGCTGTTGAATCTCACATCCAGATGAACAACATATTAATAGCGTCGGCCTTGACAATTATCGCCGTTGCAGTGATTATATATATATGGAAGAAGCTGAAGAACAAACAGAAGAAGTGGATCGGAAGACAGATAGAATCAGAGTTTATAAGAAAAATGCGGTTGCGGCTGTCGGGAAGGCGAGAACGTGAAGAAGAAAATGGAAATGTGTAAACATAACATCAGTGAGTAGTGAATAGTGGAAACAGTGTACAACGTCATGTCTCGTGATTTACAAGTTTCGTAAAATAAATAAGTGAAAAAAAAAAAAAAAAAAAAAAAAAAAAAAAAAAAACAATTGTGTTGCAGCATCCAATACGGATTATACATAGAAACTTTAGTGGCTCCGACTCAAAACCGTTAATGAACAATTAAGTATAATATGTACCTACTATATTGTTACGTTTGTTATAATTCTGTGTTACTTACAGCAACCAACAGCCTGATTATTATCAGAATGTCTCATGGACAAATATTGGGTTAAAACCATAAACTATTCGTAAGGATCAACCTACGAGTATCATGTGAAAATTTTTTAAAAATGGATATTTACATGTAAGTATATTTTAATTACACATTCTATGGAAAGGGATTTAGAAAGTATTTTAAGTGCATTAACAGATATCCAAATCAATTTAAGGAAGTTAGGACCAAGTAAACGGTTACAATATAAAGACAAGGTTGAAGAAAAAATAAGAAAAGCTAAAGAGTTATATTCATTGTCTAAAACTATTATTAGGATTTCTGAGCAAAAAACCTCGTTAGAATTAGCAGAATATATTTACGAAGTACTAAAAGAGAGAATAGATTTAATTTACAATAAGATTTTGTCATATAATTTTCAAGGTGAAACAAAAACAAACTTATCAAACATGGAGAAGTTTGACATAAAAACTGCGACGTCCTTAATACCCGTTATGGATGGTTCAGAAAGTACAACTGAAAAAATCGTAGATGCAGTAGAGTTATATAACAGCTGTATAAAGGACGCAGATCATACAGAAATGCTTATTTCTTTTGTATTAAAAACAAGACTAACTAAAACAGCCAAGTTAAAATTAAAGAGTGAATATGACAACGTCGCGAGCCTTATACAGGATATGAAAACTTATTTACTCACGAAAAAATCTGCCAACTCAATACTTTGTCAATTAAATAATCTGAGTCAAAATAATATGTCCATCAACGAGTATGGAAACAAATTATCGGAATTATTTATAGACCTCACTATTGCGCAAGCTGACGGTAACGAAAAAGCAAGCGAGATACTGAGACCAATAAATGAGAAACTCGCAATTAAAAGATTCTCAGACGGATTAAGACAGAAACGTTTAAGCACTATCATTTCAGCACGGAATTATTCTGAGCTGAAAGATGCGGTGCGTGCAGCTGAAGACGAGGAGCTGGGTCAGCCCTCAACGTCCAACGGTATATTCAGCGCGAGGGGTAAGCCTAACAATTACAACAGGTTTAATAATAATAATTTCAATAGAGGAGGCCGAAATAACTATAATAATCAAGGTTCTCGTTATCGTGGAAATTATAGTACAGGTCAAAATTATAATAACAACAGTTATTATCGGCAAAGGTTTAATGGCAATCCCCGCGGTGGATATTATACACGCGGTAGAGGAAATCATTATTCAAATTCAGGAAATAACCATAATCCTTCTAGATATTACCGTGGTAGAGGTACCCGGGATAGAAATAGTCAACGGAAAATGTATCCAGCCCAAGTGAGTGGAGACCCCCAAACGGAGAACGAAAGAGCAGAGAACGAAAAACAAGAAAACAAAAATCAGTTTTTTCGTTCCTAAAGGTAACATTTTAACGTGTAACAAAAATGTTAGGTACGTACATCTTAACATTAACAATACCAAGCGTTCATGGTTACTTGATACCGGCGCGTCCATTTCCGCTGTTACTAAGAAGGTGTTATCGGAACGCATTCCTTTGTATGAGGATAACATTGTAATAAATGGTATTGGTGGTAAAACTTATTCAGAAGGCTATGTTTACCTTACATTACGTACTCAAAATGGTAGTTTTAATCACAAATTTTATTTGTTCAATGATTTACCGTGTAAATCTGATGGAATTCTCGGATTAGATTTTTTATCAAAATTTAATTCACATATTAACTTGGAAAATGATACATTAATTCTATATAACGAATTCGAAAATATAATACCACTTTATGCGACACCAACTATATCACATAGTTACTTGACTATTCCTGCCCGAAGTGAGTCTATACATTACATACCACTAATAGATAATAAGGAAAACAATGATTGTGTTGTTTTACCGAAACAATTACAAGAAGAGTTATTTTTAGCAGCGTTAATAGTAAAGCCAGTAAATAACGTTATCCCAATTAAAATATTAAATACTAAAGAAGAATCAATTACTATACCTACCTTCCAACCAGAGATACATTCATTAAACGATTACCAAATTTGTCAGTTTAATAAAAGTAAGTCAAACTCAGAGAGAGCAGATACTTTGTTAACATTACTAAAATTAGATCACCTACATTCAGCTGAGCGTGAAACGATAGAAGCAATATGTACTAAATACAATGATATCTTTCACCTACCGGGTGACCAGCTCACAACTACTAAATCATATAAACATGATATTTATTTAAAACCGAATGCTAGTCCCGTATATACAAAACCATATAGGTTGCCACATAGTCAAAAACCAGAAATAAATAAACAAATAAAACAAATGTTACAGGATGATATTATAGAACAAGCTCAAAGTGAGTGTCTAGCCCTATTTTACTCGTGCTAAAAAAGACAAATGATGATAACAAAAAATGGAGATTAGTAATAGACTACCGTAAATTGAATGATGTCATACAGGATGACAAATTTCCCTTACCAAACATCGTTGATATTTTAGAGTCACTTTCAGGTGCCGTTTATTTTACCCATTTAGACCTTAGTCAATCATATTACCAAGTGACCTTAAACCCAGAGTCACGAAAACTTACTGCTTTTACAACTAATACTGGACAATACCAGATGAAACGGATGCCGATGGGTCTTAAAACTAGCCCAAGTTCTTTTTCAAGGGCAAAGACTATTGCAATGTCAGGTTTAACATATGAGAAGTGTTTTGTATACCTCGATGACCTTGTAATTTTTGGACGAAATTTAGAAGGACACAATAAAAATTTAATATATGTTTTTGAGAGACTTAGAAAAGTAAACCTAAAATTAAATCCCAACAAATGTAATTTCATGAAAAAGGAATTATTATATTTAGGACACACAGTCTCCGCAGAAGGAATTAGTCCAGATAAAGCAAAAATAAAAGTAGTAGAAAATTACCCAACACCAAGGAGTACAGAAGAAGTAAAACGTTTTGTCGCATTTTGTAATTACTACAGAAAGTTTATAAAGAATTTCGCAGAAATAACTGTCCCTTTAAATGCTTTATGTCGTAAAGATGTCCCTTTTATATGGTCTGACCAATGCGAAAATTCGTTTAAAATAATGAAAAAAGCATTAATAACACCCCCCGTTTTACAGTACCCAGATTTTACAGACGAAAACGAGTTCATTTTACAAACTGATGCTTCTGGTATAGCTGTAGGTGCAGTACTTTGTAATAAAGATATGCGACCAGTCGCATATGCAAGTCGACCTTTAAACAAAGCTGAAAAAAATTACCCAACTATACAGAAGGAGTTACTTGCGATAGTGTGGGGAGTAAAGTATTTTAGGCCATATCTTTTTGGAAAAAAGTTTACAATTATGACAGACCATAAACCATTGCTATATTTATTTGGAATGAAAGATCCATCAAGCAGATTATTAAAGTTTCGGTTAACATTAGAAGAATACGATTTTAACGTAGTATACATAAAAGGAAAAGAAAACGCCGTAGCAGACGCGTTGTCTAGAATTTCAATTAATTCCGAAGAATTAAAATGTATTAATGATAAAATACTTAATGTAATGACTAGAGCACAGAAAAAGAAATTAGAAGATATAAACGATGACAACGACACCCCAATCACCAATAATAACACAGACGATCGGCCTGATCAACCGAGAATCGTGGAATTATTGCGGATGCCAGGTGATGCAGTAGAAATAATTTTAATAGAAGAACAAGAGTTAAAAAGGATTAGAAAACAAGGGAGCATAGATGTAGAAACCGAGTGTTTTGCATATTCCCAAAATAAGAAAATAATATACTTTAATCTAGATTTCAAAGCACAATACACGCGAGCCGTTTTTGTGGAGAAATTAGAGCAATTAAGTAAAAATATAAACGTCGACGAAATATGTATAATAAAAAGAGAAAATAACGCGTTATTCATTAAAGAACTAATAGAAGAGATAAAAAATAAGGATATGTGGACCGGCCCACGGATATGTATTTTACGAGGAGTTGAAAGAATAAATAATGACAATGATAAGAAATTTATTATTAATGACTATCACCTACTACCCACCAGTGGTCACGCAGGCGTGCGTAGGATGTTAAACAATATTAAAAGGAAATATTACTGGCCAGAGATGGAAGCAGACGTCAAAAACTTTGTAAATAAATGCGAAAAATATCAAAAATCAAAACATTCTCTAAAAACAAAGGAACCGATGGTGATAACCACCACAGCTTCATATGCTTTCGAGAAAGTGTTTCTAGATTTAGTAGGACCTTTGGATAAAGATATAGATGGTAATAATTATATACTTACATTACAGTGTGAATTAAGTAAATTCGTAGAGGCATATCCTCTTCAAAATAAGGAAACGGTCACCGTTGCTAGAACATTAGTTAATCAATTTATATTAAGATTCGGAATCCCAAAAACTATAGCCACAGATAGAGGCTCTGAATTTATGTCATCAACTATGACGGAGGTATGTTCACTTTTAGGAATTGAAAAATTGAACTCAACTTCATATCATCACGAGTCAATCGGATCGCTCGAAAACGCGCATAAACATTTGGGTTCATTCTTAAGAATACAATGCGACAATTTCCCTGATACATGGAGCCACTGGCTACCCTTTTGGTGTTTTACTTATAATAACACTATACATTCTTCTACAAAATATGCCCCGTATGAATTAGTTTTTGGAAAACCCAGTAACATTCCGAGTAGATTAAGTACTAGCATAGAACCTTTATATAACCCAGATAATTATAGTTTAGAATTAAGATATCGTTTACAAGTAGCACACAGAGATGCGCGAAATAATTTGATTAAAAGCAAACAGATGCGAAAAACTTTGTACGACAAAACCGTAAATCAAGTGCGATATGAGAAAGGTGATTTAATATTGTTAAAAAATGAAACTGCAAATAAATTGGATACTTTGTTTAATGGCCCATTCATTGTAATTGAAGACATGGAACCAAATGTAAAAATAGTGAATAACAATAAATCAGAAATTGTACACAAAAACCGAACAAAATTGTTTAGAAAATAGTGTAATTTTAAATAGTGTAGTGTAGTTTTAAGTACATGTGTAACTGATTTTGTTAGATTAATTTAAAAAAAAAAAAAAAAAAAAAAATTAATTTTGTAAACATTTTTTTTTTTTTTCCTCTCGTACCCCCGTGGTGTAGTGTGTAAGTACATGTGTATTGTCATATATATTTCATAACCTTTATTCATGTGTTAGTTCTAAGCATTAGTCGTATTAAACCACTCGTATAGTAAAGACGTGTTTCGTTTACCTTCCCGCAACCCACACACTTCACCGCCACCTCCTTCTCTAGCATTACTGCTTCGCAGAAGGAGGTGACGGCGTCCCATTCCGTCTCGCTCCGGACCATGGCTTGCACCAGGGCCGGACGCGAGAGGTCGCCGCCGCCAATCGCCGCTTCGAGGACACGGCGGTGCTCCGCCCACGCGGGGCACACCTCCACCGTGTGCTCCACCGTGTCCTCCGGTCGATCCTCGCAGTGGAAACACCCAGGCGTTTCCTCCCGCCCGATTCGGTGCAGGAACCTCCCGAAAACACCGTGTCCGGTGAGGACCTGCGTCAGGCGGAAGGTGAGGACGCCGTGGCGTCTCTCCAGCCACTCCTCAAAGAGGGGACTTATCGCCACTATCGTGGCGTGCCCTGCACGGGGTTGCGACAGTCGCTCTCTCCATGTCGCCATGAGATCCCGCCGGAAGTCTGTCCGCTGAGCGACAATTTGTCGCGGCAGCGGAGTTTCCCCCCGGCGAAGCGCCTCCGCGCGCCATTCATGCAGGCGCTCGAGGACTATCGCCTCCAGATCCCATGGCGGCAATCCGGCAAGGAGGCACGCCGCCTCGCGGGCGTTCGTGCGGTACCCACGGGCCAGCCTTACGGCTACCACCTTTTGGGGCGCGTTCAGGTAGTGGGCTGCACGCAGCCTCAAGGAACGCGCCCACACCGGGGCCCCGTAAAGGGCCATGGACCGCACGACCCCCGCGTAGAGCCTCCGGCAGGAGGCGTTCGGCCCCCCCAGGTTGGGCAGGAGCCGCCTGAAGGCAGCCCCAGTCCGTTCCAGTTTGGGGGCCAAACGTCGGAAGTGCTCCACGAAGTTCCACCGGCTGTCGAGGACGAGTCCTAGGTACTTCAAAGTCGACTCGACACCGATGGATACCCCTCCTACCGTGAGTAAGGATCCCGGAGATGGCGCATTCCGAGGCCCATGAAAGCACATGGCCTCGGACTTGTGCAATGCCACCTCGAGACCCAGTTGCCGGATCCTCTCAACGACTATCGCAACCCCGCGTGTCATAGCTTCGGCCGCCGCCTCGTGCGACCCCCCCTGTGCCAGCACCAGCGTGTCGTCTGCATAGCAGACCACACTGACGCCGCTAGGGAGGTCGGCGCGCAGCACCCAGTCGTACCCGATGTTCCACAAGGACGGCCCTAGGACCGATCCCTGCGGAACACCGCACGACATCTCTCGCCGGTTCCATTCTCCGCTGCGACCGGGGTAGATGACGGCTCTATCCGTCAGGTAGTCCCCGACCACACGACGAAGGTAGGTCGGCACCCGGTGATACCGGAGTGCCTCCCTAATGCAGCTCCAGGGCATGGAGTTGAAGGCATTGGCGATGTCTAGAGACACCGCCAAGACAACCCCACCCCGGGACACTGCATCCCCCGTCGTGAGGGCTCTCACGCGCATGATGGCGTCCACCGTAGAGCGCCCCTTGCGGAAACCAAACTGGTGTTCCGCAAGATCCGGCCCCGTCCCCGCAAGGTGCTCGGCGAGGCGGTTTGCAATGACTCTTTCGAAGAGCTTGCCCACCTCGTCGAGCAACACTATGGGCCGGTATGCGGACGGAGAGTCCGCAGGGCGCCCCGGCTTCCGAATGAGGACCAGCTTCCCCGTCTTCCAACGAAGCGGGAACTGGCCTCTCTCCAAACATGCGCTTAAGAGCCCCTCCAGTTGGGGCCCGAGAGCCTCCGAGGCCAGGACCCAGGCTTTGCCAGGCAAGCCGTCAGGTCCCGGGGCGGTATTTTTGGCACTGAGCCTGCGTACCGCCACTCTCAGGTCTACCCCAGTCACTTCCGGAGTGTCGTTGTCGTCGTCCTGGTGGTCCGCTTCAAGCACCGCAGGTGGCGGAGCCATAGGCGGGGGGGGATGTTCTCCCCGCGTAGGGAACAGAGTTCTCACCACGTCCTCCACGAGCTCAGGCCGGAGACTCTGCGTCAGTGGGGGGGCCCAGGTGCGGAGTTTATCCCGCATCATCTTGTAAGGATTCCCCCACCGATCTCTGTCGAGAGTCCCCAGCAACTCCTCGCGGGCCAGGTCCCTGGCCCGCAGGACAGCCTCGCGGAGGGCGGTCTTCGCCGCTCTGTACCCCTCATAAAGCTCCGCCTCGATGGCTGCCGCATTCAGTGGGCGGATGCGGAGCCTGCGATGCCTGGCGTACAGGTGTCGCGCAGCCACGCACGCCTCGCGCAGAGACGTCAGCTCTCGCGACCACCAGTACACCTGACGTCGGGCGCTTCCTGGCTGGACTCGGGGCATTGCCACGTCACATATATCGGACATGGCCTCCTGGAACCACCCTACCTCATTGTTAATGTCGGCAGGCCTGTCTGGTGATGTCACCCAGGCCTGCACGATCGAGGCTTCCAGGAGGAGCTCCCGGTCCAGCTGCTTCAGCGCCCAACGCGGACCACTCGGGGCCTGTTGGACCGGCGCGCTTGAGGTCTGGGTGGAGACGTCAAACCGGATGTACCGGTGGTCGGAATAGGTCTCCACCCCCTCCATGACACGCCAGTCAACGACACGCGGCGACAGAGCGGGGCTAGCGAACGAAATGTCCACTACCGACTCGCCCCGCATCCGCACACACGTGGGAACAGAACCCCGATTTAGGACGACCAGGCCCTTCTCCAGAGCCCAGTCCTCCACCATTCTTCCCCGCACGTCTGTGCAACGGGAACCCCAAGCCAAGTTCTTGGCGTTGAAGTCCCCGAGGACAAGTACGGGGAGGGAATGGTTTCCGACGACGACACTCAACTCCGCAAGGGAGTTGTGGAACTCGGCGAGAGTTCGGCTCGGGGAGAAGTAGACTCCACCACGACAATCTCCCCGAACCGTGCTGCTACGCACCCCCGACCCTTCCTGACACTTCCAAGGGTCGGGGTGCCGGCGGCGGCCGACGACACAATGGTCACTGAGCCGCTAAGGACCGCCACCCAGTCTTCCCTGGGCAGGACAAAATACGGCTCAGCGACCACAGCGATGTTTATCGACCACTGCGCCATGCTCTGGAGCAACAGATCCTGAGCGCAGGCGCAGTGGTTGATATTCGCTTGGAGGAAGCGTAATGGAGCCGTTATTGGCATTCCATTACCGCTTCCTCCACTCGGGCCCCCTGTGAGGGCCCCGCTGCACGTGCAACTGTCGCGACGGCGGTGGCGGCAACAGCGGTAGCGGCGGCGGTTGCGGCTGCGGCGGTGGCGACGGTGACGGTGGTGGTGGCGGTGGAGGGCCCTCCCCTGCCTCTGGCCTTGGCCTTGGCGGGTGCAGCGCAGGCCTTGCTGCCAGCCCGGTGATCAGCCGGCTTGCCAGACGCCGCGCATGCAGCGCAGTGCGGCGTGGCGCAGCAAGTCGCGGATGTGTGACCGGGCTGACTGCAACGGAAGCAGAGGCCGCTGCGGTCGACCTCCGAGGCGCATTGCACCGACACATGGTGTCCCACATGGCAGCGGTAGCACCTCAGAGGTCTGGGCTCCAGCAGCTTCACCTGCGCTGACACCCAGCCCACCAGTAGCCTACGGCCCTCCACAATTGCCTTGGCCGCCGTCACAGGGCAGCTTACCGTAACGGTTCGCATGCCCGTGGAGTCCGGACGAAGGGCGCCTGCCCTGACCTGATCGGCAGGGCACCCTCCGGACCTGGCAGCGGCGGCCACCACCTCCTCCTCGGTCACTGAGTCGTCCAGACCCAGGACGCGCAGGTCTGCGCACCTAACGGGCCTGGAAACTCGGGCGTCGTCCGCGTTTAGGGACGCTCTGAGCTTTTCAGCCAGAGCGTCAGCGGACGAGACACTGGCTTCACCAGGGATCTCCAGCAACCGAGCTCCCGTCGCGGTTACTTTAAGCCGGAGGCCCCCGGTGATCCCGAGCTCCCCGAGATCCACCGTCTCCTTTGCCTTCGCCAGCAGGTCGCGGTAGGATGGGTCTACCCTTATCTATTGATCAAATGTGTCAAACATATTACTTAGAGTACCTTTAAAATATTTAAATTATATGTTTTAAGTAATTAAAGCACCAACGATGTTAACATTGTCAGTTCAAGTTCAACAAAGCTACTAAAAACAATGTCCATTGAAATGACGGGAAAAAGTGTTATCAGAGAAAATCGCGTTCTATTGAATAATGTAGTTGACAAAGATGTGCAGTCGATGCTATTACCCTTGAATCTGATGCAAAACATTATGTTCAACCCAAAATATCGCATCAAAAACAATTTTATCGGTCCAATTGGCACCATCCACAACTTTGTGTCGTTGATCGGAACTGCCATATTCATTTATGCGTTATTTCACCGCCTTTATATTATTCATGTCGAAAAAAAGGTAGATAATCTCTTTGTTCAGTACGTCATCTCTTTGTTTGACTGCGGATACTACAGCATCGGACTTGCAATGAACTTCATCAGCGGTGTTTTCAACGCTAAAGCATATATCTCATTTGTTTAATATTCTCTTTATTGTTTAAATAACACATTTGTGGCTATATATAATTACAAAAATAAAAACTAAAAGTAAGAACCTCCATATATACAACGACGTCAATAAGCGTCAAAGTACTCCTCCGCATCGCTGTCACTCGGAAACGTACCCAGAAGACTGGCAGCATTGCCACGTTGAATGGCAATGCTAATTCTTTGGCCAAAGAAAAAGCCAGCCCTCTGGTCACGCGAAGTGTCGACCAGTCGGTAAGAGATTTCCTTAAAAAGGAGACGCGCACTCGGACCCCATGACCCGAGCGTCTCGACCCCAAACGGCTCAAAGCTGTAGTTACCAATAAGGTTACAGTATTTGCGCCGTTTGAGGATCTCAGCAGCCGCAGCAGCAGCGCCTGCACAGCCCGCCGTGCTTGCAACGTGAGAAGGCGCAAGGGTGTCGACACAGGTTGCGTCCCACACCAAAGGCCTACCCACGTTCCAAGGCACCAACGTCATGCCGTCCGGTCTCTTGCCATCGTCACGCAACAAGCCGTTTGGTTCTAAAACCGCTGGTACGCCGGCGATGGAAAGAGCTCGACGAATAATGTCGTTAATGCTGGCGTGCCGTGCAATGCGACCTGCGCTCCTGTAGCAGGACAGGCCATGGTGTCCGAGGCTGTCGACAGCTTCACCGCAGTGACACCGATGCGGAGCAACACTAGGTGCACCTAAGCGTAGACTCGTAGCAACCCGGAACGATGCGTCATCCATCATAGTGCCAATGGTGAATGACGGAAGTGCCTGAAGCCACAAACCCGACTCCCATTCCCCCACAGCCAGCAGACGGGCACGCTCCACAGTATTGATTGACGTGTGTAAAAGGGTATTCCGTTCAATACTGCAGAGCGGCACGTCCCACTGTCTCTGGGAGGTCAGGTTGTCGGGCAAATTCGTATTGGGACAAGCCATTTTCCAAGCGTTCAACGCATCGGTCAAGTACGGCACCTCAACATCAACCAGTGAGAAAGATAAAATATTACTGGTTAATTTTTCGGTACCGTAGACCGAGGAGAGGAAGGCTGGTAAACTTATACTTGAAATTTTGCGGACGCCGAGACCACCCAAGCGAATGGGAAGTGTGGCTTGCTGCCAAGCTCGGTCGTCCAGGGCCACATTAAGTAATGAAGTAAGAGTGTTCCTAATGATTTGGTCGACTTTATCTAAAAGCTGTGGATGCCTCCAAAGATGAGAGGAGCGAAGGCTATACGTGAATTTTGGTCCAAAACAACAGTATCGAATAAGTGTGAAGGCCGAATGAATGTTAATTTTGAAAAGTCTCTCCGAAACATCATTAAAATTTTGGATTTTTTCTTCAATGAACGATGGAAAAGATTCGTCAAATATTGGTGACCCTAGAAGGTGAAGAGATTTTTTTTCGGTAATTTTGATATTTGGTGCCAACGAGTTAAATTTAGAAATGGTAGTCTGTCTGTCAGTGGTTTCAGGAAGGTAAATTTCGCACTTCGAAAGGTTAAGGTCTAGTCCAATGGAACTAAATTTTTCTTTTAAGAAAGTTAAATCTTTTAGGACTGTGTCAACATCACCTCCCAGGGTTCCATCATCCAGATACCATACGTTGAATTTAGAATTTAGCTGTCGAATAATTGGATTAATTGCTAAACTAAAAATGACTGGCCCAAGAGGGTCACCCTGTTGGCATCCAACGGCTGATTCCAAAAGATTGTCTTTATATAGTAATTTTGAGGGGTTCCTGTAGCATTGGTAAAGAAAACTGTAAATTTTGGGTATTTCTTTTTGAACTTCTGTCAACAAGGTGTCCCTGTTTACGGAATTGAATGCATTTTTAATGTCAACTTTAAGGATGACCTCACCTTTATTACTATGAAGGTAAGTGGAAAGTGCGTGTACCGCAGCCTCACAGCCCCCTTTGGACCCGAAGCCAAGCTGTAGGGGCTGAAATTTGCTGGCCAGTGTTTCACTATAAAAGGCGCAGCTAATTTTGGCTGCGATACGACGGTAAGTTGACCCTACGGCAATGGGACGAATGCCGCCATCCTTCTTGCGTAGGGCACAAAGATTGGCCCCGTATAGAATATCGATGACGGCATCGTTCACATTGCCGGAGAGCATGAGATTGATGAGGGCCGTCAGCTCCTTCAAAAGGGACTCACCAGCTTGCCCGGCGCCTGAACAAATAAGGTCTTTAAGGTGTTGAGGAGTCAGGCCGTCGAGGCCGCCGGCGGAGCCACTTCGAAAAGAACAAACGGCCGCACATACTTGCTGAGCTGTAATTTGTAAAGTGTTAGTTTCTGGAATGGGGGGGTCAGGGAAGGTGAGGTCAACTGCCGGGACGGGGTGTTTGCTCTCCAGAGCTGTAAGGGTCTCTGGAGAGTACGGCGCAACCACATCGCTGCTAAAAATGATCCTAGCTGCACCACTGATATCACCCTCGCCTAATTTAGATTCCACATGATGCAGTAAACCTCTTTGGGGAAGATGTGCTGTAAATTTTGGGTCAAAACTTTGGGCCGAAATGTTACAGTTGTCTTTAATTTGAGTTGATAAGGTTTTTTTATTTGCCAAATCTTTTTGTACATGTAGTATTCTAAATGGGAAGGTGAGTAATTGCTCCCAAGCACTTTGAGAGTTCTCTCGGGCGGCGAAACGGACACTACGCGCCAAGCTTAATGCTACTGAAGGTCGTGCGCCACGAGGAACTCTCTTTAAAACAGGAGTTGAAGTTTTTAATTTTGAAAGATATTTCCAAAAGGGTTGAGTGGGTGGATCCGGTGTAATGGGAGTGAGTAATGTTGGGCATGAAGAAGGTACATTGAGGGGCTTATGTTTTTTCCCCAAATGTATCTTCAAGCCTCTTTCACCCTTAAAAAAGCGTGCTTGGGAACAATGTGGGCATCTTACTAGGACATCCAGCGATGTGGTAGGTTGACTGGCACTTCGTTCGGCGTCACTACAGTCAGTGTTGGACATAGAAAAAAAAAATTAAATGAAACTTACGTGATAACTTAACAAATAGTGTATAAAATTATTAAAAAACCAAATTAAATCACAAGTAAAAAGTCAAGCAAAAGACAGATGACACGGATGACAGCAATGTCACACAGGCGCCCTGGGTCGCCGCCGCCGCTGCGACCGCAGCGCACCGCGCCGGCCGCGCCGATCATAGCCCAAATAAACAGCACTGTTATGCCTTCTCGGCACAAAACTTGATCCAACTTCGAATACTTATTACGTAAAAAATAACCGAATCAAACTGTTCAAAGGTTTTTCATACACATCCACTGGTTTTATTTACACAGCACTGTGTTTTTTGCTCGCCAATAATGTGTCAAAACATGTATGTGACACTATTACAATAAAATTGTATCTCTAGCAATTTTTGTAATTATTTAGGTATCGATTGATTTTTCGTCAATCATTTCGAAGTGTTTCTTGTCTTTACGACTTTCAACATACAATCAGTTGCGATCAATTTGTTTTAATTTTTCAAAACATTCACAGGTTCCTTAATGATAGCAAACGATCTGAGCACATCAAATTTTGGAATTGGTGCAGTGTAACAATGACTGGTATTTTCTTCGTTTTCCTTTTCCTCGGTTGTGGTTTTAAACTTGGCTTGCCTTACTACTACGTCTTGAGTTGTTGTTCTTTGGTTAGTTTTGATTTTAATTACATTTATGCCATTCGGCTCCTGAAACTTTTGGAAGATAAATTAATTTTATGGAATACCCTTGCATTGAATTCGCAAGGAATTGAAGACGGGGGTGAAGTCCAAAGAATATTTAATGCTTATGTTAATATATTGGAAGGTTATGAAATCTATGAAGTGTGTTTTCGAAAAATAGTAAGTATGGCAGTCACAGAAAGTTTAATAGAACAGTTATTTTTTGTTAATTATAATAAATAATATAAATAAATATCGCTGGACATTTCACACAACGCCATCTTAAATCAGAAATTATGTGTACAACTGATTTTCAATTTAAATTCATGTGAGAAATCTTCCATTTCAGATTTTTTATTACACCGTAGAAGTGTTCATTCACTCGCTAGTTTATTTCCAAGTAGTACTTGAAATGATAAAACTGGGCATGCAACAAAATCATCTGGTAAGCGCTTGAATAATAAAGTTGTGGTTTGATATGTTTATTGATTGATTTATTTATTAAAACTTTATGCACAAGTAAAAAACTGTACAAAGGCGGTGCGGCGGCAACGATGGGGTCTGGTTATCTGTTTGATGTTTAAATTCCTTCAATATGGTTCCTTTTTTTTCTGGATTTTTCGTTTTCTATGCGTACTGAAATAAATAGGGAGCTACTATTTCTTTTTTCCTTTCTTGTTATTGCAAGAATAGTACATTCAATGGCTTGGAAATAAGCCATTATTTTACAAGCCAGTCCAGTGTTGTTCCCAGCTAAATGCCAGCTTTTCTTAACAGTGACTGTAGAAGCATCCCACGTGGACGTGGAGGCACAGGGGTATCACACCACCAACGCGCAAACTTTGGCATGCTACGGCGTAATAAAAAAAACCGGCCAAGAGCGAGTCGGATACAAACTGTTTAAAGGACAAACTTAACTTTGCTGTTCAATCCCCAGAAACGGCTACACTAACCGTACCGCAAATAGCTACCGCAAATAAGCAGGCGGCGATATACTCGTACGTTAGGCAAAACTTAAATGAATACAGTAAACGCGGAGATAGACATAATTACTGTACTCGTGGTAGAAACAAATTAGCTGGCTACCCACACACCCTATGTAAATCTGGAAAGTTAATTCATGTTATGGGTCCATTGGTATACAACCGGTTACCGGATAATATCGTGAGCGCGACATCTGACAATGCTTATAAAGCTAAACTCAAAGGCTGGTTAACCGACCAGGCGATATATATGATATGATCAAATAATAAGTTTGTAATAGCAAAGTAGCTTTTTTTTTTTGTTATTAAACTACATAGTTACGGTTTTCAGATTTTTCGCTTAACATGTCGCACCTCCGCTCAAATAGTGTCGTATGTCAAAAAAGCAAACTTTCGAGAAAAAGGCGTTTGAAATTTATTGTAACTTTTTTTTTCACTTTTCGGGGGATAAATCGAAAACTAAAAAAATTAGCGCCATACGGTTTTTGGTAAGTTACGATGGTTTTTGAAACCCTACAAAATGGTGTATTAGGTATCCTGAAATCATGAAAAAAAAATTGAGTTGTGACACTATAATGATAAAAAAAACGAATAATTTACGAAATATTGTTTAATTAAAACGAATTATCAATAATCAACAGTACAAAGATTAAACAGAAAAAGTCTCATATCTTAGGAAAACATCTTTAGAATCATAGGTAATTAGAATTAACTTCAAAATAACTCACAAATTATTATAAAAGTCAGCATAAAAACTTGGAATGTGATTGTTTTGTATCAAAGTCATTAAATCAGTCTTTTTATTCTCCTTTATTTTAATTTTAGTAGTATAAGCTAGCTTTGTGTCAGGAATTATTAGTTTTTTATTTCGAGAGAGTAAATTACCTTCTGACCATTCGGTGTCCGTGTAAGACGTTTTGTACTTTAAAATATTTGGTCTATCTTTGGCAATAGTCATCATTTTTACATCAGAGATCCTTATCTTATTGAGAGTCGTAATACCCATATCACTACTTAAACTTTTTAAAGAAATAAAATCTTTGTGTGAGCACTCATTTACTCTCAGTGACTCCCCAGTTTTTTTAGCTTGTTTAATTATCTGTACATATTGACTGGGAACGTAAATTGGACCTGATTTCAACGAGCGTTTTATTTGCTTTTCTATCACCGAATGTACTGAGTCGCCTTCATTCTGAGTGTGTCCTGCTATTAAAAATTTATGACTAATCGAATTAAGTTTATCGTATTTCATTACCGCAAACATGTACAACCCAATTATGTACTTATTTTTATTTTGCCCGCAACAGTTGTCCGAATAGAAAACTATATCAATGGGATCGTTCCCTGTAAGACTGTGCAATTCTTTTTCGATAAATTTAAGCAAGCAGCTACCGATTTCGTCTGCTCCTCGATTGCCTTCACCCTCATGCCAAAAATAGCACTCAGTAATACTGTGATTTACAATTAAATCACCATCATTACTGTTACTTGTTGTCGGTTGATTTCTTTTTCTTCCTGTGTTTTCTGCTGTCAACTTGCTTATCGTGAAATTCATGTTATTTAGTTTACTCTTATAGTAAAAAACAGAAACATCACCACGGGGTACCTGCAAAACAGCCTGTAAGTCGTATACAGCCACAATCAGGTTTTTATTTATCTTAAGAACTTCTTTGTCTGTCTTTTTTTCTTCCCTAGATAAATTCTTTTCTACTAAGTGTCCATCATATTTCTTCTTAAGTTGTACTTTATCTTCCGGATTCGAATTTTCATACGCTACACATAATTCACATCTGTCTTTCTTTGGTGCTAAGAAACCTAAATTAAATTCACCATTAAAAATGCGACTGTACATCACATAATTCCCATAATTCCGACCATCTCGTTTACACTGGTCCACATAGTCCCTATGTAAGTCAGAAATAGTTTTCCCCCCATCAATGAATTCTCGTGTAGTTTGTGCCCTCAGATAATGGCTTTCAATCTTTGCTATTCCTTTTATATGATCCCTGATTTCATTTTTAATAGTTTCGCCTACAGTATAATGTTTGTTATGTTTTCCTCTTTGATCTTCTTTCAAAAAACCCCCAGTTGATTTCTCTGTTACGGTTTTGATCGTTCTGTCATTAATATCAAGCGTATTTTTAAACATAGTTTTACAGATCCTCTTCAATGAACCTTCAACCTCGAAATAGAAAGCATAATTACTTTTTCGAGGTTTGTTTGATTTGACGTACCGGTACTTAACTTCTATAGGTCTTAAATGTTTATGGATAAATTGCCTCTGCTTCTCTAAATCTTGCAAAGCCCAGTAAGAATTAAACAATTGGAGCCTTATTTCTTCAGTAAGAAAAGAACCGCATTTTAGTCTACAACGTTCGCCACAACCTTCTTTAATAACTTTTTTAGGAATGGTTCGTCCAGATTTTGTTTTATAAGGTAATCCTGAGTTTCGAAGAATTTTAGTTACATTTTGCTTCCATTGTCCTTCAGCGCGCCGTTTCTTACGTGAAGTCGGCATACTTTCTTCCGTCATCTCATGTTGTCCTTGGGGGTTATTTCTGTCTAAATTAGATTCTTGTGCAGTTGATGGGCGGTCTTCGCGAATGTCTTCACTAGGCCTTGCACTAGGTAACAATGATAGCGAGCTGGATGAGGATGAATTTGAACTGGACGAGGATGAACTTGAGCTGGACGATGAAGAACTTGAAGAACTTGATGATGATGATGATCGGCGATGAAGAACGACTTTATTTTTCTTAATCTTTTTACGAGCAGTGTCGTAGTTAGGATCTTTAACTGAATCATCTGTTTCTTCACCCCCAGTGATATCTTGTATTAGTTCTAAGTTTTCATTATTATATTCTACAGGCAAATTAGAAATACTGTCGGACGTCTCATTTAAATAATCATTTTCCTTATTTAAGCTGTCATCTATTGCTTCTAAATTATTTTTTGGAGTAGGTTCTGGTATAGAAGTTGATTCATCTGTTTCTTGATTATGCTGCCCGTTTGGCTCCAGGCACAGGGACAGTATTTTTCTTGATCTGGACATTGTATTTCAACTACCTAGGGACAATAAAACATTAATTTAATAAAAAAAAGTCTTCACTCATACCAAATACAGAAACAATATTAAAATCCGTCTCAAATGCAACACGTTTCGATACAGATTAGTTGTAATTAAGAAAATAAATAGTTTTCTGAATACCTATATCAAGTCCACACTATCGTATTCTTGACACAGAACACTATTATTTCCAGAAAAACTGTTTTTTACTAACCATAATCACATAATACTGTCATTTGTCGAAACATTGCACTATAAAATATAAAAAAAATGTGAATGTAAAATAACCTTAATCACGTGTATTGTCATAACTCAACACAGATCAATTTGATTGCGAAATAAATAAGATTTTTGACTAGCCTTAATCACATATACTGCATTAACTCGACACAGATCAGTTTTATTGCGAAATAAATAAGATTTTTGACTTACCTTAATAACATAAACTGTCACTTATCGACACAGATCAGTTTTATTGCGAAATAAAATAAGATGATTGCCTAGCCTTAATCACATATAATGTCATAACTCGACAAACAACACTTTATACGATATTTAGTTAAACGACCACCTGGCGCAAGCCGAGACGTGACACTGTTTATGTTTGGTATGACATAACTTTCACTAAACATTATAATGACACTAGTGCCATCTAGGGATAAATTTTTAAACCATAAGCACGACACTATTCGAGATAAGATTTTGAAGTTTTCTGAAACGAATGGTGGAATAAAAGAGTTCTTCAAATTTTTTGAGTTGTGACACTATTTGAGCGGAGGTGCGATGTGCTGTAAGACATTGCTTCTCGCTAAATTTCGTGATTTTAGGTCAACGGGAACTACCATATAAGTTTGCAACCCAAAACCTCTATAGGTTTAAGCTACTTTACCCAAACTAGCCTTACAACCGGAAGTACCCTATGGTACAACCGGAAGTACCCTATGGTACTTCCGGTTGTAAGGCTAGTTTTCACTTACCTCAACCAGCTCTGCCCAGCGGTTATAGCATGAGACTTTACGGAGTAGCATCTGTATGAAAATCATGAATGAAACTCCAACAATGCGGTCATACAATGGTTTTAATTACAATATAAGTTCACTGATAATGGTTATAGTTCTCTTCTTAACACAGCTGTTGAGAGCACAAAATTACAGGTTTTCACTTACTTCACATGTAACATTACCATGCCCTGTTTCATTGCAGGGAACACATTGTCGCACTCAGTATCTTTGCCCGCATGTGGTGCTCAGTGTGTCTTCACGTAAAGTGTCAGCCTGTCAGGGTTTATCACAGTTTAGATGGATCAGCAACCGTACACGTAATCTCGAAACCTATGAACTTGCCTTCACATCATGTCCTCATTGTATGACCATTTTATGTTTATTGTTTTCCTTAAAATATAACGACGTCATCGCGTCGTAAAAATAGTAGGTACTAAACGTACATTTGAGCCCTAATTGACAAAAAAAACGAGGTAAGATTGAAATCCAGAAAAAATGTAAAAGTGACGCAACCTGTCTTATTGGAATCTGTTCTAATACTCGTACTTACAGCGTAGATATTTTATGAGCTTCTGTTCTTAGCTACGAACCACACGCTGGCTCTTCTACGTTATTCGCATAGTGGACTGCGATGGGTTTATATAAATCTTTAATATTTAATTTTAACTCTTTTTGAGTTCCGCAACCTATCTTCTGAGGGACGCCACGTAAAAAAAGGAGTTGCTATTCGAAAACCCCATGCAAAGAGTATAATAATAATAATAATAAGGGAGACCCCATGCGTCAATCTCCTTTTGATTGATGGCCACACCGAAACCGGCCTATTGATCCGCTCGGTCCCATTGAATTATTTTAATTTAACTTTATTGCAATTAACTATTTATTTCATTGACTAATTTAGTATTTTATAAAAAACAATATTGTTTTCACAAAAATAAATTAATTCTATCAATTTGACAATAACGCTGTCTAGTTACATTTTTAGGAACGTACGATTTGATAGTCTTATAGTGTACGCAGGAGGTCGCTACTTACCTCTAAACATGCAATGTAATTTTTAATTGTTACACGGTTGGTCAATTTTGGTTAAAAGCAAGGTCTTACAGCACAAAACACAGCACAAGTAAAGGGAAAATTCCGAAAAATAAAAAAAGTAGAAAATTAAGGTAAATTTTGGTACTTACAAGTTTTCGCAAAAATCTAAATTTGCCCATATCTTTATATCGCGTTGACTCAGGACCTTGATTTTTATACACCTAATAGAGACTATAGACTTCAGTATCTGGTATATATTTCAACTTACTAGGTCCACCCGTTCCTGAGAAAATCAGTGGTGACAGACGGACAAGAAAGTGATAATCTTTTTACCTTTTTAGGTAAGGAACCCTAAAAATACATAATGTTAGGTGCGCCAGGTGGCAGGTCGCGAAAAACATGGCGGGACGAACTGGACAAGTTCCATCAGAATAGAATGGAGGATGCGGGGTTCGCGAGAAGTAGAAAGAGCAGACGGAGGGCAAGGACAAAAAACATTTGGTACTGACTATAAACTATGTATATTTTTGTAGGAATATGCAGTGACCACATGCTTTGCCGTTTACTTTTGGTCGATGAAGAATTTAACGCTGCAAGCAATATTATGTCGGTATTGTGAGAAATTCTACAGTGCAGTGGAAACGATTCAAGATTGTTGCGCAATTATTTTGAACTCGGATTGTACAGGTAGGTTATATGGTTAACTTTAATTAAAAAAACGTGAACGGAATCCATTTCGATTTGATTGGCGCTGCCGGTGGCGGCGCGCTGCGGTCGAGGCGGTGACGGCGCCCCAAGTCACCACTTGTATGACGTTGCTGTCATCCGTGTCATCTGTCTTTTGCTTGACTTTTTACTTGTGATTTTAATTTGGTTTTTTAATAATTTTGTATACTAATTTTAGTTTTATTTAAATATTTTTTTCTATGTCCAACAATGACTGTAGTGACGCCGAATGAAGTGCTAGTCAACCTACCACATCGCTGGATGTCCTAGTAAGATGCCCACACTGTTCCCAAGCACGCTTTTTTAAGATGTTTTTAAGGGTGAAAGAGTCTTGAAGATTTGGAAAAACATAAGCCCCCTTTTTTTTTCGGATGGGAAATCATCAAATGACTTCTCCCGCTCTGAGCGGAGCAAAAGGGAGTGTCAGACTTTTACTGACTAAAACCCATCCAAGTTCCTTCATCGCCCTTTGTGTTCCGGGGTCACGGTATCTCTTTCGAACAGTCCCGCAACCCCGGCTGGCATCGGTCCTTGCGGACCCCTTCCTATTGCTGACTCTCTTTGAGGTGTGCGTGGAACACGAACGCGCCGTCGACACGGCCTGTCGTCATGAGACGGACGGCGAGCTAGCCCATAGCCCCTCAATGTACCTTCTTCATGCCCTTCATTACCCACTCCCCTTACACCGGATCAACAGTCAAGTCACCCAGTCAACCCTTTTGGAAATATCTTTCAAAATAAAAAACTTCAACTCCTGTTTTAAAGAGAGTTCCTTGTGGCGCGCGACCTTCAGTAGCATTAAGCTTGGCGTGTTGTGTCCGTCTCGCCGCCCGAGAGAACTCTCAAAATGCTTGGGAGCAATTACTCACCTTCTCATTTAGAATTCTATATGTACAAAAAGATTTAGCAAATAAAAAAACCGTAACAACTCAAATTAAAGACAACTGTGACATTTCGGCCGGACTGTAACATTCTGGAGAGCAAACACCCCACCCCGGCAGATGACCTTACCTTCCCTGACCCCCACATTCCAGAAACTAACACTTTACAAATTACACCTCAGCAAGTATGTGTGGCCGTCTGTTCCTTTAGAAGTGGCTCCGCCGGCGGCCTCGACGGCCTGGACTCCTCAACACCTTAAGGACCTTATATGTTCAGGCGCCGGGGAAGCTGGTGAGTCCCTTTTGAAGGAGCTGACGGCCCTCATCAATCTCATGCTCTCCGGCAATGTGAACGATGCCGTCATCGATATTCTATACGGGGCCAATCTTTGTGCCCTACGCAAGAAGGATGGCGGCATTCGTCCCATTGCCGTAGGGTCAACTTACCGTCGTATCGCAGCCAAAATTAGCTGCGCCTTTTATAGTGAAACACTGGCCAGCAAAATTTCAGCCCCTACAGCTTGGCTTCGGGTCCAAAGGGGGCTGTGAGGCTGCGGTACACGCACTTTCCACATACCTTCATAGCGATAAGGGTGAAGTCATCCTAAAGGTTGAGATTAAAAATGCTTTTAATTCCGTAAACAGGCACCTTGTTGACAGAAGTTCAAAAAGAAATACCCAAAATTTACAGTTTCCTTTACCAATGCTACAGGAACCCCTCAAAATGACTATATGAAGACAATCTTTTGGAATCAGCCGTTGGATGCCGGGTGATCCTTCCAGTTGGGCCAGTAATTTTTAATTAAGCAATTTATTCAATTATTCAACAGCTAAATTCTAAATTCAACGTTTGGTATCTGGATGATGGAACCCTGTGTCCACATCACCTGATGTATTTACTTGTCTAAACCTTTCGAAGTGCAAAATATACCTTCCTGAAACCACTGACAGACAAACTGCCATTTCTAAATTTAACTCGTTGGCACCAAATATCAAAATTACCGAAAAAATTCTCTTCACCTTCTAGGGTCACCAATATTTGACGAATCTTTTCCATCGTTCATTAAAGAAAAAATTCAAAACTTTAATAATGCTTCGGAGAGACTTTTCAAAATTAACATTCATTCGGCCTTCACACTTATTCGATACTGTTGTTTTGAACCAAAATTCACGTATAGCCTTGCTCCTTACATCTTTGGAAGCATCCACAGCTTTTAGAAAAAGTCGACCAAGTTATTAGGAACTCTATTACTTCAATACTTAATGCGGCCCTGAACGACCGAGCTTGGCAGCAAGCCACACTTTCCATTCTCTTGGGTGGTCTTCTCGTCCGCAAAATTTCAAGTATAAGTTTACCAGCCTTCCTCTCCTCGGTCTACGGTACCGAAAAATTAACCAGGGATATTTTATCTTTCTCACTGGTTGATGTTGATGTACCGTATTTGACCGATGCGTTGAACGCTTGGAAAATGGCTTGTCTCAATACGGATTTGCCCGACTACCTGACCTCCCAGAGACAGTGGGACGTGCCACTCTGCGGTGTTGTACGGAATACCCTTTTACACACGTCAATCTGGAGCGTGCCCGTCTGCTGGCCGTGGGGGAATGGTAGTCGGGCTTGTAGCTTTAGGCACTTCCGTCATTCACCATTGGCACTATGATGGATGACGCATCGTTTCGGGTCGCTACGAGTCTACGCTTAGGCGCACCTTGTGGTGCTCCGCATCGGTGTCACTGCGGTGAAGCTGTCGACAGCCTTGGACACCATGGCCTGTCCTGCTACAGAAGCGCAGGTCGCATTGCACGGCACGCCAGGATTAACGACATTATTCGTCGAGCTCTTTCCAGCGCCGGCGTACCAGCGGTTTTAGAACCAAACGGCTTGGTGCGTGACGATGGCAAGAGACCGGACGGCATGACGTTGGTGCCTTCAAACGTGGGTAGGCCTTTGGTGTGGGATGCAACATGTGTCGACACCCTTGCACCTTCTCACGTTGCAAGCACGGTGAACTGTGCAGGTGCTGCTGCTGCGGCTGTTGAGATCCTCAAACGGCGCAAATACTGTAAACTTATTGGTAATTACAGCTTTGAGCCGTTTGGGGTCAAACGCTCGGGTCATGGAGTCCGAGTGGGCGTCTCCTTTTTAAGGAAATCTCTCACTGACTAGTCGACACTTCGCGTGACCAGAGGGCTGGCTCTTTCTTTGGCCAAAGAATTAGCATTGCCATTCAACGTGGCAATGCTGCTAGTCTTCTGGGCACGTTTCCGAATGACAGCGATGCGGAGGAGTACTTTTACGCCTATTGGCGTCGTTGTATATATCTAGGTACTTACTTTTAGTTAAAAACACAGTAAAATCAAAAACATATTTGATGAATTGTTTGGGGGTCAACTTCCGTAGATTTTATTATGACCTTCCTGCCCTTGTCCCATATTATTTGGGGTCGGCGCAACACGTTTTTTTCTTCCATTCTCCCCTATCAGTGGGCACGGTATTATTTACTCCTTTTTTCCTTCATGTCATTCTTCACACAATCCATCCATCTTATCTTTTGTCTTCTTCTCCCTCTCGATACAATAACATTTATATTCATTACTCTTTTAGTCACATGTGATTCATCACATGCCCATGTATTTACTTCACATTATAGTTTTACCATTTTCGCAGATGAAGTGAGGCGACTGTGCAGAAATGTACAACGACTACATCGAGCATCATTCAGAAAGATACGCGCTTGTGGTTTGTTCGACGTAGACGCTGCGTTACTATTACATCTGATGAGTCTTCTCACTAATTATATCGTTGTACTGCTCGCGTATGCGTTTTTGTAATCTATGGTTTTTTAACAATAAATACTTTTTTTTAAATATAATTTTGTTTTGTTTTAATTACCAGTTCAGCATTCATAGTAACAGCAATAGCAAAATATTTTATGAATTACGATTTAGAGACCCCTTCGCCTCACACCAAGGAAGGCAGTGTCCTGGGTACGTATACATAATTTTTCAGCAAAAATAAAATTGTTTTCTTAGAAAATACTTACTGATTTGGAAGCTCATGATTATAAATCTATACTAATATTATAAAGTGGGAGCGGCGGTGGCCAAGTGGTGGTGGCTTCGAATTACGAGCAGTAAGTCGTGGGTTCGAATCCAGGCAGGCGCATTACTTAGTGTAATTCATTTCATCACCACTACTCTTATAACATGTGAAGAAAATCATCGTGAGGAAACCGGCATGTCCTAAAACCAACAAATCGAAGAGATTTGACATCTACCAACCCGCACTGGGTCCGCATGGTGGATAATAATAGCCCGTTCTCTCTCATAGAGAGGAGGCCTGTGCCCCAGCAGTGGGAACATTATTGGCTGATTATTCTGTTATAAAAGGAACGACTCCGAAAATACTTTCAGTAATGGGTAGCTCCACTATCCCCGAGTGTCATCAAATATAGCCATTTAAGGTTCCCCCGTCTGATAATTACCAACCATAACGCAAGGGAAGCCGCTGCCAAAAAACTAGTTCATTTTAATTGGCAAAGAATTTGGGCACGTGACCAAAGTCGGAACAAACGCCGCCATTTTGTCTTTCCAATACAATTATTTTTGTTACCAATAACGCCCTTGAAAGATCCTTGGAGCACTGTATTTCTGGGTCATATTTTAAAATAATTGTATATTTACTACAGTTTTATTATCCAACCCAATTAATTTTCTTTTTTATCACGACTGCTAAGCATGAGGTACTGGGTTCGATTCCCAAGTCGGGCAAAGTGCTATTGGGTTTGTCCATCAGGAATTTCTCAGTAGCAGTCACGGAGTCTGGATTTGCGCCCGGTTGATGGCAATAGGCTCGCCCTCTATTACTACATATTATTATCGACTTAAACATAACTGGCGAAATGTGGGTGTACTATTAGGTACACATCTGTCTCACCCTTCGGGAATTACAGGCATGATGTTATGTGTATTTTTTCAGCTTTTTTCGTTGTCGAAGACAACCAGCAACATGTTATCACTAAGTAAAGGTACTGACAGACGTGCTCATTACTAGCACGAAAACATGCTTTTATTGAGCACGTGTATTACGTGTATTTTATGCGTAGCACGTGTGTAACAACATTGCTAGTAAGGAGCATGGTTATTTAGAGCATGCTCAAAAGAACCGACGTTTGATTTTCGAGCATGCTACCTGAGGCGCGGGTAGAAGGGGGCGTGCTCCGAGCGCGTCTGGACAGGTTTGCTTATAAGCATGCTATTATCTCGATACAAGTGTTTCGTTTTTGTATGACGCTCTCAATTTTAGAAAGTAGCTCATCAAATTTGTGCAGGAGTATGCGCAAATGATTTTTATAACTGTCGAGATCTTCGCTTTGCTTCGCCAACAATCGATTACTTGCCCCCAGTGATTCTCTTCTGTTAACCCAATTACGAACCCAAATTCTCCTTTTTTTTGTTGTTTTTTTCTTTTTCACCAAAATGTTCTTATACAATTCCGTTGCAAGCAATATGATTATTTTATTGAGTTCTGTACGGATAGCACTGTCACTATATCTTTGCACATCCATTTCGGCCGAGAGCATAATGCTAAATAGCACGTCTGTCCGTACGTTTGCTTTGAGCATGCTTATTTATGTGTGCAGCGAGTGGACTGTATAATAACTTTTTACGTAGCTGCTTACTGGGGACTCTAGGAGAGGGGTTTCTTTATAGGGTATTCACTAAATAAAACATTGACTTTTAGTATGTTCGATGAGACTGGGACTCAAAATACCCTATTATAGAGGAGCCAAACGGGCATAGTGATCTCTTGACTGTTCTTGAAGTACTGGTAATCTACTGACTAGTGCGGCTTCTTTTATAATAAAATGTTTCAAAATGATTCGTCCATCCTGACGTTGTTTACATTGGCTATTCTGAGTCCCCGCTACGTTATCCTTTATTTCTTTAATGCTATCCAGCGGACCATTTTTATACACACATACAAACGGCAAACTCGCGTCGAAGCTGGCCAGAAATAGGTAAATAACAGAAAATAGGCATAACAAATCTTATAAGTAATTATCCTAGGGTTTTAATATTGCTATTCGATACTAGATGGCGTTGTGCATTGACATCACGTTTCTAAATCGCGGTGTTAAGATTTTCTTACAAGGAATGACCTCCGCGCGGTACATTATTCGTTTTAAAACGGGGAGAAATTTTTTGTACATGGTACAATATTGCTCTTAGACTTGAATAGACATGACGACGCCGCTCAGGTTTAGTTGTTGTCGTGCACATTATGAGTATGCTTAAAACCAGCATGCTTATTGCTGGCAAATGTAAACAGTTGCAGAGCATGCTAATTTTAAGCAAGCTTATGAGCATTCTTTTTTTAAGCACGTCTGTCAGTACCTTATTGTGTGTAGTTTTGATCTACCAAAAAAATCAAAGTCAACATTCTGCTAGATATAAGATCTTTTACATACTATAAGGTAAGCTTGTGTACCAGGAACGTCAAATTGAGACTTATTTGTTACTAGCTTTTGCCCGCGGCTTCGCCTGCGTTAATTTAGAATTTGACAATCAATTTGCACGATTTAAGTTTCTATAATAATATAATGCAATCATGATTCGAAAGACACGGGGCGCCATCTATAATGATAAGAACGTTATTGTTGGTTTTTCGGGATGAAAGGTACCCTATGTCCTTTCTGTGCACCTGACAACGTCATATGCAAAATTCCAGGATGATCGGTTCAGTGGTTTAGACGTCAAAAAGTAAGAAACAAACTTACTTTCTCATTTATAATAATTTAGTTAGGATTAGAATTACAAAACCAAAACAGAATTCCTCTTACCCTAAGGCCGCGTTCCCACTTTGTCGTGACGACAGATAATCGTGGAGTTTTAAGTGTCGTGGCTTGTGTATTTAAATGGAGGTGTTCACATATAGGACGACGCGATTACTGTCGTCCACGAATTTTGCCAACTAAAAACCAACGATACATTAATCTTCAGTACATAGTGGGAACGCGGCCTAAAAGTGATATCTCAAAGTCGGTCGAAAGTCGGTTAAAAATCATAAAAAAATACGCTTGTGGCCAAAACTGACGTTTATTTTAGCTTTAGAATAATATAGTACAACGGTTAATAAAACTTTTCTTCGTGAATCGAAGGCTCCAAATGAATGACAAAGACTAGTGACCATAATAGTACCAGGCTCACAGAAATGCAAACTGCAGTAACACAACGGAATAGTTTCTGATAAGTTCCGCCAGGTGCAGTAGCAGACACATGTCTACACGTAGAACAGTCGACAGGCGCGCATCTTACTGAACGAAGCTCGGTGCACGCGCCTCACGTTCTTGCACAACTTCTTGTCTTCATCTGTAAATATGTACTTGTCGTGAAAATGATCAGAGGCTCGTAGCAGAATAATAACGGCCGCTCGGGGCGATCTTAAGGTGAAGCCGCGCTTGTCTAGGTAGGTCTGTGGATTGGTGACCACGTTACATACCGAGTGTTTGATTTCCTCCGTGCCTCGGAGAGCACGTTAAGCCGTTGGTCCTGGCTGTCATTTGTACATCTTTGACAGATGTTACAGGTCTTACCGGAAGGCATTACCTAGTACTAACTGGGTTGTGGAGGTAAGATAAGCACAAGTCACTCCATGCAAAACTAACTTTGGGGCATGTAAGGTTTAAACCCGAACAATAATTCCATCGGTTGAAAGCCGGTAGTGGAGTGCACATTAGTATTGTACGCTATCATGGCAGTTTGCAAATATAAGCTCCAGGTATGTTGATTATCTTCAATGTATGATCGTAAGTACTCTTTTAAAGTCGCATGGCTTCTTTCGAGAGCGCCACATGTTTGTGGATGATAAGGAGAGGCAAAAATATGCTTGATGCTAAATAATTTTTCTAACTGTTTTAAAATATCGGATGTAAAGTTGGTTCCTTGATCGGTTACGATCATTCTGGGGATACCCAGATGAGAAATGAAAAGTACGAATTTTTGTGCCGTTTCCTCGGCGGAACACGTTATCATTGCATATGCTTGTGAATACTTAGTTAAATCGTCTTGCAACGTAAGGATAAACTTAAAACCATAATCGTGAGTTTCGGGTAATGGTCCTACAACGTCTAGGAATACTTTCTCCATAGGTTTCGTAGCTGTGGACGTGATTATCATAGGAGCACGATTCGTTTGGCGTAGTGGTTTGTTTATTTGACAAGACTTACAACTCTTGACATAGTTTTCTATGTCTTGACGCATATTTTTCCACCAATAAAGGGTTTTTAACCTATCATACATCTCGATAATCTCTTAATATATTAAAAATTTCTTTATATGTCATTTCGTCATAATGATGGACACGTAAAAATAAATGTGTGAAAACGTGTTTTTCATTGGACGTACTTTGAAACGTATATAGTTCTCTTTCTAAGTTTCGTATGTCAGGTAAGTCTTCATCGAACTTGGACATTTGCAGAATTTCAGAGCAGTATGGAATCGAGTCGTCTAAGTCGATGGCAGAAGGGTAAGTAATCATTTTACATTTTGTTTTGAGAAGCGAATCATTATGTTCTTCTATAACAGTGTCGTAGGCATTATTATGTTGTTGACTGATTTGTAAATATTTTTCGTAAGTTTCAGAAGTAGAAGGGGTACTAGGATCCATGGTAAGTATTGGGTTTCGAGACAAGGAATCGGCATTACAATTCATCTTACCCTTTTTATAAATTATCTCATAATCGAACTCTTCTAGCTTTAAGCGCCAGCGAACTAATTTAGAACTAGGATCTTTGCAATTGAATAACCATTGAAGTGGTTTGTGGTCACTGACTACGATAAACTTGTTACCGTATAAATAAGATCTGAAGACTTTTGTGCCGAAGATGATGGCTAAGCATTCTTTTTCGGTAGTGGAATAATTTCCTTCTGCTTTGTTAAGAGTTCTAGACGCGTATGCAACTGGTAAATCTTGACCAACTTTACCTTGAGACAGGATTGCGGAAACAGCGAAATTGGAAGCGTCGGTAGTTAGTACGAATGGTTTGGAGAAATCGGGATATTGAAGAATAGGAGCAGTAGTTATTTTATGTTTTAGCTCATCGAAGGAATGTTGTTGTTCAGGAGACCAAACGCAATTAGCATTTTTCTTTAGAAGGCTTGTGAGGGGTTTTGTGATATGGGAGAAGTTTTCTATGAATCGGCGGTAGTACCCCAACCTTTTTGGGATCAGGCTTCACGCCTCGATCTGATATTATATGTCCTAGGTATTGTACTTCTTTTCGTAAAAACTCACATTTGGCAGGCTGTATTTTTAATCTATGTTCACGTAACTTTTTAAAAACTGATTCCAAATTTCGACAGTGCGATTCGAGGTCATGCCCGAATAGTACAATATCGTCCATATACGTAAAACAGTGGGTCCCTTGAAGGCCACTTAGGACAATATTCATAAGCCTTTGGAACGTAGATGGCGCGTTACGGAGTCCGAAGGGCATTCTTGTAAATTCATAATGACCGGACGGGACAGTAAACGCAGTTTTTTCTGTGTCTTTGACCTTAACTTGATGGAATGAAGATACAAGGTCGAGTGTAGTGAAATACTTGCTGTGGCCAAGCTGGTCTAGGATATCAGAGATATTTGGAATTGGATAGGCATCGCCAATTGTGATTTCATTTAGTTTGCGATAATTGATAACGATCCGCCATTTGGGCTTACCGGATGCGTCTTGTTTTTTTGGGACAACCCAAATTGGAGCTGACCACGGAGATATTGAAGGTCGAATTATATTTTGATCTAACATTTCTTTAACTTGTTTATTAACCTCTTCTTTGTGACATTCAGGAAACCTATAACTTTTAACGGCAATAGGAGTTTCGGAACTAACACGGATTTCATGTTGTAGAGTGTCAGTATGTGTGAGTTTTTGTGTCCTTCTAAATAGAATACGTCTTGGAATTTAGAACATATGTTCCGCAAGCGATCTTCCTCTTCCGAGTTAAGATGATCACTTCTAATCAAGTTTTGAACTTTAGAATCCCGGTCGACTGTGTACGGGTATGTTGAGTTAGAATAGGACGTAGTTGCATCGGTTGTATTGAGAGAAACAGTGTCTTCTTTAACCTCCATTATTTGCGAGACAGGTTCCAGTGTTACTTCAAGGTTTTTTAAGATTATTTCTTGATCTGATGTATTAAGCACAGAAATAGTTGTTGGATCTTTGCTCATTTTTTGAGGGTAGATGATTTATGTTTTGTCATCCGCTTTTTACGACTACCGTCGTTTTGAATCGTGGCCGAGACTCGTGAAACCTCCGCGCGATGCTGTGGAGCTAGTTGGCTTGCGTGATCAGACAGTATCGGTCACGTCTCATTTTTATTGAGAAACTATTCCGTGAATAAGACAAGTTTAACTCATTTTCGACACTGCCGTGCAGTATCTATTGTGTGAGACGTTCTCGCAGTGCTGTGACAATTTAGATGGTGTTTTTGGAACGTTCTGTGCCCTCGCTCGCCTCCGCCTTCGATACCAGCACCCCTCGCCGAGCAAGGCTCTCGTGAAGAAACGTACGTGTGGAAGTTTGAGGTAGGTGGCATACTGGATTATCTACCTATTTACGAGCAAAGATCCACTTCCCAAACTTTACCTAAATAAGTTGTTACAGCTATTTTATTTATTAATTAATGGTCCTTCAAAAAAAACCTAATTTCTTACCAGCCTTCTACAGTCATACTCAACATTTTTGGCCATTCGAGCCGGATATAATTAATATATATATACTATTTCATTGCAATATATTGCTATTTTAAATCTAAAAATGTCGCAATCTGAAGTAACTGCTCCGATTGCTCCAATTCCTACTAAAAAGGAATTGGAAACTATTCGTAACATAAACAAATGTCTTGCTAAAAAGCAACGTATTTATTCTCAATTGCAACAAGTGTTTGATTTATCCAACAAAATTGAGAACCATCCTTCCCTCAAGGAAATGTTCCTATTGCGTGCCTCAGAGATAACATCACTGCGTGAATCATTCGAAAGTATTTGTATGGAAATATATGAAATGCGATTAACTTTAACGCCTGAAGCTCAGTTCTCAGATAGCGATTTGGTTAGCTTCGATGACTTGTTCTTTCGCGTCAAGTTGTGCGCGTCAAAGCACACAACCAAAATGGCGGACGTTCCACCATGCAGTCACGTAGACACGAAAGATAAAAATGGCGACATTCGACCACGTTTACCGAAGCTCGAGTTGTTCACATTTGATGGGAATATTGAGAACTTCACCACGTTTTATGAAACATTTTGTTCCTTGGTGCACAATCAAACGGGTATTTCAAGCATAGATAAATTTCATTATTTGTTGTCATGCACAAAAGGGTCCGCACTTAGCATTGTAAAGAGTGTGCCGATTACTTCAAGTAATTACGACGTAGTGTGGCAGTCTTTACTTGATAAATATCAAGACAATAGGATGCTCGTAGGTAAATACCTAGATAAGATGCTCAACTTTCCTGCGCTCAAATCGGAATCTCCAGTCAATTTAAATAATTTTATTGAGACCTTCGATCATTCTTATCGCGCTATAAATGCTTTAAATATCGAGCACTTATCTAGCTATGTACTGTGTCATATAGCATTGAGGGGATTAGACCCCAACACAAGAAAAACATTTGAACAAGGCATCGATCAAAATACCATACCTACCTATGATCAATTGATGTCCCACGTACATAATCAAATAAAAATATTGGAACATTCTCAATCTCATTCTAGTTCTACTGCTCCGCAAGGTAGGAATCCTACTCTGAACACATGCAATAAAAAGTCGAATGTAACCGTTAATAGGAAGGCATTTTCTTCGCAGACGCAATCTAATAATAAGCTGAAGAATTTTGATTGCTTACATTGTGGTCAAAATCATATGATTTTTCGTTGCGTTCAATTCCGTGAATTGACTCCTGCGCAACGAGTCAGCCGTGCTGACCAGTTGAAATTGTGCCACAACTGCCTCAAGCAAAACCACTCGTCTTCCGATTGTCAAAGCGAATTTAGATGTTTCACGTGTAATCAGCGTCACCATGCATTACTGCACCTTGACTCTAAAGGCAGTCTTGCTACGCGATCCATTCCTGCGCATAATAGCAACGCAGAGCCGACAACTGTAGGTACACCTACACACACATTGCACGCTAAAACATCGCACTCGTCCAGCGGTAACAATATGAAGAGCTATATGGTCCTATTAGGTACGGCTATAGTCAATGTTATAGATTCGTTTGGTAATCCGCAAGCTTGTCGTGTTCTTATAGACTCAGGCGCTCAATCGAATTTTATTACCTTGAATTGTTTAGAACGGCTAGGGTTGTCGCGTCAAAAATGTCCATTTAATATTTTTGGTTTAGCCGGAAGTAGTGTCAAAAACTATGGCATGACTTCGTGCACTATTAAGCCTAGACATTGCGATAACCCATCGTTTAATATCGATGCTATAATTTTACAACGGATCACTTCCTTGCCTACGATGGAAATTTCCGAAGAAGTTTCTATGCACTACAAAAACCTTTTGTTAGCAGATCCCTACTTCTATAAAAAATCTTCTGTAGACATTATTCTTGCAGGTGACATATTCCCTGACATTTATGACGGTAATAAAATTATTATCGGCCCTACACTACCCACTGCACTCAGTAGTGTTTTCGGGTTCGTATTGTGTGGTAAAGTTGAAGTACCGTGTACTTCCGATGATGTCACTAATATTGCAACGTCTTGCAATTTCGTGTCGTACACCAGTGATAGTGACACCATCAACAATCAACTCAAATCATTTTGGGAAATAGAGGAGTCACCGTGTGACAACCCTATCAGCCCAGATGACAAGCTTGCCGAGGAGATATACTCCGAGCGTCATTATAGGGACGATAACGGTAGGTATGTTTCGCCTATCCTAATGGACCCGAAGTGCGCCGCCCTCGGCGAGTCTTATAACCACGCCGTGCGTAGGTTACACCACCTGGAGCGACGTTTCGCTCGAATGCCCGACTTACGTTCGCCCTACGTAGACTTCATGCGCGAGTATGAACAGTTAGGCCATATGAAACCGTATGTAGATACAGAACCGAGTAGGTATATCATACCACATCACTGTGTGGTTAAGGCATCAAGTACCACCACGCCTCTCCGAGTGGTATTTGATGGCTCAGCGGCTACTTCAAGCGGTGTGTCACTTAATGACACATTACTTACAGGCAGAAAACTCCATCATGACATTTTGAAAATTATTTTCTACTTTCGTTTGTATGACGTTTGTTTTACCGCTGACATAGCTAAATTCTATAGGAAAGTCCTAATTCATCCTGCTGAGCGTACATATCAGCACATTCTTTGGAGGGAATCGCCTTCGCATGAAATAAAAACCTACGAACTTCTTACAAATACCTACGGGTTGCGATCGTCTGGTTTTGTCGCTGTTCGCTCGTTGCAACAGCTGGCAAGTGATGAGGGCAAGCGATATCCTCAAGCTGCCGATGTCCTCATGCAAGGATGTTTTGTTGATGACGTTTTGTGGTCGACACAGAACCTCTCAGACGCCTGTACGTTACAGGACGAGCTCGTAGCTCTGTTGAAGTTAGGTTGTTTTGATCTTCGTAAATGGGCGAGTAATTCCCCTGAATTACTGTCTAGGATCGGTGCCGATCAGGCAGTGGCCATAAACTTCAGTGATGATGACACCGTGTGCTCATCGCTGAAGGTTTTAGGGCTTAAGTGGCTGCCGACCGTCGATTGTTTCTCGTTCGATTATAACATGACAGATAGCACCTACACAAAACGGTCTGTGCTAAAACTGCTTGCTAGCATTTTTGATCCAGTTGGGTTTTTATCTCCATGCACATTTTTAGCTAAATGCATCATGCAAGATTTGTGGAAGCTGAGTCTCGGTTGGGATGACCCTCTTCCGGTTGATTTGCGTGACAAGTGGTCGGTCTTTATCGCATCATTGTCAAGTCTGTCGTCAATAACAATCGAACGGCATATGCTAATACCTAAATTCTGCGGTGTACACTTAATTGCTTTTTGTGATGCATCGACCCGTGGTTATGCGGCATGCATATATATACGTAGTGTTGACCCAAACAAAGAAGTGAAAACTAGACTGCTTATCAGTAAAAGTAAGGTCGCGCCGATCAAGCCGCTCTCGATACCTAGACTCGAGCTTATGGCTGCTGTATTGTTGTCAAAACTGGTTTTGTTTGTTCAACAAAATATTAAAAACCTAAACTTTCAGGTAACTGCGTTGACGGATTCCAGTGTCGCACTCGCATGGTTACTGACCCCTCCCTACAAACTTAAAACTTTTGTTTCAAGTCGTGTCTCTCAAGTAGTGGAGGTGGTTCCGTCAAACAGCTGGTACCACGTAAGGAGCGAAAACAACGCCGCTGACGTTTGTTCGCGCGGCGCCATGCCCACTCAGCTCGTAGCTGATTATGAACTCTGGCTGCATGGTCCCGCATGGCTATCTGATGACGTTCATCAATGGCCAATCAGTACTTTTTACGTCACTGATTTTTTAGAACTGAAGACAAACGTTGATACATTTTCCTGTGCATCTCAAAATGTACCTAATGATTTTTCAGAAACGTTTTTTGAAAAATACTCTTCGTTCAACAGGTTGCAACGTATCGTCGCTTGGTGTTTGCGATTTGCTAAAAATTGTAGGTTACCTAACGAGCGTTCTGTTGGTCCGATCTCAACTCACGAGTTGAATGCGTCCCATGACGTTATTATTAAATGTACACAAGATACCTACTTTAGTAGCGAAATCACTCAAATAAAAAACAATAAATTTGTTTCGTCACTCAGGAAGCTATCACCCTTCGTCGATGCCCATGGTTTCCTCAGGGTGGGGGGTAGAATCTCGCTGGCAGACATACCCTACAACAGCAGGCACCCCTTGTTGCTACCTAAAAAATGTCACATAACATCTTTAATAATAGAACATTTTCACAATGTGTACCTACATGTAGGACCTCGTTCATTGCAAGGAATTTTGTGCAAACGATATTGGATCGTATCCGCTCGCAGTATGATTCGTAGTGTGTTGTCTAAATGCATCGTATGCTTTAAATGCAAGCCTACTTCAATCCAACCGTACATGGGTACGTTACCCGCTGAAAGATTAAAACCTAATAAGGTTTTTGATCATGTCGGTTGCGATTTAGGTGGGCCGTTTCACATAAAAGCGACTTTGAATCGTAATGCAAAGATTCTGAAGTGTTACATGTGCCTTTTTGTTTGCTTTTCCACAAAGGCTGTACACATTGAGGTCCTCAGCGACTTATCAGCTGATTGTTTTCTAGCAACTCTTGACCGGTTCGTGGCGCGACGCAGTCTGTGCTCGTGCCTACATTCCGATAACGGGACGAACTTTGTCGCCGCTGCGAAACAATTGAAAGAAGTTTGCAACTTTTTTAATGAAAATGACGTTTTAATTGCTGACGGTTGCGCAAGTCGTTCTATTGAATGGAAAAATATTCCTCCTACAGCAGCTTCGATGGGCGGACTGTGGGAAGCTGGTATCAAGTCGGCCAAGCGCCATCTCCTCCGTGCAGTAGGTGACAAGGCACTTACATTTGAAGAGCTCACCACTGTCTTCTGTAAAATCGAAGCCGTAATGAACTCGCGTCCGTTGTGCCCGTTATCTAACAATCCTGATGAATTCGATTTTTTATCGCCTGGACATTTTTTAGTAGGTCAAAGCTTACTTGCCGTGCCCGAGTACGGTATTCAAGACGTAGCTACGAACCGACTGTCACGTTGGCAGTGTTTGCAGAAAATCTCCCAAACGTTTTGGAAGAAGTGGTCTGACGACTACCTGCATACTTTGCAGCAGAGAGCAAAGTGGTTCACCTCGCCTCCTAATATTAAAATAGGTGATCTAGTTCTCATCAAATCTGAACTAATTCGCCCGCTAAACTGGGTTTGGGCCAGAGTGGAGCGTCTCCATGAAGGTCCAGATAAAATCATCCGCGTCGTTACTCTGAGAACGCAAAAGGGAATCACTAAAAGACCTGTTAATAAGGTTTGCCCTTTTCCATATTCTAATTAAATATTTAAAAAACTTGTATATTAGATTTTAATTATTAACTTTTCTTAATTTAATTTTTTTTGTTTATATTATCTTATTCTTGCCCGTTTCAAGGCTATTTTCCTACTGCCTACTGCTGCAATAGCAATATTATTTTATGTTTTTAACTGAAATTATCATGATAATTTCGGTGGGGGGTATGTTGGATCTTTGCTCATTTTTTGAGGGTAGATGATTTATGTTTTGTCATCCGCTTTTTACGACTACCGTCGTTTTGAATCGTGGCCGAGACTCGTGAAACCTCCGCGCGATGCTGTGGAGCTAGTTGGCTTGCGTGATCAGACAGTATCATTCACGTCTCATTTTTATTGAGAAACTATTCCGTGAATAAGACAAGTTTAACTCATTTTCGACACTGCCGTGCAGTATCTATTGTGTGAGACGTTCTCGCAGTGCTGTGACAATTTAGATGGTGTTTTTGGAACGTTCTGTGCCCTCGCTCGCCTCCGCCTTCGATACCAGCACCCCTCGCCGAGCAAGGCTCTCGTGAAGAAACGTACGTGTGGAAGTTTGAGGTAGGTGGCATACTGGATTATCTACCTATTTACGAGCAAAGATCCACTTCCCAAACTTTACCTAAATAAGTTGTTACAGCTATTTTATTTATTAATTAATGGTCCTTCAAAAAAAACCTAATTTCTTACCAGCCTTCTACAGTCATACTCAACAATAGTAGTTTGATTATTAGAGTCAACACGGACTAGACATCTGGAAATATATAAACGAGGGTATTCCTGTAATTTGACATCCAGCAGAAGTCCTTCTTGAATGTCGGGGTTTGTGACGTTGCAACGAATAAACATTTCGCTTCTAGGAGGAACAACCTTTACTATAGGATTTGTTTTTAAATTGAAATAGTGTAAGGGATTCCCTTGAATAATTAATTTAGAGTCACCGTAACTAATGAGGGCTTTATTACTCTAGAAAGTTTGAACCTAGGATGCCATCATACTCTAAATTAATTTTGTCTACGATATGGAAATAGTACGGAACTTTAATTTCGTTTTCTAATCCCAAAGACAATATAAACTTGCCTTTAGTTTCAGAGAACGAGTCGATGTCGTTAATACCTTTGAATTTTAAAATATCTTTCTCAACTATAGGTAATTCGGGTAGGCATTGTTCTTTAATAATACATATGGAACTGCCAGAGTCGACTAAGAGACGAATAGGTTCTTTCGTATGTGAGGTTTTTACTACAATATACGGTAAGGAAGAACTTGAATTAGGGAAAACGTCGTAAATATTGGAATAGCCACCTGGATTTTGGATAAAACTATCTAGTATTCTTTCAGGCGAACTATTATTTTCCACGGAATTAGTAATTGATTTAGTAGAGCTAGTAGGGATGGAGTCATTATTTATTTTAGATTTGGTACTTGGTTTAGTAGGACTAGTAAGGATAGGGTCATTATTTATTTTAGAATTAATAATTGATTTAGTAGAACTAGTAAGGATAGAGTCATTATTTATTTTAGAATTAGTACGTTTGGATTTAGAAATTGAATTAGTAATTGGAGAATTGGAATTATTAGCGACTTCTGAATTAGTAGTACATTTGTATTTGGAAATAGAATTAGATTTAGAAGTAGAAGCCTCTAAGAAAACTTTCTCACGGTTAGTGCCTATAGTAACAGAATTACGTCGACACCAGCTCGTAATCTGATCATTTAGTTTAAATCGTCGTCATCGTCGGTAAGTATTGACACCTGATTACATTCGACGTTCTTTATTCGTTCGTTTGTCATGTTCCCAGGATTTCCGCGATCGAAGCGGGAATTGTTGAATTGTCTTTTGCGACATTGCGAAATGTCATGCCCGATATTTTTGCAATAGCGGCATGTTATCGGTTGGGAGCTAGAATAAGTTGAGGGTTTTTCTGTATTGTTTGGCTGCTTTGGTTTAGATGGGAATTGACTTCTATTTTGATTGGTTTTGAATAGAATAGAATAGAATAGAATAGAATAGAATACTCTTTATTATGTACACCATTAAAATTACAGATACAAAATAATAATAATAATAATAATGATTTATTTAACAGATCATACAATCCAATTTGTTAGTAGTACATACACATCTTAAACACTAGTGTTAGTACATAATTATATTTCAATAAAACAAACATACAAGGGGTGACACAATGGGCGGTCTTATCGCTAAAAGCGATCTTTTAAAGACAACCTTTGGATGGATTTAAGGGGGAAGGAGAGACAATACTGCAGGTAGCCTGTGGTGTACCATTTACATATATACAATAAATACATACATACATAAAACATATTACACTTATATAAATATTTTCATTTTTTCTATTATCGAGAAATTAGTGCGAAGAACTAAATTAAAATACCTAATAAAAATGCTTAAGTAGAGAGATACAGGTTTTTTATCATGCTTTTAAAAATTGGCAGAGATTCAGCACGCCTTATAGACACTGAATCTACATTCGAACTCGGAGTGACCTACTTTATACAGACTTTGCAAGATGACCTAATTGAGAAGTTATAGATTTTTTCTTCTTCTGTGGCGACACTTATAGCAGCATTAAGATTTCGAGGGTCCCGACAACGAACGATGGTGCTTAGTCTAGGATGAAGTCCTAGACAAAATATGTACAGAGCTAGATCTTCCGTCATAGCAATACGACCCGGGAGTTCCTTTTTTAAGGAATCTGAATTGTGAATTTCGGATTGCAGATCTGTCAGGCAGGTTTGGCATTTGTTTGCATGATTGCAGCTCTAATAAAAGATGGTTATAATGTTTTCGTTCCCCGAAATTTTGCCTTAAGAATGTTCGTAACTCGTCGAAGTTGTCGAATATTTTATTTGAACACGCTACTTGTGCTTTCCCTTGTAATTTCGAAATAATGTATTTAAATAGCAGGAACTTTTGACTCTCCGATGCAAGGTCGAGAGCGTTATGGCAATTTGTTAAAAACGCTGATAAGGTTTCACGTTCCCCTTGGTATGGGCTTATAAAATTACATAAGACTTTGTAGTACGTTATGTGCACAATAACTGTACTAACTCCACACGGGAATTTAACCCGTATGGTAAAGCTAATAAGCACTATGCGTTATGCGCAAGCGTAAGTTTGCGAAGCTAAGCAGGAAGAGGATGATGAATAAAGAACGACTGATGATGACGACTAACTATTATAATGATTTAAAATTAAAACTACTAACAAAAACGAATAGCAAAGTAAATCTATATAAAGCAAAGCGCGGCGCGAGTAGATGGGTTGGTAGCCAACGGTGGACTGGCGCTCGCTGCTCGGCTCCCTCACACGTCGCCTGCGTGCACGCCGTCGTCGCCGGTACAATTATCACGCGCGCAGTGAATGGGTGCGGCGCGTGTAAGCGGCAGTGCGCTCGCACTCGATGACAAACAAGAACATCGTATGATTTCTGAGTGTGGGACAAGGTTCATAAGCGGAGCGGTTTCGCTCCGGAATCAAAGGTGGCGATCTATGTAAAATTAATCTCGCCACAATTCCCCCCTGCCAGACCGTTGCTACGGTCGATAATAGTCTGGGAATCTCACGCGCCGCCCGCTTCTGGTTCTCTTTTCTTCGCCCGCCGTTTCAGAGGTGGTAACGACAACAGGTGTTGGTGCTACCTCTGGCTTCGTCTCTTCCTCCTTCATCATAAAGGCTGGTTTGAGTCTGTCAACAGAAACGTTACTTTTTTTTCCTTTTACCTCTATCGTGAAGTACTTTGACTTCCTTTCTAGGACCTTGTATGGTCCAGCATAAGGTGGCTCCAGTGAACCTCGTACGTGGTCACGGCGAAGGAAGACGTGTGAAGTCGTATGCAGGTCTCGTGGAATGAAGAAAGGCGAAGTCGTGTGCCACGATGTTGGCTTCGGAGTGAGTTTGGCCATGTGAGCTCGGAGACGCGTGGCATACTGTGTGACATCTCCTGTGGTGAACTGCTCTGTGGGAGATAGGAATTGACCTGGTAATCGTATTGATTCTCCATATACCAGATCCGCAGGCGTAACTTGGATGTCTTGCTTCCAAGAACTCCGCATGCCGAGTAGTACTAGTGGTAGGGCTTCTGTCCACTGTGACGAGGAGTGGCACATAATGGCTGCCTTGAGCTGACGATGTAGTCGCTCAACGATGCCATTTGCTGCAGGGTGGTAGGCAGTGGTGCGAAGATGGCGCGCACCAACCAGGGTAGTGAGGGCTCGGAACAGGTGGCTCTCGAACTGGCGACCCTGGTCCGTAGTCACACGTGCGGGACAGCCAAATCTAGCTATCCAGCCAGACACCAAGGCAGCAGCGCAGGCCTCAGCGGTAATCTCCTTTAATGGGTACGCCTCAGGCCACCGAGTAAATCGATCGATGACGGTGAGGCAGTACCTGAAATCATAAGAAGGGGTTAGGGGCCCTATTATGTCGAGGTGGATATGGGTGAATCTTGAGGATGTAGTTGGGAATGTGGAAAGAGGTGATGTGGTATGGCGGGTAATTTTGCTAGTTTGACATTGCAAACATTGTCTAGCCCACTCTCTACAGTTTTTGCGAATCCCAGGCCATACAAAATTTTGAGTTACCAGTCGCACTGTAGCAGAACATCCTGGATGGTGTAAGTTGTGTAGAGAATTGAAGGCTTGCTTCCTCAGCTGTGGTGTCACATATGGGCGAGGGTTTGTCGTGGAAGTGTCACAAAATATGTGCTTGTTACAGTTCAGAGTGGTAACCTTCTCCAGCTTGAGGGATGAGCCGTTTTGGATGAGGCCTTGCAGTTCTGAATCTTTGCTCTGAAATCTTGCAAGGTCTTCGTAGTTGATTGCTGGTGACACTTCTTCCACCCGTGACAAGGCATCAGCGACCACGTTCTCTCTTCCTGGCAAATACCTGATGTCAGTTGTAAATTGTCCGATATAATCGAGGTACCGGAATTGCCTTGGTGGTAAGTTCTCCCTGTTTGTCTTGAATGCGTACACCAATGGTTTGTGGTCTGTAAATATGGCAAAGACTCTGGCTTCTACCATATGGCGAAAGTATTTCACAGCCTCGTACGCCGCTAATAATTCGCGTTCGTACGGACTGTACTTCTTCTGTGCGGGACTGAGCTTGTAAGAATAAAAGGCTAAGGGTTGGTAGTCGTTACCGTTTCGCTGTTGTAACACGGCGCCTATGGCAGTGTCTGATGCATCGGTCACAATTGCCAACTCAGCTGATGGATCTGGATGAGCCAGTAGAGCTGTGTTGCAAAGTGAAGTTTTGGTTTCTTCAAAAGCCTTTAGTAGCTCTGGAGTCATGACCACAGGATGGCTTCCTTTAATTTTGGGGCCAGCGAGGACAGCATTTAACGGCGCTTGAGTTTTAGCTGCTTGAGGTATGAATCGGTGGTAAAAGTTTACCATTCCTAGGAATCGTCGTAGCTCCTTGACTGTCTTGGGTGCTGGGTAATCCTGGATGGCCTGAATTTTTGACTTTAGAGGTTTCGTACCTGCTGCTGACACACAGTATCCCAGGAAGGTTACCTCTGTGCGTCCAATATTGCACTTTGTTGTGTTCGCTACTATACCGTAGTCTCTCAGCCGCTCGAACAGTATTCGTAAATGTTGCTTGTGCTGTTCGGGAGTTTTCGAGTATACTAATATATCGTCGATGTACCCATAGCAAAATTCTAGCCCAAGCAGCACTTCGTCGATAAATCGCTGGAAGGTCTGTGCAGCGTTTCGCAGTCCAAAAGTCATGTACCTGAATTCATAAAGACCAAACGGTGTTGTGATGGCGGTTTTTGGGATGTCATCAGGGTTGATAGCTATTTGGTTATATGCCTTAACTAGATCTATCGTTGTGTAAACTGCGCACCCTGTCAGTTGGTGTGAAAAATCATGTATATGGCGGATGGGGTACCTGTCTGGTATTGTTCTGGCGTTGAGTGCCCTATAATCACCACATGGTCTCCATCCGTCGTCCTTTTTCCTTACTAGGTGAAGAGGGGCTGACCATGCACTTTCCGACCGTCTGGCTACACCGCTCGCCAGCATGTCTTCGAACTCCTTCTTAGCCACCAAGGTACGAGTGGGATCCAGACGTCGGGGTTTGCAAGATACAGGTGGTCCTGGCGTCGTCCTAATGTGATGCATAGTGCTATGCTTACCCGGTAGGTGAGTTCCTGGCGGCCGTGTTATTTCGGGGTATTCGCGCAGAATTTGGTGGTATTCTGTGTCTCCTACGACAGCCTTCACTGATGCTATGTCGTCTGTTGACGTGCAATGTATTCCAGACACTGATAGTAACGTTACATTGTCTATTAAGCGCTGGTTTCGACAGTCAACTAGTAGGTTATAGAAGCTAAGGAAGTCTACCCCTATTATCGCTCGCGACACGTCAGCTATCGTGAACTTCCAGGTGTAATTCCTCCGTAGACCTAAGTTTAGTTGTAGCTGAATGGGTCCAAAAGTATGAATGACAGTGTTGTTGGCAGCCACTAAGTCAAATTTTGATTGTAATACTGGCGTCTTGACTGCCGACCGAGGAAAAACGCACAAGTCCGAGCCTGTGTCGACCAGGAACTGGACTTTTGTTGTCCGGTCGGTTATAAATAGACGGCCTGTTGAAGAGGGGCAGTCGCTAGCCGCTACTTGCGACCGCCCTTGGCGTTTTCCGTCGTAAACGTGCAGGGCTGCTTGCATTTATTCGCCTTATCACCGTACTTGTAATGGTAGAAGCAGTGCGGGTGATTTGGTGGTGGCTGTTGTGATCTAGAGCTATTAGAGCGGTCATACCTTCTGTATCGAGCCTGTGAGCGTGAGTGTCGTCTCCCTCGGTTCATCCTCGTGGTAAGCATGGCTACTTGCTTCGTGAGCTCGCTTACTTGCTTGGCTAAATCGGTATTATCTGCGCTGGTAGACGCTACTTGTGGAGTTGACGGGGCTATCTCGTGCACCCTGTCTGCGATCTCAGCTAGTTTTTCCACCTGTAATTCAGCAATCTGTGAAGCAATTACAGTTTGAATGTTATGCGGTAAACGGTTAGTCCATACGCTCTTCACAAAATCTGATGCTCCGGAGGGTCCGGCTAAGTTTTGTAAATGCCGAAGAAACTGCGACGGCCTCCTATCACCGAGCTCCTCATGGACTAGCAGTTGCTGTATCCGCTTTTCCTGCGATGCAGACAGGCGACTGATTAGCTCTGTTTTGAGTTTAGTGTACTTATTTGTTTCAGGTGGGTTCGTTATGATGTCCTTAACCTGCAGTGCGTATTTAGTTTCCAGCTGTGTAGTGTCATAATAATATTTGGTTGTATCGCTGGTTACTTTTGAGAGGACGAATTGTCCTTCCAACTGCGCGAACCATAATGCCGGTTCTTCTGGACAAAATGGTGGACAACGTACCCCCACTCTAGATACTTCTCCGGGTGGCACCACTACTGCGTCTTTATTATCAGCGTCAGAAAAGTCATCTGCATCTGACATCTTAACTTATTAAAAAAAAACAAATCGCTCACCGCTTATGCTTGGACCACAACCAACCTCCAATGTAAATAAACTTGGCTCCTGTTGAATTGATCACTGTTCTTCTTATTTCACCGACAATGCTTGTGCACAGCTGCACCTGAGTCCTCCGTATGCGCGCGTCGGGGTCACCAATGTAGTACGTTATGTGCACAATAACTGTACTAACTCCACACGGGAATTTAACCCGTATGGTAAAGCTAATAAGCACTATGCGTTATGCGCAAGCGTAAGTTTGCGAAGCTAAGCAGGAAGAGGATGATGAATAAAGAACGACTGATGATGACGACTAACTATTATAATGATTTAAAATTAAAACTACTAACAAAAACGAATAGCAAAGTAAATCTATATAAAGCAAAGCGCGGCGCGAGTAGATGGGTTGGTAGCCAACGGTGGACTGGCGCTCGCTGCTCGGCTCCCTCACACGTCGCCTGCGTGCACGCCGTCGTCGCCGGTACAATTATCACGCGCGCAGTGAATGGGTGCGGCGCGTGTAAGCGGCAGTGCGCTCGCACTCGATGACAAACAAGAACATCGTATGATTTCTGAGTGTGGGACAAGGTTCATAAGCGGAGCGGTTTCGCTCCGGAATCAAAGGTGGCGATCTATGTAAAATTAATCTCGCCACAACTTGGATAGAGTATGGCTCAGAAATAGTGGGAGTCATTATTACTAGTGTTTTCGTAGTTATACAAAACTCGAGGGCTGAGAGGATTTGGGAAACTAAGGAGACTTATGGGCAACAACGAAAACAGTATGTTCTACTCACAACAATGCGACGGCTTGGTAAACGGGAAGCATCACGCAGACCTTGGTGAGTAGCGCACTCAACAGCAGCGCAGATGTGCAGCAGCAGCAGCAAATACGGCAGTATCTGGACGATCCGTTGACGACGTCGCAAGGGGTTAGCTTACACTTTAAGCTCACCCAGGTACACGATGAAGGACTTTGCAGATTAGTTGCCTACCTTAGCCAACTCGACGGAATTCGGCGTAATCGTGGTCGGATGTCGCAGTAAAAACGTGGTTTTAACGTCGGAATGACACCCACATACTGGATAGAGTCAAATTGTATAGTCACACTGTATTTAGCGGTTTACACTGGATAGAGACAGGATAGAGTCGTACAGAAGATAGAGTCAAAACGGGTAGAGTCACACTTGGTACGATTTTCTGGTTGATGTTGAAACGGAGAGGCGGCGGACACGAAACGCGACGAACTTGGTTTTTTATATAGTTTTATGGATAGCCAGTAACGACTTATACTGACTATCCCACTTCTGACACCACTGTTACGGGGCAGGTTCAAAGTCTCTTTTTAAAAAAAACTATTTTTACCCCTTAAAAGAATTTAATGAAATTAGTAATAGGTTTTACACGGATATGATTAAAATGTGTCCGCCACGAAGTTCAAGGTATGACTGGCTCAAAAACACCAACCACGGGAAATGGTGGGAAACGTTACATGACGCCTATGAAACGTCAGCGTTTATATTTTATATGATTAGGGCTGTCTTACAATTTATAACAGCGCCCCGGCTTCCAAATGAGGACCAGCTTCCCCGTCTTTCAACGAAGCGGGAACTGGCTTCTCTCGAAGTGTGCGCTTAGGAGCCCCTCCAGTCGGGGCCCGAGAGCCTCCGAAGCCAGGACCCAGGCTTTTCCAGGCGAGCCATCGGGTCCCGGGGTGGTATTTTCGGCCTTGAGTGTGCCTACCGCCACTCTTAGATCTACCCCAGTCACTTCCGGAGCGTCGTCGTCGTCAACTAGGTCCGCTTCCGGCACCGCAGGCGGCGGAGCCATAGGCGGGGGGGATGTTTCCCTCGCAAAAGGAACAGAGCGCTCACCACGTCCTCCATGATCTTAGGCCGGAGACTCTGCGTAAGTCCAAGTGCGGAGTTTACCCCGCACCATCTTGTAAGGGTGCCTCTACGGATCTCTGTCGAGAGTCTCGAGCATCTCCTCGCGGGCCAGATCCCTGGCCACCCACAGGACAGCCTCCCGGATGGTGGTCTTCGCCGCTCTGTACCCCTCATACAGCTCCACCTCAATGGCTGCCATATCCGGTGGGCGAATGCGGAGCCTGCTATGCCTAGCGTATAGGTGCCGCGCAGCAACGCACCCCACGCGCAGAGGCGTCAGCTCTCGCGACCACCAGTACACCTGACGCCGGGCGCTTCCTGGCCAAACTCGGGGCATTGCCACGTCACAGATGTCAGACATGGCCTCCTAGAACCACCTTACCTCATTGTTAATGTCGGCAGGCCTGTACGGTGATGTCACCCAGGCCTGCACGATCGAAGCTTCCAGGCGGAGTCCCGGTCCAGCTGCTCCAGCGCCCAACGCAGACAACTCGGGGCCTGTTGGACCGGTGGTCGAAATAGGTCTTCACCCCCTCCATGATACGCCAATCAACGACACGTGGCGACAGAGCAGGGGTAGCGAACGAAATGTCTACCACCGACTCGCCTCGCATCCGCACACATGTGGGGACAAAACCCCGATTTAGGAAGATCAGGCCTATCTCCAGAGCCCAGCCCTCCACCATCCTTCCCCGCACGTCTGTGCATTGAGAACCCCAAGCCAAGTTCTTGGCATTGAAGTCCACGAGGACAAGCACAGAGAGGGAATGGCTTCGGCATAGCATCCAGTAGAGCGCGCCTCCCTAAGGAGAAATGGCAGGCACAAGTGAGAGGCTTCGGCCTGAGCTGGTGTTTGGGCAACTTCTCTTTCTTTTTTTCACGTTTGTTCGTGCTTCATGTTTAATTGGATATTTGTAAGTTGAATTTCTCACATGAACTATTCATGAAAAGCGTAAATTAGTATTTTAGGGTTGAAAGCAATTGCTGCAGTCGAAAATCTGTTCGTACGAATTTCTTCGAGTACCTTAATTTATTCGCTGCGTCCTTACTTTAGGAATTACTTACTTAAAAGTGGCTGGACAAAGTGTCGCTCATATAGCCAAAATGGAACAATAATAAAATTTTCAGTAAGAGTGAGAAAGGTGACCAGACGATTTCTGACGTAGTCGGGCGAATATATTGGTTTAACGAAAGATTTTTATTACTTAGGTGTGGGTGTCATTGGAATTTAAGTAATTGCAGAGTGAACTGTTTCCTCGGCATAACAAATTAAAATATATTGATTAGACACACACACACTTTCAGTTCCATTTTGTAGCAGACATGTCTGCAACTAATAGAAATAATGATTTAAAAGAAAATGACTGTATAGTTGAAGCGGAACCAACCACGACCTATGAAAACAGTGATTTGCAACTTAAAAATGTTCTTGAAAAAGACTTACAATTTGTATTAAAACCCATCAATGTGATGGAAGCATTGTTCTTCTGTGCTAAGTACAAAATTCGGAACAACATTATTGCTACCAATTGTGTTTTTTACTGCATTGGTTCAATCTTATTCACGTTGGCATTAATGTTATTTTGCTTTAATGCCTGGTTTGGTTTCTCACCCACATTTAATTATGAAGGATTTAAATATATCCTACATTTGTTTACAATCAAAATCTATTGTTTACTCGTCTGTGGTAGCTTTTTGAGCTGCTGCACGAATATAGTTCAGAAGTACAACAATATACTCTATGTCACAAAAATTCAAGATGTCTATCGAATACTTAAAATAAAAAAAAGTTTCAAACACTTCATCGTTTCCAACTGGGTTTGCGTTATTTCATTAAATTGTTTTCATATCATTTGTATTTTTTATTCCTATTTCGTCTTCAATGTTACTAGCCGTGGTTTTAATATCTCTGCCTACTTTTGGATTGTCTTTGACATTCATGTTTTGTACGCCGGCACAATCTTGAAACTCATAACGAAGCTCTTAAAGAGTTTGATCAGAAATATTCAAATGTCAAGACACGTGGGAAATTCAGATAACAAATTCCACTGGAATACAATTTTCGAAGTATATATGGAAACATTGGAAGCTTATGAAATATTTAAGAAGACGATTCAACACTTGGTATGTTTATTTTATTATCCTCACGACGTGTTTAATTGATTAAAAGAACATTTGTGTGCGTCAGTTATTTATTAATGTTTTTCAAGTGGTTTGAGAGTAGATAATACTTTTTTTTAGATTTTCCTCATTTATTGTCACACATTACTGACCCATCATCATCAATTGCATGCATCATCCTTTTCACAACGATGTTGGGGTCAGTTTCCAGTCTAACCGGATGCAGCGATGCGACTACATACCGTCGTTCCTTCCTTGAGAATAGTGGATAACCCAGCGTAATTTTCCTTTTGAATCCTCCCAGCTCGTCGTCTGCCATTCCTCTAACGTAGGTACTAATCTGTCACTTATAGCAGACGGCGTACAGATGCTTGAGAAAAGTAAAAGTTTTCCCCAACAATTTTTGGTGTTTGGCATAGGCAATGGTGTCGATTCTGTTGTGAACAAACTAAACTTAATTTAGGCTATTGCTATCTTTTTCTCTATAATAAAACGAGAAAGATACGGACGTAATTTAGAGCTGTCAAATTTAGTTGGAACTAATATTTCCATACAAATGAAGGGTGCACGTAAAAACATGTTGACTAAAAACACGGTGAAGCGCAAGGCATAAACGAGTTTGACATCTCTAACTTAGTTCATAGCTATAGCCGTCCTTTTCTCGCACTGCCTTTTAGTAAAAGATAGCAGTAGCCTAAATTAAGTTTAGTTTGTGCACAACAAAATCGACACCAATGGCTGCGTTATATAGATCGGGGTACTGTGCATTGGTTTCAAATAATTGAACCTGACACTAATTTACTTCTGACTCTAGCCATATAAATTAGTTATGTGGCCAGGATATTATTTAATTCACGCATATTTCAAATAGTGAAACCTAGTATTCTGTATGAATCAGCAGAGGTTTTATGCGGTCCCCCCGCATAAAAATATCATCGGATCAAATAGAACTCCAAGATCTTTTACCGAATTAAAACAGACAATCGGTAGTAAGTACTGCACATATCTAGGATATCGAAAACGACTATAAGACATGACAATGCATTTACCCGTGTTGAATAGGAGCTTGTTTTCAATGCTCCGTTGGAAGACTAAGTTAATTGTCCTTTTGGACAGTAATTGTAACTGTCGGTCCCTCAAAGTCAACACCATACCAACCAACCAACCAACCACAACAACAACCAACTTCATCACCATCAGCGCGAAGTAAGCACTTTCTCAAGATGGTTAACCATAATTTTGAAAAAACAAATGGCAGTGCGTAACGAAAGGTAATCGAATGTAAGCGACGCTTACGTTTGACAGTTGTCACTCGCCGTATATGCACACAGTCGAGAGTGTCTATCGTACTCCTACTTGTTTATGTTAACCTATTACATTACACACTACACAAAAATAAACGAGGAACATACACACAATTAAAATTATAAAACTGTCGATTACTGACAGCATAACGTTATTCAATCAATATTGAATTGCCTTCAGTAGCAGACATGTCTGCTACTAATAACGAGACAGAAGAATTAAAAGAAAGTGTCTTTATAATTGAAAGGGAACAAACAGCGGTCAATGAAAATAACGACTCACTACCTAAAAATTCTATTCTAAAAGACTTGCAATCAGTATTAACTATCAGTCCCCAACTCAATATAACCCGTCCGCACAGTTACGTCATCGCGCGTGTCAAGTGGGCCGCGCTCACAAAAATGCTTATCGCTCCACTTATAATGACTCTTATCTCAAACTTTAAACAGTTTCGTATTTGAGACGTTGTATTACTATATAAACAACACTGTAAAGCTACTTTAGAATTAAAAACATATGTTATGAGATATATGATATGAGAGAATTCGCCGCGCTAAGACCTGTGGTCGTTTTTTTTTTTGATAAAACTACTGATTCAGTTTACACGAAAGTTTAGATCTAATGTAACAAATACACAAGTAACCTAATACATAATTCATATAAGAGTCATACTGATACATTTAAATCAGATACCAACTAGATTCCGACTAAAAGTTCGTATACCGGCGAACTGACATTTTATTGTCATTGACCTTGACTTGAAAACACTTGAAATCTATATAAATATCAATATTTATGCCCCGATTACATGAAAATAATGAATTATCACAAATTCTTACCTTGCTAATACTATTTCCAACACCATATTTCATTTTAGAACAGTCTAATTCATATTTTCTATTGTTCACTCCGTGTTGAGAAAAGAAATCTTTCGACGAATATTTTGTTAGCTCAAAAAAGTATTTTGTTTATTGTTTTACCTAAATGTTTTGCTACAAAGTAGCATTATACTATACTATTGTAATAAACATTCACTTAACAAAGTTTTCAAGCACTTATCTAAACAAAAACACAATAAATCACTTCACTGGCACTCAATATTTACCTGCACTGACATTTCAACGAGAATGACGCGCTTCTATATATTTTTTTAAAGTTGCCCGTTTAGTGTCGTTTGAATCGACTACTGTCAGGCGCCAGAGGTAAAACGTTTGCAAACGACTTAGAGCCTTATGTTAAGTAAAAATAAGGTATGAATTTGATGGTCCCAGCCGTGCCCTTAGTAGTAGTAGTAGTAGTGCCTAAGTACAAAATTCGAAACAAATTAATTTCGACTTATGGCGTCTTCTACAACGTCTTTTCGATTTTCGGCGTGTTTATTTTGTGTGTGGTTTGGATTTTCATTCACATTTGACTATGAAGGATATCAGTATTTCCAAAATATGAATTCAGTGGGCGCCTATGTATTGCTTTTAATTGCTAGCTATTCGTGCTGCTTCAGTAATATTAGCCAGAAGCACACTAACGTATTCTTTGTCATGAAAATCCAGGAAATATATCATCATCATCATCATCATCATCATCATCATCATCATCATCATCATCATCATCATCATCAGCCTATTAATGTTCCCACTGCTGGGACACAGGCCTCCTCTCTATGAGAGGGAATGGGCTATAATCCACCACGCGGGCCCAGTGCGGATTGGTAAGGAAATATATAGAAACCTCGAAATGAACAAAGGTTTCAATCGTTTTGTCTTTCCTAACTGGGTTTGTGTTCTAACATTAAACTGTTATCATATTCTTTGGATTTTTTTTATACTTTTCGGATCCGCTCATGAGTACGGACGGGCGAATGCATCGAAAGCGCGCCATTGGTGACATCACGCGACCTACTTACCAGTTTACCCCAACATGGCGGCTTTTACAGAGTCCTGATGTTAACACCTCGCGGCAAGGTGGACATTCTGTGTCTGATCGCAGCGGAGTTAAGACGTCTTGAAACTGTACCCGATTCATTGTGCCCAGTGTAAATGTGTCAAAGTCGACTCGCTTCTCCACCAGTACAGCAGTGCTGGCCTGCTGTGCAGTGACTAGCGATGTGGACCGGTGTGCCACACTTAAAGCACATCAGTGAGCTGATTCTGGCCTGCAGTCGCAGCCCAACGCCTTTAGCAGCCGGCACAGGCAACTTCTTGATAGCAGTCGTTTTCGTCCGAAAATCCGCTTGTCTTGTAACTACCCATATAAATGACGTACGGCGTACACGAATTTGGCACCGAACAATTCTTTAAACTGGTCCACAACACTATCTTGCTATTCACTGGCTAGGTTTTAAGAATTTGTAAACGATACCAAGTCTTTGTTCTGCATTTTAAAAAGTAACCGTCACTGATTGTCACTAACACTAGAAAACGGCGTGAATCCCGTTTTTTCACATGGTAAATAACACTTGTTAACTGTCTGTTTTATTTCGGCGCTGTCGCAAGCACCATGATCACAAATAAACTGAAGTTATTGCGGGTGGGTGTTTTTTAGCACACTAATCGGTCTACCCTCTTTCTTGTCAGTTTTTTTCGCGAACTGTTTCGGCACTTTTTTGGTTTCGCGACATGATTTCATTAGCACGATTTTATCCCAATTCTGATGTCGTGTTTGTCATGTGTAATTACTTGATATTACGTCAAGTAATTTGTTAGACTGAGTGTCTCTGTTTGAAAAGAGTAACCATGGAGTTTCTTGCCGGTTCTTCTCCATGGAAACTACCAACCCGAACCGTGCAATGTGAAATAAAATAGTGTATCGCATCCAGTGTGTTTTCATAGCACGAAACCCGTGTTCTGCCCACATAAGCTTGAGCCTAGCGAAATAAATCCTGACAAACACGACATACTTATATATTTATACTTATTATATCTCTGACTTCGCAAATTGTGGTTTTTATTATCAAAAACCGTATCCAAATTATTTTTGACATAAATGTATGCCACGACTATCTTAAAGCTCATAACACAGCCTCTCAAAAATTGGGTTAATGATAAGAATAAGAATAAGAATAATTTATTTAAAAAAAAGTATTACAAAAATGTACATTTAGGTGCAGTAGTGTTATTTCTGAAACATAATTAGTGCATAAAAGTAAACTATAACTAAAATATATTTAACAATTGCAAGATACGATAATGTGGAATTCAAATGTTTGTTAGCGACCTACCCGATCTAGGTTTATTTAAACCTGTGTTTCAGGCCATCACTTTACATGCCACAAATTAACTAGGACAGTCAATGTTATAAAATAAAATAAAAATAATGTTAAAAGGTCAGGTTTAGAATTCTGAAAACGTGTTTTATTGGAATAATATGTTCGAAGTTTACTTAGGGATACTAGAAGCTTACGAAATATTTGTAAAGACGAATCATCACTCAGTATTTTTTTTTTTTTTATTTTCTTCTTTAGACTTCACCTATATCATGTATTGTTAAAAAAGTCGTTAAATGCTAGTGACTAAGAATACTAGCTTCCAACCACTCTGATGTATTATTAAGGTGGAGATTTTTTTTTTTACTTTATTATGGTATTGATTTCTGTCTCTTTGTTTCAGATTTTATTCTACTTCATTCAAACAGCGTCCAAATCGTTGAGTTCTATAGCAATTCGTATTGAATTGAAGAAAGTAACCTCTGAGATTGAAACCAGTATTATTGTAAGATCTTTGTGCTTTTATATTAATATTCTCTTATTCTTAAATCGGTCCCTCATTACTGAGGATCGTAGTCACTGGAACCCTATGACGGACAATCTGCCTCCATCTACTCTGGTCCAAAGTTGTCATCACCACCTGCTGAAATTTGCTTGAGGACATAGCCTCTTTTACTTGGTAGGACCATCGTGTTGGTAACCGGCCTCGCGCTCTCTTGCCTTCAGTATTACCAACAATGACCAGCTTTTCAAGGATGCTATCTCCTCTTCGCATTATGTGGCTGAAATAGGTCAAAATACGCTGAAGGCAAACTGTAGACAATCGGGTCTTAATATCAAGTTGGAAAAGGATAGACACATTTATGCGTTTGGCTGTCCATGAAATTCGGAGCATCCGCCTCCAGCACCACATTTCTAATGCGTCTATCTTCTGTCTTTCTCTTGTTTGGATTGTCCACGTCTCAACTCCATAGAGGAAAATCGGGAAAACTAGTGCTCTGACCAAGCGGGCCTTCGTTTTAAAACTTATACCACGATTTTTCCAGATGTTTTGGAGGCGTTTCATAGCATTTTTAGCCATGGCTATCCGCCGTTTTATTTCTGGGACGTAGCTACCTTCATTACTTATATTAGAGCCCAGATAAACGAAACTGTCCACAGTATCGATGCCTTGGATGTTATTTGCGCCCGATAGCTTTCCCGCCCGATCTATTACCACAAGCTTGGTTTTCTGCCTATTGGTTATTTATATTAATATTAAAAACCTACAAATCCTCATAATAATTCTTTTATACTAATACATTTAGGGTCGGCGCAGCATGTCTTCTTTTTATTTCCCATGATATAACTTTTGTGGGCTAACACTAAACAGTTTAGATTTGTTTTAATTTATTTCAGTTTGCTGTGTTATCATTCATGTCCTTAACCTGGATTATTAAGAACTTGCTTTTGCTCATATTTTTGAGCGTGGAAGTCGAGAGATTGTACTCAGCTATAAGAGAAGTCCATATGACTTGTGTACAACTGACAAACGCTAACAGATGCTCAGGTAAATAATATCATACTTCTGATAGGGTCGACCTCTATTGCATAGGACTTTAACATAAGTAACTGACAAACTAATGAAATATTATTAACTATTAATTATTTTTCGTTTTATTATAGATACTCAAAAAAGAGTCTGCAAGAATATCCAGCGTGTTCAAATGACCTCTTTCGAGAAGTTCAACGTGTGTGGTTTGTTCACCATAGACGCATCGACTCCCATGAGCTTGTGTGCCCTCATCACTACTTACACCATAGTTATACTACAGTTCGAATTTTTATAGTCTGTATTTTGTATCTTTCTTTCGTCTAATAAAAAACTTTGACAGCTAAGTTGTTTCTCAACTATCAATAATTCCTGAACGGGGTATTTCGCAACGTTCTTGTCGAGGCTTCTGGAAAATCGTTTTGAATACCTTGGAAACAGAACAAAGAAGAAGGAGCGATTTTTATGGACCCTGGGCCCACTGTTGTAGCAGTTTCTAACCTATTTTAAAAAGAAAACTCAAACATCTACAATATTTTATTCAATGACATCATGACGTTTATCAATTTAATAAAAATGATATAGCTGTTCTGAAATACCAATTATTAATACCGAAAATGCTTATAAATGCTGTCTGTTCAAAAAGTATCGCACATATTGTGTTTTTTTTTAAACTGTTTATTTATTCATGAATATCTATTTTGATGATCTAGTTAAACAACAACCTCCTGAACAAGCAAGCTTCCGTCCCGGACTTTCTACCACCGACCACTTGCATACCATCAATCAGATAATAGAAAAATCCCTTGAATTTAATATCCCACTTTACCTAGCGTTTGTGGACTACTCGAAAGCATTCGATAGTATAACACACTCTGCCATCTTTAAAGCTCTCAGTAAACAAAATGTAGAATCTACCTATATACGTCTTTTACAAAATATCTATACCAGCAGTACAGCCACTGTAAAATTAGAACGGATAGGTCCACATTTCAGAATCCTAAAGGGAGTCAAACAGGGCAACCCACTTTCTCCAAAGCTATTTACCAGTACCCTAGAAGAAGTCTTTAGAACGTTGGCGACCGCCTGGGAAGAGAGAGGTATTTGTCTAGGTGAGGCCAGGTTGACAAATCTACGCTTCGCTGATGAAATTGTACTTTTCTCTTCATCAGCTGCGGAACTAGAAAAAATGCTTCAAGAACATAGCAAAGCAAGCCTTGAGGTTGGTCTGAAGATGAACATGTCGAAGACTAAGCTCATAACCAACAGCTTACCTATCAACGTGCACTTAGATGGGGAGAAAATACACTATGTCCAAGAATACATCTACCTGGGCCAAGTAGTCTCCTTCCTGGCGAGACAAGACAAAGAAGTGGCAAGACGCACAGAAAACGCCTGGAAGAGCTACTGGTCCATGAAAGAGCTATTCAAGGGCGATTTACCCATCCTCTCAAAACGCAAACTTATGGACATGTGTATTCTCCCCATCCTGACATATGGTGCACAGACTTCTGAAGTCTTTGACTAACGTCCAGAAGTCCAAGCTCAAGGTTTGTCAACGAGCGATGGAGCGCAGTATACTGAATGTAAAAATAACTGACCGTATAAGGAACACCACACTGCGCTCCAGAACACAAATTGCCGACGTAGCTTATAAAGCTGCGAGACTAAAATGGGACTGGGCAAGCCATGTCAGTCGGATGCCCGCACAGCTTTGGGCCCGAATATCGCAGGACTAGGGCCCTGAGACAGCTAGACGGGGTCGCGGCAGACCGAGGAGAAGATGGCGTGACGTCTTGGATGGCTTTCTGGTAAATTGGCGAGAAGAAGCACACCATCGCGAGAAGTGGAAGAAGTGCAAGGAATGGGGGGAGGCCTTTGCTCAGAAGTGAGACAATACGGGCTAAAAAAAAAAAAAACAATTTTGTCCCCTTCAAAGTAGAGATATTATACATTTATGCCAACGCTTTTTTCAATCCTCATAGCACTTCAAAAAAAACGTTTTTTGTGATGCCTTCGATGCCGTCTTTATCTCCTCAATCGTGGCGTAGCGTCGTCCTTTTATGGGCCTCTTCAGTTTTGGGAACAAGAAAAAGTCACAGGGGGTCAGGTCTAGGGAATACGGTGGCTACGACATGATTAGTGTGTTGTTTTTGGCCAAAAATTTTCGCACAAGCAACGATTTGTGAGCAGGGGCGTAGAGTCAAAATTGAGCAATTTGGGCACGAATTTTGCGGCGACCCGTCCAAATCATTGGTAAGAATCGAATGACACGAGCCAATCGATATGTTTAGGTCCTCAGCAACTTCTCTAACGGTGATTGGCCAATACTATTTTCTTCACATCTTCGACGATCTCCTCCGTTGTTGACATGCTCGGGCGTTAATGTTCCTTTGGTCCCAGGTAGCTTCATCATATGCCACAGTCATCATTTGTTGTTTTTTTTTTCACTGCTGGACATAGGACTCCCCCAAGTGTCGCATTGACATTGACCGGTCCCGTGCGACTCGCATCCAGCGAACTCGCTGCAGAAGGATAGGTTCCGAGGCTTGGTCTTGAAGTCGGACTGACATGGTGGCGTTTCTGTACAAACACACACCTCGATGTACCGATAGTCGATTTGGCACCGTTGGAGAGACTGCAGTATAGCCCAGGTCTCGATCGAATCGCAGGCTTTTTCGTATTCCACAAACGCTAAACAGAGGGGCAGGTTATACTCTTCCGTCTTCTGTATGACCTGCCGCAGCGTATGTATGTGGTCCACGGTGTTAAAGCCCTTTCGGAAACCGGCTTGATCGGGAGGCTGGAAATCGTCGAACTTGCGCGCGAGATGCGCGCGATTCGTGATGACTCTTGAAAACAACTTGTAGACATGGCTTAGAAGTGAGATGGGCCTATAATTCTTCAACCGGGCATGGTCGCCCTTCTTGAAGAAGAGTACCACATCACCCCTGCACCATGCCTGTGGCGTTTTTCCCTCAAGTATGACGGATTTAAACAGCTTCTGAAGGGCCTTAAGTACCGGTTTTCCACCCGCCTTCAGGAGTTCGGCCGTAATTCCGTCATCACCCGGTGCGTTGTTGTTTTTGAGCTGCTTCAGAGCCATCCTAATCTCGTACAGGCTGACGTCCGGGACCTCTTCGGTAAAGTGTCGGGTCAGTCTAGCTCTTGGCTCGTTTGCTAGGTCTACGACGGGTTTACTGTTTGACGTGTAAAACTGTCCATAGAAGCTCTCGATCTCCGTCAGAAGCTCGGATTTGGTGAATAAGATCCTACCATCTGCCTCTGCCCAATAGCCAGATCTCTAGCAAATACCTTTGAGCCTTTATTCCGCTCAACCGCGTCTTTAATACGCTCGGTATTAAAGCGGCGGAGGTCGCTCGTCAAGGATTTAGAGATCCGCCTATTGAGCTGCCGGTATTTACACGCCTCCTCTGAAGACTGCAGGATCATCTCGCCGCTACTTCATGAGCTTGAGAGTGTGATCGGAGAGTCTCTTGTTCTGATCTGTTTGACGTGCCTTGAAGAACTTAGACCCGGTCGTATGGACAGTTTCCACGAACCCTTCGTTATATTCGTCCATTGAGCCTCCTAGGCACTCGAAACGGTTCTGGAGTTCAAGCTGAAAGCTCTCGGGGTTTTGGATTTGGATCTGTGCTGGACGGAGCGTAGACTTCATCAGTCGATACCTTTCAAGCTTGCTTTGCAGCTTGATGTTCAATGTGTTCAATGTTGATTCGCTGTGATCGCTCCCGGTTTTCACTGAATTGATCACCGAAACATCATTGAACATTTGCTTCTTGTTTGACATGATGAAGTCAGTCTCATTTCTAGTTGCACCATCGGGGCTCTGCCAGGTCCACTTCCTGTGCTCACGCTTTCTGAAGAAGGAGTTGATCATATAGAGGCCCTATTTCTCTATAAAACTAACCAGTTGTTGACCCCGGCGATTCCGACGGCTAACTACAGCAATCAGAAACCATAAAAAGCATAAAAAATCCAACTCTATAAAGCACAAATACAACAGCCTATTCCATTTTACGTAAAAATGTCAATTACATTTCTGTTTATATGTCCAATCATAAAAAGCTCAAACACAACCATGTCCATTCCATGTTAAGTAAATTAACGAGAATTAAGTGTAAATTAAATGCCTGTTAAATGCTAATTAAATGTCAACTAAATTTAATTAAATGAAAATTAAATGCCAAATAGATTATATTAAATGTCATTTAAATTACAATTTATATAATTACCCAACCACAAACGCTCAAGAACAACCATGTCTATTCCATGTTGCTTAAATTAAAATAGAATTAAATGTCAATTAAATTCCAATTAAATGTCAATCAAATGTAATTTAAATCATCAAAATTAAATGTCAATTAAATTCCAATTAAATGTCAATCAAATTAAAATGTCGATTAAATCAAATGTCAATTCAAATAAATTCCAACTGTATCAAATGTCAAATAAATTGAATGTCAATATCATATAAGTAATTAATACACAAATTATCTGGAATCATTCAACATCAAATCGGATACAGAATATAAACATTTTTTAATAGGAAGGCTTTCAGTTTTGCCTTAAATAAGTTTGTGTTATAGACCAAAGTTTTTTTTTGTGGTGCGAGTTCCGACATAACATCTCGACAAATTACTCAAGGAAGAGTTTTGGCCGAAGGGTGTAGTCTACCGGCGTTTTCGCGGCAGGCCACCGCGCGGCGGGGAGCGATGTCAGAAGTCCTCCACATGTGTCTGGCGGCTGCTGGTCCCTCTCGATACGTCTGGAGGGAAGAGCAGCTGCAGGGCCGGTGCATCCTGGGCGCGGCAGTATCCTTCTCCGGGGTGCGTTCCTCTGCGTGTCCCTCTGTAAAGCAGAGGGCATAGCAGAGGAGTGAGGGCGGGCTCGGTGTGCACTCACCCTGCCTCCGAGCAGACAGAGAAGGATGGGTCCGCCTCTGTCACCGCCAATCTCGTTATCCCATTTTCGAAGTGCTGTGGATCACGTCTCGTGGCTTCGATAGGGACCGAGGGTCTCAGGAATGCAGGGTAAGAGTCCGACGTCCCATCCAGCGATGTGAGCGCGGGAGGCTCAGGGAGCTCCCGCCACGTGAGGGCCGAGACTGCTATAGAGAACGGCAAGTTTTTCCGTAAGCGGTCCAGGAAGGATGGCGACCAAGTGTCGTCATCCGAAGGCGAACGGGCCTCGGCCCGAAAGATCCCCACCAGCAAACGTGGTGGGATCCGAGGCAAGAGGGGGGGGCTTGCCACCTCCGAGAGGTCGGCGAGACTGGCCGAGGAAGGGCGCCACCCGGGCATGAATGCTCGCGGGTCTGGCGACGAGGCGGGTGCACCTGGCGGCTCCGAGGTGGAGCGTAAGGCCAGGTTTGCAAAGGAGGTGGAAGCCGCAATAAGGCGCGTGGCCTTGAAGATAAAGACGTTGTCTAAACTTAGGGCCATACCCGCCGAGGCTTCCGCCTCCATCATGGCGGCAGTGGAGGTAAACTTCGCGCGGCCTCCTCCTCCTCCTCCTGTGCTAGATGGGGACGAAGTGGTCAAACTGCGGGAGGAGGTTGCCTGCCTGACGGCCACCACGGAGCTTTAGCAACAGTAGAATGTGAAGCTCCGGGCAGACCTGGCCAGTCTGCGTGGGCCTGGCTCCCGCACAACGCCACAAAATGAGAGCCAGCAGAAGCAACAGAGTCAGCCCGTACCGGTGGAAAACCAGGTCCTGAATCTGGTACGGCAAGAGCTGGCTGCCTTCCAGCAGCGGTTCTCCATCCTGGAGGGAATTGTCTAGCGCCCCCCCTTGCAAACAAGACAGCCGCGGGCCCGAGCGCGGTGTCGTGCGCGGCTGCTGCTGCGGCTGCCGCACCCGGACCGGGACCCTCGAGTCGGCCCTCCGGCAGTGCTCTGGTGCCCCCCCCCCACCCCCCCGAGAAGCCGGCCAAAAAGGAAAAGAAGAGCAAGGCGGCGGCATAGGCGAAGACTGTGCCGGCGCCAGTCCCAGCGGCGAGTAGGCCAGCACCTGCGGCACATCAGCCGCCGTCGCCACCAGCTACAGCCGCATGGCAGGTGGTCGGGGAGAAGTGAAAGGGGCGAAAGGCGGCCAAAAAGGCCTGAAATGAGGAGCAACAGCGCCAGCACAGGGCGCGAAACATGGCGGCTAGGCTCCGCGCCCGAAGACCGCAGCTGTAGTGATTACACTACAGCCGGACGCAAAAAAGAGGGGCGTGTCCTACCGCGACCTGCTGGCGAAGGCAAAGGAGACGGTGGATCTCGGGGAGCTCGGGATCACCGGGGGCCTTCAAGTCTTAAAGGAGAGGCTTAAACGGGAGCTTGGTTGCTGGAGATCCCCGCTCTGGCTGAAAAGCTTAGAGCGTCCCTAAACGCGGACGAGGCCCAAGTGTCCAGGCCCGTCAGATGCACAGACGCGTATCCTGGGTCTGGACGACTCAGTGACCGAGGAGGAGGTGGTGGCCGCCGTTGCCAGGTCCGGAGGGTGCCCTACCGATTAGGTCAGGGCAGGCGTCCTTCCTCCGGACTCCACGGGCATGCGAACCGTTACGGTAAGCTGCCCTGTGACGGCGGCCAAGGCAATTGTGGAGGGCCGCAGGCTACTGGTGGGCTGGGTGTCAGCGCAGGTGAAGCTGCTGGAGCCCAAACCTCTGAGGTGTTACCGCTGCCATGAGGGACACCATGTGTCGGTGCAATGCGCCTCGAAGGTCGACCGCAGCGGCCTCTGCTTCTGTTGCAGTCAGCCCGGTCACACATCCGCGACTTGCTGCGCCACGCCGCATTGCGCCGCATGCGCGGCGGTTGGCAAGCCGGCTGATCACCGGGCTGGCAGCAAGGCCTGCGCTGCACCCGCCAAGGCCAAGGCCAGAGGCAGGGGAGGGCCCTCCACCTAGAGGAAGCGGTAATGGATTGCCAATAACGGCTCCATTACGCTTCCTCCAAGCGAACATCAGCTACTGCGCCTGCGCTCAGAAGCTGTTGCTCCAGAGCGTGGCGCAGTGGTTAATTAACATCGCTGTGGTCACTGAGCCGTATTTTGTCCTGCCCAGGGAAGACTGGGTGGCGGACCTTAGCGGCTTAGTGACCATAGTGTCGTCGGCCGCCGCCGGTACCCCGACCATTGAAAATGTCAAGTGAGGTCGGATGTGCGTAGCAGCACGATTCGGGGAGATCGTAGTGGTGGGAGTCTACTTCTCCCCGAGCCGAACTCTCGCCGAGTTCCACAACTCTTTTGTAGAGTTGAGTGTCGTCGTCGGGAACCATTCCCTCCCCGCGTTTGTCTTCGGGGACTTCAATGCCAAGAACTTGGCTTGGGGTTCTCGTTGCACAGATGTGCGTGGAAGGATGGTGGAGGACTGGGCTCTGGAGAAGCTCTAAATCGGGGTTCTGTCACCACGTGCGTGCGGATGTGGGGTGAGTCGGTGGTGGACATTTCTAGCCCCGCTCTGTTGCCATGTGTCGTTGACTGGCGTGTCATGGAGGGGTGGAGACCTATTCCGACCACCAGTATATCCAGTTCAACGTCTCTACCCAGACCTCAAGCGGTCCAACAGGCCCCGAGTGGTCCGCGTTGGGCGCTGAAGCAGCTGGACCGGGAGCTCCTCCTGGAAGCCTCGATTGTGCAGGCCTGGGTGACATCACCGGACAGGCCTGCCGATATTAACAATGAGGCAGGGCATGGTTCCAGGAGGCCATATCCGACATGTGTGACGTGGCAATGCCCCGAGTCCGGCCAGGAAGCTCCCAGCGTCAGGTGTACTGGTTGTCGCGAGAGCTGACGTCTCTGCGCGAGGCGTGCGTGGCTGTGCGGCACCTGTACGCCAGGCATCGCAGGCTCCGCATCCGCCCACAGGATGCGGCAGCCATTGAGGCGGAGCTACATGAGGGGTACAGAGCGGCGAAGACCGCCCTCCGCGAGGCTGTCCTGTGGGCCAGGGATCTGGCCCGCGAGGAGATGCTGGAGACTAACCGTGGGGGCGCCACAAGATGGTGCGGGATAAACTCCGCACCAGTGCCCCCCCACTGACGCAGAATAATTTAGAATAAGAATAAGAATAATTAAGAATAATTTATTTAAAAAAAAAAAAAAAAGTATTACAAAAATGTACATTTAGGTGCAGTAGTGTTATTTCTGAAACATATAATTAGTGCATAAAAGTAAACTATAACTAAAATATATTTAACAATTGCAAGAAACGATAATGTGGAATTCAAATGTTTGTTAGCGACCTACCCGATCTAGGTTTATTTAAACCTGTGTTTCAGGCCATCACTTTACATGCCACAAATTAACTAGGACATTCAATTTTATAAAATAAAAATATCTATTAACAACTACAGGAATAATCAAATTGGCAGAGTCACCGGCCTGAGCTTGTGGAGGACGTGGTGAGCACTCACACACCCTTCGCCAGGGGAACATCCCCCCCCGGCTATGGCTCCGCCGCCTGTGGTGCTGGAAGCGGACTACCAGGATGACGATGACGACGCTCCGGAAGTGACTGGGGTAGACCTGAGAGTGGCGGTACGTAGGCTCAGTGCCAAAAATACCGCCCCGGGACCCGACGGCTTGCCTGGCAAAGCCTGGGTCCTGGCGTCGGAGGCTCTCGGGCCCCGACTGGAGTGGCTCCTAAGCGCATGCTTGGAGAGATACCAGTTCCCTTTTCGTTGGAAGACGGGGAAGCTGGTCCACATTCGGAAGCCGGGGCGCTCTGCGGACTCTCCGTCCGCATACCGGCCCGTGGTGCTGCTCGACAAGGTGGGCAAGCTCTTTGAAAGAATCATTGCAATCGCCTCGTCGAGCACCTTGCGGGGACGGGGCCAGATCTTGCGGCACACCAGTTTGGTTTCCGCAAGGGGCGCTCTACGGTGGACGCCATTATGCTTGTGAGAGCCTTCACGATGGGGGACGCGGTGTCCCGGGGTGGGGTTATCTTGGCGGTGTCTCTCGACATTGCCAACGCCTTCAACTCCATGCCGCGGAGCTGCATTAGGGAGGCACTTCTGTATCACCGGGTGCCGACTCACCTTCGTCCTGTGGTCGGGGACTACCTGACGGACAGGGCCGTCATCTACCCCGGTCGCAGCGGAGAATGGAACCGGCGGGAGATGTCGTGCGGTGTTCCGCAGGGGTCGGTTCTAGGGCCGTCCTTGTGGAACATTGGTTACGACTGGGTGCTGCGCGCCGACCTCCCTAGCGGCGTCAGCGTGGTTTGCTATGCAGACAGCACGCTGGTGCTGGCACAAGGGAGGTTGCACGAGGCGGCGGCTGAAATCATGACACGCGGGGTTGCGATAGTCGTTGAGAGGATCTGGAAATTGCACTACGTGCCATTCTAAAAATCTCTACTTTTAAGCCTATACTGTTTCCAACAAGAGAACTTTATCAGTACTGTCAAGTGACAACCGTAAGATAAATGTTCGTAGAAACAATTCTCTTTAGGCAACACTGCTCACTAGTTTATGATCCTAGTAAAATAAATAAGCGAAGGAAACATGAAGTGTGCCCGATCGTACAAACCCAAAACAGCATTCATTAAAAGATTCTTTTCGTTTATTGCCCCTCTCATGTACAATAAAATAAACAAAATTCTAAACATCTATCCACTGAATAAATTGCATTGTAAGAAGAAAATTCATCAGTTTCTCCTTAGTCTTGGAAGGAGTCTAGGAAACTGAGGACCCGAAAAATTCAAAATTAGTATACAAACATTCATTCTGTTTTTTGGTACTACACGCACAAATAAACATTGATTGTGAGCTGTATTTGCTATTTTAGAAGGATTTATTCATTGATATCCTTTATTTACAGGATTATCTTTAAATCCATATTTATTAAAAATTCAATTTTTTATTATATTTATTGGAGTAAATTTAACTTTTTTTCCCCAACATTTTTTAGGGTTAGCTGGAATACCTCGACGTTATTCAGATTATCCTGACTCTTATATTTCTTGAAATATTATTTCATCTTTAGGATCTTATATTTCCTTATTGGCTATTATATTTATATTAATCATTATTTGAGAATCTTTAGTTAATCAACGAATTGCTTTATTTACTTTAAATTTATCATCTTCAATTGAATGATATCAAAATTTACCTCCTGCTGAACATTCATATAATGAATTACCTATTTTAAGAAATTTATTCTAATATGGCAGATTATATGTAATGGATTTAAACCCCATTTATAAAGGATCATCCTTTTTTTAGAAATTGCAACATGATCTAATCTTAATTTACAAAATGGAGCATCTCCTTTAATAGAACAAATTATTTTCTTCCATGATCATACTATAGTTATTCTTATTATAATTACAATTTTAGTGGGTTATTTTATAGTAAGATTATTATTTAATAAATATATTAACCGATTTTTATTAGAGGGGCAAATAATTGAATTAATTTGAACTATTTTACCAGCAATTACCATATTTTTTATTGCTTTACCCTCATTACGATTATTATATTTATTGGATGAATTAAATAACCCATTAATTACTTTAAAATCTATTGGCCATCAATGATATTGAAGTTATGAATATTCAGATTTTCATAACATTGAATTTGATTCATATATAATCCCTACTAATGAATTAAACCCTAATAATTTTCGCTTATTAGATGTAGATAATCGAATTATTTTACCTATAAATAATCAAATTCGAATTATAGTAACTGCAACAGATGTAATTCACTCTTGAACTGTCCCATCTTTGGGGGTAAAAGTAGATGCTAATCCGGGACGTCTTAACCAAACTAATTTCTTTATTAACCGTCCTGGTATTTTTTATGGTCAATGTTCAGAAATTTGTGGAGCAAATCATAGATTTATACCTATTGTAATTGAAAGAATTTCAATTAAAAATTTTATTAATTGAATTAATAACTATTCCTCATTAGATGACTGAAAGCAAGTATTGGTCTCTTAAACCATTTTATAGTAGATTAGCATTTACTTCTAATGAATATTTATTTTTGTTTAAAATTAAATTTATTAATAATTTAAAGAATTAGTTAAAATATAACATAAATATGTCAAATTTAAATAATTACCATAAATGTAATATTCTTTTATCCCTCAAATAATACCAATTAACTGATTAATTTCTTTCTTTTTCTTTTTACTAATTTATTTAATTTTTAATATTATAAATTATTATATTTCACACATACACAAACACACCCATGAACATACGCGGTATTTATGTTTTTCGTTAGGTTACACGTTAATTCGAATTTTATTTAATTGTATAGATTATATTATTATTATTGGTTTTATTGAATGTAATGTGAGCTATAATAGAATTTTGTTTGTGGAAATTATTATCCTGAATCGATGCAACATGTATGTCTAGTTTGGCTTGGCTAATCATTGTAGTGAAATCTGTTAGGGGATGGCACTGTTTGCCGAGATACAGGATCCGTCCTAGTTCGGCAACAGAGGATTTCATATTAAAAACTTGTATACTAAGCCTATCAAGGCATATAATATGTTATTGTTTAATTTTTGTGGTGAAAATAAAATATTATGATTATTATTACACTACACACCACACAAACATAAACATGGAATATTAAATTTAAATTATAAAGCTATCGATAACCGAAAGCACAATGTTACTCCAATCAACATTGAATTGCTTTCAGTCACAGACATGTCTGCTACTAATAACGATACTGAAGAATTAAAAGAAAGTGTCTATATAATTAAAAGGGAGCAAACAGCGGTCAATGAAAATAATGACTCACTACCTAAAAATTTTATTCAAAAAGACTTGCAATCAGTATTAAAGCCATTAAATATGATGGAAAATGTATTCTTCTGTGCTAAGTACAAAATTCGAAACAACATAATTTCGACTTATGGCGTCTTCTACAGCGTCTTTTCGATTTTCGGCGTGTTTATTTTAATGTTTTCGAGCTTTCATGTGTGGTTTGGATTTTCATTTACATTTGATTATGAAGGATATCAGTATTTCCAAAATATGAATTCAGTGGGCGCCTATGCATTGCTTTTTATTGGTTACTATTCGTGCTGTTTTAGAAATATTTTTCAGAGGCACACTAACGTATTCTCTGTCATGCAAATCCAGGGAATATATAGAAACCTCGAAATTAAGAAATGTTTCAAACGTTTTGTCTTTCCTAACTGGGCTTTTGTTCTCACAATAAACTGTTATCAAATTCTTTGGATTTTTTATACTTATTACATTTTTGACTTCACGAAGTGTGGTTTTAACTATCCAAATTATTTTTGGATTATTTTTGATACACATGTGTTGTATGCCACGACTATCTTAAAGCTCATAACGCAGTGTCTCGAAAGTTGGGTTAACAATGTTAAAAAGTCAGGCTTAGAAAATTCTGAAAACGAGTATTTTTGGAATACTATGTTCGAAGTTTATTTAAGGATACTGGAAGCTTATGAAATATTTCTAAAAACAAGCCATCATTCGGTATGTCTTCTTTATTTTCGTGTTTAGAATTCACTTCTGTCGTTTATTTATCTTTGTCAAAAAAGTTGTTGAATTCACTTCAGTCGTTTAATTATCGTTGTCAAAAAAGTTGTTAAATGCTAGCGATTACTGAATACTACACACATTTCAACCACTCTGATGCATTAAGATGGAGATTTTTTTGTTCTTACTTTATTTTGGGATTACTTTCTGTCTCTATGTTTCAGATTTTATTTTACATTATACAAACAGCGATAAAATCGTTGAGTTCTATAGCAATCCGTATTGAATTGAAGAAAGTAACCTCTGAGATTGAAACTAGTACCCTCGTAAGATCTTTGTTCTAAATACAATTCGTCATAAATTTTATACCAATACATTTAGGGTCGGCGCAGCATGTGTTCTTTTTATTTCCCATGATATAACTTTTGTGGGTTAACACTAAACAGTTTAGATTTGTTTTAATTTATTTCAGTTTGCTGTGTTATCATTCATGTCCTTAACCTGGATTATTAAGAACTTGCTTTTGCTCACACGTTTGAGTGTGGAAGTTGAGAGATTCTACTCAATTATGAGAGAAGTCCATATGACTTGTACACAACTGACAATTTCAAGCGCATGCTCAGGTAAATAATATCATACTTCTGATAGGGTCGACCTCTATTGCATAGGACTTTAATTTAATGAAATATTATTAAATATTTATTTGTTCTTGTGCCTAGACAATTTGAAGAGAAACCGTTGGTTACCGTTCGAAATATCGCCAGAATAAAAGATAGAAGAAAGTGAATTTTTCCAAAATAATTTGCTGAAACTAGCAAAATGGGGGTGTACCGAAACCCTTCTCCCTTATCCTTCAAGTAGTAATTATTCTTTGTTTTATTATAGATACTCAAAAAAGAGTCTGCAAGAATATCCAGCGAGTTCAAATGACCTCTTTCGAGAAGTTCAACGTGAGTGGTCTGTTCACCATAGACGCATCGACTCCCATGAGCTTGTGTACCCTCATCACTACTTACACTATTGTTATACTACAGTTCGAATTTCTGTAATCTGTATCTTGTCTCTTTCGTTCAATAAAAAAATCCCGACAGCTAAGTTATTTCTCAACTATCAATAATCCCTATACAAGGTATTTTGCAAAGCTCTTGTCAAGGCTTCTGAACGATCATTTTGGATTTCTATTGAGCACCTTGGAAACAGAACAGAGATGAAGGAGCTATTTGTCGTTTAGTTTGTGGCAGTTTCTAACCTACTTTAAGAAAACTTAATCATCCACAATATTTTGATCCATGACACCATGACGTTTATCAATTTATTATATAAACATAAAAATATATGGCAGTTCGGAAATACCAATTAGTACCGCAAATGACCAATACCTACCTAATTGTTCGCTATACCTTATACTAGCTAGAATATTTTCCAAATGTACTCATACTATGTATAAAACGGAGAATCTTCTCTAGGCTCAAAAAAATCAGGCATAATTTTGTTTGGCATAACGTTTTCGTAGAACTTTTATTAGGATAATAATACATGGGCATAATGAAAAAGTTAGCATAATTATCATTTGGTCTGTTTTGTTTTGGCAAAATTTGGAGTTGCATACAATTTTAAGGTATAATATTTATTCGACTAATAATCATGCCATACTTGTCGAAAACAGTTATAAAGATTTCGATGATAGTTGCGACATACGGGTTTACGGGGACGAAAAATCGATTAACCTAGTTCTCATATCTGGAAAAATCGTTGCAATTATTACGTCAACATTAAAAAATCTAAAGTATTTATTCAAATTAGGCTGATAATTAGCACTTTTTGAGCATCAAAGTTTACAAGAGGCAGTCCCTCAAAACGCCCGCCCTTCGACACTTCCTAGGGTTTTAGCTGGGAAGAAGATGTGGCGGAACAAAATAGTTCTTTTAACCTAACGGACATCTGTTGCCCCAGGTGTAATTTAATGTCATGTATTATTCTATAAAAAATGTTCTTCGAAAAGCTCAGTTGCGTATACTCGAAACCGGCGTGCATAAATAACCTGAAGTAGACATAGGAAAGGTTTATTATGTGTATGTAAAGATAGTAGGTGGAGTAGCAGATAACTTGCTGGAGTTTCTGCCTGCCTCCGTGGGAAGAGGCGTGAAGTCGTTAATGTCTGTGTATATAATATTCATCAAAATGCGAACATCACTTACCATAAATATTAGAACAACGAGGACATAATCGACCAACTATTGTGTTTTATTTAAATTACAAAGTAATTTATTATTAAACCCAGACCTCAATCATGTCGGAATTACCTTCTGTGGCAGACATGCCGCTAACTAAAAAAGATAAAAGAACATTTAAAGAAAATGTAGTAATTTTTGAAACTACTCATGAAACTAGTATAACGTTTAGTAACAATTTTCTTGAAAAGGACTTACAGTCGGCGCTGACGCCAATGCATATCATGCTAGTTTTGTTTTTCTGTGCTAAGTACATGCTGTGTAATCACAAATTAAGTCCTAATAGTGTTCAGTACAGCATTTTTTCAGTTTTTGCCACGCTAACAATATTGACTGGCTGCTTTTATTTTATGATTGGATTTTCATTCACAGATCATATAAAAGGTTTCCAATATTTTCAGTATTTAAATAAGGTTTATGTCTATCTTCTACTTTTCATCGGGAGCTGTTTAAATTCTTGCATCAATATCATCCAGAAGCAGAATAACGTTATTCTTGTCTTAAAAATCCAGAACATCTTCAGAAATCTCAAGATCAATAAAGTTTTTAAACGTTTTACCTGTTCTCACTGGTATAGCGTCGTAGCTTTGAATGGTTTTCAAATTATTTGGGTGTTTTATTCTTATTACAACTACGAACTCAATGTCGTTGGGATTGGAATCAGTATTATGTCTTACTTTTTTGTTTCCTTCGATATGACTATATTATATTCTGCGAAAATTATGAAGCTCTTGACGGAGCCTCTCAAAAATTGGGTGAAAAATGTGAAGATGTCTAGATGCACAGATAATTTAGAAAACGAGCGTTATTGGAATAAAATGTTTGATGTATTTAGGGAAATATTGGAAGCTTATGAACTCCTCAAAAAGACGACTCATCAAATGGTAACTTATTATAAAATTCTTCATTTTAAGCTTCATCATCGTCATCTTCCAGTCCTTGTCCTATGTTACTTGCGCAACAAGTATTTTTTTTCATTCTTCTATGCAGGCTTAGCCAAGTTGATAATCTACAATCGTTAACGCTATTCATCTCAACGTTAAATCACGTGTTCAACACAAACGAATAGAAAATCCATAGACAAGTTTACATCGTTCAAAATGATAGAATAAATGTTATCGTTTCAACAATGTTGATTGCTATACTCTTTGGTAGGAACGCTCACCATAGACAAAAGTATAGGTTTTTTCTATAGACATTAGAGAACGAGCGATCGACTCAGTCGTGTCAACTTGGCTACCAATTTAACGCTTTCTACATTAGCTTACTCCGAGGCCTTTACGATTGTAGAAAGAGAATCGGTACGAAACCTGTAACTTGGCTAGGGGGGCTGACATCCGCCACGCTATCATTTACTTCTTTTGCTTCCGTATTATTACTCATACAATCAATTTATCTTTTCTTTGGCCTTCCTCTCCCTGTCTATCCATCAACGTTTATAGCTCATTTGGTCACATGCGCTTTATCCCTCCTCATCACAAATCTACACGAAAACAGGCGATTCCCACTCAACTTTCCTGATGCGCAACTTTTAAACGTTTTAGGCTAACATTATTATATTTTTGAAAATCGTATTCTTGTTTCAGGTATTATTTTATACTATACATACAACTACCAAATCTTTGTTTGCTATAGTGATACGTATCGAGATGAAAAAAGTAACTACTGGAAGTGAAACTATTGTAAGATAAACAACTGCTTTTAATTAGTGATTTGTGCTGATGTTAACACACTGTTGGGATACAGCTAGAGAGACGCCAAGGGAGCTAGAAGCTTGGCTCATTGGCTTCTCTCCGTAACGAGGCTTGAGTAATAAAAATAAATATCGCTGGACATTACACACAGCGCCATCTAGTTCCAAACTAAGCAACGAGGCTTGTGTCGTCGACACCAGATAATTGATATACTACATAGATACTTTGATTGTAAATACATACTTTTAATACATACATATGTATAAAAATCCATGACTCGGAAACAAATGTCCATGCTCATCACACAAACATTTGCTCCTACCGGGATTCGAACACAGAAAGCTGCAAGCCACTCTTTGTGAAATACAAAGTCCTTACACTAACTGGTATCTACATTTTACAAGTAAGCAAATTCGTAAGAAAACACCAGTCACTATTTCCACTCACTAAGGACCTTCGTCCACAACATCGCAGTGTTAGACGCCAAAACAAACATGAATTAGCCTTACCAAGCTCAAAATTAACTATGTTCCATTCAGGACCTTTAGCCATGTTCGTGAAAATTTATAATAAACTTCCAAATTCAATTAAGGACTCAATACGAAAATAAATTTAAAAACAGTCTCCAAAAATACCTTATATTAAAATCGTATTACACTCTTAAGGAATTCTTTGACGATAAGTAAACTTTTGACGTTTAAATTCATACCTGTACACAATACTCACAACACTTAAAATTTTGACCTACCTATGTTATGCTATTTTATGACTATAATATCGCTATTTGCTTTGTTTAATTTATTTTATTTTATTTTAATTTGTTAATGTAAATGATGACCACTAAATTGTTCTTACCCTATTTATTATATTATGACAGCTACTTATTTAAATTACAAATGTTAGACACCTGTTAGACATTGTTAAAATTAGTATTTTTGTTTAGTGGTTTATTTTTGTGACACTGTAGCAGTATTTATATTGCTATGCCCTAGCTTAATGCTAAGCTCATGTGTGAAACCTATATACTTTGTAACAACTTGTAAACTACATGAATGCAATAAATGATGATTATGATTACGAACCCGGGACCCTAAGAATGTATGGCAGCCATGCTACCGCTGCGCTATTCGGGTCGACAAAAGTAGGCCACTGCTAGGCATAACGTCTCTGCCTCTGCAATGGCATATAAAAAAGCTTATTATTTGTATTCTTGTGTTTGTACATTTGACAGCTTGAATTTTTCGAATAAAACATTTTACAATATTTTTTTCTTCGAATGTGAAATAAAAACCACCGTATTTTTTTTTCATTGATTCCAGTATGCTTTGCTCTCATTCATATCTTTAACATGGATTATTAAGAACATGCTGATACTGACATGCTTGGCTGTGGAGACTGAGAGATTCTATTCAGCTATGAGAGATGTTCAGAGTATTTGTACACGACTATCAAACTGTTCAGGTTGCTCAGGTAATATCACAAAAAAAAACAAATTGTTCTGTTTTAGAGAAAAATATATGATTCATCATTACTTGAGGTCGGTGCAACACGTTTTTTGTTCCAATCTCCCCTGCCATCTGTCACGCTATCATTTACTGCGTTTTCCTTCATAGCATTCCTCACACAATCCATGCATCTTTTCTTGGTCTCTGGATCCATCAACATTTATATTCATGACTCTTTTAGTCACATGCGATTCTTCCCTCCTCATCACATGCCCATACCAAGACAGTCGATTCCCTTTCAAGATTTCTGTAACTGGCTCAACATTCAAACTTCCTCTAATATACTCATTCCTCACTTTATCCATTCTTGCCACACCACACATCGACCTCAACATTCTCATCTCCGCTATGCATGTTATCTTTTTTCATCTATATTCTTTTAAATGATTCCTATTGCGTATTAAATATTTTTACAGAAAATAAAAAAAAAATCTGCAAGAATATCCTCCGACTTGAAACTACCTCGTTCAAGAAGATGAACGCATGTCGCCTGTTCACCGTTGACGCTGAACTTCCCTTGAGCGTCTGTGCTCTCATTACTACTTACACAATCGTTATACTACAGTTTGAGTTTTTGTAAATCTACAATTTAGATCTCAGTTCTATCTAGATTTATATTTGTGTCTTTAAGCTGAGTTTGAGTCATCTGATTTATTTGGGAAATTAATAAACCAATACTAAAATTCTAGCAATAAGAGTTGAATTTATTTGCATTAGATCATTGTAAAAACAAATAAAAACCATAACAAATTAGGGCCGAATTGAATTAATTTAGAGTCAGGTTACTTTGGTCTGAGGAATAAAAATCAACAACACACATACACAACTGCACAACAACAGCTCTCGCGGTCGTAATCACAACCACTGAACGTAAGGTCCAATAGGGTACAATTAGGAGTTCCGTTGGGGCCGCAATATAATTATGATCACAAGTCAGGGGCGATTTTAAGCCATCGGGCACAGATATGAAGTGTATGTGTATTTGAAGGGACTCTCACGGCCCTGCATACGAATAGATGTTATTTGCATTTAGTAAAAAATATGACTAAGAAAGTAATGACAAATAAAGTCGGGACAAGACTTGTTAATGAAAGTTCTAAAGGAATATATTATGGCGTATGATAGCGTCGTATTTTATATTTTTTCCATAAAATTACTGTTTATGACGTGTTGTGAATTAACACTGTATACATGTGACGATTTACTTAACTAGTGACTCAATACTCAATTCTTTTTTGCATTCCATATGTATTACATAGAACTCGGACACTCGGAACATGGAGCTCGTGACTAAATAATAACAGCCACTCGGGTCGATCTTTAGGTTAAGCCGTGTTTGCCTAGGTTGGTCTGTGGATGAGTGACCATCCATAACATACCGAGTTTCCTCCGTGCCTCAGAAGGCACGTTAAGCCGTTGGTCCCGGGTGTCATTTGTAGATCTTTGACAGTTGTTAAGCGGTCAGTGGCCCAAAAAGTCTGACAACCAGTCTTACCACGGGGTATCGTATTACCCGGTACTAACTGGGTTGTGGAGGTCAGATAGGCAGTCGCTTCATGTAAAATACTGGTATTCAGCTGCATCCGGTAAGACTGGAAGCCGACCCCAACATAGTTGGGAAAAGGCTAGGCAGATGATGGCCTCTCCTCTGGCGACGCACAGGTGTTGGTGACTTCGGCGGAGATAAATATTGGTCACTCGAGCTCGACGCCACTGCTGCACCCGGTGACACGGATAATCCAAGGTCCGGCGGCGGCGAGACGGAGCTGAGCGACAGGGGGTGGTAAGTGTGCACGTCGTGCTACTGCACTCGTTAACATTTTTGGTCTTCGTTATTCATCCAAACATCGTAAATATCACATTTCTTCGTATTACTTGCACTTTTTTATGATATCTGTAATTTTGTGCAATATTTTTTCAAATTTGTGCTTAGTTAAATAGTTATATTGGCGGAAAATGATTCTGCCATGGCAAAAACAACAACATTTCACAATTTGAGCATTTCGTGAATATCTTCGGCAGGAGAAATTGGTGTTTATAACTTCTTGTAAGTGTGTGACGTGATGTGACCTATCAGACTTGTGAGCATTGCCATGCCGAGAAAATGAAGCAATCGGAAAAACAGTTCAAAGCTATTAAGGGCTATTAATTTTTGCTGCAAACCTGTTGGTGACCTGTTATAAAATACTTAGGAAGTTTTACGAATCCCATAAAATAATCAATGCAAAAAAGCCTTTTATCTCGTGCACGTTAGTGGGCGACTAGTTACGGATTCGCAATAGAAATCTTCAAAATTCGGTACTATTCCGGCAGCGTGAAATTAATTTTAACTGAATTCAATTTACCAATTAAAAATTAGTCTGTTGCCAGAAGGAATATCATTCCCGTGGAACATCTCTAGAGAAAATAGCAAACCCTTTTTTTATTTTTTTTTTCGGATGGGAAATCATCAAATTTTAATGACTCCTCCCGCTCTGGGCGGAGCAGGAGGGAGTGTCAGACTTTTACTGACTAAAACCCATCCATGTTCCTTCATCGCCCTTTGTGTTCCGGGGCCACGGTATCTCTTTCGAACAGTCCCGCAGCCCCGGCAGGCATCGGTCCTTGCGGACCCCTTCCTTTTGCTGACTCTCTTTGAGGCGCGCGTGGAACACGAACGCGCTGTCGACACGGCCTGTCGTCATGAGATGGACGGACGGCGAGCTAGCCCATAGCCCGTGCCTACGGCGGCCGGGGCCATGTGATGGCCCCGACGCCCGGGGCGTCTCCCGCGGAAATAGCAAACTCTTTTTTAGGGTTCCGTAGTCAACTAGGAACCCTTATAGTTTCGCCATGTCTGTCCGTCCGTCTGTCCGTCCTTGCTTAATCTCTGTGACCGTTATCACTAGAAAGCTGAAATTTGGTACCAATATGTATATCAATCACGCCGACAAAGTGGTAAAATAAAAATTGGAAAAAAAAGTTTTATTAGGGTAGCCCCCTTATATGTACCTAAAGTGGGAAGTGTTTTTTTTTTTAATTTCAACCCTAACGTGTGATATATTGTTAGAAAGGTATTTAAAAATGAATAGGGGTTTGCAAAAATCATTTTTTGATAATGTCAATAATTTCGGAAATAATTTCGCTCCAAAAGTAAAAAACAAAGTGTCCCCCCCCCTCTAACTTTTGAACCATAAGTTTAGAAAATATGAAAAAAATCTGAAAAGTAGAACTTTATAAGTACTTTCTAGGAAAATCATTTTAAACTTGATGGAAACAACAGTTTTTGTACAAAAAAGACAAAAAGTTGTACAAAATAATTTCTGGTTTTAGTTATCACCGTCCTTTGTGGGCCCGTTTTTAGTGTCCCGTAATTATTAGAGTTCCGTAACAAATTGCCTTTTTTAAGTTGGGTTACCACTATGTTTGCGTTCCAGCAGCGCTCCGCGCTCCTGCAACTGCTGCAATGGATACGTCGCGCTCACTTATACATGCGCTCCCCTTTGACACACTTCGCTCCCCTTTGTGTTCGCGCTAAAAACCGTCACGAGTTGGAGCGCCTGCCGCGGAGCGTGCAATGTTGCACGCTCCGTGTTCGCGCACGTACCCACTACCGGGAGCAGTTGCAGGAGCGCGGAGCGCTGCTGGAGCGCGAACATAATGGATACCCACCTTTAAACTCATAAGTGGGAACACTTATTGTGACGGACGGGAAACTACGGAACCCTACACTGAGCATGGCCCGACACGCTCTTGGCCGGTTTTTTTTTTCAGATGGGAAATCATCAAATGACTTCTCCCACTCTGGGCGGAGCAGGAGGGAGTGTCAGACTTTTACTGACTAAAACCCATCCATGTTCCGTCATCGCCCTTTGTGTTCCGGGGTCACAGTATCTCTTTCGAACAGTCCCGCAACCCCGGCAGGCATCGGTCCTTGCGGACCCCTTCCTTTTATATCAAACCCTTGAGTTTACTTCTTGTCAACAATTATCACACAGTCATGACAACCTCGTGTAATTAATCAAGATATTTCATAAACTTTCTTGATAATATCGAAACTTATTTTTGAACGATTTTTGTGTGTTATATTTATTTAATAAGTATATTATACGCGGAAACCTACTATTACTAAGGTTAATTACAATTACATTGATGTAAAGTTCACACGAATAAATACACGTTATTTGATTAGAAATCTATTGAATTTTGGACGCAATTATTATTTAAGTTTCGCCTGCCGCAGTAGATAATTATGTCGTCTTTAATCGTGTATTCAGCTAACAGGGGGATTAGAGATGGACAGGAATCAAAAGGAAATGACTTTATTATTGAAACGGAACCTACCGCGACCATTGATAATAATGGATCGTCACCTAAATATTTAATCGGAAAAGATTTGCAATTAGCGTTAAAGCCAATAAATCTGATGCAAGCTGTTTTCTTTTGTGCGAAGTACAAGATTCGGGACAACATTATAATGACAAACAGTATTTTCTATAACATCGTTTCTGTTGTTGCTATGTGTATATTAACATGGGGCTGCTGTTATTTTACGTTTGAAACTCCGTTAAGACATGACCAGATAGGTTTCAAATTTTACCAATTTTTAGTGAAAATCTACTTCTGTTTTGTACTTTTTACGGGTGCTTTTTTGAACTGCTGCTCCAATATTATTCAGAAACACAGAAATGTTTTGTTTGTCCTGAGAATCCAGACTATCTATACAAGCCTCGAAATAAACGAAGTCTTGAAACGTATCATCATTCCTAACTGGGTTTTTGTTATGGCACTGAATTTTTATCATATTGTGTGGATTATTTTTTCTTACTTCGTCATTGAGTTTGTGGGACTAAAGATGGGCTTACCCTTTACCACTTACGTTTGGTTAAGCTTCGACATGAATATTCTGTATGCCACGAGGATCATGAAATTGTTGACGAGTTCGGTCAAAAGTTGGGTGAAAATAGTTAAAATGTCAGAAGCCGATGGAAATTCAGAAAACGAGGGTTACTGGAAAACAATGTTTAGCGTGTATATGGAAATATTAGAAGCCTATAAATTATGTGGGACGACTTGTCATAATTCGGTATGTATCCATATTTATTTGTTAACATAAAACAAAACTCTCACCAGTACGCACATACACATACATAAACTCACGCCTTTTCCTATGGGGGTAGGCAGCAACTACAGAACGCCACCTGCTACGATCTTTACATATTATTTTGTCTCGTCCACGTTCATACATCTGGTCATACACGCACGCCGGTTGCGAGTACTACGGAAAAAAAAAAAAAACTATTGACGTGGTTTTTCCTTTCTGAAAAACCACGTCAATAAGGTCAGTGTATATCCTTCTAGGGCGTCACTCAAATCTACCTTGTAAATACTTTTCATTAGTCGCCTTTCACTGATCCTCTCCACATGACCAAACCATCTAATTATACTCTTGTATTTTGCTTTTCTCGCCATTGCAGTGTACTTTTATAATGAATCGTGTTACTTGTTTCAGATTTTGTTCTATATTACAGTTCTAACCTGCAAATCTTTGATCGGGATAGCGATGCGAATTGAAATGAAAAAAGTAACTACTGGAAGTAACAGTTATGTAAGAGTGATTCAAGTAACCCATCTTAATCGTAGAACAAGAGACCTGTCCCACCACCGAGGTCGAAGCTGATTACTCGTTACATGTTGAATATTTCTCTTTCGTCTCGAAAAATCTTAGTAGGCTGGCTGTCTTTTTTTGTTCATTGTGGTCATCTTCTCCTTCACACTCTCGTAAAACTCTAAGCTTACTGTCAGATCCGAATAAGTGACAACATGAAACTTCTACTAGTCTGTGGACGACACTGGTGTTCGATACTCTAAATTATGTCACCAAAGGTGAAACACGTTCTTCACACGGCGTTAAATCGCAACACGACGCCGATCCGCGAGTTGGGGCAATCCATCGTCTTTGATAGTTATCATGAAGCTACTGTCGTAATTCTTGATAATACTGTCTTAGAAGTCATGGTGCTAGTGCTGGTGTGCTGCGGTTAGGCTGAATATAAACGAAATATGAAATATAAAAGAGCGCTGCATGTTTTGCGGCCTACATTTACGAATCCATATGAATGTTCTTGTGTTGGTATAATCTGTTGTTCTTCTTAGGATACTGAGTTTATGGTGACTCTTATTCACCAATTTACTTTAATAAGTATATTTTTTATTATATTTTTTCCTTATTCTAATTATTATTCGTTTTTGTTCTAGTTTGCTTTGTTATCATTCATATCTCTAACGTGGATCATAAAAAACATGCTCCTTCTCATACTCTTGAGTGTGGAGAGTGAAAAATTCTTCTCGGCCAATAGAGAAGTTCAGAGTATCTGTACACAACTAACAAACTCAAGCAGTTGCTTAGGTAGGTAGTGTTTAAAAAAAAATATACTTACCAAACCAAATGTGGGTGTACTATTAGGTACACCTCTGCCTAACCCTTAGGGGATTCCAGGCGTGATGTTATGTTCATTCATGCTTTTCCAGATACGCAAAGAAGAGTCTGCAAGAATATCCAACGAGTTCAGAAGACCTCGTTCAGGAAGATGCACGTGTGCGGCCTGTTCATCATAGACGCTGCGCTCTCGTTACGTTTGTGTGCTCTCATCACTACTTACACTATCGTTATACTACAGTTTGAGTTTCTGTAATACTCTATTGAATGTCTACTTTTTATCTATACTTCTATACTAATATTATAAAGAAGTAAAGTTTGTTAGATTGTATCTCTGGATCTAATGAACCAATTTTGAAAATTCATTTACTAATAGAAAGCCGCGTTTTTTGTGAGTGGGCTATATTTAAAAGGTTTTCGTGGGATAATTTCCGAATAATACGTGAACCCCGGGCAAAAGTTTTCTTCTGATTGTAACAAAATAAAAATTGCATAAAGTCATATAATTAAAATAAAAAAAGGAAAGAGTTTAAACTATCAAGAATAACTAGCTTACCTTGACTGAAACACAGCAAAAATGTATATGAGGTTATGAAAGCAACTTTTTGGGAAGATCTAACCCAACATTTACACACTACCATCTAAATTATAACAGCCACTTGGATAGATCTTCAGGTTAAGCCGCACCATCACTATCACTATTACAGTCACAATCACCATCACAATCACCATCACTATCACAATCACCATCACTATCATAATCACCATCACCATCACCATCACCATCACTATCACTATCACTATTACAATCACAATCACAATCACCATCACTATCACAATCACCATCACCATCACAATCACAAACACCATCACTATCACAATCACCATCACCATCACCATCACTATCACTATCACTATTACAATCACAATCACAATCACCATCACAATCACAATCACAATCACAATCACCATCACAATCACCATCACAATCACCATCACTATCACTATCACAATCACCATCACTATCACAATCACAATCACCATCACTATCACAATCACCATCACTATTACAATCACAATCACCATCACTATCACTATTACAATCACAATCACTATCACAATCACAATCACTATGACAATCACCATCACAATCACAATCACAATCACAATCACAATCACAATCACAATCACAATCACAATCACAATCACAATCACAATCACAATCACAATCACTATCACGATCACAATCACCATCACTATCACATTCACCATCACCATCGCTATCACCATCACTATCACCATCACAATCACCATCATCGTTAGCACAATCACTATCATCATTATCATCGTAATCACAACCATTATCATCGTAATCACAATCATCATCATCACAATATCCATCCTCGTTATCAAAATCATCATTATCGTTATCACACGCATCATCATCATTACCACAAACACCATCACTGTCACAACATCACAATCACAATCACTATCACAAACACCATCAATATCACAGTCACAATCACTACCACCATCACAATAACCATCATTATCGCTATAACCATCACAATCACTATTACAATTACCATCATCGTTATCACAATCATCATCAACGTAATCACAATCATCATCATCATTATTAGAAACACCATCACAATCACAATCACCATCATCGTTATCACAATCATCATTATCGTTATCACAATCATCATCATAATTATCACGACCACCATCACTGTCACAATTATAATCACTGACACCATTACAATAACCATCACCATCGCTATCACCATTACAATCACCGTCACTATCACTATCATAATCACCATCACCATTACCATCACCATCACCATGACCATTAAAATCACTATCACCAACACTATCACAATCACTACCACGATCACCATATTATCACCATCACCATTACTATCACAATCACTATCACCATCACTGTTATCACAATCATCATCATCAGTATCACAATCATCATCATCGTTATCACAATCGTCATCACAATCATCATCGTTATCACAATCGTCATCACAATCATCATCATCGTAATCACAATCATCATCATCGTAATCACAATCACTATCATCGTTATCACAATCATCTCAATAAATCAACAATAACCGTGTATAGAAGTCGAATCCGCCATCTTCTGGATCTCAAAATAAATGCCATTTTCGTAATCTGCACCCCTGATAATCTCGGTATCGACACCCATATTAATTTTTAGACATTTCAACCCCATCGCACCCCAACAGGGAATGAAGGCATTTCAGATCCGCCACATTAAATCTTCAAATCGTTGTTTTAGTGATACACCCGACCCGATACACCATACAAACAATACCGATGTTGATTTTCAGACTTTGTTACCCCATTTCCCCCTTTAGGGGTTGAATTCGGAAAAAACCTGAAACACAAATGTTAACTCATTTATTGATAGGAGTACTCCTGTGAAGTTTTGAATAAAACAGTCTTACCTAATCTTGTTTCCCCATACAAACTTTTGACTGTCGTTTCATCCCCTTAGGGGGTACATTTTAAAAAATCCTTTCTTACTGCACCCCTTATAAGGAACATTAGTGCCAAATTTGGAATCTTTAAAGTCAGCGGTTTGGGCTGTGCATTGATTTTTAGACTTTGTCACCCCATTTCCCCCTCTTAGGGGTTGAATTCTGAAAAAACCTGAAACTCATGTCTACTCATTTATCAATATGAGTACTCCTGTGAAGTTTTTAATAAAATAGTCTAATTAATCTTGTTTCCCCATACAAACTTTAGAGCCCCGTTTCACCCCCTTTAGGGGGTGACTTTTGAAAAACCCTTTCTTAGTGTACCCCTAGACCACTTCAGGAACATATGTGCTAAATTTGGGATCTCTAGACTCAGCGGTATAGGCTGTGCATTGATTTTTAGACTTTGTCACCCCATTTCCCCCTCTTAGGGGTTGAATTCTGCCCTTTACGGGGCCCCGGTGTGGGCGCGTTCCTTGAGGCTGCGTGCAGCCCACTACCTGAACGCGCTCCAAAAGATGGTAGCCGTAAGGCTGGCCCGTGGGTACCGCACGATCGCCCGCAAGGCGGCGTGCCTCCTTGCCGGATTGCCGCCATGGGATCTGGAGGCGATAGTCCTCGCGCGCCTGCATGAATGGCGCGCGGAGGCGCTTCGCCGGGGGGAAACTCCGCTGCCGCGACAAATTGTCGCTCAGCGGACAGACTTCCGGCGGGATCTCATGGCGACATGGAGAGAGCGACTGTCGCAACCCCGTGCAGGGCACGCCACGATAGTGGCGATAAGTCCCCTCTTTGAGGAGTGGCTGGAGAGACGCCACGGCGTCCTCACCTTCCGCCTGACGCAGGTCCTCACCGGACACGGTGTTTTCGGGAGGTTCCTGCACCGAATCGGGCGGGAGGAAACGCCCGGGTGTTTCCATTGCGAGGATCGACCGGAGGACACGGTGGAGCACACGGTGGAGGTGTGCCCCGCGTGGGCGGAGCACCGCCGTGTCCTCAAAGCGGCGATTGGCGGCGGCGACCTCTCGCGTCCGGCCCTGGTGCAAGCCATGGTCCGGAGCGAGACGGAATGGGACGCCGTCACCTCCTTCTGCGAAGCAGTAATGCTAGAGAAGGAGGTGGCGGAACGTGAGAGGGAGAGAACCTCACAGCGTCCAGGCCGCCGCGGGAGACGCCCCGGGCGTCGGGGGCCACCACGTGGCCCCGGGCCACCGTAGGCGCGGCCCTGTGGACGGTGGGCTATGGGCTAGCTCGCCGTCCGTCCGTCTCATGACGACAGGCCGTGTCGACGGCGCGTTCGTGTTCCACGCGCGCCTCAAAGAGAGTCAGCAAAAAGGAAGGGGTCCGCAAGGACTGATGCCTGCCGGGGTTGCGGGACTGTTCGAAAGAGATACCGTGGCCCCGGAACACAAAGGGCGATGAAGGAACATGGATGGGTTTTAGTCAGTAAAAGTCTGACACACCCTCCTGCTCCGCCCAGAGCGGGAGAAGTCGTTTGATGATTTCCCAACCGAAAAAAAAAAAAACCTTTTGGGGCGCGTTCAGGTAATGGGCTGCACGCAGCCTCAAGGAACGCGCCCACACCGGGGCCCCGTAAAGGGCCATGGACCGCACGACTCCCGCGTAAAGCCTCCGGCAGGAGGCGTTTGGCCCCCCAAGGTTGGGCAGGAGCCGCCTGAAGGCAGCCCCGGTCCGTTCCAGTTTGGGGGCCAGACGTCGGAAATGCTCCACGAAGTTCCATCGGCTGTCGAGGACGAGTCCCAGGTACTTCAGCGTCGACTCGACGCCGACGGATACCCCTCCTACCGTCAGTGAGGATCCCGGAGGTGGCGCATTCCGAGGCCCATGAAAGCACATGGCCTCGGACTTGTGCAATGCCACCTCGAGACCCAGTTGCCGGATCCTCTCGACGACTATCGCAACCCCGCGTGTCATTATTTCGGCCGCCGCCTCGTGCGACCCCCCTTGTGCCAGCACCAGCGTGTCGTCTGCATAGCAGACCACGCTGACGCCGCTAGGGAGGTCGGCGCGCAGCACCCAGTCGTACCCGATGTTCCACAAGGAAGGCCCTAGGACCGATCCCTGTGGAACACCGCACGACATCTCTCGCCGGTTCCATTCTCCGCTGCGACCGGGGTAGATAACGGCTCTATCCGTTAGGTAGTCCCCGACCACATGACGAAGGTAGGTCGGCACCCGGTGATACCGTAGTGCCTCCCTAATGCAGCTCCAGGGCATGGAGTTGAAGGCGTTGGCGATGTCAAGAGACACCGCCAAGACAACCCCCCCCCCGGGACACTGCATCCCCCGTCGTGAGGGCTCTCACGCGCATGATGGCGTCCACCGTAGAGCGCCCCTTGCGGAAACCAAACTGGTGTTCCGCAAGATCCGGCCCCGTCCCCGCAAGGTGCTCGGCGAGGCGGTTTGCAATGACTCTTTCAAAGAGCTTGCCCACCTCGTCGAGCAACACTATGGGCCGGTATGCGGACGGAGAGTCCGCAGGGCGCCCCGGCTTCCGAATGAGGACCAGCTTCCCCGTCTTCCAACGAAGCGGGAACTGGCCTCTCTCCAAGCATGCGCTTAGGAGCCCCTCCAGTCGGGGTCCGAGAGCCTCCGAGGCCAGGACCCAGGCTTTGCCAGGCAAGCCGTCGGGTCCCGGGGCGGTATTTTTGGCACTGAGCCTGCGTACCGCCACTCTCAGGTCTACCCCAGTCCCTACCGGAGTGTCGTCGTCATTGTCCTGGTGATCCGCTTCCAGCACCGCAGGCGGCGGAGCCATAGGCGGGGGGGGATGTTCCCCCCGCGTAGGGAACAGAGTGCTGACTACGTCCTCCACGAGCTCAGGCCGGAGACTCTGCGTCAGTGGGGGGGCCCAGGTTCGGAGTTTATCCCGCACCATCTTGTAAGGGCGCCCCCACGGATCTCTGTCGAGAGTCCCCAGCAATTCCTCACGGGCCTGATCCCTGGCCCGCAGGACAGCTTCGCGGAGGGCGGTCTTCGCCGCTCTGTACCCCTCATATAGCTCCGCCTCAATGGCTGCCGCATCCGGTGGGCGGATGCGGAGCCTGCGATGCCTGGCGTACAGGTGCCGCGCAGCCACGCACGCCTCACGCAGAGACGTCAGCTCTCGCGACCACCAGTACACCTGACGCCGAGCGCTTCCTGGCCGGACTCGGGGCATTGCCACGTCACATATGTCGGACATGGCCTCCTGGAACCACCCTGCCTCATTGTTAATGTCGGCAGGCCTGTCTGGTGATGTCACCCAGGCCTGCACGATCGAGGCTTCCACGAGGAGCTCCCGGTCCAGCTGCTTCAGCGCCCAGCGCGGACCACTCGGGGCCTGTTGGACCCGCGCTTGAGGTCTGGGTGGAGACGTCGAACCGGATATACCGGTGGTCGGAATAGGTCTCCACCCCCTCCATGACACGCCAGTCAACGACACGTGGCGACAGAGCGGGGCTAGCGAACGAAATGTCCACCACCGACTCACCCCGCATCCGCACGCACGTGGACAGAACCCCGATTTAGGACGACCAGGCCCTTCTCCAGAGCCCAGTCCTCCACCATCCTTCCCCGCACATCTGTGCAACGAGAACCCCAAGCCAAGTTCTTGGCATTGAAGTCCCCGAGGACAAGCACGGGGAGGGAATGGTTCCCGACGACGACACTCAACTCTGCGAGAGAGTTGTGGAACTCGGCGAGAGTTCGGCTCGGGGAGAAGTAGACTCCCACCACTACGATCTCTCCGAACCGTGCTGCTAAGCACCCCCGACCCCTCCTGACACCTTCAAGGGTCGGGGTACCGGCGGCGGCCGACGATACTATGGTCACTGAGCCGCTAAGGTCCGCCACCCAGTCTTCCCTGGGCTGGACGAAATACGGCTCAGCTACCACAGCGATGTGTATCGACCACTGCGCCATGCTCTGGAGCAACAGATCCTGAGCGCAGGCGCAGTGGTTGATATTCGCTTGGAGGAAGCGTAATGGGGCCGTTATTGGCACTCCATTACCGCTTCCTCCACCCTGGCCCCCTGTGAGGGCCCCTCTACGGCAGCGGCAGAGGCAGCGGCGGCAGTTGCGGCTGCGGCGGTGGCGACGGTGGCGGTGGTGGTGGCTGTGGAGGGCCCTCCCCTGCCTCTGGCCTTGGCCTTGGCGGGTGCAGCGCAGGCCTTGCTGCCAGCCCGGTGATCAGCCGGCTTACCAGACACCGCGCATGCGGCGCAGTGCGGCGTGGCGCAGCAAGTCGCGGATATGTGACCGGGCTGACTGCAGCGGAAGCAGAGGCCGCTGCGGTCGACCTCCGAGGCGCATTGCACCGACACATGGTGTCCCACATGGCAGCGGTAGCACCTCAAAGGTCTGGGCTCCAGCAGCTTCACCTGCGCTGACACCCAGCCCACCAGTAGCCTACGGCCCTCCACAATTGCTTTGGCCGCCGTCACAGGGCAGCTTACCATAACGGTTCGCATGCCCGTGGAGTCCGGACGAAGGGCGCCTGCCCTGACCTGATCGGCAGGGCACCCTCCGGACCTAGCAACGGCGGCCACCACCTCCTCCTCGGTCACTGAGTCGTCCAGACCCAGGACGCGCAGGTCTGCGCATCTGACGGGCCTGGACACTCGGGCGTCGTCCGCGTTTAGGGACGCTCTGAGCTTTTCAGCCAGAGCGTCAGCGGACGAGCCACTGGTTTCACCCGGGATCTCCAGCAACCGAGCTCCCGTCGCGGTGACTTTAAGCCGGAGGCCCCCGGTGATCCCGAGCTCGCCGAGATCCACCGTCTCTTTTGCCTTCGCCAGCAGGTCGCGGTAGGACACGCCCCTCTTTTCCGCGTCCGGCTGTAGTGTAATCACTACAGCTGCGGTCTTCGGGGCGCGGAGCCTAGCCGCGATCTTTCGCGCCCTGTGCTGGCGCTGCCGCTCCTCATTGCGGGCCTTTTTGGCCGCCTTTCGCCCCTTCCGCTTCTCCCCGACCACCTGCCATCCGGCTTCAGCCGCGGGAGGGGTAGCTGGGGGCTGGGGGGGCTGGGGGGGTGGTGGCGGCGTCGGCATCTGACATGCCGCAGGCGCTGGCCCACTCGCCGCTGGCACCAGCGCTGGCGCCGGCACAGTCACCGCCTGGGCAGCTGCCTTGCCTTTCCCCCTCTTGTGGGCCTTCTTGGCCGGCGCCGTTTTACCGCCGTTTTCCGCTAGAGCTGGTTTTTCCGGGGAGGCCACCACAGCCCTGTTGGGTGGCTGGTTGGACGGCCCTGGTCCGGGTGCTGCTGCAGCAGCCGCATACGAGGCCGCCTTCGGGCCCGTGGTGGCCTTATTTCCCGCCAGGGGGGGGCGCAAGACAATTCCCTCCAGGACGGAGAACCGCGCCTGGAAGGAAGCCAGCTCCTGCCGGACCAGGTTCAGGACCTGGTTCTCCACCGGCGCAGGCTGGCTCTGTCGCTGCTGCCGGCCCCCATTTTGAGGCGCCACGCGAGAGCTAGGCTCACGCAGACTGGCCAGGTCTGCTTGGAGCTTTGCATTCTCCTTTTGCAGGACTTCCGTGGCGGCCAACAGGCGGGCCACCTCCTCTCCTCTTCTGTGCCGTTACCGGCGTTGGTTTTTTTGGTTTTTTTAATATAATTGTCCATACTTAAACCCACGAGTATGGGGGAACTATTCTCAATCTAGGCAGAGACCCCTGTACCTAGAAGGGCAGATTTTGAGTATTTATTACTCGCCAGGGGGTCTGCAGGTACCCTGGCGAGGAGCGCACTAACGACTGATTTGTTCTATGGAACACCCGTCAGCCATACATCCCCTCGCGGTGCGTCGCCGCTTGGGATTCGGGGTAACTTTTTATAGAGGTTTTCTACCTCGCGATCCGGGCAGTTAAGCCAAGACCCTCGGTCCCTATCGAAGCCGCGAGACGTGATCCACAGCATTCGATAATGGGATTACGAGATTGGCGGTGACAGAGGAGGACGCATCCTTCTCTGTCTGCTCGGAGGCAGGGTGAGTGCACACCGAGCCCGCCCTCACTCCACTGCTATGCCCTCTGCTTCACAGAGGGTCACGCAGAGGAACGCACCGGTGGTCCTGGTAGGACCCCACCCATGTCAGAATAATTAGCCGCGGCAGTAACACTCCCCGAGGGATAAAAGGAAATTTTCATTTCCTCTCATTCCTCGGAGAGGGATACTGCCGCGCCCAGGGTGCACCGGCCCAGCAGCTGCTCTTCCCTCCAAACGTATCGAGAGGGACCAGCAGCCACCAGACACACGTGGAGGACTTCTGACATCGCACCCCCCGTTTAACCCCCTTAGGGGGTGAATTTTGAAAAATCATTTCTTAGTGCACCCCTTGACCACATAAGGAACCTACTTGCCAAATTTGGAATCTGTAGACCCAGCGGTTTGGCTGTGCGTTGATAGATGAGTCAGTCAGTCAGTCAGTCAGTCAGTCAGTCAGTTTCTTCTTTTATATATTTATATTTTTTGTATTACTAACCTGAAAATTTAAGCATTCGTCCTCTCTAGGTAGCTTCATGCTCATTTCCTGGAGGCTTAGCATACCTATTACCTTGTAATTCATGTTATTTATGTTTTTCTGTAGATTTTTATCTCTCTTGAATCTTTGTTTACGTTTATAATGTGAACTAGACAGGCCTAGATTTATTTTTAATGTATTACTGGAGCTAGCTAGGAGTTTTAGGTTGCATATCAAATTGTTATTAGACCGTCTTTAGTACATTTTATTTTTCTAATTAAAATGACAGGCCGATCATCTGTTGATGACAGACAGCCGTCATGAGAAAAATCAGTCTACCGTCTAGAGCTGAAACGAACAAGAAGTGCTTGAACAAAAATAACGGTGGCAAGAGGGCCTTTCCCTCCTCCTAAATATAAGGGCAGTATCCCTCCTCTCAACTTATGAAGACAATGTGGTGAACAACCGGCGAGACAACGTGTCGCCACCTCTAACTCCTCCAGGGGTTCGATCCTCCTCCCTCTGAGAGGGCACTCGGCTCTCTGTGAACCGGCCTGGTCGATGTTTGAAGATACTGAGCCCTCAGAGACTCCTGCATGAGATGTCTGACGTTCCCCGGCTAGCTGAAAAGAAGATTGGCGTCTGATGACCTTAGGCTCCTCATCCCTCTACGGCCTGAGTGACGACTCTCAACCCTCCTCGACGGTTTGAGATGATTGATGTCTTCCGGTTTGCTGAAAAAAGAGTGATGACTGATGACTCTTGGCTTCCCATTTCATCTTCTACATCATTTCGCTTCGTTTGCCGGCTTCACTGGCCTTGTTAGGTAGCTCTAGTTCGGGTAGGTAGGCCCTATATGATAGGGTGTGCTTTATTAATAACAAAATCTTTTATCTCTTTCCCTTGACTATTTCTTTTAACCGTACTCTCCTCCAGACTGAAAGTTAGGTAGGTGAGTGCTCATTGTGACTTTACAGTTTCCTGGCTCCTACCAGGAAAATGTAACGTAACCTTTCAAAACTTTTGCTCTTCTTGCTGATCGATTTACTGTTTTTATTATTTAAGTAGTAAATACAAGGTGTAGTTTTGCATCGTAGTCAAAATTCAGGAGCTTGTCACAAAATACATAAAATCATCAATTTAAATTACGATACCCGGTCAAATAATTAATAAAGCTGTTATTTTAATTGTTTAATTTGAATTTTTTTTCAGAATAGCACGAAAGTAATAGAAGAATCACCCATCGCGCGACATTTGTCTCTGTGTGCGTTTATTTGTGTGTGTGTGTGAAGGTGCGGTTATAAGGCCAGTTACAGATGGGCTGCGTTTTAATAAGAGTGCTTTACACTTACCGATTTCAGTCAATAAAAAAAAAACTTACCAATTTTAGTATCGATTCGGGTCGAGAATCATTAGCATAGATACCTCCTTGAATTTGACCAGGATGCAAAGCGACACCTTGTATTTCTCCATGTCGATTGTCTACGCAATTTGTGTTTGCCAAATAAATTCTAGTGCACTATCTGTTTTTTTCATACGTATCAAAGTCGATACCAATTAAAATTCAAATTACTGTTTTTATAAAAGCAAGGTAAACACCAACATTTTATGAATGAAGTTTACATAATTAAATTAATGTTACATATTTATTCTCCCAAATTAAAATAAACACACCCTCTTTCAGCCGGGTAAAACATATTGATTCATAACACACAATGACGCACTCCAATCGAGAGTCAACTACCTTCCATGACTGACTTGTCTTCATCTTCTTACATTGTTTCTTCAATAAGTAGACATGACCGACGAATATGTGGAACCGACATCATTCTTGAGACAGAACCTACCGCGACTCTTGAAAATAATGGATCACCAACTAAAATTTTACTAGGAAAAGACTTACAATCAGCGCTAAAGCCAATCAATCTGATGCAAGCTATTTTCTTCTGTGCGAAGTACAAGATTCAGGACAACATGATAAAGACAAACAGTGTTTTCTATAACATCATTTCTGTGTTCACTGTGTTCATTGTAACATGGTGTTCCTATTATTTCACGTTTGCATCTATATTACTTTATGATGCGAGGGGATACAAATATTATCAACAATTAGTTAAAATCTATGTTTTTTTTGTGCTTTCCATAGGCAGCCTGTTGAACTGCTGCGTCAATATTATTCAGAGGCACAGCAATGTTCTGTTTGTCATGAAAATCCAGGCGATCTGTTCACGCCTTGAAATTAACGACATGTTGAAGCCTATGGTCTTTCCCAACTGGGTTTCTGTTACAGCACTAGTTTTTTATCATATCTTTTGGGTTATTTTTTCCAACTGCGTCATCGAGTTTATGGGTCTTAAGTTGGGCCTAAGTTTTACCACGTATGTTTGGCTAAGCTTCGACATGAATAATTTGTATGCTACAAGGATTTTGAAGCTCTTAACAAAGTCTCTCAAAAGTTGGGTTGAAAATGTTAAAAATCAAAATCAAAAAAACGAAAATTATTGGAGAAAAATGTTCAAAGTTTACATGGAAATATTAGAAGCCTATAAATTATTTGGAAAGACTTTTTATCACTTGGTATGTTTATATTATTTATTCATTTATGTATTTATCACAGGACTCTATTCCTCTAATGATCGTTTTTCCTTTTGTTTCAGATTTTGTTCCAAATACTAGTTATAGCCTCCAAATCACTGATCTGTATAGTAATGCGAATAGAGATGAAAAAAGTAACTACTGCGAGTAACAGTTATGTAAGAGTGATTCAAACTATAATCTAATCCTGGGAACGTTAAATTCCGTCCATCCTTAAAATACTTAAGAAAAACCTACTACCTACCTACTTAAATGCAAACTAAAATTTACAGCGTGTATCAGGATAGTGTGGTCATATTGAAGCGCTCGTTTCACTAAAATCCCCTAGACCAGTCCCCCAGGGGATTACACAGCACTCTATGTTCCACTACGATACCCTAGGGGATCATATAAAACTCTAATTTCCTTTTGAATCCCCTGAATGTGGTACAGAATCTCAAACTGAACTAATTATCAGGCATTGTTAAGTTTGGTGTGCGAAACTTTCCACTGGACTCAAAAGTAATGTTTTTTTTTTTGCCCCATGACAAAAAAAAAAAACAACTAATCAACTAACACACAGCAGCACAAAGCAGCAGCTGCAGCTGTTCCACAGAACACGACGGATGAGTGTGAAACTAACCAATAATATCGCTCCTTTTTCACAGCTTGAGGTATTTTAGCCATGTGATTGGTTAGTTTCACACACAACTCTCGCTCATCTCCCTAGCCTTGCTCATCTCTGGTGGAAACGCAGCTTTACGGTCATGTCAAAATAGTCGTGTATTGAATTTTGATCAACGTAACACAGCGCGCTCCAGTTTTGGAGGCTACATTGACGAATCCCCTTCAATGGTCTTGTTTTCATATAATATTTTGCTTCTCTGTAAATATTGAAAAAAAAGTGTTGCTCTCATCATTTTCTTTTTTGTTATAGTTTGCCTTTGTGTCATTTGTATCTCTAACTTGGATTATAAAGAACGTGCTCTTGATGATACTTTTGAGCGTGGAGAGTGAAGAATTCTTCGCAGCTATGAGAGAAGTTCAGAGTGTTTGTACACAACTTGCAAACTCAAGTAGACGCTCAAGTAAGTTAAATTAAAATAAATGAAAAACTCACGTTGCTTTTGGATTGGTAAAAAGAAGGCCGAGTGTGATTTGGACTCGCACACAAAAGGTTTCGTGGCACCAAATTTTAACGCTCATTCATAGACAATTTGCAGTTTTTTAATTTAAGATAATTTAAAACAAAGTTACAGCTGCAGTTTCACGAAAAAGTCCCGTATCTCAAAAGCTAAATATTTTCTAACGAAGTTTAGTTGAAAGTTCTTTCTACAGTCTACAAACCCTTTCTTCAGAATTTTCTTAATAAAAAATTAGAGGACACAATTTTTACGAGTTAAGATGCAAATATCTCATCATTTATTAAATAATCATTTTTTAATTTGAAAATTATATTAAATTAAATTAATTTGAAATACGAAAAACTTAAAATGGAGCATTTGAAATCAGTGTCAAAAAATTTTGAGCGTGTATGCTAATATACATTAAATATTTGTATTGTTTATAAGTGTATGTATATGCTGTATATTTATTTAATTTAAAGATTCTAATAAAAATAGGAAGAAAATAGTGACAACATAAGAAAATAATATATTTTAAAACAGATTGTTCATTGAGGTTTACACTATTAAAACTCTAGTAGTAACTCACATCTTAAATCTCTTCTACTTTATCAAAAAAAATAATTATAAAATGTTTTGCAGATACGCAAAAAAGAATCTGCAAGAATATCCAACGAGTCCAAAAGACCTCGTTCAAGAAGATGCACGTGTGCGGGCTGTTCATCATAGACGCTGCGCTCTCGTTACGTTTGTGTGCTCTCATAACTACTTACACTATCATTATACTACAGTTTGAGTTTCTGTAACATTCTCACAAAAACAAATAAAATAAAATAAACTTTAAATGATATGAAGAATATTTTTGTTTATTTCGTTTCCCTCTTTTTTCCGATTTGGATGTTGCTTTAAAGTGCATCCGCTTAAGTGGAAAGAACTTACGAATCAGTAAAAAATGTCCTTAATGGTGCCGATTCTCTTGTTACAAATTTCTTTAAACTGGACTAAAAATTACTAAAATTTAGTTTGTTCCTGTCAAACGACGTTTCCTATTCTGAAATTGACTAACATAACCTAAATAGATTATAGTTTGACAGCACTAAGTTATTCAATTTAGTGAAAAAGGCAACTTTGCTATTCTGAAATTGAGGCTTTTCACCTAAAATTTAGATTGTCAAACTAAATCAGACTATTTTTAATCGCGATTAAAAAGGTGTGGAATAAAATGAGTTGTCATGAACTAAAATTTACACAGCACATTTCTCTCGTAATTCTTGAAAGTTTGGGTGATTTTTGATTTTTTGTTCACTAAGGAAGCACATGTGATTGCAGCTGTTGTCGATTCGGCAGAATGGTAAATTTAGTGTTATTTTATTATATTAGGATACAATACAAAATTCATTCATGAAAACTTACCAAGGGATTTTTGTACTAAACATGTATTGCACTTGCTACACTGCATGCTTGCACTGCATGTATGGGGCTTGGAAAAGAAGTTAATAAATTCACTTCTCATAATCAAAGCCACTTCCAGGTTATGTGTCTATTAAGAAATAACTATTTTTTAGAAACTTTCAAGAAAGAATTAAAATATTTAAGGTTAGATTTTTTTTGTGTTCTTTGGCTAATTATTTTGTTTTAATTTATAGATTAGAAGCGTATTAAAACAAGATAATTAGCCAAAGAACACAAAAAAAATCTAACCTTATTAAGGTTAGATTTTTTTTGTGTTCTTTGGCTAATTATCTTGTTTTAATTTATAGATTAGAAGCGTATGATCATCCGCAAGAGAGCCAAGGTAACCGACGTAGCCCGAAGAATTGCCAAGCTTAAGTGGCAGTGGGTGTAATATATGCGTGTATCCGAACGTAACACAAGTACAGACGTTTGTAAATGACAGTTCAACTACTAACTAATTTGGTACAGACTGTATAGTTTTTAGAATAATGATCTGGGTAACATGGTGGCGTCACTTGCCAACTGACAGATCTTAGTACAACTGTGAAGTAGGAGCTCTGTAATAAACCTAATTCTTAATATTAATATATGGTGAGTTCCCGAACACTTGATGTTTTATTTGTAAGAATACTACGGTGGGTAGGGCACATTGCTTGCAGAACAGATGGCCGAGGGGGCCGAAAAGTTATGGAGTGGCGACCGCGAAGGCCTCCCATGGACCGATGACCCGGTTAAGTTTGCGGAGATCCGCTGGATGCGAGTCACACGGAAGCGGGCAAAGTGGCCTCTCCCCCACACGTGGGGGTGAAGCCAGCACTGGACGTCTTTCGGCTGAAATGATGATGATGAAGCATAGTTTTTCGTAAAAAAACATACTTTAACTAATTTGGACTTGATACTTTGTAAGACCCGCGGCAGAGGGTTATTCAAATTTTCATTCGAAATAATACACAAGTAATAACAAAAAAAAAAATGAGTTACATAATTGTTGCACCGTCTATCACGATTATTCCCGATATACGCCCCTGCTTGTCCACCATTGGTGGACAACGACACGATAACAAAAAAATTCCAAGGGTCAAACTCACTTCTCATTGAATGTTTTGTTCATTTACACACTAAATTTGTACAAAAGTTTTTTCTGTTCTAGTTTGCTGTGTTATCATTTATAGCTCTGACGTGGATTATCAAGAATATGCTCCTGCTTATAGTTTTATGCTTGGAAAATGAGAAATTCTTTTCGGCCATGAGAGAAGCCCAGAGTACTTGTGTACAACTCGCAAACTCAAGTAGTTGCTCAGGTAAGTAGAACTTATGACAGGTTTCACTAACACACACACATAGGACAGCTCTCCGCAAACTGACAGCAGCTCTTTATTCTAAATCATATTACATCGGAATTGAAAAAAAAACAAATACATTTTTTTAATCTGTTTTTTATTTTAGATACTATTCCTTTATTTCATTGTAAAATTACATCTTTGTACGCACTCCATTTACATAAAAAATACAACCAAAATAAAAATAAAAACTACAATGGATGTTGTAAAACTCTAACGAACGACGCGACATATCAACTGTTCACTTCCTGCCTAGCTACGGAGCTCATCAAACACGTCGTTGCGCTTGCCGTTTGCTACGTGCGTTTTGCCACGGTAACGATACATTGCGTATGAGGAAATAAAACAAATCAGATTTATTGTATTCCCATAACGTTCCTGAAATAATTTCTTGTACCGGTCATCTTAGAAATAAATAACACAAAGTAATGCGCCTGTCTGGGTTTGAACCCACGACTTACTGTTCGTAAGTCGGGGCCGCCAACACTGGGCCACCGCTGCACTCCGCATTACCCGCATGTATACTGGGTGTTAATGTAACTACAATCTGGCGAAATGGGGAGATCCCACTACAAAATAGTATATTTCTTACCATACGTTTACCAGCAGATCGAGAAGACGTAGATCTAAAGAAAAAAAATGGTTGTCTGTAAAGTCGGTTTACGGACGATAATTTTACGTGATAACGTAATTTTTCATGATGTTATTGATTTTAACTTAAAAAAACAAAATTTCATCCCCCTTTTCAACAGCATACGGAAATTCTAACAACACCGTTGCGTAGCTTCCAACCATACGCCTACTTTGAAAATTAAGGACTTTCCATACACAACTTCATCCCCTTTTTTAAACCTTTGGGGGCGGAATTATCAAAAACGCTGAGACACGTATAAATTAATTTTTAAGATTCTAACACAAAATTTTAAGATTCTAACTTTAAAACTGACTTTCATACAAACTTTCATCCCCTTTGGGAAGTCATCTTTAAGGCATTTGGCTCGCCCGTAAATAATCATCATCTTTTTTTTTCTTCCTTTCAACACTGTCAGACGTCACGGCGTCATTTACTTCTTTCTTTTTATTATCAAACCATGCATAAGTTGATTATATTTACAGACACGCAAAAAAAAGTCTGCAAGAACATCCAACGAGTTCATAAGACCTCATTCAAGAAGATGCACGCGTGCGGCCTGTTCATCATAGACGCCGTGCTATCGTTACGTTTGTGTGCTCTCATCACTACTTACACTATCGTTATACTGCAGCTTGAGTTTCTGTAATGTCGCTTCTGTCTCTAATAAGTTTTACAAGTTTTTTTTTATTATTATTTGTGTTTTACTTTTTCACTTAGTCTCAATTTAGCTAAGTGATATTACCACTATTAGTTAAAATAAAAACACTATTTAAACAAATAATTGCATAATATTATCAGACAAAGATGTTCTTAAAAGTTCAAGTTCCAGAATGTTCATTTATTTTGCAAATTAGATGTTTTAAGACTTAGCTCATTTAAGATTTGAACATTTTGCAACCGTATGTTATTTTGCAACATTGATCCCGGTAGATGAGCAGGATATTAACTATGTATATCGATAAGTACATTATCTTGGGCCAGTCAGATTCTTTTGAAAATAGGGGAAATCAAACGAGAAAGATAATCTAACGAAGGGTAATTTACCGATCTCTCTAAAGCAAAAACTCATATACATGTGCATTCTGCCCGTCCTAACTGACGGTGCTCAGAACTGGTCGCTCATCGATTTGCAGAAGTTCCGCCTTGGAGTCTGCCAAAGGGTAAAAAAACGCAGCATTCTAGGCATTATGTTGCGTTTTAAAACGACATAAATAGACGCTGATAAGAAGGCTGCTAGTCTGAAATGGGACTATCAAGGATGATACCTACAGCTCAGTGAAGGCGTAAATCTAACAACCTCGCATTGCATTACGCTTGGCGAGCCACGCGCAGATTTTAATATTAAGATTAGATATTGTTTGACATATATGTTTGTTTTTGTAACACTTTTTTTTTCCTTTAGTTTGTTATGGCAAGCCTGGCTTTTCAGCTTGTACAACAGTACCGCCACTGCCTGGACGCATACCGCCAAGGCTGGTTCGAAGTGTCACGGGACAAGAGTTCTTGGAATGACTTGAGGAGGTCTTTGTCCAGCAGTGAGACACTATAAGCTAGTATAAAGCCTGACCTTTCAACATTGTTTAATTAATTTTTTTTTTTTTTTTTGAGTCCGTTGCCAAATAGCAAAAAAGCTTCAATTTTTTGCGTCTGAAGATCCGTCCCGTACATCTGAACGTCCTGTTCATCTTTACAGATGAACAGGACGACAGCCTTACGGCTACCTTGAAATAGCCATACACGCTAATGTGTAACTGACAGATTTACCTGCACAGGTAGACTCGTCAGGTAAGCTTGAGCTGCGTAGTGAGGAAACCTGCACAGTTTTGCAAAAAAACCACGCTCCGGTTTGCCTGTCAGGTACACCCAAGCGTGTATAAAGGGTGTAAAACACCTCTTAACGAAGCTGAAAGGCATTTGTTCTCCCCGTCATTGCGATCATTTTTTTTTTCTACCTTCTAGTTACAGAGATATTGGGGGTCAAAGTTCCAACTTTTTGTCAAGTTTTTAATGTAAGATTTTTACTTTAAACACCTCCACGACCATCTACTATTCTATTCAATATACTATTACTATTCAATCCATCCATCAGCACAATGTTTTGAGTGCGTTACATTGAGTTCTACCACAAAACATGGTTTTTCACCCCAAAATATTTTTTGCGCAAAGTTACTTAGTTTGGTGTACACCAGGCTTGGTTCACGGCTTCGTGATGAGGTCTTTTAGATCCTGTATAATTAAATACTTCTTTTTAGTAAGTGTTTTAAACACACCCCGTTCATTATGTTATTACTTTCATAAATCCTTTGAAGAACGATTGTCATTACTTTGAGGCCTTAACATATTCTCATTACTTGACTTGCTCGTTGGTCTAGTTGGCTGAACCAACGACATCATGGTCCTCTTTCCAAGTCGGGCAAAGTTTAAGTGAGTTTTTCCAACGGTCAGTAGTAGCCACGGTGTCTGGATTTGTGCCTGGTTCTCTATTACATGGAACTTACACATGACTGGAGAAAAAGGTAGGTTTGGCGTGATCTCTTTTAATTTATTGACAATGCAAAATTATCTTACAAGTAGAGCAGAGCAGAAGAAACAGAATCTACCGTTTTACGTCAACAACAACAACAACAGCCCATAACGTCCACTGCTGGACATAAGCCTCTCCAATGATGGGAGGAATTTGCCGTAATCTCCAAGCTTGGCAGGCGGATTGGAGATCGCAGTGATGAATGAAAGACTAACAGAAAAACATCAAAACTTCATAATTTTATATATCAAAACTGAATGCACGATTACAGAAAAGCAAACTGCAGCAACACAAACGTATAATTTACAAGTAACGTTAGCACTCTGGACAGTAAAGTAGCATCAACGTAGAATATCCGACAGGCATGCACCTTGTCAAATCTCACTCGATTCAGGCGTTTCAGATTCTTGCATAAGTTCTTATTTCCATCTGTAATGTTAGCATAGATGTGTATTAGCATTACAATCCTGGCACAGTTATTCTATCTCTGAATTTGTATCTATGTCAAAATCACAGTGATCAGTAGGAATAAACGTCCACTTTGCAAAATGTCTGTAAGTCACAAAATATGTCTTTCTCAAAATGACCCTTTGTCCAACTCTCCGTAAGTAATTAGTAATTCTTCATAAGTTTCATCTTATGCCGTAATTTTGACGAAAAATCTAAATGGGAAAATAATATTAAATAACTTAGAAATACCTGTACCATTGGAGTTCGAGATTTTCGCAAATACATCTTGAATATTATTTACAGACGTGTAGAACTTCTCACAGCATATGCTGAATGTGATTTGCAACGTCAAAGATTTTATGAACCAAAATACGAACCACAGTATTGATATGCGTACGAAATGCTACAAAGAAAAAGAAGCTGTGGTACAATTATACCGAAGGTGGCCACGAGGGCACACCGCAGCAGCAAAGCCACTTCGCCTATCGCAATTCCAGCTCGCAGGAACACGACTGGTTTCTGTGATAGCTATGAAAACAGAAATAGGCGGCAATATCGTTAATTTACGGAAGACTTGCCATAAGCTTCTTTGAAGGTATTTGATACGGTATACCCAGGCTTTGAAGGATCCATGGGATTACCATATAGTTTGAAACAAACAAATCTCATTCAAATGGCGCCATAACAATATTGGGTGAACATCTACACAGTGCTTGTTGGAAGATGTCACATACCTTCGAAATTAAGGTTCTTGGACATGCCGGTTGTTTTCTCACAATGTCTTCAGGGTAGAGTTCATTGAAACTTACTTATTACCTTACATAAATTCATAGCCTATAATTATATAGGTTTAGGGAATATTATGTAAAGAATTTCAAGCATAAACAACCAACCAAGCGATTAAGCTGGGCATTATGTATCAGTGAACGAATGAATTGAAGTTTATTATAATGTAGGTAGATAACTTACATAGAAATGCTGTGTAGTAAATCTGAAAACATCTAAAAGTATTTGCACGGTTGCCATATGGTGACAGAATAAGTCAGCAGTATGAACTAATATCTGAAAATAAAGCTTTTAGTTGTAATATAATCTTTTGGTCACAAAGTCAAACAGTTAATTTCACTCACACTGTGTTTGAAAGAAACCTTGTAGATGTCATAACAGTCTAGTATATTAACGTAAATCTGAAAATTTCTTCTGCAGTATTCCTCTTGACTCCTGTCCTGAATATTACTCGCTTGATTATTCCATAGATCAACCTTAACTTTTAAAAGCTGAATAAGCCTGATAGCGTACACTATATTCACATCATTACTAATTAATATAACGCTACATATTATGGTGCGAATAATTGGAAGTTCAGCTGCCGTGAACATAACAAATGTACCAGTGAAGTACCAGGCCAGCAGTAACAAGAAGTAGATCCAGTTACCAATGATGAAGCGTTTGAAGCTGGTCACGTTATTCAGATGTCTATGGATCTCTTGGAATTTTAAAACGAACAAAACATTTCGATTTGTGCCATAAACACATAGCACAACGTTCATAATTAATAAGAAAGAATAGAAGAAAAAGTTCAATGTGAGGGTACACTTCGCCATTGCACTGAATTTCCATGATAAATTCGATTCGTCTATAAGTCCGCTATAAATGTAGTATGAAAACATGAATATAAATAATGTAGTGACACATAGTGACATGGAATTCGATAAACGGCTGTTTGGAGTTATAAAATTGTTCCTAATGCAATATTTCGGACAAAACTGCAAAACTTGCAAAAAATTCAGAGGTCGGAGCATCGACTGCACATCTTTGTCGACAAAGTTACTACTATTTGAAAAACATTCCTCATGATTCCTTTTTAGATAGGAAAGTATTTTTATTTTTACTGACTTCATTCTTTGTGACATTGAGCAGATCGCGGGTTAGACCTGGTTGAGACACGCACAGTTAATGAGTGACACAAACGTGAGGAAGCCTACACTCAGTAGTGGATGGACAAGTTGACACACCTGATTCAAAAATTTTACTCGTTCATTAAGGATTGATCTCAATCAAAGATAAGTCTAGTAATGGAAAAATACATCTAATAAATAAAATTGAATTAAAACTTATTTTCAAGGTAGAGTTGACCCCAAGTCGGCGGTAGCGTTTAAACCTCGAGCTGGCCTACCGTAGTACAGAGTTTCAGAAGAATGCGAGGCCAGATCATATTGGATTAAACTGGGCTTAATACCACTGATGTGCCCTTCAATGTACATTGATACAATTCACGAAACTGACTCAACTGCCTAATCATTTAATTTGATTCATGACCTTTAGAGCTGACAGGTTATTAATGACATTTCAAATAATATTGATGAAGGCAAGGTTACTCGGAAAAAAAATATAATTTACCAAACATGCAATTTTGCTGACGACTTTCTTCAACGGATATTTTTGTTAGAGAACATATCATTGTACAACATTAAGGCTTAGGCTAGGCAGATGATAATGACTCGTCCATTGTAAACAAGATATATAGCAAAAAAAAAAAGCTACGCTTCGACGCGGGTCGGAGAACTCGACCCCTTATAAAAAAGAAATTGTAATTGTGGAAGGAAAAGAAAAAAAAAGACGAGAACGTTGCGTTTTTAAAATAACATTTCCTTGGCAGTCGTGTAAAAAATTCAAGACTCTTGAGCATTATTTATCGACCCGTAGAACTTCTCATATTGTAGGTTCAAAGCGATTTCGCGACTCTTGGATCTAGTCTTAGATATTGCATCTAAGACCAGATCCAGAAGTATAACCATAGTGCTATTGAAAAAATATCAATTATAAGAGGTTTATTCCTGAGTGTGTTCCTAGCCGTGTGGTATCCGGCAGAGTAGAATAGAACCAACCCATTACACTCACGGGTGTCGTATAAGGCGACTAATGTCTGAGGCAGAACACCTTGCGCCTCCGTAGACCAGAGAATGGGCAGCAGCGTTTTCTGTTAGTCTTTCATCACTGCGATCTCCAATCCGCCTGCCAAGCGAGGAGATTACGGCCAATTCCTCCCATCATGGGAGAGGCTTATGTCCAGCAGTGGACGTTATGGGCTGTTGTTGTTGTTGTGGGTTTAATTTTTATATATTTTTGTTTGTTTTTTTTTTTTTTCCCACAACTGTCTGGCAGTTTGAGTACTTTAAGCGACCTACCCAAATGTCCTTTCTTTGGTATTTGCTTACGCAAGTTTCTGTAGTAAGTTTTTTTTTACTATATTAACATATCCGAACGTGGTATATTTCATTATTACGTACGCGTTTCCAAACGCGTCTCCTACGTTGTATTTTTTTTCTGTCATGTTGCCAACCGCAGTTTTGAACTACCCATCTCCTTCCTTCCTACTACGCTCCCATGCGACAGAAAGAGAAGGAGTGTCGCCGCCTACGCCCAATCAGGGCGCGTTTCCGCAGTGACTGGCAGAAGAAGAATCACGCCATGATTGAACACGCTTGGATCCGCAACGTCAACCGCTTAACACCTCACGCAATACTGCTGAGCTTTGCGGCGCGCGCCGCAAAATACACCAAACCGCATTAAACTCTAAACTAAAGACAATCTGTGAATGTCGGCCGACACGGTGAAACAAAGTTAAGTGCAGGAAGAATTCACCAGAACACGCGCTGGGCTTCAGCACCACCAGCGGCATCAGCCATCTTCCCAGGCGATCATCTTATCATCAGCTTCCAAGTAAGTCCTTGTTTCCCTACATAAAAACTGCGTGCCGGCAACATTCTATCCCGCATAAACTAATTTCCCGCCAAAATTTACAACCCCGCGAGGTCCTTCGAACCGCTATCCCAACTTATCAACATAAGTTTTTTTGGTCCATTCGAGACGGATTCAAAGAATCAGCATTTATAGGTCTCATACCTAGGATTTAGGTCAAATATCTAAGTTCGTAAAACCGCCATATTGAACGCGTACTAACGTTCGTACATCCCGCTAGGTACATATTCATTGTAACTACTGTACCAACTTAATATTGCTCCTCCAGCATTAAAATAGCTTAGGTCAATATTAAAACCGCTAATTATCGTGAGTTAGCTCGGCAAACTTGCCTACAACATACTCAACCGCAATTACTTCTTATACCCGCTTATAATAAAATTATTATTATAAGTCTACCCGCTATACCTAAATTATTTTGTCCGTTGTATTTTCTAGAATAATCCATTATGGAAGAACTTAAAATGAAAGTAAAATTACTTCAAGCTAAAAATCAAGCAATCTTTGAGCATTTATCGTCGTTATACGAAACGTCAAAGAAAATAAATACGACTAGTATTGAGCTTCGTTCGTCGGAAACGTTCATGTCAGACACACAAATATCTCAGTCACTCGTCAGGAATTTAGTAATAACCTAGATAAAATAAATACATATTCTTTACAAATAAATCCAGATCATAAAATCGATTATAACAGTCAAATATCCTTTGACGGCGTTTACACTCGTGTCGAGAGAGTGCGCTCACTTATCGCCGAAAAGTCTTCAAGGTCATTAGAGGACTCAATGTCTCAGGACAACGCGAAACATTCTAAAACTTCTATCAAACTACCTCCAATTCAGATTCCGTTCTTTGATGGTAGGATTGAAAACTGGCCTGTATTTTATGAATCATTTAAGTCAAATATCCATAGTAATATAAATCTCACAGATTCTCAGCGAGTGCAGCAGTACTTAATAGGTAACCTAAAAGGAAACGCATTGCAGATTACCGCAGGAATTATTCCATCAGGAGAAAATTATGCTTCTATGTGGAACAGCTTAGTTCAAAAATATAAAGATGGGCGAGCACTGGGCTCACACTACATGTCTAACATATTAAATATTAAACCTGCAACGAACAATTCCGCTTCTTTAAATAGTTTTATTGAAAGTTTTCACGCTTCTGTTTCTGCCTTAGAACAATTACAAATTAACGACATAAAGGATTTCATTTTATTAAATTTAGCTTTGAAAAAATTAGACCCCGCTACTATACATTTATTCGAGATGCATATGAGAAATGAGGAGATTCCTACTTACACGGATCTCGTTGAGTTCTTAAAATCGCAAGTTAAAATATTAGATAGGACTATTTCTTCTCGAACTGCATCAGTAAACAAAAATAACTCATACCGTAACCAGTCACGTGATAGTACAGTGCATACCTTTGTTGCTTGTGACAATAACCAAACTTGCTTATACTGTAACAAAAATGATCATTGGAAGCTGTACACCTGTCCAAACTTTCAGGCACTATCAGACAACGCTCGTTTGGATTTTATTAAAAACAAACGTGGATGTGTAAACTGTCCTAGTGCAACGCACACTGCTTCACAATGTAAATCTATACATACTTGTATAACATGTAACAAAAAGCATCATTCGCTCTTGCATCTGGAGCAAAGTACGCCGCCGCGATCGATATCGACTGACGCTGTACCTAGTTCCGCGCATTCACAACAGGTGGCGCTGTGTGCATGTTCACGCTTAGGCACAAAAATATCGCGCACTACTGTACTGTTGTCGACAGCACAAGTCTACGTAGTTATGTATCCTGAACCACAACGCGTGATCACCGTGAGAGCGTAAAGTGCGCCGTTGCAGTTTAGGGTGGTCCATCTGGAACCTTCCATGCATTTTGACAACTTAGCAGATAAGTAACCTTAAGACACAGATGTAGCGACTAGAGTTAGTATTGAGAATTACATTGGAGCATGCGCTTCTGCTCACACGTAACTCTACTCTTTTATTTAATATAAAAAACGCTTCCAAAAACTTGACTGGCGCAGCCGGGTCGGATCGCCGAATAGAGTTGCGCTGTCCTTCGCGATTTTCCGAAATAAAACTTTTTCGAGTAACGCGTTCGGGTGGCCCTGAAAGCAGCTGTGGTGATTCTACGAACCAAACAAATTCGTCATGTTGGAGCTGAAAATGAGAAAGGCGAGCTGGTGAGTCCAAATTTTCACCTTCCTTTCCTATTTCCTTTTTTTGTGTTATTTTGCGATTAGACGTCTCGCGTTATAACGTTATCTGGTTTTGCATAAAATCTGTAAGGCTAGTTTAGTGATAAAAAAAAGTTATTGAATGTGTTAATATATAAAAAAAAAATACTTATTGAAATATTGTTAATGAATTTAAAAAATATTTTATTCAGATAAATTGTTTAAAGTTGTACTAGTTAATTATACTTATTACTTTGTATTAAGAAGTGTTTTAGGGAACACTATACTTTTGTACTTTTGATTATATTATAACTGTAAGCTAATTAATAGTGTTTAAAATGGAAGATCACATAAAAATCACGATAATTCCGAATGAAATGATTAAAATTATTCCTATTTTTGACGGCGATAAGCGCCATTTAAATCTTTTTATACGTAAGAGCGAATATATCATAAATAAATACAAGGGAAGTGCCGAGCAAAACTTGTATATAATGCATTCTATAACGAGTAGATTAGCGGGGAATGCAGCCGCGCTTATCAGTGAGCGCGAGGATATTGTTACATGGGAAGAATTTAAGGAGTTATTAATACAACATTTTGGAGACCCTAGAAGTGAAGAATGTTTAGCTATTGAATTGGAAACCATGCGTATAAAAAACGGTGAATCATTTTTGGAATTTTGCAATCGCATACAATCAGTGCGTAGTATTTTAATATCAAAAGTTAATAGATTATCGAGTAGTATGCGTGAAAGTAAAATAATCATTTATAATAATACTTCTTTAAACGTGTTCCTATATAATCTACCGGAAAATATGGTGCGTATTGTGAGATTAAAAGCGCCGTCCACTTTGGAACAGGCTTTAGCGTTCGTATTAGAAGAGGTCAACTTCCATGACCAATATAATGCCCGAAATAAAACACTGCTGCCGTCCTCCAGTAAAAATACTACACCAACGTTTAAATTCGGCACAAATAATTATAATACACCTGTTAATAATAAACCTATTTTTGCGCAACCAAACACACAACCCAAATCATATTTTGGAAACTTCCAAGGTCAACCATTTGGGATGCGACCTCCGCAATTTGGATTTCTAGGTCAACCCTTTGGTTATCGCCCGCAACAATTTGGGATACGTCCGCAACAATTTGGGATGCGCCCCCAACATTTTGGAATGCGCCCTCAGCAATTTGGAAACCAACAACCATTTAATAAACCTCTAACACCATTTAGCAACCAGAACCAATCGTTCAATAGACCTTTACGTGTACCCGGTATTCAGCAACCTAAAATTGAATCCAGTGACGTCACAATGCGTACAGCGCCTCCGGCCAAAGCCTACATTAAAGGATATAATTTAAATGAGCTTGACCTTGACCATTACGATGATAGTCAACTTCCATGCGATTACCAATTTAACAATGAATATTATCACGATTTTAGCCCTCTTAATGAAAATCAAGATGAGAATTATTCGGAAGAAATTAACCAGGAAAATTTAGCGGAAAATAATGAGGATTTTCAACTAGTGGCCTCGGAAAAAATAGACAAATAATACACCTAAATTGCAATACATGTCTTAAATTGCCGTACATATATATACCAGAAATAGATGCCAAATTTATGATAGATACGGGTAGTACAAAATCATTTATAAATCCGGGAAAAGCCAATTATTATTTTCACGATTATATTTATCACGACCCATTTGAAGTAAGAAGTACTCATGGTACAAGCCAACACGAACAAGTACTTTTGATTCCAGCATTTCCGACCTTGAATGTTAATGAAGTTCACAAATTCCATATCTATGAAGTCGACCCAAGCTTCGATGGTTTATTAGGTAATGATATTTTACATAGTGTGGAAGCAGTAATAGATTTAAAAAATGAGATCTTGAAAACCAAAACTACGGTAATACCAATCATGCGCGATAAGAATAAACATATATTAGAGTTAGCACCCCGATCAGAACAAAGAGTTAAAATCCCTGCAAATTATCATTCCGGTGATGCTTTAGTAGATTTTAGAGAATTTACTGAAGGCGTGCGTATGCCAGCGCTTTAATTAAATGTAAAGATGGTTACTTTACTACCGTAATTCAAAATACCCTTGACAAACCAATTACATTAGCCATTACTAAACCATTTAAAGTAGAACCGTACGATAATTGTAGAAATGATTGCAATGTTAATAACTTAAAAGAAACCGAAAATATTGAAATAGAGAACTTATTTACGGATAACTTACAGAAGCTTCGCTTGAATCACATGTCAGCTGAAGAAAGTGAAGCCATTAGCAAATTATGTTTAGAATATAAAGATATATTCTATTGTGACGGCATCCCATTAAGTTTCACGAACCAAGTCAAACACTGTATTAGGACGAAAAATGAAGATCCAATTTACGTCAAGCCATACAGACAGCCCCCTAGTCAGTCGCAAGAAATAAAAAATCAAATCGAGAAGTTACTCAAAGAAAATGTAATTCAGGAATCTTATTCACCTTGGTCAGCCCCAGTTCATTTAGTTCCAAAAAAGACAGATGCATCTGGAGAAATGAAATATAGAATGGTAGTTGACTATAGACGGCTAAATGAAATTACAGTTGACAACAAATATCCACTTCCTAATATCACTGATCTATTTGATAACTTAGGTAAAAGCACATACTTCACTACATTAGATTTAGCAAGCGGTTATCATCAAATAGAAATTAACGAAAATGACAGACAGAAAACAGCATTCAGCACAGAAAATGGACACTTTGAATTTTTAAGAATGCCGTTTGGTCTTAAAACCGCTCCAGCAACATTCCAGCGAGCAATGGACAATATCTTACGAGGCTTACATGGAATCCATTGTCTGGTTTATTTGGATGACATTATAATATTCTCGAATTCACTTGCCGAACACATCCAGAAATTAAGAGCAGTTTTTGATCGTTTGAAGACAAATAACCTCAAAATTCAACTTGATAAATCCGAATTTCTACGGAAAGAAGTTCTATACTTAGGTCATGTTATAACTAAAGACGGTCTTAAGCCTAATAATGACAAAATTAAAGCAGTCCTTAACTACCCACTACCAAAAACCGTGACAGAAATTAAAAGTTTTCTAGGCTTGATAGGTTATTATAGGAGATTTATTAGGGATTTCGCTAAGGTAACACAACCATTAACTAATTGCTTAAAGAAAAGGAGTAAAATTATTATAAATCAAGCGTACATAAATGCGTTCCAAAAGTGTAAAGAGCTTCTTACTAATGCTCCTTTACTCCAATATCCCGATCCAGATAAGCCTTATATCTTGACTACAGACGCTTCGTCACACGCCTTAGGCGCAGTACTATCGCAAGACACCATAGGTACCGATAAACCAGTGGCTTACGCCAGCAGAACCTTAAGTGATACAGAGACTAGATACAGTACAGTAGAACGAGAACTATTAGCGATCATTTGGGCTGTAAAACACTTCCGGCCATACCTTTATGGTAATAAATTCATCATTTATACGGATCATAGACCCTTAGCCTGGCTCTACTCCCTTAAAGAGCCGAATAGCAAGCTCACCCGTTGGCGACTTCGTCTTCAAGAATATGATTTTGAAATTAAATATAAAAATGGCAAGCAAAACACAAATGCTGATGCCCAATCACGTATTAAATTAAATGCATTAGGTTCTGATGAAGACGAGTTATCTATGAAAGTTAATATAGATGAAAAAGAACAGAGATCAGAAAAAATCCAAGCTACTCATAAAATGGAAAATTTAATTGACAACGATAGTGACGACTCTAGAACCATTTCTATCTCGGATTTGTCTGCTACTGTAACAGCTAGTTCCGAATATGATACAAATAAACCCATTCCATTTAATCCTGCGGAAGATAAAACATTCACGGTGCATTCAGCTGAAGACATGGAATCAATTGGTATTTCAATATTACAAGAAGCAATAGACACTAAACCCAACCAGATATTAGTCTTTACCTGGCATAAAAATGATATACAAGTTAAAGATCTTTCCCGTGACAAACAAAAAATTCTTGAAGTATTTTTACCAATAAATAATGATGAATTAATTAAACAGTTTTTAAAAGAATATGTTAAATGTAAAATTAAATACTTCATATATTTTGAAAGCATAGAGCATAGGAAACAATTTAACAAAATTATAATACAGTTATTTAAAAAGGGGATGGTAGAATTCATGGAATGTACAGAGCGTGTAGTTTTTGTTGAAGATGAAAACGAACAAAAAGAAATCATCTTACAACATCATGAAGGAAAAACTTGTCATAGAGGTATAAAAGAGACCATGTCTAGGATAAGAAGAAATTACTTTTGGAATAACATGCAAGAGACGATTTCAGCCGTAATAAATAATTGTGAAGCATGCCGCAAAACAAAGTATGACAGAAAACCCATAAAGCCTTTTCTACAGTTAACTCAAACACAAAATGCACCATTTCAGGAGATATTCATAGACATTTTTCTATAGAATCTGCTTTTTATCTTACATTAGTGTCACAGTAAATTAGGACAAGCAATAGAAATATCGAACAGATCGACACCCGAAGTAATACGCGCACTTATTAAATATTTTTCTATTTACGGAACCCCCAAGAAAATTAGTTGCGATCCTGGCAGTGAATTTAACAACGAATTATTGAAGGAACTAATGATAATGTACAACATACAATTACATATCAGTACACCTAATAACCCAAATTCAACAGGCATAGTAGAGCGTTTCCATTCAACTATCATAGAAATATACCGTTTAGCTAAATACGATCGAAAATGCACAGATGCAGCCTCCGTTATGACCTACTCAATAATGGCTTATAATCATACCATACATACAACGACAGGTTTGACACCATTCGAAGTTGTTTTCGGTCATACTGATTCAAATTCTATATTAAGTGCAACATTCGAGAAAAACTATACACAACAATTACTAAAAGATCATGCGAAGCGTACTAAACGTCTCTATAGTTACATATCAGATCAGATGACATCAGCAAAGCTAAAGATTAGAGATAGCAAGGGTGGTGAGACAAGTAAAAAGTTTGAAATAGGTGACGTAATTTATGCTAAAGAGGTTAATAAAAGATTAAGTAAAGACAAGCCACGTTATAGAAAAGCAACTGTTAACGGTAATGTAGAACATAATGTAATCCCTGTTACAATTGGACCTAGAAACACAAAAGTCCCAATTAAAAATATTAAACGTCCTCCGCAGGTGGACCCTCACGCTATTGGCAGTAGCGCAAATCACATGGGCCCTTCAACTTCAAAAGGTTGAGAAAAACCCCGGTGTCCTTCCCGTGAGAAAAGGACAGGCATTTAAACAAGTAGATAAGTGGTTAATTATAAAACTTTTAGATTTAAATAATTTAGGTAATAATCTAGAATTAAGTCTGATGAATTCAGTAGATTAGTAGATGTTAACAAACCTTACAGCCATGAGTTTTTAGGCATTCGGACTCAAACAGATTACCTAAGGGATAGGACTATGGAAAAATACCAGCAACTGGTACCATCTACAAGATTCAAGCGAGGACTAATTGATCCACTTGGGTCTATAATTAAAATCGTGACAGGTAATTTAGATCACAGTGACGCGATCCGATATGATTCCCTTATTTCTCACTTAAAAAACAATCAATTAATAATAAATAGAAAAATTACTTTGGTCTCCAAAATGTTAGATGGTTTTGTTAACAGTACAGAAATCTTACACAACAATACATTAATTTTGGATGAACGTTTAAAACGGATTGAGAGATTAGTTAAGAACTTAATTACTAAAGAAGAAAATTCTATTTACGCTACTTATATTTTAGGAATGTTTAATATGTTTTTAGCTAGTTTTAGAACCATTAACATGATTTTAAGTGAGATTAAAACAGCCTTAGCCTTTAGTAAGGTGTCTGTACTGCATCGAGCGATTGTTAATTCTACTGAATTATTACACATGTTACAATCTATAGCCAAGACAGAAAACCTGTTATATACTGTTAATGAAAATAATTTAGTTAAGTTTGAAGATTGTATTACTGTTAAAGCTTAAAGCAAAACCAGATCACGTTCATATTAGAGATTCCACTTATAGAAAACAGCACTTATAGTTATCTTAAACTTTACTCCTTACCTGTGATTAACACAGATTTAAAAGAAACTGTAATAGTCGTTCCTAAATATCCCTACCTTTTGGTAAAAGACTCAGATTACATACCAGTCGTGAAAGCCTGTGCACAGATTGCAATAGATGAAAAATTCTTATGTACCGATGATGATGTGTTGACCCATAAAGAACCATTTTGTGAAGAACAGCTGATGAAGTTCCATTCTAATACTACTGCATGCGAGCAGCACGCAGTTGACATTGAAGATTTGAAAGTTCAACGAATTGGCCGTGAAAGTTGGATTTTATATTCAAAATATAACATTATAGCAAGCAGAAAATGCTATGATCACGTCGTGAGCCACGAGTCTCTATAAGGAACATACATAGTTACTCTGGACGATGCTTGTACATTTAACGTCGGGCACATACATCTACGAAAACACCAATTTTCTCCTACAAATCTGAATTATCCAACAATTCCAATCGTTATGCTACCAGAATTGAAGGCTGAAAAACGCATCAATAGTGTCAGTGCAGTGAATATGAAAGGTATAAATCTTGATGAGCTGAAAGAATTAGCTCAAGTGGTGAAAATGAGCAAAGAGAAACAGTGAAAATTATAGTGCGGTTAACACGAAAACCATTAGCTTAGGTACTGTAATTCTATATGTATTTCTACCTTTAGGATTTATAACCATTCTTGTTTTTAGATATAAAATCAAATTGTTAAACTGTCAGCGAAATGATCAGAACCTCAACAATTCTGATAATTTCGTTCTTGAGGAGGGAGGAGTTATGCATCCTGAACCACAACGCGTGATCACCGTGAGAGCGTAAAGTGCGCCGTTGCAGTTTAGGGTGGTCCATCTGGAACCTTCTATGCATTTTGTTAACTTAGCAGATAAGTAGCCTTAAGACACAGATGTAGCGACTAGAGTTAGTATTGAGAATTACATTGGAGCATGCGCTTCTGCTCACACGTAACTCTACTCTTTTATTTAATATAAAAAACGCTTCCAAAAACTTGACTACGTTGACAATAAACATAACAAATACGTTTCTGTAAGATGTTTGATCGATAACGCTTCACAGAACAACATAATTACTTCATCTTGTTGTAAGAAACTACAATTAAATATTATACCGCTTTCAAATTCCTTATAAAGGGTGTAGGAACCTCTTCACGGCCTATTATAGGTTACGTCGAGATAACAGTTACTGCTAAAAATAAAACTAATTCTTTTAAAATAACCGCTCTTGTGGTTGATTGTATAACGGATGAATTACCATCACACTTTGTGGATACCTCTGCTGTGCAACATTTGTTCAAATTACCGCTGGCAGACCCCCAGTGGCATATACCAGGTGAGGTTGAGCTGCTTCTAGGGGCAAAGCTGTTCCCGTATTTATTACTTCATAATAAAATTATCTCACCTACCGCGCCTTCCGCAATTGAAACCGTGTTTGGTTATATTCTTATGGGTGAGGTACCCGCTAGTTTATCTAATAATAATAATAGTTCCGCTGATTTAAATACCGCTTCATATTTTTCTACCGCGTTGAATATAGATGACTCGTATTGTTTTCTGTCGTTAGACGAATGTTTGCATAAATTCTGGAATATCGAAGGAATTCCTTCAAAATCTTTTATGAGCCCCGCTGAACGGGAGTGTGAACAGCTGTACGCTTCTACGGTGTCACGTGACTCCAGTGGTAGATACTGTACTGCGTTGCCATTCTGTAAAGATCCAGATTCACTCGGAAATTCTTATGCTGTCGCTTATCGACGCTTAATTAATTTGGAAAAAACTAAGCTTCGCGACCCTGCTTTGCGCGCTAGTTATAACGAAATTATCCAAGAATATATTGATCAAAATTATTTAACTGAAATTACACCTAGTGCTGCTGATCAGACTATAGGTTATTACATACCGCATCACCCTGTCATTAGGAATGATAAACAAACTACGAAAGTGCGCATCGTTCTTGACCCGAGCGCTAAGTCTCATAATGGAGTGTCATTGAATGATTTATTACACACAGGGCCGAATTTACAGGCTGACATATTTTTATTACTTTTAAATTTCCGTTTGTTCCCTATTGCAGTTACAGCCGATATAAAACAGATGTATCTTCGAATTGCTGTTATTGATGAGCATCGAAAGTACCAGAAAATATTGTTTCGATTTAATACAGCTGAACCTGTTCGCGAATTTCAATTTAACCGAGTTGCCTTTGGTCTTAAGCCCAGTCCCTTTCTAGCCATGCGCACTGTGCACGAGCTGTCAAAGGATGAAAAACATCGCTTCCCGCGCGCATCCATTGTCGCTTCTCATGAGCTATATATGGATGACTTGGCTAATTCTACCCCTACTCTGGAGGAAGCCAAGATTCTCTCCGCTGAACTTATCGCCTTATTTAAGGCTGGGGGCTTCGACCTTACTAAGTGGGCAAGTAATTCCTCGGAACTACTAGAGGCTATTCCACACTCCAACCGCTCTTCTATTAACTTCTCTGACGGGGATAATTTAAAAATTCTTGGACTCAAATGGATTCCTTCCGAGGATTGTTTCACCTTTACTACATCTAATGTGGACAAAAGTTGTACTAAACGCTCCATACTTTCTACTGTTGCCCGTCTGTGGGATGCTCTCAGTCTAGTAGCACCTGTAGTTCTATTCGCGAAATTACTCATAAAAGAATTATGGAAATTAAATACAGATTGGGATGAGACTCCACCCGATTATATTATACTCCTCTTTCAAAAATTTAAAGGGCAATTGCCTCTACTCTCTTCTTTAAAATTGCCGCGTCATGTAGCCGTTACTATGGGTTGTGTGACAAATATAGTAGGTTTTGCTGACGCCAGCATGAATGCGTATGGCTGCGTCATATATTTACATGTCACCGACGCAAATGGTAACACACACGTAAATTTGGTGTGTGCTAAATCCAAAGTTGCACCTGTTAAGGTCGTATCTCTGGCTCGTCTAGAGCTTTGCGCTGCTGTTCTTTTATCTAATTTAATTAAAGTAGTTTATGACACTTACCGCTCTCGTACCGCTATTAATAAAATATTTGCCTTTTCCGATTCTACAATTACACTTTCATGGATTCATTCCTCACCGCACAAATGGAACATTTTTGTTAGCAACCGTGTCGCTAAATGTCAAGAAAATCTTGATCCTAAACATTTTTATCATATTAACGGTAAAGAAAATCCTAGTGACTGTTTGTCTCGAGGTCTTCTACCTGAGCAGCTACTAAATCACGATTTGTGGTGGCATGGCCCTGAGTGGCTTCTACGCCCAACTGCTGAGTGGCCTATCACTCCGTTTGTTTCCTCATGCAGTGAGCAGTTGCCTGAGTTTAATAATAAATCTCTAACGTTAGTATCTACCGTATCAGAACTTAATTTAATATATAGCCTTTCTCAAAAAATTACATCGTTAAATAAAATATTGCGCATAATTGTATACATTTTAAGATTTTTACATTTTATTCCTTATGACAAGTCACATACGACAATTACTGTCCGTGAATTGGATACCGCTGAAATTTATTTAATTCGTTGTATTCAACAATTTCATTTTTTAGATATTTATGACGAGATTAAAAGTAATAAACTTCGCTCACAGTTTAAACGACTCGATCTCTTTATAGACGAGCATAACATAATCAGAATCGGAGGCAGGTTGTCAAATGCGAACCTTCCTTATGAAGCGCAGCATCCCGCTCTTTTACCTAAACATGATAACTTTACACATGTTTTAATAGATTATTATCACCGCATTTATTGTCATACCGGTGTAAGCCTTCTTAGCTCTCTATTACGCCAAAAATATTGGATCCTCTCTTCTAGGGGTGTCATAAGACAAAGAGTACACGCTTGTAACTTTTGTTTTAAAGTTTCTCCTTCTCACCTCAGCCCAAAGATGGCTGATTTACCCGCTTGTCGCGTGCAAGAGACTTAAGCTTTCGTGCATACGGGTGTGGATTACGCTGGTCCCATCAAAGTAACTTTATGTAGAAGCAGAGGTCAAAAAAGTCGGAAGGCTTACATATGCTTATTTATTTGTTTCGTTACCAAAGCAGTTCATATTGAATTAGTTACCGACGTGTCATCGGACACTTTTATTTCTGCTTTTAAAAGATTCATTTCCCGCAGAGGACCTGTTTCTTATTTATATTCCGACAACGGAACAAATTTCGTTGGAGCCAAGGCTCAATTGCAAGAACTACTGGCTAACCGCTACCGCATAGAGTGGAAAATGATTCCACCCCGCGCTCCCCATTTTGGAGGGTTGTGGGAATCTAATATTAAATCCATTAAAACACATTTATACCGTGTTATCGGTTCTCAACTCCTCACTTACGAGGAGCTTTCGACTGCTCTCACTGAAATTGAGGCAGTTCTAAACTCTAGACCGCTCTGTGTCCTGAACGAGGATCCGTACCCAGAACCGCTTACTCCCGCGCATTTTATATTGGCTTCTCCGTTGACTTCGTTGCCTGTCGTGAACGTTCCCGAAACAACGAAGCCTCTAACTTGCCGCAAAAGGTTGCTTGACCAAATGGTTTGTAGCTTTTGGAGAAGATGGCGGATAGAATACTTACATAACTTACAAGTTAGGCAAAAATGGTTGACTGCCGCAGACAATATTAGGATTGGTACAGTGGTTCTCATGCATCAGGATGATGTCCCTCCTTTACGTTGGCCAATGGGCATAATCACCGAAGTTTTCCCCGGCAGGGATGGGACAACCCGCGTTGCTATGGTGAAGACATGCAGTGGTTCTTTTAAGAGACCCGTTGTCAAATTATGTCCTTTACCTTCCCAGTAACATAACCGCGTAATTAATAAGCTAACTTATTTAATTTCACATATTTAAATTATTATTTTTTCTCTTTCTTAGCCCGCTTTAATATAATTTCTTTCCCTTTTTGAGAATACTACATATCCTCAAATCCGGGCAGGATGCTTACGCAAGTTTCTGTAGTAAGTTTTTTTTTACTATATTAACATATCCGAACGTGGTATATTTCATTATTACGTACGCGTTTCCAAACGCGTCTCCTACGTTGTATTTTTTTTCTGTCATGTTGCCAACCGCAGTTTTGAACTACCCATCTCCTTCCTTCCTACTACGCTCCCATGCGACAGAAAGAGAAGGAGTGTCGCCGCCTACGCTCAATCAGGGCGCGTTTCCGCAGTGACTGGCAGAAGAAGAATCACGCCATGATTGAACACGCTTGGATCCGCAACGTCAACCGCTTAACACCTCACGCAATACTGCTGAGCTTTGCGGCGCGCGCCGCAAAATACACCAAACCGCATTAAACTCTAAACTAAAGACAATCTGCGAATGTCGGCCGACACGGTGAAACAAAGTTAAGTGCAGGAAGAATCCACCAGAACACGCGCTGGGCTTCAGCACCTCCAGCGGCATCAGCCATCTTCCCAGGCGATCATCTTATCATCAGCTTCCAAGTAAGTCCTTGTTTCCCTACATAAAAACTGCGTGCCGGCAACATTCTATCCCGCACAAACTAATTTCCCGCCAAAATTTACAACCCCGCGAGGTCCTTCGAACCGCTATCCCAACTTATCAACAGTATTGTTCGTCGTTTCGTTGAGCTCCTTGAGTTATAAGTCGAGCTACACGATAACTGACAAATGCTTGCACTGACTGGACAGGTCCACTCAAATCTGTGTGGTTCTTTCTTCAAAAGACCATCTCAGACACTATTCTGCATAGTCCTCATGTGAATTGAGCAAAATTATGTCTCGACTTCAAAAGAGACTATGACCTCTGAGTTTGTTTCGGCTGTTTCTTCTCAGAGTAGTCAGGTACGAAACACCGGCCCCATCTAGTTTTTTAAAAAAAATGACGTGTAAAAGTGTTTGTAAAAACCTACTTGCAAAATAAACATCATTTATCATTCATTTATCATTTATCATTTATCAGTTGTATTCCTGATGGCATAATCATGATTAGCAGTTCTTAACAAGCAATTTGAAGCTACACTCGCCGATCAAGGGTCAACTGATCCCGCTCACACAAATGATACTCGAAAATAAAAGGCAGTCCAAGTCTTTATTTTTCAAATTGTTTATGACGATGGCCAGTGCGTAATGAGATCATATAAAATGGAGAGTGCATTATGATTAAATAAAAAATATGTCACCTTTTTTCACGTTCCTCTAAATATCCATGAGTGTATTTAACCAACAGAGTCTAAGTGATGTTGTTAACACGTTTCGCTCTAACCGTAATTAGTAAACAGACTAAATCTGGCTGAAACTTCCAACAATATCTACGCCTGTGGGCTTATGTTGTTGTATTGATTAATATATTTGTGTTTGGCATGGTAGCCTACCTGGTAATGCAGGAGAGCAGCCACATAACAACATGCGTTCCAACCAAGATATTTATCATTCCAATCCACCTTCTCCTATTTGAATCAACTATCATCCACAACCACCGTCATTACCACCACCATCGTCACTACGCTCATCATTTTGACTAACATTCTCTTGTCTCCAACAACCGTAGTCATCTCCACCTCTATCACTTTTACATCAACTGCCTCCATGGCGTCATATTATCCACCAACCACCTTTTTATCCTAGCTATGTCGTCTATACCACAGGCATTTTTTCATCGACAACCCTCGTTATGTCAACCACCATCATACTCCAATGTGACATCCACGTCACTTTCATTACCTCACCAATAACAATCACAAGTTTTCATTCCAAGGGGTAAATAACTTTTGTATGGTGGCGGATACATTATAATTATCGTTTCAATTAAATTTAATGAAAAACATATTGAAGATGCATTGAAGATAAAAGTGGCAAATGTCGAGGTCAATGTCATTTGACTGGTAAATCATTAAGAGTAATATACCAGCACAATCATGTGCCTAGTCGAAATAGGTATGTTTTATGCACTGTACGAGCCACAAGGTTGTACAGGCGCTTGTTGTGTGTGTTGTGGTGGTGTTGGTTGTTGGTGAAGCTCGTACATACACCATGAATAATCTAGGCAATCCAAACACACGTGAACAACAATACACAAGTGTTACTAACAACAATATAAATCACACAGATTTATGGAGTGAAGCATACTACACCTCAAGAAAACAGAAAAAATGGAAGTACAACTTATAAGAAAAAATATAAGCATTTCGGATTCACATTATTTCATATTCACACTAAAGCAGTGTGAATGTGAAATAATGTGAATCTGAGAAGAGAGAGAAGGGAAGACGAAAAGAAGAAGACCGGAGCATGTAGGTAGGAGGATGAGCTGAACTTAACTGCAGATACTATTTAATGGCGACGAAAAGTTTGCGACCGAGGACTGTGGAAAAGTCTGGGGGAAGCCTACGCAGGAAAGCAAAACAAACTATTATTCTCGATGTTTAAAAATGTATGTGTTGAATGGTAATAAGTATAAGTTTGTTGATAAAGGCTATTTGAAGGCTATTTTAAAGTGAAACCACCGCTTTTTAAACAATTATATACTATACATTGTCTTTATGAAACTGAGGCATGAGATGGTACCAGAGATATTAGTACTTATGTCTCGAATAACCTATGTCTATTCTAAAGTATCTAAGGCTATTAAATCACAAGATGCAGACTTGCAGCCGCTGTTTGTGTCTATAATAACCGATTTCAAACAGGCCTCAATTTTAGCTTTAAGTAAAAGTTTCCCCACAGCATCTTTGCGAAACTGCTTTTTTCACTTTTCTCAAACTGTCTGGCAAAAGCTACAATCGGAAACCCTGGATTTCGCGTCTTACATACGGCAGTTATGTGCTTTAGAGTATGTTCAATTGAACGGGTTATCAAGGCTTTTGACGAACTTCTCGAATCGCAGTTTTATGTTGAGCATTCCGGTCTCCTTCGAGAAGTCATAGACTATTTCGAACATAACAGTATTGGGAGGTTGTAAAGACGGGTCAGGACTGAGTTTTTATCTTCCCTATTAATATGTGCAATACTGTAATGCTTTTGTTCTTCAGGGTATAGCCAGAACTAACAACTCCGATGAAGAGGGGATTCAGAGGGAATTCTCGTGACTTCTATCAGTTTTTGGATGGACTTTGTTACTTGGGGAAAAAGGAGCTGCCTTTAAGAGCTCAGGATAAAACGGAATCGTCTTTAATAAAGGCAATTTCGTGGAAACTATAGAATTTCGAGCGGCACAAAGTAGGTACCTACAAGCTTCAAACTAATAATAACAGAAATCACTCAAAATCGAAAAAAAAAACAGGTAAAATACTGTTCTAGACACTTGTCGCGAACATTCTGGATTGATGTACAACAGACAACGCCATCTAACAATTTGTTTCTTAAACGACTAATCACGTGATCGAAATAGCAAGTGGGTCCTACTGCTTGGACACGATCGTCGCTAGAGGGGATGCAGCGAAGACTGGTGGAAAGACCAAGTGTTGAGCTCGCACAGTTCTGACGGATGCTTAGTACCAACGCACGTGTTATTATTTTTGTAAAAACTGTTACTTCACAGTTAGTTGACAGTATTTTGTCAATCTTTCTGAAAGAAGTTAAAGAAAAAATAATATTTTTGCAAGCGATTATCGATTACCTAGACTCTCAAGTAATTATGACAAAGTTAATTCCGTTAATGTTCCTTTTTTACAGTTTCAAACGAAATTAATAACGTTTGGAAGTTTCTTATAAAAACATTCAAGCTGACAGCTTTTTCGTCAAGAATATGTTATTATGTCCTTGAGCATACACACACAATCCTACATTTTCCGTAGTGAATGTTAGACAAAATGGAGACTGAATAGGAATATTGACTCTGAAATCGGAATAAGCGTTAAACCTGAATTTAACAACCAAGTCAACAAAGATGTTCAACGAATTTTCTTTCCTCTGTATTTGATGCAAATTCTACTGCTTAATCCCACACATCAAGAAAAATTGTATAAATCTTAATAATGGTTTCAATAAGTGCTTAGTAATTAGTGGGGCGGTAATTTTTTTGACAACACCTATCCATCATATTCTGGATGTAATGCTAGACGACAATGTCAAACGATATACTCCGATTAATTTCCTGATATTCGTATCTAGTTTCGATGTCACTTTCAAGAGTTTAGGATTTATCATGATCTTGATTATTAACTGGATTCACTCTAAGAAGAGTGTTTTATTTGTTTTGTACTTTCAAGAAGTGCATAGATTTATGGGTAATTCCGCTGGTCTTAATCGTTTCATCATAAGGTCTTGGATGTTTGTGACTGCAATCTTCACGTTTTTTATCTGGATTGTAATCTATGATAATGTATTCTTCTACAAGCCTCCGTGGAATGACTATGGTGACTCTGGATTCCAATACAATTTTCGCAATAAGACTTAGTAAGTTATTGTCTAACATAGCTGCACTGTGGAATACTCAGTTATTACTGATACAGAAATATGGCTGCAGTAAACTACAGATAGCAAGAATGTTTCAAGCTTATGATCGAATATTAAAGTGCTACAAGTTTATCAAAAACATCTATCAATTACAAGTAAGCACAAATTAAATTTTGTAATTTTTAATGATTTCACGATTACTTATACCTACCTACCCTACCACCTTACCTTTTACGGCTAAAGATGGGTGTAAAATAAACGTAAGGTAGTCCGTCCAATTGCACGTGAAACGCAACGGCTAATAAGTTTTTGATCTGATTATCATCTCAATATAGTTGAAACTGAAGTAATTATTTATTGGGGTTGGGTAGGTGTGCAAGTAACAATGCCTCCACACATTATGGGGCAGCCTAAGAACTCTTTTGAAGAGGCTGCAACGATCAGAACGCTCGCCTAGAGAAAGGAAACTTGCGTCGAAATTACTTGCGTACTTTCCGATTATCCTGTTAGCTTGTCCAATGGGCACAAATTGTCACAACATACACAAATAATATCATTAAATAGTTCCTTAATTTTATGAGACGTACGTAACGTTCGGTTCAGAGATGAGATTGTAGTTGTAATTTTTTTTCATTCTTCTCTCAGGTCGCTTGAATGTTTGTTTCGTCTCGAAGTTCCAAATTTAAATTCTGCAGTCGAAAAGGAAGAAAGAAAGGAGGTTGTAATGGAATAGTAAGACAGACCTATCTGTCCACATTCGCAAGAACCGACGAAATAGGAAGATGATATTGACAATGGTAGTTCCACTGATGACAATGGTAGTTCCACATGCTGTGAACACCTTATCATAATTATTTCCAGTCACAGATCCTATACGATTCTATAGGAGTATTCTGTCAAAGTTTGATTAATATTGAAATTGTGATTGAATTCTGCAAAATTGAATTTGCAACTAAGACGGTATGTTAAGTACTTGAGAAAGAATATTTCCATAAAACCACTAAAAAAATAATGATATTTTATTTTTTATTTTTTTCCAGCATGGGAATCCTTTTATCCATTTTAATTTTTTTTCTGCTTAGTGAAGAATGTTGTCTTACAAATATTGCTCGGTCTAGAGCTCGAGGAATTTTATGAAACCGTGAAGGGTGCACAAAATTCATGTGAACTTATGTGAGCATCAGACTGTACAGGTTAACAATTTTTGGATTTATTTATGCACATTAAAGCCTTGGCCTTGTGGCTAATTTAATAGTACTCACATAACTAAATTTACATTTTACAGACGATCAAAAAAAGTTATGCAAAAATATCCAGCCCCTGCATCGTGTATCATTCAGCAAGATGACTGCATGTGGCCTATTCTACTTATGTGTTGGTTATTTATTAAGACTACTATCAATTCTTACTCACTATACTGTTGTGCTGTTACAGTTCGCTTTTCTTTAACGTTTCGACATTATCTGCCAAGCCTTATCCCAATATGTCAGAGTCGGCTTCCAGTCTAAGTACCAAGTGCAGCTAGGTACAGTATATCTTACGGAATGTCTTTCTGACCTCTAAATCCAGTCAATCCAGTAATTGGGTAATGCTTAGGATGATTACGATGTCAAACTTTCAGGTTTTCTTTGAACGTATATTTATTTATAAAATGAATTGCATTGTAGTATTTCAAAATCAAAATCAAAGCATTTATTTCAAGTAAGCCAGTTACAGGCACTTTTGAATTGTCGAAACAAAGATGAAAATTAAATGTAGCTACAGTCCCAGTAACAAGACATAAAAACTGTGAAAGTACTGTAGTTGCCCATTGCCTAGCGTAGATCGCTATGACGAAGAACGGGCAAGAAACTCCATGGACACTCTTTTAAATCAGAATATTGTTACAAAATCTTGGTTAAATTATTCATGTTGAGATGGTATATTATGTAAGAACAATGTAGCAAGATGTGCACGTTAAAAGTATCCACAGTAAAAACACAAAAAACCTTGTTATACCTATCCAGAATAAACCTTGTACACTGTAGTAGTAGCATTGACCTTTTCTGAGAGTAATGGCCGGACTCAACCGAAGCGGAGACGAGACGAGATGTGAGATATGTTGTAAACCACCAATAAAATTCCATTATTTACACTTCTCCTCTTCTCTTCGCTTTTCATATCTTTGCACAGCTTCGGTGGATACAGCTTAGCTTTTACGCATTTCGTCTCCTCTCTGCTGCTCACGTCTCCGCTTTGGTGGAGTCAGGGCCTTATGAACGTAATTTAATTACGAATACGTCTTTCATTTACGACGCTTCCTATATATCCTTAATTAAACATTCAGTTGAAAGCTATGAAGGTTATAAAGTTTTAAACAAACATTTAAACTGTCAGCATGAATATGTTAGTGTATTGTATCCTTTAAAATACACAATCCCACATTTGCCTCAGTGTATGTTACACAAAATGGAGACTCTGAACAGGAATAGTGATACTGAAATCGGAATAAGTGTTAAACCTAATTTAAATAACCAAGTTGACAAAGAAATTCAACGAATTTTTTTTCCACTGAATTTGATGCAAATTCTACTACTTAATCCCAAATATCACATCAAGAACAATTTCATATATCAAAATAATTTATTAAATAAGTTTTTATCAATAAGTGGTACTGTCATTTTTTTGACAACGTATATTCATCGTCTCTTGGGAATAATGCTTGATGATAATTTTAGACGATACTGCCCAGTTGATTTCTTAAAATTCGCATCTATTTTCGAATGTACCTTTAAGTGTTTGTATTTCATTTTGAACTCGACTATTCACTTCATTTATTCTAAAAAGAGTGTTTTATTTATTTTGTACTTTCAAGAAGTGCACAGATTTCTGAGTAATGGCGCCGATGTTAAACGACACATCATAAGAAATTGGATGAGCGTAGCTTCAATCGTCATGTTTTTCATGTTGGTCGTAATCTATGATAACGTATTCTTCTATAAACCTCCGTGGAATATCGTCTTATATAAATTGATAATGGCGACTCTTGATTCAAATATAATTTACGGAATAAGACTAATTAAGTTATTGAATGATCAATTTAGGCTGTGGAATATTCAGTTATTACTGGTACAGAAAAATGGCTTCGGTAAATTACAGACAGCAAAAATGTTTCAAACTTATGATCTAATATTAAAGTGTTACAAGATCGTCAGAAACGTTTATCAACTACCAGTAAGCACAAACTGTTATAACGTTATGATTTTATGTATTCTTTTTTTATTGTGTAAACGGATCCTTCACGAAGACGTCAACCAAGCCTTAAGTACATCAAACTAAGGGCTATGTTCACCGAAAAGATAAGGGTCTGATTATCTAAAAACAGCTGTTTAGAACACATTTTCTTGTTCACTAAAGCAAATCAACCGATTAAACACGGTAATCAACTGTTTTTTCTAACCGAGGTGGGAGAGGTTGTTTAAAGTCTCGGTTAGTAGTTAATCGGTGTATTTTGACGTTTGTAAATTGCAAATATAACAAATTTTAAGGTTACGTCCAGATATTATTGTGAGAATTTAACATGCAGTCTGCTTTGAATTATATTTTGGATGAGGATAACGTTTTGGACGAGTTTGAAACCGTTGAAAGACTTTTGCGAACTCCTCGTTTGTATTCCACCAGACGACACTACTTCACGGAGTTCGGTGCGTTTGTTTTTAATTACGCCTTGGTGCTTTCACTAAGTATTATTATTAGTGACATTTTTTTTTCTTTATGCGTAAAATTAGCAATGCGCTTCTTTTCCATTGTATTTAATTTAAAAACTGTTTCAAACGAACAAAACTTTAAACACAGCAGATAATTTGATGGTTATAAAGAACTGTCATCTCAGGTATAATGCAACCATTTTAAGATGTTTCTCATTTGTATGGTTTTTTACGTGTTAGTTACCCACCCTTTTTGACTGTATTATAATCATTCGGTCTTTCATTCCTAAAACGCTTGTTTACTTAACCGAGCTAGAATAAGTCGTGGTGAACACCAAAATTCCCACGTCATGTTTAAACAACTGTTTACGTTTAGCGGGCCGATTACGAAACAGTCTGTTATTTTACTGTTGGTGAGCATGGCCCTAAGTAAACTTAAACTGTCCTTTACGGGATATTTTCCGTGACTGTTATTAATTTTGAGCTCTTAATATTTCAACGCTGTTGCAAGCGCTTTGATCACGGGTTGATATCAAGAGCTCAAAATTAATAAAAATCACGGAAAATATCCCGTAAGTGACAGTTAAACCTTAGTTATAAACCGTGAAAACTGAAAACAGTGATCAAATTTAGTAATTTTACGTAAAAAATATGCTGGGAAACGACTTATTTTGAAAAATCGCGTTTTACGGTAAGACTCAATGTAACGAACTAAAAGCATTGTGCTGATCGATGGATTGAATAGTACGGGGGTAGTGGAGGTGTTTAAAAATCTTACATTAAAAACATGTATTTAAAAAAAATGCGAAAAAGTGTTGTGTTTAAAACTTTGACTCCATAGCTAGAAGGTTCCCAGGTATGGTCTAAAACAAAAATATGATCGCAATGACGGGGGATCAAGTGCCCTTCGGCTTCGTTAAGAGTTTTGTTACACCGTTTATGTCTGTGTTTGTCATCTGAATTTGTTCGAATGATTTAAGGCTATGTTTCATTGTACATACATAGCTATAATTGTTATTTCCAGATCCTATACCATACTACATCAGCTATCTTCCAAAGTTTGATCGATATTCAAATCGTGATTGAATACAGCAAGATTGAGTATAAAACTAAAATAGTAAGAGAACCGTTTTTAAATAATAAATTGTATGAAGCGGCAGATGAATACATTATTTAATGTTCTTGTTTTTATTTCTTTTAGCATGAAAATCCTCTCTTATCGATTCTAATATTTTTCTGCTTAGTGAAGAATTATGCCATACAAATCTCACTCGGTTTGCAGCTACAGGCGTTCTATGAAACTGTTAAGTGTGCCCAAGATTCATGTGAATTAATTTTAGCATCAGAATGTACAGGTGGATAACTTTTGGAATTATTTATGTACTTTAAAGCTTTTTGACTAATTCAATATCATCTGCCTAGCGTTTGGTCAACTATGTCGGATTCGGCTTCCAGTCTAAACGGATGAAGCTGAATACCAGTATTTTACACGGAGCGCCTGTCTATCTGACCTCTACAACCCAGTTAGTACTGGGTAATTGTGGTATATCTGTTCATTATTTTATAATGTGGGTAGGCTTTTTACGGCAGTTGGTTGCCAGCCAATATACGAGTACAAGTTGAGCTCCGTCTTTAATTACGATATTCCCATAAATACATAACATTTGGCGACGATTTGTTATCCACGTGTAACAGACACACGAGTGTCACGTGTTGTAACAGTAATACGATACCCCATGGTAAGACTGATTGTTAGACTTTCGGGCCACGGATTACAGCCGGAACAAACGGCTTAAAGCGGCTTGTGGCTAATTCAATAGTACTGCAGTTATTTCAATTTATTTGTTTACAGATGATCAAACGAAGTTGTGCAAAAATATCCAGCGTCTGCATCGTGTATCATTCAGCAAGATGACTGCATGTGGCCTGTTCTACATAGATGCTTGTCATCCATTACGTCTGCTGGCACTTCTTACCCACTACACTATTGTGCTGTTACAGTTTGCTTTTCTTTGAAGATAGCATTAATGAATCTATGTTCATCATTCTCTTGCCCGTATTCCTATTTATTCATATGCTGTGCTGACCGCACAGCATATCTTTTTCTTCCATACTTCTCTATTACTCGATCTCATCAGACACCTCATTTCTTGCCATATCATCCTTTACTCAGTCCATCCATCGTTTCTTTGGTCTTCCTTTAGTCTTATATCAACATTCATACTCAAAACTTTTATGATATATTAAACATTACTATGACAACCAATTACCTCACAACTTTTCAGTCACTGGTGACACTTTCAAATTTCCACTATACAAAATTAAAAATCAATATCCATTTATTAGGTGAATCAAGGTTGTTTTATTTTTATTTAGAAAACAACGTGTTGCGCAGACTCCAAGTAAGATGGAATACGGGCAGAAAGACGGTGATGATAATGTAGGTTGTTTTTATTCATTGTATTCAGTTTACTTCATCTATCAATAAGATTTAGATCTAATAAAAATATAAGCCACGTAGATGACTCTTTGATTTTTCTGTCGTGTAAAAGAAGCCTAAATATAATGAAGACAATAGAAGTTTTTTTTTTTTTCTTTCTAAAATGTTATAGTGAGGAAGTAGTCATAGTAGGGAGAATGCTTTTGCCTTTGAATTTGATGCATATTGTTCCATCATTTGGTGCAAAATATTGCTCTAAGAATCATTTATAACAGTCGTCTACCGAATATTGTTTCATTATGTGGTGATATTGTTCGTCACTCTATTCTTCTCTATTCAATGCAATACAAAAACATTAACAAGATTCGTGAGATTTTAGTGTACCAAGGTGGAACACCTATAAAATCGACTAAAAAGATTGGTTCACGTTAATATTTTTTTTTAAATTAATTAACGTAATTAGCCAGTTAAAACCTTTTTTTATTTATTTTCCTTACATTCATTAACAAAATAATGAAAAATCTCACTCGCAAAATGTCTCGTCTCTGAAACGGATTATGAATAGTTTACTATTAACCTTTCATAACAGAGAGTCCTCGGCCAGAAAGTGCCTGAGCCTTAGCTTTTTAATTAAGATTTTGTTTGATCAGGTTTTTATTATTGTATTGAATGTGACATATAAAATGTGAATTTAGTTTAAGTTTGAATGATATCCTGTTTTGTAGCTGTATTGTGTAGTTCACACTCATCTTTAAAATATGTTTTTAGAAGAGAAGACTTTAAATTGACTGTCAGTCTCTCATACTATTTTTAATCTGTTTATCTTTGCTGTAAGTCTTCCAAAGTTATTAAATAAATAAATAATAATAAAATTATAAAAATATAACAATACATATATTATAATAATATGTATACGAATCATCGTATACATATTATCATCGAATCATCAAATAATGCTTGAGACCTTGCCCGTAATAAATTACCCTTCTATCACAGATCGAGATAATATAGGGTTATTATTTTTATGAGACATACAAAGTACAACAATTCTTTATTTTAGTAACATCCTTTTTGTTCAGACGTTACTGTGATGGGTCTTAAAGAATTCTTCAATAAGTTGTATAAGAAGAAAACCTGTCCGATCGATAACCATTATCGAGTAAAAGTTCTACTTCATCATGTAGTTGATAAAGATGTGCAGTCTATGCTTTTTCCTTTAAATCTAATGCAAACTATAATATTCTTGACCAAATATTCATTAAAATGTGACTTTATAAGGCCAAATGCACCCAAAACCAAATTAATATCATTCTGTTGGACAATATTGCGCACTATCCAATATGTGTTTCGTTTAATTCACACATTGGGACTACATAAAAGTGCTCTTTATTGGCACTTCTCTGTTGTCTTGGATGCATTCTTTTACCCATCTGCTTTTGCCATCTTGTATTTTCTCAACATTGCTCACTTGAAAATCAATATAGGAATCGTTCTTGTTCTTCAAGAACTTCATAGACTCTTCAATAATACAGACATCATCAAGGACCTTACCAAATGGAACTGGATTGTAGTTATTCTGATTTTGGTCTTTCATTTAGTACGTCTTATTACTGCTGTTATTCTTTGGGCACCTTGGTTCGTAATTACTTGTGAAATGATTTTATTTTGTTTTGACGCAAATATGATATATGCAATAAGAATCATTAGATGTCTGGAAACTTATGTTGTTTTATGTAATCATCAACTTTTCAAGCCCCAGAATCATAATAACGAAAATAAACACATTTGCAAGTTCCACGTGTACAATACAATATTGGAATGTTTTAGTATTTTCAAAATATCTTATGAGCCTTTAGTAAGTATAGTTTTTTGTCCTTTGAATATATATTCTCGATTATTTTATTTAATTATCACAAACACTACTAACATTACAGGGAAATCCTAATGCGTTAGCGTGGTCCTTAATTAAACCATTTTAAATAACATAACACATACAACATTGTTTTTGTAAATTCATTCAGAGAGCAGGTGAATAGATCGATCCTTTCAGCAGTGTCATTCAGTGCGTGCAAGGCGCGCGTTAGTGGGGCTTTGCTGAGCAAGTTAGTGCGTGAGGCACCGCTAGTAACCTTGGCTTCCTGCGCCGCAATACAAAATTGTCAGGCACATTTAGACATATCTCCTTCAAAACACCGAAATAGTAGGTCTTACCACGTAAAAGGTTATCGCTAGGTCCCTCCTTGTCTCGAGTTTGTTGTACCTGACCATACCGATAAGGAATAAGGTCGGTTACATCAACGGATAGAAGGGATAGATACCGTAAAGTTTCTAATACAAAAATCTGGTGAATTGGTTTTGTATACGCTCCAGCATGAGATTATATATAGTCTCATGCGGAGCCCATATGACAGCATTATACTCAAGCTGAGATCTTATAAGCTCATTATACAATGCTGCAACTGCTTGTATATTTGTAAAATCCGATGTCCGTCGAAGAAAGAAACCCAGACTTCTGTATGATTTCTTACAAACATTTACAATATGGTCACGAAATGCTAGCTCAGTGTTCAGGCGTACACCGAGGTCGCATACATTTTCTACCCGCTCAATTGATGTGCCTTCTAGCTATTACTCGTTATGATGCGGTTCTCTCATTCTACTGAACGTTATGACTGAGCATTTTTTATTGATTATGTTGCTGAGACAAAAGTTGTAAACAGACCTTTCAAGAAGCCTTCAACCAAGCATTCTGTACATCAACCATAGTAACTCGACGCAACAAATATTGCCGAGAAACGCCTTTTTTTGGGGTTAAAAATCATTGTTTCCGGTTGGATTCAATGCAACGCACTCAAAACATTTGTGGTGATGGCTGCATTGGATAGACAGGGTTCATGGAAGTATTTAAAGTAAAGTTTAGACATTAAAAACTTGTAGGTATTTAAAAAAGTCCGCAATTATCGGGAAAAGAAGTGTGCCTTGCGACTTTGTTGGAATTTTCGCTTTTTAATCGACTTCTAAAGAAGGAGAAGACTACTTCGGTTTTATGATTATGTGGCAAAAATCACACTTTAAAATATTAAAAGAAAAGGCGAATGTTTGTTTGTATGCGTGTATGTGAGTATGTGTGTATGTTTGTTACTCTTTCACGCAAAAACTACTGAACGGATTTGGATGTAATTTAGCACAGTTTATAACCTGGATGAACACATGGGATATTTTTATCGCGGTAGTATGCTCCTGTGGGACATTTATCGAACACCATGCGGGCTAAGCGGCGGGCATAGCTGGTAATTTATATAATTATATCTACTATGTGTTTTTGTTTCAGTACATTCCACTGTTTTTCCTTCTTAATCTTCAAAGTGTTTTAAAGAATATGTATTTACAAATGCTGTTCAGCTGGCGTTGTGAGATGTTCTACTCAGCTCTGAACTTATTTCAAGATTCCTGTTCACGTACTTTCAGTTCAGAGTGCTCAGGTAATTGATCGTTGCTTAAACATGTCGACATGATAATTGCATTATAATGTCACTGTCTATTCGCGTTGTTACGTGACAGATAGGTTCTCTCTTAGGGTTATTACAATGTTCTTGGAATCATTAACAAAAATGTGAATCAATTATGTGATCAACTATACGCCTACTATTGGTTCGATATTAATTAATTAACACATTTCACACAATTTGCAATTACATGTTTTGACAAAATACCATAGCAATGATGACACTGGCACTCTGACAGCTCTTGAACGTGGTTTAGATTTGTGCAGATCACTACTACTACTACTTATTCAAAAAGAAAAAAACATTGACCAACATGTACAGAGTAATTTTGATCATTTGTAATACAAGCATAACTATTTAGGTTATAAGAATAAGTCACTGTTTATAACATTTTCAGATGAAGAGAAGAAAATATGCAGAAACATTCAACGTTTACATGAAGCAAATTTCAGCAAGGTTGACTTATGTGGCCTGGCCTCCGTCGACGCTACGCTGCCTATAGAGTTGCTGGGTCTACTCACGAACTACACTGTGGTGCTTTTGCAGTTTACATTCCTGAACACTTAGAATTCATATAAAATATTTTCTCGATGTGACTAGCGTCTTTTTTCTCTTGTGTCCTTTTACATTTTAGACTAACACGCTTAGCAATGACCTACTTTTTCTCTTTTCTGCGATAAAAATGGACATAAAGTGCTATAAAGATTTTTTGGCGCTTGAAGGACATTGATAGCCTGAGTATCAGCAGTTGTTTTTTGTTTTTTTAATTAGCCAATTCTGTCTAACTGCTGGAAAAAGGCCTCCCTTATTCCTTTCTAGCATATCAAATTTTATGGGAGTGCAGTTTTTGGCAGAATGATCGCAATATTATGTTAGATAGTGTACAGGTTACATCCGGAGTTATTTACTATACAGACTTTGTGGAAACTAGAACAAATTTCTGTGCGTTCAAGCGTTTTTGCCATACCTATTATTGGAATCAAATATAACAACAGCTCACAACTTAGGACCCATTAATGTTAATATTTATCCGTGGTGCTAGGCAACTGGGCCTATGCCAGTTGTAAACGTCCTTTTGTGCCTATTGGCTTTGTTTCGTTCTGTCTCCTGCTGGAGGGAAGTGAAAATTACGGTTTTTTCCTACTCCTCCACTATACTTTTCTGATTAATTTCGTTGCGGGATCCAAGACAGTTAAATTCATTCTCTGGGACTTCGTCGAGCTTCATTGTCTCAGCGCTTTTCTGGTGGTCGCCACTGTTGATTCTGGTTTTCAGGAGTTACAGTGGTTTGGTAGTAGTGTGGCGGGCTTGTCCCAATAAAACAATTCCTTTCTAGTTCTATATGTATTTTTTCATAGCTGGGCAATCAGAAAATATCGATTTAGATAAGCTACAGACTAGCAAAGCTTGACAGCACACTTATGATGTAAGAATACAGTTAATTAAACAGCAGGATTTATATTGAACGAAAATTCTTTAATAAGTATATGACAGTTAAAACGAAATGTCTGGTTTTCTTACTTGATCTTGCCAAACCATTTGACACCGTTTCTGTTCCCAAAATTATCGCTTAACTTAACCTCGTCGGTGTATGAAGAATACCCCTTGATATGTTCAAAATTACTTAAAAACTCAAACACAACTGGTCAAAATTGACACATACTCGTACTACAGTCACGAGCAACCAGTAATCTGTGGCGTCAAGTAGGGCAGCATACTTCGACTTACACTATTCCAAATTTATGTGAACGACCAGTAACAGGTAACCGTTTTCGCGTCGGTTTCCCTTCTACCCCGTTGTTGGGGCGTAACTCCCAACAGTGAAAATGTTGTGTTGATGTTGTATAAGAATGTTATGTTGATTGAGTAGACAACCGATTGGTATAAAGGATTAATTGCTACCAAAAAATAACATGTTATAAAGTAATAATGTACAATTAATGTTGGATTAAACAAAATGCAACGTATCACTAAAAGTAGGACAAGTTAGTGGCATGTACAGCGTAGCTCGTACAATAGCCCACTTACAAAGATAACTTAAATGTACATCGAAAATTGTTTCAAAATAAAGTTCAAAAGTAAAAGTTAAATATAAAAAATGTTATGTTATTAAGGTAATTCACAACGCGCAATAGGCGACGTTGCTTTATTTAGTGCGCGTGCACTCGATAAGGGCGCTGTGCTACTGTCGTCTGTGACGTCAAATAAGGAGTTGTCCACGATACTCGCTGTCGATCTTCTTCGGGGCATCGGGTTAGGAACAGCTGGAGCTTCTGGCTTCCGTCGACTTGCCCAATGCTTGCGTAGGTGGTTGTAAGCGTATATTACGCCCACGAGTGTTGCTGCAGCCGCTAATAGGTAGATGACAACGTATTGGTGGACATCGTGGTATGTTGCATGATCTGACAGGATGGCTTCTGATGCTTAGGCTTTCAGTTGCTCTACTCGTACTTGTTTGCCAAGCTCTTCAAGTAATGCTCTCTGCTTGTTTACCGACTCATTCTCGTGAAGATAGGTATATGATGTTGTGGGCTTGGATTTTGTTTATTTGTTGAAGGTTGCTGAGGAGAAACAGCAAAAGTTTCACTACTAATTATGCAATCGTCATTGAGTGTTATGACACCGGTCTTGTGTAGTAGCTGCGTTGAAACTTGATGCCCACAAATAATACGTATTTTGCATTGTGACATCAAAATATAAGTAATTATTTACATTGTTTAATTCCAACCACATGTCTCGGCAGGTTTCATCTTTGGTTTCGCAGTGAAGAGATTCCGTGTTCTTCATGCTCTTGTCAGACTTCATGCGGTATATGGGTTTCTGTAGTGAACACAATCGAGTTGTCGCGTCATTTTGCACGCATTGATGTATTTAGGATTCCGTCATTGGTATGTACGAATCCTTTTGGATGTTTATTGCTAAAATTTCAGCATTAGGTATTAATTAGGGTTACCATATCCATGTCATTGTTTTTAGGTAATGATATTGTTCGCAAGATCTCGAAATTATCTCTGCTGACTAAGGGTACTTTTACCTCTATTATAAAGTATTATTCAGTCATTTTCGCCTTTACTTGTAGAAGATTATGCAGGCAAAACAACTCTGTTTGAATGTTGGTGATGGGTAGGACTAAATCCTCGGACAATTGACCCGAGATTATGTTTAATTCATCCCGAAGCTGTACCGGTGCGATAAGATGTAAATTTATTTTATTAAAATGTCAATGGCAATGTGTGACGTCACATATTTTCTGATTTGCATCTTCGTTGTTCGGTTTCCGCCGACGATCCAATATTTTTCACGTAAGTGTGATAGGGTCAGTCTCAGGCCGCCGTGAAACGTCATTCGATGAGCTTGGTCGATGAGAAGATGTGTTAATCGACTGTCGTGTGGAATGATCATCGGATGTTTCATGTTTTCGGTTAATAAGGTGTTTTTTAATCTTCCTCCAACTCGTAGGATGTCTTGATGGTCAACGAACGGAGTGAGCGCTTTTATGTTACTGTTTGACTGCACCGTGTTATGTTTTTGTAAATAACAAATATCTGTGTCAAATGATTTTTGTTGTATTTGTTTTACGAGCACCTTCGTTGCGTTATCCAATTCATGCAACGTCAGATATCTTGGACAATGCGAATAACGCGAATAATATTATGTTCGATAGAGCTGTTATTTTGCAATATTTTTTCCACAATGCTCGGATTTTCTACATTGATCTTTTTCCGGACTGTTTTTTCTTCTTGGTCTGTGTTATAATTGTGTTATATTATATATATATTATAAAATTGTGACTTTTTAGAAAAACAAGATGGCGGACAGTGTGGCGGCCATCTTGTAAAAATGACAATAAATTCCAACTTTCGACACGATAAATGGGACAGCTGGTATCCCCCGACTGGATTGTGTTGTATGAACCGGTTGTGTACTTCTATGAGGAGTGTTGCCTGGTGCAATATTTTTCCCCACCTGTGGGGTAATTTTCCAGATTTTCCCCAAAAACGTGAAAAGTAGAAATAACGATATTATAAATGGAAATTTTGCATTACTACCAAAAATGGGGTGCTCCAAATGACAATTGACTATTTTCATCACTTTCAGCTGGCAACCCCGAGAGCCATTTGGGGATTGAATTTTCGGGTCAGAGCCGACTACGGCGAATTCTTTTGTTCTACCAAAGTCAACGGACAGCTACCGTTTTTTTACCTACAGGTAACTTGTATCCTGTTTACTTTAGGAAAATTAAGACATTTCAGATATTCGAGATGGCGGCCGTGCCATTTCCGGTTTATTACCACTCACTTACTGACATAATTGTTCTCCCAGATGGTGGAGGGGATGGGAGTCTATTTTGACAGATTCGTAAACAAGTAACTCTCACGAGTAGGGGAAAAGTACCAAACCTCCCCATTTAGCCCCCCTTCCCACCCCTCCCTATCGTATCTCAAAAACTAAGAAACCCATGTTTTGTTTTTTTACGGATTCGTATAGAGGAGGCTTGGGAAAGTATAAACCAGTTTTCAGAGATGACCGTTTGCCCCCCTTTTCCCCGACTGTAGGTGGATCTCGGAAGTTAAGAGTCTTGGAACATTTACTATTTCAGATTCATATTAAGGGGCCCTGAGTTAGTCAAAATCATCTCCCCTTTCTCCCCCTCTTCACCTCTCCCCCCCATCGTATCTCGGAAACTAAGAGACCCATGTCTTGTTTTTTTTACGGATTCCTATAGAGGAAGGAGTCTTGGAAAAGTAAAAACCAGTTTTCGAAATTGCCCCCTTCTCCCCCCCTTTAAGCAGATCTCGAAAGTTAGGAGAGTTGGAACATTTTTTTTTCAGTTTGATATAAAGGGGCAATGCGTTAGTCAAAATCATTTTTCAAAACGACCCCTGCCCCCTTAGAGGATCTTAAGGGTTCTTATACTGCTTCATACTGATTTAGGGGTTCCTAAGGGTTTTTGTACTGCTATGGATTCTCTTGCTCTGGATAATGGATTCTCAACATTTTGAAGGGTATCTACTTCTCAAATGGGGGACTTGACTTTATCAACAAAATGTTGACATAGGTATCGTTTTAGAGTGATTTTGGGGGTGCTAATTTAGAATATGACATCCGTTTTTTAATCCAAGATGGCGGACTTTAATTTTATTCAAAAATTTGAATATGGAAATCGTTTACAAGAAATTTGGAGGTGCTGATTTAGAATGATTAAGAGCTTAATCAAGTGGAAACCTTTCGGGTCCTTTAGGGCTTTATTTGGCATTTCACTTGACTTTGAAAAGTGAAAGACTCTTTTAGGGTTATGTTTGTCATTTTTACTACATTTAGGGGTTTTAAAAGTGAATATCTACCACCACAAGCACGCGAGGTGCTTGCACCTCGCGCAACACGCAAATACTAGTTTTATATATATAGATTAAACGACCTATTAGTAATAATTGGCTAATACAAGAAGTAATACACTGTGTCTTCATGGAAAAGACCTAGCACAAAATATCTGGTAACACACATCTAGTCATTATGCTTAAAGTACTCATTGACATTTGTGTAAAAAAAAATTTGGTCTATATTATATGTCCATTATTCTTTTAAGTAAATCCTCTTTAGTCTGTAAATGTAATTTGTCAGTATCTATATCACTATCTACACCATTTTATCATGGCACACGGCTATTACGGTTACTATAATTATACTCAGTATCACAATTGTTTTATATTTCTGTAACTAGGCAACGTGTGATCAAAATTTTGATTTCTTTGTCTCTGCACATTCTTATGCCACAGTCCTGAGAGATGCTTGAGAAAGGGCTTTGAATTATTTGACCTGCCTAGCTTCCGCCAAGTTATTTTATTTTCAAAACAGTGGATATTTTAATGGCTTATATTTCGGAAATTTATCTCATACAGTTCTTGGTTGTATTGATGCCAGCGATTGATTGATACAGGTTTTATGCGTGGCCAATAAAATCGAAGTTGTACTGATCGTCCCATCAGTGAACAGATTCTAACTTTGATACTATTATTGATGCAATAGCTCTATCTTGGAAATGTGACGGTTTAGAAGATTTTGTCTCATACAAATCTTGTTTGTATTAAAACTAGCTATTGCATAATATACGTTTTATGTGTGGCCGCTAATTTTAAAATAAAATAAAATAAAAGGACAAGGATGAACATGAACTCAGGGCACCATGCCGATCTAGCTCGCCGTCTATCCGTCTCATGACGACAGGCCGTGTCGACGGCGCGTTCGTGTTCCACTGGCGCCTCAAAGAGAGTCAGCAAAAAGGAAGGGGTCCGCAAAGGCCGATGCCTGCCGGGACTGTTCGAAAGAGATACCGTGGCCCCGGAACACAAAGGGCAATGAAGGAATATGGATGGGTTTTAATCAGTGAAAGTCTGACACTCCCTTAGCCCGCCCAGAGCGGGAGGAGTCATATCATGATTTCCCATCTGAACAAAAAAAAAAGGGCACTACTTGCCGCTAACGCTACCGCTTTTGCGGAGTACCTAACCTTATGTTTATTTTCGAGTCCTAAATTCAATCATCTTTTATAATTTTATGACCATAAAAAGTTTAATATACTAACGATTCTTGATAAAACAAACGACGACCATTATATTTCTGGAAATGTACTGGTAGTTGAAACAATATTTTATTAAGTGAGTTAGTAAATTTTTATTTCATGTGAGCGGTAATACTAACCTTAGTATTCTGTTAAGCGTTTGTACGACTGTTAAATTAGATATGAAGACAAAATTCAAAATACATCCTATTACCGACAATTTTTTGGATACAAGTTTCCAAAAAATACTCTTTCCTTTTCGGTGTTTACAGCACATGCTGTTCATATCAAGATTCTCCATTGAGTATAATTGCATTAGGCCTCATCGTGCATCTTACTATATCGTATCGTTCATTGGTACTCTTGTATTTATAACTTTTCATCTAGATAAACTTACCTTGAGAGATTTTGACGATGTAACGAATCCTTTCATCAGTTTTTTTTTCAAGTTTAACACCACCTTGTTGGTGATTCCTTTCTTTTTCTTTTACTTACTAAATATCGTTCAAAGAGAGGATCACGTCCAAATTATTTTGAAGATTCAAAAAGCGTTTAGATTAATCAATCGCAAGGATTACAAATGTGCAATCAAAAGGAGCTGGCTCGGAATTTTTCGCCATTTCATATTTTTTGTTGTCTGTGTTTTCCTTACTCGGAATTTTGTAATGTCTGCCTATGTGTATACCTTGATTTATTTTGACGTACACTTAACTTACGGTTTTGTTTTAATCGCTTTGATAAGAGATGCAATGATTTCGTGGATATCTGAAGTCGAGCACTACAGCAAACTGACTTCGGAGTATGGAGAAGTTCCTAACAATGATGAATTTAAAAAGCTCTTCCAGGCATACGTTAATTTGATGGAAGCTTTTGATATTTTCAAGATAATATTTAAGTATTCGGTAAGATTGACATTTTGTGGCGTGTGTTTAAATTTTTCATCTAATATAATGATAGTAAATGAAATTTATTTCCAGACCTTATTTCAAGCAATGGATACATTATTTCACAGTTTACTGTATCTCCAAACATTTATAGAAATAAAAAAATCTGGTGTAACACACTACGGCATGGTAAGCATTACACAAATTGAGTTGACCAACTACTAGCGAAGATGGAAACCGTATGGTATGCCACGAACGTGGATCGGCGAACTAAACTGAAGTTATCTAAAACTACGCGTGATGTCGTTTTGTCGTAGATACACGTTCCGGCAGTATAACAGGATCACGCGGTAAACTTAGCATTATAGCTTAAGAACATGTTTACCTTTATACAGTACTAGCTCATGCCCGCGGCTTCACCCGCGTGGAGTTCCGTTATTGTCCCAAGGGATCGTACTACCTGTATAAAGTAAGTAAGTAAGTAAGTATCATATGCGTTCTTCAAAATGCTGCCCGTAGTTTTTGCGTGAAAGAGTAACAAACCATCCTTTTTCTTTTTTTTTTTTTTCGGTTGGGAAATCATCAAATGGCTTCTCCCGCTTTGGGCGGAGCAGGAGGGAGTGTCAGACTTTTACTGACTAAAACCCATCCATGTTCCTTCATCGCCCTTTGTGTTCCGGGGCCATGGTATCTCTTTCGAACAGTCCCGCAACCCCGGCAGGCATCGCTTGCGGACCCCTTCCTTTTTGCTGACTCTCTTTGAGGCGCGCATGGAACACGAACAAACCATCCTCAAAAACTTTTGCATTTATAATATTAAAACTAGCAGCGCCCCGCGATTTCACCCGCGTATATTTCGATCTCTATTTTTTTTTAATAATAGCCTATGTTACTTCCTGATAATTAAGGTTTCTATTGGTCAAAAAATTGTTAAAATCGGTTAAGTAGTTTCTGAGGATTTAGAGGAGAGCAGCGGTGACCCAGTGGTGGCGGCCCTGACTTACGAACAGTAAGTCGTGGGTTCAAACCCAGACAAGCGCATTGCTTTGTGTAATTTATTTCATCACCACTGCTCTCAAAACGGTGAAGGAAAACAGTGTGAGGAAACAGGCATGTCCTAGAACAAAAAAATCGAAGACTTGTGACATCTACCAATCCGCACTGGGCCCGCGTGGCGTATTACTGCCCATTTCCTCTCATTGAGAGGAGGCCGTGTCCCAGCAGTGGGAACAGTATAGGCTGATAATGATGATGAGGATAGGGTTTACTCGTTTTGACCATTCTATTAATACCATTATATTAACCATAAAGTTAACCTAGTTACCTTAAAGTTGTTAAATTATAAACTTTGCATGTGCCTATTTATGTGCTTAAGTAATTTTTAAATCATTTCTTATTGTTATTTTTTTTTCTTTTCTCTCAATGTTATGGAAATATTTGTACGCCGTTACTTACGGCTAAACATTCTGGGCTAAAATCGTGTAACATCTTGCATGCTCTTGTATATATACAATGTTTAAACAAATAAAGCAATCTTATCTTAACTTATCTTATTATAAATTCCATTACTTGAATTTCAGTACGAAGTCGAGACTTTTTTACTGGTCATCATCCTGTGGGTGACAAAAAATGTTGGTTTCGTCAGTATGTTCAACACTCACTGCGAGTTGTTCTACATGACAGTATCTGATGCCGACGCTGCTTGCTGTCGAATGCTGAAAAGTTTGCAAAGTACTGGTAAGACTGTACATAACATATCTGCCTAGCCTTTTCCCAAATTAAATGAGGTTGGCTTCCAGTCTTATCGGAAGCAGATGAATACCAGTATTTTACATGGAGCGACTGCCGGTACCCCTTGGTAAGACTGGTTGTCAGACATTCGGGTCATTGACTATCTGTAACGACTGTCAAAGATCTACAAATGACAGCCGGGACCAACGGCTTAACGTGCTTTCTGAGGCACGGAGGAAACTCGGTACCTATGTAATGATGGTCACACATCCACAAACCGGCCTTGCCAAGCACGGCTTAACCTTAAAGATTGACCCGTGCGGCCGTTGTTATTTAGCCATAAGCTCGTCACACGGTAAGACTTTACACAAAGTCAAGAAAGTTACAGCAAAAAATATATACAAAGTGGCGATCTAGTCACCTGCATCTAAGGAGGTGATTCTTCCTGTCATATGTTACAACTTTCACTATAACCTCACATCCGATTCGTAAAAAGAAAAATCATATTCCTGTACAACAGTAGAAAGTCCAGATCTCAGGGCCGCCAGACCTTACTTATTTTCTCATTAACAAAATGAGTAGCATCAAGTGGTGTTAGTATGTACTGTGAACGTATGCATTTTGAAGGAGAAAGGGGAGGCTCTTGCCCAGCAGTAGGACATAGTACAGGCTTAGAAAAAAAAATGGGACAGCTGATAATGTTTTCGTGATTACGATATTGGTCTTAAAGAGAAAGTTGTTCAGTGTCATGGTTTGACCACATCCTTACATGTGACCTCAACGTTCTGTTCCATACCATAAAGGGTATAAAAAGTCTTAAAAAAGCTAAATGGCACTTGTTTTCTCCGTCATTGCGATCATTTTTTTGTTCTTCAACATATTTCGGAGATATTGGGGGTCAAAGTTCCAACATTTTCACATGTTTTTAATATTAGTATTTTACTTTTAACATTTCCACGACGCCCCGCGCTATTCAATTCATCCATCTGCACAATGTTTTGTTGTGTACGTAACATTGAGTCTGAGTGAGTGAAAAAAAGTCTTTTCCCAGCAAAATTTTTGCGTAAAGTCAAACAGTAGTTTGATGTATGTACATAATGCTTGGTTGACGGCTTCGTGAAGGATCCATTTACACCCTGAATATCTTACGCTATTTGTTCTATAGTTTTGTTTCTTTTTCAGTGGAAGCTAAAAGGCTTTGCAAGAACGTACAACGACTGAAAAGAGCAGCCTTCCACAAGATGACCGCTTGTCGGATTTTTACGATCGATGGATGTCTGCCTCAGAAATTTAATAGTCTTATGGTGGAGTACACTGTTGTGATATTGCAGTTTGCTATGCTGTCATGGATGAACAAAAATAATTTATAAATAAATATTGAAAATAATGTTTTTTACATTAAAAATTTAATTCCATGCTGTTAGGTTAATGTCAGTCAAAGTAAGATTATATTACCCATAACAATACTGGAAAAGTCAAAGATGTTTTATTTTTTATAAGCCTATATTGTCCCACTGCTGGGCAAAGGCCTCCCCCATGGCTTTGGGGGATTTACCTTTGTTGGTAGAAATATAGAATGCTTCGAAAACGATGATAAACAAAGAGAACAGGGTTATTTATGTTTAGATGAACGATTAAGATTACGAAAACATATTACTCACATACCATACATTCATCAATACTAATTTACTCAGCGAAGAGAATATAAAAAGAAAACAAAACTTTGACAAAACATCGTGAAAACAACTGACGAAACAACATGATTATTCTCTCAATTCATAAAAAACACCGAAACACCGATTTCATCAAGTTCAAGGCCTGAATTAAACGTTCGATTTGTGCGCAGCATTCTCTTGCAACGATACGAACTGTAAGAAAAAATAATTTAATGCTGGTTACACTATTTTTTAATCGACTGCGGCGAAGCCTAAAAGGAGGGTTATGTGTTTGACCGGTATGTATGTGTACGTCCGTTTCTTTGTTCCTTTTACTGAATGGTAATGGATATTACAATTTTTTTTAGTTTAACAAAGAAAAAAATCCATCGTTCAGTCAAACAATATAATTATTGACAAGTAAAAAGCACAAAAAGAATATAAAAAATAGACACAAAACGTGAAAAGTAAAAATATAAAAGCATAAACAATATAAAGAAGGCTCCTATCAGACGCATGCTCCCCTTTTTAAAGAAGAACGACTTTCCTTAGTGGCCGCCTCAAAATGCCCGCATGGGTCCGAACATCCACCACCCGTACCACCCCATCACGGCCCGGGTGCAGAGCAGCGATCACGCCTCGTGGCCAGGTTCTCCTCGGCAAGTCCTCGTCACCGATGAGAACCGGGTCCCCGACCTTGACAACGACATCTACTCCCGGCACGCGACGGGGCGCCAAAGTGGGTAGATATTCGGTGACCCGACGACGAGAAAAGTGATCATATAGCCGGAGTGCCCTTCTCCAGCTATCAGGTCTATAGTTGGGCACGGATAGTCCGATGAGTCTCCCAGCAAAAAATGGTTGGGGGTAAGCGCCTCCGGATAGTTGCTTTCTAGGGAGATGTGCGTCAGTGGGCGTGAGTTTACCACTGTGTAATGGCGGCATCATAAAGAGTTTAGCTGTCTATTTGGTCCCACAAAAGACGTCCCGTTGTCGGAGAATATTTCGCTGGGGGTACCACGTCGATCGAGCGATGAAGTGTCGCAAGCACATAATGGCAGAGTCTGCAGATAAGCTGGCTAAGATCTCGAGGTAGATAGCTCTGGTCACCATGGACTTAAATAGGGCGACCCATCGCTTCTCCCGCCTGCGTCCAATAGAAATTAATACGGGGCCGAAATAGTCCACACCTGTATAGGTGAAGGCACGTCGATGATGGGCGTGTCTCGCCTCTGGCAGATGTCCCATGGGTGGTTGCAAGGTTGTACTTTTCAGCAGCTTGCACAACTGTCATGGGATGGCACAGCGTTCCTCAATCCGAGGATCCAGTATGACTGTCCCAGTTCATTAATTACAGTTTCTGTATTAACGTGAGCAAACTTGACGTGATAATGGCTGATCAGAAAACTGGCTCCTTGCCACCTAGAATAATAGGCTGCCTATCAGAAACAGCAGCAGTACTTCCTGCGAGATGTAAAAGTCCGTCTCTAAGTCCTGGGGACAAAATGGCTAAACGAGTTTTCTTGGGAACGAGCTGCCCACGTGTCGGACAAAGAAGTTCCTCTCCGAAGGCGATAATCTGGCTCCTCCCCAAAGTGTTATAAATTAATTATAAAACATCGTTTACGGCAATGCTTGCACGATTTCTGGCTTGCCCTCGCTTGCGCACGTAAAATCCTGTCTGTTTGTATCGTTGCACATTACGGTGGATCACGGCTACTGATACACCAAACGTTCGACTGGCTGTACCCATACAACAACAACAACAACAACAGCCCATAACGTCCACTGCTGGACATAAGCCTCTCTCATGATGGGAGGAATTTGCCGTAATCTCCACGCTGTACCCATAAGTTAAAAAAAAAAGTCACTGTTATTTGTTCCCCTAATTTTGCCCGTGTGTGTAGTTACATAGTGAAAAACTTCAATAGCCAACTGTGTCATGTTATTATTCAATATTGTTAAAAGTTCGTAAGTAAATTTGCTGTAATAATAATAATAAATAAACTAAACTAGAGAAAAGACTAGGTAGAAGATATTCCATCTACGTATTTATAGATTCCTTTCAAAAAATTTTTTATTGTGCTTCAGAGAGAACTGGCACTAATCTACCTAGCCTTTTCCTCAACTAAGAGTAGACCGATTATATATTAAAAAAAAAATGTTAACCGATTTAATACAAAAAAAAAATAGGTTAAGGTCCGTTTCCGGTCTAACAAGAGGCTGATAAATATTACTATTTGATATAATTAAATAGTGTAACCATAATTATCTCATTTATTTATTTTTTCTTACAGATAAGCAAAAACATCTTTGCAAGAGAGTGCTGCAGACAAATCGAACGTTCAGTACGATGACTGCGTGTGGACTGTTCAGTTCTACGTAGACGCTACACTACCAATATGTTTGATAGGACTTATTAGTAGCTACGTTATCGTACCGTTGCAGTTTGCCTTTTTGTAAAAGTGTCACTTTCAATCGGTTTTAAGAAAACTTATTAAATTCTTTGCAATTAACACATGTCAGTAAGTTTTCTTTTTAATGTTAATGGAAGACTTCCCTTCATGTGTTCTTTATTTTTCAATTAAACCAGTTTTTATCTAAGAATTATATTTTATAAATGATATGATAGCAATTTGAAGCGTCAGACACATGTATTGCAGTATCAGATTATTAAAGTCCTGGGGTAGACGCCCGTCGACCGTGAAGAGCCGACAAGCAGTCATCTTTTGGAAGTCTGTTCGGGACACGCGTAGCACGTTCTTGCAAAGTCTCTTAGCTTCCACTGTAATAGAAAACAGAACGATTGTAATTTGAGTTATAAATAATTGCATGTGTAGTAAAATTTGCATGTATTCTATACGAATTTTATAAAGAGGTTAGGTTTGTTAGTCACAAACAAAAAAACGATCTTTATTTTACATGGCTTTTTGTAACTCTTGATGCAAATGAGATTCAAAAAATGCCTATAAATAACCTGAAAAAGCCGTGTCAAAATAAAAATAGAATTTATTTAGAGCGGTTCCTATACAATTTTCAAGAATCTATAACTCGAAAACTATCAGGAGACGCGGAACATATATGTGGTATTTTCGGATACCCCTGGGCGTGAGGAGTCTAATATTTTTTTGTGACGTCACTATTTGGACCATCCTTTAGGAGCCTTAAAATTAACCAAAAAAAAATCTTTGAGATAAAAACGACTACCAAACTACCTACAAACAATACAAAGTCAGAAATAAAGTCATGTTGACTGAATCTAAAGTTAAAGGAACTCGTCTTACCAGTACTTTGAAGACTCCTCAGCAATCGGCAGCAAGCAGCATCAGCCTCAGAGACAGACGCGTAGAATTTCTCGCAATACCTACTGAACATACCGACGAAACCAACATTCTTCAATACCCAAAGAATAGTCACCTGTCCAAACGTGTTGACTTCATACTGCAAATAAAAACAAAGCTTGTGAAAATCGGAAAACTTACTTTTTTGTAGGGGGAGAGGGCCTGTGGCTTATATCCAGTTTCCATGGCTGCTACTGAGAAATTCCTGATGGTAAAACCCAACATCACTTTGCCCAACCTGGGAATCGAACCCAGGACCTCATGCTCAGCAGTTGCGCTTGTGACCACTAGACCAACGAGGCAGTCAAGAGATAATTGATTATAGTTATTTTAATAAAACTGCTGTGCTATAACAACTAGAAGTCATGGGGAAAGGCCTCTGCCCAGAAGTGGGATGACGCAGGCTAACAGTATCAGTACTATGGTATACTCACTGTTCCATAATGAGTAGCCCCTGACCTATTTAGTTCTATCAAAGTTTGAAGATAAAGTATACTCAAGAGAAATGTGTCTAATGCTTGAAATAAGGCCTGAAAATTGATAACACTGGGTCATGAGGAAAGTTGTGAGTAAAAAATGTGGATTGGTATAAGAGTAGAGGAAGACCAAAGCAATAATGGATGGACTGTGTGAAGGATGAAATGACACGAAAGGAGGTGTCTGATGAGATGACGAGTGATAGAGAAGTATGAAAGAAGAAGACATGCTGTACCGACTTCAAATGACAAAATGAGAAATAGATAATTTCATAGAACCACTGAAATAGTACCTACTTACACAAAAAAACACAAATTTAATAAAATATAAAATAATTAATATAAATTAATAAAATAAAAATTTAATAGAGAAAAATATATAAATTAATAAAATATAATAATTCATACAAATTAATGAAATTATAATAACTGATACAAATAAATAAAATGTAATAATTAAAACACGTAAATAAAATAATTGAATAACCACATGATATTAATTAAAATAACTACATAAACTAACTAGATTGCAAGTTTGTTAAATAAATATAACCTACTATAGTAATATTATCAATAATAATTATATTTATTTAACAAACTTGCAATCCAGTATACCTACTAACTGGATGCTTGTTTTGTTTGTTATTGTGTTGCCGTGCCCTAACCGGGTTTCATGTTGGAACTTACTTACATTAATGAAACAACTAAATGTACACATGAATGCAATAGTTTGAGTTTGAAAAATGAATTGCGACAAGGGCAAGAGCATTACGATGATGAAGTTTTGCTTCATCATCGTAATGCTCTTGTACATATCACAAATAACGACCACTTTACCGCAAACTTAAATATTTTCTTGAAAACAGCATATGCTTCCATTAAATGGACGTATGCTTTGAAAAGTTTTTTTATTTTATAATCATATTTATCGTCTTCCAGCTCCAAACTGAGAATACTATAGTGCTCAACCTCAGATATCCACGAAATAATACCATCCCTTATCAAAGCAATTACAGAAACACCATAAGTGAAATTCACATCAAAATAAACCAAAGAATAAAAATAAGCCGCTAATTTTAAGTTTCGAGTCAGCAACACACCGATGATATAAAAAATACAATTGCGTGCAATTCCGAGCCAGTTCCTTTTAATAGACTTCTTGTAGTTCTTATAATTGATTAATCTAAAAGCTCTTTGTATCTCTAAAATCATTTGAACGTGTTCCTTTCTATGTATAATGTTAAGTGTGAAGAACAAAACAAAAGGAACCACTATCAAGATGACATTGAATTTGATAAAGACAACAAGGAATTGATTGATTACTCCTTCAAATTTCCGTGCTAAAAGATTTTCTATGTGAAATATTATAAATCCAAGAGTGCCAATGAGAGACACGATATAGTACGACAGACGATGAGGCCTGATACAATTGTACTTAATAGAGAACCTTGATATAAATAATATGTGCTGTAAACACCGAAAAGGCAGGAGAGTGTTCTGGAAGCTTTTATCCAAGAAATTTTTGGTAATAGGGTTTATATTGATCAGTGTCTTCATATCTAAGTCACTTGAACAACCGGACGAGTGCGTATTAGAACTGAACTATCATTCATTTCAAGGAAAATTTCGTCAACTTATTATAATTTGTTTGTTTACATTTTAATCAACTATAAAAGTCATCGTTTACGTCGTCACAGCTCATACGTACTAATACGACTAATGACGAAAACATTAATTGTATTGTCACAGTTTTGGTAGATATGATTGGATTGAATGAAGAAATAATCAATTTTACTACCGCTTTTATTGATGGATTAAAGAGTTAAGAAGGCTAAGCTAACATAGCTAAGGTTGTAAGTATATTGTTACTAACACTATGAGTCTTGTTGCTCGAAATAAATGAATTATTATTAAGCAAAAATATAGTTATTATCATCTTCCTGCCCCTAGCTCATGTTACTTGGGGTCGGTGCAGCACGTGTTATTCTTCCATACTCGCCTGTCAACCGCCACGCAATCATTTACACCTATTTCCTTCATATCATTTATCACACAATCCATTCATCGTTTTCTTGGTCTTCCCGTCTCTCTGCATCCATCAACATTTATATTCATCCCTCCTCATCACATGACCATACCAAGACAGCCGATTCCCTTTCCACTTTTCTGTAACTTGTGCAACTTTCAAACTCCTCCTCTAATATGCTCATTCCTTATTGTATCCATTCTTGTCACACCACATATACACCTCAACATTCTATAAATTTAAAAACTAAAAAACACTCTTAGCCATCTATTTATGAACTCAAACGAAACAGACAAAAGTCATATTGAAAATTTGTCATGTTAGACAGAAATCAATCTCTATCATCACAATATTGTTTTACTTAACCAATTACAATAAGGGTGAATAATGTACTACTTTCATGCTGATTAGGTTTATTAGCCGTATTAAAGAAGTATGTGTTCTGAGGTAGGAACAAACGAAGAAGAGAATTTTCAATTGAACGACGCGTTCGAATCGTGAAGTGGTTTAAAAACAAAATTATGGTAGAAAGACACACAATATCGATTACTCAAAATTTCCTGGATAGCGCGTTTCAAAACATGCTCTTGCCATTCCAGTGCATGCAACACATGTTTTTCCTATCAAGATTTTCCATTGGTTACAATTGTATCAGGACGCCTACTGTAAAAAACGCTCATTGGTACTCTTGAATTCATTATCATTCATGTGCTATCGTAATTTAGATTCTAGATTAATTCTGCTCTTAGATTATTCAATTACAAGCACTACTCGTATAACATGATTACTATTTGAAACAGGTTGTGCGTTTTTCTGTATTTTCTGTATTACATACTTAACCATGGCGTCTTTGACGCGCAGTTTGTGGGGCTCTTTTTTCTTCTACTCTGTGTTTTACTTTAACGTGAGCACAATATATGGTATAAGAATTATGGTTTTGATAAGAAATGGAAAAAAACCTGGATCTCCGAGGTCAAATACTGTGGTAAACTCTGTATAGAGCTCGACGAACAAAACTATTATGAGAAATTGAAAAAACTGTTTCAAGCGTACATAGATCTTATGGAGGCGTTTGATATTCTCAAGAACATTTTAAAATTTTCGGTAAGACTAACTTCTTGTACTTTGATTTAATAGTATGAGTTACTCTTTAATAATAATAATAATAATAATAAATCGTTTATTTATAAAAAGGGGCACATATACAATTAAGTATCTTAACAAATAAAATAGAGCACTGTTGCTTATTGCCTGAACTAGGTGGAACCTGTGTTTCAGGCTAGGAGGTGCATAAATACCTACTTAAAATAAATAAATTAACATTAAAAGAAAATTCAATTACTAAATTTGCAACTTACATAGAAAATAAACAAACAAATGTCAGCAGTTTACTTGCAGACAACAAGTAAATCTTCTGTCTGTGCATAAGATATGGGTTGTAAAAAAGTATTAATAGACTTCTTACAGCTAAAATAGTTTAACTTATATATACTTAGTTTTCTATTTAATCTATTGTACAGAAATGGGCCTAAAAATGAAAAGTATTTTTCCACAAAGGCATGTTTGGAGGTTGCATTAGAAAAGCATACTATATCTTTCCGTCTCTTGTTAGTATTATCAGCATTGTACGTGAGCATGGTGTGCTGTTTTAATACTAAGTGCATAATGAATAGCTGGCGCACAGTCAGCACATTGCAGGATTTATACAGCTGATCTGTGGGAAAGTAAAAGGGATGGAAATTTGCTACCTTTAAAATTGCTCTTTGAGCCCTTTCAAGGGGAAGCAGGATAGTTTTTGATGCGCCACCCCATGAAATGATACAGTAATGAATTATAGATTGACATAGGGCGAAATAAACTTGTCTGATTAATTTGGAATCTGCAAAAGTTCGTATTTTTTTAAATACAAATATTAATTTGCGCACTCTTTTAACCAGACTTTCAATATGATACCTAAAAGAGAGTGTGTCGTCTAATATAACTCCTAGGTATTTAATATTACTGGTTTTGAGGATAGAAGGACAATTGCACATGCTGGCTGACCGATTATCACATTGATGGGCATATACATGGAAGTTAGCAGTGTTCAGTTGTGGTTTTCGCATTGAGAAGTGATTGTATTTTGTCTTGTCAGCATTTAATGTTAGTAAATTGTTTTGAAGCCAATAAGTCACAGTATTAAAGCCAAGTTGAGCGTTTTCAAACAGTTCACTACTGTTTTCAGCAGAAAATATTAGCGCCGTGTCGTCAGCATATGATATGATTTTGCCGTGCTTGATATTTAGGTTACACAAGTCGTTAATATAAACCAGGAATAGGGTAGGGCCCAAAATACTCCCCTGGGGAACACCAAATCCAGTATTTTTCTGCTCATCGCTCGTAAAATTTTCAATCCTAACACATTGGTATCGGTCGTTTAAGTAGTCAGCAAGCAATGTCAGCGGCGTACCCCTTATTCCTATGGCCTCTAATTTTTTTAGAAGCACAGAAACAGAGACAGTGTCAAAGGCTTTCGCTAAATCAAGGAAGACTCCCATGACCTGGTTTCCTTTGCCCAGCTCTTCTGAGACATAATCGGTAAGGCTATGCACCGCATCGGCTGTGGATAATTTGGCTCTGAAGCCAAATTGCGCTGGTGACAAGATGTTGTCTTTTTCTAGGAAGCTAACTAGTCTGCTGTTAATAATTTTCTCAAGTATTTTTGAGATTGAGGGGAGTAGTGATATTGGTCTATAATTATTAACCAAGTCCCTGTCTCCAGATTTATAGATAGGGAAAACAACAGCCTTTTTAAGACAGTTAGGGAAAATTCCTTTGGAAAGACAGATTCGAAATATATGCGTTAAGGGAGGTGCCAATGCTTAAAGAGTTTAAGGATCTTGTTGCTTATATTATCCCATCCAACTGCACAGTCATCTTTAAGGCCAGAAATTATTCGGGATATTTCGTTTTCATCAGTGTCCAGCATAACAAATGACTTCAGGTTGCAACTGTTGTTCAGTTTTTCGAAAGATGGTTGGGCGCAATGTTTCGTAATCTGTTCGGCTAAAGTTTTCCCAACATTAACAAAAAAGTTATTTACTTTGTTAGCTGATAAGAGGGGTGAAGAATTAGTAAGCAGTAACTTCGAATTTGATTCACGTTGTTTAGTCATGTAATTAATATGCTTCCAAATTCGCTTGGTATTGTTGCCTGCTTTATTTAATTCGTTTTTATCGTAATCATTTTTAAGCTTCTTTAAGAGATTGTTGCAGAAATTCCTGTATCTTTTATAGGTGTTTAGAATTATTAAATTATCTGGGAATTTCTTAGTTCTCTGATGAAGTTTATCTCTGTGCCTTATGCACCGAATTAGTCCAGGAGTAATCCAAGGTTTAATATTATGAACACGATTATTTGTTGATACAACTGTCGTATTACGCAATATTGCTTGTTGGACATGTTTTATTAAGTACGATAAAGCCGAATTAGCGTCTGCAGTTTTATAAACTAGGCCATAAGCAATGTTGCATAAATTATATTCGAATTTTTTCATGTTTAATTTAGATTTTGTATGGGGGCGATTTTGCTTAGGCAGCGTTAAATTTACGGCTAGTAAGACAGAATGGTGGTCGGTTATTGTTGAGTTAGTAACAAGCGTAATAAATGAATGAGTGGTTTTCATCATCATATGGTCGAGGCAAGAACCGCTCTGATGAGTAGGCAATGTGTGAGCAGGCAGGAAACCGTGGTAGGAGCAGATGTTTAGGTAATCTTGTGTCCCTGCGTCGCAGTTTTCAGAGCCAATGTTAATGTTAATATCACCTGTTAGTATTACATTATTAAATCGGCTAAGTGATTGAAAGATCTGGTTCAGGCAACTGTGGAAAGAGGTAAGGTTTCTTGCGGAGGGGGACCTATACAAAGCAATTATCGCTGTGGTTGAACCAATTTTGATGATAAGGCAATTACTATTACAATCGTGTAGATCAGGTTCTTCGACTTTGACCTTTAATGATTTCTTAGCAAATACAATGACACCATCATTTTGATTGTGGTTATTTTTAGTGTACATTAAGTTGTATCCTGGTATTGCCGGGAGGTTATCGTGGCGCTTTGATAACCAGCATTCTGTTAGAACCATAACATCACAATTAAAGTTAAGTCTATGAAGAAAAATGTTAAAGCTATCTATGTTCTTATAAATACTTCGTATGTTTTGGGTTAGTATGGTTACTGACTTTTGATACTGGGAGAGATATTGATTGCAGTCCTCAACCTCACATGACTTTGACTCGGTTAAAAATGAATTATCGATATCGGTAATTAAATTAATATCCATTCTACTTAAAAATAACAATAAATAACAATAAATTACGTCTAGGATTTAAACAAATATGTGGCGCTCTTAGGCGCCTTCATAGTCAATCGAGTTAATATACCTGTATTCGGCTGCAAGTTTAGCTGGACAAACTGCGTCTCCCGTCTTGTGGTTGGCCTGTTTTTTAAAGCGCATGCATGTAGCACATTTTGGATCCTCAGATTTTTTTGCGCAGTCTTGGCTAGAGTGTCCTTCTTCACCGCAATGGCCACAAGTCGGGACAGCGACCTTGCATGTCTTGGATGCATGACCGTACTGCTGGCACTTGTAACATCTCGTTACTAGTGTGAAGTCTCGTACCGGGCAAGACGTCCAATTTATAAATAATCTTTCCTGCGTGATGAGGGCCTTGCGAATGACGGCTGAAACTTCTATTATGTAATTACAGCTCTCAGCATCTTTCCTTCCAGATTTGTGGCTAAGTTTAATTGAGGTTATAAATGTATCTAGGGTCATAGGCAGTTTGTCCGTTATGTTCTGGTCGTAAATGCATTTATAAACCTCATTTTCGGCCATTGATGCGGGAACTCCTAGTATAATAATGCGAGGTTTGCGCTTCCGAGGTTCGTCGACGGTAAGGCCTGACGAAGCGATTTTGACTGTTTGTTTGAGCTTATCTAGGTCATCCTTGGTCTCAGTGCTGATGATAAGTCCTCCTTTTCCTATTTTACGTACGCCTCGTACTTTCAGCTTCATTCCACCAGGGCATATGATTTTTTGTACCATGTTCTTGGTTTCATCACTGGTCTTGGTGTTGTCGCATGGAAAAATCGCCACGGAGCTAAGATTATTAGGGCGAATAAAACTGCTAGATCCTTTCTTCACCATATCGGCAAAAGATGTAGGAGTTGCAGCCTGCCTCGTACAGGACTCCTGAATCGTGCGGTTCATCTCTGCTAGACAGTCGGCTAGGTCTCGAGCTTCAGTCATAGTTTTCAGGGCGGTATGTGTTTGTAGGGCTCTTGATTTCAGCGACTGGTATTGAACAGCCAATTGTGAAACACCATGTCCAACTTTTCGGCAGAGATTGCCAATTCTTTGCTTCTGTTCAGAATTAAGTTTTCCCTCAGAAGCAATACAAAATACCTCATTCAGGTGGTCTTCAATGGTCCCCAACCAAATGGTTCTGAATCTCCGCAGTACTGATAGGTTCGACGGCTTCCTCTTGGTGTTGCTTTGGTTGTTGAGGTGGTCTCGGTGTTGGAGTCGACGGAGGGCTACGTGGAGTCATCCCACTCCGATTAAACGGGCTGCTGGCCATTTTTCAGATTATAACAACTACTTATAATTCAGTCAGTCCATCATTCTGAGTCAAAAACCGCTTACTACGTTGTTTTTTTATATCAAGCATGTTACATGGTTTAACCAAATTGATTCCAAGATTCATTTTTATGTGTTTTGTGTGACATATATAATATCTAATACACTTAAACTGGGTCAGGATTTAATACAAGCGTTAATTTATTTATTTTTATACTGCATTGATGTGCACGTCTGTATGCGATGAGTCTCTATGCCATCAATATTTCAAAATCGTCCAAAAAAACGAAAAATATTGAGACAGGGTAATTGATTATTTCTAATCGATTTATTTTCAGTTTTGTTCTAGTACTAGACACATTCTTCAATGTGTTACTATTTCTGCAAATAACAGTAGAATTTGTACTATTTCATTCTGATTTTGTACGTATTAATATTCTCATATTCATTCATTTATTTTCTGTTTTATATATTATTTTACATTTTAAAATAGAAAATAGGTAAAATGTAATGCGCATTACTTTGTGTAATTTATTTCATCACCACTACTCTCAAAAAACGGTAAAAGAAAACATGTTGCGGAAACCGGCATGTCCTAGAACCAAAGATTCGAAGACATTGTGACATTTACCAACCCGCACTGGGCCGCGTGGTAGATTATAGCCCATTCCCTCTCATAGAGGGGAGGCCGTATGTCCTAGCAGTGGAAACAGCCTTTTTAGTTTTTTTTTTTTCGGATGGGAAATCATTAAATGACTTCTCCCGCAGACTTTTACTGACTAAAACCCATCCATGTTCCTTCATCGCCCTTTGTGTTCCGGGGCCACGGTATCTCTTTCGAACAGTCCCGCAACCACGGCAGGCATCGGTCCTTGCGGACCCCTTCCTTTTTGCTGACTCTCTTTGAGGCGCGCGTGGAACACGAACGCGCCGTCGACACGGCCTGTCGTCATGAGACGGACGGACTGCAAGCTAGCCCATAGTTCACCGTCCACAGGCCTGTGCCTACGGTGGCCGGGAGCCACGTGGTGGCCCCCGACGCCCGGGGCGTCTCTCGCGGCGGCCGGGACGCTGTGAGGTTCTCTCCCTCTCACGTTCCGCCACCTCCTTCTCTAGCATTACTTCTTCGCAGAAGGAGGTGACGGCGTCCCATTCCGTCTCGCTCCGGACCATGGCTTGCACCAGGGCCGGACGCGAGAGGTCGCCGCCGCCAATCGCCGCTTCGAGGACACGGCGGTGCTCCACCCACGCGGGGCACACCTCCACCGTGTGCTACACCGTGTCCTCCGGTCGATCCTCGCAGTGGAAACACCCCAGACAAAGATTGAGACAAAATGTTCTAAAGTGTCACAAATGGATATAAACAAAATGTTTTTCGTTTGTCTACAGTGTTGAAGGAAAGTATAGCAGTCAGAAATGATAAATATGAAAACATGGACCTTGTTCCTGATGGTAATTGGCTACAATATTTTTTTCTATTTAGCATAGTGTCAGGCTGTTTCCACTGCGTGCAGCCCACTACCTGAACGCGCCCCAAAAGGTGGTAGCCGTAAGGCTGGCCCGTGGGTACCGCACGATCTCCCGCGAGGCGGCGTGCCTCCTTGCTGGATTGCTGCCATGAGATCTGGAGGCGATAGTCCTCGCGCGCCTGCACGAATGGCGCGCGGAGGTGCTACGTCGGGGGGAAACTCCGCTGCCGTGGCAAATTGTCGCGCAGTGGACAGACTACCGGCGTGATCTCATGGCGACATGGAGAGAGCGACTGTCGCAACCGCGTGCAGGGCACGCCACAATAGTGGCGGTAAGTCCCCTCTTTGAGGAGTGGCTTGAGAGACGCCACGGCGTCCTCACCTTCCTCCTGACGCAGGTCCACACCGGACACGGTTGTTTCGAGAGGTTCTTGCACCGAATCGGGCGGGAGGAAACGCCCGGGTGTTTCCATTGCGAGGATCGAACGGAGGACACGGTGGAGCACACGTTGGAGGTGTGTCTCGCGTAGGCGGAGCACCGCCGTGTCCAAGCGGCGATTGGCGGCGGCGACCTGGGCCGACGGACGGAAGAGGAGAAGGAGAAGACGGAATGGGACGCCGTCACTTCCTTCTGCGAAGCAGTAATGCTAGAGAAGGAGGTGGCGGAAGGTAAGAGGGAGAGAACATCACAGCGTCCCGGCCACCACGGGAGACGCCCCGGGTGACGCCCGGCCACCGTAGGCGCGGGCCTGTGGACGGTGGGCTATGGGCTAGCTCGCCGTCCGTCCGTCTCGTGACGACAGGCCGTGTCGACGGCGCGTTCGTGTTCCACGCGCGCCTTAAAGAGAGTCAGCAATAGGAAGGGCCGATGCCTGCCGGGGTTGCGGGACTGTTCGAAAGAATACCGTGACCCCGGAACACAAAGGGCGATGAAGGAACATGGATGGGTTTTATTCAGTAAAAGTCTGACACTCCCTCCTGCTCCGCTCAGAGCGAGAGAAGTCATTTGATGATTTCCCATCCGAAAAAAAATAAAAAATAAAAATAGGGGTTGTAACTGACGGGCTAGGCATCGTCGGCTTGGCGACCATCTGAAGGCGTCAAAGGTGAAAAACGACGCGTAACTTCATTTGCTACACCGACATAAATTTTAAATATGCGAAGGAGGGAACTGCCCTTATCCGAAATGGAGGGGACTGCTCTTCCATCGACCGATATTTAAATCACAGGATTTTTTGCCAACACGAGCACCAAAAGTAGACTACCCTGACAACCCCGGATCCCTTCATCTTTTCAGATGATCGGCCTTTCAAATTTGACAAGCGAGATTTCTAAAACATAAAAGAAAGTAAAGTCAATAACAAGGTCTAATATCAATTAACTAATACGACCTAACCTCCTTGCATTGCGCAAGATATACTCCGGTATATACTCCTCCAAGTCGTCGCTGTCGCGGGTCCACTCACTAAGCGTCAAAGGTTACACAGGAGCGCAAATACCGAGAACCGCCCAAAACACCCTATTTCTGGTTCATACGCAAGAGGAGAAAGCTTCTCTCATCAGCCAGGGATACGGGTCCGGCGAAGGGTCGCGCACGTTAACCATTCACGAGGCCCAGGGTCTGACCTTCGACAGCGTAATTATCATCAACACCAAGTCCAGGAGACTCCAAATCCACGACAGCTTCTCCCACGCGGTAGTGGCAGTGTCGAGACATACAGTCAGTTGCGTCTGTTACACCGACGACGCCGATGACACCACCTGCCGCTTTGCAAAGAGAGTGATGGATGCGCCTACTAAAACGGTCGTCGAATACAACTTGAAGACGGCCATGCACCATCGAGACGCAGTCGTTGTGGAAGCTTTGCTCAAGCTAGCGAAGTCCCTGGTCAGAAGACGAAATAAAAAATAAAAAAAAACCTATCCTAACCCTAAAACCCAACACCAAAAGAACCCAATCCCGAACTGTTAAGTCTCTGTTATCAAAAATAGATTATGTAAAACTGCATGGCAGAGTGAGTCTGTCATACTCACGTAAAAGCAGTGCCGTAGGTGGCGCTGCACATCCGGTCGCTAAGTTCTCTACAAAATGGTTGAGCTAAGCGGCGCGGATGTGCAGGTCATGTCCGTGAACGGATGCCGTTGGTCGCTGCTGGTCGACTCACATTGCCATGCAGTTATCAGTCCTGTAAAAGAAATAATTGTGTAACCTTAGTTTAGAATATTTAATTTAACTTAGTGGTAAAGTAAATAAGAATTGTAAAGCCTGAAAAAATAACATGAAAAATATTGTGCATGAGCATGTGTATTTATAAAAAAAAAAATTAGATGTACTCACGTAGATTTTAAGTTACCGTTATAAGTTTAGTATAATGTAACGTGTCCAATGTTGGAGCACGGTCGTAGTTCTTATGTATTAAAACAGCAATCAAATAAATAAATTTAAATAAGAGCGCCGACCACCACGACTGCGGTAGAAAACTCGTTAATAAAAAACCTCATTGCTTCAGCAGTAAATTAAAAATAATAATCTTGGCTTGTCATTATATGACATAACAAAAAGTAAACAAACATTGAGGGAAGGCTACAAAATGTACAGAAGGCCTAATAGCATGAAATACAAAGCCCTAGGCATGCTTAACCTCCTGGTAATAAGAATAAGATGATGAGGATGAGGATGAGAATGAGAATGAGAATGAGAATGAGAATGAGAATGAGAATGAGAATGAGGATGAGGATGAGGATGAGGATGAGGATGAGGATGAGGATGAGGATGAGGATGAGGATGAGGATGAGGATGAGGATGAGGATGAGGATGAGGATGAGGATGAGGATGAGGATGAGGATGAGGATGAGGATGAGGATGAGGATGAGGATGAGGATGAGGATGAGGATGAGGATGAGGATGAGGATGAGGATGAGGATGAGGATGAGGATGAGGATGAGGATGAGGATGAGGATGAGGATGAGGATGAGGATGAGGATGAGGATGAGGATGAGGATGAGGATGAGGATGAGGATGAGAATAAGAATCAGAATAATTTATTTAAAAAGTAAATAGTACAAACGTGTAAATTTAGGTGCAGCAGTGTTATTTCTTAAAGTATTGTATAATTAGTGCTTAAAAGTATACTATAACTACAGTATATAATGGTCATGGCCATGGTCATGGTCGTTTATAATGGTTATGAAGTTACCAGGAGAAAACGTATGATAAAAAAATCTAAATTAAAATAGCCAAAACGTAAGTAAAAAAACACGAACTTTACATGGCCACAAACGCGACAGTTGTCAAAGCTGTGTCGCAAGCTATGGTCCACCTCTTATCCCAAAAACATGCAGCTAAAGCGACCTCTGCTCTGGCACTGACGAGACTGGTCCAACAAAATAATATATAAAAACTGTCGTGGCAGTGACACGAAGACTAAGAAGAAGAATTCAAGTAGTCCGATCCCGTGGGAGAATTATCGAACTCTAAGCAGGCGAACCGCGGGCATACGCTAGTTAATAAAACGTATGTTGTTATTTTACAATGTCAACTTCACGGGGGTGATACGATCACTAAGTTTGTAGGTATGATAACTGTCGTTGATCTTCCTTTAATTACTTTGATCCAAGACTTGACTATGCCTAGAGGTTAAAACGATTAAGTATTTGCCTAAAAGCAGGTCACATTCCCAATATAAAGTTACATAGAACATGTTGTGTCAGTTTTTAACTGTATCTTATGCTGACGTGGTATCACGATGGCGTCAATCAGACAAGAAATATTACTGAACAACCGTCTACAAAAAGATGTCCAACAAATAATTTATCCTTTAAATTACTTTCTACGTCTACTCTGCTTCTCAAAATATGTAATAAAAAATAATACAATTGCTCCAAATGGAAAGAAATCAACATTATTTTCGTTTTCGGGTGTGTGTTTAATTGTAGCGATCTTTATATTCCGTGTGTTTATCGATAATGATATATATTCTTGGCACATCATGCTTAATTTTATGTCTTTTATACTTATCAAGCTTTTTATTTTTAATTATTATTGTGGTATGGTGATGATTTTTATTCTCAATTTCGTACACAAGTATGATCATATTTTGCTTATTCTCATGATTCAGAAGATACACATGAGCATCGACTTCAGTAAACGCATTCGTAGTTTTATTATTTGTAATTGGATATCTGTTCTAACCATATTGTGTGTTAATATCTTAATTATTGCTTTTACGATGAGCATTAGTTACTACAATTGGTTTGATGTTTCTAGTGACTTTGTGTTCATGATATTTGATTTGAATATAGTTTATGGTATTCGTGTTTTAATATTGTTAACAAAATATCTTAACAAATGGATCAAAAGTATTTCAAAGCTAAATGAGGAACAGGAAAGCAATGAATCTTTTATAAAATTATTTGAAACGTTTCAAAATATTTTGAAAGCTTACAAATTGTACACAATGGTTTTTCAAGTACTGGTGAGTTCAAGTGGTGCATTTGTAGTAACCCAAGTCAAGATTTTGACTGATATGGGCTGAAGGTCTAATTATGTTATACGCAGTGTATTTTTTTTTTCAGATTTTATATTTCACGATCGACACGTTTCTCCGCACCATATGTTATTGTGTAATGATATTGGACATACTCAAATCTCTAGCAGTGTTCGAATGGAATGGGGTAAATAATATTGCATTGTTAATTTATTTGATTAACATCGGCTATTTTGCGGTAGTCAAAAGCCTAAAATTCTGTCAATCAGTCTTCCCAAGGGGACTTCACAAACTTTTTATCTTTTCAGTTTGCTCTCAGCATTGTGGCACTTGTAACGCTGTTCAAAAATATGACGCTCTTGATAGTATTTTGTTTCCACTGTGAAAAATTTTATGTAGCTGTAGAGAAAGCAAAAATGGCATGTATACTGCAGATAAAACAACGAAACTGTCCAAGTGAGTTAAAAAATCATTACTAGAGCTTCAGGGATTTCGAAATTGTATTACGTTGCTCTTGAATCTTATTAAATGATAAATGATGTTTATTTTGCAAGTAGGTTTTTACAAACACTTTTTTTACACGACATTTTTTTAAAACTAGATGGGGCCGGTGTTTCGTACCTGACTACTCTGAGAAGAAACAACCGAAACAAACTCAGAGGTTATTTTGTTTAACACCGTTCTTTTATTAATGGCCTCCTTAACCAATAAATTCCTTTCTTCCTTGGCCACATACTGAGCTTGACTCGTTTAAAATAACAACATAATGTACATTACAATATATAAATTAAAATCAAAATGCTTTGCATGCCTCTGACCCGCCAGCCCGCCTGCCCACCGTTCTGCGCTCAAACTGCAACTGCCCGTGTTTATATATTTAAAATAACCTCCAGATTAAGAAGAAGCTAGGTTTTTCCGTGTCGGAGTGCCTTAAGTGTCTAGACTCGCTTCATTCACTCTTGACAATATTATGATATTATGATCTTGGACACGGCACGCATAGTGAAGAGGTTCCGCACTCTGGAGCCCCGATGACCGGCAGCCTGGACCTTGTCCCTGATGGTGATGGACCATCATTTTTTTTTTTATATTTATAATTTTTTATACTTTTGTTTTTTAATATAAATATTTAAAAATGTAATTGATAAGAGAAAATATAAATACATTTTGATATTTAACCATGGCGATTCCTTCTCTTCGCATTATGTTCTTTTTCCTAATATACTTTGCCATAACTATTTTGGTATTATTTGTTTTGCCAGAATAATATTTGCCTTTTTTTTGGCACACAGTTTATGTTGGCATAAATGTCTTGAAGGCTAATTTGTTTTGGTATACATTTAATTCTCATAATGTTACTAGGCATTGTAACAAATCTACTTGCTCCTATTAAATAAAGGCAAAAGCAGACTTGTTCAATTAAAATTTTAATTAGGGAAAGATTTACAAGTGGACAAAACAATACAGCTAATTATTAAAAACCTACCTAGCGCGCACTCTAGGATAGTTTTATAGTTGAGAGACGAAGAGTTGGAGAGACGGGAACAGGCGTCAGGGTAGCAGGGCAATACCAGGGCAACTTCGAGGTTCAGCTTCAGGAAACCTCTGCAGGAAGGGCGTCGTGCAGATCTCAGAGTCCACCAGGTCAGCTCTGTAGTAAGGCAGTATAGATCTCAGGGCCAGACGTCAGGTTAGCTTTGCGAGACAAGTAGCAAGTCAGGCACGAATACAGCTTCCGAAGATCGGGAGTAGAGGCACCAGGCGGAATCTTTAGCGGAATGCCCTGGATAATATATAAATGTAACCGCAAAAACCAAACTGTTTTTTGATGCTTCTCATATCAGAGCCAATAGTAGACTGCCTCCAGCGGTTCGTCAGCTCGTTTTTAAAGTAGTCTTTCTTTTTCAATTTTCAAATATTAGAGTTCTTGTGGCCAACATCTCACCTGACATGTGTAGTCGGCCAGGACATATCCATGAGTGAGTAAAGAATTTTATAAATATAATTTAAAAATTAAGCTATTTAGTAAACAATCGTAATAATCTTTTAATACAACACGCTAGCTAAACACATATTGATAAAAATAATTTAAATTTTATAAACCAAAAAATCATCATAGGCTAAGGTAGGAAGAGAATTAAAAAGTAATTGACAGTTCGACAATTTGACGTAAGTGTCACAACATGAAAATTATGATAATATTTTATTTCAGCAATTTTTAAGTTAATGAGTCGTAATTAGATCGATTTGCAGTGCAAGAGAATGATGATAATACAAAAAAAAACATTTATAAATACTATTATGCTACTCCTAATAGTCATTACTATTAGTTAGCATAATAGTATTTAGGCATACAATTAATAGAAAGAACGGAAACAAATTTGAGTTATTTTAACGTATTTATTTTGTAAAGTAGTGTCTTAAAAATTCAATATGTTGTTGCGGTAAGCTGCAGTGGTGAGCGTAAAACACATATTGTGCGACGATAAGCTCGCGTGGGACCGCCGCCGCCACCGGAGCCCTGAAGCGCCGAAGCCGTGACAGAAACCGTGCTTGCTGCATGCGTGGTGTTTGTTTGTTTACATGTTTGCATGCTGCATGCTTGCTGCATGCATGGCGTTTTCTTGTTTGCATGCTTCTTACAAGGGAAAAAACCCACATTTGATATATTGTGTAAAATGCCTACAAATTTCATTAGAGCAATATTGTATTAAAATGTGTAATAGTGTGTTACGCGCATCACTATTAAGTAAAGCGTTGACACTGCTGGCACGAGGCACAACGCGTTCGCATCATCGACCCAGTTGCTATGAGGGGAAACTGCTGACACAGAACACGAGGCCCGAGGACAACGTCTACGTGACCGAGCCCGCGCACTTCGTATCCACCATCGATCGAGTCAATTTGCTTTTCTAATAATTGTAATTTCTTTTTATTAAAATAAATTAGTTTGTAATAAATTCGGTTTTTTTTGAGTCCTCCGGCAGTAGCCCACGTACTTGGCGCAGCCGGTAGGATTCCCGGGTCGTAATTGCGATTACCGGTATATCGCACCGCGTTCGCTACGATAGACTTTCAACGTCGCACCGGGTGATCCTGAACATCAACAACGAGACTACGCCGGAGATCCAGATATCGATACAGCTCAACGAAGACCAGAATGTTCATGTAAGTCCGCTGAATTTTCTTAGTGGTTGCTTGCTTCCTTTTTGTGTGTAGATTCCATATACCTTATCCAACATTTTTTATCCACGTAGATCTAGTACATGTAGGTTAGTTAGTAGTAGGAATAGAAGTGTAGATTCTAGGCGCGATATTAGTCCTGAAATTGAACCCGAGATGGCCGATTTAGACAGCATATTTAAAGCCCTCCGCTTAGTTCCCGATTTTGATGGGAATCCGAACGTACTTACCAGGTTCATCAAATTGTGTGACCAGTTAGTAGCTGAATTCATCCGAGAGGGGCAACCGTTAAATAACATAGCGCTTCTAAATGGCATATTGAACAAAGTTACGGGGCCCGCCGCCCGTCTGATTAACGCGAACGGTATACCTAATGATTGGGCAGGCATACGTAGTGCTCTTGTTAATAATTTTGCAGACCAGCGAGACGAGACCGCTCTCTACAACGATTTGGCTTTACTTACACAGGGTTCCGGCACGCCGCAGGAATTTTATGAGCGTTGCCAGGGACTTTTCAGCACCGTCATGACATATGTTTCATTGCACGATACCCTAGACTCAACTATTGCGGCCAAACGCGATTTTTATCGCAAACTAACTTTGCAGGCCTACCTTCGCGGTTTGAAAGATCCTTTAGGCTCGCGTATAAGATGTATGAGACCAGAGACTATTGAGAAGGCTCTAGAGTTTGTGCATTAGGAGACTGACACTATGTATTTGCAGAGCAGAAACGATAACTTGTCGGATAAAAAACCCTCAACGCGAATGCCACTTAATCAACAGAACGAAATCCATCCAAGTAAAATGCTTGTTCCGTTTAGGCCAAGTCCTTTTAACATGCCCGGTCCGTTTAGACCGCAAGGACCGCAATTTATGTCGCGACCCTGGCCATCTCAGCACCAATTCGAAAGACCGTTCAATCCAAGTAACATGCAACCACGTGGCCCGACCCGTACGCAACAAGTATTCAGCGCACCACCGCCTACTAATAATCAGGGTGGTTCTGGATTTAGAATGCCCCCAAGAAACCAATATTTGCCGAATAATGGTCCCAGGCCGATGAGCGGCGTAAGCCACTTTGTACCCAGGCCTCTGCCTGCTACCAACAGTTGGAATTGGGCACTACAGGGCAATCCACCACCTTCCAACTATCTTAAAACTCGCGATGTTAATGTGAACCAATGTTCAAATTATGGAGAGATCTACTATTACCCTGACCCATCCGACTACCTTTACATTGATCCCTACAACCAGGGCTACTTTTCTTTTGACGACTATACATATGACCATGACATATTGGAACAGACCGACGGAATTAACGACAAAGACAAGACAGTTACCGCCGATCAACAGCAGCCTTCAACCAGTCAGGATTTTCAGAAAGTTCCGAAGTCAAACAGCTCAGGATAGAATTAAACTTGCAAACCCAAAGGCAATTACCGTTTGTTCGTATCCATAACCCTCCACTTAACTTTCTAATAGACACCGGTGCAAACCAATCATTCATCAGTCCAGAAGCAGTTCAGACTTATTTCTCTCACATACCTCTTAACTATGATCCATTCAAGGTTACCAACGTCCATGCGACAAGCAGGAGCGATTATTCTATTAACTTACCCTGCTTTCCCGAATTCGGTGACACGGAATCAATTAAACTATTCGTATACAGATTCCACGATCGTTTTGACGGTTTGATAGGAATGGATTTACTCACTAGATGGGAGGCTAAGTTAGATTTGAAAGATGTTACATTTACAACTAAGTTCGCAATTAATCCCATCCAAATTTATAATTCTCGAAATTTAAACCTTTATGAAGAAATCATACCAGCAGGGAGCTCTAAATTAATACGGTTACCCATTAATGCACCGGGTGGTGAGGTTTTTGTAGAGGAACAGATCATTTGCAATTGTATTATATCTGAATGCCTGACCACCGTTACTAATAGCCGCGGTATAGTCGAAGTGACCAACCCAACCCACAACGATATAATATTTTCACTGGACCATGCCACTCAGGCAACGATATTAAATGTTGAATGTACCGAGCAATTATCACCTCGCGCTAAAGATGTTACATCCCGGTTACGCATCGTTCGACGATCACCTAAACGAGGAGGAAAAGGCAAACTTTTTGGCACTGTGTTCAAAGTATGCCGACGTCTTTTATATTGAAGGCGAGGCATTAACTTTTACCAACAAAGTAAAGCACAGCATCAAAACTACAGATGAAATTCCAATTTATACTAAAAGTTACAGGTACCCGTTTGTGCACCGCCAAGAAGTTAGGGATCAAATAACAAAAATGTTAGATCAGGGAATCATTAGGCCGTTTGAATCCGCATGGAGCTCACCAATTTGGGTCGTCCCAAAGAAAACTGATGCCTCTGGAAAAAAGAAATGGCGCATAGTTATTGACTTTCGGAAGCTAAATGAAAAAACGATCGATGACAAATACCCTATCCCGAATATTACAGACGTACTGGACAAACTAGGCAAGTGCCAATATTTCACTACCTTTGACCTAGCGTCAGGGTTTCACCAGGTGGAAATGAATCCCAGTGACATTCCCAAGACCGCCTTTAATGTTGAACATGGGCATTTTGAATTTTTGAGAATGCCCATGGGACTAAAAAACTCCCCTTCCACATTCCAACGAGTGATGGATAACGTACTCAAAGGACTACAAAATGTAATATGTCTCGTTTATCTTGACGATATAATTGTATTCAGTACTTCTCTCCAGGAACACATGAACAACCTTGAGAAGGTGTTCCAGAGATTAAGAGAATCTAACTTTAAAATCCAGTTAGATAAATCAGAGTTCTTAAAACTCGAAACCGCATACCTAGGTCATGTCATCAGTACCGAAGGAATAAAGCCTAACCCAGACAAAATCACAGCTATTCAAAATTACCCCGTACCTAAAACACCTAAAGAAATTAAACAGTTTCTCGGACTCCTCGGTTATTACCGAAAATTCATTCCAGACTTCTCTCGTATTACCAAACCAATGACACAATGTTTAAAGAAAGGGTGTAATGTGTATGTCTTTTATATGTCTTTTTACTTACATTTCTGGATATTATTAACCTGAAAATTTAAGCATTCGTCCTCCCTAGGTAGCTTCATGGTCATTTCTTGGAGGCTTAGCAACGGCCTTTTTACCTTCTAATTCATGTGTTATTTAAGTTTTTATATTTATTAAATCTTTGTTTAATTTTGTGATGTCAGTTAGTGGCAACCCTAGTTTTATTTTTAATTTATTGCTGGAGCTAGTTGTAGGTTGTATAGGTAAATCACATCGACCTCATTCGATTTTCTTTTTAATAATTTTCTAATTTTAAAATATAAATTATCTGGAGTTGACAGGAGCCTGGTGGTGAAATGGGCAGTCTACGTTCAGAGCTGAGAGCAGAAACACCTCTGGGAAGCTTCATAAAAGTTTACTTAAAGGGCAGTTCCCCTTATTCTTGAGTTTTAAGTCGGCCTCTCTCCGTGCCGCACCCTCACCTAGAACACCTGGAAACCTTGATGCTTGAGCTGCACAAGCCTGATGAAGATTTGACGCTCCTCGGCCCTCCTCCACGGTCGGAAGACAGAAGTCCTCGGCCCTCCTCCTACGGCCTGAGGATTGACGGTCCTCGGCCGTCCACCACCGTCTGAAGACGGATGCCCTCGGCCCTTCTCTACGGCCTGAGAGTTGATGGTTCCTCGGTCCTCCTCCACAGTCTGAAGACGGACGTTCTTCAGTTATTTATTCCATTCTGCGTTCATCTTCAGTATTTTCCGCCAGCTTCACTGGCATTAGTGATTTGAGTAGCTCCAGCTTTTAGGTTAGGATCTTTGTTAATAAATTCTTATAACTCGTCCCCTTGTCAATTTCTTTTAATAGTGCTCCCCTCCAGACTGAAAGTTAGGTAGGTGAGTGCTCAGAGTGACTTTACAGTTTTGTGGATCCTACCCAGGAAATTGTAATGTTACAAGGGAAAAAGGTAACTTTAGACTCAGACTATATTAACTGTTTCGAGAAATGTAAGACTCTGTTGACCAACGACCCTATCCTTAGATATCCCGACTTTGACAAAGAATTCGTATTAACCACAGATGCTTCTAATTTTGCCATCGGCGCGATACTCTCACAAGGTTCTATTGGCTCAGATAAACCCGTAGTGTATGCGTCACGGACTCTTAATGAAAGCTAAGTAAATTACAGTACAATAGAAAAAGAACTACTAGCCATTGTATGGGCAACAAAATACTTTCGGCCTTACCTCTTTGGACGCAAGTTCAAAATAGTAACGGACCACAAACCACTACAGTGGGTCATGAGCCTCAAGGAACCAAATTCACGATTAACAAGGTGGCGGTTAAAGTTAAGCGAATATGATTTTACCGTCATCTATAAAAAAGACAAACACAACACCAATGCCGACGCCCTTTCTCGCGTCGAGATCCATAACGAGGAGGTTAGTTCAATGATTGCAAACGCAACTGACAGACCACCATCTCTAGCTAACTCCAACAGCTTGACAGCACATACCTCTGAGGAAAACCCCATACTTGAAATACCCATCACCGACGAACCACTAAATAAATTCCATCGACAGTTATGCTTAACCGTTGTAGGCGACTTAAAAAAACGGACTACTGCAACTAAGACATTTGACACCCACACTCGAACATCTGTTCAGCTATCTGAATCCAACTTGGAAGAAGATCTGATTAACGCCATTAAGGAATACGTCAACCCTAAAATCAAAACTGCCCTCTTAATAAATCCACCCCTTGCAATGTACAACATAATCCCTCTGTTACAAAAATATTTTAAAAGTTCATCTATGAAGTTGGTATTGGCAAAAAAGGAACTTGAAAACGTAAAAGAATACCTGAGGCAGCAAGAAATTATTCGTCACTACCACGAAGGCAAGACCAACCACCGTGGCATTAACGAGTGCTCTCTTGCCTTATCTGCTAAATATTATTGGCCCAAGATGCGAGAACACATAACCAAATTCATAAATGACTGCACAATATGTGGGCAAGCAAAGTATGATAGGAACCCCATAAAGCAGAAGTTCAATATAGCGTCCCCGGCCACCAGACCGTTCGAAATAATACATATGGATAGCTTCTCAGCACAGAATGAAAAATACGTAACATTCATAGACGCCTTTTCAAAGTACGGTCAAGCTTACCTCCTTCGAGATGGGACTGCAGTTAGCAGCATACAAGCTTTACTAACTTTCAGCACGCATCATGGCCTACCATTAACCATGATTACAGATCAAGGGACCGAATTCACCAACCAGATGTTCTCCGAGTTCTGCAAGGTTCATAAAATAATTCATCACCAAACACTCGCATACTCACCGAACGCTAACGGTAACATTGAACGTTTTCACTCCACCATACTGGAACATCTTCGTATTTTAAAACTAAAACACAAAGATGAGCCAGTCGTACATCTGATGCCGTATGCTATCATAGCACACAATAGTTCAATCCATTCTTTCACACGATGTAAACCATATGACCTTATATTGGGACACACCGACCCTCGAGACCCGACTGACATAGATCTGACCGGACACATACTGCAACAATATACAGAAACACATAGGGAACGTATGCAAAAAGTATACGAGCTAATCAATGAGACGTCTCTCGCTAATCGAACGGCGCTTATAGAGAGTCGTAATAAAACACGTGAGGATGAGGACGATTATGAACCCGACCAACAAATATTCATCAGTAATCCCTCCGCTAGTAGATCTAAACTCGCACCCAGATACAACCAAGACACCGTCCTAGCTAATTTACCGATCCATATTTATACTTCCAAGAAAAAGGGACCTATAGCTAAATCTAGATTAAAGCGCGTCCCTAAAACCGCGAAACTGTTGCAGGATACCCCTGATGCTGTCACTTAGCCTAACATGGGCGCAAGAGATCAATCTAGAACGACTAGAGAACGGACCTGGACTATTGCCCTTCAAACTAGGGCCCATGAAACTCATTACTCATTATCATACATTCCTGCAGAACATTGAACTAACAGACATAGACAACAACATTAACGAAATACGAATCCAACTTATTAAAGCCACAGATAGACTAGACAATTACACTCGCACTTTATACGAGCTCCAGGTAGATAGTTTGAACGCAAAACTAAATAAAGCCTCATCTCATCTACAAAGCCTAAAGCCCAATCGATCCAAGAGAAGTTTAATAGATGGTCTCGGATCCGTAATAAAGAGTATTACAGGAAACCTGGATCATACAGATGCCATTAAGTACGATAATGCCCTTAAAGCCCTCAATGATAATCAGCAACAGATAGCTATTGAGCAAAATCATCATATAAGCCTTAGCAAAGGTTTGATGAATGAACATACAAAAATTATTACAAAATTAGTAGAAAACCAAGTACAATTAAATGATAGTCTGCATATTTTACTTGACGCCGATAAGTATAAACAACACAACCTCATCAAGTTTGCAAAGTTCTCGCAAACACTGCAAATAATTAGTAATAACGTAGATAGTCTATTAAGCGAATTAAGTAGGTTAGAGAACGCAATAGCACTTTCCGGTCAAATGCATACTCGTCATTCCATGTTAGGTACAGAAATATTAAGCAATATGATACGCAAACTAAGCGCGCTTTATAATAAAAACCAACTACTAGAATTAGATATTAGAGAATATTATGACATCATTAAACCATTAGCTTATTATCGTGGAAGCCAAATAGTTTTTGCATTTAAATTTCCCATAACGTCTCCACTAAAATTCCTGTTGTATAAGTTAGTCATTGTACCAAATAGAAATAAGCAAGCCACCATCCCGTCCTACCCATTCCTAGCAATCACTGGAAACATTCACGCGTACATAGAGGCAGAATGCCCGAAGGTAGCTTCAGAGTATCTCTGCGAAGAAAAACTCAACCACCAAATTAGAAACCCTTCCAGACTGCATCTGCGATATCATCGGAAGTCAAATACCGCACAAATCATGCAACACGATTACTATTAGCCTGACGAAGCCCGCAATGGAAAAGTTAGATGATCGCCGCTACGCTCTCGTGTTCCCGAAACCAACACAAGTCCAGTTAATCTGCGAACAGGAAGAATCCATAACCCTAGCCGGAAGCTTCCTAGCCACTATTCCACATAATTGCAAGCTACGAACAGACGAGTTCACCATCGTCAACATCAACGACCACATTAGTGGACAACCCATGAAGATAAGCAGCGTGCCAGATGACATTGAAGGATCAACCATGCAACCTCTTCAAATAAGTGCTTTTAACCTAAAGAAGCTGCACGATATTCAAGATAGAATAGACTCACAGAGGCCAATCCACATTGAACCAATCTCAACCATTTACCATACAACAATCCCATTTTATGGTACATTGCTGGCCTTATTTGTACTGGGAGCAATACTATCATACCGAGTCCACTCCCGCCGAAAGAAGCAGACGACAACCCCAGATGAAGCTATGTACACCGAGCCTGAAACATCTGAAACCCGCCGGAACCAACCGGCATCCCAAGATCAATCTAAACTCTCGACGATATTTCATCTCAAAATCTGAAATAGTCGTCGATCTGAGGGGGGAGGTGTTACGCGCATCACTATTAAGTAAAGCGCTGACACTGCTGGCACGAGGCACAACGCGTGCGCATCATCGACCCAGTTGCTACGAGGGGAAACTGCTGACACAGAACACGAGGCCCGAGGACAACGTCTACGTGACCGAGCCCGCGCACTTCGTATCCACCATCGATCGAGTCAATTTGCTTTTCTAATAATTATAATTTCTTTTTATTAAAATAAATTAGTTTGTAATAAATTCGGTTTTTTTTGAGTCCTCCGGCAGTAGCCCACGTATTTAGTGTCTAACATTTTAGGAGTTAATTATTATACTTATTTGTTATGCTTTTATAAATATGTTTTAATATCATTAGGCGTAAATAAATTTATGCTTAATCATTATTGTGATCAGAGAAATTATGCTTAGAAAAAATTATGCGTAAGCTGTTAAGCGTAAATAATGTTATGTGAAAATATAATTAAGAGAAACAAAAGTATGCCAAGTTATATGAGGTCTTAAAGTTATGCCAATGGCTGGGGATACCATCCTCTTTAAAGCACTTATGAGTGAATCTAAGAATGTAGAGGATACCGTTTGAGTTTAATCATTCAAAAACGGATTATTAATTTTAATTTGATGATTCCTTTACAGGGACTCAAAAGCGTCTCTGCAAGAAAGTACTACGTACAAGTCGAACGTTCAGTAAGAAGACCGCGTGTGGCCTGTTCTATGTAGACGCTACGCTACCAATATATCTGATGGGACTTATTACAAATTACGTCATTGTTCTGTTGCAGTTCGCTTTTTTGTAATCTCATCACTTTTCCCAATTGTATGTCTTCTTCTTCAATACTGCCTTATTACTCGTCGTAGCCGCACTTATAATAGCTAGGTTACTGTGAAGATGGCGAAGGCAAGTGGCAGTCGGTTTCAAAGCATTTCGTATTTCAACAACAATTATTTATAACAGGATTGACAAGTTTTTCGGTAACCCTATGTCAACCTTATCCATTTTTGAGTTATCCACCAAAGTTGTCACTCATTGAATGTCACTTTGTCTAAGCAGTGATAGCCTAGTGGTGTGACCGCCGACTGTCAAGATATAGGTCTCAAGTTCGAACCCAAGACACGCACCTCTGATTTTTCGAATTCATGTGCGTATTGTATAATTATCACTAGCTTTGGTGAAGGAAAACATTGTGAGGAAACCAGTACGCCTGAGAGATGTTTCACGACGGTATGTCAAGCTAAATCAGAGGCTCATGCATGGGTGGCTCAAAAACTCTGACACCAGGTTAGGTACTAACCACACGATAAAGAAAGAAAGACTTTGTCTAAGCATTACTTAAAATAAAAAAAATAAAAAATTTTCACTATGTATTACATGGTACGGAAAAAAATTTGATGTTGTCATGGTGTTGAAATGTTTGTCAGTTGGTTGATATAGAGTTTGTTTTACCTTTGTATAGCTTCTTTTTTTACTGTAGAAGGAGTAATAAAACAATTAATGAGAGATAAACTGTGTAAAGGATGATATGCCTAGAAAAGTCTCTATGTGATACAGTATTCTATGCCAGTTTACTGCGATGTATTTGTCTGATAGTGAAAATAAAACCTTTTAATTCAATTTTGTGTTTGTGATCTATCTATTTACTTCACGGCCTCTGATCCTCCCGATTGCTTTAGAGGGCTTTAACAACATCAAGGTCTATGGTCTACATGGCACCGTAACCGACCACTCCTGAATGGAGAGGTTCCATAATGCCTGCATCCAAACATCTTACTGCATCCTGCTGCTTGCTCCGAGCGTCTTGAACGCTTCTGACTCCAAGCGTCCCGAGCGCGAAGTCAAGCTTCATTTTTTTTAAATCTTTTGTTTTTTATTTTTTTTTATTTGTATTTTAATAATAGTGACTCGTAACGCTACATTGAACAAATGGTTACCATGAATAATTTATTAAAAAAAAACAATTCCATACATTTTTGTGACTGTATAAATTCTTGTGAATTTTTAATAACCGTTTCGGCATTTCAACTCTATATCATGCAAGCAGAGATATCTGCGAGATTACAATGTAACAATAGCCAGATAACAATCGTGATAGCCCATTAGACACATTACATGTCTGGTCAGTGTATGTTCCCATTTTAATGAAGGATCAGGAACTGCTTAGCTCGTTCCTGACACCTCTATAGATTATTGTTGTAAAGACCAACAGCTTGTAAAAACGTGAAGTAATTGTTAGGTTCTAAGTACTTTAAACGACCTTAAAAAGCCAATTCCATTAACTGTTTGTAATATACATAAATATTCCATATTTCCTTATATCAATAGTTCATTTGTATCAGATAGTTCGTCCAAAATGTTGTCCTTCATAAGAAGAAAACAACGGAATATTGTGAAGTATTTTCGAAAAGATGAAGTGTTTTTGAATAATACCGTTGATAAAGATATGCAGGCAATGCTTTTACCTTTCATTCTGACGCAAAAACTTATTTTAAATCCTAAATTTCGCATAAAAAACGACGTCATAACTACAAATAATATTTTGCACAATTTTTTGTTGCTTTGTGGAACAGGGTTACCCATTTCTTTGTATGCTTATCGAGTGACAGTTATGTCACTCGATGTAGTAGAAAATTTGAGAATTGTAAATATGCAAAAAATTTCAGTGTGTTTGGACGTTATCTTTGACTGTACTGGTTTTTTATTAAACCTTATTGTTAATATTGTTCTGTCGAAAGAATATATGTTATTGGTGTTGACCATTCAAAAAGTCCATCGAGTTCTCAACTGTGATTTCAAGAGTTTTACCAGAAATAATTGGATTAGTATGGTCGCTGTCATTGGCGTCTTCATTTTATTCTTCGTTTACAATCAAGTTTTTCAAGCAAATCTTCCGTTTTATATCATTATGTGTGCGTTATGTACAATTATTTTCGATGTTGATTTAATTCATGCAATTAGATATATCAAGTTGCTCGAATATCAGGTTATTCAGTGGAATCATCAGGTTTTGAACTCATTTATTGATCGGCAAAATCAAATGTGTCGCAAAAGATTGTTTGAAGTCTACGTTCAAATATTAAAAAGTTACAACATTTATAAACAGATTTTTCAAGTTGTGGTTAGTCTATGAATGAATGTACAGACGCTAGCACATCGAGCTATCCGAAACTGTTCGAAGTTGAAAATCTATTATAGAAATTTGACATAATTTTTTGTTTTTTTTTTAGCTTGATTTGCTCCAGTCTGTACTCAACTCTCGAAAAGTTTATCTTTTGTGGCTACGGCGGCGGAATTTACAGTTATACTTTTATATTATACATTTTTCAGATTGTTTACCACACGATCAACAATTTGTTTCATTCGTTGGCTTATGTTGAAATTTTGATCCAATTCTATAAAAAACCTAAGCGATTACAAGAATGGGTACGTTAAGTTAGATAATTATGATTAATTACGCAGCAAAACAAAACAGAAGGGTGCAAACCCTTCTTTCTGCTTTGTGTTGTTTTCATATTGTTCTTCACACAAACCATCTATTTTTCTTTAGTCTTTCTCACCATCAGTCAATATTTATTCAAATACGTCTCGCTTCTTATCATCATATGCCCATACAAAGACAGAATTTTTTTCTTAACAGGCAACACTATAAAACGTCTTGGAATATACACTTGCGTGCAAAAAAATCGAGGTTTGACTATTTATGGTATGTTTTTCTATTTATTATTAATCGAGTTGTGTTTTTTTTTTCTGTTTATTTAACTAATTTAAACTTTTTTATGTAACGCATTCAGACACAATTGTTATTATCATCATCATCATTTCAGCCGAAAGACGTCCACTGCTGGGCATAGGCTTCCCCCAAGTGTCGCCACATTGACCGGTCCCGTGCGACTCGCATCCAACGAATTCCCGCAACCTTCACCAGGTCATCGGTCCACCTAGTGGTAGGTCTTCCAACGCAACGTCTTCCGGTTCGCGGTCGCCACTCCAGAACTTTTCGGCCCTATCGGCCATCCGTTCTGTGAGCAATGTGCCCTGCCCACTGCCACTTAAGTTTTGCAATTCTTCAAAGAAACTCCGAGCATAGCCCTTTCCATTGCCCTTTGGGTGACTTTAAGCCTTCTGATAAGGCCCATTGTGAGCGACCACGTTTCGGTCCCGTAAGACATCCTCCAGTGCAGCGGTGAACAGTTTCGGAGATATGACGTCTCCCTCCTCGTGTTTCTGTCTCACACCTCGCTGCAGAAGGATAGGTTCCGAAGCTTGGTCCTGAAGTCGGCTGACATGGTGGCGTTTTTGTACAAACACTTCAACACCTCGATGTACCGGTAGTCGATTTGGCTCCGTTGGAGAGACTGCAGTACAGCCCAGGTCTCGAGCGAAACGAAGGCTTTCTCGTAGTTCACAAACGCTAAACAGAGAGGCAGGTTATACTCTTCGGTCTTCTGTATAACCTGCCGCAGCGTATGTATGTGGTCCACGGTGCTAAAGCCTTTCAGGAGACCGGCTTGTTCGGGAGGCTGAAAATCGTCAAACCTGCGCGCAAGACGATTCGTGATGACTCTTGAAACTTGTAGACATGGCTTAGAAGTGAGTTCATCGCCCTTTGTGTTCCGGGGTCACGGTATCTCTTTCGAACAGTCCCGCAACCCCGGCAGGCATCGGTCCTTGCAGACCCCTTCCTATTGCTGACTCTCTTTGAGGCGCGCGTGGAACACGAACGCGCCGTCGACACGGCCTGTCGTCATGAGACGGACGGACGGCAAGCTAGCCCATAGCCCACCGTCCACAGGCCCGCGCCTACGGTGGCCGGGGGCCACGTGGTGGCTCCCGACGCCCGGGGCGTCTCCCGCGGTGGCCGGGACGCTGTGAGGTTCTCTCTCTCTCACGTTCCGCCACCTCCTTCTCTAGCATTACTGCTTCACAGAAGGAGGTGACGGCGTCCCATTCCGTCTCGCTCCGGACCATGGCTTGCACCAGGGCCGGACGCGAGAGGTCGCCGCCGCCAATCGCCGCTTCGAGGACACGGCGGTGCTCCGCCCACGCGAGGCACACCTCCACCGTGTGCTCCACCGTGTCCTCCGGTCGATCCTCGCAATGGAAATACCAGGAACCTCCCAAAACAACCATGTCCGGTGAGGACCTGCGTCAGGCGGAAGGTGAGGACGCCATGGCGTCTCTCAAGCCACTCTTCAAAGAGGGGACTTACCGCCACTATTGTGGCGTGCCCTCTTCTGAAGGGCCTTAAGTACCGGTTTTCCACCCGCCTTCCACCGCCAAGTTCGGCCGTAATTCAATCATCACCCGGTACCTTGTTGTTTTTAAGCTGTTTCAGAGCCATCCTAATCTCGTACAGGCTGACGTCCGGGATGTCCAGTTTAGCTCTTGGGTCGTTTGCTAGATCTACGACGGGTTTACTGGTTGACGTGTACAACTGCCCATAGAAGCTCTTGATCTCCCTCAGAAGCTCCGGTTTGGCGGATAAGATCCTGCCATCGTCGGTCTTCAGTTTCGTGAGCTGGCTCTGCCTAATAGCCAGATCTCTAGTAAATACCTTGGAGCCTTTGTTCCGCTCGATCGCGTCTTTAATACGCTCGGTATTAAAGTGGCGGAGGTCGCTCTTCAAGGATTTAGAGATCCGTCTATTGAGCTGCCGGTATTTCAACGCCTCGTCTGAAGACTGCAGAATCATCTCACGCCGCTCCTTCATTAGCTTGAGAGTTTTATCGGAGAGTATCTTGTTCTGATCTGTACGACGTGTCTTGAAGAACTTCGACCCGGTCGGTATGGACAGTTTCCACGAACACATCGTTGTGGTTATTGTTATTGAATAAATGAAATGAAATTTTTAATTAATAGTTCAATTATTTTATATTATGTGAAGGTGTGCAAAAAGTTTCCCATAGAGAGGGAGAACGATTTGCGCTAGCTTGCATAGTGGAAAGAATTGCTTTTGGAGGAGGTTCGTGGACTGTTTGAGCCGGTATCTCTAAGAGGTGTGGGACGGTATCCCTCAGGAATTCGTCGTAAATTGATGAAAAACCGTATTGAAGCTACAATTAGGACAAGGGGTTTCAATACGAGCTATTGAAACGAGTTTTTTTTTTTTTGTATGATTCTTTTTTTAATCGGTGATTTAAAATGTGTGCTTTTGAAACCGTTTTTAGTTTTAGGTCTGTTAAGTTAGAAAACAATTTTAAGCTACAATTTCCAATAAGGTTATTGATATCTTACCTTTTCATCTACCACACGGTATTAAAAGTAATTTATTATTCATCATCATCATCATCTGTCTAGCCTTTCCTTTAGCTCCTCCAAAGCAAAGCTCCAAAGTAATTTATTATTATTAACTGTTTTTTTTTAATTATCGTGTTCCAAATGGAAGAGCACGAGGTGGATCGATTTTTTTGCACGCAAGTGTACTTATTTAGACACCTCGACACTACGTAGAGTGCCTTGTTCCCGAAGGTGCCATAAGTTTCTTCGGGCCTGCTCACTTGGTATTTAATCAGTGGTTTTACCTCAACATTCTTCTTTAAAATAAATATTCTAATACGCAAAGTACTGATTCTTCTATTTTTATCTAATGGTTTTTTCAGTTCATGGTGTTGACATCAACTGTAGTTATAAACGCTTGGATAATGAAGTGTTTTATTTTGCAAATCGTAGTGAGTTTGTATTGCGAAGGTTTTTATATAGCTGTGGAGGGTTCTCAGGACACATGCGCCCACATTCTGAAATTAGACTGTACAGGTTCGTTTGCAAAAACAAGTTAGCTAAAAACCATTTAATTCCTCGAAGCGCACTAACTTCGAAACGCACCAACGATGAAACATAGGGCTATATAATGGTAAATACACAGGTTTGAAATAAATGGTTTGATTTTTGAAAATGCCAGGGTGACAGAAATGAACGGAAAATAGGCGCTTACTATCTCACTAAGTTGTGCACCAGGACTTACACAAAAAAGAATATCAATGATTGATTATTGAGCTCAGTATGAATCGCTTAAGCACCTAGTTCCAGAGCAGTTCTGCTTTCCTGGAAGTTTAAATAAATAAAAATATAGGACAGTAGAATTTCAAAACGTCTATCGATATCATTTCTTAAGAATTCTTCATGCTCTTCCCTATGTTTCATCGTTGGTGTGTTTCGAGGAATACTTTTGGTACGTTTCATTTGGTGAGTTTCAAAGTTGGTGTGCTCCAAGGAATACCCCGATTAAACGATTGTACAAATAAGTTCGTTTTAAAAAAGGGAATAATTTTCATGACAATTATTTTTATATTTACAGATGCAGACAAGAGGTTATGCAAGAACGTGAGGCGCGTGCACCGCGCGTCCTTTAGTAAGATGCGCGCCTGTCGACTGTTCGATATAGACGTGTATCTACTACTGCACCTGGCGGAACTTTTCACAAACTATTCTATTGTGTTGCTACAGTTTGCATTTCTGTGAGCTTGGTACTGTATCGATCTCTAATCTATGTCATCCTCTTGTCTAAAAAAACATGAAGAAAGACTTTCATTTGAAATATTGTAATTCTTTAAAAGTTTGTCTGACTTCTGTTCCGTATTCTGTTGTTATATTATTAAACAAAAGTCTTGGAACAACCACTGGTGTCGTTTTCAAATGATTTAGGTCCACATTTTTTAACCACGGAGTCTGGGATTGCGCCCGGTTGATGACAATAGGCTCGCCTCCAATTACATGGGACTTTAACACAGGTATGCTTTTACAAGATACCAACCCTTCGGGAATTACAGGCGTGATGTTATGTTAATGATTTATTGAAGCAGGTGGTGAAAAAAAAACCAAATGACGTAGGGTGTACAAGAATAAAAAAAATGAAAGAAAAAAAAAAATTAAATAATATATTCTAAGTTACATAAAAAAGGATATAAGTATTCACTGATAGAAAAAGGCCTCCCGCCACTGGGGTTATTTAACATATTCAAAACGCAAGAGTCAATAACACAACGTATTAAAACATAAACAAAATTACTTTCAAATTTCAGTTTTTCTTTCAACTACGTGTTTTAATTTATTTTAACAGTAATCATGATTCTTTCATTTAAACTAAAGTCTCATGATTAAATTACAAAAGAAGGTATCTTTGCTTTACGCACGTCTTTCCAAATCGCTTGATTAAGCCGGACTTGGTTGGCATTATTATTGCCATGTCATTTACACATATTAATTTACGATTTTTACCCTGGGGGAAGCCCGAAACAGGCTTACATACCACACCCATCCATCCATCATTACATCCTTACATACTTTCGCGTTTTCCACGTTCATTTCTTTCACCACAGACAAACAAACACGCTTGCCGGTTGCCAGTATAAAACATAAATAAGCATTCCAACTATTTCTTAATAGCTATCATTTACTCATAATTTTCTTGCCCTTAACCCATTTCGTTTGGGGTCGGCGCAGCATGTCTTCTTCTTTCATACTTCTCTATTACTCGTCATCACATCAGACACCTTCTTTCTTGCCATGTCATCCTTGTCCATCCATAGTTTCTTTGGTCTTCCTTAACTCTTTTTTTTCGGATTGGAAATCATCAAATGACTCCTACCGCTCTGGGCGAAGCAGGTGTCAGACTTTTACTGACTAAAACCCATCTATGTTCCTTCATCGCCCTTTGTGTTCCGGGGCCACGATATCTCTTTCGATCAGTCCCGCAGCTCCGGCAGGCATCGGCCCTTGCGGACGCGCGCGAGCGCCTCAAAGAGAGCCAGCAAAAAGGAAGGGCCTTTTTGCTGGCTCTCTTTGAGGCGCGCGTGGAAACGAACGCGCCGTCAACACGGCCTATCATCATCAGACGGACGGACGGTGAGCTAGCCTATAGCTCTCCGTCCACAGGCCTTTTTTTTTTTTTTTTTTTTTTCTGATGGTAAATCATCAAAGGGCTAAGGGCAGTTCCCTCCTTCGCATATTTAAAATTTATGTCGGTGTAGCAAATGAAGTTACGCGTCGTTTTTCACCTTTGACGCCTTCAGAAGGTCGCCAAGCTGGCGATGCCTAGCCCGTCAGTTACAACCCCTAATTTTTTTTTTTTCGGATGGGAAATCATCAAATGACTTCTCTCGCTCTAGGCGGAGCAGGAGGGAGTGTCAGACTTTTACTGACTAAAACCCAGCCATGTTCCTTCATCGCCCTTTGTGTTCCGGGGCCACGGTATCTCTTTCGAACCGCCCCGCAACCCCGGCAGGCATCGGTCCTTGCGGACCCCTTCCTTTTTGCTGACTCTCTTTGAGGCGCGCGTGGAACACGAACGCGCCGTCGTCGACACAGCCTGTCGTCATGAGACGGACGGACGGCAAGCTAGCCCATAGCCCACCGTCCACAGGACCGCGCCTACGGTGGCCGGGGGCCACGTGGTGGCCCCCGACGCCCGGGGCGTCTCCCGCGGCGGCCGGGACGCTGTGAGGTTCTCTCCCTCTCACGTTCCGCCACCTCCTTCTCTAGCATTACTGCTTCGCAGAAGGAGGTGACGGCGTCCCATTCCGTCTCGCTCCGGATCATGGCTTGCACCAGGGCCGGACGCGAGAGGTCGCCGCCGAACTCTTATATCGTTCGCTAGAGGGCGTAGTGTCGTAAACAGTGTTTGTGAGAACACTGCCCGAGTGACATGTCAAAATTTTGTTCCGTATTTTAAAATTAAATTTAAATAGTTACTAAGTTAAATTAAGGTGTAATCATATGTTATATCGTATTTTAAATGTGTAAATACCCAGGAAAATTATTTTCCTGTTAATTAATAAAGGATTCGGTTGTACGGCGACGTAACGACCTTACCGGTAACCTAAAACCAACAGCTGATGTTCGGACTACGTATTTAAACGGGGAGTATTTGTTTACTTTTATATTTAGAATAGCACACAATTGTCCCATAATCGTAACTTTAGAACACGTCCACGCCAATTCTAGTATAGTTTTTGTTTTTTTTTGCTAATTTAGATGGTTCTAGATTGCATTGTTGACAATTGTCATTTCGTAAAAAGTAAAATTCTAACGACTTAAACTTGCTTACATCAATCTTTTCAATATTAGTTAAATATAAAGTTCGTGACAGTTATTTTATTAACGTCTTGAAGTAATATTGTAATAATCATAAGTTTTTAGTCCAGGCAATCTACCCACATGAAAAAGTAAAACAATAAGAAAGTAAAATTCTGATTGAAGCAATAAAATTAATTATTCAGTAAGCTAATATCATTCTTGTCAAGCTAATATAGCAGCCTACCTCATTTCAGAGTAACACAAACTTTTTCCCTGTTTTTCCCCTTTTTTATCTCTAAATTCTCTTCATTGGTCTATCCTATTAGTTCTCACTGTTTCTTTATTTCCAATTTTCAGTAACCAATCCGGAAACCATGCCTGTGATGACCCGTAAGGCTACTGCTCAGGATATGGAGCTAAAATTGAGAACGGCCCTCCAAGAACTTAAGGACTCTAAACTCCAATGCCAACAGCTGTTGCAGGAGAGAGAAGACAGTGAGGAGGAGGTCATTAACGTAAATAGCAAAAACTCGAGCTTAAAACGGGAGCTAGTAGACCTACATCAGGAATTCTTGAATGTTGTCAATGAACGGGATCAACTAAGGGCGGTCACGGATGGGTTCAACTCTTGTAGCAACTTGTATGAGGAGGCTTTATGTAAAATTAGGGATCTAGAGGATGAATTAGTCCATGCAAATGTCAAACTTTTAAATTTGAAAAAGGAAAAGGATCATACTCAGGCTTTGGAAACTGAACATTTGTATAATGAATTAGTTAATACAAATTGCAACCCTCATTCCATTATAACAATAGACCTTACAGGGGACTCCTTACTAAAGCATAACTACAGCCATAAAATTAGTCAAAATAAAATTAAGAAATATGCACGATTAAATAGAATCATTAAAAAATATAATAAATATAAGACACAACAAAAACACCATTCCAAAAATATTCAATTAAGGAAAGAACGTGTTTCTCTAGTTAATAAATTAAATAACTATCAGATTAAATTGGAAGATAGTATAAATATTTATGAAATTGACACTCAGCGCTTACAATCTGAAATACAGGCTCTTAATAAGTCGCTAAAATCATTATATAATAAATATGAAGGCTCTCAAAATCAAATTAAAGAGCATATTCTTGCTACACATGCATTGGTAGACAAAGTGGACTCGCTGACTCTCAGCAACACTCAGTGTACTTGTCAGAGGGAATCCAGCAATGATGCCCTCCAGCTTGAGGCAACGGAGGACCCGTCCCTAGCTGTGAGTACTCAGGACTGTATTTCCACCCAAGATACAATACCTGACTTAGGTAATTTTGTCTCACCAAATAGTCTTGGTTCTAATCTTTCAGTTATGTTCTCTGATAGTATAGGTAGAGGGTTAGGGAAATTAATCAGTAATAACCTGAGTTATTGTACCCAAAATTATTGCATGCCAGGGTCAACCTACAAACAGATTATGGCATCGGTAACAAAGACTGTTTGTGATCCTAGTACCACCATTACTATATGTGTTGGTAATAGTTCCAAGATTAAAAAGGAAGACATCACTGACTGTGTTTCAGAGTTGTTGAAGTTAAATTGTAATAAAATAATATTGTGTGCTTTTCCATTTTTTGAAAATTTGGGTAATAGAAAAAACAACTATATACATATGTTAAATAACCATGTACATTTTTTAGTAGGTCACTATAGTGACAGACTTATATATCTGGATATCAACACTATTGTTGGTAAACTGAAGTCGACACGGGGTAAGGTGTATCTACCTATTAGATGTAGACACAAAATAGCTCGGCTATTAGCTTATAATATTCACACAGACATAAATAGTATGTCTAAGTTTAGTTCTATTATTAACACTGCGACTATTAGTAGTAATACTACTAGTACAGGTGACTTTAAATGAATATAGCATTAATGCTATAAATGTTTACAAACATTGTACTGAGGAGGATCCATGTGTCACCGTGGAGAATTCTCAATTAGGGTCTATTAGTATTAGTGATAGGGTCTTGTTGTCTGAGGATGGCACGGGAGTCTCCGGCCTCACTCCAAATATTAATTTAAACTAGAAAATGAGACAACAGGAGGTACGATTAACAATATTGTTAATCCTACCAACGTATCTTCTTGCACTCAATTAGTTAGCAAAAAAGGGCCTCAGCAGAACACTTTAAAATTATTTCACCAAAATATCCAAGGCATTTCTTCCAAATTATTAGAAATTGAATTGTTTTTAGAAAATAGTAAGTTTGACATTATTTGTTTTACTGAACATTGGCTAAAGGATTACCAAATGCTTATCAATTATGAGAACTATATGGTGGGTAGCTGCTTTAACCGTAAAACTATGCTTCGTGGAGGTTCCCTAATATTAATAAAAAATTGTTTAAAATATAAGCAACGTAATGACATAGTAGGTCTCTCGGTTGAACATTGCGTTGAACTGTCCTGTGTTGAGCTAGATAAGCATGTAATTGTGTGTGTGTACAGACCCCCAAACTATCAAAACTTTTCCTTATTCGAATCAATAATGGAAGATGTGATGGCAAAACTTGCAGCCAGTAATAAATCTATAATTATTTGTGGTGATTTTAATATCAATATTTTAGAAGAATGCTCAAATAGCAGTCGCTTATTAAATCTTTTTAAGTCATTTGACTTGACCAACACTTTTAAAGAACCTACTAGAGTCACTCCATCTTCTGCTACTTGTATAGATAATATTTTCTGCGATTGTGATTACTTAGATAAAGCAATAGTAAATTGTCTGCCTTCTGACCATAGCGGACAAACTGTAACCTTTAGGTGTAATACACCCCCATTGCAAAAAGTTCAAATTAAATTTAGACCTATAACTTCTAGCAGATTAAATAGGTATAATATTTCGCTACAGAACAAGTTAAGTGTTATGAGCCTTGATGATATTAATATAGATCAATTGTATGATCGTTTCTTTTCAATAGTTCACACGGAATTCAATAAAACTTTTGAAAAGAAGACAAAAAGTATTTGCCCTAAATTCATATTTAGTGATTGGGCAACTAGAGGTATCAGAAAAAGTAGGGAAAGACTATTTGAGCTTTATGGCCTTAAGCCTTTTATAAACACTGAAACTTTTAACAAGTATGTTGCTAAGTATTCAAAAATTTTTAGAAATACGTGCAAGGTTGCTAAAGCACTGCACATTAGCAACAAGATCAAAACAGCAGAAAATAAAATAAAGACAGTTTGGAAAGTTATAAATAACGAGACTAACAGGAAGAAAATACGTAACACTAGCTACACATTAGATACAGCGTGTGGTCCTAAAAGCTCAAATCAGGAAGTAGCTCAAGAATTTGTAAATTTCTTTACCGATATACCACTAAAAACAACGGAGGCTCTTATTTCCTCACCTGAACTCTCAATTGGCTTATTAAAGGCGAATGTGTCTGGCTGCGTGGCTGAATTTAAATTTAAACACATTAACCCTATGATAGTCATTAAAACTTTCCGGCAAATAAAAATCAAACTAACCGAAGATCTATGGGGAATGTCTGTCAAAGTTTGTACATCCATACTTGCGACTATAGCCCCTTACTTAGCTTTAATTTTTAATTTATGTGTAGACCAAGGAGTTTTCCCTGATTTAATGAAATACAGTAAAGTCATACCTCTTTTCAAATCCGGAGACAGTAAAGATACTAATAATTATAGACCTGTATCCGTGTTACCAGCTTTTAGCAAGGTTTTCGAAAAAGTAATGCTTAATCAAATGCTCTATCATTTTAACACCAACAGAATCTTACATGATCAACAGTATGACTTCACCAAGGGACGTTGTACAACTGACGCCGGTGTAACCTTATTAAAGCACATATTTACTGCGTGGGAAGAGTCTCAAGACGCCATGGGAATTTTTTGTGACCTCTCCAAAGCGTTTGATTGCGTAAATCACGACACATTACTTTTGAAACTTGAGCATTACGGACTGGGTAAACTTGCACTTAGTTTGGTAAAATCTTATTTGAATGATAGACAACAACATGTTCAAATAAATGGTGTTAATTCACAGGGTTTAAAAGTAAAAATGGGGGTTCCACAAGGCTCAATATTGGGTCCTTTTCTCTTTCTAGTATATATAAATGATCTTCCCTATTTACTGAAAAACCAACCGCAAAATATGGTGTTATTTGCTGATGACACTTCCCTAATTTTTAAGATAAATAGGCGGGCCCAAAATCTAGATGACGTGAATAATGCCCTACTTCAGGTCCAAAATTGGTTCACAGCAAACAATTTGGTATTAAATGAAAAAAAAACCAAATGCATAAGATTTGCTTTACCGAATGTTAAAAGTAGTGATTGTGATATAATATTAAATAAAGAGAAACTTGAATTCGTAGATAAAACGGTTTTCCTGGGGATTACGCTTGATTCAAGGCTAACAATGGGGTTCTCATTTGACTTCTCTTGCGGGGCGGCTAAGTTCAGCAGCCTATGCCATTAGAAAAATCCGTCAGTATACTGATGTAGATACCGCTAGACTGGTTTATTTTAGTTACTTTCATAGTGTAATGTCTTATGGCATTTTACTGTGGGGACGGGCTGCAGATATTGAGTCTATATTTATTCTGCAGAAAAGAGCCATCAGGGCCATATATAATCTTCGTAAGCGCGATTCTCTAAGGGAACTGTTTAAGGATATTGGCATCATGACCGTACATTGTCAATACATCTACGAAAACATAATGTACGTCAGAAAAAATCTGCACCTTTTTGGTAAAAGGGGTGACAGACATAATTACAGTACTAGAAATAGGGACCCTTGTGAACTTGGCACCCGACTTTTGAAAAATCATTTTTTTTTAAGGTTTTTCGAAAGATTTCGGTTAGTAGTGGATTGTAGTGAAGCTATTTTCGTTTGTAGTAATGCCAAAAAAATAAAAAAAAATTGTAAAAAAATGTCAGCACCCGAAATTTGAAAAACCATTTTTTTCCGGCTGTTTCTCATAGATAAACGTTAGTAGTGGATTGTAGTAAAAATATTTTCGTTTGTAGTAATGCCAAAAAAATAAAAAAAAATTGTAAAAAAATGTCAGCACCCGAAATTTAAAAAACCATTTTTTTCCGGCTGTTTTTCATAGATAAACGTTAGTAGTGGATTGTAGTAAAGTTATTTTCGTTTGTAGTAATGCCAAAAAAATAAAAAAAATAGAAGTTATCCCCCGAAATTCGAAAAATAGGTTTTTTCTGGCCGTTTCTTATAGATAGACGTTACGCGTTAAGGTGATTACTACAAACGTTCGAATTGACAGAAGAGAATCCGTAGAGGTTTGTAGTAGAAAAAAATCGTTTGTAGTAAAGATACAAGTCGATTAGAAGCTCTTGAGTTGAGTCAAACTTTTTCAAAGTGATATTTACAAGATAAAGTCTGTTTGAAGACGAGTACGTTTACTACAAACGTTCGAATTGACTGAGGAATGTTCGTAGAGGTTTGTAGTAGAAAAAAATTCGTTTGTAGTAAAGATACAAGCCGATTAGGAACTCTTGAGTTGAGTTAAACTTTTTTAAAGTGATATTTACTGGATAAAATCTGTTTGAAGATGAACACGATTACTACAAACGTTTGAATTGACTGAGGAATGTTCGTAAAGGTTTGTAATAGAAAAAAATTCGTTTGTAGTAAAGATACAAGCCGATTAGGAGCTCTTGAGTTAAGTTAATTTTTTTTCAAAAATAAATTTACTGCATAAAATCTGTTTGAAGATGAACACGATTACTACAAACGTTCGAATTGACTGAGGAATGTTCGTAGAGGTTTGTAGTGGAAAAAAAATCGTTTGTAGTAAAGATACAAGCCGATTAGGAGCTCTTGAGTTGAGTTAAACTTTTTCAAAGTGATATATACTGGATAAAATCTCTTTGAAGATGAACACGATTACTACAAACGTTCGAATTGACTGAGGAATGTTCGTAGAGGTTTGTAGTGGAAAAAAAATTGTTTGTATTAAAGATACAAGCCTATTAGGAGCTCTTGAGTTGAGTTAAACTTTTTCAAAGTGATATTTACTGCATAAAATCTGTTTGAAGATGAACACTACTGATTTTGACTATTTTTCTTGAAACACCTTATTAGCCTTTTCCATAGAAACCATTCAGTTTCTCAAAAGCATGGGCCTACGACGCACCGTTTCCGAATTATGGGCCTCCGAATTTTATTTCATTTTATACATACAAAACGCTCTATATTTTCAAAATGTTAGCTCGAATGAATATCTTTTTGGGAAAGGAATTGTTGCTCCAGTCGTAAACCATGAGATGGTGTAAAAAAACCCGCGAAAAATCTTATTATAAGAAGCGGTTCTCTTTAAGGTAAAGTTTTAAGTCTACCTTAACAATACTTAATATACGCGAATTATTGGGAATTCTTGATACTTTCATGCGATTTAGTTGTTAGTGGTTGGTTATCCATGTTTTTCATTGTTGTTTTTTATAAATTAGTTATTGTTTTGTATTGGTTTTAATTTTTCGTTACTTTAGTTATTTTTTCCTCTTTTGATTTAGTTGCTTTTTTATTTGGTTTTCGTTTCTTTAGTTTTTTTTTTCTTTTGCTTTAGTTGTTTTTTATTTGGTTTGTCATAGTTTTTTAGTTAGTAAGAATTCATTTTATTTTATTTCTTAGTCTATAAGTTTGAGATACCTTTTGAAATGCCTCGAGCGGCAGCGAATCCGCCACATATTATTTATGAAGCCTTGAAACATCTGCGGTTCATTGATGATGAAGGCAATCTTTTGCCGTGGAGTGACGATGTTTGGCAAACTGCGACCCGTGCGATGAACGGCAAGATTTCAAAGGACTATCTTTATCTTTATTTGTCCCAAAACAGAAATAATGTTTTTAATCGAATCCATGGGATTGAAATGGTGGAGGCGGTAGAAAATAACAATAATGTGGATGACACGGCTGACGATTCACGACAAGATCCAAACTGGTCTATTGGCGAAATAGAGTGCGTGTTGCCTGCTTTACGGAGAGACATTGTACTGTCAAGAAGTGAATGGGCTACTTTCAAATCTTGTGTCGTAGAATACAAGGAACGTGAATACGAGGTCCTCGTTATCGGTTGGACAGACGCTCTCTACGATATTTTATGGAATCACATGAAATTGCCTTGCCCTTTCTCGTTCAAAAACGCGAAAATAAATAAAAACCCAGGAGAGACGTTTTTGACTGTTAAAGGCAGTTGCTCGGAATGCGGTTCAAAAATTCACATGTATTTACCGAGTGAACCAATCGATGACGAGGTGACGTTTCACGTTTCTACTTTTGATTCTCGTGGAGTAGCCCACCAGAAGAAACGACAAGTAAGTGGAGAAAGACGTTTTCGAATCGGCAAAGAGCTACAAGGCAAGTCAACTTACGCTTGGCGACGCGACGAGGCGACCAGGTTAATGGAATTTGGGGATGTCATTCCGGCTAACTTACCTTCAGAAGAAGTTGTCCGTAAGGCAAAGCAGGAGACTCTTGATAAGGATTTAGGTTTGTTTAAAGCAAAATCAGCTCTAGCCTCTGTGTGGGACATGAAGTATGGATTGGAGTTTAACGGCTGCATTCACGAGATTTGTCTCGATAAATTCTATCTGATGTACTGGACTCCCACGCAGTTATATATGTACAAAAAGTTTATAAGGGAAGATCCCGTTGGAAGCATTAGCATCGACGCATCGGGCAGCTTGGTGAAGCAAATCCCGAAACCGGATGGCTCAAAGCGCGTTGTTTACCTCTACCAAGCTGTTTGTGGATATCGTCAAAAAATATTGCCATTATTCCAATTGATATCGGAGAAGCACGACACAAATACCTTGACGTATTGGATTCGAGAGTGGATTCGTTCTGGCGGGTCGTGTCCGAAACAAGTAGTTACAGACTACTCACTGGCACTTCTCAACGCTACTTGTCTCGCGTTTAATAACAAAGATCTTAAAACATACATCGAAACATGTATTGTCTTTGACAAAAACGCTTGGTCTGTGCGGGTGAACCTGCCACGTTGTATAATTAGAACCGACATTTCGCACTTTATACACATGGTGGCGCGTGGGAGCTGCTTTAATCACGAGAGACCAGAAAAGAAGGACTTCTATCTTCGTTGCGTGGGTCTGCTAACTACATGTACAGAAATAAACGATTTTATTCGGTTGTGTACCGACGTACTGACGATTGCTTTTGCGACGCATGAAGACATTGATGACAAAAACAGTCATTGTTTCGCAGCACAGAACCGAGTTTTAGAGCGGTTGAAATCATACAGTCTTCCCGATAAGGCTGACAAACTCGACAATAATCAGGACGAAGAGGAATGTTTGTTGGAACGAAGTAAGGACATTGATGAACAAATGGAACTAGATTCGAGTTCTGCAGTAGAAGCTATTTCGAAAAAAATCGAGTCAGATAGTAGAAGTGACCTCAAACACGGGAGATTAAATCCTTATCATTGCTCTGCGTTCGGTTCTCGACTGTTGAAATTGGTGAAACAGTTTGTTTTGTGGACTGCTGTTATGGTTGTCAATGATCCAAAAAGCTCAACCCTGGTAGAAATATCAACTGAAAATGACGCTCGACTTGTTTCCAGTTCAGCTCGCAGCGAAGAATATTTTCGAGAGTTGAAACATCTAGTCTTCAAAAAAGAAAAATCAATTAGGTTGGACAAGTTCCTCGTTATCCACCTAAGGAATCTGGTAGGCACTACCATTTTGTTGAATGCCGACGCAAAGGGAAACAAAAAAACACAGCCCAAGGTTCCCTATTCGACGCCTCTAGTAGCAGATCGGATTGAGGAAAAATCCACCATCCTGGTCGCGGAGTCTATAGCTTCGACCATCAAAAGCGAATTTCACGAAGAAAACTTGAATCTTTCAATACCAAACGGGTTGGAACAAGACCAAGGATGTGAAAGTCATCTGAAACGTGCGTTTGATCATGGAAATGATGGTGAAGGTAAAGATGGATTTGGTCGTAAACGTGTTCGTGACAATGACAGTGATGTTATGAGAAGAAACGATCTGGAACTAAATCAAGACAAGCTAGACGGTACGTCATTCGATGATATTTCGACCGAACCGGAAAAATCTTCAATGGCTTTTCTTAATGAGAACGAAGATTGGCATGGTCTTACAAAAAAGACTGAAGCGATTCAAGCGAAGATGCATGGGCAACCCAAAAAACGAGGAAAATATCTAATACCGTGTCCTGATATACAGATAATACGCCAGCGGCCAAAATTTAGTTTGACTTTGCCTTTACTCGTGAATGGTAACAGTTTGGCGCCTGCAAAAATCGACAAACGAAATATTGCTGTGCGGAACACGTGCGCATTCGACTCCACTGTGCAGAGTATACTAGCCGCATACCACGACTTCGCTCCGTATTACGTACACATCACAAAATCGAAGAGTGCTGTGCATGATTTTGTAGAGACATTGTCGAAGTCTGGCGTTTGTTCGAAAGTGTACAACCAACGAGGTGAAATTTTAAAACACACAAAAGAGATAAAAAATGGAGTGCTGGATTGCGAGATCAACGTTGCTACTCTAATAGAATCGCACATTCTGCCAAATACTCCGTCTCTTGAGATAAAAATACATTGCGGTGATTGTCAGTTCGAAAAAACAAGCCTTATCCCAGTACTTGATCTGAATCCAGACCCCATTTTCGAAGAAGCCATGAGGGGACTACAGGAAGCTGTAAGTCAGTCCGCTGGATACTACATATCTAAAACTCAAAGCGAGTGTTCCATATGCAAAGGAACTCACGTTACGAAGACGTTTGCCGGAGGAAGCCACATTTTTCTCAATCTCGAAGCTGCGGAAATTGGATTGATTGCCGCACGGCGTGGTCTAGCGAATTGCAGGAAACAATTCACTCTTTCAGAAATCCCTGACGAACTGAATTACTGCGATGGTCGATACAAACTGGTTTCGGCGATCATTTTCGTTGCTGGGCATTACTACGCTTGTATTAAACGAGTGTCTGGTACGTGGGAAGAACATAACGACCTTTGTTCGTCGAAAAAAGTAATGGCGATTACCAACCGAAAACTGCAGAAGCAACGCCGAACCCATTTGCTGTTCTACGTCCGAATTTAAATTTGGACTTGAGTTCCATACAGCATCGAGGTGGACAAAAAACCTCAAAATATGAGCATTACATTTATTTAATTTAATATTAATTATTTCAAGGTTAAAACAGAGCCGTTGGAAAAAAAAGAAACAATTGGAAATACAGAAAAAAATATAAGCACCAAAAAAAAAGTCCTAGTCATCGGTTTTGGGTGGTTTGTAGTAATCGTGTTCATCTTCAAACAGATTTTATCCAGTTTATATCACTTTGAAAAAGTTTAACTCAACTCAAGAGCTCCTAATCGGCTTGTATCTTTACTACAAACGATTTTTTTTCCACTACAAACCTCTACGAACATTTTTCAGTCAATTCGAACGTTTGTAGTAATCGTGTTCATCTTCAAACCGATTTTATCCAGTTTATATCACTTTGAAAAAGTTTAACTCAACTCAAGAGCTCCTAATCAGCTTGTATCTTTACTACAAACGATTTTTTTTCCACTACAAACCTCTACGAACATTCCTCAGTCAATTCGACCGTTTGTAGTAATCGTGTTCATCTTCAAACAGATTTTATCCAGTAAATATCACTTTGAAAAAGTTTAACTCAACTCAAGAGCTCCTAATCAGCTTGTATCTTTACTACAAACGAATTTTTTTCCACTACAAACCTCTACGAACATTCTTCAGTCAATTCGAACGTTTGTAGTAATCGTGTTCATCTTTAAACAGATTTTATCCAGTAAATATCACTTTGAAAAAGTTTAACTCAACTCAAGAGCTCCTAATCGGCTTGTATCTTTACTACAAACGATTTTTTTCTACTACAAACCTCTACGAACATTCCTCAGTCAATTCAAACGTTTGTAGTAATCGTGTTCATCTTCAAACAGATTTTTGAAAAAAAATTAACTTAACTCAAGAGCTCCTAATCGGCTTGTATCTTTACTACAAACGATTTTTTTTCCACTACAAACCTCTACGAACATTCCTCAGTCAATTCGAACGTTTGTAGTAATCGTGTTCATCTTCAAACAGATTTTATGCAGTAAATTTATTTTTGAAAAAAAATTAACTTTACTCAAGAGCTCCTAATCGGCTTGTATCTTTACTACAAACGAATTTTTTTCCACTACAAACCTCTACGAACATTCCTCAGTCAATTCGATCGTTTATAGTAATCGTGTTCATCTTCAAACAGATTTTATCCAGTAAATATCACTTTAAAAAAGTTTAACTCAACTCAAGAGCTCCTAATCGGCTTGTATCTTTACTACAAACGATTTTTTTTCTACTACAAACCTCTACGAACATTCCTCAGTCAATTCGAACGTTTGTAGTAATCGTGTTCATCTTCAAACAGATTTTATCCAGTAAATATCACTTTGAAAAAGTTTAACTCAATTCAAGAGCTCCTAATCGTCTTATATCTTTACTACAAACGAATTTTTTTCCACTACAAACCTCTACGAGCATTCCTCAGTCAATTCAAACGTTTGTAGTAATCGTGTTCATCTTCAAACACATTTTATCCAGTAAATATCACTTTGAAAAAGTTTAACTCATCTCAAGAGCTCCTAATCGGCTTGTATCTTTACTACAAACAAATTTTTTTCCACTACAAACCTCTACGAACATTCCTCAGTCAATTCCAATGTTTGTAGTAATCGTGTTCATCTTCAAACAGATTTTATCCAGTAAATATCACTTTAAAAAAGTTTAACTCAACTCAAGAGTTCCTAATCGGCTTGTATCTTTACTACAAACGAATTTTTTTCTACTACAAACCTCTACGAGCATTCCTCAGTCAATTCAAACGTTTGTAGTAATCGTGTTCATCTTCAAACAGATTTAATCCAGTAAATATCACTTTGAAAAAGTTTAACTCAACTCAAGAGCTCCTAATCGGCTTGTATCTTTACTACAAACGAAATTTTTTCTACTACAAACCTCTACGAACATTCCTCAGTCAATTCAAACGTTTGTAGTAAACGTGTTCATCTTCAAACAGATTTTATTCAGTAAATATCACTTTGAAAAAGTTTAACTCAACTCAAGAGCTCCTAATCGGCTTGTATCTTTACTACAAACGAATTTTTTTCCACTACAAACCTCTACAAACATTCCTCAGTCAATTCGAACGTTTGTAGTAATCGTGTTCATCTTCAAACAGATTTTATGCAGTAAATTTATTTTTGAAAAAAATTAACTTAACTCAAGAGCTCCTAATCGGCTAGTATCTTTACTACAAACGAATTTTTTTCCACTACAAACCTCTACGAACATTCCTCAGTCAATTCGATCGTTTATAGTAATCGTGTTCATCTTCAAACAGATTTTATCCAGTAAATATCACTTTAAAAAAGTTTAACTCAACTCAAGAGCTCCTAATCGGCTTGTATCTTTACTACAAACGATTTTTTTTCTACTACAAACCTCTACGAACATTCCTCAGTCAATTCGATCGTTTATAGTAATCGTGTTCATCTTCAAACAGATTTTATCCAGTAAATATCACTTTGAAAAAGTTTAACTCATCTCAAGAGCTCCTAATCGGCTTGTATCTTTACTACAAACAATTTTTTTTCCACTACAAACCTCTACGAACATTCCTCAGTCAATTCCAACGTTTGTAGTAATCGTGTTCATCTTCAAACAGATTTTATCCAGTAAATATCACTTTAAAAAAGTTTAACTCAACTCAAGAGTTCCTAATCGGCTTGTATCTTTACTACAAACGAATTTTTTTCCACTACAAACCTCTACGAACATTCCTCAGTCAATTCGAACGTTTGTAGTAATCGTGTTCATCTTCAAACAGATTTTATGCAGTAAATTTATTTTTGAAAAAAAATTAACTTTACTCAAGAGCTCCTAATCGGCTTGTATCTTTACTACAAACGAATTTTTTTCCACTACAAACCTCTACGAACATTCCTCAGTCAATTCGATCGTTTATAGTAATCGTGTTCATCTTCAAACAGATTTTATCCAGTAAATATCACTTTAAAAAAGTTTAACTCAACTCAAGAGCTCCTAATCGGCTTGTATCTTTACTACAAACGATTTTTTTTCTACTACAAACCTCTACGAACATTCCTCAGTCAATTCGAACGTTTGTAGTAATCGTGTTCATCTTCAAACAGATTTTATCCAGTAAATATCACTTTGAAAAAGTTTAACTCAATTCAAGAGCTCCTAATCGTCTTATATCTTTACTACAAACGAATTTTTTTCCACTACAAACCTCTACGAGCATTCCTCAGTCAATTCAAACGTTTGTAGTAATCGTGTTCATCTTCAAACAGATTTTATCCAGTAAATATCACTTTAAAAAAGTTTAACTCAACTCAAGAGCTCCTAATCGGCTTGTATCTTTACTACAAACGATTTTTTTTCCACTACAAACCTCTACGAACATTCCTCAGTCAATTCCAACGTTTGTAGTAATCGTGTTCATCTTCAAACAGATTTTATCCAGTAAATATCACTTTAAAAAAGTTTAACTCAACTCAAGAGTTCCTAATCGGCTTGTATCTTTACTACAAACGAATTTTTTTCCACTACAAACCTCTACGAACATTCCTCAGTCAATTCGAACGTTTGTAGTAATCGTGTTCATCTTCAAACAGATTTTATGCAGTAAATTTATTTTTGAAAAAAAATTAACTTTACTCAAGAGCTCCTAATCGGCTTGTATCTTTACTACAAACGAATTTTTTTCCACTACAAACCTCTACGAACATTCCTCAGTCAATTCGATCGTTTATAGTAATCGTGTTCATCTTCAAACAGATTTTATCCAGTAAATATCACTTTAAAAAAGTTTAACTCAACTCAAGAGCTCCTAATCGGCTTGTATCTTTACTACAAACGATTTTTTTTCTACTACAAACCTCTACGAACATTCCTCAGTCAATTCGAACGTTTGTAGTAATCGTGTTCATCTTCAAACAGATTTTATCCAGTAAATATCACTTTGAAAAAGTTTAACTCAATTCAAGAGCTCCTAATCGTCTTATATCTTTACTACAAACGAATTTTTTTCCACTACAAACCTCTACGAGCATTCCTCAGTCAATTCAAACGTTTGTAGTAATCGTGTTCATCTTCAAACACATTTTATCCAGTAAATATCACTTTGAAAAAGTTTAACTCATCTCAAGAGCTCCTAATCGGCTTGTATCTTTACTACAAACAAATTTTTTTCCACTACAAACCTCTACGAACATTCCTCAGTCAATTCCAATGTTTGTAGTAATCGTGTTCATCTTCAAACAGATTTTATCCAGTAAATATCACTTTAAAAAAGTTTAACTCAACTCAAGAGTTCCTAATCGGCTTGTATCTTTACTACAAACGAATTTTTTTCTACTACAAACCTCTACGAACATTCCTCAGTCAATTCAAACGTTTGTAGTAATCGTGTTCATCTTCAAACAGATTTAATCCAGTAAATATCACTTTGAAAAAGTTTAACTCAACTCAAGAGCTCCTAATCGGCTTGTATCTTTACTACAAACGATTTTTTTTCCACTACAAACCTCTACGAACATTCCTCAGTCAATTCGAACGTTTGTAGTAATCGTGTTCATCTTCAAACAGATTTTATCCAGTAAATATCACTTTGAAAAAGTTTAACTCAACTCAAGAGCTCCTAATCGGCTTGTATCTTTACTACAAACGAAATTTTTTCTACTACAAACCTCTACGAACATTCCTCAGTCAATTCAAACGTTTGTAGTAAACGTGTTCATCTTCAAACAGATTTTATTCAGTAAATATCACTTTGAAAAAGTTTAACTCAACTCAAGAGCTCCTAATCGGCTTGTATCTTTACTACAAACGAATTTTTTTCCACTACAAACCTCTACAAACATTCCTCAGTCAATTCGAACGTTTGTAGTAATCGTGTTCATCTTCAAACAGATTTTATGCAGTAAATTTATTTTTGAAAAAAATTAACTTAACTCAAGAGCTCCTAATCGGCTTGTATCTTTACTACAAACGAATTTTTTTCCACTACAAACCTCTACGAACATTCCTCAGTCAATTCGATCGTTTATAGTAATCGTGTTCATCTTCAAACAGATTTTATCCAGTAAATATCACTTTAAAAAAGTTTAACTCAACTCAAGAGCTCCTAATCGGCTTGTATCTTTACTACAAACGATTTTTTTTCTACTACAAACCTCTACGAACATTCTTTAGTCAATTCGAACGTTTGTAGTAATCGTGTTCATCTTCAAACAGATTTTATCCAGTAAATATCACTTTGAAAAAGTTTAACTCATCTCAAGAGCTCCTAATCGGCTTGTATCTTTACTACAAACAATTTTTTTTCCACTACAAACCTCTACGAACATTCCTCAGTCAATTCCAACGTTTGTAGTAATCGTGTTCATCTTCAAACAGATTTTATCCAGTAAATATCACTTTAAAAAAGTTTAACTCAACTCAAGAGTTCCTAATCGGCTTGTATCTTTACTACAAACGAATTTTTTTCTACTACAAACCTCTACGAACATTCCTCAGTCAATTCGAACGTTTGTAGTAAACGTACTCGTCTTCAAACAGACTTTATCTTGTAAATATCACTTTGAAAAAGTTTGACTCAACTCAAGAGCTTCTAATCGACTTGTATCTTTACTACAAACGATTTTTTTCTACTACAAACCTCTACGGATTCTCTTCTGTCAATTCGAACGTTTGTAGTAATCGCCTTAACGCGTAACGTCTATCTATAAGAAACGGCCAGAAAAAACCTATTTTTCGAATTTCGGGGGATAACTTCTATTTTTTTAATTTTTTTGGCATTACTACAAACGAAAATAACTTTACTACAATCCACTACTAACGTTTATCTATGAAAAACAGCCGGAAAAAAATGGTTTTTTAAATTTCGGGTGCTGACATTTTTTTACAATTTATTTTTATTTTTTTGGCATTACTACAAACGAAAATATTTTTACTACAATCCACTACTAACGTTTATCTATGAGAAACAGCCGGGAAAAAATGGTTTTTCAAATTTCGGGTGCTGACATTTTTTTACAATTTTTTTTATTTTTTTGGCATTACTACAAACGAAAATAGCTTCACTACAATCCACTACTAACCGAAATCTTTCGAAAAACCTTAAAAAAAACTGATTTTTCAAAAGTCGGGTGCCAAGTTCACAAGGGTGAAATAGGGACCAACTAGTTCAGCCAGGTTTCCGACTCGCTAAAGTAGACTCATCTTTCATGGGGTACTGTTTGAGATGCTATAATAAAATTCCACAAAGTATTCTTGAACTGAATGAGACGAAATTTAAAACATGCATTAAACGCACACTATGTAAGCAAGCATATTACAAGTTGAGCGATTATATCGCTGATAAAAATGCTTGGCTCAATGCTGGTCCTGCTCCACAAGGACAGGGGCGCATAAATTGATAGCATTAAAATGTATTGTTGGAGCTGCTGAAGATTGTACAACTATCTTTGCATTGTATAGATTCAATCTCCTTAGTATTATATAAATGCATAGCCCATATTGTGTGAGTACTATGTACTAGAAAGCTATCATTCACTGGAAACCTACGTCTTTTCTTGACTTGAATGTGCCCTGGCGGTTTAGAGTATGTCATGCTCACTCAAATGTCTCGCTGATGGTGGCGCATGTGTCGGATCATTTAGTTCCCTTCAAAATGGTTGAGTTGAATGGTGCTGATCCATGCGTCATGTCCGTGAACGGGCGCTGTCAGTTGTGACTGGTCATCTCTTAGTTGCCATGGCTTATTTGAATGAATTATTTTGAATTGTATTTTTTTTGTTTGTGTGTTTTTGCTGTGGACACTTTTAACGTGCACATCTTGCTACATTGTTCTCACATAATATACCATCTCAACATGAATGATGTAACCAAGATTTTGTAACAATATTCTGATTTAAAAGAGTGTCCATGGAGTTTCTTGCCCGTTCTTCTCCATAGAGATCTACGCTAGGGAATGGGCAACTACAGTACTTTCACAGTTTTTATGTCTTGTGACTGGGACTGTAGCTACATTTAATTTTCATCTTTGTTTCGACAATTCAAAAGTGCCTGTAACTGGCTTACTTGAAATAAATGCTTTGATTTTGATTTTGATTGATTGATTTTGATTTTGTGTACGGCTTCTGATTTAAATTTGGATTTCATTGTAAAAACGAACAATATTGACAGTGTAATGATATCGCTAGATGCATAAACTTATAACACTAAAGTGAAAGTGTAGACAAGTGAAAATAAACTGTTGGTGATGAGATAATTCAAACAACATAACTGCAACGGCATCGCTTAACAAAGTGACTAAACTACAAAGTGACAGTTACAAAGACCCATGTGAAAAGACATAAATACTTATAATATCGTGGCAATACTGAGACACAACTAAAACTGTACGGAACAAAGTGTTAATAAACTTTGCAACTAACTATAATAATCAAGATAACCTCAAAGTTTTTGCTCCAAAGTCATCCTCCAACCAAACGGACTGTAGCTGGCGCCGTCTAGCGACAAGTGGACAGACAAGACCTGTATCAAAGACCTACAACTTGCGCATTCGCAACCGCAACCAGTAGGCGAACCAAGTCTTGTCTTAAGGACTCGTTACAGAACGCATACGCAGGTGGTAAACCAAGGCTAGTCTCAAGGACTCACCACTATCTAGGTGCATACGCATATGGCTAGTGCCATCTAGCGAGGAATAGTAAAAACTTTTTTGTTCAAAAATTAGCCAACAGAGGTATTTGACTTTGGCGACATCTATCGAGGAATAGCAAACACTTTTTAGTTTAAAAATTTGTCGACAGAGGTCTTGAAAATCACCAGAGTCCCAAGAAATAGGAAAACTAAAAATAAGAAGAAGTCCAAAATAAACACATGTAAGGACATGCCTTTGCTGATCCTCATTAAGACAGTCGTCGGTCCAGTAACATGTCACGTTTCCCAAGCAAAGCATTAATATTCTAGTAACTAAGTAATTTAAGTTAGCAATAAGAATTGTATGTTATAGTTGGGGATTAATAAAAGGAACTTTGGAACGAGCAGTTGTTTCCATCCGCCACCTATCCTTATGGATACACTTCATAGCGACCCTGCCTTAAAAGAACAATTGAAGAAATGACAACCAAAAATTAAGAACTACAGAAAGAAAAATTCAAAATTCAAGAAAGAAGCACCAAAGCAAAATCAAGAAAGAAGATGGGAAAAACTTATTCAAAAGAAAAAACAGTAATAGCTCAAAATGCAAACGGGGAAGCCAATGCCAGCACCAGTCAAAACTTTGGACAACTGATCAGTATTGAGAAAATACTTTTGATAATAATACTGATCGTTTTACTTATCGGAGCACTTTATTTTACCGTGAAAAAGTGCCAAAAGAGCGCAGTAACACTTTTAGGAAGAGAACTCAACGCCAGTACTTTTAGTGTTGTTTCCCAACCTCGAGCAACATCAGCAGTATAGAACGAGGAGTCCAGGGTATAGACCGGCCCAGTAGCAGCGGAGTCCAGGGATTAACCCGGCCCACGGAGTCCAGGGTATAGCCCGGCCCAAAAAACAGCACCATATCCAGCTAAACTGCCACCTGAAGCCATCGACATCGTGGGAAAATTATTGCGGTTCCAGTACCCGTCGCCACCGTGTCGCCACGTCGAAACAGGTTTCATTGTTTTAGTTAAAAAGACATAGTTATGTAAGTAACATATACAGTGGTAAACTCACTAAATATGAGATATTGAAATACCATTAAATGAGCTGTTATCAATATCAAGCAATTTGAAAGAAATTAAGGATTATCTTATAAAAATCGGTCCAGTACGGAGACAGACATCCGATACAGCAGAACAAAAAGTTCTATTAGCTCAAACAGAATATTGTAAGTTGGAGACTATTTTGCTCGAAGTGCAGACGAAAATTTAAAAATCAGAGCTAAGTTCTGATAGTTTAAACGCTATTAATTCTATCATAAATAGTATACAAATTTGTTATAATAAGATTATTAGTTTAGGTAATATATCTTCAAAGTCATCAGAAACTTCATCAAAAATGGCTGCAGATTCATTTAATTTAAAAACAGCCATTGCACTTTTGCCCATAATGACTGATAAGGAACAAGACACCAAACGTTTGATCGATGGTATCCAATAATACAGTTCAATGATCAGTGATAACACCAAAAATCTACTAATAGAGTTTGTTTTAAAGACTCGGTTGTCAGAAGGTGCGAAACTCCGATTAAAAGCTAGATATGCAACTGTAGACAGTTTGGTCATCGATATGCGTACATATTTAATACAAAAAAAAATCAGCTGCGGCTATTCAAACCCAAATTTTAAATAGTAAACAGGAGCGTCAGTCTATTGAGCAGTTTGGCAATGAATTTGAAAAACTATTTGTTGACTTAACAATAGCACAGGCGGATGGCGATGACTCAAAGTTTAACATATTACGTTCAATTAATGAAAAATTAGCGATTAAACGATTTTCTGACGGGTTGAGTAACACGCGGCTAAGCACCATAATAGCTTCTCGGCAATTTACGTCATTGCCAGAAGCAATTCGCACAGCAGTCGATGAGCATACGTTATCACCAAACGAAGATCACATCATGAACATTAGAAATCCTTCAACTCAAAACCGGCCTTACATTAGACGAGGCAATACGTATATAAATAGGCGGTATAAACATTTTGGACAAAACAGCCCATCGGATGATAGGCAAGGTCAAAACATTCCACAGTCAAATTACAACAACAGGTACATGCGCGTCGCGATTATGCGCGGAAGCAACCGTGGGACACCGCGGGGCCAAGGTTTCGGATTTCCTCGCACACCTGCAGGCAACGCGCAATATTTTCCCCGAAGCGGTGAACTCCCACGTGTTCAGGTTATTTCACAAGAGTTGCAAGAACCTACAATAAATGAACCAAATACGAGCAATGAGTTTTTTCGTTCCTTTAATGAATGATCATAATGTTTTTAGATATAGTAAAAGTAATGTAGTTTCTGTATTGTTTATTAGTTAAAGCCAAGCTGATGTATTAAAACACATTTATTTGCAGTAAGTATAGTATTATTTTAATTACAATTTTTCCTGTATGCCTCAGCCAGTGTCTCGCTCGGCTGTGTGGCGCGTTCCCGCGCTCCCCCTCGTAACATCTTAAACCTAAGTATATTTCAGTGCGTTCCATTACTCATGTACTGCCGTATGTGTTACATCTATCCCTTTTATAACAAACAAAAAGAAAGAAAAAAAAAAGAACAATCTTAACAATGATTCATTGTCTTTAGTTGTATTGCTTTACATCTATCATGTCTACTTATTTCTAATTTAGGTATACTTTTACTTTACAATCAATTACTTATTTCCTTACTTATGTTGCTTTACATCTATACTGCTAACTTATTTCTAAATTATACCTTACAAACTAATTATTACATTGCAACTAGCATTGTAGCCTGCACATACTACTTTCATACTTATATTTACATTCCTTTATCAAGCAGTATTACAGTAAAATATTATTATAGTAAAAAATTTATATCAACTGAATCTCCACACTCAGCCCATGTTAATCAGCAGACTATTGAGGTCGAACATGATATGAGGTCCTGGTGTACACACATCCTTCTTTATTATCCAAGACATCATACGATCTATAATTGTTATCTTTTACAATTTTTCCTTTAAGCCATTTATTACTATTTGGTTCTTTTTTGAACCATACTTCTTGTCCTATTCTAAAGTTATCTTTATTTCTTACATTTTCATTATATTTTTTCTTATTTCTTAGTTTTACTTTTTTAAGTTGTATCTCTACATTGTTATTTAATTTTGATTTCAAATATTGGTGAGTAACTGGTAATTTGGTCTTTAGATTTCTATTCATCATCAGCAGCAGGTGAAAAATTTGTTCCTGAAACTGGTGATGCTCTATACTGAAGTAATGCTAACCTAAAATCTGTGTTATCCTCACTGCATTTTGTTAGCATTTTCTTTGCAATTTGTACTCCTCTTTCTGCCATCCCATTGGACTGTGGGTATCTTGGACTTGAATAGATAAATTTAAAACCCCATTGTGTTGCAAACTCTTTGCATTCTCTAGAGTCGAACGGTACATGATCAGACACAATCTCAGATGGTATTCCGAACTGTGAGAAAATTTCTATTAAACTGTTTATTACATTACTCGCTGATTTACTGGAAATTAACTTTACTTCTAACCATTTGGTTGTATAATCATAAATAACTAAGTAACTCTTCTTTCTGAAATCCATAATATCTATTCCTATTTTAGAAAATGGTAAGTCCGGGATGTCATGTGACATGAGTGGCTCTTTTATGTTGTTATTTTGATATGTTTGGCATATGAAGCATTTTCTAACAAAATCTTCTATATGTTCATCTATCTTTGGCCAATAATATAAGTTACGAGCATTTTGTTTCATTTTAGTAATGCCTAATGTCCTTCATGCCTTATTATTGACATTCTTAAAGTTTTTGGTATTATCAATCTGTTATTCATGAAAATTAAATTGTTATCTACTGTAATGTCCTGTCTGAATTTAAAATAATATTTAATATCATCTGACACCTTGACTACTTTTTCTGGCCATCCATTTTTTACCCTATCTGCTAATTGTACTAATTCCTCATCCTGTAATGTTTCTGATATTAATTCTTGTTTTTGTTCTTGTGAACACTGTAAATAGGAAGACAAACCTATACAATGCACTACTTCAAACATGTACGAGTCGTCCTTATCAGTTTCCTCCAGAAAAGATCGCGACAACAAATCCGCAACATACATTAATTTTCCTTTTAAATATTTAAATTCAATATTATATTTTAATAATTTTAACTTCAGTCTTTGCAGCCGTGTTGATGGTATTTCATGAATTCCCTTTTTTAATAATGTCTCTAATGGTTTGTGGTCATTTAATATGGTACATTTTCTGCCATAGATGTAATAGTGAAATTTTTTTGTTGACCAGACAACACTCAATAACTCCTTTTCTATCTGTGAGATTTTTTTTTCCGCTGAGGTTAAACTTCTGGAAGCATAACTTACTGGCTTACCTTCCTGCATCAAGCAACATCCTAATCCATCCTTGGATGCATCACACTGAATCGTTATCTCTAACTTACTATTAAAATTTTGTAATACTGGTGCTTGACTAATGTTATTTTTTATACTACTGAATGCATTTTCATGAGCTTGTGTCCAAAGCCATTCAATATCTTTTTTAAGTAGTGATTGTAATGGTGCTGCCATGTTTGCTAATTCTGGTACAAACCTACGCAAGTAATTAATCATTCCTAATATTATTTGTAATTCTTTTTTATTTTTCGGACTTTTGAGCTCACAAATGGCTTTTATTCGTTCTGAATCTATTTTCATTCCATTTTTAGAAAAAATGTGACCAAAGTATTTTACCTCTTCTAATTTATACTGAAATTTATTTTTATTGAATTTTACATTACAATTCTTTGCTCGCTCTAAAACTTGTGTTAATATTTGATCATGTTCCTCATCACTGTTAGCACATATTAGCAAATCATCGCAGTATATTACAACCCCTGGGATATCTCCAAAGGTTTTCTCACTATATTTTTGAAATATTTCTGGAGCTATGGATAGACCAAATGGCAACCGTAGGAATCTGTAGCATCCAAATGGACTACTAAATGTACAGAGCTTTTTTGATTCTTCCGTCAATTTAATGTTATAAAAACCATCTGACAGATCAAGTACTGTGAATACTGATTTATTACATAGCTTAGTTAATATTTCTTCTAGTGTTGGAATCAAATGATAATTTCTTATTAATACCTTATTAAGCTCTTTAGGATCAAGACATAACCTCAAACTTTTATCTACTTTCTCTATTATTACAAGATTGCTTACGAAGCTTTCTGGCATTTCGACTTTCTCAATAATCTGCTGATCCTCCAAGTTCCTCAGCTTTGCAGCAAGCCGCTCCCGTAGTGCATGAGGGACTCTTCTCGGAGGTCGTACTACTGGTATGGCTCCGGGCTGAGTGTGTAGCTCCAGCAGAGTTTCAAATTGTCCGACACCCTGAAAAAGTTCACCATATTTCTTAATAATCATGTCTTTGCTTTTAATGCTATTAACATTTCTTAAAATTTCTAAATCTCTCAGTGAGCTTAAGCCCAGGATAGGTTTAACATTTTCCTTAATTATTACAAATTCTGTGTCATATATTTTCCCACTTTTATTATATGTTTTTAAGACAGTTTTACCTACTGGAAATAAATGTGTTCCCCCAAATACTTCTAAAACTATATTTGTCTCAGACCATTTAGGTGTGTCATCATTGACAATTTTCTTTAAGTCTCTTACTGACAAGACATTCACTTGGGCCCCTGTATCACATTTAAAATCCACATTCTTATTTTCTACTCTTAATGTTAGAATCCACTCATTATTTTTAACATTATTATGAGAACCAATGTTATGACACCCTTTTACTAGTCACAAATTGTGTACATTATTATCTGCATCCCCATTGCTATCACTATTATTCACCCTTATTTCCTTTAACAGTTTACACCCTTTTTTAAAATGGTTTGGTTTTTGACAATTTGAGCATATTTTCCCAAAAGCTGGACAATTTCTTGGCCCGTGCCTTGTTCCACATTTTTTACAATTGTAGGAATCTTTAGAGTCCTTATTAGAAGCATACTTAACTTTAGTACCCGCTGACTGTTGTACATCAGAGGTTGCTGTGCTCCGGACAATATCCACCATCGTTGTCTGCTGTTGCATCACCTTACTGTGATTATTTGACAATTCTGAAGCCCTGCACATGTCCACTGCTGTTTGTAGTGTTAGTTTGCTTATTTCTAAAAATTTTCTCTGCAATTTCTGATCTTGAACACCTAACACAATACGGTCTCTGAGCATTCTTTCTTCTTGTTCTTTAAAATTACAATTTTTCACCAGTTTTCTTATTTCTGTGTAGAACAAATCGAAGCTCTCTCCTTCTTCCTGATTTCGTTTATGAAAGCTGTAAGTACTTATGAGTTCGTTCTGTTTTGGCTCGAAATAATCATCCAACAGTTTTATGATTTGTTCATATTTCGTCGATTCCTCAGTCTTTAATACATTGAAGAAAAGGTCCTGTACTTCGTGACCCACGCTATTAAGAAAAATGGCCGCCTTCCTTGTCTCCGAAATTCTGTCAAATCCAGCCGCCGTCAGGAATATTTGAAATTGTTGTTTAAATTTTACCCATTTAGGTAGCAGATCTCCCTGCGAGTCTAACCGCATGGGTTCCGGCATTCTGTATTCTACACCCGCCATTGTTTCTTGTTCGTCAACCGGCGGGGTCTGAGGCGTGGTCATAACCTCCTTGCCAATGAAATTTTAAATCTTACTTGTATTTTTCTGCTACGGTTCTTCTGTCAGCTGCGCCATGTATTGTTTATTAGTTAAAGCCAAGCTGATGTATTAAAACACATTTATTTGCAGTAAGTATAGTATTATTTTAATTACAATTTTTCCTATATGCCTCAGCCAGTGTCTCGCTCGGCTGTGTGGCGCGTTCCCGCGCTCCCCCTCGTAACATCTTAAACCTAAGTATATTTCAGTGCGTTCCATTACTCATGTACTGCCGTATATGTTACAGTTTCTCTTAACGTAATTTCGGGTAACTACGCGAAATTTTTGATAGATAGCGGTGCTACTATTTGCACTTTAAAATATGAATGGTTAAATGAGTATTTAATAAGTAAACTTTGTTACGATAAAATAATTATAAAAGGCATAGGTGGACAGTTAGTGTCAGAGATTTAGATTTAGTTTATAATGGTATATAGTATTTAATCAACAGTTTTACGTATTTAAAAATTTACCCTGTCCTACTGATGGTATAATAGGCCATAATTTTTGAAGCGGTATGGGGCTGTCATTGACTACAATAAGATGACTATGAGCTTATCAAGTTATAATGAGACAATTTGTATTACTTTTGAATCTGATAACAGGTTTCGTCACGTTATTCCACCCCGTTGTGAAATGATTAAGCATATTCCTTGTAGATTTCGTGAAGATGTTGTTGTGTTAGCGAAGGAAATTGAATCGGGAGTATTTGTAGCAGGGTTAATCGCGAAACCAGTAAATAATTTAATACCTGTGAGAATTTTAAATACGAAAGAAGAAGAGATTAATGTTGATTTATCAAGTTTATGTGTTTATTCTCTAAACACATTTGACGTATGTAAATTCACAGAAGAGAATCAGTCTGCGGACCGCGTTAAAACGCTTTTTTCCCTTCTTGATTTAAGTTATATGAATAAAGAAGAACAAATAAGCATGGAGAACATATGTGCAAAATACGCTGACGTATTTCACTTGCCAGGAGACAAGTTATCAGTCACAAATTTATTAGAACACTCTATCACTTTAAAAGACAATGTTACTCCGGTTTACGTTAAGCCTTACAGAATTCCACATTCGCTTAAAAATGAAGTAGAAAAACAAATTCAGGAAATGTTAAAAAATGATATTATTGAAGAAACCACATCCGAGTGGTCAAGCCCCGTGTTGCTAGTGCCCAAGAAGGCTGATAAAACAAATAAAAAAAATGGAGGCTTGTAATTGATTATCGCCATCTACATTCAGCCAAAAAAAGTATCGGGAATGGATGATTTGTTTATGGTTCCAAATTTTTTTTTTGTATTTTTTTTGTTGTTGTTAGATTAGCACAACTGTTTTCCATTTTGGCGCGGAGTTTGAGTTACATCTGTTAATTAGATTAAATACAGTGCTGTTTTTAATTATATCATATCTAGTGTGTATTGCGAATTTCATAATGGACAAAAACATCGAACAAAGAGTTTGTCCTAAATTTTGCATCGCCAATGGAATTTGGTGTTCGGAGTCACTGAAAATGGTACAGAAGGCTTACAGTGAATCGACTTTATCAAAAACACGCGCTTATGAGTGGTACAAAGCGTTCAAAAGCGGTCAAGGTGTGATGGAAGATTTGCCTCGCTCTGGTAGGCCATCAACGTCTGCAACTGAAGTTAACATCGCAAAAGTGAAGGAAATAGTGACTGACAATCTTGCCGGATGGTCAAACGGTAAATAAAAAATATTATTCGGACGTTATGCAGCGTTTAAGAGAGCAAATTAGATAAAAGGGCCAGATTTGTGGAAAGAAAATTCTTGGATTTTGCACCACGATAATGCGCCTTCGCACAATTGTGAACGATTTTTTGACCAAAACTCAACAAATACCATCAAGCAACCACCTTATTCACCAGATATGGCTCCAGCCGACTTCTTTATTTTTCCTAAACTCAAATTACCACTTCGTGGCACCCGTTTTCATTCAGTAGAAGACATAAAGGAGAATTCGCGGCGAGACCTGAACTCAATTCTGGAATAAGCATTTAAAAAATATTTTTATAATTGGATTATTAGTTGGCGTAAGTGTGTCGGTTCTGAAGGAGCATACTTTGAAGGTGATAAAATAAATTTGGATGAATAACTAATGTTTTGTGTTTTATTGATCTTTTCCAGGTACTTTCTTGACAGAGTAGTAAATACCAAAATTCAAGACGAAAAATTTCTTAAAAAAAAAAAAAAAAAAAAACGAAAAATTACTTTATTTTATCTGGTAGTATTTATTTTTCAAAATTAGATCTGTCTCAAAGTTACTACCAACTTTCACTCAGTGAAAACTCAAGAAAATATACGTCATTCAGCATAAATAAAATGTATCAGCTTGCTTTGGACCAAGACTCGCGAAAATGTACAGCTTTTACGGCCGGTAAACAATATCAAATGAAGCGTTATCCTATGGGTCTAAAAACCAGCCCTAGTGTATTTTCAAGACTTATGACCATATAGCAACGGCCAGTCTTAACTATAAGAAGTGTTTTATTTACTTAGATGACTGTGTCGTGATAGGTAGGTCGTTATCAAATCATAATAAAAACCTCATTAGCGTATTAAACCGTTTAAGAGAAGTGAACTTAAAATTGAATCCAATTAAATGTGACTTTTTAAGACATGAAATTATCTACTTAGGGCATAAAAGAACATCGGAGGGCATTTTTCCTGATCCAACAAAAATTGAAACGATACACAAGTATCAATCAAGCGTTTTGTCGCGTTTGCAAACAATTACAGACGGTTTATACCTCGTTTTGCAGATATTGTTTATCCGATGAATGTATTGTGTAAAAAAGGTGCAAAGTTCATTTGGTCACCCGAATGTCAGTCGGCTTTCAAAAAATAAAATTAGCACTTATAAATCCTCCAATTTTAGAGTATCCAGATTTTACAGAAAACAATATCTTTCAGTTGCAAACAGACGCATCGAAAATAGGCTTAGGCGCCATATTGTCTAATAGCAATGGCAAAGTTGTGGCTTATGCTAGTCGTAATTTAAAACCGGCCGAAACAAGATATCCAGTAATAGAATTAGAATTACTTGCAATCGTTTGGGCGATAAACAATTTTAGACCTTACTTGTATGGCAGGAAATTTAAAATATATACCGACCATAGACCTTTAGTCTATTTGTTTAATTTAAAAGAACCTTCTAGTAGGTTAACAAAATTTAGCTTATATCTTGAATAATATGACTATGAGGTAGAATACGTTCCAGGACGAACCAATGTGGCTGCAGACGCATTGAGTCGAATTCCTGTAACAAGCAAGGACTTAAAAGATATGCAGGAACACGTCGTTAATGTTTTGACAAGAAATCAACGTAAAAATCTAGCATTAACACGTAGTAAAGATGGACTCGAAAAACAGACACCCTCAGCGTACAGGTCTGATCAACCAGTCGCGGCGGAGATACTCAAAAAGCCGGAAGAAATAGTGGAGCTTGTTTTTTCAGACTTAAAGGAGAAAATTTTGAGGAATAAGGATAACATTTTATCAAATGCAAAGCTTTGTGTTTTTGTTCCATCGCATTCAGCGATATATTTAGAATCCCGATCGTTATCGACCGTAGAGGTGTTAGCGAGGGATCTAGATCAATTTTGTGAAAGATTAGCCATAACAGAGTTGTTAATTATAAAAAATAAAAATATTAATATTATAAAACTTTTGTTAAGTGACAGCAAAAGGTTGCAACTTAATTTACCTCGTTTTGTTGTAATTAGAGGAATTACGAGAATTTATGATGACGACGATAAAAAAGTTATACTCAACGATTTTCACCTATTACCCAGCAGTGGCCGTTCGGGGGTCAATCGTATGTTAAATAACATTAAAAGACGTTATTTTTGGCCAGGCATGTCTACGGATGTGGCAAAGTATGTTAAAAAATGTAAGAGCTGTCAGTTACAGAAATATACTAATAAGAACGTTAAGGAACCAATGGTAATAACGTCAACACCTAGTTCCGCTTTTGATTATAAATATTTTTTTTTATAAATATGGCTGGACATTACACACAGCGCCATCCAGTGCCACACTAAGCAACGAGGCTTGTGTCGTGGACACCAGATAGTTGATATACTACACAGATACTTTTTGTTTGTAAATACATACTTAATATACATATAAACATCCATGACTCGGAAACAAATGCCCATGCTCATCACACAAACATTTGCTCCGACCGGGATTCGAACCAGGGACCCTAAGAACGTAAGGCAGCCTCACTACCGCTGCGCCATTCGGGTCGTCAAAATTGGGTTAGTTTAGACTTAATGGGCCCTTTAGAATTAGATAATTATAATAATATGTATATCTTAACAGTACAGTGCGAATTATCAAAGTATGTCGACGCATACCCTATACAACAAAAAGACACGATTACAGTGTCAAAAACATTCGTCAATAATTTTGTTTTACGATATGGTATCCCACAAGAAATTATAACCGATAACGGAACAGAGTTTATGTCGTCCGTATTAAAAGAAACATGCCAGTTATTAGAAATTAAAAAATTAAATTCAACTCCTTACCACCATGAAACATTAGGCTCACTTGAAAATACACACAAACATTTGGGAGTCTATCTCAGAATTCAATGTAGTAATAATAGAGACAATTGGAGCGATTGGATTCCCTTTTGGTGTTTTTCATTTAATACTACGATACATACCGAGACAAAATACACTCCATACGAATTAGTGTTTGGAAAACTGTGTAATTTGCCAAGTAATTTAAAATTAGATGTTGATCCATTGTATAATTTTGACAGTTATCCTAATGAGTTAAAATATAGACTCCAAAAAGCACATGCAGATGCTAAAGAAAATTTATTAAAGACTAAATTAATAAGAAAAAGCCTGTTCGACCAAAACGTACACAGTATTATATGTATACAAACCAGGTGATTTAATTTTAGTAAAAAATCTAACCGGTACCAAGTTAGATAACATTTATAATGGACCATACAAGGTAATAGTGGATAATCCCCCAAATGTAAAAATAATCAAGAATAATAAAGAATACACTATTCACAAAAATCTAACAAAATTATATCATTGTTAATTGAATAATAAAATGATGAAATCGCATTGTATACGTTGTTTATTATTATATGAAAAGGGATTGATATATTTAGTATTAATATGTACATGTTATTGTAATTTTTAATAATGTTTATTGACAAAAAAAAATGTTTTATATCTTGACTTATTATTGTACCTTTCATTTTTTTTCTCCCTGACGGGGGAAGGTGTAGTCGATACTTTTCGGGGGAGGTGTAAGGACATGCCTTTGCTGATCCCCATTAAGACAGTCGTCGGTCCAGTAACATGTCACGTTTCGCAAGCAAAGCATTAATATTCTAGTAACTAAGTAATTTAAGTTAGCAATAAGAATTGTATGTTATAGTTGGGGATTAATAAAAGGAACTTTGGAACGAGCAGTTGTTTCCATCCGCCACCTATCCTTATGGATACACTTCACACAAAACAGTGAGAATAGCTTGAATCAGTACCGACAAAACCTAACTATTAGTCATCCAACTTCCTCGGCCATCATTGGATGTGGACGTGTGTCCGTGTTTAGAAACATTTATTAACTGTGCTCCAAGACGGCAAGTATTCAGCGCACCCCACCTAAAATGCCAAAAACACAAGTAACCAATATAAGTCAGAGTCAAACTCAATCTCAATCTGAACCGGATATTAACACGGCAATAATGATGAGCGACTACGTAAACAGTAATCGCAATAAACGGCCTCGCCGCAATAATTCGCCACAAGGCGGGTCAGATTTAATTTCTGAAGACCTGCAAGACAACATAGCAAAAACGCTAACGGAACAGACTGCCCTAATGTCTAAACTGTTATCTGAGGTTGCTCAAATCAAAACACAAAATTCCCAGATACAGGCCACCAACACGGAAATTCGTAAATCGAATGAAGAAATCGAGAAATCGATGTTCTTTATGAATCAAAAGTTCGAAGATTTGAGAAAAGAAGTTGAGGACTTAAGGAATGAAAGGCAAGAACAGCAAAAGTATATATTAAGCCTGAAACAAAAGATAACAGATCTACAGCACAAGTCCCGTTCGTCTGGAATTGAACTGAGAAATGTTCCACAAGAAAATACGGAAGCCCACACTAGTCTCATAAAAACAGTATGCAGTTTAGGCGAAGCTGTTGGAATACATATTCCCGAATCCGAATTGCGCGACATCTATCGTCTACCAGGGAAGTCTACCACTTCTGACACCCCACGTCCAATAATAGCAGAATTTACCAGAGTGCAGATAAAACAGACACTCTTATCCGCAGTGTGGTCATTTAACAAGGATAAGGGAAAAGACGGAAAACTTAACACTAGCCTGATTGGATTACCAGGTTAACACCAACCGGTGTATGTCGCTGAACAACTACCTGCCAGTACCAAGAAGTTATTTTATCAATCCCGTGAGTTCGCCAAAAAGTACAAATACACATACTGTTGGCTATCCAATGGTAATATTTTCATCCGGAAGCAAGAGGGCGACAAACAGATATTAATCTCCAGTGAAAAAAACCTACACGATCTTGGAAACAAAAATATGTGACTATGTCTAAAACTCACCGTAAATTGTTTTTATTTTTATTTGTTTAGAATTGTAAGAGCTTTTCTTATTCAAATTGTAAACCTTTTAAATTATCAAAACAACCAGTCATTAATTAAAACAACCACACTCTCACAAACACTACACAGAACAGAAAACCCAAATCACAAACACATTCACACGACATATACATACATAACAATACTTGTCAATATCATAAAATACACATATTATGTGCGATGCACATGCCATTCTGACTTAATGTGCAAAATATTACTTGCTCATACTAGCTCACGTTCTAATATTTATTTCTTAATTAAAAATGGCTAACTTGATTAATAACGAACTTGACAAATTTACCTTTGGCAACTCCTTTATATGTAACCCCGAAGACTGTCTAAAGTATGTAAACGTTACTGGTAGCGATATTAAATTACTGCATTTAAATATTCCTAGTGTAAATAAAAATTTTGATCAACTTCTAATACTATTGCGCTTAACTAAAATTAACTTTGACATAATAGTGTTAACCGAAGGTTGGCTGAGTAAGGTTAATAATCTACCAATATTGGAAGGTTTTCAGTCTTACTCAACTGAATTAAATAAAAATCAAAATGATGGAGTTATCATCTATACTAAACTGGGACTGCAAACTAATGTATGGAAACCCACCTTTAGGGGCGGAAATTGCCTCATGTGTCAAATAGACAGCAAGTTAGCAGTAGTAGCAAATCTACCGCTCTCCGTCATACAAGTCCAACGATGATTTTGATTATTTCAAGACTAGCTTGAGTAATGTATATGATTCCATATCCAGCTGCCCAAATATAGTATTAGTAGGCGATCTAAACTTGGATATAATCAAACGTAATGAGGACAACAAATGTCTTGACTACCTCATCTTAAGTGCGTCTCAAGGGTTATTGCCCACTCACGAACCCATTACAAATTCAATGTTAATACTAAATTATGTTACGTAAAATCGCATGGTAATCCAGACCTATTTAAATATAAACGATGACTAAGCTAGTCTCTTATCGAGGTAAGAAAAATATGTTTCCAAGCCAACGAACGATAAGAATTATCTACGCCACAGCCCTTGGCTTAGTTATCGACAAGTAGCATAGTAACTTCTTGTTTTGATTTTATATTTTGTTACTTTAGTTGGCTTTCAATCTATACTAATATCATTAAGGATATAGGGGGTGATCTTCTGAAAAATGAAAATCATCCAAAAATTACATGACGAACGAACAGTTACATGAACAAAAAATACTGTTATTTGAGTATTTTAAAGGATAAATGCAGTAACTTGAGGTATCCAAATACAAATACTAACACCATTAGAATTCATATCTGCAGGAGTAATTTAATTATTGTCGCCAACACACAAGAAAATACAAGAAAACAACAACAAGAAAATTTTAGAAGTATTCAATAAATACACGACGTTTGTTAAAAGTAATGAAATCGAATTAGAAAAAGTAACTAATAGTAAAAGGTTCCATCAATTTAATTAAAATGAGCTCTAAGTGCGCAGTCATAACGAATGCTATTGATTGATGTGTCACTTGTGAGCAAGGGACCTGTCATCGAGCACTGTTTAAAATGGAGACATTACGACATATAACACGAAATCGCCGTATTGAAATTATCGTCAACAACACGTTGGATAGAGACGTGCAGTCAATGCTCTTGCCTTTGAATCTTATGCAATGTTTTAGTTTCTGTCCTAAATACCGCATCAAGGATAATGTCATAACTCCCAATTCTTTCGCCTCTAGTTTAGTTTCAGTTATTGGAACATCAGTATTTATTCTCTCATATCTTTTCCGATCCTATTTCATGACTCATTTCGAAGATTTTTTAGGGCACACTACTTTTATGTTTGTCACTTATCATTTTATTACTATCTCCAGCTGCGTAGGATTCATTTTTAATTTCATGATCGGGATAATTCGAACCGAAGAGTCGGTAAGGTTTGTCGTCACTTATCAAAAAGTGCACAGATTTGTCAATGACGATTCTAGTTTTAAACACTTCGTCATTTGGAATTGGACCATGCTTGTGGTTCTGGGTGCTTATAACTTTTTTATAGCTGTTTTTTGTCTTATAACATGCTTATCTTTATTCGATGTCTATGTTGGCTGCCTTGTGATCGTTTTTGACATCAATGTTATCTATGCCATCCGAATTATTAAATTGTTAGACAGCAAAATAGTTCTCTGGGGTATAGAAAATTTAAATTCTCAAAATATTGAAGACTCGCAGGCAGTAAATCACAGCAGAAAACTGTTTCAAGCTTATGTTGATATATTACAGTGTTATAATATCAATAAAGTTTGTTTTCAGCTTTTCGTAAGTATCTTCGATTACTGAAATTTGAGTTTTGTTGAAAACAGGAATAAATATCATTCTCTTGCTCTTATCCTATTCATTTCATTTGTGATCGGCGCAGCATGTTTTTTCTTCCATACTTCTCTATTTTTAGTCATCTCATCAGGCCTTTATTTTCTTGCCATATCATTCTTAACACAGTCCATCCATCGTTTCTGAATAGAATATTGTTATTTTTCAGATTCTTTATTACACGGTGGGAACGTTAACTTGCTCTCTTATACGAGTCCAAGTGATAATTGAAATTTTAAAACACGGTGCGGTGGTCAATAACGTAGTAAGTTGCGTTAATTATCATCTTTTTTTAAGGAAAACTGTTGTACCAACCTTTTAAGGTGGATAGTCCGAAATGCATTTTTTCTAACATTTTGTACAATTTTATTAGCAGGTGAGTGTCGGGTTGTATGTTGATTAAAATATGATTCGCTACTGTACGAAAAATATGGTTTTACTTTTAAGGTGTTATGACTGACCTGCAAATTATAAAAAACCTAAAAAAAAAACGAATTTCGCGAGATAGCCTGGCACTTCCAGCAGATGTGAAGCGATAGTGCCGCCGAACCGTAATGGCTGACATATATCCGTGAAAACAGTTTTTGCGGCAGTGTCGCTTTTTTATGTGAATGGCATCTCGCAGTTCAACCTAGGATAGGGTTGCCATAGCAGCGGACTTGGACATCAACAGTAAGTGACTGACAATATCCATGGACTTAATGTTAAAAAAAACACATACTTGTTACCATTTTAACTTAATTATTCAGATTAAAATACATAATTAAAAAATTAATTAGATATTCTTAGTAAAATTGCATTTTGCAGTTTAATAAAATAACAACCATCAGCAACCGGTTTATTTTTTAACAATTAAAATCACAATTAAAAAAAACTAGAAAACTAAATAAGCAGAACAAAATTAAAGTAGGCAGAATTGGCTATCCAGACGATCAGAGATTCCTCGTAGTATTTTGACTCCATGGGAAAAAAGGGCGAAATGACTCGAGCAGCGGCTTATATAGCCGCGTGGTGGCTACTGTCTCGCTTCCCCTGCAACGGCTTGACAATCGACTTTTCCGCTAACAATATCTACAATGTAGAATCTACTCATGAAACACTAATTATTGCATTGATATTTTTCAGATTTCTTCACCTTATCTAACAGGTCCGGTTTGCCCATAACATACTTAAATGAAAGTCTAAACATGTCATTTTGTAATTAAACTTGCATTGAATTATGCTTTCGACCGTGTCTACGTGAAGGCGATTACGTTCTTTAGCCCACTGTGCAGCTACTAAAGACGGCGGCAGGGCCCGCCGCCGCCTCACCGGTTTGCGCTGTACGCGTATTAACACGTAGCAATTGAAATACCGGAATATTTTGTAGATCAACCGGGACGACCGGGACAGAAGTTCCAAACAGGTGAAATGCCCCGGTGTACTGGGACGGATGGCAACCTAGGAGGTTGTCGTCTGCTTAACCAGACTATCCTGTGGGTGCTTTGAGTGTAAGGCCTCCAGCAAAGGCAAATGTTACAAACTAAGTGCAGACGACACTCTAAGGGCACCCCCTCAGGGGTACGAGCCTCGGCTTAGGGCGTTGTTGGGGTAGGACAGCAAAGGACTGGATCTGAGTGGTGTCGTTATTAAGTGTAGGTGTGGGGCTGATTGTGGGCTACAGGCTCAGTTACGCGGGCTGGCTCGAGCAAGGGTAGAAGAGGCCGTGGAACGGGTATTTTAAATAGAATTTTTGGAACAGGAGAGCCACTGCAATAAACCATTCCCGTTGGGCTGCACTAACGCTAACGTTTGGCGTCACCTGCGCAAAAGTGTACGAATAACAATTTCACGACCGCGGGAGGTTTTCCATTTGCAAATTCGTTAAATAGGTGTAAAAAAGACCTTTCACAAAGCTGAGGCACTTGTTCTTCCCGTCGTTGTGATAATTTATTTGTTCGGGACCAAACCTGGGAACATTCTAGTAATAGAGATATTGGAGGTCAAAGTTCTAAAATTTTGTTTTTTAAATACAAGTTTATAATTTACTTTTAATACCTCTACGACCCCTGTACTATTCAATGCATCAATCAGCACAATGTTCTAAGTGCATGATTTTGAGTCCTACCGTAAAGCTAGATTTTTCACCCAAAATAACACTCGTTTCCCAGCAGTAATTTTTGCGAAGAGTTAGGTACTCAGTTTGATGTACAAAATGTTTAGTTGACGGCTTTGTGAAGAGTCCGTTTACACCTTTTTATTGTTATAGGGCGCAGCAACTGATGGGTCGCTGTCTATTTTGTTGTGGATGGCAAAAGATTTGATGTGGATGACAATATTGAGCATGCAATGCGAGAAATTCTACATAGCTATTGAACAAACTCAAGATTCTTGCGCACGCATTTTGATGTCAAATTGTTCAGGTATTATTGTTTTTTTATTCTGTGTTTGTTAGAAGGCTTGGACTAGTGGTAATTACTAAGTGATGACTTTTTCTAAAATGACTGTCAATGGGATTGACCCAAGATTTTTGGTTTCCTAATTTTATCTCTCATTTTTTATTATATTATAAATGATGAAAAGTCCCTGTTTTGGCTCTCAGAACTTACTTTAAATTACACTACACCATCCACATAAAAAGTTACATTTTATTTCTTGACAGATGTTCAGAAAAAGCTATGCAAGAACGTACTGCGCCTCCATCGAGCATCGTTCAGCAAGATACGTGTGTGTGGCCTGTTCTACTTAGACGCTGCGTTTCAATTGAGTCTGATAGGTCTTGTCACTAATTACACTATTGTGTTGTTACAGTTCGCAATTTTGTAAACAACGCTTCAATAAATTGATTAGGTTGTTAATTTTTATTATAATGTATTCTTACAAATCTGTGATGCCGTTTCGGTATCATAGAAAAGGGAGGCTTTTCCTGCTGCGTGGTACAGCTGTATATTACGTTATCATGTATTCCCAGGGTTCTTATTGTAAATTATACTCACTAAGACTTTAGTAGATATAAAGTTTATTCACATTAGTAAATAATTAACAAAATACAAATTGAAACACAACTTAGCTATCTGACAGTTAGTCGACGACTGCTCGCGCCAGGTCCGCGCTTATATAAACGATATCCATATGACATTATACATTTTTTTTTTATTTGATGAAAATGGAACCGAAATTACAGAATATATTAAATAGCTAACAGTCGGCCATTCTGCCGTGGGGATGACCCCATCCCCAACTCAACCTTGATTTGTTAAAACAATAAATTGAAATATGTTGAAAAGCATTAATGATACAAGATAAATCAAACAAAAATAAATCTGATATTTAAATTTATAAATGGTTTCTACTTATTTAATATTCCATTTTTAACTGTACTTATTTATCTTATTATTCTAGTAATAACATAAATCCCAATTCATTAAAGATAGGTATTTTTCAGAGTACAAGAAATCAGTTAGCAGTGTTATGTATACAAATTTCTATTTCACATTTTATCTGTACCCATTTCTTAATCTCATTTTAGTATAACACAAATCTAAATACAAATTAATAATGATTGCTATTTTTGAGATTTCAAGAGAACAGCTAATAGTAACTTCAATAACTTGTCTATAAACTTGGTAAAAAAAATATAATTATCATTCACAGTTTACAATTATTAAGTGCAAGTAAATTGGTCCAAACACATGAGCCACACTAGGGGCACAAAAATTATGACTTAAATACCTAATAGTAGTAGCACTTGGGGATTCTCATTGATATTGGGTAATCATCATAGTGTTCACACTTGGGAACTTCATTAGGTACCACACTTGGGGTCCATTGTTATCAATTTGTATTGGCCACACTAGGGGCTAATATCCACACTTGGGGATTCTCATTGATCTTGGGTAATCATCATAGTGTTCACACTTGGGAACTTCATTAGGTACCACACTTACACTTGGGAACTTCATTAGGTACCACACTTGGGGTCCATTGTTATCAATTTGTATTTGCCACACTAGGTGCTAATATCCACACTTGGGGATTCTCATTGATCTTGGGTAATCATCATAGTGTTCACACTTGGGAACTTCATTAGGTACCACACTTGGGGTCCATTGTTATAAATTTGTATTGGCCACACTAGGGGCTAATATCCACACTTGGGGATTCTCATTGATCTTGGGTAATCATCATAGTGTTCACACTTGGGAACTTCATTAGGTACCACACTTGGGGTCCATTGTTATAAATTTGTATTGGCCACACTAGGGGCTAATATCCACACTTGGGGATTCTCATTGATCTTGGGTAATCATTATAGTGTTCACACTTGGGAACTTCATTAGGTACCACACTTGGGGTCCATTGTTATAAATTTGTATTGGCCACACTAGGGGCTAATATCCACACTTGGGGATTCTCATTGATCTTGGGTAATCATCATAGCGTTCACACTTGGGAACTTTAGGTCCACACTAGGGGTCCTATTTCATCATTTTCTTATTGCTATCTATGCTGTAAAGGACATAATAGGAAAAATAGTAGTAAGTGTATAAGATGTAAGTCAGTTAATTAATTAATATATAAATCACTCAGATAATAGATGCATTAAATTACTCTGAAAGAGAATCGCCAGTTGTGGAGCTTATTAAATTTCATCAGTAACAGAAGGTGCTCTCATCGTTATCCACGGTTTTAAATGGTCTGCCGGGAAAATATTGCGGTATGCACGATCAGCGTGTCCGCGAATGCTAGAAACTTCATACCTGTCATTATCTAGGACGCGCGTTATCTGAAAGGGTCCCCGAAACTTTGAGACTAACTTCTTACTTTTGCCTTTTTCTGTTTTATGATTGGGAATCATAACAAGATCATCTTGCTGAAATACTTTAGTGGGTGCTTTGTTTTTGTCATAATCATTTTTCATTTTTAGTTGATTATTTTCTATATTCACTTGAACCGTCTGTCTTAATTCTTCTCTTTCTGTACTTGTCATTTGCTCTGTATCTTCCAAAGCGCCTTTAATAATTCCTTCTGAATGGCCTATCGTTCTTTGTCCGAAAACTATCTCAGCAGGACGCTTTCCTGTACCTTTATTAACAGTGTTATTTCAGCTCCATTGTAGCTTTCCTAAATTAAGGTCCCAATCTTTTTCATCAAGACCATGGTTCATTGCCGCCAGTGAATTCAAGATGGTCCTATTATACCGCTCGATCTGCCCATTAGCACGCGGTGTCGCCACTGCGTTGAACACATGTTTGGTACCAATCGAGCCAGTAAAAGCCTTGAATTCACTGGAAGTGAAAGAGGAACCTTGATCAGATATAATCACTTTAGGATGACCAAATACTGAAAAGATTTCTTCTAAAACCTTAATAGTAGTTTTAGTATTTCGTACGCCTTTAACAAAAATAAACTTGCTGAACGCATCTATAATTCCAAGAATGTAACAGTTTCCTCTTTTGCTTTTGACAAATAGGCCAAGATGGTCCATGTGAATGGTGTGGAAGATAGCGCTAATCTTTGGAATGGGATGTAATTCACCACTTTTTTTGCCCGAAATTTCCTTATTATAGCCACAGTTAATGCATGCCTTCACGTATTTCTTGACAAAGCGGTTCATTTTTGGGAACCAGTAATCAGATGCGATTTTCTCAAGTGTTTTCTCAACAGAAAAATGACCCGCTTCATCATGATTCATTTGGCAAATTTTCCAACGTGCTGAATTAGGTACTACCCATCTCATTTTGTTGCCCACCTTTCTATAAATCTTGTCATCTCGGATTGCATAATTTTGAAATATGTCTTTTATGTTATTTTCGTTTTTCTGTAGGATCTGCTTAACCACCTTTAAATGTGGGTCTGTCATTTGGACAGTATGGAGCCAGTTATTAGTCGTGATGTTAAGAACTTCTAATTCTTCTTGCTCAGGAAGAAATACGGAATTGCGACTGAGCGCATCTACATGCTGCATGCTTCAGCCGGGTCTGTATTCAATCGAAAAGTTATACTCCTGAAGTCTAGGCCACCACCTAGCAACTTTCGGTAACAAATCTCGTTTTGATAACGTTGACCGTAAAGCGTTACAATCAGTGATGACTTTAAATTCTATACCTATAAGGTATACCCTAAATTTCTTCAAAGACAGTACTACAGCTATTGTCTCTAATTCAAACAAGTGCCAAAATTCTTCTTCGCGTGTAGTTTGGCGGCTGAAATAAGCCACCGGCCGTAATGGCGTGTTATCATTGGGTCGTTGTATTAATATTCCACCCGTGTGAACTTGGCACCCGACTTTTGAAAAATCAGTTTTTTTAAAGGTTTTTCGAAAGATTTCGGTTAGTAGTGAATTGTAGTAAAGCTGTTTTTGTTTGTAGTAATGCCAAAAAAATAAAAAATTAATTGTAAAAAATGTCAGCACCCGAAATTTGAAAAACCATTTTTTTCCGGCAGTTTCTCATAGATAAACGTTAGTAGTGGATTGAAGTAAAGTTATTTTCGTTTGTAGTAATGCCAAAAAAATAAAAAAATATTGTTAAAAAATGTCAGCACCCGAAATTTAAAAAACCGTTTTTTCGGCTGTTGTTCATAGATAAACGTTAGTAGTGGATTGTAGTAAAGTTATTTTCGTTTGTAGTAATGCCAAAAAAATAAAAATAAAATAGAAAAAAAGCGTTATCCCCCGAAATTCGAAAAATAAATCGGTTTTTTCTGGCTTTTTCACATCATCAGAGGTTGACAGCATAAAACCGTGAGAACGTTCCAATTCCTTTGTTCCAACATTTTGCCTAGTCATTCCACCTATCCAAATTCATTTACAAATAATTAAACTTATTATTTAGTAATTCCGTCAATCCATCAATAATTTTCAGCCTTTCAACTTGTTTTGAACAGTGTCTTTTCTTTTCTAAAGTACCAAGGTGTAGATAACATGTTATTGTTGTGTGATTTAACGTTTTATTAATTTGTGCCAATCAATCACCATTCTCATTATTAAATAAAATTTGTTGTGTCGTAGTATCCAATTCCATATTTTGCATTAATCCGTTTAATTGAATTTAAGTTTATTCCCTTCTTTTTTGCAGAGAAACATTGCATCATCCGCGTAGCATTACACAGCTAATTCGACCGAACACGCCTAACGTTTTTGTAACAGCAATCTCACTTCTTGCTGCTTATGGCTCCAGTACTCACGTTACAACTTATTGCTAATCGTTTAGTATCAGTAATTTTCGCTTAAGACTAAAATAGTGTTTTTATTTTTTTATTTTCTTCTTCTCTTTTTTACTGCAACTGCTAAATTTTCATTGTCATGGCTGACATGAAAAGCTTTATTAAGAAGCGAGGTTCTATTAAAGTAAAGCTTACGCAATTTTCTTCTTATTTAAATATTTCTAAGTCTTGCGAAAAGTTAAGTGAGGTACAAGTCATCGAAATCGAATATCGACTTAATATAATTGAAAATTGAATTTGGTCGAGCTTACTGAGCTCGACCACGTGACAAGTCGTCAGTGGGTAGAACACAGAAACACTTTTTCAGAACCTCCTACTTTATCTTCATTCGTTAATTTTATCAGTAACAGGGCTGACTTGCTGGAGACACTTGGGGAGTCTAAGCCCATAGCAGCAGCTAAGAGTGAACCCACCGCACCTGCACCTAAACCTAAAAGCAGTACTTTGCCACCTGAAAAAACATTAAAACCTTTGTCGTGCCCCATGTGTCATCAAAATCATTTTATTTTTGCATGTGAGCAGTTTAAAGGTCTCTCGGTACAGGCTCGCATTAAAAAGGCTCAAGGTTCCAATGTGTGTATGAATTGTCTTCGTCCAGGTCATGATATTTCCAAATGCAGATTAGGTCATTGTAAACATTGTCGTCAAAAGCACAACACACTGTTACACATCGATAGTGACAACGTTCTTACTACCAACACTGTATTAGCAGCTAGTCAATTTCTTACATCTCATGTGATTTTACTTTCCACCGCGCTCGTGAAGGTGACTGGTGCTGACGGTAACCATCATACAGCACGAGTCTTGCTGGACAGTGGAAGTACAACCAACTTCATCTCGGAGGACTTCGTTCGTAGGTTACATGCTCCTACCTACACTGCCAAGTCCAAGGTAACGGGCATAAATTTACAAACTTCTACTTGTTCTCAGGGGTGCTTAGTGTCATTAAAAACAATTGATGACAGTGAGTACGAACTGAACATTGACTGCCTAGTATTGCCGAAAGTATCAGCATCAGTTCCTAATACTTATGTTGATATTAGCAACATACGTATACCTGCGAACGTGCGTCTTGCTGACCCCACTTATTATGTTCCGTCTTCAATTGACGTCCTCGTTGGTGCAGAAGTCTTCTGGGATATCATAGGCACTGGCCGTATCTCGTTAGGTAACCGTATCCCACTTTGCTTGAGTCAAAATTAGGTTGGCTCATTTCGGATGCATGTCTTCAGTCTGATTCCTCTTCACATGTTTGTATGCACACTAATAACTTACAGGTAGATTTAGATCGATTTTGGGAATTAGACTCTGTGTCGTCTATACATAAACACTCTGGCGAAGAGAGATCTTGTGAACAACATTTTATAGATACCACATATCGTAATTCTGATGGACGATTTGTGGTAAGTATTCCTTTTAAAGAGTCACTAGACGTATTGGGTGATTCATACATGATGGCTAAGCAGCGATTTTTATCTCTTGAACGTCGTTTGGGTAGAGATCCTAGGCTTAAAAGCCTATATGTAGACTTCCTTAATGAGTACATAGAGCTGGGACACATGTCTGAATATACTAGACGCCCACTCGACTCATCATGTTCTAATTATCTACCACATCATGGTGTTCTGAAGGAATCAAGAACTACCACCAAACTAAGGGTAGTTTTTGATGCTTCCGCCAGAACTGCATCAGGTAAGTCATTCAACGAGATACAGATGGTTGGTCCCCCTATCCAAAATGACTTGCTATCAATATTACTTCGATTCCGTCAGCATAAAATTGTCATAAGCGCGGACATTGAAAAAATGTACGAAAAACTCTTGTTCACGACAGTCATCGTCCCTTTTTTTTTTTTTTTTTTTTTTTTCGGATGGGAAATCATCAATTGACTTCTCCCGCTCTGGGCGGAGCAGGAGGGAGTGTCAGACTGTTACTGACTAAAACCCATCCATGTTCCTTCATCGCCCTTTGTGTTCCGGGGTCACGGTATCTCTTTCAAACAGTCCCGCAACCCCGGCAGGCATCGGTCCTTGCGGACCCCTTCCTATTGCTGACTCTCTTTGAGGCGCGCGTGGAACACGAACGCGCCGTCGACACGGCCTGTCATCATGAGACGGATGGACGGCGAGCTAGCCCATAGCCCACCGTCCACAGGCTCGCTCCGACGACAGTCATCGTCCCTTACAAAAAATTCTTTGGAGAGCAGACCCAACTCATCCATTACAGGAGTATACGCTTAATACCGTGACGTATGGCACGGCATCAGCACCGTTTCTAGCTACAAGGTGTTTGCTTTACCTGGCTGAAGGGTGCTCAGATCCAAAAACAAAGTTTTCGTTAGCACACGACTCATCATCATCATCACAATCATCATCATCGTAATCACAATCATTATCATCGTAATCACAATAATCACCATCATCATTATAATCACGATCACCATCACTATCACAATCACAATCACCATCACATTCACCATCACTATCACAATTACCATCACAATCACCATCACAATCACCATCACAATCACTATCACAATCACCATCACCACCACCGTCACGATCACCTTCACCATCACAATCACTATCACAATCACCAGCACAATCACCATCATCGCTATCACAATCACTATCATCATCACAATCATTATCATCGTAATCACAACCATTTTCATCGTAATCACAATCATCATCATCACAATAACCATCCTCGTCATCAAAATCATCATGATCGTTATCACAAACACGTGGTCATCACTGTCACAATAACCATCACAATCGTAATCACTATCACAATCACCATCAATATCACAGTCACAATCACTATCACCATCAAAATAACCATCGCTATAACCATCACAATCACCGTCACAATCACAATCACAATCACAATCACAATCACTATCACTATCACAATCACTATCACTATCACTATCACAATCACCATCATCGTTATCACAATCATAATCATCGTAATCACAATCATTATCATCGTAATCACAATGACCATCATCATTATCACAAACACCATCACTGTCACAATCAATATCACAATCACAATCGCCATCACCATCACTATCACAGTCACAGTCACAATCACTATAACCATCACAATCACCATCACCATCGGTATCACCATCACAATCAACGTCACTATCACTACCACAATCTCTATCACGATCACAATCACAATCACCATCATCGTTATCACAATCACCATCATCGTTATCACAATCATAATCATCGTAATCACAATCATTATCATCGTAATCACAATGACCATCATCATTATCACAAACACCATCACTGTCACAATCAATATCACAATCACAATCGCCATCACCATCACTATCACAGTCACAGTCACAATCACTATAACCATCACAATCACTATCACCATCGGTATCACCATCACAATCAACGTCACTATCACTACCACAATCTCTATCACGATCACAATCACAATCACCATCATCGTTATCACAATCATCATTATCGTTATAACAATCATCATCATCACCACGTTCACATCATCACGATCACCATCACTGTCACAATCACAATCACCGTCACAATCACAATCACAATCACTATCACAATCACAATCACAATCACAATCACTATCACAATCACCATCATCGTTAATACATTCATTATCATCGTAATCACAATCATTTTCACGTAATCACTATCATCATCATCGTAATCACAATCATTATCATCGTAATTACAATCATCACCATCATCATTAGTATCACAATCACCATCACTATCACAATCACTACCACAGTCACAATCACTATCACAATCACCATCACTATCACCATCACGATTACCTTCACCATCACAATCACTATCACAATCACCATCACAATCACCATCATCGCTATCACAATCACTATCATCATCACAATCATTATCATCGTAATCACAACAATTTTCATCGTAATCACAATCATCATCATCACAATATCCATCCTCGTCATCAAAATAATCATGATCGTTATCACAAACACGTAGTTATCACTGTCACAATCACCATCACAATCACAATCACTATCACAATCACCATCATCGTTAATACATTCATTATCATCGTAATCACAATCATTTTCACGTAATCACAATCATCATCATCGTAATCACAATCATTATCATCGTAATTACAATCATCACCATCATCATTAGTATCACAATCACCATCACTATCACAATCACCATCACAATCACCATCACAATCACTATCACAGTCACAATCACTATCACAATCACCATCACTATCACCATCACGATTACCTTCACCATCACAATCACTATCACATTCACCATCACATTCACCATCACTATCACAATCACCATCACAATCACCATCACAATCACCATCACAATCACAATCACCATCACAATCACCATCACAATCACCATCACAATCACCATCACTATCACAGTCACAATCACTATCACAATCACCATCACCATCACCATCACGATCACCTTCACCATCACAATCACTATCACAATCACTATCACAATCACTATCACAATCACTATCACAATCACTATCACAATCACCATCATCGTTATCACAATCATCATTATCGTTATAACAATCATCATCATCACCACGTTCACATCATCACGATCACCATCACTGTCACAATCACAATCACCGTCACAATCACAATCACTATCACAATCACAATCACAATCACAATCACTATCACAATCACCATCATCGTTAATACATTCATTATCATCGTAATCACAATCATTTTCACGTAATCACAATCATCATCATCGTAATCACAATCATTATCATCGTAATTACAATCATCACCATCATCATTAGTATCACAATCACCATCACTATCACAATCACCATCACAATCACCATCACAATCACTATCACAGTCACAATCACTATCACAATCACCATCACTATCACCATCACGATTACCTTCACCATCACAATCACTATCACAATCACCATCACAATCACCATCATCGCTATCTCAATCACTATCATCATCACAATCATCATCATCGTAATCACAATCATTATCATCGTAATTACAATCATCACCATCATCATTAGTATCACAATCACCATCACTATCACAATCACCATCACAATCACCATCACAATCACTATCACAGTCACAATCACTATCACAATCACCATCACTATCACCATCACGATTACCTTCACCATCACAATCACTGTCACAATCACCATCACAATCACAATCACTATCACAATCACCATCATCGTTAATACATTCATTATCATCGTAATCACAATCATTTTCACGTAATCACAATCATCATCATCGTAATCACAATCATTATCATCGTAATTACAATCATCACCATCATCATTAGTATCACAATCACCATCACTATCACAATCACCATCACAATCTCCATCACAATCACTATCACAGTCACAATCACTATCACAATCACCATCACTATCACCATCACGATTACCTTCACCATCACAATCACTATCACAATCACTTTCACAATCACCATCATCGCTATCACAATCACTATCATCATCACAATCATTATCATCGTAATCACAACCATTATCATCGTAATCACAACCATTTTCATCGTAATCACAATCATCATCATCACAATATCCATTCTCGTCATCAAAATAATCATGATCGTTATCACAAACACGTAGTTATCACTGTCACAATCACCATCACAATCGTAATCACTATCACATTCACCATCAATATCACAGTCACAATCACTATCACGATCACCATATTATCACAATCATTATCATCGTAATCACAATCATCACCATCATCATTATAATCACGATCACCATCACTATCACAATCACAATCACCATCACATTCACCATCACTATCACAATTACCATCACAATCACCATCACAATCACCATCACAATCACTATCACAGTCACAATCACTATGTAGGTGACTCACTACATACATGCATACAACATACATACCACATGCATACAACATACATACACATACAACATACATACACACAACATACATATACACAAGATACTAACACACAACATAAATACAAATACAAAATATAATTAGGATATTCTTTACACATTCAAACAAACACGTACCGTACGGTACGGCCCGTCCGTCAATTACACAAATACACTGGACATGCGCGTCGACTGCCGAGTCCTTTGTTTACAAAGGCGGGTGACGTAGCGCATCATACGATCGCTGTGACGTATGCGCGCGCGCCTCCCCCGCGGTCTCACAGCCTGCCGCTCGCCAGTCCCGACCTACCTCTATCGCTGGACGCACGCTCGCGTGTGTAATTTCCGATATAACCATATACCCGCGCTAAACCGCTGTATTGCTTTGTGATTTGGAACTCTCTTGCTTAAGCTTACTTTCTTCAGCTAACTGTTTTACTGTGCCTTCCAAACGTGCTTATAAAGTGTATGCGTGGACATTAAAGTGTGACATCAAAAAAGGACTTTGATTTCTCCAGGCCGTAAGTTTATCCTCACACCAACACCAACCACCAAAACTATCACAATCACCATCACCACCACCGTCACGATCACCTTCACCATCACAATCATTATCACAATCACCAGCACAATCACCATCATCGCTATCACAATCACTATCATCATCACAATCATTATCATCGTAATCACAAACATTTTCATCGTAATCACAATCATCATCATCACAATATCCATCCTCGTCATCAAAATCATCATGATCGGTATCACAAACACGTGGTCATCACTGTCACAATTACCATCACAATCGTAATCACTATCACAATCACCATCAATATCACAGTCACAATCACTATCACCATCAAAATAACCATCGCTATAACCATCACAATCACCGTCACAATCACAATCACAATCACAATCACAATCACTATCACTACCACAATCTCTATCACGATCACAATCACAATCACCATCATCGTTATCACAATCATCATTATCGTTATAACAATCATGATCATCACCACGTTCACATCATCATGATCACCATCACTGTCACAATCACAATCACCGTCACAATCACAATCACTATCACAATCACAATCACAATCACAATCACTATCACAATCACCATCATCGTTAATACATTCATTATCATAGTAATCACAATCATTTTCATGTAATCACAATCATCATCATCGTAATCACAATCATTATCATCGTAATTACAATCATCACCATCATCATTAGTATCACAATCACCATCACTATCACAATCACCATCACAATCACCATCACAATCACCATCACAATCACTATCACAGTCACAATCACTATCACAATCACCATCACTATCACCATCACGATTACCTTCACCATCACAATCACTATCACAATCACCATCACAATCACCATCATCGCTATCACAATCACTATCATCATCACAATCATTATCATGTGTTAATCGTTAATACATTCATTATAATCGTAATCACAATCATTATCATCGTAATCACAATCATTATAATCGTAATCACAATCATCATTATCATTATCACAAACACCAGCACTGTCTCAATCACTTTCACAATCACAATCACCATCACCATCACTATCAAAGTCACAATCACTATAACCATCACAATCACCATCACCATCGGTAACACCATCACAATCAACGTCACTATCACTATCACAATCTTCATCGCGATCACAATCACAATCACCGTCATCGTTATTACAATCATCATTATCGTTATCATTGTCGTTATGATTGTGATTACGATGATAATGATTGTGATTACGATTATAATGAATGTATTAACGATGATGGTGATTGTGATAGTGATTGTGATTGTGATTGTGATAGTGATTGTGATTGTGATTGTGACGGTGATTGTGATAGTGACGGTGATGGTGATTGTGATAATGATTGTGATAATATGGTGATCGTGATAGTGATAGTGATGGTGATGGTGATAGTGATAGTGATGGTAATGATGATGGTGATTAAGATAGTGATAGTGATAGTGACGGTGATCGTAATGTTGTGAACGTGGTGATGATGATGATTGTGATAACTAAAATGATGATTGTGATAACGATGATGGTAATTGTGATTGTGATCGTGATGAAGATTGTGATAGTGATAGTGACGTTTATTGTGATGGTGTTACCGATGGTTATGGTGATTGTGATGGTTATAGTGATTGTGACTGTGATAGTGATGGTGATGGTGATTGTGATTGTGAAAGTGATTAAGACAGTGCTGGTGTTTGTGATAATGATAATGATGATTGTGATTACGACGATAATGATTGTGATTACGATGATAATGAATGTATTAACGATGATGGTGATTGTGATAGTGATTGTGACGGTGATTGTGATTGTGACAGTGATGGTGATCGTGATGATGTGAACGTGGTGATGATGATGATTGTGATAACGATAATGATGATTGTGATAACGATGATGGTGATTGTGATTGTGATCGTGATAAAGATTGTGGTAGTGATATTGACGTTGATTGTGATGGTGCTACCGATGGTAATGATCACCATTATGGTAATGATTGTGATTGTGATGGTGATTGTGATAGTGACGGTGATGGTGATTGTGATAATGATTGTGATAATATGGTGATCGTGATGGTGATTGTGACTGTGATATTGATGGTGATTGTGATAGTGATTACGATTGTGATGGTGATTGTGACAGTGATAACTACGTGTTTGTGATAACGATCATGATTATTTTGATGACGAGGATGGATATTGTGATGATGATGATTGTGATTACGATGAAAATGGTTGTGATTACGATGATAATGATTGTGATGATGATAGTGATTGTGATAGCGATGATGGTGATTGTGATAATGATGATGATGATTGTAACAACGATGATGATGATTGTATTAATGATGATGATGATTGTGATGACGATTGTGATAACGATGATGATGATTGTGATACTGATGATGATGATTGTGTTAAAAGTGATGGTTATAGTGATTGTGACTGTGACTGTGATAGTGATGGTGATGGTGATTGTGATTGTGATATTTATTGTGACAGTAATGGTGTTTGTGATAATGATGATGATGATTGTGATTACGATAGTAATGATTGTGATTACGATGATAATGATTGTGATAACGATGATGGTGATTGTGATAGTGATAGTGATAGTGATAGTGATTGTGATTGTGATTGTGACGGTGATTGTGATGGTGATTGTGACTGTGATGGTGATTGTGATGGTGATTGTGATGGTGATTGTGATAGTGATGGTGATTGTGATAATAATGATGATGGTGATGATTGTGATTACGATGATAATGATTGTGATTACGATGATGATGATTGTGATTACGTGAAAATGATTGTGATTACGATACTGATGATTATAACAACGGTAATGATGATTGTGATGACGATTGTGAAGTGAACGTGGTGATGATGATGATTGTGATAACGATACTGATGATTGTGATAACGATGATGATGATTGTGATTGTGATCGTGATAGAGATTGTGGTAGTGATAGTGACGTTGATTGTGATGGTGATACCGATGGTGATGGTGATTGTGATGGTAATAGTGATTGTGACTGTGACTGTGATAGTGATGGTGATGGTGATTGTGATTGTGATATTGATAGTGACAGTGATGGTGTTTGTGATAATGATGATGATAATTGTGATTACGATGATAATGATTGTGATTACGATGATAATGATTGTGATAACGATGATGGTGATTGTGATAGTGACGGTGATGGTGATTGTGATAATGATTGTGATAATATGGTGATCGTGATAGTGATTGTGACTGTGATATTGATGGTGAATGTGATAGTGATTACGATTGTGATGGTGATTGTGATTACGATGAAAATGGTTGTGATTACGATGATAATGGTTGTGATTACGATGATAATGATAGTGATTGTGATAGCGATGATGGTGATTGTGCTGGTGATTGTGATAGTGATTGTGACTGTGATAGTGATTGTGATGGTGATTGTGATGGTGATTGTGATGGTGATTGTGATAGTGATAGTGATTGTGATGGTGATTGTGATGGTGATTGTGATGGTGATGGTGATTGTGATACTAATGATGATGGTGATGATTGTAATTACGATGATAATGATTGTGATTACGATGATGATGATTGTGATTACGTGAAAATGATTGTGATTACGATGATAATGAATGTATTAACGATGACGGTGATTGTGATAGTGATTGTGATTGTGATGGTGATTGTGACAGTGATAACTACGTGTTTGTGATAACGATCATGATTATTTTGATGACGAGGATGGATATTGTGATGATGATGATTGTGATTACGATGAAAATGGTTGTGATTACGATGATAATGATTGTGATGATGATAGTGATTGTGATAGCGATGATGGTGATTGTGATGGTGATTGTGATAGTGATTGTGATGGTGAAGGTAATCGTGATGGTGATAGTGATGGTGATTGTGATAGTGATTGTGACTGTGATAGTGATTGTGATGGTGATTGTGATGGTGATTGTGATGGTGATTGTGATAGTGATGGTGATTGTGATACTAATGATGATGGTGATGATTGTAATTACGATGATAATGATTGTGATTACGATGATGATGATTGTGATTACGTGAAAATGATTGTGATTAATGATTGTGAATAATGATGATGGTGATGATTGTGATTACGATGATAATGATTGTGATTACGATGATGATGATTGTGATTTCGATGAAAATGATTGTGATTACGATGATGATGATTGTGATTACGATGAAAATGATTGTGATTACGATGATGATGATTGTAATAATGATAATATTGATTGTGATAACGATGTTGATGGTTGTGATAATGATGATGATGATTGTAACAACGATGATGATGATTGCAACAACAATGATGATAATTGAAACAACGATGATGATGATTGTGATGACGATTGTGATAACGATGATGATGATTGTGATACTGATGATGATGATTGTGATAACAGTGATTGTGATAGTGTTTGTGATAGTAATGGTGATGGTGATTGTGATTGTGATGGTGATTGTGATAGTGACGGTGATGGTGATTGTGATAATGATTGTGATAATATGGTTATCGTGATAGTGATAGTGATGGTGATGGTGATAGTGATAGTGATGGTGATAGTGATGGTAATGATGATGGTGATTGTGATAGTGATAGTGATAGTGACGGTGATCGTAATGTTGTGAACGTGGTGATGATGATGATTGTTATAACGATAATGATGATTGTGATAACGATGATGGTGATTGTGATTGTGATCGTGATGAAGATTGTGATAGTGATAGTGACGTTGATTGTGATGGTGTTACCGATGGTGATGGTGATTGTGATGGTTATAGTGATTGTGACTGTGATAGTGATGGTGATGGTGATTGTGATTGTGATAGTGATTGTGACAGTGCTGGTGTTTGTGATAATAATGATGACGATTGTGATTACGATGATAATGATTGTGATTACGATGATAATGAATGTATTAACGATGATGGTGATTGTGAAAATGATTGTGATTGTGATTGTGACGGTGATTGTGATTGTGACAGTGATGGTGATCGTGATGATGTGAACGTGGTGATGATGATGATTGTTAAAACGATAATGATGATTGTGATAACGATGATGGTGATTGTGATTGTGATCGTGATAGAGATTGAGGTAGTGATAGTGACGTTGATTGTGATGGTGATACCGATAGTGATGGTGGTTGTGATGGTTATAGTGATTGTGACTGTGACTGTGATAGTGATGGTGATGGTGATGGTGATTGTGATTGTGATATTTATTGTTACAGTGATGGTGTTTGTGATACTGATGATGATGATTGTGATTACGATGATAATGATTGAGATTACGATGATAATGATTGTGATAACGATGATGGTGATTGTGATAGTGATTGTGATTGTGATTGTGACGGTGATTGTGATTGTGACAGTGATGGTGATCGTGATGATGTGAACGTGGTGATGATGATGATTGTTAAAACGATAATGATGATTGTGATAACGATGATGGTGATTGTGATTGTGATCGTGATAGAGATTGAGGTAGTGATAGTGACGTTGATTGTGATGGTGATACCGATAGTGATGGTGATTGTGATGGTTATAGTGATTGTGACTGTGACTGTGATAGTGATGGTGATGGTGATGGTGATTGTGATTGTGATATTTATTGTGACAGTGATGGTGTTTGTGATAATGATGATGATGATTGTGATTACGATGATAATGATTGAGATTACGATGATAATGATTGTGATAACGATGATGGTGATTGTGATAGTGATAGTGATAGTGATAGTGATAGTGATTGTGATTGTGATTGTGACGGTGATTGTGATGGTTATAGCGATGGTTATTTTGATGGTGATAGTGATTGTGACTGTGATATTGATGGTGATTGTGATAGTGATTACGATTGTGATGGTGATTGTGACAGTGATAACCACGTGTTTGTGATAACGATCATGATTATTTTGATGACGAGGATGGATATTGTGATGATGATGATTGTGATTACGATGAAAATGGTTGTGATTACGATGATAATGATTGTGATGATGATAGTGATTGTGATAGCGATGATGGTGATTGTGATGGTGATTTTGATAGCGAATCGCTATAACCATCACAATCACCGTCAAAATCACAATCACAATCACTATCACAATCACTATCACTATCACTATCACTATCACAATCACCATCATCGTTATCATAATCATTATCATCGTAATCACAATCATTATCATCGTTATCACAATCATCATCATCATTATCACAAACACCATCACTGTCACAATAAATATCACAATCACAATCACCATCACCATCACTATCACAGTCACAGTCACAATCACTATAACCATCACTTTTAACACAATCATCATCATCAGTATCACAATCATCATCATCGTTATCACAATCGTCATCACAATCATCATCATCATTAATACAATCACCATCATCGCTATCACAATCACTATCATCATCACAATCATTATCATCGTAATCACAACCATTTTCATCGTAATCACAATCATCATCATCACAATATCCATCCTCGTCATCAAAATAATCATGATCGTTATCACAAACACGTAGTTATCACTGTCACAATCACCATCACAATCGTAATCACTATCACAATCACCATCAATATCACAGTCACAATCACCATCACGATCACCATATTATCACAATCATTATCACAATCACCATCACCGTCACTATCACAATCACCATCACAATCACAATCACCATCACCATTACTATCACAAACACTATCACCATCACTGTTATCACAATCATCATCATCAGTATGACAATCATCTTTATCGTTATCACAATCGTCATCACAATCATCATCATCGTTGTTACAATCATCATCATCGTTGTTACAATCATCATCATCATTATCACAACCATCAACATCGTTATCACAATTAATATTATCATTATTACAATCATCATCATCGTAATCACAATCATTTTTACGTAATCACAATCATCATCATCGTAATCACAATCATTATCATCGTAATCACAATCATCACCATCATCATTATTATCACAATCACCATCACTATTACAATTACCATCACAATCACCATCACAATCACTATCACAGTCACAATCACTATCACAATCACCATCACTATCACCATCACGATCACCTTCACCATCACAATAATTATCAAAATCACCATCACAATCACCATCATCGCTATCACAATCACTATCATCATCACAATCAATATCATCGTAATCACAACCATTTTCATCGTAATCACAATCATCATCATCACAATATCCATCCTCGTCATCAAAATAATCATGATCGTTATCACAAACACGTGGTTATCACTGTCACAATCACCATCACAATCGTAATCACTATCACAATCACCATCAATATCACAGTCACAATCACTATCACCATCAAAATAACCATCGCTATAACCATCACAATCACCGTCACAATCACAATCACAATCACTATCACTATCACTATCACTATCACTATCACTATCACAATCACCATCATCGTTATCACAATCATTATCATCGTAATCACAATCATCATCATCATTATCACAAACACCATCACTGTCACAATAAATATCACAATCACAATCACCATCACCATCACCATCACTATCACAGTCACAGTCACAATCACTATAACCATCACAATCACCATCACTATCGGTATCACCATCACAATCAACGTCACTATCACTACCTCAATCTCTATCACGATCACAATCACAATCACCATCATCGTTATCACAATCATCATTATCGTTTTAACAATTATCATCATCACCACGTTCACATCATCACGATCACCATCACTGTCACAATCACAATCACCGTCACAATCACAATCACAATCACTATCACAATCACCATCATCGTTATCACAATCATTATCATCGTAATCTCAATCATTATCATCGTAATCACAATCATCATCATCATTATCACAAACACCATCACTGTAACAATAAATATCACAATCACAATCACAATCACCATCACCATCACCATCACTATCACAGTCACAGTCACAATCACTATAACCATCACAACCACCATCACTATCGGTATCACCATCACAATCAACGTCACTATCACTACCTCAATCTCTATCACGATCACAATCACAATCACCATCATCGTTATCACAATCATCATTATCGTTTTAACAATCATCATCATCACCACGTTCACATCATCACGATCACCATCACTGTCACAATCACAATCACCGTCACAATCACAATCACAATCACTTTCACAATCACCATCATCGTTAATACATCATTCTTCTCAAAATTATTGTACACCTCAGGCTTCATACAACCACATAATGTCATCCATAACTCGGAAGGAATTAGATCCTAATGCCATAGTAACTGTACTTGTAGGTAATAGTTCGAACGTAAAAATTGACGATATCACTGACAATGTCACTCAACTGTTAAAACTAAAATGTAAGAAAATTATTCTGTACGCATTCCCGTACTTTAAGAAATTGTCTAGCAAGCAAAATCATTATATCCATAAATTAAACAATCATGTGCATTTTTTAGTTAGTCATTATAGTGACAGGTTGATATTTTTCGACACTAACAGTTTCGTTCAGAAATTGAAGTCAACCAGGAACAATGCGTACTTGCCTATTAGTTTTAGACGTCAAATAGCTCGGCTATTAGCTTTTATTATAAACTCAGACATAAGTGGTATGTCGCAGTTTTTTGTAAATAGGTCTACAGAAATTAGTAATTATACTAATTGTAATTATACAAATATTAGCTTAGATTTAAACTAGTCACTAAGACAATAGAAGGTACGAGTGACAATTTAGTTAATCTCGTCAACTTCGAGGTATCTTCTAGCTCTCAATCAATTGTTTGTAAAAAAGGGGCTGAGCAGAATTCCTTAAAATTGTTTCACCAGAATATTCAGGGACTTTCTTCCAAACTACTAGAAATAGAACTATTTTTAGAAAAAACTAAGTTTGATATTATCTGTTTTACTGAACATTGGATGAAAGATTATGAAGTAATGCAAATAAATTATGAGAATTACAATGTGAGCAGTTGCTTTAACCGAAAATCTAAGATGCGTGGGGGTTCATTAATCCTAGTCAAAAATTGTATTAAATCTAAGTCGCGTAATGATATCATTACGCGACCGATAGACCGACTATATAGTCGGTCTATCGGTTGAACATAGCATTGAATTGTCTTGTGTTGAGCTGGATAAGCATGTAATAGTGTGCGTTTACAGACCCCCTAATTACCTGAACTATTCTATCTTTGAGTCAGTAATGGAAGATGCTTTGGCAAAACTTGTAACTGGTAATAAACCAATAATTATCTGTGGTGACTTTAATGTTAATATCATAGAGAATAATGTGATTAGCAGTAGATTCTTAAGTCTCTTTAAATCATTTAATTTGTCAAATGTGTTTTCAGAACCAACTCGAATTACTACAAATACTGCTACATGTATCGATAATGTTTTTTGTTGCTGCGATTACTTAGATAAATCCATCGTAAATTACCTGCCTTCAGATCATAGTGGTCAGACCGTTACTTTCGCGTACAATATACAATTACAAAGAATTCAGATACAAACTAGACAAATAACACCCAGCAATCTAGACAAATTTAATAATAATTTAATTAACAAGTTAAGTATACCGGGTCATATTAGAAACAATGTAAATGTATTTTATGAAGAATTCTTTTCGGTAGTGCACACCGAATTTAATAATACTTTAAAAAAGAAATCTAAAACTATTGGCCCAAAATTTATTTTCAGTGACTGGGCAACACAAGGTATTAGGAAAAGTAGGGAACGATTGTTTGAGCTGTACGGCCTTAAGCCTTACATCAACACTGAAGCTTTTAATAAATATGTTGCTACTTTCTCGAAAATTTTTAAAAACACTTGCAAGGTAGCCAAATCCTTATTCATTAGCAACAAGATTAAATCAGCCGACAACAAAATAAAGACGGTTTGGAAAATTATCAACAATGAAACAAATAGAAATAAAAAACAAGGTAATGACTTCACACTAAAGACATCGCGTGGCCTTGTGAGCTCCAACAATGAAGTTGCTCAAGAATTTGTAAATTTCTTTACCAGTATCCCACTTAAAACTACAGAAACCTTAAATTCCTCTGCCTTGCTCTCTATTGATTTATTGAAAGCGAACGTTTCAGCCTGTCCAAATGAATTTAAAATTCAGCATATAAACCCCTTAACAGTCATAAAAGGTTTTAAGCAAATCAAGATCAAATTAACGGAAGATCTATGGGGTATGTCTATCAAAGCTTGTACCTCAATTATTGAGACTGTAGCGCCGTATTTAGCCTCAATATTTAATTTGTGCGTGGATCAAGGGGTCTTCCCAGATCTAATGAAATTCAGTAAGGTAATACCGCTTTTTAAATCCGGGGACAGTAAGGACACCAATAACTATAGGCCCGTATCCGTGTTGCCGGTTTTCAGCAAAGTGTTTGAAAAGATAATGCTCAATCAAATGCTTAACCATTTCAACACCAATAAAATATTACACGAGCAACAGTATGGTTTCACCAAAGGACGTTGTACAACTGACGCCGGTGTCACTTTATTAAAACACATATTTACTGCGTGGGAAGAGGCACAAGATGCCATAGGAATCTTCTGTGACCTTTCGAAGGCATTTGATTGTGTAAATCACGAAACCCTGATCTTGAAACTTGAGCATTACGGATTAGGTAAACTTGCGCTCAGTTTAATAAAATCGTATTTGAATGATAGACAGCAGCAGGTACAAATAAATGGAGTCAACTCAATGGGTTTAAAAATAAAAATGGGTGTACCACAAGGTTCGATATTGGGTCCCTTCCTCTTTTTAGTGTATATTAATGACCTACCCCATTTATTTAACAACCATCCGCATATGGTGTTGTTTGCTGACGATACTTCTTTAATATTTAGGATAAACAGACGTGCCACTAATCATGACGACGTAAATAACGCCCTACTGCAGGTCCACAATTGGTTTACCGCCAATAATTTAGTACTAAATGGAAAAAAGACTAAGTGCATTAGATTTGCTCTACCAAATGTCAAAAGTAGTGATTGTGACATAATATTGAATCAAGAGAAACTAGAATTTGTCGATAAAACGGTTTTCTTGGGAATCACGCTCGATTCAAGGTTACAATGGGGTCCTCATTTAACATCTCTTGCAGGACGGCTGAGCTCAGCAGCATATACTGTTAGAAAAATCCGTCAATTCACTGATATTGATTCCGCGAGGCTAGTCTATTTTAGTTATTTTCATAGTATTATGTCATACGGTATTTTACTATGGGGACGGGCTGCAGACATCGAGTCTATATTTATTCTGCAGAAAAGAGCCATCAGAGCCATTTATGAATTACGTAGACGCGATTCTCTAAGAGAACTGTTTAAGGAAATTAATATCATGACAGTACCTTGTCAATACATCTATGAAAACATCATGTACGTTAGGAAAAATCGGCATTTATTCAGTAGAAGAGGTGACAGACACCACTATAACACTAGAAATAGGGACCAACTAGTTCAGCCAGGTTTCAGGCTTGCTAAAGTAGATTCATCTTTCATGGGGTACTGTTTGAAATGTTACAATAAAATACCTCCCCACATTCTTCAACTGAACGAGACGAAATTTAAATCTTGTATAAAACGCACACTATGTAGGCAAGCATATTATAAGTTGGGGGATTACATTGATGATAAAAATGCTTGGCTAAATGCTGGTCCTGCTCCACAACCATAGGGGGGGGGGGGGGCAAATTAATTGATTGTTTGGGTCGGGCATTATTTGAGTCCATCGACACGTAAAGAAGAAGATGAAGAATTGATTCCCATGTTAATGTTTTGTGGGAGCTGCAGAAGATTGTAAAAATATACTTGCATTATATAGATTCCAGTTCATAATATTATATAATTGCATAGCACATGTGTGAGTACTTTGTACTGTTCAGCCACCATTTACATTTATTTATATTTCATTGACTTGAATATGCCTTGGTGGCTGAGAGAATGTCATGCTCACTTAAATGTCTCGCTGATGGTGGCGGGTGTGTCGGGTCATTTAGTTCCCTTCAATATGGTTGAGTTGAATGGCGCCGGTACATGCGTCATGTTCGTGAACGGGCGCTGTCAGTTGGGACTGGTCATCTCTTAGCTGCCAAGGTTCATTTTAATTACTTTATTCGTAAACTGTTGATCTAATCTTTTACTCTGGACGCTCTTAGTGTGCACGTCTTTCTACATCGTTCTCACATATATGTATAATCTCAAAATTAAAGATGTAACCAAGATTTTGTAACAATATTTTGTTTTTAAAAGAGTGTCCATGCCTTGTGACTGGGACTGTAGCTTTGATTTTCTTTTTTGTATTTTTGACATTCAAAAGTGCCGTAATGGTCTAATTGAAATAAATGCTTTGAGTTTGAGTTTGAGTTTTACATTCATTATCATCGTAATCACAATCATTATCATCGTAATCACAATCGTCATCATTATTATCACAAACACCAGCACTGTCACAATCACTATCACAATCACAATCACCATCACCATCACTATCACAGTCACAATCACTATAACCATCACAATCACCATCACCATCGGTAACACCATCACAATCAACGTCACTATCACTATCACAATCTTCATCACGATCACAATCACAATCACCATCATCGTTATCACAATCATCATTATCGTTATAACAATCATCATCATCACCACGTTCACAACATTACGATCACCGTCACTATCACTATCACTATCACAATCACCATCATCATTACCATCACTATCACCATCACTATCACTATCACCATCACCATCACTATCACTATCACGATAACCATATTATCACAATCATTATCACAATCACCATCACCGTCACTATCACAATCACCATCACAATCACAATCACCATCACCATTACTATCACAAACACTATCACCATCACTGTTATCACAATCATCATCATCAGTATCACAATCATCATCATCGTTATCACAATCGTCATCACAATCATCATCATCGTTGTTTCAATTATCATCATTGTTGTTGCAATCATCATCATCGTTGTTACAATCATCATCATCATTATCACAACCATCAACATCGTTATCACAATCAATATTATCATTATTACAATCATCATCATCGTAATCACAATCATTTTCATCGTAATCACAATCATCATCATCGTAATCACAATCATTTTCATCGAAATCACAATCATCATCATCGTAATCACAATCATTATCATCGTAATCACAATCATCACCATCATCATTATTATCACAATCACCATCATCGTTATCACAATCATCACAATAAATCAACAATAACCCTGTGTAGAAGTCGAATCCACCCCTGTTAATCTCGGTATCGACACCCATATTGATTTTTAGACATTTCAACCCCATCGCACCCCAACAGGGAATAAAGGCATTTCAGGTCCGCCACATTAAATCTTAAAGTCGTTGTTTTTGTAACACACCTGACCCGATACACCGTACAAACAATACCGATGTTGATTTTCAGACTTTTTACCCCATTTCCCCCTTTAGGGGTTGAATTCTGAAAAAACCTGAAACACAAATGTTAACTCATTTATCGATAGGAGTACTCCTGTGAAGTTTCGAATCAAACAGTCTTACCTAATCTTGTTTCCCATTACAAACTTTTGACTCCCGTTTCATCCCTTTAGGGGTACATTTTTAAAAATCCTTTTTTATTGCACCCCTTATCCTCATAAGGAACGTATGTGCCAAATTTGGAATCTCTAGACTCAGCGGTTTGGGCTGTGCATTGATTTTTAGACTTTGTCACCCCATTTCCCCCTCTTAGGGGTTGAATTCTGAAGAAACCTGAAACACGTTTCTACTCATTTATCAATAGGAGTACTCCTGTGAAGTTTTTTATTAAATAGTCTAATTAATCTTGTTTCCTCATACACACTTTAGAGCCCCGTTTCACCCCCTCAGGGGGTGACTTTTGAAAAACCCTTTCTTAGTGTACCCCTAGACCACTTAAAAAACAGATGTGCCAAATTTGGAATCTCTAGACTTAGCGGTTTAGCCTGTGCATTGATTTTTAGACTTTGTCACCCCATTTCCCCCTCTTAGGGGTTGAATTCTGAAAAACCCTGAAACCCGTTTCTACTCATTTATCAAAAGCAGCACTCCTGTGAAATTTCGAATAAAATAGTCTAACTAATCTTGTTTTCCCATACAAACTTTGGAGCCCCGTTTAACCCCCTTAAAGGGTGAATTTTGAAAAATCCTTTCTTAGTGCACCCCTAGACCACATAAGGAACCTACTTGCCAAATTTGGAATCTGTAAACCCAGCGGTTTGGGCTGTGCGTTGATAGATGAGTCAGTCAGTCAGTCAGTCAGTCAGTCAGTCAGTTTCTTCTTTTATATATTTAGATTCATTAATATTCATGTAAGCTATTCATTTTAACACTTAAAAACTAGGAAGGTACTGGCTTACAGTTACTTACAAAATAATGAAAACCATTCACACGAAAAAGTTCTGTGAAAAATATTTTTAACAAAACGGTGGACAACGATGTGCAATGGATGCTGTTTCCTTTGAACCTGATGCAATATTTTATGTTCTGTCCTAATTATCGGATTCAAAATAATGTTATAACTCCTCTTGGTACTGTATCCAATTTCATTTCAATTATTGCGACACTTGTATTCATTTTGTCATTGATCTATAGCGCTTTGATGGTATAGATTTACCCTGAACTGATTAGAAGACGTTCTTTTTCTAAGTTTTTCACCGCTTATTTTGACACCGTACTATAGTTTAGGATTCATTATCAATTTCGTGATCGGGATCATTCAAACAAACGAATCTATAAAATTTGTCCTAACTTTTCGAGGAATACACAAATTTCTCAAGAATGAATCCAGTAAAAAAACTTCATCATTTGGAGTTGGATCATTGTAATCGTGGCTCTATGTGGCTTTGTTTCTGTAATCACTTGTATATGTATACTGATTGGCTTTCCCTACATTGCCATTTTTTATTGTAATCTTGGGACTTGTTTTGATTATAATATTGTTTATAATAATAGTAAATAATAAGATCATAAGATGATTATAGGAGATAATAATATTTATTTCAGACTTGGTCCACAAATTTGTTAGTAACAATGTTCTTAACCTAGTGTTAGTAAAGGTACAAAGTAGTCAGGCGCTTGGTCTCGCGTGAAGCCTTATCCAATGTGCCATCAGTACCGAGTCCCAGCGGCCGGCACACGCGGCCAGAATGGCGCTAGAGCTGCCGCGCATCCGTGCAAGCACCGATACACAGCGCTTACGCATGATGGCATGGAAGCCGTCCACGTGCGCCTCTGCGAACATGCCACTCGCGCTACAGTAGCGCGGCAGCTCCATCAACACCCTGAACGCGTTATTATACTGCACACGCAGTTGTACGTCCCCTGCGTTTATTTAGCCCACAAACTGCACGTGTAGAAGGTCTGACAGAATGCCCTAAATAGTGTGACCTTCACTTGTTCAGTGCAACGAGCGAATCTGCGAGCCAACATATTACAGCGGATACACAACGCCCTACGTTCTCTCTCCACATCCATGTTGTCTTTGAGGTCTTCGGTGACCCAGTGGCCCAGAAACTTGAAATGAGTGACTCTGTTTAAAGGTGTACCACAGAGTGAGACGGGTGGCACGTCTGAGAAATCTTTTTTGGGTGCTCTAAAAATGTTTGATGTTGATGTTTTTTCAAAAAATGTAATGTTTATGCCAGTTACACAGTTATTGGAAAATATAGTTAACCTTTGGAGTATTTACGTTTTGAATTTCCGAAAATCAGAAAACGCGCACGGCGTTGACTGCAAAAAAGTGTTCCAGGCCTATGTTGACAAGGAGGTGGAAGCCGCAATAAGGGGCGTAGCCTTGAAGGTGAAGACATCTTCAAAACTCAAGGCCATACCCGTGGCTTACGCCTCCATCATGGCGGCTGCAGAGGACAACTTTGCGGGGCCTTCCCCTTCTCCTCCTCTGATAGGGGGAGAGGAGGTGGCCAAACTGCGGGCGGAGGTAGCTCGCCTGACGGCCGCCACGGAAGTTCTCCAAAAGGAGAATGACAAGCTCCATGCAGACCTGGCCAGTCTGCGTGAGGCTGGCTCCCGCGGAGTGCCTCAGAATGGGGGCCGGCAGCAGCGACAGAGCCAGCCTGCGCCGGTGGAGAGCCAGGTCCTGAACCTTGTTCGGCAGGAGCTGGCTTCCTTCCAGGCGCAGTTTTCCGTCCTGGAGGGAATTGTCGCCGCCACAGTGGGGCCCTCACAAGGGGCCAGGGAGGAGGAAGCGGTAATGGAGTGCCAATAACGGCCGCTTCCTCCAAGCGAATATCAACCACTGCGCCTGTGCTCAGGATCTGTTGCGCCAGAGCATGGCGCAGTGGTCGATAAACATCACTGTGCTCGCTGAGCCGTATTTCGTCCAGCCCAGGGAAGACTGGGTGGCGGACCTTAGCGGCTCAGTGACCATAGTGTCGTCGGCCGCCGCCGGTAACCCGACCCTTGAAGGTATCAGGAGGGGTCGGGGGTGCGTAGCAGCACGGTTCGGGGAGATCGTAGTGGTGGGAGTCTACTTCTCCCCGAACCGACCTCTCACCGAGTTCCACAACTCCCTCGCAGAGTTGAGTGTTGTCGTCGGAAACCATTCCCTCCCCGTGCTTGTCCTCGGGGACTTCAATGCCAAGAACTTGGCTTGGGGTTCTCGTTGTACAGACGTGCGGGGAAGGATGGTAGAGGACTGGGCTCTGGAGAAGGGCCTGGTCGTCCTAAATCGGGGTTCTGTTCCCACGTGTGTGCGGATGCGGGACGAGTCGGTGGTGGACATTTCGTTCGCTAGCCCCGCTCTGTCGCCGCGTGTCGTTGACTGGCGTGTCATGGAGGGGGTGGAGACCTATTCCGGCCACCGGTACATCCGGTTTGACGTCTCCACCCAGACCTCAAGCGCGCCGGTCCAACAGGCCCCGAGTGGTCCGCGTTGGGCGCTGAAGACGCTGGACCGGGAGCTCCTCCTGGAAGCCTCGATCGTGCAGGCCTGGGTGACATCACCAGACAGGGCTGCCGACATTAACAATGAGGCAGGGTGGTTCCAGGAGGCCATGTCCGATATATGCAACGTGGCAATGCCCCGAATCCGGCCAGGAAGCGCCCGACGTCAGGTGTACTGGTGGTCGCGAGAGCTGACGTCTCTGCGCGAGGCGTGTGTGGCTGCGCGACACCTGTATGCCAGGCATCGCAGGCTCCGCATTCGCCCACCGAATGCGGCAGCCATCGAGGCGGAGCTTTATGAGGGGTACAGAGCGGAAAGACCGCCCTCCGCGAGGCTGTCCTGCGGGACAGGGATCTGGCCCGCGAGGAGATGCTGGGGACTCTCGACAGAGATCCGTGGGGGCGCCCTTATAAGATGGTGCGGGATAAACTCCGCACCTGGGCCCCTCCACTGACGCAGAGTCTCCGGCCTGAGCTCGTGGAGGACATGGTGAGCACTCTGTTCTCCACGCGGGGAGAACATCCCCCCCCCGCCTATGGCTCCGCCACCTGCAGTGCTGGAAGCGGACCACCAGGATGACGACGACGACACTCCGGAAGTGACTGGGGTAGACCTGAGAGTGGCGGTACGCAGGCTCAGTGCCAAAAATACCGCCCCGGGACCCGACAGCTTGCCTGTCAAAGCCTGGGTCCTGGCCTCGGAGGCTCTCGGGCCCCAACTGGAGGGGCTCCTAAGCGCATGCTTGGAGAGGGGCCAGTTCCCGCTTCGTTGGAAGACGGGGAAGCTGGTCCTCATTCGGAAGCCGGGGCGCCCTGCGGACTCTCCGTCCGCATACCGGCCCATAGTGTTGCTCGACGAGGTGGGCAAGCTCTTTGAAAGAGTAATTGCAAACCGCCTCGCCGAGCACCTTGCGGGGACGGGGCCGGATCTTGCAAAACACCAATTTGGTTTCCGCAAGGGGCGCTCTACGGTGGACGCCATCATGCGCGTGAGAGCCCTCATGACGGGGGATGTGTCCCGGGGTAGGGTTGTCTTGGCGGTGTCTCTTGATATCGCCAACGCCTTCAACTCCATGCCCTGGAGCTGCATTAGGGAGGCACTCCGGTATCACCAGGTGCCGACCAACCTCCGTCGTGTGGTCGGGGATTACTTGACGGACAGAGCCGTCATCTACTCCGGTCACAGCGGAGAATGGAAACGGCGAGAGATGTCGTGCGGTGTTCCACAGGGATCAGTTCTAGGGCCTTCCTTGCGGAACATCAGGTACGACTGGGTGCTGCGCGCCGACCTCCCTAGCGGCGTCAGCGTGGTCTGCTATGCAGACGATACGCTGGTGCTGGCACAAGAAGGGTTCGCACGAGGCGGTGGCTGAAATAATGACACGCGGGGTTGCGGTAGTCGTCGAGAGGATCCGGCAACTGGGTCTCGAGGTGGCATTGCACAAGTCCGAGGCCATGTGCTTTCATGGGCCTCGGAATGCGCCACCTCCGGCATCCTCACTGACGGTAGGAGAGGTATCCGTCGGCGTCGAGTCGACGCTGAAGTACCTGGGACTCGTCCTCGACAGCCGATGGAACTTCGTGGATCATTTCCGACGTTTGACCCCCAAACTGGAACGGACCGGGGCTGCCTTCAGGCGGCTTCTGCCCAACCTGGGGGGGCCAAACGCCTCCTGCCGGAAGCTCTACGCGGGAGTCGTGCGGTCCATGGCCCTTTACGGGGCCCCGGTGTGGGCGCGTTCATTGAGGCGGCGAGCCGCCCACTACCTGAACGCGCCCCAAAAGGTGGTAGCCGTAAGGCTGGCCCGTGGGTACCGCACGATCTCCCGTGAGGCGGCGTGCCTCCTTGCCGGATTGCCGCCATGGGATCTGGAGGCAATAGTCCTCGCGCGCCTGCACGAATGGCGCGCGGAGGTGCTACGCCGGGGGGAAACTCCGCTGCCGCGGCAAATTGTCGCGCAGCGGACAGACTTCCGGCATGATCTCATGGCGACATGGAGAGAGCGACTGTCGCAACCCCGTGCAGGGCACGCCACAATAGTGGCGGTAAGTCCCCTCTTTGAGGAGTGGCTTGAGAGACGCCAAGGCGTCCTCACCTTCTGCCTGACGCAGGTCCTCACCGGACACGGTTGTTTCGGAAGGTTCCTGCACCGAATCGGGCGGGAGGAAACGCCCGGGTGTTTCCATTGCGAGGATCGACCGGAGGACACGGTGGAGCACACCGTGGAGGTGTGCCCCATGTGGGCGGAGCACCGCCGTGTCCTAGAAGCGGCGATTGGCGGCGGCGACCTCTCGCGTCCGGCCCTGGTGCAAGCCATGGTCCGGAGCGAGACGGAATGGGACGCCGTCACCTCCTTCTGCGAAGCAGTAATGCTAGAGAAGGAGGAGGCGGAACGTGAGAGGGAGAGAACCTCACAGCGTCCCGGCCGCCGCGGGAGACGCCCCGGGCGTCGGGGGCCACCACGTGGCCCCCGGCCACCGTAGGCGCGGGCCTGTGGACGGTGGGCTATGGGCTAGCTCGCCGTCCGTCCGTCTCATGACGACAGGCCGTGTCGATTGCGCGTTCGTGTTCCACGCGCGCCTCAAAGAGAGTCAGCAAAAAAGAAGGGGTCCGCAAGGACCGATGCCTGCCGGGGTCGCGGGACTGTTCGAAAGAGATACCGTGGCCCCGGAACACAAAGGGCGATGAAGGAACATGGATGGGTTTTAGTAGTAGCGTGTTTTAAAATCCACAAAGATTGTTATCAGCAATTTGTAAGTATTTTACAAACCAATCATTAAATTGTTGACATTTTTATGTTACACATCTTTCATGTATTGAACTTTGTTACATTTCAGATAGTTTATAACATTTTAGAAAATACATTCTTTCACTCTCTGAGTTTAATTAAACTGACAATTGAAGGATTTAAAATGGGCGGTCTGGTTGCTGACCCAGTACGTTTCATTTGAGTTTTGTGTTAATGTTTGCCAGCTGATTATTGTATAAGCGACGATTGACTGAATTAACAAAGCCATAAATCAATAGGTTAGGAATATTATTGTCCGTTACAAAGCGGTAGGTGGTACCGGTTAGTTTCTTTAACAAAACTGGAGGACAAAAATGAGGAATCCCAACAATCTACACCCCTTCACAGAGAAGGTGGCATAAAAGCGGTCGGCGACAAGTTTATGACAAGCAGTAGACATTTTCGTGTCTGACGATGTCGTACGATGTATTACAGAATATTCAGCACGAAGTCTTGGGTGCGATTTCAAATTCAGTCAAAATTCTATTGTGATGATAATGATTTTTCCATATAAAATTTCTCAGTAGCAGCCCTAAGTCTCAAAAATAAAGCGAGCGAAGCCACGGGCGAATGATAGTATTTTAATGATAATTGTTTCCCTTCATCATAATGAGTTAGGATTGCGCTGTTAGAAATTATTCATTAATGTAGCACTTACGAATAGGAACGTACTGGCACACAGCTACTTACAAAAAAATGAAAACAATTCGAAATTTCAGCCAAAAAAACTTTGTAAAAAATATTTTTAACAAAACAGTGGACAAGGACGTGCAATCAATGCTGTTTCCTTTGAACCTGATGCAATATTTTATGTTCTGTCCTAAATATCGGATTAAAAATAATGTTATAACTCCTAATGGTTTTGGATCCAATTTCATTTCAATGATTGCGACACTAGTATTCATTTCCTCTTTGATCATGCGCGCTATGATGGTATCGACTTACACTGAACTGATCAAAAGTTATTTTTCCAAGTTTGTCACCGCTTATTTTGACACTGCGTACTATAGTTTGGGGTTCATTATCAATTTCGTGATCGGGATCATTCGAACCAACGAATCTGTAAGGTTTGTCCTAACTTTTCAAAGAGTACACAGATTTCTCAACGATGAATCCAGCAGTAAGGACTTCATAATTTGGAGTTGGATCATTGTAATTGTGGCTCTGTGTGGTTTTGTCTCTGTATTCGCTTGTATATGTATACTGATTGGCTTTCCCTACATTTCCATTTTTTATTGCTACCTTGGGACTTGTTTTGATTATAATATTGTTTATGCCATTCGAGTTACACAGTTGTTGGGCAATAAAATTGATCTTTGGAGTATTTACGTTTTGAATTTCCAAAAATCAGAAAACGCGCACGGCGTAGACTGCAAAAAAGTGTTTCAGGCCTATGTTGACATATTATTTTGTTATAAAAACCATAAAGATTGTTATCAGCAATTCGTAAGTATTTCACAAACCAATCGTTAAATTGTTGACATTTTTATGTTACATATATTTCATTGATTGAACTTTGTTACATTTCAGATAGTTTATTACATTTTAGAAATATTCTTTCACTCTCTAAGTTACATCCAAGTGACAATTGAAGCATTTAAAATAGGCGGGCTGTTTGATGACACAGTACGTATCGTTTGAGTTTTTTGATAATGTTTGCCAGCTGATTATTGTGTGAGAGACGTTTGACTGAATTACCGAAGATATCAATTAGAAAGTTGAAGATTATTGCCTCGTTACAAAGCTTCTATTGAAAAATGGAGGGCAAAAATGTCAAATCCCAACTAACTGCGCCCCTTCATAGACAAGGAAGGAAGTAAAAGTCGTGAAGCAAACATATCACGCTACAGTCGTTATTGTTGTTAATCGTTTGAAAGATAATGTTTTACAAAATGCTAAGCACGATGTGTTGGGTGCGATTTCTAAGTCAGGAAAATTTTTATCGGATTTTTCCATGCGAAATTTCTCAGTCACAGCTCGGAGTCTCAATTAGTGCACGTTACTTATTGCAATACACTCCCCCAACATTATACGAGCCTTTAAAACAATTGCTAAACCCTTCGAAGAAACAGGAGTGATGCTATGTCTTGTACTCCTGTTCACTAACACTCATTTTGTTGCAGAAGACTTTAATTTTAGGGGTGCTGGTTACAAGCATATGGTTGGTGAAGGATTTAACTTACCAAACAGTGTTGAGCAAAGGATGTGAGAATTTTTACTTAGCTATTCAAAGAGCGCAAGATTCATGTGCATATATTTTAATGTCCAATTGTTCAGGTAATTTTCTATCCAATACAAACAAGCTTTTCAAGAGTTCATGTCAATTCGATACGTTTTTTAATATTCTATCATCAAAACAATATAAAAAAAATTTGTTTTTTCTCCCGGCATGTGCATAATTTTGCGTACGAGAGAGCGGTGCTGCATCCTGCAGATAATCTTTTTCGCAGAATTTGCTCTAAAAAGTAACGCCTGATTCCTTAACTGATGTTAAGATCTTAAAGTTTGAAAATGCCCTTTTGGTTGATTAAAAAAGTTTTTAATAGAGAGCTTGTATCGTATGCTTTAAAATAATTAATTTTGAATGTTTGGCAGACGAACAGAGAAAACTTTGCAAGAACGTACTGCGCTTACATCGAGCTTCGTTCAGCAATATACGTGTGTGTGGCCTGTTCTACTTGGATGCTGCGTTACAATTGAGTTTGATAAGTCTTCTTACTAACTATATTGCTGTGTTGCTGCAGTTTGCATTTTTGTAATTCAGGATCATTTTTTTTTTCAAACAAGTACTTTTTTTATTTTTTTTTGGTCATAATTATGTTATAGAAAGAACGTTTTGTTAACGAAATTTATACTCAAAAACTGAATGTGTGGATGGAAAAAAGTGTATACGAAAGTGTGTAAAATATCCCCAATAAAGAATTTTAAATATTGTTCTCCTTTAAATCTACAACTGTTTAATTAAATAAAAATATCCTAGAGTTGATAAAATATATGATTTGTAAATGGATATGTTAAAGGCTTTCGACTGGGGCAACACTTTAGACTTCCGAAAGTCATAAGATTGCATAATTGCCGGTCGTAGTGAACAGACGTATCGAACAATTATTGCAATAAACAAATAATCACTTGCGAAATTGTGACCTACAGGCCTAGCCAAGTTACAAACGTTTCGTATCGATTCTCTTTCTACAATCGTAAACGCCTCGGCGTAAAAGATTGTAGAAAGCGCTAAATTGGTAGCCAAGTTGACATGACTGAGTCGATCGCTTGTTCTATAATGTCTGTAGAAAAAACCTACACTTTAGTCTATGGTGAGCGTTCCTACCAAAGAGTTTAGCGATCAACATTGTAGAAACGATAACATTCTATTCTATCATTTTGAACGATGTAAACTTACTTGTCTACGAATTTTCTATTCGTTTGTGTTGATCACGTGATTTAATGTTGAGATGATGCCATTCCCCTTCATTTGAATAGTTTTCTACTAGCGTTAACGATTGTAGATTGTCATCTTGGCTAGGGGTGCAGGTTACAAATAGCCAGTAATAACGCATACTTCTACAGTACATTTGTTTAAGGTATATTAAAACTGTGCAGTTGGCTGGGATAAAATTTTGAATAAAATAATTAAAAAATTCAAGGACATTTTGGTACCAACACTGACTTATATTTTCCGCATTTGTTTATCTTCAAGTCATTTCCCAAAGTGTCTCAAAAAAACTGTAAATAAAAAGCTGTAAATAATTACAGCTTTTTTGAGACACTCTGGGAAATGACCTGAAGATAAGGACAGGGCCAGGAAACCCTAGATAACCCTGGATAAATCAGGCAGCAAAGAGCAAGTGACAAATTATAGACCTATTTCTTTACTAACTTCTTTGTCAAAAATATTGGAGAAAATAATAGACACAAGGTTGTTGAAATATTTGGAAGATAAATCTATTCTGTCTGAAAGGCAGTTTGGATTTAGACCCAAAGTTTCAACTGCCGAAGCGGTACATCATCTAACTGACTATCTAGCGCAAGAACTTGACAAGGGTAACCACACAGTAGGAATTATCTTGGACCTTGCCAAGGCTTTTGACACAGTTTCCATTCCAATTCTATTACGCAAGTTTGAGATCATGGGTGTAAGAGGCACCCAACTGAAAATATTCAAAAGTTGTTTAGAAGATCGTTCCAAGTGCTTAAAGATTGGCGATGTTCTCAGCGATGTTCAAAACCACACATTTGTTGGTGTTCCCCAAGGAAGTATCCTAGGGCCCACCCTATTTCTGATTATCATCAGATAAATGACCTTTGCAATCTAAAGCTAAAGCATGGTACTATTATAACTTACGCTGATGACACTTTTTTACTTTTTCGGCTGACTCAGAAAATGAAGTCTACAAGTTTGCGCAACCCGGATTTAATATTGTAAATAACTCACTAACTACAAAATAACTCACTAACTCTAAATGCAGAGAAGAAAAATTACATTAAGTTTCCGATGCGTAAGCATTTATCTAATATCCCCTCAGCGTTGCATGCTCATTGTTGCTCAGACCCTGCTGATAAATAAATAAAATATATAAATATCGCTGGACATTACACACAGCGCCATCTAGTGCCACACTAAGCAACGAGGCTTGTGTCGTGGACACCAGATAGTTGATATACTACATAGATACTTTTTGTTTGTAAATACATACTTATTAAACATATAAACATCCATGACTCGGGAACAAATGCCCATGCTCATCACAAAAACATTTGCTCCGACCGGGATTCGAACCCGGGACCCTAAGAACGTAAGGCAGCCTCACTACCGCTGCGCCATTCGGGGCGTCAAATAGCCAGTGTAAATGTCGCAATATGAAGACTGATAAAATAAAATACCTGGGTATTATAATAGATCCCTTTCATTCAACCAACATTAAGGAAGCCCTAAATAATATAATTCGTAAGCTGATATTCGTATTCAAAAAGTACGTTTTATTACAGATCCAAAAATACTCAGGCAAGTATATTTTGCTCTTTGTCAGTCAATTCTGACTTACTGCATTACTTCATGGGGTGGGACGATTAAAACTCTGTTATTTCCCATTGAAATAGCTCAAAGAGCTATTCTCAAGGTGGTCACTTGTCACCCTTTCCTTTTCCCCACTAACCTCCTGTTTAAATCTTGTGAAGTACTAACAGTTCGACAGTTATTTATTATGAGCACTGTACTAAAACAACACGCATCACTTCCAAACAGCACTGAATTTACTAAAAAAATACGGAACGATATAGTTTGCCCTCAAAAAAGTACAAAACATGCTTTCACAGCCAAGTTTTATATGTACGGTCGAACAAGCTATTTGGTTTACAGTTTAACCCACAAATTACATTGTAAAATGTAAACCAAATAGCTTGTTCGACCGTACCTCGGACCGCTACTATATAACAGGCTAAATGAAAAAAGAAACATCTACTCCTTAAATCACAATAACTGCAAGAAAATCCATAAGGAAGCGCTTCCAACTATGTCCTATGAAGATACAGAGAAGTTATTACTTGTGCTAAAGTAAATATTATTCATATTATTGTTAATTGTTATTTTTTAATTAGTTAGCTAAGTTAAGACAGCATAATTTTATATACCTTTTTACATTGGTACCAATAATATTAATATGTATGTGATTATTTAATCAATTAATGTTTACTTAGTTTAGGCTCACTGCTTGGGTGAACTTGACATAGATTTAAGAAAAACTGTAAACGTTTACCGTATATATTTATGAATAAATAAATAAAAAAAAAAACATTTAAAAATATAAAAAAATAGTAGTCCGCCGGTGTCGGGAGCAGGGTCCAAGCCGATGGTCATCGAAGCTCTTGGCTATGAGGCCATTGGCCGTCACGACAATCGGCAGAATGATGACCGAGTTCATATTCCACATGTCGCGAACCTTGTGCGCCAAGTCTAGATATTTTATTTGTTTCTCTTTCTCAGCTTTCACGAGGTTCTCGTCATGAGGAATGGTAACAGCTTGTTAAGTCAAGTATACATTCCACTACTTTATTTATTTGATTATAACTTTTTAACACTCGGTACTCGGGCTTGAAGTAGCGCATACTTGCTAGTCAGTCAAAAGTTCAACGACCTTTAACTCGTTAACTATATATTATACCGCAAAAATATTGTATCTCTGGGTCGAGGACTTATATAGGTACAACACAATCGAATATTACAAAAATCGGACACATCATTTTTTTTTACCTGTCCACTTCACGTGGAATTGTCAAATTGTAAAATTTTAACCACTACTTTCAATAATCTATAATTTAGTCAAAATCTACTACAGATAGTATGGTACTATTTGCTGATGACAGTAATGTTGTATACAATGATGAAAATATTATAAATAGTAGTTTAAACTCAATAATTCAATGGTTACAAAATAATAATTTATTAATTAATATCGATAAAACTAAATAAATACAATATACATAGAAAAAAAACACTTTACTTATCGGATATAATTAAAAGGTGGAAAAGTAGAATTGACGACTACAAAAAAAAATCTCGGCGTACACATAGATGACAATTTGAAATGGCAAAGTCAATACAGGATAGATACGTTCAACGGAGCAGTAAGGGGAACTAACGTTACAGCTACACGGAAATGGTTGTATGAGACTATTCATAAATTTTTCGTGAAACTTTGTTCACCATTCACAGATTTTCAAAAAAAAATTACAGCTAACAAGAAAATGGGTATTTCACTCAAAACATTTTTTTGATGTCAATCGATCCTGTTTCTAATACTGATAAAAAAATATATAGAACCAACACAGATTGTACTAAAAAAGTCAGAACTTGCAATATATTTATTTTGTTTGAAACTTTAACCACTTTTTTTTAATATTAATGTTTGAGGAGTTGTATCTCAGCCAAAACGGTGTTAAGATCACCTCCTAGCGTTCCATCATCTAAATACCACACGTTTTTTGAATTTATTTGTTGCATTATAGGATGAACAGCCAAACTGAAAATGACTATTATTGGAATTGGTTTTATAAGCCCTTCAGCAGCCGCTACCGGACTGTTCGAAAGAAATACCGCGGCCCTGGAACACAAAGGGCTAAGAAGGAACATGAATGGGTTTTATTCAGTACTAGTCTGTCTCTCCCTTTCGCTCCGCCCAGAGCGGGAGAGGTCATTTGAACATATCCCACCCGAAAAAAAGAAGTGCGACCAAATTAGTTTTCATGGGTTAATTTGGTAAAATAATTAGTAGGAACATGAGTTTGAAAAAACGTCAATTTGACACCCGAGCTGCAGATTAAATGAATAGCATTGTAACATAATAATAATATTTAATTTTAAAAAAATCGTGTAGTATGCATTTGCATATAATTCGGTATTAATAGATACCTATTAGACAGTTTAAATGTTTAGATATTTTTTTTTTAAAGAGGCTAATTGATTGAATTTTTTATATGAGGTGTCGATAAACATTTATTTTGTCTTTTAAACATTTTCTGCGTGCCACGTTGGCGTAGCACTTCATTATTTTTAATTTTTATCAACTCGAATTAAATTAATCTTTCTTATGTACAGACTATTAGGAATATTAACTGGGTCATAAATATTGATCCTATCATCAGGACATCAATTTATTGTAAGCATTTATCAAAAAGTGTCAGTTGAAGCTACAAGTATAACCATGTCCCAGAAACAATATATCATCACGGAGTCATTTTCAGCGTTAATCCATAATAATCGTTTGGAAAAAGATATACAAAAAATAGCATACTCTTTTAACCTTCCATCAAATCTGTTGTTGACTTCAAAATATATTATTCGAAACAGTCACATATATCCGAACGGAAAAAAATACCAACTTTTTGCATTTTGTTTTATGTTATTTACGAACGCGTTGAGTTTGCATATGATGTTCTCCGTAGATAAAATTGATGCTACCCAGAGACGTGTGATAGTTGTTTTGATGACGTACTACTCCGCTATGTACTTCCTCACCTATGCGATTTGGTTAACCATGAATTTCATTCTGTGGTTTATGAATAAGGACAACATCGTGTCACTTATTTTAAAGATCCAAACTATACATAGGAGTATCGGCTTTAGTAAGATCTCGAACTATGTTACTTGGAATTGGATCTCAGTTGTTACTATTATTGCCTTTGAGATGGTTGTTTTTATCATGTTCTTTACATCATGGGGCAACTACAACGACGAACTCAGTTTTAGTTTTGTTGTTATTTGTGACATTAGGCTCATCGTATGCGACACTGACATAGTAATGGCCACCCGAATTATAATCCTGTTGAGGCACTATCTCAACGAATGGATAAGAGTGGTCCGGGTGATGAAAGATGAACAAGATGACGAGTATTGTTTCAAAATGCTTCAGACATACCAAAATATTTTAAAAGCTTACGATCTGTTTAAGATTGTGTTCCATTCAGTGGTGAGGTTAAGAGAAAAAATTAAAAAAAAAACTCGAAGAAAACTAAAAATATTAAATACGTTATATTTCTTTTATAGGCTATGTATCACACTGTCGGTGCATTTCCCCGCACTCTTTGTGATGTCGTCATGGTAATACAGAAAGCGCCGGTTATAACTTTTGATTTTGGTAACAAAGTAAGTATAAATCATTTTTCGATTGATTTGTTTTATCTCTTTCATCTTTCATCTTTTTTATTTATAACTGTGCCACAGCTCTAGTGTCTCCTTTACTAATAATATATAATGCATCGCTGGCTACTGGAACTTTTGCGTCAGAATGGAAAAAGGCCAAGGTAGTCCCAGTGCATAAGTCAGAAGAAAAAGATACCGTAAGCAATTACAGGCCAATTTCAATTTTATCCACATTCGCAAAGATTTTTGTATCTATTATATGTCCATACTTTCAGCAACATTTACGATTGTATCTTAATGATAACCAACACGGTTTCGTAGCATCGAGATCTACAGCCACAAATTTGGTGTCATTCACGGAGTCCCTAATACAGGCTCTAGATGGAGGCAAACAATTTGACGTAGTGTACACCGACTTCAGTAAGGCATTTGATAAAATGCCTCACTCTATTCTGATATATAAACTAGCAGCATATGGTATAACAGGGCCTTTATTAAGTTGGTTCAAGTCCTATCTTGCTGTACGCGAATTCTTTGTCGTTGTAAACGGTTTTCGATCGGCTGCACACAAAATAACATCGGGCGCCCCCCAAGGATCTCACTTAGCTCCAATACTATTTATTATGTTCATTAATGACCTTCTTGAGTGTTTTCGTTTTTCCGAACCTTTTCTGTATGCTGATGACTTAAAATTTGCTCGAGTAATAGAGACTACTAGAGACAGGAAGGTCACTTTTGTGCCTCATATTGATAACATTATTAAAAAGTCATCAAAAATGCTTGGGTTCCTACTTCGTAACACCAAAGGCTTTCGTAAAAGTAGCACTAAGATAATGTTATATAACAGTTTCGTACGCAGTGTTATGGAATATTGTAGTGTTGTGTAGAGACCTCACTATGCCACTCACATGTTGCGTCTGGAAAGGGTCCAAAAACGTTTTGTGTGGCATTTAGCCTTTATTGACGGGAAATCTAAGCGTCTGCCCTCTTATAAAGTCCGTCTTTGCCATTTCAAGATGCAGACGTTGTCTATGCGTAGAGATATAAGCGGTGTTATGTTTCTTTACAAACTGTTGCGCAATAAGATTGACTGCCCCGGTTTATTGAAGCTTATTCGATTCCGTGCGCCTTCTAGATATCCTAGGAATAAGATAACACCCCTGTGTCCGCCATTTCGAAAGTCAGTGCATGGTGCGAATTCTCCGATACCTAGAATGTGCAAGATCCTTAATGGCCACAGTGACTTAGTAGATGTACACCACAATAGTATAAATAAATTCCTTCGAGCTTTTCTAAATAATCCAATGGCGATTTAATTTGATTTAATTTAATTTAATTTAAACTAGATTTTGATTTTAGTTTTAATTTTAATTTTTTATTTTTTATTTTAGAATACTCTTTATTGTTTAAATAACACATTTGTGGCTAAATATACCTGATAAATAAATAAATAAATAAATAAATAAATAAATAAATAAATAAATAAATAAATAAATAAATAAATAAATAAATAAATAAATAAATAAATAAATAAATAAATAAATAAATAAATAAATAAATAAATAAATAAATAAATAAATAAATAAATAAATAAATAAATAAATAAATAAATAAATAAATAAATAAATAAATAAATAAATAAATAAATAAATAAATAAATAAATAAATAAATAAATAAATAAATAAATAAATAAATAAATAAATAAATAAATAAATAAATAAATAAATAAATAAATAAATAAATAAATAAATAAATAAATAAATAAATAAATAAATAAATAAATAAATAAATAAATAAATAAATAAATAAATAAATAAATAAATAAATAAATAAATAAATAAATAAATAAATAAATAAATAAATAAATAAATAAATAAATAAATAAATAAATAAATAAATAAATAAATAAATAAATAAATAAATAAATAAATAAATAAATAAATAAATAAATAAATAAATAAATAAATAAATAAATAAATAAATAAATAAATAAATAAATAAATAAATAAATAAATAAATAAATAAATAAATAAATAAATAAATAAATAAATAAATAAATAAATAAATAAATAAATAAATAAATAAATAAATAAATAAATAAATAAATAAATAAATAAATAAATAAATAAATAAATAAATAAATAAATAAATAAATAAATAAATAAATAAATAAATAAATAAATAAATAAATAAATAAATAAATAAATAAATTAATAAATAAATCTCAGAGAGTAAGAAATAACCTTTTCAACACATTTGCTCAAAAAATGCATTTACGGAGCCTGTATACATTGTTCGAAAGTTAAAAATTACACACCATACAACGGAACGTGGGGAAATAGGTACTCTCACCTAAGTACCTATTTTACCGCATATCCCGCATATTCCGTTGTATAGCACCAGCAGGTTTTTTTTTAATTAGGTTAAAATGAAAACCCAAGATGGCGCCGACGAAAATTTTCATTTTTTTCTTCATGGGTGTCGTTTTCGTGGTATTTGGGATCGCTGTTTGTTTCATTACATATTGTACTGTTTTCTCGCAAATGTTTTGAAAAACATTGTATGACACACGTGCAGAAATTGGTATTTACAAACTAGTGACTATGGTAAGCACTCGACTATTCGTCTACTCGTTTGTAAAAACCAACTTACCGCACTAATATCATAAATAACTATTTTAGGATTCCGTACACATGGGTTTTTCACAAGAACGCGGGGTGGTATCATGTTGACATAAATATCAAATACTAAGGTCTACGGTCCCTTGGAGACGGGGCGCCTGTATTCCTGATTCTGGAGCACAGATGTCCTCTCTGCTAGAGATCACGGGCTGTAATCCAGTAGGCCCAGCACAATTTCTTCTTTCTTCTTCTTCGTCTTCAACCCTTGGCCACCCAATGCTGAGTGTAGGTCTCTTCAAAATCTCTCCACTTTTGGCGGTTTTGAATCATGACACTGAAAAGTCAGTTTTCTCACGATGAGCAAACGATGTGTGAAAGTAAAAATAAAAATAAAATTGATTCGAATTTTCCAGGCTTTGTTAGAGAATATGGCGACAGTTATATGGGTAATGAAGAGTTTAGGCCTAGTAGTAACACTTATAATATATTGCGAGAAGTTCTATGTAACGGTTGAGGAAGCTGAGACGGCGTGTATACAGCTAATGAAGAACAGAGACTGTCCAAGTAAGAATGTTTTCATTAAAATGTAGGGCAGAGATGAATAAAAATTTCGGCATTTCTTTGTACAGTCTACACAGGTTGCAGTTACCGCAACTTTGTATGTGAGAAGCCAACATCGCTTTATTTCATTTAAAAAAAAAGCGTGTCCTGTTTCTACAACGAATATGACCAGGATCAACATAAGTTGTTTGCATAATGTCAACTCAATACATTTTTGACATTTCCATAATCGTTATCACTGGCTATCATTTTGGCTGCATTCTCAGGTCGTCTGCCATGCAGATCTTTTGGAAAACAATAACGATAATTTCATTTACAACAATGCAAAATTATTACACTATTTCGTTACTTTGTAGAATTCGGAACCTCCTTATTTCCCGTTTTAAAATTTGCAATTAAATTCTGCTATATTTCTTTCCAGAAAGCCAAATACATCTTTGCAAGAACGTGCTACACTCAAATCGACTGTTCACCAAGATGTCAGCGTGTGGCCTGTTCTACATGGACGGCACGTTACCTCCACAATTGATGTGGCATATTACTACATACATAATTGTTTTCCTGCAATTCGATTTCCTGTAAAATGAACGGTGAAGGGAAACGTGAGAAAATCAGCATGTCCTAGAACCAAAGATTGGAAGACATGTAACGTTCACCAACCCGAACTGTGGGATTTGGCTCACCTAGTTTCATAGGGAGGAGACCTATGTTCTAGCATTGAGGTAGTTGTAGGCTGATAGCAACTTTTAATGTTATCGGATGAGGAATCAGCAGTTCTTCGACAACGTGTCTTAAAATACGCAGTCAAAGTCAAGCCTTTAATGTGGCAAAGTTTGGGCCAAGACCATCATGCCATCAACACAAAAACAATACGCCTCAATTGTTGTCTCAGTCACCTGTTGTCCAAAAACATCTGCAACATTTGCACGTATTGTATTTATATTGCAATAAAGTGATTCGTTGTTTAAATACTAGTTTAGAATTGTCAATATATCCAGCACTTTATGTAATTGTAGATTTAAAGGACACCAATATTTAAAAGAGAGAGAGCAGCGGTGGCCCAGTGGTGGCGGCCCCGACTTACGAACAGTAAGTCGTGGGTTCGAACCCAGACAGGCGCATTACTTTGTGTAATTTATTTCATCACCACTGCTCTCAAAACGGTGAAGGAAAACATCGTGAGGAAACCGGCATGTTCTAGAACCAAAAAATTCGAAGACTTGTGACATCTACCAATCCGCACTGGGCCCGCGTGGTGGATTATAGCCCATTCCCTCTCATAGAGAGGAGGCCTGTGTCCCAGCAGTGGGAACATTAATAGGTGATGTGATGGTGATGATGAATTTTTAAAATACCACCAAATACCATAAGGTTGGAGTTCGGGGTGAGGCAGGGGGGGTTGAGCTCCCCCGCACTTTTTAACCTATATTATGTGAACGCTCTGATTGTTGCCCTCAGCAGTCATCATATCGGCTGTCATATTGATGGAGTTTGCCTAAATAATCTTAGCTATGCGGACGACATGGTTCTGCTGAGCGCATCGGTTTGTGGCATGAGAACATTGTTGCGGATTTGTGAGACATATGCGCAAGAACATGGTCTTAAATATAATGTGACGAAAAGTCAGTTCATGGTTTTCGAGGCCGGGTCTAAATGTCCTATAGCAGTACCTCCCATCAGACTGTACGGGGTTCCCTTGGTCAGAGTGGACCATTTCAAATACTTGGGGCATGTAGTAACAGCAGGTCTCAGAGATGATGCTGATAGCTCGTAGGTTTGCGCGTTGTTCAGTGTCGGTCAAGCAGACCCTATTCAGGGCTTATTGTACCTCTCTGTACACGTGCAGCCTGTGGGTGAATCATACTCAAAAAGCATACGAAGCCCTCCGCATCCAATATAACAACGCATTCAGAGCGCTGATGGGGTTGCCGCGACATTGTAGTGCCTCGGGCATGTTTGCCGTTGCTAGCGTCGACTGCTTTTACGAGTATGCAATGATGCGTAAGCGGTGCGCGTCCCTGGTACGCAGAGTTCGCGGCAGCTCCAACAGCGTGCTGGTGATGATAGCCGACAGGCTCGACTGTCCATACATCAGATGCTGCAGTGACTTGCACGTCTCCTACAGTCGTCGGCTGTCAGTATAAATATGTTTTGTGTGGTTATTGTTTCGTGTTGTATTATCTCATTGTCCTATTTTATTGTTTAATGTGTCTGTGTGTTTTACTGTGTCATTTGTGCTATGTATTTAATTTCTGTGTATTAATGAGTCCTTGTTACTTGTGAAATAAATGAATGAATTAATTAAAATTCTTTTTATGAATATTTCACATATTTTTCTATCCACACATTCAGTTTTTGAGTATTAATTCCAAAACGTTAAAACCGTTGTTTTATAACATATAAAAAACCGTTAAAAGTTCTCTTTTGAAAAACATAATTAATGATCCTGAATTACAAAAATGCTAACTGTAGCAACACAACAGTGTAGTTAGTAAGAAGACTCATCAGACTTAACTGTAACACAGCGTTTAAGTAGAACAGGCTAGACACACGTATCTTGCTGAACGAAGCTCGATGTAAGCGCAGTACGTTCTTGCATAGTTGGGTGTTTCCGTTTTCATCCCAAGTTTTCATCCCACGAATATTTTATTCCGTTTTCTACCCAAATCTTAGTCCGTGTTCTACCCACAATCATAATAATAGTTGTTTTTTCCGTATTCTACCTAAAATATATTCCGGTTTCTACCCACTGCAGTTTATAATTGTTTTTTTGTACAGACAGAAAAATAATCTTAAACTATTTAAACTTTGTATACTTATAATTTGATGAATAGGTACTTATTTACGACGTCACTTCCTTGGCACAGACGCGCATACACACACACACAGGCACAGACACTATGTCTATTTCATTCAGCCGGAGAGGGAGTGAAAGAGAAAGCAATATTTCTAAAGAATATTGCTAATCTGTTATACCCTTTGTTTCTCTTATCTGTTAGTTAGTCGTAAGTGATCGACAGGAGCATAGTTGCTGTGAAAGTGATATTAAAGCAGTTAAAATGCAAAATCCAGGTCCAAGTACCAGTAAAAACATTGATTCCGAAGTTTATTTTACCCTGTCAAAAAGAAACAAGCCAGTGTTAGTGTGTGGTGGTAGAGAATTCCATAAAAAAAGAGTGAATAAGGACAATTCCATAATATGGCGATGTGCGAAAGCGCCTTCTTGCTTTGGCATTATAAAAACAATGGACAGTGAAATTATTAATAGAAGTGGACACAATAGTAATTGCCATGCTAATTATAACAAACTTTTAATTAAAAACTCTATGAAGAAAATAAAAGAACAAGTCAAATCTGCCGATGGTCGCCCTATTCAACAGATCTACGAAGATGAAGTTTTATTAATAAAAGAACAAGGGTTAGATTTAGTAGAAGAAATCCCCAAGTTCTCAAGTGTGAAAACAGCATTTTTCGATGCCCGAAACAGAAGTCAAAATGTTTCTAAATTAGTATTTAAGAACAAAAGTGAAGTAGAAATACCGAACACCTTCAAAGATTTTTTACTGTTTGATTACGAAGATAGCAATAATAGAATAATTGCGTTCGCTACACATGAAGCTAGAGATCGAATGAGTAAACTTGCAATGTTTTTTGGAGACGGAACATTTAAATGTTGCATACGACCATTTATGCAGCTATATGTCATTCATGGTGACATGGGCAGCACAGACACTACAACAGGTATCACACCACTTGTTTACTGTCTTCTTTTAAACAAAAAGAAATCAACATATGTAACACTCTTCCAACTTATCAAATCGCAAATACCAACCTGGAAACCTTTAGAGTTTCTGACAGATTTTGAGCCGGCATAAACGCTTTAAAAATTGTTTCGCCAGAAACAATTTTTCCTCTGGTCATCTGCCGAACATTAAAAAAATATTATTTTAAAGCATACGATACAAGCTCTCTATTAAAAGATTTCCTTTTTAAATCAATCAAAACAGCATTTCTAAACTTGAAGAACATAAGATTAATTATAGAATCAGGCGTTAATGTGGAAACCCATGACATTAAATGTTATGAAATATATTTAAAGCAGATTCCGCGAATGAGATCCAGCCTTGGATGCAGGAAGTAACACAGACCTCCTGCCCGCAAAAAATATTATATACATTATATTAATTTCCATAAAAGGAAACATTTGAATAGTTAAAACTTTCAGGGACTCACAAAGTCTTAGCGATGATGGAACATTCAAAAACATTTCGAATTGACATGAACTCTTGATAAAAAGCTTATTTGTATTGGATAGGAAATTACCTGTACAATTTGACATTAAAGTATATGCACATGAAACATGCGCTCTTTGAATAGCTAAGTACAATTTCTCACATTCTTTGCTCAACACTGTTTGGTAAGATAAAACCTTCACCAACCATATGCTTGTAGCCAACGCCCCGAAAATTGAAGTCCTCTGTAACAAAATGAGTGTGTGTGAACAGGAATACAACACATCGCCGCCTTAGTGCTTGAATGGTCAAACAACCATTGAGCAAATTTTACAGGAGACATTTTTTTAAAGTTACGTATGGATATAACGAAAAGTTTACCAAAATCTTTTATGAATTTGAAACCTGACTAGTATTTTTTATATTATTGAAATAGTAATTAAAAATAATAATTGCAATACTGATTATTTTTAATCTTATTGTTGGAGGTTGGCCAAAATGTCGCCAACAAAATTATGTATATGGAGATTGAGCATAATGACATGGAGATAAAGCTCTAAAATGATGCGCAAGTATAGTGCTTGTTTGTCCAAACTGCCATCATAGACGCTATACAGTGTGTTCAATTTTTATACAAGATTTTCTGTAACATACGAATACAGGATTTGGCTCCGAAGGTATGAAAAGTAAAGACTAAAAATAAACAAATAAAAATACATGTTAATAATCACATTTATCTATTTATTTAAGGATTAACAACAAATGTTACATCATTAGCTTACATTTACATTAGCTTTCGTTTTAAACTAACCTAAGATGAATACTTAATTATAGGTAACCACACATATATGATATAAGTATATATTTAATAATATAAATATTATTAATATTATAAAATACTTAGGTTAAGGGCTATTTCTTCTATACTTTTTAAGCTTTTACTTCTTTCCTTTTTTGGCTTTAAATGTAGTTTTTTTTTTTATTTTGTTTAGATTTGTTATCTTGTTTCACAGTCATTGTTTGTTTTCGTTTACCGGTATTTATATTTTTACTTGTGGTTGGCATATCTTCGGCAGTTTTATGAGCTTCAACCTTTTTTATTAAAGATTCCATGTACTTTTTGTCCTCTAGAGGCATATATTTGTAAACTGAACGTATATCTAGTATTTTTTTGTCAGCCAAACTGTTTTTTGGTTTTTTAAGCACGATTTCATTTAAGATGTTTATTTTATTTTTCTTTATGTCTATTTTTATGGCTGGTGCCGTGAAACTAGTTTTGTACTCTACTATATTCCAATCCGGTTTCTTATATTTTATAAACTTTATTTTTTTGTATGGTATTTGACCAAATCCAAGTTTGATAGCTTCTTCATGAAAGGAGTGAAAGTCCATGTCCATCATTTGAAGAAAATTAAGCTTAATTTTCGATTGTATTTTTAATAATTCTCGCAGTAATCCAAGAGGGCTATAAATATCTTTATGTCTTAAGTTTCGTTCTATTACGCTGTGCACACAATCTACTTCCTGCACGTTTCCATGCCCGGGTTCTGAAAATTTTTGCTCTATCTGTGTAATATTATTGGATTTATTTGACTGCAAAAAATTTAACAAAGCCATGCTCATGTGTGAGTTTTTATTTTGTGGTACGCAAGAGTCAGACCAAAGAATAAGTTTTGTTATATTTCTTGGCAAATTCTCAACTACGCGCACCAAAATTTTTATCAATGCGTTCGTTTCATCCCAGATTGCTTTAGTGGCAGAATTGTCTATATTACAGTGACCCGTTAGGTTATAAACTGTGAGTTTACTAGTATAGTAAAAACAAGAGATGTTTGCTTTGGGTAAACTGAAAATATTTTCCAAATCAAAGGTTATAACTGCTGTATTTGTGTTTTTAGGATTAATCTCTCTATCTCTTGCTCTTTCTTTATCACCTTCATCTTTACGGATCATATGCTCTTTATATTTCAGTTGTTGATTTTCATCGGGATCAATGATTGCTTTGTGTTCACAACATATATCGCAGGTATCATTTTTTGGTGGATGAAAACTTATATTAAAGTTTTCATTGAAAACCTTTCGATATATGTTTTCTTTAACCGGTTCCTTGTGAAGCGAAGCATAAAGCGAATACATCTTTGTGATGTTTAAACCTGGTTCTAGGTATTGACGCTTTGTGGTAGCTCTGCAATAATGCGACTCCTGTACTGGAAATGACTTTATATGTTGTTTAACTTCTTCAAACTTTCCGGGATCAGTTTGTTTTTTGACGTACTTACCCTTTTGGGGAGTAGGCGTTATATTTGCATTCCCGTCCTTTTTTTTATAGAAATGGTATACCCTTTTAACAGAAATATCCAAGGTTGTACAAAAGAATTTTTTGCAAACTCTCTCTTTGGTTTTCCCATTTGCAAAGTAGTACACAAAACTGTATTTCCTTCTACTGTTTTCCTTCTGAGTTCTTTTTCTTTCTGTTTGTTTTCTTTCAGCATATTCATTGTAGTATTTATATTTTTGGTTATTATTCAGGCTATAGAACTGAGTTTTTATTTCTTCTCTTTTACTATTTGAAAACCTTGTTGAACAGTTATAATTACAAGTTACATCACAACCAGTTCGAACAATATTTTTCTGTTTAGTTTTTCCTTTCATATTTATATATTCTTCCCCTGCTTCTCTTTTCTTTTTCATAATATTTCTTCTCCATTTTTCTGGTTGCCTTTTTCTTTTTCGTGTAAGAAGATCAACTGTGTCTTGTTTGTTATCTTCAAAGCTATCATCCTTTTTTATAACTTCTTGGTTAACTACCTTATTTTTCAGTACAACTTTCTTTTCTTTTCCTTTGCACGTCATCAAAATGTTGTACACTTTTTCTTCTTGTTTACTCTTTTTGCATGTATTTGTAATTACATCCTCAGTATCATCAGAAAATAACCTTTTCTTTACTGAATAAACCCTGAAATCAAAATAAGGTTATAATAAGCATAAAAAGTATACTTCTACTCTTGATTTATTTTACTAACTGAACAGAATAAATTATGTTAAAAGCAAACTGATCCCAGAGAGATTAAACTCAAATTGAAAGTTATTTATTGCGTAAAAGATGGTAAAGAATTAAAACATCATAATAAAGTCATTTCTAGTACACGAGTCACAGCAAACCATATTTGAGCGTCTATTTTATTTATCCTGCGTAATAAAACTTAACAGTCTTATTGAAAACTACTGAAGCGATTTTGATGAAAACTGGAACTGTACCGTAATAAAAAATAAAAAAAACCAACAAAAAATATGATTTCTAGTTGTCGAGAAATTCGTGGACAGACATATATACATTAATGGAAATTGAAACAGGTGTTTAGTAACCCATTTATACTAACATATACGAATATTATGCAATTGAAATAATATTACACACAACACATACGGACCGCAATGATAACTCCTTCTTTTTTAAGTCGGTTAAATAAAAATAGGTAGTTAATAGTTATTATTTTTGTAAGCAAACGTGACTTTGCCCGCATGGAAAACGTTTATCACAACTTCTACAACCTGATCACGTCTTACATGCGAAAAGGTAACAATCATCCTGTATATAACACACACGTAACTTCAAACACTAAAACAAAAGAAAGTCAATAAAATTCCAACGTACCTTTCCAAATCCGAATCCCTCAATTTACAATCCTTTTTCTTCGTTGTTACTGACATTTTAAACTACAATAACTGCATAAAAACAATATAATTCTGAATTTTGTCTTAGAAACCACGCTATCTCGAACACGAAACAAATAATAGTCAAAACAATATGGCGTTGCATGGCCTCGGAATGCTTGACCGTGATTGGTCGGTCGACGGAGGTTGGACAAACAAGAACGGAGACTGATATTTGGATGCGTTCATTTGAGCATAATTTGGAGTTTGACTATTCAAGCACTTAAAACAGTTTTTATATGGGAGTTTGGATATTTTATTTTTGCTAATAGTGCAAATTACATCCAACAAAATTAAAAAATATATACATTATAAAGCGTGTAATAAGGGTTGCTATAGTTTGATATAAAAAAGTCTATTTTGGTAAAGTTGGTCCTTTGGCCATTCAAGCAATAGGGCGGCGACATAGTAGCACTCCTGTTTCTTCTAAAGGTTTAGCAGTTGTTATAATGTAAGGGGAATCTATTGCAGTTACGTTGCACTAATTGAGACTCCGGGTTGTGACTGAGAAATTTCACATGGGAAAATCCAATTAAATTTCGCTTGACTTGGAAATCGAACCCGATCGATCTTAGTGCTCAGTATTTTGTAAAACCTCATCATTCGAACGAAAAATGTCTACTGCTTGTCATAAGCTTTCCGACATCCGCTATTATGCCACCTTCTCTGTGGTTGTGTTGTTAGTTGGAATTCGTTGTCTTTTGTCCTTTTGTTATAGAAATCTAACGCTTTCCAACGGGCAATAATCTTCAATTTTCTGATTGATGTCTTTGGTGATTCAGTCAAGCGTCTCTTACACAATAATCAGCTGGCAAACATTAACAAAAAACTCAAATGCTACGTACTGTGTTACCACCCAGCCCGCCCATTTTAAATACTTCAATTGTCACTTGAAAGTAACACAAAGTATGAAAGAATATTTCTAAAATGTAATAAATTATCTGAAATGTAACAAAGTTCAATAAATGAAAGATGTGTAACATAAAATGTCAACAATTTAAAGATTATTTTGTAAAATACTCACGAATTGCTGATAACAATCTTTATGGATTTTATAACACGCTAATATGTCAACGTAGGCCTGAAACACTTTTTTGCAGTCTACGCCGTGCGCGTTTACTAATTTTTGGAAATTCAAAACATACATACTCCAAAGGTTAACTTTATTTTCTAACAACTGTGTAACTCGAATGGCATAAACTATATTAAAATCAAAACAAGTCGCAAGGTAGCAAACGAAAATGGAAACGTAGGGTATGTCAATCAGTATACATATACAAGTGAATACAGAGATAAAACCACACAGAGCCACGATTACAATGATCCAACTCCAAACGATGAAGTTCTTACTACTGGATTCATCGTTGAGAAATCTGTGTACTCTTTGAAAAGTTAGGACAAACCTAACAGATTCGTTGGTGCGACTGATCTCGATCACGAAATTGATAATGATCCCCAAACTATAGAACACAGTGTCATAATATGTGGTGACAAACTTGAAAAAATAACTTCTGATAAGTTCAGTGTAAATCGATACCGTTAAAGCGCGGTAGATCAATGAAGAAATGCACACTAGTGTCGGAATCATTGAAATAAAATTGGATACAAATCCATTGGGAGTTATAACATTATTTTTCGCATTTTTAACTTTTAATTTTTTAACATTTTTTTTAGCGCACCCCTAACTCATTATGATGAAGGGAATCAATATTTATTAAAATACTAGCGTCTGCCCGAGGCTTCACCCGCGTATTTTTATTTTTTAAGTTAATTGCCCAATCATTGATATTGTTAAGAGCTGGGTATGGGATAAATTAATTACTACCGAAGAAACAACAAATAACTTTAAGAATCACAAAACACTTAAAACTTAATCACAAATACACTAATGATCACTATTTGATAGATATCGCACTTCTAGTTCACTTCGATTCGCTTCGTCGTATAGCCAAAATCAGACTGACTGCTCCCGCAAACACGTCGACTATTTATATGGCGATCGAACGTTCGAGAAATATCCACGACTTCCTAGAATCTTCTAGACAATTCCACAACTTGTACAGAGGAAAGAAGTAGGTACTTTATGCCCTCGGCGTACGGTCGAAATTACAATGATGTTCTTTTGTAGGTAGTTTGCGAATTTGTACCTACATCATTCGGGACTCGTTTTACCTACCTACTATTAGGTACCTTTTTTTTTTTTTTTTTTTTCGGATGGGAAATCATCAAATGACTTCTCCCGCTCTGGGCGGAGCAGGAGGGAGTGTCAGACTTTTACTGACTAAAACCCATCCATGTTCCTTCATCGCCCTTTGTGTTCCGGGGCTACGGTATCTCTTTCGAATAGTCCCGCAACCCCGGCAGGCATCGGTCCTTTCGGACCCCTTCCTTTTTGTTGACTCTCTTTGAGGCGCGCGTGGAACACGAACGCGCCGTCGACACGGCCTGTCGTCATGAGACGGACGGACGGCGAGCTAGCCCATAGCCCACCGTCCACAGGCCCGCGCCTACGGTGGCCGGGGGCCACCGTAGGCGTGGTGGCCCCCGACGCCCGGGGCGTCTCCCGCGGCGGCCGGGACGCTGTGAAGTTCTCTCCCTCTCACGTTCCGCCACCTCCTTCTCTAGCATTACTGCTTCGCAGAAGGAGGTGACGGCGTCCCATTCCGTCTCGCTCCGGACCATGGCTTGCACCAGGGCCGGACGCGAGAGGTCGCCGCCGCCAATCGCCGCTTCGAGGACACGGCGGTGCTCCGCCCATGCGGGGCACACCTCCACCGTGTGCTCCACCGTGTCCTCCGGTCGATCCTCGCAATGGAAACACCCGGGCGTTTCCTCCCGCCCGATTCGGTGCAGGAACCTCCCGAAAACACCGTGTCCGGTGAGGACCTGCGTCAGGCGGAAGGTGAGGACGCCGTGGCGTCTCTCAAGCCACTCCTCAAAGAGGGGACTTACCGCCACTATTGTGGCGTGCCCTGCACGGGGTTGCGACAGTCGCTCTCTCCATGTCGCCATGAGATCACGCCGGAAGTCTGTCCGCTGTTCCCAGTTTCCCCCCGGCGTAGCACCTCCGCGCGCCATTCATGTAGGCGCGCGAGGACTATCGCCTCCAGATCCCATGGCGACTATTAGGTACCTACTACCGTAACTGTAGGTAAGTACGGGTACGACGTAACATATATTAATAAACCAATACAATTAACATTTTGAGGGAGCATTTAGTATGATGGTTCATACTTTAGGTGTGTACCTATTTACAAAAAGTTATGGCTTGTACTCTTTTCTCTGTCCTTCAACCGTAAACTTCTTTGTTATATTATGTTCGGTTTTAATAAATAAAATTCAATATTTCTATTCTAACATTATTTATTTAACAAAATTATTCAACAGCTTTAAATTTACAATTTCATAACCTTTGACAAATCGAAACTAGTATTCAGAAAAGCTGCAGATTTCTCATCCAAAAACATTAAAAGTTGTTCTTATCAGAATCAGACCACAACTTTCTCAATGCTTAAACAAAGATCTCCTCCCAGTGAAACTTGGTAAGCCGAATTCCACCCTACGGGCTAAGTTCAGGTTGGCGGACGTAACGTGTCTTCCAATCTTTGGTTCTGGAACATACTGACTTCCTCACGGTGTTACCCTTCACCGAGCATTTTACAAAAAATCAAATTGCAGGTAAACAATTACATATGTAGTAATATGTAACATTAATTGTATCGGTAACCTGCCGTCCATGTAGAACAGGCCACACGCAGACATCTTGGTGAACAATCGATTTGAGTGTAGCACGTTCTTGCAAAGATGTATTTGGGTTTCTGGAAAGACATATGGCGAAATTAGATTCCAAATTGCAAAACTGGTTTCAACGAGGTACCTACTCTGAATTTTGCAAACGAATAAGCGTAATAAATTATATGTCGGAGAAACATCATTCTCCTGGACAACATCATTAGTGTTCACGAGTTTAGTGGGCGTCATTCGGGAGAAATGCGATCACAAAACAAAGTATTAACTGTTTCACACAATTTAGGCAGTTTTTACAACGTTGAGAATTGCTGAAGGAGTCAAAATCTCACAATAACACTAATTACTTAAACAATTATATTCGATCAGCAGGTTGACGAAACCAATTTAACTTTATGACCGGCGATCCACCACGATCAACCACCATTCTCCCAACAATCCTCGCTCCGTCACGCAAAAGTCAAGAAAAGTCAAAATGGCGCCTCGACGCCACTCTAGATTTATCCTCTGCTCTGATTAGACGTTATACAATGCAGTCACTAAATAAATAAATTACGTTACTTGTAAAACAAAATTTTGGTAAAGACTTGGGCAAAAAGGTTGGGTATAAAACTTCAAATAAGTTTTAAATGAAAACATTCTTACTTGGACAGTCTCTGTTCTTCATTAGCTGTATACACGCCGTCTCAGCTTCCTCAACCGTTACATAGAACTTCTCACAGTTTAAACAATGTGTTACTATGAGTCCTATATTCTTTATTATCCATACAACTGTCACCATATTCTCTAACAAAGCCTGGCAAATTAGAATAAATTTTACTTTTTATTTTAACTGTTACATATAAGGGACCGTAGACCAAAGTTACAATCATCATCATTACATTGCCCGACTTTACCCACTGCTGCGTTTAGGTCCACGTTTTTGTGCCAGTCTCATCCATGATATTCCCGCAATGGCAACAATGTCTGCCCATTTCGCCTTCGGACGACCCACACTTATCTTTCCACTCCTTGGACACCACTCCCAATCTTAGGTTTTAATGATGTTTTCAAGGACGGTTGTGAAGAGTTTTGGTGAAATGATGTCACCCTGTCTCACACCCCACTACGGGTACGGTTGGATAGGGTATGCATGCAGCACATCCACGTACCGAGAATCGATGTGGTAGCGATGGAGAGCGCGGAACACAGCCCCATGCTCAACGCTGTCGAGAGCCTCGTAGTCAACAAAAGCTACACACAGGGGTCGGTTTTAATTTTGGTACTTCTCCATCAGCTGCTTTTCCGTGTGGATATGGTCGATGGTCGAATACCCGCTGCGGAAGCTAGCCTGCTCAATGGGCTGGGCTTCATCAAGCTCTCGGGTAAGTCGAGTTGTAAGGATTTTAGCAAAATCCATTTGACATTAAAATCTGGGATACGAGAGTAGTGGGACGATACTTGGATAGTTATAATATATCACATTTTTCTGGATAATAGTAATCATAGAGTTCTTCCATGGTTATGGAGTGCGGACATCATGTAAAACTTTATTAAAAAGCTCCACGAGAACGTTTTGAACTGATTCACCACCCGCTTGTAGCAGTAGATCTAAATATTTGATATTAATTTCAACTTGATACCACTACGCGTTCTTGAGAAAAAGAGTGTTGCCAGACAGACGGACAGAGAAGTGATCCTATAAGTGTTTCTATTTACCTGAGGTACGGAACCCTAAAACTTTTATTTCTCACTGATCTGAGGTCAAGCTGATCCATCGAAAAATGATTTATTCTTACTTTGTTTCCCAAATCTAAAGTCGCACCCGGCGCACGCTGTATCATGACGCCCGCAAAACATAGAGTGCGAGAAAATGCACCGACTGTGTGATACATTACCTATAAAAGAAATATAACGTATTATTTTTAAATTCCATCTATTTATATCCATATAGTTCAACTCACCACTGCATGGAATACGATTTGAAACAGATCGTAAGCTTTTAATATATTTTGGTATGTCTCAAGCATTTTGAAACAATGCCCGTCATTTTCCTGTTCATTCATCTTCAAGACTTCTTTTATCCATTCATTGAGATAGTGTCTCAGCAGGATTATAATTCGAGTGGCCATTACCATGTCAATATCGCAAACGATTAGCATTATGTCACAAATAACATCAAAACTAAAATTGACATCGTCACTGTAGTAGCCCCATGATGTAAAGAATATGAAAAAGACAACAATCTCAAAGGCGATAATAGTAACAACTGATATCCAATTCCAAGTAACATAGTTCGAGATCTTACTAACGCCGATGCTCCTATGTATAGTTTGAATCTTCAAAAAAAGTGACACGATGTTGTCCTTATTCATAAACCACATAATGAAACTCATGGTAAACCAAATCACATAACTGAAGTAGTACATAACGGAATAGTACGTCATCAAAACAACTATCACACGTCTCTGGGTAACATCAATGTTATTTCCGGTGATCATCATATGCAAACTCAACGCGTTCATAAATAACATAGAACAAAATGCAAACAGTTGGTATTTTTTTCCATTCGGATATATGTGACTGTTTCGAATAATATATTTTGAATTCAAAAACAGATTCATTGGAAAGTTAAAAGAGTTTGCTATTTTTTGTATATCTTTTTCTAAATGATTATAAAGTAATACTAAACATGAAGGCTCTGGAATGATTTTTTGTTTCGGGGACATGGTTGTACTAGTAACTTCAACTAACATAAAACTGACATAAATTTGTTACAATTAATTTATGGCCTGATGAACGGATCAATACTAAATACGAAGTTAATATTCCTAATTGTCCAAATATAGAAATATCTATGTTAACGTTATAGATTAATTAATAATGTAGTGCTAAGCCACTGTGCTATGGACTTTACTCTAAAATAAAGTTTAGTTAATTTTATTTATTTATTAGCATTTTTAATTTTTGTGGCGTTTCAATTCACTACTGGTCAACCTTTTGTGCTATTGTAAAATATTAGTGTTTAGTTTTAGTTAATGTATGTAGTTTAGTTCTTCATATTGATGGAAAAGTACCTAAAGTAGTAGTAACATAAAAACAGAATGTTTTATATGGGAGCTACATCTGCCAACAAACTGCTTTACAGTTTGGCAGAAGTAACATTTTATGAAATACGATGTCACCACGAATAAACGCTTTTTCATTTTTTTCACATACATAGACAATATTTTAAAAGACGAATGTAGGCGCCTTAAATAGACATGAAAAGAAATAGACATCTTTTAAAGGAAAATGTCTATAGTATACTGTTGAGGATGAGGTCTGTTCCCGGGTGATGAAGTGAATCTATCGTTATGGTTTCACATCTATATTGAATAATTTTGGATTTGTACAGAGTTTTGGGTTACACCGCCATGGCCATGGCGGGGGGTCTGTACTGGATGATGGATGCGAGGTGAAAAGGGGTGATTCGATACAATGCAAGCCTTTTTATAGCCGCTGTGAATGAACAGAATGACTGAATGACTGTATGATGCTGAAGAATGAACGTAGCAGCGCCAGGCGAGCGTGGTGGCCAGTGGACGAACTAGGCGGAGCTGATGTCCACCCAGCTGCAGAGGTCGGGCCGCTGCGCTCACGCACCGAGTGCGTCATCTTGTGGATAGGTGGCGCTAGCAGTAGGCGTGAACATGCCCCCAGCCTTGGAAGCACTGCTTCCAAAATGGTTCCCGGCACGGAGTCAGGCGTCGTCGCCCACAGGCTGCGGAGGCAGCGGGCAGATCTTGGAGAAGGCACGTCTGATCGTCCCAGCAGCTGTGTGGATGTCAGCCACTCGTGCCACGCCGTCTCCTCCTGGAAGTATACGCAGAACACGACCAAGTCGCCACTTTAACGGTGGCAACTGGTCGTCCTTGATGAGGACGAGGCTGCCCAAGGTGATGTCCTCCTGCCTGATCTTCCACTTAGTTCGCAGTTGTAGCTCCGAAACGTATTCTGTGGACCAGCGCCGCCAGAAGTGCTGCCGCAGGTGCTCGATGCGTTCGTAGCGTGTCAGACTCGAACTTGGCTGGTCTGGAACATTCCTTGAAGGTGGCGACGTTAACGGTCGGCCAATGAGGAAGTGTGAGGGGGTGAGGGGGGTAAGGTCAGAAGGGTCTGAGGAAAGAGGTGAAATTGGACGGGAATTTAAGACAGCTTCGATTTGTGTCAAAGCCGTGGAAAATTCCTCGTAAGTTAGTCGCGCGTTACCTACTATGCGTCTCAGGTGATACTTGCATGATCTCACCCCGCCCTCCCATAGACCGCCAAAATGTGGGGAATAAGGAGGAATAAATCGGAATTCAATGCTATTATTGGAAGCGTAATTAATGATGGCTTCCGAATCCTTCTCTAAGAATAAAGGAAACTCCTTTTCCGCGCCCACGAAATTTCTACCGTTATCAGAAAAGATAGTGCGAGGCGTACCTCGCCTACTAATAAAACGTTTTAATGCTAAAATATAGTCGTTTGTGGATAAACTAGTGACGAGTTCCAAATGCATGGCTCTAGTCGTAAAACAAACGAAAAGACAAATGTATGCCTTAGTGAGTCTAGAACCTCTGCCCTTTCTGGATACTATGAAAACTGGCCCCGCATAGTCTACACCGGTTCGCATAAACGGGTAGCCAGGTTCTAAGCGCTCGGGAGGTAAGTTGCCCATGATAGGTGCTAATGTCTTACCCCGGATACGTGTGCACGTTACACATTCGTGTACTATTTTTCTAGCGAGATTTCTAGCGTTCAACGGCCACCAACATTCACGCATGGTAGCTAATAGAAGTTGAGGCCCGGCATGTAATAATCGTACATGCTCGTATTTAAATAAACAAATTGTAAAAGGATGCTTACTACATAATAAAATCGGATGTTTCTTATCGTAGGTAAAATCGGACGAATTACACAATCTACCGCCAACCCGAATTATTTTATGTTCATCAATAAAAACATTTAGACTTGAAATCCTATTATATTGTTTACAACTTCGCTTAATAGGAATGTGAGCGACTAAGTTATTTAAAACATCTGGAAAGGAATGCCTTTGTACGAGTCTAATTAGCATTCTTTGTGAGGAGCCGAGTTCTCTCACTGATAACAAACCGGTTTGCCGATTGGCTCGGTCAGCTGACTTGAGGCGTGAGTTATTTATGAATCTAAGTACGTAGCTACCTATTCGTATGAGTTTAGTAAATGACGCGTATTTATCGAAGTTGATTATGTCTTCGTTTTGAAAATTGGGTAAGCAGGTTTGTTTGTGTTTTAAATCTGGTAAGTTACATACTTCGGAATTATCGCATTTAGTTTGCTTGAAGTAATGTAAACGATTATGTAAATAAGACGGACCGTACCACCAAAGTTCGTTATCCTTTAACAAATCTAGGCTACAACCTCTAGATAATAAATCAGCTGGGTTGTCCTTACTGCTTACATGTAACCACACTGAATCGCCTGTGAGTTCATTTATTTCAGTTACTCGGTTTTGTACGAAAGTTTTTAGTAAATGTGGTGACATTTTAATCCAACCCATAACTATTGTGGAATCCGTCCAAAAACATACTTTACTAAACCGCAACCTAAGAGATTCAATTATTTTCTTATATAATTTAGCTCCTATCAACGCGCCACACAGTTCCAAACGAGGAATACTGATTGTTTTCAAAGGTGCGACCTTACTTTTTGCACACAACAACCGAACGGTTGCGTCACCGTTATCGCTATATGTACGTAGATAAGCACACGCGCCATATGCGTCTTGAGAAGCGTCGGTGAATATATGAAGTTCTGCGTATTGAGTATGTTCACCTTTCACGTGACGAGGGATGCGAATATCGTTTAGAAATCTTAACGTAAAAACAAAATGTTTCCAAATGTTAGCAATTTCCTGAGAGACCGGAGTATCCCAATCAATTTTACTCAGCCATAATTTTTGTAGAATCATTTTTGAAATTATGACTGCAGGTGAAAGAAGACCTAATGGATCGTATATTTGTGATATTACTGATAACATTACTCGCTTAGTTAAATATGAATTGTTGTCATAGTTATCAATATTTGTAACGAAGTGTAGCTCATCGCTAGTGTTGTGCCAACCCAAGCCAAGTGTTTTGGTTTGCGCATGTTCGCCTATGAAACGTTCTGTGGCATTATTTTGAGATGCATCTAAGTTAAAGGTCCACTTGCGCAAAGGAAAACACCCCGACTGGAGCACGTCTGATGTTTTTTGACATATTCGAAGCAATCTATTTAGATCATCATCACCGGTGATGAGATCGTCCACAAATATGTCCTCCATGATGACACGAGCGATGACGTCATCATCGCATTCTAATGCTAACTGTCTAATACAGCGCATGCTTAAGTATGGAGCTGACGCAGTTCCGTACGTGACTGTATTCAGTTGGTATGTATATAACGGATCTGAAGGGTTATCCCGCCACAATATTAATTGCAGTGACCTTTGGTCAGGCTGTAGAAGAACTTGACGAAACATTTTCTCCACGTCTGCACAAGCTACGTATTTATATTGTCTGAATCGTAGCAAAATCGAGAGAATATCGTTTTGTAACGCGGGTCCCGGATACTGAATATCATTTAATGATTTATTTGAGCTAGTGACGGCACTAGCATCGAAGACAACGCGTAGTTTGGTAGTTGAACTAGATTCCCTAACAACGCCGTGATGTGGAAGGTAATAGTTTGGTTGACTACAAGTCTCTAACTTGGACATATGACCTAAGTCATTGTATTCACGCATGAAGTTAGAATATAAACGTTTAAATTCTGGTGAACGATTGAGTTTACGTTCTAAGGTCAGAAATCGTCGCTGACGTATAAGAATCACCCAACGCATCTGGTGCTTCTCTCAACGGTATACGAACCGAAAATCTACCGTTTTCAACGCGTTTTGTTGTATTATTGAATATTTCTTCGCATGTGCGTTCATCATCTGTTAGGGGTACGCATGATGATGAAGGAATGTTTTCGAGTTCCCAAAACAGCCGGAGTTGTTTATCAATTTCCTGACTGAAGTGGCAACGAACGTGAGCAGGGTTTGGGTTCCTCGTGAACACAGGTCCAGACAATAACCACCCCAATTTTGAGTTTTGTAGGAATGGGCCACTCGCTAGACGTATTTTGTCTGTTTCTAGAAGATCCCAAAATCTATCCGCGCCAATCAACAAGTCAATTTCTGAACTAATGTTAAACGTCGGATCTGCTAATTGTAAGAACTCAGGTATACGTATATTACCGGCTTCGATGTTCATCGTAGGCAAACTGGATGTTATGCATGGCAAGATCAAACAACGAAGCTTGGTATTAAAATCGCTTAATTTTGCACGTATTGTGACGTCACATGAATGCTGTGATTGCGAAACCGATTTTCCCACACCCGAGATTTGAATAGTGGACTGTATATATAACGCATTTATTTTCTTTGCTAGTTTTTCTGTTATGAAGCAGTTCTGACTTCCGTTGTCCAATAGCGCGCGAGCCGTATGATACACGTTGTTATTGTCAGCTACTTCAATTAACGCCGTAGAGAGCAAAACAGTATTTATTAATTTAAATTCGGTAGTGTTCGCTTCACACACGACAGTGCCGCTCGAGTCGTTGAGATGCAATGTTGACGTCGCTGAGATGTGTGCGCGTTCAACCTCTCCGTGCGATTGAGCACGCACACACGCGCCGTTACCTTTCTCGTCCAAATGTAGCAGACTGTTATGTTTGTTTGAGCACTGTTTACACGACCCGAATCTACATTGATTTAACGCGTGACCCGTTCGCAGGCAATTTGCACACATCTTGTTATCGTTAATCAATTTAATTCTGTCTCTCACGGACATGTTAAGGAAGGCTAAACACGAGTGTAATGAGTGTTCTCTATTGCATAGGACACACTTAGGTAAATCCCATTTATTATTTGTATCACCACGGTTATTATTACAGCGCGTTGGTTTAGTAGAAGTGTAGCTATGTACGCGGTGCGAATTACGCTTCTCGCTCACGTTTTGATGCTTATAATCGCTATGAGGCGTTTTATCTTTAGTGTGGCTCGCGCCGATCATCTCCAACGTGTCGGCTCGGCCACGGAGGAACGTTATTAAATCGCTAAGTTTTATTTTTTCGCGTGAACCTAAACACGTGGCTCCGATATGATTTTCCCATTCGCGCTCCGTAGACGAATCCATTGCTGACCACCAAATAAATTATTAACGTGTCCCAATTGACAGTGGGTTCATTTAGTGAACTTAAAGCGCGCAGATTACGTAAGATAGTATCAATTAATTTCCTTATTTGCGATGGCGATTCTTGTTTTAATGACGGAATATTATGCAACGCTTTTACGTGATTATTAATTAATAACCTCTCGTTGTGATAACGGTTTCCTAATAAATCCCATGCGTGTACGTAGTTGGCAGGGCTGAACTCTAAGGCTGCTATCACCTGTAACGCGCTTCCACCAAGGGCTGACCGCAAATAATGGAATTTTTGAATCTCGTCTAAGTCGGAACGATTGTGGTTTCGTATGAATGTTTAAATTCTAGCCAGTGATCATAGGCTCCATCGAAGGCAGGTAATTTTATGTCTGGTAATTTAATATTGACACGTGGTTCTGATGCAATTGGAAGTCGACTTTGAATTTCCGCGTTTTTAATTAAACAATTCGCGCTTGCTATTGCCGTAAAATATATTGCCTCTAATGCTTCTATGTATTGTAGATTCGCGTTTGTTTCTGATTCCGGCAGGAGTAGTTCGATTTCATTTTCTACGTTGTCAAATTTATCGTATAATTCACTCGCGGCTTGAACACGTAAAGTTAGCTCCGCTGCTTGTAAGGCTGTTAAGTGAGCTCCCGCGAACGATTCTACATAATTTTTAAACTGGGTTAACCGACCCTTAATGTTACCCCTACGTTTCTTTAACTCGGAAAGAACTTCTTCTACTGCCTTAACCGACATTCTGACGGAATATGGATGAGCGTTATGTGGTGTGGTGTGGTGTGATGTAGTTGTACTCACATGCAAATATCACCTGGACCACGTGGCTGCCACACACTCGCGTGAACTGAAACGAAACACAGCTTTAACACAAATTGAAACTAATGAATGGGTGTGACGGGGGACGGACGGGACGGGAACAGAGACCTGACCGTTTCTTACGCCTTCGCCTTTTCCTCTTCTTATGAAATGATTGCTGGGTCACTGGACCGGCTGTGATGATCGCTGCACTCGGTCGATCGTCTTCACAGCTAGCTATCGTCTTCAGCGCCCGGCTCCAGTCCGAGTCGAAGTTCCGCAACGTGCCAGCAACGTGGTCGGCACCGTGTATGTGGAGTCTTCTTCCGGATGGTGTGATTGATAATGAATGATGAATCCGTCTCGTAGGACCAAAATGTTGAGGATGAGGTCTGTTCCCGGGTGATGAAGTGAATCTATCGTTATGGTTTCACATCTATATTGAATAAATTTGGATTTGTACAGAGTTTTGGGTTACACCGCCATGGCCATGGCGGGGGGTCTGTACTGGATGATGGATGCGAGGTGAAAAGGGGTGATTCGATACAATGCAAGCCTTTTTATAGCCGCTGTGAATGAACAGAATGACTGAATGACTGTATGATGCTGAAGAATGAACGTAGCAGCGCCAGGCGAGCGTGGTGGCCAGTGGACGAACTAGGCGGAGCTGATGTCCACCCAGCTGCAGAGGTCGGGCCGCTGCGCTCACGCACCGAGTGCGTCATCTTGTGGATAGGTGGCGCTAGCAGTAGGCGTGAACAATACTTAAAAAGTCAATTTTATTTTAAAGCAATTTTTTCAAGTTATTTCATATTTTAACAATAATCGTCAAATCGTGCAGAACAGAGTGGAATATACGTTATTGTACACCAAAATTGAAACAACTATTTCACAATATCGCTAATTCTATGATTATACAACGGCGGGCTATTATTTGGTCGTGCTTACTTTATTAGACGGAAAGATATAGTTTGCCCTGAAAAAAGTTCAAAACATGCTTTCACAGCCAAGTTTTGTATGTACCTTGGACCGCTACTATATAACAGGCTAAATGAAAAAGCAAACATCTACTCCTTAAATCACAATAACTGTAAGAAAATCCTTAAGGAAGCTCTACAAACTATGTCCTATGAAGATACAGAGAAGTTATTATTTGTGCTAAAGTAAATATTGTTCATATTATAAACCACTGTCGCTCCAATAAACTTTTGAGTATATTCAAATCCAAGTATTTCAATCCACATAGGCCTGGATGGGCACTTACGAACGTCGACAAGGGTGCACGGTTTGGGTTGGTCGCTCCATGTCGTCGTTCCATGGAGAAGAACCGGCAAGACACTCCATGGTTACTCTTTTCAAATTATTTTTTATTACACAATTCTAGATTACTTCACGTTTTATACAAAATGCAATAATTACAACACATCAGTTATTGGACATAGATTCGACTATTAGTCTTTATTATGTTATGTGGGTATTCGGAAAATCAGTTATGTTGTGCTACCTGTAATAATAAATATATGAGTCTTGATCGAATCTGCGTATCATTCACTTCATGGTGGCAGCGGTGCTAAATATATATAATATTAAAGCAAGTTATCATCCGAATAAAGTGTGTCCAGTTACATCAGTGCATAGGCGGAGTAAACAATATACATCGCTATGGAACATGCGCGTCCGCCGGCGGAATTATGTTTGGAGGGTGGACCGGCTAGTCGGGCCGAAGCATGGCGTAAATGGTTCCAACAGTTTATGGTATTTTTAAAGGCATCCGGTATTCACAAAGAAACATCCGATGTCCAAGCAAGCTTGCTAATAAACTTGATTGGTTCCGAGGGCTACGATGTGTACACCACATTCAAGTTCGCAAAGGAGGAGGACAAAGAAAATTTTGAAACTCTCATAAGCATCTGCTGCTTGCTGATGTTTCTCGGTTTATTTTATCAAAAGTCTTTCTTTTAGCAAAAAATAGAACTGCAACTGTATTATATGTCGGATCCGGTCATGAGTAGGGTGACCGAGTGGAAAAAATTTCTGTCATGGACTTTTTGTTTGAAGGGTTACCATCACACGAGGACGTGTGCAAACAGGATGGCCGTGTCGGATCCGGTCATGAGTAGGGACGGGCCATGTCATCACGCGACCTACTTACCAGTTTACCCCACCATGGCGGTATTTACAGAGTCCTGATGTTAACACCTCGTGGCGAGGCGGACATTCTTCTCCATGGAAACGACAAACCCGAACCGTGCAATGCGAAATAAAATAGTGTATCACATCCAGTGTTTTTTCATTGCACGAAGCCCGTCTTCCACCCACAAAATGCTCGACTCTAGCGAAATAAACCTGACAACCCGACATATATGTAATGTGTGACGACTCTCATCAAACGCAGTGGCATCTTCGCGTCCACATAGAACACGCCACACGCGCTCATATTACTGAACGTTCGATTTGCCTGGAGCACGTTCTTGCAAAGTTGTTCTTGACTCTCTGAAAGATAAGATTTAATAATCGGTGGATGGACTGCGTAAAGGATGATATAACAAGAAAGAAGGTGTCTAATGAGATGACGAGTAACAGAGAAGTATGGAAGAAGCAGACATGCTGCGCCGAGCCCAAATTAATTGGAATAAAGGCAATAGAATGAGAATCGAAGGGTTGGTAAATTTATTTCAGAATATCGCAGGTTTATTGCAGAAACTTGTACAACTTTTACAGTAAATCTTACAAAGGGACCTCTTTTTAAGTAAAAGATATATCTGTGCTAGGAGATCCCGCTCTTCAATGACAAATTTTGTAATGGTAAAAGTAGTGTACAAAAAGAAAACAGAATTCAAACAAAAAGTTACAACTGAGATCTAAAACTAAACGCTAAACGCTAAAGCTAAGACGAATAAAAGAAAAAGAAAAATAAATTCAAAGATATATCCTAAAATAGTGTATGTGAGTATGAGTGTATGAGTATGTGTGTGAGAGTGTATGTGCCTGTGAGTGCGTGTGTGTATCTCTTTACTTCATATTGACGATGCTTGCAGCAATAATTTAATATCATCCGCAAGAGAACCAAGGTCACCGATGTAGCCCAAAGAATTACCAACCTTAAGTGGCAGTAGGCAGGGCACATTGCTCGCAGAGCGGATGGCCGATGGGGCCGAAAAGTTCTGGAGTGACTCACCATGCTAAAGATCAGCTCCCTGAAGGTGCGAAACTCATCGGCTACCCTCGCCACGGAGGTATTCCTCGAAGCGCTCCCGTTTTGAAACGCTCCCATCTAAGCGCTCCCGTTTTGTTCCTCCAAGCGCTCCCAAAAGGAGCGCTTGGAGGAACGATTAAAAATATTAAAATTTACTTCCTCGAAGCGCTCCCATGATTAACTTTCGGATAGAGATGGGACTATATACTAACTGAAATTATCGATAATAACTAGGTAATAAGTTTTATTTATAACATCCTCTTTGAATACACAATAACATTGGTCCTTGTATACACCTAAGAGTGCCGAAAGCAAAAAGATATTATTCTCTCAATTTCGTAATTCGGTTAAGCAACTTCGATGTCGATGATGCACACATGAGTTTTTAAAAATTATCGAAGTAAACGTAATGAATTATTTCATTACGTTTACTTCATGCTTTTCCCTATTTTTAAACGTGGGAGCGCTTCGAGGAAATAAATTTTAATATTTTTAATCGTTCCTCCAAGCGCTCCTTTTGGGAGCGCTTGGAGGAACAAAACGGGAGCGCTTAGATGGGAGCGTTTCAAAACGGGAGCGCTTCGAGGAATACCTCTCGCCACGGTGTCCTTGGCAGGTGCAGCACACAGTATCTGCGCTTCCAACTCACTCATCTTCCGGATAAAGCTATCCTCGAGGGTTTTCTGTGTAGTATGATCTCCTCCAACTGAGACATTGTAATATTTTGTGTCCACTTGTGTTTGGTGACAATAGTGTTGTGAAGTAGTGAAACAATAATTTTACACCACCAGCCAGTTCATCAACTGGCTGGTGGTGTAAAATTATTGTTTGAGTCACACAAATGTGCTGCAAACGTGAGTACCCGTTGTATATAGGCTATACACTGATAATATATAACAATTTAGTGAAAATACTGTAAATTACTATTTTAAATATAAAATAACTACTGGAGTAATGTCTCTTTTAATTATCTGTGGTGACTTTAATGTTAATATCTTAGAGAATAATGTAAACAGCAGTAGATTTTTAAGTCTCTTTAAATCATTTAATTTGTCAAATGTTTTTTCAGAACCAACCTGAATTACTAAAAATACTGCTACATGTATTGATAATGTTTTTTGTTGCTGCGACTACTTAGATAAATTCATTGTAAATTACCTTCCTTCAGATCACAGCGGACAGACTGTTGCTTTCGTGTTCAAGATACAATTGCAAAAAACTCAGATTCTAATTAGAAAAATAGCACCCAGCAATTTAGAAAAGTTTAATAACAATTTAATTAGCAAGCTTAATAAACCAGGCCAAATTAAAAACATTGTTAATCAATTGTATGAAGAATTATTTTCGGTAGTGCACGCCGAGTTCAATAACACTTTAAAAAAGAAAACTAAAACTATTGGCCCAAAGTTTATTTTAGTGACTGGGCAACACAGGGTATAAGGAAAAGTAGGGAACGTTTGTTTGAGCTGTACGGCCTTAAGCCTTACATTAACACAGAAACTTTTAGTAAATATGTTGCTACTTACTCGATTTTTTTTTTAAACTCTTACAAGGTACAGTAGCTAAATCCCTCTTTATAAGCAACAAGTTTATATCAGCTGATAACAAAATTAAGACAGTTTGGAAAATTATCAACAGTGAAACAAATAGAAATAAAAAACAAAGTAATGACATAACATTAGAGACCTGACGTGGCCCCGTGAACTCTAATAATGAAGTTGCTCAAAAATTTGAAAATTTCTTTACCAGTATCCCACTTAAAACGACAGAAACCTTAAATTCCTCTCCCTTGCTCTCTATTGATTTATTGAAAGCGAACGTTCTAGCCAATTTAAATTTCAGCATATAAACCCCATATAAATCTTATAAGCTATTAAGCAAATCAAGATTAAATTAACCGAAGATATATGGGGTATGTCTATCAAAGCTTGTACTACAATTACTGAGACTGTAGCACCGTATTTAGCCTTGATATTTAATTTGTGCGTGGATCAAGGGGTCTTTCCGGATCTAATGAAATTCAGTAAAGTAATAACTCTTTTTAAATCCGGGGACAGTAAAGATACCAATAACTATAGGCCCGTATCCGTGTTGCCGGTTTTCGGCAAGGTGTTTGAAAAGATAATGCTCAATCAAATACTTTACCATTTTAACACCAATAAAATCTTACAGGAGCTGACGCCAGTGTCACTTTATTAAAACACATATTTACTGCATGGGAAGAGGCATAAGATGCCATAGGAATCTTCTGTGACCTTTCGAAGGCACTGTGACCTTTTGATTGCGTAAATAACGAAACCCTAATCTTGAAACCTGAGCATTACGGTTTAGGTAAACTTGCGCTCAGTTTAATAAAATCGTATTTGAATGATAGACAGCAGCATGTACAAGTAAATGGTGTAAATTCAATGGGTTTAAAAGTAATAATGTGTGTACCACAAGGTTCGATATTGGGTCCTCTTTTTAGTGTACATAAATGACCTACCCAATTTATTTAACAACCACCCGCAATTGGTGTTGTTTGCTGACGATACTTCTTTAATATTTAGGATAAACAGACGTGCCACAAATCTTGACGACGTAAATAACGCTCTAATGCAGGTTAATAATTTGTTTACCGCTAATAATTTAGTACTAAATGGGAAAAAAACAAAGTGCATTAGATTTGCTTTACCAAATGTCACAAATGTCAAAAGTAGTGATTGTGACATAGTATTGAATCAAGAGAAACTAGAATTTGTCGACAAAACGGTTTTCTTGGGAATTACGCTCGACTCAAGGCTAAAATGGGGTCCTCGTTTAACATCTCTTGCAGGACGTCTGAGTTCAGCAGCGTATGCTGTTAGAAAAATCCTTCAATTTACTAATGTTGATACGGCGAAGCTAGTCTATTTTAGTTATTTTCATAGTATTATAATATATAGAAAAAAAAAAAAAAAAAAAAAAAAGTGGCAGCACTGCCCGAGTGACATGTCAAAATTTTGTTCCGTATTTTAAAATTAAATTTAAATAGTTATTAAGTTAAATTAAGGTGTAATCATATGTTATATCGTATTTTAAATGTGTAAATACCCAGGAAAATTATTTTCCTGTTAATTAAAAAAGGATTCGGTTGTACGGCGACGTAACGACGTTACCGGTAACCTAAAACCAACAGCTGATGTTCGGACTACGGATTTAAACGGGGAGTATTTGTTTACTTTTATATTTAGAATAGCACTCAATTGTCCCATAATCGTAACTTTAGAACACGTCCACGCCAATTCTAGTATAGTTTTTGTGTTTGTTTTGCTAATTTAGATGGTTCTAAATTGCATTGTTGACAATTGTCATTTCGTAAAAAGTAAAATTCTAACGACTTAAACTAGCTTACATCAATATTTTCAATATTATTTAAATATAAAGTTCGTGACAGTTATTTTATTAACGTCTTGAAGTAATATTGTAATAATCATAAGTTTTTAGTCCAGGCAATCTACCCACATGAAAAAGTAAAACAATAAGAAAGTAAAATTCTGATTGAAGCAATAAAATTAATTATTCAGTAAGCTAATATCATTCTTGTCAAGCTAATATAGCAGCCTACCTCATTTCAGAGTAACACGAACTTTTTCCCTGTTTTTCCCCTTTTTTATCTCTAAATTCTCTTCATTGGTCTATCCTATTAGTTCTCACTGTTTCTTTATTTCCAATTTTCAGTAACCAATCCGGAAACCATGCCTGTGATGACCCGTAAGGCTACTGCTCAGGATATGGAGCTAAAATTGAGAACGGCCCTCCAAGAACTTAAGGACTCTAAACTCCAATGCCAACAGCTGTTGCAGGAGAGAGAAGACAGTGAGGAGGAGGTCATTAACGTAAATAGCAAAAACTCGAGCTTAAAACGGGAGCTAGTAGACCTACATCAGGAATTCTTGAATGTTGTCAATGAACGGGATCAACTAAGGGTAACTCGGTCACGGATGGGTTCAACTCTTGTAGCAACTTGTATGAGGAGGCTTTATGTAAAATTAGGGACCTAGAGGATGAATTAGTCCATGCAAATGTCAAACTTTTAAATTTGAAAAAGGAAAAGGATCATACTCAGGCTTTGGAAACTGAACATTTGTATAATGAATTAGTTAATAAAAATTGCAACCCTCATTCCATTATAACAATAGACCTTACAGAGGACTCCTTACTAAAGCATAACTACAGCCATAAAATTAGTCAAAATAAAATTAAGAAATATGCACGATTAAATAGAATCATTAAAAAATGTAATAAATATAAGAAACAACAAAAACACCATTCCAAAAATATTCAATTAAGGAAAGAACGTGTTTCTCTAGTTAATAAATTAAATAACTATCAGATTAAATTGGAAGATAGTATAAATATTTATGAAATTGACACTCAGCGCTTACAATCAGAAATACATCCTCTTAATAAGTCACTAAAATCATTATATAATAAATATGAAGGCTCTCAAAATCAAATTAAAGAGCATATTCTTGCTACACATGCATTGGTAGACAAAGTGGACTCGCTGACTCTCAGCAACACTCAGTGTACTTGTCAGAGGGAATCCAGCAATGATGCCCTCCAGCTTGAGGCAACGGAGGACCCGTCCCTAGCTGTGAGTACTCAGGACTGTATTTCCACCCAAGATACAATACCTGACTTAAGTAATTTTGTCTCACCAAATAGTCTTGGTTCTAATCTTTCAGTTATGTTCTCTGATAGTATAGGTAGAGGGTTAGGGAAATTAATCAGTAATAACCTGAGTTATTGTACCCAAAATTATTGCATGCCAGGGTCAACCTACAAACAGATTATGGCAACAGTAACAAAGACTGTTTGTGATCCTAGTACCACCGTTACTATATGTGTTGGTAATAGTTCCAAGATTAAAAAGGAAGACATCACTGACTGTGTTTCAGATTTGTTGAAGTTAAATTGTAATAAAATAATATTGTGTGCTTTTCCATTTTTTGAAAATTTGGGTAATAGAAAAAACAACTATATACATATGTTAAATAACCATGTACATTTTTTAGTAGGTCACTATAGTGACAGACTTATATATCTGGATATCAACACTATTGTTGGTAAACTGAAGTCGACACGGGGTAAGGTGTTTCTACCTATTAGATGTAGACACAAAATAGCTCGGCTATTAGCTTATAATATTCACACAGACATAAATAGTATGTCTAAGTTTAGTTCCATTATTAACACTGCGACTATTAGTAGTAATACTAATGTACAGGTGACTTTAAATGAATATAGCATTAATGCTATAAATGTTTACAAACATTGTACTGAGGAGGATCCATGTGTCACCGTGGAGAATTCTCAATTAGGGTCTATTAGTATTAGTGATAGGGTCTTGTTGTCTGAGGATGGCACGGGAGTCTCCGGCCTCACTCCAAATATTAATTTAAACTAGAAAATGAGACAACAGGAGGTACGATTAACAATATTGTTAATCCTACCAACGTATCTTCTTGCACTCAATTAGTTAGCAAAAAAGGGCCTCAGCAGAACACTTTAAAATTATTCCACCAAAATATCCAAGGCATTTCTTCCAAATTATTAGAAATTGAATTGTTTTTAGAAAATAGTAAGTTTGACATTATTTGTTTTACTGAACATTGGCTAAAGGATTACCAAATGCTTATCAATTATGAGAACTATATGGTGGGTAGCTGCTTTAACCGTAAAACTATGCTTCGTGAAGGTTCCCTAATATTAATAAAAAATTGTTTTAAATATAAGCAACGTAATGACATAGTAGGTCTCTCGGTTGAACATTGCGTTGAACTGTCCTGTGTTGAGCTAGATAAGCATGTAATTGTGTGTGTGTACAGACCCCCAAACTATCAAAACTTTTCCTTATTTGAATCAATAATGGAAGATGTGATGGCAAAACTTGCAGCCAGTAATAAATCTGTAATTATTTGTGGTGATTTTAATATCAATATTTTAGATGAATGCTCAAATAGCAGTCGCTTATTAAATCTTTTTAAGTCATTTGACTTGACCAACACTTTTAAAGAACCTACTAGAGTCACTCCATCTTCTGCTACTTGTATAGATAATATTTTCTGCGATTGTGATTACTTAGATAAAGCAATAGTAAATGGTCTGCCTTCTGACCATAGCGGACAAACTGTAACCTTTAGGTGTAATACACCCCCATTGCAAAAAGTTCAAATTAAATTTAGACCTATAACTTCTAGCAGATTAAATAGGTATAATATTTCGCTACAGAACAAGTTAAGTGCTATGAGCCTTGATAATATTAAAATAGATCAATTGTATGATCGTTTCTTTTCAATAGTTCACACGGAATTCAATAAAACTTTTGAAAAGAAGACAAAAAGTATTTGCCTTATATTCATATTTAGTGATTGGGCAACTAGAGGTATCAGAAAAAGTAGGGAAAGACTATTTGAGCTTTATGGCCTTAAGCCTTTTATAAACACTGAAACTTTTAACAAGTATGTTGCTAAGTATTCAAAAATTTTTAGAAATACGTGCAAGGTTGCTAAAGCACTGCACATTAGCAACACGATCAAAACAGCAGAAAATAAAATAAAGACAGTTTGGAAAGTTATAAATAACGAGACTAACAGGAAGAAAATACGTAACACTAGCTACACATTAGATACAGCGTGTGGTCCTAAAAGCTCAAATCAGGAAGTAGCTCAAGAATTTGTAAATTTCTTTACCAGTATACCACTAAAAACAACGGAGGCTCTTATTTCCTCACCTGAACTCTCAATTGGCTTATTAAAGGCGAATGTGTCTGGCTGCCTGGCTGAATTTAAATTTAAACACATTAACCCTATGATAGTTATTAAAACTTTCCGGCAAATAAAAATCAAACTAACCGAAGATCTATGGGGAATGTCTGTCAAAGTTTGCACATCCATACTTGAGACTATAGCCCCTTACTTAGCTTTAATTTTTAATTTATGTGTAGACCAAGGAGTTTTCCCTGATTTAATGAAATACAGTAAAGTCATACCTCTTTTCAAATCCGGAGACAGTAAAGATACTAATAATTATAGACCTGTATCCGTGTTACCAGTTTTTAGCAAGGTTTTCGAAAAAGTAATGCTTAATCAAATGCTCTATCATTTTAACACCAACAGAATCTTACATGATCAACAGTATGGCTTCACCAAGGGACGTTGTACAACTGACGCCGGTGTAACCTTATTAAAGCACATATTTACTGCGTGGGAAGAGTCTCAAGACGCCATAGGATTTTTTTGTGACCTCTCCAAAGCGTTTGATTGCGTAAATCACGACACATTACTTTTGAAACTTGAGCATTACGGACTGGGTAAACTTGCACTTAGTTTGGTAAAATCTTATTTGAATGATAGACAACAACATGATCAAATAAATGGTGTTAATTCACAGGGTTTAAAAGTAAAAATGGGGGTTCCACAAGGCTCAATATTGGGTCCTTTTCTCTTTCTAGTATATATAAATGATCTACCCTATTTACTGAAAAACCAACCGCAAAATATGGTGTTATTTGCTGATGACACTTCCCTAATTTTTAAGATAAATAGGCGGGCCCAAAATCTAGATGACGTGAATAATGCCCTACTTCAGGTCCAAAATTGGTTCACAGCAAACAATTTGGTATTAAATGAAAAAAAAACCAAATGCATAAGATTTGCTTTACCGAATGTTAAAAGTAGTGATTGTGATATAATATTGAATAAAGAGAATTTTGAATTCGTAGATAAAACGGTTTTCCTGGGGATTACGCTTGATTCAAGGCTACAATGGGGTTCTCATTTGACTTCTCTTGCGGGGCGGCTAAGTTCAGCAGCCTATGCCATTAGAAAAATCCTTCAGTATACTGATGTAGATACCGCTAGACTGGTTTATTTTAGTTACTTTCATAGTATAATGTCTTATGGCATTTTACTGTGGGGACGGGCTGCAGATATTGAGTCTATATTTATTCTGCAGAAAAGAGCCATCAGGGCCATATATAATCTTCGTAATCGCGATTCTCTAAGGGAACTGTTTAAGGATATTGGCATCATGACGGTACATTGTCAATACATCTACGAAAACATAATGTACGTCAGAAAAAATCTGCACCTTTTTGGTAAAAGGGGTGACAGACATAATTACAGTACTAGAAATAGGGACCAACTAGTTCAGCCAGGTTTCCGACTCGCTAAAGTAGACTCATCTTTCATGGGGTACTGTTTGAGATGCTATAATAAAATTCCACAAAGTATTCTTGAACTGAATGAGACGAAATTTAAAACATGCTTTAAACGCACACTATGTAAGCAAGCATATTACAAGTTGAGCGATTATATCGCTGATAAAAATGCTTGGCTCAATGCTGGTCCTGCTCCACAAGGACAGGGGCGCATAAATTGATAGCATTAAAATGTATTGTTGGAGCTGCTGAAGATTGTACAACTATCTTTGCATTGTATAGATTCAATCTCTTTAGTATTATATAAATGCATAGCCCATATTGTGTGAGTACTATGTACTAGAAAGCTATCATTCACTGGAAACCTACGTCTTTTCTTGACTTGAATGTGCCCTGGCGGTTTAGAGTATGTCATGCTCACTCAAATGTCTCGCTGATGGTGGCGCGTGTGTCGGATCATTTAGTTCCCTTCAAAATGGTTGAGTTGAATGGTGCTGATCCATGCGTCATGTCCGTGAACGGGCGCTGTCGGTTGTGACTGGTCATCTCTTGGTTGCCATGGCTTATTTGAATGAATTATTTTGAATTGTATTTTTTTTGTTTGTGTGTTTTTGCTGTGGACACTTTTAACGTGCACATCTTGCTACATTGTTCTCACATAATATACCATCTCAACATGAATGATGTAACCAAGATTTTGTAACAATATTGTTGAAGCTTATTTCAATAGGTTTAGAAGTACAAACAAACATACAGTCCACGTTTCTTTATAGTAGTACTGGCTGGCCGCCGACCGTATTAAATATGATGTTTTAATATTTTAGTTAGTTGCCAATAAACCTCATCAAAGACAGACGCTTGTTTCATTGAGCAAACTCCTCGCCAAACCAAATTGAACCCTAACATGCAAAACATAATGGTCATAATCGAGCCGGATCATTAGTGAAGTTAATATAGAAAAAACAACATTCCATCAGAGATAAGAAGCCGGCGAGTGAATCGTTAAGCGTAAACAAAGTAATTAGCAGTGATTTTAATAAAAAACACGTTGTTTCCTCAAGTTTGCATCGTATTTGTGTATAATATTGAAGATTTACATAAATAACAGTGAAATATGTCTAAGACGGCCGAAGAAGCACTTGGTATATTAGAAGATACGGCAGAATTACTGAAGAAAACACAAACAAACTTACGAAAATGTCCTAAACAACGTTTGACAAAAGGTTACATTCAATCTAGAATTCAGTGCCTCGAAGAATACTGGAAAACATTCAACGGTGCGCATCAAGACTTAGCGAGGATGACACCTAGAGATAAACGTAATTTGTTGCCGTATTTCGTAAATGAAGAGTTTTTTATTTATGAAGATCTTTATTTGTGTTTGTTGGGTGAATTACGCGATATGTTAGAAAAGGTAACAACCAAATCATCGCAAGCGATGAACATCGATAACGCGGACGAAGATAACCAACAAACACAGGTGAGACTGCCATGTATAACGATACCTACGTTTTCTGGAACCTATGAAGACTGGCCTGCGTTTAAAGATTTATATGTTTCGTTAGTGCATGACAACAAAGCACTAAGCAACGTTCAAAAATTGCATTACTTGAAAACTAGCATAAGCGGTGAAGCAGCAACCTTACTTAAACATATACAAGTAACTGAAAGTAACTATTTACAAGCATGGGAAACATTGAAGAATCGTTACGGCAATAGAAGATTGATAGTTAATTTAATGTTGAAGAGATTAGTTTACCAAAAAAAGGCGAACACTCAATCAGCCAGTCAACTGAAGTCAATTTTAGATACAACTTCTGAAATTTTAGACAACCTTAAAAACTCCAACGTGAACACCGACTCCTGGGATCCTATAATCATTTTTCTGGTCGTACAGAAGCTGGACCCGGAATCTCACAAGGACTGGGAAGAGTACGCCTACAAAAGCAACTCAGAGGATTTACCTACGTGGAATGAATTGAAGACATTCCTAAATGGCAAATTTCGTGCATTAGAATTAATTACACCCTCTTCAACGTCAGCTACTCGTGAAAAACCTTCTAAAGAACGCAGTACATTCCATGTTTCAACTAATGAGAAGGAACACACTTGTATAATGTGTAAAGAAAATCATACCCTGTCTCATTGCAAATTGTTTGCGAAGATGCAACCTTCAGAACGATTTGATTGTGTAAAGAATAACAAGCTCTGTTTTAACTGCCTGGCATCAGGACATTCGGTATTCAAATGCCGTGTTCCAATGTCCTGTCGCATGTGTAAAAGACGCCATCATAGTCTCATACATCTAACAAAGAAGATGGATACATCGGCATCGTCTGAAGCTGTACAACCGACGCCGACAATATCAACTCAAGCAGATGTAGAAGAAAAGGTGCAAGTTAATACAATGATTGCGTCTTACTACAATGTCAGAAAAGATATAGGAATGTTAGCAACCGCAATGGTGATAGTAAAGAGTGAACAAGGACACACCATTGTGCTCAAGGCACTCATAGATCCAGGGTCACAAGCCTGCTTTATTAGCGAGAAGGCGGCACAACTACTAAAACTAAAAAGGCAGGTGACTAATTGCATAATTACTGGAATGGAATCCATGAAGGTAGCTGTCAAGCATGAAGTGAAAATAAAAGTTTTATCTCGATGGGAATCAAATTTTGCACTACCTATTCAAGCCTACGTGATGAACAAGCACTTGACAGTACAATTACCTGCAAAAACATGGTCTACAAGCAAATGGCCACACTTGGCACATCTAGACTTGGCAGACCCAAAGTATGGAGTATCAGGAAACATTGATCTGCTTCTAGACGTCAAGGGATATGCAAAGATACTACAAGATGGTTTAATCAAGGGTCCACCGGGGTCACCTATAGCTCAGAAAACCAACCTCGGCTGGATAATATTCGGTGAAATAAACTTAAAAACTAACACAAAAGAAAAATGTTTAATGGCGATAAATGAACAAGTCGATGTGAAAGAACTGTTGAAGACTATGTGGGAGTTAGAAACCGATACAAAAAGGAAATTTACTAAACAGGAGTTGCTATGCGAAGAAATTTATGAAAAAACACATACAAGAAACAATGAAGGGCGCTACATAGTAAAATTACCCTTTAAAAACGACAACTTAAAATCCCCCGACGGAAAGACAAGAGAGATAGCATTAAACAGATTTCTGCAACTGGAGAAAAGACTAAACAAAAATCCCGATCTGAAAGAAAAATACAAAAAGGTTATTGAAGAATACATAAACTTAAAACACATAGAACAAATACCAAAACAAGAAATAAATACAAAAAGGTCTGTCTACTTACCCCACCACGCAGTAGTCAGGAACGATAAAGAAAGCACGAAGACTCGCGTCGTTTTTGACGCTTCCTGCAAGGGTTACAATGGAGTTTCCCTAAACGACGAATTACTGGCAGGTCCTGTTCTACAAGACGACTTGCGAAGCCTAATAGTAAGATGGCGAACACACGCAGTGTGTTTTGTTTCTGACATACAAAAAATGTACCGAATGATATTGGTAGCCCAGGAAGACACCGATTACCAGAGAATACTGTGGCGAAACGACTCTGAAATCATTAAAGATTTAAGACTCTTGACTGTTACCTTCGGGACGGCGTCAGCACCATATTTAGCGGTAAAAACACTTATGCAACTTGCTAAAGATGAAGGTGCCAACTATCCTGAAGCTGCTAGGGTGTTACAAGAAGATTTGTATGTTGATGACGTTATGTCAGGATGTGACAATTTAGAGCAAGCTATTCAAATAAGCAAAGACTTGAAGAATTTATTACAACGAGGCGGCTTTCAGCTAAAGAAGTGGTCGTCAAATAACGTAGATTTTTTTAAATCTATAGATCCAGAGGATAGATCTATCAATGCACATTTAAATCTAAATATAGATGGTACCATGAAAGCTTTAGGTGTACAATGGAACTTAGGCAGCGATCAATTCGAATACCAACTAAACCTAGTGCCTCTTCCTGCGGTCGTTACGAAGCGAAGTATACTGTCAGATGTACAAAAGCTCTTTGACCCGCTCGGTTGGATAGCGCCATGCATCGTGCAAGCAAAAATTTTGATTCAGAAGCTCTGGCAAACTAAGGTTGATTGGGATCAAGAAATTACTCCAGCTGTGAGAGAAGAGTGGAAAACTATCCGAGACGATATTGCCAACGTCAATGCAATTAGAATAGATCGATGGATGGGCACGTACAGTCTAAAGAAGAACAGCATACAAATCCATGGTTTTAGTGATGCATCGATGAGAGCATACGCAGCTGTTGTGTACTGTCGCGTACATTACTTGGATGGTGCAGTCAAAACATCATTGATTGCAGCAAGAACTCGTGTTGCTCCGTTGAAGACAGTGTCGTTACCGCGACTTGAATTGTGTGGGGCTGTTCTGGTGTCAAGACTGTTAAAACAAATTTCAACAGCAATGAAGATCCCATTAGCTAATGTTTTTGCTTGGACTGATTCCTCAATAGTTATTGCTTGGCTACAAAAAGAGCCTAGCAGATGGAAGACCTTTGTTGCCAATAGAACCGTGGAAATAACTGGCAACGTCCCGAAAGAACAATGGTACCACGTACAATCGCAAGAGAACCCCGCTGATATAGCGTCGAGAGGTGCACTAGTATTAGAGTTGAAAACATGCGACTTATGGTGGAAAGGGCCCGAATGGCTTTCAAAAGGAAATATTTATTTTACCAAACCAGAAACCATATCTACAGAACTAGAAAAGAGGACAACTATACAAACCTTTACGATGACCAAAAACGAAGAAGACGAGAGAAGATTAACAGAACAATTTGAAAAATACAACTCGTTGAAGGAATTAATTAGAAGTATTGCATTCTGTAGGAGATTTTTAAAACAAAAAACGTTAAAAGAAGGCATAGATACTGCTTTGACAACAGAAGAATTAGATGGTACATTAAACATATGCATAAAAAAGGTACAAAATGAAGAATATGCAGAAGAAATTGAGTCTCTAAGAAAGGGTAAACAGGTTAAAAGAACTAGTACATTAAAAACTTTAGATCCGTACTTAGATGAGAAACAGATGCTTCGGGTTGGCGGACGCCTAAGACACGCGAACATAGCGGATCAAAGCAAGCACCCAATCATATTGGGTCATAGAAACAAACTTACTTCTTTGATCATTGCCGATGCACACTCAAGAACCCTACACGGAGGAATCCAATTAATGTTGAGCTTTTTGAGATCTAAGTATTGGATAACGCGAGCTAAAGGACAAGTCAAACAATATGTTCACCGATGCTTAGTATGTGCCAAACAGAATGCGACTGCAAGAACGCAAGTAATGGGTGATTTGCCAAAGGTTCGTGTGACACCAGCTCGACCGTTTCTGCATTCTGGTGTAGATTTTGCTGGACCATTACAAGTTCTATGGAGCAAGGGAAGAGGAGTCAAGGCACACAAGGCGTACATATCGATCTTCATATGTATGGCTACCAAGGCCGTACATTTGGAGTTAGTCGGAGATATGACGTCAGAGGCGTTCATCGGCGCATATAAAAGATTCTGTGCGAGAAGAGGCAAGTGTGCACATTTATGGAGTGACCAGGGGAGAAACTTCATCGGAGCAAATAAAGAGCTGGTAGCCATGTGGAAGGAAGCAAGCTTGGAGTTCTCTGGAGCAATCGCAGACACGCTTGCATGTGATGGCACACAATGGCATTTCATTCCTGCATACAGCCCAAACTTCGGCGGCCTCTGGGAGGCTGGAGTAAAATCAACGAAGTACCACTTAAAACGGATACTAACTAGCAATTTAACTTTCGAGGAGATGTCGACAGTGCTGTGTGAAATAGAGGCTTGCTTGAACTCGAGGCCGTTGTGCCCCCAAGATGATTTGGATAATGTGAATATCGAGCCATTAACACCTGGGCACTTTTTAATTGGAGAGGCACCCATTATCGTACCTAGCCCAAATTTACAAAACTTGAAGGTGCACACGTTATCACGATGGCAATATGTCCAAAAGTTGTTGCATGATTTTTGGTCTAGATGGCAACAGGAATATTTATCTAGACTACAACAACGTCCAAAATGGCTGAAACGAGGAAAGGAGTTTGAAGTCGGTAATATTGTTCTAATCAAGCAGGAGAACCTTCCACCAGGGAAATGGTTACTGGGACGTATAGTGAGCAAACATCCAGGACCCGATGGGTGCACAAGAGTTTACAGTGTCAAGAGCGGTGACAGTATTGTAAAGAGAACTGTGACCAAACTCTGTCCACTGCCAATAGATAGTAAAACTGAATAGTCCAATCATTCCGTGTTTGATAATTTTGCATGTGTAATGTTAATTGCATATTTATGGATCAGTTGAAAGGACTCATATAGTCCTTTGGTGGGCGGCTTATGTTGAAGCTTATTTCAATAGGTTTAGAAGTACAAACAAACATACAGTCCACGTTTCTTTATAGTAGTACTGGCTGGCCGCCGACCGTATTAAATATGATGTTTTAATATTTTAGTTAGTTGCCAATAAACCTCATCAAAGACAGACGCTTGTTTCATTGAGCAAACTCCTCGCCAAACCAAATTGAACCCTAACATGCAAAACAAATATTCTGATTTAAAAGAGTGTCCATGGAGTTTCTTGCCCGTTCTTCTCCATAGAGATCTACGCTAGGGAATGGGCAACTACAGTACTTTCACAGTTTTTATGTCTTGTGACTGGGACTGTAGCTACATTTAATTTTCATCTTTGTTTCGACAATTCAAAAGTGCCTGTAACTGGCTTACTTGAAATAAATGCTTTGATTTTGATTTTGATTTTATTATGTCATACGATATTTTACTATGGGGACAGGCTGCAGACATCGAGTCTATATTTATTCTGCAGGCAGACCGATTAATAGTTTTGACTGTGACATGCTTTGTGTTCTGTTAAAACCGTACTATTTTACGGAAAACTTCGTCCTTAATGCATTGTTTGGGGCATTGTCAGTGAGCCTGAGCCTATATTCGGTGACCGTGTGAAAAGCAGTTCTCCCTTAAATCAACCCCTGCTAAATTAAGATTTTGGTCTTGAGATTTATTTATGGACGACTGTACAATGTCCCAAAAATATCTCGCAGAGAAATAAAACAAGGGTGTCCAGAGTAAGACAAAACTTTAATATATAACGTACCGAGGAGGTCATACCTTGCATGAAAATCTTAACACCGCGATCTACAAATGTGACGTCAAGGCACAACGCCATCTGTTATCGAATAGCGATACTAAACTAATGACAATGTTGGTTTTCGACTTAAACAGATTAGACATTCCGCCCACTATGGACGGCTCTGTCCATAAACCTTACATGGCAATACAAACTTAAATATAAGATTGGTTGTTTGCTATCCACTACCTACAACCTATACCTAGTGCCTTATGTCTACGATTAATTCAAACCTTAGGTAAATAAAAGTTAAACAACAGTAAAACACAGTTAAAAAATGGAAGATCATTCAAATAAATAAAAGTTAAACTTAAAATTTGGTAAACACAGTAAAAAAAATACAAGTTTATTGAAGTAAATACGCAAAACATTTATAATGCGTAAATAAAACTAAATCTATTTTTATAAAATACATCAATAAGATGGTAAACAACTAAGTGTTCACAGGTAAAATAATTAATTTAGACACAGGCCTTTTAATCTCATTATTTTTACACCGTATGGTTACAACGCGAGTAATATTGTCCAAACCTGGATGCTTATTTGTAATAAGCCCATATAGCCATCTAGCGGGTGGAAGACCGTCCTCCCTCACCAGAACAATGTCTCCAATCTCAGGTTCAGGCTTAACATCTGTCCATTTATATCGATGCTGCAATTGAGTTAAGTACTCTGATGACCACCTACGCCAGAAATTTTGAAGCATTTTTTGTGTGAGATGCCACCGCTTCAGATTGCTAATGGATGAATTTTCATAATTGGCATCAGGTACAGTTACCAAAGGTTCACCCACGAGAAAGTGCCCAGGCGTTAAAGGACACGAGTCCTCTGGATTGTTAGAAAGCTGAGATATCGGCCTTGAGTTAAGGCAGGCCTCGATTTGAGCCAGCACAGTTGTCATTTCTTCAAATGTCAATGTGCTGGTGCCTATAATTCTTTTCAAATGGTGCTTCGTGGACTTGACACCAGCCTCCCACAATCCTCCAAAGTTTGGAGCATGGGGAGGTATGAAATGCCAAGTCGTACCATTCATAGATAGGAAATCAGCTATTTCCGAAGCTACCATCGACCTTTCAGCGTTGAATAGCTGTCGCAATTCCTTTGCACTACCAACAAATGTGGTCCCATTATCACTCCACAAGTCCAATACTCGGCCACGTCTGGCTACAAAGCGCTTAAAAGCCGCAAGAAAACTCTGAGAAGTCATGTCACTGACAACTTCAAGGTGAATAGCCCGAGTGGACATGCAAACAAACAAACATATATAACCCTTAGTGGAGTGATGACCACGACCTTTAGAGGTTCGGATGCTGATTGGACCTGCGTAATCTACGCCACTGCATTGGAAAGGCCTCTGAGCAGACACCCTGGCCTTCGGTAATTGGCCCATCATTTGTTGGTGAGTTTGTTTTGAGTGTCGAACACAAATTACACACTTATGAACATATTGCCTAACGAGAGTCCTAGCATTGAGTATCCAGTATTTGGATCTTAAGTAATTAAGCATTAATTGTGGCCCGCCATGCAATGTTCTCTCGTGAGCCTCCGCAATCAAAAGATTGGTGAAGTGTGATTTATGAGGAATTAAAATGGGGTGCTTCATATCCTCATCAATAGAAGCTCGGTGCAAGCGACCGCCAACCCTTAAGATTCCGTCATCGTCAAGAAAAGGACTCAACGAGGTAAGTTTACTATCCTTATTTAATTTACGGCCTTTTTTTTACAGATTCTATTTCATCACTAAAGGACTGGAGTTGGCAGAGTTTGATACAGGTAAGCACAGCTTCATTTAATTCCTTAGTGGTTAGCCAAGTAGTCATTTTGTTTTCATTATGTTTAATTCCCTTCATTCGTAAAAATCTTCTACAGTAAGCTATCACTCTTATTAACCTACTGAACCTAGAAAATCTAGTAAATAGACTATCATTACCATCTACCGCAGTTGCATGACATTTTGTTTTAATTTTTCTTTCTTCTAGTGTAGTTACTTGTATATTTCCCCTTTTATAGTCTATTTTTTCATTCTGTAACCATACTGGGCCTCTTTTCCAGAGCTCCATATCGTTACACTCAGAAGGGCTTGCTCCCCGAGATGCGCAATCTGCTGGATTTTCCGACGACGACACATGTGACCACTGACTTCTATCCATGATGTTAAGTATTTCGGAAACACGATTCGCGATAAAGGTTTTCCATCGACTAGGGTGGCTGCTTAACCACGCCAATACGACGGATGAGTCTGTCCACGCATATAAGTGCTGTTTGGGAACTTCGAGAGTTGAAGCGACTTCCTGAAGAAGCTTTGCTATTAAGACAGCTCCACAAAGCTCTAATCGCGGGATTGATACCTGTTTGACAGGAGCAACCTTGGTTTTTGAAGTCACTAAGGCTGTGTGAGTATGTCCATCTCTATCAATGATGCGGACGTATACCACCGCGGCGTATGCTACATTGGACGCATCTGAAAAACCATGCAATTCTAGAAGCCTGTTCTCCTTGCTAGAGTTAATCCAACGAGGCAGACGAAACTTAATGAGGTTACAAAGGCTCTTCCGGAAGTCAAGCCACTCTGTCAGCAATGGTGCAGGTAATTCTGTGTCCCAATCGATCCCAGTCATCCATATTCTTTGAATAAACACCTTTGCAGTGATGATTGTCGGTGCTAACCATCCAAGGGGATCGAATAGTCGCGCTATGTCCGAAATAACCTTACGTTTTGTCACTGGTAAATCTAGATCATTAAGCTGGATAGTGTAAACGAACTCGTCATTGTCTTTGTCCCACGTTAGACCTAATATTTTCGAAATTGCATCTGTTTTTAGTTCCATGTTTCCTTGTGTTTGTGATATTTGTTCACCGTCTTCAATCAATCTAAGTAATTCTCTGTCGTTAGTCGCCCACTTTTGGAGCTGGAAACCTCCACGTTTAAGTAACTCCGATGTCTGTTTAAATACTTCTACTCCTTCCTCTACGGTTTGACAACCCGTCATTAGGTCATCCATATAGAAGTCGGAAAAGACACGGTTCTTTGCTAAAGGAAATTCGGCACCTTCGTCCTGAGCTAACTGCTGCAATGATCTCACTGCTAGGTAAGGTGCTGATGATGTTCCGAACGTTACTCTTAAATGACGTAACACTTGAATTTCGTCATCTGGATTCTCACGCCATAATATCACCCTTGTGAACTTGGCACCCGACTTTTGAAAAATCAGTTTTTTTTAAGGTTTTTCGAAAGGTTTCGGTTAGTAGTGGATTGTAGTGAAGCTATTTTCGTTTGTAGTAATGCCAAAAAAATAAAAAAAAATTGTAAAAAAATGTCAGCACCCGAAATTTGAAAAACCATTTTTTTCCGGCTGTTTCTCATAGATAAACGTTAGTAGTGGATTGTAGTAAAAATATTTTCGTTTGTAGTAATGCCAAAAAAATAAAAAAAAAATGTAAAAAAATGTCAGCACCCGAAATTTAAAAAGCCATTTTTTTCCAACTGTTTTTCATAGATAAACAATAGTAGTGGATTGTAGTAAAGTTATTTTCGTTTGTAGTAATGCCAAAAAAATAAAAAAAATAGAAGTTATCCCCGAAATTCGAAAAATAGGTTTTTTCTGGCCGTTTCTTATAGATAGACGTTACGCGTTAAGGCGATTACTACAAACGTTCTAATTGACAGAAGAGAATCCGTAGAGGTTTGTAGTAGAAAAAAATCATTTGTAGTAAAGATACAAGTCGATTAGAAGCTTTTGAGTTGAGTCAAACATTTTCAAAGTGATATTTACAAAATAAAGTCTGTTTGAAGACGAGTACGTTTACTACAAACGTTCGAATTGACTGAGGAATATTCCTAGAGGTTTGTAGTGGAAAAAAAATTCGTTTGTAGTAAGGATACAAGCCGATTAGGAGCTCTTGAGTTGAGTTAAACTTTTTCAAAGTGATATATACTGGATAAAATCTGTTTGAAGATGAACACGATTACTACAAACGTTTGAATTGACTAAGGAATGTTCGTAGAGGTTTGTAGTGGAAAAAAAATCGTTTGTAGTAAAGATACAAGCCGATTAGGAGCTCTTGAGATGAGTTAAACTTTTTCAAAGTGATATTTACTGGATAAAATCTGTTTGAAGATGAACACGATTACTACAAACGTTCGAATTGACTAAGCAATGTTCGTAGAGGTTTGTAGTGGAAAAAACTTCGTTTGTAGTAAAGATACAAGCCGATTAGGAGCTCTTGAGATGAGTTAAACTTTTTCAAAATGATATTTACTGGATAAAATCTGTTTGAAGATGAACACGATTACTACAAACGTTCGAATTGATTGAGAAATGTTCGTAGAGGTTTGTAGTGAAAAAAAATTAGTTTGTAGTAAAGATACAAGCCAATTAGGAGCTCTTGAGTTAAGTTAATTTTTTTCAAAAAAAAAATTACTGGATAAAATCTGTTTGAAGATGAACACGATTACTACAAACGTTCGAATTGACTGAGGAATGTTCGTAGAGGTTTGTAGTGGAGAAAAATTCGTTTGTAGTAAAGATGCAAGCCGATTAGGAGCTCTTGAGTTGAGTTAAACTTTTTCAAAGTCATATTTACAGGATAAAATCTGTTTGAAGATGAACACGATTACTACAAATGTTCGAATTGACTGAGGAATGTTCGTAGAGGTTTGCAGTGGAAAAAAATTCGTTTGTAGTAAAGATACCAGCCAATTAGGAGCTCTTGAGTTGAGTTAAACTTTTTCAAAGTCATATTTACAGGATAAAATCTGTTTCAAGATGAACACGATTACTACAAACGTTCGAATTGACTGAGAAATGTTCGAGAGGTTTGTAGTGGAAAAAAATTCGTTTGTAGTAAAGATACAAGCCGATTAAGAGCTCTTGAGTTGAGTTAAACTTTTTCAAAGTGATATTTACAGGATAAAATCTGTTTGAAGATGAACACGATTACTACAAACGTTCCAATTGACTGAGGAATGTTCGTAGAGGTTTGTAGTGGAAACAAAATCGTTTGTAGTAAAGATACAAGCCGATTAGGAGCTCTTGAGTTGAGTTAAACTTTTACTGGATAAAATCTGTTTGAAGATGAACACGATTACTACAAACGTTCGAATTGACTGAGAAATGTTCGAGAGGTTTGTAGTGGAAAAAAATTCGTTTGTTGTAAAGATACAAGCCGATTAGGAGCTCTTGAGTTGAGTTAAACTTTTTCAAAGTGATATTTACTGGATAAAATCTGTTTGAAGATTAACACGATTACTACAAACGTTCAATTTGACTAAGGAATATTCGTTGAAGTTTGTAGTGGAAAAAAATTCGTTTGTTGTAAAGATAAAAGCAGATTAGGAGCTCTTGAGTTTAGTTAAACTTTTTCAAAGTGATATTTACTGGATAAAATCTGTTTGAAGATGAACACGATTACTACAAACGTTCGAATTGACTGAGAAATGTTCGTAGAGGTTTGTAGTAGTAAAAAACTCGTTTGTAGTATAGATACAAGTCGACTAGAAGCTCTTGAGTTAAGTCAAATTTGTTTAAGATTATTTTTTATCAAATAATGCCCGATAGAACGCGTACACAACCACTTTTACGGAACTAAGTTTGAATATGTGAAAGAATATATTTATCTAGGACAAATTATATCTCCTGAAGACTCCATGTCTAGGGAAATAAAAAAAAGAATAGCCTGCGGTTGAAAGAAATACTGGTCCTTGAAGGAAATAATGAAGAATAAAGATCTAGGCATACATATTAAGAGAAAGACTTTCAACACTAGTATTCTTCCCTGCATGACATACGGCTGCGAGACATGGACATTAACGGACAAACATAGAGAAAAACTTGCCAAAACAGAAAGAGCAATGGAAAGAAGCATGTTGAACATCAGGCTTAGTGACAGAATCCGAAATTTGGAAATAAGAAGGAAGACAAAAGTAACGGATATATTAACTCGAATAGAACATCTAAAATGGAGTTGGACAGGACATATTCTACGTTACAAAATAAATAAATGGAGTAAACAAGTAACCCTATGGTATCCAAGAGGGGACATTAGAAGACAGGGGCGTCCGAAAACAAGATGGAGTGATGATATCCGTCTAACCCTAGGACGATACTGGACCAGAGTTGCAGAAAAACGAGTTCAATGGAGAAAGCTGGAGGAGGCCTATGCCAAGAGGCACGCTGAACTGCGAGATATACTAAAAAATCAAAATGTCAAATTGCATGTAGTTCGGAGTAAAAGGGCTTTATTATTATAGACAAAATAACATAATAAAATATCAATTTAAAAACAATAAAAAGAAATATTACATAAGACTGTTCAAATGTCGGTTCAAATGAAAATTTTTCATAATATCTTGATCAGAACTTGTAAGCGTATAATTTTTTTTTTATTTCTTCTTCAAAGGACTTTAAGGGTACGACTACCCGACAAATAGATCGAGAAAAATTTGCATGGGTTAGTATTGAAAGAATTATTGCTAGTATAGAACAAAAGTTGCTACAAACGAAGAAAAGTCACTAAAATAGCACATTATGATATAAGTGCGGTAAGTTGAAAATTACAGCCGAGGCGATATTGCTAGCCCGAGCCGTATGTGAGGGCTACAAAAAAGCAGAGGCAGAAATTATCGATTTTATCCAGAAACAGATTTTATCCAGTAAATATCACTTTGAAAAAGTTTAACTCATCTCAAGAGCTCCTAATCGGCTTGTATCTTTACTAAAAACGAATTTTTTTCCACTACAAACAGATCATTTTCAACAGTTCATCTTCAAACATATTTTATCCAGTAAATATAACTTTGAAAAAGTTTAACTCAACTCAAGAGCTCCTAATCGGCTTGTATCTTTACTACAAACGATTTTTTTTCCACTACAAACTTCTACGAGCATTCCTCGGTCAATTCGAACGTTTGTAGTAATCGTGTTCATCTTCAAACAGATTTTATCCAGTAAATATCACTTTGAAAAAGTTTAACTCAATTCAAGAGCTCCTAATCGGCTTATATCTTTACTACAAACGATTTTTTTTCCACTACAAACCTCTACGAACATTCCTCAGTCAATTCGAATGTTTGTAGTAATCGTGTTCATCTTCAAACAGATTTCATCCAGTAAATTTTTTTTTGAAAAAAAATAACTCAACTCAAGAGCTCCTAATCGGCTTGTATCTTTACTACAAACGAATTTTTTTCTACTACAAACCGCTACGAACATTCTTCAGTCAATTCGAACGTTTGTAGTAATCGTGTTCATCTTCAAACAGATTTTATCCAGTAAATATCACTTTGAAAAAGTTTAACTCATCTCAAGAGCTCCTAATCGGCTTGTATCTTTACTACAAACGAATTTTTTTCCACAACAAACCTCTACGAACATTCCTCAGTCAATTCTATTGTTTGTAGTAATCGTGTTCATCTTCAAACAGATTTTATCCAGTAAATATCACTTTGAAAAAGTTTAACTCATCTCAAGAGCTCCTAATCGGCTGGTATCTTTACTACAAACGAATTTTTTTCCAATACAAACCTCTACGAACATTCCTCAGTCAATTCGAACGTTTGTAGTCATCGTGTTCATCTTCAAACAGATTTTATCCAGTAAATATCACTTTGAAAAAGTTTAACTCAACTCAAGAGCTCCTAATCGGCTTGTATCTTTACTACAAACGATTTTTTTTCGACTACAAACCTCTACGAATACTCTTCTGTCAATTCGAACGTTTGTAGTAATCGTATTCATCTTCAAACAGATTTTATCCAGTAAATATCACTTTGAAAAAGTTTAACTCATCTCAAGAGCTCCTAATCGGCTTGTATCTTTACTACAAACGATTTTTTTTCCACTACAAACCTCTACGAACATTCCTCAGTCAATTTGAACGTTTGTAGTAAACGTACTCGTCTTTAAACAGACTTTATCTTGTAAATATCACTTTGAAAAAGTTTGACTCAACTCAAGAGCTTCTAATCGACTTGTATCTTTACTACAAACGATTTTTTTTACTACAAACCTCTACGGATTCTCTTCTGTCAATTCGAACGTTTGTAGTAATCGCCTTAACGCCTAACGTCTATCTATAAGAAACGGCCAGAAAAATCCGATTTTTCGAATTTCGGGGGATAACTTCAATTTTTTTTATTTTTTTGGCATTACTACAAACGAAAATAACTTTACTACAATCCACTACTAACGTTTATCTATGAAAAACAGCCGGAAAAAATTGGTTTTTTAAATTTCGGGTGCTGACATTTTTTTACAATTTTTTTTTTATTTTTTTGGCATTACTACAAACGAAAATATTTTTACTACAATCCACTACTAACGTTTATCTATGAGAAACAGCCGGAAAAAAATGGTTTTTCAAATTTCGGGTGCTGACATTTTTTTTACATTTTTTTTTTATTTTTTTGACATTACTACAAACGAAAATAGCTTCACTACAATCCACTACTAACCGAAATCTTTCGAAAAACCTTAAAAAAAACTGATTTTTCAGAAGTCGGGTGCCAAGTTCACAAGGGTCATAATATCCGCTGAAAATCTGTGTGATCATCGCATACTTTGATCTGTCTGTACATCTTGACGATGTCCGCTACCAGACAGATGGGTTCACAACGCCAACGCATGATAATATGACGAAGTTCAGGTTGTAGAGGAGGCCCCACCATTAAATCCTGATTAAGAGATACCCCGTTGCTACCTACACATGATGCATCAAATACGATGCGCAACTTCGTTGTACTTTTATCGTTACGGATGACGGCATGATGAGGTAAGTACACGGAACCTTCTTTGTCCCTATCCTGTACTATATCCATGTGATTAAGAGCTATATACTCATTTATAACTGCTGAATACTGAGCTTTGAATTCAGGATTCCTTAGAAATCGCTTTTCTAAGGTTAAAAAGCGTTTAAGAGCGATGTCTTTCGATCCACCATGTTTACAAGCAGGATCGTTTGACCTAAAAGGCATGTGCACAATATAGCGACCAGATTCGTCTCGTTTAGTCGTGGCCTTAAATATGTCTTCGCACTTTTGTTCTTCTGGGGTCAAGTAAACCTTATCGTAATCGCCCTTGGGCTCAGATTCTAGTTCCCAAAACCTTTTAAGGAGTGTATTCTCATCTATATGAGTGGAATGCAATGTAACTACGGTATTGTGGCATGTCTCGCTTTGGTTGATTTCACCTACTTGACCAGACAAGATCCACCCTAGTCTAGTATTTTGTGCGATGAGACGACCAGGTGGACATCTGATTAAACCTTCTAACAAAATTTGGCTATAAACTTCGGCACCTAAAAGGAAATCAACCTTGTTCGGAGTATCGAACGAAGGATCTGCTAAAGCCAAAGACGAGATTGACGTCAAAACATTTGCCACGACCTTCCTTTCCGGTAAAATACTCGTTAGTTTCTTTAAGACATAAGCCTTAACAGTGTAAATGAAACTAGGGTCGACGCGTGATTTTACTTTAATGAGGACCATCGAATTTAATGAAATCATTGATTGGCCTTGATCACAACCTATACCGGAAATTGAACCTTTAGTTGGTATTCTTTTAAGACCTAAGAGCTGGACTGCGGACTCCGTCACAAAGGAAGCCTGAGACCCCTGGTCTAACAGAGATCTTAACACAATAGCAGGACCGCTCTTTGATTCCGCTGCAATTAACGCAGTGGCCAATAATATTTGGCTATGACTATTAGCAAAACAACTTACAACATTAGTGGAATTACTCTGGGTTGAAGTTGTATCAGTAGAACCGCTACTTTCTGCAACTTGATCAGTTTTGTTACTATCACCAACTGATTTGGAGACATTCTTGAGATGAAGAAGACTATGATGCTTCTTTTTACATATATGACATCTGGTGGACTGGCGGCATGCATATACGGAGTGATTTGCTCCTAGACAGTTATAGCATAACCCATTTGTTTGAACAAAGTTACGACGCTTATCCATATCGAGACCGGCGAACTTTTTACAATTAGCAAGCTTATGGTTATCCTGACAGCAAGCACATGATGTAGTTGACACATGGAGTGATTTGACTGGCACATTACGATTGGTCTGATGACGTTGACTTTTGTTATCTAAAAATTCCAAAGAGCGAAATCTTTGTTCAAGAAAAGATTGAAACTGATTCATTGTAGGCCAGTCATCTGAACAATCACTAATCTTCATTTCCCATTGTTTACGGGACTGTCTAATTTTAAACTCAATACATAAAGAACCATAATATCCCAATGCACAACCATTAGGCCTAAATTTTTCAAAGCATGTAAGCATTCGTTAGAAGTATCTAATAATTCCTTAATTGCACTGGAGGATTCGGTTACAATGTTTTTTTGACTCATAAAACGTTTCATTATACAATTCGCTAAATATTTTTTATTATTGTACCGGTTCTCTAATTTAGTCCAACAGGTTGCATAATTACTACTAGTAATAGGAATGTGTCGTAAAAGACCTTCAGCCTCTCCAGACAAATGTGATTTCAAATAATGCAGTTTCTGAACATCGTCTAGTTGTGTGTTGTTATGAATTAAGGATTTAAATAAATCTCTAGAACTAATCCACTCAGAATAACTTCCGCTAAATGTGGGCAACTCAATCTTTGGCAATTTTACAGTACATATTTCTTTAGAACCTTTCGCAGAAGATTCAGACACTTTACCTAAACTATCCGAACATACAATTTTCTTCAATGCTTCCCTCAATTCTGCTTTATAATCAGTAAATAATTCTTCCGTGGTCTCATATGTATTTTTTATGTAATAATCCGATTTTTCGAATTCATTAGACTTAACCGATGATAAAATTTTTATATGGGTTTCCGAAAATGTTGACCAGTTAGCTTCTAAATTCTCTAATCTAGCTTCTATGTATGAACTAGTTACTCGTTCCTTTGGTGATTTCTTATAGTTGGACCTTGCTCTACTGATAGCAGAATGCAGATTAAACTGTAAATTACTCAAAGCTTCCATGTTGAGTTTATTTAAGTCTTTTAAATAAACCGTTCTAGGACGCTATGCCAAGTTCGTGGACAACACGTGAAAAATCACAAGTCTTTGAACTTAATACTCTGCAAAATCGGGCATAGTTTCCCCGTAGTTCACTTTTTCTTGAAATTATTCTAAGTCCATGCACACGTTAAAGTTTCTAAGTCCAAATTGTTATTTAAATTTTTCTAAGTTAATAAGGTCTAAATTTGCTTGTAATTATTAAGTCTCAATGTTGTATTAATAAAGTACTCACAGATTATCCTCGTAACACAATCACTTCACTGTCACTCACTTTAGCGTAGCTCGTCGTGATGATATGCGGGGTACTATCCCCCGCACCGCAGCTGCTGCTTACGCCAACATGAACTGTCCATCAGCACCAGCGCTGACCGTTGTGTACCACTCGTACATATACGCTTAAGCGCCAACCTTGTACGATCCGCCGATGCTGCTCACCACTGACAACACACTCGCAGCAGGTTGACCATTCAACCTGACTCCACCACACCAGTGACAATGCACACCAGTCCTTAATCCGGTTGCGAAGGACCACTTTTTACAATGTCCCAAAAATATCTCGCAGAGAAATAAAACAAGGGTGTCCAGAGTAAGACAAAACTTTAATATATAACGTACCGAGGAGGTCATACCTTGCATGAAAATCTTAACACCGCGATCTACAAATGTGACGTCAAGGCACAACGCCATCTGTTATCGAATAGCGATACTAAACTAATGACAATGTTGGTTTTCGACTTAAACAGATTAGACAACGACAAAGCAGACTTTGGGGGAACTGCACTCTTTTGAACTCGAAGGGATAGGTCGATGGTACCTCAGAAAAATCAGACTCCCCTCGGAAACAACATCGAAAACTTTCTCCCTCTTGAGCTGGAATTTCGAAAAACTCTTTCATAGCGGATACACACTACACTACACTTCACAAAGATCGCACCCTCCAAACATGGCTGTTCAGATGACTGATCGTTGAGATAACAGTCAGCAATTAGAATTTTATATGTAGAGACTAGACAATACATATTGTCTAGTCTCTACATATAAAATTCTACTTCAATAATATAAAAAGATTAAATTTATCGAACGGGTGAAACGGATTTCAATTTATCAATGTCATTTGTGTTCTTACAACCCATAAGATATGACGTCTGTAAGAGAAACAAAACGTTTAAATAAAAGACCAGGTCATCGTGTGACAGTTTTGTTTGATAACTTTATTGATAAAGATGTTCAGTCGATGCTTTTGCCTTTAGACCTCATGCAATACCTTTTTTTCTGTCCCAAATATCGTATTAAGGATAACTTCATATACCCAAACAGCGTTACGGTAAAGCTGGTGTCATTATGTGTCATGATATTATTAATTATTGTCTACAGTTACTGTATCTATGAGCTGCATTTCAACGATGCCATTAGAAATTATTTTAATATAATGTACGTCAGCTCCTATGTTGACTTGATCCTGTCCTTCTTTGGATTTGTCATAAGTTATACTTTCAATGTCTTGGAAACGAAAACCAATACTTCTTTTGTCTTGAAAATTCAACACGTTCACAGATTCCTTAATGAAAATTATATTTTCAAACGCTTCGTCATTTCGAATTGGATCAGCGTCATTATTATCTTGGGATTTTTTATAGCCAAGGTTGTTTATTGCATGGCTAGTTTTGTGGTCTCCATTATTGACTTTGTCAATTGGTTAATTTCACTATGTTTTGATTTCCACTTTAATTACGCTAGCAGACTAATTACGCTGTTAAGCTATAAAGTTGATTTATGGAACATTCAAGCTCGGCGTTTGCATCAGATGGATCAAAGTGACAATGAAACTAACTGCAAAAAAATGTTTCAAGGTTACGTTAACATTCTGGAGTATTATGAGTTCTATAAGAATTCTTTTCAGTATACGGTATGTTTGATTACTATTTTAGACGTTATCTAAAATAATCCTGGTCAGTATGTAATGCGTACGTGCATTTAGATCATGTTTCAGACCATCGAGATTTTTTGTAGTTCGTTAATCAGATTGCAAACCACAATTGTACTGTTCAAATTATCTATATATTATGGAAACGATTGGGCATTAGTAAGTACTTAGTTTTATTGAATTCTTTAAAAAAGTTATTTTTTATGTGTCGTAAAATTTCTGCATTAGTAGGCGTGTAATCAATCTTTATTGCAGTTTGTGGCACGAGTTTCCCTTATTGGCTTGTACATCAGGGTTATCAAGGCTTTGATATGCAAAATTATTTTGAGCGTGTATTGTGAAAAATTCTACATAGCAATGGAAAACGTTCTAACCTCATGCACGTTTATTTTAAAATCAGATTGTTCAGGTAATTTTAACGGACTTTTTTTGGAACGATAAATGCTAAAAAGCTAGTATATTTTTTGGCCTGTTGTTATACTTTTATTAAAATATGAAACAGTTAGCAAGATGGTCACGGGCGCAATATTCATTATTTGTTCAAATTTGTGAGATATGTGGGTAGACTAAGAACATTCATATTTTCTTGTATTAGGGTAGTCTTACGTTGTCAGACTTTTGTCTTCATTAAATCAGCTGAGTGGATGGACGCGTGTTATTATATTGACCTAGTAATCTTAATACCCTGGACCTCTGGAACCGTATTCTACAGTGGCGACGAGAACAATCGAACCGCGACGCGAGTGCGAGTTATTTATTGCAGAAAGTGACTAATTAATTTGTTGTGCGAAGTACGATGTCGGTGGGCAAGATAGCCGAGTTTAACGTGGCAACGGATAACTGGCGGTTATACGTAGAACGTCTAGAACAATATTTTATTGTGAACAAAGTTACGAGTGATATGTATGTACCGATATTGATAACCGTAATGGGCGCGGAATGCTATGAGTTGCTGGTAAATTTGTGCACACCCGACAAACCAACGACGAAGACGTTCGCGGAGGTCACGACGATTATAGAAAAATATTTACAACCGAAGCCTAGTGAACTCGCTGAGCGATTCAAGTTTCGGCACAGGAAGCAAACAGTTGGCGAAACAATATCAGAGTACGTAATAGTTTTGAAAAAAATGTCGAAGACGTGCGAGTTTGGCACTTGGTTACAAGAGAGTTTACGCGATCAGCTGGTATGCGGCATACAAAGTGAGACCATTCGACAAAGGCTGTTCACAGAAAGAAACCTAGATTTTACCAAAGCCTACAGTCTGGCTATAAGTATGGAGGCGGCGGAAAAGGACGCTGCGGTGGTCGAAGGGCGAGGGAGGTCGATGCAGGAGGCAGGTTCGGTCGACTGTCAAGCCATAGCGGGTTTCGCAGCGCGCCAGGCCAGCGGGCCGAGGGCGAGCGAGCTGGCGACGAGCGGCCGGCCGGCGACACGGGCGGGGCGCGCGCAGGCTACCGCAGCCGCACGAGGCGGGCGCGCGGGCTCCCGAGGCCGGGGACCGGCACAAGCGCTGGCGGCGGCTTCAGAGCGAGGCGCGCAGCAGTGCGTGGCATGTGGCGGGGCGCACAACGCGGCGCTGTGTCGCTTCGTACGTTACGTGTGCAAAGTGTGCAATAAACAAGGTCACCTTCGGCGCATGTGTCCGTACATGACGGGCCAGCACAGCGTGGACGTGGTCGACGACAACTCAGCACCCTACCGAGGCCGTGGAATGAACGCCGAGCGGGAACAGGAAGTATCGAGTGATAGTGATTGTAGTGGCGAGGTAATTATTACGAACCTTAATCGAGTTTCGGTAGTGGACTGTAGCCCTATTTTGATAGATGTAAACGTACATAATAAATATGTTAGTATGGAATGCGATACCGGCAGTGCCGTGTCATGCATCAGCCTTGATTTATATCAAAAATTATTTAGTGATTTAGAGCTAAAAAAATGCAAATTGCGGTTGCGATACTATACAGGCGAACTGGTCAATCCCGTGGGGGTAGTGAGACCGCTAGTCAAATACAAGGACAAGCAAAAACATCTAGAATTATATATTGTAGATCATGGGAAAACATCACTATTGGGACGGCAGTGGCTGATCGAACTCGGTATTCAGATACCCACACCGCAATGTGCCAACGTAAATAATGTGACCGTAACTGATTTTAATCTAAAACATTTCAGGTCCCGGTATTGTGATGTGTTCGAGGAAGGGCTGGGCCGTTTCACCGGCGGCCGCGTCGGCATCCACCTGCGCGACGGCGCCCGGCCGTTGTTCCTGCGCGCGCGCCCGCTGGCGTATGCGCTGCGCGAGCCGGTGGAGCGCGCGCTGGACCAGCTGGTGCGCGACGGCGTGCTCACGCCCGTCGACCGCTCCGACTGGGCCACGCCCATCGTGCCCGTCGTTAAAAAGGACGGTAACATACGTATCTGTGCTGATTACAAACTAACGCTTAATAAGGTACTGGAGGTTGACCGGTATCCGCTGCCTAGAATGGAAGATTTATTAGCGCGTCTGGATGGAGGGGAAAGCTTTAGTAAAATTGACCTGTCACAAGCGTACGCGCAGTTCGAGCTCGATGAGTCACGAAAATACACCGTAATCAATACCCATAAGGGTTTATTTAGATATAATCGTTTAGTGTATGGGTTAGCGTCGAGTCCAGGAATATTCCAAAGGCGATTAGAACAATTATTCGCGGATCTGCCTAATGTTGGGGTATTCTTGGATGATGTCATAATTACCGGGAGAGATTCACGATCACACATCGAAAATTTGAATAAGGTTTTTGAAAGGTTGCAAGCATACGGTCTTCGCGTAAAGGCAGAAAAATGCGAGTTTTTCGCAGAGTCAGTAAGGTACTTGGGACACGTGATCAGCAAAGCCGGTGTTCATACGTGCCCCGACAAGGTCAAGGCGATAGTGAAAACCCCCGCGCCGCGAAACGTATCGGAGTTGAGAGCGTTCATAGGTCTAGTCATGTATTATGCCAAGTTCGTTAAAAATGTTAGCACTGTTTTGACACCTTTATATAATTTGTTGAAGGCGGGTGTGAGTTTCGTTTGGAGTGAATCATGCCAGGCCGCGTTCGACAGGATCAAAACCGCACTGGTTTCGAGCGAGGTGCTAATGCACTACTCGGGGGCGTTGCCGTTGGTACTGACGGCGGACGCGTCGGCCGTGGGCGTGGGCTGCGTGCTGTCGCACCTGACGCCGGAGGGCGAGCGGCCGGTGGCGTACGCGTCGCGCACGCTCACGCCCGCCGAGAGGGCGTACGCGCAAATAGATAGAGAGGCGCTCGCGATCATTTATGGTATTCGAAAGTTCCACCAGTACCTTTACGGACGAAAATTCACACTAAGAACGGACCATAAACCGCTCACGCATATATTCGGAGATAAAGTGGGCATACCAGTTATGGCAGCGTCGCGTCTCCAGCGATGGGCCGTGCTGTTATCCGGGTATGACTACAACATACAATATGTAGCTTCAGGCAAGAACTGTGCGGACGCTTTATCGCGACTACCTCAGGCGAGAGGCAGACAGGGGGACGACGACGACGTCACTTACATTAAATTCGTAGAAAGCTTTTTACCGATCACCAATAATGACGTAAAACTGGCGACATCAACGGATCCATTATTAGGTAGAACGTTAGCGTACGTACAATCTGGATGGCCGGTGACGTGCCCCGACGAGGCGCTCAAGCCATATTATTTTAGGCGAAACGAATTATATATAGATAGGGGTTGCCTGATGTGGGGCTATCGGATGATAGTGCCGCCAAAATTGCAGGCGACAATATTGAAGCAACTGCACATCAGTCACATTGTAAAAACTAAAGCCATAGCCCGCAGCTACGTGTGGTGGCCCAATATTGACGCTGACGTGGAGGCGCTCTGCAATCAATGCGTGACGTGTGCAGCAGAAGCACCGGCGCCGCCGCGGGCGCCGCCGACCCCCTGGCCTTACGCAAGCCAGCCTTGGAGTAGGCTGCATATCGATTTTCTAGGACCCCTAAAAGGCAAAATCTTTCTAGTGATTATTGACTCAACTACGAAGTGGCTAGAAGTGTTTGAAATGGCACGCACAAACGCCGACGCAGTAATAAACATTCTGAGGGCAACCTTTGCTCGGTTCGGGTTGCCATCAGAGTTAGTTTCGGATCAGGGACCGCCGTTTACAAGTTCACAATTTAAAGATTTTATGGTACATTGTGGTGTCAGACAGTTGTTCTCACCGGTATATCATCCCGCTTCTAATGGAGCCGCGGAGGGGGCAGTGAAACTTTGCAAACGCGCTATTAAAAAGGCGCTTAGAGAGGGTATCGACATAGACGCAGCCCTACAAACGTACTTATTGGCATATAGGAATGCGGTACACAGTACGACAGGGGAAAGCCCGGCGATGCTACTACAGCGGCGAACGTTGCGTACCCGACTAGACTTATTGCGAAGTGACAGAGCGCTGCATGAGCGCGTGCGCGCTGCTCAGGACCGCCAACTGGCAGCTGCGGGCGGCACGCCGCGATCATTTGCCCAGGGCGAAGACGTGTGGGCGCGGAGTTATACCGGCGGGAACAAATGGGTAAAGGGAACCGTAGTGGCTCGCGAAGGTTCCCGTAGGTATATCCTGGATGGCGGAATCGGTCAACCTATAGTAAGACATGTAGACCAAGTAAGGCGCAGATCGCGAATGTCTACCGTTCCTTGTCCGGAATCGAGTAGAGAAAAGCGGGAAGGTGGGAGTGAGAACGCAGTTGCGCCGCCGGGGGCCGCCGCGGAGGAGGTGGGCAGGGGCAGGCGTTCGTCAAACCAAATCATGGGAGAGGAGGTGGTTGAGGAAGCTGCGACCATCAGCGGTGCAGGCCCAGATCCGTCACGCGGCCCCCTCCCACCGCTATCGCCTCCGCCTCGGTCGCCGTTGAGGCTCAGACCCTTACCGCATCGTGTCCGTAGGTTAGAAATAGATTAAGAGCTATGTATAAGAGCAAGGCCTTACGGCATTTGTCTGTTGTTATGTAAGTACTTACCAGGTTAGACATTAAGGGTGGAGGTGTGAGATATGTGGGTAGACTAAGAACATTCATATTTTCTTGTATTAGGGTAGTCTTACGTTGTCAGACTTTTGTCTTCATTAAATCAGCTGAGTGGATGGACGCGTGTTATTATATTGACCTAGTAATCTTAATACCCTGGACCTCTGGAACCGTATTCTACAAAATTAGGAGTAAAATGTTTCACACCTCAAGTCCTCAACTCCACGTTAACTCACTCACACTCACTTTAAGAATTTGCCCGAAGCCGTAGCTAACGCTTTTGATCTAGCAAAGTTCTGGTCAAAGCTATTTCAACCTAAATATGACAATGAACGACACGACAAAAGTAAAAAAAAACAATTATTATAATTTTCAAAACCCGTCTGATGTTTCCATCAATTGAAATAAGTAGCGTTGAAAGTTTGTGTTATATTGCAGATGCTGAGAAAAAAATATGCAAGAATATCAAACGCCTACATCAAGCGACTTTCGACAAGATGAATGCCTGCAGAATGTTCTACGTTGATGCTACTTTTCCATTCAAAGTTATGTCGTTAATTACTTGTTATACTGTCGTTATTTTGCAGTTTTCATTTTTGTAGATTTTGTTTTTATTTTTTATTTTATAATAATCTTAAAAATAGTGTGAATAAATAAAATATGAAATAATCTTTTATCGACTATTACCCGAAACCTCGTAAATGACAATCTAGCTAGTTGGTGTTCTGCCCATATCTTTTGGATCGTCTCTCGGCAACCATTGAAGGTTCAACTGTAACTGCCATCACCACGTTTTGCCATGACTGTTCTGCCTTCATTCAGAGCCAATAACCCCATTCTGATATATTGACACGGGCTACCCAAAAGGTCCTGTTGAAAGTCAGGATAAATTCAAAACACTTTGAAAACAGTTTTAACTTTTCTAAGCCTTCTGGATACTTACTCAAAGATTCTTCTGTACTGCGTTTTGAACTGACAAACCGAAAAGAGCGAAGTTTGGAAAAAGAAGACATGTTGCGCCGACCTAAAATAAATTTGAAAAAATGCAAGAGAATGATTAATACGACGTACGGTCGGTCGACCAAGCTATTTGGATTACATTTTAACATGAAAATTACAATATGAAATGTAAATTGTAGATTGTTCCGACCGCACACGTTTTTTTTGTACGAGTTGTGTTTTGTACTTTTGTAATATTTGTATCTATACGAACTTGTTTTTAACCCATTTTATCACCCTGTGTGAAATGTTTTCTTGTATGAATGTTACATAAATGGTGTATATAATTAAGAATATTGTATTTTATTCTAGATAGGCACGGTCGAACAAGCTATTTGGTTTACATAGTATAGGATGTATGGCTGACGGGTGTTCCATAGAACAAATCAGTCGTTAGTGCGCTCCTCGCCAGGGTACCTGCAGACCTCCTGGCGAGTAATAAATACTCAAAATCTGCCCTTCTAGGTACAGGGGTCTCTGCCTAGATTGAGCTTTATTTCCCCCACACTCGTGGGATTAGCAATGGATGATTTAAAAAAAAAAAACAAAAACCGCCGGCAACGGCATAGTAGAGGAGAGGAGGGATGCGGCGTCGGAATCCGACGTCGCATCCAGCGATGCGAGTGCGGGAGGCTCAGGGAGCTCCCGCCGCGCGAGGGCCGGGACGACCGCGGAGAACAGCAAGTTCTTCCGCAAGCGGCCCAGGCGGGATGGCGACCGGGGGTCGTCATCCGGAGATAAGGAGACCTCGGCCCGAAAAATCCCCACCAACATGCGTGGTGGGATCCGGGGCAAGGGGAGGGGGCTCTCTGCCTCCGTGAGGTCAGGAAGGTCAGCTAAGCTGGCCGAGGAGGGGCGCCACCCGGGCAACATTGCTCCCGGGTCAGGCGACGAGGCGGGTGCTTCTGGCGGCTCCGAGGCGGAGCGTGAGACCAGGTTTGCAAAGGCGGTGGAAGCCGCGATAAGGGGCGTGGCCTTGAAGGTGAAGACATCTTCAAAACTCAAGGCCATACCCGAGGCTTCCGCCTCCATCTTGGCGGCAGCAGAGGCCAACTTCGCAGGGGGTGGAGAGGAGTTGGCCAAGCTGCAGGCGGAGGTGGCCCGCCTGACGGCCGCCACGGAGGATCTCCGAAAGGAGAACGCCAAGCTCCACGCAGACCTGGCCAGTCTGCGTGAGGCTGGCTCCCGCGCGGCGCCTCCAAATAGGGGCCACCAGCAGTAGCGGCAGCAGCAACAGCGACAAGCCCAGCCCGTGCCGGTGGAGAGCCAGGTCCTAAACCTGGTTCGCCAGGAGCTGGCTTCTTTCCAGGCGCGGTTTTCCGACCTGGAGGGAATTGTTCTGCGCCCCGCCCTGGGTGCAAACAGGGCAGCCGCGGGCCCAAGCACGATGCCGAGCAAGGTGTCGTACGCGGCTGTTGCGGCTGCCGCACCTGGATCGGGGCCATCTAGTCAGCCCTCCAGTGGGGCTGTGGCAGCCCCCCCCCAAAGAGCCGGCTCCGGTGAACCCGGCGCCGGCTAAGAAGGCGGCCAAGAAGAAAGGCAAGGCGGCTGCACAGGCGAGGACTGTGACAGCGCCAGTGCCAGCGGCGGGTGGGACAGCACCTGCGGCACGACAGCCGCCGCCGCCGCCACCGCTCCCCCAGGCCCCTACACCTCCCGCGGCTGAAGCCGGATGGCAGGTGGTCGGGGAGAAGCGGAAGGGGCGAAAGGCGGCCAAAAAGGCCCGGAATGAGGAACGGCAGCGCCAGCATAGGGCGCGCAAGATCGCGGCTAGGCTCCGCGCCCCGAAAACCGCGGCTGTAGTGATTACACTACAGCCGGAGGCGGAAAAGAGGGGCGTGTCATACCACGACTTGCTGGCGAAGGCAAAAGAGACGGTGGATGTCGGAGAGCTCGGGATCACCGGGGGCCTCCGGCTTAAAGTCACCGCGACGGGGGCTCGTATGCTGGAGATCCCCGGAGAAACCAGTGGGTCGTCCGCTGACGCTCTAGCTGAAAAGCTCAGAGCGTCCTTGAACGCGGACGACGCCCGAGGGTCCAGGCCCGTCAGATGCGCAGATCTGCGCATCCTGGGTCTGGACGACTCCGTGACCAAGGAGGAGGTGGTGGCCGCCGTCGCCAGGTCCGGTGGGTGTCCTGCTCAGCAGGTCAGGGCAGGCGCCCTACATCCGGACCTCACGGGTGGTCTGCATACCGTTATGGTATGCTGCCCCGTGACGGCGGCCAAAACGATAGTGGAGGGCCGAAGGCTATTGGTGGGCTGGGTCTCAGCACAGGTGAAGCTGCTGGACCCCAGACCTTTGAGGTGTTATCGCTGTCACGTTGGGCACCACGTGTCAGTACAGTGCGCCTCGGAGGTTGATCGTAGTGGCCTCTGTTTCCGCTGCAGTCAGCCCGGTCACGAGTCCGCGGCTTGCTGTGCCACGCCGCACTGCGGTGCCTGTGCGGCGGCTGGCAAGCCGGCCGATCACCGGGCTGGAAGCAAGGCCTGCGCTCGGCCCACTCCCAGAGACAAGGGAAGGCCTCCGCTGCCACCGCCACCGTCGCCACCGCCGCAGCCACAACTGCCGCCGCTGCCTCTGCCGCTGCCGTAGAGGGCCCCCTGTGAGTGCCAATAACGGCCCCATTACGCTTCCTCCGAGCGAACATCAACCACTGCGCCTGCGCTCAGGATCTGTTGCTCCAGAGCATGGCGCAGTGGTCGATACACATCGCTGCGGTCGCTGAGCCGTATTTCGTCCAGCCCAGGGCGGCGGAACTTAGCGGCTCAGTGACCATAGTGTCGTCGGCCGCCGCCGGTACCCCGACCCTTGAAGGTATCAGGAGGGGTCGGGGGTGCGTAGCAGCACGGTTCGGATAGATCGTAGTGGTGGGAGTTATGCACTTGTTCCTTAGCCTATTCTGGAAACAGAAGTTGTCTATGTGTCACTATGTGACAGGCTGTAGCTCCTATCATTTTAACGAGAATTAGTGTTGCCCTGTTTTATCTCTATTACAGCTTCAGTCGCATTTCACCACTGTCGCACTTTTGCAGCTATGCTTAGTTCGGTTTCCAGTCTAACCTGAGGCATCTGAACACCATGGAGCCTAGGAGCATGGCCTATCTAAACTCCATAACCCTAGTAATGGAATTTACGATATCATTTGGTAGGACTGGTTTTCAGACTTTCAGGCCACTGACTACCTGGAGCGACTGTCAAATATCAACAAATGACAACCAAATGTCAACTCTAAATGTAAAGGATGGTCACCTATAGTCAGACCGACTTTGGTAAGCACTGCTTAACCTTGAGGATATCGACCCGACAGCAATAATGTACTTATCAGCTTTTAATATTATTAAAGACCCATATTAACTGTCTTGACACCATCACCAATTTATCGTTCACCCTCATACAGAGATTTGACTAATTTCTTTGGTAGCTTGGACAGTTTACTTAGTGCTTTAACTCAATTAAAAACTGCAGCCATTATTGGTGACATTAACCTAAACATTACACCTGAGAGCACTAACCCAAATGCTGATGACTACCTCAATCTTATAGCGTCGCATGCAATGCTGCCAGCCTACACTCTCCCAGCTAAACTCTCGAACTCCCTTGATCATGTGATACTCCGCACTCAAAGCACTGCTACTACACTAATCATTGATTCTGTCATCACTGATCACTCTCCTATAATTATCTTCTGCAACCTCAATAAAAACTAAAACTCCCCGCCCCACCAGATTAAAAATTGATTTGCCTCGGATTGTAGACCAAATCAACAGCACCGATTTTTCCTTAATCCTCCAGTGTCTTAACCCAAATGAAGCTGCGGAATCTCTTATTTACATTATGTCTCTGGCCATAAAATCCCACTCACATGTGTCACAAATTCCTAGCAGAAAGCGTATCATTAAGCCATGGATTACTCCTGGCCTGCTGAGGTGCATACGTCACAGGGATAAGTTGCATCTTAAATTTTAAAAACATCCAGAGTATGAAACAGAAATTGATTTTTTGTCGCTATCGCAACTTCTGCAACAATCTCCTAAAAAAAGTCAAGCGTGAATATGAACATTCAGAATTTCGGCAGGCTAGAAATAATCCAAAATCCACATGGAAGCTTGTTAAACGGGTAGCCAATTTAGGCCAAAGCAGAGACTTGGCCTCTGAGCTGCTAAACTGTGATGCCGTACCGTCGCAGTCTGTGGACAAAGTCAACAATTACTTTGCAAATGTTGGTGGACTCTTAGCGGCTAAAATCAAACACTGTCCTCTATAAATATCTCTTGGATAGTCGTCCCAACTTTGAGTTCCCGGGTACTTCCAAACCATCCGCACCACAATGAATGGCCCCTCACAGCGTGGATAGTGCTGAGCTCGAAAATATCATCCTTGGCCTTAAAGACAATAATTGTGCTGTTGGTTTTGACGAAATATCCCCCTCAATTGTAAAGGCGACTCGTCACATTCTTATTCCGATCCTTGTTTATGTCTTCAATTTGTGCTTTTCAACAGGAACTTTTCCTGATGTTTTCAAAACTGCAGTTGTTTATCTATAAGTCGGCAGAAAAGGATATTTGAAAAAGTAATAAACCATCGACTCACCAAATACCTAAATAAATTTTACCTTCTTTCTAATAATCAGTATGGCCTCAGGACTGGAAAATCCACCGAAGATGCTGTACTGGAACTTACAGATACGATAATTGGCCATTGGGAAAATAAATACAAAGCTCTTGCCATATTTTTAGACCTATCCAAGGCTTTCGACACTGTCTCAATTCTAAGAAGAAGCTAGAGCATCTTGGTATTCGCGGGACGACCCACGATCTCTTCAGGAGTTATCTTACAGATCGCAAACAAATAGTTAAGATTGAAAACTTCCTCAGCAACCAGAAGACGATCACTTTTGGTGTCCCTCAGGGCAGTGTCCTGGGACCCCTCCTTTTTCTCATATACGTAAATGAACTGTGTCAGTTATACTTACTCAACTGCAAAATCATAGCTTATGCTGATACACAGCTCTAATTTTTCATGGCCGGGACCGGGCTGAAACTCGCCTCAACGCGGAGTTAGCATTGAGTACCGTCATGAGGTGGCTGACCACAAATCTTCTCACTCTAAATGTCAACAAGACCAAATTTATTACATTCTCCACTATGAAGTCGAGTCAGCCACCCACACCGATTGAAATTCGTGCGCACACCTGCCCAAACTTACACGCTAACTGTGGCTGTTAACAATTAGATAATACCTTTTCCATTAAATATCTTGGCGTCACCCTTAATAGCAACTTGAAATGGAAGCAAGATATTGCTTCAACTGTAGCTCGTGTGAGAAAACTTATGTATTTCTTTAAAATACTCAAAGGAGCGGCCGATTTTAAATGTCTCTTAACCATTTATTTTGCGCTCACTCAGTCTGTTCTAGGGTATTGCCTAACGGTCTGGGGTGGTGCCGGTAAAACAGTGATGTTACGTGTCGAACGAGCGCAGAGAGCTGTCCTTAAGGTGCTGGCAAGGAAACCAATCCGATTCTCGACATCCTCTCTATATACCCTCTGCCAGGTACTTACCGTCAGACAGCTTTTTATTCTCCAAACTATTCTTCGCAAACACTGCCAACTTACCCTTGATCCTAAATGCTGTTCTACACGCCGCTCGAATAGGGTTTGTACCACTGAGTCTCGTAGAAACGTAGCTGCAAGTCGTCATTACAAACACATTAGATCAAAAATGTATAATAAATTAAACAAAACCTTAAACATCTACCCATTAACTAAGATCAAATGCAAAATTAAACTTGACTCCTGGCTGAAATCACAAAATTACGATGACACAGAGAAACTCGTGGAAGTGTAAAACACTCATCACTCTCTCACACACACCCCAACAAAGCCTTACACACCCCTCGCCACACTACCTCAACCTCAAAATACGAGTACATCCCAATTCATAATCATAATATTGTCCTGTTCTGCTTATAATCGTTTTCTCTTTTTTTATCTTATATGTTTGTTTTTATTATTAATTAAGTAACTAAACTTAGAATTAACTATAACCACTTTTTGTATGGAACATCATTCCATTCTAACCTGGAGAAGGGCGTTGATAGCTGCGCTACAGTTTATACTTTTGCAGCTACCATCGTTTTACCTGTTCTTGTGTTATTGTTCCGAAATAAACTTAACTTAACGTAACTAACTTAACTATTACTGAGAGATTAAAGTAAAAATTATAGTCATTATAGCAGTCATAACCTAGTGGTGTGACCGTCCGACTGCCAAGTCATAAATTTCAAGTTCGAACCCCAGACACGCACCTCTGATTTTTCGGATTCATGTGCGTATTGTATAATTATCACTAGCTTCGTAGAAGGAAAACATCGTTAGGAAACCAGCATGCCTGAGATATATTTCTCGACGGAATGTAAAGGCAAGTCAGAGGCCCACGGGATAAAACTCTGACACCAGATTATGCACTAACCACACACAATAAGGGAATATTCACATGAAATGCATTGCATGCATGCATTTTATTTTCGTTCGCTTTTATTTGTAACCACTGGACCTTAAAAACAGTAACATCTAAATAAAATGCATTTAATATAACATTGTATCTTTACAGAAAATCAAGAGAATCTGTGCAAGAAAGTGTTACAAACAAATCGTATGATCAGTAAGATGAGCGCGTGTGGCCTGTTCTACATAGACGCTACGTTACCAATGTGTTTTATAGGACTTATTAGTAATTATTTAATAGTACTACTGCAATTCGCTGTTTTGTAAAATACCTGGTTGTATAAAATATGCTTTGCTTTGTAAAAATATTAAACACAGCTTCTACGTATGTAAGAGTTTTTTTCACGACAAGCTTAGTTTTGGGGCTTTTACGGACGGAACTTTTACTGGCAGATAGCTGATGTTATAAAGTCGAACTAAAGCTACTTTTATTTTAGAAAAAGGATTAGAGTTCCGCAAAAAAAATAAAAACCTTGAAATTGTTAACATTATCTGATTTGAATCGAGAAGTAATATTTTTATAATAATTTCACGCGGATTTAAGTTGCGGAGCATAGATAGTTCAACATATTTATTTTATAAGTGACTTTCTGTTGTTTTTTTAACCACGCTAACACAGAAAGCTGTACTATCACAACAGTATACTCCAATACTAGACTAATAAACTTCAGAGTCCATCGATCGTGAAGACCCGACAAGCAGTCATCTTGTGGCAGGCTGCATTGTTCACTAGCAGCACGTTCTTGCAAAGTCTCTTAGCTTCCACTGCAACAGAGATGAAAAAATATATATCCAAAGAAGTCTTCTATAAAGTCAGCTATATAATTTAAATATCCGTGAGGAATCATAAGAATAATACAGTTTTCACGAAAAACTAAAGTAAATAAGTTTTACTAGGAACCTAGTTATGTACTGTAAAAAAAAACATAATTATTGCAAAAATGGGCTAGTGCCGACGGCCCCGACTTACAAACAGTAAGTTGTGGGTTCGAATCTAGGCGGGGACATTGGAGCGGAATAAGTATGAGGAAATAAATACTGATGTTCCAATTATTGAAACAAAATTAGAGGCAAAAGAACTGGGAGTTATGACATTATCCTTGATGTGGTATTTAGGACAGAAACTAAAACATTGCATAACATTCAAAGGCAAGAGCATTGGACTGCACGTCTCTATCCAACGTGTTGTTGATGATAATTTCTACACGGCCATGTTGTGGTAATTGTCTCAATTTTTCAACAGCGTTCGATGATAGGTCCCTTGCTCACAAGTGATACATCAATCAATAAGTTTATCACTAGGTACGCACTTAAAGTAAGTGCGTTATCAGCATGTTCAGCATAACGCGCAGCAGTCCAATGTCCAAGACAACTTGCGCAATGAGAGCGTAAATAGTCATGAAAACCTAGATTTTTTTCGTACCTAAACCGTACACTCATTCAATTCTAAATTTTTGTATAATAAATTGAAACTAAAAAATAGTTATGTTGATCTTAATTGATAGTGGAGCAAGCTTATGTGTGCTTAAGTATGAATGGTTGTCGCGACATAGGAATTTAATGAATAGTTATTAAAGGAATTAGTGGTAATTTAGTCTTTGGGATATATCGATTTAGATATTGTAATTAATAATGTGTCTTTTTAACAAAAGTTTAACATTTTTGAACACGTATCTTGCGCTGCAGAAGGTATACTCGGTTAGGATTTTTGGACAGGAAAATGGTACATTGAGTTTAGAAACCATAGACCAGTCTGTTAGTGTTCATGTAAATAGGAATTTATTTACAATTCCACCCCGTTGCGAAGTAATTAAACACATCCCGACGACACACAACAGTGATTGCGTCATTTCTCTCTTTCAAAGGAAATTTATAAAGGTGTGTTCACAGCGGATGTAATATCGAAGCCACATAATGAACTTATTCCTGTTAGGATATTAAATACAACTGATAGAGATGTAAATATTTCAGATCTAAATATTAGCTGCCTAAATAATTATTATGTTTGCAAGTTTGACGACGATAGTATATCTGTTGATAGAGTCAGAACTTTGGCTGGACAAACAAAAATTAACAAACCGACTAATTTTGCAAAATCTTTGATTTTGATACGCTTCAATCTCATAAACATGTAAATCTCGTTAATTAGTCGTTGTTTCTTATCATCGGGTAAAATAATTAAGAAATTTTGGGAATCAAGAATAAAACCCAAAAATTTTCATCTCATGGAAGGTTGTAAGCAACTCTTTTCATAGTTGATGATAAATCCTAAGGGCAGTTAGTAATTTAATTGAAATATGAATATATTTTAAGCAATCGTTGTATGAATATCCAATTAAATATAGGTCATCTAGATATATAGTAGATATAAAGCCATCTAATCTGAGCAATCCAACGACGGGTTTCATCAATTTTGTGTAAACGTATGGAGCTGTGTTCAAACCGAATGGCAAGACATTAAATTCAAATAACTTATTGTCAAATTGAAAACGGAGATATTTCTTGGAGTCTGGATGGATTTTTAATAAAAAATATGCATCTTTGAGGTCACATGTTGCCATATAACAATTTTTTGTCATTAATTTTACTGCTGTGCGTAAATCCTCAACTTGAAATGGTCAGTTTGTATATGTTTATTTAGATTTTTTAGATTAAGGATAAACCTTTTCTTGCCATTCGGTTTAGGCACAAGACAAATACTAGATATAAATTGATTGGTGCACGGAGCGCATTCGGATATAGTTCCAATTGTCATGAGACTATCAATAATTTTGTAAAAATCATTCATTTCAGTTTGTGTCAAAACAGGAACAGAAGGTACATTTTCCTGCGAGACTTGTTTAGAAAATTGTATCCTATAGTCTTCTATCCAAGAAAGAACAGTTTTGTCTTGTGTAAGGTGAGACCATTGTCTTGCAAATGACGCTAAACGACCAGCATATTGTATCTCATTTACTGGCGGCGGGTAAGGCTGGCAGCTCCTCTGCGGCCCTGACTGCCTGCGAGTCGAAGGGGGAGCCTTCCAGTTTAAACCACGTGAAGTGAATGGCTGAGGTTGAGTGGTCTTCCTATTTTTTTCGTAAGCGACTTTTATATCGGCACCTGATTTTGTCACAGCTTTGGCAGTCTTCAAGGTTTCAGCCAGAGTCTCTCCGAAAAGATACTTGTCTATCTTTGTCTGCATCAAATGAATAAATAAATAAAATATAAATATTGCTGGACATGAACACACAGCGCCATCTAGTGCCACAGTAAGCAACGAGGCTTGTGTCGTGGACACCAGATAGTTGATATACTACATAGATACTTTTTGTTTGTAAATACATACTTATTATACATATTAACATCCATGACTCGGAAACAAATGTCTGCATCATCACACAAACATGTGCTCCAACCGGGACTCGAACCCGGGACCCTAAGAACGTAAGGCAGCCTCACCACCGCTACGCTATTCGGGTCGCCAAATGGTCGTTAATATCTTTCTTTAAAGACGACAAGGCAAAGTAGCGCCTTTTGACTGAGTCAACAAACAAAAAGCAACAACACACAACAAGTCAACAACAAAGTGGGTCCAAGCACTGACCCCTGCGGAACACCGAAATTAATAGATTTTTTAGAGCTACAAAATATATTTATTTTAACAGTCTGTGACCTGTTTGTAAGGTAGTCCTGAAATAGATTAAGTGGTATACCTCGAATACCTATGGCCTCCAATTTGCATATGAGTAGGGGAATTGAGACAGTATCAAATGCCTAGGCTAAATCTAGAAAGACACCAAGGCATTTTTTCTTACAGTCAAGGTTGTACAGCTACAGTTTTAACATAGTTTTCAACTGCATCTATGGTCGATTTGTTCTTCCTAAATCCAAATTAATTTTTAGAAAGAATATCATTTTTATCTAGATAACTAATTAGCCGGTTATTTATAATTTTTTCAAGAATTTTAGCCAAGGTGCGCAAAAGTAGTATCGGACGATAATTTGTGATACTATCTCTTTCCCCCCATTTAAATACAGGTATAACTAACGAGTCCTTCAGTACGTTTGGAAACTTCCCTAGCGAAACACAAATTAAATATATGTGTTAAGGGTGTATTGACGAATTTAGAAGTTTTTTTATAAACTCAGCGGATATTCCATCCCATCCAATAGACTTCGTATTTTTTAGTGACAAAATTGTTTTATGTACCTCAGCTTCATCTGAAAAAAATTATTTATGAAGTCCACAGATTCTTTTGGTGTTGATTTTAAATTCAACAATTCAATCGGTACTTGTGACTTATTCGATACATTTAAATTACATACACGTTTTATAACATTTCGTGTTCTTTTTATGTCTTTCCTGCTATTATTTAAATCAGATTTGTCGTGGTCATTTTTTAAATTATGTAGAATATTGTTGCAGTGATTTCTGTAGCGTTTGTAGGTGACTTGCAGATCGCGATCATTTGGTGACTTTAGGCTTCTTCTGTGCAACGTATCTCTAAATCTAATGCAACGCAGTAGACCCGGCGTTACCCACGGTTGGAAAGTTAGTCGTCTATTGGGCACGGAAATCGTGTGGCTACATTTTTGAATGATTTGAGATATGTTGTATGATACATTTTTGAATAATATGAGCAATTAATGTTAATTTTTACAAAATAGGATTTCATAATTAGGTTAAATATCATGTGATGGTGTTTAACCAGGTGAATTTAAGTTAGTAGTTTTCTTAATTTCCCGTTTCGAGTAACGTACACGAAGTGTGTCAGTTTATTGGTCTATGTAGTTATTTGATGAAGTTCATTGCCTTACGTTCTTAGGGTCCTGGGTTCGAATCCCGGTAGAAGCAAATGTTTGTGTGATGAGCATGGACATTTGTTTCCGAGTCATGGATGTTTTTATGTATAGTAAAATAAAAATAAATAAAATAAAAACATTTATTTGACACTTTAAAATACATGTTACAAGCTAGTCACAATAAGAAAGCACACGGGTGTATTTACACAAGTCTGATCCTAACCCCCAAACTAGGCCTGGACCTGTATTTTAGGGGTCAGCGTTCAGCCATGGATTCTCTAAACAGGATTTGTGTCGCTATAAAGTTGACAGCCAAGGTTATTGCCGTTTGGTAACACATATTACTTAGTAAAAAATAACTAAAGGAATTACAATTATGATTCTAAGTTATAAAATTAAAAGCAAAGTTAAAAATAAAAATATTTTTTAAAGGGTTACTTGTGTTTGTATGCCTGAGTGTGAAAGTGTGTGAGTTGATGAGTGTTTGTGTGTAAGTGTGCATGTGGTGGAAGTGTGTTGTGTGTGCGTGAGTGTATGGTTTGGTTCGCACCTTTGAATGTGTGTAAGGACGGGAAAGAGTAAGAATGGATGACAGTGTGTTTAGATTTTGGATTTCATTATATTATGTATGTGAATAGACTTTCAGTCTCCTGATAGTCCATCTTTAGGAGCCAGTCTGCTACCTTCTTTTTCATTTCCTGCCGACACATTTGACTAATGTTTAGCTTTTTGTCTGCGAGATTATACAGTTTGCTGCTTAAGCTATTAAACTGATGTTTGGCAAATGAGGTTCGGCAGGGTATAGTAGGGCATATGGAGGATTTGCTACGCTTATTTGGGTCGGGTAAGGGCACACTTCCTTGTCTTCTTTGGGTGGATTTGAGTACATAGAGCTGGCGGACAGTTTGAACTTTAAGTTCAGAGAATAATTGTGAGGTGGGGAACCTGTACGGTTTCTTGGTCATAACCTTGAGTGCAGCTCTCTGTGCTCGCTCCAACCCGAGCAGATAGGTCTTGGCTGCACCTCCCCACACGGTTATGCAGTATTGGATAATGGACTGACATAGGGCTAGGTAAACTAATTTTAGATTTTGTAGTGTTGCAGATTCCCTAAGGGTCCTGAATACATTTATAAGCCGCCTAGTTCTGGCAATGATCGAGTCAATCTGCCTATCCCACCTCAGTCCATCATCCATCAGCACTCCTAAATATTTTGCCGATTCTACCCGAGAGATAACCTGGCAGGTACATTTGTGTTGGGTCTCGCAAGTATGTGCTATTATAGAATAGTCAGGCGAGGGCTTAGTGTTGGGTCTCAGAGAAAAGGGTAAGAAATGTGTTTTACTCAGGTTTAGTGTAAGGAGGTTTTGTCTAAGCCAGTTCATTATTTTAGAGAGGGAATGTTCGGCGCTTTCCTTGACCACCTGCCAATTTCGTCCCCATACAAATACTGCAGTATCGTCTGCATATGTAAAAATGTTGGTGTGTTGAAGTGACATTGTGCAGAGGTTATTTATATAAATCAAAAACAACAGGGGGCCCAAAATTCTCCCCTGTGGGACCCCAAAGAGGATTGTACGTTCCTCGCTAATGCGATCGCCTATTTTGACATATTGCTTACGCCGGGAAAGATAATCTTTAAATATTTTCAAAACAGTGCCTCTTACTCCTATTCGTTCCAACTTTGATACGAGGATAGGGACAGAAACTGTGTCAAACGCCTTGGAGAGATCTAGATATATACATAGGCATCTATTTCTTCTGTCTAGGTTTTCCACTACTTGCTCTGTCAAATCCAACACTGCGTCCTCTGTAGAGACACCTGATCTGAATCCGTACTGGTTGTTGGCTAAGATTTTAAAGCGATTCATAAAATTTTTGAGGGATTTGTAGAGAATTTTTTCCAAGATCTTTGATAAGGCTGACAACACCTATATGGGTCTATAATTATTGACGCAGTCTCTGTCCCCACCCTTGTAAATTGGATATACTATAGCTTTTTTCAAAGCATCAGGGAATACGCCAGTGCTAATAGCACGATTACAGATATGCGTTATGGGTGGAATCAGTACCCGTCGGCACTCTCTGAGGAGGGAGGTTGGAATTCCATCCCATCCAGTTGCACAATCTGGCCGCAGCTGTTGGATAGTGGATCCAATATCCGCTTCGTCTACTTCTAGAATAACGAGCGAATTGGATAGATTGTTTTCCGGACAGTCTGAGGCAGGGGGCTGATGGGAGACAGAGTCATTTATAGATGAAGTCTGAGACAGAAGAATGTTATTGGCCAGATTTTTACCGACGTCGGTGAAAAAGTTACAGACAAGGTCAGCAGACGATTTTGGGCTATCTGAAATTTGGAGTAGTTCCAAAGGATTGTCTTTGACTTTTTGAGTCTTTGTTATCTCTTTGATAGCTTTCCATAGGGCTTTTGGGTCGTTGCCTGCTTGTTCCAGTTGACTTTTCTCATATGCGATTTTAAGTTTTCGTAGGTGTTTATTAGTAACATTCCTATATCGTGTATATGATACTCTAAGTGTCATGTTATCCGGAGATTTTTTTGCTTTAAAATGTAATCTATCCCGATTTTTAATACAGCGGAGGAGCCCCGGCGTGATCCACGGCTTTAGGATTTTTTGCTTATTAGGCACCGAAACTGTTTGCGTGTGTTTATTATTAATTGATGAAATGGTTGAAATTAAGTAGTCGGCTGCCGTGTTAGCGTCATCCATTTCTAAGAGAGGTTTGAAGTTAGTGCTTTCTATTTCCAGTTTTATTGACGGATAATCGATACGAGTTTTGGTGCTATTGTTCAGACGTTTAGGACACACATTTTCTAAAAACAATACAACAGGCATGTGATCGGTTATGTTTGATTCTAGTACTAGTGTTGTAGAAGTCAATTTAGATTTTAGTAGAATGTGGTCCAGACATGTTTTGATCCTGGTAGGAAGTGTGTGCGTTGGGAAAAAGCCGTGGGATGCATTAAAGGTAAGGTATTCATCTGAAATAGAGTCTTTATTCATGCTACAGATGTCGATGTTGATATCACCAACAAGGACGTGCGTATTAGTTTTTAGTCCAGTGTATACGGTATTCAAACTGTCTAAGAAATTATCGTGGTTACTTTTAGTCTTAAGTGAAGGGGGGCGATAAATAGCAACTATTTCTAATTTCTTTCCTATTTGACAAACCATGCAATTTGCATCTTTGAAAGTTGGTTCATAAACTGACAGGAGAGACAGGTTAGTTTTGTGCTGGTGAAAATAATAATACCGTCGTTTTGGTTGACTATGTTTCTGGTGTAATGTGATACGTAACCATCCAGGATAGGTGGATCTCTTACCTTGCTAAGCCAACATTCGGATAAGACTATGACATCAAAGTTTACTTTTGTTAGAGTCAGTAAGATGCGCAGTTCGTCAAAGTTTTTGTTTACACTTCTAATATTGATGTGAATTATCTTTACAGCTCGACTTGAATTGCCAACATATTTGTTACAGTCCTCTGGACAGCAAAAGTAAGAATTTTTGAGATTGCACAAGTCAAGGTCGTAATTAATATTATTTATATGGTCACTATTAGCCATTTAGAAGGAAAACAGAAACAATATTGGAGCAATATGCGTACATTTTGTATTTGCATACACTGTCGTACCTAAACGTCTTGTTCTTAAGTCGGATTCGAAACATGTAGGGTGCGAATACATGTGTATAAGTATGCCTATGTGGTAGGTGCAGTGGAGATGAGTGGAACAGAGAGAGAGTGGGTGTATGAATTGAGTTGTATTTTTGTGTGTGAGAGTGAGTTATTGGTTTTGTATAAGTTTTGTAAAGTTTTATCAGCGAAATAAAGGTAGATTTAAAAAAGTTTCGATTAATATAAATTAGATGCATTAAAGCTAGCTGGACAATAAAGTACTTCAGGCAGATTAACAGTCACAAACCCCTGCGCAGGTCTAATAGAGATTGTTCAGACGAGATTAGGAGTTGTTTTTCTCCTTGTACCTTGCGCAGGAATATGTTACCATTAGAAAACCAGCAAAATTGGAAGCTATTTTGTTTTGCAAATTCCTTTGACAGGTGAAATAGTTTTTTTGAGCTTGCCAGGAGGTGATCACTAACATTAACTGGTTGCCTTTTGCCAGAGATACCAATAATTTCGGTGTTGAGCTTGTTTTCTGTGGACGTGCTGCTTTTGTTGAATGCTCGCACTGCGACCATGGTTTCTTGTTTTAACTGGACAGTTTGGAACTCCGCAACAATCGGGCGAATGGAGTCAGGCTTACCGGGAATGCGGTAAATATCCCGGAGATCCGAAGCTGTTATCGCCGACCCAATAGCCTGGCCAATCTTGCATACGACGTTAGAAAGGTAAGCACTTGTTTCCTTTTCACTCATTGGGATATTTCTTATTTCTATACTGGACGATCTGGATTTTAAATTTTGATCAAGTAATTTCCTTTCCAGGTTTTCAATACATTTACGCTGGGTCAGGTGTTCGCAGTCTAATTTTTCACACTCCGCTTTGATGTCTTCGTACTGCTTGTTAATAAATTTCATGGACTTATCTGTGTCTTCCAAGGATTTTTGCATGTTGGAATTTTGTAGCTTCAGTTCAGATATGTCGGCGGAGAGTTTGCTTATGAGATTATTTTGTTTTGTGAACATGTCAGTAAGTTTTGAGTCAAAATCTGCCTTCCAGTTATTTAACATCGCCATTATTTCGTGCTTCAGATCTAGCTGTGCCTGATCTTCGGGTGAATGGGGCACGTCTAAACGCAGACGTTTGTTTTTACGTTTCTTGTTTACAAAGGAGCCTTCACTTTCTTGCACAGCTGTGCTTAAGTCAGATTCAGACTGCGTATGACTTAGGGAAGTAGATGGAGTTGATGGTGGCGTGCGCTGCAACGACATTATTGGTAACATTGCATCTGCGCTCGCGTCGCGGTCACAAAGTTAGTGCAAAGCGGCTGGATCGATGACACATGCGCGCAGTAGCGCACAGAACGCGATCCTTTCCAGCAGCTGGGCACTGTGTGACACAGTGTGTAGTGGGCGGGGCCAACGTAAAGGTGGGGCGCCGCGTTTATGACTCAGCGACACAGAGCGACACAGAGCGACACAGATCAACACAGATCCCGATCCTTTCCAATTAGGTGACACAGTGATTTTTCTTATATGTCCGTTATTTAAAATGTTAATATTTGTTTTGTGTTTTAATTGACACTCACTTATAATTTTTCTGTTCTGTTTACGCTATCACGTAGGTAATTTGAAGGGCCACTTCACAGTATATTGCACTATATGGTTTTGTCGTTTTTGCTCGGAAAATAGAATTTAAAACACGGCACTCGATTAACACGCTTTTGACTCTCGAGACTACCAAGGCCAACATGGTATATGATAGTATAGTATAGGATAGTAAGTATGTATTTACAAACAAAAAGTATTTATGTAGTATATCAACTATCTGGTGTCCACGACGCAAGCCACGTTGCTTAGTGTGGCACTAGATGGCGCTGTGTATGTCCAGCGATATTTATTTATTTATTATCATTCATAACTTTGCAATAATAGCTCGCCCGTTTACAGAACTAACAAAAAAAATACGATTTGCGTATGGGGCGAGTCACAAAAATTCACACGGATGCATACAAGTTAGGTATTGCAGGCATTCTTTTACAAAAACAGACTGACTGTAGTTTGCGCCCTGTCTTGTATTTTAGTCGCGTTACCAGTCGGGAAGAAAGTGTTTATCATAGTTACGAGCTCGAGACTCTTTCAGTAGTGGATTCGTTGCGAAGGTTTCGTATTATGTGTGTTTGTAAAAATGTCCATGTAATTACGGACAGTACTGCACGACTATACACGATATAATTACTAAAACCTTATCTTATTCCGCGCATAGCTCGCTTTTAAGTCGCAGTAGTTTCTTAGTTTATTCATTACATACAAAAATATAAAAATACAAATCTTTCCTCTTTATAATATTAAGTATAGAAGTATAGAATATTATTGAGATTATTCGTGAAGAAAGCATATTATTGCCTACCCGTTTCACATACCTACTTATTTAGTTTATTTGGTTTTCCAGATCACGTAGTTTCCGATCATGATAAGGCCTTTACGAGTAGATATTTCAAGAAGCTTGTAATGGAAAAACAGTTTAAACACACGTTACAGCTATTACAGGTAGAACCCGTAGAACGCTCTAATCGCACAATTCTCGATGCTTTGAGAACCACGGAACCTAGCGAGGCCTCTCATAATTGAAACAATAGTTTACCAAATGTACGTAATTTGGGTAATTAATAATACTGTTAATGATACAACAGGTTATAAGCCATTCATACGATGTAATGTTTGCTAGTGTAGGTAGGTCAGTAATGTGATGTCTCCATCCCGGATTGGGTTTTTGAGGCAGTACAATCTAGAAGCAATAGGGCTACTAATCAGATTAGAATAGCTAGCAAGAAAATGAAACGTAACTTTGACAAAAGGCGTAAAAATATGCAGTTCGATTTACAAAAGGTCAATACGTCAATACTTTGGCGCCAGGCGCCGACTACTAGCGGCAATAAGGTTAATTCTAAGTTAGATGATCTGTACTTATTCTGGCCCATTATGTAATATACATATACATATAAACTAAGAAGCATATAAGGTCTTACAGGATATAAGAAGTTTACAGGCCTAATAGTATCCAATGATTCTTTACGATTATATCGTAGCGTTGCTTCTATGTCCGATAGTGCCATTAGTGTGGATGATCAATTAGGAAACCGAAGATCTCGTAGATCTTCTTGAGAGCTAGATCAAAGTTCATTTCCCCATAATTTAACTATTTCTCTAGAGCTGACTTGTAATCATAGTTTTGTTGTTTCCATTACGGGAGCAATTGTTTCAGGATGGCCGAGTGTAACGCCAGATGTCGCTAGCCAGCCGATAAGCCACCTGTCAAGGCCGCCACGCCTAGCCGCTACGTCACTTCCCCACCACGAGAGCTTAGCCCTGCCAAATTGCAAGCCGGGGGAGGTGAAGTAGCTGCCAGCCAGCCAGTCATATAAAAGCGCGGAGCGATGATTTTGTGGGATCACTTAATAGTAATAATTGCATGGGAAAACTCTGTCCGAATAAAAGTTTAAATAAATATTGCAGTTTATTTCTTACCACTGTCGTTACATGTCATATTGTTGGTATAAGTCATTCGTCATCATCATGGTGACTTACAAAAGTAAGTAAGTCATCATGAAATGATGATGACTTACTTACTTTTGCCGTTGGGCCAACTTACCTTGTATATTGGTAAAAGATAGTCTTTGGTAGTAGAGAAGACATGTGACATCTACCAATCCGCACTGAACCCGCATGGTGGATTGTAGCCCATACGCAAAATTCGCGCTTTGACGTGGAGTTGCGGACACCAGCCCATTACAATACCGTCCGCCGTCCGTCCGCCACATACAATATACACAATATACAATACTGGTACTAAAGTCGATACTCCTATGCAGTTTGGGTCCTCAAAATAAGAAAGACATAGTAGATCTTGTGCACTAAGTCGAGAGTGAACATCACCGTGAATCCAATCGACTAGACAAAATAGTTAGTGACAGTGAAGAATCGAAAGAAATAGCTGCCTAAATTATTTACACTGACAGAGTCTAAAATAAAAATCTGATGGATACACAATGCAATAAATAAACAGCAGAACACGAACATATTATACTTTGTACTAGCTATGAGATATATGATTATTTCATGCATTACATTTTGAAGATAAAAACAGATTGAGTACGAAATTAAAAGAATATACTAGTCTTTGGACTTCTATCTCCAAACGACTATTGGGTAAGACTTTGAATGTGATCTCAGGGGTGGTATTTCGAAGGGCACGCCATAATAGTGGCGATAAGTCCCCTCTTTGAGGAGTGGCTTGAGAGACACCACGGCATCCTCACCTTCCGCCTGACGCAGGTCCTCACCGGACACGGTTGTTTCGGGAGGTTCCTGCACCGAATCGGGCGGGAGGAAACGCCCGGGTGTTTCCACTGCGAGGATCGACCGGAGGACACGGTGGAGCACACGATGGAGGTGTGCCCCGCGTGGGCGGAGCACCGCCGTGTCCTCGAAGCGGCGATTGGTGGCGGTGACCTCTCGCGTCCGGCCCTGGTGCAAGCCATGGTCCGGAGCGAGACGGAATGGGACGCCGTCACCTCTTTCTGCGAAGCAGTAATGCTAGAGAAGGAGGTGGCGGAACGTGAGAGGGCGAGAACCTCACAGCGTCCCGGCCGCCGCGGGAGACGCCCCGATCGTCCGGCCACCGTAGGCGCGGGCCTGTGGACGGTGGGCTATAGGCTAGCTCGCCGTCCGTCCATCTCATGACGACCGGCCGTGTCGACGGCGCGTCCGTGTTCTACGCGCGCCTCAAAGAGAGTCAGCAAAAAGGAAGTGGTCCGCAAGGACCGATGCCTGCCGGGGTTGTGGGACTGTTCGAAAGAGATACCGTGGCCCCGGAACACAAAGGGCGATGAAGGAACATGGATGGGTTTTAGTCAATAAAAGACTGACACTCCCTCCTGCTCTGGCCAGAGCGGGAGAAGTCATTTGATGATTTCCCATACGAAAAAAAAAAAAAAATGGGGTGATATTTCGTGGCATTATTCACAGTTTATTTTTTTACGCCGATTAGACTTAAGAGGTAACTAACGTTGTAAATACTATTTTTATGCCTAGAAAGGAAAATGTAAGAATGTCTAAACTTTTTTGAGAGCAGCCGTGGCCCAGTGGTGGCGGCCCTGAGTTACGAACAGTAAGTCGTGGGTTCAAACCCAGACAGGCGCATTACTTTTTGTAATTTATTTCATCACCACTGCTCTCAAAACGGTGAAGAAAAACATCGTTAGGAAACCGGCATGTCCTAGAACCAGAAATTCGAAGACATGTGACATCTACCAATCCGCACTGGGCCCGCGTGGTGGATCATAGCCCATTCCCTCTAATTGAGAGGAAACCGTGTCCGAGCAGTGGGAACATTATAGGCTGATGAGGATGAGGAAACTTTTTTTATTTATAATATGTGCCTATCGCATGATCATCAACAAAGACGTAGTTAATGTTACTAATGGTATTTATGCATTAGTGGTTTTATTAGCATAGTGATTAATGATACTGTTGGTTAGGACCTTGTAGTTATTACCTACCACCACCACCACCACCTTACCATCGTCCTGCCCTCGTCCTATGCTACTTGGAGTCTTTTTCTTACATTCTTTCAGGTCAACCGTCACGTTATCATTAACTCTTTTTCTTCCAAAATTCGTACCATAATCCATCCATCGTTTATTAGCTTTCTGTTGTATCTGTTAAAATATTTTTTATTTATTGCGTCAAAACCTCCTTACGAGCTTGTTTTATTATCTTGCTGCGTTTGAACCTGTAACTTCGTATTCTTGTGAAACTTTGGTAATATTGTAATATTCTGCTACACACGATCCTCTTAGAACACTAATCTCATTCTTGTGTAAATGAAACGATAATAATTACAAACAGAAAGTTGTATTTCCAATTATTGTTTATTACGTAGAAAAATGAATTGCAACTGTATAATAACGTAATGGCCGATGACTCCGACCAAAGACAATGGTAGCTTACTGTCTATATAGAATAGGCCACACGCGGTCATCTTACTGAACGTACGATTTGTCAGTATTACTATCTTGCTAAGATGTTTTTGATAGCCTGTAATAAAGTAAGCATGATTAGATTCAAATCTATGATGAATTATCTTAGTCTCAGCAAGAAGGTCATCTGCGATTGTGAATCTTCTTTTGAAAGCTAAATAATGTGGTAAGAGTTCATTCTTACTTGGAGAATTCCTGTTCTTCATAAGCTGAATACTCGCCATCTCAGCTTCTTCAACAGTTATGTAGAACTTCTCACAGTATATACTATGTACAGTTACTAGTGCTAAATCCTTTGTTAGCCATAGAATAAACCCAAAAGTTCTTATCGAAGCCTGTTAACGAAATACATGACTAAATAAAGATCCTTGTGGAGAACAATTGTTGAGGGATTCGTGGTTCCGGGGTTGCGGGACTGTTCGAAAGAGATACCGTGGCCCCGGAACACAAAGAGCGATGAAGGAACATGGATGGGATTTAGTCAGTAAAAGTCTGACACTCCCTCCTGCTCCGCCCAGAGCGGGAGAAGTCATTTGATGATTTCCCACCCGAAAAAAAAAAAAAAAAAAAGGGATTCGTGGTTAAGAAATAACAGGCACACATGGCTGCGCCTGCCGAGGTCGGTTCGTGAATGGGCATGGGTTACCATAAACCAGTGCCTGTCTATAATAAACCAAGAACCCTTCATCTGAAAGCACGTGAAGCTGTTGGTACCGGCTCTCATTTGTAAATCTTTGGCAGTCGTCACTAGAAGTCACAAGCCCGAAAATCTGACAGCCAAAAATTACAATAACTGGCAACTGCCAACCGAGGGGTTTCATATTACCTATTGTAGAGGTCAGATGGGCAGTTGCTCCATGTAAAATATTGATATTCAGCTGCAACCGGCTACACTGGAGGCCGACCTCAACATATTTGGTAAAAGGCTATACAGATCATTTGTGTGAAGAAGTGGAAAGTATGTTTTTTCTACTCCTCCACTATTCTTTTCTGATTAATTTTGTTGCGGGATCCAAGATAGTTAAAAATGGTTTCTCTGGGACTTCGTCGAGCTTTATTGTCTTGGCGCTTTGTTGGTGGTCGTCGCTGTTGATTCTGGCTTTCAGGAGTTGCAGTGGCTTGGGAATAGTGTGACGGACGGTAATGTGGTTCTGACATTAAAAAACTTTCTGCACTTACTTCAATGCCCATTGTAGAATATATTTTCAGCATATAAACCATTTCGTTGGCATAGGACAGAGCGCGGCAAAATGCGCTAAGTGAGTGAAACAAGACCTATGACAAAATAAAAAATAATTTAGTTGTGTTATTAGTGTTATTTGCTGTCTAAATCTAAGAACTCTAAGAACATCACTTTTAGCCGCGGTGGCCACATACCCGAAATTATGTTCAAACATAAGAAGTTTTTTTTTTTTTTAATGAATATTTAAAATATTTTTCCGTGTTTTGTTACGTATTAAATAAAACACCCATTACTAACAATAACTTACCAATACTTGGAATACTTTCTTGTACATATTGTAAGTTTTCAAAATACACACATCAAAAATGTCTAGGGATCAAGCATTTTTATGCGGATTTCTTGAGATTGAGATGTGGCTTTGTAATAAATTTATGATTTTATAAATTTATATGGATCCTTTTTGGTGCATTTCATAATTTGAATCAGGAACTCTCAATCAAATTCGAGTAAAAGATGAAAATAAGCTGTCAATATTTTCCCTATAAAAACATACAACGCATTGAAGACATTATTAGTGCTACTGTTTCCCTACTACTGATTAAAACCAACGTTATTATGGAGCGGCGACGTCATTTAAGCAGGGAAGAAATGCTCAGAGCCGTGGGAATGATAGAAGCTGGTTCCCGGCAACGTACCGTAGCTTTAGCTCTGAATACAAGTCAGAGTGTTATCAGTCGACTTTGGACACGTTACCGAAGCACTGGTACCGTGGCTGAGCGCCATGGAGGACGGTATTGCTGCACCACACGGAGACAAGACCGATACATTCAAATCTTAACTCGAAGAGCTCCAACAATAACCGCCATGATGTTAGCCGTGAGGCTTCATCACTCTTCAGGGAACTTAATTAGCGACCAAACAGTCAGAAACCGCTTGCATGAAGTGAACCTTCATTCCCGAAGACCGCTACGGGTACCACCTATAGCAATGCACAATCGTAGGATTCGATATCAATGGGCTCTTGAACACAGAAATTGGGCAGAAGAACAATGGCGTTTCGTGTGCTTTTCTGATGAGTCTCGTTTTGGTATGAGACCGGATACAAGACGTATACGACACTGGAGAACCCCTGGACGCCAACAGCGATTAAAATCCTGCCAGGAAGTCCATCCTTATAGTGGTGGAACCATCATGGTATGGGCGGGTATTTGGATCGGCGGAAGAACTGAGTTGATTTGGATCAGAGGCAACCTCAACGCTCAAATTTATGCTGAGACGATTGTATCAGACGTCATCGTTCCTCTACAAGTGCAAATCGGTCCCTTATTTCAGTTAATGCATGATAATGCACGACCGCACACCGCAAGAGTTGTAAGACAGACTCTCGCCGCAGCTAACATCAATGTCCTGCCCTGGCCTGCTCAGTCGCCAGACTTGAACCCGATTGAGCATGCATGGGATATGCTACAGAGAAGAGCTCTGCCGAATATGGAGGGTATCCAGTCGCAAGAAGACCTTTTTTTGTTGTTGCAACGAACATGGGCGGCCATTCCACAGCGTGATTTGGATGAACTCATTTTGAGTATGCCAAACCGATGTTCTTGTGTTGTTAGTGTTCGCGGTAGAAACACGGATTATTAATTGTTTAAGTTACCCAATAAAATTTTAAAGAAAACTGTTATTTCAGTCTTTTTTTCGAACTTTAATGTTAGTGGTTCAAATGTCAAAAATCCCTTTATTAGGAAAATGGCAAATTTCTTTATTAATGCAAAGGTGACTTGGTTTATCGTTACTGTGACAAACGAAAACACTTTATTTGATGAATCCTTAAAGAAAATTTTAATTAATATCAATCAGGAGAAAAGTTATTGCAAAAATATATGTTGATCCCTAGATACTTTTGATGTGTGTATGTTTGTAAATCTTTAGAAGTCTGAGAGTACATCCATAATTTTCGTCCTCATCTTTTATCATCAAGATATCTTTAATCCATTTTTCAAGATATTTTCTTAACAATATTATAATTCGGATGGCTATAGCGAAATTGATATCCAATCCGATCCACAAAAAGTCACAACTGATGTTAAAAAAAAAATTGAGATCACAACAGTCATAAGTAGCGTAAAACATGATATTAAGAATAATATTGAAACAAATAACAGTAGCTAATGCAATCCAGTTCCACACAATGTAACTGCGAATACTCTTACTAAAACCGATGCTTCTATAAATATTTTGGATCTTCAAAACCAGCAAGACGTTGTTGTTCCTGTGCACGAAGTCCAATAAATACATCAACGTGAATCCGATTGCGTAGATGATATAATCGAGAATACTAAGGAATTGGAAGAGGTTATATTCTGAGTTACTTTTCATTAAATATGGGATTTGAGTAATAATTATTTGATAGATAACCATCGCATTCAGACATATCATACTGCTAAAAGCAAAGACACGATATTTTAAACAACTTGGATAAATGTGATTATTTCGTAAATTATACTTTGAAGACAAAAATAGATTCAGAAGGAAATTAAAAGAATACACTGTTCCTTGCATTTCTTTTTCCAATCGATTTTTGAGTGAAACTTGTGATGTCATATTTGGAACAATTTCTTGTTTGGCGGATATCAACTTTAATCCTTTCCAATTCTTCAATCGTTTGATGGATTACTTCACTGTATGTTATATTATTATCATGAGACAATTTCTACTAAAGAAATAGAACTTTATAGGAATAAAACATAAGTGTAGGATCAATGTTTTTAAAGTCGTCATTAATATCCTTCATTGACGATACATTAGTTATATTAATGTTCTTGGAAAGTTTGATAACAAAAAATGGTGTTTGTAATTGTTATAATTGTGGGGGGAAAGGTAGCCGAATGACACAACCGGTACGTACGAGCTCGTTTATTCGACTGGCGCAGCAGTCCATTACCCACGTTGTTGGAATATCATAAGTGATACCCTAACGTTCCTCCACCCTGCGTTAAGTGAGCGCGACGTAAACGCGATAGGCTTCTCTACGTTGTTTTCAATTTGTGACAAAATTGCACCTAGACCAGTCGGTGACGCATCTACTGTTAAAATCAGCTGTGCCTCTGGGTTGAAAGACACAGCTTTAACGTGTTCTTCGGTCCATAGCCACGGCTCATTTTTTTGCAACAGGTTATGGAGTGGCTGTAATATAGATGATGCGTTACGAATAAAATTCCGGTAATAGTTTACCATACCTAAAAAAGATTTTAACTCTGATACATTTGTGGGTACTCGGGATTGTAAAATCGCATCAACTTTTTCTGGGGTTTTATGAATACCATTGCGGTCTATTACAAATCCTAAATAAGAAACAGATTCTTGAAAGAATGAACATTTATCCATTTTTAGGACTAGCCCCGCGTTTTGTAATCTGTTTAATACCTCCTGTAACCTTTTTAATAATTGATTTTAGTCTACCCCAGAAACTAAAATATCATCTAGAAATAGGAGTGTTCCATCTAACCCTGCAAGAAGAGACTCCATAGTCCTTTGAAAAATTGCCGGTGCGCTAGCAAGACCAAACACTAGCCTTGTAAACTTGTATAACCCCTTATGTGTGTTGATACACGTAAGCATTTGTGATGACTCATTTAGACATAACTGATTATAAGCCTGAGAAAGATCCAATTTTCTAAAATATTTACCACCATGAAGTTTAGAAAATAACTCCTCATATCTAGGTAAGGGATATGTGTCAAATTGAATGTATCAAATTAAAGAGCATATTCTTGCTACACATGCATTGGTAGACAAAGTGGACTCGCTGACTCTCAGCAACACTCAGTGTACTTGTCAGAGGGAATCCAGCAATGATGCCCTCCAGCTTGAGGCAACGGAGGACCCGTCCCTAGCTGTGAGTACTCAGGACTGTATTTCCACCCAAGATACAATACCTGACTTAGGTAATTTTGTCTCACCAAATAGTCTTGGTTCTAATCTTTCAGTTATGTTCTCTGATAGTATAGGTAGAGGGTTAGGAAAATTAATCAGTAATAACCTGAGTTATTGTACCCAAAATTATTGCATGCCAGGGTCAACCTACAAACAGATTATGGCATCGGTAACAAAGACTGTTTGTGATCCTAGTACCACCATTACTATATGTGTTGGTAATAGTTCCAAGATTAAAAAGGAAGACATCATTGACTGTGTTTCAGAGTTGTTGAAGTTAAATTGTAATAAAATAATATTGTGTGCTTTTCCATTTTTTGAAAATTTGGGTAATAGAAAAAACAACTATATACATATGTTAAATAACCATGTACATTTTTTAGTAGGTCACTATAGTGACAGACTTATATATCTGGATATCAACACTATTGTTGGTAAACTGAAGTCGACACGGGGTAAGGTGTATCTACCTATTAGATGTAGACACAAAATAGCTCGGCTATTAGCTTATAATATTCACACAGACATAAATAGTATGTCTAAGTTTATTTCTATTATTAACACTGCGACTATTAGTAGTAATACTAATGTACAGGTGACTTTAAATGAATATAGCATTAATGCTATACATGTTTACAAACATTGTACTGAGGAGGATCCATGTGTCACCGTGGAGAATTCTCAATTAGGGTCTATTAGTATTAGTGATAGGGTCTTGTTGTCTGAGGATGGCACGGGAGTCTCCGGCCTCACTCCAAATATTAATTTAAACTAGAAAATGAGACAACAGGAGGTACGATTAACAATATTGTTAATCCTACCAACGTATCTTCTTGCACTCAATTAGTTAGCAAAAAAGGGCCTCAGCAGAACACTTTAAAATTATTCCACCAAAATATCCAAGGCATTTCTTCCAAATTATTAGAAATTGAATTGTTTTTAGAAAATAGTAAGTTTGACATTATTTGTTTTACTGAACATTGGCTAAAGGATTACCAAATGCTTATCAATTATGAGAACTATATGGTGGGTAGCTGCTTTAACCGTAAAACTATGCTTCGTGGAGGTTCCCTAATATTAATAAAAAATTGTTTTAAATATAAGCAACGTAATGACATAGTAGGTCTCTCGGTTGAACATTGCGTTGAACTGTCCTGTGTTGAGCTAGATAAGCATGTAATTGTGTGTGTGTACAGACCCCCAAACTATCAAAACTTTTCCTTATTCGAATCAATAATGGAAGATGTGATGGCAAAACTTGCAGCCAGTAATAAATCTATAATTATTTGTGGTGATTTTAATATCAATATTTTAGAAGAATGCTCAAATAACAGTCGCTTATTAAATCTTTTTAAGTCATTTGACTTGACCAACACTTTTAAAGAACCTACTAGAGTCACTCCATCTTCTGCTACTTGTATAGATAATATTTTCTGCGATTGTGATTACTTAGATAAAGCAATAGTAAATTGTCTGCCTTCTGACCATAGCGGACAAACTGTAACCTTTAGGTGTAATACACCCCCATTGCAAAAAGTTCAAATTAAATTTAGACCTATAACTTCTAGCAGATTAAATAGGTATAATATTTCGCTACAGAACAAGTTATGTGTTATGAGCCTTGATGATATTAATATAGATCAATTGTATGATCGTTTCTTTTCAATAGTTCACACGGAATTCAATAAAACTTTTGAAAAGAAGACAAAAAGTATTTGCCCTAAATTCATATTTAGTGATTGGGCAACTAGAGGTATCAGAAAAAGTAGGGAAAGACTATTTGAGCTTTATGGCCTTAAGCCTTTTATAAACACTGAAACTTTTAACAAGTATGTTGCTAAGTATTCAAAAATTTTTAGAAATACGTGCAAGGTTGCTAAAGCACTGCACATTAGCAACAAGATCAAAACAGCAGAAAATAAAATAAAGACAGTTTGGAAAGTTATAAATAACGAGACTAACAGGAAGAAAATACGTAACACTAGCTACACATTAGATACAGCGTGTGGTCCTAAAAGCTCAAATCAGGAAGTAGCTCAAGAATTTGTAAATTTCTTTACCGATATACCGCTAAAAACAACGGAGGCTCTTATTTCCTCACCTGAACTATCAATTGGCTTATTAAAGGCGAATGTGTCTGGCTGCCTGGCTGAATTTAAATTTAAACACATTAACCCTATGATAGTTATTAAAACTTTCCGGCAAATAAAAATCAAACTAACCGAAGATCTATGGGGAATGTCTGTCAAAGTTTGTACATCCATACTTGAGACTATAGCCCCTTACTTAGCTTTAATTTTTAATTTATGTGTAGACCAAGGAGTTTTCCCTGATTTAATGAAATACAGTAAAGTCATACCTCTTTTCAAATCCGGAGACAGTAAAGATACTAATAATTATAGACCTGTATCCGTGTTACCAGTTTTTAGCAAGGTTTTCGAAAAAGTAATGCTTAATCAAATGCTCTATCATTTTAACACCAACAGAATCTTACATGATCAACAGTATGGCTTCACCAAGGGACGTTGTACAACTGACGCCGGTGTAACCTTATTAAAGCACATATTTACTGCGTGGGAAGAGTCTCAAGACGCCATGGGAATTTTTTGTGACCTCTCCAAAGCGTTTGATTGCGTAAATCACGACACATTACTTTTGAAACTTGAGCATTACGGACTGGGTAAACTTGCACTTAGTTTGGTAAAATCTTATTTGAATGATAGACAACAACATGATCAAATAAATGGTGTTAATTCACAGGGTTTAAAAGTAAAAATGGGGGTTCCACAAGGCTCAATATTGGGTCCTTTTCTCTTTCTAGTATATATAAATGATCTTCCCTATTTACTGAAAAACCAACCGCAAAATATGGTGTTATTTGCTGATGACACTTCCCTAATTTTTAAGATAAATAGGCGGGCCCAAAATCTAGATGACGTGAATAATGCCCTACTTCAGGTCCAAAATTGGTTCACAGCAAACAATTTGGTATTAAATGAAAAAAAAATCAAATGCATAAGATTTGCTTTACCGAATGTTAAAAGTAGTGATTGTGATATAATATTGAATAAAGAGAAACTTGAATTCGTAGATAAAACGGTTTTCCTGGGGATTACGCTTGATTCAAGGCTACAATGGGGTTCTCATTTGACTTCTCTTGCGGGGCGGCTAAGTTCAGCAGCCTATGCCATTAGAAAATTCCGTCAGTATACTGATGTAGATACCGCTAGACTGGTTTATTTTAGTTACTTTCATAGTATAATGTCTTATGGCATTTTACTGTGGGGACGGGCTGCAGATATTGAGTCTATATTTATTCTGCAGAAAAGAGCCATCAGGGCCATATATAATCTTCGTAAGCGCGATTCTCTAAGGGAACTGTTTAAGGATATTGGCATCATGACCGTACATTGTCAATACATCTACGAAAACATAATGTACGTCAGAAAAAATCTGCACCTTTTTGGTAAAAGGGGTGACAGACATAATTACAGTACTAGAAATAGGGACCAACTAGTTCAGCCAGGTTTCCGACTCGCTAAAGTAGACTCATCTTTCATGGGGTACTGTTTGAGATGCTATAATAAAATTCCACAAAGTATTCTTGAACTGAATGAGACGAAATTTAAAACATGCATTAAACGCACACTATGTAAGCAAGCATATTACAAGTTGAGCGATTATATCGCTGATAAAAATGCTTGGCTCAATGCTGGTCCTGCGCCACAAGGACAGGGGCGCATAAATTGATAGCATTAAAATGTATTGTTGGAGCTGCTGAAGATTGTACAACTATCTTTGCATTGTATAGATTCAATCTCCTTAGTATTATATAAATGCATAGCCCATATTGTGTGAGTACTATGTACTAGAAAGCTATCATTCACTGGAAACCTACGTCTTTTCTTGACTTGAATGTGCCCTGGCGGTTTAGAGTATGTCATGCTCACTCAAATGTCTCGCTGATGGTGGCGCATGTGTCGGATCATTTAGTTCCCTTCAAAATGGTTGAGTTGAATGGTGCTGATCCATGCGTCATGTCCGTGAACGGGCGCTGTCAGTTGTGACTGGTCATCTCTTAGTTGCCATGGCTTATTTGAATGAATTATTTTGAATTGTATTTTTTTGTTTGTGTGTTTTTGCTGTGGACACTTTTAACGTGCACATCTTGCTACATTGTTCTCACATAATATACCATCTCAACATGAATGATGTAACCAAGATTTTGTAACAATATTCTGATTTAAAAGAGTGTCCATGGAGTTTCTTGCCCGTTCTTCTCCATAGAGATCTACGCTAGGGAATGGGCAACTACAGTAATTTCACAGTTTTTATGTCTTGTGACTGGGACTGTAGCTACATTTAATTTTCATCTTTGTTTCGACAATGCAAAAGTGCCTGTAACTGGCTTACTTGAAATAAATGCTTTGATTTTTATTTTGATTTTGATTTTGTCAACAAGCAACTGTTTGTTGATAGTTACTGAATAATCGGCACAAAGACGAATAGACCCGTCGCGTTTTAAAACTGGTACAATTGGACTTGCGTAGTCCGAATACTTAACTGGTTCAAGAATACCTAAATTTACTAATCGGTTTAGCTCATTCTCCACACGATCACGAAGCTGCTCATCCAGATGTTGAGCCACGAATCCGCAGTGCATCGCAAGACCGCGAACTCGCGCCGCCCACTCCGCTAATCATTCGCCAGCATGCTGAGTCGCGCTGTGGAATCTGTATCGTTCCGCAAAGGTGCACTTCTTTGGCTTAAGTGCCCATCCATTAGCTCGACCACCGCATCATAGCTAAATGTGCCAACTTGACGCGGTAAAGCTAGATCACGTACTAACTTATACGAAGATTCGGCGAGATTGCTGAATAATAAAGCTCGACGTTTACAACCGGCTTTGTCCGAATCCACCCCAATGTCGTAAGCTAGAAACCATTGTTCTAGTCTTTCCTTATAAACGGACCACTCCTGCACTTCCTGGTTGAAAGTTGATAAGGTGCCGACCGTTAATTTTGCCATCTTGAATTTTTCTCGTCGCCACTGTTATAATTGTGGGGGGGAAAGGTAGCCGAACGACACAACCGGTACCTACGAGCTCGTTTATTCGACTCGCGCAGCAGTCCATTACCCACATTGTTGGAATATCATAAGTGATACCCTAACAGTAATACCGTTACTTTCAGTAATTTAGTATTTAATTAATATGATTACAGGAAATTTCGGAAATTTGATCTGCCATGTCTCCGTAGCTAGAAGGTTCAAGGTATGGTCCAGTACTTGTACAAAAAAAAAATTGCAATGAGGGGGAGAACAAATTCCTTGTGGCTTCGTTAAGGGTACTCTTACACCCTACAGGTTTTTTTTTTTTTCGGATGGGAAATCATCAAATGACTCCTCCCGCTCTGAGCGGAGCAGGAGGGAGTGTCAGACTTTTACTGACTAAAACCCATCCATGTTCCTTCATCGTCCTTTGTGTTCCGGGGCCACAGTATCTGTTTCGAACAGTCCCGCAACCCCGGCAGGCATCGGTCCTTACGGACCCCTTCCTTTTGCTGACTCTCTTAGAGGCGCGCGTGGAACTCGAACGCGCCGTCGACACGGCCTGTCGGCATGAGACGGACGGATGGCGAGATAGCCCATAGCCCACCGTCCACAGGCCTGCGCCTACGGCGCCCGGTACTCGACGCCCGGGGCGTCTCCCGCGGTGGCCGGGTTGCTGTGAGGTTCTCTCCCTCTCATGTTCCGCCACCTCCTTCTCTAGCATTACTGCTTCGCAGATAGAGGTGACGGCGTCCCATTCCGTCTCGCTCCGGACCATGGCTTGCACCAGGTCCGGACGCGAGAGGTCGCCGCCGCCAATCGCCACTTCGAGGACATGTCGGTGCTCCGCCCACGCGGGGCACACCTCCACCGTGTGCTCCACCGTGTCCTCCGGTCGATCCTCGCAGTGGAAACACCCGGGCGTTTCCTCCCGCCCGATTCGGTGCAGGAACCTCCCGAAACAACCGTGTCCGGTGAGGACCTGCGTCAGGCGGAAGGTGAGGATGCCGTGGTGTCTCTCAAGCCACTCCTCAAAGAGGGGACTTATCGCCACTATTATGGCGTGCCCTTCGAAATACCACCCCTGAGATCACATTCAAAGTCTTACCCAATAGTCGTTTGGAGATAGAAGTCCAAAGACTAGTATATTCTTTTAATTTCGTACTCAATCTGTTTTTATCTTCAAAATGTAATGCATGAAATAATCATATATCTCATAGCTAGTACAAAGTATAATATGTTCGTGTTCTGCTGTTTATTTATTGCATTGTGTATCCATCAGATTTTTATTTTAGACTCTGTCAGTGTAAATAATTTAGGCAGCTATTTCTTTCGATTCTTCACTGTCACTAACTATTTTGTCTAGTCGATTGGATTCACGGTGATGTTCACTCTCGACTTAGTGCACAAGAACTACTATGTCTTTCTTATTTTGAGGACCCAAACTGTGGGAGGACCTGCGTCAGGCGGAAGGCGAGGACGCCATGGCGTCTCTCAAGCCACTCCTCAAAAAGGGGACTTATCGCCACTATGGTGGCGTGCCCTGCACGGGGTTGCGACAGTCGCTCTCTTCATATCGCCGTTTAGGGTTCCGTGCCACAGGCTGCTAACAAAACTTTCAAAACAAAGTTCCTCAATTAATCTGTAAGTGTACCTACTGTGTACGTATGTATAGAGGGGTGATGAGTCATGTAAATAAAACGACTGTTCCGGCGAGCGCTAGTACACGACTGACTAAATGGATAATCATTTATTTCGATATTATAATTATATGCTTACGCACATTATTCCCCCCTTTTTAAAAAAATAATAATCTCTAATACACTTTTATAGTACGCTTACATAACAGATTGAAAACAATAAAAGAAAAAATATAAAAGGTAAACAATATAAAAAAAAAACAATATATATAAAAAATCTTGAATAAAACGAAAAAAATATTAATCACTAGCACTTGCACTACACCTTTACACTTTTTTACTTGAGTTCGCTGGGACTCTGTTCACATGCCTTGCGAGCCTTGAGCTCCATTCGGATGATGGCTGCAGCTGCAGCGCATGTATACTTTTTGTATAGGCAGAACGCCAATACCGCGACGGCTATGATGAAAACGCCGCCCATGGTGACTTCAGTGATAGACACGCTGGAGCCACCAGACCCGTTGGAGGCGGCAGTTTGAGCCACCACGATTTCTTCCTTAGATCCCCAGCTTCCCATGATTTAAAATTGGTGTTTTTTTTTTTGTTGGTGTTGTTTTATAACGAGTGTTATTCCTTCGGTGATGTGTTGGATTGTGTCTGGACAGTATGTTTCATTTTAATTTGGTATTTCTCTATTGCTGATGTTACGGAATTGCGAAACGTACCACTGGACGTATGACGCGGCCTGAACGTGTTGTGTTCGGCGCGGTCTTGTTATTTTCCGCTGGCTCAGCACTCTTGCGTTCGTTCACGTCTCTGTTGGCATTTTTTGTGTGTGCTAAAGGTTCATTTACCTTATCTTCAATTAAAATGTAGGCTGGTTTTAGTCTGTCCACCGATACTACAGATGTTTTCCTTGGCAGTTGGATTTTGAAATGCTTCTCTTGCTTCTGTAACACTTTGTATGGTCCTTCGTATGACGGGGTCAGAGGTTTCTTAACAGCATCCGTTCTGACGAATACGTATTCACAATCTTTCATGTCTGGGTGAATAAATGGTTTGTGGGTTGTGGCGTGGTGGTTGTTGTTAAACGGACTTAGTTTTGCCATTGTCCTTTGGAGAGTCTGTGCATAGTCTTCTGGTGATGTAACTTGCGTTTTCGGCTCGATAAACATTCCAGGCAAACGTATATTCGTTCCGTATAACATTTGTGCGGGGCTGACATTTTCTTTTAAACGTAATGCCGCTCTCAATCCTAGTAGAACGAAGGGTAATTCGTTCGACCAGTTTACAGTATTACCGCGTGCGACTAGAGCAGTTTTCATTGATCTATGCCAGCGTTCAACTAAACCATTTGACTGCGGATGATAACTTGTGGTCCTGGTCTTCTTGATACCGAGTGACTTAGTTAGAGCGATGAATAAGTCTGACTCGAACTGTCGTCCTTGGTCCGTAGTTATGGTGTTTGGGCATCCGAATCTCGATATCCAGGTGTTTATGAAAACTTCCGCTACGACTTTTGCTGTTATCTCTGCAACCGGTACAGCTTCCATCCATCTCGTTCCCCTGTCGATCATTGAGACAATGTATCTGTTGCCTCTGGATTCTGGTAATGGACCAACAATATCTATGTGCACGTGATCTAAACGTGCTGTTGGTGGGAAAATTCCTATTGTAGACGAGTTGTGCCTGTGTGTCTTGCTTTTCTGGCATGCCTGACATGTTTTAGCCCAAATACCAACGTCAGTATTCATGCGTGGCCAGAAATAATGCTCGGAGATCATTTTCTTTGATGATCTTATACCGGGATGCGTTATGTTGTGCATAGTGTCGAATACTTGTTTTCGAAGTGACTTCGGCACATATGGTCTTGGGTTCGGTTTTGAATTCTCGCAAATTAGTTGTTTTGTTCCTGATAATTGCATACTTTTCCAACTAAGGTTATTGTTGTTTAATAGCTGAGTGAGTTCAATGTCATTGCCCTGCATATCTGCTATCTCGTTCCAATCCACAGGTGTTGGACAATCTATTTGTTCGACTCGCGATAATGCGTCGGCTACTGGGTTCATGTTACCGGACAGGTGACGGATGTCTGTCGTGAATTTTGCAATGAACTCTAAGTGACGTAACCTCCTTGGTGCGATCGTTTTACTTGTGGAGTTTTGTTTATTAGTGAAGACGTGACATAATGGCTTATGATCGGTATATACAATCAACTCTCGTCCCTCGACATAAGGTTGGAAATGTGTTACTGCCATGTAGATTGCCAGCAATTCTCGATCATATGTGCTATATCTTGATTGCGTTTCACTCAGTCCCTTTGAAAAAAAGGAAAGAGGCTTCCAGTTTCCGTTTTCATACTGCTGCAAAACGGCGCCTACGCATGTCTGGGATGCATCTGTCATGAGCGATAGCGGGGAATCCGTTGTTGGCGACGTCAATGTAACAGCGTCGCTTAGACTTGCTTTACATTGATCGAATGCTGCTAGTGCTTCTGGAGTCCATTGTATTTCAGTTTTGTCATTTTTCTTTGAGCCAATTAGGTATTTGTTCAACTGTGCTTGATGACGGGCTGCTTGTGGAATGTTGTTTCGGTAAAAATTAATCATGCCTAAAAATCTTCGTAATTCTTGCACTGTTTTCGGAATCGGATATTTGTTGATCGCTTCGACTTTGTCCGGTAATGGCTTAATACAGTCTTTTGTAATCTGATATCCAAGGAATTCTATTTGAGGTTTACCCAGCACGCACTTTGAGAGAGGAGAAAGGAAAGAAGAAAGGCTCTCTTTGAGAGCACCGTATTTATTGGTGCCAGGAGGCGAAATTATTATGTCGGCCACCTGACTTATCGCGTCTTTGTTGAGGTTGGCCAAAACAACGCCGTATTTTGCTTCGTCTCCTTGTTTTTGAGGAGCCATCATTGTCTCGAACTGGGCGAACCACACTCTGGGCATTTCGGTCCAAAATTCGGGTATCTTTGAGGACATTCCTATTGCTGCCACGTCGGTCTGCTTGAAGTCCGTCGCTCCGCATAATGCTGCCCCATTTCCACAATTTCCGCTTGACGTCATGTCTGGATAACTATGTGCCTCTTGAAAACCAAAACCAGGGAGATCCGCTTGTGGAAGGCTGATTAGGTTGTGCAGTGCAGTTATCACGACACGGGAAAATCACGAAAAAAAATTACTTTAAATCGCGGCGCGTGTTACTGATATCGGGGTCACCAAATGTAAGTGTACCTACTGTGTACGTATGTATAGAGGGGTGATGAGTCATGTAAATAAAACGACTGTTCCGGCGAGCGCTAGTACACGACTGACTAAATGGATAATCATTTATTTCGATATTATAATTATATGCTTACGCACAAATCAATTTAATGAGTCACACCAACACATCAAAATATTACTATAAAAGTTACTGCATTTAATACGCGTACTCGTAAAATTATATTTCAGGCTTCGTCCTCGAGATTAGCATTTGATACACTTGTAGTAACGCGTAGTACACACCATTCCACACTATTTTGAGAATATTTCATTTCTTCTACCTCCCATTTTGTTTAAAAATTCTTTCGATATTTATTTTACTGAGGGTAGATTAGTCCACTTGATTCCTGCGCTCGCAATCCGTCTCATTCGCTTTTTAGTGCCGCGCCGTTCCACACTCGCTCGCTCGCAAAAAGTTACATATTTTAAAAGTTAATATCTAGTGTTATTGGTATAATAATGCCTAAAAGAAAAGGTGATAATTGTGATCGTACAAAACAAAAAATTAGAAGATTAGAAAGAAAGTTAAGACGCAAGCGGCGTCGATCGCGTGATCGTTATTACTCGGATGACTCTGAGTTATCGTCAACAACAAGTTTGCGCCGGCGTTCACCGTTACAAGGTATGTTTTTTCTTTTCTTTTCATGCTCTATTATGAATCAGCGTTTGACCTACTTACGCACTAATTTTATTTCAATTAGATTGCATAATGATATGCTAGGTTATTATAATGAAAATAGACGAGATATTTTACTTCTTGTAGTTTTATTTCTGCTCAATAAATTAGTGTTACGGACAGTACAATGGGACTGATTTTTTCACTAATATGGGCCAGACTTATTTAGATTTAATTATTCTTTAGTTAGGGAACAATAGTTTGCGGACAGTACTTGCTTGCTTTGGGACTGTTTCTTACTGTTAATTTCCTACTAATAATTTAGTTCAACTATAAATTATGTAACTCACAAGTGAGTAAAGAATTTAACTTAATGAATAAACAATATTTTATTGTCACGATGATAAAATCGAATGCAGTCACTTCTCGGCCCACCGAGCAGTACATTGGGACTGTTTTATGGTGCTTGATAAATTTGTTTGCGGACAGTACGTGTTATCATAACTTGGGACTGTCACTTACAATATAATATTGACTCGCATTGCCAGGCTACATGGGACTTTACGTCTCCTTTTCAGACGGAGAATATATGGAGTTGTTAAATAATGAAGCGGTCATGTCAGACCTATATCAGCCTTCTCCTGAGCTACAAACAGATGTAGACCTAACGCAGCCCGAGGTGGAGCTGGAACCAGATCCAATCCCCAGCACATCACGAGACGAAAACTCTGTCCAGATTCGGTCTGTTGTGATAGTTTCGCCGGATCCTTGTGATCCTTCACCACTCGTAGTCCCAGAGCCTGTTCCAGTTGCAGACCCGATGACACCTGCAACAGAAGACTCGGGACTTGATAATGAGCTGTTGGATATATTAGGTACAGATCCTACGACAGAGAAAAAATACGGAAAAGATATACAAAAAGATTTGTCGATAAGATTTCAACATTGGACTACGACGGGGATAACGAAAGAGCTGCGTAGGGAACTTAAAGAAAATTATTTAACTCCTGAAAATGCCAAGTTGATTGATCCTCCTGAATTAAATGCAGAAATAAAAGCAGCTGTCTCAGATGTTATTGCTAAACGCGATAAAGCTATTGAAAGTAAACAAAAGCAACTTACCTTAGCCATTACTTCCCTAGGAGAAGCCATCACGCTTATATTATCTGCGAAGGAGAAAAATACAGCTCTACTCAAACTTCTGATGGATTCTACGCGTATCATCTGCGACTGTCAACACGCTGACTCTGTGACACGGAGGAACTTCCTGTTGAATGCTGTTAAGAAAGAAGTTAGAGACCAGCTACAAAATACAAAGATTGACCAACTTCTTTTCGGCGAGAACTTAGCCGAAACCATTAAAACTGCAAAAGCCATCACTAAATCTGGTACAGATCTTAAACCTCCGGCACCTAAACCCCCCAATAAGAAGTTTACGCAGAGCTCAGTTAATCCTTCAAGGAATTTAAACTGGAGGAATCCGGGTCCGACGCGCAGGCCGAAGGGTCCACCAAGGATGAAGGAGCCTGCGACGACATCGACCAATCAGCCAGCCAGCTTGTCCAAGCCGTCTCTGCATCCGCAGCAGCGACAGAACTACAGACGTCGCTAAACAAGGTAAAACCTGCTGGTCGATTGTCCTTATTTTATAAAGAATAGTCAATGATCACTCCTGATCCAATGATCCTTTCATATATAAAGGGTTATAAAATTCCCTTTTCTCGGTCACCAATTCAGGCAGTACCTCCTAGTATTCGGAAATATTCCGAGTCAGAAAGAGCACATTTCACTGAATCCATCGATAATTTATTATCGATAGGAGCTATTTCAGAATGTGAAGCCGAGTCCGATCAATATTTGTCAAACATCTTTTTAATACCCAAGTCCAATGGGAAGATGCGTTTTATCTTAAATTTAAAATCTTTGAATAAATTTATCGAGACTAATCACTTTAAACTGGAAGACTTGAGAACAGTACTAAAACTGATATCAAGAGATTGTTATTTATGCACTATCGACTTAAAGGACGCATATTATCTAATTAAGATTGATAAAGATGATCGAAAATATCTCCGGTTCCAGTTTGAGCATTCTATTTATGAATTTAATATTTTACCTTTCGGCTTAAATACTGCTCCGTTTGTATTTACAAAGGTTATGAAACCAGTCATGAAATTATTGAGAATACGTGGATACTTATCTACAATATATTTAGATGACATTTGCCTTATTGGTCATGATTATCAAACTTGTTACAAAAACCTGCAAGAAACCAAAAAACTCCTCACGAGCCTTGGTTTTATCATAAATAGGGAAAAAAGTAATTTCAATCCTTCCCACACTTGCAGATATTTAGGATATGTTTTAGATACGAGAAAGTTTCAGGTCACATTACCAAAAGAAAAAAATAGATAGAATTAAATTTGAAATCACAAAAATGAAAAATCTAAAACAATGCAAAGTCAGAGCCTTTGCAAGTTTTGTTGGTCTTTTGGTGTCTGCCTGCCCAGCTGTGGAGTATGGCTGGCTGTATACAAAATTTTTTGAAAGATGTAAATACCTTCATTTAAAGTATACAAATAATAATTATGAATCGGTTATGAATATACCAAATTCATTAAAAATAGACTTTGAGTGGTGGAATCATGCTATCGACCATTCTGTTTGTAAAATTAAAGTAGATAAATATGACCTTGAAATTTTCTCGGATGCCTCAACAACGGGGTGGGGAATTGCGTGTGGTGATCAGAGAGCTAGTGGTCTGTGGGGAGACGCTGAACTCAGCCAACCCATCAATTATCTAGAAATTATGGCTGCTTATGCCTTAAAATATTTGCCAAGGATTTTTCTAACTCTCAGGTTCTTCTTCGGATTGACAATACCACCGCGATTTCCTACGTCAACAGGATGGGAGGCATCCAGTTCCCCCATTTGACTGATGTTACAAGGCAACTTTGGCAATGGTGCGAACATAGAAATCTATATGTTTTCGCTTCATATATTCGCTCTTCTGAGAACTTTGAAGCAGATAAAGAGTCAAGACGTACACATCCTGATATTGAGTGGCAACTTGCAAACTATGCCTACTATAAAATTGTAACAATATTTGGTCCCCCAAATATAGATTTATTCGCCAGTCGATTAAATAATAAATGCCCAAGATACGTCTCCTGGCATAGAGATCCGGATGCGTACGCTGTAAATGCTTTTACAATTTCTTGGTCAGAATTTTATTTTTATGCGTTTCCACTGTTTTCTATGATATTAAAATTATTACGGAAAATTCAGTCTGACAAGGCCAAGGGAATAGTGGTTGTCCCACACTGGCCTACACAGCCGTGGTACCCATTATTTAAAAGACTTTTAGTGTCTGAAATGGTCATATTCAGGGCTAATGAAAATATAATTTTATCTACCGATTTCAGTCGGCGCCACATGCGCAACACCATTACCCTGGTGGCAGGGATCTTTTCCGCGAGAAGAGGTATCCCACCTTCGTCTATGGATATATTGCTTAATTCACTCTCGGAGAACTCTTATAAACAATATGAAGGGTGCTATAAAAAGTGGTTCATTTATTGTAATAAGAATAAATTGAACATGTATGAGGTATCAATTCCAAATATTATGAACTTCTTAACATTAGCGTATAATGGTGGTGCCCAATACGGAACTTTAAATTCATACCGGTCGGCTTTAAGTTTAATTACTAGAGAAAACATTTCCGGGAATGAAGATATAAAAAGATTCTTTAAAGGGGTATTTCGTTCTAGACCCCCTCTGCCTAAGTATAACGAGACCTGGGACACGTCTCTGGTATTAAATAATCTTGAAAAATGGTACCCTAATCAAGAACTAAGCCTTGAAAAAATTACAAAGAAATTAATTACTCTTCTAGCTCTCGTCACTGCACATAGGGTGCAAACTTTATCAAAAATTAAAATTTGCAATATTGAAAGGTCTCTTAAAGAAATTAAAATTAAAATTCCCGACCTTATAAAAACTTCTAGAATTGGGGCATCTCAACCCATGCTAGTTATTCCGTTTTTTGATAAAAAGCCAGAGATTTGCCCAGCACAAGCTATACTTACTTACCTTGAAATGACTGAGGGACTTAGAATCAATACTGACACCTTATTTATCAGTTTTAAAAGACCTCATAAATCGGTAGGTGCACAAACTTTATCTAGATGGATAAAACATACCCTAAGTTTAAGCGGAATTGATACTTCCACGTTCACTGCGCATAGTACTCGGCATGCTGCCACATCAGCTGCGCAGAGGTTAGGTGTTAATATTGACCAAATTAGGAGAGCTGCTGGTTGGAGCCACAACTCCCAGGCATTTGCAAAATTTTATAGTAGACCTGTTAATAATAATGAATCTAATGATTGTTTTGGAATGGCTATTTTGAATGATTCAATTAACAAGCAAACCGCTTAGTTACTCAAGTAATTAGATCAATTGTAAAATTAAGTAATAATTAATTAATATATATTTTTTTGTTTTGTTTACAACAATATTAAATACTTTGCAACTTATAAGTTCTGGATTTCATTCAATTATATTTTACGATTCATATCTCTAAAAGTCTACAAGTGTATCAAATGCTAATCTCGAGGACGAAGCCTGAAATATAATTAGAGATTAAACGAACTTACCTGTGAGTGAAGTTCGATCCTAATTATATGAAGGCTTCGTCCGAAGAGATTAGCTACCCTCCCACCCACTCGTTCGGTGTTTAACCCTATCAATCGTAAAATATGAAGACTAGACTAGACTCTAAACTAAATGAGACGGATTGCGAGCGCAGGAATCAAGTGGACTAATCTACCCTCAGTAAAATAAATATCGAAAGAATTTTTAAACAAAATGGGAGGTAGAAGAAATGAAATATTCTCAAAATAGTGTGGAATGGTGTGTACTACGCGTTACTACAAGTGTATCAAATGCTAATCTCTTCGGACGAAGCCTTCATATAATTAGGATCGAACTTCACTCACAGGTAAGTTCGTTTAATTTCTAAATATTAATAGTTCTTGTTTCTTCGAAATTGGGCCCGGAATTCCAAAGTTACAGAGTTGTAAAGTTTCACCGCTTTTTTTTATTTGCGTTTTTTGCACAATCGGACATGACCGTGACCGTGTGATGTCACGCTGCGGGTGTGATGTCCGATTGCGGGTGATGCGGAGTGTTTACGTTCATAAAACTTGATTTGTAAACTGGTTTGCATATATTATTTTAACTCTACGAGTGTTTATGTTCATAAAATTTGATTTGTAAAGTATTTGTACTTATTACATAATAAGTGCAAAGACTTTACAAATCAGTTTTTTTTATGAACGTAATTACTTATTACGTTAGTCAAAAATGACTGAGATATTAAACGTTAAAGTACATACTTTAACGTTTAATATCTCAGTTATTTTTAAAGATAGGAAAAAGAAACAGATTCTTTTTTCTGCAGTTACCTATTTTTCAGACATGCTGATAACAAAAAACATTGGTGTGACTTACTATTTAAATAGTATATTTACTATGGAAACAATAAATGATTCGACACCTTGTCACAATCATGTGTTGCCCGTAAGGATCTAGACAGATAACAATCGCTTGCAAAACATTCCATATTTCAGCCATTTTCAACAAGATTGACATAATTATAACATTTTCGGTAGTTCATGTATATCTCATACAAAGTTTATTTTACCATAGTAGTAGTGTATTTGTTGTTATAGCGACACCGGAAATAATACACATTCTGTGAAATTTCAGCTGTCTACCTATTACGGATCATGAGATACAGCCCGCTGACAGATAGCGGAGGCTTATAATAGAATGGCTAATAGAATATAATAAGTAATTTATTTGCTCAGAATTGTGGTATTAACAATAAGGTGGTTACAATATTGTTGTAGAATCCTTGTACATTCTACCATTTTGGCATGCAAACATTGATGCAGTTCATCATCAACATACAAAAATTGACACACAACTAGAATGTAGCAGCTAAAAAATCCGATACGAAGTATTAACATTTATTTAATAAAAGTTTAGTTAGTTTCTTTTTGAACGTTGTCACGGATTCCTCTTTTATGTACCTAATTAGGAATGTCTCGTAGGTTAGGGTCCCGTTGGTTACCCTTCGGGTACAGAACCTTAAAAATAAGCTAGGAAAACTAAAGACCGCTGCATAGGTACTATGCTAATCTAGTACCTCAGTTCTGGACGATTCAATTAAGTATGCCATCGACAAGCTTTTGGTCTCGGCTGTCATTTGTTGATCTTTGACAGGTAGTCAGTAGCCCAAAAACGTGACAATCAGTCTTATCAAAGGGTATCGTCAAAGAGTATAATAATAATAAGGGAGAAGAGAGCCCTCTTGTGCCATTTTGAAGCATCGGATTTAAAGCGCCATCTGGATTTCTTAACGAGAACTAAGGCTCTATAAGTAGCTATAGGTAGATAGGAATGTATATATAATAATATAATACCTTCTTACGTATAGGTCAATATTTGTTTACATAAAGGTGATCATTCAAATTTTCTTGTTTTTTTGCAAATAGCAGCTGTTTTGTTTATGTCGTATGTTGATCATAATGAAATTTGCGAATACATAACATAATGGTGATACATTATAATACGAGCCATCATTCTATTCGCGAATTGCATTTTGATCAACTATACGATGTAAACACAGCTTCTTCTATTTGCAAAAAAAAGAAAGGATTTCGCCGGCTACATTCATATTTGAATAGTATTGACAGTTACACAGAGGATTTGTAATTAATTAAACATAAGATGGACTAACGGAACACATTCAAGCGTAAGCGCAAGTTGCGGCGGCCATAATATGATGTTGCCAGTTTATGTTACACGAAAAGGATTTCCGAGACAAGGTTGTGGTATAATTGATAATACGAAACAGCCATGAAATATAAAAACGTGATAATTTTGATGAAAAATGTAACAATTATTCTTTAAAAAACTATTAAATTAAATTATAGAACTTAATTATTTGATTTTCATAATTGAACAGAGACATCTATCGTTAATTACGTACATAGTCTATTGGTTAAGTAAAGTAGATGGCGACTCTTCACTGAAGTTGTGCATGTTCTAACTGTCTCCCCCCTGGGTATCGTATTACCCAGTACTAACTGGGTTGGTTGGGCGCTCCATGTAAAATACTAGTATTCAGCTTCATCTGGAAGCCGAAGCCGAGTCGTTCATCGGGACGGACCGCAAGCCAAAATTAAAATCGAAAAACGTCACACTTACCGGTTTTGCAGTTTCAGCATAAATACTTATGTCATAAATCACTAAATTGACATAACATAAGGGTCCTTGAAATGTGTGATAAAGAACCTAAAAAAGCCACATATTTTACTTATTTTGGATAGTGACATTTTACAATACATAAATTGTATAAATGGAATAAGATCAAGTCGGGTTGTAAAATTTTCTACCTATCAGAGAGATTATATTACCTATTATATCTTTTATTTATCTCTGTACTTATTAATTAAATATTCCTTAAAAATATTTAAAAAAAATGTAGCCCACCGGTGTTGGGAAAAGGGTTTAAATTACCGGCGATCATAGCTCTAGCGAGAGGAATCTGCTAACAAAACGAGCCGTGTCCAGCGGAAGCCCTTGATCCAGCTGCCTAACGAGAGCCTTTTCAAGCTCTTGGCAATTAAACCATGGGCTGATATGACTATCGACATCGCTGAGTCCATATCCCACATGTCGATAACCTCAGAAGCCAATCCATGAAGCTTATCTTTCTCGACTTTCACGATGTTCTCATCATGTGGGACCATTATCTCAACAATCAATGTGCACCGCTCTGATCGATCCACCACCACTATATCAGGCTTATAGGCTACAAGAGGTAGTCCTGTCAGTGATGATGGATTGTTCCCAATACAATGTGATACTGCCATTTTCAAGAACTGGGTACATATTAATCTATGGTATCGAACTTACCATAACCTGATATTTTCCGGATTATATTCCTGTCCTGTGTGTATTATCCTGTCTCCATAATAATTTGGTATATCTGAAACAGTTTGAGACTTTGTTCGTCATTCATGTCATCTTTCATCATGAAGACTTTTTGAATCCCTGCATCAAGATATTTCTTCAACAGTATTATAAATCTCTTACTAGATTGTTATCCAAAGCGATGCACAAGACGTCGAGTATTATCGTCAATAGTATAACCGATTTCAAAAGAATTATAAGGTTCATAGTTCATGAAACTTAACACAAGATGGACAATCATAGTTGTTGTAATTGAGTTCCAAGACCAAATAATGAAGCTCCGGATACTCATGCTGAAGGCGAGGCTCTCATTTATTGCTTGGATCTTCAAAATAAGTAAGACGTTGTAGTCTTTCTGCACAATGTCCAGAATAAACATCAACCAGAATGCAGCAAATAAACTAATAATGTAATGAGTAACAAAAGAAGGCGAGAAGATATCGTAGGTACTTGTATTGCGTTTTATCCACTTTAACATCGTAGATGGTTAAAATCCTGTACCGGTACAACGTTTTTATGAAAATCAATAAACAAAAAGCAAATACACAATATTTTGGTCCATTAGGATAAACATGGCTGTTTCTTACATAATATTTTGAACTCAAAAAAAGATTAAGGCTATTCTCTCTATGTCTTTTTCCAGACGATTATTAAATATCAAATATCGTGTTCGGGACATTTTGTCAAGTGTTAACTACAGTACCACTAAACTTAATTGATTTAAAATAATTAAAACTTGACTTTATAATATTTTTTAGGGTAAGTACAGACATAAATTGACAGAGGAAAAAACCTGGTAATATCATTGACTATGCAAGACAAGGCAAACACGTATCTAAGTGACACTCGTCGTTATAAAAAAAAAAGTAATTAAAATAACTAAAAAACCAATCTGCGGTAAATAAAACAGAAAAGCAGAAACCAAGCACATTTGAAAGCGGGCAGGACCCATTTGAATTTAAAATTATTAAAATATGGAATAGGTCCCGCCTACTTAAAGATTCAAGATCTTTTTTAAATACCTATTCAATGATGGGTATCATTCACTCATAATTCGGCGTCTTTTATTTTTTTATTTTTGACAATACGGCGTTTTGTAACTTAAGAATTATTAAAATCGGCCCATGCGGTTGATCTCTAGAGCACCACAATTGATCAAACATAAATACATACATAGGCTGCTAAACACAGTGATTCATGGATGTCTCTGCTTTGGAGTGTTAACGTGGTGCTGTTCCGCAAACAATAGTAATATCGTTAGTAAACAGTAGTAATATCGTTTCTGGCGTGTATTGTTGTTTGTTTATTACGGGAACTGATGGACGCTACTGAAGCCGCCAAACTCGCATCCCGGTTCTGCCGTGCAAGTACGTAGGAATCGATTCGATAAATCTGACAGTCATTCTCGACAAAATGAGTTTATAACAAAGATAAAAAGTCATTTTGTCGAGAATAACTGTCAGATTTATCGAATCGATTCCTACGTACTTGCACTGCTGAGCCGACTAAATTTTAATTGTCATCGACACACTAATAAGAAGAACGGACTGTGTGAAGGATGATATGGCTAGAAAGGAGGTGACTGCTGAGATGACGAGTAATAGAGAAGTGTGGAAGAAGAAGACAAGCTACGCCCCGACGCCGAACGGACGATGGTGACGCGTGGATGAAGGAAACAGTTTTATTGTCAACAAACTCAATTAACAAAATAAGTTTACTTGATATTTCTTTTTTTTTGACCGAAAAACGAGCATATCCTTCACTAAAGTGGCTTCTAAATAAATTGACAATGGTGTCGATTCTGTTGTGCACAAACTAAACTTAATTTAGGCTATTGCTATCTTTTTCTATCTAATAAAACGAGAAAGAGACGGACGTAAATTAGAGCTGTCAAATTTAGTTGGAACTAATATTTCCATACAAATGAAGGGTGCACGTAAAAACATGTCGACTAAAAACACGGTGAAGCGCAAGGCATAAACTAGTTTGACATCTCTAACCTAGTTTATAGCTATAGCATTCCTTTTCTCGCACTGCCTTTTAGTAAAAGATAGCAATAACCTAAATTAAGTTTAGTTTGTGCACAACAGAATCGACACCATAGTCTCTCACTCCATAGGAATAAGGCATATTTTAACTATACCTACTGTCCAGTCAGGTGTATTACTTTACTATAACTTTATTTCATTCAAATTGTTCCTTTATCAGATCACGATACCACCCACTTGAATGGTGACACAGGCGCCAGCACCTCAAGCTATCCGAAACTGTCATATTTTCCCAATCAACCTTGAACCTAATGCTTTAGCGATAAAGTTGAAAATCTAGTTGTAGTAGCTAGATGTGCTGGCGTCTGTACATAATGAAGAGTTTTCTAGTTAATGACTTCGATGTGCGTACTTTAATATAAATATTTACATTAATACCATCGTTTTTTATACCATTACTTGGTGAGATAGCTACTATTAACGATCTGTTGAAAATGAAGAAATTTCGAAACGCCGCCGCTGAACGAAACTATCCTGTGAATTTTGTTTTAGACAACATTGTGGACGAAGATGTTCAATCAATGCTTTTGCCTCTAAATCTGATGCAGTACATTATGTTTTGTCCTAAATATCGCATCAAAAACGACTTAGTAACTCCAAATAGTGTAATCTCCTATTTTGTTTCAATGGTTGTCACATTACTAGTTACATTTTTGTTCTTGTATCGAAACTATATGCAGTACTTTTTTTCGGAGTTTGTGGGAAATACTACATTTACGTATTTCATCACTTACTTTGATTGCGTTTTCTATGGTGCTGGATTCATAATGAATTTTGTAGGCACGTTAACTCAAACCAAAATGTGCATTAAGTTTGTTTTAACTTTTCAAAACGTGCACAGATTTCTTAACAATGAAATAGGCACCAGAAACTTCATCATTTGGAATTGGATCACTGTTATAATGTCCGTGTGTGGATATGTAACAGTTTTTACGTCATTTTCCGTAATAATCAATACTCCATTATTACATATTTTGATTACACTTTTCTTCATATTTTTCGATTTTAATGTTACTTATGCCATTCGGATCTTTAAATTGTTGGAACATAAAGTTATTCTATGGAATTCTCAAGCCTTCAACACTTTAGATAAAGAAGACATGCATCGAGAAAATTACATAAAGAATATGTTTCAGACTTACGTTGATATTTTAGAGTGTTATGAGATCCAGCAAGCTTGTACTCAGCATTTCGTAAGCAGTTTGTCATGAAAAAGTGAGCAGGTATTTCCCAGAAAAAAAAACCAGTGTATTTTCATAAGCCTAACGGGTCATGTATGGGTGAAAAATTATAACATACTGAGATCTCTTCGTGTTTCGGAAAGCAAGGTAAAGCTTTGGTCCTAGATGCCATACAAAGATCTTGATAGGTCGTTAAGGGTGGTCAGACGACCTAACATGCTGGGTTGTGGGGGTCAGAGAATCAGGTTGTTTCATATAAAATACTGGTATTCAACTACATCCAGTTAGACTGGAAGCTTACCCCAACACTTCTCATAAAGTTTTTTTTTTCAGATTCTTTATTATATCCTAGAAGCATTCTTTCACACTCTCATTTATATTCAAGTTACAATTGAAATATTGAAAAGAGGTGCTTTGATTGATAACTTTGTAAGTTTCTTTAATTATTTTTTGTATTAAAAACTCATACAATTTTCAAAGGATGGATGGATGGATTGTGTGAGGAATTTATGATCATCGTCATCATTCTCTTGCCCTATTCCCAATTAATTTGGGGTCGGCACAGCATGACTTTTTCATCCATACTTCTCCTAAGTCACACTGTACAATAATGATTGTTGAGAAACGACTTTTTTTGGTGTGAAATATAACGATATACGGTAGCGCTCAAACTCAAAACATTATTGTGATGGATGCATTTAAAAATCAGGAGTCATGGAGGTATTTAAAGTGAAGTTATAACATTTTAAACTTGTGAATTGAAAATGTTGAACTTTGACCTTATCTATCTCCGTAACTAGAAGGGTTAAGGTCATGGCACACTATACAAGCACCATCACAGCTGTTGCCCGGCGTTGTCTTGAATTTAGGCTACGGCGCGGCGTCCACCTGCGGGCCGCGCGGCGTCCACCCGAGGGCCACGCGGCGTCCACCCGCGGTCCGCTCGGCGTCCACCCTTGGGCCGCGCGCCGTCCGCGACGCGCAAGCTCGCAGTCCGCGCACTGGCCGGGATAGTCCGGGAGCTAGCGTTGCATTTTAGGTAGTGTATTCACGCTGATCGTTTGCCAACTTCGTCGATCTCGAATGACTGATAAGTGAACCCAGCGTCAGCTGAGGCACCCGGTGGGTGGAGAGGTGAAAAAAAAAAGACAAAATAATGGTGACCATAGACCTAACTAATTAATAATAGTAGTAATAGTAATTATTATGATAGGGGATCATAATAATTACTAGACATAGTCTAGTAATTATTATGACTCCTAAGACACAGGCACATACACCTAGTTTAGGAGTCAGGGAATTAAAATTATTGTGTCCTAGCGCGTCCTTGTGTCTTAGTTTTTGGTTCTTGTTATAATTATGATGGCTTTTGGTGAAAAAATAATTATTAAAAAAAAAAAAAAGAAAGTGCTCCAATACTTTTAACTTTTACTGCGTCAGCTGACGGTCTTTCCACCGCTGCCCACGCAGCTGATTGTTGTTTTCGTACTTTTGATAATTTAAACAATCGCTTTGTTTTTCATCCGGCGTACTATAACTTTATTTTACGTGTTTCTTTTACAAGTTTATGCAAGCGGCTGACGCATAATCCCCCCTCCACCATGCAGCTGACGATCTTTTTAAGCTCAGTATGATGTAAACTATTTATGAAAAAAGTTTCATGACTTTTTTGTTTGCAACGCTACCTCCCGGACTATGAGCTTGCTGCATTTGTTTACGACGTTGTTTCGCGGGCAACCGCGGGCAACTCGGAGTCGGCGTGCGGCAAGCAGGCGGTCGGCGCGCCGTAAGCACGCTGTCCGCGCGACGGCAGCGCGCCGGCCACCCGTGGTCCGCGCGCCGACTCCGAGGCGCCCGCTATTCGAGTCGTATGGTAGCGGCAAGCGCGCTGACCGCCCGCCATAAGCTTTTTCATACAGACATTATAAAATGTATTTTATGACACACGACATAATCGTCTAATTAGAATGGCAAGTTAAATGCTGGGTTGGAGCGGTGCTGGTGCTGTGCTTGTGTAGTGTGCCATGACCTTTAAGGGTATGGCCAAGAACAAACAAAAATCACAATAACGGAAAAAGGAAAGTGCCTCTCGGCTTCATTAAGGATGTACTTGCACCCTTTATATTCAAGTGATTGGCAGGAATCAAATTCATATTTTATTGCGTGAATGAAACTCATTTTGACACACTCTATAAGGTTGAGAATCAAAATCATTTTTATTTTTGTTGCAGAACGCCGCATCTGTGGCATCGCTTTCCATTTACTGTTGGATGATCAAAGATTTGTCTTATCAAGCAATGTTGAGCGTGCAATGCGAGAGATTCTACTTAGCTATTCAAAATGTCCAAGATACTTGCGCATTTATTTTGAAGTCAAATTGTTCAGGTAAATACATACTTAACAAATACACGTTCTTTATGCTCCTGCTGCGTCTATGTCGATACGCGATTAATAAGACATGACGCATAAACGGCCAATTTGAAACGCTGATTGAAATGTGGCATTGTTAATGATGTCAGGTACAGACTTAAAGCGAGGGTTCCTATGTCATGAGGCGCCATAGTCATCCTGCTTCATTGGTATACCCCACCGGTCCAAGTACTACCTGTACCGGCCCACTTGGCTTCGCAGTTTTCGGCTTCCTTGGCAGTTGATGGCCTGTTTAGAGCCAACAAGATCAGCCGGCTGATTAAAATGTGGCGACACTTGGAGGAGGCCTTGTTCAGTAGTGGATGTCTGTCGGTTGAAATGATAATGATGTTGATGACAAATATTTACACTGTAATTGAAGATACACTGTTTACAGATGTCGAGAAACAGTTATGCAAGAACATACGGCGCTTACATCAAACATCATTCAGCAAGATACGCGCGTGTGGCCTCTTCTACGTAGACGCTGCGTTACAACTAAGTCTGATTGGTTATTTTACTAGATACACAATTGTGTTGCTGCAGTTTGCATTTGTATAATTAAGGCTTCATTAAATTAATGTATTTTGTTAAATTAAATAGCCATTTCATTCTACTAAGTGATTTTTATTAGTTTAGCAATACTATAAGGGCGTGTAGTACTTTTGAGAATGATGGATTTTAATTTAAATTTTGTAAAATAGTGTCAAGCTCCCGAATGGGACATTATGCGAATGGGACTTTTTGCGAATGGGACATTGTGCGAATGGAACATTTTGCGAATGGGACTTTGTGCGAATGGCACATTCTGCGTCATATCCTCGTTTAATAATCGACCAACTATGGAATTGCAAAAAGTATGTCAGCCGCTTTATAGGATTATGGTCACATATCTCGAATTAATGCAGGGCACAGCTGTTTTTATTTTCTTTATTCACATTTATTAGTATTTCACTCTCTCAACGTATTTTTACCCAATATAATATCCTTATTCCTTCACTAGAATGTGCACCAACAAGTTGAGGGCAGCGACTGTCACCCACAGTCGCTCACAGACTCATACTTACAAACAATATAAAACAGAAACACGAACAATATAAGACAGATCGTGACATCATTGCTGCAAGGTGACAGCCCAGCTGAAACCTTGCAGCAGTGGTTCACAAACGCACAATCATGCCTACTCGCAATCATAGACAGGATACTTTTGGCGCTGCCCCGCACCCTACGGACCAGGGATGCGCACCGCTTCCGCATCACTGTGTAGAAAAAGTCTACGTGAGCTTCAGCAAACATCCTTGATACGCTGCAGTATCGAGGTAATCCCATCAGCACCCTGAATGCGTTATTGTATTGGACGCGAAGGGCGCTGTATGATTTTTGAGTAAAATGACCCCACAGACTGCAAGTGTAGAACGACGTGCAGTAAGCACTAAATATAGTGCCCTTGACCTCTTTAGAGGCACGCCTGAATCTGCAGGCAGTCATGTTTGCTCTCACACACAGCGCCCTCCGCTCCCTATCAATATCCTCATTGTCTTTGAGGCCAGTGTTTAATAAGTGACCCAGATATTTAAATTGGTCTAGTCTTACAAGGGGTAACCGCTTAGCTTCACTGAAGGTACTGCTTTTGGGTATTTACCTCTGGCCCCAAAGACCATGACTACACTTTTTTTGACATTGTATGCCAGACCAAGCAGTCTATCAAATTGCTCGCAAGTGGCTACGAGTGTCCTTAGCCCGCAGATTGATGCGCTCAGCAGCACCATGTCGTCGGCGTAGCTAATGTTATTACAACACACACGATCTATTGATCGTGTGTGGTGTCATATTTGACACCCGATACGCATGCTGCTAAGCGTGCCAATCAGCTCATTCACGTATAAGTTGAAAAGCGTAGGGGAGCACAACCCCCCCTGCCTCACCCCGCACTCCAACCCATACGGCCTAGACAGGGCACCAGCCCATTTCACACAATTGACTTGGTTTCCATACCAGTATTTTAGAGTATTTGTCACCTCTGGCGGCAAATTTACCTCTTCCATCTTCCTCCATAAAATGTCGTAGAAAACCAAGTCAAAAGCCTTACTCAAGTCAAGGAAACATGCGTAAACTGGAGTGTGGCGATCCGTGTAGTACTTCACAGTATGCTTCATACTCAAAATAGCACTGTCAGTGGACAATAAGCATCAAAACTAATATACAAATTAATACATACACCAAATTACTAGCATTTTTTAAAAGTAAATGAGAAGGACATCGTCCTAAGAAATCAAAAGTTTTCACAGCTCAAAATGTGGAAACGTTTCTAAACTTTCGTCTACACTTTTCTATCGGTAATACGAAAGTCCTGTGTAAAGTGCTACCCCAAATAAGTCTAGGTGTTACACCAGTGGGTACGAGTAACTTTAATACGAAGGTTTTGCCACTTCCGGCACCACCTGTAACGAATACATGCAAAGGCTCAACTATATCATTGTGAGGCAATTTATTCGCAACTATATTAAAAAGTTGTCGCTGTTGCATATTTAATGATGTTACAATTGCTTCATATTGCTAAAATGGCATAACAACGTCACAAGACACCTCTACAAAATCCACGATGTGCTCGTCTTCACCAAGTACACGTTCTTTAGGATCAAACATTAAGTTTTGGTCATGATTCTGGTTAATGGATTCTGCAGCCAGACTTTCTGCTACAACTCGACTCACTGCCTGTTAAATTTCAGTCTCCCAAGAAACAAATGTTTCCACATAAGTCCCATTTTCTAGAAGTCGTATATGTCTTCCTTTTGCATAAAACCATCTTCCGCATCATCAAATCCGTCCAGTAATTCATTTTCAACTCTTAATGGAGGTTCGATGCTAGCGTAATATAACGTTTACGCTAACTTGCTGGACGTTTTAATTTTTTCAGGCCTGCATTATCCAGTAATTCTAGTATTAGTGCTATCCTGTAAATGGATAGCACTAATAATAACCTTGTGGAGCAGGACCGGTATTGAGCCAAGCATTTTTATCAGCGATATAATCGTCCAATTTTTAATATGCCTGCTTCCATAGTGTGCGTTTAATGCATTTTTTAAATTTCGTTTCATTCAGTTCAAGAATACTTTGTGGAATTTTAATAGAGCATCTCAAACAGTACCCAACGAAAGATGAGTCTACTTTGGCAAATCTGAAGCCTGGCTGAACTAATTAGTCCCTATTTCTAGTACTGTAATTGTGTTTGTCACCTATTTTACTAAAACGATGTAGATTTTTTCTTACCGTCATGATTTTAATTTCCTTAAACAGTTCCCTTAGAGAATCACGCCTACAATAATTATAAATGGCACATATTTGGATATTAGCCGACAAAGACAATAATTCTGGGTTCTATGCATTAATAATGGTCTCAGAATCCTTTCCTGTTAAAATATAAAACTTTCTTTTATTTCTAGCGGTTTGTTCGTCATCTAATATTCTTGTTTCTTGTGTTATGAAAAAATTGACATTATTCATCGTTTAATACATTTTTTACATTGTTGAATGTTTCTTAAAAAAAAAACATTTCAATCCATACTAAATATTGGTTCTCCGTTATCAGGAACAAGGTTCAAGCTACCATCCACTTACAATGCGATCAAAATCAAAAGGTACTGCCTTCTGAGTCAGGCCTTCGATCCAACCGCCTTGCGAGAGCCTCGAGACGTATTCGTCGATGCTCTTAACCATCAGGCAATTCGTATAATGACAATCGCCACTATGATAACTGAACTAACATTCCACATGTCGACAACCTCGTGCGCCAAGTTTGTGAAATTTTTATTTGTTCCTCTTTCCCAGCTTTCATGACGTTATAGCCATGTGGAATTATAAAATCGACGAGCCTGGTTGAAGCGCCTGTGAAGCTCCTTGCTTTGTTATACCTCCTTGCAGTCTTTAGAGCTTTATGCTAGTTCTCTTTAGCCGTGGACAGCAGGGTGTGCCCCTTGTCCACTGCGACCACATGTTCTCGCCTATCCACCTACTTTATGCGAGAATATTTCATTTTGAGAGTAGGTATTGTAGAAGGAACTTTTACTTCAGCCTATTTTGTTTATTTGCTAATGCGGTCAAATTCATTTGAGTGGAATATTCGTTATTGGATTCCCATGTAGGAATTACAGTAATTAATTTGTCGTTAGTGGTTTAATACGTTTACCATCGATTATTGTATCACTTGTCCACTAGGAAGGTTCTATGAATAGTCTCTTTAAAAATGGACAAACTCTTTAGTATCTCACGAAATTATCCTGTAAATATTATGTTAAATGAAATTGTAGACGAAGACGTGCAGTCAATTCTTCTGCCTTTAAATCTGATGCAATATGTTTCCTTTTGTCCAAAATACCACATCAAAAATAATCTCATTATTCCAAATGGTTTCATCTCTAATTTTGTTTCGATGGTTGGAACTTTAGTATTCTTATTTTCATATATTTACCACACGTATTTGCAGATTTTTTACATTAATTATACTGGAGTCATTACTTTTGTTTATCTTAGCTTTTATTTCAACTGCATTTATTATTGTTTCGGAACCATTATGAATTTCGTAACTGCGATCATTTATACCAGAAAAGCTGTCAAGTTTGTCCGTATGTTTCAGAAAGTGCACAGATTCTTAAGCTGTGATGCCAGTTCCAGAAATTTCACCTATTGGAACTGGGTTATTGTTATCGCGTCTTTTTGTAGTTATGTCGCTGTTGTCACTCTCATTTGCGTTGTGCGGGGAATATGTTTCTTTTATATCTTCGTTTACTGGTTAGGGATCTTCTATGATTTTAATATACTTTATGCCATTCGCGTATTAAAATTGCTGGAAAATAAAATAGTTCAGTGGAATTTTCAAGCTCTAAATATTTATAAAATAGAAGACACCCACGAAACACATTTTTGCAAAAAAATGTTTAAGGCTTACGTTGGCATAATAGAATGTTATGACATTCACAAAGTTTGTTTTCAGCAATTCGTAAGTGTCTTTCTTTTAAATAATAAATCATAAATAAATAATAATCTATCTATAATGAAATCTATCCTTTCTCAGGAATCATGCTAAAATGTTCTCATTTTTTCAGATACTTTATTATATCATAGAAATATTTAGTCACTGTCTGGTTTACGTTCAAGTGGTCATCGAGATGGTTACAAACCCAACAATACATACTCACGTGAGTATTTCCCTTGTTCGTATCTTTTCTTACTGTCGATATCCATGACATCAACAGATCATAAAGCTTATCAAATCTGACTATGTTTATTTTAAATTTGTTCGTGTATTACCAGTGCATAGTGTGTAAATACCTTTCTTTGTGTTTGTTTTGAATTAATGTATTTATTAATGTTAATTTTGTTCCAGAATGCAATGTTTCTGGGGTTAGTGTCAGTATTATGTTGGGTGATAAAAGATTTGATGTGGCTAGCAATGCTGTGTAAGCAGTGTGAGAAATTTTACCTTTCTGTTGAAAGTGTACAAGATTTATGCGCAACAATATTGAATACAAACTGTTTAGGTAATTTAATATGTATAAAAGCTAATGTCCGCAGCTTTGTCCGCGTGAAGTAGTTTTTTTTTTGTATTAAAATACATAAGTCATCCACTGTTTTAAGCATTTACGGTTTATAAGCTTGAAAACGGTCTCTGAGCTCAAAATAAATACCAATGAGGGAAGATATCCCGTAATCGTTTTCCTTTCGAAAGAAAAGTGAAGAGGTATGCGGGTGGGGCGAAAATTATTTTTTATGAGCAGACAAATCTGTCTACCCTCTTTCTTAGTCTTTTATTACGCAGTAGTGCGCGTATGTAGTATGCTTGCAACAGCGTCGAAATATCGGGAGCTCAAAGAAAAAGAAAATCACGGATATTATCCCGTAAGTACTTTAAGTGTAGTGAAATACCGTGAAAGTCTAAAACAGTGCCTTTTTTATAAGTTGGATTTATGGCGGTATATTGTTAACTGTCATTAAAATTATGCGCATCGCCAAAGTATGGAAGATTAACCTTAGGTTGTGTTTGTCCAACACATCCGACTTAAAAGCCAGAGCAGGCATCTTCTGTACTAACTCGTTCTATTGTAGATGTCATCCATCGCTTAACACCAGGAAACATCAAGGTCATAGGCTGTCATGCACATGCAATTTATAGAAGTAAATTGTTCACCGAAAGGACATTAATGTTTAGGTACTTTGTTTCAATTTACGTTATGACATAAGAATAATTATTGTGAAATCGCAGATGATGCGAAAAGACTGTGCAAGAACGTACGGCGCTTGCATCGAGCATCGTTCAGCAAGATACGTGTGTGTGGCCTGTTCTACTTAGACGCTGTGTTACAGTTAAGTCTGATGAGTCTTCTTACTAACTATACCGTTGTGTTGCTACAGTTCGCATTTTTATGATTAAATTAATATTTATTGTATTTTCAATATTTCCTCATTCCTTCAGCACAATGTGAACCGATGAGCTCATAGCTATACAACTGAATTTCAATTGCGTCTTTCGCCCATGCACCCATGTGTCTAAATGGATGTAAAATCAAGGTCACGAAGTGGCTCCTGACATTAACTTATAGCGAAACTGAAGACTTACTACTTCGATCGCTTAACCTAATGTAGTTAGTAAAATAATATGTCATAATTATATTTATACAGACTTACATTAACACAAGTTTTCACCATATTTATCTATCCCTCACACTCATAAAGACACCCATACATATGTAGATGTGTGTGTTATGTATCCATAAATAGGCCACATCTTAGGTTGCATTAGCTAGTAAATATAGTATTCTAATTAAATGATGATAATATACCTACTGTGCTCGTCTTACAACTACTGTTACAAAATATACTGTTCAAAGTATAGGCGAGGACGCTGGCACCCTAACCACAAGTTTTTTTAGAACACATTTTTTTTTGAATATTTAAAAAAATACATTTCAGTCATAATAAAAAGTGGTCCTCTGTTGTCAGAAGCAAGATTCAAGCTACAAGTGGTTTGGGCTACACACAGGAGCCTCCTCGCAATGTGAGCCGTATCGAGGAGTATATACTGTCTACTGAATCAGGCCTTTGATTCAACCGAGAGCCTCGAAAGATGTTCGTTGATGCTCTTGGCCATCGGGCAATCCGTGTAATCGCAATCAGCACTATGATAGCCGAACTCACATTCCACATGTCGACAACCTCGTGCGCCAAGTTTGTGAAATTTTATTTGTTTCTCTTTCCCAGCTTTCGCGACGTTATTGTCATGTGGGATTGTAAAATCGACGAGCCTGGTTGAAGCGCCTGTAAAACTCCTTACTTTGTCATGCCTGCTTGCAGTCTTCAGAGCTTTGTGCTAGTTCTCTGTAGCCATAGACAGCAGGGTGTGTCCCTTGTCCACTGCGACTTCATCTCCTCGCATATCCACCATATTTTATGCGAAAATATATCCTTTTGAGGGTTGCACACTGACGTCTCTGCGCGAGGCGTGCGTGGCTGCGCGGCACCTGTACGCCAGGCATTGCTGGCTCCGCATCCGCCCACCGGGTGCGGCAGCCATTGAGGCGGAACTATATGAGGGGTACAGAGCGGCGAAGACCACCCTTCGCGAGGCTGTCCTAAAGGCCAGGGACCTGGTCCGCGAGGAGACGCTGGAGACTCTCGACAGAGATCCGTGGGGGCGCCCTTACAAGTTGGTGCGGGATAAACTCCGCACCTGGGCCCCCCCACTGACTCAGAGTCTCCGGCTTGAGCTCGTGGAGGACGTGGTGAGCGCTCTGTTCCTTTCGCAGCAGTGAGCACACGGTGGAGGTGTGCCCCGCGTGGGTGAAGCACCGCCGTGTCCTCGAAGCGGCGATTGGCGGTGGCGACCTCTCGCGTCCGGCCCTGGTGCCAGCTATGGTCCGGAGCGAGACGGAATGGGACGCCGTCACCTCCTTCTGCGAAGCAGTAATGCTAGAGAAGGAGGTGGCGGAACGTGAGAGGGAGAGAACCGCACAGCATCCCAGCCGCCGCGGGAGACGCCCCGAGCGTCGGGGGCCACCACGTGGCCCCCGGCCAGCGTAGGCGCAGACCTGTGGACGGTGGGCTAAGGGCTAGCTCGCCGTCCGTCCGTCTCATGACGACAGGCCGTGTCGACGGCGCGTTCGTGTTCCACGCGCGCCTCAAAGAGAGTCAGCAAAAAGGAAGGGGTCCGCAAGGACCGATGCCTGCCGGGATTGCGGGACTGTTCGAAAGAGATACCGTGGCCCCGAAACACAACGGGCGATGAAGGAACATGGATGGGTTTTAGTCAGTAAAAGTCTGACACTCCCTCCTGCTCCGCCCAGAGCGGGAGAAGTCATTTGATGATTTCCCATCCGAAAAAAATAATAATAATAAAGGGTTGCACACTGTTTTATAGAAAATAGTTTCACGGAATTTTGTTTCACAGAATATTCGATACGCAGAATATTTACTTCGAAGAAATTTAAGTCATAGATTAATGTTTCAAATTAAATACAATGTTTCAATATTAATACGACACCTATTATTGATGCCCCATGGTTATGGAGATATCAATGGTTAAAGCTTTCAAGTTAGAATAGCGATTTAAAACCTGCTATGACTCCATGACGCGGGCTCGCTTCGCTCGCATATTAAATAACACCCTTTGACTTCTGTCCCCTAAGTGCCGGGCCTCTGCCGGCCTCCTTCATCGAACTTCGTGTCCGTCGGTGTAAGTGTCATTTTGCTGCAGGTTTGGCACCCGGGCGCGTACTAGAAAAGAGAGAGAAAAATTTAAACTAATCAGATTTTTAGGTAGGATAAATTGTAATTTATCCTAACTAAAAATCTGATTAGTTTAAATTTTTCTGTGCTAAAAATGTGTAAATGGCGCGCTATTTTCCAATTTGTTTAAAAACTTAAAAAATCAAATCTCGTTAACCGTGGGCGTCCACTTATTAAACATTTAAATAACTTTCACTTCAGTATATTTTGTTTATTTACTAATGCGGTCAAATTCATTTAAGTGGAATATTCGTTATTGGTTTCAAATATAGGTATTACTGTAATGAATTTATCGTTAGTGGTCTAATACGTTTACCATCGATTATTGTCTCACTTGTTCACTAGGAAGGTTCTGTGAATAGTCTCTTTACAATGAACAAACTCTTTAGTATCAGACAAAAATATCCTGTAAACATTGTGTTAAATGAAATTGTAGACAAAGATGTGCTATCAATTCTTCTGCCTTTAAATTTGATTCAGTATGTTTCCTTTTGTCCAAAATACCAAATTAAAAATAATCTCATTACTCCAAATGGTTTCATCTCTAATTTTGTTTCGATGATTGGAACTTTAATAGTCTTATTTTCATACATAAATGTATGAAAATAAGACTATTAAAGTTTACACGTATTTGCAGATCTTTTACATCAATTATGCTGGAGTCATTACTTTTGTTTATCTCAGTTTTTATTTGAACTGCATTTATTATTGTTTCGGAACCATTATGAATTTCGTAATTGCGATCATTTATACCAGAAAAGCTGTCAAGTTTGTCCAAACTTTTCAAAAAGTGCACAGATTCTTAAACTGTGATTCCAGTTCCAGAAATTACATCTATTGGAACTGGATTATTGTCATCGCGTCTATCTTTGGTTATGTCGCTTTTATCGTTCCTATTGGCGTTTTGCTAGAAGTACGTTTCTTTGAAATCTGCGTTTACCTCTTACCGATTTTTTTTGATTTTAATATACTTTATGGCATTCGCGTATTAAAATTGCTGGAAATCAAAATTGTTCAGTGGAATTTTCAAGCTTTAAACATTCATAAAATAGAAGACACCCACGAAACACATTTTTACAAACAAATGTTCAAAACTTACGTTGGCATATTAGAATGTTATGACATCCACAAAGTTTGTTTTCAGCAATACGTAAGTATCTTTCTTTTACGAGTAGTAAAGGCGTTCGGGCGTTTTGGTCCTTATGACCAATGGACTTGAATTAAACATAGATAGGTCTTTTCAAGAGGAAAAAAAGTTATTATTGGGTTATATTTGGATTTGTTGTCCGATTTAAGATATCGGCTTATAAAATATGTGTTTTCAGTATCATGAATAGTACTTCAAAAATCAATAAAATACGTATTGTGGAAGCTGGAATGAACTAAACCGGTAGCTTAATAATAACAGCCGCTCGGGTCGATTTTTAGGTTAAGCCGTGCTTACTTAGGTTGGTGTGTGGACGGGTGACCACCAATACATACCGAGTTTCCTACGTGCCTAGGAAAGCACGTAAAACTATTGGTCCCGGCTATCATAATCATGTAATTATTTTCCACATTCCAGCAAAAAAAATCACAACACATCATTAAAGCTCACGGCCGCCATCTTCTTTTATTTCACGTTTTGTGATATCCTTTAACACTGGAGAGATTTATACCTTTCATTTAAGATCTAAATAATTACAATCGGTTTAGCCGTTTGAAAAGTATATTAAAAATACTTAGAGATATATTAAAAAAGATGATTTAATATTCAACATATCAGGACAAGCGCCGTACCTATTCGTGCTTTATGAGAATATACCTTTCTAACGATATACTATTTATATATATTAGGTCCAAGACACAGAGGTCCAAGACCAGAGTCCATACATTTGTGCCCAAGGTCCTTTAGCACTCCACTTTGAAATATTTTAATTTCATTGTATTACAAAGAAAGAAAAAAAATATACAAAGTAAAAAGGTTAACAATAGTACATTCAGTCAAAAAAGTATCGGGAATGGATGATTTGTTTATGGTTCCAAATTCAAATTTTTGTTTTTTTGTAGTTGTTAGATTGGCACAACTGTTTTCCAGTTTTACAGTGCTGGTTTTAGTAATATCATATATAGTGTGTATTGCGAATTTCATAATGGACAAAAATATCGAACAAAGAGTTTGTCTTAAATTTTGCATCGCCAATGGAATTTCGTGTTCGGAGTCACTGAAAATGTTACAGAAGGCTTACGGTGAATCGACTTTATCAAAAACTCGTGCTTATGAGTGGTTCAAAGCGTTCAAAAGCGGTCGAGATGTGATGGAAGATTTGCCTCGCTCTGGTAGGCCGTCAACGTCTACAACTGAAGTTAACACCGCAAAAGTGAAGAAAATATTGACTGAAAATCCCCATTCAACTCTGAGAGAGATAGCCGCCGAACTTTCTGTATCTCACGAGTCGATCCGTACCATTTTAACTAATCATTTGGGTATGAAACATGTTGCTGCTCGGCTAGTCCCAAAAGATCTGAATTTTCTCCAAAAACTCAATCGCATGAAAGTCGCTGAGGACATGCTAGAACGAGTCAGTTCGGACCTAACATTCATGAAACGCATTGTTACTGGTGACGAGACGTGGGTTTACGAGTTTGACATGCAAACTAGTCAACAAGCTTCGGAGTGGCGCCTTCCAACTGAACCGAAACCGAAAAAACCACGCCAAAGTCGATCAAAAGTCAAAGTCATGTTGACTGTTTTCTTCGACTATCGCGGTGTTGTGCACTCTGAATTCTTACCGGAAGGTCTAACGGTAAATAAAGAATATTATTTGAGCGTTATGCGGCGTTTAAGAGAGCAAATTCGACGAAAAAGGCCAGATTTGTGGAAAGAAAATTCTTGGATTTTGCATCACGACAATTCGCCTTCGCACAAGGCTATCATTGTGAACGAATTTTTGACCAAACACTCAACAAATACCATCCAGCAACCACCATATTCACCAGATATGGCTCCTGCTGACTTTTTTCTTTTTCCTAAACTCAAATTACCACTTCGTGGCACCCGTTTTCAATCGGTAGAAGACATAAAGGAGAATTCGCGGCGAGAACTGAACTCAATTCCGGAAGCAGCGTTTAAAAAATGTTTTGATGAATGGATTATTCGTTGGCGCAAGTGTATCGTTTCTAAAGAAGCATACTTTGAAGGTGATAAAATAAATTTGGATGAATAACAGACATTTTGTGTATTATTGATCTTTTCCCGGTACTTTCTTGACAGAGTAGTATATGCTGTGTGCCTCACGGCTACGCCAAAAAGGTCTATTTCAGCATTCATGCCAGACAGGTGATGCTGTCTGACGCTGGGCTTCCAATGCACCTTGGGATAGGTACCTAAGTGACGGAGAAACAGTTTCAAACATAATATATTAATAAATGGTTACAAATAAATAGATAGATAACAAGTAAATTAATTATATGTGTATTTATTAGTTCGGATAAAGAAGAATGTAAGTAGGTATTTTATTGTGTTAGAAAGTAGTAATACTGCTTACAATAAATACATACAGAAATAAGCCGAAACAGAATAAATATTTTTAAAAGAAAATAAAGTAGGTATACGGTATTTTAGTTTAACATAAAACAACTACCTTTATGAAATATAATACTTAATTATGAATTACAAAAAATATATATACATGTCACATACACGTATATAAATTTTATGTGCAGGCTAAAACAAAAACAAAATGAACCTATTTAAGTCTGATCTAAGTACAATAGGGACAAGGCATGTTTTTGTCTTGCTATTAGACATGATGAAGCGTGCATCGCAGAAGCACCGCGGTGGTTTGGAAGGTTGCATAATATATTGAGGAGTATCTTTAACTTGATCCAATCCAATCCAAGCATTCCTGGCCAACCGGAAAATAAACTGCTTGCCTAAAATGCCTGGACGAGCTATTGGGTCTTTAATTCAGACAAACGGCAACCTCGCGAGAAACGCACAGAGCTTCAGGGGCCACGTGGTGGCCCCCGGCCACCGTAGGCGCGGGTCTTTGGACGGTGAGCTATGGGCTAGTTCGCCGTCCGTACGTCTTATGACGATAGGCCATGTCGACGGCGCCTTCGTGTTCCACGCGCGCCTCAAAGAGATGTCAGCAGAAAGGAAGAAGTCCACAAGGGGCGATGCCTGCCGTGGATGCGGGACTGCTCAAAAGAGATACCGTAGCCCCGGAACACAATGGGCGAAGATAAAACATAAATAGGTTTTAGTCAGTAACAGTCTGACACTCCGAGGAGGAGACATTTAATGATTTCCCATCAGAAAAAAAAGACAAAGGGCGACCTTCCTCTGCCCCTCAAGAAAATATTGCTATGTTTTTCTATCCTTTTTTAGGAACCATGCCAAAATGTTCTCATTTTTTCAGAAACTTTATTATATTATGGAAATATTTTGTCACTGTCTGGTTTACGTTCAAGTGGTCATCGAGTTGGTGAAAAATCCAAAAATAGTTGGTCACGTTGGTAACGTCACGGTGAGATTTTCAGTATATTTTTTTACTATTACTATTGCTATTGACATCCATGGCATCAACGTATTTGCCGTGACCGTAAAATACCGAAATGTGACCGTGTAATATCCTTAAATTTTAGTTTTGTTCGTGTATTACCTACCAGTGATTAGTGTGTTAATTTAAACTTTCTTTAAGTTTGTTTTGATTCAGTGTATTTATTAATGCTTATTTTGTTCCAGAATGCAATATTTATAGGGTCACTGTCAGTATTATGTTGGTTGATAAAAGATTTGATGTGGCTAACGATGCTATGCAAGCAGTGCGAGAAGTTTTATCTTTCTGTTGAAAGTGTACAAGATTCTTGCGTAAAAATATTGAATTCAAACTGTTTAGGTAATTGATTCTGTACTAGCTGGTGCCCGCGGTTTTGTCCGCGTGGAGCAGTAAGTCATCGTTTCTTTACCATTTGTCAATATTTCTTTGGGTCTGAGCAACACGTTTTCTTGTTCTAATATCCACAGTCGATCGTTCCATAATTCACTTCCTTTTTTTTAACATTATTTCTCACGTTTTGTAAAAAAAAAGTACTTTTTCATATGAGTCGGATGGATACATGTGTTTCTTTGCCAACCAACCGTCTACAATAAAATGCTATTGTAGATGTCAGAAATCGTTTTACATCAGGCGAAATCAAGATCAAAAACATGCAACATCTTCATTATTCTCCTGTCTTTTCCATTTTATTTGGGGTCGGTGCAGCATGTTTTTGTCTTCCATACTTCTCTATTACTCTTCATCTCAGTAGTCATATCATCCATCACACAGCTAAAGCTGTCATGCAAAATAAAAAAAGTAAATCGTTCATCGAAAGGGCATTATTATTGTTTGGGCACTTTCCTTCAAATTACATTAATCCGTTAAAATTATTGTTAAATCGCAGATGATGCGAAAAGATTGTGCAAGAACGTACGGCGCTTGCACCGAGCATCGTTCAGCAAGATACGTGTGTGTGGCCTGTTCTACTTAGACGCTGCGTTACAATTAAGTCTGATGAGTCTTCTAACTAACTACACTGTTGTGTTGCTACAGTTCGCATTTTTATGATTATATAATGTTTAATGCAAATAGTATTTTTATTATTTCCTCATTCCTTCAGCACAATGTAAACCGAGGAGCTTATGCCTAGATAATTGACTATCGCTTTCAGAAACCTATTTTGTAGTTATTATTTTGTACCCTAACACAATACTGTCATAGTTAACCCACTGGTAGAGAATGCCTTGTGGCATTAAGTCCGCCTATGTACTAATGTTGTAAATGAAAATTAAAAAAATAAAACTTCGTATTTCTACGTTTTTAAAAATAAACTAATCGGTGTTTAATGTCAATCCAATGTCAAAAATTAAATTTAAGTGGCATAAGGTACCGGAAAACTTTTCAATCATCATGAACGCCGATGCTTAGTGCGAGTGTCATACTAAAATTCGAGTAACGTCTCGATCGCTTAAATCTAGGTTACATCGTCGATAGTGACAATCGAGTGGCTCTCGAAAGTGAGGACCGTTTCGCGAGCACATCGCTAACGTTTGTATGTAACGCGAGTGCAAGTTACAATTTTGACAGTTTTGACAGGCCGAATGCGAAACGCAGTCACTTGCGAGCGTGAAAAGTTGTCACTTAAGATTATGTGGTGAGAGCATCGTGAGAGTGGTGAAATAAAAAAGTAATAGTGTAATAATAGTAAAAGTGCCGTGCTTGACCGACGCAGAAGACGCCTGGAAAGTGACTCATCCGTCGTGCTCTTGCCAGCGCCGGGGTGCCAGCTGTATTAGAACCCACTGGCTTGGCACGCGTCGATGGCAAGAGACCAGATGGTATGACCATAATGCCATGGAAGTTGGGTAGGCCTTTGGTGTGGGACGCAACTTGCGTCGACACCCTTGCGCCATCCCATCTTCCTAGCACAGTGTGCTGCGCTGGGGCGGCTGCTGCAGGTGCTGAAAACCTCAAACGGCGCAAATACAATAATTTAATTGGTAATTATGTGTTTGAGCCGTTTGGGGTTGAAACACTAGGGCCATGGGGTCCGAGTGCCCACCTATTATTTCGGGAAATCGCCAAACGGTTGGTCGACTCTTCATGTGACCAGAGGGCGGGCCTATTTTTTGGCCAAAGAATCAGCATTGCCATCCAACGTGGCAATGCTGCCAGCCTTCTGGGCACTTTTCCTGTTGACAGCGATGTGGACGAATTTTTCGACGCCCTGTAACCTTTTTTTTTTATTTGTAAAATATTTTTATTTCTTTTTATAGAGTTAGTGTGTAAATAATGTAAATATTATTAGTCTGTGTTTAAAAAGTAATTAAATTAAATTTCATATTGTGAATAACACTTACAATAGAATCTCGTATTATTTCGTTTGCAGAATGTTTGAGACCGCAAAAGCATAAGATAAGCGTAATTGAACGCCACAAAAACGTAAACACGGACCACGGTCACGTAAACAAAGATAGAGTGTTCCACTACAAGCCACTCGGGCATTACTAGATCATTTGCTTAGATCTTCATGCCTAAAAAGTAACTAACTTAGTTATACAAACTTCACAGATGGATCGAGGTCACTCATTACACACTAAGAGATATAAATTACACTAACTGCTCCATTTATGTCACCAGCATTTCAAATTGGGACGGGCTAGTCATTATTTTTAACAATAATATTTTAAAAACTGTATGCAAATCACAACACAAACTTTCGTAAACACAAACAAAACTAATGACCACAGATAAGTAATTTCGTCTAACTTCGTTGTTTAACCACCACTAATTGAATAGGCAGTCGCTTCTATTAATGAACACAAAATACGAATGTCAATTTAATTCGGCCCGTTACTAATGTACGCGCCACTTCTCACGGTGAATTAACGCGAAACGAATGAATGTATTATTAGATCTCACACTCGCAAGTTAATGATAGTCGATGCGTTTGAAAACATTACTCACAATATGTAATTCTCACGTATAACGCTAGGTGGCGCTTACCTAGCGCTATACAAATTTACGTAAACGTTAACGCGCTCGATACGTAAAAAAACTCCCACTAAGCATACTGGTCATGAGGAGGGAGGCCCATGTCTACAGTGAACATCTTTATTTTCTCGTAGATCTACGCTCGAAAATAAGTTGCCGTAGTCTGCTGATGCGCATTATTTTTAAACACCGCGCCGTGCGTTTGTCCGCGTGCCGTCGCATTCGACGTGTTTCACCCGGCATACCAAGAGGTTGATCTACTACAATGATATTGATGACTTTTACTTCTCTGTCACATATTACATAATTGTCTTTAATCATGCTTTGGAATAATGTTGTATAACCGATACATATATAAATAACCGATTTTCTGTTAAATCGGTTACAATATTGGTATAGGATCGCACGGTACGTGCGTTGCTGTCCAAATCTGTCGGCGAGAGTAAGTGGCGTGGCCACCAACCCGATCAGCTGTGACCACTCCTACCGCGTCCCCCGCCACTGCTCGTTCACGCGTATGATGCGTGAACAAATAAATTATTCTAATTTTTGAAATTTCTTAAAAAAATCATTTCATTCATAATAAAAAGTGGTCCTCCGTTATCAGTAGCAAGATTCATCTACTCGTGGTTTGGGCTCCAGACAGGAGCCTCCTCACAATGCGACCCGTATCGAGGAGTACTGCCTTCTGAATCGGGTCGTTGATCCAACCACCTCGCGAGAGCCTTGAGAGCTGTTCATCGATGCTATTGCCTATCAGGCAATCAGAATCGGCACTAACTCACATAGCCAAACTCACATGTCATATGTCGACAACCTCGTGCGCCAAGTTGAGAATTATTATTTGTTTCTCTTTCCCAACTACAAGAGTTATAGTTATGTAAAATTTACAGTGAATAGCAGAATGGATAAGGAAACTATTAAACCAAATATCAAGATATACAATTATAATTTGATACTCAAAAAAAATGTAGAACTTGAAAAACAGTGATAAAAACGGATATTTTGAAAATAAACTAGATTATATTTCCTTTCCAACAAGATCACAATCTCATTAATATCTCATTAGCATCGTATCAAGAAACTAATTAGAATCTAGATACTCACTGTTTGTTTTGATGTGGCTGGCGCCCGCGCACTTATTTTAATCGGGTCCCCTCTATTGTTTCGAACGCCGCTGTTGCGACACACGCTGTTGCGAATTATTTTTCCACTGCTTCACAAGTTCGAAAGCTCATGGACTCGAATGAAGTAGTCGCAAAAGACGCTGTTTCAAAAAACATTTTCACTGCCTCATACGCTCGAATGCTTGTGATTTCGATTTATTTAGTCATAAAGTGTACAGAAAATGTTTTTAACCAGTAATTATATAAAATCAACAAATTCGGTGTCAACATCATCATTTAATATTATTATTAACAAAGTAACAATCAAAAATATTATTACCTCAACTGTACATTTTTTTCTATGAGTACTTAACACAAAATCTAAGACTGATCTTTATAAAAAATTGTCTAGGTACCTAAGTGGTATTAATAATTAGTGGTATTTTTCAGTAATTAGTCAATTGCACATGTGTTAGTATTAGTTAGTATTTACGAGTACTTAACGCTAAATCTCTTATAAATTCAGGCGTGCCCATTGTACTTGATTTTTTCAAAATTGCTGAAATAGTATTCTCTGCAACTCTTTTTTTTTGGGTGGTGTCTGAGGTAAATTACCCAAAATCTTCTCGATTTTTTGTTCCGTGACACTGCTCCTCAATAAGTTTTCGTATACAACCATACATTTCAAGTCTCTTATTTTCTAACAAAGAATTCCAGCGGCAATGCCAGGCTTCTACACTGTTTTGAGTACGTGGAAGGAACAAGTTGTTATTTCTTTCAATAGACCATAGGCTCGGTGGAAAAAGTGGTTGTAAGCGTACAACTTGAATTTTGTCATCTATGTTGCGGCTTATCAGCTGTCGTCCTAAAACAATTAGTAACTTCTTCGGCTTCTTCTGGGAAGAGAGTATCTTTAAATTGTCTGAAGAAATTTGGTATATTTTCCGCAGGTAGATAGGCAAACGCTATATAGCATCGCATTTGTACTGCAAAATTACTATCTGCACTATATCGTGCACTTAAACCACAAGCTTGAATTTTTCTCCAAATATTTTGACCTAAGTGAAACAAACAAGCATTTTCAATTGTCTATCATACATGACCAGTGCTCGCGCCACCGCTGCACACACCCTGCTTACCTTCAGCTGCGAAAGCCCGTGAAGCTCAGCAGCATCATCTTGGACCTTAAATGTATGGATTTATCAGCATGTAAAGTTAGGTCCTGGGCACAGGTTATTTATTAACATAATCGGGTGAGATCGTAAGAGATCATTCAGCAGCATTCAAGGAGGCTCTAACTTTTTATGAATAAGGCTGTTAGACTTGAGGAAGCGTGCATCGCAGAATCACCGAGACGGGTTTGAACGTTGCATATACACACATCAAAAATGTCTAGGGATCAAGCATTTTTATGCGGATTTCTTGAGATTGAGATGTGGCTTTGTAATAAATTTATGATTTTATAAATTTATATGGATCCTTTTTGGTGCATTTCATAATTTGAATCAGGAACTCTCAATCAAATTCGAGTAAAAGATGAAAATAAGCTGTCAATATTTTCCCTATAAAAACATACAACGCATTGAAGACATTATTAGTGCTACTGTTTCCCTACTACTGATTAAAACCAACGTTATTATGGAGCGGCGACGTCATTTAAGCAGGGAAGAAATGCTCAGAGCCGTGGGAATGATAGAAGCTGGTTCCCGGCAACGTACTGTAGCTTTAGCTCTGAATACAAGTCAGAGTGTTATCAGTCGACTTTGGACACGTTACCGAAGCACTGGTACCGTGGCTGAGCGCCATGGAGGACGGTATCGCTGCACCACACGGAGACAAGACCGATACATTCAAATCTTAACTCGAAGAGCTCCAACAATAACCGCCATGATGTTAGCCGTGAGGCTTCATCACTCTTCAGGGAACTTAATTAGCGACCAAACAGTCAGAAACCGTTTGCATGAAGTGAACCTTCATTCCCGAAGACCGCTACGGGTACCACCTATAGCAATGCACAATCGTAGGATTCGATATCAATGGGCTCTTGAACACAGAAATTGGGCAGAAGAACAATGGCGTTTCGTGTGCTTTTCTGATGAGTCTCGTTTTGGTATGAGACCGGATACAAGACGTATACGACACTGGAGAACCCCTGGACGCCAACAGCGATTAAAATCCTGCCAGGAAGTCCATCCTTATAGTGGTGGAACCATCATGGTATGGGCGGGTATTTGGATCGGCGGAAGAACTGAGTTGATTTGGATCAGAGGCAACCTCAACGCTCAAATTTATGCTGAGACGATTGTATCAGACGTCATCGTTCCTCTACAAGTGCAAATCGGTCCCTTATTTCAGTTAATGCATGATAATGCACGACCGCACACCGCAAGAGTTGTAAGACAGACTCTCGCCGCAGCTAACATCAATGTCCTGCCCTGGCCTGCTCAGTCGCCAGACTTGAACCCGATTGAGCATGCATGGGATATGCTACAGAGAAGAGCTCTGCCGAATATGGAGGGTATCCAGTCGCAAGAAGACCTTTTTTTGTTGTTGCAACGAACATGGGCGGCCATTCCACAGCGTGATTTGGATGAACTCATTTTGAGTATGCCAAACCGATGTTCTTGTGTTGTTAGTGTTCGCGGTAGAAACACGGATTATTAATTGTTTAAGTTACCCAATAAAATTTTAAAGAAAACTGTTATTTCAGTCTTTTTTTCGAACTTTAATGTTAGTGGTTCAAATGTCAAAAATCCCTTTATTAGGAAAATGGCAAATTTCTTTATTAATGCAAAGGTGACTTGGTTTATCGTTACTGTGACAAACGAAAACACTTTATTTGATGAATCCTTAAAGAAAATTTTAATTAATATCAATCAGGAGAAAAGTTATTGCAAAAATATATGTTGATCCCTAGATACTTTTGATGTGTGTATGTTGCGTTTTGATTCGAAATACTTCTTGAAATAAGAAGACATTTCGTTCGTTTAAGCAGGATGTTGATTGCCATAGACAACGAAAGTCGATAAAATGAAATAGGAGGAAAATTACTTTCTTAAATGTTGGTGTGGCGAGTACCGCCCCTCAGTTTCAAGTTGGTTGGTGTGCAGTATCACGAAGTGTGGGTGTGCCTGACTTTAGGCGTGTATCGATATAGCGTGTGGGACCGCCATTTTTTTGGAGGAACCAGTGGCCATGTTGAACTAGATGTCATAGTGCTCTCGCGCAGTACGCACTCGTCTCACCGCGTGTCTTAAATCTTAAGGCATCATCTCCCGCAAGACCATAAAATCCTGAGTATTATCCCGTAAGCATTGGGGATCTACCGCTATTAATAATCATCCCATATTACCGCGTCTGTGTAATTTGTGCTCAAGAAAACGTAGGTGACCAGCGCGCAAGACCAGGCAGAGAGGCAGGTGGTACCACCTGTGAAGACCTTCGGGACTGAACAAGGAAGAACAGGTACCGCTTTTCTTTACGCGCTAGAATAAGACCACCATACACCGTCTGTTGCCACCACTCCCAACTTGAAAATTATACAGACAAATATAGGCATTTTGAATCAGCACGCAATCCAGGTGTTTGATTGTATCTAGTCCTTCAAACCGCTGAGATACACGGCTATTTACACGCCTGTCCCTCCATTAGATGGTCCTTTCGAGCCTGGATAGGCACCAGTAAAATTAAGTACAAGTCATTACGTTAGGTACATAACTTCATTAGTGCCTCAAAATGGCTACCCGCAAACAAGAAGCTAAATTAGCTCAGCTTACCGCAAAAAAGCAAATGATTTTCGAGCGAGTTAATCGCTTGTATAATGCTTCTAGAAGCATCTCGAACTTTGATTCGCGCTCAAATGAGTCTTTCCTAGCGCAGTCAGAAACAATTAGTGAACAATACAGCAAATTTGAAGAAATAATTGAACAGATCAATGAATTGCAGTTTGAGATTGACGAAACCGCTCCAGATTATTCGAGTCTAAATTCTATTGAAGACTTATATTCTCATATTAAATATAAACGTAATCTTATACTTTCGAGCAGCGAATCATCACAGCCGAAAGGAGGTAGTCGCATAAAATTACCACCCATAGAATTACCATCATTTGACGGTAAAACAGAAAATTGGCCCATATTTTATGAAATGTTCCGCAGCAATGTTCATTTAAATACTGATCTCAATGACTCGCAGCGTGTGCAGTACTTGGTCAGTAAATTGACTAATGATGCCTTAAAACTAACCGCAGGCATTGTTCCCACAGGTGATACATATAGCGTTATGTGGAACAGTCTTGTTAAAAGGTATCAAGATAAGCGTAGTCTAGGCATTCATTATCTCAATAATATATTGGACATTAAAGGATGCGCCGGCAATGTTGCTAGTCTTAATACATTTGTGGAACGATATTCGGCGTCAGTCGCTGCCTTGAAGCAGTTAGACATTCCAGACTTGCTGGATTTTGTGATATTACACTGTGGCTTAAGAAAGGTTGACGCGCAAACTGTTCAACAGTTTGAGAGCCGTGTGAGTGGGGAAAAATTACCTTCCTATACGGAGTTTGTAGCATTTATGCAAGACTATGTTAAGGTACTCCAGCGCTCACACGCTAATAATTCACAGACGGAACCGCGCGCCAAGTCTAGTTTAGCTCATAGTCGTTCAAAGTCATTTGTTTCGCGCAGCGAACCGGTTTCAAATGGCAAATGTGCACTGTGTGATAGTGACGGCGTCGAACATCGGCTGTTTGATTGTCCACGATTTAAAGATATTAGTACACCGCAAGCTCGTTTCGAATTTATTAAAAATAAACGTGGCTGCATTAATTGTTTAAGTTTATCTCATTCTTTAGCTAAATGCAAATCACGAAGCGTTTGTAAAATTTGTAAAAAGACACACCATTCTCTGTTGCATTTCTCCGAAGTAAAAGGTGAGTCATCGCTTGAGCAACAGGTACCCGCTACCAATAGTTCCGTATCACTCACAACTGCGGCAAAGACTTGTTTACCGAATGAGTCAACTATTTTGTTAGCGACCGCGCAATTATATGCATATTATAGGGACAGCAGAGATAAGGTGGTTATCAGATGTTTGTTGGATAACGGATCGCAAAATAATTTAATTACTGCGGACTGTTGTAAACGTTTGAACTTACCCATAATTAAATTACGCAATTCATCTTTACAGGGTGTTGGTATGACATCAAAACCTATACACGGCTTCGTTCATCTCAACATAGAATCTCGGATTAATTCTCGCCCTAAATATTATATACAAGCGTTAGTCGTTGATTGCATTACAGATAAACTTCCCGCTAGATTTATTAGATTAAATGACGATAATAACATGTCATATTTAAATGACTTACCGCTAGCCGACCCGACCTGGAATGTACCAGGCGGAATCGACATTGTGCTTGGAGCACAGCTGTTTCCTTTTATTTACCTAGGAGACAGGGTTGACTCAGGCACCCGCGCACCCCCAGCTATATTGACTAGTTTCGGTTATGTACTGATGGGTGATATTGATTGTTACAATAGTGATGTAACACACATTACATCTTCGTTTACCGCGCTTGCCGACATTGAACTCGAGTCAAATTTGCAGAAGTTTTTTGAGCTAGAGGAAATTCCAGCTCAACGTTTTATTAGTCCGGACGAATTAGAGTGTGAGAATAATTTTAATTCTTCAGTCTTATTTAAAGATGGCAGATACTTTGTCGATTTGCCTTTCGCGCGCGCCCCTTCTGAGTTAGGTAGCTCACGCGGTGTCGCTCACCGGCGGCTACTTGCACTCGAGCGTAAATTTACTTTAGTGCCGACCCTACGCGAGAATTATAATAAAACTATCGCGGATTATATAACTCAGGGGTATTTATCGGAGGTACCCGACTCTGAATTGACAGAAGAGGGTTACTACATTCCGCATCACGCCGTTATTAGACCGGACAAAGACAGCATTCGAGTGGTTTTGGATGCTAGTGCCAAAACGCACTCGGGGTTGTCACTCAATGACATTCTGCATGTCGGACCTAATTTACAAGCCGACTTGTTTTTGTTACTAATTGATTTTCGTACGCTCCCTGTCGCGATGACAGCTGATATAAAACAGATGTTTTTACGCATCGGTGTAAATGAGCACCATCGCAAATATTTACGAATCTTGTATCGTTTCAACAGAAATGAGCCTATTCGCACCTTTCATTTTAACCGCGTTCCCTTTGGACTAAAGCCTAGTCCTTATTTAGCGATGCGCACACTGCGTAACTTGGCGTGTGAGCATAGCGACCGCTTTCCTGAGGCTTCTAAATTGGTGGAAACTCAGTTTTATATGGATGACTATGTCAATTCTGTTTCTGACGAACAGACTGCTATGCGTCTATCCCGCGATTTAATTGACTTAATGAAGGTAGGTTCTTTTGACTTAGTCAAATGGGCTACTAATTCACCCGCTTTATTGGAAATTCTCCCAGAGTCTCACCGCTTACCAGTTCATTTTTCTGGCATGGATAATGATGTCCATAATTTCAAAGTTCTTGGACTTACCTGGGAACCCGCTGATGATTATTTTTCTTTGACAACAGTCGCCGTGGATAATAAATGCACGAAACGAGCGATTCTATCGCTAGTTGCCCGCTTGTTCGACGTACTTGGTCTCGTAGCACCCGTCGTGCTGTATGCGAAAATATTAATTAAGGAACTTTGGTTAGCTCAAATAGGTTGGGATGAAGTTCCTCCGGACTACATCACCAATCGGTTTTCGGCTTTTACGAGCGATTTTCCTTCGCTCTCTTCTCTAAAGGTTCCTCGCCACATTGGCGTCTTTAGAGAAGCTGTAGTGAATATCGTAGCCTTTTGCGACGCCAGCTTTAGTGGGTATGGCTGTTGTATTTATTTACACATTACCAACCCTACAGGCAATATTACCGTCCGGCTTTTATGTGCAAAGTCCAAAGTTTCCCCCGCTAAAATAACAACGCTAGCTCGATTAGAACTTGTCGCCGCTTTACTTCTGTCTAAACTTGTTCGCGTGGTCAAAGACAAACTTTCCGCTCGTGTACCTATTACAGGTGTCTACGCTTTCTCGGACTCCACCATAGCTCTCTCGTGGATCCACTCATCTCCCCATAGATGGTCTATCTTTGTCAGCAATCGCATTGCTCAAATACAGGAAAACATACCTGCCGCTTGTTTCAATCACGTGTCAGGTAAAGAAAATCCTAGCGATTGTCTGTCGCGCGGCATGCTGCCATCGGATTTAATAGAACACTCGTTGTGGTGGAACGGCCCTACATGGCTCCATCAACCCATGAGCGAGTGGCCTTTAAAATTCTCTCCTACTCAATGTGAAACATTGCCAGAGTTTAAATCAAAGATTTTTCTTGTAGAAACATCCAATAATGAACCGCGTATTTTAGATACTATATCTGACCGTGTTTGCTCATGGAATAAATTGTGTAATGTATTTATGTACATTCTTAAATTTACGAGCAGACTACATAGTCCTAGCTCTGTCGAAAACATTAAAACCGCTGAAAACTTCATTATTCGGTTAGTTCAAAGTGTACATTTTTCTAATGATTTAAATTTAATTAAAGCAGGCGAACTTCCTTCTAAGAAGTTGCGCTGTTTGTCTGTCTTCGTTGATAGCTTCGGAATCTTACGTATTGGAGGCAGATTGTCTAAATCTGACTTACCATATGAAGCCAAGCATCCCGCGCTTTTACCTAAACGCGACCGCGTAGTCGATCTAATTATTGATCACTATCATAATACATACTGTCATACGGGCCCCGGGTTATTAATGTCCATCATAAGGCAGCGGTTTTGGATATTGGATGGCCGAACAGTCATACGTTCCCGCTGTCGGAAATGTAATACTTGTTTCCGTCTAAATCCTAAGCATCCTGTACCCAAAATGGCTGAACTACCTGGATATCGAGTCCGTGATGCTAAGGCCTTTGTACACACCGGTGTAGATTTCGCCGGGCCGCTTGCTTACGTACCTATTCGACGTAGAGGTCAACGTTCACAGAAACTTTATTTATGTTTGTTCGTGTGCATGGTGACAAAAGCCATACATATCGAGCTTGTGTCGGACCTTACATCTGAGGCTTTCCTATCCGCATTTAAGAGATTCATTTCCCGCCGCGGTCCAGTGTCTGTCATGTACTCGGACAATGGTACCAATTTCGTTGGCGCTAAGGCGCAACTCGATGATATTTATTCTTTCTTATTAAATTCAACTGTTCAAACGGATATTAAAAATGAGCTTCTTAAATCACGCATCGAGTGGAAAAGAATACCGCCGCGAGCTCCGCACTTCGGAGGTATTTGGGAATCGAACATTAAGAGTGTTAAAACTCACTTGTTTAGAGTCATAGGTAAGCAGCTTCTCACTTACGAGGAGCTCTCGACAGTATTGGTGCAAATTGAAGGCCTTTTGAACTCTCGACCGCTTGGTGTTCTTTCATCAGACCCGCATCCGGAGGTACTCACGCCCGCGCATTTTTTAATGTCCAGTCCACTCACGTGTTTGCCTTCTTCGGAATTGACAGAAGAAAACACAAACCTAACAAACCGCAAAAGGCTTTTGGATCAGCTTGTGTTATCCTACTGGAACAAATGGCGAGTTGAGTACTTGCACACGTTGCAAGTTCGCCAGAAGTGGTGCACTCCCGATCACCCTGTAGAGATCGGTACTGTCGTTCTCTTGGGTCAAGATAACGTACCTCCATTGACCTGGCCATTAGGTATCATAGAGGAAGTCTTCCCGGGATCGGATGGTGTAATTCGAGTCGCTTCAATAAGAACCGCGTCAGGTACATATAAACGTCCTGTAACTAAGTTGTATCCTTTGCCAACCCAATAAAGTAATATTAATAAGTAGTTTAATTTAGTTTACGAGTTTATACGTTTCAATGGTACGCCATTATATAATTATAATTTAGATTAATTCGACTCATCTTAGTCAAATCAAACCGCAATTTCATTACCTGGAGTCAGATAATAAGTGATCATCATCACAATGATATAACGCTCGGGAGCGTTATATCATTGTGATGATGTTTTCGGACTGCTGCTTGCATTTCCCTTGATGCTCTCCAACAATTTAATACTTACAAAAATGTCACCATGCTTCTTAAACCGCACCCGCGGTCTCATAGATTAGCTGCTTTGAAAGCCCTGGACCTTTCAAGGCGGGGAGTATGGTGTGGCGAGTACCGCCCCTCAGTTTCAAGTTGGTTGGTGTGCAGTATCACGAAGTGTGGGTGTGCCTGACTTTAGGCGTGTATCGATATAGCGTGTGGGACCGCCATTTTTTTGGAGGAACCAGTGGCCATGTTGAACTAGATGTCATAGTGCTCTCGCGCAGTACGCACTCGTCTCACCGCGTGTCTTAAATCTTAAGGCATCATCTCCCGCAAGACCATAAAATCCTGAGTATTATCCCGTAAGCATTGGGGATCTACCGCTATTAATAATCATCCCATATTACCGCGTCTGTGTAATTTGTGCTCAAGAAAACGTAGGTGACCAGCGCGCAAGACCAGGCAGAGAGGCAGGTGGTACCACCTGTGAAGACCTTCGGGACTGAACAAGGAAGAACAGGTACCGCTTTTCTTTACGCGCTAGAATAAGACCACCATACACCGTCTGTTGCCACCACTCCCAACTTGAAAATTATACAGACAAATATAGGCATTTTGAATCAGCACGCAATCCAGGTGTTTGATTGTATCTAGTCCTTCAAACCGCTGAGATACACGGCTATTTACACGCCTGTCCCTCCAAATGTTAATGTGTTTAATTTAGGTAGCCCTCAGTGTAATGTTTGTAATAACTTTACACACTGTAAATATTTAAGCTCATATCAATGAAAGTAAAATTCCCTTATATAACATTAAATAATTAACAGCAAAAGCAGCACTACTGCAGCAGCAGCAGCAGTACTTAAAAGGTTTAATTATTCTTTACTTTCAAGTCATGTTGGGTTTCGTCAATGATCTTTATGCAAAGAACTTAATATTTTTCTTTAATTACAGAAATACAAACTGTAATATAACAATAGCATAAGAAGTAATAAAGCTAGATAACTGTAGAGGCAACTCGGCGTCTATGGTGAACATTCCACACGCGCTCATCTTTTTAAAAAATGCACTCTGTACACGTTGGACGTTCTTGCAAACCCGTCTTTCTGTACCTTAAAATTTATAATGAATATTATTAATACAATTAATGGTATGGGGCATGGTGAGTTGAAAGAATGTGTGGTGGATGTTAAAAGAATGAGCGATAGAGTGGTAGCTGTAAAAGTGATTCTAGATAGTTCTGTACTAAATTTTGTGCAAAATAAACATCATTTATCATTAGGTAGTGTTTATGCACCCCAGTCAGGAAGTGACGATAGCATCAAAGACAAATTTTGGGAATACTTTGATCGAGTGATGTTGGATGTACAAGAGAGTGAAGAAGTGTTTATGGGAAGTGATTTCAACGGGCATGTTGCGGACCGGATTAAGAAAAGAACATCTCATAACTTAAAAAAGTGACCACTACACTACGCAAATTGACTTTTTCTTGGTCCAACAGAACAGTCTCAAATGCGCTACAAACTGTAACGTAATGCCAAGCGAAGACTTCGAACACAGATTGGTCGTAACGGAGGTAAAAGTCAGTGTCACGTCTAGTGGGAACAAAGAACGTATTAGAAAAAAAAGTCGATCCCCACAGTATGAAAGCCAAAATCCGCAATTTTTCCTTTTTGGGGAGATAATGCTTACCATTTCTCGATTTTATGAGCAAAACACAGGTACTCTGAACATCTCTCATTGCTGCATAGAATCTCTCACATTGCACGCTCAAACTTATTAGTAAGATGATATTCTTAACGTTCCAGAATTGAACTGTTAATAGTAGCATGATATACTGGAATAAAAAAAAGTACATTTCAATAGGGATTTGTGGTTTTTCAGGATAAGATGAAGAAAGTAAAGTTTCCTTACAGACAGAAGGTCAGAGGTGAGATAATAGATATATATATATAGGTCTTGTATGCGGAATCTGTAGGGGTTAAAGAGCATAACCTTAAGCAGAGATCGTTGCGCCCACCCAAGTGTGGCAAACAGTACGTAACAATCAATTGGGCCAACAGACTCTCAGCAGAAGATTCTTTGGACCGATGCCTGCCGGGGTTGCGGGACTGTTCGAAAGAGATACCGTGACCCCGGAACACAAAGGGCGATGAAGGAACATGGATGGGTTTTAGTCAGTAAAAGTCTGACACTCCCTCCTGCTCCGCCCAGAGCTCCCAGGACTCATTTGATGATTTACCACCCGAAAAAAAAAAGGCAACGTGTCTCAATGTTTTAAAAGTCCATACTAATTTCTTAACCCTTTTCATGATCAGTTCAGTATGCATATGCCAGGACAGGTGCTGGTCAATCATGATGCCCATTGCCCAGGTATTTAGTATACAATCAATCTTTGTACAAGAACAGTCAGGAGTTGGGGAATTAGCACAGCAATGGATCTTAATTATAGTGAATAGTAGCGACCTTATATATTGATAAACTAATTAGTGGAACCTCTGACAGAGATCTTGCTACTAACCATAGTTTCAGCCTTTGCTATGTGGTCTCTTAAAGATAATATCATAACCAAGTTCCGAAAACTGAGGTAAAATGTGAACATTGTATAGAAAAAAATCTGAAAATGAAAAAAAAAACATTATAAAAGTTCACATTACCTTTGAGTTAAAAACTACATGAACTACCAAAAAACTAACCTTTTGTCGGAATAATGTTTCTATAATCACATAAATCTCCTGTATATTAAAGTATAAGTCGAAAATTATATTCCAGTCCTCCTCTCTTTCTATATCCTCAGTGATTCTTCCCTTCGCCCGCGACCGTGACCCAGAGTGGACGTGTGTCGAAATTTTAAAAATATAATATTAATTTATTACCTCTACCGCATACGGGATTGTCACCTATATGTGAATACGAGAAGTAAACAAATTCGCGTTCGCGACGTGTTGATATCGGCCGGTCCCCGAGCTCACAAGGCGTGCTTACCGCGCGCCCGCCGCCGCTGCCTCACCTCCGCAAGAACAGAACACTCTCCATAATTGAGATCCCGCTCACACAGCGACTGCGCGCGCCGTGACTCACAACTCTCCGCACAACGTCGCCTCAAGAGTACTACGGCCTACGCGCAAACACCGGCGCCGCGGACACCCGCCAAAAGTGGCTAAAAGGTGTTACGTAAACATTAACATCATGAGGCGTACACCGCCCCAATCGCCCGCTACGTCCATAGCTAGCGACTCTGAGACTCTTCAAGTGAGAAATCCAATTATTTCACTAACCGGATCTACCCCCAACCTAACCAGCAGAGATGTAAATGTCACGGCACGAAACAAACGTAGGCGTGAAGATGAAATGGTCGCTTTCATGCAAGAGATAAGAGACTTATTGCAATCGGCTACCGCCCAATCAGAAAACAAATTTAAATCATTGCAAGAGTCTATGCGCGAAATTATAGCACAAAACTTGGAAATGAAAACTTCCCTAGCCTTCGTCACTAAACAATACGATGACATAATTTTAAAAGTAGAGGAAATTGATAGAGAACGAAAAATCGATCATGCCTATATTAATCAACTGGAAAGTAAAGTCGAGAATTTAGAGCGTATTTTATGTCTCACAAAGATTGAAATCAGAAATATACCAAAGAAAGAAGGTGAAAATAAAGAGGATCTGCTTAGAGTAGTTTCCGAAACAGCTAAAGTTCTTGATATGCCTGTTGAACGACAGGATATAAAGGATATTTTTCGCATTAATAAAAAAGGTGGAGGATCATCTATTATAGTCGACTTTGTCTCGGTAACTACAAAGGAAAATATACTGCATAAAGTCCGTAATTTCAATCGCAATAACGCCCAAGCTAAGTTAAACACATCCCATATAAATATACCAGGTGAATTAAAACCAATATATCTATCAGAGAGCTTGACTATGAAGGCACAACGATTATTTTACCTGGCGAGGAAATTTGCGACCGAAAATGGATTTAAGTTCTGCTGGACCTCACTGGGAAAAGTCTTTCTTCGACAAAAAGAAGGAGATCAATACTTTCACGTAAAAGACGAATCTGATCTAAAATCCAAATTACCACTATGACTGTATAGAGAACTCTCACGTCTTTCTCATTTACCGCTTGTTGTTATATTATTATTTTTTTTATATCTGGAAATGCCCCCTTTTTGTAAAACACATAAACAAAAATGCATCAAACACACTCAAACAAAACCACTTAACACAATACCAACAAACAACATAATCACTTACACACATAATATAAATTGTTCTCGTGTGGGTATGCCTGGCATCATTTATCTAGCACTAACTCTCACCACGTCTATCATAATAATTTGCTCCCCAGTATGCAACAAAAATTATATACGTTTATTCAATGGCTAACATGGACAATAACATCTCAACACAGATAGATAATTTCACTGTGGCATCTTCTTATCACTGTGATACGGATGCTTGTAATAAAATCATTAAAAGCTGTAACTCTTCTCTAAAAATTATAACTCAAAACATCCGAAGTATCTATAAAAATTTAGATGGCTTTCAGGCTCAATTGGCTAGGCTATCGTATGAAATTGACATCATAATCATGACAGAGTGCTGGTTAAATGCTGACAAACCGATACCGACTATGGAAAATTACGTGACTTATTCTAGCAAAAAATATCTAAATCAAAACGACGGTATTGTAATATTTGTTAAAAGCAATATCAAATGTACGGTTGAAGAACCAGACTCGCTAGGGGCTAACTTTCTTCTGTTGAAAATCGATTCCAATACTTGTATTCTAGCTTCCTATAGATCACCATCAATATATTGTATCGATGGATTCCTTAATTCCCTGGAAAACATATTAAGTAAATTAAAAGCGAATAACATAATGCTGGTAGGAGATATTAATATAGACATAAAACCTAATAATACAGATAGAAATAGTTCGCCATATCTAAATCTAACTGCAGAAATGGGCCTCTTACCGGGACATACCTTTCCTACTAGACTGCATAACTGCCTCGATCACATAATGATTAGAACCACTACTTGTGCAACAGTTATAGTTATGGACTCCACAGTCAGTGACCACGCCTCCGTAATGGTATGTTTAGGTAGAGTTTCCTCTAAAAACAAGATCCATAAAAAAATTACAAAAGTTAACTATGAGAGCGCTATTGAACAATTAAAAAGTACAGATTTTACTTTTATTTCACAAAGTTGTGATGCAAACGATGCCGCTACAAGGTTTGTCGAATGTCTTAGGTCCACGGTATCCCAACACTCAACAGTAGCGAAAGCTCCTAACCGTAAAGTAGTCCTTAAGCCTTGGATGACACCTGGCCTCTTACGGTGTGTTCGACACAGGGATAACCTCCACCGAAAATTCCTGGCAGACCCAAAAAACGGGATTGTTGAGTTATCTTACAAAAGGTACCGTAATCACTGTAATCTGCTACTCAGGAAACTTAGAAACGCCCACGAAAGCTCCGCTTTAAAATCTGCAAAGGACAACAAAGAAACATGGAATATTATAAAATCTATTACCAATCAAACTGGAAAACAAAAATCAGCTGACAATCTTCTACCAGCTACTGAAACTGCGGACATGCCTTATGCCATTGAGCAAATAAACCATTATTTCTCGAACATTGGTAAGCTATTGGCAGACAATATCATAAAAAACCGAAATTCCTCACTACCCCCTTACACCATCGAAACACCCCCTGCGCGAGATTCTATGGTCCTACTTCCTCCGGACGAGGTTGAAGTAGAGGCAGTCATTAACAATCTAAAAAATGATTGTGCCACAGGATGGGACTCTATTCCAGCTAAACTCCTAAAACTGGGTAAAGAAGTGCTAGTTCCACCAATTACAAAACTTATTGAAGCCTGCTTTGAACAAGGTGTTTTTCCTCGGATCTTTAAGAAATCCCTAATTACACCAGTTCATAAGGGAAGAAATCAAGACGATGTACAGAATTATAGACCTATCTCAGTTCTGTCAGCACTATCAAAAATATTGGAAAAATTATTGAACCGTAGACTCATGAAATACCTAGAGCACTGCAAAATAATTTCGGATGCACAATTTGGATTTAGGCCCGGGAAAAGCACCGCAGATGCAGTTAATCAACTCGTTGATTACGTGACTGGTAAACTCGACGCAAAGCAGAAATGTCTTGGTGTTTTTCTGGACCTGGCCAAGGCGTTTGACACCGTCTGTATTCCAACCCTTGTGACCAAGTTAGAGCATGCTGGAATCCGGGGAAAGGCTCTGGGAATATTTACAGACTTTCTCAACGACCGGACACAAAAAGTAAAGATTGGTGAGGTCATTAGCAACGAAGCCAGGGTTGATTACGGTGTGCCTCAAGGTAGCTGCCTATCCCCCAGTCTTTTCCTGGTCTATGTGAATGACCTATGCCAGCAATCTCTTAATTATGGCAAAATCTTTAGCTATGCCGATGACACGGTATTAATATTCCACGGTGAGTGTTGGGATGCAGCACGGGAAGCTGCGGAGACAGGCTTACGTAAAATAATCCATTGGCTGGAAGCTAACTTACTAACCCTTAACATCTCGAAAACCTCATTTTTACAATTTACTTTCGCCAAAACCAAACCTACAGTAATAAGTCTCAAAGCACACTCCTGTGACGTCGCAAACAGTAGAACTCCATGCACATGTCTTCCAATCACACAACAAAAAATAATGAAGTACCTAGGAGTGATTCTGGACGACGGACTTAGCTGGCGTCCCCACATTGAACAGACCTCCTCCCGCGTTAGGAAACTTATATGGGCGTTTAAAAAACTACGACAAGTAGCCGAGTTTAAGCTTCTCCGGACGGTTTATCTGGCACTGGCACAGTCAATCGTAGGTTACTGCATTACTGCTTGGGGAGGTGCTTGTAAAACCTACATGATACGCCTCGAGAGAGCCCAACGCTCACTGTTAAAAGTCATGACCTTCAAGCCGTACCGGTTCCCTACAAGAACTCTGTATGAATGTTGTCAAGTAGTTACAGTGAGACAACTATACCTGCTCAATCTTATTTTGAAACAGCATGAAAAGACACCGAAAAATCACGCAACTAGACATAAGAGAACTATCGGTAATGCATGTAGCACAGTCAAATGCAAGACAGCATCCGCTCGACGGCAACGTCTTTATTTATCTACCTATTTATATAATAAAATAAACATCATCCTCAACTTCAACCCACTAACAAAAAATAAAACAAAGATAAAACTGAATACTTGGCTTCAAACACTGGATTACCAACAGACGGAAAACTTAATTAAAGAACAATACTCGCGATGACTAATAAACCCAAGTCCAGCCACCAATCACGATCACTCACATCACACATCAAACACACACGCACACACACACACACACTCACCACACAAGAGCACGCATGCATTATTTGTAGGTAATGGTTATTTTTTAAATTTTTATTTTTTTTATTTCTGATGCTAAATGATGTGAACATTAGTACCAAAAACGGGTGAAGACACTGACTCCTGTAACACAGGTCTCACCTAGCACAGGAGTCAGGGTTTCAAATGGAAATGTATTACTTTTTTCTTTGTGTCAATAAAAATATTTTATTATTATTATTATCTCCTTTATTCATCATAATATCTTATTATTTTTACATTTTTAAATATTTCATAGAAAAAAACATAAAACACTTAAAAATATAAAAAAATAGTAGTCCGCCGGTGTCGGGAGCAGGGTCCAAGCCACCGGCGGTTAGGGCTGCAGAGACAGGAACCTCCTCACAATGCGAGCCGTATCGAGGAGTACTGCCTTCTGAATCAGGCCCTTGATCCAACCGCCTAAAGAGAGCTTCGATAGATGGTCATCGAAGCTCTTGGCAATAAGGCCATTGGCCGTCACGACAATCGGCACAATGATAACCGAGTTCATATTCCACATGTCGCGAACCTCGTGTGCCAAGTCGAGATATTTTATTTGTTTCTCTTTCTCAGCTTTCACGAGGTTCTCGTCATGCGGAATGGTAACATCGATTATCATTACGCGGCGCGCTGATCGGTCCATCATCACTATGTCAGGCTTATTGGCGACAATAGTCCTGTCAGTAATGATGGACCGATCCCAGTACAGCGTGACATGGTCTTTTTCGAGAACTGGGTCGGGCACATACTTGTAGTACGGTACCTCAGATTCCACAAGTTTATATTTCAAGGCAAGTTGCTGGTGTATAATCCTGGCTACTTGGTTATGCCTGTGCAAGTACTCGCCGTTAGCCAGACGAGAACAACCAGAAATAATATGTCTGATGGACTCACCCGGATGGTGGCATGCCCGACACACGTCAACCGTCCCGTCCTTCATAATATACTCTCGGTAATTGTTCGTCAACATAACTTCGTCCATAATCGCACAGACAAAACCTTCAGTTTCCGCAAAGAGGTCGCCGAAACGTAACCAGGACACGGACGTTAGAAAATCTACATCGGGCCCATAAAGAGCCCGGTAGAAGCGCCCGTGAAGCTCTTTGCCTTGCCATACTTGCTTACTTATTATTATTATTATTATTCTTGACTGAATTCTTTGAATCCACACACGAAGTATTTTCTCCAGTAATTTCAATATAAGCAAGGCATATACAACATTAACATCATAAGCAACGGTCGTACAAGCTGTTATAACTTCGACAATATTCAATCTTTCGAAGACAAAACTGAAAATAATCACGAAACTGATGCATATGATATTTAGAATGATAATAAAAGTCCAGTTAAAGATGGTAAAATATCTGAGTTCGTTGCCTTTTACTTGTAAGACTGAGCACGTATTGAATTTTGAAGACCAACAAGATATTGTAGTAGCTGTGCATTATATTTGAGAAGCCGTTTGTGACATCTCCGATCAAGAAGATGATAAAATCGACAACACTGCTGGAACATACGAAGAAACCAAAAAACTCTCTTTGATAACGATATGTATTGATTATAATAAACAAATTATGCAAATAGAAACATCGATATGTAATCATGCAAAATATTCCGATGAAGTGATAAAGGTAAGTATTCGCAGAGATAATGTTGTCACGAACAGAATACTTCGCGCACAAGAAAAGACTTTGCATCAGATTTAAAGGCCTTAGCAGACACTTTATATCTTCTTTAATCACGTGATCAAGAAAGTTGTTGTTAGAGGAAAGTTTTGGTACAATCTGTCCCATTACAAATTTTCTTTTAGAATTAATTACAACAGCTTTTGAAACACGAAAACATGTTGTTAACACTTAGTAGTTTCATGTCCCTAGAAGTAGTTACATTACCGATGTAAAGAACGTTACCCAATCGATAGGAATATAATCGACTAATAGTCTAGTAAACAGAATTTAATATTAACCTATCCTATTAGTAGACATCAAAATTTTTATCTTTCTATACAGGATATGGCGTAGTGGTCCACCGTTCAGGATTCGATGAACCAGATAATTGATTGGGTTCCGAAAATATTTCTTTTTTGTCTTTTTTTTTTACGAAATTTCTACCTTTTATTACAAATTTGTTTGTAGTTTCAACAAAAACCATTATTTTTTCATTTTGATTTCTGTTAATTACTGCTGAATATTAGAGCTATCATGATAAATTATGTTTTTTTATGTAAATTAAGCTCTTTTGAAGAAAAAGTTGGTTCTTCTCTAATTTTAACCCTAATTTTAAACACACCATCAAGAGCGTTTTTTTGTAAAAAAAACAACGAAAAAACGTACTACATCGTCAGTGCCCATGCATTTAATAATATGCCTACTAAATACCGATTTCAAAATTATATCACTATAACAGATCCAATAATTTAACAAAAAGATATTCAATTTTAATTGAAGAAAAGATTTTCATTAAACTACTTTTTTATTTTAATGCGTTAATACTCGTACTTACGATATTTGCTAAAAAATGCACTACAGTGTCAGTGTCCATTTGTTAAAAAAAAACTACTATTGCAGAGTTATCTAGACCTAACTTGTTACTTTAGGTATTTGAACAAAAAATAAAAAAAAAAACAAATCACTTTATTTATCATTTATTATTAATCTTTGTCATGATTACAATCATTAAAATTAAACGAAATTTTCAAAATGGCCCCCATTCGCAGCTATACACGCTCTGCAGCGTCGAATAAACGACCGTTTAAGTCGTCGGGCAAACCCGCTTTCGCTGATTTCTCTAGCTGCTTCCTGGATTCTAGTCCTCAATTGGTCAATACTTGTGATTTCTTTGCTATAGACTTTCTCTTTTAGGCAACCCCAATAAAAAAAAACTAGGGGATTTAGATGTGGCGAGCGTGGTGGCCACAATATTGGACCTAAGCGCTCAATCCACCTATTCGGATACGCTGTATCAAGGTGCTCTCGTACTCCAACAGCATAGTGAGCGGGAAAGCCATCGTTCTGCAGCCACATGTCTTCTTGCACTTCAGGAACGACACCTTCCAGAAGCAAGGGTAAGTCAATTCGCAAAAAAATTAAATTTCTTTCTGCATTTAATGTTTCTGGCAGCTCGTGTGGACCGATTATCTGTCTGTTAATGATTCCGGTCCAAAGGTTTATTTTAAATTGATACTGTGATCTGTCTTGCCTTATGAGATGCGGGTTTTCTAGCTGCCAGTTAAGCAAATTGTGTAGATTTAAATATCCATCTTTTTTGCAGGATGACTCGTCGCTCCATAGTATTTTATTAAAAAGCTGCGGGTCTTCTCTTATTCTGCGTAGCATTACTCTACAAAATGTTACTCTCAAGTGATAATCTCTTGGTAGCAATGACTGTACCCTTTGATAGTGGTATGGGTACAGTTCATGTCTTTTGTGTATTCGATGTACAGATCTAGTTGATATGCCAGTTCTGCAACTTAAGACACGGACCGATGTTGAATGATCTTCTGTAACTAAATTCATTACCTCTTCATCGTTGTGTCGTCGCGGTCGTCCTTCACCTGCACCACCTACGCCTGTTTCGGGTATCCTTCCTTCTTCGGTGTATGCGTTATGCACTCCCCCAAAAACTCGGTGGTCTGGATGTCTTCGATCGTGATATCTCTCCCGATAAAGTCAAGCTGCTTCTCTACTGACACCTCTGCATTCGCCACAAATAAAATGCATATCAGTATATCCGCGCGGTGTGTACTGAGGCATTTTTTAATTGTCACTGCACTGTACGTTTGTCCAAATCGTTGAGCAAGCCAAAGTCACCAGTACACGTAGCCAATATCGCAGAGATCACCAAAACAACAAGTCCAATCAGAAGGCAAATTAAACAGAGTCCGGGGTCAGGCAGGGGTAAAGAAATGGCGGAGGTAAACACAGGCAGAATAAAAACGAAACGCATACGACGCACGACACGAGTGACGAGATCGTACTAAATCATTTCGAGATTTCTGGAGATTTCAACGTTAGTAATGAAAGAGATAGCAATACCCTACCATATCTTTTCCTTATCACTCCTATTGTGCGTAACTCGATTGCGAGAGCTTCAACGGGTTTTTGTTAACAAACATGTCTCAGGTAAAAAGGACCAGGGTTTTTTTACCTGACATGTTTGTGCTTCAACACAAATCACATTCGAAATGTAAAAAGTTACATTGTATCCGTTTTTTAAGTTTTAATACGTTTTACGCAATAAAGTTTAAAAAAGTAGTTTAAGGCGATTATAGCCTCGAATGTGCTTGAGCGTTTGGGCGGAGCATAGGCAAATCCAGTGCCTCACCCCGCGCGCCCGCTTACCTCCCCGATGTCAACGAGTGTCGTAGCGCATGCAGATGCGACGTGAGATGCATTTTGTCTTATGCAGTTTTATGACGCTACCTACTGAGCTGAGTGCAGAGCAGATAGATCGAGAATACGTATAATATTTATGTAGTGAGTACGAGGTTTTGCGAAATTGTTCATTATTCTTTGCTTGAGATTAGGTATAATTACTTATTAAAATTATTTGCTTTGTAGATAAGAAACTATAGAAATTGGATAACCTTTTTAGAATGAAATGAAGAAACATTGGTTTTGTTGTTCTTAGAGACAAATAAAAAAATAATAATAGCAATAAAACACGTTTATTCAATATACAGATTATAAAAATACAATTACAAAGCAATTAAAACTAACTTATTATGACTATAGGTACCGCTTTTAACAGAGGTGGTTTTTGTTATTTAACTGTCATACCTAATTTTATTTTGCTTTTCAAAAGTCGTTAAGGGGCTCCCCCATGCACACTAGCGCCACTTTAGTAAAAAAAACAGAACTCGTTAAATACACAATTGATATAAAATCTGATTGACAAAATCAATCTTTTGGTCTTCTAAATTATTTACGTCTGCTTAACTCATTGAAACATTGCTCGCTGTCGTTACAGATACAAAATGAAAAAAAACGGCCGTTTTTAGCAATTTTTCTAACTGTAACTACAGTGAAGTATATTTTAATTAATTAAATAGACGTCAATAATCTAGAACTCTAAAGCATTGATTTTGTCAATCAGATTTTATATTAATTGTGTATTTAACGAGTTCTGATTTTTTTACTAAAGTGGCGCTAGTGTGCATGGGGGAGCCCCTTAAAATAAAAATCCTTGACATGCACAGATGGTAACTCAATAGTTTCATCTGCTACCCTTTCCTTAAAGTGCGACTGTGTGTCTTCAAAATTTTCTTTATCCTCAGTTTTCTGTTTCTTTTGTGTCTTGCTCAGTTTATCTTGGTTTTCGACACATTTCCGATTTCCCTTATTTTGTTTGTCATCGATAGCGTCTTGAATGAACTAAGGATCCCTTATTTTTTTATTTCGAGGGTACCTGGGATCGACCAGTTCAAAAAGCAAACATTCTCTGTAAAATTGACATAATTTTTCCTCCATTTTGTTTGCCCAAAAGTTATCATCTTTGAAAATGAATTCTTTCCATAGAGGTCGATCCTCTCCTGTCCAAATGGCAAACAAACAACGAGATCTTTTAGTAACATGTAATTGTCCCTGTATTTGAAAATACCAGTCATGCGTTAGGTTTATAACCATTTCTCCTTTATTATTTACTTTGTAGAATGTTATTTTAGTATTTTCTACAGCTTCCCTGACGCTTTTATTAAATGCTGTTATGGGGCACTTGATTTCGACGATGGTGTCGTCTCCAATCAAGCCATCAGGTGTGGCTCCAAGATATTGGACTACTTCATCTATAAAAAGCCCACAAGGTGTAATTTTGTCATTTTCTTGTTTTGCTAACTGTTCCAAAGCTTTTTCTTTGTTATCTTTTCCATGCTTTATTGAATGAACATGAGATATAGCTTCATTGTACAGTATATCCTTTACAAGATTAGAACAACTTATGTTCATTCGTCTTTTCACCACTTTCCCAAAGTTTGAAGCAGTTAAAAGGCTTCGCCTAAGCTCTAACTACTCACAGCAAGAATTTTGTAAAACGGTGTCTCGCTCAATTTTCTGCTTTTCATCTTTGCTCTTTTTCAAGTTCTCTACGAAAGTTTCTTTTTCTTTTTCAAATATTTTAGGAGACATATCAAGTTTTTCACAATTTTCGCCATAATTGTTATCCCCTGCTTTCGCAAATAATATTCTGTTCTTTTTCCTCTGAAATCTTCTCAGGTGGCTAAGTTTGTCGGTGGCAAAAGACTTAACTTCAGCAACAGTGGCTCTTACCAAGGCAGGTGCCATGCTGCTGTAGTGTCTTTCAACACACACAAAGTGCTGACAACTGTGTACAAATCCATAGCAGGGCGTACACAGTTGTTAGCACTTTGTGTGTGTTGCTGCAGCACTCAACACCGCGCAGCACTGTTGCTGAAGTTAAGTCTTTTGCCACCGACAAACTTAGCCACGATGCTGTTATAGCGCTTCACACTGTTGCTGTCAATGTTGTGAATTAAACTTGGGGCGTGTGCTGCCACATTTGAAATTACCACCAATTACCAATAAATTTTTGACCACAATGTACTGGTTCGAAAGTCTGCATAAATATCTGAAGGCTGTGTTTTTCCAACAGAATTACAAAAAAAAGGTTTGCATTTTGTATGGTCATCAAACGCGTGGTTATGAGCCAACAATATGTTGTTATATGGTTCTATATTAGTCCGTCTTTCCGATTCTGTTTCTGCTTTATGTTCTCGTATTATTTTTCGGATGGACTTTCTTAGGATCATTATTCGTTTTGTTGTCAATTTTTTTCTGAACCTTTATAGATATTTAGTATCTGTTTGAAGATCAGTCAGTTTGTTGCATGGATTTCGTAGAATGTGATTGCGGCATTAAATTTTTCTATAGTAACGTAAGGAGACGGTCGCTTTTTAGTAATTTTGCATAGGTACTGGAATCTCTCTGAAATTCTCTTCTACTATTTTTTATCAATATGTGTTTAGCTATTGTATTATAGAGATTATTACTATTGTTTAATAAATAACTTAAAATTAAATTATATCTAAAAAATTCTTTACGCACTCATGGATAAGTCCTGGCCGACTACACTTGTCAGATGAGATGATGGCCACAAGAAAACATATATTTGAAAAATGAAAAAAAAAGGAAGACGACTTAAAAAACGCCGGTCTACCATTGAATCTGAATCTGCATAAAAAAAACAGTTTGGTTTCTCGTACATATCTATATTACCCAGGGGATTCCACTAAAAGATTCCGCCTGGTGCCTCTCTCCCGATCTTCGGAAGCTATCTACGGATCTGGGACCTCTACTCTCGATCTTCTGAAGCTGTCTTGCTACTTGTCTCGCCTGCCTTACTACAGAGCTGACCTGGAGATCTACACCACCCGTCCCGTCTCTCCTACAGTGCTGAACTTCCTAACCAACTAAGTGCGTGAACTAAAAACAATCCTAGAGTGCGTGCTAGGTAGGTTTTTAATATTCAGCTGTATTGTTTTATTCCATTTGTAAATCTTTCCCTCATTAAATTTTAATTGAACAAGTCTGCTTATCCTTTTATTTAATAGGAGCAAGTAGATTTGTTACAGGGTACCGCACGATCGCCCGCGAGGCGGCGAGCCTCCTTGCCGGATTGCCGCCATGGGATCTGGAGGCGATAGTCCTCGTGCGCCTACATGAATGGCGAGCGGAGGCGCTACGCCGGGGGGAAACTCCGCTGCCACGACAAATTGTCGCTCAGCGGACAGACTTCCGGCGGGATCTCATGGTGACCTGGAAAGAGCGACTGTCGCAACCCCGTGCAGGGCACGCCACGATAGTGGCGATAAGTCCTCTTTTTGAGGAGTGGCTTGAGAGACGCCACGGGCGGCGTCCTCACCTTCCGCCTGACGCAGGTCCTCACCGGACACGGTGTTTTCGGGAGGTTCCTGCACCGTATCGGGCGGGAGGAAATGCCCGGGTGTTTCCACTGCGAGGGTCAACCGGAGGACATGGTGGAGGTGTGCCCCGCGTGGGCGGAGCACCGCCGTGTCCTCGAAGCGGCGATTGGTGGCGGCGACCTCTCGCGTCCGGCCTTGGTGCAAGCCATGGTCCGGAGCGAGACGGAATGGGTCGCCGTCACCTCCTTCTGCAAAGCAGTAATGCTAGAGATGGAGGGGTTTTAGTCAGTAAAAGTCTGACACTCCCACCTGCTCCGCCTTGAGCAGGAGGAGTCATTCGATGATTTCCATCCGAAAAAAAAAAAACAAATCTCAGCTTGTGTGTTTGCATTAAACAGATTAAGAATTAACATTTTGGATATCAGTTTCTTTACAAACCGGTGACCTATTTTTAGGTCTGCTACTGCTAAAATTTATATTACGTAATGTTCATTTTTAATAATTTTAATTTTATAATTCATACAAGGAAGGTAGCAACATAAGATCACTGAAGGAAAATATAAAGAAGAATAATGGGACGAAGAATAGAAAATAAAAAAAAAATAACAAAGAGAAAGATACACTTTATTATAGAAACACAAACTGTATGAAAACAATGGCATAATTAACAATGGAGCTTGAGAACCGTAGAAACAGATGCGCGTCTATGTTGAAGAAACCGCACGCGCTCATCCCCTTGAATGATGCTCTCTGTACACGAACGATATTCTTGTAAACCCGTTTTTCAAACTCTTAAAAAAAATGGTTCATTATAGCTTTCACGAAGACTACAAAAACCAAGCCGGACATTTATTAAGATGTCTGGCTGGTTCCTACAAGGTACTACTGGAATAAATTTAAAACATACCAGAACAATGCCTTGACTTCATGAACATGACGCAAGTACTCTGAACATCTCTCATTGCTGCATATAATCTCTCACATTGCACGATCAAGCATATCAATATGACGATCGACTTAATATTCCAGATTTGAGTTACTGATAGTACCATCACGAACTGAAATATTAACATTTATATTATTATTTTAACTTTACTCATTGACACATTGAGAGATTCTATGGGCATTTGTACACGTCACGTCACCCAGTAAAAACGTTGTAGATCTAGCAAATGACCCAAGTGCTAGACTGACCCGACACTTTACCGAAGACATCCCAGACGTCAGCCTGTACGAGATTAGGATAGCTCTGAAACAGGTTAGAAACAACAACGCACCGGGTGATGGCGGAATTACGGCTGAACTCCTGAAGGCGGGTAAAAAACCGGATTTAAGGCCCTTCAGAAGCTGTTTGATTATCGTCATACTCAAGGGGACGCCACAAGCATGGTGCAGGGGTGTGGTGGTACTCTTCTTTATGAAGGGTGACAATGCCCGGCTAAAGAATTATAGACCCATCTCACTTCTAAGCCCTGTCTACAAGTTATTTTCAAGAGTCATTACGAATTGTCGCAGGTTCGACGATTTACAGCCGCCCGAACAAGCCGGATTCCGAAAAGGCTTTAGCACCGTGGACCACATACATACGCTGCGGCCGTTATTCAGAAAACTGACGAGTATAACCTGCCTCTCTGTTTAGCGTTTGTGCACTACGAAAAAACCTCCGATTAGATCGATATTTGGGCTCTACTGCAGTCTCTCCAACGGTGCCAAATCGACTATCAGTACGTCGGGTGTTGAAGTGTTTGTAGAAAAACACCACCATGTCAATCCAACTTCAGGACCAGACATCAGAAGTCTTAAAGTCAACCAAAGGGCAATGGAGAGGGTTATGCTCGGAGTTTTCTTGCTTGATCGAATCAGAAAAGAAGACATCCACAAGAGAACCAAGGTTACCGACGTACCCCGAAGAATCGCCAAACTTAAGTGACAATGGGCAGGGCACATTGCTTGCAGAACGGATGGCCGATGGGGCCGAAAAGTTCTGGAGTGGCGACCGCGAACCGGTAGACGTTGCGTTGGAAGGCCAGCCACTAGGTGGACCGATGACCTGGTGAATTTTGCGGGGATTCTGCGAGTCGCACGGGACCGATGTGGCGACACTTGGGGAGGGCTATGTCCAGCAGTGGACGCCTTTCAGCCGAAATGATAATGATGATGACTCATTGACAAACCATGGAAAATTTTAACAAAAAAAAAATACTTATTTAGTGCGCTCGGTTAACTTACTTGCATGTCACCTCTTGCTATAAAATCTCTTAAAGACAATACAGAAGCCAAGTTACGCAGGCAAAAGTAAGCCGCTGCAAATGTGTATAATAGTATCTGAAATTAAAAAGATTATCTTGAGTATACAAAAAGAGTTTTAAATTTAAAATTCAAATTAAATTAAATTTGATAGCCGACTCGCCCCCGCCAACCGGGCCATACCTATGCTTCTTTGATTCAGTATAGTATTCGCGGCAAGTATACGATATAACATTTTGATTAAGGTAACCATTTGGATTGATAAAAACATCAGTAAAAATATTGCTAAGTGTAGGTATACATTTCATAAGTCATGACTGTCAGACGCCAGCACATCAAGCCACTACAATCTGTCAAATTTCTTTAATAGATTTTCAACTCTATTACTAAAGCAATAGGCTCAAGGTTGATTGGGAAAATTGTTTCGAGTAGCTTGATGTGCTAGCGTCTGTACACAGGACACCTCTGCCACCTAACGCCTGCAAAAGGCCTGCAAAAGAAGTCTTTCTGAAGTCTGTTAAATAGTTATCCTATGGTTATTTTTTTACGCAAAGAATGCGTATCGCACAAAATGTCAATGCTTTCAAATATCTTCTTCTTTATCGTGTGGTTAGTGCCTAACCTGGTGTCCGAGTTTTTAAGCCGCCCATGGGCCTCTGACTTGGCTTTAACATGCCGTCGAGAAAATATCTCTCTGGTTTCCTCACGATGTTTTTCTTCACCGAAGCAAGTGATAATTATACAATACGCACATGAATCCCGAAAAACCAGAGGTTCGTGCCTTGGGTTCGAACTCGAGACCTATGACTTGGCAAATCGATTAAGAATGTTCACAATCATCATCTGCCTAGCCTTTTCGCAACTATGTTGGGGTCAGCTTGCAGTCTAACCAAATGCAGCAGAATACCAGTATTTTACATGGAGCGACTGTCTATCTGACCTCCACAACCCAGTTAATACTGGGTAATACGATACCCCTTGGTAATACTGGTTGTTAAGAATGTTCACAATATACTTATAGAATCCCAGTAAGTTCACAATCTTCATTCAACACAAAACTTACAATTTGTCGAAATGTCTTCTCTATAATCATGTAAGACCCCTGGATATTACAGTATACATCCCACATTGTATTCCAATACTCTTTAGTTCCTGTTTGTTGGGTGTTTCTTACATTTTCAATCCACATTCGAAGCATTTTCTCTATTATTTTCAATAACAATAAGGTATACATAACGTTGACATCAAAAGCGATGCAGAGGTAAACTCTCACAACGTCGAAAAATTGTGGGACCGTCATAGTGAAAGGATATATTAGAATTATGCAAAAAATACTAAAAATGATAACACCAGTCCAGTTGTAGGTGGTGAGGTATCTGAATTCCTTATTGTCTACGTGTAGGACTCTGAGTACATGTTGGATCCTCACGACCAACAGGATATTATAGTTACTTTGCATGATGTTTGAGAAACTGAACACTAAATCCTCGCTCAGAAAGACGATTAAGTCACAGCTACTGGCCAAAAATAATAATATAGTTCCAGGACCCCAGTTGGTATAATATAAGCGGATCAGAGTAACAAAATAATAGAAGAAGGCACATTCACAAATGAAAATGCAAAACAGTCTCATAAAGTTGTAAATATACAAATTAGAAGAGATTATGTTGTCACGAATAGAATACTTTGCACAGAAGAAAATACGTAGCATCACATTCAACGGTCTAAGTATTGATTGCATATCTCCTTCAATCACGGTATTAGGCAATATTCCATTAGATGAGACTGTTGGTACATCAGCGATTATAGAAGCGGTCCTGTCTAAATTTAAATATCTTTTGTAAAAGCAAAACATTATGTCTTTAACACTAGGGAGTTTCATGTTAATTGTTGTAGAGACCGAAAATCAATCGATCGTTAAGTAATTTACTAATAAGTATTAGTCAATTACTTAACGATCGATTGATTTATGGTATGGTAAATACAATAATTATTTCACAATACAAACTCTACAAAGTGATATTTTAATAACCTTATTGCTCGGAAAAAAGATACAAGACAAGCATGCCGTTCAGATCTGTCACCCTAAAGCCGTGTACGCACGTACGGACAAATTTGTTGTGTTGCATGATACGCAACAACTTGGTTCGCACGTGCGTACCACTAACAAACATCGAACACTCTGTTTGTCAAACGTGTTTGCGGCGATCCTATTAGTATGTTCTGTAGGGATAGTGTTCGAAGCGCTTTAATAAATGTTATGTAACAAAACTGTTCGTATAGAACATGGCAGGGTACAGGCGGGCCGGCAGAGGGGTAGCTAAGCTATTAAGATAGAATTCACGAGTGTTGTGTGCGAACTCGATTCGAACTATGTTCGCGTTCGAATATGCCGTCCAAAGGTACGAACCAAATGTTCATTGTTTCGTTTCGTTCGTTCGTTTGTTGGCTTAAGACTTCGTTACCTAAAAGTCCTATAACCTACCCAACTATAAATGGTTCCGTTATATTTCTTGGAGTAGATAGCAATTTGAAATGCTGTTTATAAAAATACGAAACAGCAATCAATACAGAATTTATTCACATTACAGATATGTAAACTCTAAAAAAACAATAATGTATGAAGCGATGTAGCTGGAAAACTGCACAGGTAGCTCGGAGTTTATGATGTAGCCACACGCGCGCATCTTGTTGAATGATGCTTTCTGGACACGCAGGACATTTTTACAAACCGTTTTTTCAGAATCTAAAAAAGTAAAAAAAGAACGTAGTTTAATAATAATTTACACTAAGCCTCGATCAATACCTAAGAAGGTTCTCGTTAGGCAGCTGGATCAAGGGCTTAATCCAGAAACCGGTACTCCAGGGGACGGCTCGTATTGTTAGGAGGTTCCTCTCTCTGGAGCCCTGACCTGCTGCTGTAGCTTGGACTCTGGTCCCGATACCGGTGGGCTACATTTTTTTTAATCTTTCTTTTTTAATTAATATTTAAAAATGTAATAAATTTGTGAAAAAAATAATAACAGAATCAGTAAATTTATACTTAGAAAAACTGGTAGAGAATTGGGTCCTCTAACAGTTTTCAGTATTCTTAGTGTATTGCTTTGATGACATCAAAAAGTTCAAGTAGATGTAAAACCCATACCCGAGCAATGTCTTGACTTCATGAGGAGAACACAGATACTTTGAACATCTCGCATTGCAGCATAGAATCTCTCACATCGAACACTTAAACATATAAATACGATGGTACTCTTCGTGTTCCACATTAGAAATGGTAACATTAAGATATGCTGAAATTAAGACGAGCTTAAATAAAAAAAAGGCTAGGCAGAATTGTGTTATAAAGGGAAGGGTTTTCTCTCTCCCTTCGGCATACAGAGTCGTCCCACAACAATACAATTTAGAAAATCATTGAAGCAACCCAGACCCTTAAACTGCAATGTAGGCAGTATCGCAGAAGAAGACTTTTTCTTTGAATGACGCGTACCCAATGATGAATCTCACTCAAAAATCTTATTTTTATACCAATGCCACTTTAGTTCATTTCATTATACGAGTATATTGCGTAAACATCGCTTCGACATCGATTAGTATTTAGATTGCACGTCATTGATTCCTATAAGTCCAAGACGTGTTTTTCCTTAGCCTCTATTTTCCCACTGTTGGGCAAAGGCCTCCCCCATAGCCTACCACTTTCCTCGCCGTGTTGGTTGCCGGGTGGTTCTTTCCGACCAATCTCTCACAAAAGCTTCTACGTCGTTACGCCAGCGTTTTCTAGGCCTCACTTGGCGTCGCCGCGTCGGTGCCCGTCTTCTCGCACCCACTGCGTGACGACTCTGGCCCATCGGTTCTGATGCATTCTACAGACGTGGGCCACCCAAACCCACTTCAACAAAGCAGTCTTATGGCTTGCATTAGCGATTTTGAGTATATTTATTTACTTACTGAAATTTCTCCATTTGATACGAATGTTAAGATAGTAGCCACGCTCCGCAACCAAACGAATGCCGCCTGTATTAAATGAAAGTTAATCTGAAAATAAAGTAATAGCACCTCTCCATCATAAGTTAATTTTTTTCATGTTTCTCGAGCTATAATTTCGAGATCTTCATCGTCTGCCTAGCGTTTTTCAAACCATCTCAGTGTCGATTTTCAGCTAAATAGAGCTGATCAATATATATTTTACAAGGGTAACTTTACATGGATTAAAAAAGTGATGAATATGTACGTTGATGGCTATAGAGGAGGAGAAAGACCAAAAAAAAAGATGGGTAGATTCTGTGAGGAATTACATTTTGAAAAAAAAGGCGTAAACGATAGAAAAACAAACGGTTGCCAGGAGAGAACGGAAAAAAAACGTGTTGCTGGGTAAAACCTTAGTTATGACTGATTGATTTTGGGGCTTCGAAGGTTTCGACCACTATTTTTACTCAGAAACCTAAATTAAAATCTTGAAGCTAAAAATACCCTTTATTTACAAACTTACCGTTATTTGAAATATCATCTCGACAATCATGTAAGACTCTTGTATTTTCAGATACACATCAAACATTTTGGCCCAGTACTCATCTCTGTCCAAATTGTCGCTGTTCCTTGAGTTTCCAACTTTTTCTGCCCACACACGAAGCAGTTTCTCTAACAATATCAGTATGAAGGAAGCGTACACAACGTTAAAATCGAAAGCAATGCTGGCGTATATCATCATAATATCGACAATAGTGAAATACATGAAATTAAAACAAACTACGAAAATAATGCCATAAATATTGAGAAAGAAAACCCAAATCCAATTACTAACAATAAAATCTCTGAGTTCGATCTTATTTATTTGTAGGACTCTGAGTACGTATTGGATTTTCAAGACCAACAAGACATTGTAGTAGCTGTGTATGATGTTTGAGAAGCTGTTCGTTATATCTCCGATAAGAAATAAGATGTGATCAGAGGCAGCGCATAAGCAGTAGAATAAAATGTAAACCCCGTTAAATTGATCAATATATAAATTGATTCCCATGATTAAATTATGCAAAAGGGCAAATTGAAATACGAGCATGCAAAACACTTTTATACAGTTGTAGAGATGTGTATTTGAAGTGATAATATTGTCACGAATTGAATACTTCGAGCAAAAGAAAACACTTTGCATCAGATTCAACGGTTTTAGTACTGATTGTAAATCTTCTTCAATAACATTGCTAATCATTATTTCAGTAGATGACACTGTTTGTAAATTCTCGATTATAAAGGCGTTTTTGTTCGGTTTGATATGTCTCTCGAAATATGAGAACATGTTAGTTTCACGGTTGTTTAGTGTTGAAGTCAAATTGATGTACGGTACACATGTCTGGATATTGTTTACTGTATTTAAGTAAATGGCTTTTAATAATTAATTACATCGCTTGTTGTCGTATAATTTTGTATGGGTACTTTCTGTAACATCCTATCCTAACTTAATATTATAAATGCAAAAGTAAGTTTTTTTTTACTTTTTTATATCTAAACCACTGAACCGATCATCCTGAAAATTTGCATAATGAAATGAAATGAAATGATGTTTATTCTTAGTAAGTAAGTTCTAAGTAGGTTCTTACAAACACTTTTACACGTAATTTTCATACCTACAATGTGTAACGTTGAATGCGCAAAACATGAAAGTAGTTTGATCAGAATAACAAGCAGAATCAATTGAACCACTTTTTAATTTAGGTCAAATTTAAATACAAAAAATCATTAAAAATTTTGCCCTGTCTATTTATTGATAGGTCAAGCCATCACGTGCGCAAACCCGCCAAAATATAAAATTAGCAATCAAATACAGGGTGTGGCGTAAGTAGTGGTCCACCGTTCAGGATTCGATGAACCAGATAATTAACTATAACAATTAAAAATTTAAACCATTTATACCCAAGGGTTCCGAAAATATTTCCTTTTTGTCTTTTATTTACGAAATTTCTACCCTTTATTACAAATTTGGTTGTAGTTAAACAAAAGTCATTAATCTTTCATTTTGATTTCTGTTAATTACTGCTGAATACTAGAGCTACCACGATAAATTAAGATTTTTTATGTAAATTCAGCTCTTTTGAAGAAAAAGTTGGTTCTTCTCTAATTTTAACCCAAATTTTTAACACACCATCAAGTTCAAGAGCGATTTTTGTAAAAAAAACGTACCACATTGTCAGTGCCCATGTATTTAATAATATGCCTACTAAATGCCGATTTCAAAATTATATCATTATAACAGATCCAATAATTTAACAAAAAGATATTCAATTTTAATTGAAGAAAAGAAGATTTTCATTAAACTATTTTTTTATCCTTTATTGCGTTAATACTTACGATATTTGCTAAAAAATGCACTATATACACTGTATAACTTCATCTTCACACCACCAGTACCTTATTATAAATACCAGCCTGAAACTGTTCTTAAAAACCCCACTCACAAGCTGTACTTCGACCAAGGAATATTCACAGATAAAACCACTCACTACCACTAGACCAGACATCACATTATTAGACAAACGTAACAACACCGCTCAAATTATAGACATCGCCGTACCAAACACCCACAATCTACAAAATACAATAGCCGAAAACCTTTCAAAATATATAGATCATAAAATAAAAATCAGCCGGATGTGGTGATTTAGCAATGTCGCCATAGTCCCTATTGTGGTATCAACAACAGGAGTTATTCCTAAACAACTCCATCACTCTTTAAGAACTCTTGACTTACCACCTTATACATAACTAAGTCTTCAGAAAGCCGCAATCCTGAATACATGCAGGATTGTCATGCAAATTTTTACATAATGAAAATGAATCTGTAGTCACCACCAGAAACATAAAACCTCGAATCACCGCACACACACAGTTCACCAGGCACAGATACTCATCATCGCAAAATTCCATCATAACACCACTTTCCCTGGGGTAGTACTTGGCTTCGGCCCGTACTATTCTATAGATCCGGCAACAAAGCCGAGATACGTAAAAGATTAAAACAAATAATAATTATAATAATACTTTATTGACACAAATCCTTACAATATGCTTACTACACTACTACTACAACAGCTCATAACGTCCACTGCTGGACATAAGCCTCTCTCCGCGCTTGGCAGGCGGATTGGAGATCGCAGTGATGAAAGACTAACAGAAAACGCTGCTGCCCATTCTGTGGTCTACGGAGGCACAAGGTGTTCTGCCTCAGACATTAGTCGCCTTATACGACACCCGTGAGTGTAATGGGTTGGTTCTATTCTACTCTGCCGGATACCACACGGCTAAATGTTGTTATGCTTAATATCTAGCTAAAGTTCACAATAGTTGAGGCGTACAAAGCTGACTGACTCCTAAACTAGGAAAAACTGTGACATAGGAGTCAGTGTTCTACTGCCACTTGGACACTATTATACCTTATGGAAATTGAGAGCTGGTAAGCTGATATTATTCGAAAGAATATATTATTATGCAATGTTATACAAAGATAATATAATAAAAGTTGATAAAATAAAAATCTGACATTTAAAAACTTAAATTTGAAAAGTATAAAATGACTGTGTGGTGGATTCTGTATGTGTGTCCGGAAATCGTATGATCGTATGATATTTGCATTGTGTGAGTGTGTGTGTGTATGTGAGTGTGTCTGTGAGAGTGTGAGTGTGCGCTTGACTGGGAGATGTATTTTTGTGTTATGTGAGTATGATATGAAGAGCCTAAGTATGTGAATATGGGTGGTGTCGGGGCTAAGATGGAACAACCAATTGTTTGCTTGGTGTACAGACTGTGTTACTGTGTAACTGGTTGTGCTCACGCGGTGATTCATTTAATCGTGGACGCTTGTAGCGTGAATTTATGTTAACAAACTCCGAGTCGTTCACCGCCTGTGTGATATCGGGTTCCGATTGTGTTTGGTCCATTTGGGTTCCAGGTGTGGATGGTAGAGAACGCTGCATTCGAAATGACATGGTGGTAATTATGTATTCTTACTCAGTACGGTCGACGCTATCGGATTATTTCTACCACCACCACCACTCGCACCACCTTCACGTAGCACTCGTAGGGCATCTCGTAGCACAAGTGACTAGTGCGCTGTGATGCAGTCGGTCTCGTAGCACTGTAGCGTAACTCGTAGCGGTTGATTATTTCGACGTAAATGATGAGTTTCGGTGGAGCAGCGGTTAGCGCGCTCTCCCGACTGACGTGCACTGGTGGTCGGAGGTTCGAATCACACCCAATCACGACAATTGATAGGTCAGTAAATTTAAATGCAGCAACGCAGCAGGTAAACAAACAAATGGTTTCGTCCAATATACCTACCGACTCCTCTCTCGACAGAGCGTCATCGCAGACGCAAGATCAGAATTGCCAGTAAAACTTAAACAGCACATAAAACCTTTACATTTTTTAATGATTTTTTTTCTCTCAGAATTAGGTCAATTGAATTAAAAATCATTTGGGGTGTCTAAGGTTTTGTGCATTTAACGTAACACGTTGTATACGTTGTCACAGAAACGGAATTTGGGTACCTTTCATCCCGAAAAAAAGTACTGTTCCCGAGGAAAACAACAATAATGTTCTTATGATAATAGATGGCGCCACTTGTCTTTCGAATCATGATTGAATTATATTATTACACAAGCAGAGTACAACCTGTTTTTTTTTTTTTTTTAATATCGCTGGACACACACAGCGCCATCTAGTGCCACACTAAGCAACGAGGCTTGTGTCGTGGACACCAGATAGTTTATATACTACATAGATACTTTTTTGTTTGTAAATACATACTTATTATACATATAAACATTCATGACTCGGAAACAAATGTCCATGCTCATCACACAAACATTTGCTCCAACCGGGATTCGAACCCGGGACCCTAAGAACGTAAGGCAGCCTCACCACCGCTGCGCTATTCGGGTCGTCAATTGATTGAATTGAAATTGAATTGATTGTTAAATACTAATATAATGCGAGCGAAGCCGCGGACAATAGCTAGTTCATTATATGTTAAAACAACATACTATTTGTGTTGCTTTTCATTTGTTGGTAGCCATGTCAACTTTGTCCAAAAAAAAAAACATATCGATCAAACTGAACATTATTTTAGAGAAACACAAATTGAAGAAACACAATAGTATAAGAAGTAATGAAGCTTGATAACTGCAGAGGTAGTTGGGCGTCTATGATGAACAAGCCGCACGCGCTCAACTTCTTGAATGATGCCTTCTGTACACGTTGGATGTTCTGGCAAAACCTTCTTCCTCGATCTAAATAAAGATAATATTTAACCTTATAATGGGTGTTAAAATACCCTTAACGAAGCATAAAGTTACTTGTTTTCCCCATCATTGAGGTAATTTTATTTTTCTAGACTGCGGTTTTTTTCTAATTGGTTGCCAAGTGCGCCTGTGATCCTGGAAGATATTGGGGTCAAAGATATTAATAAAAGTTTGTTAATGTTATAACTTTAATTTAAATACCTCCACGACCCCCTTACTATTCAATGCATCCATCAGCATAATATTTTTTTGCGTAGAGTTAGTTTGATTTACAGAATGATTGGTAGCCGGCTTCGTGAAGGGTCCATATACACCTTTTAGTATATATTATTGTACATAAGGCTTAGACAAGTGGAAAACTCTTTCAAAGCGTTTCGTATTTTAACAATGACTTTCTATTCCTAGGTTTTTGTCTATACCCTATCTAAATATATAAAAGAAGAAACTGACTGACTGACTCATCTATCAACGTACAGCCCAAACCGCTGGGTCTACAGATTCCAAATTTGGCAAGTAGGTTGCTTGTGTGGTCTAGGGGTGCACTGAGAAAGTATTTTTCAAAATACACCCCCTAAGGGGGTTAAACGGGGCTCCAGAGTTTGTATGGGGAAACAAGATTAGTTAGACTATTTTATTCGAAACTTCACAGTAGTGCTCCTTTTGATAAATGAGTAGAAACGGGTTTCAGGGTTTTTCAGAATTCAACCCCTAAGAGGGGGAAATGGGGTGACAAAAAATATATAAGGGTGAGATAAAAATCAATGCACAGCCTAAACCGCTGAGTCTAGAGATCCCAAATTTGGCACATATGTTCCTGAAGCGGTCTAGGGGTACACTAAGAAAGGGTTTTTCAAAAGTCCCCCCCAAGGGGTTGAAACGGGGCTCTAAAGTTTGTATGGGGAAACAAGATTAGGTAAGACTGTTTAATTCGAAACTTCACAGGAGTACTATCGATAAATGAGTTAACATTTGAGTTGTGATGGTGTTTACGATGATTGTGATTACGATGATGAGGATTGTGATAACGATGATGGTGATTGTGATAGTGATTGTGATGGTGATTGTGATAGTGACAGTGATTGTGATGGTTATAGCGATGGTGATGGTGATAGTGATTGTGACTGTGATATTGATGGTGATTGTGATTGTGATTTTGATGGTGATTGTGACAGTGATGGTGTTTACGATGATTGTGATTACGATGATGAGGATTGTGATAACGATGATGGTGATTGTGATAGTGACAGTGGTTGTGATGGTTATAGCGATGGTGATGGTGATAGTGATTGTGACTGTGATATTGATGGTGATTGTGATGGTGATTGTGATGATTATGAAATTTGGCACATAGTTCATAAACTGGATTAACATGTAGGACACTATTTATCCCTTTAATATGATCCAGTGGGACGGTTACCGAATTTTACGCGGGCGAAGCCGCGGGCAACAGCTAGTAATCTATATGATGGAATGTCCTACGTCGATTTCCTCTTGTTTTGTCTGCATTACCTTATAGGAAATTGCTAGAGAACTATATTTGAAATAAATAAAACAATACTTCTTACCAGAACATTTACTTGACTTCATGACCATCGCACAGGTACTCTGAACATCTCTCATTGCAGCATAAAACCTCTCGCATTGCACACTCAAACATATTAATACGATGATATTCTTTATATTCCAAATTTGGAATCCGATTATTAGAAAGCAAAACTGTAAATAGCAACCGGATATTAAGGTAACTTGAATCATCTTTGTTTTAAATGGATGTTTTCATCGATACAATGTAATACTGGCAATACAAATACTTACATTGAGCACACTCAATGATATAAAGTTTTTATGAGCTAATATCAAAGCCAAGCTCCGTAAACTGATATAAACTGTGAGTATTATAGAATATAAAATCTGAAAAAAAAAAACATAAAGTTGTTCTTTTGAATGTACTTTAATGGGCTGAGATTTAACTTCTCAGGGAATATTTAAGCGTATTAAAAATTTGAATTAATGAACCTGTACTTCTTTAAATTGAAGGATCAATAACATTGAAAATAAACTCACGTATTTTCCAAACGTTTCCTCTACAAGCATGAAAGTCTCCTGAATAATTAAGTATACATTAAACAATCCGTTCCAGTCCCCTTCTGTTTCCGAATCAGTGTAATGTTTAATTTTCTCACTCCACACACGTAGCATTTTCTCTAATAACTTCAATACTAGCACGGCATAAACGACGTTCGTATTGCAAAAGATACTGGCGTAAATCGTTATTAACTGGATAACATTTAAGTCGTCGAAAATTAAGCGAAATATAATAATGAAAAGAATACAAAACAAATTAAGTATGGCAACAGACACCCAGCTGTAGACACCGAAACCTTGGAGTTCGGTACTATTAATTTTAAGGACTCTGAGAGCGTGTTGGACTTTCAAGACCAGCAAGACATTTGAGTGCCTGTGCTTAATGTTTGTAAAGGTGCTCATTACATCCCCTAGTAAATATATTAGGCAGTCAGTAACAGCAGTCGTACAGTATAACAAACTATAATCCCATGTGTGACATTGCATAAGCAATCTGTTCATGTTATGCAAACAGACACATTGATATATGAGCACGAACAACACTCGCAAAGAATTGTAAAGATTACTATTAGCAGTGACGATTTTGTCACGAATCGTATACTTTGCGCACAAGAAAAGACTCTGCATCAGATTCAATGGCCTTAGTACTGATTGTAAATCTTCTTCAATCACGTTATTAAGTAATATTTTGTTAGTGGAAACTGTTGGTACATTTTGGATTATGATTATGCTTTTGTTTGATTTTAATCGGTTTTTAAAATACGAAAACATAATATTTGCCTTCCTAAACGGTTGCTTTTTGATTAATGTAGAAATGTAGAACAAGCGATGGGCCAGTTGAGTTTAGAATGATTCATAGTAGAAAGTTTTAGTAAATTACTAGCCGACTGATTGCTTTTAGTTTCATAGTATTGTTTGTTGTCATTCAAACTCATGGCTATTATGTCATTAAAGTCAATAGATGGTTGAATTATTCACAATTACAATTCCTTTTTGTTTGGATGAGTTCATCCATCAATGTTTGAATTTCTAACCTTGTAACATGCGTTTTTTCTTTTCATTCATTCAATGTTTTCTTAAGAAATATTTAAAAACGTAAAATAAATGTATGAAGAATAAAGAAAGAAAATACAAACAGCACAAAATAGGGATTTATTCATACTAATTACAGATAAGCAAATTGTAAGAAAACAATCGTATGAGAAGTAATGAAGCTTGACAGCTTTAAAGGTAGCTCGGCGTCTATCACGAATAAGCCGCAAACGCTCATCTTCTTGAATGACCCCTTTTGTACACGTTGAATGTGCTTGCAAACCCTTCTTTGTGGGTCTGTCAAAAGAAAACATAATTCAGTACCTAATGATTCCGTTCATCGTAAGAAATAAAGAAGAGCAATAATTTACTAACAAGAATAAGAATAAAATGACAGACTTCTAGTTGTCGCCACCGGTGGGGCGAGGTGGTGGGGACAACGAAACGACTGTTGTGGACCGACCAACCTTATTGTAATATTTTAGTATTGGCAGTATGTATTTCTTATTTTTTTACCTTTTTTTGATACTTATTTGTCAATATAAAAAAGGGAGCAAGAACGATTGTATGATAGATAAAAACTATGTAAATCGTTAAAAAAGTATAAGATAAGATATTATCATAAAAGTCTTTATTTTACTTGGTAATCTAGGATCTAGTGGCTTCCATACTTCACAACGACTGTTTTGATTTTTCCCGTTGTCCCCTTTGATGAACATATGGCAGTGGGGACAACGGAAAAACACCAAAGTTACCAATCAATGCTTAATATAAGCTTAGAGTAATTTAAAGAAAATGCGCAAATACTTTTGAGCGAAGAAAGGAAGAAAGAAAGAAAGAAAAAGTATAGAAAAAGACGACATACTGCACCGACCCAAAATACATTGGGTTAAGGGCAGGATAATGCTGATAATTAATTTTGAGCGAACAATTAAAAATAATACGCACCGGAACAATTTGTCGATTTTATGAGCATTACACAAGTACTCTCAACATCTCTCATTGCTGCATAGAATCTCTCACATTCCACGCTTAAGCATATAAGTACGATCACATTTTTCCAATTCCAGATTTGAGAAACTAAGGTTAAAATCATGTACTGAAAAGAAAGCAGGTAAGATTTATTTAGGTGAATTTGGTATCTCGCAAGTTATCGAAGACACTTCCACCTGATCACCACTAAGCTATTTTTTTCTTGCACTTACAACATAGAAACGCTCTCTAGCCCTGGCCGTTGACTTTTTATAGAAAAATAATGAATGAAAAGATACCGATGGGCCGAGAGCACTCGCGCGACGTACGCCAAACGAGAGATATTATTATTTTGCGCGCCAAAGTTGACGCTTTTCTAATAGGCCTAAACTTTAAGAGGGCGTGGCTCGGCGCCTCCGCATGATTTAAGCGAAAAAAATTTTACTGATCAGGCGGAAAAGACCACGACTGTACCCTTAGTCTTGGTTGTTCTTGAACACTTCCTCAATCTCTGCGATCTGATCATCTGCCTACCCTTTTTTTAACTATAATGCGGTCGGCATGCAGTCTGATTGCATGTTGCCAGTGCTGTATATAGAGCGACTGCCTTTCCGATTTCCATAACCGAATTTCCGGGTAAAACAGACTGCGTGTCAGGCTTCTTGTAATAACTGACAAAAATCTACGAATGGAGAGGTCTAACGACTTAACTTTCGTGCTTTCCAGAATATCTCTGGCCCCGGGCAATATAGCGGTAAACGCCGGTTAGGCCCTTTTTAATGTTATTTGATTTTTGGCTTCTCTGAGTATCAATCTATCACTCCTATTTTTTTTAAGTTTTTTCGTTAAAATTTCTTTAGAATAAATGACAATAACAGCTTTATTGAATGGAAATTTCTATAGGACTAAGTTATGTATTATTGCATTACTATAAGAAACATAACACAAAAAACCGGTAAACATATTTACACTAAATTTCTAAACAGAGTAACAGTAATAAATTTAACCGCGTTTTTGGAAATAAACGTATTATATCAATAAACTGTAAAAACATAATAAGAAGTAATTACAAGAGATTTTATTCTGTAGAAGCTATTATGCCTTTCTTCCCGGAAATTAATTGTAACCCCGGCGCCGCCCGTACTGTCGTGTTACGCTGGACGTCATCCCTTTCACTCCTCGCATAAGTGATTACCGCATGCTTTCTTTCTAGCATCGTGTTTAGGTAAACAATTGATACAAATAGCATCTCATCTCGAGCAAGAAGAATGTTAAGCATGGTTGACGGTAAGTGATTAATCAGTAAGATGATTAGATATGATATTGATTATTACTATTCTTGTAATACCTACTCGTACCTACATCTACCTATCGTCGTGTTTCTATTAGTTGAATTTATTTACCTCTTTTAAACCACTAATAAATATATCACTACCTACCTACATAATTTGAAAAAACCTATATTCGATGACGACGATAAGCTAAAATGATTATGATAGAATCGTTAGGAAAGCTGTGGCAGATCTCTTTTTGATTTATAATGAAATAAAAATACTGCTACAGTCAAATTCTACAATCATGCAAAATTACGGTGTTCCATTTTGACGAGGTGTTTTTTGTAAAAGAATTGGAAAGTCTAGCTTATAAAAGTTGTGTCTCACCCGTCCGACGGACGTAGCCAACGTCGCGAGTGATTAGCAATCACCTCTTGTGAGCTAGGCTTAGATAGGTACCAGTTTATTTTTTAGGTACCTACCTTATAAATGTATTTGTGTGAAATTTATTTTTTCTCTTATCGTTATAATAGCATGTGTAGTGTGTGTGTGTATGTGTATTGTGTGTGTGTGTATGTATGTGTATGAGTGGGTGTATGTGTGCGTGTGTGTATGTATGTGTATGTGTGGGTGTTCTATATAGTTTTATATAGTTCTTTTTTAGCGTGTTACATAGTTTTACTACAGCTTCGATATTTTAATAGGTAAGTACCCTAGTTTTAGATGCCATAAATCTTTCCTGTAACGATGATTATGAAAAAACTGAAGAAGTCACTATTTCGAAGAGTGTGGAAGACGTAAACCTCACTGGAACTCACAGCCCAACTTTACAATGTCTTTCTCCCAATTTCGATTTACAATCAAATTTATTGCAATCCCCTTCTACTATTTCCTACGAGTCTGCTATATTTTTGATAATGTTGACTCTGTAGCTTCTCCAACTTTATTATTTGGCACACCTCATCACCGGAAGCGCAGATTTAAAGAGAATCTTGTCACTCGGTCTATAGAATATTATAATGTGTGTTAATCGACAAACCTTACAACACTAAGTGACACAACGATGCAACCAGCAACATCGGTACGGTACGGTACGGTAGAAAATATACAATACACAACACTGGAAACCGTACGCCAAGATTACACAATAGACCAAAATATTTTATACACAACACCGGTCGATTTTGATAATTCAAATATTTTGATTTTACAATATGAAAAAACTGCAGTCGAATCTAATGGTTGCAATAATACTATAAACTTGGATGCAGATTTTTTAGTTGAAAAGCAATCTACAACGATAGAAAATGTTAACATCGAACCAAATGATTGCAATAACTCTATAATTTTAGATCCAGATTTCTTAGTTGAAAACCAATCTACGACAGAAAATGTTACCGTCGAATCTAATGATAGCTACCAAACTACAACGACAGAAAATGTTCCATCCGTATTTGATGTACCGTCAACCACCAAAGAACTAACTAGAAAAAGAAGGCGACACGAGGGAAATTGGGAAAAAGTTAAGAATAAAAAACAAAAAAATTCAGGCCAAGCTTATGATGGTAGAAATTCGAAAAAAAAGTTTGATTCCAAAACGATGAAGGACGTCTGTAAATGTAATAAGAAATGCGGTGAAAAGATTTCTCAAGTCTCTCGGCAGACTATATTCGACGAATTTTGGAAACTTAGTGATCACGAGGATCAGTGGCACTACGAGTATATCTTACGACATGTGAATATTAAAGATATTAAAAAAATGCAACTAGTTACAAAAACAGACAGAGTTTCAAAGTACCTATGTATTAAGTCCATACTTTTTGGACAAATATAAATGAAGAGCAAAAATAATCCTATTTTTATTCTGCCCAGCACAACCATCAGAATAAAATATAAAATTTTTTATACCACGTTGGCTCTCAGATTCAATGAAATTGAACACATAACTGCCGATTTCATTAGCACCCCTTTTGGCCACTTGATAGTGCCAAAGATAGCAGTAACCTCTTCCACTTAAAGAGTTATAAATAGTAAAGTCATATATAGGATACTTTCGCTTGTAATGAAAGATTCCTACCTCTGATTGAGGAATCGTCAGGACTTTTTCCAAATCATAAGTAGAGACGAAAGTAGTCGTAGAATCGACTTCTAAGTCATAAGTCATTTATTCATTTGTTTAACATAGGTACAATAATAATGGTATCAAGGCAATAAAGAGTCCGCTATGTTATGCCAGAGAGCGTACAAATGTAAAAAATTAAAAAACAATTATAAAGAATAGCATACTAAAATTAATTAATAATAAATGACAATAGAAATCAATGTCAATAAAAAAATAAAAATAAATCCAAATAATACAAAAATAAAAATGTCAATAAAATGTCAAGACATAGACTGAAAACAATAATTACAATGTCTCTCAATACTAATGTCAATATACAATACTAATGTCAACAATTACAATACAAATTTATTAACAAGGACAAACAATACACATTAGCATGTCAAGTTTCCATCATTACATTTTTGTCTGTTAAGAACTCCGAAATACTGTAATATGCTTAGTTCACCAGTAAGGCTTATAGCCGTTTCATAAATAAGCTTAAATTTAATTCTTTGATTGGTCGTGGTAAGTGGTTGAATATGACTGGTGCCATGCAAAATTCAAATTCAAATTCTAGTTTATCTTTAGTTTTGAGTTCACAAACACATTCCTTGTTTCTAATGTGTTTTGTGTAAGCTTCTTGGAGTTGGTCTTTTCTTTCACCATCAGCTTGACGATACAATGTACATTGGCCGCACATATCTTTTTTGATGATATAAAAAAATAGCTAAAAAGTTAATAGTTTTTGAGCAAATTAATATTTTATTAGCAAAATATCCGTTTTTATCACTGTTTTTCAAGTTCTACATTATTGTATGAGTATCAATTTATAATTGTATATTTTGTTTTTGGTTTAATAGTTTCCTTATCTATTCTGCAATTCACTATAATTTTATATACCTATAACTTTTGTATTTTGCGATCACCAAGTGTTTTGTATAACGTGTCAAATTACGTGCAAATACACACATCAAAAGTATCTAGGGATCAACATATATTTTTGCAATAACTTTTCTCCTGATTGATATTAATTAAAATTTTCTTTAAGGATTCATCAAATAAAGTGTTTTCGTTTGTCACAGTAACGATAAACCAAGTCACCTTTGCATTAATAAAGAAATTTGCCATTTTCCTAATAAAGGGATTTTTGACATTTGAACCACTAACATTAAAGTTCGAAAAAAAGACTGAAATAACAGTTTTCTTTAAAATTTTATTGGGTAACTTAAACAATTAATAATCCGTGTTTCTACCGCGAACACTAACAACACAAGAACATCGGTTTGGCATACTCAAAATGAGTTCATCCAAATCACGCTGTGGAATGGCCGCCCATGTTCGTTGCAACAACAAAAAAAGGTCTTCTTGCGACTGGATACCCTCCATATTCGGCAGAGCTCTTCTCTGTAGCATATCCCATGCATGCTCAATCGGGTTCAAGTCTGGCGACTGAGCAGGCCAGGGCAGGACATTGATGTTAGCTGCGGCGAGAGTCTGTCTTACAACTCTTGCGGTGTGCGGTCGTGCATTATCATGCATTAACTGAAATAAGGGACCGATTTGCACTTGTAGAGGAACGATGACGTCTGATACAATCGTCTCAGCATAAATTTGAGCGTTGAGGTTGCCTCTGATCCAAATCAACTCAGTTCTTCCGCCGATCCAAATACCCGCCCATACCATGATGGTTCCACCACTATAAGGATGGACTTCCTGGCAGGATTTTAATCGCTGTTGGCGTCCAGGGGTTCTCCAGTGTCGTATACGTCTTGTATCCGGTCTCATACCAAAACGAGACTCATCAGAAAAGCACACGAAACGCCATTGTTCTTCTGCCCAATTTCTGTGTTCAAGAGCCCATTGATATCGAATCCTACGATTGTGCATTGCTATAGGTGGTACCCGTAGCGGTCTTCGGGAATGAAGGTTCACTTCATGCAAGCGGTTTCTGACTGTTTGGTCGCTAATTAAGTTCCCTGAAGAGTGATGAAGCCTCACGGCTAACATCATGGCGGTTATTGTTGGAGCTCTTCGAGTTAAGATTTGAATGTATCGGTCTTGTCTCCGTGTGGTGCAGCGATACCGTCCTCCATGGCGCTCAGCCACGGTACCAGTGCTTCGGTAACGTGTCCAAAGTCGACTGATAACACTCTGACTTGTATTCAGAGCTAAAGCTACAGTACGTTGCCGGGAACCAGCTTCTATCATTCCCACGGCTCTGAGCATTTCTTCCCTGCTTAAATGACGTCGCCGCTCCATAATAACGTTGGTTTTAATCAGTAGTAGGGAAACAGTAGCACTAATAATGTCTTCAATGCGTTGTATGTTTTTATAGGGAAAATATTGACAGCTTATTTTCATCTTTTACTCGAATTTGATTGAGAGTTCCTGATTCAAATTATGAAATGCACCAAAAAGGATCCATATAAATTTATAAAATCATAAATTTATTACAAAGCCACATCTCAATCTCAAGAAATCCGCATAAAAATGCTTGATCCCTAGACATTTTTGATGTGTGTATTTCGCGAGCATGCGCGGGTCGACGCGCTTCGTGTTTTGACATAACGCGGTCGACGCAGATGAGAGGTTAAAGAATTTGTTCCAAGCCCTAATTCGTCTACGAAACAGCGACGGGAGGATACAGCCTACAGTTCGTTTACGACCACAACCACGCTAGTGAATACAGTCTTATTCAAAGCTACACGCTCGATCGATCTCAAGGCTGTCTCGACGACGACATTGTCGCAGCTTACAGCCATGAAATTGTCTTTTAGAGAATAGCACTGCTGGATAAAATAATACGAGCACTTACACCGCCGTAATTTGTTGCCTCCCTGTTTAAAATTAATACCATAGAAACGTTCTTCAATGTCAGGTACGCTGTGAATACTGTATAAAATATTATCTGAAAGAAAAAAACGGGATAAAAAATAGAACCATTTCTAGAAACTAAGTCATTTTAGTAGAGTAGTAAGAAGCCAACAACAAATAATTTAAAACAAGAACCAGATCAAGTTTAACGTTCCCCACGTTGAATCACAGACCCTGTCGGTGTGAGAAATCGGGCCTCAATTCATCATGTGTGTGGGTTGGTAGATATCATTCTTTGATTTTAAGGCTCACCGGCATGCTGGGTTACTCGCTCTCTTTGATTTACTTAAGATGGATGCTCCAGGGTAGCCCGCGAAATTAAAATTTTCTTACGTTTTTGCAATTTGCACGCCAGTGCTAGGTTGTATGTTGATGAAAATTTGATTTGCGGCTGTAAGACGTATGTAGTTACATAATTATTGTAAAAGGGTAGTGCTTGGCGCTATGGTGACCTAACACTCCTTTATCGTATTAATAGGATATGGTTTAGGGTAAAAGTTAAAGTTTCGAATTGTTAGAGAAATGGCTATATATTAAATCACTACAACACTTAATTACAAGACAATGGTAATGGTAATGGTAATGGTTTTTGAGTACGCGGTGTCTCTAATGAGATCTGAACACGAACTGGCCCACATTTTGGTGAACGAGCGAATGTGCATACTTGCGTTCGATGCAATTATGCATTTTCGCTTAGTGTTCGATTTAAACTCGAACATATTCCCGAAAGCGAGAAGAAATTCGAGATGATAGCTAAAAACTAGGCTATAATACTATATGGTGTACACAAAATTATAAAACTACTAAACACATCCGTTTCTAGTAATCTTAACTGGTAAGTATAAAAATAATGATCAAACAAGTAAAGGCAAAATAATGGCTTATTAGTCTACTTAAATTATTATATATTATTAGAAGTTACACTATTGAATCTTCCACAGTAAAAGCAATATTTTGTTAGTCTGTGATCGTAATTTTGTCCCGTTTGATCGCACTATAGTTCGCGCTAGACCAGCGTTTGGCATAATTGTGTAAACGAAAACCAACTTCACTTTTGTCCTTTAGATCACTGGCACTGAGCACTTCACTATACGATTCGTGTCTTCTGGTTGGTTTCGGTGTCAGCGGAGCCGCTGCCAATTCCTGTTGGCAGCAGCTTTCGCTGCGGCGTTGAGGTCTCGGAGGCGGTGGGGTTACCGTGGTCTGCCGCCGGTGGGATCCTCCGCCACGGTGTCCAGCTGCAGCCTTTCGGCACAGGCGACATTGCCTGGTCAGCCACAACCAGACTGCTGCTACGAACATAGCGATCGACATTAGCACGTAACATATTACGTATTGGTGGATGTCATGCGGCGATATATAATCTTCTATTTCTAAGTCGTTTTTCATCAGTTTCTCTATCGCCTCCCCCAGATTGGTCATGGATATTGTGAGGTTTCCGTCATCAGCCTGTCTTTCGTCAGGGATTTTGATGTTAATCAAATGGTTAATTTGATCGAATTCTGGTATATAAATGGTTGGTGTAACGTTCATTTGGTTGGACTGATGACGTATTGAATATAATGAGAAGTCCTTTCCTTTGATGACGCACTCTTGACCTATGCTAATGAACCCGGCTTGGCTCAGCTGACGAACTGTTACACGGTCGCCGCATATTATTTTTATTATGTAGGAGTCACAACAAAAGTAAAAGTGCTGAGAAGTCAAATGTAATTCAAGCCATACATTAGTGCAGTTGGCTTTTTCTAGTTTACATTTATTGGTAGCCAGATTCTTGTCGCAAAAACTTTCGTCATCTTGCAGGTCTATTATTGGTTTTAGCAGCTGACAGATGTAGGTAGTTCCATGGTGTAGACACGCCGTTAGTTCTTGTGTGGACATACGACGGCTACGTATTCGGAGACTGGTATGATTGTAGTCTTCATGGTGTTTGTTTGGTGTGGTACTGGTATTATCTTGTATAATTTGAAACTTTCTCTGGATACTAGTGGGAAAGTAACTTCAATTATGACAAATTTTTGAGTCGCTCTGGGTTTGACTTTCAGTAGTTTGTAAAGATACTGAAGATCAGTGTCTAAATTCGCGATTGGTAGTGTGAGTTCGCTTGGCATTTGGCCATATATGGTTTGGAGCTCACGTTAAGTTGCGTTGGTGGCAGTAAATGTATGTTAATTTGGCCGTGGTAGATGTCTGTTAGTGTATCGAGCAACGCGTCTTGAAGTCGTCTTAATCCTTGCAGCAAGTTGTTTCCGGATATCGCTGACAATGTAAAGTCATTGACGTACGAAATATTTTGTATTTCGCGTTGGACAGTGCTTGCGTTTTCTTGCAAATTTAAAAGCTTCTTGGTTATTAATTTTTGCTGCTTATTTACAGTGCTCTCCATCCTCTTCATAAGGTTGAACTCTGCTTCGATTACGGATGTTTGGTTTTTCCATAAATTAGAAAGGTGTTTCTCATTGCGATGTATGGTTTCAATGTCCTTTTCGTACTGGTCAGCGAAACGTGAGTCCAACACACCGAATAAGTCATTTGCTAGATACCCGACACCATCGATTAGGCTTTGTCGGCGCCGACCTGTCTTCCCTGCGCGCCGCTGTCTTGCGTGGACGTCAAAATGCTGTGTTAGCAAAAGATCATTGTAGTATTCGAGTTCCTGATAATCGTGTCGGGCTTGCTGTACGATCGTATTACAATGGCTTTGTGTTTCAATGGTTGCGCATAATTGTTCTTGATAATTTGTTATTTTATTATAAGTGGTTATGCCCGTCCAATGAGGTCCCATGTCGTAGTACATGACTAATGTCCATTTATCCCTGATCAATTGTATCTTTGATATGGGGTCAAAATAAAGCGTCTGGTTGTTTGGGAATGGTTTTACATCGTGTAAGCCATAAGATAGAAAAATCAGCATAAAAAACTCAGTAATGCAATTGCTACAGTTGCGATTTTTGATCTCGGTTTTCCTTTCCTTTCTGTCAATTTGGTTATTGGCTTTGTATCTGGTTTTGACGTCGTTACATTATTCTGGTTAACGGGCAAAACGGAGAGTTTCACAATAGGGCGTTTCATGACTCCATTTTTGGTTTTTAATGAAACCGCTCTGACATCATTCCCTGGGTGTGTGTCGACTATATGACCAAGAGCCCATTTTCCTGGAGACAGATTTTCATCATGAATTACCACTAGATCTCCAATTTCGATGTTTTTTTGTGGTTCCATTCATTTGCTTCTTGATGAGAGTTGTATCAAGTATTCAGTCTTCCAACGTTTCCAAAGATCTTGGAATAATTTGCTGGTTAGATGCCATCTGGTTCTAGCATCTTTCTCTGTTTCTATTACAGTTGTTCCTGGTCTTCCTGATAAGAAATGAGCTGGAGTAAGTAAGTTTACATCGTCAGGATCCTCGGATATTGCGCAAAGAGGTCGCGAATTGAGGCACGCTTCCAGTCTAGCTAACAACATGGTGTACTCCTCAAAGGTTAATCTTTGTTGATCGATAACCATCTTGAGATGATGTTTCAGACTGCGCACTGCTCGCTCCCATAGACCGCCGGCCGGCATTAGGCCAGCTAGGTACATTAAAGTGCCATTCTCTGTTATATCGGTCATAAAACTGTCACTGAATCTTTGGCGAAGCTGGTTAAATTCTTCCTGTATCATTCTGTTTGCTCCCACGAAGTTAGTGCCATTGTCACTGTACATGTGTCGTGGTGCCCCTTTTCTGGCTGCCATTCTGGTTAGAGCTGCCAAAAAGGCGGTGCTGCTCAGGTCTGACACGAGTTCTAGGTGAACCGCTTTCGTAACCATACATACAAAAACTGCAATGTATCCTTTTGTGGTTTTTATTCCCCGTCCTTTATTTGCTTTGACCTCTACGAAGCCTGTGTAATCTACGCCGCAGTGATAAAACGCATGTTCTGGATTCACTCTTGATTCTGGTAAATCTCCCATGAGCTGGTGCTGCCGTATGGGATTTTGTTTTCTGCATATGACACATTTTCTTATAAACTTTTTTGTGGCCATATATCCGCCGATAATCCAGTACTGTTAACGTAGATTTGCTAATTTCAAACGCGCTCCGCCATGGAAGGTCAGTTTATGAGCTTGATCGATGAGTAATGTGGTTAGCTGATGATCGTGAGGTAAGATGATGGGATGTTTTATCTCCGGGCTCATGTTGGCGTTTTCCAATCCCCAATTCCAATTTTTTCAAAGCCCACACGTAAAATTCCGCGCTCATCTATGGTTGGGTTCAAACTCAAAATCTTGCTTTTGGAGTGCACTCTTCCGTATTTGTTTATCGAATCCAGGGCGTTCGCAAATTCTGCCTGCTGAACATTTTTAATTATCAGATGTTTAGCGCGACGAAGCTCGCGTAATTCGAGGTGGGGTCGGTGAACTTGTTTGTTTGAAGTAGGCAATCGCAGTATCCACGCAAAAATACGTATGATTTTTGTAATAGTGCTGTGTTTGTTTATCAATTGTTTAATAATTGCGGTAGTCAGCGATTCTGTTGGTTGTTCAATGACTACCGCGTTGGTTTGTTTGCCATTTGCTCATGAGTCATTTGCAAAAATGTAGGGCAGCGCCACAATCCGTGTTCTGAATTGCACAATGCACAGGTTATCGATTGCGACACATGTAACGCGTTCATGTTAGACTTTGAATTATCTTTGTTGCCTGATTGATGGTTACTGTGGTGAAAACTTTTCTTCTGGTTAATGTCTTCGTTCTCCCAGTATTTTAGAAGGTCTTCTGTGTTGTTGAGAATTACGTTGCATTGGTAGTGTAACGTGGTTTCATGGATCCACAGAGTAGCCATCCTAGTTGCGTTTGTTGAGCGATTGGTTGGTTGTCCTTGTCTCCTCTTAAGATTCCTCCTAACATTATCTTGCTATACACATCTGCACTTCTTAGCCGTGTGGTATCCGGCAGAGTAGAATAGAACCAACCCATTACACTCACGGGTGTCGTATAAGGCGACTAATGTCTGAGGCAGAACACCTTGCGCCTCCGTAGACCAGAGAATGGGCAGCAGCGTTTTCTGTTAGTCTTTCATCACTGCGATCTCCAATCCGCCTGCCAAGCGTGGAGATTACGGCAAATTCCTCCCATCATGGGAGAGGCTTATGTCCAGCAGTGGACGTTATGGGCTGTTGTAGTAGTAGTACACATCTGCACCTAGAAGCGTGTCTACGGGTCTGCTTATATGGAATTCCGGATCGGCCAATTGTATTCCTTGGATATGGTTCCACGTTGTTGGTTTAGTAAACGTGTTGTTTGGCAGTCGTTTGATTAAATTGTTCATTGTAATAATGTTCGTGTCACAAGTAAATTCACTATTTGTAGACTGTAGTGTTACCTGTAACATTCCCTTCGCGTTGTTTTCTTTTTCACCAACACCGTAAATTTGACTTTTTAAACGATCCGTCTTTAATCCCAATATCTGCGCTGCGTTTTCGGTGATTAACGACAGTTGAGAACCCTGGTCAACTAAAGCTCTCATCTTGTAAAGTGTTCCATCTGCTCCCTTGACTTTTATAATTGTGGTGGCTAAAAGTACTTCTGATATGTCATCCCAAGACACGTGAGATGACCTAGATGTGCGTGTTTTGGTTGCAACACTCTTGTTGGAGATTTCTTCTGCTGACGCAGTTGGACTTTGTTTTGCTAATGCTTCGTGAAGTAAAGTATTGTGTGTACCTAGACATTTGCGACATCGTTTGCTCGACTGACATGGTTTATTGTTATGGTTTGTTGTTGTTGGTTTGTTGTTGTTGGTTTGTTGTTGCAAAGGCAGTAATTTAATTGCTCAATTTTGTTTGCCTTTTGTTCGTTATTTTGTCCCGTTTGATCGCACTATAGTTCGCGCTAGGCCAGCGTTTGGCATAATTGTGTAAACGAAAACCAACTTCACTTTTGTCATTTAGATCACTGGCACTGAGCACTTCACTATACGATTCGTGTCTTCTGGTTGGTTTCGGTGTCAGCGGAGCCGCTGCCAATTCCTGTTGGCAGCGGCTCCGCTAATTAAATCATCAAAATCATCAATACAACCCTCCAAGTTCATGTAACTGTCAAGAATGAGTGGCATTCTTTTACTACTTACAAACGCGAATCAATTTTTTATCAACATACAACCAACTGGCACTGGCACTGGCAATTGCAAAAAACGTAAGAAAAGTTGAATTTCGGGGGCTACCCTGGAGCATTCACCTTAATGTAGCAAGCTTCAGTTTCAGTTTCAGTCAATATCACAAGCTCTTTCATTTTGATCATACGTATGCTTCTCTAGCTCTATTAAAAATAAACTAACCATTTGTTGAAACGTTTTCTCAATAAGCTTATAAATATCCTGTATATTCAAGTACACATCGACCATCATATTCCAGTTCTCTTCTTGCCTTGAGTTTTCAATGATTGTTGAGTTTTCAACTTTTTCAATCCAAACACGTAGCAATTTTTCCATTAGTTTCACTAACAGCAAAGCATACACTACGTTGACATCGAAAACGATGCTAGCGTATGCCGTAACAATAACGAAAAATTGTATTTCAATGGTAACAAAAATATAAAAAAATATGAAACTAAACATCGATACATTTAAGATAAAAATATAGGTCCAGTTGTAGATTATAAAACTCCTGATTTCGTTCTTATTTGTTTGAAGGACTTTGAGTGAAATAAAAACATTTTGTATTTTCGATACCAACAAGATGTTACAGCGGCTATGGATAATATTTGAAAAACTGTTAATTAAATCCCCAGTCAAGTAGAAAATGAAGTCAATAGATCCTCCTAAGTAAAGCAACCAACTAATATTTTCTCTTTCATTACTTAATGACGCTACCATAATGATACAATCATGCAAAAAGCCACAATTTAATATGAGCATGTAGACCATTCCGATTAAATTATAACGGAAAGTATTAGCAGTGATGATGTTGTTACGGACAGAATACTTCGCGCAGATGAAGAGACTTTGCATCAAATTAAACGGCCTTACTACCGACTGTAAATCTTTTCCAATCACATTACCATGCCTCATTTTGTTGAATGACATTGATGGCATAGTCTCAATTACGTCATTTCTTTGAGATTCTAAACGGTTTTCTGAATATGAATACATGTCTGTTCCGCGATGCAGGTTAATGCGGTTTGAAGTAGGTTCTGGGAACTAAGATCACGTGACAAGATATATATAGATGATAAAATAGAGTTGACCATTAATTCTGTAAATAACGAATTAAACTGATGTCTAATTTGTTTAAATTCCACTTACACTTTCCCCTTTACTATGACACTGTGTCACTTCATACAATATATCGGTTCGGTTGTCTAGTCCTTCTAACTGAATTACAGACATCAAGCTTTTTATTTGATTTGTAAAAAACTAATATAATTTAGTGTTTTCTGTCCAATCTCAAATCTATATTGTTAATGCGAAAGTTACTTTGTCTGTCTGCCTTTTACCTATTCACGTCTAAACCACTGAAACCATCATTATGAAATTTGACAGAGGCAGACTTGGACCGGCAGTCTCGACATAGATTATATACGACATTGTCGTTTAACTTTCGATCGCTAAAATAACAATGAAAAAAATGCATTGCGGTTGCAATGATACTTGCGAGTAACGTAAGTCTCTATATCCAAGATGCGATTCTCGCAAGTATCGTTATTGCAACCGAATTTTGGAAGAAGTCTCGTATCGAATTCATTCAGAAATTGTCTCAGGTCGGTTCTAAAAATTTTGAAGAAGGATGCGACTGTGTACTGTGTGGCATGCGTATCGGTTTAGATTCGGAATATGATTCGAGGGTCACACTGGAGACACACAGGTTACTTTTTATCCTGGATGTGGAAGTGTTCAAACTGTTGAAATACAAAACGTACACAGCTGAGGTCGCAAAGCGACAGTTAGTATTGTAATATTTCATACTGTGGAAATTAATGATTCTACGGAATGTTAACCTTGACTCGTTATTTTATACTTCCACGAAGACGGAGATAAATTATACTGAAGTTGTTACTCATGGCACTGAAGGAAGCCTATTGAAGATGAATTGTATTCGATTCTTAATCTATTAGCTTAGAGATGGGCGCATCCGTTTATTATTGAAGATCAGTTTTTCTCTCTCTATCATTTTAATATTAATTAAAAAGCAGAATTGATTTTAATATGCTATAGAAGGGATCTCGATTTTGCCTGAAGAAAAGTGAAAAATGTTTTAACAATGATTTTAAATGTTTTTACAAAAACCCAAACTGTAAAAGAACGACAGTGTACGTAGACAAAAAGGACGATAATTGTAGAGGTAACTCGGCGTCTATGAAGAATAAGCCACACGAGCTCATCTTCTTGAATGAGGCCCTTTGTTTCCGCTGGATGTTCTTGCAGGCCCGTTTTGCTGACTCTGCAAATAAGTTTTTTTATACATGAATACAAGGGTAATGTATGTATGGAAGTGAATGTTGGGTGTGGCAAACGAGGCATGAAAGTAAAATCAATGCTGTGGAAATGCGTTCCTTGCGAAGCATGTGTGGTGTAACTATGAATTATAAAATTGAGGAATGAGATTATACGGGAAAGTTGCGGTTTAAAAGATGTAGTGACAAAAATTGAAAAGAGTATGCTTAGATGGTTTAGTTATGTGGAAAGGAAGAATCAAAGACGACTTCAAAAGGTATTTACAAAGCAGATGTGAGTGGCAACGCCGTGAGGACAGGCCCTAGATTCTAGGGCCTTTCTTCCCGGCGTTGGCACTCAAGAATTCCACCAATAAGGTCAAGTTCTTCTAGGGCTTAGGAGGACTTGACCTTATTGGTGAAATTCTTCAGAAACGTCAGGTGCGTAGTATTCGCAACCAGCGTGCGTGTATGACCAGATGTATGAACATGTATGGCAAAAGGAGTATGTAAGGATCGTAGCAGGTGGCGTTCTCTGCATGTGTGTGTTAGCATTGTAACATTATGTTAGAACGTTACCGGAACTATTTCCTGATTGCATGATCATTACGCAGGTAGTCTCAACATCTCTCATTGCTGAATAGAAACTCTCACATTCCACGCTTAGGTAAGTAAGAACGAAGATATTCTTGTAATTCCATACATAGCACACTATAGCCAGAATCAATGTCTGAAAATTGAAATGCTATTTAATATAGCCTAACTATTGATAAATAACGACATTTGATTTAATAATAGAATATTAATGTAAAATGTATTCAAAAACAGCGATTGTCATTAGCAGTAGTTTTAGTATTAGATACAGAACAATGTTAATACTTACACGAACATCAAGAGCTTGTTTTGGTAAGTTTTTAAAAATTAACACCATTGTTACGCTCCGCAAACTAAGGTACGCGCTAAATATCGTATAAAACAGAATCTGTAAAAGAAAACAGAAAAAAAAAAAGTATTCCTTTCTACTGAGTATATTAGGATAAAAACAATTTCACATAAAAACGTGTCGTTTCCCGTAAATTTGAAACTAGACACGCATTAAACAAGTGTCTTAGGCAATAGGGTGGCCGGAGTGTCTTGCTGATGTTATAATATGATACTTCATTTTCTAGCGTCTGGTTTGTGAATTCCCGTCACCTCGGCATCGAGATGCACTTCCTTTGCCGTTAATTAGACACTTTTTTTCTTTCACGTTGCATTTCTAGAATCTGACATTTAGCGACTACACCGTTTGTTGGTTGCTTGTTTTACCTTTATTGTCAGCCCCAGTATAATACGAGTATGTTACACTTTCCCTGCTCACTATGTTATGAATTGATTGGTATTATTTTAATTATTTAGTAGTATTAATGTTTTGATTACTCTTCGATGGCATATTGTCCCTAACGGGCACAGAATATATATACCACAGACCATATTTATACTCTCTAACAAATCACAGATTAAATATTAATATGTATGTCTGCGCCCGCGTCTCTGTTCGTCAGTGTTGCCTGTGAAAGTCAACACAAAGTAGTGGTTACGTGGGGTGTAGATGCAATTATTATTTTCTCTATTTATTCTACCCATATTTGTATTATTATTTTTCTTTCGTTCACACTTTATGTATTTCTTATATTATCCGTGCCTGACCGTGGCATCACTCTGGGCCCTATCAGAATACCAGCGCTGTGACGTTTTTTTTTTTTTTTAAATGTTACAGCACCATGAGATAGGGGCCTTTTGGCTTAGTACAGGACCAATTTAATTTCATGTTTTTTTTTTTTTTTTCTTCTCATTTTTCTGTTAATTTTTTTATTTTTATTAGCTGTACTGTTATTTTAATTTGTGTTTTGTCTTGTGCGGGCTAATAAATGTTTTTTCTTTCTTTCTTCTTTTCTTTCTTTCTTTCTTACTAAACTTATACCACAGTAAAAAAATACGACGATGACTCGGACGTGTCCTTGAATTCAATGCCTACTGTCAATCAGAGGGCTAGGGTTGCTACTATACTGTGTGCTATAACGTTAAGAAGTTGACACGGCGCACGCGACTATAAGTCTGTTGGCACCTTAACGTATCCTTACGGGCGGGGAAAAGGGCGCTCGGTTGCAGTCTTGCAGTAGCTGCGTTTCGATGCAGACGGGTTGGTGACGCGTATTAATTTTCGTTATCACGGCAGCGCGCGGTACGCGGCGCAAGCCGTCGCTCGTAATTTTAATCGCCATGGTTCAACCGCTTGTTGCGAATGAGCTACTGGCGTTCCTGCAGCAGAAGCTGGATGTGATGGACGAGGTGTCCGCAGTCCAAATCTGCGCTTCGAACTTCAATGAGGACGACGTCGCTGCTGCCAAGCTGCAGCTGTACCAGTTGCTCAACAAGACAGGCCAGATGGTGTCCCGCTGGCGTGACGGGACTAAGAAAAGCATTCAGGACATCATCACGCTGCTAAAAGTGACCGACGACGTGCCGACGTTCGTGGCGAAGGACTTACACAAGCTTCCTCCCGTCCCATTCGACCACGTCGATGTTACTAGCCTGTTGAAGGACATCGTTTTTTGAAGGCAAATGTAGTGGTTGTGCAGAAGAAGTAAGATGCTTCCCAAAATGCCGTCGCCGAATGACGCAACGAACTCAATGAGAGGCGTCAAAAGGCAACGGTATCTGGGTCACCATCGGGTGCATCGAACGTAAACTTGCGTCGCGGATCTGGCCTCGATGTATCGTCGGCTAATTTTGCGTCAGCAGTTTTGTCGCCGTCATCACCAAAGAGAGCTGAGTCTGCAGAATGCGCTCGTCTTGCGTCCCTCTGCCCCGCTCCCGTCCCGCCGGCACTTCCATCCGCAGCCGCAAGGCCGCACGATGCGCTTCCTGTTTCTGTAGCGGCTGCACAGTCTCGACATATTCCTGGAGATTTCGCTAGCGTAGTCGCAGGCATAACTACTCCCGCTGGGAAGCCCGTGCCTGAAAAGGTACCGATTCGGGCTGATGACGGTTTTGTGACGGTGGTGAGGAGGAAGCGCCGCCAACGTACGAACAAGAACCGCTGCGGCACGGCTCCATCGGAGCCCAACGTGCCTATTCGTGCCGCGAAGCTGAACACACCGGTGTACATCTCCCGCCTACACTACACTACTACAGCGGAGAACATCGTGGAGTACGTGCGTCAGAAGATCAAGAACGTGGCGAGAGTGCAGCTGTTGGAGTCGCACCGCAACGTCAACTTTAAGGCGTTCGTGGTGCGAATGCCAACGTGTTATCTGCACCTCGTTTTGGAGGAGGACTTTTGGCCGCAGGGAGTGGTGTTCCGTCGCTTCCACGGGCAAGTGCCACATGAACGTACGGTGACATAGTGCATAAGTGAAGCGATACTAACGTAGTTTTAAGGTCCTTTATATTAACACAGTTTGTATTTTATCACATGTATGTTAGTCAGTAAGGTATTTATCTATGGGCCAAAGTTGCCTGAAAATAAAGGTTTTATTATTTTATTATTATTATTATCCGGCTAGCCGCGAAGTTCTGATGGCATGGGCCTAAGCCAAGTGTTCATAGTTGGTTAAGTGCGGGTATAGAGATATTAGCATCTACGCGCTTATGCGCAGACTGTTTAATATTGTCCGATTCACACTGCAGAAACTTTCTTACTAGTCTGCATGTGTTTAAAAATGAGTGCCTTCTGCAGTAAGTAGTAGGTGCTAGCTGGTAAGTTAAGAGAACTCAGGGACTGATGAAGCTGTTTAGGGATGACTCCTGTTGACGAAATAACTATAGGGAACAATTATAACTTTTTGTAGGCGCCAAAGTCGGGTTGTTTCGTCTTTTAACTCTGTGTATTTCGATAGTTTTTCGGCTATTGTAGTCTGTAAGTTGTGAGTGTTTGGCACCAGAAGAAGAAACCAAGAAGAATCCTGTGTTGTTTACTTTGTTTATCAATGTGATGTCTGGTCTGTTATAATGGCATATAGACAAATTGTCGAAGAAACTTAGCTCTGCAGCATACGCCGTTAGAAAAATTCGTGATTTAACTGATTTAGAGACAGCCCGTTTAGTTTACTTTAGTTATTTCCATAGCGTGATGTCGTACGGTATTCTCTTGTGGGGCAATGCCGCCGATATTCAGACAATATTTGTTTTGCAAAAAAGGGCAATTCGTTCAATTTATAAATTAAGACCCAGATACTCCCTCAGAGAAAAATTTAAAGAGATTAATATTCTTACTGTGCCCTCTCAGTTTATTTATGAAAACCTTTTGTACGCACACAAAAATATTAATTTGTTTAAAAAATACAGTGATATCCACAACATAAATACGAGGAACAAACACAAATTTGTTGTTCCTGCAACGAGGCTCAAAAAAATAGGGGGTACGTTTAGATGCCAATGTATACGTTTTTACAATAAACTTCCGAGCCATATTCAAGCACTAAGTCTAAATAAATTCAAATCGTTCATAAAACGGAAGTTATGCCTGAAAGCCTACTATCATGTTAACCACTATCTCGAAGATAAAAAGGCTTGGGATTAAGCTGCTCCAATTAAATTTGCTCTGTGAATGGCGAAATTTCGGACTTCGCTTGTTTATTGTTGATTCCTTTCTTGTATACACTCTGACATTTTATGATTTGACATGTATTTTATTATTTTTACTTTATTTTTTTATTATTTTATGTGACATTTACTGATTTGACATGAATACTTATTTCATTAAGTATTTTACTTTTTATTATCATTGTGACATTTAATGATTTTTGTGATTTTTATTTACATTCATTTTGAAAAGAACTTGTTATTAATTTTATTTGATTATTGTGAATGTGGGGACCATGTGGGTCACATTTGTATTTTTTGTTTATTTTTTTCCCACAACTGTCTGGCAGTTTGAGTACTATAAGCGACCTACCCAAATGTCCTTTCTTTGGTATTGTTCGTCGTTTCGTTGAGCTCCTTGAGTTATAAGTCGAGCTACACGATAACTGACAAATGCTTGCAATGACTGGACAGGTCCACTCAAATCTGTGTGGTTCTTTCTTCAAAAGACCATCTCAGACACTAATCTGCATAGTCCTCATGTGAATTGAGCAAGATTATGTCTGGACTTCAAAAGAGACTATGACCTCTGAGTTTGTTTCGGCTGTTTCTTCTCAGAGTAGTCAGGTACGAAACACCGGCCCCATCTAGTTTTAAAAAGTGACGTGTAAAAGTGTTTGTAAAAACCTACTTGCAAAATAAACATCATTTATCATTCATTTATCATTTATCAATGAACTATGCGGTCGGTGAAGAGAGCTCGGTCAAAGTACCACTTTGTTGTGGTGTTTTGTAGTACTGTTTCAGGGCTGTATTTATAATATGGTACTACAATGTCTACAAGTTTGTACTGATGAGCTAGTTTCTGGTGGATTATGTTGGCTACTTGGTCGTGTCTGTGTTTGTAGTCGGTTTGAGCTATAGATTTGCAGGCACCAGTTATGTGTTGAATTGTTTCCGGGGAGCTATTGCATTTTCTACATGTGTCGTTTGGTAGATTTTTTATGATGTGCTATCTATAGTTTTTAGTTTCTATTACCTGGTCCTGTATTGCTAGCATGAACCCTTCCGTCTCTGGGAAGAGTTCGCTTCGATTAAGCCATGCGTTCGACGCTTCTTTATCGACATTTGGTTGGCATAAATCTTAGCGATGTCTATTCTAGATATTTCGTTTTGTCATCAGTCACTCTTTAGTTTTTCTGTTCCATTGTGTCTTTAAGATTTAGAGGTGTTAAACTATTATTATTAACTACGTCAGCGTTTCGGTCGTTTCTTTGAAGTCAACCTACTGCTTATAATTTTACTGTGTTAATACTGTCACTTACTGAATATCTTCCGTGATTATGCGTTATTTTGAGCTCCCGATATTAATCACGGAAGATTTCCCGTAGGTGACAGTATAAGATTAGTTTTAAACCGTGAATGCTTATAACAAGTGTTAGTGATACATTATATTTTTATCGAAATCATGTATGTACCGTCGTCACTCAGGAACTACTAAGTCTATGGCTAAGTCGAAAGTATAAAGCACGAAGAAGTATTAAATAAATGCATTATTTATCTATAAGCTCCCATCTGCCTAGCATTTTCCCTAGTTTATAGTTTGAATTATGTGACCTCCACAACCCAGTTAGTACTGGGTAATACTGGTTGTCAGACTTTTTGCGCCACTGACTACCTGTAACAACTGTCAGAGATCTACAAATGACAGCCGGGATCAACGGCTTAACGTGCTTTCCGAGGCTCGGAGGAAACTCGGTATGTAATGGGTGGTCACCCGTCCACAGACCAACCTAGGCAAGCACGGCTAAACCTTTGGATCGACCCAAGCGGCTGTTATTTCTTAGCCACGAGCCTAGCTCGTGGCTAAGAAATAACAGCTCTATCTATCTTTAAGCTCTATTAATTTTATTTAATAAACTCACCATGTGTCGAAACGTTTTCTCAATGATCATGTAAATGTCTTGTATATTCAGGTACACATCCAACACTGTATCCCAGTACCCCTCTGTTTCTAATTCTGTTGTGTTTGTTGACTTTTGAACTTTTTCAATCCACACACGAAGCATTTTCTTCAACAATTTCAACAGGGTCAAGGCGTACACCACGTTAATGTCGAAAGCAATGCTGGCATACGACGTAGTAATTTCGCAAAAAGTTAGAACATTTCTTACGTGTACAGTTACACAGTAACAAATGACAAAACTGATGCTAAGAATATTAAGGATGATAACGTAGGTCCAGTTGCAGACAATGAAACGTCTGAGGTCTTTGTCTTTTTTATTTATTTGTAGGGCTCTGAAGCTTCTGAGTACGTGTTGAATTTTTAAGACCAACAAGATATTGTAGTTGCTCTGCATGATGTTTGAGAAGCTGTTGATTAAATCCCCAACCAAGTAGAAGATGAAGTCAACAGAGCAACCTAAGCAAAACAAAAAATTGTAAACGCCCCACCATTCGTTGTGCAAATAGTTGATCATACCGATCAAATGATGCAAACAAACACATCGATATACGACAATGCAAACTACTCTTAAAAAGTTATAAATGTCAGTATTAGGAGTGATAATGTTGTCACGAATAGAATACTTCGCACAGATGAAAAGACTTTGCATCAGATTCAACGGTCTAAGTACTGATTGTAAACCTTTTTCAATCGTGTTATTACGTAGGTTTTTGTTATTTGAATCCATTGTAACATGGTCCACTACAACAACAGAACTTATGGTGGATTTTGAATAATTTTTAATATAAGAAAACATGTTCGAAACACTGACAAGTCCAATGTTATTTGATGTCGAAAAGGAATATTTACCGATTGTCGATTAGATTTCTAATACTTCCTTAATAACGTTTTATATTTAGTATCTTGTTCAACGTCATTAATATTGTTGGTTGTAATAACAATTATGTTTTTTTGGGGTAGAACTCACAATGCCTGATAATGTATTGAAGTATGCATATTATCATTACAAGCAAATGCGTATGTATTGGTACTTCAAACAACAATTGCCATCTATACGTTAGGTCGGGTAATTCTGGGACCCTTCCAACTTACGGAAAGAAACCTTTGAAATAATAATATTGCAACACACTCTTTTTGCGTGATATAATATCAGAAAGAAAAATAGAACAAACAAATTTGTATTTTCGGAGTACGTAATATTGATGTTTACATTTTTTACACTCTACACTAGAAACTATCGAATTGGAGTACAGACACAATGAACCGACCAATAGCGACCTGATGATCATTAGGAAGCTCTGTTTGTGGCTGTCATTGGTTTTTATGACCCATATTTAGCTAGTTTAAGTCCCATGTAAAGGGGGGGGCGAGGCTTATTGTCACAAAGACTCCGTGGCTGCTACTGAGAAATTCCTGATGGAAAAACCCGATAACAATTTACCCGACCCGGGAATCGAACCCAGGACCTCATGCTCAGCAGTCTTAATCGCGACCACTAGACCAACGAAGCAGTTACACTTAATAAAAAAGTGATAATCACAAAAAGCACGATTGAGAGCAGCGATGGCCCAGTGGTGGCGGCCCCGACTTACGAACAGTAAGTCGTGGGTTCGAATCCAGACAGGCGCATTACTGAAGGAAAACATCGTTAGGAAACCGGCATGTCCTAGAACCAAATATTCGAAGACATGTGACATCTACCAATCCGCACTGGGCCCGCGTGTTGGATTATAGCCCATTCCCTCTCATTGAGAGGAGGCCTTGTCCCAGAACAGTGCAGTGGGAACATTATAGGCAGATGACGATGATGACGAATCCCAAAAAGAGCTTTACAATGACACGACTGGTGTTTATTGGTCAGTAGCAGTAGGGTTGTACTCTGCTTGTGTAATAATATAATTCAATCATTTTCCCCGGGAACAGTACTTTTTTTCGGGATGAAAAGTGGATGTCCGTTTCTGTACAGTTGACAACGTATATTCACAATTTCAGGATTTTAGGATTATCGGTTCAGTGGTGTTGGCGTAAAAAGGTAACAAACAAACAAAAATACTTACTTTCGCATTTATAATAGTTAGGAAGTTAGGATAGTATTAGTTAGGATAACAAAGTTAGTCAGTTAGTTGGTTTGATATATATTTATAGTATTTTATATATCCTTGTAGTTTACCTTAGTATTAATTACATTATTTTCAGTTGTACAACCACTGCTTGCCTCTGCATCACCCAAAGGTTGACTGGTAGAAAATGCCTATGGCATTAAGTCCGCCTCTGTACTTTGTGCTTGAAGTGTTAAATAAATAAATAAATAAACACCGTTCTGACACTGGCTATTCTAGTGCCAAAAGAACCATATAGCACTGGATTGCACCCGTGCGAATCAAACGCCCGATCACAAGTAGCGTTATATTTTAAAGAAAAGCAAACTGCAACAGTACTACAGCGTAATTAGTAAGAAGTCCCATTAAAGATATTGGTAGGCCAGCGTCTATAAAGAACATGCCACAAGCAGTCATCTTGGTAAACAACCGGTTTTCCTTCAAAACGTTCTTGTAAAGTTTCTCTTCCAAGTCTGTAAAAAGTTAGTTTTTATAATTAGATTTTTGAACAATCATGAGATAATCTTTTTGGTTTTAATATAATGTGTGCGAATCTACGGCATAAATTCGGGGCCGGTACTACAGCTCTTCTTATGCTGGATGACGGTAGAAGGATAATTATTAGAGGAGGATAAGTCTTTTATGCTTACCTGTGTAGTTTCTATTCTTCATACGCTTGATGCATGCTATCTCAGCTTTCTCGACAGTTATGTAAAACTTCTGACAGTAAACACAATGAAGAATCACATGAATTATATCCTTAACTATGCCAAGTATTGAAAGCGTGCTCATTGCTACCTGAGTGACTGGAAACTGAAAACAGATTTTAAAAAGACATTTGTTTCTCTAAAAACTAAAATACACGGTGAAGTCTAGGGGATGTCGGGACTCAAAATTTTACCAATAATTCAGTCATGATTCTTGACAAGACCTCGTAATTCACAAACTCACGGTCCGAGATTTCAATTCCTAAAGTCGCTCGCTGCCAGGCCATATTCCAGGGCCAAGGAGATACGCCTAAACTAGAGTCGGGCAGGACATCTAGCTAGACGCAGAGATGGCCGATGGAGTAAAGGTCTGACTGAATGGTGGCCAAAGTTGGGCCTAAGAAACCAGAGCCGTCCAAAAGCGCGTTGGGTTGACGATATCGTCAAGATTGCGGTAAAACAGATGGATAAGAGATGTACAGAGAAAGAGAAAAGTGGCAGAAGAAAGGGGAGGACCTAATAGTGGGTGATTCCGAGCCTAAAAGATGATCCAAAAAAAAAAGAAAGTCAATGGAACCTAACAGACAGATGTGGTGCTGGGTAGTTTGTTCCGCTACTTCTTCTTCCCGACTTTCCGGATCGAAATTACGGAACCAGCGTTAATGAATACGGGAGCTAGTGGGACTTCATCAATGGAATTTTCCGCGTGTTCAACATATTTTAATCATGTCATAGTACTGAACCCTTGGTTAAAGTTTGTGTCGATGTCCTCACACCGTTTATAAGGTGACCTGTCAGTCCACCAAACATTAATTCATCGTTCGTTGCTTGACAAGTAAACATTAAATGTTTACTTGTCAAGCAACGATTGGCAAAAACATTATTTGTCATAGCAACAAGTTTAGCAAATAATTCTCTTAGCAAAATAATTATCCGATAAACTTTAATTTTTAACCGACTTTAAAAAAGGAGGAGGTTATTATGTTCGTGTAAGTATTTTTTTTATATATGTTACCTGATTTCTCTTTTAGGAAGTCGGTGACAAAAACATTAAATCAATCAAACAAAAGTCACCGACTTCCGAAGCTTGACCTTTGTTTGATTTATTTGTTGTTATTTTCACCGGCTTCTGAAACTGAAGTAAAGTTTCACTTTTTTGTGTTTTTCTTTTAGCGTTTTTTTTTTTGTTTGCTTTTTTTTTGTTTTTTTTTTTTAAGTCGGTTTTATTTTTTATGTGTTATTTGACAAACAATTCATTAATTTTATGTCGTTGTTGGAGACAAAACGTAGCACCGTGCACCGTGAGCCACTGCGACCGGAGGGCGACAGCGGGGATCGGGGAGCGGGGGACGAGGCACCGAGAGCCGCCGCCGCCGCCACCGCACCACCATTCACACATGACACGGACCAGAGGCGCGCGTTCTTTTTATCAATATACGAACCTACCTATATTTTTACAGTCCGCTATTTTATTTCAAACACCTCTGAGAATAACCAACACTCGTAAAACAACGTTTGGAATAAAGACACAAACATTGATTGTGAATTTCTAAAAAGAGAAAATAAATGAATTTTGTTTTCTATAAGCATTAAGGAGAACTTCCAAACTCCATAGAAACTTGGGCCTGGTGTTACAGTGCTAGAATTTTGCCATAAATTAGAGCTTTTGGGAAGGTTTCACGAGCCCAATTTTCACGTCTCCCAGCAATGGCCAAATTGGTAAAATCAGACAATGTTTACATTTTAGGTTATTTTACTATTTTAGTTATTGTAATATAGTTTCTAATTAGCTTTTTAAAGAGTTACTTATAGCTGGTTTTCTTATTAGAGTCATTACAAGACTGATTTATGTTAATTTATAGGGAAAAATTGACTTAGAAAATTGATCTCATATAATTATGTAGTTTGAAAATGAAATTTTTATTAATAGATATATTCTAATGAAATTGGTGCCCAAAGATAGGTCTATATTTAAAACCAAAAGCACTAAAGGATTCACATAGATAACTTCATAAGTTTAGGAAATATTGTAAAAAAATTAAAGTGTTTCATCCAGATTAGATTTTAAACATTATGTTCTAGGAATTTTAATTTCATTGTGATTTTTATTGACTTCGAGGGTTGACGGACTTCTAGCTTTCCCAGTAAGTACCTAAAGTAGTTTTAGGAATTTGCAGCAAGTGTTACTCCTAACAATCGATCGTCGGAATCCCCATTCAGATGATCGATTATCCTAAGTTTAAAACTGGTTGTGTCCCCGGTCCTATTTTCACTTGGCCATTGTAACTGAGGCTAAAATTTAAATGGGCTAATTAAGCAAAATAGTACATTATTTATTTTGGTACATGTCTGATTCGTGTAACGGCTAGGCCCATAATGGGCGATCTCCTTTAAGCCTCGTATCCACTAGGAAACATTTGGCACACGACATGTTGCACTACATGGTGCTCAACGTATTGAACGTCAGCGCGGAACGTTTGTTGTTGTAAAACGAATGCTCTTTAAATAAAACATTTGTGGTATAAGCTGTTTGCGAAATAAATAGTATACGAAACGTTGGTTGTAAAATGAAAATTTGACAATAAAGATCATCAAAATTCCATTGACAAATTTACACTCTAGGGGTAGGGCATAGAAGACTACGTGGAGTCGGTTTTGCAGCGAATCATTTCTGTCACTAAATTTGTGCATAAAGAAAACAAAAATGTTTTATTTTCTCTTTTTTTTTTAAATGTCACAATCAATATGTGTAATGCCTTTTCACAAACGTTGTTTTATGAGATGAAAAAAAAAATGCATTGTTTGTCAAATAATACGTTATTAAATAAAAGTTTTGCGGATAATCAATATTTATTTATTTTGCTAAGTGAATTATTTGGTAAACTTGTTGTATAATGACAAACACATGAAATGACAAATAATGTTTTTGCCAAACGTTGCTTGACAAGTAAAATTTTTTGAATTAAATTTTAGTGAACTGGCCGGTCACCCAGTCGCGGCGGGAGACTTTGTTTTACAATATGTAGTGCAACATCAGATTGTACTTACGTCATCAGGTGACGGTCCCTTATAAGTTAGCGTTAGGAGTATCAGCTCAATATGACATAAATTGCGACAAAACGCATTGAACGTGCGATGTAGTATCTATAAAAGAAATATGCGATTTAACACAAATATTAGTTCTATTTTTAAATGACATGAAACATTATAAAAAAAAAAAAAAAAAGTAGCCCACCAGCGCTGGGCACAGGGTCTGTGCTACCGGTGGGCAGGGCTCTTAAGAGAGGAACCTCCTAACAACACGTGCTGTGTCCATAAGTACTGCTTTCTAAATCAAGCCCTTGATCCAGCTGCCAAACGAGAGCCTCCTAAGATGTTGGTCGAGGCCATTGTCTATTAAGCCCGTACTCACGTCCCACATGTCGACAACTTCGCGAGTCAGATCTAGGTATTAGAATTGTTTATCTTTAAACAAAGAGTATGGAATGGTGGTGCCATTCTATTAGGGAACCATTCTCACTTATATTTGCAATACTTATAATAAAGCTGTGATAAAGTTTTTAGATAAACACATTACAGGTCTCATTCCAACTACTGGACAGGTTGATGACCATAATAAAGATTACAACTAAATTGGAAAATACTACTTATAAATTACATTCACTGGATATGTCAGAAGAAACGAAGACATAGGTAATATGTTTCTGATGATCCTAAAAAACTGGAGGAATCGTTAAGAGAGAAAATGAAATTAGGCAGACCACGCTTCATACAAAAATCGTCCAACCTCCTTACTTTGTCTTTTAATATTATTGCACAAACATATCGATGCATTGAGATGTTGCCACAAACGCCCGTGCAGACCGAAGGCGGAGTCATTAGGTCGTTTATAATTAACAGTTTGCAGTAGTAAAGGATTCATAGAAAGATATCATATTTACTCAGTTCATTGGTAAACTTACCGTAACTTGAAACACGGTCTTGTACACATTGTAAGCTTTTAAAATATTCTGATATGTCTCAAACAGTTTTCTATAATATATTTTATCATTTTCCTGTCCATTATTCATCAGACGAACATTTTTAATCCATCGTTCGAGGTACATACTGAGCAACATAAGAATCCGAATAGCATAAATAAAATCAATATCAATACTGATAAGTATTATCTCAATAACACATTTGAGCAAGTTGAAGTAATGATACGATGCACCAAAAATAATAAAACCAAACAAATTTATAGCAAACATTGTTGAAAGTAAGATCCAATTCCATATTATAAAACTGCGGACACTCTTACTGAAATCGATGTTTTTATGTATAATCTGAATCAACACTATGAGATAAATGTTTTTGTATCTGTACACGACATTGAGTATGAAGTTACTTAAATAACTAAGACAACGGGTAACTGGTATAATAAACCCAAGAAATAACATGGTAACAGAATCGTTATCCTGAGTAAAACGATTTGTATCTTTTCGATATACTCGATCAATAGTACCACCGACCACAAAACAAATGCTTAGAATCTTTAGCACACAGAACTTGTGTGCGGTTGTTCTAATATAGTTATCTTTTATACGGTATTTTGCAGAGAATAGTAAAGTCAGAAGAATTTCAAAAGGATAAAACATTATTTGCAAGTCTTTTTCTAGACGATTATTGAGTAATAAATTAGTTGGTTTAAGAGCCATGACTGGACTATTTTTATTACGGACACAAAAAACATCACCCAACTCGCTCCGTCTCATGGTAGGAGACTTTATGTTTTTCAATCGCGTATAGGTAATGTATTGATCGTGAAGTAAGCACACATGTCTAATTATGTAAAAAGGTTAGCAATATACATTTTTTATGATCACGGCTAAATTAATTTATTCATAAATGCTGGCTCACGCTAAGAACGCAAACTTTTAGGGTGACTCACAGGCGGTATAGTTCAGTGAGCCTCAAGAAGGTACGCTTAAGTACATGTTCATGTCACTTCATTATCATCTTCCTGCTATTGTCCCATGTTACTTGGGGTCGACGCAACACGTCTTTTTCTCCCATTCTCCTCTGTCAACCCTCACGCTATCATTTACTCTTTCATCTTTCATGTCATTCCCCACACAATCCATCCATCGTTACCTTGGTCTTCGTCCATCAACATTTGTTTCCATCACTTTTTTTGCGATTCGTCTGTCCTTATCAAATGCACATACCAAGACAGCCAAATACCTTTTAAATTTTCTGGAACTGTCATTACTTTATCCATTCTTGTCACACCACACATCCACCTCAACATGCTCATCTCCGCTACATGCATTTTTTTTATCCATCTTCTTTACGGTCCAGCATTCCGATCCATACTGTACGACAGGTCTAATCACGGACTTGTATATTTTCCCCTTTAACTTGAGGGGCATCCGTGGGCCTCAAGTTGTTCCAGTGACCTGTCGCCATTTTATCTAAGTTGATCTGGTGCGTTACGTCTCGGTCTACTTTGCCATTCCCTTAGACAAGGGACCCGAAGTACCGAAAATCGAATCAGATCGGTATGGGCATTTCGGCAAGGGAGGCACAGGCGAGCGGAGCGGAGTATTCTGTTTTGGTCTTATTTAATTTCAGGCCAATAATCTCCAGTCTTTGCCACCACAACTCCAATGTGCTCTGGACCTTTAAGTTAATCTCGGCAACCAACACAATGTCTTCGGCAAACAACATATACCAGGGAGCTTCGTAAGTGCGTCCATTATCACTAAAAAGGTGTAAGGGCTTATAGCCGACCCTTGGTGCAAGCAAACAGCCACATAGAAGCTGCCGGTAGTGCCCGTTGTAGACCGGATTCGGATACTCTACATCGACTGTACATAGCTGCACATACTTATCAGGCATACCGTTCTCTTTTAGGGCTCACCTCAAGACCTAACGAGATACCCGGTCATTTGCCTTTTCAAAGTCGATGAACACCATGTTGTGCAAGTTCAAGTTTTTGTGCTCACTTCTGTATTTCTCTCACAGCGGGCGGATGGCAAAAATGGCATCCGTCGCTTCTCGACCAGGCATAAAACCGAATTGATTCTGTGAAATTTTACTCCCTTCTCTCATTCGTCTTTCAATAACTTTTTCCCTAAGTTTCATACTGTGCCATTAGCTTAATGCCTCTATAATTATTGCACTCCAGCACATCACTTTTGTTTTTAAAGATAGGCACCAGCAAACTGTATTGTAGGTATGGCTTCTTATAGCAACAATTTATTGAATAATAAACCTAACGACGTCCATCCATCCCCGTAATAACTTCCAAATTTCAACTGGTATACCGTCAGGACTGCTTTACCATTCATCATGCCATTTACTACTATTCTCACTTCATCCATGCTAACTTTTAACGCCAATTTAATCATTATAAAGAAATGCATGACCTAAATTTAGTTGCCAGTAAACCTCGTAAAGGCCAGACCTTTCAAAAATCCATTGACACAGTGCTATCAAAAGTCAATCTTATCACACAAAACATTGACCTTTCGCACTAGCCCCTCATTCACTGGTTTATTGTCCAGCTCACCGTTCCAGTCTTTTTCCTCATTCATCAGTCTTTCAAAGAACCCCTTCCACCTGTCCTTAATTTTCTCGTCATCTACAAGAATTCTTTCACCTTCATCCATTGCGCATTTTATTCAGCATACATCCATCGACTTTCTTTCTCTAGCTCTAGCAAGCCGGAATAGGTGTTTTTGGCCTGCTGGACTATCAAGTGCGTCATAAAGCTTGTCCTGGGCTTTAACTCACATGAGCTAAAGCCCAGGACAAGCTGTTAAGTGACATAACACATCAATTAGACGATGACTAGCTGAATCTTTGTGCCCATTGGCCTTGTTTCGTTTTGTCTCCTGCTGATATGGAGGGAAGTGGAAATTATGGTTTTGTCCAGTGGGACAAAACCATGAAAAAGTATAACGGAGGAGTGCCTCCGTTATACTTTTCTGATCAAGATCCAAGACAGTTAAATTGTTTCTCTGGGACTTCGTCAAGCTTCATTGTCTCGGCGCTTTTCTGATGGTCACCGCACTGTTGATTCTGGCGTTTAGGAGTTACAATGGTTTGGGAAGTGTGGCGGGCTAGCTGAATCTTTGAAGAAAGAACGTAAAACCTTATTGATCAACATCTTTTATTTTTCCACAGATATACCACAAACACACGACACAACACAAGAATTTTACAAGTCACCCTGACTATAGTTTGCTTTTCTATACATATTTTATAGAAAAGCAAACTGTAATAGTGCTACGGCGTAATTGGTAAGAAGTCCCATCAAACTCATTGGTAGCGTAGCGTCTATATAGAACAGGCCACACGCGGTCATATTCGTGAACCTTCGATTTTCTCTTAAAACTTTCTTGCAAAGTTTTTTTTCACCCCCTGCAACAAAAAATCTTTTTTAAATAAAACGAGAATTGAAATATGAACTGTTTTTTAAGAAAGTCAATTCTAGTTAAAATGAATAAGGAGTTAGAACTCAACAAAACTATGGTGTCTTCTTCTTCTTTCGTAACGATGGTACGACTCATTAAATTTCTTGGTGCTTCTGAGGTTGGTGCCAGTGGCTTCTGTAGAATTTTAAGTCATAATAATATGCAGGTGTACGGACACAGGACATTCCAGCAAGTGGGCCATGGTGTGGTCTCCGCAGTCACACTGAGTGTCGGTAGGATCTTTAATCCGCCATTTTGCCAAAGTCTGCTTGCAGCGGCCTACTTGGGCGCGCAATCGTTTGAGTGCCTTCCATATGGGCTTCTGCAAATCATGTCGAGGAGGACATGGGCCACTAGTACATGTTCCATGGGTTTGACGAAGTTGGGAATGGATTATGGCACGCAGACGCAATTTATAACCACTTCATCATCATCATTTCAGCCGAAAGACGTCCACTGCTGGACATGGGCCTCCCCCAATGGGGGGTTTTTGCCATAATCGCCACGCTTGGCAGGCGGGTTGGCGATCGCAGTGCGGTTGTTACAAAAGGCCAGAAAACGCTGCTGCCCATTCTCTGGTAAGTCCCTTAGTCGCCTCTTACGACACCCACGGGAAGATATGGGATGGTGCTATTCTTTACGTCCGACACCATACAGAACCACCACAGATTATAACCACTTACGGATATTTATATTGAACGGAGATAACGGCATCATATTTATATTTGCACGCCGAAATTAAAGGCAGAATAAGAGAACAATTTCGTACATTTTACCAACCTCCTGTACCTTATTTATGCACGTACATGATTTTGATTTTTGCTCCGTTGTCCCCGCAGTCGCAAGTGTGACTGGCGTGGACGGCAATATAGAAAAATTTCATAGTATACGCTATGTATTACGAGTATTACACGCAGCAGTTCTTTCACCACTTGACATAGAGAAAATACTAATAGCTAAACTCGAGACGGGTACCTTAAAAATAGTTAAACCAATTAGTTATTAATCAGTTAATTGATTTCAGACCTGTGTACATGTGCATGTTCTTACTATTAACAAGTCAAAGTGATTACTTGAGTAAAAGTCATTATTTAAGATACGATGTTTTTTGTTTGTTTTATTTTTGTTTGTGTTATGGATCTCTGGTCTGAAAATAAAGATATTATTTATTTTATTTATTCTGTAGTTTAGTAATTGCTTGATGTTTGAACTGTCAGAAGTTAGATTTTTTGGCTTTGGTTTCTTCGACGGGTTTTTATTTCGTTTAAATTCTTGTCTTTAGCGTAAAAATGTTTGCATAAGTAATTACTTAAACTTGACTATAGATACGACGCCTTAACGAAGTATAACGAAAACCGCCAAGTGCGCGTACGAGTCGTACACGAATGGTTCCGTATCATAGGACAATATTTAAAACTACAGGTTTTTAATTCTTTATTTTTTTTACCTGATCTTACTTTAGTATTTATCGTTTAAGTGGCCATGTGTTCACACTCTTTGAACATTTTAAGAGACAATGAATCTCGACGAAGTCCCAGAGAATGAATTTAACTGTCTTGGATACCGCAACGAAATTAATCAGAAAAGTATAGTGGAGGAGTAAGAAAAAACCGTAATTTCCACTTCCCTCCATATGAGCAGGAGACAGAACGAAACAAGGCCAATAGGCACAAAGGGACGTTTACAACTGGGATAGGCCCAGTTGCCTAGCACCATAGATAAATATTAACATTAATGGGTCCTGAGTTGTGCGCTGTCGCCATTTTACCGGATTTTCATTTTGATTGTTTGTAGCATAAGCTCAAAGACATAAATTCCGACAGAACGCATCAATTATGCGATTAAGTACCTGAAAAAATAACTGAATTATTTTAATTTCTTTATTTCTGCCATTCCTTCTTAAGACGTATTTGCTAATGCGATAATTTTGATGTCTTGTTTGAAAAACTTACCAATACTTGAGATACCGTTTTGTATTCATCAAAAGCCTTCAATATATTTTGATACGTACAAAAGAACTTAATGCAATATGATTCATCATCTTCCTGCCCAACATTAACCATGTGGACATTTATAAACAATCCATCAAGATACTTAATCAACAGTATGAGAACTCGAACAGCGTAAATGTAATCAATCTCAAAGCTAATAAATATTATTTCAACAAGACAGTTCACAACATCAAAGTACAGAGAAGTTGCGCCAAAAATAATAAATAAGATAATACAAATGCAAAAAACAGTTAATACCAAGATCCAATTCCACAAAATGAAATTACGGACACTTACTAAAATCGATCTTCTTATGTATAATCTGGATCAATACAATGAGCAAGACATTGTTGTAGTCATAAATGATATTAAGAACAAAGGTTATTATGAAAGTAAGAGAGCGAGATGTGGGAAAAAAAAAGAAAGAAATATCATAAGAAGATTGTTACCGTCATGGATAAAACGGTGGATATCTTGACGATATACTCGATAGATAGTGGCTGCAATTATCAAGCAAACACAAACAAAACGTGGTACATACGAGGAACTTTTTTTCGCTTGTAGTAATATAATTATCGCGTATGCAGTATTTTGAAAAGAAACACAGAGTGTATCAATTAAAAAACTACATCGCAGATTTAGAGGTAGGTAGCGACCTCCTGTGTAAAAATAACACTAAATCGATACGTGCATTCCTAAAAATGTACCTAGATGGCGCTATCGTCAAATGCACTGAGTTGATTCACCTAATTGATTTCTAGTTGATTTTCTAATTAAAACGATAGTGTTATTTAGAATATATTAATTAATTAATAAAGATAAACATTTAATTGCGAAATAGTTGAATTAAAATAATTTAATGGGAATGAGCTGATAAAAGGCTCGGTTTCAGTGTGGCCTTCAGTCAAAATAGGATTGACGCTTGAGTTTGGAGATAGCAACATTTTTCTTTTTACGTGGCGTCCTTTTTTGGTGAAAGGCTGCGCTATTGGAGAATTATCTAGTAATTTATTAAAAGTTATCCACACCTTTCTTCGACCACTATGTGGTTAACCTAATGTATGAGCCAGCGTACGGTTCATTGATATCAGTAAAAACACATCAAATACCTACGCTAGCTCAAATGCACATTTAATTTACGACGCGATGACGTCATAATAATAATATAAAAAAAACGTAAAAATGGTCATACAATGAGGACATGATGTGAAGGCAAGTTCATCGGTTACGAGATTACATGTACGGTTGCTGAACCGTTTAAGCTGACCTGCTGACCTGCTGCAACTTGACGTGAAACTACACTGAGCATCACATACGGGCAACGATACTGAGTGCATCTGTGTTCCATGTGATGAAACAGCATGGTGTTACTTATAAAGTAATGTTACTTATAAAGTAAGTGTGAACCTGTAATTTTGTATTCACAACAGCTGGGTTCAGAAGAGGACTGTAATTCTAATCAGTAAGCTCACATTATAATAAAAAACCTTTGTATGACCGCAATGCTTTTGTTTCATTCATGATTTTCCTACAGGCGTTATTCCCTAGTCTCATGCAATAACCGCTGGGTAAAGCTGGATTGATGTAAGCTAAAATTCAGCCTTACAAGAGTTAGCAGTATGTTGAATGGATAAAACATCATTTGAAACATTTTTACTGGGTAAGATTTAGATGATTTTTAACTAAAGTATGAGGCAGCTAAGTCTCCAGTTAATGCCAACGTTTAGTGTGTTATAAATGATAATGTCGATTCTTAACCAAACGATTAGTATATTAGCCTCATTGGAACGGAAATTTCCTTAATTTTCTTAAAAGCAAACAGTTTTTAGGATTGATTGTACCCTCAAACACTTCATTAATTATCATTAGAATATCTGTAATTCTTGAGAAACGAAACAAATAGTTGGCAGATAAGTAGCGTGGACCGTTTGTGAACATGAAAGTTTACCGCTTCGTTCTGTTACGATTGCTTAGTTTAATATTACCATAATAAGTTTCTACTAACAAAGAAGAGAGGAGCTCGTGGTTAAATAATAACAGCCGCTCAGGTCGATCTTAAGGTTAAGCCGCGCTTGCCTCGGTTGGTCGGTGGATGTGTGACCGCCCATTACACACCGACTTTCCTCCGTGCCTCGGAAAGCACAAAGCCGTTAGTCCCGGCTGAGTGGTCCGAATGTCTGACAGCCAGAGTCTTACCAAGGGGTATCGTATTACTCAGTACTAACTGGGTTGTGGGGGTCAGATAGGCAGTATCTCTATATAAAATACTGGTATTTAACTGCATCCGGTTAGACTGGAAGCCGACCCCGACATAGTTGGGAAAAGACTAGTTAGATGATGTAGTATCTACTAATAACAAAAATGTAGATTTTCAAATGTGCAGGTTGATCGGTAATTTTTGCCAGTTGCCTGCGCTCAATTGTTCCAACTGTTCGAGAACACAGTTTTGATGCCAGTTTTATAAATAGACTTGCTATCTGACCTTCACGGCCTAGTAAAGGGCTACAATTATGATATGACAATATAACTGTTTGTCACACTTTCAGGCTTCGTATGTACAACGGTTAAATACCTACGAATAAATAAATACAAAGACCCGGATAAACAAAGACATCGGATTATCACAAAACATCCATGCAAATATGAACTTGGCGACCTTAATGGCGCAGCGGTAGTCAGGTTCCAGTCCCGGTTGGAGCAAATGTTTGTATGATGAGCATGGATATTTGTTTCTGAGTCATGTTTATATGTATAATAAGTATGTATTTACAAACAAAAAGTATATAAGTAGTATATCAACTATCTGGTGTCCACGACACAAGCTTCGTTGCTTAGTGTACCACTAGATGGCACTGTGTGTTAATGTCCAGCGATATTTATTTATTTATAACCTACCTAAATAGGGCAAAATAATTATGCACAATCAAAATGCTATTTATTAAATTATTAGAATTTACGATAATTTTCTCAAAATAAATAAATAAAATAAATATACAGGTACAGTGTGGAAGCGACATTGAAGCACAAACAGCACAAAAAAAAAAAACATCAAGACGAGAAGATATAATGAGCGCTTATTTTAATTTTTTCTTACATTTCCGTGATGTGAAAAAAAGTACATCTTTGGATGGACGGCACACGGCTCAGAATAAGAACTAGCTGTTTTTTTTATGTTGGCATACATTGTCAACAGTGAAATTGAATGATTCTTACAGAACGTATCGAACTGTCGATGAAAAAAGAGTAAAATTTACGATTTCACTGATTTTCAAGACGCCGTGGCCTCAGCAAAAATGGAAAAGTTATTTTGAAGTCTATGCAGCCTTAAAATTTAGTAAAATATCAAAATAATGTATCGGAGCGACATTTTCAAAATTCGTGGAAATTAACGGAGAAAAAAAGCATTAAGTTCGTGTAGTTCTACTGATAGGACTGAACGGATAGCAGAAAAATGTATATTCTTTTTTGTTCTACGATTACATACAACATAAATATACTTCTTGGTCGGTCATGTCATAAACTCTTTATGACCAATAGTTATTATTAGGAAAATTTTAATACGACATGATGTCACTGAAAATTCAGTCGTCATTTTGTCTTGTTAATATCAGAACGGAACTGAGGAACTGATAACATAATTTGAATTTACATTATTCCCAACTCGGCACTCGGTCCCGGGGTTAGACTTTTGGTTTTATGCTCTTACAGTCTCGGTATTAATATTATAAAAATCGTTCCTATAAAAGTCCTTTGTGTGGCAAAATGTAGTAGTAAAAACAAAGAAAAAGGTGGTTATGACTGTTCTGGATCATTGACGATTAAGGTAGGTCATACTCGAGAGTAACTCTATCTGTCAGTTTGATCGTCTATCTTTTCGTTAACGTTCACATTGTACCGTATTCCTTTATATTGTATTTATCTACATTTATTTATTTATAGGACGGAGGGATCACTAAATTACATTACAAGGACTGCTTGGCTGATTTCGCACGAAATGTGATTGAGCTGAAAATTGTAGAATGCAAAGGAAAAATTGTGAAGTCTAACTTTCAAGAATCGGTCCCTAAAATATTTAACGAAACCAATATATTTTAATGTAAAACAGCGTTATACTAGAAATAAAGCAGCTGGAATAAAAAAAAGTACAGTAACGCCTCAGATGTTCAAGTTCCTCCGCAATAAAAAACTTTTCTAATAGGTGATTATGATTGTGATGGAGAGAGAATATTCATATTTTGCCATCCTCAAATAAAAACATTTGGCATCAATATTATTTTGTAGATGGCTACTCTATCCATGGGGATCCACAGTAATGAAAATGATTCAAACCTTTAATTTATTTAAGCGAAATTCGGTCATGGTCCATATGCTTAGTTCACCTGGGTGGACCACGCGCACTTTTTCTTGCCGGTGGATCACCTCAGTCCACCCAGGTGGACCACGCGCACTTTTTCTTGCCGGTGGATCACCTCAGTCCACTTAGGAGGACCACGCGGACTTTTTCTTGCCGGTGGATCACCTCAGTCCACCTAGGTGGACCACGGGTGCTTTTTCTTGGCGGTGGTCCACCTTTATAATAATATTGCAATCACTTTCCTTTTAAACTTTGTTTAGTTATTAATGGAGGAATATTTATCCTCCTTGGTAAGATGACATTACTTTGATTGAGCTGTGACTTTACCGTCAATTTTCCATTAATGTAATGGATTTAACAGAAAAAATAATTATGTGTCAAATTTGTGATAAAGATTTTGGTGGAGAAACCCATGTAGATCCTTTTTTGTTTTTTTTTTTTTTTTTTTCTGATGGGAAATCATCAAATGACTTCTCCCGCTCTGGGCGGAGCAGGAGGGAGTGTCAGACTTTTACTGACTAAAACCCATCCATGTTCCTTCATCGCCCTTTGTGTTCCGGGGCTACGGTATCTCTTTCGAATAGTCCCGCAACCCCGGCAGGCATCGGTCCTTTCGGACCCCTTCCTTTTGCTGACTCTCTTTGAGGCGCGCGTGGAACACGAACGCGCCGTCGACACGGTCGTCATGAGACGGACGGACGGCGAGCTAGCCCATAGCCCACCGTCCACAGGCCCGCGCCTACGGTGGCCGGGGGCAACGTGGTGGCCCGCGACGCCCGGGGCGTCTCCCGCGGCGGCCGGGACGCTGTGAGGTTATCTCCCTCTCACGCTCCGCCACCTCCTTCTCTAGCATTACTGCTTCGCAGAAGGAGGTGACGGCGTCCCATTCCGTCTCGCTCCGGACCATGGCTTGCACCAGGGCCGGACGCGAGAGGTCGCCGCCGCCAATCACCGCTTCGAGGACACGGCGGTGCTCCGCCCACGCGGGGCACACCTCCACCGTATGCTCCACCGTGTCCTCCGGTCGATCCTCGCAGTGGAAACACCCGGGCGTTTCCTCCCGCCCGATTCGGTGCAGGAACCTCCCGAAAACACCGTGTCCGGTGAGGACCTGCGTCAGGCGGAAGGTGAGGACGCCGTGGCGTCTCTCAAGCCACTCCTCAAAGAGGGGACTTACCGTCACTATTGTGGCGTGCCCTGCACGGGGTTGCGACAGTCGCTCTCTCCATGTCGCCATGAGATCACGCCGGAAGTCTGTCCGCTGAGCGACAATTTGTCGCGGCAGCGGGGTTTCCCCCCGGCGTAGCACCTCCGCGCGCCATTCATGAAGGCGCGCGAGGACTATCGCCTCCAGATCCCATGGCGGCAATCCGGCAAGGAGGCACGCCGCCTCACGGGAGATCGTGCGGTACCCACGGGCCAGCCTTACGGCTACCACCTTTTGGGGCGCGTTCAGGTAGTGGGCTGCACGCAGCCTCAAGGAACGCGCCCACACCGGGGCCCCGTAAAGGGCCATGGACCGCACGACTCCCGCGTAGAGCCTCCGGCAGGAGGCGTTTGGCCCCCCAAGGTTGGGCAGGAGCCGCCTGAAGGCAGCCCCGGTCCGTTCCAGTTTGGGGGCCAAACGTCGGAAATGCTCCACGAAGTTCCATCGGCTGTCGAGGACGAGTCCCAGGTACTTCAGCGTCGACTCGACGCCGACGGATACCCCTCCTACCGTCAGTGAGGATCCCGGAGGTGGCGCATTCCGAGGCCCATGAAAGCACATGGCCTCGGACTTGTGCAATGCCACCTCGAGACCCAGTTGCCGGATCCTCTCGACAACTATCGCAACCCCGCGTGTCATTATTTCGGCCGCCGCCTCGTGCGACCCCCCTTGTGCCAGCACCAGCGTGTCGTCTGCATAGCAGACCACGCTGACGCCGCTAGGGAGGTCGGCGCGCAGCACCCAGTCGTACCCGATGTTCCACAAGGAAGGCCCTAGGACCGATCCCTGTGGAACACCGCACGACATCTCTCGCCGGTTCCATTCTCCGCTGCGACCGGGGTAGATAACGGCTCTATCCGTTAGGTAGTCCCCGACCACACGACGAAGGTAGGTCGGCACCCGGTGATACCGTAGTGCCTCCCTAATGCAGCTCCAGGGCATGGAGTTGATGGCGTTGGCGATGTCAAGAGACACCGCCAAGACAACCCCCCCCCGGGACACTGCATCCCCCGTCGTGAGGGCTCTCACGCGCATGATGGCGTCCACCGTAGAGCACCCCTTGCGGAAACCAAACTGGTGTTCCGCAAGATCCGGCCCCGTCCCCGCAAGGTGCTCGGCGAGGCGGTTTGCAATGACTCTTTCAAAGAGCTTGCCCACCTCGTCGAGCAACACTATGGGCCGGTATGCGGACGGAGAGTCCGCAGGGCGCCCCGGCTTCCGAATGAGGACCAGCTTCCCCGTCTTCCAACGAAGCGGGAACTGGCCTCTCTCCAAGCATGCGCTTAGGAGCCCCTCCAGTCGGGGCCCGAGAGCCTCCGAGGCCAGGACCCAGGCTTTGCCAGGCAAGCCGTCGGGTCCCGGGGCGGTATTTTTGGCACTGAGCCTGCGTACCGCCACTCTCCCCATGTAGATCCTGAGATATGTTTTATTAATAGAAAAAGTGGCACGGTTCTATTGTATGGAAGATGTCAGTTTTATAAAGTAAAAACTTTTAAGAACGGTATGTTGCTATGGCGTTGTTGTAAATATAAAAAAATGCAGCGGAAATATTATCATGCACTTATCATCGTTACATCGTTTAGATCACCTATTTTAATAAAAACTGCCTTTCGATTTCATCTAGTTTAAACCTACAGGCCTCGTGTACGGAGACGCGGAGCGTCGAGCGTCGCGTGCGGCGTGGCGTCTCGCGGCACGTCGGACGTTTTTCGTTTACGTGACAGGCGGTGCGTGCAGCGGCCCTCATCACAAACTTTATATGGTAATGTACGATGTTGTTTATGAAGACACGGGGCGTGACGCGGCGCTTGCATTGGGAGCGGGGACAGGTATCGCTGTATGTTTGTATTGCCGCGTGCGACGCCGCGGGCACCGCCGCTGGTGTCGCTACGTTTTACCGTGAGCGGATAATTGCAGGAATGGCTGGTTGCAACTCTGCGATAAACGTCGCGTGCGAAGTGGCGTTGTCATCAGCGGGCTCCGTCTGCATTTCAAGCAAAAGGGTGTAAAATCGCTTCTCCGTAAACGCTCTCATACAACGCCATGTTTGAATTTAGTGCGGACCGCGTCGACACACGCAACGCGCGAAGCCCGACGCCCCGCGCCTCCGTAAACGAGCACTTAGTTAGGTTTTCAGCAGACAAAAGCGACATAACTAAAATATATGTAGAAGATTAACATTAAAAATGAGGTAGGTAAATAATATAATAATAATTTAATTGTTTCAGGACAATATCGTCGTGAAACAGAAACACCACATATGTACGCAAAATTTGGCGAAAAATATAGTAGACAAAGAGTTTGTTAAATTAAGGGGAAATGTAATCAATTCAATAGATCCTTTTTTTGTTTTTTTTTTTTTCTTATGGGATAAAGATAGATCGATGATAAAGATAGACAGATGGATAGATCCTGCGCCTAAATTACTACTCTGTCAAGAAAGTACCGGGAAAAGATCAATAATACACAAAATGTCTGTTATTCATCCAAATTTATTTTATCACCTTCAAAGTATGCTCCTTTAGAAACGATACACTTGCGCCAACGAATAATCCATTCATCAAAACATTTTTTAAACGCTGCTTCCGGAATTGAGTTCAGTTCTCGCCGCGAATTCTCCTTTATGTCTTCTATCGATTGAAAACGGGTGCCACGAAGTGGTAATTTGAGTTTAGGAAAAAGAAAAAAGTCAGCAGGAACCATATCTGGTGAATATGGTGGTTGCTGGATGGTATTTGTTGAGTGTTTGGTCAAAAATTCGTTCACAATGATAGCCTTGTGCAAAGGCGCATTGTCGTGGTGCAAAATCCAAGAATTTTCTTTCCACAAATCTGGCCGTTTTCGTCGAATTTGCTCTCTTAAACGCCGCATAACGCTCAAATAATATTCTTTATTTACCGTTAGACCTTCCGGTAAGAATTCAGAGTGCACAACACCGCGATAGTCAAAGAAAACAGTCAACATGACTTTGACTTTTGATCGACTTTGGCGTGGTTTTTTCGGTTTCGGTTCAGTTGGAAGGCGCCACTCCGAAGCTTGTTGACTAGTTTGCATGTCAAACTCGTAAACCCACGTCTCGTCACCAGTAACAATGCGTTTCATGAATGTTGGGTCCGAACTGACTCGTTCTAGCATGTCCTCAGCGACTTTCATGCGATTGAGTTTTTGGAGAAAATTCAGATCTTTTGGGACTAGCCGAGCAGCAACATGTTTCATACCCAAATGATTAGTTAAAATGGTACGGATCGACTCGTGAGATACAGAAAGTTCGGCGGCTATCTCTCTCAGAGTTAAATGGGGATTTTCAGTCACTATTTTCTTCACTTTTGCGATGTTAACTTCAGTTGCAGACGTTGACGGCCTACCAGAGCGAGGCAAATCTTCCATCACATCTCGACCGCTTTTGAACGCTTTGAACCACTCATAAGCACGAGTTTTTGATAAAGTCGATTCACCGTAAGCCTTCTGTAACATTTTCAGTGACTCCGAACACGAAATTCCATTGGCGATGCAAAATTTAAGACAAACTCTTTGTTCGATATTTTTGTCCATTATGAAATTCGCAATACACACTATATATGATATTACTAAAACCAGCACTGTATTTAATATAAATAACAGATGCAACTCAAACTCCGCGCCAAAATGGAAAACAGTTGTGCCAATCTAACAACTACAAAAAAACAAAAATTTGAATTTGGAACCATAAACAAATCATCCATTCCCGATACTTTTTTGACTGAATGTATACTACAAAACAAGATCTAAAATGGAGCAATTGACTTTAGATTTAGCAATTGACGTTTCTTCGTTATCGAATGTGAATGTGTGTGTTCGTCATTGAATTTATATAAATTGAAAAATCAATCATTAGGAGTTAATAAAACAGTTTACAAAAGTTTTGAAGAAGTGGAAGTGCCATTAAACTTTCATAATTTAATATTAGCTGATTATTATTACGAAGGTGCACGTATAATACTTTTTTTGTAGTCATGCAAACAGGAAAAAAATTGGAGAGATAAAAGAATATTTTTGCGATGCAACATTCAGTTCTTGTCCTGAACCATTTAGTCAATTACACATAATTCATGGCAAAATGGGAAACACCATCACCAAAACAAAAACAGCACCATTAATTTATGCATTAATGCCAAACAAAAAGCAAGATACATTTGCTATTGTTTTCGAACTCACTAAACGAGAGCTGCCTAACGTCAAACCAGATAAATATCATTGTGACTTCGAAAAAGGAGCGTTATATGCATTTTTCTGGTAGGACTGACTGAAGTTTCACCGCTTTTGCTGGCTGAAAACAATCATGACTGAAGGTTTAAACTACATAAAATCGGAAGGTAGTAATACGGTAATGATAAAATGATAGCGTTTTTCAAATATCTGGGTGGATTTTGGATGACAAAACAATTTGATTCTGTATTATTTGTGTTTGGTAAAAGACACCGGACAAATAATGTTACAGAATCTTTCCATTCAAAACTGAATAAAAAAGTAAAGAAAACCAGTACCACCACTTTGCGACTTCTAACTGAACTGGAGAATTGAATTTAAAAGGAAAACCAAAATATAGCTGATTATGATGGTATAATAGAAATACAATTAGAATTGTTACACAAAGAAATTTCTGTAGGACTCGCTTTGGAAAAGTTACGTTGCTTGTCTTGTGCCAGGGGGTGCCCTTAGCGTGTAGTCGTTTAGATTGTAAGTTTTTTGCCATGGCTGGAGGCCTTACACTTAAGGCTTCCACAGGATTGTCCTGTTAAGCAGTCGACAACCTCTCTAGTTTGAACTGCGAGATGCCATTTCGAAGAAAAAAAAAAAACACTAGTACCTACTGATCCGTAGGTGCCATTTATGGAATAAAATTTTAAATAATTAACTATTCCACTAATGGCACCTGCGAAAAATATTGTATGTGGAATGCCTAAGCACATGCATAATGTGGCATACGTTTTTTTTTCAGTATTAATTTGTTTTTTCGATTTTCATTTGTTCTTTTGGCATTTATTTTTCAATTGTAGTAAAATGAGAAGGATAAATAATCAGAATCAGGAAGAGGATTTTATTTCCGTGGAATTAATTTTAGGTGGACCATGGCCAATAGACATTTTTTATTTGCATATTCCTCATCATTTAGTTTAGGTGATCCACCAGCAAGAAAAAGTGCCCGTGGTCCACCCAGGTGAACTAAGCAGGTGGACCATGATCGAATCTCGAGGGAGCGGACGTTACACTTGGTTTGTTTTGCTTACACTTAGCCTTCTTAGACATAATCTCGCGAATTTTGTGCATTGAGTTAAATATACTAGAGATGCAAACCTCATAAAAATGTGTCAAAAAAGTGTAACCACTATTTAAACGCGACGACGACGTAGCTTTGAAACCACTAAACATTTAAAAGTGAACATATGTCTGTCTCGTTCAAACAAGTCGCAAGAACAATACCGTCGTATTGATTAGACAAAGACGGCAATATCAACTTGCAATGGCGGGATGAGGTTACTTACCCATGCGAAATTTTATTTAACTTTTTAAGCCATAAAAAACATTTGATACATTTAAAAGATTGTAACTAGTGAAATAATTAAAACATTTTCTTTTTAAATATTTTTTATTTCGCGTATTCATTTTTATACAAATATTTTAATCGTTTACTATTTATTAAATATTCCAATATAAAAAAAAAAAATAACCACTTATTTCATAAAATAAAAACGCTCCCACAAATGTTGGAAACTAAAACTAAGTTTTTAGTGGTAACACTGAACCTAATCGTCAAAATTCAAAATTTTAATTAATTTAGTTTTTACGTTGATTTAAACCACTATATAAACACAGAAACAATAAAATTACATATGGAAAGTAGTTCCGGTTAATTTATTATGTGTTTGTGATCTTGAATCGCACTCTTTCACTGCAGATTTACCAATTTTTTGTCGCGATCACTTCGGTAGACGTCAAACAGAACATTGAACTGACATTAGCTACGCGTATGACTGTGGTCATATGTCCCGTGGCAACGCCTTGGCGCAGTAGTAACTAATCTTGTGTAACATATGTATCTTATCTATGCTTTTGTGGTGTTTGAACGAGAGGACAGACAAGACGAAATGTTGTTTATATTCAATAAGATGGCGGTAGTCCTTCATTATTTAGATAGAGCGTAACGACGTCCCTGATTCATCTATCATATCGATAAAAAACATCTAGCTTTTAATGTTGTCAATTCTAATTATATTGTCTTAAAAATCTTCCTTCTTCAGATCATCGCTCGCAACAGGGTGCGTGTGTTGCGAGCGATAGTGACGTAGTTACGTCATGCGTCATAATGAGTATTTTTTTTAATTATTAAAATCTCTTAAATTCCTTTTTTTTTATGAACCTTTAGTATTCATAGGATATGTGAAGTGGGATGGCGTTATAAGACGATTAAAAATCACGGTGTATAAGTCATCAATCATAATATTTCAACCATTATCCATATTACTGCAGATACGCAAATTGTAATAAAACAATAGCATATGAAGTAACAAAGCTTGACAAATGTAGAGGTAGCTCGGCGTCTATGTTGAACAAGCCGCACGCGCTCATCTTCTTGAATGACGCCCTTTGTACACGTTGGATGTTCTTGCATACCCTTAATTCTGGCTCTGTAACGAATTATGTAAAGTATCTTTAAGTAGGTTTCATTTTTCTAAATTATCTTTTTTAATCGACGTATGTTAAGTTTACTGTGTGTTAAGTTAAACAATAATAGCCTTTACGTAGTCAGTGGCCCGAAAATTCTGACAACCAGTCTTACCAAAGGGTATCGTATTAAACAGTACTAACTAGGTTGTACAGATAGGCAGTGCTCCAAGTAAAATACAGGTATTCAGCTGCATCTGGTTAGACTAGAACCCGACTGAAAGCTCATCATCTGCCTAGCCGAAGATGATCCTTTACGTAGTGCCTTGTTCCAGGAAGGAAGCCGAAATCAGCTTCTAAGGTGCCTATGCCCGAAAGCACCTTAGGAGCCGATTCCGGCTTCAGAACAAGGCTACAGAGCCTTGTTCCTAAAACCAACTTTATCCGTCACCTTGAATAAGTCATTATTTAAAATCTTGGTTGCTACATGTGCGCATTTATATGTTTCCATCGTTTGTTCAGTATCTACGGTATAATCGCAAGTTATCGTACCAGAACAGTTTTTGGATTTCATGAGCAGAACACAGGTGCTTTGAACATCCCTCATTGCTGCATAGAATCTCTCACATTTCATGCTCAAGCATATGAGTAAGATGATTGCCTTGGTGTTCCATACCTGCATTATAATGAGTGCCATGATACGCTGTAGACTAAAAATTAATATAAAATTAACTAAGGAAAGTGCAGATATCTGCTACTTTAAATAATATTTCACACTACCGGATTTGCAGATAACCTAGTTAATGCTCATAATAACGTATTCTTTAAACGATACTAAATGTATGTGGGAATGCAAGGTTAGTTATGTGACAATACTGATTGAATAAGGGTATGTAAGATAATGGAGTGACAATACTGTCAAGGACGAATGAGAAAAGATAGACGATGGTAAAGACGTTACGTTTGTATAGTTTCCAGAAGATTAAATAAGAAGTAAAGTTTGCTTGCCCCATTTTATTTCGTAGATCCCACAAAACGCACACTACATGTATTATAAAAACCGGTACAAACTAACTGCTTACCTTAATTGGACCAATTTCGACATCTTTTACAACTAATACCAATGCTAAATTCCGAAAACAGAGGAAGGCTGATAATATCACATTATATAAAATCTGAAATCAAATTAACTCGTTTAATTATAAAAATCTCTTACTTTTTTCCACATTAAGAAAAACTTCTTACATTACTTCTTCCATTATATTATCTGGTTGATAATAAATGGTTAATTTACCATGTGTCGCAACGTCTTCTTTATAATCATGTACCTAAGTCTCCTGTATATTCCAGTAGGCATCAAACATAAGATTCCAGTATTCTACTGTTTCTGTGTTTCTGGAGTTCGACATTTTCTCAATCCATACACGAAGCAATCTCTCTATTAAGTTTAACACTGACAATGCATTTACAACATTCATATCGAAAACTATACACTCGTATGTCGATACTACAGTAAAAATACTCGTTATGTTAGTAAAATAAATATAAAGACAGGAACCGATACAAAACACATTTAGAAGGATAATATAAGTCCAGTTGTAGACAATGAAACCTCAGAGTGTTTTATTAATAGGACACTGAGCACTTGTTGAACTTTTAAGACCAACAATACATTGTAGTAGCATGTAGCATTGTAGTTGTGTAAGATGCTTGAAATAGTGTTGATCAAATCCCCGATCAACAAAATGAGAAAGGTCACGAAAAGACTCGAAAGAAAGAACATACTCAATCCCAGTCATTGATTTGAAGAAGAATTATCATATTGTACAATTAATATACGCTTAGATATACGATCATGCAAAATACTCTCAAAGCATTGTAAAAGTTAGAATTAGAAGTTGTAAAGTGATCACGAATAGAATACTTTGCTCCGACGAAAAGTCTTTGCATCAGATTCAATGGTCTTAGTACTGATTGTAGACCGTCATCAACCTTGTTGTGTACTATACGTCACATGAGTATGTTGGTGTATTCCTCGTAATAATGTAGTTTCTGTTTGAAATAGAACCGTTTTTAAAACATGAAAACATTACTGTTACTAGGCCGTTGACTATCTGCGTATTAATAATTTCGACTGATGAATCAATGAATGAATATCAATTTAGTAAATTGTAACAAGCGTTAATAAACATTTTAACGACTGTAGTACATTCATCGCAGGGTAATACATTTTCAGAAATTCTAGTAACCAGACTGTTTTCCTTAAGTGGCCGGATTTAACCTGTGAGCTGCTAGCGGGACAGGCATCGTATGACAGACATGATATCTCGAGTGCTCCACCTAAAGTCGAAATGCCTCACGGATCTCATCTTAAATGAAAAAGTATTTGTGCAGTCCGATGCCATATGTATTCAGTTGAATGGCATAAACGCGGTGTATCTTCTTTGGTTGGAGGAAAAGATCAGGCCCTACGAGATCGATCAAGTTAAAAGTCCTGAGATACTGGACCTCAGCGTCGACCCTGTCCTGCACCATATCGTTAAGAGTCGCATAGTACATGGGCCCTGTGGCGGACTCAGTTCACCTTGCATGAAAGACGGACAATACTCAAAAAGATTCCTGAAACGCTTTGCCACCGAAACTGTTACGGGTGAGGATGTATACCCATCGTAGTGGCGCATCTCCTGCGAAGGGTGAGTGTCACGCTGAGAGCAACGTGCTTGGTCAGTTGATCCCGAATTCCAGATCGACAACAGATGGGTGGTTCTATACTCACGCGTACTCTCAGGAACACTTCAAACCCCCATAAATGTCAAGTCCTTCGCACGTGTGGAGTCGATTACGTACATTTGCAAATACGTTATTAAATGCAGTGAACAAGCTACTTTCGCTACTAAAAAAACGAAAAGTACTACAAGGGATGAAGTGACGAAGTATCAGTCTGGTTGCTACATCAGCACTTCCGAAGCAGTTAGGTCGATACAGGCCTTCCCTATACCTGACCCGAATCCAACAGTTATGCATTCAGACGTGCACTTAGAGAACGGCTCGTGGCATTTATAAAACTTGGAGTGCATCAGATTGCAAAGTCACTTACGTATGACAAGGAGCCGTCATTCTACACATGCAATAAGCAGAGAGGTGTGTTTTTTTTTGAGGTTTACTGGTAGAAAATGCCTATGGCATTAAGTCCGCCTCTGTACTTTATGCTTGAAGTGTTAAATAAATAATCGACATCGTTGTGGACGCGCCGTGGAAGAGTTTCCGGGAATCTTTATGGACACTGCATTAGGAAAGGGTTAACACTTTGCATCCGAATAATGGCGAATCCTCTTCACGGTGGCCAACACTAAGTTTACAATCTGGCGGAAGCCAGCGTCAGCGACAGTCCCAGTCGCTACGATCTACAATGTCGATTCGACGACATCATATTTACACGGAAAATCCTAGAGGATAGCTAAGTCCGGAAGATAAGAGAGTTGGAAGTGCAGGTTCAGTGTGCAAGACCTACCAAGGATATCTCGGTGAGGGAAGATCCTAATAAACTATAATTAGGACTATTTTGGTCAGTAATCAATAACATTACTAAACCAAATAAAACTAAACAAAATGTAAAGAACATCAACTTAAAATTTAATAATGTAAAAATACAATCACCGCAACAAGTTTGCACGGCATTTAATGATTATTTCGTATCGGTGTAGATAACAACAAAAGTACGAAAGCTACAGTGCCAGCGTCGTGTGAGCCATCGGTACATAAGCCAGCAATAATGTATGTTTTCAATAACATACGAGGAATGCAAAATAAACGTAGCTTTGGAGTGGACGATATCCCGCCGATATTGTTAAAAAAATGCGAAAAGGAGCTAACATCAGGCGATGTTCTAACTAAACTAATAAATAAATCTTTCGATGAGGGACGTTTCCAAGAAAAACTTAAAACAGCGAAAGTACCATATTGCCAAAAAAGGCGGAAATTCAGAAAATCCTAGTCATTATAGGCCTATTGCACTACTGCCCACTATCTCAAAAAATCGTGAAACATCATCATCTCCCGAGAAATTTGATATTTTGGATAAAAACCAATTCGGTTTTATGAAAAAATGCTCAACTACACTAGCGGTATACAATTACTTACTGGACATCTACAGTTGCATTAACGAACGAAAGTACGCTGTTGGACTATTCCTAGATATGACGAAGGCGTATGACAGGGTGTCACATAAAATTTTATTACAAAAACTATACGGATCGGGTATTAGGGGGTAAGCTTTTAATTGGTTTAAGTCATATTTACAGGACAGAGTACAATTCGTAGAACACACAGAGACAGTATTAACCAGGAAATTTACAGCATACGATCAGACATGACTACCATTAACAATTCAATACCCCAATATCTTAGGATGTACCTTATTTGCATTATACGTAAATGGCTTGCCAAAAAAGATAAGTCCGACGTGTATTTTGTTCGCTGATGATGCTTCCTTATTTAAAACGCCAGAGAATGTTGACCATTTAGTTTTTTTAAACTTTCACAGAAACAGAGCAATGGTTAAACAAACATAACTTGGAAATTAACCTATCAAAAACTAAAATATGCCAATCCAGAACTTACCAAAGAACCCCAATAAATCTAAATAATACTAACGCAACCAATTAAACTAGAAGAAATAAACAAATTTACACTTTTAGGCCTAACATTAGACTCAAACCTAAACTGGAAGAAACATATAGAAAGTACAAGAGCAAAATTGTCCCAATTTATTTATGCGCTAAGTATATTGCAACATAACACAGACTACAACACCGCCTCATCTGCCTATTACGCGTACGTCTACTCCTGGCTAAACTACGGTATCATCCTTTGGGGAGAAAGTACTGACTTCTTGGACATCTTCATTTAGCAAAAGAAATGTATCAGAATACTAATGAACATAGATCAACGAGAAAATTGTAGGGCAAACTTTATTAAACAGCAAATTCTCACACTACCAGTAATATATATATTGCAAAGTTGTTTACTCGTTAGGAAAAATAAGCACCCCTTCTAATCTAAAATCGAGCTATATGAAAACTATAACCGACGGAACAGGAACATACTAATATTACCGATCACAAACTTAAAAGTTATCGGGAAAAGCCCACACTCAAGACTAGCTAACATATTTAATAAGCTACCTGAAATTTTTAAATCCTTACTAAATTATTCAATTTTCTCTAGACAGTTGAAATCTTTGTTAATAAAGAAAGGTTACTATACCGTTGAGGAATTTAAAAATGACAAATTGTAATTCGATCGATCCTACACCTATGATTATGACGAATGAACCAATTGATAGACTTATTTTAAATTGAAAATTAATAAAAAAAAAAATATTAATTAATGTTTAGTATAAAATTGTAATTGTGTAATAAAATGAATGTAATAAATTGTAACAAATAATTTGAATCAATATTATAATAATTATGCAATTTAATAATTTGATATATAACATTGCAGTGCCCTTACATGGTGCATGTCCTAACACTGTGCCATGAAATTTTAATGCATGCCTACTATCCAGTGTATTTCATGTTAGCAAATAAATAAATAATTTCAAAGAAAGTTGATGAAATATTTTATTTCAAACCTCTGTTTTGTCTACAAATACATTGTGGGATGATTGTCTAACATTGGAAGGAAATAAACAAATAAGGATAGTACTGACAATTATATTATAAGTACAGAAACTGTAATAAAACAATACTGTAAGAAGTAATGAAGCTTGCCAACTGTAGAGGTAGCCCGGCGTCTATGATAAACAAGCCGCACGCGCTCATCTTCTTGAATGATGCTTTCTGTACACGTTGGATGTTCTTGTAAACCATTCTTTCTCGATCTAAAATATTATGAGATGGTAGTTTAATATAAGGCGTGCTTAATCCAAAAACGTTTACAAATTGACGAACATTATGTTAAGAACACACGAAAGTCTAACAATTAAGTCATTTTACTCACAGGCCTCCCACTAGGTGGATCAATGCCCTAATGAAGGTTGCGGGTATCTGCTGAATGCGAGTGGCACGGGACCGGTCAATGTGGCGACACTTGGGGGAGGCCTATGTCCAGCAGAGGACTTCTTTCAGCTGAAATGATGATGATGATGATTCACAGAATGTGTTTTGCACTATTGTTGCTACCTGAACGATTTCTTGACTTCATAAGCATGACACAAGTACTCTGAACATCTCTCATTGCTGCATAGAATTTCTCACATTCCACGCTCAAGCATATAAGTAGAATGATAAACTTCAAGTTCCATGATTCAGTTACAAATATTCGAATGCTGTACTGAAATAGTAAAGGGCATAATTATATTTACTCAATAGCATAAACAAAAACTATAATAACATCGGGTGCGGCGTTGAACTTTGTGTGGTTTATCAAAATGTACCATATTTTCATGAGAGTTTTTAGTATCGCAATTCCAGAATTACACGGTGTAACAGAATATGCGCCATACCTTTTAGGTGGTGATTCAGACCATCAAAATAGTAGGGTAGAAAACTTAAAAAAAAGAAAACTGTAAAATTTGGTGGCTGACAGCCGAAAGTGGAGAAGAGCAAATAATAGAAAAGACGTTTTGTGCTTGCCCAAAGTAACTAAGCATAAGAATATAGGTAAAATAAAATAATTATCCGAATACTTACTAGCATGGTTTCACTTCGTATAGTTAATACCAATGCTTCATTATGCAAACTAAGGTAAACAGTTAATATCGCATAATAAACAATCTGAAAATAACGAATTTTGATAAAAAAATATGTGTACAAATCGCATTATATTAATGTAAACTGTACACACACACCTGTCAGTGAATGCACAGATTTTTGTCTAAAGAGCCATTTCACATTTTCGCGCAAATTTCTAAGAGTTTAGTCGCCTAATTTACTATCTTAGATAACACGCTGGCATTTTTTAATACATGTTAAAAATAGACTAGTCTTTCTTATTGACACTTCATGTAACACATTTACAAAAACTTATTTGTTTAGTAAGTAGTGATTAATCTCCCACAACTAGTTTACTGAAAATTCATCGCAGAGTCAATTTCAGACTCCTATATCTATCATAAATATTTATAATTTTCACTGAAATGTGAATGAAAATGAATGTGATTTTTTGGTTTGAATAAAGCATAATTAATTAATTACATTTATTTTACATTAAACAAATTATGTAAAAATAAACTATGATCTTTTACTAAACTAATTCCAAAATTTTATTAAAATCAATTCATTTAATCAGACATAATATAATTTTTAACATCACTCTAAATTACAATAAATTACGACGTATAAGCGAGCACCGGCCCGAGCGCCCATCGACGAAGGCCATTTTTTTCCACGTCCCGATTTTCGAGAGTATCTATCGTAAACGCATTGTTATACTACGACTACAACATTTTGAACCGCTTTGTATTTTTTTTCATTGGGTTAGTATTTCGTTTATTATCAAGTATTATTTTAGTAGTTTGTGTGTGTTATATTTCTGTTTTATTAGTTTTAGCAATGGGGCGTAAGGGTTGTATTATCATTGTGTCGATAAAAAGAAAGAATAAAAATTCTGCAAAAGCTTGCTAAAGCTTGCAATTCATATACACAGTTATCGATCACGTTAGTTGAATGCTCCAAAAATGACTTTTTCAAGGTCAAAGTTATTCCTGCACCTTTATGAACTTGGAGGGTTGTATTGATAATTTTGATGATTATAATTCTGTAACTACATACGTCTTACAGCCGCGAATAATATTCTAATCAACATACAACCTAGCACTGGCCTGCAAATTGCAAAAAACGTAAGTAAATTTAAATTTCGCGGGCTACCCTGGAGCATTAGCCTTAACATAAGTATATCGACATGGAATATAGAACCGTAATTACAATTTGAAAGGTGTCCCTTGGGTTTTCCTTTAAAACTATTTCAGTGTCGAAATTTGATAGCTATTTTTTTGTTTTCATTGTAGAATGAGAAATCGCGTGAATCGAGTAGTTGAGGATAGTACTTTTAGAAGAGCCGCCATGCTGGGTAATGGTGGAAAGTCTGATTCGACAACAGAAATTGTATATTTTAGTTACAATTTTATGTTTAAAACAGGAGTCTATTCAGTATCAAAATCAAAGCATTTATTTCAAGTAGGCCAGTTGCAGGCACTTTTGAATTGTCGAAACAAAGATGAAAATTAAATATAGCTACAGTCCCAGTCACAAGACATAAAACTGTGAAAGTACTGTAGTATTTATATTCAGTATCATAGGTACCTACTATAATAAAAAGTATATTCATACTATAATAATATTATAAAGTGGAAAGATTAGATTTTTTGTTTGTTTGTGTGTTTGTTACGATTTAATTGAAAAACTACGCGGCCGATTTAAAAAAATTCTTTCAGCAATGGATAGCTACATTATCAGCGAGTAACATAGGCTATATTTTATCCCCATACTCCCACGGGAACGGAAACTACGTGGGTGAAACCGCGCGACGTCAGCTAGTTATACATACAGGATGGAATTTTTCAATGCTACCTGGAGCTAAATACTGGAGATAGCAAATTTTACTCAAAGGAAACAATCCTGAATTTTTAAAAAGAAAATAATCAGTATTCACAGATTTTCGAAAATTCGCTTGCCACAATCGGGCATCGAACCCAGGATGAATCGACTAAAGTTCGAAAAAATTATATTCTGTATCTTTTTGACAACAATCAATATGGATCAAATCTCTCTGAAACATGATAAATTAAATGAAAGGAAAATCATGAATAAAAGTGCCAATCTTATTGAATTTATAACTGTTCTTTATATTTCATGGTTTTCCCTTCATTTAATTAATCATGTTTGTTAGAGAGATTTGATCCATATGATTGTCCCTATCGATTGATGTAAAAAAAGTACACGATGTTATTTTTTCGAACTTTAGTCCCTCCATTGAAAAATTCCATCCTGTATATCGTCGACCGTAGGTTCAATTGAGGTAAGGGACAAAATACGATTTTTCAGGAGAGGCCGACAAAGTTTTTTTTCGGACTAAATCGCCCATAACTTTTTTTGTTATTAACCTTTTTCGGGTCTGATTTCACACATAAACTTATATTTTAGTGCTCTATCTACATGTGTAACATTTATTTAAATAAGTTAGCTATTTAAGAAAATAGATGTCCGTTACAACAACGTATTTTGTTAGTAATGTCCCTTACTGACCAAGTATCTTGTAGTCCCGTCCCTTACATTAAATTGACCTCTACGTTGGATCCAATCTATTAATGAAAAAATAGTGTAAAGGACTTGTTGAAAATATTTATGAAAAAAATACAATGTAAAGAGATTTTTGACAGAAAATGAAGTACACACTTTTGACGTACGGATATTTTAAATTTGGAAATCGTTATAAGAAATCATTTAAAAGACATGAAAATGTATTAGAACCGTGTGTGTGTTTTTTGTGTATCGCTTACATGCAATGTTTACGTGTACATTGTAATAGCCAATTTGTATTAGTTTGAATAAAACAATTTTTATTTTATTGAAGATGTTTATTATAATCAAATTATTTAAAAAAATGGTAACAATTTTACCTATACTTACCTTGAATTCTTATTCAAATAAAAGAGTAGCTGCAAATAATCATAATAGAGCCTATAAAGGCATTGTTAATCAAATTAAAATAAACAATTTTACTTCTACCGCTTAATCAGTCTTCAACATGAGATCAATGTTTAATCATTACAATCATTAAAAAAAATATATTAATAAAATTGACATCAATAAACATTTCAGAATTAGAGGTTTTTTTCATCAACATTATCTTCTTCGTCCGTTTCATTCAAATTGTCAATCACTTTAGCGGAATAAGGTAGATTCAAATAATCTTGATGAAATCTACTGGGCATAGCATTCACGCACAATTTTTTTAACTCTTTGTATTTTGCAAACGATATTGGCAGCCTGGTGTTATACAAAGCTCTATGAAATTATTGTCCACTGTTATATCAGGCGAGTCTGCTAGTTGTGATGGCATACTAATAGATGTTTTACTCGTAACCTTACCCATTCCCGTCCTTTTTCCTTTTCCCTTCCCACTTGTCGTTTTACGTTCTGGATTACTCCCTATCTTTTTGGCTGCCAATTCTCCATTTATTTTAATGACATAAACAACCACTTCCTCCTTCATAGAGTGTTTAATCCAAATGGTTTTAAGGTCTTTTTTCTTTATCGTAGCTATTCTAATTTTCGTAACTTGCAAGTCCTTCGTCTTTTGTGGAAACAGTTTTTCTGTAACGGGGTCCCAGTCAATGAAATCCTTGTGCTCCATAACGGTTACGACGTAGGGACGAGGATTCTTTCTAGCAGATTTCATGTAACTAGGCCATTGTGTGTAACTCCAAACAGTCAATTTTCGCACTTCTCGTTCAATAACAGAGTGCATGCTGTCAACTGGCATGTAACTATGACCGGTCAATAAGAAGTTAATCTGAATCGTTTCTACATTCTTGGAAATTGACAAAAAATAATGCAACATTGCCAGCATTGTCCTATTACGATTTTGTCCAGTGCAAGCATCGCAATACAGGATAACTTTTCTTATTCCTCTATCATCAACATCTTTCAGATACATGAAAAGGCAGGACCCTATCTCTTTTGACCCTCGTTTTCCGTCGCATTCACCCCAAACATAGCAAAACCCGTTTTGAGTAGAGCTTTCATAAATTGTAAAGTTATACACAGTGTATTTTCTGCTATAGAATAACAAAATATTGTCACCATGAGGCGTATTTAAAATCTTTTGTAAATCAAAGCTTGCCACTAGAGTGTCCTTGTTTACAGAATAGTTTTGATGATTAGTAAATATTTCATAAGTAGCATTTATTTTTCTTCCATGTGATCTGTAATCTTTTCCTTTTTTTTGATGCCCGCGCGCTGCTTTCGCATTGGTATCATCCTCTCTTTCGCACACAGAAAGACGTTGTGAGATAGAAAAGGATGGTAATAGTGCAAGTACTTGCAATCTTGTGTTATGTATGAAGTTAGAAGTGTGTGTAAATAAAGGTAACAGGGCTAAATATTCATTACTTCTCACGAGCGAATTAGTGTAACGGACACCGAACCTAAATATAATTCGATTCAAATAGGTGTAACGTTGACACTGCTTAAAGTATGACAATGCAAATTGGGGTAAGGGACAACTATGTCAAAACTCGTGCAATCCATTTAAAGTATGGATGATATTTATTTTTTGAGATAACAAAGACGTTAGTGTAAGGACAGTTTTATTATTGTTTCTTCAAAAATAAACCATGTAATGGTAATTCGTTGATTGGGTGGGAAGACCCTTACCTTATTTGAAGTGGATTGGCGGCGATAATTACACTATTTTAAGTTCTTATATTGCATAGTTTTTCAGATACATTGATATTATGGGGCTGATTCGAAATTTGGATCCAAAAATCATTAGGGTAAGGGACATTTTTCTTAAGCTAGAATTTTTTCATATTCACCATTCGATAGAGCGAAAAATACTGAACAAAACTGTATACTCAACTCATTTTGGGTATTTTGTCCCTTACCTCAATTGAACCTACGGTCGACATATGTAATAGAAACACACATAAAATACATATTTACGTAACATATATTTGTGTTTTATTAGTCTAGAAGGCTTTAATAGAATAAAGACTGAATAAATAAATTATCTTTTTGCATAAATCTCAAACCAAGGAGCATTACGATTATAACGGCCCAAGATTATTTAGTCTGTCTCGACACTCGCACTGGACTGTTTGCGTTGTGTATGTCAAGATAGTAAAGAAAGCACGAAAAACTAATCATGGGTAGATACTTGTTTTAAGCGATGGCATGTACACTCCAGGTGGCCTACCATGACGTCTTCAAGCAGGATCGTTTTAATCTTGTCCCAATGAGGGTTAAAGACGGAGCTATAGAGGACTTCTAGCGCCATCTTTCCCACACTGGTACAAGATTAAAACGATCCTGCTTTAAGACGTCATGGTAGGCAGCCTGTATCAGAAATATCATTGATCCACGCCAGAACACATTAGTACATAATGTTTCCTATTGTCTACTTGTGCTATTCTCTTTTCTACTTTTATGATTTTTTTAAATATTTATTTGACAACTGACTTACCATTTGTCGAAACGTCCTCTCTATAATCTCGTAAATATCTTGTATAATCAGGTAGACATCAAACATTAAATCCCAATATTCTTCTCCTTCGGAATATTCGGTGTTGCTTGAGTTTTGAACTTTTACAATCCACACACGAAGCAATTTCTCTAACAGTTTTAATAGTGAAAAAGCGTAAACAACATTCATATCGTATACAATGCAGGCGTAAATCGTAATATGATCGAACACATCTAATTTGTGAAACACAAAAAAACTGAGGTTAAAAACAATAAACATGATGTTTAGAATTATAACCCAAATCCAGTTGCAGACGACTAAACCTCTTAATTCTTTGCCTTGCAGTTGAAGGAGTTTAAACACGTGTTGAATTTTCAAGACCAACAAGACATTGTAATTGAGGTGCATGATGTTTGAGACGCTGTTCATCAAATCACCGATCACAAATACGAAAAAATCAATGGCGAAAAATAAGAAGAAACTGTAATTGCTCCTCTTTTGATACTTGTCAATATTAAGAATCGAATTATACAAATAGGCAAAACGAAATATGACCGTAAAAAATATTCTTAGGAATGTATAAACATAATTATGAGCAACTATAATATTGTCGCGGATAGAATACTTCGTACAGATGAACAACTTATGCACCAAATTTAACGGTCTGAGTACTGATTGTAAATCTTTACAAATCACTTTATTAAGTAATGTGTCCTTAGAGGACACTGTTAGTACATCCTCGATTATAACGTTTCTGTTAAATTTTAAACATTTTTTGAAATACGAAAGCATGTTTAAAACCAGACAATTGACTGTTTAGGCGGCTTTAAGTTGAACTGGTCTAGAAAACTGAAGGCAATCGATAAGCTAATAATTTAGTAATTCTTGATGGTTTAATATTCTTATTTCAGATACATATCTGTAATATATTTCGTGTTAGTTTAGGTTACGCACGATCATTTGTTACATGCGTGAAATATACAGTATGTATCAGAAAGGTGCGGTAACATTAAAAGGTATGGTACAGACCTTTAAAGTGAACAACTTTTTTCTTGGAAAAAATAATAATTAGCTGACTCATCACATACGCTGAACCCACTCGACCCAAATATATGGGATAGCTGATTACTTTTTCGACACTACTGATGGCAAAATTTTCTGGTACTCGCTGAAGTTGCTCACCACGTGTTTGGAAAAGTAAGTACTTGTTTTTGTTTACTGTTTTGGAAGTAGTGATAAAAACGTCAAAATTAATTGATATCAAGAAATGCATAAAGCAGACATTTACTACAGATTCTCGTTACAGATACACAAACTGCAATAAAACAATAGAATAAGAATCTAGATCTAGAAGTCTATGATGAACAAACCGCACGCGCTCATCTTCTTGAAAGATGCTCTCTGTATACGTTGGATGTTCTTACGAACCATTACTTCCTGATCTAAAATAAACAAATGAAAAATAACCTTAACAACCCAATCATTTGGTGCTTTTTTGACAGTTGCTGCGTAGATTTGAGAATACTTATGATCGCGGGTAAGAATGGATGAGACTCAAGTAGACCAGGGAAGCGTACCTCATAAAGAAGCAGGCCTTTACTCAGTAGTGGGATTATGGCTGCCTAAGATGTTGATAGAGATAACAAAATATTTCATAAGAAAAGTGGAATTCGCTGGTAGGATATTCATACAATACTGTTTTGACGCATTAATACCTGATATTAAGTTTGCATACCATCACGAAAGACAGCATCACTAATAATACACACCAGAACAATGTCTTGACTTCGCGAACATGACGCAGGAACTCTGGACATCTCTCATTGCTGCATAGAATCTCTCACATTACACGCTTAAGCATATTAGTATGATGATGTTCTTCATGATCCAGATTTGAGTCAGAATTAGTCGACTCACATACTGAAAAGTGTGTAGTCACAGTTTATTAAGTCAGCACGATAAAATATCTAAATATATAAAAGAAGAAACTGGCTGAATCATCTATCAACGCACAGCCCAAACCGCTGGGTCTACAGATTCCAAATTTGGCAAGTAGGTTCCTTGTGTGGTCCAGGGGTGCACTAAGAAAGGATTTTTCAAAATTCACCCCCTAAGGGGGTTAAACGGGCCTCTAAAGTTTGTATGGGGAATCAAGATTAATTAGACTATTTTATTAAAAACTTCACAGGAGTACTCCTATTGATAAATGAGCAGAAATGAGTTTCAGGTTTTTTCAAAATTCAACCCCCAAGAGGGAGAAATGGGGTGACAAAGTATAAAAATCAATGCACAGCCCAAACCGCTGAGTCTAGAGATTCCAAATTTGGCACATACTTTCCTTATGAGGTTAAGGGGTGCAATAAGAAAGGATTTTTCAAAATGTACCCCCTAAGGGGATGAAACGGGAGTCGAAAGTTTGTATGGAGAAACAAGATTAGGTAAGACTGTTTTATTCGAAACTTCACAGGAGTATTCCTATCGATAAATGAGTTAACATTTGTATTTCAGGTTTTTTCAGAATTCAACCCCTAAAGGGGGAAATGGGGTAACAAAGTCTGAAAATCAACACCGGTATTTTTTGTATGGTGTATCGGGTTGGGTGTGTTACGAAAACAACGAATTTAAGATTTAATGTGGCGGACCTTAAATACCATCATCATCCCCTGTTGGGGTGCAATGGGGTTGAAGTCTAAAAATCATTATGGGTGTTGATACCGAGATAATCAGGGGTGCAGATTACGAAAATGGCATTTATTTTGAGATCCAGAAGATGGCGGATTCGATTTCTTTACAGGGTTATTGTTGATTTATTGTGATGATTGTGATAACGATGATGATGATTATGATGATTGTGATAACGATGATGGTGATTGTGATGGTGATTGTGATAGTGATGGTGATGGAGATGGTGATTGTGATGGTGATTGTGATTGTGATGGTGATTGTGATGGTGATTGTGATGGTGATTGTGATGGTGATTCTGATGGTGATTGTGATAATGATGATGAAGATGATTGTGATAATGATGATGATGATTGCAATGATCATGATTGTGATTACGATGATATAGATTGTGATTACGATGATGATTATTGTGATAACGATGATGGTGATTGTGATTGTGATGGTGATTGTGACAGTGATGGTGTTGATGATAATGATGATGATGCGCGTGATAACGATAATGATGATTTTGATAACAAGGATGGATATTGTGATGTAATGATTGTGATTGCGATGATAATGGTTGTGATTACGATGATAATGATTGTGATAATGATGATAGTGATTGTGATAACGATGATGGTGATTGTGATTGTGATGGTGATTGTGATGGTGATTGTGATTGTGATGGTGATTGTGATTGTGATGGTGATGGTGTTTGTGATGTTGCTGATTGTGATTACGCTGATGCTGATTGTGATTACGATGATAATCATTGTGATTACGATGATAATCATTGTGACTACGATGATAAAGATTACGATAACGATGATGGTGATTGTGATAGTGATTGTGATGGTGATTGTGATAGTGGCGGTTATTGTGATGCTGATAGTGATTGTGATAGTGATGGTGGTTGTGATGATAATAATTGTGATGATTATGAAATTTGGCACATAGATAATTTATAACATGGATTAACACGTAGGACACTATTTATCTCTTTAGTATGATCCAGTGAGATGGTTATCGAACTTCACGCGGGCGAAGCCGCGGGCAACAGCTAGTATCATATAAAATGCAATCTGTAAAAATAAAACATTATTTCTTTAAACTAGACAACTGCTAGCCGCAAAGCTTTTTAAATTAATAAACAAACCATGTGTTGAAACGTCTTTTCGATAATCACGTAGCTTTCTAGTATATTTCGGAATACATAAAACATTAGATTCCGATGAATTTCTACTTCTGAATCTTCAGTGTTTCTTGAGTTTTGAACTCTGGCAATCCACACACGAAGCAAATTCTCTAATAGTTTGAATAGTGAAAAAGCATACACAACGTTCACATCGTATACAATGCAGGCGTAAATCGTAATATGATCGAAAACCTCTAGGTTATGAAAAACTAAAAAAACTAAGGTTAGAACCAATAACTGGATTGGACTGGATCTGGGTTATAACCCAAATCCAGTTGCAGACGACTAAACCTCTTAATTCTTGGCTTTGCAATTGAAGGACTTTAAACACGTGTTGGATTTTCAAGACCAGCAAGACATTGTAGTAGTTGTGCAAGATGTTTGAGACGCTGTTCATCAAATCACCGATCAGAAATACGAAAAAAACAATGGTGAAAAAAAATAAGAAACTGTAATTCTCTACGCTACTCCTCTTTTGATGTTTGTCAATATTAAAAATCGAATTATACAAATAAGCAAAACGAAATATGAGCGTAAAACATATTTTTACGAAATTATAAATTTTATTATGAGCAACTACAATATTGTCGCGGATACAATACTTCGTACAGATGAACAACTTATGCACCAAATTTAACGGTCTGAGTACTGATTGTAAATCTTTATGAATCTCGTTATTAAATAATGTTTCGCTACAGGAGAGTCTTTGTTCATCCTCGATTATAGCGTTTCTGTTTAATTTTGAACATTTCTTGAAATACGGAAGCATGTCTGAAACCAGACATTTGAACGTTTAGGCGACTTAAAGGTAAATTGGTCTAATAAAACTGAAGTTAATCAAAGAATTTTTGTAATAATACTTAATAGTTTAATATTCTTAATTCAGATGCATATCTATACAAATAAATAAAATTGTAGTCTCTATTTGTAATATCAAAATAATAGCTTTTTACTGAATGCAAATGAAAATATGTACGGTACTTTAATAAAAATACATTTGTTCAACTTTTGTCTGTCTGCTGTTTGTTCCGGTTAACCTCCGAAACGGCTGGACCGATTTTGACGGGACTTTTACTGGCAGATAGCTGAGGTTAAAAGGTCATTGGTTTCTTTTGTTTTAGAAAAATAATAAGGGATCCGTGAAAAAAATTAAAACCCTTGAATATGGTAACATAATTTAATTCAAAATTAGGAAGTAATTTTTTTTAAAGTAATTTCACGCGAACGGATGTCGCAGGCAACTAGTCAGTAATATATTTTATACCACACTTGCTTAGTAAGTGTACCAATACTACCCTACTAAAAGGCTTGAAAGCTGTTCATTAAACCTCCTCAAAAATCTAGGCAGTTATATTGTATGGAATTTCATTACTGCCCTGAAAATCAGGGATCCATTACTAACGCGTTTTGTTTTTTTCTTGCTATTTTGTCTTTCACTTCTTTGTGTTTAAGTCTACACTTAAGCACAAAGAAGTGCTGTGTGCGCTGGGGATACTGCTTTATACTACTACTAGCTGTTGCCCGCGGCTTCGCCCGCGTAAAGTTCGGTAACCGTCCCACTGGATCATGTTAAAGGGATAAATAGTCAAGGGATAAATAGTAATGTCCTACGTGTTAATACAGGGTATGAACTATCTATGTGCCAAATTTCATAATCATCACAATCACCATCACTATCACTATCACTATCACAATCACCATCACCATCACAATCACAATCACAATCACAATCACAATCACAATCACAATCACCATCACTATCACCATCACAATCACCATCACTGTCACCATCATCATTATCATCGTAATCACAATCATCATCATCACAATCTCCATCCTCGGTATCACAATCACAATCACTATCACAATCACCATCACTATCAAAGTCACAATCACTATCACCATCACAATAACCATCACCATCACAATTACCGCCACTACCACAATCACCATCACAATCACCATCACAATCACTATCACAATCACCATTATAGTTATAATAATCTTAATCATCGTAATCATAATGATTATCATCGTAATCACAATCATCATCATCACAATCACCATCATCGTTATCACACTCATTATCATGGTAATCACAATCATTATCATCGTAATCACAATCATGATCATCATTATCACAATCACCATCACAATCACAATCACCATCACATTCACAATCGCTATCACAATCACCATCAGTATCACAGTCACAATCACTATCACCATCACAATTACCATCACCATCACAATCACCATCACCATCGCTATCACCTTACTAAACTCGTGTGGTTCACGTGTGGCTCAAATGCACACTCGATTAGTAATCTGTGCCTTATTCCCCTTGGAGAATAAATAGCTATTGTGTTAGGTTAGGTTACACACGATCATTCGCTACATGTGATAGATTATTCCAATAATTTCAGTTTGTTTATACACTAACTCACGTCTGTTTTTTTTAATTGGACACAAATAAAAACATCCCTATGATAATTTTAACCTTGTTTACATGTGGTACACAACATTCAACAGTTCCTCATCAAAATCTTATCAATATCATTACGAAATGCTGTTCTTTTTTAGTTTTTTTGTGTATTTAACTGTTATTTACAAAAATAATGTGACTTGTTTACTATTTATGCCATTGTAAGACCAACTAGGTAATTTTACTTATTAATATCAACATATTTTACTGCATTTTAATATAATTTAATCATAGTTTTATGATAAAATACAAATATTAACAAATCTGTAATAGAATCGTACAATGTGACGTCACTTGTTTACCACCGGCTACAAAAGCCAACGCTCCGCCGTACTCGGCACAGGGTGCCCTTAGTGCGTAGTCGCTTAGTTTTTAGTTATGCCCCTGGCTGGAGGCCTTAAATTCAAGACATCCACAGGAATAGCCCGGTTAAGCAGTAGCCAGTCTCCTGACTGAACTGCGAGATGCCACAGAAAAAAAAAAAAAAACTCGGCACATTCGCTCCGGAGCAGCCACACCGAACGGACCTGAGTTAAGTAACCTTATAATAAACCTTTTTATGTATGTTTAGTAAATATTTTGATGTATGATTTATGTGTATACTTTAATTGGTCAAAACTCAAAACTCAAACTCAAAGCATTTATTTCAATTAGACCATTATGGCACTTTTGAAAGTCAAAAATACAAAAAAAAACAAAACAAAGCTACAGTCCCAGACACAAGACATAATAACTTGAGAAAGTACTGTAGTTGCCCATTCCCTAGCGTAGATCTCTATGGAGAAGAACGGGCAAGAAACTCCATGGACACTCTTTTAAATCAAAATATTGTTACAAAATCTTGGTTACATCATTCATGTTGAGATTATAGATATATGTGAGAACGATGTAGGAAGACGTGCACATTATGAGCGTCCAGAGTAAAACATTAGATCAACAAATTAAAAATAAAGTAATTAAAATGAACCGTGGCAGCTAAGAGATGACCAGTCCCAACTGACAGCGCCCGATCACGAACAAGACGCGTGTATCGGCGCCATTCAACTCAACCATATTGAAGGGAACTAAATGACCCGACACACCCGCCACCATCAGCGAGACATTTGAGTGAGCATGACTTTCTCTCAGCCACCAAGGCATATTCAAGTCAATGAAAGATAACTAAATGCAAATGGTAGCTTAAAAATACATGGTCCTTACATGTGCTATGCAATTATACAATACTAGGAGATGGAATCTATACAAAGCAAAGATACTTTTACAATCTTCTGCAGCTAGCACAATAATTTGCCCAATTAGTTTTCCCCTATGGTTGTGGAGCAGGACCAGCATTGAGCCAAGCATTTTTATCGTCAATGTAATCCACCAACTTATAATATGCTTGCCTACATAGTGTGCGTTTTATACAAGATTTAAATTTCGTCTCATTCAGTTGTAGAATGTGGGGAGGTATTTTATTGTAACATTTTAAACAGTACCCCATGAAAGATGAATCTACTTTAGCAAGCCTGAAACCTGGCTGAACTAGTTGGTCCCTATTTCTAGTAGTATAGTGGTGTCTGTCACCTCTTTTACTGAATAAATGCAGATTTTTCCTAACATACATGATATTTTCATAGATGTATTGACAAGGTACTGTCATGATATTAATTTCCTTAAACAGTTCTCTTAGAGAATCGCGTCTACGTAATTCATAAATGGCTCTGATAGCCCTTTTCTGCAGAATAAATATAGACTCGATGTCTGCAGCGCGTCCCCATAGTAAAATACCGTATGACATAATACTATGAAAATAACTAAAATAGACTAGCCTCGCCGTATCAACATCATGGTCATCATGGTCATGTATAACGTAAGTGTATAAAATTATTTCTATGTCCATAAAATAAATTGTTAGACTAATCTGCTTACTAAAAATTGAGTATATTCTTTCTAAAGAAATACCTAATAAATAGCTAATTCCAATCTGTTTCAAATATCTAAATATTAAAAAATAAATAAATTCTTTGTCCCTATGTAAGTCTATTATTGTTAGCAATTTTAAATATACAGGGCGTCCCACGGATATGCCACAAGGAGGGAAAGAACCTTGAATATTGTAGATTTATCATTTTACTGAAAAAAGACATTATTTTAATTTTAAAAACAATTTAAACTGCATTTATAGATATTTAAATAATTACATGGTTGAACCGGGAATCGAACCCGTTACACGAAAAAAATAATCATCCTGTAGCTTTATTTATTTAACACTTCAAGCACAAAGTACAGAGGCTGACTTAATGCCATTGGCATAGGCTTTACCATACCGATCGAACGGCTTCATCATAAGGATTATTTTATGCTAAATCATACCGATCGAAAGGCTTCATCATAAGGATTATTTTTTGCTAAATAACATAGTGTCAGAAATAAAAGGAAGACCATGAATTTTAACATTTTTAACACAAAATGAATAAATTTATGCTCAACGTGAGTCTGAGTGATTTTTTATGGGGTTATGTAAAAAATTTAGTTTATAAGAACCAGTAAGAAAGTGTCCACGAGCTACAAGCAGAAGTTAGACGTATTATTCTAAATATCCACGACAACAAGATCAAAAAATCGACAGGAAGCGAAATAATCAAAAGGACGACTTGTATATGTACGTGCGACTTGTATTCAACAGGAAGGGACTCATTTTAAACATTAGATAAATTGATTAATTTTGTATTAAAAATGTTAAAATTCATGGTCTTCCTTTTATTTCTGACACTATGTTATTTAGCAAAAAATAATCCTTATTATGAAGCCTTTCGATCGGTATGATAAAGCTACATTTAAAGCTACATTATTTTTCTCGTGTTCGATTCCCGTTCAAACATGTAATTATTTAAATATCTATGAATGCAGTTTAAATTGTTTATTAAATTCAAATAATGTCTTCTTTCAGTAAAATGTTCCATCTACAATATTCAAGGTACTTTCCCTCCATGTGGCATATCCGTGGGACGCCCTGTATATTACATCACACAGGCGTCAAATATACAGTATGTATCAGAAAGGTGCGGTCATATTTTAAAGTGTGGTACAGACCCTTAAACTGAACAACTTTCTTCTTGGGAAAAAAATAATCAGCTGACCCATACACATACGCTAAACCCACTCGACCGTACTTTTTCGACATTACTGATGGCAAAAGTTTCTGGTACTCGCTGTAGTTGCCACGTGAGTAATAAAAACGTCATAATTAATAGAGATCAAGAAATGCATAAAGCAGACATTTACTACAGATTCTCGTTACAGATACACAAACTGAAATAAAACAATAGAATAAGAAGTTATAAAGCTTGCCAATTGAAGAGGTAGCTCGGCGTCTATGATGAACAAACCGCACACGCTCATCTTCTTGAAGGATGCTCTCTGTACACGTCGAATGTTCTTACAAACCATTATTTCCTGATCTAAATAAACAAATGAAAAATAACCCAATGATTTGGTGCTAATTCCATGACAGTTGCTGCGTAGATATCAGAATAGTCAAGATCGCGGGTAAGAATGGATGAGACTGGAGTAGACCAGGGTAGCAGACCTCAAAAAGGAGCAGGCCTTTACTGAGTAGTGGGACGATGGCTGCTAATGATGATGATTCTGATGAAACTTGACATTTCAAAGGAAATGTGAAAGGAGACAATATTTTTTGTTTGAAAATTAGACCACCCACATAAATTATAGCATTTAATAATGAAACGTACATTGATTTCTTCCTTATAACCTCTAGATTACAGTGGTTATCGGGTTTGAGATGTCTTTATTTCCCATAAGAAATTTCACTTCCATGAAAAATATTAACTAGTAAAAAACATTATTGGTTTTACGTAGTTTTGACAAAATTATTACAAACATAGGTACAAAATATTCTAAAAGTGTAGGGTAATCGGTAAAAAATTTAACCCAGCCATAATGTAAACATACACGGAATGCGCGCAACTAGATGTGGTATGAAATATACTAAGGTGCGCTTGCTTTAACTATAATTGACCATGTCTGTGCAGACAATTATAGTTTTTGCTGTGGCGGTTTCTCGGGTACAGTAGCTCTCCTCGACTTTGTTTAGGAGTCTATAGCCATTAGTTTGTAGTTCTGCTTTGTATTTAATAACTGTTTGATCCAAATTCAGCACATTAATATTAAAATCACCCAGTGTTATTACTCTTTTCTCTCTCTATTTTCTCTTTACAACTGCTTGGTGTATGTTTCAATGAAATTTTTGAAATTAGAAGCGTCTGGTTTACGATAGATGCCAGCTATGTCTAGGGAATATTTTAAGATTAATCCAAACGTAGTGGTTGTCATTCAGGCATAGTTCCTCGATTAAGTGGTGTTTCAAGTTGTTGTGAGAGAAAATTGATACTCCACCACCCCTTACGCAGTGTCTGTAGTTGTAGTAATGTGTATATACAGGAATTTGAAATCTTTTAGCTTCATCATCAGTTTTTATCCATGTTTCAGTAAGTACAATAATGTGTATGTTACTACGAAAAGATTCCACCAGGTTATATTAGCTAAGCCCTGTCTAGTCGGAATAAATGCGAAAACTCTTCAAAAACACTTTCACGAAAATCGGAATAAACAGAAAGAGTATATGTCAAAATAATGAAGTTGTCTGTCAACCACTAAAAAGGCGGATTTACAACGCTCCATGCCACGTTGATTGTTTAAACCATCTATGCGATTTTAGCGTAAACCTTTAAAAATAGCACTAAAAATGCTCACAGTTAAATAATATATATTTTTATATTCTATTCTATTTTAATTAAATCAGATATGATTACCACTACCACAAAAACATGTACGGTACCCGTACATTTTTTTGTAAACGGAAAAAACGCCCCTATTCACGTAAGTATTATCTGCGAATGACATTGGCCACGACAGGAATGATTTGACTCGCAAAAAAATATCATAAAATACATTATTTATTATGATGTTAAGATTCTCTCGTTCTCCTTGAATCTTTCGTTTATTACTATAATAAAATGATTACTTTTTTTGGTGTAACGAATAATAAATGCAACATCCAAGTGGGCCTAAAAATTATTGTCTCCTTTGCTGATGTAGTATTCATACTGTTTTGATGCAGTCACCTGGTATTAAGTTTACATACCATCACGAAAGACAGCATCACTAAAATAATACACACCAGAACAATGTCTTGACTTCGCGAACATGACGCAGGAACTCTGGACATCTCTCATTGCTGCATAGAATCTCTCACATTGCACGCTCAAGCATATAAGTATGATGATGTTCTTCATGATCCAGATTTGAGTCAGAAGTAGTCGAATTACATACTGAAAAGTGTGTAGTCACAGTTAATTAAGTAAGCGGGATATTATAATACACACATCAAAAATGTCTAGGGATCAAGCATTTTTATGCGGATTTCTTGAGATTGAGATGTGGCTTTGTAATAAATTTATGATTTTATAAATTTATATGGATCCTTTTTGGTGCATTTCATAATTTGAATCAGGAACTCTCAATCAAATTCGAGTAAAAGATGAAAATAAGCTGTCAATATTTTCCCTATAAAAACATACAACGCATTGAAGACATTATTAGTGCTACTGTTTCCCTACTACTGATTAAAACCAACGTTATTATGGAGCGGCGACGTCATTTAAGCAGGGAAGAAATGCTCAGAGCCGTGGGAATGATAGAAGCTGGTTCCCGGCAACGTACTGTAGCTTTAGCTCTGAATACAAGTCAGAGTGTTATCAGTCGACTTTGGACACGTTACCGAAGCACTGGTACCGTGGCTGAGCGCCATGGAGGACGGTATCGCTGCACCACACGGAGACAAGACCGATACATTCAAATCTTAACTCGAAGAGCTCCAACAATAACCGCCATGATGTTAGCCGTGAGGCTTCATCACTCTTCAGGGAACTTAATTAGCGACCAAACAGTCAGAAACCGCTTGCATGAAGTGAACCTTCATTCCCGAAGACCGCTACGGGTACCACCTATAGCAATGCACAATCGTAGGATTCGATATCAATGGGCTCTTGAACACAGAAATTGGGCAGAAGAACAATGGCGTTTCGTGTGCTTTTCTGATGAGTCTCGTTTTGGTATGAGACCGGATACAAGACGTATACGACACTGGAGAACCCCTGGACGCCAACAGCGATTAAAATCCTGCCAGGAAGTCCATCCTTATAGTGGTGGAACCATCATGGTATGGGCGGGTATTTGGATCGGCGGAAGAACTGAGTTGATTTGGATCAGAGGCAACCTCAACGCTCAAATTTATGCTGAGACGATTGTATCAGACGTCATCGTTCCTCTACAAGTGCAAATCGGTCCCTTATTTCAGTTAATGCATGATAATGCACGACCGCACACCGCAAGAGTTGTAAGACAGACTCTCGCCGCAGCTAACATCAATGTCCTGCCCTGGCCTGCTCAGTCGCCAGACTTGAACCCGATTGAGCATGCATGGGATATGCTACAGAGAAGAGCTCTGCCGAATATGGAGGGTATCCAGTCGCAAGAAGACCTTTTTTTGTTGTTGCAACGAACATGGGCGGCCATTCCACAGCGTGATTTGGATGAACTCATTTTGAGTATGCCAAACCGATGTTCTTGTGTTGTTAGTGTTCGCGGTAGAAACACGGATTATTAATTGTTTAAGTTACCCAATAAAATTTTAAAGAAAACTGTTATTTCAGTCTTTTTTTCGAACTTTAATGTTAGTGGTTCAAATGTCAAAAATCCCTTTATTAGGAAAATGGCAAATTTCTTTATTAATGCAAAGGTGACTTGGTTTATCGTTACTGTGACAAACGAAAACACTTTATTTGATGAATCCTTAAAGAAAATTTTAATTAATATCAATCAGGAGAAAAGTTATTGCAAAAATATATGTTGATCCCTAGATACTTTTCATGTGTGTATTTTTCATTATGTTAAAACGTTGTAAACAGTGAATTAAAAATATAAAATAAATACATGCATAACCCTATTAGTTATATTGGAAGAACTAGTTTTGTCTGAATAAAAACACACTCATTCAGTTCTTTGTACGTTCATATTTTTTGTTCACCATTGCTGTTTGGCTATCTCAGTAAGAAACACAAGAAGTGGTCTCGCGGTGGCAAGCGCGTCTGCTGAGCGTGGGTCTTGGGTAAGATTCCCAGGTTGGGTTTTTTCATTAGGAATTTCTTAGTAGCAGACAGGGGTTTGAAACTTGCGGGTGGAGATACCCCTCGCATCGGAAAGCAGGCTAGGCCGATCGTCCTGCGACTGATCTCTCTCCAGTCGTGTCAGGTTGCCGTTTCATCGGACTATGAGAGTCAGGGAAGAGTGCACCTGTCTGCGCAATCACTTGCGCAATATCTATTGCGAGAGGTATTATAGTCGTACAGATCGGTCATGCGGCCCGAATGCGGTCACGACGACTGTCAATATTTAAAAACATAAAATATGAACAAAGTAATACTTTCCAGAACAATGGCTTGACTTCATAAGCAATAAACAGATGTTCTGAACATCTCTCATTGCTGCATAGAATCTCTCGCATTCTACGCTCAAGCATATGAGTAGAATTATGAACTTCATGTTACTATATATAGTTGAATAACATACTGAAAGTTAAATGCGAATATTAGCTAAATGCAGATTGAAATCAAATCGGAGATTTTAATCGATATTGAGCCTTATTTTTAATAAGCCACAGCTCATAAGGTACTTTGAATATAATGAACTATTTTAAGTGTCCTATACATTATACTGGATAGTTCTAGTTTCTGCAGAAGAGCTTCTACCCCTTTTTTTTCGGATGGGAAACCATCAAATGACACTTCCGCTCTGGGCGGAGTGGAAGGGAGTGTCAGACTTTTACTGACTAAAACCCACCCATGCTCCTTCTTAGCCCTTTGTGTTCCAGAGCCGCAGTATCTCTTTCGAACAATCCCGCAGCCCAGAGCTCCTAACACTTTTTTTTTTTTTTTTCGGATGGGAAATCATCAAATGACTTCTCCCGCTCTGGGCGGAGCAGGAGGGAGTGTCAGACTTTTACTGACTAAAACCCATCCATGTTCCTTCATCGCCCTTTGTGTTCCCGGGCCACGGTATCTCTTTCGAACAGTCCCGCAACCCCGGCAGGCATCGGTCCTTGCGGACCCCTTCCCTTTTTGCTGACTCTCTTTGAGGCGCGCGTGGAACACGAACGCGCCGTCGAAACGGCCTGTCGTCATGAGACGGACGGACGGCGAGCTAGCCCATAGCCCACCGTCCACAGGCCCGCGCCTACGGTGGCCGGGGGCCACGTGGTTGCCCCCGACGCCCGGGGCGTCTTCCGCGGCGGCCGGGACGCTGTGAGGTTCTCTCCCTCTCACGTTCTGCCACCTCCTTCTCTAGCATTACTGCTTCGCAGAAGGAGGTGACGGCGTCCTTTTCCGTCTCGCTCCGGACCATGGCTTGCACCAGGGCCGGACGCGAGAGGTCGCCGCCGCCAATCGCCGCTTCGAGGACACGGCGGTGCTCCGCCCACGCGGGGCACACCTCCACCGTGTGCTCCACCGTGTCCTCCGGTCGATCCTCGCAGTGGAAACACCCGGGCGTTTCCTCCCGCCCGATTCGGTGCAGGAACCTCCCGAAAACACCGTGTCCGGTGAGGACCTGCGTCAGGCGGAAGGTGAGGACGCCGTGGCTTCTCTCCAGCCACTCCTCAAAGAGGGGACTTATCGCCACTATCGTGGCGTGCCCTGCACGGGGTTGCGACAGTCGCTCTCTCCATGTCGCCATGAGATCCCGCCGGAAGTCTGTCCGCTGAGCAACAATTTGTCGCGGCAGCGGAGTTTTCCCCCGGCGAAGCGCCTCCGCGCGCCATTCATGCAGGCGCGCGAGGACTATCGCCTCCAGATCCCATGGCGGCAATCCGGCAAGGAGGCACGCCGCCTGCGGGCGATCGTGCGGTACCCACGGGCCAGCCTTACGGCTACCACCTTTTGGGGCGCGTTCAGGTAGTGGGCTGCACGCAGCCTCAAAGAACGCGCCCACACCGGGGCCCCGTAATGGGCCATGGACCGCACGACTCCCGCTTAGAGCCTCCGGCAGGAGGCGTTCGGCCCCCCCAGGTTGGGCAGGAGCCGCCTGAAGGCAGCCCCAGTCCGTTCCAGTTTGGAGGCCAAACGTCGGAAGTGCTCCACGAAGTTCCACCGGCTGTCGAGGACGAGTCCTAGGTACTTCAAAGTCGACTCGACACCGATGGATACCCCTCCTACCGTGAGTAAGGATCCCGGAGGTGGCGCATTCCGAGGCCCATGAAAGCACGTGGCCTCGGACTTGTGCCTCGTGAACATGTTGCCGGATCCTCTCAACGACTATCGAAACCCCGCGTGTCATGATTTCGGCCGCCGCCTCGTGCGACCACCCCGTGCCAGCACCAGCGTGTCGTCTGCATAGCAAACCACGCTGACGCCGCTAGGGAGGTCGGCGCGCAGCACCCAGTCGTAACCGATGTTCTACAAGGACGGCCCTAGGACCGATCCCTTCGGACATCTCTCGCCGGTTCCATTCTCCGCTTCGACTGGGGTAGATGACGGCTTTATCCGTCAGGTAGTCCCCGACCACACGACGAAGGTAGGTCGGCACCCGGTGATACCGGAGTGCCTCCCTAATGCAGCTCCAGGGCATGGTGTTGAAGGCATTGGCGATGTCGAGAGACACCGCCAAGACAACCCCACCCCGGGACACTGCATCCCCCGTCGTGAGGGCTCTCACGCGCATGATGGCGTCCACCGTAGAGCGCCCCTTGCGGAAACCAAACTGGTGTTCCGCAAGATCCGGCCCCGTCCCCGCAAGGTGCTCGGCGAGGCGGTTTGCAATTACTCTTTCAAAGAGCTTGCCCACCTCGTCGAGCAACACTATGGGCCGGTATGCGGACGGAGAGTCCGCAGGGCGCCCCGGCTTCCGAATGAGGACCAGCTTCCCCGTCTTCCAACGAAGCGGGAACTGGCCTCTTTCCAAGCATGCGCTTAGGAGCCCCTCCAGTCGGGGCCCGAGAGCCTCCGAGGCCAGGACCCAGGCTTTGCCAGGCAAGCCGTCGGGTCCCAGGGCGGTATTTTTGGCACTGAGCCTGCGTACCGCCACTCTCAGGTCTACCCCAGTCACTACCGAGTGTCGTCGTCGTCGTCCTGGTGGTCCGCTTCCAGCACCGCAGGCGGCGGAGTCATAGGCGGGGGGGGGGGGGTGTTCCCCCCGCGTAGGGAACAGAGTGCTCACTACGTCCTCCACGAAGAGCTCCTACCCCTGACTCAACGACCAGGTTGTAACAAAACAGTTGGTATCTGTTAAATTCCTTAGCATATTTCAATTTCTTGTGTTGTCACAATTACAACATAAAGTAAAAGCTCTCCACCACTACCAAGCCTCTGTCCAGGGTATGTTTACTTTCAACTTCATTTAGCGTTACATCATAAATGAAGGCTATTCGTGTGATGGCTTTTACATATCTATTAAATGGATGTCACACCCACTCCCATCAAGATCGGAGACTCTACACTCGAAGTTGAAGTAGCGCGGTATCTTCTCGTCCAACTTACCGCAGTGTCTCAAGACGAAAGTCTATGACCAGTGTGTGTTGCCAGTGATTACATACGAGACCGAAACGTGGTCGCTCACAATGGGCCTGGTCAGAAGGCTTAAAGTCACCCAAAGGGCAATGGAGAGGGCTATGTTCGGAGTTTCCTTGCGCGATCGAATCAGAAATGAAGACATCTGCAAGAGAACCAAGGTTATCGACGTAGCCCGAAGAATCGCCAAACTTAAGTGGCACTTAGTGGCAGTGGGCAGGGCCTCCCACTAGGTGGACCGATGACCTGGTGAAGGTTGCGGGAATCCGCTGGAGGCGAGTCGCACGGGAACGGTCAATGTGGCGACATTTGGGGGAGGCCAACTACAGTACTTTCTCAAGTTATTATGCCTTGTGACTGGGACTGTAGCTTTGATTTTCTTTTTTGTATTTTTGACATTCAAAAGTGCCGTAATGGTCTAATTGAAATAAATGCTTTGAGTTTGAGTTTGAGTTTGCCTATGTCCAGTAGTGGACGTCAAAAAACGTGAAATGATGATGATGAAAAATGATGAAACGGATACACTGCGCACAATGATAATGGATAAAAAACACATATAAATGGTTTATTCCCATCTGCTCCCACCAGTCTGTCCCCACTGGTGGTAGTTGCAACTATTTGTCGCATCTACCACCACCGGTGGTGGTTGCGTCTGGTCAGTCGCATTTGCTCCAACCTTTGTCCCCACTGGCAGATGACACTTATATGCGATAAATAATTGCAACTACCACCAGTGGGGACAACCCGGTGGGGGCAGATGGGAATCCACCCATATAAATCATTTAGCGTACCCACAGACAAACCTGAAATGTAGTAATGTAATGGTAGTCCCATGAGTTGTCAGTATTTCGACTACTTACAACTAGGTACTTACGACATTAGTTTAGCGGCTTAAAAATAATACCATAGCGAGATTCCTCAAATTAAGATACACTGCAAATGCCGTATAAAATGTAACCTGATAACAAGAACAAATTATTAACATGGTTGTCTCTTTCAGCTAAAACTCGATAGCCACTGAAAATTTTAAATCGTGCTTTTTCCAATACCAATTAAAAATGTGCTTACCATTCGTCGAAGTAACGACTCTAAAATTGTGTATTACTCTTGTATATTCAGGTATGCATCATAGATTAGATTCCAGTACTATTCCCTTCCTGAATCCGCAGTGTTTCTTGAATTCTTCACTTTTTCGGTCCACACACGAATTGTTTTCTCTAATAATTTCAAAATTATTAAAGGACACAACGTACACATCGAAAACGATGCTAGAGTAAAACGACTAATAATCAAGAATCCTCATAACAAAAATAAAACCGACGCCTACGGTGAAACTAATACAAAAAATATTTAAGATGCCAACTATAGTCCAGTCCCAAAACCACGATTCCTCTGAGTTCTTTGCCATTTATTTGAAGACTCTTAGCTGTGCACGATGTTGGAGACGGTGTTTATTAAATCCCCGATCAATTAGAAGATGATGTCAGTAGTCATGCTCAGAGAAAATAGTAAGCGGCGAACTCCCCAATTATGTCTATTCTGGATAACGTATACGATCAGTTCACCAAAACAGGCACATTGGTACAAGAGCATGTAATCCAATTGGATAAAGTTGTAAAGATTCGTATTAGCAGTTATAATGTTGTCACGAATAGAATACTTCGATCGCAAGAAAATACTTTGCATCAGATTCAATCGTCGTAGTACTGATCTTAAATCTTCTCCAATCACATTATCGATAAGTATTTCGTCAGACGACGGTGTGGATACATTCTCGATTAAAACAACGCTCGCGTTTCATTTCAACCAGTTTTTGAAATACGAGAACATGTTTGTTGAACGAGTAGTTGAATGTCAATTGATCTGAACACTGCGGTCAATCAGTAGGCAACTCATCATCTGCCTAGCCTTTTCCCAACTATGAATGAATACTCTATTTATATGAAAATTACGTTTTCTAAATTTGTTTCTTATCTTTCAGTAGGGTCATTTATTAATGAAAAAAACATCATCATTTTCATATCAGGTCTATTAGTCGTCTCATAATCAGTAATCAGTAGTTTACAAAAACACAAACTGTAATAACACAATCGTATAAGTAGTAATAAAGCTTGACAGCTGTAGAGGTAGTTCGGCGTCTATGATGAACAAGCCGCACGCGGTCATCTTCTTGAAAAATACCTGCTGTACACGTTGGATGTTCTTGCAAACTCTCCGGTCTAAAAAAAACATCGTTATTATAAGCGAGGTTTTTATTCGGACAAAATGGTAACCAGTTTTTACTTGAGTTCCTTGAGTTATAAGTCGAACTACAAGGTAACTAACAAATGCTTGCACTGACTGGACAGGTCCACTCAAATCTGTGTGGTTCTTTCTTCAAAAGACCATCTCAGACACTAATCTGCATAGTCCTCATGTGAGTTGACCAAGATTATGTCTGGACTTTAAAAAACACTATGACAAGTGGTGATGGATTTGTTTCGGCTGTTTCTTCTCAGAGTAGTCAGGTAAGAAAAATTGGCCCAAACTATTAAAAAAAAATGACGTGAAATTGTTTGTCAAAACCTATTTGCATAATTAATATAATTTATCATTTACTGCCGGGGAAACGCTGAAAAACTAGTTAAGGCTAGTACTAACTTATTACATACAGGCATCTCCGATGAGTGGTACCGATACAAGTCAAGTGGACATCTTCCAGCTGATATGACGATGACAATGTGTTGTATCAACCAATTTTCGTGTCTTCATCGGTATATACGTAATAATGAATATACGGGGTGGATACCGACGCGAAATCGTTGAACGACAGTAAACGTTTTCGGCACACAGTAATTTTTCATAAAAAAACAGCTTTTCCATACATTTTAACCGTGTATGTATTGCAAGAATTTTGTAGGAAACAGCAATATTTTTTTTAATAACGTTGTTGTTGTCATTTTTTTATTTTTTTTTATTGGGACAAGCCCGCCACACTGTTCCCAAACCACTGTAACTCCTGAAAGCCAGAATCAACAGTGGCGACCACCAGAAAAGCGCCGAGACAATGAAGCTCGACGAAGCTCGAAGTCCCAGAGAATGAATTTAACTGTCTTGGATCCCGCAACGAAATTAATCAGAAAAGTATAGTGGAGGAGTAGGAAAAAACCGTAATTTCCACTTCCCTCCATTTGTGCAGGAGACAGAACGAAACAAGGCCAATAGGCACAAAGGGACGTTTTCAACTGGGATAGGCCCAGTTGCCTAGCACCACGGATAAATATTAACATTAATAGGTCCTAAGTTGTGAGCTGTTATATTTGATTCCAATAATAGGTATGGCAAAAAAGCTTGAACGCACGGAAATTTGTTTTAGTTTCCACAAGGTCTGTATAGTAAATAACTCCGGATGTAACCTGTACACTATCCAACATAATGTTGCGTTCATTCTGCCAAAGACTGCACTCCCATAAAATGTGATGTGCTGATTGTTCGACTCGCCTTTTTGTCAACAAGCTTGAAGGAAAATAATTTACTCTTAAAGTTACCATGACCGGTGAGAAATTGGGCAACACAGTGATCAACCTCCAACCATGTCCTGGCCAGCCGTTCACGAACGGACGGAAAGAACTGGTGGAGGTGTCGGCCCTTGATGGAATTATCCCACCTACCTTGCCATTCAGACAAAAATTCCTCCCAGACGTCGGTTTGTGGTTTGAATAATCTAGCAATCTTAACACGGTCACGTAGGGTTAAAAAGTCTGCGTCCGTGGTCTCACGTGCGTTATAGTACATTGCAGCCCGTCGCTGCACTTCAAGATCAACTGGAAGTACACCTGCAAGTACCGGTAAGGCTTCAGTACTAACTGTCCTATACGCTTTGCATAAGAATATCAAAGCCAAACGCTGGCTTTGAAGCAATTTACGTCGTGCCGCTCCTATGGTGGCCCTATCGGCCCAAACAGGTGCCCCGTAGCACATACACCCTAAGTAAGTAGCCCCATAAATGGTCTTTAAAGTTATAAATGACAGACCCCACGTAGATTTTGATAATCTCGTTAAGGCATAAAAGTTCTTTTTAGCTTTTTCACCGACAGTTTTTACATGATCTATGAATGAAAAATTTCTCTCTAAGACCAAACCAAGGTAGCACACGGATTGCTTTCTTTTCACGGGAACGTTATTAAATTTAATACTAGGCCCCGATTTAAGATTACCTTTTAAAATTAGTTGATAAGTTTTTTGCGGTGCAAAGGTCAGACGGTTTCGATCGCCCCACTGAGATATTAATTGTAGGCAAGTGCCAGCTAAATTCTCGAGACCAGCCCGAGTACTCGACTGAATGAGCAGCAGGCCGTCGTCCGCGTAACCGGTTAATGAACAGCCGGGAGGAAGGGGAATCGCGCGAAAATCATCAAAACCTAAATTCCATACATACGGAGCGATTACCGACCCCTGAGGACATCCCATGGTAAGGGGCTTTGACATAGAATAATGACCGAGTTTGAGTTTCGCGGAACCATTTAAAAAGTATGAATAAACAAGTTTATATATGTTTTTATAGCAGCCACGATTCTTCAGTTTAAGTAGTAGCATCGGCCACCATACGTTAGCAAAGACCCCGGAAATATCTAAAAAGATTCCAACCCCGTACTTGTGTTCCGAGTTATTAACAATTTTTCTAACAGAAAGTGCCGCGTCTACGGTAGATTTTCCCACGGTGAAACCGATTTGGTTGTTATGAAACTTTGGCCCGTCTGGCAGCAAACGTGGAACGATAAGGCGCTCCAGGAGTTTTCCCAAAGATGGCAGTAGGGTTATGGGCCTGTACGACTTAGGGTCGTCCGGTGGCTTATCACCACTTTTTGGAATTATTCGTATAAAGCCACGTCGCAATACTCGAGGGAAAACGCCGTCCGCAATACATCGGTTGACAACAGATAGAATGGCGTCGCCCGCTGTTTTACACGCTTCTATTATCGTCCGATTAGATATTTTATCTTCACCTGATGATTTGTTAAGAGGCGGTTTCCTGACAACAATAATGAATTCGTCAATGGATGGAAGGTCTGACGCTGGTGATTCAGGTGGCACAGCAGCCCACGCTCTGATCTGTTGATGGTAGTCATTGTCATTTACCGGCGGATCATTAGGTATCAGACTATTTAATATAACTTCGGTTGTTTCCTCAATACCGGTGGTGTGTTTATTATTTATGTACTTTAATGTTCTGGACAAACGCCAGGTCGACTGATCGATTAGCTTTGAACTCGTGATACAAAGGAGAACACGGACCTTCTTTATCTAATTATATATATTTCTACTATTTTTCGCAGTAAATTACCCTTAGATTTTTCCACCGATGCTCTGTAGCGCAACTATAAACGCATTTATAGCAAAGTTGAGTGGGTCTCCAGTGACCTTTTGTTTTTTAAGCTTGTTTAAATGCGTTGTTCAATTAAGTAGTCACACCACTACTCACATCTATGGATGTTGGTCATAGTTGCGCGACCAATGGCGATGTCAGCACAGTAAGTGAAGGTGTCTGACATAATTTCAGCACTTTCTTCAGCTGACAGCCCATCACGAGTGAAGTCTTTGGCGTGACACGCAAAAAGCGAGCTAAAGAATTCCCAATTCGCGCCTTTACTTTATATCTAAAATTACTAGTGATATGAGATGGACCTTGAGAAGACATCGGAACAAATTCGTACACGATCAGGCGTTGATCACTACAAGACGCATCTGGTAGGACACGCCACACACTCGTATCCAAGCGTACGTCTGCACTAGAAAGTGTGCACAACGTCGGTCGAAATCCGTAGACCTAACCTTGCCATACCACAGAGACGATGACGCGTTAACATCAGCGCCAACGATAACTTTACAGCCCCCGAGTGACTGTAAGACATGACGGAGGTTATGTATATGAGGAGCAACAGGGTCTAAGTATTGAAAGTAACAGCTCACAACTTAAACTTTAAAAGAAGCTGATGAGACTTCTGCAACGGCACAGTGGGGCGTCATGAGGTTACGCAAAGACGTTACTGTAAAGTTAGAAGAACGCGCCACGTAAATTCCGGCTCGTGCTTTGCTGTCCAGCTGAACTACTTTGTGACGTAAGCGAGCGTTCTGATATTGTTCTTGAACAAGTACTATGTCTAAGTTATAATCGATAATTAATTTGTCTAATTCAGAGGTCGCCACCCTATCGTTGTGGACATTTAATTGTCCTATAGTTAAACTATCCATTATTTTAGTAGTTGGTGTTGAGGATTAACTGTTCGAGCTTAAGTTTGTAGGTGGTACACTCGGGAGACCCGCAGCGATGGTCAAACGGTTTTTTAAAACATTTACACGCCACGCAAGTCGGTATGTAATTTAAATTATCCTTGTGCGGGCAGTTATTTGTTTCATGTGCTTCGGAGCAGTTAGCACAGGTAGGTGATTTATTAACGCAGTGTTTCTTAACGTGACCAAACTGTTAGCAATGTAAACAACGAACTACTTCGACATCATCGATGAAACGGCAAGTCGCCCAATCAATAAATAATTTATCTTTGGTTGACACTAAATGTTTACGATCTGTGGACTCGATTTCAACGCCTATCCACATGCGACCGTTATCTAAGGAACGCCTACGAATAATTTTAGTTGACTTAATAAAATCATCCTTATTTATTGGTAGCTCGTCTTTAATGTTTTGACGGTATAGCGCGTGCAGAAAAGCATTGTCTTCCATTGAGGATGGGACGTCCTTAACTAATAAACGAAACTAAATAAACGAGGTCTTCGGCCTTTCGGTTTTTCAAGTCTTAAGCCGGCGGATCTAATAGCATCGACCGATTGCTACTTTTTTATTTGGTTGTCATTAGCGACACGTAATACAACGCCAGATTTCGCGGTTTTCTTAACGCCTTATTTGAAATCCGTCGTCACTAGGCTTAATCGCTTTCATTAGCATTTGTTTAGTCGCGGACGATGACGAGTAATCGGCTAACCGCTCAGCGGTAGGGTAGACGACGACGCACGGAAGGGGGGCGCGCGACTAACCGCTGGCGCAACTTTAGGTAGACGAAGTTTCAAAGAATCCGCGTACGAAGATTTGTTACATTTACTAGTATTGACATTAGTATTAGGATTTAATTTAATTTTATCTAATTCGCGTTTCGTATTGGCTAATTTGGTTTAGCCAATACGAAACGAGAATCGGTTAAATTTAAATTAAATCCTAATACTAATGTCAATACTATATACTATTGTCAATACATCTATGAAAACATCATGTACGTTAGGAAAAATCGGCATTTATTCAGAAAAAGACGTGACAGACACCAGTCTGTCGCGTCTTTTTCTCTAATGCTATTTCTAGTGTTATAGTGGTCTATAACACTAGAAATAGGGACCAACTAGTTCAGCCAGGTTTCAGGCTTGCTAAAGTAGAGTCATCTTTAAGGGGTACTGTTTGAAATGTTACAATAAGATACCTGCCCACATTCTTCAATGAATGAGACGATTTTTCAATCTTGTATAAAACGCACACTATGTAGGCAAGCATATTATAAGTTGGGGGATTACATTGATGATAAAAATGCTTGGCTTAATGCTGGTCCTGCTCCCCAACCATAGGAGCAAACTAATTGATTGTACTGGTCGGGCATTATTTGAGTCTATCGACACGCAAAGAAGAAGAAGAAGAACTGATTCCCCTGTTAATGTATTGTGGAAGCTGCAGAAGATTGTTAAAATATACTTGCATTGTATAGATTCCAGTTCTTAGTATTATATAATTGCATAACACATGTATGAGTACTTTGTACTGTTCAGCCACCATTTACATTTACAATGTCACTTACGGGATATCCTCCGTTAAGTATAGTTATGAACCGTGTACATTTATTTATCTTTCATTGACTTGAATATGCCTTGGTGGCTGAAATAATGTCATGCTCCCTGAAATGTCTCGCTGATGGTGGCGGGTGTGTCGGGTCATTTAGTTCCCGTCAATATGGTTGAGTTGAATGGCGCCGGTACATCATATTCGTGAACGGACGCTGTCAGTTTGGACTGGTCATCACTTAGCTGCCCCGGTTCATTTTAAGTACTTTATTTTTAAATTGTTGATCTCTTACTCTGGACCTTTTACTCTGGACTTTTACTTGAATCTTTTACTCTGGACGCTCTTAATGTGCACGTCTTACTACATCGTTCTCACATATATATGTATAATCTCAAAATTAATAATGAAACCAAGATTTTGTGACAATATTTTGATTTAAATAGTGTCCATGGAGTTTCTTGCCCGTTCTTCTTCATAGAGATCTACGCTAGGGAATGGGCAACTATAGTACTTTCAGTTATTATGCCTTGTGACTGGGATTGTAGCTTTGTTTTTTTTTTTTAAATTTTGACATTCAAAAGCCGGATTACAATTCGGCTGAAATAAAGTACGCCGCAATGAATGAGCACTTTGCGTTTGTCAAAGCGGCGCGGTGGTGTTATAACGTGCCGCCCAAATACAAACGGGCAAACCGTCGATACGCCGCTTTGAAAGCGAGCGAAGCGAGATCGGTACTTAGGGCACCCGACGTTAGGTTTGGTTAGGTTCCTTTTAACCCTGCAGACAGAAATAGTAGGCCCGCGTAGCGGGGCTACGTCATCGACTACGCCTTATTACATTTAAAATTTTTCTTGACGTTGTATTTATTCCTGGTTTATTTATTTAATAGATTAAAACGCAATTTAAGCTGGTGGAAAAACATTACGTCAGCAAATTTTGTATTGATTTTCGGAATGTTCAGTATTTTATTCGGTCGTTTCTTCTTGCTGACAATAAAGTTAAACGTTAGACGCCATTTTGACGAACCTATCGCCACCATAATCCGACTGAATGTGAAGACGATAGCGACGTTTTTCAATCCAGCGCGCCTTTATGTAATACGGCGCAATGGATCATAAATAATATTTGTAACAATTTATGTCAGAGCTCAGATTTAATACCAACCATAACAATGTCTTGACTTGAGCATTACACAGGTACTCTGAACATCTCTCATGGCTGCGTAGAATCCCTCACAGTCCACGCTCAAGCAAACAAGTAGGTAGATATTCTTGATGGTATTTATTTGATACGTAATTAGCAGAATTATATGCTGCAATGGTAACAGAAAAAAATGTTTTATCATATCACGCCTGTAATCCCCGAAGGGTTAGGCAGAGGTGTGCCTAGTAGTACACCCACATTTCGCCAGGGGGCGAGCCTATTGCCATCTACCGGGCACAGATCCAGACTCCGTGGCTGCTACTGAAAAAATCCTAATAGCATCGAATCCAGGTCCTTAATTCCATTCCTTAATTTACGATCCACTAGAGTCTATTGGATCGTAAACGCTACTGGCGGTCAATTAAGTATTTAGTTTTTGACAAAATAATGTATCTTCACTTTGCGTTTTATCCAGGCGCCTAATTAGCGCCTGGATAAAACTTTAATATGTCATACAGTACAGGGGAGCCTGAACAGAATATAAGGTCGTCAATAATGATGATTATAACAGTTCGATAGTCCTGGTTGGTATACTTGTGAATAGTTGGTTTCCATTTTGTACTAACACATGTTGTGAGCGGCATTAAGTCCGCCTATGTGCCAATATACACGAGTGTTTAACAAATAAATTAGTAATCCGACCACTTACTTTCATTCCACCTTTTGCAATTGAAAGCCTTAATATAGTTACCACAAATGCGAGGTTCTTGAAATTGAAGTAAACTGTTAATATTACGTAAAATACAATCTGGAAACCGAAGTAACTCATTATATCATAGTAAGATATTATGTATTTTTGTAAGAATACAGAAATGTATTCTTAATTGTTTTTGTTTATATTATTATGTATTATTATAAACTTACCAGGTATCGACAAGTCTTCTCGATAATCCTGTAGGTCTCTATTATATTCAGGTAAACATCAAATATTGTGTTCCAATATTCTTTGCTTCCTGAATATTCAGCGTTTTGTGAGTTTTCAACTTTTTTAATCCAAGTACAAAGGATTTGTTTAATAATTTTCAAAGATAGCAAAACATATACAACTAACACTTCGAAAGCAATCCATGCATAAAAAGCTATTACGTCGATAGTATCCAAGTTAAAAACCAGCGATTCACTAATGATGAATCCTATATAAAAAATATTTAATACAAATACCCAAACCCAGTTACAGATAATGAAACTTCTCAGTTCGCCGCTACTTATCTGCAGGACTCTAAGCATGTTTTGGATTTTCAAGACCAACAAGATATTGTAGGAGCTGTACATGATGTGTGAGACCGTGGTTATCAAATCTCCGATAAATAAGAACAAAAATTCAAGGACAAGCATCGAAGAGTAGAATGTACTGTAATCCCCCCAAGCATTATGACAATCATTTACCATATAATTCACCCATTCGTTTAAAAGGACACAGCGATATGTTAGCATGATAAATACCCGTAGAAAATTGTAAATGTACGTATTGGACGAGATTATGTTGTCACGAATAGAATACTTCCCGCAGAAGAACAGGTTTTGCATCAGATTTAACGGTCTTAGTACTGATTGTAGATCTTTTTCAATCACATTATTGCGCAATATTTCACTAGATGAAACAGTTGGCATGTTTCCGATAATAACAGCGTATTTGTTTGATTTAAAATAGCTTTTGAAATACGAGAACATGTTTGCTGCGTTATAGTTTGGTGTCAATTAAAGTAATACTCTAAATCAATCGATAGGTAATCCATTAAATTCTTCTATTACTCCGTAGCGTTCATGGCAACTTTCTTGTTTGTTTTCATTCACATCCCCATTTATTTTGTTTCTAAACAAAGCTTTTGCCCATAAGAACTATTCTATAAGCCAAAATAGGTAGGAATCTCTCTTTGGGATCCAATTCATTTATTATCATCTTAACTTGTTTGTTGAGTGGTATATAGTCTTCAATGGTCACTTCAACTTTCTCTCTCAACTCAGGTATCAGTGAAGATGATAGGGCAGGATTTGGAATCGTTGTTATTTTTATGTTAATTGTGTTAAACCTTTTTGTTCGTAACATAGATTTCTGAGCAGCCAGCTCTATCTATCAGACTAACTAGCGATCCGCCTCGGCTTCGCACGGGTAGTAGAGGATTAATACACAAATAAAATTAAACATACATTGTCATGTTTTGTCTGTCCAGGCAGCGTTTTCGATAAAAGCTCCAAGCGACTTGTCTTTTTCCGACCTTCCTCATGAATCACTCTATCTATTGGTGGAAACCGCATGAAAATCCGTTTTTGAGTTTATCGCGAACAGACAGACAGACGCGGCAGAGCTTTGTTTTATAATGTAGTGAAGTCAACTTTATGTTCTGTTTTACTTCTGTGAAAATAAAAGCGTGTGACGCGCAAATTACCAAATAATGTTCTAATTTCATCGGCTTCTGGCTATTAAAATTTATGATGTCGTAAAATACTTCTAACAATCTATACCAAGTATTGAGTTAGGGAAAAGAAAAAACGCTGTTTATTACAAAAACTGTATTATCACAATAGTGTAAGTAGTAATGAAGCTTGATAACTGTGGAGGTAGCTCAGCGTCTATGATGAACAAGCCGCATGGACTTATCTTTATAATGATGCCTTCTGCACACGTTGGATGTTCTTGCAAACCTAACTAACGGTCCATATCTAAAACAAATTAGAAGAACGTTGTTCAATGCGAGGTGGTTATTCTTACAAAATTTAACCGTTTGTTACAAACAGACTTGCTTGAAACAATTTCAAGTTAGAATACTTCTACTAGTATTACTTTATTTATAACTCGTGTATCAGCCAATTTTTTGTCTCTTCATTGCAATATTTATAATAGGGAATGTGAGAAAATTCAGGAAATTAATCGCTTTTGGAGAAATTGCTTAATGTTGCCTTTTTAGATCCCTTGAAGTACGTCATAATATTAAACCTCAGATAAACTACTTAACAGAACATTGTCTTGTCTTCATGAGTAGAACACAAGTACTCTAAACATGTCTCTTTGCTGCATAGAATCTCTCACAGTCACGCATATAATTATGATGATATACTTCATACTGTAAATTGCAACACATTGCAAGTGGAACAAATATAACCTGCAATGGTACAGAAATATCTTTTATTAGGTTTAGATTACGGATCTCAACCTTTAACATTTTTAATTTATTATTCAAATTTTCTAATACCTTTTTATTGAAACGTTTGGACATTATGTTAAAATGTTCACCCCTAACAACTCCTCAATTTATTTATCATTTTCAAGCGTTTATTAGGTACTAGTTTCTGCCCGCGGCTCCGTAGAAATGATTTTTCGCGGTAACGTGCATAGAAGTCAAGTAGTATCGCAGTGAAGATCTAACGCGGTAACGTGCATCGAGGTTTAGTAGCTTCGCAGTGACGGTCTTTCGCAGTAACGTGCATCGTGTGTCAATGTTTCGATATTTTGTGCGTTGAAATTCCGAATTCTACTCACATGATGACTGAAGCATTGCCAGGTGAAATAGATCCATTATTTAAACCTTGGCAACAGACTAAAACGAGGTAATGAATGGCCGCTAATAGGACCGCTAGTAAAACTTGCATGAGACTTGCACAGTCAAAGCATCGTGACTTGGACAGCAGTCATACACATTAGTGGGTTGGAACAAAGTCGCCGGTGGTGACGATTGTTCATTAAGTTTTCTTAGATTTTTCCGACTACTTACGTTTATATCACCCTTCGCAATATAATTCCTACACAAAACTAATACCACTGCAAGGTTCTTCAAACAAAAAAAGTCGAAGATATGACATAAAATACAATCTGGAAATAAAATTAAATTATTAAAATACGTTTGCTTTTAATTATAAATTTGATTTCTACAATCTTCTTTATTTTAATAAAATAATAGACGTGCCATAACATTGCAGAGTCATCTCTATAAGCATGTAGGTTTCCATTATATTCCGGTACACATCAAACATGTTGTTCCAATATGCTGCTCTCTCTCTGACTCTACGGTGTCTCGTGAGTGTTTTACTTTTTCAATACAAACGCGAAGCAATTTCTCAATTAGTTAAAAAAATGGGAAAGCATAATACTTATATCGAAAGTTATTAAGAAGTAAAGTGAGGTCATATCGAAAATGTCTAAGTCAAAAACTAAACGGCAAAACATTGTAAATCCAATGTAAAAAATATTTCAAATAACAACCCAAATCCAGTTGCAGGTACGAAATCCTCGGAGTTCATTGCTATTTATTTGTAAGACTCGTAGATGTTGAATTTTCAAGACCAATAAGATATTGTTGTAACTATGTACAATAAGATATTGTTGTTATTTTTAATATTTATATAGACAGAATTGAGCGAGTCCTACGTTTCTTGCAGTACAAAACTAGGAAATATACTCCCAATTATGTAGCGCGATGAGAGAGAAGAGATTTCATATCTTACCGCTGTATGAGCGCAGACGCATTGCTGATATGACATACTTATTTAAAATCGCAGATTGCCCTGAGCTGTTAGGTAGTTTAGGTTTGGTCACACAATGCAAAACGTTTCGCAAACCCAGCTTGTTGCATGTCCCTCACTCCAAGTCCGCGTACAGGCAGAATTTGTTTCTGATCCGTGCGAGCAGAAGTTTTAATAAACTTACGAGTGAACATGATTTGGACATCTTCAACACCAGTGTTTCGCGACTTAAGAATTTATTAGTGAAAAGCTTTTTTACAGATAAGTAGTTTGTTTGTATCTGATTGCACTTTTTAGTATTTTCTTTTAATTTTATTTTTTTGTTAGTTTCGATCGTGTTATTTTGTTTTGTAATTTTTTTAGTGTAAGTAAGTATTTCGTACTACCTTTTTCTTTTGTTGTGTTTTTCTTGTTTCGACTGTTTGTATAAAATGTATAATTGCGGAAACTTCTAATTGGCCATCAAATCTGTACTATTTGGAAACATTGTTTATACTAGCTGTAAGTTTCTCGACTAGAATAAAATAAAATAAAATATGCATGGTCTCCGATTATGAAGACAATAAAGTCTATGGTGACTTAAAAGTAAGAAATAAACTGTGACCTCCCCAATTATTATCAATAACATCAGTAATGAAACCGATCCAATTATACACAAGGACACTGATGCAAAATACTCGAAAAAAAATATAAAAGTAAGAATTAGAAGTGATAATGTTATCACGAATAGAATACTTCGCGCAGTTGAAAAGTCTGTACATGAAATTCAACGGTCTTAGTACTGATTGTAAATCTTTTTCATTCACGTTATTGCGTAATATTACACTAGATGGTATGTTTCCGATTATAGTTTTAAATCCTTTTAAAAATATTTTTAAATCCTTTTGATCCCTCTGAAATCTTCAGCATATTAAAGACGCTAAAAAACACTAAATCGGCCGGCTTTGATGATATTTCTACGGACCTTCTAAAACATTGCAAACCTCTTTCTTATATAATCAAATTATCTTTAGAACAGTGTTGCTTTCCGGATAAACTCAAAATGTCTGTAATAAAACCATTGCATAAAAAAGGCTCTAAAACAGACAAAAACAATTACCGCCCCGTTGCTCTGATTCCGATTCTGTCAAAGGTCTTTGGAGGAGTTAAATATAAGAGAACCCTCTCTTTCTTAGATAAATATAATATGCTTGCAAAAGAACAGTATGGATTTAGAAAAAAGAAATCCACATCACTTGCAGCTTTTAATTTTGTTAAATCGGTTTTATTTATTTATTTTATTTTAGGAAAGCTTACAGACTAATAACATAATAGTAACAAAATTATATAACTAAATTTGCTAATTAATTTAAATAACATAAACTCGAAATTTACTACTTCAGCTTTATTTTTAGACCTAAGCAAAGCCTTCGACTTCGTAAATCATTCAATTCTTACTAATAAACTAAATAAAATTGGTATTCGAGGCCCAGTCTTAGAGTGGTTCAAATCATATCAATATATATCAATCTCTCAAATCGTACACAGATAACGAGAATCACTAAATTCGACGACAAAATTAATAGTATTACGCACTTTGATTCTCAACCCCGGATCAATTACTTTGGTGTTCCGCAGGGAAGCATTTTAGGGCCACCGTTATTGCTTATGTATGTCGGAGTTGGTTGTCAATTACAATTGTGGGTATTCAACAAATTTTGTTAAGAGTTGATTTTATTGTTAATAATTCAAGAGATTTTTATCAATTACTGTCTAGTAAATCGAAACATAATTTATTAAGTACTTGATGTACATACTAATTGATTTTTGGCAACTTATTTCGATAAGTGTGACCGGTAGTTTTGTTCCAAACAAATTGATGGCATATTTCTTTATTTTTATAATGATTTACTTTGTGAATTCACTATTCTTTATTTACGACAATTATTGTTGTATTTTTTTGATTACTTTGTAATGTAATTCTTACAAAATTTAGCACATTTTTTGTATCAAGTAAACACGTGACGCACTTCCGTGCGCCTACGGACAGAGTTGTGGAGGGATTGCAAAGTGGGGGCATAGTCCTATAAAAGAGCGTGCACTTAGTAAGCTCGTCAGTCGGTCTTCGGATTCGACTCAATACAGAGCCTTCGATTCGATCGAGACCTGGGCTGTACTGCAGTTTCTACAACGGTGCCAAATCGACTACCGGTACATCGAGGTATTGAAGTGTTTGTACAAAAATGCCACCATGTCAGTCCGACTTCAGGACCAAGCCTTAGAACCTATCTTCCTGCAGCGAGGTGTGAGACGGAGACGTCATATCTCCGAAACTGTTCACCGCTGCACTGGAGGATGTCTTCAAGGTTCTGGACTGGAGAGGGCTAGGCATCAACGTCAATGGCGAGTAAATCACTCACCTTCGGTTTGCCGACGATATAGTGGTCATCGCTGAGACCATGGAGGACCTCAGTACAATGCTCGATGACCTCAATATAGCTTCCGGAAGAGTGGGTCTTAAAATGAACATGGACAAAACCAAGGTCATGTCGAATGCCCATGTCACATCCCTGCGGAATAGGTGACATTTGGTCCCATAAAAATTTAACATAGTTTGGCCCTGTAGTTTTCATTTTATGAACATTTTTACTTCGTCGTCAGTCGTGTGGTATAATTTCATATATGTTCACCGATTTCTCCTCCATTTGTGAAGCGATTCTCAAAATTATTTTTTATTTGAAAGAGTTTCCTGAAATGGTCGCATTTAAATTTGGTGAAGATCTGATGCTGATCTTCGGAGATATATACAATGGAACTTTTCAAAACTAGACGGTAAATCGGTCGTGATTGCTGCAATCGCTGGGATGTTCATTGTTTATACAACATCATGACGTAACATCACGCCTGTATGCTCTGAGGGGTACGCAGATGTGTACAATACACTCAAATTTCGACAGTTTAGGTATGTTAAGTTCCATTTATTGGGGATAAGACTATTACCATGACATGTATTGTTAACAATGTAAAATAAATGCATAGCAAATACACACATCAAAAGTATCTAGGGATCAACATATATTTTTGCAATAACTTTTCTCCTGATTGATATTAATTAAAATTTTCTTTAAGGATTCATCAAATAAAGTGTTTTCGTTTGTCACAGTAACGATAAACCAAGTCACCTTTGCATTAATAAAGAAATTTTCCATTTTCCTAATAAAGGGATTTTTGACATTTGAACCACTAACATTAAAGTTCGAAAAAAAGACTGAAATAACAGTTTTCTTTAAAATTTTATTGGGTAACTTAAACAATTAATAATCCGTGTTTCTACCGCGAACACTAACAACACAAGAACATCGGTTTGGCATACTCAAATGAGTTCATCCAAATCACGCTGTGGAATGGCCGCCCATGTTCGTTGCAACAACAAAAAAGGTCTTCTTGCGACTGGATACCCTCCATATTAGGCAGAGCTCTTCTCTGTAGCATATCCCATGCATGCTCAATCGGGTTCAAGTCTGGCGACTGAGCAGGCCAGGGCAGGACATTGATGTTGCATGCGTTGATTACGCCATGATGTTAGCCGTGAGGCTTCATCACTCTTCAGGGAACTTAATTAGCGACCAAACAGTCAGAAACCGCTTGCATGAAGTGAACCTTCATTCCCGAAGACCGCTACGGGTACCACCTATAGCAATGCACAATCGTAGGATTCGATATCAATGGGCTCTTGAACACAGAAATTGGGCAGAAGAACAATGGCGTTTCGTGTGCTTTTCTGATGAGTCTCGTTTTGGTATGAGACCGGATACAAGACGTATACGACACTGGAGAACCCCTGGACGCCAACAGCGATTAAAATCCTGCCAGGAAGTCCATCCTTATAGTGGTGGAACCATCATGGTATGGGCGGTATTTGGATCGGCGGAAGAACTGAGTTGATTTGGATCAGAGGCAACCTCAACGCTCAAATTTATGCTGAGACGATTGTATCAGACGTCATCGTTCCTCTACAAGTGCAAATCGGTCC